>OX336390.1:245851261-255851261 GCA_946902985.2 Meconema thalassinum
TTAAATGCTAGGATGGTATTTAACCTAATATGTGTCGTTTCGAAGTCATATTTTGCCTGTGTTTTTGTTTGTTGTCTGTACAAACTATTCATGTAAACTTTTTAGTCAGTCGACACGTTTTGGTGAATTAGGTTAGGTGCGATACTATATCCGCATATAACACACTTTCCACAAAACAATTATCAGGTGCGTTCAAAAAGTAACGAGCCGGAGGTTGTAATGCACAAACCGGTGACGACATCGGCTAATCGGGGCGTGTGTAACGATGTGGTTCCGACCAGAGCGTGGAAGGTCACAGCCCGTCGCTAGGGAGCACGCGGGAACGTCACGTGACGAACCAAAGCGAGCAGCAGCATGCATCAATCATCCAACGCTGTCAGTGGCATTGCAAGTAGTGACATGGAGGCGTCAAACGAATAGCAAAGAGGTGTTGTTCGGTTTCTGACAGCGAAAGGAGTAGGGGGAACGGACATTCATCGCCGAATGTCACAAGTGTACGGCGAACATGCAAGGGTCAAGGCTTGGCACAAGCGCTTCAGGGTAGAACGGGTGTCGTTAGCCGATCTGGGGCACCCCCCCCCCCCTCCTGCATTACGGATGACAACGTCCAGCTGGTTGATGCACTCATTACCCAGGACCGCCGAGTGACAGTGAATGCCATAGCCGCCGTGATCGGATTGAGCGTCGGAAGTGTGCACACCATCATGAAGGAAAGACCGCACTTGCGGAAAGTGTGTGCCCAATGGGTGCCCCACAGTCTTCAACCACACCAGGAAGCATGTCGAATGGCCTACTGTGTTAGTCTTGGTTGGACGAATGATGAATGCTGCTGCTCGCTTTGTATCGTCACGTGTACTCTACCGACGGGCTGTGACCTTCCACGCTCTGGTCGGAACCACACCTCGTTACACACGCCACGATTAGCCGATGTCGTCACCGGTTTGCGCATTCCAGCCTCCGGCTCGTTACTTTTTGAACGCACCTTATACATTAATTAACTGATAAAGGGGACTGAGAGCTAGAACGAGGTACACTCAGGCTCGTGAGGAAAAGGTTGTTCAAATCTCACCACAACCATTTTGGAAGTGGTTTTCCGTTAATTCTCACTTCTAATGCAAGAAAATGCCGGGATGATCCCTTATTTAAGGCCACGGCCGCCTCCTTCACAATCCTCACCAGAATAATAAATACACACACTGATAGAGCCATCACAATAACACAAGTTATCAGACAACAATTTCCCCACACACACACACTCAAGTACATGGGGATGAACGATCACGATGTCCAAGCCCCTCAAGTAAAACAACAACAACGATATCACCAGGTGAATCACCTGCCCCTAATAATATTGTTTTATGCTGTCCAACTCACACATGTCTGATGGTCGATATTTCTCTGCTTGCATCCCGTATGGTGCTAATGCACTATAAGCATATCCTGCAAACGATACTAAACACTATTATTTTTTCCATCCTATTAGTCTGTAGTCACACCGAGGGAAAATAACAGTGTTCAGTATCGTTTGCAGGATATGCTTGCAGTGCATTGTTACCATACGGGATGCAAGCAGAGAAATATCGACCTTCCTGATCACAACGATGGTTGGGCTGCATAAAACAATATTATTATGAGCCGTTGATTCACCTGTTATAGGCTACATGCTTGTACAGCCATGTCGATGGGACAGGTTATCAGGCAGATTCAACTAACCCTTAAGGGTGTCTGGAAAGCCCTAAATCCTAAACATTCAAAATGTTGTTTTTGCACCTTATTAATCTACGGACCTTTAGCTTTCTAACAGTGCATACGCGTATATATCTTTCATATCTCATTTCTGAGATCCTTTCCTTGAGTTTTCCCACTAGTTAACACACAAAAGTACATTTTCACTTGTATTTCTATTAGAGGATAGATGCAAAGAAAAATAACGAAGAGACTACTTTAGAAGAAAGGGCAAAGGGACATGGAAATACAGAAAAAAATGGATGCTAGTGCTACAAATAGAAGAAGATGAATCCTATGGTAACGGCATGTTCTAAATACCGGAAAAATCTTTGATTCCAATATATCGGTAACATGTTTCTCTAGTGTTGTAAAATTCTCCTTTTCGAAACTTTTCAACATACAAAGTTGACATTTTTAGATGTAATTCCTCTTTATAGATGTTCAATTTTATCACTTCTATGATTCAAAATTTACTTCAGTTTAATTTTGTCACAAGCAAATGTTCATGAAAGTACTAATAAAACTGTGCAATTTTTAAAGGATTCATGACAATTCATAAATTCAATTTAAGGGTTCATTCCAAAAACCAGACGAGTCCAAGAATTGACTTTTTGAGATAAATATGTACATCTTTTACCTCTTCAAGGGCAGCTCCACGTATAGATATTATTGCTGTCTCCAAAAAGCAGACAGATCGGCTTGTATACAAGAGTGAAATATTGGGGATTCTACAAAAATAAGACAAGTCCAATGCTTTTCCAATGCTTTCTCAACATAATAAATTACCTGGAATGTTTGGCATCCAATAATGATTAGTACATTGTTAGGATTTACATAATAAATAGTCGCATTTGAAGATTAAAATATTTTTCATTTTTGTATTCAACTAAGGTTTTGGCAAAACACAAGATCAATCCAAAGGTTGTATAGGTTTTCAAAACTATCCTCATACAAATGTATTCCATTATGTGCAATGACAAGCTCTTATAGTTCTAAAAATCAACTTTTATTCCAATCAGCACAAATGAAGCTATACTGTTTCTTTTAATTTCTGAAAAAATTATTTTTTGGATTTGTCTGGTTCTTGGAATAAACCCTTCATTTATTTTCAAAAAGTCTAAGTTAAAGTAAGGAGATAGTTTTGATGATCATCCTTGAAAAAAAAAACGATTATTTCCAGTTATTAGTTTCTGAGGAAAATATAAATATAAAGTTGGAAATTAGCATGGGCAATATAGGACATTCCGGAGTTCCAAAAGTACAAGGGACTTACGACCACGACGTCGCAAAACTCCGAAACGAATAAAGAACCTTTTACTTGTCAACTTCATCCTTGCCTTAAATACTTGGACTATATTCAAAATCCTTGATGTTTCTTTGAAAAAGTCTCTTCGTGCGAATGACCACGTATTATTGTGCGACATCCTCCTAATGTGTGTTCAAACACAATACGGTATCCAATCACGATTAGTCGTTCAATCGCAAATGTGCTCGTAGTGTGTACACACCAAGATTAGAGGGATCACGATTGACTACGTCACTAATCGCGATCGAGTAAATCCTGTTTACAAAACAAAATAATCGCGCTGATGCACTGTAAAGTGACAAAAGGTACGTAGTCGAAGTATTATTCAAAGCTTTTAATTAAGCATTGGAGGTTCAGTTTAATGTGCGCCTTATTTGGTTTCCAGCGTGTCCCAAGAATAACGAAAGGTTACCAATGACTTAAGTTTTGAGAATTATGATGTACAGCCCCATTTGTTAGCGTACTTCCGTTTTTTGCAAAAAATGAAAGTAGACTTATGAGATCAACAGAGGGCGAAAAATTCTGTGTCTGTCTGTGTGTTTGTGTGTGTGGGTGAGTCTGTGTGTGAGTGTGTGTACTCTGAATGGCTGTCCCCCCTATCAATTCGAACACGGTGAAAAAGAATTGAATTATTTTTGGTACAGAGGTAGCACTAGCAAAAGGCACCTCAGTGTCATGATTCATATCGCCGCCATCTTGACGAAAACGTAATGGCGGCCACCCAAATGTCAAAAGCTTAAATCAAATTACGACCAACCTAATCATCTGATTCCTACCAAATTTTGCAACAACATATATTTATATCGCGAGCGTTATTTGACTAAACTACAAGGTTATCGGCCCAATAGTTTGCAGACGGCGGCCATAAATGTGTGCAAATCGATTCCCCCTATCAATTCAAACACGTTGAAATGGAATTGAACGAAATTTGGTACAGAGTTAGCACTAGCAAAGGGCACCTCAGTGTCATGTTTTATATCCCTGCCATCTTGACGGGAACGTAATGGCGGCCACCCAAATGTTAATAATAATAATGTTATTGGTTTTACGTCCCTTTTAACTACCCTGGCTTTTAGAGACGCCGGGGTGCCGGAATTTTGCCCCGAAGGGGATCTTTAACGTGCCAGTAAATGTACTGACACGGCTCCCTCGCATTTGCGCACCCTCAAATGCCAGCTGACAGCGCCAGGTTTCGAACCTGCAACCTTGGGCTGAGCAAGCGAGAACGTTGCCCCTGAGCCACGCAGCCAGACCCCAAATGTTAAAAGCTTAAATCAAATTACGACCAACCTAATCATCTGATCTCTACTAAATCTTGCAACAAACATACCTTTATGTGGTAGTCCAAACTACAAGGTCATCAGCCCAATCGTTTGCAGATAGCGGCCATGTATGTGTGCAAATCGATTCACCATATCAATTTTAATCACGGTGAATCCTAATTGAACGAAATTTGGTACAGAGGTAGCACTCGCAAAAGGCAACTCAGTGTCATGTTTTATATCGTCGCCATCTTGACGGAAACATAATTGCGGCCACCCAAATGTTAAAAGCTTAAATCAAATTACGACCAACCTAATCATCTGATCTCTACCGAAATTTTGCAACAACATAGCCTACCTTTATGTGAGAAGCGTTCTTTGACCAAGCTACAAGGTCATCAGTCCAATAGTTTGCATATGGCGGCATGTATGTGTGCAAATCGATTCCCCCATCTATTCAAACACGGTAAAACCGAATTTAACGACATTTGGTACTAGCAAAGGGCACCTCAGTGTCATGTTTTATGCTGCCGCCATCGTGACGGAAACGGAATGGTGGCCTCCCAAATGTTAAAAGCTTAAATCAAATTACGACCAGCCTAATCATGTGATCTCTACCAAATTTTGCAACAACATACCTTTTTGTGTAAAGCATCTTTTGACTGAACTACAAGGTCATCAGGCCAATAGTTTGCAGATAGTGGCCATGTATGTGTGCAAATCAATTCACCATATCAATTCAAACACGGTGAAACCGAATTGAAAGAAATTTTGGTACAGAGGTAGCACTAACAAAGGGCACCTCATATTCATATTTAATATCCGTATAACACGTTGTATTTCGACAATCTACTACAACCAGCATTCGATTATACTCCTTGAAAAGACACAGAGTTATAACAATACCCATGCATTTAGGAGAAAGTAGGCTATATGTTCTTTACTGAACATCTTGTTATATAATGCGTTACAACTTGATTTTTCTCAGGACTTGAAATTTCCTGACCAAAGACACGTTTTCTGAGGAACTAATAGTGATTGAAACGTGGAAGTGTTGGAGTTTGTTTTATAGTAGGAACGGATCTACAAGGAATCTCTTCAGAGTGGTATTGGTGCTATGTTGGGTCAAACAGAATTCTTCTTCCTCAAAATAAGACACTTGTCAAATTAAATATATCTCGCTTTCCAAGATGTGCAACTTCCTTATTAATGATCAGTGAATAAAAGACACACAGATGTATAATTAATTGAAATTTGGTAGTGACATGGCCAATAGCTTCACTAATCAAGGATCAAAAATGTTCGGCGGCATAAAACAATATTATTAGAAGCAGCTGATTCACTCAGTACCGTATATCGAAAAGTGTTTTAATTATGTTCCAGAAGATTTTAATGCACTCACCCACTCAGGCACCTTAATGCTTTACACAGGACGCGACGAAGAACTGGATAATCTTACCTGCAACAAAGAAAGTATTGCAAGTGTAACTTTCAGTGATATAAGAATGAAACAATATTACGACAAATAACTTGAAAAATTTCAAGAAACAAAAATCCAGTAATTAGCTATTACTGTAAATGAATTTTGATGTATACATTGGCCTCTCTTTCCACACTAACGTTTACATAAGGTGCTTCTCCAATAACATTTAGGGATTTGCTCCAGCCCCTTATGCATTTGTTAGGCACAATGGAATTATGTGGTGAGGTTTGTTTTGATTTATTTTAATTTGAAGAAAATGTTTCAACATACACAAGTGGGTATAAAAATTCATTCATTCATTCATTCATTCATGCTTTTCTTTCTTTCTTTTTTTCTTTCTGTCTTTCTTTCTTTCTTTCTTTGTGGATTTAGCTAGTCAGTTTGCACGTGCACATAATTTGCCCGAAGAGAAAAAGTGGACGATGAGAATATTTTTCTTAGGTTATTTTCATTGTGAAATATAGGCATGTGTGTGTGTGTGTGTGTGCATGTCTAGCAACTTATGATTGGCTGGAACGGTTTCAACAAAACTTCGATAATTGTTACTACCGAACTACTTCCCTCAATAAACTCGGAGAGCTGATAAACCAGTACAAAATTAAAGAAAGAAAGAAAGAAAGAAAGAAAGAAAGCCAATTACAAAATAAATAAATAAATAAATAAATAAATAAATAAATAAATAAACAATGAGTAGTTCTTAAATAACTAAGTAGCCTAATTTCTTATATTCCAGTAAACGTTTCGTTTTCAAAACTCTCCCGCATATTAAAAGGATTTTCCTTATGATGCACTAAATAGTTTTTGGTATATGACCTACATTGTGATAAACTATAGTGCAACAGTTTCGAACTCAAAAAGCAATATACTTTACATTCATTTCCTCGCGCGACCAGCAGGTTGGATTGGTGAAACTCATTAAACTATGAAAGGCATGGTCGAGGTGGGGCGGTGTAGTAGTAAATCTTCGACGAATTTCATTTAAATCGTTCTATCTGTTTATATTCTATTAGGGACACACGCACACATATTCCCACACACAAGGTGAGCTCATAACCTATATATACATATTGTGTATTTCTGAAGGATATAGGCTAAGAAAATGACTTTATCTCCAATAGAAGCTTGGTAACAGTCTCTCAAATCGACGCATGTAGGGAACCTGCACGCCCTGATGAGGGGCAGTGATAAGATACCGTATGTTTATTAGATGCAAGTCATAAAAGTGAATGTTCGTATCCTTTCCTCAATCTATAACATGAAGTCATAGAAAATAGTAGATATACGTTTCCTGTAAAACGGCAATTGCAAATTGTGGTAGGAATAGGCTACAAAATATACTGTATACTTGTTTGATTATTTAAAAGATTGCGGTGATCATAAAATACCATCAAGATGTTCCATACAGAGCTACAGTATTTTAAAGGAATTACATTTCCTGTTTCTAAATAATTCGTAACAATTGAGCTTAGTAAAGAAAGAATAGTTTAAGCTCTTATGGGTGATATATTTCGTAATGAAGCCTTTTTACCTATATGTAAATCCACAATATTTATACACTTGTTCATGGGCCTCTCCGTAAGTTACTACGAGTAAATTTGTGCCTTAAAAAATGGAAGACGAAGCTTCGTTACTGATGCTCTATTTTAACCCTAAAAACTATGCTATTTTTCATCGAAGTCTTGTTACGCGAGTGATATATGGGGGTGCGATGTCTCGTTGTTAGAATTAGGATCCTCTATCTCATTAACCTGACCGTTACTGTTGGTAATAAGATGACCCAAATTACCTCTGCTGAGGTTAGACTAGGGATACGCAGTGACGTATGCTACGTGAAGCCTTGCTCAACCACTGTGCATAACGCAGGTCTACCACAAGTGCAAGCCGGACTATCAGCTGCTGGCCTGGATAATGATGGAACACGCACAGCCCTCTGCTCTGCATTATTAGTGAAGCTAGCAAGTTTCTGACAGTTGTGTGCAGCCATGTAGAAACACAACACTATCTTCAATATTACACGTACATTTGCTGATACAATATAGTATTTAATAAGTTAATAACTTTTCCTTAATGCATGGATTTAGTGTACAATTTTATTGTGTTTATTGAAGCAAAAGTTAATATTCTATTGGACTGGCTGCGTGGCTCAGTGGCAACATTATCGTCTGCTGTTCCCAAGGTTGCAGGATCTAATCCTAATTTATAACTACTCATACAGTACGTTAACGTGTTAAGCATATTTAGTGTGTATTTGCAATCGAAAATATTATATATTTACTTATAACATCACATATTTCAACACTTGACTACAGTGATTAAAATTCGTTGTCCTTGATCCTCGGTAGAGTCTATTGTTGTTGTTTTTGTTGTTGATTTTTAGGGGCTTTACGGCATCATGGTTTTGTAGCCACGTGTACTTGAGTGTGTATAGAAGTTGTATGATAACCTGTGCCACTCTGATGCCTGTAGGCTTACTAATGTGTGTACTTTCATACGAGGGAGGATTTGGGTAGGATGCTGTTGTTGTTTCTTTTGAGATGCATGGACATCAATGTCATTTAGCCCCGTGTACTTGGGTGAGTGTTGAATTTTGTCTGATAACTTGTGTTATTGGGATGGCTGTATTAGGGTGTGTGTATATATATAATTCAGGTGAATTTAAATCGATCAACGTATAATATCCGTGTATCACGTTGTATTTTAACGAACTACTACAACCAACATTCAATTATACTCCTTGAAAAAGACAAAGAGTTATAACGATACCCACGTATTTATGATAAATTAGGCTAAATACACTTTACTGATTCGTTGTGTCCAACTAGGGAGCGCGTTTGAACCTAATAGCACTTTTTCTTGTTCCCTTCCCAACATCTCTTCAACCAATCTCTGTGTTCCCTTTTACGCTGTTATGTCCATCCTGTATTTTATCGGGTGGGCTCCTAAGATAATTTGTGTTTGTGAATTTAAGTTTTGAATGTTGTTCTGTTTTGAATGGTTCCTTCATGACAGCCAATTTCATTTATACCTTCACTGATTTCTCTTAGCCAGTTGTTTTGATTTTTCTTTGATAAGGCTGGGCTGAAAAATATCTTTGTGAGCCTGTTATTATCCATTCTATATGAGACTAGTTGTCCGTAAAACTGTAACCGCCATTTCCTTGTGTTATCTGTGATTTTTTCTGTAACTTGATAAGTTTCATTTGATTTCTTTTGCGTCCAAATTCCATTTTCACACTTCGGTCCTAAGATATCCCTGAGGATGTACCTTCTTATTTTTCGATCATTTATATTCACAATCGTTTTAATATATATATATATATATATATATATATATATATGTATTATTTATTTGTCTAGGAAGAGATTCCCGAGAGCAGAGCTCTGTCGTGGCGAACAGTACATACTGCAGTTCATTATATAGATGACGGTCTAACTATACAAAGGCTAAATTATAACACATTTAGAGTACAGTATACACATATGCAATATTGAAGTATATTCCAAGCGATGCTTTTGACACATCGTAGTTTCAATTATAATGCAATACATGAATAAGAAAAAAGTGTTACAATATAATTAAAGAAAATGAGAGTATAGGCAAACGAGCATTACAATTAGTATTGATAAACTCAAAAATATTTCGGAGCATGTGGTATCACAAGAGTACATTATTATACATTATTATACATAAATAATACCATACCTTTTCAACTTTTCACGAAATATTGCATCTCGTTTCTCTCTGAGCAATTATTTAATAACAAACGGCCAGTTCAACTCACTTGATATCACTCCATTTAGTAGCGTGAAAAGCATTATCTACACGACCACTATGGGATGAAAGGGGTAAATCGAATATGTAATTATTCTTTTATTTAACACGATATCAATTGTAAAAAACTCAGATAATAAAACAAACCACATCCTGTGTTTACTGCACGTTAAACTGTTGTTGGTTTATTTCAGGTTGATGCGCAATATAACCGTTCAAATCCTAATCATTCAGTGGTAAATTCATAGAACAATTTCTCATTTAAATTTTCTGCTTGGATAGCTAGTGCCATTTTGCCTGACCCAAACACGCGTAGTTACAGTTTGAAGCGGTTAATTTGTATCACCAATCTTGCGTAAAATTTCATGTTGAACAAGGTCCAAAAACGTAACCATTATCTTGAAATGATATCCATCACAGAGGCGGTTACATACCTACCCCCTCCCTTTAGTAACATGTACCATGTTTGAAGCGGTGTACACAGAGTTAATTTAAAGGCACAAACTATCATTATGCAACTCCACCCCCTCAATACCCCGAGCGCGAACAAATTAAAATTCCATGCAACAAGGCTGCTGGTTGTTGGAACAAAAGCAATTACAATTTAAAACAGATCTTCTTTTGGCATTAGACACTAAAAATTATGGCAATGAGGTTTAGTGGTTTCAAGAGAAGTTAATCTCTATAAAGCATTCCAATTCGATTTGTTTAAATTACCTTGTGACATTGATGCTTGTGATAACAGTTAACACATTAAATGAATTTGCTGTGTAATGTTATAACAATACAGTTACATGTTTCACTGCATTTAATGTTCACTTTCAAAACAGTTCAAGTCCAGCGAATATGGCTTTTTCAGCTAGGAATAATAGCAATCACTTTATGGCTATTGTATATATTTATTACTTTTAGTTAAGTCGCTACCACTGTGTATTTAACTAAATGAGTGTGTGAGCTGTTAACATTCTTGACTAAAATAGCTCTGAAGCCATCTTTCCGTGTGCCTTATCAACAATTGATATTGTAACTTTCAGTCGGTCAACAAAGAATAATTCCGATTATTGGTATATGCGAAACAAGTAGTTCCGTGAAGAACTAAATAGCCTATTTTCATATATCCTACTAATATTAATTGCCTCTATTAACATTCAAATTGTCATTCTGATTGTTGTAATAGATTCGTAGATATTGAGAACCGCCTAAATATTTTGGATGGTCACCATGTTGGATTTTTATATTATAGGCCTTAGATTTATGTACTATTACATGACAATTATTGTGTAGGTGTTTTATTCAAACTTCAATCACATGATTAGGACACAAGAAATAAAAGCGGGATTTTAAAATTTCGCTCAGCCGCCATCTTGTGGTTATGAAAATAATTTAAATGAATTAGATGCCAGTCGTTTAAAATGTGTATAAGCATATACCGTATCAAGTTTCACTGCGCTAGGATGATTAAAACGCATGAAACGTCCATTAGAATATAAGGGGACCCGGACGTCGCAAAATTACTAAATTTGCCAATTTTTGATATCAGCATAAATGTGTAGAGGGAACTTTTCTGAATCAGAATATATATAGTTTATTGAGGTTATCTTCCTTCTATGTCCATTTAAATAGGTTTTTAAAAATGGCGGGCTCTTGCCACGCCCACTTTTCCAATGTGTCAAACTGTAGACTGAACAGTTCCTTGTGGCTTATGTTGAAAGGCAGTAACTTTTTCAACTCTATTTACTCCTTGATCAACACTGGCCGTGTGGACACTTTCACTCAGGCTTGATTGTTGGGCCTCAATTGTTTCCCGCGTTCTTTAATGTTTACAAACAGTTTTTGCCTACACGAGCTTGCTATTACCAAGTGAATGTCCATCTGGATAGTGAATGCTGTTGTTCCTGTAAAATGCCGTGCATAAAGAAATTCAATTCAAAGCGAAAATATCATGGCAACCAACATCGCATACGCCTAGAAACACCGTAAGAAGATTTAATAATAAACAAGAAGTTCCGTAACGAACTAAAAAGCCTACTTTTCTTAAAATTTAAGATTCATGCCAATGATTAATCTATATGGATCTATCTAGAATAATGACGAAATTAAGTTGGTAATATCGAAATATTCTAATTAGTTCGAAATACTGTATACCTGGCATAATGTAGCCTAATAGAGAACTACAGTTGGCAGCCCTGGTGACTGAATGTATTTTTAGTTCCATCTCTTAAGGTACAGAATACAAAATTTGGTTGAAGTCCAATGGATAGCATGGACGTTACATGCAATTAAACATTGGATCTAACAGCAAGCGTAAAATCATGTTGGCACCAATGACATACTTGTATTGGTCAGAACTAATCCGAAATAATATGATATATTGTTGTGTCAATTTTGAATGAAATCCATTGGTTAGTATAGAAGTTACATACATTTTAAAATTGGACCTATCAGCAGGCTTAGAATCATGTTGGCAGCACTGGCGTAGGCCTATATTAGTTACTCCAAATTAATCTAGAATGCCAGGTACTATACGCGTGCATAGTTTAAAGCTGTCGGCTTGCATACTTTCTGATATATGGGTATTTGGATACAAAAAAATTAGAACATTTATTAACAGTTGGCAGCCCTGGTGGCTCTTAAGAATACGCTCAGTCATATATGTTTATGTACACATAGCACATACGAAATGTGGTTGAAATCCAATTGATAGTGTAGAAGTTATATGCATTTAAAATTTGGACCTAACAGCAGGCTTATAATCATTTTGGCAACACTGCCATGTATGGACACCTGGAAATTAAACTGCAATATTATTATCTATACGCTTGCCAATTTTAAAATAGCTCCTATTCATACCTTCCAAGATATCCTACATGGAGCTCAAATTTCAATTGCAATTTTTCAGCAGTTGGTAGCACTGACATCATTTTCAAATATGGCCGTGAGATATTCAGGTATAAATCTTTACTCCTACCAAATTTTGTTTTGATTGCTGCAGCCGTTTAGGGGTTGATAGGGGGGGCACACACACAGAGACAGACAGACAGACAGAAGGACAGACAGCAGGACAGACAGACAGACAGACACACATTTGCCCGATCTCATAAGTCTACTTTTTTCAAATTTTTGCAAAATGTGAAAAGTAGGCTAAAAATGACAGTGACAATGTACAACGTGTGAATGAGGTTAGTTCGCCCCCAAGTGCATCGAAACGTAAGCTGTCTTACAACTGTGACAGTTTAGATATTAGTCTAAACAGTGAGAACAGTAGCAATGTGAATAATTATATTATCGTAGATTTTAAATCCCTGATTAACATTATAAACAGCGTGGCAATGTGACGGTACTGTGACAGTGATAACTCTCATGCATTATCTGAGGAAGGAGAGGCTTGGCAAGTAAGTTAAATTTATCTTGTAAAACCTGTGGTAATTTTAAGCAACAAATGAGTTCACCTAGGACTCAGTAATGATAGTGTTAGCAGTAGAAGAAATGTTCTTGAGAAATTAGGTATCTTATGTGGTTCAAATATGGCTAGTGCGCTACCCATGATCGACAGTCAGAGGATAAAGGAGGCAGAGATATCGGCTCAATCAATGACTAAGGAGGCTAGATCAAATAATATAGCTCAAAAAATAAGGAGGAGGACATGGAAGGTCAGGGGCAGGACGAATACCAGCCAGGTTTATGCTAAGCCACCTAAAGGTAAATTCTGTCATTAATTTTCAATATGCTTTCCTGTAAAATTGATATTTTGCAAACTTAGGTACATTTATCTCCCCAAGTATTCCTTGTAGAGCAATATCATTTTTGATATGGATATATACATACACACTCTATGTTGTAAGCCTAAAATGAATACGTTTTGCGAATAAGAATAATTTTTTTCTTGCACATTTATGCAAAAAAATCAACAAAATATTGGCATAAATATTATTTTTTTATTTTTCTTATATTAATGGCTCTAGACAAACAAAACCAGGAAAGCCAAAATGATGTGCATCTTAGAGAAAAAACTACACGATTTGGGGTCGTTTCATGCAAAAAAAAGGTTCCAATGAATGTGTACCGAAAGTTTCTTCCGCAAACTGACAATTATAAAACATTCAAGTACATTTGTTGGTATAACGGATACAAAAATAACTGAAGCTCAATGATACTAGTGGAACAGATAATAGATCATATGTGTAATATATGTATGAAATTTCACGAAAATCAAATAAATAGTTTTCAAGTAAATGACCTTCAAAATTGTACATATTTTGGTATACTCTCACGTCCAGGTCCCCTTATTTCGCGTCGCCGCCCAGTTGTATATGTGCTCGCCAGCTTATTGAACATCCCGTAGGTGAACTTATACTTTTATCTTCTATACACATGCAAAATCTCAGTTTCATTGCTGTAGTAGATTAATAGATATTAAGACCCGTCTAAATATTTCGAATGGTCGCCATGTTGGATATTAATATATGTACGCCATAGAGTTATGTACTATTAGATGATGATTATTGTGTAGGTTCATTATGCAAAATTTGATTTCGATCGCATGATTAGAACACAAGAAATAAAAACTTAACTTTCGAAATTCGCACAGCCGCCATCTTGGAGTTACATAAACAATTGAACTAAATTAGATACCAATGCATTACAATGTGTAAAAACATTTTCTGTACGAAGTTTCATTGCGTTCGGATCATTAAATCGCGAGAAAAGTCTATTTATAACTTAAAAATCCGCTTGGCCGCCATGCTCGTTTTGTAGTTAATCGGTTTTTGAAAGTCTCGTAGATGAACTTCCAGTAGTGCCTTTTATCTCCGTACAAAATGTCATGGTGATACCGGTAATAGTTTCAGAGATATAGAATGCCGGTGAAATATTTCGCACAGCCGCCATCTTGAGGTTATATAAACAATTGAACGAAGTTAGATTTCCGTGCATTGAAATGTGTATAAACATATACTGTACCAAGTTGCATTGCGTTTGGTGGGTTAAATCGCGAGAAACGTCTATTTAAAAGTCGCAAATTCGCTATGTTGGTTTTCTAGTTAGCAGGTTCTCAAAACTCACATAGGTGAACAGCTAGTAGTTCCCTTTATCACCGTACAAAATTCCAGGGTCATATAGGTAATAGTTTCGGAGATATTGAATGCTGGTGAAATATTTCGCACAGCCGCCATGATGGATTTGTGAGACGTAACAAAATTTGAAGGGATCGGACGGGGTTGCCCGAAATAGTGCTATGAACTTACTGAGTGTCATAGAAATCTCTCCAGCCGTTTAGAAGTTATTACGGGGGACACACAAAAATCCCTCTCACACACACACGCACACACGCACACACAGAGATATCGGCTCAATCAATGACTAAGGAGGCTAGACCAAATAAAAGAGCCCAAAAAATAAGGAGGAGGACACGGACAAAAAGTGATCTCATAAGCCTATTTTATCATAAATGAAAATAGGCTAAAATTTCCTGAACTATACTACATGTGATTAAGTTATATATATACGATATTGTTATGGGCTATTGAATAAGGAGAAATCCAAGGGATGACATGTTTCGCTCGAAAAGTGAGCATCAGATCAATATTATATAAGACAAATAGCTCTACAAAATAGCAGAGGATTTGGTTTCAAATACCGACTGCGTTCTCTTGTTCATGTCTTAATTGTTGTTATTGTTGCTTATTTTAGGGACTGTGACATTGTGGTCATATAGCCCCTTGTATTTTGGTGTGCGTGAAATTTGTGTGATGAACTCCGTTATTGTGATGACTCTACTAGTGCGTGTATTTGTAAATTGATGATATGATTAGGAAGGAGGCAGCCGTGGCCTTAATTAGGAACCAACCCAATATTTGCCTGGTGAAGAAGTGGAGAACCACTTCCAAGTTGGCTGCGGTAAGGAGCAAACCCTTCTCTTGTTCAGTTATGCCTCACGAGGCTGAGGGTGTCCCGTTCCAGCCCTCAGCCCAGAATGAAAATTCCTTGACAGAGTCGGGAATCTAACCCGAACCTCTGGCACGGCATTCAAGAACGCTAGCCACTACACCACGAGCCGGTCCAAGTCTTACTTAAGGGAATATGGAACGATTAAAATTGCCAAATCAACATTTTTTCTTGTTTTGCTGTTTGGGGTTTGGCTGTTTCTTTAAGAAAAAGTAATTATATTTTTTAACAGTTAACAAATATTAATTTCTGACGCCCCTGAAGTCCAATATAAACAAGTAGTTCCGTGAAGAACTATACAGCCTATTTTCATATATCCTGCTCATGTTAATTTTCTCTATCAACATACAAAATTTCAGTTTAATTGCTGTAACAGATTCGTAGTTATTGAGAACCGTTTAAATATTTAATATGGTCGCAGGATGAATTTTTATTTTTGTACTATTACATTAAGATTATTGTGTACGTGTGGTATTCAAACTTCAATCGCTTGATTAGAACACAAGAAGTAAAAACGAGATTTTAAAAGTACGCACACCAGCCATCTTGTGATTATGCAAACAATTGAAATAAATTACATGCCAGTGGATCAACATTAATTTTGTATAAGCATTTAACGTGCAACGTTTCACGGCACTCGGATAGTTAATTCGCGAGAAACGTCCATTTAAATATTTATACTTCGCGTCGCCGCCATGTTGGATTTGGTGCTCACCAGGTTACTGAAATCCTATAGGTGAACATATGTTCCTAGTCTCTATGAACATAAAAAAATTCAGTTTGGTTGCTATAAAAGATTCATAGATATTGAGAACCGTCTAAATATTTCGGAAGCTCGCCATTTAGGATTGTTATATGTATAGACCATAGAGTTATGTACCATTCAAGGAAAATTATTGCCTAGCTTCATTATTCAAACTTTCACTTCGATCGCATGATTACGACACAAGAATAAAAACTTAATTTTAAAATTTCGCACAGCCGCCATCATGAGGTTATGTAAACAATTGAATTAAATTAGATGGCAGTGCATTACAATCTTCATAATCATTTACTGTACCACATTTCACTGCGCTCAGAGAGTTAAATCACGAGATAAGTCTATTAAAATATTTCAAATTCGCTTGGTCACCATGTTCGATTTGTACTTTACAGGTTTATGAAATATACATAGATAAACTTGTATCAGTACCCTTTATCACTGTACCAAATTGCATGATGATATCTGTAATAGTTTCGGAGATATAGAATGTCAGTGAAATATTTCGCACAGCCGCCATTTTGAGGTTATGTAAACAATTGAACTAAATTAGACTTCAGTGCATTACAATGTGTACAAACATTTTCTGTACCAAGTTTCATTACGTTTGGATAGTTAAATCGCGAGAAATGTCTATTTAAATGTCTCAATTTCGCTTGACCGCCATGTTGGTTTTGTAGTCACCAGGTTTTTGTAGTCTCATAGGTGAATTTCTAGTAATGCCCTTTATCACCGTACGCAATTTCAGGGCGATATCGGTAATAGTTTCGGAGATATTGAATGCTAGTGAAACATTTCGCACAGCCGCCATGTTGGATTGGTGAGACGTAACAAAATTTGAAGGGCACGGTCGAGGTCGCCGGGAATAGTGCTATGAACTTACCGAGTTTCATTGAAATCGCTCCAGCCGTTTAGATTTTATTAGGGGACACACACACACACCTCACACACACACACACACACACACACACACGCACACACACACGGACAAAAGGTGATCTCATAAGCCTATTTTTTTTTCAAAATTGAAAATAGGCTAAAAATATCCATTAATATGTCAAATAAGGTTTGAATGAAATGTGACATAAATTCATTAACTAAGAAAACAATTAAGTTAATTATACGCCAAATCAATACTAATAATAACACACTTAAATGTCTACAATTTATAGACGATTAGAAGTGTACGTTTCGAAACAACAATGGTTTCTTCTTCAGCACAATTGAGAGAGAGAAAAAAAACGTATTCTAAGGAAAAACCTTAAATTAAAAATGGATATCCTTACAATACGTCTTAAAAATAATTTTGAAAAAACATTTATAAATCCTTAAAATTATCTATGAAAATTTAGGCAATTATATGGTTAATCATCTGAAAAATATATATGAAAAATATTGTAAAAATTCCTCTTCTGAAAAATGTTTTAGTTAATATGGTTCTCTGAAATTAAACAGTATCTTAAAAAAGAGAATCTACAGTAGTAAAGCTTTAAAGTACTGTACCATGAAGTTGAAATAACACATGTAGTCATATCTCTGGAAGTGATACAATCATGGACCCTACTAATAGCATCAAGTCTAACTTTCGATGTTCATTCAGTTCTTTAATTAAGATCTTCGAGGTTAGTAAACACTATTCATAATTAAGATTTTCGAGGTTAGTAAACACCATTAAACCGTAACATGTATCAACAAGGAGGGAGAGGGGAATGACATGTGAGGTTTAGGATGGTTTTAAAAATTGATTTTAAGCTCCAACACTATTATACAACTAAAATTTTGTTTGAACTTCCTAGACTGAGATGCCACCAGGTATTGAAATATATGCGGAACTGAAGGCATATAAGAACTGAATGAACATCGAAAGTTAGACTTGATGCTATTAGTAGGGTCCAAGATTGTATCAGATCCAGAGATATGACTACATGTGTTATTTCAACTTCATGGTACAGTACTTAAAAGCTTTACTAGTTTCTTTTTTAAGATACGTTTTATGTTCAGAGAACCTTATTAACTAATACATTTCTCAGAAGAGGAATTTTTACAATGTTTTTCATATATATTTTTCAGATAATTAACCATATAATTGCCCAAATTTTCATAGATAATTTTAAGGATTTATAAATGTTTTTTAAAAATTATTCTTTTAAGACGTATTGTAAGGATATCCATTTTTAATTTAAATTTTTCCTTTGAATAAGTTTTTTTCTCTCTCAATTGTGCTGAAGAAGAAACCATTGTTGTTTCGAAACATGTACACTTCAAATGATCTATAAATTGTAGAAATTTAAGTGTGTTTTTATTAGTATTGATTTGGCGTATAATTAACTTAATTGTTTTCTTAGTTATTCTGTCAATACGGATCAAAACAATTTGCTATTATGGCAAATAATTTTGCTTATTATAAATTTCATTGTCTTATTTGTATTAGATTCTGAGGAAAATTAACATAAATTAAACAAACTTAACAGTTATTGTAAGACAGGCGATTACGTATCCCCTTAATAAATAAGATCCTACTGTCATCGTTGATATCGTTCAAGGGCTCTATAACTTGAATGTTTATATTTATTTAAAAAAAAGGGAAGTATTAGGAAGCATTTACTTTCGAGTGATACATGAATATCCTATAAAAGCAGTCCAGGTTGATATTAATTTTGTTCACCAGTTCCCTGTGACATATAAGGGTTAACACTCTTGGCATTTACCCTAGTAGCACACTGCTAGTAGAGAAGGAGTATGGAATGCATCTCCTGATACCAGAGTACTGTTTCAAGTGATTCACAGTTCCTCCTGAGAGGTCCCATCAATCTTCATCGTAGACCTCGGTTCGCGAGCAGCAGTACATCTTGCGTTAAATAGGCCGATTGAATGTTGAATAATAAATACTTGAGACGAGAACGGAAAACCGAGGCATACCTGCGTAAGGAAAGGCTGATCAGATTCACCCGAAAAGGATGGATCACAGAGCGAATAATGTAGGATCTAACAAGATGAACGATGTATACATATATATCGCCAAGTAAATTGGGATAACTTAGAATGATGGAAGACCAAACGCTACATCGATGAACCTTTTGGCCTATAAAATAATATAGTCTTATGTGATGACCCTTTGTCCGTGAGAGTGTGTGTGCGTGTGTGCGTCCCTAATGAAATATAAATAGATGGAGTTAATTCAATGAAACTCGGTAAGGACCACTACTACTATGTCTGACCTTGGCCGTGCCTATCAAATTTTGATATGTTTGACCCATCCAACATGGCGGCCGCACGAAATATATCACCGGCATTCTGTATCTCTGAAACTGTTATTGATATTACCCTGCGATTTGTTGTAGTGATAGAGAATACCATGTTATGTAACTTTTAATAACATGTTAAGTACAAAACCAATATGGCAGCCAAGCAAATTTAAAATATTTGAATGAAATTTTCTCGCGATCCAATCCCCCAAAGCAATGAAATATAGCACAGCGAATCTTTATTCAGAGCATAATATAGAGACATCTCAATTTCAATTGCTTTACAAAATGAAATATGGCATTAGATCAAAATTTTAAAACTTCCTTTCATTTCTCGTACCCTATTATAGCGATTGAAATGAAGTTTCAATTGATGGGCTATTATAATAAGCATTAAATAAACACTAAGTTTTGTAGCTTACTTTCTGTAAATCATAGAAGCCGTCTATTTGATTTATCTTAATGTAGACTCCCGTGATTCGTTACAGAATGATGCCAACACACGGGAAGAGTCCTTACCACCGATACTCATACAATATCACAATGTAATGGTGTTGGTGGTATAGGTAGCAAAAGCTATTTGGTACTGTACCCGTATTCTCGTGGACGATACCTAGTGAAATCCGATGACACAGCTGGATCGTAGAATCTGGAATTACCCGAGTAGAAACAACTCCTACCAACATGATCAAATAGGAATAGGGATACAAAGATATATAAGAATGGGTTATGAGAAACCAATGGAAGCAGAAAAATGAACTAGCTCAGAACGAGGAACTCGAGAATCGGAAGAAAAATCTCGTTGGGGAAGACCTACGTTGGGAAAATTAATATAAATCACCACATTGGAAAGAATTTAAAATGAAAAATAAATGTATTCATTGAAGAATAGCGAAGTATGTATTGAACCCTTATTGATCTTCGATAAATAAGTATTCATATTTATTATTATTATTACTACGGCCCAGGCAGCACATAAGGAAGTCGACTTGGATATTAGGGAGGCCAGCATTTCGTAATGGTTGCAACAGAAGCTGAGTTGGTAGCTATTCCTGGGGACGGCCAGAATTAGTCGAGTTCAAGGCCAAATTGTGCAACTACTGTACCAAAATTGGAGACATAAAGGAAGAATCACGAGGTCCTCTCAACGAACATACGATTGAATCAGCCAATCGCAAGAGACCAAGCCGTGACCACGAGGTGGACGGCGTCAGTAGTAAAAAGCCCGCGGAAGTGTGTATCTAAGGAACCGCCGAACGGATTAATCTCCGCTCGAGTAATTTGAGACGTTGGATTTATTTGGAGAAGAATGACACTAGCCCCATCTTTGTGAGACAAAAACTCTGGAAGTTTTTATCCGACTCCGCCCCACTCCACCGCCCTTGTCAGTTTCTCATAAATAGTTTGGCCTGACGCTAATCTAAGTCTATTCTTGTGGAGCCTTCAGAGGCATACTCCACGCCAGTTTGTAGTGTGATGTTTGACGCTCGATTTTATCTAAGTACTATTGTGTGGAGCCTTCAGAGGTATACTCCACGCCAGTTTGAAATGTGATTTTTACGCTCTAAAATCAGTGAAGCTAATTTTATTTTATGAGCTCTGGGAAGCTAAAGTAGCAGCGTTTGCAGTATCGAATTTTAAAAGCTATAATACACTCGTTCTAAAATCAATTAAGTTGTGTGATCTAAATATTTCACGCCAGCGCGTGATAAACTGTAACATTCTTTTAAAGACGACGAGTTCAACTTTAAGGGGGAAGTATCGTATCACCCTAATTAGCGCTTACCAGAACCGAAGTCCACAAGACGGAACGGAAATACCGGACGAGATAGCGACTGCGAGTGCAGCCAGGATTTTGAACTTGTTAACGAGCCAGTGGCGCGGACTCGAGATGTATATTTTATGTATAAATTGTGTGTATTGTATGTGTGTTTTTGTAGTGCGTATGTGCGATATAATTAGGGCCAGTCTTCGCTATTAATCGCAGTAGGACAATTGTGGGTGAACTGAGTAGCCTGCAAGCGATTATAGATAGGCAAATATTTAACATTGAACTTTTCTGCCAAGGAGTCGAGACCAAGATGATCAGCACGTGGTTTGAAGTTGGGATGAGCTTCAAGAAATCAACGCAGACGACTACTATGGAGTGCTAAATTGTCCATAGGGCAATGGGTTGAGAAGGATGTCCTTAGTCCTACATGCAGAAGCGGTGATGTACTAAAATTGGATTATTTCAATTATGTAGTTAGATTTGGCCGGGGAACTTTGTAAATAGTCATGTTTTTCTTTCTTGTGTTTTAGCTGTGTTTCTTGTACCGACACTATATGTTTAAATGTCCGTTGGCGCGTGGCCAAAGTGTTTGTTGATATTTTGTTATTTTTTTTTTGAGTCATGTGTAATGTACGCGGCGTGCGTGCGTGATTTTTATCCTTGCAATTGCGGAACCCGTTACATTCGATAAATGGTGCTTTATTAACGTTAATATTTGAAATAGGAATGGGAGGAAATGATTGTAAACATTTTGCTGAACAGGTTATTATTCATGTTAGGGTAGCCGAGTGCACCAACTTAAAAGTAATTGTAGAACACCTTCGTTCTAATTTTGATAGATTTTTCTTGAGTCCTTTTCAGGTGACTAGTCACGGCATAGAACGATGGCGCCAGCATGTGGATATTATTTGTGTCTTTTATTTCAGGGTCTGTCACAACCCATACGTGTGATTAAGTGTGTGTTGATGTGTCTTGTGTGTGTTGATTCTACGTGAGGGGGGGGGGGGGGTAGTTGTCCTACCACCCTTATATATTTTTGCTGCTGTTGTATTTTAGATGGAAAGACAGAGTGCTCTTGGGAGACTGCTGATTCTTGTCCATATGTTTTTCTGACACACACGTATTATTGTGCTTTGGGACACATTTCTTCGAGGTTCGACCCCATGCTCTGGGAGGTCGAGGTTATTGACACGTGGGTTGACAGACATGCAGAGTTCCACAAACCGCCCGTTTTGCCTGTGACTTATTTTTGATAGGCAGTCCTATTTGTCCGACTGAACCCTGTAAGCTTTCATGCAGCAAACCTGTTCATTGTGATGGCTAATTTTTAAGCCATAATTAATTGGGGAGTTCGCCATGTGTGTAACGGATTGTTGTACCTTGTATGGATAGGAATATTGTGATTAACGTAAATGTTGGCTGTTTGCCTATTGCTTTGTTGATGACTCGATTTCATGTAATTTTGTTTGTCACACCCGTGTGGTGTAGTGGTAGAGTATTTGTAAATTTTGACAGCGGTCATTTGAGTATTTTTCTATTGGTCACGTGTTAATGTACTTGTGTTGGTTTGTGTGAGAAGTCCTAAGATTTTAGGCAGTAAAGGTTGCTACGGCAATTTAAGTCCAATTTCACACGGAAATGTTGCGTTTGTTTATAGTAGATTTAGGAAGTGTCGGTTTAATTTAAGTATTGTAGTTGTGTTCCCTTGTGTCGGTCTAGCTCTAGGAAATGCGGACTCGTTGTTTGAAGGGTCGTTCTGGATGATAACGAATCACGCATTCAAAGTACACATCGTGATGCATGTAGAACGGCGTACGCACTTATATGGTCATTTTTGTATCTTTATTTAGGGACACTTGGTCCAGGTAATTAATCTCTCCAGAGATATCGCCTAAGTTTTGGGCATTTTATTACGCGGGAGTCAGTTGGGAGTTTTTGTTGTTAATTGTTTATGTGTAAATATGGTGGTTTGTTATTAAATTCAGTTGTTATAACCCTGGCTTCACTCTTTCCTGCATGTTATTTTGTTATATGTTACCCTGCAAGTTAATGAGGCGCCCTGACAGCAACTTACGAATATGACCTGTTACGCCCCGAATCTGAGTCTCATATGCTTCTTTGCAAGGGTTCATAAAACAAAAATGGCTGCCCAAGTGGGGATTGTTGTTGTTGTTGCTTCGCTGATCTCATATTTATTTCGTTGAGAAATGATGCCAGGTCAAGCGGACATGTAAATTCAGTAAATGGAGGCGATGTTGTACCGCCATGTGCATTAGTAAAATCACTGAGTTCCTAAAGTTAGAAATATTGAACAAGGTTAGAATTTGATTTGGTATTTGTTATAAACTTGTTCTGGCGCCCACATTAAAATTAGAAATTTGCATTATTGATGAACTCAGTCAAAGCAGGAAGATGTTGCCTTATATTTGACATTTAATTGACTTCGGTTAATTGGTGTTTCGTAAATTCTGTTGGTTAGGAATTTAAAAGCAGATCACTAGGGGTTATTTTGTTGTTTGGGAATAAATGTCATTGTATTCAGTAAATTTTGTTACTGAAATTTTCATTAAATTAGAGCCAGTAATATTTAAATGTGTGACATGTATGTGCGTATAGGGCTGAAACCTTAGCCCATAACCCTGTTTTTCTCTGAATATATTTGTGTGTGTGAAATGGCGATCGTTGATGAAATTAAGGCATTGTTAGAACAGATGTCGATCCAAATGTCCGCGAAAACGGAAGAACAATTAGAACAGATGTCGATCCAAATGTCCGTAAAGACGGAAAAACAATTAAAAGAACAATTAGAAGCTCAGCGTGAGCATAGTGAAAAACAATTAGAACAGATGTCCGCGAAGACGGAAGAACAATTAAAAGAACAATTAGAAGCTCAGCGTGAGCATAGTGAAAAACAATTACTTGATATGAGCGGTAACATTTCGGTCCAGTTAGAAGTCCAGAAATTAGACACTGACAAACAATTCAATGAACTAAACCACAAATTGTCACAACAGGCGGTAACACAAACCGAACAGTTAGGAAAAATCACAAATGATATTAATCAGAGCGTTCAAAAAGTAGAGAAACTGGCAGGCGAGGTTGCGGAAAACAACATCAAAGAGTTAGGCGAAATGAAGAAATTGGAGGCGAAATTTGATAACAAATTAGTACAATTTGACGAGATGGTGGCAGATAAACTCAAGCAGATAGAGGCAGCATGTGTCAGTAACACCGCGGGAGTGAAGAAAACCCAAGAGAAACTACAGCAGCAAATTAATTCGGTAGATAACAACGTGCTGGAATTAATAAAGGAAATAGATAAAGTCGAAGTTAAGGCTGAAACCGAGCGGATACACTTGCGGGAAAATTTAGAGGAGCAATTAGGCAGAACACAAGAGATCATAAGAAAAGAGATGGAAGGCCAGCTAATAAACACACAAGAGGTCATAAGACAAGAAGTAGGGGAGCAGCTCGTCAAAACTCAGGATAATTTGGAAGAACAACTAGTAAAAACGCAGGAACGGATACGTGAAGAGCTAGAGAAAAATCAGGAGAGGAACGAGGAGAAAATAAATAGCTTAAAAAGTAGGATCCGGCGAGATTGGGACCAGCAGGCTCATGCGAATAAGGAAGACAGGCTGGCAGTTTTAAAGCGAATGCAGGCACTGGAGGAAAATATGAAGTCGAAATTACAGGAACACTCAGAATTAATCATAAAAAACGAGATTAGATCGTTAGAGAATGCGACATTATTTTCAAACGAAAATATTCCGGAAAAGCAAACAAGTATTGGAAGTCCGGCAGGTTCGAAGTTGGCTGAGGACACGAGTCGGGGTCAAAGTCCCAGACTAACGACTAATGCATTCCAGCAGTACAGGGGGGAGACTTCAACTCCGCAACCGAACTTGGCACCAGCCCAAGTCATCCAAGTCATTCGGGGTAATGATTTTAAGCCCGATAAGTTTAAAGAACATTCAGGAACCACTCCCAAAGCATTTCTACGGCAATTAACTGACTACTTTAATGACCAACACATCGGCCCGGAGAAACAATTAAGACTGGTGGAGAAATTTTTAGAAGGACCTAGCCTGACCTGGTTTTTAAGTTTCAAGTACACGTTTACAGACATGACTCAATTCCGCGAGGCGTTTTTGAAGAAGTTTTGGAGTCCTTCGTTACAGCAGGGGTTAAGAATGGACCTGTACACGCGCAAATACCACAGTACACATCCAACCCGTTTTTCAGAATTCTTCAGTCAGCAATTGGTAAAATTCAGGGATTTTGATGACCCGCCTAGCGAGCCGAATATGGTTCTAACCATCGGAAAACAACTCCCAATGCATATCCAACAATTATTAGTCGCAGGAAATATTCAGACCGCAGTCCAAGCCGAAGAATTACTCAGACACTTAGATGAGACGAGTATGGTAAGCCCACAGACAGGAAGGAGGAATTTGGAATGTGTCAACACGGCAGAGGTAGTTCAGGGACTCCAAAATAACCACGGCCAGGGGAACCAAAGTAAGACACAGTCCACAGGGACACAGTTCACGCCAAGAAGACAAGATTTTGACGGCCGAAATCAGTTCCATAACAACAATCAGAATTATCAGAATAACCGCGGGAGATATCATCAGAATAACCAAAATCAAAATAATCAGTGGACGTACCAGCGGGAATACACGAATTGGAGGGGAAACCAGAGACAAGGTAGACCTTACCAAAGAAATGGAGATGGTAGATGGAGTAACGGCAGGGACTATCGCCAAGAAAACAGGGGAGATTATAGGAATAACTGGGACGAACGATATATTGAATCCCGTAAATACTTGGATCAATTAAGTAATGAAGAAGCGGAGAAGGAGAAGTGGGGGCGTGCCATGCCGAACAGACAGAGCCCAGACAACCATCAAGGAGAAGGAGCAGAGAGTTTACTGAGGCAACAGGAGCGACAGAATGATTCCTAACGAAGACAATAAATGGGTAGACAAAGTAGGGGAAATTGAGATGTGCATGAACACTACTAAGCACGAGTCGACGGGTCAAGTCCCACTGATTGTACACCACAACAGGTTGCCGGAAAGAACTTGGGACAAGATCATTCCTTGCCCAAGGGATCCATTATTAGCGCATGATTTGCGAATCCAGCGAACGAGGGAGCACATGAGGAACCAAGCGGACCGAAGGCTGAGACGGTACCGAGGAAAGAAGTTTCACCGAGAGTTACAAGAACAAGAATTAGTGCTGGTTCGTAGACCACCGATCTCCGACCCTAAGAACAAAGTCTTCGCCAAGTTCTGTCCGAAATTCATTGGCCCGTTCCGGGTAATTAAGAATCTGGGTAACAATGCCTACAGATTAGAAGAAGTGAGCACTGGTGCAAAATCTGTTTTTAATAGCGCCAATTTGAAACCGTACTACAGAAGGGAACCATTTGATGATTAGGAAAGATGATATGTGCAGAGTCTGTATTGCCAAAAATTTATATTTTTTTTTTGAAGCAAACACTCAAATCCACGGGGAGCGCGTGAGTACGCACTTTGTTTGTAAACAACGAGCAGCTGAGACGACGGGAGTGGCAACTACGTGAGGAGAAGGGGGAGACCTAATGAAAATATGAATGACATTCCAGCGAGAAGGGAGCACACTAATTGAGTCAGAGGGGCATACACTCGAGCAGCTGAGTGAGATTTAAAGAGATGTGTTGTTACTACAGTGGATTTTGTTTTTGAAATCCAAACCAATAAATTGTTTCGAATTTCAAAACCTTGCTGAGGATAAATGAACCCTTATTGATCTTCGATAAATAAGTATTCATATTTATTATTATTATTACTACGGCCCAGGCAGCACATAAGGAAGTCGACTTGGATATTAGGGAGGCCAGCATTTCGTAATGGTTGCAACAGAAGCTGAGTTGGTAGCTATTCCTGGGGACGGCCAGAATTAGTCGAGTTCAAGGCCAAATTGTGCAACTACTGTACCAAAATTGGAGACATAAAGGAAGAATCACGAGGTCCTCTCAACGAACATACGATTGAATCAGCCAATCGCAAGAGACCAAGCCGTGATCACGAGGTGGACGGCGTCAGTAGTAAAAAGCCCGCGGAAGTGTGTATCTAAGGAACCGCCGAACGGATTAATCTCCGCTCGAGTAATTTGAGACGTTGGATTTATTTGGAGAAGAATGACACTAGCCCCATCTTTGTGAGACAAAAACTCTGGAAGTTTTTATCCGACTCCGCCCCACTCCACCGCCCTTGTCAGTTTCTCATAAATAGTTTGGCCTGACGCTAATCTAAGTCTATTCTTGTGGAGCCTTCAGAGGCATACTCCACGCCAGTTTGTAATGTGATTTTTACGCTCTAAAATCAGTGAAGCTAATTTTATTTTATGAGCTCTGGGAAGCTAAAGTCGCAGCGTTTGCAGTATCGAATTTTAAAAGCTATAATACACTCGTTCTAAAATCAATTAAGTTGTGTGATCTAAATATTTCACGCCAGCGCGTGATAAACTGTAACATTCTTTTAAAGACGACGAGTTCAACTTTAAGGGGGAAGTATCGTATCACCCTAATTAGCGCTTACCAGAACCGAAGTCCACAAGACGGAACGGAAATACCGGACGAGATAGCGACTGCGAGTGCAGCCAGGATTTTGAACTTGTTAACGAGCCAGTGGCGCGGACTCGAGATGTATATTTTATGTATAAATTGTGTGTATTGTATGTGTGTTTTTATAGTGCGTATGTGCGATATAATTAGGGCCAGTCTTCGCTATTAATCGCAGTAGGACAATTGTGGGTGAACTGAGTAGCCTGCAAGCGATTATAGATAGGCAAATATTTAACATTGAACTTTTCTGCCAAGGAGTCGAGACCAAGATGATCAGCACGTGGTTTGAAGTTGGGATGAGCTTCAAGAAATCAACGCAGACGACTACTATGGAGTGCTAAATTGTCCATAGGGCAATGGGTTGAGAAGGATGTCCTTAGTCCTACATGCAGAAGCGGTGATGTACTAAAATTGGATTATTTCAATTATGTAGTTAGATTTGGCCGGGGAACTTTGTAAATAGTCATGTTTTTCTTTCTTGTGTTTTAGCTGTTTTTCTTGTACCGACACTATATGTTTAAATGTCCGTTGGCGCGTGGCCAAAGTGTTTGTTGATATTTTGTTATTTTTTTTTGAGTCATGTGTAATGTACGCGGCGTGCGTGCGTGATTTTTATCCTTGCAATTGCGGAACCCGTTACATTCGATAAATGGTGCTTTATTAACGTTAATATTTGAAATAGGAATGGGAGGAAATGATTGTAAACATTTTGCTGAACAGGTTATTATTCATGTTAGGGTAGCCGAGTGCACCAACTTAAAAGTAATTGTAGAACACCTTCGTTCTAATTTTGATAGATTTTTCTTGAGTCCTTTTCAGGTGACTAGTCACGGCATAGAACGATGGCGCCAGCATGTGGATATTATTTGTGTCTTTTATTTCAGGGTCTGTCACAACCCATACGTGTGATTAAGTGTGTGTTGATGTGTCTTGTGTGTGTTGATTCTACGTGAGGGGGGGGGGGGGGGTAGTTGTCCTACCGCCCTTATATATTTTTGCTGCTGTTGTATTTTAGATGGAAAGACAGAGTGCTCTTGGGAGACTGCTGATTCTTGTCCATATGTTTTTCTGACACACACGTATTATTGTGCTTTGGGACACATTTCTTCGAGGTTCGACCCCATGCTCTGGGAGGTCGAGGTTATTGACACGTGGGTTGACAGACATGCAGAGTTCCACAAACCGCCCGTTTTGCCTGTGACTTATTTTTGATAGGCAGTCCTATTTGTCCGACTGAACCCTGTAAGCTTTCATGCAGCAAACCTGTTCATTGTGATGGCTAATTTTTAAGCCATAATTAATTGGGGAGTTCGCCATGTGTGTAACGGATTGTTGTACCTTGTATGGATAGGAATATTGTGATTAACGTAAATGTTGGCTGTTTGCCTATTGCTTTGTTGATGACTCGATTTCATGTAATTTTGTTTGTCACACCCGTGTGGTGTAGTGGTAGAGTATTTGTAAATTTTGACAGCGGTCATTTGAGTATTTTTCTATTGGTCACGTGTTAATGTACTTGTGTTGGTTTGTGTGAGAAGTCCTAAGATTTTAGGCAGTAAAGGTTGCTACGGCAATTTAAGTCCAATTTCACACGGAAATTTTGCGTTTGTTTATAGTAGATTTAGGAAGTGTCGGTTTAATTTAAGTATTGTAGTTGTGTTCCCTTGTGTCGGTCTAGCTCTAGGAAATGCGGACTCGTTGTTTGAAGGGTCGTTCTGGATGATAACGAATCACGCATTCAAAGTACACATCGTGATGCATGTAGAACGGCGTACGCACTTATATGGTCATTTTTGTATCTTTATTTAGGGACACTTGGTCCAGGTAATTAATCTCTCCAGAGATATCGCCTAAGTTTTGGGCATTTTATTACGCGGGAGTCAGTTGGGAGTTTTTGTTGTTAATTGTTTATGTGTAAATATGGTGGTTTGTTATTAAATTCAGTTGTTATAACCCTGGCTTCACTCTTTCCTGCATGTTATTTTGTTATATGTTACCCTGCAAGTTAATGAGGCGCCCTGACAGCAACTTACGAATATGACCTGTTACGCCCCGAATCTGAGTCTCATATGCTTCTTTGCAAGGGTTCAGTATATTATCACTCAAAAATTTCAACTAAATTATTACGTCGATAATTATTTTCATTCGATGCAAATCTTGCTTTCGACGTTACTGATTGAGACAGTGTGGAAATCCCACTAGACTATCCATAGAACATACATTTACCCTAATTTATACATATAATTACCGCTCAAAGTTATTTACAGTATTTACGGTATTAATCGTATCTGAATTCATGTCAGATTCACGTCATCCATATATGATCATCTCATTAAACAAAGATTTCATGTGTATTTCTTTGTCAAATCCAGTCCTATTCGACAAGCAATTAGGCTCAGCAAACGTAAATCGTAATAATCGTGCTTTTAAATGATTATTTTCCAATAATATGTTTGTAAGTGTCACTTACAATTAGTAACAATTATTCAACATGATCCATATTTTAATCAGTACATTCTATCACTTCAAATTTCAATCTTTAAAATTCATTCGTAGTATAACATATTCCTACATACGGTTTCTAATAATATTTCTCGTGGTCAATCACGATTAAAGAAAATAATTACATCATAATTAATTCATCGACTCTAATAGTACTTGCATTACAGCTCGTTATATTCATCCATGATATTACCATTCTTACTCTATTTCACATTACTTCATATATCACTCCAACATTTCTCTAAATAATTGACGACGTTATATTACCACATTATAATTTCATTCAACCGCCTGTTGAATCATCTTAATACAATAATTATTTAATATCAGTATGCTGTAAATTCATTTACCACTTCAAAATTTCGAAAATATCAATTCTGCATTACGAATTGTTATATAATATTATGTTCTTGATCATAGTATGTTGAAAACAATTCGAAACATTCATTAGTGAAATTCTTAACCCTCTCGTAAAAGTAATACAATTATTAATCCAAATCTGACAGTCAAAAACAGTGAGTTAATAATATTGGTAAGGCTCAAAACAATTCATTGATTGCTCCATACTGAAAAAGGAACGAGCATTTTAGTTACCTCAATAGTGTTTTAAGGGGCTAACATCCACGTCATTGGCCCCTGATGATGTTTATGAGAATGAAAATTAATATACAAACTACTTACTACAAGAACGAGCCTACAAAACTAGAAGAAGAAAGGGACTAAGCAGGAATAATGAAAATGAAACACACGGGAAACAATATATCCTAATATATCCTACTGGTATTACTTAGGACACGAGAAATAGAAAAGAGATTTTTAGAAATTGCACAGTTGCCATTTTTTAGTTGTCATTAAATTCCATTAAATTAGACGTCCGTATATTAAGGTTTGTATGAAGATTCGCCGAGCCAAGTTTCTCGAGTAATTTCCATTTAAATGTTTAAACTTCGCTTGGCCGCCAGGTTGATTTTGTGATTACCAGCTTGTTTAACGTCCCATAGGTAAACTTATATATGTAGCCTCTTATCAACACATAAAATTTCAGTTTGTTTGCTGTAATAGATTTGTAGATATTGAGAACCGTCTAAATATTTCGGATAGTCGCCACGTTGGATTGTTATATTTGCAGGACATATAGTTATGTACCACTAGATGAAAATGTTTGCGTTGATTTATTATTCAAACTTTCTGTTCGATCGCATGATTAGAACACAAGAAATAAAAACTAAATTTAAAAAAGGAAATGCACAGCCGCCATCTTGAGGTTATGTAAATAATTCAACTAAATTAGATGTCAGTGCATGACAATGCGTATAAACATTTGCTGTACCAAGTTTGACCACAGTCGGATGGTTGAATAGCGAGAAACATCTGTTCAAATGTTTCAAATTCACTTGGCCAGCATGTTTGTTTTGTACTTAAAAGGTTTATGAATGTCACATACATGAACTTCTAGTCGTACCCTTTAGTACCGTACAGAATTTCAGGGCGATATCTGGTACTGTTGCGGAGATATAGATGCCAGTGAACTGTTTCGCTTGGCCGCCATGTTATATTGTTGAAACGTATTACAATTTGAAATGAACGGTCTTAGTCAGAGAAGATAGTAGTATGCACTTACCGAGTTTCATTGAAATCGCTTCTTCCGTTTAGATTTTATCAGGGACACACACACACACATACGTGCACGCACACACACACCCAGGGACAAAAGGTGATCTTATAAGCCTATTTTTTCACAATAGGCTATAAAAGTAGAGGTCAGACGCCTCGAAGAATGAGGGAATCAGGAATGATGAGACAAGGGCCAATAAAGGCGGGACATTGAAAGACTCAGTAGGTCTCTGATACCCTATAGCTGCCGGGGTAGGAAGAATAAAAATAAATGATTATGTTATTGATTTTACGTCCTTTTTAACTACTGCGGCCTTTAGAGACGCTCCAAGGGGACCATTTTAGTGCCAGTAAATCTACTGACATTGCTTTCTCTCATTTGCGCACCGTCTGACTGCGCCAGGATTCTATACTGCAACCTTAGAAAAAGCAGGTGCGAACGTTACAGCTGCTCCACGCACCCAGGCGGAATAACAAGAGAACAAGAGTTGATCAAGGGAGGTCGAGAACAAACTTGATAGAGAGGAGCCTGGTACTAGTAAGTGAAAGAAGTGCCGGTCTCACCTGGGGTCCCTTGGTCACCAACTCACGTCCCACTAGTCATGTGCCCCTGAGGGAGTAGTCAGGTTACAGTTAGAGTTACTTAATTGAATTTATGTTCGACCATGGCGAAACGTAAATATTATATGTCTGAAAATTGTACTATAATGAGGCTCATTATAGTACAAGTTTTCATTATGATACAGTTTCTCCCACCAATCATAGCTCAAGAAACAGTTGTGTGACCATTAGGTAAGGATAGCATCGCACCTGCACTGACTTCCACGGCCTTCTATTTTAAATTTCACTGCGTGGCTAGTGTCATAGTGGGGTATTCGAGGAGGTCATGGTCGAATACAAGATATTTTCCGAGTCCCATGCGCTTTGTTCAGTACATAAAACTGGCAAAATCTCGACAGATATTTATGAATATTTATGTTCGAACAAAAAATAGTTATAGTATCGTCGAACATAAACAGCCGTATACAACTCCCCTATAATGGTAATTAAGACACTCGTATGGAAATTAGAAAACTAGCTTCCCTCGTTTTATAAACATACCCATGTCTTAATTATTGCCATTATAGGCTTGTTGCATAATGTACTATAGTAAGGTCGTTGCTTCCTCGTTACCGCTAAATCGGTTATTAGTTACGGCGTTACTCCAATCAGTGTAGTTCTTGTTGCTTATTTTAGGGGCTGCGACATCGTGGTCGTCTAGCCCTATGTATTTGGATGTGTGCGGAATTGTGATAGCTGTGCAAGTGAGTATACTCGTAAATAGTGAATAGGATTGGGAAGGAGGTGACCATGGCCTTAAGTGAAGAACCATCATAGCATTTGTTTGGAGTAGAAGTGCGGAAAGCACAGAATACCACTTCCAGGATGGCTGAGGTGGCGATAAATCCACCTTCTTCTCCGTTTTGCCTCACGAGGCTGAGTGTACCCGTTACAACACTCAGACCGAATTTAAATTTCTTGGCAGAGCTAGGAATCAAACCCGGATCTCCGGGGCGACAGCCAGGAATGCTAGCCGCTGCACCAGAAGTTATTTGTATTGTAAATCAATTGATTGAAAGATCCAATATGGTGGCCATGTGATTTTCTAAAATTTTCACGCGTCCTATTGATATACTCACTGTTGATCGTAAGTGTCATGGAATAGTGTTGTTGTTGTTGATTCATTTATATGTGTGTGCGACATCATGATCATATACTTTCGTGTACTTGACTGTAGGGAATCTGCCTAATAACCTGAGTCATTGAGGTTACTATAGTAGTCTATTGCATGTATATGTAATTGAGTCGTTGTTCATTTATTGAGGGGCTTTGCGAATTCGTGGTCATGTAGACCTGTGTACTCGGGTGTTTGTGTGGAATTTCTATGATAACCTGTGTTGCTGTGATGGCTTTATTAGTGTGCGTAGTTGTAATTCCGACGATGATTTGTAAGGAGGCGGCCATGGTCTTAATTTAGGAACCATCCCCACATTCGCCTGGAGTAGATGTGGGAAATTACGGAAAACCACTTCCAGGATGGCTGAGGTGGGCATTGAACCCGCATATTCTCACGAGGCTATTTGTAATTGAGGTTAGGATTTGTCTAGGATGGATCGGCGGCCTTAATTTAGATAGCAACCCGCCATTTGTTTTAAGTTGATGTGGGAAACCACAAGAAACGATTTCTATTCTGACTGAATGTACGCGTTCCAGCCCTCAGACCAGAATAAATTAAACATATTGACAGGACTTGAAATCAAACACGGGCCTCCGTTGTGATGACCGAAAATGCTAATCACTATGCCAAGAGATAGATTGTACGATTGTTGTGTTATGCGGCCTTTGAATAAAGGAAGCATTTACATTTTAAATTTCCTCATTTGTTAACAGCTAAATTATTTCCCTGTAAAGCACACCGCTCATAAGGAGACCTGGCCCACCACGTGCGCTCGAGACTATGGGGTCCCTGAGGCGCTCCACGTCGCTTCGTCCCCTTACATTGTTTTACCACATTTATTTGCATGCAAATGAGAGGGCGGTGGAGAGAACAAAGGCTGATATATGCAGCCGAGTATGTGGCGTGTCATATATAGCGAGCTGGCAACAGACCACGGTTCATATCTGGGCTGCAGAGATGATGATGATGATAATTGTTGTTTTAAGGAGGCCTAACTTCTTGGTTATCGGCCCCTAATGGTTTGGCTGATAGTGAAAGATTAGATGAGAATGAAAACTATAACCAATACTAACTACAAACTTACATACTAGAAGAGAAAAAGGTAAACAAATAAAGGACAGGAAGGAAACAAATGCCCTCAACCCTCGTAGAATGAGGATTGACGGACTTGGAAGGAAGGAGAAACATAAAAAGCAGATAGGAAAGGTAAAGAGGAGAGGGCCCACCCCAAAGTCAGTGGAAAAAGGGAACAAAAAACGGACCCAACTCAGGAATCCCCCGGGATCGCCAACTCCCGAACTTACCAGCCGTAAGCACCTGAGGGTGTAGCAATATCCAGGGTGCACAAGAAGTGGTGGAGCTACATACACCCTGCCTCCTTGAGGGCCTTGTGCAGAAGGCAGGAGATAACATGTAAAGGAAAAGAAGGAGGGTATCAGGAAAGATGAGACAAGGGCCAATTAAGGCGGGAAAGGAAGAGACTCCCTAGGCCTTGGATACCCTAATACCGTCGGGGTCGGAAGAGAACAAGAGTTGACCAAGAGAGGTCGACAGGGAAAATGATGGAGAGGAGCCCAAAAAAGTAAGTGGAAGCAATGCTGGACCCAGCTGGGGTCCCGTGGTTGCCAACCCACGTCCCACTAGATGTGAGCCCCTGGGGAAGGGCTGAAAAGAACATGCTGCAGTGTTATATCTTGAAGACGGAATCACCTAGACGGAATGTCTAGTGATGATCAAGAGAAATAAGAATGCTATCAGAGATAATGGAATCGCTTGGGAACAAGAACGGAAGACTTCCAACTGAAGTTTGGAGTGATTGAATCAGTTTCCGACAAATATATCAGGTTGTCACTTTATTTGCTGGCAATTCGTTTTTAAACGTATAACATCGTGAACATCAGTCCTGTGTTGGTGTGGATTCTCTGAGGTGTCATTCGATACTGTGGTGTCGTACTCGTCCATCAGCTTTAAAACAGTTGTGCTGGTTATTTATTGACATGAATATGTAGTGTATGTAAGACCGCATTCTAAATAAAAAATTAAACCAAAATGCTTGCCTCGGACTGCCATGGACCGAGTTAAATTCCTAACCAAAGCATGACAGAATTGAATCGGTCATTTCTAAAAGGACCCATGTGCATGGAGACTAGTTTTGAGAAAAACACAAAAATATGTTTTACATTTAAACTATTTATCTGAGACCAACTATTTTTTGTACAATACTTGTAAATGCCATAATAGATGTATAGAAATAAAATTTGTTCGGTCTGGTTCATAGGAAGTACAGAATAAGCTTCCAAAATCTATAAAATAAGGGCCTTTTAGAAATGACTCTCCCGAGTCAATATTTATACATGATAAATTTGTAATACAGTATTCTGGTGGTTATTTGTTTTTTTTCAATGATCAAATCCGATAAGCATGTGAAAACTTTATTTTGTAATGTTGTAATTTATAATAATGTTAAGTATAACAGTATTTCATAACACAGAGTAGCACCAAGTATTCTTCTTGTGCATGGCTCTAGTTCTCTTCTATCGGGCATTTCAATATATCGTCATAATACTCCAAATATTCATTTGGAATGTACTTCATAATTTTCTTGATGTCTTATATCTTGTTCGAGTTCATGGGAACACGTCTGTTGTACACAGGGCACTGAGGAATATTAATGCGAGGATTATTGGTAAACTTAAATCAAAAGTGTGCTGTACAAGCCCACCAATGAAGTCGAAAGTGATCACAGTGTGTGGAATTATTGACTAATATTTGAATTCACAGTAACTGGCAGGACTGAATGATACCTTTGACTGGCGTTCAACTCCTCCTCCTGTAGATTCCATGGAGAGTCCTCCTTTGTTGTAGAGATTTGGCCACCACCTGTTTAACTCCAATATGTCCTCTGTACCTACCATGTGAACTGTAAATTTGTAGTTCTGGGCACAGTTTACAATGATTCCCACATACTCTTTGGGTATATTCACTCTGTCTAACTTATTAACAGCACGCTTGATGAGTCCAAAATCTCTATTACGTGGTAGCTATGAATGACCACGAATTGGAAATCTATGAACAATTTCTCCAAACCGACGAGTGTCAGTGAGAGCTATCAGAAGCCGAAGCATTGAATGATTCTTGTTCTGTCCTACACATGCGTCAGAGTTCAAATGCAAGGCCTTCACAGAACGTGGAACGTACTCCTCTATGTAGTTATAAAGGAAAGAACACACCTCGTTGGCACATTTCTTTGCTGTACTTTCATCATATACGTACAGTATTACTTTTCTCGAGTATGCAATGAGAGTAATGCCCTTCACTTTGGCCTTCTTCAGAATGTTTCTCTGGTAATTTTCCGGGTTACTGGTACGCCTTTTCCTTGTTCTACCTTCTTCCTCCATTTCTACTTATAAAAATCACGCGTTTCTAATCAAAACTATGAACTTAACACAGATCAATCCGAGAACGAACCTCTTATGTTGCTCATTAGAAATGAATGCTAATATCATTGCCGTCCTGTGACTACACTAATAGGTAGAAAGAGGCCATTTCAGCATGGAATGGTGTATTTACGTCTCAGCAACAAAAATCCATACTCATTTTCACCAAAAATGTCAGAAAGGGCCTTTTAGAAACGACCGATTCAATTTCGAAATGGAAACACCACATCAAGCGATTCAGAATGCACAATTTTCCATCCAAAACCATAAGACTGCAATCGGCCATGCTAAGAAACTTTGGACATGACCCCTACTTGGAGATTTCTAGAGTTTGATAAACAAACGCCTCTAGGCATCACATAATAATATGTAATAATTTGTTTGCATGTCCGTCACATTGTTGAAGCAAAAACGCAGTCGGACGTAATGTATTCAGTAATACTACAGCTGATATAACCATACCATCAACCCAGCACGGATTAGAGCAAATAAGATACACACACATATTATTTGTAATGTATCCTGCCTTCTTGACCATAAACCCCTGCAGATTCCCTCCCTTTTCTTTCCTTGTCTTATCTATGCAAATGCTCATCCCCTCTGGAACGTAACTTTGAATGACCACACTTCCGTGCAGTGGAAACGTAATCCTCGTTGAGGGAGTGACCAAGGTACAGCCTGTTCTTATGAGGTGCTAACGAAGTAAGGCGGCTCGAGGCCATCAAACTGCTACTGATCTCCTTATCTCCGACCAGCAAGAAGGGAAACTGTCAGGGGTATCCAAACATGGGTGCAAGGAATACATCACCTAGAATAAGACACCACGTCCGTTTTAGCACAAAAATTGGATAAAATAATAACAAGATTAGTTGATTTCTTTAGCAATTTTGCTTTTTGTTTTAGCTTTCTGCTTTTGTTTTTCGTTGTTTTTTCTTCCTTTTTGCTCTTTGTTTTCTGTGTTTCTAGTTTTAGTTTTTATTTGTTGATTATGAAGTTTTTTGTTTTCTTTTTTGCTTTTTGCTTTTAATTTTTAGTTTTTTGTTTTTTGCTTTTGTTTTTGTTTTTAAATTACCGAATTGCTTTATGCGTTTTGTTTTAAGTTTTTGTTTTTGTCTTTTTACGTTAGGAGCTTCATCGAAGTGGTCATTTCAGCTCCTTAAACTTCGGTCGTGTGTGGAGTTCTTTTGAGAACCTGTGTATTTGTGGCGTCACTAGTAGTGTAATTCAGGCAGTAGATGGGAAAGAGATGGTCATTACCTTCAAGTGGGAACCATCCCGGTCTGGAATTGAGGACGGAAACCACAGAAAATCTGACTAAGGTGGGAATTGAATTCATCTTTTCCCACATGACTGAGTAAAACAGGGTTTCGTTACAGTTTTTATGTTCGACCCACACTATTAGGCCTATATGTCTGGAAACTGTATCATAATGATGGTCATTATAACACTATTTTTCATTATGAAACAGTTTCTCCCACCAATCACAGCTCTAGAAACAGTTGTTTGACCAATTAGATAAGGATACGTTCGCGCATGCGCTCAAAATCTAACATGTCTATATAAATTACTGAAAGTGCACCGTCCATATGTTCGCATAAATAAACTGGTGAATATGAGACAAGAAATAGTACTGTACCTTAATATCCTCAAATCCAATTTCTACACAATTTCTATCCAGCGCAGCACCCGATCACAAAATTTTAGTGACTGAACAGATATTTATGAATATTTATGTTAAAACATATAATTAAGTTATAATTATCGTCGAACATAAACAGTCGTATGCGACTCGCCTATAATGGTAATTAAGACACTCGTATAGAAATTATGAAACTCGCGTACGCTCGTTTTATAAACATACTTGTGTCTTAATGATAGCCATTATAGGCTCGTTGCATAATGTACTGTTAAAATGTACCATAATGGGAACATGACCTCGCTGTTCCGCCTCTTAAAATCTCAATAACTAAGTAACTAACTAAAATGTATTTTTGACGGGAATCATGACCATTAATTTTACACCAGCGGTAGGCGCGCGATTCTGCCGCATGGATAAACTGCAATGGACTTAAAGACCGAAGTTCAACATAACGTTACCACTACATTTCTGGTCATGGTATCAGGTCCATCACCTTTTTAAAGTTGTCGTCCAACGTACAAGTGCGTGCATATCGCTCAGAAATTAACAAGTATTCCAGTCTCAACTTGAAGCTAACAATTCTGCAAACCTATTTAACAGGCTCATTTGATTTCCTCTCTCACTAAAATGTTGTTGTTGGATCAACTAGCCTAGAGGATTTTCAACATCATGGTCTTGTTTCCCCGTGTGATTGGGTGTGTGTGAAATTTGTTTGATAGCCTGTACCATTGTAATAGTTGTATTAGTGTGTGTAAGTGTATATGTAATCAAGGCTATAATTTGGTCAGGAGACAGTTGTGGCATTATTATGGATACTATACCAGCATTTTCCTGAAGTAGATCTGGTAAACCATGGAAAATCACGTTCAGGTTGGCTGAGGTAGGCGTTGAGCCTACATATTCTCAGTTCTACCTCACGAGTCTGAGTGACACAGTTCCAGTCCTCAGACCAGAATTACATTCCGGGACTCGAACCCAGGACCTTTGAGTCCAGAATCTCAATTCGTTCTCCATGACCACACAAGGCGGCTCAATTAGGAAAAAACATATACTGATTGAAGCCTCCGTGGCTCAGGCGGCAGCACGCCAGCCTCTCACCGCTGGGCCCGTGGTTCAAATCCCGGTCGCTCCATGTGAGATTTGTGCTGGACAAAACGGAGGCAGACAGGTTTTTCTCCGGGTACTCCGGTTTTCCCTGTCAATTTCATTCCAGCAACACTCTCCACTATCATTTCATTTCATCTGTCATTCATGTAATCATTGCCCCAGAGGAGTGCGTCAGGCCTCGGCAGCCGGCACAGTTCATATCCTCGCCGCTAGATTGGGGGCTTCATTCATTCCATTCCTGACCCGGTCGGAGACTGGAAGCAGGCTGTGGATTTTCATATATACTGATTAGTATGTTTATACAGCCTACTCCGACTAGGACGTAAAGTAAAGTTCATTTTAAAATTAGACTGCACCTATGTTTTCAGTTGAGGTACCACACAGTGCACGGCCTGTGATCGTGTTCCACTCTATTAGCGCTCAGTGTGTGCTCACAGCCGTTAACATAATAGTGCGAAATGTATCGGGTTCAATAAACACAACCCAACTACGCTCTACTTTGTTGTTGCTGGAATATAACACTACCGCATATTTATCTTACTACATGGATTTAGCTCCAAATAGGCAGATGGGCTACCGAAGTCTCGTAGAGGCATGATGGCGCAGTGGTTAAGTTCCTGGCCTCTCACCGCGATTGATCGGGTTCGATTCTCGGTCAATGCATGTGAGATTTTCAAAGTGAAGTACCATGTCCTGTGGTTCAGATTCCACGTAAATGGGAGGTTCCGTAGCTCATGATCGCGAGATTTACGGTCACATAAAACTACAAACTTCCTTTTTTCCAAGTCTCTTTTCCAATAATTACAACGTCGGCTTATTCCCAGTGAATATGTATTTCTCATATTTTTGTTTGGTTGGTTCCTCAGTTTAGGGACTGCGACAACGCGGTCAGGTAGCCACGTGTACTTTGGGTGTGTGTAGAATCTATATGATAACCGGTGTTAATTGTGATGGCTTTATTAGTGTAATTATCTGTAATTCAGGTAAGGACTGCAGACGATCAATTTCATGTAGTTCCTGCTTTTGCTACCAAATGCCACTGTCAACAACACCTAGTTGTGAACTTGGCTACTATATGCCACCTCAACCAGCACCTGTCGGTGAACGTTGGATCCTAGAGCGTTAATCAAATCTAACCTACAAAGTTTAGCTTCACACACTTGAAATTAGTGGAAGGTTGTTTTAAATGCCATAAATCTAAGACATGGGCTCGCCGACTTTACTATACTTCCCCTCCGAAGGAAGCATACTGGGGGATTTTTAACGCTGACCTACTGAAAAGCTACAAAAAGTCAACCTGTATTTTTGATGACTGTAGTAATGTGTCTAACTGTAGGCTACTACGAACAGAGATGAGGTAGGTGCCCCAGGACTTGAAAGAAGGTATTATCCAAGCATTTGCCCGGAGAGAGTGTGGATAAACCCGTGGAGAAACCACACTCAGGATAGCCGCTGTCAGCACAGAGCTTCGAACCTGCAACCTCTGGACGTGTTGCATCTGCCCTCACGGCCGTGGTGCATGATTTAACGAGCACGGCTTCGCGTACGTGCACACACAAAATGATCTCATCAAACTAATATTCTTTAAAAGACAACGTAAAGCTCAACAATTCATATACAAAGACTTGGCGCATACAACATTATTTAGTAAATATGAGATCAGCATACGGACTGCAGACCTGCTGTTGAGTTCATCTCCACAAATACAATTTTAAGCAGTATATTTCCGAAGGACGTCACGTAACATGATAATCAATTGAACACCGACTAATGCATGTTGTGAGTAAGAGGAAATTCCCATTATTGACCGACAACCATAGTACACATGAGATTGTGTTGGAGTAGGCTTTTAACGCAATAATGTACGCTGTCATTCTTAATATATAAACTTGAATTTTTATACCCCACTTTAACGCACAACTTTTAAGTCATTGATATATGTTACAATAGATCAGGATATTAGTGCTGCTTTGATATAAAGAAATTTATTTCGATCGCTCAATAGGATCGTCTAGCATTTTGGAAAACAATTTATCAACATTATAACTAAATATATATATAGCTCTAAATATAGATTTGCCGGGGTAGATGACTTCGCTGGTCCGGCCCTTTTAAAACAACAACTAACAACATGATTTACTGTGCCACGTTTATACTGAGTTTGTATGATAAACTTGTTAGAATATTGAATTAAGTACATGAATTTTGCGTGATCACTATGTTGTTTTTATCAGGTTTTTTAAAGTCACGTGTATGAACTCATAGCCTTTTATGGTAGGAAATGCAGGTTTTTAATGACTCCAAGATATTGTGTACCGGTACTGGTAAATTATATTGTCCAGTTTGAACAGAGTAGATCTAGTAGTAATTATCACTAAGTTTTATTGAAATAGCATCAACGAATGATGAGTCGTAAGGTGGCGCACACCCACCTGTACACGCACATAAACATACACATACTGACCGACACACATCTTTACGAGACGAGGTGATGTTGTTGATTGATTTAGGGGCTTTGCGACATCATGGCCATGAAGTCCCGTGTACTTGTGTGTGTGTGTAGAATTTGTTTGATAACTTGTGTCACTGTGATGACTGTAGAAGTGTTTGTATTTGTAATTGAAGTAGGATTTGGATAGAAAGTGGCCGTGGCCTTCAATCAGGTACCATCCCGGCATTTGCCTGGAATGGAATTGGGAAACCAACGGAATACCATTTTCACGATGACTGAGGTAGGAATTGAACCCACCTTTTCTCAATTTTTCCTCACGACGCTGAGTGTACCTGTTCCAGCCCTCAGACCAGAAATAAATGTTTTGGCAGAGCCAGGAATCGAACCGTGGCCTCTGTGGTGTCAGACAAGATTGCTAGCCACTACGCTACGAGGCGGACAAGTTACGAGGTGATTGTAATAAGGTACTAACCGGTACTTTCCTGGAGGGAGCGTGAAAGAAGTCTACGGTAATACCACACAGTAGGTGGCCGTTGTTAGAGGCTAGATTCGAACGATTGATCCCTGGACTCACTACAGCTCCCCAGCGCAGTCGTTGTGTACGGCGTATTGCAGATGGCTGGACAACTGAGAGGCAGGACGAAGGAATTTTTGATGCCCCACTTTATGAGTGTACGTTGATTCAGTTATTTATGCTCCATGGAGACAAACCACGGCTCTGACGCCTGAGTGACGGCTCGCGATATTAGGCCCTAAGCTGGCGCTAATTCCCCGAGCTTTGCGGCACTCCAGCTCGCCTAATTACACGACACACCTTACTTAAGAGTGGGATGACAAGCCCCACGCTCACAGCCAATTAATTTTCTTTATCGGGACTCATTAAGATACACCGCATCGCATAATGTAGAATACCCCAAGGCTTTGATGCCACAAAGTGTTTTACATATAAATGCATTACAGGCTTTTTAAAGAGCTGTCCCTGTGAACAGAGATAATGCGAATATTTAACCAGCATAGCATTGCGGAAGCAAGACATGGTAGCGTCATCCTCCCAACGCTCGGTGTACTCTGGTCTACAATATTATGCAGTCAGCCTAATGCGACGTGTTCGCGAGGAAACTCCGTAACTCCCGGAGAAGGTAACATTGTTTTTTAAGTGCTTTGCGACATCGTGGCTATGTAGCCCCGTGAACTATGGTGTGTGTGGAATTTGCCTAACCTGTGTTATTGAGAAGGCTGTATTAGTGTGCGTAGTTGTAATTCATATGAGGATTGGGAAGAAGGCGACCGTGGCCTTAAGTTAGGAACCATCCCGGTATTCACCTGGAGTAGAAGTGGGAAGCCTCAAAAAACCACTTCCAGGATGGCTGAGTTGGGAATTAAACCTGCTTCTCCTCACGAGGCTGGGTCTACCCTGTTCCAGCCCTCAGACTAGAGTTAAATTTCTTGACAGAGCCGGGAATCGAACACGGTCCACCGCGTTGACAGCCAAGAGTGCTAGTCACTACGCAACGAGGTGGGCGAGAGAGAAGGTTATGCTCGGAACAGTTCTTGTGGTTAATTCGTCTTAGGGGCTTGGGACATCTTGACCATCAGCCACGTGTACTTGAGGGCATGTGTTTAATTTGTCTGCTAACCTGCGTGTCTGTGATGACTGCAGTAGTATGTTGTTGTTTCATTTGAGGGGTTTGCAACACCGTAGAACTTGGGTGTGTACAGTTTAAGGGACACTGGGACTGAGTTTTTGTCAGAAATCGCAAAAATATTGATTTTTTTTATTCTTTGATATAATTATGCCCCTGACTCCAGCGGATAATTTAGTGAAAGTCTTTTCCGAATTCCGCTATATTTAAAGGTCCAGCGAATTCTTGAAATATCTAGTGCATGGTATTTAAACGCCCCCTATTCATGGACTTTCATTGAGGCGAGTATTTCTGTACTTATTTTCCTAATAAGGAGCTCAGAAAAGCAAGAAAGAGGGTATTAACATATGGTGCTGGGCAGTTTCAGCTGATAAGGTAAGCTGATAACTAAAAAAATATGCATGGCTTCATAAAAGTGCATTTTTCTGAGCTTCCCATTTTTAGCCTATTTTCAATTTTGAAAAAATAGGCTTATGAGATCATCTTTTGTCCGTGTGTGTGTGCGTGTGTGTGTGTGTGTGTGAGGTGTGTGTGTGTGTGTGTCCCCTAATAAAATCTAAACGGCTGGAGCGATTTCAATGAAACTCGGTAAGTTCATAGCGCTATTGCCGGCGACCTCGACCGTGCCCTTCAAATTTTGTTACGTCTGACCAATCCAACATGGCGGCTGTGCGAAATATTTCACTAGCATTCAATATCTCCGAAACTATTACCGATATCGCCATGAAATTGTGTACGGTGATAAAGGGCACTACTAGAAGTTCACCTATGAGACTTTCAAAAACCTGATGACTACAAAACCAACATGGCGATCAAGCGAAGTGGAGACTTTTAAATAGACTTTTCTCGCGCTTTAACTATCCAAACGTAATGAAACTTGGTACAGCAAATGTTTATACACATTGTAATGCACTGGAGTCTAATTTAGTTAAATTGTTTACATAACCTCGAAATGGCGGCTGTGCGAAATATTTCACTGACATTCTATATCTCCGAAACTATTACAGGTATCACCCTGCAATTTTGTACGGTGATAAAGGGTACAGATACAAGTTTACCTATGTATATTTAATAAACCTGTAAAGTACAAAACAAACATGGCGACCAAGCGAATTTGAAATATTTTAATAGACTCTTCTCGTTACTTAACTCTCTGAGCCCAGTGAAATGTGGTACAGTAAATGATTTTGCAGATTGTAATGCACTGCCATCTAATTTAATTCAATTGTTTACATATCCTCAAGATGGTGGCTGTGCGAAATTTTAAAATTAAGTTTTTATTTCTTGTGTCGTAATCATGCGATCGAAGTGAAAGTTTGAATAATGAACCTAGGCAATAATTGTCCTTGAATGGTACATAACTCTATGGTCTATACATATAACAATCCTAAATGGCGAGCTTCCGAAATATTTAGACGGTTCTCAATATCTATGAATCTTTTACAGCAACCAAACTGATCTTTTTATGTTCATAGAGACTATGAACATATGTTCACCTATAGGACTTTCAGTAACCTGGTGAGCACAAATCCAACATGGCGGCGACGCGAAGTATAAATATTTAAATGGACGTTTCTCGCGAATTAGCTATCCGAGTGCCGTGAAACTTTGCACGTTAAATGCTTATACAAATGTTGATCCACTGGCATGTAATTTATTTCAATTGTTTGCATAATTACAAGATGGCTGGTGTGCGAACTTTTAAAATCTCGTTTTTACTTCTTGTGTTCTATTCATGCGATTGAAGTTTGAATACCACACGTACACAATAATATTAATGTAATAGTACAAAAATAGAAATCCAACCTGGCGGCAATCCGAAATATTTCGACGGTTCTCAATATCTACGAATCTGTTACAGCAATTAAACTGAAATTTTGTATGTTGATAGCGGCAATCAACATGAGTAGGATATATGAAAATAGGCTGTATAGTTCTTCACGGAACTACTCGTTTTGAAACAAAATTCGCCCCATATGCATCAGACTTGTAGCTATAATGTAGCAAATTTTTATACATATTCTATATTAATGCATCCATAAGCACAGTGATTAGTTTTACTCTAGTATTCATAGTTTTGCCATTAAAAATATTTTAATTTTCAAATAATAGGCAATTAATGGGATGAATAAATTGTGAAATGTGTTAACTTATATCTCAACAAATATTCTTACGAACTTAAAACCAATCACTAGGATTGCTTCCATACTAAATATCTATATGGGAAAGTCATGATAAATGACCTACCTCTATCCGTTTAACGCATGGACTATTTTCAAAATGTGCATATTTTTCATATTAAAATAATCATATCTCCTAAACGGTTAGAGATAGAAAAGTGTAAATCAGAAGTCTAGTGTATATTACTATTAGAGTGCTGTGTGTAACATTAGAACAATGTCCATTGATAATTCCCTAAAATTGAAAGCCGATAACCAAAAAATATGTATGTTTTCATATAAGTCCATTTATCGCAGCTTCCCATTTTTAGCCTACTTTCGATTTTTGCAAAAAATGAAAGTAGACTTATGAGATCACTACAGGGCAAAAAATTGTGTGTCTGTCTGTGTGTGTGTATATGTGTGTGTGAGTCTGTGTGTGTGTGTGTACTCTGAATGTCTGCCCCCCCCCCCTATCAATTCGAAAACGGTGAAACCGAATTGAACGAAATTTGGTACAGAGGTAGAACAAGCAAAGGGCACCTCAGTGTCATGTTTTATATCGCCGCCATCTTTACCAAAACTGAATGGCGGCCACTCAAACGTTCAAAACGTAAAATCAAATAGCGACTAACCAAATTATCCGATCTCTACCAAATTTGGTAATAACATACCTTCATATAGAACGCGTCTTGTGACCAAACTACAAGGTCATCCGCCTTACCATTTCAGGATGACGGCCGTGCGAATTATGCAAACTTTATAATCCATATCATGGGACCCACCAGTTCCGATTATCGAGCCGAGAATCGATTTAACTGTTCTAAAGGAAGAGGCGCGTTCGAAATTAAAAGTTTATTTTGTAATACTATAGTGCAGAAGTGATTTTAAAAAAGCGGAGCCGTCTCGGTAAGAAGACAAGATGGCAGCGGATATCTTGTGCCTGACTTATATTTCACTAATTTGAGTATTGCATGCAATATAGCGTACTGATACAAAATAAAGAAACTTTGTATGAAATGCTTTATATATAAATAATATACTCCACTGATGAAATCGTTAGGTCTAAATAATTATTTGCTAACAAGTTCTATGTAAGTCATTTTATATAGATCAATGTTCGTTGGCACAAATGGCTCCGTGGTAAAGCGTTGGTCTATCATTCATATGCCTATGGTTCAAACCCCATCAGAGTGTGTTTTTTCGCTTGAAATTTTACCTATTTGTTGCTTTGTAATGACTCAGACGTTTTAAAATTAAGCGTTATATTGTGCATAATACGGTGCAAAACATATATTTAATTAAACATAATTCGCCAGCAGATTTGCTCGAGACATCTAGCAGCCAAAAAGGTAACTGCACGCCGGCCTACTTATTAACTTCCAGATTTTATTGAAAAGTTTCTTCTTATGGCCGCTAGAATGCACTCGCCCTGTTAGGATTATATTGTTCGATACTTCTCCACTAGATTTCACGACTGGTCTACATGGGACTCCATTGATAGTATACCATTGGCATTCTATGCGCATCAAATTTGAAGAATGACAAGATGATACTATGATACATTTTTACTTCTTATTTTAAAGGGTTTGTAACAGCCTATTATGCGTTATTTGAAAATGTTATTTGAAGTAAAGAACAATACGATTTCACATAGTAACTGAATTCTAGCCGCTGGTGCTAGTTCAGGTTATTAATACTTTTATTTCAGGCAAATAGCAATCGAAAATATCCACATAGTTTGTATACACACGTCTCAGTAGGGTCATGGAAAGATTTGTTAATTCAATTAGGGTTGTGAAAGCCATGCACAACCAGACGTGTAAAGACATGCCTCAACTCAAAGTTGGATGTTGCCCACGGCAGGTCGATTATGTAATAATAACAATAATAACAATAATAATAATGTTATTTGTTTTACGACCCTTTTAACTACTGCTGCTTTTATATACGCCGGGGTGCCGGAATTTTGGCCCGAAGGGGATCTTTAACGTGCCAGTAAATATACTGACACGGCTCCCTCGCATTTGTGCACCCTCAAATGCCAGCTGACTGCGCCAGGATACGAACCTGCAACCTAGGGCCCAGCAAGCGAGAACGTTACCGCTGAGCCACGCAGCCAGTCCGGTCGATTATGTCTCCAGATCCATAACATTCTTGAGATACTTCTTATCTATCTTTCTTCAATGATGGTAGAATTTTTTTTTCTAGGTTGTGGCGTTTGGTAGAGGTAAATAGTTTCTAAGGTCTTCAACCAAGAAATGATTCTATTATACTCTTTGATAATAACAACGAGTTATAACTATACTCATACATTTAGGAGAAAGTAGGCTATATGTTATTTACTGAACATCTTGTTTGATACAACATTTGGTCCTTGCGCATTAGATTTGCTGCTATAATATTGAAAATTTGTATTCATATTATATATTAATGCATCCATAAGTTCAGTGATTAGATTTAGTGTAGTATTCATAGTTATTCCATTAAAAATATTTTCATTTTCAAATAATAGGCAATTAATGAGATAAATAAATTGTGTAATATGTTAATTTATATCTCAACAAATATTCATATGAACTTAAATCCAATCACTAGGATTGCTTCCATACCAAATATCTATATGGGAAAGTCATGATAAATGACCTACCTCTATCCGTTTACCGCAAGGACCATTTTCAAATTTGCATATTTTTCATATCAAAATAATCATATCTCCTAAACGGTTAGAGATAGAAAAGTGTAAATCAGTAGTCTAGTGTATATTACTATTTGAGTGCTGTGTGTAACATTATAACAATATCCATTGATAATTACCTAACATTGAAAGCTGATAAACAAAAAATATGCATGTTTTTAATAAAGTCCATTTATCGCGGCTTCCCACTTTTTGATACAACATTTGGTCCTTGCGCATTAGATTTGCTGCTATAATATTGCAAATTTGTATTCATATTCTGTATTAATGCATCCATAAGTTCAGTGATTAGTTTTACTGTAGTATTCTTAGTTTTTCCATTAAAATATTTTAATTTTAAATAATAGGCAATTAATGGGATAAAAACATTGTGAAATGAGTTAATTTATATCTCTGCAAATATTCATCTGAACTCAAAACCAATCACTAGGATTGCTTTCATACTAAGTATCTATATGGGAAAGTCATGATAAATGAGCTACCTCTATCTGTTTAACGCAAGGACCATTTTCAAAATTTGCATAATTTCTATATAAAAATAATCATATCTCCTAAACGGCTAGATATAGAAATCTGTAAATCAGTAGTATAGTGTATATTAGCATTTGAGTGATGTGTGCAAAATTAGAACAATATCCATTGATAATTACAGAAATATGAAAACTCAGTCCCAGTGTCCCTTAATGAAAATTCACAGCCTGCTTCCAGTCGACCGACCGGGTCAGGGAATGGAATGAATGAATCCCCCATCTAGCGGTGATGATATGAACTGTGCCAGCTGCCTAAGCCTGTCGCACTCCCTTGCGGCAATTATTAAATGAATGACAGATGAAATGAAATTACAGTGGAGAGTGTTGCTGGATTGAAATTGGTGACAGGGAAAATCGGAGTACCCGGAGAAAACCCTGTCTGCCTCCGTTTTGTCCAGCACAAATTTCACATGGAGTGACCAGGATGTAAACCACGGTCCCAGTGGTGAGAGGACAGCGTGCTACCGCCTAAGCAACGGAGGCTTTGTATAGTTTAATAATACCAATTATTAATATAACAATAACAATTATAATTATTAATATTAGTATTAATTTATTATTAGTTGTATTACTTTGCCTGATAATCTGTGTTATTGAGGTGTCTGCACTAATGTGTGTATTTGTAATTAGGGTTGATATTTGAGTAAAAGGATCGCATGGCCCAAATTTAGGTAGAATCCCGCCATTCACATAGAATTAAAGTGCAAAAATGACGGAAAACCACTTCTAGGAGGCCTGAGAAAGCACCGAACCAATATCTTCTCAGTTCTGCCTCGTGAGGGTGATCCCTCGGACCAGAACTTATTTAGTAGAGCTAGGAATCACACCGGTATCTTGGTCATATGAACTAAGATGTATGTGGAATCTGTCTGATAAACTGTGTCTTTGTAAAAGCTATACTAGTGTAAATTTCCACAACTTGCTCGATTCACCGCCTTTATGCAACGACAAATCTTGAAAGGTTTAAAACCTAATTGCTATTAAAAATCTACAGAAATATCAATATATTTTCCTAGATCAAAGAAGACGAATGAAGGTAAGGACTAGAGAGGGAAAGAAGGATAGGTGAGTTATTTTTATGCTGAGAATATCTATGACAGAGTAAGATATCAATGAATTGCAATTGCTCAACTTTGCTTCAAACTATTTGCTGGTATCTACTGCCATACACGATAACTCTTGTGATACTATTCGTTCGTAGGTTAACCAATGACTCCCTGAGTGGCATTAATACTCTGTGACTGGTCCCCGAAGTGTACTGCTGATGCGCGTTGGGAATTAAGTAATTCCTCCTTACCCACAGTATGAAAATAATTACAGTCCTAAGTATCACCTAAGGAGAAAGAACCCCCTCTATCCATGTGTTGATGGATAAATACTCCGTAAGATCACCATTGTCAAGCAGAACATCCTGAATCTTACTTAGGAATCGGCAAACGTGAATCTTTCATGAAGAAACTATGATCATTCTGGCACATAATCTCGGTGTATTAATACTGTGTGGTAACCTTTGTCATTGTTTTGTCAACTTGGTGAACAAAAAATAAACGAAGCACGTTGAGTGAAAGATCTGAGTCATCCTTTTGTACAAATAGCGAGAATATTGTTTTATTTTGTCCCAAAATGAAGCAACAACTATAAGTTATTCTATAGACGAAGAAACAACTTAACTGCTACAAGCCAGCACATAAATTCCATACCATTTAGGATATCCTAACTTCCATTTAGACATAAAATCGTAAAATTCTTCCCATATGGATGCTATTACCGAAACACAGTATTGCTCGCTCGGTCTCACCCCTAAAAACGCTTGGAGTGGGAGGTATCTTTTATTGCTTCCCTCACGAATACTCAAAATGCTCGATAAAAGGGGGAGAGAGTAGCACTTGTGCTATTGGAAGACAATAAACCATGCAGATATATCCGAGCATTGTACTGCGTACGACTCAATCAGACTCCCTATTTCCGTCTAGCTATTTGGACCGCAAGCGTTTAGCAATGAAACAATATTTCCCCATCCAGTTAATACTAGAGAGAGTTTTCATCGCAAACGGAAGCTTTTTAGATATAATTTTCCTCTTTCAGTGTGAAGTATTAAATCCTGTTGTGATACTAAACCATTTATCAGATTACCAACACCCTTCTCGCCCTTACTCGCAAACTCATTTCACGCCCATAGTTCTTCTAATAATCCAATATTCTTGGTGATCATTAAAAAGTGTGGCTTTACTTGGTAATCCTGTGAACAAGTTGGTAATATAAGCTTTAGTACAGATATGAAATATTGTCAATGGCAAAGACTGGCTAAACTGTATTATATGCAGACCATCCCTTGCGTCTATCACCTCAGTTTGCTGAATGAATAGGTATTATATCTCTAGACAAATTCCCACTGGAGCCATACACATATATTCCCATCCTCTGTGCTTTTTATTATGATGCCGCAGTGGCAAGGGGACCATTCGATCTAGCTTCTCCAAACACGAGCTCACTCTGTCACTCTCATGCTGGTGTGATTGCTGAACATCCGCGTTATGTACCTCTAACACTACATAGTTATATCAAATTAAAATAATCGTAATCCAAGTTACTCAAAGGCATAAAATTATTAAAAAAAAGGAAATTATTGGATAGAATGAATTAATGCCATTAAACCAGTGGTTCTGAACCCGTAGTAGTCTGCTGACCACTCAGCCTGAAATTGAATCATTTACGGAGCCCCCTCCCCATCCCCCCCCCTCACCCCCTCCGATACACCTCATCAGTTGTAACCCTTTCTCAGCGCCTTCGCCATCAGAATATTCAAAGATGATTAAGCAAAACAGTGTTTAGAACACATTATTTATTATTACTATTAATTAGTGAATTACCTGTTCAACATTTGATTGCTGCTGAGCCTGGCTGCACCACCAATTGTTGATTATTGTAGATGGAGCCCCGCGGGGTAAGGAGAAGGACACCGTGCAAGTTGCACATAACTCAAGCAGTATTGCATGGGCTACCTGTCTTAGAAGCGCAGATAAGCGTCATGTCACCATGGACAGCTACTGTAGCTGAGTCATATCCTACTCGCGCAACTGTACCTGTCAACGAAGCAGGCTGACGTGTGACACAAGTAAACAGAGAATAGTTCCCATCTCGACCGCCGGCAATCAATACGTGAATGGGTAATACAGTACAACTTAATTACAAATTATTTAATAGCGGTAGAGAACAGCGGCGAATACCGCTGCGCAACCGCTATACTAGCAGACAACACGACGGTTGTATACTATTCAAGTAGGGGTTGTTTGCATCGAACAAAACCAATAATAACCATAATAATTTTAATTAATGGTTGTTGCCCTGTGAATTTCTGGTTGATTAATGTTGGTGAAAGTTTATGTTTCACGATTAAACACAAGTTATGAAAATTATTTTGTATCATATTCTCATAACACTTATTTTACACATATTTCATTCAAAACTTGTTAGATATCACCGCGGATACATTCCGACGATTCTTGTTAAACGCACATCGTTTCCGAAGTCTCCTTTAATTGGCCACTTTTTTATGCATGCTGGTGTACCATTTTCTCCCGCAGACCACCGGTTGAGAACCAGTGCATTAAACGGTAGGATGCCAACCGTAGTAGCTACCCGTGGTATCTGGAGAAGAGTTGGCAGTCCTCAAACTCACACTTTTTTCTTCTTGATCGAAATATGAACAAACGGGGTTTTCTCAGGGAATTTTAACATGGGAAGCATTAACACAGCAATATGCCACTCCCCCCCACCAGGTGGCACTTCAGACCAAGAAATGCCCTTGCCTACCAAGCGACCGCTGCCCAGCCATTTGGCCTACAGATTTCGCGAAGAAGCGTGGTCAGTACGTTGGATCCCCTTGGCTGTTAATCTTGTATTTTCTGACCTCCCGGGGCGCCGTCCCACTATCTCGCTGTACGACTGCTACTCAATTCTCTTCTCGAGGCTGAGTGCACCCCGTTCCAGCCCTCACGTCGGTTTCTAAAAATCCTTTATGAAGTCATGAATCAAACTCGGATACTCCAGGAGAGAGGCAGGTGCGTAACTCCATCACAACGCTGACGGCCTATACAGCACTATACTGATAAATGTTTTCCCATAATCGAGGATTTAAAGTTTTACTGTTTTATAATAACCAGAAAATAATCCTAGAGAGATGTTTTCTTTTCTTCTAGACCATTTATAACAGGCGTTCTCAACCTGTTGCTCGCAGGCACCACGGTGTTCCTTAAATTAAATTTGGTGCTCTAATCATATAGCCTCCTGAAAACTATTCTTCAATACAAATTTTGTTGCACGAACCGGGGTAATATTTTCATTACAAGTTTCGACAGTCAGATATATAATTATTTTGTGAAATATTATTTTTTAAACTTGCTAGGTATAGTAAAAATAATTGCACATCCCTGTTTAAGGAGTAACACGAATTAAGCTGATTTAACTCGACTGTCCAAACGTAAATGTATCTTATCCACATCTGTGATGCAAACAGTTGTGTCATGCCTGGTGAGCGGCGAGTTTTGAGCTAATTTAGCACTATATAGGAAGAGATAGGAAAATGAAAGAGATGCCCATTATTTATTTATATATTTATTTATGTATTCACCTATATATTTGTTTACTTATTTATTTATTCATTCATCATTTATTTATTTACCTATTTATTTATTCATTCATTCATTCGTTTATTTATTTATTTATTCATTCATTTATTCATTCATTCATTCATTCATTCATTCATTCATTCATTCATTCATTCATTCATTTATTTATTTATTTATTTATTTATTTATTTATTTATTTATTTATTTATTCAAACTGTTTAGACCCATAGGAGCACATAAAAGAAATTATGATCTGCTGATTTTCTTCGTCTTCCGAAACTCCTTCATCGTTTTGCTATGACGAACTTAACGTTCCCCGTCCATCCTTTCCCTGATTTCCATGGTCGATCTTCAGGCGTAATTTCCCAACTGTGGATCTTGTCTGAATGTCAATCTACGATGTCTGTTGGTGTGATATTGGCACCCCTCAGATCAATTTGGACTTGTGTAACCCAGACTGTTGTCACTTTAAGTTTTCTTAAGTATGTCAGGATTCTATTTGTTAATCGGTCGTCATTCAGTCCCATGATATGACCGTAAAATCTGCTTGCCACGGTGTGTGAGTGGTTATAGTGTTGGTCTACCAACCCCAAGCTTCAGGTTCGCTCCTGGCCATGGTAAGTGATTTTTGAAAGGCGACAAAAGTCACAACACGCATGTCATACGTTATTGGCATGTTAAAGAACCCATTTGAATTCAGTAGGCCGCGTTCATAGTGGCAAAATTAATCATGGGATTTTCCGCCAACTCAAAAGTTCCTCCTTTCTCTACTAGAAAACGCTATGGTGTCAAGGAACTCACATATCTAACCTCCTTGACTTTCATAGCGCTCCAAGGAACAACGAAATTCGACATGCAAGTTGCCGTCTGGGTTTCAAATAACAAATCTTGCACCCGGAACCCGAGGCCATACGATATTATTATTATTATTATTATTACTGTAAAATCTCAGTCGTCGTTTGCGGAAATATGTCTCGATATTGAAGTATCTCTCTGTGATTGTGTGCATTATTATTATTATTATTATTATTATTATTGTCATTATAATTATATTCCAGTTAATGGTGCTCGGGTATCTAGTATGGCATGAAGGTGATGCTCACACTCTCAAAAAGGTTGAGAATGGCTGATATAAAACATAGTGGTACGGTCCTCATAATACCTACGCAAAATTTGACTTTTTTCTGCATTATTTTATCTTCATCAATTGATCGCTGTAACGTTTAAAACAAAGAAGAGGTTCACAAATACAATTTTGATTTTGAGGGCACCTCTCCCTCATCTGTTAGGTGAAGGGAGTGTCAAAGGCAAAGAAATATTACCCACAAGAATATCAAAGCAAAAATAATCACACGTTTGAAAACGCGAACACATCCTAAATTGTCGTATATTTTATGAAATGCAGAGAAAAAAGTTACATTCTTTCTCTACTTTACCATTTATATGTGCATATTCATATCTGTGAATATATGATACAATCAGAGGGAAAATATCGTGTTTAACGTGGATAAAAGAACGGAGTTAAATTTTTAAACTGGAAAGCTTCGTCACGTGACAAAATAAATCCAGTCTATTAGATCGTACAAACCATCTATTCAGTGACGCAACCCCTCCTCTCTAAACATAAAACGAAGGTAACGCATGGTCGACTCCTCCCCCTCTTCCCTTCCAACCCCATCGCCCTCTCGGAACATTGTAATAGAAAACTGAAATTCAGTCGAGTCCAGAAATGAAATTCAAGCCCAACTTTTACGATCCATAAAGAGATGGGAACATTACATCGGTGACCGGAGTGCGATTAAATAGCGTTGGTGTATGTGCGACCAAGGGATCACAATCTGATTGAAAAATCTCGTGAACCAACCCATTTACCCGCATGTGTAGAAATTATAGCAGGACGCATGTGTTGCGCCTTCCGTTTACTCACCAGAATTAAAGATAGATGTTACTCGTTCCGCAGAATTACAGCTTAAAATAGAGATCAATTTATGGGGGATGAAGAAGAAAAGCAAATAGGAGCTTGGGCCATCTTGGCTACCTATCCCGTGGATTTAGATGTGCACTGGATTTATCTGATAACCTGTATTTCTTTTGTGCTTTAACTAGAGTGTGTGGATGTAATTATAAATAATAATTTATTGCCCACAATGTGCGAAGAGTAAACATAGCTACAGAAAAGGAATCTGTTGACATCGAATAAACATTTAGGCAATATGAGTAATTTTTTAAGCCTTTTTTCCGGAGCGTGGCACTCAATGGAAGTGAAACTTGGACTGTTGGTGCAGCAGAAAAGAGGAGAATTGAAGCGTTTGAAATGTGGTGTTACAGGAGAATGATCAAAATCAGATGGGTAGATAGGGTTACAAATGAAGAGGTATTAAGACGATTGGCAGAGGAGTGATGTTTTTGGCGACTGGTAATGAATAGAAGAGGTAGGTTGGTTGGACACATACTAAAGACGCCCAGAAATAGCAAAGTTAGTTACAGAAGGAAGGGTTGAGTGCAAGAACTGTAAGGATAGACCAAGGTTAGGATATGTTAAACAGATTGCCTCGCATGTTGGGTGTGGTAGCTATGCACAGATATAGGCAGGGATGCCTGGAGAACTGTATCAAACCAGTCAAAAGACTGAAGACTCAAACACACGAACATTACATTAGTCAATCAAATTTAGAAGCTATAATCCAGATCAACGTGCATGAATCATATTAAAATACTACTACATAGTGCAGTTATCCACAGCATAGTTGATTATGGAAACAGTTCTCTTAGGGCACGTTACAGAGTGGTATCTGTCACACGGATTCCCACATCATCTACACTGGCAGTCGATTGTCGGGCCATGAAACTTATTTTATGTACACTTTATGGTGGAATCAATAGATGGCAAAACGTGTGCCCCTGTGTCTCAGGTCGTACTGGGCTTCTTTCCAGTTGATGGATGTCATTGCCTCCGTTGCGTAAAAACCTATCGGAATGTGTTTTTCCTTTTCAATTAGCGTCCGCAACAATGCGTCACATTGCCGGGTATGTGGCGACGACAGTTGGTATCTTAGTTCCTCCACGAGGAAGGGTTCCCGTGCCATCTTGCAGACTAATCTTGCTGAGGAATATTTGTAGATACATAGGCATAGAGACATTGCTTGTTCCAGTTTCAACAAGTCGCTCTTAGTGAGATATTCCCATATGAGTTCTAGATCATAGGATAGAATTGGAACGATCTTGATCCTGAAGAGGTGTATTGCCGTAATTATTAAGAGGTGCTAGAATAACATTCTACTATTCGCCTGAAAAAAATTCGTTGGGAATCAAGCGTCTAATTTCCGAGCCTAAGTCTACCCATTCCGGTTGTGAAGAGTACTTAATTCCCTTGGCTACTATTATGGGTCATATTATTAGAATAAAGCCTGAATTTCAGAGATAATTTTGATGCTTACCTGACGGTACCAGGTTGATAATACAGGACAAAAGAAAAAACGACTTCGTTACTAAGCACGATCAGCTTAGCCATTCAGACATTACGCCTCCAAATTTAATCACTCAGCACGAGCCCGATATGAAGCATCAGCAAGTCCAGAGATCGGAGGTTAAAACCCAATGATGACAGCAGCTATTGAGTGAGGTTTTTCCCGCGGTTTTCCGCACTCCCATCAGACACATTCCAAGACACATGCACCATTCCTGACCTAATAATAACAGTTAAGCACATTTCTACAGTTACCAAAGAAACACTGGGTAACGGACAAATTGAACACACGGGGCTGATAAGCAAGATTCCTCAAGCTCCTAAAACTAATTAACATCAACAAGCACAAGAGTGATCTAAATTTGAAATTGTAAAGGTTGGCGGATTTGTTTATTGCAATAATACTTTTCAAAAATTTCCGAATGAGTGATTTTGTAGTGAAACTCTCTACCTTGTAACATGTTATCTTCCACCTTGAAATAGAAATGGTCTTTAACTTGCCGAGTCATATTTTAGCTGGACTGTACAGCGCAGAACGTGTGTTAGAGGGCTTCTTTTATCTTCAGCTGTGTGTTCTTTTTTTCCTTTCGTCTTCAGCCCGCTCGAATCGATGTCATTTAGTTTTTAATTACTAGAGGGGTTAAGCGTGCCCATCTCCCTTCACCCCCGCCCCCTCCCCCACCCTCTCTTTCAGTAATGAGATGAGGGGTGCAGACAGCGTACGTACAAGGACAGACGTTACGGCTTATCTCCCAGAAAGACAAATCCTTGTGTCTTGTGCGTCTTCTTTGCTCCATTCAGAGTTTAAGGCCTGTAACCACTCTTTTTTTCTTTTTCTTTTGTTTATTGTGAACACTTATAATAGCATTCAATTGAATGCCTTTAATTTGTCCCGATTCTATTGAAATATTGGTCTATAAGAAACGTCCTTAAGAGTCAGGGAGCATCCTGGTTTTTGTGTGTACTAAATAAATATTACATCATTACGTCATAAAATTCTGTATAAGAGACGAAGCATTGGACTAGGGAGTCATTCATGGTCACAATATTACTTTCATTAAAGAGTTATTTCGGAGCATATTAATTGAACAACTTCTGTGGTGATCTGTCGCAGAACGAAATAGGGTTTCGTAGGGGATGAATATACAGTGGTTAGATACTTTGAGTCTTCTTCATCTTTGCCGTTTGGACCTACTGAGGACCACATGGCTCATATCTTCTGGTCAATTGGGCCTTCTGTATTCTCATCTTCCAGTACTCCTTCATATTCTGACCATTAGGCAGCTTTCTTTCCCCGTCCATAAAGGTCTGCTGTTCCCTGTGCTCTTCCTACTAGTAAGTGATATGACAAAAACGCCCCACCGAATGGCTTGCCGGAACTGTGAGTGTCACGTATGAACTCATGTGGGATCCCCATTTGCTCCAGGACCGACTTGACGATATAAATCCACTTGTTCCTGGATGCTTTCCCTCTACCTGCCACTGTGAGTCTGCAAGGGCTCATGCAGTTCAAGTGCCCATTGAAAGTCAGGTGTCTTTTTCTCATACTCGTGACGATGTCTTCCTTATGTTCGTCGAGTTCACCATTGTGCCAAATCCTTTTGGTGCCTCTCTCTTCTCGTACGGTTACAGTAATGTCCGCAGGATCTTCCGCGGATTCGGTGGCGTAGTTGGTAGCATGCTGAGCTGTTGTGCCCAAGTTAGCGAGTTCAAACCCAGATGAAGTCGTCGGATTTTTAAGAGCGTTAAAAGTCCTTCAGTATGCCTTCCTTCAGAGGGGAAGTAAAGCCGGTGGTCCCATGTCATAGATTTATGGCATGTAAAAGATCATGTCACAGACTAAACTTGTGTAAAGCTAAATTGTTAGGTTAGATTTCGTCGGAACGCTCTATTAAAGTTCCACTCACGGCACTAAATGCCATACGATAAATAAATAAATAAATAGACTAGGAAATGGTCTGAGGAACGTAAGATTCAATTTAGCCGGAAAATGAAGGACTACTGGGCCATCAGAAAAGCTCGAGGTACCAACATGAAAGCAGCTGCCAAACCCACCACTAAGAACACCAATCGTGGGAAGCCTGACGATGACATCAAGAAACAGCTAAAACACAAGCACCGTGGTCCATAGATGGCCCTAACGAAATTTTAAAAAAATATTCTCTCATTGAGTTCCAGATCCCTGAGATGGTCTTTCCTGGACATCACAAGACACTCAGGCGCGTAGAGAACAGATGGTTTTACTACTTAATTGTAGTGTCTGAGCATAAGGTTCTTGGCGAGGCACTTTGATGTGTAAATGCTTCTGCATTATTGGAGCCTTACTTTATATTTGAAATATGCTGTATTATGAAGTGAGAATTCTCATTTCTGATGTATTCCTTGGTAATAGTGCAGATGATATGCACCCTTATGTTATCCTCCTTCCGTCATTTACGCCAACAGTTTGTACCTTTACTCTGTTGGAAAAGGTTAGAGTAGAAGGATCATTCCCTCCCGCACATCGGCCGTGATATTGCGCCCGTTGACGCATGTTTGCACAGCTAATATAAACCAAGATCCATGCTGAAGAGTAACTGAACATACCCTGCGAGCGGCGGGAAGATGCTGAAGCAATATCGCTTATAATTACATTTTTATGCACTTTAGACACTCTATAAATCAACAATAATTTAACCAACGTAATTCTGCTTATTTAAAATACGGTAATCATCGCAGATCAGCGAGACCGTCAATTTACGCGGCTAACTCATGTCCTGAGTGAACGCCATGCTTAGTGCAGGCAGTACGTACTTGCCGTTTGATGAAGCAACACCTATGTGCATGTTGAAGCACGAGTATATAAGGACACGTTCCGTGAACGGAACCCATGTGCTATGGAAAAATCCAAGTGTATTAGTCGAATGGACAGCCATCAGGGCATTATCTGATATTTAAGTGATTGAAGACGTTTATTAACATTTCAACAGTGAAATATTTTTTTATCCATGAGGTAAAACTATGGAAGCGTGTTACACAAACTTGACGACAGCAGGGTCACACCTAAGTGCATCATAAACTGTGAAACTGATAAACTGTGTAAATCTACAAGTATATTTTATGTTTTGCCGGATGGGCAGTTATATAGGTTTATATTTTTGTGTAAATAATTAGTGAAAGTTGCGAGTGAGCATCGCACAAGCGATAATTTAACGCCAGTGGCGGAGTGAAAAAAATGGGCAATTTATTACCGCACCTTAGAGTCTGTGAGTTCAAGTATCTTTAAAAATGTGTAATTGTATAACCAACGGTAACAATATGGAACTACTAAATCATCTATCTTTGGAATATAACCCCAACCACGCAATGGAAATGGATTACTAAGTCATGCGTGGGGAATTGATGACGGAAGATGCCCGATACGATGAGGAGATGATTTAATACCATAGAGGAGACCGCTTATAACACCTCATGGCGGGTCTCGAACGAGGATCGCTTCAATCTGTAAGTCAGGTCATGTATCAGTAGCGTAATTGTAATGAGTTGGAAACAGTGGATTAATTTTAGTATGGTTTCATTTTTAAGTGCACAACGCAGGTAGCTATTATAAGACCACGTGTGTAAAGTTACAGTTTCGTTATAAATTTATAAACGCCAGGAAGGCAGTATTTTTCAATGTCCATTTCGTATCATTTCAAAAGAGTTATTATTTACTTTTATTTTGTCAAGCTGATGACAAATAAACTAGTTTTGGCAGATGTTAAAACAAGGCCAAGGTTACAATGTGTAGAAGCCAAACCACTACACAGCACACTAGATCTTAGGCAGTGCATTAATATTTAGAAGGCTGTGAAATTCCTAGTATTATATAATCGGAATGCAGAGTTACGTTATTCACATTTGTTTGGCCAGATCAATACTTGAAAACAGGTTTATTTCTTTACGAGAAGCCAGACAGGCAATGAAAGAAACAGTATTTTGTAACCAGAGAACATAGTTTCGACCTCATTCAGGGAAGAGGCAATTTAATGAATGCACAATCTCACACTTTAGTTTGTATCAGAAGCCTTCATGTTAATTCAAAGCGTTGTTAGAATGTGTTTTCTACACATATAACCTTTATGACCAGTATTTAAAACGTGTATAATTCAGGGATCCACACTTATTGTAAGTAACATTGTTATTGTATTAGTGAAGTGAGTCGTGATGGTGGATTAATACCTCTGACATGTTATTGTGGTTATTCCGGTGGTAACGAACTACGGCAGTCGTACCAAACCGATGTTGCTAGGATTGACGAATTCGTAATTGTAAGAGTGAGACACAGGGTGTCAAATAATAATGAAGTATTTGTGGAGACACAGGATGTCTATTAAACTATTAAGTTATTATGCATTAGTTGGATACACACGTTGAGTACACTGAACGCTATTTAAAGGTCCATAAACTGAACAACTATACTGTGAGGAATAAATAATTGTGTGAAGCTTTAATAATCAAAGATAGGATTTTGTGAAAATAAACAAATCTCATAATTCCCCCTGAACTAAAATAAAAATAATAAATATTAAAATAAAATATTTTCTGGACCAAATGTTTGACAGTTATTGTTAAGTTATTTTAGATACATTTTGATACATTTTTACATGAATAGTCGACAACCAATTGGTGATGTGATAACTGTAGCACACACATCAGATTGGTAGCAATATGAGTCGATGTAATTGTTTAATTACCATCGCATTTGCAGGCTTTCCTATTTTTAGCCTAATTTCATTTATAAAAAAAGGCTTATAAGATCACCTTTTGTCCGTGTGTCTGTCTGTGTGTGCGTGTATGTGTGTGTGTGATGGTGTGTGTTCCCCCCTAATAAATTCTAAACGGCTAGAGCGATTTCAATGAAACTCGGTAAGTTCATAGCACTATTCCGGGCGACCCCAACCGTGCCCCTCAAATTTTGTTACGTCTCACTAATCCAACATGGCGGCTGTGCAAAATATTTCACCAGCATCCAATATCTCCGAAACTATTACCGATATCACCCTGGAATTTTGTACGGTGATAAAGGAAACTACTAGAAGTTCACCTATGTGACACTTGAAAACCTGGTAGCTACAAAACCAACATGGCGGCCAAGCGAATTTGTGACTTTTAAATAGACGTTTCTCGCGATTTAACCCACCAAACTCAATGAAACGTTGTACAGTAAATGTCTATACACATTGTAATGCACAGACATCTAACTTCGTTCAATTGTTTACATAACCACAAGATGGTGGCTGTGCGAAATATTTCACCGGCATTCTATATCTCTGAAACTATTACCGGTATCACCGTGAAATTTTGTGCGGAGATAAAGGGCACTACTGGAAGTTCATGTATGAGACTATCAAATACCGGTTAACTACAAAACGAATATGGCGGCCAAGCGAATTTGAAAGTTTTAAATAGACTTTTCTCGCGATTAATGATCCAAACGCAATGAAACTTCTTACAGCAAATGTTTATACACATTGCAATGCACTGATGTCTAATTTAGTTCAATTGTTTACGTAACCTCGAGATGACTGCTGTGTGAATTTCGAAAATTATTTTTTTATTTCTTATGTTCTAATCATGCGATCGAAATCAACATTTGCATAATGAACGTACACAATAATCGTCATATAATAGTACATAACTCTATGGCCTACATATATTAAAATCCAACATGGCGACCATCAGAAATATTTAGACGGTTCTCAATATCTATTAATCTACTACAACAATCAAACTGAAATTTTGGAAGTATATAGAGGCTGTGAGCATAAGTTCACCAATGGGACGTTCAATGACCTGGTGAGCACAAATCCAACATGGCGGCAACGCGAAATTTAGATATTCAAATGGACGTTTCTTGCGTTTTAACCATCCGAGCGCAGTGAAACGTGATACGGTATATGCTTATACAAATTCTAATCGACTGGCATCTAATTCATTTAAATTATTTTCATAACCACAAGATGGCGGCTGAGCGAAATGTTAAAATCCCGCTTTTATGTCTTGTGTCCTAGATAGATAGAGAGATTTTTATTAATTCCATTTGATCAAATACATGCATTCAATACATTTTTGATTTAGGACACGTCAGAATTTACATCTATAAAATAAAAGAACTAACAGGTATAAATTACTAATAGTATAACTATTTAACTTATTATAATAGCAAATCTTAATAGATACAACCTTATTGCACAACTATTTACACCTCACTCTATTATCATAATATGAAAACTTAATTCTATAAATACAACTACATACAGCTAGGTATTACAATTAAATTAAAAAAGGAAAATATAATTATAGATTTCATCGCTCCTATACGCTAAGATATTCAACTACTGAGTAAAAACAATGGCACTGCAGATAAGCTTTCCACATTCTATCAAAGGTTTTTATTTTTGGGGCCAGTTTTATATACTGGGGTAGTTTATTGTATAATTTAACTCCAGTGTGAAAAGTTCCATTTTGATATATGCTTGTGTGTGTGTGTGTGTGAGATATGAATGTTTTGATTTTGTCTTGTGTTATGCCTATGAACATCATTGTTTGTTTTAAGAAAAACATCTTTATTCATTAAATTATTTTTTAAAAACATAATACTTTCAAAGAAATATATGCAGGGCAGTGGGAGAATGTTTAAATCTTTAAACAGAGGTCTACATGATTCTCTAGAGTTTACACTTGCCATAATTCTAATCGCCCTCTTTTGTATCCTAAACGTGCTTCGTACATCTGGCGACATACCCCAAAATATGATCCCATATCTTAAGTATGAATGGAAATAAGCAAAATAAGTATTTCTTAATGTGTGCATGCTAGTGCAGGTTTTCAAAATACGTAACGCAAAGCACATCGAGTTCAGTTTAGTATTCAGATATTGTATATGTTTATTCCATTTCAAGTCTTGTTGTATCCATCATCCTAAAAACTTTGTTTCTGATTTATTTTCTATTTGATGACCATTTAATGTTATATTGGGATTCGCAGGATTCTTATTCTGTATAGTGTGGAAATTTAGACATACTCTATTTTTATAGTTTATTATGAGGCGATTATCTTGTGACCATTTGGTTAACTCTCCTGTAACGGAGTCAGCTGCTGTATGACCTGTTTAGTTTCACCTTTTATTACGAGTGTTGTATCGTCCGCAAACAAAATTTCCTTATGTGAATGAACGTTCTGTGTTATATCATTGATATATAGAAGAAAGAGTAGTGGGCCCAAAACCGATCCCTGGGGTACTCCAATTTCAATAATTCCCTCATTGGACAATGTTTCATTAAGTAATTTGGTTCCATCATCCTTGTGTCTCAAGCTTACTATTTGTTTACGCCTTGTTAAGTAAGACTCGATCCATTTATTAGCTAGGCCTCTAATACCATATTGATTTAGTTTGGTAAGGAGGATTTTATGGTCAACAACATCAAATGCTCTCGATAAATCCAAGAATAGGCCATTTACATGTTCCTTATTGTCAATTAATTTCAGTATACAATTACTACATTCGTAAATTGCTGTCTGTGCAGATCTTTCCGTTCTAAATCCATGTTGTGAGTTTGATAATATTTTATTTTTTTCTATGAAACTTATCAGTCTCTTATACATATTTTTTTCCACAATTTTTGCAATACCAGTTGGTAAGGTAATAGGACGATAGTTATCTAATTCATCTTTTGAACCGTTTTGTGCACTGGAATTACTTTTGATAACTTCAAAATATCCGGATAAGTTCCTGAGAGGATTGAACTGTTTATTAAGTGCGTAAGTGGATTTATTATATTTTCTGCAGATTTCTTTAAAATTGCATCAGGGACGCCATCAATGCCAGCACAGAATTTATTTTTAGCTCTTTTATAACTATTCTTACCTCTTCACTTGTGACATGATTTATAAATAAAGAATCACAGCATTTATTTATTTTATTATTAGAATTTAGTGTATTTACCTGTGATTTATTTAATAATTTTTGTGGAATTTCCAGAAAATAGTCATTAAAAGTGTTTGCTATTTCCTCTGGATTATTAATCACTTTATTATTTCTGGTCAGTGTAATGTTCCTTTGTATTTTGGCAGATTTTCCAGTTTCTTTCTTTATCACGGACCACATAGCCCTGTTTTATTAGATGATTGGGAAATAAAATTATCATTATGCATTTTCTTTGCTAGTCTTATTACCTTATTTAATATGCTAGTGTATTTTTTGTAGTATAAATTGAATTCAGGTGTTGTGTGGTATTGTTTATATAATTTGTGTTGAAATTTCTTTCTTTGACATGAATTTATAATCCCTGTTGTTATCCAATTGCTAGTTTTGTTATTTTGAACAGTTCTTCGTTTAAAGGGGAATGCCATTTCAAAATAGTGTTTTAGGGTACTGTTAAATGCATTAAATTTATCATTTACATTTTCTAGTTCATAAATTTCTGACCATGTTTCCTTATTTAATAAGTCATTGAAATATGTAACATTTGATTCAGTGAATGACCTGCACTTTGATTTTACTCCATTATCATTATTATTGATTGTTTCGGATACTTCAAAACTCAGTATTTGTCCATGGTGGTCACTAAAACCAGGACAATAGACTTCTATTGAATGGTGATATTTATCTGTATTTATAAAAATTTGATCAGGAGTGGTTTTACTAAATTTTGTTATTCTTGTTGGGGTATTTACTGTAGGTTTCAGTCCATAGGAAATTAGTAACTGTGTTAATAATTCACAATTTCTATCAAATTTTAAGAAATCCACATTTACATCCCCACAAATTATTATATCGAAATTAACTTTGCTCATGTTATTGAGTAACAATTCTTATTTATCTATAAATAAAGGAAACTTTCCTGACGGAGAACGGTATACGCATACAATTATTAACTTAAACTGCTGTATTTTTACGGCAGAGAATTCAAAATCCTGTTCCATAATTAGATAAACATAAGCTGTTATCTGTTCATGATCTAAATTATTTCTTAAGAAGATGCAAGTACCACCATGGCTAATATTAGATCTAGAGTATTTACTAGCTTGTGTAAACCCAGGGAATTGAATTAATTCGAGTTGATCCTCTTTCAGCCAATGTTCTGAAATACATAGTGCTGAGATGTCTTTAAGTTCATTTTTAAGCATTAGATTTATGTAATCAATTTTATTATAAAGAGACTGGACATTCTGGTGGTAAATTTTAAATTTGTTACTTTTGCCAGCTTGTGTTGGTGATTTATTAACATTATTATTATCATAATTGTTATTATTATTGTTGCTAGACAAATCCATTGTTACACTCCGTTGAATTTGACTTCAAAAGATCTGATTGCCAAACCTCACGTTTGGCTTCTTCTACCAGTTTCCCTGCTTCCACTCTAATGATATTACAGTTGAATTATTCTTACCATTTAAATTTACAATTTTGCAGATTTCATCACTGAGATACTCTTTTCCTAATCTATTTAAGTGTAGGCCATGCCGAGTGTGGAACTTCCTGTCTAATTTACTTACATCTACAATTTGGACATTTGGAAAACTCTTAAAAATTTTATGAATTTTTCCATTTGTAGCCTCTATTTGTACATTTACACATGATTTGGGAATTAAATCGTATCTCTGCGGAATGTTTACAATAATGACATTTGTTTTTTGCATGGATGGCAATGTACCCTTTAAATCTTTGATTACCATTTTACTCTCATTTCTATAGACGTCGTTTGCTCCAGCGATGATCACTGCGTAGTCCTTTGCAGTAAGCGACGCACACTCTCCTATCATTCCGTTCGTGACCTCTGCAATTTGAGCTCCTGGCTTTACTGTCGAAGTGACCTCCATTTCTCTGCTTCTCTCCAATGCGCTTGCTGCTACATCTCGCCCGTGGCTATCCGCAAATATCCGCATCTTCCTGGATTTTCTCTTTATCACTTTCTTCTTTTCTTCTTGAGGAAAGTCATCATTTTCTTCGACAAGCACTCCAAATGAATTTGAGACGGGAATTTCAGTTACATGTACTCCATTTATAGGCCTAGGCTTATTCAATCTTTCCTTACCAGCAATCACTGTCGACCAAGTTTCCTTGCTTTCCTCTCTGTTTCCTTTTAATTTATTCATCTCTTCCATTAACTTAGCAATATCTTCCTTTAGCAGCATTTTAATTTAGTCTTTTGAGGACAGTTCGTTTCTCAGGTTATTACATTCGCATGACTGTAGCGGTAGGCCTACATTACGACAATCGGTTTCACTTTCCTCCTCATTCAATTTTACCTGAGATCTTGTGATGATTTTATTTGCATTTTTTACTTTTATTTTGCACGACGAGCATAAATCCGTTACGGTTACACTACCTGACGAGACACTAACACTGTTTACTGTCGTCATACTAGAGATCTAAGTTAGCCTAGATGTTTACACCAAATTACACTAAATTTATTTTAATTATTACTACCTAATAGAATTAATCTAATTTCCTACCAATAAAGAAGAATGTGAAATACGTATATCTTCCAATCGGGTGAAGTCTCGTAAAAGTACCACTGATCTATTTGGTTCAAACAGTGATTGAAGAAGTCACCGAATCTTTGGATACACGTTCCCACAACTTAGTTTAAGTTTATTAAATTATCAAGAAGAATTTCTAAATACTATCAATATTCCGTATTACACTTGATCTAAGGAAAGTAAATTTATAGATTTTAAACCTCTGTTTTAATATTTTACCACTTTTATCAAATATTTACACTAGCTGCTATTTCACTACACTTTCACTGTGACGCCATATTGCCCACATGCGATTGAAGTTTGAATAAAACAGCTACACAATAATCTTCATGTAATAGTACATAAATATAAGTCCTATAATATAAAAATCCAACACGGTGACCATACAAAATATTTAGATGGTTCTCAATATCTACAAATCTATTACAGCAATCAAACTGACAATTTGTATGTTGATAGAGGCAATTAATATTAGTAGGATATATGAAAATAGGCTATTTAGTTCTTCACGGAACTACTGGTTTCTACTTTCTTAACACCTTGAAACTATGACCATTTGTTCCAACAGTAACAAATCGAGTACGCAAGCAGTGCCAATTGCACAGCCTTAGGAGTGCTGAATTTTTGTATGCATTTGTGTTGTATTAGCATAGCTCTTTTTTTTATTCAGCAACGTTGTGCACATAGCTGGATTTTCTTTGTAATAAACGCGTCTCATTTATTAATTAATGATATTTAGGACTAGCTAAACACATAAATTTAAAGAGAAATGTTAGAGATGGCACCATCCTAGCATAGGACAAATTTTCCCCTTGCTATTAAATGTAAATGTTTCTAGTATTTGTAAACAAGTAAATGTCTTGATTTACAGTAGATTCTTATGATGTTTGATCCTCCCGCAGTCGTTTTCGATGTAATTGCTTAGGGATGATCTTACGTGCCATTCTCTTAGCTTGTTCGTTCTTATTTAGAATTTTGTATTAGGACCATGAGAGTAATTTAGATCTTGATTAGGACTTTTTTTCTTTCAGGGCAGAATAGTATCGGATTAGCCGTTTGCAACACTCAAGCTAGGCTAGGGATCTATTCTGAATAAAATTTATTCGTGATTTTATCATAAGATTAACCTCTCTTTTCTTGTTTAGTTTTGTTATCGATGCATTCCTCTGAGCTGGTTAAGAATCGAACCTCACCAATTCCCGATACCCCCGAGTGCAGACTTTTGTGCAACACCAGCCTATGAATGTGTCGTCCCCTATACTTGAGTGCTAACTGGAAGAGGGTCTCAGAAGGGTCATTTGAAACCGGTGGCACTTCGAAATCTTCGACCAGCGGGCACAATATATACCCTTAAAATGAAGTTCAGGTTGCTACACCGGACTTTTCATAGTGGGTTTGGAGTTGGAGATTTGGTCGAAATGAAGGAATGAATGCATTTGATACGACACTACATCTTAAAGATTATGAACTCAAGACGTTGAATGGTGGCAGTGATTTATATGTTTTAAGGGACGCAACATCTGCTCATCTGCCCCTGTTGATAATGGAAATAAATTATGATGATAGTGGAAATTGTTGTTTTAAGGCGTTTAACATCTGGATTTGATTGGATGATCTTGAAAATGAAAATGAAACTATAACTAAAACTAACTCCTCACTTACAACTAAAACTAACTACTCACTAAACTAAAACTAACTACTCACAACTAAAACTACTAACTACTCACTAAACTAAAACTAACTACTCACTTACACCTAAAACTAACTACTCACTAAACTAAAACTAACTACTCACTTACAACTAAAACTAACTACTCACTAAACTAAAACTAACTACTCACTTACAACTAAAACTAACTACTCACTAAACTAAAACTAACTACTCACTTACAACTAAAACTAACTACTCACTAAACTAAAACTAACTACAAACTTACAACTAAAACTCACTACTCACTAAACTAAAACTAACTACAAGAGTTTAGTGCTTTTCAGTCGGTCAACACGAATGTACCCAAAAGAGATGGGTTACGCCCTAATCCTGAAATAAATTACATGAGATTAATAAAACACTAGGATGACCAGTTTCGATCGTCAAGCGATCATCATCAGATCCAATACACTTAGGCTATAAAATCTATGTTTGAAATACAGGTGAAAATATTTACAATATGTACAATTATTTAGTTGCAGTGTTGGTACTGCAACTAAATAATTGTACATATTGTAAATATTTTCACCTGTATTTCAAACATAGATTTTATAGCCTAAGTGTATTGGATCTGATGATGATCGCTTGACGATCGAAACTGGTCATCCTAGTGTTTTATTAATCTCATGTAATTTATTTCAGGATTAGGGCGTAACCCATCTCTTTTGGGTACATTCGTGTTGACCGACTGAAAAGCACTAAACTCTTGTTTACTAAGGCAACACTGAAAATATGGCTTCATACACCACAATAAAACTAACTACTCACATACAACTAAAACTAACTACTCACTAAACTAAAACTAACTACTCACTTACAACTAAAACTAACTACTCACTAAACTAAAACTAACTACTCACTTACAACTAAAACTAACTACTCACTAAACTAAAACTAACTACTCACTTACAACTAAAACTAACTACTCACTAAACTAAAACTAACTACTCACTTACAACTAAAACTAACTACTCACTTACAACTAAAACTAACTACTCACTTACAACTAAAACTAACTTCTCACTTACAACTAAAACTAACTACTCACTTACAACTAAAACTAACTACTCACTAAACTAAAACTAACTACTCACTTACAACTAAAACTAACTACTCACTAAACTAAAACTAACTACTCACAACTAAAACTAACTACTCACTAAACTAAAACTAACTACTCACTAAACTAAAACTAACTACTCACAACTAAAACTAACTACTCACTAAACTAAAACTAACTACTCACAACTAAAACTAACTACTCACTTACAACTAAAACTAACTACTCACTAAACTAAAACTAACTACTCACAACTAAAACTAACTACTCACAACTAAAACTAACTACTCACTAAACTAAAACTAACTACTCACAACTAAAACTAACTACTCACTTACAACTAAAACTAACTACTCACAACTAAAACTAACTACTCACTAAACTAAAACTAACTACTCACTAAACTAAAACTAACTACTCACAACTAAAACTAACTACTCACTAAACTAAAACTAACTACTCACTAAACTAAAACTAACTACTCACTAAACTAAAACTAACTACAAACTTACACACTAGAAGAGAAATTGGAAAACAAATAGAAGAATAAGGTAAGAAAAGAAAAAAAGGGGTAAGAGTCCGCCCAAAGGGCAATGGAAAAAGGGGAAAAACCAGATCCAGCTCAGGAATCCCTCAGTGTCGCCAACTCCCGAACTCACCAGCCATGAGCCCTTGAGAGTGTGGCACTATCCAGGCTGCACAAGAAGTGGTGGAGCTACACACACTCTGCCTCCTTTAGGGCCTTGAGCAGAAGGCAGGAGATACCAAGAAGAGAAAAACAAGTCATCTGACTCCTTGAAGAATGATAAACAGATGAGACAGAGGCCAATTAAGGTAGGAATGGGAAAGACTCCCTAGGCCTCGATGCCTCCCTGTCCTGAGAAAATTGTCTCATCTCTACCTACCACATCTTACATCCAAGGCAATCTGTTCAACATAATCTAATATTGGTCTACCCCTACAGTTTTTGTCTTCAACCCTTCCTTCCATAACTAAGGTTGCTATTCCTGAGCGTCTTAGTATGTGTCCTAAAAACCTATCTCTTCACTTCATGAGCAGTCGCCAGAAACATCCTTCCTCACCTACTCGTCTTAATACTCCTTAATTTGTTGTTACTCTATCTACCAATATGATTTTCATAATTCTCCTGTAACACCACAATTCAAACGCTCCTATTCTCCTATTTTCTGCTGCACCAACGGACCAAGTTTCACTTCCACAGAGTGCCACGCTCCAAAGGTTTAAAAAAATTACTTTTAATACCTAAATTCACATTCGATGTCAACAGATTTCTTCTTTGTAGAAATGCTTTCCTTGCCTGAAACTTTTTATATCCTCTTCGCTTCGTCCATCGCCAGTTATTCTGCTTTCTAAGTAGCAGAAGTCACCTACTTTCTTTAGGTTATTACCTGCCAATTTGACGTCAATAGGGATTTTTGATTTCTTTCGGCTGCATTCCATTATTCTTGTTTTACATTTATTAGTAGACATTTATTACCCTATAATTATCGTTAGATTATTTTAACTGCAAACCGTATAAAACTTTGCCACCATATTAATTTAGTATTTTACTTTTATCAGGGATTCTTCTTTATTTGGTAACGCTGATATACTAATAATCCTTGAACTATAATAAATTATTTATTTTTAAGAAGGCGAATATGTATTACATTGAAACCGTAGCGGTTTCGGTCACATTGAGACCATCTTCTACGTGGTATATGATGAGTAACTGAGTAGTAACATACCAAAAGTTCACCGAGTAAAATTTAAAAAAGAAACAAATCTGTTACAATAATTTTGTTAATAAAGCAATAAAAATGACTTGAAAAACAGCGTAGAAATGAGGAGATTTGTATGTGAAAATAAGTGCTGTTTGTTGAATCAGTTAGGCTATAAAAATGATGTTTGATGTGTATTTGCCAGGTATTGTAGAGAAAAACTTTGTAATATGTGTGGCAAATTTATTAAGGAATGGCGAGAAATATATCGGTAGTGTAGTTGCCAAGAAACTAAATCTTAGAACTGTAACCATCAGTCAATCATACAAAAGTAATTGACATGTTTAAACTCTCTTACTCAAATGTAAGCCAAGATAAGGTCAGTTACTCTCAAAACAAAATTTTGAGGACTTAAACATTGTTCGTCAAGCAAGCAGAAAGAGAAGGAAGGTAGTGAAACTTTTATATGTTTAAAGAAGTGAACTCAAAATTAAGATGAGAAAGAAAATTAAGTAAAGAGAGAGAGAGACAGAATGGGAAGAGTGGAGATGAAGCGAGGGGTTCACATCTGCCCAATTTAAACTCTGTTTCTAACCATCTCGTCTCCCTTTTAACCGTCAACTCTCTCCACCCTTCAACTAACCGACCTTCAACTTAACTAAGAAGGCGAAAAAGTGTTGCGTAATTAGTCTCTATACTTGTAAAAATAAAAAGAGGAAACTTCACCATGAACAAATTTAGTTTTCTTGTTCTCCTCCGTCGTCATGAAACTAAAAACATGTTAGAAGAGTTGGTGACTAAATTAAGCCTTCAGTCTAGAGGGCAAGGATATTGTCGTCCCTTCGTAGGGAATTTAACTTAAAATGCCACCGCTACGGGATTAGAAGCAGCAGCGAATGTTTCTTTGACATAAGTTTTATGTCCTATTCTCCCCAAGTAAAATGTATGGCGGAAAGTCTTCCAAGACATTAAAAGGGACAGAGTAAATTAGGTAATATCTTGTAACTAAATTATTCTCTTGTAATGAGTAAATGTCTGTTAATGTTCTCCTTTGACAATGAATGAGGCGGCAGAGTGCATGCTTAACATGACGAATTGATATAAAACAAGCTACTAGTGGGTGCAGACAATCATGGAGACTTACACTGGAGGAATAAATTATCGCATTAATTTATATTCGTGATTGTTTTCTAAGCAAAGTAATTTAGTTAAATTAGATAATTGGCTTCATTTTATATCAGAATTCAATTAACATTTTTCATTTAAGATTTAGAACTATGTAAATTTCATATAAATATGTTATACCTTGTATCCTGTCCAGTATTTTCTATTTAACGTTAGTAAACCACTGTAAAAACTTGATGAATTGTTTACTGTATGTAATTTTTATAGCTTAGTTAATATCACACACTTGGCACTTAAATTCGAGTATTTAAGTTTTTATAGTATTTAAGTTTGGTAGGTTGAGAATAACATATGAGTATTCATGGAAGTTGTATTGTAAGTGGTTTGTCACATTAATGGCACTAATAATAATAATTATTATTGTGACATAACAACTGCCTTTATTTATATTCTATTTAACTGCTAAAAAAACGCAAAATATTTGGTTAAACATTATGAACATTTTCTTAAAACGTTAACTTAATGCATTCCTAAAATTCTTGAGTTTCAAAAAATTATATTATTGCTGCCATTGCAAAGCTACTAACGGTAAACACAGAATACTACAGATACAGGAAGGAAGAGAGTTGCGAGACCTCCTTATTTCATGGAATCTAAATCACAGGTCGTGAAATATAACCAACAAAAATGTTATATGTGTGTCAACCGGGAATCGAACTTAATCCACCTCGGTGAGAGGCAAGCAGCTTGAGCGTTGTACTATCATGCCCCTTAGACACACACATCTCATTAAGTTGGGCTGCTTACAGAGCTAAGAGCTTCAGAAAACCAGATGCGTGGTCTAAATCCCTGATATGTCGGCAAATTTTCTGTTTTAGGTGCGTAGGAAAATTACATACTGTACTTTCGAAATCAGCAGATTTAGTCACTCGAAGCTTTTGATTGTTCCACTGCACGTTGAGAACAGAGAATTCACCGATATATTTGGAGTATAGAAGACATAGCTGCTTTAGCGGATCTCTTATCACTGCAGGCAGCACAAATTATTGAGTTGTATAAATGTGTTACATCCTGTAGCCTTCATAGCAAGTGCCACATACAGAGTTTTGATGCTAATTCCTACTTAGTATAAAACGAAAGTCCGCGATTCTCGGATGTCGCGGGTAATCTCGAGGACCACTGGATGCACTTTGATGCGGTTTTCCCCATTCTGTAAAGGATATCTCGAGGAAGGTTTATGTAGAAAATAATTTATTTATGATCAAAGAAGGCCAAGCAGTAACGATTTCAGTGAAAAGGTCGAAAAAGAAACCAGGCGTCCGTGCGTTCTTAAGCTTACGCTGGGAAAAACATTAAAAATATCAATATACTATGAGTGTATGAATTGGTCAGCTTGAAAAGTTCTACAAAGAAGTCCCGGAGAGCATATCTCTATCTTCAATACATCGCCCACTATAAGTGTTTTAACGTTTACATTTCTTCCAACAATCTCCATTCATTTACTGAGGCGACAGTTTACGAGCTAGCACGTAATGCATTCATAAATGTTCCCGGGTGAAGCCGGGTTGGGTTGCTAGTCTTACATATAAAGTATGCTAAATCAGTGTATTCTATAGTACCTGTGTGGTATTTGGACGTTTGATGAGGGTAACTGCATGAGGGGCCTTCAGATTACTATGTTAGTAGTTCATACAAGAAGGCGTTAATAGATGAGCGAGGGCTTATTACGTGTTCCAAATTACGTTCGTCGCATGCCTTGGAAGACACTGGTACAGGTATGCGACAGAGAAAGACGATCGGACAAAGAGAGATAGCCTCATCATCCCTTCACATAGTTATGCAAGTTATACAAGAGAGTGTATCACACCACCTCAATCCAATAATAGAATTCCCCTGCTGTCTTTGTGCTGGTAGCTAATCAACATTCTACCTTGACATGCTTCAAATTTGTGCCATCGAGGATCGCTTCAGGTGTTTCTGCATAACACAGCTTCTTGCTCTTCTATTCGTCTCTTCCTCCGCTACACCGAGAAATATCGAATCATGGAAATGTTATTATTATAAATCTTTCGAACGACATATTTTTATCATTGTTACGCTCAGGAATGAGAACATCCATGCTAATATTTGAAGTGGTGTAGTCGAGGTTCGGTCTACAATTTTCCTATCTATCACTTAATTATTCCAACTGAATATATTATTGCCGCCTTCGTGGCGTAGTGGTCAGCATGCTTAGCTGCCACCCCGGAGGTCGCGGTTCGATTCCCGGCTCTGCCAAGAAATTTGAAAAGAAGTCTGAAGACAGGGACGGCGTCTACTCAGCCTCGGGTGGGCAAAATGAGTGGAGGGGGTTAGATTCCCACCTCAGCCATCCTCGGAGTGGTTTTCCGTGGTTTCCCACTTCGTCTCCGGGTTTTTTTTTTTGTTTTTTTTTTAGCGTATGGCTTTTAGTGCCGGGAGTGTCCGAGGACATGTTCGGCTCGCCAGTTTTGTAGCTGCTTCGAGACGGACACCCAATGGGTGAGCTACAAGTACCGTTGGAGAGGGAAGGAGGGAAGTTTTAATGTAAGGACTAGATGAAACCCGTCAAAACATGACGGTCAATAGAAAAATATTTACTGAAGAATTTTCTTATATAGGCCTACTGTACATTTTTTGTACGATTATTTTTTGACTCTATTGAAACTATGTATGTCTACCCCTTATTATTCCCGTTTTCCAACGTGGTCGGGGATGAGATGCGATGGAAGTCTTTGTGGCGATGGTTTTTACGGCCGGATGCCCTTCCTGACGCCAACCTCATGAGAGGAGTTAATGAGAGATGAAATGAATTATGGTGAATGAAACTGGGCAAGGATGTGGAAGGAAGCGGCCGTGGCCTGTCAGAAGGTACCGTCCCAGCATTTGCCTGGTGTTGAAAATGGGAAACCACGGAAAACCATTTCAAGGACGGCCGACGGTGGGGCTCGAACCCACGCGTCTACCGAGTCAGCAGAGAGCTTGGCCCCATGGCCTAATGCTGCGCGTTAGCCAGCGTAGCCACTACTGTCGGTACTCTATTGAAACTATAAGGGCGTCAAATGATTGCACTCTCAACATTGCAAAATACTGCTGGCCATGACTGAAAAATTGTTGGGGCAAATTGAGGCCTATACGTTCCAGAGTTTCCCCTTGAGCTTTATTGATAGTGATAAAGTATGCCAAATGAATTAGAAAATATTGCCTCTTAAAAGAAAATGATAGTGTTTTATCGGATGGTGTTAAATCAAGTCGAAGGATTAGACCTCTCTGCCTAATTTTAACTGCACCTATTATTTCCATATCCAAGCAATATGGTTGCATTTAGGAGTCCTTGGGAAACGTTCTGATTTCTAAGCAGAATAACGGGTCAAGCGTTTGGAGTATGTGGCGGCCAGTCATTTAGTTCCAAGAAATTCAAGAACTCTGAGGAGTCTAATACAACTGGCCGCAAACCGTCGCTTATAATTTTGGAATATAACGAAGAAATGCGATGATGTGCAATTCCATACATTTTAAAATAATGTGGACCGTGTGCGTGTGGCACAGTAACATTGGCACCAGATGAAACGAAGGACATAGCATTGTACTGCCGATTAGTCTCTCTGAAATTCCTTGAGATATCATCTCCAGTGAAAAATGATTGTTGCATCCTGTCAAATATTTTATATTTATTCAGATTAATTTTACCATTACAGCAGCAAAGGTCAAAGTAACCAAGTGTAGATTTCTCGCAAGATATATACAGTGCAGAACAATGTTTACATTTGTTCGTCAAGGACCCTAAACTGTAACGGCATAGTATCTGGAATTGTTTCTGAAATGCCATATTTATGTTAGATTTTAAAAGTGGCTTCGTATTTTTCTCCGATTTCCCACTTTTTTTTGCGGCTAGTGTTCCATTTCGTCAAATGGGTTTATTTATAGCAGCATTTCTCCCCAAATTAACGTCATTTTAAATAACACTATAGTGGCCTGCATCAACGCAGCCACCAAATATTAAATGGCAAATAATAACTTACTTCCATTACCAAAATCAACAGCGTGGTTAGACCCATTGTTATGTACTCTAAACAAATAATCAATAAACAATAATATTCACATATACAATGAAGTTCAGAGACTTCCATTCTCAAGTTGGTTGATGATGAGAATGCGATGAGACTGATCGCCAATAATACAATCCTTGCAATTTTTGCAATTTGCTTGCAAACGCCACTCAGGATGACGATCTTCATTTTGAAATAAACAGAATGAAATTGCTGTAAATAATCAATTTCCATCACCTGTTGAAAGTACAATACTTTGCATTCCCATGACAGTAAATTATGCAAGGGAGCATAGAATCACTTCGCTACTACTGGAATGAGCATAGACTCACTTCGCCAGCCACCGTAATGGAGGGAGTTTTAGAATTATATGTTCAGTGCTTGTCAAAGATCGTATTAACACAGGGAAGCCCACTCTTAAGACTACATTCTGAGCTATTGCCCCGGATTCCAGGTTCGATCCCCGCTCTGCAAGAAATTCTATTCTGGTCTGACGACTGGAACGGGGCGCACTCGTGAGGCAAAACTAAGAAGAGCAAAGTTTGATTCCCATCTCAACAATCTTGGATTTGGTTTCCGTGGTTTCCCACTTCCACTCCAGGCAAATACCTAACTTAAAGCCACGGTCATTAACTCCCCATTCCCCACATTAATTACAAATGCACACATCAACACAGCCATCACATTAACACAGGTTATCAGAGAAATGTTTACACTCGCACACCAAAATAGACGGGACTGAGTGACCACGATGTCTGAGTCCATCAAATGATTTATGTTCGCCAATTTGTTAACGCTGATGTATGTTTTTGAACTACTGGATATAAGTTCAATGACTTTTAAATTAATATCATTACATTGTTGCAGCTTGGCAAATATTTTATATTCCAGTAGATCAATTTTACCATCACAACAGTAAAGGCCGAAGTAACCGCGCGTAGATTTTACGCAAGAGAAATACAATGTAGAACGATGTTTACATTTGATCGTCGAAGACCTTACACTGTACTGCATAACATCTGGAATTGTTTCTGAAATGGCCTAATTATATTGGATTTTAAATGTGGCTTCGTATTATTCGATAACACTATAGTGTCCTGCAATATCGGAGGCGCTAAATATTAAATGGCAAAAAATACTTCCATTGCCGAAATCAACTGCGTAGTTAGATTCAGTACTCTAAACAAATAATCATTAAACAATTGCCTTATACAATGAAGTTCAACATGACCGTCCAGAGACTTTTATACTCAAGTTGGTTGGTGAGGAGAATGCGATGAGACTGAACGCTTAAAATAAATTCCTTATAATTGTTCCTGCCAGCGAAATTTTTTGCAATAGCTTGAAAACGCAGCTCAGAATCACGTTCTTCATTTTGATATAAACAGTACAAAACTGTTCTAAATAAGCTATTACCATCACCTGTTATAGTTTATGGCAGTACATTTTGCAGGGGAACATAGAACCACTTCGCCAACTACTGGAATGAGCATAGGTCTAAACTCAATACTCACTTCGGCAGTCACCCTAATGGAGGCAGTTTTAGAATTCTATGTCCCGTGCATGTCAAAAATCGTATTAACACATGGAAGCCCACCCATTCTTGGCTATCGCCTCGGAGACCCGTGTTACATTTCCTGCTCTGCCAAGAAATTTAATTCTGGTCTGAGGGCAAAAACGGGGCACATTCAGTCTCTTGAGGTATAACTAAGAAGAGGAAGGTTTGATTCCCACCTCGACAATCTTGGATGTGGTTTTCTGTGGTTTCCCACTTCCACTCAAGACAAATACCGGGATGGTTCCAAACTTAAGGCCTCGGCCGTCACCTTGCCATTTCCCACCTTAATTACAAATACACACAGTAATGCAGCCATCACAATAACACGGGTTATCAGAGGAAATTTTACACGTACACACCAAAGTACACGGGGCTAAGTGACCACGATGTCGGAGCCCTTCAAACGAATTATGTTTGCCAAGTGTCTCTCGTGGCGAAAGCAATTGTGGATACGCGCCAGGGCCTGGAAAACTACATTTTCTCTAATAATTTAAGAGTATATCGACGATGCATAATTATAACTTTTAGTCTAGGATGCTACCAACTTGACCACCGAAGCATTGGGAAGAAATTGCAATATTAAGGTACATAAACAACATAGCCTACACACTCAACTGTCAGTTAATGTTCTTCAACGTTTCCCTTCTTAAACATTCCCCTCCTTTATAATTCTCCATCACGTGAAAACGCGCGATGTCTTGTGTTTTAAATATATCGATGCAATTGTGCTGCCATCTGTTGTTAGTTACTGGAACTATATGGGCGAGGTACTGCCACCTGTTGTCAGTTACTGGAACTGATGGCAGATATTAGCTCTTTTGACCACATGCTGCAATTCAAAGGTAAAACGGAAATAAAACGTATTGAGAGGGAATGTAGAAATATGTATCTTTAACTGACATAAAACTTACTAATACTCCTTGATAAAACAATATTTCAGTAGTAAAAAAATAAAAATATTGGCGGAAGCTGGGATCGAACCTGTGATTCTTGGATCCACAGTCTATCGCCTTAACCAAATAGCTATTCACGCAGTCTCGTCCAGCCGCAGACGCAACCATTTAGTATCTTCAAAAGCCGGTATCTGAAGAAAATCATCCAATTCATTATCAATAAAATCAATATTGCAAATTCGTATATGTTCATACTGTTATTATATTTCATTGTCAGAACTTGGTTAATGTATGTTTTCAATTACATGGAAGCTTATTAAATAACATACATTTAAATGGACTTCTCACCGCCATTTTGTCATGAGCCCAGGCAGATTGTGCGCATGCGTTAGGGGAAAGAATTCTGCTATTTTCTATATTTATTTAAAAATATACCGTAATATATTAGTTTATTTTATAGACACTCTGCAAATCTACTGGCCAAGAGCTTACGTTAGAGTGCTCTACGAAGTAAATCGGTTCTGTCGTTCTCTCAATCTCGTGGTAACAAAAATCGCCTTAGTGTTTTAAATATATAGATGGCAACAGCGAATTCGTTACTTTACGGGAATGATAAAAGTGAAATATATTTCTACAATGAAATACCAATCGTAGAAAGAAGAAAACAAAAAAAACATATCCGAGGTGGGAATCGAACCCTCTCGACCATGCAAAGGATGGCAACAGAGAATTCGTTACTTTACGGGAATGAAAAAAGTGAAATATGTCTCTACAATGTAATACCAATCGTAGGAAAGAAGAAAATGAAAATAAAAGAACGTATCCGAGGTGGGAATCGAACCCTCTCGACCATGCAAAGGATGGCAACAGAGAATTCGTTACTTTACGGGAATGATAAAAGTTAAATATGTTTCTACAATGTAATACCAATCGTAGGAAGGAAGATAATGAAAATAAAAAAAACATAACCGAGGTGGGAATCGAACCCTCTCGACCATGCAAAGGATGGCAACAGAGAATTCGTTACTTGACGGGAATGATAAAAGTGAAATATGTTTCTACAATGTAATACCAATCGTAGGAGGGCAGAAAACGAAAATAAAAAACATATCCGAGGTGGGAATCGAACCCTCTCGATCATGCATAATACATATTTCTAGGCAGTAAGCTTATCCCCTCGGCCATCCAGACATCTGTGTGCGACTTCAGTATTAAGCTATCTAACCAGTATACACGCTCAACCTGCAGTTTAAGTCCTTCAATTCGTGGTTTATTTAATATAATTCTAATTCAATGCATATTGTAAAAACATAATTAACATTATTGGAGACCCTTTTTAATTGTCATAAACAAAGATCTCAGTTAGACGCGACCGGAATCGCCATTTTCCTTGTTGAGAAAGGCCATTGTGCGCATGCGCGGGAGTGTCAAATATTACATATTTCTTTAATCATTTAAAAATATACCGTAACATATATTTTCCTTTTAAAGAAACTCTGCAAATCTGCATGCCAAGAGCTTTCGTTAGAATGTCTTACGAAGCCAATCGGTTAAGTCGTTTTCACAATCTCGTGTGTACAAAAAACAGCTTAGTGTTTTAAATATATAGATAGATAGCAACAGCGAATTCGTTACTTTACGGGAATGATAAAAGTGAAATATATTTCTACAATGTAATACCAATCGCAGAAAGGAAGAAAACAAAAAAAAACATATCCAAGGTGGGAATCGAACCCTCTCGACCATGCAAAGGATGGCAACAGAGAATTCGTTACTTTACGGGAATGAAAAAAGTGAAATATATCTCTACAATGTAATACCAATCGTAGGAAAGAAGAAAATGAAAATAAAAGAACGTATCCGAGGTGGGAATCGAACCCTCTCGACCATGCAAAGGATGGCAACAGAGAATTCGTTACTTTACGGGAATGATAAAAGTGAAATATGTTTCTACAATGTAATACCAATCGTAGGAAGGAAGATAATGAAAATAAAAAAAACATAACCGAGGTGGGAATCGAACCCTCTCGACCATGCAAAGGATGGCAACAGAGAATTCGTTACTTGACGGGAATGATAAAAGTGAAATATGTTTCTACAATGTAATACCAATCGTAGGAAGGCAGAAAACGAAAATAAAAAAACATATCCGAGGTGGGAATCGAACCCTCTCGATCATGCATAATACATATTTCTAGGCAGTAAGCTTATCCCCTCGGCCATCCAGACAACAGTGTGAGACTTCAGTATTAAGCTATCTAACCAGTATACACGCTCAACCTGCAGTTTAAGTCCTTCAATTCGTGGTTTATTTAATATAATTCTAATTCAATGCATATTGTAAAAACATAATTAACATTATTGGAGACCCTTTTTAATTGTCATAAACAAAGATCTCAGTTAGACGCGACCGGAATCGCCATTTTCCTTGTTGAGAAAGGGCATTGTGCGCATGAGCGGGAGTGTCAAATATTACATATTTCTTTAATCATTTAAAAATATACCGTAACATATATTTTCCTTTTAAAGAAACTCTGCAAATCTGCATGCCAAGAGCTTTCGTTAGAATGTCTTACGAAGCCAATCGGTTGAGTCGTTTTCACAATCTCGTGTGTACAAAAAACAGCTTAGTGTTTTAAATATATAGATGGCAACAGCGAATTCGTTACTTTACGGGAATGATAAAAGTGAAATATATTTCTACAATGAAATACCAATCGTAGAAAGAAGAAAACAAAAAAAACATATCCGAGGTGGGAATCGAACCCTCTCGACCATGCAAAGGATGGCAACAGAGAATTCGTTACTTTACGGGAATGAAAAAAGTGAAATATGTCTCTACAATGTAATACCAATCGTAGGAAAGAAGAAAATGAAAATAAAAGAACGTATCCGAGGTGGGAATCGAACCCTCTCGACCATGCAAAGGATGGCAACAGAGAATTCGTTACTTTACGGGAATGATAAAAGTGAAATATGTTTCTACAATGTAATACCAATCGTAGGAAGGAAGATAATGAAAATAAAAAAAACATAACCGAGGTGGGAATCGAACCCTCTCGACCATGCAAAGGATGGCAACAGAGAATTCGTTACTTGACGGGAATGATAAAAGTGAAATATGTTTCTACAATGTAATACCAATCGTAGGAGGGCAGAAAACGAAAATAAAAAACATATCCGAGGTGGGAATCGAACCCTCTCGATCATGCATAATACATATTTCTAGGCAGTAAGCTTATCCCCTCGGCCATCCAGACATCTGTGTGCGACTTCAGTATTAAGCTATCTAACCAGTATACACGCTCAACCTGCAGTTTAAGTCCTTCAATTCGTGGTTTATTTAATATAATTCTAATTCAATGCATATTGTAAAAACATAATTAACATTATTGGAGACCCTTTTTAATTGTCATAAACAAAGATCTCAGTTAGACGCGACCGGAATCGCCATTTTCCTTGTTGAGAAAGGCCATTGTGCGCATGCGCGGGAGTGTCAAATATTACATATTTCTTTAATCATTTAAAAATATACCGTAACATATATTTTCCTTTTAAAGAAACTCTGCAAATCTGCATGCCAAGAGCTTTCGTTAGAATGTCTTACGAAGCCAATCGGTTAAGTCGTTTTCACAATCTCGTGTGTACAAAAAACAGCTTAGTGTTTTAAATATATAGATGGCAACAGCGAATTCGTTACTTTACGGGAATGATAAAAGTGAAATATATTTCTACAATGAAATACCAATCGTAGAAAGAAGAAAACAAAAAAAACCATATCCGAGGTGGGAATCGAACCCTCTCGACCATGCAAAGGATGGCAACAGAGAATTCGTTACTTTACGGGAATGAAAAAAGTGAAATATGTCTCTACAATGTAATACCAATCGTAGGAAAGAAGAAAATGAAAATAAAAGAACGTATCCGAGGTGGGAATCGAACCCTCTCGACCATGCAAAGGATGGCAACAGAGAATTCGTTACTTTACGGGAATGATAAAAGTGAAATATGTTTCTACAATGTAATACCAATCGTAGGAAGGAAGATAATGAAAATAAAAAAACATAACCGAGGTGGGAATCGAACCCTCTCGACCATGCAAAGGATGGCAACAGAGAATTCGTTACTTGACGGGAATGATAAAAGTGAAATATGTTTCTACAATGTAATACCAATCGTAGGAAGGCAGAAAACGAAAATAAAAAAACATATCCGAGGTGGGAATCGAACCCTCTCGATCATGCATAATACATATTTCTAGGCAGTAAGCTTATCCCCTCGGCCATCCAGACAACAGTGTGAGACTTCAGTATTAAGCTATCTAACCAGTATACACGCTCAACCTGCAGTTTAAGTCCTTCAATTCGTGGTTTATTTAATATAATTCTAATTCAATGCATATTGTAAAAACATAATTAACATTATTGGAGACCCTTTTTAATTGTCATAAACAAAGATCTCAGTTAGACGCGACCGGAATCGCCATTTTCCTTGTTGAGAAAGGGCATTGTGCGCATGAGCGGGAGTGTCAAATATTACATATTTCTTTAATCATTTAAAAATATACCGTAACATATATTTTCCTTTTAAAGAAACTCTGCAAATCTGCATGCCAAGAGCTTTCGTTAGAATGTCTTACGAAGCCAATCGGTTGAGTCGTTTTCACAATCTCGTGTGTACAAAAACAGCTTAGTGTTTTAAATATATAGATGGCAACAGCGAATTCGTTACTTTACGGGAATGATAAAAGTGAAATATATTTCTACAATGAAATACCAATCGTAGAAAGAAGAAAACAAAAAAAACATATCCGAGGTGGGAATCGAACCCTCTCGACCATGCAAAGGATGGCAACAGAGAATTCGTTACTTTACGGGAATGAAAAAAGTGAAATATGTCTCTACAATGTAATACCAATCGTAGGAAAGAAGAAAATGAAAATAAAAGAACGTATCCGAGGTGGGAATCGAACCCTCTCGACCATGCAAAGGATGGCAACAGAGAATTCGTTACTTTACGGGAATGATAAAAGTGAAATATGTTTCTACAATGTAATACCAATCGTAGGAAGGAAGATAATGAAAATAAAAAAAACATAACCGAGGTGGGAATCGAACCCTCTCGACCATGCAAAGGATGGCAACAGAGAATTCGTTACTTGACGGGAATGATAAAAGTGAAATATGTTTCTACAATGTAATACCAATCGTAGGAGGGCAGAAAACGAAAATAAAAAACATATCCGAGGTGGGAATCGAACCCTCTCGATCATGCATAATACATATTTCTAGGCAGTAAGCTTATCCCCTCGGCCATCCAGACATCTGTGTGCGACTTCAGTATTAAGCTATCTAACCAGTATACACGCTCAACCTGCAGTTTAAGTCCTTCAATTCGTGGTTTATTTAATATAATTCTAATTCAATGCATATTGTAAAAACATAATTAACATTATTGGAGACCCTTTTTAATTGTCATAAACAAAGATCTCAGTTAGACGCGACCGGAATCGCCATTTTCCTTGTTGAGAAAGGCCATTGTGCGCATGCGCGGGAGTGTCAAATATTACATATTTCTTTAATCATTTAAAAATATACCGTAACATATATTTTCCTTTTAAAGAAACTCTGCAAATCTGCATGCCAAGAGCTTTCGTTAGAATGTCTTACGAAGCCAATCGGTTAAGTCGTTTTCACAATCTCGTGTGTACAAAAAACAGCTTAGTGTTTTAAATATATAGACGAGGAGTTGGAAGGTAGCGGCTGTGGCCTATAGTTAGGGACCAACCCCGGCATTTGCCTGGAAGGAAGATGGGAAACCACAGAAGACCATCTTCAAGGTAAATGCCGGGATGGTACCGTAAGGCACGGCCACGTCCTTCCCTCTTTCTTGACTATCCCTCCCAATCTTCCCCTCCTTTTCCATCCCTCATGAGGCACCTGTTAGCTTTGCAGGTGAGGCCGTTTCGGTGAGGTGCAAGTCCCACCTCTCCAGTTGTATCACCCGACCAGGTGTTTCAAGCTCCAGGATACTGTCCTGGCGGCGGTATTGGTGGGATCCCTCGCTGAGTCCGAGGGAGAACGCAACCTGGAGGGTAAACCAACCAAAAATAATAATATTATTATTGCTATTCATCTATCTCTTTTCTTTCTCTCTTGCTTTTTCTTTCTTTCTTTCTTTCTTTCTTTCTTTCTTTATTATGCCCAATCCTAGAGTGCGTTTGAACTTGTTAGTTAGGTTCATGACTTTTGCCTTTCTCTTCTCTAAAAAACCTCTTCATTTACTCATTGCGTAGCGTTCTTCTGTACATTTTGAGTGAGTCCTGTTGCTAGGCTTCACTCTAAATGTGTGTTTATTTACTGAGGTTCAGAAGATTTCTCGGTTTTTCATTATATTTTCTCCTATGTTCAACTCATTCAGATCCTCCCCCCTGTTTCCTCCAGCCAATTTATCCTCGTATTTTGTGTATTAATTATATTGAATAACATTTGTGTTATTCTATTGTTATTTATCCAAAATGCATGCCCAAAACATTTAAAACACCTCCTGCGTGCTGTAATTGTGAATCTGTCTGTCATAGGCTACTATAGAAGTCTCTTGATCCAAATTTTCATGTATAGGGCCACATATTTTCAATGTCTCCAATTTTTAAAGACCTAAAGTTATGGTCTCTGATACATATAGTGCGTTTGGGAGGACACCGATTTTTTAGCCTACTTTTCACATTTTGCAAAAATGAGGAAAAAGTAGACATGAGATCGGGCAAATGTGTGTCTGTCTATCTGTCTGGCTGGCTGGCTGTGTGTGTGTGTGTGTGTCCCCCCCCCCTATCAACTCCTAAACGGCTGCAGCAATCGAAACAAAATTTGGTAGGAGTAAAGATCTATACCTGAATATCTCACGGCGATATTTGAAAATGATGTCAGTGCTACCAACTGCTGAAAAATCGCAATTGAAATTTGAGCTCCATGTTGGATATCTTGGAAGGTATGAATGGGATCTATTGCAAAATTGGCACACGTATAGATAATAACAATGCAGTTTAATTTCCAGGAGGCCATGCATGGCAGTGTTGCCAAAATGATTATAAGCCTGCTGATAGGTCCAAATTTTAAATGAATATAACTTCTACACTATCAAGTGGATTTCAACCAAATTTCGTATGTGCTATGTGTACATAAACATATATTACTGAGCGTATTCTGAGGATCCACCAGGGCTGCCAACTGTTAAATCCAAATACCCATACATCAGAAAGTATGCAAGCCAACAGCTTTAAACTATGCACACGTATAGTACCTGATATTCTATATTAATTTGGAGTAACTTATTTACGTCAGTGCTACCAACATGATACTAAGCCTGCTGAGAGGTCCAAATTTAAATACATGTAACTTCTATACTATCACTTGGATTTCAACCAAATTTCGTATGTGCTATGTGTATCTTGACAGATATGACTATGCGTATTCTTAAGAGCAACCAGGGCTGCCAACTGTTAATAAATACTGTCTCTATTTTTGTTACCCTAATATCAATATATCAGAAAGTATGAAAGCCAATAGCTCTAAACTTAGCACACGTATAATACCTGGCATTCTAGATTAATTTGGAATAACTAACATAGGGATACGCCAGTGCTGCCAACATGATTCTAAGCCTGCCGATAGGTCCAATTTTAAAATGCATGTAACTTCTAGACTAACTAATGTATTTCATTCAAAATTGACACAACAATAGGTCATATTATTTCAGAATATTTCTGACCAATACATGTATGTCATTGTTGCCAACATGATTTTACGCGCGCTGTTAGATCCAATGTTTAACTGCATGTAACGTCCATGCTATCCATTGGACTTCAACCAAATTTTGTATTCTGTACCTTAAGAGATGGAACTAAGAATATATTCAGTCACCAGGGCTGCCAACTGTAGTTCTCTATTAGGCTACATTATGCCAGGTATAAAGTATTTCGAACTAATTAGACATTTCGATATTACCAACTTAATTTCGTCATTATTCTAGATTGATCCATATAGATTAATCATTGGCATGAATCTTAAATTTTAAGTTAAGTAGGCTCTTTAGTTCGTCACGGAACTTCTTGTTAATGTTTCAATTGTGCATCGCGTGACATCACTCGTTTGTTGTAGAAATTCCATGTTAGTCTGAATGGCCTTTGAAGATTTGAGGTAGTTTCTGTGGTGGCCAACTGTCCAATCCTGAAGGTAGAATTATTCTCCAAGGTATGTAAATGAGGATACCTGTGAAATTGTCCCTTATGCAACTTGGTCATATTTCATATGCAATGGATGTGTCAAAGAACATCATTTGTTTCCAAACTTTCTGTTAAGATTGAGTGGATTTTTAGCCTATTTTCAATTTTGAAAATATAGGCTTATGAGATCACCTTTTGTCCGTGTGTGTGTGCGTGTGTGTGTGTGTGGTGTGTGTGTGTGTCCCCCCCTAATACAATCTAAACGGCTGGAGCGATTTCAATTAAACTCGGTAAGTTCATAGCGCTATTCCCGGCGACTTCGACCGTGCCCTTCAAATTTTGTTACGTCTCACCAATCCAACATGGCGGCTGTGCGAAATATTTCACTGTCATTCAATATCTCCGAAACTATTACCGATATCGCCCAGAAATTGTGTACGGTGATAAAGGGCACTACTAGAAGTTCACCTATGTGACTTTCAAAAACCTGATGACTACAAAACCAACATGGCGGCCAAGCGAATTTGAGACATTTAAATAGACTTTCCTCGCGATTTAACTATCCAAACGTAATGAAACATGGTACAGCAATTGTTTATACACATTGTAATGCACTGGAGTCTAATTTAGTTCAATTGTTTACATAACCTCACAATGGCGGCTGTGCGAAATATTTCACTGACATTCTATATCTCCGAAACTATTACAGATATCAGCCTGCAATTTTGTACGGTGATAAAGGGTACTGATACAAGTTTAACTTTGTATATTTCATAAACCTGTGAAGTACAAAACGAACATGGCGACCAAGCGAATTTGAAATATTTTAATAGACTTTTCTCGTGATTTAACTCTCTGAGCGCAGTGAAATGTGGTACAGTAAATGATTTTGCAGATTGTAATGCACTGCCATCTAATTTAATTCAATTGTTTACATAACCTCAAGATGGCGGCGTGCGAAATTTTAAAATTAGGTTTTCATTTCTTGTGTCGTAATCATGCGATCGAAGTGAAAGTTTGAATAATGAACCTAGGCAATAATTGTCCTTGAATGGTACATAACTCTATGGCCTATACTTATAACAATCCTAAATGGCGAGCTTCCGAAATATTTAGACGGTTCTCAATATCTATGAATCTTTTACAGCAACCAAACTGGTTTTTTTAATGTTCATAGAGACTATGAACATATGTTCACCTATAGGACTTTCAGTAACCTGGTGAGCACAAATCCAACATGGCGGCGACGCGAAGTATAAATATTTAAATGGACGTTTCTCGCGAATTAACTATCCGAGTGCCGTGAAACTTTGCACGTTAAATGCTTATACAAATGTTGATCCACTGGCATCTAATTTATTTCAATTGTTTGCATAATCACAAGATGGCTGCTGTGCGTAATTTTAAAATCTCATTTTTACTTCTTGTGTTCTAATCATGCGATTTAAGTTTGAATACCACACGTACACAATAATCTTAATATAATAGTACAAAAATAAAAATCCATCCTGGCGACCATCTGAAATATTTAGACGGTTCTCAATATCTACGAATCCGTTACAGCAATTAAACTGAAATTTTGTATGTTGATAGAGGCAATTAACATGAGCAGGATATATGAAAATAGGCTGTATAGTTCTTCACGGAACTACTTGTTATAACAAGTTCTTCCCCTCCAAGCGTCAACATATCAGCGATAATATCATCTTCTCCAGGTACTTTGTTATTTTTTACGAGCAAAGATTATCTCTGCTGTTTCTTTCAGTGTTGGAGACTGTGAATCAGTTCCAAATGACTTCAGAGATGTATCTCTACTGGCAGTTACGTATTACCCGTCTGATGAGTCTTTGCCACTCTTAAGTAGGAGCGCCGTCAACTATTCACTCAAGTATATTGGCGCGTCTAGTTGGTGTGAAGCAAATTGTAGGGTATATACACTCTGCATCAAGCGTAATCGACATCGGAGATTGCGTATTGCTCTACTGCTGGTGCTAATGTGTAAGATTTGCAGACTTCAATTGTACTCCTATCTTATTTTACGCAATATCTCGGCGAGGGTTAATTCAGTAAAAATATTTTTGTTTTGATATACAATTTACATTCTTTAATTTACAATGACATATGTTCTATACAATTACATAAACATATCAATAATTTGAGGAAAATGACAATATAAATATAGTAAGAAAGATTTTAATTATAAGGGGAAATGCCAGCACCATATTTTCCCAAAAACGAGTCTTCTATCTCGAGTTGAAGTAAAGTTACTCATTAGAGTTTTATCTGCATTTGATGCTAGCAAATTTACATTTTATATGCAGGCTTATTTTCAGATGTGCTGACCAGCAATTTATATCTCCCTTGCTTCAACAATCACTGATTATTTTGCAATATTAGTTAAAGCATTCCCACATTTATTTTCTCGCATGGCATTCCGACATCAATTGTCTTATCAGATTTATGTCGTCTGCTTTAAATTACAACAACGACGAGTTTATCTCTCATAACACAGAATTGTATCGTACTTTTAGAAGCCTTATGAAACCGGAAGAGTTCAAGCGGAACTCAAAGACATGATGGTGCTGTTGGAGGTACAAAGAGAAAGATCTTTTAATTAAAGCTAGCAGCGTTATTACAACCGGTGAGATATTAAATACATTTCTCACCTCTTGAATAAATTCCACATTTTCTCCTTTATGAATTATGTTCTCCTGTTATTCATTTAGAGTACTGCATACTTTACCTCCTTTGGTACGTCCTTTAAAATTAATTACGAAATCTATATATTGTATGTGCTTCAGTGTATGAATAGTGTTATATATAGCAAGAAATTCTGCTGTAAAACAAATGTGTGTTTGTTTATTTTTTGTTAGGGAAGAGAATGTTATTTGAGAAGAAAAGAATATCATGGATTTAATGTTCTTTTAATAAAATGTCACAACACAAAGAGTTAACAACGTAACAACGAGACAGAACCTTTTTCTCTTTGACACAAAATATCTCTCCTTGTCATCAAGCCTGCTTCTTTCTTCTCACCCCTTCCCCCATTCCTCCACGACTCTTCGTGCTTTTCAATTCAATTTGCTGGTGAATGCTTGTGTGATCCATTACTACAGAGGTGTTTTTGAGGTCTTTAAAACCTCAGCGGCAGCCACTTCCTGTCGCATCTCCTTATGAAATGCTAACCACAACGGGGAAGAGACGCGCCGAGCCTGCTGAAGGGATTCCAGAAGAGGATGTTAGATTTTATGAAAATGAGAACGATGAGACAACGTAAGGAAGTTGATACATCATAGGAACGCATTGCTGAATGTTCACGATAAAACAGTGGATACGAAATACGCAATGCGAAGTGTATTATTAGTGGCGCTGATTGTTGTTATCAGGAGTGGAACATCAAGGTGATCTCCCCGTTAGCATACAATTGCGCAAGAATGAAGATGATGATGATATGATGATGATCATTGTTGTTTTAAGAGGCCTAACATCTGGGTTATCGGTCTCTAATGGTCTGAGTGATAGCGGAAATGACAGTGAAATGGATACCATAATGAAAATTAAGTTAGACTGAAAATACTTACAAAATTGAACTCAAATTGAAACGACTCACTAAATGTACAGTGGAAATAATTACAAAAGGTAATTTAGAAGGAAAATACTGACAAAAGGAATTTAGATTGATAAATATGCAAAAATTTTAGTTTAGGTTCAAAATACTTACAAAATGCGATGTAGATTCGAAATGTTCACAAAATGCAATTGAAATTCAAAATAAATACAAAATGCAATGTAGATTCGAAATGCTCACAAAATGTAATTGAAATTCAAAATATTTACAAAATGCAATTGAAATTGAAATTACTTACAAAATGCAATGTAGATTCAAAATACTCACAAAATGCAATTGAATCTCAAAATACTTAAAAAATGCAATTGAAATTGAAAATACTTGCACAATGTAATCTAGATTCAAAATACTCACATTATATCGGCCCGCTATCCAACACACTTACAAAATGTAATTTAGATTGAAAATACCTACAAAAAGGAGTTTAGATCGAAAATACTTACAAAATGCAGTGTAGATTGAAAACACATACGAAATGTGGTTGAGATTTAAATTACCCACAAAATGTAATTTAGAGAGACAGGGAGCCAATTCATAACAAATAGTTCCGTGAAGAACTATACAGCCTATTTTCATATATCCTACTTATGTTAATTGCCTCTATCAACATACAAAATTTCAGTTTGATTGCTGTAAGAGATTCGTTGATATCGAGAACCGACCAAATATTTCGGATGGTCGCCATGTTGGATTTTATTATGTAGGTCCTAGAGTTATGTACAGTTACATGAAGATTAGTGTGTACGTGTAGCATTCAAACTTCAATCGCATGATTAGGACACAAGAAGCAACAAGGAGATTTTAAAATTTCTCACTGTTGCCATCTTGTGGTTATGGAAACAATTGAATTAAATTAGATGCCACTGGATTAACATTCGTATAAGGATTTACTGTACCAAGGTTCACTGCACTCGGATGGTTAAATTGCGAGAAACGTCCATGTGAATATTTATACTTTGCGTCGCCGCCATGTTGGATTTGTGACACCAGGTTATTTAACCCTCCAGTGGTTATGTGGGGTGCTCACAACACCCCAGCATTATTATTTGTTATGTTGTAAAGTTACTAAGTTGGCTATGATGGTGGCGGGCTCAGTAGCTTCTTACCGAACATTGTCATTTGAAATAAACTCATTTTTGGCCATAAGTAACAAACTGTTTTAATGCTATAAACGTTTATTGACACTGGGGTGCTGTATACACCCCACCTAACAACTTGCGTAATATCTTTGTTGGCTAAGTCCTTTTTAGATCATACACCCAGTTCTGTGTAGAAGCATTGTTTGCCTTACCATGTCTTCCGATAAGGAACAACAGCGTATAAGGAAAATGCTTGAAGAAGAAACTGAAGAAGTCAGACAAGAAAACCATACACTTCTGCTACAGATGTCAAGAGCTCATGTGCCTGAATCATATGGACAGTACGGTATATGCCGCACGTGCTGCAATGATTCTTCCTCTGATGACACTGATGACTGATAAGACTTCAGTAATGGTTTCGTGACATAAGTGTATTAAAATTATAATGTAATATTTACATTAGTGAGTGATTTTTAGGTAGATTTCTTTAGAAAGCTAACTATTGCAAAGGGTCCCATGTTTCGACTTCCGGAAAATTTCGACATATCTTCGCGTTTCACATCCCCCAGACCCCAAAACCACCGTCAGTTCAAAAGTTTATATATAATTTATGTATATATGTATCTATCTATCTATATATATATATCAGATTCTTGTGGACACGATAACTGCCGTAATTTTGCACCAATCACTTTGAATTTTTTTCATAATATGTATCCCTATAAAATCTCGGTCGAGTTCGTTAATGGGCAAAATCGGTCAAAGGGGGTAAAAATGGGGGGCTTTTTTCGAAAAAGTGAAATATCGCTATAACTCTCTTAATACATGAAATATCGAATCCCTTCAAAGTTCATAATATGTGTCGAATAAGTGCCAAAAACTTATGTCAAATAAGTTTTTTGATAGCACCAACCATTGACCAAAGGGGTGGGAAAAAGTGGGTTTTTCGGGAAACATTAATCATATCTCTGTTAATAGGCACAATATCAAAACCGTACAAAATGGACAATATTCCTCCAATAATTACCTAAAACTTTTGTCTGAAATAATTTTTGATATGACCCACCATTACGCCACGGGGTGAACAAAATGATTTAAATTATAAGAAAATGCCAAGTGCCAAGAGAGGTTGCCATGACAACTTTACTTTTAATTGATAAGGGATGACCATCAGCAGTTGCTATGACAACGCCACTGCACGAGATCACATTCAGTTTTCATATGTCAGTGGGAAGCGACTTCGGTATCGGAACTGGTAGCATGCTGAACTTCTATGCCCAAGGTCGCGGTTTCAAACCCGGCTGAAGTCGTCGGATTTACTAAGAGCGCTAAAAAACCTGAGTTTGCTTTCCTTCGGAGGGGAAGTTCCAACGTTCGTTGCGAGTTTCTGATTGAGGTGGCATCTAGTAGCCAAGTTCACAGCTAGGTGCCGTTGACGGCAGTATTTTAGGTAGATTTCATTAGAAAGCTAACTATTGCAATGGGTACCATGTTTCGATTTCCGGAAAATTTCGACATATCATCGCGTTTCACATCCCCCAGAGCCCAAAACCACCGTCAGTTCAAAAGTTTATATATAATTTATGTAATATATGTATATATGTATATCAGTTTCTTGTGGACACGATAACTGCCGTAATTTTGCACCAATCACTTTGAATTTTTTACCGAATATGTATACCCATAAAATCTCGGACGAGTTCGTTACTGGGCTAAATCGGTCGAAGGGGATGAAAATGGGGGACTTTTTTTTCGAAAAAATGAAATATTGCTATAACTCTCTTAATATGAGAAATATCGAATCCGTTCAAAGTTCATACTATGTGTCGGATAAAGCTCAGAAATTTATGTTTGAAACGTTTTTTGACAGCACCAACCATTGACCAAAGGGGTGGGAAAAAGTGTTTTTTCGGGAAACATTAATCATATCTCTGTTAATAGGCACAATATCAAAACCGTACAAAATGGACAATATTCCCCTAATAATTACCTAAAACGTTTGTCTGAAAGAATTTTTGATATGAGCCACCATTGCGCCAAGGGATGAGAAAAATGATTTCGGAATTATAAGAAAATGCCAAGAGCTATCAGTGGTTGACATGGCAACACTACTAAATTGATGAGGGATGAGCCATCAGACGTTGCCATGACAACGCACTTGCGCGAGATCAGATTCAAATTTCCATCTGACTAAGTGTGAAGCGGCTTCGGTGACGTAACTGGTAGCATGCTGAACTTCTATGCCCAAGGTCGCGGGTTCAAAGCCGGCCAAAGTCGTCGGATTTTCTAAGAGCGCTAAAAATCCCTCAGTAAGCTTTCCTTTCAAGGGGAAGTTCCAACGTTCGTTGCGAGTTGCTGATTGAGGTGGCATCTAGTAGCCAAGTTCACAGCTGGGTGGCGTTGACGTTAGTATCTGGTAGCAACATTAGGAACTCCTGCTTGAAATTTAGCGTCTGCATTCCTTACCTGAATTACAGACTAATACAGCCATCACAATTCACACCGTTTATCAGACAGATTCTACACTCACCCAAAGTACACGGGGTTATATGACCGCGTTGTCGCAGCCCCTAAACTGAGGAACCAACCAACATCTCCGCGGGAGATATAATTTTGCGTGAAGAAGTAACAGACCGTTACATAGTTACACATCAGTGTCGAAACCTTGCCTAAGGACAGTGTGACCACAAGTATAACAAGTAGTTCCGTGAAGAACTGTACAGCCTATTTTCATATATCCTGCTCATGTTAATTGCCTCTATCAACATAAAAAATTTCAGTTTAATTGCTGTAACAGATTCGTAGATATTGAGAACCGTCTAAATATTTCAGATGGTCGCCAGGTTGGATTTTTATTTTTGTACTATTATATTAAGATTATTGTGTAAGTGTGGTATTCAAACTTCAATCGCATGATTAGAACACAAGAAGTAAAAACGAGATTTTAAAATTACGCACAGCAGCCATCTTGTGATTATGCAAACAATTGAAATAAATTAGATGCCAGTGGATCAACATTTGTGTAAGCATTTAAAACGTGCAAAGTTTCACGGCACTCGGATAGTTAATTCGCGAGAAACGTCCATTTAAATACTTATACTTCGCGTCGCCGCCATGTTGGATTCGTGCTCACCAGGTTACTGAAAGTCCTATAGGTGAACATATGTTCATAGTCTCTATGAACATAAAAATTTCAGTTTGGTTGCTGTAAAAGATTCATATATATTGAGAACCGTCTAAATATTACGGAAGCTTGCCATTTAGGATTGTTATATGTATAGGCCATAGAGTTATGTACCATTCAAGGTCACTTATTTCCTAGGTTCATTATTCAAACTTTCACTTCGATCGCATGATTACGACACAAGAAATAAAAACTTAATTTTAAAATTTCGCACAGCCGCCATCTTGAGGTTATGTAAACAATTGAATTAAATTAGATGGCAGTACATTACAATCTGCAAAATCATTTACTGTACCACATTTCACTGCGCTCAGAGAGTTAACTCACGAGAAAAGTCTATTAAAATATTTCAAATTCGCTTGGTCGCCATGTTCGTTTACAACTTTACAGGTTTATGAATTATGCATAGGTAAACTTGTATCAGTACCCTTTATCACCGTACAAAATTGCAGGGTGATCTGTAATAGTTTCGGGGATATAGAATGTCAGTGAAATATTTCGCACAGCCGCCATTTTGAGGTTATGTAAACAATTGAACTAAATTAGACTCCAGTGCATTGCAATGTGTATAAATATTTGCTGTACCAAGTTTCATTACGTTTGGATAGTTACATCGCGAGAAAAGTCTATTTAAAAGTCTCCATTTCGCTTGGCCGCCATGTTGGTTATGTAGTAACCAGGTTTTTGAAAGTTTCATAGGTGAACTTCTAGTAGTACCCTTTATCACCGTACACAATTTCAGGGCGATATCCGTTATAGTTTCGGAGATACTGAATGCTAGTGAAATATTTCGCACAGCCGCCATGTTGGATTGGTGAGACGTAACAAAATTCGATGGGCACGGTCGACGTCGCCGGGAATAGTGCTATGAACTTACCGAGTTTCACTGAAATCGCTCCAGCCGTTTAGATTTTATTAGGGGACACACACACACACCTCTCTCTCTCACACACACACACACACACACACACACGCACACGCACACACACACGGACAAAAGGTGATCTCATAAGCCTATTTTTTCAAAATTGAAAATAGGCTAAAAATGGACTCCAAATGACAAGAAGGTTACCGTCCCCGTAAGACAATAAAATGTTTAAAATATGTTTAAAATGAAGAAAAACAAAGTTAATTTATCTCCAATTATAAAATATTTTCACGCGATAAATGAGGTCTGATCCTTCTACGAAAACCTGCATATTCTGCCTATTTTCGCCTATCTCCAAGTTTGTCCGTTGAAATCTACCTCCGCCTTCCGGCGTGCCGAGAGGACTTTTACATTAACTTTGGTACTAAAGATAGAAACTTTCCAATTTTTACTAATGATTATCAGTCTCCTTCTCTTTCAAAATTTCTCATTGTAAAACAGAATATCATTAATTTTGTGTTGTTTTATGGATGTGTGTTATGTTTAGATTAGTAAAACACAAAACTGAACTTTTCTAAGAAATGAGCCAACGAAAAATTCTTGAAATAGCAACATGTAGAATCAAGCAACGAAAAAATATAGGTATATCTTCCAAAGGCTTTAATTTCTTTAGTGAATTAATTTATTGTTGTAAGGTAATTAAAACTGGCTTAAAATGATGTGAATAGTATTCAAAATAAGTAAGAAATTTTCAGAAAAATGTATGTCCGAGATATCCCAGCAAAACTTTGGGGTGATCTCAGCACCCCACCTAACCACTTATGTAATTTTAAACCACCTAACAACTTAAAGGTTAAAGTCATATAGGTGAACTTAAGTGCATAGCCTCTATGAACATTAAAAAAATCAGTTTGATTGCTATAATAGATTCGAAGATATTCAGAGCCGTCTAAATATTTCGGATGGTCGCCATGTTGGATTGTTAAATGGATAGGCCATAAAGTCATGTACCATTAAAGGAAAATTATTGCGTAGGTTCGTTATTCAAACTTTCACATCGATCGCATGATTACGACACAAGAAATAAAAACTTAATTTTAAAATTCGCAAAGCGGCCATCTTGAGGTTATGTAAACAATTGAAATCAATTAGATACCAGTGTATTACAATGCGTATAAACATTTCCTGTACCAGATTTCATTGCATTCGGAACATTATATCGCGTGAAAGGTCTATTTAACATTTTCAAATTCGCTTGGTCGCCATGTTCGTTTTGTGGATAACCGGTTTTTGAACGTCATATAGATGAACTTTCAGTAGTGCCCTTTATCTCCGTACAAAATTTCAGGGTGATACCGTTAATAGTTTCAGAGATATAGAATGCCGGTGAAATATTTCGCACAGCCGCCATCTTGTGGTTATGTAAACAATTGAACCAAGTTAGAGGTTGGTGCATTACAATGTGTATAAACATATACTGTACCAAGTTTTATTGCGTTTGGTTGGTAAAATCGTGAGAAACGTCTATTTAAAAGTCGCGAATTCGCGGGCCGCCATGTTGGTTTTGTAGTTACCAGTTTTTCAAAAGTCACATAGGTGAACTTCTAGTAGTTCCCTTTATCATTGTAAAAAAATTCCAGGGTGATATCGGGATTAGTTTCGGAGATATTGAGTGCAGGTGATATATTTCGCACAGCCGCCATGTTGGATTGGTGAGACGGAACAAAATTTGAAGGGCACGGTCGGGGTCGTCCAGAATTGTGCTATGAACTTACCGAGTTTCATTGAAATCGCTCGAGCTGTTTGGAAGTTATTAGGGAGGACACACACACACACACTCCTCACACACACACACGCACACACACACGGATAAAAGGTGATCTCATAAGCCTATTTTTAGCCTACTTTTCACATTTTGCAAAAATGAGGAAAAAGTAGACTTATGAGATCGATCCGGGAAAATGTGTGTCTGTCTGTCTGTCCTTCTGTCTGTCTGTCTGTCTGTCCTTCTGTCTGTCTGGCTGTGTGTGTGTCCCCCCCTATCAACTCCTAAACGGCTGCAGCAATCAAAACCAAATTTAGTATGAGTAAAGATGTGCACCGGAATATCTCACGTCCATATTTGAAAATGATGTCAGTGCTACCAACTGCTGAAAAAACGCACTAGAAATTTGAGCTCCATGTTGGATATCTTGGAAGGTATGCATGGGAGCTATTCCAAAATTGGCACACATGTAGATAAGACTATTTCAGTTTAATTTCCAGGAGGCCAACCATGACAGTGTTGCCAACATAATTTTAAGCCTTCTGATAGGTCCAATGTTTAAACGAATATAACTTCTACACTATCAATTGGATTTTAACCAAATTTTGTATGTAATATCTATACATAAACAGATATGACTGAGCGTATTCCTAAGAGCCACCAGGGTTTCCAATTGCTCTCTCTATTTATTTATTTTTATCCAAATACCAATATATCAGAAAGTATGCAAGCCAACAGCTTTAAACTATGCACACGTATATTCTGACATTTTAAATTAATTTGGAGTAACTTATATTCGTCAGTTCTACCAACATGATTATAAGCCTGCTGATAGTACCAATTTTTAAATACATGTAACTTCTATATTATCAGTTGGATTTCAACCAAATTTCGTATGTGCTATGTGTACCATAACAGATATGACTATAAGTATTGTTAAGAGCAATTAGGGCTGCCAAATGTTAATAAATGCTGTCTATATTGTTTTTAACCTAATATCAATATATCAGAAAGTATGCAAGCCAACAACTCTATACTTTGCATACGTGTAGCACCTGACATTCTAGATTAATTTGGAGTAATTAATACAAGGCAGTGCTGCCAACATGATTCTATGCCTGCTGATATGTCCAATTTTAAAATACATGTAACTTCTATACTAACAAATGGATTTCATCCAAAATTGGCCCAACAAGATATCATAATAGTTCAGATTATTTCTGACCAGCACACGCTTGACATTGTTGGCAACATGCTTTTACGCGTGCTGATAGATCCAGTGTCTGACTGCATGTAACGTCCATTGGACTTCAACCAAATTTTGTATTCTGTACCTTAAGAGATGGAACTAAAAATATATTCCGTCACCAGGGCTGCCAACTGTAGTGCTCTATTAGGCTGCATTATTCCAGGTATATTTTGAACTAAATTGATATATTTCGATATTACCAACTTAATTTCGTCATTATTCTAGATAGGTTCATATTCTGTAGAATAATCATTGGCATGAAAAGTAGGCTGTATAGTTCTTCACGGAACTTCTTGTTTAAAATTGAAAATAGGCTAAAACAGGGCAGGAATCTTAAAGAGAACAGGAACTATAATGAAAAGGAAAAGAAGGCTGATCCCTAGAAGAATGAGGGATCAGGAAAGGAAGAAACTCCCTAGACCTCAGATACCCTATTACTGTCGGGGTCGGTAGAGAACAAGAGTTGACCAAGAGAGGTCGACAGGAAAGAAGACGGAGAGGAGCCCAGCACAAGTAAGTGGAAGCAATGCCGGACTCAGCTGGGGTCCCGTGGTCGCCAACCCACGTCCTACTAGGAGTGAGCCCTTGGGGGGAAGAATGAAGACTTTAAAATCCTAAAATAAATACGATATCGGGAAAAGGAAAGGGAGTGCAATGAAAGATAGGATGATGAAATAGTCTCTGCATCTAGAATGTCCTAATACTGGTGGGGTCAGAAAAACAAGAGCTGGTCTACGAAGTTAAACGGGGGAAAAACATAGACTCGAACCCAACACAAGTAAGTAGAATTAATAGAATTCAGCTGGGATGGAAGGATAATACCAAATCAAGACACGAGGTATTTTTTCCTAACAGGATTGAAGAATAGGGCAGAGCAATGTAAAAATCAATCGTAAGTTAATTGGAAAACAACAGTATCCAAAACATCGAAACGCGTGGTCATAGCAAAAATACACATTAAAAATATTACAAAATTTGAATATCGAGTCTACAGCAATTAAGCACTCTATATGGTGTGTGTTAACAACAAACTACCACTCAAGCTTTGGAGTCACATCGTATGATCTCTGTAGCATGCTTCACGAGCTCCATTGTTGATATTGGCAGTCTCTATAAAATATTCCTGTCGGTATTCAGTCATTTGGGGTCATTGTAACCTAAGCATTATGCTATAAATCTTGAGTTGTGTAGTTCCCAAGCCGGCCATATGCATCAGTACCTTATGTTTACCTTTCTTCTACCTTGCCCTTCTCTGGGCACTCTGCCACTGCTCGCTTCAAATTGTTCTTATTCTCAGTATAAAGAAACATTCCAAAACAAATTAAAACTCGAGATATATGAATAGAAAAGAGTTATGGCAGAGGGTATTGTATTCTCTGCCGCTATATAACAGATTGTATTTCTCACGTACATTCTTAAAATATTTTTGATTGCAAAATAAATTATATAATTTGAGAATTTTAACATTCTGTCGACTTAGAGGACACTACTCACTAATAGTAAGTTTACAGGATACAAAATACATAATCCTAGTGCAAAAAACTTGGTATTCTACTTCGGACATACACTGTAGCACAATGCATTTGAGAATTTTCTTCGAGGAAGCTCCTTTAAGTAGAGTTCATTATATGTGTGTGGGGGTTTACTGCTTTGATGACTTCCGACACGGCCTTGCAAATAGATGGTCAAGATACGTCTGAACTAGGACGTCTGGGTCTTTCCTTGTGACAAATCCACGCAAGGAGGATTAAATAAATACGGAAAAATATAAAACAGAGCCACACAACGTCTTGCGTATGCCGTGAGTAGACGTGTGTAGGGAAAGCGCACTCACAGGTTATGAAATGAGAAGAGGAGTTTAAGCATAGTGAGGTCGAAACTGTGCCAGCCTTTGCGACATGTTTTGGTTACATCAGAAAGCTCTGCTTGTTCTTGAAGTACGGGTATGACGGTCACGACAGAGATCAACTAGCTGCAGGCCACACGTTTTAGGCCACACGTTTCTGAAGAACTTGGCAAAGCGATTATGTTGAAATCTACCAACACGTAATCAGGCATTTGTCTATTCCCTTCTCAACATACACTATACAGGATGATTTTTTTCCACCATGTACACACTCTAGGGATAGATCAAGGAGAGGATACGGAACAGAAAAGGTCTAATGAACGTATGTCCGGAAATGCATGGTTTGTTTGTTAGCGACCATTTATTAGATCATTCTTAGACGGCGGTCTAATACGCACTGGACCATGCAGCCACAGTTACAGTATGTGTTGAAAATGGTCTCCATGTGCATCCACGCATGCTTGTACGCACCGTAGCATGTTCTGTCTCACATGTTCACATCGCCCAGGCTGCATCCGAACAGTGGCAAAGGCAACATGAATACGCTGCTCCAGTGTATCCACATCTGGAATGAACTCTGCATACACGATACTTTTGAGATGACCAATAACCATAAATCGCTAGGGTTGAGATCTGGTGAACAAGCAGGCCATGCAACTGGACCTCCTCGTCTGATCCATCGACCAGGGAAGACACAATTGAGATACGTCTGGACGTTAACGGTGAAGTAGGCTGGAGCACCATCATGTAGCAGCCACATAACCCTGCGAATCATCAATGTTACGTCTTCCAGCAAGGGAGGCAAAGTCACTCGCAAGAAACGCCGATAGTTCCTGTCTGTTAGGCAACGTGGAAGGAAAACTGGTCCCTAGCATAGAGATCATGCATTTCCGGACATTCATTCATTAGACCATTCTTGTTCCGTATCCTCTCCGCGATCAATCCCTAGAGGTTGTACACGGTGGAAGAAATCACTCTGTAATATCACAAGCAACCGGAGACTTATGAAGCATAAGGGCAGTGGTTACATTATACGAGTACATAGCCCCACTTCCGTAAGAAATGGCTCAGTGATGGAAGTGATGTTGTTAAATCATTTTAGGGGCACCGGGACTTGAAGTAAGGTACTATCCCTGCATTTTAAAGGAGGGAGTGTGGAGAATCCCCGGGAAAAAAAACTACACTCAGGATAGACACAGTCGTCGCTGGTATTCGAACCTATGATCTCTGGACTTTTAATTCCACTATACAGTCAGAGTGCAAGACTTGACGAGCACAACTAATGACACAAAACAACAGAGGAAACATAACATTTTGCAATGCGTGCCAGGTAACATAATTAATAAGTATAGACAGAGCTGTGTGCTGTGATGTCTCAGAATATGAACCTGACCTTATGGTAGCATATAACAATGGGAGCTGAGGGTTAAAATTTAAATGCGGATCTATTGACATTACTTGTTTGTAGAATTAAGTGGGAGAAAGAAAGGGGAAAAGAGTAATTGCCACTAACACATATCATAATGGATCGCCTCACAGACCAGTAATAATTTTAATGCGGCATCTCGCTCCTCTATTTATTTATGTAATTGAGACTGTGTTTACTGCTGTGCATGGTTCGTTTCAAAAAAATAATATACTAATTCATTACATGGAATTGTTTGTTTTTTCACAACAGACACACGATTGTAAATGACGTAGGTTATACAAAATGAAATCAACAGTTCATTCGTGTACTTCTTGTTTTTCCCTCGTGTTCCCGTTGTTTCAATTATACTCGTATGTCTGTACAACGGAACAGATTCACCTGGTGTTCTTCATTCAAAAAAATAAAAACAGAAATGAAACAATGTGTTTATCACATCTAGGATAAAAAATTACACTACAAGGGCAATTAATTAGGGGTGTCTAAAGGTAGTTTCTCACAGCATGATGATAATCAGTTTTGTTGTTGTTTTGTTGTCCCCGTTAATTCATTTGTGGTTGGTTGGTTGATTCTGCAGTTTACGGGCTGCGACAAGGCGGCCATGAAGCCCCGTGTACTTTGGGTGTGTGTAGAATCAGTCTGATAACCGGTGTTGATTGTGATGGCTGTATTAGTGAGTGTTATCTGTTTTTAATTCAAGTAAGGACTGCAGACATTTAATTTTCAACTAGTTCCTACTTTCGCTACCAAACGACACCGTCAACGACCAACTAGTTCTGAACTTGGTTACTAGATGCCACCACTGTCGGCTCCAGGTGACGAACGTTGGAATCTAAAAGCGTTAGTTAAATCTAACCTATAATTTACCTTCACACAAGTGTAATTAGAGGAAGGTTCTTTACCATGCCATAAATCTATGACATGGGACCGCCAGCTTTACTTCCCCTCCGAAGGAACGCATACAGAGGATTTTTAACGCTAATTCATTTGTGGACTTCGAACATCTTTGTCATTAGCTCCGTATAACTGAGTGTGTATTGAAATAGTCTGGTTGCCAGTTTTCTGCAATGTAAATAAGTCAATCTTCTTAAGAGGCCATGGAAGCCCATTGTCTAGTGAAAAGTATTGTTCTCTCACTTTCCTTGTTAACGAGCGGCGACTCAAACGTTAGGCAGTAGCTTCCTCTATCTCTCAACGTGGGGCAAAGACCTGATCGCGTGACACTTCTCGGTGTCTCCAGTGGTGCACACTTGCACACAGTTCTGTCCAGTCTCACTGCTTGCTCACAGTGGTTACAGTGGAGAGTTGACAACACTGTGCCTCGAGCTGCCAAAGCCTTGCCTCCCCGCAGACATGGAATATAAATATATCCACCCAGCTAGGTTTCAAAGACAAGCAGCTCGTGAACGAGGAAAGTGAGAGAATTATAGAAGCTTTCACTGTCTCTGTGACAGTGGCAGTAGATGGGATGGAGTTGTTTGTCACACGGTTGGATGCCTATGCTTCCCCGGTGCTAATTTCTGTTGTAAGCTGCGCAGGCGCGGATCTAGAGTTTGGTTCTGGGGGGGGGGGGGGGTCAGAGATTCGATCTAGAGTTTGGCTTTAGGGGGGGGGGTGGTCAGAGAATCGAAATTGTTAAGAAAAATGGTATCACTAAAAACGCAATCACAAAATAACCAAACGTACAAAACCAGACCAATTTTTTTGCAAGCTTCAGGGATAGAAATTTAATGCGTTTAGCGCACCAAAAATATTCGTACAAATTGTAACGGCGTGTTTTGCGACTCTAACATCGAGCTTCGAGAAAAGGATCAAGGTACGTTACAGTTTCGGCAAGTCGAGTTGATACCGACAAAGGGAGAAAGTCACAGCTTAAATTGCCAACCAAGCTTGCAGTTTGGACGTCGGCAAAAATTTTTGTTGCGAAAAAAGCCCCAGTTTCCTATCCGTGCATTGCTGCACATTCATCGTGATATCACTATAAACATCGATTCGGTAATCACAAGGTTTCCTAAACAAAATAGACGAGTTGATTTTGTTGTATAACTAATAGTTTTTATACAAAAGGTTTGAAGTTGTAAATATGTACAGTAGTAACAGAACATAATAATTCCAATAAAGATAATTCAGTATTGAATAAAATGAAAAAAAAACTGTTTTTCAGTTAAAATTCGTTAAGTTTTACTTGTCTGGTAATTGTGTTTTCGTTTTTTGAGTTTGCAAAAAAATTTGGTTTCCGTTTGGGGGGGTCATGACCCCCGTGACCCCCCCCCCCCCCACTTGAATCCGCGCCTGAAGCTGCGTGCGTTTGCCATTTCCGTTCTTGGAAATGTTAGTTTTGGTTCCTACGTACACTGAGTGACCATGGTGCTGCTACATGTCAAGCAAATTCAGCTGACATCTGCCACATTTTTACGTAAAAATTTAGTGTGGGTGGTATGGCCAGGTGAGCATTGGCATGAAGGAAAGAAAATATGTTTTAACACGCACATCATGGTAGACACTGTTAGTTTCTTTCCCTCGAATTCAAAAAGTCCATCCATGAGCTCATATGTACCCTAATGTATTCTTGTTTTGATGCGTACTTCCTCCTCCTAGAATATTGGTTACTTAAATTTTAACACACCGTATAATCCATCAGTATATTACAATGTCATTTTAACTGTTATTAGCTCTCTCCGAATTTAGGAGCCATAGTAAAATTGAGTGGAGAGATATAATTTGAGGGAAGATCTTCAGAAGTTAGCTCGCAGAAACGCGGACACCGCTTTGTTGACTCCTGTGTTGCCCTGCCTGACAAATCGTGATTTAAAAGGTTGAATTGAAATTCAACATACAGAGAGTCTGTTTCGAAGATGTCTCTTTTAGAAATTCTTGGAAAGTGGTAGCTTCGTTGAAGACCTACGCTTCCAGAGCTCACTACCATCAACAGTGCACTACGACAGAATGATCCAAGAGCTGAATACCAAATGAGGTGACGTATCGCCTGTCCTCTATTCCACGAAGTCCACCGTGTCGACGGACTGGATCAACGACAGCTATGACCTACGGCACACGATAACCCGTTTGGTGGTCCATGGCTTTCACTTCACGATCTGCTCGAAAAAAGACCACCATGAACCGAAATATCGGTGCGCTTGCACTGTACGTGGTATAGCTGTGATAGATACCATGCCAACTCCTGCGCACAGAGTAAAGTCTCTTCAACACGCTTCTGTTCCGAATAACTGCACAGCACTACTCGCCAGGAGAACCACGAAGTAATTAAGTACGAGAATATGTAATTTAATGTAATTTTGTATGTATACCGTATTTACTCTGGCCTTTCGCTGCAATAGATGTTTATTTTAAGAATTATAACCATTAAAACCTGTACATCTCCTAAAGCAATAAAATATTGAGTGGCAAGAAATGACGTAGCCACATCTAATGCAAGTATGGATGAATGCAAGTAAATCAATTTAACTATTAGTTAGGTTAAAATAATGTTATGGTATATTGATTTAGTCACACTGAGAGTCCCGCACATGTTCCCTGTACGGGATTTTAACGTGGCCGTGAATCTATTACCATGATTCTCTTTCATCATAGCACCCTAATTTGACAAAAGATTCGTTTCCTCAAATGTGGTCACAACATGCGAGAATCTTACTACTATGTAAAGCAGACAGACAATCATTAGTCAAATTTATATTTCCTTAGATTTTAAGTGACACCTCTAACTATTGAATTCATTTTTGATTCTGGTTGGTTGGTTGGTTGGTTGGTTGGTTGGTTGGTTGGTTGGTTGGTTGGTTGGTTGGTTGGTTGGTTGGTTGGTTGGTTGGTTGGTTGGTTGGTTGGTTGGTTGGTTGGTTGGTTGGTTGGTTGGTTGGTTGGTTGGTTGGTTGGTTGGTTGGTTGGTTGGTTGGTTGGTTGGTTGGTTGGTTGGTTGGTTGGTTGGTTGGTTGGTTGGTTGGTTGGTTGGTTGGTTGGTTGGTTGGTTGGTTGGTTGGTTGGTTGGTTGGTTGGTTGGTTGGTTGGTTGGTTGGTTGGTTGGTTGGTTGGTTGGTTGGTTGGTTGGTTGGTTGGTTGGTTGGTTGGTTGGTTGGTTGGTTGGTTGGTTGGTTGGTTGGTTGGTTGGTTGGTTGGTTGGTTGGTTGGTTGGTTGGTTGGTTGGTTGGTTGGTTGGTTGGTTGGTTGGTTGGTTGGTTGGTTGGTTGGTTGGTTGGTTGGTTGGTTGGTTGGTTGGTTGGTTGGTTGGTTGGTTGGTTGGTTGGTTGGTTGGTTGGTTGGTTGGTTGGTTGGTTGGTTGGTTGGTTGGTTGGTTGGTTGGTTGGTTGGTTGGTTGGTTGGTTGGTTGGTTGGTTGGTTGGTTGGTTGGTTGGTTGGTTGGTTGGTTGGTTGGTTGGTTGGTTGGTTGGTTGGTTGGTTGGTTGGTTGGTTGGTTGGTTGGTTGGTTGGTTGGTTGGTTGGTTGGTTGGTTGGTTGGTTGGTTGGTTGGTTGGTTGGTTGGTTGGTTGGTTGGTTGGTTGGTTGGTTGGTTGGTTGGTTGGTTGGTTGGTTGGTTGGTTGGTTGGTTGGTTGGTTGGTTGGTTGGTTGGTTGGTTGGTTGGTTGGTTGGTTGGTTGGTTGGTTGGTTGGTTGGTTGGTTGGTTGGTTGGTTGGTTGGTTGGTTGGTTGGTTGGTTGGTTGGTTGGTTGGTTGGTTGGTTGGTTGGTTGGTTGGTTGGTTGGTTGGTTGGTTGGTTGGTTGGTTGGTTGGTTGGTTGGTTGGTTGGTTGGTTGGTTGGTTGGTTGGTTGGTTGGTTGGTTGGTTGGTTGGTTGGTTGGTTGGTTGGTTGGTTGGTTGGTTGGTTGGTTGGTTGGTTGGTTGGTTGGTTGGTTGGTTGGTTGGTTGGTTGGTTCCTCGGTTTAGGGGCTACAAAAAAGTGTACTTTCGGTGTGCGTAGAATCTGTGTGATAACCGGTGTTAATTTTGATGGCTGTATTAGTAAGTTTTTTTGTAATTCAGGTAAGGACGGCAGACGATCAATTTCAAGTAGTTCCTACTTTTGCTACCAAATGCTACCGTCAACGACACCTAGCTGTAAACTTGACTAATAGATGGCAACCGGAACCTTGCAGCGAACATTGGAACTTACTAGAGTGTTAATCAAATCTAGTCAAAACATTAGCTTCACACAATTGTAGTTAGTGGAAGGTTCGTTTACATGCCATAACTAACTAACTAACTAACTAAATAAATAAATAAATAAATAAATAAATAAATAAATAAATATATATATATATATATATGACATGGGCCCACCGACTTTACTTCCCCTCCAAAGGAAGGCATACTGAGAGATTTTAAACAATCCTCAAAATCCGATGACTTCGTCCGGGTTTGAACCCGCGATCTTGAGTATAGAAGCTCAGCATCTTAACAACTACTGCTCGGTTCCATGCTCTGTGAACTTGCGGGATGAAGGGCCGAGGCAAGGTAGGAGCAGGCGAGAATTGAGAAGCCTGTCGACAGCCCGCCGTGGTACCTGACATTCTCGTCTATTCCAATACTGCTAACATGGGTCTTTTCTGAAACCAGCGTGGCGTTGGGAATGGGTGACTGAGTCACCGACTAATGTATTTGCTTCTGTTACTACGCAAGGACCAAGAAACTGCATCACTCGTCACCTCCTCTACTCATAGTATGCGATGCGCATTCCTCTCAGGTCTACGCAGCTTAGACTCGAGCAGTACGCCACCAAAGTCGCCTATTTTTATTCTTATTGTTAATCAATGCGACATTAGAATTTAACAAAATTCATTTTAAATCTCAGCAATTCATCTAGGTTTGTGACGTGTCTTGTGTGGGGTTTCGCCCAGCACACCGAGCTGGCTCATCAGCGGGCTCTTGGTGTCCCCGCCTGGACCCCCACATGAGTAGCGAACTGCGCGCTACCTCCCTTTATATGCAGTGCAACTGTACCACTTTACTGCGAGAACTAAGAGCTTAAGCAGCCTTAACCTCCCTATGAAGGCTTCCAAAAAGATGGTATATTGGCGTTCACGGCCAGTAAATTAAAACTCAGCAATTTTTCTACTGTAGGTGTGTGCCATGTCTTGCTCCACAAATTACATGTTAATGAAATGTCCTAACAATAATTGAGGCATATGTTGTGTCTTGAGGCATCTTGGTAGAAACCAAGCAGTTCCAGTTTTTTAGCCTATTTTCAATTTTGAAAAAATAGGCTTATTAGATCACCTTTTGTCCGTGTGTGTGTGTGTGTGTGTGTCCCTAATAAATTCTAAACGGCAGGAGCGATTTCAATGAAACTCGGTAAGCTCATAGCACTATCCTGGGCGACCTCAACCGTGCCCTTCAAATTTTGTTACGTCCCACCAATCTAACATGGCGGCTGTGCGAAATATTTCACCAGCATTCAATATCTCCGAAACTATTACTGATATCACCCTGCAATTTTTCACGATGATAAAGGGAAATACTAGAAGTTCACCTATGTGACTTTTGAAAAACTGGTAACTACAAAACCAACATGGCGGCCACGCGAATTTGCGACTTTTAAATAGACGTTTCTCGCGATTTAACCAACCAAACGCAATAAAACTTGGTACAGTATATGTTTATACACATTGTAATGCACCGACATCTAACTTGGTTCAATTGTTTACATAACCACAAGATGGCGGATGTGCGAAATATTTCACCGGCATTCTATATCTCTGAAACTATTAGCGGTATCACCCTGAAATTTTGTACGGAGATAAAGGGCACTACTGGAAGTTCATCTATAAGACTTTCAAAAACCGGTTAACTACAAACCGAACATGGCGGCCAAGCGAATTTGAAAATTTTAAATAGACCTTTCTCGCGAAAACCGCAATGAAATCTGGTACAGGAAATATTTATACACATTGTAATACACTGGTATCTAATTTAGTTCAATTGTTTACATAACCTCAAGATGGCGGCTTTGCAAATTTTAAAATTATGTTTTTATTTCTTGTGTAGTAATCATGCGATCGATGTGAAAGTTTGAATAATGAACCTACGCAATAGTTTTCCTTTAATGGTACATGACTCTATGGACTATACATTTAACAATCCAACATGGCGACCATCCGAAATATTTAGACGGCTCTGAATATCTACGAATCTATTGTAGCAATCAAACTGATTTTTTTTATGTTCATAGGGGCTATGAACTTAAGTTCACCTATAGGACTTTAAATAACCTGGTGATCACAAATCCAACATGGCAGCGACGCGAAGTATAAATATTCACATGGACGTTTCTCGCAATTTAACCATCCGAGTGCAGTGAAACTTGGTACAGTTAATCCTTATACGAATGTTAATCCACTGGCATCTAATTTATTTCATTTGTTTCCATAACCACAAGATGGCAGGTGTGCGAAATTTTAAAATTTCCTTTGTTACTTCTTGTGTCCTAATCATGCGATTGAAGTTTGAATGCTACAAGTACACAATAATCTTCATGTAACAGTACATAACTCTAGGACCTACATTTATAAAATCCAACATGGCGACCATCCGAAATATTTAGTCGGTTCTCAATATCTACGAATCTATTACAGCAATCAAACTGAAATTTTGTATGTAGATAGAGGCAATTAACATAAGTAGGATATATGAAAATAGGCTGTATAGCTCTTCACGGAACTACTTGTTTAAATTAAATTTATTGTCATTGTTATGTTGTTACTTGTTATTTCTGATAACCTGTGTTTTTGTGTTCACTGTAGTAGTGTGTATAATATTAAATATTACGGTAGGGAAAAGTTTAGGTGCCCCTGAACTTCAAATAAGTTACTATCCTAACATTTGCCTGGAGGGAGTGCGGGAAAACATGGGTAAAGTCACACTAAGAATACAACCAGAATTATAACCTAGGATATCCAGACTTGCTGCAGCACCCGATCACGGTCGTGGTGAGTAATTTGATGCACACAACTACTCCGCGTGGTGTACATTTATCATTTATTAGGCCATGCTTATATTCGAAGCGTCTCACACGAGTGCAAAAGACTGCCACGAAATTCTTCGGACACCCTATGGAGTAGAAAATCTGCTACAGAGACAACTATTTTTATGAACACACTGTTCTATTTCTTTCTTTTGAATTGAGAAATGCACCCACGACCTCTGAACTAAAGCAGTACTCCCCTTTTGTGCCGGACAATCGTCCAGCAAGCAGCGTGTGTTGACGCGAGGGCTGGCCTACAGCTGAACACAGTAAATAATACATAAGATGTATCACTAACTCAATTTCTGGGCGGACTCGGCCGGAACGACCCCCTAGCCACCCATTTTTCTTTATGTATATCTGCTTAAAGTTCACCGGAAGCTGGCTTCCTCTGGGATGTGCGACAGTTTCCGGGCACACACAGCGCTGGCCGGCACAGTAAGAGTAAAAGTGGACCATGCCAAATTAATGTGTATTTATGTATTTTAATGAACAATTCCACAGAGGCAAGAATTATTTAATAGCTTCTCTTCTAAATGAGGAAAGGCACGTTTAAGTATTATGAAGGCTCTTCAAAACACCAATATATAATACTGACCAGTTGGTTTAAGTAGCTGTTGAGCCTGTTTAAGACAGAATATCTATGGTCTTTAACTAAGGCATGTACAACCATTGTGAGTACACTCGTATTCCAGAAGTTATTATAATTGTCAAGTTTTAGCCAACTAAGGACCACGCCGTTTCAACTGTTTCCTTTTAGCTCTAAAATTAGTCCAACATTCCTCCATTCGTAGACGGTGTTGTTCCTTTCTCTCTTTTTCCCACGCCTTTTCAGTTTTCACCATCGATTTTGATTGGTAACTCTGATTAACAGAAAGTTTTCTATTAACCTAGAGATTGGTTCCTCGGATAACCTGGATATCTTCATGTGAGATCCCAATTTGTGCAGTTTTTTTTGTATCTCACTGAACCAAGCTCCCTTTGTCTTTTTTTTTTTTTTTTTTTTTTGAGAAAAGTTAAAATGTGATAGGTCAATCGTGTTGACGTAATTCGGGCCGCAGGACCATAAAACGCAACCCGTATTTTCCGCATCGCGTCAGTAACTTTCTCCACATGTGTATATAGATCCTGGTTATAAACTTTCTTCGGCGTTTCCCAATTAATTGGGGTCGCCGGAACCAACCAGGCTAATTTTGGTTTTTGGCCAGGTATTTAAGGTCGGATGCTCTTCCTGACGCCACGTGATTTCTTAGGTGAAAATTCCACCCCGCTGTCACAGGGATTCGAGTCCCGGCCGTCCGGGTGAAAGACGAGCAGCTAATCCACTGCCCATCACGCTCCCCATATACTGTACATCCTGATTTTGGCGTCTTGTAAACTCACCATTCTCTTCGACTGAAAGAAAATTGAAAATTACGTCCAGAATGACAGAGTTGGGAATCGAACCCACTTCTTCACAGTTCAACTCACAGCTCTTAGACGACAATTCAACTTATCAGAGACGGAAACTGAAATCCGGTCCTTTAGACGGTAACTATCAGTCGTATCCCTAAATCATAGAAGATTGCACTAATATTTGAAGTCGGGATACATTAGTAAAAGGCTGCCAAAACCTTCTGAGCCACGCAGGGATCATCTTGAGATAGTCATTACTAAAGTAGTGAAAAAAATCCACAGCCTGCTTCCAGTCTCCGACCGGGTCAGGAATGGTATGAATGAAGCCCCCATCTAGCGGCGAGGATATGAACTGTGCCGGCTGCCGAGGCCTGACGCACTCCTCTGGGGCAATGATTAAATGAATGACAGATGAAATGAAATGATAGTGCAGAGTGTTGCTGGAATGAAATTTTGACAGGGAAAACCGGAGTACCCGGAGAAAAACCTGTCTGCCTCCGTTTTGTCCAGCACAGATCTCACACGGAGTGACCGGGATTTGAACCACGGACCCAGCGGTGAGAGGCCGGCGTGCTGCCGCCTAAGCCACGGAGGCTTACTAAAGTAGTGATAGGTCTAAAGTGATAGGTATCAGGGTCAGAAATAAGAGGTATTTGAAAGGTTTATTTAAAGAACTATTCAACTATTGACTGTGAATTTAATCATATATTCGCTTCATTGACCGTATATTTATCAGTAAGGTTCGGAAATTTAAGACCTAAAGAAGTAAAAAATATGCAAGCAAATATGCCCTAAAAACTAGCAAAATATGACCTAAAAACTGTAAAATATGACATGAATTTTTGGGATAGGTAGAGTATCGCCAACATACAGTAAACATCTTAAGTGCCAAAACGTGATCAGCGATAATACACCAGACACATTTAATCATACAAACTAACACGAGAGCTTCAGTAGGCCTACATTAAAATTTTCAACATTGATTCAGTATCATATCCTTGAGATGCAGTTCTTGCTCGGTTTCCCTAAAAGACATAACATGGCATTTCCTTGTTTGCTAATTGCTTCTGAGCTGAATATATCTAGTGGAGTGACATCATATTGGAAGAGAGAAGCACACTATCGTCATGTTCCGTGACCTCAGACGATCAGTGTCGCAATCTAACTTGTCCAGAAAGATGTGCTAAAAGACGTCCGTAGAGGAGCGCCTTCTTGGAATCAGGTCTTCTAAACCTATCTGACTGTTCTGGGAAAAGAAAGAAAAATATACTGTATCCACTACACTATTCGGAAAACCTGTGTTTGAAACTCGACGCAGATAACACGTACCTTGTTAACGACGCCTAAATTTAAAACAAAAATGCTGAAATTATAACCAAATATGACCTTATACCACTAACATATGACCAAATATGACCAAAACAATAAAAATGGCTGAAATATACATTTATAGGCAACATCAAATTGCTTTAAATGTGGTCAGGGACCCATCACTCGAACTTACTTTTCAGATTTCGGGTAAAATGAGCTCAGGAAAAAAATATGACTTTTCCTTAACATCCGAACCTTATCACTTTGAAATCTGTTCTTTCACTATTTTATTTTCTGTGGATATTTTTTCACTGATGTAGTTCCACAGAAGCCCAGAAATAAAGCTATTCGTATAAGCTCAATATTCTATGTTATTTTATTCCATTTATCATGATAGAACGTCATAACGATTCATCACTAGGCCTATACATAGATTAAACATTGGAAATTGTATTGTCCATCTCGATAAATTTATGTTTTTGAGTACTAGACAATACCATCGAACATCATTCTTCACCAAAGTAATAACTCATAACATTATTTTCCACGTCCCATTCAATCAGCTTCATTCATACCAGTCCTAGCCCAAAATTAATAAAAAGAGTTCAACACACTGCATATTTCATGTTTAGCAATGGATTTCCGATTTGAAAAAATATCCCCGCTAATAAGCGTTAACTAGAAATATCAATAATAATAATAATAAAACCCTTTCGATAAGATAATTTGTAATATGTTAGTTAAATGTTAGTGATCGTATGCTAGTTTGGTAATAAAGTAAAGACAGAAAGAAAGAAAGAAAGAATGAAAGAAAGAAATAAATACAGAGGAATAACGAAGGGAATGTATCAAGAGTTATCGAGTATTTTTCGATTCAGAATTAGGCCTAAAATAATAAGGAATTACTGACATTGTTGAGTTAGAATAGTTATTAACAAGAAATGAACATCTGGCTGAATCAATACTATACAGATAAAATTAATTATTTAACTTGTTTACAGTACATGTTTCGGGGATTAATTATATTTTATCCCCTTCATCAGCTGTTGAAAAAACAAAGAACAAAGCGTAGCACAGTAATAAGATACGTAGGTTTTCAATACGTATCTTATTACTGTGCTACGCTTTGTTTTTTGTTTTTTCAACAGCTGATGAAGGGGATAAAATATAATTAATCCCCGAAACATGTTCTGTAAACAAGTTAAATAATTAATTTTACCTGTATAGTATTGATTCAGGCAGATGTTCATTTCTTGTTAATAACTATTCTAACATATCAATACGGAACCACCATGAGTCATTTAAATAATGTAATTTGTTGAGACAGACTTGAAAGTGTGACTGCTGTCGGGTTCAAGCCCGAATATCCTGGTGTCCGAAGAGATGCGTTGATCCAATTACACAAATTCGGTCACGCTCTAACCACGGTACACCTTCAAGCCTTAGATTGAAAAGCGCTGTTGCGGTGGTTACTGTAATGACGTGAAGATACCCATGTTCGCCGAAACGACATACACGGAGCAACATGCGTGCTGAAGTCTGAAACTGGCGGGATTTTGTTTTGAAACATTAATATGGCCTTTAAGCAAAGGTCCCCATGGAATGGTCACATTTGTTAGCCTACTTTCGAATTTTGCAAAAAATGAAAGTAGACTTATGAGATCAACACAGGGCGAAAAATTGTGTGTCTGTCTGTGTGTGTGTATGTGTGTGTGTGTGAGAGTGTGAGTGTGTGTACTCTGAATGTCTGCCCCCCCCCCCTATCAATTCGAACACGGTGAGCGCAAATTGAACGAAATTTGGTACAAAGGTAGCACTAGCAAAGGACACCTCAGTGTCATGTTTTATATCGCCGCCATCTTGACGAAAACGTAATGGCGGCCACACAAATGTTCAAAGCTTAAATCAAATTACGACTAACCTAATCATCCGATCTCTACCAAATTTTGCAACAACATACCTTTAAAGGGGGAGCATCCTTTGACCAAACTAATTGGTCATCAGCGTAATAGTTTGCGGATGGCGGCCATCTTTGTGTGAAAATCGATTGCCCCTATTAATTCGAACACGGTGAAACCGAATGGAACGAAATTTGGTACAGAGGTAGCATTAGTAAAGGGAACCTCAGTGTCATACTTTATATCGCCGCCATCTTTACCAAAACAGAATGGCGGCCACTCAAACGTTCAAAACGTAAAATCAAATTACGGCTAAACTAATCATCCGATCTCTACCAAATTTGGTGACAACATACCTTTATATAGGACGCGTCATTCATCCAACATTCAAGGTCATCGGCCGTACCATTTCAGGATGGCGGCCGTGTGAATTATTCAACCATTTTAATCAATGGCTTAAGACCCACCAATTCCGATTATCGAGCCTAGGGTGGTTTAAGCTATCCTGAAGGTCGTGATCCGTTATTTATTATAATTTAATATTATAATATTATACTGTATGAGTGGCTTAAAAGAGCTGAGCTGTCTGTGTCACACGACAAGATGGTAGCTGTCCTCATGTGCCTGTCTTATATTTCAATACGGTAGTTTTAGTATGTTGTATGTGATATACCCTACTGATACAATAATATAAACTTTGTATGAAATTATCTTTAATGAAGATGTACTGCTGTGAAGAAATCGTTTATTTAAAGTCATTATTTGCCAACAGGTTGTATCTAATGTCAGTTAAGAACACCATGATGTTAAGGATAGGATTAGCTCTGTGCTAGCGTGTTAGTCTGTCACGCAGTTGACTGGGGATCGAGTACTGCTGCAGATAACTTTTTTTTCTTGAATTCTTTTACAAATGATGTGCACGAGCTCTTTCCACAGATACTGAATAAGATGTCATTTAGCTCAAAGGAGATGCTAATGTATACTCTCGTTTATTAATAAAATCACAGCCCCAGCATCGCACATAAACAGAAGACATTAGGAAAAGGAGAATAGAAGAACTAGATACACGTTGTCATTAACCACAGCCTTCTTAATGCCTCTGTACGGTGCTGTCCTCTTGTGGGTTATGTGGGTAATATTGTTCCAAACTTACCGCTGTGTAAATACCTGGACTCCTGAAGTATGCCAATTTTGTAATACTGGTAGTTCAACTATTAGCCACGATCGCGCTCCGATTACCTTTAAACACTGCCAGCTAGATCGCCTCCCTCTTGGCTACTTTAAACTGTCTACTCATTCAACACCCTTAGGCCACTGCCATCGTAGTACATTACGATGGCAGTGCATAGGCGTACAACATAAAGATTAATTCACTGATAGGTCGCAGCACCAACCTACTGTGATCGGCGTGGATTTTTAAAGGGGAAGATACCCAAAACGGAAGATCCTTAACTTAGCAGGCTGGCTTAATATAGAGATTAACGGACGTGAATGCATTACAATAAGTTAGTAGTTTTGTTATTCAATCATCATAAAGTATACAATATTGATTGTGACACTTAATGGCTAATTATCAATATAAAAGAAAACAAACAATACATTGTGGTAGAGGTGATTGTGTTAGGGATGAGGACAAAGAGTCATAAATATACCCATACATTTAGGAGAAAGTAGGCTATACAGTATGTTCTTTGCTGAACATCTTGTTGGTATATGTGTCTAAACGCACCAGCCCTGACAGCAAGAGAATCGTGTTCGATTCCTGACTGACGTCACATCACCATTTCTATCTGAACAAATATAACCGCACCTTGGGATGCTATGACTAAAACCTATTTCTTAACAAGTAGTTCCGTGAAGAACTATACAGCCTATTTTCATATATCCTGCTCATGTTAATTGCCTCTTTCGACATACAAAATTTCAGTTAAATTGCTGTAACAGATTCGTAGCTATTGAGAACCGTCTGAATATTTCAGATGGTCGCCAGGTTGGATTTTTATTTTTGTACTATTACATTCAGATTATTGTGTACGTGTGGTATTCAAACTTCAATCGCATGATTAGAACACAAGAAGTAAAAAAGTGATTTTAAAATTACGCACAGCTGCCATCTTGTGATTATGCAAACAATTGAAATAAATTAGATGCCAGTGGATCAACATTTGTATAAGCATTTAACGTGCAACGTTTCACGGCACTCGGATAGTTAATTCGCGAGAAACGTCCATTTAAATATTTATACTTCGCGTCGCGCCATGTTGGATTTGTGCTCACCAGGTTACTGAAAGTCCTATAGGTTAACATATGTTCATAGTCTCTATGAACATAAAAAAAAATGTTTGGTTGCTGTAAAAGATTCATAGATATTGAGAACCGTCTAAATATTTCGGAAGCTCGCCATTTAGGATTGTTTTATGTATAGGCCATAGAGTTATGTACCATTCAAGGACAATTATTGCCTATGTTCATTATTCAAACTTTCACTTCGATCGCATGATTACGACACAAGAAATAAAAACATAATTTTAAAATTTGGCACAGCCGCCATCTTGAGGTTATGTAAACAATTGAATTAAATTAGATGGCAGTGCATTACAATCTGCAAAATCATTTACTGTACCACTTTTCACTGCGCTCAGAGAGTTAAATCCCGAGAAAAGTCTATTAAAATATTTCAAATTCGCTTGGTCGCCATGTTTGTTTTGTACTTTACAGGTTTTTGAAATATACATAGATAAACTTGTATCAGTACCCTTTATCACCGAACAAAATTGCAGGGTGATATCTGTAATAGTTTCGGAGATATAGAATGTCAGTGAAATATTTCGCACAGCCGCCATTTTTAAGGTTATGTATACAATTGAACTAAATTAGACTCCAGTGCATTACAATGTGTATAAACAATTGCTGTACCAAATTGCACTACGCTTGGGTAGTTAAATCGCGAGAAAAGTCTATTTAAATGTCCCAACTTCGCTTGGACGCCATGTTGGCTTTGTAGTCACCAGGTTTTTGAAAGTCTCATAGGTGAACTTCTAGTAGTGCCCTTTATCACCGTACACAATTTCAGGGCGATATCGGTAACAGTTTCGGAGATATTGAATGCTAGTGAAATATTTCGCACAGCCGCCATGTTGGATTGGTGAGACGTAACAAAATTTGAAGGGCACGGTCGAGGTCGCCAGGAATAGCGCCATGAACTTACCGAGTTTCATTGAAATAGCTCCAGCCGTTTAGATTTTATTAGGGGGGACACACACACCTCACAAACACACACACACACACACACACACACATACACACACGCACACGCACACGGACAAAAGGTGATCTCATAAGCCTATTTTTTCAAAATTGAAAATAGGCTAAAAATAAAGGTATCTAGTATTAACTTATTCTTAAGGAGAAAGCGTCTCAACTCCTCTTTCAGCACGTTCCAAAGTATTATTATTATTATTATTATTATTATTATTATTATTATTATTATTATTATTATTATAATTATTATTATTTTATTGCATTAAACAAAAAATTCTGCAAATAAATAATCCACCTATTTTAGCCTACTTTCGATTTTTGCAAAAAATGAAAGTAGACTTATGAGATCAACACAGGGCGAAAAAAGTGTGTCTGCCTGTGTGTGTGTATATGTGCGTGTGAGTCTGTGTGTGTGTGTGTGTGTGTTTTTGTACTCTGAATGTCTGTCCCCCCCTATCAATTCGAACACGGTGCAACCGAATAGAACGAAATTTGGTACAGAGGTAGTACTAACAAAAGGCACCTCAGTGTCATGTTTTATATCGCCGCCATCTTGACGGAAAGGTAATGGCGGCCACACAAATGTTCAAAGCTTAAATCAAATTACGATTAACCTAATCATCCGATCTCTACCAAATTTTGCAACTACATACCTTTATAGAGGAAGCATCCTTTGACCAAATGAATAGGTCATTAGCCTAATAGTTTGCGGATGGCGGCCATCTTTGTGTGAAAGTCAATTCCCCCTATTAATTCAAACACGGTGAAACCGAATGGAACGAAGTTTGGTACAGAGGTAACACTAGCAAAGGGCATCGCAGTGTCATGTTTTATATCGCCGCCATATTGACAGAAACGTAATGGCGGCCACACAAATGTTCAAAGCTTAAGTTAAATTACGACTAACATAACCATCCGATCTCTACCAAACTTTGCAACAACATTCCTTTATTGAGGGAGCATCCTTTGACCAATCTAATAGGTTATTAGCCTAAAAGTTTGCGGATGGCGGCTACCTTTATGTCAAAATTGATTTCCCCTATTAATTCGAACACGGTGGAACCGAATGAACGAAATTTGGTACAGAGGTAGCACTAGCAAAGGGCACCTCAGTGTCATGTTTTATATCGCCGCCATCTTGACGGAAACGTTATGGCGGCCACACAAATGTTCAAAGCTTAAATCAAATTACGATTAGCCTAATCATCCGATCTCTAGCAAATTTAGCAACAACATACCTTTATGGGATCCTTTGACCAAACTAATAGGTCATTAGCCTAATATTTTGCGGATGTTGGCCATCTTTGTGTGAAAATCGATTTCCCTTATCAATTCGAACACGGTGGAACCGAATGAACGAAATTTGGTATAGAGGTAGCACTAGCAAAGGGCACCTCAGTGTCATGTTTTATATCGCCGCCATCTTGACGGAAACGTAATCGCGGCCACCCAAATGTTAAAAGCTAAAATGTAATTACGACCAACCTAATAATCTAGTCTCTACCAAATTTTGCAACACCATATCTTTATGTGGGAAACATATTCTGACCAAACTGCAAGAACATCAGCCCAATAGTTTGCAGATGGTGGCCAAGTATGTGTGCAAATCGATTCCCCCTATCAATTCAAACACGGTGAAACCGAATTGAACGAAATTTGGTACAGAGGTAGCACTATCAAAGGGCACCTCATATTCATGTTTGATATCCCTATAGCACGTTGTATTTCAACAAGCTACTACAATCAATATTCAATCATACTCCTTGAAAAGGACAAAGAGTTATAACAATACCCATGCATTTAGGAGAAAGTAGGCGATACGTTCTTTCCTGAACATCTTGTTTTATATACGAGTATTATAAAGGTCCGTTCAGAAGAACTCATCCTTAAACTAAATATATGTGATCAACTCAATGCACAAGAAAAAAACAACAACCATAGTCATGCTTTTCTAATTTTTCCTGGAACATCTACCTTGTACAGAACTAATTAAAGAGAATAGTCTAACGAAGAATGCGGTAATATGTGATTAATCAAATTTCAATGCAATTAATGAAACGCGGGATGTAAAAATTTAGTTATTGAAACCAGCACGCATGCAATGTCAACAAAATTAATAATGCCAACAATAATTGTTTTAGTGCAAAGTATTGGTTTCATTTATCAATTTTGACCACGGTGGGTTCAGTAAACCATGAATCTATATATATAACAAGTAGTTCCGTGAAGAACTATACAGCCTATTTTCATATATCCTACTTATGTTAATTGCCACTATCAACATACACAATTTCAGTTTGATTGCTGTAATAGATTCGTAGATATTGAGAACCGACTAAATATTTCGGATGGTCGCCATGTTGGAATTTATATATGTAGGTCCTAGAGTTATGTACTGTTACATGCAGATGATTGTGAACGTGTAGTATTCAAACTTCAATCGCATAATAGGACACAAGAAAAAACAAGGAGATTTAAAAAATTTTCACAGCTGCCATCTTGAGGTTATGGAAACAATTGAAATAAATTAGATGCCAGTGGATTAACATTCGGATAAAGATTTACTGTACCAAGTTTCACAGCACGCGGATGGTTTAATTGCGAGAAACGTCCATGTGAATGTTTATAATTCGCGTCACCGCCATGTTGGATTTGTGATCACAAGGTTATTTAAAGTCCTATAGGTGAACTTAAGTTCATAGCCCGTATGAACATTAAAAAATGCAGTTTGATTGCTAAAATAGATTCGTAGATATTCAGTATCGTCTAAATATTTCGTATGGTCGCCATGTTGGATTGTTAAATGTATAGGCCATAGAGTCATGTACGATTAAAGGAAAACTATTGCGTAGGTTCATTATTCAAACTTTCACTTCGATCGCATGACTACATCACAAGAAATAAAAACTTAATTTTAAATTCGCACTGCCGCCATCTTGAGGTTATGTAAACAATTGAACTAAATTAGATACCAGTGGATTACAATGTGTATAAATACATTCCTGTACCAGGTTTAAGTGCGCTTGGAACATTAAATCGCGAGAAAGGTCTATTTAAAATGTTCAAATTCGCTTGGCCACCATGTTCGTTTTGTAGTTAACCGGTTTTTGAAAATCTTATAGATGGACTTCCAGTAGTTCCCTTTATCTCCGTACAAAATTTTAGGGAGATACCGCTAATAGTTTCAGAGATATAGAATGCCGGTGAAATATTTCGCACATCCGCCATCTTGTGATTATGTAAACAATTGAACGAAGTTAGATGTCGGTGCATTACAATGTATATAAACATATACTCTACCAAGTTTCATTGCGTTTGGTTGGTCAAATCGCGAGAAACGTCTATTTAAAAGTCGCAAATTCGCTTGGCCGCCATGTTGGGTTTGTAGTTACCAGGGTTTCAAAAGTCACATAAGTGAACTTATAGTTGTTCCCTCTATCACCATAGAAAATGTCAGGGTAATATCGGTAATAGTTTCGGAGATATTGAATGCTGGTGAAGTATTTCGCACAGCCGCCATGTTGGATTGGTGAGTCGTAACAAAATTTGAAGGGCACGGTCGAGGTCGCCGGGAATAGTGCTATGAACTTTCCGAGTTTCATTGAAATAGCTCCAGCCGTTTAGATTTTATTAGGGGGGGGGGACCCACACACACGAATCACACACACACACGCACACACACACGGACAAAAGGTGATCTCATAAGCCTATTTTTTCAAAATTGAAAATAGGCTAAAAATCAATGTTACTTGATAGTATGTATGTGGGTGAGTGGGTGTGTATGTTTCCTATGCGTTCATACACCACCCATCCGATTGCGCTGAAACTTGGGTGAGATGTTGACTACTCTCCAAGGAAGGTTTCTGACTTAGTAAATCCATTTTACAATTGGCAGCGCACGGGTAGATTCAACAAATGAGCGACGACGCGCGAAGCATTTCGACACAGTCCCGTATTTGTTCGTAAACCTTTCATCCGATTGCGATGAAACTTGGGTGAGAAGTTGTTTCCACTCCAGGGAAGGTTTCTAACTTAGTAAATACATTTCACAGTAGATAGCGCATGAGTAGATTCAACTAATGAGTGACGACACGCAAAGCGTTTCAACAAAGTCCCGTATGCATTCATATACCATTCGTCCGATAGCTATGAAACTTGGGTTAGATGTTGTGTACACTTCTGGGAAGGTTTCTGGCTTAGTAAATCCACTTTACAATAGGCAGCGCGCGAGTAGATTCAACAAATGAGCTACGACGCACGAAGCGTTTCAACAAAGTCACGTATGCGTTCATATACCATTAGTCCGATAGGGATGAAATTTGGGTGAGATGTTGTGTACACTCCAGGAAAGGTGTCTGGCTTAGTAAATCTACTTTACAATAGGCAGCGCACGGTTAGATTCAACAAATGAGCTACGACGCGCGAAACGTTTCAAAAAAGTACCGTATGCATTCTTATACCATTCGTCCGATTGCGATTTAACTTGGGTGAGATGTTGTGTACACTCGAGGAAAGGTGTCTGGCTTAGTAAATCTACTTTACAATAGGCAGCGCACAATAATTAGATTCAACAAATGAGCTGCGACGCGCGAAGCGTTTCAACAAAGTCCCGTATGCGTTCATATACCATTCGTCCGATAGCGATGAAACTTTGGTGAGATGTTGTGTACACTCCAGGGAAGATTTCTGGCTTAGTAAATCCTTTTAACAATTGATAGCGCACGAGTAGATTCAACAAATGAGCGACGTCGCGCGAAGTGTTTCAACAAAGTCCCGTATGCGTTCATATACCATTCGGCCGATAGCGATGAAACTTGGATGAGATACTGAGTACATTCTTAGGAAGGATTCTGGCTTAGTATATCCACTTTGCAATTGGTAGCGCACGAGTAGATGCAACAAATGAGCGACGACGCGCGAAGCGTTTCAACAAGGTCCCGTATGTGTTCATATACCATTCGTACGATAGCAATGAAACTTGAGTGAGATATTGAGTACACTCTAAGGAAGGATTCTGGCTTAGTATATCCACTTTACAATAGGTAGCGCACGAGTAGATTCAACAAATGAGCGACGACGCACACACCGTTTCAACAAAGGCCCGTATGTGTTCATACACCATTCGTCCGATAGCAATGAAACTTGGGTGAGTAAATACATTTCACAGTAGATAGCGCACGAGTAGATTCAACAAATGAGTGACGACACGCAAAACGTTTCAAGAAAGTCCCGTATACATTCATATACCATTCGTCCGATAGCTATGAAACTTGGGTTAAATGTTGTGTACACTTTTGGGAAGGTTTATGGCTGAGTAAATCCACTTTACAATAGGCAGCGCACGTGTAGATTCAACAAGTGAGCTACGGCGCGCGAAGCGTTTCAACAAAGTTACGTATGCGTTCATATACCATTCGTCCGATAGCGATGACGCTTGGGTGAGCTATTGAGTACACTCTAAGGAAGGATTCTGGCTTAGCAAATATACTTTACAATGGATAGCGCACGAGTAGATTCAACAAATGAGTGCCGACGCGCGAAGCGTTTCAACAAAGTACCGTACGCGTTCATATAGGCCTACCATTCGTCCGATAGCGATGAAACTTGGCTGAGATGTGGTGCACAGTCAAGGGAAGGTTTTTGACTTAGAAAATCCATTGCACAATAGGTAGCGCACGAGTAGATTCAACTATTGAGCGAAGGCACGCGATTCGCTTCAACAAAGACCCGTATGCGTTCATATAAGCCTACTATTCATCCAATTGCGATGAAACTTGGGTGAGTTTTTGTGCACACTGCAGGGAACGTTTCTGATTTAGTAATTCCATGGGTTGCGCACGAGTAGTTTCAACAAATGAGTGACGGCGCACAAGCAGTTTCAACAAAAATCCATCTGCGTTCATATACCATTCATCCGATTGTGATGAAACTAGGGTGAGTTGTTGTGCACACTGCAGGGAAAGTTTCTGACTTAGTAAATCCATTGTACAATTGGTAGCGCGCGAGTTGATTCAACAAATGAGTGACGGCGCGCGAATCGTTTAAACAAAATCCCGTAAGCGTTCATAAGCCATTCATCCGATTGCGATGAATCTTTGATGATTTGTTGTGTACACGCCTGGGAAGGTTTTCGACTTAGTAAATCCATTTTACAATAGGTAGCGAACGAGTTGATGCAACAAATGAGTGACGACGCGTGAAGTGTTTCAGCAAAGTTCCATCTGCGTTCATATACCATTCATCAGATTGCGATTAAACTTTGGTGAGTTGTTGCGCACTCTCCCACAAATGTTTCAAAATTAGTAAATCCATTTTACGATAGCTTAGAGGCAGTTAACGGAAATTGAAAAAAATTGTGTATCCAAAAGCACTTCAAGAAACCAAATTATAATGCCAACACTTTCTTTGATTAAGAATATATACGACTATATTTTTGCTACACCTACACTACAAAATTCCACAATCAAGCGTTTAACTCGCATTGTTGGTTAATTTGGAGACTGCATACCACACTAGTTGTGGCGCTGTATCTCCAACAGGAAGGCAGTGGGGAGCTTTTACGCAAGCAGTGGATTAGAGAGCCAAATGCAAAGTCCTGAAGAATTTTTCTTTTGGGGTTGTCTAAATAAGCTGTTAGTTGTAACTCTTCAGTCGGTGAACACGAATATGTCCAATGACTGGGAGGGGGTACAATGTATAATGTATATAATAAAATACTAAATAACATCTACTGAAACAAGTAGTTCCGTGAAGAACTAGATAAACTATTGTCATATATCCTGCTGGTCTTACTCAGGACACGAGAAATGAAAACGAGATTTAAAAACATCGCACAGCCGCCATATTTAAGTTCACATAAAATTCCATTAAATTATACATCAGTGTATTAACGCTTGTATGAAGATATACCGTGCCAAGTTGCAAAGGGCTCGGATGAAATGTCCCGAGAAAAATCCATTTAATAATTTAAATTTCGCGTCATCGCCATGTTGATTTTGTGCTCACCAGGTTTTTTAATAATCCATAGGTGCACATTTGTTAATAGCCTCTATCTACGTACACAATTTCAGTTTGATTCCTGCAATGGATTCGTAGATATTGAGAACCGTTTAAATATTTCGGATGGTCGCCATGTTGAGTTGTTATATGTGTAGACCATAGAGTTATAAACCATAAGAAGAAGATTATTGCGTAGGTTCTTTATTTAAACGTTCACTTGGATCGTATGATTAGGACACAAGAAATGAAAAATAATTTTTAATTTTTTCACAGGCGCCATCTTAGGGTTATCAAAACAATTGAGTTTAATTAGATGTCAATAGATTACATTTTATATGAACATTTACAGTACTAAGTTTCACTGCGCTTGGAGGATTAAATCGCGAGTAAATTCCAATTAAATGTTTAACCATTCGTTGGCCGCCATGTTGGTTTCATGATCACCTGGTTTTTGAACGTCACATAGGTGAACTTAAGTTAATAGGCTCTATCGACATACAAAATTTCAGTTTTATTGCCCTAATAAATTCGTAAATATTAAGAACCGACTAAATATATCGGATGGTCGCCATCAGTTATGAACCATTAAATAAAGATTAATGTGAAGGTTCATTATTCAAACGTATACTTCTATCGTATGATTAGGACACAAGAAATTAAAACTTAATCTTACAATTTTGCACAGCCGCCATCTTGAGATTATGTAAACAATTGATCTAAATTAGAGATCAATAAATTGCAATGTGCATAAACATTTGCTGTACCATGCTTCACTGCTCTCTGATGGTTAAATCGCGAGAAAAGTCTGTTTTAATGTTTCACATTTGCTTGGCTGCCATGTTCGATTCGTACCTAACACCTTTATAAAAGTAACATAGATAACTTCCTGTATTACCGCTTATCACCGTACAAAATTTCAAGGGGACATCTGTTACTGTTGCGGAGATATTGAATGCCAGTGAATAATATTTGGCGCGGTCGCCATGTTGGATTGGTGAAACGTATTAAAATTTGAAAGGCACGGTCGAGGTTGAACAACGTAGTGATATAAACTTACCGAATTTCATTGAAATCATTTCGGCCGTTCACTTTTTATTGGGCGGATGGGGGGGGGGGGGACGCAAACACAGACACACACACATACGCACCCACACACACACATACACACTCACACACGGACAAAAGGTCATCTCATAAGCATATTTTTTTCATCAATGAAAATAGGCTCAACAGGTAGTTCCGTGAATAACTATATAGCCTATTTTCATATATCCTACGTATGTTAATTGCCTCTATCAGCAAACAAAATTTCAGTTTTATTGCTGTAATAGATTCGTAGATAGAGATCCGTCTAAATATTCAGGCCATAGAGTTAAGTACTATTGCATGAAGATTATTGTGTAGGGGTATTATTCAAACTTCAATCGCATGATTAGGACACAAGAAATAACAAATAGTTCCGTGAAGAACTTAATAGCCTATTTTCATAAATCCTACTAATATTAATTGACTCTATCAACATACAAATTGTCAGTTTGATTGATGTAATAGATTTGTATATATTGAGAACCGTCTAAATATTTTGGATGGTCACCATGTTGGATTTTTATATTATAGGCCTTAGATTTATGTACTATTACATGAAGATTATTGTGTAGATGTTTTATTCAAACTTCAATCGCATGATTAGGACACAAGAAATAAAAGCGGGATTTTAAAATTTCGCTCAGCCACCATCTTGTGTTTATGAAAATAATTTGAATTAGATTCCAGTCGATTAGAATTTGTATAAGGATATACCGTATCAAGTTTTACTATGCTCGGATGGTTAAAACGCAAGAAACATCCATTTGAATATTTAAATTTCGCGTCGCCACCATGTTGGATTTATGCTCGCCAGGTCATTGAACTTCCCATAGGTGAACTTATGCTCATAGCCTCTATACACTTCCAAAATTTCAGTTTGATTGCTGTAGTAGATTAATAGATATTGAGAACCGTCTAAATATTTATGATGGTCGCCATGTTGGATTTTAATATATGTAGGCCATAGAGTTATGTACTATTATATGACGAGTATTGTGTACGTTCATTATGCAAATGTTGATTTCGATCGCATGATTAGAACACAAGAAGTAAAAACTTAATTTTCGAAATTCGCACAACCGACATCTTGAGGTTACGTAAACAATTGAACTAAATTAGATACCAGTGCATTACAATGTGTGTAAACATTTGCTGTAAGACGTTTCATTACGTTTGGATCATTACATCGCGAGAAAAGTCTATTTAAACTTTCAACTTTGCTTGGCTGCCATGTTCGTTTTGTAGTTAACCGGTATTTGATAGCCTCATAGATGAACTTCCAGTAGTGCCCTTTATCTCCATACTAAATTTCAGGGTGATACCGGTAATGGTTTCAGAGATATAGAATGCCTGTGAAATATTTCGCACAGCCGCCATCTTGAAGTTATGTAAACAATTGAACGAAGTTTGATGTCGGTGCATTACAATGTGTTTAAACATATAATGTACCAAGTTTCTTTGCGTTTGGTTGGTTAAATCGCGAGAAACGTCTATTTGAAAGTCGCAACTTCGCTTGACCCCCATGTTTTGTAGTTACCAGGTTTTCAAATGTCACATAGGTGAACTTCTAGTAGTTCCCTTTATCACCGTACAAAATTCTAGGATGATATCGGTAATAGTTTCGGAGATATTGAATTCTGCTCAAATCTTACGTACTGCCGCCATGTTGGATTGGTGAGAAGTAACAATATTTGAAGTGCACGGTCGGGATCGCCCGGAATAGTGCTATGGACTTACCGAGTTTTATTGAAATCGCTCCAGCCGTTTAGAAGTTATTAGGGGGGACACGCTAAAATCCTCACACGCACACACACACACACACACACGCACACACAGACAGAAACACGGACAAAAGGTGATCTCATAAGCCTATTTTTTCATAAATGAAAATAGGCTCAAATCGAGATATTAAAATTTCGCTTATGGAAAGAATTGAAATAAATTAGATGCCAGTGGATAAAAATTTGTATAAGGATATAACGTACCAAGTTTCACTGCGCTCGGATATTTAAATCGCGAGAGACAACCAATTAAATATTTAAATTTAGCGTCGCGCCATGTTGGATTTGTGCTCACCAGGTTATTGAAAGTCCTATAGGTGAACTTATGTTTATAGCCTGTATCAACGTACACAATTTCAGTTTGATTGCTGTCACAGATTTATAGATATTGAGAACCGTCTAAATATTTGGGATGGTCGACATGTTGGATTTTAATATATATAGGCCATAGCGTTATATACCATTAGATGAGGATTATTGTGCAAGTTCATTATCAAACGTTGACTTCGATCGCATGATTAGGACACGAGAATTAAAAACTTAATTTTAAAATTTCACACAGCCACAATCTTGAAGTTATGTAAACAATGGACTAAGTGGTGCATTACAATGTGTATAAACATTTGCTGTACCAAGTTTCATTACTTTAGAATGGTTAAATCGCGAGAAAAGTCTATTTAAATGTTTCAACTTCGCTTAGCTGCCATGTACGTTTTGTAATTAACATGTTTTTGAAGGTCACATAGGTAAACTTCTAGCAGTGCCTTTCTTCACCGTACAAAATGTCAGGGTGTTATCAGTAATAGTTTCGGAGATACAGAATGCTGGGGAAATATTCGCACAGCCGCCATGTTGGATTGGTGAGACGTGATACAATTTGAAGGGCACGGCCGGGGTCGGCCAAAATATTACTATGACCATACCGAGTTCCATTGAAATCGCTCCAGCCGTTTAGATTTCATTAGGAGGGGAACACACACGGATTCACACACATACACACATACACACACGGACACACGGACACACGGACCAAAGCCTACTTTCTCATAAATGAAAATAGGCTAAAGAGAAATGTATTAGTTTCAATCACTTTTAATTGATGGGCAATTTAGGACTACGCGTTTTGATCGTCAAGCGGTTACCATCAGATTCTGAACACTGGATTGAGGTTTAAATTTATGTGGAAATATTATCTTTGTGGTCTTATTATACTTCGTATAATGAGTCTAGTTTTGTTAATATTTCTATTCCCAGTTTGAATCTCGTTTCATGAGGTTAGTTTGGTTTATAAGTGTTTGTGAACTACGCATTATGCACGTGTTTACAGTTTAAACAACAAATTTTAATAAAATAAAATTATATCATGCACCGGCATTCATTTATGTATATGGTTACTTATCTGAGCACAGCCTTTGGTTATACAGGTCGAACTTCGTCTGAACGGAGGAATTGCAAATGACCTTGCGGTTGACTCAGCCTACAAGATAATTGAGAGTCAGGTTCATATCTGGGAGCAAAGACGACCGAACGTGGAGCTGAAAACGTTATCCTATATTGCCGATGTCACGAACATTGGAGGCTCTGCTTTCTGCTACCCCAAGGACCTTTATGGCCCGGATAGAAGACTAGCTTTGCTTCTTTATTGGAACATTATGCCCATTTTTGGTGAGATAGGATCATTTCCTGACAGGCTACTGAAATTCTTCTCGGATGAAGAATGTACGCAATCTATACATAACTTACACTTCCAAATTACTCACAAGAATATTCATCTGATGGTATTGGTCCACTATACTACTGTAGACTTCAGATTGAGTCATTACTTGAAGAGTTCATTGCCTTTCAATTTTAGGGAATTGTCAAGCGCATCATCGGTGATTCTAAAGAACCACACTTGGATCTCACATGAATGAATATTTAACGCATAGTACTGATTCAGTATACAATATACTTATATTTTTGGAATTAGTTCGCCACATGATAAGTTAAGGAAATTCATTTTTGAGGTTTTGATAAGCAGAGCATTCTGTATTTAACGGGAAATATACTTACATATTTTATGCATGAATACTTGATGTCTGTTTACACAGAGATCATGCGATTGTAGGATGAATTTAGTAAATTACACAATCGCGGCGATAGGTTCATTCCGTGATGGGTTAAGGAAATTCATTCATGAGGATTAGAGAGAAGCACATTATAGGTTATTCACGAAATATGCATTAAGGATTATATACTAGGTAAAGGAAACTTCAACTTTCTTGTATTGGATCATTGCGCCTGATTTCACTGAGATTTTGTCATTACAGAAATGAATCAATTTATTTCTGAGTGATTGGGAAGAGTCGTATCTACAATTTACAAAAAAAATACACTTAAAAATTACGCCTAAGAATATTAAATTCTTGTATCGGTTCTGTGCACCAGATAACTATATGAAAAGTTACAGGATATCAATTTTGAGGAGTAGCATGTGTAGCATCTAAAATGTATGTGAACATTGGTAAATAAATATATACCTGTATAGTTAGAATATAATAGTTTCTCATTATACTATGTTTCGTAAGGAATGGATTAAATATAATATGATATAATATTAAAATGTCAGATATTCACGTGGCCACCATCTTCAATTTTTGAAAACAATTGAAATTCATTAAACGCCAATGCATTTACGTCTAATATGCAAACACTATCACTAAAAATTACGGGATGTTAATAATAATTAGGTGACCAGAAAGAGAAATTAATATGTAAAATTATGACTAGTTACCAAGTAGAAGTCTCCGTGGCTTTGGCGGCAGCACGCTGGTCTCTCACCGCTGGGTCCGTGGTTCAAATTCCGGTCACTCCATGTGAGATCTGTGCTGGACAAAACGGAGGCAGACAGGTTTTTCTCCGGGTACTCCGGTTTTCCCTGTCAAAATTTCATTCCAGCAACACTCTCCTCTATCATTTCATTTCATCTGTCATTCTTTTAATCATTGCCCCAGTGGAGTGCGTCAGGCCTCGGCAGCCGGCACAGTTAATATCCTCGCAGCTATGTGGGGGCTTCATTCATTCCATTATTCCATTCCTGACCCGGTCGGAGACTGGAAGCAGACTGTGGATTTTCATTTTCACTAGTTACCAAGTTATTTGTATAGGCGCCAATCGTTTGAATGTACATCAATTGGCTCATACAAAAGCATTCTCTTATTGTACCAGTTTTCATGTCGATTGATTTTGAATTCTAGTGAAGAATTTTGCAAGACCCGTATTTAGGAATGATGACACTTTGAAATTTGAACGACACGTTTGTGATGGGAGTGATTAAAAGGAAGGCGTGTAAAAATTCAAGTGGAACCTGTCTATACAAATTTATAAGGACACACAGAGACAGACAAACCGACACACGCCTAAACATTCAGACAAGTTGATTCCTTATTGAAATATATCAGTATGGAAATAGGTTAAAAGTAATAATTTTAAGTAATATCGGTAACATTAAAACAGGTATTTCTGTTTCTATTTTACTGAACAGTCTAGTAAACACCTGCTCTTGCATAATATATTTATAATCAAGCAGCATGTATCAGCTGAATTCCATTAAATGTGCCTGCTAATAACCCGGAATTATAAAACATTAAACATTTTAGCCATTGCTACATTAGTTCCATTACATTCCCCCCTCCTCCAATATAAATTGGCACAAATGGATTACTAATTAATTAGTGCAATTTTGATTTTGAATCTCATTAACCTTACTTAATGTACCATATTCGATACTGTCGCGGCGATGTGTGGTGGGATGTCTCTATTCAGGGACACGTGTTAACATATGCACACAGCTGCATACACAATCCATATCACGTGATCCTGTCTGACGTATTTCGTTAACAACGTGTTATTGGTGGATTGCTAATGATAATAGTGATGGTGGGGGAATTGTTGTTTTAAGGGGTGGAACGTCAAAGTCATCTTCCCCAATGATTATAGCGTTTTATTATTATTATTAATAATATTATTGTTGTTGTAGTTCACAAATATGATTCATTTTATAATGGTTCATTTTGGAATTGAAGTATGAATAAGTGATCAAGTACAACCAGAGTTGCTTGTATGCCCATTAAACGATGCACGATATACCTGAATTCGCAATTACTGATTTCTTTATGTTTCCAATTACACTAATTTCTGGACATGTATAAAATAATATTTCGGGGATGATACGTATCGCAGACATTGTCTTTCTTATGTCCATGAAAACGATATCAAGATGGTCAGTCTGTATGTATATGTCATTAATTCTTTTGTCCCATTATATTTATCAGGTCTCAGAATGAATAAAATTTGTAGGCTGATATTTGTGATACGGAACAGTGGATAGTTCTATTTTCGCTAACTTGACACGTTCCATGTGTATAATTTTGGCTACGTTGTTGTGACGAATAATATTGGCCAATATGTGCTCGATTGTCTCACTTGTGTTCTCACAGTTAGGCCTACTATATTTTTTTCTGGTTCTTTCATTATGTGATATATATATATAATTTTTTGTGAGAAACACTATATTTTGAGTGGTCATAATACATAATATTTTCTCTCAGAACAGTCGACCATTTCTAAGCTAAATAATCGAGGCTGCATTGTATTTATGTTTCAAGTTCAGGTTATCATTATTATTATTATTATTATTATTATTATTATTAATAATAATAATATTATTATTATTTTAAAACGGTAGAATTTCTAAATGCATTCTGTGGTATTTTCTACAAAAATAATTTTACAAATTAGCCCTCATTATAAAGATATTATGAAAATATAGCACATGATCCATGTACGAGGTAATTTCTGTGCAACTGAGGACTTGATAAAAGGTCGGTACACTGTGTTGTCATGGTAGGCTTTCTGCAATACGACGTCAGTCAGGTGTTCCCCAGTTTTGACAGTTGATGCACGTTAAGCTACTAATCACTAGCATGCCAACTCGCTGAGATAATATGATAAATTCTGTTCAGGGCTTGATGACTTAGCAAGAGTTGATGGCGCAGTACCAAGTCACCAGCATTGCTCCTTAATCTACACCATCTTGCAAAACATAAATTGTAGGCAAGACAGTAATAAATCAGCCCTCACAGAGCTATTACGCACAAGCAAAGGACAGACAAGCAATTTCACAAATTACGTATCTTTCCAAAGATTAAAGTACTTTCCTTTGATACATTGGAATTATTTTGAGTTTGTGTGTGCAAGAGGGCAAAGGAGAGTGATGGTAACGTGGAATAGCTGCCTGCCTTCCACGTGGACGGCCAAGTTTTAAATTCGAGTGACATCTAGGCGAAATTTTTACCTCAAGAATCGCGTGGTGTCAAAAAGGGCAACCTGGAGCTAGGGTGGCCCCGATGACCTCAAACAATTGAGATAGCGAGTTTAGCCAGCCGGGGTTTTTACGCAGATGGAAGTACATGACCTTGGGACAAGAGTGTGTGATCAAGAAACATGAGTGGTTTCGAACACAACCTTCAGTCGTTATTGAAGTGGCTTAAGTGGTTTTTGTTTTGTTTTAACTCTAGCAAATGGTGGGACGGTAATTTTAAGGCTATTTTTCACAAACTCTTTGCCCTTTTTAATTAATTTTCATTCATTTAATTTCTCATTCACTCCTCTCATGAGTTTGGTTTCAGGTAGATCAACCCACCGAATAAATATATGCCACATCGAAACTAACGTCACCTAATTCCCAAGCCCGAAGAAACGCGAATAGCAAGGACTACATATTCACTTAATAATGTTTTTGTGCTGAAAGATTGTATACAGTGAAACCCCTCTAATCCGAACCCCAGAAATCCGAAATCCCGGGTAATCCGAACAAGTTATTTTCGACAATTTCAAGTTTGAAAACAAAAAACGAGAAACTTATTTTAGTCATAAAACAATTATATATTCTACAATATAACGTTATTTTAAATCATTATTTGAAAAATTAACAAAGAAGTACAGTTAGCATACCTAACAAAGTGTAAATGTGCCTAAGCTACATACTGTACTTATCTCATCCAGGATTGAAGAACGGAAAGGTAGGTTATTGTAATTCCTTAGGTTAATCACTTTGCAAAAACAATTGAAGTAACAATAGAAAACTCAAAATATCACTTAATCTTTCACTTGAAATCAGTTATCTTCAATTGTCGAAGAGACGAAAACATTTCCGCGATGGCAATCGTGCGCCAGCGTCGCAAGAACATGACATCGTTTGGCGTGACTACTGCGTGTTGTTCTACGAAGCGCAATGCGATGTCAAGAGCAGATGCAGCAGTCACTTTGTCTGTCGAAGTTTCTTCTTCCTCACTGTCGCTACCTCAACGTACAGTCCTATTCCGTTACGAGGGATGGTTATTATGTTGTGGATATTTTCGGCTAATCCGAACAAATTGATATCCGAACAGGCTACAGCCCCAATTAGTTCGGATTTCAGGGGTTTCACTGTATTTCTATTCAAACCTCTTTTATGTTCAATGGTATCATCTTACCTTCTTCTTCTCCTCCTTCTTCGCGAATGGGTCGCTTAGGGCCACGCGAAATCAACACTTTCTAGCCTTCCTGTTGGCCCAGTATTCTTTCATTCGCAACGAGTGGGTCTGTTTCCGTTGCTCTGACCATTGATATCGTGTAGTCGTCTTCTCTTCTTCCTCGAAACCCCGCGTCTGAGTGATTTTCCTGATTTCCTTCCGGTCATGTAAGTTTGGTGATCCTAATTCCCTTAAGTCTATTTCTGTAAGTTTATACCAATTCGGTCTAGTAGCCTAGTTCTTTAAGAAAGTATGTATTTTGTGTGTCAGTCTGTTCGGGTCCATTCTTTCTATGAGTCCCATAAATTGGATTCTTCGCATTCTAATTGTGACTGTGTTTGTTAGCCTACTTTTCACATTTTGCAAAAATGGGGAAAAAATAGACTTATGAGATCGATCCGGGAAAATGTCTGTCTGTCTATCTGTCTGTCCTTCCGTCTGTGTGTGTGTGTGTCCCGCCTATCAACTCCTAAACGGCTGCAGCAATCGAAACCAAATTTGGTATGAGTAAAGACCTATGCCAGGACATCTCAATGTCACACTTGAAAATGATGTCAGTGCTACCAACTGCTGAAAAATCGCAATTGAAATTTGAGCTCCATGTTGGATATCTTGGAATGTATACATGGGAACTATTCCAAAAGTGGCACACATAGAGATAATAATACTTCAGTTTAATTTTCAGGAGGCCATACATGACAGTGTTGCCAAAATGATTCTAAGCCTACTGATAGGTCCCATTTTTAAATTCATATAACTTCTGCACCATCAATTGGATTTCAACCAAATTTCGTATGTACTATAGTATGTGTACATAAACAGATATGACTGAGCGTATTATTAAGAGCCACCAGGGATGCCAACTGTCAATAAATGCTTTCTCTATTTTTTATCCAAATACCAATATATCAGAAATTATGCGAGCCAACAGCTTTAAACCTTGCACACGTATAGTGCCTGACATTCTACATTAATTTGGAGCAACTAATGTATGTCAGTGCTACCAACATGATTATGAGCCTGCTGATAGGACCAATTTTTAAATACATGTAACTTCTATACTATCAATTGGATTTCAACCAAATTTCGTATGTGCTATGTGTACCATAACAGATATGACTATGCGTATTCTTAATAACAATCAGGGCTGCATACTGTTAAGAAATGCTGTTTATATTTTTACCCCAATATCAATATATCAGAAAGTATGCAAGCCAACAGCTCTAAACTTTGCGCACGTACAGTACCTGACATTCTACATTAATTTGGAGTAACTAATATACGTCAGTGCTGCCTACATGATTCTAGCCTGCTGATAGGTCCAATTTTAAAATACCAATAACTTCTATACTAACAAATGGATTTCATCCAAAATTGGCACAATAATAGATCATAATATTTCAGATAATTTCTGACCAACACATGCATGACATTGCTGCCAACATGATTTTACACGCGCTGATAGATCCAATGTCTAACTGCATGTAACGTCTATGCTATCCATTGGACTTCAACCAAATTTTGTATTCTGTACCTTAAGAGATGGATTACAGTTGGCAGCCCTGTCGGCAGGGCTGCCAACTGTAATCCTCTATTAGGCTATATTTTGCCAGGTATATTTCGAACTAATAGGAAATTTTGATATTACCAACTTAATTTCGTCATTATTATAGATAGGTCCACATAGATTAATCATTGGCATGAATCTCAAATTTAAGAAAAGTAGGCTCTTTAGTTCGTCACGGAACTTCTTTTTTTTTTGTATATTTCTGTATTAGGCTTTGGATAATGTACACCATCTTTCTAACGAACCTGCTGGGTAGGAGCTAAGAATTCTCATGAATGGTAGCCGAACATGGGTCCACTGATTCCTCAACAAAGCCACGGGTGATCTATAAGGCATGATCAAAATGTTTCAGTTCGACCGCCGCACAATCCAGAATCCGTTTGCCATTCAGACTTAATCGCTGTGAGCATTGCGGCACTCATCCCACCAACGCACCTGGTTGAAACCGTGTCCTGCTGCGTAAGAAAGCTCGTGACCACCTGCTGCACATACTCGTCCAACGGAAATCGTAGACCCTTCAAGGCCTTTTTAAGGGACCGAAGGCGTGATAATGGCATGGGGATATATCAAGACTATAGGGGGGATCCTTGAGTGTGTCCCACTTGAGTAGACGTACCTTCTGCGTTACGACCTTCATGGTATGGGGACGTGCGTTATCGTGAAACAGCAGCATCCCTTGTCGTTGTTTCCCCGGACGCACGCCGTAATTTCTCCAGTGTTGCGCAGCACATTTCCCCAGTGTTGGAGACACCAGGTTCGTTGAAATAAATAAGCAATGGGCCCCGGTAATCAAGGAACAAGGTGAGCATCACCTTTCCAGCGGATGTTTGGCTCTTGAACGTCTTTGTACGAGGGGACGATGGATGACACCACTGCATCGTCTACGTTTTCGATTCCGGTTCTCAGTGGTAGCACCAGTTTTCGTCACCGGCAACAATGTGCTCCAGGAACGTGCTGCCTTTAACATTGAAACGAATCAAGCTTTGCACACTAACAGCCATCCGGTGTGCTTTTGGTCCGGCTTTCAACGCTGGCGGTATTGCTGCAGCAATGCCCTCAAACATAAACTTTTTGATCACGCATTATATTAAGACCTATCGCGGAATCGTTGGAGGATTTTTTTTAAAATTAAGGTATCCTACTATATTCTCCCAGGATACCCAGGAGGATACACGAGACGAAGTGGAAAGGAAAGAGACCGAGGGGAAGACCGAGAGACAGGTGGCTGGAGGGGGTGGAAGAAAGCGTGAAGAAGAGAGGAGAAGACTGGACAAGGGTGGAGGCTGAGAGACGGTGGGAACCCAGAAGACGTTGGAGAGGCTTGTGTTGCAAACAAACCCGGCCAGTGGCTGGAAACTGTGCATGATGATGATGATGATGATGACTATATGAACCCATAAAAGACGGCTAAGGAAGGCTCGTATGTGGTGAAGCTTTAAACAAAGGAATTTTCCGAGAAGTGGAGATGAGATCTTAACAATTTGTTTCTAATTACTAGTAGAAGTGTCGTTGTAGTCCAGCGTAAAGTAAAGGAAAGTATCACAGCCGAGTCGTTATTAGAGGATTAACATGATTTTACTATCTGTATGAAGTTGCAGTCTTGTCTGTAAGCAGATACTGATAACCTATGTTATTGCTACGCAGGGAAAATCGCTCTTGAGTGCCCTGAGACTTAAACATAAAAAACTAACCTGAAAAATAATAATACAAACGAGAAAAAGACAAAAAGAACATGGTTTAGTGAGATACAATAGGATATGCACGAGATTGGGATCACCGTATACCAACGAATAAATACTGGACTAATTTAAAGCTAAAGGGAAACAGTTGAATTGACGTAGTCATTAGTTGGCCGAAACAAAACAAGAAGAAGAACACAGTAATAATAATAATAATATAATCATGCGTTTTAAAACCCATTTACCTATTTTGTCTGTCAGTGGTGTAACTAGGATTTGCTTCTGGAGGGGGATGAGCGAAGTCAAATCTGAAATAATTGCGATTTGGTTTTGTGTTTGTTATTCTCTACTTTTTTTTTTGCTTTTGAGTGTTTGTTGTTTTTGTATTTTGCTTTTGTTTCTGAATTCTGATTTTTGTTTTGTTTTTTGTTTTGTGTTTGAATCCTGCTTTTGCTTTTGTTTATGAAATTTGCTTTTTGTTTTTGGATTTGTGGTTGTTTCCTGCTTTTGTTTTTGAATTTTGATTATTTGTTTTTGGTTTTTAGTTTTGTGTTTGTGTTCTGCTTTTGCTCTTATTTTTGATTTTTGCTTTCTTCTTTGTGCTTTTTGTTTTTGATTTTGTGTTTCTTTGGATTTCTTCATGAGTTTTGCTTTCTGGTTTGGTAATGTGTTTGTTGTACACCTCAAGATCGGAATTTTAACCTTAACATAGCAATGTATCTAATTGACTCGTGTCTCTCTCCTTTAAGCTCCTTCAAATTCCAAATGTTGCGCAGGGATTCAATCCCTAAATCTTTAGAAAAACAAGCGAGAACGTTACTGTTGTGCCACGCAGCAAGTAAACTAACCTGAAGGGAATGTTTCAATCCAAGTTATAAGAAAATAAGTCCTACATTCAGCAAAGTAGCCTATATCAACATTAAAACATTAAATTAAATATACCTATGAATAGAAAACAATGTATGCTTGACACCCCCCTCTCCCCCGCCCCCTCCCCTCCCCCTCTCCCCCCCCCTCCTCCCTCCCCCCTCTATGATTGAAAACCGAATTGAACGACATTTGGTAAAGAGAAAGCACTAACAAAGGGCACCTCAGTGTCATGTTTTATATTGTCGCAATCTTAATGGAGGCCTCTCAAATGGTCAAAACTTAGAATGAAATTACGTCCAAACTAATCATCGGATCTTTACCAAATTTAGTAAAAACATACCTTCGTATGGATCGCGTCTGTTACTTTAACTACAAGGTCATCAGTCGTACCATTTAAATATGGGGACCGTATGAATTATGCAAGCATTTTAATTTATAACTTAGGATCCAACAATTCCGATTATCGACCCGAGGGTGGTTTAAGTTATACTTAAGGACGTGACCCGTTGTGTATTATAATTTTGTATTATACGAGTATTATTACACTTTATCAGTGACTTAGAACTGAGCCGTCTCTGTCTCATGACAACATGGCACTTGACCTCTTGTACCTGTCCTATATTTCAGTAGTTTGTGTACGTTGTAAGCGATATAGCCTACTGATAGATCAAATATAAACTTTGTATGAAATGATTCATAATGAAGATGTAGCCTACTGCAGTGAAGATATCGTTTATTTCAAGGCATTAATTGCTAAAACGTTGTATCTTAGTCGGTTAAGAACACTGAGATATAATGGACATGTTTGGCACTGTGCTAAAGCGCTAGATTCTCACGCAGTCAGGTGGGGTTCGAAACCTACTAGAGTTAGCTTCATTTTTACTTGAATTCTTTTACAAATGATGTGGACGAGCTCTCTCCACAGATACTAAATAAAATTCTATTTAGCTGAAAGGAGAAGCTAATGTATACACTCGTTTATTAATAATCACGGCCCCAGCATCGCATATAAACAGAAGACAAAATAGAAAGGAGAATAGAAAAACAAGATACACTTTGTCATCCACTGCCTTCTCAATGTCTCTGTACGGTGCTGTTCTCTTGCGGGTTACGTGGGTAATTGTTTTGTTCCAAACATTCCTCTTTGTAAATCCGTGCCCTCCTGAAGTATTACAATTTCGTACTAGTTCAACTTCTAGCCATGACTGCGCTCCGATTACCTTAAACACTGCCAGCTGGATCGCATTTCTCCTGGGTGCTTTAAACTGCTTGCCCATTCCACATTCAGAAGCGTACAAGATATATATATTAATTCAACGCTAGGTTGCAGTACCAGCTACTACAACGAACATTCACTTATAGTCTACTCCTTGATAAGGACAAAGAGTTATAAGTATACCCATATATTTAGGAGAAAGTAGCCTACATGTTCTTTGCTGAACATCTTGTTTCGACCTAAGCCAATACTATTTTCAAACTGAATAACATATATATATGGTACTAGTTTTGGTTAACTTGTAACCATCCTCAGCTAAAATTAGGAATATTATGCAACATATATTAATATTTTTACAGTGAATATTTTTAGTGCTTAATTATTATTTCTAGATTGTTAATGATTTTTATTATATGAAGCTCTTAGTTTAATGTTGTTATAATTTGATATTAGCCGAGGATGGCTACAAGTTAACTGAAACTATTACCATATGTTATTCAGTTTCAATTTAGTATTCGCTTAGGTGGTATAAAACTATTTTACCTATCCACATGTATTTTAATGTATATGTCAATACGGGTAACTTTTCTGAGGTATGATTTATTTAATATCAATGCGTATGTCAACATTGCCACGCCCCTGAATCGAACTACTGTACTTCTCTTTAGATTGTAAGTCCTCTTGTGACACGTGTCCCAATGTGCTCAGCTACAGAGGTGTTTGCAAATTGCTTAATAAAAAAAACATAAAAGGGAAGTAGCCTATGTCCGTTCACCATCATGTAAAGATTTCGCAGAAATAACACTTTATAATTGATTTATATTTTAAAATTCACCTCAGAGAGCGAACATCATTTGAAAAAGAAAAAAGGCAAGCGTTATGTACGGTTGAGTTATATTGGATCACTCATCCTGAAGATGAAAAGTTCCGGCCATGTTTTCCTAGCCTATTGCTCATCAACTAACAAGGTTGCGAGTGGAAGGGGAGGAGAGGGAGATGGCATGCTGTGCACTTTAAAAAGAAATTAGCTGCTGATCAGAGGTGCAGAACACGTCGCAATAACAGTTCTGCCAGTACCACTGAGGGGGCGAGCCGACGTGAGACGGAAGACGAACAGAAACGAAAAAAAAAAAAATGAAGCGGCCTGAGATCTAATTTAATAAGGCATAAAACAGGGGTTGGCAGTACCTATATCTCGCATGCCTCCCCAATATCGTGCTCTCTCTCTCTCTCTCCTGCTCCCTTCTCTCATCATTTCTCTGTCTCTCTTTTCGCTTAATTGACGCTCCTAGCTGACCCTGACGGTACCGTAAATGGAAGAAAATCTTGCAGGAGTTCAAGGGAAACGGTGAGAGATAAAAGAGAGAAAGGTAGTCAGTGGAAAATTTCACTTTGACGGGAAATGACAAAGTGGTTTATCCGAGGGGAGAAAAACATCTCTAAAAGGTACGTAAATATATCATTAATATATTAAAAACCTGAGAATAATTGCAATTAGGAGAAAGGGGAGGGGAAAAAATAGGAAAAACCATTATTCTTGTTTTAAGAGGCCAAATTGTATGATGATAATCTGTTGTTCTTAAAAGTATTTAAAAGATTTATACAGCAAACGGGACCCCAAACTTATTAGGGACTAATTGTTCAAGATTATTTGACATCACACGTTTAAGGTAATGTAACATTCTAAAGGAATCAGTATTATCAAATCTATCTATATATATAAAAATCAATGTTACGAATAGTTTGTCTGTATGTATGTCTCCTATGCGTTCATATACCATTCGTCCGATTGCGATGAAACTTGGGTGAAATGTTGAGTACACTCCAAGGAAGGTTTCTGACTTAGTAAATCCATTTTACAATAGGTAGCGCACGCGTAGATTCAACAAATGAGCGACGATGCGCGAAGCGTTTCAAGAAAGTCCCGTATGTGTTCATATACCATTCGTCCGATAGCTATGAAACTTGGGTGAGATGTTGTGTACACTTACGTGAAGGTTTCAAAATTAGTGAATACATTTCACTGTAGATAGCGCACGAGTAGATTCAACAAATAAGCGACGACACGCAAAGCGTTTCAACAAAGTCCCGTATGCATTCATATACCATTCGTCCGATAGCTTTGAAACTTGCGTAAAATGTTGTGTACACTTTAGGGAAATTTTCTGGCTTAGTACATCCACTTTACAATAGGCAGCGCACGAGTAGATTCAACAAATGAGCTACGATGCGCGAAGCATTTCAACAAAGTCCCATATAAGGTCATTTACCATTCATCCGATAGCGATGAAACTTTGGTGAGATGTTGTGTACACTCCAGGGAAGGTTTCTGGCTGAGTACATCCATATCACAATAGGTAGCGCAAGAGTAGAATCAACAAATGAGCGACGACACGCGAAGAGTTTCAAACAAGTCCCGTATGCATTCATAAACCATTCGTCCGATAGCTATGCAACTTGGGTGAGATATTGTGTACACATCATGGAAGGTTTCTGCCTTAGTAAATCCACTATACAATAGGCAGCGCACAAATAGATTCAACAAATGAGGGACGACGTGCGAAGCGTTTCAACAAAGTCCCGTATAAGGTCATATAGCATTCTGCCGTTAGCGGTGAAAATTGGGTGAAATATGGTGGACACACCAAGGAAGGTTTCTGGCTTAGTAAATACATTTCACAGTAGGTAGTACACGAGTAGATTCGACAAATGAACGACGACACGCGGAGCGTTTCAATACAGTCCCCTATGCCTTCACATCCCATTAGTCCGATAGCGATGAAACTTGGGTGAGATGCTGTGGACACTTATGTGACGGTTTCTAACTTAGTAAATACATTTTACAGTAGGTAGCGCACGAGTAGATTCAACAAATGAGTGACGGGGTGCGAATCGTTTAAACAAAATCCGGTATGCGTTCATATATTATTCATCCGATTGCGATGAAACATTGATCAGTTATTGTGTACACGCCAGTGAAGGGTCTCGACTTAGTAAATCCATTTCACAATAAGTAGCGCAAGAGTAGGTGCAACAAATGGGTGACGACGCGCGAAGCGTTTCAACAAAATCCCCTATTGCGTTCATATAACCTTCTTCGATTGCGATGAAACCTTGATGAGTTATTGTGTACACGCCAGGGAAGGGCTTCGACTTAGTAATACATTTCTCAATAGGTAGCGCACGAATAGATTCAACAAATGAGTGACAGCGCACGAATCGTTTTAAGAAAACCCCGTATACGTGCATATACCATTCATCCGATTGCGATGAAACATTGATGAGTTATTGTGTACACGCCAGGGGAGGGTTTCGACTTAGTAAATCCATTTCACAATAGGTAGCATACGAGTATATGCAACAAATGGGTGACAGCGCACGAATCGTTCAAACAAAATCCCGTATACGTTCATATGCCATTCATCCGATTGCGATGAAACTTTTGAAAGTTGTTGTGCACGCTCCCACGAATGATTCTAAATTAGAAAATCCATTTTACGATAGCTTAGAGACAGTGAACGGAAATTGAAAAACATGTTGTGTATCCAAAATCACTTCAAGAAACAGAATTTCAACGCCAACACTTTCTTTGATTGGCATTGCAACGCATGCCGGGTACAGCTTGTAAATAAATAAATAAATAAATAAATAATAAATAATAAATATGGTAGACCAATGGCAGCGATAGCGGATATTTGTAGGTTTGACTCTCGTACCCATCACACATTTTGATTCACTAGACCTAGGGTACTTTCAATCCCTTCAAAGAGCATTATTACAATACTAATGCTTCATTGATAATCCCTGTTAAAGATTTCGTAGGCATTAACGTTTCAACCTCAAACATCTGTAGTAAGAAACGTCGTAGGGCCACCAGGGCATTGACTTCTTATGCCAACCCGCGGCAAAGCCATGCGTGTTAAATTACACACCTTGGCAGCGATGGGCACTGCAGTAAGTTCAGATATCGGGCGTTTAAATTCCGGTATCAAAAATGGCTATCCTGAGTGCGCATTTTCCCCTGGTTTTTCCATACTCCCTCTATGATACTTGGATAGTAGCCTACCTCATTTCAGGTCACGGGTTACCTACCTCATCCCCGATCCTAATACTTACGACACACAAGACTACAGTCACCACAGAAAAACACGTTATCAGACAAGTTCAGTGTATCCCATGGAGGAAAGAAAGGAAGGAGATGCCTTCGCTGCGCTGCCTAGCGCAAGCTGTTGAAGCCAAACGGCTCGCCCACTTTGGTTGCAAGAAAATGGCTGTCCCTATGCTTAAAGCCGTAAACCACTCCAACTAGCAATGGATTTTAGTGATATAAAACTGCAATGACAAGTCAGATTCTCTCTTGGATAGGCAGAATACACTCTGTACTTCACGGTACTTGGCACAAATAAGCTGCGTTATCGTTTTAAAAGCCAATTTAAATATAAATATTAGAGCACCTTTGCGACGCTAGTTTTGTAAGGAAGACGCGGCAAAACGTAATAATACGCTGAAACACTGATTAAATTGAATACAGGTGTCTGAAGATGCGAGTTATACCAAAGAAGGAACATCTTGGGAACTAATGATGCCGAACTAATTACGGTATTTACACCAAATTGAGTTTTATGTTCTTAATGGTGTTGAGGCATTCATCAGTTTTTAGGCCTAATTTCGAGCAGAGCCACTTTCACTCATAGGTCGTACACATTTATTCAAGAATACGAACCTCAAAATTAATAAACAGAACAATTAAAAAAGGACGCATATTTGCACAAAAATACGGTATAGCCTATACGTTTCGGTACCGTACGGTATTTTCTTTGTGGGGGTAGAAGCTTGACGATTAGCCTCGAATTGATTAATTACATAGGCCTACCGTAATTATTGACCGACAGTCGTTTGATAATTTGGGATTTGCAGAGGAATGATTTTTATTTTTTTGGTATATAGGGTAGGCCTATACATGCTGAGATTAGAATTGAAGTTTTTTTTAATAACTTATCACTACTGTTATTACGTTTCCAAAGTTGCATAACCGGAGCGCGATAAAAACCAGGGACAAAATCAGGTTTAGCCATGCACAATGCCTCATGCAAGTCACAGAACACCGAATACGAGTTAAGGTTACGCCCACTTTGGTTGCAGCGCTTGGCTTCACTCAAACGAGCTCAGGGCATCTCCTCTTATTCTTTCCTCCATGGTGTATCCAGTGGAAGTTGTAGTAGCTGCACGATAACGGATCCCACATCACTAAAACAATATTCGATTCCAACCTGACCACTATTAGTCACTGATATCGCACTAAACAAGCAAACTTGGAGGTCATTAACCACTAAAAATATCTTAACAAAGAACCACATATAACTAACAAATCTTGACAAGTTTTGCAAGATTATAGTAACTCTTTTTTTTTGTCGTGTAGCCTCCTGAGAGGCTGAGTGGAGGTCTTTCTAGCCGACGCCCGTGGGTGACCTGCGCGTCGGGATGAGAGATGGAATGGATGAATATGATTGAAACTGGACAAGGATCTGGAAGGAAGCGGCCGTGGCCTGTCAGAAGTTACCATCCCAGCATTTGCCTTGTATTGAAAATGGGAAACCACGGAAAACCATCTGAAGGACGACCGACGGTGGGGCTCGAACCCAAGCGTCTACATAGTCTGCAGAGAGCTTGGCCCCATGAACTAACGCTGCGTTTTGGCCAGCGTAGCCACTGCTGTCGGTATTATAGTAACTGATGTAACTTTATAAGTGTATGTATATAAATACTATCACCCACAATCTTGAAGGCATACATTTGGTTGGTTGGTTCCTCAGTTTAGGGGTTGCGACAACGTGGTCATGTAGCGCCGTGTAGTCTACTATTGTTTTTTGTAGAACCTGCCATATAACCAGTGTTTATTGTGATGGTCGTATTAGTGTGTGTTATCTGTAATTCAGGTAAGGACTGCAGACGATCAATTTCAAGTAGTTCCTACTTTTACTACAAAATGATACCGTCAACGACACCTAGCTGTGAACTTGGCTACTAGATGCCACCACAACCGGCACCTTGCGGCGAACGTTGGAACTTAGTTTAGCATTATTCAAATCCAACCTACAAATTTAGCTTCACACAATTGTAGTTAGTGGAAGGTTTTTTACATGCAATAAATAGGCCCGGCGGCTTTACTTCCCCTCCGAAGGAAGGCATACTGAGGGACTTTTAATGGTCTTAAAAATCCGACGACTTCAACCGGGTTTGAACCTGCGATCTTGGGCATAGAACCTCAGTAAGCTACCAAATACGCCAGACATAGATGTAATAGCCTAAGTGTAAATGATCTGATGATGACCGCTTCACGAACGAAACTGGTCATCCAAAAGAATTTATTGATTAATCGCATGTAATTTTGTATAGGTTTAGGGAAGCACCCGTTACAATTGGGTACTATAGTGTTCACCTACTGAAAAGCATTAATTTTGAGACAAATTCAGCACACATCCAAGTACACGGGGTTGATGTTCAAGCATGTCCCAACCTCCTGATTTGAATTAAGGACAGTCTGCCTTATTGCGTTGTGACTAGTATTCTTGGCTGTCACTGCGCCCCCAGGTTCGATTACCGGCTCTGCTCAGGAATTTAATTCCGGTCTGAGGGCTGGAACAGGGTACACTAAGCCTCGTGAGGCAAAACTGAGGAGAGGTGGGTTCAATTCCTATCTCAGCCATCCAGGAAGTGGTTTTCCTTGGTTTACCACGTTTACTCCAGGCAAATGTCGGGATGGTTCCTAACTGAAGGCCGCAGCCGTCTCCTTCCCAATCCTCATCAGCATTACATATAGACACACTGATACAGCCTCACAATAACACAGGTTATCAGACCAAATTCCACACTCACGCAAGTACACGGGGCTAAATGACCACGATATCCATACTCCTGAAATGATGCAGCAACAACAACAACGAACTAACCACAACTTGTTGTGGCAATGCACAATTCACTGCTAAGCGGGTGTGTGTGCAGCTTCACGTTGTAGATTCAAGTAAAGAATGGAATACTAGTATGAACGCTGCGTATATGTTGCTTCTTCTCCATCCTGTGTTTCCGTAATATCACTAGAAAGTGGGCGAACAGGAGGTGCAATAAAACTGTTGCTTTATACATTTTGTTCTCTCTTTTCGAACCGAAGAAGAGCCGAGCTGGCAATAAATATGAATAGCGGTAGGTGTCTGTCTGGCCTTGTAACTTCTACACAAAGAATATACGGTTACATCAAGCTATATCTCAACAGAGTAAAAACGTCAACCCAGCACGTCTGTCATGTCATGTCATTTCTCGTCACGAGACAAAATGCAAATATACGATGCGTGTCTCCACTCTTGAATTATAAGGTATAGTATAATAGTACACGTGTCTACGCTTCAACAAATGTGTCTTTTCACCTGTATCTCACAGGAACCCCAACCAACAATCTACTAAGTATTAATCATGCTGACGTAAATAAAAGTACATTATGCAACGAGCCTATGGAAATCGCTTCGCTCGTTTTATAAACATACTCGTGTCTTAATTACCATCATAGGCTAGTTGCATACGACTGTTTATGTTCGACGATAATTATAACTATTTTATGTTCGAACATAAATATTCATAAATATCAGTCGAGATTTCGCCAGTTTTATGTACTGAATAGAGCGCATGGACGCAGAGAATGCCTTGTATTTGACCATGGCCTCCTCAAATACCCCACTATGGCACTGTCCACGCAGTGAAATTTAAAATACGAGGCCGTGGAAGCCAGCGCAGGTGCGATGCTATCCTTACCTAATTGGTCACACAACTGTTTCTTGAGCTATGATTGGTGGGAGAAACTGTTTGATAATGAAAAATAGTGTTGTAATGACCATCATTATGATGCAGTTTTCTGAAATATAATATTTACATTTCGTCATCGTCGAACATAAACACAATTATTTGAATTGGATTTACATTTTTGCCCTTGGACGGCAGCTTAAACGTGCTAGTAAAACCAATGACATGAGGTTGTCACATGTAAATACCCGTAAAATCTACCGTACTCAGGGAGAAATAAGGAGACGCCCTGCCCTGTCTGGTCTCTAGCACACTGTGAGTTGAAGCATTGACCACGCCCCCGTAAAGGCTCTAGCTGGTCTTACGTCTGTCTTCAATAGGAAATAATACTGTGTGCTTGGGTTATTGTAATGTTTAGTTTACAGATATAGCCATTTAAATGATGCGATTCCGTGGAAGAAAGACCAATCAAGCAATACGAGTGAACTTTTACACACAATAGGATGAATTTTCGCTATAAATATGCAATCATATCCGTCATTCTATATTCGTATATTTCAGTAGCCTACTGATAAATAATGCACAGTAACTTACAGGCCGGACGTTTGTTTTAGACGAGTGAAAAATCTTAATTGAAGCCTGGAGGCGAGTTACTACAGTACATGTGTTGTTGTCAGCTGCCCCATGCGGTCAGATGATTGACAAAGCTATGTCACACTACTGCTGAAGTACAGTCATTGGTAAATATAATGGCGTTCTGTTCGTAACTATGCAACGTGTAGTTCCGTGTCACACAATGACTTCACTTGGACTGAACTGTATACACGATGGTGTCGTCACGTGATCAAGTCTGGAATGCCATTACATCAGAACGGTGATGACAAATGTGAAGAAATAGCGCTATAGAGTGACTGTGTACGGGCTCACCCGCAAGCTACAAGGTCAAAGGCAATCGTCTAAAACAAACGGCTGGCTTGTATATGAAAACCACGTACAATACCCATAGTGGGTTCACAATGAACAGAACATGCATTTACAGTAGTTTCAGCTTGGTTAGGATAAAAGGAATTAAAAATGAAATAGCAGTAGCAAATTCTAAATTAAAAGTTTTAGGCTTTTACTCACAATACTTTGTGCGTTAAAAGTAGGCACGTTTTGGTCGGATAACAGTCCTATCCCTAGAACTTCCCAGAAATGCTTTGAATATCTCAGTGGGCGTGCCCAAAACGTCACTCTCTGACGTCTCCGTATTACTCCTTAACGGTTCTGCTCTGGGATGAAAACCATTATCTGGAGTTTTGAATATTTACGTAAACTCTTCTCAAAACATCTGAAATAAATAGCCAACACATATGCGGTATGATGCTCTTCCAAATAATACTCTGAATTTTCTTTCTTCGGCTTCTCCCAATCATTGTCAGCACGCGAGGAGAAGTCAGCAAGGTTTGAAGTTTAGGTGCCTGCCTGCGAACCGTGTACTGCGCATTCCAAAAACATCAAGTCGGTCACTACCTGCTTCACTCACTCAACGCATTCTTTCTTTGTCTCTGTTAAAAATAAACAGAAAACATTGTGAGAATGTCAACAGTAGAAAGGGAACAATACACACTTCAAGCCGGATGAACAACAAGCAGTATGGTACAGGTAGCAGCAACTGACTGCCGATATATTTAGGTCAGGAATTGACGGGCTGCGCATGCGCACAGCCGAAACCCTCGCTCCTCGTCGCAGCTTGTCGAACTGACTACTCCTGGCGCGCGGACAATAATTGAGACCGCCGGAGCGAACCTGGTTCATTTTAGTTTTGGCCGGGGATTTAAGACTGGATGCCCTTTCTTACGCCACGTGAATTTTCAGGTAATAATTCCACCCTGCTATCGCAGGGTTTTTGAACCTCGACCGTCCGGTTAAAGACATGCAGCTAAGCTACTGCGCCATCACGCTTCCCTTCCAAATTATACTCATCTGAATGTATTTTATGTATAGGATATACCCGGATGTTGATGATATGTCATCTTTTTACTGAGCTGTCTAAAACAATGCATCTTTTTGCATCAGGATCAGGTGTACGATGTACTTTTCTTCTGCAATAAACCAAGGCCCATATTCGCGGCAGTATTAAAGGTGCCGGGACGTCCTCATAAGACCGTCAACGTTAGTTCGAATGGGTTATGCTCCACGCGTGGCGAGGGCTAATCCACGGTCTTTAATAGTTGTAGACCCACCTCATTCAATAACATACATCTTATCTAGGTTGGCAACACCTCACATAAACACATCGCTATCACTCCCCACAGCACGTAGGGGCAGGGGGGAGAAAGCAGGGAAAAACCAGTCGTTAAGATAACCACCGCAGTCGACCGCACAGTGAGTTCCAGTGAGCACGAAAACTGCGAGTAGCTGTAGTACGGAAGACAATCAGATAAGTAGTTAGCCTAAAATTTTATAGTTTAACCATAGTTTACAACCATATAATCTCTCTAAAGTACAATCTACGGATAGCTATCACCATTTAGCATTTCACCTAACATATATACTGCATCTAGCATACACTGACAGTTGCAGTACCAATACTGCAACTAAATAATTGTACATATTGTAAATATTTTCACCTGTATTTCAAACATAGATTTGGTAGCCTAAGTGTAATGGATCTGATGATGATCGCTTGACGATCGAAACTGGTCATCCTAGTGTTTATTAATCTCATGTAATTTATTTCAGGATTAGGGCATAACCCATCTCTTTTGGGTACATTCGTGTTGACCGACTGAAAAGCACTAAACTCTTGAAAGTGTTGAAGTAGGCCTAAAGAGTGCGGAGTCACAAGCTCTCTTATCACAGAAGTCAGGGTACACTCTTTTGCAATCAGTAATGGTTAATATTGTCCATAATGGTAAGGTTAAACTAGTACGTGCACTTTATGACAGCGGTGCTCAAAGATCCTATATTTCTACAGATGTTGTGAGAGAACTAAATATAAAACCATCTGGGAAGGAAATGTTGAGCCACAGTCTTTTAGGGGGAGTCGAAACCAGTAAAAAGCAACACAACCTCTATGACATTATTTTGAGAAGTGTAAATGGTGAATATCAAGGATCTATAAGTGTATTAGAACAGGGCAAAATTTGTGGTTATGTACTGCCCCCGTAAATTGAATTATACTGAGACCACGGTGGCTGTATTGGCATATGTGAATAAAGTTATGGCCGTCAGAGTTGTGACGTGTATATTCATGACGTAGGCGTGGATGACGCAACGCTCGAGCAAGTAGGCTGGCTGAGCTTAGATTCTTGCTGACGTCACGATTTTGTTCGAGAAGGATCTTAGATTTACGACGCAGTCGCAGGGAAGCAAGTAAACGTGCTGAGGAAGAAGATACGCTATTGGAGGAGAGGCTCGAACCAATGAATGATAGCTTGAAGGGAGACGGAGATTACTGAAACTACCATATTTAATAACTTTTGGCATGCAGAATTGTGGAAAACTATTTTCAGTTATGGCATTGATTTGGAATTTTGAAGAAATTAATTATATGTTTTTGAAATCTGAAAATCCGTCAAGAATAGCCAAAGTTGGAACTTCGAGTAATGATGGAAGAAGAAGCTATGGTAGGGATGGATACGCCCCTTCAAAGTTGATAAAAGGCCTTGCACAGCAGAGAGTTTTTTTTCTCACTTCGTGGTTTTATTCTGACTTGATAGTCTGACTTCGTGTTCTGATAGAACAAGCATATCGGCATAAGCAAACGTGGCAGAGCCCACCGCATCGAACAGTATTGGGTATCCAGCAGTGCAATTTTACTGTTACTAAAACTAGGTGAAGTTGGAGCGCACACATAAACGATTCTACAAGTTTATCTATCAAGAATTAGCTACTGCATTTATACTAATTCAATAGTGCATTACAATATTGAGGCGTGTGCGAAAGTTGAACATTTTCATTATAATACTTCAGAAGATATTCGCATTTAAAGACTGCAGAGAAAAGTGTTTTTCTCGAATCCTGAGAAGCACTTTTACTACCACATTCTACGCTACGGCAGACACGTGTATTGCAACCGTGATACTGAAGATTACATTTGGTGATACAACGCTACATTCTACAATGGAACTATACAATCTGGCAGTACTTTCGACTAACATTATAATGGAAGTGGAAGACTAAAACTTTAATGCAATTGGGACATACATCAGTAGTGTGAAGTAGCAACATGGAGCTTCGATAATCGTCATTCTACAAAGACGAGCATGTAGTGAACATTCAGCTACACTCATGCATCGTAATCCATCGCTGAATTACATCAAATGGCAGTGGAAATAAATTCATACTCCACAATTATGAACATTTCTGCGGAAATATTTGCAATGAACTTCATGGCTGATTTCTACAAGAACTTCAGGGAACTTTCAAGAGTGGCAAGGGTTTTTCCCAGCACACAAAGAAGAGTTTTGCCAGAAGGATGTCTATCGTCTACACGGAGCAATGCGATTTCCGGAGGAGAAAGCTGTTCTATTCTCCGAGGGCGCAGGTTCCAGGTTCGAGGTCGGTGCACATCTATCCTGTGGTGAAATAGAACCAGCAGCAGTCTTCTGTGAAATTTTCTTCTAGAACTTCAATCCAACAGATAAGGTAGCCGTGAACGTTTCATGATTTATTTGAGCCATTTTAGTGAGATCTGAGCAACTATCTTTCCCATATTTTCTGTCATATATTTGATTGCCCCATATTCTTTTGCTAGATGTTTCTGTACTCTGTACACTTTGCAGCTTTATGCCATTTTCTTCGATTTATTGAGACATTATTATGTCATTTGCATATTTAAACATTTTGGATCAGTTTATACTGAAGTTAAATATTCTTTCGAGAATTTGAATTGTTCTTGTAGTCACGATTTGACTGTAAAGTTAACGATTTTCTATGGCAAGTTTGAATTCAGACAGCGTGTTGTTTTATCAAAGTAATTCTTTCCAGTAAATTACTTTGACAAATTTTCTGTCATCCTCAAGAAAGAAGAATGATTAAAAGATTTTAGAGCGTTAAAATCTACTACTTTATCGACGATCTTGGAAATACTAGTCGTTTTTATGAACATGATTGAAACACAGACATTTTTAGTCAATTCTGAAATACCATTGCATTATAGACAATTTTATGAAATACGAACTTTGAATACGATTTATTCAGTACACTATAGTAATGAACATTTGATAGGAGATTTTCTCAATTCTAGATTGAAACAATAATGTTTGCATTTTCTAGTCTATTTGCATTCTATTCGACTATTTCTGCAGTTAAATGAATTTTGCTTGAATATAGTATTTTTATACTGCGATGATTATGATGAGATTAATTCATTTTGATAGACAAGGGAGGCGTGTCTAATCGTATTTGCTATTAAATTTATTTGTGACTGGCAAATTTTTACTTCATATCGCTTCATGAATGAAACCCACGAAGGTTAAATATAATAACAGTTTTCGATACAATTGATGAATATAAGAATTTTTAAAGAGGAACTATGGATGTATAATCGTTAGTTCAGTGGACATGTAAAAGTCGCTGATGAATAATGCCCTTTAATAAGTGAAGGAGGTTCCCACAATAATATTGATGATGATGATGAATTTATAAGTGGAGATTTTTTGTGTGTATTGTGGAAGATTTTGATGCCATATATAATGAGATATATGACGAATTATGGGCCAATTTTGTGCGTTTGTGCGAGGTATGTTTCCGCTGAGTTGTATTGTTCAGGTCCATTGAAAATTATTCATGTGAAGTTACTGTTAAAATTAACAAGAGTAATAATTTGATTGAATTATAGATTTTGAATGGAGGTTACCGTCACAAATAATTATTATTAAATCTTATTAAACCTGAATCTAAAATTTAAATATAAGTAACCTTCATCGGTCGATTATATTACCACGATTTAAGAAAATATCATCCGGATAAACGTGTGGTTAATGTATTTCAAATATAAATAAAATATAAATAATGTAAATAACTATGTAAATATCTATAATAATAATTTGAAACAAACGGGATTAATAGAGGCGTGTAAAAATTTTTCAATTGTCTTTTGACTAAGTTATGAACAATCTAAATGTTATAAATAATTATTGAACACTATGTTATAACATTATGCGTTTTGCTATTAACATTTAAACAACGCTAGTTCGATAATTGGAATAAACATTTAAATAAGATTTGAGATTCACAGAGTAATCCATTGCAATGTGAACGGAACTTGTATAAATTTTGCATGATAATATTTGAGTTGCGATGTGAGCATTTAAATTGTTTTGAATGAGAGCTAGACTCTGCGTTGGCCAGCATATGGTGACACTGGTTAGGCAGCTGCGTCCATTTGACGAAGCAAGCATGCAACACTGCTTAGGGTGTATTGCAGGTGGCCAGATAACTGAATGGTGGAGGTCAATGTCAACTACTTAGCGGCCTTGCGGTTATTAATAAATGTGTGTCAATGAACTAAATTATGAAGTTCATGAACAAGGAAACAAATGCTATATGTCTCATCCCAGCTCCCTTATCCATTCCAATGTGCATTATCGTTATTATTACGTTCTTTTGAGCTAGAGAAAGCTGAATTTTTGTATGTGAAGTCTACAGTCCTACAGGAGGACATGGTTGCATTGACAATGGCTTCAGACAGCCATAACTATTTTGTTGTTAAATTTTGTTAAAATATTTTTTTTCTTTATGTGAAATAAATTATTGTGCAGTTTAAATTTTCTGGTCTCCGACTTGGTTCATTTTAAATATCGTGGTGGAGGTTATTGTGAGGGCATACTATTAAGTGATCCAGTTGAAAACCCAGACCCGAGATTAAATTGAATAGGTAAGTAAAAGGTAAGTATGAACCCCCGTATATTTTGGTGTGTTCCACAATAATTTCATGTTAACTACTGTGCTCTAATCTCGGTAGTATCTGTCAGTGCCATTTTCATTGATGTAGCTGTGCCGGTGCAATCGATTATTGGCAATCCGATTGAGGGGGCGGATTTCTGACAGCCTACTATCCGCATTATCGGGGACAGTACCAAGAGTTGAAAGTCAAAACCTGTACCCCAAACTCAATGAGAAAATAATAATTCTGTCTGACACAGGGAGGAATCCACCTGATATAGGATTGCTGATAGGAACAGACATTTCAGGATCATTCTTAACTGGTTCATGTGTACATTTGGATGATGCTCTGGTAGCAATTGGAACACGATTAGGTTGGATGATTCAGGGCCCCAGAACGACTGCAAATAATTCTCTAGCTGCCATGACCTACAACTGTAACTTGGATTTGTCAGATTTATGGAAGTTGGAGGTTATAGGTATTAATGCATCGGAGGCCTTGAAGAAGACAGAAGATTTGAATACTGATACCCTTCAGTTTTTCAACCAAACTGTGAAGGTTAATGAAGAAAACAGATATGAGGTGTGCTTGCCGTGGAAGGAAGGTCATCCGGAACTCCTGGATGACAAAGCTTTGGCAGAAAAGAGACTTATCGGAGTGACAAACCGCCTGCGTGCTTCTGGGAAATTAAAAGAATAACATGGAGTGTTTCAAGACTGGCTTCAATCTGGCATCATAGAGGTAGTTCCTGAAAATGAAGCTAGAGGGTACTACTTGCCACATAGGGCTGTCATCAAGGCAACTAGTCAGATCACAAAAATACGCCCGGTTTTTTGATGCTTCAGCTAAGGACCACATAGGAACATCATTGAATGACTGTGTTTGTAAAGGTCCGAATCTAATCGAGTTGGTTCCAAAGCTACTGTTGCTATTCAGGAAATGTGCCATTGGTATTACTGCTGACATCAAGAAGGCATTTTTACAAATAGGCCTATCATCGAGGGATAGTGATTTCCTAAAATTCCTGTGGTGGAGCAGTGCTGATGCACAATAAATGATCACATTCAGACATCGACGTGTAGTATTTGGTGTGTCTTCAAGTCCTTTCTTGCTAGGAGCTACCATCAACCTTCATCTAAATCAGGCTACAGAAGACATGAGACAGACAGCAAATATTTTGAAGCAATCGTTCTATGTAGATAATTGCATTACTAGCCTTGAAACTGAAGAATCAGTTAACAAATTTGTTCGGGAATCCACTCAGTTGATGGCATCTGGACAGTTTGAGCTTAGAGGGTGGGTAACTGCTCCTTTGTTTGGCAATGTGGTTGAGAAAGGCAAAGAAATTGTTCCAATTTTAAGCGTATCATGGGACATTGTAAATGATATTTTGTTTTGTGATGTTAGTGGACTTAAATTAACGGGAGAATCCATTACGAAGAGAGTTCTGCTGTCTATAACCCAGAGTATATTTGACCCCGTGGGTTATACCAGTCCCACTACACTCATTCCAAAACTGCTCCTGCAACATACGTGGAAATTGAGATATGGTTGGGATGTTGAATTACCCGAAGAAATAACCCAGCAATTTTCTGCATGATTAAAACATTTGCATCATTAGGGTAACTGCCAGATTCCCAGAAGACTGTCTTTAGAACCCTTTATGGACTGTGAAAAGACTTTTCATGTGTTTTGCGATGCCAGTAAATCGTCATTTGCCGCTTGTGTCTTCCTGCGGGCAGAGTTTGCTGGAAAGGTTTCAGTTCGCCTTGTGGCATGTAAAGCAAGAGTGGCACCCGTAAAACAATTGACAATTCCTCGACTGGAGTTGCTAGCAGCAGTCATAGCATCTCGACTTGCCTACCACGTTAAGAAGAGTTTGGATCTTTCAGACTTTAAGGCCTACTACTGGAGTGATTCAACGGTTGTGCTAGCATGGTTACAAAGGGAAGGAGATTGGAACACGTTCGTTGGCAACCGAGTATGAGAGATCAAGCTGCATAGCCATCCTACTGACTGGCGTCATGTTCCCGGAATTTTGAACCCTGCAGACCTTCCCTCAAGAGGCTGTAATGCAAAGATATTGAAAGAAAGCCAATGGTGGGAGGGACCGCCATGGCTAAGGAAAGAACACAATGAATGGCCCAGGTCCAAAGAATCTCCACCAGCAGAAGAAGAAGAAGAATGTGATTGCGGAAAGGAAGAAAACTGTGGAGTCAAGTACATCTTGTGAAAGGACGAACTTCACTTCATGGCTCACCTACTTTTCGAAGTACTCGAACATTGTAAGAATGATAGGATGGATATTTCGATTTATTGATTGGTATCGCAAGAACAACACAAGACGTGGAGAACGAGCTATGAAGAAACTCAGAGAGCAGAGAAGAAATTAATGAGGTGCATACAAAATGATAGTTTTGATAAGAAAGAGGCAAGATTGATCAAAGAAATGCAGACCTTAGTTGACGATGAGGTACTCTTACGAGTCAGAACGAAACTTCTATTAGGGGATGAACATAACCATTTTAAATGTCCAATACTATTGTCAGGCAAGCATGAGTTAGTGCAAAGATTGGTCTTTCAAAAACACTGTCATTTACAACATGCAGGATTGCAAACACTGTTGTCAAATCTACGCGAGAAATACTGGATAACGGGTATAAGGAGACTAGGCAGGAAGGTGATCACCCAATGCGTCACATGCAAGAAGCTTCACGGAAAAGCAGTTGAAACTCCATTTGCTCTACTACCCTAGGATCGGATAATATGCAGCTGTATTTCAGGTCACTGGCATAGACTTAGCTGGTCCCCTGTATCTGAATGGGGGTGAGAAGGTTTGGGTGGTACTCTTCACTTGTGCCATCTACCGAGCAGTGCATCTAGTACTTACAAAATCACTCAGTACAGACTTATTCGTCATGGCTCTCAGGAGGTTCATTGCTCGAAGAGAGAGAATCGATACCATCTATACCGACAATGGAACCAATTTCACTGGTACAAACAATGCTTTGAAAAGTCTGGACTGGAATGATATAATGTCGTTCTCCTCAGTACATGGGATAAAACGGAATTTCAGCCCACCTACAGCTGCTTGGTGGGGCGGTTGGTGGGAGCGCCTTGTGAGGACACTCAACGAGCTTCTAAGAAGAAACGAAAGAGCAACACTCACCTACAGTATGAGGAGTTGGGAACTGCGATTTGTGACTGTGAAGCCACAATGAATTCCAGGCCTCTCACTTACGTAGAAGATGAGTTTGAGAAATTGATGCCTTTGACGCCAGCTTGTTTTCTACAAGGTATTCCCCAAACTGAGGTCCCAGACTTGGACATCATAGATAGCAGGAGTCTTAACAGAAGAACACGGTACTTTCAGACTTTACGAGCAAACTTACGTCAGCGATTTCGTAATGAATACTTAGCCCTGTTGATTCACAGAGGCCAGAGACGACAAGATAATGTCAATGTTGGAGATGTGGTGTTGGTCGAGACTGACAAGAAGAGGATCAACTGGCCACTTGGTGTCATCCTGGAGGTCTATCCAGGTTCCGACGGCTACATAAGGGTAGCCAAGATAAAGACTGCTGTAGGGGAGAAGGTAAGACCAGTGCAACGTCTGTATCCCTTAGAGGTGTCTTCAAGCTCAGATAACACACCTCCCCTGGAACAAGTTGTTGGACACCAGCCCAAAACATCTGTCCCAGGACCGAATACTACCAGGTCAGGAAGATCAAATCGAGTGCCCCACAGACTTGGTTTGTGATTGTGAGAAGGTTGCAATTTAATTTGCCTGTAAATTGCAAGGTGGGAGTGTATTCTAAGTTCCTTGACCAGACGGTGTTTGTTTGTCCTTTTTTTTCGGTCTGTGTGTTATCCATGTAATGGCGCTTCGTCACGTTGCATTAAAGTATTGAGTTTCACTAAGCGTTTTATTAACACCCTAACTTATGTAAAGTTAAATTTCTGTCTGAACATTTGGAATTTTTTACTTAAACATTTTGTTTGTCCTGGTAGTGGCCACAATTTGTATTACCCTTAGAACGTAAACCCGCCAATGACAGGTACGAAGAACTATTGGTTTTAAATATTTCTATCGGAAAAACTCTTTTCTGGAATCCCACTACAATAATTAATATTGTGGTATATACGTAGCCTATTACTGGAGATGTTTCCTTTTCCTCGACCACTCAACTCCAATGTCCATTTCAAGATGACCGATGATAGTTAGTTGGCAATAGCATGCAATAAAATACACACGGGCTAAACTAGAGTGAATGGGGCAGCAGAGAGGGAAATGTCACGAGTAGGATGATTGATGATGGCGTGCGAACACATTCCTATATAAATGTGACGCGTATACAACAAGAACTTCCTCCCCCTCGTTCCCAACAGCCAGGAGATATCCTCAAGCAAGCATCACCTATACCAGGGGAGTCCGAGAGCCAGATGTGGCTCCCTCGTTCCCAACAGCCAGGAGATATCCTCAAGCAAGCATCTCCTATACCAGGGGTGTCCACGAGCGACATGTGGCACTCTCGTTCGCAACAGCCAGGAGATAACCTCGAGCAATTATCACCTATACCGGGGGTGTACGCGAGTCAGATGTGACTCCATCGTCCGCAACAGCCAGGAGATATCCTCAAGTGAACATCACATATACCAGGGGTGTCAGCGAGACAGATGTGGCTTCCTCCTTCTGCCAAGAGCCAGGAGATATCCTGCAGTTAGAACCACCAACTAACTACGTGCGGCTCTTAACGGTCTCTCGGCCACCTTGCACATAGATCCGTTCGATTGCCGGCTCTGCCAACAATTTTAATTCTGGTCTGAGCTGAAACGGGGGACATTCAACCTCGTGGGGAAAAACTGAGAAGAGGCGGGTTTGATTCCTACCACAGCCATCCTGGATGAGGTCCAGGAAAATGCCGAGATGGTACCTAACTGAAGGCCACGGCCACTTCCTGCCAAAATCCAAACTCAATTACAAATGCACACACTAATACAGCCATCAAGCCGACACAGATTGTCAACTTCTACACACATCCATGTACATTGGGCTACATGACCACGACAACGCAATGCCCGTAAAAGAATCAACAACGATGACATTTCGGTGGAAAACTACTTTTTAATTTACTTCTTATAATGCTTCGTCATTACAATAGAGTGGTGAGACATGAAGCACTCTTTGGAGCTGGAACATTAAAGTTAACGCGGAAAGGTGACATAAACAAAATCATGCTCATGGAAAGAAGATTGGTTCGATGCATTCTTGGCCCAAGGAAAACAGAAACAGACTATAACAGACCAAGACCTAACAAGGAAATATACACCCATGTGAAGAATATAATTCACACCATGCGCAAAAGACGAATGTTATTTTTTTGGCCATTTCAATAGAATGAATAATGACAGGCAATCAAATACATTTTTAATAAAATTTTAAAATTTTAAGTTCAACCAGCCATTAAAGGTCTTAAGGAAGCTGACATTGACATTATTTATTTCGGAACAAAATTCAAAAAGTGATGTTAAGGAAGGAGCAAGAAAGACAACGAATACAGCCACGTAACAATGAACACCTAAGTAAGCAGAGATCAGAGGGGATGAAGCGAATGTGGACAGATAGAAAAATACATGTGGCAAGATTTGAAATATTGATTTTACGTGCTCTGTAATAGTGCTTGATTAAATAAATAAATAATAATGCTTCGTGAACCGTTACTAACTTCAGGAGTTGTATGACTATTAGGTTTGGTTCATGAGAACCCACATTTAATAAAGTCTTCACACAGGTTCAAGTTTGACACCCCTGACCTTTACGATCCAGTAACAAATGAGTTACCAGAGATGTCTAGCTTCCAGTAATCTGTTTCATGCCACAGATGATGTTCGTTCGCTTGTTCCACACCGTAGCAGGGAGCAAGAAGGGTTTCTACCATTTCGCACTCTAGCGATACTGACAGTAACTCATTTAGCCTAGACACGAAGAAACAAAGTGAGAGAACCTTTCAATTTCCTTCCAGACGGACAGAACAAGTGGAGTGGACCGAGATTTTTTTTCTTATATCACGGCGAGGCATTTCTTCACCTCGTCTCTATCAAGGATTAAATGTGGTGTGCTAGTGACGAGGTTACAGTCAAGAGACGTGTCAAATGAACATTAATTTACGCTTACGATAGAAGTGGAGCGAAAGAGAGTTACGGCACAACGTTCACGAAGTAATTAATTATATTACTGAGAACATTCGTGGTTTCCTATTCAATACATCAACTATATTTGCCACTGAATAGCGATACATGAAAATACAAGTATTATAAGGCGTCATAAAAGATCGTGAATTTGCATTAATAAATTATAAAAGATCGCCCAAATGATCGTGCAAAATAGTCACAAAATGTTCAAAAAGTTCAGCAAATCTCTTCAAATATTGAACTATTGAATTGCGAAAGAAATCCCTTCCATTTCACTTCACTTGAGGGTACTTTAACCAGTCGTACATTGAAGAAATATAATTAAAACCCAGACAAGAATACAAAACAACACAAAAACAATTACAAAACAAAATAACACGGAATAAATTAAATAAAAAATAAAAATGAAAATCAAAAATTGAAAAAAGAAAATTGATAATCGAAAATCAAAAATCGAAATTCGATGATTGAAAATTGAAAATCAAAAACTAAAAATCAAAACTAAAAAAGCGAAAATAAAATATAAAACATAAAAAATAAAAAATAAAAATAAAGAAAATACATTTAAAATTAAAAATCTAAAATTAAAAATTGAAATTATAAAAACAAGTAGTTCCGTGAAGAACTATACAGCCTATTTTCATATAGGCCTATCCTACTTATGTTAATTGCCTCTATCAACATACAACATTTCAGTTTGATTGCTGTAATAGATTCGAAGATATTGAGAACCTACTAAATATTTCACATGGTCGGCATGTTGGATTTTTAAATATGTAGGTCTTAGAGTTATGTACTGTTACATAAAGATTATTGTGTACGTGTAGTATGCAAACTTCAATCGTATGATTAGGACACAAGAAGTAAAAACGAGATTTTAAAACTTCGTACAGCTGCCATCTTGTGGTTATGGAAACAATTGAAAAAATTAGATGCCAATGGATTAACATTTGTATAAGGATTTAATGTACCAGGTGTCTCTGCACTCGGATGGTTAAATTGCGAGAAACGACCATGTGAATATTTATACTTCGCGTCGCCGCCATGTTGGATTTGTGATCACCAGGGTATTGTAAGTCCTATAGGTGAACTTATGTCCATAGCCCCTATGAACATTAAAAAATTCAGTTTGATTGCTGTAATAGATTCGTAGATATTGAGATCCATCTAAATATTTCGGATGGTCGCCATGTTGGATTGTTATATGTATAGGCTATAGATTCATGTACCATTAAAGGAAAATTATTGCTAGGTTCATTATTCAAACTTTCACTTCTATCGCATGATTCCGACACAAGAAATAAAAACTTAAAATAATATTCGCACAGCCACCATCTTGAGGTTGTGTAAACAATTGAACTAAATTAGATACCAGTGCATTACACTGTGTATAAACATTTGCTGTACCAAGTTTCATTGCGTTTCGATCATTAAATCGCGAGAAAGGTCTATTAAAAGTTTTCAAATTCGCTTGGTCGCCATATTCGTTTTGTAGTTAACCGGTTTTTGAAAAACTTATAGATGAACTTCCAGTAGTGCCCTTTATCTCCGTACAAAATATCAGGGTGATACCGGTAATTGTTTCAGAGTTATAGAATGTCGGTGAAATATATCGCACAGCCGCCATCTTGAGGTTAGGTAAACAATTGCACGAAGTTAGATGTCGGTGCATTACAATGTGCATAAACATATACTGTACCAAGTTGTATTGCGTTTGGTTGGTTGAATCGCAAGAAACGTCTATTTAAAAGTCGTAAATTCGCTTGGCCACCATGTTGGTTTTGAAGTTACCAGGTTTTCAAAAGTCATATATGTGAACTTCTAGTCGTTCCCTTAATCACCGTAAAATATTCCTGGGTGATATCGGTAACAGATTCGGAGATATTGAATGCTGGTGAAATATTTCGCACTGCCGCCATGTTGGATTGGTGAGACGTAACAAAATTTGAAAGACACGGTCTGGGTCATGCGGTATAATGCTATGAAATTACCGAGATACATTGAAATCGCTCCAGCCGTTTAGATATTATTAGGGGGACACACACCATCACAGAGGCACACACAGACAGACACACGGACAAAAGGTGATCTCATAAGCCTATTTTTTTTGTCATAAATGAAAATAGGCTAATAATCTGCTTCTCCAAGGTAGAGCCATATTTATAACCGAATGCACAAATGTTGTAAAGACTAATCAGCTGATCATTAACAGTTATAAACCAGTGTATGCGCTAGTCCGTACAAGGGATATAATTGATCGAATGCACAGAAACGGATACGTGTACGAACTAAACAGGATCTCATAAGTATACTTTTATATTAGCTATCTACTATGATGAAGTAAATAGTGTGACGTTCCGAGTGTTCTATGACGTTCTATGACTGTTCATGTCTGATCCATCATAAAGTATACTGGTGGCGAGTGTTGAATATTACATTAGACGAGTCATGACGAATGTTGATGGAACCTAAAGCTAAGTTGTTAACATTGTTCCATTGGCACAGTAAACCGGCGCTCAAACATTGATTTGCTAGCAGCAATAGGGTCAGAGAAAAATGCCACGATATCTCTACATAAAGTCCAGAAGACACATTGGAAGGGATTTTCTTTTATGAAGCATGAAAACTTGATACGTATTAGGGATTTGAAGATCTCAATATAACAGTGAATTGTTACCGAAACATTTTAAATTACTCTACAAGAAACGCAATTTTATTCCTCAACAACAACAACAACAACAACAAAAACAACAACAAAAGACTGCATGTGGGTTAATTCTACAATTCTGTGTGTTATATTTGTGTTAGATACTACAAACCAGCGCCTCTCTACACAGTGTAAGTCATGTCCTTTAGTTTTCGTTTCGGCTGCGACAGATTCACCATTGTGTCATTATTTTTACTAAAACACCGAGAAACCAAATGTAAATGCTTTCCAGTCGGTCAACACGACCTAGCCCAATTATAATTGGAGGTGTTTTCTAAGCCTGAAAGCATTTTCTGAGATTAATAAAGTGAACATTGCCATATTTCTTGAAAACATGGATGTCAAGGATGTCACAAAAGGATCAATTCAACAAAATATAGATGATTTCTTGTAATAAAGAAGTAACTACCAAAAACAATTCGAAGTGAATTTATTAATTTCATTTAAATTCAAACTCTGAGATTTGCTGATGACATCGTCATTTTAGCCGATTCGCCAGAGGATTTGAATAAGTTCTGAATTGGTATGGACTCCGTCTTGAGGGAAAAATCATGATGAAAATCAAAACATTTAAAACTTAATTAAGAAGCTTATAGAAATGGGAATCCGCTATCGACGTCAAATTGGAAACTAATGGAAGTAAAAGACTTCTACTACTTAGGAAGAAAAATAACCAGTGATGAACGAAGCAAAGTGGACTAAACAAATTCGGTTGTCTTAGGCAAGAGAAGGAATCTGTTGATATCAAATATAGATTTAGGTATAGAAATAGGAAGACATTTTTGAGAGCCTTTGTCTGGAGCGTGGCACTCTAGGGAAGTGAAACTTGGAATGTTGGTGCAGCAGAAAGCAGAAGAATAGAAGTATTGAAATGTGGTGTTACAGGAGAATGATGAAGATCAGATGGGTAGATAGAGTAACAAATCAAGAGTTAGTAAGACGAGTGGGAGAAGAGAGTTGTTTCTGGCGACAGATAGGTTGGTAGGACGCGTACTAAGACACCCAGGGATAGCAATCTTAGTTATAGAAGGAAGGGTCGAGGACAATAACTGTAGGGGTAGACGAAACTTAGAATATGTTAAACAGATTGCCCCGGATGTAAGATGTGGTATCTATGTAGAGATGAAACTATTAGCTCAGGACAGGGAGGCATGGAGGGCTACATTAATCCAGCCAAAGGTCTGAAGAATCAAACAACAACAACAAATTCAGGATTACGGAACCACCCATTACAATTTGGTACAATCGTGGTGACTGACTGAAAAACATTGAATTCTGATTAAACAATCAACAAAAAGTAAAAAATCTGATGCACATGGGTTTTAATACAGGTTAACACTTTTCTGGAAATTTGCTCAAACGAATGTACCGTATCAAATACAATGATTAGTTATCATATTGTACCTATAATAACAATATTTATGCTCGTAATATCAATATGCAAATGTATACTTAAAACTTTGTGACTACTCTTTCATTACCTCTAAGTACTGTACTGTTTCTTCAAGTGATGTGATGAAGAATCACTTATGTTCAGACTTTGAGACGGAATAATCTATGATGAAGTTAATTCCTGATATTGTTAACACGAATAATAAAGGTGTAAATATTAATATTAAATCTTCATATTATATTAGAAATTGACTTTAAAATATCATACTGCTACCTGAAAATTACCGTCTGACTCGTTTGAGATGAAAAATAACTTGATTCTTCTTCTTACCTGAAACAGAAAGAAACACCAATCAATTAATATCACCGGAATAGGTGAATCAATATTGAAATTACTCAATTACACTAAGAAGGAATAAATTGATATAATCTGGAGACCGACACACGGGCAAAAGGTTATCTCATAAGCCTATTTTTTCATGAATGAAAATAGGCTAATAATCTGCTTCTCAAAGGTAGAGCCATATTTATAACCGAATGCTCAAATGTTGTAAAGACTAATCAGCTGTTCATTAACAGTTATAAACCAGTGTATGCTCTAGTCCGTATAAGTGATGTAATTGATCTAATGCACAGAAACGGATACGTGTACGAACTAAACAGGATCTCATAAGGATACTTTATATCATGAAAACCGCTTAAATGTGATTTTTTTTAGCTATCTACTATGATGAGGTAAATAGTGTGTCGTTCCGAGTGTTCTATGAAGTTCTATGACTGTTCATGTGTAATCCATCATAAAGTATACTGGTGGCGAGTGTTGAATATTACATTAGACGAGTCATCACGAATGTTGGTGGAACCTAAAGCTAAGTTGTTAACATTGTTCCATTGGCACAGTAAACCGGCGCTCAAACATTGATTTGCTAGCAGCAATAGGGTCAGAGAGAAATGCCACGATATCTCTACACAAAGTCCAGAAGACACATTGGAAGGGATTTTCTTTTATGAAACATGGAAGCTTGATAGCCTACGTATTAGGTATTTGAAGATCTCAAATATCACTCAAATACACCAAATGAAATGAAACTGATACAAGTCAAGGAGAAATCAGAAAAACAATGTCTATATAAAAGGGAAGAAATCATAGTCTATAGTTTTACGTGACTGTTACTCTTATGATCACGAGCCACGATATATATTTTTAACGTGGAATCCGAAACACAGCAAGTAAAATTTTACTCAAAATTATCACATGTGTTAACCAGTAATTGGTGACAGATAATACGGTTAATCACTGCGCAATCATGCCCTCTCATTTGCTATATAGTATCTAGTAGAATCAGTATTAAACTCATTCTGCAAATGTGGAAAATGAATTTACAATATTAAAGGACGTTATAATGTAATGGTCCTTCCTTTCACTATCTTCAGTATTTATTCGGTGATTAAATTTTTATATTAAATAAGCAAAGTTTACTATGAAGGCAATAAAATGAATGTATTACCCTTTTCAGATAACATATCCGTATATGTCTTGGATATCAGAAAAGGATCAATTCAAGGGACTTTAGATGGTTAATCGTAATGTATAAGTAACCACCAAAGACAATCTCAACAGTTTGTAATCTTATATTCCATACTTCTCGATGTTGTTGTTGTAAATTCATTGGTACATCTTGGTCACTAGCCCCGTGTACTTTAAAATAAAAAATATTAGTTGGGTGTGTGCTAAGCTTGTCTGATAACTTCTACCCTAATAGTTGCTGAATGTATGCATTCTTGCAACAACTTCTAAGCTGCACACTGTGTCATGCCAGTACACATTAAACCCTAAATAAACACCGCATGATATTATTCAAATGTGGCACGAATGCCCTTGTATATTATTCCCAAAGCTTAAAATGTGCATAAAAATATTTAGCGGTGGTGAGATCTTAACCCAGCTCCCAAAAAGAGGACGATTATCTTCTACGCACTTAGACCATTGCTCCACAGCTACTTGTCCCTTCAGCTTGCCTGAAAGCGTATGATATGTGATACTGCTATCCGCTTCGGAGGTTCATTCACGTTTTTTTTTTAATCAGAAAGCCACCGTACCTAGCGTCAATTTCGTATCCAACTGAAACCATATCGGCATGTTCTTTGTACATGCCCGTATGACAGTTTGATGCTTTGAATTATCACTTGTCGCACACATGTTTTTGTAAAGGTCTTGCTTCTATGTCATCATAAATCTTGTAAACTCGTTTAGGGTCATTGTGGCTTGGCTATGGACGGGGAATTGTCGACCATATTGGCATCAGACGTTGGAAGTGTGGCCGATAACTAAGAAAATAAGGGGCGGCTGACTCAGCTGGTATATACTATAGGTAGATTAATTGCACGTAATATAGCATAAGTACATTATTTCTACATTCACCAGATTATATAAAAACAAATTACACGTTCCATGGAAAAAATACATGAATCGTTTGTTTCTGATACAGCACTTCTCCATATGAACACATTTTCTAGAAAACGAAAACATTCTGTAATGCGCAATTAAAATTGTTGTTTTATTATTTGATTTTGCACTGAATAAATTAAGTGAGACATCATATTGTAGTAAAGAAGTTCAATATCGACATTTTGCAAAATATTTAATGGTGGTAGTGATGTGCTGTTTCTGAAACATATACCAAAAATAATATTAATAATATATTTAGGCTAATGCAGCCAAATAGAGTAACAATATTACAATACCAATTTGCATTAATGATCTCTCTCATATCTTGGCATATTCACTTAATAATAAGAGTTCTGTGGGAACATAATTCTAAGTGATAGCGATCACAGGTTTGCTTACATAGTTTACATTTGAATCGTCCAGTTGCAAAACTCGTTTAATCCACTTGTGAATAAGGATCATGTCGTAAATCTATTTATTTAATTAGTTTCTTTTATTTTATTTTACATTATTTAATTTAATTTGATTTATTTTTATGGTTAATTTAACTTAATTTTGTTTTATTTGTTTTATTTCGCTTTAATTTGTTTTAAATAGTTTTATTTAATTTTTTGTTTTGCTTTTTTGTTTTGTTTTTTGATTTTTATTTTCTTTTGTTTATTTTGTTTTGTTTTGATTTTGTTTTTTTATTTTGTTTTATTTTGTTTTGTTTTTATTTTGATTTTCCAGAAAACAAACATTAAACCAAATCTAAAAAACATGAAGCTAAAAGAAAAAATCAAAAGAAGAAGCAAAAGCAAAAGCAGAACACAAAAAAGAAGGAACACAAAGCAAATAGCAAGATTCATAAAAAGCAAAAGAAGAAAACAAACACAAAACCAAAACCAAGAAAGAAAAGCAAAATGTAAAATTAAAAAGCAAAATCTCAAAGCAAACACAAAACCAAAAACCAAAAACACGAAGCAAAACGAAAAAAGTAGAAAACAACAAGCACAAAAGATACGCGAGGCAAAGTCCAGAGAAACTTTTCTCATGAAAATGATTCTTATTCACAAGTGGATTAAACGAGCTTTGCAACTGGACGACTCATTTGATCTTCTCATTTGGGTCGTGAAGGGATGTATTTTTGCAGATAAGGTGGTGGAATCCACGAGCAGATAGTCTCGTGAAGACATGTCTGATTTCGAAATTTTCTTTTGTCCAAGTTCGGTCAATCGTGGCCCCTGTGACGTAGAAATAATTTTAAAGGATCGCATTAAAATAATTGTCCTGATCCTAACTAAATGTGTACTGTAAATGTTTATAAATGCAGTCTACTATCGAGCATGCTTAAAACTCATTTCAAGGCCATACACGCCCGGCGTAGCTTGCCACGGTGGGTGAGTGGATAGCGTGTCGATCTTCTAACCCCAAGATAGCAGGTTCGCTCCTGGCCGTGGTAAGTGATTTTTTTTTTAAGCGGCAAAAATACGACACGCATGTCATACGATGTTGGCATGTCAAAGAACCCATTTGAATTCAGTAGGCCGTATTCATAATGGCAAAATTAATATCGGGAGTTTCCGCCAACACAAAGTTCCTCATTTCTCTACTAGAAAGCGCTATAGTGTTCAAGGAGCATAGATATCTAACCTCCTTGACTTTCATATTGATTCAAGGAACAACGAAATTCGACATGCAAGCTACCCTCTGGGTGTCAAATTACAAAGTTTGCACCCGGCTCCCGAGGCCATACGATATTATTACGCCCGACGTTAGCTATTAGGCCTAATCATATCTTCACACTGAACATACTAGGCCTACATGTAAGGAAGTAGATGAAGTAGGGCCGGCTCCGTGGTGTTGGGGTAGGGTGCCTGCCTCTCACCCAGAGCCCCGGGTTCGATTCCCGGCCCTGTCAGGGATTTTTGAAACTGACGTGAGGGCTGGAACGGGGTACACTGAGCCTCGTGAGGACAATTGAGTAGCTGTCTGACAGGGAGGCAGCGGATTCAAACCATGTCAAAGTCATCGGATTTTTGGGAGCGTTAAAAATCCCTCAGTATGCCTTCCTTCAGAGGGGAAGTAAAGCCGGCGGGCACCTGTCATAGATTTACGGCATGTAAAAGAACCTTCCACTAACTACAGTTGTGTGAATCTGAATTTGTAGGTTAGATTTGATTATCGCTCTCTTAATTTCCAACGTTGGTCGCCAGGTGCCGGTTGCGGTGGCATATAGTAACCACGTCCGCAGGTAGGTATCGTTGGCGGTAGCATTTGGTAGCAAAAGTAGGAGCTACTTGAAATTGATCGTCTGCAGTTCGTGCCTGATTTAACGATAACAAACACTAATACAGCCATCACAATTAACACCAGTCATCGGACAGGTTCTACACACACCTAAAGTACACGGGGCTACATAACCGAGTTCCCTAAACTAAGGAACCAGCCATCCACAAACCGTAAAATAGTGCAGAATTGCTGTTTCGCAAACTAACTATTCACTAGAAGACCCGTGCTGCTCCGCAGCATTCACTTCAACAATCCTACATCACTTCTGTCCATATGACATTTGCATGTCTTCATGCTAGTGACCTGAACAGACATTTACGGTACCGTCGCTTTTGGGTAAAGGATGAAGTAGACTTATGAGATCAAATGTGTGGGTATCTGCCTGTCCTCTGTGTGTGTGTCCCACTATTTGCCCTGCGTAAGCTTAAAAGGCGCACGGACGTCAGGCCGAGGTGATCAGCTAACTCCAAACACATATGCTATACTCTTCTCTGAAGAATTAACTCGACCCGAATCGGCAGTTTGATGCTGGCTGAAGCTAGGGTGATAGGTCCCTCGCAAGCTTGTAAACTCACTCTGGAGCAAGTAATTTAAATTTTCACTGAATGGAGATTGAAGGAAGAAATGAAAACATAACAAGAAGTTCCGTTAAGAACTATACAGCCTACTTTTCATGCCAATGATTATTCTACAGAATATGAACCTATCTAGAATAATGACGAAATGAAGTTGGTAATATCGAAATATCTAATTAGTTCAAAATATACCTGGTATAATGTAGCCTAATAGAGCACTACAGTTGGCAGCCCTGGTGACTGAATATATTCTTAGTTCCATCTCTTTAGGTACAGAATACAAAATTTGGTTGAAGTCCAATGGACGTTACATGCAGTTAGACACTGGATCTATCAGCACGCGTAAAAGCATGTTGCCAACAATACCATGCGTGTGCTGGTCAGAAATAATCTGAAATATTATGATATCTTGTTGTGCCAATTTTGGATGAAATCCATTTGTTAGTATTTAAGTTACATGTATTTTAAAATTGGACATATCAGCAGGCATAGAATCATGTTGGCAGCACTGCCTTGTATTAATTACTCCAAATTAATCTAGAATGTCAGGTGCTATACGTGTGCAAAGTATTGAGCTGTTGGCTTGCATACTTTCTGATATATTGATATTAGGGTAAAACATATAGACAGCATTTATTAACAGTTGGCAGCCCTGATTGCACTGAAGAATACTTATAGTCATATCTGATATGTTACACATAGCACATGTGAAATTTGGATGTTATCCTACTGATAGTATAGAAGTTACATGTATTTAAAAATTGGCCCTATCAGCAGGCTTAGAATCATGTTGGTAGAACTGAAGTATATAAGTTACTCCAAAATTAATCAAAAATGCAGGTACTATACGTGTGCATAGTTTAAATCTGTCGGCTTGCACACATTCTGATATATTGGTATTTGGATAAAAACAATTATTAACAGTTGGCAGCCCTGGTGGCTCTTAAGAATACGCTCAGTCATATCTGTTTATGTACAGATAATACATACAAAATTTGGTTGAAATCCAGTTGATAGTGTAGAAGTTATATGCATTTAAACATTGGACCTATCAGAAGGCTTAAAATTATTTTGGCAACACCGTCATGGTTGGCCTCCTGGAAATTAAACTGAAATAGTATTATCTACATGTGTGCCAATTTTGGAATAGCTCCCATGCATACCTTGCAAGATATCCAACATGGAGCTCAAATTTCTAGTGCGTTTTTTCAGCAGTTGGTAGCACTGACATCATTTTCAAATATGGACGTGAGCTATTCCGGTGCACATCTTTACTCATACTAAATTTGGTTTTGATTGCTGCAGCCGTTTAGGAGTTGATAGGGGGGGGACACACACACAGCCAGACAGACAGAAGGACAGACAGACAGACAGACAGACAGACAGACAGACAGACAGACACACATTTGCCCGATCTCATAAGACTACTTTTTCCTCATTTTTGCAAAATGTGAAAAGTAGGCTAAAAACACTTAGAGTGGTCGATGTGGGAGCTGTCGCGGATTTTCTTGCAGAACTTTTCATGCTGAACAATTCTCAGAGAATATCGATATTTTTAACGGTTTACCCAGTGTAAGCTTAAAAGACACATGGACGTCAGTAGTAAGTGTTTGTTAGACTCTAAATATTGCATCATCATGACCAGAAATTGCGAAATCCTGACCACGTGGTCCAGGAGCGGGGCATGTGCACTGCACGTGTTAGCGTGGGAAGGGGTTGACCTTTTGGCTTGTTTATGTGATGGTGATAAAAAGTTAATGGGTGTTGACGGCATGGGGGTTGTTTATTAGGATGGTAACTCGAAATTCAGACTCCTCTTCCACTCCTACAGGGGGGTTTCTTGGTTCGATTCCGTGTTTTGTTATTTAATTCCCGGGGGGGGCAGCCTGTGTATCATGGTTATTAAGTATTGATTGATTATTGAATTATATTTTGGTAATTTCCCAAGGAAGTGTAGAGAGTCTTGGGTGTCATAACTTTTGAATGAGAGTGTACGGTGAGGCACTCGACATAGCCGGATCGCTACCAGACATGTGTGTGCAGCTGTTCCGTTTTTGCTCGCGCCGTGCGGCAAGCCATGAGAGCACTCAGCTCATGTAGTGCATGGTTGTCGTTAAAGTTTTTGCTCGCGCAAGCTAAATAAGCAATCATATGTTGTAATGCTACACTCCGTTTAAGTATGACATATATTACCACGGCGTGGGAGTGGAGTTGTGTTACTCCTTCTCGCTATGTTATGTCTGTTTAATTTAAATGATGTTAACATTTTTGTGTTCTGGCTTGCTTCATGATCTCAATCTGGTTAAAGTGTTTTATATGACATGTATAACTTTGAGTGTGTGAAATGAATTTCGATCTGTTTGTTTTTAGATTCCCAGACGTCATTAGTCAAGTCTGTAATTTTTAATGCGAGAACGAGATTGGATGTCGGTTCCCAGAGCTTCATGCGAAATGTTTTAAAGAGGTTTTTTGGCGCTCTAACTTCTTAATATATATATAAGAGGAGATTGCTATGGAGCAGTAGTTAGCTATCTTTATCTGCAATATCATGAGTCTGTGCGAGGGGTTGATAGAAAAGTTAGTAAAATTGCAACACATTATGATGTTTGCGGAAAGTGCCCTGAATCAAGGGTTGCATTTCATCGTCAGTGCGACGAAAATAGAGGAGGAGGTGTGGTATAACACCTTAACACCGGGAGAAAAGGAGCTTTTATGCGCCGAAATATTCGAGCTGATGAGGGATCAACACCACTGCCGTGAAATTATTTTCAACGGCATGACATTTCACATTGTCAATATTATTATTGACAAGTTGAGATCCATCGGCTCGATGAATTTCAACGTGTTTGAACCTACATTGGCGGAAGAGCTAATGGCCGTGTTTGAACGGCCATTAGAGGAACAGCATATGGAAGAGCATATGGAAGAAGTGCAAGAAGAAGCAGAAGAAGAAGAAGACCATCGAATGGAAGAAGAAGAAGAACATCGAGCGGAAGGAGAAGAAGAAGACCGACAAGAAGAAGAAGAAGAAGAAGAAGAAGAAGAAGAAGAAGATGATGATGATGATGATGATGATGATGATGATGATGATGATGTTCAAATCTTAAATTAAATTCAATGGACAGTGGACAGTGGATTAATATTGTGCAGTGTAAATTTTATTTTTTAAATATATTTATTTGATCATTTGTGGTTTACATTAATTATATAATATGAAATAGTGAAAAATGATATGATCTTCGTTCTTAAAGTGGTAAGTAGTTCCTTTTCCAACAAGCTGCAGAGAGAATTGAAGATGCTGTGTTGTTTGCAGAGTGGAATATGCTGGTCTTGTGCACGGGGTAAGTACAATCATTCTTTTCTTTCTTGCGTGTGTTGGTTTTAGTGAGCTGAAAAATATATATATAGAGACACATTAATAATAATAATAATAATAATAATAATAATAATAATAATAATAATAATAATAATAATAATAATAATAATAATAATAATAATAATATCTTTGTGAGGAATAAAAAATAAAAATAAAAAAACTTACACTGTTCTAATTATAAGATATTTTTGTTGGGGATCCAAGAGTTGTGAGTTGAATCGAATCCAAGCCAAGATACGAAGGCTCGGGTTCCTTTTCTACGTAGTACTTTGTTGACTAAGTAAATATTAGGATGTTTTGTTCGTTGTAACTCTGCTTCGTAGAACGCACCAAATATTGGGGTATTTTTATTATCTTTTAAAAGATATGTTCGTGGATTAGTATTTTGAACTTTATAAATTGTAAATAATTCTGTTGTCCAATTACCTTCGTACCCTTTACTGAAGTGTTTCTTGATTTTTGATATCCTTACAATGTCGCCGATTTTATATTTTGGTTTTCTTAAAGTTTCATTATATTGTGTTGGCAAGCGGGGTGGATTGTTTCTTTTCACATCATTAGGTTTCATGCCAATGCTGCGATGTATTTTGTGATTATACTTTACTAGTAACTCAGGCAAAATATGTACCCATCGGTAAGAACCTCGTGTTGTGAATTCTTTCCACATCGATTCCTTAAGAGTTCGATTTAATCTTTCTATCACACTCGCTTTAATGGAGCTGCCAGTGGAATAATGCTTTAGATTTTGTTTCTGAGACCATGTTTTGAATTCACTGTTATAAAATTCCGTTCCTCGATCGGTGTGAAAATAATTGGGCAATCTTTTACTTTGAGAATAAACAAATTTTAAGCTGTTCACAATCTCACTTCCTTTTTTGGTTTTAAGAGGAATTGCCCATGCATATTTCGAGTAAACGTCAATAATGGTTAATAAATATTTAAATCCATTATTCCATTTTGCAAGTTTGGACATGTCCACAATGTCAGCTTCATGGAGGTCATCGATTCCTTTGCTAATAACACGTCGTCTTTTAAACTTTTTTCTAAGCGGTGCGTGAAGTTCTTTTGCAATTTCTCGTCTGATTTCGTTCATAGTTATTTTCCAAACAATGTTTTATAACATACTGTGCATTGTTTTACAAACGTTGGAATTTTTATTCAATATATCCAGCATTTCTTAGTTCTTCTTCTATTGCAAAGATTTCGCTGTCTACTCCTGTGTGACCTGCAGCTTTCGATGCAATTAATGTTTTAAGTCTTGATACCAATTTGTTTGGTTCATTCCAGTGAACGAATTCAATATTGTTTCCGCCTTCAAATTTCCAAATGACTTGTGGCGCGATGTGTTTTTTTTTGACCATATCCAGTATGCATTGTAGTATTTGCTTCTTCATTTTCATCTGCTGTTTTTATAATTCTATCTATGTCTTCAGTGAGAAGGGGTTCAATTATATTTTTATACTTATAAGATTGCGTTCCTCTCGGAGCTGCATTGCTTGTATAATTTCTTTTGTGCACGTTTGAAACATTTAATAATTTCAAATATGAACTTAAATCACTCCTATCTATTAGAGTGGGGTCTGGTACTTTCCTTTGAATCAATTCAAGTAGACCTTCTGTAATAGGAAATTTTTCACCGCCAACTTTTATCCACTTTTTATCGAAGAAAACTCGTTCGCGTCCCAAGTATTGTTTATCATTTCTTATCGTTATACCAAATGTTCTATCCACGTTTTGTTTAATGAACGGATCAAAGTAGCGGTTAAGTAGTGAAATTATTTTGATGCTATCTCCATCTTCTTCGTCTGAAGTAGCAGTGGATTCAGAATCGATATATTTTCCTTTTCTTTTTCGATTTTCTTTATTTTGAGTCGACGTATTAGCAATAGCTACAAGTTGATTTAATGAACTTGTTACTGGTTTAAAGTTAGTCTCTATATCTAATTCTTTTCGTCTAACATCATCTTGAAGTGAAAGATACTTGTCTTTAACATCTTTTTTTAAGCGAGAAAGTTTATCCTTTACTCGACTTTCAGCTTTAATCTTTGACCTCTTCTCCATGACTAAACGGAAATTGTGGTTGTTTTACTTATTTATAGTATATTCAAAATCGATTTGAAGAGGAAGATCATCAGTTTTATGTTTTTTCGGGTCTCTAAGTCGAAACTGAATTTCATCTTGCTCTTCAACGACAATATCACTGCCATCCAGTTCAATCTCTTGACGTATATTTAAAATTGCATACACAATTGGAGATCTTGGTGAAACAAAAATTGGTTTTAATACACCTTTGTAGGGAAGTTGGTACTGTATGTTATGATTATGAAGCGTGTATACTGGTGAATGGATTGATGGTGTGTTGGAGAATTTCAGAATAAATTTCGATAAGTTCTTTTTCTTTACTTCATCTTTTAATATACCATATTCTTCTTTGGATGCAGTAAAACTTTCGAGTGGTTCTTTGTTAACCATTTGCTCAATTTTTCCCAGTTCAGTTTTTAACTTGTTATATTCTTCTTTGGATTCAGCAGCATAACTTTCAAGATCTTCTTTTTTAACAATATTGAGATTGTTAGCAACACCCTCAATACGAGTTTGTAAATTGCTTAAAATTTCTTTTAGTTGATTAACTTCAGTTCGTGACGCAGCATAGTGTTCTACAAACCGTTTATTTGTCACGTCTTGGTCGTTAACAGGGAACTCAACATTTGTTTGTTTTTGATGTTGTAGATTGTTTACAGTTTGTTTCAATTGATCAAATTCACGTTGGGAAGCGGCATATTGCTCAACAAACGTCTTATTTGCAACATCGTTATCGTATATGGGGTTGTTTACGTGAGTAATTCGTCCACTCATCATATTTAAAGTTCCACCATCGTCTACGTTTAAAACGTTTTGTTTATTAAATTTAGCGATTAAGTCTTCTAGATCTTTTCGAGAGGCAGCAAAGTTTTCTAAGTAATATTTGTTTATTGCATCTAACGAATCGATTGGTTGAGATATGTTTGTTATTCTTCTATTTAACATATCTACAGTTTCATCATCTCTGTTTATATTCAAAAGAGATTTTTTAATTTCATCGAGTTCATTTGTTACATGAGTTTTAAGAAAAGAATACGTTACCGCATCTTGATTTTGAATTGGATCTTTAACATTTCTTATTCTTTTGTTACCCAAGTCGAGAGTATCTTGATCATACGGAAAGTGATCTTCTGAAAATTCTCGCACTAAACCATGAATGAATTCTACTCGTTGTAACACTTCTGTTATTCGGGTCTCAAGATATTTTTTTATATTCGATGTATGTTGCTGCATTGCAATAAGGTTTACTGCATCATTTGCAGATGATGGTAAAGCTAAGCCCGCGAGACGTTTGTTTTGAAAGTCAAGTTCTTTTTTCTCTATTTTACAAATTGAAAAAATTAAACCTTTAAGCTCGTTAAAGTTTCGTTGTATGTCTTCTTTAGACTCGATTTTATTTAGCTCATTTAATAACTTCACTACATAACCTTTGTTGCATGCATCTTCAACATGTATTGGCATTCCGACATTTTTTAACCGTTTGCCGTTAATACTTAGATGTCCGTCGCTTGTTGTTGTTGTTAGTTGATTTTCATATTGCACTAGCTTATCATCAACATATGATTTAGTTGCAATATCATGTCGTGAAGTCGGTCGTCCGATAGACACATTATTGGTTTTGTTAAACGATGTCATAGTTAAGTTGTTAACCACGCAAAAGCTATAACACGAATGGCCATTTACCTCTTTTTGAAGTCATATTTATAACTGAAAATAAACATCAAATCCATTGCGATATCGACCATTTTGTAAATCGCTATCTTTATCGATAACCAAAAAACCAAACTTAGAGTTTTGCCAACAATACGAACAAATATCAAAGAACTGTTCATAGCTCATATCTGTATTTACATGATCGTTATATACGTGACGCAAGTTTGTTCCGTCTTGTTTAAAAAGAATTAAAAAATTAGCGTTATCTCTAATTAGATGTTTAGGTATACAAGAATATGTTTGACAAAGATAAAATACGTCAACGTTGTGATGACGACCTCTACTGAAATAATCTTTCATGTGTTGTTGTTTATTGCTGGCTACATCATCAAAAACAAATATAGAGTTTTTTCTAGCCATTTCTGGAGGCATTACTTCATCATTATCGGAAAAAAAATCACTTTTTATTTCTTTTATGGAGTCCAAAAACTTTTTTAATTCAACATATTTACTTTGAGCAAGTGATTTAGAATAAATATAAACGTTTTCAAAACGAACTCCATTTTTGTGGCATAATAAATTTAGCATTACGTTTGTTTTACCGCAGTTCGATGGACCGCAAATGATACATCGAATTGTGTTCGGTAGTAAAACACCATGCTTTCTTTTTTCACTTTTACTCTGGTTTTCAGCATTAGTAAATGAAATTACTGGTAGAGTGTTTGACTGCTTAACAAACTTCAACATGTCTACGTTTACGTCTGAGAATGCACACTGCACAAAAAATCACATCACATCAACATATATTGCTTCCACACGTATCATAACTTGTATTATGTGGAATAATAGTAGGATTTTCAGGATTTAAATCAACGTTGCCGACGTAAAACCCTCTTATATATGGACAATATGGCGCCCATTTTTCATGATCATTTAAAGGATTATCGTTTTCCCTCCAATTTTCAATTTCAATCTTACAGAATATACATTTCACCTTATCACCATGTCCAGTATAATAAAACCCTGCTGGTGCTAAACAAAATTCGTTTGGACAGGGAAGAGGCCAATTTTGAAAAGTTTTAAGTCTTTCATATTCGCATTTCAATTCTATGCTAGGAGAAATATTGTTTACGTAGGGGCAAGAAAAAGCCCATTTCTTATGTTCTTCAAACGGATCATCATCTTCTTCCCAATAACTAAGTTGCAGATTACAGAAAGCACACCTAACCATATCCTTATATCCAAAATAGAAAAATCCTGCAGCTGCTAACCATGCAGTGTTCGTAAAACTGTCTGAAGACCAGGTCTTAAATGTTTTTAGCCGATCTCTTTCAGATTTTAAATTCATTTCTTTTTGACTCAATATCATTTGCATTAACTGTTTTTTGGAATACTTTACACAATTAAAATACTTCATGATGCTGGTTTACTTCACAAAGAAAAGATGTTCACCACACAAAGCTAAATGCGAACTGACATGAATCAACAAAACACGTTGGCTAATATGCACGTGTTGGGTTGGCCGAGCGGTCTAAGGCGTTAGACTTAAGATCTAATTTTCAGAAATTGAAAGCGAGGGTTCGAATCCCTCACCTGACAATATTATTATTATTATTATTATTATTATTATTATTATTATTATTATTATTATTATTATTATTATTTACATGTAGAGTGAGGAGGTAATTGATCATTAATAAGAACTTTCATATGAAATGGTACAAAAGACATTTTTTTTTTCTTCTTTATTCATTTAGAATTACAATTAATACAATTTTATTTCTCTTGAAGTAATCTCATTCTTTTTTTAGTTGTCCAGATGAGTGTGGCTGTGTTGAGATGATCTTCTTCTTTTTAGTTGTCCAGATGATTATTTTCTGTAGACAAAAAAAAAGATACACTGTGTTAAAAAGCAAACTAAAAACAAAATATGTATAGCTGTCAACTACAGTAGTAGATCTAAATTATTCACCTTTTATAGATAGCGATTACAGTTGTCACATTTGCAGCGAAGATGAAACAGTTGAAATTTCCTCTTTAGATGATCTGGTAGATGTTCCCACTCTAGACGAATTCGTTGTGGTTCATATATAGTCAGCACGTTTATAGGAAAGTAGTTCCAATCAAACTTATTAAAACCTCGAAGTCCACTGTTTCGAAACTTGTTTATTATCGAACACACGATTTTCATGATGCCATCAGAAGAATTTAACCAATGTTGAACAGCATTGACGTTGAATTTAGCACAACTATTGCTTCCCATTGCTAGAGATGGTAAATGTTTTGGACAATCTGTAGGTAAACGTTGGCTATGCCTCAACATTAGGTCTGACATTCCATCAATCGTATTAAGATCGAATAATGAGTCTGGGGAAAGTGCTTTTAGTGCAAACAAAGAAAATTCCTGTGGCAAATTATATACAACTAAATAATCATATTTATTCTTAATAGACTCAAAAAAAGAAGAAAGAGTTTTTTCACAATATGCTGCAACCCATGTGATCACGGGGCTGAATGAAGGTATATTGCCGTTATTTAACATACAGTAAGCAAGTTCCAAACTGCCGTTTGGTAGCTTGCGAATGTCTGCAACTATTGGTTGCTTCTTATTCCACGTGCCAGCATCAGTAGAAGGAGAGTTTGTTGTTGTCAATTCCATGATTGCAACTAAAGTGAGAATACTTGTTTACTTGCTTGCTTATAACTTAGCAAATATTGGTTTAGATAATTACTTCATTCGTTAATGGTCTGTAAGATATTTGACGATCATGAATAAGAACACAATAAAGAGTTGTATCTTCAGGTATATTCTCACTTGTCTCGATTTCAATTCGCACATCGACTGAAGATGTCTTCACTGCTTCCACTTGTTCGAGACAATTAATTACAATAATAGGACAAAGAGACTTAAATTCATCTCGTGAAACCAGAGTCTCTGAACGAACATCATCGATCTGATAATATACATTACGAAATTTAACAAACATGTCATACAACTCGCTGTAGTCATTTATGGCAATTTCAGAAGTTGGCATTTCATAGGGATAAAAAATTGAATTTAAAAAAACTCTTATAGATTTAATGTTACAATGGTCGAAATAGGAAGAGCATGTGTTTAGTAAATTTCTTCTAGTTTGAAAACCTAATAAAAATTGACGCGGTTTTTGAGTTTCAGAAGTTGTCATTACAGTCCAACTATATTTAGTTGTTCTAGGAAGAGAAGGCAAGACGTGAACATCCCACGATCGATAACCAACCTGAATGGGAATATTTTTCTGCATTAGTTTTAATCTTTTAATTTGTTCTTCGTCTGATAATAATAAAACGGGGATTTTTAGATAAACTTTAAATAACTTGACCTTAGAAAGATCGTTTTCGGTTGTCGATTGCAACGCACGTGCGTCACTTGACGATCGGAGAAGTATTACCTCATGCTTGCAGTTTAAAATCGGCTTTCTGTAATCCTCTGCTATTCCTAACAGGTTGCTTAAAGGAAGTATTATATGAAAACGTTTTGTGTTACTATCAACAATATTTGCTTCACTTGCTGGCGTTGTTAAAGAGGGAAAATAACCGGCATTTTGTAAAGCTGTATATTCGTTTTTTGAATATGATGCAAAGGTTTTTATAGAACTTGTTATACCTAGATGGCGTGTACGATCAATTTCTTTACCATTTAACGTGATGCGAATTTCGCTAAAAAGATTAGCCCCAAAATTTTGGTCAGGATGCGCTGTAGTAGAAGCAGCTGGATTTATGTTAGAAGTAATAATTTGACCTTCTAAGTGAAGAACACCTTCTGATAATAAAACTATGTTTTCTTCATTTTGAATCGGTATTCGAATTTCATCATTATTTTCGAATTTATTAGCTGAATAAGGTTGATAAACTCTTTCTTCTCGTCGCACAACTCTGTTGTCAACCTCTCTTTTATCTGTTATGTTAAACATGTTAACAGCTTCAACTATAGATAGAAACTAAATAAGATTAACAATTGCATATATATTTATATTGAAATTAAAGTATGCGATAGCCTAAAGACTGTAAGAATTGTTTGTTGTTACTCGATAACTGTTTCTTAGATTTCAAGGTGCGATGTCGTTGTTTGTTTTTTTTACAAATTTTAGCTGATTGATTTATATTATTTTTTCGAATCAGAGTCGACTTCTTTTTTTTCAAACTTTGAGTATTATATAGTATAACCATATTTGTGATTGTTTTCTAGTATGCTTACTCAAGTAGAATGAAAACATAACAGTATTTCATTACTTTATATAGCAAGATATCGTGCTGGACGAATAATTAATTCTACAGTTAAATCTTCATCTTGCAAATCAATGAGCTGTTGAAGATGATCTTCAAGTTGCACAGATACATGTTGAATAAGCTTGGTGTTCATGGGCAAAAAATTAATCGTTGTTGGTTGTACAACAATCGGGTAACCAGCAGGAACATGAGCTTTAAAATTATATAAAGAGTGTGTTGGTTTATGGTTCAAATAAGAACTCGTACCAAGCACAAGGTTGCAACATACTCGAATACTATTAACAGTGTTAATTTTTATCATATATTCAGAATGATGAGTTGTGTTTGCCTTGAACTTTCTATGAGAAAAGCCTAACAAATCTGCAATAGAATCTGCAACACCAAAATCTATAGCAAACACTTTCGAATGTAGTTTACAATGATAAAAGACTTTATCATAATTAATATAAAATGATGGGAATTTGTCTTTGTCGCCTAATAAATGTTCAACTAATAAATCATCAATCTTTTCACTTAATTGTTTTAACGTATAGCTAGCATTGGGTATTATTAAAATCGCTCTATCCGCTTCGTTCAACTTTATAGCCAAAATGTTATTATTCTCGTTAATTGCAAACTTCATTATCGATTCTATTTTTCGATGAATTTCAATTTCTCTTTTATTCTCTTTAGGGTAAACTTTCTTTTCAATACCTAAAGGCCCTGCTACACTGTTGGCTACAGTGAAATCAATATTAAACGGGGAAGACAAAACGAGACGGTTGTCTCTTTTTCCATCTATATCCTCTTCCACATACAATTTTGTTTTTTCTAAATGTTCTGGTATAAGTTTCGACAATGAGTGATAACTAAGTAAATCATCAAAAGCTGAGGCTAGATCTTCAAATTCATAAATACCCGGTAGTACCACTAAATTAATTGATAAAAAATTAGTAAAATGAATGCGAAATTTATTATTTCTGTTGGTAACATTTCGAATAGAATTAGATGTATACAATCCTGCAAGTCCTATTTCAAAAAACTCTGCTCCTACAAGATGAATCGGGTTCTCCAATGTAACATCAATCTTCGAGCCTTTACCTTCAAGAGTTATCCGTCTTTCGAAAGCCATCTTTGAAATGTTTAAAGACGGTCTGTGTTTCCCTTATTTATACAATACAAGAAGACTAAACATAAATGTCCACAAATCGAAGAAGTAATCGATTGATATGAATGAAAATTATATTGTAGATAGCAATTTTTAAGATATGTTAAAATTTCAAATGGTGGTCTTAAATTACCAATACTATCAAAATAATGCACATATTTACCATGTTTACTGAAAGCTACCCAATGTGAACCGGATTTATCCATCGGTTCAAGGTTAACAATACAGTTTTCATTTTTTCGAGGATATCTTGGTAACGTATCTCGCATAAAGACTCCTCTAAAATTTGGAATCTTTAATTGATGTGCGTATTTAGCTAAATCGAAATTACTTAATGCTTTATTTGGTATTTGGTTAATTATCTTTTGTATGCAGGAGGATTTAAATAAATGCCTTGACCTCCTTTTCCTCGCATTGCTTCTATCATTCGATTGTGTCTTTTCATTTCTTTTAGTTCTTCTTGAGCAGCTTTCGCCTTGTTTATAGCAGACGCCACCCCTGCTGCTCCGCCTGCTAGACCCCCCAAGCCCGACAAGGCTGCAAATATCGGAAGTAGGGGTAAAATACCACCTTGCTTTTTCGATGTTCTTCTTTTTTTTTTTAATCTTTTCTTGTTTTTTTTTTTATTATTTAAGTTTCGCTTACCTCCTCCAATCTTAGACTTAGCTTTCATGATGCCACCCACTGTTAGTGCAGCCGCTCTCTCTCCAAATGATGCGTCACGGGATTTTACACGAGACCAAGCTTTTGAAGCTAAAATTTCATCAGCCTCTCTTCTTTTGTTTGAATCTTTATGCTTTGCGTAAGCAATGTCGTGCTCTTTGCACGCTTTATCTAATATATTTATTCCTGGATCACCACGGCTCAATCGCTTTTCTAATTTTGTTCCTGGTCCACAATATTCATATCCCGGGATGTGTAATTCCACGGGTAAATTATCAATAGTTTTATTAAGTACACGACTGATTAATGATCCACTTCCTGTTCGTTTATATTGAGTGGTAGAGTTGCTCCTCTTACAACGCACCATTACTAAATGATATGTAATATAAAGTAATTATACATATATATTTCTGGAAAATGGGAAATGGTGGGGGGAGGTGTTTTTTTTTTTTTTAAATAATACACACAAAATTTGGGTTATTATTTATTCTTTTTTCATAAGCAAAGGAACACACAAAAATTAGTATTATTACCAGCATAAAAGTGTGTGTGTGAAAGAAATAAAGTAAGTGAGATGAACTGCTTTAATCTCAATTTGTTTCTAATCATTTTTCAGAGAAAAATGACCAAACGGTAAAGTATCAATTCCGTTTTCAGTTATGTGTCTTTTATCTTCGTTTGATGAAATTGCCAACTTATTTTGCCGAACAGTAAATACAGAATGAGATTTTGAAATTATACAAACTTGAACTTTGTTGACTTTTTCTCTGTTATAAAGACACTTTCGATACTCATCAATATTCATACTTTTACTCACACTCTTCTTAATGCCTTTAGCCTTACACAAGCTATTCATTTCATCACACAATTTTATTGCATACATTTTGGGTCGTAACCCCACAAATTCTTCAACAATCCTTCCAGCATTTTCATCTTTCATTAAACCAATTTCACCTTTATTTTGTCTCACAATGCCAAAAGGATTGTTTGTTTCATAGTTTCCAGTATCAAACAAATTTGAATGTTGTTTCATGAACTCATAAATATCATAATAGAATATATACATAAAACTATCGGTGTCTGTGTATAACAACCTCACATTTGATTCAGGATTTGCTAAAATAACATTGTAATGAAAGTCATTCATTTTACATTTAGACAAATCTAATATAGATGCACCAACATATACTGGTTGATTGTGAAAAATCTTTAGTCTACTCATCTCGATGACCATACATTGTTCATCGAATATAATTCTATGTTTAAAATTAGCCTTAGCTATTAAAGACCTACCACCACGAGCTCCATGCCATTTGGTGACCCATTTGATGTCCCTTAACTTCCTCACATTCATCAGTGAACGACCAAAAATTGCATTATTCATCAATTTATAAAAATTCTTTTCAAAATCATTTTTGGCTTGTTTTCGTTTCTCTGTGTTCACATCAATATATGGTTTTAGCCATTGGCTCTGATTGAATTCAATTATTCTGTGAATACGATCTAATTTCATTCCTAGTTGAATACATTGCTTTAACAATCTATAATGCAAAACATAACGTTCTTTATTATCTAGGGTAGCCATTAGCTTTGTCAACTTTTCTGGACATAGAGGGTAATCTGAATGTTTGTCATGTAACTCTTGAGGATAAGTCAAATCTACTTCCAAAATATATCCAATTTCTGAAGTATCATCAATAGTTAAAACATCAAAGCCTTCAACATTTGCAATCCATTTAAAGCCACCCGTTGGAAGATATTCCATCATCGCATATCCATACAAATTATTAACGTCAAAGTACATTATGTAGGACTCTTGCTTTTTCTCATCATAAGTTTTCATATACTTATTATTAGCAATCGCATGTCGTGTTATACACTGAACATTTCCTCCTCGAATAGATCGTTCAAAAAAGTGTAACATATCAATATCTTGAAGCAATTCAAGTTGAACGTTGGTTATCTTTTTCATAGCACACCAAGACATAGATGGAGCAGTGTAAAAATGAGCTGCATCAATGCCATAAGTTTCCATGCCATTCGATCTAAAATTTTCAAAGACATCCTCCAAAAGAAGTGTGTCAACTTTTAAATACAAATCTGCGTATTCTCCTAATGTTTGACAGGAAAACGTTTCCCACACCGATTGAGCAAACTCATACTCTTCATTCGATATTGTTTGATCATTAAGGCTGCTATAAAACTTGGATATTTCAGGTAATTTAGTTTCGTTAAGAACATCCATACTCGTGACGTATTCATAGGGAAACACACCTTTTCTCGCAGTAAGTCGAAACTGTGCATCATCATTAAAATAACGTCGTGTTATTTGCTTTGAATCTTCGCTTAACGAAGATGAACATTGATCTAGTGAACAGGACAAGAAATTATATGTATCGAAAAATCTTAACTGAATGAATCCATTCTTAGCCCGTACATACTTTGTAAACCCTTTGTAACGTTCCATATTCATCGCTAACAATTTTATATGACCAGGATTATGTAACACCTCTCCATCACGTTTCTCGCAAATTTCTTTAATTATAAAATGTCCACCATAGGCGGTTAGATTATGAAATGCTATAGGCAAAACCTTTGTTACTTTGTAATTTAAATTACAACTATTGTGTGCGCTTCCTCTATATTTTCCAGTTAAGTGACAATGATCGCGTACTTTGAGTTCATTAACTGCAATCGGTTTCTCGCAAATGTGACACATTTTACTTGACAAAAATAATCTTTCTTCATTTTCGGTCATCTTTAACATTGGCTTAACCGATAAGTAATATGTTTGAAGTTTATCCACAATACTATAAAGTTCCTTTACAAACAATTCAATGCAATTATTTCCCCTAAAGAGCTTGAAACTGCACAATTCACTATCGAAATTACAATGAAGGTATAAAGAAATGCTGTAAGGAATATGTTTATGTGTTAAAGTAGAGTTATGAATGTCACTATTTGGAAAACAGGAGGAAATTGGAGACAAAACGCATTCAGTGTCTGCATATATTATAAATGGAACTGTATCTTTAACTCGGAATTCTGTAAAATTAACAAATCTTTGTTCATCAGTCGGCATTATGCTTTTTGCAACAGGAAACTGTTTACAGTCTGCAAAGTGAACATTTAACTCATCCTCAAGAAGATAATATGACAAACAACGTCTACATATATAAATCCTTCTCTGAGTGCTAGTGATGCTTGAACGCACAAGGCGAGCAAGATTTCTAATTAAACAAAAGTGATAACTTTCACTGTTTCCAATCTGCAACATCAATAAGTCTACACTCCTTTCATATACTTTATCTGATACATACAAAGGTACAATAGTAAAAGTTTTTTTTCCTTTTACTTCGTTTGTTCCCATACATACCCAATTGTTTTCATCATATTGTGCTCCAAACACATTTACAGAAATATTGTTTTGGTTTTCAAACTTGTTTAAATATTTCATTTCCATCGGAATTGGAATACCATCTAAATTTAAAACATCTCTGTAATTAGGATAGGAAGAAAGATGATTCATGTTTCGAGTTTTTGGATACAAACCAGCAACCACACTCCACGCAAAACAAGCTTCCTTTGTATCATACAAATTTAGCACTGCTTTTTTATTGACTATTACATCAGGCAATCGACTAGTATTGGACATTCCTACTCGAAATCCAACATATTTATTTATATTAATTCTCAAACTATGAATTTTTTCTAAAGCCCACCCGGAACCATTTGCTTCAAATTCGCTCATTTTTGTCAATGTACCTTCAATGATATTCTTATTATAAAATTCATTTAAATCAGTATACTCGAAAACTACCTCATTTTTGATAGCAAAATATTTTGTTCCTGATATGTCGCGAAGCACGTATTGTGCACACAAAACTGAATTCACCTTTAAAGCTTGTACAGTTAACGCTTTCTTAACATACTTTGTAAACCAAATATTAGCATTCGCTAAAAATTCGCGAGGATCCAAAAACTCATTCTTAACATTTGATACTGCAAGTGTGTACACTCTAGAATTGAATGCCGTTTCAATTAACTCACAGCTCAAGAAAGATTCATCCTTTATTTGAATTGTAATTTCTTCGAAATTCACAGCTTGTTGCAATATGTGCTCACTAATAACTCTCCAACATTCAATCAACTCATCACTGTTCTCAATCAACTCGGTTTGAGTGTTTTCCCCGATTTGGTATGATACTGAAATAGCACCGTTTAGTTCACTTCGAAAATTAGAAACACTTTCAAATGCTTTGTCCAATTGGTTTCTTATATTTTCACTGTTATTATGTAATACAATATCGACCTTTCTACGTTTGCTAGGAGGCGAGGTCATTGTTGCTGTTGTCTAAGCAAATGTCCAAATTGCACTAAAGTTAATACACCACCAACAGTTGGTGTACCATCACTGATGTCTAAGCATACGTCCAATTTGCACTATTGTTAATACACCACCAGCAGTTGCTGTAACATCGGTTTACCATAAACCTATAATCTTTTAAAGTATATTCAAGCCATTGTGATAAATTACTGCCTGTAATCTCCAATGAACAATGAACAGCCTCAAAAGGAAATTCATCCTGAAGTTTACCAAGCAAATTGTTTCTATACACATTCAATTTTGTCACATCGTAACACGTCATGGAAAATTCGATTTTGAAAACTTCATCAAATGTATTGTATCCGAAGAAACAAATAAAATGTTCATCTTCACATAATTCTTTCAATAGATATCTTAGAACTGTTTCTGTCACCTCTCGCTGACTATCCTCTGATTTGCTAACATTGGTAACGTAGACTGAAAATGTTGAAATTCCACTCGAAGATGTCCATTTGTTAAAACAAGCTTCTTTCTCATTACAACTCACCTCGTTATCATCTTCTTCCTCTTCTTCCGGTTGTTGAAAGCATACACGATGATACTCTATTAGCGGGTGCGATCGATGTTCAGTTCCACTCAGGAAATTAACAGTTTTCCACTTCATTATGCTGGTTGTTTTATTAGTTTTTTAGATAATCTGAAAAATTAAACAAATTAAGAAATAATTAGCAAGTAAATATATCAATCGTTATATCAATCATTACATAATATATAATCTAATACTCACCAAAACATGTCGATGTGAGCGGTTCTTCAACCCAAACTACACCGTCATCAGTTTGCCTTCGAGTACTGTTTCAAAATGACTTGATGCGAGCGGTTCTTCACCCCCAAATACACCAGAATCAGTGTGCCTCCCATTGAGTTTAGTTCATCGATCTCTGATGTGCTTAATTTTGAAAATACTGCCGGTAGAAATACACTTGTTACTTCATCTTCGATGTTAATATCCACAACTATTTTTCTTCCAAACCTCGTCTGTACGGGGCGAATAATTTGGACCACATATGGTAAATCAATGACTAGTTCAGCTAGTTTCTTATTAGAATACTCAGTACAAGATGATAAGTTATTGAACTTCGCTAGAGCTTCCATCACACAATTTGTTCCTCGTCGTTGACTTTCTTTATTTCTTTCACACACACTCACACACTCTTCGCGCAAAAGTAAAAGTTAAACTCTTCCATGCACTCATCCATTTATATATCCTTCACCCCCACCCACACTCCAGAAACCATATGCCGCAAACTAGCTTCTAACGCAATCATTTCCTTTTTCCACTATTGCTTAAAGAAGTCGAAGATTACATTCTTAGCCAATGACGTTAAAGGTCAACTCTGTCTCACGCGAACACAGCAGACGAGATCAATCACACTGCTGCACATGGTCAAACTTGCACGGGTGTCAAATGACGGTTAGCATCCAAAGCAAAAAAACATAACAGCTGCACACCACATGTGCGGATCTCTGGCACTGGCACACATGCTCACACTCGCACGGGTGTCAGATGACAGTTAGCATCCTAATAAACAACCCCCATGACGTCAACACCCATTAACTTTTTATCACCATCACATAAACAAGCCAAGAGGTCACCCCCTTCCCACGCTAACACGTGCACCGCACATGCTCGCTCCTGGACCACGTGCTCGCTCTAAGGACCCATGACGTCATCCCATGACGTCATCAGGATTACGCAATTTCTGGTCATGATGATGCAATATTTAGAGTCTAACAAACACTTACTACTGACGTCAGGTTTTTCTTCAACTCAATTCACTGAAATCGTAAATGCTCGGCTTCTTTTGGTCATAAATAAATGTTCTTCTACCTAATCCTTCATCGAGAAATCCTTTACAGAATGGTGAAAACCACATCAAAATCCATCAAGTTGCTCTCGAGATTACCCGTTACATCCAAGAATTGGAAACTTTGTTTTACACTAAGTAGATAGAGATATCCACTCAATTTAAGGCTACAGCGGTACAATTTGGTGTTTTGTCTACTTATGAACAATGGTATAAATTTAAAATAAAAGATGTGTCTCTTATATTTGAATTTAGAGATGTAACTCTTGGTTAACATATAGAGGTGTGAAAATTAATAGAATTAAATAAATAATTTTAATTAGTCATAATTACTTTTATTCAAAATCATTTTATTGACCAACTTCTTTTGTTGTCCTACTTAGTAGTGTTTCCTCTCCCGTGGAATTACACCTTTTCCCATAAGGAATTGCGTCTGGAAACTTTCAGATTATTGGATTTCGAGGGATATCTGAGCTGGGTCCATTTTCAATTTTTCATTGACTTTAGAATTCAAATCAGGTGATTTCAATGCATAGTTCATGAATCTTTGAATAGTTCAATAGCGTTCATCAGTTAAAAGACCCCAAATCCCTCCGCTCTAAATTCACACATAAAGTAGAGTGAAGTAACAAAAACGAAACGTGTGGCATTATGCATTTGCAAGGCTTCTCAGTTAATGGAAATATGAAAATATAATTAGGAGTCTTGGTTAAACATTTGAAGTAATTTCATCGCCTTGTAAACATACTTAGTGCATTAAACCGTGAAAAGTAAAAATGCAATTTTGGAAAACTGACATCGAATCTAATAATTTGCACATCTCTGTAAAGACAGCTATCGCCTCCACCCCTACAGATAGAATAGTAAGTAAAGGCGATTGATGAGTAAAGAAAAGATAACTCAAACAGAAGGAATTAATATTTATTAAGCTGTAAATTTGATTGAGTATATCTTTGTTATAGAACTGAAGGAATGAAATAACAAGATGTAGGATAGTAATCACCGATGTAGGACAATAGTAATTTTTTTACCATTACCACAAGACAGTTATCGAATTAGGGCTGCGGACGTCCTTGTATTTGTTATTTAATCTGTGCCCCGTTTGCTGAGGTCTGTGCTCCTCCGCAACATTCGTTTCAAAATGCTAATAGTACTTCCTTCCATTCGACATTTGCTGTTCGCTTGCCTTTTGGTTCTATTTGAACTTTGACGTCATGAAAGGATTTTGCTCGCGATAGTGCGACATACAGTGAAGTTGTCCGTGGCTCAACACCGGGTGAGGTAAATAAATGTCTACTTGATCTAGTGTTTCACCTTGAGCTTTATTGATAGTTATACAAAAAGCCAAACGTACTGGAAACTGCATCCTTTTGAAGGAAAATGGCATAGAAGTATCTGATGGCGTAAGGTCAATGCGAGGGAGTAGGACATTGTTTCCAACATTTACGTCAATAATAATTTCCAGGCGTAATCAATTGACACGCATCTTCCAAACCAACAGTCTATTACCGTTCAACAGACCTTGGGTAACATTAATATTTCTCAACAAAATCACAATTGAGCCTTCTTTTAGTCGAAGGATATGAGGTGGCAATCCACTCATGCCTATGCTGTCTAAAAATTCTATTGGGAATTGTAGAAGTTCACTCTCATCTTCAGTAATCAAATTATTCACACTGATGAAAGTTCTCGATGATCCTGGGATTAGGTCTAAAACTTTGTCATTGATTTCTTTACAATATTTATTTTTAGGTGCTAAAATCGCTATTTTTGAAAAGCGTGAAATATTTTTCGCGTGGGACTAATTCTGAATTTTCTCCATCGACGTGAGGGTATTCACCGTTACCAATTTGTATCAAGAAGTTTGCAAAGTCACGTTGATCGGTATCCGCTCGCATATTTTTGTTGAGTTTAAAAATATTGAATAATGGCCACAAATGAGAGAACCTTACTGACATTTGGACTGATGCTGCTTTAGATGCGTGAGGCACAACAGGCAAAACCTGCCTAAAATCTCCACCTAAGATAATATTTTTTTCTCCGAAAGGCACGTCGTTATTCATGATGTCCTTGAGCAACCGATTTACGTATATCAACGCGTGCTTATTAGCCATAGGGGCTTCATCCCAGGTGATAAGTTTTGATGAACGAATATAAAAAGCTTCCTTGCTGTTAACTATTATTCTTGATACAGAACTTTCATGTAAATGTAGAGGTAACTTGAACTGGCTGTGTACAGTGCGCCCCTGAGGTAGTAACATTGCTGCAATACCAGTCCATGCAACAGAAACTACATTTAACCCCAAATTTGTGCAACTGTGAATCAAGCATTGGTAAAAAATGTTTTCCCGGTGCCCCCTGGACCGTCAATGAAATATGCATTACTCATCCTTCCATTGCTGTTTGTACTAACCCCAAAATTTCTGTAATTATAGCCGTTTGGTTTCCATTTGCTTGGTTTATCATCGGACTTAATTGATCCTCATTAAGTTTTGGATAGTTCATTGGTAAATTTGTCTGAGGGAAATTATCAATAATAGCTGGCAATTCGAGAGAAATAATGGGAAGACCATGGAGCATTAATGTATTAGAAATATGTATAAGAGTGAACTGATATGCAATGTTAGGTTCGTGAAACTGCAGATAATCTTCTGATAATGAATTCTTGAAAATGTCCCATAACTATCTTACATTTGAAGGGGTCTGAAAGATACATATGTAAGAAAACAGTTGTCGTAACTGAGAAGGCATCTGAAATTGTGACGCTTCTGCCAAACAACACTGCCATTCAGAATCGTCAATCAGCAAACCTCGCTCCCTAGCTGTTTCTTTAAAAGTAGAATAGACAACTGCTTTTTATGATCGTAGATCCTGGAAGCTGGTAGCTCCTATGACGTGAAGCAATAACAGGCGTAAATAATACCATTCTGTTTCTGTGGGTGAAACATTATACATTCTGTCTATAGTTTTTGAAACATTTTTTTCTTTTTTGCCACTGGCAGTTGCTCTTATTCCAGACGTATGTACTGGTGTTTCAGGTTATATATACGGACTTCTGGCTTGCGAATCTTGATTCAACTTGAACCACGCTTGTAATTCCGTATTGCGCAACTGTGCTTGAAGTAAAATATCAGGAGCGTTATCATTTTTAAAATAGATATTTTTCTCGTTTGGCAAGTGAACGGGTAATCGCACGATAGAATGTGACTGTTCATGCATGTGAAATGAAAATATCCTGAATGCGGCTTCTGTTGGACCAACATATCTAGCATTTAGGAAAGAAGAAATTTCATCGTAGTTCACCGTTTCGCCTTCAGGACATATTTTAACAATGCAGCAGTCATGAACTTTATACACATACTTGTGGATTTTAATATATAAGATACTTGTGGATGTATTTAACACTCCGAACACTTGAGCATATTTCAACATTAATATGAGCTTGCAAGTAAAGTAAAAGAAGTGGATTGTAGGGAACAATGAATCGACTATCGATTTCAATGTCAATGCCTCGAATTGTTTTTATAATAATCCGTCCATTATTTCTTCTCCTAAACGAAGGATAACCATTGGCATTATATTTGGTCTCTTCCTGAAACTGTTTAGGGAAATCTTTCTTACATACGCCATCTTTCATACAGACTGAAGAAGGATTCAAAGATCCGCGAGGACCATGTACCATATGACGCCTTCCCAACTCGTATAGCGCTTCATCCTCGAGATCTGGTATTTCGGCTGACACCACACTGTCAATGTCAGAAATTTCTCAAACCTCACAATCTTCCATTGATGTTAATAGTAAATGGATGTGCGGAGGACCTCGTTCTTGAAATTTTACTGTATATAGATATGCTTTTACCGAAAATTTCCTTAACATTAATCAATCGTAGCAATTCCTTTACTTTGCAATGGAAAACTCTCACTTCAATATCAGGCCTATTATAAGCCGTTTCCCAGAGATGAATGCTATTAAGTATTTCTGGCCAGCCCGCACTATAGGTGAACGTAATGAATAAATCTGGCTTTCCAAACTTCCTCACTGTCGCTATCGCATCCTGATAATTTTGCAATATTTTCCTTGGACTACCTGTAAAAGAAGATGGCAAAACTACAATACGACCGAATCTGAGATTTTAATTTTCTGCTCGTTCATGCAAGGCGTCTGCTAAACCGGCATATGTATCAACTCGTAACTTCGTTTGTTGATGACGTGTATATTTTAACCAGTCACCTTCCATACGACAGTAGTAATCAACGAATAAATATCCATCTTGCAAACTTGGGCAGCGACAACTAACTCAACATGACCTCCATGAACACCATTCATAGACATATACATTTTGTAATCATTGCTCGTATTGATAGCAGTTTCGGACATATCGCTGTTGCCAAAAATAAAGGAAGAATAATTATTCCACTTGTCTGTAACATGTTTTACAATTCGCTTTCTAACCTGTGTAAATAAACTCTGATTGTTGTACTTACAATATGCCAATGACCTGAACAGACAATTACCGCCACCTTTAATCTTTATAACATTTGTAATTGAGTGTCGCCTCTCATTCATCATAATATGATTCATTGTATTGATTGAGCACACAACCTATAAGGACGAATGATGAAACGAAAAGAAGACAGTTTGTAGCTGGTGAGACCAAGGACTATATAACAGAAAGATCGGATACACAATACACAATGGCGGTTCCAACATTCGACTGTGAAATTAGTTGTCTTTCGTATACAGTATTTGTTGCTATTCAAAGAGATGCTGACAAAGACAGTGTCATTAGAAAAATGACTTCTGATTGTGCATGAGCATTTCTGTCTCAAAGTAATCCATTCTTTGAGAAGATTTAATAATTTTATGTGCACCGAATCCCCTTCTGCTTATTGTATGCGACATTAGCGCCCGAGTGGATCAGGTAGAAGTAAACGATATCATGTATGGATACATGCGACATTAGCGCCCGAGTGGAGTAGGTAGAAGTTAACGATATCATGACGTAATTAGGGAACTCGCTGCTAATATCAAGTTAGTTTTATTATCGGGGCGTCTTTGAATATCATGATACAGTGTTAGTCATTGTCGCCTAGCGACAATATGTCCGTCAAGTAGGAATCTCTGTTTCGCGGGCTTATAGGCCGTGTTCCAAGGACATTTTGTCGTCCTGACGTTTCGCTGAATACTGCGTTCAGCATGTTCACAGGTTACATTAAGCGAGGTAAAACAAGTAAACAGAATATATATAAATATGTGAAAGTCTACATGTCTGTCAAGTCATTCGATTCTATTTTCGTGAGACCTTGAAGGAAGTAATGTTCGCAATTATTTTAATACACGAATGATATAATCAAGTGAGGTGGGTATCAATCGACGGTGCTTGACGGGCATTACATTTTAAGACAACAAACATCGTCGTAGCCCAAATACTTCCCGAGATATTTCAGTTTTAGTAAAGGGTGAAATTTTTTGAAAACTATTTTAATATATAAGATTAGGCCTACTAACAGTTTTGGGGTGATTGATAACGCCTTACTTTCAGCATTGCAAGGGAAGAAAAAAGAATTCATGACTGTAAACTGATCACAGATGTAGTCCTAAATCCGCAAATAGGCCATCAATAAAGTTTATAACCTCCATACACATGGCACGCGATTAAGTCACGTATAATGGAATTAATTCAGTATATTAAGTCTAAGTTAATAATAACCACCCCCACTCCCAATGATTTTTTATCTTGTTGCTAAATCATGCAAAAGCTCATGCATCATTCAAAGGCAAGCAAGACAGGATGGGATGGGATGGGATGGGATGGGATGGGATGGGATGGGATGGGATGACGGAGAGTGCGATCTGCAAACAATTTGTACTGAATGATGACCTGGTAAAATTACCAGTCCATTAAATAACCTGCATTACTATGGAAATGAAACCAGTTAAAGTTGGTGAAATAAACCTTTATACATACTCCTCCTACTCTCAAGTTGAAATTGCTAAATTAAAAGGCTTGCTCATGCAAAACTAGGTTAAATCATCTTGCATGTGTGCCACTGGAAACGCTAATGAAAACGTCAATTAATTTTCATAATACTGTCTATTGTATTAAGTAAGAGCATTCATACCTTGTTGCTGCGACTATAAATTGCAATAGCGTGTGGAGTTAAGAATTGATGGTGTGGGAAGGGTAGGGTATACACGAAGAAAGAGGCAGATATGGATAATGCATTGAAAGAAAAGAGATACCAACAAACCATTAATAGAAAGTCCTTCCCGTCATGTGGCTGTTCATCATTTAAGTAGAATAGGTAGAGCAAGACTTATTGAGAAGAGGGGTGGTACATTGCTAACTGTGCTACAGCCTTGCTCACGCAATCAACTGAATACCCCTTCCCCTGGGAAAGCAGCCACCTGCAACACTGAGCAGTGAGGGTGGTGGCAGGGGAATGAGGATACTACAAGAGAAATTCAAGTAAATCGCCTATCGTGCATACTTTAATTGAACTCCAAGGAATATCCCCTCCACCTTCTATAATCTGTACTCATCGCCCAAAACGCACCGCTGTTCGCTGTTCATTCAAAGCTTCCATCTCCAGGTACAAGAGTAAAAACGATATTCAAGGAGTTATCAATGTTAACTAAATGTTACCTCCAGACGTTTACTGACTATGGGTTAATAGACGCAACGTGCTATTCACAAGAAAACAAACTAATATTATTGGTGAACTGCTCGAATCTGGAGACCATATACTTATAGATACAATTGGAAATATATCGATGGTGGTAATGGTTTTAGGGAGGAACAACGAAGACATCTGCTAGTCTACGCATACAATATTCACAACAGAAGGAAGAAAGCATAATATTCAATTCTTCAATAAAATATGATTGTTGGGAAAATAAATTGGAAATCCAATGAAAAGCTGTAAGATGCAAGACTTTTAGACCTGCTTACGTAATACGATAAGGACAAAAGAAAACAAATTATGAAGGAAGATTGATAAGATGAAATGGAGGATCCTGTGGCATGTAAATGGAAACGATGCTGAATTTGTATGGGATCCCAGAGCCACCAATGCACATCAATCAAGTTATAGGCAAAGCCACGTGGGGCATTTGAAATATTCGTGATTGATCAATGTTATTTTTTATGGGTGTAGGTCATTACGCACCTTTTGCATAATTGAAGTCAACATCAATGTTTCACTTCCTAAAACCAAACTGATAACCTGTATTATATTACTGTGTATAGAGTTTCGTGTGTTTGCAAATATTAGGGACTGGAATAGAGAATAAGTTTCAGATGACACTTTATAAATCGTTGATATTGATACTTTTGGACATATTTTGGTCGATGTCTTCCATGCAAAGGTCTTCGCGTCAAACTCATCAATTGTCAGAAAGTCTTGACTTCAATACAGCCTACTACAGTCCAGCCGCTGAGGTCCGGCTCTGACGTTTGGTGATGGTGGGAGAAGAGGGGTCAAGAGAACAATACAGTCAACCTACGGGAGTTAATCGAACCTTGAAACTTGCCTTCATTGTAATTCTTCTCTAGCGTATTAACTATGTATCCTGGAAGTCCCACGTCCCATTTGCAATTTTATGCATGATTTTGTTAGTCCGACAATGTTGCGGTTACAAAACCTAAATTCTTCAATGGCAGTGGAATTCCACCTATGTTAGCGAAGTCGCTTACTACCATGAAGAATGTTGTCACCTGTACCAATCAGCGGTTTTCCCGGTAAGCAGGTTTTTAAATTTAGCTCGATGTTGACGAGGCTCTCTTCTGTTGCTCTGTGTGTTAGTGCAGGTTTGTTTTTTTATTGTCTTGTATGTGCATACTTACCGGTTAGCTGTGTGTAAGTATATTACTTTAGTAATATGGTCAGCCGTTCGTCAGAATTCATTTAAAAACATGTGAAATATTTTATGTAATCCATTTTTTTTTATTTCGCGGTACAGAACCGGTAACGCTGTCTCTCTCCCTCATGAGAAATGTCAGAACCGGACATTCGGTGGCTGGACAATAGTGTGTCAAATATATTACTTCAAATTTCTTGAAGGTAAATGCCATTCATTCAAGGTGAAGGATTGTTTTCAGTGTAACTGACCACAATATGGTTTGAAATAAACCGCATTCGTTTTATTGTAATTCTTTCTTTAACAGAAGTTTAGCTAACGTATCCATTCAGATTGCTCACCACATTCAACGGATTACTTAGAATGTTACTTTCTCTAAGGCGATTGATGTTAAATAACGTAGGTCCCGATCGTAGAAGTCATGCCGTTTCAACCAGGTAACTATCTTAAAATTTAACGATAGCCTCGATGTTTCGCTACAACAACAGTGAATTTCAACAACTATATAACCATACAACGGTGTTGTTCTTGTTTTATGCAAGGGTGAAAGAGTTTAACAATAATAACAATAATGTTATTGGTTACACGTCCCTCTTAACTACTGTACTATGGCTCTTAGAGACGCCGGGGTGCCAGAATGTTTCCCCAAAGAGGATCTCTAACAAGCCTATAAATGCACTGATACGGCTCCCTCGCATTTGCGCACCCTCAGATGCCAACTGACTGCACCGGGATTTGATCCTGCTATCCTGGGCTTGGCAGGCGAGAACGTTACCGCTGAGCCACGCAACCAGTCAGTGAAAGAGTTTAGGTAAAACGCCTAAAACAAGATACTTTTAGACCTTCACTTCCTTTATAGTTAATGAACCTTTCTTCTGGTCTGGTTATTCTTATCGTTTAAAAAATTAATTTAAACCGAATATCAGCTACTTAACATCATAAATAAGATATTCCTAACAGTATAAGGCAAAACATCGGTGTGCAATGCTATACATAAACGATAAAAATTTCCAGAGGTTATCTTCAAGTACGTATGTGGCTCTATAATAAAATTGTAGGCTATGTTATTTAATAATAATAATTCTTCTTTCTTCGATTCGGCCAACGTTTGTGCGTACGTAGGTTTTCCTGAAGTGGAACACGCTTTTTGGATATCTTTAGGGGAAATTTCCATTTCGCGTAGATCTTTCTCAACTTCCGTAAACCATGCCCCTTTGGTTTTCTTATCTTGGAAGTACGTCAATATCTGTTTTGATATCCTGCCAGGGCTCATTCGTGTCACGTGGCTATAAAAGGCAATCCTTCTTTTTCGAATCGTGTCACTGATTTTCTCCACGTGCTTGTACAATTCGTGGTTGTGACGCCTTCTTAACTCGCTGTTTTCTTTGATGGTACCCAGGATTTTCCTCAAAATCTTCCTTTCTTTAGCCTCTAGTTTTTCCATCAGACCTTTCTTGTTCATTATCAGAGCCTCAGCCGCATACAGAGCCTCTGGTCGAATAACAGTGCAGTAATGTCTAATTTTGGCGTTTAAGGATATCGATCTCTTCTTGTAGATGTCTTTAGTCAGGTTGTTATTATTAATAATAATAATAATAATATTAATAATTTCGAGAAAATATCAAACATTATTAGAAAGCAACGATTAAAATGTTATGGACATACAGTAGGCCTATTCAATGCATGGACAATGAAAGCCTTACTAAAAGGATATTTAATCATGCCTCCTCATTAGAAGCCAAGAATAACTGGACATTAGGAAGTGAAAGGAAGGAAGCTTGTAGTTTTACGTGACCGTTACTCATGTGATCATGAGCCACGGGACCTCCTTTATACGTGGACTCCGACCCACAGGACATAGCGTTTCACTTCGAAAATCTCACATGCATTGGCCGGTCCACCCTGGTGAGAGAATAACAGCTTGACCACTGCGCCACTACGTCCCTCTAATAGAAATTGAAAATGACCTTCAAGAAATCAACGTAACAGACGAAATGTAATTGGACAGGCCTACATTCAGATTGTTGGTGAACAAACATCAATTTGCTGCACACCCCTGGATGAGAGCCATCGACGCATGGACAGCAGAAAAGGAAGAAAACTCATAGTAAGGGAATGAAGAAATTTTGGGAAGAGAAGAAAGCTAATGCAAATTCATCTGTGAATTGCACTCCATAACGTCGTAAAAATAATAATAATAATAATAATAACTATAAAATACGTACAAAACGTAGGCGAACTATTTCAGCATTTTTATGGATTGCGTGTGGAACAAGCCTGACTCAGAATGAATCACTGTCAGTATCGGCTTCGGTGGCGTAGTCAGTAGCATGTTGAACTTCTATGCCCAAGATCTCGGGTTCAAACCCGGCCGAAGTCGTCGGATTTTTTAAGAGCCTTAAAAATCCCACAGTATGCCTTCCTTCGGAGGGGAAGTAAAACCGACGGTCCCATGTCAAAGATTTATGGCATGTTACAGAACTTTCCACTAATTACACCTGTGTGAAGCTAAATTATATATAGGTTAAACATTCGACAAACGCTCTTAGGTTCCGAAGTTCGTCGCCAGGAGCCGACTGCGGTGGCATCTGGTAATCACGTTCTGAACTAGTAGTCGTTGACGGTGGCGATTGGCGGTAAAAGTAGGAACTGCTTGAAAAAATGCAATGTGTGCAGTCCTCACGTGAATTGAAAACAGATAACACACACTAATACAGTAATCGCAATTAACACCGGTTATCAGACAGAGTCTACACACACCCAAATTACACGGGGCTACATGACCGCGTTGTCGCAGTCCCTAAACTGAGGAACCAACCAGCCATCAGTATCGGTAGACCAACCAATTATATCCAAATCTAGCTCTACCCAGTCCCTTTACAACGTTATCTTACTGTAGATAGACTATTTCAGGGGTTGGAGGTGGTAATTCTTCCTCACCCTGTGAATAAGTTATATTTATTAAACGAATAAATCTGGGGAATGTTTGTCTGAGTTAGGAACCTATGCAGACAGCCAGGCACGATGGAAAGTTCTAGAAGTGAGGTAGGACTGACTCGCTACTGGCAACCCGATGCCAAGTCAAGATAACGTGGCTAATTACAGACCTTATGAGCTAGGTTTTTCCCTCTTTACCCTCCCCTCACTCCGTTCCAGTCACCACCAGTCTTACAAAATATCGCACGTGTTATTTCTACATTTCCGTCTTACAGGATCGACCTCCCTTTCTCCATCTCTTCCTTTCCCTTACAATCCTTCTCTTTCTATTTGTATGCACGTCTGCGTAACCACAAAGTGAAATTTGTCGTTTTATAGAGCAATTAGTCACTTGCCAAATCAGAGGCTTACATCTCTGCGAACTAGAGGAAGGTTTAATGGATACGTTTACAATCTTCTATTATGCTGCAATAATAGGGTGACGAAGTGTTTAATATACCGGATGAAAGGGAATGAGCGCACAACTTTCTAATGAGTACAGGAGGAAACAGAACACTGTATATTTAAATAAGCTACTTGCGTTCAACTGGTGACAGGATACCAAATCTCAGAAAGTTCACTAAAGAAATTAACGTGCAAACTTCAAATTAGTGAGTTGGCGTGATAAGTACCAAGGTACTTTTACTTTTATATCGGTACTGACCACTTAGAATTCATATTAATAATAATAATAGCCTAACAGTAACAATTATATTAATAAACATAATAATAATGCATATATATGAAATATAACATATTTTTAAGAAAAACTAATAATAATAGTTAAAATGTTTCCCACCTTGTGAATGTTTTTTCCCTACAAATACTGACGTGGCCAATTAAGTGGAATAACAATTTGATATCCCAAAACTAACATATCAGTAAATCTACTGACACGGCTCCCTCCTGACTGCGACAGGATTCGATCCTGCAACTTTGGTCACAGCAGGTGAGAACGTTACAGCTGAGTCACGCAGCCAGTCAGGGACTAGAGAAAACAGTACGGAAAAACCAAGGTTGTCACGCTGGGATTTGAAGTTTTGATATCAACACTTCCGTCTCCTCCTTATAGTTGAGGTGCACTACTTAATACGCACAACTATGTTAGAGAAATTTGATTAATATTACAAGGATTAGAAGGGCTTTGCCAATGATAATTAATCATCATCTCATTTGGAACGCCAACTCCTCGTCTAGGCTACTATAACCAACTGGACGCCAACACAATATCACTCGGTCCACAACATTAAAGTAGAGCTGATATGAAAGTTTAAATCCGTTTACTCCCTCCAGTTCGTTTACCTTATCAAGAAAAAATAAAGTGGCACATATAAATACCTATAAACGTTCAAACGTGGTTTGGCACTAATGTTGATAAATTATCCACTTAGGCCGTTTTTCAAATAGATTACTTTACTCCCCCAGTGAGCGGATCGACTTTATCAAATGCTGGCGGACACCTTTCTATAACATGCAAGGGTGGTGTTGTCGCAGAGGCTTATAGCATGTTTTCGAAGACCACTCGTCTGAACAGGGCCGATAACACGGGTGTAATCTAATCCCCTTAACTGGGGCGAGGGTGCGCCCCATGCTACACACCCGCGAGAAGACGGTGCCATGGCATAGAACACTACAGATTGGAAAGGAATCTTTAAATGATTACTAATACGTAATGGACGCCGGCCCCGTGGTGTAGGGGTAGCGCACCTGCCTCTCACCCGGAGGTCCTGGGTTCGATTCCCGGCTCCGTCAGGGATTTTAGAAACTAACGTGAGGGCTGGAACGGGGTGCACTCAGCCTCGTGAGGACAATTGTGTAGCTGTCTGACAGTGAGGCAGCACCCCTATCACGAAAACCAAGAATAACGGCCGAGGGGGCCCGATGCGCTGATCACGCGTCGCCCCAATATCTGGAGGCCAAGCGGTCGCTTGGTAGGCCTAGGCCCTTCATGGGCTATAGTGCCAGGGATTATTAATACGTAATGGACAGGTATGGATTTATTCGGCGCTAAAAACCCACAATGCTGGGAGGTGCTATAAAGACCAAAGGCATCTTGAGACATTATTCAGTACATTTCCTGGGAAAGAAATTAAATTTTAAATGCTTTTAGGTGGTCAACACGGTTGTACCCTATTGTAATGGGTCTTAACACAGATCGAGGTAAGTGCTATGTGACTTGAAATAACCGTTTGCCTGTAATCAGTGTAAATAAATCGATGGAAAAGATACACTACAATGGCTGTTGTCAGCTGCATTATTATTATTACCCCTAGTATTGGTTTGCAGCGCCGTTAGCAGTTCTATACAGATCTCTCTTGTCTCTTTAAATTTGAGTAGGATTGGCAGTTATTATCATTCATAACCATGTCCTATTTCTAATTTGACTGCACAGGCATGGCTTCGCCAATTCAAATCTCCGTAGTACATCTTCATTTGACACTTAGTTCATTCAATAAATATTGAATATCTTTCGAGAGCACCACATTTCAAAGTCACAATTTTTTTCTCAGATTTCCCGGTTGTCCAGGTTTCACTGCCATGCAGCAGCACACTCCACACAGATTATTTTTGAGGTGCTTTTCTATGCGGTTTGAAGTGAATAGGTGTCATATTTTATTAATGGTGGCCTTATCTCGGTTAAATCAACTTACAATCTCACAATTTGACCTCCCATCTCATGTTATCTGGTCTCCAAATATGTTAAAGCCTGCACGTTTTCCACTTTGTGCACAGCGTATAGGTTGTGTGTGTGGTACATTTCTGCTTCATTCTAGTATTTTGGTCTTTGGTTTCTTTATTGCCCTGTAGGCCAAGGATAGTCTTTATAACTTCAGTAGTTAAACGTTTATTATTAATACTATGGATAGCCTTGAGGACACAATGCATGGTATGGGAAATCACCTTAATGTTGCTGGTGATTTCAATGCCAAGGCCTTGGAATGGGGTATGCCGGATGTAGATTTCAGAGGACATCGTATACTGGAAATGGCTGCAAGTTTGGGATTGACGACCGTAAATGTTGGAAATACGCCTACCTTTCGATGACCTGGCCGCAAAGGGACCATACCAGATGTGGCTTTTGCGTCAGACGATCTTTTGTCAAAGATATCTGAATGGCGGGTGATTGAGGACTACACAGGAAGCGATCATCAGTATGTTACTTTCTGTGTACTTCAACAAAATCGACAACAAAGAAGTGGGAAGTGGATGCTTATGAGCGTCAGTGATAAACAAACTAAGGAAGGAGCAGCTTAAAAGGCTCACTAATTGGACACCGTCCTGAAATAATGCGAGAGCGGTTCCAGGACGGACTGTCAGGATAGAAAGGGTGTGTTTTTTTATAGGCTAAGAATCCCATATACTTGAAGAGTGTCATGATAGAAGATTTTTCCACTTCCCTCGTAAAATCAATTATTACTATTATTATTATTAATATTATTATTATTAAACCACCCTATCCACAAAAAGGGGGATAAGAAGGACGTTAATAATTACAGGGGTATATCAATTGTATCTGTTCCCTTCAAGATCCTATCCAAAGCACTCCTGAACAGAATTGAAGATCATCTTGATAATCAGATTGGTGAGTACCAGGCTGGTTTCAGAAAGGTACGTTCTTGTCCGGAACAGATTTTTAACCTGAAAAACATCATTAGGTATAAGACGATAGGCAGGTATAACTATGAGGTCGTATTCATTGATTTTTAGAAAGCGTATGACTCAATTGACCGCGAGTCGCTACTGAATATTTTGGAAGAGTTTGGAGTGAATGACACGTCTTGAAATCTGATTAAACAGACTTTGACCGACACAGTGTCAAAAGTAAAATATATTGGCGAGATCTCAGATCCCTTTGCAATCAAAACTGGTGTCAGACAAGGTGATGGATTATCACCAATCCTACTGAATTGTGTATTAGAAAAGGTCATTCATGAATGGTGGAAGACACTGAGTCGGGAAGAAGGGAATGAATAACGATTCAGGCTAGGGCCCAAACTGAATGGGGTGCACGTTCATTGTTTGGCTTTTGCAGATGACCTAGATATTTTTGCCAACATTATTAAATCACCCATTGTAAAGATTAATCGGTTGTCAGAGATGGCTGAGAAAGTAGGTTTACAGATTTCCTTTGAGAAGGCAAAATACATGACAAACATCAGTGATGGACCAGAATGGATGAAAACAAACCGAGGGAAGACAAACATGTAAAGAAATTTAAATACCTGGGTGAGGTAATCCACCAAAATGGCCTAGAACAGGAAGCAATTAATCTTAGAATCTGGAAATTAGACCGAGCCTATCACCTGGCGAAAATTCTCTATAATATGTAGTCTCTGAGCATTGGAGCCAAATTAAGACACTACAGCACGGTTGTCAAGCCTGAAGTAGTATATGCTTCGGAGACTTTGACTATGAACAGGCGGGGACTAGTCAACCAGTTAGTCAAACGAGAACGCAGAGTATTGAGAAAAAAATTAGGCAACATATGGGTTGACGGACACTTACGTTTGAAGTCAAACGAAGAGTTACATAGAAAGATAGAACCAGTCACGTCAACAATAAAAAGGAAAAGGTTGTTGTTCTATGGACACATTTTCAGAATGTCCAACGATCGTCTAACAAAGAAAATATGGAATTTCGTGAAACCAAAGAAGAAAACATTGGCATGGTTTGAAGAATGTAACGAATACCTTATAGAAATTGGTATTCCGGACAGCGAAATTGTGAACAGGTGTGAATTCAGACACCTAATCAAAAATTACCAGGGATATGAGGTAGGGGTAGAACCAAAAAGACGGAGGGGACCTATTTCAAAAGATCGGAAGAAGGCGCTGAGTGATGGGCTCAAGAGATACTCGCAGGATATCAAAGCTGGCAGACGATCTAGAACGAAACATTGATTTTGATTGATACTCCGCAGTCCATAGTGGCTCAATTCGAATGTAAAAGTATAATTATTATTATTAATAATATTATTATTAGTAGTAGTAGTAGTATTGACTCATATGTTCACCATGTCATTGAGTACAATTCACCATTTCATCGGCATTTGTTGCAAGATGGAGTGGAGTTCTCTATACTGGTTGGATGAGGAATGAACGAACTATGGAGCAGGTCTCTAAAATAACTGATTTCTGCATACTGGTATGCAGATTATGATGGAGCCCCAATTTATCGAGGTTGGCCATCAGCGACTGCGGTATGATACTTGTGGAAGAGATTATGATAGCCAATACTGTAACAAATTCCTGTCGCCACATTTGTCGGATCTCTCCAGCCAGAGGCATTATTATTATTACTATTACTATTATGATTATTAGTTGTCTTGTGCTTTAGCTTTCACTACCCCAGCATTTTTGTTGGGATTACATTAACGTAATCCCAAATATTCAATATATCATAAAGATTATGTTCAGTTGAGGATAATAATGAAATTTTTGAACTCATTAACATCTACAATCATTTGCAGCAACACCCCTGAATTTCTTCTGTTTGTATGATTCTGAATGAACAGTCGAACAATTCTGCACATATAAAGGATAACTGCCTTTTGCATTAGTTTGTAAAGACCATGGTTTAACATCAGTTCTCGGAGATCATTCTGTAATGGCAATGGAATTACACCAGTACTGGAGATGATAATAAGCATTGTTCTAATTTGCTCTATGTGGCATTGCCTCCAGATAAATTCTCCAAATTCAGTAATAGTTTGTAATTATTATTATTATTATTACGATGATAGTTTCAGCCTACTTTAGATTATTGCAAAAAGTGAAAGTAGACTTATGAAAAGTTGTGTCAGTCTGTGTGTGTGTGTGTGTGTGTGTGTGTGTATATCTGCACCCCCCCCCCCTCTTATCAATTAAAACATGACGAAACCAAATTGAAAGGAATTTGGTACAGAGGTAACATTAGCAAATGACACCACAGTGTCATATTTTATATCACCACCATCTTGATGGAAACGGAATGGCGGCCACCCTAATGTTCAAAGCTTAAATCAAATTATGACTAACCTAATCATTTGATCTCTACCAAATTTTGCAACAACATACCTACACGTGAGAAGCGTTCTTTGACAAAATTACAAGGTCATCAGCAAAGTAGTTTGAAGATGGCGGCCATGTATCTGTGCAAATTGATCCTCCCTATCAATTCAAACACAACGAAACCATAACAAACCATCTTTGGTATAGAGGTAGCACTAACAAGGGACAACTCAGTGTCATGTTGTACATCGCCGCCATCATAACGAAAAAGAAATGGCGCCCATCCAAATGTTCTAAGCTTGAATCAAATTACGACTAAACCAATCATCCGATACCTACCAACCTTTTCAAAAATGTACCTTAATGTAGGAAGCATCTTTTTCCCAAACTACAAGGTCATCATTCAAATAGTTTCAAGATGGTGGACGGATGAATCATGCAAGCATTATAGCCTTACCGTTACTTACGATTCAATAAGGCCCGGTATTCCCAAATTCATTTGTCATACAGAGGATGGTTTAAACTGTCCTCGTGGAGGTGACCCGTAGGGTATTAATATTTTATAATAGAATATTATGCCATAAAAGTGACTAACAGTTCGGGCCGATCGTGCCGTATCGTGCTGGACCGTGCCGTCCTGTTGGGTTAAAATGGAGGCTCTTGTTTGATCGCTAGTCCATTAGAAGCATGATAGACTTCCAGGAATGTAATGAACAAAGTAATACAAATTTAGTATCAAATGGTTTATAAACAAGATGTTCAGTAAAGAACATATAGCCTACTTTCTCCTAAATGTATGAGTATAGTTATAACTCGTTGCTTTTATCAAAGAGTATAATAGAATCATTTCTTGGTTGAAGACCTTATAAACTATTTACCTCTACCAAACACCCCAACCTAGAAAAAAAACTGCTACCATCATTGAAGAATGAAAGTTAAGAAGTATCTCAAGAATGTTATGGATCTGGAGACATAATCGACTGGACTGGCTGCGTGACTCAGCGGTAACGTTCTCGCTTGCTGGGCCATAGGTTGCAGGTTCGTATCCTGGCGCAGTCAGCTGGCATTCGAGGGTACACAAATGCGAGGGAGCCGTGTCAGTAAATTTACTGGCACGTTAAAGATCCCCTTCGGGGCAAAATTCCGGCACCCCGGCGTCTCTAAAATCAACAGTAGTTAAAAGGGACGTAAAACCAATAGCATTAGTATTAATATTATTATTAATACATAATCGACCTGACGTGGGCAACATCCACCTTTGAGTTGAGGCATGTCTTTACACGTCTGGCTGTGCATGGCTTTCACAACCCTAATTGAATTAACAAATCTTTCCAAGACCATAGAGAGACGTGTGTATAGGCTACCAACTATGTGGATATTTTCGATTGCTATTTGGCAGCAATAAAATTATTATTTTATATCCTGAACTAGCACCAACGGCTAGAGTTCAGATACTATGTGAAATCGCTTTGTTCTTTACTTCAAATAACATTTTCAAAAAACGCACAATAGGCTGTTACAAACTCTTTAAAATAAAAAGTAAAAATGTATCGTAGTATCATCATGTCTCATTGTTCAAATTCGATGCGCATAAATGCCAATGGTATACTAATCATTGGAGTTCCACGTAGACCAGTCGTGACATCTAGTGGAGAAGTATCGAACAAGATAACCCTAACAGGACGAGTGCATTCTAGCGGCCATAAAAATAATCTTTTCAATAAAATCTGTAAGTTAGTCTGTAAGCCGGCGTGCAGCTCGCCGCCAGTTGGCCATGAAAATTCACTTTTTGCCGCTAGATGTCTCGTGCAAATCTGCTGGCGAAATTTGTTTTAATTAAATATATTTTTTCAATTGTAATATGCACAATATAACGCTTAATTTTAAGACGTCAGAGTCATTACAAAACAATGAATATAAAAAATGTCAAGCAAAAAAACCTAACTCTGATGGGGTTTGAACCATAGCCATAAGAATGATAGGCCAACGCTTTACCACGGAGCCAAACGCGCCAACGTACATTGACCGATATCAAATGAGTTAGATAGACCGTGTTAGCAAATAATGATTTACACTAAACGATTTCATCAGTGGAGTATATTATTTACATATAAAGCATTTCACACAAAGTTTATTTATTTTGTATCAGTACGCTATATTGCATGCAATACTCAAATTAGTGATATATAAGTCAGGCACAATATATCCGCTGCCATCTTGCCTTGTAACTTGTGACCGATATCGCATGGTTTTGAGAGCTCTGGCAACGTCGCATAGCAGGAGGAAGGATGCAAGCGGAAGTAACCTGAGGTTGATGTTTTTACGTCATGGACATAGTCGACAGCATGACTAGGCGAAGTTTCCAGAAGTGTAGAGGGCGCTGATGAGCTCCAGGAAAAGTTGAGGTGGAAAGGTCACACCGGAGAAGCGGGTCACTTTATTTTGCATCGCCGTCCAGCGAAGTTCACTTTCTTTTGTGTCGCCGTACGCCGAAGTTCATCTTTATTTTTGTGTCGCGGCACGCTGAAGTTCCTAACAAGTGTGTAGTAGCAGTCGTATCGTGGCCGCTTGGAACCAGTGTGGTATTCCGACAGTTTTTTGGGACATAGCTGAAAGGATCAGTATTATTTCTTGCGTGGACAGCTCTGTGTTAACGAATACTAAAGCTGAATGTGGCGAGGTGATATTATAACGCAGATCATAATGCATTATGTTGTGGGACACTAGTCATTTTGTACAATAAAGTGCGAGCAGACACACGTGGTGTCTCAAGCTTTTACCAGGTACGGGACTGTATGGGCCGTGCGCTATATAACTGACGCCCAGAACATAAGAACGAAGCGATGTGCTTTTGTTTGACGACCAGACAAATGAGTGTCCAGGGTCAGTGAACTATGAGAGATAAGCTGAGTGCAGTCCAAATATAGAGCGACATTCTAGGTCAAGGACGGACGTAATCTCTTATGAGTACAGGCTGGTGTTGACGCGTACGATATAACCTGTGCCGTTATAGAGTTATTATCACGGCCATGAGTTGATATTACTTGGCATAGTCGACATGAAGATTGCAGCGATGTATTGGACGTCAGTGAACTATGAGAGATAAACTGAGTGTAGTCCAAATATAGAGCGACATTCTAGGTCAAGGACGGACATAATACCTTATGAGTACATGCTTGTGTAGACGCATACGATATAACCTGTGCCGTTATAGAGTTATTTTCACGGCCATGAGTTGATATTACTTGGCATAGTCGACATGAAGATTGCAGCGATGTATTGGACGGACATAAAGGCTATCAGTACAGACCAGTGCGAGTTTTGTGTCAAGAACTTTACGAGCGAAGAGATGGCAAGCTAAGTTTAGTATGTGGAAGCTGTTACGATGACGTGGAAACGAAGGCGAGCCAGGACCATGGACACCCCGAGGGTCGCGAGCTGGATCCAGGACGAGAGGGGAGGATGTTCAATGGGAAGAACGTGGACCCAAACCCCCAGGAAACGTGTCAGCGGAACCAAGACTGAGGTGGCCGAAAGGTACTGAAAACCATGTTAATTCTTAAGTAGTGGTTAATGGGTAGTGGTTACTAAGATTTGGACAGTTGGGCAAAAATCGAAATAGAAGTTAATCAATAAGGATAAAATGCGATATAATGACATGATTAATAGGATAGTAAATGTTAAGTTTTCTTTTGAGAGATTAATGCAGTCATATTTAGGGTTTAAAAATAAATGTATGGATGCTTCAAAATATAATTTGAGTACAGGGATCTTTCAGCGTGTTAAGTCGCTGTGTTCTTTGAATTGGTGCAACCTGGATGACAAATTATGGTTTGAACAGGATTAAATTACAAGGGATTCATTTACACTTAATGGGCCACTTTTTGTGCGCACATCACATTTATGCTAAACACTCACACGTCACTGAGGTTTCCCTTTACATGCTAACATGAGGAGATGCGTTTGGTAGGTGACTGATACAAGGTTGTGTAAATAATGATACTGCATTGATAAAATAGCAGGGTTGCATAATACGAAGTTATGATGAAACCAAAGGTTCTCGATATAGCGAGGTGAATAAAATAAATGATTATAATTAATGTTACGTGATAGGTTCAAGTAGATGAAATTTTGAGGCAATTGTCAGTTGAAAAATAATACAGATAGGCAGAGGCCATCTACTTAAATGTTTATGGTGTAGTTATAAATATGTGAAGAGCATGCAGTGATTAATAAATAAAAAAAATATATATCTGGGATCATAAAGATGTTAAAATGTAAAGTGATGAATGTAAAAGCCAACAGCCAGTCATTTTTCTGAGTGAGGCACAGCTGAACGAAAACCAGTGAAAATAATAATGAAAGTATTTAATACATGAATAAAAGGTCTGAAAATAAATTCTTTAACGCCAGTGACATCCATACATAACAGTACTCTTTTTCCTATTTTGGTGATTACATTTAGTTAGAAGGAGATCGAATGAGGCAACAATTTTTTTTTCTTTGAATATCTTTTCAGATTTATGCACCTGCTCATTTATGGACTATTAGCGGAGAGGTGACATAGCATTTTGAAGTAATGGTTGTAATACTAGAATGATATAGCTCTGATCTCCGTAAGTTATTTTGTATCCAAAGATTAGGACGCCCGGAGATTTTTGTCCTCATTAATTTGAATTTTGCTTCTGCGTATTTTTTTTTATTTGCACGTCAAGAGTAATTTTGAGAAGTCTCCGAGCGGAGGTAGGCTTCTGTGTGTGATTCTATGTATTTAGTGGTGTGGTTCTGTAATAAATGGTGGATGAGTTTTATCTTAACAGCGGAGTTTTTTGTCATTCTTGTTCGTCGTCATACTTGTGTGTCCACCGGATCAATTTTGAGATTTTACCCCAGTTGTACCCATCATTGTAAGGACCCCGGGATTGCTTGAATCTCGTTCCCGACACAGTTTTTTTTGGCCAAAATTGATTCGGACATTCAAGATTTTTTTTTTCTTTCGCGTTGTACCGAATTCTGGGTGAGGGTTGAAGTGTATGTCGGGCCACCCAATCCAAAGCCAGATTATCGGGCACAACAAGATGGCGCCCACCGTGTAATGGCCTCGAACTGGGAATATCGTACTGTGCCCAACTCTAGGAATGGGTATTCCAAGTTTCAGACACCTAGATATCAAGGGAAAGGCTGTAGCAGCGTTTGAAAGTTCAGATATTTGAATATCGCGCTACATTGCTTCTCGAAGCCATTCGAAGGAAATTACCGATAGTTGGATGGTAAATGACGTAGCGAGTAACAGCAGAGGTGGAGACTATTTATTGATTAAATAGTTAACTATGGAGCAGAGACTTGAGACTGGGATCAGATTACTGGCACGGCCAAATAAAAGAGAATGCAATTAGTATCAAGTAAATCGGACCAGGGATTCAAGAGATATGAGGATTTTTAGATATCAGGCGATGACGCGTGACCCTGACCGTTTTTGTATAAAAGCAAGCTGGAGCAAGCTTAGTTAGCTCAATTCATCACAAGCACTTGGCGAACAAGTTGCGTCTACGCTGAGCCAAGGCACATGGTTGCCACGTCTACGAAGAAGTACTTTTCAAATCGTGATAGTCACGAGAAGTGCTGCGCAAACGAGTTGGAACTTAGTAAGTTTCTGGTGAGGAGAATCACTGAGGTGATTGTATTTCTACAGACATTGGTGGAAATATTTATATTTCTTAAAGGACATATGCTAGACTTGGTCTAGAAAATAGTATTTGTCACAGTCCAATAGTAAATTAATACTTGGATGTTTAAATCCATTTAAAGTCAGTTTTCATATTTTGTAACTATTTAACCACTTCGATCCGTCAGTACATTGAAGAATAGTCTATAACGGTGGCGTTCATTAGTCTACGCAAGGGAAACTGCAAGTTGTCTAGCGCATGGCAGATGGTGATATACAAACCATGCCCAGGGAACGATCTTCAGAACAGCCGTTAACTGCTTAGACTGTCAACGTTTTTCTTGTACTGATGAGATTACAGTGAGTTAGGTTACAACTGACACATTTAAGAAGAGATCGCTTAGATCTGACCCTTTTCAACAAACTGTTATGGCTTTGTTAGAAGCACATATTAAAATGGAACCACAGTCATTTAAAACGTCGAAAGATACTACCATTACGTCAGACTAGACGATTTGTGGGTCTACAATGGCGGCCGATACAAGGATTATACGTGCTTGTCCGCTAGGGCATGTCTACGGATAAATCTGGTATAGACCAGGTTTACTACACTTCAAGAACATCAAGAAATGTAAGCCACATTTGAATTATTTTATGCTTAGCTAATTGGAACAAACTATTTTTCTGCAGATGACCAACACATTTTTTTTCATCGTATTTAAAGCTTGTAATGATTTACGCAAGACTTGTTAGATTTATTCTGAGCATTTTCAGCACTCAGAACAGTTTAGGATCGATGACCGAGCATTTTGAGCATTTATTTGAATTTTTCATATTTTTGGGAAATCACGGTAATCAGCCGATGTAACTGTAAAAGTTAAAATTTATTTTTGTTGAGGAATGGATATTTTTTCCATATTCGAAGGTTCGAACATGTGGATTCTCACATAATGAGATGATAATTAAACATATTTGAAATAATAATAATAATAATAATCCACTAATAATAATAATAATAATTTTCATAATTTTTCTAAATAATTCTTGGATATTATATTTTATAATAATCATATGTATTGAGAAAGAGCCTATGAAGTAGTTGAAACATTTCTAGTTTGGAACAGGAGATTTTCCGAAGGAGAGTGGTTAGCGCAAGCCCGCATTCAACCTACATTTCAGTTCTGGTTGAACAGTTGATATTTGCTATGAGCAAAGTATATGTTTCATATAACACGGAGAGGCATGAAACGGGAAGCAATTGATATTTGTATCAAATAGGATTTTTGTATTTATATAAAATCATGACGTAAATACACTTCGAAAGTGAAATGAAGCTTTTCATGAGTATGGTAAATTCACGGGTTGAACTGAATGGTAAAATAAAATAAACTTGTCAGTTTATTAATCTTCCAGTGTTGATAACAAGCAGAGGCTTGATTTATTGTATAAATTTTGGGAAGATAATTTATGTGTGTGGAGTAGTTGAAATGCCATTCCCAGGTGCGCAGGTTTAAGTCGCAGGAATGAAGGTTTTTTCGAGCATCAATCAAATAGCAGGTTCGATGGCTCAGGTTTGTAGTTGGAGTATTGGAGCCACACATTTCGTCGGATGAATGACCCGAAGGTTATTTCCTTGAAACCATCAGTTCTTATTTCAACCTTGTTTACGAATTCCATTTAGACTTTGATTTTGCTAGAACCCGGATTTGTCATGATAGTAGTTTATTCTTCTTCAGAGGAAGACCTTTGCCGTTGTTGTTGTTGTTATAATATTGTGTTCTTACACAAATAGTAGAATGGGCCACTGCCAATTTAAAGATAATTCTTTAACCACGAATAATTTGAAGGATATTTTCAATCCTAGTGCCATGAACTAAATGAATTCATTATAAGACTACAATTCTAATTTCCGCATTCTGTCGAAGAATTGCAAGTTGTGAAAGTTGCTAGAAATGGCCATAAATATAAATATTTTTTTCATAATAATTCCAAGTGGAAAATCTAATAATTGAATGGTTCAACCATTTATTGATCAAGTTGATGATTCAGAAATCATATGTTTTGTTTGGAACTTGAAGTTCATAATCGAGTCACTTCTCGAATGTTTAATGTCAGAAGAACAATTAATTGTTGTTGTGCTTCGCACAGTTCTTCGATGCTATGCTCAATGGTCAAATATTTTTCAGATGTTGTTAATATGTGTTAATAATTTGTGTTGCTACGATGATAATAATAGTTTCAACGATATATTTTGGAAAACTGGAAAACAAATGAAAGTCTAAAGAAATTCTATAAACATTTATTCTACGAGTGTTAATATCATGTAAATAGTCAAACAGTGATCTACGTTATTTCCAGTATGGACAATTCATTTTGCACTGGAGTTAAAATGTTAATAATTTTGGAACACAGTCCACAGGACTAACAATCGGACTTGTGTTTTCAAAAAGATTGTCAAATGTGTTTGGAAGATTCTGTATATTGTGTGTAAATAAGAGTGTGGATCGCCACACGTGGATGTTGATGCTTTGAGCATTATTCTTGCAGTCAGATTTTAACGTTAAATAAACTGAGATAATTTTACCAGATGTGTTTCACCCAATTAAATCTCCTTCTATCCTTATTGTTGCATTGAGCCAAAAATCAGCAAAGCATTTTTATAAATTTGATGTCGTTTTTGCGATTTGCTTTAACCCATCTGGCGCTCCGGGATATTTTGATTCTCGTGCTGACTGATTATTGGTAAAATGCATATGTGGTCGTGCGGACTCCGGTCTAAACGGGCACAGTACCACGCAGTGGTATAGCCGACATCTTGAACTCGAAAAAATTGGAACACCAGAGGAGAGTGACAAGATGGTGGACGGCCATGTGGCACAAATGGAATGGAGAGAAAACCAATTGAGTGCTGGTACCCCCATTTTATTGTGCGATATGTCTGTCAGTCTGTTAAAGTTCACTTTGTAGGATTTTTGTGTGTGTTTGAATGACATAGAACGAAGCGATTCAGTAACGTTAGATCGCTGTGTTTAAGCGATACCATCCACATTTATTATTTCCACATGATATTAGATTTCGATTCCACTGCCAAATTGAAGTAACCACTAGTCCTTAGTCTAAGTTAGTCACTAGTTGTAACAGCTTCCATGTTTATTTGTTGTGAAATATGGGAGAATTTGATGAAATTAAGGGATTGATGGGACAGCTAGGAGAGAAGCTAAAGGAGTTAGCTAAAAGTCAAAAGAATATGGAGGAAGGTTTGAAGACTCAATGGAACGACTATGAAGGTGGTATGAACACTAATCTAGATGGGTTGGATAGACAGTTGATTAAGATGCATGAAGGAATAAATACTAAATTTGAAGGTTTAGACACTAGATTTGAAGGTTTAGACACTCAATTCAAAGGTTCAGACACTCAATTCAAAGGTTTAGACACTCAATTTAAAGGTTTCGACGCTCAATTTAAAGGTTTCGACACCAAATTCAAAGATTTAGATACTAAATTCGAAGGTTTTGAAAAAAATCTTGGAATTCAGTCAGGGGACTTGCAAGGAGGATTGGAATTATTTAAGGAGCACCAATTCGATATGAAACAGTACATGGAGAAGGCTCAAGCCGAAATGACGGATTTAAAGGAACAAATTAAGAGGGATAAGGTGGAAATTGAAAGTAATATGGGGACACAGTTGAAATCATTGGAGAAAACCGTTCAAGAGAAAATGGATCGAAGCGTGGAGGCATTGACCGCCAAGATGGAAGAAAGGGATAAAGCAATCAACGCAGAGGTCTTGGTGTTAAAGGAAGAGGCGAAAGCAATACAGCAGAGATTAGCGAAAGATACCAGGAGCATGACCGATAAAATGTCTGAATTCACCATGGAGCAGGAATGCAAGATGGAAAGTCTTAGGAGTCAGATGGGGGAAATGAAATTAGAGTTAAACGACGAAATTAAAACACAGATTGCAACAGCGGTTTCGACAGTACAAGATAAAGTGAGTATTGCTCACGAAGAACAGTTAAAGAGAATTGTTGAATTAGAAGGAAAGATGGTAGAAGCAAAATCGATAGATGTAAACAAGGAACCAAGTCCGACAGGAACAACATTCACACCAATCAGTTACAGCTCAACTCAACCGATTACCATCATTAGGAATCAGGAGGACCGCCCAAAAAAATTTTCAAATTTGACTGGCATCACACCCATAGAATTCCTGCGGGACCTGAAGGAATACATGGATGAACATAGGGTTCCTAAAGAGAGAGAAATGAGGGTGATAGAAAGAGCTCTTGAAGGCCAACCGCTAAACTGGATGCGAGCTTTTAGGAATCAGTTTAGAGGGTACGATGACTTTGCGAACGCTTTCCTGAAGAGATGTTGGTCCTCAGAAGATCAACAAGGTATAAGGGCTGAATTATACTCAAAGAAATACGCGACTACCAGGCCAACACAATACGCTGGGTACTTCACGAATCAGGTAGCCAGGCTACAATTTTTGGATCCACCGTTGGAGGAGCAGGATTTGGTGCATGCCATCATACAGCAATATCCGGTAGAAGTCCAGCGTGTATTAATTGCATCGGGTGCAAATAGACTCGAGGTGTGTGACGAGATTTTGAGGAAACTAGACCACACGAGCAAGATGACGGAACCTCGTAGTCCAAGGACAGAACAGAGAGAAGCAAATATGGTGGTAATGGATCGTATGGCGCAGACGGAACCTCAGCGAAGTTATGGAAGGAACGATAGAGATGGAAGGGATGAAGGAAATGGCTTAAACAGATACAGGAATCAAGGAAAGCCATATGACCGGAGGCCATATTATCAGGATAGAAGTGGACGATTTAATCAGAGGGACTACGGAAGGTCAGGATATAGAGGGAGAGAATCGTGGCCACGTGATCGAAGACCATACAATAACTGCCCAAGGTACGGGAATCAAGAAAGGCAAAATTATAGGCCATCATTAGAAGAACGTCACCAAGAAAGACGAAGATACATTGAACAATTAAGGGAAAAGGAACAAGAAGAAGAAGAATCTCAGGCAAAACAGCATGAGGAATCGAAACCAGGCACCAGTGGAGTCAAATCAGGAAAGAGAAGCTGACAGGAAGGAAATACTGAGTTTGGACAGGGACTCACAGGCAGTAATAACGATTTTTTGCCCATTAATAATGATTTACGCCCTAGTGCTAGGACAGTCCAAATTCAAGCTATACACCACATAACTGATGAAGATATTATTTATGGAGACGAAGAAGGAAATAGAAAGGTGAGGTGTGTGGATCTGCCAATAATCAATGTAAATATAGGGAAGTGTGAGATTGAAACGCTGCTCGACACGGGTGCGAGTGTGAGCATAATATCGGAAGCTTGTCTGGAAGGAATAAAAGATTTAGTTGAGATGGCTATAATGCCAGTATCGAGTATGAAGATACAGGGTGTTATTCCAAACAGATCAGTAAAATGTAGAAAACAAGTTTTGTTTGAATTCCGAATCTCTGAAAGAGTATTCGAGCATGTATTTATTGTGCTCAAGGACAGTAAATACAGCATGATATTAGGAGCGGAATTCATTTCTGAGCACGGCATAGTCATAGACCTGCGCGGAAAAGTGGTTCAATTCAGAGATGATATAGATGAACGAGTTGAAAGTGAAAGGGAAGAATTTCCAATTAGGGACACTGGAAATAAGTGGGAAGGAATGTTGCCGGATAGCAAGGAGGAAATGAGGATAAATACCATCAAAGAAGAACCATTGGAGCCAAAGTTACAGGAGAATTCGGAAAATCTGATAGAAGAGTTTAAACACATCTTCGACAGCAAACCAGGGTTGATCAAAAATTTCCAGTATGAAATGAAATTAACTGATGACACGCCGTATAAAGGGAAAATTTATCCTGTCCCGGAATACCTTCATGGGAAGGTAGAAGAGATGATAAAGACAATGGAGAAGGACGGCATCATAGAGAAGAGGGCAACGTCATACTTGAACCCTCTCGCTATAGTAAAGAAACCCGATGGATCTGTGAGGATATGCTTAGACGCGAGAAAAATTAACAGCGTGAGCCTTCCAGAATACGACAGACCACCCAAGATCAGGGAGATACTGAGAAGGTTCAAAGGGAAGTCGATATTTACAACTCTGGATTTGACGGCGTCATATTACCATATTGAGCTAGCGGAAAATAGTCGTCAGTACACGGGGTTCCTATTCGACGAGAAGACATATGTCTTTTCTAGGCTCCCATTTGGCCTGAAAAATAGTGGACCCGTGATGGTGAGAGCACTGGACCAAAATCTAACGGAAGAAGTCAAGAAGCACGTGATCTGTTACGTAGATGACTTGATCATAGCATCGGAGACACCAGAAGAGCATATAGAACACATTAGAATGTTTTTTCAAAATCTAGATGAGGCGAACTTCAAAGTGAATTATAAGAAGTGTCATTTTTGTAAGGAGGAGATCATGTTTCTTGGACACGTGATAGATGGGCAAGGATACAGGCCAAACCCCCAAAAGATAGATGCTATCAAAAACTTCCCTAGGCCGCGAAAAATTAAGCAAATTAGAGGATTTTTGGGCATGTGCCAATTTTTTGCCCTGCATTGCCCTAAGTACTCTGAAGTGATGGCTCTGCTTCACGAGTTACTAAAGAAAAACAACAAATGGAAATGGGGAAACGAATGCGAAGAAGCTTTCAACAGAGCAAAGAGTATGCTAGTTGAAAACATAAAATTGGAGTATCCAGATTTTCAAAGAACGTTTTACTTGGAAACGGACGCTTCTTATGTGGGAATAAGCGCGGTACTATATCAACTAGATGACAAACAGCAGAGGCACTACTTAGCATTTGCTAGTAGAAAATTGAAAGCGCATGAGAGGAACTACACTGTCACTGAAGTTGAAGCCTTGGCGACGATTTTCGCACTACAAAACTGGAAGAAAATGCTATTAGGACACCGAATAATAATAATAACTGACCATAAGGCCCTCCAGTTTATGTTAAAAACGGATCTAGCCAATGAGAGAGTTGCACGATGGACCTTGTTTCTGCAAAGATTTGATGTTTCGATTGTTCACCAACCGGGAAGGAATAACCTGTTGGCGGACATACTGAGCCGAAATCCCTGTGAAGAAGCAAGCGTGCAAGTGGTAGAAATTCAGCGGGAAGACCGTGAGACGATTGAAAGACTCAAGAAGATCCCACAGTCACAAAAAAGATACGAGCCGTTGAGAAGAATTTATAGGTTTTTGAAAGGCAGGATGGACCGAGATGACCCTGAATACGGAGCTACTTCGAAACAAGCGGCTGTACATTTGATTTTAGGGGACTCAGTCTACAAGTTCATAGATCGAGATCGCACTATGCTCAGGATCGTAATACCACCCAGTTTAGTCCAGCCGGTGACATGGCTAGCACATCAAGCCATAGGTCATGGCGGCACGGACAAGACGATTGCGGTGTTGCAGGAACAATTTACGTGGGAAGGAATGAGAATATCTGTGAAAAACACATTGAGAACCTGTGACGTATGTCAGAAGAGCAAGTACTCATCACACCTACTACGGGAGAAGCCAAGGGCTATAATACCATCCAAACCCTGTGAGTTGTATTCGGCGGACCTGTATGGCCCCCTCCCTAGATCAACCTGAGGAAATCGGTACATATTGGTGACTATGGATGTTTTTTCGAAATTCATAATGTTGCACCCCATTCAAAAGGCAAAGGCGAGATACGTCATCAATAGGATAGAGAAAGGAGTGATTCCTAAGGCAGGTAAGCCCGAATATATTTTAACAGATCACGGGACTCAATTCACTGCAGCAGACTTCCAACAAGCGATTACGAGGCTGGGTATTAAACATATTTTAAGTTCAATTCGAAATCCCGAATCGAACCCTGTTGAAAGGACGATGGCTGAACTGGGAAAGTTTTTCAGAATTTATACACATGAAAGGCATGATAGATGGATGGAATTTGTACCGCTAATTGAAGCGTGTATAAACACCACACTCCATGAAAGTACGCGGCAAATTCCTCAGGCTCTCCATTTTAATACGGCACCCCGAAGACCATGGGACCTTCTGTTCAACAGACCTCCAGACGCCGTCCCCAGTCATAATGTAAGGATACAGAGGGCACGCGAGCGACTTCAACTCCAAGCGGACAAGAGAGCTAGAAGGGTGCAGCACAAGCGATTCGATCAGCCCCTGAACGAAGGACAGGAAGTGCTCCTCAGGAGACCTGTGTCATCTAATTTGCCAGCGAAGATCTACAGCAAATTTGTAAGAGTTTTCGCTGGGCCGTTCAAGATTGGACGCAATTATGGAAATAATTGTTACCAAGTCGTGGATATCGCAACTGAGAGAGTTATAGGCAAATTCAATGCAGCTAGCCTTAAAAGGTACCACAAGAGAGAGTAAGCATGCGATATGGAGAACTCATTGAAGAAATAGATTGTTAACCCAACAGAATAATAATAATCGAGATGTTTCACGCTTATTATTATTCCTGGTTGAGGGGGATTTGTGACCGATATCGCATGGTTTTGAGAGCTCTGGCAACGTCGCATAGCAGGAGGAAGGATGCAAGCGGAAGTAACCAGAGGTTGATGTTTTTACGTCATGGACATAGTCGACAGCATGACTAGGCGAAGTTTCCAGAAGTGTAGAGGGCGCTGATGAGCTCCAGGAAAAGTTGAGGTGGAAAGGTCACACCGGAGAAGCGGGTCACTTTATTTTGCATCGCCGTCCAGCGAAGTTCACTTTCTTTTGTGTCGCCGTACGCCGAAGTTCATCTTTATTTTTGTGTCGCCGCACGCTGAAGTTCCTAACAAGTGTGTAGTAGCAGTCGTATCGTGGCCGCTTGGAACCAGTGTGGTATTCCGACAGTTTTTTGGAACATAGCTGAAATGATCAGTATTATTTCTTGCGTGGACAGCTCTGTGTTAACGAATACTAAAGCTGAATGTGGCGAGGTGATATTATAACGCAGATCATAATGCATTATGTTGTGGGACACTAGTCATTTTGTACAATAAAGTGCGAGCAGACACACGTGGTGTCTCAAGCTTTTACCAGGTACGGGACTGTATGGGCCGTGCGCTATATAACTGACGCCCAGAACATAAGAACGAAGCGATGTGCTTTTGTTTGACGACCAGACAAATGAGTGTCCAGGGTCAGTGAACTATGAGAGATAAGCTGAGTGCAGTCCAAATATAGAGCGACATTCTAGGTCAAGGACGGACGTAATACCTTATGAGTACATGCTTGTGTAGACGCATACGATATAACCTGTGCCGTTATAGAGTTATTTTCACGGCCATGAGTTGATATTACTTGGCATAGTCGACATGAAGATTGCAGCGATGTATTGGACGGACATAAAGGCTATCAGTACAGACCAGTGCGAGTTTTGTGTCAAGAACTTTACGAGCGAAGAGATGGCAAGCTAAGTTTAGTATGTGGAAGCTGTTACGATGACGTGGAAACGAAGGCGAGCCAGGACCATGGACACCCCGAGGGTCGCGAGCTGGATCCAGGACGAGAGGGGAGGATGTTCAATGGGAAGAACGTGGACCCAAACCCCCAGGAAACGTGTCAGCAGAACCAAGACTGAGGTGGCCGAAAGGTACTGAAAACCATGTTAATTCTTAAGTAGTGGTTAATGGGTAGTGGTTACTAAGATTTGGACAGTTGGGCAAAAATCGAAATAGAAGTTAATCAATAAGGATAAAATGCGATATAATGACATGATTAATAGGATAGTAAATGTTAAGTTTTCTTTTGAGAGATTAATGCAGTCATATTTAGGGTTTAAAAATAAATGTATGGATGCTTCAAAATATAATTTGAGTACAGGGATCTTTCAGCGTGTTAAGTCGCTGTGTTCTTTGAATTGGTGCAACCTGGATGACAAATTATGGTTTGAACAGGATTAAATTACAAGGGATTCATTTACACTTAATGGGCCACTTTTTGTGAGCACATCACATTTATGCTAAACACTCACACGTCACTGAGGTTTCCCTTTACATGCTAACATGAGGAGATGCGTTTGGTAGGTGACTGATACAAGGTTGTGTAAATAATGATACTGCATTGATAAAATAGCAGGGTTGCATAATACGAAGTTATGATGAAACTAAAGGTTCTCGATATAGCGAGGTGAATAAAATAAATGATTATAATTAATGTTACGTGATAGGTTCAAGTAGATGAAATTTTGAGGCAATTGTCTGTTGAAAAATAATACAGATAGGCAGAGGCCATCTACTTAAATGTTTATGGTGTAGTTATAAATATGTGAAGAGCATGCAGTGATTAATAAATAAAAAAAATATATATCTGGGATCATAAAGATGTTAAAATGTAAAGTGATGAATGTAAAAGCCAACAGCCAGTCATTTTTCTGAGTGAGGCACAGCTGAACGAAAACCAGTGAAAATAATAATGAAAGTATTTAATACATGAATAAAAGGTCTGAAAATAAATTCTTTAACGCCAGTGACATCCATACATAACAATACTCTTTTCCTATTTTGGTGATTACATTTAGTTAGAAGGAGATCGAATGAGGCAACAATTTTTTTTTCTTTGAATATCTTTTCAGATTTATGCACCTGCTCATTTATGGACTATTAGCGGAGAGGTGACATAGCATTTTGAAGTAATGGTTGTAATACTAGAATGATATAGCTCTGATCTCCGTAAGTTATTTTGTATTCAAAGATTAGGACGCCCGGAGATTTTTGTCTTCATTAATTTGAATTTTGCTTCTGCGTAATTTTATTTTTATTTGCACGTCAAGAGTAATTTTGAGAAGTCTCCGAGCGGAGGTAGGCTTCTGTGTGTGATTCTATGTATTTAGTGGTGTGGTTCTGTAATAAATGGTGGATGAGTTTTATCTTAACAGCGGAGTTTTTTGTCATTCTTGTTCGTCGTCATACTTGTGTGTCCACCGGATCAATTTTGAGATTTTACCCCAGTTGTACCCATCATTGTAAGGACCCCGGGATTGCTTGAATCTCGTTCCCGACACAGTTTTTTTTGGCCAAAATTGATTCGGACATTCAAGATTTTTTTTTCTTTCGCGTTGTACCGAATTCTGGGTGAGGGTTGAAGTGTATGTCGGGCCACCCAATCCAAAGCCAGATTATCGGGCACAAACTGAGACAGCTCAGCTTTTTAAAATCACTTCTGCACTAGAGTATTACAAAATAAACTTCTAATTTCGAACGTGCCTGTTCCTTTAGAACAGTTAAAACGATTCTCGGCTCGGTAATCGGAACTGGTGGGTCCCATGATATTGATTATAAAGTTTGCATAATTCTCACGGCTGCCATCCTGAAATAGTATGGCGGATGACCTTGTAGTTTGGTTACAAGACTCGTCCTATATGAAGGTATGTTGTCACCAAATTTGGTAGAGATCGGATGATTTGTTTAGTGGTTATTTGATTTTACATTTTGAACGTTGTGGCCGCCATTCAGTTTTGGTAACGATGGTGGCGATATAAAACATGGCACTGAGGTGCCCTTTTCCAGTTCTACCTCTGTACCAAATTTCATTCAATTCGGTTTCACCGTGTTTGAATTGATAGGGGGGGGGGGACAGGCATTCAGAGTACACACACTCACACACACATAGACTCACACACACACACACACACACACACACACACACAGACAGACACACAATTTTTGGCCCTGTGTAGATCTCATAAGTCTACTTTCATTTTTTGCAAACATCGAAAGTAGGCTAAAAACGGCAGAAAACGCTAATGAAATAGTCCATTTAAAGTGTACAAATCATAGGCAATTATACCAAAGCAGTTAACGTTGCTAGGCGTAGTGGGCATGTGTAGCAGCGTGCTAGCTCGTTAGGCTGCTTATCTGAAGGTTAGAGGTTCAAATCCTAGCGGCTTCAGTTTTTTGTACTTTGATTGTTTTTATATTTATTGACGTATAACTACTCACGCGTTATAATCTTAAGATTATATACCTAGTGTGTATCTGCAATTGAAAATCTATATATATAAAAATGAATGCTGTTCGTTAGTCTCGCTAAAACTCGAGAAAGGCTGAACCGATTTGGCTAATTTTGGTCTTGAATTATTTGTGGAAGTCCAGAGAAGGTTTAAAAGGTGAATAAATATGAAAGTTATAGCGCACGAGTAGATTCAACAAATGAGTGACGGTACGCGAAGCGTTTCAACAAAGTACCGTATGCTTTCATATGCTATTCGTCTGATAGCGATGAAACTTGGGTGAGATGTTGTGTACACTTCAGGGAAGCTTTCTGGGTTAGTAAATCTACTTTACAACCGGTATCGCACAAGTAGATTAAACAAATGAGCGACGACGCGCAAGGTGTTTCAACATAGTCCCGTATGCGTTCATATACCATTCGTCCGATAGCGACTAAACTTGGATGAGATGTTGTGTACACTTCAGGGAAGGTTTCTGGCTTAGTAAATCCACTTAACAATAGGTAGCGCACGAGTAGATTCAACAAATGAGCGATGACGGGCGAAGCATTTCAACAAAGTCCTGTATGAGTTCACATAGGCTACCATTCGTCCGATAGCGATGAAACTTGGGTGAGAGGTTGTGTACACTTCAGGCAAGGATTCTGGTTGAGCAAATCCACTTTACGATAGGTAGGGCACGAGTAGATTCAACAAGATGTTCAGTAAAGAAGAACATATAGCCTACTTTCTCCTAAATGCATGGGTGTTGTTATAACTCTTTGTCCTTTTCAAGTAGTATAATTGAATATTGGTTGTAGTAGCTTGTTGAAATACAACGTGCTATAGTGATATTAAACATGAATATGAGGTGCCCTTTGCTAGTGCTAACTCTGTAAAAAAAAGCATTCAATTCGGTTTCACCGTGTTTGAATTGATATGGGGAATGGATTTGCACACATACATGGCCGCTATTTGCAAACAATTGGGCTGATGACCTTGTAGTCAGTCATAAGATGCTTTCCACAAAAAGGCATGTTGTTGCAAAATCTGGTAGGGATCAAATTATTAGGATGGTCGTAATTTGATTTAAGCTTTTAACATTTGGGTGGCCGTCATTCCGTTTCCGTCAAGACGGCGGCGATATAAAACATGACACTAAGGTGCCCTTTGCTGGTGCTACCTCTGCACCAAATTTCGTTCAATTCGGTTTCACCGTGTTTGAATTGATAGGGGGAATCGATTTTCACACAAAGATGGCCGCCATCAACAAAATATTAGGTTAATGACCTATTAGTTTGGTCAAAGGATGCTCCCTCCATAGAGGTATGTTGTTGCAAAATTTGGTAGAGATCGGATGATTAGGTTAATCGTAATTTGATTTAAGCTTTGAGCATTTGAGTGGCCGACATTACGTTTCCGTCAAGATGGCGGCGATATAAAACATGACACTGAGCTGCCCTTTGCTAGTGCTACCTCTGTACCAAATTTCGTTCCATTCGGTTTCACCGTGTTCGGATTAATAGGGGGAATCGATTTTGACACAAAGATGGCCGCCATCCGCAAAATATTAGGCTAATGACCTATTAGAATGGTCAAAGGATGCTCCCTTCATAAGGGTATGTTGTTGCAAAATTTGGTAGAGATCTGATGATTATGTTAGTCGTAATTTGATATCAGCTTTGAACATTTGTGTGGCCGCCATTACGTTTCTGTCAATATGGCGGCGATATAAAATATGACACTGAGGTGCCCTTTGCTAGTGCTACCTCTGTACCAAATTTTGTTCCATTAGGTTTCACCGTGTTCGAATTAATAGGGGGAATCGATTTTTACACAAAGATGGCCGCCATCCGCAAACTATTTGGCTGATGACCTTGTAGTTAGTCATAAGATGCTTTCCACAAAAAGGCATGTAGTTGCAAAATCTGGTAGAGATCAAATTATTCGGATGGTCGTAATTACATTTTAGCTTTTAACATTTGGGTGGCCGCGATTACGTTTCCGTCAAGATGGCGGTGATATAAAACATGACACTGAGGTGCCCTTTGCTAGTGCTACCTCTGTACCAAATTTCGTTCCATTCGGTTTCACCGTGTTTGAATTAATAGGGGGAATCGATTTTGACACTAAGATGGCCGCCATCCGTAAACTATATGGCTAATGACCTATTAATTTGGTCACAAAGGATGCTTCCTTTATAAAGGTATGTTGTTGCATTATTTGGTAGAGATCGGATGATTAGGTTAGTCGTAATTTGATTTAAGCTTTGAACATTTGTGTGGCCGCCATTACGTTTCCGTCAAGATGGCGGCGATATTAAACATGACACTGAGGTGTCCTTTGCTATTGCTATTTCTACCGAATTTCGTTCAATTCGCGTTCACCGTGTTCGAATCGTTAGGGGGGGGGACAGACATTCAGAGTACACACACACACAGACTCACACACACACATACACACACACACACACAGACACACTTATTTTCGCCCTCTGTTGATCTCATAAGTCTACTTTCATTTTTTGCAAAAATCGAAAGTAGGCAAACAAATGAGCGACGACGTGCGAAGCGTTTCAACAAATTTCCGTATGCGTTCATATACTATTCGTCTGATAGCGTTCAAACTTGGGTGAGATGTTGTGTACACTTCAGGGAAGGTTTCTGGGCTAGTAAATGCACTTTATAATAGGTATCGCACAAGTAGATTAAACAAATGAGCGACGACGTGCGAAGTGTTTCATCATAGTTCAGTATGCGTTCATATACCATTCGTCCGATAGCGACTAAACTTGGGTGAGTTGTTGTGTACACTCCAGGGAAAGTTTCAGGCTTAGTAATTCCATTTTACAATAGGTAGCGCACAAGTAGATTGAACAAATGAGCGAAGACGCGCGAAGCGTTTCAACAAAGTCCCGTACGCGTTCATATACCATTCGTCCGATAGCGATGAAACTTGGGTGAGATGTAGTGTACACTTCAGGGAAGGTTTCTGGCTTAGTACATCCACTTTACAATAGGTATCGCACAAGTAGATTCAACAAATGATCGACGGCACGCGAATCGCTTAAACAAAGTCCCGTAGCGTTCAAATACCATTCATCCGATTGCTATGAATCTTTGGTTGAATTGTTGTGCACACTCTAGGAAAGGTTTCTGACTTAGTAAATCCTTTTTTTAATAGGTAGCGCACGAGTAGATTCAACAAATTAGTAACGGTGCGCGTATCGTTTTAAAAAAAATCGTATGTGTTCATATACCATTCATGCGATTGCAATGAAATTTAGAGAAATGTTCTTTCCACTCCCGCAAAGATTTCTGATTTAGTAAATCCATTTTACAAGTGGTAGTACACGAGTACATTCAACTAATGAGCGACAGCGCGTGAATCGTTTCAACCAAGTCCCGTATTCGTCCATATACCATTCATCTGATTGTGATAAAACGTTGGTGAGTTGAGTACAGTCCTGCGAAGGTGTATGAATTAGTAAATCCGTTTTTCAATGGGTGGCGCACAAGAAGATTCAACAAATGAGTGAAGGCGCGTGAATCGTTTAAACAAAATCCCGTATGCGTTCATATGCCATTCATCCGATTGTGATGAAACGTTCATGAGTTGTTGTGTACACGCCAGGGAAGGTTTTCGACTTAGTAAATCCATTTTACAATAGGTAGCGTACGAGTATATTCAACAAATGGGTGACGGCGCGCGAATCTTTTCAACAAAGTCCCGTATGCGTTCATATACCATTTATTTCATTGCGATGAAACTTTGGTGATTTGTTGAGCACGCTCCCATGATTTTTTTGAGATAGACTATCAATTTTACAATAGTTTAGAGGTGGTTAACGGAAAATAAATAAATGTTGGGAATCCGAAAGCACTTCAACAAACAAAGTTACAACGCCAACACTTTCTTTGATTGGCATTGCAACGCATGCCGGTTACAGCTAGTATTATATATTATATTATATACTTATAACTCCACATACTTCAACACTGGACTACAATTAAAATTCGTTATCCTTGATCCACGGCAGAGTCTGCTATTGTTGATTCTTTAGGGGCTTTTCGGCATCATGGTCGTGTAGCCCCGTGTACTTACGTGTGTGTACAAGTTGTCTGACAACCTGTGTTACTTTGATGGATGTATTAGTGTGTGTATATAATTCAGGTGAGGATTCAATCAATCAGTGTATAATATAGCACGTTGTAATTCACCAAGTTACTACTGTACAACCAACATTCAATTATACTCCTTGAAAAGGACAAAGAGATATAACTATACTCATGCATTTAGGAGAAACTAGGCTATATGTTCTTTACTGAACATCTTGTTTTATTTATTATGAATTCTCTCGGCATGCTCCAATTCACGCGTAGTATTACACGCTCATAAGTAGTCGTACGTAGTTGTGTGTGAAACATAAATTACTTTTGACATACATATTTAAAATGGCTATTAATCTTGACGCTCTTCCAATACCTGAAAGTCTAGAGAGTTCACACATTCTGCAAATGATTATGAATACTGTTTGATTAGGACGAACTTGTGCATTGGCCAGTTGCCTCCTATGACAACACTGTTTACTAACTTTCCACTTCACTGCACTTGAATATTAAACGATCTACTGTTAGGGGACTTCTATTACAGGAACACTCGGGGCTGCGTATAATCCTCTCTGTGTGTAAGTACGTAGCAATATTTCAATGTGCGGTTACTATTGTTGTCTTGTTTGGTGTTAGTTTGATATTGGCTTTTAGTCTGCCTGTAACTGTTAGAACGAATTCTTTTGGAATAGTGCCTTTTGAAGTTTCTTCCCATTTTCTCTGACATTCATTAATAGATTCTTCTCTGAGGTGACTCTTCGCTGTATTGTTGGCAATTTTGTCCTAACAGCTTTCATTTCATTTTACAGCCTCTTTTACAATGTTATCAGCCGGTTCCTTGCCTTGAATTCCTATGTGTGCCTTAACCTATTTGAATTAATTTTTCTTTCTTTCTTTCTTTCTTTCTTTCTTTCTTCCTTTCTTCGTCATGCCCGACCAAGGAATTCAATTGAACTAATTTATATGATGGCATTGCCTTTCTCTTCTCCCAAAATCTCTTCATTTTTCGTTGTGGCTTTCCTTGCGATCTTTGTTGGTGATAGTGCTTGGATGGTCTGCAAAGCGGCGATTGTCGACTAATTCTCTGAACTTAGCTCTGTCTAGTAGAATATCATCTGTGATGTCTATTTCCTGAAGATCTTTTCCAACTTTAAGCAGCCAGGTGATTTAACTTTCATTGACAGGGCAAGATTAAGAATCCTCTTGGTCAGTCTCTGATTGCCGATCTTGAGAATATGGCCGTAAAATTTCAATCGGCTTTTCCTAAATGGGTCTGAGATTTTCTCCGAGTGCTAGAATAAGTCTTGGATTTTTTTCAACTTGATTCCCCCTGTACTGACCGGTCCAAAATGTTTTCTAGGATTTTCCTTTCTTTCGATATGAATTACTATTATTTTCATTTATTATTAGTGTTATTATTTAAAAATAATAAATTCTGATCAATTTCCGCTCTCTATTTAATTTTCCTCAGATAGCATCTCATATCATAGCCGTATTCATGTTGATCTCAGAATTCCCGATTGTCCACGTTTCACTGCTATATAGTAGGTTATTCCCCTTTCAAAAACATAGACGTTTATTTGCTTTTATTCAGTTGTTATTCAAACTATGTTAAATTAAAGACATAGTAATCTTCAGCTCTACAATTAATTAAGATAGATTAAATAAAACTGCAATAAGAACTGTTAAGAACATCTCATGTTATTTCCTGCTACAGCTATTAATATAGAAGGATATTTCATTACTTGTTTCATCATAGTAGTGACGTTCCATTCTGCTGAAAGAAGAATAGGGTCTCAAAAATGAATACATTCCATTCCTCAATTTCTCATATAATCTTCTTCTTTTTCTACCGTGCCAGTTTTATTTCGTCCTCCAAACTAAACAGGAATTCAATTGTCCTTGGCTGCTTTCACGACGTCTCCTGTTCGTTCATAGTCTTGGAGGAGGGAAAAGAAGCAGTCAATATACCTTCTCCTTTATCACAGGGCTGTCTTACACATACATCTGTGAAATTCCGCGAATTACAGACGCATTTGTATTCATAGAAGCATAGCGCGAGGCTGGCAACGCAAGGGATCCTTAAGGAAAAATGTATTTAACGTCTCTCTTACTGCATCAAAAGAATTCCTAAGTAACAGACGAGACGAGAAGAGAGCCACGTATTTAAGTGAACAGTTTACGCAAAGTAGCCCTTTTTGAAGAGCACGGACGAAACTCTTGTGAGTGGGTGTATAAAAATATTATCATAAGGGAGAGGGAGGTCTAAATAATAATTTAAGATTTAAATAATCTCGAGAAGGGGTAAAGATTGAAGAATACAGATGAAATTGATGATAATCACTGTTGTTTTAGTGGGTATAGATGTTTACCACCTTGTAGTGTAGCGGCTAGCATACTTGGCTGTGTCCTCGGAAGTGCAGGTTCGATTCCTTGTTTCGCCGAAATATATTATTCTGGTCTGAGAGCTGGAACGAAATGGAGTCAGGCCTCTGACGCAAAACTGAGAAAAGGTGGGTTCAATTTCCTTCTCATCCAACCAGTAAGTGGTTTTTAGTTGTTTCCCACTTCTACTCCAGGCAAATGTCAGACACGATCCGAATTTAAGGCCATGGCAGCTTCCTTCCCAATTCTCAACTGAATTACAAATATACACACTATTAAAGACACCACAATTACACAGGCGACTATACAAAATCCATATACACACCCAAGTACACAGGGCTAAATAACCACGATGTCCAAGCCCCCTAAATGAAACAAATGAACAAATTTGGGGTCAAACATCTAGGTTATCGGTCTCTGATGATGAGAGTTATGAGAATAAACATCATTCTTATGTTACCACCAACAAATTACTAGCATAAATTTGTTGTTGCCTCATTCATGGGCTTGAACTTCGTGGTTATTTCAGCCCATGTACTAGGGTGTGTGCAGAATATGTCTGATAACCTGTTTTATTGCGGTGTCTGTCTGCAGTAGTGTGCGTATTTGTAATAAAGACAAGGAATGGGAAAGAGGCAGCCGTGTTGGCTTTAGGGCTTGAACCATTCTAGCATTTGCCTCAGAAAACCACTTCTAGTATGACTAAGGTGAGAATTGAATGCACCTTTTCTCATATTTGCTTCATGAGGCTAAGTGTGCATTGTTAAACCCTCCGACAAGAATTAAATTTCTTGTCAGAGCTGCAAATCGATCCCTAACATCAGGGCTGACAGCCAATAATTATGGCCACCAGGCCACGAGCTGGGACACATAAAACTAACGTATATTCTAGAACAATATTACAGATGTTCCTCCTCATCAAGCAAACTATACCACCACCTACTACGGAAGTTGAAATGGAAGATATAAGAAAAGAGAATAGAAATGCCCCCAGGATTAAGAGACTTGGAAGGAAATAGAGCCATGAATGACAGAAAGGAAAGGGAAAGGTAAGATTCCATTCCAAAGTCTCCACAGAAAGGAAAGAATGGACCAAGTGCAGGAAGTCAAGGTCGCCAATCGGGGTTGCCAGGTTATGTAGTCCGTCACTTAGCTGGATGTAACGCGGAGAGAAGACAGAAGAATTGCGGAATCATCTGCGCAAGCACGAGATCCAAAAGTCGTGTATCCAATGAATTGGCTTGCCAGATATAATCGTCTGGTTGTGGCTTCACAATACAGCTTAAGGCTAGTCCACACCGAAGTTAATGAACAATGTTAATGAACAATGTTCATGAATATTGTTAATGAAAACATTTCTCAACATGTTTACTAAACATTTGTTAGCAAACTTCTTCAACATTATGTCCACACCAACTAAACTTTTGTTAACAAACATCTTCAACACTAAAAGAACTGTTTGTGAGGTTATAATGGATAGGGTCAGGAAGAAGAAAGTACTTAGAGCTGCAGCTTTCATTATTTTAGTGAGTACAATTAGAGAAAAGCGCAGACGCGAGGTGTGGCAGAGAGAAATAATGGAAAGGCGTTTAGAATTAAGTTTGGAGAGAACACTTATGTCAGAACTATTAATTCATAATGCAGCAGGCTTTCAAAACGTTCTGAGAATGTCTCCACATGACTTTCAGTTCTTGTTGACAGTAATTGGGCCTGAAATTGCAAGAAATAACACAAATTATCGGCAAGCCATCTCCATTAATGGCAGGCGGACGTTTGAATACATGTTCTCCCGCCTAATACAATCAGGCACAGTTTGTGTTGACCGATTGAAAAGCGTTCTATGTTCCACAAGTTTCAAACAGCATGTGTGACGAAAACATTTCCTCTCGTAGAAATATCTTTCATCTGTCATTGAAAGCAATTTATTGTGTAACGAATGATGAACGCCACTCCCAGAGGAGTAAATCACCTTAGAATTTGAAATATAATATTTAATTAAAAATGAATCAATATTTTCAGTAGAGTATCCACACCTATAAATTATGAGCTATTCAATGTAACGGTATATTTCAGGAGCTTTTTAAAAGATTTATTAGACACGAAATTAATAATATCCACTCAGTCACACTCCCTTATCTCACTTTGTGGTCCACATTTCCATTCCATTCCATTTCATTCCCCCTTCTCTCTTTTCCTCGCTTCTTTCTCCTTGTCATTCTGACTTAGTTGATGTTAAATAAAACAAATTTTAAACCAATGTATTGTGAGTGACCGTCCGGTTTGGTCTTTGCTGGCTAGTTTTGCACAATAAAGCAAGCCATTCATCTTTACTTAATTGTTATATCGATCTTTTTCAGCTGTCAACAGCGGACAGGGAGCGCGCCAGTGTGGGAACTCAAATTGATGGCAACGAAAGATACGATGCTATAACATTTCTAGTTATATGATTGGTCAGCTCTCTGATAGGCCATAAAAACCCCATAATAAATCAACAATTAATCATTTAAGTCCATCAGTGCATGCAACCAACCGTGCTAAAAAGCTTTAGATTTTTTTTTTCGAACTTCCGTCTTTTATTTTCTAATTTTATTTTGTATACATGCACGTTGTTTTGTGCGTGCATCAGAGAACGAGTGAATGAGTTGGAAAGAGAGTGGAGAGGGTAGGGGAGGGGAAATTGAGGGGGACAGAGAAAGAGAGATATAGTGTTTGCGGTAGCGTTTATAATCTCTAAAATCCATGGAAAAGTTAAAGTTTTGTAACAACAGTTTTAACTCGCTTAATACCCTTGCGAGCTACCGTGTGATGATAAGGCCATACTAGTACCAACTTTACAAACACAAATATCCCTCTCGCACGCTTCTCGTGGTTCGCAAACTATATAGCAGGGAGAAGTTATAGGTGGCACGCGATTAACGTAAGTGGAACCAGATACCTAGTTAGTGGTTCAGTCATAGCTCCAATGTAACTGGTAATAGTTAATAATAATAATAATAATAATAATAATAATAATAATAATGTTATTGGTTTTACGTCCCTTTTAACTACTGCGGCTTTTAGAGACACCGGGGTGCCAGAATTTTGCCTCAAAGGGGATCTTTAACGAGCCAGTAAAATCTACCGACACGACTCCCTCGCATTAGCGTACCCTCAAATGCCACCTGACTGCACCAGGATTCGATCCTGAAACCTTGGACACAGCCGGTGAGATCGATACCGCTGAGCCACGCAAGATAGCGTCCACCGGTTCCTACCCACCCATTTTTTGCACCCGACTGTATCTGGCGTTTCGGTTCTTTGCCGATATTTCCCGAACCACTGATCGGAATTGTACGTATGACTGAAGACTCAAACAACAACAACAATGCCAAAGAAGACGTTCTCAAGATCATCCTCGATTATAACAAGTTCTTTCAGGATGTTCACGACGAACTTGAAGGATGTTCCCCGAGCTCCGAAAAGGAGGCCTTTCACTTTCCATGGAGTTTTGGGTAGGTTATATCTCTTACTCAGGTGAGGTATGCATGGTTGTTAAATAGCCTCTTTCTCCTCTTTGACTCGTACTGCTTGACGAATGTCCACTTTCATTCGTACCGTGGGGTCCAGGATCAAACCTCTTCCGTTCTTCCTGTCAATGGCAACGATATCTGTTCTGCAGTGACTGCCATTTTCCGAAATGCAGTGTAGCTCCTCATAAACATCACATATCAATTTCCTAAGGGAAGTGACTGTTGATGATCGTACTCTGAGTTGGCGGGTATTACGCGTGTTATAATAACACGCGTTCATAATAATACCGTTTGTATTTGGGTGTGTTTGTGTGGAAACTGTCTGATAACCTGTGTCATTGTGATGTCTTTAATAGTATGTGTATTATTAATTGAGACTAGGATTGGGAAGGGGGTGTGCGCGGATTTAAGTTTGGAACATCTCAGCGTTTACCAGTAGACGTGGGAAAATACAACTTCGTGGTGTAGCACCTAGCATTCTTGACTGTAACCCCAGTGGTCCGGGTTCGATCCCGGATCTGTCAAAAAATCTAATTCTGGTCTGAGGACAGAAACAGGGTACACTCAATTTTGTGAGGCTACCCTGGAAGTAGTATATTCATAGTGTCCCCACTAATATTATGTTCCTAATATAAAGCCATGGCTCCTCCTTCCCAAAAGTCACCTGAACTACAAATACGCTCACCACAATGACCCAGGTAGGTCAGACAAAATTACACGCACATCGATGTACACAGGGCTGAATGACCACTATGTCGAAACTCCTTAAATGAAACAACAACAACAACAACAACAACAACAACAACAACAACAACAATAACAAGTGGGAAAGTATAGAAAATGGCATCTAGGACAGCTAAGGTAGGGTTCGAATCCATCTCTTCTCAGTTTTACCTCATGAGGCTTATTGTACCTCAATCCAACCTTCAGACCAGAATTAACTTTCTTGATAGAGCCGGCAATCTAATCCACGTCCTATGGATATGTTGTCTCAATACGTATACTACGCACAAGACCTCAGAAAACGGCCATACAAGTAGGCCGACCATACTCACAGTACGCAAATGCTGATAACCTCAAATGTGCCTCGTGTATGAATCAAAAGACAACAACAACAATATCTCATTCCATTTTTGCTCATTATTTTTAGCCTACTTTTCACATTTTGCAAAAATGAGGAAAAAGTAGACTTATGAGATCGGGCAAATGTGTGTCTGTCTGTCTGTCTGTCTGTCCTTCTGTCTGTCTGTCTGTCTGTCTGGCTGTGTGTGTGTGCCCCCCCCCCCCTATCAACTCCTAAACCGCTGCAGCAATCGAAACAAAATTTGGTAGGAGTAAAGCTCTATACCTGAATATCTCACGGCCATATTTGAAAATTATGTCAGTGCTACCAACTGCTGAAAAATCGCAATTGAAATTTGAGCTCCACGTTGGATATCTTGGAAGGTATGAATGGGAGCTATTTCAAAATTGGCACACGTATAAATAAAATATTGCAGTTTAATTTCCAGGAGGCCATACATGGCAGTATTGCCAAAATGATTATAAGCCTGCTGATAGGCCCAAATATTAAATGCATATAACTTCTACACTATCAATTGGATTTCAACCAAATTTCGTATGTGCTATGTGTACATAACCAGATATGACTGAGCGTATTCTTAAGAGCCACCAGGGCTGCCAACTGTTAATAAATGCTCTCAATTTTGTTTATCCAAATACCCATATATCAGAAAGTATGCAAGCCGGCAGCCTTAAACTAGGCACACGTATAGTACCTGACATTCTATATTAATTTGGAGTAACTTATATACGTCAGTGCTACCAACATGATTCTAAGCCTGCTGAGAGGTCCAAATTTAAATACATGTAACTTATATACTATCATTAGGATTTCAACCAAATTTCGTGTGTGCTATGTGCACCATAACAGATATGACACTGCCGATTCTTAAGAGTAACCAGGGTTGCCAACTGTTAATAAATACTGTCTCTATTTTTGTTACCCTAATATCAATATATCAGAAAGTATGCAAGCCTATAGCTCTAAACTTTGCACACGGATAGTACCTGGCATTCTAGTTTAATTTGGAGTAGTCTAACTAATATACGCCTACGCCAGTGCTGCCACCATGATTCTAAGCCTGCTGATAGGTCCAATTTTAAAATGCATGCAACTTCTATACTAACTAATGGATTTTATTCAAAATTGGCACAACAATAGAGCATATTATTTCAGATTATTTCTGACCAATACATGTATGTCATTGTTGCCAACATGATTTTACGCGCGCTGTTAGATCCAATGTTTAACTGCATGTAACGTCCATGTTATCCATTGGACTTCAACCAAATTTTGTTTTCTGTACCTTAAGTGATGGAACTAAGAATATATTCAGTCACCAGGGCTGCCAACTGTAGGTCTCTATTAGGCTACATTATGCCAGGTATACAGTATTTCGAACCATAGAAATTTCGATATTACCAACTTAATTTCGTCATTATTCTAGATAGATCCATATAGATTAATCATTGGCATGAATCTTAAATTTCAAGAAAAGTAGGCTCTTTAGTTCGTCACGGAACTTCTTGTTAAATATCTAGATTTTCGCTACCTGAAACGAAGGGACAAAAGTATTAGCTTCAGTTGTTTAATGAATCTGATTAAAGAACCCTCAGGGTAGAGTGAGAGCACTGATCCACTGCTTGGAAACATCATATATATTATTTCAGTTGTATAGATCCCGCCTGCGGTGCTCACAAGCGACCAATCGTGACAAATGAGCATTCAAATGAAAGAGAATGGACATTAACAGTGACGAATTGCACTCTATGTTCATAAATATATATAATTTCCTTAAAAAATTACTTTTAAAATATACGAAGTGTGCGATTTTCAGATACAGTTGCTGTAGGAAAATATGCTCCATTATTGCTGCCCACTTCACATTTTGGCCGCTGTGACACCTGTTTCATGACATTTAAATATTGTGAGGTCCTTCCTTTATCATTTTGCATGGATTTCAGAAACAATAAATCAAAGAAATGAGTACTCAAATCGTAGTGATTGCCTTATTAAGTTAGGGAACGTAGAACTTGGAATTCTAACTGAAATGTAAATGGTGTTCTATAATAATTCGGTTGAAATAAAAACATAACAACCTTTCTCCTTAAGTTTCTCATTATAAACCTATTGCGGAAAGTGTGGTTTATGAACATGCGAGAATTCTCGTACGGGTCCGCTAGTCGCACATAAAAGGTGCCTCACAGAGGCTGCATTTCACCCCATATTGTGACCAACTAAAATTTCCAACCGTACTGTAAAACCAGTTCAATAAAGCGATCACAAATAACCATTGAAGTCTAGTTTGTCACACCCAGACAGTCAATGATGGCTATATACATGGTCATAAAATTATTCTAAAATTGATTGTAATGCTGTTATGAAACATAACGACACTATACTCACCAAATGAGACAAAATTGAATTAGCTTTGTATTTGATCATCAGAGGCACTTTGTGCCAACGAAAATGGCCTAATGCCAGCCAGCAGCATTTGAAATTATAGCAGAACGTTTATCGACGGCATGCATTTTCATGTATCATAATGTTCACCATTAATGATGTTCGAACTCTTATGAATATTAATTTATCACTTTCAATCTAAATACTTACACCTCTTATAGAGTAAAATTCGGATTAAATAATTCTACGAATTTAATGAGTATTTATGATTATAATAATAATTGATATTTTAAGGGGCCTACGTCTAGGTAATCGGCCCGTATAATGAGGATAATTGTAAACATTAGTAATACTACAAGAACTACTACTATTACTAGACCTTCAAAACCCAAAATAGCGAGTTATATCCCAGTTCAATCTGAAGGCATTTAAATAAGGACCAATACCTTTAAGCGTAGGGATATCGGATAGTTGGAACAGTCTTGTCAAAAAAGAGAGTATTAAATAATTTGTTGACAATTGGCCCGCATATTTAAATATCAGGTCAGTAAATTAGGTACCGAATTCATAATGTCGGATATACAGTATATAGGGCATTGTTCTATATTCACTGATATTTTAGAGAAATATCATCATAGAAAACGTGTTATACTCATTAAATTTTTAGTTAGAGGTTGAACTAGAATCTTTGAAAATATATATTTCCGTAAAGAAATTAAAAGTAAAATATCTATCTGTTTGGTTATTAATTTATTTGTCGAGGAATACTGCCTAAATGCATCCAGTGTTTTTAAAGCAATTTTCAGGAAATACCTAAATAACACATGATTGATCACCTTTGTGACCAGGATTGGGTAGGTTTTATCCTCCAATAAATGAGGATGACAGATATTCGGGTGAATTTACCCTTCGATGGTTGTCATGAAAATGGAATTTTGGGGTAGAACTAACATAACGTTTTCATGGCAAAATGAATTACGTGTACATAGCCTAATGTAATGGTCTCATTATGATCAGATGTAATATTTTATTTTTTTCATGTTACTTTTTAATTACAGTATTATTCAATTTCAATTTATGACACGAATCAGATCCGATTCATGCATGAATAATATTTCTTATTTTAAATGTTAATTTTGTGGACATCTGGAGTATGAAGTTTGCAATATGTTTCTTCATGTAGGGAAAGATTGCCTTATGATGAATTAGACAGTGTGAAAGATGCCTTGATCGGGATGAATGTAGAGATATTAACTCACAGTCAGTCTGTCACAATGGTAAGAACTTAGTGGTGATACGCAGAACTAAACAGACTTTATATAAATAACGTGCAAGATGGCGGCCGAAGCTGTTATTGTGATGAAACGTAGAACTAGAGGAGCTTTACTAAGACGTGCAAGATGGCTGCTGCGGCTTTGGAATTTTTGTATTAGTGGTGATTTGGTGAACTAAACAACTAGATCGTCTAGAAAAGAAGAGCCTACCCTATTGTGTATTCTGAGAGTAAAGATGACAATGAAAAATAAAGAAAAGGATACGGCGAGGGGTGACTAATGGAGATTGAAGGAAGGCTGTTTGAATTATATAGGGCCGTGCGAAGCTTATTTTGAGGTCTTGTCTTAACTTGACTCTCATTTAAATTCTGTCCGGAGGGACTCTGCTATATTTTTGGTTCGAGAGAACTCTACTCTTGCTTTGGTTTGAGCACTTAAGGTATTCCATGAACCAGTATCAGTGAACAGTGTTTAGTACTGCTCGGGTCCAAGCTGCGTGAACCTGAGAGGAATGTGGATCACGGCCTATGAGAAGTGATGGTGACGAGTGATTAGGTTTCTCGGATGGTGCTTAGTAACAGAACCAAATACTTTGGTCGGTGACTCACTCACTCTTTCGCAACGCCACACTGGTTTCAGCAAAGACCCTATGTTAGCAGTATTGGAAAAGACGAGAATATCAGATAACACGGCGGCCTGTTGACAGGCTTCTCAATTCTCGCCTGACCCTTCCCTGTCTCTGTCCTTCACCCCGCAAGTTCACAGAGCTTAGACCCGAGCAGTACTTGGTCTGTTGGACATTGTACAGTCTGGTAGTAGATGTAAGTAGATGTGTCTGAGGCCTCTTTCGCAGAGGTGATTCTTGGAAAGAGTTTCCATTACTTCAAAATGAGCGGCTGACACACCTGGTCTCTGCATATTCACTCTTATAACTGAATTCATCTGCGTTCGTCAGCACTACTCCTTTCTTGGTGATGATAGGGAGCGATAACAGCCAATTGCAATCTAAGATAATGAGGTGTGATAGTCTACCAGAGTCTACACCGATGAGCGAACAGGCAAGATTACTCTAGTCTCTCTGTGCATTATTATTTTGGCAATTTAACTTCAAGCTTTGGAAATAACTTAACTCAATTTTGACCTCCATACTTCACTTGGGCCAAATTTTAACTTAAATTCTGTAACTTCAATTAACTACACATTTTAATTAATTGTCTTTATTTTTATTACATTCCTTTTTTTTTCTTTCTTGCTTTGCGTTTTCTACCTTGTTGTTAGAAATACGTATGAGTCATCCTTTTCGCCTGAAACAATTATTACCAGGTTGCTGACAGAGTCACACCACGGCCTGGTGAGGAAGTCTCTGTGTGCTCTATCAGGTCAATTATTATTATTAGTATCACTATCAATTTGGTTCTCATCTGCAAGTTGGAACCTGGCGCTCAACGAAAACTGTATGAAATTTATGAAACTGGTAAGCTATCAGTTATTGGTAATAGTTGTGTATAAGTAACGTAAGGTGGCTTTGCGCTTACCGAAAACTCTTACATTTGGTCCCTTAACTGTGGAGCAGCCACTAAAGATGTTAAAATAAGTCTACATTTACTATGTATGATGTGAATTTCTGTGTGATTTATTTACTCTTCTATGAAATCAGGCATCATGCGATGGTGGCTTTGCTCCAGGATAGGACAGGATATAGAGAATAATGATTGTGAATAGCACCTCTGTGTTGCTTTCTTTATTTACAAGGCCAAGAAACAGAAGGGATAAGGAAACCTGATCTTGTTTCTAAAGACCCTTCCAAGGCGATAAAAGTCACTTCACTGAGAGAAACCGTTTTAATATGTTTCACGCTATGATAAGGAGTTTTCCTTCTTCTTGTGTTGACCGACTGGAAAGTATTCTATAATAAAAATTCCATCATCATGTAATAACAAAATTTGTATCTTATATCTTCCCATTCCTTTTGTACTGTAGAAATCATTTTGGTGTTCACGAGGAGATCCTCTACATTGCTGAAGGAGGAAGCACCCGTCACGTCAGCTAGATATCATCGCGCTGGGCAGGTCACCAGGAAGGGAGATTCTCATTGAACCCACGGCCATTACAATAACACAGGTCATCAGAAAAAAATACACATACATATGTACACGGGTCTGAATGACCATGGTTTCCAATCCCCTGAACGTAAACAACATTGATCCCACGGTACGGTTCCTAAAGAAACAAGATCAGCCGTCAGTAGTCTATTTTGACAAGAATTCTCTTTCTTAGCAGACCTGGGAATCAAACACGGGAACTTCAAGATGGGATCCGTGACTACTACAGAAAAAGGCTAGTATTGAAGGGAACGTCCAATTAATACTAGGTCTAATGTACTCACTGATCAGATTAATTTACTAAACCAAAATTACAAACATGTTATATTCTGCGCTAAAATGTAGCATATAAACAAATCACTCTGAAAGGAAGCGACCAACAATTAATCTTCATATCCTGACCTCATTGCGGGTATCAACAGGAAAAATGTGAACACAGCAATTAGTGAATATACTGATAAAAACACATGATGCATCGGTCCATTGTGCAGTACAGTAGACGAGCTATTTATAAATCTGTGTTTGGAATTACTCTATTAGTAACATCGGAATCATTCACGTATGTATTTAAAGACAATATAATTTAAAAACCACCTCTGTGGCTTAGGAGGCAGCACGCCGGCCTCTCACCACTGGGTCCGTGGATCAAATCCCGGTCACTCCATGTGAGATTTGTGCTGGACAAAGCGGAGGCAGACAGGTTTTTCTCCGGGTACTCCGGTTTTCCCTGTCAACATTTCATTCCAGCGCCACCCTCCACTTTCATTTCATTTCATCTGTCATTCATTTAATCATTTCCCCAGGGGAGTGCGACAGGCTTCGGCAGCCGGCACTGTTCACATCCTCACCGCTAGATGGGGGCTTCATTCATTCCTTTCCCTGACCCGGTTGATCGACTAGAAGCAGGCTGTCGATTTTCATGATTTAAAAACCGAAGGTGATGTTTGTAGGGAAGAATGTATGAAAATAGAATGCCAGGTAGGAGGAGGTGCAGTAAATAAGAGAAGGTGGACTATATTAAACCTTTTTGATGCCAGGCTATTATGATTATTGGTACCTCGGTTTAGGGGCTGTGACAACGCGGTCATGTAGCCCCGTGTACTTTGATTGTGTAGAATCTGTATAATAATCAGTGTTAATTTTGATGGCTGTATTTGTGTGTGTTATCTGTAATTCATGTAAGGACTGCAGACGATCAATTTCAAGTAGTTCCTACTTCTTCTACCTAATGCTACCGTCAACGACACTTAGCTTGGTTACTAGATGCCACCACAACCGACACCTGACGGTGAATGTTGGAACTTAATAGAGCGTCAATCAAACCTAACCTACAAATTTAGCTGCACACAATTGTAATACGTGGAAGGTTCTTTTACATGCCATAAATCTATCTACGGAACTTGATAGAGCCCATGTACTTGGGTGAGTGTTGAATTTTGTCTGACAACCTGTGTTAAAGTGATGGCTGTATTAGTGTGTGTATATCAGGGGCGTATTCTTAGGGCTACCGGGGCTACCGGAGGTAGCCCAAGGAAATTACATTAAAAATAAATAGAACTTTATTACAGGTTCAACAAAGCATTCAAACAATCGTGACTTTCATGCACATTCTTCTTTATCGAAATAAATAATGGTTAGTGAGTAGTCAACGCGGCAACGCAGCAGAAACCGTTCCAGAAATCGGCAGCCTCACGCCGCCCTCCCCATCTCTCCGCACCCACCCTTGTTCCGTGCAGGCCCAGCGCTCATAGCGACTGAGTTGCCGCTACGGCCAGCGGTTTCTTACCATACTGGACAGCGCCTAACAAGAATAAACACAGCTTGGAGCGGCGATGGTCTGAGTAACACGGAGGGAAATAGGTACTAACACATGTATACCACGCAAAATAACATCAAACTACCAAATATTTAAATGATTGCGTACACAACATCAAATAAAAATTATTCGCTTAACAACTTGAAACCACGCAAGAAACCGCCAATTTTTAACCCCGATTCAAGTTAAACCCCAGGCTAAGGAGCGCTTAGTCGCCCCGCATATCTGGCCCACACGCCGCTGGCTCGCGCAGCCAGAGGCTAATTTAATTGAGTACCAGCGGTTTCTTTGAAGTTAAAAGCGTTTAATGGAACAAATAGCCTACAATAAATATACATTATCGCGCTCATATATGTGAATATGTTTCAGAAGTTGTAGTATTTTCGATGTGTGATTTATTTAAATGTGTGTATGCTGAAGAATATTTATGTAGTGTTTTGTTTTAACTGTGCCAGTTGTGATTTTGTAAGAAAATTACGGAACAAACACATGCGGGGGCTTTAAATGCCAGTGACTGTATAATAGAGAGTTTGTTAGAAGTTCCTTTCAGCCGTCGTCTATACAGTGAGAAAGTTCATACACTATTATAGATGACAAGGCCTACACCTGAACTGCAATAATTATTGTGCGCCAATGTATACACGTCATTTCACATCATAGGCTATATGCTAGGCGGAATAGGTTATCTGGCAGTTCTAAACTGTCTCAATTGTATTGCTGGCCGTGTTTGTTATTTAGTCGTGAAAGGAAGGGTTTTCAAATATGAACTTTTTCGCACGGCAGTTCAAAAGCATGTTTTGTGTAATATTAAGCTCAGCGGTAGCCCTAATCTTCAGACCAGTATACGCCACTGGTGTATATTCAGGTGAGCATTCAATCAATCAACGTATAATATCCGTATAGCACGTTGTATTTCAACAAGCTACTACTACCAACATTCAATTATACTTCTTGAAAAGGATGAAGAGTTTGGAGAAAGTAGGCTATATGTTCCTTGCTGAACTTCTTGTTACTTTTTGTGTCTTAATATAGTAAATATGTTTGCAAGCCATGGAAATTATTTCAAATCTTTAATCAATAGTCTTAATTGCAAATGTCATTTAAGAATCTCACAGTAAAATAATTTTTAGAATTTCCACTGAAAGTGGAGCCTTGCTAATGGAGAATGTCACGTGGTTAGTTTTAATTACGTTATTCTTGTCTGTGTGAATTTAGAGTCGAGAGATTCGAAGTCTTTTATCACTGATACTCCGCCCTTGAACTATTCAAAGATTCGTGCATCATGGATTGCAATCACCTGATTTAGAGAGTGCATTCCAAAGTCAAAGGAAAAGAGAGAAAACGGATACAGCTCAGGTATTCCGCAGAATTTCAATTTTAGAAAGTTTTTAGACGCAATTCCTTATGGGAAGATTTGTAAGTCCATAGGGGAGAAAACATTACTAACTAGGGTAAAATAATAACAATATCGTATGGACTCGGGTGCCGGGTGCTAGCTTTGTTATTTGATGCCCAGAGAGCAACTTGCATGTCGAATTTCGTCGTTCCTTGGAGCGCTATGAAAGTCAAGGAGGTTAGATATCTAAGCTCCTTGACACTATAGCGCTTTCTAGTAGAGAATGGAGGAACTTTGTGTTGGCGGAAAATCCAGAGATTAATTTTGTCATTATGAGCACGGTGTACTGAATTCAAATGGGGTCTTTAACATTCCAATATGCATGTCATGATATTTTTCGCCTTTCAAAAAACACTTACCACGGCCAGGAGCAAACCTGCAAGCTTGGGGTTGGTAGACCGACACGATAACCAATCACCCACCGTGGCAAGCGATAAGTAGGGTAATAAAAATAAAATACAGTGATTTTTAATAAACAATTTATTTGAGTTTTATAACTTCCACTCCTCCTTACATTACAAAACATTTATACAGAAACGTTTCGGACACTGCTGAGGAAAATTCCTCTCAACAGTGATTCTTCTGTGGGATGGTCGGTCACAATTCAGAAGAACGCTACGAATACTCAACAAGTACTTTCAAGCTACTTGCTCAGACGTAGAGAAACATAGTTTGTTCCTTGCTGCGCTGTAATACCACCTCTTGATGTAGCAAAGGCGGAGTTTCAGCAGGCTAACAAGCCGGGAACAAGTCGAGAAGAGAAACATTCCTTCTCCACGCCACTCATGAAACAGAAGCCGTAACTCCGTATTCCGATATACACAGTCCTACAACCAAGTCAAAACGGTATTTTAGAGGAAGCTAAGTATAGCTCCTTGGCTAAGTGGTTAGCATGCTAGACTTTTGCCCCGGGTTCAAATCCCGGCCAGGCCGTGGAGACTGTAATACAGTATTTAATAGGATTCGGACAAACCACGGAGTATGCAATGGAACTTTGTTCAAATGGGTAAAAATTTTGTCTCCTCAGTGTGATTGTGGTGCTCCTAATCAAACCATCCAACACATTACAACTGACTGTCCTCTGAGGGCATATGGAGGGGACTGGATCGACTTCCTGTTGGCGACACCTGACGTGGTCCAATGGATAGACTCATTAGACCTGAGACTGTAATAATAGTGTAAACAATAAAAATAATGTACAGTAGATTTTAAAGTGATTTTCTTTGTAACTTTCTCTGAAATCTTGTATTGCTAAACGATAAATAAATAAATAATAGTAAATTTCCCTCCCTCGGGAACTGATGATTTGTGATGTTTTCATCACTGCATTCTCAAATCACCTACGGGCGTTAAAGGGAAAGACCTGCGCACGTCATTACTGTAGGCAGTGAAGAGATGAGTTCTATTCTCACCTCAGCCGTACTAGAAGTGGTTTCCGCAGTTTCCTATTTTTACTGCAGGCAATAGTCGGGATGGTTCCTAACTTAAGGGCTCAGGCTGGGACTTAGGCTCAGGCTCAGGGTGGAGCTTAGACTCAGGCTCAGGCTGGGACATAGACTCAGGCTCAGGCTGAGACTTAGACTCGCATCAGAAACCCTGATCATTGGAGGCAGACCACTAGCTAAAAATGTATGAAAACAATAAAGTTAATGTTTTTAGTTTAATGTTTGCCTGTTTTTAGCCTACTTTTCACATTTTGCAAAAATGAGGAAAAAGTAGACTTATGAGATCGATCCGGGAAAATGTGTGTCTGTCTGTCTGTCTGGCTGTGTGTGTGTCCCCCCCTATCAACTCCTAAACGGCTGCAGCAATCAAAACCAAATTTAGAATGAGTAAAGATGTGCACCGGAATATCTCACGTCCATATTTGAAAATGATGTCAGTGCTACCAACTGCTGAAAAAACGCACTAGAAATTTGAGCTCCATGTTGGATATCTTGCAAGGTATGCATGGGAGCTATTCCAAAATTGGCACACATGTTGATAATACCATTTCAGTTTTATTTCCAGGAGGCCAACCATGACAATATTGCCAAAATAATTTTAAGCCTTCTGATAAGTCCAATGTTTAAATGCATATAACTTCTACACTATCAACTGGATTTCAACCAAATTTTGTATGTAATATCTGTACATAAACAGATATGACTGAGCGTATTCTTAAGAGCCACCAGGGTTGCCAACTGTTAATAATTTCTCTCTTTATTTTTTTTATCCAAATACCAATATATCAGAAAGTATGCAAGTCAACAGCTTTAAACTATACACACGTATATTCTGACATTTTAGATTAATTTCGAGTAACTTATATACGTCAGTTCTACCAACATGATTATAAGCCTGCTGATAGACCAATTTTTAAATACCTGTAACTTCTATACTATCAGTTGGATTTCAACCAAATTTCGTATGTGCTATGTGTACCATAACAGATATGACTATAAGTATTGTTAAGAGCAATCAGGGCTGCCAACTGTTAATAAATGCTGTCTATATTTATTTTACACTAATATCAATATACCAGAAAGTATGCAAGCCAACAGCTATATACTTTGCACACGTATAGCACCTGACATTCTAGATTAATTTGGAGTAATTAATACAAGGCAGTGCAGCCAACATGATTCTATGCCTGCTGATATGTCCAATTTTAAAATACATGTAACTTCTATACTAACAAATGGATTTCATCCAAAATTGGCACAACAAGATATCATAATTTTTCAGATTATTTCTGACCAGCACCCGCATGGTATTGTTGGCAACATGCTTTTACGCGTGCTGATAGATCCAGTGTCTAACTGCATATAACGTCCATTGGACTTCAACCAAATTTTGTATTCTGTACCTTCTGCCAACTGTAGTGCTCTATTAGGCTACATTATACCAGGTATATTTTGAACTAATTAGATATTTCAATATTACCAACTTAATTTCGTCATTATTCTAGATAGGTTCATATACTGTAGAATAATCATTGGCATGAAAAGTAGGCTGTATAGTTCTTCACGGAACTTCTTGTTAGTTTTGGCTTTTCTTGGAATCCGTGATGTTCTTGGAGTTTCGACTTTAGTGGACAACGTTTCTGGATATCCTCCTGGTTTATTCCCACTTTACACAGGTATTTTTCTACCTCGGTGAACCACGCCTTGGTTTTCTTGTTGAGATGAAATCTGAAGATCCTATTGTTCAACCTTGTGGTACTCATACGAGCACTGTGGCCATAGAAGACTTCTCTTACGAATGGTGTCCGTGATCTTTTCTACATGAGAGCAGAGTTCATGAATGTTTCGTCTTCTGAACTCACCATTTTCGTTGATTGGACCTAGGATTTTTCTCAAGATCTTCCTTTCTCTTATTTCTAGCTTTTCGATCATACCCTTTCTACTCATAGCAAGGCATTCGGCACCATATGAAGCCTCCGGTCGTATTACTGTGCCGTAATATCGTATCTTCGCGTTAATGGATATTGATTTCTTCTTGTAGACATGTTTAGCCTACTTTTCACATTTTGCAAAAATGAGGAAAAAGTAGTCTTATGAGATCGATCCGGGAAAATGTGTGTCTGTCTGTCTGTCTGTCTGTCTGTCTGACTGTCCTTCTGTCTGTCTGGCTGTGTGTGTGTCCCCCCTATCAACTCCTAAACGGCTGCAGCAATCAAAACCAAATTTAGTATGAGTAAAGATGTGCACCGGAATATCTCACCTCCATATTTGAAAATGATGTCAGTGCTACCAACTGCTGAAAAAACGCACTAGAAATTTGAGCTCCATGTTGGATATCTTGCAAGGTATGCATGGGAGCTATTCCAAAATTGGCACACATGTTCATAATACCATTTCAGTTTTATTTCCAGGAGGCCAACCATGACAATGTTGCCAAAATAATTTTAAGCCTTCTGATAAGTCCAATGTTTAAATGCATATAACTTCTACACTATCAACTGGATTTCAACCAAATTTTGTATGTAATATCTGTACATAATCAGATATGACTAGGCATATTCTTAAGAGCCACCAGGGCTGCCAACTGTTAATAATTGCTCTCTCTATTTTTTTAAATCCAAATACCAATATATCAGAAAGTATGCAAGCCAACAGCTTTAAACTATGCACACGCATATTCTGACATTTTAGATTAATTTGGAGTAACTTATATACGTCAGTTCTACCAACATGATTATAAGCCTGCTGATAGTACCAATTTTTAAATACATGTAACTTCTATACTATCAGTTGGATTTCAACCAAATTTCGTATGTGCAATGTGTACCATAACAGATATGACTATAAGTTTTGTTAAGAGCAATCAGGGCTGCCAACTGTTAATAAATGCTGTCTATATTCTTTTTACCCTAATATCAATATATCAGAAAGTATGCAAGCCAACAGCTCTATACTTTGCACACGTATAGCACCTGACATTCTGGATTAATTTGGAGTAATTAATACAAGGCGGTGCTGCCAACATGATTCTATGCCTGCTGATATGTCCAATTTTAAAATACATGTAACTTCTATACTAACAAATGGATTTCATCCAAAATTGGCACAACAAGATATCATAATTATTCAGATTATTTCTGACCAGCGCACGCATGGTATTGTTGGCAACATGCTTTTACGCGTGCTGATAGAACCAGTGTCTAACTGCATGTAACGTCCATTGGACTTCAACCAAATTTTGTATTCTGTACCTTAAGAGGTGGAATTAAGAATATATTCAGTCACCAGGGCTGCCAACTGTAGTGCTCTATTAGGCTACATTATACCAGGTATATTTTGAACTAATTAGATATTTCGATATTACCAACTTAATTTCGTCATTATTCTAGATAGGTTCATATACTGTAGAATAATCATTGGCATGAAAAGTAGGCTGTATAGTTCTTCACGGAACTTCTTGTTAGTTAGTTGATATGCCGTTTCCATTTTTCTGATCCATGATGTAAAGACTTATTTTTCCGAGGTGTTGGGATCTATCTACTCTCCAAGATATTTATTATTGTTATTATTGTTATTATTATTATTATCATCTTTATTTTCTCATAAATTATTATGGTACACCTCAGTCTACAAGATACGGATTAGATAATCAAGTATCATGTAAACCCTTTATTGAGAGAAAAATAGCCTAACAATATGGCATGTATCCAGCAGCACTGCCTTCTGTATTCTGGCAATCAGGTGTTTCATTTGAAGTTCCTCCAAAGCCGTTGCCAACGTCTTTGAAACAACTCCCGTGGAAGATATCACTACTGGCAAAATTCTCACGTATTTTAGTCCCCATAGTTTTCGCATTTCCTCAGCCAACGGTGCGTACTTGTTTGTTTTCTTTGCTTGGGTAGTTTGCATATTTTGGCTAAGTGGGACAGTGACGTCTATCAAGTAGGCCTTTTGGTTTCTTTTATTGAGATAGACAATAACAGGTCGATTGGCCAAGACTTTCTGGGCTATCGCAATACAGCTTATAATGCTCATTTTCAAGCACTTTGGCAGGCTGGTAATTGTAGTACACCATGCTTGTATCCAGAAGTCCACATTTTATAGCTAGCTCTTGATGTAAGATCTTAGCAACATCATTGTGCCTCTTGGTATACTCTATGCCAGCCAGCGCAAAGCAGCCACCGATTATATGATCGATGGTTTCTAGCGCTGAGGTGCATCTACGACATCGATCATCTGCTACATTCTCTTTAAGGATGTACTTTCTGTAATTTTTTGTTGCAATGACAAGGTACTGTATCGCAACTACAAAGCCTTCAGTTTCACTGAAGAGCGAACCATGCTTCAACCATAAGTTCGACAAGTGTACACCATGCAGTTCTTTCCGTAACCATGCCATCTGGCGCTGTTCAAACGAAGTAACGTGGTCTTTTGTATCATAGTGTATGTCTGCAAGTCGTAGTGGTGTGAATCTCTTATCACTTTCAACAATGACTTCAAACAGAGGAGTATTTCTTGCGCCAAAGGAATACTGTCGCAGACGTTCCAGTTGCCTACTTTGAGCGATTGTGAGATCAATAACCCCTCGACCACCTTCGCTCCTTGGTAGTGTGATGCGCTCGATCGCTGCCTTTGGATGATGTAACCGATATTTTGTCATTGACACTCATACTCTCTGTTCTATCTGCTCTAAATCTGTCTTAGACAGATACGGATTAGATAATCAAGTATCATGTAAACCTATTATTGAGATAAAAATATCCTAACAATATTATTATTATTATTATTATTATTATTATTATTATTATTATTATTATTATTATTATAGGTAAGTGAAAATGTCACCAGCCTAACTGTTTCGAACGGTGTCTTGTATCACCAGCTGAACGCTAATACCTTATTCAAAATACACTCTGTATATCAGGTTCTTACGGATAACAATACACTGACATCCAATTACTTATCGTTGAATAATTAATTAAGAACACCGAATAATTTTTTCGCGTGTAAAATTAATTCCAGGCCAGAGCGGTAACAATGGAAGATTTTCTCTCTTTGAAGGTGCAAATTTAATTAAAATATGACACTGGCTCTCTCGTATCCCTCCCCCTCATCCAGTAAATTTCTGTCGATTGATTTCTGATAAGCCAGGGGGCCACGCTGGACAAATCCCATGATGCATCGCGCTAGTGGTGGTACGCCTGTCAATATTTCCCCCATCCTCCACCACCCACACACCCTCTCTTTCTACTATATTGATATTTCCTATTGATTCAGCAAGCAAGCAGTGGCCATGCCATTGGTATACTGATTAATGACAAGTGGACGCATCACTGAGTATGAAGGCACAGTTACGTCAATTAAATCATGTATTCCTCTTCAGAGCGTGCTTCAGTTCGCTGACCTCCTAGATTGGCATCCTGCTGAACCCTAGACACAAGGATTATCAGATTACAAATTGGTTCATTCCCAGGACAAAGGATCTCAACGAGACATACTGAGGAAATTCCTTTCCCATGTAAAGTTTCACTCATGTCATGTACGCGGTGCGTAGGCTGTCGTTCAGCTTAAACTTCTGTTAGATGAGTTCGCGGGACACGTAGAAGAGCAGGGAATTTCAAGTGGAGTGCTTTCGGACACAGGAGGAGTTAGTGACGATCCACTGCGTTGCCATATTGAAGTTTCGCATCAGAACAAAAATAATCGCAGATATTGATATTGAGATAGTTCCACTCAACTCACATTCATATTTGAATATTGTCATCCAAATTAACAACTTGAATTCACTACCTCGATCTGTATGAGGAGTTACTTCTTGAGGCCGAGTTCAATTCCCAGCTATACTAAGAAATGTAATTCTGCCCTGTGAGTTGGGACAGGGTATACTCAGCTTCATGAGATAAAACTCAGAAGATGTGGGTTTGAATCCCTCCTCATTCAGCCTACAACAGAAGAGGTTTCACTGTATTGCCCCTTTCTACTACAGACAAATAACAGAAAGTTTCTTAATTTAACAACACAACCGCCTCCTTACCAACCGTTGTTTCACTCACAAATACATAACTCCAGACATCGCAATAACACAGGTCTTCAGATCATAGACGAAGAGAGTCTGAGGTGATGTTGGAATGCTGCTATTGCCCGCGTCACATTCAATAAGTTATTAACAATACAATCTTACCATTTATCGTCCATCAATTAAAACATGGTGTTTTATGGTATAATTTCCTTCTTTTGGGTTGAATGTTTCAATATCACCATGTTTCACGAACGTATTGATGATCTACGTGTTGTGACGGTAATTCATTTTAGGATCTTGGAACACCTTGGTCATCAACTATGTGTACGTAGAATATGTCTGATAACCTGCAATTTTGTGTTGGCCTATGTAGAGTGTGTAACTATAATTGTTCGAGATTTGGACCCTCCGGTACTCAAAATTAGGTAGACCTCACCTGAGCCAAGTATCGACAAACCCGAGGAAAATTCATACTTTGGATGGCCGCTGTCATTAACGGGGTTCAAACCAATTGCTTCAGGACTTGATGCAGCTACAACGATCGAGATAATGTACAAGTACAAGTTTTTTGTTTTGTTTTTGTTTTGTGTGTGTGGCATCCTGAGAGGCCAAGTGCAGGTCTTTCTAGTCGACGCCTGTAGGCGACCTGCACTTCGGGATGAGAGATGGAGTGGATGAAGATAAATGAAACTGGGCAGGGATGCGGAAGGAAGTGGCCGTGGCCTGTCAGAAGGTAGCATCCCAGCATTTACCTGGTGTTGAAAGTGGGAAACCACAGAAAACCATTTCAAGTACGGCCAACGGTGGGAGAGAGCTTAGCCTCATGAACTAACGCTGCGCTTTAGCCAACGATTACAAGCATGCTAATAGGTTCACTTATGACTACGGCGCCCCTCATCTTCCAGGTCACATGACTGTGAGGATGAGAAGGATAATGCCGTTACCTATGTCCACTACACGACCCAATAGCTGAAAGCCTTCTTGTTCAACATTTAGCAACTCCCAAAAATATGGTAGGCTATAATGGCTTACACGGCCGGTGAATTAAAACTCAGCAATTTATCTAGGTTTGTGGGGACACCAAGAGCCCGCTGATGAGCTATCTTGGTGTCATAGGAGAAACCCCACACAAGAAATGGCACAAACCTAGAAGAATTGCTGAGTTTTAATTCACTGGCCGTGAAAGCCATTATACCATCTTTTTGGAAGCCTTCATAGGGAGATTAAGGCTGCTTGAGCTTTTAGTTCTCGCAGTTAACAAGTGCAGATGCACTTAATATTAAGGGAGGTAGCGCGCAGTTCGCTACTCCTGTGGGGATCCGGGCGGGGACACAAAGAGCCCGCTGATGAGCCACCTTGGTGTGTTAGACCATACCCCACACAAGACACGGCACAAACTTAGAAAAATTGCTGAGTTCGAATTTAGAAACTTCGTTGGAGCTATTGTAGATGTAGTGATGGACAATCAGCAAAGCTTGTGGACTATGCTCACCTTTGTGTGTTCTCGCCAGAAGCTTATTCTCTTATCTTTACTCCACACCTCACTGTCCAGGAGGGTGGGCATTGATTTCTGATGAAGTTGATGACAAATCCAATCAGTATTTCCTTTAATATCCGCTTTGCTTGTTTACGTATTAAAATCCCTTGAAGTTATCCCTCTATTTAATTTTTCTCTCTATTACTGATTTATTTATGAATTTTATTTAATATGATCGAGCTTGCGACAAATTGAAACCACTGGAGAAACGAGCTTTAAAGAGAAGTTTGAATTGACCGCACTTTAGAACATTATTTTTAATTGCGTCTCTCTACGTGTCGCTTAGTTACAACTTCTACTAATTGTGTCAGCGGATGTGATTGGACTCCACAAGTGAATTTTTAAAACTTTGGACTCCAAAACAAATCTAATTATATAGAGTGTGGCAGGTACCAGTCGTGTATTCTACGCGCTAGCTAAACTACAGTAGGGACAGATGACCTCGCAGTTCCACCCCTTAAAACCTAAATAACTAACTAACTAAACTACAGTGCCTGCAAAGCCTATAGATTCCACTCCTCATGAGTCTTTTGCGATTATTATTTATTTTCAAATCGGCTTTCCATATTTTATGTCTATAAGTCTTCCGTTCCGCATATTTTAGCTAAGCCGTTTACATTACTTAGTGAATAAACCCATGTGTGCGTTTTGCCTTGTGGGTTTTGCCTTTTGACTTTTGCCTTGTACGTTTTGCGTTTTGCGTGTTTCGATTACACATAAATACCCTTTGGATATTGAACTACCATGCCAGATTGCACATAATAGCAACAAAAATAATTAATACCCAGAAATGTCCACAGAAAAGTTGAGATAATTTATATGGACAAAATTTGAAATCCAGCCGTCAGCCAGTTCCTGGAATCAAAATGTAATGATTTTTATTCTATTAACACTATTGTAATCAATTTTAATGGGTGTTTCCCTAATCCTGAGAAAACGGCAGTATTAAAGATTCCAAGACATTCTCAACCAGGAATCAAACCCGGACCACATGATGACAGCCAAGACTGCTAGCCACTACATCACGAGTTAGTCCACTCCCTTCCATAAAGCGATCTTCAGATTTTTACGGTTATAATGTGAAGATGTAAATGTTAATGTTGAGGTGGGATGAGATGAAATGGGAGGGGAGGGAATGGGGTGGGATGAGATAGGAAGGGATGAGATGGGATAGGCTGGGATGGGATGGGATGAAAAGAGATGAGATGGGATGGGATGGGATGGGAAGGGATGTAATGAGATGAGATGAGATGTGATGGGATGATGTGAGATGAGATGAGAAGAGATGGGATGGGATAGGATGATGTGAGATGAGATGAGATGGTATGATGTTAGATGAGATGAGATGATATGAGATGGGATGGGATAGGATGATGTGAGATGACATGAGATGGGATGGTATGATGTTAGATGAGATGATATGAGGTGGGGTGGGATAGGATGATGTGAGATGAAATGAGATGTGATAATGTGAGATGATATAGGATGGGAAGATGTGAGATGAGATGAGATGGGAGAGGATGGGATGCGATGATGTGAGATAAGATGGGATGGGATGGGATGGAATGGGATGGGATGGGATGGGATGGGATGGGATGGGATGGGATGGGATGGGATGGGATGGGATATGTTTAGGGGAATGATAGTTCAAATTTCGTACAATTTACATTTTGAACCTAAACTGACAACATTATGTTCCAAGATTTTTAAAAACATGCTAAACATACGACAAAAACGTAAGATACCATGATGACCCTTTTTCTATATCTTCATACCTTGAGGTCCCCTTCTGGTGATTCATTTTGCCAGGTAGATATGGATTTTAGACCGACGTACTTTCGCCTGTGATGATGTGTAGTCCATAGCTTCCTCATGTCAACTTTATATTTGTGATATTACAATATTGAAGCAGGGAACGAACGTTTGCCTAAATCTGTTCTTGAATCGCTATACGAAGGCATGCTAGTGAGAAATCTTCATAAATAGATCTTTCTATGGAAAGCAGTACTGTTTCGTGAAATATGCCTGAACTGATAATCATAGCTAGGTAATAATATCGTTTGTTGTATTTTGATCTTTCGATGAATTCCAAAAAAACGCCCATTTGAAAAGATTTGCTTGTTGCAGTGTACTACTTTGATATCCTAGAAGTAGATCATTCCTAAACAGCTGCAATTGACCAAATTCCAATATCACTGTCATCATATGATTCCTTTCCCTGGTCCACGAGTCTATATCTACAAAATATATATTTAAGGATTCTGAATTGGAAGAATGATTCCAACGAAAATTGTTGCTGTGGTTTCACTTGTGGGCTTTGACGCCGTTGTTATCACACCCTTTTTCTTGGACGTCAATGGAATATGTCTTTCAACCATTGCCATTGCGGTTTCTGTACTACTTTAGTGTGTGTATTTGTGACCAAAGCTACGATAAAGAAAGAAGTGGTCGTAGGCTAAGTTAGGAACCGTCCCGGTTTTACCTGGAGTAGGAGTGGGAAACCATGGAAAACTACATTATAATGGCTGAGAAGGGGATTGAACCCACCTCTTCTCAGTTTCCCCTCACGAGGTTTACCCTCAGAACAGGAATGCATTTCTATGCACAGCCGGGAATCAAACCCAGGACGTTTCAAACGGGAGTCTCAGTAAGTAGCGCAAGCCCACAGAAGGTAGTCACATAAAAGTAATTTTCCAATACCTGTCTTTCCGGAAGAGCTACAGAAAACATCACATTTCATTCCCCTCGACTTCTTTCACTTCTGGCTGTCAGAATCGTGATTTTGCTCCAGCGATTCAGCTCGGAACTCCTGCTGTTCCGTCTTCCCACGCCGTCATTTATCAATCATGATCTTATAAGGTCTTTAATTAAAATACCCCTGCAGCCTTCACTGTTATTATTCCAGAAATGTTGTTGTAGCTGTTTTTATTCCAAGAAAGCTACTCAAGTGTCTAATGAGAAAAATAGCCCAGTGAAAGATGATGAACGCTACAAATTATTCGCAGCTCAAGGAAGGAAAGGAGAGGAAACTGTTTTTTGAGTGTATACAAAAATGTATAACCATTCTCAGTCTCTTTGCATTTAGCATGTCTTTCCTTTTCCTCTTCTCTGGTTTAACCCTAGGGGTTTGTGTGTTTTTATTCAGTGTTGTTAGAAAAAACAAACACAGATATTAATAATACTACGTTAAACTCGAGATATTTTATGTAAGAGTCTTTAAATTAAGCATGTCTTGGATAACATCCGTAGTTCAAGACAATGAATGGTGAACCGAATATTGTTAAAAATGTGAAGTGTAATTTGTCAGAGTTTGTCAAGGAAATGTACAGTTGAAGGAGATCACAATAGGGGAAGGATAACACTTATTTTGTGTCAAGACTTTGCCTTGCGGCGCGACGTGGAGAAAAAAAGAAACATGACGAGTCATCACATATAAATAACATAACCAAACATCTTGCCGCTACAGCCCATGAAGGACAAAGGCCTACCAAGCGACTGCTGCCCAGTCATTTGGCCTGAAAATTATGGGGTTGGTTCCTCAGTTTAAGGGCTGCGACAACGCGGTCATGTAGCCTCGTGTACTTGGGTGTGTGTACAATCTGTCTGATAACTGGTGTCAATTATGATGGCTGTATTCGTGTGTGTTATCTGTAATTCAGGTAAAGACTGAAGACGATCAATTTCAAGTAGTTCCTAATTTTTCTACCAAATGCTACCGTCATCGACACCTATCCGCAAACTTGGCTACTAGATGCCACCGTACTGGCAACCAACGGCGAACGTTGGAACTTAATAGAGCGTTAATCAAATCTATCCTACAAATTATCTTCACACAATTGTAGTTAGTGGAATGTTCTTTTACATGCCATAAATACTGTATATAACTTAGGCTTGGCGGCTTACTTCCCCTCCGAAGGAAGGCATACTTAGGGATTTTAACGCTCTTAAAAAATCCGACGACTTCGGCCGGAGATTATGGGGTGAAGCGTGGTCAGCGTGTCGGGTCTTCTCGGCCGTTAATCTTGGTGTCAATGACCTGGACGGTGTCTCGCTGTCAGACAGCTACTCAATTATCCTCACGAGGCTGAGTGCACGCCATTTCAACCCTCACATCAGTTTCTAAAATCCCTGACGGAGCCGGGAATCGAACCCGGGGTCTCCGGGCGCGAGGCAGGTGCACTACCCCAACATCTCAGGGCTGGCCAAATGTGAATCCATTGATAAGATATCGCAGCATTATTAATTAAAATAATGACGTTTAATTATTCCTAATACTGTATGAGGAGGAAGAAATAGTAACTTGCGGACCCAAGCGAGAACTCTTGTCCGGCATTATTGGTGTGCGGGTTCGACGCGGCACACAATACTGACAGCGGTTATCGACTTGTTTACTTGTTTAAACGCACTTCTGAAACAAATTGCCGATATTTTAAGAAATCAGAGTGCACTTCGTCACTCCTGTAGGTAATTCACTTTTTCTTGAATACTCTGTGGTCATGATCTGTTACTTGTGCGTGCCCCATGTGTATACACTACTATCCCGGCATTACTGTTATGCGGGATCAACGTGACACGGTTCAGGCAGGGGCTATCATCTTGTTCATTTGTTTGAGCATACATGATAGACAAATCAATATATTTCCGTTGAATTTTCAAGAAATGCAAGATTTTTCCTATAGTATTGAGACGATTTGGACGATTTTGCTACATAGCGCAACTTCTAACTCCCTCTGGTTTAAGGGTCTGAGTTTTGTGAAACATACACCTTAACGCTTGACAATAGTAATAAAAACAGATATGGGACGTAGTGCAGTAATGGCTACCACGGCGGTTGTCCGGGCAGGTCACCAAGTGCCCGATAAAAGGCCTGACTTGTGAATACTAGTTAACGTTTCCTTCGGAGAAATTGTTTATTGTATTACAAGAAGAAAATTCAAAAATCTGTGAGTCCAGACTGTATTTCTGGGGTGAATGTAGTAGAGTGCAACGCTGTATATTTTTAAAGGTGCAGATGCCCTGGGACTTGAATAAAATTATCAAGTCGGCATGTTTATGGAGAGAGCAGTGGCGTAACTACGAAGAGTGATCAGGGCGATCAATCCCCACCAGACCAAATGTTTTTAAACGTGATTTGATGAATTAATTTTAAAATAAAATGCAATTTTTCGGTATGATTATGTAAGTTTATACTAACTAATTTGAGAACATTTCTCTTTGAGGAAAATATTTAATGTTCGGCCTACCATAACTGTTCACTTCCGAGCTTTTGCACATTGAGAGTTGCAAACAAAACGTATCCTATCAAATGCTATCGACATTAAACATGAATACATATAGATTTGCTTTCATTGAATGTCTTATTTTGCCCCCCGCATAAAACTAAAAGCAAAAATAAACACATGACCATAACAGAAAGCAAATAGCAAAATTCAAAAAAAAGCGAAAACAAAAATTAAAAAAAACAGAAGCAGAAAAGAAACAAATAACCAAATAACAGAAAAAACAAGCAAAAAGAAAAATGAAAAACAAATGCAGAAAAGAAACACAAAAACAAAAAACACAAAGAAAAAGGAAAATTCAAAAACAAAAACAAAAGCGGAAAACAAAAACACAATACCGAAAACACAAAGCAAAAATGCAAAATTCAAAAACGAAAAGAAAAGCAAAAAACCAATACACCAAAAAAAACATGAAGCACAAGGCAAGAAGAAACAAGAAGTTCCGTGACGAACTAAAGAGCCTACTTTTCTTAAAATTCAAGATTCGTGCCAATGATTAAACTATATAGATTTATCTATAATAATGACGAAATTAAGTTGGTAATATCAAAATTTCTAATTTGTTCGAAATACTGTATACCTGGCATAATGTAGCCTAATAGAGAACTACAGTTGGCAGCCCTGGTGACTGAATATATTCTTAGTTCCATTTCTTAAGGTACAGAACACAAAATTTGGTTGAAGTCCAATGGACAGCATGAACGTTACACAGTTAAACATTGCATCTAACAGCGCGCGTAAAATCATGTTGGCAACAATGACATACATGTATTGGTCAGAAATAATCTGAAATAATATGATCTATTGTTGTGTCAATTTTGAATGAAATCCATTAGTTAGTACAGAAGTTACATGCATTTTAAAATTGGACCTATCAGCAGGCTTAGAATCATGTTGGCAGCACTGGCGTAGGCCTATATTAGTTACTCCAAATTTATCTAGAATGCCAGGTACTATACGTGTGCAAAGTTTAGAGCTATTGGCTTGCATACTTTCTGATATATTGATATTAGGGTAACAAAAAGTGAGACAGTATTTATTAACAGTTGGCAGCCCTGGTTACTCTTAAGAATCGGCATAGTAATATCTGTTATGGTACACATAGCACACACGAAATTTGGTTGAAATCCAAATGATAGTAAGAAGTTTCATGTATTTAAAGTTGGACTTCTCAGCAGACATAGAATCATTTGGTAGCACTGACGTATATAAGTTACTCCAAATTAATATCGAAAGTCAGGTACTATACGTGTGCATAGTTTAAAGCTGTCGGCTTGCATACTTTCTGATATATGGGTACTTGGATTTAAAAAAATTGAGAGCATTTATTAACAGTTGGCAGCCCTGGTGGCTCTTAAGAATTCGCTCAGTCATATCTTTTTATGTACACATAGCACATACGAAATTTGCTTGAAATCCAATTGATAGTGTAGAAGTTACATGCATTTAAAATTTTGACCTATCAGCAGGCTTATAATCATTTTGCCAACACTGCCATGTCTGGCCTCCTGGAAATTAAACTGCAATATTTTATTTATACGTGTGCCAATTTTGAAATAGCTCCCATTCATACCTTCCAAGATATCCAACGTGGAGCTCAAATTTCAATTGCGATTTTTCAGCAGTTGGTAGCACTATCGTCATTTTCAAATATGGCCTTGAGATATTCAGGTATAGATGTTTACTCCTACCAAATTTTGTTTCGATTACTGCAGCCATTTAGGAGTTGATAGGGGGGGGGGGGACACACCCACAGCCAGACAGACAGAAGGACAGACAGACAGACACACATTTGCCCGATCTCATAAGTCTACTTTTTCCTCATTTTTGCAAAATGTGAAAAGTAGGCTAAAAATAAGTAGATCACAGCAAACAAAAAACCTAAAACGCAATTAGGCCTAAATCAGATTTGGTTCCGCTCATCTCTCTCTAGAAGCAAATCCTAGTTACACCACTGGGACAGAGTATGGCAAAAACTAGGGAGCAAACCACACTCAGGATGGCTGCTGACAGCACCGAGATTCGGGCTTTCGATCCCCGACTTCCAAGTCCCCCATGCTGTATTGGTGCGTGAATCAACGAGTTCGGCTATCGTGCAGGGTGTCATTAGTTATCCTAAACAACATTAGGATATTTTAACAGTTAAGTAGTTAGGCCTACGTGATCTACAATTACGTAAGTGGTTAGGTGGGGCGTTGACACATCTAGGGGTATACACTTACTAACACAATACTTACACAACTAGCATACTGTTAATTTATTTTAGGGTAGTTTTTATTATATCATTAGAATATTTGAGTTAACAAATTTTACCTTTAGGAACACATATTTACATTTTATAGCCTCGTGTTTTAAATATTTTAAGCCATTCACTTTGGTAAAAAAAGAATCTTGATATTATTTAAGTATAATAGACTTTAAGAATCCACTAGAAATTCACAGAACTCTTATTAAACAAACTAAATATTTAAGGACAGAAAAGGGTAAACAGTTGTCTATTGAATAATTCCCAATGTTGATTCGTTCAACTGTAGAATCAAAAGAAAAAAGATACGAGCCTTATAGTAGTCGCATATGATGTGTAACATCTGACATGTTATCCTACTCGTATACTACACAGCTTGGACATTCTTAAAATTTTAATTTACACTCCATTTTCATACTGGTACTATGATGAATGTATAGATTGAATTGGAGATATGCTACTGTCACATTTGTGGCGCAGCGGTCAAGCTGTTAGTCTCTCACCAAGGTAGACCGGGTTTGATTCCCGGTCAATGCATGTGAGATTTTCGAATTGAAATGCCATGTCCTGTGTTTCGCATTCCCCGTAAAAGGGAGGTACCGTGGATCATGATCGTGAGATTAACGGACACGCAAAACTACAAGCTTCCTTCCTTCCTTTTACATTAATAATTCATAATAAGAAAGTGACACACAACGTCGACAGTACTCTCAAATACTGTGAGCACATTCCTCAGTAACTATAACATTCATTATTCTCAAGGCTCTCATACAGTTCGTCGTAAACAAACAAAACATGGCTTCCTACAATCATGAAATGACCTAGTCTCACATATGATGAAAATACAGCTTTTATTCCACTCATATAACATCATTCTGATATGCATTTAATATTTGACTACTCACCCACAGCTTGGCAATAATGCCGCTTACTTAAATGGCATTTGTCGTCTTTATCATACCCCATGTGATATTCAACCTTGAACGTGAAGCTTCATAAACTGATCAATGACAAATGAAAGTCGGTGAAACATTTGCCACTGTGCTCGTCAAACTAGTGCCTGCTAAATGCACTGCCTACTGTATTGCCATAACATTCTCGCGCTACAGAGCTCACACTGCCTTGTTTCCAATACACACATTTTCAATTGTACATCCAGGTGGCAGTGCGTCTTCACTTCCGTCCGATCCACTTCCGTTCGATACACTTCCGCCCGATTCACTTCCGTCCCCAATTTTCAAAATCACTCCCACAAAACTATCCAGCAACCGAGCGGAAAGATGTTATACATCAAAAACATCACTAGCTCTAATTAGTATTTTCACGACACTAGTACACAAGCTGTTCAGAAATTACAGATTTTTAAGAATAAAAAATCTGTCCACAGTTGAGCCTTTGCTACAGTATAACGAAACAAGCTATATCGAGCAAAGACTTTACGTACGGTATGCTATGTTGTTATGTGGAACGTAACAACACCCCTGCGGCAACAAATGGCCTGGTAAGATGAACAATGAGTTACTTTCAAAAGACTATGTCTGGTAGGAAGGTACTAAGCCCACCTTCAGGAAGACCAACTTAGAAATAATCAAATTCAAAGAATTCAAACACATGGGGGTGTTGTGATCAACCAACGTAAATATAGCGGTTATAATTTTGTTCTCAATTGAACGTTCGGTTCGGCCTCGGACAAGCACGCGTACCCAGCTCAAAGCCTACGAATTATGAGAACCTATGAAACAATGCACTCATTTTGACTTGGGGTGCAACTTCTTATAAAATAACTGATCCATTGCCCTCACGAGGCTAAGTGGAGCCTGTTCCAGCCCTCACGTCAGATTTTAATTATTCGGTGAAGTTCAGAATTAGCCTCTCAATTACGCATTGTATCTCGTTCAGTTTAGTATATTTTGACCATTAGGCTATGTGACGACCATCATGTCTTCCCATTCAGTCACGCTTAACCGCATCTTTCGAGACATTATGTACTGTCCTGCAGAGAAACAATGAGCAGTGAGGGAGTTGTACACAAAAGACAGGCAAGGCAGGCGACCACGTCGGTTCCTTTGTCTTTCACTAGCCGCCAACAATACTTTTATTGAATACACCAATTGTTCATTAACCCTTCTCTTTTCTTCTATACAACTAAGATTAACTCCGCCGGCGCGGCTTGACAATTCAAAATAAAAAATAATTGTTGTTGTCAACGGGATTGTTGGTAGCAACTCTATTGTGTTGGCCCTTTCGTCTGTCTCGCATTGTCCACCGACAGCATTCGGTGGCCTGTTCTTGGCTTTGGTTTTGTATCACAAGGAAGAGGGGGGAAAAGTTTGTTGAAGACTTTGTATGCACAAAATTACCGTGCCGACGGTAGCGTCGCCTTAATAAGATTTAATTCAACATATTTGGAACTTTCTTAAGAGGAAACTTTGGTATTGTTTTCTTCGTCGAAAGAATATTCATTAGACAGGAGTAAATGGAAATTTCGATTTCAGTCTAGGGGTGGGGAAGAGGGAGGGATGAGGTAAAGTTGCACGTGGAAGATGTGTATTACTAGGTCAGGGTGGTAGATTGTGTGCTCACTGAGGCTGAGCCAAGCTTCTTGGGAGAAGACTGATACTGTATATTTCTTTATGTTCGACCCTCACTATTATGTGTCAGAAAACTGTATCATAATGATGGTCATTATAACACTGTTTTTCATTATGACACAGTTTCTCCAGCCAATCAGAGCTCGTTCATTGACCAATTAGGTAACGATACCTTCGCGCATGCGCTCAAAATCCAACATGTCGGACATAAGCACAACATCGAACTATAATAAATTACCGACATGGAATACGCACCGTCCATATGTTCGCGTAAATAAACTGGCGAATATGGGGCAAGAAATAGCACTGTACCTTAATATCACCAACACTAATTTCTACACAGCGCATTGTCTTGAAACGACTCCGGTGACAATATTACTGAGGGTCGGCAGATGTAAACATATGGCCTGCATATGGCATTGCAAGCACACAGAGCGCATGCGTCGGTCGTTCAGAGATCTTGAAAGACAGAGATATCATACTTAGCGCTCGCTCTCCAATCACAAAATTCAAGTGGCTGACTCTCAACAGATAATTATGAATATTTATGTTAAAACATATAATATAGTTATAATTATCGTCGAACATAAACAGTCGTATGCAACTCGCCTATAATGGTAATTAAGACACTCGTATGGAAATTATAAAACTCGCATACGCTCGTTTTATAAAAATACTCGTGTCTTAATTATAGCCATTATAGGCTCGTTGCATAATGTACTATAGTAATACAAGAGCACTGTTTCCAAGAATTGGATTTCCACGAACGGAAAGATTCAATTTAAGGTTTTAAGAAATTAAGTCGTGTAATGAACAATTAGCGCAAGCAAATGGTAGTTAGATAATTACAATGTCTGATCCCAGCGAAACGCAAACCCACTACCTCCAGCTTTGTATGCCGGCACTGATCACTGACCTATAGAGTGACACTTAAATTCTCACTTTGAAATAGATACATGTATTCATTCATTCATTCATTCATTCTTTCATTCATTTACTTTGTTTACAAAAGGCGGCTTCGGTGGCGTATTTGGCAGCATGCTCAGCTTCTATGCCTAAGGTTGAGGGTTCAAACCTGGCCGAAGTCGTCGGATTTTTTAAGAGCTCTAAAAATCCCTCAGTATGCCTTCCATCGGAGGGAAAGTAAAGTCGGTGGTCCCATGTCATAGATGTATGGCATCAAATTAACCTTCAACTAACTACACGTGTGAAGCCAAAATTTTTAGGTTAGGTTTTATTAATGCTCTGAAGTTCCAACGTTCGTCACCGGACACTGGTTGCGATGGCATCTAGTAGTAGTGAAGTTCACAGCTAGGTGTCGTGGACGGTAGCGTTTGGTAGCGAAAGTAAGAAACACTTGAAATTATCGTCTACAGTCTTTCTTGAAATAAAAGCGGCTTCGGTGGCGTAGTTGGTAGCATGCTGAACTGCTGTTCCCAAGATAGCGGGTTCAAACCCGGCCGAAGTCATCGGATTTTTTAAGAGCGTTAAAAATCCTTCAGTATGCCTTCCTTCGGAGGAGAAATAAAGCCGGCGGTCCCATGCCATAGATCCTTCCACAGACTTAACTTGTGTGAAGCTAAATTGTTATGTTAGATTTCGTCGGAACGCTCTATCAAAGTTCCAACGTTCACCACTAGGTATCATTGATATCTGGTGGCGAAAGTTGGAACTACTTGAAATTGAACGGAACTTGTAGCTCACCCTAAGGGTGTCCGCTGGAAGCAGCTACAGACTCAGGCGAGCCAAACATGTCCTCGGACACTCCCGGTACTAAAAGCCATACGCTAAATAAATAAATAAATAAATAAATAACTTGAAATAAAAACGATAACACACACTAATACAGTCATCACAAACACCGGTTATCAGACAGATTCTACACACTCCCAAAGTACACGGGCTACATGACCACGTTGTCGCAGCCCCTAAGCTAAGGAACAAACCAACCTTTCTTTGCAAATAGGGGTAATTCCCGGGTGGCAAATTGTAAAATTACAGAAAATAACCAACTATAATATCAAACCCAATATACACGAGTCACGATTTGGGAACTATAGTCTAGTAATTACACCGTAGTATTTACACAACATAGTCTTCGCTTAAACACATGAACTTGATTGCGGAAAGGCTCCAAGATTGAGGCTGGAAATGAGTTCCAATTATCAATACCACGATTAATGAAACAATATTTCCCATAATGTGTACGCTGCGGTCGGTCCTTAACTTTTTGTGTTGTTTTTTTTTGTGTCGTGTAGCCTCCTGAGAGGCCGAGTGCAGGTCTTTCTAGTCGACGCCCGTGGGCGACCTGCGCGTCGGGATGAGGGATGGAATGGATGAAGATGAATGAGACTGGGCAAGGATGTGGAAGGAAGCGGCCGTGGCCTGTCAGAAGGTACTGTACCAGCATTTGCCTGGTGTTGAAAATGGGAAACCACGGAAAACCATTTCGAGGACAGCCGACGGTGGGGCTCGAACCCACGCGTCTACCGAGTCAGCAGAGAGCTTGGCCCCATGACCTAACGCTGCGCTTTAGCCAGCGTAGCCACTACTGTCGGTTTTTTGTGAATGATCTGCCTTGCTCAGGTAGGTAGGATTTCCGTGATGTTTGCTTAGTTCTCCCCATGATGGCCTTTTAGTGTAAGTGTTAAACATAGCGTATAGTCTGGATTTAGTCCTTCTATCTTCCAGAGATTCCCACCCTAGTTTTTCTAACACTCGAGTTACACTACTTCTATGATTCAAATCGTTGAGCGTATACCTATCAGCCTTCCTTTGTACCATCTCCAGCTCATCGATGAGCCCAACTTGATGTGGGTCCCAAACCGCTGGCATCGCCAATGCTTGGAATCCATAGGTAGGTCCCACCGGGCTACAATCATAGTAGTCTATGTTAGGCTGGCGCAGGTCGGTGCCGTATATGTGTCATGGCCAAGTGAGAATTAAAGTGTGCTAAAATAGGTCTGTGTGGCGTAATGTTCAATTAGTGCTAGCCATGTACTGTAGATGGAAGTTGAAGAATTAAAATATCTGACCCCAGTGTGACACGAACACACAATCTCTGGTGGAACGGTCTAGATTTCTATAGAGAACAATCACACATACATACATACATACAAACTTTCCGGAAAATGTTAAAAGAAGACCCACAGATTAAACTTAAGAAAGGGCAGAGACCAAAGAGGTCAGAAGCAGCTAAACAACTACAAAGTCAGAAAATGAAGGTGATATGGGCTAGGAAGAAGACTCTTAAGAACGTGAAACCAATCCTATCTCATAAAGCTGAACACCTACGTAGTCTATAGTAGGCTCAATCGAAGGAAGAAATAAAGAAGGAAGGAAATAAAGAAGAAGAAATAATAAATTTCTGATAAACATAAATATTAAACAGTCCCGTTAACGTGTTGATCGACCCTCATTCACTTTAGATTTCTCCTTACATAAGAATTCTTCAATTGTGAACGAACTTCTATGTGTGTTTTATAGAGATGGAGCGGTTCGTTTCCCTCAGAAAGAGGAACGACATCGAATACTGTACAAAGGCTTTGTAAGACGAGAGGCAGCCCGAGGACTGGTCAAATATTTAAGATCGTCTCGTTGGCTCGAGCTTTGTTTAACGGCCGCCCCTGTTATGACCTCTCCGTGACGTTGTTCCAGTCATGATTTAGCGGCATAATTCCAAGTTGTGTTAACTTGTAAGCGAGATAGCACACCGTATATTACACACTCTCACAAATAAGCAATACTGAAGTTTGAGGCGGCGAGCAAGATGGAGCGACAAACTTAGCACACTAACATCTACAGTACAACTACTGGATGATACATTATTATTAATAGTATTATTATTAACCGACAGCGGCAGCTACGCTCGCTAACGCGTAGTGCTAGGATTTGGAACAAAGCTATCTGTGGACTTCGTAGACGTGGGTTCGAGCCCCAGTCAGCCGTCCTTAAAATGGTTTATCGCGGTTTCCCCATTTTCAAATCCAAATCTTCATTCAATCCACGTCTCATTTACTCCTCTCATGAGTTTGGTGTCAGGAAGGGAACCTCCCACCACATTTTCATTGGATCTCATCTCCGACCCCGTTGTTAAAGGGAATGATAATTGGTAGATTTCATTATGTTTTATTATTACTATTATTATTATTATTATTATTATTATTATTATTATTGGGGAGCGTGATGGTGCAGTGGCTTAGCTGCTCGTCTTTCACCCGGACGGCCGGGGTTCGAATCATTGTAACAGCGGGGTGGAATTTTCACCTGAAATATCACGTAGCGTCAAGAAGGGCATCCGGCCTTAAATCCCTGGCCAAAAGCAAAATTAGCCTGGTTGGCTCCGGCTACCCCAATTAATTGGAAAAAGCCGAAGAAATAAAAAAGAATACTATTGTTATTATTATTAGTCTACTATTACAGCGGTTTAGGTGATTAAGTCTGCGATCCACAGACTGAGTATGAATTGAGAAGTATGAAGGTGCTTGTGAAGCACATAAAATGACTCCATCCTCAAGTAATATGAAAGTGGTCTCAGGATGGATCTTTGTCAAGAGGTCAGGGTGTGGTTTATAGTGGGTAAGAATCCCACTCGCTTGAGGAGTGCGGACCCTTCTCAAGGGTCTGATGTAAGATATTCCACTTCCCTCGTAAAGGAAATAGTGGTAATTCGAAGCTCAAGGGACCAACACAAAATTCCAACTATCCGAACACTTGAATTGAAACAAATTAGATAATTTTGGTTTGGTTTGAGGTCCAATAAATGTCCGAAATGGTTTAACTTCATTTTAGAGGCTTGGACATTTTGTCATCAGCCCCATGTAGTTGGGTGTGCGTTGATCTTATCCATTTACCTGTATAGTGATAACTGTTATAGTGTATGTAACTGTATTAGGGACAGAGATGAGCTAGGCGCCACTGGACTTAAAGGTAATATCCCAGCATTTGCCTGGAGGGAGTGTGGAAAAAATGGGGAAAACTGTACTCAGGTTATCCACTGTCAGCGCCGGAAATCGAACCTGCGAACTTCGGACTTGCTGTAATTGCCCTCGTGTGTGACGTGCACGGTTTAACGAGCATGGCTACACCGCGGGACCCTACATTAGTCTGAGAAAAAATCCTTCATTAGTGTATACTGTATTTGAAGGTTTATATTATGTACTATAACATATGTATATTAATCCAGCCCTTAATGAGCTTAATATACCTCATTTGGGCTACATTTACACCTCCTCAGAACTTGACAAGATTTCTAAACAACTGCATGAGGAAGTTAGCTGTTTCCACCTACTCTGAATTATGGATTTTGAATAATTTAATTATACCGGTAAGTATTTATGTGCAGTAGGAATTGCACGTGATTTCTTCATTAGAGAAATATGTAATGTGGTATGTTATAAATAGATAGTTGTTTATAAGTATTATCTGATTATTCATAAGTTGAGACTATGCGTAAGGAGTGAGGTATTACAAATGAAGGTGGTCGGTGTGGTATACATTACAAATATTTATTGAGAAGAGTGTTTGTTACGTGTAAAATAAAGCATCTACAGCCTACACGATATTTATTTCACGTTGCATTACAATATGTACCATATCAGATTAAGTGCACAACAGCAAAATTGTCAGCGTATAAAATTTTAGTTCAACAGAAGGACAGATGAACTCGTAGTTCCACCCCTTAAAAACAATAACTAACTAAGTTTAACAAAGAATTCTAAAATGGCCGAGGTGGTGATCGATTCCACCCCTTCTCTGATTTACCACACGAGGTAACTCAGATCAAAATTTCATTTCATAGAAGAGCCCGGAATAGAATACAGACATCCGGGGGCGACAGCCAAGAACTCTAGCCACTACACCACGAGGTGGTTGCACCCTACAATCTGAAGGCTAAGAAGCGGTAGCCTGGTAGGCTAAGGCTCTCTAATGGATAATTGCTACGTGGCTTATTTTGTTGAATTTTTCTCACAACCTGTGTTTTTGTGGAGACACTAGCTCTTGTGTATGTGTGTGATTTCAATAACAGAGCCAATGATTGGGCAATTGCCACTGGATTTGAGCAAGGTTGGCTACCATTTCGGCATTTCAATGGAGGGAGTAGAGAAACAAATCCCAGTGAGTATCCATAAACAGAGAGGCTGCTGTCAGTGCCTGGAATCGAACCTTCAATCTCCGGGCTTCCAACTTCCCATCGCAGTCATGGAGCCAACTACGGCACTGGATGATTTATTTAGTTTTACCAAAAAACATAATTTCACCCAGAGTGACAACACTGAGTTGCTGGCAACTGCTTAAACAATATTTAGAGACATACATGATTTCAGTAGATGGAAAATCAACAAATGAATGAAATAATTGCGGTGGTGACGTTCTTACTTGCGGTGCCTGCTGTAAGGCTTAGAGAATACACAGGTATAACACGTGCTCGTTTCACGGTAAGTATATTCCATAAGAGAGGAGCTTTAGGGAACGGGATAAGATGTTCTTTCAAGTGAGAATATCAATATATTTCCTCCAATCTTCGTGTCGAAAACGAGATTGCATCATAAAGTAACCACAAGTAACTTCATCTCCTAGCAACCACGTGGGATATTCTGCACATTGAGCCAAAGCTTACGGTAACAGAGGATCTGTGTGTATTACCACACAGGAACTTACTTTTAAAACAGGCTATATAGTTCTTTTCGTAGTCGGGTTGATATCGGTCATTGGATACTGCGAGTCACTTCCATATAAACTACAGACTAGCCGAAAAGTCATGGGGCGCCTTCCTTCCAGTGTTTCTTGAGCTATAGTCAAATATGTTTGTAGAGTCAGCCCAAATAACTACTTCTTAACTGATTGATTTAATATAAACGGGAGACACATTTTAGGTAGATTTCATAATTTGTACATTTACTTAAAATCGCAAACAATAGCACGACACGTCAAACATCATTGTTGGTTAGTTGGTTGGTCTGTTAGTTCCGTGTTCGCAGAGTACATACATTTATAGTTTAGCCATATGAAAAATTATTTGAAATTAATTAGAATTATAATAATAACCCGGAAGCAGGCTTCTAACACTATAAGAGCTGTCAAGAGGAAGTACGAACAAAGCCGACTTACCCAGATTGCGGAAGATTTTGCCAAAAATAATACAAGTTTTTTTTATAAAACCTTGAAAGAGGAAATTACAAAATATCAATCTCCCAATCTTGGATTTAGGGTAGAGAAGGAGAAAATCGGACTCAAAGTTAAGGACAATTTTGATATTTTGGCAAGATATTTTGAAAAGCTCTTTAATTGTAAAGAGCCTGAAGAAAGATTATCATTCGGTCAGGCACTTATAAGAAGTAGAGATTCGGGCCCATCTGGTGAGATGGAAATGGATGCCATCATTCAACATCTCAAAAATAATAAGGCCGCTGGAGAGGATATGATTGTGTTGGTACTGTGGAAGGAATCTGGAAGTCGAGCAAGAGAAGAACTGAGGGGCATACTAGGAGAAATTTGGCTGTCGGAAAAAATTCCAGAAGATGGGAAAATTGCATTGATACACCAATTATGGAAAAAAGGTGATAAGAAAGATGTGAACAAATACAGAGGCATCTCCCTGGTATAAGTTACTGTACATATAAGATCCTTTCCAAAGCTCTTGAAAACAGGATTGAGCCTATACTTAATAAACAAATAGGAGACTACCAAGGTGGGTTTAGAAAAGGTAGGCCGTGTATGGAACGGATGTTAAATTTTGAAACAATTATAAGAGATAGAATGATCAGGATCAAGAACTACGTCATAATATTTTGTGGACTTCCAGAAAGCCTATGATTCAATAGGTATATCTTCATTATTCAATGTGTTAGAGGAATTTGGAGTAGACTCGAAGTCCATCAACATCATCAAAGATACCTTACTGATACAAAATCCAAAGTGAAATTTATGGGAGAGATCTCAAAGGAATTTTTAATTAATACCGGTGTGATACAGGTAGACAGACTGTCTCCAATTCTTTTCAACTGTGTCCTAGGAAAGGTAATAAGGGAATGGGAAGAAAGGCTCAAGGGAAGAGGACTCTGCCATGAAATAAGACTTGGATCGAAATTTAAAGGGGTAGGTATCAATTGCTTGGCCTTTGCTGATGACATTGCCATTCTTTCAGAAAATATACAAACAGCTTGTGTCCAAATAAAACTATTGTGAAAGATAGCAGAGAAAGTTGGACTTCAGATATATTTTGAGAAGACCAAATTTATGACTAATATTAGAAATGCTCCTACAGTTTTAATAACAGACTCCGGAAAAATTGACAAGGTAGAAAAGTTTATTACATGTACGTACTGTAATGTGTCTTGCAATGTTCTTGTAATGTTTATTTAAAGTGTTTGTGTACATGCTAACTAAATTCAATAACCACCAGAAGAGAAGTATAATGTCTAATACTGTCAGGCCTTTATTTATTTGAATTAAGTATTTGGGAGAAATGATTCAAATTAACGGACTAGACAAAGAAGCTAATAGACCAAGAATACTAAAATTGGAACAAGCTTTTCAACTGACAAAGGATACCTATAATAAGAAAAATCTTTCTATTGCAACTAAAATCCGACATTGCAATACGGTAATTAAGCCGGAAAGTCTCTATGATTCAGAATGTATTGTACAGGCCTCCGGGGGGCTGCACCCCCTGAAGCCACCCTCCATCATCTATTAAAACCACCCCTAACTGGCAAACATCATAAGTCTAGAACAGTATCTTTTACACAGCAAGGGAGGCCGACCAGCTTGGAAGGCTTGCCAAACACTTGCATCACACTCATAAACATCTACACTATAACTAACTGGGGCAGCTATGCCAATGGAATGCTGACAGTACAACAGCAAAACCTATAAGAAGGAAGACCTTAATGGGGACAGGCTCTCTCTATTATCTGTCATACAGTGTGTGTAGCCGGAGGCTCTGCTACAAGCTGCTATCATCAGGTGAGTCAGAAAGTGTTCAGATATCCTATACTTTGTAAAACCTACCCACAAACTTGTACACATAACTTGCATTATTAGTCACGTTCCCCTAAAAGGGACATACAATTTCATACTCACTGACCAATAAATACTTGGTCAGTAATCTACACATTGCATTTGTAATTACACGCCTCTTTACATCCTAACATCCTTCCTGACTCTCGTCACGAGTAAGCGTGACAATAGTAGCCGGTAATCGCCTGCTCAGGCTCCATTGTGTCTACCGCACGCGTCCGCTGGCAGCAAGACGCCAGCATAGCTGACGCAAGCAGGTCTGTTATATAATTTCTTCCGACCAGCTGGGAGGCCAGTACATTAACCTGCGCCCAGCAGATCATCCCCTAAGCGACACTTACGTCTTTAAAGAAGCACCCCCTAACATTTAAACATCACACAACACTCTACACTGGTAAGCTTACCCAGCTACGGGAAGCTGCCCTCTCTAGAAATCACCTTCCAAATTAGTACACTAACACATATGTTTTAGATCTAGCTACCCCCAACTAAGGGATCTAAAACAGTATGTTTTCCATTAAAAAAGGTAAAATAGAATAGCTAGAGAAAAATAAAGAAGGATACCTGGAAAAATATTGGTACCAGTAAAAACAGAAAGTGGAGAGTTCAGATACAGAAAAAAATGGCGACTCTACAAAAATAAAGAAATTGAAAAAATCTACGCTACAATCAGGAAAAAGAGGGTTAATATCTTTGGACATGTACAGTAATGAGGATGAATAACACCTGACTCACAAAACAAATTTTCAGTCATGTATAAAAAAGCAAGAATGGCAATCAATGGGTACAAAATATAAAAAGGGATCTGGAAGAGATGGAAGTAACAATAGATATTATTCAGAACAGACCACTTTTCAGAAATATGATTAAAAATTTCAAGGGTTTCCACGAGAAGGAAAAGAAGAAGCGGGTTAACATCTGGACGGAAGAGAGAAGGAGACAAAGTGAAGTAAGGAAGAACTACTGGAAGGCAAGAAAGGATAAAGGAAATAAGAGACAGTGAATGCAATGGATTATTTTACGCGGTCCAAATATGGCCAAAATTGAGGAAAGAAGAAGAAGAACCGACTGTTGTAGCTATGCTCGCTAAGGCCGAGTTATCTGTGGACTTGGTAGCCGTGGGTTCGAGCCCCATTGTCGTCCGTTCTTTAAAATGGCTTTCCGTGGTTTCCCAATTTCAACTCCAGTCACAATACCAAAACAATAACTTCCGGCAGGCCACGGCCGCTTCCCTCCATCTTCTTCCCCAATTTAGTTCCTCTTCATTCATTTAATCTCTTATTTACTCCTATCATGAAGTTAGCGTCTGTAATAGTTGTGCTGCTATTAAAATTATACAGTCTTAGGTTTAATTATGAGAAGTTTGCTGGGATCAGGAGATAGTCAGCCATTCCATCTCTGGGGCGCTGGGTGTACTGCCTGGAGGTTGAAAGTGGAACTTCGCTAACGTTAATGACTATAGCTTGTCCAGAAGAATGTGCTTGGTGAAATGAATATTCACAATTATTTTAATACACGGTTGACCGAATTAAGTATGTTGCGGCTCAATGGACAACGCGAGCCATGCACAATATCTCAACCCAACACACGTCGTCATTGCATATTTACTTTTCAATATACTACAGTTTCAGTAAAAGGTGAAATTTCTTCTGAATCATTTTAATATATATGATAGTCTATTAAAAAATTCAGAGCCATTGGTGTCCAAAACGACGAAACTAAAGGTTATTAAAGAAAAAAATGAAACACACAACCTGCAGGAAAATGATGACTATTTGTTCCTGAATATGAGAAACGCTGCCATAGCAAAGAAAATCATGTTAAAGGAGAGATATTGCACCTAAATCTGTTCACTCATATTACAGCTGTATGTATAACGTGATATTAATATGTCCCACAAGTGGAAACTCATTCCGACGTGAACGGAGTTAATGGTCCACTGCGCAATCCCAGTTCATATACACGGGAGTTCCATATTTACTCTGCATGCCCACCATATCCGGACTAAATGAGTCAACTTATTGCTCTCAGATTTGGATGAAGCTCTCTCTGCGTGTGACACATAAAGGAAAATATTAGTAGAATGCTCATTTAATAACATTTTTGAAAAATACACTCGGTAATTATAATTTACCTGTGCCTTGACGAAAGAAAATGAATTTTTCAACGCCAGAGAAACAGTCGAAATACAAATTTTCTCTCCAGTGCTTAGGTTGTTGACGTTCATTAATTTCAAGGGCTAGGACACGATGATCATAAACCCCGTGTGCTTCAGTATGCAGAATTTATATGAAAAATTGTGGTTATATTTTAACTGTAGAAGTGTTTGCAAGTATAGGGGGCCCTAAAATCGTCCTCTTTGTAGATTCGGACGCACAGAAATTCTGGAAGTTTATAGACAAGCATAAAAATTGGCATATGTAATCCTGAATACATTCTCCACTTACTATAGGCAAGCTATAATGCATTTAATATGACGTATAGTAAATATTTGGAATACACTTCAACGCTTCAAACGTTTGACTGAAAAAGACTGTTCGTAGTTTTGTTCCCCACCAAATTTGTGAAAATTACAATTAATTTAAAAATATTTTTTCCTTTTGTAACATTACCGAACACTTTCTCTATAATGAATTAATAGAGGCCATTAATGAACAATGTTTGCAAGGTATTGTTCAACCTCCTAAACATGTATCGCATATGAGTTTGGTCTTTATAGATGAATGGCATGTTTCATAATACCAAAGCAAACATTTTTTTTTGTAATGGATCGACTTTTTAACCTTAGTTTTCGTTTGCGTTACCCACCCTAAAAATATCTGACAGACGTAAGAAACTATATAGATTTTACTTTTAATAGCAGTAAAGTTCAAAGCGACACTTCAGTAACTTGTGTCCACTTCATTATTCCCCCACTGCTGACACAACTAGCCTACACCATTTATAAACCATGGTAGTGAAGAATAGAATCAACTAATCACGCATCAAGATTACACACCATTTAAGAAAATGTAGCTCTAACGCACACAAATACTTATTATATCAAATAAGGAAGCCAGTGATTTGAGTCAGGACACTAGCTGTGTGATTTATGTATTAATTCAACATTCTATGACTCCATGTAAAAATGAAACTAACTTCACTAATATACTCAAGTGTGCTATGGCCATGGAAAGGCTGACAATCTTCTTTTTCCTACTGATTTTTAGGGAACTTGTCGTAAATTAACCTAAGGATATATATACAGTAATCTTAACAGCAGATCATATTACGGACAAATTTCTTACGATATTATGTAAAGCAAATTCTCATTGATATTAGGTAAATACATGTATACGAAATTTGAAGAAAACATATCCCCGGATGGTCCCTAACTTATTGCCACGGCCACCTTCTTCCCAATCCTAGCCTCAATAGCATGTAGGCCCACACAGCTATAGACACCATAATATATACATTTTACAAACCATTTTAGGGTGTTGCCTCCGTAATCTAGGCGAATTGCTTTTCAGTCGGTCAACACGTTTATTATTTATTTATCGTATGGCTTTTAGTGCCGGGAGTGACCGAGGACATGTTCGGCTCGCCTTAGTCTGTAGCTGTTTCCAGCGGACACCCTTAGGGTGAGATACAAGTCCCTTTCAATTTCAAGTACAGTAGTTCCAATTTTCGCTCTCAGATATCAATGATACCCAGTGGTGAACGTTGGAACATTGATAGAGCTTTCCTACGAAATCTAACCTAACAATTTAGCTTTACACAAGTTTAGTCTGTGAAAGGATATTTTATGTTCGACCCTGACCATTTTGTGTTAGAAAACTGTATCATAATGATGGTCATTATAACACTATTTTTAGCCTACTTTTCACATTTTGCAAAAATGAGGAAAAAGTAGTCATATGAGATCGGGCAAATGTGTGTCTGTCTGTCTGTCTGTCTGTCCTTCTGTCTGTCTGTCTGGCTGTGTGTGTGTCCCCCCCCCCTATCAACTCCTAAACGGCTGCAGCAATCAAAACCAAATTTAGTATGAGTAAAGATGTGCACCGGAATAGCTCACGTCCATATTTGAAAATGATGTCAGTGCTACCAACTGCTGAAAAAACGCACTAGAAATTTGAGCTCCATGTTGGATATCCTGCAAGGTATGCATAGGAGCTATTCCAAAATTGGCACACATGTAGATAATACTATTTCAGATTAATTTCCAGGAGGCCAACCATGACAGTGTTGCCAAAATAATTTTAAGCCTTCTGATAGGTCCAATGTTTAAATGCATATAACTTCTACACTATCAACTGGATTTCAACCAAAGTTTGTATGTAATATCTGTACATAAACAGATATGACTGAGCGTATTCTTAGGAGCCACCAGGGCTGCCAACTGTTAATAATTGCTCTCTCTATTGTTTTATCCAAATACCAATATATCAGAATGTGTGCAAGCCGACAGCTTTAAACTATGCACACGTATAGTACCTGACATGTTTGATTAATTTTGGAGTAACTTATATACGCCAGTTCTACCAACATGATTCTAAGCCTGCTGATAGGGCCAATTTTTAAATACATGTAACTTCTATACTATCAGTAGGATTTCATCCAAATTTCGCATGTGCTATGTGTAACATATCAGATATGACTATAAGTATTCTTCAGTGCAATCAGGGCTGCCAACTGTTAATAAATGCTGTCTATATTTTTTACCCTAATATCAATATATCAGAAAGTATGCAAGCCAACAGCTCTATACTTTGCACACGTATACCACCTGACATTCTAGATTAATTTGGAGTAATTAATACAAGGCAGTGCTGACAACATGATTCTATGCCTGCTGATATGTCCAATTTTAAAATACATGTAACTTCTATACTAACAAATGGATATCATCCAAAATTGGCACAACAAGATATCATAATATTTCAGATTATTTCTGACCAGCACACGCATGGTATTGTTGGCAACATGCTTTTACGCCTGCTGATAGATCCAGTGTCTAACTGCATGTAACGTCCATTGGACTTCAACCAAATTTTGTATTCTGTACCTTAAGAGATGGAACTAAGAATATATTCAGTCACCAGGGCTGCCAACTGTAGTGCTCTATTAGGCTACATTATACCAGGTATATTTTGAACTAATTAGATATTTCGATATTACCAACTTAATTTCGTCATTATTCTAGATAGGTTCATATTCTGTAGAATAATCATTGGCATGAAAAGTAGGCTGTATATTTCTTAACGGAACTTCTTGTTCATTATGAAACAGTTTCTCCCACCAATCACAGCTCAAGGAACAGTTGTTTGACCAATTAGATAAGGTTAGTATCGCACCTGTGTGGAGTTCCAAGGCCTTCTGAACTGCGTTGCCAAGTGTCATAGTGGGGTAATCGAGAAGGCCATGGTCAAATACAAGGCATTCTCTGCGTCTCATGCGCTCAGTTCAGTACATAAAACTGGCGAAATCTCGACAGATATTTATGAATACTAATCTTCGAACATAAAATAGTTATAATAATTATCGTCGAACATAAACAGTCGTATGCAACTCGCTTATAATGGTAATTAAGACACTCGTATGGAAATTATAAAACTCGCATACGCTCGTTTTATAAATATACTCGTGTCTTAATTATAGCCATTATAGGCTCGTTGCATAATGTACTATTACATGCCATAAATCTATGACATGGGACCGCCGGCTTTACTTCCCCTCCGAAGGAAGGCATACTGAAGGGTTTTTAACTGTCTTAAAAAAAACCGACGATTTCGACCGGGTTTGAACCCGCTATCTTGGGCACAGCAGTTCAGCATGCTACCAACTACGCCACCGAAGCCGCAGGTTAACACGTGAATGTGCCTATATTGAGTCGGGAACAACCTTACTAATTCAATTAACCGCCCCTTTATATCGAGAAGATGATTAAAATGTATAATTAATCAATATTTTTTCCCAGGTTGGTAAGTGTAAAAGACCTCCCTCTCCCCCCCCCCCCCCTCCTCCCCTCCCCCCACGTTGGTACTACATCCGCTGTCCAGCCATTCAACCTACATATTGCGGGATGACGCGTGGACATCTCGTTGGACACCCTCAGCCGTTAATCTTGTTTTTTCGTGAACGAGGCGCTGCCTAACTTAGTGAATCCCGCTCCAGTCCTCACGTCAGTTTGTTAAAATCCTGAATCGAATCCGGGGCCTCCGGGTGAGGGGCAAACGCGCTACCTCTGTACTACATGGTTGGCGGTATGTGTGAATTGAAAACTGTTAATTTCTACCCAAATTATCTGGCCACATTAATGTGCTGACCGACTGAAAAGCAGGTATTTAATAGACGCCACAATTACACAGGTTATCAGACATTTTCCACTCACAAGTACACACTAGGATGAAGTCATAACAACAAACACTTCTTGCATAATGATGCTCTGTGATCCAGAAATCGAGCCCTGCACCTGTGGGACAATGTTAGTAGAGAGACAGAAAGAGAGGCGTTTAACGACCTTTTTACTGCTAATGGCCTTATAGGACGCTCGAAAGGAACACTACTTATCCCTAAAAGCACAAAACAACATATAAAACAGGAAAACGATGCACATGTTGAAAACTGAAAGTGCGTTTATTAACTGGCGCGTTATAGGTATTACCTTCCTTTTTAGATGCGGGTCATTTCGGTTTGAGTGGTCATGAAAATAGCTATATTTTATATCTCCGGATATGAGGAGGCTATCGACCTGTCTTAGGTCCAGCTATCTCGGGTTAAGCCGATAAGCTTCTCACCACACTGACCCTATGATTTATACCTCTCTCGACTGCAGCCTTCTTTAATGATTTCCCATACAACCCGGAAGGATTTCTCTTTTCTATACATTCGTCCAGTATTCACTATTGGGTCTCTCTACGGAAGTCTTTTCATTAATCCTGCAGAAATTGTGATTCTATATTTGAAGACGGTCCTTTTAAAATTGATATTAATGTCGCTTGAATACTGCTACTTATCTGTTTCCTTGGTTAGCGTTATTGGCTGCCGTTCATGAGATTCCAGGTTCAATTCCCGACTCTGGAAGGATATTTATTACTGGCCTGAGTGCTAATGGGTAGCCTACATACAGCCTCGTGAGAATAAATGGGCACAAAGTTGGTTCGAGTTCAACCGGAACCATACTACAATGGATTTCTTTCATTACTTCTATACAGATTTTGGGATGGCTTCTACTTTATGACCACGGTTCCCTCTTGCCCAGTGATTACTTGTAGTGATTACTACATTCTGCCCAGAAAGGGGCCAATAACCTAGTTGTTAGGCCTCTTAAATCAGCATTGTCTTAATTATTCTCTCCAGCAAATGCCGGGATATCACAGAACCTAACCTTAAGTCCAGAGACACATGGACTGAAATAAATACAGTTATACGCACTACTGCTGCATATTCATCGAAATAATACAGGTTATCAGCCAAACGTTCACACTAATACAACTAAAAGGGAAGATGACCACAATACCCCAAGACCCAATTCAAGCGGCAACTAGCAATACATAACACTATATTTGAAAAATGATGACTTTAAGCTAGCAACTAACATCGTAAAGCAGTTTGACTCATGAAAATGAAAATCCACAGCCTGCTTCCAGTCTCCAACCGGGTCAGGAATGGAATGAATGAAGCCCCCATCTAGCGGCGAGGATATGGACTGTACCGGCTGCCGAGACCTGACGCACTCCTCCGGGGCAATGATTAAATGAATGACAGATGATATGAAATGATAGTGGAGAGTGTTGCTGGAATGAAATTTTGACAGGGAAAACCGGAGTACCCGGAGAAAAACCTGTCTGCCTCCGTTTTGTCCAGCACAGATCTCACATGGAGTGACCGGGATTTGAACCACGGACCCAGCGGTGAGAGGCCAGCGTGCTGCCGCCTAAGCCACGGAGGCTTATAAAGCAGTTTGACTCATACATTTTCAAATTATTTTTTCTTGAACCCAGTCTCTGTGGAACCATGGCTTAGTTCGTGAATCGGCGAGGAGATGTGAGATGTCTCTAGAGCAAAAAATGCGTGAAATAGAGGTTCAATTCGCACTTCAATGTTTGTTTTTGTTCTTGTTTATTAATTTGAGGGGGTTTTGGCAACGTACAAATTTATCCAGGTATACTTGGATATATGAATTTTTTTCTGATACCCTGTGTTGTTGTAGTAACTGTAGTTGTATGTGCATTTGTAATTCAAGTAAGGATTGGAAAGGAGGCGGCCATGGCTTTAATTAGGAACCATCCCGGCATTCACCAAGAGAAGAATTGGGAAACCATGGAAAACCATGGCCGTTACACCACGAAGTTCAGTTTCTTATGCTTTCCTTACTCTACTGTTATTGTTAGGACAGGATTACCAGGAGATGGTATAACCACCCCCTAGAATGTCGTTCTCCTTAATCGCAAGTTGACAGCGGTAATTTATATTGGCAGGTACTTCAATAAGAAAGAAGCCATACGCATGACGGTAACATATTTAGCGTCCATGTTACAATAACATGAAACGTAGAAGTAGCATTTTATTACCAGGAAATTATCACGTTACTGATAAAATCATTGTGTTTTTATTACTCACTCATATGAATACCTTAATGCAGTCATTACAATGCGTTCAACCACACACACACACACTAGAACGATAGGCACCGTCGAATGAGAAAAAGCGACAACAATTGTTTAAACCATTCTGAAAATATGCGTATTTAACTTATAATACAACATGTAGTTCCGTGCTGAACTAATAGTACATTATGCAACGAGCCTATAATGGCCATAATTAAGACACGAGTATTTTTATAAAACGAGCGTATGCGAGTTTTATAATTTCCATACGAGTGTCTTAATTACCATTATAGGCGAGTTGCATACGACTGTTTATATTCGACGATAATTATAACTTTATTATATGTTTTAACATCAATATTCATAAATATATGTTCAGTCACTAGAATGTTGTGATCGGGTGCTGCGGTGGATAGTATATCTCTGTTTCCCAAGCTCTCTGGACAACCGACGCATGCGCTCTGTGTGCTTCAATGCCATATGTTCAGATTGTGCTCCAGTATTCAGTAAAACTGTCACCGAAGTCGTTTCAAAACCACGCGCTGTGTAGAAATTGATATTGGGGATATTAAGGTACAGTGCCATTTCTTGTCTCAGTTTATTTACGCGAACATATGGACGGTGCAATTTCGGTAATTTATATAGACATATTGGATTTTGAACACATGCGCGAAGGTATCCTTATCTAATTGGTCACACAACTGTTTCTTGAGCTCTGATTGGTGGGAGAAACTGTTTCATAATGAAAAATAGTGTTATAATGAGCCTCATTATGATACAGTTTTCTGACTCATAATAGTTAGGGTCGAACATAAAGCCTATTTTTATATATCCCACTTATGTTAATTGCCTCTATCAACATACAACATTTCAGTTTGATTGTAATAGATTCGTAGATATTGAGAACCGTCTAATATTTCGGATGGTCACCATGTTGGATTTTTATATATGTAGGTCTTAGAGTTATGTACTATTACATGAGGATTATTGTGTAGGTGTAGTAATCAAACTTCAATCGCATGATTAGTACACAAGAGTAAAAACGAGATTTTAAAATTTCACACAGCTGCCATCTTGTGGTTATGAATACAATTGAAATAAATTAGATGCCAGTGGATTAACATTTGTATAAGCATTTACCGTACCAAGTTTCAATGCACTCGGATGGTTAAATCGTGAGAAACGTCTATTTAAATATTTATACTTCGAGTCGTCGCCATGTTTAATTTGTGCTCACCAGGTTATTGAATGTCCCATAAGTGAACTTACGTTCATAGTCTCTATCAACATACAAAACTTCAATTTGATTGCTATCATAGATCAATACATATTGGGAACCGTCTAAATATTTGGGTTGGGCGCCATGTTGGATTGTTATATGTATAGGCAATAGAGTTATGTACCATTAAAAGAAAACTATTGCGTAGGTTCATTATTAAAACTTTCACTTCCATCGCATGATTACGACACAAAAACTAAATTTTAAAATTTCGCACAGCCGCCACCTTGAGGTTACGTAAACAATTGAACTAAATTAGATGCCAGTGCATTACAATGTATATAAAGATTTAATGTACCATATTTCACTCCGCTCAGATGGTTAAATCGCGAGAACAGTCTATTAAAGTGTTTCAACTTCGCTTGGCCGCCATGTTAGTTTTGTACTCTACAGGATTTTGAAACTTACAAATATAAACTTGCAGTAGTTTCCTGTATCACCGTACAAAATATCAGGGTGATATCAGAAATAGTTTCGGAGATATAGAATGTCGGTAAAATATTTAGCACAGCCGCCATCTTGAGACTATGTAAACAATTGAACTAAATTAGATGGCAGTGCATTACAATGCTGTACCATGTTTCATTGCGTTTGGATGGTTAAATCGCGAGAAAAGTCTATTTAAGAGTCTCAACAAAGCCTGGCCGCCATGTTGGTTTTGTACCTACCAGGGTTTTGAACGTCTCATACGTGAACTTGTAGCAGCACCCTTTATCACCGTACAAAATTTCAGGGTGATATCAGTGATAGTTTCAGGGATATTGAATGCTGGTGAAATATTTTGCACAGCCGCCATGTTGGATTGGTGAGACCTAATAAAATTTGAAGGCCACGGTCGGGGTCGGCCAAAATGGTGCTATGACCTTACCGAGTTTCTTTGAAATCGCCCCAGCCGTTTGAAAGTTATTAGGGGGACACACGCACAGACACACAAATACGCAAACACACACACGCACAAAAAGTGATCTCATAAGCCTATTTCTTCATAAAATGAAAATAGGCTAAAAATGATGATGAAAATTGATGTTTTAAGTGGCCTGACATACAGTTATCGGCCCCTAATGTTATGATCGAGATGGAATTTATAATGTAAACTACTTACTACAACAATAACTACAGTAGTCTACTTATATCTAACTTATAAACCCAGAAGAAGAAATTGACAAAACTGGAATAAACGAATTAAAATACAGCAAAATAAAATGACCTCAACCCTCGAAGAATGAGGACTGAGGGAATTAGAAGGAAGAAGTGCCATGAAAGGCAGATAGGAAAGGGTAAGAGTAGAGGGCCTGCCCCATAAGGAATGGATAATGGGGAGAAACCGGACCCACCACAGGAATCCCATGGGGTCGCCAACTCACGAATTCATCAGCCATATGAATCGCATGCTGCAGAAAGGCAACAAGTCCAGCATTGACACATTTCAGGTTTTTGTTACGATTGTGGTTTGAGTAGGATTGTAGAGCATTTCCCATAGAAAAGAGACCTGTCCGGAAGATAGCACGGCCCTGGCAAAGCCTTCAAAATGTCGTGTATTGCCTTTCGTGGCTCTTCTTCCTTCTAATTCCCTCAGTTCCGGGTCAACATCCCTATTTACTGAACTCCTCTCAAGGAGTTGCACTCCCAATAAACAGCAAAAACGTGGATGACATCAGGAAGACTTTGGTCTATTTCCCTCGGGAATAAATGCAGTTTTGAGCGGTTTCGGTGGCGTAGTTTGTAGCATGCTGAGCTTCTATGCCCAAGATCGCGGGTTCAAACCCGGCCGAAGTCGTGGGATTTTTTAAGAGCATTAAAATCTCTCAGTATGCCTTCCTTAGGAGGGGAAGTGAAGCCGGCGAGCTCAAGTCATAGATTTATGGCATGAAAAAGAACCTTCCACTAACTTCACTTGTGGAAGCTAAAATTTGTAGGTTAGTTTGATAACGCTATATTAGTTCTAACGTTTGCCACCAGGTGCTGACTGCGATGGCATTTAGTAGCCACGTCCGCAGGTGTCGTAGACGGTAGCATTTGTTAGCAAAATTAGGAACTACTTGAAAAAAATTAATCGTCTGCAGTCCTTCTACCTGAATCACAGTTAACACATACTAATACAGCCATCAAAATTAACACCGGTTATCAGAAAAAACACACCCAAAGTACACGGGCTACATAACCGCTTTGTCGCAGCCCCTAAACTAAGGAACCAACCAACCAAATGCAGTTTTGGAATTCAATCGCATCAAGGTCTATAACAACAGCATCTCAAGATGAAGATGAACTGAGAACTTCCACATTCCAAAATGTCAGATAATATTCAGACATCGTTAACAAACTATGATCTTACAATAAAAAAGTGTACTGTATATATAACATTCCTTTTTTTAAACACATATATTAACCCAAAAGTTGACGTGATAACCCAATTTACTGCAGCAATAGAATATGTCCAAAACAAAAACAAAATCCTCTCCCTTTCCCCTTAGACCATGTCACAAAAGACTATTAAATGTAAGTATTGAACGAGTATGCTTACATTAGGACGAGAAAAATACAAGTAACAGAAACATTACAAAAAACTGGTGCAAATCAGTATTTCGACTCTCCTGTAAAGTTAGTAATAGTGGACATGTTGCCTGTCGGCAGTTTGCAATTCAATTGGGCCCTTGAGGGTGAACTATAATTGGTGGAGCTACATAAACCCTACCTCCATTAGAAAAGAAAGGAAGCTTGTAGTTTAACGTGACCGTTAATCTCGCGATCATAAGCCACGGGACCTCCATTTTACGTGGAATCCGAACCGCAGGACATGGCATTTCACATCGAAAATCTCACATGCATTGACCGGGAATCGAACCCGGTCCGCCTTGGTGAGAGGCATACAGCTTGACCGCTGTGCCACCACGCCCCTACCTCCATTAGAGCCTTGAGCAGAAGGCAGTAGGTTATTATGAAGAGAAACCAAGAGGTCTGACCCCTCGAAGAATGAGAGTATCAGAAAAGACGAGACAAAGGCCAATTAAGGCGGAAAAGTGAAAGACACCCGCTAGGCTCGGATGCCCTAATACCGTTGGGATTGGAAGAGGACAAGAGGTGACCAAGGGAGGTCGACAGGCAAGAGGACAGAGAGGAACCCGGCACAAGTAGGTGGAAGCAATGCCGAAATGAAATCTATTTTCCAGGCGCATTTGGTAGGCTATGTCTTTATATGTTATTCAGGTCGTATAAAGCGGAACCTGCTCATCGCGGGAACCAAAATAAATCAGCGATATAATTGTTCAAAGTTTACTGTATAGCGTGGAAATTATGCTTTTACTTTGGATTTTTGGTGCACCCGAAACTGCACTGTTCTATTCTGGATTTTCTAGCCCCTCGGAGCAACGAACTGATTGCCTGACTGCAATTCATTTCGTTGAGAATGTTATCTTGCAGAGCATTTGAGCCCATTTCGCAGGAGAGCAGTTTTGAAATATCCTTCATTCCCTAACAGTAGTGCTTCACTGGAATCGGTAGAGCGTGGGTTTGAATCATTTCTCAGCCGTCGTGAAAATGGTTTTCTTGGTTTCCTATTTTCTCCACCAGACAAATGCCGGGACGCTTCCTTTCACCAGGCCTACGGCTGAATTCATTCCCAAATCCCTTCCCTGGCCCTTCCTTAATTAGCCCAAAGTTAGCGCTGACCTGGGCGATCGGCCTGTCATCATCCCCAGTTGTATCTGCTTATTAAATGCGTTCAGCTCCCAGACACCGCTCTTGCGACGGTAGAGGAATGATCCCTCGCAAAGTACGTGGGTGAAGCAGAGCTGGGAGGATAAACGATTTAAAAGAATCCTATCAGTAGATTGATGTCGATTGTAAAGACAGGAGGAAGGCTAGAATGTACGTGTCCTTAACAGTGGACGAATAGGTGAGGCTTATTGAAGTGAATAAAGGGGAAAGATATCTCTGCGCGAAGAAAAAACAAGCTAAATATTTTACTGAGATGTTACTGAACGTGGACTAAGGAAACTTGGGTAATTCATGTGTTATAATTGTGCCCAATTTTGTTCAATCCGGAAACTTGCTCAATTCGGAAATATTTATTGGACCCTGTGAATTTCGATTTGGACAATTTCTACTTTATAAATAGTCTATTTGTTTAGTTTCTCCGTGGTTTATAAAATAGCATAATATACCACATTGTATTGTATCTGAAAATGTCAAGGGCTCTTGGAATAAAGCTCTTAAACAAAGCTCTTGTTATTAAACAAAATGTAATATTTTATTACACCACAACATTTGATAGACAAGCGTGCAATGTGATGACAAAAAACAAAAATGCAGACTAATTTGAAATGAACCCACCTCGACGCTGATGTGGCGTAATGCTGTCTGACACCAGAAATGGACAGCGCGTCACTAATTCATTTGCCGTTTTGTTTCCATTAATTAAATGCTGATTTGCGATGTTTTTAGGTAGATTTCTTTAGAAAGCTAACTATTGCAATGGGTCCCATGTTTCGACTTCCGGAAAATTTCGACATATCTTCGCGTTTCACATCTCCCAGACCCCAAAACCACCGTCAGTTCAAAAGTTTATATATAATTTATGTATATATGTATATATATATATATCAGTTTCTTGTGGACACGATAACTGCCGTAATTTTGTACCAATCACTTTGAATGTTTTACATAATATGTATCCCTATAAAATCTCGGTCGAGTTCGTTAATGGGCAAAATCGGTCAAAGGGGGTAAAAATGGGGGGCTTTTTTCGAAAAGGTGAAATATCGCTATAACTCTCTTAATACATGAAATATGGAATCCCTTCAAAGTTCATAATATGTGTCGGATAAGTGCCAAAAATTTATGTCAAATAAGTTTTTTGATAGCACCAACCATTGACCAAAGGGGTGGGAAAAAGTGGGTTTTTCGGGAAACATTAATCATATCTCTGTTAATAGGCACAATATCAAAACCGCACAAAATGGACAATATTCCTCCAATAATTACCTAAAACTTTTGTCTGAAAGAATTTTTGATATGACCCACCATTACGCCACGGGGTGAACAAAATGATTTAAATTATAAGAAAATGCCAAGTGCCAAGAGAGGTTGCCATGACAACTTTACTTTTAATTGATAAGGGATGACCATCAGCAGTTGCTATGACAACGCCACTGCACGAGATCACATTCAGTTTTCATATGTCAGTGGGAAGCGACTTCGGTATCGGAACTGGTAGCATGCTGAACTTCTATGCCCAAGGTCGCGGGTTCAAACCCGGCTGAAGTCGTCGGATTTACTAAGAGCGCTAAAAACCTGAGTTTGCTTTCCTTCGGAGGGGAAGTTCCAACGTTCGTTGCGAGTTGCTGATTGAGGTGGCATCTAGTAGCCAAGTTCACAGCTAGGTGTCGTTGACGGCAGTATTTTAGGTAGATTTCATTAGAAAGCTAACTATTGCAATGGGTACCATGTATCGATTTCCGGAAAATTTCGACATATCTTCGCGTTTCACATCCCCCAGACCCCAAAACCACCGTCAGTTCAAAAGTTTATATATAATTTATGTAATATATGTATATATATGTATATCAGTTTCTTGTGGACACGATAACTGCCGTAATTTTGCACCAATCACTTTGAATTTTTTACCGAATATGAATACCCATAAAATCTCGGACGAGTTCGTTACTGGGCTAAATCGGTCGAAGGGGATGAAAATGGGGGACTTTTTTTTCGAAAAAATGAAATATTGCTATAACTCTCTTAATATGTGATATATCGAATCCGTTCAAAGTTCATACTATGTGTCGGATAAAGCTCAGAAATTTATGTTTTAAACGTTTTTTTGATAGCACCAACCATTGACCAAAGGGGTGGGAAAAAGTGTTTTTTTCGGGAAACATTAATCATATCTCTGTTAATAGGCACAATAGCAAAACCGTACAAAATGGACAATATTCCCCTAATAATTACCTAAAAAGTTTGTCTGAAAGAATTTTTGATATGAGCCACCATTGCGCCAAGGGATGAGAAAAATGATTTCGGAATTATAAGAAAATGCCAAAAGCTATCAGTGGTTGACATGGCAACACTACTAAATTGATGAGGGTTGAGCCATCAGACGTTGCCATGACAACGCACTTGCGCGAGATCAGATTCAGATTTCCATCTGACTAAGTGTGAAGCAGCTTCGGTGACGTAACTGGTAGCATGCTGAACTTCTATGCCCAAGGTCGCGGGTTCAAAGCCGGCCAAAGTCGTCGGATTTTCTAAGAGCGCTAAAAATCCCTCAGTAAGCTTTCCGTTGGAGGGGAAGTTCCAACGTTCGTTGCGAGTTGCTGATTGAGGTGACATCTAGTAGCCAAGTTCACAGCTGGGTGGCGTTGACGTTAGTATCTGGTAGCAACATTAGGAACTACTGCTTGAAATTTAGCGTCTGCATTCCTTACCTGAATTACAGACTAATACCGCCATCACAATTCACACCGTTTATCAGACAGATTCTACACTCACCCAAAGTACACGGGGTTATATGACCGCGTTGTCACAGCCCCTAAACTGAGGAACCAACCAACATCTCTGCGGGAGATATAATTTTGCGTGAAGAAGTAACAGACCGTTACATAGTTACACATCAGTGTCGAAACCTTGCATAAGGACAGTGTGACCACAAGTATAACAAGTAGTTCCGTGAAGAACTGTACAGCCTATTTTCATATATCCTGCTCATGTTAATTGCCTCTATCAACATACAAAATTTCAGTTTAATTGCTGTATCAGATTCGTAGATATTGAGAACCGTCTAAATATTTCAGATGGTCGCCAGGTTGGATTTTTATTTTTGTACTATTATATTAAGATTATTGTGTAAGTGTGGTATTCAAACTTCAAACGCATGATTAGAACACAAGAAGTAAAAACGAGATTTTAAAATTACGCACAGCAGCCATCTTGTGATTATGCAAACAATTGAAATAAATTAGATGCCAGTGGATCAACATTTGTGTAAGCATTTAAAACGTGCAACGTTTCACGGCACTCGGATAGTTAATTCGCGATAAACGTCCATTTAAATATTTATACTTCGCGTCGCCGCCATGTTGGATTCGTGCTCACCAGGTTACTGAAAGTCCTATAGGTGAACATATGTTCATAGTCTCTATGAACATAAAAATTTCAGTTTGGTTGCTGTAAAAGATTCATATATATTGAGAACCGTCTAAATATTACGGAAGCTTGCCATTATGATTGTTATATGTATAGGCCATAGAGTTATGTACCATTCAAGGTCACTTATTGCCTAGGTTCATTATTCAAACTTTCACTTCGATCGCATGATTACAACTCAAGAATAAAAACTTAATTTTAAAATTTCGCACAGCCACCATTTTGAGGTTATGTAAACAATTGAATTAAATTAGATGGCAGTACATTACAATCTGCAAAATCATTTACTGTACCACATTTCACTGCGCTCAGAGAGTTAACTCACGAGAAAAGTCTATTAAAATATTTCAAATTCGCTTGGTCGCCATGTTCGTTTTGTACTTTACAGGTTTATGAATTATACATAGGTAACCTTGTATCAGTACCCTTTATCACCGTACAAAATTGCAGGGTGATATCTGTAATAGTTTCGGGGATATAGAATGTCAGTGAAATATTTCGCACAGCCGCCATTTTGAGGTTATGTAAACAATTGAACTAAATTAGACTCCAGTGCATTGCAATGTGTATAAATATTTGCTGTACCAAGTTTCATTACGTTTGGATAGTTAAATCGCGAGAAAAGTCTATTTAAAAGTCTCCACTTCGCTTAGCCGCCATGTTGGTTATGTAGTAACCAGGTTTTTGAAAGTTTCATAGGTGAACTTCTAGTAGTACCCTTTATCACCGTACACAATTTCAGGGCGATATCCGTTATAGTTTCGGAGATACTGAATGCTAGTGAAATATTTCGCACAGCCGCCATGTTGGATTGGTGAGACGTAACAAAATTCGATGGGCACGGTCGACGTCGCCGGGAATAGTGCTATGAACTTACCGAGTTTCACTGAAATCGCTCCAGCCGTTTAGATTTTATTAGGGGGGGACAAACACACACCTCACACACACACACACACACGGACAAAAGGTGATCTCATAAGCCTATTTTTACAAAATTGAAAATAGGCTAAAAATGGACTCCAAATGACAAGAAGGTTACCGTCCCCGTAAGACAATAAAATGTTTAAAATATGTTTAAAATGAAGAAAAACAAAGTTAATTAATCTCCAATTATAAAATACTTTCACGCGATAAATGAGGTCTGATCCTTCTACGAAAACCTGCATATTCTGCCTATTTTCGCCTATCTCCAAGTTTGTCCGGTGAAATCTACCTCCGCCTTCCGGCGTGCCGAGAGGACTTTTTTTTATTATAATTTCTCCTCATGATCTATATTTATCGCTAATGTTTCATAGTACTTGTAACAACTAGTATGAGCCAAGTAGAAGGAAAGGAACGCATGCATAGAAGAAGTAATGCCAGGGAGACATTATTGTTAATTCATGTTAGGGGCTTGGGATATCCTTGGCCATCAACCCCTTTTACTTGGGTGTATCTTCAATTTGTCTGATAGCCTGTTTTTCTGTGTTGAATCCAGTAGTATGTGTATTAGGGCAGGGCATGGCATGAGTTCCCTGATCATTGAAATAAGGTACTAATACGATATTTTCCTGGAGGGAATGTGGGGAAAACAGGGGAGAATAAATACAGGATAGCCACTGTAGGCACAGAGAGTTGAACCTCCAATCTACGAACTACCTGCAGTAGTCCTGGTGATCTATTTAAAGCACACGGCTTCGTCTCGGGATGACATAAAATTAAACACTGGCTGAATCAAAATGTTAAAGCCAAACCAGCAACATATACTTTGATTTCTTCAGCATATTTTCAAATTTCTTTGTTCAAAGTTCTTACTTCGTGTACATATTTTGAGATAATAAACACAGATCACGCTCCATCTTATTGATATTTTTATAAGCGTCTTTCTTCTGTTAACAACGAACAGCAGCATGGATCAAATGTTTCTGCATTGAGTAAAATGTGGGAAGATGTTCACATTCGAATCATAATATTCCTCTTAAAATACTGTATATGCCGTGATATAGTCATTATGAATTAAACTCGTACTATCGATTCTTCTTGACACGTGGCACTTATCGACAAATTCACAAGTATCCGCTACATTACTGATTAAAAGTTTTGTCAAGTTCTAGTTAAGTAGGAGTCGGGAACAACAGCGTCTTTCATATGAACGCATACAAGCCGCAATTAATTTGATGTATAATTATTGTAGTGAACTGAACTCGACCATATGACGACTACTGACCAGAAATGGTTTCGAATCCCATCTCAGATTGGAAGTATACTTCAATTATCTCCCAGACTACTTCGTAGTGTAGTGGCTAGCATGCTTGGTTGTTGCCTTGGAGGTCCGGGTTCAATTCCTGGCTCTGCCAAGAAAAATAATTCTGGTCCGTGGGCTGCAACGGGGTACAATTATCCCTGTGAGGCAAAAATGAGAAGAGGTGGGTTCGATTCCTACCTCGTCCATCTTAGAAGTGGTTTCCGTGGTTTGCCACTTCTGCTCCAGGCACATTCCTGGGTGGTACCTTACTTAAGGCCACGGCTGTTTCCTTCCCAAATCCTACCTCAATTACAAATATAGAAATACAGCCTTCACAATAGGACAGGTTATCAGACAAATTCTACACACACACATGTACATGGGGCTACTTGATCACGATAACGCACAGTTCCTAAAGACTTAACAACAACAACAACAACTATTCAAACCTCAATGCATTTATTAAAATGAAGGAACTATACTAAAATTTCATAACGATAGTATACATTAATGCTATTAGGCATACAAATCGTGGATTATTACGAGCCACCATAAAGAATGGGTATAAATAGGGTTCATTTGCATTACCTGTGATAATGTGTACTGCAATAAATCCCGAGCCCCCTCCCTCGAAAAACCATAGCATAGTTTATGTGTGCAGGTCACCGAGTTCTGTTAATAATGGCTGCAAAATGACGTCACCAGACGAAGCGTAACGTGAAGTTCATTAAGTTAACATCAAACAATGACCTGGCTACATCCGTCCATCATGTTCTAATAATTACTTTCTAAAATTCCAAAACCCAGGTCCAATTATCTCTGCTATAATTCGTATTAAAATAGCTCGTGCGTACTTCATATTAAAGCAAGTCACTAACAAAGCAGAATATTTTATGTGTAACTATGCAATTAACTGCATGTGCGTTATTTCTCGCATGCTCATCATATGGATCGGGGTACAGTGTACAGTACCTATTGATAGATGAACCTCTGAATCAAAATATCCCCCACAGTATAGCAGAACTCAGATGAACTTTCGTAAAACGTTAATTCATTCATTCACTATATTTTCAGATGGGGGTAATTCCCCGGCGGAAAATTGTACAATATTACAGAAAATTGGTACCAATAATATCAAACACACTTAATGTACACAAGTTGGGATTTAAATCGTAGTATTTACAAATAAAAATCAGTCTTAAACACATCAATATGTTTGTGGAAAGGCTCTAAGACTGTGGCAAGTAATGAGTTCCAATTAACAATACCACGATTAATGAAACAATATTTCCCATAATTTGTACGCTGCAGTCGGCCCTTAACATTATGTGGATGATCCGCCCTTCTCAGGTAGGTGGGATTTCCCAGACGTTTGCTTAGTTCTCCCCATGCTGGCCAATTAGTGTAAGTGTTAAACATAGCGTATAGTCAGGATTTCGTCCATCATCCATAGTTTCCCGCGCTAGTTTTTCTATCACACTACTTCTAGGGTTAAAATAGTTGAGCATAAACTTAGCAGCCTCCCTTTGTACCATCTCCAGCCATTGATGAGCCATACTTGATATGGGTCCAATACCGCTGAGCTGTATTCCAAGATTAGCCTCACATCATCATCATCATCATGAACCGGATCCGGTTTCTCGGGTGCGGTGAATGAGCACTCTCCATTTAGTTCTCTCCAAGAATGTTTCCTCCTCCATGATTTGCTGTAAATCCAGACCTCTCCCTGCAAGATCATTTCTAACCTGGTCGATCCATTTCTTCCTCGGCCGATCTCTTGGTCTCTTGCCTTTCAGTTCTTTCTCAAACCACACTCTAGCAGTTTTTTGTGTGTCATTCTTTTGAGATGACTGAACCATTTGCACCTGGCTTCAACACAGATATCATTAAGAGATCAAAATATCCTAATTCTTTTTACGGTAGAACTACTCTTTTAATATACTCATTACAAACTGAAGTGAATCGTGCGTTATCGAGACGACACAACCTAAATGGGTATTCCATTTCTTATCACTCCTTACAAGGATGCCCAAACATATGTTTGATTTCTGCGTAACTCCTATCTCAAAGCTACGCTTCTCTCCGAGTTAAAATCTTACAGAATGTGACAGGTTAGAATTACCGTTGCCAGCCATTCCGAATTTGTAGGTATTGTCGCTACTTTCCGATATTTGTCCCATATCCAGACAAAAGTATTTTGTTGTTTTTAATTCTTTTGAGGGAAGCTTTCCACGGAAAGGAAATGAACCCGCCTCTTCTGCTGAATAGATGCACTGGGGATGGGGAATATTTGAACAGCGACCACACTCAATAGGTATTTCTCCGTGTGATTTCGACTTGAAATCAAAGGTCAAGGAATGATTATGAGGTGCATAGGACACCAGACTTCATAGTAAATGCTGTGTAACAACAGAAGGCCCGATTCAGACATGGAGTGGAAGATGCAGAAGTATATCATCGCTGTACTTACAATACCGTGTATCTGACAATGCTCTTCTCTTCCACTATTTTCCTTATGATCGGTGACGCATCCCAGTCGTACGTGGATGTGCCGTCCAACATAACAATTCACGTTACTTACTTACTAATTTACTCGCCTGGCTCCACAAACCGCAGTCTGTTCTTGGCCTCGTCAAGTAGCCTCCTCCACCTCGTTCTGTCCTTGGCATCTTCCTCTCGCGCTCCTAGTAGCTGTATGTCCGTGGTTACCTGGTCTCTCCATCTCATTTTTGGTCTGCCTATAGGCCTAGGTCTTCGTCCGCCTGGCTTTTTCTCACACACTTCTCGCAGTCGATATCCCTCTTCTCGTCTATACACGTGGTCAGCCCATCTCAGTCTCCTGGTCTTGTCTTCCGCAACAACATCGGGTTCTTTATACAACTCCTTTAGTTCCTTGTTCTTTCTCCTTCGCCACTCACCTGCTTCACAAATTGGTCCGAAAATCTTTCTGAGGATTTTATTTTCAAAGACCTGTATCTTCCTCTCTCGGTGCATTTGCTTAATCTCCATGTTTCTGCACCATACAATAATACTGGCCTAAATATTGTTTTATAAATTCGTATTTTGGTCCCTCTTGATAACAATTTGGATGTGAGTAGTTTGTTAACTGAATGCAGCTTTAAACCTCGGTTCTATCTCCTGTTCTTCTTCGTTTCTATTGTTTATTAGTGTCCCCAGGTATTTGAACTCGTCTACAATTCACGTTAGGTTCATTAGATGCTCGTATACCGTACTGTAGGTGTTCATAGTTACAATTATCAGCAATTAGCTGTGCACGTCCCTGTCCCACTCTCCCAGTATACTACTGGCACCGTGAAACATTTGCCAGCTGAGCGTGTCTGTGTCTGTGTCCGATTGTGAGAACCTACTGTCACGCGCGTCAAGGTTCTCAGATAGGGAAGTATTCGGCATGCTCCTCGCACCACTCTGCACCCCTCTCCTGCCACTGTGCTCTCAAGGTCAAGTGCATAGCTAAGCGCCGGTACTTGCAAATGGAAATTTAAGGTTCACTTCCCATGCGGTGTGTGCACAGAAAAATGAACCTAGCGTGAATTGTTCTGTTGGACTACATCCACATACGGCAGGGGGACGTGCCCAATCATAAGGAAAATATTGGAAAATAAGAGCATGTTGATGATGATTTAGGAGCTTTGCGACATCACGGTCATCTCTCCCCGTGTACATGTGTGTGTGTGGAATTTGTCTGATAACCTGTGTTATTTTGATGGCTGTATTAGTGTGTGTATTTGTAATTCAGTTGAGGATTGCGATGGAGGAACCATCCCAGCATTTGCCTGGAGTAATCGTGGGATACCATGAATTCCTCTTCCAAGGTGTCTGAGATGGAAATCAAACCCTATTCTTCTCAGTTTTGCCTCACGAGGCTAAGTGTACCCATTCCTGCCCTCAAACGAGAAATAAATTCTTGGCATAGCCAGGAATCGAACCCGGACATCCGGGGTATCAGCCAATAATGCTAGCCGCTACACCACGAGGTGATCAGATAGACGGCATTGAAAATTCTGCTATGTTTCTCATATCGTTGACAGCAAGTTGTAGAAACGGTTGGGGACTACTTTGAGGATCGTTCCACATTGGACGGGTATATGCGCTGTAAGCCTACTGTTACAGGGAAGCTTACACTTACCATGATATGCGTATCACAACGGTAACTATGGGTTTGTATGGATGATCCATGCCCACAAACATTGCATTACCCCTATATTATCGTTTGTATGTCACATTAGCCACCCGGCTTCGTACAGTCAAAATAAAAATGAGTTGCCATGACTTTTACTCGTACTACACCCTCTGTCTGAAAAGTTCGGTGAATGGCTCTATATTACGAACGGATTGCCTGAAAGAGCCGTTACTATCCTTTGAAGTAATCCCCGTGGATGGTTATGCACTTCTTAGAACGGCTGTACAAGTCTTCCTGAGGGATAGCCTTTAGTTTGGTCGTCACATTACGTTGGATGTCCGAAATGTCCGAAAACCTCTGGCCCTTCAGGGCTTTTCGGCAACCCTGGACCCCGATACTCCATACTTTCACGCTAGCCTTCGAGGTCGTACCTCAGGCACCAGGTCTCGTCACCCGTGACGATGGTTTTCAGGACCATTCCATTCCACGGAACATTCACCCTTCTCTCTGCCACCCGTCAAACAGGTGTGCACGTTAGGTTGCATAAATTCACCCTTCTCACTGCCGCCCGTCTATCAGGTGTGTAAGGTAGGTTGCATAAATTCATGCTTCTCTCTTGCTTTCAATTTAGAGTTTTGACGACCCAAACTGAAGGCTATTCCTAAAGAAGACTATACCAGGAGTTTCCAGGACTTGCTCAGTCGTTCTCAGAAGTGCATAACCATTCACGGGGATTAATTCGAAGGATAGTAACGGCTGTTTCAGGTAAGCCAACAATCCGTTTGTAATATAGACCATTCACCGAACTTTTCAGACAGAGGGTGTATATAAACATACATCATGCGCTGGATCCATCTGAGTATCCAACAAGTTTATATGTCGATTATTGACGAGTATGTACACTAAGGCCTTTACTGCAGTCACCTTTTGAAAAATTATGTTTGGCACAAATTGTGCAATTTTACGAAACGTGGCAATTGTTATTTTAAAAGTTGCTGCACATCGCGATTAACTCTTAATTACTGAACATTCGTCTGAGGGACTGCGCATGTTGGCAACATTGTGAATTAATCCTTTTCCGCTTACGCGGGGGATACGATATTTCCAGTACCTTCATCGTCTCTGACAACACCAGTATTGCATGAATCATTGTTGAGTTCGATTGGATTGTTACCCTGATAAACAATCACCGTCGTTTGAGGTACGATTGTTTAGTATTAACGTCATATTGAGGACTAGCAACCCGCCACGGCTTCGCCCGGTACCTTAAACGGTTTACCCAACGTACGCTTAAAAGTTGCACGGACGGCAGGTCCAAGACGCAATTCAGAAAAGCCGAGGTGAACAGCGAAACTCCAAACAGATATACTCTAGAAATTATTCATTAATAAATGAATTATTTCAATAGTAATCCGGGCCGTGAAAGCCTTACTCTACAGATGTACTCTTCTCTGAAGTCTTAACTCGACACGACTCGGCAGATTGATGCTGTTCGAAGATGGGGTGATAGGCTCGCACCGAAGCCTGTAATTTAAATTTCCACTGAATGGAGATTGTTGGAAGAAATTAAAACGTAAAAACACTTCTAGTGGGCGATGTATTAAAGATAATGATACGCTGTCGGAGACTATTTTGTAGAACTTTTCATGCTGAACAATTCTTACACTCATGTTGTTGTTTGTGTCTTCAGTGTTTTGTCTGGTTTGATGCAGCACTCCATGCCTGCCTGTCCTGAGCTAATCGTTTCATCTCTACATAGCTACCACACCCTACCTCCGAGGCAATCTGTTTAACATATTCTAACCTTGGTTTACCCCTACAGTTCTTGTCCTCGATCCTTCCTTCCACAACTAAGCTTGCTATTCCTGGGTTTCTTAGTACGTGTCCTACCAACCCATCTCTTCTCTTCATTAGCAGTCACCAGAAACATCTCTCCCTTCCCACCAGTCCTAATACCTCTTTGTTTGTAACCCTATCTACCCATCTGATCTTCATCATTCTCCTGTAACACCACATTTCAAACGCTTCAATTCTGCTGTTTTCTGCTGCACCAATAGTCCAAGTTTCACTTCCATAGAGTACCACGCTCCAGACAAAGGCTTTCAAAAATGACTTCCTAATACCTAAATCTATATTCGATGTCAACAGATTCCTTTTTTGTATAAATGCCTTCCTTGCCTAAGCCAATCTACTTTTTATATCCTCCTTGCTTCGTCCATCACTGGTTATTTTGCTTCCTAAGTAACAGACGTTTCCTATTTCCTTTAGCTTTTCACCTTCCAATTTGATGTCCATAGAGGTTTCTGATTTATTTCGGCTGCATTCCAATATTTTTGTTTTACATTTATTCATTTTCAACATGAATTATTTCCTCTTTGCGAAATCGTGGTCATGTAGTCCAGTATACGTGGGCATGTGTAGAATTTGTCTGATAATCTGTGTCACTGTGTGTCTGTACCAGTGTGTGTGTTTGTAATTGAGGTAGGCATTGGATAGGAAGCAGCGGTGGCCTTAAGTTAGGTACCATACCAGCATTTTCCTGCAGTAGAAATGAGGAAACTACGGAAAACCACTTCCAGTATGGCTGAGGTAGGAATCGAACACGCTTCTTCTCGGCTTGGCTTCAGGAGGCTTAGTGTAGCATACCCTGTTCCAGCCCTAAGACCGTAATAAAATTTCTTGGCAGAGCCGGGAAACGAACAAGTGCTTCCGTGGTCACAGACAAGATACACAATTATTCTTCTACCTGACTTCTTTGTATTAGTAGATTCCTAGATTTAGCTGGAGTTCTAAGATTCCCATAACTTTTACAAGACGCCAATCTGCACTAATTGTGGTGTAGCGGCTAGCGTTGTTAACTGTCACCCTGGAGGTCTGGGTTCGATTCGATTCCCGGCTCTGCCAAGACATTTTCTGGTGTGAGAACTGCAACGGGGTGCACTTAGCCTTGTGAGGCAAAACTGTGAAGAGGAGGGCTCGATTCCCATCTCAGGCATCGCGGAAGTGGTTTTCCGCGGTTTCCTACTCCTGCTCCGTGCAAATGCTGGGATGGATCCTATCGTAAGGCGACATCTGTCTCCTTCGTAATCCCATCCCTAATTTACAAGTACACACAATAGTACAGCCATCAAAATAACATAGGTTATCACACAAATTCCACACACACCCAAATCGACGGGGCTATATGACCACGACGTCATGGCCCTTAAAATAAGTAACAAGAACCCAAATTATAGTCCCAATTACAAATACACATCACTAAATGTTTGTTGATGTTGAATCACTTAGGGGCTTTGCGACATCGTGGTCATGTAGCCACGTGTACTTTAGTGGGTCTGAAATTTGCCTAATAACCTGTGTTATTGGATGTATTCGTATGTGTAGTTATAATTCAGACGAGGATTGGGAAGGAGGCGGCTGCAACCTTCAGTTAGGAGCCATCCCGGCGTTCGCTGGAGTAGAAGTGGAAACCATGGAAAACTACTTGCAGGAATGCAGAAGTAGGAATCGAACCCGCCTCTTTTCAGTTTTGTCTCATGAAAATGAGTGTACCCCGTTCCATCGCTCAGATCAGAGTTAAATTTCTTAGCCGAGACATGGTGACAGCTAAGAGTGAATCACTAAGGGCATCAGAATGACACAGGTTATCAGACAAAATCTACGCAAACCCAAGTTCACAGGGGCTACATGGCCACGATCTGAACGAATCAACAAGGACAATATTCTCTCCCACGGGCGATGTTAAGATACGGTAAGATGTTGGTCAATGAAGTGAATTGATAGTGCGTTTTGTTGACGTGTGTTTTACCCCTAGTAAGGGACAAGCTATTCTCTGTAACATCCGCCACGGAATCTCTGCTGTTCCCGTTGCCATTGTGTTGTAGTTTATCTCCGACTGGCTCCCAATTACACTCGACTTATTTAGCCGAACAGTAAATCCACGGCCAGACAGAGAGCGAAGCAGGGAGGAAGGAGGAAATGGGCGCTAGCTCGTGTGATAAGGACTCGGGGATAAATCTGGCGGCCAACTAAGAAACATGGTCAACTATTGACTTGTCCTCACTTTGTAGCTCTTGTAGCCTCCTATCAAAAACACCTTGCTCAATAGGATTCGTTTGTATCACACAAGTAGACAGTTGTTTCTAAGCTTAAGACTCGTATAGAAATTATAAAATTCGCATACGCTCGTTTTATAAGCATACTCTTGTCTTAATTATTGCCATTATAGGCTCGTTGCATACGACTGTTTATGTTCGACGATAATTATTATAACTATTTTATGTTCGAACATAAATATTCATAAATATCTGTTGAGATTTCGCTAGTTTTATGTACTGAACAGAGCGCTGGGACGCAGGGAATGCCTTGTATTTGACCATGGCCTACTCGATTTTCCCTCTATGACAATAGGCAACGCAGTGAAATTTAAATTAGAAGGCCTTGGAACTCAGTGCAGGTGCGATGTTATCCTTATCTAATTGGTCAAACAACTGTTTCTTGAGCTGCGATTGGTGGAAGAAACTGTTTCATAATGAACAAGAAGTTCCGTGAAGAACTATACAGTTCACTTTTCATGCCAATGATTATTCTGCAGAATATGAACCTATATAGAATAATGACGAAATTAAGTTGGTAATATCGAAATATCTAATTAGTTCAAAATATACCTGGTATAATGTAGCCTAATAGAGCACTACAGTTGGCAGCTCTGGTGACTGAATATATTCTTAGTTACATTTCTTAAGGTACAGAATACAAAATTTGGTTGAAGTCCAATGGACGTTACATGCAGTTAGACACTGGATCTATCAGCACGCGTAAAAGCATGTTGCCAACAATGTCATGCGTGTGCTGGTCAGAAATAATCTGAAATATTATGATATCTTGTTGTGCCAATTTTGGATGAAATCCATTTGTTAGTATAGAAGTTACATGTATTTTAAAATTGGACATATCAGCCGGCATAGAATCATGTTGGCAACACTGCCTTGTATTAATTACTCCAAATTAATCTAGAATGTCAGGTGCTATACGTGTGCAAAGTATAGAGCTGTTGGCTTGCATACTTTCTGATATATTGATATTAAGGTAAAAAATATAGACAGCATTTATTAACAGTTGGCAGCCCTGATTGCTCTTAACAATACTTATAGTCATATCTGTTATGGTACACATAGCACATACGAAATTTGGTTGAAATCCAACTGATAGTATAGAAGTTACATGTATTTAAAAATTGGTACTATCTGCAGGCTTATAATCATGTTGGTAGAACTGACGTATATAAGTTACTCCAAATTAATCTAAAATGTCAGAATATACGTGTGCATAGTTTAAAGCTGTTGGCTTGCATACTTTCTGATATATTGGTATTTGGATAAAATAAATAAATAGAAAGAGAAATTATTAACAGTTAGCAGCCCTGGTGGCTCTTAAGAATACGCGCAGTCATATCTGTTTATGTACTGATATTACATACAAAATTTGGTTGAAATCCAATTGATAGTGTAGAAGTTATATGCATTTAAACATTGGACCTGTCAGAAGGCTTAAAATTATTTTGGCAACACTGTCATGGTTGGACTCCTGGAAATTAAACTAAAATAGTCTTATATACATGTGTGCCAATTTTGGAATAGCTCCCATGCATACCTTGCAAGATATCTAACATGGAGCTCAAATTTCTAGTGCGTTTTTTCAGCAGTTGGTAGCACTGACATCATTTTCAAATATGGACGTGAGATATTCCGGTGCACATCTTTACTCATACTAAATTTGGTTTTGATTGCTGCAGCCGTTTAGGAGTTGATAGGGTGGGGGGACACACACACAGCCAGACAGACAGACAGACAGACAGACAGACAGACACACATTTTTCCGGATCGATCTCATAAGTCTACTTTTTCCTCATTTTTGCAAAATGTGAAAAGTAGGCTAAAAAATAGTGTTATAATGACCATCATTATGATACAGTTTTCTGACATATAATAGTCAGGGTCGAACATAAAGGTTCATTCTGGTACCGTATTGAGAAACTAATTAGTATAAACAGGTCAAAAGTTCCGCCTGATCAATACTTTTACTAAATATGATCACTGCGTGGTCATTAATGGCACATGTTTCGAGGCCTAATTATTAGTTTTGGCCCTTTCATCAGCCGATTTGACAGAAAACGATACAAGATAATGGTTTGGCGTAACACTAAAAATTCCCTTAAAATTGAATATTGTATGGTGCACCATAAAGAGAGATTGAAAATGTGTAACGCCTAAAGTACCGGTAATATAAATGATGTCAAAAGTCTTATGAACTATGAACACTTTAAATACACGCCTCACTGTGGTCTGTAGATGCTAATGAAAACACAAATGTACCGGTTCAGTACGGCAGTGACAGTTGAGAACACCATGAAAACATGTTGGAATCAGCAGTAAAGATGGAACACTTAATACCTCGATACTTCACCAGCAATGTAGAAATATAAAAATAATAAATCCAGTGAAGTCACTGCGCTTAAATTATATCTTGCTAAATAAAGCTTATGAAGTGCATATCTTCAACACTTGCAATGACAGAGATTGGCCTCTAATCAGGCGGAACCTTTGACCTGTTTATAATAAGCTTTAAATAGGGGAGCGTGATGGCGCAGTGGCTTAGCTGCTCGTCTTTCACCCGGACGGCCGGGGTTCGAATCCCGGTGTCAGCGGGGTGGAATTTTCACCTGAAAAATCACGTGGCGTCAGGAAGGGCATCCGGCCTTAAATCCCCGGCCAAAACCAAAATGAGCCTGGTTGGCTCCGGCGAACCCAATTAATTGGGAAAAGCCGAAGATAAAGAAGAAGATACTAAGCTTTAAATAACCACAAATTCCTAGCTTTTCTTTGGGATTTTATATTTTACAACATTTGGTTTGGGATTTCAAAATAAGTTACTACATACGTATGGACTTTGACGGCCATTATCGATAATAGCCCACATCACATTTTTCAAATTCAAACTTCACGCTAAATCGGACTTGCACAACATGATTGTCTTTGAGAGCCAAATTCACCTTAGCCTTTTTCCACATTCCTCCTTGGCCACAACCCCGCAACCTTCAACCTTCGGGACATTTATAAAATACGTTCGCTAAAATGCCAAAATATTTAATCCCCTCCCTCCATTGTAACATGTTTAAACAATTTTTAACACCCCCGCTCCCTAAGTGAAAGTCCCAGAAATATTGTTACGGCTGTGAGTTTGTGTCATCACTCGCCGCGTGAGTCACAACTGCCCCAGGGCTGGGCTGTGCCCTGCCTCCTGTATTGCGCGCGCCTTATGCAACAGGGCTACTAGGACAAAGGGATAGTCCAGAACATTCGTGACTGGACCAGCGCTGGAAACCTCGAGAAGCCGTGGACTCTGGATGGATCTAGAAGCATTTATTGAGTCACCGGCCGGCTATATAAGAGTGACCCGTGAAGCAGTTGTTGTTGTTGTTGTGTTTTACGAGCTAGTGCGAGCGATTATCTTGTGCGACAGAAGTGTGGTGACGAAGTGCTGTGCGAGTTACGAAATCCTGTGACATTGGTTGCGTTCACGGTAGCAAACAGTTGATCAACTGCTCCAAAGCTGATGCATCGGGAGCGGGATCAGGTTTTACGTGTACTTGTGAACGGTTTGCTCCATCTGATCTGTAGCAGCGCGCGTTGTTCGAAAGTGGACAAGGCCGATGTACTATCCTCGAGCCTGCGATGTTGAAATGATCAGATAATCTTGTGAGAGTGAATGCTGATATTAGATCAGAATCTAATTTACCTTTAGTTTTGCAACTCGGAACGAGATTGGTCTGAAACTATGTACCGAAGGCTGTGAACATGTATCAAACCATACCTTGCTCCCGATAATATTAGGCCTACGTTCGTAAATTTCTTGCCTTTCTGCTACGGCATTTATTGTGTTATGCTAGTTCGGCTACGGTAAAGAAAACTTAACAGTTTACCGTATGGTACGGTATATTAAGGTGGTATATCCCAAGACTTATGACAATTGAAGTAATTTTAATCCCTTCAAATTGAACAAGGTAGGTTAGGCCTATGTCTCAATAGACCGAATATTCATTCAAGAATATCAATATAGCTTCGATTTTATTAATGTAGGGTTATAACCTATGAGAAGGGTCAAGAATCTGTAAGTCTAGCAGTAAACCTCTTACCAGTCATCCACACATGATGACTTCATTATTTGTTAGCATTGCTTCATCTGTTTAATTTGTTCCTAGGTATCCTTCATGCTGATATTTTCCTGCTTCTTATATCTTTTCTTTTTCACTCTAGTTTTCTTCTCAAGGATTTGAAGCTTTTGGATTTATTCATCAGCTTAACTGTGCTATACAGATTTTAGTTACTGTACTGTACTATTGTATTAATTGTATTTACAAAAAAATCAGGTTAGATAGCAAAATTAATTTGAAACATTACAAGAATATAAATCACATTGTCCCTACCTGTCAACTAGAGGTATTTATCTGGACCATTACCCTTCCCCTATCTAATAAGGTCAGATGACCTCAAGGTTCTACACTTTAAAATTATAACCAGCATCTAGAAATAAAATTTCTGGGTCCCTCATTTAAAGCAAAGGAAATCATGGTATGAGCCTGTATTATCCTTGTTATGCCTAACTTATTTACACCCCAATATTAGTACTTAAAGAGGAAGGCACAACATGAACTGTTGATGGATTAACTTAGTCTCTTACTTGGTAGTCCATTCTCCTCCTATCAATACACAACTGGTTTCCATACCATATTCCCTATATGCTACTGTTCATCTAATGAAAATGAAAAATGTTAGGCTACAGATTTTTGGTTGAAAACAGTTGTCTAAAAGATGCTTTCACATTTATTTTTAATAGATCATGTCATCAAATGGTCCACTAACATTGAAAGAATTAAAAAATAGGGCATTTTAAAATTATTGCTACCTAAGTCTGTACAGTACAGAATGAGGTCGAGGAAACTACACTGCAAAAATATAAACTGAGAAAAATAAGATATAAAAATCAGGAAAGTACCAGGATGAATGACACCTAGGAACAAATATAAATGAAGCAGTGCTAAGGAATACATCTTTTCTGTGATAATTTGAAGCCATTCTTTTTCTTTTTTTCAGTGTTGCCTATACAGATTGTCTTTGCTGCTTCTCAGTCGGTCAACATGGGGTACAAAATTATTATGTAAACCTACTCCTGGAAACAGTTACATGCATTAGTTGCCCATTGCCCATTTAAGTGTGATAACTAACTAATACATGTAATTTTTTCCAGGAGTGTGTTTATATATTTATAATTTTGTACCCGAAAAGCAGCAATGACTACATTTTATCTTGAATTTCAGTACATAATCAATACCAGCTGCTTGATGTACGATACTGGTACTTCATTGGGGCTTGGCTAGTGGGCTCGTACAATTACATACCATTACCGAAGGTAACATTCATGACTCATCACTCTCTTAAAGGCAATGATACTTGGTTACTAACAATTCCCTTTGATGCTCAATATGTGCCTGGTAGAGAGATGGTTGGCACGAATCAGCAAACTAAATGTTAAAAGAAGTAATATCTTCCACCTAGGCTCATTACCAGATTGAATACAAATGAAACTACAGTACAGCAAAACTATAGGTATAGTTTTGTAACAAACATAGTTCATTCAGTCACCGTACAAGAACATCAGGTCTTCTGTGGTCAGCAGCAAATACTGCTGTGTGATAGAATATGCAGATTATAAAGTGAAGCATCACTGTAATGAGGTGTTAAAATTCAGGCAAGCTGCGATAAGGTAAGAAAATATTGGACAAACTGGGTAAGTGCTGTGTTGAACAGTGCTCAATCTTTTCTGCTTGTGAAGGAAAAGAAATATATTTCTTGAGTTGCAGTACATAGGCCTAGCCATTACCAGCTTCTTGGTAGCCTACTGCAGTGAACCTAGGCTAGTGAGCTTGCCTAATTGTAGCCTATACTGTACAGTACTAGCAGGCAATATTCATGAAACCTCACTCCCTTTAAGTTATCATTTTACTAACAATTTCCTTTACAGGTTACTAAGCTTGTAACTTAAAGCCTCCTTCCCAATCCTAGCCTCAGTTAAAAATTCATGCACTAATACTGACACCACATTATTTTGAAATGTATCCTGTAGCCTAGGCTACTGTTAAAATATAGATCAATATGTAGCATACACACAAGAGAGTGAGTGAAATAAATTAGCCTTATGTCACAATTTCTAAATCCATTCTCATAATGCATTTTACTTAATAGTCAGTTCCTATTTGAGTACAGAGACCTAACCTGTCCCCTGAGAGAAAATCATCGCTCGTTTGACAAAAGGAAGTCAAGGATCGAAATTTTGGTGTTGGATTAGTTGAAGCATGGACAAAATACAGTATGTGCATACAATAATTGACACAAAATGTTAATACTCAGGCATGTTGAGATACCGTAAGTGAAGGAAATAAAGGACAAACTGGGTAAGTGCTACCGTATGTTGAAGAGTGCTTAATTTTCTCTCCTTGTGTAAGAAAAGAAATTTATATACAGTATATATATATATTATATCTTGAGTTTCAGTGCATAATCATTCCCAGCTTCTTGATGTATGGTACTGGTAGCCTACTGCAGTGAACATTGGCTATTGAGCATGCCCGATTATAGCCAATGGTACCAGTACGGTAGGCAATATTCATTACATTGAAAGGAATGTGGATGTTTAATCTAGACCTGAACAGCAACCAAGAAGCAAGATAACTGTTAAGATAAGGCTGCTAATGCCATGAAAAGAAAAGTAGCCTAATGGTTACTGGTACTTGAAATGCTTACCAAGGGAAGCTGGTTTCTTTCAAACATAGAAACATATTTATAGGCTAGGGCCTATACATGACCAAATTAACTTCATTCAGTCCAAGCTGAAAGCCAGGGGGGGGGGGGGGGGGAGGCTAATCTAGACCGAAACAGCATCCAAGAAGCAAGAGAACTGTTAAGATAAGTCTGATAATACCATGAAAAGAAAAATACTGATAGGCTACTAGTATTTCCCAGTCATTACATTCTGATCAGCCAAACACTCAGTTTTCAAAGTCAACAAAAAAAAGTCAACCCCTGGCACTATCCAGCCCATGACGGGCTAAGGCCGACCAAGCGACCGCTGCCCAGCCATTTGGCCTGCAGATATTGGGGTGACGCGTGATCAGCGCGTCGGGTCCCCTCGGCCGTTAATCTTGGTATTCGCGATCGGGGCGCTGTCTCACTGTCAGACAGCTACTCAATTGTCCTCACGAGGCTGAGTGCACCCCGTTCCAACCCTCACGTCAGTTTTAAAATCCCTGACGGAGCCGGGGATCGAACCCGGGGCCTCCGGGTGAGAGGCAGGCGCGCTACCCCAACACCACGGGGCCGGCCACTCAGTTTTCTATTGAAAGAATCACGTAATAATGCAGGCACAGACAGACCTACGGTAATTCTTATATCCTATTGCATACTAATCCTTAACCCAACAAGTACCGGTATCCTACGGTATTGAAATAATTCAGAATTTGGGGTAGGCCCAGTACAATGCAGGTATTTTTTATACAGTACCAGTAGCCTATGCTTGCTCCAAATGAAAGGTATTTTTTATACAGTATCGGTAGCCTAGAAGTTTGATTCTCTCTATACTGCCTACACAACAATATATTCGTCGAGGTACAGTATTTAGCCCAAAGCATAGGTTAAAATCGTATTTTCAGACCAAATTACCCCAGACAAGTGATGAAAAAACGCTGAAACATTGATTTAAAAACTTTATAAATGCACATTGCCACTAAAAAGGAAACTACACACCTGAATTCATATAATTTTTAATACTTGGAACAAAAGAAAGGCTGTAACATCCGATATATCAGGTTATGTTGTTTCACACATAGGTTAAAATTTGTCGCAACTGCGGTCCGTAAATCGGAATAAAGATATATCACGAATTTAACTCAATGCAGGTCATTTTATAGGCTATAGAGGGACCGTGATGTTGTGTTCTTCATTATTATTTCAGTATTCATCAGTTTAGGAACTATTTTGAGCGATTTCCACAATGTTTACATTTGTTTTCAAATCTACTTCATCTATACGCCATGTTGGTTTTAAACATGTTCCGTGGATGGAGCGAAGTTTTTCTACGCTCCATAAAATGGCGTCCGCTCCATGGAACATGTTTAGGGAGCGCTCCATCACACCGCGTTCACAGCGTACTTTCTTCAACAGTTCATCAACTGTTTGCTACCGTGAACGCAACCATTGTTTCTCCCAGCTTGTGAACAGCGTACATCAAGTGCTCGTAAGTAACTGTATTTGTTGTACCTGAGGAAGAGGGGCAGGTAGCTTCTGCCAAGGCCACCGGACTCATTAGGACGGATTAACTTCTGTGGTCTGTTGCAAGTGAAAGGGGCCAAGAGCGCATAAGGAAGAGACTTGAGGAAACTGGAGAAGGCTCCTAATTGCTTGTATTTGCTGATTAGTGTAATTTTCTGGCCACAATAAAGTTAATTATTTCTTTAAGCAGTAATTGGTGTTGTGCTTTGTACCCCCACCGTAATCCAGTTAACAAAAGTGCCACTAGGGGGTGGCACGTAACAATATTAACCCCAACCTTCTCCGCAACTCAAGGCATGGAATGAATTTCACTTTACAGGCCAGTGCTCCAGGATCAGAAGCAGGAAATATATACCTGAAATCGCAAGAATACTACAAAGGATGAGTTGAACCCGCGACCGAAATTGTCGGATTTTTTAAGAGAGTTAAATGCCCTCAGTATGCCTTCCTTCTGAAGGGAAGTAAAGCTGGCGGTCCCATGTCATAGAATTATGGCATGCTAAAGAACCTTCCACTAATTACACTTGTGTGAAGCTAAATTATAAGTTAGATTTGACTAAAGCTCTTAAGTTCCAACGTTCGTCGCCAGGAGCAGACTGCAGTGGCATCTAGTAACCAAGTTCAGAACTAGTTGGTCGTTGGCGGTGGCGTTTGGTGGCAAAAGTAGGAACTACTTGAAAATTAAATGTCTGCAGTCCTTACTTGAACTAAAAACAGATAACACACACTAATACAGCCATCAAAATTAACACCGGTTATCATACAGATTCTACACACACCCAAAGTACTCGGGGCTACATGACCACGTTGTCGCAGCCCCTAAACTGAGGAATCAAGCAACCCTTATTTTCCTTCCACCAATTTTCAAAGTAAAATGCCCTGTCCCGTGGTTCGGATTCCACGCAAATTGGAGGTCCCATGGCTCATGATCGCAAGATTAACGGTCACGTAAAACTACAAGCTTCTTTCCTTCCTTCCTCCCTTCCTCCCTTCCTTCCTCCCTTCCTTCCTCCTTTCTTCCTCCCTTCTTTCCTTCCTTCCTCCCTTCCTTCCTTTCTTCCTCCCTTCTTTCCTTCCTTCCTCCCTTCCTTCCTCCCTTACTTCCTTTCTTCCACCCTTCATTCCTTCCTTCCTCCCTCCCTTCCTTCCTTCCTCCCTTACTTCCTTCCTCCCTTCCTTCCTCCCTTCCTCCCTTCCTCCCTTCCTCCCTTCCTTCCTCCCTTCTTTCCTTCCTTCCTTCCTCCCTTCCTTCCTTCCTTCCTTCCTCCCTTCCTTCCACCCTTCCTTCCTTTCTTTCTCCCTTGTTTCCTTCCCTTCCTTCCGTCCTTCCTTCCTTCCTCCCTTCCTGCCTTTCTTCCTCCCTTCTTTCCTTCCTTCCTTCCTCCCTTCCTTCCTTTCATCCTCCCTTCCTTCCTCCCTTCCTTCCTTTCTTCCTCCCTTCCTTCCTTCCTCCCTTCCTTCCTTCCTCCCTTCTTTCTTTCCTTCCTCCCTTCCTTTCTCCCTTCCTCCCTTCCTTCCTTCCGCCCTTCCTTCCTCCCTTCTTCCCTTCCTTCCTCCCTTCCTTCCTTCCACCCTCCCTTCCTTCCTCCCTTCCTTCTTTTCTTCCTACCTTCTTTCCTTCCATCCTTCCTTCCTTCCTCCCTTCCTTCCTTTCTTCCTCCCTTCTTTCCTTCCTTCCTCCCTTCTTTCCTTCCTCCCTTCCTTCCTCCCTCCATTCCTTCCTTTCTCCCTTCCTTCCTCCCTTCCGCCCTTCCTTCCTTCCGCCCTTCCTTCTTCCCTTCCTTCCTCCCTTCCTCCCTTCCGCCCTTCCTTCCTTCCGCCCTTCCTTCCTCCCTTCTTCCCTTTCTTCCTCCCTTCCTTCCTTCCTCCCTTCCTTCCTCCCTCCCTCCCTCCCTCCCTTCCTTCCTTCCTCCCTTCCTTCCTTCCTTCCGCCCTTCCTTCCTCCCTTCCTTCCTCCCTTCCTTCCTCCCTCTCTCCCTTCCTTCCTCCCTTCTTTCTTTCCTTCCTCCCTTCCTTCCTCCCTTCCTCCCTTTCTTCCTCCCTTCCTTCCTTCCTTCCTCCCTTCCTCCCTCCCTCCCTCCCTTCCTCCCTCCCTCCCTTCCTTCCTTCCTTCCTCCCTTCCTTCCTTCCTCCCTTCCTTCCTCCCTCCCTTCCTTCCTTCCTCCCTTCCTTCCTCCCTTCCTTCCTTCCGCCCTTCCTTCCTCCCTTCCTCCCTTCCTTCCTCCCTCCTTCCTTCCTTCCTTCCTCCCTTCCTTCCTCCCTCCCTTCCTTCCTCCCTCCCTTTCTTCCTTGCACAAATCAACCTACAAAAGAAGTTGCTTTTATTAAAATGCTATATTAAGGACAGTGCCTAAATGAACTTTAATTTGGATATTGCAAATCGAGTATTTACGAAAAAAAAACTGACGAATGTACTGGATATATTTATTAAAGAATCCCATCCCCCAGCCCTCCCCCCACACTCCCCAAAATTACCATACACTTTTGTCACATTCTGGTAAGGAGTCCCTACCTCGCCCGCTCTAGCGAACGTAATTTTTGTAGGAGCCCTTAGTTGTTCTTGTTAATTCGTACTAGAGGTTTTGGGCATATTTCGTCATCATCTCTGTGTTTCTGTGATGACCATAGTAGTGTGTGTGTAGGGAATGAAATACGTGCCACGGGACTTGAAATAAGATACTATCCCAGCATTGCCTTGACAGGGGTATGAAAAAAACGGTGAAAACCCCACTCAGAGTAGACACTGTCAAGGCCAAGATTCGAAGCTCCAAACTCCGTTTTTTTCTGCAGCTCCTTGATTACGGTCGTGCTGAATGACTAAACGCGCACATTAGTAGGTTCAACCTAGGCTACTCTGCACGTTCGCCTGGCAGTGCAATACGATGTAGATATCCGGCCACAATGCACTCGGAATTAAAGCTGCACCAAAATTACTCTTCTCACAGCTGTAAGACATCAATTTGCCAGTTCAACAAAGTACGATCAAACCGTTCAAAATGTGAGATATGTTCCAAGACCCTGGGAAAACAAGAGCATACTTCGGTGATCCAGAGATCTTTCTCAGTGTTACACCTTGGGACTTTGAATGGACAGCTGGTCTGGATGTTAGACTGTACTTCTTTGTTTCTGCCATTGTGTCCACCTCACGTGGAGTCGGCAATCGACTGGCTACTTGCTAGCATCAAAGACTTCGTGCCGGTACGGCAGCCTACCAACAGCAAGTACCCGTTCGGCTGGCCATGGGAAACAAAAAGAAGGCCTGGCGGCTTTGGAAGGACTTCCCAACCCCCACACTCGTAATACATTCGAGTACATTTGCCGACACGTAAGACGTCTGCTCAGGAGAGACTACTCGGGGCATATAGAAGCCATCACTGAGAACGTCCGGGAAAATCTCAAGCGCTACTGGTCCGTCATCAACTCGAGGAGGAGAACCGAAAGGATTCCCGTCAGCGTAGAACACCAGGGAACCACAGCAGAGGGACCAGACCGCAATAAGCTATTCAACAGGTATTTCTTTGAAAACTTTTCCACTCCCACCCAAAATCAACCCCTTCCACCGGTAGAAACAGCAGCAAATTGCACATTTTCGAAAATAACAACACCAAAAGAAGTCCTCAGTCTACTTCAATCTCTCCGCACCAACAAAGCTATCGGTCCCGATGATATTGGTCCTATCTTCCTGAAAAACACCGCCACTGTTCTCTGTACACCGCTTTCCAATCTATTCAACAGGTGCTTTGCCAAGGGCTATTCTCCCACTGCCTGGAAACAGGCCAACATCGTCCCTATATTCAAACCTGGGGACAAAACAAACGTATCATCCTACCGACCAGTATCCATACTACCCACACTATCCTTTATATCTGAAAAAATAATCCACCAACGTCTCCTGTCTTTTACCGTACCATATATTATATTTCAACCAGCCAGCATGGCTTCCTTCCTGGAGGCTCTTGCCTCACTAACTTGGCCACTATCCACAGCGATGCAACACATGCTATTGCAGAAAGGTCCCAGCTCGATATCTGCTACTTAGATATATCGAAAGCATTTGACCCAATAGACCATACCCTACTACTCCACAAAATCGCTGAACGGTTCAATATACATGGCAATCTCCTAACACTCCTTGCCGGCTTTCTACAGAACCGACAACAGAGAGTCGTAATATCAGGCACTTCATCCCCTTGGCTACCTGTGCTCTCTGGCGTCCCACAAGGCAGTGCCCTTGGGCCACTTTTATTTTCATTATTTATGGACGACCTACCATCCAAACTCTCTGACTCAGTCGATACCCTACTCTTCGCAGATGACTGCAAGATTTTCAAGGAAATTAAGATACCAGCCGACGCCGCACTCCTTCAGTCCTCGCTTAACGCTCTATCTGACTGGTGCCACACATGGAAGTTGAAACCAAACCCAGATAAATGCAGCCTTTTAACAATTACCCTACGCAATTCGCCAGTACCCACAACATATTCCTTACTTGACAGGCCCACTACCACAGTTGCGCATCAGAGAGATCTCGGGGTCATATTCGACAACCAGCTAAGCTTTAAAGAACACATACAACATTCTTTATCCAAAGCCATGAAATTCCTTGGCATACTCTACCGCTTCTCAGAAATATCAAATCCCACAGCCCTTCGCCTCTATAATAATAATAATAATAATAATAATAATAATAATAATAAATAGCCTTACAAATCCCATAAGGGCTATGGCCTCCTGCTTTGCAGGGAATTGCTCAGTTTTAACTCATCAGGTGAGCAAGTCCTGAGGAGCATTCGGGGTTATTCTTTCTGATTGGACATTCCATATAGATGTGCAGCTGATTAAGTAAATTATATTACGCTGGTATAACATTCCCTACAACAATCTTCATTTCTGAGTCTGGCGATATCAAGGCCTCAAATATCCATTAGTATTACGAAAATCATAATAGCCATCAACCAATATCTGGGAGCTTCCCATTGCCACTAAGCACAAAGCTTACCCTGTCTAAGCACTTGAACAATGACAGAAACTGCCAAGTCTGCACTCTTCAGTAAAATCTACGTATATTGAACCGTTTCAAATAGAAGGTGTTTTTAAAATGCAATACAAAACCTTACCGGTGGAGTTTTAACATCTAGTTTGGATGCAGATACCTATACACGTTCTTTAACATCCCACAAATCATTCAGTACGTTGTGCACATGTGGTCCCGGAACGAATTAACAAGTGTTTCGCAAGATAGTCGAACCTTTTGAATTCCTTGTAACAGGTGATGCAGTAAGGTTATTTCTTCCCTAGTGAACACTATGATGTTTCCTCAAATTAAGAGCGCGAGCTGAATCGCTTTGGGCGCAACAAACAGACAATGCGGTCTCTTCCTTGAGTGAACGACAAAATGTTCCATTAGCTCTGTCCGCCGTGCAAGAGACTTCTCACATGTGCTACAAGTGTATTCCTTCACTCCAGTATGAACAACGCTGTGCTTCTTGAGGTCACCGCTCTGTGAGAAGCCTTTATTGCACACCAGAGATATGTACCGCTTTGCTGCATGCCCACTGAACGGTGTCTTTCTAGTTGATGCATTGTTTTATTGGTCACTGCATGCGAGTCTCCCTAGGTCTTTCCACTCCTGCCTCATCTTCGCTGTTCTTTTCCATTGTTTTCCTCCCCATTTTACGAACCAGTCTGCCCATCTGATTCTTTGTCTCCCAACGTTTCGTCTTCCTGTTCTTGGGTCCCACATCGTCATTTTGTACGTCCATCGGTTAGGATCTAATCTCGCTACATGTCCACCCCATCTCCATTTGAGCTGGTCTTCTGATGTTATAGCGACTTTCATGCCGGTTTTCCTTCTTAAATCTTCGTTCCGTATTCTATCTCTCAATGAGACATGAAGTATCTTCCTTTCCATTTTCCGTTGACATCTCTGGATCATTTTGTCTTTGTTTCGATGTTAATGCCCAGGTTTGGCAACCATATAGTAACACCGGTAACACGCATTTTTCCAGAACTTCAGCCTTTAAAGTGAGTTTTTGGGTCTTGTCCGCCAGTATAAACTTTAGGGACCAAAGGCTCTTCCATGCTTGTCCTATTCTTCGTTTGACCTCTTTCTCTGAATGACTTGAAAATGACATGTTCTGACCGAGATATACAGGGTGTATTTGATATGATGGAAGTCCTTTACACTGGTGATAGAAGATGGTATTCTAAGCAAATATCTTCATGAAATTAAGTCGGATCTTAATTAGTGTAGGTGGAATTAAATCACAAAAATCGTCGGTCAATATCTTGGAAACGGGCTTTCACTTCGTTCCCCTCAGCAGCAGAGCTGACTTCTCCCCGTCTCCCTCCCCTCCTACGCTGAGGAATGTTGACCAGAGTCTGCAGTTGAGTGACCTCCTCGCCTTGTCTGCCAATGACATTGAAATACACAAACCGAGCCTATGAACAGCTGATTCACACCTTCATGGGGAGTGGCTACATGACTAGTGATGGTGGATCTGTCTAGGATTTTTCCAGCTTCATGAACTATGCATAGAAAATAGAAATCCTAAAGATTTAGTAAATTAATTTAAGGAACTGTTGGTCTATCTTTGTGTGAAGATAGTGCAACAACTGTAATAAACTTATTAATAATACTAATAATAGTAATAGTAGGCTTTTAGACACACTAAATTCTTTTATGTTTCTTTTTGGTATGTCGAGTTGCCAGACTTTAATGTACGTAGGATTTCTTGTATGTGCCATGAAATCCATGGAGATGATCTTATTAGATCCCATTCATTTACTACATGACTGAACGTAGATCGCACCCTCGGGATGGTTAGCACTCTACCACCAGAACTACACATGCTGACTCTTATTATTATTATTATTAGACTATTATTATTATTATTATTATTATAACACTGTATTATAACAATGTATTTGTATTTTATTTTCATTTTCGTGTATTTTCATATGTATTTACATTGTTGATGGACCAATAAATCAATCCCCCCCCCCCCCCTCTCCAGTTAATGGCCACCCGAGGGCTGGAGATGGGATGGGACAATTCACAATATGAACTATGAACATGTGGTACAATACTAGTATTAAATCTTGGAAGTAGGTTTCCATGGGTTCCCACTTCTACCCCAGGCAAATGTCGGGATTGTTCCTAACTTAAGGCCACGGCCGCCTTCTTCTCAATAATCATAACCGCTGGCAGTGCAGCCCATGAAGGGCCTAGGCCTACCAAGCGACCGCTGTCCAGCCATTTGGCCTGCAGATATTAGGGTGACGCGTGGTCAGTGCATCGGGTCCCCTCGGCCATTAATCTTGATTTTCCTGACTCGGGCACTGCCTCACTGTTAGACAGCTACTTAATTGCCCTCACGAGGCTTAGTGCACTGCGTTACAGCCCTCACGTCAGTTTCTAAAATCCCTGATGGAGCCAGGAATCGAACCCAGGGCCTCCAGGTGAGAGGCAGTTGCACTGCCCCAACACCACAGGGCCGGCGCCTTCTTCCGAATCCTCACCTGAATTACAAATACCCACATTACTACAGAAACCACAAAACACAGGTTATCACACAAATTCTACCCACACCCAGCTACATGGGGCTAAATGACCAAAATCGCCAAGCCTCTCAAACAAAACATCAAGTTTTTTACTTCCGTCCTAAATGCCTAGTTCTGAACAGACTGCGGGATGTCGGAATTTTGTCACACTGCATTTCATTAAGAGAATGTTTTTAGTATTTTCAGAAACTAGTCAACAGAAGGTCCGACACTGACGCCAATGATACATCAGGGCTGAGTATCGAAATTATTTTATACATGAACATCAATCAATGAATTCCACACTTACAAAGTAGGCTACACAATACTACCGGTCCTGATGTCCCAAGCCATTGCGTGCGTTGTCAACAACAACAACAAGAACAACGGCAATGCACATTTTCTTACGAGACGGTAGAGCTCAAATAGCTGATAGCCTACCACCCCTCAAGTCAACCGGTAAGGTCAATGCTCCGATTACGTAACAACTTCCCCTTCGCGCGTCGTCACATCGGGCTCCGCCTCGTTTCCCCAGCCTGCCGCACCACTTTCTGCCTGATTAGTTTCTGAAATAACTAAAAACATTGACTTTTTAATGATTAATTATCAATTTCAAGATAGGTGACAAATTTTTTACCTAGGAAGCTTAGAATAGTCTCTTCTATCACCAGTGTAACGGACTTCCATCATATCAAATACACCCTGTATATATTCTTCAACATATTCCAGTGTTTCTCCGTTCACATTAATTGGGGCTTCTAACGCATTGGTCATCAGCTTCGTTTTCTTCGGGTTCATTACCTCTATTACCTCTCGATAATCCAGCCCATTGCAAACTACTGCTCTCCCATTTGGACAACTTCTTGCCCGTCAAACATAGCTAAATTAAACAGAATTCAATCCTTCTTTGTTGCCATTGTAAGGAACAGAATGCCAAGGTTTAGACACTTCACCACTCAGCAGGTACTTTCAGCCATAAACATCCCACTCCTCAACACGACAAGAAAGGTAACTGATCTGTCCTTCCTACATTCTATTTTAAATGGCCATTACCGTTCGGACCACTTGCTGTCACTTTCCAAATTAAGAGCCCCTTCCCGTTCTACCAGGCTAAAATATATTTTGCACATTCCACCCACAAAACATTCCATAATCCAAAGATCCTTCCAAATCCGCATATCATCCCTGTACAATAGCATTGCAAGGAAACGTGAGTTGGACTTATCCACAAACAAGAGGACGTTCCTGAAGCAGGCGAAGGAGAAGTTAAATTGTATTTAGAACTGTCATCTTGGCCACTGAAGACACGGCTACGAGCAAGGACATTCTACCGGCTCTTGATCTGGACTTGTTTTGTTTGGTGATTTGTTGAATTGTATCTTATATTTTATTTTCAATTGTTATTTGGTTGTTATTTGTACAAGCGTGAAGGGCTAGCATAGTTTGTGCTTTGATTAACAAATAAATAATAATAAAAAACAAGTAGTTCCGTGAAGAACTATACAGCCTATTTTCATATATCCTATTTATATTAACTGCCACTATCAACGTACAACATTTCAGTTTGATTGCTGTAATAGATTCGTAGATATTGAGAAACGACAAAATATTTCGGATGGTCGCTATGTTGGATTTTATATATGTAGGTCCTAGAGTTATGTACTGTTACATAAAGATTATTGTGTACGTGTAGCATTCAAACTTCAATCGCATGATTAGGACACAAGAAGTAACAAGCAGATTTTAAAATTTCGCTCAGCTGCCATCTTGTGGTTATGGAAAAATTGAAATAAATTAGATGCCAGTGGATTAACATTCGTATAAGGATTTACTGTACCAAGTTTCACTGCACTCGGATGGTTAAATTGCGAGAAACGTCCATGTGAATATTTATAATTCGCGTCGCCGCCATGTTGGATTTGTGATCACCAGGTTATTTAAAGTCCTATAGATAAACTTAAGTTCATAGCACCTATGAACATTAAAAAATTCAGTTTGATTGCTATAATAGATTCGTAGATATTCAGAGCCGTCTAAATATTTCGGATGGTCGCCATGTTGGATTGTTAAATGTTTTGGCCATAGAGTCATGTACCATTAAAGGAGAATTATTGCCTAGGTTCATTATTCAAACTTTCACTTCGATCGCATGATTACGACACAAGAAATAAAAACTTAATTTTAACATTCGCACAGCCGCCATCTCGAGGTTATGTAAACAATTGAACTAAATTAGATACCAGTGCATTACAATGTGTATTAACATTTCCTGTACCAGATTTCATTGCGTTTGGAACATTAAACAGCGAGAAACCTGTATTTAAAATTTTCAAATTCGCGTGGGTGCCATGTTCGTTTTGTAGTTAACCGGTTTTTGAAAGTCTTATAGATGAACTTCCAGTAGTGCCCTTTATCTCTGTACAAAATTTCAGGGTGATATCGCTAATAGTTTCAGAGATATAGAATGCCGGTGAAATATTTCACACATCCGCCATCTTGTGGTTATGTAAACAATTGAACGAAGTTAGATGTCGGTGCATTACAATGTGTATTAATATATACTGTACCAAGTTTTATTGCGTTTGGTTTGTTAAATCGCGAGAAACGTCTATTTAAAATTCGCGAATTCGCGTGGCCGCCATGTTGGTTTTGTAGTTACCAGTTTTTCAAAAGTCACATGGGTGAACTTATAGTAGTTCCCTTTATCACCGTAATAAATTCCAGGGTGATATCGGGAATAGTTTCGGAGATATTGAATGCTGGTGAAATATTTCGCACAGCCGCCATGTTGGATTCATGAGACGTAACGAATTTTGAAGGGCACGGTCGAGGTCGCCCGGAATAGTGCTATGAACTTACTGAGTTTCATTGAAATCGACCCAGCCGTTTAGATTTTATTAGGGACACACACACACACACCTCACACACACACACACACACACACACGCACACACACTCGGACAAAAGGTGATCTCATAAGCCTATTTTTTCAAAATTGAAAATAGGCTAAAAATTGGCTTCATTTCATTATATGTATATTTATCAGTGTAATACACTATTTACAGTACACAGAAGGGAGTCTCTGAAAGAATCAAAGCCCTACATCACATTTGGGATGCTCCAGAGGCCCCACTATATAGGCTACCTATACTGGGCTATATTTACACATGTACACAGGATGGAAAATAGTATGAATCGAGCAATAAATGCACTATTTACAGTAAACATTCGGGGATTGCAATAATGAACATTTACACACAGTAAGTGATGAGAGAAGACAAGCCATTAATAAAAAGAAAAAATGGAATTAGAGACACATGGGAAGCAACAACAATACAACAAGTAACCGAGATATGATTTATGAACAACAACCACGTGGTGTATTGGCCAAAATACCTCTACAGGGGAGGAAAATTGCTACAAGAGCTAACAGCTCTCGCAGTAAAGAAGAGCAATTGCAATTCATGTTAGGGGACGTAGTGTATGGTCCACTACCCAAGTGGTGATCCGGACACAGTCACCAAGAACCCGCTGATGAGCCTGACTTGATGATACTTTGAAAAAACACAAAAGACACGTTAAAAACCTAGAAGAATTACTGAATTTTAAGTAACCACTTGTTATCAACGTGTTACAACAATAACACAGTAGCTTCCTCTTGAGCTACATGATGTTATTATTGTCGGCCTTCAGGTGGCGCGATAGGTTGTTCCATGTGTAAACAGAACTATTTACAAACTCCAGCTTGTACGACAGAATCTTTGGTATTGTGGTTAACAGCCTAACACCGCAGCACTTCTGATCTAATGAGTAGCCAAAGGAAATTCTGTCCAGAATAACAGAGTAGTCTGTATAATTTAACAAGAAGTTCAGTGACGAACTTAAGAGCCTACTTTTCTTAAAATTTAAGATTCATTCCAATGATTAATCTATATGGACCTATCTAGAATAATGAAGAAATATATAAAGTTGGTAATATCGACATTTCTAATTAGTTCGAAATATACCTGCATAATGTAGCCTAATAGAGCACTGCAGTTGGCAGCCCTGGTGACTGAATATATTCTTAGTTCCATCTCTTAAGGTACAGAATACAAAATTTGGTAAGTCCAATGGATAGCATGGACGTTACATGCAGTTAGACATTGGATCTATCAGCGCGCGTAAAATCATGTTGGCAACAATGTCATGCATGTGTTGGTAAGAAATAATCTGAAATATTATTATCTAATGTTGTGCCAATTTTGGATGAAATCCATTAGTTGGTATAGAAGTTAATGGTATTTTAAAATTGGATCTATCAGCAGGCTTAGAATCATGTTGGCAGCACTGACGTTTATTAGTTAGTCCAAATTAATCTAGAATATCAGGTACTATACGTGCGCAAAGTTTAGAGCTGTTGGCTTGCAGACTTTCTGATATATTGGTATTTGGATAAAAAAAATAGAGAGAGCATTTATTAACAGTTGGCAGCCCTAGTGGCTCTTAAGAATACGCTCAGTCATATCTGTTTATGTACATGTAGTACATACGAAATTTGGTTGAAATCCAAAGGAGTTATATGCATTTAAAATTGGACCTATCAGTAGGCTTAGACTCATTTTGGCAAAACTGTCATGTATGGCCTCCTGAAAATGAAACTGAAGTTTTATTATCTATATGTGTGCCAATTTTGGAATAGTTCCCATGTATACCTTCCTAGATATCCAACATTGAGCTCAAATTTCAATTACGATTTTCAGCAGTTGGTAGCACTGACATCATTTTCAAGTATGTCATTGAGATGTTCCGGTATAGATCTTTACTCATACCAAATTTGGTTTCGATTGCTGCAGCCGTTTAGGAGTTGATAGGCACACACACACACACACACACACACAGATAGACAGACAGACAGACAGACAGACAGAAGGACAGACAGACAGACAGGCAGGCAGATAGACAGACAGATAGACATTTTCCCGGATCGATCTCAAAAGTCGACTATTTCCTCATTTTTGCAAAATGTGAAAAGTAGGCTAAACATATCGGTGGTAAAATAAATCAATTTGGTGTAATTAATTCTCTATAGATGGAAGGCTACGTTTCTGGTGTCTGATTTTAGAAACCAGGTCGGAATTTACAGAGGAATGAAGTATCATGTTCTGTTCACAATCGTTCTATATTCGTATCTGCAAAAACGTTTTTCCATCTGTAAGGCATTTCATGTAAAATAGTACAAGGAGTATGATACATACACCTTAACCTTGCCTAATTTATTCATGACTAATATTCATCACTTAATCTCTTGCCATCTCTAACTTGTCCTGAGTAATCTAACCTTATAAATCCCTTCACAGATGGAGGGGAAGGTCTATTTGTTTAATAAATTCCGCATGTCATAATATCCTACAATTATGTAAAGTAAAATGTATTCTTCACGAGTCTGGATGCTAAACTCATTTACAGTAGTATTCTCCGTAACTGGGAATATTAGGTCATGCACTTTAAGGAATGGTTATCTACTCGTTTCAAGATCTGAGTTTTGAATCCCAATGATGTCGGCGGCCATCCAGAATGGGTATGATTATTTCTTAAAGGAATATTCCACGATTCAGACGATAGAATCGTCCTGGGGAAAACACACAGTTACAGAGACCACAACGGCACAGGTTATCAAGTTAGTTCTACAGGTATACGTAAATTATTACCAAAGGCCGAATGAAATGTCAATAATAATTAATAATTAAAGTCTCATCACGGTAATTCCTGGAACTTCTAAGATTTAAATCATGCCATGAAATTTTAATTAGGGTTTGCTATCCATTAAAAACGTAATCTCTTTGGATTATACAGTCAACGTATCTCCGGTCAAAATCTCTCCTGCTATTCTCTTTCGCAATAGATCAATCAGATCTTATAGCTATGTCTACCACTAACTAAAAATTGAAAACTGAAAGAATCGGTCGTCTATTTCATCAGATTATTAAACATACGGTCACTATCATATTCAGTCGAACTTCTACAAGTCGAACTTCTATATCTTGAATTTTCGATATCTCCAAGTAATTTCCCAGCGAAGTTCTACATAATTTATATGTCATGTTTTTTATGATTAGAAGTTCTATTACTCGAATATGTTGATACGAGGGCAGATCAAAAAGTAAGTTGCACTTCCCAGTTATAGCAATTTACTACACCACCTATACAACAGCAAGACGTCTATAACGACAAACAATGTAACTTCACTTTTCCACATAGTTTCCAAGAGACTCCAAACATTTCTGCGAACGCATAACCAACTTGTCGATGCCGGATGCAAAGAAAGTTCCTCCAGCGTTCTGCAACCACACGGAGACAGCGGCCTTCACCTCCTCATCGGTCTGGAAATGTCGACCACCGAGCTCCGTTTTGAGCTTACCGAACAGATGAAAGTCACATGGCGCTAGGTCAGGACTGTAGGGTGGTTGTTGCCAGACCTCCCACTTGAAACGCTGGAGCAGTTCGCTCGTTTGGCGGGCCTTGTGAGGCGTTGCGTTATCGTGCAACAAAATGTAACCGACACTCAATTTTCCCCGGCTTTTCTCTTTAATCGCTTTACGCAACCAGTGGAACGTTTGACAATACTACGCCGCGTTGATCGTCGTTCCTTTCGGCATGAATTCCACGTGCAGCGTCGCGATTTCTCTCAGGTGAATGCGCCGGTTCAGTTTAATGATCGCATTCCACTGTTGACATTTGCACGGGTCCTGGACGTTGCTGGCCTGCGCTCGCGATATTCCTCCGTGATATCCGTGCGTCCGGCTTCGAATTGCTGACATCACTTTACGTTCCCTTGCCGGAAAATGGTCCGCTCCCCAAACATAGCACTAATTTCAGGATGAATGGCCGTGCAATTCTTCCTTTTGGTCCATAGGAATTGGATTGTCGCACGTACCTCATATTTTGAAGGAACGTCCAGTCGACGCGCCATTGCATTTGGCCGCTATTCACACCATACAAGACGAGGCACCACAGCGACCTGCCTAACAGACGTGTGGGCAGTGTCTGTCCCTTTCTCCGCTGTGCCCACGTTTGCGTCACACAGCGCGCTGCTGCAGAGTGTTAGTGCAACTAACTTTTTGATCCACCTTCGTAATTAGAATGCTACTTTGTTCCCCAGACATAGAATATGTGTCTTAAACGCGAATTTGGGGTGAAACTGCAGTTGAATTACTTTCGATAGGTATGGCATGGGAATTGCAATAGCGATTCAGTAGAGTAAGGTACCTGGACTGTGTATTTCTGTCAATTTCTGTCAGCAGATTATTATGCTGGGAATTCCAGATAATACGCTGTCAACCATTATGAAAAGAAACCTACAAAATTTCTAGCGCTATGCAGTTGTCACTTTCTTCAAGGAACATAAAATACACTATAGTAAAATTAATCAAAATGTATGTGCAATTTTTGCACAGCAACATTTAACCCTAGTTAGTATGAGTAGACCTGGTGACAATAACAGCATGACGTAGCAACAGTTCACTATTTATGCATTTATTGTTATGGTGTTCGAAAGCTATTTTCAGTGTTGCCTAAGTAAACAAAATGTTGAGGCTTTTCAGTCGGTCAACACGATTGTACCCAAATGAGATGGGTTGTTTTCTAATCCTGAAAAAAATTACATGAGATTAATAAATATTTTTTTAAATTTCGTTAGGGCCATCTATGGACCACGGTGCTTGTGTTTTAGCTGTTTCTTGATGTCATCGTCAGGCTTGCCACGATTGGTGTTCTTAATGGAGGGTTTGGCAGCTGCTTTCATGTTGGTACCTCGAGCTTTTCTGATGGCCCAGTAGTCCTTCATTTTCCGGCTAAATTGAATCTTACGTTCCTCAGACCATTTCCTAGTCTCGTCTTTTGGTCTGTGGGTAACTTCTGTGAGGGATGTTACGAAGGATGTAATTTTAAGAGCTGTATGATAGTTACTCCGGTCGGCTATGTCATTTTCATTTATATGGAGTTCCGAAAGATCCTTCTCCACTTGCTTCTTCCACAAGAATCCAGTAGCTTTGCCCTTGTTAGCAGCCTTGAAGATCCTATGGGATAACCTGTTTCAGTCCATTCTGAATAGATGTCCGTAAAAAGCCAGTCGCCTTCTTCTGATGGCATCTATGAGATTTTCTTGGTGTTTATATAGCTCACGATTTGGTTGATACCATCGGCTTCCATCTGGTAGAATTCTTGGTCCTACTATCCGTCTCGGGAACTTTCTTTCTTGTACCTCGAGGGCTCTTAATGGGGTCTTCTTAGTTAGACATAGGCACTCTGTTGCATAGAGGACTGAAAGTCTGACTACTGCATTGTAGTGTCTTAGTTTGACATTCATTATAATGTTTCTTATTTATTAATCTCATGTAATTTCTTTCATGATTAGGAAATAACCCATCTCATTTGGGTACAATCGTGTTGACCGACTGAAAAGCATCAAACTTTTATTAAGTATTTATGATGATAGAACCCAGTTTTTTCATGTACTTCTATATCTCGAATTTTCGGTAAATCGAAATAATTTTCACTTCCGGAAGTACTTCGAGATATCGAAGTTAGCCTGTAATTTCAAGTGATGACTTTCACACTAATTGTAAAATCGAAGGGTGAATCGATAATTAGCCTAATCATAGCAGAAACTAGGATTAATCTGAGAGTGTTTCAGTAGAGCAATAAATGCTGACCCCAGGGAAATTTGGTTCATCTGTGTGAACCGAATATAGGCAACGACTAGAAGATATTGTTGCGAAGTACCTCTTATGAGTCTTCCTGCCTTGTGGCTATTGAAACAAAGGATTGAAGAGGGGTATAGTTTTAGGGTGAGAGAAAAGTGGGGGGTATAGATGAGGAAGAAGAAGAGTCTGGGTAGTACTACTTGAAGATTTCATTTATTGGATTGGTTCACTCCCGCCTTTAGCAAATTTACTCTCTATCCTCCCACTCCGCTATTTCACTTTCTGCCCAGCGACTCTCGATAACGAACCATAACAAAACGTAGCCAAGAGGAATGAGCGAGGCTCCTCGTCTCTCCATTTGTTCAATATGCGAACTGCTGCTCCATCGTCTTCAATTCACAGGAGTGGGTGAAACACTTCTCACAGCACCAATTCTGACTTAAAACGTAGAAATATATAACAAGAAGAAAAAATAACTAATGCTATTACGTTCACTTCCGTTACATTTCCTGTCTGCATACCTCAATACGGTATCTCTCCTATTCGGAAATTGCATTCCGTATAATAGGATTAGTGATTCATGCATTGATTTTGGAATCCAAATAATCCGGTATATATTTAACTACAATCGAAATTCGGTTTGAGAAAAATATGGCGGCCGTTGCGAAATTTTATGAATATAGTATGCTCTTATTTATTGTGTCCTAACGAAATAATCGAAGTGAACGTTGTTCCTAATTGAATCATCCTATTAATTTTCATCAGCTGGTACATACAGTAGCTTTGTGGCCTACATATAAAACAATCCAACATGGCGGTCATAAATATTTCACTGGTTTTCAAAATCTACGAATCTAATACACCAACAAAATTTGTGAATGTTAGTAGTGCTTGTTAAATTTATTCGCCTATGGGGTTTTAAACAAGATGTCCGTGAAGAACTAAATAGCCTATTTTCATATATCCTATTTAAGTTAATTGCCTCTATCAACTTACAAAATTTCAGTTTGATTGCATCTATAGATTCGTAGATATTGAGAACGGTCCAAATATTTCGGATGGTCACCATGTTGGATTTGTATATATGTAGGCCTTAGAGTTATGTACTAGTACATGAATATTATTGTGTAGGTGTATTATTCCAGCTTCAATTGCATGATTAGGACACAGAAAATAATAAAAACGAGATTTAAAAATTTCTCACAGCTGCCATCTTGTTATGAAAACAATTGAAATAAATTAGAAGCCAGTGGATTAAAATTTGTATAAGCATATAGCCTAGAGTACCAAGTTTCACTGCGCACGGATCGTTAAATCGCGAGAAACGTCAATATTTAACATTTAAATTTCGCGTCGCCGCCATATTGCATTTGTGATTACCAGGTTATTGTAAGTCACGTAGGTGAACTTGTTTATAGCCTCTATCAACATACAAAATTTCAGTTTGATTCCTGTCATAGATTAATAGATATTGAGAACCATCTAAATATTTCGCCATGTTGGATTTTAATACGGATATGTAGGCCATAGAGTTATATTCTATTAGATGAGGATTATTGCGTAGGTTCATTATTCAAACGTTGACTTTGATCGCATGATTAGGACACTAGAAATAAAAACTTAATTTTAAAATTTCGCACAGCCACCATCTTGAGGTTATGTGAACAATTGAACTAAATTAGATATCAGAGCATTACAATGTGTATCAAAATTTGGCGTACCAAGTTTCACTGTGTTTAGATGGTTAAATCTCGAGAAACGTCTATTTAAATGTTTCAACTTCGCTTGGCCACCATGTTCGATTTGTAGTCAACAGATTTTTGAAAGTTACATATATGAACGTTTAGTAGTGTCCTTTATCACCGTACAAAATTTAATGGTGATATCGGTAATAGTTTCAGAGATATAGAATGACGATGAAATATTTCGCACAGCCACCATGTTGGAGTGGTGAGCTGTAATAAAATTTGAAGGGCACGGTCAGGGGTCGGTCAAAATAGTACTATAATCTTACCGAGTTTAATTGAAATCCCTCCAGCCGTTTAATTTTTTAGAGGGGCGGGGGACACACACACGAACGCACATACACATACACATACACGCACACGGACAAAAGATGATCTCATAAGCCTATTTCTTTCATAAATAAGAAAAGAAAATAGGCTAAAACCCAGATGAACACTAAACATACATGGCGGCGACGCATTATTTAAATAGTTAAATATATATTTATTGATCATCCGAGCGGAGTGGAAGATGACACGCTAAATATTAATAAAATTATAATTGCAAGTTATTCAATGTTATGAGAACTTAAAAATGGCGCCTGAAGAAAATTTTGAAAACAGGTTTTTAGTTTTAGTGTCGTAAACCATCGATCGTAATTGAAGTTAGTGTAATGAATCACCATTATACTGTAATATTCACCTGCTGGTGTACAATTCTATAGAATATGTATACCTAGATAACCATCCAACATGGCGTCCATGCGATCTATTTCACTGGTTCTCGAAAACGATTACATCTAACAAACGGAAATTCGGTATGGTGATAGAGGACTATTAATAAGTACATATATGGGACTTTCAAAATTCTCACAAGCACAAAAGCATCACAGCAATGTTGTTTTCAAATATTTGAGATGACTTTTCTGGCGATGTAATTACCCGAGAGCAATGAAACTTGGCACAGCGAATCGTTATTCAGAGCTTAGTATACAGACATCTCATGTTCAAATGTTTTCAAAAATTCAAGATGGCATCAATTAATTTTTATTTTACGTACCGGTAACCTATTTATGCGTTTGAATAGAAGATTCGTATGCTGGGATATTATAATAATAATTATTATTTAATAACACTGAATTCTATAGCTAACTTTTCGTAAATTATAAAATCCGTACAATTGTATTTTCTTAAAATTAACTCCTGTGACTCGTTACAGAAAGATATCATCTCGTGGGAGCTGGCATAACGAATTACCGATACTGAAATTTCTACATTCTAGTACATAATATCTCAATGTAACAGCGGTAGTGGAAATAGTTTTAAGGGGAAAACACCAAGGTGATTTACGAGAATTTTCTATTACAGCAATCGTAAATATTGGATTATACACATTTTTAGGTAGATTTCATTAGAAAGCTAACTATTGTAATGGGTACCATATTTTGACTTCCGGAAAATTTCGACATATCTTCGCGTTTCACATCCCCTAGACCCCAAAACCACCGTCAACTTGAATGTTTATATATAAGTTATGTATGTATATATATGTACTAGTATATATATACTAGCAAAAGTACCCGCTCTTTGAACGGTCTTCGGTATTAATAACCAGACGTCATCAATATTGAGCTACTGTTGCAATGGTTAGGGGCTTGTTATTCTTTCATACGTTTATCAGAGCGAAGTTAGTTCTCTGGGAATATCACAGACACTGTTAATTTAAGGGACTTAAAATGTGGTTTACGGAGACTCTTTATAAACTCCCGAATTGTGTGTCTCACATTGAGAAGCGCAACATATGCTTTGGTCGTCCTTCTAGGATAATTTTTATATTTTGCCTATTTTAGCATGAATTATGAAAAGTTTTTTCCTATACCAACCCTTCTATGAGAAGTACGGTGAAGAGTTTTATAAATGATTGGTGTACTGACTCTCATAGATACCTAATTTTACGATGCTCTAAACATTCGAACACGAGCTATAAGCGTACATAAAGATACACAAAATGTATGCCTTACGTCGTAGGGGAAGTAAAGCCGGCGGTCCCATGTCAAAGATTTATGTCATGTAATAGAACCTTCCACTAACTACAATTGTGTGAAGCTAAATTTGTTCGTTAGACTTGATTAACGCTCTATTAGTTCCAAAGTTTGCCACCAGGTGCCGGTTGAGGTGGCATCTAGTAGCCAAGTCACAGATCGGTGTCGTTGACGGTAGCATTTGTTAGCAAAAGTAGGAACTGCTGGAAATTGATCGTCTGCAGTCCTTACCTGAAATACAAATAACACACACTAATACAGCCATCACAATTAACACCGGTAATCAGACAGATTCTACACACACTTAAAGAACACGAGGCTACGTGAACGCGTTGTCACAGCTTCTAAACTGAGGAACCAACCAACCTACAACATATCACCCAGATGTCCGAATATGGATATATCAACCACACAGTATCAAACAAAATCATCCTTACGATGAACCCGTTAGTAGAAAAAAAAGTGAATGTGCTCAATCTAAATCCACCCAACGTGTACTTCCTGACGTGAAAATAAATTTGAAAATCTCGTAGAAGAAACGCAATACACCTCACATAAAGACTGACCCTCACCGTTGTGTAAAGTCCCCATCCACAGGAAGACACCTTTAACAAATTATATAGGCTTGTGGTGCGAGAATATTCAGGTTTTTTTTACCCTCCTTGGCCCAAATTCCTAATAGCCGCAAAAAATACTATTTCAATTCAGGAATTTTTGAAAATGATGTTACTGTTTGGAGATATAATTCTGTACGACATATCACACGTATAAGTCACGTGAAAAATTCTAGGGTACCCCTTGACCCCCTTAAGCGCATTGATGAATTTTACAGTCTAAGTTGGTTCCGTGATAGCCTTATAGACATTTGAAAACTTTCACAGAAATGTAATAAGTGGAGAGGCATTGCTTTTTACAGAATTAGATGGAAAGTTGGATGTCTTTTCTTGAGAACCTGTTGTCATTGCTGCCGGCTTGCATTCCTTCATTAGTTTATTAAATTCAATTAGTTTTCAGGGAATAACTCAGAAACTGTTGGTTTTAGGGCCTTAAAATGTGGTTTTCGGGGACAGGGCCCCCGAGTTTTGTTTCTCACATTGAGGGGTTGAAAATAAGCTTTGTCTCGTCCTTCTACGCCTATTTCAGCAAGTATTTTAAGGGGGTATGCCCCCCCCCTTTATGAGAGGTACGGAGAAGAGCTACATCAATGATTAGTGTGGTGCCTCTGATGGATATCTGTATCAAATTTTACGTTGATCCACCCAGCCGATCTCATGTTATTAGGACTCAAAATTGTCCACAGACAGACAAACAAACAAACAAACAAACAAACAAACAAACAAACAGACAGACAGACAGACAAAAAAATATTTTTGCGTGCATCCATCATAAAACAGTCTTAAACGCGCAAATAACGCAAATTTCCGTGGAAATTCAGAAAAAAACAGACAAATTCATTTATATATATATAGTGATGACATCTAGTTGCCATGTTCACAGCTATGTGTCGTTGAGGTAGTATTTGGTACCAAAATTGGGAACTACTACTTGAAATTGACCGTCTGCAGTCCTTACCTGAATTACAGACTAATACAGTCATCACAATTAACACCGTTTACGAGACAGATTCTACACACACACCAAGTACACGGGATACATGGCCGCGTTGTCGCAGACCCTAAACTGAGAACCAGCCAACATCTCTGCGGGAGACAAAATTTGGCGTGAAGAAGTAACAGACTGTAAGATAGTTACACGTCAGTCCCAAACCTTGCATAAGGACAGTGTGACCACATGTATATCAAGTAGTTCCGTGAAGAACTATAGGCCTATTTTCAAATATCCTACTTATGTTAACTGCCACTATGAACTTACAAAATTTCAGTTTGATTGCTGTAATAGATTCGTAGATATTGAGAACCGACTAAATATTTTGGAAGGTCGCCATGTTGGATTTTATATATGTCGGTCCTAGAGTTATGTACTGTTACATAAATATTATTGTGTACGTGTAGCATTCAAATTTAAATCGCATGATTGGGACACAAGAAGTAACAAGGAGATTATAAAATTTCGCACAGCTGCCATCTTGTGGTTATGGAAACAATTGAAATAAATTAGATGCCAGTGAATTAACATTCGTATAAGGATTTACTGTACCAAGTTTTACTGGACTAGGATGGTTAAATTGCGAGAAACGTCCATGTGAATATTTATATTTCGCGTCGCCGCCATGTTGGATCTGTGATCACAAGGTTATTTAAAATCCTATAGGTGAATTTATGTTCATAGCCCCTATGAACATAAAGAAATTCAGTTTGATTGCTATGATAGATTCGTAGATATTCAGAGCCATCTAAATATTTTGGATGGTCGCCATGTAGGATTGATAAATGTATAGGCCATAGGGTCATGTACATTAAAGGAAAATTATTGCGTAGGTTCTTTATTCAAACTTTCACTTCGATCGCATGATTACGACACAAGAAATAAAAACTTAATTTTAAAATTCGCACAGCCGCCATTTTGAGGTTATGTAAACAATTGAACTAAATTGGATACCAGTGCATTACAATGTGTATAAACATTTCCTGTACCAGATTTCACTGCGTTTGGAACATTAAATCGCGAGAAAGGTCTATTAAAATTTTCAAATTCGCTTGGCCGCCATGTTCGTATTGTAGTTAACCGGTTTTTGAAAGTCTTATAGATGAACTTCCAGTAATGCCCTTTATCTCCGTAAAAAATTTCAGGGTGATAGCGCTAATGGTTTCATAGATATAGAATGCCGGTGAAATATTCTGCACATACGCCATCTTGTGGTTATGTAAACAATTGATCGAAGTTTGATGTCGGTGCATTACAATGTGTATAAACATATACTGTACCAAGTTTTATCGCGTTTGGTTGGTAAAATCGCGAGAAACGTCTATTTAAAAGTCGCAAATTCGTGTGGCCGCCATGTTGGTTTTGTAGTTACCAGTTTTTTTCAATTGTCACATAGGTGAACTTCTAGTAGTTCCCTTTATCACCGTAAAATTTTCCAGGGTGATATCGGGAATAGTTTCGGAGATATTGAATGCTGGTGTAATATTTCACACAGCCGCCATGTTGGATTGTTGAGATGTAACAAAATTTGAAGGGCACGGTCGGGGTCGCCCGGAGTAGTGCTATGAACTTACCGAGTTTCATTGAAATCGCTACAGCCGTATAGAAGTTATTAGGGACACACACACACACACACCTCACACACACACACACGCACACACAGACACACGGACAAAAGGTGATCTCATAAGCCTATATATTTTTTTTTTTTTTTTCAAAATTGAAAATAGGCTAAAAATGGACCCCAAATGACAAGAAAGTTACCGTCCCAATAAGACAATAAAACGTTAAAAATATGCATAGAAAGACGAAAAAAGTTAATTAAGCTCCAATTGTAAAATACTTTCTCGCAATAAATGAGGTCTGATCCTTCTACGAAAACCTGCTTATTTTGACATAGCCTATCCCTTAGTTTGCCCGGTGAAATCTACCTCCGCCTTCCGGCGTGCGGAGAGGAATTTTTATATCTGAAATGGAACACACAGTATTTTACTGTGTTCTATTGTACCTGTCTCTCAGTAAGTCGATAGTGTTGTATTCCGGGTTTGCGGATAAGCCTCATCGTATAACTTTGGACTCATATTTTCCAGTGCCGGAGGTGAGTCCATATGAGTTACCTTCAACAACGATAGACGATGGAATTTAAGACTGGGCTTGCATTAGTACCATGATAAAACGGAAGGAAGCTCGTAGATTAGCGTGACCGTTAAAATCGCGACAATGAGAGACGGGACCTCCTTTTTACGAGGAATCCGAACCACAGGACATGGCATTTCAATTCGAAAATCTCACATGCATTGACCAAGAATTGAACCCGGTCGACCTTGGTGAGTGGTAAACTGATTGACTGCTGCACCACCACGCCCCTTAGTACCATAATAAGACCATTTTGCTTTCTTAAAATATTATTGTACGTCTGATGTCTGAAATGACTACATTTGGCTGGCTCAGTGACTCAGCGGTAACGTTTTCGCTTGCTATGCCCAAGGGTGCAGTGCAGGATCGAATCCTGGCGCAGTCAGCTGACATTTGAGGGTGCGCAAATGTGAGGGAGCCGTGTCATTACTGGCACGTTAAAGATATCCTTCGGGGGAAAATTGTGGCACCTCGGCGTCTTTAAAGCCACAGTAGTTAAAAGGGACGTAAAACAAATAACAATATTATTATTATTGTTATTTTTTTAAATGTTTTTAATCATTTCGGTCGTCTATGGACCACGTTATTTCAACTGCCTTTTCCCTCGTTCTTTCACATTGGCCCAGTATTCGCGCATTCTTCTTCGGTGAGCTTCCCTTCGTTCTTCGGTCCACTTCTTGCCGGTTTTCAATATAGGTTTTGGCTGAAAACTCTGTATCTCCCCAAGTTTCTTCTTCAAAGAGTCACGTTCCAAGATGTCCTCATGTGATATCCCCAGTTCTTGTAGGTCTTTTTCCACCTCTGTAAACCAGATCCCTTTGGGTTTCTTTCCCACAAAGTAGGCACAGATTCGATTGGACAATCTTCCGAAGTTCATTCGTGTTAAATGGCCATAAAAGGAGAGTCTTCTTTTGCGAATGGTGTCTGTTATTTTCTCCACATGTAGATAGAGTTCATCGTTGTGTCGTCTTCTATACTCTCCTCGTTCCTTGACCGGGCCCAAGATCTTTCTCAGAATCTTCCTCTCTTTGGCTTCGAGTTGTTCTGCCAGGCCTTTCTTATTCATCGCCAGGCATTCTGATGCATATAACGCCTCCGGGCGAATAACGGTAACGAAGTGCCTCAGTATGGCCTTGAAGGACATTGATCGTGATTTGTAAATGTCTTTGGTTAAATGGTAAGACATTTCCATTTTGTTAATCCGTGCCACGAAGGCTTCCTTTTCACGAATGTTGGGCTCAATCCATTCCCCCAGGTATTTGAATTTCTCTACCTCTTTTATTTGTCCTCCATTCACCGTAAGTTCTCTGGGTTCCGACTTGATGTTCGTTATAAACTGCGTTTTCTCAAACGAAATCTGAAGACCTGCCTTTGCTGCTTGCACCTGTAATTGATTGATTTGTTGTGTGGCTGTGTCAAGAGAATTAGAGAAAATTGCAACATCATCTGCGAAAGCTAAACAGTCGATTGTCAGGTTTTTGTTCTTACAACCTAGTCTGACCCCATTCTCTATACCATCCTTACACAATTCTTTACGCCATTCTCGAATAACTTTCTCAAGAACACAGTTGAATAAAAGAGGCGAGAGCCCATCTCCCTGTCTCACCCCTGTCCGTATTGCGAAGGATTCAGAAATCTCTCCCTTGAATTTCACTTTGGAAGCCGTATCCAATAGGGATTGGTGAATGATTGCTCTTGTCTTATTATCTAAACCAAATTCTCTTAAAACCTGGATCAGGGTACTTCGATCCAGCGAGTCGTAAGCCTTCTTGAAATCAACAAAAGTCACAACAAATTTCTTACTTCTCAGATTCATGTACGATAGAATTGATTTTAGATTCATGATTTGCTCAACACAAGAGCGCCCCTTTCGAAATCCACCTTGGTATTCGCCCAGGTGTTGATCGAGCTGTGCTTCCGCTCTCGTTTGAAGCGCTTTCGCGAGAATCTTGTATGTTATCGAGAGGAGTGATATGCCACGATAGTTGTTTACGTCCGCTTTATCACCTTTCTTGTGCAGGGGATGAATTAGGGCCGATGTCCAATCACTGGGCAGTTTCTCTGTTTCCCAAATCTCCCGGATGATATCCGTTAGCTTGTCGACTGGTTTTTCACCTGCGTATTTCCAGAGTTCGGCAACTATTGAATCCTCACCTGGTGCTTTATTGTTCTTAAGTGAGTGAATGATCTGCTTGATTTCTTCCCTAGTTGGTGGACTTGAGTCTGGATTGACGAGCACATTACTGTGAATGGAAAATTTCGATGTTGGAGCCTCACAATTGAGAAGGGACTCAAAGTAAAGACGACGGTGGATTGGTTACCACCTGGGGTAGTTGCTTCAGCAGACGTTTCCTCCATGCTTTTCACAGTTGAAAAAACTGTAGATAGGGGGCCAGTGATATTGCTTACTGACCAATGTACTGCCAAGGTTGTGAGCCTTGGAGTCCCCAGCACTGATCGGCTCGCCGACCCAGCTTCCCGCTGGGATTGGTTACCCAACCTTCCACTGGGTTGCTCGGCTTAACAGGGGGCACCTCTTGTAGGTTACATGCTGGAGTTGGAGTGAAAGAGGCTAAGTTGGTTTCTCTTGCTGAATCCAATATGTTTAAGTCGCAACTGACATGCAACAACGCATTTCACTCCCATTAGCCCAGAGCCGTAAGGACTCCTCCCAGGTTGTTATTATTATTATTATTATTATTATTATTATGAAATGACTACAACTTATAGGTATTGAGGTTTGAGTTTGAAATTCTAGCTCTATACTTTATCACATCGCAGGTCATGCGCCAAATGCTATTTAGTATATCACATGGAAAATCCTTTTAATATGCGTAAGAGTTCAAAGCGAAAATGACCAGTAGAATATATGAAAAAGGGCTATTTCGTTGTTTACGGAACTACATGATAAGTCTTGGATGAAGAGGCACTCATTTTCTGTCTTCAAGTTGATCGAGGATATTTCCACGTCATTTCAGAAGTCGTCGCAACAGTGCCTCTGCATCGAAGACGAGAAAGTGTGACCTATTACAACAGGCAAGGAAAGACATGCAGAAAGGAAGATGATGTTACCCTTCGAAGAATGTGGTGATCAGGAATGAATAGACACAACCCAGTTGAGGCGTGAAAATTAAATTACATCCTAGGAGTTAATTTTACGTGATTTCCAGTAGGTCAATACTATTGTATCCAATTGTTATGGTTGTTATTCTCTAAACCTGAAACAAATTTTAAGAGATCAATAAATTCACTTTGACGACTGCAGAACTGGCGAGAAGCCTTGGAGACCACAGGCATGAAAATCAGTCGAAAGAAAACCGAGTATTTGTGCCTTGGTGGTGAGGGCAATGAATTACCGGTAGTGCAGATGGATGGAGTAAGCTTAAGGCCAGTCAGTAGCTTCAAGTATCTTGGGTCAACCATGTCTGAAGATGGCAACATAAATACTGAGATTAACCACAGGGTTCAGTCAGCCTGGATGAACTGGAAAAGGTTTTCTGGCATTCTGTGTGACAAAAGGCTCAATATAAGGGTGAAAGGAAAGGCCTACAAGACAGCTGTGAGGCCAGCCATGATGTATGGTGCGGAGACATGGGCAATGACTAAGTCACAATGTCATAAACTGGATGTGACTGAGATGAAGATGCTGCGCTGGATGAGTGGCATCACTAGGATTGATCACATCGCAAATGAGAAAATCAGGGGCACAGTTAAAGTAACTGAAGTCTCCAAGAAGATCCAAGAGAGAAGACTGCTGTGGTATGGGCATGTTATGCGTCGGGATAATAACTATGTAGGAAGGAGAGCGATGTCTCTGGTTGTGGATGGCACGAGGAATAGAGGCAGACCTCGAAGAAAATGGACTGACAATATCCATGAAGACCTAATGGAGAAGCAGTTAGGGGACGACGATGTGTGGGACAGAATAAAATGGAAAAGACTTGCCAGAAACATCGACCCCACTTGAAGTGGGATAAGATGAAGGAGAAGAAGAAAAATAAATTCACTTTGGTTACTAGTTTTGATGATGATGATAGTTGTTGTTTTAAGGGGCCTAACATCTAGGTTATCGGCCTCTAATGATCTGGGTGATAGCGAAAATGACAATGAAATGGAAACCAGAACGAAAATTGAGTGAGACGGAAAAAACTTACAAAAAGGAACTCAGATTGAAACAACTCACAAAATGTTCTTAGAAAAGGGAATTTAGAACGAAAAGATTCACAAAAGGAATAGATTGAAAAATACGCACAAAATACAGGCTTGGTTCAAAATACGTACAAAATGCAATGTTGAGTCGAAATACTTACAAAATGCAAGTGAAATTCAAAATACTTACAAAATGCAAATGAGATCGAAAATACGTACAAATAGCAATTGAGGTTCAAAATACTGTACTTACAAAATGCAAGTGAAATTGAAAATACGCAATGCAATTAAGATTCTAAGATCTCTTTTCCAATCCAAAATATTCACAAAGTGCAATTGAAATTCAAAATACTTACAAAAAGCAAATGAAATTGAAAATGCTTACCAAATGCAATTTAGATTGAAAATACTTGACAAAATGTAAGTTAGATTCAAAATACCCATAAAATGTAATTGAAAATCAAAATACTTGCAAAATGCCCACCACACAAAATGCAATTTAGATATAAAATTCTTGCGAAACACGATTTTGGTTGAAAATACTTACAAAATGCAATTGAAATTCAAAATATTCACTAAAATGCCCTGCTCCTACATTGAAAGACTTACTAAAAAGCAATTTAGATCGTCAATCTTCACAAAATGCAAATTGAGGTTGAAAACAATCGCGAAATGCAAATTAAATTAAAAAAACTTACAAAATGCAACGTAGATTAAAAATACCTACAAAATGTAGTGTTGATGAAAAAAAACGCTAAAGGGAATTTAGATACACGGGGAGCCAAGTAACAAAAACAGTGCGGGAATCTTAAAGAGAAAAGGAAATATAATTAAAAGAAAACAAGAGGTCTGACCCCTCGAAGAAGGAGGGATCAGGAATGATGAGACAAGGGCCAATTAAGGCGGGAAAGTGAAAGACTCCCTAGGCCTCGGATACCCTAATACCGTCGGGATCGGAAAAGAACAAGAGTTGACCAAGGGAGGTTGACAAGAAAGAAGACGGAGAGGAGCCTGGCACTAGTAAGTGGAAGCAATGCCGGACTCATCTGGGGTCCCGTGGTCGCCAACCCACGTCCCACAAGATGTGAGCCCCTGGGGGAGGTTACTAGTTTTGATCGTCAGGCGATCATCATCAGATCCCTTACACTCAAGCTTTAAATCTATGGCTTCGATTATGCGGGTGAAGATATTTACTATATTTGACAGAATCCCAAAACTACTGCCAATACAGCTGTTAAAATACCGAAGAGAGTTTAAAATTTCATTTACCAAGGCAACACTGTAAAATAGCTTCCTACACAATAATAATCCCATAACTTGTTAACTCTAACACCACCGGGATCGGAAGTTATCGTTTCATTTAAGTTCGCCGCCAGGTGCCGGTTGCGGAGCCATCTAGTTTCGCTGATAGGTGTCGTTGACGGTAGCATTTGGTAGGAAAAGTAGGAACTAGGTGAAATTGATCATCTGCAATCCTTAGCTGAAATACAGATAACACACACTAATGCAGCCATCACAATTAACACCGGTTATCAGACACATTCTAAGCAAACCCAAAGTACACGGGGCCCTAAACTGAGGAACCAACCAGAAGCAATGACAGACTCATCTGTGGTCCCGTATTTGCGCAACCACAAGTTGTGATACACTGGGAGAACTCATAGGTTTAGTTGGTCATGCAGAACTGTGAAAGTGGCGAGTTCACTCATTCACACACAATGGGAAAGTCTGCTGAAACTAATGAGCTGTTTCTTTGATTACTATGCCCGACAACGTGTTCACCGGTTTTGTGGAAACGAGAGTGCGACAATGTGGTTTCAGACCGCAAAGGGGCTGTCAGCACCAGATATTCAATATACGGCAAGTAATTGAGAAGTGTTACGAGTGGATTAAACCACTACATTTTTCAGTGGAACTAGCAACAGTATTCAATCGAGCACCAAGGGAAATAATACAGTCTATACTGCACCCGTTGACGCATGTTTGCTCAGACAACAGAGACTAAAACTTATGCTGAAATGAAACTGAACATATCCTGCGAGCGGCGGGAAGAAGCTGAAGCAATATCGCTTATGATTATATTTTTACTTATTTTTCATATTCCAAAAATCTACTATAATTATAACTAAGAACTTCTGCATATTTGAAGTACAGCATACTTCGTAAATCGAAGAAACTATCAATTTACGCGGCCATCTCATGTACAGAGAGCACGCCATATTTGGTAACATCAGTTCCTATTCGTCTGTGGAAAAGACAACATGTGCATGATGGAGCACAAGTGAAAGGAAACCATGTGGCAGGAAAAATCTGCGAATAACTTTCTTACGGATAGTCATCGTGGAATTGTGTTATAATTGAACGATTGAAGACATTCACCACTACGAGAACTGTAAAATATTTTTATTATTATCCGAGGTAAAATGAAGGACTTGTGTGAAGAAAACTTTGCGACCGCATGGTCTCATTCTCACGCACACATACATATTTCAGTGTTCTATAAATGTGTATTTAACTAACTTTATAACTGTACAAAATCTACAAGTATAATTTTTATTTTCCGGATGGGCAGTGATTTTTATTTAATTTTTGTTAATATTTTCTTGTGTAAATATCAGTGCAAGTCACGAGCGAGTGTCGCACAAGCGACAGAAACTAGAGTCAGTGGCGGAGTGAAATGGGCATTTTTTTTACCGCATATTAGCTGCAGTGCGTGACAGTTTTATTTAATTACGTGCTACATTTTTACCAACGCTAACATCGCAATAATGATAAACCAGCAGATCTTCAGATACAACTCCAACCGCGCGATGGCATGTGATTGCTAAATCATGCGTGGGGAATTGGCAACGGAGGATGTCCAGACACAATGAAATGGTAACCTAAAGCCATACACGAGACCGCATACAACATCTCATGGCGGGACTCGAACCAAGTGACGCTGAATCGCAAGTCAGATCAAATATTTATAGCGTATTGTAAGAGTGGAAAACAGTAGACTTAGTTTAATTTGGTTTCATTTATTTGGTGTACATTGCAAGTAGCTAATTATAAGACGTGTGTGAAAATTAATAGTTTATTAAACATTTATAGAAGCCAGGAAGGCTGGATTTTCAATGCTCATTCGTATCATTTAAAAACAAGTATTATCAACTTTCATTTTGTCAGGCTGATGACAAATAAACTAGTTTGACAATGTTAAATCGAGGACAAGGTTACGAGCCAAGTTCACTACACAGCACACTCGATTCTAGGCAGTGGATTAATATTTTGTTTTAGAAGGCTGTGAGATTCTTGACATTATTACAAGTGGAATGCAGAGTTCCGTTACTCACATTTGTTGGCCAGAACAATACTTGAAAACAGGTTTATTTCTTTAATAGAAGCCACACAGGCAATGAATGAAATTGTATTTTGTAACCAAATGAACGCAGGTTCGATTTGTTCAGGGAAGAGGTAATTTTATAAACGCACACACACAGTTAGCTTGTATCAGAAACCTTTATGTTTATTTAAAGCGTTGTCAGGATGTGTTTTCTGTACACATAATCTTTATTACCAGCAATTCAAACGTGTATCAATTAGGATTCCACACTTTTGTAAATTAAGAGTATTATATGAGTCGTGACGGTGGACGAATACCTCCGACATTGTTATTGTGATTATATCGGTGGTAATGAACTGACTAAAGTCGTACCAAAAACCGAAGGCGCCTGGATCAATGGATCCGAAATAAGAGTAAAGTAATTGGTGAAGACATAGGATGTCTAATAAGTGTGATGAAATATTGATGAAGACACAGGGTGTCTCGTAAACTATTGAAGTATTGAGTTATTTGCTTAAGTTGGATACAAACGTTATCTGAATACACTGAACGCTTTTAAAGGTCCATAAACTGAACAACAATGCTGTCAGGAATAAATAATTGTGTGAAACTCTAATAATAATCAAAAATAGGGTTTTGAAAACTAACAAATCTTATAAATTCCCCCTGAACCTAAATAAAATTTATAAACATTAAAAATAAACTATTTTTCTGGACCAAATGTTAACACTTAGATACTGTTAAGCTATTGAAGATACATTTTGATACATTCTTAAATGATTAGTCGACCACTAATTGGTGATGTGATAACTGAAGCACACACATCAGATTAGTAGCAATATGAGTCGATGTAATTGTTTAATTACTATCGCATTTGCAGGCTTTCCTATATTTTCTATTTTCTTAACACTTTGACACTATGACCGTTTGTTACAAACAGTAACAAATCGAGTACGTAGGCAGTGCCAATTGCACAACCATAGGAGTGCTGAATTATTGTATGCATTTGTGTTGTATTAGCATAGTTTTTTTATTCAGCAACATTGTGCACATAGCTTGATTTTTCTTAGTAATAAACGCATCTCGTTTATTAATTAATGATATTTAGGACTAGCTAAACACTTAAGTCTAAAGATAAATGTTAGAGATGGCACCATCATAGCATAGGACAAATTCTCCCCTTGCTACTAAATGTAAATGTTCTAGTATTTGTAAACAAGTAAATATCTTGCTTTGCTGTAGATTCTTTTGATGTTTGATCCACCCGTAAGTTATTTCGATGTAATTGCTTAGGGCCGATCTTACGTGCCATTCTCTTAGCTATTCATTTGGTCGAATTTTGTATTAGGACCATGAGAGCAATTTAGATCTTGTCTTGGACTTTTTTATATTTCTTTCAGGGCAGAATAGTATCGGACTGGCCGTTTGCATCTCTCATTCTAGGCTAGGGATCTATTCTGAATAAAATTTATTTGTGATTTTAACCTAAGACTGACCTCTCTTTTCTTGTTTAGTTTTGTTATCGATGCATTCCTCTGAGCTGGTTAAAGATCGAACCTCACTAATTCCCGACACCCCCGAGTGCAGACTTTGTGCTACACCAGCCTATGAATGTATCGTCCCCCATACTAGTGTGTTAACTGGAAGAGGGTCTCGGAAGGGTCATTTGAAACCGGTGGCTCCCCGAAACCTTCGGCCAGCGGGCACAATACACATGGATTACCACCCAGTACTCGCAGCTAGCGAGACATGGGTTGGAGATCAAGTGACCCCAGCTGGGCAATTGTTGATTCAACTTTATAGTCAATTTCCGTTGGTAAAATCTTGTTCTCATCCGATCTTGAGAGTATTAGGGTATCAATCACCTTAGGTGTATTTTATTTTCCTAGTTTAATGGGTTCTTGTAAATATTATATTCCATATCACAAAATTTGACTTTTAATCGTTTTAGAATATTTCCTTCCAAAATAAAGACCTCTGACAACCCAATAATTAAGAGTTGCTTTTGGTAGTTCTCAGACCAAAGAGACCGGCTTATCTCTTAATAATTTGTCATTCTTTTACCAAACTGTCTCCTGTGCCAAATCTGAAACAATTGTATAAGATAACTTAGTTCGTTAGTTTTGTTTTAAGCGGCGGACATCAAGGTCATCTTCCTCTTGAATAAGATAACCACCAACATTATTTAAACCACATTATTTTTCGCCACACGCTACAATTTTCGTAATCATGCCTCTGGAATCAATTAAAATGGTAGTTTACAAGAAAAAATTGTATTATTTGTCGTAGACGATGCCAATGCCTGTCTATCTGCCCTTAAAGACCCTGATCACTAATGAAGCACAGCACAGCATGAGACGAGCGTTGGGGATGGGAGCCAGAAGAGAAGAGGGAAAGAGAAAGAAGACGTAAAAGAAAATGCATCAAAGTCACTGTAAGGAGAATCCGTTCTGTGAACCGGAGTAAATGAGATGCTAAAGTTGTATCGACGTATTGTCAATACTTAACGGAAGAACAGTGGCAGGAGGTCGTAGCTGCGGAGGAAACGAAGTAGAGGAAGAAGTAGTAATGAAGAACAGAAACGTTTTTAAAGAATAAAAAAGTAATAGAAAGATCGATCCTATACCATGTCGATAGTATGAGACAGCAGAAAGATTTCAGACGAGAACCGATCTGTCATGCTTATGTTACAACAATTTCCGTCCGTTTTTTTCTCACCACTTTTTCTTAGAAAGAGAATATAAAGAGGAGGCAAAGAAAGGATACAAGAAATTGAAGGAAAGATATAAAGGGGATAAAATGAAGAAGAAGGGAGATAAAGGCAGAATAAAAGGGGCAGTAGGAAATAAATGTTCATTCAAAATCCTATTTTATGCCGAGGTCTCTGTAGGCCGCCCTAATAATTGGAAACAATTACAGAAGAGCACGCGAAGACGAATAGCTCACCGTACCGCCTCTCAAGTTACTACTGTACCCTGCCAGCCCAGTTCTACTTGCAGTGCAGCAGGGGAATCCAATACGATCTTACACACGGGCCACATGCACGTTCTTGTAAATTACACATCCGATTAAATTGCCACCTCGCACAAGCAGCTTAAATAACGATAATAATGTATAATTAGTGTATACAGGTATCAGTGAATTTACGGTTTTATTTCCTAGCAAGGGCACCATCAGAGACAAAATATAAGTCAAAAGTACTTACAGGGGGAGGATACGGTGCATGGGTCACCGATTCGAACCATCTTTAGTACACGTGTAGGACATGACCAGGCGTATGCCAGGTGCAAGTACTAAGGTGCGCTTCTCAGCCGTTTCCGAGAAATTAAATATTCGCAATTGCAGTGCGGCGTCCATGTGCGTTGTACGCTAGCAAGATACCAAGGAGCGCGTGGTGCAGCGGTAAGAGCACTGCTTCGTAAGCGCGGGATCGCTGGATCGAATCCCACCGGTGAGTCGTTGTACAGTAGTGTGTTGTGATTTTTATTTTTACCATTAGCAATTTCCAACCAATACGCTTGGCATGAGTCATTACTTGCGTTGTACGGGATGGTCTGATGGTTCACAGACGTGCAATGAACGGAACAGACTGGGCCTTCAATGTATAAATATATACCGGTACATATAATAGAATACACTTGGCCGTGTATAATACTAATGCATTTGCAATGCCGATACTGTATATTATGTAATGCCACAAATGTTGACCACCTACGATGATTTCAGAATCCCTTTTCTAGCTCACATAACATGTTATTACAATTGACTGCAAAATAAACATTTTTCACGGCACCTTCATTGTTATGAATTGACAATGTTTACAACAACAACAGAAACACAACACACTGCAAATGCTACCCGGAGGGATCCGATCCAGCGATCCCGCGCTTACGAAGCTGGGCTCTTACCACTGCGCCACGCGATCGCTACCTTCTTGCTAGCGTACAACGCACATAGACGCCGCACTGCAATATTGCAATTAATTAATTTCTCGGAAACGGCTGAGAAGCGCACCTAACTACTTGCACCTGGTATACGCCTGGTCATACCCTACACGTGTACTAAAGATGGTTCGAATCGGTGACCCACGCATCGTATCGTCCCCTTGTTAGTCTAAAATTTGAACCTGTAACTACCGACGTCCAAAATTTTAAAAAATCTTCGGCTATTCCCATTTGATTTGGGTCGCCGGAGCCAACCAGGCTGATTTTGATTTTGGCTGGGGATTTAAGGTCGGACGCCGTTCCTGACGCCACGTGATTTTTCAGTTGAAAATTCCGCCCCGCTGTCACCGGGATTCTAACCCTGGCCGTCCGGGTGAAGGACGAGCAGCTAAGCCAGTGCGCCATAACGCTCCCCTACTGAGGCTGTGTCCCAATAGTACAATTTCAGCCGTAGTGAACTAGATAGTCGACTACTTTAGCGGATGTGACGTCAGAAGTCGTGATCCAATATAGCTTAGCACATAGCAATCAAGTCTGTAGCATCTAATGAACGAAAGTGCATGCTAGATTGTCGACTACGTCAAGGAAGTTATAGAAATTGTACCTTATCGGAATTGTAGGTTATGTAAATTGTAGGTTGTCTTTGACTTAAGCCAAACACAAACCATAATTAGGGCTCGGCTAAAAAATGATCTTCTTGGCGCATCCATGATCGTATAATTCAGGTATTGTTTATTTAAAACAGCTGATGAAAGCGCAAAGAGCTTACAAGGAGTAGCAGATCACCGCCATCTTGAGTGTTGGTTTGGTACCAGCATGTAAGTCCAGTGCGTTTCAGAACACACGTCTATGAAGGAGGCTGTGATCAAGCAGACATTGTCCCAAATCTCCGTAGTGCATAGCACATAGCACATAGTAGCTAGCAGCTAGTCAATAGCAGACAACTTGAGTATTGGGACACAGCCTGAAGTCCAAAATCCCTCACCCAATTAGTCAGGAAGTAATGAAAGCCCACGGTAAGTTGTCAATAAAACGCTCAGTCCCACACAATAAAGCCTATTTAGTGAAATGAAGTGGTATTAAGACGATTGGGAGAGGAGACACGTTTCTGGCGACTGCTAATGAAGAGAAGTGATAGGTTGGTAGGACACATACTAAGACACCCAGGAGTAGCAAACTTAGTTATGGAAGGAAGGGTCAAGAACAAGAACTGTAGGGTTAGACCAAGGTTAGAATATGTTAAACAGATTGCCTCTGATGTAGGGTGTAGTAGCTATGTAGAGATGAAACGATTAGCTCAGGACACTGAAGTATGGAGGAATGCATCAAACCAGTCAAAAGAAAATGAAAATCCGCAGCCTGCTTCCAGTCAACTGACCGGGTCAGGGAATGGAATGAATGAAGCCCCCATCTAGCGGCGAGGATATGAACTGTGCCGGCTGCCGAAGCCTGTCGCACTCCCCTGGGGCAATGATTAAATGAATGATAGATGAAATGAAATGAAATGATAGTGGAGAGTGTTGCTGGAATTAAATTGTAACAGGGAAAACCGGAGTACCCGGAGAAAAATACTGTCTGCCTCCGCTTTGTCCAGCACAAATCTCACATGGAGTGACCGGGATTTGAACCACGGACCCAGCGGTGAGAGACCGACGTGCTGCCGCCTAAGCCACGGAAGCTCTCAAACCAGTCAAAAGAATGAACACTAAAACAACAACAGATGTTATTTCGTGATGTGATAAAGTCTTGACAAACTCACCTCATAGGTGCACAACAGGGGCAGAAAGGAGGGTCAATACTACACTAACATCACTACATTGATACAAGGTTGCAGGTTCGTATCCTTGTTTAGCGGGCATGGTGGCGCAACGGTCAAGCTGTTGGCCTCCCACCAAAGTAGACTGGGTTCGATTCCCGGTCAATGCATGCGAGATTTTCGAAGTGTAATGCCATGTCCTGAGGTTCGGGTTCCACGTAGAAAGGAGGTTCCGTGGCTCATAATCACAAGATTCACGGTCATGTAAAACTACAATCTTCCTTCCTTTTTCTTCTTTCGTATCCTGGTGCAGTCAGTCAGCTGGCATTTGAGGGTGCGCAAATGCGAGGGAGCCGTGTAAGTAGATTTACTGGAACGTTAAAGATCCCCTTCGGGTCAAAATTCCGGCACCCCGGCGTCTCTAAAAGCCAGGGTAGTTAAAAGGGACGTAAAAACCAATAACATTATTATTAATACTATATTGATCATTTATATCCTGTACGTTACTTCTGGAAGCCTTTCTACAATAGCATTGATTATGTTTGACATAGACCACATAGGGACTATAAAGACCCCACGCAAAATATTAGTTACTCCTCGAGAATGAACCTAATACAAAGCAACAAAATAAGTCCACGTCATCAAATTCATAATCAGTGAATGTGACAGCAATTTGTGTGGGTTTATTACTAGATTTAAATGGATACTGTGTCGTTTATACAAGTATACCATTGTCAGTTGTGATGTCTATAAAGTTATATTCTGCTGTGCAAAACTTAAGGACTAGATAGATGAAGCCACATAACATATCAAGAACTCCTTACCAATCTTGTGGCCAGCATGGGAGCACGTTACAGAGCAGTGATCACACACCCTTTTAAGAACCATATCCCTTTTTTATGACGTCCAGGGGACCATCATGGATCGCAGGGACTTACGTGTAATGCATTGTCTCTGTATAAATGTGGCATTCCTGTTCGTCACATCGAATATTCCTTTCAGTTGCCTTCCGCACTGGAGCAGGTCTTCCCATGTATGGTGTGAAGTTCAACAAGCATTGTTACTGGCAGTGACACAACATGCGACAGTTCATCCCTAAATTCTGCACAGCAGACCCCTATGAAATTGTATACAAGAACATTATACTGTACAATTTCTAAATAACTTGTAGAGAAAGAAATGTCATAAGGAGGTAGAAAATCGGTCTCAAACTTGTCAATTTCCTATTTTATTTATTTATTTATTTATTTATTTATTTATCGTATGGCTTTTAGTGCCGGGAGTGTCCGAGGACATGTTCGGCTCGCCTGAGTCTGTTGCTGCTTCCAGCGGACACCCTTATAGGGTGAGCTACAAGTTTCGTTCAATTTCAAGTAGTTCCAACTTTCGCTACCAGATATCAATAATACCTAGTGGTGAACGTTGGAATTTTGATAGAGCGTTCCAACGAAATCTAACCTAACAATTTCTTACATATCCTAGTTTCGTGAAACTTAAAATATCCCGTTAGTCATTAGCATATCGTTCCTTTGCTACACATTCTTGTAGTGTGCAATCATACTGACATTCCACGTACTCTGGTATATGGTAATGGAGTCTTCTACCTGCTCTTCATCGGCATTAATAAACTGATTTTTAGAATATATATACTGTATATTAGCTTTATTTGGCCATGTAGTTTTCAGATATCGAAGTTATCGTACAATTGAATTATTGTTTGCAGGACTGGATACAAAATAATAATAATAATAATAATAATAACAATAATAATAGTCTAAGAATGAAGTAATATTGGGAAGAACGGAAGAGAAAACAACTAAGAGTGAAGAATTGAAATTGGCCCGTGGTCCATAGCAGGCATTATCGGAAAGAATAATGATAATAATAATAAAAATGATGATAATAATAATAATAATAATAATAATAATAATAATAATTGTTGATGTTGGTAAATCTCCTTAATAATAGTGATTCCAGAAGTTAGAGACAGATCCTTCGCGATATCCTTTAGAGATGCTGAATCTAAGGAGAAATATCTGAAACATTCCGCGAGATGAATAGACAACACGCTCCCAAAAACAAACTATTGGCCGTAATTTAATCCGGTTAGTATTTCTTTCAAATTCTTTTCTGAAAAGATAGTATGTGAGGAACTGAAATTCAACAAGTAGTTCCATGAAGAACTATACAGCCTATTTTCATATGTCCTACTCATGTTAATTGCTTCTATCAACATACAAAATTTCAGTTTGAAGGTTGTGGATAGATTCGTAGATACTGAGAACCGTCTAAGTATTTCAGATGGTCGCCAGGTTGGATTTTTTATTTATGTACTATTACATAACGATTATTGTGTACGTGTGGTATTCAAACTTCAATCGCATGATTAGAACACAAGAAGTAAAAACGAGATTTTAAAATTTCACAAAGTTTCACTGCACTCGTATGGTTAAATCGCGAGAAATTTCCATTTAAATATTTATACTCGCGTCGCCGCCATGTTGGTTTGTGCTCATCAGGTTACTGAAAGTCCTATATGTGAACTTATGGACATAGCCTCTATGAACATAAAAAATATCAGTTTGATTGCTGTAAAGGATTCGTAGATATTGAGAACCGTCTAAATATTTCGAATGCTCGCCATGTTGGATTGTTATATGTATAGGCCATAGAGTTATGTACCATTACAGGAAAATTATTGCGTAGGTTCATTATTCAAACTTTCACTTCGATTGCATGATTACGACCCAAGAAATAGAAACTGAATTTTACAATTTATCACAGCCACCATCTTGAGACTATGTAAACGAATTAACTAAATTAGATGCCAGTGCATTACAATATGTATAATCATTTACTGTACCATATTTCACTGCGCACAGAGAGTTAAATCACGAGAAAAATCTATTAAAATGTTTCAAATTCGCTTGGCCGTCATGTTTGTTTTGTACTTTACAGGTGTTTGAAAGTTACATAGATAAACTTATAGCAGTGCCCTTTCTCACCGTACACGATTTCAGGGTGATGTCTGTAATAGTTTCGGAGATACAGGATGCCAGTGAAATATTTCGCACAGCCGCCATTTTGAGGTTATGCAAACAATTGAACTATATTAGACGCCAGTGCATTACAATGTGTATGAACATTTGCTGTACCAAGTTCCATTAGTTTTGGATGGTTAACGCGAGAAAAGTCTATTTAAAAGTCTCAACTTCACTTGGTCGCCATGCTGGTTTTGTAGTTACCAGGTTTTTGAAGGTCTCATAGGTGAACTTCTAGTAGTGCCTTTTATCACTGCACAGAATTTCAGGGTGATATCTGTAATAGTTTCGGAGATACTGAATGCTGGTGAAATATTTCGCACAACCGCCATGTTGGATTGGTGAGACACACTAAAATGTGAAGGGCACGGTCGGTGTCGGCCAGAATGGTGCTATGATCTTATTGTGTTTCATTAAAATCTCTCCAGCCATTTAGAAGTTATTAGGGGGGGGGGCACACACCATCAATCACACACAGACACACGGACAAAAGGTGATCGCATAAGCCTTTTTTTTTCATAAAAGTAAAAAAGGCTAAAAATAACTTTTGCCTGAAATCCATAAATGACCGAAAGGAAAGTAATTTATTTTAATTTTCATTTGGGGCAAATAATCTAAAATGTGTTCTCAAAATGACACCTCTGTTCGTACGTTAAATATGTCGACTTATCAATTACTATTTCAAGAGAATTAGTCAAGTCGTAAACATTACTGTTTAATATTAACCAAATGAAGATGCTCTCAAGATATCAAGATGTTGCATTCTTTTTAAATCAGAAATTCCTTAAGAATCTGGAACCACCTACACACCATTTTCCACTAGTATCCTGTGAGCGAACGGTAGAGAGACTGTAAGAAGAGTCCCTGCTCGCAAGTCAAGGAGTAAACAGTGGAACAAGAAGAATGGTCTTCCTTTTCTCGGGTTAATCACTGCAAGAGCGATTCACCTTGGCATCGGAGAAAAAACAATCTGTGTTCCGGTCCAGCTTGCCTCATCGGCCGAGTGGCTTAGTAATAAATCTGTGCGGAGCTTCCTCCTCTTGCTCCCCAGACAGCCCGGCTTGATCACTGATGGGGTCAGTTATGAGCAAGTAAGTCCGCTCACTTCCCAATGGATGGATGGAGATGAATTATCTTATAGGCGACGATCATATTGTAGGGGAGGGGATTGGACGCACTGACGTGTGCTACAAGCCATAATGATCGCACTGAAATAAGTCAAAACTGCAAACATGAGCCCAACTATCTGTAGACATGGAGTTTTGTCTGTAGGTTTTATATAGTAAAGAAAGGGAAAATTTTATACCGCTTTCATAATTGATTAAATCACTCTATTCACTAAAGCAGGGGTGACCAACACTAGGCCCGCGGGCCAAATAATGGCCCGCCGATAGCTTAAGATCCGATACGAACCTATTTATCACTATCATTTTCCAAGCATTCAGCACATGATAAGTAAATTCAGTCGATGATTCATAAGTAGAGTTGTGGTTTATACATGCGAGATTTATTCACAATGCGTCATGATTTATGACCCCTGCAAGTGGATTCTAGTGATATTTAATTCGCAAGAAGATACGAAATTTCTCCCTGGTCTTCATGTTTTATGACCCCTGCACGAGGATTCTAGCGGTATTTAATTTGCAAAGAGACACGAAATTTCTCCACAACGCATCACACCATGTATTCTTATGTTTCGGGAGTTTCCGCCAACACAAAGTTCTTCATTTCTCTACCAGATAGTGCGATAGTGATCAAGGAGCTTAGATATCTAATCTCCTTGACTTTCATAGTGCTTCAAGGAACAACGAAATTCGTCATGCAAGCTACCCTCTGGGTGTCAAATGACAAAGTTTGCACACGGCACCTGAGGCCATACGATATTATTATTATTATTATTATTATTATTATTATTATTATTATTATTATTATTATTATTATTATTATTATTATTATTATTATTATTATTATTATTATGACACCTGCAAGTGGAGTTTAGCGACATTCAATTCACAAGAAAATGCGAAGTTGGATCAAAATGCAGAATTATTCGCTTTCTGCAAACAATGTGATAGTGAATACTGGATTTTAGGGCATTATTTAAACTCCAGCAAATAGCCTACTTCAGGGCCTTGCTATGCCAGTAACGGTGTTCCGCCTAGGTTGACCAAGTAAGGCTCATCAGCGGGCCCTTAGTCCACCGGCCCGGACCATGACTGGGGCAGTGCATCTTTCACAACTTCCATTACATTGCTGCGGAAACATAGAGCTCACTCAGCTTGTCTCCTCCCAATAGTCCTATGTCTTCATTTTGGAACCCTGCAGCAACGATGTGCCACAAGTATGGTCCACTACCACTACGGTGGTCGGGGCAGGGTGTACTAAGAGTCCCCTGATGAGCATGATATGGTGCACCTAGGAGGTGGGGATGGGAGGAATTAATTGGATGACATAATAACTAATGTTGTTCACCTGATAAGCGAAACATGTAAATCCATTTACTTTCCACACTCATAGGCATATGTTCAATAAGTGTGGTAGAGTACAGTATGTAGTATTCATTCAGGTATTAGGGCAATAAAATAAATGTTACTCTCCACACAAACATGTTGACCGATTGAAAAGCATTTTTGATAGTACATTAGACCACTTAGGCAACAGTGAAAATGGTTTCTAGCAATTCACTACTACTGGAGATATTAGAACTTAACAGGTTCATTCTGGTTCCGTATTGATATACTAATTAGTCTAAACAGGATGAAAGTTCCGCCTGATCAATACTTTAATAATAGAAATCATTTGTTTTTAGCGTATGGCTTTTGTTGCCGGGAGTATCCGAGGACATGTTCGGCTCGCCAGGTTTGTCGCTGCTTAGAGACGGACACCCAATGGGTGAGCTACAAGTACCGTTGGGGAGGAAAGTGGGAATGTAAGGACGAGGAGTTGGAAGGTAGCGGCTGTAGCCTATAGTTAGGGACCAACCCCGGCATTTGCCTGGAAGGAAGATGGGAAACCACAGAAGACCATCTTCAAGGTTGCCGGCGGGGGGATTCGAACCTCCTCGCCTCCCGGATGTGAGTGACTGCCAACAGTCATGCCGTAACGACCACGGCTAACTCACCCGGTATAGAAATCACTGGGTGGTCATTAATGGGACATGTTTCGAGGCCTAAATATTATTATTGGCCCCTTCATCAGCCGCTATGATAGAACGATACAAGAATTTTAAGTGCTACACAAAAACATATTCTTGTATCGTTCTATCATGGCGGCTGATGAAGGGGCCAATAATAATATTTAGGCCTCGAAACATGTCCCATTATTGACCACCCGGTGATTTCTATTAATAAAGTATTGATCAGGCGGAACTTTCGTCCTGTTTAGACTACTGGAGATATGAACAAATTTTTATTGAGCTCCACGTTTCTACAAGCATTTGTTTGTTGTTGTTGATTATTTATGGGTTTTGCGATATCGTGTTATATAGCCCCGCATACTTGGGTGTATGTAGGAGTTGTCAGATAACCTGTGCCACTGTCATGTCTGTAATCGTGTGTGTACGTGTAATAATAATAATGTTATTGGTTTTACGGCCATTTTAACTAGTCTGGCTTTTAGAGACGCAAGGGTGCCAGAATTCTTCCCCGAAGGGGATCCATTACTTGCCAATAAATCTACTGACACGGCTCTCTCACATTTGCGCACCCTCAAATGCCAGGTGACTGCACCAGGATACGAACCTGCAACCTTGGACCCAGCAGGCGAAAACGTTACCGCTGAGCCACGCAGCCAGTCTGTACTTGTAATAGGGGTAACATTCGGATAGGAAGCGACCGTGGCTTTAAGTTAAGTACCATCCCGGCATTTACCTGCAATAGAAGTGGGGGACCACGGAATACCACATTCATAATGGATGAGTTTGGTATAGAAATCTCCTCTTCTCAGTTTTGTCTCACGAGGCTGAGTGTAACTCGTTCCAGTCCTCAGACGATAACTAAATTTCTTGGCAGAGCCCGGTATCTAATCTGGAACTCCGGGGCGACAACCAAGAACGCTGGTCGGTACACTAGGAGGTGGACCGCGGTTACTCTCTAAACCGATGTGCAGAGCACCGTCTCAAGACATGTCTAGTGTTCTTTATATTCCAATTTATTTCCTGTGTAATTTATCTGGTCCACGAACAGAACCGATATTTTCTCTTCTGCCAATACTGGCTATATAGAACGTAATATTGTTCGAGCCATAATCGAACCATAAGAGACATGGCAATGAAGATTTTTCCCATCAGCGGTAGCCAACGACTGGTCAGGACGAGGTGGGCAGTAAATCAAGGGGTTGGCTATACTAAGGGAGGAGGGGGAAAATGTGTGAGGGGTTGAGAAAGACAGAGAGAGTAGAGGTTAAAAGGAAGAAAAAGAAACTCGAGAAAAATTGTTTCTGTAGGTCCGGTTTTATCCTAGGTTACTTAACCATCATCTGCTGAGTCCACAAAGAAGCAAATGGACGCTAAGAGAGAGGCCATGAGAAGGAAAGATAGAGAAAGAGAATGACAGGACTTAAGTAACCTTGTACTAAATTATCTCTTCCATCTTTGAGACAGAAGAAGCCTTCCTCAATACAAGAAATGTTGGAATCGATTTAGAAATCCGGAGAGATAGATTCCTTCTAAGAAAATAATTAGATAGATTAATCACCCTTCAGCAGCCTCCGTGGCGTAGGCGGCAGCGCACTGGCCTCTCACCACTGGGTCCGTGGTTCTAATCCCGGTCACTCCATGTGAAATTAATTTGTGCTGGACAAAGCGGAGGCAGACAGGCTTTTCTCCGGGTACTCCGGTTTTCCCTGTCGCAAATTTCCTTCCAGGAACACACTCCACTATCATTTCATTTCATCTGTCATTCGTTTATTCATTGCCCCAGGGGAGTGCGACAGGCTTCGGCAGCCGGCACAGTTCATATTCATGCCGCTAGATGGAGGCTTCATTCATTCCATTCCCTGACCCAGTCGGTCGACTAGAAGCAGGCTGTGGATTTTCATTTAATTTTCAATCAACCTTCTGTAATTAATTCACACATAAATAATTGTTCTCATGAAGAATGTGGGAAAAAACAAGATGTTCAGTAAATAACATATAGCCTACTTTTTCCTAAACGCATGGGGATTGTTATAACAATGTCCTTTTCAAGGAGTATAATTGAATGTTGGTTGTAGTAGCTTGTTGAAATACAACGTGCTATAGGGATATTAAACATGAATATGAGGTGCCCTTTGCTAGTGCTACCTCTGTAAACAATTTCATTAAATTCGGTTTCACCGTGTTTGAATTCATAGGGGTAATCGATTTTCACACAAAGATGGCCGCCATCCGCAAAATATTACGCTAATGACCTATTAGTTTGGTCAAAGGATGCTCCCTCCATAAAGGTATGATGTTGCAAAATTTGGTAGAGATCGGATGATTATGTTAATCTTAATTTGATTTAAGCTTTGAACATTTGTGTGGCCGCCATTACGTTTCCGTCAAGATGGCGGCGATATAAACATGACACTGAGGTGCCCTTTGCTAGTGCTACCTCTGTACCAAATTTCGTTCCATTCGGTTTCACCGTGTTCGAATTAATAGGGGGAATCGATTTTGACACAAAGATGGCCGCCATCCACAAACTATTAGGCTAATGACCTATTAGATTGGTCAAAGGATGCTCCCTCTATAGAGGTATGTTGTTGCAAAATTTGGTAGAGATAGGATGATTAGGTTAGTCGTAATTTGATTTAAGCTTTGAACATTTGTGTGGCCGCCATTATGTTTCTGTCAAGATGGCGGCGATATAAATCATGACACTGAGGTGCTACCTCTGTACCAAATTTCGTTCCATTCGGTTTCACCATGTTCGAATTAATAGGGGGAATCGATTTACACACTAAGATGGCCGCCATCCGCAAACTATTAGGCTGATGACCTATTAGTTTGGTCAAAGGATGCTCCCCCCATAAAGGTATGTTGTTGCAAAATTTGGTAGAGATCGGATGATTAGGTTAGTCGTAATTTGATTTAAGCCTTGAACATTTGTGTGGCCGTCATTACCTTTCCGTCAAGATGGCGGCGATATAAAACATGACACTGAGGTGTCCTTTGCTTGTGCTACCTTTGTACCAAATTTCGTTCAATTCGCGTTCACCGTGTTCGAATTGATAGGGGGGGACAGACATTCAGAGTACACACACTCACACACACACAGACTCACGCACATACATACACACACACACACACTTTTTTTTCGCCCTGTGTTGATCTCATAAGTCTACTTTCATTTTTTGCAAAAATCGATAGTAGGCTAAAACCACGTCATTCGCTAAAGAAGGTAATTGAATATCTAATGCCGGAGCCTTAAAAGCATTCCTTCTGAAGGGCCAGATTCGATCTATAGAAAGTCTCCCGGACCGTGTGCTTGTTTTTGAATATTTAACATAATTTTGAATCTATTATTTGAATTGCTTTCCATGATGGTTCCGTATTGACTTACTAAATAGTTTTATAACAACAACGTTCGTTTCGTTGGCATGCAGGCATTTGATTTGGCTTATGGACCTGTTAAGCATAAGGCTTCTTCATTGGTTGTGTACATATGGTGAAGTATTGTGGTCCTATTTTTGCCAATTCAAGCTTTGGTTTGTGTTTTGGAGCCAATATGTGAATGAACTGTCCACCGATTCTCTTAGTATACCTTCGCTTGTGTTTAATGGCTGAATTCATTCCGTCTCATATTTTTACCTACTTATATGGTGCACCATATTTAGTCTAATAGCCATTTGTTTTTTTGTGTGCGAGCCTATAATGGCTATAATTAAGACACGAGTATTTTTATAAAACGAGCGTATGCGAGTTTTATAATTTCCATACGAGTGTCTTAATTACCATTATAGGCGAGTTGCATACGGCTGTTTATGTTCGACGATAATTTTAACTTTATTATATGTTTTAACATAAATATTCATAAATATCTGTTCAGTCACTACAGTAGAATGTTGTGATCGGGTGCTGCGGTGGGTAGTATATCTCTCTTGTCCAAGCTCTCTGGACAACCGACGCATGCGCTCTGAGTGCTTCAATACCATATGTTCAGATTGCGCACCAGTATTCAGTAAAACTGTCACTGAAGTCGTGTCAAAACCACGCGCTGTGTAGAAATTGGTTTTGGGGATATTAAGGTACCGGTACAGTGCTATTTCTTGTCTCATATTCGCCAGTTTATTTACGCGAACATATGGACCGTGCGTATTCCATGTCGGTAATTTATTATAGTTCGATGTTGTGTTTATGTCCGACATGTTGGATTTTGAGTGCATGCGCGAAGGTATCGTTACCTAATTGGTCAATGAACGAGCTCTGATTGGCTGGAGAAACTGTATCATAATGAAAAACGGTGTTATAATGACCATCATTATGATAAAGTTTTCTAACACATAATAGTGAGGGTCAAACATAAAATATATTGTCTGATGAAGGGGATAAAAGCTATTAATCCCTGAAACATGTACCAGGAGCATATTTAATTATATTTCCTTTCGTTTATGTATTGACTAAGGCAGATGTTTATTTGTTGTTTTAAAACTATACTTTTGAGTCACACAAACATCATCCGATTCTAAGAAATGGAATATTAATCATTCATTTATCCATATATTCATTATCGTGTTGGAAGCCATTTTTCAGTGTTGCCTTAGCAATCGAAATGTAATGATTTTCAGTCGGTCAACACTATTGTATAAAATTGTAATGGGTGTTTCATTCGAAACTGGTCATCCGTTAATAATGTTATTGATTTTAAGTTACATCGGATTTTAGGGACGCCGGGGTGCCAGAATGTTGCCCCGAAAGGGATCTTTAATGTTATATTAAATCTACTGACACGGCTCCCTCACATTTAAGCATCCTCAAAGGCCAACTGACTGTGCCTGGGCTCAGCAGGCGAGAACGTTTCCGCTGAGCCACGCAGTAAGTCGTCTGGTCATCCAAGTGCATTTATTAATCTCGTGTAATCTTTTTGCCAATTGGGTACCGGTACTCTTGTATTGACCGACTGAAAAGCAGTAAATTTAGTTCATCTATTAATGTATCCATTTATAAAATGTTAATTATGTTCAAATAGTACTGGAACATATGCAAAATCTTTCGAATGAATAGAATTTTAATCAAATTTTCTGCCATCGATTCCTATATTCAGGGAGGAATATGCGACAACTTGGACGGTCAGGCTAAATCTTTGAGTACAGTTATTGGTGCGATCTTGCTATACACCAAGTGTTTTGTGTGGCCCGCAAATTAAGTTCCAAATTTGTTCACTCCATTCGATTATCAATTAAATCTGCAAGACTAAAAACAATTAATACAACATTCAAGTGTTTCTAAAAGGAATCATGTTAATTTAATACAAATTATATATAGTTAGCTGAAAATTTTCTTTATAATTGGATATTACGTATTTGATAAAGCAGGACCAGTGGATTTCCATTTCGTCTATTTTTATTTTGTATCTTATATTTGACTCCGATGTTTCATTGAGAAACGTTGAGCCCCTGATTTAGTTTTCCGCATAGTGCTCTGGAACTTCAAACTTTGGATCAAGATTTTTGTCTTTGAAATGCCTTCCTGTAAGACCTAGCATGGTGTATTGGTTAAGCACAGGCTGCTAAATTATAAGTGAGCTGAATCACTGCACAGTGTGAAAGATATACATTATCTATATTGTGATATGTTGTTATTGTTTTATTTAGGGACTTGGAGAACGTGGTCATTTCATTCCTGCGTTCTTGAGTAGGTGAGTAAAATTGGTTTGATAACCTGGTTCATTGTGTGTGTGGTGTTTGCAGTAATGTGTAAATTTATAGTTGACGATAGGATTGGGAAAAGGCAAGCATGGCTTATATTAGCTGCCATTCCGGCATTCGCCTGGACTAGAAGAGGAAAACCAGGAAAACCCACACACTCTCACACACTCACACAGAGACACACACACAGACAGACAACTTCTGGCCCGTGTAGATCTCATAAGTCCACTTTCATTTTTTGCATAAATTGAAACTTGACTAATAACAACGATTGCGCCAGTGACTATAAAAATAGGAGTATTGTTACTTATTAATTTTGGGGGTTTGTATCAACTTGGTCATCAGCTCCGTGTAGTTAAGTGTGTGCTGAACTTGTCTGAAAACCTGTATTCGTGTGATGACTGTAGAAGTGTGTGTAACTGTATTAGGGACAGGGATGGGGTATGTGATCAGGGACCAGGAGTAAGGTCCTATTCCGGCATTTGCCTGTAGAGAGTGGGGAAAAATCTGGTGGGAAACTACACTTAGGATAGCCATTATTATCAGCGTCGGGATTCGAACCTACAAACTTCGGTCTTGCTGCAGCTGCCCTCACTGCCGTGGTACACGATTTAACGAGCACTGCTTCACCGAGCAAATATAAGACTCCGTGGAATATTTACAGGTGTAGAAAATAAATACAATTTTCCTATACACCATAGTGTATAAGAAGTTTAACACACGCGCCAACAAATATGCGTACAAAAAAAGAGTGAAGACAGGGAAATAAAATGAAAAAGTAAGCTTGTTTCGAACTGTTTTGCTTTATTGTATTGAGGGAACGAATGCGGGCTTGATGTAATACTGGGACACGCTTCATGCTTTGATGACCATTTACCAGTTATACACAGTGTGTGTGCTATTTTTATATTGGATTTAGTCTACCATGCATGTTCACTAGTACAGAAGGACTAATTGCAGACAGGCACTTCATTCATGAACATTTCGATGGCGGTGATGACGTAGTTTTCAAAAGCTCTCCAAGTTAGATAAGCTGGAGGTGTTTCATAGCCATACAGCACACAACAAGCAAACACACACAAATAAATAATGTGTAGCCGATTTACAGGGTACATAAATATCTGCTATCTACCAGTAGATAAATCAAGTCTGTTGTTTCAACCTAAATCACTTCCCTATGTCGTTTTCTTTTTGTGATTCATGACATCAGTCAATTAGAGGTAAAGTGTTTGCATCATAATACAGAGACTGTGGATTCCATTATATATCTGTTGGGAAAAATAATGTATTTATGTATTTATTTATTTATTTATTTATTTATTTACTAGCTGTACCCGGCATGCGTTGCAATGCCAATCAAAGAAAGTGTTGGCGTTGTAACTTTATTTGTTGAAGTGCTTTTGGATTCCCAATATTTTTTTCTTTTTCCGTTAACCACCTCTAAATTATTGTAAAAATGATTTACTATCTCAAAAAAAACCTGGGAGCGTGCTCAAAAACTCACCAAAGTTTCATCGCAATGAAATGAATGGCATATGAACGCATACGGGACTTTGTTGAAACGATTCCAGCGCCGTCACCCATTTGTTGAATATACTCGTACGCTACCTATTGTAAAATGGATTTACTAATTCGAAAACCTTCGCTGGCGTGTACACAACAACTCATCAAAGTTTCATCACAATCGAATGAATGGCATATGAACGCATACGGGATTTTGTATAAACGATTCGCGCGCCGTTACTCATTTGTTGAATCTACTTGTTCGCCACCCATTGAAAAACGGATTTACTAATTCATACACCTTCGCAGGTCTGTACTCAACTCACCAAAGTTTTATGACAATCGAATGAATGGTATATGAACGCATACGGGACTTGGTTGAATCGATTCACGCACTGTCGCTCATTAGTTGAATCTACACGTGCCCTAGCATATTAAAAAATGGATTTACAAAATCAGAAATCTTCGCGGGAGTGGAAACAACATTTCTCTAAATTTCATTGCAATCGCATGAATGGTATATGAACGCATACGGAACTTTTTTTAAACGATACGCGCGCCGTTACTCATTTGTTAAATCTACTCGTGCGCTACCTATTGTAAAAAGGATTTACTAAGTTAGAAACCTTTCTTGGAGGGTGCAGAACAATTCACCAAAGTTTCATAGCAATCGGATGAATGGTATATGAACGTATACGGGACTTTGTATAAACGATTCGCGTGCCGTCGCTCATTTGTTGAATCTACTTGTGCGATACCTATTGTGAAGTGGATTTACTAAGCCAGAAACCTTCCCTGTAGTGTACACAACAACACACCTAATTTTAGTCGTATCGGACGAATGGTATATGAACGCATACGGGACTTTTTTTGGAACGCTTCGCGCGTCGTCGCTCATTTGTTGAATCTACTCGTGCGCTACCTATTATAACATGGATTTACTAAACCAGAAACCTTGCCTATAGTATACACAACCTCTCACCCAAGTTTCATCGTTATCAGACGAATGGTATGTGAATGCATACAGGACTTTCTTGAAACGCTTCGCCCGTCGTCGCTCTTTGTTGAATCGACTCGTGCGCTACCAATTGTTAAGTGGATTTACTCAGCCAGAAACCTTACCTGAAGTGTACATAACATCTCACCCCAGTTTCATCGCAATGGGATGAATTGTATATGAACAGATGTGGGACTTTCTTGAAACAAACGCACGCCATTTTGTTAAAGCTACTCGCACCATCTATTGTAAATTGGATTTACTACCCCTTTACAAATTACGTTGAGTAACTAACGGGATTTCATGTTAAGAGCCTCATTTTCTATACCGGTAGTGGAGAGTGCTACTCGCATCCAGTAGGCCGTGTCTCGTCAAGAGCTACTGTTGCCTGGAAACGACTTGCATTTGCTGTCATTTGCGTTACGTTGTAAAGTGACTTGTATTCTCTTTGACGTTTTATGTCACGTCACGGGATAAGAAGTATCCTATGTCCGTCTCCTGGTTCTAAGCTACCTCCACACCAATTTTCAGCCAAATCGGTTCAGTTTTCTTGAGTTATAAATAGTGTAACTAACACGACTTTCTTTTATATATTTATATAGATTTATTCATTCAATTTTTATTTATCTATTTATTTATTTATTTATTTATTTATTTATTTTCCTTCGTATATTCCTACTAATTAAATAGGTTCCTTCACGATCCACCATAGGCATGTGGTATTGTAGCCAGGAATTGTAACCCGTCCTAGTTTGTGAATCTTGTGTAGTAGCTGAACACATTTGGGATACAGGTTACTACGGAACAGGAGTGAGTAACCTCAACGTCATCTTATTCATGTTATTTCCTGTTATCAGACGGCTAACCTCTGATGCACGAGAGATGACGTTCATGCGGCTGAGTAAAATTTCCTAGATATTAGAGTAAATATGTAATTATCTGGGAAGAGTACCTAGGTGAGGCAATGTTTGACACAGTGCAGATACCTCCTCTAGTCATTCACTCAGTGTTGTGACATACTATCCTCCTAACGGTGCTATTCGTCGTTTTTAACACTTACAGTGTATGAAAGGGATAGATGAAACACTGCCTGATCTATAGATCGCATAGAAACAACGTTCTGAAGGAGAAAGAAAACACATCAATATCCAGATTTAACTTCATTCGTACGTTTAAAAGTATACTCCCTTAGTTGCTGTTTGTAAGAGCTTTGTAACATTGTGGTCATGTAGTCCCATGTACATTGGTGTGCGTGTAATTTATCTGATAACCTGTCTCTTTGTGATGACTGTATTACAGTATGTATAATTTTTATTGGGGCCAGTATTTCGAAGGATACGGCCGTGGCATTAAGTTAGGAACCTTATTGACGTTTGCCTGGCGTACAAGTGGGAAACTACAGAAACATATTTCCATGACAGCTGACGTGGGAATCGATCCCACCTCTTCTCAGATTTGCCTCAACAAGGCTGAGTGTACTCCATTCCTGCCTTTAAACAATAATTAAATTGCTTGGCAGAGCCGGGAATTGAACCCGGACCTCAGGGGTGACAACCACGAATTCTTGCCAATCGTACCACAAGTTGAATATACTGTATACCTTAGTTTTACAATCACAAGCACGAGAGCAATGAGCAGGCATGCTTACCAGACGCAGGCTCACGCGGCGTAGCCGTGCTCGTTAAATCGTGCACAACGACCGAGCGGGCAGCTGCGGAAAGTCCGGAGATCGTAGGTTTGAATCCCGGCACAGACAGCAGTTATCCTGAGTGCAGATTTTTGCCAGGTTTTTCCACACTCTCTCCCGCCAAATTCCAGGAAAATACCTTATTTCAAGTCCCAAGCTACAGCTACACACACTACTACAGTCATCACATAAATACAGGTTATCAATCATATCTAACACACACCCAAATACACGGGGCTAATAACCCAGTTGTCCTAAGACCCTAAATTGAATTAACAACAATAAACGCTGATAGAAGGAAATTCCCGTGTAGGATTGTATTCCAGGAGGGGCTGAATTTGTCAAAAGAGGGTGTGTCTCGGCTACTCCAGCTACATCTTCAGTGTACCAACGTGTACAAAATACGTGGAATGCTATCCATGGTCATTGTTGGTAAACTACGGTCCATTTTAATTATTTTTAAAATTTATATTTTACTTGGATAATTCAGATTTAAGGTTGACGAAAAGATAATGCATAGTGAGAAACAGTTTAGAGAATAGGGAAGGAAGAGCCGGAGCTGTATTTTACGAAGATTGGAGTCGACAGGAGTGGACATGTTCCAAGAAGTCTGGACTGGACGTGAAGATAAAAAACTAGAGCGAAGGAGGACGTCCTGAAGCTAAATGCTGAGAGCTGTTATTGTTCTCGGGAAATATCTCCAGTTAAAATGGAATGGACTTCAAGTATACAAGTGATGACGGCTAGCTTTCTCGTAACTTCCTTGCTCTGTCATGAAACTGCTTGATTTTACCATATCTGAGTGAAGTAATACAACATAAGTGTATATGTTACATATTCTTAACCACTCTTTCATATTTTCTGTAGATAATGCCAGAAATGTACACTGCCTGACATTTGCTAAGGAACGGAGACATTGCCTGTGAACATCCGCGATAGAGGTGGACTGGTATATAACAAAAATTAGTATAGATTTTACCTGATGGCAAAGCAGGATAACAGATATAAATTAATCAATACATGCCGCTCTTGTTGGAAACAGTTCAGTTTCACAAGATGAAACTCAATAGCAATCTCTCAGTAAGGAATAAGCACATTGTGCACCAGTTATTCATGCTGTCTACTAAACTGTTAAGGAGTATTTGGGGGATATTTTCCCACTCCTCTCTCAAGGTCTTTTTAAGGTCTTGCACGGTTCGGGGAGGGGGTATCTGTTAAGACACACTATGCCAAGAACATGCCCAGCATGCTCGATAGGATTCAAGTCCGCGAGTATGCAGGCCATTCCATACGTTCAATATTTTCACTTTCCTGCGTGTCGGCTACTCCAGTGGTCCTGTGTGGGGTGGGCATTGTCGTCCATCATAAATAGAAAGTCGGCACTTACCGCACCCCTAAAAAGACAAACGTGGTCCAGGATAATCTCACGGCTATACCACTGTGCTGTCACGGTACCTCATTCGAAGATATGCAGCGGTGTTCCACCATTGTGCATAATGCCTGCCTACACCATAACTCCGAGGCCATACCGATGACACACATGAACATTCTGTGGTACATAACGTGTTCTCCTCTTTCTCCACACTAACTGGTGGCCAGAATCACTAGTCACGCTGAAGCGGGATTCGTCAGAGAACATCACTCTGGACCACTGTTGCTGACCCCAACCAACATGTTCCTTACACCAACTAACTCTCTCTTGCTCGATGATGGCGTGGTTGAAGTGGAAGGCATTTAACAGGCTTCCGACCGTACAAACAGCCTGATGTAATTGCCGTGAAATGGTTGTGGCAGATACACGTGTACCAGTAGTTGTTGCAAGATCTGCAGCTATCTGACGAGGAGTGAGATGTCTGTCCTTTTCACTGCAGATAACACTTCACGCCCTCTCCAGCGCCTCTTACTCTCATTGGTCGGTTGTTCCTTCCTTCGCATTTTTTCCGTCGTTCCTGTGCAATAGTCACTTGATCCTTAGCATTATTGTGAGGCAGAGTATTTCCCTAAGGCAAAGTAAAGAGCAAATCCTTATCGAAATATTTAATATTAATAATAATAATAATGATAGTAGTAAAAATAATAAAAATAATAATAATGATAATTATTGTGGTGGATGCCATTTTTCAATGTTGCCTTAGTAATCAAAATTTACTGTTTTTCAGTCGGTCAACACAATTGTATCCAATTGTAATGGGTGTTTCCCTAATTATATAAAATTCGCATGAAACTTATCACGGTTAGATAAACACCCATTACAATTGGGTACAATAGTGTTGACCGATTGCAAAGCATTACATTTCGAATAATAATAGTGTATCGGCTCTTCTAATTGCTGGGGCTTTAGAAATGTCAGGGTGCTGAAATTTTGTTTTGGACGGTTTTCATTTTGTTGTTTACCACACCATGTTGCCAGAATTGAACTCCCTTAAATGCTATCTGAATAAGACGGAATCAAACTCGCCATTAGGATTCTTAAGAATATACAGGGTGTATTTGATATGATGGAAGTCCGTTACACTGGTGATAAAAGAGACTATTCTAAGCTTCCTAGGTAAAAAATTTGTCACCTATCTTGAAATTGATAATTAATCATTAAAAAGTCAATGTTTTTAGTTATTTCAGAAACTAATCAGGCAGAAAGTGGTGCGGCAGGCTGGGGTAAACGAGGCGGATCCAGGAGAGACGACGCGCGAAGGGGAAGTTGTTACGTAATCGGAGCATTGACCTTACCGGTTGACTTGAGGGGTGGTAGGCTATCAGCTGTTATGAGGATGAGCTCTACCGTCTCGTAAGAAAATGTGCATTGCCGTTGTTCTTGTTGATGTTGTTGACAACGCACGCAATGGCTTGGGACGTTAGGACCGGTAGTATTGTGTAGCCTACTTTGTAAGTGTGGAATTCATTGATTGATGTTCATGTATAAAATAATTTCGATACTCAGCCCTGATGTATCATTGGCGTCCGTGTCGGACCTTCTGTTGACTAGTTTCTGAAAATACTAAAAACATTCACTTAATGAAATGCAGTGTGACAAAATTCCGACATCCCGTAGTCTGTTCAGAACTAGGCATTTAGGACGGAAGTAAAATACTTGATGTTTTGTTTGAGAGGCTTGGCGATTTTGGTCATTTAGCCCCATGTAGCTGGGTGTGGGTAGAATTTGTGTGATAACCTGTGTTTTGTGGTTTCTGTAGTAATGTGGGTATTTGTAATTCAGGTGAGGATTCGGAAGAAGGCGCCGGCCCTGTGGTGTTGGGGCAGTGCAACTGCCTCTCACCTGGAGGCCCTGGGTTCGATTCCTGGCTCCATCAGGGATATTAGAAACTGACGTGAGGGCTGGAACGCAGTGCACTAAGCCTCGTGAGGGCAATTAAGTAGCTGTCTGACAGTGAGGCAGTGCCCGAGTCAGGAAAATCAAGATTAATGGCCGAGGGGACCCAATGCACTGACCACGCGACACCCTAATATCTGCAGGCCAAATGGCTGGACAGCGGTCGCTTGGTAGGCCTAGGCCCTTCATGGGCTGCACTGCCAGCGGTTATGATTATTGAGAAGAAGGCGGCCGTGGCCTTAAGTTAGGAACAATCCCGACATTTGTCTGGGGTAGAAGTGGGAACCCATGGAAAACTACTTCCAAGATTTTATACTAGTACGGTACCACATGTTCATATTGTGAATTGTCCCATCCCATCTCCAGCCCTCGGGTGGCCATTAACTGGAGAGGGGGGGGGGGGGGGGAGGAGGAGGGTTGATTTATTGGTCCATCAACAATGTAAATACATATGAAAATACACGAAAATGAAAATAAAATACAAATACATTGTTATAATACAGTGTTATAATAATAATAATAATAATAATAATAATAATAGTCTAATAATAATAATAAGAGTCAGCATGTGTAGTTCTGGTGGTAGAGTGCTAACCTTCCCGAGGGTGCGATCTACGTTCAGTCATGTAGTAAATGAATGGGATCTAATACGATCATCTCCATGGATTTCATGGCACATACAAGAAATCCTACGTACATTAAAGTATGGCAACTCGATATACCAAAAAGAAACATAAAAGAAGTTAGTGTGTCTAAAAGCCTATTATTACTGTTATTAGTATTATTAATATGTTTATCACAGTTGTTGCACCATCTTCACACAAAGATAGACCAACAGTTCCTTAAATTAATTTACCAAATCTTTAGGATTTCTATTTTCTATGCATAGTTCATGAAGCTGGCAAAATCCTAGACAGATCCACCATCACTAGTCATGTTGCCACTCCCCATGAAGGTGTGAATCAGCTGTTCATAGGGTCGGTTTGTGTATTTCAATGTCATTGGCAGACAAGGCGAGGAGGTCACTCAACTGCAGACTCTGGTCAACATTCCTCAGCGAAGGAGGGGAGGGTGACGGGGAGAAGTCAGCTCTGCTGCTGAGGGGAACGGAGTGAAAGCCCGTTTCCAAGACATTGACCGACGATTTTTGTGATTTAATTCCACCTACTCTAATTAAGATCCGACTTAATTTCATGAAGATATTTGCTTAGAATACCATCTTCTATCACCAGTGTAAAGGACTTCCATCATATCAAATACACCCTGTATAATCTATAGAGCAACTCAGTCCGATTATTTATGGATCTATTAATATGCGTTGATATATACCTGAATATACGTTTATAATTTTATGATTAGTAAAGAAAAACAGCCTTAAGAGCAAAAGCAATAAAAAATTCTATAATAAGGGAGAAAGTGTAAAATTCCATAAAGACTTTGACAGGTTAACACTGCTGGTGTTCTAGTCCTCAATACTTATATGTCATGTCATGACCAAGGAGGTTTTGAAGCGGTATTTTTCCGCGTTAACGACAGGGAAGTGGATTTCAGTGGATGGTAAGTGATATTTAGAGATGAGGTAATAAGAGTGGGTACAGTTGCTGTCAAACAGTGCAATGCTCTCTTGGAGATATTGTCGTTCTTCAAGCAATCGTGTAAGTTGTATCGTAATACATTTTAAAGGAGTACTAAACTTATATTTTCATATTTTGTAGTTTAAACTAGAATGATTAAAATACAGCGATGTTTCTCAACGCAATCGTTTTCATGGAGGAGCTAAGAGAAATATTTATTCTCCGTAACGGTGACGTCACACCTCCAGATGAATCTCACAAGGCAGCTGCGTCACAATAATAGCTGCGTCTTACTTTTACCACTAAATAGGAAGTCATTATTTCTTTGGAGAAAGTTTTTCGCCTGTTTTAGAGCTGCCAACACTTCTAAAACTGTCGTAAAATATCCCTGCAATGACATAACAGTTGGTCAATAGATGGCATAATCTTGTGGCAGTAATTTCACACTAATAGTCTACATAGCAGATGGAATATGCTGTGTCATACAGATGTGCCCATATTAATAGAATACTGTTCCATGTTTTTTTTTATTCAGATAGAGAAGCAGTCTACTAACGAGTCAATTTCATACCAGTATATTTTGAAGTAAATGTATTCTTTGAAATGTTTTTGAATATTTCGGGTATTTATTTATTTATCCGAGTCCAAAACACATACATATATACATATAAATTACACTAAATTTCATTACTTCAGTGTTCAACTGTTAGAATGGCACAATTATTAGCTTCAATCAAGTCTGCATAGCACATGGTCTTGATAACATGCTGCAATTCAGAAGGTGCTCAGGGTCTTGTCTTTCACCACATCTACAAAGTTCTTCAGCACTGTATTCCCACTTCATTAAATTGCTTTTGCTCCGACTCACACCAGTTCTCAGTCGGTTTAGCGTCTTCCAGGATTCGTATTGTAGGTGGTAGCCAGCTGCCGGCTTCTCCTTCATTTCCCACGATCCTCCTGGTGATTTTGATTTCAAAAGTTCACTTCGGCGAGCTTCAGCTGAGGAATGAATTGATATTGTTGTTTGGAGGAAGCTCTTTCTTGATTTAATATTGCGGGTGCGTTTGAACCAAAAACGTCGCAAATATATAAAGACAATTAACTTAAATTGGGAAGTCCAACATTTTTGTAAACAAATTACTAATGTTATTGGAATATAAATAGCCAATGTTACCTTGTTCTTAAAACATCTTATATATTTGCCTTGTACAACAGTTGTAAACATTTCCAAAGAAATTCATCTATGAAGAAGGTATACAAAAACTCGTGCCACGCTACGACAAATGCCTGCAACATTTCGGCAGTTATGTGGAAAAGTAGTTTAAGGGTTGTAGAATTTTGTGCAATAAATAATTGTTCTGTATTTGTACACAATTTAATGTTATTACCAAACGGGACTTACTTTCTGGCCGTACTCGTATAAATAATAGTGTATTTCTATTTGTGTTTGCCTGTGTTGTTTTTGATTTGATTATACTTTAAAATCGAAATGGTTTTTGGTTATTATATTGTAATACGTGGATTCTGTCTATCTAGTAATAAAAACATACATACGTTAGGAACATCCCGGTAATCATCCCCGTGTATTTGGGTTTGTGTTGAACATGTCTTACAACCTGTATTTATGTGATGACTCTAGTAGTGTGTGTAACTGTATTAGGGACAGGGATGAGATAGGTGGCTCGTGACTTTAAATAAATTAGGCTACTATTCCATCATTTTCCTGGAGGGAGTAAGTGTGGGGGAAGAGCGGGACAAAACCACACTCAGGATAGTCGTTGTCAGTGCCGGGATTCGAGTCTGCGATCTCCGGACTTGCTTCAGCTGCTCTTACGGCCATGGTGAATGATTTAACGAGCTTGGCTTCGCCGCCGGGCTAGATGAGAAGATAGGGAGGTAGCTTAGCTACAGCTAGGCTGCAGGACCTTGTTTGGCCAGTATCAATGATTTCGTATTGTGCACCCCTGTATACTGTTCTCGTTATAATAAGGTACTAATCAAAGAGAACTGTTGAAGTGACAATAATAAACTCTTGTTAAGAGAAATAAACTACCATCCATCACGAAAATTCTATTTTATTTTTTATTTTTTAAAGATTGGCTTCTGGCCTTATTTTAGCCATATGGACAGCTCCAATTCCATGTACTTTTCCTTGTATCATGTGTCCTGTTATTCGAAAAGGTGGTAATTGTAAAGATTAAGAATTATATTTTAACGAGAAACTGGAATCAAAATTTTCTCTGGTGTATTAGGTTTTAGGGCCGGTTACACACTAACACAGCAATACCAGTTTTTCTTTCTTGATGTCTTTTGTCTAATCAAGAGGGAACTTTAAGATATCTACATGAGAGGGTTTATCAATCAGGTGCACGGGCGTGGTAAATTATACGCCTTAGGAATATGTTATGAAGAACATACATCTACCATTACAAATCGACTGGTCTTCAACTATTTCATGCTAATCATTTGCATTATTTTTGACGCCAGCCCATAACACACCGTTAACAAGTAGTTCCATGAAGAACTAAATAGCCTATTTTCATATATCCTACTTATGTTAATTGCCTCCATCAACATACAAAATGTCAGTTTAATTGCTGTAGTAGATTCGTAGATATTGAGAACCTTCTAAATATTTCGGACATTCGACATGTTTTTTTTTTTAATAATTATGTAGGCCATAGAGTTATGCACCATTAAATAAGATTATTGCGTAGGTGTGTTATTCAAACTTCAATCGAAAGATTAGGACAAAAGAAATAAAAACAAGATTTTAAAATTTCACACAGACGCCATCTTGTGGTTATGAAATAAATTAGATATCAGTGAATTATAATGTGTATACGTATTTACCGTACCAAGTTTCAATGCGCTCGAATGGTTAAATCATGAGAAACGTCCATTTAAATATTTAAATTTCGCATCGCCGCCATGTTGGATGTGTGCTCACCAGGTTATTTACAGTCCCATATGTGAACTTGTGTTCATAAACTTTATCAACATACAACATTTCAGTTTGATTGCTGTCATAGATTAGTAGACATTGAGAACCATCTAAATATTTCGGATGGTCGGCATGTTGAATTTTTAGCCTACTTTTCACATTTTGCAAAAATGAGGAAAACGTAGACTTATGAGATCCGGCAAATGTGTGTCTGTCTGTCTGTCTGTCCTTCTGTCTGTCTCTCTGGCTGTGTGTGTGTTCCCCCCTATCAACTCCTAAACGGCTGCAGAAATCGAAACAAAATTTGGTGGGAGTAAAGATCTATACCTGAATATCTCACGGCCATATTTGAAAATGATGTCAGTGCTACCAACTGCTGAAAAATTGCAATCGAAATTTGAGCTCCATGTTGGATATCTTGGAAGGTATCAATGGGTGCTATTTCAAAATTGGCACACGTATAGATACTAATATTGCAGTTTAATTTCCAGGAGGCCATACATGGCAGAGTTGCCAAAATGATTATAAGCCTGCTGATAGGTCCAAATTTTAAATGCATATAACTTCTACACTATCAACTGGATTTCAACCAAATTTCGTATGTAGTATGTGTACATAAACAGATATGACTGATTGTATTCTTAAGAGCCACCAGGGCTGCCAACTGTTAATAAATGCTCTCAATTTATTTTATCCAAATGCCCATATATCAGAAAGTATGCAAGCCGACAGCTTTAAACTATGCACACGTATAGTACCTGACATTCTATATTAATTTGGAGTATCTTATATACGTCAGTGCTACCAACATGATTCTAAGCCTACTGAGAGGTCCAACTTTAAATACATGTAACTTCTATACTATCATTTGGATTTCAACCGAATTTCGTGTGTGCTATGTGTACCATAACAGATATGACTATGCCGATTTTTAAGAGTAACCAGGGCTGCCAACTGTTAATAAATATTGTCTCTATTTTTGTTTTCCTAATATCAATATATCAGAAAGTATCCAAGCCAATAGCTCTAAACTTTGCACACGTATAGTACCTGGCATTCTAGATTAATTTGGAGTAACTAATATAGGCCTACGCCAGTGCTGCCAACATGATTCTAAGCCTGCTGATAGGTCCAATTTTAAAATATATGCTACTTCTATACTAGCAAATGGATTGCATCCGAAATTGGCTCAACACGAGATCATAATATTTCAGATTTTTCTGACCAACACATGCATGACATTGTTGCCAACATGATTTTTTGCGCGCTGATAAATCCAAGGTCTAACTGCATATAACGTGCATGCTATCCATTGGACTTCAACCAAATTTTGTATTCTGTACCTTAAGGAATGCAGCTAACAATAGCCTATATTCAGTCACCAGGGCTGCCAACTGTACTTCTCTCTTAGGCTACATTATATAAGGTATATTTCGAACTAATTAGGAATTTCGATATTACCAACTTAATTTCGTCATTATTCTATATAGGTCTATATAGATTGGCAAGAATCTTAAATTTCATGAAAAGTAGGCTCTTTAGTTCGTCACGGAACTTCTTGTTATATATGAGATGGTCAGTTTCAAAACGGCCTATGTCCACCTTAGGTCGAAATTTACTTTTTTGTTTCAGTGCATTCCATAAGCTTCCCTATTCATAATACTACCATCACTGTGCATCAAAACGTCCTAGAAACCACCTAAAAAGCTGTTTAAATACAACCATTGGAATCAAAACGGCTCTTGTCCATAGCAAAATGGCTGCCTTATAATACAGCCATTTTGGGATCAAAATGGCTCATCTTCGCATATGACATTAAAAGCGTCCAGCCTCTTAGGTTTCAAAATGTCTCTTGTCTGTCTGGTAAGTTGCCTAGAGACCAAGGAAAAAGATCACATTTTGATATAAATTTCATTGAATTCTCCTTGTATAATGGAAAAGTTTCATAGTGGCAGGCCTGATGATCATCTGGAACGGCAAAATCTTACTTTCTAACGATAGGTTATGTTTGTACACATGTCTGAAACTTGATAAGCAGTATACTCTGTATTACCAATAATTGACGCTAACGTCTGTCATATTTAGCACGTGGGGAAATGCTGCGTTGCCACTAAGACAGGTCAAGACTCATAAGTTCATATCATTCCAGGAGACTTGCAGGAAGACACAAATACTGGGGAAGTTAGCCCCCTGCCTGGCGGTCTAATGACAGTGACGAGTCAAGGCACAGTAGAACACTGTGTCAAACCATGTGCTCACTGCTGTGTCTGCATACTTGCAACACTGCTAGCTGTTGGCATGGATACCGTTACCCCTCTCGTCTCCACTCCTCACCTCACCATTCAAGCGGATGACAGCCTTCACCGTTCACCTTTCATAAATCAGAGTATAGCACTTTTCTTGCGATTAAGATCTTCAAATAGAAACCTTTTGAATCCAATAACTGTTGGAATCTTTGATTGATAGTGCGTAGAAGGTATGGTATAAAGCAATACAGTTGAAATTCTTGAACTCCGTGATGTTAACACAATTATCACGCCTGAAAGATAATGGGAGGTCTTCGGTAACCATGGAACAGTTTTCAGAATAGGAAATGATTGGCCTGTATACGACTGGAAGCTTGTGTCACAACGAAGCTTGAAGAAACCTGGGTATTGGCATTTAAAATTTGCAACAGCGAAGAGATTCGTCATTACTCGAGGGGTGACTCCATCTGCTCCTATTCTAGTTAGAGGTGAGCCCTTTTATCAAATTGACATAGGAATGTCAAAGAAGGTTTTTAAACCAAGTGAGGACGTTTCACGTTTAACTTTACCATTGAATTCAGTTGGTGTCCCAATAAAGGGATCAAAAATAATTGCTGATATAAAAAGGCTGTTGGAACTTTATTTTGGTGATCGGTGGGAGGTAAATCCTGATTTGCAGTTCTACAGTGCTGTAATTAATCGAGATACAAATGAAGTGTCAGAGGATGAGTTGTAGGGGGGTATGATGGAGGATGCTGATGAGCTGTAAGGATTGGGAACTCACTTTCTAAGAGTTAAACAAGTATTATTACATTTAGCCTGAATTCTATTCTGATAGTATCATACAAACAGAAATATCTGAATTTTGTATGCTTATTCATTAATAAAAGCTGTTGACAGTACTATATCCTTCGATTTAATGTTCAACTCAATTTTCACTTTTTTTTGCAATCGTATTACTTACTAACCATGCTGAATAGTTAAGTGCAATTACGTTTATATCTTCATTTTAGAATCAAAGTCTCTCTTGACCAATGTATTTGTTTTCAAATTGTCTCTTGTCAATCCTTAAGTTTCAAAATGACCTTTTTCCAAATTAATTTCTCACATTATAGCAAAACTGATGAGTCTATACCGACAATAATGAGATAAAATATAACTGATGATACAAAACATATCAAGAAAGTATTTCCAGGGGGTCTGGTAGAGATTGTAGGTCTGAAAACGTTTTTCGTTATTTACCACAAATTTCGGAATGTGGACATAGGCTGTTTTGAAACTGGCCACCTCATATGTAGGCCATAGAGGTATGTACTATTAGTTGACGATTATTGCGTAGGTTCATTATTCAAACGCTGACTTCGGTCGCATGACTATGACACAATGAATAAAAAATTAATTCTACATTTTCGCACAGCTGCCATCTTGAGGTTATGTAAACAATTGAACAGTATAATATGTCAGTGCATTGCAATGCGTATACTTATTTGCAGTACCATATTTCACTACGCTCGGATGGTTAAATCGCAAGAAAAGTCTATCTAAATGTTTAAAAAACGCTTGACCGCTTTGTTCGTTTTGTAGTTAACTGGTTTTTGAAAGTCACACAGGGAACTTCTTGTATAATAGTGCCCTTTATTACCGTACAAAATGTCAGAGTGATATCTGTAATCATTTCGGAGATATAGAAAACCGGTGGAATATTTCGCACAGCCGCCATCGTGGAGTGTTGAGATGTAATAAAATCAGAAGGGCACGGTCGGGGTCGGATAAAATAGTTCTATGGCCTTACCGCTTTACATTGAAATCGCTCTAGCCGTTTACATTTTATTAGGGTGGGGGTGGGGGGAACCCACACACATACACAGACACACACGGACAAAAAGTGATCTCATAAGCCATTTTTTTCATGAATGACTATAGGTTGAAAAGTGTACTGTTGGTGTATTTGACCAGGATACATCTCATCCTGTAAAATACTTATTTTTAGCTGAAAACTCAAAATATTCGAACAGAAAGCTTACTTTATTTATAGAGATGTTAAGGGCTCACGAATGCCCAATATCTACAAAACTTTCAAAATTTTGTTCTTGCACTATATTAATCTACAGACTTTTTGCTTTCCAATGGAACTTTTTATTTTCATATCTAATTCCTGAGGCTTCCTTATACTTTCCCAACATCATGCTTCCTACTAGTAAATCTATTAAAATATATTTACTTCTCTCAGATGTTAGATACAAAAATACTTTTAAGAAATATGCTACGTTAGAAGCAAGGGCAAAGGGACATCGAACAACAGCCAAATGGATGCTAGTGCTTGAAATGGAAGAATATGAATCCTATGGTAATGGCACCTTCCAAAAACCGAAAAATCTTTGATTCCGATTTTCCGCTAAAATGTTTATCTAGATGTAAAATTAACTTTCTTTTTTCTTAAATTTCAACATACAATGCTGAAATGTTTATATATTATTCCTCCTTACATGTGCTGTATTTTATCACGTTCATTTTTCAAAATTTACATTAATTTAATTTTGTCTCATGGAAATGCTATTAACCCTCCAGTACACACGCTGCGGCTTTTCGACCGCAGATATGTGTTTTGTGCTACAGTTCAGTGAATAGTTTATTGATGGGCACCCCCAGTCACCTTAACCTAGTTCGGGCCTTCGGCATCCGGCATTACAACACTCACCTTTCAGTTCGATATCTGTTGTCTCTGTGGACTGTTGAGTTATCGCGCGGTGCTTTCCGCCATGGGCGTGTATTACTGTGCTATACCGTACCGAGCTGTGTGTGATAAGTTTTCAGTGACTCACTCAAATTTACGTATGAATTCCGAAGAAATAAAAAGGATAAATTACTTGCTTGATAGTAATGAAAAGGAAGAAAATCGGAATGAAGTTTTATTGAGAGAACAATGAGCTGCCATGAAGAGACTTCCTCACGAAGACAACGTATATGGGATTGAATTGTCATCATTAGAAGAGGAAATTCCATTGACACAGTAGATAGTGACCACATCTCAGCCACAGAAATTTCGGCTAATAAGTGAAGAAGGCGCTGAAGCCGAGGATTGAGCTAGACTTGAGGTGCCTCCTCCTCCTCCTCAGTATAAAGCGTTACTGTGCATATCCACTTTTAGATTTCAGAGTTTTATATAATTTACCATTTTGGGTTTACTGTAGTTTTTTATTATTTGAAAATGTGTGTATGGTTTTAAACGCAGAAGCAGTATTTGCAACATTGATATTGTATAAGTGAACGGGTTAAATAAAAGGCTATGTGCCTTAATTCTACAGGAAAATAAATAATACACCCACAACAAAGAACATTAATACAATTAAAATAAATGCTACCAAAATAGGATTGCGTTAAGTAAATTGCGGTCTTTTCAACAAGACGCGTGTACTCGCGTAACAGTACTTCATGCGTGTTCTGGCGGGTTTCTTCTTCAGGTTCCTATCTGTTCCGGATGTTGGCTACCATCTTGACTCTGCGGTACTATCACTTGCAGCTCGGAATAATTCACTAGATGTTTTTGAAGTCCAGGCTGTGAGATCTTCTTCGTCCAACGCTTCTCTTCCCTTGTATTTTTCCTTGAAGAACATACTGTAGGAGATTGTACTTGGCGGTATTCCTCATGATGTGTCCTAGGTATTTGGTATTCCTGATTTTCACGGTGGTTAATACTTCCTTGGTTTTTTTTCTTTTCATTTTTTGGACCTCAACATTTGTGACATGGTCTGTCCATGGTATCCGCAATATCCTTCTGTACAGCCACATTTCAAAGGCCTCTAACCGTTTACATAATGACTTTGCCAGAGTCCATATCTCAGCACCGAAAAAAAGAGTAGAGGACACATAACAACGCAAAAGCTTGATTTTCGTAGTCATTGTCAGCCCATGATGTTTGAACAAATACCGCATCTTATTGAAAGTTGTCCGGGCTTTTCCAATTCGAGACCTCACCTCATCAGAAGGGTCCATTGATCATTTATGGTAGTGCCAATGTATATATAATTACGCACTTGTGCAATGGGTTTAAGTGCTGTTAAAATTATGCAATTTTAAAAAGTTTTATGAAAATTCAAAAATATATTTATTTTCAAAAATCTGTGTGCAACTAAGGAGAGACTTCAAGAATATCCCTGAAAAAATGATAAGTTTATGTTAATAGTTTTATAGAAAATGGTAAATAAAACGATTAGCTTGGGCAATGCAGGACATTCCAAAGTCCTTTAACTTATGCGTTGTGATTTGACCACTCACTCACTGACGTCACGCGGTGGATGATACGGCCAGTCTTAGACGTAGCCTACTTCTATGAATAGTTCTCAGAAACCAGTCAGCTGAATAATCAGACATAATATATAATGAAAATGCATACATGTGCGAACACAGTGGGGATTGGCACCTTCGCAGGAATTTCCCGTGTACTATTGAAGAGAATTAGATGTTATTTGAATCTCACACCGGGGAACGACCTAATAATAATCTTCACCTCCTGCAAAGCGCAATATGAGGTCCCTCATAAGCCCCAGTGAGTGGCATTGTGTGTCGAAATCTGGTACGTCATAGGCACACAATAAGGGATTCCGTGTGAATTAACGTGTGCCATTCCTCAGCCCCTGACGACATATTGAGATGTTTAATTAAGAGCCACCTGAATCAAATAGGATCTAACTTTCACAATGGTGTAAAGACGCAGAAACTCAATATGCAGTATAAATATATTAAGTACACCTGCATTTGTACTCTGTATTTTGAGGTAATGCTTCGTATTAACACTGTGCAAAGGCCAACGCGTTAAAATACTGGAGTAAATTGCATGAATTTGGTATAAGTGTCGAGGCATCCCCTGAAAAAATAACTAACCTACAACGTGTTCATGTAATGCAAGGTGGTGAGGAGATTCAGTTTTCCGGGTGGAAGGCAATTATGCTATCTATATCTATTCTCTAGGCATGGCGAATCAACGTCTACTTAGTTTGACAATCTTTAAAAAGAAAAATGCCCACGTTACACACACTCTTGACAGTCTCAGTAAGTAGAGGTAAAATTTTTAAAACTCCTTTTTTAAATTTATGATTACTCCAACGATGAAAATGAAATGTTAATAAAGTATAATATTTTATTTCATTTATAGAAATGAGCTTAGAGAATAGTTACTGTTAAGACCACCATCGGAACTAAACCCCCAATCATGTACATTACGGGCTGAAGCGCTTATTGTGTGGGCTAGAGCGACCAAACATAGCTCACTTCCGAGTCTTACATAAGCGCTTGAAATCCAAGTTAGGTCTCATTTTTAAGCCCCACTATACAGATCATGTTGTTGTTAATGTTTTTAATTCCTTCTTAGGAACTTGGGACATGTTGGGTGTGTGTTAAACTTTTGATATCCTGTGTTTCTCTAATGGCTGTAGTGGTGTATGTAGCTGTATTAGGGACAGGGATAGAGTAGGTGCCCCGAGACTTGAAATGAGGTACTGGCCTAGTATTTACCTGCAGGAAGTATGCAGAAACCAGAATAGCCGCTGTCAGCGTCAGGATTCGAACCTCCGATAGTCGGACTTGCGGCCGCTTCCTGCAGTGGTCGTTGTGCGTGTTTTAACGCGCACGGTTGCGGATCACTCTATAAGGCAACTGAAATGTTAATTTTACCCACAAGCGAATTCAATGACTAAAAACCAGAGAAGTTCTTTGGGAGATCCAAGGTCTGAGATCCTGTGTTGACAGCGGCCATCATGAGTGTGTTTTCAGTGTTTTTACACAATTACTGCAGGAAAATGCCGAGATGGCACCTTATTTCGAGTAAACATGTACCTACTGAAAGCTTGAACCTGAACTTTAAAAAAAAACTTGTAGTTTTACGTGACCGTTAATTTGGCGATCATGAGCCGGGGGGATCTCCAGTTCTACGTGGAATCCGAACCACAGAATGTGATATTTCATTTCGTAAATCCTATATGCATTGACCAGGAATTGAACCTGGTCTGCCTTCGTGAGAGGCAAGCATCACTACGTTCACTACCCAAACATAATATAATTATTATACTGCTACAATCACCTTAACACAAACCATAATACAATTTTAGCGGCTTCGGTGGTGTGTTTGGTAGCATGCTGAGCTTCTGTGCCAAAGATCGCGTAGTCAAACTCGGCCGAAGTCGTGAACATCCCTCAGTATCTTCCTTCGGAGGGGAAGTAAAGGCGGTGGGCCAATTTCATAGATTTATTGCATGCATAAGAACCTTCCACCAACTGCACTTGTGTGAGGCTAAGATTTATAGATTAGATCCGGTTAAAGCTAAATTAGTCCGAATGTCCACCGCCAGGTACTGGTTGCAATGGCATCTTGAAGCCAAGTCCGCAGCTAGGTGTCGTGGACAATAGCATTTGGTAGCAAACGTAGGAACTACTTGAAAATCGAACGTCTGCAGTCCTTACCTGAATCACAGATAGCACACACTAATACAGCTATCATAATTAACACCGGTTATCAGACAGATTCTACACACACCCAAAGTTCACGGGGCTACAATAACGCGTTGTCGCAGCCCCTAAACTAAGGAACCAACTAACCTATAACAAAATGCCTACATAAAAATCCTAACGCCCACGAAATCCCCATTTATCAGATACCATGTATAATCGTGGGGCGCGCTTTAGACTACTTTGCTACGATGGACGATTTGCACAAACTCAAGTAGGTCTACGAGGGCTAGTGACCCTTAACGGGCACAGACAATAATCTAAGTAACAAGTGCCTTGTGAACGTCTCTACTGTTTAATAGAACGGCAAGGAGTGGAAAATAAATGAGAGCGAGTTGTACAGAACTGTTTAATGGATATGAATGTACGATACACTGGTACATTATCACCACACTGCTTCCCTGGGAGAAGTGGAAGGAAAATACTTAAGATCTTAGTAAGAAAGAGTACACGAGGAGACACACAAAAAGTGTCTAATTACTGTTACTCCAGTTAGAATGAGAAAGGACGACAGCATAGTGAGTGGTATAAAAGAGTGGCAAACTTTTTCCATTATGGTAATCCTTTGGCAAGTTGGGAGATTCCGGAAGAAACACACAGAAGAGTTTGAGGGTAGGAGGGGTGGGTATGAGGGATTTTCCTAGGCTGGCTTCTCGGTAATCATTAAGTGAACTTTGTTCCCCTTCTACTCACTATCAGAATCCTATCTTACCTCATTCAGTTTCGTATACTCAACACACAAAATCTCCATGCATATCACGGAAACCCTTCTTTTTTAGACAGTCTGGCCAATGATAATTTTATCGCCTGTATCAAGCTCTATTGATGTTCTACTACTTGGATTTTAACAGCGGAATCACGTCTGGAATTTAGAGCGAGTTTTGTGGGGCCACTTATATTTAAAGCATGTCCACGGATACTCTTATCTCAATACATGTATTAGTAGTTTAATGCAAGCTTAGCTAAGTAAAGTCCTGAGTTTGGCACCAATTAACATGGGATGTCTGCCTCTAAATGACTCTCTTTAAAAAGTCTTGTCGATAAAAGAACAAGGAGGGAGAGGGGGTACTGGCTTAGTACGTACTTAAATGCAAATGACCGGGGCTATCTTCACGTTTTTGTATCGTTATCTACATGCACGCCCCAACCGACAAAATTCTTCCCTTGTCTAAAATGGCAGAGGAAAGTTAAGATAAGAATGCGGTAATGTATCTCGTACAGAAAGAGGGGCATGAACAATTAAATACAACGCAACGTGCTATCAGTACAGAAAGACGAGAGCGGAAATATCTGCTATAGTTTGATTCTGCCACGATATACCATTAGATTATTATATGCAAGGATCCTAGTAGTGAAGTTTCCTAGCTGATTGCTTCTCACAAATGTGGGTTCGATTTCATTTTCGCTTAATGCAAGTCTAATATTTGCAGAATAAGTAATTACATCCGGAGGGTTGGATTCGATTGGCGGTCCCAAGGCTTATGATTTTGAAGCTTAATCCATGAATAACGACCACTTTTTTCGTTGATTTCTTTGGCAGAATAATCATACATTTGATTTCACAAACACTTACGTTTATTGTTTGACAACGTTAACAACAAGGAAATTGCCAACTTTGGCATGTGAAACGGACATTTGGTCCGTATAGATAGCATAAACCTACTTCAATTTTTTGCAAAAAAAACGAAAGTAGGCTAAAATTGACAATAATTTCCATCTTTTATGTCTATTATGCACTCATAAGTTTCTGCGTCTTACGTTATTCGTAAACTCACCAGTACAACCAAAACTGTTTTCTGTAGTTCTCAAAGATGTATAGTGCATATACAATTTTCTTATTGTTTGGTTAATATTTAATAATTTTAATGATCAGTGTACACCCCTTTTAGTGACTACCTCTTTGACAGCATCAAGTTCCATGTTCAGAAGATCAGTAATTTTTCAATCAAGAAGATATATTTTTATGTACATATTTTTAATAATCAGAAGTTAATATTTATTGATGCAGCAGATGACAGCAGTTTGTATTTTTTAAATAGCAAAATAATCATGGGCCATGTGTGTTTCTACTTTATGCGGCATTATCTCTTATTTCATATTTTTTCAAGATTTCAATGTTTCAATATTACTAGGACAAATGGTGTGTCCATTTAAAATGAAGATGATAACTATATTTTAAACTTAAAATATAGATACAAAATACAACGATGTTGTAGAGCTGTATAATTTATTTATAATTATTGAAGAAAATGGTCCGCCCACCCCCACAGTTAAGAATGTTTCCGTATGGAAATAACTTATCCTAAGTAGAATGTTAAATAAGAATATGACATTATTCCTAACGTTATACCTAGGGTGAAGTTAGATCATATGTAAAATGGATATCCTCAGAAAAAAAAAAAACATTCAAATTTAAACCTTGAATTTTAAACAACGTATATATGGCTTCTGTGAAGTACTTCCAAAACAAGAAACAAATTCTCAAAGCCAAGTGCAGTTGGATGGATACATCAGCTACACACGCGTTATGAACCAAACGAAATATACAGTTAAAATAAACAAAAACTCCATTTCCAGGTACTATAAATATTAATACGAACGTAAACATAAAATTTACAGCATATTGATAGCACAACATTCCAAATTAAATAAACACGACTTATAGGCCAATTCCATTTATCAAGAGAACAATAAATTTTACACATAATTAATGGCTTCCCTCGTTTTATGTTAGTCACTTGTTGGCACTGAAATGCCGTTACTACTGTGTAGACTACCACAATTCACATATCTTATAGAGTGACAAGATTCACAAACTGGAAGAGGATTTTTCCAATGACTGCACATCTTTTTGAGAGTTTATTTCATGTTTTGAAGGTATTTCACTGAAGCCATATACATATTGTTTAAAATTCAAGTTTAAATGTGAACGTTTTTGTGAGGATATCCATTTTACTTATGACGTAATTTTAGGCTAACATAGATATAACGTTAGGAGTAATGTCTTGATTCTTATTTTGGATTTTACTTAAGACAGGTTTTTGCCATTCATAAATCTGAAAGTGACCCCATTGAAGAGCCGAAACCTTTACTCCTAATTGAATATACAGATGTTTAAATGTTTGATGAATTGGTATTGATAGGTGTCATATTCCTTAAAAACAGTAAACCCCCTCAAGACCAGGATGCAACCTCTCATTCACATAAAAATATTTAAATATTGACATAGTCCTTAACTTCCCTGTGCCCATCTACTATGATATTTAGGTTGCTGGAAGGGTCTTGATGAGAGAAGTATTGCATTAATATTCTTGTAGGATAATCAGAGGATTATTCCAATTACCTTCCTTTTCAGCATTTGACTGCACACTAACTGATGGTGTAAGTTGTAGTGCTTGCTGCTCGCAGGAGATAGACAACGCGATGCGGTACACCGGGGCTAACACGGACGTTCTAATGAAATAAGTACAAGCTTCAGTGCACGGCCAGCTTGTGGCATGCGGGTGGCGTGGCGTGGCGTACCTAGGCAGGGGGCAGCAGCCATGGGCAATTAGCATGGCAGTGCACATCAAAGCATTGCCTGCTACTGTGCCCGGTCCTGTCTGTGTGACAGCAGCCGACATACCGCACATGTCTACAGCATGCCATATCTACCTTTAGATATCGTGATCAACACACAGTAAGATGCATCAAGGAGCATAGGGTTCCACAAGGATGTGGCATGGGACTGCAATTATTTATTGCTTACATAAATGCATTTAAAAATACTACAAACTAGGTCGTAGAAATAAAAATTTTGATATTACAATTTTCACGATAACATAAATGTAATACTGATTCTTACATTACTTGAATGAAAATCCACAGCCTGCTTCCAGTCTCCGACCGGGTCAGGAATGGAATGAATGAAGCCCCCATCTAGCGGCGAGGATATGAACTGTGCCGGCTGCCGAGGCCTGACGCACTCCTCTGGGGCAATGATTAAATGAATGACAGATGAAAGGAAATGATAGTGGAGAGTGTTGCTGGAATGAAATTCTGACAGGGAAAACCGGAGTACCCGGAGAAAAACCTGTCTGCCTCCGTTTTGTCCAGCACAGATCTCACATGGAGTGACCGGGATTTGAACCACGGACCCAGTGGTGAGAGGCCGGCGTGCTGCCGCCTAAGCCACGGAGGCTCTCGATTCTTACATTACTTAAATACAGTAAAAATAATAATTTATGAATACACAAAATTTATGTGCAAAATGTCAGATATCACAGAAAAGAACATTTTATAGTTAGTTAGTTAGTTTGTTATTGTTGTTTTAAAGAGCGGAACTACGAGGTCATCTACCCCTTAAAAATAACATTTTTTTGGAGTGCATGTTTCTGTTGCTTTATACCGTTGCACATTTCCAAGTGGTACCATCAAGGTTCAGGAGAAAAAAATAATCGTAGGAATGATTAGAAATTTACAGTTATGACGTTGCAAACTAAAATATTTTTTAAAATCACAAATTTTGCTAAATATTTCAAAGAATAGCATAAAGCATAACTCTTCCTAAATGCAAGTTTTTAGTCCTAGCTTTGTTTATAATTTATCACCCACGAAATGGTATAGGGGTGGGAAGATGCCATTTGAATTCACATACTGTACCCTTTTAAATACGTACTTTTATAAACTTCTGGATATACCTAGGTATATCACAGTAAATCTGAATTTTCGAGAGTCGTGAAGGGCGGTTTGTTAAATAAAATGTATATTGGGTAATATATAAATTATGCTGAAATTATTTGTTATACGAGGCACGTCCAGAAAGTAAGTTCCGTTTGGTAATAAAATTAAATTGTGTACAGATACAGAACAATTATTTATTGCAAAACATTCTACACCTCTTAAACTACTTTTCCACATAACTGCCGAACTTTAGCAGGCATTTGTTATAGCGTGGCAGATGTTTTTGGATACCTTTTTCATAGAAGTTTGCCGCCTGTGTCTTCAACCAGTTGGAAACACCTTCTTTCAGCTCATCTTCATTGTTGAAGTGTTGACCGCCAAGGAAAGACTTGAGATGTGTGAACAGATGAAAGTCGCTAGGAGCGAGGTCAGGGCTGTACGGAGGGTGGTCAAACACGTCCCAGCCAAATCCCTGTAGGAGGTTTTTCGTCACATTTGCAGTGTGTGTTCGTGCGTTGTCGTGAAGAAAAACAACACCTTTTGACAGCAACCCTCGGCGCTTATTCTGTATTGCGCGGCGCAATTTCCTAAGTGTCTCGCAGTAAGCATCTGCGTTGATTGTTTGACCACGCGGTAAGAAATCACTGAGTAAGATGCCTTTCCAGTCCCAGAACACTGTGCACATCATTTTCCGAGGTGTCAAGATTTGTTTCGGCTTAACCTTTGCTGGGGATGAAGTGTGCCTCCATTCCATTGATTGCCGCTTACTTTCAGGGGTGTCGTAAGAAACCCAAGTTTCATCTCCTGTGACTATCTGTGTCAGAAATTCTTCGCCGCCTTCATTGTAACGGGTCAAAAACTGAGGTGCAATACCCATCCGTTTTGTTTTGTGTTGCTCCGAAAGAATCTTTGGTACCCAACGTCGGCAAAGTTTACGAAAGTTCAGTTTTTCGGTAACAATTTCATGAATTAGTGATCGTGAGATTTGGGGAAATTCCATAGCGAGAGTACTAATTGTAAACCTGCGGTTTTCCCGGATCTTGTCATCAATCGCGTGAACCAGTTCTTCTGTAACCAATGATGGACGCCCACTTTGTTTTTCATCGTGTACTTCACTACGTCCTTCATTGAACTGTCGGACCCATCTTCTCACCATTGAATCACTCATCGCATTTTGTCCATACACTTCGCAAGTTTGCCGATAAATTTCAATTGGTTTCACTTTCCTAGCATTCAGAAAACGAATCACAGATCTGATTTCACAAGCGGCGGGATTTTCAATCAACACCGACTATGTATGAGTAAACATGCACGACAACGCGTACGTGGCTGACAGCGCTCTCCAAATGGCGCACGTTTCTTCTCCTTGATACAGAGCGTCTACCGCGCATATGCGGAACTGCGCTGCAGCGGAATGTACAACTAGTTGAAGACACAGGCGGCACATGTCTATGAAGAAGGTATACAAAAACTCGTGCCACGCTACGACAAATGCCTGCAACATTTCGGCAGTTATGTGGAAAAGAAGTTTAAGGGTTGTAGAATTTTGTGCAATAAATAATTTTTCTGTATCTGTACACAATTTAATGTTATTACCAAACGGAACTTACTCTCTGGACGTACTTCGTATATGATAGACAGATAGGATTAGTAATATCCATTAAGGGACACTAGGGCTGAGTTTCTCAACTTCCACATTTTTTATCAGAATGAGTTGAAATTTAAACTGCATACTTAGAATGGTAACACTAAGTCACGTACCAAATTTGACAACAATTGGATGTAATGTAATTGATTTTTTACTAATTATATTAATAAAATATACATTGTAATCAAAATGCTCCATGCACATTACAAATTGTGTAAAACGCTTGATATTTTCATTACATATACATAAAGATATTCTTAATATTATAACATTGATACATTTGAGGAAAGTGATACATGTATGCTGTCAGATTAATTTTTTCTTGATGTGCAATCATGTTTTATGAATTTTGATAATTTGTCATGGTTTTTTATTTTTTTGGTGAGAAATTTACAATGTGACTGGGAATATCGCAATGTTATCTTACAACACATGTGTTTCTGAATATCCAGTGATTATTTTAGTAAAATTGGTGAATATCTCATGCACATGGAGCATTTTGAATACCTAAAATGTTGTTTGGAGATAAAAGCATTTTTATGAAACCGCATGCTATATTAACCAGTTTGGCTCACCCAATGAAATTCTTTTGGAAAAAATCTGAAAAATACAATGTTTTGTTGTAGAGATAAAGAGCATAGAGACCTTTCGTTTGAGTTAACCTACGACTTTCTAGGATTTCTATTTTTGAAAGTATAGCCTACATTCTATGATTTGCCTTCCATCTTCTTTTTACGCAGAGGATATTTAAAAATGTCACTGAGCCTTTAAAAATGGCAGTGCATGAAAACTTTTTTACTGAAATGTTCCACAGGGGTCCATAATATATATATATGGGAAAAACAAAATACAGTTATTTTGTCATTTTTGCCTAAAAACTCAGCCCTAGTGTCCCTTAAGAGTGACGTGTCGATTACTTGGGCAGAAGTTATAAAGTAATAGTTCAGGTAGGCTAACAACTATAGTATTTTAAATAGAAACTAATCTAATGGAATATTTCAATATGAATTTCAATTATACTCAGTAGTAGACATAATTGAATGTGTATTTCCACCGTTAACAGTTTAAGAGGCATGCAAAATTGTATTTTTTAAATTTTCTATCATGATCAAGTGCATATTAAAATTGGATCCACAATAATCTGTTAACTCGAGATTATAGACTCAAGTGTCTCTATTGACTGAGCAGTTAAACTAATAACAAGAAGCAGGATGTGATTTATTCTCTAGTAAGGCAATGGAAAATTATTGTCTATATTTCATAAACTATTAATGGAAAACTGGTATTCCACACGTGATGTGATTAAAATTATTTGAACAGAATGTTGTATAATATGTATTTTGACAAGGCTGGCCGATGTAGATCTTTTCAGTTATCCCCACAAGGCTCCAACCCTCAGACCAGAATAAAATTTCTTTGCATAGCCGAGAATTGAATCCAGGACGTTTGGGGGTAGAACTTAGGGGCTTGGACATCGTGGTGATTTAGTCCCGTGTATTTGGTTGTGTATGAGGGAAATTTTTCTGATTACCTGTGTGGAGTGTGTGTATTAGTAATTCATATGAGGATTGGGAAAGATCGGCCATGACCTTAAGTTATGAACCATACCAGTATTTGCCTGGAGTAGAAATGGGAAGCCACGGTAAGTCACTTCCACGATGGCTGAGGTGGGAATCAAATCCACCGCTTCCGAATTTTGCCTCATGAGGCTGGGTGAACGTACCAGCCCTCAAGGCAAAATTAAATTTCTTGGAACAGCTGGGAATCGAACTCAGACCTCCCGGGTGGCCGCCAAGAATGCTAGTGGCTACACCACGAGGCGGTCTGGGAAAGGTGTCTTAATAAGTATCGCTAGGCTGCGATAAGCGACCCTTTGTTCATCACCGTCTTTATTCTCTCTCTCTATTTACACAAGTGTGCGAGACACGTGGTCCCCATTACATCTCAGTCAGAAAAATTTGCTTCCAGTTTTAAATTACAACCTTCCAGCCCATCCACTAATTTGTAGACAACCTTCAAATTTCTACCGAACAAAAGTGTCTGTCATATGCGATGCTAATTGAAACATTGAGGTATTTTGTTAATTAGTGAAATAAACTTGTGAGACAAAGGAAATTTAAACATTCAATTTTTTAGCAGTTTACCTTACATTACAGAATGGCGAGACACAGGGGCAGACGCTACCCCGCTTGACATTGCGGTTAAGGGAAGGGACTCTGAAATAAAAGAAGGCACTAACAGCACCAAGCACATGGCACAGCACAAATTTTTCTGCTGACTTTGTTCTCCTACTTCTCTTCCTCCTATTCCTCTTTCCTCTCCTTCACTTTTTCTCCTTTTTTCGACGAGTGACCGATCAGCCACGGTTCTGTACGTATTCCCCAACAGAATTAACACTTGTCAGCACGGGACGGCAAGCAAAAGAGGGAGATGTTCAAAAATTACAGCTAACGTCGGACACGTGCGGACCTGCCCACAGCCACCCTTCGCATCTGTATTCACAAGAGGAACACCAGATTTAGCGAGTAATTGAAGGCTACTGCTACATCCCAGAACACGCTCCTACATGATATTGGAATTTTATCTTAACCCTCCAGAAGCTGATGCTTTTCATAAGGTGGAAATGTTATGTATAGAAGTATTCTGACAGAAATATGCGTGCGGTATACAGAATAATTATTTAATGAACGGGTGGCCTATGTCATATGGTGATTGGCGGCGAGGCTCAGCGGTAACGTTCTCAACTACTGTGCCCAAGATTGCAGGTTCAAATCCTGGCACAGTCAGCTGGCTTTTGAGGGTGCCCTAATACGGGGGAGCCCTACCCGTAAATCCACTGATGTAGATTGGATAATGACACCCTTTTGGGCGAAATTCCGAACCCCGGCGTCTCTAAAAGCCGCAGTACATGTTGTCTAAAGGGCCGTAAAACCAATAACATTATTATTATTCTATCATATGGTCACTAAACATTTCGGTTACGTAAAAAGTCTCATATTGAAATAAGTCTTTCTAAGCGGGTCCAAACCCGGCCAAAGTCGTCGGATTTTTAAGAGCGTTAACACCCCTCAGTATGCCATCCTTCGGAGGGAAAGTAAAACCGGCGGTCCCATGTCATAGATTTATGGCATTTTAAAGAACCTACCACTAATTACACCTGCGTGAAGGTAAATTATATATAGGATAAACATTCGACAAACGCTCTTTGGTTCCGACGTTCGTCACCATGAGCCGACTGCGGTGGCATCTGGTAATCACGTCTTGAACTAGTAGTTTGGCGGCAAAAGTAGGAACTATTTGAGAAAAAAAAACAATGTCTGCAGTCCTCACTTGAATTGAAAACAGATAACACACACTAATACAGTCACCACAATTAACACCGGTTATCATACAGAATCTATACACACCCAAAGTACACGGGGCTACAAAATTTCAGTCTTCTCTTAAACACATCAATATGTTTGGGGGAATGTAGGTAACGAGTTCCAACTATCAATGCCACGATTAATGAATGAATATTTCCTTGTACGCTGCGGTCGGCCCTTAACATTATGTGGATGATCTGCCCTGCTCAGTTAGGTGGGATTTCCCAGATATTCGCTTAGTTCTCCCCATGGTGGCCGAATAGTGTAAGTGTTGGTTGGTTGGTTCTTAAGTTTAGGGGCTGCGACAACGCGGTCATGTAGCCCCGTGTACTTTGGGTGTGTGTAGAATCTGTCTGATAACCGGTGTTAAATGTGGTGACTGTATTAGTGTGTGTTATCTGTTTTTTTTTTATTTAAGTACTGCAACTTAGAATTTTTCAAATAGTTCCTACTTTTGCCTCCAAGTGCCACCGTCAACGACTACTAGGCCAAGTTCAGAACATAGCTACTAGACGCCACCGCAGTAGGCTCTAGGCAACGAACGTAGAAAACTAAGAGCGTTATTTACATTTTTAACCTACTTTTAACATTTTGCAAAAATGAGGAAAAAGTAGACTTATGAGATCGATCCGGGAAAATGTGTGTCTGTCTGTCTGTCTGTCTCTCTGTCTGTCTGTCTGTCCTTCTGTCTGTCTGTCTGTCTGTCTGTGTCCCCCCCCCCCCTATCAACTCCTAAACGGCTGCAGCAAAACGAAATTTAGTATGAGTAAAGCTATGCACCGGAATATCTCACGTCCATATTTGAAAATGATGTCAGTGCTACCAACTGCTGAAAAAACGCACTAGAAATTTGAGCTCCATGTTGGATATCTCGCAAGGTATGCATGGGAGCTATTCTAAAATTGGTACACATGCAGATAATACTATTTCAGTTTAATTTCCAGGAGGCCAACAATGACAGTGTTGCCAAAATAATTTTAAGCCTTCTGATAGGTCCAATATTTAAATGCATATAACTTCTACACTATCAATTGGATTTCAACCAAATTTTGTATGTAATATCTGTACATAAGCAGATATGATTGAGCGTATTCATAAGAGCCACCAGGGCTGCCAACTGTTAATAATTCCTCTCTCTATTTTTTTAAAATCCAAATACCAATATATCAAAAAGTATGCAAGCCAACAGCTTTAAACTATGCACACGTATATTCTGACATTTTAGATTAATTTGGAGTAACATATATACGTCAGCTCTACCAACATGATTATAAGCCTGCTGATAGTACCAATTTTTAAATACAAGTAACTTCTATACTATCAGTTCGATTTCAACCAAATTTCGTATGTGCTATGTGTACCATAACAGATATGACTAAGTATTGTTAAGAACAACCAGGGCTGCCAACTGTTAATAAATGCTGTCTATATTTTTTAGCCTACTTTCAATTTTTGCAAAAAATGAAAGTAGACTTATGAGATCAACACAGGGCGAAAAAAGTGTGTCTGTCTGTGTGTGTGTATGTGTGTGTGTGAGTCTGTGTGTGTGTGTGTATGTGTGTGTGTGAGTCCGTGTGTGTGTGTGTGTGTGTCTGTGTGTGTGCGTGTGAGTGTGTGTACTCTGAATGTCTGTCCCCCCCTATCAATTCGAACACGGTGAATGCAAATTGAACGAAATTTGGTACAAAGGTAGCACTAGCAAAGGACACCTCAGTGTCATGTTTTATATCGCCGCCATCTTTACTAAAACTGAATGGCGGCCACTCAAACGTTCAAAACGTAAAATCAAATAACGACTAACCAAATCATCCGATCTCTACCAAATTTGGTAACAACATACCTTCGTATAGGATGCGTCTTGTGACCAAATTACAAGGTCGTCCGCCATACCATTTCAGGATGGCGGCCGTGCGAATTATGCAAACTTTATAATCCATATCATGGGACCCACCAGTTCCGATTATCGAGCCGAGAATCGTTTTAACTGTTCTAAAGGAAGAGACACGTTCGAAATTAAAAGTTTATTTTGTAATACTATAGTGCAGACGTGATTTTAAAAAGCTGAACTGATTCAGTAATAAGACAAGATGGCAGCGGATATCTTGTGCCGGACTTATATTTCACTAATTTGAGTATTGCATGCAATATAGCGTACTGATAAAAAATAAATAAACTTTGTATGAAATGCTTTATATATAAATAATATACTCCAGTGATGAAATCGTTTAGTATAAATCATTATTTGCTAACAAGTTCTATATAAGTCATTTTAAATAGAACGATATTCGTTGACACAATTAGCTCAGTGGTAGAGCGTTAGCCTATCGCTCAAATGCCTATGGTTCAAACCCGATCAGAGCTAGTTTTTTTGCTTGAAATGTTATATGTTTATTGTTTTGTAATGACTCAGATGTTTTAAAATTAAGCGTTATATTGTGCACATTATGGTGTAAAATATATATTTCATTAAAAAATAATTCGCCAGCAGATTTACTCGGGACATCTAGCTGCCAAAAAGGTAACTGCACGCTGACCTACTTATTAACTTCCAGATTTTATTGAAAAGTTTCTTCTTCTGGCCGCTAGAATGCACTCGCTCTGTTAGGATTATATTGTTCGATATTTCACCACTAGATGTCACGACTAGTCTACGTGGGGCTCCATTGATTACTATACCATTGGCATTCTATGCGCATCGAATTTGAAGAATGACAAGATGATACGACGATACATTTTTACTTTTTATTTTAAAGGGTTTGTAACAGCCTATTGTGCGTTATTTGAAAATGTTAATTGAAGTAAAGAACAAAACGATTTCACATAGTATCTGAACTCTACCGTTGGTGCTAGTTCAGGATATTAATTAATACTTTTATTTCAGCCAAATAGCAATCGAAAATATCCACATAGTTGGTATACACACGTCTCTGTAGGGTCATGGAATGATTTGTAAATTCAATTAGGGTTGTGAAAGTCATACGCAGCCAGACGTGTAAAGACATGCCTCAACTCAAAGTTGGATGTTGCCCGCGTCAGGCCGATTATGTAATAATAATAATAATAATAATAATAATAATAATAATGTTATTGGTTTTACGTCCCTTTTAACTACTGTTGCTTTTAGAGACGCCGGGGTGCCAGAATTTTGTCCCGAAGGGGATCTTTAACGTGCCAGTAAATCTACTAACACGGCTCCCTCGCATTTGTGCACCCTCAAATGCCAGCTGACTGCGCCAGGATACGAACCTGAAACATACGGTCCAGCAAGCGAGAACGTTACCGCTGAGTCACGCCGCCAGTCCGGTCGATTATGTCTCCAGATCCATAACATTCTTTAGATACTTCTTATCTTCAATGATGGTAGCAGTTTTTATCTAGGTTGTGGCGTTTGGTAGAGGTAAATCGTTTCTAAGGTCTTCAACAAAGAATAGTTCTATTATACTCTTTGATAATAACAACGAGTTATAACTATACTCATACATTTAGGAGAAAGTAGGCTATATGTTCTTGTTTTTGTTTTTGTTTGTTTTAAAAGTCCTTCCCTGGATATTTGTGGCCAGTGTACAAATACTGCCATACTCAGGTGTGGCTGGTGTAAAACAAATCTATGTATTGACCACCTTGTTCATGACATTCACCTTTGTGATACGTACATTGATTGAAACAAACAAGACATGATAAACAAGTGATACTCGTTAATTGTGTAAAGTACTGTACTTATTATTAGGTATCGGTTACATTTCATTTCTGTAATTGTATATAATAATACCAAGGTAATGCAAGCCTCCGTGGCTTAGGCGGCAGCACGCCGACCTCTCACCGCTAGGTCCATGGTTCAAATCCCGGTCACTCCATGTGAGATCTGTGCTGGACAAAACGGAGGCAGGATTTTCTCCGGGTACTCCGGTTTTCCCTGTCAAAAATTTCATTCCAACAACACTCTCCACTATCATTTCATTTCATCTGTCATTCATTTAATCATTGCCCCAGAGGAGTGCGTCAGGCCTCGGCAGTCGGCACAGTTCATATCCTCACCGCTAGATGGGGGCTTCATTCATTCCATTCCTGACCCGGTCGGAGACTGGAAGCAGGCTGTGGATTTTCATTTCAATGCCTAGGTAATATATCTCGGATAATGAACAAATTACGGCAGCAACACTGCTACTATGTCATCTATTGTGTTTATCATAGGTAACACGTCCTGCATATTATTAAAAACAAGTAGTTCATATATCCTGCTCATGTTAATTGCCTCTATCAACATACAAAATTTCAGTTTAATTGCTGTAACAGATTCGTAGATATTGAGAACCGTCTAAATATTTCAGATTGTCGCCAGGTTGGATTTTTATTTTTGTACTATTACATTAAGATTATTGTGTACGTGTGGTATTCAAACTTCAATCGCATGATTAGAACACAAGAAGTAACAAGATGTTCAGTAAAGAACATATAGCCTACTTTCTCCTAAATGCATGGGTATTGTTATAACTCTTTGTCCTTTTAAAGGAGTATGATTGAATGTTGGTTGTAGTAGCTTGTTGAAATACAACGTGCTATAGGGATATTAAACATGAATATGAGGTGCCCTTTGCTAATGCTACCTCTGTACCAAATTTCGTTCAATTCGGTTTCACCGTGGTTGAATTGATAGGGGGAATCGATTTGCACACATACATGGCCACCATCTGCAAACAATTGGGCTGATGTTCTTGCAGTTTGGTCAGAATATGTTTCCCACATTAAGATATGGTGTTGCAAAATTTGGTAGAGACTAGATTATTAGGTTGGTCGTAATTACATTTTAGCTTTTAACATTTGGGTGGCCGCAATTACGTTTCCGTCAAGATAGCGGTGATATAAAACATGACACTGAGGTGCCCTTTTCTAGTGCTACCTTTGTACCAAATTTCGTTCAATTCGCATTCACCGTGTTCGAATTGATAGGGGGGGACAGACATTCAGAGTACACACACTCACACACACACAGACACACACACACACACACACACACACAGACTCACACACACACATACACACACACAGACAGACACACTTTTTTCGCCCTGTGTTGATCTCATAAGTCTACTTTCATTTTTTGCAAAAATCGAAAGTAGGCTAAAAACGAGATTTTAAAATTACGCACAGCAGCCATCTTGTGATTATGCAAACAATTGAAATATATTAGATGCCAGTGGATCAACATTTGTATAAGCATTTAACGTGCAACGTTTCACAGCACTCGGATAGTTAATTCGCGAGAATCGTCCATTTAAATATTTATACTTCGCGTCGCCGCCATGTTGGATTTGTGCTCACCAGGTTAATGATAGTCCTATAGGTGAACATATGTTCATAGTCTCTATGAACATAAAAATATTCAGTTTGGTTGCTGTAAAAGATTCATAGATATTGAGAACCGTCTAAATATTTCGGAAGCTCGCCATTTAGGATTGTTATATATATAGGCCATAGAATTATGTACCATTCAAGGACAATTATTGCCTAGGTTCATTATTCAAACTTTCACTTCGATTGCATGATTACGACACAAGAAATAAAAACTTAATTTTAAAATTTCGCACAGCCGCCATATTGAGGTTATGTAAACAATTGATTTAAATTAGATGGCAGTGCATTACAATCTGCTAAATCATTTACTGTACCACATTTCACTGCGCTCAGAGAGTTAAATCACGAGAAAAGTCTATTAAAATATTTCAAATTCGCTTGGTCGCCATGTTCGTTTTGTACTTTACATGTTTATGAAATATACATAGGTAAACTTGTATCAATACCCTTTATCAACGTACAAAATTGCAGGGTAATATCTGTAATAGTTTCGGAGATATAGAATGTCAGTGAAATATTTCGCACAGCCGCCATTTTGAGGTTATGTAAACAATTGAACTAAATTAGACTCCAGTGCATTACTATGTGTATAAACACTTGCTGTACCTAGTTTCATTACGTTTGGATGGTTAAATCGTGAGAAAAGTCTATTTAAAAGTCTCAACTTCGCTTGGTCGCCATGTTCGTTCTCTACTTTACAAGTTTATGAAATATACATAGGTACACTTGTATCAGTACCCTTTATCACCGTACTAAATTGCAGGGTGATATCTGTAATAGTTTCGGAGATATAGAATGTCAGTGAAATATTTCGCACAGCCGCCATTTTGAAGTTATGTAAACAATTGAACTAAATTAGACTCCAGTGCATTACAATGTGTATAAACATTTGCTGTACAAAGTTTCATTACGTGTGGATAGTTAAATCGCGAGAAAAGTCTATTTAAAAGTCTCAACTTCGCTTGACCGCCATGTTGGTTTTGTAGTCACCAGGTTTTTGAAAGTCTCATAGGTGAACTTCTAGTAGTACCCTTTATCACCGTACACAATTTCAGGGCGATATCGGTAATAGTTTCGGAGATATTGAATGCTAGTGAAATATTTCGCACAGCCGCCATTTTGCATTGGTGAGACGTAACAAAATTTGAAGGGCACGGTCGAGGTCGCCGGGAATAGTGCTATGAACATACCGAGTTTCATTGAAATCGCTCCAGCCGTTTAGATTTTATTAGGGGGGGACACACACACGAATCACACACACACACACACACACACACACGCACGCACACACACACGGACAAAAGGTGATCTCATAAGCCTATTTTTTCAAAATTGAAAATAGGCTAAAAAGTACATCCACATTGAAGGGCACGCGCTTGTATCATTCCGTCTCGCCTGGAAACAGCGAGTGTGTGCCAGACCTGTTACAGCCTCACTGCTCACCATTCTCGGTTCGGCACGCCTATCATTGTCATAACTTTAACGTTATAAATATGTCATAGCATATTAATTTAAGCCGATGCGGTTTCCTGTCCCGTGTTGTACATTTCCTCAGCTATTTGTCTCCTGAATTTCATCCCGATCGGAGTGTAGTAGCGCGAAGACTTCCCTTGTTAGAAGGACTTATTTCAATATGACAGAATCCAGACTATACGCTATGATTAACACTTACACTAGACGTGTTGTACACACTCCCGAGATGGTTATATGCATAGTAAATTCAATTTGCAATAGATAGCGCGCAAGTAGTTGCAACAAAAGAGTGTTGGCGTGCAATTCGTTTCAATAACATCCACATATTAATATACCATTCATCCCAATGCGATGAAATTTTTGTGTTATTGCTCCCACTCCCTCAAAGGTTTCTAAGTTAGTATACCTATTTTACAATATGTAGAGTACGAGTAGATTCAACAAATGAGTGACGGCACGTGAATCGTTTAAACAAAATCCCGTATCGTTCATATACCATTCGTCTGATTCCGATGAAATTTTGATGAATTTTTGTATACACTCCTGTGAAGGTTTTTGCTTTAGTAAATCCATTTCACAGTTGGTAGCGCACGAGTAGATTCAACAAATGTGTGACGACGTGCGAATCGTTTCAACAGTCTCGTATACGGTCATAATCCATTCATACGATTGCGATGAAACTTTGGTGAGTTATTGTGCACACTCCAAGGGTTCTGACTTAGTAAATCCATTTCACAGTTGGTAGCGCACTAGTAGATTCAACAAATGAGTGACAGCGCGTGAATCGTTTCAACAAAGTCCGGTATGATTTCATATACCATTCATTCGATTGCGGTTTAAACTTTGGTGAGTTGTTGCGCAGGCTCCCACGAATGTTTCTGAATTGGTAAATCCATTCTACAAATGTTTAGAGGCAGTTGACGGAAAAAGAAAAAATATAGTGTATCCAAATGCACTTCAACAAAATAAGTTATAACACCAAAATGTTCTTTGATTGGCATTGCAACGCATGCCAGGTACAGCTATAGTTTATAAAATTCTAAACAAGATGACATTTAACCATTTTCTCCTTCTTGAATACAAACATGAGACCTTATAATGGATCGGTGGTCTGATATGTTTCATACAAATATATTCCCCTAGCGGAGAATATAATTATTTGCTTTTTGATGTGTAAAATCTTTCCAGTCGGTTGCTGGATATATTTGTGGGAGTGATTTTGAAAAATGGGACGGAAGTGGATCGGACGGAAGTGTGTAAGACGCACTGCCAGCTGGATCACATCCCTCCTGCTTTATCAACCAGGAGGGATGCGATCCGATCCAGCCGTTACAGACATTTCTTCAATAAATCATCTTCAAGTTATCGTTCTTTGGTGTAAAAATATTCATTATATCATATTTGCTGAAAACAACATTGATTTATTAAGAGTCTGTTTTTCAATCTCTGGATAAAAGTGATGTGCATCCACTCCCAGAGAAACTTTCCTCAACACTTTCATACTGAACGGTACACGCTCATGCGAACTCTGGTGTCAACTCATTGAAACACAAACAATATCAGTATTTAAATGAAGATATGCTTTTATATGAAACATTGTAACTAGTTGGCAAAGCCGGTATTATGTTTCTTCAGAATGGCTATTCAGATATTAACCCACATTGCGGTAATGCAGATATGCAATGTAATATACCGATGATTTTATACGAGAACTGAGCTATCCATTCATAGACCACTATAGGAAATTCCCTTTACTGTCAAGTAGGCGTATTCATAACTAATTTAAAACTCAATTCCACGCAGGAATATTATCGAAAAAAAAAGCAAAATATTAATGGAGCATAAAAAAATACTTCCATATTATTACCGGCACGTGAAAATAAGTAACCGTCTTGTACTCTAAATTCCAGTGGTTGTAATGGCTGCGTGGATAACATCTTGGTCAGCGAATCATAAGGTCTCCGGTTCGAACCCCAGTCCCGGCAGTTATTTTTGCAACCGGATTATCGATTTAAACGATATCTATGGTAACATTATGTGTTATTTTAACAGAATCTACATTAAATTACGATTTATCTAATTTTAATTCCAATAGTTTGCAACAAGCAGGAGTTGGGAAATTTGATTGTATTGAACATTATTTCTAGTAGTCTATAGATAGGCTAGAGACTATGGTGTCATTCCTCCTCTTAATTTACAATATAATATGTGATGTTTGTTCAAAAAAGTGTGACAGTAGCATATCCCCAAGTCAATCTATACATCTATACAGTATGAAAACGGAGCGTAAATTAACATTTTAAGAATGTCCAAGCTGTGTAGTATACGAGTAGGAAAACATGTCAGATGACTTCACATACATTTCATCTCAATTTCATAGTAGGACTTGCTGAAGTACCTGTGCTTCGCTACGCGTCATAAATAAATTAAAATGTGAAGGTGACAGTTAAAACAGGGGATAGGCGAGGTGCTGCGCAGAGGGAGATTAAGGATGGAACATTTTGTCCAACTACACCGATCGGCGTTGACCGTGTTTTATAGCACAAATTTAGGTTTTACTCGCTAACCGTTGGAGATAACTTTCGGATAGAAAATGTAATTTTAAACCTCGTATGTGCCATCAAAAGTTTGCTATTTATTAGCGTTCACTTTTTATTTTGAAATGGAAATATGAAAGTTTTAAACCAAAGGGTGTAGTGACGTCACTAAAATGGTCGCCAACTATAAATAGTGCAAAGTATTGAAATCAAAAGTAGCCTATATGATAACCAGGTAAATCAGCTACTTCCATGTAAAATTCATGTAAATCGGACCAGTTGTTCTGGCGTGATTGAGTAATACACAGACACACACCATCTCCTTAGCCAACTTTCGATTATTGCAAAAAATGAAAGTAGACTTATGAGATCAACACAGGGCGAAAAAAAAGTGTGTCTGGCTGTGTGTGTGTATGTGTGAGTGTGCGAGTCTGTGTGTGTGTGTGTGTGTGTAAGTGTGTGTACTCTGAATGTATGTCCCCCCCCCCTATCAATTCAAACTCGGTGAACGCGAATTGAACGAAATTTGGTACAAAGGTAGCACTAGCAAAGGACACCTCAGTGTCATGTATTATATCGCCGTCATCTTGACGAAAACGTAATAGCGGCCAGACAATTGTTCAAAGCTTAAATCAAATTACGACTAACCTTATCATCCGATCTGTACCAAATTTTGCATCAACATACCTTTATGGGGGAGCATCCTTTGACCAAACTAATAGGTCATCAGCCTAATCGTTTGCGGATGGCGGCCATCTTTGTGTGAAAATCGATTCCCCCTATTAATTCGAACACGGTGAAACCGAATGGAACGAAATTTGGTACAGAGGTAGTACTAGCAAAGGGAACCTCAGTGTCATGTTTTATATCGCCGCCATCTTGACAGAAACGTAATGGTGGCCTCACAAATGTTTAAACTTAAATCAAATTAAAACTAACATAATCATCCGATCTCTACCAAATTTTGCAACAACATACCTTTATGGAGGGAACATGCTTTGACCAATCTAATAGGTCATTAGCCTAATAGTTTGCGGATGGCGGCCATCTTTGTGTCAAAATAGATTCCCCCTATTAATTCGAACACGGTGAAACCGAATGGAAGGACATTTGGTACAGAGGTAGCACTAGCAAAGGGCACCTCAGTGTCATGTTTTATATCGCCGCCATCTTGACGGAAACGTAATGGCGGCCACACAAATGTTCAAAGCTTAAATCAAATTACGATTAACCTAATCATCCGATCTCTACCAAATTTTGCAACAACATACCTTTATGGAGGGAGCATCCATTGACCAAATTAATAGGTCATTAGCCTAATAGTTTGCGGATGGCGGCCATCTTTGGGTCAAAATCGATTCCCCCTATTAATTCGAAAATGGTGAAACCGAATGAACGAAATTTGGTACAGAGGTAGCACTAGCAAAGGGCACCTCAGTGTCATGTTTTATATCGACGCCATCTTGACGGAAACGTAATGGCGGCCACACAAATGTTCAAAGCTTAAATCGAATTACGATTAACCTAATCATCCGATCTCTACGAAATTTTGCAACAACATACCTTTATGAAGGGAGCATCCTTTGGCCAAACTAATAGGTCATTAGAGTAATAGTTTGCGGATGGCGGCCATCTTTGGGTCAAAATCGATTCCCCCTATTAATTCGAACATGGTGAAACCGAATGAACGAAATTTGGTACAAAGGTAGCACTAGCATAGGGCACCTCAGTGTCATGTCTTATATCACCGCCATCTCGACGGAAACGTATTCGCGGCCACACAAATGTTCAAAGCTTAAATCAAATTACGATTAACCTAATCATCCGATCTCTACCAAATTTTGCAACAACATACCTTTATGGAGGGAGCATCCTTTGACAAATCTAATAGGTCATTAGCCTAATAGTTTGCGGATGTCGGCCATCTTTGTGTCAAAATCGATCCCCCCTAATAATTCGAAAACGGTGAAACCGAATGAACGAAATTTTTTACAGAGGTAGCACTAGCAAAGGGCACCTCAGTGTCATGTTTTATATCGCCGCCATCTTGACGGAAACGTAATGGCGGCCACACAAATGTTCAAAGCTTAAATCAAATTACGATTAACCTAATCATCCGATCTCTACCAAATTTTGCAACGACATACCTTTATGGAGGGAGCATCCTTTGACCAAACTAATAGGTCATTAGCCTTATATTTTGCGGATGGAGGACATCTTTGTGTCAAAATCGATTCCTCCTATTAATTCGAAAACGGTGAAACCGAATGAACGAAATTTGGTACAGAGGTAGCACTAGCAAAGGGCACCTCAGTGTCATGTTTTATATCGCCGCCATCTTGACGGAAACGTAATGGCGGCCACACAAATGTTCACAGCTTAAATCAAATTACGATTAACCTAATCATCCGATCTCTACGAAATTTTGCAACAACATACCTTTATGGAGGGAGCATCCTTTGACCAAACTAATAGGTCATTAGCCTAATAGTTTGCGGATGGCGGCCATCTTTGGGTCAAAATCGATTCCCCCTATTAATTCGAAAACGGTGAAACCGAATGAACGAAATTTGGTACAAAGGTAGCACTAGCAAAGGGCACCTCATTGTCATGTCTTATATCACCGCCATCTTGACGGAAACGTAATCGCGGCCACCCAAATGTTAAAAGCTAAAATGTAATTACGACCAACCTAAAAATCTAGTCTCTACCAAATTTTGCAACAACGTATCTTTATGTGGGGAGCATATTCTGACCATATTACAAGATCATCAGCCCAATAGTTTGCAGATGGTGGCCAAGTATGTGTGCAAATCGATTCCCCCTATCAATTCAAACACGGCGAAACCGAATTGATCGAAATTTGGTACAGAGGTAGCACTAGAAAAGGGCACCTCAGTGTCATGTTTTATATCGCCGCCATCTTGACGGAAACGGAATGACGGCCACCCAAATGTTAAAAGCTTAAATCAAATTACGACCATCCTAATAATTTGATCTCTACCAGATTTCGCAACGACATGCCTTTTTGTGGAAAGCATCTTATGACTGACTACAAGGTCATCAGCCCAATAGTTTGCAAATAGTGGCCATGTATGTGTGCAAATCCATTCCCCATATCAATTCAAACACGGTGAAACCGAATTGAATGATTTTTTTTACATAGGTAGCACTAGCAAATGGCACCTCATATTCATGTTTAATATCCCTATAGCACGTTGTATTTCAACAAGCTACTACAACAAACATTCAATTATACTCCTTGAAAAGGACAAAGAGTTATAACAATACCCATGCATTTAGGAGAAAGTAGGCTATATATTATTTACTGAACAACTTGTTTTTAGCCTCGCTTCGCTCGCGTCATAGTCGTGTCATATTGTTATTCAATGAAATGCAGGTTTAACCCCGCTAACACCCCTTTAGAACCTGAATATCCAAAAATCCCTCCTTAGTAGACTTTTTCGACACACAACCAACATATCCCCTTTTTCAAACTTTAATAGTTTTGGTTAGTCGATAAGAGTGAACATCCAAAAATCCTTCCTTAGTGGACGTTTTTCATCCAGAATTTCACCCCTCCCCATAGGCCCCTTAAATTGGATTTATGAAAAAAGTTCGAACACCTACTTATTTTCATTATTTATTCATTTATATACTTTTAAGCTGATTGAAACTCGGAGAAAATCAAACTCTTCGCCTATGTCGTTTAAGAGATACACGCTCCGTTAGGAATCTTTCAACCCCCACTTTTCATCCCTTTCACCTCATAATATACACCACATCGAAAAACCATTAGACATGTGTCAGCTTATTTTTAATGATTAGTATATATGCCAAGTATCACATCCCCAAATGAAACCACTCGTGAGATATTGTTATTCAATGAAATGCACTTTTACCCCGTGAACACCTCTTTATAACCTGAATATCCAAATATCTTTCCTTAGTGGACGTTTTCGACATACAACGAACATATCCCCAAAATTTCATGTTTCTTACTTCAATAATTTTGGCTGGGCGATGATGAGTGAGTGAGTCAGACAGGACATTTTCTTTCAATTAATTTTACAAGAATTTCACCCCTCGCCATGGGCCCCTTAAATTGGATTGATGAAAAAACCCTTGAACACCTATTAATTTATTTTTTAAGCTGTCTTTTTCCCTGAGTTTGATGAGTGAGTGAGTTGGTCAGTCAGATAGGACACTTTATCTCCTTTTTTCCAACAGAATTTCACCCCACCCCATTGGCCCCTTAAATTAATTTATGAAAAAAAAAACCGGTGGAATATACTTATTTTTTAAGCTAAATTTTTTCGCTAAGTTTCTTATTTCTCGCCTATGTCGTTTAAGAGATAGGCCTACACGCTTCGTTAGGAATCCTTCAACCCCCACTTTTCACCCCTTTCACCTCATAATAATACACCACATCGAAAAACCCTTAGACACAATGTCTGCTTATTTTTAATGATTAGTTTTATGCCGAGTCTCACATCCACAAATGAAACCACTCGTGAGATATTGTTATTCAATGAAATGCAGGTTTAACCCCCTTAAGACCCCTTTAGAACCGGAATATTCAAAAATCCTCCCTTAGTGTATGGTTTTGACATACAACGAACATATCCCGAAAATGCCATGTTTCCAACTTCAATATTTTTGGCTGGGCGATGATGAGTGAGTGAGTGAGTGAGTGAGTGAGTCAGGACATTTTCTTTCAATTTTTTTTCTTCGGAATTTTACCTCTCTCGATGAACCCCTTAAATTTGATTTATCAAAAAAACTGTCGAACACATATTTACTTATTTTAAGCAGTTTTCCCCCCTGAGTTTGAAGAGCGAGTGAGTCAATCGGTTAGGACACTTTCTTTCCTGTTTTTTCCCAAGAATTTCACCTCTCCCCATGGGCCCCTTAAATTGGATTTATGAAAAAACGGTCAACACCGATTTACTTATTTTATGCTGATTTTTTTCCGCTGAGTTTCAAACTCCTCGCCAATGTCGTTTAAGAGATACAGGCTCCATTAGGAATCTTCCAACCCCTACTATTCACCTCATAATATACACCACATCGAAAACCCCACAGACACATGTCTTCTTATTTTGAATGATGAGTTTATATGCCGAGTATCACATCCCCCAATGAAACCAATCGGGAGATATTGCTATTCAATGAAATGCAGGTAGCCCCTTAACACCCCTTTAGAACCTGAATATCCAAAAATCCTTTCTTAGTGAGCGTTTGCGGCCCTTGAGGAAGCTGCATACCAAATTTCATCCCAATCCGTTCGGTGGTTTCTGAGATTTCGTGAAGAATGTGTGAGTGAGTGAGTGAGTGAGTGGTATTTGACAAATATCTAGTAGATAGTGCCAAGTCTTTGTTATGCTAAACTTGGTTGACAGTGCTGTATGAGCAGTTGAGTAACTAAGGGGATTTCAAGTAAAGCTCCTCATTTTCTATACCGGTAGTGCAGAGCGCAACTGGCATCCATTCGGCCGTGTCTCGACTTGAGCTATGTTGCCATGGAAACTATCTGCCTAGCCATTCCTTCATGAGTATATTTTATGAATTTATTAGCCTTTGCTCGAGTGCAAAAGGGCGTAAATCATAAGAATGAGAAAGACTATCGAAAATTCATGTAGCCAGCGGTTCCTTCTGGGTTCTAAACTATGTGTATGCAAAATTTGGTTGAGATTGATGGAACGGTGTAGATTTGAATACGGAACCAACCCACCCACCCACAAACCCACCCACATACATACATACATACATACAGACTTTCACTTTTATAAGATAACATGGCAGATGTTACACATCATATGCGACTACTGTAAGGCTCGTATCTTTTTTTAATCCAGTGGTCAGTGTGCGGTGGCCAGGTGAGGAGTAAGTACCAAACCAACCGATGAACCCAATGGCATCCCGGATCAAAACATTGACAACTTGATAAGAAGCAAAATTAAAGCGGGTGACACTGCAACTTCTTCCAATACCGTTTGCTGCAACCCAACTAACGCGTGTTGCCAGGAAGGGCGAATTTTCTCTGCTTGCTTCTCATACGGTACTGATGCACTGCAAGCATATCCCGCGAACGATACTGAACACTATTATTTTTCCCTCGTACTAGTCCGTAGTCACATCGAGGGAAAAATAATAGTATTCAGCACTATTTGCAGGATATGCTTGCAGTGCATTAATACCATACGGGATGCAGGCAGAGAAATATCGACCTTCCTGGCAACACGCGTTATTTGGGTTGCAGCTAACATTATTGTAAAGGGCAGCCTAATCGATCGATAAAATTCTTGAATAAGGAACGAATTAAATAAAATGCATATCTTCCCTTTTGATTCCCGTTTGTATGGGGTCTGGGATGAAATGCTATGAAATTCTATGAAGCAGATGTTTTTTACTGTTGAATACCCTTCCCGACACCAGCCTCATATCATGACTTAAAGAGAGATGAAATAACGGCACGAGTTCGGAAATACTCTCCCACAGTCTTATCTTAGGGATATCGTTCAGAAAGTGAGTTGGTGGGGGAGAGAAACTACTTCACTTCTCTTCTCTCCGCAGCGGCATGGCATTGTATGTCACCTGGCTAAAAAGTTAGAAGGAAGCGATCGTTGGGCTATTACAAGGTGCCTAGAGCTGAAAATGATAAAACATAGAAAACCGTTTTAAATATTGACCTTAAGTTGGGTTCGAACCCTCTCGCCTATCAAGTCCAAATAATGCAAAACTCCATGACCTTGTGGTTTAGCAAGTGCAATTAAATAAATAAAAAACATGGAAGGAAAGTGACATTGCAACTACTGTACAATGACGAGGCATAGTTGCTTCAAAGCACTTGCTACTTCGGGCAATACAACATTTGTGCATGGCGTATGTGTTACACTGATTCAGGCTATCAGCATGCGATAGCAGTAGACTGTAACTAATCAGGAATGCACCAGGGTGATCCTGACTGCAGAATGAGCATGGTGTCTGTCACGGGAAGTCAAGCTCAAGGTAGATGAGTATAACCGTCGCACGTGACATGTTGCTTGAGCAGTGTGCATTCACGGCACGAGTTCGGAAATACTCTCCCACAGTCTTATCTTAGGGATATCGTTCAGAAAGTGAGTTGGTGGGGGAGAGAAACTACTTCACTTCTCTTCTCTCCGCAGCGGCATGGCGGTCGCTTTCCTGTCTTGTGATGAGCAGCAGCAGAAAGGGTTGCCTGCTTGCCAGGCGAAATAATGGAGAAGATATGCAAATGATATTCATTACAACACCATCATAAGATGTGGAGGAATATTATAATGATACTAGTGATGGCGGGCGTTGGTTATTGGCTTCTTCGTCCTCTTCTTCTATTGTGATAAGTTGCCGTTGGGGGATGGACAGGGGGATGGGGTGGAGGAATAGGGGGAGGTATTTTGCCTTCATGTTTGTCAGCCAACTCAATGTCCCGGAAGAAGGTTGCTCGAAGATGGGGGTGTGTTACCCCGCTGTGACCTCTCTTATACTCTGTTTTATACATACAATAAGAGGGAAGGGTGATAGTGAGTGAGATGGAAGCAACTCTCTCGCCTCTCGCCTTATGATAGAACTTCCGGAAGCGAGTCGTTACGGCTCCGCTCTGGCGTCAGGACTTCCGGTTTGTCGCATCTTACTCCACGCTGCTGTTATCTTAGACTCGCGGTGTGGTGGTGTTATATGCTCAAACAGCAACAACAGAATCTCCTTTTCTTTGGAAACAAAAGGAATGGCAAGCATAATTTCCTCCGTCAAGTGTAATAGAATGGTCTTCCAAGAAAAGGATGGTGTGAGCTATTCTGTAAAGATTACAAGGTATCACTAACATGCGATGTATACAATGGATTCATTCCTCTGATAGCACTCCTCTGGTGTTTAGGCACTGTATGCCATTTTATTCATTTTAAGGGTCATCAGCCTCGTGTAATTGGGTGTGCGCTGAATTTATCTGATATATTGTGGTGAGTGTAGGAGAATGAATATTTAGGTGTGCGATTGGGATAGATACCCCGGGACTTGAGATAATCTAAAAGCATAGCTTTAGCTGTAGAGAGGCGGGATGGCTGCTATCAGCACCAGGATTCAAACCTTTGGTATTCTAGCTTGCTGTAGCTGACCTCGCAACCGTGGTGCATGCTTCAACGAGCACTGTTACGCCACGGGACTCCTAAAATGGGTCGGCAGTATGACTAACGTAATTCGATTATTTTGGACATTAACATGTCAACATAAAGTTTATTCAATTTCACATTATATCTTTTTTAGCATATTTTCAATTTTGAAAAAATAGGCTTATGAGATCACCTGTTGTCCGTGTGTGTGTCCCCCTAATAACCTCTAAACGGCTGGAGCGATTTCAATGAAACTCGGTAAGTTCTTAGCACTATTCCGGACGACCCCGACCGTGTGCTTCAAAATTTGTTACGTCTCACCAATCCAACATGGCGGGTGTGCGAAATATTTCACCAGCATTCAATATCTCCGAAACTATTACCGATATCATCCTGGAAAATTTTTACAGTGATAAAGGGAATTAATAGAAGTTCACATATGTGACTTTTGAAAATCTGGTAACTACAAAACCAACATGGTGGCCAAGCGTATTTGCGACTTTTAATAGACGTTTCTCGGGATTTAACCAACCAAACGCAATAAAACTTGGTACACTATATGTTTATACACATTGTAATGCACCGACATCTAACTTCGTTGAATTGTTTACATAACCTCAAGATGGCGGCTGTGCGAAATATTTCACCGGCATTCTATATCTCTGTAACTATCAGCGGTATCACCCTGAAATTTTGTACGGAAACAAAGGGCACTACTTGAAGTTAATCTAAAAGACTTTTAAAAACCGATTAACTACAAAACGAACATGGCGGCCAAGCGAATTTGAAAATTTTAAATAGACCTTTCTCGCAATTTAATATTCCAAACGCAATGAAACTTGGTACAAGAAATGTTTATACACATTGTAATGCAATGTTATCTAATTTAGTTCAATCGTTTGCATAACCTCTAGATGGCGGCTGGGCGAATTTTAAAATTATTTTTTTATTTCTTGTGTCGTAATCATGCGATCGAAGTGAAAGTTTGAATAATGAACCTACGCAATAATTTTCCTTTAATGGTACATGACTCTATCGCCTATCCATTTAACAATCGAACATGGCGACCATCCGAAATATTTAGACGGCTCTGAATATCTACGAATCTATTATAGCAATCAAACTGAATTTTTTTTATGTTCATAGGGGCTATGAACATAAGTTCACCTATAGGACTTTCAATAACCTGGTGATCACAAATCCATCATGGCGGCGACGCGAAGTATAAATATTCACATGGACGTTTCTCGCAATTTAACCATCCGAGTGCAGTGAAACTTGCTACATTACACCCTTATACAAATGTTAATCCACTGGCATCTAATTTATTTCAATTGTTTCCATAACCACATGATGGCAACTGTGCGAAATTTTAAAATCTCCTTGTTACTTCTTGTGTCCTAATCATGCGATTGAAGTTTGAATGCTACACGTACACAATAATCTTCATGTTACAGTACATAACTCTAGGACCTACATATATAAAAATCCAACCTAGCGACCATCCGAAATATTTAGTCGGTTCTCAATATCTACGAATCTATTACAGCAATCAAACTGAAATTTTGTATGTTGATAGTGGCAATTAACATAAGTAGGATATATGAAAATAGGATGTATATTTCTTCACGGAACTACTTGTAATATGTTTTAAGTAATAATGTATACAGTTACCGATAGTGCGCTCATTCATCTTTTGGCCGACGGTACGTCTGATGCAAAGTTTAGTCTTATCTTATGCTGCTCAATCATTAAACAACACTGAATGCAACAAGGAAAGAAAATATATTCAACTGTTGTACATATAATTTTAGGTATACTAAGCCTGGTTATCAATGTTTCAAACTTTTATCATCTTCTTTAATGATACACATGCGGAAAGATGATACATTTTGAGAATACTAAGTAGTTGTATTGTGATTGCATTTTGCTACTACATTTCATCAGGTTCGAGCACTAGGACTTAAGTAGAGTCTGTCTAAAGATCTGTGTTATTGTGGTGTCAGCATTAGTGGGAGAATTTGTAATTACTTAAAGAATTAAGGAGGACTTGGGTTTGAGACTGATGTTAGTGACCCGGGCTTGAGGTGAAGTTCCACAATCAAGTTGTTGTTGTTGATTCATTTAGGAACTTTGTGACATCGTGGTCATGTAACCTCATGTTACTTGTGTGTGTATGTATGTGGAATTTGACTGATAACCTGTGCTATTGTGATGGCTGTTTCAGTGTGTGTATTAGTAATTCAGACAAGGATTGAGAAGGAGGTGGCGGTGCCCTTAATTCAGGGACAATCCTGGCATTCGCCTAGATTAGAAGTGGGAAACGACGATGGCTGAAGTGGGAATCGAACCCCTTCTCAGTTTTTCCTCACTAAGCTGAGCGTACTCTGTTCCATATCTCAGATCAGAATTAAATTGCTTGGTAGAGCTGGGAATGGAAGCCGGGCCTCCGCCGTGTCACCCAAGAGTGCTAGAAACACTACACAGCGAGGTGGACACTCCACAATCAAGTCGGTGACTATGAGCTCTGGGATTCGAATCTGCAGACGGTGGTTCACTTCAGCAGTGATTGTATCATGTCTGTTACTTCTACTACAGGCAAATGCCGTTACGGTACGCCTACCTTCTATTAGACAACGGCCACTTCATTGCAAATCCTTCCCCGGTTTCATTCACCTACATTCATTTAATCTCTCTATTTACTCCTGTCATGAAGTGGGCGTTAGGAAGAGCAACCGGCCCTAAAATCACTAATCACGTAGAAAGACATCGCATATCATCCTCGGTCCCTATGAAACGGTAATGATAATGGGGTGGACATACCTACACCAGAAATAATATAAACGATATCCTAAAGTCATAAAATGTAAGAAACCGGCCACGGTGGCCGAGAGTGCTAATGCGCCACCTTGTGCCTCACCAGCATTGGGAGAGCATGGGTTTGAATCCCACCTCGGCCGTCCTGGAAATTGTTTTCAAGGTTTCCTATTTTCACCACCAGGCAAATGCCGGAATGTTTCCTTTCAATAGATCCACGGCCGATTTCCTCCCAAAATGTCTTTCTTGACCCTTTCTGAAAAGAAAAGAAATGGTCATTGCAGCTTTAATAAAATAACTTACACTGTAATTAGGTCACACTTCATCCTGGTTGCCATTAAATAAGACGGGGCTAAATATTGTTATGTTAACGACTTGGAACTTGATAGTTTTGCGAACGACCTATATACGGCGTGGCGAGCCAGGCAAAGCTTACTAACACATGAGATCACCTCAAGCTAATATACATAATGGCATGTCTTCATGGTCCCTTGAGACAGGGAACGACCGTGCCACATAAACAACACAAGGCCATTCTTCCAGTAGCGGCTCGATACATTCACATCAAAAGGCGTGTCAAAGCAACAGCCACGAGAGAAGGAAAGAAAGAGAATCAGGCAGTACGATATTTTTAGCCTATTTTCAATTTTGAAAAAATAGGCTTATGAGATCACCTTTGTCCGTGTGTGTGTGTGCGTATGTGTGTGAGGAGTGTGTGTGTGTGTGTGTGCGAGTGTGTGTGTGTCCCTTATTTATCTATCTATCTATCTAAACGGCTAGAGCGATTTCAATGAAACTCGGCAAGTTCATAGCACTATTCCGGTCGACCCCGACCGTGCCCTTCAAATTTTTTACGTATCACCAATCCAACATGGCGGCTGTGCGAAATATTTCACCAGCTTTCAATATCTCCGAAACTATTCTCCATATCACCCTGGAATTTTACGGTGATAAAGGGAACTACTAGAAGTTCACCTATGTGACATTTGAAAAGCTGGTAACTATAAAACCAACATGGCGGCCATGCGAATTTGCGACTTTTAAATAGAACTTTCTCGCGATTTAACCAACCAAACGCAATAAAACTTGGTACAGTATATGTTTATACACATTGTAATGCACAGACATCTAACTTGGTTCAATTGTTTACATAACCACAAGATGGCGGATGTGCAAAATATTTCACCGGCATTCTATATCTCTGAAACTATTAGCGGTATCACCCTGAAATTTTGTACGGAGATAAAGTTCACTACTGCAAGTTCATCTATTTGGCTTTACAAAACCGGTTAACTACATAACGAACATGGCGGCCAAGCGAATTTGAAAATTTTAAATAGACCTTTCTCGCGATTTAATGTTCCAACCGCAATGAAATCTGGTACAGAAAATGTTTATACACATTGTAATACAGTGGTATCTAATTTAGTTCAATTGTGTACATAACCTCAAGATGGCGGCTTTGCGAATTATAAAATTAAGATTTTATTTCTTGTGTCGTAATCATGCGATCGATGTGAAAGTTTGAATAATGAACCTACGCAATAATTTTCCTTTAATGGTACATGACTCTATGGCCTATACATTTAACAATTCAACATGGCGACCATCCGAAATATTTAGACGGCTCTGAATATCTACGAATCTATTATAGCAATCAAACTGAATTTTTTTCTGTTCATAGCGGCTATGAACTTAAGTTCACCTATAGGACTTTAAATAACCTGGTGATCACAAATACATCATGGCGCGACGCGAGGTATAAATATTCACATGGACGTTTCTCGCAATTTAACCATCCGACTGCAGTGAAACTTAGTACAGTAAATCCTTATACGAATGTTAATCCTCTGGCATCTAATTTATTTCAATTGTTTCCATAACCAAAAGATGGCATCTGTGCGAAATTTTAATGTCTCGTTTATATTTCTTGTGTCCTAATAATGCGATCGAAGTTTGAATGCTACACGTACACACTAATCTTCATGTAACAGTACATAACTCTAGGACCCATATATATAAAATCCAACATGGCGACCATCCGAAATATTTAGTCGGTTCTCAATATCTACGAATCTATTACGGCAATCAAACTGACATTTTGTATGTAGATAGAGGCAATTAACATACAGTAAGTAAGGTATATGAATATAGGCTGTATAGTTCTTCACGGAACTACTTGTTAAAGTATAGGTGTTGACTTTCCATTATGCCCATGTGTGATAAACTGAGATACTAGTGTTGTTAATATGTAACAGAGATCTGGGGACAGTGCCGTTTACTTGGATGTTCGTTGAAGTTATCTGATAACCCATGTTATTGTGATGACAGTAGTAGTCAATGCAGTAGTCTGGTCAATGCAGAGATCCCGACAATCCTCAGTATAGTGTCTCATCTGTTTCTTCCACAGTCTCTCCAGTGAAATGCTGGTGTTGTGAATGAAGTGAGATGAGTTTCTATGTGGCTAATGTTTTTATGAACGAGTGCCTACCCTGACAGAATCTCGTCACAGGAGTTAATGAGAGATAATATGAATGAAGGTTAATGAATCTCATCAAGGACTTAGAAGCGCCGTGGAATTGTAGGAGGTACGACATTTACCTGAATCTCAAATTGAGAAACCAAGGAAAACCACTTGAAGGATGACCGACAGTGAGGTACAATTTCTCTCGTCTCCCGAATCGGAAGACACCCTGGCCCCATGGCTTGTGCCTTAATTCACTTAACTACAATGCTTGGTCCAGAAATGTTCTGGTGTGCTCCCATGGCACCAACCCCAATTTCCTAAATTATAGCCTCTTACAATGGTACAGTCATCCCGGTAACACTCGCTTCAAGCAAAGTGTTAGGACTGTGACTATGGTCTATTTACGTAATCAATAACTAACATTCGTCCTTAAGGATCTTATTCAGTATGTGTTTAATTTTTCATGCGAATAATGTAAATAAGAATAATTAATTGATAGTGTTACCGATAGCGGTAGCCAAGCTCGCTAACACACAGTGCGAGGCCATGTGGCCAAGCTATACTGGACTTGGTAGAAGTGTGTTCGAACCGCACCGTCGGCCGCCCTTGAAATGGATTTCCGTGATTTCCCATTTTCAACCCAGGCAAATGTTAGTTCAGTTTCTACTAATTGGCCTCGGCCACTTCCTTCCACATCCGTCACGTGTTTCATTCATCTTCATTTCTCATTAGCTGTTATCATGAGGTTGGTGCCAGGAAGGGCATCCGGCCGTAAAAACCACCCAACACATAGCCTTTTTTTTTACATCTCATCCCTGACCCCGTTGACAACTTGAATATATATATTTATTTTTTGCGTATGGCTTTTAGTGCCGGGAGTGTCCGAGGACATGTTCGGCTCGCCAGTTTGTAGCTGCTTCTAGGCGGCCACCCAATGGGTGAGCTACAAGTACCGTCGCGTGTGGAGTGTTGTCTGGGGAGGAAAGTTTGAATGTAAGGACGAGGAGTTGGAAGGTAGCGGCTGTGGCCTATATTTAAGGACCAATCCCGGCATTTGCCTGGAAGGAAGATGGGAAACCACAGAAGACCATCTTCAAGGTTGCCGGCGGGGGGATTCGAACCTCCTCGCCTCTCGGATGTGAGCGACTCCCAGCAGCCATGCCGTAACGACCACGGCTAACTCACCCGGTTATAAAACGATAAAGTGTATGCTTCACAAAACTCAAGCTCTTATACTAGACGGAGTTAGAAGGTCCGGTTTTGCCAAAATCTTCCAAATCGTGTCATTAGTAGAGGAAAAGTCTTAAATTTGTTGAAAAGTCAAGAGTACACATACATACACATATATTCCAATTGTTGCCAGTCTCCTCTTTGTAATGTAATTGGTATTCTGCCCGAAGGCAGGTTCGAGCCTCCGAAGTATCCTCAGCCGGAGGTCACGTGCGGTAGGGTGGCCAGGGCCTTTCCGCTCCTCCTTATGTTTGCCAACAGCGCGCAGTGCCTAGAACCAGCTTACCATCCAAGTTTCGACCACGCCCAATGTTGCTTAACTGCGGAGTTCTCATGGGATCCAGTGTTTCAACATGGCCAGACCGTTGGTCTAGTCTCCTCTTTAACCTAGAATAGATCCATAGCTAGAAGAGGAGAATTGGTACCTCCCGAAATACCTAAACAAAATTAATTAAAACCCTTAAAAGAATGACCACCTAGTATCGCATTGACTAGCATTGTTGATTACCACCCCGGAGGTCTCGGGTTCAATTCCCGGCTCTGCCAATAATTTAAAAGTGTTGGTATGGTCTGGTAAGGGATCTCCGAGCATCGTAATGCTTAATGAGAACTTACCAGATGCTGTGGCAGGATGGGTAGTGGAAGCAACTGGCCACCCTATCACACGTAAACTCTGGCACTGGACGCCTGATTTATGATCTCTTGACACAGTCAGGGTCTCGAACCAGATCATCTACAACCATGTGTATATGTTACTTGTTTGTATTCAAACATGGCGGCTTCGGTTGCGTAGTTGGTAGCATGCCGAGCTTCTATGCCCAAGATAGCGGGTTCAAACCCGGCCGAATTCGTCAGATTTTTAAGAGTGTTAAAAATCCCTCAGTATGCCTTCCTTCGGAGGGGTATTAAAGGTGGCGGGCCCATGTCATAGATTTATGGAATAATAAAGAACCTTCCACGAATTACACTTGTGTAAAGCTAAATTATAGATTATATTTGACTAACGCTCTTAGGTTCCAATGTTCATCGCCAGGAGCCGACTGCAGTGGCATCTGGTAACACAGTTCAGAACTAGTTGGTCGTTGACGGTGGCGTTTGGTAGCAAAAGTTGGAACTACTTGAAAATCGAATGTCTACAGTCCTTACTTGAATTAAAAACAGATAACACACACTAATACAGCCATCACAATTAACACCGGTTATCAGAGAGATTCCACACATACCCAAATTACACGGAGCTACATGACCACGTTTTCGGAGCCCCTAAACTAAGGAACCTACCAACCAACCTGTGTTCAAACTGTGGCCTATAGTAACTGAATTGTCCTTTAGTTCCGAGAGTGGATACAATACTCTTGAACTTTGTCCTATCAATATTATTAAATATCTTAAATAATATAATACCTGATTGCTTGTCTGGAACTGTATGACTTCATATTTTTCTGTTTCCAGCTCAGATCTCCCAACAGCAAAAGTCTCTCGGGAACAAGCAAGACCCAAGCCCATAAGCAGATGTCAGGATGTGAGTCTTTTGTTCTTGTCTCTTCCATCATAACAATGGAACGGTAGTATGATTTCTTGATATCCTTCCTTTCAAAAGGTTATTCACTAGGTCTGGACATTTCCCAGAGGACCTCCTATTCAAGTCATGACATGCTAAGCTGCTCCGTATCATTCATTCATCGGTCTCCACTCACATTTCTAACAGCTTTTCTGGTTCGTAAGACCACAGTAAATAGAAGGCAATAATGTTGTAGAATTTGACTGATATAATATACATAACAAAAGTCTTGTCTTATTAAATTTCTGAATAAATTGTTTCTATGTTTGCACGCACCTTGCCCAATTCCGTAAGCCAATCAGATTAATGCCCAACGATTGTAAGCGCTGACAATTGTTGACAACGAGAAATAAGATTTTCCTGTAGACATAATGAGCCCATTAGAATCGGAGATCGAAGGATTCATATAAAATATTTCAAGGTTAAAGATATCGCAATATTTCGGCAAGGGAAATTTATATAGGCTACATCAAAGTTATAAAAAAACAGATATGGCAGCATAAGTGTGACAAGATGCGAAGCAATTCACAGTCTGCTTGTCCGTGACGCACAGAAAGGACTTTGCGGGCAGAGATGGTCAGAAATTATTAGTACTTCACCGACAGGAACTGAAGATAAAAACAAGATGTTCAGTAAAGAACATATAGCCTACTTTCTCCTAAATGTATGAGTATAGTTATAACTCGTTGTTATTATCAAAGAGTATAATAGAACTATTCTTTGTTGAAGACCTTAGAAACGATTTACCTCTACCAAACGCCACAACCTAGATAAAAACTGCTACCATCATTGAAGAAAGAAAGAAAGAAAGAAAGAAAGAAAGAAAGAAAGATAAGAAGTATATCAAGAATGTTATGGATCTGGAGACATAATCGACCGGACTGGCTGCGTGGCTCAGCGGTAACCTTCTCGCTTGCTGGGCCCTAGGTTGCAGGTTCGTATCCTGGCGCAGTCAGCTGGCATTTGAGGGTGCACAAATGCGAGGGAGCCGTGTCAGTACATTTACTGGCACGTTAAAGATCCCCTTCGGGCCAAAATTCCGGCACCCCGGTGTCTCTAAAAGCAGCAGTAGTTAAAAGGGATGTAAAACCAATAACATTATTATTATTATTTTTATTATTATTACATATACGACCTGCCGTGGGCAACATCCAACTTTGAGTTGAGGCATGTCTTTACACGTCTGGTTGTGCATGGCTTTCACAACCCTAATTGAAAAAAAGGAAGGAAGATTGTAGTTTTACGTGACCGTGAATCTTGTGATTATGAGCCACGGGACCTCCTTTTTACGTGGAATCCGAACCACAGGACATGGCATTTCACTTCGAAAATCTCACATGCATTGACCGGGAATCGAAAACCCTAATTGAATTAACAAATCTTTCCATGACCCTACAGAGACGTGTGTATACAAACTACTATGTGAAATCGTTTTGTTCTTTACTTCAAATAACATTTTCAAGTAACGCAAAATAGGCTGTTACAAACCCTTTAAAATAAAAAGTAAAAATGTATCGTAGTATCATCTTGTCATTCTTCAAATTCGATGCGCATAGAATGCAAATGGTATAGTAATCAATGGAGCCCCACGTAGACTAGTCGTGACATCTAGTGGTGAAATATCGAACAATATAATCCTAACAGAGCGAGTGCATTCTAGCGGCCAGAAGAAGAAACTTTTCAATAAAATCTGGAAGTTAATAAGTAGGTCGACGTGCAGTTACCTTTTTGGCAGCTAGATGTCTCGAGTAAATCTGCTGGCGAATTATGTTTTAATTAAATATATATTTTACACCATAATATGCACAATATAACGCTTAATTTTAAAACATCTGAGTCATTACAAAACAATAAACATATAACATTTCAAGCAAAAAACCTAGCTCTGATCGGGTTTGAACCATAGGCATTTGAGCGATAGGCTAACGCTCTACCACTGAGCTAATTGTGTCAACGAACATCGTTCTATATAAAATGACTTACATAGAACTTGTTAGCAAATAATGATTTATACTAAAGGATTTCATCACTGGAGTATATTATTTATATATAAAGCATTTCATACAAAGTTTATTTATTTTGTATCAGTACGCTATATTGCAAGCAATACTCAAATTAGTGAAATATAAGTCAGGCACAAGATATCCGCTGCCATCTTGTCTTATTACTGAATCAGCTCAGCTTTTTAAAATCACGTCTGCACTATAGTATTACAAAATAAACTTTTAATTTCGAACGTGCCTCTTCCTTTAGAACAGTTAAAACGATTCTCGGCTCGATAATCGGAACTGGTGGGTCCCATGATATGGATTATAAAGTTTGCATAATTTTCACGGCCGCCATCCTGAAATGGTATGGCGGACGACCTTGTAGTTTGGTCACAAGACGCATCCTATACGAAGGTATGTTGTTACCAAATTTGGTAGAGATTGGATGATTTGGTTAGTCGTTATTTGATTTTACGTTTTGAACGTTTGAGTGGCCGCCATTCAGTTTTAGTAAAGATGGCGGCGATATAAAACATGACACTGAGGTGTCCTTTGCTAGTGCTACCTTTGTACCAAATTTCGTTCAATTCGCATTCACCGTGTTCGAATTGATAGGGGGGGACAGACATTCAGACTACACACACTCACACACACACAGACACACACACAGACTCACACACACACATACATACACACACACACACACACAGACTCACACACACACACATACACACACACAGACAAACACACTTTTTTCGCCCTGTGTTGATCTCATAAGTCTACTTTCATTTTTTGCAAAAATCGAAAGTAGGCTAATGACTACCCTTCTTGAAAAAATAATCCCACTTACTACCCCCTTCTTTTGAAAGTGTTAATATTTCTGAAATTATTTTTCTTTACCTCTTTTATTTAAGGTGAATAATAGTTTTTACCAAAAAACTTCATTTTAAAAGTAAAAGAATAAATATAATAAAAATTAGAATTAAACAAATATGCATGTAAAAATTACGAAAAGATAAGCTCATGCCGTAATATTAAAATTATAATAATTTTATAAAATTAATGTTAAGATTATCAAAAAAGAACACAAAATAGAAATCATAAAAAATAGTGAACGTTGATAAAATTAATGAAAACACAAATTAAAATTACTGATAATAAGAATGAGGCTAATCTAATTAAATTTGAAGAAATACTATTAAAATATGGCTAATAATATTCTGCCCTAGGGTTAAGATAATACAGTATTCCACGAAACATAGCGCAAGGTTTTATGTTCCCACTCAACGAATGTGTTGGGGATTGAAGGTTTGAATATCGGCGATGTCAGCTGATATCTTGAGTAGAAATTTCTCCTGGGTATTTCCACACTCGCTTTAGGTAAAGGCCGGGATGGTAACTTATGAGCCCCTGGTTATTTACCACATGCCTTACACCTAATTATTAGTTGTACATGATCACCATGGAAACAGAGATTCAGTACACCCCCAAGTCAACTGTCCTGGTGTCCAAGATATCCCAATACCCATATTAAAGTAATAATACTATTGTTTTTCTTTCCTGAAGTATGAAGTATGTTTCCAGTCGACCGACCGGGTCAGGGAATGGAATGAATGAAGCCCCCATCTAGCGGCGAGGATATGTACTGTGCCGGCTGCCGAAGCCTGGCGCACTCATCTGGGGCAATGATTAAATGAATGACAGGTGACAAGAAGTGATAGTGGAGAGTGTTTCTGGAATTAAATTTGTGACAGGGAAAACCGGAGTACCGGGAGAAAAACCTGCCTGCCTCCGCTTTGTCCAGCACAAATCTCACATGGAGTGACCGGGATTTGAACCATGGACCCAGTGATGAAAGGCCGGCGTGCTGCCACCAAAGTCACGGAGGCTTTCCTGAAGTATACTTATCATTATTTGTATGTCTATTCCCCAATATTCCCGTTTATATGGGGTCGGAATGAAACGCGCTACATTTCCCCGTGCGGATGGCTTTTATGGTCGGATGCCCTTTCTGATGCCAAACTCATGAAAGGAGTTCATGAAAATTTAAACAAATGAGCAAGGAGTTGAAAAGACTCGGCTTTGGTCCATTAGAAATCACCGTTCCATCATAATTTTGAGCTGAAAATTAGAAACCAATAAAATGCTTTTCAAGGACTACACCGCGAAATTATGCTAATCCAATGCTCGGCGTTTATCAATCATGCAAGATTTAACGATACGTTTCATGTATTCCACGTCAGTGAATGAGGAGTAGTTTTTGTTGATTCATTCGGGGGTTTTGCGACATCTTGGTCATGTAGCCCCGTCTACTGTGTTGTGTGTGGAATTTGTCTGATAACCTGATTTATTGTAATGACTGTATCAGTGTGTGTATTTGTAATTCAGACGAAGATTTGGAAGGAGGTGTCCATGGCTATAATTTAGGAGCCATCGAGGTATTTGCCTAGAGTAGAAGTTGGAAACCACGAGAAACCATTTCCAGAATGGCTGAGTTGGGGATCTAACCCGCCTCTTCTTAGTTTTGCCTCACGAGGCTGAGTGTACCCAGTTCCAGCCCTCACATTTCGTGGCATAGCCGGGAATCGAACCCGGGCCTGCGTGGTGAAAGCCAAGAGTGCCATACTTATAAATACATGAGAAATATCTGGTAAGGCACTTTTTCACATTAATTTTCCAGTCATTGTCGAGCTACGAAACGCAGTTGGAAAGCACTTTTTATACGGAGGTTACGATGTGAGGCTAGCAATTTCAGATATCGGACCATGGGTGTTTGAACAGGTGTGGTGTGAGGACAGTCGTTAACAAGGGAATATAGGGGAAGGAGGGAGGTGGTGGTAAAAACTTACCAATATCACCGACCTGAGGGGAGAATCGAATCGTCGAAGCTTTGATAACTTTTTCTAACCCTCTCTGTGGAAGCGAAGCAAAGGGTGCTTGCACATTGGCAGACCTGAGCCAATATGATCGATTGCTGATGCGAATTCGTCTCTCCCTCCCTGTCTCAACCCTACACCCCTCCCTATATATGATTCGGCCGCAGGTGGCAGTCTGTAACATGCATTTTCAAATTGCATGCCACGTGCACTCTCAAATAGCCCATATAACCCTGGGCTGGATTGGCCATTACCATCCCGGCATTCAATGCCCTGTCCAGCTCTCTCCAAATGCACCGAACACAATAAAACCGATCCTATTAGACCGGACTTCACCTAGACCAATAGCACGTATCGCTGTGGCGTCACGATAGTACCGATATTATTCTGGGAACAAGCAGTGATCATTTTGTGGACCTCCTGGATTTCTTGGCTGTATTTGTTTATCGTACACGGAGATGTTGATGTTAGTTGTATTATTCATAAGAGCTACCAGATATGATAAAATTACCATTCCTGAAATTTTTGCTAGCTTTTTAGGATCTAGCCAAGATCTAATCAATATTGTTCAATCATCTTGACCGACTGAAAAACATTAAATTTCGATTACTAAGGCAACACTGAAAAATGGCTTCAAACTCGATAATTTTAGTCATTATGTTAATATACATATGTGAATGTTGGTTGTAGTAGCTTGTTGAAATACAACGTGCTATAGGGATATTAAACATGAATATGAGGTGCCCTTTGCTAGTGCTACCTCTGTAAAAAAAAATCATTCAATTCGGTTTCACCGTGTTTGAATTGATCTGGGGAATGTATTTGCACACATACATGACCGCTATTTGCAAACTATTGGGCTGATGATCTTGTAGTCAGTCATAAGATGCTTTCCACAAAAAGGCATGTTGTTGCAAAATCCGGTAGAGATCAAATTATTAGGATGGTCGAAATTTGATTTAAGCTTTTAACATTTGGGTGGCCGTCATTCCGTTTCCGTCAAGATGGCGGCGATATAAAACATGACACTGAGGTGCATTTTTCTAGTGCTACCTCTGTACCAAATTTCGTTCAATTCGGTTACACCGTGTTTGAATTGATAGGGGGAATCGATTTGCACACATACTTGGCCACCATCTGCAAACTATTGGGCTGATGATCTAGCAGTTTGGTCAGAATATGCTTCCCACATAAAGATTTGTTGTTGAAAAATTTGGTAGAGACTAGATTATTAGGTTGGTCGTAATTAAATTTTAGCCTTTAACATTTGGGTGGCCGCGATTACGTTTCCGTCAAGATGGCGGTGATATAAAACATGACACTGAGGTGGCCTTTCCTAGTGCTACCTCTGTACCAAATTTCGTTCCATTCGGTTTCACCGTGTTCGAATTAATAGGGCGAATCGATTTTCACACAAAGATGACCGCCATCCGCAAAATATTAGGCTAATGACCTATTAGTTTGGTCAAAGGATGCTCCCTCCATAATAGTATGTTGATGCAAAATTTGGTAGAGATCGGATGATTAGGTTAGTCGTAATTTGATTTAAGCTTTGAACATTTGTGTGGCCGCCATTACGTTTCCGTCAAGATGGCGGCGATATAAAACATGACACTGAGGTGTCCTTTGCTAGTGCTACCTCTGTACCAAATTTCGTTCAATTTGCGCTCACCGTGTTCGAATTGATAGGGGGGGACAGACATTCAGAGTACACACACTCACACACACACACACACACAGACTCACACACACACATACACATACACAGACAGACACACTTTTTTTCGCCCTGTAGTGATCTCATAAGTCTACTTTCATTTTTTGCAAAAATCGAAAATAGGCTAAAAATGCGTGCCTCCAGTACTTCATACCTCTTCTCTTTATGAATAGAATAATTTTAACTACGTGTTCAACATCATATTCGACGAATCCTTCGCATTTCACATCGTGTTGATCAAAATATGGTTCACAAAACGTTCGTGAACATCGATGTCCTGGCACATATCTACCATCAATATTGATGTTTACGCTAAAATGTCCACCAGAATTCGTTCTACACGACACCAACTTTTATACGAGAAAGATTTGTTTATCATGGATTTTTTCTTGCAACTTAATTAGAATCACTAGATGTTATTTCATGTTGAGGTAAGTTTAAACACATTCATTCTCCAACTTCAGTCTTTTTTAAGTTCTCCAAATGCTTCGTTGTTGCCGTTTTCATTGTTGTATCATTTGAGGGGTTTGAACAACGAGGTCATCTTTCCCCGTGCATTTGAGTGCTGTGTAGGAACTGTCTGATAACCTGTATTATTGTGGTGTAGGTATATGTAATTCTGTTGTGGATGGGAAGGAGGTGGCCATGGCCTTAAGTTAGGAATCATCTTTGAATTATTTTTTAGAAATGAAAACTATGGAAAACTACTCCTAGGATGGCTGAGTTGGGTATAGAACACGCCTATTCTCAGTTTTGCCTGTCGAGGCTGAGTTTACCCCGTTACAGCCCTCAGACTACAATTAAATGTCATGGCAGAGTCGGGAATAGAACCCGGACCTGCGGGGTGATAGCCAAGCAGGGTAGCCACTACACTACAAGGTAGACATCCAAATATTGCAATGGTGTATTAAGTGTCCGGTACATTTCTGAATGTTTTGTAAAACTCTAGTAGGAAGACTAAGACTGTACGTAACAGGTGTACATTCTAATACAGTCCCGTCAAATTCCTTTTCAGATAGAGCCAGTGTGCGCTTCTCTGGCTTCCTTTACGGCGAGGAATGGGGGAGACAGAGGGCGGTCAAAGACAAGCAGATGTGCTACGGATGTTTGTCCGCTTTACAGTGTCTGCGATCCCTCGGCGCGCCGCGCCGTGTGTATTAAATCGCGCATAACGTTCGCGACGAGGAGCTGCGAAAAGTCCACAGATCGGAGGTATGAATACAGGCACTGATAGTATGATTATCCCTGGATTTATCCACACTCCCTCCAGGAAAATGACGGGATCATACCATATTTCAAGTCCCGGACCACGAACCCAATTCCCGACCCTTACACATACTCCAACAGACTCCACAGGGACGCAGGTTATCAAGACACACCCAAGTACTCGGGACTGATGACCAAGAAGCCAATAAAATACGAATCTCAAATAAATAATAATAATATTAATAGCAACAGTAATAATTGCAAAGAGTCTACAGAATCACTTGGAACAGATACTACAAAATATGAATATCTTGGAACGCAAAATTGAAACAATATCTCACGGTAATTCGACCTGAACCATTATACGCATCAGAAACCATAATCATTGGAGGAAGATCACTAACTAAACATTTAGAAAAGGAAGTAAAATCCCCAGGGGCCCTGTGTGCATACAGAGAGTGTGGATGTAAAGGTGGTTTCATGAGTTATACCAAAATTCCGTGAAAATATCAGCCACTATCCCATTAGGGAAAGACGGTTAAAAGTGTCATGGACATATTCAAAGAATAGGCAATGTAATACTTAGGGCCTACTAAAATGATATTTAATCATGCCTCCTCATGCCAAGGATAACAGGATAATAGAAATTGAAAATGACCTTCAAGAAATCAACGTAACAGACGAAATGTAATTGGACAGGCCTAACTTCAGAACGTTGTTGAACAAACATCATTTTGCTGCGTATCCACGAATGAGAGCCACCACTGCAAGGACAGAAGAAAAGGAAGAAAAATCATAGTGAAAGAATGAAGAGATTTTGGGAAGAGAAGAAAGCTAATTCAAATTAATTTTTGAAATAGGTTCAATCGCGCTCCTTAGGCATTAAGTTGTAATAATAATAATAATAATAATAATAATAATAATAATAATAATATTGCTATAATGAACTACGATACGATCAGGAAAAGGAGGGTTAATTTCTCTGGACACGTAAGGAGGATGAATAACACCAGACTCACGAAACAAATTTTCAGTCATGTATACAAAAGCAAGAATGGTAATCAATGGGCATGAAGTATAAAAAGGGGTATGGAAATGATGTAAGTAACAATAGATATTATGCAGGACAGACCACTTTTCAGAAATATGATAAAAAATTTCAAGGGTTTCCAGGAGAAGAAAAGGAAGAAGCGGGTTAACTTCTGGACAGAAGAGAGAAGAAGGAGACAAAGTGAAGTAAGGAAGAACTACTGGAAGGCAAGAAAGGATAAAGGAAATTAGAGACAGTGAATGCAATGGATTATTTTTCGTGGTCCAAAGATGGCCAAAATCGAGGAAAGAAGAAGAATGCTATGGGGTTTACGTCCCTTTGAACTACTGCGGCTTCAGATAATTTTGATCTTAAGATTAACTTAAACGTGCCAGTAAATCTAATGGCACGGCTCACTCGTATTTAAGAGTCTTTACATGCCAAATGAACGCACCTAGATTCAATCCCACTATCTTGCAAACAGAAGGAAAAAACATCACCGCTGTGCCATACAGTCTACCAAAAACCAAAAAGAAATATTTGCCTTGAACAGAAAGATAAAATAAAGATTATACTAAAATTAAGTCACAGTGCGAGAGTGAAAATAATATGTCAAGATAAATAATGATGTTTAAAAATAAGCAAGTGATGTTGATTATAGTTTAAGCATCTTAATATCTAGTTCATCTGCCCAAAAGAAATATACAACGTTATGTCCTGAGTTACTAATTTGTGAATTTTAATAGTATGTCTGAACACAATCGTGAATTTATGGAGTCGCTGTTCCTTTGTTTTGGGCATAGCCTACGAAGCGCCTTATAAAATACTATCTAATTTTTAAATTTCTTCATTATGGAAATTTTGAGATGGCCGCTGTGTGCCATATTCAATGTGGTAATCTTTTGACTAACGCAAAGGACATCCTTGTATCGTAGTAATCTCATGCCAAGATTCTCCTTAATTACTTAATTACATTCTGAATTCTCGATTTGATTGTTCTTATATTTTGCGCAGCCAACATCATGAATGTATGCAGAGTATGTTCTCTCGCCTTGCTCATACAAGGCTACCCATACCGTCCTATCCAGCCACTAATTTTCGTAACTAGTTATAAAGTGATGATAATTTATTTTTTATTTTTTACTTTCAAAATCGCAGCTGTGCGTAATGTTTCACTCCTATATAATCATCACGTTGATAACAGAGGACGAATAGATATGGTTCTATCGGAATGCCATGTACTGTGAGTATTGCTTTATTGGGTCATAAGACATGGATTATAATGCTTGCATGTTTCGCACGGCCACCAGCGACTGATAATCTTTACAGTTGAGCCGCAAGACGCTTCTCATTGGAAAAAAATTGATGATCAATTTAGTCGTAATTCTACTTAAGCATTGAATAGTAAGGTGGATATCCATTTTGTTTTCGTTAAGACGACATTGTGATGACCTAGACTAGTGCTACCTCTGTACTAAATATGATTCAATTCCGTTCTGTCGTTCAGGCGGTAAGGGGGCAGACAGACCATCACACACACGGAGACAGACAAACTGATATTTAGACCGTGAAGATCTTATAAGTCTACTTTCATTTTTACATAATTTGGAAGTAGGTTAATTCAATGGAGTAAATGAAGTTTATTTAGGGGATAATATTACTGCATTTTCCTATAGTTTGAGTGGCACCGGGCAGTCGGCAGGACAATAACAAGCCTTGTGGTATGTTCCACAAATAGTTTGACGAGGTGTAACATTAATGTACGTTGTCCTATTCGGTTTTGTGTTCATCTAAGAAAGACTTTCATGGTATTAGAAGAAGGCTATCAACGCACATACAATTTATATTCAATGTTACGGTAAAAATTTCATTGGGGCGTTTTTATTGATTAATCTTGAAAAATACTGATTTTTGTGGCCTGTTACTTCAAAACTTTCTGTACGATTACGAAGATACACTCGTTTTCTTGGTAAATTTGGTCAGGTAGGAAACTCCGTCTTCTTTATCTGTTGGTGATAGGATGCGAAGCCCTAAACTTGGTGGGTAGCAGTAACGACACGAGTAATGTGTATGTAGTAACCTTAGACGCTCTCCTTCATTTCGAGCTGTAGTTGCGAGAAACAGCAGCCAACGACAGTATTAACCAAGACGTATCCCGTTTATGACGTTCCTTTAACGTGAGGCAAACATATAACACTGGAAGTTGTAACATCTTTATAGTGCTGTACTTAAACACAACAAACATCGATCTTTATAAATGGTATTGCCTCGAACAACATTAATATCTTATTCCGCCAACTCTTCCAGTAAAATATAGCAGAATTGTCACATTAAATTATTTATAATATACAAATCATACCTATGAGCCATGAATTTACAACTAGGTTTATTGGTTACCTTGATTGGCTTGATATAAGACCGAGATTTAGCGGATTTTTATAACTATCGTAAAATATTGGAAAAGTTCAATCTCATTGCGCAATATTAGAATTCAGCTATCTGTATTACAGTTTATGTGAGAATACGTCATATTCAACATTGATATTTCTAACTGTCAATTTTTTTAAATGATGGGGATTTCACTGCGTTAGTCATTCCACCTAACGACCACGTGAATGCAATGTAAGGAAGGATACCTCTGTAGGAAGCGAATTGGGGAACTAAGTAGCGTTTGGAATATTATTGCCGCCATAACGCTGCAGTGGCAGGTTTTCGCTGACCTGCTAACAACGTTAGTAATCCACAGGCACTCATGAGAGTATGTTATGCATATTTCGCGTAGTTTTCTGAAAGTTTGAATTGCTCACGACAATCCGCTTACTGTGAAGTTCGGTCAGTTATTCGTTTTAAATGCACGAAACTTGAATCTGGTCGAATAAATTATTGTGACGACGTCAAATCAAATTCGGAACTATGGCTTCTTCACCAGCGGGAGCATTGAATCATGAAGAAATTCAAAAACTGATTCCATGCATGAACAGTGCTGGAAACTATATAGGCCTATTATATAAATAATTCATGCTTTTGGGCTAATGCCGTGTGTATTTTTAATTTAAACCATACGTTTCGGAGAAACCTTGCCTCCTTTTTCAATGGAAATAAACAATGTGGCCAAAGAAAGTATATCAATGAGATTACAAAAAATATAGATAAATTCCTCTGTTCGTCACCATACAGTTATTTCTGGCAGCTGCTCTCTGGTGACGAACAGAGGAATTTATCTATATTTTTTGTAATCTCATTGATATACTTTCTTTGGCCACATTGTTTATTTCCATTGAAAAAGGAGGCAAGGTTTCTCCGAAACGTATGGTTTAAATTAAAAATACACACGGCATTAGCCCAAAAGCATGAATTATTTATATAATAATCCGGGCCGTGAAAGCCTTAATATGCAAATTATATAGGCCTAGTTGTTGTGGATTCTTTAGGGGCTTTTTGGCATCGTGGTCATGTAGCCCCACGTAATTGTGTGTGTGTAGAATTTGACTGGTAACCTGTGCCACTGTAATGTCTGTACTAGTGTGTGCATTTGTGATCGAGGTAGGTTTTTGGAAGCGGCCGTGATCTTAAGTTAGATATTATCCTGGCATTTGCCTGGAGTAGAAGTGGGAAACCTTAGAAAACCACTTCCAGGATTGTTGGGGCAGGAATCGACCCCTCCTCATCTCAGTTTTGCCTCACTAGGCTGAGTGTACTGCGTTCCAACCCTCAGACCAGAATTAAATTTCTTGGCAGAGGCGGGAATCGAACCCGGATCTCCCCGGTAACAGCCAAGAATGTAACCACTGCACTACGAAGGCAACCCCCCCCCCCAAAAAAAAAAACGTGTACTGTTTGGTGAACTGTGGTTGTTATTTTGTCTTATAATCATCACATTCTATGAAAAAAAAAATACGAGTTGCTGGTGGCAAATGATGGGCACGACTTGCAATGGCGTCCATTTTACCAGCCTTTAAGAATCTGACTTCATTGCCCGGGGATGAAACCCACAGGATCAAGCGACAGACACAACAATATTGGTCCACCGTAAAGAGGAAGATTGTAGTTTTACGTGACCGTGAACCTTGGGATTATGAGCCACGGGACCATAGGACATGACATTTCACTTCGAAAATCTCACAGGTATTGACCAGGAATCGAACCTAGGTGAGAGGACAACGGCTTGACCGCTGCATCACCACGCCCCTATTGATTCACTGTGAGGGCAAATTAATCGATTACAAGCTGACGAACATGTTAATCGATTAATAGGTATACTGTATTTCTTAAAATGTATACATTTTTTTAAACGAAACGTAAAAATCAAAAGAGGTCGATGAAGAAGATATAACTGGAGCCGACATTGTGCAACGTGTGTTTCATGAAAGCAAACAAGCGCTCGCTTCTGTCAACCACAGGATTTCCCATTTCTGTTTTTGTTTCATTACTGCTGGAGCTATGGATTTGTAATCCGATTTAATATTTATGCAAAAAAATTGGAGCAATGAATTATTGAAATGAATATTTTATTTGTAACCAACAGAGAGGTCAAATCGTAATTAAAAATAAACAAGGTTGTGGTTTAGCTGAATCACAGTACAACGAAGAATAGGGACTGTTCTGTTTCGTTTTCATGTGACCCTTTGTTATTATATAGGATTTACCGTAACTCTCCACAAGAATGCTGACTCGGTTATGCTTCAGGGTATCGTATCTGACTTGCGTCGAGTTTGTCCTCTTTGAATAAAACACACACTACCATGTATGAATCTTTCTCTCTCCTACCACGTTTGTCCCTATACTGGGTCCGGCTAGCACTATTGTCTGTCACCACGGAGGCCCGGGTTCGATACCCGGATCTGCCAAGAAATTTTATTCTGGTCTGAGCGCTGAAACGCCGTGCACTCAGCCTCGTGAGGCAAAACCTGAGATGAGGTGGGTTTGATTCCCACCTCAGCAATCCCGGAAGTGGTTTTCCGTAGTTTACCACTTCCACTCCAGGCGAATACCGCAATGATTCCTAAATTTAGGCCAGAACCACCTCCTTACCAATTCGCATCTGAATTACAAATACCGGTACACACATTACTCCTACAGGCACCACAATTACACAGGTTATCAAACAAATTATATTACCGACAGTAGTGGCTACGCTGGCTAACGCGCAGCATTAGGTCATGTGGCCAAGCTCTCTGCTGACTCGGTAGACGCGTGGGTTCGAGCCCCACCGTCGGCCGTCCTTGAAATGGTTTTCCGTGGTTTCCAATTTTCAACACCAGGCAAACCTTCTGACAGGCCACGGCCGCTTCCTTCCATATCCTTGCCCAGTTTCATTCACCATCATTCATTTCATCTCTCATTAACTCCTCTCATGAGGTTGGCGTCAGGAAGGGCATCCGGCCGTAAAAACCATCGCCACAAAGACTTCCATCGCATCTCATCCCTGACCCCGTTGGAAAACGGGAATAATAAGGGGTAGACATACATCAAACAAATTATATTAATAAATATATATACACCCAAGTACACGGGACTACATAACTACGATATCGTAAAGCACACAATATATATCAACAACAACAACAATTTTATTTCTCCACTATGATCAGCCCTGCCTTAAGTCGGCTGTTAGATTGTTACCTAACTTATTGTTTTTCTGTCTGTACATTTGATTTTTCAGTTAATACTTGGTATTTAACTATAGTTGGTCAATATTGGTCAAATAAAACCTTTGTGTAGTTCATTCCTATCTAGTGGTCCGTTTGCTAATAGTTGGCGTCGAAACCAGTAGAGGAAATTGGTATATACGTAGGTGCATTTTCAGAAGAAAACTGGGTCACAAATTCTCTCGTTTATTTTATTACAATCGGGGGTGTAGTCGTTAACATGCAAAACTGCTATGCCAAAAATGGCGGGTTCAAACTCGAGCGAAGTCGTCGGATTTTTAAGAGCGTTAAAATCCTTCAGTATGGCTTCCTTTGGAGGGGAAGTAAAGCTGGCGGGCCCGTGTCATAGATGTATGACATGTAATAGTACATTATGCAACGAGCCTATAATGGCTATAATTAAGACACGAGTATGTTTATAAAACGAGCGTATGCGAGTTTTATCATTTCCATACGAGTGTCTTAATTACCATTATAGGCGAGTTGCATACGACTGTTTATGTTCGACGATAATTATAACTTTATTATATGTTTTAACATAAATATTCATATATATATCTGTTGAGATTGTCACTAGAATTTTGTGATCGGGTGCTGCGCTGGGTAGGATATCTCTGATTTCCAAGCTCTCTGACCGACCGACGCATGCGCTCTGTGTGCTTCAATGCAATATGTGCAGATTGAGCACCAATATTTAGTAAAAATGTCACCGAAGTCGTTTGAAAACAACGCGCTGTGTAGAAATTTGGTTTGGGGATATTAAGGTACAGTGCTATTACTTGTCTCATATTCACCAGTTTATTTACGCGAACATATGGACGGTGCACCTTCGGTAATTTATAAAGACATGTTGGATCTTGAGCGCATGCGCGAAGGTATCCTTATCTTATTGGTCAAACAACTGTTTCTTGAGCTGTGATAGGTGGGAGAAAATGTTTCATAATGAAAAATAGTGTTATAATGACCATCATTATGATACAGTTTTCGGACATATAATAGTCAGGGTCGAACATAAAAGAACCTTCCACGGCAATTGGTGGTGTGTAGCAAAATTTGTAAGCTATATTTGGCTGGTTAGGAAACGCTCTATCAAGTTCCAGCGTTCGCCGCTAATGTTAGTGACAGTATCATCTGGTAGCCAAAGTTGGAACTAATTGAAATTGAACTTTTTGGGAGCCCTCGGGCTTTCAATCAAAAATGCCCAGCTTATGTCCATTGGCTGCGATTCATATATCATAATTTTTAATAAAATCAACTAATATACCCTTTAGAAATCATAAAATGAATACTCTAATTGTAATTTACTTTCAAATACTTCCCTTCCTTCCTTCATTTGAGGGCTGCCACGAATACAAGTTTAGTGGTGGTGGTCTTGCTTGTTTAAGGCATGAAACGGTTAGGTCGTCTGCTCTCAACGATTTGGTCGATGGTGAAGAGGTCTACAATCAAAACTACCACCAAACTAACAACTAACTTACCTACTAGGGGACAAAAAGGACAAAAAGAAAGGATTACGAAAAATTAAAAAAACACAATAAAAGCAGGAAAAACGGTGAAGAACGATGTTTTAGGAACTTGGTGTAAAGTAGAGCCGTGAAGAATGGATAAGAAAGGCCCAGAGGAGATCGTCCGCTTTCACCAGCCGTGAGCCGTGGAGGGTGTAGCGTCATTGAAGATGCACCGTGCTTGGTGGGATTACACATCCCTGCATCCTATAGGGTACCTTGTCCTACCCCTAAAAATAAGGATATCAGAAAAGAATAGACAAGGTGGGAAATGAAAGACTCCCTAGGTCTCGGATATCCTAATACTGTTGGGAACGGAAGAGAACAATAATTGATCAAGGGAGGGAAGATGAACGAGAGAAGCCATGCATTAGTTAGTGGGAGCAATACTCAGCTGGGTTCCCATGGTTGCCAAAGCACCTACGAGTATTTTTGAGCCCCTGGAGGGGGGAGAGGAAAGCTACACAATTATTTTCAATTTAAACAAGTAGTTCCGTGAAGAACTATACAGCCTATTTTCATATATCCTACTTATGTTAATTGCCACTATCAACATACACAATTTCAGTGTGATTGCTGTAATAGATTCGTAGATATTGAGAACCGACTAAATATTTCGGATGGTCGCCATGTTGGATTTTATATATCTAGGTCCTAGAGTTATGTACTGTTACATGCAGATTATTGTGTACGTGTAGTATTCAATTCAAACTGTAATCGCATAATTAGGACGCAAGAAGTAAAAAGGAGATTTTAAAATTTCGCACAGCTGCCATCTTGAGGTTATGGAAACAATTGAAATAAATTAGATGCCAGTGGATTAACATTCGTATAAGGATTTACTGTACCAAGTTTCACTGCACTAGGATGGTTAAATTGCGAGAAACGTCCATGTGAATATTTGTATTTCGCGTCGCCGCCATGTTGGATTTGTGATCACCATGTTATTTAAAGTACTATAGGTGAACTTAAGTTCATTGCCCCTATGAACATTAAAAAATTCAGTTTGATTGCTATAATAGATTCGTAGATATTCAGAGCCGTCTAAATATATCGGATGGTCGCCATGTTGGATTGTTAAATGTATTGGCCATAGAGGCATGTACCATTAAAGGAAAATTATTTCGTAAGTTCATTATTCAAACTTTCACTTCGATCGCATGACTACATCACAAGAAATAAAAACTTAATTTTAAAATTCGCACAGCCGCCATCTTGAGATTATGTAAACAATTGAACTAAATTAGATACCAGTGTATTATAATGTGTATAAATATTTCCTGCACCAGATTTCAGTGCGTTTGGAACATTAAATCGCGAGAATGGTCTATTTAAAATTTTCAAATTCGCTGGCCGCCATGTTCGTTTTGTAGTTAACCGGTTTTTGAAAGTCTTATAGATGGACTTCCAGTAGAGCCCTTTATCTCCGTACAAAATTTCAGGGAGATACCGCTAATAGTTACAGAGATATAGAATGCCAGTGAAATATTTCGCACATCCGCCATCTCGTGGTTATGTAAACAATTGAACGAAGTTAGATGTCGGTGCATTACAATGTATATAAACATATACTGTACCAAGTTTCATTTCGTTTGGTTGGTTAAATTACGAGAAACTTCTATTTAAATTCGCAAATTCGCTTGGCCGCCATGTTGGATTTGTAGTTTCCAGGTTTTCAAAGGTCACATAACTGAACTTATAGTAGTTTCCTTTATCACCATACAAAATGTCAGGGTAATATCGGTAATAGTTTCGGAGATATTGAATGCTGGTGAAATACTTCGCACAGCCGCCATGTTGGATTGGTGAGTCGTAACAAAATTTGAAGGGCACGGTCGGGGTCGCCGGGAATAGTGCTATGAACTTACCGAGTTACAATGAAATCGCTACAGCCGTTTAGATTTTATTAGGGGGGGGTGACACACACACGAATCACACACACACACACACACGGACAAAAGGTGATCTCATAAGCCTATTTTTTTTTCAAAATTGAAAATAGGCTAAAAATAATAACATATATAAAAATTATAGTAGGTATCTTAAAATTGTGCAATAATATTCGTTTCAATTAGAATCAAAAGGAATTATGGTAATTGAATTAATATTTAAATGCTTATATTCTCCTCTTTTCTGCTGCACCAACAGTCCGAAATTCACTGGCATAGAGCACCACGCTCCACATAAACGTTTTCTATTATAATATAATGACTTTCTAATACCTAAATCTATATTTTATGTAAACAGACTTCTATTCTGTAGGAGACGCCGACTGTTTCAAACTACATTTTATATCCATTGCATTGTCCATCACTGCTTATTTTGTTTACCAACTAGCAGAAGTGCCCTACTTCTTTTAGATTATCATCTGCCAATTCGATATCAAAGTGGATTTCTGATTTCCTCCAACTACATCCCATTATTTTCTTCATTGTTTTTATTCATACCAATGATGATGATAATAATAATAATTAATATTATAACTATAACAACAATATTATTGGTTTTAGGTCCATTTTAACTACTGTGGCTTTTAGAGACACCAGGGTGGCGGAAGTTTGCCCAGAAGGGGATCTTTAACGTGCCAGTTAATCTACTGACACGGCTCCCTCGAATTTGCGCACCATCAAATGACAACTGGTTGCGCCAGGATTCGATCCTGCAACCTTGGGGACAGCAGGCGAGAACCTTACCCCTGAGCCACGCAGCCAGCCCATATACCGTTTAGAAACACATCCGAATACTCTGGTGAATTGGCAGAGATGACAATATCAGACAAGTAGTTCCGTGAAGAACTATACAGCCTATTTTCATATATCCTACTTATGTTAACTGCCACTATCAACATACACAATTTCAGTTTGAGTGCTGTAATAGACTCGTAGATATTGAGAACCGACTAAATATTTCGGATGGTCGCCATGTTGGATTTTACATATGAAAGTCCTAGAGTTATGTACTGTTACATGCAGATTATTGTGTACGTGTAGTATTCAAACTTCAATCGCATAATTAGGACACAAGAAGTAACAAGGAGATTTAAAAATTTCGTACAGCTGCCATCTTGACGTTATGGAAACAATTGAAATAAATTAGATGCCAGTGGATTTCCATTCGTATGAGGATTTAATGTACCAAGTTTCACTGCACTCGGATGGTTAAATTGCGAGAAACGTCCATGTGAATATTTATAATTCGCGTCGCCGCCATGTTGGATTTGTGATCACTAGGTTATTTAAAGTCGTATAGGTGAACTTAAGTTCATAGCCCCTATGAACATTATAAAATTCAGTTTGATTGCTATAATAGATTCGTAGATATTCAGAGCCGTCTAAATATTTCGGATGGTCGCCATGTTGGATTGTTAAATGTATAGGCCATAGAGTCATGTACCATTAAAGGAAAATTATTACGTAGGTTCATTATTCAAACTTTCACTTCGATCGCATGACTACATCACAAGAAATAAAAACTTAATTTTAAAATTCGCACAACCGCCATCTTGAGGTTATGTAAACAATTGAACTAAATTAGATACCAGTGCATTATAATGTGTATAAATATTTCCTGTACCAGATTTCAGTGCGTTTGGAACATTAAATCGCGAGGAAGGACTATTTAAAATTTTCAAATTCGCTTGGCCGCCATGTTCGTTTTGTAGTTAACCGGTTTTTGAAAGACTTATAGATGGACTTCCAGTAGTGCCCTTTATCTCCGTACAAAATTTCAGGGAGATACCAGTAATAGTTTCAGAGATATAGAATGACGGTGAAATATTTCGCACATCCGCCATCTTGTGGTTATGTAAACAATTGAACGAAGTTAGATGTCGGTGCATTACAATGTATATGAACATATACTCTACCAAGTTTCATTGCGTTTGGTTGGTTAAATCGCGAGAAACGTCTATTAAAAAGTCGCAACTTCGCTTGGCCGCCATGTTGGTTTTGTAGTTACCAGGTTTTCAAAGGTCACATAAGTGAACTTATAGTAGTTCCCTTTATCACCATACAAAATCTCAGGGTAATGTCGCTAATAGTTTCGGAGATATTGAATGCTGGAGAAATATTTCGCACAGCCGCCATGTTGGATTGGTGAGTCGTAACAAAATTTGAAGGGTACGGTCGAGGTCGCCAGGAATAATGCTATGAAATTTCCGAGTTTTATTGAAATCGCTCCTGCCGTTTAGATTTTATTAGGGGGGGACACACACACGAATCACACACACACACACGCACACACACACGGACAAAAGGTGATCTCATAAGCCTATTTTTTCAAAATTGAAAATAGGCTAAAAATCTCAGAATTAAAATTATTTCACCTTGAACCTTTGCTCCTACTTCACATTTTTCCTTCATTTTCTTATCGTGTATAATCTATTCGTGTATGGAGAGCTTAACCTGAATTCATATTATGTTATTTATATATAGAAATTTAATGTTGTCATGTTCTATTACCGATAAATTGTTAATTGGAATCAGATTGCCACTAACTATATAAAGATAGCCTGCACAGTAATAATCCGCATTAGTTGCAATCAGTTGCACAGGGCTGCCAACAAATACGGATGAACAGAACACTAGGGTAGTTAACCGAATTACGTAGCAGGGTACGTGATCGAGCTCCGCGAGGAACACAATTAGTACTAGTTTGTACATCACCGATTCATTAATAAAAGCGGGTATGGGAACCTGCTAAAGTAACCGTTTCGTTTCTTCGCACGGGTCATGCATTGGTTCAAACGAACCGGTAGGGTCGGTAATATAGTTTCCCCTTTCCCCCACTTTGCTTCATATAATATAGCACTTTAATGGAAACGACGACTGTTCCAACAGCCACGTGCACTCTCGGTCATTGTATTTCCTAATTACTTTCTAAATAATTCACTATATATTAATCTACCGCAATGAATAGAGAGACAGGTACTGTTATGATCCATATTTCATTTAGCAGTGTGCACAGCATGTGGGATTAAATTCAAAGCATCGTCAGCCAACTAGAACTACACTACGTGATAACAATATATTATTATTAATAATAATAATAATAATAATAACATAAACAATATAAACGAAAATCCACAGCCTGCTTCCAGTCTCCGACCGGGTCAGGAATGGAATGAATGAAGCCCCCATCTAGCGGCGAGGATATGGGCTGTGCCGGCTGCTGAGGCCTGTCACACTCCTCTGGGGCAATGATTAAATGAATGACAGATGAAATGAAATGATAGTGGAGAGTGTTGCTGGAATGAAATTTTGACAGGGAAAACCGGAGTACCCGGAGAAAAACCTGTCTGCCTCCGTTTTGTCCAGCACAGATCTCACATGGAGTGACCGGGATTTGAACCACGGACCCAGCGGTGAGAGGCCGGCGTGCTGCCGCCTAAGCCACGGAGGCTTGCATAAAAAATATAAACGAACAGGCATAATAATTAAGTTAACGTTGTTAATTCGTTATAAAGGCTTGGGACACCTCGATCATCAACCAGGGTAATTCAGTGTGTGTTCAATTTGCCTAAAAAGGTGTTTATTTTTGGGAGACTGGAGTAGGCTACTGTGTGTAACTGTAATTATTACTGTCGGGAATGGGACGGTGGTGGGGGGAGGTGTGCCCTGGGACTTAAAATAAGGTACTATCCCAGCATTTTCCTGGAGGGAGTGTGGAGAATACCAGGGAAAATCATACTAAGGATAGTCGCTGTAAACGTCGGGAAATGAATCTCCGATCTCAGGACATCCTGCCGCCCCCAATTGCGGTCATTGTGAGCGATATAACTTGTACGGCTAAGCCAAAATACTCGTATATACTGAAAAGAAATATGTATTATATACTACGAACAGCAACCAAACAAGTGGACTCTTCACCATTGCGGGAAACACTATAGGAAAGAAGATACTACGAAAGAAAATGAGGGGTAGTAAAAAAGACGCATTTGTTTCAGCATAAAGGGACTTAATCATACAGTAAAATAATAATAATAATAATAATAAAAAACAATAACAATAATAATAAACATGTCTTGAGTCTTACGTCCCGTTCAACTAATGTAGCCTTAAAGATGCAAATGTGTCATGTTTTTGTCTTGAATAGAATATTTTAAGTGCCGGCAAACATACTGACTGTGTTCTCTCGGTGCCGGGTGTTTTATTCCCACATCCTTAGCTACAGTTAGGCTGTCACTGCAGAGGTCCATGTTCGATTCTCGACCTGCCAAGAAATCTAATTCTGATCTAAAGTCTGGACCGGTATACACTCAACCTCATGAGGCAAAACCAGAGAAGAGGTTGTTTCAATTCCTGTTGTCGTTGTTTCGTTTGAGGGACTTTGACATCGAGGTCATTTAGCCCCGTGTATTTGGGCGAGTGTGGAATTTTGTCTGATAACCTGTGTTAATGTGATGGCTGTATTAGTGTGTGAAAGCTATTTGAAACTTAGGTGAGGATTCGGAATTAAGCGGCCGTGGCCTCTAGTTAGGAACCATCCTGGCACTTGCCTGAAGTAGAAGTGAGAAACCACAGAAAACCACTTCCAGGATGGCTGAGGTGGGAATCGAACCTCGACCCCATTTCAGAAAATTATTAAAAATATTAACGATTGGTGTACTGTAGCCACTGTATTCATTCGTACCAGATATTAGGTACAAGTTGTTCTTGCAGGAATGTGTATATTGGCATATGGTGCACATACAGTGCTATTGAGAACTCGGCGTGATTATCCACATTGACTGCTGTAATTCCCAAGTGTGTATTTCATCTTGTAAATTATAGCCGTTTCTAGGGATGGCTGAAATAGATTTTGGGTATAAAATTCCACTACAAACTTGCTTTATGCAATCTGATCAGCTTGTACGTAAAGCTTCAACGAGATCGGGAGGTTTATGTTCGTGATGTTTCCTTGTACGTTTGAAAATTATTCAAGTTATTAACGATTGTTTGCACAGTAGGCACTGCATCATTCGTACCAGAAACAAGGACGATTTACCTCCATTCACTCCTAGAGGTAGCAAGTCCTAGCCATCCAGTAGATAGGTTTCCTATTTATGGACTACTGTACTAACACAGTGAGCTTGATATATGTCGAGAAAATTGCCCCTACTTCCATATTTCGTTCAAAATTGATCTCACGAGGGACTTTTCTAACCCCACATTATACATAGCACTTTACCTTAGTAAAACTGCTGCATGCTCAAAATATCACACGGAAGACTCCGTCCAAGACCTGTGTTCGTTCTCCTTACCTGAAACAATAGTAAGAAAAACTACAATTGCTACAATTGCTACAATTGCTACAATTATAATAACATAACAGTAAATTGTTCATTTATGAAAGTCACCGAGGATAGGACATATGTGGGGGAAACACTCTGGTCCAGAAAGCATTATGTTTTGTGACATATGTGGGATAGCCTAGTCCTCATTAAGTTATGTTAAGTTATGCTAGCGTGCAACCTACAAGAGCTGTACGAAATGATTGGACAGTATACAGTAATTTAGTTAAAGAAAGCTTTCCAGTCGGTCAACAAAATTTGTGTTTAGCGACTGGAGAGCTTTCTTCAATATAATTAGGCAACACTGAAAAATTACATCCATCACTTCAATTTTATAAGCCAAGTAGTACCTGAATATTGCACCATTTGTTAAAAGCTAGACATGAATCTGCTTCAAAATAAAGTACCATTACGAAAGAAATGCCTTACCTTGTCTCTTTGTTCAATATTTTTAATGAATCATTCTAAAGTGAACTATGGACACCAAAAGTATTTTAAAAACGCGTAAAAACCTAGGCGATGAACTGTTAGTACAGAAGCGTGGTTCCAGAACAAGTCGGCACAAAACCGAACGCCCAAAAACGAACAAAAGGAAGGAAGCTTGTAGTTTAACGTGACCGTTAATCTAGAGATCATGAGCCATGGGACCTCCTTTTTACGTGGAATCCGAACCACAGGACGTGGCATTTCACTTCGAAAATCTCACATGCATTGACCGGGAATCGAACCCGGACCGCCTTGGTGAGAGGCATACAGCTAGACCGCTGAGCCACCACGCCCCCCAAAAACGAACATTATGACAACATACGCACCGGGGTTATTGGTTTGGATAAGAGTGCATACAGTTGTGGATGAGAGTTGTAAAATATGATATTTTGTCCCCATATTCAATTGGATAAGAGTGCATACCGTTGTGGATGAGAGTTGTAAAATATGTTATTTTGTCCCCATATTCAATTGGATCTTTTCTGAAGAGGGCCAGATTGCATGAGTTTAAATGCCCGTGGTAGACTTTTGGTATAGCCTGCAGGAACTGTCCATAACAAAAATTGGTTTCAACAGTAATTCCTTTCTTGTAGTTATGAAAGAAATGCACATTGTGCAAAGCAAGTTGATGAGAGAAATGGCAGTTTGTGTTCAGACAACAATAGATCCTCAGCGCGTTCATCTACCTTGTGCGCTACATCTATGCACTTTGTTAAACACGTAGTATTTTGTAGATGGATCTAATGCATATAGAGACAAAATATCACCACTGATATTTTCCTTGGGATTCAATAAGAGTGACAAGTATCATCAAGATCAGCGAGTTCGCGTTTGCATGTTCCCTTGTGAGATGGCATGTTGCACAAACTTAAAAAAAAAATACAATATTACACAGATAAAGGCTTAGCTTACTTTCTCGTTACGAATTATGCCGAAAACGCGTATAACATTACAGGACCTATAATATGAGTAAAACGTTTTAAGTTATACTTCGAGGAAACTGACAAAATGAAACGAGGAATATTTGTTCTTTATTGTCCATGAAATGCGGAGATAGCACATTAAAATAAAGCTGTGTATTTGCACCTAACAGTGGTAGTGCTACTGTACTCAGTGTTTACTGAACTGAATTGTACGGCATGGCAGAGGCATGCGCAAAAATGGAATGAATAATGTTCAAATTAGCCAAGCTACCTCCATTTGGTGGGAGTTAATGGACCACCTGTTTCCACCACGAGAGATAAGTTAGAAGAGTGCTTCACATCCATATCACTCAGTGTACAAACAATTTAACAATGTTGCGACTATGCACTTTAGCCCCAAGTGTTCTCCAGAAGTAAATTGGAAAATATCTTGTTAAACCTTGCTAAATGGTGGGTGAAACTAGCATTAACTAGCGAAGCAGCTATAATAAACATTATAAGGATTTATTCATGTCACTCCGTTAATACATGGACTCAAGGCTACCCTACCTTTTTGTCAAGGAGCCAATGATCATACGAAGGGAGCATAACCCTTGAATACCCATGTTTTTTGAAACGTTTCAGAAATACTCTTCTTTCTGGTGACAAAAATTATCAAAATTATCAAGTTGGTACAATAACATAAAGTGCTTCTTCAATAATTATGGTCGCTGTCATGATTTTGTCTCCTCTTTTTATTTTAGGTTTTAGCAGTAATTCTTCATACTTTCACGATGTTTTTTCCTTCTTCTTCTTCTTCTTCTTCTTGTTCTTCTTCTTCTTCTACTTCTTATTCTGGTTCCTATCCGTTCCGGATGTTGGCAACCATCTTGACTGTGCAGTTCCTATCACTCGCTGCTCGGAATAATTCACTGGGCGTTTTGGAGGTCCAGGCTGTGAGAATTTTTAACCAGGATATTCTTTTCAGTCCAACACTTCTCTTCCCTGGAAATTTTCCATGAATAATAGGCTGCAGGAGATGGTACTAGTCGGTATTCCTCATGATGTGTAGTAGGTATTGAATTTCCTTATTTTCATGGTTCTTAATACTTCCTTGGTTTTTCTCATTTTTTGGTGAAACTCAACATTTCTGCCAAGGTATGTCCATTGTATACGCAATATCCTTATGTACAGCCACATTGCAAAGGTCTATAACCATTTATATAAATACTCTGTCAGAGTCCATGTCTCAGCATCGTAAAAAAAAAAGAGTAGAGGACACATAACATCTTCTTACATCTGTCCAAACCGGAGGGCGCTTTTTCTTTTTCCAGAAAGCCCCCGAATTTTCTAATTTATTTTCTATTTTGAGTCTGTCTAACTTCTTCTCTTGTAATGTTCATTTCCGTTAAATAGTTTTCACTTCCAAAAACCAACTAATTTGCATTTTTGGTTTATTATTATTATTATTATTATTATTATTATTATTATTAACATTATTATACATACATATTCATTTCAGACTGTTTTGCCATTTAGTGTCCAGTCTAGTCTGCAAGCCTCTGTTTGCGAACAAGTTGCCTCCATGATCCCCTATTAGCAGATAGCACTGTTGGCTTCTCTGTTTCTACACCTCTCACTTTGAAATCGCTCAACACTGAATCTAGGTCTACCTCTGCTTCTCTTACCCTCTACAGCAGAACTCATTAATCTCTTAGGTAATCTCTCCTCCCCCATTCTCTTCACATGACCGCACCATCTGAGTCGGCTCATACGAGCAGCTTCATCTACCATGTTCATTTCTAACTTAGCCTTTATCTCCTCATCACGAGGACCCTCCTACTATTGCTCCCATCAATTTGTCCCAGCAATCCTTCATACTACCCTCATATCAGTTACTTCTAGCTTATATATCAGATACCCAGAATCTACCCAGCTCTCACTTCCATACAGCATGGTCGGTCTAAATACTGAGCGACAAAGGGAGAGTCTCGTCGCTACACTAACTGCTATCGTGCAAAAAATTGTAGATCGCAGCTGAGATCTCACTCAATTGCTTTTTTTCATTTCTAATGTTCTTGTCGACTTCATCGTTATGCGATACGGTTACGGCGTGTATGACGTCATCATGTTGTTCAGTGCATATGCACCGAGTCTGAGTTTACGGAGACGGCAGTGCGTGACGTCATGCAGCACAGTGCACCTCCTGCTCTCCGTTCCCGCGCGGGAAGCCTAAGTTAAAGGGTAATGGAGTCTGTTGAGTCTGAGTTTACTCCTGGTGTCTGGCGTTATGCGATACGGAGACGGCGAGTGCGTGACGTCATGTAGCAGAGTGCACCTCCCGCTCTCCGTTCCCCATGCGGGAAGCCTAAGTTAAAGGGTAATGGAGTCTGTTGAGTCTGAGTTTACTCCTGGGGTCTGGCGTTATACGATACGGAAACGACGAGTGCGTGACGTCATGCAGCAGAGTACACCTTCCGCTCTCCGTTCCCCGCGCGGGAAGCCTAAGTTAAAGGGTAATGGAGTCTGTTGAGTCTGAGCTTACTCCTGGGGTCTGGCGTTATACGATACGGAGACGACGAGTGCGTGACGTCATGCAGCAGAGTGCACCTCCCGCTCTCCGTTCACACCCCTAGCTTGCCACGGTGGGTGAGTGGATAGTGTGTCGGTCTACTAACCCCAAGATTGCAGGTTCGCCCCTGACTGTGGTAAGTGATTTTTTAAAGGCGGCAAAAATACGACACGCATGTCATACGATGTTGGCATGTTAAAGAACCCATTTGAATTCAGTAGGCCGTGTTCATAATGGCAAAATTAATCTCGGGAGTTTCCGCCAACACTAAGTTCCTCATTTCTCTACTAGAAAGCGCTATAGTGTTCAAGGAGCTTAGATATCTAACCTCCTTGACTTTCATAGTGATTCAAGGAACAACGAAATTCGACATGCAAGCTGCCCTCTGGGTGTCAAATTACAAAGCTTGCACCCGGCACCCGAGGCCATACGATATTATTATATATCCGTTTCCCGAGCGGGAAGCCTAATTAATGGGTAATGGAGTCTGTTGAAAGAGTCCTCCTGATCCTTTCTAATATATGTAGCATTTGTCATTTGAAATGACTGTATCTTTGTCCACACCTTGACCCTATTTCTTTCCCCACACTAGCCGACCATCCTGAGAGAATACACCTATCTGGCATTCTAATTCATTGTGTTTCTTCCCTACCAACATAACTTTCGTTTTGTGAAATGCTGATTTTCATACCAAATTCCCTTCACTTCTGGTCGGTTGGTTCCTAAGTTTAGAGGCTGCGACAACACGGTCATGTAGCCCCGTGTACTTTGGATGTGTGTAGAATCTGTCTGATAACCGGTGTTAATTGTGATGACTGTATTAGTATGTGTTATCAGGTTTTTAATTCAAGTAAGGACTGTAATTTTTCAAATAGTTCCTACTTTTGCCGCCAAACGCCACCGTCAACGACTCTTAGTTTCTTAACTTAGCTACCAGACGCCACCGCAGTCGGCTCTTGGCAACGAATGTAGGAACCTAAAAGCGTTGTTTACATTCTCAACCCATACAATTTAGCTTCACACAGGTGTAATTAGTGGAAGGCTCTTTAACATGCCATAAATCTATTACATGGGACCGCCAACTTTACTTCCCCTCCGAAGGAAGGCATACTGAGGGATTTTCAACGCTCTTAAAAATCCGACGGCTTCGGCCGGGTTTCAACCCGCTATCTTGGGCATAGAAGCTCAGCATGCTACCGACTACGCCACCGAAGCCGCTCCCTTTACTTCTGTTCAAGTTCTAACATGTCGTCTTGTAAGTTATTATTATTATTATTTTACAACGTTTTGCCCAACTAAGAAGCGTGATTCAATCTATTTTACAGATGATAATGATTTTGCTTTCTTGTCTTTCCTAAATCTCTTCATTCTCTCACTATGATGTTTTATCGTTTCTTCTGTCCACGCAGTGGTGGCTCCTATTTGGTGGTTTGCAGCAAAGGGATATTAATTCACCAACGTTCTGAAGCTAGGCCTGTCCCATAATATTCCGCCTCTCACGTTGATTTCTTGAAGGTCATTTTCAATTTCTGTTATCCAGTTGCTCCTGACATGCAGTAAGAAAGCTTGATTAAATACCCTTTTAGTAAGTCTTTCATTGTCCATTCTTTGAATATGTCCATAAAATGTTAATATATTTTTAATAGTGTATGATATTTTCTCGGAATGTTAGTAGCTTATACTGTAGCTCGTGGAACCTCTGTTTGATACACACTCCATATGTGTGCACTGGGACTATGATTTTCCTCCCTTCTTGTTGTTCTAAATGTTCAGTTAGGGATCTGCCTCCAGTGATCAGGGTTTTCTGATGCGTATAATGCTTCAGGTTGAATTATCGTGTTATAGTGTTTTAATTTGGCATTCAGAGATATTGGCTTACTGTTGTATCTGTTCCAGGCGACTCTATAGAAGTTTATGTAATGCAAAGATTCTCTGTATGTTGCTTCATAACTTAATCCAGATGGTTGTATGATTTCCCCCAAATATTGGAAATTATTTACCTGAGGAATTTGTCGAAACTGCGTAATCATAGTTTGTTTTTCTAAGTATCAATGAGATCCTTTTATGTATCGGGTATTCTCATATGAAATTTGAAGAACAGTTTTACATGCAATTTCATGGGGCTTTTCCAAGGAAGGAAGAGCTTCCTGCCTATTGTTCAATAGAATTAACAGATCATGTGCTAAGGCCAAATATTTCAGATGAATTATATCATTTAACTTGCTTGCCGATATTAATTTCCATTTTTTTTATTTTCCCCAGTTTCGGATTACTTGTCTTACACTAGATTGACCAGCAATTATTACATTATAATTAATTCACAATAATCGTTCCGCAAAGGTAGGCAATTGAAACTGTTCATCCCCTCATGAGCAGTCAGTTAGATGCATGCCTGTTCCCCGTAATAATGGAACAAACACAAACACATACATGAAAGCCCAAAACCATTGCAATTCCATTGATTTGACCTGGAACATTAAACAATTGCAAAAGAATACAACTGTACAGACAGAGGATACCCTACAGATTTATTTATAATGAAAATATATCGACTATTTTTTATCTTTAATTTCGAAAAGAAATTTGAATAATTAGCGTAATAACACATGATCACGACGTTCAGTTGTAAAATGCAATCTTCAACTAGTAAAGGAGAGTAATGACGAATGGAATGACAGTAACGGTTAGAGTGGTGTATTATGACAAAAAGTGAAAATGACAATGAAGGATGGAGTGACTGAACAAGCTTGTACAGTATATAAAGTGGCAGTAACTTCACAACATATATGTTCAATAACTGCACTCATTGCACTGTATGATTATTTCTTGGTGTATGAGCTAAACCTCTTGAATTTGGGATGCTCAAAAATCACATATTTTGCCACTGATTGCCAGCAAGTAACGACCCGTTTCCTCATAAGTGAATGATGATATTCTCTGAGTCATGAACCACTCTGGTTAGCGCCAGTTTTAGGTAGATATCATTAGAAAGCTAACTATTGCAATGGGTACTATGTTTCGACTTCCGGAAAATTTCGACATATCTTCGCGTTTCACATCCCCCAGACCCCAAAACCACCGTCAGTTCAAAAGTTTATATGTAATTTATGTATATATGTACCTATCTATATATATATATATATATATATAATATATATATATATCAGTTTCTTGTGGACACGATAACTGCCATAATTTTGCACCAATCACTTTGAATTTTTTACATAATATGTATCCCTATAAAATCTCGGTCGAGTTAGCTAATGGGCAAAATCGGTCGAAGGGGGTGAAAATGGGGGACATTTTTCGAAAAAGTGAAATTCCGCTATAACTCTCTTAATACGTGAAATATCGAATCCATTCAAAGTTCATAATATGTGTCGGATAAGTGCCAAAAATGTATGTCAAATAAGTTTTTTGATAGCACCAACCATTGACCAAAGGGGTGGAAAAAAAGTGGGTTTTTCGGGAAACATTAATCATATCTCTCTTAATAGGCACAATATCAAAACCGTGCAAAATGGAAAATATTCCCCTAATATTTACCTAAAACTTTTGTCTGAAAGAATTTTTGATATAACCCACCATTACGCCAATGGATGAGAAAAATGATTTCGGAATTTTAGAAAATGCCAAGTGTCATCAGAGGTTACCATAACAACGCTTTTAAATTTATAAGGGACAAGCTGTACCCGGCATGCGTTGCAATGCCAATCAAAGAAAGTGTTGGCGTTGAAATTCTGTTTCTGGAAGTGCTTTTGGATACACAACATGTAAACTGCCTCTAAGCTATCGTAAAATGGATTTTCTAATTTTGAACCATTCGTGGGAGCGTGCACAACAACTTTAAAAAGTTTCATCGCTGTCACTCATTTGTTGAATCTACTCGTGCGCTACCTATTGAGAAATGTATTACTAAGTCGAAGTCCATCCTTGGCGTGTGCACAATAACTCATCAAGGTTTTATCGCAATCGAAGAATGTTACATGAACGCAATAGGGGATTTTGTTGAAACGCTTCGCGCTTCATCACCCATTTGTTGCATCTACTCTTGCGCTACTTATTGTGAAATGGATTTACTAAGTCCCCTTCCCTGGCGGGTACACAATAACTGATCAATGTTTCATCGCAATCGGATGAATAGTATATGACCGCATACCTAATTTTGTTTAAACAATTTGCGCTCCGTCACACATTTGTTGAATCTACTCGTGCGCTACCTACTGTAAAATGTATTTACTAAGTTAGAAACCGTCACGTAAGTGTCCACAACATCTCACCCAAGTTTCATCGCTATCGGACTAATGGGATATGAAGACATAGGGGACTGTATTGAAACGCTCCGCGTGTCGTCGTTCATTTGTCGAATCTACTCGTGTGCTACCTACTGTGAAATGTATTTACTAAGCCAGAAACCTTCCTTGTAGTGTCCACCATATTTCACCCAAGTTTCACCGCTAACGGCAGAATGGTATATGACCTTATACGGGACTTTGTTGAAACGCTTCGCGCGTCGTCCCTCATTTGTTGAATCAACTTGTGCGCTGCATATTGTATAGTGGATTTACTAAGCCAGAAATTTTCCATGACGTGTACACAACATCTCACCCAAGTTTCATAGCTATGGACGAATGGTACATCAATGCATACGGGACTTGGTTGAAACGCTTCGCGTGTCGTCGCTCATTAGTTGATTCTACTCTTGCGCTACACGTTGTAATATGGATATACTCAGCCAGAAACCTTCCCTGGAGTGTACACAACATCGCACCCAAGTTTCATCGCAATCGGATGAATGGTATGTGAACGTATACGGGACGTTGTCGAAACGCTTCGCACGTAGTCACTCATTTGTTGAATATAAACGTGCGCTTCGTATTGTAAAATGGATTTACATAGCCAGAAATCTTTCCTGGAGTGTACACAACAATTCACCAAACATTTATCACTATCAGACGAATGGTATATGACTTTATACGGGTCTTTGTTGAAACGCTTCGCGTGTCATCGCTCATTTGTTGAATCTACTGGTGCGCTACCTATTGTAAAATGTATGTACTAAGCCAGAAACCTTCCCTGGAGTGTACACAACATCTCACCCAAGTTTCATCGCTATCGGCTGAATGGTATATGAAATTATATGGGACTTTGTTGAAACGCTTCGCGCGTCGTCGCTCATTTGTAGATTCTACTCGTGCTCTACCTATTTTTAAAGGGATTTACTAAGCTAGAAACCTTCCCTGGAGTGCACACAAAATCTCAGCCTAGTTTCATCGCTATCGGACGAATGGTATATGAACGCAAACGTGACTTTGTTGAAATGCTTCGCGCGTCGTAGCTCATTTGATGAATCTACTCGTGCGCTGCCTATTGTAAAGTGGATGTACTAAGCCAGAAAATTTCCCTGCAGTGTACACAACATTTTACGCAAGTTTCATAGCTATCGGACGAATGGTATATGAATGCATACGGGACTTTGTTGAAACGCTTTGCGTGTCGTCGCTCATTTGTTGAATCTACTCGTGCGCTATCTACTGTGAAATGTATTCACTAATTTTGAAACCTTCACGTAAACACAACATCTCACCCAAGTTTCATCGCTATCGGATGAATGGTATATGAACACACACGGGACTTTGTTGAAATGCTTCGCGCATCGTCACTCATTTGTTGAAACTACGCGTGCGCTACCTATTGTAAAATGGATTTACTAAATCAGAAACCTTCCTTGGAGTGTACTCAACATCTCACCCAAGTTTCATCGCAATCGGACGAATGGGATATGAACGCATAGGAGACATACCCACAGACAGACAAACTATCACGTAACATTGATTTTTATATATATAGATGATCTGTCAGAGGTTGCCAAGACAACGCCTTTGATGAGATCACATTCATTTTTAGCCTACTTTTCACACTTTTCAACAAGTAGTTCCGTGAAGAACTATACAGCCTATTTTCATATATTCTACTTATGTTAATTGCCTCTATCAACATACACAATTTCAGTTTGATTGCTATAATAGATTCGTAGATATTGAGAACCGACTAAATATTTCGGCTGGTCGCCATGTTGGATTTTATATATGTAGGTCCTAGAGTTATGTACTGTTACATGCAGATTATTGTGTACGTGTAGCATTCAGACTTCAATCGCATAATTAGGACAAGAAAAAACAAGGAGATTTAAACATTTTCACAGCTGCCATCTTGAGGTTATGGAAACAATTGAAATGAATTAGATGCCAGTGGATTAACATTCGGATAAAGATTTACTGTACCAAGTTTCACTGCACGCGGATGGTTAAATTGCGAGAAACGTCCATGTGAATTTTTATAATTCGCGTCACCGCCATGTTGGATTTGTGATCACCAGGTTATTTAAAGTCCTATAGGTGAACTTAAGTTCATAGCCCCTATGAACATTAAAAAATGCAGATTGATTGTTAAATAGATTCGTAGATATTCAGTATCGTCTAAATATTTTGGATGGTCGCCATGTTGGATTGTTAAATGTATAGGCCATAGAGTCATGTACCATTAAAGGAAAATTATTGCGTAGGTTCATTATTCAAACTTTCACTTCGATCGAATGACTACATCACAAGAAATAAAAACTTAATTTTAAAATTCGCACTGCCGCCATCTTGAGGTTATGTAAACAATTGAACTAAATTAGATACCAGTGGATTACAATGTGTATAGATATTTCCTGTACCAGGTTTCAGTGCGCTTGGAACATTAAATCGCGAGAAAGGTCTATTTAAAATGTTCAAATTCGCTTAGCCGCCATGTTCGTTTTGTAGTTAACTGGTTTTTGAAAATCTTATAGATGGACTTCCAGTAGTGGCCTTTATCTCCGTACCAAATTTTAGGGAGATACCGCTAATAGTTTCAGAGATATAGAATGCCGGTGAAATATTTCGCACATCCGCCATCTTGTGATTATGTAAACAATTGAACGAAGTTAGATGTCGGTGCATTACAATGTATATAAACATATACTGTACCAAGTTTCATTGCGTTTGGTTGGTCAAATCGCGAGAAACGTCTATTTAAAAGTCGCAAATTCGCTTGGCCGCCATGTTGGTTTTGTAGTTACCAGGTTTTCAAAAGTCACATAAGTGATCTTATAGTAGTCCCCTCTATCACCATAGAAAATGTCAGGGTAATATCGGTAATTGTTTCGGAGATATTGAATGCTGGTGAAATATTTCGCACAGCCGCCATGTTGGATTGGTGAGTCGTAACAAAATTTGAAGGGCACGGTCGAGGTCGCCGGGAATAGTGCTATGAACTTTCCGAGTTTCATTGAAATCGCTCCTGCCGTTTAGATTTTATTAGGGGGGGACACACACACGAATCACACACACACACACGCACACACACACGGACAAAAGGTGATCTCATAAGCCTATTTTTTCAAAATTGAAAATAGGCTAAAAATGAGGAAAAAGTAGACTTATAAGATATATCCGGGAAAATGTGTCTGTCCTTCTGTCTGTCTGTCTGTCTGTCTGTCCTTCTGTCTATCTGGCTGTGTGTGTGTGTGTGTGTGCCCCCCCTATCAACTCCTAAACGGCTGCAGCAATCGAAACCAAATTTAGTATGAGTAAAGATGTATACCGGAATATCTCAGGCCCATATTTTAAAAATATGCCAGTGCTACCAACTGCTAAAAAAACGCACTAGAAATTTGAGCTCCATGTTGGATATCTTGGATGGTATACATGGGAGCTATTCTAAAATTGGCACACATGTAGATAATACTATTTCAGTTTAATTTCCAGGTGGCCATACATGACAGCGTTGCCAAAATAATTTTAAGCCTTCTGATAAGTCCAATTTTAAATGCATATAACTTCTATACTATCAATTGGATTTCAACCAAATTCTGTATGTAATATGTGTACATAAACATATATGACTGAGTGTATTCTTAAGAGCCACCAGGGCTGCCAACTGTTAATAATTTCTCTCTATTTTGTATCCAAATATATCAGAAAGTATGCAAGCCGACAGCTTTAAACTATGCACACGTAAATTACCTGACATTTTATATTAATTTGGAGTAACTTATATACGTCAGTTCTACCAACATGATTCTAAGCCTGCTGATAGGACCAATTTTTAAATACATGTAACTTCTATACCAAGAAATGGATTTCATCCAAAATTGGCACAAAAATATATAATATTTCAGATTATTTCTGATCAGCACTCGCATGACATTGTTGCCAACATGCTTTTACGTGTACTAATAGATCCAATGTCTAAATCCATGTAACGTCCTTTGGACTTCAACCACATTTTGTATTCTGTACCTTAGGAGATGGAAGTAAGAATATATTCAGTCACCAGAGCTGCCAACAGTATTGCTCTATTAGGCTACATTATGCCTAGTATACCTTATTTCGAACTAATTAAGACATTTCGATATTACCCACTTAATTTCGTCATTATTCTAGATAGGTTCATATACTGTAGATTAATCTATGGTATGAATCTTAATTTTAAGAAAAGTAGGCTCTTTAGTTCGTCACGGAACTTCTTGTTCCATCTGACTATGAGGGAAGCGGCTAACTGGTAGCATGCTGAACTTCTATGCCCAAGGTGCTGGTTCAAAGCCGGACAAAGTCGCCGGATTTTCTAAGAGCGCTAAAAATCCGTCAGCCTGCTTTCCTTCGGAGGGGAAGTTACAACGTTCGTTGCAAGTTGCTGGTTGCGGTGGCATCTAGCAGCCAAATTCACAGCTAGGTGTCGTCGACGTTAGTATTTGTTACAAAATTAGGTACTACTACTTAAAATTGACCGTCTGCAGACCTTACCTGAATTACAGACTAATACAGTCATCACAAATAACACCGTTTATCAGACAGATTCTACACACACCCAATGTACACGGGGTTACATGACCACCTTGTCGCAGCCCCTAAACTGAGGAACCAACCAACATCTCTGGGTGTGATAAAATTTTGCGTGAAGAAGTAACAGACTGTTAGATAGTTACACATTAGTTCCAAACCTTGCATAAGGACAGTGTGATCACAAGTATAAAAATTAACCCCAAAGTCGTCGGATTTTTAAGAGCGTTAAAAATCCTTCAGTATGCCTTCCTTCGGAGGGGAAGTAAAGCCGGCGGTCCCATGTCATAGATTTATGGCATGTAAAAAATCCTTTCACAGACTAAACTTGTGTAAAGCAAAATTTGTTAGGTTAGATTTCGTCAGAACGCTCTATCAAAGTTCCATCGTTCACCACTAGGTATCATTGATATCTGGTGGCGAAAGTTGGAACTACTTGAAATTGAACGGAGCTTGTAGCTCACCCTTTAGGGTATCCGCTGGAAGCAGCTACAGACTCAGGCGAGCCGAACATGTCCTCGGACACTCCCGGCACTAAAAGCCATACGATAAATAAAATAACCCCAAATGACAAGAAGGTATCCCCATAAGACAGTAAAATGTTAAAAGTATGCATAGAAAGACGAAAAAATGTTAACTAACCTCCAATTGTAAAATACTTTCTCGCAATAAATGAGGTCTGATCCTCCTACGAAAACCTGCATATTTTGCCTATTATAGCCTATCCCCTAGTTTGCCCGATGAAATCTACCTCCACCTTCCGGCGTGCCGAGAGGAATTTTTAATGTGCGGTCACCCCTTAAAATAGCTAAAGTTGAGTCAACCCACTCATCTCCTACCTCTTTAATAAATATTAATAAAATTCGAATTTAAATATGCCAGCACAATATCTGAAAAATATCTAATAACCAAATCATTCCATCTTAAAGATGGCTCCAAAACTGCTAATCAGTGCTAAATAAGATGAAAGATCTTATGTACGTTACGCAAGAAGCGCTGGAATGCACTTTATAGATCGTACATAGCAAGTACAGTAGTTGCTATCCCGCAACGAGTCCCGGTACGGTGTATCAACATCTGCTGACAAGTCCAGTCAGTCAGTCATTCCTACAATAATTTGCTGTAAGTTTTACCTGGCTTCAAATCTCGAGTTCACATGTCATAGGGCCTCTTTATTGAATGAGTTACATATTTCTAGCCATGGTTCTATTTTTTTAAGCCCCTACATTTTCGATTTAGCACTTGGGACATCTACCCTCGTGTTCTTGAGTGTGTATTGGATTTATCTCGTAATCTGTGTTTCGTTGGTACCTGCCGTGGTGTACCTGAACCTAGGGCGATAGATAGCGATAGATACCTCGGGACCTGAAATAAGTTACAGATTATATTTATTTATCTATTTATCGTATGTTTTTTTTTAGTGCCGGGAGTGTCCGAGGACATGTTCGGCTCGCCAGAGGCTGTGGCTACTTCAAGAGGACACCCGTAGGGTAAGCTACAAGTTCCGTTCAATTTCAAGTACTTCCAACTTTTGCTACTAGATGTCAATGATTCCCAATAGTGAACGTTGGAACTTTGATAGAGCGTTCCAACGAAATCTAACCTATAAATTTAGCTTCACACAAGTTTAGTCTGTGGAAGGATCTTTTACATGCCATAAATCTATGACATGGGACCGCTGGCTATACTTCCCCTCCGAAGGAAAGCATACTGAAGGATATTTTACGCTGTTAAAAATCCGACGACTTCGGCCGGGTTTGAACCCGCTATCTTGGGCACAGCGGTTCAGCATGCTACCGACTGCGCCACCGAAGACGCTGGTAACAGGTATAATTTAAATAGAAGGAAATGAAAGACGTTTGACTCTGTGTAACCATTCTCAGACCCAAAATTTAATTCTAGAATATCCGAACTCGCAGCTAACATTACAGTTATGGAGCGTACCTCAACTCACTAGGCAACATTACTTTAAACCATTCAGTTTTCACCCTTCTAACACAGATTAGCTGTTCGGGTATAGGATGCCTAGATGTTCATCCCCTTAAAACTAACCACCACCAAATATGAAATAATCATTAAGGTCTAACATATAGTAGCACAGCAGAAGTAATAACAAACACCGGATATGAAATTAAAAGGCATTACTTGCTTGACTGTGTTCCCATATTGTGGAAGTAAAATATCGTCGAATGAAATCTTGTCTTTTACATTTTTTATCACTTACTTCCGGAATAAGGACGATGAATGGTAGTAAACGCGAATTTAAGCACACACCCTGTATAGTTATTTATCAACGGTGAAGCTTCACTTCAAATATGTGCCTCTCCACCCACACAAACCATGAAAACCATAATTATACAAACACATTCAGTATTTTACACAGCAGTAGTACATATGTGGTCCATTACCCCTGATATATTACTCTAAGTGGCTCATGTTTCAACATGCACGAGAAATATAGGTGTGGTCGTCAATTTACTGGTGGATCGTTAGGTTCATGAGTGTAGTACTACTGTCTACTCGCCACGCAGATAATAATAATAATAATAATAATAATAATAATAATAATAATAATAATAACAAAATTTAAGAGAGAAAAATACTGAAAATGATCAGCGGGACAGTTCAGAAAGAGGGAATATGGATAAAGAGACCGACAATAGAACTATACAAACAGACAGAGACGATTACAAACAACATAAGGAAAAGAAGGGCAAAATTTTATGGACACATAGCCTACTGTACATAGGATGAACGAGGATAGACTGACCAAGAGGATTTTTAATATAGTTATGACTAGAACACTGAAAACAATTGGGCAAAAGAAACCGTGGGAGAACTCAAGAAACTAAACATATCTACAGAAGACATGGCAGAAAGGAAAATATACAGAGAAATAATCAGAAAACTGAAATTTGAGCAAACGTTAAAAGTGAAAGAAACAGGAAAGAAGTGGACACAAGAGAAAAAGAGAAAACACAGAGAATATATGAGAGGCTTTTGAGAGGAAAGAAGAAAGAGACAGAAAAAAGACATGAACATTTATTGTCTTTTAACGTTCTCCTCAAGGGGGAATTGACGAAAATAATAATTATAATATAGTAATAATAATGAAATTAAAATAATATTAAATTGAAATATGTAAAATCAAAATTAAAATTAAGATATACTACAGTAATTGTAATAAAATCACCGTAACATAAAATATTCGAAAAACAAGATGTTCAGCAAAGAACATATAGCCTACTTTCTCCTAAATGTATGGGTATATTTATAACTCTTTGTCCTCATCCCTAAAACCACCTCTACCACCATGTAGTGTTTGTTTTCTTTTATATTGATAATTAGCCAGTAAGTGTCAAAATCAATATTATATACTTTATGATGATTGAATAACAAAACTACTAACTTATTGTAATGCATTCACGTCCGTTAATCTCTATATTAAGCCAGCCTGCAAACTTAAGGATCTATCGTTTTGGGTACCTTCCCCTTAAAAAATCCGCGCCAATCACAGTAGGTTGGTGCTGCGACCTAGCAGTGAATTCATATTTATCTAGTACGCCTCTGGGTGTTCAACGAGTAGGCAGTTTAAAGTAGCCAGGAGGGAGGTGATCCAACTGGCAGTGTTTAATGATAGAGCGTACAGTCACTCGTCCTGCTAGAAGGACCTTCCGGAAGTACTTTTGTACACAGCGGTGCGTCCTTCCAGCAGGACTTTGGACCCTTATGGCAAATGTATGAACTGGCCTTCCAGCAGGACGCGTCCTTCCGGCAGTACTTTGGGTTATCAGAGCGTAATAATATTGCAGTTCTGGTACTGGGCAAACAATACAAGTCTGTAAATATTCTAAAATATTCAATATGACTCATATTGACTAATACAATAACTGTCTCTTAACAACATATTGACTCTAAAATATATAAACGTATAAAGTATAAACGTGTTTTCTTATAGTACAGAGACTAAATAAATGTATGAGCGACGGCGCGTCCATCACTCGAGAATAAATAAATTAAAAAAAGCCTAGTTGTGTTTTTGTCAATATCCCACTGCACAGTTGCACAACTACACGTAATTTAAACTACAGTACCATGACATTTACTGATATCATAATTACTAGCAAATAACGAGCGACTCCATGCATCTCCGCTGTTTGGAGCATCGAAAATAGGTAGCAAAAACATAAACACAGTCACCATTACGTATAATCGCCGCCATTACTGAACGGTCAGAGCTACCAACTTCAGACTTGCATGCGCTGATTCGTTACATTTCCCTCTATATAATGGAAAAAAGAACGGTCCTGCCAGCAGGACGATTCGTCCTCATATAAGCAATTGAATTACGTACTCAAATGAGGACCTAACTTCCTGCCGGCAGTGCCTTGTACGTTCTATCATTAAAGGTAATCGGAGAGCGATCGTGGCTAATAGTCGAACTACCAGTATTACAAAATTGCCATACTTTAGGAGGCCAGGTATTGACACAGCGGTATATTTGGAACAATACTACCCACATAACCCACAAGAGGACAGCACCGTACAGAGACATTAAGAAGGCTGTGGTTGATAACAACGTGTATCTAATTCTTCTATTCTCCTTTTCGTAATGTCTTCTGTTTATGTGCAATGCTGGGACTGTGATTTTATTAATAAACGAGTGTATACATTAGCCTCCCCTTTGAGCTAAATGACATTTTATTCAGTATCTGTGAAAAGAGCTTGTGCACATCATTTGTAAAAGAATTCAAGAAAAAAAAAGTCAACTGTAGCAGTATTCGATCCCCAGTCAACTGCGTGACAGGCTAACACGCTAGCCCAGAGCTAAACATATCCGTAACATCATGGCGATCTTAACTGATATATTAGATTCAACCTGTTGGCAAATAATGACTTGAAATAAACTATTTCTTCACTGCAGTACATCTTCATTATAGATAATTTCATACAAAGTTTATATTATTGTATCAGTAGGGTATATCGCATACAACATACTAAAACTACTGAAATATAAGACAGGCTCATGAGGACAGCTGCCATCTTGTCGTGTGGCAGATACAGCTCAGCTCTTTTAAGCCAGTCATACAGAATAATATTATAATATTAAATTATAATAAATAACGGATCACGACCTTCAGGATAGCTTAAACCACCCTAGGCTTGATAATCTGAATTGGTGGGTCTTAAGCTATTGATTATAATGGTTGCATAATTCACACGGCCACCATCCAGAAATGGCAAGGCCGATGACCTTGAAGTTTGGGTGAAAGACGCGTCCTATATAAAGGTATGTTCTCACCAAATTTGGTAGAGATCGGATGATTAGTTTAGCCGTAATTTGAGTTTACGTTTTGAACGTTTGAGTGGCCGCCATTCAGTTTTGGTAAAGATGGCGGCGATATAAAGTATGGCACTGAGGTGCCCTATGCTAGAGCTACCTCTGTACCAAATTTCGTTCAATTCTGTTTCACCGTGTTCGAATTGATAGGGGGGGACAGACATTTTTTTTTTTTTTTTTTTTTACATAGTAATCACTTTACACACATAGAAAGGAATTGTCAGTGCACAATGTGAATAGTTAATACAGAAATTAAAAGTCACAGCACCATTTTTTATAAAGCAACACAGAAGCAAATTGTCACTGCACCTTTGTAAGGTCAACACAGAAAGTAATCGTCACTGCACCATTTTAAAGTCACAAGCACTTATACGCATTAAACACTCCAGGCTGACGATACGAACTCGTGGCTGTCCAATTCAAAACAAACATAACAGCCGTCCAAACGCTGCAGTCAATGTTCCAAGTTTGGCGGATTTCCATCTCTCCCTGCGGAGGTGGTCCAAGAACCCCACCAGTGTGTGGTCCCGAGACCTGTGGCGGGAGAGGTTGTAATGAATCGCTCCCGCCGTGAACCAGAGGATGGCGTTACGCTTTTCCCCAGTGGAATGTGTTACTGCAAAACGTTGCACCTTCATGCCATCGGACACGTCCAGCGGCCGTCCGCAGATTCCAGATATTGCCTGGAGGGTCCAAGTCCAGACGACTGTCGCATCCCCACACGTAGTGACCCGATGGTCTAATGTGTCAGTGCGACCACAGGCATCACACAGGTCGACATCACTCTGCCCATGCCGAGACAGTTTTTCTCTGGTCGGCACAATTTCATTGATGTACTCATACAATGTCGATCGCCATTCCAGTGGAATCCAGGGATTCCACAGGTTCTCCCAAATAGTCGACCAGGCTCGCGTAGGATATTTCATCTGTATATAGGGGGTGAAGAGTCTTTCGGCGAGCAGAAACCTATAAAGCACCTTGGTAGGGAGGGCGGTGAAGGGTGTGGAGACACTGGATTTCAGACGGTTAAGAATTGCGAGTTCCTTCTTGAAAACATTGGCTGGGATGAGCATCTGGGGATTCGCACCTGGGACAAGTGACTGGATGCAGACAGTGTCAAAGGGGTCCCCCATATGGTGTTGCGCTCGAAAAAGCTGTGCGGCCAGCAAAGCGGCACATTTGTGTTCAACTGCCACAAGTTGCAGTCCGCCTCTTCGGAGTGGCAGGTTCATTTGATCTCGACGAATCCGATAGCGGTATCCAGACCAGAGGAAATACCCGATGGCCATTTCCATTCGTTGGCAGAGAACGTGCGGAGCTGGGATTGCTTGTGCCAGAAACCATACTTTGGACAGGGCAAAGGTATTAATAAACCACACTTTCTGTATCAGGTTCAATCTTCTCGTCAGTTCTTCCTTTAATTGAAATCTCAGCGTATTTAGCCTCCGGTTCCAGTTGTAGCTGACAGTTTCTGCAAAATCGGGGAAGAAAGTTATCCCCAAGATTGTACACCTGTCAACTATGGGAATGGCTAGGTCGTGCGGAGTCCTGATTGTTGTAGGCAAGCAGATGGGCATGAGCGATGACTTCGCAGCATTGATGCGTGCACCTGATGCTAGGGCGTAGGTGTCCATGATGCTATTCGTAGACGTAAGTTCTGACTCATCAGTGATAAAGACGGTCACGTCATCGGCATATGCCCGCAGGGTGATATGGGCACCATGCAGATCGATACCTTGGAGTTTCTCGTCCAGACTGCGGATCAGGGGTTCAATAGCCAAAACAAAGAGCACCATCGACAATGGGCAGCCCTGCCTGATGGATTTATGGACGGGAATTGGACGGGATAAAAATCCATTTATCAACACTCTGGATGAAGCGGATGCGTAGAGTCGTTGGAGGCAGTGTATAACGCCCAGAGGAATGTGAAAGTGACGCAAAGTTTGCCAAAGATATGCGTGGGCGACCCTATCAAAGGCTTTGTTCAGGTCAATATTCAGCAAGGCAGCCGCGTGATTTCCATTACCTGAAGCATAAAGAATGAGGTCTCGGATAGCAAAAATGCTATGCAGAATGGTCTTCTGGGGTATCGTGCAGGTTTGACCAGGGCCTATCAGGCTGTGCAGCACACTTTTGAGCCGAAGTGCTAGGACTTTGGCCAGCAACTTGTAATCCGTGTTGAGAATAGTTATTGGTCTGTAGTCAGCAATACCACGCACACCATTAATCTTGGGAATCAAAAGGATAACGCCTTCCGTAAAGCCGTGGGGTACTTCATGTGTGAATAGGTAGTTGAGGACTTGGGTGACCTCATCCCCAACAAGGTGCCAGAAGTGTTTGTACCATTCATACGGTAGAGCATCTATTCCCGGAGTCTTGTTATTGGCTGTGTTTCGTAGAGCATATTCGATCTCTGCCTTCATGATTGGGGCGCCAAGTTGACGCATGCAGTCGTTGTCCAGGTGCCGGTCCGTAGACGTCAAGAGTTGGTTACCTGCCGATTCCGAGACTGGTTCCTCAGCCAGCATCTCCCGAAAATAGCGTTCACCTTCTGCAAGTAGTTCCTCACGGGTCGTTAATATGCCCCCATCCGGTCCCGTCCACTGACGAATACACTGACGCCCTTGCGAGCGGCGGAGACGGCCAAGCTGATAAACAGACATCTTTTCCCTGTCAATCAAGGAATATTTCTTGACATGCTGCTGCAGGGTGGCTAAATCGCTTTCTCGGACATGGCAGATGGTTGTCTTAATTGTGCGTAGTGCCACCGACACATTTTCCCCTAGTTGTTCTCGATGGTGGAGGTCCTGTAACACGGTGTCATAGAAGTCCAGTTTCCGATATAAACGTTGATTACGTTCAAAGGTTATGGCTTTGGCGACTGCCCGAATGGCCGGCTTCACTTTTTCTAACCACCAGTCAGCCACATTGTTGTAACGGTGTTTCAGCCGTTGACACTGCCGATACACAGCCTCAAAACGCTGTGAGTCCTCTTCCCTTTCAAAGCAGTTGGTATTCATTTTCCACGTGCCTCGCCCTTGTATTGTGTGTGCAGGGGCGGCACTTCGCGCCGTAAATAAAAAGCCATTGTGATCACTAAAGGCGACAGGGATTATCCGACAGCCGCGTACACGTGAGGCAAGCGTACTGGACATATACGCCCGATCAATCCTGGATTTAGAGGCGCCACGGCAAAATGTATATTGGATCTGGTTGCCATGTATATGTGGCCATATATCTATTAGTTGCATGCTCTGGGTGAGTCCCTGTAACCCTGGACAGAAATTGAAGGAACCCGTCTGATCCTGGGGGCGTAAGGTGCAGTTGAAATCCCCCATCAATAGAATGGGGTGATTCGTTACCAGGTGGGGTAAGATGTCTTGCCTAAATAAAACGTTTCTCTCAGATTTATAATTGGAGCCAGATGGACTGTAAACATTTATGATCCTGACACCATGTACCGTAGCAGACGTTATACGCCCTGAAGGATCCATCACCACATCAGTTACTAGAGTGCCTTTACGGTAGATAATGGCCGTACCCCTAGCAGTGGTGCCCATGTTAACTATATAGTCATGGTCATAGAGGAAGCCAATGTTGCATTCGCTGACTTCTTGCAGAAAAAGAATGTCAACATCATATTCACGCAGAAAACGGCTTAACAGCGCCTGAGTGGCCGGATTCCTCAAGCCAGGTACATTTACTGTGGCATAGGTCTTCAAATGTGAATTATGGTCCATAGTTGATATCGGCTAAGAGGGGAGCTAACTGTTGATCCAAATCCTGCAGTGCCTCCTGGGACTGCTCACTATATTTAGCCCGCATCTTGCTAACGAACTCGGGGACTCCCTCATGCTGACCCATTTGAGCGCACTTGCGTAGAAGTGAAAGAATGGGTCCGGGGCTAGGAAGGGTTGCCATATGACACAGGTCCGACATCATTTGCTGAACCTCAAGGGCTTCGCCGGTAGTAATGCTCGCAGCAGGTGAGGCCTCTGTTGGACAACTTCTGGGGGTTTCCGGCACTCGGAAACGAGGGTCTATCTCACTGACACGTATTTCACCTTTCTTCAGCTGCTTAGGCTTGTTCTGTGCTCTACGGGTTTTAACAAGTTCGGTGGCGAGCGAAGCATCGGATTCATCGGAAGTAGGGTTAACCTTGCGCTTAGGTTTACGATTTTTCACGACTGGGGTTGCGAGCGAAGCATCTGAGTCATCAGAAGTATGCCCACGGCTAACGAGCATGCTTTCCTCAATGTCCTCAGACCAGGTGGTCGTTTTGCGTATCCCCGAATTTTCCTGTGCCGAGCCTTCTCCTTGGGGGGGAACTATGGGTAGGTTTGGCAACTGGAGGGGGTGACCGGTCAGCATCCACGGGTTGCTGTGAAGACTCTTCCTGGTGCAAGATCACAGACTCTGGATACATGTCAGGCACACCTATGTTGCCAGCCAGTGTGACCGGCTCCTTCTCCATTGGAGGCGTGCTGTCCAGCGGGGGAAAGGCTGTATCGTAGCGTGCTTGCGTATCGCCTGGGCTGTGAAGCGGGGAGTCGTCTATAAGGCGGCTGGAACTAGGGGTGACCATAGCCGCAAGGCTAGTTGTCCGTGTGTCGCGTTCAAGGCGCGTCATGGCCGAGTATCGGCGCGGACAGTCGATACGCAGATGGTCCATAGCCTGACATATGGCACATGTTTTAACTTGCCCTTCATAGCTAACCTGTCCACGGTGCCCATCAATCATGATAAAGGACGGAATTTGCTTTTTTAAATCTATTTGTATTTGTCGGATTCCATTTGCAACTGGTAACTTGTAATACTGGGACCAACTTTCATTTGTGATGGATTTGACTGTACCATATTTTGCAAAATGGGTGCGTATTGTATCATTTGATAATTCAGGCGGAATATTAAAGAGCCTTACCCGCGTGGCTTCCATGCCGGCAGCGGCAATTTCTACCGAAACAGACTCCCCATTAAACAAAGTAAGCCTGTGTGTTCCCGCAAATTTACTCAAAAGTTTGTCCATAATAGATTGAGAGATTACCTTGATAAAAACAGAGTTGGACGGTGCGTCAAGTTGCAGGGTCTCCAGTTGGTCGACGGTGAGTTTCAGCATCTCCGCCACAAAGGTGTGAATTTCCGCTGCCGACGGACGCGTGGTGTTCCGTTGGAAGGAGCATTTCAACGTATTTTTCCTGATGGTTTGCATTTTCTTCCTGGGGTTCTATCCAATTGACAAAGAGCCTGTACTAAGCGTAGGCGAAGCTATTCGGCGCACTTAACTGTTGTGTGTTGGCTGCACTCTCACTGCTCAGATGCACCAGACATGCGTGACCTTACTCGTTCGTGGCTAGAGCCACACTGTGACATTCAGAGTACACTCACTCACTCACACACACACACACACACACACACAGACTCACACACACACATACACACAGACACACAATTTTTCGCCCTGTGTTGATCTCATAAGTCTACTTTCATTTTTTGCAAAAATCGAAAGTAGGCTAAACAAGAAGTTCCGTTAAGAACTATACAGCCTACTTTTCATGCCAATGATTATTCTACAGAATATGAACCTATCTAGAATAATGAGGAAATTAAGTTGATAATATCGAAATATCTAATTAGTTCAAAATATACCTGGTATAATGTAGCCTAATAGAGCACTACAGTTGGCAGCCCTGGTGACTGAATATATTCTTAGTTCCATCTCTTAAGGTACAGAATACAAAATTTGGTTGAAGTCCAATGGACGTTACTTGCAGTTAGACACTGGATCTATCAGCACGCGTAAAAGCATGTTGCCAACAATACCATGCGTGTGCTGGTCAGAAATAATCTGAAATATTATGATATCTTGTTGTGCCAATTTTGGATGAAATCCATTTGTTAGTATAGAAGTTACATGTATTTTAAAATTGGACATATCAGCAGGCATAGAATCATGTTGTCAGCACTGCCTTGTATTAATTACTCCAAATTAATCTAGAATGTCAGGTGCTATACGTGTGCAAAGTATAGAGCTGTTGGCTTGCATACTTTCTGATATATTGATATTAGGGTATAAAATATAGACAGCATTTATTAACAGTTGGCAGCCCTGATTGCACTGAAGAATACTTATAGTCATATCTGATATGTTACACATAGCACATGCGAAATTTGGATGAAATCCTACTGATAGTATAGAAGTTACATGTTTTAAAAAATTGGCCCTATCAGCAGACTTAGAATCATGTTGGTAGAACTGACGTATATAAGTTACTCCAAAATTAATCAAACATGTCAGGTACTATTCTTGTGCATAGTTTAAAGCTGTCGGCTTGCACACATTCTGATATATTGGTATTTGGATAAAAAAAAGAGAGAGCAATTATTAGCAGTTGGCAGCCCTGGTGGCTCTTAAGAATACGATCAGTCATATCTGTTTATGTACAGATATTACATACAAAATTTGGTTGAAATCCAGTTGATAGTGTAGAAGTTATATGCATTTAAACATTGGACCTATCAGAAGGCTTAAAATTATTTTGGCAACACTGTCATGGTTGGCCTCCTGGAAATTAATCTGAAATAGTATTATCTACATGTGTGCCAATTTTGGAATAGCTCCTATGCATACCTTGCAGGATATCCAACATGGAGCTCAAATTTCTAGTGCGTTTTTTCAGCAGTTGGTAGCACTGACATCATTTTCAAATATGGACGTGAGCTATTCCGGTGCACATCTTTACTCATACTAAATTTGGTTTTGATTGCTGCAGCCGTTTAGGAGTTGATAGGGGGGGACACACACACAGCCAGCCAGACAGACAGAAGGACAGACAGACAGACAGACAGACAGACAGACATTTGCCCGATCTCATAAGACTACTTTTTCCTCATTTTTGAAAATGTGAAAAGTAGGCTAAAAATGTTCTTTATACGGTAAAATTGATAAAATTTCAGAGCAAGATATTCTCCTCCATAGTACCGGTACTGCTATGAGAGTAAACTTCCCTAGGACAATTTTATTTCACTATAATTATTATTTTTAGCCTACTTTTCACATTTTGCAAAAATGAGGAAAAAGTAGACTTATGAGATCGATCCGGGAAAATGTGTGTCTGTCTGTCTGTCTGTCTGTCTGTCCTTCTGTCTGTCTGTCTGTCTGGCTGTGTGTGTGTCCCCCCCTATCAACTCCTAAACGGCTGCAGCAATCAAAACCAAATTTAGTATGAGTAAAGATGTGCACCGGAACATCTCACGTCCATATTTGAAAATGATATCAGTTCTACCAACTGCTGAAAGAACGCACTAGAAATTTGAGCTCCATGTTGGATATCTCGCAAGGTATGCATGGGAGCTATTCCAAAATTGGTACACATGCAGATAATACTAATTCAGTGTAATTTCCAGGAGGCCAACAATGACAGTGTTGCCAAAATAATTTTAAGCCTTCTGATAAGTAGAATGTTTAAATGCATATAACTTCTACACTATCACTTGGATTTCAACCAAATTTTGTATGTAATATCTGTACATAAACAGATATGATTGAGCGTATTCTTAAGAGCCACCAGGGCTGCCAACTGTTAATAATTGCTCTCTCTATTCTTTTATCCAAGTACCAATATATCAGAAAGTATGCAAGCCAACAGCTTTAAACTATGCACACGTATATTCTGACATTTTACATTAATTTGGAGTAACTTATATACGTCAGTTCTACCAACATGATTATAAGCCTGCTGATAGTACCAATTTTTAAATACATGTAACTTCTATACTATCAGTTGGATTTCAACCAAATTTCGTATGTGCTATGTGTACCATAACATATATGACTGTAAGTATTGTTTAGATTAATCAGGGCTGCCAACTGTTAATAAATGCTGTCCATATTTTTTTACCCTAATATCAATATATCAGGAAGTATGCAAGCCAACAGTTCTTTACTTTCCACACGTCTGGCACCTGACATTTTAGATTAATTTGGAGTAATTAATACAAGGCAGTGCTGCCAACATGATTCTATGCCTGCTGATATGTCCAATTTTAAAATACATGTAACTTCTATACTAACAAATGGATTTCATCCAAAATTGGCACAACAAGATATCATAATATTTCAGATTATTTCTGACCAGTACACGCATAGTATTGTTGGCAACATGCTTTTACGCGTGCTGATAGATCCAGTGTCTAACTGCATGTAACGTCCATTGGACTTCAACCTAATTTTGTATTCAGTACCTTAAGAGGTGGAACTAAGAATATATTCAGTCACCAGGGCTGCCAACTGTAGTGCTCTATTAGGCTACATTATACCAGGTATATTTTGAACTAATTTGATATTTCGATATTACCAACTTAATTTTGTCATTATTCTAGATAGGTTCATATACTGTAGAATAATCATTGGCATGAAAAGTAGGCTGGATAGTTTTTCACGGAACTTCTTGTTTGTCTTGAATTCACATAATATAATCTTTGATGCACCCTGTAGTAAGCGGGAACCTATACACAATAGAAACAACCCCAGCATATAAGGATTAATATCCTGGTATAATTATCAGAAAGGGATGCATTGCTTGATTATGAAAGTTCAGATAAAAAGTGCTTGAATTCGATATTAGCCATCGCATGAATGGTTTTCTGAAAATCCTTACTTTAGTTCCTTGTCTATTCCTTGATGGTGCATATTTAAGGCCAGTGCAAACTCGCTCCATTCCTAGACACTACAACAAATGCTACTACTACTAATACTATGACTATTACTTACCTCAGAGGCATATTTTACTGTACGATAATCATGAATAACCTATGGGAAAAATTATAGAACTATCAAGAAACATTTAGAATATCAACATTAAATATGATTCAAGCACTTACATTTTGTAATGCCTAAAACAAATACAGTAATATATTTGGAAAAATATCACTACATCACGTGGTGCATTTCTATTTAACTAGCTACCGCATTTCCCGCTGTTATTTCAGAGTATGGTAGAACAAGCAAAAAGCGATTCAAAAATTAGATATTGAACAACTGCCGAAATTAAGAGGACAACCGCTTGTGTATAAAACAAACTCCTATTTATAGACTGTGTCAATAAAAAATGAAAAATGTCGTTGAACATAAACTTAAAATTTATATTTTAACTTAAGTATATAAAATACTAATATGTTGTTGTAAATTCGTTTAAGGGTATTGTGACATGGTGGTCATGTGGCGCCGTGTACTTGAGTGTGGAAAGTAGTTATGAGATATCTGAATACTTCTGTGCATTAATATTATAGGAAATTACATTTTTATTATTATTACATTTATGTAGAAATAATTTTTTTAAAAGTTTGAATTTTGAAGAAAAAAAATGAGGGTAAATGAACTAAATGTCTTAAAACGTGAATGCATAGAACTCTTTCATTATGTCTTGCTAAATGTGTCTGAAAATCTGAAATGAAAACAATCAGATCTAAGTACCAAAAGTTTTTTTTTTCAAAATACCATTAAGAACCATATTAAAAATTAAAACTTCAAAAACCGTTCAAGTTTTGAACTTAAAAACATGGACATTGCCAAATAATTACAAAATAAATATGATTACGAAATTTGGTTGAAATCGACCCTGTAGAAGAAACTTTTAATTTTTGAGTGGAGTCTCCCCTAAAAGATTGTTTTTTTGATGTCTATTGTTTAATAGATAAACAAGTAGTTCCGTGAAGAACTATACAGCCTATTTTCATATATCCTACTTATGTTAATTGCCTCTAGCAACATACACAATTTCAGTTTGATTGCTGTAAAAGATTCGTAGATATTGAGAACCGACTAAAAATTTCGGATGGTCGCCATGTTGGATTTTATATATGTAGGTCCTAGAGTTATGTACTGTTACATGCAGATTATTGTGTACGTGTAGTATTCAAACTACAATCGCATAATTAGGACACAAGAAGTAACAAGGAGATTTTAAAATTTCGCACAGCTGCCATCTTGAGGTTATGGAAACAATTGAAATAAATTAGATGCCAGTGGATTACCATTCGTATAAGGATTTACTGTTCCAAGTTTCACTGCACTCGGATGGTTAAATTGCGAGAAACGTCCATGTGAATTTTTATATTTCGCGTCGCCTCCATGTTGGATTTGTGAACACCAAGTTATTTAAAGTCCTATAGGTGAACTTAAGTTCATAGCCCCTATGAACATTAAGAAATTCAGTTTGATTGCTATAATAGATTCGTAGATATTCAGAGCCGACTAAATATTTTGGATGGTCGCCATGTTGAATTGTTAAATGTATAGGCCATAGAGTCATGTACCATTAAAGGAAAATTATTGCGTAGGTTCAATATTCATACTTTCAATTCGATCGCATGACTACATCACAAGAAATAAAAACTTAATTTTAAAATTTGCACATCCGCCATCTTGAGGTTATGTAAACAATTGAACTAAATTAGATACCAGTGCATTACAATGTGTATAAATATTTCCTGTACCAGATTTCAGTGCGTTTGGAACATTAAATCGCGAGAAAGGTCTATTTAAAATTTTCAAATTCGCTTGGCTGCCATGTTCGTTTTGTAGTTAACCGGTTTCTGAAAGTCTTATAGATGGACTTACGTAGTGCCCTTTATCTCCGTAAAAGATTTCAGGGAGATACCGCTAATAGTTTCTCAGATATGGAATGCCGGTGAAATATTTCGCATATCCGCCATCTTGTGGTTATGTAAACAATTGAACGAAGTTAGATGTCGGTGCATTACAATGTATATAAACATATACTGTACCAAGTTTCATTGCGTTTGGTTGGTTAAATCGCGAGAAACGTCTATTTAAAAGTCGCAAGTTCGCTTGGCCGCCATGTTCGTTTTGTTGTTACCAGATTTTCAAAGGTTACATAAGTGAACTTATAGTTGTTTCCTTTATCACCATACAAAATGTCAGGGTAATATCGGTAATAGTTTCGGAGATATTGAATGCTGGTGAAATATTTCGCGCAGCTGCCATGTTGGATTGGTGAGTCGTAACAAAATTTGAAGGGCACGGTCGGGGTCGCAGGGAATAGTGCTATGAACTTGCCGAGTTTCATTGAAATCGCTCCAGCCGTTTAGATTTTATTAGGGGGGGACACACACACGAATCACACACACACACGCACACACACACGGACAAAAGGTGATCTCATAAGCCTATTTTTTCAAAATTGAAAATAGGCTAAAAATAATATGAATACCTTTTAAATTTAAATGCATAAAAAAGCGTGAATGCATACGATGTTGGTTCGCAAAAGATCTCTTGTAGCACATTTGGTGAATACATGACAAAATTCAACGAATGTTCTGCCACGGAGACTTCCATTTTAATGCATTGTATCTCTGATTTGCAACAAGGTATTAGGTTATTTTCAGCTTTTCCATAATAATTTGTCCACCTGTGTATACATTTTGAATTACAGTAACTATGGATATATTTTACGCCAATGAATACTTGGAGCCCTTCCATTCTATGCTAATAAAACAGCAGTAGCTAATATTGGAATAGCCTGTTCTAATGTTTACTCTCAAATGACGGCTTGCACCCTTCTGATTTTATCACAGAAAGTAAAACAAGAAGAAGTAGAACAGCCAGAAATGAATAGACAGGCCGTGACTGCGAAAGGCTTGGTCCTTAACAAACCCCTATCAGCCACCCTGTTACACACCCCTTTCGTTCGCCCTAACAACCAACCCCTTTTCCTTTTCACTGTCTATGCGGGCGGGTGGCCTAACAGGGCAGGGGGAGCGGCAGCAACCAGCGATTAACACACGCAAATGAGAAGGAAAGATTCCGGCTGGGTTCATTTCACTTCAATGAGGTGCTTATCATCTTAGTTGCTGTCTGTCTGTCAGCCCGGATGAGTATGAGTGTCTTTCTCTCTCACTCACTCTTATCTTAGACCACAATAGCCTCCTTCTCTCACGTACACAAAAGACAGAGGATAAATTATTATTCCACAGCTTTAAATGCTTTTGTGTTTCACACGTGATGCTTTATATACGTATAGGATATAATCCCCTCTATAGCATTGTTGTTTCTTGAGGCGCCAGACCTCTTCACTTGGAAATCAGCAGCAAATAATATTACCACTGAATTTTTTACCTTTGAAGAAAGAAATTATTAAATTCACTGCATCATAATCTCTACGACAGCAAAGGTTATGCTCACAGAGGTGCACACCACCTCGAGCTGTAGTGGTCACAATTCTTGGCTGTCGGTCCGGAGGTCTGGGTTTGATTCCCAGGAAATTTAATGGAACGGGATACACTCACCCACGTGAGGCTAAACTAGGAAGAGGTGGGTTCGATCCCTCCTTAGACATCCTGTTTTTTCCCCCGTTGTTTCCCATTTCTACTCCAGGTGAATGCCGGGACTGGCTTAAAGTCACGGTCGCCTGCTTCCCAAGCTTCTCAAGAATTAAAATTAACCTCACTAATACAGCCTTCACAATAAAATACACACCCACGGACACCAGGCTAAATGATCACGGTGTCCAAGCCCCTCAAATGAAACAAACAACAGCAACATTGAGGTGCAGCGCCAAACTAAGGATTATCGAAACAGTATGTTTTTCTATCTTGTGAGAATTGGATGCCTAATGAAGGATTTAATTTGGAAAAGGCGACTCAATTCTAATTGGCAAGTGTCATGATAAACATGCTATAATACGTTGAGTCAATCCAATTGTCATGTCCCTTGCGTGTAAGAATTGAAACGTGGCAACTGTTGAAGCCTGTAGAGCTACACCACGGTGGATGATTAATATGGGACATCATCATGTAAAATTGACAGAAGAAGTCGGAGACCTCGTAAATGATATTTCCAGCCTTTGCTTTGTCCAGCACCATTCTCACTCATACTGATTTGAACCCGAGTTGCAGCGTCTATCCTTTCGAGCAATGGAAAGGCTCACAAGAGCAAAGGTTACGATCGCAAAATCATATTGAAGTAATGAGTTGTGGTATCACACCTACACTCTGGCGGAGAACAACTTCATATTTATATCAAAGAATTTTGTGAAATTTTAAAAAGTAATCAATTAGAGCAAATTACTCTTTATATCTTCTCGTTATGGAATGGATGTAGAAGGCATAGAGGAATTCTGAGCTCTGGATAATCCTCGCTTATCCCTTAGTAGGAACGCAGGCTTGAATTACACACCCAACAGTTGAAATAGATGTGAAGCGAACGAAAATGTCCTGCAAATAGGCATTATATAGAAAAGGCCATAACCTCTACATGATGCACAAGAAACAGAGTAGATTCATCGTCTCAAAAGGACACACTCATCGAAGACATTTATCATTCACATTGCTGTCTTTCATAAAGTGTTTCCGTTAGTTCCCTTTAGGTATGACCCTGTTCTCCATGCCCATCATGAAACCTGAAGTCTTCCTTGCTTCAGCTCCAGCTCTGTGAGTTCTCAACTGGTGTCTTCACGTGTTATATGGTGCAGTAAGTGTGGGTGCCGTGGGGATGCTTAGCTTTTCTCTTCTACCCTTGTCTCTTGGACACGATTATTTACATAGGCAGAGAAAAGAATAGGATGAAAGATTCAACCCTACACTTGGTCACATACAAAGCATTCAATTCTCCTTTCTTCTGAAAATATTCAGTGAGATTTCCCATCTCATTGAGGCACTGATATTTGCGGCCCATCACTCCTATGTTTCCGTATTGAGGTGTAAATGTTGTTCTTTGCAGAGTAGCAGTAGTATTTGGCTATTTGCAAACTCCATGTCCTTTCAATATTATTAGGATTCAATTTAATCCAGAAGATAAATCCAAATTATTACGTTTGCACAGACATTGCTTGACAGTTGATGACCTTTATTATTGTCTATATTCCGAAATGACTTATCGCATCTTTCAATCTATGCATAAGTTTTTTCATCAGTATGCTTTGACTTGGAAGTGGTTTTTACCTCCTGATGGCATTATTATTATTATTATTATTATTATTATTATTATTATTATTATTATTATTATTATTATTATTATTATTATTATGATTATGATTATGATTATTATTATATTTCCTGACGTTATTACCATCAAGGCGTGGGTTCCAATTTGTAGCCTATTTTCATTTATGAAAAAAATAGGCTTCTGAGATCACCTTTTGCCCGTTTGTGTGTGTGAGTGAGTGTGCGTCCGTGTGTGTGTCCCACCCTAATAACTTCCAAACGGCGTTATAAATCCCTCAGTATGCCTTCCTTCGGAGGGTTAGTAAAGACGGTGGGCCCATGTCATAGATCTATGGCATGTAAAAGAGCCTTCCACTAACAAAACTTGTTTGAAGTAAAAATTTTATTTTAGGTTTGATTAATGCTCTTTAGTTCCAACGTTCGTCACCAGGCGCATCAAGTAGTAGCCAAGTTCACAGCTGCAGTCCTTACCAGAATTACAGATAGCACGCACTAATACAGCAGCCATCACAATTAACACCGGTTATCAGACAGATTCTACTTACACCCAAAGTACACGGGGCTACATGACCGCGTTGCTACAGCCCCTGAACTAAGGAACCAACCAACCAACACTTTGTACAATACTGTCATATAATTCATTAATTGAATAAATAAATAAATCAACATATATATTATTTCAATAGTATAGATCCATCCTGCGACGCTCACAAGCAGCCGACCGTGACTAATGGGCATTCAAATGAAAGAGAATAGATATTAGCAGTGACAAAATGCACTCTAATTTCATAAATATCTATAATTTCCTTAATAAATGACTTTAAAAAAATGTACGAAGTGTGCGATTTACAGATACTGTTGCTGTAGGAAAATACGCACCATAATTGCTGTCCACTTCAAATTTTTGCCGCTGTGACACTTGTTTCATGTCATTTTAACATTCTGAGGTCTTTACTTTATTATTTTGCATAGATTTCAGAAACAGTAAATCAAAGGAATGAGTACTCAAATCGTATAATTTCATAAATATCGAATAACCGGTGAATGTTACAGCTAAGCTGTCAATCAATGGACTCAGCACACAATTGACATTAACAGTGACGGAATGCACTCTAATTTCATAAATATCAATTTTTGTAAGAAGTGTGCAATTTGCAAATACTGTTGCTGTAACTTGCTGCAATTATGTGTTGTCGTGTAAAACCTTAAAACTATTAAACGTTAATTCTCTTACAGGGGTTTCTTTCATCATTTCACGTGGTTTTCAGAAACAGAAAATCAATGGATTGAGTACTCAATTAGTATAACCGGTGAGTGTTACTGCTAAGACTGAGCAATTCTTCTTGGTTTGTGCCGTGTCTAGTGTGGGGTTTCGCCTAGGACACCAAGCTGGCTCATCACTGGCCGTGAAAGCCAATAAACCATCGTTACTGATAAGCTTTCAATCAATGGACTCAGCACACAAATGATTTAAACTCATTCGTCTAAACAATGGATTTATTAAATTCCATATTTGTTAGTATGCCGCGAAAGAAGTCACTCAGCGAAATTACAGAGAGACGACGCAGACAACACGCTGCAAGGAATGAAGAGTCATTTCACAGATAGCGGATGCTGGTCACCTTGCGACAAAAAGGCAGAACTGAGATCTACAAGGAGCAATCGTCACAGCCATCCTAAGGTGTATGTTTCACAAAACTCAAGCTCCTAAACCAGAGGGAGTTAGAAGGTGTGGTTTGTACCAAAATATTCCAAATCGTCTCAATAGTACAGGAAAAATCTTGCATTTCTTGAAAAGTCAACGGAAATATATTTATTTGTTTATAAAGTGATTTTAAACAAATAAAAAAGACGATAGCCCCTGGCAGAACTGTGTCGCGTACAGCCCGCATATCACTAAAGCCGGGCGGGTAGTCTGTACACATGGGACACACACAAACCATTATGCGAGAGATCAAACAACAATATCAAACAACCAAACAAATAAACAAACAAATAAATCAATAAGTAAAAATAAATAAATTATTATTATTATTATTATTATTATTATTATTATTATTATTATTATTATTATTATTTCCTGGGAATTTGGAATACATATATGGTCGACTTAAATTATTAAATATCTCTTCACTGAAATAATGCAAGCTGCATATGTAGATAATTTAAAAAATACAGAATTGTGTGCGGGCACGTGTTATGTAAAAAACACATTTTGAAAAATGAGCATCGCGGCAGAGTCAGTAATAAAGGCAGGAAAAAGAATAATGTTTGCGGAATGTTTTGTGTAGCCGTGGAGAGAATTCCAGCAGTCTTGTATGTGGCCTACACATTAACTATTTTGGACGGCACTGGGCGTTGATGAAGTGTCGGCCCATAAATTGCCCGTTTAATTACACCTGTCTGTTTCCTGACTGAGGAATGCAATACCCTCATTAACAACAGAAAGTGAACTGCAATTGTTATTCCCTGACATAATCAAGCCGATGCCATGCCCGCGACAGCTTCAGAATGCTCTACCTTGTTCTAGAATGCCCGTGTTAATAACGTAGGGATGCAGCTTGTGATCAATCCTTGCGCCTACTTGGAATTTCCACATAAATGTGTGCAACAACTATTAAGTAAAATTAGAGTGTGGTTTGTACATTCACAAGAATTTGAGGGAATGATTCTAAATCAATGTACGTGTCCGAGGAGCGAATGGACAAACAGTCTAAAGCATCCAGAGAGAGTGATGCAGCTGGCACTGATCTCATGTGTTAATAGCGATCTTAAGTCGCGGGGATTAGTTAGAAACATACATTTTTATTGAAGCAGGTGCAGAACAATACTCAGCAATTTGTTAGGTTTCACCTATGAACTCCAAGATGGGTTCATCAGCGGACTCTTGGTGTCCATGCCCGGCTCCTCACAGCAGTAGCGAACAGTGCACTACCTCTCTCCTTATGAAGCGCACTTCTTTATTGCGAGAGCTAAACGTTAATCATTCTTTTCCCGCCCTATATAGGCTCCCACAAAGATGGTATAGCCTATTGGCTATCATGGCCAAGTAGTTAAAATTGTTCTAGTTTTGTACCGTGTCTTGTGCGGGGTTTCGTCTATTACATAATTATTATATTCTCAAACCACCATCCTTGATTAAACTTACCGAGGGCGTGGTGGCTCAGCGGTCTAGCTGTATGCCTCTCACCAAGGCGGTCCGGTTTCGATTCCCGGTCAATGCATGTGAGATTTTCGAAGTGAAATGCCATGTCCTGTGGTTCGGATTCCACGTAAAAAGGAGGTCCCGTGGCTCATGATCTCAAGATTAACGGTCACGTTAAACTACAAGCTTCCTTCCTTACCTTTTTAAACTTACCGAGATGAGAATTAATTTGTGTACGTAATTGGAATGCAGCCGAAATAAATAAATAAATTAGAAACCTCTATGGACATCAAATTGGCAGGTAAAAACCTAAGGGAAATATGATACTTCTGTTACTTAGGAAGCAAAATAACCAGTGATGGACGAAGCAAAGAGGTTATAAAATCTAGGTTGGCTCAGGCAAGGAAAGCATTTCTACAAAAAAAAAGGATTCTGTTGACATCGAATATACATTTAGGTATTACGAAGTCATTTTTGAAAGCCTTTGTCTTCAGCGTGGCACTCTATGGAAGTGAAACTTGGACTATTGGTGCAGCAGAAAAGAGGAGATTTGAAGCGTTTGAAATGAGGTGTTACAGGAGAATTATGAAGATCAGATGGGTAGATAGGGTAACAAATTAAGAGGTAATAAGACGACTGGGAGAGGAGAGATATTTCTCGCGACTGCTAATGAAGAGAAGAGATAGGTAGGTAGTAAACACACAGGAATAGAAAGCTTAGTTATAGAAGGAAGGGTCGAGGACAAGAACTGTAGTGGTAGACCAAGGTTAGAATATGCAAAACAGACTGCATCGGATGAAGGGTGTGGTAGATATGTAGAGATGAAACGATTAGCTCAGGACAGGGAAGTATGGAGTGCTGCATCAAACCAGTCAAAAGACTGAAGACTCAAATCACAATAACGTAATCCAGGCTACCCTAGACAAAAAATATCGAAAAAAATGTAACATACGCAAATTTCACACGCAGCTGCTCATTCTCAAATATATCATAATTATGTCTTCAAAATCAGTAATTCTCCTTATTCTGAGAAATGCTATAAAATGGGTGTAAAGTGAGGAGTTACAGGGTGCTGACCGAACAGAGCCTTCCCTCCTTCCACCATTCAAATGAGCAGTGAGGTCACTGGAGTAGATAACATTGTACCTATTATTCTACTGCACGAACGCGTCAATGATGGGTACAGTAAGTTATTTTTCTTAATAATAGTATTCGTTATTGGTTGTTGGTCATTCATCGAGGAGCTTAGCGGTATCGTGGTCATGTAGCCTCTTGTGTGTGTAGAAACTGTCTGATAACCTGTGTCAATGTGATGGCTAGGATTTGGATAAGAGAGGTACCATCCTGGCATTTGCCTGGAGTAGAAGTGGGAAATCACATCTGGGGTGGTTGAGGTAGGAATCGGATCCACATCTTCTCAGTTCTTTCCGATGGGGCTGAGCCCTCAGACCAGAATTAAATTTCTTTACAGAGCCAGAATTCGAACCTGGACCTCTGTGGTGTCAGTCAAGAGGGGGGAGTATATATTATAAGATCACGAGTTGATCCCCAAATGATGTCACCAATCCTGCCAGCCACATGGATAAAAACTACTACATTTTCGAGGAATGTAGTCAGTAATATGTGTTTCATGCATGTGTACATCGTATGTTCCAGGTTGAAATCACGGAACCCATCCTACAAGACGGCTATGGAACTTACTTCAGCTCCGTTCGACCCCCGAAATACATGGAAGGTTGAATGGTCTACCTCTCCACCTCGCGGCCTAAATGAAGCACTTGATCCTACTATCAAACTACCTGGATTCCATCTCCTTCGAGCTGTCTGGTCCCGTCTGAACAGAATTCGATGTGGCACTGCTCGAACTAGAGCAGCCTTACATCAGTGGAGTTGGATAGACTCGCCTCGTTGTGAATGTGGGTATGAACTGCAAACCATCAAGCACGTCGTTTAGGAATGCCCTCTATATACAGTATGTACAGTACTCTGGGACCTTACAAGAGCTCCATGCAGGCACTCCACAATCTCTTGAATGTATTAAAAAACTGTCAGCCCATATATGAAGGGTCCAAATGCTGGAGATTATTGATTTTGTAAATATATATATATATATATTCTGTATATATACTACCACTGTCTTGTATGCATCATACGCTAAATAATGACACTGGTAGCATGATGATGATAATTACTGTTTTAAGGGACGTAACATCTAGGTTATCGGTCCCTAACTGGTACCACCTTATACCCACGAGCCAGAAAACAAATTCCTCCCACTATTCAAGTCGATATTTGTGCACTGTAAGCTTACGTCTAAAATCCATAACATGTGGTCATTTAAAACCGACCAGCAACAGTCGCTGTCCTAACACACAGACTACGGTAATTATTTGAGAAATAGAAAGGAGCCATAAACATTATATGAATTGTATTGCCATGTTTTTCAGTAATACATCACCCTGTAAGCAACCCCTTGGTTGTGGCTATATGAAAACCAATCAGCAAGTGTCTGCTAGAACGAACGATTGAAATCATCAGTTTGACCATCACATTAAAACTGCTGATGGCCGATGCGATGGGAGCTTTATTGTTCGTGATATTCATTTCGAAAAGTGATAAATAGTATGCAATTATTAAACGCCACCCATTACCGATTCTGTACAAACCACAATATCGCTTTTGTTCTGGTCTCCTATGCAGTGCAACCCACCCAGCATTTTATTATTACTATTCAACAGCCTTTTACACTCACATGTGAAATCAATTTCCTAAAATAGCTATGGCTATTAACATTGCATTCATATAAATGCTAAGGTATGCACGAATGTTCGAGGGAGTGATGGTGGGCGGAAGGGGATGCAAAAATACAATTCTCTTGTTTTTATTATCATTTTTATGGGATAGCACTAGCAGCTAAACTATTTACTGGTGTAGCGGCTAGCATTCTTGGCTATTGGCCTGGAGGGCCGGGTTCGATTTGTGGCTCTGCCAATAAATTCACTTCTGATCTGAGGTCTCGAACGGGGTACACTCAGCCTCCAGAGGTAGAACTGAGAAGAGGTGGGTTCGATTCCCACCTCATCCATCCTGATAGTAGTTTTCCATGGATTTTATTTCTACTCTAGACAAATGCCAGGATGGTTCCTAACTCTTGGCCACTTCATCCCAATCGTCGCCTGAATCATAAATACACACACTACTACAGACACGACAATAACACGTTATCATACTGTTCTTTTCTTTTAAATATAATACAGTATATACCCACGCTCTAGTACACAGGGCTGAAATGGCCGTGATGCCCAAACCCAGACTATAGATAACCTTCCAAGAGTACATCCTCTGCTAATTACAATCGGATCGGTGGGGAGAGGTCAAGTTCCCTTGCAAGCTAGCAATAAACACGTACTGTAAGATAAAGCTGTTCGTATGAGCTGAATCAGATGGTGAGGTCACGTGATGAGAATGGAGGAGGAAATATTACCTAGCGAATAATGAGTAGGATTCCAACCTGTCCCTAAAGGCTAAAATTCTCCACGAGTCAATAGGAATGTCCACTACAATTATATCCAGAGCCATTTAATATATCGATATTCTTATGTTACTCCAATAAATGGTAGTTAGTTGGTTCCTTAGTTTAGGGGCTGCGACAACGCGGTCATGTAGCCCCGTGTACTTTGGGTGTGAGTAGAATTTGTCTGTTAACCGGTTTTTATTTTGATGGCTGTATTAGTGTGTGTTATGTGTTTTAATTCGAGTAAGGATTGAATACAGTGATGTCAAGTAGTAGTTCCTACTTATGCCTCCAAATGCTACCGACCACGACACCTAACTTGCGGACTACTACTAGATGGCATTGCAGTCAGCACCTGGCGGCGAACGTTGGAACTAATAGAGAGTTATCAAACTAGGAGGTTAATGAACTCAGTTACAGAATGTAAGAGAAGCCCAGGTAGACCTAGGAAGTGACGGTTAGGTACAGTGTTTTGACCATTTCAAGGTAAGATGTGCAGAAGCAGGGTAGACTAATAGAGGATCATGGAGGCGACTTGTTCGCAAACTGAGACTTGCAGACCACACTGGACGTTCAAAAGCAAAACGGTCTTAAATTAAAAACACGAATGAATGAATGAATGAATGAATGAATGAATGAATGAATTATTTGTCCCCCTGTATTCTATTTCCACGGGGTCAGTATCACCTTCAGTGGTCTCAGAGCGCGTATTGAGACTCCGGATCAAGAGGTCCTGGATTCGATTCCCAGCTCTGCCATCCTAAAATGGTGTTCCGTGGTTTTCTACTTCTATTCCAGGCAAATGGTGGAATAATTCCTAACTTAAGGGCATGGCCACCTCCTTCCGAATCATAATCTCAATTGCAAACGCACATTACTATTGCTAACACTATCAGACATGTTCCATATATATGTACACGGGGCTACAAGATCACGATATCGTGAAACCCCTAAATAAATCATCAACAACAACAACAACAACAACAACAACAACAACAACAACGTTCTTCTTCTTGAATGCTTTAATACAATACTGAATAAGATTAGTAGTGATGTGTTGGCGGAAGATGGTAATTTGTAATTTTAGTAATGAGGTGCTCCACCACAGTTTGGTGACGGAAGGGATCATGTCAATAACGTTCCCCTCTTATTTACAGCTCTGGTTTATCCCAGGGGAGAATAAATCCTTGGACGTGAGCCGAGCCTCACCATTTGTCTGAGACGTTGTGGAATGTTCCCCAACGTTACTCGCGCATTCCAGCATTATGGTTCCATCACAGACGTGAACACAGATTAGAGCGTTTATCACCACAGCGTATTTTATATTAAGGAAATAGAAGCCATAATGTTGAATCTTTAGACAGTAGGATTGCATCGTTATTCATGTAAATTAAATGCCAAGAATTTGTAATTAATTGCCTTCAATACAAGGCAGCGCAGTCTTCCTGAACTGCATTGAAGTTCACTAACAATTTTCAGTCATAACCTATGAATAATAAGATACTACATAGTTTTGGCCCTTATTATTCCCGTGTCTACTGAGTTAGGCATGAACAGCGATGAGACAGGCTATATCCGGGATATTCTGGGTGTGTGGTTACAGTAGAAAACTTTGATAACCGAAGTCTATAATTTAACAATATGTATTCCTTTCATTTTCACACGGCAATAGCCCAAAAACATGAATAATTTCAAATTCATTATTATTTAATTATTTAACCTGTCATTACATCCGCATAAAATTCACAGCCTTTTACTGGTTTAATCTATCATTACGTCCTCATTAAATTCATGATTCTTTAATGATTTAATCTGGCCTTTAATCCTCGTCAAATCTTTTAATATTTAATATTGATATTGAATTTGTTGTTGATCGAGTCTTCAGTCTTTTGACTGGTTTGATGCAGCTGTCAATGCTCCCTGTCCTGAGCTAATCGTTTCATCTCTACATAGCTACCACACCCTACATCTGAGGCAATCTGTTTAACATATTCTAACCTTCGTCTACCCCTACAGTTCTTGCCCTCGACCCTTCCTTCCATAACTAAGCTTCCTATTCATGGGTGTCTTAGTATGTGTTTTACCAACCTACCTCTTCTCTTCATTAGCAGTCGCAGAAACATCTCTCCTCTCCCACTAGTCTTAATACCTCTTCGATTGTAACCCTATCTACACGTCTGATCTTCATCATTCTCCTGTAACACCACATTTCAAATGCTTCAATTCTCCTCGTTTCTGCTGCACCAATAGTCAAAGTTTCACTTCCTAATACCTAAATCTATATTCGATGTCATCTTCAATATTTAGACTCTCATAAAATCGTCATTAAAATCATTAATCTTTAATCTCTCATTAAAACATTAATTTCACAGATTTAATCTCTCATTAAACGATTATAGGCACTAACCTTATTGATTTAATCTGTTAGCAATGCCATAATAAATAAATAATCATTGATTTATTCTCTCAATAAATTCTCTGACAAGGACGGTGATCGTCCGTAAATACCAATTGCCACATAAATACACGTTTGACCTAATCCTCAACTCCGTAAAAATAGGTATTAATAAAGAACAGAGGTACAAGGAAGTATATCTACTTATAGATACTGTTGAGCCCACTTCCCTCCCTCCTCATCCACCTGTCCAAATAGTTGGAGTTAGACGCAATAGCTTGGCAATGCCGTACGTGTTCATTGACCTTATCCCTGCCATATGTATCTGTATCCCTATCAAATTAACTTTCAGCGCATCGTTTATCCAATTTTAGTTTGCTTTGTTTCTTTCCCATGTTCTGAATATGATCATTTTATACTGTATGTTGCCTACGACAATACTTCACGGCGAATGTAGGTCAGCTAGTCTAAATTAAAAGGATTGTTCAAAAGTAAAAAGAGATATATAATTTTCTCCGTTCTATTTCATGCTAAACTCGTTATAAGTTTATCCTAACAAGTCCCCAGTGAGGCCGAAGACATGACAAAGAGAATATGAAGACTCTTTATATTTCTGACCTCGTCACAGTCTACTGCAGCGAATAATGAGTAGGATTCAAACCTATCCCTAAAGGCTAAAATTCCCCACGAGGCAATAGGAATGTCCACTGCAATTATATCCAGAGCCATTTAATATACCGATATTCTTATGTTACTCCAATAAATGGTAGTTGGTTGGTTGGTTCCTTAGTTTAGGGGCTGCGACAAAGCGGTCATGTAGCCCCGTGTACTTTGGGTGTGTGTAGAATTTGTCTGTTAACCGGTTTTAATTGTGATGGCTGTATTAGTGTGTGTTATTATATGTTGTAATTCAAGAAAGGACTGAAGACAGTAATTTCAAGTAGTAGTTCCTACTTTTGCCTCCAAATGCTACCGACCACGACACCTAGCTTGCGGACTTGGCTACTAGATGGCATCGCAATCAGCACCTGGCGGCGAACGTTGCAACTAATAGAGCGTTATCAAACTAGCTAACAAATTTTAGCTTCCACAAGTGTAGTTAGTGAAAGGTTCTTTTTCATGTCATAAATCTATGACATGGCACCGCCGGCTTTACTTCCTCTCCGAAGGAAAGCATCGAAGGAAGGCATACTAAGGGATTTTTAACGCTCTTAAAAATCCCGACGACTTCGGCCGGGTTTCAACCCGCGATCTTGGGCATAGAAGCTCAGCATGCTACCAACGATGCCACCGAAGCCGCTCCGATAAATGGTATTAAGGATGGAACTACGCGTAACATTGTAGGCTTAGTAATAATTAGTTTTCTCCAAAACTCTCCTTTGATTTTTAAGACAATCACACAACTGATTTTGCGTAACTAAGAACTACGGTGCTGGGGAATAAACATCAATATAGTTCTATTTAGAACTCAAAGTTCGTGCCATAATCGCAGATGTCAATAATACTACGATACAACAATACTTGATGTTTATGTTCCCCTTATTACCATTCATAGAAATTAATTTTGTTTATTTCTGAACAACTACGTAAGAGTGATTGTGACCCGACGAAATGAATAATAGGAGAACATAGAAATCTTAAAAAGGTTCATGAGACCTCGACATTCTTATTAACTTCCAATGTATACCAGGTCAACATCATTCAAACATAGATGCATGACGCGCAGCGTGCATAGTAAGAACTAATCTTCACCGTCAGTTTGGTGAAGAATCTGCCCAATATTTACAGACAGTTGGGTTACATTCGCTGATATCCCTGAAATATCTAACTTGTTTTGGTATTACTGTAATGATTTTATGGCAGAACGTTTCTTGTCAAGCCTACATTTTATGAAAGAAAACGAACCGTAAATTAGTAAGTTAGTTAGTGCTGATATACCACTAGTGAGGAAGAAGAAAGTCCACTGACTGTAGAACAACGTTGGTATAGAAATAATTAGGCTACTAATTCAGTATCATTAATAAAAGCGTGTAATAACATACCAACTACACGTCATGTCATAACTCAATTGTTTTAGGGATTCCTGTATAAATATACCAAAACAATGGGATGTATTTAAAGAACTATGTTGACACCAAACTTCGTTTCTGCGTATTAGGCCAGTTGGAGTGATATTCGTCTGTATATTAAAAAACTGCGGACCTTGGCATAGATATGCCAACTGTCGCGATTGGTTGAATCATAAAAGTCTCTCTACCATTATCGTTTCTCTCGCCAAAAATAGAAATTATCATAAAATAAGAAACAATAATTCCTCTCTTGGTAATCAGAAAACGACTCGCCGAATTATGAGTTGACGTTGCCCATGTTGTCACTGCTTCGACTTAAGACTCATGGTTATCAGTTCACTGTACTATGTAGAATCTCTCTGATTAATCTGTGTTATTGTGAAGTCCATCATCATGATGATGAAGAGTGTTGTTTTTAGGGGCAGAACTTTGAGGACCCCTGACACTTCTACAGTAACTTGGATAAAATTGTTTTAAAAATAAATTCCAGTTGGATGCGAAAATAATAAAACTGCTTGGATCTGGAATTGGTAAGAAGCCTATTGTAGTCTTCAGTGAGGTACCATTCCGGTATTTACGTGGAATCGAGTATGAAACCGTAGACAACCGTTTATAAAATGCCTGAATTGCGATATGAACCTACCTCTTCCGTGTTAACCTCACGAGGCTGCATGCATTGATTTTAATAACAATGGTAAATTATGCTGGTAGAATGAAAGTCACCTTAGATCTCAGTTAACCCAATACCATTGGCACCTTAGATCTCAGATTTCGAGAAAGCTTACGACACAGTAAATCACGATATACTTCTTACAAAATTATGTAATTTGGGATTCTCCCACCCATTACTCAAATTATTCATCTCCTACCTCAGAGACAGGAAACAATTTGTTTTGTTCCAGAAAATTGTCTCAAAGGAATACATAGTTCATTCCGGAATACCCCAAGGCTCGAACCTTGGACCTTTGATTTTTCTAGCAATGATAAATGATTTGCCACGATGTATACTGCACTCGAAAAGTCTTTCATATGCAGATGACTTCAAAATTTTTAAATCAATTTCTTCCACTAATGACTGCACTCTACTACAAAATGACCTAAATAATATACACAAATGAAGTATAGAAAACAAATTATACTTAAACGTACCGAAGTGTGCTGTTATGACCTTTACACGTAAGAAGAACCCAATCACATTTGTTTATGGAATTTGACCTAAGTCATTGAAAAGAGTAAGCGAGAAGAAAAATCTAGGGATTCTGTTTGACCGAGAGCTTGCTTTCACTTATCATGTGCAAAAGACGGTCGGGGATGCTTACCGCATGTTAGGGTTTATAATAAGAAACACTAAGCCATTCATAAGGACCAGTACCAGCATAAACCTTTATACTGCCATGGTGAGATCCAAGCTCGAGTACGCCAGTCAAGTATGGAGTCCTTGGCAGAAAACATGCATTAAGTCCATTGGGCAAGTTCAAAAGAAATTCCTCAGATATTTACACCTCAAAATAACGGGCAATTACCCACACATGGTACCCTACGGTGAACTTTTGTTGAATTTCGGCATGACTAGTTTGGAGTCTCGAAGGCAAGTGAATGATATGAAATTCCTTTATAAAGTCATTAACGGTCAAATTGATAACTCATTTTTCCTATCGCTCCTAAATTTCAACATCCCTCGCTTAACTACAAGATCAACCATAACATTCAAAAATAATATAACCAATACCACTTCACATAACAATTCACCTGTATGGAGGCTTTGCAGTATTTACAACGATGCGGTTCGTGTAAACTGGAAACTAGATTTCTGTCTCTCAATCAGACCGTTCTTGGAAATTATAATCCAGTCACTCTAATTCATACTTGAAATAAAATTATCACACATAACTGAATCAACAATGTATATATGTGGATTGGCCTGTTCACTAGTTATTAATGTTACCTTTTAGTTTATTATGTAATAATTTCAAAACCTGTTTTTATATTTGGCATTAGTTCAAATTTAGATTCAGTTTTTATATTATCTTTTTACTACTATGCATTTTGATCTGTGTGAACTTCTTAGTTTTAAGAATTACATTAAGATATTAATACTTAATGCAGACATATCAGGAAATGTATCTTACTGTGTAGGTGCACTGTTATTGGGGCGCACACAGAGCCCTGTTGTGTACCATCAACAAATAAATAAATAAACCCAATACCATTGGCTCGGAAGAGAATATAAATTCAACGAGGAACTTCAGGGATGAAACATGACATATAGGCGACCTGTATGAAGCTACAGTAGCTGCTGATCACCATCCCCATCCCACAATTTGGGATGGGCGATGATATAGAATTGCTGGAAGGTTAACTAGTGATGAACTTGGGTAGACACATGCATTGCCTTCGTTTGCTCTCAGGAAAATACTATTCTTTTCAGTTGAACAAAAATGCTAAAAAGTACGCTAATAATAATAATAATAATAATAATAATAATAATAATAATAATAATAATAATAATAATAATAATGTGCCACCATAGATAAAACAATTCGTGAATTTGGAGTGAAAACTAAATTGGCAAACCTAATACGTGAAACCCTTACTGACACGATTTCACGATTTATGGGTGAGATATCAAAATCTATTAAGATAAATACAGGTGTACGGCAGGGTGATCGTTTATCACCCCTTCTGTTCAACTGTGTTTTAGAGAAAATTGTAAGAATTTGGAATTTAAAGCTAAAAGAACATAACATTTCGCCAGTAACTTTGGGGAGAAGATACAAAGGCATTGAAATAAGTTGCCTAGCATTTGCAGACGATTTTGCTATATTGTCAGAAAACCTAACAAGTGCAACAACACAAATCAATCTCTTGGAAGAAATAGCCAACAAAACAGGGTTGAGAATCTCCGTAGAAAAAACTAAATGTATTACAAACATCAAGAACGCTTCAAAATATTTGGCAACAGATATTGGCCCAGTGGAAAAAGTAAAGAAATTCAAATATCTGGGAGAAATAATTCAAGAAAATGGTTTAGAAAAATCTTCGGTAGAAGAAAGGGTACACAAGATGGAAAGAGCATATGGTATCACTAAGAATTTTTATAACAAAAAGTGCTTATCTAAAAATCTTAAAATAAGGCACTACACTACAGTGGTGAAACCGGAATGCCTATACGCAAGTGAATGTCTGGTACTAAACTATAGATTAGATAAACTTGAAGTACTAGAAAGGAGAATCATGAGGAAAATTTTAGGCCCAGTGAAAACAGCAGAAGTATGGAAATTAAGATCAAATGATGAAATATACATGAACATAGAAAATATAACAGAAACGATAAGAAAAAGGAGATTGCAATTTTTTGGACATATTTACAGAATGGATGATTCCAGATTAACAAAAAGGATATTCAAGTACCTTTGGGAGAAAAGGGCAACAACTAGCTGGATTCAAGAAGTAAAGAAAGAGTTAGAAAGAATTAATATAAGTGAAGAAGAAACGGTGAACAGAGAGATCTTTAGAAAAAGGGTATTAAGTATGAAAGGATTCCAAGGAAGATTGCCAAAGAAACCTGGTGCGAAGTGGTCCGAGGACAGAAAGAAGCAGCATAGTGAACGGATGAAGGAGTACTGGAGTGAACGGAAGAGAAAACAACAAAGTGTGAAGAATTGAAATTGGACATGGTCCCTAGCAGGCCTCATCGGAAAGAAGAAGAATGTGCCACTCTAAGAGAGGTTGCCATACCATCTTGCAAATAAGCCGATGATATGTTGATTTGTACCCACTGATGTGGTGAAATTATTATTTTATAATAATAATTTGAATTTTCACTGATACCCATGAGAAGCAAAAGATAGAAAGGAAAATAAGTAGATGGGAAGGAAGGAAGGAAGGAAGGGGCCTGCTCCACGCCCAATGAATGTCTCAGGCTAGAAACCTGAAAGATATCTTAGAACTTGGTTACCCCTATATCATCCATGTTGGAAGATGATGTCAATTTATTCTATGAGCTTGGGGCATCTTGGTCATCATCCCCATGTATTTGTGTGTGTTGAACTTGTTTGATAACCTGTGGTTTGGGAGAAAAAGGAAGCTTGTAGTTTTACGTGTCCATAAATCATGAGCCACGGTACCTCCTTTTTACGAGGAATCCGAACCACAGGACATGGCATTTCATTTCGAAAATCTCACATGCATTGACCGGGAAACTAACCGGGTCTACCTTGGTGAGAGGCTAATGGCTTCACCGCTGCACCACCATGACCATAGGTTTCTGAAAAGAACGAATGTATAGCAATGGATGGTCTGGGATGAACTATGAATGACAGATGACCAATACAAGTAAATAACTGGTGGCGATTGTTATGTTAAATATTGGAGCATAAAGGTCATCTACCAACACAACATTGGCTCTGAGGGCCCCTGATCACCATCTACGTCCAACAATTTGTGACGAGAGGAGGAATGAGTAGATAGTTAAGTAGTGAGAAACACGAGGGTATAGAACAGTTATCTCCAGCCAATGAGAACCAAATTGCATTTATTTCGCGGTGCTTTAAAACAGAGTCGGGTCGGGCTTATTTCCCCTCCTTTTGTTGGTATTTTCAATCTCCTCACCGGCAGATTCGAATCAATATTTGTGTCGTTACTAATCAGTCGCGGAGAAAGGTGTAGGGTAGGGGGAGGACGAGGGAATTTACGGGGTTGGAGGGAACGCACAAAGCCAAGCCAGACGAAATACGGCCTCGTGAGCGACCGGGTTCAGCATAATAAATCGTACACCCCCCGCACCACAAACACTTGGTAGGCCGTGCATATGTTACACTGATCCGCCTCATTCGATACAACTACCCCAGTGCTTGACCACAACCTCTCTGTCTGATAAAGCTGCAATTAACACCCAAACGTTGCCACTAAAAAGAAAAACAACACCTCTCGGTGAACTAATGTTACAATTCGTATTCGAACATTATTATTTAATTTCCTCTAGTAAAAATCTCTGAAACTGAGCATAGTACTATGTTTAGTTGGAAAAGCCAAATTTAATCGATTAATGAAGGCGTATTAAAGTAAATTGGATTTCCTTGAGAGACATATTATGCAACATAAGCAATGTATTCTCAGTTGCCATCCAATGTATTTTGTATCGAAAAAATTGGAGGTCTACCCTTATACAACTCCCTCCTGGGTCAATATTTAGACAGATCTTGCTTTACAAGATCAAAGTGTATAATAAAGGATAAATAAATAAATAAATAGTTATAAAATATATTGGATAAATGATATGGAAATTAATTTAAATGAAATTACATGAAATCAATTCAAATCTAATGAAATGAAACGAAATGAAATTAGAAATAAAACAAAAGAAAACAAAACAATAAAATATAAATTCAAATAAAAATAATATTGAAGAGTAAAATAAAATCAAAAATAATTTAAAACATAATCAAAATAAAATATAATATCATTAAAATAAATTTAATTAGAAATAAAATAAAATTGAAATAAAATAATTATTTTAATAACTTGACAAATAAACAAATATAACTCGTCTGTGAAGTAATGTACGTTAAACTTTTGAAACCACGCAAAACATTACATGTTTCTGAGATGTTACCACCATTCACCCAGGGTTGCATATCAGTTAAATCGAGTTCTATATCGATAATTACCCGCATACTCCCCGCTACAACTGTGTCATGTACTTGCTTATACCCATAATAAACTCTGCTACGTGGCATCTACAGTATGACATGTTGAGGGGTGATTACCCTCCGAACTAAACACAAGTCCCTAAAATGAACTAACAACATCAATGATATGACAGGATATCATACTGAATATCTCAAAAACAGTAGACTGGCTGCGTGGCTCAGCGGTAACGTTCTCGCCCGCTGATCCCAAGATAGCGGGATCGTATCCCGGCGCAGTCAGCTGGCATTTGAGGGTACTTAAATGTGAGGTAGCCATGTTAGTAGATTTACTGGCACGTTAAATATCCCATTTGGGACACAATTTCGAGATCCTGGCATCTCGAAAATTCACAGTAGTTAAAAGGGAAGTAAAACCCATAAAATTATTATATTCAACAACAGTATCATAGCGTACTGGAAATGGATCTATCTCTATTTTAATAACCATCATCAAGTAAGTAACACAACACATTCATTTGAATTCCTTAAGGAGCAATTGAACGGTTTCCTGAAAACAAAATCAATTATTCCATTCTAGTTCATTTTGAGGCAATGAAAGGAAACTAAATAGGTAATCGAGTTGTGTTTACATTAATATTAAATTTGAAATATTGACAAAACTGGAATGAATATCTTTGTCCCTCGTGCAAGTTAAAAAGATATATGAAACTGAAATTATAACCGACGAAATAATTATTGCAGTAGTTGGAGCAAAGTGATGGCTACACCAAAAACATAAAATATTTACAATATTTACAATATTTATTGTATTTATTGCCATAATCTTGTGTGTCTGACAACACAAGGCTGCTGTAGACCCAACTAAGTCATAATTATAGTAGGGGGGAGTTTATGGAGAATCAGTGAATTAAAACATTTCATTAACTTTCAAAATCATAAATTTAAATACAACATTTTGAAAAAGATGTAATAATGGCCTTCAGGCCAATAGTTATACTATATTCTAGCTAATCTTCCAGGAGCACCAAGGCGAAATCCCCCAACACACACGTCTAAAACCTAAAACGATTGCTGGAGAATAATTAACGGAGGTAAAAACCAATACTGTATGTCATCTCTTTGTAGACCTCTACAGGGAGGAGACAAACTGTGGAAGTTCTTAAATTTCGCAACAAAGTAGCACAGTGCATGGTCCACTAGCCCAGCGGTGGTCAGGGCAGGGTTTCCAAGAGCCCGCTGATGAGTCTGACTTGGCGCACCAAGGTGAAACCCCGCAACAGGCACGGCAAAGTTCTAAAAGCCTTGCTTGAGTATAAAAGTTTCAGTTTAATATTCTTACAATCACAACATGTACATCTTGCGCAGGCTATGAAGCACTTCACTCATCATCCGACTACTGCCTTCTTCTTCCAAAAAATTGATGATACAGACAGCGTTATTGATAATTTCATTTTTCAATTTCAAGATGGCCGCTGCGCATTATATTCAGAATGTTATTCTTGAGTATTGTTAGCGATTTGTTTACATGGTACAACTCTCTCCCAAAGGTCCTATTACATTTTGTTCAATTACAACTTTTGCTGTTGTTGCTGTTGTTTCATTTAGGGGCTTTGCGACATTATGATTACGTTGCCCGTATCCTTGCGTATGTTTAAAATTCGTCAGGTATCATGTGTCATTGTGATAGCTGTGCTATTGGTCATATTTCCTATACAGCGACGGAACCATTGCGATCGGTATGCAATTATACACGGTTAGCACAGAGCAGAGGTGATAATAGTAGTGATGGTTGTCTTCACGAGAGAAACACCTAGGACATCTGCCACTAATATAGAAGATAGTGATGGTTATATGTAGAGAAGATCATCTTTGGATTTAATATGGCTTATGTAGGTGCTCTGGTAATGAAGTATTTTGAATCACACTCGAGGAGGAACCCGCAGTGTTATAAGTTCCAGAGACCTTACGAGGTCAATAAAGAACTTAACAAGACAATATAAAGATTGGAGACAACAGGAAATAAAGTATGCCCTCTTTTGCTCTGATTCCATTCAAAAACTTCATCTCTAACCAGTATTCTGTTCTTGCTGCCTTTAAATGCAAATATCGAGAAGAGAAGAAAGAAGTATATTTTCCTCACGTCACAGCGTTGGAGTTGAAAAGTCAGAAATCACTTGTCTGCTCCATGCTACCGACACATTTCCTTGGGGACCTGCGAGTGACGGCAGGATATGCCCAGTGCTCGTCTGAAGCTTAACTTGTGACAATTGAAGTTGTCACAAGTTCGGACTGCTGGGCCCCGTGGCTTATGTTCACGTGCGCTCTCCATAGGGATCCCATCAGCCTCCATCTCCTCAGGGCTTACAGCCATCTTCCCGATAGCTACACTGCTTGGAAACCCAATAAGCTTTTAACTAGCAGTCGTATTGGCTTCACGTACTGGCGTATATCATAATAATCCTAAGATTTGTAATAGAAATGGATAGTTTAGGGAATTATGATTGTTAATAATGAAAATGAAAATCCACAGCCTGCTTCCAGTCTCCGACCGGGTCAGGAATGGAATGAATGAAGCCCCCCATCTAGCGGCGAGGATATTAACTGTGCCGGCTGCCGAGGCCTGACGCACTCCTCTGGGGCAATGATTTAATGAATGACAGATGAAATGAAATGATAGTGGAGAGTGTTGCTGGAATGAAATTTTTGACAGGGAAAACCGGAGTACCCGGAGAAAAACCTGTCTGCCTCCGTTTTGTCCAGCACAGATCTCACATGGAGTGACCGGGATTTGAACCACGGACCCAGCGGTGAGAGGCCAGCGTGCTGCCGCCTAAGCCACGGAGGCTTAGTTTAGGGAATTATGATTGTTAATAATATTTCTTCTAATACGTGATTTTTGCTCATCAATATCTTTCTGTAAAATTAGACTACAGTATTTAACATTGACCACCTCATGAAACAGTGACTATCATTCTTCGCAGCTGTTACCAATTAGATCCGGGTTCGATTCATGGCTCTGCTAAGAAATTTAATTGAATTGGTCGGAGCTGAAAAGCATTAAGTCAAAAATGGTATTTTTTTAAATTAGTATTCTGAAGTATTGACCCAAGAGCCTTGGAACGGCATAGGAAATAATTAAGTCAGCCTTCTGTTTAAGTTACACACAAAACATTTTCATCTTACCAGCAGGAGAAAAAGCACGGAAGCTCACTGGCAAGGCAAAATCCATCACAAAGCAATTTGTTTTGTGGGTTTAAGCCAGATACCACTGCTACAAGTAGTGCGATCAGAGGAGAAAAGCATTAAGTCAATGACTTGCTGCCTTTCAGCGCCGTATTCCGTACTTAATGTTGGCCGCACTGCAAGATTCCCGCGTGTTACAGTGATATTGTAAATTACATTTGAACAGGGTTTAGGTGGTTTTTATGTTAAAAATAAAAAAATAAAAAATAAAATTTTAAAATAACATTCATGTGAAATATTCATTCTGGATGGCTTTATTCCGCACTAAACTGACCACAGAATTGAAAAAAATACGTTTACAAAATGTATTAGAAAGATATGTTAAAATTAATATTCCGCTATCACAAATATAACCTGAATAGTTGCTCCACAACATAGATGACTAATATATTGAGTTTGTTAAGTTTTGTTCTGTCAATGACGGATTATCTGTCTTCTGAAAAGTGGTGAAAACTGACTCAATGTCTTTCAGATGCGACCAATTCGTCTGAGGGCTGGAACAACAACAACTCATCAAAGTTTTATCGCAATCGGATGAATGGTATATGAACGCATAAAGGACACACACACACACACACACACAAACTATCACGTATCATTTACTTTTATAATTAGAGAGAGATAATAATCCTTGCAAGTGCTGGGGAGCAAACTCGGGCCACTTACAAAGCAACAGCGATACTGCTAGACCATGGTAATGTCTGTTGATTGAAGAGAGTTAAATATCTACCATCAATAGCATATTTCGTTGAATTTTGGACTGAATGATAATTCTTTTGTAATGCCCGTTGGTAAATGCATTACTAGCCTACTTTGTTTTGAGACTGTCCATAGAGAACAATTCAGATATTCTAGCAGAGGCCAACGAATGTAGAAACAAGTAATATCCGAACACCACACAGATATTAGAATGGTCTTTGATTCTTGCATGAATAAGTTGAAGCCTATTAGGAATAATAATGGCCAGTCATTCTCTAGAACGGATTAGGCTACTCCTCGTATTTATGTTTGCTGAAGCTCTCTGTTTATCATTACTTACTTATGTCATGCAAACATAATATTTAAGGTTATAAATAATAATTATTTTGCATATTAAGGCTTTCACGGCCCGGATTATTACATAAATAATTCATGCTTTTGGGCTAATGCCGTGTGTATTTTTAATTTAAACCATACGTTTCGGAGAAACCTTGCCTCCTTTTTCAATGGAAATAAACAATGTGGCCAAAGATAGTATATCAGTGAGATTACAAAAAATATAGATAAATTCCTCTGTTCGTCACCAGAGAGCAGCTGCCAGAAATTACTGTATGGACCATGGTGGAACGGCGGACAGAGTAGTAAGTAACGAGAAGGTAACGGGGGCGGTGTGAAAATATAGAAACTCCTCGAAGAATGAGGAGGGGGGGGGGGAGGCTGGAGGGTTAGATGGATATAAGGAAACATAAACAAAAGGGAAGTGTAGCTGAACGATGCCTAACGTCATACAGTCAACGGCGACAAAACAGATGGAAACTCCTCCAGTGACGAACAAAGGAGAACAAATCCAGGCTCTGAGCCCCAGAGGGAAAATGTACAATTTTAAATATGTGAAGAACAGAGAGACTGAGAGGAACTATCTCCCTAGATCCTTGATAACTGGTAGCCAAGTGTCACTTAGCTGATATCCAGTGTCTCTGTTAAAATTATTGGGATTTTTACGAATTTCAACTGCCTCCCTTATAATTCTAGACCAGTTGTGCTTAACAAGGGCAAGCGCATGAGCATCCTTGAAACATACATCGTGCCCTGAAGACAGGGCATGTTCAGCTATAGCTGATTTGTCAGGTTGGTTTAGACGGATGTTCCTTTGATGCTCTTTGATGCGAGTTGCAATGGACCGTTTTGTTTGTCCAATGTAGACTTTTCCGCAAGTACATGGGACTTCATACAACCCAGGTTGTAGTATTGGGGACAATTTATCTTTGTTTAATGCTAAACGTTGACCAATTTTCGTCATAGTGCCGAAAACTGTTTTTATCTTGTGCTTGCGGAGAATCTTAGCAACGCGGTCAGTGGTGTTGTGAATATAAGGGAGGTAAGCAGTTCCTCTCACGTCGGAGCTCTGAGAAGGTTGTCTATCCCTCCTTCTGGGTTGTAGGGACCTATATATAGTGGATTCATTATAGCCATTACCCCTAAACATGGTTTGTAAGGCATGTAACTCTTCCTGAAAAGTTGATGCCTCACAAATACGTTCCGCTCTTTTGGCTAGAGTTGTTATAATTCCTTGTTTTTGTGCTGGGTGATGGTGGGAGTCCGCATGTAAATAACGGTTAGTGTGAGTTGGCTTACGGTAGACGCTGTGCCCCAAAGCATGAATTATTTATGTAATAATAATTATTATTTTTATTTCTAAAAAACAACTTGAACTAGACGAATGAAGCCTTTTGCACGTATGTTTAGTATGAACGATCATTCACTCATAAAATCTTGTAGGTTTGTTGTTGAATCAACTTGCTTATCACATCAATTAGACTTTAGTTTTTCATTTCGTTTACTTTACTTTACTTGTTTCGTTTCACAAGTTTCTGTTTTTTCTATTTTCGGTGGCGCAGCGGTCAATCTGTTTGCCTCTCACCAATGTAGACCGGTTTCGATTCCTTGTCAATGCATGTGAGATCTTAGGAGTAAAATGCCATGTCCTGTGGTTAGGATTCCACGTTAATAAAAGATACATAAGATGATAATGATCGCTAAAACTACGAGTTTCCTTGATTTTGCTTCATATTCATCGTGATGATGTTAAATGATAGAACGAAATGCACTGAAAATATTTTGACATCAGATCAACAAAATTACCTATTCTATATTCAAGAAACATTTGGGTATACTTCTACTTTATAGTCAGTTTGCATTAGTTAAAATTGCTCATTGTTTTACAATGTCATGTCATTTCGAATTTAGATGGTTTTGAGGAGGAATTAAAGTGCTGAGTTATTTCTGTTAAGTTATACTTTATTTTATGAGCATCATATGCTTTCAACATTTTTACTTACTGCACATGCAGAAAAGTACCCATAAAAGTTGTACCGAAGTAGTATAAATAATTCACCGGCAAAATCTTTAAGAAATCCTCAATTGTACTAATTTGGACGACCATCAGAGCTTGTGAGCTAGAGCAAATAACCTGGCGTCGTGCTGTTTGTGGCTTACTACCCTGGCTACTAAATTAAAATCACTCAGTATTGAGGACATCCCCTTTATTTGACTCTATATATCCCTGTGCTAACATTTAGAACAACATCCCTACATGGCCTTTAATCCGAAACTGAGATTGGTTTTCAAGCTAATGCTAAAACTACATGGAAATAAAAATGTAGCCACATATCAGAACCCTCATACAATCAATGATAAAGGTACTGTACTACTAAAAGGGAGCACACAGAAGGCATCAGAGTTTATATGTTAGTGCTAGATCGATTTTAATTCGGCTATAAAGGTGACTTCATTTTTATATATGTGTGTGTGTTTGTGTGTGTCTGTTGTGTGTGATACAAGCGTGGTATAATCCTATGCTTTGTCCGTGTTAGGCTTCACATCCGTCCAATCTATCAGGTTGAGAGAAAGGGAAGGGGGTAGTAACATTCTGTCTTTTTCCTTGTAAAGGCCGGACAGGTAGAACCTAGCAACCCTTCCCTTGCTACTGTGCTATGGATTACACCAATTTGCAAACGTAACACAGGGGAAATTAAAGTAAAGAAGCGCACCTGTCAGTAACAAGGGTAGATGTGTGAGTGTGTGGGGGTGGGAGTGAGGGAGGGACAGAGAACAAGAGAGATTTTTTTATTTTGTAAATGATGGAAGTAATGCTCGCCACACAAGGTGTATGGTGGAAGGGGGAGGAGACGGAAATGGAGATGGGAATAAAAGAGATGAAGGAAAAATTAGTTGGTATAAAAAGAGGTAGTGGTTTTTAAAATGCATGTCCATTCTCTATGTGTGTGTGTGTGTCTGTGTGAGAGAGGACAATTTTCATTTTTTGTATTTTTTCCCCTTGCTGTGAAAGTTGTAAAAATGACTTTAAGCTATGTCTCTGCTGGACACGGTACTTAAACTTATGACCACCCTTTGTACTTGGAGGAAGGTACATGATGTTGATAAAACTACGTTCTAGGTCGATTTTCAAACCGGGAAAATGTTACACCCCAGTTTTTTAGTGTCCAAATGGTTCACCTGTCAATTCTGAGGCAAGAAATTGATGAAAACTAATATTATTGTTGTTTATTTTATTGTTGTTGTTGTTGTTGTTGATGATGATGATGATTTATGTAGTGGCATTGCAACATCAAGGCCATGTAGCCCCGTGTACTTGGATTGTGTGGAATTTATCCGATAACCTGTCTTATTGTGATGGTTGTCTTAGTGTGTAGCCTATCTTGTAATTAAGGTGAGGATTGGAAGAAGACAGCGGTGGACTATCGTTAGGAACTATCCCCACATATGTCTGGAGTAGAAGTGGGAAACCACGGAATACCACTTCCAAAATGGCTGAGGTGGTAATCGAATGCACCTGTTCTCAGGTTTTCCACACGAGGATGAATGTACCCTGTTCCAGCCCTCAGACCAGAATTACATTTATTGACAGAGCCAGGAATCCAATCGATCCCGGACTTCCGGAATGAAAGCCAAACATGCAAGTCTCTACACAACGAGGTGGTCCAAAATTATTATGATTGTATCAACGCATAGGTAAGTTACGCATTCCAGTATCTAGAGCTAAGGCATATATTTAATTGGTTCATGCTATTTGAGAAGTTCACTGCTTGAATAGGTGTTCTTGTTGTTGTTGTTGTTGTTGTTTGATTTACCTCTTTGGGTGGCAGTGACCAGTACACCTGGGGGATGGTGTTTCCATATTTTTAATATTAAATAGTGCTATCAAGTTTTATAATAATTCAATAATAGTAATAATAATACATTATTACTATTATTCTTATTACTATTATTTCTTACGTCGTTATTCTCACATGTGGAGCACGATAGAACTTATTTAGCTGACGATGTTGTTTTTTTTCTTCTCCTGAAATCTCTTCATTGACAGTCCTCCTCCGTTCTTCAGTTCATGATTTATTTGTCCTGATATTCCATTTCTCAGCAAAGTGGTGGTTGTTGTTTATTGTTTTAAACTGGATTAGATCTTGTATATTTTCTTGTCTGGAGCCAATCTCTTGAAAGTCGTCGTCTATTTCATTAAACCAGTTGTTCTTGACTATCATTGAGAGACAAAGGTTGTAATCCTTAATATGAGCCTATCGTTGTTCATTCGGGTAATTTGGCTGTAGACCTTCAATCGCCTTTTCCTGAAGGTGTCATTGATATTTTCAGCATGCTGATAAAAGTCCCGAGTCTTCTGATTCACCAAGATTCCTTTTGAGCACACTGGACCAAGGATTTTTCACAATATTTTTCTTCCTTTCATCTCTACGATTTTAATAAGAGATCTGCCTCCAATGGTCAAGGTTTACGAGGCATATACTGTAGTGCTTCAGGTTTGATGACTGTAGTGCAATGGCATAATTTTGCGTTCTTTTTATTATTATTTTTTATTATTTTTATTATTATTACAATTATTAAAATATTCATGCTCAGGATGGAGTAAGAGCCACCTCATCCACTATGAACAGCATAACAAATGTACGGAAGTTGTCATTAAACACTGCATTTATGTTAAAAATCACTCCAATCGTAAGGCAAAGAGTCCTACATTCAGGAAGGATCTGACATACGGACTACCACTACCATTATCTGAAACATACCACAGTCTACTCCAAGAATTACAAGAAAAGAGAGAGGAAATATGTCAGGATTTTAATAATACGGTTGCAATTATTCACAGGTAATGGATGAAAACCAATTCTGAATGAAGACATAAGCGGACCCGTGCAATAAATCTCTTGTGCTCATGAACCACACTTCTCCCAATAGGTTTATAATGATACACTTAAGAAGAAAGGTTGTAAATGTATGTTTTTATTTCAACCAAATGATTATAGAACACTATTTACATTTCAGTTAGAATTCCAAGTTCTACGTTCCCTAACTTAAGAAGGCAACCACTGAAAATTGGATCATCGTAACACTCACCGGTCATTCAATATTTATGAAAGTGTACGATTTGAATACTCATTCCTTCGATTTACTGTTTCTGAAATCCATACAAAATGATAGTTTAAAGGAAAGACCCCAGAATGTTAAAATAACATGAAACAGGCGTCACAGCGGCCAAAATGTAAAGTGGACAGTAATTATGGAGCGTATCTTCTGACAGCAAAAGTATCTGCAAATCGCACACTTCGTCCATTTTTCAAAAGTAATTTTTTAAAGAAATTATAGATATTTATGAAATTAGAGTGCAATTCGTAACTGCTAATATCTATTCTCACCTGATGTGGGTAGTCAAGTAAACACGCGCCAATTCTGAGCTCCCCGGGTTTTAGTTTTAGGCGAAGTAAAAAGTATCCAGTACATCTTATAAAAGTTACAAAAGTGCGGTAGGAAGTCACCCACAACGCAAGAATACAAGAACCTATCAATGGTAACGGTAAATAGAAAATATCAGTAATTAATAATACCTCCCAGCACAGGGGGATAGTGAGGTTATATTGCACAAAGATGGTCAGAACACAAATCGTATACAGCAACAAAAAATCTAAGTGAATGTCCTACCGCAGAAGTCGCAGGTAACATATAAAAACCCTGTATGGACAAGAAGTACCACCGGCAAGAAACCAGTGACCTGTGCTAAATGCGGTAAGGCATTCTTCACGAATTGAAAGCCGTATGCAATAGCACAAATTTGTAAATACCTTACAACAGATGATGCAGGAAAAACGCCATACACCAGAAGATACATACAGTATAACAAATTAAGTATCCTACATGAGTACGTTACATGCTATGCCACAAATCATTCCTAGACAGCACAAATATACCGGTATCCAACAGTAGTTCTCTCATATATAAGACACGTGAGAGAGCAGGAACACCTAACGAACATCAGGAGACACAATATGCCACCGAAAAAGAAAAATCGGAAAAACCACAAGACCACTATGGAATTATCGGAAAGTTCCGGTGATGAAGAACAACAGCAGGGTTCGGAAATCTAGGAAATGTTCTCGGAGATCTTGACTGAACTCAGGAACCTAAAATCCCAGAGTGACGAATTTAGGCGTGAAACGAAACAAGAAATCATGTCTATCAAAGAAACCATAGAGAAGCCAGACGAAAAATGGAAAGAGGTAAACGAGGCAGTGGAGTCAAGAATAACAAACATAGAGAACACGACGCAAGAAAAATTAAATTTGACACAAGAAAAATTAAATTTGATATCAGAATGAATCAAAACCCTAGAGACATGGGAAGAACAAACGGAAAAAAGGATGAGAAAGAACAATATCGTAATTAAAGGAAAAGAACTAACGATGGAGAATGATAACAAAAAGGAAGTAGATGCAAAAGCTACAGAGATCTTAGTGAAGATAAATGCAGATGTTGAAATAGAGAACATGACATACATAGGGAAAGATAAAAACAACAGAGGGATCTTGAGAGTCACCTTCAAGAACTTCACAGACAAGTTAAGAATAGTTCGAAACACGGCGACGCTAAAAGGACAAGACGTTTATATAGACGACGACCTTACTAAGAATGAGAGAGAGATTCAAGCAGCACTAAGAAGCATAGCCAGAGAACAGAGAAATAAAGGCAACAACGAAGTAAAAGTTGGATATCAGAAGATCCTTCTAAATGGCCACTGGCCAAAATGGAATGACCTAAACCAAAAGATCTAAACACAAAAAACTGAGCACCAACAACCAGGAGGTGATGCGCACTAAACAGACGGTACACAAGGAGAACAAGGAAGAACTAATAAACGCCACCTGGAATGTAAGGACTCTGAGAACGGAAGAAAGAGAAACGGAATTAAAGAATGCATTAGCTGACCTGAAATTCGATATACTAGGTGTTAGTGAGGTTGGAAAATATGGGCAGGAAATAATTGAAACACTGGAAGGAGATATATTGTTTTAGATCCCTTAGTTGGGGGTGGTTAGGTCTAAAACAGATGTGTTAGTGTGCTGAATTGGAAGGTGATTCCCAGAGAAGGCAGCTTACCGTAGCTGGGTAAGCTCACCAGTGTAGAGTGTTGTATGACGTTTTAATGATAGGGGGTGCTCCTACGAAGACGTAGGCGTCGATTAGGGGATGATCCTTTAAGCCAGGTTAATGTACTGAACTCCCAGCTGGTCGAAAGGAATTATATAATAGTCCTGCTTGTGTCAGCTATGCTGGCTTGCGGCCAGCGGTCGCGTGTGAGAGACACAATAGAACTTGAGCCGGCGATTACAGGCTACTGTTGTCACGCTTACTCGTGACAAGACGGGAAGGGTGTTAGGATGTGAAGAGGCGTGTAATTACGAATACAAGGTGTAGTTTACTGACCTAGTATTTATTGGTCAGTGATGTATGAAATCGTATGTCCCTTTTAGGGAAGTGTGAACAATAGTGCAAATTAGGTGTACAAGTTTGTGGGGTAGGTTTTACAGATTATAGGATATCTGAACACTGCTGACTCACCTGATGATAACAGCTTGTACCAGGGCCTCCGGCTGACACACTGTATGACTGATAATCGAGAGAGAGCGTGTCCTCATTAAGGCCTTCCTCTTATAGGCTTTGGTGTTGCTTCGTCGGCATTCCATCGATGTAGGTGTCCTAGTTAGCCATTGTGTAGGGGTTTGCGAGTGTGATGCAAGTATTTGGCAGGCTCCCCAATCTGGGCGGCCGCCCTTGCTGTGTAAAAGGTGCTGTTCTGGCTTTGTTATGTCTGCCAGTTAGGGGTGGTTTTGATAGATGATGGAGAGGGACGCGAACGGGAACGGAACGTGGAGTTGGGGTTGTCGATGTATTAGGTTATTGCTGAATCTTCCTTGTATCTCTTCTTTGTTTCTTCGGTGTCGTGTAGAGGTAGTGATGTCGTGTTGATGTAGCGATGTCGTGTAGATGTGAGATCAGCTCGTGTTCAGAGGGGTGGGTTTTGGGATATACATATACATTTGACATTTTAAAACAGTTCATGAGAAAAAAATTGACATTTGCAATATATAAAAAGTTCCAAAACAATACATGGTTTTGATAATATATTGTTGCTGTGCAGGGAGGAAAAAACCCAGGGCTGGACGGGTGATTGTGCCGTCCGGCTCTATCTTGGGGAAAAAATTGCTCCCTGCAATGAGAAAGATAGAAGAAGTAGAAAAAATAGGTGTTCCAAGGTATACGTTAGGGGAAATATTTAAAATATGTTTATTGTTTTGGGAAAAAACGGAACACCTTCACAAATTTGGGCGTTAGAAGAAAGAAAATTAAAGAAACAAATCATAATCATTGTGTACATGTGATATTAATGTAGAGAGTATACTGTTTAATATGTAATTTTGATATGCGCATATATTAAGATTTATGAATACCATTTATCCCCTCCGCAGACAATGTGGGGGTGCGAAGTATTATTTATACATTTATAGAAGAATAACTGCCCGTGGGCGCATTACTTTGTGCTAATTTACAATTTACAATTATCTTACGGACTAACTAAGCGCGCTAAATTTCTGTTACTCTACTGTATGTGGTACCTCATCGTCATCATTTCCAACAATAATTTATGCTAAAATAGCGTTGCCCCCTGTGGGTGGGCGCGACTATCATGGCGACACAACCCGTCCTGTACATGAGGAGTCCGCTTTGTGTGGCCGTATGGACCGATACCTGGCGGGGTGCAAGAAAATATAACATGATATGTAAGCACGATATAATAATGATATTGCCATATAAAATCTGGAGAGTGCCTATATTGGCGCCACTCTCTATGATGACAAAAATAAATGTCCATAATGATGGAGCACCCTATATTGGGAGCGGGTGTCCCACGTTGGAGCTCATGGCTGTAAAGCAAGCATATATATGATTAATATCACTGTCCATATGTATGTTTACTCCTGTCTACCAACCTGATAGTGTACTCCTGTCGCTCAACTAACCTTATGTCTGTTTATAAACTACTCCGGTATATATAAAAAGTGGCTCCAAATATTGCCTTAACCTAGTGTTGTCATCTTAATACTATTTATCTTAATATGTTGTCGGGCTTACCCCGGTAGCGGAATTTTAGTTACCGGGTGCCGAGATATTTAGCCTAAATCTGCCTTATTCTAGTGTGTTATCGGGCTTACCCTGATGACGGGTTTGTTCGTCATCAGGTGCCGAAATATTCTACCTTAGTCTATTGTTAACCTATGTATTATCGGGCTTACCCTGATGACGGGTTTGTCGGTCATCAGGTGCCGAAATCGTTACCTTAATTATGGTAAGTAAAAATGTTTGCTATTTATAAGCCGAATGGTTGACCTTACTTTATTGCCGAAATATGCTGTGCTATTATTTGGCAACAGCGCTTATAAAATTTGCTTAATCCTAAGTTGCGTACCAAAATGCAACTGTCTTACATGCTAAAATTTTGACCAGAGCGATCGCCCGGGGCAGTTTTACCTCCCCAGATCACCACCCGCACGTATCCTAGAAACACCGGTTGTCTCTAGAATCGCCGGATTCCGCTCCCTTAATACTAGTTGTCGACATTTATGCTAATGATTATTAACTAGTATTAATATAGTCGCAGGCGGCTTACGGTGCCACTAAGCAAACCGCTTCGCCCGCTGTATTTGCCTGCTCGTTGCCGTTGCCTTTGCATATGTTGTCGTTGTTGGGTCTGCCCACTTTAACCCCTGTGAGTTGCTCGCCATGCTCCTCATTTAATGCCCTTGGCTGCCCGATGCGTCACCATTTATGTGGGCATTGGACATCGTCCAATGGCATAATATCATCTTCGCCCTTATTGGCAGTAATAGTATCCTCTTCGCCCTGATTGGCATTAATAGTAACCTCTTCGCCCTTATTGGCATTAGTAGTATCCTCTTCGCCCTTGTTGGCATCAATAATATTTCACTCCTGTGCATAGGAGTCTTGCTTCCCGCTCTAGAAGCCCTACTTACTTATATCTAACTAAAAGTCTAGTCCTAGTTGGGTCGTCCCTAGGGTCATCTCCTGAGTCCGGCGTGGAGCAGGCTATTTCTCCCACCATCCTCAGAAAGTCTCCCCTGCAGGTCTTGGCTTCGACGACCGTGGCACATAGTGGGTGTAACATCTCTTCGTCCCGGGAACAGGCTAGGTCCCCTGGGACTCCGAAGTTTGCCCGTGCCAGGCCATGAATGCCTCAACCTTACGTGGTTCGTCTGTTTGGTCTGGGTCAGTATGTTAACTAGGGAAAGGCTCATCATCGCCTTACCCAGCTCTGCTTCTGTGTGGTGCCTCTTCCCTTCAGCTTACGCTGTTATCATCAATCAGCGTGTCCCAGATTCCTTTTTATATATGGAAAAAATAAGTGTATTGTGTAAATAATTTATTGTGTATAAAATGTAAAATTTTTCAAGTGTTTTGGGGTTGTAGAAACTTCTAAGTGCATAGACTACTTTAGGTCTACTTTGCTATGTCGGACTTCCAGCTGTAATGCTTTGTTGATTTTCCTGGAGGCGTTAGTAGGGTTTATGGCATTAGGTTCCCTGTTATTAGGATCCGGGGGTATTATCCGTTGAATAGGTTTAAAGCATGGTAGGATGGGGTTGCACATCTTTGGGCTCCATCTTAATGGTGGCCTGGTGCCGGTGATGCTGCTGGGATGCTTCTACAATGAGTGGACGGGGGTAGGTATTTCCCGGGATTGCAAAAATTTTAACAAAGTGTCATGCAGGTTTAATAATAATAATCCTTGGTATGTGGATGGGATATTCCATGCATGTGTCTGGATATGAGGCGTACCCGCACTCATGTAAGGATAGGTATCGGTCAGTGTATAATAATATTATGTCCCTTTCATGCGGGATTATTTAATAAAAAAAGAATGGTTAGTATATAAATTTGGCCTCATCTCTGACTTAGAGATGCGCATTACGCTTAATTGTCGTTTTTCCGACACACCCCTATTATTCAGGTGTTAGCATTGAGATCCAGGGCGTAGTAAGCCCTCTCTTTAAACGCATGAAGTCTATCAACCCCGATGTGAATTTTGTCATGTAGTTTATGTGTTTTTATGTGTTTATGTGTCTGTGTTGGCTGATGATGTAAGTGGGAAGGTTATGAAGGTGGAAGGTGGTAATATGTTGGCCTGTAGGCGGTATATTGGCTGTCTGGCTGGCCTTATCCACCTGTGCTCCTGTCATCTTCACCTGGTCAATCTGTTTACTATCCGCTCCTTGGGATAGTAAAGTATGGTGACGCTATAACGTCACGACCTAATCTGGTATTTCAGTTCCAATGTTAATGCAGCCAGTGGTCGTAGTGCGACTGGTCATGTCCTGACCGTCTATGATGGTGTTAGGATTTAAAAGTAAGAAGAGAAGTGTTTATTGGGGTGGTCTGTTCCCTCAGAGTCCCTGTCTTTATTCGCCCCTGATTAGTGAGCGCGTGTGTGTGTGACTATGTTCCGTTACGCCACGCGGGCGGGTGGGCTGTTATAGCCTAAGTCCTATCTTGTGTCGCGTGTATGGGCAGGAGGTGCGTGTGGCCTGTCACCATCTCTGTAAACATGTTCCCATGGGCCTAAGATAATATGGCCCACAGTATCTGCATATTGCTACATGCCAGGCCTATTGTAACATTGTAGAATTCTGTGTCAGTATCCATGTGTCCTGTATGTTAGTGTCGCAATGCTTCTAGAATGTGCAAGTCAATGTTATTACTTGTGTAAGGGCAGGCTCTGACGTCACGTATGTCGGCTGTCGGAAAGTGCCTTTTCGCGAACGTCGGCATGTTGTTATTTCTTGAGATTCCGGGAGTGCCAGTGTGCTAATCTGTCCCGCTTTTGTTAATCGATGTTATGTGTACACTGCTTTCGAAAAACTTTGTTTTGTGTAACCATGTGTAATCCATGTCTGGGAAGTCTATTGTGATCCCCTTGGAGGCCTAGAATTGGCGGTATGCCCTCTTGTTGGGAATTCCTGGGTCGCCACTGCCGAGGTAGGCTGTTGTAGCGAGTACCCTGGGGCGAATCTATGCTGCACTATGTATGGGCAAAAAGAGAGAAAAAAAAGAGAGAAAAAAACCCTCCTGTGTCTATAGGCATGTGTCTGACCCAGTTATTTACTTATCTGTGGCCAACTTCAGTGCAATTGGGCGTCTGGATTTTTGTTTCCCATGGCGTCCAATTTTTGCTGGGATTCGGACCCGTGATCATGTAATTCTCCGTGTTCTATGTCTGCGTTGTGTTTTTGGGATTTAGTTGTCCCCAGTGTGGTTTTTGATTGTGTCTTTCGTGCCAAAAATACCATTGGTTAGTTAGTTTTTGGCACGAGTGTGTAAAGTGGTCGTGGGTTCGGACCCGGCTTGCTGTAAGGACCTGGTATGACGATATCTGTGCCGTATATACCATGGCACATGTATCGTGTATTTGAAATGCGCAGATGAAAATACACATTCCTGTGAAGAGTTTGTGTCTTTGGGAATGGTCCTCGTATTGTAATTTCGGGAGTTATAAGGTTTTGGATCTGACGTGAATGATGGCGTTTGTTCCGCTCTCAGAGCCGCATGCATACTGCTGTCTGTATGTGTGAAGGTCGCCCAGTCACGAGTGTCTTATCGCTGACGGCGATAGTCTCTAGTTTCATTAACGTGTGCGCTATCGTATTACTTGTTTGACAATGCTCCGTGTCCGGCACATGTGTGTGTCTGGGCCTGAGTGCTATCTCTGTAGTTGTGATCAGGGCTTTCCGTAAAGTAAAAGAACCATCCACTAAGTACATTCGTGTTCCCAAGTTTTGTGGTAATGTAAGTGTGGGTCGACTATGTCCCTCTAAGTGGCACTTGGCTGCGTGTAAGCATGAGTGTCTCCGGCCGCTAGTCGCGTGTTTGGTGACTAGGTGTCGGAGGTGATTTGATTGTTTCGTTTGTATGTGTATGCGTTAGTGGAACTGTCCTTTATTATTATATCCTTCCATATTGGATAATTACCCGACTTTGCACTCCTGGTATTCAGGAGGTTACGGGTTCGAGACCGTCTTTAACCAGGGTAATTATTTCTGGTGCCATTCAGGCTTGTGTCTTCTGGACAGTTCTGTTAGCGTATTAACTTGTTATGTGGTAATGTGGGTTGACTGTGTGCCGTCCAAAAATATGTAGGCTTTCCCAAAGTCTGGGATTTTCACCCTATGGTGTTTGTGTTTTAGCTTGCGTGCTGTTATGGAGGCGAGAAAAAGTCATGTTATAGGCAGTGTAATGTGTCACGTATGCCTATGGATTATATACATACAGTTCCACTTGGCTTACTTTCCTTTCTCGGGATTAGTGAAAGAGGCAAAAGAAAAAAATAAGTTATGCAACGCTCCGAATTAATAGAGCACTTTGAAGAGAGTAGAGAAAATATATTATATCCCGTCTGCGCAATGCTTTATGCTTATCAAAGCGGGTTGCCAGGCAGCGGTAATCTGTAAAGATTGTGTCGTAAATAGTGCAAAAAATGTTTAAAAATGAAAAGTAGGACCTGAGTGTACTATTCACCTATTTGGTGACGTTAGTACGACAGTAATCTAGTTACGTCTCAGGGGAATCTACCATTTTTGAAAAGTAGTTTGAGATTCTTAATTCCTGCCTACAATTAGGGCTCTCGCCCGTCACAAGAGAATCTATCAAACTATGGGACCGGAACATAGAACCTTTAGTCATTTCTACTTGGAAAGACCCGCCTAAGCTCTATGCAGTGGTTTATTGCTTAGGCTGTGTTCGGAATAGCTCTTTCCGGCCTTAAGCCGCGTGGCTCGCCTGATTGGCTTCCGGTCGGCTTTGCATATTAAGACTTTGCATTGTCCGAAATATGTTTTTACTTAATCACGATTGTGAACCATTGATGGCCTAAAATAAAAATGCTAGGGGCCAAGGAAAAAAACTAAGAAGAATATTGAGTTACACCTTTGATTTAGCTATTTTCCACTGTATATATATATGAAAAAGTGAGCAGTTTATGTTTGTGTCCCTGGTGGAAGTCGTTATCCCCGTCCGAGCGTCCTTGCTCTGAAAGGTGAATACTTTCGCCCGTCACTAAGGTGTAGGCCCCTGGCATCCACTGAGGTGCCCCTTTGCTATTTTCCGGAGGAATTTGCAGCAAAGTAAGACTGGGCCTGCTTTCACCGTAGTGCCTGGCTGTTGGCCTGAGTGTGGTTCTGTCTGAGGGATTAATTGCGCTCTGCGCTACCCTAGTAGAGTTTATGGGGGTGTGTGTATTCTTGACTTCCCGGTCTCGTGGGGTAGGTAATAAAACCTTTCTTATACCCCGTGTATTGTGTGTCTGCGCCTGGTCGGAGTGTGCGGGTGTGTGTTGTGCATCCTGAGGGCCTGAAGGCAACACCCTCTTATGCATTCGCACCTGGGGTACGAATGCCGGTGCCCGCTTCCGTCCTGGCAAAATTGCCCTTTGGACTAGCGGCAAAGGCCGTTTGATAGCCTGTGTTTGCCCTGGCGATGTGTTAGGCGTAGTCTGCCCGATTTCTGGCCTATGGCCACGGTAGACTCCTGCCCTTGTGTTTGCCTATTTGTGTAGGTGTGTGTGTGCCTAATGTGCTGTAAGGTGGGCTGTACGTTCTCAGCCCATGATGTGGTTACCTCCCTTTTACTCCCTGTTATGTCATGTGTACTCGAGAGTCCTGGCGTCAACTCCCTCTCGTTCGTCCGTTTTGAGGGGGTTGGCCTAGGTTCTGCTCCCCGGTTTGGCAAAATTGCCTTCCGAACCGGAGCTAAGGGATGTGTAATGGTGTAACTTTGTCCCCGCAGTGTATTGGAGTCTAACCTGGCCGTTTTCTGGACTGTGGCCACGGTGAACGCCTTCCCTGGTGTGGCAGTACATGGCGAGAGGGACATCCTCGCAAATTGCCGAGTTAGCGTATCTACGCTAACGTCCTCTCTCGGCTGGGCTGGTGGCCCTGCCATGAACTCAAAAATGGCCTTGTTATTCTGGAGCTCGCGGTACTCGTCCCAAATTTGGGCGGACTGCCTGTTGAGGCTCATGGCCTGCTCAGCGACTTTTGTGCCATTAGTCCCTATGCGTTGGTGTTCCCTGACGAGTGTTTCCCATTGCTGGAACATGAACTCGTGTCGGCAGTGTAATTGCCAGTGTGCCTTAATGATTTGTGTACGGAGGGTGGGGAATTTCGCCCGAATCTTGCGATTCTTAGCGCTGCGGAGTGGCCGGACAAGTGCTCTTATGATCCGCATATACTGGGCGTGCAGGAGCTGCTGAAACCTTCTGAGGTAGTCCTGCCTAGTTTCAAAGACTTTGTGCCAGGCAATTAATTCCTGGTACTCCCCAATGCTCCTCAGCACAGCTAGGCGGTATAGGGGGGCCATGCTGAATGAAGTGAATGCGACTTCTATTAAAACAAAACTGTGCGTGTTTGGCAGTGTATCTTGTATCTCTCTGATTCTTTCTGGGGGCTGGGGGGTTGGTTTGACAAGAATTTCCCCTGTGTAGGTAGTGCGAAGCAAAAATGATGCTTTCTGTCTGAGAAAAAAGAAATTCCAGTCTCGCTTGGCAGTATGCGGTACGGGCCGTTTTGACCACGAGAACTCGTTGTATGAGCCCCTTGTTTACTGTGCGTGGTACCCGGCCTCCACCAAATTGTTTTAGATCCCTTAGTTGGGGGTGGTTAGGTCTAAAACAGATGTGTTAGTGTGCTGAATTGGAAGGTGATTCCCAGAGAAGGCAGATTATCGTAGCTGGGTAAGCTCACCAGTGTAGAGTGTTGTATGACGTTTAAATGATAGGGGGTGCTCCTACGAAGACGTAGGCGTCGATTAGGGGATGATCCTTTGAGCCAGGTTAATGTGCTGGACTCCCAGCTCGTCGAAAGGAATTATATAATAGTCCTGCTTGTGTCAGCTATGCTGGCTTGCGGCCAGCGGTCGCGTGTGAGAGACACAATAGAACTTGAGCCGGCGATTACAGGCTACTGTTGTCACGCTTACTCGTGACAAGACGGGAAGGGTGTTAGGATGTGAAGAGGCGTGTAATTACGAATACAAGGTGTAGTTTACTGACCTAGTATTTATTGGTCAGTGATGTATGAAATCGTATGTCCCTTTTAGGGAAGTGTGAACAATAGTGCAAATTAGGTGTACAAGTTTGTGGGGTAGGTTTTACAGATTATAGGATATCTGAACACTGCTGACTCACCTGATGATAACAGCTTGTACCAGGGCCTCCGGCTGACACACTGTATGACTGATAATCGAGAGAGAGCGTGTCCTCATTAAGGCCTTCCTCTTATAGGCTTTGTTGTTGCTTCGTCGGCATTCCATCGATGTAGGTGTCCTAGTTAGCCATTGTGTAGGTGTTTGCGAGTGTGATGCAAGTATTTGGCAGGCTCCCCAATCTGGGCGGCCGCCCTTGCTGTGTAAAAGGTGCTGTTCTGGCTTTGTTATGTCTGCCAGTTAGGGGTGGTTTTGATAGATGATGGAGGGTGGCTTCAGGGGGTGCAGCCCCCTGGGGGCCTGTACAATATTCAGCTACATAGGCGAAACGAAAGGACAGAAAGGAGTGGGAATCATAATAAAGAAGAAACAAAAACATTGCATTAAAGAAGTTAAAGGGGTCTCTGAGAGGATAGCTGTACTATCCCTGAAATTAAACAGACATACCTTCACCATTATCCAAGTCTATGCTCCCACAGAAGCTAGTACGGACGAAGAAATCGAACATTTCTACGACCTTCTACAAGACACATTAAACCACTACAAAGCCCATAGAACCGTTGCAATGGGGGACTTCAATAGTAAAATAGGCAATCAAGAAATTGAGGAAGAGGAGCCAATAGGACCCTACGGCTATGGATCCAGGAACGAACGAGGGGACAGGCTTATACAATTCACACAGGGACAAGGACTAAAAATCGTTAATACCTTTTTCAAGAAAAACCCAAGCAGTAGGTGGACATGGAGAGCACCAAATGGGAAAACAAGGAATGAAATTGACTTCATACTAGCAGACAGACTAGAGGGCATCAAAGATATCCAGGTGATCAATGGTCTGAAACTTGACACAGATCACAGAATGGTTCGAATGAAAATGCTTATTCCAAAGAAACAATGCCCATACGTTAAAACTCAAAGGTTCGACCCGGAAAGAACCAACCGAATCCAGTACACAGAGAAACTGAAGAAGAACCTGCAAGAGCTGGAAGAACAAGAGGAGATGAGCACACAGAACCTATATGATAATCTGGAGAAGTGCATCACAAAAGCTGCTACAGAATCCTCTATTGGGGTGAAAAAGTCAGGAAAGGGAAATAAGCTGGAAGAAAGCACCAGACGACTGATTGACGAGAGGGAGAAATTAAAACGGGAAGCAGAAACCAACCATCAGAAAAAGACAGAATATGCGGAATTGAACAAACGCACAAAAAGAGAAATCCGAAAGGACATCCGAGATCACAACACCGAAATGGTCAAGAAGGCTATAGAAAGATTGACATCAGTAAGAAAGATCAGCAAAGAAATATCAGATGTCAAACACTGGATATTAGGAGTGAAGGATGTAAAAGAAAATAGACTAGCTTCAAGAGAAGAGATACTGCGACATGCCACGGAATTCTACGAGAAACTATACTCCAGCACCCCCGAGAGGGAAAGTATGATTCAAAATTTGAATAATCCGAAGGGTCCCCAGGAAGAGGAAATACCCCCCATTCTTCAAAGCGAGGTGAGTGCAGCAATAAAAGAAATAAAAAATGAAAGATGCCCAGGTGACGATGGCATATTTAACGAATACCTAAAATGGGGAGGTGAGGAACTTGTAGCAATCATCACTCGACTCTTCAACACAATACTCTAATCTGAAGAAATACCAGCGGAATGGAAATTAAGCACTATAATCCTGCTCCATAAAAAAGGAGCTAAAGACGACATCAACAACTATAGACCGATAAGTCAGCTGCCATGTCTGTACAAACTGTTCACAAAAATATTAACCAAGAGAATGTCAAAATCACTAGAGGAAAACCAACCTATAGAACAAGCAGATTTCAGATCAGGATTCAGCACGGTGGACCACCTCCAAACAGTAAACCAACTCATCGAAAAACTGCAAGAATTCAACCTTAAAGCCTATATTGCATTTATAGACTATAACAAAGCCTTTGACTCCGTGGAACACACATATGTTCTAGAGGCCCTAGAGAACCAAAACATACAGAAAAGGTATATCAGACTTCTAGCAAAAATCTACGAGAGTAGCCAGGCAAAAATACGGACAGAAATGGAGGGAAAACACTTCGAGCTAGAGAGAGGAGTGAAACAAGGAGACCCCCTCTCACCAAAACTATTCACTTGCCTGCTAGAAAACCAATTCCGGAAAATGAAATGGAAAACAAGACACGGCATCAACATAGATGGACAAAACCTGACACACCTACGGTTTGCAGACGACATCATACTGGTGGCAAAATCTGCAGCAGACTTAAAACAAATGGTAACAGAATTAAACAAGGTCAGCAAAGAAGCTGGCCTAACCATGAACCCGAGTAAAACGAAACTGATGACAAATGCGACAGAAAACCCAGTAAACATTGACGGTGAAACATTAGACTATGTCCAGGACTATACATACCTGGGTCAAAATATTTCATTCCATAACAATACGGAGAAAGAAATCAAAAGAAGAATTGGGCAAGCATGGAAAAAATTCTAGTCCTTGAAATTCATTTTAGGAGATAAATCTCAGAAACTAAGCCTGAAAACACAAGTTCTAGAGAAATGTGTAATCCCAGTAATGCTGTATGGATGTCAAACATGGTCACTAACTTCGCAGCAGAGAAAAACGCTCCAGATAGTCCAACGCAGGATGGAACGAAAAATCCTCAATATCACGCTGAAAGACAGAATACGGAACGAGGAGATACGCAGAAGAACCAGTATTAAAGACGTCATCAACACAGCGGACAGACTAAAATGGAAATGGGGAGGCCACGTAGCGAGGATGGAGCATAGAAGGTGGACGCACGGACTAACGATGTGGGACCCCAGAATCGGCAGGAGAAACGTAGGAAGACAGAGGACACGCTGGGCTGACACATTCAAGAAATTTGCCGGACCACAATGGACAAGAAGAACAAGAGACAGACAAGAGTGGAAGACCCTAGAGATGATCCTTTTCAAAACGTAGTATATGCGAGGAAAGGAAAGGAGAAACTCAGTGCAACATAGTGAACCCTTAAATACGATAGCGATAATGTATTGAGGACATTTAAAACTGTACTAAAATAAAGTGAACGTGCTAGAAACATTAACAATTTTGCAAATATTAGATATAAGAACAAGAATACAGAACATAGACAATACTAATAGGTATATCAATAGCTATAAGAACATTCAAGAACAGAGACTAACATGCCAGAAAAGTGCACCACTAGGTGCCTCACTACTCTTTAGGACTGCTCACCTAATGAGTGTAATGGAGCAAAATCCCTGCCTAGACAGGAGGCCATTGCCCTTAGGGGATTAAAGGGCTGTATTTATTATTATTATTATTTATTATAATATCTATTCTCTTTCTTTTGAATGCTCATTTGTCACGATCGGTCGCTTGTGAGCGCCGCAGGAGGGATCTATACTACTGAAATAATATATGATGATGATGATGATGTTGATAATGACGCGCTTTGTGGACCATGTTTTTCATCACCTGCAGGAGAGACATCCATCATCAACCAGATAAACTATGCATGTGCAATCTTTGCGGTGACCCATGCGACAGATCTACCACGGAATGACATCCAAACGCAGACAAAATGTTCGACGCAATTCTTTGACAAGTGAGACTAAAACTCTGCACTTTACTTATGCATATTGTGCGAAAATGAAATTAAATTTATTATTATTAGGCCTATAGAAGCCTCCGTGGCTTAGGCGGCAGCACGCCGGCCTCTCACCACTGGGTCCGTGGTTCAAATCCCGGTCACTCCATGTGAGATCTGTGCTGGACAAAACGGAGGCAGACAGGTTTTTCTCCGGGTACTCCGGTTTTCCCTGTCAAAATTTCATTCCAGCAACACTCTCCACTATCATTTCATTTCATCTGTCATTCATTTAATCATTGCCCCAGAGGAGTGCGTCAGGCCTCGGCAGCCGGCACAGTTCATATCCTCGCCGCTAGATGGGGGCTTCATTCATTCCATTCATGACCCGGTCGGAGACTGGAAGCAGGCTGTGGATTTTCATTTCATTAATAGGCCTATAATTATTATTTCAGTGACAATTATTAAGGTGTTTCACAGACAGAAGAAATTAGCATGAAAGTAGATCGAGTGAAGAGAAAGGAGGATGAGTGAAAATGGGCCCCAGAAGGGCGACATGGTAGATTTTATGAAGGTCATAAAATTTAGTTTGGAAGTTCGTAATTTGGTAGATCACTTTAGGAATGCCTTACTTACTGATTAAGATTGAGAGTAAACTCTTGTATGGGTGAAATTAAGGACTGTCATACAACCAATAAGAGTGAGAAGAGGAAGTTTGAAATGGACTCTTATTTAGTAAAACTGCTAACCAGAAGTGTCCAGGCTGCGATTCGCTAAGTTGAAGGCATTTCAACCCCACCCCAATTTACTCGAGGATGGAGTTGGTGTCCTCTTCCTCATTTACTTGAGTGCCAAGTTGACTGCATTCATCTCATCCTGGTCAGCTTTGACCCATCCCCGACAATACCACACGAAGCGACAGAATTTCAATCAAACAAAGTGAGAGCATTTTTTTTTTGTGAACAACTTTAATATGTCGTGTGGTTGTGTGACCCTCTTTTGACTTCAACAAAAAAAGAACAGAAACCAATTTGATTAATTGACGTCGAGTATTGTGTGTGAAAATGACAGAGAGAATATGAAGGAAAAAGTGTCTCTATTTTTAAATTAACTACAAGAACTATGTTACATTGACAAACTCCGTGAATGGAATGATGAATTGGGTAGACAGAGGTACAAAGTAATAACAAATGTATAAAAAAACATCCTCTTCAACCGGAATGTGTCAAAGAAAAATTATATTTTGCGTTCCTCACCAAAAAAAAATCTCTCCGTAAAAAGGGAAAATTTGTTTCCTCTAGATGAGAGTCAGTTGTAACTCTTCAGTCGGTCAACACGAATTTGTCCAAAGACTGGGCAGGGTACAATGTAGGGGAAACTTAGATAACTTTGCGCTACGGGTAATTTCGCAGCACTTGCAATATACATCTTCTACAGAGATACTCCAGCGCAAGAGACCAGTTCATCTCACCACTTGCGTTGAGACAACTATTTAATTTCCCCTTGCTATGAATTTCGAAATGACAAATGCTACCACCTAGTGGTAAAATTGAGAAAACTTGTGTTATTCGTTAGTGAAGTACTTATAAAATCTCATGTATTTCGGTAACACATTTATGAATATCTATGACTTTAGTCATTTTTTCAAGTTTTTCCGTATTGATTTTGATAAGTTATGTACTTGTCCACTATACAATACAAAATATCTTTTTATTTATACTTTTTGATACATGTTTCGGCCCTGTGAGCCTTCTTCAGTCAAAATCAAAAAATTCTCCTAGATCATTCTAAGGGTTGGTCTCTCATAAAAAAAATTTGTAAATCAAATTTTACATCGTCAGGATGCTTAAAATACATGAATATAAAATGCTTAAAGACATTAAAAGATTTAAAAAATGCACGAAATTTTGAAACGTGGGCTCCATTCTTGTTAATCTATTTCCAAAACAAGGGACCTGCAACAATAAAATTACCTAACAATCTATGGTTCCTACTTGGAAACATGAAGAAATGTTGACTTTAGTTATGTAGAAAACTTACCCCATTGTACAAGCATCTTTAAAAAGGAAAGTAGAGATAGGAATCGAGCGTTGTTTATTTAGAGCTTGGTCAAAATATTTTCAACAACCTGTAAAACGAAAAACTAAATGAAAATGAAAAATTGAAAAATAGAAATTATAACAAAAACCCACGCATAAATGACCAATGTTTACATACCGCAGTTTGGAGACCATAAACTGTCACTTCACAACTTGAAAGAGCTACTACAAATGTGTCCGTCTTGTTGTTCACCTTGATCACATGTTGACTAGAATACTGCAAGTGTGGGGTCAACGGTCGCAGAAGGGGAGGTGTAGCATACGTCAGAACTTTACGTTATGGAGGAGGGAGGGCCGTTTCTTGTTTATGTCGGTCTCTTCGCCTTAATTTCGAGATCGTGTTAAATAATATGTTGTCGTTGAGAGTTAATTCGTTCAAATTGTTTACAGGGTCTGTTTTTTGGGCGATATAAATTTCTATGTTCTCTAATACATTAAGTTTTTTACTTTTATTAACGATATGCACAATTTCCAAATCCTTATCTATCGAACTGAAATTATGTTTTTTCTCGTCCATGTGGTTCGCCATGGCCGAGAACTTGTTATATTTCAGCGCACTGGTATGTTCCCCGTATCTTACGTTGAACGCTCTACCCGTCTGTCCAAAATAGGTGGAATCGCAATCCTTACATTTTAGTTTGTACACTCCCGATTTGCTGAATTTATTGGTCTTATTTACACTATTATGATTAAAGAAGATATTGCTGTTATTATTTTGTGTTTTGTATGCAATGTTAATATCAAATTTTCTAATTGAGTTTGTTATTGTATGTGCTTTTGGGTTTACATATGTGAAAGTAGCGAAATTTTGGTTCTTTTTGCGATCTTTTTCTAAAGTTGTTTCAAATTTGTTAATAATTTTATTTTTGATTCTGTTTACGTAATTTTGCGAAAAACCATTTTTCTTTGCGATGTTGGCTATGATTTTTAGTTCCTTGTTTAAACTTTCTTCACCGAGTGGAATATTTAGCGCTCTATTAATTAAGCTGTAAAAGGCGGCTTTCTTATGGCTCTCTGGGTGATTAGAATCTTTCTTGATTGTTATGTCTGTTTGGGTTGGCTTGCGATATATATCAAAATGCAACTTATTCTGTGTTTTCTTTATTTTTAGATCTAAGTAATTTAAGCAATTTTCTTTTTGGGATTCTAGCGTGAATTTTATATTATCTAACTTGTTTAACATATTCAATAATTCGTCTGCTTTTACCATTTTTTCGTCTATTATAGTGAACACATCGTCCACATATCTTCCCCAGAACACAATACCTGGTAGATGGTTAATGATTTTATTTTGTTCCAAGAAATCCAAATAAACGTCTGCTATAATACCGGATGCCGGAGATCCCATTGCCAAACCATTGGTTTGTTGATATATTTTATTATTAAACGTGAAAAAAGTGTTTTCTAAACAAAAATTAAGTAGTGACATAAACTCATTAATTTCTATTGCACTTACTTTTCCATATTTTCGTAAGTTATTTAGGATTATTTTCTGTGCTTTCTTTATTGGAATATTGGAGTACATGTCTTGTACGTCAAATGAATGCATAGTGTGTTCATCTTCTATGATTAGGTCTTTTGTTTTTTTGCTGAAATCGATGGAATTAATGAAGCCTGTATTAGCTTCAAATTTTATATGTTTTTTTAGAAACTGCTGTATGTACTTTGCTAATTTATACGTTGGGCTGTTCTTAAAGTTTACTATGGGTCTAATAGGTATTTCTTTTTTATGGGTTTTGGGTAGTGCCCTGACTGTGGGAAGTCCGGGGTTCATGTTCACTAAGTTTGGGGGTTGTTTACCGTCAAACAGGACTTCTACATTTTTAATTACTTGTTTTAGCTTTTTTTGGATATTCGTAGTTGGATCTTTGTTAACCACTTTAAACTTTGAGCTTTCGAAAAAATTTTCGGTTTTTTCTATGTATTGTTCTTTTTTTAAAAGGACTATTGTATTACTTTTGTCTGATTTTGTGACTATTATATTGTTACTGTTAATTTTTCTTTTTAGTTGTTTGATTTATGCCGTAGTGGTAGTAGTGAAGCATGTTAATAGACTTACATAATGCGGATTTAGACAAGGTACCATAGATTTATTCCAAGTACCACTAGTATGAACCAAAAATCCCTAATATGTTGCTACATTTTATTTTTAACTAAATTGTTACTTCAAGTATAAAATGATTTAGATAACCCACGCCAGATAAGATTTTAAGGACTGAATTTACGTCACAAAGAACAAGTAGTAAATTAATTCGTATGTTATTTTTTTGAAATCCTTTCCCTTAACCTATCAAGTTTACCATCAATTTCTTAATATTGCGGATATAACTGAGTCTCCTCTATATAATCTCCACATACTATAAAACAAAGTCCCCGATTCTTGGATGTAACGAGTAATCTCGAGAACCACTGGATGGGTTTTGGATTTTGATGAGATTTTCACCATTCTCTAAATGATCTCTCGAGGAAGGTTTCTGTAGAAAAACATTCATTTATGACCAAAGGAAGCCGAGCAGTAACGATTTCAGTGAATCGAGTCAAAGAAAAGCCAGGCGTCCGTGCGCCTCTTAAGCTTACGCTGGGTGAATCGTTAAAAATATCTATATACTATGAGTGTAGGATTGTTCAGCATATAAAATTCTACAAGAACGTCCGCGACAGCATATCTCTTTCTCTAATACAAGTGGTTTTACGTTTTCATTTCTTCCAAAAATCTCCATCAGGGGCAAATGACCTTGCTGTTCCACCCCTTAAAACCTCAATAACTGACTAACTAATTAACTAACTACCTAACGAACAATCTCCATTCAGCGGAAATATAAATTACTAGCTTCGGAGTGAGTTAACGAGCTTCAAACTGTCAAGTCGTGTCGAGTTACGACTTCAGAGAAGAGTATGTGCGATTGGTGTTCAGCTGTTCACCTCGGCTTTTATGAATTGCGTCTGGGACCTGTCGTCCGTGCGCCTTTTAAGCTTACGCTGGCTAAACCGTTAAAGATACCATGCGAACACTCCTTGAAAAAATTACATATATTAGTAACGATCAGTATTATAATGGAGCAATTTTTGGAATTATTCGTTTTATATATTCGTATATTATATAGCGCCTAGTCTTTGGTCAAATTCGTGTTGACCGATTGAAGAGATACAACTAACAGTTTGTATAGACAACACTGTAAAAATGGCTTCAAAACTTTACATCTCTAGATATCAATCAAACAATTGTTCATGCTATTTTTCAATTTAACTAATTTAAACAGAATAAGACAAATAGCCTATTTTCATATATCCTACGTATGTTAATTGCCTCCATCAACCTACAAATTGTCAGTTGCATTGCTGTAATAGATTCGTAGATGTTGAGAACCGTCTAAATATTTTGGATGGTCACCATGTTGTATTTTTATATTATATGCCTTAGAGTTATGTACTATTACACAATAGTGTAGGTGTTTTATTCAAACTTCAATCGCATCGTTTAGGACACAAGAAATAAAAGCGGGATTTTAAAATTTCTCTCAGCCGCCATCTTGTGGTTATGAAAATAATTTAAATGAATTAGATGCCAGTCGATTAAAATTGGCATAAGCATATAACATATCAAGTTTCACTGTGCTCGTATGGTTAAAACGCAAGAGACGTCCATTGGAATATTTAAATTTAGCGTCGCCGCCATGTCGCATTTGTACTCGTCAGGTTATTGAACATCCCATATGTGAACTTATGCTTATAGCCTCTATACACTTACAAAATTTCAGTTTGATTGCTGTAGTAGATTAATAGATATAGAGAACCGCCTAAATATTTCGGATGATCGCCATGTTGGATTTTAATATATGTAGGCCATAGAGTTATGTACTATTAGATGATGATTAGAGCTGGGATTTCTATGTAATTACATATTTTACATATTTTTTCATATTTGTGGGTATTCTACATATTCTTAGTGATATTACATAAAATTACATGTTTCAGAGTTTCCCTGTTTTTATATTAAATAAATTGCTGAATTGAAGTTTCACACTTAATGTGGGGCTCTTGTCTGTCCTCTCAACAGGGGGATTAAGGTAATTATGAGTGACAGGTATTTGAGAGGATGATGGGATGACAAGTGATGTGCATGGGGAAACTGGTGCAAGTGTACTGAGTAAATTGCAAAAAGTGTTGAAGATAAATCCTGGTTATTCAACATTTCACGGTGTGTGCCGAATTATAAATGGAGATGACATTGATCCTCCCGAGGACATTTGCACCAGTTACATTATATGATGTTGAAAGATCTTTCTCTGCATATAAGAACATCCTAAGTGACAAACTCCTTTCTATGACCCCAGAGAACATCGAAAAATGCCTAATAGTTCACTGTGCTACAAAATTTAATATAAAGCGTGTTTAGTGTGTTGTAACTGACAAAATGGCAAGTTTATATTAATTATATGATATTACATATTTTGCCCAATCTAGATATTTTGCCCAATCTACATATTTTGCCCAATCTACATATTTTGCTACATATTTTGGTGTTTTGTTACATATTTATGTACATATTATGCCACTTGATATTACATAAAATCCCAGTTCTAGTGATGATTATTGTGTACGTTCATTATGCAAATGTGGATTTCGATCGCATGATTAGTACACAAGAAATACAAACTTAATTTTCGAAATTCGCACAGCCGCCATCTTGAGGTTACGTAAACAATTGAACTAAATTAGATATCAGTGCTTTACAATGTCTATAAACATTTGTTGTGCGAAGTTTCATTGCGTTTGGATCATTAAATCACGAGAAAAGTTTATTTAAAACTTTCAACTTCACTTGGCAGCCATGTTCGTTTTGTAGTAAACCGGCTTTTTTTAAGTCTCATAGATGAACTTCCAGTAGTGTCCTTTATCTCCGTACAAAATTTCATGGTGATACCGGTGATAGTTTCAGAGATATAGAATGCCAGTGAAATATTTCGCACGGCCGCCATCTTGAGGCTATGTAAACAATTGAACGAAGTTAGATGTCGGTGCATTACAATGTGCATACACATATACTGTACCAAGTTCTATTGCTTTTGGTTGGTTAAATCACGAGAAATGTCCATTTAAAAGTCTCAACTTTGCTTAGCCGTCATGTTGGTTTTGTAGTAACCAGGTTTTCAAAGATCACATACAGTATGTCAACTTCCAGTAGTTTCCTTTATCACCGTACAAAATTCCAGGGTGATATCGATAATAGTTTCGGAGATATTGAATACTGATGAAATATTTTGCACAGCCGCCATGTTGGATTGGTGAGACGTAAAAAAATTTGAAGGGCACGGTCGGGGTCGCCCTGAATAGTGCTATGAACTTACCGAGTTTCATTGAAATCGCTCCAGCCGTTTAGAATTTATTAGGGGGCGACACACAAAAATCCTCACACTCACACACACACACACACAGACACACGGACAAAAGGTGATCTCATAAGCCTATTTTTTTTTTTTCAAAAATGAAAATAGGCTAAAAAGGATTTCAATTTTACTGATTCATTTTTCTAAAACATGTTCTTCATTTGTTTGTAGAAATGTGTTGTTGTTAATTCATTTGGGGAATTTTGCAACATCGTAAGGTAAATATCCAGCCCAGGGATGTGGAGGCCCCACTGCCCAGTGCAATCAGCCACCCAAGTATTGGCGACGAAACCATACCTAAGTGGGTAAGGAGGAAATGCCTGCCCGAACCCTGACCATCTGGGGCACCCTGTCTCCAGGGGATAATGGAGGATGGGAAGGTAACCCAACAAACCACTCTACATTGGGCTAATCACCCATGTGGAGGTATAGTGATTCACAGAACTACAAGTAGCCTCGGATTGGACGGGTTGTGGAAATGCAGAAGTAGAGCGGAATGGCAGAAATGGCTTAAACGAGGCTACCCCGACGCTTGAAACATAAGGGAATTGAAGTAGAAGAAGAAGAAGAAGAAGGTAAATAAAAAGTTGGACATTAGAATGGCAATGCAGGATATTTCGGAGTCCCTTAATCAGTACCACAGGGATATGCTCGTACGTAGCCTACAACTCTAAACGCCGGGCATAACAAAATAGCTTTGTGTGTGTCTGTGATTATCTGAAAGTGATGATATCACGTATCTTAATTTTGAGATACTTATATCATTTCTCTACCACCTCGTGGTGTAGCGGATAGCGTTCATTGCTGTCTCCCCACCCCGGAGGTCTTTGTTCGCTTCCCGGCTCTGCCAAGAAATTTAATTCTGGTCTGAGGAATGGAACGGGTCACACTCAGCCTCTTGAGGCAAAACTGAGAATAGGCGGTTTCGATTCCAACTTCAGCCATCCTGGAAGATATTTTCTGTGGTTTTCCACTTCTACTCCAGGCAAATGCAGGCATGGTTCCTAAATTGAGGCCACGGCCACCTAATTCCCAACCCTCATCCGAATTACAATTACACACACTAATACAGCCATCACTACAACACAGGTTATCAGACAAATTCCACACACACACTCAAGTACACTTGTCTACATGACCGCAATGTCACAAAGCCCGTCAATGATTCAATAACAATAACAACATTTATATTTCTTACATACCATCAGAATTAAACTCGTAAAATTTGGAGGCATGGATCCACTATTTTTGGACATGACTTTCTCCTTCCAGAAACAATTAAAGCATGATATTCAAATCTTATTTTACTCTCTTGAGGCCAGCAAAGTTGATTTGAGAATTTTTAAAATTATAGTAAACACATTGGGTGAAAGGCTGTCAAGTTTCAAAGAACCCGTAATCCATGCTAAATCATCGAGATTCAAGTCTGCATAAAAGGAAGGAAATTGTCAGACGAGAAACGTCTGAATGCTAGCAGTGAGGGCGTGGAGGGGGGGGGGGGGAGGGAGTGGAGGTGGAAAATATCCCCTCAGCCCCTCAAAGAGGAACGGTAGTTCTTTCCGGTTTTACTTTTTTTTTCATTTTCTACCGTCTCCAGATTTAGACTGGCAAGATCTATTCCCTTTCTTCCAATGGATTTAGACTCGAAATGGGAGCTTTATTCCAGAACCTGGTCTCAAGTACTACGATTCGTTTTCCCTTGCTCTCAAAGAAACAACTTCAGATCTGATTGTTATGCAGGATTGTTAGTTAAGAGATTAGGGTTCTAACCATTGACTATACAAAGTGGTTATCAGCCGTCCCAGCAGTGGGCATGACTGTAAGTTGTTATTGTTAACTCGTTTAATGGTTTTGGAGCACCTTGGTCATCAGCCCCGTGCATATGGATGAGTGCTCAATTTGTTTGTGATAAGCGATGTTCAGTTAATCGATGATCGAATGTTTTGTAAATAATCGTGAACGAAAAATCGATTTATGGACTTGTCGTTAAATCGATTAATTGGCTCACCGAATAATAGATTAATTTGCTAACCGAGGAATATATTAATTGATTTGTACGCACGAGTTAAGAAAACAAGTTTAATTGAGAAGTCATCGCTTAATTTGATATACTGTTCTCCTACTTTCGGAATGATGTATAGGAATGGATTTAAGTTACTTATTGCTTAAATATACGAAGTGTACTTCTCTCTTTATGTTAACAACAACAAAATAGGATACACTGAAAGTGGAAAGAAAAATGTCAATAAAAATAGGAAGGGTTTCGAAAAGAAAAGGCGATTAGCTTTGAATTCTTGTTCAAAGTATACAATTTAGGACAGAAACGTTTTTGTTTTTCTTTCTTTTAGCCTAGTTTTCTCAAAGAAGGTACCGTATATTTTTTTAAAATATAAGATTCAATATATTTTAATTCAATAAACATCTGTTTTTCTTCCTTGGGAGCGAATTACATCAAATATTCGACAATAAAATTAATCGCGTATTTGGCAAATCGAATAAACGATTAAACGCTGAGTAGATTAATCGTTATTTGTAGCAATTATTCGATTTTTCAGCTTCGATTAATTGATTATTCCCAAACTAAAATGAATTGATCAAAAGTACCAGCACTAGTTTAATAACCTGTGCTTATGTGATGACTGTAGAGTGTGTGCAATTGTAATTATTAGGGTAGAAGATGGGTTGGTGTCCCGGAGTTTACCTGGAGGGAGAATGGGAAAACCTGTGGAAAATCCAAACTACGGGTTTGATTTCCATTTTTGTCAGGGATTTATTAAACTGACATGTGGGCTGTTCAACGGGATATGCATAGCCTCGTGAGGACATCTGAGTAGCCGTATGATCAAAGGGGCAACACCCAGGCCAAGAAAACCAAGGTTAACTGTCAAGGAGACCCAACTTGCTGGTCACGCGTTACCCCACAATCTGAAGGCCAATAGTGCAATGTGTAATTTCTGAAGTAGGCTATTTACCCCCATTTTATTCGATATCTTCTTAATTGTCACTGGTGGTTGTAAAATTACTATTATTTTTGCAATTCTTAGAAGCCAGAGAGTATTTTACTACGCCACTGTTTTCGGGAGAATATTTCACACCTTATGAATTTAGTGCTAATTATAAGACACCCAAATGTCACTGTCCAGTAATAACAGATTACATAAATACAGGGATGGCCCTCATTGTAGAACGGAGCATCGCAGAGGCCGTGTGGTGGCCGGGCCATTGTTTGTAGCCACGTGTCAAGCAAAGCTTTGGCGATAGGAGCAGGGTAGCGCACAACTAGTTTAAGTCTTCTCAACGTATTGAATAATCACAATTACTTACATGAATTTCAGAATAGATGCTGGAAGTACTGTCCTTCAATTTTTAAACACACATTGCACCAACGTAGGAAGTTTTTCTACACCCGCTGTAATTCATCCTCACTGATGTTCCGTATCAGTGCAGTTATTTTGTTCTCGAGAGCCTCCAGAGTACGCGGATTGTTTGAGGTTTCTCCACAAGTAAAAATCGCACGGTGCTGAAACTTATGAACAAATTAATTGCAAACTTCTTCTTGAGAAGATAAATCTCCACTAGGAAAATTTGATGTAGGCCTATTGTTCTATACCTAACAATGTTCACGTGATACGAGGTAGGCCACAGTACTTCACAGCAAGTCTTAATTATCACAACTTAAGTATCTTACCAGCTGCGTATACAGGGTCTTTCATATCAAGTAAGAACGGCGAGCGGCGGTTTTGTCATTCGCTGCTGAAGCCGGCTTGGCCGAGCTTGTGACGCACCACGGCCCCCTGCTGTAGTATTGAAAGCCCGCGCATAGTACAAACTTGACCTTGCAATAAGCGTGCAGGTGTTGTCAGTCGCCAGTCTGAACCACAGCTGCTAACATGTTGAGACAGTTATCATTGCAACATCGTATTTTTGTATGTAAAATTTATTTTTATTACGATTTGGCTCGGCGGGTACGTGATGCATTTGTTCAGCAATTTCCTGATGAAGTCCCACCTTCACTGGCACAGATTCACGTAATTGTAAATAACTTTGACACTACTGGTTCAGTGCTCAATAAAAAACACAAAATAAACAAGATGTTCAGTAAAGAACATATAGCCTACTTTCTCCTAAATGTATGAGTATAGTTATAACTCGTTGTTATTATCAAAGAGTATAATAGAACTATTCTTTGTTGAAGACCTTAGAAACGATTTACCTCTACCAAACGCCACGACCTAGATAAAAACTGCTACCATCATTGAAGAAAGAAAGAAAGATAAGAAGTATATCAAGAATGTTATGGATCTGGAGACATAATCGACCGGACTGGCGGCGTGGCTCAGCGGTAACGTTCTCGCTTGCTGGGCCCTAGGTTGCAGGTTCGTATCCTGGCGCAGTCAGCTGGCATTTGAGGGTGCACAAATGCGAGGGAGCCGTGTCAGTACATTTACTGGCACGTTAAAGATCCCCTTCGGGCCAAAATTCCGGCACCCCGGTGTCTCTAAAAGCAGCAGTAGTTAAAAGGGATGTAAAACCAATAACATTATTATTATTATTATTACGACCTGCCGTGGGCAACATCCAACTTTGAGTTGAGGCATGTCTTTACACGTCTGGTTGTGCATGGCTTTCACAACCCTAATTGAATTAACAAATCTTTCCATGACCCTACAGAGACGTGTGTATACAAACTATGTGGATATTTTCGATAATATAATCCTAACAGAGCGAGTGCATTCTAGCGGCCAGAATAAGAAACTTTTCAATAAAATCTGGAAGTTACCTTTTTGGCAGCTAGATGTCTCGAGTAAATCTGCTGGCGAATTATGTTTTAATTAAATATATATTTTACACCATAATGTGGACAATATAACGCTTAATAACATTTTCAAGTAACGCAAAATAGGCTGTTACAAACCCTTTAAAATAAAAAGTTAAAATGTATCGTGGTATCAACTTGTCATTCTTCAAATTCGATGCGCATAGAATGATAATGGTATAGTAATCAATGGATCCCCACGTAGACTAGTCGGGACATCTAGTGGTGAAATATCGAACAATATAATCCTAACAGAGCGAGTGCATTCTAGCGGCCAGAAGAAGAAACTTTTCAATAAAATCTGGAAGTTACCTTTTTGGCAGCTAGATGTCTCGAGTAAATCTGCTGGCGAATTATGTTTTAATTAAATATATATTTTACACCATAATTTGCACAATATAACGCTTAATTTTAAAACATCTGAGTCATTACAAAACAATAAACATATAACATTTCAAGCAAAAAAACTAGGTCTGATCGAGTTTGAACCATAGGAATCTGAGCGACAGGCTATCGTTCCACCACTGAGCTAATTGTGTCAACGAATATCGTTCTATTTAAAATGACTTACATAGAACTTGTTAGCAAATAATGATTTATACTAAACGATTTCATCACTGGAGTATATTATTTAAATATAAAGCATTTCATACAAAGTTTATTTATTTTTTATCAGTACGCTATATTGCATTCAATACTCAAATTAGTGAAATATAAGTCAGGCACAAGATATCCGCTGCCATCTTGTCTTATTAATGAATCAGCTGAGCTTTTTAAAATCACGTCTGCACTATAGTATTACAAAATAAACTTTTAATTTCGTACGTGCCTCTTCCTTTAGAACAGTTAAAACGATTCTCGGCTCGATAATCGGAACTGGTGGGTCCCATGATATGGATTATAAAGTTTGCATAATTCGCACGGCCGCCAGCCTGAAATGGTATGGCGGACGACCTTGTAGTTTGGTCACAAGACGCATCCTATACGAAGGTATGTTGTTACCAAATTTGGTAGAGATTGGATGATTTGGTTAGTCGTTATTTGATTTTACGTTTTGAACGTTTGAGTGGCCGCCATTCAGTTTTAGTAAAGATGGCGGCGATATAAAACATGACACTGAGGTGTCCTTTGCTAGTGCTACCTTTGTACCAAATTTCGTTCAATTCGCATTCACCGTGTTCGAATTGATAGGGGGGGGACAGACATTCAGAGTACACACACTCACACACACACACACAGACTCACACACACACATACACACACACAGACTCACACACACACATACACACACACAGACAGACACACTTTTTTCGCCCTGTGTTGATCTCATAAGTCTACTTTCATTTTTTGCAAAAATCGAAAGTAGGCTAAAAATCAGAAAAAATACAGTGGCATGACTCACTCGCGTCAGCCAAAATGTGGTTACCAGATACAATGCCTGTATAACCCAGGAAGGACGACACTTCCAGGACCTTTTATAAGGTAATATTTCATAGAGCATTGTACACACGCTTAAAGCAGGGGGCCACGGCTCGCTACAAGCTCGGTCAAGGCCACCACACTAGCGGATAACAAACCCGCCGCATGGCGTTCTTACTTTATATGAAAGACCCTGTATTATAAATACTATGACAGCATCCAGGGTTTCCCGACCCACTGTTGTAACAGTTTAAAAGTTTTCAAATAGAAATTAAATGTTGCACTCAGGGAACACAGATACATTATGGAGAGAAATTGATATATATACAGCACGTAAATATCTTGTTATCTCCAGGTTTTGCCTAACTGTAACAGTAGGCTACCTATTAATAAAATAAATAAATCTTGCGGTGAGTCACTGCGTTCTCTCCGCGACACGGCCTCTGCACAGCTCCGTTCTATAGGGAGGGCTCTCACTGTATTTGAGTAATTAAGAAATTACGTGCAACACTGACTGAAAAATATAATTATAATTAATAACAAAAATAATTGAGAGTTGTTATTCGGAGGGAGGTCCCAGATTTTAGAATTCTTGTCTACTTTGTGGTTGAAATGCATCCTAAAATTTATCAAGTGCATTAAGGATTGTTTTTAAATAATGTATAGTCTATAAAAGGTGTCTCAGAGAGTGACAATCGGATACTGGCAATCCGAACCGCCACACTGAGCACATCCACATAGAAAACATGTGGCTCTGAGGTCATCCAAAGCCTATCAGATAACCTGTGTTATTATGGTGTCTGTAGTAGTAGTAGTAGTAGGAGTATTAGTGTATTTGTAATTCAAGTACGCATTAGGAGTGAAGCGACCGTCATCTTAAGTTAGGATCAATCGCGGCATTTGCCTGGAGTAGAAGTGGAAAACCACGGTAACCCATTTCCAGGATGGCTGAGGTGTGAAACGAGCATATTTCTTTTCCGTTCTGCCTCAGGAGGCTGAGTGTAACCTCGTTCCAGCCCTCAGACCAAAATTAAGATTCTTTGCAGAACCAGGAATCGAACCCAGATCACTGATGATCAAGATGTCCCAAAGCCCTAAATCGAATCAGCATTAACCTGTGGTTGTATTCCATAGAAATCAACCGGTTCAGAGGCTACTGATTACTAGATAAACAGTCTCGGGCTTGTTCTTTTCAGTTAGCACTCTGGCATATAAATTACATGCCCTAGTGTAACATGAACAGAATATACCCGCAAACCGTACAGCTAATCTGCACCTTGAAAATTGAGTATTTATACCAGTGAATAATAAACAGTGGCAATATTAGCGTGTAGAAGATACGAAAGGGTTAGTTAATCTCCAATCAGATCACACGCAAAGAGAGAAGGAAATATCACGTTTCCAACACTGGACGCACACAATGTATCTCTCTCTCTTTCTCTGGTCAGTAAGAAGAAAGGGAAGGCACAGTGCATAGCGCCCCCAGCAGTCAGACAGACACACACACACACACACACACACACCGCACGCAAAGCGGGTAAAGCACACGCAATTCCCATGCTCACACACGTATATCTGTCTCTTTCTGCAGAATGCTCTTGTGTTCTCTTTGCATAGACCCCGCGGTGTACCGGAAACTCTAGCGGGATGGCCGGTTTCCGGTCCGCCTTCCCCCCGTATCCGACCGCAGTATTTAGTACTCTCCAAACCATCCACGATGTGGTTTATCACCTTAAAACCGCCCACTAGACACTACCTCCTCCCCCACACATAACCTACATACTGTGCAATATTATCTTCCACCCCATGCATGCACTACACTGCCTTTGTTTGTGAAAACTTGGGAAAAATAAAGTCTCATGCATAGGAAAGTTATTACCCCACAATTAGCACTGCAAGTAGTCCAATGCATTTTAGATTTTATGTGTTGTACATGATATCTCTTATCCTATTCCTTCTTAACCTCTTTCTCGTTGAGAGAGGGCAGGGTAATTAGATTCAGGGGTGTCCTTGAGTGGAAGAAAGTTTTAAAAGTAAACTTCGTAATATAGCCGCTAGTGAAAGAAGCTTGGTTGAAAAAGTTTGGCAAGATATTTATTGAAAAATAAAAATAGATTAAATAAAATAAAATTGGTATAACTAATACCATGGCTTTTAAGTACGTGTTCTCATGTTAGAAAGTCAAGGACGTTGAAATAGAATAAGTTTCTATGAATTTTATGTTTTCAAATTTTCTTGAATAAAATTATAATACGCAATTAATTAGGAAGTGAAAGTATCTGATAATTCCTCGTGGGGAAACACCAAAAGTATGAATTTCTTCTGTATTATTTTTTTAAAATCGTTTCGGTCGTCTATGGACCACGTTATTTTAACTGCCTTTTCCCTCGTTCTTTCACATTGGCCCAGTATTCGCGCATTCTTCTTCGGTGAGCTTCCCTTCGTTCTTCGGTCCACTTCTTGCCAGTTTTCAATATAGGTTTTGGCTGAAAACTCCGCATCTCCCCAAGTTTTTTCTTCAAAGAGTCACGTTCCAAGATGTCCTCATGTGATATCCACAGTTCTTGTAGGTTTTTTTCCACCACTGTAAACCAGATCCCTTTGGTTTTCTTTCCCACAAAGTAGGCACAGATTCGATTGGACAATCTTCCGGAGTTCATTCGTGTTAAATGGCCATAAAAGGAGAGTCTTCTTTTGCGAATGGTGTCCGTTATTTTCTCCACATGTAGATAGAGTTCGTCGTTGTGTCGTCTTCTATACTCTCCTCGTTCCTTGACCGGGCCCAAGATCTTTCTCAGAATCTTCCTCTCTTTAGCTTCGAGTTGTTCTGCCAGGCCTTTCTTATTCATCGCCAGGCATTCTGATGCATATAACGCCTCCGGGCGAATAACGGTAACGAAGTGCCTCAGTTTGGCCTTGAAGGACATTGATCGTGATTTGTAAATGTCTTTGGTTAAATGGTAAGCCATTTCCATTTTGTTAATCCGTGCCACGAAGGCTTCCTTTTCACGAATGTTGGGCTCAATCCATTCACCCAGGTATTTGAATTTCTCTACCTGTTTTATTTGTCCTCCATTCACCGTAAGTTCTCTGGGTTCCGACTTGATGTTCGTTATAAACTGCGTTTTCTCAAACGAAATCTGAAGACCTGCCTTTGCTGCTTGCACCTGTAATTGATTGATTTGTTGTGTGGCTGTGTCAAGAGAATTAGAGAAAATTGCTACATCATCTGCGAAAGCTAAACAGTCGATTGTCAGGTTTTTGTTCTTACATCCTAGTCTGACCCCATTCTCTATACCATCCTTACACAATTCTTTACGCCATTCTCGAATAACTTTCTCAAGAACAGAGTTGAATAAAAGAGGCGAGAGCCCATCTCCCTGTCTCACCCCTGTCCGTATTGCGAAGGATTCAGAAATCTCTCCCCTGAATTTCACTTTGGAAGCCGTATCCAATAGGGATTGGTGAATGATTGCTCTTGTCTTATTATCTAAACCAAATTCTCTTAAAACCTGGATCAGGGTACTTCGATCCAGCGAGTCGTAAGCCTTCTTGAAATCAACAAAAGTCACAACAAATTTCTTACTTCTCAGATTCATGTACGATAGAATTGATTTTAGATTCATGATTTGCTCAACACAAGAGCGCCCCTTTCGAAATCCACCTTGGTATTCGCCCAGGTGTTGATCGAGCTGTGCTTCCGCTCTCGTTTGAAGCGCTTTCGCGAGAATCTTGTATGTTATCGAGAGGAGTGATATGCCACGATAGTTGTTTACGTCCGCTTTATCACCTTTCTTGTGCAGGGGATGAATTAGGGCTGATGTCCAATCACTGGGCAGTTTCTCTGTTTCCCAAATCTCCCGGATGATATCCGTTAGCTTGTCGACTGGTTTTTCACCTGCGTATTTCCAGAGTTCGGCAACTATTGAATCCTCACCTGGTGCTTTATTGTTCTTAAGTGAGTGAATGATCTGCTTGATTTCTTCCCTAGTTGGTGGACTTGAGTCTGGATTGACGAGCACATTACTGTAAAAGGAAAATTTCGATGTTGGAGCCTCACAATTGAGAAGGGACTCAAAGTATTTCGCCAGGATCTGGCAGTTGTCTTTGTCATTGTAAGCAACTTTCCCATCGGGATTCCTAATGTGAAGACTGGGTGGTGTGTATTTACTGAGATTTTGCTTGAAGGTTTTATAGAAATCACGGGTGTTGTTCTTTTTGAAATCTTGGTCTATCTGTGCCAACTGATTTTTTTGGAATGCTGTATTATTATTATTATAATTATTATTATTATCATTATTATTATTGTTGCCCTTATTTTAGAAAAGTTAGGGACCTGGGCCCTCTATTACACTTAACCACACACAATGCAACTTAATACAAGTAAATATTCATATATGTCATTCTGAACTTACCACACGAAAATACTAGAATTTAACTATTAACTAAGCTATAAATAATTGCATAAGGTAATAACAATATTCATGAAGGTATAAAAAAGTTTTAGTCTATTCATTCACGCACACATTCATACACGAAGTGTTCTAGTTGGCCTACGAATTCAAGAGGAAGTCTTTACATGCGCGTTTGAAAATTGTTAGGGATGTACAATTTCTTGCGTCACGAGGACAATTATTCAAAATTCTAACTCCCGACAGGAGGAAAGAGTTACTGAAGGCAGAGAACGGGATAGCTACTCCATTAAGTTGAATTAAGGGAGGTGATTTTCTATAGAAATGGAAAAGCGATTTAGTCAGTCCTATTATTGGTTGATGGCATGAGACTGTTTGGCATATCCCGCGTTTCTGCTTAATTTACTGCATATTACAAGAGATATTTTCAATGTGTTACGAAACTTTTACTCGTTTATAAATAACTGTAAGTAGAGTCTCCATGAAAGGCGAATTATAGTAATTCAGTAAACAGGACTGACGCCACCATGCCAATTAAAATTACATTATTTTGCCCTCATGTCGGAATTAGTGCCATAGTTTATTGACTGACATTTTACTTTACAGCTGACTATTAGTATGAACCTCACGGTATATCGTGTACGTGAAGCAGCTAACCCTTGCAGAATTTCTCTCCAAGAGAGGTATCTTGGATAATGCGAAGAAATAATGTCCACTCAAACGATCATATGAACACCATCGTATTTTATGTTATTTGCAAGTGTTCTTTCTTGAACGTGCAAAGGTAGTTTATTCATTATTGTTGTTTAAAGAGGCATACCAACGATGTCATCTACCCCCGTGCAAGGATAAAGAACTACCGTCAATTAGGTACACTGTGTGTTCTCAGGAGATACCTTAAACACATGGCAAGGCGATAGGAGGAAATAAATGTATTTACTATAAAATAATCTAAGAGGATTCAGAACGTCTGCTTGAAATTCTAAATACTCGTAAGTCATTTAAACATTATTTTTAATAAATGAAGAAGTTAGGAGCCACTTCTTAAGCGATGCTTCGACAGATCTGTATTTAATATTGTTCTGTAATCACTAACAACCTACAAATGAGCCTCATTTTGGGCTGATGATAATAGCAATCTTCTTCTTCCTCCTCGCCTTTTCCCGTTACGCGGGGTCGGCTTTCTTAATCCTGAGGCGCCACTCATTTCTTTGGAAAGCATCATCAGCAGATAGGCCCAATACTCTCATATCCCTCTGGACATTCGTCACCCATGTTGTTTGAGGTCTGTCGCTCCCTCTCTTTTGCGTAGTCATGGAAAGGCACTTCTTCACTACATGATTCTCCGGTCTTCGCATAACTTGTCCATACCACCTTAGCCTGGTTTCTAAAAGTTTCTCTGTTATAGGTGCTATTTTGAAACTGCCCCGCACATGTTCATTACGGATTTTATCTTTGAGAGTAACTCCATCTGTCCAACGTAACATACGCATTTCAGTGGTATGTAGCTTTTGATCATGTGCCTTTGTGGTAGCCCATGTTTCACTACCATAGAGTAGGATTGGTCTTACGGCAGTTTTATAAACTTTCCCCTTCTTTCTTATGGGTATTTTCGAATCACATAAAACTCCTGTTTGTTCGCGCCATTTGTTCCACCCAGACGAGGCCCTATGGATTATATCGGCGGTTATCGTGCCATCTTCAGCAATGACAGAACCTAGATATTTGAATTTGTTACCCTTGGCAGGGTTTCACCATCTAGTTTAAGTTCAATATTTGTCATACTGGGTTTATTGTTGTGGAAGTCGCGGATGATAATAACAATAATGCCTGAAATTAAAGATACACTTTCAAATTTGTTCACTTCACTACATAAACATTATTAGCGCTGTGACATGTTTCGTCCGTCACTCGAACTTCATTAGTGCATTTTAACACAGAGTACGTAAAAAGGTTATGATTTATGTGGGCTACACAGATCTAGCTCAGGAATCTTATTAATAAACCTCGCGCAGTAATAAGAACTGTTTATTAGCAGAACAGTGATAGCAGGCCACAACTGCTTTGTAGTAAATAATCAACACAGACGATTTAGTAAAACTATCATGTACACAAGACCAAATATACTGACTACATAATGATCATGTGGTGAACGAAACATGACATCCCTCAAATTGTTTTATGTAATTAAGTGTTCAGCTTGGAAGTATGTCACGTATCTGAACAGAGCACAAGTGCCACCCATTATAATTGGACTCGTTTGTACGTGCAATTTTATGTGTATTTTTATTATCATAAAAATATAATATTCATATATATTCATAACTTATAAGTGATCATTTCGAGACCTTTACAGCTAGTTGTTGTTCCAAATGATTGCTGTTGCTTCAATTGGAGATTGGGACATTTTTGCTCATCAGTATTGTATACCTGTGTGGGTATGGAGTTTGATAACCTGTCTTATTGTGTAAATTATTAAAGTCTTAGATTGGGGTAGGTGACACTGTGCCATACCAGCATTTGACTGGAGTATAGCGACGCCGGTTAAAAACACACTCTAAATGGTTACTGTCAGTGTCGAGATTCGAAACTTGAATCTCCAAACTACAGCTCCCCAGTGCAGTCGTGGAGTGTGGCTTAACACGGTTACGCAGCTGGATTCATATATTAACCCTCGGATACTCGCGCGGGCTACAGGTGTAGCCCAGTGATTTATTTTGTTGTAGCGCAGAGTATATTCTTTGCTAGGAATATTGAGAATCTCTGTAGCTGCCTTTTGACGCTGTATTTAACAGAGGGGTGTGTTTCCGACTAAACTAATTGCACCAAACTGACACCAGATGCATTAGAAGTCGTCTGGGCTACAATAGTAGCCCGCGCGAGCATTGCTGTTTCAGAATTGAGCGTGCAAAGGAAACGTTGTCTCACAGGAGGCGGTCATGTAGATGACTTCCAAATCAGTCAGTGTTTAGATGAACGTAGTGATAGGTTGAGTGTAGTGGAAATAAAGTAGGCTGTTGCTTCTTGTGTGGACGAGGGAGGGATAAATCAACAAGGAATAGGCCTAGATGCGCAAAGTGCAATATGGATCTTCTCGGAACATTGTGTCCATTTGCATTGAATGCTTGGGTAACAAATTTGTGTGAGCATGCTTATGTATTTCCTGGGCTATAGATTGCAGACAAAAGGGCAAAATAAAATTCAAGAATTTGAGAAAAAATAAATCAAAATACTGAAATTGTTCATAATAAATGCTGATTTTCTAAGGAAATTACCTAACCTAGTACCCTATTTGTGTTTAATTCCAATCCAAATATACACTAATGTAAGTATTTAGGTTTACATAAAAATAATTTAACAGTTCTAGTTCCATTAGTTTTGTTTCTGTTACAGTTTTACCGAAGATGTACGATAAAATTGAATTTTCTTCTTAGGTTTGTATTTTCTCTCAATATGAAAATAAAAGCCTACGTAAAATCCTCAGATTTAGCTTAGAATTCTTCTATATACTACTATTTAACATATTATTAAAACTTAACACCAAACATAATGTGCGCGAGTCCATCAGATCGATTAATTTTTTGGGCTACATATGTAGCCCGCGTGAGTAACGCTGTATCTATTAGTAGCGTGAGTGTCGGAGGGTTGAAAGTACCACAAAGTGTCTTCTGGCAATCGTTGTTCAAAACTTTGCAAATATAGCTTTGGGCTGGGGTTATTAATCTCGGGGAAATACATTAAACCACTAATCAAACCTTCATGGACGAGTACAAGTAATTGCCTGACGGACACCTCTTATATGGTGAGTAATACATTGATCCGTTTTATGTAAAACATATTATTTTAAGTATTGATTATTTGAATTCATTACAACTACCACAAAAATACGATAATCTGGCATAGCTTGATAATTAGCAATATGGGTGATATAAAGAGTTAATATAATTTATTAACATGTTGGTTAAGTAGTTTTACATAGTCATTAGCACATGTCATCTATATTAGAAGAGCTATGTTTTGTAGCCAGTCTCTCAAGCATTGATCCCAAGGATACAAGATCGAATCCCAGTGTCAACGGTTGGCATTTGAAGGTGCCTGAATGTGCTAGAACCATGAATCACTCGAGTTCAAGATAATATTATGACAAAAATACGCTGCCCCGGCGTCTCGAAAGGCACATCAGTTAAAAGGGACGTTAAACCCATAACATTAGTGATTCTTAAGTTCAAAATAAAAAAACTTTAACATACAGTTAAATAACCAGGAACATGTTAGATGAGGCTGTTCGTATGAACCGCCTCAGATGGTCCAAGTAATGCAATTTAATAAGGAGTGGCTAATCAACTCAACCGCAGAGGGTAAGACAATCAGAGGTATAAATGTATCAATATTAATATACCGCGTGGTGTGCGAGAGGGGAAGTGTACACTTTCTTTTACTATGGACTACAAAAACATTTCTACCGCTACTGTTCTCCCCTAACATTCGACATCTTGAACTGAAAGACTTAACCTTCGACTCTATGGTATACACTTAAGGTTTGAAACTACACGTGCCTTTGTAAAAAGATTACAACAAAGAACAGTTCATCTGCGGAGAATCGAGATTTAAGGAAGACTGATCACACGTGGTGGCTGATGTTCTTGGTTTAAAACAGACCAGGAAGCAGGAACATGACCCCGATCAGAGGTGGTGGTAGTGAAAAGCTTGCCGGATTGTTCAGTCTAATTGAGACCTCCACAGAGTTAACATAATTTACGAAAAGTGTGCTACTTACGATATGTGAGGATAGTAAGCAGATAATTAGCAATTTCTTGACTGTCACCACAGAGACCCGGGTTCGATTCCCGGCTATGCCAAGAAATTTAGTTCTGGTCTGAGGGCTGGAACTAGGTTCACTCAGCCTCGTGAGGAAACACTGAGAAGAATAGGGTTCGATTCCCACCTTAGCCATCCTGGAAGTGGTTTTCCGTGGTTCTCCACTTCTACTCGAGGCAAATGCCAGGATGGTTCGTAATTTAGGCCACGGCCACCTCCTTCCCAATATTCAACTGAATTACAAATACAAACACTGCTACAGGCACTACAATAGCACAGCTTATCAAACAAATTCTATTTATTTATTTATTTATTTATTTATTTATTTATTTATTTGTTTATTTATTTATTTATTGATATGTATCCATGTACACAGGGCTAAATGTCCACGATGTCGCAATGCCCCTAAATGAATTAACAACAACAAAATAATTATCAATGCTGCACTGAAGTGTTACAAAGCTATTTTACAGTGTTGCCTAGTAACCTATCAGTTTTGCTTTTGACGCCGCTACAATTTTGCTTCTCAATTGTTCCTCCCTTGTCCAGCGAAAGTGCCATATTTGTAAAATAACTCCAGTGATCAGGCTGCCAGACTATCCTAGCGATCTCCTGGCTATTGTACATGAAAATGAAAAATCATTCAAATGGTTCTTTTCAGAACCAACAGGCAGCCGTTTCGATGGAGATAGAAGAGAATTTTTCCTGGGGACGCCACAAGCAATTAACTATGTAAATAGTGTAAATATAAATTTGTGACTCATGTATACGCCATACGATAAATAAATAAACTCCAGAAATCAATCCCACCCGTTACCTCAAGGACATGTAGAGTGCACCGGCCAGCATGAAAGTGAAATAATGCAACTAGGACTTTCTTAAATGGAGGTGTCTGAACAGTTAACATTTTGGTCACGTATACAAATTTGGTTTCTACGTGCGATACTGTTTTTCATATTAGAGCTCTGGACCTACAGTAGGAGGCGATTCTCAGGCTCGCTATTTAAAGGTCTCAGGGGAGAGGTGTAGAAACTGACAAGTGAGAGGGCCGCAGTACCCAATGCTAATAGTGGATCATGGAGGCGCCTTTTTCACTCTTAGAACCTTTCGAACTATACTGGACGCTAAATGGCATTACAATCTACTGTATATTGAAAAATAAAATAAAATTTAATTTAAAACTGCAAATCTAAATATAAATACTAAAATAATTAAAAATTTACAAAATAAAAAAATAAAAATTAACAATATTAAAATTTAAGAACTTAAAAATGTACGGTAAGTTAATTTACAGAATTGACAAAATTAATATTTATGTCAGTAAAAAATAACAACATTATAAATAAAATAAAATAAAAATACAAATTAAAAATTTTAACTTAAAAATTAAAAATTAATTTTAACTTTCACTTTAACTATGACAGTTCAGGGGCAGATGACCTCGCTGTTCTGACCCCTTAAAATAACAATCAACCGACTCAATAACTTTTACTTTTACTTTGAATTTAACTTGAAATGAAATGAAATATATAAACTACATACATAAATAAATGTAGATAGGTAGGTCAGATAGATAGTCAATTAAATTAAATAAATCACATATTGGAGGAAATTAAATGACTCATAGGTATTTCTGCAATCAAGTAACCCAAGCTCTGGCGTTGTACACCCCTTGCTTATATTAAACGTATGCATGCATGAACGCATACAGCACTATACGTGTGCAGCATGCAAAAGGAAACTTCACTGCATGCAGTCGTGGAGGAGAAGGACGGCTGTTTCCGAGCGCCATAGTGCGTGTGAGTGCACAGTACTCTCCCAAATGATTCTCTGCTGATTAATCTCCTTATCATCAGAGTTAATAGCAAGGCACACAACGCCAGTCTGCGATATCATCTTCATGAAACATACTGCTTTACCATGTGTTATGTTATCAATAATGTTAAGATGTAATTAAATGTGATTTATAAAGCCATAACCCTCCAGCAACACAAAAGGGATGCATCGGTGATAACAGCCTTCAAGTTTAGATGTAAGACATCAAAGGGGAATTACCCAACAGAGCAGTAATGAACAGGTTAACAGTATGATTTTGGTCACTCATTTATGGGATTTGTGACATCCTGGTCATGTAGTCCCGTGTGTGTGTAATCTGCCTGATTACCAGTGTCATTGTGATGGCTGTAGTAGTGTGTGTATGTGTAATAGAGGCTAGGATTTAGAAGTAGGCAGTCGTAGTGTTAAGTTAGGAAGAATGCCAGCATTGTGGGAAAGCACTATTAGGACAGCTCACGTGGGAATAGAACTCATCTGTCCTCAGTTTTGCCTCACCAGGCTGAGTGTACTCTGGAACAACCCTCAGACCAGAATTAAATATCTTGGCAGAGCCGTGAATCAACCCCATTTTTTTTCGTATGGCTTTTAGTGCCAGGAGAGTCCGAGGACATGATCGACTCGCCAGAGTTTGTAGCTGCTTCTATACGGACACCCATTGGGTGAGATACAAATCGTCGCGTGTGGAGTGTTGTCTGGGGAGGAAAGTTTTTGAATGTAAGGACGAGGATTAGGAAGGTAGCGGCTGTGGCCTATAGTTAGGGACCAACCCCGGCATTTGCCTTGAAGGAAGATGGGAAACCACAGAAGACCATCTTCAAGGTTGCCGGCGGGAGAATTCGAACCTCTTTGCCTCCCGGATGTGAGCGACTGTCTACAGCACGCCGTAACGACCACGGCTAACTCACCCGGTATCAAACCCAGTAACAGCACGTAACAGAAGGATACGATTAAAGTTTTACCTCGCGTGGCTCATAATTAACGGCTACTTAAGACTAAAACCTTCCTTAAAATGTTACTTTTTGGAAGCTACAGTATTTTTCAGTGTTGCCTTAATAAACGAAATGTAAATGCTTTTTAGTCAGTCAACACGACTGCACCAATTGTAATGGGTGTTATTTTTTAAACCTAAAAAAAGTATCATGAATTGCTGGGCAACATATTCGGCTTCGGTGGCGTAGTTGGTAGCATGCTGAGCTTCTATGCCCAAGATCGCGGGTTCAAATCCGGCCGTAGTCGTCGGATTTTTTAAGAGCGTTAAAAGTCTCTCCGTATGCCTTCCTTCGGAAGGGAAGTAAAGCCGGCGGTCCCATGTCATAGATTTATGGCATGTTAAAGAACCTTCCACTAATTACACCTGTGTGAAGCTAAATTGTATAGGTTAAGAATGTAAACAACGCTCTTAGGTTCCTACGTTCGTTGCCAAAAGCCGACTGAGGTGGCGTCTAGTAGCTAAGTTCTGAACTAGGCCTAGTAGTCGTTGACGGTGGTGTTTGGCGGCAAAAGTAGGAAGTATTTGAAAAATTCAAAGTTGCAGTCCTTACTTGAATTAAAAAACAGATACACACACACTAATACAGCCATCACAATTAACACCGGTTATCAGACAGATTCTACACACACCCAAAGTACACGGGGTTACATGACCGCGTTTTCGCAGCCTCTAAACTTAAACTTAAGAACCAACCATAGATTTAATAGTCTGAGTGTATGAGATCTGATGGTGATCCAAAGAAATCCAACATAATTAATAAATCTCAAGTATTCTTTTTCAGGTTTAGGAAATAACATCCATTACGATTGGGTATGGTCGTTTTGACCGATAGAAAGTATTCAAATTTCGTTGATTTAAATGCAAAAAGTTGGACTAGGAGAAACCATTTCAGGGTTTCTTACCAGGATACCGCGGTATTTACAGCTCAATGGGCTTGAAGTGTGAATATGGCAAAGCTCTGCCATCAATTCCGTTTTCATGGTATTCCTTTAATCGATCGGGAGCATTGTCAGCAGGTGTCACTATCACTCTTCATCGACGTTTGCGAACCTTCTCGATTTACATCAGTTTTGATCTAATTTAGACCTTTAATCAAGTCATATTATAAATGCAAGAAAGTTCTATTCTCAATGTATTACACACCAATTTTGACATATGCAGCAGGTACTTGGACCACAACAAAACGCGATGAAAGCCGAATCCAAGCAGCCGAGATGAAGTTCCTTAGAAGAAGAATTAGGAAGACACGGAGGGATAAAATCAGAAATTGGGGCATTAGGGAGAGAACTGGGTTCTTAAAACTGCAAGACAAGATAGAGACCAATAAGCTGAAGTGGTACGGACATATGATGAGAATGGAAGAATATAGAGTACCAAAAAGAATATTTATGGAGAAAATACCAGGAAAAAGACCACGAGGAAAGCCCAGAAAGAGGTGGATACGTACGGTGAAGGAAAGCATAGAGAATAGAGGAGGAAAAGAAAAAAGAGATATTGAAAGAAGGAAATGAATGGTGGAGGGATAGACAACTGTGGAGGTCCTTGATTCGCAACTCGGCCCAGGGAACTGGAAACGGGAAATGAAGAATAAGAAGCAGAAGATAAAGTCAGATTATAAATACTAGCGGATCGGTGCGAGAACTTTCGCATAAAGGGTTGTGTGCGCCCCATGTGTACAGACTACCCACCCGGCCCTAGTACTATGCGGGCTTAATGCGACACAGCTCTGGCAGGGGCTATCGTCTTGTTTATTTGTTTAAAATCACTTTATATATTAATAAATATATTTCCGTTGACATTTCAAGAAATGCAAGATTCCTCCTGTACTATTGAGACGATTTGGAAGATTTTGGCACAAACCAAACCTTCTAACTCCCTCTGGTGTAGGAGCTTGAGTTTTGTGAAACATACAAAATAGCGTATTATATAATAAGATTGTTGGAGCAGAAACAGTGTATATTGGATCCCACCATGCGCTTTGAAACACATGCCAAGCAGCCAGATGAAGTCAGCAATGAAAAGAAGAAAAATAACGATTCTGCAGTCCATTTCTACAAATAGAAATACCACCTTCAAGATATAGTACTGATTGGGTTACTAGTGGTGGCCCGGGGAACAAAACCTTTTCTTTTTGCTCCAACATGTCAAAAATTTAGAATTCCAATACCGCCATGAACACCATAACAGTAACCGCCATTAAAGGATGTGTTAGTATTTTAAGAAATCCCTTATATTCGTAAAATATGTAGATTTTAGGGCTTACCAGATATTTTAATTGTATATTCTAGTTACGGATTTATTTAATATAAATTTTCCGCACTTACCACAACTAACCATATTAGGCCCACTCTTCAGTTTACATCTTATTTATATTTATGAGATTCATTTCATAGCTTAATATTTTGGACCTATATTTCTTCTACCATCTTATTATGGAATTTGTAAGCTTCGTATATTTACATCCTTGTAAGTCGATGAAACATTACAATAAAATATTCATCGGTAACACCGATGTGATATCCACGCCACGCCACTGAACAGTTAGGAGTTTTACCCTTCCTGGGTTTTTCAAAGTTGTTGAGGTTTACTGAATTGAGTATTGTTCGGAAGTAGTTTGAGGCTGTCCATTGAAGGTGAATGTTTGCTCAAGAGTTATTGCATTACTAGAAACTTCTCCCCCGGGTTGACATGGCTACAGGCTGCGGCTAAGCAGTGGGGAAGCAATCTAGGTGCTACAGGTCTTGTGGTCAGGGTACGCATGCGTGGTGTTTGTGGTGGACAACCGTTATTTCCCAGAGGAGCAAGTTCCCAAAACAGTCACCATCACCGCTATCTCGCTCGCGCCAAATGATCCTCAACTTACGTTGCATACACCAACGTTTCGAACGATTAAAGCCGGCTCTAGTCTGTATGGATCCGTTGTCCCTACACTGTCTATTGTAAACGTTTTCTAAGGTCCACCTCATGCCGTTCAACAAATTGAATTCTGGTCTCGTGAGGCAGAGGTGGGTTTGATTCTCACCCTACCCTTCCTGAAAGTTGTTTCTCCATGGTTTCCTACTATTTCAGCCGAATGCCAGGGTGGTACCGTACTTTAATTCAGGTTATGGCCCCCTTTCATTTAATAGCCCCAATTACTAATACAATAAAACTATAATAATGTTATTGGGTTTACGTCCCTTTTAACTACCGTGGCTTTTATAGACGCCAATTACTAATACACACAATATTATAGCTATCACAACGACACAGATTATCATGTATTCGTAGATTCTACTCACACCCAAGTTCAAAGGGGCTAAAAGACCACAATGCCGCAATGTCCCTAAATAAATCAACAATAAAAACAAAGAAAAACGTTATTAGTTTGGATTTTGAGGGTGCTCAAATGTTAGGCAGCCGTGTCCGCAGATTTACTGGTAAGTTAAAGATCCTCCTCAGGGCAAATTTCCGGCACCCGGGCGTTTCTAAAAGACCCAGTAGTTAAAAGGGACGTAACACCCATAACATTATCACAATATGAATTTTAGGTTAAATTTAGGCAAACCAATGTATCACTAATTTTCATATCTGTATGCTTTATCATTGTGGCGTAAAGGTTTTGAGTAACTGACGAGGGAACATCGCGAACGTGAATTTTCCGATCTCGCTGATGATGTCAATGCAAATTTGTCATACCAGAAGGAAAACATCTGGGATGGTAACTCATTCCCAAATTCATCTGAGCCCTCTTGAGAAGCTGAAATTGTACGTGTCTGAATACTGGAGCAAGAATTGGATGAGCACAAGTCAGAGTACTCATAGTGGAATTAAAGAAATTTGAGGGTACTTGTAGTTTTAAATATCTCGATTTCCTCGTAACTGATGAGACAAGCAACTCTGAAGAAATTAAAGAAAACTTAATGCTGGCAATGGATGTTATTTTGCCACTAACCACCTGGAAATCCAGAACATTATCACGCAGATGTAAGAAAACCATTCATAAAGTGACTGTACGACCTATGGATGGGAGACATGGGTGATGACAAAGCGAAGTCAAGATCTACTCAAAAGATGGGAAAGAAAGATACTGAGGAAAATCTATGAACCAACCCAAGTTAATGGGGAGTGGCAAGTCCGCACAAATAAATATATGTATAATCGTTTTGAAGATCCTCCCATCACGAAAGAAATTAAAACAGCAAATATCCGTTGGCTTGGTCGTATTCAGCGTATGCCGGAAACTCGGGCCATGGGCCAGATCTGCCAAAGTGACTAAAAGGACGCAGGTTAGTTGGACACCCTAGGAAACGCTGGCTGGATGACGTCGAGGAAGACCTCCGTGCCCTTGGAGTCAGAAACTGGAGGCAACAAGCAGAATACCGTGAATGCTGGATACTTGTTGTGGAGCAGGCCAAGTTTCTTCATGAGCTGCAGTGCCACCAGGTATGGGTAAGGAGTACTCATATCCTTTCCCGCAGCACTGCAACTACTTCCCGTCAACATATATCGCGCACCCTCTCACCAATGACTGCTTGCTGGGGGAATGGCTTCAGTACTGCAATTGATAGGCGAGGGCGCACATACCCACACGTGCCACTAAAAGTCTCGAATCCACATTCAGACGTGTATATACCGCGATTCCTACGTGTCTAGGGAAATTTTAGTGTGCAGTAGTCCAAGACGTCGCGGATGACGTGGGGATCTTGATGCTCGATTGTTTGATGTACCTCGATATGCAACATTGTTTGAAATATGTTATGTCCGTATGAGGCTTAAAACACTGTAGGTAAAATCACATGAGAATGCAGTCACATGTGTTCAAGCGCAGCGACACGTGAGGTTTGGTCGTGAGTTATGGATATTTATAAATTAGATTTACTTATTCAATGTAATTGAAAGTTTGCACTGCACTCTTCTAAACTCATGGTAAAACAAAAGTATTGGTCGCTCAAGTTTAGACGTCGGCCTGGGTGAAACCAATAGCCGCTACTAACCAGTTAGACGACGGCCTGGGTGAAATCATTAGCCGCTACTAACAAGTTAGAGGACTGTCTGGACAAAACTATTGGTCACTAGGCCTACTCCTTCCCTGACGCGTAACTTGTCACCCTCTCTAAGGATAGATCTAAAGAAAGTGGGAATGAATTACGACCAAGATGTATTCACTATTATCTAGTCAACTTGTCTGCAATGTCTGATCGAGATCGAGACATTCACATTTGCGATGTTTCCTAAACTTAACAGTCAGATTCTCGCAATTGAGGAGCATATTCTAAGGCGATGTTACTTAACCTTATTCAGACCACGGTCCGTTAATTTCCCTTTGGGATCATTTGACGCCCAGCCCCGATAAAATACAGTTTTTAATTCTGAAACATTCTGGCATACTTTACACTTTATATGCTCCTGCAGGTCCTCAAAATTAATTTTTATACTAAAAATCTACACTAACATAGTGTAGTGTCTACCTGGAAAACTGAGAAAAGGTGGGTTCGATTCCCACCTCAGCCATCCTATAAGTAGTTTTCCGTGGTATTCCGCTTCCACTCAAGAAGAATGCCGGAATAATTCCTCACATAAGGCCATGACAACCACATTTCTAAACGTAATATCAATTTAAAGAAAACATATCACACAGTACTAAAGATACCACATCATCACTAGTTATCAGGCAAAATCCACAAACACCCAATGCCCAAGATGTTCAAGACCCTAAATGAAACAAAAATAACAAGGAATCCATTTGTATAGTTCTGTTTCATTATATTATTATTATCATCATAATTTTATTATTATTATTATTATTATTAGTAGTAGTAGTAGTAGTAGTAATCCTAAACTGAAGATACAATAGAACTTCAATTACAGATGTTGGACTTACCAAAGGTGTATGAGAACAATATAATGTTAGTCTACCAACACTGTTCTATTTGTCCTTCATCCTTACGCCAATTTGAAAGCTGAACGAAGAAAAAGGAATCGATAATTTATTGTGTCACAACGGATTAGGCAGGCGTTGTAATACGTTCATTAGCTGTCACTGCCCATTATTTAGTACACCGATACAGCTGTGTAGGGATTACGAATTGACTCGTTTGTGGGGTTTCGAATGTACCAAGGGCGATATGTAGGATTACAGGATTACCACCATGCCAATCACGATAAAACTCCCTGAAAATGTTCTGAGTTCAGCTTCAAACCAACACCAAAAATAAAGATTAAAGGGAAAAAGACGAACGTAAAAGGATACCGAACTAAAGAGATGAATTGTTGGATAGCTGTGCCTAGGAGCTTAAATTCTTCCGTTTTCAACTATCTATGAACCCTACAGGTCTCTACATAAATATTCAATTAATTGTAGTAATGATAGTGATGATTTAAAAGAAGGAAGAGAAGCTGAATTGCCATGAACCACGAGATGGTCCACAAAATAATTAACTCTTGGATTAATAATAATCTCTAAACATAATACATAATGTTTTGTGTGGAGTGTGGTGTCTTATGGTTCGGATACATGGACAGTCAGACAAAAAAAAACAAATACATTTAGAACGTTTTGAAATGTGGTTATGGTGAAGAATGGAGAAAGTGATATGGATCGATGAGGATGTGCTAAGAAGGGTAGAAGAGGAGGGGAGAGGAGTTTCATGAGCATGATACAGAAGAGGTAAAAATCTTGGAAAGGTCATATACTACGTAGGAATTATCTACAGTACTACAAAGAATAATGGATGGAAAAGTAGAAGGAAAATGAGAGAGAGAGAGAGAGAAAGAAGAAGGTTTGGAATGTTAACTTATGTGAAGAGAGGAAAAAGTTACTAGCAAATGAGAGAAGATGCTCAGGACATAGAAAAATCGAGGTCGTCCAGTTGAAACCTGTCTGCGAACAGATTTACTGAAAGAGAAAAGCGGTAGCCCTGACCGACTGATCACTAATTCTCACATTTGCCACGAAGCTAGGAGGTGGAAATTTGGCATAGTTATTACTTATTAGTTAACCAGGAAAAGGAAGGATGTTTTATTCCGATGTTTTGTGATTTACGGAATAAAATCATGGGGCCCTTGATCGTAGATCAATATAGGCAAAATATCCAAGTTGTCATAGAGGAATTGAATAAACCTCATTTTACGCTCCTCGATGTGAGGAACAATACTCGGCTAGTCCTAAAAGAACATTTTGAAGCCCTCAAACTGGCCGTTTCCGAGTTATATCAAGAAAACTATCCTCACTCTGGTTAAACTGAACCATAACGGTAGTTCAAGTGGCCCCATCCAATTTTCCATCTAGTAGTGCAATTCCATTTATAACCTAAAATACTACACGAATGTTCTGAGCCATAACATGTATCCCTCTTTCATGTCAATCTCTAAACGACACTGATAAAACTAAAACAAGTAGTTCCGTGAAGAACTGAATAGCCTATTTTCATATAAATCACGGGTTCTATCCAACTGAAAATTATCTGCCAATTAAATAGATTTTCCGTGTGGTGGACGTCTGGTAAATGACGTGCGTCGTGTTGAAGTATTGGGCTACTCTTTGAAACTTAAACCTTAGTAATTAAATGTTTTAGTTATTTTAGACAATATAGGCTATTTTAAACATATATTTTGTTAGCAAAATGCTCTTAGTATGGTAGGCCTAGTACTCTAATCAAGAAATTCATTGTCGCTCAAGATAACTCACATCAACACACATCCAGCCATTGAAAACATTGCCCAAAGTCACATGATGAGGCGTTATCTACAATATACAAGTACAACACTAAATAATAAAAGAATATTTGGTACATGATTTTGTTTTGTTAACCATAATTTAAATGAAACACCAAGAGGTATTAAATAATAGTATTTCACCTTAGTCAATAAAATTAATTAATAGGAGTTTTGGGAGAGCCTCCGTGGCTTAGGCGGCAGCACGCCTGCCTCTCACCGCTGGGTCCGTGGTTCAAATCCCGGTCAATCCATGTGAGATTTGTGCTGGACAAAACGGAGGTAGACAGATTTTTCTCCGGGTACTCCGGTTTTCCCTGTCACCAATTTCATTCCAGCAACCCTCTCCACTGTTATTTCATTTCATCTGTCATTCATTTAATAATTGCCCCAGCCGCTTCGGCAGCCGGCACAGTTCATATCCTCGCCCCTAGATAGGGGCTTCATTCATTCCATTCCCTGACCCAGTCGGCCGACTGGAAACAGGCTGGATTTTCATTTCAATAGCAATTTTGGCCATATGTATGGCCTTCTTGAAGAATTGTTTTTAAAAGAAAAGAAACTATTGTAATTACGAGCAAAGATTTTGAAATAATATTTTACTTGGATCTTTTCTGAGAATAATTGATAAAATATATAACAAGTAGTTCCGTGAAGAACTATACAGCCTACTTTCATATATCCTGCTCATGTTAATTGCCACTATCAACATACAAAATTTCAGTTCAATTGCTGTAACAGATTCGTAGATATTGAGAACCGTCTAAATATTTCAGATGGTCGCCAGGTTGGATTTTTATTTTTGTACTATTACATTAAGATTATTGTGTACGTGTGGTATTCAAACTTCAATCGCATGATTAGAACACAAGAAGTAAAAACGAGATTTTAAAATTACGCACAGCAGCCATCTTGTGATTATGCAAACAATTGAAATAAATTAGATGCCAGTGGATCAACATTTGTATAAGCATTTAACGTGCAACGTTTCACGGCACTCGGATAGTTAATTCGCGAGAAACGTCCATTTAAATATTTATACTTCGCGTCGCCGCCATGTTGGATTTGTGCTCCCCAGGTTACTGAAAGTCCTATAGGTGAACATATGTTCATAGTCTCTATGAACATAAAAAAATTCAGTTTGGTTGCTGTAAAAGATTCATAGATATTGAGAACCGTCTAAATATTTCGGAAGCTCGCCATTTAGGATTGTTATATGTATAGGCCATAGAGTTATGTACCATTCAAGGAAAATTATTGCCTAGGTTCATTATTCAAACTTTCACTTCGATCAAATGAATACGACACAAGAAATAAAAACTTAATTTTAAAATTTCGCACAGCCGCCATCTTCAGGTTATGTAAACACTTGAATTAAATTAGATGGCAATGCATTACAATCTGCAAAATCATTCACTGTACCACATTTCACTGCGCTCAGAGAGTTAAATCACGAGAAAAGTCTAATAAACTATATCAAATTCACTTGGTCGGCATGTTCGTTTTGTACTTTATAGGTTTAAGAAATATAGCCTACATAAGTAAACTTGTATCAGTACCCTTTATCACCGTACAAAATTGCAGGGTGATATCTGTAATAGTTTCGGAGATATAGAATATCAGTGAAATATTTCGCACAGCCGCCATTTTGAGGTTATGTAAACGATTGAACTAAATTATATTCCAGTGCATTACAATGTGTATAAACATTTGCTGTACCAAGTTTTATTACATTTGGATAGTTAAATCGCCAGAAAAGTCTATTTAAATGTCTCAACTTCGCTTGACCACCATGTTGGTGTTTTAGTCACCAGGTATTTGAAAGTCTCATAGGTGAACTTTCAGTAGTGCCCTTTATCACCGTACACAATTTCAGGGCGATATCGGGAATAGTTTCGGAGATATTGAATGCTAGTGAAATATTTCGCACAGCCGCCATGTTGGATTGGCAAGACGTAACAAAATTTGAAGGGCACGGTCGAGGTCGCCGGGAATAGTGCTATGAACTTACCGAGTTTCATTGAAATCGCTCCAGCCGTTTAGATTTTATTAGGGGGACACACACACACACCTCACACACACACACACACACACACACACACACGCACGCACACACACACGGACAAAAGGTGATCTCATAAGCCTATTTTTTCAAAATTGAAAATAGGCTAAAAATAGTTAAAAAGATATTTGTAACAAATGTGGGCTTTAATTTGATGATAATATAAAAATAATTTTGTGAAAATGATATATATCTAACCATATACATTCCTATAAAATAGACCGAAACATTTTTCTTTAAGAATATCTTGTGATGGTCAACAGGGAGTGATTTCAGTGAGATGAATGAAGGCATTTTACGGAGTCCCCCCAGAGGCTCACATTTAGTGCGACGTGGGTTGGCGACCACGGGACCCCAGCTGAGTCCAACCTTGCTTCCACTTACTTGTGCCAGGCTCCTCTCCGTCTTCTTTCCTGTCGACTTCTCTTGGTCAACTCCTGTTCTTTTCTGACCCCGACGGTCTTAGGGTATCCGAGACCTAGGGAGTCTCTTCCTTTCCCGCCTTAATTGACCCTTCTCTAATCTTTCCTGACCACTCATTCTTCGAGGGATTATCCTACTATTTCTTTTCAATATACTCTCAAGGGCTCACGGCTGGTGAGTTTGGGAGTTGGCGCCCCCGAAGGATTTCTGAGCTGGGTCCGGATTCAACCCCCCTCCCTTTTTCTCTTTTTTTTTTCATTGCCTTTGGGGCGGTAACTCTCCTCTTTCCTGCTATTTTAAGGTTCCTGCACTGGTTTGTGCAATGGCTCCCCTGTGTATCTAAATTACATTTTGTTAGTATTTTGTATCTAAACTACATTTTGTAAGAATATCAAATCTAAATTATATTTTGTAAGTATTATCAATCTAAATTACGTTTTGTGAGTATTCTCGATCTAAATTGCATTTTGTAAGTATATTGACGCTAAATTGCATTTTGTCAGTATTTTGAATCTACATTAGATTTTGTAAGTATTTTCAACCTGAATTACGTTTGCAAGTATTTTCAATCTCAATTGCATTTTGTAAGTATTCTATTTTGAATGTCAAGTCAACCCCTGGCACTATACAGCCCATGACGGGCTAAGGCCGATCAAGCGACCGCTGCCCAGCCATTTGACCAGCAGATATTGGGGTGACGCGCGATCAGCGCGTCGGGTCCCCTCGGCCGTTAATCTTGGTTTTCGTGATCGGGGCGCTGTCTCACTGTCAGACAGCTGCTCAATTGTCCTCTCGAGGCTGAGTGCACCCCGTTCCAACCATCACGTCAGTTTTAAAATCCCTGACGGAGCCGGGGATCGAACCCGGGGCCTCCGGGTGAGAGGCAGGTGCGCTACCCCAACACCACGGGGCCGGCCTATTTGGAATGTAGGGCCGACAATTTGTGAGTATTTTGAATCTAAATTACATTTTGTATATGTTTTCCATCTCAATTGCATTTTGTAAGTATTTTGAATCTAAAATGCATTTTGTGAGTATTTTGAAACTAACTTAGATTCTTTAAGTACAGTATTTTCAACGTAACTTGCATTTTGTAAGTATTTTGAATCCAAATTTGCATTTTGTGTGTATTTTGAATCTAACTTGCATTTTGTAGATATCTTGAATCTGAGCTACATTTTGTGCGTGATTTCAATCTTAATTATTTTTGTGATTTTTTTTTCGTCTAAATTGCGCTCTGAATTGCATTTTTTGATTGTTTTCAGTCTGAGTTACATTTTGTAAATATTTTCCATTTAAATTGGTTTTTCGTTGTGGTTTCCATTTTATTGTCTTTTCCACTATAACCCAGACCATTAGGAGCCAATAACCAAGATGTTTGGCCACTTAAAACACCAATTATCACCATCATCATTTTTACGGAGTGGAGCATTGTATCTATCTCCTTGCTCCAATGGAAATTTTGAAGTGTATGGTCCTTGACCAAAAAAAAACTGTTGTGTCATAATTTATGGTGATGATATTGGAATTTGTAATATGCTACAGTGCGTTTTGGTGTTCATTTGTAGTTCTCAAGGTAACCTTCCCAAAAGCTCGTTCCATAGAACTTCAGTAAGTGATATTCCCTCTCAGAAATTGATAATCATATAATTTAAAATTTTCAATACCAACCAATATTTGTGTAACTGAGGCTATGATTGGAAAGGAGGTGGCCTTAGCTTTAACCGATGATGATGATAATTGTTGTTTTAAGGGGCCTAACATCTAGGTTATCGGCGCCTAATGGTTTGGTTGATCGTGATAATGTGATAATGAATGATAATGCCATGAAGCCTACAACTACAGTAGAACTAACTACGGACTTGACAACTAACTTACATAAGAAAAGAAGAGTAAATGAGTAAATAACAAAAGGAAAAGAAAAAATGGACAGGAGGAAAGGATATGCCCTCAATCCACGAAGAATGAGGATTGCGGGACTTGGAAGGAAGGAGAGCCACGAAAGTCAGATAAAAATGGAAAGAGTAAAGGGCTCGCCCCAAAGTCTGTGTAAAAAGGGGAAAGACAGACCCAGCTCAGGAATCCCTCGGGGTCGCCAACTACCAAACTCACCAGCCGTGAGTCCTTGAGGGTGTAGCACTACCCAGGGTGCCCCAGAAGTGGTGAAGCTACATACACCCTTCCTCCTTGAGGGCCTTGTGCAGAAGGCTGCAGATATCTTGAAAAAGAAAAGAGGCTGACCTCTCAAAGAATGAAGGTATCAGAAAGGATGAGATAAAGGCCAGAAAGACTCTCTAGGCCTCGGATACCGTCAGGGTCGGAAGAGAACTAGTGTTGACCAAGGGAGGCCGACAGGATAGATAACTGAAAGGAACCCGGCACAAGTAAGTGGAAGCAATGACAGACTCAGCTGGGATCCCGTGGTCGCCAACCCACGTCCCACAAGTTGTGAGCCCCTGGGGGACTTAGGAACCATCCAGGCATCTACGTGGAGTAATAATATGGAAAACCATGAAAAATTCTACCATATCTGAGATGGGAATCGTTCCCATGCCTTCTCAGTTTCTCTTCTCAAGGCTGACTGTATCCCGTTCTTTCCTCAGATCAGAATTCAATTTCTTGGCAGAATCGAACTCAGGGAAGTCAGTCAAGATTACTAGTTACAACCATGAGGAGGCACTTTATGGTAATGATGAAAAAGTATTATTACGATTTTAACATTTGTTTGCCATTCCTCTACTGTGCAGAGCTGTTGGCTAAGGGCAACTTATTATTGCAAGTTGACCTTTCACAGTAAATTAATTCTTCCCAATGTAATACATATCAGAAGTCTATAGCACAATTGGTGTAGCCTAGCTCTCAATGCAGTTTATGCATAATTATTTACCAAATTTAACAAACAGTTTATGAAAATTTTGAAGGTATGTCACGAAGCTAAAAATCAATGCTGGGAGTTGCCACCACTGACCAGTGCTGGCCGTATCTCAAAGTCATGCAAATACAAAGCCATAATTGAGGTGAGCGCAGAAAATAACCGTGTGTAACATTTTGGTTGTGCACGTTTTATATTGCTCACAGAAAGAGAGGGAATTGTGGGGATCTCGGTTTACAAGAGTGAGACAGAAACTTTGTTTATCCAACCGACACCAGACCAGAGTGGTCTCTGTTAATTGAACTTGGTGTTTACCCTGTAGGTGACGTGTCATGGCGGTCACCTGATGCACAGTGAAAATTAGCTGGGATCAACGCTCAGGCTCTGGAAGACAAAAGCACCACTAATGAAGTGTAACGAAAGAACTGATATTTATCGTTCCAACTACAGTATGTGTTGTATGGCACGTGCTATACTGTCACAAAGGGTGCTAGTTCAATGGTCAACGAGATGCTGATTGGCTCTCACTAGCAGTTTACATGCATTGCATACTAACTTCCATTACATTTCAAAGCTGGCAGCTACCATGACCGACCAAGTAAAGTCACGTATTGCCGACAACCGTAGCTGATGAAAAGCACTGGAGGGTTTGAGTTTACTACCAGTTCGAGTCCTGCTGTAGGCATTTAATTGTGTATTTCTTTTGAAAAATGTAAATGAAAATCCACAGCCAGCTTCCAGTCGACCGACCGGGTCAGGGAACGGAATGAATGAAGCCCCCATCTAACGGCGAGGATATGAACTGTGCCGGCTGCCGAAGCCTGTCGTATTCCCCTGGGGCAATGATTAAATTAATAACAGAAGAAATGAAATGATAGTGGAGAGTGTTGATGGAAAGAAATTGGTGACAGTGAAAACCGGAGTACCCGGAGGAAAACCGGTCTGCATCCACTTTGTCCAGCACAAATCTCACATGGGGTGAGCAGGATTTGAACCACGGATGCAGTGGTGAGAGGCCGGCGAGCTGCCGCCTAAGCCACTGAGGCTTTGTGTATTTATTTTGATTGTATTAGTTGTTTGGAATCATCGGAGAATTCTGGTCTTTGTTTTGATACCAGATGTTCTATCTGACGATGCGTGATTTCTCAGGCAAAAGCTCCTCCTTCTGTCACCGTGATTTGAATATGTTCTTATTTCATTTGAGGGGCTTGGGCATCATGATCATTCATCCCCATGTACTTGAGTGTTGGGTAGATTATTGGCTGAGGAATAACCTAACCACCAAGGGAAGATGATAAAGAAAAGGAGGTGGGTTTCGGACTTGAGAAAAAGGATGGAGAAATAGGAGGAGAGTCCCACAAAAGTTATAAATTTAACTTTAAATGCACTCAAAGGCGGTTGCCACTGCAAATCCTCTCTCTGATACCTAAAGTGGGTAAGGACCTGGTCGAAGCTAACGGGAAACGCAGCTGGAACTTGGGCGGCTTGCGAGAGAGTGGCTTTAGAGTATTCCCTCTCAAGCATACATATGCCTACTATGGGGAAGGGTGATGGTCTGGCAAGACAAAGAGTAACAGACTGATTGTATGTCTGTTCAAAGAAGTTCGTTTTTGAACAAGTAATTCGAAGAATGCCAATAATTTGAATCAATTTTGATATTTCCAGTTTTCGAAGTTGTAGAGTTACTACAAAGCGACCAAGTGCTTCCAAGAAGGATAGTGATAAAAGAATTATACCTTTGGGAATAATTTTGGTAAGTGAACCAATGGTTGCATTTGGAAATGGCTAAGCTTATACCCAGCAAGGAGCCGACTAAAAGTTTAGGCAAAGAGAAACACTTATCTTTTGGAAAACCAACCATAAGCTTTTTGGAGAGAATCTCCACAAGCAGGAAGCTGGCGTAGCGAGCTGTACTTGCCTTACTGGCCAGTTAGAATTAGCTATTAAAGCTAAGAGAGACTTTACCAAGATAACCACAAAGAGTTCTTGCTCAAATGCAACAAGTGGTGAAAGCCCTATCAATAGATTTAATGGCATTAAGTGGGAAAAGTCAAGGAAGACAGGATCTTGCCTAACTGTTATCCTTGCGAAATGATAAATCCAAAAACAAATATTTAATTTATTTAACAAGGCAAAAGAGCGTAATGAATTTAACAAATAGGTAATAGCTTTTTGACAAATATATAATTTCAAATTTTATAACAAATGGGGGTCGCAGACCTCCGAAAAAACATCTAAAGTTTGCGCCAGGCAATTAACAATTCTATTGGGTTTAAACCTTTATATGTTTTAAAATCCTCGCAAGAATTAGAAATAGCGAAGATAAAATACAAAATTTAAGGACAATTAAAGTGATTAAAGTTCGACAATAAATCGAGTACAAGGTGTGTACTTTAAGAAATTCTGGGTAAATATCTTGAAAAGAGTAACAAATTCGAAAGTAACAACAACAAAAGCAGGCAGAATAAAAGAGAAATTCCTATAACTTCTTGTATTTAAGCGGAATTACCTATATTTTTTCTTGGTTATACAAATTGGGCAGGTCACGTACTGTGAAACCTGAAGAGAAAGTCAAAAAGAAGGTTCTAGGCCTCCTATGTTTAAGTGGGAATCACGAGACAAATGGGGCAAGTTTCCCTTTCATGAAACCTAGAAATGACTAACTTATGAGTTGAAAGAATTGTATTCCCTAATTAGAAGGGAGAAACAAGATAATTAGAAACGTGTACAAAACACGTAGTTATACAGAAATTAATTAATGATATTTAAGCAAAAGGGGAGGGCACGTCTCTAGCGTGACACCTCATTGAAAAAGACCTAAAGTAACAATTTTATTATGGTTTGTTAGTAAGGGGTTTAGGAAAGATCAACTGGGATGAAAGGTAAATGTTCATGGCCGTATTTATAATAATCGGACGATCGCGACGCGGAAGAAATACTGAAAGAACACTGTTTTTCACTATAGTCTGTTGAAATGGATGAAAAGTTCACTGTAGTAGCGCAAAAGTTTATGGCAAAGAAAGTTATTGCAATTATAGGAAATAACCAGTTACACTGGATAGGCGAGAGTCTATTGCTTGAGAAGGTTGTAGATTATCATTAAATACGCCAGAGAAAATTCCAACGGAGGAAGGGACATTAGCTATTGAGCAGTAATTTATAAGGAAGATTCCTCATTTATAAATAGTATTCCCACAAGTGAGTGGAAAATTCATGACGGCACGACTTGTAGATAGAGTGCAGATTCTGGAAGGTTCCAGAACGATCCTAATAGAAGAATAGGGCCAAAGTTATTCCAGCGGTGGAACGAGCTTAATATTTTATAGACAGTGGGTAATTCCCACGTTGTGAGAAGATTTCTCATTTAACAAGCATAAGAAGTGTTGCTTTTTACGAAGATTGGCTTAGACAGACAAAGCTCAATATGGAAAATCCCGTGAAGGATGATTATTGCCACAAATAAGTAATCTCACACTGCCTATAAATGATTATTAAAAGCATGTAGATATTAAAACCGATGAAGATGAGGTTAAAACCTGAAGTCTGTACTGATCTTTGCTGCATGGCGATGGTGAAGTTCCCTTTGACGATTAAAGTTCCAACATGGCGTGGAATCTAAAGAATGCCTCTTTAAATCAGGAGGCAGGCTCTAGTTGAGCCTTGACTGACAGAGTCGAGTGCCGATGTACGAGAGAGGCCCACTCAGCGAAGCGCAGAGGGACCAGGAAAGGGAAAAGAGTGGGGGTAGGAGACAAAAGGAATACATATCAGAATAGACAACCTTGAAAAAATAAATGTTTTTCTTGATGAATGGTCTTCAAAGAGTTGACAGCAGACGATACTAGCGCAGCATGGTGGGTGAAAAAGTAGACGAAGTTCTCTTGATCACGGATATGATAGCTGGCGATGGCGACGAGATCTGGTGGCCAGATGGATAAGGAAGTCCTCTTGCACCGGGAAGAATTGAGGAACTTCAAAGATTCGCTGCTAGATGACGCTAGGTGAGTCATGGAAGATATATATCTAGAACAGACTCACAAGTAACATAAAAGACATGACCACCAAAGAGAAACTAGAAGATCACTGTTGGTGTTTGAGAAAAAGGAAGGAATGAACAAGCAAAGAGTATTAAAAAATATACTCTATCTTACCGTGTATTCCAAGAATACACCAAGTGTGTATACTTGTGTCCGGAAGCGTACCGTCTTCCCGCTACCCGCAAAAATCACCACACCGCACGTTCAAATCTTCCAACATAGAGTACGTACGTCAATGAATGATCACCTAATGTCTCATATCCCCTACAGGTTGCATCCCCTACATTTTTCCATGAAATCTCATGGGTGCCGCGTACTTGGTAATCTTTAAAGACGTACTGCATGTTCGTCAAAACATGTGGTTTCAGCACGATGGCGCACCAACTCATTTTTCACTTATGGTCCGAGTTCATCTGCACCACAGATTTGGGCAACAGTGAATAGATCGTGGTGGCCCGATTGCTTGGCCTGCACGTTCACCCGACTTGACACCGCTAGACTACTACCTGTAGGGTCACATGAAAACCCCGATTTGCGAAACCCCGAGGAAGACCTACTGGCGCGGGTTATGGCTGCAGCGGATGTTGGGAGGACCAGGGATTGGTGATCGTGTGTACCGTGTCTGTGTTGACGTGCGTGGTCGTCACATCGAGCCCCACCTGAAATTGGGCCCAGACGACAAGCAGCAGGAGACTGACAGAGTGCCGAAAACGTGGGAGCTATGAACTTGTGCTGTGGTGGTTTATAGCGGGTAGCGGGAAGACGGTACGTTTCCGGACACGAGTTCCTATGCTAAACTTAACCGTCTTGGTCCCCACGACAAGCCCTCCAAGTTAGTATTGGGAATTTAGAAACACCATGTATAGAATATATTTGATAACCTGTGTAATTGTGGTGTCTGTTGAAGTATGTCTATTTGTAATTCAGTTGAGGATAGGAAAGGAAGCGGCCGTTTTCCTTCGTCAGGAACGTCCCAGCATTTACCTGGATTAGAAGGAATAAACCACGAGAAAAATACTTTCAAGAATTCCGAGATGTGAATCGAACCCACATCTTCACAATTTTGCTTCACGAGATTGAGTGTACCCCCGTTCCAACCCCTCAGACCGGTATTATTTGTTGACAGAGCCGAAAATCTGACCTAGATCTTCGGGCCGACAGTCAAGAATGCTAGCCACTACACCATGAGGTAGTATGTGATTCGAATACTAATCGTCAGGGTGCAAGGAAAGTGAGGATGCCGCTTCTTCATTATGCTCCATAATGTGTATTTCAATTTCTACCTCATGAATAAACCCAATAACATTTTTATTATTATTACTATTATTATTATTATTATTATTATTATTGTCTTTATTCACTCAACTTACTGTTGGTGTTGACTCACATCGGTACATTGCGTACAAGAAAATGAGTAAAGTAACACTTAAGCCTATAGCATACATTTTCGAACTATACGGTATAATAACATAGACGTTTGACAGTTAATTTTCTACTCTTATTATCTTCCACGCCTCCTTTTCACAAGAGGGTCCAAAGAAAAATCCTAATGTGTATTCAAACACCCTCTAACGATGCTGCAGGTTTTCAGAATTGCAGCCTTTTGTGCAATAGTGTGGGTGTACATGGGAAGATTTAGTGTGGCTAGATTTACTGAAAAGGATTTATGTGTCAGGCCAGTGGGAGAAAGGAGAAAAGGAAGGATCGTCACATTCTTTTGTCTCCAGATTCTATCCACCTCCATAGCTAGAGGAGTATATTTATCAATCTTCTCTCGGTATTTACGGTGGATATTATGGTCATTCGGAACAGATATGTCAATCAAGTACGTGTGATGGTTCTTCTTATCAGTTAAAGTTATGTCTGGTCTATTATGAGGAGTTGTTTTGTCTGTTTGAATAGTGCGATCCCAATACAGCTTGTAATCTTCGTTTTCCAGCACACTTTCTGGAGAGTATTTGTAATAAGGCGTCCTGTCGTGTATGAGAGCTCGGGTTAGGGCGAGTTCTTGATGAATGACTTTGGCAACATCATTATGCCTCTCAGTGTAAGATGTTGGCGCTAGAATTCTGCAGTTATTATTATTATTATTATTATTATTATTATTATTATTATTATTATATTGTTATTGATCCATTTTAGGGGCTTGGGACACCTTAAATTTGTAAGTAACTCCGTGTAGTTGGGTGTGTGTTTGATTTGTCTGATAACCGATGTTTTTGCGATGACAGTAGTAGTGCGTGTAGCTGTATTATGGACAGGGAGGGAGGGGGTAGGCGCCCCGGGACTTGAAACAAGCTACTATCCCGGTACTTGTTTTATAGGAAAGTCCACATGTAATATTGTGTAATATTACAGAAATTAATTAATCCATTATACCAAGAGTGGCGCGACAGACTGCGAATCTGTATTCCATCCCTCTCCGTGTGTTTTGTAGCATTGTAGTTATAACATTTCAATAGCTGCTCGAGTGCCATGACGTGGATCTGAGTTCTGATAGATCTGATAGATCACGAACAGCTGTTTGGTAAACTTGATTCTCGACAAACCCCACTGAAAAATTTCGAAGTATGGTCTGGCCTTCTAGGGGAGAGGGGGCAAGAAATCGGATGACCCCCGCTCCCAACCCAGCGCCCTGGAAAGTTACATACATTCCGAGATATTTCTCACAACATCTACATAATGACATCTTGTTGAAAGTGGGTGTTGTGCATAGCGTACAGCTCGAACATACGCTATTTATGTACCTTTGTGAATTAACGGTAACTTACTCTCTGCGAGAAAGTAAGGTCCCATGACCCGGCCCTTCACACAACACACACCACAGATTCTTCAAATTCGGAGAGTCACATTCGTGCAATACCACGGCGTGGGAGATTTGTAATCCCCACATGTGATAGTTGTATCTATTGAACCTTCCCAGAAAAGTGAAATGTAGCCTGATCAGAAACAACAGAGCATATCAAGGAATAGTCTAATCAATATCAAATGATGCCCCATTTTATCATTTCAAATGATCTTGTCGACTTCGTCGATATGCTTGAGTCCAACGTTATGCGTTACGGAGACGGAGACGGAAGTGACGTCATGCAGCCGCGCGGGAAGTGACGTCATGCAGCCGCGCGGGAAGCAGAAGCTAATGGTTATTGGAGTCTGTTGAAAGAGTCCTGGGGTCCTGGAGTCCTGGAGCGAAGCGAACACAAGAATACAGGGTGACTTCTAAAGAGATATACAAGATGTCATATAAGAATACAGGGTGCCTCCTAAAGAGGTGTGCAGGATGTCAGAGCAAAATACAGTACAAGATGCCAGATAACAATACAGGGTGACTCCTAAAGAGATATACAAGATGCCAATTAAGAATACAAGGTGACTCTTAAAGAGGTGTAAAAGATGGCAGAGAAGAATACAGGGTGACCCCTAAATAGGTGCACAAGATGTCAGACAAGATTACAGGGTGACTCCTAAAGAGGTGTACAAAATATCACACAAGAATACAGGGTGACTTCTAAAGAGATATACAAGATGCCAGATAAGAATACAGGGTGCCTCCTAAAGAGGTGTGCAGGATGTCAGAGCAAATTACAGGGTGACACTTAACGAGGTGTACAGTATGTTAGATTCAATTTAAATACAGGGTGACCCTTAAACAGGTTTGCGAGATATCAGATTTAAATAATGGGTGGCTCTTAAAGAGTCTTCGAGCGAAGCGAGAAGCCCTCCTGAGCCTTTCTAACATGTGTAGCATTTGTAGCATGCGTCATTTGTAATGATATAACGTCTAGTCTTTCAGACTGACTGTAATTTTTTGTCTACCTTAAATAGAACTGCTTTCGCAAAAAATGCCATCCATCGCGGCTTGTAGTCCGCTTTCGACGAAGCTGTTAGGTATGTAACAATGCAATTTTAATTTCTGTGCTTGTAGAAAGAAACCGCCAATAATCATCTAGATTACTTTTCATGAGACTAATGATTGTTTCGTTCTACACCAAAAACAGACACGCTGTATCGCTATCTGGACAATATATTTTGATTTGCAGCCAACGGCCATAGCAGAGTAATTTTAATTGAACGCTCATGGGCTCCTCATCAAGTTCAATTCCAAGTAGTTCCAACTTTGGCTACAAGAGATACCACTGTCGCTGACACATAGCTGCGAACAATAGATCTTTATAGAGCGTTTCTAACCAAATAACCTACACATTTAGTTACACACTACCAATTGTAGTGGTAGGTTCTTTTACATGCCATAAATATATGAGATGGGCTCGCCGGCTTTACTTCCCCTTCCAAAGAAGGCATACTGAAGGATTTTAACGCTCATAAAAATCTGACGACTTCGGCCGGGTTTGAACCCATGATCTTGGGCATAGCATTTCAGCAAGCAACCGACTACGCCACCGAAGCCGCAATAACAGAAGAGAGACTACGATGATGAGGAAATCAAATTCGCTGAGCAAAAAGAAAGGCGTAGGATATTGTGTAATAGTTACGATTGGTGGTAATACGCCCAATGCTGCGATATTTTAAAGTTTATACATGCCCATAAGAATTAGGGTATTCATTGGATGCGAGTGAAAACCTAAGGGCGACAAAGACTACTGGACACAGATCTCGTGAAATACATACTACAGTGGAACTTGGATAATTCGAACCTCAAGGGACCAGTAGAAAAATTTGAATTATCCAAAAATTCGAATTAAGAAAGTTCTTTGAAAAGATTAGAGAAAATATATTGTATTACGTTTACATAATGAGTATGTTCAACAAATCAGATTAACAGACAACGGTACTTTATAAAGACTGTATCGTGAATAACCTCAAAAGTTTCAAATGAAAAATAAAACCAAAATGTACTATTCGGCTATTTAACGACAGTAGTGATCCAGAAATCTAGTTAGGTCCTTGAGAAATCTACTGTTTTTCAAAAATGTTTGAGATTTTTACCTGTTTTCTACAATGAAGAAGAATCTAACAAATTTAAGGAACGGAAAACAGAATCACTTACGTCATTTCTGCTAAAAAAAACGCCTAAGTTCTGTTATGTGGTTTGTTGCTTGGGCTGCACTGGAAACAGTTTTTTCGGGAACTGGCCCAACTGCTTGGCCTCCGACCGGCTTTTTACACTAAAAGCTTCGAATTATCCAAAATATAATTCGAATTAACCACGATTTTTTAGCATTGATTGTACTGTATATAAAATGCTGGGGACCAAGGGAAAAATTCGAATTAAAGAATATTTCGAATTATAGAAGTTCGAATTAGCCACGTCCCACTGTAGTTGTGTTGGGGTTTGATCCTAAACTTGAGCATTCCAAGGAAACATCTCACCAGCGCAGCGGTGCCACACAGCTGACTCGCACCAACAAATGCCGCGAGTTTGTCGCAATCAAAGTAGTAAGACGCAAGCAGCACTTGAAATGATCTCGTCTTCTCCCAGACCACTAGAAAGTTCCTTTCCATAATTTGGATGTGACCTGGCTTGCGCGGAAGAGAAAGTCAAGGGGTAGGATCGAGAGAGGGAGCAAGTAGGAGGTAAGAGAGGCACAGTATTTATGATCGCCACGGTGCGCGAACCTTTTAAAAAGCACTCAGGTAGTTAAGCTATCTAGAGAGTTGCAGCACACACATACGCTGTTGACAGCAGAAAAAGAAGCTGCATTTCCCTTTGAAACCGACCGGTCCAAGTTTAGAGGCTGTATTTTTGAGCGTAATTAATTGCGAGACACATTAAGGTAATAGGGAGGGTTGGAAGAGTAGAGACTTAAATTAAAAATAGAAGATGACAGCTCCTTCATACCACAAACTTCGTTCAATTTTATCCAGCCTTAAAAGAGACCTTTACCATACTTAAGATTTCTCCACATCTGGTGGAAAATGTCAACTTGATACTGTAACAGGACAAGCAACACAATTTCTATTAAAAGTATGAAAGAAATTACTTTAATGTTCATATAATCTATTGGCTTCATAAGATTTCATTAGCATATTCAAAGGACTGTATATTCATCAATCTCAATAATGTGAAATTATTCCACCCATTAACAGTCTGATCAGTCATCAGATCAACGGCTTGAGGGATTCTTAACCAGCATACACAGTACATCTCGTGAGTTATCCGTGGTAGTTACGGCGTGGCTGCAGGCAGTCGCTCACATCCAGGAGGCGAGGAGGTTCCAATTCCCCCGCCGGCAACCTTGAAGATGGTCTTCTGTGGTTTCCCATCTTCCTTCCAGGCGAATGCCGGGGTTGGTCCCTAACTATAGGCCTCAGCCGCTACCTTCCAATTACTCGGCCTTACATTCACATTTTCCCTCCCCATACAACACTCCACACGCGACGGTACTTGTAGCTCACCCCATGGGTGTCCACATAGAAGCAGCTACATAACTGTGGTGAGCCGAACATGTCCTCGGACACAGCCGGCACTAAAACCCATACGCCAAAAATAATTTTTAGAAAAAATCTCACTGAGAACCCTTATAATACAGTATAAGGCAGAAATAAAAAGGTATACTAAGCGGGTGACAAATTGAACAAAATGACCTCTTCCTTTTTTTATTCTCCAGAATAAATATTGTATACAATCGCTTGACTAGTTTGAGACAAAATGAGACTGAGATGGAGAGCAGGCAAATAGTATTAATCAATAAATAAGATTCATTGGAAGATCAGTGTCACCTTCATGATACTCAGATCAAAGGTTCAATTCTGACCAAGGAGGTCGTTATTGTAAGTCGTTAAATCAAGCACAACGGCCGCGAGGACAGTTGAATAAGTCCGGAGTTCGCAGGTTCAAATTCCGGTGCTGATAGCTGCTATCCTGAGTGTGTTTATCCCCGGATTTTGTCACACTACCTACAGGCAAATGCTAGGATAGTTCCTTATTTTAAGTTCCTGGGGCACCTACCACATCCTTGTCCGTAATACAGTTACACATATTAGTACAGCAAACACATAAAAACAGGTTATTAGAATAATTCAATGCACAACAACCAAAACGGGACTGATAATCAAGATGTCCCACGACCCCCAATTGAATTAACAACAACAATGTTTTATTTAACGCCTGAAAAAAGCCATGGCACCATCAGTCCAAGAATTTCGGCTCATTTTAGGCATCTTGTTTCACATTTACAGTCTTGAATTATAGCTTAATACTTGCAATCTTTATATTTCTTTTAAGGAATTCAATGGACTACACTAATCTCTACAACAAAAGTAAGATTTCTGTCCAAACATTGTGAATTTTCGGTCAAAGCTTTGTATTTATCCCGGATATGGTGTATCATGACCAAATATACCAATAATATAAATTACCGGACCCGTGCGAGAACTCTCGCATAATGGGTTCCATGTGTATAGACTACCAGCCCGGCACTAGTGCTATGCGGGCAGTACGCGACACAGTTCTGACAGAGGCTATCGTCCTGTTTATTTGTTTAAAAGCACTTTATAAACAAATAAATATATTTTCGTTGACTTTTCAAGATATGTAAGATTTGTCTTGTTCTATTGAGACGATTAGGAAGGTTTTGGGACCTACCACTCCTTCTAACTCGCTCTGGTTTAGGAGCTTGAGTTTTGTGAAACATACACCTTAGCGTATTATATAATAAGATTAGAATTATCAGTAAGAAGAATTATAAGAAAAATATTAGGTCCTCTAAAAATTGGAGAGTTTTGGAAATTAAGAAGTAACAATGAAAATTATCAGAACATAGAAAACATATTAATTGCAGCCAATGTCCATAGCGAGGCTTTTCAATTGGACGACCGTAGGCTCCCCATCAAGTTCAGAAACAATAAGAAAAATAATACTGATGTTTCTTCGACATATTAACAGAATGGATGGCAATAGACTAACTAATCGAATGTTCAAACATCTTTGTGAAAAGTAATCAACCACCACCTGGAATCAAGAAGTCAAGAAAGATCTGGGAAGGAACAACATAATAGAAGAATAATTATTGAAAAGAGAGGTCTTTAGGACGAAAATCTTGCAACTGGAAGGATTCCAAGGGAGGAAGGAAAAGTCAAGATGCTCAGTAAAGAACATATAGCCTACTTTCTCCTCAATGCATGGGTATAGTGTTATAACTCTTTGTCCTTTTCAAGGAGTATAATTGAATGTTGAAGTGAGTCGATGCTCATTTCAGTAGTTGGCGAAGTGATTCTAAACCCTCCTGCATAATTTACTGTCATAGAAACGCAAAGGATTTTACCTGTAACAGGTAATGGAAATTGCTTATTTAGAGCAGTTTTGTACTCTTTATATCAAAATGAAGATCGACATCCTGAGGTGCGTTTGCAAGCTATTGCAAAAATTGTTGCTGGCAGGGATAATTATAAGGATTTTATTATTGGCGTTCAGTCTCATCGCATTCTCCTCAGCATGAAAGCCTCTGGGTGGTGAATACACTGGTCATGTTGGATTTCATCGTAAAAGCCAATTGTTTATTTGTTTAGAGTAACATACATTACAATGAGTCTAACCATGCAGCTGATTTGGCAATGATAGTTTTATTTGCCATTTATTATTTTGCGACTACATTGATGCAGGACACTATAGTAATATCGAATATTACGTTATTTTCGGGAGACATACTACTATAAATAAACCCGTTCGACAAAAAAAGCATTGGCCGCAAACAAGTGGGAAACCGGAGAAAATACGAAGACACTTTTAAAATCCAATATAAATATGCCATTCCAGAAACAATAATTCCAGATATTATGCAGTAGTCTACAGTGAAGGGTCCTTGACCAACAAATGTAAACATTGATCTGCATTGTATACAGTATCTCTTGCGAGAATTCTACGCTTGGTTACTTTGGCCTCTGCACTTTGCAATGGTAATATTGATTTGCCGGAGTAAAATATATATTTCGTAGGCTGCATCAATTTTTGACTGGAATTTCAGAGTGATTATTCGTTTTCATTGGTTCCAATATTACCGTGCCACATGGATACGGTCATTATTGCTTTAAAATTTATGGAACTGCACACCATCGCATTTCTTACTTACATTCCAAAAAAAATGACAATGGTACTTACGGCCAGTTGTATATACGGAATCCTCAGAAGCTAAAATACTCCACTTGTATAAAAACAAGCGATCGAAACCAGATGACATGGAATTTTCTGATTTATTTTTCTTATGCTACAAGTTAACGGTGACTACCCTTCTGTGGATGGTGAGGAATCAAATGTTATTGAATTACCAACCAGACATGATGATAACGTGACAGATTTGCGGCGAATCATTCACTTCTGCGAAGGATATAATACATTTCTCGCAATTTCAATTCTTACACCAAAACATTTACACTGTAATGAAATTAATTTAAAAGTTATTGAACTTATATCGAGTAGTTCAAAACCATACACGAGCGTTAGCAGACTGAACACTGATGATGAAAGCCAGCTACTTCAGTTTCCTACAGATTTCTAGAATTCCTCGGAATTAAGCGATTTGCCTCCACATATTCTTACTCCAAGCTTTTGAGCCAAAGTTATGCTCCTTAGAAATCTGAGGTTTCCCAAGGGCTCCTTAGGGGCCGAAAACCTAGATGTTACGCTCATTAAAACAACAATTATCATCATCATCATCATCATCATCATCATTATTCCAAGGGCTCCTATATGGATCCAGATAAATTTTAAGAAATATGTACGCAAATTGCTTGGATTTGGAAATAATAAGTGCAGTTAAAATTAGGATTTACCTCATCAAGTTTTCTGTCATGGCCAGCAGTATGTTGCAATGTCGAGAAGGCAGTCTTTCGACACCCTTTAAATTGTAATAGTGCCAAAAAAGATATGGCACAAAGAATGTATATAAGAAAATTCTTCAGTAAATATTTTTCCATTGACCGTCATGTTTTGGCGGGTTTCAATTAGTTCTATTATAAAATGCTAATATCCTACCGGCCACCTCCTTGAGGACAGTTTAAACCTCCCTATGTACAATAAGCTGATTTGTTGAGGCCAGGCTTTGTTGAATCGTAAGTTACGGTTAGGCTATAATACTTGCATGATTCATACATCCGCCATCTTGAAACTATTTGGCTGATGACCTTGTAGTTTTGGAAAAAGACGCTTCCCACATTAAGATATATTGTTGTATAGATCGGATCATTAGGTTAGTCGTAAATTGATTTAAGCTCAGACCATTTGGGTGGGCGCCATTTTCTTTCCGTTATTATGGAGGCGATATACAACATGACACTAAGTTTTCCTTTGCTAGTGCTACCTCTGTACTGAAGTCGGTTCGATTTGGATTCGTTTTGTTTGAATTGATAAGGGGTAACGATTTGCACACATACACGGCCGCCATCTTAAAAGTATTTGGATGATGATCTTGTAGTTTGGGCAAACGACGCTTCCACATTAAGATAGATTGTTGTAGAGATCGGATCATTAGGTTAGTCGTAATTTGATTGAAGCTCAGAACATTTGGGTGGGTGCCATTTTCTTTCCGTTATTATGGCGGCGATATACAACATAACACTGAGTTGTCCTTTGCTAGTGCTACCTCTGTACAAAAGTTGGTTCGATTTGGATTCGTTGTGTTTGAATTGATAAGGGGTATCGATTTGCACACATACACGACCGCCATCTTCAAATTATTTGGATGATGACCTGGTAGTTTGGGCAAACGACGCTTCGTACATGAAGGTATATTGTTGCAAAATTTGGTAGAGATCAGATGATTACGTTAGTCGTAATTTGATTTAAGCTTTGAACATTTGGGGAGGGGTTGGGAACAGATACTCAAAATCACACGCACTCACACTCAGACAGACTGACAACTCTTGGCCCGTGTAGATCACATAAGTCTACATGTTTTGCAAACATCGTAAGTAGGCTCAAATAACAGGCACAAAGTGGGCTGAAGACAGCCAATGAAGTATAGTGCAACAATGAAGGAATACTGGAAGAAAACGATAGAACAACTAAGGAGGACGAATTGAAAGTGTAACTTGGTCCTAAGAAGGTCATAACGCATGAAGCAGTAGCAGAATAAGAAGAAGAAGAAGAAGAATATCAATAAATTTGAAAATTCAATACAATTTAATAAATTTATTTCAATTCAAATAATCCAATAAATGTAATTTAATTCAATTCAATTTGATGAAATCATTTCAATTGAATTCTAAAAATTCAACTCATTTCAATAAATTGAATTCAATTCTACTGTATAAAGACTTATACTAATACCAATTAAAGTTCGTTTTAAAGTATAATTCTATTAATATACTGTATTTCATATATTCTTTATATCATTTATTCTCTGATATGTGTTATCTCTGTTGTAGGAGAGGTTGTTGAATCTCCCGAGCTGTGTGTGCTATAGCTGTTGAATTTCTCTCGCGGAGTCTCGGAATTGATCAGTGGGTAGTCAATAAGGGAAGGAAATCATCTGGTGTGCCGTGAAGCGAGCAAGGAGGAAACAATCAGAGAGGATCATGAATTGCTGGAAATTATCCTCATTGTTTGGGAAATCTGTTTGCGCCGTAATAGTATCTAGATAAGGTTTCCAATCTGTTGCTTACAATGCTAGACCAACAGATATGCAAATGATGTTCCCTGCATTACACTGTATCTCAAATACTTGTATTGTTAAACCTATGAATTTGTTTATTCGCAAGTGGTGTAACCGCTAGCATTCTTGGCTGTCATCTCGGGTTCGATTCCCGGCTCTCCCAAGGGATTTTAATTCTGGTCTGAGTGCTGAAAAGGGGTACACTCAGTCTCGTGAGGCATAATTGAGAAGAGATGTTTGGATTCCCATCTCAGCCTTCTTGGAGGTGATTTTTCTTGGCGTCCCCACTTCTACTCCAGGCAAATGCCGGGGTGGTTCCTAACCAAAGGCCATGGCCGCCTCCTTCGCAATCCTTATCTGAATTACAAATGCACACATTAATACAGTCATCACAATAGCACATGTTACCAAACAAATTCTACACACACTCAAGTACATGGGTATACACGACCACGATGTCGCAAATCAACAACAATAACAACAGTTTATTCACAAGACTCTTCTCAATTGAATTCAATTCTATTTTAGTTTGTTTTAATTTCTAGTTCTAGCAGTAACCATAGTAAAACTCAGGCCCCTATCCAAATGACCCTAACTCGGTTCCCGACTCTAAACGGAGGATTATAATTCTTGTGAAGGTCGAAAATATATACACTCAGCCTCGTGAAGGCAACTGAGAAGCGGTGGCTTGAACTATGCGATGAACGGTGTTCCTTAGTTTTCCACTTCAACTCCTGGCATAGCACCTAACCCAAGGTTTCAGCTTCTCCTTACCAAATATTCCTTTTTGGGTCAGTGGTATAAAGTCCACCTCGTGATTCTAACATCGCGGTTTCCGTTCCCGGCAGATGAAGTCGAAATTTAGAATAGTGACATAAATCCACGGCACTCCGAGTCGTACGAGGTTGGCTCGTGCAAGATCTGTCGTATCACATTTGATGATTAGAACACAAAATTAAATCAATGGCAGGCACAGGTCGTTTGACGGAATAATTGCTGTCACTGCCTGATGCAGTCAGGTAGCCGGGACGTGTGATAGGCTCAAAAAAAGTCTTTTTCTTTTAGCTTAAAAAATCTCCCATCTTTCCTGAAGAATTTGGTGTATCAATTATTGTGCCGAAGTGATATTTGAAGCAATAAAATTAGGTTTAAACATAATGTTTTAAGGCTATACTAGCCAAACATTCTTTTTGTGTTTTCCGTTAGTTATATTTTTTGAAACTTCATGTACAATTTTCTCAGAAACTATCCGATCAATGTGTTTGAAACTAGGTAGTCTAAGACACTCTATAAATCTACCAGTGGAAGTAAATTTATTCAGGTATCTTGATTAGTTCATGGAGCCCAGCCTGAAAAGCACTGACAATTTTACAGAAAATTTCAGTTTTTTACAATGTAAAGAAAACAACTCCTGTAAACAATAGGACAATAATTTTACTTCAGTAGCTCAAAAATTGTTTACATATTATGCATGCAAAGTTTGTTGGGTTTGGTTCGAGTATTTGCTCAGAAAAAGGGACATGAGTTAAGGAATTTTTAACAAAATACCTTTTTAAAATTGTTTATGTAATGCTCTCTCTGACACAAAATATTCAACATAGAAGCTTCAAATTCTATCCACATAATGACGAATATACTCTTAACATATCAAAAGAAAATTCAAGGAGATGTCTATTGTAGTTTCTGAGATAAGTAACTAAACATCGGAAGGTACATTTTTATATCGATTCACACGTCTCGGTTCCCTTAGATCGTCGAAATCGGAGAGTAAAACACCCTGGTGGCATGAACTCTAAATGTACAAATGGGCAGCTGAGGCAACGTGATTATTGTAATTGTTGATATTATTATTATTATTATTATTATTATTATTATTATTATTATTATTATTATTATTAGCAGTAGTACCCGTTCTTTGAATGGCATTATGAACTTGTCGGCAAAAACGAACTTCTCTTATAAACACGTATATTTAATACAATTATGTTCTTACCTGTTTATTAATTACCGATTCCAAAATGAATGTTATTAATACAACTGAATGTTAGTGATGTTTTGTGATATTGAAGCTGTGCAGTGAGAACCACTTTAATCTTCTAACAACTATAATCTTTCAAACTGAATACCGTAACAAATAATTTCATTACTTTTAATCAAGAATAAAATTCCTGCTTCATGAAAGACACACAACAATGGCATCACAACGAAGGAAATTGAAATGCCAGTTAATTACACTGGTTTGAAATAGTTAACACAAAAGAACGCATACTTTCGTGTTTGTAAAAACTGAAAGAAAGGTTATAAGAAATACACGGGCTAAATGTCCGTGTTTCTCTGTCAGTATAGTTCTTGCACTTTCCTCGTTAACGTGGGCTTGCCTTTCAAATCTAGCTGGGCGGATACGTTAACATCATATGGCTGCCAAACCTTTCCTAGCGCGAAGCACAGCGGTGACAACTTTCCACCGGAACAAGCAGCGAGACTGGACAGAACTACGCGCAGATGTGCAACACCTGCGTGACACGTGAGCTGGCTGCCAGGGTGGGACTTTGGAGTCCACGTGGAGTGATAGAGGAAGCATTCTATTGGTCAAAAACCGTCAGCTATTGGTCAGTAGCGAGCTCTCAGGTGTGCTGAAATGGGTTGTTCTCTGGAGTGTTATCGCGCGAGGATCGGGCTGTGGTATGCGAAGGGTAGTCGGGATTTCCGGCGTTTGTGTGTGCGTACGGGGCCTAGCAACTTGTGGTTCATAGCCCTAGTGATAGCTGCGTTGTTAGTTATTGGTGGAGTGGAAGTGAATCTAGGCCCTGTTACTCCAAATGTGAATCAGGCAAATGATCCAGTGGCAGCATTTAAGTGTTCTACGTGCAGTAAAACATTGAAGAACGGTGTTCAGTGTGGACTATGTGAGAAATGGTTTCACTTCGGCTGTATTAAAGTCAAGAAGGAGGAGTGTGATGCCGGGAATTGGTTTTGTAAAGTATGTGATACGCCGGACTGTTTGAGGGTGCAAATAAAAGCAAGGGATCAAATAATACAGGAACTTAGAGCAAAGCTTCGTGAATCAGAAGAAACGGTGAAGGATGTGACTGAACGGCTTTCTACTGGGATCAGTGTGGAAGAGGGCGTGCAGGAGCAAACTGAGGATGACGTTATCATTATGGGTGATTCTATGATACGATGGAGTGCGAATATATCGAGGAAATCAGGTGCGAAAGTGGGGTGTTATCCGGGGATTAAGATTGACCAGCTTGCCCAACAAGTGGAAGAAGCAAATATAGAGGACTGTGACAAAGTTAAAGTGTTGTTGTTCCATGTTGGTACGATCGATTTGAAGAAGAGGGCTACAGCTGATTACATCATGGGGGAGCTCTACGAACTAGGCAGAAAAGATAAAGGCAAGTTTAGAAATGCAAAAATTATAATGAGTGGCATTGTTCGACGGGGAGATGTTCCGTTAAGGCGAGTTAAGACTGTAAATGACCGCATGGACTGGGTTTGTGCACAACTGGGATTAGTGTACGTAGATGCTGACTGCTGAATTGGTGGCCGTACCTTCGCCCGAGACGGGCTGCATTTAAATCGACGGGGCGCTTTCAACCTAGGGAGCCTACATGACAGGGTCATCGGTTCGTGCCGGCCATTGTGAGGAGGAGCAGTTCCAGAGGTTGCCAGCCGACGGGAACAGAAGGAGCTACTTCGGGATATTTGCTGCGGAGGTAAGACTCTAAGATTACTGCAGGTTAATTGTCAGAGTTTAGGAAATAAATTAATTGAATTTTGGAATCTTGTAGAAACGTATTCTCCAGACATTGTCTTTGCTACTGAATCTTGGTTATATGAGGATATAAATAGTAATGAAATAATTTAAGGGACCTACGAAATGTACAGAAGGGATCGGGGGAAGCGAGGTGGTGGGCTATTTATTTGTGTGTGCAAAAATATAGCTACTTTATTAAAGTGGGCTGATACGGATCATGAAATGTTATGTGTAAAAATTTCGGATAAAGGGAATAAATTCCCTCTTCAGGTGATAGGGGCGTATAGAGCACCGAAAGATAACTTTTCGCTTCTCGACACACTGTATGATAAAACTTGTACGGGTAATGCTATGAAAAAGAGCATAATAATTGCCGGAGATTTAAACCTCCCCAAAGTAGACTGGTCTGGTGAGTCAACTAGCTGTGGTCAAGCTTAGAGCGCTGCAAACAAATTCTTAATGGAGAGGGGATTTCCCCAAGTAGTTGACTTCCAAACTAGAGGCAATAATACCTTAGATGATTATCTCGTAAGGCCTGTAGAGCTGTATATTAACTGTCTGAAAGTACCAGGAATTAGTGACCATTCTGGGGTTGAATTAAATATTAGATACGGTGACATTACAATATTAGACTCTGATGTAGCAAATAAGATCATATTCCAGTATCGCAGGGCGGATCAGGGCAAATTTCAGGGGTATTTGAATGAGCTATTTGTAGGATGGCATCGGAAGGAAATCACATTAATATCCTGTGGACTAACTTTTTGAAAATTTTAAATAGCGCTATTGATAAATTTGTTCCATTTAAATTACTGAAACAAAACCCAGATCCTGAGTATTACACACGGGAAATCAGGAGTCTTAAACGGAAAATTAGGAAATCATACAATAAAAGACATGATAGTGACAAGTATATGTTGAAATTTAAGTCCTTATCAAGAGAGCTCGTCTTAAAAAAGAGGGCTGCTCATGACAATTATATGCAAGGTTTACTTGGTTCGGGAGGCGATGGGTGGATTTTTTTTTTACAGTTATGTTAGGAGAAGAAAGGGAAATTCAAATAATATGTCGATGATAATGTCCGGTGATGGTAAATTAATTACTGAGAATCAGGCCATTGCTAATGTATTAAATGTATTTAATGGTAGTGTGTTCAATAAATCCAATAGCTGTGTGTTGGACCTTAACGGTGAATCACGGGCTCCACTTCTCCAAATAAACCAGTCAGCAATTGTAAAGCTAATACAAAAATTACGTTACAATATATCGACGGGTCCTGATAATATTGTTAGTGAAGTACTAAAACTAGGAGGTAGGGCCGTGGCATGATACTTAAAGGTGATGTTTAATGTGTCCATAAACAATGCGCAAATCCCAGATGACTGGAAAAGAGCTACGGTAGTCCCAATATTTAAGGGAGGGAGCAGACTTGAATTGGGCAACTATAGGCCGGTTAGTCTTACGTCCATCGTTTGTAAACAGATGGGGCATCTCATTTGCGACTACATGAGGGAACAGTGGGAAACATTATCATGGTTTAACGATAGGCAACACGGATTTCAGAAAGGTTACTCATGCGAGAGTTAGATGCTATCACTTTTTCAAGATATTAGCGAATCGTTAGACGATGGAGTTTCAGTCGACGCCGTAGTTATAGATTTTGCGAAGGCATTTGATGTCGTGCCGTATGAAATGCTACTCCATAAATTAGCTCCAACGAAGATTGATAGAAGAGTAATTTTATGGATCCAAGAATTTTTGACGGGTCGTTCCCAGAAAGTGAAAGTTGAAGGCCGATCCTCAGATGAAATTAACGTAACGTCGGGTATCCCTCAGGGCAGCGTAATCGGAACTTTGTTATTTTTGGCGTTTATAAATGACTTACCAAATGGGATTCGCAGTGACTGTCGATTGTTTGCGGATGACTGTGTAATATATCGAAAGATACATGACTCACAAGAAAATGCAGTACTTCCAAGATGACCTGAACCTGGTCTATAAGAGGGCGATTTAAAATAAAATGAAAATAAACACAAGAAAATGTAGTCTAATAAAAATAGGGAAAGTGCGAAGGCAAGATTTTCAATATAACATTGGCTCGGAAATACTTGTAGAAGAAGATTCTTGCAAATATTTGGGCGTTCACGTAAGAAATGATATGAAATGGAGTAGTCATATATGATGTGTAGTTTCTAAAGCTTACAAATCCCTGCACTTTGTAATGAGGGTATTAAAAGGAAGTAGTACCTCTGCTAAAGAATTATGATATTTGTCACTTGTAAGACCTATTCTGGAATACGCCTCGGCGGTTTGGGATCCATATCAAGTAGGGCTCATAAATGAGTTGGAAATGGTACAAAGAAAGGCCGCTAGATTTGTGCTCAGTGACTTTAATCCCAGGAGCCGTATGTTAAAGAAACTTGGATGGGAATCACTTGAGGCTAGGAGGATGAAATCTAGACTCTGCGCTATGTACAACACGTATACAAATCAACCAGCATGGGGTGAGCTTAGCAAACGTATGGAAAAGCCTACTTACATGGGTAGGAGCGGTCATCCTTTCAAATTAGGGCCGACCACAGCGAACAAATCATGGTAAATATTCTTTCGTAAACCGTGCCATTGATAATTGGAACTCTCTACCTGCCACAGTCCTAGAGCCTTTTCCCAAACATATAGGTGTGTTTAAGAAAAGACTAACTATTTGTGTAAATACTCCAGTTTAATTGTTAGTGAATTGTTATGTACAATTATTTATTTGTTACGTACATCTAATTTGCCACCGGGGGACACACCCCCAATTGCAAATAAACGAATTAATTAATTAATTAATTAATGGACAATGGTTATTATCGGCGCTTGCTACTGTCTTACGTTGGACTCGCCGCTCGTTAACCAGGAAAGTCAGTGTCATGTTTTATATCGCCGCCATCTTAACAAAACAAAATGGTGGTCATCGGAGTGTTCAAAGTTAAAATTAAATTACAACTAAACTAATCATCGGATTTCTACCAAATTTTGAAAAAACAAACTCTTATGTGGTAAACATCTGAAGCTCAAACGGCAAGGTCATTAGCCGAATAATGTGAAGATGGTGACCGTGCGCATCAAGCAACCATTATAATCCATAAGGTATGATACAATCATGCAATGTTCACAATGTTCTGTTGCCAACGTAATAACTGCATGAGGCTGTATAGTACGCGCAGCCATAAATAAGCTAGACTCCAATGTGGTATTTTGCGTCTAATATTTGCAGCTGATTCGCATGTTGTCCATTGAAATTCTGTCTTTAATCCGTGCTTATATTCTGAAAGCCCTTCTACTCTGTCAGTAGCAAAGATCATTATCCCAGCAATCAAGTTCTATCACAGCAATGTTCTCAAGGTTTGTTCGCAGTCTTCCTGTAATGCAGTATAATAATAATAAATAATATCCTATGTCCTCGGGTGCCGGGTGCAAGCTTTGTTATTTGACAATCAGAGGGTAGCTTGCATGTCGAATTTCGTTGTTCCTTGAAACACTATGACTATAGCGTTTTCTAGTAGAGAAATGAGGAACTTTGTGTTGGCGGAAACTCCCGAGATTAATTTTGCCATTATGAACACGACCTACTGAATTCAAATGGGTTATTTGACATGCCAACATCGTATGACATGCGAATCGTAATTTTTGACCCCTTTCAAAAATCACTTACCACGGCCAGGAGCGAACCTGCAAGTTTGGGGTTGGTAGTCCGACACGTTAACCATTCAACCACCGTAATGCAGTGTCTTGGGTAAGACCTCAAAACACAGGTTAGCCATTACCCTCTTCCTCCTCTTCTTGGTTGCATTGTAGTAATGACAAGCCCATGAAAACTTTCCTTTTAAAACATGAGACTGTATATTTAAAATAGGTCGAGTTTTAACGCAAAGGAGTGGTTAGTTTCCAAACTAACCTCCCAAATCACTCTATAATTTCAAGATAATTGCCTTCAAATTTCGGAATGACTTCTCTCCCCTAACTAGTTTGCTGTGGTCGATGTTATAAAGGTGAGATGATGGTGGAGACGCAAAACTTTGCTTTTAAAGAGAGTGCTAGTTAACTGCTCCAGACCGGCACACAGCTGCTAGCCTGATAATTGCGCCGAAACACTCCCAAGTGATGAAGTAGATACTGCTCTCCCCACAGCTTAATTCCAATGATTGGGTAATTTGAATCTACACTGATTCGCCTTAATATATCAATTTAAACCAAGGTGAAAAAATAACTGCCCAATTTGAAGTTTCCAAGTGTAAAGTTTGCTAGTTCAAACGTTTACGACCTTTACTTTTCAAATTACGAAATATTACTGTGGCTCAATTCATAGCAGGTAATATGATGCTGATTGTTGTTGTTTTTGATTCATTTACGGGTTTTCACAACGTGGTCATGTAGGCCCAAGCTTTTGGGTATGTGTGAAATCTGTCTGATAACCTGCGTCATTGTGATGGCTGTACTAGAGTATGTGTATTTGTAATTGGGTGTGAGATTTGGATAGGAGGTGCCCATGGCCATCTGTCTGGAGTAGAAGTGGGAAAACATCGAACACCTGTTCTAGGGAGATTTAAGTAGTAATCGAACCCATGTCCTCTCAGTTCTACCTCACGAGGCTGATTGAACTCCGCTCAAGCCCACAGTTTAAAATTAGTTTGGTTTTAGCCGAGTTAGAAATCGAACCCGGACTTCCGCGCTGATAGCCAAGAATGACAGAAGGTGGACGCTCTAAGTAAGGTCAGGGATAGGCAGGTGCTCCGAGACTTGAATGTAGGCCTTGGTACTATCCGGGCATTTGCTTGGATGGAGTGTGGAATAAAAAAAAGAGCAAATTCACACTCAGGATAGCCGCTGTCAGCGCTGGGATTAGAACCTCCGATATCAAGACTTCCTACAGCTCCCCATCGCAGTCGTGGTAATCGATTTAACGCGCATGGCTACCCCGAGATACTGGGAATTAACAAATGGGGTTTAAAATTCTCAGATATCGAAAATGCAACCCTATGTGTCAAAGTCTAGCATTCTAACCACCTAGCCATGGAGCCGGACGATCAAAACAAATACGCTATACTTAGGACTTGCTTAATTCGACCGATCGTAATTTAAAATTGTGAAAAATGCTTGCGATCCCTTGACATTCCTTTCTCCACCTCCTGGTGTAGCGGCTAGCATTCCTAGCTTTCGATTCTTGGCTCTACATAGAAATGTAATTCTGGTCTGGGGGCTGGAACGGAATACACTTAGCTTCGTGAGGCCAAACTGAGAAGTGGTGGGTTCGATTACTACCTTTGCCCTGGTTTTTCGTACTTGTACTCAAGGATTTTCCTAACATAAGGCCACGGCTGCCTCCGTTCCAAATCCTCACCTAAATTATATAAAAAAAACACTAATGCAGTCATCTCAATACCGACAGCAGTGGCTACGCTCGTTAAAGCGCAGCGTTAGGTCATGGGGCCAAGCTCTTTTCTGACTCGGTAGGCGCGTGGGTTAGAGCCCCACCGTCGGCCGTCCTTGAATTGGCTTTCCGTGGTTTGCTATTTTCAACACCAGGCAAATGTTGCCCACGGACGTAGACTTGAAAGACGTGCACTTGGCCTCTCAGGAAGCGACACGACTAAAAAAGAACACAATAACACAGGTTCCCTCGCATTTGCGCTCCCTCAAATGCCATCTGACTGCGCCAGGATACGAACCTGCAACCTTGAGCCCAGCAAGCGAGAATAATACCCCTAAGCCACGCAGCCAGTCTTGACATTCCTTGACATTAAGATGGTAGGCCTACTTGTCCAATTTGAGATTTTTAATATTTCGATTTTTACGGCCTCTTGAACTTTGAATTAGCCATGTAAGACTGTATTTATATTTGGCATTCTTATTGACACTATTACCAAGATTTTGATGAGTAGACATTACAATAAATAATCAAATTATCTCATTTTCAGGCGTTCGCTCCGTAGCGTAGCGGTCAGCATGGTTAGCTGCCGCCCCGGAGGTCCTGGGTTCGATTCCCGGCTCTGCCACGAAATTTGAAACGTGGTATGAGGACTGGAACGGGGTCTACTCAGCCTCGGGTGGTGAAAATGAGTAGAGGGGGTTCGATTCCCACCTCAGCCATCCTCGAAGTGGTTTTCCGTGGTTTCCCACTTCTTCTTCGGGCAAAAGCCGGGATGGTCCCTACTGTAAGGCCACGGCCGCCTCCTTGCCCCTTCCTAGCCTCTCCATCCCAATCTTCCCCTCCCTTCCCATCCCTAATGAGGCCCCTGTTCGCTTTGCAGGTGAGGCCACCTGGGCGAAGTGCTGGTCACACCCCCCCAGTTGTATCCCCCGACCAGATATTCCAAGCTCCAGGACACTGCCCATAGAGGCGATAGTGGTGAGTTCCCTCGCTGAGTCCGTGGGAACCACCAACCTAGAGGGTAAATCGACTAAATAAAAAATAAAATAAATAAAAAAATCAGGCGCTCGGCGAGTTGATCAAATGTTCATGCGTAAACGGTCATGACATGTCTGTACATTAAGTTCAACTGTGTTTCAAGGATTAGGAACATACATAATAATATAAGTGAGGCCACCTGATGGAACAAAAGGAAAGAAATCCGCTACCCCAGGCCCCAGTCACCGTGCTGGACTTTCCTGGTCATCGGATTCTGGGGGACCAGGAACATCATGAGGAGAAGAGTCGGAGCTTCTCAAAATCTCTACACAAACACTACATTGGCACTCTCAATGTTAATACTCTCTTCAAACTTGGGAAACTAAAACAACTCACAGACATGTTAGAAAAATTTCAAATAAAAATTCTTGCGATTCAAGAGACTCGTTTTCAAGATGAAAATCATTTCAACACAGAAAATTATAGGATTTATAAAGGTAAACCTGCTGTCAGAAGAGGTACAGGATTTGGAACAGGATTTGCAGTACACAAATCAGTCATGGATAACATTATTGACTTTAATTCCATATCAGAAAGGATCTCCACACTCTCCTTCAAATCAGGTAATAAAGGTTACACGATTATCAATGCACATGCACCTACAAATGAGCATAATAGAAAGAAACCACAAGAAGTTGAAGACTTCTGGGAAGACGTGGAAGAAGTAACAAACAACATACCAGAAAGGCATGTTAAAATTTTAATGGGAGACTTTAACGCGCAATTAGGTAAGGAGAGAAAATACAGACAAATCACAGGCCCTCATTCAGCACACTATCGCACAAACAAAAATGGGGAACACCTCATAAAATATTGTCAAAATTTTAACCTCAAAATTATGTCGACACAATTTCAAAAGCCAAGACGAAAACTTACAACATGGAAAGCACCAAACACCGTATGGGGAGAATTCCAGATTGATCATGTGGCCATTTCTAACAAAAATACGCAGGAAATTTTAAATGTCAGAACGCGTAAAGGGTTCTTCGAGTCTGATCATTATTTGTTACAAGTCAAGATTAGACCAATCCCAAGACAGAAAAAGACAACAAAAAACAATATAGTGATGCCTGATCCAGAATATTTGAAGATAAACAGGGACAAAATCATTGAAGAAATTAATAGGCATCCAACAGACACTTGGACAGATCTTGCGACCACAGTTCAAAAGGCAATGCGTTGGGCACAACCTCCTAGAAAACGAAAACATAGGTGGTGGAACGTAATTTGTGATCAAGCCACTGAGAGAAGAACACAGGCATGGATGAAGTTCAGCAGTAACAGGAAATCCGAAACATGGAAGGAATTTCACGAAGTTCAAAAACAATCATCAAAGGAAATCAGAAGAGAAAAACGAGCGTACGACAACAACAGGCTAAAAGAAATAGAAGAAGATTTTAAGAGAAATAACACAAGAAATTTTTACAGAACATTCAAAGAAAATATTAGGGGTTATCAGCCTCCTAGCCTCTGCTTTCGAAGGACAGATGGGTCCCTGGAAACGAACACGAAAGAAAACTGTACAATTCTCAAACAATACTTTAATAATCTTCTCAATTGTACAGAACCCACGGAGAAATTGACCTTCCAATAAACCACATCCAATCCCGATTCTACTCCACCTACAATAGAGGAGATAGAGGAGATCATACAACAAATGAAAAATAACAGAGCGGCAGGAGAAGATGGCATTATTGCTGAAGTATGGAAGCTTCAAGATAAAAACATCACCAAAACAATTCATAAGATCATCATAGACATTTGGATCACAGAGAAAATGCCAGAGGAATGGAAATGTGCATTGATCCACCCATTACATAAAAAGGGTGATAAGTCAGATACAAATAATTACAGAGGGATTTCTCTAGTGCCAGTCGCTTACAAAATATTCTCTAAAGTGTTATTGAACAGACTAGAACCACAAGCAGATCCACAAATAGGAGAATACCAGGCAGGCTTCAGAAAAGGGAGATCATGCATCGAACAGATCTGGAACTTGAGAACACTACTGAAAGTCAGACAGACAGAAAACACTGTAGTTACCTTTGTGGACTTTAAAAAAGCATACGACAGCATTGATAGACAAACGCTATTTGCAGTACTGGAAGAATATGGCATTGACAAAAAAAAAAAAAAAAAACAGGGCACTTATACAACTAACGCTCTCGGACACCACCTCTAAAGTTAAGTTCATGGGTGAAATTTCAGAACCCTTTCATATACGCACAGGTGTCAAACAAGGAGACGGCCTCTCACCAATCTTACTCAACATGGTCTTAGACAAAATTGTTAAGCAGTGGGAGGAACAAGTTAAAGGAATACAGCTAGGAAGAACCCGTGAAACAAAAACAATCATAAAATGTCTAGCATTTGCAGATGGCGTAGCCTTACTCAGCAATAACACACAGGAGGCAAAGGAAGCACTGGAACGATTACATGAAATAGCTGCTAAAACAGGTTTACAGATATCTTATGAGAAGACCCAATACATGGAACGACACACCAACAATGTACAAACCATGCATACTATATATGGATCCATACAAAGAGTTGAAAAATTTAAGTATTTAGGAGAATATATACACATAGGAGGATCAAACAAGATGTCTAACATAGAACGAACGGAAGAACTCCAGAAAGCATACAAACTTACATGGTCACATTATAATAAGAAAAGCATATCAAGACAGGCCAAACTTAGACACTACAAAACAGTTGTATTACCAGAAGCATTGTATGCGTCAGAAACGACCACAATTGGAGCATCTGGCATCACAGAAACAGAAAAAATTGAACGTAAAATTCTGAGAAAAATATTTGGAGCAGTACACAGAGATGGGATATGGATGAAAAGACCTACCAAAGAGCTATATGAACACACAGACAGACTCACAGATATCATTAGAAAACGCAGACTAACTTTCTACGGGCACATACAGAGAATGAACAATAAACGACTTACAAAGAAAATCTTTGATGTAGTAAACAGTTCAAAAAGGAAAACAAATTGGTGTCATGAAATAGAAGACGATTTAAAGCAATTAGGGATCAACAAGCAAATGATAGAAGACAGAGAAAAATTCAGAAACAAAATTAAGAACGCCAAATTTTTAGTAAGTGAAAGGAAGAAGATAGGAACATTGTGGACGGAACAAAGGAACAGGAGCACAGTCAAAGGATGAAGAGATTTTGGGAAGAGAAGAAGGGAAAGAAGTGAAAATTGTGACATCATGAGATCCTTAAGTTCAAACACTGTCCATAAGGGCAACAATGATGTAATAATAATAATAATATAAGTAAATCAAGGTAATGCAGTCGTGTCTCGGTATTTTGAGTCTCGGAATTACGAGTGTCCCATAAATCAGAGCCTCTTAAAGCAAATGTGTTCCTTGTTGTCTAGGAAGAAAAACGCAAGTGGAAATAGCAAATAAAGAAAAACAACATTCTGAGTATCTTTACTGTGATGATCTGTTTTCCTCACTCACTCACAGATCAACACGCCACCTGCAAGTTACAAACTCTTTTATAATTGACATGACCAACACCCCCAACGGAAAAAAAAAGAAAGGAAGATTGTAATTTTAAGTGACTGTAAATCTAGCAATCATGAGCCACGGGACGTCCTTTTTACGTGGAATCCAAACCATAGGACATGGAAATTCACTTTGAAAATCTCACATGTACTGATCGGGAGTCGAACATGATCCGCCGTGGTGAGAGGCCAACAGCTTGGCCGCTGCGCCACCACGCCCCTCATCCCAATGGAGTGTGAGAGTGATGAGGATGACAAGACCAAAACTGTACCGCTGATGATTCACACCAATGGCTATGCTGCACTTGGATCACCATGCGCTACGTGGAACAACAACCTAAGGCGACACCAACCGACATCCTACTCTTCAAAAGGTGGCGTCAAATTTCCGCGCGGAAACATCGCAGCTTCACGAAACAAAAGACAATCCACCACGAAGTGTAAATTATTACCTGACTTTAATTAAAACTTTTATTTTGCCGAAGTAAATGCCAACTGTAGAGAGTTTGTTTTAATAAAATTTCATATTTTACACCCGTATTCCCTTCAACATCGATGTAGAGTACAACATCCCTTTTTTTTTACATAAATTTCGACAGTCAGAGTTTTAAATAGTTCACGGTCCCGTACAATTTGAACTATGAAGACTCTACTGTATTTCCATTTCAGCTGTAGGTACACAAGTGTATAGATGGGGAGCGCAGGTGTCGAACCCATGGTCCGTTCATCATCAGTCACGGGAACTGACGTGGCGTGTCATGAGTCCTCGCCAAGTTAGCCTGATGAGCTCGCCGACAAGTCGACGGACAGACAGCCTGTGTTGAATAACTCACAAGTGTCAGTCATCGCCTTGCTGGGACCAGTGATTTGGGGGCATAAGTCACTGTTTTTATCACTGGAAGAAATACTGACTTCTGTGGGACAACAAAATGAAATTAGAGACAATTCACCAGTACTAAATAATCAACTTGTTGAAATGCGTTCTTAACCCATTAATACTGTAGCGGATACAATTTGCAGCCTTAGTTTACTGTTCAGTGATTGTTCAGATCGTCATGGCATAACACGTCAATTGATTTAAACCACCAATAAATAATTTAATATGTGAAAACTTTGCAAAGTTTTGGGCATGTTTTCGAACAATTTTATGTTAATCAGCAAATTAAAACAGTGCACCTTAAAAATAATTATTCCTTATAGCTAATAGGTTATAACACTAAATGTTAATATATACATATGTTAGGAATTAGGGGAAATATAAGAAAATAATAACAAAGCTTGGACAATTTTTTACAGATAGAAATCATTTAAAGATAGCTATAAGCAACAAAAAGTATAAAAGAACAATTAAATGAATGTTTTAATATTATGCATCAAACCGAAAAACAAGAAGTTCCGTGACGAACTAAAGAGCCTACTTTTCTTAAAATTAAGATTCATGCCAATGATTAATCTATATGAATCTATCTAGAATAATGATGAAATTAAGTTGCTAATATCGAAATTTCTAATTAGTTCGGAATACTGTATACCTGGCATAATGTAGCCTAATAGAGCACTACAGTTGGCAGCCCTGGTGACTGAATATTTTCTTAGTTCCATCTCTTAAGGAATAGAATACAAAATTTGGTTGGAGTCCAATGAATAGCATGGACGTTACATGCAGTTAAACATTGGATCTAACAGCGCACGTAAAATTATGTTGGCAACAATGTCATGCAAGCAATGGTCAGAAATAATCTGAAATAATATGATCTATTGGTGTGCCAATTTTGAATGAAATCCATTAGTTAGTATAGAAGTTACATGCATTTTAAAATTGGACTATCAGCAGGCTTAGAATCATGTTGGCAGCACTGACGTGTATTAGTTACTCCAAATTCATCTAGAATGTCAGGTACTATACGTGTGCAAAGTTTAGAGCTATTGGCTTGCATACTTTCTGATATATTGATATTAGGGTAATAAAAATAGAGACAGCACATATTAACAGTTGGCAGCCCTGGTTGCTCTTAAGAATACGCATAATCGTATCTGTTCTGGTACACATAGCACATACGAAATTTGGTTGAAATCCAAATGATAGTATGGAAGTTACATGTATTTAAAGTTGGACCTCTCAGCAGGCTCAGAATCATGTTGGTAGCACTGACGTATATAAGTTACTCCAAATTAATATAGAATGTCAGGTACTATACGTGTGCATAGTTTAAAGCTGTCGGCCTGCATACTTTCTGATATATTGGTATTTGGATAAAATAAAAAGAGCATTTATTAACAGTTGGCAGCCCTGGTGGGTCTTAATAATACCTGGTTATGTACACATACAAAATACGAAATTTGGTTGAATTCCAATTGATAGTGTAGAAGTTACATGCATTTAAAAATTGGACCTATCAGCAGGCTCATAATCATTTTGGCAACACTGCCATATATGGCCTCCTGGAAATTAAATTACAATATTATTATCTATAAGTGTGCCAATTTTGAAATAGCTCCCATTCATACCTTCCAAGATATCCAACATGGTGCTCAAATTTCAATTGCTATTTTTTAGCAGTTGGTAGCACTGACATCATTTTTAAATATGGCCGTGAGATATTCCGGTATAGATCTTTACTCCTACCAAATTTTGTTTCGATTGCTCCAGCCGTTTAGGAGTTGATAGGGGGGGACACACACACAGCCAGCCAGACAGACAGACAGACAGACACACATTTGCCCGATCTCATAAGACTACTTTTTCCTCATTTTTGCAAAATGTGAAAAGTAGGCTAAAAATAGATGAAAATAATTTTAAGTAGTATCTTGAACAGTAAGAAAAACTTTGTAAATAGATTATTTACTTGGCAATCATAAGTCACTATTGTTGCTTACTCTACAAAACATTTCAAACATGTGGTGCCGCCTTTACATAACTTGTTGTTGTAGATTCATTTAGGGACTTCGCAATATCGTGGCCCTTTAGCCACGTGTACTTGGGCGTGGGTGGAATCTGCCTGATAACTTGTGTCATTGTAAAGACTGTAAATGTGTGTGTATTTTTATTGAGGCTAGGATTAGGAAGGAGGTGGTCATGGTCAGCATTTCTCTGGAGTGAAAATGGGGAAACCTTGATATCGAACCCATCTTTCCTCAGTTTTGCCTCATGAGGTTGAGTGTGCCCCATTCCAAACTTAAGACCAGAATTCAAATCTTGGCAGAGACGGGGAGGAATCCTGAAAGCTTAACAGAGCCTGCCGTTTCAAGAAACATCTGAGTGTGCCTCGTTTCGGCCATCAGATCAATATTAAATTTTGTGTTACAGCTGAGAATCGAATCCACAGTCTTAGGGTTGGCATCTCAAAACGTAACGCTAGACCACGGCAGGTGAGGAGTATTCTTACCCGCAGAAAATGCATACAGATTTTAGGTCAAACGCATGAAATGAGGAAGTCCTAGGGTACTCCCCGAGTTTTACCGGGAAAAATCTCGATGTTTAAACGAATGTAGAAGACGCTTCTAGATAATCAAAATTTTGTATTTAAATGAATACTTTTCACCCTTTCGACATTGAGATTGATTAAGATATCTATACTATAGCTCCTCGCCAGTTATTAGGCCACGACAGTCCACTGCAGGCTGTTCCAAATCCATGAGTTTGAGTATGCGTACACGCGAGTACTCAGCAGTAATGCTCGGAGCACGGTTGGAGAGGGACTGGGGGTGAGCCAATACGTCACTGGGCGAAGGTCAAAGCACACGTCTATGCGTTCTAGATCGTATCCACCGCGAAGTGACGGCAGCCCCCCACAGCAGAGCTGTATTGCATGTTGCAGGTTTACTCACGAAAGGCGGCGAGTACTCTGCTGCTCACGAGCTGCTCGGCTGGTCTACTGCAATGTCGGCAAGCAATAATCTCCGCACGGAACAAAACACTGCAGGTTGTAGCATTCAAAATATGATTGCTGTCTTTGAAGCTCTGCTAAAACCAAGGAAGGAGAGATATATTACTTTCAGTTGATAGAAATCAATGAGCAATGATATTAGCCTCACTTTCGAGTCAATGGTGTTCTCGGTTCATAAAATTCATTTATTTAGGCTAATTATTTTTTATCATATGAAGAAAGAAAAGCTTTTGTCCGTGTGTGTGTGTTAGTGCGTGTGTGTCCCTGATAAAATCTAAATTAATTTAGCGATTTGAATGAAACTTGTTAAGAACATAGCACTGTCTTGTCCGACCCCGATCGTGCCCTTCGTGCCCTCACCAAACCAACATGGCAGCCACACAAATTATTTCACCAGCATTCCATGTGTCAAAACCTAATACAGATATCTCCATGAAACTGTGTATGGGGATATAGAATACTAAGGTAAGTTCAGGTATGTGAAGCTTAAAAGCATGTAAAGTATAAAACCAACATGGCGGCCTAGCAAAGTTAAAATATTTAAATGGCATTATCTCGAGATTTAACACCCTACGTATCTATACAAGAATAGCTTGCCACGGTGGGTGAGTGGATATCGAGTCGGTCTACTAACCCCAAGATTGCAGGTTCGCTCCTGGCCGTGGTAAGTGATTTTTTTTTGAAAGGCGGCAAAAATACGATACGCATGTCATACGATGCTGGCATGTCAAATAACCCATTTGAATTCAGTAGGCCGAGTTCATAATGGCAAAATTAATCTTGGGAGTTTCCGCCAACACAAAGTTCCTCATTTCTCTACTAGGAAGCGCTATAGTGTTCAAGGAGCTTAGATATCTAACATCTAACCTCCTTGACTTTCATAGTCAAGGAACAACGAAATTCGACATGCAAGCTACCCTCTGGGTGTCAAATAACAAAGCTTGCACCCGGTACCCGAGGCCATACGATATTATTATTATATATTATACAAGATTTAATCTTCTGGCATCTAATTCAAATCAATTGTTCTTATAAAATCAAGATGAAGGCTGTGCGAAATTTAAAAAATTAAGTTTTTATTTTTTGTGTCCTAATCATGCTATCGAAGAGAACGCGTTTCAATAATGTGCCTACGCAATAATCTTCATGAAATGATAACCTACATAACACTATGGCCTACATATAGAACAATCGAACGTATCGGCCAACTGACATATTTAGATGGTTCTCAATATCTGTGAAAGTATTACGGCAATCAGACTGGAATATATTATATGCTGATAGATGCTGCAAAAATAAGTTTAGTGACGCAAAATTTACATATTTATGGATTTTTCTCGCGACTTAATTATTCAAGCACAGTGAAACTTAGTACGGTAATTCTTAAGGCTTAATATAATGGCGTCAATAATACTAATACTAGTAGTAGTAATGTAATGTTATCAATGTAAATAAAATACTTAAAGTAACGATACAATTAATGTATTAATAGTGCCTCTTACTTTTTTTTGCACAGTGTCCAATATCATCGGTAAAGAAGGGGTAAGGCTAGAGTGGACTGACACACACCACTATCTCTGAACCGGCAGTAAAAATCATGCCCAACATAAAGGCTTATTTCAATTGATCACCCAGCCGTGATTAATAAAGGGTAAAATTATATAAACGCAGACTCTCCACGATAATAGTGTAGTGGCAAGCGTTATTGGCTGGGGATAAATCTGGCTGTCGCACCGGAGGTCCGGGTTCGATCCCTGGCTCTTTCAAAACAAAATCTGGTCTGAGGGCTGGAACCGGGTGCAGTCAGCCTCGTTAGGCAAAATTGAAAAGAGGTGGGTTTGATTCCCACACCTGTTATCGTGAAGTGGTTTTCCATGGTTTCCCTATTCTACTCCAAACAAATGTCGGGATGGTTCCTAACTTAAGGCCGTAGCCACCTCCTTTCCAATCCTCATCTGAATTATATATGGACACATTAATACTGCCTACACAATAACACAGGTTATCATAAAAATATCTGAGGGCTGGAACGGAGTACACTCAGCCTTGTGAGGCAAAATTGAAAGGAAGTGGGCTTGATTCCCACCCCAGTCAAGAAGGGGTAAAGCTAGAGTGGACTGACAACCCCATAAAGACTATATCCAAGCCCCTCAAATGAAACAACCTAGATTATAAAAGTACCCATTTCTTCTGTTTGTTCGAAAATGTATTGATATTTTCTCATTTTAAACTCCATTCTAGTATGGAGTATGTAGCAGCAACCAATACTGTGGTTTAAATCCCGGTGACAAATCCCGTGGATTACAGTGACATCAAGTGATTTATCTGAGAGAAACACAGACATTCAGTGTAATATAGTGGTGACTTACCCCGTAAATATCCGCGTCCCATACCGTATCTTGGGGTGGGAGGTCACTGGTATAGATCACAGCACAGCTGACAAAAGACGGGACAAGCTATTCATTATACGGACATGTAGCTGTGAAGATAGGCTTGGCCAGATTACACCAGGACAAGGTAGACACTGCATGCACACAGATGTGTATCTAGGATATGATTGAAAAGGTCACTCCAACTACCCTTGCAACACGCCTATAAAGAACAGCAGCGGTTATGAGCGCGTCACCGATACCTGTAACAGCTAAATTAATAATAATAACCCCTGGCACGACAGCCCGTGAAGGCTTAGGCCTACCAAGTGATCGCTGCCCAGCCATTTGGCCTGCGGATATTGGGGTGACGCGTGATCAGCGCATCGGATCCCCTCGGCCGTTAATCTTGGTTATCGTGATTAGGGCACTGCCTCACTGTCAGACAGCTACTCAATTGTCCTCACGAGGCTGAGTACACCCCGTTCCAGCCCTCACGTCAGTTTCTAAAATCCCTGACGGAGTCGGGAATCGAAGCCGGGGCCTCCGGGTGAAAGGCTGGCGCGCTACCCCAACACCACGGGGCCGGCCAACAGCTAAATTACTCACTTTAATTATTTCTCTTTAGGGGCTTTGATCCACCTCGTTGCGTAGTGGCTAGCATTCTTGTTGTGGCTGTATACGTGTGTGAATTTGTAATTCAGATGAGGATTGGGAAGAAGGTGACGCGCGAGTCGTTTCACCAAATGAACTTTAGTGAGTTGTTTTGCGCACGCCCGCGAAGGTTCCTGAATTAGAAATTTAAACGGAAAAAACAATACATAATTATTGTGTATCCTAAAACACGTAATCGCGCAAGCGCGAGTTCAATTCTCGGCTCTGCCAATAAATTTAATTCTAGTTTGAGGGCTGGAACAGGGCACACTCAGCCTTGTGAGGTGGGTTCGATTCCTACCTAAGTTATGCTGAAATCGGTTTCCCGTGGATTCTCACTTCTATTCCAGGCAAATGCCGGGATGTTATCTAACATATGGCCACGGCCGCTTCCTACCGAAATTCTACCTCAGTTATAAATAAACACACTAGTACAGACATCGCAGCGACACAGGTTATCAGACAAATACTACACACACCCAAGTACGCGGGGCTACTTGACCACGATATCGCAAAGCCCCTAAAATAACCAACAACCACAACTACAATTTTGGCTCGTCAATTGCTAGTAATGTAAGGTTGGTCCATTCCCACCATCTATTTACCTCGAGTTGTAGCGTGGAGCATTCTCGGCTCTCTCCCCAGAAGTCCGGGTTCAATTCCTGGCCCAGACAAGAAATGTAATTCTGGTCTGAGGACTGGAACGGGGTACACTCAACCTCGAGAGTAAAGAGTGAGAAGAGGTGGATTCGATTCCTACCTCAGCCCTCCGTGGTTTCCCACTTCTACTCCAGGCAAATACTGGGATGATTTCTAACTTAAGGGGCTCCAAAATGTCCTATATTGCCCATGTTAGTTATCAACTTTCTATTTACCTCTTTCTCAGAATCTATTTATAGGAACTAATCGATAGTTAATCTTCATACCTCTTCATTTTCTACCAATTTCAACTTCATCATTCTCCTGTCACACCACATTTCAAACACTTCTAGTCTAGAAAGATGGTACATTGGCTTTCACGGCCCGTGAATTAAAACTCAGCAATTTTTCTACGTTTATGCCATGTTCCCAGGAGAAACCCCACACAAGACACGGCATAAACCTAGAAACATTGCTGAGTTTTACTTCTACTTTCCTCTTTTCTACTGTACCAACAGTCCAAGTATCCATATAAAGGCTTTTAAAAATGACTTCCTAATACCTAAATCAATATTCATTGACAACAGATTCCTTTTCTGTATAAATGATTTCTTTTCTTGAAGTAAACTACTTTTTATATCCTCTTTGCTTCGTCCATCACTCGTTAATTTTCTTCCGAAGTATTACACACAACAAAATATGTTTTGCATATTGCTGGCCAAGAGTCGTAGTGGTTTCAAACTCAAAAGTCGTTCTTGCATGCGTGTATATTGGCTAAGTATACTCGCCTGTGTCAATGAGGATAGCTCTTTGCGAGTGTGGAGACGACCCAGTGAACGTATGCACGACCAATACATCCGAGACCGATATCAACAGGGAGGAGGTGGTGCGATGTTTGGGGTGGCATCATGTATGGTCTCTGACTCCACTCGTGTGTACTTCCCAGGGCGTATGACAGGCATACGTAACAGGGATACTATCATGGCACCTAGTGAAAGGCTATGCTTACAATTTTGGCCCAAATTTCACGATAACGCTCGCCCGCACAGAGGTGGCATTGTCAATGCCTTTCTTCAGGAGAATGGTATTCACAGAATAGAATGGTCAGTCTATGCTCCCGATCTCAAAATTGTGTAGAGCAGGCGTGGACACTGCTTAATAAACAAGTCCACCCTCACTTTCATCCCCTCAGTAATCCGTGGCAATATGGAAACCCTTTATTGAAGTGTGTAGTATAGAACGCCTATCAATAAATAAATAAACGTAATGAAACATATGTATATATTCAAAGAATGCATGTTACGCTTTGGAGCCATCATCAGGTTATAGGTAAAATAGAAAACGTATCCTAGTTTAACTTAATGGAACTAAATGTTAATTTAATTGTTATATCTAGGTTAATAATTAAAACTATATTAGTAAAAATGGATATCCGCACATAAGGACATAAATTTAAAAATTGAAGATTACAATATGAATATACCAGGTGAATCAACTGCCCCTAATGATATTGTATTATGCAGCCCAACTAACGGGTGTTGTTAGGAAGGTCGATATTTCTCTGTTTGCATTCGAATGGTACTAATGCACTGCAAGCATACTGAACACTATTATTATTCCCTCGTATTAGGCTGTAATCACATCGAGGGAAAAATAGTTGTGTTCAGTATCGTTTGTGGGATATGCTGAAGTGCATTATTGCATGCAATCAGAGATATATCGACCTTCCTGATAACAACGTTAGTTGGGCTGCATAAAACAATAGCTGTAATCTGGAATCCCTTTTATAAGGATCAAATTCGTCACACTGAGATTGTGCAAAATAAATTTCTAAGATACTTGTATTATAAGACATTCAATGTATTTTGTCCATTTGACTCTTCGACTCAGTTATTACGAAATTTGTTCACCTTCGCGTCTTTGAAAAGTAGAAGGTCAATAATTTCACAGCAACTACTGAGGAAAATTTTAACTGGAACAATTCACTGCCAAGAGTTACTTAGATTCACCAATTTTTATGTACCACAAGTAAGATCTCGACAGCAAGCACTCTTTCACATCCCAAGATCTAGAAGTGTTCACCACTCTAATTCTCCATTAGTTAAAATATTATCACTTTATAGTTCAATCGATGCTCAAGTAGATTTATTCGCTGGCACGAACGCATTCAAATACAAGTAAAAGCAGCTGTTCTTTGAATAGTGGGTACTCACTTCTTCTTTATATTTGTATATTTTTTCTTCTATTTTGCACTGTATTCTTTTCATTCTACAGTGTATATTTTTCTTTTTTATTATTTCTTTTTTTTTGTTCTTCAATTGTGTAATTTTTTTTCTCATTTCCCATAGATATATTCAGTAATTGTTAAATTGATCTGTAAAGAGGGGATGCATTTGGGCTTATGGCTGTGTTCTTTCATATCTAATATATAAAAGTGAAAGTCTGTATGTATGTATGTATTGTATGTATGTGGGTTGGTTCCGTATACAAATCTACACCGTTCCACCAATCGCAACCATATTTTACATACACATAGTTTAGGACCCAGAAGGAGCCGCTGGCTACATGAATTTTTGATAGTCTTTCTCATTCTTCTGATTAAGGTCCTTTTGTACTCGAGCAAAGGCTAATATAAAGTCATAAAATATACTCATGAAGGAATTTCAAGGCAGATAGTTTCCATGGCAACATAACTCAAGTCGAGACACGGCCGAATGGATGCGGATTGCGCTCTGCACTACCGGTATAGAAAATGAGGATCTTTACTTGAAATCCCGTTAGTTACTCAACTGCTCACACAGCACTGTCAACCGAGTATACCATAACAAAGACTTGACACTATCTACTATATATTTGTCAAATGCCACTCACTCACTCACTCACTCACTCACACACTCATTCATCATGCAATCTCAGAAATCACCGAACGGATTGCAATGAAATTTGGTATGCAGCTTCCTCAACGGCCGCATACGCCCACTAAGAAAGGATTTTTGGATATTAAGGTTCTATAGGGGTGTTAAGGGGGTAGACCTGCATTTCATTGAATAGCAATATCTCCCGATTGGTTTCATTGGGGATGTGATACCCGGCATATAAACTCATCATTAACAAGAAGTTCCGTGAAGAACTATACAGCCTACTTTTCATGCCAATGATTATTCTACAGAATATGAACCTATCTAGAATAATGACGAAATTAAATTGGTAATATCGAAATATCTAATTAGTTCAAAATATACCTGGTATAAAGTAGCCTAATAGAGCACTACAGTTGGCAGCCCTGGTGACTGAATATATTCTTAGTTCCATCTCTTAAGGTGCAGAATACAAAATTTGGTTGAAGTCCAATGGACGTTACATGCAGTTAGACATTGGATCTATCAGCACGCGTAAAAGCATGTTGCCAACAATGTCATGCGTGTGCTGGTCAGAAATAATCTGAAATATTATGATATCTTGTAGTGCCAATTTTGGATGAAATCCATTTGTTAGTATAGAAGTTACATGTATTTTAAAATTGGACATATCAGCAGGTATAGAATCATGTTGGCAGCACTGCCTTGTATTAATTACTCCAAATTAATCTAGAATGTCAGGTGCAATACGTGTGCAAAGTATAGAGCTGTTGGCTTGCATACTTTCTGATATATTAATATTAGGGTAAAAAAAATATAGACACTATTTATTAACAGTTGGCAGCCCTGATTGCTCTTAACAATACTAATAGTAATATCTGTCATGGTACACATAGCACATACGAAATTTGGTTGAAATCCAACTGATAGTATAGAAGTTACATGTATTTAAAAATTGGTACTATCAGCAGGTTTATAATCATGTTGGTAGAACTGACGTATATAAGTTACTCCAAATTAATCTAAAATGTCAGAATATACGTGTGCGTAGTTTAAAGCTGTTGGCTTGCATACTTTCTGATATATAGGTATTTGGATGAAAAAAATAGAGAGAGCAATTATTAATAGTTGGCAGCCCTGGTGACCTTAAGAATATGCTCAGTCATATCTGTTTATGTACAGATATTACATACAAAATTTGGTTGAAATCCATTTGATAGTGTAGAAGTTATATGCATTTAAACATTGGACATATCAGAAGGCTTAGAATTAGTTTGGCAACACTGTCATGGTTGGCCTCCTGGAAACTAAACTGAAATGGTCTTATCTACATGTGTGCCAATTTTGGAATAGCTCCCATGCATACCTTGCAAGATATCTAACAAGGAGCTCAAATTTCTAGTGCGTTTTTTCAGCAGTTGGTAGCACTGACATCATTTTCAAATATGGACGTGAGATATTCCGGTGCACATCTTTACTCATACTAAATTTGGTTTTGATTGCTGCAGCCGTTTAGGAGTTGATAGGGGGGGACACACACACAGCCAGCCAGACAGACAGACAGACAGACACACATTTTCCCGGATCGATCTCATTAGTCAACTTTTTCCTCATTTTTGCAAAATGTGAAAAGTAGGCTAATAAGAAGAAGACACGTGTCTAAGGGATTTTCGATGTGGTGTATATTATGAGGTGAAAGGGGTGAAAAGTGGGGGTTGAAAGATTCTTAACGGAGCGTGTATCTCTTAAACGACATAGGCGAGGAGTTTGAAACTCAGCGGAAAAAACAGCATAAAAAATAAGTAAATAGGTGTTTGACCGTTTTTTTCATAAATCCAATTTAAGGGGCCCATGTGGAGGAGTGAATTTCTGGGGGGAAAAACCGGAAAGAAAGTGTCCTAACTGATTGACTGACTGACTCACTCATCAAACTCAGGGGGGAAAACTGCTTTAAAGTAAGTAAATAGCTGTTCGACAGTTCTTTTTTCATAAATCAAATTTAAGGAGGGGTGAAATTCTGAAAAACGAAAATTGAAAGAAAATGTCTTGACTCACTCACTCAGTCATCATCGCCCAGCCAAAATTATTGAAGTTAGAAACATGACAGTTTGGGGAAATGTTCATTGTAGGCCAAAACCGTCTACTAAGGGAGGATTTTCGGATATTCAGGTTCTAAAGGGGTCTTAAGGGTGTTAAACCTGCATTTCATTGAATAACAATATCTCAGGAGTGGTTTCATTTGTGGATGTGATACTCGGCATATAAACTAATCAGTAGAAATAAGCAGACATGTGTCTAAGGGTTTTCGATGTGGTGTATTATTATGAGGTGAAAGGGGTGAAAAGTGGGGGCTGAAAAACGGAGCATGTAGGCCTATCTCTTAAACGACATAGGCTAGAAATTTGAAACTCAGCTAAAAAGAATCAGCTTAAAAATAAGTAAATCGGTGTTCACCCGTTTTTTGATAAATTTAAGGGGCCAATGGGGTGCGGTGAAATTCTGGGGGGGAAAAGGAGAGAAAATGTCCTAACTGACTGACTAACTTACTCATCAAACTCGGGGGAAAAGACAGCTTAAAAATAAGTTAATAGGGGTTCAAGCGTTTTTTCATCAATCCAATTTAAGGGGCCCATGGGGAGGGGTGAAATTCTGGTAAAAATAATTGAAAGAAAATGTCCTGTCTGACTCACTCACTCATCACGCCCAGCGAAAACTATTAAAGTTGGAAACATGAAATTTTGGGAATATGTTCGCTGTATGTCGAAAACGTCAACTAAGGAATGATTTTTGTTTATTCGGGTTTTAAAGAGGTGTTAAGGGGGTAAAGGTGCATTTCATTGAATAACGATATCTCATGAGTTGTATCTTTGGGGATGTGATATTCGGTATAAACCCTAATCATTAAAAATAATCAGACATGTCTAAGGGTTTATCGATGTGGTGAATATTATGAGGTGAAAGGGGTGAAAATTGGGGGTTGAGGGATTCTAAACGGAGCGTGTATCTCTTAAATGACATAGGAGAGAAGTTTGAAATTCGGCGGGAAAATACAGCTTAAAATATAAGTAAATAGGTGTTCGGCCGTTTTATTTTCAAAAATCCAAATTAAGGGGATCATGAGAGGCGTGAAATTCTGAAAAATAAATGAAAGAAAATGTCCTGACATACTCACTTACTCATCATCGCCCAGCCAAAATTATTGAAGTTAGAAACATGACATTTTGGGGCTAAGTTCGTTGTATGTCGAAAACGTCTACTAAGGAAGGATTTTAGCCTATTTTCAATTTTGAAAAAATAGGCTTATGAGATCACCTTTTGTCCGTGTGTGTGTGCGTGTGTGTGTGTGTGTGTGTGTGTGATTCGTGTGTGTGTGTCCCCCTAATAAAATCTAAACGGCAGGAGCGATTTCAATGAAACTCGGAAAGTTCATAGCACTATTCCCGGCGACCTCGACCGTGCCCTTCAAATTTTGTTACGACTCACCAATCCAACATGGCGGCTGTGCGAAATATTTCACCAGCATTCAATAACTCCGAAACTATTACCGATATTACCCTGACATTTTCTATGGTGATAGAGGGAACTACTATAAGTTCACTTATGTGACTTTTGAAAACCTGGTAACTACAAAACCAACATGGTGGCCAAGCTAATTTGCGACTTTTAAATAGACGTTTCTCGCGATTTGACCAACCAAACGCAATGAAACTTGGTACAGTATATGTTTATATACATTGTAATGCACCGACATCTAACTTCGTTCAATTGTTTACATAATCACAAGATGGCGGATGTGCGAAATATTTCACTGGCATTCTATATCTCTGAAACTATTAGCGGTATCTCCCTAAAATTTTGTACGGAGATAAAGGGCACTACTGGAAGTCCATCTATAAGATTTTCAAAAACCGGTTAACTACAAAACGAACATGGCGGCCAAGCGAATTTGTACATTTTAAATAGACCTTTCTCGCGATTTAATGTTCCAAGCGCACTGAGACCTGGTACAGGAAATATTTATACACATTGTAATCCACTGGTATCTAATTTAGTTCAATTGTTTACATAACCTCAAGATGGCGGCAGTGCGAATTTTAAAATTAAGTTTTTATTTCTTGTGATGTAGTCATGCGATCGAAGTGAAAGTTTGAATAATGAACCTACGCAATAATTTTCCTTTAATGGTACATGACTCTATGGCCTATACATTTAACAATCCAACATGGCGACCATCCGAAATATTTAGACGATACTGAATATCTACGAATCTATTTTAGCAATCAAACTGCTTTTTTTAATGTTCATAGGGGCTATGAACTTAAGTTCACCTATAGGACTTTAAATAACCTGGTGATCACAAATCCAACATGGCGGTGACGCGAATTATAAATATTCACATGGACGTTTCTCGCAATTTAACCATCCGCGTGCAGTGAAACTTGGTACAGTAAATCTTTATCCGAATGTTAATCCACTGGCATCTAATTTATTTCAATTGTTTCCATAACCTCAAGATGGCAGCTGTGAAAAATTTTTAAATATCCTTGTTTTTTCTTGTGTCCTAATTATGCGATTGAAGTTTGAATACTACACGTTCACAATAATCTGCATGTAACAGTACATAACTCTAGGACCTACATATATAAAATCCAACATGGCGACCATCCGAAATATTTAGTCGGTTCTCAATATCTACGAATCTATTACAGCAATCAAACTGAAATTGTGTATGTTGATAGTGGCAATTAATATAAGTAGGATATATGAAAATAGGCTGTATAGTTCTTCACGGAACTACTTGTTGGATATTCAGATTCGAAAGGGATATTAAGTGGGTGGACTTGCATTTAATTGAATAACAATATCTCCCGATTGGTTTCCTTGGGGATGGGATACTTGGCATATAAACTTATCATTAAGAATAAGCAGACATATGTCTAAGGGTTTATCGATATGGTGTACTGTATATTATGAGGTGAAAGGGCTGAAAAGTGGGGGTTGAAAGATTCCTATAGGAGCGTGTATCTCTTAAACGACATAGGCGAGGAGTTTGAAACTCGGAGGAAATCAATCAGCTTAAAAATAAATAAATAAATAAATAAATAAATCTATATATATAAAAATCAATGTAACGTTATAGTTTGTCTGTGGGTGGGTATGTATGTCTCCTATGCGTTCATATACCATTCGTCCGATTGCGATGAAACTTGGGTGAGATGTTGAGTACACTCCAAGGAAGGTTTCTGACTTAGTAAATCCATTTTACAATAGGTAGCGCACGCGTAGATTCAACAAATGAGCGACGATGCGCGAAGCATTTCAACAAAGTCCCGTATGTGTTCATATACCATTCGTCCGATAGCGATGAAACTTGGGTGAGATGTTGAGTACACTCCAAGGAAGGTTTCTGACTTAGTAAATCCATTTTACAATAGGTAGCGCACGCGTAGATTCAACAAATGAGCGACGATGCTCGAAGCATTTCAACAAAGTCCCGTATGTGTTCATATACCATTCGTCCGATTGCGATGAAACTTGGGTGAGATGTTGAGTACACTCGAAGGAAGGTTTCTGACTTAGTAAATCCATTTTACAATAGGTAGCGCACGCGTAGATTCAACAAATGAGCGACGATGCGCGAAGCATTTCAACAAAGTCCCGTATGCATTCATATACCATTCGTCCGATAGCTATGAAACTTGCGTAAAATGTTGTGTACACTGCAGGGAAATTTTCTGGCTTAGTACATCCACTTTACAATAGGCAGCGCACGATTAGATTAAAAAAATGAGCTACGACGCGCGAAGCATTTCAACAAAGTCACGTTTGCGTTCATATACCATTCGTCCGATAGCGATGAAACTAGGCTGAGATTTTGTGTGCACTCCAGGTAAGGTTTATAGCTTAGTAAATCCCTTTAAAAATAGGTAGAGCACGAGTAGAATCAACAAATGAGCAACGGCGCGCGAAGCGTTTCAACAAAGTCCCATTTAATTTCATATACCATTCATCCGATAGCGTTGAAACTTGGGTGAGATGCTGTGTACACTCCAGGGAAGGTTTCTGGCTTAGTACATACATTTTACAATAGGTAGCGCACCAGTAGATTCAACAAATGAGCGATGACACGCGAAGCGTTTCAACAAAGTCCCGTATAAAGTCATATACCTTTCGTCTGATAGTGATAAATGTTTGGTGAATTGTTGTGTACACTCCAGGAAAGGTTTCTGGCTAAGTAAATCCATTTCACAATACGAAGCGCACGTTTATGTTCAACAAATGAGTGACTACGTGCGAAGCGTTTCGACAAAGTCCCGTATACGTTCACATACCATTCATCCGATTGCGATGAAACTTGGGTGAGATGTTGTGTACACTCCAGGGAAGGTTTCTGGCTGAGTACATCCATATTACAATATGTAGCGCAAGAGTAGAATCAACAAATGGGCGACGACACGCGAAGCGTTTCAACCAAGTCCCGTATGCATACATGTACCATTCGTCCGTACCTATGAAACTTGGGTGAGATGTTGTGTACACGTCATGGAAAATTTCTGGCTTAGTAAATCCCCTATACAATATGCAGCGCACAAGTTGATTCAACAAATGAGGGACGACGCGCGAAGCGTTTCAACAAAGTCCCGTATAAGGTCATATACCATTCTGCCGTTAGCGGTGAAACTTGGGTGAAATATGGTTGACACTCCAAGGAAGGTTTCTGGCTTAGTAAATACATTTCACAGTAGGTAGCACACGAGTAGATTCGACAAATGAACGACGATAGCCATGAAACTTGGGTGAGATGTTGTGGACACTTACGTGACGGTTTCCACGGCCGACTGAATGCGCTCATAGAGCGCAGCTCGTATTCAGTCGGCCGTGCGGTTTCTAACTTAGTAAATACATTTTACAGTAGGTAGCGCACGAGTAGATTCAACAAATGAGTAACGGAGTGCGAATCGTTTAAACAAAATCAGGTATGCGTTCATATACTATTCATCCGATTGCGATGAAACATTGATCAGTTATTTTGTACCCGCCAGGGAAGGGGACTTAGTAAATCCATTTCACAATAAGTAGCGCAAGAGTAGATGCAACAAATGGGTGACGACGCGCGAAGCGTTTCAACAAAATTCCCAATTGCGTTCATATAACATTCTTCGATTGCGATGAAACCTTGATGAGTTATTGTGTACACGCCAGGGAAGGGCTTCGACTTTGTAATACATTTCTCAATAGGTAGCGCACGAGTAGAATCAACAAATGAGTGACAGCGCACGAATCGTTTAAACAAAAACCCCTATACGTGCATATACCATTCATCCGATTGCGATGAATCATTGATGAGTCATTGTGTACACGCCAGGGAAGGGTTTCGACTTAGTAAATCCATTTCACAATTGGTAGCGTACGATTAGATTCAACAAATGAGTGACAGCGATGAAACTTTTTGAAAGTTGTTGTGCACGCTCCCACGAATGGTTCTAAATTAGAAAATCCATTTTATGATAGCTTAGAGGCAGTTAACATGTTGTGTATCCAAAAGCACTTCAAGAAACAGAATTTCAACGCCAACACTTTCTTTGATTGGCATTGCAACGCATGCCGGGTACAGCTTGTCTATATATATAAAAATCAATCTTACGTGATAGTTTGTCTGTGGGTGTGTATGTATGTCTCCTATGCATTCATATACCACTCACCCGATTGCGATGAAACTTGGGTGAGATGTTGAGTACACTCTAAGGAAGGTTTCTGACTTAGTAAATCCATTTTACAATAGGTAGCGCACGCGTAGATTCAACAAATGAGTGACGATGCGCGAAGCGTTTCAAACAAGTCCCGTATGTGTTCATATACCATTCGTCCGATAGCTATGAAACTTGCGTAAAATGTTGTGTACACTTCAGGGAAATTTTCTGGCTTAGTAAATCCACTTTACAATAGGCAGCGCACGAGTAGATTCAACAAATGAGCTACGCCGCGCGACGCATTTCAACAAAGTCAGTTTCAAAAAAATCCCGTATGCATTCATATACCATTCATCCGATAGCTATGAAACTTGCGTAAAATGTTGTGTACACTTCAGGGAAATTTTCTGGCTTATTAAATCCACTTTACAATAGGCAGCGCACGAGTAGATTCAACAAATGAGCTACGACGCGTGAAGCATTTCAACAAAGTCACGTATGCGTTCATATACCCTTCGTCCGATAGCGATGAAACTAGGCTGAGATGTGTGCACTCCAGGGAAGGTTTCTGGCTTAGTAAATCCCTTTAAAAATAGGAAGAGCAGGAGCAGAATCAACAAATGAGCGACGACGCGCGAAGTTTTTCATCAAAGTCCCATATAAGGTCATATACCATTCATCCGATAGCGATGAAACTTGGGTGAGCTGTTGTGTACACTCCAGGGAAGGTTTCTGGCTGAGTACATCCATATTACAATAAGTAGCGCAAGTAGAATCAACAAATGAGCGACGACACGCGAAGCGTTTCAACCATGTCCCGTCTGCATTCATATACCATTCGTCCGATAGCTATGAAACTTGGGTGAGGTGTTGTGTACACTTCATGGAAGGTTTCTGGCTTAGTAAATCCACTATACAACAGGCAGCGCACAAGTAGATTCAACAAATGAGGGACGACGCGCGAAGCGTTTCAACAAAGTCCCGTATAAGGTCATATACCATTCTGCCGTTAGCGGTGAAACTTGGGTGAAATATGGTGGACACTCCAAGGAAGGTTTCTGGCTTAGTAAATATATTTCACAGTAGGTAGCACACGAGTAGATTCGACAAATGAACGACGACACGCGGAGCGTTTCAATACACTCCCCTATGTCTTCATATCCCATTAGTCCGATAGCGATGAAACTTGGGTGAGATGTTGTGGACACTTACGTGACGGTTTCTAACTTGGTAAATACATTTTACAGCAGGTAGCGCACGAGTAGATTCAACACATGAGTGACGGAGCGTGAATCGTTTAAACAAAATCCGGTATGCGTTCATATACTATTCATCCGATTGCGATGAAACATTGATCAGTTATTGTGTACACGCCAGGGAAGGGTTTCGACTTAGTAAATCCATTTCACAATAAATAGCGCAAGAGTAGATGCAACAAATGGGTGCCGACGCGCGAAGCGTTTCAACAAAATCCCATATTGGGTTCATATAACCTTCTTCGATTGTGATGAAACCTTGATGAGTTATTGTGTACACGCCAGGGTAGGGTTTCGACTTAGCAAATTCATTTCTCAATAGGTAGCGTACGAGTAGAATCAACAAATGAGTGACAGCGCACGAATCGTTCAAACAAAATCCCGTATACGTTCATATACCATTCGTCCGATAGCGATGAAACTAGGGTGAGATGTTGTGTACACTTACGTGAAGGTTTCAAAATTAGTGAATACATTTCACAGTAGATAGTGCACAAGTAGATTCAACAAATGAGCGACGACACGCAATGCGTTTCAACAAAGTCCCGTATGCATTCATATACCATTCGTCCGATAGCTATGAAACTTGCGTAAAATGTTGTGTACACTGCAGGGAAATTTTCTGGCTTAGTACATCCACTTTACAATAGGCAGCGCACGAGTAGATTCAACAAATGAGCTACGACGCGCGAAGCATTTCAACAAAGTCACGTTTGCGTTCATATACCATTCGTCCGATGACGATGAAACTAGGCTGAGATTTTGTGTGCACTCCAGGGAAGGTTTCTAGCTTAGTAAATCCCTTTAAAAATAGGTAGAGCACGAGTAGAATCAACAAATGAGCTACGACGCGCGAAGCGTTTCAACAAGGTCCCATATAATTTCATATACCATTCATCCGATAGCGATGAAACTTGGGTGAGATGTTGTGTACACTCCAAGGAAGGTTTCTGGCTTAGCACATACATTTTACAATAGGTAGCGCACCAGTAGATTCAACAAATGAGCGATGACACGCGAAGCGTTTCAACAAAGTCCCGTATAAAGTCATATACCATTCGTCTGATAGTGATAAATGTTTGGTGAATTGTTGTGTACACTCCAGGAAAGGTTTCTGGCTAAGTGAATCCATTTTACAATACGAAGCGCACGCTTATGTTCAACAAATGAGTGACTACGCGCGAAGCGTTTCGACAACGTCCCGTGTACGTTCACATTCCATTCATCCGATTGCGATGAAACTTGGGTGAGATGTTGTGTACACTGCAGGGAAGGTTTCTGGCTGAGTACATCCATATTACAATATGTAGCGCAAGACTAGAATCAACAAATGAGCGACGACAGGCGAAGCGTTTCAACCAAGTCCCGTATGCATACATGTACCATTCGTCCGTAGCTATGAAACTTGGGTGAGATGTTGTGTACACGTCATGGAAAATTTCTGGCTTAGTAAATCCACTATACAATATGCAGCGCACAAGTTGATTCAACAAATGAGGGACGACGCGCAAAGCGTTTCAACAAAGTCCCGTATAAGGTCATATACCATTCTGCCGTTAGCGGTGAAACTTGGGTGAAATATGGTGGACACTCCAAGGAAGGTTTCTGGCTCAGTAAATACATTTCACAGTAGGTAGCACACGAGTAGATTCGACAAATGAACGACGACACGCGGAGCGTTTCAATACAGTCCCCTATGTCTTCATATCCCATTAGTCCGATAGCGATGAAACTTGGGTGAGATGTTGTGGACACTTACGTGACGGTTTCTAACTTAGTAAATACATTTTACAGTAGGTAGCGCACGAGTAGATTCAACAAATGAGTGACGGAGCGCGAATCGTTTAAACAAAATCAGGTATGAGTTCATATACTATTCATCCGATTGCGATGAAACATTGATCAGTTATTGTGTACCCACCAGGGAAGGGGACTTAGTAAATCCATTTCACAATAAGTAGCGCAAGAGTAGATGCAACAAATGGGTGACGACGCGCGAAGCGTTTCAACAAAATCCCTTATTGCGTTCATATAACATTCTTCGATTGCGATGAAACCTTGATGAGTTATTGTGTACACGCCAGGGAAGGGCTTCGACTTAGTAATACATTTCTCAATAGGTAGCGCACGAGTAGATTCAACAAATGAGTGACAGCGCACGAATCGTTTAAACAAAAATCCCTATACGTGCATATACCATTCATCCGATTGCGATGAATCATTGATAAGTTATTGTGTACACGCCAGGGAAGGGTTTCGACTTAGTAAATCCATTTAACAATAGGTAGCGTACGAGTAGATTCAACAAATGAGTGAAAGCGATGAAACTTTTGAAAGTTGTTGTGCACGCTCCCACGAATGGTTCTAAATTTGAAAATCCATTTTACGATAGCTTAGAGGCAGTTAACATGTTGTGTATCCAAAAGCACTTCAAGAAACAGAATTTCAACGCCAACATTTTCTTTGATTGGCATTGCAACGCATGCCGGGTACAGCTTGTAAATATATAAATAAATAAATAGGTGTTCCGACAGTTTTTTTCATCAATCCAATTTAAGGGGCCTATGGGGAGGTGTGAAATTCTGGAAGAAAAACGTCCACGAAGGAAGGATTTTTGGATGATCACTCTCATCGACAAACCAAAACTATTAAAAGTTAGAAAAATGATATTTTGGGGATATGTTTGTTGTTTGTCGAAAACGTCTACTAAGGAGGGATTTTTGGATATTCAGGTTCTAAAGGGGTGTTAACGGGGTTAAACCTGCATTTCATTGAATAACAATATGACACGACTCTGACGCGAGCGAGGCGAGACTAAAAATGAGATGGTGTGTGTCTGTGTATTACTCAATCACGCAAGTACCACTGGTCCGATTTACATGAATTTTACATGGAAGTAGCTGATTTACCTGGTTAACATATAGGCTACTTTTGATTTCAATACTTTGCACTATTTGAAGATGGCGACCATTTTAGTGACGTCACTACACCCTTTGGTTTCAAACTTTCATATTTCCATTTCAAATAAAAAGAGAACACTAAGAAATGCAAACTTTTGATGGCATATACAAGGTTTAAAATTACATTTTCTATCCGAAAGGTATCTCCAACGCTTAGCGAGTAAAACCTAAATTTGTGCTATAAAACACGGTTATCGCCGAGCGGTGTAGTTGGACAAAATGTTCCATCCTTAATCTCCCTCTGCGCAGCACCTCGCCTATCCCCTGTTTTAACTGTCACCTTCACATTTTAATTTATTTATGACGCGTAGCGAAGCACGGGTACTTCAGCTAGTTGTCAAATAAATAAATAAATACATTATTAGGGGCAGCTGTTTCACCTGGTATATATATCGTTAAATAAAATCAATGACAAGAAAAATTTAAAATTACGTCCAACTGTTTGAAAAGAGTTCTATATTATTAACAATATGATATAAGTCAATAAGGAAAATACTATACATTATGTATCATGGTTAATGTTTTTGTATTTTATGAAATTAATGCTGAAGACGTCACATACACAGTCCTTGAACCACAATAATATATTCAAACATCAATACCCTTGCAGTAATGTGTAGGTTCAAATATTGAACAGTACTGTGAGTGCATACTGAGATGCTATGATAACAATTCCTCGTTGACCTCAAAAGCTGTTTGTGTCTCGTACGAAATAGAGCGACACAACACTGGCAGACACAGAATGGGCATGGTTTGCAATCCCTTGCACGAGGTTATATCACGTTAGGGAAACATTTCCTGGACCTGCCTTGACCAAACCTCCAGCCGGGGGAATAACTAAAGGAACGATGCGCAGCAGCATGTGGCGCACGAAACACAAGAGAAAATTGGTCATATAATTCAGAAACAACAATCATTGATTGCACCCAGTAGCAACTAAAAGTTAACAAAATGTGATTAATCCCACCAATATATTAAATTACGGAAAGGAAAGGAGATAACGAATAAATTAATACAATAAATACATAAATCTTATATATATAAAAAGGAATGTCCGTCTGTTCGTCTTTTATGCGTTCGTAAACCATTCATCCGATTGCGATCAAATTTTGGTGAGTTGTTGAACACACTTTCGGGATGTTAATAGGCATAGTTAATCTATTTCACATTAGATAGCAGCTAGAGTTTAAACAAATGCCTAATGGCGATGCGTTCATATACAATTCATCCGATTGCGTTCAAATTTTGGTGAGTTGTTGTGCGAAGTCCCGAAAAAGTTATAGGCGTAGTAAATCTAATTTACAATAGATGGCTCGCGAGTAATTTCAACAAAATGGCGAGCGTTTGTTTCAAGAAAGTCCCACATGCGTTCATATACGATTCATCCCATTGCGATGAAACTTGGGTGAGATGTTCTGTACACTTTAGGTAAGGTTTCTGGCTTAGTAAATTCACTTAACAATAGGTAGCGCACGAGTAGATTCAACAAATGAGCGACGACGGGCGAAGCGTTTCAACAAAGTCCTGTATGCGTTCACATACCATTCGTCCGATAGCGATGAAACTTGGATGAGAGGTTGTGTACACTACAGGAAAGGTTTCTGGCTTAGTAAATCCATGCTATAATAGGTAGCGCACGAGTATATTCAACAAATGAGCGACGACGGGCGAAGCGTTTCAACAAAGTCCCGTACGCGTTCATATACTATTTGTCTGATAGCGATGAAACTTGGATGAGATATTGTGTACACTTCCGGGAAGGTTTCTGGGTTAGTAAATCCACTGTACAATAGGTATCGCACAAGTAGATTAAACAAATGAGCGACGACGCGCGAACAGTTTCAACATAGTCTCGTATGCGCTCATATACCATTCGTCCGATAGCGACTAAACTTGGGTGAGTTGTTGTGTACTCTCCAGGGGAAGTTCCAGGCTTAGTAAATCCATTTTACAATAGGTAGTGCACAACTAGATTCAACAAATGAGCGAAGACGCGCGAAGCGTTTCAACAAAGTCCCGTATGCGTTCATATATCATTCGTCCGATAGCGATGAAACTTGGGTGAGATGATGTGTACAATGCAGGTAAGGTTTCTGGCTTAGTAAATCCATGTTATAATAGCTATTGCACAAGTAGATTCAACAAATGAGCGACGGCATGCGAATCGCTTAAACAAAGTCCCGTATGCGTTCATATCCCATTCATCGGATTGCTATGAAACTTTGGTTGAATTGTTGTGCACACTCCAGGAAAGGTTTCTGACTTAGAAAATCATTTTATCATTTCAAATGATCTTGTCGACTCCGTCGTTATGCTTTGGGTCTAACGTTACGCGGGACGGAGATGGTTGCGTTACAGAGACGGAGACTGTGACGTCATGCAGCCGCGCGGGAAGCCTAAGTTAATGGGTAAAGGACGGCGAGTGCGTGACGTCATGCAGCCACGCGGAAAGCCTAAGTTAATGGTTAATGGAGCCTGTTGAAAGAGTCCTGGGGTGTCGAGCGACCTAGAGCTTCGAGCGAAGCGAAAAGAATACAGGGTGACTCATAAATAGGTGTACAAGATGTCACACAAGAATACAGGGTGACTTCTAAAGAGATATACTAAATGCCAGATGAGAATACAGGGTGCCTCCTAAAGAGGTGTGCAGGATGTCAGAGCAAAGTACAAGATGCCATATAAGAATACAGGGTGACTCCTAAAGATATATACAAGATGCCAGATAAAAATACAAGGTGACTCTTAAAGAGGTGTACAAGATGGCAGAGAAGAATACAGGGTGACTCCTAAAGAGGAGCACAAGATGTCAGACAAGAATACAGGGTGACTCCTAAAGAGGTGTACAAGATGTCACACAAGAATACAGGGTGACTTCTAAAGAGATATACAATATGCCAGATAAGAATACAGGGTGCCTCCTAAAGATGCGTGCAGGATGTCACAGCAAAATACAGTACAAGATGCCAGATAAGAATACAGGGTGACTCCTAAAGAGATATACAAGATGCCAGATAAGAATACAAGGTGACTCTTAAAGAGGTGTACAAGATGGCAAAGAAGAATACAGGGTGACTCCTAAAGAGGTGCACAAGATGTCAGACAAGAATACAGGGTGACTCCTAAAGAGGTGTACAAGATGTCACACAAGAATACAGGGTGACTTCTAAAGAGATATACAAGATGCCAGATAAGAATACAGGGTGCCTCCTAAAGAGGTGTGCAGGATGTCACAGCAAAATACAGGGTGACACTTAACGAGGTGTACAGTATGTTAGATTCAATCAAATACAGGGTGACCCTTGAAGAGGTTTGCAAGATATCAGATTCAAATAATGGGTGACCCTTAAAGAGTTGTAAAAGATGTCAGACTCTAATACAGGGTGACCCTTAAAAAGGTGCCCGCGCGGGAAGCCTAAGTTAATGGGTAATGAAGTCTGTTGAAAGAGTCCTGGGGCTTCGAGCGAAGCGAGAAGCCCTCCTGAGCCTTTCTAACATGAGTAGCATTTGTAGAATGCGTCATTTGAAATGATATAACGTCTAGTCTTTCAGACTGACTGTAATTTCTTCAATAGGTAGCGCACGAGTAGAATCAACAAATGAGTAACGGCGTGCGTATCGTTTAAAAATAAACGAATGCATTCATATACCATTCATGCGATTGCAATGAAATTTGGAAAAATGTTGTTACCACTCCCGCAAAGATTTCTGATTTAGTAAATCCATTTTACAATTGGTAGTGCACGAGTAGATTCAATTAATGAGCGACAGCGCGTGAATCGTTTCAACCGCGTCCCGTATGCGTTCATATACCATTCATCCGATTATGATAAAACTTTGGTGAGTTGAGTGAGGTGTATGAATTAGTAAATCCGTTTTTTAAAGGGTGGCACCCAAGTAGATTCAACAAATGGGTGACGGCACTCAAATCTTTTAAACAAAATCCCGTATGCGTTCATATGCCAGTCATCCGATTGCGATGAAACTTTCATGAGTTGTTGTGTACACGCCAGGGAAGGTTTCGACTTAGTAATTCCATTTTACAATAGGTAGCGTACGAGTATATTCAACAAATGGGTGACGGCGCTCGAATCGTTTCAAGGAAGTCCTGAACTCGTTCATATACCATTCATTTCATTGCGATGAAAGTCTGGTGAATTGTTGAGCACGCTCCCATGATTTTTTGAGATAGTAAATCAATTTTACAATAGTTTAGATGTGGTTAACGGAAAAAGAAAAAAATATTGGGAATCCAAAAGCACTTCAACAAAGTTACAACGCCAAAACTTTCTTTGATTGGCATTGCAACGCATGCCGGGAACATTTAGTAATTAAATAAACAACAAGTAGTTCGGTGAAGAACTATACAGCCTATTTTCATATATCCTACTTATGTTAATTGCCACTATCAACTTACACAATTTCAGTTTGATTGCTGTAATAGATTCGTAGATATTGAGAACCGACTAAATATTTTGGATGGTCGCCATGTTGGATTTTATATATGTAGGTCCTAGAGTTATGTACTGTTACATGCAGATTATTGTGAACGTGTAGTATTCAAGCTTCAATCGCATAATTAGGACACAAGAAAAAACAAGGAGATTTAAAAATTTTCACAGCTGCCATCTTGAGGTTATGGAAACAATTGAAATAAATTAGATGCCAGTGGATTAACATTCGGATAAAGTTTTACTGTACCAAGTTTCACTGCACGCGGATGGTTAAATTGCGAGACACGTCCATGTGAATATTTATAATTCGCGTCACCGCCATGTTGGATTTGTCATCACCAGGTTATTTAAAGTCCTATAGGTGAACTTAAGTTCATAGCCCCTATGAACATTAAAAAATGCAGTTTGATTGCTAAAATAGATTCGTAGATATTCAGTATCGTCTAAACATTTCGGATGGTCGCCATGTTGGATTGTTAAATGTATAGGCCATAGAGTCATGTACCATTAAAGGGAAATTATTGCGTAGGTTCATTATTCAAACTTTCACTTCGATCGCATGACTACATCACAAGAAATAAAAACTTAATTTTAAAATTTGCACTGCCGCCATCTTGAGGTTATGCAAAAATTGAACTAAATTAGATACCAGTGGATTACAATGTGTATAAATATTTCCTGTACCAGGTTTCAGTGCGCTTGGAACATTAAATCGCGAGAAAGGTCTATTTAAAATGTTCAAATTCGCTTGGCCGCCATGTTCGTTTTGTAGTTAACCGGGTTTTGAAAATCTTATAGATGGACTTCCAGTAGTGCCCTTTATCTCCGTATAAAATTTTAGTGAGATACCGCTAATAGTTTCAGAGATATAGAATGCCGGTGAAATATTTCGCACATCCGCCATCTTGTGATTATGTAAACAATTGAACGAAGTTAGATGTCGGTGCATTAGAATGTATATAAACATATACTGTAACAAGTTTCATTGAGTTTGGTTGGTCAAATCGCGAGAAACGTCTATTTAAAAGTCGCAAATTCGCTTGGCCGCCATGTTGGTTTTGTAGTTACCAGGTTTTCAAAAGTCACATAAGTGAACTTATAGTAGTTCCCGCTATCACCATAGAAAATGTCAGGGTAATATCGGTAATAGTTTCGGAGATATTGAAGGCTGGTGAAATATTTCGCACAGCCGCCATGTTGGATTGGTGAGTCGTAACAAAATTTGAAGGGCACGGTCGAGGTCGCCGGGAATAGTGCTATAAACTTTCCGAGTTTCATTGAAATCGCTCCTGCCGTTTAGATTTTATTAGAGGGGGACACACACACGAATCACACACACACACACACACACACGCACACACACACGGACAAAAGGTGATCTCATAAGCCTATTTTTTCAAAATTGAAAATAGGCTAAAAATAGATGGATTGATTGATTGATTGATTGATTGATTGATTGAATAAAAGTAAAATACTATCCTTCCTGTGACTTTGGCCAGTAAGCGTAAAATAAGAAATACAATGACGATATATAGGGATAACAAATAGTTCTGTGAAGAACTAAATAGCCTATTTTCATATATCCTACTGGTCTTTTCATTAAATACTCCCCCAGCTCTTGAAAGGATTTTCCATGTGATGTATACTAAATAGCCTTTGATACACGACCTATGTTTACACCAACACCATTGCATTGAAAACGTATGTGCTAGAATATATAACGTACATTATCGGTGAATGAGACTCCTCCCGCAAGCGGGCATCATTCTGTATCGTGAAAAAAAAAAAAAAAAAGATTTTGAAATATCGAACTGATGCCAACTTGAATTTTTGAAAACAATTTAATATGAGATGTCGCTGTATTACTGTAAGCTCTGAATAAAGATTCGCTGGTCTTAGCATCACTGTCATTGGGTTATTACATCACTTGAAAAATCATTTGAAATATTTAAAAATCATTTGGCTGCCATAATGATTTTGTGTTCTTCTAGAGTTGGAAAGTCACATGTATGTGCAGTACTTAGTTAATTGTACTCTACCACCGTACAAAAATTCACTTTGATTGCTTAAATAGTTTCGGAGATATTTCGAACAGGTGGAATATATTGTATGACCGGGTGAGTTAGCCGTGGTCGTTACGGCGTGCTGTAGGCAGTCGCTCACATCCGGGAGGCGAGGAGGTTCGGATCCCCCAGCCGGCAACCTAGAAGATGGTCTTCTGTGGTTTCCCATCTTCCTTCCAGGCAAATGCCGGGATTGGTCCCTAACTATAGGCCACAGCCACTACCATCCAATTTCTCGTCCTTACAATCACACTTTCCTCCATCGAGAACACTCCACACACGACGGTACTTGTAGCTCACCCCATGGGTGTCCGCATAGAAGCAAATGCAAACTCTGACGAACCGAACATGTCCTCGGACACTCCCGGCACTAAAATCCATACGCTTAAAGAAAGAAAAAAAAATGTAAGGTTTCATATAACTTATATGTCATAGAACTACGTATATGTCAGCAGATGAGTAGGCCTATTCTAATGATAGTTCGTTATACCAATCTAGCCTACATTCCTATTGCTTGATTAGGACACGAGAAATTAAAACAAGATTTAAAAGAATGCACTGCCGCTATTTCAAGTTCTCATAAAATGCCATTATATTAGATGTCAGTACAGTTTATGAAGGCTTGTGTGAAGATATAACGTGCAAAGTTTCACAGCGCTCGGATGAAAAGTCGCCAGAATTCTTTTCATGATCATATCATTATCATATATATTATTTCAATAGTATAGATCCCTCCTGCGGCGTTCACAAGCGACCGATCGTGAATAATGAACATTCAAATGAAAGAGAATATACGTTAGCAGTGACGCATTGCACTCTAATTTCATAAATATCTATAATTTCTTTAAAAAATGACTTTAAAAAAACTGTACGTAGTGTGCGATTGGCAGATACTGTTGCTGCAGGAAGATACGCTCCATAATTGATGTCCACTTCACATTTTGGCCGCTGTGACGCCAGTTTCATGTCATTTTAACATTCTGAGGTATTTTCTTTATCATTTTGCATGGATTTCAGAAACAGTAATTTAAAGGAATGAGTACTCAAATCGTATACTTTCATAAATATCGAATAACCGGTGAGTGTTACGGCTAATCTGTCAATCAATGGACTCTGCACACAAATGACATTAGCAGTGACGAATTGCATTCTAATTTCATAAGTATCAATTTTTAAAATAAGTGAGTGATTTGCAAATACTGTTGATGTAGGGAAATACGCGACATAATTGCTGTTCAGTTCGCATTTTGGCCGTAGGGACGCCTGAAACGTAAATATTGTTCTATAATCATTTGGTCCAAATAATAACATAACAACCTTTCTCCTTAAGTCTCGTATTATGAACCTATTGGGGAAAGTGTGGCTTATGAACATGCGAGATTTCTCGCACGGGTCCGCTAGTAAATTAAAATAGTCTAAAAATGAAAGACAAGATTGAAGATTGAAGGGATGAAAACTTGCCAATTACTCTGAAAGGTAGTAAACAAAAATCACCTAAATAAATATACATCTTCGCGGGTGAAATAGTTCAAGAAGAAGTGTTTAAGAAATGAGTTTGACATAATATCCGTAACAGGTGTGTCGGTTATCATTCCCCTATCGAATTCCTCAACAATTGGAGCGCTGTGGACGCTCTAACTTCAGTATAATATTAGGAAAGTATAGTATCCATTAATATTGATATTGTCAGCATTGAGATACCTGCCTTCCTTTTAAAATTATGTCATCACTCCTCTATTAGTTTATCTTAAGTTATATACTCTGCTTTCAATTTGTATTAATCATATGTTCAAATAATGATACACTTCACCTAAATTTGATCTTATTTCCTTGAAGTATCGAATATCACTACCACGTGTTCTAATCTCAGCAGGAACACATCGTAATAATGCATTGGAAATGTGGGGACCTGGTGCTTCATAAGTGTTCCTTATGCCCCGTAATTGAGGATGATTTTTTACGTTAAAATTTATTTTATTTTTTTATTTAGTCAATTTACCCTCTAGGTTGGTGGTTCCCACGGACTCAGCGAGGGAACTTACCACTACCGCCTCTATGGGAAGTGTCCTGGAGTTTGGAACATCTGGTCGGGATGGATACAACTGGGGAGGTGTGATCAGCACTTTGCCCAGGCGGCCTCCCCTGCAAAGCGAACAGGGGCCTCATGAGGGATGGGAAGGGATGGAGAGGCTAGGAGGAGGGAAGGAGGCGGCCGTGGCCTTGAAGAAGGTACCATCCCGGCATTTGCCCGAAGACGAAGTGGGAAACCACGGAAAACCACTTCGAGGATGGCTGAGGGGGAATCGAACCCCCTCTACTCATTTGGGCCACCCGAGGCTGAGTAGACCCCGTTCCAGTCCTCGTACCACTTTTCAAATTTCGTGGCAGAGCCGGGAATCGAACCCAGGACCTCCGGGGTGGCAGCTAACTATGCTGACCGCTACGCTACGGAGGCGACTACGTTTAAATATAAAAGTAAAAGTTGTGCAATTATTATATAATTACGATAGAATTTACACCTACTACTTAATTGAAATATTTTGACAGTAGGTGTAGATAGGGAGTTTAAGCTTTCCTAGAACGAGTACAATCTGCCAGGGACCTGGAGTACTACTATCATCCACCGTTCTGAGAATCCGAAACCCGGCCTCGTAGACAATGATCCGACCCAGATCACCATCAGACTGTCAGGTGATCTCCTGACTGGCCTGTTTGTCTGTTTGTTTACGGAGGTGACTTTGCTGGGGATGTAGTGGCTTAAGTGTGCGGCTAGCAGGGTGCCCTTCGTGACACCAACCTCATTAAATGAGTTAAAGAGAGATGACATGAATGGCCTACGGCAAGGAGTTGTAACTATGTGACTGTGGCTTACAAGACAGTACCATATCAGCATTCACCTGGAATTAATGGAAAGTCACAGTAAGACCCTGTTATGAACGGATGACGATGGGGTTCGAACTCACTCGTCTTTCGAATCCAGTAATAATCTGGCCCGACGAATTTGCGCTTCAATATGTCTAGATACCCCAGTCTGGAATTCGGAAGAAACCATAATAACACAGATTACCGAACACATCTAACTACACGGGAATGAACCCTAGGCGTGAAATAAAACTCATCATATTATAATATTATCAAATACCATCCAATTTACTTAAGTCAAAGAGTCTGCGATAACCACTGGTTTAAAAATGCTGTGCTCACATTCATCTGGGCAAGAAAACTTCACCTCTGTCAGAATGTACTTATAATCGCATATAATTGGGCCTATAATGTTATTGGTTTTACGTCCCTTTTAACTACTCTGGCTTTTAGAGAGGCCGGGGTGCCAGAATTTTGCCCCGAAGGGGATCATTAACGTGCCAGTAAATCTACTTACACGGCTCCCTCGCATTTGAGCACCCTCAAATGCCGGCTGACTGTGTCAGAATACGAACCTGCAACCTTGGGCCCAGCAAGCGAAAACGGTACCGCTGAGCGACCCAGCCAATCATTTAGGCCTATAATTGCATCGCCAACGTAGCTTGTCAGTGTTTCAACGGCAATTGTTTCCATTCATCGTTCTGGTAGGTGCGGTGTGAGTAAAAGAGATAAGAACTTTCTTTAATAAGCTCGTTTAATTAAATATCTGGCAATTATTAAACTTTTATAAAAGTTCCATAATACAGTCAAGTTAAATATTTTCGACCCGAATTTAATAACCAAACATCTCCTTGGTTTTTATTGTACGACTCAGTTGATAATAATGAGTCCTTGACAGATACACGAGGCTGTTATGCACAGGTGTTTGGCTTCATGTACCTGCTCGTTTGACGCCATTACAGTCATGTGCTCTGCTGTCCACCCGCAGTTCGATGTTGGATCACATGGAGCGCGACTTATCGGCCATTCCGGGATCAGCTGCTCGGCGAGAACTAGGATATGCATGTAGTTATTGCTACAATGTAGCCTTCGTTAGACCAAAATCCTTTAGATGCATGACTGTCACTATATAACTCGGATACTGTGGCTGCACCAAATGGGCGCAATTTGTGAATGTCGGCTACTTTTAGGAGACACTCACTGTGGTGAAATAATAATAACTAGGGGATCTGTGCAAGTACATGAACCACCCGCCCAGCTTTACGGTTATTCGGACTTCTTGTTTATTTGTTTAAACGTATTTTCCAAACAAATTGTAGATGTTTATGAAATGAGAGCGCAATTTGCCAATGTTGCGGGTAGATCTCCTTTTTTTTGAATGAACGATCATTTTGATGTGCACTCCCCATGTGCATAGACCACCCGCTCGGCTTTATTGTTACGCAGACTGGACGCGACACAGTTCTGGTCGGGGCTATCGTCTTGTCCATTAATTTGTTAAACGCACTTTTTATACAAACTAATTATTTATGTTGACTTTTCAACAAATTTAAGACTTTTCCTCTACTAATGACACGATTTGGAAGATTTTGGCAAAACAGGACCTTCTAACTCCGTCTAGTATAAGTGCTTGAGTTTTGTGAAGCATACACTTTATCGTTTTATATATCATGATAATGATAATTAAAAAAACAATAATTATATCACTCATTTGCTTCAACATTGGCTTAACTACACACATGTACGTTTTTAAACGTTTACCTCAGAGGAGTGCTGGAAAATATTATAAATTGATTAAATCGACACTATCGTTTTTCCTGGTAACATCTGACCACGTAATTCGTTGAGTCAGTTTCCTAAAATATTGTAATTACATAAAGAATGCTGATACTTCTTAATTGTGTTGGTATCTGTTACACTCATCTGAAGCAAGGTAATATATCCCCAGTTCAATATGGCATCAAAACCTTGACATTATTAAAATAATTCACAGCTTAGTAAATGACTATAAATCTTTAAATACAGTTTCCCACAAGTATCTAAATTTCCTGAGTTATGTCACTGTTGCAGCAAATCAACGATGTAGTTTATTTAGCTGCTGAGCTTTTAGATACACAAAGTTCATTTAGGGGATCTCTTAAGTACCACTATATCTACTGATGACCGCCTCTTGTGGTCGTGGGGCATGTAATGGGACTAGAGCCCTCCAGGATTCGATGATCTGCTTTGCCAAGAAATTCAAATCAAATCTGAGAGTTGGAACGGAGCACATTCGACCAGTAAGAAGTAGGTTCGGTTTCTACCTCAGCCATCGAGGAAGTTGTTTTCCGAAGTCTCCCGGGATTGTTCCTAACATATGGTCACGGTCACTCATTTCCCAATCCTAGCTTCAATCACAAATACAGACACTACTATAAAACCAGAATAGCATACGTTATCAGATATATTCTACACACACCGAATGTACTCAAGGTTTCAATGACCACGATGACAAAGCCCATAACAACTATCTACTGACAAGAGGCTGGCACAAATAAACACTATTCAGTGTCAGCCGAAGAGCCTCAGTGGCTTAGGCGGCAGCCCGCCGGCCTCTCACCGCTGGGTCCGTGGTTCAAATCCCGATCACTCCATGTGAGATCTGTGCTGGACAAAACGGAGGCAGACAGATTTTTCTCCGGGTACTCCGGGTTTCCCTGTCATAATTTCATTCCAGCAACACTCTCCACTATCATTTCATTTCATCTGTCATTCATTTAATCATTGCCCCAGAGGAGTGCGACAGGCTTCGGCAGCCGGCACACTTCCATATCCTCGCCGCTAGATGGGGGCTTCATTCATTCCATTCCTGACTCGGTCGGAGACTGGAAGCAGGCTGTGGATTTTTTCAGTGTCAGCCGACAGCCGCGTTGAAACCCATAATCTTGGATTTCTAAGGAGAGCTTTTAAAGTACTGTGCGTCATAGCCTGAGTCGACATATCAGGAGTTGAGAGTGCAGTGAATATTTTGACATCCTTCAAAATGTTAACCTCTTCTGCCAACAACTGAACCCAGGATATTTGAAGAATATGACAGATACTGATTCACCAAACAAGGTCATGAGACCTATAAGAAAGGCCATTTCTGGGGTAGTGCACCATGCACATGCCATATATGTATTGGCAAGAACCCGCTGAAGAGTCTGACTTGGTGCATCGAGGCAAATCCCCGCAAAGAACTAGGAGAATTGCTGGAATTGTATCACTTGGCCGTGGGAGTCAGTATCAGAGTACTTCAACGAGACCCACCGCACCGAACTCCGAGCACATGGACTTGAGAAGCCCAGCCCGTCCAGCCCGTTCTCATCTAGCGCGGCCGCGTTCTGGCCCATAGCACTGGGCAAACAAAGCCCACCGCAGCCCAACGCACTGGACGGGCCGGGTCGGGTCGAGCCGCAGACTAATCTTCACCACGCGTGCACAACAAAATGCTCGCTTTACACTTCTATTCAGAATTGATAGCAATGCTATTGTCACAGCTAATGGTCGAGTTCAAACATCGATAGTTGTTATTGATTGATTTAGGGGCTTTGCGACATCATGGCCATGTAACAATAGCGGCTGGGACGCCTTCGCGGTCGTCAGCCTCGTACTTTCGCAGACGTATTCAAACCATCGCCGAAAAAATACTGGAGTGAGATTTATCTGATAGCCTGTGATATTGTGGTAACTGTACTAATGTCATAGCAATTTAATGTTTTTCAGTCGGTCAACATGATTGTAACTAATTTTAATGGATGGTTTCCTAATCCTGAAAATATTTAGATGTGATTAATATATATACTTGGATGACCAGTTGCGATCGTCAAGCAATCATCAGATCTTTACCCTTAGGCTGTTAAATCTATGTTTACAAGTATGGGTGATAGTATTTACAATATGTACACTTATTTAGTTGCAGTCTGCTATGCCCAAGATCATGGGTTCAATCCCGGCCGAAGTCGTTGGAAATTAAGAGCGTTAAAATCCGTTAGTATGCCTTCCTTCGGAGGGGAAATAAAACCGACGGGCCCAAGTCATAGATTTATGGCATAAAATAGAACCTACCACTACAATTGGTAGTGTGTAGTTAAATTTGTAGGTTATTTGTTTAGGACCGCTCAATCAAGTTCCAACTTTTGCCACTGGGTGACAGTGTCAGTGACAGTAGCCAAACGTAGAACTACTTGAAATTGAACTTACCCAGTTTCATTCATCTTCAATCATGTCATCTCTCATTAGCTCCTCTCATGAGATGACGTCAGGAAGGGCATCGGCCGTAAAAACCATCCGCCACATAGAATTTCATCGCACCTCATTTCTGACCCTGTTGGAAACGGGATTAATCAGGGGTAGACATACATACAGTAGTTAAACTAACCCAGCTAGTCAATATTTGTAAGTTATATGTGATTGTTGCGATACTGAAAGTGTTGATTGACCTTCAAATTTGCTTGCTTTGCTAGTGTGATTATGGGATTGTTGTTAAATAGTCAGGATAGAGTGGATTGTATACTTAACTAGAGTGGTTATTATTTATCGTATGATGAATATACGAGGCACGTCCAGAAAGTAAGTTCCGTTTGGTAATAAAATTAAACTGTTTACAGATACAGAACAATTATTTATTGCACAACATTCTACACCTCTTAAACTACTTTTTCACATAACTGCCGACCTTTTTCAGGCATTTGTTATAGCATGGAACAAGTTTTTGGATATCTTCTTCATAGAAGTTTGCCGCCTGTGTCTTCAACCAGTTGGAAACATCATTTTCCGAGGTGTCAAGATTTGTTTCGGCTTAACCTTTGCTGGGGATGAAGTGTGCCTCCATTCCATTGATTGCCGCTTACTTTTAGGGGTGTCGTAAGAAACCCAAGTTTCATCTCCTGTGACTATCTGTGTCAGAAATTCTTCGCCGCCTTCATTGTAACGGGTCAAAAACTGAAGTGCACTACCCATCCGTTTTGTTTTGTGTTGCTCCGTAAGAATCTTTGGTACCCAACGTCGGCAAAGTTTACTAAAGTTCAGTTTTTCGGTAACAATTTCATGAATTAGTGATCGTGAGATTTGGGGAAATTCCATAGCGAGAGTACTAATTGTAAACCTGCGGTTTTCCCGGATCTTGTCATCAATCGCGTGAACGAGTTCTTCTATAACCGCTGCAGCGGAACGTACAACTAGTTGAAGACACAGGCGGCACACGTCTATGAAGAAGGTATACAAAAACACGTGCCACGCTACGACAAATGCCTGCAACATTTCGGCAGTTATGTGGAAAAGTAGTGTAAGGGTTCTAGAATTTTGTGCAATAAATAATTTTTCTTTATCTGTACACAATTTAATGTTATTACCAAACGGAACTTACTTTCAGGACGTACCTCGTATGTACAATATATACAACAACAAGAAATGTACGCACACAAGTTCATAAAATCTCATAGTTCTCATCTCTGACCCATTCAACTGCTTCAACTGATGCTTGATGAACATACACCAACGTTCCAAGGAGAGCTCGTAGAGGGCAGCCAGCGACAATGTGATGGATTAACTGTGAGGAGGCACCACCGTCACAAACTGCAGAGTTGGACCAGCCCCATTCATGCAGTGAATAAACACATCTGCCCTGTCCTGTGCGTATCAGATTTAAGATCTTCCGTTGGCGTCTGGGAAGATCGAATCCATGTACCCGTTCAAGATGGTTCCCAACAAGGTGCTCCCATTGGATTTTCCTTAAGTTATTTACATTAAAGGAAGATCTTTCAAGGTTAATTGCTGTGGGCCATGGGGGTTTCCTTGACTTCAAACGTTGGTATACTATTTGTGTAATATCTTGATGAATGGACAAATAGGGATTCTGCTGGATTTTCTTCCATGTTTTTACGAGTGCCTCTCATATTCTCAGGGCTGGAGGAGGAATGTTGCAGAGGAGAGGCAGCCAATGTGTGTTCATGCCTAGAGTGACATCCGGTCCGGATGCAAGCAGCTGCACCAGTTACTGACTGCACTGGCAGTACGTATGCAGTTGTAACAGAAATACCAGATTGGTCCCGAGGTACCTACCCCAATCCTAGACCATACTAATTACAGCCACACACACTATCCATGGTACCAGACATACCCAAGATTTCCGAATCCTTTTATGTAATTAACTAAACTAATTATTGAAGGCAATGTAACTATTATTTTGTGTTGGTAAGAGTTATTGTGAATAGCTCTCACGCACTGGAGAATCGGTCTGCCAAGCTGTTGACAGGAGGATTGATTCGCTCTCCGAGCTAACAATTCACCAGTGACCAACTGTTCCCAACACTTGTCAAATTTTCAATAGCATCTACTCTCGACCACATTTACAGATTCCTTCGCCGATAAAATATTGATGTGAACCCATTAACGTGGTTAAATTATAAGAATAAATGTGGAAATAGGTTACCACGCGGTTACTCGCCATGTTCACTTTCCTAGTATTACATTGTTGTTGTTTCCTATGGCTAGCCCGGATTCCAATCCATTGTTATATCTCTACTTTTGAAACATCCTATAGCTTTTAAACAGATAAGCAGAAAGGTCAGGTGACCGTCATTTTAGTCTGGTTTCTAAAATAATTAAGTCTCTCAGTCTATTATTAATCCGCCTCGTTGCGTAGTGGCTATCATTCTCGGCTGTCACCACGAAGGCCCGGGTTTGATTCCCGGCTCTGCCAAGAAATTTAATTTTGTCTGAGTGCTGGAACGGGGAACACTCAGCCTCATGGGGAAAAATTGAGAAGACGCGGATTCTATTCCTATTTCTGCAATCCTGGGAGAGGTTTTCCGTAATCTCCCACTTCGACTCCAAGCAAATGCCAGGATGGTACCTAACTTAAGGCAATGGCTACTTCCTACCCAAATCCTACCTCAATTACAAATATTAACACTATTACAGACCTCACAGTAACGCAGGCTATCAGAAAAATTGCACAGCCAAGTACTCGGGGCTACGTGACCACGATGTCACAAAGCCCTTAAAAGAATCAACAACAATAGTACATTATTGGACGCAGTGAGAGGCGCCCTCAGTAGTGAGTAAACCTGGTGGCAAATGCAAGCAACGTCTTGCAAAATAAATGTCATTTGTATAATTCTAGGGTGACAGGGAAAAGGCGGATAAGTTAAAAATTCCCAACTTTGTAGTAGAAGCTTTTGTTTAAATATTTTCTTCAAAACAAAACTTGTTATTTTCAGCACATGCAATACGAGTATAGATGTAGTCTGATGTTAAAATAGAACACTGTCAAGTGTTTAAAGTGGTGTTCTTTATGTAACAAGCAGTAATTTGTTCTTCTGAAGAATTGTGTTTTTGACAGCGGTAATACTTACAAAAGGGAATTAAGAACGAAAAAACTCACAAAAGGAATAGATTGAAAAATACGCAGAAAATGTAGGTTCTGTTCAAAATACGAACAAAATGCTATGCACAGTCGAAATACTTACAAAATTCAAGTGAAATTCAAAATACTTACAAAATGCAAATGAGATTGAAAATACGTACAAAATGCAAGTGACGTTCAAAATACTTACAAAATGCAATTGAAATTGAAAATACACAATGCAATTCAGATTGAAAAACTCCCATTTCAGATCCAAAATACTCACAAAGTGCAACTGATATTCAAAATACTTACAGAATGCAATCGAAATTGAAAATGCATACAAAATGTATGGTAGATTCAAATTACTCAATTGGATGGAAAATACATACAAAATGCAATTTAGATTGAAAATACTTACAAAATGTAATTTAGATTCAAAATACCCACAAAATGCAATTGAGAATCAAAATACTTGCAAAATGCTCACCCTACAAAATGCAATTTAGATTGAAAATACTTGCAAAAAGTGGTTTAGGTTAAAAATACAAAATGCAATTGAAATTCAAAATACTCACATAAATCCCAGCCCCTATATTGAAAGACTTACTAAAATGCAAATTAGATTGTCAATCCTTACAAAATGCTATTGAGGTTGAAAACACTCACAAAATGCAATTTAGATAGAAAAAACATACAAAATGCAACGGTGATTGAAAACACCTACAAAATGGAGGGTAAAAAAATAGAAACACGGGGAGCCAATTAACAAAAAAAAAGTGCGGAAATCTTAAAGAGAAAGGGAAATATAATGTAAAGAAAACAAGAGGTCTGACCCCTCGAAGAAGGAGGGATCAGGAAAGATGAAACAAGGGTAAATTAAGGCGGGAAAGTGAAAGACCCCCTAGGCCTCGGATACCCTAATACCGTCGGGGTCGAAAAAGAACGAGAGTTGACCAAGGGAGGTCGACAGGAAAGAAGACGGAGAGGAGCCCGGCACAAGTAAGTAGAAGCAATGCCGGACTCAGCTGGGGTCTCGTGGTCAGCAAATCACGTCCCACTAGATGTGAGCCCCTGGGGGAAATATGGGAAACTCCGGGGATTCGATAGAGGACCTGACAACAAGGAAAACATGTCCCGTTAACTTATGGTGTAGGTGCGTTCGTTGCCGTGTTACAAACATTGTTTGTGGTGTGCATAACACAGACAGCGGCACGATGCTAGTTGGCCATTTGTGGAGGGCACACAGGCCACTTGTACGCTTCGTAGATATTCAAGTCTGTGTGCATTTGGTTTGCATTCAGGGACCGACACCGTGGCCTTCTCGTTCTCCCGTTCTCTACCCATTAGACTTCTACTTATGGGGTCATTTAAATGCTATTGTGTATGCCACACCTATTCATAACTTGGACATGCGGCGTCAGAGAAGAGAGCAAGGATGCCAGCAGATACGACCGACGCCGGGAATATGGGAGCATGTGAGACAGTTAATGACGCGGCACATAGACGCCTGCAATACAGCTCGTAGTAGCAATGTTGAGCACCTACCGCTCTCTCCGCAGTAACAATAGTAGCCTTGACTACGCAGCGTTGCATTTGCTGCGCTATAACTTTGTAACGGTAAGTCGGAGGAAAAAAATGTTTAAATAAATGTTGCAGACAATTTTTAGAGGAACAAATTTCTGATTCGCTTTTTTGTGATAGAACCATTTTCTCTAGGACAAAAAGTAAAAAAAAAAACACATTTTGGAAATTTTGGCGCCACCTAGCTTCTGCATTTCAAAACGTATGACATGACCTCAATGAGACAAATTGTAGGTGACAATGTCCTCTACATTTTTGTTTCAAAAAGCATTTCTTTAAAATACATAGTTTCAGAGAAAAACGCTTTTCAAAGTTTTCCGACAACATGATACTACAAAATATTATTCCGAAATTTAGAGTTAGGCTTTTTTGTGCTTTTCTAACGATTTACAAAAAGCTAACCATAGCACGGTTTTTGGAACAAAACCATTCCAGAGAGAACTGTAGAGAACTGTAGGTAGTAAAGTACACTTTATCAACACAAATTACCAACCTGCATAGTGAAGCGGTCTGTGTTATGTACACCACAAACAACGCTTGTAGCACGGAAACGAAAGCAAATACACCATAGTTTACAGGACCTGTTTTGCTTGTTGTCAGGTCCTGTATTGAATCTCTGGAGCTTTCACACGTATTTAGTTACACCCTGTATATCACTATGTATTGCAGCAACGGCAGAAAATGTGTAATGTTTCTCTCCTGGTAACTCTAGAACTACAGCATATTCAATGAAACTTTTCCCAACAAAATCCATTTATTTTGGCGCTGCTTTTATGCAATAACTTAGAGATAAACTTAATAAAGAATTATGACGATGCGAGTGAGGGACAGCGGGGGATGTAACTTGTCTAAGTTTGCTGGTGCTATGAGATGGTAAGCACATCAAGTTTGCTAACGCGCTCAAGTTGATCACGCGTGGGAGAATAATGTCTATAACGCGCGCTATAGCTGTCGGCAAAGTTGATGATGCTGACTATTACAGCCCACAACAGGAATCAAAGTTTCTACCTGTTGCAAATGACAGGTAGGAAGGAAGTTTCCGCGGCGGTCGGTCTATTTCTGGCTTCTCGCTACACCCACCCGCAAGAGGAGACTTCGTCCGTGCTAAAAGTACAGCCGATGTTTAATCAATTAGACAGTCACTGGAGGATCATTAATAATTACGGACAGAGAATACAAGTTTTCTAACTTGAACAGCTCGATATTGAATAGATCTTCAAAAATAGTTTAAAATAACGCAATTAACTGAACATTGCCACCGTCAGAAGTCTTAATTGCTGTCAGACGAAAACGCATCATCACCACCACCATTAGCATAGTCAAGTGGGCTAATTTGCACTCCACGACTTTAACTGAACGTTCCACTATTAGAGACCTAAGGTTCGAATCGTGGTGCTGATAACAGCCATCCTCATTGTGATTATCTTTGACTTTTTGCATACTTTTTCCAGAAAAATTGGTTCATTATTTCAAGTTCCGGATTAATAACCCCAATCCACGATCCTAACCATAACAGATAAACATAATGATGCATAAAACATAGAAACACAGGTACCTAGTACAATATACGAACCGAATACACGAGGCCGATGACCAAGATGTCCAAGTTTTAAAATTATGTAACAAATTTAACATGAAAAGCCAATCAAGAAATATTTAAAACATTCTAGTGAGAGATTATGGTTGTTTATTACATGGGTGGGTACTGACTAATACACTTCTGTTGTTGTTGTTGTTGTTGTTGTTGTTGTTGTTGTTGTTGTTGTTGTTGTTGTTGTCACGTCATCAAGACCAGTGGTTGTTACTTTAACGGCCGCTTTATTCCAATCCTTTATTAACCCAATAAACATTATCAAAAGTATTTCTATGTATACACATGAACGTTATCTTATCCATCCTCATTCTACTTTCCAAGATAGATCTTCCTAATACGTAACTGCAAGCTCCTCTTCTTCCTATACTTATCCTGAAACGAAACTGGTTTTCACCCAACACGGTTTCCTTTAATAAATAGAAATAGGCACGTTTAGGCGTTACGTTCCCTACTGACTTGCATATGCTCTAGCCAGAGAATCTTTCCTTCTGGAAGACCTAAGATTGAAAATGGCCCTTCCATCGACTCCACAACTTATCCACGTTATGGAAGAGAGGAAAGAAAAACAAGAAGAGTTCTATAGAAAGGAAGCAATGATCGAACCAAGAACTAAGACACCTTCTAACAAGCTTATCTGTCCATGGCTACTATCACAAGATTTGAGGGAAGGCAAAATATCACACCCCTGGTGATGCCTGTGATTGCACACTATGTGATGAGTTTTGTGACAGATACTGTACCATATACTTGCATGCCAAAAGCGACTGAAATCCTTAAAGCAATAAAGTAATTCAAATTGACACATCTATACACATTATGTATGTATTACTATGCAAGTTCATGCGCATTTCCTTTAATAAAATATGTCGTTTAATCAGTCTGACAACTGTCTTTGGCAGGATTTTTGAAACATAAATGTTCAAGCTGATTGTAGGATAATCTTCACATCTGACTTAAATATAGGGATGGATATTGTGTCCTCTTTCATGTGTAAGGGGTACATTATTATTATTATTATTATTATTATTAATAATATTATTGATATTGCTAAAGCTTAATCTTAAGCAAGATAACTTAAAACCGATCAACCGCTACATGTCACTACAGTTTTAACATACCTTATTGATACACTCTATTCATATGCCTACACGCTATTATCGGATGTGTTTACTGGTATAAATTTGAAAGTCCGCCATTCTAGTTTGTAATTACACAGCAGTCATGTCTATCACCCTTGACTTTATTTTCCAGAGAAATGGACTAACTGGTACGGATGAAGCCACGCAGGCGTATGTATTTACCAGCCTTCCCCGAACTGCCGAAAGCTCACTTTTATTGAATCTTTTAATTATAATCCAGCCTTTTGCGCTTTACATGAATGTCTGTGATGAAGGCAAGCTCATTAGGGAAGATTTATTCTCAATCTGCTAGCTTTTTATATACACCTCTCTGGACACGAGAACTTAGCCTGAAACCAGATGCTGTTACGATATTAGAGAAAGTACGTAGAACAGCTAAGTTAATGACATTGCATCCTAATGTTGACTTGTTTCATTTAGTACAGACGGCCCTACGGGTTTCTTGACTTGAGTAAATTTTAAAATTTCATTTGTTTGATGTATGAAACTACTTACTGTAGTCAAAATTAATTTCACTTAAAACTGAGAATAGCAGTCTGTAATCCCATGATTAGTGGATAAACAGTTGGAGGAGCGCAAGGCTGGGACGCTCTTGCGAAGAATAAGGCCTACATCTTCATCCTATTGATCATTTTCAGCGCAACCTAACATCCATTCATTTCAAACACCACATGCGATTTAATGAACCATGAAACGGCTATCCACACTCTCAGAAAATTTGGCATCGATGACACATCTCTGGCATTGATACAACAAATTTTCACTGAGAATAAAACGGGTCTGAAACAAGATGGTGGTCTCTCCCCGCACCTGTCTTCTATAAAAATCGTCAGCGAATGTGCGAAAACTATGTTGCTATAACCCATCTTGGAGTGAGAATTTACCCAAAGAACGCTGATAGGCTACTACTTTTGACTGTCGGGCCTTCACTGTCTATGTACTGATAACCTCCAAAAATAAGTGGAAAAGATCAAAACAGTGCATAACATACTGTAAATATCGGTCTAAGGATCTCTTTTGAATCGATTAATATATTGACTCGGAGAAGAAAGTATCTGCCCGAAGGATTGTGGCAAAATATGGAACACAAAAACAGCTTTAGGAAATAGCTCTCCTTAGTGTGGTCATATCTGGTGAGAAAAACGATTTCCGCCTTCTCTACGTAAGTTTGCATCAATTACACTCCTACAGATACATAACAACACAGGTTATCAGAAATATTCTACACAGAATGGCTGAATGATCACGATGTCCAAGTCCCCAATTCAATAAACAACAACAGCAACTACGTTACTAGATTTACCGGCTCAATTAAGTTCCCCTTCAGTGAAGGTTTTCGGCACCTCGGCATTCCAAAAAGCCACAGTAGTTAAAGGAGCGGAAAACCCACAACATTTGTACTATTATTATTATTATTATTATTATTATTATTATTATTATTATTATTACTTTTATTATTAAACTAACAACCCGCCCCGGCTTCGCCCAGTATATTTAACGGTTTATGCAATGTAAGCTTAAAAGGTGCACGGACGGCTGGTCTCAGACGCAATTCAGAAACGCCGAGGTGAACAGCGAAACTCTATACACATATAGACTACTCTTCTCTGAAGTCTTAACTTGACACGACTCGACAGTTTGATGCTGGCCGACGCTGGGGTCTTAAGACACACTCCGAAGCTAGTAATTTAAATTTCTATTGAATGGAGATTGTTGGAAGAAATGAAAACGTAAAAAACGTGGGTGATGTATTAAAGATAGGAATATGCTGTCCGGGACTTTTTGTAGAACTTTTCATGCTGAACAATTCTTACACTCATAGTATATAGATATTTTTAACGATTAACCCAGCGTAAGCTCAAAAGGCGCACGGACGGTAGGTTTTTCTTCAACTCAATTCTCTGAAATCGTTACTGCTCGGCTTCCCTTGCTTTTAAACGAATGTATTTCTACAGAAACCATCCCCGAGAAATGGTAAAAACTGCATCAAAATCCAGCCAGTGGTTCTCGTTATTACCCGTTGCATCCAAGAATCGGGGAAATAGTGGAAATAGTAACAATTTAGTTGGTTTTTGTTATTCTGTTGTCGAAAAATAACCTTCCAAAATTATCTCAAGAAAGTACTGAGGCTTGAAAGTTTGTTTCAGCTCCCAAACTGTTGCCACCCTACGATCACAGCAATTTTTAGTCTATTTTCAAATTTGAAAAAATAGGCTTATGAGATCACCTTTTGTCCGTGTGTGTATGCGTGTGTGTGTGTGTGTGTGTGTGCGAGAGGTGTGTGTGTGTCCCTAATAAAATCTAAACGGCTGGAGCGATTTCAATGAAACTCGGTAAGTTCATAGCACTATTCCGGGTGACCTCGACCATGCCCTTCAAATTTTGTTATGTCTTACCAATCCAATATGGCGGCTGTGCGAAATATTTCACCAGCATTCAATATCTCCGAAACTATTCCCGATATCACTCTGGAATTTTGTACGGTGATAAAGGAATCTACTAGAAGTTTACCTATGTGACTTTTAAAAAACTGGTAACTACAAAACCAACATGGTGGCCACGCGAATTTGCGACATTTAAAGAGACGTTTCTCGCCATTTAACTAATCAAACGCAATAAAACTTGGTACAGTAAATGTTTATACACATTGTAATGCACCGACATCTAACTAGGTTCAATTGCTTACATAACCACAAGATGGCGGATGTGCGAAATATTTCACCGGCATTCTATATCTCTGAAACTATTAGCGTTATCACCCTGAAATTTTGTACGGAGTTAAAGGGCACTACTGGAAGTTCATCTATAAGACATTCAAAAACCGGTTAACTACAAAACGAACATGGCGGCCAAGCGAATTTGATAATTTTAAATAGACCTTCCTCGCGATCTTATGTTCCAAACGCAATGAAATCTGGTACAGGGAATGTTTATACACATTGTAGTGCACTGGTATCTAATTTAGTTCAATTGTTTACATACCTCAAGATGGCGGCTGGGCGAATTTTAAAATTAAGTTTTTATTTCTTGTGTCGTAATCATGCGATCGAAGTGAAAGTTTGAATAATGAACCTACGCAATAATTTTCCTTTAATGGTACATGACTCCCTGGCCTATACATTTAACAATCCAACATGGCGACCATCCGAAATATTTGGACGGCTTTGAATATTTACGAATCTATTATAGCAATCAAACTGAATGTTTTATGTTCATAGGGGCTATGAACTTAAGTTCACCTATAGGACTTTAAATAACCTGGTGATCACAAATCCAACATGGCGGTGACGCGAATTAGAAATATTCACATGGACGTTTCTCTCAATTTAACCATCCGAGTGCAGTGAAACTTGGTACAGTAAATCCGTATACGAATGTTAATCTACTGGCATCTAATTTATTTAAATTGTTTCCATAACTACAAGATGGCAGCTGTGCGAAATTTTAAAATCTCCTTGTTACTTCTTGTGTCCTAACCATGCGATTGAAGTTTGAATGCTACACGTACACAATAATCTTCATGTAACAATACATAACTCTAGGACCTACATATATAAAATCCAACATGGCGACCATCCAAAATGTCGGTTCTCAATATCTACGAATCTATTACAGCAATCAAACTGATTTTTTTATGAAGATAGAGGCAATTAACATAAGTAGGATATATGAAAATAGGCTGTATAGTTCTTCACGGAACTACTTGTTTATTCTTGGATGAATCGACGCTGATGTGGTGGTTTAGGGAAAGATGAGGAAATAGCTTTGATCTCCTAGATATTACCGCTCCAAGAGATCCAATATCATAACGCCATTTCGGTGTATCGAATACTAAGTGAGGTTCAGACTTTGGCTCTGTGTGTGTCATGTACAGTACGTGATCAATGATATTTCTTCATCATTCCAGATGACAGCGCAATAGCGCCTCTCAATCTGCCGTAGTCGGAGCGTGGCCACATTCGTGTAAATGGCCAAATGCTTCTTGCCGGCCAGCGAAGGTTTCAGGTGTGAATCCCAATTGTGGAACATTTTCAAACGCATGCAACAGTTTGGAAGCTGAAATAAACCTTTGAGTTATAGTACTTTCTGGAAATAATTTCGGAAGGCTATTTTCGGACAGCAGAACAACAAAACCTAATTGGATTATTACTACTACCTTTATTATTAATAATAATAATAATGTTTTTGTTTTTAGCCCTGTTCAACTACTGCGGCTTTTAGAGACAACGGGGTGCCGAAAACGTTCCCTGAAGGGGATCATTAACGTGCCAGTAAATCGTGTAACGTAGTTGTTGTGTTCATTCAATTAGGGACCTGGACATCGTGGTCATTCAGCCCTATGTACTTGGGTTTGTGCAGATTGTTTTCCGATAAACTGTGTTGTGGTGTCAGCAAGACAAGGATAGGGAGGGAGACAATCGTGGCTTTAATTCAGGAACCATACCGATATCTGCCTGGAGAAGGAGTGGAAAACCACGTAAAACCACTTCTTGTATGGCTGAGTTTCAGCTTTACTTCAAGGGCCTGATTTAACCCCGTTCCAACCCTCAGAACAAAATTAAATTTCCTGGCGGAGCTGGAAATCGAAAATAGAACCTCCCGGGTGACAGCGTAGAACACAAACCAGTAAGAAACGAAATGGTAGAACTAAAGTTGCTATGACTTACTGAAATCTTCCGTATCTTTCAATGGATGGCAACCGATGTAACAGGCACAGGCCTCAGACACCAGTTAAATTCCTTCTGTTGTGGCTACTTTCCTATATAAGGGTGCCCATCAGCCATGTGGAGGTTTGCCAGTGTTGGTTGGTACTGAAATCCACTCCTGTGATCTAGAAGATCATTGGGACATTTCCCGTTATGTTGCTATTATAATGCGGTATATTCATATTTTGTTCTGCAAGTCAAAATGCCAAAAGTTACGAGTTGGGTACCCACAAGCCATTTTGTCTATCTTACATCCATATGGCTTGTACTCTATGTACACAACATAATGCAATATCTGTACGCTATTTGGTCATAATTGCAGTCGTGAAGATCCAATCCCATTTGTCATTTCTTTGTGTTTGGGAATTTAATGTTTTCCTAAAAGTGGGTAACACTTCGTTAAATTTCTTATACTACACAGCCTGACAATTCCTAAGGAAGAGATACATTGGTAGAAAGGAATATTCACAGGCACGGATGGAAGACATGCAACACAGAGCATACGAAATAGAGGTGGAGTGGTATATTTATATAAAAAATAGTACAGATTTTACCCTATGGGACGCAGGATAACAGATATAAATAAATCAATACATGACGTTCTCTTTGGAAACAGTTCAGACTTACAAAATGAAGGTCGATACAGCCGGCTTCGGTGGCGTAGTTGGATGTTGAGCTTCTATGCCCAAGATCGCGGGTTCAAACCCGGCATGATCAATAACCTTCCACTAATTACACCTGTGTGAAGCTAAATAGGTTAGATTTGACAAATGCTTTTAGGTTCCAACGTTCATCGCCAGGAGCCGACTGCGGTGGCTTCTAGTAACCAAGTTCAGAACTAGTTGGTGCTTGATGGTGGCGTTTGGTCGCAAAAGTTTGAACTACTTGAAAATCGAATGTCTGTAGTCCTTACTTGAATTAAAAACAGATAACACACACTAATACAGCCATCACAATTAACTCTGGTTATCAGACAGATTCTACACACTCCCAAAGTACACGTGGCTACATGACCGTGTTGTCGCAGACCCTAAACTGAGGAACCAACCAACCAAGGTCGATAGGAATCTCTCACTAAGAAATATGCTCTCCTCGGACACGAATGCACATTGTGCACCTGTTCTTCATGCTGTCTACTAAAGTGTTGAGGAGTCCTTGATTGATATTTTCCCACTCCTCTCTCAAGGCGATTTTAAGGTCTTGCACGGTTCGGGGAAGGTGAGTTTGTTGAGAAACACGTCTGCCAAGAGCATCCCAGGCTTGCTCGATAAGATTCAAATCCGGGAGTAAGGAGGCCATTCGATACGTTCAATATTTTCACTTTCTAGTGTGTCCGCTACTGCAGTGGTCCTGTGTGGGCGGGTATTGTCGTCCATAAACAGAAAGTCAGCACCTACCGCACCCCTAAAAAGACGAACGTGGTCCAGAATAATCTCACTGCAATACCGCTGTGCAGTAACGGTACCAGCGTTGTTCGGCCATTGTGCATAATGGCTGTCCACACCATAACACCGAGGCCATGCCGATGACGCTCATGAACATTCTGTGGTGAGTAACGTGATCCCCTCGCCCTCCATACTAACTGGTGGCCAGAATCACTTGTCACCGTGAAGCGGAATTCTTTGGTAACATCACTCCGAACCACTATTGCTGACCCCAACCTACATGTTCTTTACACCAACTAATAACTCTTGCTCGACGATGGCATGATTGAAGTGGGAGGCATTTAACAGGCTTCTGAGCATGCAAACAGCCTGATGTAATCAGCATGAAATCGTTCTGGCAGATACACGTGTAACGGTAGTGGTTGCAAGGTCTGCAGCTATCTGACGAAGAGTGATAATATGTCTGTTCATTTTCGCTGCAGATAACACTTCCCGCCCTCTTCAGTGCCTTTTTCTCTCATTGGTCGGTTGTTCCTTCGCATTTTTCGGTACAAGTGTTACTGATAAGTAAGGCTGCGCTGTAATTTGTCTGTCCTAGTGCAAGCTGGAACAATGGGATACCGCTGAGCTAATGCCATTGGCTGTAAACATCTAATAGTTGCTAACCTGGCCATCGGCAATCATATCACATCACTTTCATCAATTTTCACTTCTCCAAAACTAAAATTGTATGTACTGCAAAAAGAAAAGGCATACACGCTACAAAACATAGTAATAAACCATTAATTTTAATTAATGCTGAGATCAAAATATTTTTTTAATCATATTCTTTGGACACGTTTATGTCTACATTATGTGATACTGCTTTACATTTGTTTAAATAGGCTTCAAAATAAGTATAAGTGCATGGGATTTATCAAACACATTGCGACCCCTCATGCACGTTTATGTGTTGTGACTGACGTAGGGTTTAAAATAACTACTGGTATTTATGTCTGTATAGATCTATAATTTGTTCCACTGTAAGAGGATACGTATTTTGGGACACCATATACACAAGTACAGACGGCAGATAATAGTTTCCGTGAGTGGTCTTTAAGTAAGCCGATTTGCTCACACAAAGCTTTCCAACCTCTATTTACTTGACAAGAGAGTGCTTTTGTTTCATTTTGTGTTCAATTCCTAAGGATCCGCCTGAACAATTTTCTCCAATTCTCTGTATAGAACATCCCGTAAGACTTGTGTGAGCCTCCCCTCGGGGCAAGTTGTAATGTACTCTCTCGCTCCCTTCTGATGCTACAGACGCACTTCATTACTGCGTCACACAGTCAATTCTCAATGGAGTAAGGTAGCGCCTTGATTAGCTCAACCCATGAGGAGCTAAATGCTGGCAAAGTGAGCTCATGGTTTAATTTGTGCTGCGCCAGTCATTTATCACGAGAGATTGATGATACTTTACGCAGAGAGGAGTCCCAGCATTATCTCTGTGGAACCGATCGTATGCTAATCTCATTATTATGCTACTTGGCTACGCTGACAATTTATTACCAAGGCTTCGATCAATTCAAAGCAAAATGTATCTAACATATTCCACAATACCCAGTAAATCATCAAATAATGATTGACAATCAGGTAATAACCACATATTGGACTGCATGAAGAGGTAGACCTTGAAAAAATAAAACCAACCTCAAGCCAACATTCATTCATTCATTAATTATTTCATTTATTAATTTATTCATTTATTCATTTATTCATTTATTCTTCTTCTTCTTCTTTTCGTTTGGGCCTACTGAGGACCACGGGGCTAGTTTTGACTTCTTGTAAGGAATTTATGTTTCTTCTTAGCCCAGGCAGCTTTCATCTTCTGGCTGTGTGTCTGCTTTCTTTCCTGTGTCCACTTCGGTCTGGTAGTCTCTGTACTCTTCCTTATTCATTTATTCTTTTATTAATTTATTATTTATTTATTATTTATTATTTTTTTCATTTTTTTCCTAGTAATCCACCCCGACTTCGTCCGGTATCTTTAACGGTTTACCTAGAGTAAGCTTAAAAGCTTAAAAGGCGCACTGACGGCAGATCCCAGACACAATTCAGAAAAGTCAACGTAAACAGTGAAACTCCAAACACATATACTCTTCTCAGAAGTCTTAACTTGACACGACTCGAAAGTTTGATGCTGGCTGAAGATTCACTCGCTAGCTCATTAACTCTATCAGAAGCTCTTGACTTATTGATTTACTTACGGACTTTGTGATATCGTGGTCATGTAGCCCCGTTTTCTTGAATGAGAGTGAAGTCTGCCTCATTACCTGTATTTCTGTTATGGCTGTACTTTAGACTAGGATTTGGGTAGCAGCTGACTGTGGCCTTAATTTAAGTACCAACCCATCACTCGCCTGGAGGAGAAATGGGGAAGTCACGGGAAACTACTTCTACGATGGCTGAGGTAGGAATCGAACCCATTTCTTATCAGTTCTGCCTCACGAGGCTAAATGAGACCCATTTCAGCTCTCAGAACATAGTAGACCCAGGAATGGAACTCAGACCTTCGCAGTGACAGCCAAGAACGCTAGTCACTACCCCACGAGATGGAGGGGTTGAGAAAGGCTGAGATGGAGAATCTTAATAGTACATTAAGCAACAAGCCTATAATGGCAATAATTAATACACAAGTATGTTTATAAAACGAACGTATGCGAGTTTTATAATTTCCATACGAGTGTCTTAATTACCATTATAGGCGAGTTGCATACGACTGTGTATGTTCTACGATAATTATTATAACTATTTTATGTTCGAACAAAAATATTCATAAATATCTGTCGAGATTTCGCCAGTTTTATGTACTGAACAGAGCGCATGAGACGCTGGGAATGCCTTGTATTTGACCATGGCCACCTCCATTACTCTACTATGACACTAGGCCAGGCAGTGTGATTTACATTAGAAGGCCGTGGAACTCAGCACATCTAATTATCTAATTGGTCAAACAACTGTTTCTTGAGCTCTGATTGGAGGGAGAAACTGTTTCATAATGAAAAATAGTGTTATAATGAGTCTCATTATAGTACAGTTTTCTGACAGATAACAGTCATGGTCGAACATAAATAATTATTATAAATAGGCCTATTTGTTACTACTGCTGTTGATACTAACGGGCTTGGGACACCAGCTCCATGTTCTTGTGCTTATGTTTCAATTATTTCCTACCCTGTGTTACTGAGGTTGCAGTAATGAAGTGTGCAAATGTAATCAGTATCTGTGCAAATGTAATCAATATAATCTACGATCTTGAAATAAGGAGGCATTTGGGAGGAAAGCGACCGGCGAATAACTCCCCTCAGGGGAGTCGCTGACTTATGAGGAATTTGAACCTATATTTCAGGTGGACAACTTTTCTTTCCTATCCCCTCTAACAAAGATAAGTCTAACGACAGAAAGATCCAAGACAGCCTTGCCTTCTAAATGACTAATAGTGGAGTGAATTTCGTTAACTTGATGTTCCGTGAAGAATAGGGAGTACTTACTAATATTAGAATCTAGAGCATTATTCAAGGTTAACTCTTACTTCGTAGCGCACAAGTCAGTGGAGTTGGGATGAAACACAAGTAACATAAAATGGTTCTGCAGAGAATAGATCAACCCTTCTTCTGGCTAGAGACAGAGTTTAAGTGGGGTCAGTACGGGCTCACTCCATGGTCCCGTGCGAATTGAAAGATATCAAATACAACTGCATCAGGAAGGAGTAATATGACGAATGATAAAATGAAGCTCGCAAGCTGCCATTGGGAAGAAGGGTATGTGTCATCGCCTTGCTCTGAGTCAACACCTGCCCTACTCCCACGGAATCCCTGGCCAGGAGGATATGCTTATCGCGACAAAAGCTGGGAAGTTTTCAGCCGTATACTGAAATTGCCTTCCTTCTTTATTTCTCAAATTTAGCTTATAAGCTACGTAATGTAATTCAAAAATCCATTTGATTTATACACTTACAAATATAAACTAATTATTTCGAAGAAAGGGCGGACAAATTATCAAAATTAATGCTTTTCAAACGGTCAACACGATTGTACCCAATTGCAATGGGCGTTCCCCTAACATGAAAAACTTACATCAGATTAATAAATTAATAAATTCACCAGTTAAGACTGTCAAGCGTTCATCGTCAGTTCCATTACACTTAGGCCGTTAAATATATGTCAACGAGTATGTGAGAGATTGTATTTACAATATGTAAGTTATTTCACAGTGACAATCAGAGATATCACACTAAATTGGCAAACTGGAAGGTCAATAGCCACCAACAATTATCTGAAGAAGAAATCGCATATAACTAACAAATCCTAAAGTTTGTGCTACTTTATAATAACTGCTGTAACTAAATAAGTGTAAGTTATATATTGTAAATACCAGCACCCACATACTTGTAGATATAGATTTAACGGCCGAAGCGTAAATGATCTGATGATGATCGCTTGACGATCGAAACTGGTCATCCCAATGAATGGATTTGTTAAGTTCATCTATTTTATCAGATTTAGAGAAACACCCATTACAGTTGGGTAGAATCGTGTTGACTGTCTGAAAATTATTAATTTCGTTTACTAAGGCAAGACTGAAAAATGGCTTCCAACACATGAACTGGCAAATAAAATTTTCAATTTAACTTTTTAATTATTTAAAACTACATAAATATTGTGTAGCCTAGTTCTAGGTATTATATGGATGCTTCTTACTTAAATACTAATTTTCATACCTTGCACTAGAGTAGCTGTGCGCAAACACACAACAGATGACAATCAGACAAATTTAAGCTGAGGGCAATCTGGGATAGATACCAACTTTTAGCCGAAAATTCAAAATGCACACGATGAAAATTTATATGATATGGAGAGTAACATTTAAATGCATTCGTTTTATAGACCTACAAATGTAAATGTATTTGTTAAGTACACTAACAAATTTGCTTTCGGTTTATACATTTACAAATGTAAAGATATTTGTTTTATACACTTACAAATTTAAATGCTTTCGTTTTATACATTTACACATTTAATGCGTTTCGTTTATCTATTATATATAATCCAAAATTGACTCATCACCACAGGGCTCAAACCACTAGACCTAGAAAGCTGAAATTTTGAATGTTGGTTGATCCGAGTATGTAGAGGCCCACTAAGAAACGGTTCTTGAAAATTCAATTTGAAGTGACTTTTTTCGGTCCTTGGCACTGAGCAAGGACAGTCGGTACAAAGGTCGGATTTAGCTCATTTTAAGCCGCCAGATACGAGAAACAATAATCGGAGGTCCTCTAGGGACTCCGAAACACACTTTTTAAGTTCCTAAAATGAACGGTTTCGGAGATATTCCCAAATAACTGTGTTCCCTCTGAGAAAGAGATCAACGTTACTATGGCTACCGCTGAAATTTCCCAGACCGGGGATAGTTTTCTGGCAATATCTCGAAAACCGTTCGTTTTAGGGCCTTAGAACGATGGGTTCGGTTCCCACTTCTTTGAAGTGGAAACCACGAACATTGCTCCTCGCATTGATACGCGCAAGAAGAGCTATATTCCATATTTCTACGAGCAAATCGACTTGGAAAGTCTCATCTATTATATATAATCCAAAACTGACTCATCACCGCAGGGCTCAAACCACTAGACCTAGAAAGCTGAAATTTTGCATGTTGGTTGATCCGAGTATGTAGAGGCTCAATAAGAAACTGTTTTTGAAAATTCAATTTGTAAGTGACTTTTTTCGGCCCTTTGGCATTGACCATCCAAAATTGACTCATCGACGCAGTGCTCAAACCACTAGACCTAGAAAGCTGAAATTTTGCATGTTGGTTGATCCGAGTATGTAGAGACCCTCTAAGAAACGGTTTTTGAAAATTCAATTTCTAAGTGACTTTTTTCGGCCCTTGGCACTGAGCAAGGACAGTCGGTACAAAGGTCGGATTTAGCTCATTTTAAGCCGCCAGATACGAGAAATAATACTCGGAGGTCCTGTAGGGACCCCGAAACACACTTTTTAAGTTCCTAAAATGAACGGTTTCGGAGAATATTCCCAAATAACTGTGTTCCCTCTGAGAAACAGATCAACGTTACTATGGCAACCGCTGAAATTTCCCAGACCGGGGATAGTTTTCTGGCAATATCTCGAAAACCGTTCGTTTCAGGGCCTTAAAACGCGGTGTTCGGTTCCCTCTTCTAACCACGAGCATTGCTCCTCGCATTGATACGCGTAAAATGAGATTTTTTAATTTATAGTGGTGGCTTTTGGGATCGGACACGATCGTGATTTTGAGTCTTATTTTATACTCTTTGAGCTGGTTATTGTAAGCGAGCATTCAGAACTTTACTCTAATTTACAATATTAATATTCTTTCTATTTTGCACGGTATGCTTTCTTTTTCTTTATACATTTTTTTTTTGTTAACTGAATATTTTTGTTTGCCAATTTTGATCTGCTCTTTTTCGTTTTTTACCATGATCAGCAACCCATATCCACAGTCGAATGTGTCGTATTCTACCGGCTGTCACGTTAATTATTATTTTTTCTTAATTATTCTTACTGAGGAATAATGTTGGTATTTTGTGTTTCACGGCCATTGAATCCCCTCACATTGAACGGCTTGAACCTAGAAAAGTTGCTGAGTTGGACTAATGTACTAATGGTGCAGCAGAAAAGAGGAGAATTGAAGCTTTTGAAATGTGGTGATACAGGAGAATGATGATCAAATGGGTAGATAGGGTAACAAAGGAGGAGGTATTAAGACGAGTAGGAGAGGAGAGATGTTTCTGGCGACTGCTAATGAAGAGAAGAGATAGGAGGGTAGGACACATATTAAGACACCCAGGAATAGCAAGCTTAGTTATGGATGGGGGGGGGGCGGACTAGAACTGTAGGGGTAAACCAGGGTTAAACAGATTGCCTCGGATGTAGGGTGAGGTAGCTATGTAGAGATGAAACGATTAGCTCAGGAGAGGGAGACATGGAGGGCTGCATCAAACCAGTTAAAAAACTTAAGACTCAAACAACAACAATCAGGAATGTGAGGCAAAAGGGTGGTTGGAGATTTCAATCCCTGGGATGTAACACTGGAACAGACTGCATAATGTACATCAGCGGCCAAGGTGAAAGATATTTAACTATAGGTCTATTAATAGCGATATGTTGACGTTAAAATCATCAATAAGTATGGCCAAATTACATCCAGAATAGCTTAAGTAAGAATACTTTTAATTCCCCATATTCCGATAGATTTGCCATTTGAACCCTTCAGAATAGCAGTGTTTATATGCAAGAATCTTGATCAAGGGGTCGCGCTCAGTTCCTAGTGTGATGTTTACGTTCGCCAAACAACATGCTCTACTGAGGTAAGGGTCATAGGATTAAAACTATAATTAAGAAAGAAAGGTGACAAGATGTAAAATAATAACATGATTTAATGACTAATAGTGCATAAAAAGAATATAAACAAAAATAATAAAAAAAATCCTCCCTGAATTTTCCCATGACAGGAATATCTATCATTGCTGAGGAGTCAGACGGATCTCCCCCTTATTAAAATGTGGATCCTAGTTCCACTAACTTGCAATTTGGATTTTATGTACGCGTAGTGACTAACTACGAGGAATGAGTACTTTGGATGACTGTTCGTTTACAACGGGTTAACAGCCACGATGCTTACGAACAATCATCTCGTAAATCAACGTTTACGGATATGGGACATGACACTAATAAAAACCATTAAATTTAATGCTGACACACACACACTACAATCTACTATTTACCGGAATCTCTTTCGAGACCCTCATTTAGCGCGATGACGCACTGGACAAAATGAGCTGCCAACACCGGCCAATTGCTCAATCCACAAACAAGGAAATACAGCATCGCACTTGACTTCACGGGTCACTGATATGGAATATAAACATATAAACATGGACTAAACCAATAACAACAAAAGCCTGACCGGCTAAGATTACTTTATATGAACAAAACTGCATGTTAAGGTAACGCTTCGGAGATTATCGTGATTCGTAGGCAACTCCCATTTATTTAAACAATTTTACCATTGATCAGTTCTTAATGTTGTATTTCAAGTAATTACGGAGCCAAACGAGCGCTCCTCACTAATGACCTCGCTAGCAACCTTCAGTCCGTCTTGTGAAACAGCTCCCCTCTCCTCAATACCTGTCATTGTCCCAACTCCAGTGTGTAAAAATAACTGACCAGCTGTGCCGTTATCTCAAGGAATCAACAGCAACAAAATCTCAACCACCTCAACATATGGTCAGACATTAATCAAAATATCCACAATTGCCCTCGCAAGGTAACAATATGGACCTGGCACCAAGCTGACAGAAATCAGTCTACGCTGAAATTCCCGCTTTTAATGACCACAAAATACACACACACACACTTCTGGGAATGACATGACGTTTTTCACACAGATCGGCTGAATAGATACTCACAAACTATCAAAAATAAATTAAAACCTACGATAGAGCGGACTGCTCTTCGTCACAAATCACATTGCTCCAAAGGCAATAATCTCACTGAATCTGATCAATAATAAACCTTAAAAATATTCATTACCCTCCATTCTATTGTATATTATATTACTTCAGTCCTACTTCTGAAACACAACATATCTCCGAGAGACGTTTTTTAACCGCATTGCGTAACATATGCAAACACGGTCGTCCACATAGCTACGTTATTTAAAACAACAAACAAACAAGAACCTTCTGGGTAGTTTATTGACTGAGGAATAACCCACCCACCAAGGGAAGATGATTAAGAGAAGGAAGTAGATTTGGGATTGGAAAAGAAGGATAGAAAGATAGGAGGAGAGTCCCACAAAATTAATAAGTTTAGCTTTAAACACACTTAAGGGTGGTTGCCACCGAAAATCCGCTTTCGGATACCTAAAATGAGTAAGGACTTGGTCTAAGCTGACGAGAAACACAGATAGAACTTGGGCGGTTTGCAACAGAGTGGCTTTAGTGTATTTCCTCCCAAGCACGAATAAGACTACGATAGGGAAGGGTGATAGTCTGGCAAGACAAATAGTAAAAGCTTTATTGAGTATGAACGAGGGCATAAACCTAGGAAGAGCTAGGAAAGCCAGGATCTTGCCTAACTGTAGTATCAGAGAAATGATGAATCCAAAAACAAATATTTAATTTATTTAACAATTCAAAGAAGTTTGAGGAAATTAACAAGCGTGTAATATAATTTTGACAAACATAGTTCATTTGAACTTTTCAACAAATGGGGTCGCAGACCTCTCAACATTAAACGTTTGCTCCAGGCAATTGACAATTTACAAGGTTTCAAACCTTACATGTTTCTAAAATCATTATAAGATTTAAACAAATGAACAATGAAATAATTAAAGCTTGAACGTGAATTGGAGTACAAAGAGTGCACCTTAAGAAATTCTGGAGAGAATGTTCTAGAGAAAGTGACAACTTTGAAAATAACAATAATAACAACATGAAAAGTAAGATAGAAGTTCCTACAACTTCTTATATTTATACAGAATTACTATATGAGAATTATACAAAAGAGGGCAGGTCACTTACTGTGAAACCTGGAGAAAATGAAAAGGAAGGTTCTAGACTTCCCAAGTTTGAGCAGGAATCACTAGCCAAATGGGACAGTTTCCATTTCGTGAAACCTGAACATGACTCGCTCAAGAGTTTAAGGAATTGTTTTCCCTGATTATAGGAAAGGAACAACGTGAATTTAAAACTTGTATCACACAAGCAATTATGCAGAATTTAATTAATGTTAAACTAGCAAAGTTGGAAGGGCACCTCGTGAGTGACACCTTATAGAAAGTTACAATTTTATTAATAATGGTGGTTAGTAGAAGGTTGAGGAAAGGTCATTGGGATATAGGATCAATGTTCATGGCCGTATTTAATATAACCGGACGATCGCGACGCGGTAGAAACGTGGAGCAAGCACTGATTATCACTATAGTCTGTAAAGATTGATGCAAAGTTCACTGTAGAAACTCGAAAGTTCATGAGAAAGAAAGTTTTTACAATGCTGGAAAGAACTGCAAACACGGTCGTCCACATAGCTACGTTATTTAAAACAACAAACAAACAAGAACCTTCCACTAATAACATATATGCGAGCTGCTTCCATGCAAAAGGTGTGTCAGACCAAATTAAATATACTACGTTAATCACACAAGCTAATTATTTACAAAACAAATTATGTCCCATATACCATAAGTTAATCTATCAGATAATAAGAATATTATTCAGTACTCATCCTCGGCCAGTCACCCGTCAAAGGACATCCGCTGCCATCTCCCAGCTGAATGCTTCTTAGCTCATCTCAGCCATCTGGACGGAGTGTTGATAGTTCCAGACTTCCTTCAGGATAAGCGATGTTATCTCTCGTGCTGATTCAAAAAGTTAGATTATTATACACTTGATATCTGACTACTAAATTCGCCGTTTCAGGTACTACTTTCCCCGGAACTGTCTGTTGGCGAATTATCGAAGATACTGCCCCTACAAAATATAGTACTGTGACTATCTACCACTGAATTTAACACATTTATAATAACCTGTGTCCTCGACACACAAAATATAATAACTTACGTCCTCAGACGAACAAAAGTAATAGGCTCCGTCCTCAGACGAACAAATGTAATAAGCTTCCGTCCTCAGACGAACAACTGTAATAAGCTACGTCCTCAGACGTACAAAAGTAATAATCACTGTCTTGGCTCTTCACGCCACTTATAAATGAACCGGCCCTAGGTATTGATAGTGGGGGAAATTATATAAAAATTTCTCAAAATAATAGTGGTACAGGAATGAAATAAATATCACTGAACTCGAAAAATAGCGCAGGTCAAGAATATGCCCATTAATCCTAGAATCGATCGTAGAGATTTTGTCTAGGCGATCTCCCGCGTTAATGCTAGTCATCGCGTACCCAAGCTAGACTTGTCGCGCTGGTAAGCATTATTCTCTCATTGGTTCCACATTTTCTGTAACTTGGCGGTTTTTATCAGACCTTGGCTTCGTAGGAGTGTCTATTATTTTCATCAGCCACTCACGTTACTGCATCATATTTTTTCTAGGCGCGAATATTACAATGAACATACCAGAAGCGTGTCTCACTGCGCGTCGCTTCTATTTTGAGGTGGCCACCACCTGTCCTTCTGAATCATTGCTAGGTCTTTCTTTTCACAATCCTAAGTATTTAGCCTATTGTCAAACTGCTGCAGGTATGTCCCCATTGTCTCCAACCACTGCTTGAAATTTCCTCATCTCCGTCTGGCTATTTTCATGATGCTGGTGGAAATATTTATTAATTGAAGAAATAAAACATCGAATCATTTATCCATCAGAGGGTAAAGGGTTCACAACTCCCCCACTCACAAAATTTCGAACTTCGGAGGAAGTCGATAATTTTAAAAAAAATTCGTAGGCCAATTTGTTTTATTTCAGAATCACCCCTTTTCTATTACTTGGTCTAGCCGCTCCTGTCTTGAATGGCATTTACTCGTCTCATTTCCTGCTTGGACCTCGCCCCTCCAACTGCTTGCATGACGCGCTGGTGCCTTAGGCAACACTCTGCTCGTCTCGTTAATGTTTGTCAACACCAATTCCACTTCCTTCTTCACGTGCCGTACTCAACTGCTCCCCGTTCACTTGGTTGATATTGGACGTCCATATATTTAAACTGCATCATTATTTCGGCGCTCTCATGGTTCACTTCTACGATACTTTTTTAGGTTGGCAGCGTTGTAGACCGACATTGTTCCTGTGCTTAATTCTTTCACTCGGTATGCATTATTTCCAAGGTTTCTTACAATAGAATAGGGTCCTATGAACTTTTCGCAGAATTTGCTGAAGATCTTCTTCTCTGGATCCGATGTAGTGGGTCGTTTCACCAAAACGAGCTGGTTGATTTCTAGATCACTGTTAAACCTCTTATTTCTCACTCGCCGTAATCTGCGGTCTGCTTGTTTTCTCATGTAGGCTCTCGTTCTCTCAATTCGCAGGTCAGGTGCTATCATGGGATCTTGTGGGCAGTTAATGATGCTTTTCCACGTTCTCACTGGATACTCGTTTTTGTGTAGGACCATAGGGATCTGTCCTGTTGACTCGTGCCTGGTAGAATTCATGCATGTCTCTACATCCTTAATTTTATCCACCCATTTGTGATGTTCATTTGGAATGAAGATTCTCAAGTATGATGTTACACATTTTATTGCTCTCTCACTTGGATTAGCCTGGGCATGTCAGATACTGCTTAAAACGTGTTTTATACCCATGTCCTCAATACCTTTCTTGAATTCGGCGCTTGTAAAATAACTGCCATGGTCTGACAATATAAATTCTGGTTTTCCAAGGATTGGAATAACTCTATTTCGAATACGACTGAGTACTTGTTTCGATGTAGTTTTCTGAATGGGGCATAATACGACAAACTTAGAAAATACATCAATGCACACTAGCAAGTGCCGGCAACCTCGCCTTCCTTTCGGAATTGGACCGAAACAGTCTAGGGCCAGTAGCTCGCAGGGTTTCTGAGGTAGCAATGGTCTAGGATACTGCCTCATTAAATAATTATTGGGCTTTGTCCTCTGACACGGATCACAAGTCGTAATGACGTCACATATAGTTGTTCTCATACGTGGCCATGTAAATGTCTCTCCTATTGTCGCTTCGCATTTATCTACATCGACGTGTCCGTAACTTTCGTGAGTATGCCATGTCAGTCCTCGCTGTAAGGATGCAGGTACTAATATGCGTAACTTGGTGCGGTCATTATCTACCCATTTGTGCAGCAAATTGTTGACATAAACATATCTTCCTTCTTTGGCTTTCGCTTCTCGAAATGCAGGTGTTCCTGTAGGTAGTTGCTTTCTGAAGTATTGAATTAATAGCATCATCCATGGTTCCGCTTCCTGTTCTCGCTGTATCTCACGTAACTCCTCCAAGAATTCCCGGTCCTTCGGTGTTAACTCCAAGTGTTGTACCATCGCTGTTTCTTCATTATCAGGCTCTGGGTTCCTGCTGAGTGCATCCGGAATCACGTTCATCTTCCCAGGACAATGTTCAATCTCAATGCTAAACTGCTGAATATATATAGACCAACGTGTCACACGTTCGCTTGCCATCGACGTCTTAAACAAGAATGTTAGTGCCTTGTGATCAGTCCTGACAACAATGGGGTAGCCATAAATTATTCTTTTCCATTGTTGAAGCGCATGAAGTATGGCCAACAATTCTAGTTCCGTTACAGTATAATTGCGCTCGTGCTTACGCAATCTTCGCCTGAAAAATGCCAAATATGTTTTATGTTGCAGGTTAGCTGGATCTTCTTGATAGAGCATAGCACCTATACCAATTTGTGAAGCATCCGCTTGGATTATAAATTTGTGCTTGAAATCTGGATATCCTAATTTAATGCAGTTTTCCAATAGCTGTTTTGTTGCTTGGAACGCCTTCTCACACTCCGCATTCCAAAACCATTAATTATTCTTCTTTAGCATTTCCTGCATTGGAGCTACAGTCTCCGTGTAACCTGGACAGTTTTCCTTACAGAATCCCGTTACGCCTAAGAAAGCCCGAATGTGCTTGACTCTCGTTGGTGTAGGGAAATTCTTTATCGCTTCGATCTTAGCTGGATTTGGCTTCACTCCCTCCTTGTCAATGATGTGGCCCAAATATAAGATCTCGCTCTTGAAGAAATGCGATTTCTTCAAGTTTACTTTGAAATTTGATGCATTCAGGTTGCCTAATACTTTATCTAAATTTTCCATGTGAGTTTCAATGTTGTCGGATGCCAGCAGAATGTCATCAATGTAGCGTACTGTCATCTCCTTAACTTCCTCGGTTAGATTCCGGTCCAGGGCTCGGATTAAAGCACAGCCCGCTGTTTTGACTCCAAAGGGCATTCGGACGAAGCAAAACGTTTGGTTATCGAATAAGAAGCCAGTTAGAAGCTGTGACTTCTCATCCAATTCAATATGGTGAAACGAGCTCGTCAGGTCAACTGATGAATAAATGCTTTTGTTTTTAAAGCCTTTTAATACGTCTCTGATAATTGGCGCTCTGTCATACTCAGGAAAAATGAGTCTCATGTTGAGATTTCTGGCATCTAAACAAAGTCTAATAGATCCATTTGGTTTTGTGACTGCCAAAATCGCATTTAGATAAGGTGTAGGTGTCTCCCTTATCACTCCAGCTTGTAACATCTCATCTATAATGACCTTAACTTGACCACGATATTTTTCAGGAATTGGGTACAACCTGCTTTTGAATGGTGACCAATCCTCGACTTGCATAGAATATTTGAAATTTAATATTTTCCCAGGTACTGTATCAAATACTGTTTTGTGCTTCCTTAAAATCTCTTCCAATTGTTTTCTGTGTTCACCCCCAAGTTGAATGTCATTGAGCCGCTCCTGTAGTAACTCTTCAAATTGTGCCTCACTGTCGTCTCCTTCCGTTAATAAAGACCATATCTCCTGGGATTCACTCTCCTCATCTAGTTCCACAACAGCTCCTTCTATGATGTTATCTTCTGCCTTTCGTATCTCCTCTTCCGTCTCTTCCGATATTGCTTCCAATGCCCAAGAATTTACATCTCTTCCGGTAGTGATTTCATCCATATGCAATCCCACATTCTTCAGCTGATCATACTCTCTAAAACTGACTGTATTCTTGTGCAAATCTATCACTGCTTGATAGTCACAAATGAAATTTGCACCAAGAATTATATTGAAATTCATCTTTGCCATGATAATGAATGTTTGCCCAAAAGTATGTTCCAATATGTTCAGCTCTAAGTATGCCTGACGTTTACAAGTGACGGTGCGTTCAGGAATAACACCCCTCACTTTGAGCTGTGGTACGGGAATTACAGGAATATTCTGACTCCGTCCCAACTCTCGAACCAAGGCCTCCGATGCCAGACTGATCTGCGACCCCGTATCCAATAAACATCTTATATTAATTCCACCAATCCTCGCGTAAATAATGGGTAACTGCCTAATTTCATCGTTCCGTGGTTTCACCGTCTCCTCCAGGCAGTCTTCTGGCAAAGCAATCCATTCTTGTATGTTCGCTACTATCCATCCATCTTCAACTTCCGACTGTTGCGTTTGTAGACTGTCTTCTTTAACCAAATTTAGCATTTTTTTAAGCTCCGGTGCGACTCCCATCATCCTTTTGTCGCCCATGCCCTTGATATTCCTCTTGTCTCAGTAGACTTCCAGCTTCCTCAGTATGTGTGTCTGGATTCTTCATGTTCCCAATGGCTTTTTCCCATCTTCCGAGCTCTCCACCTTGACTAGCGTGTAATTCCTCTAGGTAATTTTGTGATTGAGCGTGCCTATCATCCCAGTCATTTCGATAATTACGTGGCTCTCCTTGATTTTGATCTCTCCTTCCTTTCCATCTTTGATTAGCATTGTAATCACCGTATCTTCCATAAGGCCTTTCATTTCTTCGATTTTCACGCCATTGCTGATATCCTCTATGTTGATATCTATTGTTGCCTTGGTATGACCTATTGTTGTAGTTATTCTCGTTACGCTGGTATGGTCTGTTTTCTCCTTCGTCCTGGTTTCGCCTAGGTGTGGATGTGCTTTTATTAGTACCCTGCGTTTTAGTGTTTGCCTGTTTAGGTTTTATGACCTCTGTCGTATTGACTAACTCCAGCTGTCTTCCTCCTCTATAATGATTCTGAGATGTAGTCTCATCTATCTGGCGTAATATCTGCTCTGCATGTAAGGCCCTACTAACGTTCGCTGCGACTAGTACTTGCTGCACGTTGACTGGTAATTGCCGCGCTATTGTCATCACCAGATCCGCTTAATTTAAAGGGTAATCAAGGTCACGAAATTTTAGCATTTGCATGTTAAAGAAATCTGAGTATTTCGTTTGCTGGGTAGTTTGGTATTTTCTAGAGTAAAGCTCCATCCTTAGACTCTGTTGTATTGCTGGCGACCAGTACTTGCGCAGAAACGCTAATTTGAAATCTGACATAGTTCCAAATGTATATTTGAAGCTTAAAAACCATGTAAGGACATTTCCTGATAAAAATCTCTCCATCATCCTCAATCTACGAGCTTCAGGTACCCCAGTGTCATTGTAATGGTCTTCAATTTCTTTAATAAATGCTTTAGGTGTCACCCCTGAATTCTCCGTGTATTTCTGCGGTTTATAATCGTTCGAGCGAATTACTTGGATAAGTTGTGTGGGCTGATGACCGTCTTGTGGGGTGGAACTCCTTTCGATATTTTTGTGAAACCCTTCCGTGTTTGCTGTTAATGGGCTCTCTGTCTGAGCTTGACTCCCTGCTGTGCTTTCCTCCCCGGGGCTATTTGAGTCGTCCTGCCTATCACTCATTGTTCCTGTTTTAAATATCGAGGATTTTTCTAATGACCTCAGTTCAGCTTTAATGATCCTGTCTGTTTGCTCTTTAAGCTTACTCTTAATTTCTTGCTCTAATGCTTGAATACGAGTATGATTTTCGCCTACTGTCCTAAGGATGGTTGATCTTTCCTCTTTAGAATCGATATTCATTTTTCGCCAATCTTTCCTTATCTGCTCCTTAATTGTGCTTACTTTTTCCTCAATCTGGCTTTTAGTGTCATCCTGATTGCTTTCTATCTGGCTCAACCTTTCTTCCAATCTCGCGCTATTTTCGTCGATGGTACTCTTTAATTGACTCTGATCCGCTTCTAGGCTTTTCCATTGCTCCTCTGATTTTATTTCGAGACGATCCATGTCTTTAATTATGCCGGATATATTTTCATCTACCGCTGATAATTGTTGTTGAATGACTTTGCCGCTCTTTTCCATTTCCATAAATCGTCCTTCTAACTTATCCTGAGCTATCTTGACCTCGCTTGTATTCATAGTGCACGCTAGTTCAATTTGCTCTAATTTAGCTAACACCGTTTCATCCAGAATGCTAAGTTTTTGATCAAAAATACTTTCCAATTTCTTAATCTGGTCTAATTGTTTTTCATTATTTTTACTAACATCTAGGGCCAGCAATACCATCTGTTGATTAGTGTGATCCTTCATCTCTGCGGTTAACGTCTCTAACTGTGAATTTATAGTGTCGTTGATTTCACTCTTTAATAACCTAGCTTGTTCCGCCTGATATTCATTTTGTTCAATCCTACTGTTGTTTAATTGTGTCCGCAATGATTCACTTTGTTCAGATAGTTTTGTGTTTAGTGATTCACTTTGTTCAGATAGTTTAGTTTTCAGTGATTCACTCTGCTCGGATAATTTGTTTATAGACTCACTTTGTTCTAGCCTACTATTGTTTAATTGTGTCCGCAATGATTCACTTTGTTCAGATAATTTCGCGTTTAATGCTTCACTTTGTTTCGCCAATTTAGTGTCCAACAATTCCTGTGTTCTCCTAGCCGCGCTCTCAATGATTTCTTGAATCTGTTCCACCGTTGCCATCTTATACACTTTATATGAGACATTAGGGAAATGGCATAAAGCAATGCCCTTTGACACACACATACAATCCAATGCACATTTAATTTCTTTACCCTACTCAGTTCATTTATTTTTACATTTAATCCCACTAGTCGATTGCATCTCTGAGTGGTTCTAATTTTACTCAATTTAATTTAAACCCAAACACATATTTAGTCATTAAATTGTTATCCTGATCTGATATTAACACTGACTAATTAACAAAGTATTAATTGTCATTTAAGGCTACCAGCCTCCTAACATTTTCATGAGTTTGACTTTCTAAACAAATCTAGTTTTAACTTTAATCATTGGGCGCCCGGTATCACGTATATTAATTTATTATAATTCAATAGACAAAAACGCGAACCGTATTTTACATTGCAAACTCCTGATTTTAATTTATATTTCACACATTTGGCGGTATCACCTTCGCCTCACTTACTTTTAATAAAATATCACTTCCCGGTGATTAAAATACTGTCATATCTGCCTGCACTTGCGGCATGTCAGTTTTACTCAAATACGCCACTTAAATGTGATCCAGCAGCGAACCAGCAACAAAATTACACCTTCATTGTTGCGTCAGTTTGAAAACCCAACTACGCTTACATTGACATGTGCAAAATCTTTGCCGTTGCACCACAGTGAACCGCCCCACGCTTGGCCGCGCCAGTTTTATCTCCTATGAACCCTTCAAAATAGCAGTGTTTATATGCAAGAATCTTGATCAAGGGGTCGCGCTCAGTTCCTAGTGTGATGTTTACGTTCGCCAAACAACATGCTCTACTGAGGTAAGGGTCATAGGATTAAAACTATAATTAAGAAAGAAAGGTGACAAGATGTAAAATAATAACATGATTTAATGACTAATAGTGCATAAAAAGAATATAAACAACAATAATAAAAAAATCCTCCCTGAATTTTCCCATGACAGGAATATCTATCAATGCTGAGGAGTCAGACGGATCTCCCCCTTATTAAAATGTGGATCCTAGTTCCACTAACTTGCAAATTGGATTTTATGTACGCGTAATGACTAACTACGAGGAATGAGTACTTTGGATGACTGTTCGTTTACAACGGGTTAACAGCCACGATGCTTACGAACAATCATCTCGTAAATCAACGTTTACGGATATGGGACATGACACTAATAAAAACCATTAAATTTAATGCTGACACACACACTACAATCTACTATTTACAGGAATCTCTCTCGAGACCCTCATTTAGCGCGATGACGCACTGGACAAAATGAGCTGCCAACATCGGCCAATTGCTCAATCCCCAAACAAGGAAATACAGCATCGCACTTGACTTCACGGGTCACTGATATGGAATAAAAACATGGACTAAACCAATAACAACAAAGGCCTGACCGGCTAAGATTACTTTATATGAACAAAACTGCATGTTAAGGTAACGCTTCGGAGATTATCGTGATTCGTAGGCAACTCCCATTTATTTAAATAATTTTACCATTGATCAGTTCTTAATGTTGTATTTCAAGTAATTACGGAGCCAAACGAGCGCTCCTCACTAATGACCTCGCTAGCAACCTTCAGTCCGTCTTGTGAAACAGCTCCCCTCTCCTCAATACCTGTCATTGTCCCAACTCCAGTGTGTAAAAATAACTGACCAGCTGTGCCGTTATCTCAAGGAATCAACAGCAACAAAATCTCAACCACCTCAACATATGGTCAGACATTAATCAAAATATCCACAATTGCCTTCGCAAGGTAACAATATGGACCTGGCACCAAGCTGACAGAAATCAGTCTACGCTGAAATTCCCGCTTGTAATGACCACAAAATACACACACACACACTTCTGGGAATGACATGACGTTTTTCACACAGATCGGCTGAATAGATGCTCACAAACTATTTAAAAAAAACCTACGATAGAGCTGACTGCTCTTCGTCACAAATCACATTGCTCCAAAGGCAATAATCTCACTGAATCTGATCAATAATAAACCTTAAAAAATATTCATTACCCTCCATTCTATTGTATATTATATTACTTCAGTCCTACTTCTGAAACACAACATATCTCCGAGAGACGTTTTTTAACCGCATTGCGTAACATATGCAAACACGGTCGTCCACATAGCTACGTTATTTAAAACAACAAACAAACAAGAACCTTCCACTAATAACATATATGCGAGCTGCTTCCATGCAAAAGGTGTGTCAGACCAAAACTAAATATACTACGTTAATCACACAAGCAAATTCTTTACAAAACAAATTATGTCCCATATACCATAAGTTAATCTATCGGATAATAAGAATATTATTCAGTACTCATCCTCGGCCAGTCACCCGTCAAAGGACATCCGCTGCCATCTCCCAACTGAATGCTTCTTAGCTCATCTCAGCCATCTGGACGGAGTGTTGATAGTTCCAGACTTCCTTCAGGATAAGCGATGTCATCTCTCGTGCTGATTCAAAAAGTTAGATTATTATACACTTGATATCTGACTACTAAATTCACCGTTTCAGGTACTACTTTCCCCGGAACTGTCTGTTGCTCGAATTATCGAAGATACTGCCCCTACAAAATATAGTACTGTGACTATCTACCACTGAATTTAACACATTTATAATAACCTGTGTCCTCGACACACAAAATATAATAACTTACGTCCTCAGACGAACAAAAGTAATAGGCTCCGTCCTCAGACGAACAAATGTAATAAGCTTCCGTCCTCAGACGAACAACTGTAATAAGCTACGTCCTCAGACGTACAAAAGTAATAATCACTGTCTTGGCTCTTCACGCCACTTATAAATGAACCGGCCCTAGGTATTGATAGTGGGGGAAATTATATAAAAATTTCTCAAAATAATAGTGGTACAGGAATGAAATAAATATCACTGAACTCGAAAAATAGCGCAGGTCAAGAATATGCCCATTAATCCTAGAATCGATCGTAGAGATTTTGTCTAGGCGATCTCCCGCGTTAATGCTAGTCATCGCGTACCCAAGCTAGACTTGCCGCGCTGGTAAGCATTCTTCTCTCATTGGTTCCACATTTTCTGTAACTTGGCGGTTTTTATCAGACTTTGGCTTCGTAGGAGTGTCTATTATTTTCATCAGCCACTCACGTTACTGCATCATATTTTTTCTAGGCGCGAATATTACAATGAACATACCAGAAGCGTGTCTCACTGCGCGTCGCTTCTATTTTGAGGTGGCCACCACCTGTCCTTCTGAATCATTGATAGGTCTTTCTTTTCACAATCCTAAGTATTTAGCCTTCTGTCAAACTGCTGCAGGTATGTCCCCATTGTCTCCAACAACTGCATGAAATTTCCTCATCTCCGTCTGGCTATTTTCATGATGCTGGTGGAAATATTTATTAATTGAAGAAATAAAACATCGAATCATTTATCCATCAGAGGGTAAAGGGTTCACATTCCAGTGTGCAAGAGTGCAGTTCCCTCTTCAAACAATATTCGCAATTTCTTTAACAAAGCGCAATGACACACACGTAACAGTATCACGTGTACATTTAGACAAAGACCATTTTTTCCCATGGGGAACTGTATGTAGCGTGCTCGCGAGCATCCGGGCAAAAAAATCGTTATGTCTCAGCAGAAGATGGCAAAACCAAAAACGTAATTTTAAAATGTGTTAACATAATGTAACATCGAACCCTGCAGACATTCACAACTCTATAAAATTCCCACTTTGCTGCTCATATCAATATACCGTATGTATCAGAATATTCGCTTGCCACGGTGGGTGAGTGGATAGCGTATCGGTCTACTAACCCCAAGATTGCAGGTTCGCTCCTGGCCGTGGTAAGTGATTTTTTTTTGAATGGCAGCAAAAATACGACACGCATGTCATACGATGTTGGCATGTCAAAGAACCCATTTGAATTCAGTAGGGCGTGTTCAAAATGGCAAAATTAATCTCGGGAGTTTCCGCCAACACAAAGTTCCTCATTTCTCTACTAGAAAGCGCTATATTGTTCAAGGAGCTTAGATATCTAACCTCCTTGACTTTCATAGTGATTCAAGGAACAACGAAATTCGACATGCAAGCTACCCTCAGGGTGTCAAATTACAAAGTTTGCACCCGTCATCCGAGGCCATACGATATTATTATTATTATCAGAATTTTCAGAATTAGAATGGACCCACCTATAGCCGCGATTGCTGTAATAGAATAGACCAATTATCAGCAATAATGCATCGTCCCCATCGTCTTGATCGCGGGCGAAGCCGCGGGTACCTGCTAGTACATTTATAAATGCAAATGTATTTTGTTTTGTACACTTAAAAATGTAAACGCTTTTGTCCAATTCACTTACAAATGTAAATGTTTTTGTTTTATACACTCACAAATGTAAATGATTTTGTTTTATATATTTACAAATGATAATCTATTTGCATTACATACAAATTTAAATTCTTTTGTTTTGTATACTTACAGACTTATAGGCCTATGCTTTTGTTTTATTCGCTTTCGAATTTAAATGATTTTCATTTATACACTCACACACGTAAATAGTTTTGTTTTATACATTTACGAATTCAATCAAATTATTTTGGAGAAAGGAGCAACATTTGATAAAGGGTTTCAACTTCCTAATCGTTAAGAACTATATAAATAATTTGTAGCCTATTGTAAGGATGATTTTTACTTACATAAGAATTTTCATAGGTAATACAAATGACATTTACTAAGGCAACATTAAAAACTGTCTTCTAACACAACAGTATTATACAGTACAGTCGTGCGATTGGAAAGAAGACGGACAAGGCCTCATGAGAAGCATTATAACTGTATGATATAACCTACAATTGCTAATGGTGAAATTTAAAAGATACATTTTCATCATTGAGAGCAAAATACAATCCAAAATACTCTTCCCTAGATATGACTCTCAGTAAAATCATCACAATGAGTTAGCGTGATCAATATACCCTTAAAGGTAATTTCAAGGAATATCTTGCTAAATAGTATTTAACTTATATAATTCACTTTTCCAGTATTTCATTACATTTTGTGTGTCAAGTGTTAATTTGAGTATATTTCAGAATATACGAATGCCTCACACCCCACCATAATTTTGAATACAATGAGTGTATTTCATAGGAATACAAATCCAATCTGAAAGGTTTGATTAATTTAGCCACAATACATTAAGTACTATCGCGTGCGGGCATCGTTCTTCTTTTCAGATCACATAAAAATGCATAATTCAATAAATTGATCTCAAATCCTTGTTGAAAAAGATAACGCAATTACAATTCAAAAATTTCCTTTCATTCTTAAATTACTGGTGTCGAATTTGGTATATAAATCATCTGCGATTTAGAGATTTTTCGAGAGTTATATCATCCGATGACATCCCTGTTCTCTATATATCAAGCGCTTTTGGGATTTTTATTGAGAGCTGAGTCAATTTATTGAGGAGCAGACAACAAAACCACGGACAAGTGATTATACACACCGGCACAGCATCACGTATCGCCACACTGTTATCGCGGTGGCCTAAAAGGCAGGCGCAACCCCATTCAGATGTATCACCACTCATATCTCGCAATGAAGGACTGACACCCGAATCAGCAATGAGTGACAAAGTCCTCGTGACTAAATAGTAATTGTCACACCAATAGATAAATAGGAGAATCGTTGTTATTTCCGTGTAAAATCTCACTTCAATTAATGATGTCTGTTATGAGATTTCAAAAGTAATCGAATATCATTTTGTAGTAATTTTCGAAACACTCAAATATGATCAAGTCTCTCACTTTAGTTCAATAGAAGAATATAATAAAAATACAATAATTCAATTCACTAACCGGAGACTCTGAAAAAACGTGAAAGCGTTCTTGTTGACTTAGGGGCATTGCGACAATGTGGTCATATAGCTCCCTGTACTTGGGTGTGTGAGCAATTTGTATTATAACCTGTGCTATTGTTATGACTGTATTAATGTTTGTATTAGCCGTTCAAGATTTGATTGCCACTGAGGCTGAGTGTACTCCGTTCCAGCTCTCAGACCATAAATTACATTTCTTGGCAGAGCCGGGAATCGAACTCGTACCGTCCCGCCGGAGCGACAGCCAAGACCGCTAGCTGCTACACCTGGAGGTGGTCGACAAAGTATTGATAGACGTCTAGTTTGACAAAAAAAATCTGAAAATGAAATGGTTCAATTCAATAGCTCAATAATCAAGAAAGTAAGTAGTTACTTTGAGTGACTGAGAAATCTGGTTATTTATAAGTTCAAAAAAGTAACAGAAGGGTCTATAAAATAGCTATTAGTCCTTTCACAGTTTACCATCAAAGATCGAACTTCATTAATTCAGTCGTTGTATATGGGTATAGGCACCTCTAGCAGCCGCCGAGTGTACTAACAGTTGCCTTTATATCAGCATGTTTGTACGAAGTCGCAAGTAAAGAATTGTAGAAAATATGTATAACGCTGAGAAAATGAAAAGTCGTACGCTGTGTTGTGTTGTTGGGTGCTCAAATACCACTGGTATAGTTTTTTATTCCCTTCCGACCAGACAAGCGGAAGCAGAAAGACAACGTAAGAGGATTCAGACAGTTAACCGTATAAAGTAAGTTTCATTTTACATTTCTCACATTCGCCTCATTACAAGATAAATAATTTAGACGTAAAGGACATTTACAAAAACTGTTATCTTTTTATTTCAGTCCAGATGGATTATCTTGGGAACCAACACCATACTCAAGAATTTGCAGTGCACACTTTATTGGTAACCAGCGATCTGGTCATCCTAAGAACCCTACAATCTTTCCTAAAGAATACAGGAAGAGGAAGATTTCAGATGATTCGGCTATTGACCGTTTCAAAAGAGCATCGACAAGAGGTGAAAGAAAAACACGTGAAAATATCGAGTGCTTAAATTTCGATTGTGCAATTAGTTAGGTGGATAGGTTTACGTTTACGGAAACTGACGTAATCGATAGTACACATTATAATATTATCTCGCATGAATTTATTTTTACCAGCACGAGTCAAGGCAATGCCATTTGTACACATGTATGCATTCCCATAAACTATAAACTAGGTGTTGGTAGGCGTGTTATTAGAGAAAATACATGTTGCAATACAGATGAAAATTATAAAGTAGAATCTCGAGGCATTCAAGGTTACTCTTCAATAAAAAATGATTCTGAACTGAGAGACTTCACATGATTGTGTTAATTCAGACGTGTTTAATTTACTTTCAAATATGTAGCCGGAACAGATTACCTCAGTGTCATGTTTTATATCGCCGCTATTTGCAGTGCACACTTTATTGGTAACCAGCGATCTGGTCATCCTAAGAACCCTACAATCTTTCCTAAAGAATACAGGAAGAGGAAGATTTCAGATGATTCGGCTATTGACCGTTTCAAAAGAGCATCGACAAGAGGTGAAAGAAAAACACGTGAAAATATCGAGTGCTTAAATTTCGATTGTGCAATTAGTTAGGTGGATAGGTTTACGTTTACGGAAACTGACGTAATTGATAGTACACATTATAATATTATCTCGCATGAATTTATTTTTACCAGCACGAGTCAAGGCAATGCCATTTGTACACATGTATGCATTCCCATAAACTATAAACTAGGTGTTGGTAGGCGTGTTATTAGAGAAAATACATGTTGCAATACAGATGAAAATTATAAAGTAGAATCTCGAGGCATTCAAGGTTACTCTTCAATAAAAAATGATTCTGAACTGAGAGACTTCACATGATTGTGTTAATTCAGACGTGTTTAATTTACTTTCAAATATGTAGCCGGAACAGATTACCTCAGTGTCATGTTTTATATCGCCGCTATCTTGACGAAAACGTAATGGCGGCCACCCAAATGTTAAAAGCTTAAATCAAATTACGACCAACCTAATCATCTGATCTCTACCAAATTTGGTAACATTATACCTTTATATATGAAAAATCTTTTGACAAAACTACAAGGTCGTCTGCCCAATACTTTTCGGATGGCGGCCATGTATGTGTGCAAATCGATTCCCGCTATCAAATCAATCACGGTTAAACCGAATTGAACAAAATTTGGTACAGAGGTAGCACTAGCAAAGGGCACTTCAGTGTCATGTTTTGTATTGCCGCCATCTTGACGAAAACGTAATGGTGGACACCCAAATGGTAAAAGCTTAAATCCAATTACTACCAACCTAATAGTCTGATATCTACTAAATTTTGCAACAACATACCTTTGTGTGGCAAGAATATTTTGCCCAAACTACAATATCATCAGCTCAATAGTTTGCAGATGGCGGCCATGTATGTGTGCAAATCGATTCCCCCTATCAATTCTAACACGGTGAAACCGAAATGAACGAAATTGGGTATAGAGGTAGCACTAGCAAAGATTACTTCAGTGTCATGTTTTATATCGCCGCCGTCTTGACGGAAACGTAATGGTTGCCACCCAAATGTTCAAAGCTTGAATCAAATTACGACTAACCTAATCAGCCGATCTCTACCAAATTTTGCAGCAGCATATATTTATATGGCGAGGGGAGCGTGATGGCGCAGTGGCTTAGCTGCTCGTCTTTCACCCGGACGACCGGGGTTCGAATCCCGGTGACAGCGGGGTGGAATTTTGACCTGAAAAATCACGTGGCGTCAGGAAGGGCATCCGGCCTTAAATCCCCGGCCAAAACCAAAATGAGCCTGGTTGGCTCCGGCGACTCCAATTAATTGGGAAAAGCCGAAGGAAAACAACAACATATATTTATATGGCGAGCGTCGTTTTACTAAACTACAAGGTCATCAGCCTAATAGTTTACAGATGGTGGCCATGTATGTGTGCAAATCGATTCGCCCTATCTTTTCAAACACGGTGAAACCGAATTGAACAAAATTTGGTACAGAGGTAGCACTAGCAGTTTTCACTTTTGGCTATCGTTGAGAGAGAAAATCTAGTACACTTTATTGGCAGAAAACCACATTCGATGCTGAGATCCATTTTCTGCCTGCCTTTCAATGACGCTTCGAGGCCCACTTTTAATTTGCAGAGCAAGCGCTGTGCAGCGCCACTAGTACATATCCAGCGTGCATGCACGGTGCCTATAGAGCAGGGTTGATGATGTTAACAGGAAGCATGATGGCGCAGTGGTCAAACTGCCTGCCTCTCACCAATGCAGAATGCCTGAGTAATGCTTGTGAGATTTTTAGTCCATATTTCATTAAGGTACTATCCTGGCATTTGCCTTGAGGGAGTGAAGAAACCCCCGGTGTAAATCCTCACTCAGCGTAGCCGCTGTCAGCGCCGGGATTCGAACCTCCAAACTTCGAACCTTATGCAGCTGCTCACGCGGCCGTGGTAACGATTTAACGAGCACAGCTACGCCGCGGGACTAAATATAATTTAATACAATAATGTTATTTGTTTTACGTCACTCTTAACATCTGTGGCTTTTAGAGACGCTGGGATGCCGGAATTTTTCCCCGAAGGGGATCTTTAACGTGCAAGTAAATCAACTGACACAGTGCCCTCGCATTTGTGCACCCTCTCTGTCAGTTGACTGCGTCAGGATTCGATCCTGCAACTTTGGACACAGTATAAATATAATTTAAGAACAGTATTCTGTTGTCATTACTATTTTGTCGAAACTACTTCTACCTCTTTTATGACATACATCTGCAAACACATTTAGTTTTTTGTTTTCGGACGAGAAATAAAGCATAGTGGAATCATAAAAACTGAAGAAATGGCTTGTCTTGTATCTGGAAGGAAGCTTGTGGAGACTCGTAGCGAATTGTGGGCCCATTGAAGGATTTGAAAACAGTTGTATCGACGTTAAATCATGCCGTTTTGTCCCTTTATTCAACCACACATTTGATTTATTATTTGGGATGTGTTCAATAGAGGTGCATGGCTTTGGCGAGATGGGGAGAGGGATACCTGTTTTGTGTTGCCTGTGACACAGCTCTCATTTATCATGCAACAGGGAATGGAAAATGTGGCTGGTCGATCGCTGAACTGCGTCCTACAGCTCACAAAGAAGTCTCTCCTCGGCTTGTCTGTGAGACTCACATATTATGAATAACAACGGGGTTATATTTCTAGATTGTCTAATTAAGAGTTGTGTAATGAGAATGATGATTTAGTGGCATGGCCGCTAACTTGACATTCAGACGTCCAAGGTTCCAATCCTCATAACTGCAGGCTGGAATTTCCGCCTGTAAGAAATCACGTGGCATCAAAAGCGGGTATTCATTCGTATCGGATATAAGTATCCAGAAACTGTAAAGAATTCAGGTAACATAAGATAAGCCCGTAGAACCCTGATGGGTAACGGCCTTCTACCGTTGTGGTAGGAGGTGGCTCATGAAGCCCCCTAAGAGGAGCAAGTTCTTGTGAGATGTCTTTCCTAAATACATATTGACACACATTAATACAAATTAACACACATCTTTACTACGGTATTTACTTTGTTACACCATTACAATATTCTGATTTTCCTTCCATAACTCTATATCCCTGGCCTTTCTGGTCCACGTAACTCCTGCCTCGAACCTTAATTCGTCCGACCATCTGCGGCGGGGGCGTCCTCTGCTTCTCTTGCCAGCACTTGGGTCCCACATAGTCGTGGAGTAGGCCCATCCACCATGTGCATTCTGGATATGTGTCCACCTCAGCGCCATTTCAGTTGCCGAGCTCTTCTTGCTGTCTCCTCCATTCCACTCCTTGTTCTCAGATCCGTGTTACTGATTCTGTCGCTTAGCTTAACGCCTAAAGTCTGTTCGCCGAGTCAAGACAGTGCCCCTGGCTACCTGGACAGGGAAACACGCCCAGTTCACGTGATCGGCTCTGCCGGACAGGGGTAGCCAAGAAGCTCCGTAATCATTAGTCATGCCGTAGCCCTAGAAAGGAAAAGAAAAGGAAGCTTGTAGTTTAACGTGACCGTTAATCTCGAGATCATGAGCCACGGGACCTCCTTTTTACGTGGAATCCGAACCACAGGACATGGCATTTCACTTCGAAAATCTCACATGCATTGACCGGGAAGAAAGGAAAAGACTTGCTGCACTTAGTGCTGTGCTGCACTGTATACGGTTGCCTGTCCTAAGCAGTTAAGAACTAATTAATTAATTAATTAATTAATTAAGTACATAAATGGACAATAAATAAACCGCGCTGTAGCATGTAACCGATAAGTCAGCCCGCTTCACATGTAGGCTATACACAGCAATGAAGTTGGCGTACGTTCAACAGGCAAAGCTCTATGCACCCTTTGCAGGCAGCCCTGCAATTACATGTACAACTGTGATTGCTTCCACTTTCTCGACTCGGCGAAAAGACTTTTGGATCCTCCTTTCCATTTTCCGTTGACAGATTTGGAGCAGTCTTGTCTGACATTTACTAAATTGCTAAGATTGGTATCCATAGATTGAAAAGCCAAAGAATATGTGAGTCGTTCAGTTGAAAAACTCGTTTAATCCACTTGTGAATAAGAATCATTTTCATGAGAAACGTTTCTCTGGACTTTGACTCACGTATCTTTTGTGTTTGGTGTTTTCTATTTTTTTTTTATTTTTGCTTTGTGTTTTTGATTTTTGGTTTTGTGTTTGCTTTGTGCTTTTGCTTTTGAATTTAACTTTTTGCTTTTCTTTCTTGGTTTTGGCTATGTGTTTTTTTTTCTGCTTTTGCTGTTTTGAATTTTGCTTTTTGCTTTGTGTTTCTTGTTTTTCTTTTCTGCTTTTGCTTTTGTTTTTGAATTTTGCTTTTTGCTTCGTGTCTTTTGTTTTTGGTTTTGTGTTTGTTTTCTGGAAAATCAAAATAATACAAAACAAAATAATATAAAACAAAATAAACAAAACAAAATAAAATATAAAAAATAAGAAATTGAATAAAACTAAACAAAAATAAAACAAAAAATAAACAAAACAATTTAAAACAAAATTAAAATAAAACAAAACAAAATAAAATAAAATCAAACAAAACATAATAAAACAAAATAAAATAAAATAAAATAAAATAAAGTAAACTAAAATAAGATAAAATAAAATAAAATAAAATAAAATAAAATAAAATAAAATAAAATAAAATAAAATAATTGAATAATCAATTTTACGACATGGTCCTTATTCACAAGTGGATTAAACGAGTTTGCAAATGGACGGCTCATGTGTATAGTCAGATTATCTGTCCCGTGTGCATTAGATCACATTCCCCCGAGTCCTCTACATTGCAGGGCTGGTGCATTTAATCGATTTATTTCAGTTATCGAATAATCAAAGCAGAATATTGGAATAATTGTTACAATTAACGATTAATCTATTGCGGGTTTAATCAATCAATCAGTTGGACGAATAATTGATTAAATCCTTTCTAGATTAATCGATGTACTTCGCTCCTTAAACTACGCCTTCACAGAATCCAAACATATATTTAATAAATTAAAAATTAAAATGAAAATATATTGTATCATATATTTCTAAATAATGTACAATCTTTGTGAACACTACGCTAAAACAAAGCAAAACAAAAATGTTCCTGTCCTAAATTGTAAACATTGATCAAGAATTGAAAATCGTTGCTGTCGACACTTCCCTTTTCTTTTTTTCGAAACCATTATCAATTGGATTGATGTTAGTTCTTCCACTGTCAGTGACTCATATTTGGTTATTGTTTACATTAACAAGGAAGGACACTTTGTACAAATTTAGGCAAATAATAACTTTGATAAATTTGTATACATCATTCTGAAAATAAGCGTAACTCAACTTAGCGATGAGCTCTCAATCATCATATATATTATTTCAAAAATATCGAATAACCGGTGAGTGACCTAGCAAAGCTGTCAATCAATAGCAGTGGCGAATTGCCTTATAATTTCATAAATATAGATTTTTGTAAGAATTGTGCGATTTGCAACTCTCTCTTTATAAACCGATTCGGGAAAGTGTGGTTTATAAACATGCGAGATTTCTCGCACGGGTCAGCTAGTTTAACTTATTTTCTTATCTCGTGTCTACTAATGAAAGAGGAATATCTATATATATAAAAATCAATGTTACGTGATAGTTTGTCTGTCTGTGGGTATGTCTCCTATGCGTTCATATACCATTCATCCGATTGCGATGAAACTTGGGTGAGATGTTGAGTACACTCCAAGGAAGGTTTCTGACTTAGTAAATCCATTTTACAATAGGTAGCGCACGCGTAGATTCAACAAATGAGCGACGATGCGCGAAGCGTTTCAACAAAGTCCCTTATGTGTTCATATACCATTCGTCCTATAGCGATGAAACTTGGGTGAGATGTTGTGTACACTTACGTGAAGGTTTCAAAATCAGTGAATACATTTCACAGTAGATAGCGCACCAGTAGATTCAACAAATGAGCGACGACACGCAAAGCGTTTCAACAAAGTCCCGTATGCATTCTTATACCATTCGTCCGATAGCTATGAAACTTGGGTGAGATGTTGTGTACACGTCATGGAATGTTTCTGGCTTAGTAAATCCACTATGCAATATGCAGCACAGAAGTAGATTCAACAAATGAGGGACGCCGCGCGAAGCGTTTCAACAAAGTCCCGTATAAGGTCATATACCATTCTGCCGTTAGCGGTGAAACTTGTGTGAAATATGGTGGACACTCCAAGGAAGGGTTCTGGCTTAGTAAATACATTTCACAGTAGGTAGCACACGAGTAGATTCGACAAATGAACGACGACACGCGGAGCATTTCAATACAGTCCCCTATGTCTTCATATCCCATTAGTCCGATAGCGATGAAACTTGGGTGAGATGTTTTGGACACTTACGTGACGGTTTCTAACTTAGTAAATACATTTTACAGTACGTAGCGCACGAGTAGATTCAACAAATGAGTGACGGGGCGCGAATCGTTTAAACAACATCCGGTATGCGTTCATATAATATTCATCCGATTGCGATGAAACATTGAACAGTTATTGTGTATACGCCAGGGAACGGTTTCGACTTAGTAAATCCATTTCACAATAAGTAGCGCAATAGTAGATGCAACAAATGGGTGACGACGCGCGAAGCCTTTCAACAAAATCCCCTATTGCGTTCATATAACCTTCTTCGATTGCGATGAAACCTTGATGAGTTATTGTGTACACGCCAGGGAAGGGCTTCGACTTAGTAATACATTTCTCAATAGGTAGCGCACGAGTAGATTCAACAAATGAGTGACAGCGCACGAATCGTTCAAACGAAATCCCGTATACGTTCATATGCCATTCATGCGATTGCGATGAAACTTTTGAAAGTTGTTGTGCACGCTCCCACGAATGGTTCTAAATTAGAAAATCCATTTTACGATAGCTTAGAGGCAGTTAACGGAAATTGAAAAACATTTTGTGTATCCAAAAGCACTTCAAGAAACAGAATTTCATCGCCAACACTTTCTTTGATTGGCATTGCAACGCATGCCGGGTACAGCTTGTTTATTATAAAATATCTCCTTAGTTACTGCATTAATGAACTGACTAAACCTCTACATCTTATATTTCAAAAATCAAGTTGTTATGATTATTTTCTTACATTCATCCAACATATCTTCCGTAAGTTATTATAATGTAATACAAGCCACTGTTGTAAATATTTCTCAACTAGCAGTAGTACCCGGCTTCGCCCGGTGGAATGATGATAATGTTTTAAGGTCTCCTTAGAAATATAATGGACTTAAAATGTAAGTCATTTGCCCCCAAAGACAATGAGGGAGTAATATCTAGGTCATTTGTCCTTTTGATAAGGATGATAATAAAAAATACTGTTGAATTGACACGTCAAACATACAAATTACCGTAATAGAAATACATATTTCAAAATTCACAGGCGAGGAAGACTTATTGTGTGTGGTGATTAATGGTGTAATGGACGTAACATCTACTGTAGGTCATTTGCTCTTATGATGAGGATGATAAGGGAAACTACTACCGGTATTGAATTGACACTTCAACGTATAATGTACACAATGTACTGTAATAAAAATAACTATATGGCGGCTTCGGTGGCGTATTTGGTAGCATGCTGAGCTTCTATGCCCAAGATAGCGGGTTCAAACCCGGCCGAAGCCGTCGGATATTTTAAGAGAATTAAAAATCCGTCAGTATGCCTTTCTTCGGAGGGGAAGTAAAGCCGGCGGTCCCATGTCAGATTTATGGCATGTTAAAGAACCTTCCACTAATTACACCTGTGTGAAGCTAAATTGGATAGATAAACAACGCTCATAGATGTCTACGTCCGTTGCCAAGAGCCGACTGCAGTGGCGTCTAGTAGCTAAGTTCCGAACTTGGCCTAGTAGTCGTTGACGGTGGCGCTTGGCGGCAAAAGTACGAACTATTTGAAGAATTCTAAGTTGCAGTTTGTACTTAAATTAAAAAACAGATAACACACACTAATAACACCGGTTATCAGACAGATTCTACACACACCCAAAGTACACGGGGCTACATGACCGCGTTGTCGCAGCCCCTAAACTTAAGAACCAACCAACCAAAAATAAATATTTTAAAAATCACAGTCGAGAAAGACTTTATGCGGCGGTGATTATTGGTATGATGCGCGTAACATCTAGGTCATTTGCACTTATGATGATAATAATAAGGTAATGAAAAAATGACTACTAAACGATCATGGTATTATTTTAAAACTGATATAGGTAATTCAGGTGTCTAGCTTCGATGTCTTCCAAAGTCTCAACCTTATTTTCTGGCTTAGGCCTGTACTGGATGCGTCTAGTGAAAGAGCGTACTGCAAGACAAAGAATATAGGTCCAAGCTGCACGAACCTGAGATGATCGCAGATGATGACGAAATATGATGACACACGTTCGGGGTTCCCCGTCCTATACAGATTGACCGGGAATCACTCACTGTTTCGCAACGGCCCTGTGCTGGCATCAGCATAGACAGCAGGAGATAACACGGCGGGCTTTGGAAAGTACTCTCAAGTCACCTCGCGATGAATCAGCAAGCTATTCTCACAACTGACGCCCCCCAGGGTTTCACAACTTGTGGGACGTGGGTTGGCGACCACGGAACCCCAGCTGAGTCTGGCATCGCTTCAACTTCCTGGTGCTGGGCTCATTTCAGTTCTCTTTCCTGTCGGCCTCCCTTGGTCAACTCTTGTACTCTTCCGACCCAGACTGTATTAGGGTATCCGAGGGCTAGGGAGTCTTTCAATTTTCCGCCTTAATCGGCTTTGTCTCATCTTTCCCGATACCCTCATTCTTCGAGGGGTCTGGCTTCTTTTCCTTTTCATAATATCTCCTGTCTTCTGCTCAAGGCCCTCAAAGAGGCAGGGTGTGTGTAGAACCACCACTTCTGGTACACCCTCAAGGGCTCATGACTGGTGAGTTAGGAAGCTGGCAACCCCGAGGAATTCCTGAGCTACATGCAGGGAATGGAGTGGTATGTCAGAAATTTCAAGTGGACAGTGTTACGCATCGGGTTCCAAAGGGTAAGTATACACACTTTGTTTTCGATCGGTGAATGATGTAGATTTGTACCCAAGGGCCTTAATGCGGGAAATGGAGTGGTCTGTCCGAAATTTCGAGTGGACAGTGTTACTCGTCGAGTTCCAAACGATAATTATGTAAAATCTGGTTGAGATCGGTGAAACGGTGTAGTTTTGTGCCAAGGGCCAAAATGCAGGGAATGGAGTGGCCTGTCCAATTTTAAAGTGGACAGTGTTACTCATCGGGTTCCAAAGGGTAAGTATACACATTTTGTTTTCGATCGTTGAACGATGTAGATTTGTGCCAAAGGGCCTAAATGCGTGGAATGGAGTGGTCTGTCCGAAATGTCGAGTGGACAGTGTTACTCGTCGAGTTCCAAAGGGTAATTATGTAAAATCTGGTTGAGATCGGTGAAACGGTGTAGTTTTCTGCCAAAGGGCCAAAAAGCAGGGAATAGTGTGGTCTGTCCGAAATTTTAAGTGAACAGTGTTACTTGTCGGGTTCTACGGGTAAGTATATAAAATTGGGGTCAGATCGGTGAAACGGTGTAGGTTTGTGCCAAACAGCCTAAATGCAAGGGATGTAGTGGCCTCGCCGCAATTTCAAGCAGACAGTGTTACTCGCTGGGTACCAAAGGGTAAGTTTCCGAATATTGGTTCTGATCGGTGAAACGGTGTAGATTTGTGGCAAAGTGCCTAAATGCAGGGAATGGGGTGGTCTATCTGAAATTGTAAGTGGACAGTGTTACTCGCAGGGTTCCAAAGGTTAAGTATACAAAGTTTGGTTCAGATCGGAGAAATGGTGTAGATTTGTGCCAAAGGGCCTAAATGCAGGGGATGGAGTAGCCTCTCCGCAATTTCAAGCAGACAGTGTTAGTCGCAGTGTTCCAAAGGGTAAATATACAAATTTTGGTAGAGATTGGTGAAACGGTGTAGATTTGGGACAAAGGGCCTAAATGCAGGGAATGGAGTGGTCTGTCCGCAATTTCAAGCAGACAGTGTTACTCGCTGGGTACCAAAGGGTAAGTTTCCGAATATTGGTTCTGATCGGTGAAACGGTGTAGATTTGTGCCAAAGTGCCTAAATGCAGGGAATGGGGTGGTCTATCCGAAATTGTAAGTGGACAGTGTTACTCTCAGGGTTCCAAAGGGTAAATATACAAAGTTTGATTCAGATCGGTGAAATGGTGTAGATTTGTGCCAAAGGGCCTAAATGCAGGGGATGGAGTAGCCTCTCCGCAATTTCAAGCAGACAGTGTTACTCGCAGGGTTCCAAAGGGTAAGTATACACATTTTGGTTCAGATCGGTGAAACGGTGTAGATTTGTGCAAAAAGGGCCTAAATGCAGGGAATGGCATGGTCTGTCCGAAATTTCAAGCAGACAGTGTTAGTCGCAGTGTTCCATAGGGTAAATATACAAATTTTGGTTGAGATTGGTGAAACGGTGTAGATTTGGGCCAAAGGGCCTAAATGCAGGGAATGGAGTGGTCTGTCCGCAATTTCAAGCAGACAGACTCGCAGGGCACCAAAGGGTAAGAATACGAATTTTGGTTCTGATCGGTGAAACGGTGTGGATTTGGACCAAAGGGCCTAAATGTAGGGTTGGGGTGGTCTGTCCGAAATTTTAAGTGGTCAGTGTTACTCGCAGGGTTCCAAAGGGTAAATATACAAATTTTGGTTGAGATCGGTGAAACGGTGTGGATTTGGACCAAAGGGCCTAAATGCAGGGAATGGGGTGGTCTGTCCGAAATTTCAAATGTACAGTGTTGCTCGCAGGGTTCCAAAGGTTAAATATACAAATTTTGGTTCAGATCGGTGAAACGGTCTAGATTTGTATACATAACAGACAGACAGACAGACAGACAGACAAACTTTGTGCTTTATATATATAGATAGATTGTCGAACTATAACCCTAATATGCTAGGCAAAATAGCGTTTTTGGAAACTCAATAAATAATTAAATAAATAAATTAATTAATTAATTAATTAATATATTATTAAATTAGTCGATAAATCGAATGAATGGTCAATTGATTAATAGAAAATTATTGTTTCGAATGATTTCAAAATATTCGATTAATCGATTATTAATAGATTAACAGAATATCACTTATTACCACTTCTAATTGTAACCCCGCGGTGCAGCTGTGCGCGTCAAATCATTTACCACGACTGCGATGGGCAGCTGCATTACATAGGTGTGCAAGTAATAAGACTTGACGCCAGTTTTCCAAAATTGCATTTTTACTTTTCATGACTTAATGGACTAAATATGTTTGTAAGATGCTCAAATTCCTACAAATGTTTAACTACGATCAAATGTTTAACCAAGAGTCTTAATTACTGTATATATTTTTTATTATACTCAAAGTAAAATGATCTCTTAGAATTTCCACTAACAGAGGAGCTTTGCTACTACAAATTGCCACAAGTTTTGTTTCGATTACTTCACTCTACTTGTCGTGTGAATTTACAGTAGAACAGAAGATTTTGGAGTCCTTCTACTGATGATTCGCTCTTGAACAATTCAAAGATTCATGAACTACGGATGAAAATCACCTGACTTAGAGGGTACATTCCAAAGATAACGAAAAAATAGGAAACGGACCCAGCTCAGGTACCCCTCGGAATCCGCAATTCTGAAAGTTTCCAGACGCAGTTCTTTAGGGAAAAAGGAATAAGTACACGGAGGAGAAATCTTTACTAAGTGCAGTAATAAAAGATGCCAGCAGTTGGTATATAAAATGATATTGAACAAAAAGTTGTGACTGATTTATATTCGAAAGATTAATGCTTTTCCGTCAGTCAACACGAGAAAACAATCAAACGTTCGTTTCCTAAGTCAACACTGAAAACGGCTTCAAACACTATAATGATTTATATTCTTTATTTGATTCTAATAATTTCCACACCTCTGGAAGTGCGTAGATCGTAGGTTTGAATCCCATCTCTGGGAGTAGTTATACTGAGGGTGATTTTATCTCTAGAGTTTTCCACATTCCCTCCAAAAATACCGGGAAAGTACCTTATTTTAATTCCCAGGGCACCTATATCATTCCCGAACGCAATAGTTGCACAATAGCTGCACCACGCTTTCTATAATAGAACTAGACAGCACTGAAAAATGGTTTCTATCACTTCAACATCAGAAAATATGAAAGAGAGAGACAAGCACGAATAAGTAGAACCCATTCCGGGCTAATCTTGGGCACTGGTTGGATATTTATATCCTACTAGTTGTGGGGCCCTGAGGGTGGTGAGATCAGCCACTATTCCGTTGCCCATGGGACGTCCTAGTGAATGAGCTGCGCATTCTCCATGGAAGCATTTCCATTGTCTCCAGAAAGAACATCCCTGCGTTCTTATCACACGGCTTGATAAATATAAACTTACTTTGACTTCTGGATGTTTTCTTCCTTCCAAGCGCTGTTATGTAAGCAGCGTAACAATCCTTGAACCTTTCTTAGATCTAAGTCCAGACACCCCAGGGAAATTAGGAAGTATGAGATACAATACAACCGTACATATATACGAGTTCTCAATACGTGACCCAACTGCTAACCAGGTGAAAAATATTCTGATATGCAATATTTCGCCGACAATTGCTCATTTATTTAGATTCTGCTGGCAGCCTCATGTTACTCAAGTAGGCCATTCTGGATAAAAGCCAGCTATCTGTTCGAAGAGTTACGACTGCGACACTAGATACATATTTATCAGCTCAACCCTTCACTTAACTCAATCTGCTATATTTCTCTACGCGTACATTCATCTACCAGTAGTTTATTTCATAACAACAAATTTAATTTACCACAGAACGTGCATGCACTGGATGTGTGTACCCGTCGTTGATCATTTGTTTGCATTTGGCCACCAATTCTTCAAGAATTGAGCTAACGTAGCACGGCAATTCAATTCGCTACGCAATGATACATCAGTGAACATAGCGTTTGCACAGTTTCCAAAATTCCAGGATTCTATTTCTACACGCATCATAGCATATGAATGCATTCTAATAAGATGGAAGATACCTACTGCTTACAGAACCTTCAATATAATTTTGTATTGTCGATATGAACAGGGGTATCGCCATTAGGTAGACTTGGGCGGGCATGAGCCCTCTAGAATAAGGACTTACCCACCAGCTTGCACACCCTCCTCCCCCTCCTTGCTATGTTATTCGGAATGTCATGAAAACTAATCACAGTAGACTGTGAAGTATTTTCCCGGGGGCCCCATGGATTAAATTTACAATTATTAAAGGTAGGCCTACTCGGAAGGTTAGAAGTGAAAAAAAAAAAGAATGTAGAATTTAGATCAAACATTTAACTGAAGTCACAATAGTAAAGTATTCGGTCTTTAAAAACGCGGCAAATTTGAAAACAAGTTGGTTGGTTGGTTGGTTCCTTAGTTTAGGGGCTGCGACAACGCGGTCATGTAGCCCCGTGTACTTTGGGTGTGTGTAGAATCTGTCTGATAACCGGTGTTAATTGTGATGACTGTATTAGTGTGTGTATCTGTTTTTTAATTTAAGTAGGGACTGCAACTTTGAATTTTCAAATAGTTCCTACTTTTGCCGCCAAACGCCACCGTCAACGACTACTAGGCCTAGTTCAGAACTAGCTACTAGACGCCACCGCAGTCGGCTCTTGGCAACGAACGTAGCAACCTAAGAGCGTTGTTTATATTCTTAACCTATCCAATTTAGTTTCACACAGGTGTAATTAGTGGAAAGATATTTAACATGCCATAAATCTATGACATGGGACCGCCGGCTTTACTTCCCCTCCGAAGGAAGGCATACTGAGGGATTTTTAACGCTCTTAAAAAATCCGACGGCTTCGGCCGGGTTTGGGCATAGAAGCTCAGCATGCTACCAACTACGCCACTTTGAAAACAAGAAGGGATCTAACTTCTATTTATATGTTTTTTCTTTGAATTATTCAATCTTAATTTTTCTTGCTTTTCATAGCGATATCTGGCTTGCGGGTCCCCTATTGAGAAGGCTTGGCATAGACATTTTGTATAATGGAGACTTTCACGTCCATACAACTTGAATTCTTGGATTATCAATCAATTTATTAATCATCTTTAACATATCCACTATTCTCAACTCAGCCGTTATCTCTACATAGCATAATACTAAGTCCGCGATTCTTGGATGTAACGGGTAATCTCGAGAACCACTGGATGGGTTTTGATGCTGTTTTCACCATTCTGTAAAGGATTTCTTGAGGAAGGTTTCTGAAGAAAAACAAAACATTTATGACCAAAGAAAGCCGAGCACTAATGATTTTATTGAATCCAATCGAAGAAAAAACTGCCATCCGAGCGCCTTTTAAGCTCACGCTGAATAAACCGTTAAACATATCTATATACGGTACTATGGGTGTAAGAACTGGTCAGCATGAAAAGTTCTACAAAGAAGTCCCCGACAGCATATCTATATCTTTAATACATCGCCCACTATAAGTGTATTTACGTGTTATTTTTTCCAACAATCTCCGTTTAGTGGAAATTTAAATTACTAGCTTCGGAACGAGTTTACGAGCCAACGGGCAAGCTTATCACCCCACCTTGAGCCAGCATCAAACTGTCGAGTCGTGTCGAGTTGACTTCAAACAAGAGTAGTGTGTTTGGAGTGTCGTCTGGGGCCTGCCGTCCGTGCGCCTTTTAAGCTTACGCAAGGTAACCCGTTAAAATATACCGGGCGAAGGCGGGGCAGGTTGCTGGTGATTGAATAATAAGGTGTCGTTACAGACTTGAGTTTTTGAATACAATGAGTGTATTTCATAGGAATACAAACTCCTTTCTCAGGAGTCAATACTCAAGGTATCCCCTAAACGATTCACGAGTGCCATGAATATAACAATTTTTCTGTGTCGCATCGTCAACTATTCGGCACTTTTGTCGCTAGGTCTGACGACTTTATTTATGACAGAATATTATACACTCAAGAGTAGTCTGGTAGCCTACAGATTGCAATACCTCAAACTACACAATTTTCCTAGACACAAAATGGTGTCATCAATGACTTCACGGACGGTAGGTCCCAGACGCAACTCCAATCACACATACTCTTGTTTAAGGGTATAAACGATGCATAAATTTTCAATCCAATGTGCTAATAAGATTTAACATACAAAAAGAAACATACCGTGACTTGGGGCTCTTGCCCCTGACCCCCTTGCCTGTAGTAAAGCAGAATTTTCGTCTAGTCAGTGATCTAACCTAGTAGCAGATAATGGTTTCGCCCAGATAAGGGTCTAACCTAGTCGGGGCTTATGTTTTTGCCCAGACAGTAGTATAACCTAGTAGCAACCCATGCTTTCGTCCAGACCGTCGTCTAACCAAGTAGCGACGAATGAATTTGTCTCACCGTGGCTTCAGAAGAGAACAGTGCAACTTTTCAATGAAATTTAACAACTAAAAGTAATTTTTGAACATTCGTAACTCACGACTAAATCTCGCACTTGAACACATGTGACTACATCGGCATGGAACCACTCACTACCTCATACAGATAAGCAATATGGTGGCAACTCAAGCCATAACATCAAAGAAACGGAACATCAACGTCCGCATATCGACCGTGACGTCATCGACTACACTAAAAGTGTCCCTTAGACACGTGTGTATCGCAGTATAATCTACTTGAACCATGCGTTCTATGTTGTTTAAATATAGAGCTTTTTCAAAACTCACCCCGTGTAGTAGTTTAGTCAGGTGCGAGGTCACCGTGGTCTCAATTTAGCTACCAACCTACCATTTGCCTGGAATATAAGTGAGAAACCACGAATACTTCTAGGGTGACTGAGGTAAAAAAATCAAACCCACTCCTCACTTCTGTCTACCGAGTGAAACCCATTCCAGTCCTCAGACAAGCGTTACATTAATTCTTGGCAAAGCCTGGAATGGAACCCGGACCACGGCAGTGACAGAAAGTTATGCTAGTCACTATGACACTGAATGGACAATGAATAGTCTGTGCCTACCATGCAGAAAGCATACCGTAGATTGAGATCTCAGTCAAGATATCTCAAGATACATGTGCTGTGTGGCACCTTGCAGCATATCCTATGGGGAAGGCTATAAAAGTAAGGTAATGTGACCAGGATATTGCGCACCTTATTATTCCACGTAGCGCACAATAGCGCGCGGCTACACAAAGAAGCCGGCTTAAAGCCCACCTGTGGCGGGGCCTTAGATAACCGTGTTACATCGTCTCGTCGATGGCATCGCCATAGCAACAATGGACACTAACACTGTGCATGTACAGTCAGTCAAACAAAGCATCAGTGCACTCTAGGAATTCTAAATAATAAATTTCATGGATTAGAAGGAGCTAATGTGAACTTGAAATCTTTCAATTCCGTCATTTCATAGCCCAGTCTAATGAAATGACGTTAAGCACATAGCTAGTTAGTAATAATAATATTGTTATTGGATTTATGACCCTTTTAACTACTAAGGCTTTTGGAAACACCGGTATGCCGGAATTTAACCCCGAAAGGGATCTTTAACGTGCCAGTAAATCTACTGGCACGGCTCCCTCGCATTTGCGCACCCTCAGCGCACAGCTGTATGCGCCAGGATTCGATCCTGCAACCTTAAACCCAGCAGGCGAGAACGTTACCGCTGAGCCACGCATCCAGTTGTTAGTTAGTTGGTTGGTTAGTTATTGTTGTGTTAAGTGGCGAAACAGCGAGGCCATCTATCACTCTTAAGACAGAAAATAATATACAAATTTAGGTTAATTAAAAATTTAGAGGTCGATGCCTAAATATTAAACAAGCCTAAATATAATAAAACGAACATTTTAATATAACTAGCAATTATAATAATAAACGGAAACGAAAAATCAGAAATTCAAAAAAGAACTAGTTTTTCGACTAAATACAGTTAAACATATAATCGCACCATTTTCAGAAGCGTGCAAACTTCATGCTAAGGTCTCTCGCATGCCGAGTAGTCAGTTCATTTTACGAGTTTGGGAGCTGCGTGTACTAGGGCGTATCCTAAGCTTGTCTGATAACATGTGTTTCTGTAATGACTCCTGTAGTGTGTGTAGCTTTATTGGGGTAGGTTCCCCGAGACTTCAAACAGGGTACAATCCTAGGCATTTGCCTGGAAGGAGTGTGGGGAACCCCGGATAGCCACTGTTAGCGATGGGATTCAAACCGGATTATGCGCAGATGAACCCTTTGTTCATTCAGTTTTTTGAGCCACCAAAACAGTGCTGGAAGCACTCTAAACAACTCAACTATATTAAACTTCACAACAAATTTTAAGGTTTCCGCTTTGTCTGTCGCGGAATTTTACCCAAGTGTGGTCTACCAACCTGGCAAAAACTAGACGATTTGCTCTAGTTTAATTACTAGGTCAAGAAAGCCAATATGCAATCCTTTGGTTCCTCTATATAGAGAGGGGATAATGCCGAGGAAGCTGTTGGCTCCTTCAGAGAAAAAAATACTAAAATATTAACAAATATGGAACGTAGTGCCCAGGTTATAATCCGCTCGTCTACATATAGACATTAGTCTATCACGACAAGGCAAGCCATTAATACTATGCTCAAGCCAATATCACAGTACATTTAAGTCATTGAGGAACTCGAACAACACTTCGTCACCATCACATCCGCACACAACAGACATCTGGAACGCTTCAGAGCTTGTCTCCGAAGCCATACCCTCTTGCACCACAATCGACCCGTTTCCATCTGAGAGAAAGACAACACAAACACATCTCAAAACAACAACCAACGCAAACAAAAAGAACACGAACACCCATATTCAAGCACATGAGATACAACACTCAAACAATAAGATGATGTTGATGATAATTGTTGTTTTAAGGGACCTAACGTCTAGGTTATCGGTCCCAAATACAGAAGAACGCTACGCACAAACATCAAAACTAATGCACAAACACACATATACAAAACTAAGACTCGCCACATACAAAAAGAAAAAAAAACAAGTTTGCACAACTGCACAAACCACGCTACTGACAATAGCATTGCACCTACACCAACCTCGTACACCATTCATAAACACGCCACTGACCAAGTGTCCGTGAATTCAAACAACACCCAAAGTAACACAACACAGCATAATACAAGCAAAACACAAACACGGGCGTCGCGACACCGCCCCACTCACAGAACCCACCCCCACTAGCCATATAGTGCTACAACTGTCAACGTCTGCATCACGACGTTGCCAGCAGCAACAGATGTGGTGATTCTCGTCGCCAGACTGTCTAAAGGCCACCCCACGTATGAAGGCGGGCATGCTGCGTCCTTCCTGCGTATAGGAAACAAGCAATAAAACGAAGATAGTCGACACTCACAAAACGACACCCTAAAATCAACATAACACCATTGCCACCAACATCAATCAAGACTCGTAACAGCATAAACACACACATAATCACACGCATTCTCCAATTACTACATAAGCTAATTACTACCCGTGACTGCAATTTGTAATCAGCGCAAAATGTAACTATTTTCGCAATTCAGGACCAGAACACGAGTAATTAGTGTAGAAATATTTCTTAGGCCCCTTAAAACAGTTATCATTATCATGCATAACTGCTGCTAACCACATCTGTTATCTAAATATTAGGCCTTTGTATAAGTGAGATGGTGTTGGCGCAGTACATTGAGGTTATCAGCTGCAATGAGTGTTGGTGCTTTCAAATTATTTTTGATGTAACTTACTCCGATCATCTTTATACACATTATTTCTCCACCAGGAGCTTGGGACAGCCAAAGTACAAGTGCTGTGCGGCTCTCTCTTTTTCTGACAGGAGATATAGCCTTCGCCCGGTGGACATATTAATTTGTTTTACGGATGATAATGAATATTACTAATGAACTGACACATCAAACTTACAAACTAATAGAAAACAAGTAGCTCCGTGACGAACTAAAGAGCCTACTTTCTTAAAATTTAAGATTCATGCCAATCTATATAGACCTATCTAGAATAATGACGAAATCAAGTTTGTAATACTAACATTTGCAGTTTGAAATACGCCTGAAATAGCGTAGCCTAATAGAGTCACCTACTACAGTTGGCAGCCCTGGTGACACTAAATATATTCTTAGCTCTATCTCATAAGGTTTACAATGCACATACAAACTTTGGTTGAAGTCTAATGGATAGTATGGACGTTACATGCTGTTTGATACCCCAACATGATTTTACTCGCACTGATAAATCCAAATATAATTAATTAATTATATTTGGATTTATCAGTGCGAGTAAAATCATGTTGGGAACAATGTCATGTATATGATGCTCAGAATTGATCTGAAATTATACGATCTATTATAGGGCAAATTTTGGATCAAATTCAAATGTTAGTATAGAAGTTACATGTAATTAATAATTGAAACTATGAGAAATCTTAGAATCATGTTGGCAGCACTGAGGTACATTAGTTACTACAAATTAATCTAGAATGTCAGGTACATATGTGTGCAAAGTTTAGAGCTGATGACTTGCATACTTTCAGATATATTGATATAAGGATTAAACAAATAGAGACAGCACTTATTAACAGTTGGCAGCCCTGATTGCTGTTAAGAATACGCATAAACGTAACTGTTATGGTACACAAAGCGCATACGAAATTTGGTTGAAATCCATTTGTTAGTATAGATGTTACATTCATTTGAAAACTGGACATATTAGCAGGCTTAGAATAGTGTTGTCAGCGCTGATGTATATAAGTTACACTAAACTGAGGTAGAATGTAGGGTACTATACGTATGCAAAGTTTGGAGCTGTTGGCTTGCATACTTTCTGATATATTGATATTAGGGTTAGAACATAGAGAGAGCATTTATTAACAGTTTGCAGCCCTGGTGGCTTTTTAGAGTACACACAGTCATATCTGTTTTAGTACAAATAGTACATGCGAAATTTGGTTGAAATCCAATCGATAGTATAGAAGTTATAAGGTGCGTTCAAAAAGTAACGATCCGGAGGCTGGAATGCGCAAACCGTTGACTACATCGGCTAATCATGGCGTGTGTAACGAAGTGTGGCTCCGACCAGAGCGCAGAAGGTCACAGCCCGTCGCTAGAGGGCACGCGTGCACGTCACGTGACTATATAAAGCGAGCAGCAGCATGCATCAATCGTCCAACGCTGCCAGTCGCATTGCAAACAGTGACATAGAGGCGTCAACTGAAGAGCAAAGAGATGTTGTTCGGTTTCTGACAGCGGAAGGAGTAGGGGGAACGGACATTTAACGCCGAATGTCACATGTGTACGGCGAACACTGCATGTCCCTTGCAAGGATCAAGGCGTGGCACAAGCGCTTCAGGGAAGGACGGGTGTCGTTAGCCGGAGATGCCTGGTCTGGGGCACCCCCCTGCATTACCGATGACAACGTCCAGCTGGTTGATGCACTCATTACCCGGGACCGCCGAGTGACAGTGAACGCCATAGCAGCCGTGGTCGCTCCACGACAATGCACGACCTCATACGGCCAACACAGTCGCAGCACTCCTGCAGAAATTCAAATGGGAGGTTCTCGGCCACCCTCCATACAGTCCGGACCTCTCTCTCTGTGTTTACGCCATATTTGGTCCCCTGAAAAGGGCTCTGCGGGGCCAACGATTCACCTCGGACGTCGACGTCCAGCTGTACTGCAGAACTGGTTCACATCGCAGCCCAGGGAATTTTATGAGGCAGCCATTCACCGCTTCGTGTCACAGTGGGACAAGTGCCTCAACAGCCAGGGCCAATACTTCTGACATACAGGTACTGGTTTCTGTAATTATGCCTCCGGCTCGTTACTTTTTAACGCACCTCATACGTGCATTTAGATATTGGACCTATCGGCAGGCTTAGAATCATGTTGGCAACACTGGCATGTATGGGCTTCTGAAAATTAATCTGGAATGTTATTATCTATATGTGTGCCAATTTTGGAATAGTGCGCACGTATAACTTCTGAGATATCAAAAATAGAGCTCAAATAAACTCGTGAATAAACTCGTTTACTGTATTTTTCGCTCTGTGACTTTGGACTCCGTGGATTTGACATATAAAAGAGCTATCGTTTGTAAAATGATTACTTTTCTTGTGTGGAAGAAATCAAACATAGAACCTAAAATGTGTGAACGTGATCGTGAACAGACACGTCGCTGGCTTGAAGAAACTGTTGTCAGTGTCCTGGTGTTGTGGCAAGCATTCTTAGCTGTCACCGCTGAGTTACTTGCTCCATTCCCTGACTCTGCCAAGAAATTTTATTCCAGTCTGAGTGCTGGAACGCACTACACTCAGCCTCATGAGGGAAAACTGTAAAGAGGTGGGTTTGATTCTCACCTTAGCCATCCTGGAAATAGTTTTCCTTGGTTTCCCACTTCTATTCTATACCAGAAGCAAGTTTACGAGGAAACGGTGCAATAGATGCCAGAAATGGATGTGTGCTGATCTGTGAGCAGTGCCTCTAATAACAGAACTGAAAGATTGCCAAGTACTGTTCAAATCAATCTTTGTTAGGGCTAATGTCAATAATTATTTGTATTAGAATATAGACTTGAATATATTGGCAAAATGTCAATTATTTTATCATTACAAGTTCTTTGCAGCATAGTATAAAATAATAACTAATAAAAGATAGCCGTTCATTAGCCTATTTATAGATGTGTTTTCAAATTTATAATTCAATTGGTGTAAAATGTAGAAGTTTCTCTTGTAAATACCTATTTTTATATATCCTAGGGCTACTTATAATTTCTCCAAAAATCTGAGAACAAATATTTTTGCAGTTAGTCAGAAGGGTCTTTGAAAAGTGACATATATTTGTATTTTTTTTTAATTGAAAACCTATGAACACAAAATTGTTTGTAAATGTTCAAATATTTTTTGTCACCTTAAAACTTACGTAAAATATTTCTTCATTCAAAAAAAACATCAATAACAAGGTTTTAAAATCCAAACTGGTCCACAAAGAAGAAAAAAAGATCACGCGACACTCATGTTAAAAGAGTTGGCGTGACTACTGGAGTGTTAATAACTCGAAAATCAATAATAGTTCTATTGAAATATTACACGCCATTACTCAGTGGTGTCTAAGTTATCTATTTTTAGAAACTCCACAAATGTCAAGTGAACATCATCACATTCTGCTTGCCTAGTCCCCATTTGTGTGAGAAGTGTATTATTAAGTGGATGAATAAGTCACGTCATTTATTTCGGACACTGGGACATTAATTGTACTCCCTGTCCTAATTAACTCGTGTTGGCCGATTGAAAAGCTTCTACTAATAGAAAATTAATAATATAACGTAAAGTATAATTTGTCGCCTCCGTAGCGTAGTGGTCAGCATTGTTCGCTGCCGCTCCGGAGGTCCTGGGTTCGATTCCCGGCTCTGCCACGACATTTGAAAAGTGGTACGAGGACTGGAACGGGGTCTACTCAGCCTCGGGTGGCCCAACTGAGTAGAGGGGTTTCGATTCCCCCTCAGCCATCCTCGAAATGGTTTTCCGTGGTTTCCCACTTCGTCTTCTGGCAAATGCCGGGATGGTACCTTCTTCAAGGCCACGGCCGCCTCCTTCCCTCTTCCTTGTCTATCCATCCTAACCATCCCTTACCTTCCCTCATGAGGCCCCTTTGCAGGTGAGGCCGCCTGGGCGAGGTGCCAATCCCACCTCCCCAGTTGTATCCCTTCCGATTCGATGTTCCCAGCTCTAGGACACTGCCCGTAGAGGCGGTAGTGGTGAGTTCCCTCGCTGAGTCCGTGGGTTCCACCAACCTGGAGGGTAAACGACAAAAAAAATCAAAAAAAAAATCATAAGTTTCATTCAGCATATTCAGGTAACTTATATTCCAAATTTCAAATCTTTAGCATTAATATCAAGTAAGATATTATTTATTCTCCTCGCGTAAAATGTAGCTCAAAATGTAGGAGCAGACATGCTGGCCGCCATACACGGTTGTAATGATGGTTATGGTTAGTATGCTACCAAGAAGCCAACCAACAATGTAACTTTCAAATGAACGAACTTTAGAATTGCGCGCTAATGCACGGCAGATCATCTCACCCTTAGGGGCGGAGGGATGCAGCAAGCATTGCTAGTCAACAATGTACACATTCAAACTTTTCTCTCGATGTGACAACAGACGAAAATGAGGGGAAAATAAGTGTTCAGTATCGTTCGTGGGATATGGCTTGTAGTGCATTTGTATCAAACGGGATGCAAGCAGGTAAATATTGATTGACCTTCCTGACAACTGACAACACGCGTTAGTTGGGCTGCATGAAACAATATTATTAGGGGCAGATGATTCACCCGTTATAATATGTTGGACCTCGTCTTCCGACAGTAAAATTGAAAAATATTTTTCCTCAATTTCCGAGACCTATTGATCACCTTCTGAATTGCAAGGATTATTTACAACAAGTCGTACTCATCATACCATCTACGCGTTGCCTATATACAGTACTTGCAACGATAAATGAAAAACCTTACATACTTTTCCAAATATACGGTATGTATACCCATACTATCAGTAGCACCTCATGGAGTGGGCCGATAACCTAGATGTTAGGCCCCTTAAAACAACAATTATCATCATCATCATGGAGTAACCGTTCTCGTTAAATCGTGCACCACGACCCCGATGTGCAGCTGCAGCAAGTCTGCAGATCGGAGGTTCGAATCACGGCACTGCCATTGGCTATCCTGGGTGTGATTTTCTCTAGGTTTTTCCACATTCCATCCTCCAGGAAAATGCCGGTATAGTACCATCTTTCAAGTCCAGGGGCACCTACCTACCTACCTACCTACTCCATCCCTGTCCCTAATACTGCTACACAAATGGCTGCGTGGCACAGCGGTAACGTTATCGCCTGCTGTCCCCCAAGGTTTCAGGATCGAACCCCGGTGCAGTACGTTGGCATTTGAGGATGCGCATATAGGGGCTTTGCGATACCGTGGTCATGTACACACCCATGATTAATATTATTATTACTTTTATGATTATTATTATTATTAGTCCACCCAATATTACAGTCATCACAGGTTATCAAGTCCAGGTTATCAGACAACTTCAAAGCACACCTAAATACACGGAACTGATGACTAAGTTGCCCTAAGTCCCTAAAATTACATACCGTACATATATTTTCATTTGCGACTGTTTTGCCTTTCAGCGTCTAGTCTAATCTGCAAGTCTCTGTTTGCGAACAAGTCGCCTGCATGATACCCTATTAGCAGTTAGCAATGCGGTTTCCTCTGCTTCTTCACCTCTCACTTTGAAATCGTTAAGCACTGAATCTAACCTGCGCCTCCTAGGTCTACCTCTGCTTCTATTACCCTCTACAGCAGGGCCATCCACACAGCGCTCCCCGAGCGCTAGCGCCCTGGCTGCGCTCTAAGCCAGTGCTCCGAGCTCTTTGGGGCCGATAACCTAGATGTTAGGCCCCTTAAAACAACAATTATCATCATCATCATATCTTTGGTGGAAGTTAGTGGTGGGAGGAGCTTGGCTGGCTGAGCACGCTGAAGTGAGCAGTTGATCCATCAGTCGCTAGTCTACTCCAATGCGCTTTGTTGACAGCGTGTAAATAAATCAGTTTCGCAGTGGGCATCACTGAACATCATACAAAGAAAGGGAGGGAGTGGTGAAGCAGCAGCCTTTAAAGCAGAATGGGAAATTTTATTTTTCTGTTCAGCAAATGTTTAGTGTGGCACAGAGATCTAATGTGATAAAAAATGAATTTGTTGTTGAATTTTCCTCTCAAGTATGTTCACATTTTAGTTTGGAAAAAATTACAATATTCTTTACTTAACACTTGCTTTCGTTTCCTGCACATTCCATACATCGGAGTACCATTCGATTTGTATATGCGGTATATTTGTTGTCTTGTGGGAAACCAGCCCTGTCCATATGATGTCAACAATCCCACAAGAGCCGTCGACCGCACGCCTGTATAGTACGTACGTATCTAGTCAGCGCGGTCCGAACATCGTCCGTCTCCTCGCTGCCACGAAGTAGTGGTGGTAGGGGAAGGAGCGCTAGTCTGACAGCTCAGTGCTCCCCCAGTGCGGCCGCGCTTTCCGAGCGCAGTGACTGGATAGCCCTGCTCTACAGGGTAATCTCTCTTAGGTAATCTCTCCTGCCCCATTCTCTCCACATGACCACACCATCTGAGTCTGCTCTTACGAACAGCTTCATCTAGCGTGTCCCCCTAAAATGAATTAACAAGAAACACTATCAGTCACAAGTACTAGGTCAGACGAGTGCAAACGTAGGTGAATGTAATAGTGTATATTTGTGTGTCCATGAGATTAAAGTTAATACTGGAAGGAATATTATTTGTAAGAACACTTGCCCGGCCTGCCTCTTGCTGAATGACTTTCTAAACACACTGTACGTATGCAGCCGTATCTTCAATACATTAATATTTTACGGACGTTGCTCGTTACTCCCAGTGCATTAAAGTACGTCTCGACCTACACATCTCTTCATCCTCTTTCCTCTCACGGATAGTGCACACGTCCTCCACAATTATATCAGCCACTACAGCAACAGCCACTCTCCGAGACTCCAGGTCTCAACACAAAATCCGGTCGAGTGCCTTCAAAACACTCTTCACACGTCACAATTCCCCTTCTGATATTCTCGTCATACGGCACTGATTCATTTCATCACAGACCTGGCTCCTTAGTGCAAAAAATAAGAGAAATAAAGCATTGATATTTGACGATATTTTACAGTTGTTGTTGAGTCATTTAGGGGCTTAGCGATATCGTGGTCAAGCACACACCCTTATCTTGGGATGTGTCTGGAATCTTATAACAACCTGTACCATATTGGTTTTGTACTTGTCACGGTTTTAAGTGTCATATCTGTGAACTTGTGATATAGTTCCCTATCATGATAAAAAAAAAATCAAGCCCCATATGGTCAGAGGTTTTCAATATCGGTGAAATAATTCGCGCGGCTGCCGCGTAGGATTGTTAACGATTATGAAACTTTAAAAGATATGATTAAGGTGTCCAGCGATTTATTTATTTATCGTATGGATTTTAGTGCCGGCTCGCCTGAGTCTGTAGCTGCTTCTAGCGGACACGCTTAGGGTGAGCTACAAGTTCCGTTCAATTTCAAGTAGTTCCAACTTTCTTCACCAGATATCAATGATACCTAGTGGTGAACGTTGGAACTTTGATACAGCGTTCCGACGAAATCTAACCTAACAATTTAGCTTTACACAAGTTTAGTCTGTGGAAGGATCTTTTACATGCCATAAATCTATGACATGGGACCGCCGGCTTTACTTCCCCTCCAAAGGAAGGCATACTGAAGGATTTTTAACGCTCTTAAAAAATCCGACGCCTTCGGCCGGGTTTGAACCCGCTATCTTGGGCACAGCAGTTCAGCATGCTACCAACTACGCCAACGAAGCCGCTATGTCCAGAGATGAAACTAACCGAATGCCAGTCGATTAATATCGGTTCAGTCAATTAAAAGTTATGTAAGGGAGACGGACCCACACACAGACTCGGACAAATGCCTCTTCTCCTAAGCTTACCCCTCATATGATGAAAACAGGCTAAATTCCACGGGAAGAGAGACACTGCAAATGGCCGCTGTCCTTGTAATGGGTTCAAAATTGGTTATCTGTACTTGCAGCTCCCTATTGCAGTTATAGGCCGCGAATTCTATTATGCAGCGAGGGCCCTCCCTATAGAAAGGAACCCCACAAAGGCCGTGCCACAGACGGATCGCAATGACTCATCGTCACATAGCATGTGTCGATTACAACAATGGTTCGGGGAACCCAGAATGCTGTCATAGCATTTATTACATACGCAGCTGGCAAAACACCTTAGTTCTGATAATTATGACTTGCTGTAAATTACTGTAGCCTATATCGTATCCCGTGAACATTGTTAGGTATAGAACAAAACATCGAAATTTCCTAGTGGAAACAAATCTTCTCAAGAAGAAGTTTGCAGTAAATTTGTTCGTTAGTTTCAGCGCTGTGTGAGTTTTATTGTGGGGGAACCTCAAACAATAGACACGGATAGTCAGTCTGAAAGACTGGACTTTATATCATTATAAATGCTAGCAGCCGAGTACCAAGAAGGCAGTGCGAGAACAGAGTTTCATGATTCTATTTTGTTTCTTCACTGCCTACTTGATTGTTCTCGCACTGCCTTCTTGAAACTCTGTTCTCACACTTCCTTCTTGGTACTCGGCTGCTACATCGTACTATGACGTCACACACCTCAGTGCATTCTAGGTACATTTCGTCCCGTCACCGTAACGTAACGATAGACCTCAGCGTAACGACGAAGTCGACAAGATCATTTAAAATGATAAAAAGTATACAGAAACAAACCGCGTACTCTGGAGGATCTCGAGAACCATGCAACTGCACTGATACGAAATATCAGTGAGAATGAATTACAGCGAGTGTACCAAACTCCCTAAGTTGGTGCAATGTGTGTGTTTAGAAATTGAAGGACAGCGTTTCCAGCAACTACATACTCTGAAATTCATGTAAGTAATATATGATTATTAAATACCGTACCTTAAAAAGAATAAATGTGTTTACGTAGTTGGGCGCTACGCTGCTGCTAGCACCAGTGCCTTGCGCTACACGCGGCTAGCCACAGTGCCCCAGTCGCTACACGGCCTCTGCGCGTCTCCGTTCTATAGGGATGGTCCTTACTGTAGAACGAGTGTTGCTATGACGACGTAGCAAGGGCATATACTACTGTAGTGCTTAGCATCCGGAGTAAGCAAGAAGCGATCATTAGAGTATGAGATGAGAATGAATGATCCGTGTCCTCCTGTAACGTAGGTTAGCCATTGCCAGGCTGCATGCGGCACGCTACAATGGCTCGCATGTGGTTAACTAGAGTAATTGTCAGGGGTGACGGAAGTAAGCCTGTGCCACGACCTTCCTACGCTAGCTAATAATACCAGAGTAGCATATTTTATTGACCAGGATTATTTAGTAATTGCCTAATGACTCTACTCTACTCTAAAAATTGATCAACCCCGTGGCGTATCCGTGCGTGTTAAATCGCACGCTATGACTACGATAGGGAACGGAAATAAAACCAGAGATCAGTGATTCGAATCCCGGCGCTGACAGCAGCTATGCTAAGTGTATTTTCCCTGCCTTTTCCATACACCCTCCTGAAAATGACACAAGGAACCACCCTAACCCATTACCATACACACACCACTGCTATCACAATGGAAACCCAGGTTGTTAGGCAAATGCAATACACACCAAAGCACGCGCAACTGATGACCAAGATGTATCATCATCATCATCATCGCACAGTTCCAGTTTCCCGGGTACTCTTTATGAGCGTCTTCCACTTCAACCTGTCCATATACAACTTGTCATGGAGAACATCATCATCCACTGTTCATCCTCTGGTCGCTAGATCAACTTTGATCATGTCCATCCATCGGGTTCTAGGTCTTCCTACAAGTCTTTTTCCATCCACTTGCCTTTCCAAATTTATTCCGACTGATCTTGTAGGCTCCATCCTCATCACATGCCCGTACCACCGTAGTCTAGATGTGCTGATTCGGTCTAATAGGGATGTCTTTATTCCAGCTTGTTTCCTCGCCTCCTTGTTCTTTTACTTGTCCATCTTGGTCTTCTGGATGGTGGATCTAAGAAATGTCATCTCTGATGCTTGCAGTATTGATGCATCTCTCTTTGTAAGGGTCCATGTTTCAATACCATAGGTCAATATTGGTATAAAGTAGCTGTTAAACATCACCAGTTAAGCTGGTTTTGGAATCATGTCATCTTAAACTTGTTGGTAGAATTCTGATCCCTTTTGCACTCTGTTGGTGATTTCTTTACTGACCAAATTATCACTGGAGATTACACTTCCAAGGTAAGGAAAACTGTCCACACACTCCAGCTGGTGGTCTCTTAGTTTAACACTTGCTGGACGCCCATCTCTGTTGACTGACATCACCACTGTCTTGGTCTCGCTGATGTTGAGGTTATATTCCTGGAACTGGGATTTCCATACATTGAGTCTGGTCTGTGCTTCTTCTATTTCACCCCAAATCATGATATCATCGGCAAAGGCCACTGCATGCAATTCGCCTAACTTTTCCTTGACGTTCTTCATTATATTATCCATAATAGTGATGAACAGCAGTGGGGACAGTGCACTGCCTTGCTGAACTCCACTCTTGATCGTCCTTCCCAAATTTGTACACAGATAATGCAGTCATTGTACAGCACCTGAACTTTCCTTACTAGTCCCTCAGGCACATTTCTTTTCATCAGGCACTCCCAGATCTTATCTCATATAACACTACAATAGGCCTTCTCTATATCCAGGAATACAATGACCAGGTTCTAGCCTTTCTCCCAATATTTTTCCATCAGCATGCGGGTGGTAAAAATCAGATCCATTGTCGATCTGTTATTTCTGAAACCATATTGTTCCTCCTCCAACTGTGGTTCTATGATGGTTCTTAATCTTCTTTCTACGATCTTCTCTAGAATTTTCAGCCCATGAGACAGCAGGGCTATTCCTCTATAGTCGATGGGTTTCCTTCTGCTGCCTTTCTTAAACAGGGGAATTATAACACCCTTGATCCAATCTGCAAGTATTTTGTTTTCTGTCCATATGGCATCGAGTACTCTGTGCAGCCATTGTATGCCCTGGATGCCTGCTCCCTTTATCATGTCTGCATTCACTTCATCTGCACCTGAATATTTTCCATTAGGAATATATTTTAGGGTTGCCTCAGTTTCCGTCCAAGTGATGGGAAGTTCCTCATTGCAGGCGTGGATTTCCGGTTCTATATTTTCTTCTTGAACTGGTCTACTCAGTAGGTGGTCAAAATGGTTCTTCAGGACTTCTCTCATGTCACTATCTGTCCTAACCAGATTTCCAAGATGCATATAGCCCGTAAATTAGTTAACCATAAAAACAATTCATTGTCGCGGGCTGTGACACGAGCGAAAGACGTCAGCGTTGTGATAAAAACAATGGTTAGCGGAAATAATGGCCACACGCCTATAGTACTGCTTCAATAATAATAATAATAATAATAATAATAATAATATTCAGTCGGCTTGCTTATTCGGAGAAACAGAACGATTCCTTTTCGTAATTCAGGACCAAGTTGTGTGTACTAAGAATATTATGGGCGCCACATTCTTGGGAAGGATACTTCGGACGAGTGCCGTCTGTGCAATAGATCTACTGAATCGATCCAGCTCATCACGGAGGGATGCCAAACGCTTGCTCCAAACGAATACTAGGAGCAGCATAACGACGAAGCGAAAGTAGTCCATCAAGCTTTTGCGCAGCGATACGGGTTTGTTGAGAAGGAAGTCCTATATTATAAATAATGCAGACCTGATCAGGTTCGGAACAGTGAAAAGGCCAAGATCTTATGGGAATCCACTGGGATTTGTAGAAGCCAACAGGACAGACCTTGTGACATTCGATAAGGAGTCACACAAGGCTACCATCGTCGATGTTGGTGTTCCACTCGATGGAAATCTCCATATTACGGTGGCTGAGAATAGGCGCAAATACCAGCCACTTGCCGCTGAGCTCAGTCACACATACTGCCTAAAGGCTTAAAGGAAGGAGTTTCCGACATCCCAGTTGTTGTCTCTGTGAATGGTTTAGTAACAAATAAAAAGGAGAATCTTGGCTTGAAAAGGAACCATATGCCGTTAATGCAAAAGGCTGCTCCCCATGGTACTGCAAGTGTAGTACGTAAGGTTTTGTCTCTTCAGTGACTTGCACTGAACATCTTGAGATCCAGTGATATCATCAGTGACTTTGGCTCGCAAGGAGATGTTTAGTATTTTTTATGTAAATTATATAATTCTCAACCTTGCTCTCTCAAAAAAATTATCAATTAATATGATAAAAATGGTCCGGCCAGATCAAACATAAAATGCCAGCGTTTCGCCCCAGTGTACCGTTGGGCTCGTCAGTTGGTACAGGGAGCTTGACTTCCGTAGCACATTGGCATCACTCGTGACGTCAATACTACTTGTATTTTGTGTCTTGTGATGGCCTTATCAGTATGTGCTAGCCATGCGTATTGGTGAGGTGTGTCTGTACCAACTGACGAGCCCAACGGGACACTGGGGCGAAACGCTGGCATTTTATGTTTGATCTGGCCGGACCATTTTTATCGAAGTCTGTCGCCACCCCCCACCTCCCCTCCCCTCGTGTAATATGGATGCTGGCGGCTTCGGTGGCGTAGTTGGTAGAATGCTGCTTCTATGCCCAAAGTCGCGGGTTCAAACCCGGCCGAAGTCGTATGATTTTTATGAGGGGAGTAAAGCCGGCGGGCCCATGTCATAGATTTATGGCATGTGAAAGAACCCTCTACTGAATGGGCTTATGCCTTCCAGGACCGTGGGATGGCAGTGAACGCGACAAAACCAAGGTAATGCAGGTCACCAAAGGAGAAAAAGTACAGCTTCAGATCAAGTGGAACAACGATGATATTGAGCAAGTAGAACAAATAGAATACTTGGGCACCATCTTCAGAGGGGATGGAAAATTAGAGGCAGAAATAAAAAACAGAAGCTAACCAAGTTTACTATGGTATAAACAACACAATCATAGGGAAGAACGAAATGACCAGAAACACAAAAATGCGGGTATATCATGCTGAGTACCTGTCAACCCTCCTGTGTGGTGCAGAGAGTAGGACAGTGCATAAAAAACTGGAGAGTCGTTTGGTCGCCGCTGAGATCAGATACTTACGGAAAGTTGCCGGGAAAACTCGAAGAGACCATATTAGAAATACCACAGTGAGAGATGAGCTTCAGCAGGAGCGAATAATGGATGCCATTGAGAGGAGAGGATTGGGCTGGATTGGTCTCCTAGAAAGAATGGAAGATGAAAGGAAAGCGAAGCAGGTGTGGCGAGCCAGACCTACAAGAAGAAGAACACGAGGAAGGCCACGGATTGAATGGGAGCAGTACATCTTGGGACTGATCAGGAAGCGAGGGAAGACCTTGGGTGATGTTTAGAGAATGGCGCACGACATAAGAAACTTTAATAAATGGCTGAAATGTCCCGACACCTAACGGTACAAAGGGAAAGAAGAAGAGAAGAAGTAAAATAACCTTCCACTTACTAAAATTGTGTGAAGAAAAATTTGTAGGTTAGGTTTGATTAAGTTCCAACGTTCGTCACCAGGCGTTAGTTGCGATGGTATCTAGTAGTAGCCAAGTTCACATGTAGGTGTCGTGTACGGTAGCATTTGGTGGCGAAAGTAGGAACTAATGGAAATTATCGTCTGTAGTCCTTACTTGGATTAAAAACAGATAGCACACACTAATACAGTCATCACAATTAACACCGGTTATCAGACACATTCTACACACACCTAAACTACACGCTGCTACATGACCGCGTTGTCGCAGCCCCTAAACTAAGGAACCAACCAACCAATAGGTATGTGGATGCTATTTTGCATCCAACATGCAACTAGCAATTTGCAACTTGCCCTCAAAACTGAATGATGTGATAAAACAAACTGTGAATATTTATTATAGTGTACCTTATTCCATATAAGTTGAGAGTCAATTACAATATGCCAGAGCCGCGATGAAGAGCTCTTACCTATACGAGCACACTGCCTTCGATTGAAATATTACAGACACCGTCGTATCATTGTAAACTGGCTTTAATTTCACGTCAGTTAGAGGCGAGTTGTCATTTGACTCTCAACGTATTTGGAATAAGGTATAAGTGTTTAAGCTTATCTAATTCAGGCTCCTTAGTTCCAGGTAATTTCCGGTATTATGCAAGGAGATGGGGAGTGACAATAAACAATATTACTATTCCACTCAGTGAGACAAAAAAAAAATGAACCGCGATATTTTAGTTAGTTGGTGCCTCAGTTTAGGGGCTGCGACAACGTGGTAATGTTGCCCAGTGTACTTTGGGTGTGTGTTGAATCTGTCTGATACCCTACCCCTGGCACTATCCAGCCCATGACGGGCTAAGGCCGACCAAGCGACCGCTGCCCAGCCATTTGGCCTGCAGATATTGGGGTGACGCGTGATCAGCGCGTCGGGTCCCCTCGGCCGTTAATCTTGGTATTCGTGATCGGGGCGCTGTCTCACTGTCAGACAGCTACTCAATTGTCCTCACGAGACTGAGTGCACCCCGTTCCAACCCTCACGTCAGTTTTAAAATCCCTGACGGAGCCGGGGATTGAATCCGGGGCCTCCGGGCGAGAGGCAGGCGCGCTACCCCAACACCACTGGGCCGGAGAATCTGTCTGATAACCGGTGTTAATTGTCATGGCTGTATTAGTGTGTGTTATATGTAATTCAGGTAAGGAATGCAGACGATCAATTTCAAATAGTTCCTACTTTTGGTACCAAATGCTGCCGCGAACTTGGCTACTAATTTCCACCGCAACCAGCACCTGGCAGCGAACATTGGAATGTATAGAGCGTTAATCAAATAACCTACAAATTGAGCTTCACACAATTGTAGTTAGTGGAAGGGTCATTTGCATGACATAAATCCATGACTTGAACCCCCCAGCTTTACTTCCCCTCCGAAGGAAGGCACACTGAACGAATTTTAACGCTCTTAAAAATCCGATGAATTCGGCCGGGTTTCAACCCGCGATCTTGGGCATAGAAGCTCAGCATGCTACCAACTTTGGCACCGGAGCCTACTATGTTAGTTATGGTTAGCGAGGTTACTTAGTGGTTGAACAGCGAGGTCATCGGCCCCTTAAACCATGATTTGAGGTCAGGCTATTTCTTCTCGATGGAAGATGCAAATTCAAAGACTCTATCAATGATTTACCGTGGCTTGCGAGACTTACTTATAAATTAGCAAATGCATTATTGTGATTTTTTTTGTCGTGTGGCCTCATGAGAGGCCGAGTGCAGGTCTTTCTATTCGACGCCCGTGGGCGACCTGCGCGTCGGGATGAGAGATGGAATGGATGAAGATGAATGAAACTGGGCAATGATGTGGAAGGAATCGGCCGTGGCCTATCAGAAGGTACCGTCCCAGTATTTGCCTGGTGTTGAAAATGGGAAACCACGGAAAACCATTTCAAGGACGGCCGACTGTGGGGCTCGAACCCACGCGTCTACCGAGTCACCAGAGAGCTTGGTCCCATGACCTAACGCTGCGCTTTAGCCAGCTGAGCCACCACTGTCGGTATATTATTGTGACTTGAAAGAGTTGAATTTAAGTCTTCAAGGAATCAATTCATACTTTTCACAATCCAAGAATAGAGTTGGACAATAAATCCATCCTTGTGTCTTTTGTTTACAGAATTACCATCTTACCTCCTCCATGGCAAAACAGCCCATTAAGGGCCTTGGCCTACCAAGCGACCGATGCTCACCCATTTGATCGACATATTGTGAGGTGACGCGTCCCTCAGAGGAGTGCGTTAGGGCAGGATTCCCAAAATGTTTCGTGTTTGAGGCCCCTAACCATAGGAATCCTTAGCCACAGAACATAATACAGCTATTACTTCAGTAAATTGTTGTTGTTGATGATTCATTTAAGGGTTTTATGTAGCCCCGTGTACTTGAGTGTGTGTAGTTGGAAATCGGATGAGGATTGGGAAGGAGGCAGCCGTGGCCTTAATTTAGGAACCATTCCTGGTATTTGCCTGGAGTAAAAGTGGGAAACCACAGAAAACCACTTTTAGAATGGCTGTGGTGGGAATCAAAACTGCTTATTCTCAGTTTTGCCTCACGATGCCCTCAGACGAGAATTATATTTCTTGGCAGAGCGTGAGTCACATCCGGTGACAGTCAAGAGTGCTAGCCACTACACAACGAGGCTGACACTTTACTAAGTGATGGCCCCGTGGTGTGTGGATAGCGTCTCTCTTGGAGTCATCTGGTTCGATTCCCGGCTGCGTCAGGGATTTTAGAGAAACTGAGCCCCGTGAGGACAACTGAGTAGCTGTCTGATCAGAGAAGCAGCGTCTTGGTAAAGAAAGACAGCACATGGTGAGAGGAACTTGGCACCCACGGTGTGTGCTGAGCTCCACTCCACCTGTTGTGAGTTAGCTGCTACACGCCACCCCCGCACTGCTCCACTATCGATTCTTCCTCCCAGCAGACCTTTTGTGCGCCAATATTTATGAACACGAGTTCCTTGATTAGAAAGTCAATTGCAACACTGCTCCACTTACCTAATGCTAGTAGCTAACGTAAACGTTTCACTTACTTATTTATCTTGTTTTTGCTACTCCAACCAAGAAGCAGGCGATCCAGTAATTGTTGTTATAGTCGCGACATCGTGGCGCGTAGGTGTTCATTAAAAAAAGAAACACCTTAATGTGTTCTATTCTTACTCGCAAATCCACCATGAACTCATTGTAGTTCAAGCGAAAGCACAGTAGGACAAATGCAAATACAAAGCGGATGTAAATGAATTTTGTTTTGTATATTTATTGAAAATAAAATTCTTTAAATAACTTCAAAAATTCAAAATTACTGAAGAAGATTGTCTAAATCGAATAGAGTACAGGAAAAAAAATTTTTGGTCTCAAAATTCTTGTCGGGGAGAAGAAAAATCTCAACAGAGGAGAATGGACTGCTGAAAGAAGAGCTGCGCAGTCGACCAGGATGAAAGACTTCTGGAAGAGAAAGAAGGAAACTAGACCTATAAAGAAGTGATATTTGCGTGGTCCTTGTTGGCCTGTCCGCGGTGTATATATAATAATAATAATAATAATAATAATAATAATAATAATCTCCTGTTCAGAACATTAATCAATAACCATCATTTCTCTGAGAAAATTACTACAAGGACCAAAAATTCATGGACGGAAGAATAGCGGTAGTTTTTTAGTGCCCAGATGAAATGATTTTGGGACAAGAAGAAGAAAACTTCATTAGCAAAATAAGTTCTATCGCGCTGCACGTCGTAAAAAATAGGCTAATAATAATAACATACAGTTTCAATAAACACTGTACGCAGGATACGGTTGAAATTTTTGGGCACATATTTAGTATGGACAAGTGGACAACAATACACCAATAAAAATATTATTCAATGTAATACAAACAATATTCGAGGACAAATTGGCTGCAGAAAACAAGGCAAATATCGAAGGGATTGAAATGAGAAACCGATAAATGTTCAGAACCTCTGCAAATGAGCACGCATTTAGAGTGAAATCTAGCAGCAGGATTGGTACAAGTTGGGCAGAAAAACGCAAGAAGCAACACAGTGAGCTCATGAAGAGAAGGAAGCTTTTAGTTTCACGTGACCGCTAATCATGCGATCATGAGCCACGGGACCTCCTTTTTACGTGAAATCCGAACCACAGAACATGACATTTCACTCTGAAAACATCAGATGCAATGACCGGGAATCGAGCCCTGTCCACCTTGGTGAGAGGCCTTAAAACCAACCAATCTTATATATAAAAGTGAAAGTCTGTATGTATGTGGGTGGGTGGGTGGGTGGGTTGGTTCCGTATACAAATCTACACCGTTCCACCAATCTCAACCAAATTTTGCATACACATAGTTTAGGACCCAGAAGGAACCGCTGGCTACATGAATTTTCGATAGTCTTTCTCATTCTTCTGATTTCGGCCCTTTTGCACTCAAGCACAGGCTAATCAAATCATAAAATATACTCATGAAGGAATGGCAAGGCAGATAGTTTCCATGGCAACATAGCTCAAGTCGAGACACGGCCGTCTGGATGCCAGTTGCGCTCTGCACTACCGGTATAGAAAATGAGCATCTTTACTTGAAATCCCGTTAGTTACTCACCTACTCACACAGCACTGTCAAGCGAGTTTAGCATAACAAAGACTTGACACTATCTTCTACTATATATTTGTCAAATACCACTCACTCACTCACTCATTCATACATTCATCACGAAATCTCAGAAACCACCGAACGGATTGGAATCAAATTTGGTATGCTGCTTCCCCAAGGGCAGCAAATGCCCACTAAGAGAGGAATTTTGTATATTCAGGTTCTAAAGGGGTGTTAAGGGGGTAGACCTGCATTTCATTGAATAGCAATATCTCCCGATTGGTTTCATTGGGGGATGTGATACTCGGCACATAAACTCATCATTAAAAATAAGAAGACACGAGTCTGAGGGTTTTTCGATGTGGCGTATATTATGAGGTGAAAGGGGTGAAAAGTGGGGATTGAAAGATTCTTAACGGAGCGTGTATCTCTTAAACGACATAGGCGAGGAGTTTGAAACTCAGCGGAAAAAAATCAGCATAAAAAATAAGTAAATATGTGTTTGACCGTTTATTCATAAATCCAATTTAAGGGGCCCATGGGGAGGGGTCACATTCTGGGGTGGAACAGGAAAGAAAGTATCCTAACTGATTATCTGACTGACTCACTCATCAAACTCAGGGGGAAAACTGCTTTAAAGTAAGCAAATAGCTGTTCGACAGTTTTTTTCATAAATCAAATTTAAGGGGTTCAGGAGGAGGGGTGAAATTCTGAAAAAAGAAAATTGAAAGAAAATGTCCTGTCTGACTCACTCACTCATCTCGCCCAGCGAAAACTATTAAAGTTGGAAAAATGAAATTTTGGGAATATGTTCGCTGTATTGTGCCCGTTTAGACCGGAGTCCGCACGACCACATATGCATTTTACCAATAATCAGTCAGCACGAGAGTCAAAATATCCCGGAGCGCCAGATGGGTTAAAGCAAATCGCAAAAACGACATCAAATTAAAAAAAATGCTTTGCTGATTTCTGGCTCAATGCAACAATAAGGATAGAAGGAGATTTAATTGGGTGTAACACATCTGGTAAAAGTATCTCAGTTTATTTAAAGTTAAAACCTGACTGCAAGGATGCTCAAAGCAGCATCATCCACGTGTGGCGATCCACACTCTTATTTACACACAATATACAGAAATTTTCCACACATTTGACAATCTTTTTGGAAACACAAGTCCGATTAATAGTCCTGTGGACTGTGTTCCAAAATTATTAATATTTAATTCCAGTTCAAAATTAATTGTCTATACTGGAAATAACGTAGATCACTGTTTGACTATTTACATGATATTAACACTCGTAGAATAAATGTTTATAGAATTATTAAACTTTCACTTGTTTTCCAGTTTCAAAAATATATCGTCGAAAATATTATCATCATAGAAGCAACACAAATTATTAACATATATTAATAACATCTGAAAAGTATTTGACCTTGAGCATAGCATCGAAGAACTTGTGCGAAGCACAACAACAATTAATTGTTCTTCTGACATTAAACATTCGAGAAGTGACTCGATTATGAACTTCAAGTTCCAAACAAAATATATGATTTCTGAATCATCAACTTGATCAATAAATGGTTGAACCATTCAACTATTAGATTTTCCACTTGGAATCATTATGAAAAAAATATTTATATTTATGGCCATTTTTAGCAACTTTCACAACTTGCAATTCTTCGACAGAATGCGGAAATCAGAATTGTAGTTTTATAATGAATTCATTTAGTTCATGGCACTAGGATTGAAAATATCCTTCAAATTATTCGTGGTTAAAGAATTATTTTAAATTGGCAGTGGCCCATTCTATTATTTGTGTAAGAACACAATATTATAACAACAACAACAACGGCAAAGGTCTTCCTCTGAAGAAGAATAAACTACTATCATGACAAATCCGGGTTCTAGCAAAATCAAAGTCTAAATGGAATTCGTAAACAAGGCTGAAATAAGAACTGATGGTTTTCAAGGAAATAACCTTCGGGTCATTCATCCGACGAAATGTGTAGTTCCAATACTCCTACTATAAACCTGAGCCATCGAACCTGCTATTTGATTGATGCTCGAAAAAACCTTCATTCCTGCGACTTAACATGCGCACCTGGGAATGGCATTTCAACTACTCCACACATATAAATTATCTGCCAAAATTTATACAATGAATCAAGCCTCTGCTTGTTATCAACACTGGAATCTATATATTTAAAACACTAAGCTGTTTTTTGTACACACGAGATTGTGAAAACGACTTAACCGATTGGCTTCGTAAATCATTCTAACGAAAGCTCTTGGCATGCAGATTTGCAGGGTGTCTTTCAAATAAACAAATATGTTATCATATATTTTTAAATTTATAAACAAAACTGCAAAATTATTGGCTCAAGCGCATGCGCAGAATCACCTTGGTTAATGACAGACATGGCGGATGTCCACCGCGTTTTAATGTAATAGTTATTTATAAGAATTATAATAAAGGAAGGGAATATCGAATATGAAGTTTCCACGATATAAACAGGAATAGAATATTATAAAGGACGGGAAATGTAGAAGAACTTATACTGACTGTTGAGTGTGAATGTTGCTTAAGTACCTTAATATTGCGCTACAACTTCAGTGATTCGGTAGCTCAGTTGGCAGCGCTGAAGTCTTAGTTTGTGCATCGCCCATTGGGAGCAGTTCGAATCCCACCTCCGCCACATATTTTTATTTCCCAATTATTCTTTCTGGCTATTGGTAATGCATTGTCTTAACATATTTTACTTTTATTATTCCCGTAAAGTAAGGAATTCTCCACGATTTACGTTCCCATACACTTTTAAATGATTAAATAAAATATGGCCATAATCCCTTTCGCCATGAGAGACAATTGACGAACATAATTCATTTGATGGACTCAGACATCGTGGTCACTCATCCCCGTCTACTTTAGTGTGTGTGTGTGTGTCAAATTTTCTCTGATAACCTGTGTTATTGTGATGGCTGTACTGATGTGTGCATTTGTAATTAAAGTGGGGAATGGGAAATTGACGACCGAGGCTTTAAGTTAGGAACTATCCCGGTATTTACCTGCAGTGGAAGTGGCAAACCACGGAAAAGCACATCCTAGATTGTTGAGATGGGAATCGAACCTTGCCCTTCTTAGTTTTGCCTCAAGAGTGCGCCCCGTTCCAGCCCTCAGACCAGAATTACATTTCTAGAGAAATGGCGGATAAAGGATCCTCCGTATCGTAGTGTGATCTTTGTTTTTTAGAATTAAAAAGAGGGGATTGAAGAACTTCAACAGGCGTTTGAGTTCGTTTGTTGTTTAAGTAACTTAATATTGCTTTCGAAGTCTGTTGACTGGGTGGCTCAGGGGTAACATTGCGGACCCAGGAATGAATTTAGCATAGTCGAAGGAGTTCACATCTCACCTCAGACATGTATTTCTATTTCCTAATTATTCTTTCTGGCTATTGGTAATTCATTGTCTTAACATATTTTACTTTTATTATTCCCGTACAGTAAGGAATTATCCTCGATTTGCATTGCCATATACTTTTAAATTATTAAATAAAAGATGGCCACAATCGCTTTCGCCATGAGACACAATTGACGAATATAATTCATTTGATGGACTCAGACATCGTGGTCACTCAGGCCCGTCTACTTTGGTGTGTGTGTAAATTTTTCTATGATAACCTGTGTTATTGTGATGCCTTTACTGATGTGTGCCTTTGTAATTCATGTGGGGAATGGAGAATTGACGACCGAGGCTTTAAGTTAGGAACTATCCCGGTATTTACCTTCAGTGGACGTGGCAAACCACGGAAAACCACATGCCAGATTGTTGAAATAGGAATCTAACCTTGCTCTCCTTAGTTTTGCCTCAAGAGTGCACCCCGTACCAGTCCTCAGACCAGAATTAAATTTCTTGGCAAACCAGGGTTCGAACCCGGAATCCGGGGCGATAGCTCAGAATTTAGCCTTAAGATTTGGCTTCCCTGTGTTTATACGATTTTTGACAAGCACTGAACATATAGTCTAACCCTTAAACTCTCCATTACGGTGGCTGTCGAAGTGAGTCTATGCTCATTCCAGTAGTTGGCGAAGTATGCTCCCTTGCTTAATTTACTGTCATGGAAATGCAAAGGATTGTACCTACAACAGGTGATGGAAATTGCTTATTTAAAGCAGTTTCGTACTGTTTATTCCAAAATGCAGAACGTCATCCTGAGCTGCTTCTGCAAGCAAATTGCAAAAATTGGTGTTGGCATGAATAATTATAAGGATTTTATTATTGGCGATCAGTATCATCGCATTCTCATCAGCAACAAACTTGAGAATGAAAGTATCTGAACTTCACTGTATAAATGAATATTATTGTTTAATGATTATTTGTTTAGAGTACATAACAATGACTCTAACCACGCTGTTGATTTTGGCAATGGAAGTATTATGTGCCATTTAATATTTGGCGGCTGCGTTGATGCAGGCCACTATAGTGTTATTGAATATGACGCTAATTTGGAGAAAAATGCTACAATAAATATATCCATTTGACGAAAAAGAACATTAGCCACAAAAAAGTGGGAAATCGAAGAAAAATACGAAGCCACTTTTAAAATCTAATATAAATATGCCATTTCAGAAACAATTCCAGATATTATGCCGTACAGTGTAGGATCCTTGACGAACAAATGTAAACATTGTTCTGCACTGTATTTCTGTAGCGAGAAATCTACGCTTGGTTACTTTGACCTTTGGTGTTGTAATGGCAAAATTGATCTTACTAAATATAAAATATTTGACAGACTGCAACAATTTTTCACTGGAAATGATACCTCAAGGAATTTAGGAGAGAATAATCGGCAGTACAACAAATGCTATGCCCTTGGTTTCATTTGGTGCCAATGTCACTGTGCCACATGCATACGGTCCATATTGTTTAAAAATGTATGGAATTGAACATCATCGCATTTCTTCGTTAATGTATATTCCAAAATTATAAGCGACGGTTCTTGCGGCCAGTTGTATATATTAGACTCCTCAGAATTCTTGAATTCCTTGGAATTAAGTTATTTGCTTCCACATACTCCAAACGATTGACCCATAGTTATGCTCCTTAGAAAACTGAAGTTTCCTAAGGGCTCATAAATACTACCATATTAATTATAAGAAATGTGTACGAAAATTGCTTGAATTTGGAAATAATAAGTGCAGTTAAAATCAGGCGGATGATCTAACCCTTCGATTTGATTCCATATTAATTATAAGAAATATGCATGAAAATGCTTGGATTTGGAAATAAGTGCAGTTAAAATTAGGCAGAGAGGTCTAATCCTTCGACTTGATTTAACACCATAGGATAAACCAATCAATTTCTTTTAAGAGGCAACATTTTCCGATTCGCTTGGCATACTTTATCACAATCAATAAAGCTCAATGGGGAACTCTGGAATCTTTTGACGCTCTTAAAGTATCAATAGCGCCAAAAAATAATTGTACAAAGAACGTACAATGAAGAAAATGGAAATTGCAACATCCAGAAGGAGTGGTGCTACATTGCTGCAATTGAACATACAGGACGAGTGTTCGGTTGTGATTCCATGATTACACTTTCAGGGCAATCTGACCGCAAGTTTAGACAACAATCAATACTGGATGTGCCCACCACGAGCTGCAATACATTGATGAATTCGGCGAGGCATGGAGTCAATAAGGCCCTGGATCGCTTCCTGAGGAATTGTGGCCCATGCTTGCTGCACTGCACGGGTCAGTTATTCCAGAGTTATGGGTGGCTGAGGACGGTTGGCCAGTTGTCGACCCATCATGTCCCACACATGCTCAATAGGGCTGAGGTCCGGGGATCTGGAGGGCCATTCTAAGGTTGTGATGTCTGGAGACGCGTGCAGTGTGAACCCGGGCATTGTCCTGCTGAAACATCCCATTACCAATGTTCGCCATCATAGGGACAACCACTGGATTGAGTACCCTATCAACATACTGTCGAGCAGTCATAGTGCCCTCAACAGGCACTAATTGTGATTTCACATTAACGCCAAGAGCTCCCCAGACCATAATGCTTGGTGTTGGCCCCGTGTGCCTCTCGACAATAAGGTCTGGGCGGCTCCTCTTCCCGGTATGTCGGTGCACACGATTCTGGCGATCACTGCGGGCAAGACAGAAGCGCGATTCATCACTAAAGACGACCCTATGCCATTCGTCGACCCACGTCGATCGTTCTCGACACCAGGCCAGCCTTACACGTCGCTGTTGTGGGGTCAATGGAACACCTTCTGCAGGGACACGGGATCGTAAGCCAGCTGCACGCAGGCGATTACCAACTGTTAGTTGTGTAACGTGGGGTGCCACAGCTGCTCGAATTTGCGCTGTTGTTGCATGGGGTTCCATCCGGGCCATCCGAATGATGCGGCGATCCTCTCTCACAGTTGTCTGTCGCTGTGGGCCTGTGCCAGGTCTACGAGTGTGGGTACCTTTATTTGACCACTGCTGCCATACACGTTGTACCGTAGATGCCTGTCGGCCAACACGTGCAGCGCCAGTGCTTAGTGATAATCCAGCCTCACACAACCCAATTATCCGACCCTTCTCAAACGGCGACAGTTGTTGATAGCGTGCTCTTCTCTGTCGTCGAGGCATGTTTGACGGGGAACACTTCACTGCACAGACTGCAAGTCAACTACGCTACACCGGTGTCCGTATACTGGAGTTGAATCCTCCCCGACCAATCACGTGGGGAGACCTGTAGCAACAATCCAATGGGTCTGAAACTTTGATCGTTTACATACCTACAAGGCATCGTTCCATATCTTGAAAATCAACACAAACGACCAATGCCTTCATGGTGTTGCAATTTCCATTTTCTTCAGTGTATATAAGAAAATTCTTCAGTAAATATTTTCTTATTGACCGTCATGTATTGACGGGTTTCAACTAGTATTAATAAACTTACAAGTTTATTTTATTTTACCATTCAGTTCAACCCGTGACTTTACCATACTTATGAAAAGCTTTATTTCACTTTCGAGTGTATTTACGTCATGATTTTATATAAATACAAAAATATCCTATTTGATACAAATATCATTTGCTTCCCGTTTCATGCCTCTACGTGTTATATGAAACATATACTTTGCTCATTGCAAATATCAACTGTTCAACCAGAACTGACATGTTGGTTGAATGCGGGCTTGCGCTAACCACTCTCCTTCGGAAAATCTCCTGTTCCAGACTAGAAATGTTTAAACTACTTCATAGGCTCTTTCTCAATACATATGATTATTATAAAATATAATATCCAAGAATTATTTAGAAAAATTATGAAAATTATTATTATTATTATTAGTGGATTATTATTATTATTATTTGTTATATCATTTTAAATGTGTTTAATTATCATCTCATTATGTGAGAATCCACATGTTCGAACCTTCGAATATGGAAAAAATATCCATTCCTCAACATAAATAAATTTAACTTTTACAGTTACATCGGGGTTTTCCGTGGTTTCCTTAAAATATGAAAAATTCAAATAAATGCTCGAAATGCTCGGTCATCGATCCTAAACTGTTCTGAGTGCTGAAAATGCTCAGAATAACTCTAATAAGTCTTGCGTAAATCATTGCAAGCTTTAAATACGACGAAAAAAATGTGTTGGTCATCTGCAGAAAAATAGTTTGTTCCAATTAGCTAGGCATAAAATAATTCAAATGTGGCTTACATTTCTTGATGGTCTTGAAGTGTAGTAAACCTGGTCTGTACCAGATTTATCCGTAGACATGCCCTATCGGACAAGCACGTATAATCCTTGTATCGGCCGCCATTGTAGACCCACAAATCGTCTAGTCAGACATAGTGGTAGTATCTTTCGATGTTTGAATAAACTGTGGTTCCATTTTAATATGGGCTTCTATCAAAGCCATAACAGTTTGTTTAAATAGGGTCAGATCTAAGTGATCTCTTCTTAGATATGTCAGTTGTAACATAACTCACTGTAATCTCATCAGTACAAGAAAAACATTGACAGTCTAAGCAATTAACGGCTGTTCTGAAGATCGTTCCCTGGGCATGGTTTGTATATCACCATCTGCCATGCGCTAGACAACTTGCAGTTTCCCTTGCGTAGACTAATGAACGCCACCGTTATAGACTAGTCTTCAGTGTACTGACAGATCGAAGTGGTTAACTAGTTACAAATAATGAAAACTGACTTGAAAATGGATTTAAACATCCAAGTATTAAGTTACTACTGGACTGTGACAAAATACTATTTTCTAGACAAAGTCTAGCATATGTCCTTGCAGAAATATAAATATTTCCACCAATGTCTGTAGAAATCAATCACCTCAGTGATTCTCCTCACCAGAAACTTACTAAGTTCCAACTCGTTTGCGCAGCACTTCTCGTGACTATCACGACTTGAAAAAAACTTCTGCGTAGATTCGGCAACCATGTGCCTTGGCTCAGCGGAGACGCAACTTGCTTGCCAAGTGCTTGTGTTAGAATGAGCTAACCATGCCTCCTCCAGCTGGCTTTTATTCAAAACGGTCAGGGTCACGCGTCATCGCCTGATATCTGGAAATCCTCATATCTCTTGAATCCCTGGTCCGATTTACTTGATACTAATTGCATTCTCTTTCATTTGGCCGTGCCAGTAATCTGATCCCAGTCTCAAGTCTCTACTCCATAGTTAACTATTTAATCAATAAATAGCCTCCATCTCTGCTGTTACTCGCTACGTCACTTGACATCCAACTATCGGTAAAATCCTTCGAAATGCTTCTCGAAGCAATGTAGCGCGATATTCAAATATCTGAACTTTCAAAAGCGGCTACAGCCTTTCCCTTGATATCTAGGTGTCTGAAACTCGGAATACCCATTCCTAGAGTTGGGCACATCCACCCCACACCTAGGAAAAAATAAAAATTGAAAAAATTTTATTTTTCCTATCTACACATTAAATCATCTGGTTCTTGAATAATATATCTTCAAATTCGACGCATTATAAGTTCCCACGATGTTACCAGTTCGTGTATTAGCTACTTCATAGCTTCCATTATTGTTTACTTCCACAATATTCAAAATCTTCAATTTCACCCGGCTTAATATCAAAAAATATCGTGATACTCTTCCAAAATCTTCCCTAGCTCTGGGGACTCCTTCTCAGTGTAGACTTCTCTTCCTTCAGCTTCATGAAAAATCAGAGACCATTGAGCATCTCCCTCGATGTCTTCCTCTTCTTTTCCCTCGAAGTTTATCTCTTCGGTATTCTTAAATCTAATCGTCTCTGTCTTCATATCTATCACTGCTTGATATTTCTGAATGAAATCTGCTCCCAATATCATGTCAAAGGCCATGTCCTTCATTACAACAAATACATGTCGGAAATCATGTCCTCCAATCGTAATACATAAGTATAATTGTGTTTTACACAGAGATATTTTATTGGGTATTATTCCTTGGATCTTAATTCCTGATACTGGAATCTCCTCTAAATTCTCTTTGAGCTTCCACAGAATATAAAGCTTCTCACTCACCAGACAAAGCATAGCCCCAGTATCGATCAAAGTATCGACAGGCATACCGAATACTTCGCATGATATGATTGGCATTCTAATTCTGGTACCCATTTCTTTTCGTTCGTCATTCTGTTGAATTAAATCCTCATCCTCTGCTTGCCATTTAATGATTCTGGAAGTGAAAGTATTCAAAATTCTATCTTCTACTGTGAATTCGAAGTTTTTTTTTTTCATTACCATTCCCCCGGGATTGTTGTGTTCCCGATGGACCTGGTTCGTTGGGCCTCTGCTCCAAAAATTGCAAGTTATCTTGGTGTCTTGCTTCCAAATTTTTCCTTGTGTCCTTGTTAAACTCTTCATTGGACTGACGAGTATCTACATTCCCTCTGTTATTGTAGTTATTTCTACCATAGGATCTTCTTTCCTGGTACCTTCCTTGACTATCTCGTGGTCTTCTCCAACGAGTATTGTATCGATTACCACCATCTGGTCTCGCATATGGCTTGTAACTGTATCTGTTACTGTACTGGTTCCATCCTCTCTTATTTGGATCTTCCCTCGGCGTTTTCTCTTCTCGCTCCTCTCGAATCTCTCGAGGTGTCTGAGAATAACTATCAGCCATAACAGCATACACAGCGTTGTTATTCTTTGCTCCCTTCTGATGGAAGAATTGTGCGTTTGTATGATCCAGCTTCTGTAATACTTCATCAAATTGTTCCATATTATAGATATCAGCAGCGATCAAAGTCCTCTGGACGTCGGCTGGAAACTGACGTATCAATGCAGTAATCAACTCGTTATCTGGCATCGGCGGATCTAAATGTTGAAGTTTAGACAGCTGTCCAGAAAAGTACGTAGAGTATCGAGTAGGTTGTGACGTCGAGAATCTCTTCGAATATAACTCTGCTCTGACTTGCTGTTGGGTTTCCGGGGACCAAAACTTCTTCAATAGCCCACGAGAAAACTCCTCAAAAGTGGTTAGAGTGGATCTAAATGCTCTAAACCAAAGAAGTGCAGGACCTTCCAAGAACTTCCCTATCACTCGGATCTGTCTTTCTTTAGGGATCTTAGAATCTTTCAGGTAATCACCTGCTTCTCTCAAAAATTCCACGAGTGTCACAGAATCTCGCCCTGAAAATTTAGAAGGCTTATCCTCTATATTCTTAAATACAGTTATGGGGTTGGATTGAAATACTGTCCTGACCTCATCCTGTCTTTGACTATCCGTTTCTCTAGCTGCTCCTAGATTTATCTGTATCTGTTCCTTTCCCCTTACATTTGGTATTTTCAACAGATGATCAGACTGTTTCTCATCCTTGATTTGAGTTTTCATAGCCTCAAGTTCCTTCTGGTTTTCTTCTGCCATCTTCTTGATTGCTTCAGTTTCTTTACAATTGTCTTTAACATCAATGGATATCTGGTTCATAACAGCCTCATGACTTTTCAATGACCCTGTCATATCTGATATGTCCTTCTGAGTTGCTTGGATATCTTTGGCAATTACTTCAATATGGGATGACAAAGATTCCCTAATCTCCTTGATTCCCTCTTGATTCTCCAGCTTGAGTGTGTCTTTAATTTCATTGACAACTGTGGTTTTAATTTCAGTTTGCAATTCACTAATCACACCTTCTCTTATTTCTCCCATGACAAGTTTTTTGAATTGTTCCGTTAAACGTTGAACAACTAGAATTCCCATCTCGTTACTCTCCTTCTTCACTCGGACTTCCAGGTTGACCATGTCTTCACCAACTTTCCTAAGACCATGTTCTATCCTATCAGCTAAGCTTTGGGATCGAAGATCGGCATCGCGAAATTTTTCGTGCATTAAACTCGCGTTAGTAGCTAATGAAGTTTCGAGCTCATGTGTTTTTTTCGCATAATTTATTCATTTTACTTTCAAGTGTCATTTTCAAAATTTCAGAATTTTCTTTAAATTTACTTTCCATTGAATTAAATTTACTATTTAAATTTTCTTTCAAGTTACCTTTTAACCTGCTTTCTAAAGAATCAGAATTTTCTTTAAGTTTATTTTCTAAGGACTCAGAATTTTCTTTAAGTTTTTCATCTAAACTTTCCTTCAAGTTATCTTTTAACCTACTTTCTAAAGAATCAGAATTTTCTTTAAGTTTATTTTCTAAAGAATCAGAATTTTCTTTAAGTTTATCATCTAAACTTTCTTTCAAATTATCAGAATTTTCTTTAAGTTTATCGTTTAAACTTTCTTTAAGTTTATCAGAATTTTCTTTAAGTTTCCTTTCCAAAGCCTCAGTATTCTCTTTCATAATGGCTGCTACACGCAGTCCAGCCTGTTTTGAACTCTCCTCCAAACTCCTCATCATCCTCATCATTTCTTCCATAATTTCAATTATTATTCAAAACTTAGGGGTATACAACAGTAGCAAACACAAGCTTATAACTAGAACAAGAAATATGAATAGCTAATTGGAACACTATAATAAAATGAGATTTGTCCTAATATCGACGTGATGGAAAAACAAAATTCTCTACTTTTACGAATTACATTTACCACAATATCACAAGAAAAATATGCAAGTTCTCAAATATCCTCCACCTGGATTCTAATAATGTGTATATCCAGTCATCGAACGTTTACTACTGAATTTACTTGACGCCCTAATGGTTAAGCCATTATCAAAAATAATCAAACCCATTCTAATTATTAACCAAGTTAAATTTTTAAGTTCCCCCACTAATTGGGTTTCCTACTAATTTATTCATCCAAACCAGACATCTCTCAATTCCCAAAATATTTCTATAAAAATTATCACAATTTCAAATCGGCATGCGATTGACCATGTCTAAATCGGGACCCACGTTCGAAGCCATTTCTCTCTCTATCTTATTTTCTGTACCCGTTTAGACCGGAGTCCGCACGACCACATATGCATTTTACCAATAATCAGTCAGCACGAGAGTCAAAATATCCCGGAGCGCCAGATGGGTTAAAGCAAATCGCAAAAACGACATCAAATTAAAAAAAATGCTTTGCTGATTTCTGGCTCAATGCAACAATAAGGATAGAAGGAGATTTAATTGGGTGTAACACATCTGGTAAAAGTATCTCAGTTTATTTAAAGTTAAAACCTGACTGCAAGGATGCTCAAAGCAGCATCATCCACGTGTGGCGATCCACACTCTTATTTACACACAATATACAGAAATTTTCCACACATTTGACAATCTTTTTGGAAACACAAGTCCGATTAATAGTCCTGTGGACTGTGTTCCAAAATTATTAATATTTAATTCCAGTTCAAAATTAATTGTCTATACTGGAAATAACGTAGATCACTGTTTGACTATTTACATGATATTAACACTCGTAGAATAAATGTTTATAGAATTATTAAACTTTCACTTGTTTTCCAGTTTCAAAAATATATCGTCGAAAATATTATCATCATAGAAGCAACACAAATTATTAACATATATTAATAACATCTGAAAAGTATTTGACCTTGAGCATAGCATCGAAGAACTTGTGCGAAGCACAACAACAATTAATTGTTCTTCTGACATTAAACATTCGAGAAGTGACTCGATTATGAACTTCAAGTTCCAAACAAAATATGTGATTTCTGAATCATCAACTTGATCAATAAATGGTTGAACCATTCAACTATTAGATTTTCCACTTGGAATCATTATGAAAAAAATATTTATATTTATGGCCATTTTTAGCAACTTTCACAACTTGCAATTCTTCGACAGAATGCGGAAATCAGAATTGTAGTTTTATAATGAATTCATTTAGTTCATGGCACTAGGATTGAAAATATCCTTCAAATTATTCGTGGTTAAAGAATTATTTTAAATTGGCAGTGGCCCATTCTATTATTTGTGTAAGAACACAATATTATAACAACAACAACAACGGCAAAGGTCTTCCTCTGAAGAAGAATAAACTACTATCATGACAAATCCGGGTTCTAGCAAAATCAAAGTCTAAATGGAATTCGTAAACAAGGCTGAAATAAGAACTGATGGTTTTCAAGGAAATAACCTTCGGGTCATTCATCCGACGAAATGTGTAGTTCCAATACTCCTACTATAAACCTGAGCCATCGAACCTGCTATTTGATTGATGCTCGAAAAAACCTTCATTCCTGCGACTTAACATGCGCACCTGGGAATGGCATTTCAACTACTCCACACATATAAATTATCTGCCAAAATTTATACAATAAATCAAGCCTCTGCTTGTTATCAACACTGGAAGATTAATAAACTTACAAGTTTATTTTATTTTACCATTCAGTTCAACCCGTGACTTTACCATACTTATGAAAAGCTTTATTTCACTTTCGAGTGTATTTACGTCATGATTTTATATAAATACAAAAATATCCTATTTGATACAAATATCATTTGCTTCCCGTTTCATGCCTCTACGTGTTATATGAAACATATACTTTGCTCATTGCAAATATCAACTGTTCAACCAGAACTGACATGTTGGTTGAATGCGGGCTTGCGCTAACCACTCTCCTTCGGAAAATCTCCTGTTCCAGACTAGAAATGTTTAAACTACTTCATAGGCTCTTTCTCAATACATATGATTATTATAAAATATAATATCCAAGAATTATTTAGAAAAATTATGAAAATTATTATTATTATTATTAGTGGATTATTATTATTATTATTTGTTATATCATTTTAAATGTGTTTAATTATCATCTCATTATGTGAGAATCCACATGTTCGAACCTTCGAATATGGAAAAAATATCCATTCCTCAACAAAAATAAATTTAACTTTTACAGTTACATCGGGGTTTTCCGTGGTTTCCTTAAAATATGAAAAATTCAAATAAATGCTCGAAATGCTCGGTCATCGATCCTAAACTGTTCTGAGTGCTCAAAATGCTCAGAATAAATCTAATAAGTCTTGCGTAAATCATTGCAAGCTTTAAATACGACGAAAAAAAATGTGTTGGTCATCTGCAGAAAAATAGTTTGTTCCAATTAGCTAGGCATAAAATAATTCAAATGTGGCTTACATTTCTTGATGGTCTTGAAGTGTAGTAAACCTGGTCTGTACCAGATTTATCCGTAGACATGCCCTATCGGACAAGCACGTATAATCCTTGTATCAGCCGCCATTGTAGACCCACAAATCGTCTAGTCAGACATAGTGGTAGTATCTTTCGATGTTTGAATAAACTGTGGTTCCATTTTAATATGGGCTTCTATCAAAGCCATAACAGTTTGTTTAAATAGGGTCAGATCTAAGTGATCTCTTCTTAGATATGTCAGTTGTAACATAACTCACTGTAATCTCATCAGTACAAGAAAAACATTGACAGTCTAAGCAATTAACGGCTGTTCTGAAGATCGTTCCCTGGGTATGGTTTGTATATCACCATCTGCCATGCGTTAGACAACTTGCAGTTTCCCTTGCGTAGACTAATGAACGCCACCGTTATAGACTAGTCTTCAGTGTACTGACAGATCGAAGTGGTTAACTAGTTACAAATAATGAAAACTGACTTGAAAATGGATTTAAACATCCAAGTATTAAGTTACTACTGGACTGTGACAAAATACTATTTTCTAGACAAAGTCTAGCATATGTCCTTGCAGAAATATAAATATTTCCACCTATGTCTGTAGAAATCAATCACCTCAGTGATTCTCCTCACCAGAAACTTACTAAGTTCCAACTCGTTTGCGCAGCACTTCTCGTGACTATCACGACTTGAAAAAAACTTCTGCGTAGATTCGGCAACCATGTGCCTTGGCTCAGCGGAGACGCAACTTGCTTGCCAAGTGCTTGTGTTAGAATGAGCTAACCATGCCTCCTCCAGCTGGCTTTTATTCAAAACGGTCAGGGTCACGCGTCATCGCCTGATATCTGGAAATCCTCATATCTCTTGAATCCCTGGTCCGATTTACTTGATACTAATTGCATTCTCTTTCATTTGGCCGTGCCAGTAATCTGATCCCAGTCTCAAGTCTCTACTCCATAGTTAACTATTTAATCAATAAATAGCCTCCATCTCTGCTGTTACTCGCTACGTCACTTGACATCCAACTATCGGTAAAATCCTTCGAAATGCTTCTCGAAGCAATGTAGCGCGATATTCAAATATCTGAACTTTCAAAAGCGGCTACAGCCTTTCCCTTGATATCTAGGTGTCTGAAACTCGGAATACCCATTCCTAGAGTTGGGCACAGTATGTCGAAAACGTCAACTAATGAATGATTTTGTTTATTCGGGTTTTAAAGAGATGTTAAGGGGGTAAACGTGCATTTCATTCAATAACGATATTTCATGAGTTGTTTCTTTGGGGATGTGATATTCGGTATATAAACTAATCATTAAAAATAATCAGACATATATCTAAGGGTTTATCGATGTGGTGTATATTATGAGGTGAAAGGGGTGAAAATTGGGGGTTGAGGGATACTTAACGGATCGTGTATCTCTTAAACGACATAGGCGAGAAGTTTGAAATTCGGCAGGAAAAACAGCTTAAAATACAAGTAAATAGGTGTTCGACCGTTTTTTCATAAATCCAATTTAAGGGGCCCTTGGAGAGGGGTGAAAGTATGGGGGAAAAAACAGGAAAGAAAGTGTCCTAACTGATTGAAACTTACTCACTCATCAAACTCAGGGCAAAAACAGCTTTAAATAAGTAAATAGGTGTTCGACCTTTTCTTTCATTAATCCAATTTAAGGGGTTCATGGGGAGGGGTGAAATTCTGAAAAAAGAAAATTGAAAGAAAATGTCCTGTCTGACTCACTCACTCATCTCGCCCAGCGAAAACTATTAAAGTTAGAAACATGAAATTTTGGGGATATGTTCGTTGTATGTCGAAAACGTCCACTAAGGAGAGAGTTTTGAATATTCAGGTTCTAAATAGGTGTTAAGGGGGTAAACGTGCATTTCATTGAATAACAATATCTCACGAGTGGTTTCATTTGGGGATGTGATACTTGGCATATATACTAATCATTAAAAATAAGCTGACACATGTCTAATGGTTTTTCGATGTAGTGTATATTATGAGGTGAAAGGGATGAAAAGTTGGGGTTGAAAGATTCTTAACGGAGCGTGTATCTCTTAAACGACATAGGCGAGGAGTTTGAAACTCGGAGGAAATCAATCAGCTTAAAAATAAATAACAAATAAAATAAATAGGTGTTCGGCCGTTTTTTCATAAATCCAATTTAAGGGGCCTATGGGGAGGGGTGAAATTCTGGAAGAAAAGCGTCCACTAAGGAAGGATTTTTGTATGCTCACTCTCATCGACCAACCCACACTATTAATGTTAGCAGAATGATATTTTGGGGATATGTTTGTTGTGTGTCGAAAACGTCTACTAAGGAGGGATTTTTGGATATTCAGGTTCTAAAGGGGTGTTAACGGGGTTAAACCTGCATTTCACTGAATAACAATATGACACGACTATGACCCGAGCGAATCGAAGATAAAAATGAGATGGTGTGTGTCTGTGTAATACTCAATCACGCAAGTACCACTGGTCCGATTTACATGAATCTTACATGGAAGTAGCTGATTTACCTGGTTAACATATAGGTTACTTTTGTTTTTAATACTTTGCACTATTTAAAGATGGCGACCATTTTAGTGACGTCACTACACCATTTGGTTTCAAACTTTCATATTTCCATTTCAAATAAAAAGAGAACGCTAAGAAATAGCAAACTTTTGATGGCATATACGAGGTTTAAACTTACATTTCCTGTCCGAAAGGTATCTCCAACCGTTAGCGAGTAAAACCTAAATTTGTGCTATAAAACACGGTCAACTCCGAGCGGTGTAGTTGGATAAAATGTTCCATCCTTAATCTCCCTCTGCGCAGCACCTCGCCTATCCCCTGTTTTAACTGTCACCTTCACATTTTATTTTATTTATGACGCGTAGCGAAGCACGGGTACTTCAGCTAGTCTTATATATAAAAGTGAAAGTCTGTATGTATGTGGGTGGGTGGGTGGGTTGGTTCCATATACAAATCTACACCGTTCCACCAATCTCAACCAAATTTTGCATACACATAGTTTAGGACCCAGAAGGAACCACTGGCTACATGAATTCTCAATAGTCTTTCTCATTCTTCAGATTTCGGCCCTTTTGCACTCAAGCGCAGGCTAATCAAATCATAAAATATACTCATGAAGGAATGGCAAGGCAGATAGTTTCCATGGCAACATAGCTCAAGTCGAGACACGGCCGTCTGGATGCCAGTTGCGCTCTGCACTACCGGTATAGAAAATGAGCATCTTTACTTGAAATCCCGTTAGTTACTCACCTACTCACACAGCACTGTCAACCGAGTTTAGCATAACAAAGACTTGACACTATCTTCTACTATATATTTGTCAAATACCACTCACTCACTCACTCACTCACTCATCCATTCATCACGAAATCTCAGAAACCACCGAACGGATTGGAATGAAATTTGGTATGCTGCTTACCCAAGGGCCGCAAATGCCCACTATGAGAAGATTTTTGTATATTCAGGTTCTAAAGGGGTGTTAAGGGGGTAGACCTGCATTTCATTGAATAGCAATATCTCCCGATTGGTTTCATTGGGGGATGTGATACTCGGCACATAAACTCATCATTAAAAATAAGAAGACACGAGTCTGAGGGTTTTTCAATGTGGCGTATATTATGAGGTGAAGGGGGTGAAAAGTGGGGATTGAAAGATTCCTAACAGAGCGTGTATCTCTTAAACGACATAGGCGAGGAGTTTGAAACTCAGCGGGAAAAAAATCAGCATAAATAATAAGTAAATATGTGTTTGACCGTTTATTCATAAATCCAATTTAAGGGGCCCATGGGGAGGGGTGACATTCTAGGGGGGGGGAACAGGAAAGAAAGTGTCCTAACTGATTATCTGACTGACTCACTCATCAAATTCAGGTCGAAAAACTGCCTTAAATTATGTAAATAGCTGTTCGACAGTTTTTTTCATAAATCAAATTTAAGGGGTTCATGGGGAGGGGTAAAATTCTGAAAAAAGAAAATTGAAAGAAAATGTCGTGACTAACTCACTCACTCACTCACTCATCATCGCCCAGACAAAATTATTGAAGTTAGAAACATGACAGTTTGGGGATATGTTCATTGTATGTCAAAACCGTCTACTAAGGGAGGATTTTCGGATATTCATATTCTAAAGGGGTCTTAAGGGGGTTAAACCTGCATTTCATTGAATAACAATATCTCCCGATTGGTTTCATTGGGGGATGTGATACACGGCATATAAACTCATCATTAAAAAGTAAGAAGACACGTTTCTGAGGGTTTATCGATGTGGTGTATATTATGAGGTGAAAGGTATGAAAATTGGGGGTTGAGGGATTCTTAACGGAGCGTGTATCTCTTAAACGACATAGGCGAGAAGTTTGAAATTCGGCGGGAAAAACAGCTTAAAATACAAGTAAATAGGTGTTCGACCGTTTTTTTCATAAATCCAATTTAAGGGGCCTTGGAGAGGGGTGAAATTCTGGGGGGAAAACAGGAAATAAAGTGTCCTAACTGATTGACTCACTTACTCCCTCATCAAACTCAGGGCGAAAACAGCTTTAAATAAGTAAATAGGCGTTCGACCGTTTGTTTCATAAATCCAATTTAAAGGATTCATGGGGAGGGGATAAATTATCAAATATAAATCAAAGAAAATGTCCTGACTCACTCACTCACTCTCTCATCGTCGCCAAGCCAAAATTATTGAAGTTAGAAACATGAAATTTTGGGGTCATGTTCGTTGTATGTCGAAAACGTCCACTAAGGAAAGAGTTTTGAATATTCAGGTTCTAAATAGGTGTTAAGGATGTAAACGTGCATTTCATTGAATTACAATATCTCACGAGAGGTTTCATTTGGGGATGTGATACTTGGCATATATACTAATCAATTAAAATAAGCTGACACATGTCTAATGGTTTTTAGATGTAGTGTATATGCTATAAAACACGGTCAACGCCGAGAGGTGTAGTTGGACAAAATATTCCATCCTTAATCTACCTCTGCGCAACACCTCGCCTATCCCCTGTTTTAACTGTCACCTTCACATTTTATTTTATTTATGATGCGTAGCGAAGCACGGGTACTTCAGCTAGTTATAAATAAAAATTAAAAACACACTTACCAGAATAGTAATGTATTTGAAATCTCCTTCCACCTCAATGTTCACAAGTACGCTGTAGAGATAGCATGCTGTGAACTGTCGTTCACGTGATTCAACTATAAAGTGAGAAAAGGTATTTCCCCTCTCTGGCTTTTATACCGCGAACACACCTGTATGGTATGAAATATCTGTTGATGTAGCATTCTCACGTTCGTTAATAAACATATCCATCATGTGACGGCATACGCTGCAAGATTCTGCTTGTTTCTGCAAGAATCATGTTACGCAGGCTTGCTTCCTGTAACTCTACACCATGCATCCGGTTGCGACAACTGCGTCGCGTGACGTCATAAGCTGCAAGGTTCTGCTTGTTTTAGCAAAAGCCATTGCTTCACACGCCCACACCTTCGTCGCATCAAATATCAGTTGAATCAGCGTTCTCACGGTTTGACAAGTGAATTCATGTTTCGCAGCTATGTTCCCACGCGCGCACCTACGTTACATCCTCCGCTATATGATGATTGCGCATCGCAGACCTTTTTGACTTTAGAGCAGGAGATGGAAGATGGTGGATATGAATTCTCCATGCCTGTATTTGCATAAAGTTGCCATGAAAAATTACTTCTAAAAATACTCTACCCTAACCACCTCCCTCCATAACCACCAACGTAACTATCACTATCTTAAGACGATGAATTAAAGATAGCATGCCCATCTACCCTCACCGCCCCTCCCTAGCCTCCACCATCTTTGCTCGACCGATTAAAGATGCTCCCTGGTCGGCTACCCTTACAAATAAATAAATACCTAATAACTAATGAATAATGAATATCCACAGCCTGCGTCCAGTCTCCGACCGGGTCAGGAATGGAATGAATGAAGCCCCCATCTAGCGGCGAGGATATGGACTGTGCCGGCTGCCGAGGCCTGACGCACTCCTCTGGGGCAATGATTAAATGAATGACAGATGAAATGAAATGATAGTGGAGAGTGTTGCTGGAATGAAATTTTGACAGGGAAAACCGGAGTACCCGGAGAAAAACCTGTCTGCCTCCGTTTTGTCCAGCACAGATCTCACATGGAGTGACCGGGATTTGAACCACGGACCCAGCGGTGAGAGGCCGGCGTGCTGCCGCCTAAGCCATGGAGGCTTTTATCTAATAACTAATAAAATAAAATAATAAATAATACTTCCCTCACCATCTCCTCCCTAGCTGTCACCATCTTTGCTGGACCGATTTAAGATACCTTGCTCGAGAGCAGATGACCTAGAGGTTACGTTAGGTTAGGTTAGGTTGGGTTAGGCTAGGTTAGGTTAGGTTAGCTTAGCTTAGATTAAGTTAAGCTATAACCACCATCTTTATTTGAAAAGCGCGGCTGCCACCTCGTGTGGAGGAATGTGGAGGTGGAGGCTGTAGAGCCGACTCAAAACCACTACTCATAATGTAGATCTCAATTTGCAGGTTCATATTTGGCCAGTATACAACGACTCTAGCTTTAGCTTTGGGTTTTCATACCTGCCTGACCAGTATATTATAGACGCAATATTTCTTGTCTTAACCAGACTTTTGAGGTAAAAAATAGAACTAGTGTTTGGTGCTGATTATCTCATCCTGAAGCTTATATCATCGTTCAGGAAGAGAATTTTCTCTTTGTTCTCAGTTTTAGCCACTGAGGTGAGAACTCTTCACTCTTGGCAACACAAGGTCACGGACAGTTGAATGAGAAACCCCTTTCAGTCATTCTACTGTCACATCTCCGCAGTTTAGATAGTGGATCTGCTATAAGATTATTCTTGCTTCCAATGAACTTAAGCTCAATGCCATACTGTATATCAGCAGTCTTAGTAGCAGTACTTGAAGTCATGACGTTGTCTGTGCCAGTTATATATTTTAGGTAGATTTAATTTGAAAGCTAACTATTGTAATGGGTACCATGTTTCGACATCCAGAAAATGTCGATATATCTTCGCGTTTCCCATCCCCCAGACCCCAAAACCACGGTCAGTTTATATATATATATAATTTATATACTGTGTAATGTACGTATATATATATATGTATATATCAGTTTCTAATGGACACGATAACGGCCGTAATTTTGCACCAATCACTTTGAATTTCTTACATAATATGTAGCCCTTTAAAATCTCGGTCGAGTTCGTTAATGGACAAAATCGGTCGAAGGGGGTGAAAATGGAGGGCATTTTTCGAAAAAGTGAAATATCGCTATAACTCTCTTAATGCGTGAAATCGAATCCATTCAAAGTTCATACTAGCCTATATGTCGGATAAGTTACCAAAATGTATGTATAAAAAGTTTTTTGATAGCACCAACGATTGACCAATTGGGGGGGAAGTGGGTTTTTCTGGAAACATTAATCATAACTCTCTTAACCCGTGAGAGGTGGCGCGGGGGACTTTGTGACCCCACGCAGTTTCGTTAAGGAGTTTCTACAGTTTACTACACACAGACCAAACCTGCCACATACCTTTCCCCACATGCCTTATCTATTGTCTGAGGGCAGTAGCCTATTAGTGGAAGGGATGAGGGCCGAGAAAAGTGTATTTTTATAGAGGCATGTTGCAATGTATTCTGAAAAAACCCGCGCCACCAGTACCGCTGGCAGAGTGAACAGCTGTTCCAGTCTTACGAGCACTCCATGAGAAAGTAGCTGATCGCGAAATAGAATTGATTGTAGTTAAGTGTTAAAATAAAATATTATGAATCGCCCGAGCTACGAAGAGCAAGAATCCATGGCTCTTCTGCAAGATGTCGAAGAGGAAGACATATTAGGAGGTGAAAACTGTGATAGTGAAGATGAAGTAGAAATAGCAGAATCTTGAAGTGATACTGAGCAGAGCTCAGACGAAGATGAAAATGAAGAAAGTGACGATGTGTACTCTTACTGGTAAAGACAGTTACAAAATGGAGCACAATACAACCTAAATACAACAAGAGACTTCTCTAAAATGTGTCATTGGTTAAAAACTAGAATCCTACATTATCTAAAACTTGTCTAATCATTGATTTCGTTAATGTTAATAGGCAAACTGAAGTAAGAATTATCAGATATTTAATAAAAGTAGATGAGTACCAGTCAGTTTTAGTAGTCGTTGACGGTGGCGCTTGGCGGCAAAAGTAGGAACTATGTGAAAAATTCTAAGTTGCAGTACTTAAATTTAAAAAAAAAACAGATAACACACACCAGTACAGTCATCACAATTAACACCGGTTATCATACAGATTCTACACACACCCAAAGTACACGGGGCTACATGACTGCGTTGTCGCAGCCCCTAAACTTAAGAACCAACCAACCATTCAGATCCGCACAATTTCTATTATAGTGTGCAGTGAATGTTTTCATGCCATATCAGTTGCATAAACGAAATAATTATCGTTATTACTGTGAAATAATTTGTAAGGGTTGGTTGGTTGGCTGGTTGGTTCCTCAGTTTAGGGGCTGCGACAACGCGGTCATGTAGCCCCGTATACTTTGGGTGTGTGTAGAATCTGTCTGATAACCGGTGTTAATTGTGATGGCTGTATTAGTGTGTGTATCTGTTTTTTTTAAATTCAAGTAACGACTGGAACTTTTATTTTTTTCAAATAGTGCCTACTTTTGCCACCAAACGCCACCGTCAACGACTACTAGGCCTAGTTCAGAACTTAGCTGCTAGACACCACCGCAGTCGGCTCTTGGCAACGAACGTAGGAACCTATACAATTTAGCTTCACACAGGTGTAATTAGTGGAAGGTTCTTTAAACAAATTAATAACTTTCTCGCTTATTTTATATAGGTTTGTATTTATATGAGAAAATAAGACATGGTTCACCAGCTAGCCGCTCCGGGGAAAGCTGTACAGCGTTGCCGAGATGGAGCCCATCACGCGTCATGGCGCTTCGCTCGTAAGTATTTACGTATTTCACAGTCATACAGCATAACGTTTTGATGTATAAGGATTACAACGCGACCAAGAACTACATTTTCCAACCACCCCGAGCCGAGAAAAAGTTACGTTACAAAAATGATAACAACTTTGTTTCTTAGACACACAAAATTTGGAAATTAATAAGCCGGTTATACAACATTCCAATGTATATTGTGCTTAAATTTGGATTCGATATGGTGACGGGTTTATGAGATAATAATTCTTAAATGTGATGCATGGTTGAAACACGCGCATGAACGGGCACTTTTTGTGTTCCAGCTGTGATAAAAAATATTAAAATATAAATTCAATTCCAAACCTACATGAACTAACGTAAAATAGAACGACGAAAATGAAGTTATTGGATTTTATGTAGGTCTATTGGTTACTTCACAAACAACCTTCAAACTCGAGTGCACATAATACTTTGGTCGACAGTAGTAAAGTTTTCTCCCCTGTAGACTTATAACTTTTCCTATAAGGAATTGTGACCAAGAAAAATGGAAATTGGTGTCCCGAAGGATACAGGAGCTAGGTCCGTTTTCTCTTGTTCCATTTACTTTGGAATGTGCCCTCTAAATCAGGTGATTTTAATCCATGGTCCACGAATCTTTCTATAGTTCAAGAGCGGATGATCAGTGTAAAAATACTTTGAATTCCTCAGCTCTAAATTCATACGAAAAGTAGAATAAATTAATCTAAACAAAACTTGTGGCATTTTGCATTAACGAGGTCCCTCTTTTAGTGAAAATTATATACAATAATTTACAAATTATAAATTTCATAAAATAAAATGTAATTAAGACTAATGGTTAAATATTGAAATAACTTCAGAGTCTTCTAAAAATATTTAGTGCATTAAATCATGAGAAGTATAAATGAAATTTTGGAAAACTGGCGTTGAGTCTAATATTTTGCACACCTCTCTAATCATATGAATTTGCAACAAGATACCTTCATGTGGGAAGCGTCCTTTGACCAAACTACAAGGTCATCAGCCCAATATTTTGAAGATGGCAGCCATGTATGTGTGCAAATCCATCCCCCCTATCAATTCAAATACAACGAATCCACATTGAACAACCTTTGGTACAGAGGTAGCACTAGCAAGGGAGAACTCAATATCATGTTGTATATCGCCGCCATCATAACAAAAAAGAAATGGCACCCAACGAAATATTCTGAGCTTAAATCAAATTACGACTAACGTAATCATCCTATCTCTACCAACTTTGCAACAATATACCTTAATCTAGGAAGCGTCTTTTTGCCCAAACTACACGGTTATCAGCCAAATAGTTTCACGATGGCGGATGTATGAATCGTACAAGCATTATAGCCTAACCGCATCTTACGATTCAACAAGGCCTGGCCTTACCAAATACGCTAATCGGACATAGGGAAGTTTAAACAGTCCTCAAGGAGGTGACTGGTAGGATATTAGCATTTTAAAATATGTAACCACAGTAGTGACTAACAGTTCACACTAACCGTGCCATATCGCACTTGTCCGTGCCGTCCCGTTGAGTCAAAATGGCCACTTATTTTGCTCGAAACTTCATATATTTCCGTAACTTCATAAGTTTATATCCTTTTAGGATTGCACTGAACAAAATAATACATATTTTGTATCAAATGGTTTATAGAAACGGCAGAAAAGGTTAATGACATTGTTGATTGCAAGACAAAAGAGTATAGAGTTATACTAAACAAGTTGTTAACCAAATATTAGCGAACTGCATGTGTGGCGTAGTTGTAGTGACCTGGACTCATAGTCTGGAAGTTCGTGGATCAAATCCCAGCAGGTTCAAAATTTTTTACTTCGTTCTTTCTTGTAGTTATTGATTTATAACTATTCACACGTTATAATGTTAAGTACATACAGTGCGTATTTGCAATCGAAAATATTATATTTATACTTATATCACGACATATTTCAGAACTCAACTACAGCTATTAAAATTCGTTGTCCTTGATCCGCTATAGAGTCTATTGTTGTTGTTGCTTTTATTGTTGATTCCTTAGGAGTTTTGCAGCATCTTTTTCTTGTATCCCCGAATACTTGGGTGTGTGTAGAAGATGTCTGATAAGTGTCACTGTGATGTCTGTAGGCTTACTAATGTGAGTACTTTTATACGAGGAAGGATTTGGGTAGGATACTATTGTTGTTGTTTCATTTGAGATGCATGGACATCATGGTCATTTAACCCAGTGACCTTGGGTGAGTGTTGAATATTGTCTAATAACCTGTGTTATTGTGATGGCTGTATTTGTTATTGCATATATATTTCAGGTGAGGATTCAATCAATCCATGTATTTGTTGTATTTCAAAAAGCTACTACAACCAACATTTTATTATAGTCCTTGAAAAGGACAAGGTTATAACATTAACTATGCCCGTGCATTTAGGAGAAAGTAGGCTATATGTTCTTTACTAAACATCTTGTTATCACTAAGATTTACATGATACTTGGTTGTGAAATCCGAATCTTTTAGACAAGTTGTACCATATTTATGAGAAATTAAAGATAATAATAATAATAATTATCAGCCTAGCTAAACTAACTGTAGCATTCTTGGCAGTCACTGCTGGGGCTCGGGTTCAATTTCAGGGGCCGATAACCTCGATGTTAGGCCCCTTAAAACAACAATTATCATCATCATCATCTCAATTCCCGGCTCTGCCGAGAAATTTAATTCTGGTCTGAGGGCAGGAACGGGGTGCACTCAGCCTCGTGAGGCAAAATTGAGAAGAGGAGGGTTCGTTTCCTACCTCAGCCATCCTGGAAATGGTTTTCCATGGTTTCGCACTCCTACTCCAGGCGAATGCCGGGAATGGCCTCTTAACTTAATGCCACGGCCACTTCCTAACGAGAATCCTTCCTCAAAAATTAGGCTACCAATACACACACTGTTACAGACATTACAGTGACAAAGGTTATCAGACAAATTCTGCACAGACCCATGTGTACGGGGCTACATAACTACTACGTCACAAAGACCGCTAAGAATCAATAGCAACAACAAACTCTTATGACATCAATGAAACAATTTCAGAAAAACGCATTTACGTTCATTTATTCTTTCCTCCCGTGCTGGGAGTCTCACCTTTTAGTTTACAACTTTCCTTTGACAGGGACTCCCCACATATACTATCACAGTCAGTAGTCAATTCATCTTCCAATTCCAGCTCTTTTGCAAGCCTATTGCACTGATTCTTGTGGATGAACCAATGCAGCCGCTGGCATTCCTTATCGCAATAATATACAGTTTTGCATTTGCCACATTTCTTGACAGGTTCGGGTTCTTCACAAGTAGCACAGTACACAGAATCTACTCCATTCAGATGTCTTCTTCCATTAATAGCAGCTGCCACAACATTCAGCGCTGGTGGTGGATCTTTCTGCGATAGGGACATGAGCGTGGCACAAAAAACAGAACTCATACGGAATGGAAAATCTCTGACACATTGTCTTGCAAATACTTCGAAATATTCTGATAGTTTATTCTCGCGAGGTTTCTTACGTAACATTTTCTTAAGAAGAATTTCCACACCGTCAATTTTAGAACCTTCTATTGCAAATTTCGCTTCACTGGATTCACGTACATAGTCTTTCCATTTCATGTATTCACCAATAATGTAGGAAAAATAGTGATATTTGAAAGCTATTGACTCATTAGTATGACCTCCTTTCTTCATTTCATTCCTGACTAATAATCTCAGGACATCTTTGGTTTGTTTAATATATTTAACCAACTCTGAACAGTTTCGTATGTAGAGAATGAGATGCACCGGGTGAATGTTGACTACCAGCACGAATTTGTGGAGTGGTTCGACAACCGCTAAAGGAATAGTACCATTATTGATGGAATCATTATTAGAAGAAAATGCTTCAATCTCAGACCTTGAAACAAAATTCTTAATAAGAGCAGCACAACCATGGTAATTCAGTCTTGTTGCCATTTCTGGTGCTGTGAGACCGAAGGCATTCTTAATATATCCCTTAGCGCCATAAAGGAGCAGAAGTTGGCATATGTCTAAGTTTCCATTCACAATTGCATAATGTAAGGCTATAGAATCAGTGATGCGATCTAGATCATTTTTGTGGGTGTAAAAGTCCAAAATCAATTGAACTACTTCTTTGCATCCCACATAGGCTGCTTTTTCCAGTGGAGACACTCCAAATTCATCGACAACGTCATGATTAAAGTTGGCTCTGAACAGCAGGCTTACGATTCCTGAGATATCTTTCTTTTCTATCTTATGAAATATAGCTTTATCGGCGTCAGTCATTTTTGAAGTTCAGAGATAGTATAAAATTTCTACCCAAGATCAAGTTATATCTTCAACCATTTCTGTCCTCTTTAACCACCACGTTCACGTGGATCACTTGCAATTTAAAATGTATCAAGACATTGTGAGGGGAACATCTGCCTTCGTTGTCATGCAAACACCTCCATTATTGTAGATATACAACTAATATCCTAGTGATCCTGAGTCCATTGTTCAGCTCTTCTTCTTATGACGCCGTCTCCCTCCGAAGGTTGGCAATCCAAATTATTATTATTACACGCGAAACGGCAGCATGGTAGATTTCTATCGACATATGTCCATACCACCACCACAAGTCTTTCATCAAGGAATTTCTCCGTCTTTCCACAGATCTTTTCCCATCAATCTTCCCTTGAATGATCAACCGGAGAAGTTCATATCGTTCACCTCTCATGATGTGCCCGATGTAGCTAAGATTACGCTCCTTGATGGTTGTGAGAAGCTCTTTCTTCTTGTTCAAGATGTTGAGGACTTCTTCATTTGTTTTCCTTTCAACCCGAGATATTCGGAGTATTCTTCTGTATAAATACATCTCAAAAGATTCAATCCGCTTCTCCAGTAATGGTATGAGCGTCCACCCTTCTAAACCATACAAAAGGACAGGAAAAACCTCGCAACGTAACATCGAACTCTGAGCTGAAGGTTCAGTTATCGGCTGGTAAATAAGGTCCTCATGGTATTGAACATATTTTTGTTTGTCAAATCCTGGATAATATTTCACTCTTTGAATCACAATGCTGGTTCACTAAAGTTCCAAAATATTTGATGGAATATTCATTTTGGACGATGGTGTTGTTGATGTGAAGGGAGGCCTGTTTCGGTGTTTTCGAGAATACAATCAGATTGGTCTTGTTAATATTCAAGGATAAACCGTAGGTTTCACTGGTCCTCACGATATTGTTTATAATAATTTGAAGATCACTAGGGTTGCTGGCTAGCACAATCGTGTCATCAGCAAATCGGATGTTATTAATGGCATAGCCATTGATCTAGATGCCCAGATTAACATCTTCAATAGACTCTCTAAACACAGCTTCAGAGTAGATGTTAAATAGGAGTGGGGACAGGTCACATCTCTGGTGGACACCTCTGCGTATAGCTATGTCCTCAGTAGTACTTCCTTCTATTTTGACCTCTGCCGTCTGATTCCAGTGCTGATGGGTAATAATACGAAGATCACCAACATCCACACCAGTAGATTTTAAAATCTCAACACGTTTTTCATGAGATACTCAACCGAAAGCTTTTCGGTAGTCGATGGATCAAGCGTGCATATCTAGGCATTTCTGGGTCAAAACATTCAAGAAGAAAAGAGCCTCGCGAGTACCCAGTACATTCCTAAAGCCAAACTGAGTATAACCAACATAGCGTTCGCATTTAAGGTAGATACGCAGAAATACCTTTACCACATTGGGCATTAGGCTGATCATACGATAATCATCACAATGTGATGCACAAGCCTTTTAGATATGGTGACAAAAGAACATCTTAGCCAGTCAGATGGAATTCTACCAGATTTATATATTGCGTTGAATAATGCAGTTAGCAGCTCTAGTCCTCTGTCATGGCCTTCAGCAATATGTTTGAGAGTTTCTGCATGAATCTTGTCTGGACCTACAGCTTATCCATCCTTCTGGAGTTTGATTCCTGGATCTTCTTGTGGAGATTAAACAAGTCATGTTTCTATATAAACAATTCATGCTTTTGGGCTAATGCCGTGTGTATTTTTAATTTAAACCATACGTTTCGGAGAAACCTTGCCTCCTTTTTCAATGGAAATAAACAATGTGGCCAAAGAAAGTATATCAATGAGATTACAAAAAATATAGATAAATTCCTCTGTTCGTCACCAGAGAGCAGCTGCCAGAAATTACTGTATGGACCATGGTGGAACGGCGGACAAAGTAGTAAGTAACCAGAAGGTAAAGGGGGCGGTGTGAAAATATAGAAACTCCTCGAAGAATGAGGAGGGGGGGGGGGAGGTGGGAGGGTTAGATGGATATAAGGAAACATAAACAAAAGGGAAGTGTATCTGAACAATACCTAACGTCATACAGTCAACGGCGAAAAAACAGATGGAAACTCCTCCAGTGACGAACAAAGGAGATCAAATCCAGGCTCTGAGCCCTAGAGGGAAAATGTACAATTTTAAATATGTGAAGAACAGAGAGACTGAGAGGAACTATCTCCCTAGATCCTTAATAACTGGTAGCCAAGTGTCACTTAGCTGATATCCAGTGTCTCTGTTAAAATTATTGGGATTTTTACGAATTTCAACTGCCTCCCTTATAATTCTAGACCAGTTGTGCTTAACAAGGGCAAGCGCATGAGCATCCTTGAAACATACATCGTGCCCTGAAGACAGGGCATGTTCAGCTATAGCTGATTTGTCAGGTTGGTTTAGACGGATGTTCCTTTGATGCTCTTTGATGCGAGTTGCAATGGAACGTTTTGTTTGTCCAATGTAGACTTTTCCGCAAGTACAAGGGACTTCATACACCCCAGGTTGTAGTATTGGAGACAATTTATCTTTGTTTAATGCTAAACGTTGACCAATTTTCATCATAGTGCCGAAAACTGTTTTTATCTTGTGCTTGCGGAGAATCTTAGCAACGCGGTCAGTGGTGTTGTGAATATAAGGGAGGTAAGCAGTTCCTCTCACGTCGGAGCTCTGAGAAGGTTGTCTATCCCTCCTTCTGGGATGTAGGGACCTATATATAGTGGATTCATTATAGCCATTACCCTTAAACATGGTTTGTAAGACATGTAACTCTTCCTGAAGAGTTGATGCCTCACAAATACGTTCCGCTCTTTTGGCTAGAGTTGTTATAATTCCTTGTTTTTGTGCTGGGTGGTGGTGGGAGTCCGCATGTAAATAACGGTTAGTGTGAGTTGGCTTACGGTAGACGCTGTGCCCCATGGAGCCATCCGCTTTCCTCCTCACAAGAACATCCAAAAAAGGTAAGCATCCACCTGACTCTAACTCCATTGTGAAGTGGATTGAAGGATGCAGCTGATTTAGGTGGTTCAGAAAGTGGTTCAGTTTCTCAGAACCCTCCTCCCACACCACGAACGTATCATCCACATACCTCCACCAAATCACAGGTTTGAAAGACGCCGAAGATATAGCCTCCCCCTCAAAATGTTCCATGAAAAAATTTGCCACGACAGGCGAGAGTGGACTTCCCATGGCCACACCATCAGTCTGCTCGTAATATTTACCATCCCACAAGAAATAACTGGAACACAAGCAGTGGTGGAATAATCGGGCAATGTCCTCAGGAAACAAATCCTTGATGAGTGACATGACCGAGTCCACCGGCACTCTGGTAAACAAGGACTCTACATCAAAACTCACCAAAATAGCATTTGGTTGAACGGCGATGGTTGACAATTTTTCGACGAAATGGGTTGAATCCCTAATGTAGGACTGTGTGCGCCCCAAATGCGGCTGAAGCAACTTGCTGAGATATTGCGCAAGAGCATAAGTTGGAGAACCTATTGTGCTAACAATTGGTCGAAGAGGGACGTCTTGCTTATGGATTTTTGGAAGACCATACAATCTCGGAGGAACAGCATCTCTCGGAATAAGACATCTTCCCTCTTCTTTTGGAATAGATGACAGTTTAACAAGCTTAGCAGTGGCATTGGATACACGAGTGGTTGGATCACGAGTGCACAGTGTGTAGACAGGATCAGATAACATAATCGAGATTTTACTTTTATATTCAACGGTATCCATCACCACTGTCGCATTTCCCTTGTCAGCATGAAGAATAGAAATGGTGTCATTATTTCTTAGTTCCTTCAATGCCTTTCTTTCACCCCGAGTTAAATTGGGTGCGGGTACTTTCGAGGATCTTAATATCCTCACACTTTCTTCTCTAACTTCTTCAGCTTCATCTGGAGGTAAATTGTAGATGGCAGCCTCAACGGATGTGATCAACTCCTCTGTAGGAATTTTGAAGGGTGCGAGAGCATGGAACATTTCATGGAACATTTTGAGGGGGAGGCTATATCTTCGGCGTCTTTCAAACCTGTGATTTGGTGGAGGTATGTGGATGATACGTTCGTGGTGTGGGAGGAGGGTTCTGAGAAACTGAACCACTTTCTGAACCACCTAAATCAGCTGCATCCTTCAATCCACTTCACAATGGAGTTAGAGTCAGGTGGATGCTTACCTTTTTTGGATGTTCTTGTGAGGAGGAAAGCGGATGGCTCCATGGGGCACAGCGTCTACCGTAAGCCAACTCACACTAACCGTTATTTACATGCGGACTCCCACCACCACCCAGCACAAAAACAAGGAATTATAACAACTCTAGCCAAAAGAGCGGGACGTATTTGTGAGGCATCAACTCTTCAGGAAGAGTTACATGCCTTACAAACCATGTTTAAGGGTAATGGCTATAATGAATCCACTATATATAGGTCCCTACATCCCAGAAGGAGGGATAGACAACCTTCTCAGAGCTCCGACGTGAGAGGAACTGCTTGCCTCCCTTATATTCACAACACCACTGACCGCGTTGCTAAGATTCTCCGCAAGCACAAGATAAAAACAGTTTTCGGCACTATGACGAAAATTGGTCAACGTTTAGCATTAAACAAAGATAAATTGTCTCCAATACTACAACCTGGGGTGTATGAAGTCCCTTGTACTTGCGGAAAAGTCTACATTGGACAAACAAAACGTTCCATTGCAACTCGCATCAAATAGCATCAAAGGAACATCCGTCTAAACCAACCTGACAAATCAGCTATAGCTGAACATGCCCTGTCTTCAGGGCACGATGTATGTTTCAAGGATGCTCATGCGCTTGCCCTTGTTAAGCACAACTGGTCTAGAATTATAAGGGAGGCAGTTGAAATTCGTAAAAATCCCAATAATTTTAACAGAGACACTGGATATCAGCTAAGTGACACTTGGCTACCAGTTATTAAGGATCTAGGTAGATAGTTCCTCTCAGTCTCTCTGTTCTTCACATATTTAAAATTGTACATTTTCCCTCTAGGGCTCAGAGCCTGGATTTGATCTCCTTTGTTCGTCACTGGAGGAGTTTCCATCTGTTTTTTCGCCGTTGACTGTATGACGTTAGGTATTGTTCAGATACACTTCCCTTTTGTTTATGTTTCCTTATATCCATCTAACCCTCCCACCTCCCCCCCCCTCCTCATTCTTCGAGGAGTTTCTATATTTTCACACCGCCCCCTTTACCTTCTGGTTACTTACTACTTTGTCCGCCGTTCCACCATGGTCCATACAGTAATTTCTGGCAGCTGCTCTCTGGTGACGAACAGAGGAATTTATCTATATTTTTTGTAATCTCATTGATATACTTTCTTTGGCCACATTGTTTATTTCCATTGAAAAAGGAGGCAAGGTTTCTCCGAAACGTATGGTTTAAATTAAAAATACACACGGCATTAGCCCAAAAGCATGAATTGTTTATATAATAATCCGGGCCGTGAAAGCCTTAATATGCAAAGTCATGTTTCTCTTGGAGATGTTCTATTTCTCTGCATCTCTCCACGAGCCATAGTTTTTTTGCTTCCCTGAACTTCCTCCTCAAAGTCCTGTTTAGTTCTTTGTTATTGGACTTTATTAACATGTTTCACACGTTATATTATTTAATAATCATATGAAACTTTATATTAAATGTTGACAAAATAAATTAAACTATACATTGAAATTACCATATCCTTCCGCATCAACCTGACGTGAATTTACTAATTACAATTATTATAAAAGTGAATGATTATATATTTGGTCCATGAGTTGTAGAACTTCTTCTGTCATCTATGGCTGCTTTCTTGAGCTGTTCGAATGTCCTATATCACTCTCTTGAGTATCGGTGAGTACGTTCTTTAATGCAGTCCATTGTGATTCAATATCCTATGTTTCCAACTTGTTTATTGTACTCATACGGTCTTCGAGCTTCAAGGTTGTTTGAGCCCGACCTACGTGGTTGTCAAGGCACTTTGTATCGATGCGCTTAGGTCTGTCAGAGCGTATGTTCTTGACGAAATGATGAAGGGTTAAGTCCATGACGACGGAATTATGGTCGCTGTTAACATCCACCCCAGGGTAGGTTTTGACAGCTTTCGTGTACCTTTTTAGATGACTTTCGATGAGAATAAAGTCTATCTGATTCCTGACATTATAACCTTCACAATCTGCAGGGAACGTCCATGTATACAAGCGCCGTGGATGTAGCTTGAAAAGGGTAAACAAAGAGCTGTTGTTTTGAACAAAACTGAACTAGTTGATCACCTCTGGTATTCCTCTCGCCAAGGCCATATTGTAAAACAATTCCTTCCTCAGCACAGAGACCTATCTTAGGATTGAAATAACCAAGGACAGAAGTTATCTCCCCTTTCTTAGTAAGGGACAATGCCTCCTCTAGAATGGAATAGAATTCTTCTACCAATTCGTCTTCCTTATAGCAGGTTGGAGCATAGGCCTGGATAATAATCAAGGGACGATGAGAAGTTTGCAGTTTAAGAAACATGACTCGTTCTCCAAAGGGAATGAAATCGATGACAGACTTCACCAGATCAGACGAGAGGAGCACATCTACTCCATATTGATGTTGAGGATCGTTAACACCTGAGTAATACAGAAATCCATGACTAGTGTTTCGTGTTCCTGTCCCTGGCCATCGAACTTCACTAAGGCCCAAAATCTTGATTTCCAAGCGTTGCAATATTTATTATGTTAGGTAGGCGATTGTAAAATTTCGTGAAGCTGTGTGGGTGGTTTGGAGCGCTTGTGTAGTGTTGTCTTGAACTTGGTATGTGAGAGTGCTAGTCTTGGTGTTCCATAGAGGAGGAGCTGCTCAAGAGGAAGTGTCAACTCTGCGAATTCCAGAAAGATAAATAAGACAATAGGGAGTGAAAAAATTGATAGAAAAATAATAAGCAAGGAGTTGATTGGAGGTTATTGGAGATTATAAAAGAAAAGTAATTGTATGAAAAAAAAAGACGTGAAGGAGAATATACTGGATTAATCTGTCTTATTTAATACGTCGTATTAGTAATAATATTACGGCTTCATCTATAGCTCTTCCACGGAAGTAACATTTAAATAAAGGAGAAAAAGACCAATGAAATAAGTTGGAAATTATATCATTGTGACTACATTACAGGAACAATTTAAATATACATCTCTTAAAAGCACTAAATAGTAAGTAGAATTCCCATGATGTATTGTTATGTTGCAGTATAATATTAAGCTGCCTTGTATACTGTAGTGTCCTGGTTGGTGTTAAAAACACACCATCCCTGAGATGAATGAGATCTTGTGTCTCTATTAAAATAATATTCATTCATAGTATTCTATCTATGAATTGGCGCCCTCCCTGAAATGTATATCACATACGAAGAAGCAATTACAGCGTTGCATTTCTGATTCAACGTTTGCACGTTTCCCAGCCATATATAGACTACGCACAGTTCATGTGGCAATTCTTGTTCTTTTGTTGTAAATGTGAAACTTATCACTACTTGACCTCGGGGGGGGATTTTTAGCACCCTCTCCCCACTTAAGGGGTGCCCCGGACTGAGGGTCGTTTCTTTAGTAACTGTAACCATAATCATATTGAAAGATTTGGAATGATAGCTCCGTAGGGCTTTCGTTTCATTTCTGTGCCGTAGTGTGAGAACCGTGGAGGCTGCTACAGCTGCGCTTCTCACATCCATTGTAGTACCACTAATGAAGTCCTTCTTCATGTGCCATTACATGGTACTGCTGGAGCTGCTGCCCTCCAACAGGAAATATCCATTTAGCCCTGGACAATTGGGCTGCCTCTTCCATCAGCCCCACCGTACTGAAGTCCATCTTCTCCGCCATCACTGAGGAAGAGTCTTTTACTCATTTTAACCCGAGCACTAGGTTGCCTCTTCCGCCATCTATGCTGTACCGAAGACTACCTTCTCCACCATAGCTGCCGTTGAGGTCTTCACCGTAACCCTGGCAAGGGACCCTTACCAGATGCTACACACCGGGTCAGTGTGCTCTGGAACTCACATAGACAGGGGCGTCATTCCCTGCCTCAAGAGGGTCCCTACCTGATACCTGACATGAAATTTGGAACGGACAACTTAAAGACGCTATGGAATTCGAAATTGCTTTCCTACACATGCAAAAAGTTAAGTTTAATGAACCTCATGAATTAAATTATCATAATATCGTCACCTGAATGTCGGAACTAGGTAACTCGAAATTTCTTTTTTCTTTTAGATATCTATGCCATAGTACAAAAAAAATCTCTCCGAATTGTATGTAGGAACTAGCTAACCGAGGAAACAATACCAGTGGCCTCTACAAAAGTAATTTCCTCAGTTAGCTAGTTCCTACATACAATTCGGAGAGGTTTTTGTTGTACTGTACTATGACAATCATAGATACGGTATCTAAAAAAACGAGATTTGAGTTACCTCGTTCTTCCATTCAGGTGACGATAATTATGATAGTTTCAAGGACGCTATTATGGCACGTAGTATTGTTTTAACGGGCGGAGATCATCTGTCCCTTTATATGTCAACGTACATATCGTACTGTACAGTAGATACAAATCCTAAATGGTCCGTGACGTTGAGTAGTTTCTAGCACTCTTAGATGTCACCGTGGAAGCCCGGGTTCGATTTCCGGCTCTCAAGAAATTTAATTCTGATCTGAGGGCTAGGATACGGTATACTCAGCCTCGTGAGGTAAAAGTGACAAAAGGTGGGTTCGATTCTCACCTCAACCACCTTGGAAGTGGTTTTCCATGGTTTCCCAGTTCTACAGGGATGGTTACTAACTTAAGGCCACAGCCATCTGCTTCCCAATTCTCATGTGAATTACGAAACACGCACTAATACAGCCATGACAATAACACAGTTTATGAGACAAATTCCATACACACGGGGATACAGGATATCGATGTCGCAAAGCCCCTAAATGAATCCTATCTAATACAAAAGACCGGGCATAATTTGGTTATGGGGTGTTGGGTCATTGCCATTTTATCTTCATTGGCCAGGGTGTGACCTGGTGCGCAAGACACAGAGAAATTACAGGAGGTGAAAGAGAGTAATTTATCGTAATAGTAGCATAGTTATAACAGGTATGAAAGACCTATTCAATTAGAATCCGGGGTCACTTATGGTGGCACCCGGTGACCTGGTAAACATCCAACGTGTTTATGAGAGAATTTGTTGATCTTTGTGTCTTGTGATACAGTTATTCCTCCTGGTTCTTAATTCGTGTAGTTATCAAGGAAAGCTGGCAATCAGCATGTTATTAAACTCCTGATATCGTACGTAACGCTTTATTCTGAATAACTTACAATTTATTTTTTTGTAGAGGGGGCAGCGTAACCTCAGACGGGACTGGCATATTCTCTTATTGGTCGCACAATGGCGCTGTATGCTAAGAGTTTGTAGAAGCCATCTAGTGCGCTCTGGAACCTCAGTAGAGACCAGAGCTGCCACAACCATGTTCTTGAATGTCTGCTACTGAGCTCCGTAAACCCATATCCAATTATGGTCTGACCCGGCCCGTCCATCGGGTGATACTCATTCGAGTAAGGGTAAGATTCGGGTGCGCCCGACCTGGCTTGGACCCGAGCAACCCACCCGTCCGTGAAGCACTGGCCTGGCCGTATGGGTCAGGTAGGGCCATACTCATTCGAGTAAGGGGTAAGATTCGGGTGCGCCCGACCTGGCTTGGACCCGAGCAACCCACCCGTCCGTGAAGCACAGGCCTGGCCGTATGAGCTAGGTAGGGCCATACTCATTCGAGTTAGGGCTAAGATTCGGTTGCGCCCGACCCGACTCGGACCTGAGATCAAGACCAAACGAGCACACCGAACCGTCCGACAGACACAGGCTTACCCAGGCAGCAATTCAGATGGACCGGGTCGGGCTAATTTGAATACCAGTATATTCTATACGGTATAGTGCGGTCAAGTCCGTGCGGCCGCCATAATCTGCCCAACCACTCCACCAGGTGTTTGTATCATTGTACTTTTAGTACGAAGAGTTATACCAACCTAATTCTCGTTATTTTTGGACTTAAGCCTACCCAGGTATTTTTTATTCAAGACTAAGATTAACGCATAACAATCGATTCTTTGTTTATTAGTGTGTTTTCTTTCTGAGTAATTGACGATGTTTAGGCGGGTCATCGATCAATTATCGGGAAAACGGGCACGTTTACCCATGTGACAATAGTTCCTGTTTTAGTTATAGGTTTAAAATATTGAGTCCTTTTAGAAAATATAGCAGCACCATTTTTAAAAGCCAATAAAATCAATCGCTTAATACTAAATTCTATGTAATTCTTCCTCTACAAAACACCCACAAAATATGCAAGAAATTTCAAAATTTTAAATTCGCAAAATTTGAGTTATAAAATATTTTGTAAAATGTGTGCTCAGTAGTGCCTGAAATTCAATAATACTTTGAAATGGACGTATGAGTAAAAGTACAATAAGTGAAATGTGATTCGCGACACTTTATTTCTCAGGAGAAACATAATAAAATTATTGAATCTTACAGTGTATTGCAGCCTCACCGACTGTGTGAAACTATTAGAATTGTGATTGTTACCTACGCTATTTATACCTGTTTTAAATATTGTATTATCATTTTGGTAATTTATCAAATGCAAGAAACTGAAATGATTTTACTATTAATTGGTTCATCTCATACCAACCAATTTATATCGCCCCATCACGTGACGGAGCGAAACATTTCCCACCGTCCCCAACCCCTCCACCCCTCCTCCCTTCCCACTAAACCTAACGCGCAATCTGAGCCCACTGGAAGCTACAAATAGAATCAATAACCAAGCAAGAGAAGCAGGCAGTCCTAAACCAGCCAACTATCCTAACCATTCGACCAGACAGACAGACTTGGCCTGGCTTCACCTCACCTACTCAGTTGTGCGCCATCTTTTTCCCTTGATATCCCTCGATCATGATCCGAGATGCGCAGGAGGAAATTCCTCCTTTCCTTCTTGCCCTGGAAGGAATTTCCTCCTCCACTTCGTCGCAAGGAGCCAACTTACATCTCCCAGAAGGATAAGAAAAAAATTGAATCTGTTCTCCTTTCTCCCTCTCCTCTTCGTTTCAACATCATCGTTCCAAGTTCTTTTTTTCCTTCTTTCTTTCTCTCTCTCTCTCTCTCCAACAGACACTTCAACCAACTACCTACCGAAATTTCTTTAGAGGGTAGCGCAGAGAACACCTGTCGACTTTCAGAGCGAAGTTTCATCATCTCCCCAAGCAATCACTTGCCAGCAAGTTGCGACGAGTCGTTTCTTATGCTTCTTTCTATCTTCTGCCATTACCTGTGTTTTTGACGGCAAGTTATTTTTGATGGACATTAATTACCCTTAGTCTCCAAGATTTGGATTCTTAAGAGCGCGTTGATGACGAAAGAGGTTCGTGTATTGTTATTATTATTATTATTATTATTATTATTATTATTATTATTATTATTATTAGTCTATTATTATTAATGTATTGTCTTTTGAGTGGTAAAGTTAGGGCTCTTACAAGTAAATTATCCTATATTAGAGTTTACACAAACAAGACACAAATTTACATTAATAATAATTAAAATATCGAAACATTCATTCACACAAAACAGTCAGCACTACTCATTAGGTGGTCTTGACATACTGTTTTGAATTTCTTCAGTGAAGTCACATTCCTGACATTGACTAGTAGGGAATCCCACAGTCTTGAACCCGTGACCACAAATGATTTGTTAAATCAGGAAGTTTTGGTACAGGAGAATCCAGAACGCGTATTGTTACTATGTAAAGATGGAAGTAGCTTAAATATTTATGGGAGATGTACAGTGTTTTTTTTTTGTCAGTAACCTGTTTATCAGAATTAGAAAATGATAGATCCTGTGTTTTCTTGGCTTTAACTAATTGAGTATCTGATAATACGCAGTAATATACTCATCATACCTCAATTTATAGATGAATTATATACCAGAGTTCATTGCCCGTAGAAGTTTCATTGTTTGCTGCTCTGTATCGTCAACAAGAGTTACATCACAGCGATCAAATCATGTACATGAAATGTAAAATCAACGAATTGGGTAGCTATTGACCCCAAAGGATTGCGTGAATGAAAAAATGACTCCCACCCGACTCATAGTCTCTTCTTTTCAATATTGCCTCACGAGGCAAAAATATCTTGCCAGAGCTGGGAATTGAACCCGGACCTCTGGGGAGAAGGCCAAGAATGCTAGCCGCTACACCACGAGGTGGACGTCTTAGAATGTATTTTTCCAACAGCAGAAAGAATACTCTATTCTCGTAAAGCACAATGCTAATCCTATCGCAACTGAACTCTGAATACACTTTAGGCTTGTGATATAACATAATATATTCCATGCAGGATCGTAAATGTCTCAGCATAAATTCAATTAAACAGTCTATCTCAGCATGATAGAAGCAGGAAATATGAACTGCTTGCTAAAAGACCCACACACGCAGAGAGACACTAATTAATAAATTATGGGGATGCCATGCCAGTGGTTAATTGCAGCCTTGGGGCTGGTGTAATTAGAAAACCGAGGATGAGGACCGGGTGCCAGGTTTATGGGGCGGGGGAGGAGATATATGGTAGTAGGGGGGAGGAACGTCTACTCTATTCAACTCGTACTCCACTGGAATGCGGCTGGTTTAGGTCACAAGGGGAACTGGGCAAATGCATCATATTTCTCTCTATGTTACAGCTGTTGCTGCCCAGAAAAGTACCTATGATTTGCTGACAATATAAGGGGTGAAAAGCAATGCAAAGTAAAAAGTATAAGTAGTTGTTTTATTAAAGAAAGCTTTCCAGTTCGTCAACAAATATTGTGCTCTGAAATCGTAACCTGAAAGAAATAAGATATTTTTTACAAAATTATACGCTTTTATGCACAAAAATGGGGGTATTTTGATTATTTGTGTTATTTAATTATCGTATGGCTTTTAGTGCCAGGAGTATCCGAGGACATGTTCGGCTCGCCTGAGTCTGTAGCTGCTTCCAGCGAACACCCTTAGGGTGAGCTACAAGTTCCATTTAATTTCAAGTAGTTCCAACTTTCGCTACCAGATATCAATGATACCTAGTTGTGAACGTTGGCACTTTGATAGAGCGTTCCGACGAAAACTAACCTAACAATTTAGCTTCACACTAGTTTAGTATGTGGAAGGATCTTTTACATGCCATAAATCTATGACATGGGACCGCCACGCCGGCTTTACTTCCCCTCCAAAGGAAGGCAAACTGAATGATTTTTAACGCTCTTAAAAATCCGACGACTTCGGCTGGGTTTGAACCCGCTATCTTGGGCTCAGCAGTTCAGCATGCTACCAACTAAGCCACCGAAACCACTATTATCTGTGTTGACCGACCGGAAAGCCTTCTTTAATAGAACTAGACAACACTAAAAAACGGTTTCTATCACTTCAATACTAAATAGTTGTTGATTTATTCAGGGGCTTGTGACATCGTGGTCATTAAATCCCGTGTTCTACATGGACGGGTATGTGAACAGGATTTGACGTTAACCTATGTTATTGTTGTATCTGGGGCGTATATAAAGGGGAGTTGGCGAGCTGTGGGGGCTCCAGCACCCCCCCCCTACCCCCCCCCCCCCCCCCGATGAAAAAGCCAATAAAAATTAAGAATGTGTTGCTTTGGTAAAAGCATAAAATAATTGCAAATTTGGTTGTGCTCTAATCTTACCTTATTGGCTAAGTTATAAACAATATTAAGATTGAAATTAGACCACCTCGTGGTGTAGGGGCTAGCATTCTTGGCTGATGTCCCGGAGGTCCGAATTCGATTCCTGGCTCTGCCATGAAATTTTAATTCTGTTCTGAGGGCTGGAACAGGGCACTTTTGAGAAATATACTATCAATTAGTAGAAAGAAAGGAAAACCTCTTTAACTTTCTGCTTAATAAATTGATAAATATTTATATAGAACATCCATTACGTATAAAATTTTATTTTTGTGATGTGTTGTATTTTACAACTATTTTTGTATTGCCACAATTTACTCTTATCTAAAATAATTACACAAATATATATGCTCTAAGATATTGGTTTACATTTTGCGGTGACAATCCCCTGAGAATACTCACAATTTTCAGACACCCCTGAAAAAAATGTATGTACGCCCCTGTGTTGTATCTATAATAGTGTGTGTATTTGAAATTCAGTTGAGGATTGAGAAGGAGGTGGTCGTGGCCTTAAGTTAGTAACCATCCCGGCATTTGACTGGAGTAGAAGTGGGAAACAATGGAAAACCATTAATTGCACTCATTCCAGGTTCCGTATTGACCATGTTAACATGAAGTATAACATAAATTTCTCGCCAAATCAATACTTTTTACTTACTTAAAAAATTCTATAGGTACATGTTTCGAAAACACACAATGTTTTCTTCCTCAGCCCACTTATTGGTGTTAAACATCATAAAACATCGATAACCTCACTAAATAACAAAAACACAGTTCACATTTCTTCTCTTGAAGTGTTTTTGTTATTTAGTGAGGTTATCGATGTTTTATGATGTTTAACACCAATAAGTGGGCTGAGGAAGAAAACATTGTGTGTTTTCGAAACATGTACCTATAGAATTTTTTAAGTAAGTAAAAAGTATTGATTTGGCGAGAAATTTATGTTATACTTCATGGAAAACCATTTCCAGGATAGCTGAGGTGGTAATCGAACCCATCTTTTCTCAGTACATGGAGCTAAATGACCCCGATGCCCAATCCCTCAAATGAAGCAACAACAACCACAGTTTTGATTGCCGCACTATCGTGATGGTGTGTCCGTAATTATGAAATTAATTTTAGCTTGGTTTCAAAACATCACCTCTCATTATATTCGGTCATAGAGAGTCGGGGAATCGTTAGCTCTATGTGATTTCTTTTCCGTGGACAAGTTAAAATGAACTTCTGTAACTAAAGCATTGTACAGTATATACTGTATCTTCACCCACATATTCGGAGACATACTTTTAATAGCCTGAGTTTATGGGATCTGATGATGAACGCTTGACAATCGAAATTAGTAATCCGATGAAATGTATTTATCTAATGTAGCCTATTTTCTTTTTCAGGTTGTTCTGACCGGAGAGGTTATACTAATTTTCGTTTAATAAACGCAGTGATTTTTTAATTTTCACTTCAGCTATGAAGAATAATTTTATTAATGCAGCCAATGGCCATGTACTTTTCTTTCTGGGCGGGTCAGGGAAGGGATATTGGAAGGAAATCGGCCGTGGACCTATTGAAAGAACCGTCCCGGCATTTGCCTGGTGGTAAACATGGGAAAGCACGGAAACCACTTTCAGGACGGCCGAGGTGGGATTCGAACCCACGCTCTCCCGATACCAGCGAGGCACGAGGTAGCGTGTTAGCACTCTCGGCCACCGCGGCCGGTAGCTATGAAGAATAAGAATACACAATTTACTTGTTCATCCTCACACAACCATTTTTCATCATTTAAATTTTACAATTTTTTTTCTGAAACTCCTCCTGAGGTAACATATAACAACTCACAATTTCTTGACAACACAAGATTGTTTCGGCACCTTTGATCAATATAGTGTTTTGATAGTCGCTGTGGTCCAGTTAATGTAATCTCACATATATGACAGGAGCCTTAATCTGCTATTTCACTTCACACTTAACGATCCAGTTCTCGGCTTGATTCTGGGAGTATAGCTGACAACACTGTACTGCTAATAATACTTGGTGAAGAGGTCATTATGTTCCCAGCAATTAGCCCAGTTTCAAGTAGTGACGCAGCTTTGCTACCTGTTGCTAGATGGTAGGTGGGGCATCAAATAATCTGCCTTCACAACACAGCATGAGTTAGAGCGTTATCTTCAGACCCATCCATAAACACGTAACCAAAAATGGTAGGGCCCATTCAATTCGATGTAATGCGACTCCTGTTCCAATGGTTGAACATTGCTCACGTCCGTAGGTATAACCTCAAATTGCCCTACACGTGACCCCCGGGTGGTGCTAAACGAGCAATAGCGATCACGCTGTCAGATTATCCTTGTGATCTCCTGACTATCAAGCATGAAAATGATTGATGCAAAAGGTTCTTTTCAGAACCAACAACAAGTTTCAAGAAAATGTATCGGACCTACACTCAGAATTTATCAATTAAATGTAGAAGGCATAAGTAAATCCAAATGCCAATATTTGTCAAAATTCTTATTATGTGAAAAAATTGATGTGGTTGTCATCCAAGAAACTCATGTCGCAGATGAGGACCAATTGCGTTTAAGAGGACGAATACCAGGATATGATATACTTGGAGCTACATATCACCATGCATATGGTGTAGCGACCTATCTGCGGAGTACCATAGATAACGTTTCTCTGTTAAAAGCTAACGTCGATGACAATATTCATACAGTTGTAATAAAGATTGGCGAGGTTATAGTAAATAATGTTTATAAGCCTCCAGTCTCTACATGGCCACCTCAAGTTCTTCAAGTGCAAGATCACCCTGCAGTCTATATAGGTGATTTTAATAGCCATCATGAAGATTGGAAGTATACTATTTCTGATGTTAATGGAGAAAATCTCATGAGTTGGGCTGAAGAACATAATATCCATCTTGTATTTGATGAAAAAGATAGAGGTACATTTAGATCAGCTGCATGGAAACAGGAATATAACCCGTACCTGGTGTTTGTCTCCTGTGGCAACAACTATCGGCCATTGTGTACTATACGGAAAGTTCTACCAGCTTTTCCGCACAGTCAACACCGCCCAGTTTATCTTGAAGTTGGAATACAAATCCCCCTTGTGACTTTATATCCTCGCCCACGCTCGAACTTCAAAAACTCGGACTGGAAAGCTTTCTCAGAAGAACTAGATAAATATGTCCGATGGATAACTCCAACGAGTGACAATTGTGGTAGATTTGTAGGAGCTGTAATTACCATAGCCAAAAAAGACATTCTACGAGGATTCAGGAAGGAATATGTTCCTGGATGGACTGATACAAGTGAAAAGCAGTACCAAGAGTTCCTGGCAAGTGGTGAACAAGAGATCGCTGAAGAACTACTTGGTAGCCTTGATAATGCCCGGAAGGAAAAGTGGATTGAAACCGTAGAATCTATTAACTTCAGTAAATCCAGCAGAATAGCCTGGTCACTCTTGAGAAAACTTGGAGGAGGTACCCCTATTGGCCGTGGACATCAAAATGTCACTCCAAAAATGGTTGCTTCCCATATAGTTTCAATGTCTCGAACAGCTAGAGACAGAAATCACACAAAATATATCAAGAAAGAATTGGCCAATCTCAAAGCCACAAGTAATTCTGGATCAGAATACACTAAACTCTTCACCATTCAGAACATTGACACAGCGCTGAAAGATATAAAACCGGTAAGGCACCGGGATTTGATGGAATACATCCCGAAATCTTGATACACAGAGGAAAGCGTGCTCGTCTTTGGCTATCCAAGCTAGCCACAAACATTGTTCAGACTGGTAATCTACCTCGTTTGTTTAAATTGACGAAGATCGTTGCCATACCGAAGCCTGGAAAACCAAGTGACAGACCAGACAGTTATAGACCTATCTCGTTGTTGAGCGTATGCTATAAGTTAATTGAGAGACTAATCTTGAACAGAATCGCCTCAAAAGTGCTTGAAGTAATTCCCATAGAACAAGCAGGATTTAGACCACAACGGAATTGCACGGACCAAGTTCTCTCCTTAACCACCTATATTGAGGCAGGGTTCCAGAATCGCCAAAAAACATCAGTAGCATTTATAGACCTTAAGGCAGCTTATGACACTGTTTGGAGAGAGGGTGTAATTTATAAATTACTTCAAGTTATCCCTTGTAAGACACTGGCTCGTCTTGTAAGCAACATGCTGAATGATAGAAGCTTCCAGGTCATCATGGGCAGTGAAATTAGCAAACCAAGTAAATTAAATAATGGACTTCCTCAAGGATCAGTGCTTGCCCCACTCTTGTTCAGCCTCTATATATCAGATTTGCCCTCCACAAAATCAAGGAAGTTTGGATATGCTGACGACTGGGCAATTGCTACTAGAGATCCATGTTTCGAAAGTACAGAAGAGACGCTGACAAATGATCTTTCTGCACTGGGAGATTATTTTCGCAAATGGAGACTTCAGCCAAGCACAACTAAGACCGAAGTTGCTTGCTTCCACCTGAACAATAAAATGGCAACAAGGGGACTTACGGTTTACTTCAATAACATCCTCCTTCGCCGTAACAGACATCCCAAGTATTTGGGTATAACACTGGATAGAACACTGTCATTCAAAGAACACCTACGAATAACTTCTGCCAAAATGAAGACAAGAAACAACATCTTACGGAAATTATGTGGCACCACTTGGGATGCCAATGCAACTACTCTCTGTTGCTCAGCTCTAGGTTTAGTTTATTCTGTTGCTGAGTATTGTGCTCCTGTGTGGATAAATAGTCCGCATGTAAGATTAATAGACGTACAATTGAATAACACTATGCGCATGATAACAGGAACAATTATGTCAACTCCTACACAATGGCTTCCTATTCTCAACCACATCCCGCCACCTCATTTGCGGTGATGCATCATTTTGATAAGAGAATATAGAAAGATCCAGACCAACAAACAACTACCAATCCATGGAGACATTGGTGATCTACATGTGAAACGATTACGTTCAAGACATCCACCTATCTGCACAGTGAAGAATCTTGCAACTAACAAATTCAACCTGACTGAGAGATGGTCTTCCGATTGGAATTCGTTTGCCCCTACAGAGAGTACAGTAATGCCATGCATAACTGAGCAGGTGCCAGGGTTCACTCAGCCTAGAAAGACCTGGTCAAAATTAAATATAATCCGGACCAATCACGGTGTATGCAGCGATCTCCTGTACAAGTGGAGGAAAAAGTCTTCGTCATGTTGCGAGTGCGGTGCTGAAATACAGACTGTTCGGCACCTAGTTCAGGAATGCCCACAAATATCATACGGTGGTGACTTCAGCGACTTCTTCCTAGGGACACCACAGGCACTTCATTACGTGTCGGAACTTGATGATAAATTGTAAATAATTTTCATGTATGCCATACGATAAATACATAAATAAATAAACCAGTTAGAATCCCGGCGTAGACCAAATACTCGTAATTAATTACCGTCCAAAGTCTCGAACAGGTACATTTAGGATCGAATGTAAGAAATTAGATGGGAAGTAATGAAATATGATCCAACTTTTGAAAGTATGAAATATAAAATACCGAAGTGATCTTCTGGTGGTCGGAGTGCGGGGGCTTGAAACATCGTATTTGATTCAAGTGACAGAAGCCATTTTGCATTCTATTAAAGAAAGCTTTTCAGTCGGTCAACACAAATTGTGCCCAATTACATTAGGCGGGAAACCAGTATTTATATATCCTAACATGAAAGAAATAAGATATTATAACAAAATAACACGCTTGTACGTAATAATAATAATATCGTATGGCCTTGGATGCCGGGTGCCAGCTTTGATAATACGCCCAGAGGGATACTCGCATGTCGAATTTTATTTCTCCTTGGAGCGCTATGAAAGTCAAGGAGGTTAGATATCTAAGCTCCTTGACACTATAGCGCTTTCTAGTAGAGAAATGATGAACATTGTGTTGGCGGAAAGTCCCGAGATTAATTTTGCCATTCTGAACACAGCCTACTGAATTCAAATGGGTTCTTTAACATGCCAACATCGTATGACATGCGTATCGTGATTTTTGACGCCTTTCAAAAATCACTTACCACGGCCAGGAGCAAACCTGCATGCTTGGGGTTGGTAGTCCTACACGATAACCACTCACCCACCGTGGCAAGCTTTTATATACAAAATGGGCTACTTAATTGGATGACATGTTTCAAACATCAAGCGTTACTAAGCCTAGGTGAACAGGATCTGAGATGGGATTCAAACCCACAATTTATACGAGTCAGAATCAGCACATTTCAGTTTCCGCAGCGCAATTAATATTGGATCCTGTGAGGGGATTTCCACGCTCCATACTGACAAATGACATGATAGTACCTTGTTTCCTGCGCACCTACCTCATCTTATTTAGTCCTCATTAATAATAGCACCACACACTCCTACATTCATAACAGAAACTCAGATTATCAGACAAGTTTAACACCCACCCAAGTACTCAAGACTGATGGTCAAGATGACCTACGCTCCTGCTTGCCACGGTGGGTGAGTGGTCAACGTGTCGGTCTACGAACCCCAAGTTTGCAGGTTCGCTCCTGGCTGTGGTAAGTGATTTTTGAAAGGCGGCAAAAATTACGACACCATGTCATACGATGTTGGCATGTCAAAGAACCCATTTGAATTCAGTAGGCCGTGTTCATAATGCCAAAATTAATTTCGGGAGTTTCCGCAAACACAAAGTTCCTCATTTCTATACTAGAAAGCGCTATAGTGTTCAAGGAGCTTAGATATCTAACCTCTTGACTTTCATAGTGCTACAAGGAACAGCGAAATTCGACATGCAAGCTACCCTTTGAGTGTCAAATAACAAAGCTTGCACCCGGCACCAGAGGCCATACGACATTATTATTATTATTATTAGTAGTAGTAGTAGTAGTAGTATTACCTAAGTTCAAAAATTCAATTAACAAAAGCAACTACTGTACATTTCTTGGCAGAGTCAGGAATGGGACCTAGGACTTTAAAGGCAAGAGTCTCAATTCAAACCTCTAGAACACGCATAGCGATCCTTTTCTGATAATTCCAATCATAGGCGTACGTCACTCTTTTGATCTGGATAGATAAAGAATAATTGTTTTATTCGAATAAATCAATTATAGTCTATTTAATTAGTTTAATAGAGCTCCAAATTGTGCATTGAGTACCAAGGATCACAGTGTGATATCAAGAGCTTTTGCAAGCAAAACTTAACATTTTACAACGTAGCGTTTGCAGAGATTATCACATAATTCACACACGCACTTGTCTTTTGGATCGTGAAAGTGCTCTATTTTGATTAAATAAAACATCATGCTTGTTATCGCTGAACTCTTATCACACCTTCCTTTTCGCTTATGGTCCTTTTATTCATAACGAACATCAAGAAATCATCAGTGGTTCTATGCTCCATTGACCGATTTCTTTCCCCGCTTACGTTGGCAACGCACTTCGTCGTTCTGTTGTTGACAAATACAGCAACATTGTTCGTATGTTTATAAGTACATTACTGACGATTGCCTGGTTGCTTCGACAAGACAGCATGCGGATGGCTGCCTTCCATTTCCACGCGCTGACTCCCTATTCCGCGTTCTATTAATCACTTAAAATAGAGGTTTAATATTAATTTGAGCCTTATTTTACCACCATCGAATAGAGTAACCTTCCAAGAGTAAACTCTGTTTATTACAATCCGATCGGGGGGGTAGACTTTACCAGCAGAATTGCCAGTTGCTGAGTCCAGTGGTATAGTCACGTGTCCAGGCGGCGTTCTTTCATCCTCATAGTCCTACCACTCGGTCCTGCCCAACTTGTAATGAGGGTTTGTTGCTGACTTCCTTTCTCTTAACGACATATATCACTCGTGATTTAAGGGGGTCGGTATAGCTTAACACCTTGAAAAATATCGTTGTTAAAATCATTTTTGAACTACGTATAACCCAACTTTTCTAGTTTATTTTGGTGGAAGAAATTTACATGTAGGCCTATTAGTTTAGGAGTTACGATTTTAAAAGCTAGGCATTGCACAGGCTATTTAAAGAGTCAAGTAACTTAATGTCGTTTATTTTCTCAAAACTCTATTTTTCAAATAAGTGTCCTTTGTAACTCCCCTAAAGTATATGGCGTAACAATGAATTTTTGATAGAGTCTACAAAAATAACCAAAATCGTGAGTCTTGGATGGATGGTGGTTTGTAGAAAAAAAATGATACGAGCCTTACAGTAGTCGCATATGATGTGTAACATCTGACATGTTATCCTACTATGAAATTGAGATGAAATATATGTGAAGTCATCTGACATGTTATCCTACTCGTATACTACACAGGTAGGACATTCTTAAAATGTTAACATACGCTCCGTTTTCATGCTGGTACTATGATGAATGTATAGATTGAATTGGAGATATGGTACTGTCACACTTGTTTGAACAAACAACACATATTATACTGTAAATTAAGTGGAGGAATGCAAGCATAGTCTCTAGCCTATCTACAGACTACTAGAAATAATATTCAATACAATCAAATTTCCCAACTCCTGCTTGGTGCAAAATATTGAAATTAAAATTAGATAAATCGTAATTTCATGTTGATTCTCTTGAAATGACGCATACTATTATGATAGATATCGTTAAAATCGATAATCTGGTAGCAAAAAAAAATTGCCGGGACTGGGGTTCGAACCGGAGACCTTATGATTCGCTGACCAAGATGTTATCCACGCAGCCATTACAACCACTGGAATTTAGAGTACAAGACGGTTACTTATTTTCACGTGCCGGTAATAATATGGAAGTAATTTTTTATGCTCCATTAATTATTTTTTTGGTTAGTGTTCCTGCGTGGAATTGAGTTTTAAGTTAGTTATGAATACGCCTACTTGGCAGTGAAGGGAATGCGTATAATGGATAAAAAGGCTAGCTCAGTTCCCTATAAACATATAGATATATATTATATTGATAACTGCATTACCGCAATGTGGGTTAATAGATGAATAGCCATTGTGCAGAAACATAACACCGGCATTGCCGACTAGTTATAGCCTAATGTTTCATATTAAAGTATACCATCATTTAAATACTGGTACGAAGACTTCCATGTGGTTTGTGTTTCAATCAGTTGACACCAGAATTCGCATGAGCGTTTACCGTTCAGAATAAAAGTGTTGAGCAAAGTTACTCGGGAAGTGGATGCCCATCACTTTTATCCAGAGATTGAATAACAGACTCTTAATAAATCATTATTGTTTCCAGCAAATATGATATAATGGATATTTTCACACCAAAGAACGACAACTTTAAGATGATTTATTGTATGATCATCTCTTATGGCGCCTCCAAAACTTGAAGTAAGCCGTATACGAAATACATTCCACGTGGCTGACAGTACGTCCTGGTACTAATCTCCGCCACCGCGCGCTCATTGTTTCCTCGTACCACTGCTAAAGCAGCCAGGTGGTATGCGATCCTGCTGGCAGTGCCTCTTAGACACTTCCGTCCGATCCACTTCCGTCCCATTTTTCAAAATCACTCCCACAGAAATATCCAACAACCGAGTGGAATGATGTTACACATCAAAAATATTTTCCAGAAAAAAATACGCAAAGCAAATTATTAAATATACTAAATTCAATAACACACTTCTGAAAGGGGCCAGTATTGTAGCTGTTAGCTTGCAAAGCAACCTCCCACAAATAGAGACATAACAGGTTAATACATGTTTGACATATCAGGGAAACGGTGAAAACCGACAAGTTAATAGTCGCCATTTTGATTTTTATAAATGTTTAACTGTGCTTTAAAAATTGCACATGTACTCTACAAATTAGGTAGTTTTCCCGTAAAAAGGTTCATTGGTATATGTATGGTAGAATGAGAAATACGGTTTTAAAATGTTTAAAATATTTTGGAGGTTTTATGCTAAACCGAACCCCTTAAATGCATTTAAAGGTACTGTGACTGTATGACTATTGTGTTGGAGAGAGCCAACTTACGCTTAAAGCCCCTCATAAATCCTCCCCTGATGGGCGAGAAACACTCGTAGAAAGGACTAACATAATCAATCGAATGCCGCAGTCTTTGTTAAGCGGTGGGTATGCATTGGTCTTCGCGACTATACATAAGGTTGAGGCCCCCCCACAGACTCTACAAAAACCAAGAAGAGTTGTGGACTTGAATCACTTGACTGTGAAAACCAATATTCTATACACATTACTTTAAAAATTTGGTCGTATGAAATCACGTTCTCCATCTGTGTTAAAAGCCCAAGGATTGTTTATTTTTATTTTTTTATTTCTTTATTGGTTATTCACATACAGAACATTGGCTGGCTGCGTGGCTCAGCGGTAAAGTTCTCGCTTGCTGGGGCCAAGGTTGCAGGTTCGTATCCTGGCGTAGTCAGCTGGCATTTGAGGATGCGCAAAAGGGAGGGAGCCATGTCAGTAGTTTTACTGGCACGTTAAAAATCCCCTTTGGAGGTAAAATTCCGGCACCCCGGCGTCTCTAAAAGCCCGAGGAGTTAAAAGGGACGTAAAACCAATAACATTATTATTAAACATACCGTACATAAAAAACATAGCACAAAACGGGGTGCAACGTTCCCTCAACAAAACGCGGAACGGGTCTTATCTATCTATCTTTCTTATCTATCGTAAGGCTTTTAGTGCCGGGAGTGTCCGAGGACATGTTCGGCTCGCCAGAGTCTGTAGCTGCTTCCAGCGGATACCCTAAAGGGTGAGCTACAAGTTCCGTTCAATTTCAAGTAGTTCCAACTTTCGCCACCAGATATCAATGATACCTAGTGTTGAACGTTGGAACTTTGATAGAGCGGAACGGGTGAGAGTCTGTCACAAAAGAGGGTACAGGTTAGGAAAGGGTTTAGCGTTACAGCAGAATGGCAATATGAGTGAAATACGCAGCTCCAAAGGAATGGCTGTCACTGCTTGGTACCTTATCCCACCAAGCATGGGCGGTGTGGCTCGTTGCTGTATAAAGTGAGGCATAAAAACGTCACCCAACTGTGACGAGCCGAGACAAACCATCCGTCATATTGTTACCGAGTGTTGTAACAGAGCGTACTTGTGACCGCTGGGAGACTGTGCAAGCCTCTACAATGGCTATAGAATGGTTGGACAATTTAGATATAAAACTTTATATTTATCGGTGCCTAGTTGATTGTTCTTAAGATGTGTATTGCTTGTACGGTCTTGTAGGGTCTTTCATATAAAGTAAGAACGGCAAGTGGCAGTTTTGTTATTTGCTGCTGCGGTGGCCTTGGCCGAGCTTGTGGCGCGCCATGGCCCCCTGCTGTACTATTGAAAGCGTGCGCATAGTACATACGAAGGCTGATTTTTTCTTCTTTTTTTTCAAGTTACCATGGACTCTATAAAAATAACAGATTGACATACCAAACTGATTTTACTACTAAATGTTTTATTCTTATGTCTCAACATAATCGCCAAAACGATTGAAACATTTGTCGTATCATTACACCAGCTTTGCAATGAATGCCCTCGGCAAAATATTCTGCCGCCACTGAAGTGGCTACATCTGGACAGACTCATGAGGTTTTTCCTTTTTGGCTAGGCTATGCCGCCCAACCATACATTCAATTCTCGAAAAAGGTGAAAATCATTCACGACCACACTATACCAACGTTTCGATAGGCAATTACAAAGAATTCAAGTGTGAAGTTTTTGACCATCTGCCGTTCAGTCCAAACCAGACGTTCCCACCTCAGTGGCGGCAGAATATTTTGCCAAGGGCATTGGAAAGCTGGTGTAACGATACGACAAATGTTTCAATCGTTTTGGCGATTATGTTGAGACAAACGAATGAAACAAGCAAACATTTAGTAGTAAAATCAGTTTGGTATGTCAATCTGTTATGTCTTGCCACAAGCTCGGCGAAGGCCACCGCAGCAGCGAATAACAAAAGTGCCGCTTGCTGTTCTTACTTTATATGAAAGACTTTGTCAAGGTATTATCGGAGTTTCCTGAAAAAATACTCCATGGAGCTCTGATTTCGTAATTCCCTTCACAATCTGTAGTTAGAATGAAGTGGTCTTTGACGTGTTCTTACCTTGTTGTTCTTTATTTTGTTTGTGTGGGAGTAACCTGCATTAGTTGAATCGATTCTTAATCAGGGCTCCATTATCCAAAACAAAGGCAGACCGCCCGCCTGCTTCCTTGCGGTAACAAATGGATAGAGAAGGGCCATGTAATCCTAAGATATCGCAAGGCGGACCAAGGGAGGCAGTAAACAGGGCGACTATCGTACACACTCGGCTTAGAGCGACGTGGTTCTTGCTACATTGTAAGTAAACACATCACAAAGTTGGCATGTCACCGTCTTGTAATATCGTAAGAAAACCAATACCTTTACTTGTCATAATGTCAGTAGGTTAAATATCTTCTAGGCAGAGCGTTTGGGGTATGAGTGCACAACGTAAATGAGGGAATACTTTGTATTACGTTATCAATGTCTAATAGTACATTATCTGAAAATACGTCATCAATCAGATGTGTTAACAGTAAATCAGAATACAAAAATTGAAAGGAAGCTTTTAGTTTTGCGTGACCGTTAATTTCGCGATTATGAGCCTCGGAACCTCCTTTTGTACGTGGTATCCGAACCACAGGACATGTGGTATTTCACTTCGAAAATCTCACGCACATTGAACGGGAATTCAAACCGGTCCACCTTGATGGGAGACACACAGCTTGACCGCTGTGCCACCACACCCCTAATTTTGCAATGTCTTGTGAGGTACAAAACTTTGGTATAGAAATGAAGCACATATAATCACAAATAATTATTTTTGTCTTCAACGAATTGTTTATAAACTGTTCTTTGCTACTGACGCCATGGATCGTGTAGCTCTTTTGTCGTCATAGAGAATAAGTGCACTTTCATTATAATTTCAAAGTTGAGTCAGTCACGCAATCATTGTGGAGAGAAAGGTGCTCAAATAAGAGATATAATCCGTCCCTCATGTCCATAAATATAGTGTAATATGTCTGTTCCGCGTCGTGGCCGTGCTCGTTAAATGGTGCACCACGGCCGCTGCAGCAAGTTCAGAGTTCATAGGTTCAAACCCAGCGCTGACAGTGGTTTTTCTCGTTTTTTTTTCACACTCCCTTCACACTCACTTCAAGTCCCGGGGTGAATACCCCCATCCCGTTCCCTGATACAGTACACATACAGTGAAACTTGGATAATTCGAACCTCAAGGGACCAGTAAAAGAATTCGAATTGTCCAAAAATTCGAATTAAGAAAGTTCTTTGAAAAGGGCAGAGAAAATATATTGTATTACGTTTACATATTGATTTATGTTCAACAAAGCAGATTAACAGTCAACGGTTCTGTATTGTACAGGCCCGGGGGGGCTGTACCCCCTGAGAGCCACCCCCCATCTTTCACAAAAAACACCCTAACTGGCAACATCATAAGACCAGAACATTACCTTTACACAGCAAGAGGCGACCACCCAGCTTGGGAGGTTAGCCAACTACTTGCGACACATACATAAACATCTACACAACAACTAACTGGGGCAGCTACGTCGGCGGAATGCTGACCACGCAACGCCGAGAACTATAAGAAGTGGAGTCCTAAATGGAGCCATTATCTGTTATACAGTGTGTGTCGCCGAAGGCCCTAGCCGACATCTGCTCCAGTTGCATCATCAGGTGAGACTCAGCAAGTGCTCAGAATCCTTTACTTTGTAAACACCCACTCATAATTTTGTACACTCTATTTGTATAATTACCTACATTCCCCCAAGAGGGACTTACAAATTCACACTCACTGACCAATAAACACATGGTCAGTAAACTACACTTGTATTGTCAATTACACGCCTCTTTACATCCTAATACCCTTCCTGACCTTCGTCACGATTGACCGTGACCATAGTAGCCAGTAACTGCTTTGTCAGACTTCATTGTGATTCTTGCACGCGACTCGACTATATAACGCCGAGTCGCTGACATAAGCACGTCTACTGTATTACTCATAGCGTCCAGCTGGCAGGCCGGTATAGCAGCCTGCATTTGGAGGTCCATCCCCTAATAAACACTTGCATCTTTGCAGGAACACCCCTTAGCGTTTAAACGTTAAACAATACGCTACACTGGTAAGTTCTCCCAGCTACGGGAAGCTACTATCTCCCAGGAACCATCTTCCAAATCATCACAGTAACACAAGTGTTTTATCCCTAACCCCCCCCCCCCCCAACTAAGGGATCTAAAACAGTATAATGACTGTATCGTGAATAACCTCAAAAGTTTCAAATGATAAAATAAAACCAAAATGTACTATTCACCTATTTAACGACAGTAGTAATCCAGCAATCTAGTTAAGTCTTAGAAAAATCTAATGTTTTTCAAAAAAGTTTGAGATTTTTACCCGTTTCCTACAATTAAGTCTCTCGGCCATCACAAAAGAATCTAACAAATTTAAGGAGCGGAAAACAGAATCACTTATGTCATTTCTACTTACAAAAAGAAAACGCCTAAGTTCTGTGATGTGGTTTGTTGCTTGGGCTGCAATCGGAACAGTTTTTTCGGGAACTTCCTCCACGAGTTCATCGCCAGATGCGTCGTCACCATCTTGTTTTTCGGAGTTCAGAACATCGGCGATGATTTGTGCGTCGGTCAGCCTACCACAAACTGCGACATTTTCGTCCGATTGGCTTTTTACACGTAAAAACTTCGAATTATCCAAAATATAATTCGAATTAACCACGATTTTTTTTAGCATTGATTGTATATAAAATGCTAGGGACCAAGAGAAAAATTCGAATTAAAGAAGATTTCGAATTATAGAAGTTCGAATTAGCCACGTTCCACTGTACTAGAATCGTCATCACAGCAATACAGGTTATCAGACATTTTCCACGAACACACAACTACACGGGGCTTTCTCAAATAAATTAAGAACAACAACTCTACTAAGTATGTATTCTCCATACATGCAAAGTTTGATGTAATGATGAAAATGAAGGTCCTTGTATTATCTTTAGCCTATTTTCATTTATGAGAAAATAGGCTTATGAGATCACCCTAATAAAATCTTAACAGCTGGAGCGATTTCAATGAAACTCGGTAAGAACATAGCCCTATTTTGGACGACCCCGACCGTGCCCTTCACATTTTGTTACGTCTCACCAATCCAACATGGCGGCTGTGCGAATTATTTCACCAGCATTCAATATCTCCGAAGCTATTAACGATATCACCCTGGAATGTTGTACGGTGATAAAGGGAACTACTACAAGTTAACCTATGTGACTTTTGAAAACCTGGTAACTACAAAATTAACATGGTGGCCAAGTGAAGTTGCGACTTTTAAATAGACGTTTTTCGCGATTTAATAAACCAAACGCAAAGAAACTTGGTACAGTATATGTTTATACACATTGCAATGCACCGACATCTAACTTCGTTTAACTGTTTACATAACTCGCTACTGGAAGTTCATCTATGAGGCATTCAAAAACTGGTTAACTACAAAACGAACATGGCGGCCAAGCGAAGTTGAAAGTTTTAAATAGAATGTTCTCGCGATTTAATGATCCAAACGCAATGAAACTTGGTACAGCAAATGTGTTTACACATTGTAATGCAGTGGTATTTAATTTAGTTCAATTGTTTACATAATCTCAAGATGGCGGCTGTGCGAATTTTAAAATTAAGTTTTTATTTCTTGTGTCGTAATCATGCGATCGAAGTGAAAGTATGAATAATGAACCATCGCAATAATTTTCCTTTAATCCAACATGGCGACCATCCGAAATATTTAGAAGGTTCTCAATATCTACGAATCTATTAGAGCAATCAACATTTTTTTAATGTTCATAGGGGCTATGAACATAAGTTCACCTATAGGACTCTCAATAACCTGGTGATCACAAATCCAACATGGCTGCGACACCAATTATAAATATTCACATGGACATTTCTCGCCATTTAACCATAGCCTACGAGTGCAGTGGAACTTGGTATAGTAAATCCGTATACAAATGTTAATCCACTTGCATCTAATTTATTTCAATTGTTTCCATAACCACAAAATTACTGTGCAAAATTTTAAAATCTCGTTTTTACTTCTTGTGTCCTAATCATGCGATTCAAGTTTGAATACTAAACGTACACAATAATCTTCATGTAACAGTACATAACTCTAGGACCTTCATATATAAAAATCCAACATGGCGACCATCTGAAATATTTAGACGGTTCTCAATATCTACGAATCTGTTACAGCAATCAAACTGAAAATTTGTATGATGATAGAGGCAATTAACGGAACTACTTGTTACTGTTGTTGTTATTATTCAATTAAAATCCAACCGTAACATCACTCACTCACTCACTCACAGATTTATTTATTTATGTATTTATGTATTTGTTTATGCATTTATGTATTTATTTATTTATTTATTTAATTATTTATTTATTTGGTAGACAGTGCCTCGACAGCCATAACTGACAATGTCGACAAAGATCTAGAAACACACTAGAATGCTCCACCCAGCTACTGTAGCTAGTTACTGTTCTTAGAAGATTGGTTACGTGTTATATGTTTTAGATAGAGGGACTTGGAAGGAATGGAGCCATGAAAGGCAGATAGGAGAGTGTCCACCCCAGAGGCACTGGAAAAAGGGAAAAACCTAACCCAGCTCAGGAATTCCTCGCGATCGCCTACTCCCGAACTCACGAGCCGTGATACCTGAGGCGTAGCACTATCCAGGGTACACCAGAATTGGTGATGCTACATACACGCTTCCTTCTTTAGGGCCTAGCCTGAGAGAACCCTACTCACACTAACATGACTAGAATTACCACCAAGACGATGTTAAGTTTAGCATAAAAACTTGCGTCGGGAAACGTACCGTCTTCCCGCTACCAGCAACAACAACAACAAAAACTAACAGCACACGTTCACAGCTCATGCACTTTCTGTCCAACTCCTGCTTCTTGTCGTCTGGGTCCAATTACAGGTGGGGCTCGATGTGACGACCACCAACGTCAACACAGACACGGTACACACGATCACCAATCCCTGGTCCTCCAACATCCGCTGCAGCCATAACCCGCACCAGTAGGTCTTCCTCGGATTCCACAGGGGTCTCGTAAATCAAGGGTTTTATAAGACCCCACAGGTGTCAAGTCGGGTGATCGTACAGGACAAGCAATCGGGCCACCACGACCTATCCACTGTTGTCCAAATCTATGGTTTAGATGAACTCGGACCGCAATTGAAAAATGAGTTGGTGCACCATCGTGCTGAAACCACATGTTTTAACGCACATGCAGTGGCACTTCGTCTAAGAACTCAAAGAATAATAGGAACGCGGTACCAGTGAGATTTCGTGGAAGAAGTAAGGGATACAGCCTGTGGGGGATATGAGACATTAGGACGGTGATCGTTCAATGACGTACGTACCCTAGTCAGTGGCTCCGAAAATGCGGGAGATTTGAACGGGTGCTGTTGTGTATTTTGCAGGTAGCGGGAAGACGGTACGTTTCCGGACACAAGTTCCTATGTTAACAAAAGTTTGGTGCTTTTCAGTCGGTCAACATGAATGTACCCAAATAGAGCTGGGTTATGCCCTATTCCTGAAATAAATTACATGGTCGACCATAACTGGTGCCAGAGTGAACACCAAACTGCTTGAAGTTCCAGTTAGGGAGACAACCGGATAAGTATCAGCCTGTATGATTACAGTATAACCATAGTTGATTTTCTATAATCATATAATCACCCCAAACAGACAAATTCCGATTTTTATCACCATTTTAGAAGTTCACCTAACATTAGATATACTACATTTAGCACACACCGACAGCTGCATTACCAACACTGCAACTAAATAATTGTACATATTGTATATATTTTTCACCTGTATTCTCAAACATAGATGTTATAGCCTAAGTGTAATGGATCTGATGATGATCGCTTGACGATAGAAACTGGTCATCCTAGTGTATTTATTAATCTCATGTAATTTATTTCAGGATTAGAGCATAACCCAGCTCTATTTGGGTACATTCGTGTTGACCGACTGAAAAGCACCAAACTTTTGTTTACTTAGGCAACACTGAAAAATGGATTCAAACCTCACAATGTTTCTATGTTAAACTTAACCGTCTTGCTCTCTCCACTTTAATGTGAATTTAGAAACATCCTGTAGCCTATATGACTATAATAAAACTATTAACAGCTAAAGACAGAACACAATTTCTTTTCTGGGCCGTGTATTTGTAGGCTATCTGAAGTTTGAATGGAATACTGGCCACAACGCCCTACTGTCATGGATGGAGGGGAAAGAAGAGGGATGGTGCGCACAAGTGTTGAATTTGTGTTGGAATGTGGGGACGTCTCAAATGGTGTATGAGATGAAGGGTGGACGGAAAGTTGTTAAGGCCTTATATAATCTACCTTCAACGGACATGATGAAGATTTTTTTATAGATAGCAGAGATAAAAAATATTCGTTTAATCCCGATTCAAAATTCGAACTTCTTCGTGAAATGTGGGATTCATACCTGCTACATCAAACATAGTTTATATTATACAACAGTTCTTATAACTGGTTTTGAAGCCTGCGCGAGGAATTCTGTCACTCCTAGTGGCCTATTTTAAATCTCCTTTAAAATCTTGGCTGCCGCCCGGGAGGTCCGCGATAGATTTCCAGCTCAGTCAAGAAATGTAATTCTGGTCTGAGGGCTGGAACGGGATACATTCAGCCTCGTGAGGCAAAACTGATGACAGGTGTGTACGATTCTCACCTCATCCATCCAGGAAGTGGTTTTCCGTGGTTTCCCATTTCTACGCAAGGCAAATGCCGGTACGGTTCCTAACTTACGGTCAAGGGCACCTCCTTCACAAAACTCAACAGAAGTACAAGAACTTTACAGTTCTTATTGAGGGTGAATACAGTATTATTCAGCAAGTCTATAGAGAAACCCTTTTGTAGTACGTAATATAAATACCTGTTCGTGCCTTCTTTTTAAGCTTGTCTTGTGCAGAATCTTCAAAACAACATCATTAACATATGTAGATTAAGGCTTTCACGGCCCGGAAGAAAACAGGAGGCAAGGTTCATCTCGAAACGTATAGAGTTTTACATTTTATTTTCACATGGCAATATCCCAAAAGCATGAATAATCTTAAGAGCATTAACATATTTTTATTGCTTCGTTTGCAACGCGACGAATTTCTTAGAAGAAAGCATCGCGAACGTGCCCCTCTCATTCTTGCTGTATTTTCTGGATGGAAGTCATAACACATGAAAAATATCTGTGAATGAATTTCATTCGTCTCTAGCCCTCGGATACTCGCGCGGGCTACAGGTGTAGCCCAGTGATTTATTTTGTTGTAGCGCAGAGTATATTATTTGCTAGGAATATTGGGAATCTCTGTAGCTGCCTTTTGACGCTGTAATTAACAGAGGGGTGTGTTTCCGACTAAACTAATTGCACCAAACTGACACCAGATGCATTAGAAGTCGTCTGGGCTACAATAGTAGCCCGCGCGAGCATTGCTGTTTCAGAATTGAGCGTGCAAAGGAAACGTTGTCTCACAGGAGGTGGCCATGGAGATAACTTTCAAATCAGTCGGTGTTTAGATGAAAGTAATGATAGGTTGAGTGTAGTGGAAATAAAGTAGGCTGTTGCTTCTTGTGTGGACGAGGGAGGGATAAATCAACAAGAAACAGATGCGCAAAGTGCAATACGAATCTTCTCGGATCATTGTGTGCATTTGCATTGAATGCTTGGGTGACAAATTTGTGTGAGCATGCTTATGTATTACCTGGGATATAGATTGTATTCAAAGGGCAAACAAATCACGAATTCAAGAAAAAATAAATGAAAATACTGAAATTGTTCATATTAAGTGCTGATTTTCTAAGGAAATTATCTAACCCAGTACCCTATTTTTGTTTAATTCCAATCCAAATATACACTAATGTAAGTATTAAGGTATACACAAAATATTTTTACAGTTCTAGTTACATTAGTTTTGTTTCTGTTGCAGTTTTACCGAAGGTGTACGATAACATTGAATTTTCTTCTTAGGTTTGTAGTTTCTCTCCATATGAAAATAAAAGCCTGCATAAAATCCTCAGATTTAGATTAGTATACTTCTATGTACTACTATTTAACATATTATTAAAACTGAACACCACAAATAACGTGTGCGTGTCCATCAGATCGATTAATTGTTTGGGCTACATATGTAGCCCGCGCGAGTAACACTGTATCTATTACTAGGGCTAGAGATGACAGAATTGTGCGCGTTTTAATGCAAACAGACACAAGGCTTGCATCAGCACAGGTTGGGGTGCACGCTGAGTTCACATACACTCCCGGACAAATCGCGCTGTTGAAATTAAATCCCTTAGCATTTACCATAGGTTCTCTCTTAATACACAGCCTGCTGGGGGTTCCATTGTAGTAGTGCGATTGGTTGGAGAGGATACACCAACTATGCGCACATCCACCAGAGCCACTCCATGTCACCAGTGAGTACTTAGAGCGTACAATTTCAACCTCCATAGGGCTGGTGACAGAATTGAATGAGAGAGAGAGAAATACAATGTAAGATTTTATTTTCCTACCATCTGACGAACATGTATCCAAAGTTTCAATATGAACGGGATATTCTCGCTTGCGATGTTCCCTAGTTAGAACAAGTTTGGAGAATCAATTTGTTGTATTGCCGCTCTTCAGCCGGACAACAATTTAACGGGAGTTAACAAGTTAACTTTCTGTCTGCTTGCTTGTCCTGGATTAACACCTAAGCGGACCCATCGAATTTTATGAGATTTTTCAGGGAAGTCGCATCAATACATAGGCCGTGATTTATCCTCCAATACGGATGCTGTGGATAGGCCTACGGGATTATTCGTATGTCAACGCTTGTAATAATAGGCCTAAGTGTCATGAATTTGGATATACCTGGCATTACATCGTTAAAGCAACTGAAATTTCCTATTCAAGCTTTTATCTTTCCGACAGTAGGTCATGACTTTTGTTCTTAATCATTCACTCGTATGTGAAACTAAGTATCATAGGGAGAATATGTTTATGATGGCTTGTTTCTGGTAGTAGGATTTTTTAAGAGCGTTAAAAATCCTCCAGTATGCCTTCCTTCGGAGTGGAAGTAAAGCCGGCGGTCCCATGTCATAGATTTATAGCACGTAAAAGATCCTTCCACAGACTAAACTTGTGAGAAGTTAAATTGTTAGGTTAGATTTCGTTGGAACGCTCTATCAAAGTTCCAACGTTCACCACTAGGTATCATTTATATCTGGTGGCGAAAGTTGGAACTACTTGAAATTGAACGGAACTTGTAGCTCACCCTAAGAGTGTCCACTGGAAGCAGCTACAGACTCAGGTGAGCCGAACATGTCCCCAGACACTCCCGGCACTAAAAGCCATACGATAAAATAAATAAATCTCATAGTTTTTATACATGCTACTTCCCATGTCCTGAACATAGTGTCTTGTATCTAACATTATTGCTATACTCTCATTGTGACATACCCACCAGTGTAAGCGATTGTGCTAATTCAGCATTCATGACTGGAATGAGGAGCTGGACGTTGGGTAATAGACCTATGAGGTGGTAACCACCCTGAGTATGGTTTATGTGTATTTGGAAAAGGCGGGAGAGGAGGGATATATTTTCTGTTGCATTGACGTACAATATATCGTTTTTATTATCAAAAAGATCCTAATGGAAATATTTCTTTTAAACTATTTTGATTACCAAGAGAAACAAGGCCCTTAATATTTAACTACCGGTACCTCCTTATTACTGAGCCACTTATATTTCATAGAGCTTTCGATATACTCAGAATTTCGTTGATATTTGTGGTATATATGTATTTGTGGTAGAGCATTTATTGGGGCAGGGATACATTGTTCCTCGTATGGCACTGACGTGAGACCACCACGTGATGTAGCAGCTGGCATTTTTCGCTGTCACCCGGGAGGTCCGAGATAGATTACCGGCTCTGTTAAGAAATGTAATTCTGGTCTGAGGGCTGGAACGGGATACATCGAGCCTCGTGAGGCAAAACTAATGGGAGTTGTGTACGATTCTCACCTCATCCATCCAGGAAGTGGTTTTCCGTCGTTTCCCATTTCTACGCAAGGCAAATGCCGGTATAGTTCCTAATTTAAGGTCAAGGGCGTCTCCTACCCAATACTCAACTGAAGTGCCAGATTCACTTTGCTTTCTTTTCAAAATATTTAATAAATAAACAATTTTTGGTATATTGAGGATCTGATGGCAACAATATTTACCTGCATCTATCATAGAACTATTTTAAACTTCTCGGTAGAACCATCTACGTGAGAATTCCTATTTAGGTAAAATTTATCATTCAACTCTTATTCATCTCCAGAAATTGAAAGGAAGTGTTAAGATCTTCGTGGTGTTGTAGAAAAGTTCAATACTGAATTCTTGAGAGATAAAAATGATTCAGTTCCTCCTGAATAGAGTTATAGGAACTAAAATAAATTATAGATCTATTTTTAAGAGGGTGGAGTTTTGGCTACACAGACTGTGCTCTTTGGAAAATAGCAAATCTCAGTTTTGTACAAACTAGAATCATCCTAAGTCCGTTATTTGTATTCTCGTGGTTCATTCATGTTTCGTGTTTCACAAAGAGTGTAAAATATTAATACATGCCCGATATAATTAGGTTACTAATAATGCCTTTATTAACTGAAGAGCAATCATAAACAATGTAGCAATTCGTACAATTGTAAGTATATGTTTTATTTGAATCTACTTACGAACATGTGCGGTCTTGTCTTATTATAGAAACGTTGTTGTACTAATGTTTACTAGACGGAATATGTAAGGCGACTGTAACGATGATAAACATATAAAAGGTGCCCTTACCATTAATAGGTTAGCATTATAGCGCCCATACACATACATAACAGGCGCTTGTAATCCTGGTCACCCTCCCTGCCGTTCCCTTCTAAATGGCTCCAATCCCAAACGCAAACTCGTGCTAAGAAACGCTCTAGTAATCCATTCCATCAACAGTCGTAATCATATATTTTAGTGACTAGTAAAGCCCCGGTGTAAATACAGGTTTCTCCTCGAGGTGATGGTGTAAATATGCATGAAAGTGGATTCATATTTCGGTGATAAGAAGGAAACTGTCTGAAGTTATGAGACTATTATTGATTGTAAATGAATGGGTGTGGTGTGAAAATTGAATTGAACCGCGTACTTTACGCAACGTGTAATGCAAATGAACATTTACAATATGAGAAGCGTCCGACTCCAGCACTACTTTTATCTTTATTTATTACATTAAATTTTACTTCCACGACATATTGGGATATAGTGGTCATCGGCCCAGTGCCCTTCTCCGTTGATATATATTTTGGCGTGACCGTGCTCGTTAAATCGTTCACTACGACAGCTGCGGCAAGTCCGTATATCGCAGGTTTGAATCCCGGTACTCACATCGGCTATCCTGAGAATGTTTATTCCCGTTTTTTCCACACTTCCTGCAGGTAAATGACGGGATAGTACGTTACTTCAAGTCCAAGTGCATCTACCCCATCCCAGTCCATAATACAGTTACACACTCTTCTTCAGCCATCACAGCAATACTGACCATCAAACAAATTCAACGCACACCCAATACACGGGGCTGATGAACAAGATGTCCCAAACCCCTCTAATAAATTAACATAGCCCTTCAAGTTAGGATTTATTCCGACCATTCTCCATAGGGGCTGCAATTTTCAGAAACAAAAGTTTCTGAAATTAATTATTTTTATTTTTCATAATATTATTAACAATAATAATGTATCTTAACGATAAACATATTCATATACTGTACTAAAAACCAGTGGCACCGTATAATGCTTAATGCACGCAAGGAGGGCAGTTTAATATCATCGCAAGGTAAATGACAACTGGCCAATTATTTGAAGGGTGACTAGTGTTCTGCATATTGAAGTTCCTATAAATACAGCGGTTCTGGACAAATTGAGAGGGGAATATATCTATGACTCAAAGGATACAATGTGATGACATAAGCTAAATACAAGCCTGGTTTTGTTTAGGCAGTCACGTTCTACTTAATAACAGAAGAAGATACTAGAACTCACCAATGCCGACTCATGGAATCATGTGATATACACGTGAAGTCAGCCTGGGTAGGATATCATCTTACCTGCAACAAAGACAAGAGCATTATTTTTAGCCTATTTTCAATTTTGAAAAAAATAGGCTTATGAGATCACCTTTTGTCCGTGTGTGTGCGTGTGTGTGTGTGTGTACACCCCCCCCTAATAAAATCTAAACGGCTGGAGCGATTTCAATGAAACTCGGTAAGTTCATAGCGCTATTCCCGGCGACCTCGACCGTGCCCTTCAAATTTTGTTACGTCTCACCAATCCAACATGGCGGCTGTGCGAAATATTTCACTAGCATTCAATATCTCCGAAACTATTGCCGATATCGCCCTGAAATTGTTTACGGTGATAAAGGGCACTACTATAAGTTCACCTATGAGACTTTCAAAAACCTGGTGACTACGAAACCAATATGGCGGCCAAGCGAATTTGAGACTTTTAAATAGACTTTTCTCGCGATTTAACTATCCAAACATAATGAAACTTGGTACAGCAATTGTTTATACACATTCGAATGCACTGGAGTCTAATTTAGTTCAATTGTTTACATAACCTCAAAATGGCGGCTGTGCAAAATATTTCACTGACATTCTATATCTCCGAAACTATTACAGATATCACCCTGCAGTTTTGTACGGTGATAAAGGGTACTGATACAAGTTTACCTATGTATATTTCATAAGCCTGTAAAGTAGAAAACGAACATGGCGACCAAGCGAATTTGAAATATTTTAATAGACTTTTCTCGTGATTTAACTCTCTGAGCGCAGTGAAATGTGGTACAGTAAATGATTTTGCAGATTGTAATGAACTGCCATCTAATTTAATTCAATTGTTTACATAACCTCAAGATGGCGGCAGTGCGAAATTTTAAAATTAAGTTTTTATTTCTTGTGTCGTAATCATGCGATCGAAGTGAAAGTTTGAATAATGAAGCTAGGCAATAATTGTCCTTGAATGGTACATAACTCTATGGCCTATACATATAACAATCCTAAATGGCGAGCTTCCGAAATATTTAGACGGTTCTCAATATCTATGAATCTTTTACAGCAACCAAACTGAAAATGTTTATGTTCATAGAGACTATGAACATATGTTCACCTATAGGACTTTCAGTAACCTGGTGAGCACAAATCCAACATGGCGGCGACGCGAAGTATAAATGTTTAAATGGTCGTTTCTCGCGAATTAACTATCCGAGTGCCGTGAAACGTTGCACGTTAAATGCTTATACAAATGTTGATCCACTGGCATCTAGTTTATTTCAATTGTTTGCATAATCACAAGATGGCTGCTGTGCGTAATTTTAAAATCTTGTTTTTACTTCTTGTGTTCTAATCATGCGATTGAAGTTTGAATACCACACGTACACAATAATCTTAATGTAATAGTACAAAAATAAAAATCCAACCTGGCGACCATCTGAAATATTTAGACGGTTCTCAATATCTACGAATCTGTTACAGCAATTAAACTGAAATTTTGTATGTTGATAGAGGCAATTAACATGAGCAGGATATATGAAAATAGGCTGTATAGTTCTTCACGGAACTACTTGTTATTAATAGTACTTAAGCCGTATTATACGCGCGAGATGTACACCAATAACAAGACATCGTCATCAGCTGTTGCTATAACTATGTAATAAATAGTTAAAACACAGTAAGTACGTTATACATTAACCGTTGAGTATGAAATCATATCCCCAAAATTCCTAAGTTATCCCTTTAGATAATTATCTGTTTTTGAAGGACGATTTAGTAACTGTTCCTATTGCTCCCTATCCCTTCAACGAATGTGATCATATACGATTGTGAATTCAACATTTTACAACATCGTGTTAGGGTTTTTAATATTCTTCGCTGTATATTATTTCACTATGGATTAGGAACGGTTAGGAGAAAATATTAAGAAAAAATACATGACAGAATTGCATAAATCAGCAATCATATTAGCCGTCAGGACACGTAGTGTGTGACAAATATATTAATTAGGCATTTAATGACTCCAAGTAATAATAGAGCTTATTAGGAATAAGTTTATGAAGTTACACTTGTATCCGCCGGGCTAGCGAATGCACTTGAAATTAATTTCCAATGAAATCCTCATAACTACATTCTTCACATCGGTTAGTGCTAATACGAATTTCTGGACACCGAAATTCAGTAGTAAGAATTATTAGTCCCCATAAAACTATCTTACGACGGTTAGTGCTAAAACAGTCCGGTTCCGTAGCTACATGGTTAGCGTGCTAGACTTTAGTGCGAAAGGTCCCGGGTTCGATTCCCGGCTGGACCACGGCGAATTTAATCTCTTATTGTTGATTCTTCTGGCTCGGGAACTGGGTGTTTGTGACGTCTTCGTGTACAAAGAAACCAAACTCTAGAAACAAATAAAACAAAACAAATAAAAAGAAAAGAAAAAGTGACGGGATCATGGACGTCAATGTACAATAGTAAGAATAAGACGTTTATAGAAGCTCTATACTCTGTAAGCTTGGAGAATGGGATAGACATTTGGCCCGAAATTCTATGTCAGTCATCACTTCTTGGCCTCACGACCAATCCAAGTTCGCATAATCGATCTCATAATGCCCTGAGTTATAATCTCACAGTCCACGTGCTTTCAGTGTCTTGTCAGCTATCTGTGGCTTGTACCGTATGATTGCTTGTTGATTCTAACGTTACCGTAACTGTGCATTGGTTCTTTAGTAATATTCTATGCAGTAGTAGAACAGTAGTATATTTATGACTTTATTGAGTTATCGTTCATGTTAGCAGTTAGTTTGTTAGTTGTTGTTGCTTTAAGGGGCGGAGCAGCTAGGTCGTCTGCCCCTTTCATATTAGTAGTCTGTTTAAATGTTATATTTTGCTATGTCGGAGCCGGATACAATGGTTAAGGGTAAAGGTGAACTGAAAACCACTGGGAGTGGAATCGTACTTGGAGGTCTGTCTCATGAATTGGTATGTACTTTAAGGGGATATTTCGAGTAGAAGAGAGATAACGGCAGTGATATCAGTGGTGTGGAACCCCTCTTACCGTACTACTGTACTTTACTTCCTTTAAAATGACAAGTTGGAAATAAATCTACAGATACACCTGTTTCCCGCTTCCAGGAATATCGGTCTTGATGGGTCACCAGTCATCTACCTACTAGTATAAAGGTCCTTCATGCTATCCTTTAAATGGTAAGTTTCTTTGTATCTCTGAACTGACAGTTTACCCTTACTTTTTGTGTGTATTCTTAAACATGATTTTGCTTTGAGCAACAACTTGCTCTCTCCGAAGTTAACGCATAACTTAGACGATGAGCGATGTAGCTGACTTGAGGAATGTTAATGATGTCTCCACGATGAGATGGTATATTGGCTTTCACGGCCGGTGAATTAAAACTCAGCAATTCTTCTAGGTTTGTGCCGTGTCTTGTGTGGGGTTTCGCCTAGGACACCAAGCTAGGCTCATCGGCGGGCTCTTGGTGTCCCCGCCCGGACCCCCACAGGAGTGACGAACTGCGCGCCACCTCCCTTTATATAAGGTGCAACTGCACCTACTTGACTACGAGAACTAAAAGTTCAAGTAGCCTTAACCTCCCTATGAAGGCTTCCAAAAAGATGGTATATTGGCTTTCACGGCCGGTGAATTAAAACTCAGCAATTCTTCTAGGTTTGTGCCGTGTCTTGTGTGGGGTTTCGCCTAGGACACCAAGCTAGGCTCATCGGCGGGCTCTTGGTGTCCCCGCCCGGACCCCCACAGGAGTGACGAACTGCGCGCCACCTCCCTTTATATAAGGTGTAACTGCACCTACTTGACTACGAGAACTAAAAGTTCAAGTAGCCTTAACCTCCCTATGAAGGCTTCCAAAAAGATGGTATATTGGCTTTCACGGCCGGTGAATTAAAACTCAGCAATTCTTCTAGGTTTGTGCCGTGTCTTGTGTGGGGTTTCGCCTAGGACACCAAGCTAGGCTCATCGGCGGGCTCTTGGTGTCCCCGCCCGGACCCCCACAGGAGTGACGAACTGCGCGCCACCTCCCTTTATATAAGGTGCAACTGCACCTACTTGACTACGAGAACTAAAAGTTCAAGTAGCCTTAACCTCCCTATGAAGGCTTCCAAAAAGATGGTATATTGGCTTTCACGGCCGGTGAATTAAAACTCAGCAATTCTTCTAGGTTTGTGCCGTGTCTTGTGTGGGGTTTCGCCTAGGACACCAAGCTAGGCTCATCGGCGGGCTCTTGGTGTCCCCGCCCGGACCCCCACAGGAGTGACGAACTGCGCGCCACCTCCCTTTATATAAGGTGCAACTGCACCTACTTGACTACGAGAACTAAAAGTTCAAGTAGCCTTAACCACCAAGAGCCCGCCGATGAGCCTAGCTTGGTGTCCTAGGCGAAACCCCACACAAGACACGGCACAAACCTAGAAGAATTGCTGAGTTTTAATTCACCGGCCGTGAAAGCCAATATACCATCTTTTTGGAAGCCTTCATAGGGAGGTTAAGGCTACTTGAACTTTTAGTTCTCGTAGTCAAGTAGGTGCAGTTGCACCTTATATAAAGGGAGGTGGCGCGCAGTTCGTCACTCCTGTGGGGGTCCGGGCGGGGACACCAAGAGCCCGCCGATGAGCCTAGCTTGGTGTCCTAGGCGAAACCCCACACAAGACACGGCACAAACCTAGAAGAATTGCTGAGTTTTAATTCACCGGCCGTGAAAGCCAATATACCATCTTTTTGGAAGCCTTCATAGGGAGGTTAAGGCTACTTGAACTTTTAGTTCTCGTAGTCAAGTAGGTGCAGTTGCACCTTATATAAAGGGAGGTGGCGCGCAGTTCGTCACTCCTGTGGGGGTCCGGGCGGGGACACCAAGAGCCCGCCGATGAGCCTAGCTTGGTGTCCTAGGCGAAACCCCACACAAGACACGGCACAAACCTAGAAGAATTGCTGAGTTTTAATTCACCGGCCGTGAAAGCCAATATACCATCTTTTTGGAAGCCTTCATAGGGAGGTTAAGGCTACTTGAACTTTTAGTTCTCGTAGTCAAGTAGGTGCAGTTGCACCTTATATAAAGGGAGGTGGCGCGCAGTTCGTCACTCCTGTGGGGGTCCGGGCGGGGACACCAAGAGCCCGCCGATGAGCCTAGCTTGGTGTCCTAGGCGAAACCCCACACAAGACACGGCACAAACCTAGAAGAATTGCTGAGTTTTAATTCACCGGCCGTGAAAGCCAATATACCATCTTTTTGGAAGCCTTCATAGGGAGGTTAAGGCTACTTGAACTTTTAGTTCTCGTAGTCAAGTAGGTGCAGTTGCACCTTATATAAAGGGAGGTGGCGCGCAGTTCGTCACTCCTGTGGGGGTCCGGGCGGGGACACCAAGAGCCCGCCGATGAGCCTAGCTTGGTGTCCTAGGCGAAACCCCACACAAGACACGGCACAAACCTAGAAGAATTGCTGAGTTTTAATTCACCGGCCGTGAAAGCCAATATATCATCTTTTTGGAAGCCTTCATAGGGAGGTTAAGGCTACTTGAACTTTTAGTTCTCGTAGTCAAGTAGGTGCAGTTGCACCTTATATAAAGGGAGGTGGCGCGCAGTTCGTCACTCCTGTGGGGGTCCGGGCGGGGACACCAAGAGCCCGCCGATGAGCCTAGCTTGGTGTCCTAGGCGAAACCCCACACAAGACACGGCACAAACCTAGAAGAATTGCTGAGTTTTAATTCACCGGCCGTGAAAGCCAATATACCATCTTTTTGGAAGCCTTCATAGGGAGGTTAAGGCTACTTGAACTTTTAGTTCTCGTAGTCAAGTAGGTGCAGTTGCACCTTATATAAAGGGAGGTGGCGCGCAGTTCGTCACTCCTGTGGGGGTCCGGGCGGAGACACCAAGAGCCCGCCGATGAGCCTAGCTTGGTGTCCTAGGCGAAACCCCACACAAGACAAGGCACAAACCTAGAAGAATTGCTGAGTTTTAATTCACCGGCCGTGAAAGCCAATATATCATCTTTTTGGAAGCCTTCATAGGGAGGTTAAGGCTACTTGAACTTTTAGTTCTCGTAGTCAAGTAGGTGCAGTTGCACCTTATATAAAGGGAGGTGGCGCGCAGTTCGTCACTCCTGTGGGGGTCCGGGCGGGGACACCAAGAGCCCGCCGATGAGCCTAGCTTGGTGTCCTAGGCGAAACCCCACACAAGACACGGCACAAACCTAGAAGAATTGCTGAGTTTTAATTCACCGGCCGTGAAAGCCAATATACCATCTTTTTGGAAGCCTTCATAGGGAGGTTAAGGCTACTTGAACTTTTAGTTCTCGTAGTCAAGTAGGTGCAGTTGCACCTTATATAAAGGGAGGTGGCGCGCAGTTCGTCACTCCTGTGGGGGTCCGGGCGGGGACACCAAGAGCCCGCCGATGAGCCTAGCTTGGTGTCCTAGGCGAAACCCCACACAAGACACGGCACAAACCTAGAAGAATTGCTGAGTTTTTTTCTCCACGATGAATTAACATGCTAAATATGTGAACTATTTAGACCTTCAAGATTTAAAAACAATTAAGATTAGTCACCAGTAAGTAAACATTTATAAACTACAAAAGACCATCGATATAGTTGTGAGGTTTGAAGCCATTTTTCAGTTTTGCCTTAATAAACTAAAGTTTGGTGCTTTTCAGTCGGTCAACACGAATGTACCCAAAAGAGTTGGGTTATACTCTAATCCTCAAAAAATTACATGAGATTAATAAATACACTAGGATGACCAGTTTCGATCGTCAAGCGATCATTCTCAGATCCGTTACACTTTGGCTGAAAAATCTATGATTGAAAATACAGGTGAAAATATTTACAATAGGTACAATTATTTGGTTGCAGTATTGGTAATGCAACTTGTCAGTGTAACGGATCTGATGATGATCGCTTGACGATCGAAACTGGTCATCCTAGCGTATTTATTAATCTCATGTTTTTTTTTTTTCAGGATTAGAGTACAACCCAACTCTTTTGGGTACATTCGTGTTAACCACCTGAAAAGCACCAAACTTTAGTAATATCGATATAGTGTTGTGAAATAGTTGAAAGCATGTAGTACTACCTTGTAGTGGTGCAAGTAGAGAATGAACCCAATAAATTAAAAATATATAAAAATGAACATGCATATTGACAGCGTTATGACTGGTATATATTATAATAATGGTAGTGAGAGCTGTCGAACCCTACTACAAACAAACGGTACTTAACAAACTGTAGTTGAAAACATATGAGTAAATATTTTTCGGGTTTAAGTGCAAAACTTGCCTGAATATTTTGTATGCAATGTAGGAGTATTCCTTTTTTTACCCTGATGCAGTAGATTGACATATATCTATCTATTTCTTCGGCATTTCCCAATTAATTGGGGTCGCCGGAGCCAACCAGGCTCATTTTGGTTTTGGCCGGGGATTTAAGGCCGGATGCCCTTCCTGACGCCACGTGCTTTTTCAGGTGAAAATTCCACCCCGCTGTCATCGGGATTCGAACCCCGGCCGTCCGAGTGAAAGACGAGCAGCTAAGCCACTGCGCCATCACGCTCCCCTAGTAGATTGACATATAAAATATGTAATATTATCGCAAGTTATTGAAATTTCCAGCGTTTGTTATCTGGAAGGCCATAATATTATCACAACAGGAGATATTGTATATTCTACAGATCTGTTCAAATTACTAGACTCAAGCACTAGTTTTTATTAAATCTTCCTTCATCCAACAGAGCATTAAAAACAGCAACTTTACGTGAAGAAATGTTTTTGTTTTTCCCCATTACGCAAACACAATCCGACTTTACTGTGCACGGCACTAAACGATGGAAGGAATCAACGATTTCATTATATTGCATAATAACATTTACGGTGAGAATTAGTTACACTTAGGGGCAGATGACCGTGCTGTTCCGCCCCTTAAAATAACAATAACTAACTACTGTAGATACACTTCCCTAGCAACTCACTATTAACAATAACCTCAAATTTTCATTGTTGTCTTAAGATGTTACTTTCACTCACAGGGCAACAGGGAGTGACTCTCCCTTCGATACAAAACATCTGAAGGTCAAAGCGAAATTGCCAACATCCTGGACGAATTCATAAATTGAGTAGGAACTCTTATTGTGCATTATAGGCTACCAGCAATCTGACAAGAAAATTCCCTTTCTTTAACAGCTATGTTGAAATGGTGTAAATTTATGTATAGAGTCTAATCCTTTGAACAGATCTGTACATTTGTAGCAAATATTCTAGTTTACTGAAATACTTATTAAAGTTATTATAGCGAGTTGAATGAACTAAGGCACGTGGTAACAGCGAGAAGTTTGGCAACCTCGTTCTCAGACCACACGGTGAGACGAGAAACGTCAATCACATTCTCCCAGTTCATAGAGTTAAACTGGATCCATGCTGATCAGAATTTCAAAATATATTCATCATTGCGTTCATTCATGACTATGTGGGTAGAATACTACCCTTCAGTTATGAAGAGCCTGGGTTTGTTTGCGGGCCGCGTCCCGTGGTACTTGAACACCGTAAAGTTAGCTCTACTGTCTCACGCATTGGTTGTGTACGAAGGTTTTGCCGTTCATTTCATTATCATCACTACGCAAAATTCACCCGAGGGTGTCAATTCGAAAGGTCTACACTAGGACTCTCCGTAGACTCACACTTTATTTCATTTTTATTCATTTATCTGTCAATTTATTTATTTATTCAATTATTTATTTATTTGCAGCCTCCGTGGCTTAGGCGGCAGCACGCCGGCCTCTCACCGCTGGGTCCGTGGTTCAAATCCCGGTCACTCCATGTGAGATCTGTGCTGGACAAAACGGAGGCAGACAGGTTTTTCTCCGGGTACTCCGGTTTTCCCTGTCAAATTTCATTCCAGCAACACTCTCCACTATCATTTCATTTCATCTGTCATTCATTTAATCATTGCCCCAGAGGAGTGCGTCAGGCCTCGGCAGCCGGCACAGTTCATATCCTCGCCGCTAGATAGGGGCTTCATTCATTCCATTCCTGACCCGGTCGGAGACTGGAAGCAGGCTGTGGATTTTCATTTCATTTATTTATTTATATCGTTGATTGTTCATTTGTTTGTTTATTTACATATTTATTGAATGGCCGTAACTACTATATAAATTGGCTTTTTTCAGAGTACGGAGGGTTACACAAATTATGTGTACCACCTTAAAATTCGTGCACGGCTATTAGGATTTACACCATGCAATCAGAGGCAATTCGATTACTGGATACAAGTGCGTACTGTTTCAATGTTTCTCTCATTCTAGATCTAGAGTAAGACAGTACGAGGTTGTCTGGCAGGGATTCAACCCCTGAAATTAGTCCACACACATTGCTTTGAATGGCGGTCATTTAGCTCCACGAGATCTGCTGCTAACTGACAATAAAAGAGGCCAAGAGGAAGACTAAACTAGGTTGATGGCCTGCAGAACTCAGGTGTGCAATTGTCGCTGCAAATCCCCTTCACATAAGAGGATAAGCAAGCAAACACGTATACTGTCCATGTGACACGTTTTAATAGGAACGAGGCAGATACGCTCTATATGTGATCCTAAAATAAAAAGCAAGGCATATGAAGAGTTTATAATATCACATGCGTTACTGCAGAAACGTGACAGACGTTTGGGCAAATTAGTTAATCCACATGGGAAGAAACAATAGCGGCTCATACTCGCCCCAGGTTCGAATCAAAATGACAGTGCTAAAATATGCATGCAAAAACACTAGAACGTCGGGAGAGATTTGGGGCCTTCAATGTCCATCAAAAAAACAAAATAAAATGTAGACTGCAGCTAAACGCAACTATTGTAATTGAAATTAATACAACAGAAAGAGTTTATCGCTTTGATCACATAAGCACATGAACAGGAAATAAGAAGTACCATGCATAATCATTAACGCCGGTAATAATAATAATAATTATAATAATAATAATAATAATAGAAATAAAGCTATGTGCGTCGTCGTCGTCGTCGCCCCCCCCCCCCCCTCCCCATATTATTCACTTTCCTATGCATTTTGGTAAAAGATGCAACCGTTCGGTAAGTGGTGGATATTTTTTGAGGCGGGATGACCTTCGTGATACCAAATCTATGACACTTAAGGCCACGGCCGCCTCCTTCCCAATACTCACTGAATTACAAACAAGCACACTCTACTAGAGACAACACAATACCACTGAATATCTGGAAAATTCTACACAGACCTCAAATGAAACAATAACAAGTTTATGAGAGATGGATGGATTAAGGATGAGTAGAAATGGGAAAGATGTTGGAGGGAAGGCTTAATTTGTCAGGAGTAGAAAATGAGAAACCACGAAAAACGTTTCAAGGATAGGTAACGGTGGGTTTAGAACACGCTCGTCTACCGAGTCTGTAAATAACCGGGACCCCGTAGTCGTGTTACTTAGCGCCCACAGCTATCACAGATAGGCCAACAAACCTGAAACAGTTCGGTAATAACAATAATAACAATAATAATCATGATCACGAATATCACAACGTTTAGTATTGTGCTGAAATGTAATGCATTTATCTCTTATTTTCTTAACATATTGCCATCGAAGTTGACGTTTTTAAGTCAGTCAACACAATTGTGCCTAATTGCAATGGGTGTTTACCTACTTAATTTCGTCATTATTCTAGATAGATTCATATACTGTAGAATAATCATTGGCATGAAAAGTAGGCTGTATAGTTCTTCACGGAACTTCTTGTTCAATTACACGTAATGCATGGGTTCTAACTGGGAGGGAATGGCAAGGCCGGTATAGAGCGCACCTCGCATCTAGTCTCAAACGCAATACAGTAATTGGAATTATTTTGTGTTGACCGACTGAAAGCTACAATATTATTGATAATTAATAATAATAATAATTAAGTATTAACGTCACTACCGCAAACAGTAGTAACGCGCTAAGCCTACTCCCCAAACCTGGGCCTCCATCCTACTATGGAGTTTCTCTTGATATTACACTGTAGGTGTCGTACTAAAGAAACATTCATTTGTTACGGGTTATTTCAAGAACAACAGATTGAACAACAGGATATCTCAAAGAAACGTAACAGCACGAATGTTTTACCGAGATGGATTCTAGAAATCAGAGAGAATGGCTGAGCAAATGACCAAACCAGTCGGTATTTCAGGGTGCTCCCTTACCAACGCGACGGTCGTCTCCGGCCATGACCCTGTTCGGATTGGCCATCAGACCTGTAGGACAGAGTTGGTCCCGGGGGTCGAATTGAGCCCACCGCAATGCTTTCTCAACGAGCTTTTCCTTCCGGACTTGACTAGACGCGCGAGCTTTCGCGTCGTGATTGTTATACACAGCCAAATATATATCGGCTACTTACAACACAGCGGGGATTCCCCTCGGCGTCTCTATAGCAAGCATAAGCTTTTACGAACCGCACACTGCGAACACAAAAAATACCATAAAAGAAGAAGCAAGGGAAGAGAAATTCTCACCGTCCGCCTCCGCACTAAACTATAAACTACAGCACTTCAAAAATTGCCATCATAAATTCTACCAACTTTGCATTAAAAAGCGGGTATTTTGGAGGTAACTGGAGGTACACAGGTCATCAGACCCATGTATTTGGGGATATATTGAACATTTCTTGATAGCCTTTATTTCTGTGTTGACTCTAGTAGTAGTAGGAAGAGGAGGAGGAGGACATGTAGGTCCATGTACTTAGGTGGGTGTAGTAACATGGACTCTGTCTGATAACGTACGTCCTTGTGATGGCTAAACAGGTGACTGTATAGCATTTGTCTGGATAAGAAGTAGAATACCACTCCTAGTATGGGTGAGGTGGGAATCGAACACGTCTCTTATTAATTATCTTGTGCAGCTTTTCAGTCGATCAACACGATTGTGTCCAATGAATTGGGTGCAGTACAAATTATAAATACTGTATGCAAACACACTTCTGAAAAAAAAAATGGCATGTATCTATTATATAAAACAAAGTGTCCTGACTGACTCATCATCGCCCAGCCAAAACTATTTAAGTTAGAAACATGAAATTTTGGATATATGTGCGTTGTAAGTTGAAAACGCTCACTAAGGAAGGATGTTTGGATAATCAGGTTCCAAAGGGGTGTTAAGGGGGCACACCTGCATTTCATTGAATAACAATATCTCCGGATTGGTTTCATTGAGGGATGTGATACTCGGCGTATATAAACTCATCATTAAAAATAAGAAGATATATGTCTGAGGGTTTTTCGATATGGTGTATATTATGAAGTGAAAGGGGTGAAAAGCGGGGGTTGAAAGATTCCTAACGGAGCGTGTATCTCTTAAACGACATAGGCGAGGAGTTTGAAAATCAGCGGGAAAAAATCAGCTTAAAAATTAGTGAATAGGTATTTGACCGTTTTTTCATAAATCCAATTTAAGGGGCCCATGGGGAGGGTGAAATTCTGGGAGGGGGGGGGAGGAAACAGGAAAGAGAATGTCCTAACTGATTGACTGACTGACTCACTCATCAAACTCAGGGGGAAAACTGCTTACAAATAAGTAAATAGGTGTTCGACAGTTTTTTGCATAAATCCAATGTAAGGGGTTCATGGGGAGGGGTGAAATTCTGAAAGAAAAAAAATTGAAAGAAAACGTCCTGACTCACTCATCATTGCCCAGCCAAAATTATTGAAGTTAGAACCATGACATTTTGGGTATATGTTCATTGTATGTCTAAACCGTCCACTAAGGGAGGATTTTCGGATATTCAGGTTCTAAAGGGGTCTTAAAGGGGTTAACCTGCATTTCATTGAATAACAATATCTCCCGATTGGTTTCATTGGGGGATGTGATACACGGCATATAAACTCATCATTAAAAACAAGATGTTCAGTAAAGAACATATAGCCTACTTTCTCCTAAATGTATGAGTATAGTTATAACTCGTTGTTATTATCAAAGAGTATAATAGAATAATTTCTTGGTTGAAGACCTTAGAAACTATTTACCTCTACCAAACGCCACAACCTAGAAAAAAACTACTACCATCATTGAAGAAAGATAGATAAGAAGTATCTCAAGAATGTTTTGGATCTGGAGTCATAATCGACCGGACTGGCTGCGTGGCTCAGCGGTAACGTTCTCACCTGCTGGGCCCTAGGTTGCAGGTTCGTATCCTGGCGCAGTCAGCTGGCATTTGAGGGTGCACAAATGCGAGGGAGCCGTGTCAGTAGATTTACTGGCACGTTAAAGATCCCCTTCGGGCCAAAATTCCGGCACCCCGGCGTATCTAAAAGCAGCAGTAGTTAAGAGGGACGTAAAACAAATATTATTATTATTGTTATTATTACATAATCGACCTGCCGTGGGCACATCCAACTTTGAGTTGTGCATGGCTTTCACAACCCTAATTGAATTAACAAATCTTTCCATGACCCTACAGAGACGTGTGTATACAAACTATGTGGATATATTCGATTGCTATTTGCCAGAAATAAAAGTATTAATTAATAACCTGAACTACCACCAACGGCTAGAATTCAGTTACTATGTGAAATCGTTTTGTTCTTTACTTCAAATAACATTTTCAAATAACGCACAATAGGCTGTTACAAACCCTTTTAAATAAAAAGTAAAAATTTATCGTGGTATCATCTTGCCATTCTTCAAGTTCGATGCGCATAGAATGCCAATGGTATACGGTACAAACCAATGGAGTCCCACGTAGACCAGTCGTGACATCTAGTGGAGAAGTATCGAACAATATAACCCTAACAGGGCGAGTGCATTCTAGTGGCCATAAGAAGAAACTTTTCAATAAAATCTTGAAGTTAATAAGTAGGCCGGCGTGCAGTTACCTTTTTGGCTGCTAGATGTCTCGAGCAAATCTGCTGGTGAATTATGTTTTAATTAAATATATATTTTCCACCTTAATATGCACTATTGATGAGATAAGACATATTGTGGAATCTCAAAAGCACAACAAAGCTCCGGGAGGAAGTGGAATTACTGCCGAGTTGATTAGGTATGGTGGAGCAGTGTTAATGGATAATCTGCAACAATTAATTGTTAATATTTGGAGGAAAGGGGAAACCGTTCCTAAAGGCAGAAGATCCTACAGAAGGACAATGGCATAGAACCTGGACCCCAGGTTGGGGTAAGTGTAGATGGGGCACTTTAAGCTGCAGTGAAAGCAACCTGTCTAGAAGAAGGCACTTTGATAACACACCCGGTGGTCCAGAAACCGTAGGTGGCAACCCCACCACTGGACTTCAGAAATCATAACGAACTAATTGAGAATATAAGAAGGACTACAGCTATTCTAAAAAGAAAAAAAATGGATAGTAAAATTTGAATGGGTTAAGGCACAAACAGGTGTTGCAGGCAATGAACTGGCTGATAAAATTGCAAAGGAGGCTACAAAATTAAGCGAGGTTTGTTTCGATAGAATACCCATCTCAACTTTTAAAAGAAATCTCAAAGAAGAATCAATTCATGAATGGCAGCAAAAATGGGAACAAACTTCAAAAGGCACACTTGTAAAAGAATTCTTTCCAACAGTTGCAGGTAGATTAAAATCCAAAATCACATTAACACCTAATATGACTACAATACTGACTGGACATGGAAATATTGCTTCGTACTTACACAGACTTAAAATTATACGTAATCCCGAGTGTTCCTGTAAAAGTAGCCCTCAGACTATAGATCATATAATTTTCGTGTGCAGTGAAGTGAAAAATATTAGGCAATTCTTGATCAATAGTGTTAATAGAGATGATAACTGGCCGATTCAGAAATCTGTGCTATTAAAAAAGTATTTGAAGGAATTTTATAAATTTGTTAATGCTCTGGATTTTCAAGCTCTAAGGAAACACGATGAATAATATTGTTTGATATTGTTAAGATTAAGTCATCTAGTAATTATTGATTTATTATAATGTAATTTATTTTGTTCATTTATAAAATGTAATGTAAGTGCATGTAGTACTACTTATGTAGTGGAGCATGCAGAGAGTATGAACAATAATAATAAAAAAAAAATATGCACAATATAACTCTTAATTTTAAAACGTCTGAATCATTACAAAACAATAAATATATAAAATTTCAAGCAAAAAAATTACTCTGATGGGGTTTGAACCATAGGCATATGAGTGATAGGCCAACGCTTTACCACGGACCCATTTGTGCCAACGAACATCGTTCTATATAAAATGACTTACATATAACTTGTTAGCAAATAATGATTTAGACTAAACGATTTCATCAGTGGAGTATATTATTTATTTATAAAGCATTTCATACAAAGTTTATTTATTTTGTATCAGTACGCTATATTGCATGCAATACTCAAATTAGTGAAATTTAAGTCAGGCACAAGATATCCGCTGCCATCTTGTCTTCTTACCGAGACGGCTCAGCTTTTTAAAATCACTTCTGCACTACAGTATTACAAAATAAACTTTTAATTTCGAACGTGCCTCTTCCTTTAGAACAGTTAAATCGATTCTTGGCTCGATAATCGGAACTGGTGGGTCCCATGATATGGATTATAAAGTTTGCATAATTCGCACGGCCGCCATCCTGAAATGGTACGGCGGATGACCTTGTAGTTTGGTCACAAGACGCGTCCTATATGAAGATATGTTATTACCAAATTTGGTAGAGATCGGATAATTTGGTTAGTCGCTATTTTATTTTACTTTTGAACGTTTGAGTGGCCGCCATTCAGATTTGGTAAAGATGGCGGCGATATAAAACATGACACTGAGGTGCCCTTTGCTTTTTCTACCTCTGTACCAAATTTCGTTCAATTCGGTTCCACCGTTTTCGAATTGATAGGGGGGGACAGACATTCAGAGTACACACACTCACACACACACAGACTCACAAACACACATACACACACACAGACAGACACACAATTTTTGGCCCTGTAGTGATCTCATAAGTCTACTTACATTTTTTGCAAAAATCGAAAGTAGGCTAATAAGCAGACATATTGTGTCTAAGGGTTTTTCGATGCGGTGTATATTATAAGGTGAAAGGGGTGAAAAGTGGGGGTTGAAGGATTCCTAACGGAGCGTGTATCTCTTAAACGACATAGGCGAGAAGTTTGAAACTCAGGGGAAAAAAATCAGCTAAAAAATAAGTAAATCGTTGTTCGACCGTTTTTTCATAAATTCAATTTAAGGGGACAATGGGGTGGGGTGAAATTATGGGGGGGGGGGGGGAAAGGAGAAAACGTGTCCTAACTGACTGATTAACTCACTCATTCATCAAACTCAGGGGAAAAAGACAGCTTTAAAAATAAGTTAATAGGTGTTCGAGCGTTTCTTCATATATCCAACTTAAGGAGCCCATGGGGGGGGAGGGGGGTAAAATTCTGCTAAAAATAATTGAAAGAAAATGACCTGACTGACTCACTCACTCACTATTGAAGTTGGAAGCATTAAAATTTGGGAATATGTTCGCTGTATGTTGAAAACGTCAACTACAGGGTCTTTCATATAAAATAAGAGCGCCTAGCGCGGCTTTGTTAACCGCCGCTGCGGTCACCTTGGCCGAGCTTGTGGACTGTATAAAAATAACAGATTGACATTACCAAACTTGACCTTGCAATAAGCGTGCAGGTGCTCAGTCGCCAGTCTAAACCTCAAGAGCTAACATGGTGAGACAGTTATCATTGCAACATCGTATTTTTGTATGTAAAACTTATTTTAAGTACGAATCGGCTTGGCGGGTACGTGATGGATTTGTTCAGCAATTTCCTGATGAAGTGCCACCTTCACTAGCACAGATTCACGTAATTGCAAATAAGTTTGACACTACAGGCTCGGTGCTCAGTAAAACACATGCCCGCACACGAACAGTTTTAACAGAGGATGAGCTAGATGACATTGGCGAGAAACTTGAACGGTCTCCGAATAAATCACTCACAAAATTAGCACTTGTAGGGGTTTCGGTTTCATCAACGATAACTAACTAACTAACTAACTAAAGTAAGATTTCAGCATTGTACACACGCTAGCAAGGCCGCTGCATCATAGGATTGTACACACGCTTAAAGCTGGGGGCCTTGGAGCACTACAAGCTCGGCCAAGGTGACCGCAGCTGCGGTTAACGAAGCCGTCGCTTGGCGCTCTTATTTTATATGAAAGACCCTGTAAGGAATGATTTTTGTTTAATCGGGTTCTGAAGAGGTGTTATGTGGGTAAACGTGCATTTCATTGAATAACGATATCTCATGAGTTGTTTCTTTGGGGATGTGATATTCGGCATATAAATTAATCATTAAAATTAAGCAGTCATATGTCTAAGGGTTTATCGAAGTGGTGTATATTATGAGGTGAAAGGGGTCGAAATTGGGGGTTGAAGGATTCTTAACGGAGCGTGTATCTCTTAAACGACATAGGCGAGAAGTTTGAAATTCAGCGGGGAAAAAATCCCAACTTAAAACATAAGTAAATATGTGTTCGACCGTTTTTTCATAAATCCAATTTAAGGGGCCCTTGGAAAGGGGTGAAATTCTAAAAAAAAAAAAAAAAAAAAAAGGAAAGAAAGCGTTCTAACTGATTGACTCACTCACTCATCAACCTCAATGGGGCGGGGGAAGAAGAGCTAAAATATAAGTGGTGTTCGACCGTTTTTTTTTTTTCATAAATCCACGTTTAGGGGTTCATGAGAGGGGTGAAATTCTGAAAAATAAATGAAAAAAATGTCCTGAAAAGTGGGGGTTGAAGGATTTCTAACGGAGCCTGCATCTCTTAAACGACATAGGCGAGGAGTTTGAAACTCAGAGGAAAACAATCAGCTTAATAATAAATAAATAATTAAATAATTAGGTGTTCGACTGTTTTTTTCATAAATCCAATTTAATAGGCCCATGGGGAGGGGTGAAATTCTGGAAAAAAATGTCTACTAAGGAAGGATTTTTGGATATTCTCTCTCATCGACCAACCAAAACTATTTAAGTTAGAAGAATGATATTTTGGGGATAAGTTTGTTGTTTGTCGAAAACGTCAACTAAGGAAGGATTTTTGGATATTCATGTTCTAAAGGGTTGTTAACGGGGTTAAACCTGCATTTCATTGAATAACAATATGACACGACTATGACGCGAGCGAAGCCGCGGGTACCTGCTAGTTAGTTAATAATTATAACACTTAAATGGGCAAATAGACTGACTGAACAGCCGCAAAAGACGATTTTTATAGGCAACACTGAAAAGAATGGCTTAAAATCTCTACAGTTCTTCTCAATTATACCTCACGAGGCTGATTGGACCTCGTCCCTGTCCTCAGACCAGAATTATCTCTACTTAGTATAAAACAAAGTCCCCAATTCTTGGATGTTGCGGGTAGTCTCGAGAACTACCGGATGGATTTCGATGCGGTTTTCACCATTCTGTAAAGGATATCTCAAGGAAAGTTTTTGTAGAAAATTATTTATTTATAATCAAAGTAAGCCAAGCACTAACGATTTCAGTAAAAAGTCGAAAAAGAAACCTGGCGTCCGTGCGCTTTTTATGCTTACCGTGGGCAAACCGAAAAAATATAAACATACTATGAGTGTAAGAATTGTTCAGCATGGAAAGTTCTACAAAAAATTTTCCGAGAGCATATCTCTATCTTCAATACATCGCCCACTATAAGTGTTTTTAGACTGGACGGAAGGGGGATTTGTGTTTCATTCTCCTCACCATTCTTGAATTACGTCTGACAAAAATTCGTTGCACATGCATCTCCATGATAATATAATTAATAGTCCAGTCAGTAATTTTAACCCATCATGCCGAGACGTAAAACGAAGATAGGTCGTAGTTCATTGACAACGAAAAAAATGTGCTTATCATATCACGTGATGCATTCATAACTGTTCCCGGGGGGCGAAGCCGGGGTGGGTTGCTAGTATTTAATAATAATAATAATAATGCAAGTAAATTAAAGACCAAGAAGTACATGAAGACATGGAATTACTTAAAATCTCTGAAGGCGACATTAAGGACAGAGAACAATTTAGAAATAAAATCAGAAACACGAAAATTGTACAAGTTTCAAGGAAGGACACATCAGGGAAAAAATGGACAGAGGAAAGGAAGAAAAAGCACAGTGAACTAATGAAGAGGTTTTGGGAAGAAAAGAAGAGAGGAAAAGGAAGTGAAGCTGTGATTGGCTCAAGTTCTCACGCTCTCCTGAAGGGAAATAATCGGAAATAATAATAATAAATAATAAATAATAATAATAATAATAATAATGCTTTTGGTTTTACGTCCTTTCTAACCACTGTGGCTTTTAAACACACAGGGGTGCCTGAATTTTCCCCAAAGGTATTATTTTATGCGCAAGGAAAACTACTGACACGGTTACCTCGCATTTTAACACCGTCAAGTACCAACTGACTGCGCCAGGATTTCATCCTAAAACTTGCGCACAGCAGGCGAGAACGTTACTGCTGCACCACACAACCAGTTAGAATTGAATTTTTTAGCGATTCAGGGCCTCCAGAGTGACATCCGAGAATGCTAGTCACTACTCCACAGACTAATAGTGTGTGTACATGTATTTATTAGGCGCAGGTGGAGGTTGCTTTGAGAGGTAGAATATTGAGGCCATTTGCCAGTCGTCACACAGTAATTCTCTAAAATAATGATTCATTTTAAAATTGAGAAGCAAATGACAAAATACAAATCAGCCTAATATAGAAGAATAGAAAATAATAATAAAGATAATGCAAGCCTCCGTGGCTTAGGCGGCAGCACGCCGGCCTCTCACCGCTGGGTCCGTGGTTCAAATCCCGGTCACTCCATGTGAGATCTGTGCTGGACAATACGGAGGCAGACAGGTTTTTCTCCGGGTACTCCGGTTTTCCCTGTCAACATTTCATTCCAGCAACACTCTCCAATATCATTTCATTTCATCTGTCATTCATTTAATCATTGCCCCAGAGGAGTGCGTCAGGCCTCGGCAGCCGGCACAGTCCATATCCTCGCCGCTAGATGCGGGCTTCATTCATTCCATTCCTGACCCGGTCGGAGACTGGAAGCAGGCTGTGGATTTTCATTTTCAATAAAGATAATGATAATGCCGCTGTGGCAAATGTAGCGAGACCATTCAACACATAATATCAGGTTGATCCAACCTTGCCAACACTGACTAAAAACATCGACACGATCAAGTTGCCAACATTATACACCAGAAACTGGCCTTGAAGTACAAACTTCTTCAAAGGTCTGTCTCCTATTGGAAATACACACCATCCGCAGTATTCGAAAATGCCACACACAAGCTCTACTGGGACAGAGGAGTTGTGACAGATGTTGCAGTCAGTAACAACCGGCCAGATATCGTTGTCATCAATAAAGAACACCGATAGGCATTACTGATAGATATCACATGTTCCAACACTCAAAACATCCAAACAAAAGCTGCTACTAAAATATCTAAGTACACAGAGCTGGCAATTGAGATAAAGCAGATGTGGAAATTTGAGTCGGTGACTACCATCCCAATAATTGTATCGTGTATACTGGTGTTATACCCAAAACTCTCCACAGTAGTCTATCATTATTGAATCTACACCCGCAGATATATATTGAACTACAGAAGGCAGTTCTGTTAAACACCTGCCATACTGTCAGGAAGTTCCTTGGTGACAATACCCTCGCCGAACATTCAGCAAGGCTAGAAGATGATTCAGAAGAAAATTTAGCTCATTCTATAAATGAGGGAGACTCGTAAAGAGTCCGGACACGAAATTAATGTAATGTGAGGTTCCTATAATTTGCATACATTGTATTTCAGTACAGATGGTTCCTTGCTAAGGCCGAACCAGACTGTAATATAAAATGTAACCGGTATCTGCCGTGTTAATGATGCCAAAAAATAAACAATAATAATAATAACAATAAAGCAATGTGTTACATGTACTGTATAAAACCATAATAATAATAATAATAATAATTGTTGTGGGCAAAGTGTGGAAGAGAGCCTTTCTCATTGATATTGCAGTGCCCAATTCCCTTAACCTGCAACAAACCTGCTGTGAGTAGATGACCAAGTATCTACCTTGGCTGTGAAAATACGGCAAATGTGGAGACAGGAAAGTGTAGTGGTTCTGCCCAAATTCATCTCTTCTACCGGCGTCATCCCTAAATCATTGTCTCGCAATTTTGAAATATTGGAAATACATCCTGGTTTACATATCACCATGCAGAAGGCCGTCATCTTGGAGGCCTGTTCCATAGTTCTTTCGATTCTCAATGTGCCACCCTAAAAGAAGTTGTCATACCGTCTTGCAAACAAGCCACGATATGTTGATTTGTCCCACATATATAGTGAAATGAATGTCATAACAATAATAATAATTCTGACTCAGTGAGGGAAGCATCATTATAGTGCTGCTTTGTGGTTTGGTGGGTATCTACCAACATAACCTATGGCGGCACTCGTTGAGGATCCAACCAGTCTCTGGACTGACTAACAGACAGATAATAAACCAAACGTATTAATAATTTTAATAGTAAATAATTTATTTGGCTCAAATTTGGGTTATGTTCCGTGGGACTTAAAGATATGGTGTAATTGTGTATTTACATGAAGTAAGTGTGGAAAATAACTCACTCAAAAAGCTACAATCAGCGCCAGGATTTGAACCACGATTCTTCACTGTTTACTGAAATTGTGTTGCAATTATGGGTGTGACTTAGAAGACTTGACAACGTGGATGTCAAGGCTTCAATCTTAACTGTAAACATGCATGTGCAACTGATTGGTGAGTTGTCAGTAGTGCGAAATGCAACTCACGTATGAATTGTACATTCCTGAGGCTCACTGATTGTCCTCTGTACGACTACGCAACCGGGGCTGACCAGCCAAAAACCGTGGCGCAAACTGTACAGTGAGGCCCATTACGGCACTTTAGAGACACTGGGTGCCAGAATGTTTCTCTGAAAGGCATTTTTAATATGCCCATAAATCTATTGACACGCCCTTATTGCATTTAAGCACTCTTAAATACAAATCGACTGCGCTTAGATTCGAAAACGTAACCCTAAGCACAGTAAGTGAGAACCTTCCCAGTCATTGTCCGCAGCTGGCTCTATATTCAGAGTGAAACAAAAGGTGGAGCACTCAGGTTACCATTTGGCCAATTGAGGTCGACAAGAATGTTGTTACGACATTGTTGTCATTTAGCCTTTACTTTTCCTGGAGTAGAAATGGAAAACCATTTCTATGCAGAAATGCAGAACCCATACCTTGAGGGTAACAACCAAGCATGCACAATAGAGATATACACAGACTTGAGTTTCTAATGAAAGCTAATGTTTATTAGATATCACAGGTGAATAATACCTTAGAAAGGTAAGCAAATGCTTGGAACTGAACTGTTATTCAAAATGTTGTGTCGCAAATTTCTATTTATCGAGTGAATGAGCCACGGGGGAACAGAGACCAGACCAGACCAGACAGGGAGAGCTTGAAGTGTCATGTTCCCCGCTAGCGCAGCATTATTCTGTCACACAGGCTAAAACAGCCTGACAGCAGACACACCACGCGCTCTACATAGACAGTCTATTTGGGATTAACTACCTGCGTTAGTCCTGCTACAATAAAGCCAAGCATTCTTTTGTTAAATACATGAGCTACAAGTAAACATCTACATTATTTCAAGGGAAAAAATAATATTACTTTCAGATTGATATTTCGTATTATAAACCCATCAAATCAACAATAATACTGAAGTAAATCCATTCACAAACAGTCACGGACCACAGTTTGGGAAATTATTATTGACAGAATGACGGTCCCGTGGTGTTGGTGTAGCGCGCCTTCCTCTCACCCGTAGGCCCCGGGTTCGATTCCCGGCTACGTCAGGGATTTTAGAAACTGACGCGAGGGCTGGAACGGGGAGCACTCAGCCCCGTGAGGACAATTGAGTAGCTGTCTGACAGTGAGGCAGTGCCCCGATAACGAAAACCAAGATTAATGGCCGTGGGGACCCGATGCACTGATCACGCGTCACCCCAATATCTGCTGGCCAAATGGCTGGGCAGCGGTCTCTTGGTAGGCCTAGGCTCTTCACGAGCTGTAGTGCCAGGGGTTATTATTGTAACGTGACAAAAGTACGAGGAAATATGTCACTTGTATCTTTTAAAGGTGAACTTTTGTAGTTGCACGTATTGCTTTCTGGTCGAGGAAATAGGAAACTATGCTACGACCTCGTGACTGGATTAACTCGCGTTGTGCCTACTAGATGGCAGGCCAGTTACTATTTGTTCTCTTGGATCTAATCGATATCGATTGGTATCGCCGTGGATCGAACTGATTGTCATTGCGATGGAGCAGTATTTTTTCAGAAAAAGGATTATTACCCAGGTTCCATGATGTGAAGTCACGAAAAGGAAAAGTTCCCGAGAGTTGAGGGGAGGATTCGCCTGTTAAGGCATCCTAACCCTGGGAACTATCAACGACATGAACATTTATTTACATCCAGTTTGTTCGACATTTTAATTAATATTCAAATTATACTTTTAAAATTATCATATGTCAGATACGAAGATGCCAACCAAAGTTCAACAACCGTGTCCCTGTGGTATTATGCTATGGCTTGACATAGCGGAGGTGGGGCTATGTGGGATCTGACCTATCAACGGTAACGTGTTTTAAATATATTTCCTGAAATATGTAGATCTAACTTATTTGGGGTTATTTTTGTTTCATCTTTGGAGTCGTCCCAAGTTGTTCTGCTTGGACTAACGACTGACATAATTTATAAGCTATATCGAGCATGTTATTTTTTTAACTAACCTAATTTTCTCTTAATTTTATCTCCTCCTTGCTCGATTTACAGTAGCATACCCTCAATGGCCTGTTTATTGGTCATTAACTTGACCCTCGTCCTTTGTCATTACATTTTCATTCTGCTTGCTTCATACTTTTGACTAACAATAGTCAGCTGTTCATGATCAGAAGTTACTTCGGCTTGTTAAATAATTATGCAGGGTTAATCTTATAACTATTTTCGATCCTTCGTTTTACCTTTTAGTCTACCAATGTTGTTACGTATGAACCTACTATAACATGTTATTTAATTCAGGGACATGTTTTATATATGTACAGGTTTTAGATTAATTATATGTAAATGTCAGAAGCCTCCGTGGCTTAGGCGGCAGCACGCCGGCCTCTCACCGCTGGGTCCGTGGTTCAAATCCCGGTCACTCCATGTGAGATCTGTGCTGGACAAAACGGAGGCCGACAGGTTTTTCTCCGGGTACTCCGGTTTTCCCTGTCAAAATTTCATTCCAGCAACACTCTCCACTATCATTTCATTTCATGTCATTCATTTAATCATTGCCCCAGAGGAGTGCGTTAGGCCTCGGCAGCCGGCACAGTTCATATCCTAACCGCTAGATGGGGGCTTCATTAATTCCATTCCTGACCCAGTCGGAGACTGAAAGCAGGCTGTGGATTTTCATTTCATTTCATATGTAAATGTCCTTGAAATTGACCTTGCGTTTTATTTAATTAGTGATAGCTCTTATATGTATTAGTGTTCTCCTCCCTTATTGTTTAATATTGAAACCTCTGGGGTTCGTCTACCAAGCTTGTCCACGAAATGTTGTTTTATTGGTTGCACTGTATGAGACCTAACTCATCTTAACCTTACTCTATTAGGTCAGTACCTTAATATTACCATAAACTTGTCTGTTGCCATGTCACAATTAATATTGACAGAATGGAACAAGGGTAAGTACAGCACTTCATCCTCTGCGGGTGTTGTCGGCGGTACCCAGGGTGCTCAATGAGGAGTTGGGCTATAAGCAGCAAATCCCTATAATTACTTCTTACGGCTGAGAGGGGATACCGTGGGCATATTCAAACTCTCACTCAGACCACGTACACTAAAATATTTCCATACTTAAAACCATAAACCATTGAAGAATAACGATTATAGATTTAAAAAACCAACCAAATCAGACGAGAAAATAAAAGCAACTCTGGATCAGGGATATCCTGAAACCATACAAACCAAAAAGTAACATTATTATATCGAAACTAATACCGACAGCAGTGGCTACGCTGGCTAAAGCCCAGCGTTAGGTCATGGGGCCAGCTCTCTGCTGACTCGGTAGACGCGTGGGTTCGAGCCCCACCGTCGGCCGTCCTTGAAATGGTTTTCCGTGGTTTCCCCATTTTCAACACTAGGCAAATGCTGGGACGGTACCTTCTGACAGGCCACGGCTGCTTCCTTCCACATCCTTGCCCAGTTTCATTAATCTTCATCCATTCCATCTCTCATCCCGACGCGCAGGTCACCCACGGGCGTCGACTAGAAAGACCTGCACTTGGTCTCTCCGGAGGCCACACGACAAAAAAATATATCGAAACTAATGCCTTTCAGTCGGTCAAAACTATTGTGCCCAATTGTAATGGGTGTATCCCTAAACCTAAAAAAAATTGCATGTCATTAATAAATAAATAATAATAAATAACCCAAGACGATAATGTAGAGATTTAAAGCCATTCTTTTCCAGTGTTGCCTATGCAAATTGTCATTTTTAGGTAGATTTCATTAGAAAGCTAACTATTGCAATGGGTCCCATGTTTCGACTTCCGCAAAATTTTGACATATCTTCGAGTTTCACATCCCCCAGACCCCAAAACCACCGTCAGTTCAAAAGTTTATATATAATTTATGTATGTATATACAGTATATATGTATATCAGTTTCTTGTGGACACGATAACTGCCGTAATTTTGCACCAATCACTTTGATTTTCTTACCGAATATGTATACCTATAAAATCTCGGTCGAGTTCGTTACTGGGCTAAATCGGTCGAAGGGGGTGAAAATGGGGGGCTTTTTTCGAAAAAGTGAAATATTGCTATAACTCTCATAATATGTGAAATATCGAATCCGTTCAACGTTAATACTATGTGTCGGATAAAGCCCAAAAATGTACGTTTGAAGATTTTTTATAGCACCAACCATTAACCAAAGGGGTGGGAAAAAGTGGGTTTTTCGGGAATCATTAATCATATCTCTCTTAATAGGCGCAATATCAAAACCGTACAAAATGGACAATATTCCCATAATAATTACCTAAAACGTTTGTCTGAAAGAATTTTTGATATGACCCACCATTACGCCAAGGGATGAGAAAAATGATTTCGGAATTATAAGAAAATGCCAAGAGCTATCAGAGGTTGCCATGGCAACACTGCTAAATTGATGAGTCATGAGCCATCAGACGTTGCCATGACAACGCACTTGCACGAGATCAGATTCAGTATTTCCATCTGACTAAGTGGGAAGCGGCTTCGGTGACGTAACTGGTAGCATGCTGAATGTCTATGCCCAAGGTCGCGGTTTGAAAGCCGGCCGAAGTCATCGGATTTTCTAAGAGCGCTAAAATCCCTCAGTATGCTTTCCTTTGGAGGGGAAGTTCCAACGTTCGTTGCGAGTTGCTGGTTGGGGTGGCATCTAGTAGCCAAGTTCACAGCTAGGTGTCATTGACGTTAGTACCTGGTAGCAACATTAGGAACTACTGCTTGAAATTGACCGTCTGCAGTCCTTACCTGAATTAAGACTAATACAGCCATTACAATTCACACCGTTTATCTATTCTACACTCACCCAAAGTACACGGGGTTAGATGACCGCGTTATCGCAGCCCCTAAACTGAGGAACCAACCAGAGGTAGATTTCATTATTGCAATGGGTACCATGTTTCGACTTCCGGAAAATTTCGACATATCTTCACGTTTCACATCCCCCAGACCCCAAAACCATCGTCAGTTCAAAAGGTTATATATAATTTATGTATATACACACATCAAAAAAAGTTTTGCATCACCTCGGTTCCCAGATCTCCGGCATATAGACGTTGACTGTGTATATTGTATCCAAGATACAGTCCCTTTGACTGTTCATAGATGTCACTAAAACTGCTCAAAGATGTAAACAACCATGCATGAGCAGGGCCTATTAGACGGAGGGGGTACGACAGCCGATCAGTTCCAGTCATTCCACCAGGACGAAGGTACGCTGCTCATGTTGTCTGTAGTTCTAGAAGGTCAATACCGCAGTTCGATCGCGTCCGCATTGTTACTTTGTGTCAAGAAGGGCTCTCAACAAGGGAAGTTTCCAGGCGTCTCAGAGTGAACCAAAGCGATGTTGTTCGGACATGGAGGAGGTACAGAGATACAGGAACTGTCGATGACAGGCCTCGCTCAGGCCGCCCAAGGGCTACTACTGTAGTGGATGACCGCTACTTACGGATTGCCGCTCGGAGGAACCCTGACAGCAATGCCACCATGTTGAATAATGCGTTTCGTTCAGCCACAGGACGTCGTGTTTCAACTCAAAACTGTGCGCAATAGGCTGCATGATGCGCAACTTCACTCCCGACGTCCATGGCGAGGTCCAGCTTTGCAACCCCGACACCATGCAGCGCGGTACAGATGGGCCCAACAACATGCTGAATGGACCCCACAGAATTGGCATCACGTTCTCTTCACCGATGAGTGTCGCATATGCCTTCAACCAGACAATCGTCGGAGACGTGTTTGGAGGCAGCCTGGTCAGGCTGAACGTCTTAGACACACTGTCCAGCGAGTGCAGCAAGGTGGTGGTTCCCTGATGTTTTGGGGTGGCATTATGTGGGGCCGACGTACGCCACTGGTGGTCATGGAAGGCTCCGAAACGGCTTTACGATACCTGAATGACATCCTCCGACCCATAGTGCAACCATATCGGCAGAATATTGGAGAGGCATTTGTCTTCATGGACGACAATTCTCGACCTCATCGTGCACATCTTGTGAATGCGTTCCTTCAAGATAACGACATCGCTCGACTACAGTGGCCAGCATGTTCGCCAGACATGAACCCTATCGAACATGCCTGGGATATGTTGAAAAGGGCTGTTTATGGACGTCTTGACCCACCAACCACTCTGAGAGATTTACGCCGAATTGTCGTTGAGGAGTGGGACAATTTGGACCAACAGTGTCTTGATGAACTTGTGGATAGTATGCCACGGCGAATACAGGCATGCATCAATGCAAGAGGACGTGCTACTGGGTATTAGAGGTAGTGGTGTGTACTGCAATCTGGACCACAAATGCTGAAAGTCTAGCTGTATGATGGTACAACATGCAATGTGTGGGTCTCATGAGCAATAAAACGAGCTGAAATGTTGTTTGTGTTGATCTCTATTCCCTTTGTATTTAAAGGTTCCGGAACTCTTGGAACCGAGGTGATGCAAAACTTTTTTTGATGTGTTTATATATATATATATATATATATATATATATAGTCTATATATATATATATATGTATATCAGTTTCTTGTGGACACGATAACTGCCGTAATTTTGCACCAATCACTTTGAATTTTTTACCGAATATGTATATCTATAAATACAGCCATCCCAAAGTACACGGGGTTACATGACCGCGTTGTCGCAGCCCCTAAACTGAGGAACCAACCAAAATCTCTGCGGGAGATATAATTTTGCGTGAAAAAGTAACAGACCGTTACATAGTTACACATCAGTGTCGAAACCTTGCATAAGGACAGTGTGACCACAAGTATAACAAGTAGTTCCGTGAAGAACTATACAGCCTATTTTCATATATCCTGCTCATGTTAATTGCCTCTATCAACATACAAAATTTCAGTTTAATTGCTGTAACAAATTCGTAGATATTGAGAACTGTCTAAATATTTCAGATGGTCTCCAGGATGGATTTTTATTTTTGTACTATTACATTAAGATTATTGTGTACGTGTGGTATTCAAACTTCAATTGCATGATTAGAACACAAGAAGTAAAAACGAGATTTTAAAAGTACGCACGCCAGCCATCTTGTGATTATGCAAACAATTGAAATAAATTACATGCCAGTGGATCAACATTTGTATAAGCATTTAACGTGCAACGTTTCACGGCACTCGGATAGTTAATTCGCGAAAAACATCCATTTAAATATTTATACTCCGCGTCGCCGCCATGTTGGATTTGTGCTCACCAGGTTACTGAAAGTCCTATAGGTGAACATATGTTCATAGTCTCTATGAACATAAAAAAATTCAGTTTGGTTGCTGTAAAAGATTCATAGATATTGAGAACCGTCTAAATATTTCGGAAGCTCGACATTTAGGATTGTTAGGCCATAGAGTTATGTACTGTACCATTCAAGGACAATTATTGCCTAGCTTCATTATTCAAACTTTCACTTCGATCGCATGATTACGACACAAGAATAAAAACTTAATTTTAAAATTTCGCACAGCCGCCATCTTGAGGTTATGTAAACAATTGAATTAAATTAGATGGCAGTGCATCACAATCTGCAAAATCATTTACTGTACCACATTTCACTGCGCTCTAAGAGTTAAATCACGAGAAAAGTCTATTAAAATATTTCAAATTCGTTTGGTCGCCAAGTTCGTTTTGTACTTTACAGGTTTAGGAAATATACATTGGTAAACTTGTATCAGTACCCTTTATCACCGTACAAAATTGCATGATGATATCTGTAATAGTTTCGGAGATATAGAATGTCAGTGAAATATTTCGCACAGCCGCTATTTTGAGGTTATGTAAACAATTGAACTAAATTAGACTCCATTGCATTACAATGTGTATAAACATTTGCTGTACCAAGTTTCATTACGTTTGGATAGTTAAATCGCGAGAAATGTCTATTTAAAAGTCTCAATTTCGCTTGACCGCCATGTTGGTTTTGTAGTCACCAGGTTTTTGAAAGTCTCACAGGTGAACTTCTAGTAGTGCCCTTTATCATCGTACAAAATTTCAGGGCGATATCGGTAATAGTTTCGGAGATATTGAATGCTAGTGAAATATTTCGCACAGCCGCCATGTTGGATTGGTGAGACGTAACAAAATTTGAAGGGCACGGTCGAGGTCGCCGGGAATAGTGCTATGAAGTTACTGAGTTTCATTGAAATCGCTCCAGCCGTTTAGATTTTATTAGGGGGGGGGACACACACACACACCTCACACACACACACACACACGGACAAAAGGTGATCACATAAGCCTATTTTTTCAAAATTGAAAATAGGCTAAAAATGGACCCCAAATGACAAGAAGGTTACCGTTTCCATAAGACAATAAAATGTTTAAAATAAGCATAAAATGACGAAAAACAAAGTTAATTAAGCTCCAATTATAAAATATCTTCTCGCATTAAATGAGGTCTGATCCTTCTACGAAAACCTGCATATTCTGCCTATTTTCGCCTATCCGCAAGTTTGTCCGGTGAAATCTACCTCCGCCTTCCGGCGTGCCGAGAGGACTTTTTAGCTTTTCAGTCGGTCAACACGATTGTGCCCAATGAATGGGCGAGGTACAAGATATAAATATATAAACACACTCCTGGAAACAAATACATTTATTAGTGAATTATCACAATTAAATGGGGCAATTTAACGTTTCAGGTCGCAGTTCTGGAAAGCAACTCCAGATAATCTTCAATAAGCGGCAATTTAGATTGCCCCATTTAATTTTGATAATTAACTAATACATGTGTAAGCCTCCGTGGCTTAGGCGGCAGCACGCCGGCCTCTCACCGCTGGGTCCGTGGTTCAAATCTCGGTCACTCCATGTGAGATCTGTGCTGGACAAAACGGAGGCAGACAGGTTTTTCTCCGGGTACTCCGGTTTTCCCTGTCAACATTTCATTCCAGCAACACTCTCCACTATCATTTCATTTCATCTGTCATTCATTAATCATTGCCCCAGAGGGGTGCGTCAGGCCTCGGCAGCCGGCACAGTTCATATCCTCGCCGCTAGATGGGGGCTTCATTCATTCCATTCCTGACCCGGTCGGAGACTGGAAGCAGGCTGTGGATTTTCATTTTCAACTAATACATGTAATTTTTTCCAGGAATGTATTTACAAATATATATATTGTATCCCACCCATTCATAGGGCACAATCGTTTTAATCGATCGAAAAGCTACAAATGACCAACACGATGATGTAATAGTCTAATATTTTACGTACGGATGGAGATGATTGCTGTTTTAAAAGGTGGAGCACTGAGGTTACCATTTAGCCAATTGAGGTCGACAAGGAAGGGGTCTGGCTTAATCAGTATAGGAAATGCGTGCCCACGGGTGGCTAATGTATCGGACTAAAATGACCACTGAAGCTCCAAATTATTCCAATTCAATTGCTCATTACATACACGAGTTACAGAAACGTTCCAGGTCATAGTTGTGGAAAGCAACTGCAGATACTCTTCAATAAACAGCAATTTAAAGGGACACATTGAAAGACAAACATCACTTGTTGCGTCTCCAAACAAGGCCTTGTTGTTTCCTGGGTTTAGCGGGCCTTCAATGAAAACACGCTACTGTAGACCTGACAAATATCTGCTTAGAGGCCTCCTGCCACGAGCTATTGAACAAACCAAACCAATTACAGTACAAGCTGCCTTGAACAGCTTTAGAGGATGCGTGCGTAGGATTACTGTACGTCCCGAAAACAGCGGGTTCAACGCCAAGCAGAACGTAATTGCTAATCAGAGAGGTGGATTCTAAAACTTACTTTCATTTTGGACTAGTATTTGCCCACTTCCAGCAACACTCTCCACTATCATTTCATTTCATCTGCCATTCATTTAATCATTGCCCCAGGGGAGTGCGACAGGCTTCGGCAGCCGGGACAGTTCATATCCTCGCCACTAGATGGCGGCTTCATTCATTCCATTCCCTGACCCGGTCGGTCGACTGGAAGCAGGCTGTGGATTTTCATTTTTTCATTTGCCCACGGATTCGTCAGCGTTTATTAATTCAATGTGGCGTAGTTGGTAGCATGCTGAACTACTGTGCCCAAGATAGTGGGTTCAAACCGGGCCGAAGTCGTCGGATTTTTTAAGAGCGTTAAAAATCCTTCACTATGCCTTCCTTCGGAGGAGAAGAAAAGCCGGTGGTCTCATGTCATAGATTTATGGCATGTAAAAGATCCTTCCACAAACTTGTGTGAAGCTAAATTGTTAGGTTAGATTTCGTCGGAACGCTCTATCGAAGTTCCAACGTTCACCACTAGGTATCAGTGACATCAGGTAGCGAAAGTTGGAACTACTTGAAATTATTTAATTATCGTATGGCTTTTAGTGCCGGGAGTGTCCGAGGACATGTTCGGCTCGCCAGAGTCTGTAGCTGCTTCCAGCGGATACCCTAAAGGGTGAGCTACAAGTTCCGTTCTATTTCAAGTAGTTCCAACTTTCGCCACCATATATCAATGATACCTAGTGGTGAACGTTGGAACTTTGATAGAGTGTTCTGACGAAATCTAACCTAACAAATTTTGCTTTACACAAGTTTAGTCTGTGAAAGGATCTTTTACATGTCATAAATCTATGACATGGGACCGCCGGCTTTACTTCCCCTCCGAAGGAAGGCATACTGAAGGATTTTCAACGCTCTTAAAAAATCCGACGACTTCGGCCGGGTTTGAACCCGCTATCTTGGTCATAGCAGTTCAGCATGCTACCGACTACGCCACCGAAGCCGCTACCTGAAATTGAACGGTACGTGTAGCTCACCCTCTGGCTGTCCGCGTGAAGCAGCTACAGACTCGGGCGAGCCGAACATGTCCTCGGACACTCGCGGCACTAAAAGCCATACGATCAATAGCTAAATAAATAAACAAATTCAATTGGTAGACTGTTTTAAGGGGGACATACGGCTTAAGGAGCCATAACGAGTTTAATACAGTATTATAACTGCGCCTGTCATAAATCCACTCCAACAATTATATACATATCCAAGGAGACACATACATCTTGCCATTAGAAGTGGCGTTTTTGTAACTAATGTTAGGCTATCAATTTTTCAGAATTTAATTCTTACTTTGTGCTGACCTTTACCGGTTCCCAAATATCTCCCATTTTTATAGGATTATTTGGACTTTGCTTTTTATAAAGTGGATGTTAAACCTACAGCTACAAAATGAAACTCACTCAACCCTTTTTGGCATTAATTAGTCATATACAATTTGCACAAGAAAATATGCATTGTCCGTTGAGCCATAATATATTTAAACACAAATAGTGATAAATGTTCCGGCATAACTCAACAAGATGACAGTGTTTCACCCCGGTGTGCACTAGACAGTGTCTTGGTGAGGTGTGCTTTAACCAACTGAAGAGCCCAATAGCACACCGGGGCGAAACACTGTCATCTTGTTGAGTTATGCCGGAACATTTATCACTATTTGTATTTAAATATTAATTAGTCATTCTTCTTCTTGTTAGAGTAATTCAGTCTGGTGACTGGTTTGCCCCTGCGACGAGTCTTCTCCAACTGGGTCGATCCTCTGCTGTACGTTTGGCGTCTGCATAGCTCCTGTATCCTGAGTGCACAAGAAATGTCATCATGAATGTCTTTCTTGGTCTGTCACGAGAGCGTTTTCCTGGCATTTTACCTTGCAATATTTCTTACAACACATTCCTACGTCGAAGCCTATGTCCCATCCACAAAAGTTGTCTCTTTTCTTCAACAATGTTCAATACCTCTGTGTTAGTCTTCTTCTCCACCCAACTTATCCGTTGTAGCCGACGCCAACACCACATCTCAAAGGCTTCTAGCCTCTTAATATGACTTAGTCGTTCTATGAAATCTTAAAAATATTATGTTGAGTTTGCTCAAAATACAAATGAAATAATAACGCCTAAATAATTAATATTGCGGAGATGAGTGAGATTCATTCCGTAGCCGTAGGTTTACCACCCACTTTAAAAAAGGAAAAGTCCAAAAATATATGAGATATGAGGGAAACTGTGTAGATCAGCACAAAGTAAACACCGAATTTTGAAAAATGGATAAAATAGTTGCGAATTGAATTTTGACATTTTAAAACTCTGCCTCCAATATCAAGATGTGTATAATCCTCCTGAAATCATTTAGTTAACAGAAATATAATTAAGGCATATTAATACTGACATACGGTACATTTCGTGGGTTGCATGCTATTTAAATAAATATATTGCTACTTTCACTGTCTAAACAAACCAGCTGGGTGATGTAATCAATAATAATCAAAGTAAAATAATATAAAGAAAACGTTATTAGGGAAAGAAAACTAATAATTACATATAGAATATTCGGGTGCACTATATGAAGTTTTCTTCCAATTAGACTTAAGATGTAGCCTATATACTGTTTGACATTTTCAACTCTTGAACAACCGACGTAAAGATTACCGTGGGAGAAGTACGATTACTGGAACACCTGTAAATTATTGTTCTTGGCTGTCACCCGGCTCTGCCATTAAATTAAATTCTGATCTGAGGGCTGGAACGGGGTCCACTTAGCCTCGTGAAGCAAAACTGAGAAGAGGTGGGACAGATTCCAGTCTCAGCCATCCTGGATGTGGTTTTCCGTGGTTTTCCCCACTTATACTCCATGCGAATGCCAGGATGGTTACTAACTTAAGGCCACGGCGGCTTCCTTCCCAATCCTCTCCTGCATTACAATTATACAAACTAACATAAACATTAACACACACCCAAGTACAAGATAATAAATGAAAACGATGTTGCAAATCCCCTAAATCAATTAACAAGAACAACAACTTATTTCTGAGCTCCGCTCGGGATGAACGATCACATCCGAGCTCCTTGACACAAAATCCATGTATGTTTTGTCCAAATTTTCTATTATTATTTACCCTTTTAGGCCTACATATTATGAGCTGATGCGTGTTTTTGAAGTAAACCACCACAAACCTATGCCTCCCATGATATGATGCTTGTTTACTTAATACATAAGAGTGAAATTCATAGCCTAGTTTCCTTGCTTCTGTATGTTAGGGCAATCAGCCGGTATTTCCGGTGTTGAGAGTCCTCCTTAGACCCAGGACACGTTTATTTTTTGTTTAATTAACTGTCTTTCTTGGGAATTTGATATAAAGGCGGATCTAGGATTGAGGGAAATATTAAGTAAAAAGAATACGATTATTGCAGTTCTCTGCTAGAACACACGCATGGCCATGTGCTGTCACCTTCCTTTATCAACGCAAACCACTTCCAAAGAGAATAGAATCAGTGCTCTAGCAGAGGGAACTATTTTATAGACGTCATGTGCTATGTCCACTATAGGGGGCGCAGGGTCTAAGGAGACTACGTTTTATTTGCCTTTATTTGAATGTATTTTTGTTTCAATGATATGTCATATCTACGGAACTATTGTAAAAAGCGTGCACTAGCTAAGGGAATCACTTATCGGATCCAGGTTCGTGAATTAATGTGCCCAGTTAGGCCTACGGTGCATAACAATGAACATAAATCTTAGTGAAAGATTAACATCGTGTGGGTTTCTTAAATCAATATTTCGACGATTTTAAAAGGAAGCACTAAGTTCAGCAGACCCGACAGCTATAGATGTTGCTGTACATCACTCGAAAATTCTTGAACAGAGTCAAAGCTTTTGTTTTCTAGTTCCAAAGAAATTCGTACACGGCATATCTTCGAAGACTAAATCAGCAGCCTAAAACTACATATCGGTGGAGAAGTAAAGCCGGCGGGCCCATGTCATAGATTTATAGCATGTAAAAGAACCTTCCACTGACAACAATTGTGTGAAGCGGAATGTGTAGGTTAGATTTGATTAACGCTGTATTGAGTGCCAAAGTTCGTCGCCAGGTGCTGGTTGCGGTGGCATCTAGTAGCCAAATTCACAGATAGCTGTCGTTGACGGTAGCATTTGGTAGCAAAATTGTGAACTACTTGAAATTCATCGTCTGCAGTCCTTACCTGAATTACTAATACAGCCTTCACAATTAACACCGGTTATCAGACAGATTCTGCATACACCCAAAGTACACGGGGCTAAATGACCGCGTTTTCACAGCCCCTCAACTGAGGAACCCACCAACACCTATATAATACTATCATAAGTTATTAAGCTTTTCAAAGTTGTCTACAATCCCTTAATGTGAAGGGACGGGAATAATTATGGCTCAGTGTTCATTGAATTACAAGATAGGATATGTATGCCCTACATCTCTAATGGACTATGTCTTGGTGTAGGGGCTAGCATTCTAGGCAGAGAATGCCAGGAAATTTAATTCTGGTGTCAGGGCTGGAACGGAGAATATTCAGCCTCGTGAGGCAAAACTGAGAAGAGGCCGGTTCAAATCCCACCTCAGCCATCATGGAAATGGCTTTCCGTGGATTTTCATTTCTACTCTAGACAAATTCTGAGATCGTTCCTAACTTGAGTCCACGGTCGCCTTCGTCCCAATCCTCACCTAAATTACAAATACTGTACACACACACACACACACACACACACACACACACACACTACGCAATAACACAGGTAATCAGACAAATTCTACACTCACTCAAGTACACGGGGCTGAAATGACCACGATGTCCAAGCCGCTAGAGAATAAATATTTCAGTTTTTTAAGAATTCTCAAGATCAGCCCTTTACTGCTAGTTGAACGAACAATCGCATTTTTCTCGCGCGGCAAGGAGTGACCAGTTTATCAACCTCGTCATCAGACCACATGACAAGACGAGAAATATAATATCGTCTTTGAGACATACAAACTTTAGTATGGTAAATGATAATAATAATTGTCAAAATATGTAGCCTACTTGACTGGCTGCGTAGCTCAGCGGTAATGTTCTCGCCTGCTGGTTCCTGGATAGCGGGATCGGATCCTGGCACAGTCAGTTCGCAAATTAGGGTGCTTAAATGTGAGGGAGCCGAGTCAGTAGATTTACTGCCACAATGAAGATCCTTTTCGGGGCAAAATTTCTGCAACCCCGCGTCTCTAAAAGCCGCAGTAGTTAAACGGGACGTGAAACCCATAACATTATTATTATTATTATTATTATTACTAGCGGACCCGTGCGAAAACTCGCGCATAATGGGTTGCGTGCGCCCCATGTGTACAGACTACCCACCCGGCTCTAGTGCTATGCGGGCTGGACGTGACACAATTCTGCCAGGGGCTATCGTCTCGTTTATTTGTTTAAAAGCACTTTATAAACAAATACACATATTTCCGTTGACTTTTAAAGAAATGCAAGATTTTTTCTGTACTATTGAGACGATTTGGAAGATTTTGGTGCAAAACGCATCTTTTAGCTCGCTCTGGTTTAGGTGCTTGAGTTTTGAGAAACATAGGCTACACCCTAGCGTATTATATAATAAGATTATTATTATTATTATTATTATTATTATTATTATTATTATTATTATTATTACTATCAAATTTACTGTAAGAGAGAACACCAACTGGGTCTTCTTAGTCCTATGTATTTAGTCCTTAAAATAAACTATCAATCTCCTTGCCTAACACTCATTTTCTCTCCCTGAAAGCTAACGCAGTTAGTCTCTTGTTGATCCATTTCCGAGGCTTAAGACATTTTGGTCATCAGACCCGTCTACTTGGGTATGTGTTTAATTTGGCAGATAACCTGAGCATCTGGGTTGACTGTAGTGGTGTGTGTGTAAGAGGGTGTACGGTAGATTGGGATAAGGCCCCCGGGAAATTAAATAAGGTAAAATCCCGGGATATTTCTGGGGGAAGCAAGGACAAATCCTGGGAAAATTAACATTTGGAGTGGCTGTTGACTGCGCCGCATTCAAATCTTTTATCTCTGAAATTCCAGATTGACCAAACAGTCCTAAATCGCGATTTTACGCCACGCCTAGACTGCGGCTTTGGGGGGAGAGCGGGGAACGTGGTGGTGCAGTTGTCAAGTGTCCTGTGGTTCGGATTCCACGTTAAAATGGAGATCCCGTGGCTCATGATCCTGAGATGAACGGCCACCTCTAACTACAAACTTAATTACACTGCGGCTTAGAAAGGTAACACGTATGGACGAAGAGGTAGGGAATAAACAATCATCCAATCATCATCATCATCATCATCATCAAAAGGCATCTTGTGCAGATCATTTCATATAGAGCTATTTTGGTGATCTACTCGTGACGTGCATCATGCACTAGGGGCCGATAACCTCGATGTTAGACCCCTGAAAATAACAATTATCATAATCATCATCATCTTGCCCTTTGCTATCTGCAGCAAAATGGGAACTTCATTGCGTGACCTGCAATTTAGGTTTAAATATGACTTGTAAATATCAAAATATTGTGAGAATATTCTATGAGCCGGCATCTCATGGCTCAGAAAGTTTTATATTCATCCCACCTTGCCACGGTGGGTGTGTGGTTAACATGTCGGTCTACTAACTCCAAGTTTGCAGGTTCGCTCCTGGCCATGGTAAGTGACTTTTTTTTTGAAAGGTGACAAAAATTTACGACACGCATGTCGTACGATATTGGCATTTCAAAGAACCCATTTGAATTCAGTAGGCCGTGTTCATAATGGCAAAACTAATCTCGGGAGTTTCCGCCAACACAAAGTTCCTCATTTCTCTCCTAGAAAGCGCTATAGCATAGTGTTCAAGGAGCCTAGATATCTAACCTCCTTGTCTTTTATAGTGCTTCAAGGAGCAACGAAATTCGGCATGTAAGCTACCCTCTGGGTGTCAATTAAAAAGCTTGCAACCGGCACCCGAGGCCATACGATATTATTATTATTACCTTTTTTAAATATCTACATCCTTGAACCCGAGAGCTTGGGATCAAGAAGGGGACACACTACCACTGGTCCACCGAGGAAGCTAATTGGGAAGTGAGCATAGTGGACGAGTGTCAGGGAAGAGCCTGCTCTCCAACTCGGCCCGCGATAAAACAACAGAAATCACCATTCAGGGGTGTTATAACTCAGTCCATTAGTCTACCCAGGAATTCCCTTTGCTCGTAAATACATCAGAGTGTCAGTCTCTTGAATCATCGATGCTGGAGAGAAACACTCGTCTTCTGACATGTTCCATTCAATCCATAAAATACAAAATTAAATCCCCTTCTCTCGTGTTCCAACGACTTTCTCTGCTCTTCTTTTTATTTTTAAGAAAAGGAAGATTCCTTAATTTTCAACTACTTTATGGACGGAGCCGTTTGTAAGTGATTTGTGTGTGAGATGAGACAGGGGAATCTTTTTCCTTGATGGCAAGAAAACTGTATTAATAACGGTATATCAAACATCTCTCGGCTCAAGCTTGGTTTCCGCACTGGGGAAAAAAACTGGAGAAGAAAAAAAGGAAAGCCTCTTTGAAGTGAACATCATCCCCGCCTCCCCACCCCCCAACTACGTTTCGGATATTTGTAAGCAAAAGAAACAGAGCTAAACGAGATGAAGTTAGTTCTGATGACGAAAGTGTGCGGAGTGGTACAGAGGGTGAGGGTATAGCGGGTGGACTTCTTGATAGAAGGGAGGGTGAGGAAGACTTTTAAGAAATGTTTTAAAGACAAGGGGAGGAGGCTTTAGAGAGGACGGGAATCATTTTGGCTCAGTGTTCATTGCATTAAATATAACATGACTTCAGAGCTCATTCCAGAAACAGACAGATGAGTTTGTTGAGGGAGAAAAAAATGTCCGTGGATCGAGAAATAGGCTGGGGAATAGAATGACAAGAGGGGAATAAAAACTAACGCTATGGAATATTTAGAAGGCATGGAGTAGCAAAAACAATGGAAGACTAAAAATACGGGCCGCATTCTGTCCAAACCTGCAAGCAAAATATTTGCTGGTTTTAGCAACCTTTGTTTCATAAGTTATAATACCACTAGTTCCACAATGTATTTTGCAGGCGAACATATTCTGATTTATAGTTTAAAATGATGTTTATTTTTAACACATTCATCGCTCGTGTATACAATATCTCTCTCTACGTGAATTCAGTTATTCCCTGTTTCTAACCTAAGACCTATTCAATAATTTCAAGGATTTCACTCGTGTTGTGGTAAGTAGTCGTTTCGTGGTCATGAGTACCATGTATTGAAGTGGTTAGTAGTGTTTAGTAGTGTGCATGAATAATAATATTAAGTTCAATTGTGTACGGAAAGTTGCCTCATGAGTAAAATTGGAAGAAACTAAAAAAGTATTCTTAGGAGCAGCCTATGGAAAACCTTGAGCATGAGTACTTTCAGGATAGTAACCGAACGTCGTCTTACCCAAGTATCAACAAATCCATATTACAATCTTCTGATGGATCCTGGGCGTACCTTCATGTTGTTGTTGTTGTTTCATTTGATTCATTTGAGGGGCTTGGGTATCGTGGTCCTTTAGGCACGTGTACATGTGTGTATATTAAACATTTTTAGCCTACTTTTCACATTTTGAAAAAATGAGGAGAAAGTAGACTTATGAGATCGGGCAAATGTTTGTCTGTCTGTCGGTCTGTCTGTCTGTCCTTCTGTCTGTCTGGCTGTGTGTGTGTGTGTACCTCCCTATCAACTCCTAAACGGCTCCAGCAATCGAAACAAACTTTGGCAGAAGTAAAGATCTATACCTGAATATCTCACGCCCATATTAGTAAATGATGTCAGTGCTACCAACTGCTGAAAAATCGCAATTGAAATTTGAGCTCCATGTTGTATATCTTGGAAGCTATGAATGGGAGCTATTTCAAAATTGGCACATGTATAGATAGTAATATTGCAGTTTAATTTCCAGGAGACCATGCATGGCAGTGTGGCCAAAATGATTATAAGCCTGCTGAATGGTCCAATTTTTAAATGCGTATAACATCCACACCATCAATTGGAATTCAGCCCAATTTCGTACGTGCTATGCGTACATAAACAGACATGACTCAGCGTATTCTTAAGAGCCACCAGGGCTGCCAACAGTTAATAAATGCTCTCAATTTTTTAAAATCCAAATACCCATATATCAGAAAGTATGGAAGCCGACAGCATTACATTATGCACACGTATAGTACCTGATATTCTATATTAATTTGGAGTAACATATATACGTCAGTGCTACCAACATGATTCTAAGCCTGCTGAGAGGAACAACTTTAAATACATGATACTTCTATACTATCATTTGGATTTCAACCAAATTTCATGTGTGCTATGTGTAACATAACATATATGACTATGCCAATTCTTAAGAGTAACCAGGGCTGCCAACTGTTAATAAATGCTGTCTCTATTTTTGTTACCCTAATATCAATATATCAGAAAGTATGTAAGCCAATAGCTCTAAACTTTGCACACGTATAGTACCTGGCATCCTAGATTAATTTGGAGTAACTAATATACCTCAGAGCTGCCAACATGATTCTAAGCCTGCTGATAGGTCCAGTTTTAAATTGCATGTAACTTCTATACAAACTAATGGATTTCATTCAAAATTGACACAACAATAGATCATATTATTTCGGATTATTTCTGACCAATACATGTATGTCATTGTTGCCAACATGATTTTACGCACACTGATAGATCCAGTGCTTAACTGCATGTAACGTCCATGCTATCCATTGAACTTCAACCAAATTTTGTATTCTATACTTTAAGAGATGGAACTAAGAATATATTCAGTCACCAGGGCTGCCAACTGTAGTTCTCTATTAGGCTACATCATGCCAGGTTTATAGTATTTCGAACTAATTAGAAATTTCGATATTACCAACTTAATTTCGTCATTATTCTAGATAGATCCATATAGAATTATCATTGGCATGAATCTTAAATTTTAAGAAAAGTAGGCTCTTTAGTTCGTCACGGAACTTCTTGTTTTTTCTTTAGCGTATGGCTTTTAGTTCCAGGAGTGTCCGAGGACATGTTCGTCTCGCCAGAGTTTTGTAGCTGCTTCTCTGCGGACATCCATGGGGTGAGATACAAGTACCGCCACTTGTGGAGGGTTGTCTGGGGAGGAAGGTGTGATTGTAAGGACGAGCAATTAGAAGGTAGCGGCTGTGGCCTATAGATAGGGACCAACCCCGGCATTTGCCTGGAAGGAAGATAGGAAATCACAGAAGACCATCTTCAAGGTTTCCGGCGGAGGTTTCGAACCTCCTCGCCTCCCGGATGTGAGCGACTGCCTGCAGCCACACCATAATGACCACGGCTAACTCACCCGGTATATAACGGCTACTGTGGCGTAGTTGGTAGCATGCTGAACTGCTGTGCCCAAGATTGCGGGTTTCAAACCCGGCTGAAGTCGTTTTTTAAGAGCGTTAAAATCCGTCAGTATGCCTTCCTTCGGAGAGGAAGTAAAGCCGGCGGTCCCATGTCATAGATTTATGGCATGTAAAAGATCCTTCTACAGACTAAACTTGTGTGAAGCTAAATTTCTAGGTTAGATTTTATTGGAACGCCCTATCAAAGTTCCAACGTTCACCACTGGGTATCAGTGACATCTGGTAGCGTAAGTTGAAACTACTTGAAATTGACAGAACTTGTAGCTCACCCTATGGGTGTCCGCTGGAAGCAGCTACAGCCTCTGGCGAGTCCAACATGTCCTCGGGCACTCCCGGCACTAAAAGCCATACGATAAATAAATAAGTATTTAGATATCATTTGTCTGGTAATACCATAATCTGTGTTATTGGAATGTCTGTAGTAGAAGTAGTAGTGTGTGCATTTGTAATTCAGGTGGGTATTGTAATGGAGGTGGCCGACGCCTTTAGTTAGGAACTATCCCAGCATTTACCTGGAGTAGAAGTCGGTGGAAGCCACGGTAAACCACTTCCAGGATTGCTGAGATGGGAATCAAACCCTCCTCCTCCCAGTTTTACCTCACGAGGCTATATGCTCCCCGTACCGGCCCTCAGAACATAATTAAAATTCTTGGCAGAGCCGGGAATCGAACGCGGAACTCCGGAGCGACAATTAAACATGCTACACCACGAGGTGGACATGTGATACAGCAGTCTAAACAAATATGCATATATTTGATTCCATTTAAAAGTTAGTGGTTCGTGCTCATCGTCAACAACTTCATAAGGATAGAAGTAATTGCAGCTGCAATCCAGTGCTCACTAGAGGCACTAAGATAGGCTGATCTCAACACTTCTTACGCAGCCTGTGTTGCGCAAGTATAATGTGTTCATAATAGCGAGCGGGCAGCAGTTCCTTTGCTACAGACTTTGTGGTCTCTGTTCGAAACTTCAGATGGTGCAAAACATAAAAGAATTCATCTTCATCATATATATTATTTCAGGAGTATAGATCCCTCCTGCGGCGCTCACAAGCGACCGATCGTGACAAATGAGCATTCCAATGAAAGAGAATATACATTAGCAGTGATAAATTGCACTCTAATTTCATAAATGTATATAATTTCTTAAAAAAATGGCTTTTAAAAAATTTACGAAGTGTGCGATTTGCAGATACTGTTGCTGTAGGAAAATACGCTCCATAATTGCTGTCCACTTCACATTTTGGCCGCTGTGATGCCTGTTTCATGTCATTTTAACATTCTGAGGTCTTTCCTTTATCATTTTGCATGGATTTCAGAAACAGTATATCAAAGGAATGGGTACTCAAATCGTATAATTTCATAAATATCGAATGACCGGTGAGTGTTACGATGATCCAATTTTCAGTGATTGCCTTCTTAATATGGGTACGTAGAACTTGGAATTCTAACTGAAATGTAAATAGTGTTCTATAATCATTTGGTTGAATAAAAACATAGCCTAGCCTAACAACCTTTCTCCTTAAGTCTCGCATTATACACCTACTGGGGAAAGTGTGGTTTATGAACATGCGAGATTTCTCGCACGAGCTCACTAGTAGTATTAAAATATAATATCGTAAAGTACGTTTTTTATACTGTTCTTATTCAGTAATACAACTTCAGAAAAGCAGATTATAACAAGAAAAGCATTTCTTCCATTCTTATCGCTACATCTGCGAATAGTCTATTTTTTTAAATAATTCGAGGCAAAATTTGCAATATCTTATAGTTCAACGCGGGATTTGTGTAATGTATTATTCGGAAAATCATCCATAAGTATATAATATTTTATGGATCATTTTCCATGCTTCTGAGCCACAAAGTGTCTCATTAGACTTTAAAGTTTACCCGGCGGTGTATATTGCTCACCACGACCGCGGCGGAGCGCTGCCGCAAGTCAGGAGGAGATCACAAGTTCGAATACTGGGGTAGACAGTGGCTATCCTGAGTGTGCTTTTCCCCGGGTATTTCCACACTCCCTCCATGCAAACCCCGGAATAGTACCTTATTATCTCCGACCTTGATAATAGCTACAGCTACACACACTACTACGGTCACCACAAAAATACAGGTCATGAGACAAATTGAATACACACCCAAGTACATGGGGCTGGTGACCAAAGATGTCCCAAGCCACTAACACCAATAAATAATAACACCAAAAAATTTTAAGTACCTCTGAGGCTTACTTCAGTCAAATACTGAGTTTCATCAATTAGACTTCAACGTTTCTTGGTATAATGAAGAATTGAATTGAATTAATTGATAGAGAACTGCCACTGACGCTGAAGAGCCCCTTTATGTAGCGTATACATTGTTCTGGCTTGAAGTATTGTAATGAGAAACTAAACCTCGCTTAACAACTAACAAAACAAAATATAAATGACACTTATAACTAAACAAGCCAATTAGCAAACATGTTGTATACAAGACGAATAATACAAATTAGAATATAATAATTAAATAAATAACCTACCTCATGTATCATTAAATCTATTGAAAAACAAACAAATTACAGTATGTTAAAAAGGACTACAATTTTTATTGGATACTAAAGATATTATTTAAAGCTGTATGGCATGGGTATATTTCAAAAATTTCGTATGAACTACGTATTTATATTTTTGATTTTAAGCATATTCGTGGCCTACGAATTCAACAACTGATGTGTTTCGTAGCCTACTCCTTCAGGAATCTTGACATTAGGTATTTCTTGAGTTGTGTAGTGTTATCAGAGTTAGTAAATGAGTGAAGGTGGAATGTATTAAATAGTCGTGATGCTGTGCAAAGGAATGATTTATTGTATTTAGTTGTACGGTGGACAGTAATCTGTAGAGTAGAATTAGTAATAATCTATTTTCTCTGTTGTGGACGGAATTCATAGGTTTAAACACATTATAGAGATAACCAGGAGTTTTGTATACAATATGTTCTGGGTTAGGATCGCAATTGACAGCTGCCTACGTTCACGGAGTTTCAACCACTGCATTTGCACATAATAAGGTGCAATGTTGACATCACGCCTGACGTCTAAAATGTAACGAACTCATGCATTTTGAACTCTCTGTAATTTTATGTTAAGTGTTTCTGATAAGTCGTTACACACTACTGATCCATATTCGATGATAGGGAGTATGAAAGTTTGGATTTAAAGCTTGAGCATTTTTGACGGCGTGTAAGGGATATTACGCTTTAAGATATGCATTGATGATGGCCTACTTTATTACAGCAGCGGTATGCTCTCCCCAGGATAAGGTTCTATCAAAAATTACTCCTAGGTTGTTCACGGAGTTTCTGTAGGGGATATCATTGTCTAATAACTTTATCGGTGGAAGTGAGTGAAGATTGACAGAGTTAATAAGTTTAGTATAGCCAATGCATATAAGTTGAGTCTTAGTAATATTTAACTGAAGGTTATGGTTCAGGGTCCACTGATGGAGGTGAGCGATGTCTTCGTTGAAAAGTTATATATGGTGAGGCGCATCAGAGGGACTGAAATGGAAGTAGGCCTGAAGATCATCAGCGTACATATGACAGAGATTGCTTTTGAATACACTAGACATATCATTTACATAAAGCGAGAAGCACAGCGGGCCAAGAACTGACCCTGGGGATACACCACTTCTTACTGATTGCCAATTCGACGAGGAACCATCGAAGAAGACCACTCTCTGTAGCCGGCCTGCTAGGTACGATTCAAACCAGGACAACGCATTCCACGATAAGCCAATGGAGTGCAGCTTCTCAAGGAGCAACTCATAGCTTACGCAATCGAAGGCAAATACACTAAGAATAGTATGTATTTTCTAAAGATGTCAGGATTTGGAAAGTGAAAATAAATGTAACTGATGCAAAATATCAAACAGACAAGGAAAGCTTATAGTGTTTAGTTTTACGTGACCGTTAATCATGCGATCATGAACTACGGGACCTCTGTTTTACAAGGAATCCGAACCAAAGGACATGCCATTTCACTTCGAAAATCTCACATGCATTGACTGGGAATCGTACTTGGTCCACCGTGGTGTGAGGCCAACAACTTGATCGCTGCGCCACCACGCCCCCGATCAAACAGACAGAGAGAATCATCATATGAATTATTAACCGATCTTATGAGGTTTAAGGGTACGTGTGGACTTACGTTCTGGTTCTGCTGAGATATACTGTATATTCCTGTTCTGAGGGCTGGAAAGGGGTACATTCAGCATCGTTTGGATAATCGAGAAGAGGATCGTATATTTTCCACCTACACCATTTTAGAAATTAGTTTCTTTGGTTTCTGTCTTGTGCTTGAAATAAATGCCAAGATAGTATCAGAGAGTACCAACATAAAGACAACGGACACATCATTTCCATCCACAGTCCTAATTAAAAACACACTAGAATAGACACCACAATAGTATAGGCAATCACATGTTTCATAAACACACACACTCTAGTACACGAGACTGATGACCGTGAAGGCACAAGCACTTGAAGGCCTCACTTCAATAATGGTACAACTCAACTTTTAAAATGAAGGGAATTATCCTCTTTTTCATATAAATGAGAGGTGAAGCTATGCATTGTGGTGCACTCTCTTTGCAGAAGAACATTATCTGGAAGTTTACCATTTTTGAAATAAGAGAAAACTGACTCGCCTGAACATATAAAACAGGATAACACCCTCTATTTTTAAAGTGGAGTTGTACCACTATTGAAATAAGGCCTTTACTTACAATCTAAACAATTCAATGAAATACCAAAGACAAGTTGCTGGTAACTTATTACAGAATTACAATAAGATTTTAGCAGCAACAATCTAATATCAGCTTAATTTGGATTTTTTTCCAATCTTGTGTAATACAGTTTAAATGTCATTGTGTTAATCTAAACTAGAAAGGGTTACCAAACAGCTCATGATCATGAATCACGTATTTCTAATGGAAAATCTATATATCAACAACTAATCTGGTATTCTCTTTATTAGAGATGATATTGCATTGACGTTTTGAACGTTTCATTTCAAATTCATCTCGTATAATACCTGCATCAGGCCAAATTATTCGGCCTGCCTGCATGGTTAAATACGTAAACGACGTACGGCTTTGATAAAGTGGCTTAATCGAAGTAGTAGATACGCAATTTCAATGGGCTTATGAACAATCCCTGAGGTAATCCATCCTGTTTTACAATCCCTTAGGTACTTGATGGTAATTTGCGCTAAAACGGTGTGGTGTTCAACAAAAGGATTTGGAGCACAGTTAATCCAGAAATAATGAACCGATTGAGGTGAACAAGGGTCAGGTGCTTGTAGTTATAGAACTGATAACGATGAAATTATAGGTTCTCCTTCCCAATCTCAGATCAATAACTAACCCAATTCAGAAAGGTAAAATTTCTCAAATACTACAATATTGGTTTGGTGTGACCCCTCCGTGGCTGAGGAAGTTAGACGTTGGCCTTTTACCGCTGCATCCAGGGCTTGAATCTCGATAGGATTCATGCTGGACGAATGGGAGTTTGGAGAGGTTCTCTTCAGGATATCCAGTTGCACCTGTCCATTTCATTCCATTAATATTTTCATTTATCAACTCTCGGAAAGAGAATGCGAAAGGCCTCGCCAGCCTCTATATTTCCAATCCTCGGCACTAGATGGGGAACATCTCTGACCTGGCAGTTGGCTAGTATAAGGTTAATACATTAATACTAATTATTTAATAATACGGTAATTAAAGAAATATAAATAGTAGTTTTCCTTCCCACAGATAGGAGCTTCAAAAATCGCGATCATCAGTTCATTAAAAAGGCCAATTTCCGATAATCTGTGAACAATAGAGTCTATTGTAATCCTTACTCAACACACACAAAACACACAAACATTGGCAAAAAAATCACTCAAGTTAATAATTTAAACAACAATATTTTTAACTTTACACATCCAAAACCAAACAATCACTCACAACCACAATTTACCATCTTATTAAGTCAATAGTTAACCAACATTGATCATGGACAACGCCTGCATGGGCAACCACGTCCGACTAGGTAAATTGGTATACAGGTTGTATCTTAATTATACCGACAAAAAAATCAGGGACGCTCAGCGTGTTATGTAAAAGACGATGCCGCAATCGAATTGGCGCGCGCCAGGAAGTAACAAATTAACCTCATTTTCTCGGAGGGAAAAATTTTCTCCGCCAATCCGATTGCGGCATCGTCTTTTACATAACACGCAGAGCATCCCTGATTTTTTTGTCGGTATAATTAAGATACACCCTGTATACGGGTCAAAGCAAACAAAACATATTAAAACACAATCAACTAATCACAAACCACAGTAATTCAATTCTAAGAACCACTACATGAGACAGAAACACCAAAATAACGAAGTACAAAACCAACCAATCACAGATCAGTATTACAACAATCACACCCAACATAGCTAGTAGCGAAAGCAGAGTTCATACTCTCGTGGCTTACTTCCAGCTACATATCACACTCAAAACAAATGGCACAACACAGCTGATAAGGGACCTCAAAGAGCATAAACATAAACAATGTTGTAACTACTATAATATAATAATAATAACAAAATAATAATAATAATATCGTATGGCCTCGGTGCCGGGTGCAAGCTTTGTTATTTGACACCCAGAAGGTAGCTTGCATGTCGAATTTCGTTGTTCCTTAAAGTACTATGAAAGTCAAGGAGGTTAGATAATTAAGGTCCTAGAACAGTATAGCGCTATCTAGCAGAGAAATGAGGAACTTTGTGTTGGCGGAAACTCCCGAGTTAAATTTTGCCATCATGAACACGGCCTACTTAATTCAAATGGGTTCTTTGATATGCCAACATCGTATGACACGCGCGTCGTAATTATTACCGCGTTTCAAAAATCACTTACCACAGCCAGGAACGAACCTGCATGCTTGGGATTAGTAGACTTACACGTTAACCACTCACCCACCGTGGCAAGTTACTACCATGATAATATTATGGGAATGCACTGTAGCCTACAATAGCCAGCAATCCATCTAGCATGACACCGTGTGAAATACCTAGGCAACGACTCTTCCCCCAAACAACCACTGCTGCTGACTAAAAAAAAGTCCTCTCGGCACGCCAGAAGGCGGAGGTAGATTTCACCGGACAAACTTGGGGATAGGCGAAAATAGGCAGAATATGCAGGTTTTCGTAGAAGGATGTGACCACATTTATTGCGAGAAGGTATTTTATAATTGGAGTTTAATTAACTTTGTTTTTCGTCATTTTATGCATATTTTAAACATTTTATTGTCTTATGGGAACGGTAATCTTCTTGTCATTTGCGGTCCATTTTTATACTTGTGGTAACACTGTCCTTATGCAAGGTTTCGACACTGATGTGTAACTTTGTAACGGTCTGTTACTTCTTCACGCAAAATTATATCTCCCGCAGAGATTTTGGTTGGTTCCTCAGTTTAGGGGCTGCGACAACGTGGTCATGTAACCCCGTGTACTTTGGTAAGGCTGTATTTATAGGTATACATATTCGGTAAAAAATTCAAAGTGATTGGTGCAAAATTACGGCAGTTATCGTGTCCACAAGAAACTTATATATATATACATATACATACATAAATTATATATAAACTTTCGAACTGACGGTGGTTTTGGGGTCTGGGGGATGTGAAACGCGAAGATATGTCGAAATTTTCCGGAAGTCGAAACATGGTACCCATTGAAATAGTTAGCTTTCTAATGAAATCTACCTGTGGTTGGTTCCTCAGTTTAGGGGCTGCGACAACGCGGTCATCTAACCCCGTGTACTTTGGGTGAGTGTAGAATAGATAAACGGTGTAAATTGTAATGGCTGTATTAGTCTTAATTGAGGTAAGGACTGCAGACGGTCAATTTCAAGCAGTAGTTCCTAATGTTGCTACCAGGTACTACCGTCAACGACACCTAGCTGTGAACTGGGCTACTAGATGCCACCCCAACCAGCAACTCGCAACGAACGTTGGAACTTCCCCTCCAAAGGAAAGCATACTGAGGGATTTTAGCGCTCTTAGAAAATCCGACGACTTCGGCCGGCTTTCAAACCGCGACCTTGGGCATAGACATTCAGCATGCTACCAGTTACGTCACCGAAGCCGCTTCCCACTTAGTCAGATGGAAATACTGAATCTGATCTCGTGCAAGTGCGTTGTCATGGCAACGTCTGATGGCTCATCACTCATCAATTTAGTGGTGTTGCCATGGCAACCACTGATAGCTCTTGGCATTTTCTTATAATTCCGAAATCATTTTTCTCATCCCTTGGCGTAATGGTGGGTCATATCAAAAATTCTTTCAGACAAAAGTTTTAGGTAATTATTAGGGGAATATTATCCATTTCGTACGGTTTTTATATTGTGCCTATTAAGAGAGATATGATTAATGTTTCCCGAAAAACCCACTTTTCCCCACCCCTTTGGTCAATGGTTGGTGCTATAAAAAACTCTTCAAACATACATTTTTGGGCTTTATCCGACACATAGTATGAACGTTGAACGGATTCGATATTTCACATATTAAGAGAGTTATAGCAATATTTCACTTTTTCGAAAAAAAAAGCCCCCCATTTTCACCCGCTTCGACCGATTTAGCCCAGTAACGAACTCGACCGAGATTTTATAGGTATACATATTCGGTAAAAAATTCGAAGTGATTGGTGCAAAATTACGGCAGTTATCTACTCCACAAGAAACTGATATACATATATACATATACAGGGTCTTTCATATAAAATAAGAGCGCCAAGCGGAGGCCTTTTTAACCGCAGCTGCGGTCACCTTGGCCGAGCATTTGGCGCGCCAAGGCCCCCTGCTTTAAGCGTGTGTACAATCCTATGTGATGCAGCGGCCTTGCTAGCGTGTGTACAATGCTGAAATCTTACTTTAGTTAGTTAGTTAGTTAGTTATTGTTGATGAAACCGAAACCCCTACTTGTGCTAATTTTGTGAGTGATTTATTCGGAGACCGTTCAAGATTCTCGCCAATGTCATCTAGCTCATCCTCTGTTAATACTGTTCGTGTGCGGGCATGTTTTTTATTGAGCACCGAGCTAGTATTGTCCAACTTATTTGCAATTACGTGAATCTGTGCTAGTGAAGATGGCACTTCATCAGGAAATTGCTGAACAAATGCATCACGTACCCGCCGAGCCGACTAGTACTTAAAATAAGTTTTACATAAAAAAATACGATGTTGCAATGATAACTGTCTCACCATGTTAGCACTTGAGGTTTAGACTGGCGACTGAGCAACTGCACGCTTATTGCAATGTCAAGTTTGGTAATGTCAATCTGTTATTTTTATACAGTCTTTCGGAACTTGAAAAAAAAAAAAAAGAACCAGCCATCGTATGTAGCCTACTATGCGCGCGCTTTCATTACTATAGGGGTTTCGGTTTCATCAACAATAACTAACTAAAGTAAGATTTCAGCATTGTACACACGCTAGCAAGGCCGCTGCATCATATAGGATTGTACACACGCTTAAAGCAGGGGGCCTTGGCGCGCCAAAACCTCGGTCAAGGTGACCTCAGCAGCGGTTAACAAAGCCGCCGCTTGGCGCTCTTATTTTATATGAAAGACCCTGTATATATATATACATACATAAATTATATATAAACTTTTGAACTGACGGTGGTTTTGGGGTCTGAGGGATGTGAAACGCGAAGATATGTCGAAATTTTCCGGAAGTCGAAACATGGGACCCATTGCAATAGTTAGCTTTCTAATGAAATCTACCTAATGCTGTCCAACACAAACCCCATCGTGAAGCAATGGCCACAACAAATGATCACAACAGTGGCGGTCATTCTGCGGAACAAATGAGGTAAGCCATGGCCAAATTAACACTCGCGCTAATCTCAATTTCACCAATATAAATCGCAATTCGCAATCATCGTGCATACAACACCTGCTGCCTCAACCCATTCTATGAGCAGTAAGGAGTTATAACATCTTTAAATAAAAAATAACACACACTAATTTAACAAACAAATTTATCTTGAGTACCAAGAAGTCGATACCTTTCCGGACAGCTACCATTATGTCCATGCCTGAGATTAGAAGCCTGCATCTGTGATTTGTTTTATTGAAGCTAAGATAGCGTATGAAGCAACGTCAGAGCATTTGCATTCAGCTGACATAGGCCTAATGAAACTACGGAGAGAATTTCAGGGATGACCGATGTTACAAACTCTCTATTCAAATGATGTTGTTAATTCATTTAGGGACTAGTGATATCGTGGTTATGTAGCCCCGTATACTTGGGTGTGTGTGGAATTTTTTGATAACTTGTGTTATTGTGATGGCTCTATTAGGGCGTGTAGTTGTAATTCAGATGAGGATTGGGAAGGAGACGCCGTGGCCTTAATTTAGGAACTGCCTCCTCAGTTTTGACTCACGATGTTGTGTGTACCCTGTTCCTGCCCTCAGACCAGGATTAAATTTCTTGGCAGGGCCGAGAATCGAACCCGATCCTCCGAGGCTGGGGGAGAATGAGAAACATGCAGTAAAAACTGATAACCACATGAACTCATCTCATTCAAGACCAACAAAACACAAGATAATGATAATAAAAATAATAATAATAATAATAATAATAATAATAATAAAACAAGGATATTTATTTTCATTATCAAAATGAAGTCCCCCATTAAACGGGTTGAAGTAACGAGAAAGGATCTCCAAGTAGTTGCAATAAATCCAGAAGATATGGGCTATTAAACAGAACAGGATTTCGAGGAAAGGTTGATAGTTTCAAAAGGTTTCAGGAAAAACATAGCTCTAAAGAACAGTGTCATCACTGGTCTGAAGGCAGAAATAGATGAATTAGCAACCGTATGAAGACATTCCGGCAGGAGAAAAAGAGATTGGCAAGTCAGCCGATTGTTTACCCCGCTCCCCAGTGGGCTAAAATCGACAGAAGTAGAAGGACGAGAAGAAGAATAAAACACTATTTCTTGGGATTGTTTCAATTAATTTGATTTTAGCTGAGGATTTAAGCCTGGATGTCCATTTTAACATTACGTAATAATTCAGGTAAAATTGCAATCCCAGTCACAAAGTTTTCAAACCCTCATAGTCGTAATGAAAGACGAGTAGCTATGTAACGATGCCACCGCACTCCCTAGTAATAATAATAATAATAATAGTGCATGCACATCTTCTCACTATTCCCGTTTCCAACGGGGTAGGGGATATGATGAAATACAATGTGGTGGATGGTTTTACGGCCGGATGTCCTTCCTGACGCCAACCTCATGAAATGAATTAATGAGAGTTGAAATTAATGAAGATGAATGAAACTAGGCAAGGATGTGGAAGGAAGCGGCCGTGGCCTGTCAGAAGGTACCGTCCCAGCATTTGCCTGGAGCTAAAATGGGAAAATCACGGAAAACCATTTTAAGGACGGCCGACGGTGGGGATCGAAACCATATCTACCGAGTCCGCAGAGAGCTTGATGCCATGGCCTAGCGCTGCACTTTAGCAAACATAGCTACCGCTGACGGAAGTAATAATAGTCTAATAATAATAATAAATAATAATTTATGTATTTATCGTATGGCGTATACATGAGTTACACATTAATATTTACACTATTTACATAGTTAATCGCTTGTGGCGTCACCAAGAACAATTCACTTCTATCACCGTTGAAACGACTCAGTGGGCCTTCTTGGGTGATGTGCTTCACAGTTTGCCTCACAGCACCACAGTCGCAACAAGAATGAAGATGAATGAAACTAGGCAAGGATGTAGAAGGAAGCGGCCGTGGCCTGTCAGAAGTTACCGTCCCAGCATTTGTCTGGAGTTAAAAATGGGGAACCACGGATCTGCTGATTTCACTTCCCATGACTACGCGAAATATGAGGTATATTCTTAAATGATGTCAACAATCCTACAAAAGCCGTCGACCCCACGAATCTACGTACGCATCTTGTCAGCGCGGTCGGAACATCGTCCGTCTGTCAGGTATCCTCGCTGCCACAGTGTGGTGGTGGTAGGGGAAGGAGCGCTAGTCTGACTGCTCAGTGGTCCTGGCTCTCAGAGCGCAATGACTGGATGGCCCTGGTCTAGTGTATTCCGAATGAAGGGGGCTTGTGGCCTTGAGACTGGTTAATTGCTTCTTGATATTTCTTGTATGATTTCTGTCTTTCGGTGTTCTAGACAAAGCAACTATATGAGCAGCAATTTGGTTTGGAGTGACTGCAGGGTTTTTACGAACAATGGGAGTGGCCCCACCAAGCTTCCGTAACAATGACCATGCCTTTCTGCTCGATTCTCTGAAATTCATAGATGTTACAGTTTCAATCCATCTTTCTCTTCGAGCATTATCAAGATTATGAAGGAGTTCATCCCCGATTTCTTGTTCGCCACTGGAAAGGAACTCTTGGTATAGCTTTTCATTTCCAATTAGTCCATCCAGGATTGTATTCCTTTCTGTAACCTCTACGAATGTATCTTTTTGCTGTGGCAATCACAGCACCCACAAATCTCTCATAGTTGTTGCTTGTTGGCGGTATCCATCTGACACTCTTATCAAGGTCACTCGAGAACGCTTTCCAGTCTGCTTTCCTGAAGTTCCATCGTGGGAGAGGATAAGAAGTTACCAGGGGTAATAATAATAATTGACCCTAAATTAAATTTAGCTGTGGCAAATGTCCCTGATGATTAAGTGGCATATAAACTGAGGTAAGCTTGCAAATAATATAGAAACACAGACTAACATAAGCAGTGTATATGTTTGAACTTGAGACGTTTCGAAGGCGCCGCATCCTTTCATCCTCTTCCCCCGCTTTCTCTTTTAACATCCTTAAACTCGCCCACCCCCTCATCTGGGCCCACCAATCAAGAATATATTGATTGCTACGTTGCCAGAGAGCTTTCAATTTCAATACATTCTTCTATTGAATAATCGTTTACCAGAGTAACGCTAACACTTGCACATTATAACACCCTAAACATAACAAGCTATGTTAGATAACTAATTCAGTTTTCACTGTGTCAATTTCAACGCTGGTTATCGCAGTTCATCATGATAAAGATGGCAACCGAGCTATCTTGTGGAGGACAGGGTGTGGGCGGAGAGGGGAGGGGGTTAGTTGTAACAGGACCACCCCTTTCAAGCTATTGGCACAAAACGAGCGATTTAGATTCAAAGAGAACATTGGCCAAGAGCGACCAGTTTTTTTTGTTAAAATGAGTGGGAGGGCTTTTCGTTCCACGTGATCTCTTCTACCAATGGACCTGGCTACCGTGTCTGCGCAGCGTCTGCGACGAGCAAGGGTTCATGACCTAAGTCACATGTGGGTCCGTGAACTCGAGCAGGACTGATTGAGTCTGAACAGAAACGGTGTTGTTATTGTAGACTTGGGACACTTTCGTCATCAGCTCCAAATCAAATGAAAATCCACAGCCTGCTTCCAGTAGACCGACCGGGTCAGGGAATGGAATGAATGAATGAATGAAGCCCCCCATCTAGCGGCGAGGATATGAACTGTCCCGGCTGCCGAAGCCTGTCGCACTCCTCTGGGGCAATGATTAAATGAATGACAGATGAAATGAAATGATAGTGAAGAGTGGTGCTGGAATGAAATTGTGACAGGGAAAACCGGAGTACCCGGAGAAAAACCTGTCTGCCTCCGCTTTGTCCAGCACAAATTTGAACCACGGACCCAGCGGTGAGAGGCCGGTGTGCTGCCGCCTGAGCCACGGAGGCTCACACACAAAAAAATCTTCGGCTTTCCCAATTAATTGGGGTCGCCGGAGCCAACCAGCCTCATTTTGGTTTTGGCCGGGGATTTAAGGCCGGATGCCCTTCCTGACGCCACGTGATATTTTTTAGGTGAAAATTTCACCCCGCTGTCACCAGGATTCGAACCCCGGCCGTTAGGGAGAAAGACGAGCAGCTAAGCCACTGCGCCATCACGCTCCCCCACTGTTTTGTATTGGATTTGCCTGATAACCCGCCTTTCTGTGGTGACTAGAATTGCGTGAGTGTCGCTAATGTCGAGTATTGTGGTAGGTGCCGGCCCCGAGGTGTGTGCTGTAGTAGTTGCTGTTGATTCCTTAGGGGCATTGTAACATCGTGGTCATGCATCCCCGTGTACTTGGGTGAGTGTAGAATTTGTCTGGTAACCTGTGTCACTGTGATGCCTGTACTGGTGTGTGTATTTGTAATTCAGGTAGGATTTGGGTAGAAATTGGTCGTGGCCTTAAGGTAGGTATCAGAGGCATTTGCCTGTGGTAGAAGTGAGAAACCAAGTAAAACCACTTTCAGGATGGGTAAGGTACGAATCAAACCCGCCTCTTCTATGTTTTACATTAATAGGCTGAGTGCACACCGTTCCAGCCCTCAGATCAGAATTTAAATCCTTGGCAGAGTCTGGAATCGAACCGAGGACCTCCGGGGTGGCAGCTAATCACGCTGACCACTACGCAACGGAGACGACTTACTTTCATTTATTCCGATCCTTATCTTTCAGCGCTATGTGGCGATAAATGACACTATTGCCACCTCAGGAGCTCGGGACAGCCGAAATTTACCAAAGGGCTCTGATTATTTTCCTACGGTGATATGCGACAAAATACGACACTTTTTTAACAGCCAATTAGATATAGACCCTAGGCAGTGTCTTTTATTTCACTTACTGCTCTTTCTAATCATATTATTCAATTCGTTTGTAAATTACATGTGTCAGTATTGTTGTTAGTAAATAGCCGTTTCCCTCTTCATTGTTACCATTATCATTACGAGGAAATGACCTGAATATTACGTCCATTATACTGTACTACTTATCACCCCCACTACCACCACAAAAGGTTATATTTTTAAAATGTTTTTTTCTGATAGTTTAAGTATAATGTGCCAGTTATGTATTAGTATTCATTATCATCCATAAAACAAATAAATCCACCGGGCGGAGCCGGGCACTACTGCTAGTAAATAAATAAATCTATAGAAAATGTATCTTATTGTAAGTATCTACAGAGACAGACTTCGCTCTCGCCATCCTTCCATTAAATCTGCAAAGAAGTTGGCTGAACAGGATTTTAACTCGACCATCTGCTTGAAAGAAATATGGCACCTGTCCTACTAAATTGCTGTGCACTTCAACGAAGCTTTCCAGTTTTGAATTGCGACGGAAGATAGGCCTAAGTGCACAAAGTACTCTCTCTGAGCTGTGGCTGTAGTGATGAAATGGATACAATTCAACATATATTTCAGGAATGTCCTGTACGAGCTTTTTCTGGTGACCAACATAGTCCCTAATGTTGACGGAGGGATCAATATTACAGTAGAACTTGGATAATTCGAACCTCAAGGGACCAGTAAAAAAATAGAATTGTCCAAAAATTCGAATTAAGAAAGTTCTTTGAAAAGGGTAGAGAAAATATTCAAATGTTAAGTTTTCATCCAAGAACTTTTCTAAAACATAATATTATATAGGTTTTTAACGAGTAAAGTGTGTATATAGGCTACTATGTATTAAATTTACATAATGATTTACGTTCAACAAAGCAGATTAACAGACTGTAAAATGACTGTATCGTGAATAACCTCAAAAGTTTCAAATGATAAAATAAAACTAAAATGTACTATTCACCTATTTAACGACAGTAGTAATCCAGCAATCTAGTTACGTCTTAGAGAAATCTACTGTTTTTCAAAAAAGTTTGAGATTTTTACCTATTTCCTACAATTAAGTCTCTCGGCCATCACAAAAGAATTTAACAAATTCAAGGAACGGAAAACAGAATACAATCGAGTAGGGGCCGCATGCCAATGATACAACGTCGTTTTTCGGGAATTCCTGACCCAACTTCTTGGCTTCCATCGGCTTTTTACCCGTAAAAACTTCGAATTATCCAAAATATAATTCGAATTAACCACGATTTTTTTACCATTGATTGTATATAGAATGCTAGGGACCAAGAGAAAAGTTCGAATTATAGAAGTTCGAATTAGCCACGTTCCACTGTACTGCATTTGAGGCCAGATATGAGTTTTTAATTTAAATAGATTTTTGGTAAAAGTAAATCGTAGTATTGTATAAAATTGCATATTGCAATTTGATAATAATTTGTTGATGTGGTAGGAGCTATACGTCAAAATTATTTCAAGCAGTAAGTTACACAGGTGGCCAAATTACTATGCAAAAGCTAAATATAACACAATTCTGTATTGCTAATTGGTTCACAGAATCCTTAACCATGCATAGACTCTCTGTATCCTGATGAAGAGAACATGTTTATGTGGCATCCTAACCAGATCAAAAAGGAGGATTGTAGTTTAACGTGACCGTTAATCTCGTGATCATGAGCCACGAGACTTCCTTTTTACGTGGAATCCGAGCCACAGGGCATGGCATTTCACTTCGAAAATCTCACATGCATTGACTGGGAATCGAACCCGGTTTGCCTTGGTGAGAGGCAGACAGCTTGACCGCTGAGCCACCACGCCCATCCTAACCGGATCAGTCTTGGCCGCCAATTGAGCTAAAGGGGCTGGAAATTAATATACAGTAGCCTCTCACAAATCCGGACCTCAAAAATCCGGACTCCGGCAAATCCGGACCGCTCAAAAAATATTTTTTGTAATACAAAATCAGTAAAATGTAGGTAACGTGATGCTTAAGCGCCTTCAATTTCTCCGCGACCATTCCGCATTACAAGAATGACGTCTTTTCTATTCTACTGGCTGTGCGGCACGGCGGGAGGTCATTGACTCGCCCCCTCCCCAACAGCTCTTTGTTTACTCATACAGTACTTAGTTGACCGCGCTCACTCTCTCTGTGCAGACGTTATTTTCGGTGGCTACCTCGTGTTGTGTCGGTGCTCTGTGTTTCTCGCGTCTTGTTTTTAAGTACGCAAACCACTGCCGCGACCGACGTCACTCTGTCTCCGGGAAATCCGGATTTTTCGGAATCCGGATCGGCCGTCCGCCCCATTGGTCCGGATTTTCGAGAGTCTACTGTAATTATTGATTTCTAGTCGATAATTTGCTGTTAAAAGTAGTCCAGATTCAAAACTAATCGTCTAATATTTTACAAATTTTACAGGAGAGGCAAAAATCTGTTCCAGAGCTTACCTAAGATGCAGTGGTCGAACATCTAATGTGGTTTGTTTCCTTGTCAACCCAAATAACTACTGAATCACTGTCAACTTAATTAAAGCTGTAGTGATAGGTTAAATGTGAAAATGAAAGAGTTGATGATAAGTTTTGTAATGGTATTCTATGTTTTCGTTGATCAGTTTTGAAACTGCACTATCAACATCATGACCTATGAATACTGAAATAGCTTGCCACGGTGGGTGAGTGGTTTACGTGTCGGTCTACTAACCCCAATCTTGAAGATTCGCTCCTGGCCGTGGTAAGTGATTTTTGAAAGGCGGAAAAAATTACGACACGCTTGTCATACGATGTTGGCATGTCAAAGAACTCGTTTGAATTCAGTAGGTCGTGTTCATAATGGCAAAATTAATCTCGGGAGTTTCCGCCAACACGAAGTTCCCCATTTCTCTACTAGAAAGCGCTACCAGTGTTCAAGGAGCTTACATATCTAACTTCCTTGACTTCCATAGTGCTTCAAGGAACAACGAAATTTGACATGTAAGCTACCCTCTGGGTGTCAAAAAACAAAGCTTGCACCCGGCACCCGAGGCCATACGATATTATTAGTATTATTTTTATTTATTTATTTTATTTTTATTTATTGTTCATACTCTCTGCATGCTCCACTACACAAGTAGTACTACATGCACTTACAATACATTTTATAAATGAACAAAATAAATTACATTATAATAATTCAATTACTAGATGACTTAATCTTAACAATGTCAAATAATATTATTCATCGTTTTCCCTTAGAGCTTGAAAATCCAGAGTATTAACAAATTTAGAAAATTCCTTCAAATACTATTTTAATAGCACAGATTTCTGAATCGGCCAGTTATCGTCTCTATTAACACTATTGATCAAGAATTGCCTAATATTTTTCACTTCACTGCTCACGAAAATTATATGATCTATAGTCTGAGGGCTGCTTTTACAGGAACACTCGGGATTACGTATAATTTTAAGTTTGTGTAAGTACGAAGCAATATTTCCATGTCCAGTCAGTATTGTAGTCATATTAGGTGTTAAGGTGATTTTGGATTTTAATCTACCTGCTACTGTTGGAAAGAATTCTTTTGTAAGTGTGCCTTTTGAAGTTTGTTCCCATTTTTGCTGCCATTCATGAATTGATTCTTCTTTGAGATTTTTTTTAAAAGTTGAGATGGATATTCTATCGAAACAAACCTCACTTAATTTTGTAGCCTCCTTTGCAATTTTATCAGCCAGTTCATTGCCTGTAACACCTGTATGTGCCTTAACCCATTCAAATTTTACTATCCATTTTTTTCTTTTTAGAATAGCTGTAGTCCTTCTTATATTCTCAATTAGTTCGTTATGATATCAGAAGTCCGCAATGCAGTCAACTGCTATTTTACTATCTGTGTAAATAATTACTTTCTTATCTTCATCATCCTCTGTCCTAGTAGTATCCAAGAACTCCAGAGATTTAAGTATAGCTAATTGCTCCGCCTGATTATTCGAACAGTTGTCTTGCAGTCTATATTTCAATTGGTCTACTAATTCATGCGATCTGAATATAGCTATGCCAGCTCCCACTCCTTCACTTTTGCTTCCATCCGTGTAAATTTCCCATGGGATATATTCATTTAATGCTAGTCTTGGATCTTCGGTACCAGGAAAATAGGCTGGATGGAGCCATCTCATAGGTTTTTCGGGGTGGTCAATGACATAGTTCATAGTTGTTTTTCCTGACTTGATTTTGTATAGAGTAACAATCTCTTTAGCCATTATATCTATAGGAGTAATTCATGTAATAATGCACAGTGCCTCATGAGATACAGTGCGGTACGATTTTGTTATTCTCAAGAGAATAAGTCTTTGCACTCTCACGTATTTAATCATATTACATTTCTTTTCTAGGGATTCAATCCAGATCGGAGCAGCATATAACAGCATTGGCAATATTGCTCCTTTATAAATTGTTTCCAAAGCCTGGTGTTTTAGACCCCATCCTATTCTAGCCGATTTTGATAATGCGTTTATTAATTTAATACATTTTTCACTAACTTTATTGATGTGGTCATTGAACTTAAAGCGAGAGTCTATAGTTATTCCTAGATATTCCATCGTATCTACTTGTACAAGACGTTTCCAATTCATAAATATATCAATTGTCTTCTTTGATTTTCTTCTTCTTGATATTAGAATAACTCTTGACTTACTTTCATTAAAACGGGTTTTGTTTTCTGTTGACCACTTAGTAATTTTCCGTAATTCCATATTCACAATATTTTCTACTTCAATTTCAGTTTCAGTATTATTATTATTATTATTATACTGAAATAATATGTAATATACACTGATTATGTATTAGTTTGTAAATCAAGTATCAATCAAATTGCTAAGGGTTCCGAAAAAAGAAACTGAGAGGTTTTCTACATAGATTTTGAATTCTTGTTCAATGCTTACGATTTAGGACAGGAACATCTTTGTTTTACTTTATTTTAGCCTAGTTTTCCCAATGAAGGTTCATAATTTAAACATATTATATTCTAATTAATCAGTTTTGCAACCGAATCGATATTTCAGTATGCCATTTAGGGTTTCAAAGGAGAAGTTATGTGTCCAAATTTTTAACAGTATGAGGACAAGTTTCCAATAAATCAGAATATACATCTAACTCATTTTCACAATAAAATGCAGATGATCAGTTTTGAAACTGGAGTACTGATAATTTATTCATTCCATGCCATACACTACTCGTAACAAAAAAAGAAAAGAAAAGACACGTCGACAGATATAATTTTGGGACAAGGTAAGTTCCGACACACCATTTTACTATCTTTAAGATTGGCCTTTAAATGTTAATTGTTTAATAGAGAATGAAATGGTTGGGACTGCGACAACGCGGTTATGTAGCCCAGTGAACTTTCGATGTGTGTAGAATCTATCTGATAACCGGTGTTAATTGTGATGGCTGTATTGGTGAGTGTTATCTGTAATTCACGAGGACTGCAAATGATCAATTTCAAGTAGTTCCTACTTTTGCTAAAAAATGCTACCGTCAACGTCACCTACATGTGAACTTGATTACTAGATGCCACCGCAACCTGCACCTGGGGCTAAACGTTGGAACTTAATAATGCGTTAGTCAAATCTATCTTACAAATCTAGCTTGATACAATTGTAGTTAGTGAAAGGTTCTTTTACATGCCATAAATCTATGACATAGGCCCGCCAGCTTTACTTCCCCTCCGAAGGAAGGCATACTGAGGGATTTTTACAGTTCTAAAAAATCCGACGATTTCGGCCGGGTTTGAACCCGCGATCTGGGTCATAGAAGCTCGGCATGCTACCAACTACGTCATCGAGGCCGTCAGAAAATAAAATAGTAGTAAAGCGCTTTAAGTTAAATGCGTAAAAAATGCGTAAATACGTATGATATTGGTTCGTAAATGACCTCTTGTGGCACATTTGGCGAATGAATGACAACGACAATTCGGACTCAAATAAAATCTTCCATTTTGATGTAGTCCTATTGTATCTTACATTTGCAATAAAGAATTCGGTTCTATTCAGCTTTGCCATAATAATTTGACCACCGCTGTATTTTCAATTACACAACATCGGATTATCGAAGCTCTGCTGTAGTCTACCACCTAGCCTATATTATATCGTATAACAAGTCTCCTATCTGTTGGGCGTCATTCAGGAAGCATTGTTTTATCTCCATGTAAATGGCATTTGAAGAGAACACGAGCACTTTGTATAGTGGTGCTGTTCCGAGAGGATTTCCTCCTACACTGGTACAGGACTTATGGCAAGTGATTTAGTTGATAAGACGAACAAACACGCAAACATAAGTTAACTTGAGGGAGGGAGGTGCTGAAATCGGCTTCCTCTGACATTTGTCCTCAACCAGTGCATTCTGGATCCAGATATCTGCATCGCTATAACATTAAGACCTCTGTTTAAAGATTTAAACATTCTCCCACTGCCATGCATTATATATCTTTGAAAGTATTATGTTTTTTAAAAAGAATTTAATGAATAAAGATGTTTTTCTTAAAACAAACAATGATGTTCACTGGCATAACACAAGACAGAATCAAAACATTCATATTTCACACACACACACAAGCATATATCAAAAAGGAACTTTTCACACTGGAGTTAAATTATACAATAAACTACCCCAGTATATAAAACTGGCCCCAAAAATAAAAACCTTTGATAGAATGTTGAAAGCTTATCTGCAGTGCCATTGTTTTTACTCAGTAGTTGAATATTTTAGCGTATAGGAGTATCACGGAGTAACTCGAACACTATCATGGAGTAACTTGAATATCACGGCGTTACCTACTTCTACTAACGAAATTTGTTAGTTAATACCTTGGAAAAAAAACTTAAAGATATTTGAAAGATATACACCAGAAATGTTCGTAGGGTATCCCTCTTTAATACAAAACGAATCAAAATAACTGAAATCTAAAATTTCTGAAGTAGTAACACAAAATGGAGTATGGAATATGTGTTGGTCTAAAGGGAGTCTGCCTACCCCGGACGGGGTAGATATTTTTGCTACCAGATTATCATTTTAAATTTTGTAAATATTGTCAATTACAGTACAGTAAGTATGTAGTTAGTTTTAGTTGTAAGTATGAAGTTAATTTGTTTATTAGATATATGTCATTGTTCTATTAGACTGTGGTGTGTGAGTGTGTCTGGTGAGGGTGCATGTGAGTGGGCCTTGTGACAGACTGTTTTAGTGGTAGTATTTGTTGTTGGTGAAACTTTAGTATTTTGGTATTTAATTGTTAGTAGAAGGTTAGTATTTTGTAGTAGAATTGCTCTTTACTTATTCTGAAAGGGAGTAGCAGCCTTTTAGAATAAATCAATTCTTTACTAGTCTAATAGACGGTTAAGATATTGATAATATACGCCAACTAATGGCTACACTGCGTTCTGCTGCACGGCTGAAAGCAACGGGAAACTACAGCCGTACTGCTATTCCCGAGGATATGCACCTCTCTATGCATAACTACATGTGATGATGGCCTCCTCCCTTGTAAAATTTCAATCCGGAGGTAAACTAGTCCCCCGTTCGGATCTCCGGGTGGGGACTACTCGAGAGGGGGTTAACATCACAGAAGTGACAAAGAGGAAATCTGACATTCTACGGATCGGAGCGTGGAATGTTAGAAGTCTGCTAGGAAGTGGAAAGTTAGAAAACTTAGAACGGGAAATGGATAGGTTGAGGTTGGATTTGGTTGGGATTAGTGAAATGCGCTGGCAGGAAGAACAGGACTTTTGGTCAGGAGACTATAGGGTCATTAGCACTAAATCAAACAATGGCCAAGCAGGAGTTGGTCTCATATTGAGTAGGAAACTTGGACAGCGGGTGGAATATTATGAGCAATACAGTGAACGGATTATTGTAGCAAAAATCAATACTAAACCTACCTGCACCACAGTGGTACAAGTCTATATGCCTACCAGTCAAGCTGATGATGAGGATCGAAGAAATAGATGACATTCTGAGGTATATCAAAGGTGATGAAAATGTTATAGTAATGGGAGATTGGAATGCTGTGGTAGGAAAAGGGAGAGAAGGGAAGATAGTAGGAGATTTCGGATTAGGTGAAAGGAATGATCGAGGAAGCAGGCTGATGGAATTCTGCACCGAACATGAGTTGGTCATAGCTAACACCTTATTCAATAACCACAATAGAAGAATATACACATGGATGAGACCAGGAGATACAGGGCGTTACCAAATCGACTTCATTATGGTCAAGCAGAGGTTTCGAAACCAGATTTTGGATTGTAAAACATATCCTGGTGCTGACATAAACTCTGACCACAATCTGGTTGTAATGAAATGCAGATTAAAGTTGAAGAAACTGAAGAAAAGTCAAAAGCCAAAAAGGTGGGCAATAGACGGACTGAAAGTAAAGGATGTAAACGAAAGATTCAAGAAGAGTATAACGGAAGAACTAATGAAACATCCTAAACGGACTTCAATTGCAGACGAATGGGCACTTTTGAAGAATGAAATAACAAAATCCGCAGAAGAAAACATTGGTAGGAAAGAAAGAATAGGTAGAAAACCGTGGATCACTCAGGATATACTAGAATTGATGGATGAAAGGCGGAAACACAAGAATCTAAAAGATGAAAAGGGGAAAGCAGAATACAGACGTCTGAGAAATGAGGTTAACAAGAAGTGCAAGGAAGCGAAAGAAGAATGGTTGAAAGAGAAATGTGCAGGTATAGAAAATTGTCTGAAATTAGGAAAAGTAGACACAGCTTATCGAAGGATTAAGAATACTTTTGGGGAAAAGAAGACTTAAGTGCTGTAATATTAAGGACACAAATGGAAAGCCTCTAACAGATAGGGAAGAAAAGGTTGAGAGATGGAAAGCTTACATAGAGTGCTTGTATAAGGGACATGAGATTGAGAATCATGTAATGGAAAGGGAGGAGGAAATTGATGAGGATGCAAAAGGAGATTTAATATTGAGATCAGAATTTGACAGAGCATTAGAGGACTTAGGCAGGAACAAAGCACCAGGCATAGATGATATACCGATTGAGTTGCTACGCTGCATAGGAGATGAAGGTCTGATCAGGTTATTTCACTTGGTGTGTAGGATTTATGAGACAGGTGAGGTACCCCTGATTTCAAGAAGAATGTTATCATCCCTATACCAAAGAAAGTGGGAGCTGACAGATGTGAAGATTACCGTACAATCAGCTTGATTACTCATGCTTCAAAGATCCTGTCTAGAATAATTTACAAGAGGATTGAAAGCCAGATAGAAACGGAGTTGGGTGAAGACCAGTTTGGTTTCAGGAGAAATGTAGGAACAAGGGAAGCTGTACTAAGTCTTAGGCTGATTTTGGAAGGTAGAATAAGGAAAGATAAGAGAACGTTCATGGCATTTGTAGACTTAGAAAAGGCTTTTGATAACGTTGATTGGACTAAATTGCTTGACATTTTGAAATCTATTGGAATAAAGTACAGGGATAGGAGGGTGATATACAATCTATACCGAAACCAGACAGCAGTCATTCGAGCTGAAGGACATGAGAGAGAAGCTGGTATTCAGAAAGGTGTAAGGCAAGGCTGCAACTTATCACCCATACTTTTCAATCTTTACATTGAACAAGCAATGAAGGAAATTGGAGAAAAATTTAAAGTGGGAGTGAAGATTCAAGGAGAAATAATTTCAACTCTGAGATTTGCTGATGACATCGTCATCTTGGCTGACACGCCTGAGGATTTGAATCAGTTTTTGAATGGTATGGACTCCGTCTTACAGAATGAATATATGATGAAAATTAATAAATGTAAAACAAAAATACTGAAATGCAGCCGAAATAAATCAGAAACTTCTATGGAGATCAAATTGGCAGGTGAAAAGCTGAAGGAAGGAAGTTGGAGACTTCTGTTACTTAGGAAGCAGAATAACCAGTGATGGACGAAGCAAAGAGGATATAAGAAGTAGGTTGGCTCAGGCAAGGAAAGCCTTCCTACAAAAAAGGAATCTGTTGACATCGAATATAGATTTAGGTATTAGGAAGTCATTTTTGAAAGCCTTTGTCTGGAGCGTGGCGCTCTATGGAAGTGAAACTTGGACTATTGGTGCAGCAGAAAAGAGGAGAATTGAAGCATTTGAAATGTGGTGTTACAGGAGAATGATGAAGATAAGATGGGTAGATAGGGTTACAAACGAAGAGGTATTAAGGCGAGTGGGAGAGGAGAGATGTTTCTGGCGACTGCTAATGAAGAGAAGAGATAGGTTGGTAGGACACATACTAAGACACCCAGGAATAGCAAGCTTAGTTATGGAAGGAAGGGTCGAGGACAAGAACTGTAGGGGTAGACCAAGGTTAGAATATGTTAAACAGATTGTCTCGGATGTAGGGTGTGGTAGCTATGTAGAGATGAAACGATTAGCTCAGGACAGGGAGGCATGGAGAGCTGCATCAAACCAGTCAAAAGACTGAAGACTCAAACAACAACATAACATTAAGCGTACCCAAACTTGAGGTGTTCACTTTCGAAATACACGAACTTGCTTTTATTATTTTAGTAGGCCCAAGTACAGATTACGATTTCTGAACTAAAATCATGAGTCGAGTAGCTAGAGAGTAAGTTATTGTGTCCTGAGGGATGGAACGAGATACTCTTAACTTTGTTATGATAAATAAGTACAGTAGGGGTAGGTTCAATTTCCCCCACAGTCAGAGTAGAAAGTTTTCTATGGTCTCCTACTACGGTGGTACCTAATATACGACCACGTCCACCTCGCTCTCAATCCTATATCTATACTAATATAATAAAGCTGAAGAGTTTGTTTGTTTGTTTGTGTGTTTAAACGCGCTAATCTCTGGAACTACCAGTCGGACTCGAAAAATTCTTGTTGTGCTTAATAATAATAATAATAATAATAATAATAATATCGTATGGCCTCGGGTGCCCGGTGCAAGCTTTGTTATATGCCGAATTTCGTTGTTCCTTGAAGCTCTATGTAAGTAAAGCAAGGAGGTTAGATATCTAAGCTCCTTGAACACTATAGCGCTTTCTAGTAGAGAAATGAGGAACTTTGTGTTGGCGGAAACTCCCGAGATTAATTTTGCCATTATGAACACGGCTTACTGAATTCAAATGGGTTCTTTGACATGCCAACAACGTGTGACATACGTGTCGTAATTTTTGCCGCCTTAAAAAAAAAACCACTTACCACGGCCAGGAGCGAACCTGCAAGCTTGGGGTTAGTAGACCGACACGTTAACCACTTACCCACCTCCTTCATTGTTAAGGTGTTATAATGGGCAATCCTCCATCTCCAAACAACATAACGCAATCTTCATTAGAAACGTTGTCTAAGTGATATTCTGAATGAATACAACCACTGCAAACACATTATTAAATCATTGAAACAAACGAATCTATTCAATGCCATATAAATATTTTGTTTACTTATCTAATGTTATTTTGTACATTTTTGTAATCAATGTACCGTATTATTTTGTTACTCATAATTCTGTGTGTCGCGATATGACTCTCTGAGTTAAAGCGACAATAAATAACAGATTGAAATATAAAACATAACGCAGCATGATATCCCAAAGCCTGCTACTTAAGTTTTATAATAAATATCAACATCATCGTCATCATCATCATCATCATCAATAAGCTAATGTTGATATTGATGATGAACTGGATACGAGAATCTACAGTAAATCATATTTCATATTTTTAGGTTGCGTTGCAATTAAGATATGTGTATATTACGACAGAAGTACATATGCCATCTTTTGAGAAGTTTCAAATTATTCGAATGGCAAAATTTGTTTTAAAAAAAATGTTCCCGGGAGGGATTTTTGTGCACAAAATACGTAAAAAAGATAGGCAAATGAACCAGAAATGTGGTTAGCAACATACATACATGCAAAACAAGATAAAAACTGTGGACGGCTCAATTTTAGGAATGAAGCCTGACAGGTTGACAGATGTAACTGGCACAAGCTTGACAGGTAACATGCAGTGAACCGATCATTCAGGTGACTGCCTGTGTCACATCCACTGGAAATGTCCTTGCTAGATCACACCTGCATTATGTTACTTTCATTTTTTATCAAACTGCTACCAGCATGCTTCCATATGATGATGGAATAAAATGTGGATAAAATCCCATCTGCTACAGACATGAATACCAGAAGACCAGTATTATTGTGTGCTTTCACATATACTGTAGCCTACTGTACAACGTTACAGTATTTAACCCTTGAAAATCCACAGCCTACTTCCAGTCGACCGACCGGGTCAGAGAATGGAATGAATGAAGCCCCCATCTAGCGGCGAGGATATGAACTGTGCCGGCTGCCGGAGCATGTCTCACTCCTTTGGGGCAATGATTAAAGGAATTACAGATGAAATGAAATGATAGTGGAGAGTGTTGCAGGGATGAAATTGGTGACAGGGAAAACCGGAGTACCCGGAGAAAAACCTGTCCGCCTCCGTTTTGTCCAGCACAAATCTCACATGGAGTGACCGGGATTTGAACCACGGACCCAGTGGTGAGAGTCCGGCGTGCTGGCACCTAAGCCACGGAGGCTTAGTATTTTATCCTCATGCTGTCAAATTAAATTCTAGATTTCATTTATTTATTTATTTATTTATTTATCGTATGGCTATTAGTGCCGGGAATGTCCGAGGACATGTTCGGCTCGCCTGAGTCTGTAGCTGCTTCCAGCGAACACCCATAGGGTGAGCTACAAGTTCCGTTCAATTTCAAGTAGTTCCAACATTCCCTACCAGATATCAATGATACCTAGTGGTGAACGTTGGAACTTTTGATAGAGCATTCCGACGAAATCGAACCTAGCAATTTAGCTGCACAAAAGTCTAGTCTGTGGAAAGATCTTTTACATGCTATAAATCTATGATATGGGACCGCCGGCTTTACTTCCCCTTCGAAGGAAGGCATACTGAAGGATTTTAACGCTCTTAAAAATCCGACGACTTCGGCCGGGTTTCAACCCGCTATCTTGGGCACAGCAGTTCAGCTTGCTACCAACTACGCCACCAAATTAATCCAATGAAAAACAATAAATGTAAAACAAAAATAATGGAATGAAGCCAAAATAGATTATAAACCTCTCTGGATATAAACATGGCATATGAAAATATCAAGGAAGTAGTAGACTTTTGTTACTTAAGAAGCAAAACAGTCAGTGATGGACGAAGCAATGATTATTTAATACGTAGGTTGGCTCTGACAAGGAAAGCATTTCTGCAGAAAATGAATCTGTAGACATCGAATATAGACTTAAGTGTTAGGAAGTCATATTTGAAAGCGTTTGTCTGGAGCGTAGTGCTGTATGAAAGTGGAACTCTTGCCGTAGCAGAATAGAAGCATTTGTAATGTGGTGTTACAGATGAATGATGAAGATCAGATGGGTAGATGTAGTAACAAATGAAGATGTATTAAGACGGGTGGGAGAGGAGAGATGATTCTGGCGACTGCTAATGTAAAGAAGAGATAGATTGTTAGGACACATACTAAGACACCCAGGAATACAAAGTTCGTTATGGAGGATGGGTTGAAGACAAGAACTGTAGGGGTAGACCAAGGTTAGAATATGTTACTCGGATGTAAGGTGTGGTAGCTATGTAGAGATGAAGTGACTAGCTTAGGACAGAGAGGCATGGAGAACTGCATCAAACCAGTCAAAATACTGACGACTCAAATGTTTAATATTCAATGGAATTTTAGGATATAAAATATTCATTTTGGTTGCGTATTGATATACTTATAACGTTTTAACTGGCTAGGGTTCCGCCTGAAACAATACTTTATTAAAAACGATCACTATTTGGTCATTAGAAAATTGTACGGTACATGTTTCGAGGACTAATATACAGTTTTGTCCCATTCATCAGCCAATATTAATCATTAAAAGAGAATATTATTTGAGTAGCGTAGCACTTAAAAGTCAAAATTAATTGAAACTAATATGGTGCACCATACAGATATAAAAAGATTAGGGTATTAGAAGTGATAAAGGCACAATACACTCAAACAGGGTCAATTGAATGTAGTGTTATCGACGTCAACTAAAAGAAATATGCGGAATGCTTCTTCATGGTATGCAACCGTCATGTAAGATGCATAAGTAATCAGTAGTCGATGCGAACACAGTTTCGTTGTGAATCAATAGGTGAAGTGATGGTAATATTAATATGGTATTTCAATACGTCACCATTCTGTAGAAAACCAATGAAGAAGCCTTGCCGATTAGATGTGAAAGCCAATATCAAGTTTGGCAGGAATAAAGGATATGCGAAGTAGTTGGAGTGGGTTTCCAATTAGCATGAGGTTTATCAATGGAATTGCTAACTTATGATTACACAACGAATGCCTAAATGAGGCTCCCAGGAGAGCCACGAGAATTTCTGGCGCTGTCAGGGACATAGCCACTGTGACCGAATTTACCAGCGTGAGAGGTATTGGAAGCATGTAAGCGTGTGACGTTCATGGACAAGCCAACTCTGTAGACCAGGCGTTCTCAACCTGGTGCTCTTTAAAAAAAAATTGGTGCTCTTGTCATACGAGCCAAAAAGTGCTCGCGAGCACAAGCTCCGCTTGGATCAATTCTTCAATTCAAATTTTGTTGCACAATAGTACATTATACAACGAGCCTATAATGGCAATAATTAAGACACGAGTATGTTTATAAAACGAGCGAAGCGATTTTTATAATTTCCATACGAGTGTCTTAACCATTCCCGAGCGGATGCTTTTATGGCTCTGAGCGGATTTGTTTTTCAAAAATTCAAAATCTGTAGATTATACTTTTCATGCACTAAATTTAATTATAACTCACATATATTTCAATTACATGTTGATACTTGAAGTTTGAGTAGCATCTGAAGGTTGTAAAGTTAATTAATTAATTAATTAATATTGTTAAATAATTTACAATTATGTGTGGAACTCTTCAAACCATTACTCATATCCAAAGCAGCCACTATATCTTCATATTTCCGAAGCCTATATCTTCATCATTCCGTAGACTTTCCCGTGAAATTATGCTCACATCACCAAATAAACACTACAAAAATTCACTCATCTCACCAACTACACATTGACGCGTGCTTCATCTGAAACAACAACTACCTGTGGGTACTTGTGAAGTCAAAGAGGTCTCTAGGGGTGACATAAACTATCAAAACATGTGTCTGCATAGTGGTGTCATCTCCTGGGTTTAACTCTAACTATTTTTACGGAAAGCGGCGCCATATTTAAATGTAGGAATTTTCCGGATATATCAGTTTCCCGCTCGCGACTGAAAACCTCTCCAGATATATCCATATTCCGCTCCGGAAGGGTTAATTACCATTATAGGCAAGTTGCATACGACTGTTTATGTTCGACGATAATAATAACTACTTTGTGTTCGAACATAATTATTCATAAATACCTGTCGAGGTTTCGCCAGTTTTATGTACTGAACTGAGCGCATGGGACGCAGAGAATACTTTGTATTTGACCATGGCCTCCTCTAATACCCCATTATGACATCAGCCAAGTGGTGAAATTTAAAATAGGGGGTCGTGGAATCAGCGCAGGTGCGTTGCTATCCTTACCTAATTGGTCACACAACTGTGTCTTGAGCTCTGGTTGGTGGGAGAAACTGTTTCATAATGAAAAATAGTGTTATAATGACCCTCATTATGATACAGTTTTCTGACATATAATATTTACACTTCGACATCGTCGAACATAGAACGGGATGATAGTGTTTTCATTACAAGTTTTGACAGAAATATGATCATTTTGTGAAATAGTATTTTTAATCAACAGTATTAATTATTGAACAACCCTGTTTTATGAGTAACACGAAAGATGCTGCATCTGAGCAATCCAAAATGTTAGCTCGTGTTAAATATAAGAGAACGATGGTATCCTCAAGATATCAAATTTGTTTGATTAGAAATAGAACTTTAATACGGCAGCAGAAAGTCACCTTAGGCTTGAGGTTACCTGAATATTCCTGGAAGCGGAGACGTATCATATAAAAGGAAATGGTAGGAAACGGAGAGGTGCTAAAGCTTTTATGGGCTCGCCATTGCCGTTAAACAATGACTCTGGGAACAGTATCTATCATCACATAAGCAATAGCACGGCAAACTTAATGGCACGAAGAAAAAGCCAGTAGCAATGTCAAAATGATGTGTTTTGAATGTAGGTAGAAGAGATTTTTTTTTGGATGGGTGCTCTGGCTGTAAGATCGATCGATCGATAGTATGGGATTGATAAGCGAATGCACACGTGCTGTTGGTGGTGTCTAAGATGTCTTTCCAATGGCTTTCTACTATGTCATATGAGGAAAAGAAGCGTAATAGCCAAGAGTGAGAGAGCGAACATTTCTTTTTTCTTTTCCTTTTTGTATCGATTTATTGACAAAAGAATTAGAGGCGCATCGAAGCAAGACCAGCCACCCTCACAGTCTCCCTCCCCAAGCAAGGATATAGACTGAGTGAAACAAACCGGCAGGGTGCACGACGCGACGTGGCTGCGATTTCTCTCGCAGAAAGCAGAACGGAGATGGAGAAAGGGTTGTCTTGCAGGCAGTTGTTAGTTGAAGGTGCAACGGGATCTGGTAGACACCCTCAAGTTAAATTCGTGACGGATTGTTGTAGTACAAGGGGTGTGAGGGAGGGAGAAAGGTGCCCAAGGGACTAGTTCAACTTGATTCGATCAGGAAATTGTCGTCGTTCTCTGGAACGACAAGCCCATCGCCTCTTATCGGTGCTAGTGGAAACAAAAATTGTGCTATTAAGAAAGTCTTCTGCTACTGTAAATGTTATCGCAATACGTTCACTGAGAAGCGTTTCTTTTCAATTACCTGTTTCACAAGGACTCCAATATTTCTTACTAAAATGATATTTAATTTTATGATTATTTTGTTACAATGACCTAATTAACCAAGGAAATATGAGGCGCTCAATCAAGTTTGATGGATTCTTATCATTCATTCAAAAGCAAATAATAATATAACACGAATAATGGTTAAAATTAAAGACGTCAGGGTGTCGGAATCTTTCATTGGTGGGGATTCGTAGTGTAGAAATAATTAGAACTTTAGCCTAGGCTGGACTGGGATCGTTTCTAAAGACGGCAGCCAGACTTGGCTTAAACGTCGCTAGCGTGTCCATGAACAAGCTTGACTGGTGACCATGTTGGAGCTGTGACGCTTGCCAGCCTCGTCTCTATTTCAGCAGGCTGCGCTGGCTAGACTGACTGTGTGTGTGTGTGTGTGCAGCAGGCTGCGCTGGCTAGGCTGACTGTGTGTGTGTGTGTGCTGCAGGCTGCGCTGGCTAGGCTGACTGTGTGTGTGTGTGTGTGCAGCAGGCTGCGCTGGCTAGGCTGACTGTGTGTGTGTGTGTGTGTGTGCAGTAGGCTGCGCTGGCTAGGCTGACTGTGTGTGTGTGTGTGCAGCAGGCTGCGCTGGCTAGGCTGTGTGTGTGCAGTAGGCTGCTCAAGTTTGCCTAGATTTTTATTTCGAATATTGTGTTCTCTTTTCGTGATTTGAACACTCGTACAATTGTTAATTTACGGAAGGAATATTTTATATTGTGCTATACAAACCGTAATTATAATAAGATTATTGTTTCATTTAGGATTTGGAGGATGTGAACAGCATCCTCCATACTTGAATGTATGTGGAATATATTTTTATACCTCTGTTAGTGTGGTAATTAAATAAATGCATTTACTTGTAATTCAAGATAGGGTTAGCAAGAAGATGGTCGTGGCCCTACGTCAGGAACTATCTCAGTCAAGGAAGCCACATTTAGTATGGCTAAATTGGAAATCGAACCCATCCCTTCTCAGTTCTGCCTCACAAGGCTGAGTATACTCCACTCCAGCCCTCAGACCAGATTCAAATTCCTTGGTAAAGCCAGGTATCAAACCAGGACCTTAGGGGTGACAGCCAAGAATGTTAGCCACTGCGACAAGAGATGGTCCGTCCCAACTACCCTGCATAGGGTTACATGACGAAGCAATCACGGCTTGTTTCTGATGTAGCTACTTCATTTAGGGGAATGCATAGTTTTGTCATCAACACCGCGTACTTAGGTGTTTGTTGAAGTTTTCTGATCAGCTGTGTTTCTGTGGCAATCATATTAGTGTGCTTTGTGATATCGTGGTTATTTAGGACAGTGTACTTGGGTGTGTGTTGCATGTGTCTGATTACCTGTGCAATCTTATGTACTTGCATGTACGTATAATTGAAGCTAATATTTTATTAGAAGGCGGCCGTGGCTTTACATTGGATACCTGGTAGAAGTGGGAAACAACGAAAAACTCCTCACACAAAGGCTGAGCTACGAATCGAACACACTTCTTCCCAGTTGTGCTTCACGAGGCTTAGTGTACCCGGTCAGATTTAGATTTCAGTCCAACTCGTAGTGTAGTATTCTTAACTGTTGCCCCGGAGGTTCGAATTTGATTCCAGGTTCTGCCAAGGGATTTAATTCTGGTTCCATTCGCACCTCAGCCAACTTGGAAGTGTTTTTTCGTGGTTTCCCATTTCTACTCCAGACAAATGTCAGGATGGTTCCTGACTTAAAATCACGGGCACCTCCTTCCCAATCATCAACTGAATTACAAATTTACACACTACTAAATACACCATAATAACACACGTTGTCAGACATACACCCAAGTACTCGGGGCTAAATGACCACGATGTACAAGCCCCTCAAATGTAACACCAACAACAGAAATAGATTTTCTGGCAGAGCCGGAAATTGAATCTGGTCCTCCGCGGCGACAGCTAAGAATTCAAGGCGAATAAATGTGGAAATATCTGAGGAAAAGCTACACTTAAGATTTCAGCAGTTAGTGCCGGGATACGACCCATCGATCCCGAGACTTGAATCCCCGACTTGCGGACGTTGCGTATCTTAAGATTGACTTCTCTGTTGGATTACCGATTACTTTCCATTTAACTGACTGAAATAGCTTCTCCCTCTGCGTTCAATAGAGGTTATTACCATTTTGCGTAACTTGTGACACTGTTGTCGTACATGTGAAGCGACGACAGAAGGACTGAATGCCCTGTGGAGTTAAGAATTTTAATCTTTGGTCTCTCACTAGAGACTGTTGAAGATTTAAATAGCACTGTTGTAAAGTTTCACGGTATCGTTATTTTGCTACGGGCAGCGCGGCGAGAACGGCTCTTTACACTTTGTGCACAGAATTACGAAACACGCACAAGTTACGAGGCTAATTCCAAGAGGGTGCATGCCAAGGAGAAGGAAGACGAAGAAGACGTAGACGAAGAAGAAAGAAAGATGCATCTTCATACTCTAGTGCTGTGCTGTCCAACTTTGAACCAAGTTTAAAAAGTGCTAAGCTGTGTGGTGGGGTTAAGAACATGTAACCTCACAAGATCTTGCTTGAGTGGTGTATGCAAAGCTGAAACTACGCTAATGGCGCATTAGGTTGAGGCAGACCTCCAAGTTAATATTCTTCAGATAATGCACCCTGATGGCCGGAGTGAGAGAGACGCTACCTCCTCTCCTATCTAAACTTCTTAATAGCTCCCGATATCTCCATGTTATAGGCCTATTATGCATGGAAATGATAACATTTTTCCACCCTGAAATGGCACATACTATACTTTCTAGAAGACATCGCGTGATAGGTTGAGAAGCAAGATGCGAGTTAGGTGTAGTGGTGATGGCTGTAGAAGATTCTGCGTGTTAACTTCAAACCTTCCATTTTTATGGCTTCAAGGCTTAATTTTATTAAAATTCAAGTTTAGGCTTCTGGTTTTAGATAAAAAATTTAGGTTTCTCTACTGAATATCTGCGGTTACGCAAAGTTATAATGAAATAACATTGTTAAGAAAAGTAGAGAAGAGAAGATGCGGGAAAACTCCTGGGAAGAAGAAGGAGAAAAAGAAGACTAAATATTTTTTAGCAATTCCATTTTATTCCAAAACGGACCTGAAAATATTAGTGTCGTATGCATACGTCAACGACGGTTACGCAATGCTAGAATTTAATCATACTAATTGAAAATTAAAGAAAAACAGACGCTGCTACTTAAGCGGGAAAACTTCTTGCAGGAAGAAGACAAGGAGGAAGATGAAGAAGAAGAAGAGAAAGAGGAGGAGGAGGAGGAGGAGGAGGAGGAGGAAAGAAGTAATTTATTAGTGAATATTATTTTGTTGATTCCGAAATTGGATGTTTTTCAGTCTTCAACACGTTTGTACCTAATTGTGATTGGGTTATACCGGTTCCCTAATCCTGACAAAAATTTACATGAGATTAATAAATACACTTGGATGACCAGTTTCGATCATCAAGCGACCATCATCAGATCCATTACACTTAGGGTATTAAATATATGTCTAAACGTATGGGTGATAGTATTTACAATATTTACACGTATTTAGTTGCATTAATAGTTAAAATAATGCAACTAGTCAATATTGTTAGTTGTAGTCTATGTGATGTTTTGTTTAAATACTGAAAGTGGTGATTGACCTGCAAATTTGCTTGCTTAGTGTGAATGTGTGATTGTTGTTAAATGGTCAGTTCGGATTGTGTTGTAGAGGCTACTTACTGGTTGAGTAGTACGCGGTCCGGATGAGAGCAGTTATCTTCGTCACTGTCTGCTGAGAGCAAATATTGACTAGTTACATTATTTTAAGTACTACTGCAACTGAATAAGTGCACATATTGTAATTACTTTCACCCAAACTTTTAGACATAGATTTATTTGACTAAGAGTGATGGATCTGATGATGATAGCTTGACGATCGAAACTGGTCATCCAAGTGTATTTATTGATCTCATGTAATTTTTTTCAGGATTAGTGAACCACCTATAACAATTGGGTACAATAATGTAGACCGACAGAAAAACATCAAATTTCGATTACTAAGGTAACACTGAAACGGCTTCAATCACTATTTGTTAATTCCGTTCTATTCCAAAACGGACCTTACTTAAAAATATTCGCATCATACGCACACGTAAACGACGATTACGCAGAGATAGAATTAAATAATATTGTTAGAGAACTAGTGACGACAGCGCTCCTCCCAAAAACATAAATCCTCAGCATGTACTCTCTGACGGGATATGAATACACGAGAGGGTGGAGTATCAATCACAGAGAGATTCCTGCCACACTTGTGCGTGATTTTTGACTTCCATAACATCCCTTTCCCGTCCTACAATACGCATCCCGTTGTCACAAGTTTAATAACACAAGTTATCAACAGTGCTTACAATGACGTATTAGATAGGGTGAAACACACTCATACGTGACATAATTTCTCCCTGTTATATAACGTTAATATTCCCCAACAAAAAAGCCACGTTAATTGATCTCTTTTCATTTCCTACAGCAAACATAACCTTAATATACGCGAATTAAAATGATGAGACATTATTTCAATTTTTTTCCACACAATTTCTCTCTTCTCCACCTCCCGCAACAGTGGTGGACACGTGATATTGGAGGCAGGCATACAACTGAGAGCTAAAGCTTTTGATAGCACTGACGCTCTGTTTGGGTTGGTTGGTGGCAGAAGGGAAAAGCTGTTATAAGTTTGGCTTTTTGATGGCTATCCACCAGAGTAGACTTTGCGTTCGTTGTTTTGTGTGTGATATGACTTGTGTGTATTCGTGGGCAAGCCTATGATGGCGTAGTAGTTAACCCTTGTGATAACGACTTCCCATCTCTCTCTCACTTCCCCACTCTTCTCTCTCTTATACATTTATCCACCATTCTCTCTGTCTCCCTCTTTATCCCTTGCTCGCACACACGTTAGAGCTGTGTATGCATGTACATAGGTTCCACCAGTTTATGAGTCATTGTACAGAACGAAACATGAGGCTGGCATATGCAGGGTAGCGCGCGCCCCACCAACACACAGGCAAGTTTTATGGATATACAGGCACCCTAGAGCCTTAGCACGCTGGATAATGCACCTGTACGGATGCTATTATACCCCGCTGTGATTACTGCTAATGCAGTTTCAGCGTATATACCACGTAAAAATAATACTGCTGTATTGAAGAACTTAGGTTTGACGTGAGAGGGAGTGTACATGTGTTACAACGAAGTTCCTGGTGTCAGATCAGGAATCTAATTCAAATTATACAGGTATGCAATATTTTCATTTATTCATTCATTTACTTTATTTGCAAAAGGGGTAATTACCCGGTGGCAAATTGTACAATTACAGAAAATTACCAACAATGTGACAATTTGTAAGGTTTTTAAATTTTATCCCAAAATGAAAAATTATGAAAGCTTAAACAAACATTGCTTTCAGAGCTACTACTTTCATCAACCCATCAGTAACGGATTTTTTTTGCGTAATTTAAATATCAGTGGGGAAATGGGGTTAACTTTGTGACAGAGGTATTACTGGCTTATAAAAGATGGTTAAATAATGCTGTCACAATGTTTCCCAACTCATGTGTTTATTGAATCATACACCTAACTTTTGCTATATTTTGAACCAAAAATAATCACCAACGTGATTTTTTTTTCTCCAGAGCAGAGTGTTCAACAGTGAAGGCTCACGACAATGCAAACGGAGCTTGTGCTTCCCGTCTACTCCAGTAGGTCCCCGCACAGTCCAAACATCCCACTGACCACGATTCTCCCGCCAAAAGTAAGGTCAATTATGGCGGGATTTATAAAATACAGTAAAATGACGTCTCGTCACAAAGTTACCCGGCTTTTCACTTGCATGGGGAGAATGAAGCAAACGTCTGGGAAATCCCACCTACCTGGGCAGGGCAGATCATCCCAATTCCCGGCTTGTGTACATTAAACTATAGTAATTACATCTTAGTATTTACACAACATCTCAGTGTTCTCTTAAACACATCAATATGTTTGGGAAAAGTCTTTAAGCCTGTAGCAGGTAATGAGTTCCAAGTATCAAATACCACGACTAATGAAAGAATATTTCCCATACTTTGTACGCTGCGGTCGGTTCTTAACTTTATGCGGATGATCTACCCTGCTCTGGTAGGTGGAATTTCCCACACATTTGCTTCGTTCTCCCCATGCTGGCAATAATATGCATCAAAACAAAAAGAAACGTCTGATAAATATAGGCAAAACTTTCTGAGATCAGAATACTTATTTATAGTAGACGAACGGTACATCACTAGAATGAGAGCTGTCACGTCTAGCATGGACTATTGATACGTTGCATAATGAATCCAAAAGTTTAGTTGTGAATATGGGCACAGTCGTTGTATTGGTGCTCCGTTAAACATGGTTAATTGTGTGGTTCCAGTTGCGTAGTTCTGTTTGTGTACGTTACTCGTAACTATGGGTGCTTACCGCGATGTCTTGTAAATGACAATTAAAGAGGATTACGTGTCCCATTCGATTCCGTTGAAGGCGGGTTTTACTGTATAATATGACTAAACCATTTTTGATTCAAAACTAAGCAATTTTTCTAGGTCTGTGCCGTGTCTTGTGTGGGGTTTTGCCTAGGACACCAAGCTGGCTCATCAGTGGGCTCCTGGTGTCCCCGCCCGGACTCCCACAGGAGTAGCGAACTGCACGCTACCTCCCTTTTTATGAAGCGCACCTGCACCTCTTCACTGCGAAAACTAAAAGCTCAAGCAGCCATAACCTCCCTATGAAGGCTTCCAAAAAGATGGTATATTGGCTTTCATGGTCAGTGAATTAAAACTCAGCAATTTTTCAAGGTTTGTGCATTGTCTTGAGTGGGGTTTCACCTAGGACACCAAGCTGGCTCATCAGTGGGTTCTTGGTGTCATAAAAAGGGAGGTAACGCGGAGTTCGCTACTCCTGTGGGGGTCCGGGCCGCTTAATTTGGCCAATGTTTTATGCTGCAGCAGTATGCAGGAGAAGGGGGAATCGTCAAGTGTAGAGCTAGCTGCCGGTAACTGTTCATTCTACATGTGTTCAGCTATACATTGGTTCATTTTAGACAAAAAAAAAAAACACGTGACATTCATCATTTTCTCCGTTGAATCTTCATCTGTTACTATATGTTACCCACCCTGTATATGGCTTGCAGTATTCATGCGTTACATGACTCCCAAGGTTGCAGGTTCGAAACCTGGCGCAGTCAGCTGGCATTTGAGGGTGCGCAAATGCGAGGGAGCCGTGTCAGTACATTTACTGGCACGTTAAAGATCCCCTTCGGGGCAAAATTCCGGCACCCCGGCGTCTCTAAAAGCCAGGGTAGTTAAAAGGGACGCAAAACCAATAACATTATTACGTTACATGACTTAATAACTGAAATTCTTTATTTGTATCAATGAGGTTGTGGAAATCCAATTCTTGAAACACACATTAATAATTTTCTCCCTCTTAGTATGGTATTCATATTGGCAAATATAAAAGTGCTGTTGGAAGCGAGTGCTGCGACCCAAGAATGTGATTGGTTGTGTGTACAGCTGTCGCTTCAGGGAGGAAATTGGAATGGTGACGACACCAACAGGACGAGTGAAAAGATTCCAATTTCTTTCTTTTGGCGGTGGCAGCCAGGGAGGAAGATGGGAAGAAATTGTTGCAGTTTTATTTTCAGACCACTTGCTTGTTGTGTGCGTCGAGATGTTTCTCAGTGCAAGAATGTTATTGAAGGTGGAGGTGGGAGGCGACAAAGACAGTAGATGTATCCCCAGACGGCATAACGACCTGCTTCCCGATGATACAACCAATAGAGTACAAGATGATACAGAGTTCGACTTGTTTTGTACGGATTGAAACCTACCAGAGTTTGAATTAACTTAGGTAGAGAGTAAGTTCAGGGCATAGAAAACTTCGACCGTATTAAGTGGGTGACTCAATTATTTGAAGTGTGGATGAATCTAATTTTTTCTTCATTTTCTAACGAATTTCAGTTTAAGCTCTTTGATGTACTCGAAGATGCATATCTTGAATAATATTACTGGCCTGATTAAGCGGTGAAATGGCCTGAATAATAGAAGAAAATTATTGATTTGATTACATACCACCAAATTTGACCCAAGCCATTAAATCAACGGCTATCATCTATTGAATACAAAGGCAATATTCAGTGTCAATTTAGTGTAACACAAACATTTGGTTTCCAAATTAATCGAAAATACCTGAACTGATTATCATCACTAGCCCGAGTAAGCACTGAAATGTTCCGAATAAGGGAAGGACATTTTTATTTATTACTTTCCACCAGATTTGATAGAAATAAAAGTCTGAACCATTAAACCATTAACCAAAATTTACCGAATATTAGGATTCACACTTACGATTTTGATGAAGTAGTATTGTAGTAAGACACATTTAATAGGCTATATACGGTAGTAAAATTAGAAGAAATAGGCTACCTGCATTCAGCTTGCTATAGAAGAGATCAATCTTCAACCCTTCCTTCTATTATCAATAGTGTTGAAGAAAGAGACATTGTGCGATGTTTTTCAAATGCTAGTACCGGTTTACAGGACAAGGCAAACGACGCTCCCTAAGAAGTTTTTTTTGGGTGGGCGTAATATGTTATTTCTAAATTTAGAACTGGAACGGTATACCCTGGGCTTCGTGAGAATAACTCAGAAGTGTTTGGTTCGATTCCTATTTCAGTCATGTTAGAAATGAATCTCTGTACGTCTCCCCTCTACTCCTGGAAATAGAAGGAATTGTACCAACAAGTGTATCCTGCGATATTGTGGTGTCTGTACGTGTAATTCGGGTTAGGTATAATTCCAGTAATTTCCTGCAGTAGAGGAGGAAACGTACGGAGAACTATTTCTATAGCCTACTTGCTGAGGTGGGGATCGAGTTGTCCTCACGGCACTTGTTTCAAATCTCACGCCAGAAATAAAATATTTGGTGGGGCCAAGTATCAAACCTAGTACTTTGTGGACAGGTGTCTCAATACGTAGCTGTAGGCCATGGGATGTAGCAACAGTGCAAGCTAAATTATTCCCATTTATCACGTACACTACAGTGACACGCTAACACGGGTGTTTGCAACTTGAAGCCTATAGAAAGTAACATAGCCTACATTATCATCGCTAACACAGAGGTAGGCACACATTGGCAAGAGAAGAAGGTGGGGGAGAGCTAGATGCTGTGTGACCTTACCGCCTTTGATATGAGGCACATGTATCTACCCCCTTGCTATAAGCTCAGCTTTTGAAGTATCAGTAAAAGTGCGTCTATACGCTAGTACACGTTTCGCCTGCAGTCAGAAAAGAGGCAAATGGTTTTATTTTTATTTTACATGGTCCTTCAAGAGCTTCAAAGCTTGAACAATTTTTATTTTAATTTTTTTTCACCTCAACCCCAACTTTGGAATCTTTTTATGTATTTTCCAGAGCATGGACCCAATGAATTCACTTTCATAAAGCAAATTCTCAATAGTTGCCAGGTTTCAAATTTGAAACTCTTTTTGTTTTGTGAGGAATATAAGGTTCTATGACCGGGGGAAGTGTTGTGAACTTGCGTGGTAATGATACAGCATGATGAGAAATAAATAAAAAGGATGCGTGAATGGGTGTGTGTGAGGTTTGTATAGAAACCACGTCTGGTATCACTTTCGTAATTAAAAAGCTAGCAGTGCCCAGTGCTTCTATAACAGTGTGATGAACAGCCTTTCATCTAGTTCCGAGCGGTTGGCTGCGAAATGAACTGTTAGAGGGGACACAGAGATAACCTCACGAACTAAGTATCTCGTGCTCATTATACATTCTGCCACCTCAGCTTATGTCTATCAACATCTTTTGATTGCTGCTTCGTTGATGGCAAAGATCGACTAAAATTAAAGCCCTGCAAGGCTGCGGTTCTATCCGCGGATAACCGCAAAAGCATTCGCCATTCGGATATAGTTTGCATGGCTGTGCGGATAGCGGATAATCTGCGGATAATGTTTGGAGAAAATTTACGGGTAATTTTGAGAATACAATCTGAACTTGTTTAATATCATTATTAGGACCTGGATATTTTCCGTTATGTTTTTTTTTTGTGACGAATATAAGATGATGATTTAAGCTAATCTCATTCAAATTATGTCATTAAGCATAATTAACACTCCGAACAGGAAAAGGTTGCAATTATGGCCGTATAGCATTCATTTTAAGTTAAACATAGTACTTGACATACAAAGCCTAAGGGAACGATTTTTTCCTCAAATGTCTAAATATGTTGCTTTAATAATATATGCTTTATCTAATTAAAAATAGTATTGCAAAGCCAGTAGATTCGGATAACAAACGTGCGAATGCGGAAATATTGTGCAGATGTGGGGTGGATGCGGATAACAGCCGTGCGGATGCGGGGCGGACGTGGATAACAGCCGTGCGGATGCGGGGCGGGTGCGGATAATAGCCGTGCGGATGCGGGGCGGACGTGGATAACAGCCGTGCGGATGCGGGGCGGACGTGGATAATAGCCGTGCGGATGCGGGGCGGACGTGGATAACAGCCGTGCGGATGCGGGGCGGACGTGGATAATAGCCGTGCGGATGCGGGGCGGGTGCGGATAATAGCCGTGCGGATGCGGGGCGGACGTGGATAATAGCCGTGCGGATGCGGGGCGGGTGCGGATAATAGCCGTGCGGATGCGGGGCGGACGTGGATAACAGCCGTGCGGATGCGGGGCGGACGTGGATAATAGCCGTGCGGATGCGGGGCGGACGTGGATAACAGCCGTGCGGATGCGGGGCGGACGTGGATAATAGCCGTGCGGATGCGGGGCGGGTGCGGATAATAGCCGTGCGGATGCGGGGCGGACGCGGATAACGTTTTGTTTATCCGCGCATGGCTCTACCTATAATCATTGTGTACTTCTATATGAATAATGCCGTATGTTCTCCGACATTATTATTATTGAATATCCATAAGAAGGGCAACCCTATCTCACCGAAGTATATTAGGGTTGTAGTTTAAGACATTCCACGTTACATAATGCAATTTACAAAGATACTGTAATTTACAGTAAATGTGATGTGTGAGTGTTAGAAACTGATTGAAAAATGGGATAAAGTGGTTTTGTTGGTAGTCATTATTGTTTCCGCCAACACAAAGTTCCTCATTTCTCTACTAGAAAGCGCTATAATGTTCAAGGAGCTTATATATCTAACCTCCTTGACTTCCATAGTGCTTCAAGGAACAACGAAATTCGACATGCAAGCTACCCTCTGGGTTCAAATAACAACGCTTGCACCCGGCACCCGAGGCCATATGCTATTATTATATTATTATTGCAGTAATTCAAGTGGTGTTTTAGATTATATATTTCTCTTTTGAAGGGAGGGCAGTTGAATAGGAGGTGACTTACGCTTTGAGATGATCCACATGTACAAGAGTAATCGTCTTCTACTTTAATTTTGAACGTTCGATGTAAAGTTGATATTTTCCATGGCTGGACGGGAATTGTGAAAGCTCAAAACTTGGTGTCAGCATTTTGCATTGGAATAAGTCGATAACTTTGGGTATGAATTTATTCCTGGTGACTGCGCCCTTTGAAGAGGAAGTCCATAAGTGATTCCACCGATCGAAGGTGTATTGTTTTATTTGTCTTCTCACATAACATACTGGAGATTTATCATACGACACCAGCAAGTTAGACATGACAGCAGTTTTTGCAAGCTGGTCTGCTCTCTCATTTCTAACGGTTCCAATATGACCTCGAGTCATTCTCTGACATTACAATGGTGAATTATTAAGATTACTTTTTTTTTTTAAATTAGGGGAATATGGCTTTCAGTTCATGTGGTAAAATATTTTTAAATCGATTTTTATTGTAATTATTTCATGGTCTTAAAACATCTTGATCATCAGCCCTGTAAACTTTGTTGTGTGTTCAATTTGTTTGATAACCTGTGTTTCAGTGTATTGATAGAGTTGCTGTTGTTGATTATTTAGGGGCTTTGCGACATCATGGTCATGCAGCCCCGAGTACTTGGGTGAGTGTAGAATTTGGCTGATAACCTGTATCACTGTGATGTCTGTACTAATGCGTGTATTTGTAATTGTGGTAGGAAGCGGCCGTGGCCTTAAGTTAGGTACTGCCCCCGTAAATTGAATTACTTAGGGACAAAATGAGAGTATTTTCCGTCCCCATGATAAAATTTAACTAGCAAATATAATTTCTGGAAGTGTGACATGAGAGGGTCGTGTTACAAGCTCGAGACTGTGGGAGAGCCCGATCACGTGATATATTGCACAATGGACGCTTCTAGAAGGCTATTCTTAGCATAGCAACAGCGAGTTTGGAAATTAATATTATAAATATTGTTATAAATTATGCTATTGGATCCCAGTCCACAGCCAATGAGGAGAGGTCTTATTGAAGACGGGATCAACTTTAATTACACAATATGATGAAATTATGCATTTAGGCCCTTAGAAGAAGATTTTCTTATTTAGTAATGAAGAGATTATTAAGAGAAATTATGTCTGATACTTTAAAAACCACAGATCGGTTAATCTACGCAGTAATAAGCATTAATAATCTACGAGCTAAAATTATGGTGGGAGATTGATATGGCCGCCAAAAATTCGACTTGGAGAGGGAGATCCAAGGATCGAGGCTCTTATTCCAGCAGACTTTGAAGAGTGAGGAAGTGTTTTACTAGGTTAACGGAGATCCCAAGGCTTATTCCGAGTGCGACGACTGTCGAATTGTGGAGACGCGAGTATAGCTAGGTTGAACGGTAGAGATCACCGCACTTCCATTCTGTGTGAAGTTGCGAGGAACATAGTTTTGATTATATTTCATACAATATTGAGATTTGAAGTTAAATAAGTGAACATTTATCAAGAACAGGTCGCCTACTATATATTGTGTAAAGTCGAGCGCTTAAATATTCACCGTTTCGACAATATCAGCCTGTCAAGTTAGATTTCCAAATGTGCTGGAAATAGAGCTGAAGATCATTATAAATTGCAAAGTGAAGTTGACGAACGCAGTTCAAGTGAACAGTGGCGGAGAACTTGTAATATTGGCGCAACACATAAACACTAACAGAATGACTATTATTATTCTCCAAACATTATCATTCAACTTAATTAATATTGTTGATATGATGAACTAAACAGTCATGCGCCAGAGACATATTCGATAACAGGAGTTAAGATACAACAATGGAGCTTCGTTAGACAACGTATTCATGAATACAGACGTAGTGTACGGTCCATCTTGTGCATTTTCGTCAGTCTACGAACACTAATATAACATCAATTAGCAATGGAAACATTTCATTCACCATTTATATGAACATTTCCATTATTATATTCCAATGATGAAGCCGATACATATTTACGACGGAGAATGGAGACTTTACAGAAGAGATTTGTCAAGATGCTAGGGAAAGGTAGCCCAGCAACCCAGAAGAATTTGCCAGAAGGATGTCTTTCGAGCCCAGGCGAATGTTGGTGAATTCCAGAGAGAGACGTTTCTTATCTCTGAGGTCGCAGATCCAAGGTTCGAATGCAGATCCATCTCAGTGTCTTGTACTGAGGAAACATCTAAAGTATTGTGGCAATACTTACATTGATCTTCATGTTTTCGTCTAAATAAGGTATTAGTGTATCTCAATTGTTATATAGAGCTTGATTAGTGACATTCTGAGCCAGCGATCTTATTCCATATGTTCGGCGATTTTATTACATATTTATATATTTTCACATTTCATGTATTTCAGTGCTTTTATGTATTTTACACTTCAGATGTGTGTTGAGATTTTTATTCTGCAAGATTATTTAGAAGATGATTGCATTTCATCTATTTTTCAATTTTATTCTACGGATCAGTTGTGGAACTGACATTAAAATTTTGTTTGAGGAATTATATTGCCTCATAGTAGACTAGTCGTTTCGACTCTCGAATTTTAATAATTTCATTTAAACCAAGTATTCTGACATTGTGTCATAGCTTCAAATTAAATTCTTATTAAATTTAATTTGAGCACTTTAATGTAACGACATATTACTTCAAGAACAGAAGAAACATCGAATGATATTGTTATATCATTATTGTACATAAACTATCGACGATCTAAGAAATACTAGTCGTGTGATAAAACCGAAGTCTTAATTCCTATGAACATTCATTGTGTAGAGTGGAAAAACATTACGATATTGACGAACCTTTCTTATTATCTGTAAAGCTAAGAGCTTTGTTCATTTAATATGTTAGAGGAAATACCTTTTGATAGAAAATTATTCAAATCTTTGGCTAGGAATTCAAAGCTAGTTAATCCCGGTCAGGATTGAATCCTATCTGACACTATAAATAACATGTGTGTTATTTTATCCTATTTGTATAACATTAAGTCATTTTGTCGACATGATATTATAACGATAAACAATTTATAGATTGACAAGTGAGATGAAACAGGAGTATTATTTTTATTACATGTATTTGCGATAGACGAGTTAACAGTTAATTATCTTGTTGTGGAGTAAACTTTAGGAGGTTAATCACGACTGTCTAATATCGTTCATTACAATTGGAAGTTTCGTTTGAAGAACTTACGTATGTGTAATTGTAGTCCAGTAGTCATTTGCAATGATACTGAGGGTCATGCCATTATTTGAGAGAAGTTCCTACATAAGATATGTTAATAACAATTAATCCCCTTTGGTTATTGTTTAACATAGTAGATGATAATTGTTTATGCCATATATACTGTTATATGAGGTTTTGTAGAGCTATGGAGTGCTCAGGCGAGGAGATTCCGCATTTTAAGGAAGTCAAAGTATTGTTGTTCTTTGATAAAAGGTATGCATCATGATAAGAGCCGTTGTATACAAGTAGTCCAGTTCTTGTGAATTAACGATTTAGCTGTGTTAACAGGAGGGTTTCAGCGGAAATACAACTTGAGAAAGATTGTCTACTCACGTCTATAATAAGATTATTAAATTGTATTAAACCCGAATGTATGTAATTACGTGCAGTTTACTTTAATTAGCCGACTGTACTATACCGATAATGTAGTATATTAAAACTACAGACCGTTATAGAAAGAGTGGTTATGTGAAAAACCAGTGTATATATTTAGTTAAGAATTATATTGTAACCGAGAAGTTAGAATCTCGAAAGTGTCGTGTTAGCAACACTAGATAATGGATATTATTATAAACATATTACATGTAAATATTTTTGTGGAAATTATTTAATTAGTTAAACAATTTAATATGATTTATTAATCAATTATTTTGGAACAGTGTGTGTTTATGAGCGGATGTTTTTGGTGTGAATGATTATTCATTGTTAAGAGAAGATGTGGAACCGTATTGGTCTAGAACAATAACGGAGTGCGAATGAAAGTGTGTATAACAATTTTAGAATGATTGGTTAAGAAACAAAGTAGTTATATGAACTTTTGTAAGAACTAAATGTTAATTTTTTACGTGTTTTATAAATGCACACACATGCAGTATCTGTGGGCTAGCAAGAATGATTCACCGTTAGCTCTGGAGAGCGATGACATAATATTTAAGCAGGTGTAGACCAACTGCCTTCTATTTATTGTATAAACTAGTTTTGAGTACGGCGTGATGCCAGTGTTTCATTGATGAAACCAAGTTTCGGCACGTGCGTTCTACAACACAGGTTTGTGAATGAAACCATGTGTATGGAATGCCATTAAGAGGCTTCACTAAAAGTTTTTATTTTTACGCAGTGTGGGCTTAGAACAAGCCAAGATTTATACTCATAATTTTAATACAGCATGGTAGTAAGATGAAGAGTTGAAAGGAGGTGTGAATGATTGCGTGTTTTTAATTTTAATGTTAATTGTTAAATTCGTTTATTGTTATTTGTTTATAGTAGATTTGTTTACCTTTTTGTTAATAAATCTGTTCAGATTGTTTTCCATTGCTGTTGGAGAGTGATTCATTTTAAATATAAGGAGCAGAGTATTGTGGATGTAGTGTAGGCGAGGCTGAGTCCCAGTCCCCGAGGTAAGTAAAGGTGAGTGCCCCGTGTAGTTGGTTGTTGATCCACAATATTCTTGTAACTGCTGTCTGTAAATCCCTAAAGACCATGTTGGAAGCGATTTCTAATGTTGTATTTGCCGGAGCAATGAGAAATAGGCAATCCAGCGGGGGCAATGGATATTCCAACATGATCCTTTCCGGATTATCGGGTACAGTACCATCCCGGAATTTGCCTGGAATAGAAGTGGAAAACCACGGAAAACCCCTTCCAGGATGGCTGAGAGAGAAATCGAATCCTCTTCCTTTTAGTTTTGCCTCACGAGGCTGGGTGAGTGTATGCCGTTCCATCCCTCAGACGAGAATTCAATTTCTTGGCAGAGCCGGGAATAGAACTCGGACACCTGGGGCAATATTCAACATCCATTGCGTAGAGTTGAAAACGGGAAACCAAGAGAAACCAATTCAAGGATGGCCGACGGTGCGCTCGAGTTCAGTCATCTACCGAGTTCGGGGAATCCTTACCTTATGGCCCTGCGCCTTAGGGTGCGTAGCTACTGCGGTCGGTCTAGACATTCCTAACCGAAATAAAAACACAGCAACTTTTTCCAGCTGTTCATAAGATGTGGTGTTATATTTTCTTTACACTGGTGGAAGTTAACCTCTTCGCCATCTAAGCAAAGTGCATTTACTTTCACCAGGATTTGGTTTTTAAGATATTGGAAAGAGCCTGGTGTACTTAAGAGGCTTTGGAGCGAACGGCTCTTTAATGCACTTAAACTTAACGTATCTGACCTGGTACCATATAAACTCTTGAAGATGAGAATGTATTTATAATATATTCATAGCTCACGAGCTCTCCATCATAACTTCCGTTAATGGGAAATGATGTAAGCACTGCCGTTACCTGGTAACGTGGATTAGTGCTAAATGGCTTCAGTTTGGGAACTTAATCGCCCGTAAATGACTTGACTATAAAACATCCCCCGTGCCATAGCTGCTCCAAGCTCTAAAGAAATAAACAGCCTATTAGTTCGGGTGGTGCGAAGCTGGTTCAATTTGTATGGAAGTAAAAACGTAATGCATGTGGCGACCAGTGTAGTCCTTAGTAAAAGACGCTGGTAAAATATGTGTGTGGAATATATCTAGTACAGCAAATCGATCTAAAACAAATCGATTGCAGTGATTTTCAGTCTTCCTGCTGCAGTTAGGTGATGGTATTAAAATTGATGATGATGATGATGATGACGATGATGATGATGATGATTGACACCGTGGATGGCCAGGGTGGATGGGCCTACTTACCTGTTTTAGAGGTCCGCCTCGCTTCAGCAACAAAATCACCTCCAGAAGACATGTCCCAACAGAAGAACACCAAAAGGGGAGGAAGGAAAATGGAGAAGGGGAACGAACAGGCTATTCTACAGACACCCCCCAATAACCGACAGAACTGCTGCCGACGAAATAATGCCACAACAGCTGCTTAAAAATGAAAATAAAAATTTAATGTTAAAATTTAAAGGAGCACCTCCACCAGAAACAGAACATGCTTGCTTGCAAAGCAAAAAAAAAAAAAAAAGACAAGAATTAAATTAAAAGTTAAAATGTTATAAAGCCCAAAGATTAAAATAAAATTACAGGCATGATTAAATGAGAAAGGGCTTGATAATTTACAAGGGAATGCAATACCGATCCGACATGCGGAGATCCAGGTCACGATGAAACGAGAAATTAAAAAATAAATTAAACAAATAAAATAGGATCAGAAAATAATTCCATAATTTGCATGACGGAGAAAAACACAGGGACATTTACCAAAAACACAAAGTTAAACCAACAAGATTAAATTAAAAAATATTAAGCTAACACCACAACACGTTTGAGTTTCGCGGTCGGCGCCAAGAGACCGACCTCGAGACCAGAATGCATTTCGGCAAAACAAAACAAACATGGCCACTAAAAACAGGAGACCGCATGTCCGATCGAATTACGGCAAACAAATATAGCAAAACTACATATTAAAATCAGCAGAAAGAAAAGAACGGAGGAAAACAATTACGTCTAAACACTATTAACATGAGGGCGGAGCCACGGAACGTAAATCAGATAAACAATATGCCCATCCCAAGATTGCCAAAGGAAAATAAATAATAATTTAAAACGTAAAATAAACTTAGAAATGTGTCTCCAGAAGGTACGAAGAAAACAATAACTTTTTTTATATATCAGGTAACGTTGACAAACAGAAATATTAGGCCTATAAAACAAAATAAGGTACAGAATTAAAACATTACTATAAGACGATATCGGAGCTCCATAACAATAATAAATATAAATGTATAATGCAACGTACCTTACATCCTTCTCAGTGGAGACACAATGAAAATAAAATAACTAACACACAATATAAATAAAATATAATACGGCATTAAATTGCCTTGAAAATGGCCCACCCAGCACATGCTTCGTTTTGGCATCACAAGCACTGATCTGCATCGAGATGCGATTCTATATCACTTTCATCTTCCAGGCGAAAGGAAGAAATCAAATTCTTATGTAGCACAGGCGTTTCCTTTTCTTGAATTTGTATTCATTTTTGGTAAAAGCTGGGGGCCAATGCCCCTAGCCCACGAAGAGATACTCTGTCACACCAGCTGGCAAGTTGCTTCTTAGACGACAGACCATTAACTCCACAAGATGGCGGAGAATCGCGCGTCAGATCCCGAACTGCATTCATGTAAATATTTATCGTCCAATCAAGGCTTGACACATCAATCAACAATGTCATTATTAAGTAAATAATTTGGCGGTATCATGAATACACAGTCCTTTGTTTCATGACGTAGAATATAATAAATGCCCTCAAACATTACTGGAATAGGATGAGTTTAATAAGGCACAACCAACACACTCTATTGGAGAAGAAGGAACCACGTGAAGACACCCCGAAGTCCGACAGCAGCTGCTATCTCGTGTTCACAAACGGAATCAAGTCACCAGGCGGTCGATTCAAAATGTCATGAATTCCGTCCAGGGGTAGATACATGTTTGAAACGTTGGGACGGGCTCTTGCACGTAACAATGATGATGATGATGATAATAATTGTTGTTTTAAGGAGCCTATCATCTAGGTTATCGGCCCCTTATGGTTTGGGTCAGAGTGAAAGATGAGAATGTAACGAAGATTATAACTAATACTAACTACAGACTTACAACTAAACAACTAACAACAGACTTAAAAATACTAGAAGAAGAAATGGTAAACAAAAACGGAATAAGGCAAATAGAGGACAGGACGAAAAGAAATGCTCTCAAACTTCGACGAATAAGGATTGAATAGGGACTTGGAGACAGGCAAGCCATGAAAGGCAGATACGGAAGGAAAAGATGACAGGGTCCACCCAAGAGAAGATGGAGAAGGTGGATAAAACCGGACCCAACTCATTAATCCCTCGGGGTCGCCAACTCCCAAACTCTACAGTCGTGAGCCCTTGAGGGTGTAGCACTATCCAGGGTGCACCAGAAGTGGTGGGGCTACATACAACCTGCCTTCTTAAGGACCTTGAGCAGAAGGTAGGCGACATGGCGAAGAGAACAGAAGGGGCCTGACCCCTCGAAGAATGGGGGATGAGGAAAGATGAGTCAAGGGCCAATTAAGGCTGGAAGTAAAATACTCCATAGGTCTCGGATACCCTAATACCGTCAGGGTCGGAAAAGAACTAGAGTTGACTAAGGGAGGTCGACAGGAAAGATGACAGAGAGGAGCCCAGCAAAAGTAAGTGGAAGCAAGGCCGAACTCAGTTGGGGTCGCTAGCCCACGTCCCACTAGTTGTGAGCCCTTGGGAGTATTACAGTACAGTCATCTGCTACGTGTAACAGGGTATTAGTGTAATACGGTGGGTGGTAAAATAGGGAAAGCTACAATCAACATTAGCGGCTTCGGTGGCGTAGTCGGTAGCATGCCGAGCTTCTATGCCCAAGATAGCGGGTTAAAACCCGGCCAAAGCCTTTGGATTTTTTAAGAGCGTTAAAAATCCCTCAGTATGCCTTCCTTCGGAGGAGAAGTAAAGCCGGCGGTCCCATGTCATAGATTTATGGCATGTTAAAGAACCTTCCACTAATTGCACCTGTGTGAAGCTAAATTGTATAGGTTAAGAATGTAAACAACGCTCTTAGGTTTCTACGTTCGTTGCCAAGAGCCAAATGCGGTGGCGTCTAGTAGCTAAGTTCTGAACTTGGCATAGTAGTCGTTGATGGTGGCGCTTGGCGGCAAAAGTAGGAACTATTTGAACAATTCTAAGTTGCAGTACTTAAATTAAAAAACAGATAACACACACTAATACAGTCATCACAATTAACACCGGTTATCAGACAGATTCTACACACACCCAAAGTACACGGGGCTACATGACCACGTTGTCGCAGCCCCTAAACTTAAGAACCAACCAACCATACAATCAACATTTTCAATAGGAAATACACTGTAGCTGGTTGAGGGGTAAATACAGAATATCTCCCTCTAATGTACAATTTGGGCGGCTCCGGTGGCATAGTCGTTAGCATGCTGAGCTTCCTTGCCCAAGATCGTGGATTTAAACCCGGCCGAAGTCGTCAGATTTGTTCAGATCGTTAAAACACCTCAGTATGCCTTCCTTCGGAAGGGAATTAAAGCCGGTGGGCCCATGTCTTAGATTTATGACATGTAGACTAAAATAATCCACCATTAGCTACAATTGTGTGAAGGTAAATTTGTAGGTTAGATTTGATTTAAGGTCTATAAGGTACCTAAGTTCGCCACCAGGTACTGGTTGCGGTGGGATCTAGTTGCCAAGTTCACAGCTAGGTGTCTTTGACGGTATCATTTGGTAGCAAAAGTAGGAACTACTTGAAATTGATCGTCTGCAGCCCTTACCAGAATTACAGATAACCCACACTAATACAGCCATCACAATTAACATCCGTTATCAGATAGATTCTACACACATCTAAAGTACACGGGGCTACATGACCGCGTTGTCGCAGCCCCTAAACTGAGGAACCAATCAACCAACGTACAGTCTGTGGTAATCTCGCAGTGAACTTTAGACACGAAACCCCTTTATGCTATCTGTATAGCTTCCCCTTATTATTCTCGTTTCTACGGGGTTGGGAATGAGATGCTATGATGAATAGCTATGTGACGAATTGTTTTTACGACCAGACGTCCTTCCTGATGCCAATCTCACAGGAGGAATCAATGAGACTTGCAATTAATGAAGATGATTGAAATTGGGCAAGTAGTTGGAAGGAAGCAGCCATGGACTTTTAGAAGGTACCATCCAGGCATTTGCCTTGAATTGGGAATTACAAAGCACAAAAAATCATTTCAAGGGCCACCGACGATCTGGTCCAAATCCACACATCTACAGTCTCTGGATATAGCCGGATCCGTTCTCTTGCACCTTAGCGCGTGAATCTACCGCTGTCATTTCATGTTATCTACACTTTGAAATTCATAGTTGAATGAGATATAACAATGAAATACTATACTCAATTACGATTATGCGTTAATTTAGCGTTACATTTTTATATGTTATTATGAACATCATCATTCATTTTGTTTGCTATGCATGATGCAGTAGAATTAATTAAAGCTCTTCCTTTCGTTAGGCTATACCTTAACATGCCATAAACGAAAATAATAATAAAAATTAATAAACAATAGGTTAATAATCTTTACGTAATTTATAATTAAATCTATTGTTAAAAAAATTGCAGCATATTTACGAAATACAACACTTGTATAAACTTGATGTATTCTAGAATTAATACAAAAATAGAGCGAGACAATGTTCACATAGTTTAAGAGTGACTTGATTTCCCTTACTACTGTGAATTTTACAGATATCATATAGTAAAAGAAAAATGAAAAAAAAAACATATTTTATTAAATATTTTATCCAACACCTTAGATCAAGGGGATTTGAAAATAATGAGTAATCTGGAATCTGAAAAATTCCTTTATTGCTATGGAATGAAGTTTGATAGACAACGTCAATTTTTACAACTAAGCTATAAAAGAAAAGATTTTTAAATGTAATGGAATTCCCAAATTCGAAAAATAATTGTTCAACACAAACAGTATGGTATGTAGCTTTTAATAAGTTTGTTATTTTAACTTTTCCTAAATTACGCTTGAATTCACTTCACTTTGAAACCCATGAACATTAGAAGCCGAACTAAAGTTTATATGATAGTCTGTCTTCTGTTATTCTGTTAATATTCAGAGACATTCTAGATTGGCAAGTGTTTTAATTTGTTAAGAGCGTGATTTACGAGTCTCCAACTCTTGCTTTATTGCTAACGCAAGGAAACTGAAAGGGTTAGCTTATTAGAGCGGAGCACAAGCTGTTGCATCGTAACTAAGGCGGCCCCAATACGCACCCCATAATAACTGAACAGTTCACCCTCATTTATGAGTAGGCTAAACTCAATACTTTCCCGCTGCATTTAATAAACATTGGGAGGGGTTATAAGCCTACAACAATTCAAAACTTTACTTTTTAAATTTGAAATTATAACCTCAGTTCTTAAAAGTTTCCGCAATTTCAACAAATTGATTAATTTAAAAAGATAGACAGTGCAGTAAATGCTTTTTCACGTAAAATTTATTTTACTGATCACAGTCTTAACAATCCAAATCATCAAAAGATTTACATTTCACTTAATCCACATGTATTTGTACCCATTTAGATTAGGCGGAAAGGGTCTAAACTCCACTAGGAAAGAGTTACATATAATTAATTGCACTGGTACACTAATTACACAAATACCTCGTTCCGGGTATAGTTTTATTTTTCCGCCTAATATAATTGGGCACAAATAGCCGACTGAAGAGTTATACGTTCAGAGTGTTTACATGTAACACCGAAAAATGGTTTCAACACTTTCTATAATCCCAAATAAGGAATATATTTCAAATATAATTCTTTATTTCTAATAGACCACCTCGTGGTGTAGCGGCTAGCGTTCTTGACTGTCACCCCGGAGGTTCGGGCTTGATTCACTGCTCTGCCAAGAAATTTTAATTCTGCTGTGAGGACTGGAACGGAGGCACGCTTAGTCTCGTGAGTAAAAATTCAGAAGAGGAGGATTAGATTTCCACCTCAGCCATCCTGGAAGTGATTTACCGCCACTTCTACTCCTGGCAATCCTGGGATGAATCCTAGCCTAAGGCCACGGCCGCTTCTTTCCCCATCCTATTTCCAACTTACAAATACACACAATAGTAGGCTACAGCCATCACAACAACACAGGTTACCACATATTTCCCCCTCCCCTCTCACACACAAAGGCACGAGGGCATATGACAACGATGCCGCAGCCTCTAAAATAAGCAACAACAACATATTTCTATCATAATACGCAAAGAAGAGATTTGGCCACTATCCAACATGGGTTCGCAACAATCAACCTTTCGCTGTTATTATTTTTGTTGCGTGAATTTAGGTGTTATCGTGTTCATTAAGCCCCGTGTACTTGGGTTTGAGTAGAAACTGTCTGATAACGTTGCTATTGTGGTATCTGTAGCAGTGTGTGTATTAGTAATTCGGGTGAGGATTGGGTAGAAGGCAGTCGTGGTTCTAAGTTAAGAACAATCCTTGCATTTGTCTGGAGTAAACATAATAAACCGCGTAAAACCACTACTATATTAGCTAAGGTGGGAATCGAACCCACTGGTTCTCAGCTTTGCCTCTATAGGCTGAGAGGACCACGTTCAAGGGCTCAGACCAAATTTAATTTTCTTGACAGAGCCGAGAATCCAGCCCAGATCATTTGGGACTGCAGTTCCAATACGTACCTCGAGACGTATGAAGGTGGAGATAACCTGTGTTATTATAGTAGTGATAATATTGATAGCCGGGCCTAGAGCTGAGAAGGAGGTACCGTTGCTATAGTTAGGTACTATTCCGTCAGTTGTCCGAGGTAGAAGTGATGTAGTGGATTCATTTAGGGGCTTTCCGACATCGTGGTCATTTAGCCGCAAGTACTCGGGTGTGTGTGTGTATGTGCAATATTCTGATAACCTGTGTTATTATGATGGGTTTATTAGTGTGTGTATTTGCAATTCAAATGAGGATTAGGAAGTAGGCGGTCGTGGCCATAGTGTAGGAACCATCCCGGCATTCGCCTGGAATGGAAGTGGAAAACCACGAAAAAACATTTACAGGATAGATGAGATGGGAATCGAATCCACCTCTTGTCAGTTTTACCACACAAGGCTGCGTGTACCCCGTTTCAGCCCTAAGACCAAAATTAAATTTCTTGGCAGAGACGGGGATCGAACCCGGACCTCCATGGTGCCAAGGTACAGTTGAGAAACAATTGATTGCTGATATTTGGATCGATTCAACGTCATCTCACTTTTTTTGTCTCATTAGGCTTACAGGACCACATTCCAAGCCTCAAACCAATTTTCTTAACAGATGTGGAAATCGAACCCAGGACCTTCGGTACTACAGTCTCAATACTCAGCCGAAGACAATTGAAGATGGAATGTCAATGATTGCATACCAAATGACAAAGATACTATCCTGAACTATTGGCTATGGGGTTAGCTATGAAGCAAGTATGTAAGGTTTTACCTGGAAATTTTGAACTTACTGTAAGGGAGTTAAATATATATAGCTATTTTTAGCCTACTTTTCACATTTTACAAAAATGAGGAAAAAGTAGACTTATGAGATCGGGCAAATGTGTGTCTGTCTGCCTATGTGTCTGTCCTTCTGTCTGTCTGTCCTTCTGTCTGTCTGTCTGTCTGGCTGTGTGTGTGTGTGTGTCCCCCTATCAACTCCTAAACGGCTGCAGCAATCGAAACAAAATTTGGTAGGAGTAAAGATCTATACCAGAATATCTCACCGCCTTATTTGAAAATGATGTCAGTGCTACCAACTGCTGAAAAATCGCAATTGAAATTTGAGCTCCATGTTCGATATCTTGGAAGGTACGAATGGTAGCTTTTCAAAATTGGCACACGTGTAGATAATAATATTGCAGTTTAATTTCCAGGAGGCCATACATGGCAGTGTTGCCAAAATGATCATAAGCCTGCTGATAGATCCAATTTTTAAATGCATATAACTTCTACACTATCAATTGGATTTCAACCAAATTTCGTATGTGCTATGTGTACATAAACAGATATGACTGAGCGTATTCTTAAGAGCCACCAGGGCTGCCAACTGTTAATAAATGCTCTCAATTTTTTTCATCCAAATAACCATATATCAAAAAGTATGCAAGCCGACAGCATTAAACTATGCACACGTATAGTACCTGACATTCTATATTAATTTGGAGTAACTTATATACGTCAGTGCTACCAACATGATACTAAGCCTGCTGAGAGGTCCAACTTTAAATACATGTAACTTCTATACTATCATTTGGATTTCAACCAAATTTCGTGTGTGCTATATGCACCATAACAGATATGACTATGCCGATTCTTAAGACTGACCATGGCTGCCAACTGTTAATAAATACTCTCTCTCTTTGTGTTACCCTAATGTCCTTATATCAGAAAGTATGCAAGCCAATAGCTCTAAACTTTGCACACGTATAGTACCTGGCAGTCTTGATTAATTTGGAGTAACTAATATAGGCCTACGCCAGTGCTGCCAACATGATTCTAAGCCTGCTGATAGGTCTAATTTTAAAATTCATGTAACTTCTATACTAACTAATGGATTTCATTCAAAATTGACAGAATAATAGATCATGTTATTTCAGATTATTTCTGACCAATACATGTATGTCATTGTTGCTAACATGATTTTACGCGCGCTGTTAGATCCAATGTTTAACTGCATGTAACGTCCATGCTATCTATTGGACTTCAACCAAATTTTGTATTCTGTACCTTAAGAGATGGAACTAAGAATATATTCAGTCACCAGGGCTGCCAACTGTAGTTCACTATTAGGCTACATTATGCCAGGTATACAGTATTTCGAACTAATTAGAAATTTCGATATTACCAACTTAATTTCGTCATTATTCTAGATAGATCCAAATAGATTAATCATTGATATGAATCTTAACTTTTAAGAAAATTAGGCTCTTTAGTTCGTCACGGAACTTCTTGTTGTTTCCGAGTTGGTCTTAGAAATCTTGGTTATACTCAGCTTGTGGGTCTCTATGAATCTTGGTTATACGCCACAAATTGATCTGCAGTCACTGGATGTAGTGAGAGAATTGATCATAATGTAATGCTGTGTGCCCAGGTCATTATAATATGAAACAAAACAACAGGGATATTACATCGTTAGTTATTTTTGAATGTTCAATTTAGTTGCAACGATATGATCATAACAAGAGAATCATTCATAATTCATTAAATTAAAAGTTAATTTAATAAAAACTTCCGTGAATATAATTTAATGTGAATGCAGAGTTAATTTTTTAGTGATTCAATTTGTAGTGTGTTATTGTAATTTTCGGTAGTTCACGAATTGAATCAATACCGGTATATTTGTATCATATTACTTTTATGTCCAGTTTATGTTTATTAACTGTCGACATATATGGTCCTGCGAGCTCGTAGATCAAATGTTTGTTATGATATCCAGTACAAATTAATACGGTATACATCCTTGACCCGGAAAATCTCCTAATAATAGATAATTAAAAACATGTAGTCTTGGTGAAAATGATTTATGCAAGCAAAGCCTACAGTACTTTAATTGTAAGAAAAGAAAAGAAAAGAAAAGAAAAGAAAAGAAGAGAAAGCTATAAACAAACAAAACAAATATATATATACGAGCCTTACAGTAGTCGCTTATGATGTGTAACATGTGACATGTTATCCTAATATGTGTGTCCCGGGAGCGCAAATCCCTTATTGACAGTGAACTCTGTTGGTCATTGAAATAACTACTTGTAAAACCCCAGTGCCAAATCCTGACCGTAATGAATCATAATTGTTATTTGCCGTGGCAGAAGCAATCCACTGCCTACTTGATGCGAGCTGCGCTCTATACCGGCCAGTTAGTGAACCCATGCCAGCGATGTTATTGAAAATGGCCTCATTTAGCCGATCAGCGCACTGCCAAGTGTAGGCACGATTAAAAATTAGGTGTGCGGAAGGTATATTAAATGTGTTTCTTCCAGTGATATGTTTAGACCAACGAAGTTTGAATTATTGTTAGTAGTCGGCGTTAATATACTGAATTCCTACGTTGTTTGGAGTGTTTGTTGATGCGATATAGATTCCACATAGCCACATGACCGACAGTACGTCGTTGTACTGAACTCTGCCATCACGCGCGCTCATTGTTTCCGTCCCATGCACTTCCGTCCCATCCACTTCCGTCCCTTTTCCAAAATCACTCCCACAAAAATGTCCAGCTACCGAGTGGAAAGATGTTACACATCAAAAACGAAAACAAACAAAAAAGCAAAATAACGTAACGTAACGGCTCCTAGGTCTACCTCTGCTTCTCTTACTCTCTACATTCAAACTCTTAGGTAATAGCCCAGTCATTTGGTGTTCAGAAGTGCCTGTTTCAAAAAAATTAGGGTAGAAGGTTCCTCGACGGATTCTTATGTTTTTCGATGTGCTGAATCCGAATCTGAAGTTTGCCAACAAAAAGAAATGACGGTTTTACAGTGAAAATCACAACAACAAAAAACTACAAATTTCGGACTTTTTTCACAAAATCGCTTATAAGTTGAAAAATATGCAACCTAGTGAATTTCTCATTATTTATTAAATTAAAGTAGACAAATTTTCTTTCAAAATGCACTGGGCACTTTTTGCTTTTGAGTGCAGGGTACCGTCGCTACAGCGCGCTGTAAAAGAGCGACTTTTTGGCACTTAGGCAAAAACGAGAGAAACTCACCCCTAACTAGCCCCAGACACTTTCTAATTCGCGTTTCCTCCATTAATACGTGTTTTATTCATGTTATATGGTGGTAACATGATTGAAAGTTCGTTGGGAAAAAAATGATAAATTAATATATTCAAGTTAAGTCCATCTGTACTTATCCACCTAATGGTAAGGTGTGAAAGTGACGAGGTGAGTAATGTAAAACAGTTTTTGAGATTTTTCACTCAACATCTCACCATTTCACACATATCTCACACATTCCTAAAGAGATATATTTAATATATTAATAGTGTGAAACCGGAGTCGTTTCCCCTTTGTGTGAAATGTTCACCCTCAAGCCCTCAATAGGAAGGGTCCCTTTTTTGCCGACACATCTGTCCTTGGCAGGTCCCCCTACATGATTCTGGCCAACTCCTCTGCCATTCGAGTTTAGTTTAGTTTGTTCTCTCCTCCTCGTGGGACTGCTAAGTGTTCTTCTTCGGGTTTCTGCCGTTCGTTCAGTGTTTTCAAGTGAACTAATGTTGTTATTAGTTAATATGTGAGGGACGAATATGTCGTGTCGTGAATGTGCAATTAGTGAGGAGCCTCTGGATGATCAGACTCGAACTTTCTTTCAAACGACAAGAACAAGAGTAGATTCATGGAGCTCCTCAGGAGTAGACTGAGTGAGGCACGGATTGAATCACGACAAGCCATTGAGGATGCTGATGCCCTCGTCGTAAGAACGGCTCAATCCATAGCGTCCATGCATGGCACAGTTGCAGTGGTGGGAGAAGATGTTGACCTTCTCGTCATCATGATAGGCATCCGCACTTCTCCTTACGTTTTCTTCCTGAAACCAGGAAAATGAAAAGTACCACTGACGCTATATAGACCTGGCAGCGCGCTAGAGGAGCCTCTGAGCCACCATATTTTAATCCTCCACGCTGGCAGTGGTTGTGACTCCACATCCGCCATGTTCAACCAGGGTAAGACGAAATTCTTGAAGACCCTCAAGAAGAACCCAGATCGTGTAAACTACCTTGAGCATTACATGGACCCCACAGCACAAGTCGAGGAGGTAGTGAATGTTTGCGAAAAATTTCTAGTGGCCTTATATGGTGGTGACCACCATACCACTCGTCTAAACGAACTGATGTACAAGCTGTACCTCAGTACAGCATATAAAGTCACCGGAAACATGGCCTCGATCCCTCCCACTGAAGCTGCAGCCCGTGAGCACTTTCTGCTAGTATACCACCAGATCCCACAGTGGCTCGACAATCAGCTCAACCCAGAACAGTGAGGGTGGAAGTCGTCGAGGAAATGCCTCATCCCCACGAGAACAGCTAAGGCCCGAGCTCCTGACAAGCTTCTCCGCAAGATCTCTTGCAAATGCGACTGTCGAAGAATCTGCGGTTGTCGATGTGTGGGTCTATATTGCTCTAGGCTTTGTACCATCTGCGAGGGAAACTGTCTGAACGTTGACAACTCATGCGACATCGGCAATGAAGGTGACCCTGATGACCCTCCTCCGGTTGAGTCACCACCTACAATCCTGGAGACATCAGCACAAGGTAAATAGCATGTTTGTACACCACCTTATTCCAATGCGGTTTGCTTACTTCACCCTCTAATGTATTCGTACGATTTCTTTTTTAGAGGTGTCCGAGAATCCTGACTATTCCATCCCGGTCGAATCACCAACGACGATAGCGGAGACTTCAGCAGAAGGTAAACTGCATGTTTGTAATACACCCTATTTCACTGGGTTTCGAACAGTTTTCAAACTAGACACCTGAAAGTATTGTGTACAATAATATGTACAATTCCTTTTCCAGTGGAGTTACCGACCGATAGCGATCAACCGGGGCCTTCTACTTGGCAACCAGAGGCTGCTCCATCGAGGCCAAAAACGAGGAAGCTCAATTAAAGAATTGAAATTAATTATAATGTATTAATAGTTAATTGTTATTATATTCCTTTTCATTATATTCATTTCATTTAATTTTGAAATAAATAATAAATCGGCTTGATCGGTCATTTATGAATTCCTACCACTCCGTGGGCAATGTTTTTCAAGGTCTCCGTAATCTTGTAACCACCATAGAACATGAATAAAACACGTATTCATGGAGAAAACACGATAAGAAAGCGTCTGGGGCTAGTTAGGGCTGAGTTTCTCTCGTTTTTGCCTAAGTGCCAAAAGGTTGCTCTTTTTCAGCGCGCTCTAGCGGCGGTGCCCTGCACTCAAAAGTTACAAGTGACCAGTGAATTTTGAAGGAAAGTTTGGCTACTTTAATTTTGTAAATAGTGAGAAATTCACTAGGAAGTATACTTTTCATCTTATAAGCGATTTTGTGAAAAAAGTCCGAAATTTTTAGTTTTTTTTGTGCTATTTTCACTGTGAAGCCGTAACTTTTCTTGTTGGCAAACTTCAGATTCGGATTCAGCACACCGAAAAGCATAAGAATTCGTCGAGAAACCTTCTACCCTATTTTTTTTGGGTCAAAACTACCATTTGACTGGGCTATAAGAAGGAAGGAAGCTTTTAGTTTTACGTGACGTTAATCATGCGATCATGAGCCACGGGACCTCCTTTTTACGTTGAATCCGAACCACAAGACATGGCAATTCACTTCGAAAATCTCACATGCATTGACCGGGAATTGGAGCCGGCCCACCTTGGTGAGAGAGTCTTAGGTAAGATTATGGAGTTGCGGATAGCATACTTTGGCCACGTTATGCGATCAGATGCATTGGGGAAAGAAATCATGCTAGGAATGATCAGCGGTACAAAAAGACCAGGTCACCAGAGGACACGTTGGTTAGACACCATTAAAACAGGCTCTAATCTCATACTGGAACAACTAAAGAATGCAGTGTTGCACAGGACAACCTGGAGAGTGATGATACATAGATTCGTCGATTTAGTATTTATTTAGCGTATGGCTAGAGATAGAATAGTTAACATGGATAGAATCTATACTATGTATGTATGTTCAGAGTTTTGCTGTATTCTAGAACTTCAGGAGTCGCAAGAGCAAAGTCGCTATTACTGCCATTATACTTTCTTGTCCTGCATTCCACGATGATGTGCTGAATTGTCTGTTGTCGCCGATGGCCGAATTCGACTGAACGGATGACATCATCATCCTCATCATCATCATCAATCTCTCCTCCACCTTTCCCATCACATGACCCCACCATCTGAGTCTGCTCATACGAACAGCTTCATCTAGGGTATTTATTTCTAATTAAGAATACCTTCCTGCCATTGCTAAGAATCATTCAGCAATCATTCATACTACCCTCATATCACCTACCTCTAACTTATATCACATATCCTGAATATACTCAGCTCTCACTTTCATAGAGCAAGGTCGGTTTAAATGCTGAATGCTGTAAGGAGAGTTTACTCGCTACCCTAATATCTTTCGTTCTATCTGACATTCTAATTTTCTTGTACTTTCTTCTTACCGAACATCTCCTTCGTTTTTGAAACGTTGATTTTTATACCTTACTAACTACATTTCTGTTCAAGTTCTAACATGTAGGCTTGCAAGCTTTCGACAGTGTCTGTCATTACAACCAGATCATCAGCATAGGCCAGACTACTTATCTGGTTTCCAACTAATTGAATCTCACCCAGCCAGTTTATGCTCTTCATTAAATGGTCCATATCTCTATAAATGAAGTCAACTTTCTGTCTGAAGATCTGGAATTTTTGATCAAAACTTTGTATTTTTCCCGAATGAGGTGAATAATGACCAAATATACCCCTAGTTAGATTTTTGTCTGTTTGTATATTTACCACTTCGTTATGGGTTGGCGTCAAAACTAGCGAATGGCATAAAGTAAGTGTAAGTAGAAGGAACCACTAGAATAAAACTAGGCTACAAACTATTTATATAATACAAAGGGGTGAGGGAGTTAACACGGAACCTCAAATCCCGGCAGTAAGCCAGTTGCGCAATCTGTAACCTTCTCTTCACATCGCAATGCTAGATGTGAGAATTTGCTGATCTAAGAATATTACGAGGCCGTGTGGCGGAGGGATCGCGGCGAGGTGCATCCAGATGAGTAGCATGTACCGATTACAAAACAGCAGGTTGGGAAGCACTGGATGCTCTCATAGCATTGATTACACATGCAGCTGGCAAGATACCTGAGTTGAGATAATTAAGACTTATGCTGAAGTACTGTAGCCTATGTCGTATCCCGTGAACATGGTTAGGTATATAACAAAACAACGAAACTTCCTAGTGGAAAATTAATTCTCAAGAAGAAGTCTTCCAGTAAATGTGTTCATCCGTATCAGCGCCGTACGAATTTTACTTGTGGGGGAACCTCAAACAAAAGGTATATTGAAACAATCCGCGCGTACACTGTAGGCTCGCAAGAACGAAATAACTGCACTGATACGAAATATCAGTGAATGTACCAAAACTTCCTTCGTCGGCGCAATGTACGTTTAGAAAATCAAGGCCAGCATTTCCAGCAACTACTCTGAAATTCATGTTAGTTATTGCGTTAAAAAGTGTAAATGTGTTAAACTAGTTCGGCGCTACGCTGCTGCCAGCGCTAGTACCTTACGCTGCAATACATAGTATCCCGGCCTCTATGATATTTCTTTCATAGGGAAGGTTGATGATGATGATGATAATTGTTGTTGTAAAGGGCCTAATATCTAGGTTATCTGCCCCTAATGGTTTGGGTGATAGTGAAGGATGAGAGTGAAAATTATAACTAATACTAACTACAGAGAAGCCTCCGTGGCTTAGGCGGCAGCACACCGGCCTCTAACCGCTGAGTCCGTGGTTCAAATCCCGGTTACTCCATGTGAGATCTGTGCTGGACAAAACGGAGGCAGACAGGTTTTTCTCCGGGTACTCCGGTTTTCCCTGTCAAAATTTCATTCCAGGAACACTCTCCACTATCATTTCATTTCATCTGTCATTCATTTAATCATTGCCCCAGAGGAGTGCGTCAGGCCTCGGCAGCCGGCACAGTCCATATCCTCGCCGCTAGATGGGGGCTTCATTCATTCCATTCCTGACCCGGTCGGAGACTGGAAGCAGGCTGTAGATTTTCATTCACTAACTACAGACTTACATACTAGAAGGAGAAATGGTAAACAAAAGATAAGGCAAATAAAGGACAGGAAGAAAAGAAATGCCATCAACCCTCGAAGAATCAGGACTGAGGGACTTGGAAGGAAGGAGAGCCATGAGAGGCAGATAGGAAAGAGAAAGAGGAGAGAGCCCACCCCAAGGTCAGTGCAAAAAGGGAAAAACAAGATGTTCAGTAAAGAACATATAGCCTACTTTCTCCTAAATGCATGGGTATTGTTATAACTCTTTGTCCTTTTCAAGGAGTATGATTGAATGATGGTTGTAGGAGCTTGTTTGAAATACAACGTGCTATAGGGATATTAAACATGAATATGAGGTGCCCTTTGCTAGTGCTACCTCTGTACCAAATTTCGTTCAATTCGGTTTCACCGTGTTTGAATTGATAGGGGGAATCGATTTGCACACATACTTGGCCACCATCTGCAAACTATTGGGCTGATGTTCTTGCAGTTTGGTCAGAATATGTTTCCCACATAAAGATATGGTGTTGCAAAATTAGGTAGAGACTAGATTATTAGGTTGGTCGTAATTACATTTTAGCTTTTAACATTTGGGTGGCCGCGATTACGTTTCCATCAAGATAGCGGTGATATAAAACATGACACTGAGGTGCCCTTTGCTAGTGCTACCTCTATACCAAATTTCGTTCCATTTGGTTTCAGCGTGTTTGAATTAATAGGGGGAATCGATTCTGACACAAAGATGGCCGCCATCCGCAAACTATTAGGCGAATGACCTATTAGATTGGTCAAAGGATGCTCCCTCCATAAAGGTATGTAGTTGCAAAATTTGGTAGAGATCGGATGATTAGGTTAATCGTAATTTGATTTAAGCTTTGAACATTCGTGTGGCCGCCATTACGTTTCAGTCAAGATGGCGGCGATATAAAACATGACACTGAGGTGCCCTTTGCTAGTACTACCTCTGTACCAAATTTCGTTCCATTCGGTTCCACCGTGTTTGAATTAATAGGGGGAATCAATTTTGACATAAAGATGGCCTCCATCCGCAAACTATTAGGTGAATGACCTATTAGATTGGTCAAAGGATGCTCCCTCCATAAAGGTATGTAGTTGCAAAATGTGGTAGAGATCGGATGATTAGGTTAATCGTAATTTGATTTAAGCTTTGAACATTCGTGTGGCCGCCATTACGTTTCAGTCAAGATGGCGACGATATAAAACATGACACTGAGGTGCCCTTTGCTAGTGCTACCTCTGTACCAAATTTCGTTCCATTCGGTTCCACCGTGTTCGAATTAATAGGGGGAATCAATTTTGACATAAAGATGGCCGCCATCCGCAAACTATCAGGTGAATGACCTATTAGATTGGTCAAAGGGTGCTCCCTCCATAAAGGTATGTAGTTGCAAAATTTGGTAGAGATCGGATGATTAGGTTAATCGTAATTTGATTTAAGCTTTGAACATTTGTGTGGCCGCCATTACGTTTCCGTCAAGATGGTGGCGATATAAAACATGACACTGAGGTGCCTTTTGTTAGTACTACCTCTGTACCAAATTTCGTTCCATTCGGTTGCACCGTGTTCGAATTAATAGGGGGAATCGATTTTCACACAAAGATGGCCGCCATCCGCAAACTAATACGCTGATGACCTATTGGTTTGGTCAAAGGATGCTCCCCCCATAAAGGTATGTTGTTGAAAAATTTGGTAGAGATAGGATGATTAGGTTAATCGTAATTTGATTTAAGCTTTGAACATTTGTGTGGCCGCCATTACGTTTCCGTCAAGATGGCGGCGATATAAAACATGACACTGAGGTGCCTTTTGTTAGTACTACCTCTGTACCAAATTTCGTTCCATTCGGTTGCACCGTGTTCGAATTAATAGGGGGAATCGATTTTCACACAAAGATGGCCGCCATCCGCAAACTATTACGCTGATGACCTATTGGTTTGGTCAAAGGATGCTCCCCCCATAGAGGTATGTCGTTGCAAAATTTGGTAGAGATCGGATGATTAGGTTAGTCGTAATTTGATTTAAGCTTTGAACATTTGTGTGGCCGCCATTACGTTTCCGTCAAGATGGCGGCGATATAAAACATGACACTGAGGTGTCCTTTGCTAGTGCTACCTTTGTACCAAATTTCGTTCAATTCGCATTCACCGTGTTCGAATTGATAGGGGGAGACAGACATTCAGAGTACACACACTCACACACACACACACACACACACAGACACACACACACAGACTCACACACACACATACACACACACAGACAGACACACTTTTTTCGCCCTGTGTTGATCTCATAAGTCTACTTTCATTTTTTGCGAAAATCGAAAGTAGGCTAATACGGACCCAGCTCAGGAATACCTTGGGATCGTCAACTCCCAAACTCACCAGCCGTGAGCCCCTGAGGGTGTAGCAATATCCAGGGTGCACAAGAAGTGGTGGTCCTTGAGGGACTCGATCAGAAGGCAGAAGATAACATGAAAAGAAAAAAAGGCTGACCCCTCGCAGAAGGAGGGTATCAGGAAAGATGAGACAAGGGCCAATTAAGGCGGGAAAGGAAGAGACTCCATAGGCCTCGGATACCCTAATACCGTCAGGGTCGGAATAGAACAAGAGTTGACCAAGGGAGGTAGACAGGAAAATATACGGAGAGGATCCCGTCACAAGTAAGTAGAAGCAATGCCGGACTCAGCTGGGGTCCCGTGGTCGCCAACCCACGTCCCATTAGATGTGAGCCCCCGGGGGACTTTAGAGAAGGACCTCACCGTATAAGAAGTAGCAAGTTATCCTTCTATCACTTCACACCGATCGTGGAGTGACGATGTGTTATGCTGGCGTGGATCAGCAGCAAAAGGTTGGTCTTGAACTGAACTCGAGCTCGGCTGTTGGTGCGAATCCTGCCGCGGGCATGGTTGTGATGTCTCCAGTTGCACGCCGATTCAATTTCTATGTTATATGATATACGACTGGCTCCGTAGCGCAGTGGTAACGTTCTCGCCTGCTGAGACCAAGGTTACAGGAACGAATCCTGGCGCCGTCAGTTGGCATTTGATGGATCCTCTACTGGCACGCTAATGATCCCCTTCGGGGCAACATTCCGGCACCCTGACGTCTCTAAATGCCTCAGTAGTTAAAAAGGACATAAAACAAATTACATAACCATCATACCAAAACACATTATACTGGGCCATGGTGCGCACGAGTAAACACTGCAAGCTAAGCCGGCTGTGACTGGCGCAGGTGGTGGCGCGCTCCGCTGACTCATATCGTTTGTTCATACGTGTTTTGTCATTCATATGGACGTGTATCTGCAAAGCTTAGACGTTAGTGTTGCAGCGGCTTCGGTGGCGTAGTTGGTAGCATGCTGAGCTTCTATGCCCAAGATCGCGGGTTCAAATCCGGCCGAAGTCATCGGATTCTTTAAGAGCGTAAAAAATCCCGAGTATGCCTTCCTTCGGAGGGGAAGTAGCCGGCGGTCCCATGTCATAGATTTATGGAATGTTAAAGAACCTTCCACTAATTACACCTGTGTGAAGCTAAATTGTATAGGTTAAGAATGTAAACAACGCTCTAAGGTTCCTACGTTCGTTGCCAAGAGCCGACTGTGGTGGCATATAGTAACCAAGTTCTGAACTAGTCGTTGTTGACGGTGGCGTTTGGCGGCAAAAGTAGGAACTACTTGAAAATTCAAAGTCTGCAGTCCTTACTTCAATTAAGAAACAGAAACACACACTAATACAGTCATCACAATTAACACCGGTTATCAGACAGATTCTACACACACCCAAAGTACACGGGGCTACATGACCTCGTTGTCGCAGCACTAAACTGAGGAACCAACCAACCGTTAGTGTTGCGTGTTTAGTGAGTATTGTGATTACTGTGTTTGTTGGGCATGCCTAGACACCAATTCGCATTGTGCGAACGTGTGTACAAGTATATCCATAATTCGTATTTGAAATGCAGAATGTCTTGTTCTGAAACAAGACGAAAATTTCGAATCAAGTTTCCAGGAAGACCTGTGCGTAATGCCAGTAGAATTAGGAGGCTTGCTAAACGATTCAAGTAAACTGACTCCATGAATACGAAGAAAGTTAACAGACAACGTGTGTTCTTATAGAACAAGAATTAGATGAGATCGTTGTCCATTCTTTCATCAGAAGATGTCAGGTTTGTGTTCCAAGAGAGGGATGACATTTTCAGCATCGCCTATGAGCACAGTAAGTACACATTATTGAACATGTTTGGTAAAAGTGTGAAATTGCGCGCTACCACCGGCTGAACCAGGTACGCGCGGCCGCAATGTGCACCAGTCACAGCCGGCTTAGCTTGCCGTGGTTACTCGCGCGCACATAGATAATGACGCTGTACAAGTAAAAATAAATTAAATTGTATCTGGCTACAAATATATGGTATATTTTTTAAATATTTTGCGACATACCTGATAGTTTATTTCTCTTATCACCGGCTCAATGTTTATTTTTGTGGTCTTCCTTTCAGTATCTAATAATTAGAGTAATTCTATGTAGAGCAAGTTACTGGATGCAAATCGCGACATTCCATGGGTGTTGGCCAAACAAGGTCCAACAGTCTAGCCATAACCCCTGTTCCCTGTCTCCTAAACTCTATAGTTACCCATACATCGCAAATCCGTCAACGATGGGTACGAAGAGCTAGTATAAAATAAACAGTACTGGTGAAATATTACAGCCTTGCCGCACTCCTGGGATACTAATGATAATAATGATAATAATAATAATAACAATAATAATAAAAGATAAAAGAGCGTGATGCCACAGTGGCTTTGCTTCTCGTTCTTTACCCGGACTTCCGGTGTTCGAGTTGCGGTAACAGCCGGGTGGAATTTTCACCTGAAAAATCACCTAGCATCAGGAAAGGCATCCGGTCTTAAATCCACAGCGAACACCCAAATGATCCAGGTTGGCTCCGGACAAATTATGATACGCCGCAGAAATGTTTAATGATGATATGGATTTAATGACCCTTTTAACTCCTGAGGTTTTGGTGACTCCAGGAAATACATTTAGATCTAGAAGGACAATATGCTATTAACTTGCCAGTAAATGTATTGACTAGGGTGTATCTTCTCTAAGTCCCCTTAAATACTAGGTGACTGTTGGGATTCGATCCTGCAACCTTGATAACACACAGAGAGAGAGGTCGTTACCCACCTGATCAACACAGCTGACTGGGTGAGAGATGGCAGTAAACACGAGCTGTGGCACATCTAACAGATAATACGTATTCGTTGAAATTTCCTTTTGTGCACAATTTGCAATGAATGCGAGCAGAATCCTACCACAAATCCTGTCTCATACAGGTTGGTAGGCAGGCACACACCTTTCCTGTTGCGGTAGACTCTTTGTTCCACCACGTGCCACCAGAATCAAGCTGTGTAAACAGAGATAGGAGTCACCCAGTCTCTCATGCCATGTCCCCCAGCGCTACCAGCCTGCCTTCCCTGTTTGAACATGCAAATTGTGGATTAAAACCGTTTGCATAAGCCAATAATTTGCAGTCTCTTTTTCTCTCTCTTCCTCCCAATGTTTCTCGCTCTCTTCCTCTCACTTTTCCCTCCCTCTTCAGGGAATACCTCGATGGTAGGTAGTTAGCATCTTTCTCTGTATATCCCGGTTACATTATAAACCCGGCGACATTGGTCACAGAGATACATCCCCCTATACATACGACGCGTATGTTCGTATTAAGCCCTACGGATACAGAAAGGGGGGACAAAAAAAAGAAGGGCAGTTACCTCCATGTTGGAAACTCAAAATAAAGAACAGAAGCTAGGAGCATGTGATGATGAGAAAAGGCCGTTCTGCGCAGGATGCGTTCATTAAAGAGTGCGCACTTTAAGTTCAAATAATATTCTTCAGAACCAAGGGGAAGAGTAATACATGCTAAATATTTAAAATGTAATGAAGGGTGATGACACACTCTGCACCACACACTTATGTGTTGAAGGATGGATACAGTTCGCATACACTAATTGTTTGGTTAATATGGGCAACTTTTTTATTAGGGCGAGGTCGAATTCCGACATAGTCAGTTGGCATTTGAAGGTGCTTAAATGTGACGGAGCAGTGTCAATACATTTAAAGATCCCCTTTTGGGCGTAATTCCAGAACCTCGGCATCTCCAAAAGCCGCAGTAGTTAAAAGGGACGTATAACCCATAACATTAATATATATTATTTTTATCTGGGTCAAACCTGGCGAACGGAATCAAATCAATATTTATGATCACAATGATGACTTTATGAATTAGGTCGCTCTTTAAGTAACCATCTCCAATATTTACTTACCCGGTCCTTATCAAAGCAACAACACCGCCGAACTAAACCTAGCAAAACTGATTATTTTGGATCGCCTTCAACAAACAAAACCGGTAAAGGAGTAAAATCATCAGTTTTACCCAATTGCTTCTTAAAGAACCTCCATGTACATGGATTTCACTATTTGTGCCATGCACTACGTAATAGCTTAGAGTTCTAATTTCCAATCCTTGAGGCTTGAAAACCCAATGTTTGGAATTTACAGGCAGCCCAGAGCGGGGAACAATCTCAGTGTGATAGGCTGCACAGGTCAGTGTCACTGATACCATTGTCAAGTACACCCAAATACACTAGTGTCCAAACATAAGTGTCCAACATAAGTAACGAATAAGCAAGGCAACAGGAAATAGACCGCAAATCGCACGACATATGCACCTACCAGCTTTGTTTAGCGGCGTAACCGCAAGGTAAACACAGCCAGTGCCTGCGCCCCATATTCCCTCAGTCGTGTTTGCCCTGTTATAGTGTGCGGAGTGTAGCCTCGTGGTGAACGTGACAACATAATAGCACAAGGACGCCATTTGGACCCCGTTTTGGAGGGTAGAATACTCGGCCGCCTGAGAACAGGCCAGACACAGACCGAAGTCGCCGTATCCTTGAATGTGCCACAAAGTGTCATTTCCAGGCTTTGGAGACGATTTCGAGACACAGGAGATGTTAGTCGTAGGCCAGTACCAGGTCGACCAAGAGTAACCACCCCACAGCAGGACCGACATCTGGCCTTAACCGCCCGACGAAATCGGAGTGCACCTGCAAGACAATTATCAGCGGAGCTTACAGCCGTCTCAGGGGTTGCCGTTTCCCGGAAAACTGTATAACGGAGAATCAGAACAGCAGGGTTGTTTGCCAGACGTCCAGCGGTGAGCGTACCGCTCACTCCAGCACACAGATGGGCCCGTTTACTTTGGAGCCGTCACGTCCAAACTGGACCATAAATGAATGGAGGCATGCGCTCTTCAATTCCCACAAAGATTCCCGTCGCACATTAATCTGGAGAGAACCGGGTAGCCGATACAACCACAGTAACATCGTGGAACGGGACCAGTATGATGGTGGATGTGTCATGGTGTGGGGCAGCATCATGTTGAATGGGCGTGCGGACCTGCACACCTTCATGGGTGGTCCGAGGAACACTGACAACGCTCGGAGATACAGGGATGAGGTACTGAGACCACATATTCGACTCTTCAGAGGTGCGGTTGGTCCAGACTTCCTCTTAATGTACGATAATGGCCGACCGCACCGTGCTTCTCTGGTGGATGAATTTCTTGCTGAGGAAGACATACATCGCATTGACTGGCCAGCGAGGTCTGCGGAACTGAATCCTAGAGAACATGCCTGGGATGCATTGGGAAGGCGAATTACATCCCATCAGCCTCCACCAAGGACCCTTCAAGACCTTCGAATTGCCCTTTCGGAGGAATGGGATTGACTACCACAAGAGCTCTTGGACCGTCTGAGGAGCATGCCACGTTGCTGCGAAGCATGTGTGGCCGTTAGGGGTATCCATACACCCTATTAACCGCACGTTTTGTTGTGGAATACATTGCCAAGTTTTGTTAGTTGTTGTCATAGGTGTACCTTAGCTATCAGAACGTTTCTGACACTGTTTTTTTGGACAAGCTGTGTGACATATGGTGTGTGATTCATCTTCCGTTTATTCAGCAATTCGTCTGACATTCCTATCAGGCGGTATGGCTTCGTTTAGTGATTATGCTTAACTTTTGGACACTAGTGTAGCTCAGTGGTCGGAACACCGGTGTACAAAGCCGCTCTCAAGCAAGTCTGCTAGTATACACTCTCCGCCTTTTAAAATAAGGCGCTATTTTACAACACAGAGTGACATACTTTACAACAAAAGCTGTCCGTAGGACAGGCGAATTGTGAGCGTAACGAGCAGAGTGCTTGGCCCTTGAACGAGCATACGACGAACTGCACAGTCTTCGTCATGGAGGAAAGAAAAGAAGGAGATGCCTTCGCTGCGCTGCCTAGCTCAAGCTGCTGAAGCCAAACGGCTCGCCCACTTTGGTTGCAAGAAAATGGCTGTCCCTATGTTTAAAGCCGCAAACCACTCCCACTAGTAATGGATTTTAGTGACATAAAACGGCAATGACAAGTCAAGATTTTTTCTTGGATAGGCAGAATACACTCTGTACATCACGGTACTTGGCACAAATAAGTTACGTTATATTTTTAAAAGCCAATTTAAATATATATGTGAGAGCACCTTTGCGAGGCTAGTTTTGTAAGGAAGACGCGGCAAAACGTAATAATACGCTGAAACACTGATTAAATAGAATACAGGTGTCTGAATATGCGTGTTATACCAAAGAAGGAACATCTTGGGAATTAATGATGCCGAACTAATTACGGTATTTACACCAAATTGAGTTTTATGTTCTTATTGGTGTTGAGGCATTCATCAGTTTTTAGGCCTAATTTCGAGCACAGCCACTTTCACTCATTGGTCGTACACATTTTGATATTCAAGAATACGAACCTCAAAATTAATAAACAGAACAATTAAAAAAGGACGCATATTTGCCCAAAAATACGGTATAGCCTATACGTTTCAGTGCCGTAAGGTATTTTCTTTGTGGGAGGTAGAAACTTGACGATTAGCCTCGAATTGATTAATTACGTAGACCGTAATTATTGACCGACAGCCGTTTGATCATTGGGATTTCCAGAGGAATGATTTTATTTTTTTTGTTATATAGGGTAGGCCTACAAATGCTGAGATTAGAATTGAAGATTTTTTTATATAACTTATCACTACTGTTATTACGTTTCAAACGTTGCATAACCGGAGCGCGATAAAAACCAGGGCCAAAATAAGGTTTAGCCATGCACAATGCCTCATGCAAGTCGCAGAACACCGAATACGAGTTAAGGTTACGCCCACTTTGGTTGCAGCGCTTGGCTTCACTCATACGAGCTCAGGGCATCTCCTCTTATTCTTTCCTCCATGGTCTTCGTCCATACTCAACGCATGCGCGTACTATTTGGGCTGGCATATTGAGATCTAGCCAGTTCTCTCCGATCGGGTGAGAAAATTGAAGACTGCTAACGACTCCACGCTGTCAAGTGTAGTCAATATTCATGCATATACAAGAAAAACTTTCATATTGTGTGGCTTCTTATAGTTATACGTTTTTTGTTGTTGTTAATTCATTGAGAGGCTTGAAGCATCTTCGTCTTCAGCCACGTGTAGTTGGGTGTGTGTTGAACGTGTTATTGTGATAACTGTAGTAGAGTGTATAACTGTAGGATATTAGGGACAGGGATGGGATAGGTGCCCCATGACTTGAAATAAGGTACTATCCCGGCATTTTCCTGGAGGGAGTGTGGAAAAAGCAGGGATAACCGTTATCAGCGCCGGGGTTCGAGCCCACAATCTCAGGACTTTCTGCAGCTGCCCACGAGGTCGTGGTGCACGATTTAACGAGCACGGCTACACCGTGAGTATCGAACAGTTTGTGTTATCGCCAATCTATTAAATATACCTTGAGTAGTTAAGCATACGCCGCTTCTGAATTGGGGAAGATGATCTCCCTCGTTTGAACAACAATCAGGAAGCAATTGAGTAATAAATTAAGAGCATTGCCACAGTTTACGGAATTTATTTCTATATTTAACACATGAAATGATTATTTCGGACACTGAACTCACTCACCATACCCTTCGAACTTTGAAAGGACTAATGATATTTCAAAACGTTCATGTACACATGCTTGAGCTGATATATGTGTTGAAAATCAAGTTTAGAAGAATGAGATATGACACAGCAACCCTTTAAGCTTAAATCGTCAATCACATCAAGCTTAAATATCTTGAATCTGTCATAATCATGGGTCAATTATATGAAAGTACAGCGCTTACTTTCTAGATTTCTTGTGTTTATAATTATGAAAATAAGCCTATGACTTTAAGTATTTTAATTGGCCCGATTAATACCAAATGCGGTTTATCAGCTATTAAGTCCAGTTTATTATTGTATATTTAATTAAATCTGGGAAAGGTGTCACTTAAATGTTAACACGAAAATTATTCTGGATGTATCTTGATTTAGTTTCTGTAAAATTGAACAATTCCAAACTCTCACTTTGTTCCCTGTGTCTCTTTTTTTTTAAACTTCCTTCCCTTAACAGTATTCGACATAAAGCTCCAATGAAACATGCGTCAGAGAGGTTGGCAGCTGAGAAAGTACGAGAAGACCTTTATCGACGTTGTTATTCTTCGTTGATTACCACAAGAAGATCAAGTGTCAATTTAGCCTAATTAGCAAGCGCTATAAATTGGAAGATTCTAGGATTATTGCTGCGACGCGAGGAAAAGTGGGGGAGGCAGAGAGATTGTGTGGGTGAAAGGGCCGACCCTTCTTACGACGAGCAAGGAAAAAAAAGGAGACGGAGTGTAGTGTGAGACGCCTTCTTCTCCTTGCGAAGATTAAAGCATGAAGAAGCGTTATATAGTAGTGAGCTTATTAAACTTTCGCTATGCTTGTTATCATGCTGGATGCTTTACGCTCTGAATTGGAAAATCTAAGCCTCCATGTTCTTATTATTTTCTTTTTTGAAAAATAATCCCTTGATTGTTTTAAATAGGGTGGATGCTGGCTTGCTAGGAGAATATGAAAAGAATATTCGTATCACGAGGAGAATAGAACCGTCCGTTCCTCAAACGTTTAACGGCATAGTAGATGCGCGCCCTATAGGTACGGTGAAAATATTTTTGAGTCACAATCGGGACAGCCGTGTTGGGGGGATTGTTGGAAGAAAGAGAGATTATAGTTTGACTCTAATATATAGTTTTCTTTTTCAAAATGTAATTTTAAGAAGTTTCAAATATATATATCCACCAAAAATCCAATATAGAGGGATAAATGGATTTTCTTCTTCTTCCTAGCATTTGCCCCACACACAGGTAGGGTCTGCTATTCAGGCTCTCTGTCACCATTTTATACGATCGTAGGCCATATCGGGATGGAGTCTAGAAATTTTAAGGTCTTCCTTCATGTAGTGTGCCAAGCCATCGCTGTCTAGTACGTCCAACTGGTCGCCTCGCATCTACAAGCCAAGTCAATCCAGTGCTTGCAACTATTGTTTTGTCCACTCGAAACACATGACCAAACCAGCGCAGACGGCTTTCCCTCATCTTGTGAATGACAGGTGCTACTCCATATCGTCTACGGATGTCATCATTGGTGACATGATCGTCAAGTGTCAGACCAGATATCCACCGAAGCATCTTCGCTTCCATGATAGCAAGCCTTCGTTCTTCTTCCTTTGTAGTGGGCAAGCATTCTGCTGGACGCACTACGGACCGATATATTTGCGACTTAAGGCGGTCTGGAGTCTTCTTATAGAGGAATAAATGAATACAAAGTTTATTTTAGTGGTCTTTTCATTTATGCAAGCACCTTACAAGTTTTGTGAGAAAAAAGAAAACATTAGTAAGTTAATTTTTAAGTTTCTTACTTTACATCTTATGATTACAATAACAAAACAAATTCTTGCTTAATCTTTACAAGCGCCTGAAGTCTTTACGAACTAGGGCAGGGTCGTCGATATTTCAAAACAAAACTTATTTTTCGTTTAATTACCCATAGTTTTCAAAGAAATATTATTAATTTTTTCAAAATTAAAAATCGGGACACTATTATTAATATTTTGAATAACGTGACATGCTCCTTTAAATCAGGACTGTCCCGATATTTTCGGGACGTACGGTCACCGTACGTATAGTGTTAAGTTGCGAAAAGAGAGCATTTGGGCTATCAGTCTTTCTCAATTCTGATTTAGCCAGGGTGCCCACACAATTTTGTCCCAGATTTCATTAGGCGAACCCAAGCCCCTTGCGGAAGTGCAAACAATCTCCAGATGATTTGACCCCGTAGTAGTGACTAAAAGCATCGCGTTGGTTCTACACTCTGATATGTTCGACTAGACCTGTTTGAATCTTTACTCGAAAAGTTAGTAAAGTAAGTGAACTCGTATATTCCTCTGGACTGGTGTAATTCTTCAATATTGACATCACTCATGTGATTTGCATGTCAACCAAACCGTTCCAGTAATTCAAACTAGAATGAAATTCCTTGGCAGAGCCGTCAATTGAACCTAGGCCTCCTAGGTACGATCGCTGCTAACCACTACATCTCTGAACGAGATGTTCCACTTTTCCTCACGAGGAGAACTGATATGAAAAGTAGCATCGCATGACCTAAAACCAAGGTAATGCGACTAAGGGAGCCATCGGGTTCGCCATGTGTCCTCCACAATCTGCTGGCAATAGAGCTTCCATATACTTTCGTTCCGTCTCTTGTTTTGTGACGCGCCACTTTCGCTTCCCTATGCATAACAACTTCCGGTTTAATAAACAGGCAATGGGAACAATGGAAACTGTGTACAACAATGTTTCTTGCCAGTAATGAATAATTCATTGTTGCTTTGAAAAATGAAATTTGTAAAATGCACTAAAATTATGTGGTATGCAGTTGTGTACACTGATAATGTTCTAACTGTGATTATTCATTAATCTAAGTATTATGGTGCAAAATGCCAGCTAAAGTTGTCTCACAGCCGTTATTTTACTACAAATTAAGTTTGAAAAGTTTTTAAGATTGATAGAAAGAAAGTGAATCTCCAAATGGGAGGATATGTTAACCACTATGCCAGTCATATAATATTGACTAAGTTAGCTTTTACATAAAGCGATTTTACTCTGTAGTAGACATGGAGCTCTTTATATTTTCATTATATAATATCTATATATTTAAAACACTAAGCTGTTTTTTGTACACACGAGATTGTGAAAACGACTTAACCGATTGGCTTCGTAAGACATTCTAACGAAAGCTCTTGGCATGCAGATTTGCAGAGTTTCTTTAAAAGGAAAATATATGTTACGGTATATTTTTAAATGATTAAAGAAATATGTAATATTTGACACTCCCGCGCATGCGCACAATGGCCTTTCTCAACAAGGAAAATGGCGATTCCGGTCGCGTCTAACTGAGATCTTTGTTTATGACAATTAAAAAGGGTCTCCAATAATGTTAATTATGTTTTTACAATATGCATTGAATTAGAATTATATTAAATAAACCACGAATTGAAGGACTTAAACTGCAGGTTGAGCGTGTATACTGGTTAGATAGCTTAATACTGAAGTCTCACACAGATGTCTGGATGGCCGAGGGGATAAGCTTACTGCCTAGAAATATGTATTATGCATGATCGAGAGGGTTCGATTCCCACCTCGGATATGTTTTTTATTTTCGTTTTCTGCCCTCCTACGATTGGTATTACATTGTAGAAACATATTTCACTTTTATCATTCCCGTCAAGTAACGAATTCTCTGTTGCCATCCTTTGCATGGTCGAGAGGGTTCGATTCCCACCTCGGTTATGTTTTTTTTATTTTCATTATCTTCCTTCCTACGATTGGTATTACATTGTAGAAACATATTTCACTTTTATCATTCCCGTAAAGTAACGAATTCTCTGTTGCCATCCTTTGCATGGTCGAGAGGGTTCGATTCCCACCTCGGATACGTTATTTTATTTTCATTTTCTTCTTTCCTACGATTGGTATTACATTGTAGAGACATATTTCACTTTTTTCATTCCCGTAAAGTAACGAATTCTCTGTTGCCATCCTTTGCATGGTCGAGAGGGTTCGATTCCCACCTCGGATATGGTTTTTTTTGTTTTCTTCTTTCTACGATTGGTATTTCATTGTAGAAATATATTTCACTTTTATCATTCCCGTAAAGTAACGAATTCGCTGTTGCCATCAATCTATATATTTAAAACACTAAGCTGTTTTTTGTACACACGAGATTGTGAAAACGACTTAACCGATTGGCTTCGTAAGACATTCTAACGAAAGCTCTTGGCATGCAGATTTGCAGAGTTTCTTTAAAAGGAAAATATATGTTACGGTATATTTTTTAATGATTAAAGAAATATGTAATATTTGACACTCCCGCGCATGCGCACAATGGCCTTTCTCAACAAGGAAAATGGCGATTCCGGTCGCGTCTAACTGAGATCTTTGTTTATGACAATTAAAAAGGGTCTCCAATAATGTTAATTATGTTTTTACAATATGCATTGAATTAGAATTATATTAAATAAACCACGAATTGAAGGACTTAAACTGCAGGTTGAGCGTGTATACTGGTTAGATAGCTTAATACTGAAGCCTCACACAGTTGTCTGGATGGCCGAGGGGATAAGCTTACTGCCTAGAAATATGTATTATGCATGATCGAGAGGGTTCGATTCCCACCTCGGATATGTTTTTTTATTTTCGTTTTCTGCCTTCCTACGATTGGTATTACATTGTAGAAACATATTTCACTTTTATCATTCCCGTCAAGTAACGAATTCTCTGTTGCCATCCTTTGCATGGTCGAGAGGGTTCGATTCCCACCTCGGTTATGTTTTTTTTTTAATTTTCATTATCTTCCTTCCTACGATTGGTATTACATTGTAGAAACATATTTCACTTTTATCATTCCCGTAAAGTAACGAATTCTCTGTTGCCATCCTTTGCATGGTCGAGAGGGTTCGATTCCCACCTCGGATACGTTCTTTTATTTTCATTTTCTTCTTTCCTACGATTGGTATTACATTGTAGAGACATATTTCACTTTTTTCATTCCCGTAAAGTAACGAATTCTCTGTTGCCATCCTTTGCATGGTCGAGAGGGTTCGATTCCCACCTCGGATATGGTTTTTTTTGTTTTCTTCTTTCTACGATTGGTATTTCATTGTAGAAATATATTTCACTTTTATCATTCCCGTAAAGTAACGAATTCGCTGTTGCCATCTATATATTTAAAACACTAAGCTGTTTTTTGTACACACGAGATTGTGAAAACGACTTAACCGATTGGCTTCGTAAGACATTCTAACGAAAGCTCTTGGCATGCAGATTTGCAGAGTTTCTTTAAAAGGAAAATATATGTTACGGTATATTTTTAAATGATTAAAGAAATATGTAATATTTGACACTCCCGCGCATGCGCACAATGGCCTTTCTCAACAAGGAAAATGGCGATTCCGGTCGCGTCTAACTGAGATCTTTGTTTATGACAATTAAAAAGGGTCTACAATAATGTTAATTATGTTTTTACAATATGCATTGAATTAGAATTATATTAAATAAACCACGAATTGAAGGACTTAAACTGCAGGTTGAGCGTGTATACTGGTTAGATAGCTTAATACTGAAGTCTCACACAGTTGTCTGGATGGCCGAGGGGATGAACTTACTGCCTAGAAATATGTATTATGCATGATCGAGAGGGTTCGATTCCCACCTCGGATATGTTTTTTTATTTTCGTTTTCTGCCTTCCTACGATTGGTATTACATTGTAGAAACATATTTCACTTTTATCATTCCCGTCAAGTAACGAATTCTCTGTTGCCATCCTTTGCATGGTCGAGAGGGTTCGATTCCCACCTCGGTTATGTTTTTTTATTTTCATTATCTTCCTTCCTACGATTGGTATTACATTGTAGAAACATATTTCACTTTTATCATTCCCGTAAAGTAACGAATTCTCTGTTGCCATCCTTTGCATGGTCGAGAGGGTTCGATTCCCACCTCGGATACGTTATTTTATTTTCATTTTCTTCTTTCCTACGATTGGTATTACATTGTAGAGACATATTTCACTTTTTTCATTCCCGTAAAGTAACGAATTCTCTGTTGCCATCCTTTGCATGGTCGAGAGGGTTCGATTCCCACCTCGGATATGGTTTTTTTTGTTTTCTTCTTTCTACGATTGGTATTTCATTGTAGAAATATATTTCACTTTTATCATTCCCGTAAAGTAACGAATTCGCTGTTGCCATCTATATATTTAAAACACTAAGCTGTTTTTTGTACACACGAGATTGTGAAAACGACTTAACCGATTGGCTTCGTAAGACATTCTAACGAAAGCTCTTGGCATGCAGATTTGCAGAGTTTCTTTAAAAGGAAAATATATGTTACGGTATATTTTTAAATGATTAAAGAAATATGTAATATTTGTCACTCCCGCGCATGCGCACAATGGCCTTTCTCAACAAGGAAAATGGCGATTCCGGTCGCGTCTAACTGAGATCTTTGTTCATGAGAATTAAAAAGGATCTCCAATAATGTTAGTTATGTTATTACAATGTGCATTGAAATAGAATTATATTAAATAAACCACGAATTGAAAGACATAAACTGCAGGTTGAGTGTGTATACTGGTTAGATAGCTTAATACTGGAGTGAAACATAGTTGTCTGGATGGCTAAGGGGATAAGGTTACTGGCCTGAAATTTGTATTATGCATGATCGAGAGGGTTCGATTCCCACCTCGGATATGTTTTTTTATTTTCATTTTCTTCCTTCCTACGATTGGTATTGCATTGTAGAAAGCTCTTGGCATGCAGATTTGCAGAGTTTCTTTAAAAGGAAAATATATGTTACGGTATATTTTTAAATGATTAAAGAAATATGTAATATTTGACACTCTCGCGCATGCGCACAATGGCCTTTCTCAACAAGGAAAATGGCGATTCCGGTCGCGTCTAACTGAGATCTTTGTTTATGAGAATTAAAAAGGGTCTCCAATAATGTTAGTTATGTTTTTACAATATGCATTGAAATAGAATTATATTAAATAAACCACGAATTGAAGGACATAAAGTGCAGGTTGAGTGTGTATACTGGTTAGATAACTTAATACTGCAGTGTCACATAGTTGTCTGGTTGGCCGAGGGGATAAGGTTACTGGCCAGAAATTTATATTATGCATGATCGAGAGGGTTCGATCCCACTTCGGATATGTTTTTTTATTTTCGTTTTCTTCCTTCCTACGATTGGTATTGCATTGTAGAAACATATTTCACTTTTATCATTCCCGTCAAGTAACGAATTCTCTGTTCCCATCGAGAGGGTTCGATTCCCACCTCGGTTATGTTTTTTTATTTTCGTTTTCTTCCTTCCTACGATTGGTATTACATTGTAGAAACATATTTCACTTTTATCATTCCCGTAAAGTAACGAATTCTCTGTTGCCATCCTTTGCATGGTCGAGAGGGTTCGATTCCCACCTCGGATACGTTTATTTATTTTCATTTTCTTCCTTCCTACGATTGGTATTACATTGTAGAGATATATTTCACTTTTTCATTCCCGTAAAGTAACGAATTCTCTGTTGCCATCCTTTGCATGGTCGAGAGGGTTCGATTCCCACCTCGGATATGTTTTTTTTTTGTTTTCTTCCTTCCTACGATTGGTATTAGAGTGTAGAAACATATTTCACTTTTATCATTCCTGTAAAGTAACGAATTCTCTGTTGCCATATATATTTAAAACACTAATGTATTTTTTGTACACACGAGATTTTGAAAACGACTTAACCGATTGGCTTCGTATGGCATTCTAACGAAAGCTCTTGCCATGCAGATTTGCAGTGTGTCTTTAAAAGGAAAATATATGTTACGGTATATTTTTATATGTTTAAGGAAAAAGGTATTATATGTGGCAATTGCGCGTTGCCACAATTGCGTTTCTTCCTGAGAGAAATGGCGGATAAAAGATCCACCGTATCGTAGTGTGATCTTTGTTTATGAGAATTGAAAAGGGAAATATCGCTTATGTTGTATCCCGATATATACTGGAATAGAATCATGAAATAAGGGAAATATTGATGAACTGTAACTGGCAGTTGAGTGCGTTTGTTGTTTACGTCACTTAATATTGCACTCTAATTTCGTTGTCTGGGTGGCTCAGCGGCTAACATTGTGGACAACGAAATTGATTATGCATCGTCGAAGGAGTTTGATTCCCACCTCAGACATGTAATTCTATTTCCCAATTATTCTATCTTGCAATTGGTATTACATTGTCTAAACATATGTTACGTTTATTATTCCCGTAAGGTAAGAAATTCTCCATGATTTACGTTGCCAGATACTTTTAAATTGAAAATGAAAATCGGCACAATCGCTTCGCCTTGAGAGAAAATTGTCGAACATAATTCATTTGATGGACTCAGACATCGTGGTCACTCAGCCCTGTCTACTTTGGTGTGTGAGTGTAAACCTTTCTCTGATAACCTGTGTTAATGTGATGGCTGTATTGATGTGTGCATTTGTAATTAGTATGGGGAATAGGGAGTTGAGAATCATGAAATAAGGGAAATATTGATGAACTGTAACTGGCAGTTAAGTGCGTTTGTTGTTTACGTCTCTTAATATTGCACTCGAATTTCGTTGTCTGGGTGGCTCAGCGGCTAACATTGTGGACAACGAAATTGATTATGCATCGTCGAAGGAGTTTGATTCCCACCTCAGACATGTAATTCTATTTCCCAATTATTCTATCTTGCAATTGGTATTACATTGTCTAAACATATGTTAGGCTACGTTTATTATTCCCGTAAGGTAAGGAATTCTCCATGATTTACGTTCCCAGATACTTTTAAATTATTAAATAAATATCGGCACAATCGCTTCGCCTTGAGAGAAAATTGTCGAACATAATTCATTTGATGGACTCAGACATCGTGGTCACTCAGCCCCGTCTACTTTGGTGTGTGAGTGTAAACCTTTCTCTGATAACCTGTGTTAATGTGATGGCTGTATTGATGTGTGCATTTGTAATTAGTATGGGGAATGGAGAGTTGACGACTGAGGCTTTAAGTTAGGAACTATCCCGGTATTTGCCTGGAGTGGAAGTGGGAAACTACGGAAAACCACATCCAAGGTTGTTGAGATGGGAATCAAATTTTGCTCTTCTTAGGTTTGCCTCAAGAGTGCGCCCCGTTCCAGCCCTCAGACCAGAATTAAATTTCTTGGCAGAGCAGGGATCGAACCTGGAATCTGGGGCGATAGCTCAGAATGTAGCCTTAAGACTGGGCTTCCCTGTGTTAATACGATCTTTGAAAAACACTGAACATATAATTCTAAAACTCCCTCCATTACGGTGGCTGGCGAAGTGAGTCCATGCTCATTCCAGTAGTGGCGAAGTGATTCTATGCTCCCTTGCATAATTTACTGTCATGGAAATGCAAAGTATTGTACCTTCAACAGGTGATGGAAATTGATTATTTAGAGCAGTTTCATTCTGTTTATTTCAAAATGAAGTTCGTCATCCTGAGTTGCGTTTGCAAGCAAATTGCAAAAATTGCAAGGATTTTATTATTGGCGATCAGTCTCATCGCATTCTCATCAGCAACCAACTTGAGAATGGAAGTCTCTGAACTTAGTTGTATAAGTGAATATTGTTGTTTATTGATTATTTTTTTTAGAGTACATAACAATGAGTCTAACCACGCAGTTGATTTTGGCAATGGAAGTAAGTTATTATTTGCTATTTAATATTTGGCAGCTGCGTTGATGCAGGCCACTATAGTGTTATTTAATAAGCTATGACGTTAATTTGGGGAGAAATGCTGCTATAAATAAACCCATTTTACGAAATAGAACATTAGCCGCAAACAAGTGGGAAATCGGAGAAAAATACGAAGCCACTTTTAAACTCCAATATGAATACGGCATTTCAGATACAATTCCAGATACTATACCGTTACAGTGTAGGGTCCTTGACGAACAAATTTAAACATTGTTCTGCACTGTATTTCTCTTGAGAGAAATCTTCACTTGGTTACTTTGAGCTTTGCTGTTGTAATGTAAAATTAATCTGACTAAATATAAAACATTTGACATGCTGCAACAATTATTTTTCACTGGAGATGATATCTCAAGGAATTTCAGAGAGACTAATCGGCAGTACAATGCTATGTCCTTCGTTTCATTTGGTGCCAATGTTACTGTGCCACACCCATACGGTCCACATTGTTTTAAGATGTATGGAGGTGCACATCATCGCATTTCTTCGTTATATTCCAAAATTATATGTGACGGTTTGCGGCCAGTTTTATTAGACTCCTCAGAGTTCTTGAATTCCTTGGAACTAAATGACTTGCCTCCACATATTCCAAACGCTTGAACCGTTATGCTGCTTAGAAATCTGAACGTTTCCCAAGGGCTCCTAAATGCAACCATATTGCTTGGATTTGGAAATAATAAGTGCAGTTAAAATTAGGCAGAGAGGTTGAATCCTTCTACTTGATTTAACAGCATCCGATAAAACACTATCATTTTGTTTTAAGAGGCAATATTTTCCAATTTATTTGGCATACTCTGTCACAATCAATGAAGCTCAAGGGAAAACTCTGGAACGTATAGGTCTCAATTTGCCTCATCAATTTTTCAGTCATGGCCAGCAGTATTTTGCAATGTTGAGAGTGCAATCTTTTGACGCCCTTATAGTTTCAATAGAGCCAAAAAATCATCGTACAAAGAATATACAGTAGGCCTACATAAGAAAATGCTTCAGTAAATATTTTTCTATTGACCGTCATTTTTGACGGGTTTCAGCTAGTCTATATATTTAAAACACTAAGCTGTTTTTTGTACACACGAGATTGTGAAAACGACTTAACCGATTGGCTTCGTAAGACATTCTAACGAAAGCTCTTGGCATGCAGATTTGCAGAGTTTCTTTAAAAGGAAAATATATGTTACGGTATATTTTTAAATGATTAAAGAAATATGTAATATTTGACACTCCCGCGCATGCGCACAATGGCCTTTCTCAACAAGGAAAATGGCGATTCCGGTCGCGTCTAACTGAGATCTTTGTTTATGACAATTAAAAAGGGTCTCCAATAATGTTAATTATGTTTTTACAATATGCATTGAATTAGAATTATATTAAATAAACCACGAATTGAAGGACTTAAACTGCAGGTTGAGCGTGTATACTGGTTAGATAGCTTAATACTGAAGTCTCACACAGATGTCTGGATGGCCGAGGGGATAAGCTTACTGCCTAGAAATATGTATTATGCATGATCGAGAGGGTTCGATTCCCACCTCGGATATGTTTTTTATTTTCGTTTTCTGCCCTCCTACGATTGGTATTACATTGTAGAAACATATTTCACTTTTATCATTCCCGTCAAGTAACGAATTCTCTGTTGCCATCCTTTGCATGGTCGAGAGGGTTCGATTCCCACCTCGGTTATGTTTTTTTTATTTTCATTATCTTCCTTCCTACGATTGGTATTACATTGTAGAAACATATTTCACTTTTATCATTCCCGTAAAGTAACGAATTCTCTGTTGCCATCCTTTGCATGGTCGAGAGGGTTCGATTCCCACCTCGGATACGTTCTTTTATTTTCATTTTCTTCTTTCCTACGATTGGTATTACATTGTAGAGACATATTTCACTTTTTTCATTCCCGTAAAGTAACGAATTCTCTGTTGCCATCCTTTGCATGGTCGAGAGGGTTCGATTCCCACCTCGGATATGGTTTTTTTTGTTTTCTTCTTTCTACGATTGGTATTTCATTGTAGAAATATATTTCACTTTTATCATTCCCGTAAAGTAACGAATTCGCTGTTCCCATCTATATATTTAAAACACTAAGCTGTTTTTTGTACACACGAGATTGTGAAAACGACTTAACCGATTGGCTTCGTAAGACATTCTAACGAAAGCTCTTGGCATGCAGATTTGCAGAGTTTCTTTAAAAGGAAAATATATGTTACGGTATATTTTTTAATGATTAAAGAAATATGTAATATTTGACACTCCCGCGCATGCGCACAATGGCCTTTCTCAACAAGGAAAATGGCGATTCCGGTCGCGTCTAACTGAGATCTTTGTTTATGACAATTAAAAAGGGTCTCCAATAATGTTAATTATGTTTTTACAATATGCATTGAATTAGAATTATATTAAATAAACCACGAATTGAAGGACTTAAACTGCAGGTTGAGCGTGTATACTGGTTAGATAGCTTAATACTGAAGCCTCACACAGTTGTCTGGATGGCCGAGGGGATAAGCTTACTGCCTAGAAATATGTATTATGCATGATCGAGAGGGTTCGATTACCACCTCGGATATGTTTTTTTATTTTCGTTTTCTGCCTTCCTACGATTGGTATTACATTGTAGAAACATATTTCACTTTTATCATTCCCGTCAAGTAACGAATTCTCTGTTGCCATCCTTTGCATGGTCGAGAGGGTTCGATTCCCACCTCGGTTATGTTTTTTTTAATTTTCATTATCTTCCTTCCTACGATTGGTATTACATTGTAGAAACATATTTCACTTTTATCATTCCCGTAAAGTAACGAATTCTCTGTTGCCATCCTTTGCATGGTCGAGAGGGTTCGATTCCCACCTCGGATACGTTCTTTTATTTTCATTTTCTTCTTTCCTACGATTGGTATTACATTGTAGAGACATATTTCACTTTTTTCATTCCCGTAAAGTAACGAATTCTCTGTTGCCATCCTTTGCATGGTCGAGAGGGTTCGATTCCCACCTCGGATATGGTTTTTTTTGTTTTCTTCTTTCTACGATTGGTATTTCATTGTAGAAATATATTTCACTTTTATCATTCCCGTAAAGTAACGAATTCGCTGTTGCCATCTATATATTTAAAACACTAAGCTGTTTTTTGTACACACGAGATTGTGAAAACGACTTAACCGATTGGCTTCGTAAGACATTCTAACGAAAGCTCTTGGCATGCAGATTTGCAGAGTTTCTTTAAAAGGAAAATATATGTTACGGTATATTTTTAAATGATTAAAGAAATATGTAATATTTGACACTCCCGCGCATGCGCACAATGGCCTTTCTCAACAAGGAAAATGGCGATTCCGGTCGCGTCTAACTGAGATCTTTGTTTATGACAATTAAAAAGGGTCTCCAATAATGTTAATTATGTTTTTACAATATGCATTGAATTAGAATTATATTAAATAAACCACGAATTGAAGGACTTAAACTGCAGGTTGAGCGTGTATACTGGTTAGATAGCTTAATACTGAAGTCTCACACAGTTGTCTGGATGGCCGAGGGGATAAGCTTACTGCCTAGAAATATGTATTATGCATGATCGAGAGGGTTCGATTCCCACCTCGGATATGTTTTTTTATTTTCGTTTTCTGCCTTCCTACGATTGGTATTACATTGTAGAAACATATTTCACTTTTATCATTCCCGTCAAGTAACGAATTCTCTGTTGCCATCCTTTGCATGGTCGAGAGGGTTCGATTCCCACCTCGGTTATGTTTTTTTATTTTCATTATCTTCCTTCCTACGATTGGTATTACATTGTAGAAACATATTTCACTTTTATCATTCCCGTAAAGTAACGAATTCTCTGTTGCCATCCTTTGCATGGTCGAGAGGGTTCGATTCCCACCTCGGATACGTTATTTTATTTTCATTTTCTTCTTTCCTACGATTGGTATTACATTGTAGAGACATATTTCACTTTTTTCATTCCCGTAAAGTAACGAATTCTCTGTTGCCATCCTTTGCATGGTCGAGAGGGTTCGATTCCCACCTCGGATATGGTTTTTTTTGTTTTCTTCTTTCTACGATTGGTATTTCATTGTAGAAATATATTTCACTTTTATCATTCCCGTAAAGTAACGAATTCGCTGTTGCCATCTATATATTTAAAACACTAAGCTGTTTTTTGTACACACGAGATTGTGAAAACGACTTAACCGATTGGCTTCGTAAGACATTCTAACGAAAGCTCTTGGCATGCAGATTTGCAGAGTTTCTTTAAAAGGAAAATATATGTTACGGTATATTTTTAAATGATTAAAGAAATATGTAATATTTGACACTCCCGCGCATGCGCACAATGGCCTTTCTCAACAAGGAAAATGGCGATTCCGGTCGCGTCTAACTGAGATCTTTGTTTATGACAATTAAAAAGGGTCTCCAATAATGTTAATTATGTTTTTACAATATGCATTGAATTAGAATTATATTAAATAAACCACGAATTGAAGGACTTAAACTGCAGGTTGAGCGTGTATACTGGTTAGATAGCTTAATACTGAAGTCTCACACAGATGTCTGGATGGCCGAGGGGATAAGCTTACTGCCTAGAAATATGTATTATGCATGATCGAGAGGGTTCGATTCCCACCTCGGATATGTTTTTTATTTTCGTTTTCTGCCCTCCTACGATTGGTATTACATTGTAGAAACATATTTCACTTTTATCATTCCCGTCAAGTAACGAATTCTCTGTTGCCATCCTTTGCATGGTCGAGAGGGTTCGATTCCCACCTCGGTTATGTTTTTTTTATTTTCATTATCTTCCTTCCTACGATTGGTATTACATTGTAGAAACATATTTCACTTTTATCATTCCCGTAAAGTAACGAATTCTCTGTTGCCATCCTTTGCATGGTCGAGAGGGTTCGATTCCCACCTCGGATACGTTCTTTTATTTTCATTTTCTTCTTTCCTACGATTGGTATTACATTGTAGAGACATATTTCACTTTTTTCATTCCCGTAAAGTAACGAATTCTCTGTTGCCATCCTTTGCATGGTCGAGAGGGTTCGATTCCCACCTCGGATATGGTTTTTTTTGTTTTCTTCTTTCTACGATTGGTATTTCATTGTAGAAATATATTTCACTTTTATCATTCCCGTAAAGTAACGAATTCGCTGTTGCCATATATATTTAAAACACTAAGGTATTTTTTGTACACACGAGATTGTGAAAACGACTTAACCGATTGGCTTCGTATGGCATTCTAACGAAAGCTCTTGGCATGCAGATTTGCAGTGTGTCTTTAAAAGGAAAATATATGTTACGGTATATTTTTATATGTTTAAAGAAAAATGTAATATATGTGGCTATTGCGCGTTGCCACAATGGCGTTTCTTCATGAGAGAAATGGCGGATAAACGATCCACCGTATCGTAGAGTGATCTTTGTTTATGAGAATTGAAAAGGGAAATATCGCTTATGTTGTATCCCGATATATACTGGAATAGAATCATGAAATAAGTGACATATTGATGAACTATAACTGGCAGTTGAGTGCGTTTGTTGTTTACCTCACTTAATATTGCACTCTAATTTCGTTGTCTGGGTGGCTCAGCGGCTAACATTGTGGACAACGAAATTGATTATGCATCGTCGGAGGAGTTTGATTCCCACCTCAGACATGTAATTTTATTTCCCAATTATTCTATCTTGCAATTGGTATTACATTGTCTAAACATATGTTACGTTTATTATTCCCGTAAGGTATGGAATTCTCCATGATTTACGTTGCCAGATACTTTTAAATTATAAAATAAAAATCGGCACAATCGCTTCGCCTTGAGAGAAAATTGTCGAACATAATTCATTTGATGGACTCAGACATCGTGGTCACTCAGCGCCGTCTACTTTGGTGTGTGAGTGTAAACCTTTCTCTGATAACCTGTGTTAATGTGATGGCTGTATTGATGTGTGCATTTGTAATTAGTATGGGGAATGGAGAGTTGACGACTGAGGCTTTAAGTTAGGAACTATCCCGGTATTTGCCTGGAGTGGAAGTGGGAAACCACGGAAAACCACATCCAAGATTGTTGAGATGGGAATCAAATTTTGGTCTTCTTAGGTTTGCCTCAAGAGTGCGCCCCCTTCCAGCCCTCAGACCAGAATTACATTTCTTGGCAGAGCAGGGATCGAACCTGGAATCTGGGGCGATAGCTCAGAATGTAGCCTTAAGACTGGGCTTCCCTGTGTTAATACGATCTTTGAAAAACACTGAACATATAATTCTAAAACTCCCTCCATTATGGTGGCTGGCGAAGTGAGTCCATGCTCATTCCAGTAGTGGCGAAGTGATTCTATGCTCCCTTGCATAATTTACTGTCATGGAAATGCAAAGTATTGTACCTTCAACAGGTGATGGAAATTGATTATTTAGAGCAGTTTCATTCTGTTTATTTCAAAATGAAGTTCGTCATCCTGAGTTGCGTTTGCAAGCAAATTGCAAAAATTGCAAGGATTTTATTATTGGCGATCAGTCTCATCGCATTCTCATCAGCAACCAACTTGAGAATGGAAGTCTCTGAACTTAGTTGTATAAGTGAATATTATAGTTTATTGATAATTTTTTCAGAGTACATAACAATGAGTCTAACCACGCAGTTGATTTTGGCAATGGAAGTAAGTTATTATTTGCTATTTAATATTTGGCTGCTGCGTTGATGCAGGCCACTATAGTATTATTTAATATGACGTTAATTTGGGGAGAAATGCGGCTATAAATAAACCCATTTTACGAAATAGAACATTAGCCGCAAACAAGTGGGAAATCGGAGAAAAATACGAAGCCACTTTTAAACTCCAATATGAATACGGCATTTCAGATACAATTCCAGATACTATACCGTTACAGTGTAGGGTCCTTGACGAACAAATGTAAACATTGTTCTGCACTGTATTTCTCTTGAGAGAAATCTACACTTGGTTACTTTGACCTTTGCTGTTGTAATGGATTAATCTGACTAAATATAAAATATTTGACATGCTGCAACAATTATTTTTCACTGGAGATGATATCTCAAGGAATTTCAGAGAGACTAATCGGCAGTACAATGCTATGTCCTTCGTTTCATTTGGTGCCAATGTTACTGTGCCACACCCATACGGTCCACATTGTTTTAAGATGTATGGAGGTGCACATCATCGCATTTCTTCGTTATATTCCAAAATTATATATGACGGTTTGCGGCCAGTTTTATTAGACTCCTTCTTGAATTCCTTGGAACTAAATGACTTGCCTCCACATATTCCAAACGCTTGAACCGTTATGCTGCTTAGAAATCTGAACGTTTCCCAAGGGCTCCTAAATGCAACTATATTGCTTGGATTTGGAAATAATAAGTGCAGTTAAAATTAGGCAGAGAGGTCTAATCCTTCTACTTGATTTAACAGCATCCGATACAACACTATCATTTTGTTTTAAGAGGCAATATTTTCCAATTTATTTGGCATACTCTGTCACAATCAATAAAGCTCAAGGGAAAACTCTGGAACGTATAGGTCTCAATTTGCCTCATCAATTTTGCAGTCATGGCCAGCAGTATTTTGCAATGTTGAGAGTGAAATCTTTTGACGCCCTTATAGTTTCAATAGAGCCAAAAAATAATCGTACAAAGAATATACAGTAGGCCTACATAAGAAAATTCTTCAGTAAATATTTTTCTATTGACCGTCATTTTTGACGGGTTTCAACTAGTATATATTTAAAACACTAAGGTATTTTTTGTACACACGAGATTTTGAAAACGACTTAACCGATTGGCTTCGTATGGCATTCTAACGAAAGCTCTTGGCATGCAGATTTGCAGTGTGTCTTTAAAAGGAAAATATATGTTACGGTATATTTTTATATGTTTAAAGAAAAATGTAATATATGTGGCTATTGCGCGTTGCCACAATGGCGTTTCTTCATGAGAGAAATGGCGGATAAACGATCCACCGTATCGTAGAGTGATCTTTGTTTATGAGAATTGAAAAGGGAAATATCGCTTATGTTGTATCCCGATATATACTGGAATAGAATCATGAAATAAGTGACATATTGATGAACTATAACTGGCAGTTGAGTGCGTTTGTTGTTTACCTCACTTAATATTGCACTCTAATTTCGTTGTCTGGGTGGCTCAGCGGCTAACATTGTGGACAACGAAATTGATTATGCATCGTCGGAGGAGTTTGATTCCCACCTCAGACATGTAATTTTATTTCCCAATTATTCTATCTTGCAATTGGTATTACATTGTCTAAACATATGTTACGTTTATTATTCCCGTAAGGTATGGAATTCTCCATGATTTACGTTGCCAGATACTTTTAAATTATAAAATAAAAATCGGCACAATCGCTTCGCCTTGAGAGAAAATTGTCGAACATAATTCATTTGATGGACTCAGACATCGTGGTCACTCAGCGCCGTCTACTTTGGTGTGTGAGTGTAAACCTTTCTCTGATAACCTGTGTTAATGTGATGGCTGTATTGATGTGTGCATTTGTAATTAGTATGGGGAATGGAGAGTTGACGACTGAGGCTTTAAGTTAGGAACTATCCCGGTATTTGCCTGGAGTGGAAGTGGGAAACCACGGAAAACCACATCCAAGATTGTTGAGATGGGAATCAAATTTTGCTCTTCTTAGGTTTGCCACAAGAGTGCGCCCCCTTCCAGCCCTCAGACCAGAATTACATTTCTTGGCAGAGCAGGGATCGAACCTGGAATCTGGGGCGATAGCTCAGAATGTAGCCTTAAGACTGGGCTTCCCTGTGTTAATACGATCTTTGAAAAACACTGAACATATAATTCTAAAACTCCCTCCATTATGGTGGCTGGCGAAGTGAGTCCATGCTCATTCCAGTAGTGGCGAAGTGATTCTATGCTCCCTTGCATAATTTACTGTCATGGAAATGCAAAGTATTGTACCTTCAACAGGTGATGGAAATTGATTATTTAGAGCAGTTTCATTCTGTTTATTTCAAAATGAAGTTCGTCATCCTGAGTTGCGTTTGCAAGCAAATTGCAAAAATTGCAAGGATTTTATTATTGGCGATCAGTCTCATCGCATTCTCATCAGCAACCAACTTGAGAATGGAAGTCTCTGAACTTAGTTGTATAAGTGAATATTATAGTTTATTGATAATTTTTTCAGAGTACATAACAATGAGTCTAACCACGCAGTTGATTTTGGCAATGGAAGTAAGTTATTATTTGCTATTTAAAATTTGGCTGCTGCGTTGATGCAGGCCACTATAGTATTATTTAATATGACGTTAATTTGGGGAGAAATGCGGCTATAAATAAACCCATTTTACGAAATAGAACATTAGCCGCAAACAAGTGGGAAATCGGAGAAAAATACGAAGCCACTTTTAAACTCCAATATGAATACGGCATTTCAGATACAATTCCAGATACTATACCGTTACAGTGTAGGGTCCTTGACGAACAAATGTAAACATTGTTCTGCACTGTATTTCTCTTGAGAGAAATCTACACTTGGTTACTTTGACCTTTGCTGTTGTAATGGATTAATCTGACTAAATATAAAATATTTGACATGCTGCAACAATTATTTTTCACTGGAGATGATATCTCAAGGAATTTCAGAGAGACTAATCGGCAGTACAATGCTATGTCCTTCGTTTCATTTGGTGCCAATGTTACTGTGCCACACCCATACGGTCCACATTGTTTTAAGATGTATGGAGGTGCACATCATCGCATTTCTTCGTTATATTCCAAAATTATATATGACGGTTTGCGGCCAGTTTTATTAGACTCCTTCTTGAATTCCTTGGAACTAAATGACTTGCCTCCACATATTCCAAACGCTTGAACCGTTATGCTGCTTAGAAATCTGAACGTTTCCCAAGGGCTCCTAAATGCAACTATATTGCTTGGATTTGGAAATAATAAGTGCAGTTAAAATTAGGCAGAGAGGTCTAATCCTTCTACTTGATTTAACAGCATCCGATACAACACTATCATTTTGTTTTAAGAGGCAATATTTTCCAATTTATTTGGCATACTCTGTCACAATCAATAAAGCTCAAGGGAAAACTCTGGAACGTATAGGTCTCAATTTGCCTCATCAATTTTGCAGTCATGGCCAGCAGTATTTTGCAATGTTGAGAGTGAAATCTTTTGACGCCCTTATAGTTTCAATAGAGCCAAAAAATAATCGTACAAAGAATATACAGTAGGCCTACATAAGAAAATTCTTCAGTAAATATTTTTCTATTGACCGTCATTTTTGACGGGTTTCAACTAGTATATATTTAAAACACTAAGGTATTTTTTGTACACACGAGATTTTGAAAACGACTTAACCGATTGGCTTCGTATGGCATTCTAACGAAAGCTCTTGGCATGCAGATTTGCAGTGTGTCTTTAAAAGGAAAATATATGTTACGGTATATTTTTATATGTTTAAAGAAAAATGTAATATATGTGGCTATTGCGCGTTGCCACAATGGCGTTTCTTCATGAGAGAAATGGCGGATAAACGATCCACCGTATCGTAGAGTGATCTTTGTTTATGAGAATTGAAAAGGGAAATATCGCTTATGTTGTATCCCGATATATACTGGAATAGAATCATGAAATAAGTGACATATTGATGAACTATAACTGGCAGTTGAGTGCGTTTGTTGTTTACCTCACTTAATATTGCACTCTAATTTCGTTGTCTGGGTGGCTCAGCGGCTAACATTGTGGACAACGAAATTGATTATGCATCGTCGGAGGAGTTTGATTCCCACCTCAGACATGTAATTTTATTTCCCAATTATTCTATCTTGCAATTGGTATTACATTGTCTAAACATATGTTACGTTTATTATTCCCGTAAGGTATGGAATTCTCCATGATTTACGTTGCCAGATACTTTTAAATTATAAAATAAAAATCGGCACAATCGCTTCGCCTTGAGAGAAAATTGTCGAACATAATTCATTTGATGGACTCAGACATCGTGGTCACTCAGCGCCGTCTACTTTGGTGTGTGAGTGTAAACCTTTCTCTGATAACCTGTGTTAATGTGATGGCTGTATTGATGTGTGCATTTGTAATTAGTATGGGGAATGGAGAGTTGACGACTGAGGCTTTAAGTTAGGAACTATCCCGGTATTTGCCTGGAGTGGAAGTGGGAAACCACGGAAAACCACATCCAAGATTGTTGAGATGGGAATCAAATTTTGCTCTTCTTAGGTTTGCCTCAAGAGTGCGCCCCCTTCCAGCCCTCAGACCAGAATTACATTTCTTGGCAGAGCAGGGATCGAACCTGGAATCTGGGGCGATAGCTCAGAATGTAGCCTTAAGACTGGGCTTCCCTGTGTTAATACGATCTTTGAAAAACACTGAACATATAATTCTAAAACTCCCTCCATTATGGTGGCTGGCGAAGTGAGTCCATGCTCATTCCAGTAGTGGCGAAGTGATTCTATGCTCCCTTGCATAATTTACTGTCATGGAAATGCAAAGTATTGTACCTTCAACAGGTGATGGAAATTGATTATTTAGAGCAGTTTCATTCTGTTTATTTCAAAATGAAGTTCGTCATCCTGAGTTGCGTTTGCAAGCAAATTGCAAAAATTGCAAGGATTTTATTATTGGCGATCAGTCTCATCGCATTCTCATCAGCAACCAACTTGAGAATGGAAGTCTCTGAACTTAGTTGTATAAGTGAATATTATAGTTTATTGATAATTTTTTCAGAGTACATAACAATGAGTCTAACCACGCAGTTGATTTTGGCAATGGAAGTAAGTTATTATTAGCTATTTAATATTTGGCTGCTGCGTTGATGCAGGCCACTATAGTATTATTTAATATGACGTTAATTTGGGGAGAAATGCGGCTATAAATAAACCCATTTTACGAAATAGAACATTAGCCGCAAACAAGTGGGAAATCGGAGAAAAATACGAAGCCACTTTTAAACTCCAATATGAATACGGCATTTCAGATACAATTCCAGATACTATACCGTTACAGTGTAGGCTCCTTGACGAACAAATGTAAACATTGTTCTGCACTGTATTTCTCTTGAGAGAAATCTACACTTGGTTACTTTGACCTTTGCTGTTGTAATGGATTAATCTGACTAAATATAAAATATTTGACATGCTGCAACAATTATTTTTCACTGGAGATGATATCTCAAGGAATTTCAGAGAGACTAATCGGCAGTACAATGCTATGTCCTTCGTTTCATTTGGTGCCAATGTTACTGTGCCACACCCATACGGTCCACATTGTTTTAAGATGTATGGAGGTGCACATCATCGCATTTCTTCGTTATATTCCAAAATTATATATGACGGTTTGCGGCCAGTTTTATTAGACTCCTTCTTGAATTCCTTGGAACTAAATGACTTGCCTCCACATATTCCAAACGCTTGAACCGTTATGCTGCTTAGAAATCTGAACGTTTCCCAAGGGCTCCTAAATGCAACTATATTGCTTGGATTTGGAAATAATAAGTGCAGTTAAAATTAGGCAGAGAGGTCTAATCCTTCTACTTGATTTAACAGCATCCGATACAACACTATCATTTTGTTTTAAGAGGCAATATTTTCCAATTTATTTGGCATACTCTGTCACAATCAATAAAGCTCAAGGGAAAACTCTGGAACGTATAGGTCTCAATTTGCCTCATCAATTTTGCAGTCATGGCCAGCAGTATTTTGCAATGTTGAGAGTGAAATCTTTTGACGCCCTTATAGTTTCAATAGAGCCAAAAAATAATCGTACAAAGAATATACAGTAGGCCTACATAAGAAAATTCTTCAGTAAATATTTTTCTATTGACCGTCATTTTTGACGGGTTTCAACTAGTTTTCTCTTAAATTACTTACCAAAATATTTGTGAGAAAGAAGATCCATATCTATATCAGAAGATTTCTGTTCAAAAATGTGTGTATAATTCTTGCAAAATGAGGTTCATTTGCTTTACCCAAGATATATCCCCCCTTTTTCAGTGATTACGTAGGCTTGGGTGAAGATGTAAATGAACCATTTTTTGGTGCCAGCTGCATGTGGCCTAGTAACGTAATTTAATCAAAGAATGCATGGTTTACATGCTTCTGAAAACTAGGGAAGGGTGGATTTTGAAATGGAACCTTGATTCCCTGTCAGTATCACTTCAAGCAAGACATGAACAAGGCATATCATTATAAAATCATATTATTGGTTTAATATAAATATTAGAATTGAAACGTTATTAGTAAATGTTATGAAAATCGCAGCCTTTCTCCCCAATCATATTTTTAGCCTGTTTTCAATTTTGAAAAAATAGGCTTATGAGATCACCTTTTGTCCGCGTGTGTGTGTGTGTGTGTGTGTGTGTGTGTGTGAGGTGTGTGTGTGTGTGTCCCTAATAAATTTTAAATGGCTGGAGAGATTTCAATGAAACTCGGTAAGTTCATAGCACTATCCCGGGCGACCCCGACCGTGCCATTCAAATTTTTTTTACGCCTCACCAATCCAACATGGCGGCTGTGCGAAATATTTCACCAGCATTCAATATCTCCGAAACCATTACCGATATCACCCTGGAATTTTTTACGCTGATAAAGGGAACTACTAGAAGTTCACCTATGTGACTCTTGAACAACTGGTAACTACAAAACCAACATGGCGGCCAAGCGAAGTTGCGACTTTTGAATAGACGTTTCTCGCGATTTAACCAACCAAGCCCAATAAAACTTGGTACAGTATAGGTTTATACACTTTGTAATTCACCGACATCTAACTTCGTTCAATTGTTTACATAACCACAAGATGGCGGCTGTGCGAAATATTTCACCGCCATTCTATATCTCTGATACTATTCGCGGTATCACCCTGAAATGTTGTACGGAGATAAAGGGCACTACTGGAAATTCACCTATAACATTTTCAAAAACCGATTAACTAGAAAACGAACATGGCGGCCAAGCGAATTTGAAAATTTAAATAGACCTTTCTCGCGATTCAATGTTCCAAACGAATTGAAACTTGGTACAGGAAATGTTTATACACATTGTAATGCACTGGTATCTAATTTAGTTCAATTGTTTAATTAACCTCAAGATGGCGGCTGTGCGAATTTTAAAATTAAGTTTTTATTTCTTGTGTCGTAATCATGCGATTGAAGTGAAAGTTTGAATAATGAACCTACACAATAATTTTCCTTTAATGACACATGACTATGGCCTATACATATAACAATCCAATATGGCGACCATCCGATATATTTAGATGGACCTCAATATCTACGAATCTATTATAGCAATGAAACTGAATTTTTTACTGTTCATAGGGGCTATGAACATAAGTTCACCTATAGGACTTTCAGGAACCTGGTGATCAAAAATCCAACATGGTGGCGACGCGAAGTATAAATATTCACATGGTCGTTCCTCGCAATTTAACCATCCGAGTGCAGTGACACTTGGTACAGTAAATCATTATACAATAATATCAATCCACTTGCATGATTTTTTTCAATTGTTTCCATAACCACGAGATGACAGCTGAGCGAAATTTAAAAATCTCGTTTTTACTTCTTGTCTCCTAATCATGCGATTGAAGTTTGCATACTACACGCACACAATAATCTTCATGTAACTGTACATAACTCGTAAGACCTACATATATAAAAATCCAACATGGCGACCATCCAAAATATTTAGTCGGTTCTCAATATCTACGTATCTATTACAGCAATCAAACTGAAATTTTGTATGTTGATAGTGGCAATTAACATAAGTAGGATATATGAAAATAGGCTGTATAGTTCTTCACGGAACTACTTGTTTGTTTTGGAGCGGTCAAATTAATACAAAATACTGTATACTGATATAACGACCAGATAGCAACAGTTTACTGTACAGTATTCTAAATTTTCACTTATTTAGTTTACACCAAGGTATCACCATCATGGGCCCAGAGATTTATGTTTCAAAATACTAATCGCACACTTTGTAGGCCTACTATTTGTTAAGATATTTTCTGTTGTTCTGTTAGTACCTAGGCCTACTTGTCGTTTGGATATCCATGAAAGGCCAACCCTCTATTCCTTATTTATTAGGTTGAACACTCAATAACAGAACCATAAACCGAAATAATAAACAAAATAAAAGCGGATGATTCCATCACGGTAATGCTTACATTCAAAAATGTAAACATTTCATACAAAACTTTTGAAAATATATCCGTACGACACAGCTGTTATAATATATTTTGTTTATAAGATACATCTTCCGTGGCATTGATAGTTACTCTTGTACTTGTGTTAATAATAGAGCATATCATGATTAATTGTAGTCTTTCTTTTTTAACATGCTGTATTTTTACTACAGATTTAATGATACATGAGGTAGGTTATGTCCTTCTTTCTTTCTTTCTTTCTTTCTTTCTTTCTTCCTCTTCTTCGTCTTCTTCTTCTTCTTCTTCTTCTTCTTCTTCTTCTTCTTCTCCTACTCTTTCTTCTTTCGAAAGGTCATTTGTATAGGCAGCACTCAAAGAATGGCTTCAAATCTTTACATTTCTTTCGATGGGCTACTGCGTACTACACTTGTTCAACTGTTGGGTTTTTTGTTTTGCCCAGTACTAACGCATCTTTTCCCGGTGTATTTATTTTATTTCCTCCGACCAGTAGGTGCCTTTCTTTAGAGATTTGTCCTGAAAGCCACCGACTTCCTTAGGAATATGTCTCACAGTTTATCTGTTTTGCAAATCTGTTAGTTCCAAATCTTTGGTGTCTTTCTTGGCTTCAGTCAGCCAAGTGGTACGTATCTTCTTGTTTCGCCAGAAGTTGCACAGGTGGTTCGTCAATCTGTTCGGACGCATTCTTGCTACCCTTCTTTTCTTGGCCTCTCAATTTGTACGTACAGCTCTGAGTTGTGTTGTCTCCGGTATTCCCCATCTTCTAGTACTGATCCTGAGATCTTTCTGTGAATTCTTCTCTCTCTCTCTCTCTCTGACCTCCAATCATCTTTTTGTATCTTAGTGTGTTATTCCTTTTGTATATAACAAAGGTATACAATTCATACCTTTTCTGTTTGCTAATTGACATATTTAGTTATAAGTGCAATTCTTCTGTTTTATTAGTGTTCTTAAGCTAGGTTTAGGTTTCTGTTTGCCATATATTAAGACAGAACAATGTATACGCTACAAAAAGGGTCTCATTTGCCTTAGTGCCAGTTCTTTACCACTAAATTCAATTCAATCCCATTTTATTTTTATCGGTGATTTTACTAGTAATTAAAAGCACTAATTCTTGGTAATAATATTACTAATAACCAGTCATGCCCTCTTTAATCCCTCTGCTCTAATACCAACGTTGTCACATCACTTCTTGACCTGGAATAACATATTGTGACCGTTGTGTTTTCGCTGGTTAACTCGTGGTGGCTTGCTATGGAGTGAATAGGTTTATTGTGTTTGAGTATCAGAGTGGAAATGATCAATTGCGTCAAAAGTGTTTACTGGCCTCGAGAGCAATCGTTCGTTGATTGGATTAGGGACGTTAACAGCCAACGGAGGAATGACATCTCTGTAGATTAGAGTAAATGGGCTAGCACTCATGTTCAGTAAGTGCTCGGCTCACCCTCAGCTATGTTGAGCCGGGGATTGGGTTGTATTTGGTTGTTGCTGCTGTTCTTTCATTTAGGGACTTGGGACATCTTGGTCATCAATCACATGTTCTTGTGTGTGTGCTGAATTTGCCTGATAACCTGTGTTTATGTGGTGCTTGTAGCAGTTCGTTTAAGCAATGTATACCTCAGAGTTAGTTGTTTGAAGGGCCTGAACAACGAGGTCATCGGTCCCAACACCTAAGGGTTAACGTGTTCACTCCGCTGCTGGCGTCATAATATTAATTATCTATTATTGTACCACTGTTACCTTTGTAGCCGTAGATATTTTATTTACAGTGACATTTGTTTGTCGTTTGCTCTTGAATGGTCAACCACTCTTCAAGAAGATTGGTATATTTCTATCGCCCACATAGTTATATAACATTGTCTTTAAGCACTCACCTGTAGAGGTAGGTTGCATGAAAGCTGAGTTACAGGGATAGAACTTCAACCAACATATATATAGTCAGCCATGAAATAAATCACATGACATGAGTTGACGTGGTTCGTACATAAAGTTCGCGATAGACAATCGCTCTACAAATGGAGGATTTGCAGTTAAAAGGCGTCGGAGCCCAAGCAATCGAAGCCGGCTTCGGTGCGTTGTTTTATAGCCTATCAGCCCTGGGGCCTTGAGAGCTTTGACAAATTGGTACGACCGACTAACCAAGTCTATAAGACTTAGTTCTGACAAAACAATTGTCAAAGTTGAGCAACAGAAATGGACTTCTAATTGTTCTTACTGCTTCAATAATAATAATAATAATAATGTTTAAGTAGGTTTAATTTAACTGATTTTATTGGTATTTTCGTTCAATAAACAGCAAATACGAGTGATATGCAATCACAATTCCAGTGTTTAATGGAATGTGGATTTCAGCTGCAAGCAAATTTGCTACCATCTGGTGGGTAAATCTTGTGTTAGGAACTTGATTTCCTATTGCACCGAAATTGATGATATAGTTACTGTACGATGTCAGTGTCATTGGGAAGTTTGCAAGATATGGACATGGTTAACTTTGACTCTGAAACCTCTAAATCACTCCTTGCTCTAAGGGATAACTGAGGCGATTTATCAAAGCTAAATGAAAGCACTATTATTGGTTTTAAAACGGCGGTTGGCAGTATTTCTGAGACAGCGCAGTTGGAGAAAGTATGTTTATTGTGGGAGGATAATGGCGCTATAGCAAATAAGTGATGTAGAAACTGCGGATCACTGCGTATTATTCCGTGAGAAGTGAACAGCGGCTACGATGGTGTATTAGGGTTGATCAGCACGTTTCATTAAGGCAACTTATAATCAAAATGAACGAGTTTACTGATATAAAGTTTGTCTACAACGATCGATGAACGATGCATGCTGCATATAGGGCTCCGAATCAATGAACTGGTCACTGCATCTATTCTAACGAACCTGCATTGGAGGAAATATACTTCAATTTGAGCGGGAGTGTAATAATTTTCGACGAAGGGTTGTTTTATCCAATGAGTCACGTATTCTACATTATCAAATGATGGACCACTGACATGTCAGACAAAGAACTAGGGGAAATCAAACACCCTGCAACTATTGCTGAAAGAACACAAGCTGGTGGTTTTAGTATTATGATCTGAGCCCACGCATTCTTGGTGTAACCTCTGTTAAAATTTTTATTTTGAAGCCATCCTTGCAGGTCGCGTTGCTTACTATAACGATATGTTTATTGAACGTATTGGGTATTTCAGCAAAACAATGCGACAAACTTTGTTATAAAGTCCGTGGAAGGATGAACACATTTCAGATTACCAAGTACTTCCACGGTGTCTTAATTCACAGGACTTGAACCCCGTTCAACAACACTGTTGGACCACCTAGATCACCGAGTTTGCTTAATGGAACCTCCGTCATACGGTTTCCACCAGCTGCGGAATGTATTACACTCACAGTGGTTTCAGTTATAAAACATGTTGCAGTTACTAGCCCGTATAACCATTGTTCACGGCCTCCGATCACAAGGATTAATGTCTAATTCCTGGGTTTGGCAAGAAATTTAATTCGGTTTGAGTATTGGAACGGTGTAAACTAGGTCTTCTGAGACAAACCTGAAAAGAAGAGGGTTAGATTCCTACCACAGCCTGGCAGATGCGATTACATAGGGTAGGCAAGGTAGTCTAAGCCTACTCGGACATTTTGAGAAAGAAAACATTCTTTGTATTTATATTGAACTTTTTCCCCCTTATATCTGTATATTTATGAAACCACCGACAGCAGTGGCTACGCTCGCTGAACCGCAGCGTTAGGCCATGGGGCCAAGCTCTCTGCTGACTCGGTAGACGCGTGGGTTCGAGCCCCACCGTTTTCCATGGTTTTCCATGGTTTCCCCATTTTCAACACTAGGCAAATGCTGGGACGGTACCTTCTGACAGGCCACGGCAGCTTCCTTCCACATACTTGCCCAGTTTCATTCGTCTTCATCCTTTCCATCTCTCATCTCGCCTCGCAGGTTGCCCACGGGCGTCGACTAGAAAGGCATGCTCTCGGCCTCTCAGGAGGTCACACACACAAAAAAAACAGTTTACATTATTTATAGTGTTTCTAAAGGTATGTTTAAAATTGTCCGCTCAGAAGGAAATCTGTCAGTGTAGGCTTGCCGCTTTTTAAACTGAACCCGACTCGAAAGTGTCACGTTCTTTGCAACATTTTATCTTCGTAGGGCAAGCAAGTTGAGAGCTTGCCTGGTCAACCAGCTACAGAGTGCTTGACCCTTGAATGAGCATACGAACAAATAACCCAGTCTCATGCTTACTGAACGCTTGCGTACGAGATTTGGCCCGGCATGTTGAGGCGCTGCCTGCCTTTTCCGATCTATTACGAGAATTGCCGACTGCCAACGACCAATGGTGTTCGTGCTGTCAATTTGTGATTTATGTATTAATTCATTATTGGTGCTCTCTGAGTATTTATCATGGTCTGTAAGTCTGTAGCATACACCTAGGTATAATTAGCCTACTCTTAACCGCTACTGTATCCAGGATATGGTTCTGCTTCTCTTTCGGGTCAATGTCAGCGAAGTTTAGAACTTACGTCCACGATCACTTCCTTCCCAATCATCTTCTCATTTATACATCCACACTACTGACGACACCACTAATACACGGGGCTGATAACCACGATGTCCAAGACTGCAAATGAAACAACTCTGTACATTAGCTGGTTGTTGCTATAATGTGACCTGACAGTGGAATGTTCTCTCTATCCTTCTAAAATGCTTCCTATCTTCGCACTATAAATTACCGTAACATACCCCCAGGGTCGTATAATATTCGTAACGTTGTGATCTGTAAATAGCTTGAATGAGAATGAAGTAAGGAGCTAATTAGTGACTTGACTTGCAGGTACACTTACCATATTGTCTCATCAAGTTACTGTTCACAACTTGTCCAATTCAATTGTCAGCTTCGCTCACACGTATTCCTTAAATTAACATTCCAAGCTCTGCGAAGTTAAAGGAGTTATCCAAGTTCCACAGAGTTAGGGACATGCCGTCTTCATCATTGAACTACTCGTTGATATTTCTAACTACAGCACTTAGTTTTGTTTAGAAGTATTTCTTAATGTTATAACTGGGGTAAACGTCTACATTATTATTATTATTATTATTTCAGTTAAAGACTATGGGCTTTTTGCAACCTAGAGCAATTACGGTCTGTAGTTGTATGTTTATCTGTATTAATAATGGTGAACACAGATTACCTCTCAACAATCAGGTACTGATTTTCTCTAAATTCTTAGCCAACTTTTCACACTTTGCAAAATATGATGAAACAGTAGTCTTGTGAGATCATCTGGGCAGATGTGTGGGTGTCTGTCTGCCCTTCTCTCTGTGTACGTCCCCCTATCAACTCCTAAACGGCTGCAGCTATAAAAACTAAATTTATTATGAGTAAAGATCTACAGCGGAATAGCATACGTCAAAATTTGAAAATGACGTTAGTGCTACCAACTACTGAAAAATCGCAAAAATAAAATTTGAGCTCTATGTTGGATGTCTCGGAAGGTATGCATGGAAACTCTTCAAAAATTGGCACACATCTAGATAATAATATTTGAGATTATTTTAATGAGCCCATGCATGCCAGTGTTGCCAACATGATTCTACACCTGCAGATAGGTTCAATTTTAAGTGCATGTAAAACTTGCATCCTATCCTTTGGATTTCGACCAAATGTCTAATAAACTCCGTGTACCGTAACAAATATGACTATACGTATTCCTTAGAGTCACCAAGGCTGCCAACTGTTGATAAATAATCTCTATATGTTTTAATCCTAATCTCGATATATACAGGGCAACGGTTTTTAAAGTTTGCATACGTATTGTACCTAAAATTGTAGATTAGTTTTGTGTAACCGATATACGACAGTGCTGCCAACATGATTTTACGCGCTCTGATAGATTTAATGTTTAACGGCATGTAACGTCCATACTAAGTTTATCTATTTGACGTCAAATAAATTTTGTATGAACATTGTGTACCTTAAGAGATAGAATTAAGTATATAGGTTGTCAGAACTGCCAATTTAGATAATAGTTCACCTTAATGTTAGTCTAAGAATTTCAAATACTAGGGGAGCCGTGTGGGAAATCGCACATTTCAACGTCACAAGCCTCGCACAACTGTAAAGGCTCGACGCGACACAGCTCTGGCTGGAACTGGTTGTGTCCTGGCCCGAGTTTACTCCTACGCCGGCTCGACGCGACACAATTCTTTCAGAGGATATAGGTTTGTTTATTTGTTTAAACATTTGTTTATAAACATAGCCTATTGTCAAAATGTGTGAAATCAGTGTGCAGTTTCTTACTGCTGAGGATAATGCTCTTTCTTTAGAATGCTATTTGTTGCGATTGGTTACTTGTATAGCCCCCCTAAAGGGATCTATGGTTCTGAAATAATATATACTGTATAATTACCAATGTCAGGATTCGAACCCGAATGTCCTGTATTCTCAGCAGACGGATTACAATACCTACGTCATCTACCAGATTACGACTCATTTCCAAGACTTCGATTTTTTAAATTTTTATTCTTTTGTCGTGTGGCCTCCTGAGAGGCCGAATCGCAGGTCTTTCTAGTTGACGCCCATGGGCGACCTGTGCTTAGGAAGACTTAGATGAAGAGACCATTACAAGAGGAACTTACTGGACATCGACCAAATATCGGACCGCCTGGTGAGGTGTTGAGGTACGTATTGAAAGTATTGTCCGAAAAGTCCTGGGTTTGATTCCGGGCTCTATCCTGAGGTTTGGATTGGGGTACACTCAGCCTCGTGAAGTTGGTAAAACAGATAAGAAGTGGGCTTGATCCCCACCTCAGCCATTCTGGAAGTGATTTTCTGTGCTTTTTCATTTATACTCCAAGCAATTGCCGTGAAGATTCCTAATTTATAGTCTATCAAGTCCACGGCTGACTCTTCACAAACCTCGCATGCAATCGACAATCAGTCTAATCACCCCAGTACGCACAAACTAGCGGGTTTCAATTCAATGGTGCACAGGGCTTTAAACATACCCATGTCAAAAGACAACTATAATAAGGAAATAAGAACTATTATGCAAATAGCAAAGGAAAACAACTTCTCGCCAAGCAAAATAAATCAAATTATAGCCAAACATAAAAATAAAGATAAAACGATTCCCAAACCGGACAGTAATGAGAAAAAATTTGCGCGTTTCAACTATGTGAATGCGAATACATATAAAATCACTAACCTATTCAAAAAGCAAGGCATAAAGATAGCTTTCACGACGAAAAACACAACCGCTAGGCACCTCCTAAATAGTAATCTAAATAAACGTGACCCGTATTCAAGGTCAGGGGTATATTCTATAACGTGCCAAGACACCGATTGTCAAGCTAATTACATCGGGCAGAGTGGAAGGCGAGTAGACACACGTTATAATGAACATAGAAATGCGATAAGATACGGAACACATTCAGCCGTGTGCGAACATATGTGTGACGCAGGGCATAGCTTTACCAACATAGAGTCGGACCTTAAAATAATCCATCACGAATCGAAAGGCAGAGCTCTTGACATAAAGGAAGCAATCGAGATACACCTAGCCAAACAAAACAATCCCAACAATCTAAATGAACACACGTTCATGGAGAGCTCACCCCTCTTCACGCTACTAAAAAACACACCCTGTCGGAAACAAAACACAATTTAGCGACACAGCCAAGCTAGATAAAAAAAAGGGGGGAAATTAGGGGGTTTTTAATAGGTAAATGTTATCTAGATCAGGTGTACGATGTACCTTTCTTCTGCAATAAACCAAGGCCCATATTAGAGGCAGTATTAAAGGTGCCGGGACGTCCTCATAAGACCGTCAACGCTTAGTTCGAATGGGTTATGCTCCACGCGTGGCGAGGACTAATCCACGGTCTTTAATAGTTGTAGATCCACCTCATTCAATAACATACATCTTATCTAGGTTGGCAACACCTCACATAAACACATCGCGATCACTCCCCACAGCACGTAGGGACAGGGGGGGAAGGCAGGGAAAAACCAGTCGTTAAGATAACCACCGCAGTCGTCCGCACAGCGAGTTCAAGTGAGCACGGAAACTGCGAATAGCTGTAGTACGGAAGACAATCAGATAAGTAGTTAGCCTAAAATTTATATAGTTTAACCATAGTTTACAACCATATAATCTCTCTAAAGTACAATCTCCGGATAGCCATCACCATTTAGCATTTCACCTAACATATATACTGCATTTAGCATACACTGACAGTTGCAGTACCAATACTGCAACTAAATAATTGTACATATTGTAAATATTTTCACCTGTATTTCAAACATAGATTTTAAAGCCTAAGTGTATTGGATCTGATGATGATCGCTTGACGATCGAAACTGGTCATCCTAGTGTTTTATTAATCTCATGTAATTTATTTCAGGATTAGGGCATAACCCATCTCTTTTGGGTACATTCGTGTTGACCGACTGAAAAGCACTAAACTCTTGTTTACAAAAGTTTTAGGTAATTATTAGGGGAATATTGTCCATTTTGTACGGTTTTGATATTGTGCCTATTAAGAGAGATATGATTAATGTTTCCCAAAAAACCCACTTTTTTCCACCCCTTTGGTCAATGGTTGGTGTTATCAAAAAACTTATTTGACATAAATTGTTGGCACTTATCCGACACATATTATGAACTTTGAATGGATTCGACATTTCACGTATTGAGAGAGTTATAGCGAAATTTCAATTTTTCGAAAAAAGCCCCCATTTTCACCCCCTTCGACCGATTTTGCCCATTAACGAACTCGACCGAGATTTTATAGGGATACATATTATGTAAAAAATTCAAAGTGATTGGTGCAAAATTACGGCAGTTATCGTGTCCACAAGAAACTGATATACATATATACATATATATACATACATAAATTATATATAAACTTTTGAACTGACGGTGGTTTTGGGGTCTGGGGGATGTGAAACGCGAAGATATGTCGAAATTTTCCGGAAGTCGAAACATGGGACCCATTGCAATAGTTAGCTTTCTAATGAAATCTACCTAAAAATAAACCTGGAGGCCCGGGTTCGATTCCCGGCTCTGCCAAGATATTTAATTCCCCCTGAGGACTGGAACGGGGTACACTCAGCCTCGTGAGGCAAAACTGAGAAGAGCTGGGTTCAATTCTTACCTCAGCCATTATGGAAGTGGTTTTCCGTGGTTTCTTAATTCTACAAATAACGTAATGGCACCTAACTTAAGGCCACGGCCGCTTCCTTCCCAAATCCTACCTCAATTACACTCACTCACACTAGTACAAACATCACATTGACTCAGATTATCAGACAAATTCTACACAGACATGGCCAAGTTATCGCAAAGCCTCTAAATGAATCAACAACAACAACCACTCAATACAAATCTCTCAACTTAGCCTCGAGTGTCAACTGATGCTAACGTACTTTACGTAACTAGCACGACCTGCCTGGTTTGCAAACAATCACACAATTTCATAATCTCATTTCAGGTTTTGAACGACTAATGGCCAGAAATCATATCGTCCCTCCATTATTTTTGTGCCAGGAGACTGGTGGCCAGTCAATTGTGAAGTTCACGCCTCTGATCACAGAGTGCGGGCTTCCTTAATACAATACTTGGGCTGATTTATGCGATACAAAGAGACCAGACCGCAATGTAATTTACACTCACATTAACAGTAATTTATTGGTTTTCTATGCGAGAGTTTCGAGCTGCAATTCCAGGTCATTTAACTTTCACATTTCCTCGTTATTGATTGCTGCGATATGAGCTCCAGGAGAATAATGTGCTGTGAAAATTAAGTTTAAGCAAATTTTTGCACCGCAGCGTAGGAAGCTGTGTGGCAGCGGAGCATTTGCATAGTCAGATACCATTAGTGTTGATTAACGTCCAACAGAAAAAATATCAATGCTGGCTTCTGTTTTTCACAACGAGTGGAGTTTACTTTTAGGGATTATATTTTACCTGCAAGGGGACTAAGCTTTTAAGGGTTTAGGGTCACGGAACATATTTAAACATACTATTTGACAAGAGATTACTAAATCTGTCATTAAAAGAATCAATACAATCCAATACTAAAGCGGCCGTGAAAGCAAAGAAACTATTATAGTAAAAATCATTGTTTTAAGAGTTCCAACCTCAGTGGGAGATCTCTGTTAACAATTCTATGGCCATCAGTGTCGCCACCAATAAATACCTAAAGGTAAAATAACGAAATAAAACAAAATAAATGTCTTCAATCCTAACAGAATGAGGGTTCAGAGAATATGAAGGAGTTAAGGCCATGAAAGGCCCATAGAAAAGATTGTGTCCAACCCGAAGTCACTGAGAGAGTAAAACCAAGTGTAATGTCAGGAATTCCTCAGAGTGGCCAGTTCCCAAACTCACACGTCATGCAAACTACAGTGAAAGCAACATCGTATTAACCAAGGTCTACCATGTGTTTGTGAACTACATAGGGACGCATACATACACATACACACGTACTGCCCTACACGTCCCCTCTCACATTACTAAGGGCAAGATAACAAGAGTCTGACCCTTCGATAAATACGGTTATCACCAATGATTCCAAATTATCTAAAACGACACGTTTGCTTCTACAGTCGTATCGTTTACTTACGGCTGTTGCGCCTTGCGCTATTAATTACGATATGCCCTGTATAAAGAAGGCGTTAAATAATACAAGGCGTTAAATAATACAGTCACTGAAGTATTTTATCTGCGACCTTTGATAGGAACATTACCATCCTAACGATTGTAGATATTCATTTAAAGTATAATGTAAATTCTACAAGCAATGCGAGGAACACACATACCTTGTTCGCAAAGTTCACAGAATTTCACTCATCTATTGCACCTTTGTGTGTGTAACTCGTGACCAAGAACATTGTTATTGTGGTTGTAATTCATTTCAGGGGCTTGGGATATCATGGTCATCAACCCCGTGTAGTTGGGTGTGAGTTGTCTGATAACCTGTATTCCTGTGATGACTGTAGTCGAGTGTGTAACTATATTAGGGACAGGTTCGGGTAGGCGCCCCTGGACTTGACTTAACGAACTATCCCGGCATTTGCCTGGAGGGAGTGAGGAAGAAAATTGGGCATAACCCCATCCTGCATTGTTGCTGTCAGTGCCGGGATTCGAACCTGTGATCTTCGGGCTTGCTGAAGTTGCCCTATTGGTCGTGGTGCACTATTATACGCCGCGGGGTGGATACATCAGAGCCAAAATAGTACACGAAATCAAAAACGAGGATAGTATAAAATAAAATAATGATTGATGGACAATAGACATTACAATATTGATTTACCAAATGTAGCAATTATAGCCAATTAACAACCATTAGGCGAGAGTAAATTTAACTCCAATATCTCCACACGAATAAGCACTAAGTACTCAATATCAAAAATATATGTGTTATTTTCAAATAAGACGGGAGAGAAAATGTTGACTTATGGGACAATACAACTTCTCAAAATGGTGAATCAAAACTTCTCTACTTACTGCATGACAGGAAAAGTTGCATGGAAAGCTTTGAAATCATTTTTCACTGTTGCCCAATCAAGCATTAATTGATGACTTTCATTAATTGACAATTAACTAATTATAATAATCAACAATTCTGGGTGGTATTGTGGATTTTTGTAGTACTTGCTAGTACTGAAAGAATGACGTACATATGTGACTGATTTGATGAACATAGATCTGATGATGCTCGCTTGACGGACGAAATATATCATCCTGTAATCCCCCCTCCCCCACCACCACCACCATCAACTTCTGAAATCAATGGGCACAATAATTAATTACATAGGCTAAACATTATTTTCAGGTGGAGTAGTGCGTGCAGTAGTAATTATTAGGATCTCGAATTTTAGTCGGTGTCGCGGGACATGAAATAAGGTACCATCCCAGCATTGGCTGGAGGCAGTGGGAAAAAACACGAGGAAAATCCACACTCAACACCGAGATTCGAACCATCAATCCTTGGAATTGCTGCAGCTCCCCATCGCAAAAGTGGCGTGTAATTTAACGCGACTGGGTTGATAAAACTGTGTTACAGTTGGATCACCACAATGCAAAATTTTTTACACATGAAGATATTGCCTTACATGCATGATACATGATCAGTTTTCGATTCTCGGCTCTGCCTAGAAATTTAATTCTGGTGTGAGGCCTGGAACGGGGTACACTTAGCCTCGCGAGGCAAAACTGAGGAGAGGTTGGTTCGATTTCCAATTCAGTCAACCTGGAGGTGGTTTTCATCTTGGTTTCTCACCTCTACTCCAGGCAAATGCCAGGATGGTTCCACGACCGCGTCCTTCTTAATCCTCACCTGAATTACAATTACACACAATATTTCAGACACTACAGTAACCCAGGTTTTGTAGACAAATTCTACATACACACCCAAGTACAAAGGTTTGAATGTCTACGATGTCCTAGTGCCTCAAATGAAACAACAGCAGCACAAATCTGCATTTCCCTTCGTTAAGGTGAAATTTCCTAACTTATTTCTGTGTATGTGTTGGTTGGTTGGTTCCTTAGTTTAGGGGCTGCGACAACGCAGTCGTGTAGCCCCGTGTACTTTGGGTGTGTGTAGAATCTGTCTGATAACCGGTGTTATTTGTCATGACTGCATTAGTGTGTGCCATCTGTTATTTATTCAAGTAAGGACTGCGGACGATAATTTCAAGTAGTTCCTACTGTTGCTACCAAATTCTACCGTCCACGACACCTAGCTGTGAACTTGGCTACTACTAGATGCCATCGCAACCAGTGCCTGGTGACGAACATTGGAACTTCAGAGCATTAATCAAACCTAACCTACAAATTTTGCTTCACACAAGTTTAGTTAGCGGAAGGTTCTTTTACATGCCATAAATCTATGACATGGATCCGCCGGCTTTACTTCTCCTCCGAAGGAAGGCATACTGAGGGATTTTTAACGCTCTTAAAAAATCCGACGACTTCGGTTGGATTTGAACCCGCGACCTTGGGCATAGAAGCTCAGCATGCTACCGACTACGCCACGGAAGCCGCTCTGTGTATGTGTCTAGCTGGTCGGGTGTGAGACGCAGTGAATTTCTACGGGACAGATGTTTTTATGACCGGTTGTCGTTTTAGACACCTACCAATAAGAGTATTGAATGGGAAGATGACCTCGCTGTTCCGCCCCTTAAAACTTCAATAAGTAATTAAATAACCAACTAACTAACTAACTAACTAAGATAATTAATTTCAGTCGTGCGACACAAAATCTTTCAATTACTGGAATATGTAAGAAAATAACCTGTAATAAATTACAAAAGGAAGGAAGGAAGCTTGTAGTTTAACGTGACCGTTAATCTTGAGATTATGAGCCACAGGACCTCCTTTTTACGTGGAATCCGAACCACAGGACATTAAGATATATACAGGGTGTCCCAAAATGTCACCGACAAGTCTTAGTATGATGTGAGGGAAAGAAGTCTGGTAGGTTTTCATGCAGGAGCCCCTGTCCGGAAATGCACGGTGTGGGCACTGGAGAGCGTCGAAATTTGGGTCGGTTGTGACAATTAGGGCAGACGAAAATCCGCGTGCGTATGTGATTCGCAACCACCACCTCAGGTTCAGTAATATCATCTCTGCTGGGATCATTTGTGATCATCTCATTGGGCCATATGTACTGCCCAACAGACTGACAGTACAGATCTACCTCACATTTTTCGAGATATATTACCGACAATATTGGAGTAAGTGCCACTAAATATTCGGCAGGTAATGAGACTGCAACACGACAGAGCTCCAGCACACTTTGATGTAAATGTGTTGAATCACGTCAACGTCGCATATCCCAATCGAAGGATTGATCGAGGTGGACCAGTTTCATGGCCAACGTAACCGGGTGAGTTAGCCGTGGTCGTTACGGCATGACTGCTGGCAGTCGCTCACATCCGGGAGGCGAGGAGGTTCGAATCCCCCCGCCGGCATCCTTGAGATGGTCTTGTGTGGTTTCCCATCTTCATTCCAGGCAAATGCCGGGGTTGGTCCCTAACTATAGGCCACAGCCGCTTCCCCCTAAAAGCCAGACAAAAAAAAAAAAAAAAAATGGCCAACGTAAGCTCTGCTGCAATGACTTCGGAGGTACGCAGTTCAAACCCCATTTCTAAGGAGCTCCATGTTGAGTTTATTGATGACCTGTGGAACGCACACCCCTCCCTTACTTCGATGCGTTACAGCGTCCAAAACGTGCGTTTCTGGATATGGGTTCCTTCAAGAAAACCGATCAGTTTGCCTTTCCGCACATCATACTAAGCCTTGTTAGTGATTTTGGGACACCCTGTACATATTGTAATGGACCATTGACAAGGGAGAAAACTAAGGGATGACATGTTTCGCTCGTCAAGCGAGTATCATCGGATCCAAATTTTCTGTTGACTGACAGAAAGTTACAATATTGTTAATAAGGCAACACTGAAAATCCGTTTCAAAGCTATCTTTTTAAATCTATGTCTATTTCTTATTAATCCCATTTCCAACGGGGTCGTGGATGAGATGTGATGAAATTCCACTTGGCTGACGGTTTCTACGGCCGGATGCCCTTCCTGACGCCAACCTCACGAGAGGAGTTAATGAGAGATGACATGATTGAAGGTGAATGAAAGTTCAAATTCAAGGAGTTCCAACATTGGCTACCAGACGCGACTGTCACCCAGCGATTCTAAACCAAATAACCTCCAACTGAGCTACACAACTACCAACTGTAGTGGTAGGTTCTTTTTCATGCCATAAATCTATGACATCGGCCCGCCGTCTTTACTTCCCCTCCGAAGGAAGGCATACTGAAGTATTTTAATGCTCTTACAAATCTGATGAATTCAGCTGGGTTTGAACCCGCGATCTTGGGCATAGCAGTTCAGGATGCTACCGACTACGCCACCGAAGCTATCTTTGTAAATAAGAGATGAAAAGGAATGAAGATAAATTTAACTGGACAAGGCGCTGGAGGGAAGTGCGTCTCGGTATATAGCTGGTGTTGAAAATAGGAAAGTACGGAACATTATTTCAAGAACAGCCGAAGGTGGGGTTAGAACCCACTCGTCTTCAGATTTCGTAGCGCCTAACCCTATGGTCTTGCGACTTAGTGCCCGTAGCTATCATGGTCGAACCCTTACATTATTTCTAATATTCTCAAGAAATCGAAGCTAGGTTCCTTCTACAGCACATAGGTAGCTCTAGTGTCACAACTTAAGTTTTCTGTTATCTTGTCGATACCCAGGCTGTCAAATCATAATCTTGTCTTCACTTAGGATTAGAAACAAAATGTTTATTGTGCAAGAGCCCAGTCACTGTATATGACAAACATGTTTGTTTATATACGGGAGATTTGAGTTCGAGTTCCAACTGTCATTCAATGTAAAATATTAACCAACAAGTAGTTCCGTGAAGAACTATACAGCCTATTTTCATATATCCTACTTAAGTTAACTGCCGCTATCAACATACACAATTTCAGTTTGATTGCTGTAATAGATTCATAGATATTGAGAACCGACTAAATATTTCGGATGGTCGCCATGTTGGATTTTATATATGTAGGTCCTAGAGTTATGTACTGTTACATGCAGATTATTGTGAACGTGTAGTATTCAAACTTCAATCGCATAATTAGGACACAAGAAAAAACAAGGAGATTTAAAAATTTTTCACAGCTGCCATCTTGAGGTTATGGAAACAATTGAAATAAATTAGATGCCAGTGGATTAACATTCGGATAAAGATTTACTGTACCAAGTTTCACTGCACGCAGATGGTTAAATTGCGAGAAACGTCCATTTAAATATTTATAATTCGCGTCACCGCCATGTTGGATTTGTGATCACCAGGTTATTTAAAGTCCTATAGGTGAACTTAAGTTTATAGCCCCTATGAATATTAAAAAATGCAGTTTGATTGCTAAAATAGATTCGTAGATATTCAGTATCGTCTAAATATTTCGGATGGTCGCCATGTTGGATTGTTAAATGTATAGGCCATAGAGTCATGTACCATTAAAGGAAAATTATTGCGTAGGTTCATTATTCAAACTTTCACTTCGATCGTATGACTACATCACAAGAAATAAAAACTTAATTTTAAAATTCGCACAGCCGCCATCTTGAGGTTATGTAAACAATTGAACTAAATTAGATACCAGTGGATTACAATATGTATAAATATTTCCTGTACCAGGTTTCAGTGCGCTTGGAACATTAAATCGCGAGAAAGGTCTATTTAAAATGTTCAAATTCGCTTGGCCGCCATGTTCGTTTTGTAGTTAACCGGTTTTTGAAAATCTTATAGATGGACGTCCAATAGTGCCCTTTATCTCCGTACAAAATTTTAGGGAGATACCGCTAATAGTTTCAGAGATATAGAATGCCGGTGAAATATTTCGCACATCCGCCATCTTGTGATTATGTAAACAATTGAACGAAGTTAGATGTCGGTGCATTACAATGTATATAAACATATACTGTACCAAGTTTCATTGCGTTTGGTTGGTCAAATCGCGAGAAAGTTCTATTTAAAAGTCGCAAATTCGCTTGGCCGCCATGTTGGTTTTGTAGTTACCAGGTTTTCAAAAGTCACATAAATGAACTTATAGTAGTTCCCTCTATCACCATAGAAAATTTCAGGGTAATATCGGTAATAGTTTCGGAGATATTGAATGCTGGTGAAATATTTCGCACAGCTGCCATGTTGGATTGGTGAGTCGTAACAAAATTTGAAGGGCACGGTCGAGGTCGCCGGGAATAGTGCTATGAACTTTCCGAGTTTCATTGAAATCGCTCCTGCCGTTTAGATTTTATTAGGGGGGGGACACACACACGAATCACACACACACACACACACGCACACACACACGGACAAAAGGTGATCTCATAAGCCTATTTTTTCAAAATTGAAAATAGGCTAAAAATGAATAAAACTTGTGCTCTTCATTGTATATTGAAATAATCATATATTGGAAATATATGCGTCTCCTGCATCAGTGGACTACATTTTGAATTTAGATATAATATTATGAGACTTTTTTTTTCCATTAAGATGTATCATGATGTCCTGTAATTGTGTACCATACGATAAATAAAATAAAATGATCCAAGACAATGATTTTTCAGCCTTTTTAACCGTGATCTTGAAAGAAAGTTAACATAAGCCTACGAAAACACTTGTAAGGAACGGTAAGAGAACATTGTAATCCGTTCATTATACCAGATTTAAGTTGTTCCCTAAATCAAAGGAAAGAGAATTGTATCCTGTATTATTGTACACTTAATTGTGTTCGGGAAGTGTGAAACGATCAATAAAGGCATTTTTTGTTTCTTATTGCATTAAAATCTCCAGAGTTTTCTGAACAAAATCATATGCATTTTATATTGTTTTGAGCATATTTAGTTCATAAAAATATATTTAAAAGGACTGCGCGCTTCAGTAAGTTGAGCCATATCACGCCCCTTTGCACTGAGATGTAAATTTCTCTCTTCCATGTGGAGTTAAAGAATTCTAGTAAAATTTGCTGAATTTCTATTTATGTTGGCTACACTGCTACAGCGCTAGTATGCACTGCCATGTCATCTTTTGTTTCTCGTTGTGTATTTCTATAAGTAAACCAGGTGTTCCATGTGAAATTATAAATGTTTCGAGTGTTGCACATTATTTTCATGCTATAAGTGTTGTTATAAAACAGTAATAATGCCTAGGGTCGGTAGAGTGTACAAAAATTACTAGTTCCAGGGGAATAGATATACTAAAGTAAAGAATAGAAAACCTCGTGATTTTAAAACCTGCAAGAACAAAGAAGCAGTAGTGACAATGTAGGCCTAAATATTTCAAGCAGTTCGAGAAGGAAACTGACGTGTTTGGGTGAAGACGTTGTAAACAGTGATTGTGTAAATAGTACTGGTATGGGTAATATTATTGTTAATGTACAGCTATTATCAAAATTCATCAGCAACAACACCTGTTGTAAATATTGAAAATGTGAAGACTCTTTGTGTATTACTGAGGATAGCAGTGTTAGGAAAGGACTTTCTTCTAAACTGGTTATTAATTGTCAGAACTGTAACAGTAATAAATCAAGAAGGACTTCAGAAAAAACTGCAGATAGTTATTATGATATAAATGTATGAATGGTGTATGGCATGCGTGGCATACGAAAAGGGAAGAAAGCGGCAGAGAGCCTTTGTGCCATGTTTGACTTACCCCCTCTACCCAGGAAATTTAGTAATTACTATGGGATTTTAAAGAAACACATGCAGGAAGTGAGTAATGAAACAATGAGAACTGCAGCAACAGAAGCTGTCCAAGAAATAAATGGTGATAGTGACATTGCTGTGGGGTTAGATGGGACTTGGCACAAGAGCGGCCACACCTCCTCTCATGGAGTAGTTGCTGTCACTTCTGCTGACACAGGTAAGGCACAGGACTTTGAAATTCTCACAAAATACTGCAGAGGATGCAAGTTAAACACAAAGGACCATAAATGTGTAAAGGACTGTGAAGGTTCCAGTGGGGCATGGAAGCAGCTGGTGCTAACGTACTCTTCCTCCGCTCAGTTGATGAGCGAGGAGCGCGATATCTTCATTACCTAGGAGATGGGGATTCTAAAGGTTGTAAGTTAGTCAGTGAAGCACAGCCTTATGGCCCTAATGTAAATATAGAGAAACTTAAATGAGTAGGGCATGTGCAAAAAAAAAGAATGGGTGCCAGACTTAGGAAACTAAAAAAGGACTTCTAAGGTAAGGTGTTGGAAGATAAACAAGTAGTTCCGCGAAGAACTAAAGCCTATTTTAATATATCCTACTGATGTAAATTGCCTCTATCAACATACAAAATTTCAGTTTGATTGCTGTAATAGATTCGTACACATTGAGAACCGGCTAAATATTTCGGATGGTCGTCATGTTGCATTTTTATAAATGTAGGTCTTAGAGTAATAAAATATTACATGAGAATTATTGTGTAGGTGTAGTATTCAAACTTCAATCGCATGATTAGGACACAAGTAATAAAATCGAGATTTTAAAATTTCGCACAGCTGCCATCTTGTGATTATGAAAACATTAAATAAATTAGATGCCAGTGGATTAAAACTTGTATAAGCATTTACCGTACCAAGTTTCACTGCACTCGGATGGATAAATCGTGAGAAACGTCCATTTAAATATTTATACTTCGCGTTGCCGCCATGCTGGATTTTTGCTCACCAGGTTATTGAAAGTCCCATCGGTGAATTTATGTTCATAGCCTCTATGAACATTTAAAATTTCAGTTTATTGATTGCTGTAATAGATTCGTAGATATTGAGATCCGTCTAAATACTTCGGATGGTCGCCATGCTGGATTGTTATATGTATAGACCATAGAGTTATGTACCATTAAATGAAGATTGTTGCGTGGGTTCATTATTCAAACTTTCACTTCGATCGCATGATTACAGCACAAGAAATGAAAACTTCATTTGAAAATGTCGCACAGCCGCCATCTTGAGGTTATGTAAACAATAGCACTAAATTAGATGCCAGTGCATTGAAATATGTATAAACATTTATTGTACCATTTTCTACTGCGTTCAGATAGTTAAATCGCGAGACACGTATATTAAAATGTTTCACATTTGCTTGGCCGCCATGTTCGTTTTGTACTTTACAGGATTTCGAAAGTTACATAGATAAACTTTCAGTGGTGCCCTCTATCAGCGTGCAAGCTATCAGGGTGATAGTGGTAAGAGGTTCAGAGGTATAGAATGCCGGTGAAATATTTTGCACTGCCGCCATCTTGAGGTTATGTTAAAAATTGAACTAAATTAGATGCCAGTGCATTACAATATGTACTGTATATACATTTGATGTGCCAAGTTTCATTGCGTTTGGATGGTTAAATCACAAGAAAAGTCTATTTAAAAGTTTCACATTCGCTTGGCCGCCATGTTGGTTTAGTAACTGACAGGTTTTTGAAAATCTCATAAGTGAACTTCTAGTGGTGCTCCTTATCTCCGTACAAAATTTCAGCGTGATATCGGTAATAGTTTCGGAGATATAGAATGCTGGTGAAATATTTCGGACAGCCGTCTTGTTGGATTGGTGAGATGTAATAAAATTTGAAGAGCACGGTCGGGGTCGGCCGAAATAGTTCTATGACCTTACCGAGGTTCATTGAAATCGCTCCAGCCGTTTAGAAGTTATTAAGGGGACACCCACCCACACACACACACTCGCACACACACAGCCACATATGCACACACGGACAAACGGTGATCTCAAAAGCGTATTTTTGGCCTATTTTCAATTTTGAAAAAAAATAGGCTTATGAGATCACCTTTTGTCTGTGTGTGTGCGTGTGTGTGTGTGAGGTGTGTGTGTGTGTCCCCTAATAACTTCTATACGGCTGGAGCGATTTCAATGAATCTCGGTAAGTTCATAGCACTACCCCGGGCGACCCGGACCGTGCCCTTCAAATTTTGTTACGTCTCACCAAACCAACATGGCGGCTGTGCGAAATATTTCCCCCGCATTCAATATCTCCGAAACTATTCCCGATATCACCCTGGAATTTTTTACGGTGATAAAGGGAACTACTAGAAGTTCACCTATGTGACTATTGAAAAACTGGTAACTACAAAACCAACATGGCGGCCACGCGAATTTGCGACTTTTAAATAGACGTTTCACGCGATTTAACCGACCAAACGCAATAAAACTTGGTACAGTATATGTTTATACACATTCTAATGCACTGACATCAATCTTCGTTCAATTGTTTACATAACCACAAGATGGCGGATGTGCGAAATATTTCACCGGCATTCTATATCTCTGAAACTATTAGCGGTATCACCCTGAAATTTTGTACGGAGATAAAGGGCACTACTGGAAGTTCATCTATAAGACTTTCAAAAACCGGTTAACTACAAAACGAACATGGCGGCCAAGCGAATTAAAAATTTTAATAGACCTTTCTTGCGATTTAATGTTCCAAACGCAATGAAATCTGGTACAGGAAATGTTTATACACATTGTAATGCACTGGTATCCAATTTAGTTCAATTGTTTGCATAGCCTCAAAATGGCGGCTGTGCGAATTTTAAAGTTAAGTTTTTATTTCTTGTGTCGTAATCATGCGATTGAAGTGAAAAATTTGAATAATGAACCTACGCAATAAATTTCCTTTAATGGTACATGACTCTATGTCCTATACATTTAAAAATCCTACATGGCGACCATCCAAAATATTTGGACGGCTCGGAATATCTACGAATCTATTACAGCAATCAAACTGAATTTCTTTTTGTTCATAGAGGCTATGAACATAAGTTCACCAATAGGACTTTAAATAACCTGGTGATCAAAAATTCATCAAGGTGGCGACGCGAAGTATAAATATTCACATGGATGTTTCTCGCAAATTAACCATCCTAGTGCAGTGAAACTTGGTACAGTAACTCCTTATACGAATGTTAATCCACTGGCATATAATTTATTTCAATTGTTTCCATAACCACAAGATGGCAGCTGTGCGAAATGTTAAAATCTCCTTGTTACTTCTTGTGTCCTAATCATGGGATTGAAATTTGAATGCTACACGTACACAATAATCTTCCTGTAACAGTACATAACTCTATGTCATAGATATATAAAATTCAACATGGCGACCATCCGAAATATTTAGTCGGTTCTCAATATCTACGAATCTATTACAGCAATCAAACTGAAATTTTGTATGTCCATAGTGCCAGTTAACATAGTCGGATATATGAAAATAGGCTGTATAGTTCTTTACGGAACTACTTGTTTTTCATAAAATGAAAATAGGCCGAAAAAAATTGTGGTGCTGGTAGGTTCTGATTCAGAAATAGATCTAATTCAGACTTACTATGGGTTAGCTATTAGGAGAAATACCCACGGTTTGAAGGATTTGAGGTCAGCTGTGTTGGCGATATTCTTAGCCTACTTTTCACATTTTGCAACAAGTAGTTCCCTGAAGAACTAAGGCCTATTTTCATAAATCCTACTTGTATTAATTGCCACTATCAGCATACACAATTTCAGTTTGATTGCTTTAATAGATTCGTAGATATTGAGAACCGACTAAATATTTCGGATGGTCGCCATGTTGGATTTTTATATATGTACGTCTTAGAGTTATGTACTGTTACATGAAGATTATTGTGTACGTGGAGTATTCAAACTTCAATTGCATGATTAGGACACAAGAAGTAAAAACTAGATTTTAGAATTTCGCACAGCTGCCATCTTGTGGTTATGGAAACTACTGTATTAAATTAGATGCCAGTGGATTAACATTCGTATAAGCATTTACAGAACCTAGTTTCACTGCACTCGGATGGTTCAATTGCCTTAAACGTCCATTTAAATATTTATACTTCGCGTCGCCGCCATGATGGATTTGTGATCACCTGGTTATTGAAAGTCCTATATAAGTTAACTTATGTTCATAGCCCCTATGGACATTAAAACAATTCAGTTTGATTGCTGTAGGCTAATAGATTTGTAGATATTGAAAACCGTCTAAATATTTCGGACGGTCGCCATGTTGGATTGTTATATGTATATGCCATAGAGTTATTTGCAATTTAAAGAACATTATTGCGTAGGTTCATTATTCAAACTTTCACTTCGATCGCATGATTACGGCATAAGAAATAAAAACTTCATTATGAAATTCGTACAGCCCCCATCTTGAAGTATGAAACCAATTGAACTAAATTAGATACCAGTGCATTAAAATGTGTATAAACATTTTCTGTACCATGTATCATTGCGTTTGGATCATTAAAACGCCAGAAATGTCTTTTTAAAACATGCATATTCACTTGGCCGCTATGTTCGTATTGTAGTTAAAAGGTTTTTGAAAGTCTCATAGGTGAACTTCCAGTAGTGACCTTTATCTCCGTACAAAATTTCAGGGTGATATTGAACCCGCTGAGCTAAGGTTCATGTGATATTTTTATAACAGCACATTTATGATGGGATGTAGTACCTTTGAACACACCCAGAACGCCACGTGGAGCTGAGAGCTCATGCTATACTCTTTGAGGTAGCGGAGAATCGCACTTTTGACCTCGGTGAAGTCTGCTAATTATTTATCTGAGGTCTTATTCATTAATTTTATCTTTCCACGAGACTCAGAATATTCCATTTCGTCATGCTGCATTATTAAAACATTTTGGAGAATGTTATTTTCGCTTAAGGTAAGGTAATACCCTTGCAGATACGCAAACAGGAATGTAAGTAGTCGCTCAACGACTTCGTTTTGACGACCTACTTCCTCGAGTAACCCTGTGCCTTGCACTATGTCTGGAGAATCCGTCCCGTGTAGGCGTGAAGTTACATCCGTCTTGTTAGACGTAGAAAATATCCGCTGTTTAGCGTGGAAATTGTTATCTGTTGCCATCGAGCACGAATACGTTATAATACGAGTGATAAGTAAGAATTGTATAGTGAATTATTTGCACTACATCTGGGAAATCTGCCCTGTGAAGGCGTGCAATTATAGCCGTCGTGTCAGACGTGAAAAATATCCGCTGCTTTAGCGTGGAAGTTATCATCGGGTGCCATCGAGTACGAATATTCTATAAATCACTGTTATTGATGCACAGTGAACAACAGGAATCATATTGTGATATAATTGGCAAGTATAGTGAATATTCTAACATTACCGTAACACCACATTTTTGTACCCACGTGTTTGTGGAGGGCCGAGAGCCTGGTGAAAAATATAGAGGTAAACGTGTTATAATTATTTTAAACAATTGTGATTATGAAAGTACTATATATTTGAATTGCCACGGTGATTTTTTTCAATTACAAAACGACGCACATTTCACGGATGCTACGTGATGTAAAAGTGGCGTCAGTACACGTGAAGAACCACAGAACAGTGCTTGATCACGTATTATTCAATATCTGCGAAGTAAAGGCTGTGTTATCAATTGCAATTAAAGCCTGTAACATTTTCAACGAACATTGTGATTTTTGAAGTGAAAGAATGAACTACTACACGATTTATTCCATCACCCACGTGATCAAATTATTCTACACCATGTTCGAGAATAAGATCATGGGCTAATACCGCTATGGTATGAGGGTGATGTATCTATTGGAACCAGCATGGTGGTGGAGCTTCCAGAACAGCGAACGAGGAGGAAGGAACCCAGGATGCCATTCCCAGGCAAGTCCAGTACATCCACGAAGTTAACGACAGGGACAGATCGAACCCTGGTCTTTGGGAGAGTCCAGATGGGAGTCCTGATGAGGACGACGCCGTTCCGGAAAGCCAGGGATAAATTTGTTCAACCCTTGTCGTTGAACAGAGGGCTGAGTGAGAGCTCCTCCATTTCGTGAGTTTTTGTACACCCTTTCTTGTTCTAGTTTCTGGTGGTATAGTAGGTTTAATGTAGTTTGTGAACCAAACGAACTCAGTGACAGCCATTTTTATAGGTAGGGAGTGTAACTAGCCTAATTAGACGTCATTTATTTCAGTTAGAGTGAGTCACCCTTGGGTCAGACATTTTGGTCAACCCTGGTGCAGCTTGATGGACGTCGTAGAACGTCAATGCCTATCTTCTGCTAAACGTGACCGTAGTCATTTGAGGCTACTTTGTTTAACCCTATCTGGGGTGATTTTTCAAGTCTTTGCTGACTTTAGTTATGGCAATCAGATGCCATGGTTATATTTCTTTAACTGCATTTTTTGCAACCAGTCTTTGTTACACCCCTGACTTCGTTAGAGCAGTCGTATCAGTTAGGTAATCGTCTGTAATTACCAGTTTTGTAACTGCATTATATTTCATTTGAGATGTTGCTCAGAAGCCATCTGGTCAAGTGTGGACCTTATAAGTAAAAGGGATGTTTCGTTGTCTAGCATCGAACCCAGTTCCTAACGTATCATTAAGCAGATCCAGAGTGTGGAATCTGCGCCACAATTATTATTTTGTTAGTGTCATGTGAAGACACGTATTTATTTGATGTTTATACAAGCAACTACTGAAGTATTATATCTTTGTGAGCAAAGAGCTCCAGCAATGTGACATTGCTACCATTTAAATGTCTTTGGTGTGAGAAGACAGAATTATATTATTGTATTCAGATTTATAGCGTGTTTTTTATACACGTATTCTTCGAGGTTTATAACCTATGGTAAAGTTTTATGATGAGGCCAGTTGTACAGTTTTTATTTTGCTTAAATCGCCGGCCTTGAAAGTTAGTGTGTTGTGTCCGACCGCGCAGGAATGTTGTAGCCTGCAGCGACACAAACTGGTGTGTGACCCTGTGCCCTTGAGTGCACGCTTGTATTATGAGACAGATATAGATTGACAGAAGACAGAATGCTTTTAGTATTCGCTCTTCCTTTCATTGCTATTTAGCTCATGGAACCCAGTGTCCAACCTTGTATCTGATAACATGTTTTTATAGATTGTTTTTTGTTAGTTAAGCACACTTTTGCGTGTACCGTCGTTTGACGTGTACAGTTATGTCAGGTTTCTATAGTACGTTGTAGGCTGCCCTGTTAAAGGAGATATTTGTTGTATGAAGGTATTTGTGTGTACCTTTTCCGGGATTGTTCCCGTTGACCAGATGTTATGGAGGGTGACTGAGTGTGCAGGCCCATCCCAGAGTTATTGAACGCGAGCTGTGCGCCACTGGTAACTTGTGTTATTGTGTGTCCGAGTTGTTATTGCTCGTTGATTATATTCCGACTTTTGAGTCGAGGCTTTTGGTGGAGATTGATCTCAGTGGAGACACTCCGTGCCCAGGCTATTGTCAGTATTATTCGCCATAAACCAACGATAAACCTAAACCGACATCTTAATAATAAAACGCATACTTTTGGTAAAACAAAAGCTAACTAACGAATTCTTTCTATCTAACTTTGTTCTTTTGCATCTGGAACCTGCTGACATGGCCGTGCTAATGAAGGTATTTCCTTTTGAGGAAATGACTAGGACAGCTGACACTTTTGTAGCGACCTGAAACTTGCTCGAACCTTGAGTTCGTAGCTTGTGGAGCGCAGGCCATGCGATGTTAGACGTAGTCTTTACTACGCAGTCGTCACCGTAACTACACACATTAGATGACTATGGCTTACAGAGAGTAAACCAAGGTGCAGGCAGGCATTTTAATAAAACTGTTGTCCTTTATTAATTATTTATGATGTACAAGTGTATGAATACTACATGTTACCTTCTTGTGTGCTGTTAGCACGTAGTTCCTAAGAATAATTAAATGTTTTTTTTACATGGCTGTTCACTTAGCTTTGAATGTAATTGTTTTCTGTTACGGACGTCATCGCCGTAAATTTTGTTATTAACTGATAGGACTTAGCTTGATGAATTAACGTTAAATGTAAATGTGGAGATGGTATCATCCTAACTTAGATTTGTATTGCTACCCTGTTAAATGTAAATTCTGATATTGGCTTGATCTTGTAACTTGACATAGGGATTTGCGTCATACCATTTTCCTAGTGTTGCTGTTGTTGCTTTGTTATTGTGAGATCGATCTTTCGCGAGGGTTTTCCGTAACTTCTCAGGTAGGGACCTGCTCTTTATTTTTGTTCGTTTATTAGCTTGCGGATTAGCCGATTGAAACCCTCCGAACTAGGCTAGGGGTTTGTGAATTTTAACAATATATTTTCACGGTGTTTTACATAAGTCTGGATGTTTATTTTCTCAGTCTAGTTTTTAAGGTGAACCTTTCCTTAGGCAGTCTATGACCATCGTCACCATGTACCACGATCCCTGTGGACTACAGATTCTCGTGCCGCTTTGGCCTATTTGGAAGTTCACCTGATCCTCTCGGCAATTATGTCCGACGGATGAGATGTTAGGGAAGTCATTGCGGTTGTTGGCTATCCTGGCAGCTCCACCGACGGTCTCAATATATCAGTAATAGTTTCGGGGATAAAGAATGCCGGTGAAATAATTCGCACAGCCGCCATCTTGAGGTTATGTAAACAATTGAACGAAGTTACAATGTGTATAAGCATTACAATGTGTATAAGCATATACTGTACCAAGTTTCATTGCGTTTGGTTGGTTAAATCGCCAGAAACGTCTATTTGAAAGTTGCAAATTCGCTTGGCAGCCATGTTGATGTTGTAGTTACCAGGTTTTCAAAATTCACATAAGTGAACTACTAGTAGACCCCTTTATCACCGTACAAATTTTCAGGGTGATATCGATAATAGTTTCGGAGATATTGAATGCTGTTGAAATATTTCGCACCGCCGCCATGTTGGATTGGTGAGACATAAAACAATTTGAAAGGCACGGTCGGGGTCGGCCAAAATGATGCTATGACCTTACCGTGTTTCATTGAAATCCTACAGCCGTTTAGAAGTTATTAGGGGGGGGGACACACACCCACATCACACAGACACACTTAACCCACACATACGCACACGGACAAAAGGTGATCTCTTAAGCCTCTTTTTTTCATAAAATGAATAGGCTAAAAATGAGGAAAAGTGGACTTATGAGATCGATCCGGGCGAATGTGTGTCTGTCTGTCCGTCTGTCTGTGTGTGTGTGTCCCCTCCTATCAACTCCTAAACGGCTGAAGCAATCGAAACGAAATTTGGTATGAGTAAAGATCTATACCTGAATATCTCAAGGTTATATCTGAAAAATGATGTCAGTGCTACCAACTGCTGAAAACCCGCAATTGATATTTTAGCTCCATGTTGGATATCTTGGAAAGTATGCATAGGATCTTTTCCGAAATTGGCACACCTACAGATAATAGTATTTCAGTTTAATTTCTAGGAGGCCATACATTACAGTGTTTCCAAAATGATTCTAAGTCTGCTGATAGGCCCAAATTTTAAATGCATATAACTTCTACACTATCTATTGGATTTCAACCAAATTTCGTACGTACTATGTGTACTTGAACAGATATGACTGAGCGTATTCTTAAGAGCCATCGGGGCTGCCAACTGTTAATAAAGGCTCTATTTATTTGTTTTTCTCCAAATACCAATATATCAGAAAATATGCAAGCCGACAGCTTTAAACTATGCACACGTATAGATTAATTTGGAGTACCTAATGTATATCAGTGCTACCAGCATGATTTTAAGCCTGCTGATAGGTCCAATGTTTAAATACATGTAACTTCTATTCTATAAATTGGATTTCAACCAAATTTCGTATGTGCCAAAACTGATATGACTATGCGTACTTTAAGAGCAACCAGGGCTGCCAACTGTTGATAAATGCTGTCTCCATTTTAACCCTAATATCTATATATCAGAAAGTATGCAACTCAACAGTTCTAAACTTTGCACACGTGACCTGACATTCTGGATTAATTTGGAGTAAATAATATACGAATCTCGGCACAGTAAATCATTATACAAATGTTAATCCAATGGCATATAATTTATTTCAATTGTTTCCATAACCACAAGATGAAAGCTGTGCGAAATATTTAAACCTCGTTTTTACTTCTTGTGTCCTAATCATGCGATTGAAGTTTGAATATTACACGTACACAATAATCTTCATGTAACATTACATAACTCTAAGACCTACATATATAAAAATTCAACATGGCCACCATCCGTAATATTTAGTCGGTTCTCAATATCTACCAATCTATTACAGCAATCAAACTGAAATTTTGTATGTTGATAGTTGCAATTAACATAAGTAGTATTTATGAAAATGGGCTTTAGTTCTTCACTGAACTACTTGTTAAATGGATGTAATACCATGATAAGATGGGATAGTTCCGGGACACCTATCTAATCCCTAATGTAACTACCGCTGCATACACTACGTATGTTACCACAGGATAAAAGTTGTCAAACAAATTCAACATACACCCGTGTACACGAGGCTGGCGACTAGTGTGTCCCAAGCCTGAATTATGAATTAACAAAAGGAAATAATCAAATTATGGAATAAGGTGGAATATGGATGCTAACGGCTGTGTACGGAGGTCGTTATGTTATTGACTCAAGTTTGAGTATATTTAGCTATTTATTGTCACTGTATTAGGTAGTACTAAATAAATTATTACCAACGCAAGAGCCTACTGGTAAATAACTCAAAACATGTCGTAATTTGTTCTCCTCACAACATGTCTCAAACGAGGCAAGACTTATTCGTCGTAGCGGCACACACGTCCAATTATATCACGTAAGTACACAGTATGACTGTGTGACTTAGACAGAGATCGCATTATTGCCTAAGGGACTGTAATGTTTCTTTACACGAAATTGCATGCCATGAATTATGAAGTGCAGGGGCATACGTCGACTATTCGTATACAGGGGGTCAGGAACGCCTTACGAATTGTAAGTCGTGTGTAGGAGAATATAACAATTCTTTACTGGATACTTAGTGCATAAAATAATGTCATGAAATGTATAAAAAGCCAATTAAATTGTCAGCATTTAGTTCCATATTGGATTTTGCAACTTGGTATCTATGAATTCCTTAATAATATACAACTATGTTAAAGTAATAACGTTCAAAATACTAAGCAGAACAGGCGTTATTCATAATTGATACACCCAGACGTAACATTTCTATATTCCGATAATACTGAATTGGACTGACTTAAACATAACCAAGAAACACAAACCTCGGTACGTAACATAGGCATTCCAATTCTATGGTGCTATCACAGAGACCCCGATAGATGGCGCTCCTGTGGTGTTATCACAGAGATCTCGATAGATGGTGCAACTCTTATCCCTATATCCCTATATCCCTATATCTATTATATATAATCCAAAATTGACTCATCAACGCAGGGCTCAAACCACTAGACCTAGAATGCTGAAATTTTGCATGTTGGTAGATCCGAGTATGTAGAGGCTCACTAAGAAACGGTTTTTGAAAATTCTATTTGTAAGTAACTTTTTTCGGCCCTTTGGCACTGAGCATCCAAAATTGACTCATCAACGCAGGGCTCAAACCACTAGACCTAGAAAGCTGAAATATTGCATGTTGGTTGATCCGAGTATGTAGAGGCTCAGTAAGAAAAGGTTTTTTAAAATTCAATTTGTAGGTGACCCTTTTCGCCCCTTTGGCACTGAGCAAGGACAGTCGGTACAAATATCGGATTTAGCTAATTTTAAGCCTCCAGATACGAGAAACAATACTCGGAGGTCCTGTAGGGACCCCGAGACACAGGTTTAAAGTTCCTAAAATGAACGGTTTCGGAGATATTCCCAAATAACTGTGTTCCCTCGAAGAAACAGATCAACGTTACTATGGCAACCGCTGAAATTTCGCAGACCGGGGATAGTTTTCTGGCAATGTCTCGAAAACCGTTCCTTTTAGGGCCTTAAAACGCGTGGTTCGGTTCCCACTTCATAGAAGTGGAAACTACGAACATTACTCCTCGCATTGATACGCGCAGAATGAGCTATATTCCATATTTCTACGAGCAAATCGACTTGGAAAGTCTCATCTATTATATATAATCCAAAATTGACTCTTCACCGCAGGGCTCAAACCACTAGACCTAGAAAACTGAAATTTTTCATGTTGGTTGATCCGAGTATGTAGAGGCTCACTCAGAAACGGTTTTTGAAAATTCAATTTGTAAGTGACTTTTTTCGGCCCTTTGGCATTGAGCATCCAAAATTGACTCATCGACGCAGGGCTCAAACCACTAGACCTAGAAAGCAGAAATTTTGCATGTTGGTCGATCCGAGTATGTAGAGGCCCACTAAGAAACGGATTTGAAAATTCAATTTGTAAGTGACTTTTTTCGGCCCTTTGGCACTGAGCAAGGACAGTCGGTACAAAGTTCGGATTTAGCTCATTTTAAGCCGCCAGATACGAGAAACAATACTCGGAGGTCCTGTAGGGACCCCGAAACACAATTTTTAAGTTATTAAAATGAACGGTTTCGGAGATATTCCCTAATAACTGTGTTCTCTCGAAGAAACAGATCAACGTTACTATGCCAACCGCTGAAATTTTGCAGACCGGGGATAGTTTTCTGGCAATATCTCGAAACCCGTTCGTTTTAGGGCCTCAAAACGCGGGGTTCTGTTCACGAACCTTGCTCCTCGCATTGATACGCGTAGAATGAGAGTTTTTTATAGAGGTGGTTTTTGGGATCGGATACGATCGTGATTAAGAGTTGGTTATTGTAAGCGAACTTTCGTGTTTTTACGCTAATTTACAATGTCAAAGTGCTTTCTATTTTGAACGGTATGCTTTCATTTTCTTTATAAATTTGTTTTTTGTTAACTGTATATTTCTGTTTGCCAATATTGATCTGCTCTTTTTGGTTTTTTACCATGATCAGCAACCCATAATCAAAGACGGATGTGTCGTATTCTACCGGCTGTCACATTAAATTATTATTGTTTCTTAATTATTCATACTGAGGAATTGGGCAAACTTATTTCAATAAAGTTGGTATTTTGTCTTTCACGGCCATTGAATCCCCGCAATAGGCACGGCTTAAACCTAGCAAAGTTGCCGAGTTGGACTAATGGACTAATGGTGCAGCAGAAAAGAGGAGAATTGAAGCGTTTGAAATGTGGTGATACAGGAGAATGATGATCAGATGGGTAGATAGGGTAACAAATGAAGAGGTATTAAGACGAGTGGGAGAGGAGAGTTGTTTCTGGCGACTGCTAATGAAGAGAAGTGGTAGGAGGGTAGGACACATATTAAGATACCCAGGAATAGCAAGCTTAGTTATGGATGGGAGGGTGGAGGACAAGAAATGTAGGGGTAAACCACTGTTAAAGAGATTGCCTCGGATGTAGGGTGTGGTAGCTATGTAGAGATGAAACGATTAGCTCAGGAGAGGGAGACATGGAGAGCTGCATCAAACCTGTTAAAAAACTGAAGACTCAAACAACAACAATCGGCAATTTTTATTACTTCGAGAGGCATGTGAGGCAAAAGTGTTTTCGGAGAATTTCAATCCCTGGGATGTAACACTGGAAGAGACTGCATAATGTACTGTACATCAGCGGCCAAGGTGAGAGATATTTAACCATAGGTCTATTAATAGCGATATGTTGACGTTCAAATCATCAATAAGTATGGCAAAATTACATCCAAGATAGCTTAAGGAAAAATACTTTTACTTCCCCATATTCCGATAGATTTGCCATTCCAGTGTGCAAGGGTGCAGTTCCCTCTTCAAACAATATTCGCAATTTCTTTAACAAAGCGCAATGACACACACTTAACAGTAGCACGTGTACATTTAGACAAAACCATTTTTTCCCATGGGCAACTGTAAGTGGCGTGCTCGCGAGCATCCGGACAACGAAATCGTTATGTCTCAGCGGAAGACGTAATTTTAAAATGTGTTAGCATAATGTAACATCGAGCCCTGCAGACTTTCACAACTCTATAAAATTCCCACTTTGCTGCTCATATCAATATACTGTATGTATCAGAATATTCAGAATTAAAATGGACCCTCCTGTAGCCGCGATTGCTGTAATAGAATAGACCAATTATCAGCAATAATGCATCGTCCCCATTATCTTGATCGCGGACGAAGCCGCGGGTACCTGCTAGTAATATATAATCATCTATATATTTAAAACACTAAGCTGTTTTTTGTACACACGAGATTGTGAAAACGACTTAACCGATTGGCTTCGTAAGACATTCTAACGAAAGCTCTTGGCATGCAGATTTGCAGAGTGTCTCTAAAATAAACAAATATATTACGGTATATTTTTAAATTAATATAGAAAATAGCAGAATTCTAGGCCCTCACGCATGCGCACAATCCGCCTGGGGGTCATGACAAAATGGCGGTGAGAAGTCCATTAAAATGTAAGTTATTTAATAAGCTTGCATGTAATTGAAAACATACATTAACCAAGTTCTGACAGTAAAATATAATAACAGTATGAACGTATACGAATGTGCAACATTGATTTATTTGGATAATGAAATGGATTATTTTCTTCAGACAGCGGCTTTTAATGATAAAGAACGGCTGCGTCTGCAAGTGACCAAGAGTGCGCGTGTAGCTATGTGGTTAAGGCGACAGACTGTGGTTCCAAGGTTCACCGGTTCGATTCCAGCCCTCGCCGATATATATTTTTTTTTTACCACTGAAATATTGTTTAATCAAGGAGTATTAGTAAGGTTTTATGTCTGTTAAAGATACATATTTCTACATTCCCTCTCGGTATATTTTTGAATTAATATAGAAAATAGCAGAATTCTAGCCCCTCACGCATGCGCACAATCCGCCTGGGGTGATGACAAAATGGCGGTGAGAAGTCCATTAAAATGTAAGTTATTTAATAAGCTTGCATGTAATTGAAAACATACATTAACCAAGTTCTGACAATAAAGTATAATAACAGTATGAACGTATACGAATGTGCAACATTGATTTATTTGGATAATGAAATTGATTATTTCCTTCAAACAGCGGCTTTTGAATATAATGAATGGCTGCGTCTGCTACTATACATGAGTGCGTGAGTAGCCATGTGGTTAAGGCGACTGACTGTGGTTCCATGAAGCGCCGGTTTGATCCTAGCCCTCGCCAGTTTTTTTTTTTTTTTACCACTGAAATATTGTTTAATCAAGGAGTAACAGTAAGGTTTTATGTCTGTTAAAGATACTTATTTCTACATTCCCTCTAAATACGTTTTATTTTCGTTTTACCATTGCATTGCAGCATGTAATCAAAAGAGCAAACTGTTGTCCGCAGTACGCCGTTTAAATATCTGCAATCAGTTCCTATAACTGACAACAGATGGCAGTAATTCGCCCATATAGTTCCATTAACTGACAGCAGATGGCAACACCATTGCATCGATATATTTAAAACACAAGACATGGCATGTTTTCACGTGATGGAAAATTATAAAGGAGGGGAATATTTAAGAAGGGAAATGTTGAGGAACATTAACTGACAGTTGAATGTGTAGGCTAGGTTGTTTATGTACCTTAATATTGCAATTTCTTCCCAATGCTTCGGTGGTCAAGTTATTAGCGTCCTAGACTAAAAGTTATAATTATGCATCGTCGATATTAAAGAAAAAAGTAGTTTTCCAGGCACACGCGCGTCTCCACAATTGCTTTCGCCATGAGAGACACTTGGCAAATATAATTCGTTTGAAGGACTCCGACATCTTGGTCACTCAGCCCCGTGTACTTGGGTGTGTATGTGTGAAACTTTCTTCTGATAACCTGTGTTATTGTGATGGCTGCATTACTGTGTGTATTTGTAATTAAGGTGGTAAATGGCAAGGAGACGGCCAAGGCCTTAAGTTAGGAACCATCCCGGTATTTGCCTTAAGTGGAAGTGGGAAACCACGGAAAACCACATCCAAGATTGTCGAGGTGGGAATTAAACCTTCCTCTTCTTAGTTATACCTCAAGAGACTGAATGTACCCCGATTTTGCCCTGAGACCAGAATTAAATTTCTTGGCAGAGCAGGAAATGTAACCCGGGTCTCCGGGGCGATAGACAAGAATAGGTGGGCCTCCATGTGTTAATACGATTTTTGACATGCAGGGACATAGAATTCAAAAACTGCCTCCATTAGGGTGACTATCGAAGTGAGTATTGAGTATAGGCCTATGGTCATTCCAGTAGTTGGTGAAGTGATTCTATGTTCCCCTGCAAAATATACTGCCATAACCTATAACAGGTGATGGAAATTGCTTATTTAGAGCAGTTTCGTACTGTTTATAACAAAATGAAGAACGTCATTCTGAGCTGCGTTTTCAAGCTATCGCAAAAAATTTCGCTGGCAGGAACAATTATAAGGAATTTATTTTAAGCGATCAGTCTCATCGCATTCTCCTCACCAACCAACTTGAGTTAGAAAGTCTCTGGATGGTCATGTTGAACTTCATTGTATAAGACAATTGTTTAATGATTATTTGTTTAGAGTACGGAGTCTAACTACGTAGTTGATTTCGGCAATGGAAGTATTATTTGCCATTTAATATTTAGCGGCTCCGTTATTGCAGGACACTATAGTGTTATCGAATAATACGAAGCCACATTTAAAATCCAATATAAATAGGCCATTTCAGAAACAATTCCAGATATTATGCAATACAGTGTACTGTAAGGTCCTTGACGATCAAATGTAAACATTTTTCTACATTGTATTTCTCTTGCGTAAAATCTATGCGTGGTTACTTTGGTCTTTACTGTTGTGAGGGTAAAATTGATCTACTGGAATATAAAATATTTGCCAAGCTGCAACAATGTAATGATATTAATTTAAAAGTCATTGAACTTATATCCAGCAGTTCAAACACATACATCAGCGTTAACAGATTGGATACTGAAGATGAAAGCCAGCTACTTCATTTCCCTATTATTGAATTTTTCAATTCCTTGGAATTAAGAGATTCGCCTCCACATACTTCGAACGTTTAAGCCGTAGATATGCTTCTTAGAAATCTGAACGTTTCCCATGGACTCATATATGGTAATATATTAATTGTAAGAAATCGCTTGGATTCGGATATAATAGGTGCAGTAATAATAGGCAGAGAGCTCAAATCCTACGACTTGATTTAACACCTTACGATAAAACACTTACAGGTAGCCTACAGTACATTTTCTTTTAATAGGCAACAATTTCCTATTCGCTCGGCCTACTTTATCAAAATCAATCAAGCTCAAGGAGAAACTCTTGAACGTATTGGGCTATTTACCTCATCACGTTTTCAGTCATGACCAGCAGGATAGTGAAGGTGCAAAAAAGGTCCTGTTTGGGATGGTAAAGATAAGAGGCGGAAGGATCCTACGGATTATGTTAGAATTGTGAACAAAAGGGGACAAGAGATAGAAAATAGGGAAGAACTGAAGAAAATGTGGAAATAATATTTTGAAGAACTCCTGAACCCAAATGGAAACCACGGCGAGGAGGAAGAAATCGGGGAAGAGGTACAGTAGATGAACTGCAAATAGAAAAGGACTTAACATGGAAAGAAGTGGAAGATGCAGTGAGGAAGATGAAAAGAGGGAAGGCACCGGGTGTGGATGAGTTGAGTGTGGAGATGGTGAGAGCAGCAGGAGAGGTGGGGATACAATGGTTGTACCGAGTGATGAAGACAGCATGGAAGGAAAGGAAGACCCCAGAGGACTGGAAAAAGGGAATAATTGTCCCGATCTTCAAGAAAGGTAGTAGAACAGAATGCAGAAACTATCGGGGAATAACACTGATGAGTCATTGTGCAAAGTTGTTTGAGAAAGTTTTGGAAAGGAGAATTAGGACAAGGATAGAAGGAGGGATGAGGGAAGAACAACATGGCTTCAGATCAGGAAGGTCCACAGTGGATTTGATTTTTGCTGTAAGGCAGTTACAAGAACAGCACTATGAGTATGGAACAGATCTACTGATGACCTTTCTGGACATTGAGAAAGCATATGACAGTGTATGCAGAAACAAAGTATGGAAGTCCCTGGAGGATAGAGGAATATAAAAATGGACTATAAGGAAGATAAAGGAGATGTACAAGGGAAGCGTGAGCTGTGTGAAAGTGGGAGGAGAGAGATCGGACTGGTTGGAACAGAGAAACGGCCTGAAACAAGGAAGTGCACTGTCACCGTTACTTTTCATTGTGGTGATGGATGACATAATGACCCGAGTGGCACAAGTAATTGGGGAAGGAAAGATGAAAGCAATGGTGCTTGCAGATGATTTGATGATTTGGGGAAACAAGGAGGAGGAGGTACAGGAACAGTTGGACGTGTGGGAAGGAATAATACAAGGTTATGGGATGAAATTTAGCATAAATAAGAGTGAGATGGTGATCACACAACGAAGAAGGAAAGAACCACAACGGAAATAACAATTGGTGGGGAACAGCCGAAGGAATTGGAGAGTTTCAAGTATTTGGGAAGCCTGATACAAGAGAATGGAAGAAACGATAGAGAAATAAATGAGCGGGGGAGACAGGCAGAAGCATTTCGGAGGAGTGTGAGAAGCATGTTATGGAGCAAGAATGTCCCTCAGAACAGCAAACAGATCATATATCGGACGTACAATGTCCCTATCCTGACGTATGCCTCGGAGACCTGGGTTATGAAAGAAAGGGAGAAGAGCAAAATACAGGCCAGTGAGATGAGGTTCTTGAGAAGCAGTATTGGAGCTACAAAGATGGACAGAATAAGAAATGAGAGGACCGGAGAATTAATGAAGGATGAACCATTACAGACTGGTATAGAGAAATCTAGACTTAGATGGTATGGACATGTAAAACGAATGGAGGAGAAGAGGATACCCAGCAGGATACACGAGACGAAGTGGGAAGGAAAGAGACCAAGAGGGAGACCGAGAGACAGGTGGCTGAAGGGGGAGGAAGAAATCGTGAAGAAGAGAGGAGAAGACTGGACAAGGGTGGAGGCTGAGAGATGGTGGGAAGACAGAAGACGTTGGAGAGACTTGTGTTCCAAACAGACCCGGCCAGTGGCTGGAAACTGTGCAAGATGATGATGACCTAATCACGTTTTCAGTCATGACCAGCAATATATTGCAATGCTGAGAGTGCTATCTTTTGACGCCCTTAAAGTTGCAATAGTGCTAAAAAGTAATCGTACAAAGAATGTAACTTATATAAGAAGCTTCTTCAGTAATTTTGTTTTCCATTGTCCGTCATGTTTTGACGGGTTTCATCTAGTATATGATTAATTTTAAAATATACTTACACTTTTTCATTGTTTTTTACAGTGTGTTTATACGTCGTATATTATATCTCATAACATTGCTTTTGGGAAATATAACCTTACTGTCTTGCCTCTTAAAACAACAACGATCATCATCAACATTATTTTTCAGTGGTCTTGAATATATTTTTTTTTCAGAAAACTTTTGAGATTAAAAAAGGTAGGATATTTTTTACCGCTTTTTTCAAATTTTGGATATTTAAGTACAAAATTAAGTTCGGCGGCATAGGGGTTAAGAATGCAAATGAAATTATGAAATAACACCAAGATAACACATGAGCTGTGTACAGAAATATACGTAGAAATACGAGGCAAAGTCTAATATTTAAATGTTCATTACCCAGTAGCGGCTAATGAAAAAGTGTAAGTATATTTTAAAATTAATCATAAATTATTATTTATTATTATTGACCAACTCTAGAATACAGTCAAGCACTATTTGTTACATAAATAAGGAACTACACGGCAAAAGATAAAAAAGTAAAAATAAATCTGAACTTTCAGGTGTTATCAATAGGCTGCAGCACACAACAGCGAATATTATGAGAGGCTATGATAAAGTCCTCTAACTGGGTACAATGGCAAATGTCTGATACTCTCCACCGTCACATAGGGATGAAACTGTTGTAAAACCACATTTCTCTAGATTCAGCTAAGTTCTACCCACTCCTGTTCGAAGTCTATTCAGTGCCCTCCATGCTTGTGAGCAGAAGGTATGAAACATCTAGTTTGAGAGATGGCCAGATCTTTCCTCCCACAATTTCATTCTAGCAAACTCTGCTGTCCCTTCAAGGTCGACTGTCGTTTAAAAGAAGCTACCTCAGGGGTGTTGACCATTAATAGTTGATCCTACACCACTAGGTGGTCTGTCCAACAGGTATTACAGTGGATAGCCAATTAATCCACACTGTTTCCAATATATTTGTATCTGTAGCGTTGCAATATAGTAGACCAGCACACTGCCACTTATCACATTGAAGAGAGAATCTATTTTCAATGAGCTGAAACGTAATTCGTTAGTTTATATTTTTGAACATTCAGATTAAAGGTAGACGTTTCTCTTTTAATATAACCGTGTATATTTGCAAAAATTCAACATAGATGACCTCAGGATTTCTGGAAAAGAGTTAGTGATTTCTACTATTTTAGAAAAATAATCATAAGACGTGCAGTATCAAAGAACAGTAATGAAATTATTTTAAATCTTATCAACCAGATATTTTGCTTTCCTTTTATATTAATAGCTAGAAACACAAATTCTGTATGAGCCACCGTTAGCTGTCTTTGGTACTCTGAAAGTAGTTTTACTCGTACGTTGTACTGCAGGAAATCTCCTGGACAGTTACTACGGAAGCCTCCTCACAAATCTTAGCTTTAATTACAAAACGCGCACACAACTACAGTAGTCAGTATGATTCTACAAACCCAAGTGCCCAGGGATGTCGAAAGCACCCAAAATAAATCAACAACAGAATAATTGAAGTAGATGTGATGCCAAATGTTGAGGGAATCTATAATTATTCCTGTGGGCATAGCTTTTAAAGAATATCGGGTAGTTGGAATATACTTTAACTGGCTTTAAGTGAAAGTATTGAAGACCTCTCTGCTTTAGAGCCACAAACCCTCTACTGTTCCTTTGATTTGACGTAACTTGTAGTATTTTGCAGGATGTGGCAGAGACAATTTTTTCTCTGTCCAACTCGTCAGACTAGTTTACATCTGTCAATGATTGGTGTGCAAGATATACAAGTGAAAGAATATGAGATGCCTATTGGCATTCAATGCATTGCGAGTCAGTTTTTATCTCGGGGTTTCGAAAGAGGTAAAAAGGAAGTTTGTGGTTTTACTTGACCGTTATTCTCGCGATCATGTGCCACGGGACCTCCTTTTTACGTGGAATCTGAACCACAAGACATGGAATTTTACTTTGAATGTCTCACATGCATTGACCAAGAATCGAACCTGGTCCGCCGTGGTAAGAGGCCAACAGCTTGACCGTTGCGCCACCACGTCCCCGTTAGATCGAGGTGTCAAAATTAAAGTTACGTCATTTACTCTTTCAATAAAAGAAACGAAAGTTAAGTTAGCATGAGAACAATGGTCAACGGTCTATGCGTATCAATAGTTTTATGCTTATAACGTTCCCTTAAAGTATTTCAGATTTAAATGAAGAACAAAAATTACAGAAATTAAATACATTTATAAGCTTTATGTTTGGCGATGTCAAAATGTAAATATTATATGTCAGAAAACTGTACTATAATGAGGCTCATTATAGTACAAGTTTTCATTATGGGACAGTTTCTCCCACCAATCAAAGCTCAAGAAACAGTTGTTTGACCAATCAGGTAATGATGGCATCGCACCTGCGCTGAGTCTAAGGCCTTCTAATTTAAATTTCACTACGTGGCCTAGTGTCATAGTGGGGTAATCGAGGAGGCCATGGTCAAATACAAGGTATTATCTGCGTCCCATGCGCTCTGTTCAGTACATAAAACTGGCGAAATCTCGACAGAAATTTATGATTATTTATGTTCGAAAATAAAATAGTTATAATAATTATCATCGAACATAAACAGTCGTATGCAACTCGCCTATAATGGTAATTAAAACACTCGTATGGAAATTATAAAGCTCGCATACGCTCGTTTTATAAACATACTCGTGTATTATTTATTGCCATTATTGGCTCGTTGCATAATGTACTATTATAGATCTCATATTTCCTTTAGGGTGATTTGAAACCTCAATAGAAAACTTTAAAATTGGGCTGGTAAGTATTTAGAATGAACAAAATCCCTTATGAAATGAGCAAAATCTCTCTATATAACGCAAATCCATTCAGTTATCATGTTCTGTTTCATCAATAATAATATGTCATGTTATGGATAATATCACCGTTTTAATTAAGTAGCTTAAACTAATGCGGAAAACTCTTGGTCTAGGACTTTTCTCCTGGAACTCGGTAGATCAGCGTATATCAGACAGTTTCCTATTCCAACAATTTTATCACAGTATTTGTGTTGTCAACATTTCTTGAAATTTCTTGAAATTTGTTTAATTAATACATCAGGATCAATGTCACACTAGCGACTCACAATTAGGTTGTTTTCCTTTATTTCAGCCTCTGAATCGCATTCTCTAGCTATTTTAATCTGATAGTATTTAGCATTGGATTCAAAGTGTCCATTGGTTTACAAATATAAGTTCGTGTGACTCGTTGCGCAGTGGTCATCAATCTTCGCTGTCACCTCGAAGGCCCGTGTTCGATTACCGGCTCTGCCAAGAAATTTAATTCTGGTTTGAGGACCTGAACGAGGTACTCTCAGTCTCGTGAACAAACACTGAAATGGGATGAGATCATCCTGGTAGTGTTTTTCCGTGGTTTCTCACTTCTACTCCAGACAAATGCATGGGTGGTAGGCCTACCTAACGTAAGTCCACGGCCTCTTCCTACCCAAATCCAACCTCGATTACAAATAGTAAACACTAGTACAGATATGTCAGTGACACAGATTATGAGACAAATTCTGCATACACCCAAGTACATGGGACTACGTAACCACATCACAAAGCCTTTAAAAGAATCAATAACGACATTATACATAGAATCATGTCATATTTTGGCTCCCGAAAATTTATCTGAAGTATTATGTTGTATGTTTGGAACGGTTCCCTTGCGTATCTTATGAGATATTTTAATTAGATGAGAGTTATAATTTCAATTGTATTTTTCATCAGTTAGTAGCACTGATATAATTTTCAAATAAATGGCCTTAGGTTGTCCTGGTATACATATTCACTTGCAACAAATTTTGGTTAGATAGCTGCAGCTGCTTAGGAGTTGATAGGGGGACGGACACACAAACAGAATGACAGAAAGGTACACACACATCTGCCTAAATTGATATCAAAAGTGTGCTTTATCATCTGAGAAATGTGAAAAGTAGGCTAAAAAGCACACAGCAACTCAATGTTGAAAGCTTGCTCGGCCCAAGCTTGCAGGTTCGTATCCTGGTGCAGTCAGCTGGCATTTGAGGGGGCGCAAATACGAGATCCCCTCCGGGCCAAAATTCCGGCACCCCGGCGTCTGTAAAGCCGCGGCTTTGGTGGCGTAGTTGGTAGCATGCTGAGCTTCTATGCCCAAGATCGCGGGTTCAAACCCCGCTGAAGTCGTCGGATTTTTAAGAGCGTTAGAAATCCCTCAGAATGCCTTCCTTCGGAGGGGAAGTAAAGCCGGCGGTCCCATGTCATAGATTTATGGCATGTTAAAGAACCTTCCTCTAATAACACTTGTGTGAAGCTAAATTATAGGTTAAATTTGACCAACGCTCTTAGGTTTCAACGTTCGTCGCCAGGAGCCGACAGCGGTGGCATCTAATATCCATGTTCTGATCTAGTAGTCGTTAACGATGGCGTTTGGCGGCAAAAGTAGGAACTACTTGAACATTCAATGTCTACAGTACTTACTTGAATTAAAAACAGATAACACACACTAATACAACCATCACAATTAACACCGGTTATCAGACAGATTCTACACACACCCAAAGTGCACGGGGCTAAATGACCGCTTTGTCGCAGCTCCTAAACTGAGGAACTAACCAACCATCTCTAAAAGCCAGTGAAATTAAAAGGGACGTAAAACCAAAAACATTATTATTATTATTATTATTATTATTATTATTATTATTATTATTATTATCAATGTAGAAAACCTACCGACAGTAGTGGCTACGCTGGCTAACGCGCAGCATTAGGTCATGGGGCCAAGCTCTCTGCTGACTCGGTAGACGCGTGGGTTCGAGCCCCACCGTCGGCCGTCCTTGAAATGGTTTTCCGTGGTTTCCCCATTTTCAACACCAGGCAAATGCTGGTACGGTACCTTCTGACAGGCCACGGCCGCTTCCTTCCACATCCTTGCCCAGTTTCATTCACCATCATTCATTTCATCTCTCATTAACTCCTCTCATGAGGTTGGCGTCAGGAAGGTCATCCGGCCGTAAAAACCATCGCCACAAAGACTTTTATCGCATCTCATCCCCGACCCCGTTGGCAAACGGGAATAATAAGGGGTAGACATACATTATCAATGTAGAAAACATCCTTTAATGTCGTATACTAGACCTTCCATGAACACTATTGCTTTAGGGGATGTGGATTTAGGAATTTAGGTACATTGCGCCTTAAGGAGATATAGACTTGGTAATTACACTATGTTCTCGTTGTCTGTCGATCATAATTCCATTTCCGTCTGTTTGCCGACTCGAACCCAGTTCATCACTAAATCTTATTGTTGGTGCTTTTGTAAATAATTTTCGTTGTATTCTTCTCTTTTACCAATGTAAAGGACACACTAAACGTTTCTTACGAGATGAAGCCATAATAACACGCGGTAGACAGATTGTTCACCGAAAACTGAACCATATCCAGTCGATTAGATTAGCAGTTTGCTTTTTCTACCACTAGAAGTGCTAGTCTATCTATATATATATAAATCAATGTAACGTGATAGTTTGTCTGTGGGTGGGTATGTATGTCTCCTATGCGTTCATATACCATTCGTCCGATTGCGATGAAACTTGGGTGAGATGTTGAGTACACTCCAAGGAAGGTTTCTGACTTAGTAAATCCATTTTACAATAGGTAGCGCACGCGTAGATTCAACAAATGAGCGACGATGCGCGAAGCATTTCCACAAAGTCCCGTATGTGTTCATATACCATTCGTCCGATAGCGATGAAACTTGGGTGAGATGTTGAGTACACTCCAAGGAAGGTTTCTGACTTAGTAAATCCATTTTACAATAGGTAGCGCACGCGTAGATTCAACAAATGAGCGACGATGCGCGAAGCATTTCAACAAAGTCCCATATGTGTTCATATACCATTCGTCCGATTGCGATGAAACTTGGGTGAGATGTTGAGTACACTCCAAGGAAGGTTTCTGACTTAGTAAATCCATTTTACAATAGGTAGCGCACGCGTAGATTCAACAAATGAGCGACGATGCGCGAAGCATTTCAACAAAGTCCCGTATGCATTCATATACCATTCGTCCGATAGCTATGAAACTTGCGTAAAATGTTGTGTACACTGCAGAGAAATTTTCTGGCTTAGTACATCCACTTTACAATAGGCAGCGCACGATTAGATTCAACAAATGAGCTACGACGCGCGAAGCATTTCAACAAAGTCACGTTTGCGTTCATATACCATTCGTCCGATAGCGATGAAACTAGGCTGAGATTTTGTGTGCACTCCAGGGAAGGTTTCTAGCTTAGTAAATCCCTTTAAAAATAGGTAGAGCACGAGTAGAATCAACAAATGAGCAACGGCGCGCGAAGCGTTTCAACAAAGTCCAATTTAATTTCATATACCATTCATCCGATAGCGATGAAACTTGGGTGAGATGCTGTGTACACTCCAGGGAAGGTTTCTGGCTTAGTACATACATTTTACAATAGGTAGCGCACCAGTAGATTCAACAAATGAGCGATGACACGCGAAGCGTTTCAACAAAGTCCCGTATAAAGTCATATACCATTCGTCTGATAGTGATAAATGTTTGGTGAATTGTTGTGTACACTCCAGGAAAGGTTTCTGGCTAAGTAAATCCATTTTACAATACGAAGCGCACGTTTATGTTCAACAAATGAGTGACTACGCGCGAAGCGTTTCGACAAAGTCCCGTATACGTTCACATACCATTCATCCGATTGCGATGAAACTTGGGTGAGATGTTGTGTACACTCCAGGGAAGGTTTCTGGCTGAGTACATCCATATTACAATATGTAGCGCAAGAGTAGAATCAACAAATGAGCGACGACACGCGAAGCGTTTCAACCAAGTCCCGTATGCATACATGTACCATTCGTCCGTACCTATGAAACTTGGGTGAGATGTTGTGTACACGTCATGGAAAATTTCTGGCTTAGTAAATCCCCTATACAATATGCAGCGCACAAGTTGATTCAACAAATGAGGGACGACGCGCGAAGCGTTTCAACAAAGTCTCGTATAGGGTCATATACCATTCTGCCGTTAGCGGTGAAACTTGGGTGAAATATGGTTGACACTCCAAGGAAGGTTTCTGGCTTAGTAAATACATTTCACAGTAGGTAGCACACGAGTAGATTCGACAAATGAACGACGATAGCGATGAAACTTGGGTGAGATGTTGTGGACACTTACGTGACGGTTTCTAACTTAGTAAATACATTTTACAGTAGGTAGCGCACGAGTAGATTCAACAAATGAGTGACGGAGTGCGAATCGTTTAAACAAAATCAGGTAGGCGTTCATATACTATTCATCCGATTGCGATGAAACATTGATCAGTTATTTTGTACCCGCCAGGGAAGGGGACTTAGTAAATCCATTTCACAATAAGTAGCGCAAGAGTAGATGCAACAAATGGGTGACGACGCGCGAAGCGTTTCAACAAAATTCCCAATTGCGTTCATATAACATTCTTCGATTGCGATGAAACCTTGATGAGTTATTGTGTACACGCCAGGGAAGGGCTTCGACTTAGTAATACATTTCTCAATAGGTAGCGTACGAGTAGATTCAACAAATGAGTGACAGCGCACGAATCGTTTAAACAAAAACCCCTATACGTGCATATACCATTCATCCGATTGCGATGAATCATTGATGGTTATTGTGTACACGCCAGGGAAGCGTTTCGACTTAGTAAATCCATTTCACAATTGGTAGCGTACGATTAGATTCAACAAATGAGTGACAGCGATGAAACTTTTTGAAAGTTGTTGTGCACGCTCCCACGAATGGTTCTAAATTAGAAAATCCATTTTATGATAGCTTAGAGGCAGTTAACATGTTGTGTATCCAAAAGCAATTCAAGAAACAGAATTTCAACGCCAACACTTTCTTTGATTGGCATTGCAACGCATGCCGGGTACAGCTTGTCTATATATATAAAAATCAATTTTACGTGATAGTTTGTCTGTCTGTGGGTATGTATGTCTCCTATGCGTTCATATACCATTCATCCGATTGCGATGAAACTTGGGTGAGATGTTGTGTACACTCCAGGGAAGGTTTCTGGCTGAGTACATCCATATTACAATATGTAGCGCAAGAGTAGAATCAACAAATGAGCGACGACACGCGAAGCGTTTCAACCAAGTCCCGTATGCATACATGTACCATTCGTCCGTACCTATGAAACTTGGGTGAGATGTTGTGTACACGTCATGGAAAATTTCTGGCTTAGTAAATCCCCTATACAATATGCAGCGCACAAGTTGATTCAACAAATGAGGGACGACGCGCGAAGCGTTTCAACAAAGTCTCGTATAGGGTCATATACCATTCTGCCGTTAGCGGTGAAACTTGGGTGAAATATGGTTGACACTCCAAGGAAGGTTTCTGGCTTAGTAAATACATTTCACAGTAGGTAGCACACGAGTAGATTCGACAAATGAACGACGATAGCGATGAAACTTGGGTGAGATGTTGTGGACACTTACGTGACGGTTTCTAACTTAGTAAATACATTTTACAGTAGGTAGCGCACGAGTAGATTCAACAAATGAGTGACGGAGTGCGAATCGTTTAAACAAAATCAGGTATGCGTTCATATACTATTCATCCGATTGCGATGAAACATTGATCAGTTATTTTGTACCCGCCAGGGAAGGGGACTTAGTAAATCCATTTCACAATAAGTAGCGCAAGAGTAGATGCAACAAATGGGTGACGACGCGCGAAGCGTTTCAACAAAATTCCCAATTGCGTTCATATAACATTCTTCGATTGCGATGAAACCTTGATGAGTTATTGTGTACACGCCAGGGAAGGGCTTCGACTTAGTAATACATTTCTCAATAGGTAGCGTACGAGTAGATTCAACAAATGAGTGACAGCGCACGAATCGTTTAAACAAAAACCCCTATACGTGCATATACCATTCATCCGATTGCGATGAATCATTGATGGTTATTGTGTACACGCCAGGGAAGGGTTTCGACTTAGTAAATCCATTTCACAATTGGTAGCGTACGATTAGATTCAACAAATGAGTGACAGCGATGAAACTTTTTGAAAGTTGTTGTGCACGCTCCCACGAATGGTTCTAAATTAGAAAATCCATTTTATGATAGCTTAGAGGCAGTTAACATGTTGTGTATCCAAAAGCAATTCAAGAAACAGAATTTCAACGCCAACACTTTCTTTGATTGGCATTGCAACGCATGCCGGGTACAGCTTGTCTATATATATAAAAATCAATTTTACGTGATAGTTTGTCTGTCTGTGGGTATGTATGTCTCCTATGCGTTCATATACCATTCATCCGATTGCGATGAAACTTGGGTGAGATGTTGAGTACACTCCAGGGAAGGTTTCTGACTTAGTAAATCCTTTTTACAATAGGTAGCGCACGCGTAGATTCAACAAATGAGCGACGATGCGCGAAGCGTTTCAACCAAGTCCCGTATGTGTTCATATACCATTCGTCCGATAGCGATGAAACTTGGGTGAGATGTTGTATACACTTACATGAAGGTTTCAAAATGATTGAATACATTTCACAGAAGATAGCGCACGAGTAGATTCAACAAATGAGCGACAACACGCAAAGCGTTTCAACAAATTCCCGTATGCATTCATATACCATTCGTCCGATAGCTAAAAAAAACTTGCGTAAAATGTTGTGTACACTTCAGGGAAATTTTCTGGCTTAGTAAATCCACTTTACAATAGGCAGCGCACGAGTAGATTCAACAAATGAGCTACGACGCGCGAAGCATTTCAACAAAGTCACGTATGCGTTCTTATACCATTCGTCCGTTAGAGATGAAACTAGGCTGAGATGTTGTGTGCACTCAAGGGAAGGTTTCTGGATTAGTAAATCCCTTTAAAAATAGGTAGAGCACGAGTAGAATCAACAAATGAGCGACGACGTGCGAAGCGTTTCAACAAAGTCCCATATAAGGTCATATACCATTCATCCGATAGCGATGAAACTTGAGTGAGATGTTGTGTACACTCCAGGTAAGGTTTCTGGCTTAGTACATACATTTTACAATAGGTAGCGCACCAGTAGATTCAACAAATGAGCGATGACACGCGAAGCGTTTCAACAAAGTCCCGTATAAAGTCTTATACCATTCGTCTTATAGTGATAAATGTTTGGTGAATTGTTGTGTACACTCCAGGAAAGGTTTCTGGCTAAGTAAATCCATTTTACAATACGAAGCGCGCGCTTATATTCAACAAATGAGTGACTACGCGCGAAGCGTATCGACAACGTCCCGTATACATTCACATACCATTCATCCGATTGCGATGAAACTTGGGTGAGATGTTGTGTACACTCCAGGGAAGGTTTCTGGCTGAGTACATCCATATTACAATATGTAGCGCAAGAGTAGAATCAACAAATGAGCGACGACACGCGAAGCGTTTCAACCAAGTCCCGTATGCATTCATGTACCATTCGTCCGTAGCTATGAAACTTGGGTGAGATGTTGTGTACACGTCATGGAAAATTTCTGGCTTAGTAAATCCACTATACCATATGCAGCGCACAAGTTGATTGAACAAATGAGGGACGACGCGCGAAGCGTTTCAACAAAGTCCCGAATAAGGTCATATACCAATCTGCCGTTAGCGGTGAAAATTGGGTGAAATATGGTGGACACTCCAAGGAAGGTTTCTGGCTTAGTAAATACATTTCACAGTAGGTAGCACACGAGTAGATTCGACAAATGAACGACGACACGCGGAGCGTTTCAATACAGTCCCCTATGTCTTCATATCCCATTAGTCCGATAGCGATGAAACTTGGGTGAGATGTTGTGGACACTTACGTGACGGTTTCTAACTTAGTAAATACATTTTGCAGTAAGTAGCGCACGAGTAGATTCAACAAATGAGTGACGGAGCGCGAATCGTTTAAACAAAATCAGGTATGCGTTCATATACTATTCATCCGATTGCGATGAAACATTGATCAGTTATTGTGTACCCGCCAGGGAAGGGGACTTGGTAAATCCATTTCACAATAAGTAGCGCAAGAGTAGATGCAACTAATGGGTGACGACGCGCGAAGCGTTTCAACAAAATCCCCTATTGCGTTCATATAACATTCTTCGATTGCGATGAAACCTTGATGAGTTATTGTGTACACGCCAGGGAAGGGCTTCGACATTTCTCAATAGGTAGCGCACGAGTAGATTCAACAAATGAGTGACAACGCACGAATCGTTTAAACAAATCCCGTATACGTGCATATACCATTCATCCGATTGCGATGAATCATAGATGAGTTATTGTGTACACGCCAGGGAAGGGTTTCGACTTAGTAAATCCATTTCACAATAGGTAGCGTACGAGTAGATTCAACAAATGAGTGACAGCGATGAAACTTTTGAAAGTTGTTGTGCATGCACCCACGAATGGTTCTAAATAAGAAAATCCATTTTACGATAGCTTAGAGGCAGTTAACATGTTGTGTATCCAAAAGCACTTCAAGAAACAGAATTTCAACGCCAACACTTTCTTTGATTGGCATTGCAACGCATGCCGGGTACAGCTTGTATATTATAATTGTGAAAGTCTGTGTGTCTGTGTGTGTGTTAGTTTGTTACCTCTTGTCACTAAAACGGCTGGACGGATTTGGATGAAATTTGAAATGGAGACAGCTTATACTCTGGGATAATATATAGGCTGCCTTTCATCCGGAAATAAATCATTGTCCCCGTGGAACGGGCAACATAACTGAAAAGTCACCAAAAATATTCAACCGCGACAAAATATCGAAGTTGTCGCATAAAGACCGGACAAAGCTCATTTTACGCCCCTCGATGCAAGAAACAATACTCGGTATGTCCCTAACGGACACCGAAAACCACATTTTAAGGCCCTAAAACCAACAGTTTCAAAGATATTCGCAGAAAACTATCTTCACTCTGATAAACTGATGAACTAATGCAAGTCCGTTTCCATGGCAACACAACCTCAAGGTATGACATCCGATTATCTATATATCCCTGTAGGAGGCAATGTCAATCCATTTATTATCTTTTTCAAGAGATATATAAACACAAGAACAGGGTAGCGCGCCTGCCTCTCATCCGGAAGCCCTGGGTTCGATTCCCAGCTCCGTCAGAGATTTTAGACACTAACGTGAGGTCTGCAACGGGGTGCACTCAGCTTCGTGAGGACAACTGAGTAGCTGTCTGATAGTGAGGCAGCGCCCCGGTCACGAAGAACAAGATTAACGGCAAGGGGACACGATGCACTGACCACGCGTCACCACAATATCTGCAGGCCAATTGGCTGGAAAGCGGTCGCATGATAGGCCTAGGCCCTTCAAGAGCTATAGTGCCAGGGTAAAAAAAATAGGGAAAGCGCCTTCTAATACAACTTTTAATTTTTAAACACTACAGTAGCGGCTACTAAATAAAGATAGCGATAGAGCTACGTACAATTTCATAAACACTGGGCTCACAATTTACGTATAGTTAAGTACAAATATCAGTCTGGTCGTTATTTCAGTAGCAACGAAGCTCTGTGGCGGCTATTGCCGTTTCCGTAACACTTAGGCCTAAGGCATCCCGCCGTCACATACCTCAATGTGCACTTTAAAAATTTTGAACCAGTGTATTTTACTGAAAATAATTCCTACGAGCGAGTATCCACTCCGGCAAAAACCACACTCAATACCTTTTCCAAAATTACCCAAGACATGATTTTTAAAGCACTCTTCTGTATGTTGAGGTACATAGATGTACCACATGGAAAGATACAATAAAATGTTGGCAAATCTGAGTTCAAGGAACTACTGTTCTGAATAGGATTTCGGTACAGGTTATGCGGCCCATGTTCGTAACATGAAATGTTTTCCTTTGACAATGCATCTACACCATGTGCGAGGGCAACGCATTTCAAAGATCTCAAAAATACAATAAACAGGAAATTGGAGAAAACTTTGAAGTTGGAGCGAAGATTCAAGGAGAAATAATTTCATCTCTGAGATTTGCTGATGACTTCGTCATTTTGGCCGATACGCCAAAGGATTTGAACGAGTTTTTTAATGGTACGGACTCCGCCTTGAGGAAAGGATTCATAATGAAAATCAATAAATGTAAACAAAATTATTGGAATGCAGCCGAAATAAATCAGAATCCTCTATGGACATCAAATTGGCAGGTGAAACGCTACGGGAAGTCGGAGACTTCTGTTACTTAGGAAGCAAAATATCCAGTGATGGACCAAGCAAAGTCGTTATAAAAAGTAGGTTGGTTCAGGTGAGGAAAGCATTTCTACAGAATGAATCTGTTGTCATCGAATATACATTTAGGTATTAGGAAATCATTTTTGAAAGCTTTTGTCTGGAGCGTGACACTATAAGGAAGTGAAACTTGGACTAATGGTTCAGCAGAAAAGAGGAGAATTGAAGCGTTTGAAATGTGGTGTTACAGGAGAATTATGAAGATCAGATGGGTAGATAGGGTAACAAATGAAGATGTATTAAGGTGAGTGGGAGAGGAGAGAAGTTTCTGGCGACTGCTAATGAAGAGAAGAGATAGGTTGGCAGGGCACATATTAAGCCACCCAGGAATAGCAAGCTTAGTTATGGATGGGAGGGTCGGGGACAAGAACTGTAGGGGTAGACCAAGGGTTAAACAGATTGCCTCGGATGTAGGGTGTGGTAGCTATGCAGAGATGAAACGATTAGCTCAGGAGAGGGAGGCATAGAGGGCTGCATCAAACCAGTCAAAAAACTGAAGAATCGAAAGTCATCAATCAGGAATTTTAATTACTTAGAGAGGCATGTGAGGCCAAAGGGTTGTTGGAGAATTTCAAACTCTGGGATGTAACACTGGAAGAGACTGCATAATGTACACAAGCGACCAAGGCGAGAGATATTTAACTATAGGTCTATTAATAGCGACACGTTGACGTTCAAATCATCAATAAGTGTGGCAAAATTACACCCAGAATATCTTAAGGAAAAATACTTTTAATTCCCAATATTCCGAAAGATTTGCCATTCCAGTGTGCAAGAGTGCAGTTTCCTCTTCAAACAATATTCACTATTTCTATTAACAAAACGCAATGACACACACTTAACAGCAGCAGGTGTACATTTAGACAAAATCATTTTTTCCCATAGGCAACTGTATGTGGCGTGCTCGCGAGTATCCGGACAACAAAATCGTTAGGTCCCAGCAGAAGATGGCAAAACCAAACACGTAATTTTCAAATGTGTTCACATAATGTAACATCGTACCCTGCTGACTTTCACAACTCTATACAATTCCTACATTGCTGCTCATATCAATATACTGTATGTATCAGAATTTTCAGAATTAGAATGGACCAACCTGTAGCCGCGATTGCTGTAATAGAATAGACCAATTATCAGCAATAATGCATCGTCCCCATTGTCTTGATCGCGAGCGAAGCCGTGGGTACCTGCTAGTAGAGTTATAATAGCGGACATCTAGTTCAAAGGCCAACTTGAGATAAATAAGTCTAGAAATTATTTTACAAACTCCGACCTGAAATTTCCCTTAATCTTCTCTATCCGCCCTTAATAGCCAGCTAACGCTCTAGAGAACACATATCACTGATTCATGGATAAAAATAATTACGGGCAATGAGAAGTGGTTGTCTTTAATATATTGTTCATGTGAGATCATATTGGCCAATCTCCAGCTATGCAGCTTGTGATTTGATTGAATGATTAAATTTCCTTATAGCCTCATTTTGTACAAGAGCACTTCACCCTCTTCTCGTCGCTCAAATCTTCCTCAGTCCCCCCCACTACCGCATCAGACAAACTTTCATTCCGAGCGCGTCTGTTGCAGAAAGTATTCGCTCACTCACTCTTGTTGTAATATTTCACTACATCCAGCCAGCCAGGCCTGAGTGGAACGCAGCCTGCACTTGCTTTAAGGATAAGAATCTTTTCTTGTCCTTATTCCACTTTGCCCCTCCTTCTCTCTCTATCTCTCTTCACTTAAGCGTGGCGTGGCGATACAATTTCCAAAAAAGAGAACTTCACAGCTCACTTTTCAACAGCCTACAGAAATTTAAGACTTCCCCCAACTAATGTTTCTCCTCATCTTTGCTTTGATAAGGAGCCAGCCAATACCAGAACAAATTCTTACGTAAGCTCATTCTCACAAAAACGAAATAGCAGGGACTTCTTCCTATTATTGCACACGAAATATTTGCAAATACATAGTAAGAGATTTCATGAGATCTAATGATATAAAGACATATTTCAAGTTTGAGAACGGTGTATTATAATATGTATTATTAATCGACGTCGCTGTATACTTCATACACAGTTCCTGATTAACTTTTTAAACTAGCCACAACAATCTTCCATTTCTGAAATATACTGTGACCACAGAAGTCAGAGGTATGACTGAATTGGCTGATATTCATCGCTGTGTGACGTTAGTGTGTTGTTGTTGCTGATTCATTAGGGGCTTTGTGACCTCGTAGTCAAGTAACCCCGCGTGCTTAGGTGTGTCTATAATTTGTCTGAATCCATGTCACTGTGATATCTGTACTTTTTTAATGAGGTAGGATTTGGGTAGGAAGTTGCCGTGGCCTTACTTTAGGTACTGTACCCATATTACCGAACTTTACCTGTTGAAATCCCTCGATGCTATCTGGATCGCAGGACATGAAAATACCCGGGTAGAAAAAAAATCCCAGATCCTACCAACAAGTGAAGGGGATAATAAGGTACAAGTCATTCCTAACAGAGGTGGCATTAGGAAAAACCAAGGCAAAAAGAAAGCTGCTCAAAAAACACGAGAATCAAAGAAAAAGTCATCACAGGAGTGTGGGAAACTCCAGAAATACCCAGCGATGGCCTTCTTAATGCGACCTCTCATCACCTCTATAAAGTATCACACCGCATGATTAAAATGAAATAGCAAATTTATTCATAAAGAACTGACATGCCGTCAGACGAAGATGTCCGAGAATGAACTCATAAATGAAAAATATTCTCACAGAAATTGCATCAGAAACAATGCAGCAAAAGCAGCAAGCTGCCCCCATGGATTAGACTGCATAAATACCCTATTCGAACAACATGATGTTAATATATACAAACAAGATGATCCAACAATCAACAAGTAGTTCCGTGAAGAACTATACAGCCTATTTTCATATAGCCTACTTATTGCAACTATCAACATACATAATTTCAGTTTGATTGCTGTAATAGATTCGTAGATATTGAGAACCGACTAAATAATTCGGATGGTCGCCATGTTGGATTTTATATATGTAGGTCCTAGAGTTATGTACTGTTACATGCAGATTATTGTGTAAGTGTAGTATTCAAACTTCAATCGCATAATTAGGACACTAGAAGTTACAAGGAGATTTTAAAATTTCGCACAGCTGCCATCTTTAGGTTATGGAAACAATTGAAATAAATTAGATGCTAGTGGATTACCATTCGTATAAGGATTAACTGTACCAAGTTTCACTGCTCTCGGATGGTTAAATTGCGATAAACGTCCATGTGAATATTTATAATTCGCGTCGCCGCCATGTTGGATTTGTGATCACCAGGTTATTTTAAGTCCTATAAGTGAACTTGAGTTCATAGCCCCTATGAACAATAAAAAAATCAGTTTGATTGCTACAATAGATTCGTAGATATTGAGAGCCGTCTAAATATTTCGGATGGTCGCCATGTTGGATTGTTAAATGTATAGGCCATAGAGTCATGTACCATTATAGGAAAATTATTGGGTAGGTTCATTATTCAAACTTTCACTTCGATCGCATGACTACATCACAAGAAATAAAAACTTAATTTTAAAATTCGCACAGCCGCCATCTTGAGGTTATGTAAGCAATTGAACTAAATTAGATACCAGTGCATTACAATGTGTATAAATATTTCCTGTACTAGATTTCAGTGCGTTTGGAGCATTAAATCGCGAGAAAGGTCTATTTCAAATTTTCTAATTCGCTTGGCCGCCATGTTTGTTTTGTATATAACCGGTTTTTTAAAGTCGAATAAATGGACTTCCAGTAGTGCCCTTTATCTCCGTACAAAACTTCAGGGAGATACCGCTAATAGTTTCAGAGATACAGAATTCCGGTGAAATATTTCGCACATCCGCCATCTTGTGGTTATGTAAACAAATGAACGAAGTTAGTTGTCGGTGCATTACAATGTATATAATCATATACTGTACCAAGTTTCACTGCGTTTGGTTGGATAAATCGCGAGAAACGTCTATTTAAAAGTCGCAACTTCGCTTGGCCGCCATGTTGGTTTTGTAGTTACCAGGTTTTCAAAGATCTCATAAGTGAACTTATAGTAGTTCCCTTTATCACCATACATGATGTCAGGGTAATAACGGTAATCGTTTCGGAGATATTGAATGCTGGTGAAATATTTCGCACAGCCGCCATGTTGGATTGGTGAGTCGTAACAAAATTTGAAGGGCACGGTCGAGGTCGCCCGGAATAGTGCTATGAACTTACCGAGTTTCATTGAAATCGCTCCAGCCGTTTAGATTTTATTAGGGGGGGACACACACGAATCACACACACACACACACACGCACACACACACGGACAAAAGGTGATCTCATAAGCCTATTTTTTCAAAATTGAAAATAGGCTAAAAAATCTCTAACAGATCATGTTCCAATATTAAAGTTTGTTACTCAAAGAAATTATTACCCTTATGTACATTTTTACAACATTATTAAACACCCTTAAGTGTATTCGCTTTAGACTTGTCATTCATACACCCTCCATGTGTGCTTTCATCCTATGTGTTATTGCTTCACTATATTCTTGTCATAATCTGGTTCATCAACCGAGCGATTAAGCTGAGAAGAATTATTATTATTACTCTTTATTAGGCGTCATCATAGGAACAATCGACTAGGGATGACAAGATAAAATTAGGAGGCCTTACTATCCGATCTCCAAAACTGGATTCATTAAACTCTCCAACCAACAATAATTACGAAGGGCTTTGAAAATTATGATCATACATAAACATATTAATACGGCGTAATTCAACTAAGATACTGTATACACTTTTATAGTCATACATGAAATCGACCATTTCTTATACATGTGGATTTTACCAGCAACTTTACGAAGAATTTTCCTTTGAATATATTTTAATACAGTTTGCTCTCATTAGCACAACAAATTCACATGTACTTCAATAAGTACTCAATTACCGGGTGAGTTAGCCGTGGTGGTTACGGCATGACTGATGGCAGTCGCTCACATCCGGGAGGCGAGGAGGTTCGAATCCCCCCGCCGGCAACCTTGAAGATGGTCTTCTGTGGTTTCCCATCTTCCTTCCAGGCAAATGCCGGGGTTGGTCCCTAACTATAGGCCACAGCCGCTACCTTCCAACTCCTCGTCCTTACATTCCAACTTCCCTCCTTCCCTCCCCAACGGTACTTGTAGCTCACCCATTGGGTGTCCGTCTCGAAGCAGCTACAAAAACTGGCGAGCCGAACATGTCCTCGGACACTCCCGGCACTAAAAGCCATACGCAAAAAAATAAAAAGTACTCAATTATATATTACCATTAACATACTCATGTGTCACCGTCATGGTGTTCATTAAATTCAATAACAACTATATAGTTATGTCTAGGCCTTCGCTCATAAGAATTACGTTATTTGAATTATAGAACATCATTGCGTTGCGTTCCTATCATTATATGTGGATCATAGATACATTCCACTATATTACAAAAAGTCTTGCCTCACAGAAGTATACTCATTGTCACGTATATCATATAGGTATACGCCTCCACTCTTAAATTAACCCTGGGATTAGTGTCTAAAAGAATGAATGCTCGTTCGGAAAATTCTGATGCCAAAAGATGCGTAGAATACTCATATGAATGAGCTCCAATCATGGATATAAATCCTAACTCAATTAAATATGACCTACATGCACCAAGTACACGTGGTAACGACGTAGAAGTAAAAATTGATCAGTCTCAAAATAGGACCATCCCCCTCAAATGAGTACTAAATGTCAGAACTGGCCTTACACCATGGATCCAACTGAGGTTAGCGACTGGTGATCCATTAGAAACCAGAACTATCATTGATCCTTCACCAGAGAGAGAATACCCCAATATATGAGAACGATCAAACTTCTTATTCTAAATATACTCCGAATAATTAATTTCAAAACATCAAAGTGCATTGGCAATCTTCAGAAAACGTAACTCTCAAACAAAAACTATGGTGCGAATCTCAATTTCGAGTCTGAGCTCGAATAAACTATCAAAAGTCTCTAAAATGTTCAAAAACCACTTCCACATATGTTTACTAAACTTCACGATGAAAAGCGCAAATCTTCTCCTCCAAGATCCTCTTCTCTACAATTAAGAAGCTTCATGAAAGTTACTGAATTTACTGAATTTAAATATTAACCTGAAATATAAATATCAACAATCAAAATTAGAAACAAGGGTGCACTCGTTATTCGAGCTAAACTCCTATTGAGGATGAGGTCAGTCATGAAAGAGACATCATACCTAAACCTCATTTCAATCATTCTACCCAAAAATAAGAATGGCAATTGTGGTCACGTCAGAATGTCACAACTTTGCTACGCTAAATAGATTGGCTTCTCTCTACCTTTGACGAATCTCGGAGTCGAAAATTAGAGCAAACACATGCCCTGTCATCTGGTTCCATCATTTATACTGTAGCACAGTAGCACCACCTCTCTAGTACTCGAACTAGGGACCACCAACTCTCGTTCCCTCGGCTCTGGACCGGTAACTGGATCTCTCCACAGCAGTAGAAATGGTCTCCTTCCTCCATAGGTAAGCTCTAATTCGCCCGAAGGAAGTTGTGCACACAGCAATAACGTCGCGACACCCGAAAGAACTCACGGATATGTCCATCAATACCGTGGTTGCATGAAAGCGAAGTTTCATGTCCGACATGCTTATAAGCTGCTCCACAAGCGCTGTTAAATATGTTGACGGCATGGTGATTCCTTATAATGTTCGTTGCAATGCCTAGCAAGTAGTATTCATGTTATTTCTAAGTTCATACTATACATTCCTCCGGACGTCCAAACATTTAATGAGACGTATAAGATAAGGAATTTCAAATATACAAGTTCATTCCTCAACACTGTGGCAAATATTGCAATCACAGTAAGAATGGTGAACGTGAAATATGTAGTCACCAGTACTTTAAGCTGTAGCATTTATATACAATGTTTCTTATAAGGATCACTCCGCGTGAACAAAATCATAATGTCAATGTCTCTGCGTGTAATCATGTTATGATTGACATGAAGTAAATCTAAAGTCCTGACACGCTGTGCTATAAGAATGTTTACTCAACATGTGAATAGTTCTAAGCCCCTTTCGCCACATAAAACTAGCATAACGATTATCATCGTGAGCACAAAAATACAGACGCACTAGTCACTCCCGGTATTTGAAGTTATCTCGACCGAGATATAAATAGATCTGTCTTCCCTGCATTGGCAGCAAATCACAGGAAACATCTGTTTCCCCCACTCCTGCGTGGGATGTATTGATGTTATGCAAGCTGGCACAATATTAATACAGTTTATTTCTTCTACAGAGTTTATCTCCACTGAAATATGCTTGCATTACATCCGTGCTATGTAAAGGTAATCTCAAATGCATATTAGACACCATAAATAGTTCTCAATTTCAAGTAATATGAATCAACACTACTCAGGTGGTCGTTTCGATAGAAATGTCAATTTTATCGATCGCTCTATCTGTACCTTCAAGCGGACCTTGCTTCGTGTGCGCTCAAGAAAGGAACCTTGGGTGTTCGGGACTCCTCGGAAGTGCTGCTAGGCACCGAATCAGCTGCTAGTTACATAATATAAACTGTTTTACTGGCTTCCCGCTGTGTTGACATCTCGCGCTGAAAATGTACAGCATTCCGTACAATAAAATAACGGTACAGTACCATTCCGGCATTTGCTTGGAGCAGAAGTGGGGAACTACGGAAAACTACTTTCAGGATGACTGAGGTAGGAATCGAACCCGAACCGTCCACTTCTCAGTTTTTGTCTCATGAGGCTGAGTGTACCCCACTACAGATCTCAGATCAGAATTAAATCTCTTAGCAGAGCCGGGAATCGAACCCGCGCCTCCGTGGTGACAGCCAAGAATGGTAGCCTGCACTAGGATGTGTTAGTTAGTTATTGGAGTTATAATGGAGGGGGGGGGGGGGCAGCGAGGTCATTGATTCCATCGCCTGAGAGAGACGAGAAAATGCTATTTCTTTTGCTTCTGGCTGTCCTTTTACGTTATGCTAAAACAAGTAATGTGATGATCACCTTGGTGGAAGAATATCTCGAGAGGAAAACATTGCCAGGAGATGGCCCATAATAAAATTTTAAACGTATTAGGAAAGGAAACAAATGGAACTGTTTATGATTTCCTTTTAAATTAATTTGGTAAACGGAATAAAACTGTTTGAACTCCATTTTCTGAATATTTTATAATTGTGACTTAGCCCCTTCTATCGCTGGGCCATTCAAACTATATTGCCATACCCTGTGGTTTTCCAGTAAGTTACTTGATGCGTCAATAAAATGGTATTGCTTCCACTGAAGAACACTGTAATAACTACATTCTTAAAATTGATGTTTCAATGATTCTTTCAATGATACACAGGAAAATAAAGTTATAGTTCTCCAATAATAGGTGCCAAAAATGCAAATCTGAACCCAATTCTTATATATTTTTCCTCACGAGGCTGAGTATATCGCATCCAACGCTCAGATCAGAATTCAATTCCTTGGAGAGGCGGGAAACGAACCCACCACCTGGAGTCTCAATACGTACTCTGCGTTCACAGAAGACGGATAATATCTAAGTACATGTGTCTGTTGACCAAAAGCCCTCTAATGAAAGCAGCAAGAAAGCATATTGTAACCTGCAATCAGATCGAACAGTACTGCATCGAAAAAGGAAAGTCTTTACGACAGATAAAGAAAGATCTGTGTAGGAAATGCTACTTCTGCCCAACACACTGTAGAATAAATCATATTTAAAGTTTTCGGATTTCCTGTTTGATATCCCGTTGTCAGCGACCGACAGCCAGGTAAGGGAGCCGTGCTTTGAGTCGACGGAAGGATCAAAGGCAGGCAGGGATCAGTGGAGAACCTGGCATTGATTCCATCGCCTGAGAGAGACGAGAAAATGCTATTTCTTTTGCTTCTGGCTGCCCTTTTACGTTATGCTAAAACAAGAAATGTGATCACCTTGGTGGAAGAATACCTCGAGAGGAAAACATAGCGAGGGCTTGGAGTATGATTCTGCACAGTCATTGATTCTCAAGGAATAATGAAATGTGGACTGCAAATCATGTGGTGGGAAGTAACATGCATTTTAACCATGCAGTAGCTAGCATTCTTAGCTGACAACTGTGGTGCAGATTCAGTGGCGTAACAAAGTAGGGGTTTATTAGGGGGAACAATCCCCCAAGAGTAAGTTATAAAAATGTGAAATTCGTTGAGTGTTAATTCTTAATAAATATAACCTTCGGATTAATAACAATTGGTTGTATTATGTACGTCTATACTTACTGTTGTGAGAACCTTTTATTACCCGTGTAAAATTGTTAGTTACCTTATCTTACCACTTACGTCGGTGGCGTAGTCAGTAGCATGCTGAACTGCTAATCTCAAGATCACAAGTTCAAATCGGGTCGAAGTCATTGGACTTTTAAGAGCGTTAAAAACCTTCAGTATGAGTTCCTTTGGAAGGGCAGTAAACCAACGGATCCATGCCATAGATTTGGGGCATGGAAAATAACCTACCACTGTAGAAACGCTCTAACGATTTTCATCGTTCACCGCTAGGTGTCAGTCGCATCTGGAAGACAATGTTGGAGCTACTTGTAATTGAACTTGCTCATTCGTCTTCATTCATTACAACTCATCCATATGCGACGGTACTTGTAGCTCAACCCATGGGTGTCCGCATAGTAGCAGCTACAAACTCCGGCGAGCCGAACATGTCCTCAGACACTCCTGGCACTAAAAGCCATACGCTAAATAAATAAACCACTAACTGAATGAGCAAAATGGTCAATTGTTCGGCTAGACAGAGGGGAGCCAGTGAGACGGACGTGGCAAATTCTTCACTCATCCCTTAAAAAAGAATGCACCACTTGCTAGTTTCCAAACTGTTGGTATTCGCGTGTGAGTGATAGCGGTATAGTGCAAAGTGAATAATATTGTCTTAAGTTGTTCTATTCTGTTGTTCTTACTTGGAAACTGTCGTTCATTAATGTTTATACAATTTCAAGGGAAAGGAAGGACAGGATGTTTTCGCGAAGAATGCCCTGAAACTGGACTATACAGGGTTATTCACCTAAGATGTTACCCGCCAATTCTTCTAAACCGTTAAAGATTTCAATATTCTGTTTTCACTTTTGGAAATGGTGCTAAGGGGCTCATACATTAACTTATACTGTTTCTTCCTATCTTTGTGAATAACTGAGATATTGGTACCTACTTCGTTTTTCTTAATGGAACTATACTAATTTTTTCATACAGGGTAAATGATTTCACTGAGACATATTCAACGATTTAACAGATGGTGGCATAACATGTAGAATAAATAGGGTTATTCACATAAGATGTTACACGGAAATAACGTCTAAACCATTAAAGATATCAGTATTCTGATTTCATATGCGTAAATGATAAAATATAATGATAAAACAAGATGTTCAGTAAAGAACATATAGCCTACTTTCTCCTAAATGCATGGGTATTGTTATAACTCTTTGTCCTTTTCAAGGAGTATGATTGAATGTTGGTTGTAGTAGCTTGTTGAAATACAACGTGCTATAGGGATATTAAACATGAATATGAGGTGCCCTTTGCTAGTGTTACCTCTGTACCAAATTTCGTTCAATTCGATTTCGCCGTGTTTGAATTGATAGGGGGAATCGATTTGCACACATACTTGGCCACCATCTGCAAACTATTGGGCTGATGTTCTTGCAGTTTGGTCAGAATATGTTTCCCACATAAAGATATGGTGTTGCAAAATTTGGTAGAGACTAGATTATTAGGTTGGTCGTAATTACATTTTAGCTTTTAACATTTGGGTGGCCGCGATTACGTTTCCGTCAAGATAGCGGTGATATAAAACATGGCACTGAGGTGCCTCTTGCTAGTGCTACCTCTATACCAAATTTCGTTCATTTGGTTCCACCGTGTTCGAATTAATAGGGGGAATCAATTTTGACATAAAGATGGCCGCCATCCGCAAACTATTAGGCTAATGACCTATTAGATTGGTCAAAGGATGCTCCCTCCATAAAGGTATGTTGTTGCAAAGTTTGGTAGAGATCGAATGGTTATGTTAGTCGTAATTTGATTTAAGCTTTAATCATTTGTGTGGCCGCTTATACGTTTCTGTCAATATGGCGGCGATATTAATCATGACACTGAGAAGCCCTTTGCTAGTGCTATCTCTGTACCAAATTTCGTTCCATTCTGTTTCACCGTGTTTGAATTAATAGGGGGAATCGATTCTGACACAAAGATGGCCGCCATCCACAAACTATTAGGCGAATGACCTATTAGATTGGTCAAAGGATGCTCCCTCCATAAAGGTATGTAGTTGCAAAATTTGGTTGAGATCGGATGATTAGGTTAATCGTAATTTGATTTAAGCTTTGAACATTCGTGTGGCCGCCATTACGTTTCAGTCAAGACGGCGGCGACATAAAACATGACACTGAGGTGCCCTTTGCTAGTGCTACCTCTGTACCGAATTTCGTTCCATTAGGTTCCTCCGTGTTCGAATTAATATGGGGAATCAATTTTGACATAAAGATGGCCGCCATCCGCAAACTATTAGGCTAATAACCTATTAGATTGGTCAAAGGATGCTCCCTCCAAAATGGTATGTTGTTGCAAAGTTTGGTAGAGATCGGATGGTTATGTTAGTCGTAATTTAACTTAAGCTTTGAACATTTGTGTGGCCACCATTACGTTTCTGTCAATATGGCGGCGATATAAAACATGACACTGAGATGCCCTTTGCTAGTGCTACCTCTGTACCAAATTTCGTTCCATTCGGTTTCACCGTGTTTGAATTAATAGGGGGAATTGATTTTCACACAAAGATGGCCGCCATTCGCAAACTATTAGGCTAATGATCTATTCATTTGGTCAAAGGATGCTTCCTCTATAAGGGTATGTTGTTGCAAAATTTGGTAGAGATCGGATGATTAGGTTAATCGTAATTTGATTTAAGCTTTGAACATTTGTGTGGCCGCCATTACGTTTCCGTCAAGATGGCGGCGATATAAAACATGACACTGAGTTGCCTTTTGTTAGTACTACCTCTGTACCAAATTTCGTTCCATTCGTTTGCACCGTGTTCGAATTAATAGGGGGAATCGATTTTCACACAAAGATGGCCGCCATCCGCAAACTATTACTCTGATGACCTATTAGTTTGGTCAAAGGATGCTCCCCCCATAAAGGTATGTTGTTGCAAAATTTGGTAGAGATCGGATGATTAGGTTAGTCGTAATTTGATTTAAGCTTTGAACATTTGTGAGGCCGCCATTACGTTTCCGTCAAGATGGCGGCGATATAAGACATGACACTGAGGTGTCCTTTGCTAGTGCTACCTTTGTACCAAATTTCGTTCAATTCGCATTCACCGTGTTCGAATTGATAGGGGGGGGACAGACATTCAGAGTACACACACTCACACACACACAGACACACACACACACACAGACACACACACAGACTCACACACACACATACACACACACAGACAGACACACTTTTTTCGCCCTGTGTTGATCTCATAAGTCTACTTTCATTTTTTGCAAAAATCGAAAGTAGGCTAATAATGTGGTACGGTATTTGTTCTAATGGGGTAAGTAATAATCGAGATATTGATACTGTCTCCATATTTTGAATAGAACGGCACGAATTCATACGGCTGGTCTAAAAGTTCAACTGCGTACAAGTTCAAGTACGGTATGTAAGTATTTTCAAAATCGTATAGTTACTTTTTGAGATATCAATAACAACAACATAGGCTGTGGTGCATGCCGCATCAGACAGCGTACATTCGGGCAAACAGGTTCGTGGGTGTGATTCCAGCCACAGAACGGATACCAGGCATGTACTGTAAACTATCGTACACATAATGCGATGTACCGTAACATACCTGGGTGTGCAATGTTATTGTATGACTGGCGAACTCACCACACACACCCAAGCAAATGGGGCTACCTGACCACGCTATCAAAGCACAGCAAACAGTCACTCTTCTCCGTACCCCGTCGACTTTCTTAATCACGTGTAGCGGCTTGGATTCTTAGCTGTCGCTGTGGTGGTCCGAGTTCAATTCCCGGCTCTGATAAGCAATTTAATTCTGGTCGGAGGGCGGGAACGGGGTACACTCCACCTCGTTAGGGAAACTGGGAAGAGGTGGGTTCGATACCCATCTCAGCTATCCTGGAAGTTTTTTTTGTCGTGTGGCCTCCTGAGAGGCCGAATGCAGGTCTTTCTAGTCGACGCCCGTGGGCGATCTGCGCGTCGGGTTGAGAGATGGAATGGATGAAGATGAATGAATTTGGGTAAGGATGTGGAAGGAAGCGGCCGTGGCCTATCAGAAGGTACCGTCCCAGCATTTGCCTGGTGTTGAAAATGGGGAAACCATGGAATACCATTTCTAGGACGGCCGACGGTGGGACTCGAACCCACGCGTCTACTGAGTCAGCAGAGGGCTTGGCCCCATGGCCTAACGCTGCGCTTTAGCTAGCTTAGCCACTGCTGTTGGTATCCTGGAAGTGTTCCATGGTTTCCCACTGCTACTCCATGAAAATGTCGGGAGGGTTCCTTACTGACGACAACGACCGTCTCCGTCCCAATTCCTCACCTAAATTAGGAATAGAGTACACCACTACAGACACCACAATAACACAGGTTATCTGACACTTTCTAACATAAATACAGTACACACACCCCCAAGTAACGTACGTCTGGAGAGGTCGCCTCCGTGGTGTAGTGGTCAGCGTGCATAGCTGCCACCCCGGAGGTCCGAGGCTCGATTCCCGGCTCTGCCACGATCAAGCGGTCAAGCTGTTGGCCTCTCACCAAGGTGGTCTGGGTTTCGAAGTGAATATAGTTTCCTGTGGTTCGGATTCCATGTAAAAAGGAGGACCCGTGGCTCATAATCACAAGATCCACGGTCACGTAAAACTACAATCTTCCTTCCTTCCTTCCTTCCTTCCTTCCTTACTTCCTTTAATGGTTTAGACGTTATTTCCGTGTAACATCTTAGGTGAATAACCCTATTTATTCTACATGCTGTGCCACCATCTGTTAAATCGTCCCATTATTCCAAACATCAAGTGACGGAGGAATTTATTAGACAACAAATAATGAAACATCATTTTCTATTTGTTTTCATCACTTATTTACATTTCCCAAAATACCAAACTCCGACAATAACGACTACGATTTTGATTACAGGATATTCATTTTGTTTTGAAACAGACTACACCTGTGACGCTATTTGAGTGCACCAACAAGCTATGTACCAGCCATTTGCTCTCACACAACGCATCACGGAAAGAAGGCGGGGCCTAGCACAATTTTTAAACCCTCGATTTCTCAAAACGTACTCGTCCGATTTGGGAAATAATAACACCGTTGAATATGTCTCAGTGAAATCATTTACCCTGTATGAAAAAATTAGTATAGTTCCATTAAGTAAAACGAGGTAGGTACCAATATCTCAGCTATTCACAAAGATAGGAAAAAACAGTATAAGTTAATGTATGAGCCCCTTAACACCATTTCCAAAAGTGAAAACAGAATATAGAAATCTTTAACGGTTTAGAAGATATTGGCGGGTAACATCTTAGGTGAATAACCCTGTATAATATGAACTTTTACTACGGTACCATATGCTAAGTTTGCTTCACATACCGGGTGATTCAGCAATCCCTTCCAATATAGTTTGCTGCAACCCAACTAACTCGTGTTGGCAGGATGGTCGATATTTCTTTGCCTGCATCCCGTGTGGTACTATTACACTGCAAGTGTATCCCGAAAACGATGAAAAATGAAAATCCACTGCCTGCGTCCAGTCTCCGACCGGGTCAGGAATGGAATGAATGAAGCCCCCATCTAGCGGCGAGGATATGAACTGTGCCGGCTGCCGAGGCCTGACGCACTCCTCTGGGGCAATGATTAAATGAATGACAGATGAAATGAAATGATGGCGGAGAGTGTTGCTGGAATGAAATTGTGACAGGGAAAACCGGAGAACCCGGAGAAAAACCTGTCTGCCTCCGTTTTGTCCAGCACAGATCTCACATGGAGTGACCGGGATTTGAACCACGGACCCAGCGGTGAGAGGCCGGCGTGCTGCCGCCTAAGCCACGGAGGCTTCCCGAAAACGATAATGAACACTATTATGTTTCCCTCGAAATAGTCTGTAGTCACATCGAGGGATAGGTGATAGGGATTAGTATCGTTTTCACAATATTCTTGTAGTTTATTAGTACCATAAGGGTTGCAAGTAGCGATTTTCGACTTTTCTACCTACTCGCGGTAGTTGGGTTGCAGCAAGCGAAATTGGAGGGGGCTGCTGAATCACCCGGTATAGTCGGTAATCTAATAATGGTTGGTAGAAGAGTGAAACTTTTAAATGAAAGGTTTATAGGACAGCGAAATAAACCTCTTACATTAACAATATAGGCTACCACATAATGCAATTGATATAACTACAGTAGTCAGTATTTACGTTCATAACATCCAATAATAATAATAATAATAATAATAATAATAATAATATCGCATGGCCTCGGATGCCGAGTGCAAGCTTTGTAATTTGACACCCAAAGGGTAGCATGCATGGCCAATTTCGTTGTTCCTTGAAGCACTATGAAAGTCAAGGAGGTTAGATATCTAAGCTCCTTGAACACTATAGCGCTTTCTAGTAGAGAAATGAGGAACTTTGTGTTGGTGGAAACTCTCGAGATTAATTTTGCCACAATGAACATGGCCTACCGAATTCAAATGGGTTCTTTGACAAGCCAACATCGTATGACATGCGTATCGTATTTTTGCCGCCTTTCAAAAATCACTTACCACGGCCAGGAGCGAACCACAACATCCAATGAACCAGATCCACAAAATAACCCACGTATTGAAATGTTCTTTGGTTAAAATAAATGGTTCACTTTCGAGATTCGTACATCGATAGATGCAAATACAACTTACCAAATGATATCGAAATCAAACACGAAAAAATGTAGATACCAGGTTTCTAACTTTCAGCATCTTATATTTACTTTTAATAATTACGTATTATTTTGCTGAGTCCTCACCCCCAATGGAAATTTTTCTATGGTCATCCTCCTCCAGAGGCAAATCTTAGTTACGCTACTGTGCAGGTTCGGTTCCCGGCTATGCCAAGGGTTGCAACTGAGTTCAAACTCAGGAGACAGAACCGAGGAGAAGTAGGTTCAATCCAACCTCAACCGCCCTAGAAGTGGTTTTCCGTAGTTTACCCACTCCCACTTCAGACAAATGCTGAGATTGTTTCCAAATTAAGGTCTTGGCCGCCTCCTTCCCATTTCTACTTCCAATTGCATATACAGAGTGGTCCTCCAACCCCTTATTTTTGTGTGGAAGGCAACCCAACTAACGCGTATATCACAGTCATCCTAAAAATATTAGTACCTGCTCCTTTACGACCTTAGTATCCTACTACTTTACCGTTGAATACATGCACGCCAATATAGTAGAAATCGATAGTGGTAGTGTCATTTCAATAACCTCAAATATAATGCATGATTAAAACGATCACAGCTCCGTATAACACCTTCTTACGTTTGGACAGGAAGTGTCTACGAATAGATTCAATACATGCCAGCAATACACCAAGGTTCTCGGTAGCTATGGTGGCTAAATCTTGAATAGCTAGAATAGCGGCAACAAAGTCGCATTGTAGTAGGTTCGAACCTCGAACTAGTACATTTCTATTTGGCTTAATGTTGTTTGTTGTCGGTGTATTATGGACGCATATCTATCTTTTCCAACGAGTGATTTTTTATTTGGTCCTGATAAGGACCGTACTTATCCGATGGTACGTAGCCAGATTGGACGACAACATCATGATCTGTGGAACGAATGCAAGGTATCCTGGAACGTTAAAGATCCCCTTCAGAGCAAAATTTCGGCACCCCGGCGTCTCTAAAAGCCAGAGTAGTTAAAAGGGACGTAAAACCAATAACATTATAATTATCTGTACCTACTGTAGTCGCATCCGTAGCGTAGCGGTGAGCATGGTTAGCTGCCGCTCCGGAGGTCCTGGGTTCGATTCCCGGCTCTGCCAAGAAAAGTCGTTTTCCGTGGTTTCCCACATCGTCTTCGGGCAAATGTCGGGATGGAGCCTACTGTAAGGCCACGGCCGCCTCCTTTCCTCTTCCTGGCCTATCCATCCTCACCTTCCATTCCCTTCCTTCATGATGCCCCTGTTCGCTTTGCAGGTGAGGCTGCCCGGGCCAGGGGCTAATCCCACCTCACCAGTTGTATCCACTCTGATTCGATGTTCCCAGCTCTAGGACACTGACTGAAAAATGGCGGTAGGGGTGAGTTCCCTCGCTCAGTCCGTGGGAGCCACCACCCTGGAGAATAAAATCGATTTAAGCAAAGAAGTATCTACTGTATGTTTGGGGCACATGACCTCGTAGTTCCTCCCCTTAAAACCTCACTAACTAACTATTACTGTATGTGTATAGTAAGCGATTTTCGCACAGACGACAGGCTCACGAATAAATACATCAGACCGAAACTATAATTTCCTTCAACGGCGTCTGTGCGAACAGCACAGTAAATATACTGACACGGCTCCCTCGCATTTGCGCACCCTCAAATGCCAGCTGACAGCGCCAGGATTCGAACCTGCGACCTTGGTCACAGCAAGCGAGAACGTTGCCGCTGAGCCACGCTTCAAGGCAGTAAACACAGAACGTGTCATATTATTATTATTATTATTATTATTTATTTATTTATTTATTTATTTAGTGCCAAGCTCTCTGCTGACTCGGTAGACGCGTGGGTTCGAGCCCCACCGTCGGCCGTCCTTGAAATGGTTTTCCGTGGTTTCCCATTTTCAACACCAGGCAAATGCTGGGACGGTACCTTCTGACAGGCCACGGCCGCTACCTTCCACATCCTTGTCCAGTTTCATTCACCATCATTCATTTCATCTCTCATTAACTCCTCTCATGAGGTTGGCGTCAGGAAGGGCATCCGGCCGTAAAAACCATCGCCACAAAGACTTCATCTCATCCCCGACCCCGTTGGAAAACGGGAATAATAAGGGGTAGACATACATACATTTATTTATTTAGTATGTTTCGACCCATACAGGATCACATAAAGCAAGTTATGATCTGTTGCTGTTATTTTTCTTGTGCTTCCAGAATTCTTTCATCATGTCGCTATGTTTAGCTCGACGTTCGTCAGTCCATTTTCCCCTAGGTCTGCTGGGCTTATCTACTGATGCAGCTTCCCAAGTGTAGATCTTATGTCTGAAAGTTTTGCGGTCTTCGATATCTGTGGGTGTGATGTTGGCGTTATTGAGATCAGTTTGGACTTATTTAATCCAAACCGTTGTCGTCTTTAATTTTTGTGAGTACATCAATATTTTCTTTGTTAATCGGTTGTCATCTAGCCTCATTATGTGTCCATAAAATTTCAAGCGTCGTTTACGGAAATCGGTTTCAATATTTGAATATTTTTCTGTGATCTTGTGGGATTGTAAACGATATCCTTCATCTGTAAGTCTTGGACCAAGAATTTTTCGGATGATTTTCCTTTCAGCTTTCTTGATGTTTTCAAGATCCCCTTTATAATTGAGGTTTAAGGTCTCCCTGGCGTAGAGTGTTTCGAGTTTGATGTCCGTCGCGTAATGTCGAATTTTAGTGTTAATGCTCATGCATTTTTTGTTGTAGATGTTTGCGGTTTTCCCATATGCTTTCTGCATTTTGAGTTCACGTGTTCTTTGTGCTATTCTTTCTGTGCCTGTAGGTTCAATAATTTCACCTAAGTATTTGAAATGATTAACCTTGTTGATTGTACCGTATTTTGTTACCAAAGTTTGGGTTTCAATGTGTTTTGTAGCCATGAATTCAGTTTTTGTGAAGGAGATTTGCATTCCTACTTTCCCAGCACATTCTTTGAGGACTTCAATCTGGTGAATTGCCGTTCGTTCATCTACGGAGAGGATTGCCAAATCATCAGCAAAAGCTAAGCATGTAACATTGATATTATCCTTCTGTCTTCCTAGCACGACAGATTTCCATATGTTGCGACTTTTTAATTCTTTTTCCCATTCTTTGATGACCTTATCGAGAACGATGTTGAACAGCAATGGAGAAAGTCCATCACCCTGCCGAACACCAGTTTTAATGGGAAAAGGTTGGGAGATCTCTCCAATGAAATTGACCTTGGAAATTGTGTCGGTTAAGGTTTTTTGGATGAGTCGTCTTGTCTTCGGATCGAGATGGTTTTCTTCGAGTACATTAAAAAGAGATTTTCGATCAATGGAGTCATAAGCCTTCTGAAAGTCGACAAATGTACAGATGGTTGGGAGATTTCGTGTGGCTCGAAGTTTCAAGGTGGATTTCAGATTGAAGATTTGTTTGACGGCTGATCTGTTTGGTCAGAAGCCATCCTGATATTCACCGATGAGTGGCTCGAGTTGTTCTTGCGTGCGTTGTAAAAGACAGGCGGAGAGGATTTTATAAGCGATGGGTAAGAGGGGAAATTCCTCTGTAGTTATTTACATCAGATTTATCTCCTTTCTTGTGGAGTGGGTGGATGAGTGCGCATTTCCATTCGTCCGGTAGTTTTTCACTTCGCCAAATGTCCTGAATTATCTGTGTGATTTCCTGTAGTGATCGTGATCCTAGATTTTTCAATAGTTCTGCGATGATTCCATCTTCTCCTGATGTCTTTCCGTTCTTGAGTTTTTTGATGTGATGATGGATTTCTTTTTGCGTTGGTGGTTTGGCTTCGTGTCGTATGTGTTCTGGGACTGAGTGTATAAATCGCTCAGGTGGTTCAGGACAATTGAGGAGGTCAGAAAAATAACGAGCTAGTTCTTCACAGTTTTCTTGGTTAGAGAGTGCGAGACTTCCGTCTTGTTTCTTGAAAGTCAAATTTTGCTGTGTGTAACCTTTAATTCTGTTCCCGAAGGTTTTATAAAAATCTCGACTGTTGTGATTCCTGAAGTCATCCTCGATTGACTGAAGTTGCTTAGTTATAAAATTACGTTTAGTTGTCCTGATAATTTTGGTTGCCTGTTTGCGGACGCCGAGAAAGTGTTGTAAAGTTTCTGGAGATTTGTGGCTATTGTATTTTTGGAATGCGATTCGGCGATCAATAATGACTTGAACACAGTTGGAATCCCACCAGGGGTGTTTAGCTTTCTTTTTTAGTGGAATCAGTTCTTTGGCTTTTCTGATAATTTTGCTGCAGAAGTCCGTCCAATTGTTCACTGGTTCTTTATCCCATTCTTCTGCGATTTTTGTTTCTTGAATTTTGGATGTGTCAAATTTTGGGATGTAATATATTTTTTTATGAATCCTCTTAGGTGAAAATTTCATTTTGATTCTTGTGAGATAATGGTCTGAATCAATGTTTGCCCCTCGTCGGACTTGAACGTCATGGATGGTTCTATAGTGTGCATGGGAGATGGCAACATGATCAATTTGGTATTCACCGAGATGTTGAATGGGAGATCTCCAAGTTTTCTGTTTGTGTGCAGGTTTCCTGAAATGCATAGACATAACTTTGAGATTGAATTGATGACAAATGTCTACCAATCGTGTGTCATTGCTGTTTGTATTTTGGTGTGCAGAATTTTTGCCAATGATTTTTCGATAGATTTTTTCTTTGCCAAGTTGGGCATTGAAATCTCCCATAAGGATTTTCACGTCATCTTGATGAATGTTACTCATATTTTTTTTCCATTTTTTTCCAAAATTTTTCAACATTTTCAGGATTTTTCTTGTTGTTGATGTTAGTAGGTGCATGAGCATTGACAAGAGTGTATTTCGTGTTGGCGCTCTGGATGCGCATGGTCATAATTCGATCATTAACGGGTGTGACTTCTTTGATAGAATTAATGATGGATTTGTGGACAAGAAAAGCCATTCCGAAGATTGGTGCTTCTTTCGCGACTCTCTGTAATGTTTTGCTCTTGAAAATGCGGTAATTTCCATAGTCCATAGTTTCGTTGTCAGTCATTCTAGTTTCTTGAAGAGCAAGAATGAGAATTTTTTGTCTGTTGATTTCTTGTGTGAGATTGTATAATTTTCCAGTTTGAATTAGGGTATTAATGTTTAGTGTTCCAATGAATGTTTTCTGTTTGTAGGGAAGGTGACCAGAGCTCTCCGACTCTCTCTGCTGCGCTTGCCTGGACTCCCCAGAATCCGAAAGTCCAGTTGCCGATTGTGGACCGGTGGATTGGGTATCACCTGGGGTAGAGTTGTGATTACTTGCACAGTTCGTGTTTGCTTGTACTTGATTTGTTTGGCCTGGTGAGTGCCAGGACCATTATTATTATTATTATTATTATGGGATAAATATTGAAATATTAAATTTCTAATAATCACGAATAGTATCCATCCATGGTTTTGAACAGTATTTAGGGAAAATTAAGTCGCTTCCGTAGCGTAGTGGTCCGCGTCGTTATCTGCCGCCCCGGAGGTCCTGGGTTCGATTCCCTGCTCTGCCATGTAATTTTAAAAGTGGTATGAGGCCCGCAACGGGGTCTACTCAGCCTCGGGTGGTCCAAATGAGTAGAGGGAGTTCGATTCCCACCTCAGCCATCCTCGAAGTTGTTTTCCGTGGTTTCCCACTTCGCTTCGGGCAAATGACGGGATGATACCTACTGTAAGGCCACGGCCGCCTTCTTCCCTCTTCCTTGCCTATCAAATCCCTTTCCTCATGAGGCCCCTGTTCGCTTTGCAGGTGAGGTCGCCTGGGCGAGGTGCTGTACACACCTCACCAGTTGTATTCACACCGACCAGATGCTCCCAGCTCTAGGACACTGCCTGAAAAGGCGGTAGGGGTGAGTTCCCTCGCTGAGTCCGTGGGAGCCACCACCCTGGAGGGTAAACTTGATTTTAAAAAAAGAAATTAGGGAATTTAAATGAGACAAGAAAACAACATTCCTTATCGTCCTCGCAGATCATCTGAACGAAATTAAGTTGAGATCTTCCTGTACGATGTAGTGAGGGTAAAATAAATAGTTAAAAAGAATTAAAAATTTCCGCCGTTGTATAGTCTTGAACCCGGGATCTTCAAAAGAGCGAGCGGGCAGGATACCATTCTCACTCTCTGCCAGCATACTTAGTATCTCTTTGTTATTTATTTTTTTATTTAGTCAATTTAACCACTAGGTTGGCGGTTCCCACGGACTCAGCGAGGTAACTCACCACTACCGCCTCTATGGGCAGTGTCCTGGAGCTTGGAACATCTGGTCGGGATGGATACAACTGGGGAGGTGTGTTCAGCACTTCGCCCAGGCGGCCTCACCTGCAAAGCGAACAGGGGCCTCATGAGGGAGGGGAAGGGATGGAAGATAGGGATGGATAGGCTAGGAAGAGGGAAGGAGGCGGCCGTGGCCTTACAGTAGGTACCATCCCGGCATTTGCCCGAAGACGAAGTGGGAAACCACGGAAAACCACTTCGAGGATGGCTGAGGTGGGAATCGAACACCCTCTACTCATTTGGACCACCCGAGGCTGAGTAGACCCCGTTCCAGTCCTCATACCACTTTTCAAATTTCATGGCAGAGCCAGGAATCGAACCCAGGACCTCCGGGGCGGCAGCTAACCATGCTGACCGGTACGCTACAGAGGCGACAGTATCTCTTTGTTGCGCTTCTTATTAACGCGTATGGTAAAATGTTCAATTATTACAGTTAGATCTTAAATATTGATTCGAATGTATTCATTCAGTACCTGGCATGTTTTCAAATGTACTTAAGGCAAGTTTTGAGACCGCTTGGCGTTAATAAGGAGAATGAACTGCAAATAATATCCTCAAACGACAACCCTTCGTCATGTTTTATTTCATACAACTTGGCGCATTAATTGCTAGCGTGTGATACAATTCGGTCATAAAAGCAGGTGTACTGACGAGGATGAACAGAATCATACAGGGTTTTGTACCAACGATCACAACAGCTTCCTTGCCAGCGAGGGTCGTGTGATACGGGCCTAAAGATATGCTAAGACTTTTTGCTAACATTAAATAACAATTTTTTTTTATTTAGTCAATTTACCCTCTAGGTAGGTGGTTCCCACGGACTCAGCGAGGGAACTCACCACTACCGCCTCTATGGGCAGTGTCCTGAGGCTTGGAACATCTGGTCTGGATGGATACAACTGGGGAGGTGTGATCAGCACTTCGCCCAGGCGGCCTTACCTGCAAAGCGAACAGGGGCCTCATGATGGATGGGAAGGGATGGAAGATTGGGATGGATAGGCTAGGAAGAGGGAAGGAGGCGGCCGTGGCCTTACAGTAGGTACTGTCCCCGTTTACCCGGATAGTAGGCTGTCAGATATCCGCCCCCTCAATCGGATTGCCAACAATCAATCGCACCAGCTCAGCTACATCAATGAAAATGGCACTGACAGATTCTACCGAGGTTTGAACACAGAAGTTACCAAGAAAAATTATTGTGGAACACACCAAAATAGACGGGGTTTCATACTTACTTTTACTTACCTCTTATAAATATCTCGGGGATTGGGTTGACAACAGGATCCTTAAAGTATGCTCTCACAATAACCTTCACCATGACATTTAAAAATGAACCAGACCGAAGACGAGAACTTTGAACTGTACAAAAGCTTTATTTTCAAATAAAGAGTATGATTTTCACAACTCAACAAAATAAACGTGGCTATCAGTAGCCTATGTCAATCTGACTACGTCCTCCTAAAGGACTTGCAAAGTTATCAAACAATATGTTAGCTCCCATGAGCTCAAAATAACGTAACATTTTATAACACATTTGGATTGGATGAGGAAGTCAGGGTACGACATATATAGAGCATTTGGTTTCTTTTAATAAACATAACACTTGTATAAATAGGCACAAGGCCGGAGTATCGACCTCACCCGCTTATAACCAGATGTCTGGCCGGCTGGTCTACTCCTCAACCTGGCGCATACCCGTCAAATGGGGCTCCCTACTCACACCACACTGTGTAAGAATTCAGCTCCTTTTAAAGCTTTAAATGTCTACAAGACAACTCATACATATTGACGCAAATCTTTCAAATGCTTAACTCACATCCCACTGGATTATTTTAACTATCCTTAAACTTGTTAAGTTATCATCCAAATGTTTAAAAAGCATAGTTTAGAGTATAAAACACACTCTTAAATGTTTATAACAAAATCACATAAATTATTTATAACAATTAGAAATTGTTTATAATATTATCGAAGATAATTACAAAATTTTTAAACACGCCTTTAACATTACTTTCGTTCCACAATATTGTCAAAGATATTTACATTTATTATTTACAATATCAACATTTAAATTATTTAAATTATTAATTTAAGAAATACATTGAACCACATGTTTTATCCGGTTGGTAAATTCATAATCGTGTTTAATATAATCGACCAATGAAGGTTAGTTATACATGTAAATGTCACAATCTGGTTTAATAAAGGTTGTAATAATTTTAATTATTTGTGACGGTAATCTTCATTCAAAATCTTATCTCAAATTCTTTCAAAACTCTTGTTAATTATAACAGTAAATTCACTTGATTAATTTTCAACGAACTATGACAATACACTCTAGCGGAAAATACTTCGCTTACAAAATAATGCACAAACTGCATTCAAAATAGCCCAAAATTCATCATATATTAAAATATACGGCATCAAAATCTTCCACAGCATTTACAAAAACCTCCCCTAACACAATCTTTATCATTATTAATTACTGTGGGAATCTCCTTCATTTATTTAAGGGCATTATACATCAGCGACTTTCAACATGTCCGCTGCACTATCGATTATACATTCATAGTTCCACTTAAAAATTCTTATATCAATAATTGTTTCAAAACTGTTGTCATTTAAACTTCGTGGATTTCATTCATGAATCGAAATGAAATAAAAATTTGCCAATCACAAACAAATTTAATAGTGAATACGCTTATATACGCCTGTCTGGTCTATCAAAATTTAAGATTAACATCTTCAAAGAATTGTAGTATAAAAATACTATCATCAAACAAAGTGCGACTAACTGCAAAATAGTCGAACAGAATCCAATTAGACTGGGGAATGCAAACATCATTATATAAATCTCTATATGAGAAAAAACCTAACACAAGTTTCACGAATTTAATGCATTCAATAATTCATAATTAATGTTCATCTTTCACAAAATTGCCTAAGATGCAATGGTCGTTCATGACTGACGATAAATGTCTGTGTTGTAATCAATTCAAATAACGACTAGTATTTCCAAGATCGTCGACAACGTACTGGATTTTAACGCTCTAAAATCATTTAAATGTTCTTCCTTCTTGATGATGACAGAAAATTGGTCAAAGTAATTAAACTGGGGTAGAATTACTTTAATAAAGTGACACGCTGTCTGAATTTAAATCTGCCATAAAAATCATTAACTTACAGTCAAATCGAGACTACAAAAATAAGCAAATTACTGAAAAATCTAAATATCAGTCTCAACTGATCCAAAATCATTTAACTATGCCCATGACATAACAATGTCTTAATAAAACGTCGAAAAAGGCATAACTCATCAAGGTGTACTGAGAATAGGAATCTCAAACAAGAATATCGGGCAAAAATACTTGAGGACAAAAATATGGGAAAAATGGTTGCTCAAATATTGCTAAGAAACTCAAATACAATAAACGTTCACGACTACCTTATCTGCCGATTGACGTTCCAGAGGAAAATTCCCCAAAGAAGACTGTTGATGGATCCATTTCACCAAGTTAAAGCTGAGCTCCATCCTCGAAACCAGAAACAGCACCATCGAAGAATCGAACTGCTTCACGAAGACGAACGACATCCTTCCGGCAATAATCTTCTTTGTGAGTCGGGACAACCCTGACCTCTCTTGAAAAATCCCTGAAGTTCCAGTTGAAAATCGCCATGAAGTTTTTGTATAAATTTCCGAAGAAATATTCATATTCAGAAAGTATGAAATCATTTCTATTGCTGTTTGATAGTATTCAGCCTTTAATCACGAAACATGGGTGTAGATGGTTATTTACCACATGTTCGCTTGTATGGAATAGCAATTAGCGAAGTTCCATGCTGCTATCTTACTCCGTTGAAATATGTCCCAATTGCATTAAGTCCTTTAGCCTTCCATCTTCTCTTCGGTAATATTATTAGAAGAACAAACTGCCATATTAGACTGCTCCATAATACTGTAGCGTTGTGTCACAAAAGCAATCTGAAGTCTCCCTATTTCACTAGCCCTGTCAGCCGTAGCGTAGAGTCTGGCTATACAAAGTGTTTCTCCTGTGGCGAGAAAATCACTTTTGTCAGTCGTCTAATATTGTCAATAACTTCCAAAATACTTCTTCGAAATTGTTCAACTTTTCCAAAGTCCTTACTGTAGCAATGCACAAGAGAATTAGTTTATAGGCGACCGCTAACTGTTCACAGCTAATCCTGTAGAAGCGTTATAAGTGTCGTTTCAACTTCACCTAGATTTACTTCACAGTAAACCTGCACTGCTTGTAAGTTCGACTCTCGTTTAATGCAGTGGCTTCGCCACGCGTTACAAAGACGACTTTTTCACTCCTAAATTCACTCGACGTTTCACTGAAATGACTATTTGAGATCTGACGATTGAATATCAGACGATTTATAATCTGAGAATGAGGCTCCTCTCTTCTGCGCAAGGCCTTTTATGAACTTCATGAGGGGCGTATCTATCCCTTCCATCGCGTGTTACTGCGTCATCGCTAGAAGTTCCAACTTCGTCAATACATGACGGATTTTCATAATTCAAAAACTGAAAATAAATTTCACCAAAATTCCAGAACAATGCCTTTACTGCAAATGGATTTCCACAATTCTGCATTCCAAAAAGTAATAAAAATACCATAGTTTTAGCAATCTCCGTCTTCCTTCAGACTATCGTTCATTGGTTTGAGCCTCCCCTCCAATAGCATAATTTCTTCCTCAGCAGAATTCCACGTTTCCTGCGACTGCGTCGTACATCTCGGATCCTTCTCGAATAAATGCTGACGTCACTGAGAATCTCAGCTCAATTAGCCTGCTGGCATAGCGTCTGCGTCATCCGTGCTTACGTCATGACTACCCACGTCATAACTATGACAGCCATAACTTTCGCTATAATTTCCAAAATAGCCACCGTGGTCTCTATATAATTCAATTACGGGGGCATTCTCCTCTCACCACGTTTTAAAAACAGTTGCAAATTGTTTTTAAACTCAGTGTTACAAGTACCTCAACTCTCTTGAACACGAAATTGAATTATTACTGGCTTACTCTAGTATAGTATCTTTTTAAATTTCCAGCATTGAACTTGCCGTAAATGACGTTATTCTCATCATCGTAGAGTTCATAGCAGTTGTTTCCATAGGCGTTCGTAATCCTAAACGGCCCCATGAATACATTTCCAAATTTGGGGTATATTTTCTTGCTCATATCAGCCTTGACAGGTCTGCGTAATAATACAAGATTTCCAACTTGTAAGGGTGCACCAAAACGTTTTCCAGCTACTCTTTTCAATCGTTTCTCTGCTGCTTTCTGGAGTTGTTCCTTCGCCTTGTCAATCCTCTGCTGCCTTCCTAAGTCGGGATCTCTAGGAATGTGGTTGAAAAGATTATCCCACGGCCTTTCTGGGTTTCTTCCAAGATGAAGTCGCATTGGCACTTCTCCTGTGCTCTCCTGCACTGTAGAGTTCAGACATTCCTCTATAAGGGGTACAAATCTCACCCAACCAGAATGATCATTTGGACAGAAAATTCGACAGAATTTCGAAAATTCAGCCATATATCTTTCTGAGGAATTCGATTCTGGGTAACGCACGCTTGAAAATAAGTGCTTAATGCCAAGCCTTTCCATATCCGCTGCAAATTCCACGGACGTAAACTGCGTTCCATGATCTGACAGTAGATATTCTGGTATACCAGCTTTAGGAAATACAGCATTTTCCAGTCTGCTTACTACGTTCCTTGTGTTAGCTTTCTGCATGGGATTCATTGTAACAAATTTTGAGAAAACATCCACGGTAACCAACAGGTACTGGTTACCCTGATATCCCTTCGGACAGGGGCCAAATATGTCCGTCGCCATTAGTTCGTTTGGCTTAGAAGGAATCATAGCCTTCGGTTTTCCTTTTAATAAAGCAGAAGCATACTTTGCTCTTTGACATTTGTCACATGATCTAATGACCTTGGCAATGCTGGAACGCATGTTAGTCCAGATAAATCTCTCTTTAAGAGTATTAAGAGTTTTATCTAAACCGGCATGTCCAGTTGCGTGATGAGCTACCCACACTAAATTGACAACAAGTTTAGGTGGCACGACTATTCGGAGTTTTGTATGCGCAGAGTCAGCATACTTGCATACGATGTCTCCACTCAAGACAAAGTGTCGTGAATTTCTCCTTGTAACTGCATAGTCAACATCCGTATTGTCCATGTAACCCTTGAGGAACCTGTACATTTTCCTTATTGGAGCGTGTCTCTTCTGTGATTATGTACCCATCATTAAAGCTAATACTTCTGTTCTTCATGTCAATAATAGCTCCGACCTTCGATATAAAATCGATTCCAAGCACCATATCAAAATTGATCTTGCTCACCACAATGAAGATCTGTTCATAATTCCTTCCATTGATCTCAAAGTTCAATAACACTTGAATCTTGCACTTCACTGCCTTATCTTGGAATATCCCTCTCACTTTGACGGTAGAAACAGGTAGAACTGTCATGTTCTCTCCTCTTAGCAGACTTTGATAACATTCCTCTGAAATAATGGAGATAATTGCACCAGTATCCATCAGGGCTTTATACTGTTGTCCATCTATCCGTACAGAAATAATAGGTAAGGCATATGGTCTTTCCTCTTTAACTATACTCCTCTCTTCGAGCAAATCTTCATCAGTCACTTCATATATCTCATTAATCGTAATCAGGTGTGGTGTGGCAATGTATTTACAAGTTCTCACTGACGTTGAGAAATCGGCGTTTTTTTTTTTGTGTTACCGACCTCAAAATTCTGTTGGCTCGTAGAAGGCCCAGGATCGATTACAACATCCTGCCTTTTCTTTTGGTTGTCTGCTTCTTTTTCCCGTAATTCTTTTAGGTATTGCTGGCTTTCCTTCTCTCTTTCCTGATACTGATCGGGTGTCATAACCTGACCTTGAGGATTCTGATTTCTGTTTTGGCTCTGGTTATTCCTGTTATAATTTCGGTTATAACCATTATTGTTATAATATCTGCCTCTTCCATTGTAATTTCCTCGGTTATAGTTCCAGCCTCTTCTCTGTTGATACGGTCGGTAACCTTGCGATCTGTTATTTCGAAACTGATTATTCCTGTGAGGACCTACATTGTCAGTTTTCTCCTCATCTGGCTTGTCAGTTTGTTGGACTTGGTCCATATATACAGTATTTATTTCTTTAAACTCCTGCCTTTGACCTTTCTGCACCACGTTAGGCATTGGACTTGTGTAGTCTAACCTCCTCAGTAATTCATCCATGCTGGTTAAATCCCTGATGTTGGACGAAATTATTAGTCTCCTCACCTCAACTGGCAGCATACGAGAAATCGCATCAATAAGTTGCTCCGTTGACAATGGGGGTTGTAAGAATCTCAAGCGGGATAATTGACTCGTAAAGAAATCAGCGTACCGCGTTGGAAGAGTACCGGAGTATTTTCTTGAATACACCTCCGCTCTTAACGAATTCTGCGCTTCTATGGACCAAAATCGTTTGATTAATGCCTCTGCAAACTCGTCAAAGTTACTGAATGTGTATCTAAATGCGCGAAACCATTCGAGGGGTCCTCCAATCAAATATCTCTCCACTATCTTCATCTCTCTCTCTCTGGGAATGTGAGCTTCGATGAAATAATCTTTGAGGTTCCTTACATATTCGATAGGTGTCAAACTATCCGTGTTACTGAATTTTTGCGGTTTATCTTCAAAATTCCTGATGACCGTTACGTTCCTCGGATATGAATCCGGGTAGTTTTTCCCACTATCTCGATAGTTCCACTCAGGTTCCATATTCCTCTCGTCATCTTCCTCCCTGAATCTGGATATACGTTCTTCAGGAGTCACGTCTCTCTCTTCTGGATCTAGGTTATATATTCTGGCATAATTCCTACTAGTTTCGCAAGCCAAGCCTACTGTATCCTTGTCAGTGATTTCCGTTAGGACTTTCTTGATTAACTCTTCTTTGTAGGTCTCCATTAAATTAGCCTCTCCTAACTTCAAATTCTGCAGTTTACTCGTCGTTTCATTCACATCAGAGACAACTTTATGAATCTGTTCCTCTAATGCAGATTTTAATGTTTGCACATCCTGACCTAGTTGTGTTCTATCTTCAACTTGTCTTTCGGATAGCGAATCCATCCTGACGCTTAAATCTTTCCTAATCTGTACTACTTCATTGTTAATATCAATTTGAGTACTGGCAAGTTTCCTTTCAATACGATCCTGAATTTGGGTTACATGTTCCCCACTTGACCTAGTCCACTCGTCTTTCCATATTGCTACATTTTCCGTTAACATTTCTGCTATGTCTAATTCAATATCCTCTTTCAATACTTTATTATGGTCTAATACTTGGGTTCTCATGACCTCTACATCAAACTTTAAACCTTCTAAAGACGCTGTCGTTCTAACTGACTCATCAACTAGCCTAGTCGTTAATGCACTTATATTACGTGTACAAAGAGTTTTCGAATTTTCTATCTCTTCCCTGACTTTATTTACATCAGTTTGGACTTTAGCAACGTCTACGAAAACTGTGTTGACCTCTATTTGAATTTTATTTATGTCACTTTGCATCTCGTTTACATCCGAATGAACGTTATTAATATCAACCTGAACATTGGACACATCAGTTCTAACATTTTGGATTCCTCTTTGGACTTCCTCAACCTTGTCTTGGACAGTCGCAACATCATTTTTGACAACAACTACCTCAGCCCTAGCACAAGAAATATCACTACGGACATTAGCAACATCTAAATTCAACATTGTAAGATCTTTATGCACATTAGCAACATCTATTTTAACATCAGCAACATTTTTATGCATATTAGACACATCTATTTTAACATTGGACATGTCGGAGCGCATGTCAGTTACAGTATTCTCAATTCCTTGGGTATTAATCTGTAAACGCGACATATTATCCTCTAAGTTAGCAGAACTGGTCTGGAGAGCTTTCAAATTAGCAGACAAATTGCTAGCATTCTCCTCCATTCGACTAGTATTCCTAGCTTCCAATTCCTTCATGCTACTATTCATGCTAGTAGACAAATTATTCAAAAATTAGACTGCTGTAGGGACATACATCAAAAGAGCAAAATAACAACATTTGAGCAACACTTTTTACCATATATAAATTTGATCAATTTTCTGTCTTAAATCTAACTTATAACTATCTTATAATTAACTTTCGAAGACACTTCATGTTGAAACAAACTCAAGCACATGTTCAAATTTCCCTGGCTCATTTTAAAATATCCTAACACAAATAATTTTACATTTACAATCCAAATAATTTAATTTAATTTTTAATATGACTGAAATGTCATAAGCCGGTCAAATAAAATAAGATTCCAGATCATAGGCGATTTTTCTAAGTTTCCAGCCCATTTAACCTTTCTCAAGTTGTATAAGATCTGATCTTTTCTGAGTGTAATTTTCCTACTACAATACAACATTTAATTCATATATAATCACACTCTTAAATTCTACAATTGGCCAAGACATCTAACAAAGAATCAACCTCTTTATTTGAGTCTAATCGATCCACACGTTTTAGGTTTGCCAATCCTACTGGCGTTCAACCTGGTGATCCAGTTATGTTGAATCGAGCCCCAACGTTTTAGGTGCGCCAATCCTTCTGTCCCCGTTTACCCGGATAGTAGGCTGTCAGATATCCGCCCCCTCAATCGGATTGCCAACAATCAATCGCACCAGCTCAGCTACATCAATGAAAATGGCACTGACAGATACTACCGAGGTTTGAACACAGAAGTTACCAAGAAAAATTATTGTGGAACACACCAAAATAGACGGGGTTTCATACTTACTTTTACTTACCTCTTATAAATATCTCGGGGATTGGGTTGACAACAGGATCCTTAAAGTATGCTCTCTCAATAACCTTCACCATGACATTTAAAAATGAACCAGACCGAAGACGAGAACTTTGAACTGTACAAAAGCTTTATTTTCAAATAAAGAGTATGATTTTCACAACTCAACAAAATAAACGTGGCTATCAGTAGCCTATGTCAATCTGACTACGTCCTCCTAAAGGACTTGCAAAGTTATCAAACAATATGTTAGCTCCCATGAGCTCAAAATAACGTAACATTTTATAACACATTTGGATTGGATGAGGAAGTCAGGGTACGACATATATAGAGCATTTGGTTTCTTTTAATAAACATAACACTTGTATAAATAGGCACAAGGCCGGAGTATCGACCTCACCCGCTTATAACCAGATGTCTGGCCGGCTGGTCTACTCCTCAACCTGGCGCATACCCGTCAAATGGGGCTCCCTACTCACACCACACTGTGTAAGAATTCAGCTCCTTTTAAAGCTTTAAATGTCTACAAGACAACTCATACATATTGACGCAAATCTTTCAAATGCTTAACTCACATCCCACTGGATTATTTTAACTATCCTTAAACTTGTTAAGTTATCATCCAAATGTTTAAAAAGCATAGTTTAGAGTATAAAACACACTCTTAAATGTTTATAACAAAATCACATAAATTATTTATAACAATTAGAAATTGTTTATAATATTATCGAAGATAATTACAAAATTTTTAAACACGCCTTTAACATTACTTTCGTTCCACAATATTGTCAAAGATATTTACATTTATTATTTACAATATCAACATTTAAATTATTTAAATTATTAATTTAAGAAATACATTGAACCACATGTTTTATCCGGTTGGTAAATTCATAATCGTGTTTAATATAATCGACCAATGAAGGTTAGTTATACATGTAAATGTCACAATCTGGTTTAATAAAGATTGTAATAATTTTAATTATTTGTGACGGTAATCTTCATTCAAAATCTTATCTCAAATTCTTTCAAAACTCTTGTTAATTATAACAGTAAATTCACTTGATTAATTTTCAACGAACTATGACAATACACTCTAGCGGAAAATACTTCGCTTACAAAATAATGCACAAACTGCATTCAAAATAGCCCAAAATTCATCATATATTAAAATATACGGCATCAAAATCTTCCACAGCATTTACAAAAACCTCCCCTAACACAATCTTTATCATTATTAATTACTGTGGGAATCTCCTTCATTTATTTAAGGGCATTATACATCAGCGACTTTCAACATGTCCGCTGCACTATCGATTATACATTCATAGTTCCACTTAAAAATTCTTATATCAATAATTGTTTCAAAACTGTTGTCATTTAAACTTCGTGGATTTCATTCATGAATCGAAATGAAATAAAAATTTGCCAATCACAAACAAATTTAATAGTGAATACGCTTATATACGCCTGTCTGGTCTATCAAAATTTAAGATTAACATCTTCAAAGAATTGTAGTATAAAAATACTATCATCAAACAAAGTGCGACTAACTGCAAAATAGTCGAACAGAATCCAATTAGACTGGGGAATGCAAACATCATTATATAAATCTCTATATGAGAAAAAACCTAACACAAGTTTCACGAATTTAATGCATTCAATAATTCATAATTAATGTTCATCTTTCACAAAATTGCCTAAGATGCAATGGTCGTTCATGACTGACGATAAATGTCTGTGTTGTAATCAATTCAAATAACGACTAGTATTTCCAAGATCGTCGACAACGTACTGGATTTTAACGCTCTAAAATCATTTAAATGTTCTTCCTTCTTGATGATGACAGAAAATTGGTCAAAGTAATTAAACTGGGGTAGAATTACTTTAATAAAGTGACACGCTGTCTGAATTTAAATCTGCCATAAAAATCATTAACTTACAGTCAAATCGAGACTACAAAAATAAGCAAATTACTGAAAAATCTAAATATCAGTCTCAACTGATCCAAAATCATTTAACTATGCCCATGACATAACAATGTCTTAATAAAACGTCGAAAAAGGCATAACTCATCAAGGTGTACTGAGAATAGGAATCTCAAACAAGAATATCGGGCAAAAATACTTGAGGACAAAAATATGGGAAAAATGGTTGCTCAAATATTGCTAAGAAACTCAAATACAATAAACGTTCACGACTACCTTATCTGCCGATTGACGTTCCAGAGGAAAATTTCCCAAAGAAGACTGTTGATGGATCCATTTCACCAAGTTAAAGCTGAGCTCCATCCTCGAAACCAGAAACAGCACCATCGAAGAATCGAACTGCTTCACGAAGACGAACGACATCCTTCCGGCAATAATCTTCTTTGTGAGTCGGGACAACCCTGACCTCTCTTGAAAAATCCCTGAAGTTCCAGTTGAAAATCGCCATGAAGTTTTTGTATAAATTTCCGAAGAAATATTCATATTCAGAAAGTATGAAATCATTTCTATTGCTGTTTGATAGTATTCAGCCTTTAATCACGAAACATGGGTGTAGATGGTTATTTACCACATGTTCGCTTGTATGGAATAGCAATTAGCGAAGTTCCATGCTGCTATCTTACTCCGTTGAAATATGTCCCAATTGCATTAAGTCCTTTAGCCTTCCATCTTCTCTTCGGTAATATTATTAGAAGAACAAACTGCCATATTAGACTGCTCCATAATACTGTAGCGTTGTGTCACAAAAGCAATCTGAAGTCTCCCTATTTCACTAGCCCTGTCAGCCGTAGCGTAGAGTCTGGCTATACAAAGTGTTTCTCCTGTGGCGAGAAAATCACTTTTGTCAGTCGTCTAATATTGTCAATAACTTCCAAAATACTTCTTCGAAATTGTTCAACTTTTCCACAGTCCTTACTGTAGCAATGCACAAGAGAATTAGTTTATAGGCGACCGCTAACTGTTCACAGCTAATCCTGTAGAAGCGTTATAAGTGTCGTTTCAACTTCACCTAGATTTACTTCACAGTAAACCTGCACTGCTTGTAAGTTCGACTCTCGTTTAATGCAGTGGCTTCGCCACGCGTTACAAAGACGACTTTTTCACTCCTAAATTCACTCGACGTTTCACTGAAATGACTATTTGAGAGCTGACGATTGAATATCAGACGATTTATAATCTGAGAATGAGGCTCCTCTCTTCTGCGCAAGGCCTTTTATAAACTTCATGAGGGGCGTATCTATCCCTTCCATCGCGTGTTACTGCGTCATCGCTAGAAGTTCCAACTTCGTCAATACATGACGGATTTTCATAATTCAAAAACTGAAAATAAATTTCACCAAAATTCCAGAACAATGCCTTTACTGCAAATGGATTTCCACAATTCTGCATTCCAAAAAGTAATAAAAATACCATAGTTTTAGCAATCTCCGTCTTCCTTCAGACTATCGTTCATTGGTTTGAGCCTCCCCTCCAATAGCATAATTTCTTCCTCAGCAGAATTCCACGTTTCCTGCGACTGCGTCGTACATCTCGGATCCTTCTCGAATAAATGCTGACGTCACTGAGAATCTCAGCTCAATTAGCCTGCTGGCATAGCGTCTGCGTCATCCGTGCTTACGTCATGACTACCCACGTCATAACTATGACAGCCATAACTTTCGCTATAATTTCCAAAATAGCCACCGTGGTCTCTATATAATTCAATTACGGGGGCAGTACCATCCCGACATTTGCCCAAGACGAAGTGGGAAACCATGGAAAACCACTTCGAGGATGGCTGAGGTGGGAATCGAACCCCCTCTACTCATTCGGACCACCCGAGGCTGAGTAGACCCCGTTCCAGTCCTCATACCACTTTCCAAATTTCGTGGCAGAGCCGGGAATAGAATCCAGGACCTCCGGGGCGGCAGCTAACCATGCTGACCGCTACGCTACGGAGGCGACAATAACAAAATAATACCGAGGGAAATTCTAAGGAATACGTATACTTCGATGTGAGCACTGGCGATCAGAATCTCTTTCGATATGTTGTTGTTTCATTTGAGGGGCTAGAACATCGCGGTCAATTAGCCCCGTTTACTTGGGTGTGTGTGTAGAATTTGTCTGATAACCTGAGTTGTAATAATGAGGTATTTGCAATTAAGGATTGTGAAGGAGGTGGCCGTGGCCTTAAGACAGAAACCGTCCCGGAATTTGGCCGGAGTAGAAGTGTGAAACCACGGAAAACCACTTCCAGGGTGGCTTAGGTGGGAATGGAACCCACCTCTTCTCATAATTGCTTCACGAGGCTAAGTGTACCCAATTTCAGCCCTCAGACTAGTATTCAATTTCATGGCAGAGTTGAGAACCAAACTCGTACCTCCAGAGTGACACTACGATATCTTATGTTAATATCCATGCCAGTTTTTTAATTTTCTGCCATTAGAGGTCACGTGGCATAACGTACCAATTCGATCGTATTCTTTATATAAATCAGCAAGATTCAACCTACTCTTTACAAAAATACATCGTAAGGGAATAAATATGGCAATGTAGTTACATCCCCACTAAAATGGAGCGTGGGCTATCGTTCAAAAATATATGCCTACCACTAGATTTGAAGCACCATTCTACCCGTTTGCGCTCACCGCGTATGGTCAGGCTTTAACTGACTCAGCCATCAAAACATGGTAGATACCGGGCGCTACAAGTGCAGTATTTACTGTGGCCATCCCACCTCAAACGTTTAAGTCCATATCGAAGTGTTAAATCATGGTGTATGGTGTTAATTTAACTTTCTACTATTACACATCACATGGCGCAAGCTATTAATTCAATCGTATTACGTGTATGTGTGTTATTTCAAGGAGCAGAAAGTCATATGTTAGTAGAAAGGGCCATAGTATTTGGCGGGGAAAAGTTTACGGTCGGTTTTTCTTTGCTAGACCCATGACCCAATTACACTGCCGTCACACAGTCAGAGCGCAGAGCAATATCGACAATCGGGAGAATTGCAATGTTACTTGGGTTTCATAAAACTAAATTATAAGGGGCTGGTGGACCACACTGTATAGTACACACCCTACTAAAGACACCACATTAACATATGTTATGAGGAAAATCCTACTTGTATCCAAGTATACGGAGATAAAGGGATTTGGATTTCGCAATATTCTAAATAAATCAACAACAATGTATCATGTAATAGTTGACGTTATTGTAGATACTTTTAAACCCACAAACATACTGCAGTCACAGAATAAAAGAGCGCTATAGGTAGCTAGCTGGTATTTGGATATCCGGAGCTCGATTCCTGGTGCTGACAGTGGATATCCTGAGCGTGGTTTTTCCGTAAGTTTTTCCACAGTCCCTCCAGACAAATGCTGGGAAAGTGCCTTACTTAAAGTCCCAGGGCAACTACCACATCCCTGTCCCTAATACATTTACGCTCGCTACTACAGTCATCACAGGAATACAGGTTATCAGGCAAGTTCAACGCACACACAACTACACGGGGCTGATGACCAAGATATCCCATGCTCCTTAAATGAATAAACAACAACAATTCTAATAGGATGACTACACATCTTGTTGAAATGGCACTCGATTATATACTAATTATTTGTTTCAATGTTGTCATGTTTTATTTTCTTACTTTTTAAATTTGTGATTCATTTTAGTTAATGAATATGAGCTTCGACATTCAGGTTATAGTTTCTGAGGTCTAATATAATGAATTACGTTCTAAATATTCATGACAGTATTGGATGGTTAAGGAACAGATGTTTTTCTCTACGCACCGTTTGAGAAGCACTTCTGTAGAAGACATGTACGGTTTGGGCGATATCTCTCGGGTGCATTAGAAATGGACCATATATCTAAATATTCGACAAACTTGGGGACAGCTCCCCTGCCACGTTTTACGGTTCAGCAGCCATAGGCTTGGGGATGGTGGGGAGATAGATATGCATGCTATGAGCCAGCCTTCTTGTGCAATCGACTGGAGGAATTTATTGAAGTAGGTGGAGAAGCAGAGGCACTGGTGGTTGCTGTAGTCGAAGAAATCTTTGAAGAATCTTCAAGCCATACGCTACTTGAAACGGTAAGTGAAATTACACGCTTCGCTGGAAGGGTCACCTACCCTTGAGGGGAAAGATTTCACCTCGGGACACGTCAATCACTAGAAGCTTGCCACTGGTATGCTGAACCCTCCGCTACCGCCTTGATGCTATTTCTTTACTTTTGGTTACGGTGCAACTAACTAATAAATTACATTGGTGGAATGAAAATAAAGATAACACAAGTTATAACACAAGTACACACATGCATAATTATTACTTCTATTGAATTGATTTTGTTGTTTCATTTAGGACCTTTAAGTCATGTAGCCCCGTGCACTTGTGTGTGTGGATCATGACTGTTAATCTGTGTCATGGCGTGGCTGTAGTACTGTTTTATTCGTGATTGAGGATTGGATTCGGAAGGAGGCGGCCGTAGCCTTCTGGAATAGAAGTGGAAAACCACGTAAAACTACTTCTAGGACATCTGAGGTGGTAATCCAATTCATAATTTCTCAGTTTTGTCTCAGGAGGCTGAGTGCACCGCGTTCCAAGTCTCAAACCAGACATAACTTTCTTGTCAGAGCTTGGAATCCAACCCAGAACCTCTGAATCTGGAGTCTCAATACGTACCTCATGGCCACATAAAGCGGCAGACTTGTTTTGGAAAGGCAATCTCTATTAGAAGTCCACCAATGTCCGGTTCAGACAATGGCTCCTAGTAGACATGAGCGTTATAATGCATACCCATAAAGGCTTGGTCGTTGCACACATGGCTTTTCTTACCCGTAGTATCTGCCATTGTATCATATATTTGAAAAATTGTCTTTCTCCTGACTTTCAGATAAATAAAGTCGTAACCTAAATGTTTATCACCGGTTATCACACTTGATTGGAATAAAGACAATTTAGGTTTGATTTCAGAGAACGATTTGAAGCTCTCTCGCTTCATAATAAATACTAGAGACCATTCCTAATCATTACATGCATTCTGGTATCATTAGCCCCTCTGCAAGTTGGGTTTAGAGAAGGGACTATCGACTAGTTTTCACCATCGACTACTTAGTCGTTCTTCAGAATAAACCATCGACTAATTAGTCGACTTCATTTAATCAAATGACTTCATGAAGTAACTTTGGAGCTAAACGTGTTCTTTGAAGTATTCGACAGAATTTAATCATTTCAAATGCTTTCATAACACTCAGTCCGCAGTGAGTTGTTTTACTAAAAATGATTGTTAATTTTACATTGAAAAGAATGTTATAGGGATATAATCAACCCTATTCTACGCATTAGAAGCCAGGGTAGTTAATCTCTTGTGAACTTTTGTAACCTGTGTGCCATCAGTATCACGGGACTTGAAGTAAGTTATTGTTGTAATATTATCCTGGCGTACGTGGAAAGGAGATGAGACAGGAAGATACTCAGGAAAGTATATGGAGCACTAAGAGGGTGAGTTTTGACGAATCAGAAATAATATGGAGATTAGAGAGCTGTACGGTTAAACAGATATAGTAGTGGAAATAAAGAGTAGTAGACTGGGTTGGTTGGGACATGTAGAAAGAATGATAGGGAACAGGATGGTAAGAAAGGTCTTCAGTTGGAAGCCAGGGGACGTCGTGTGAGGGGAAGACCTAGGACAAGATGGCTGGATAACGTGGAAAAGGATCTGAGAAAGATGGGAGTCAGAAGATGGAGAACCAAAGCAGTCAACAGGGAAGAATGGGTGGAGGTTGTCTGGGAGGCCAAGGCCCTACAAGGGCTATAGCGTGAAGGAGTAAGTAAGTAAGTAAGAAGGTTGGTAAGTCAGTGAGGAAACAGTGGAAAATTACAATAATGAATGATGAAAATGATAGTGTGGCCTCCGGAGAGGCCGAGTGCAGGTCTTTCTAGTTGACGCCCGTGGGCGACCTGCGCGTCGTAATGAGGATGAAGTGATGATGAAGACGTCACATACACCCAGTCCCCGAGCCACGGAAATTAACCCCAGGAGATTAAAATTCCTGATGGATCGGCCGGGAATCGAACCCAGGGCACTTTGGGACAAAGCCTAGCAAGCTAACCATTTAGCCACGGGGCCGGATTTACAATCATAATATCTGTTCAAAGTCACCGTTCTCTGAGCTTAAACTACTTATTATTGATGTTGTTGTTTGGAAGGACTTTTGGAAAATTTGAGTCTTGCCGCACACAGTTATGTTGGCAAATGCTTGTTGAAAGCGGAATAACTGATCTAAAACCGATATCGGATATTTTTCCATTAAAATATCTACGATCGAAAGTTTATATGATGCTATAAATAATTACAAATACATTTAACATATTGCTTGTGTGCCAGGAGAAGTCCATTCGACACGCTGTGACAGGGAGTGGGGTCTTCGGCTGTGAGCATGCGTAGACCGTCTATTCCGGGTCTAAATACTGTAGCCTATATCGGCAGTCAGTTACTGCTACCCCTCACATGGTGCTTATTGCGTATCCTGCTTTAAGTGTACATTGTTCCCATTTCTACTATCGACATCTTCACATACACACTCCCTTTTAGGGAGACGAACTAATCAGCTTCCATGAAAGTTATGTTGTTAATTCAGGCTTGGGACATCTTGGTCATCACCCTCGTATACTTTGAATGTGTGCTCAATTTGTCAAATAATCTGTGCTATTGTGGCGACTGTAGTAGTGTGTGTAACTGTATTGTTGAGGGTAGGGATTAGGGATTCGAAATAAGGAGCTATACCAGCATCTGCCAGGAGGGAGTGTGGAAAACCTAGGAAAACACACTGAGTGTAGTCACAGTCAGTGCTTGAATTCGAACCTCTGATCTCCGGACTTGTTGCAGCTCCATTGTGGTCGTGAAGAGCGATTTAACTGGTTTTGTTTTAGGCACTGGATCAAGAGTATAACGATCAGAGTAATGAGATGAGAAATACACTACTGTAGTTGTTATGAAAAAAGGATACATAGTTTTCATATAGTGACAAAAAAGGACAGGGCATTTGCTATTTTAACCATTTACATCTAGACGTAGTATATCGACAATTCCAGACTCGGTTTTCCATGGCTTGCATTTACAGCCATAGGACATGTAGGCAGGATTAATTGCAGGAGGACAACAACCTCGTGAATTTGTTATAACAAATGGATTCTGAACACAGGGTCATCGAAAAATAATGCCTAGATATAAAATAGAACCTTCTCTGGCTTTTCCGAATTATTTGGGGTCGCCGGAGTCAACCAGGCTCATTTTTTGTTTTGGCCGGGGATTTAAGGACGGATGCCCTTCCTGGAGCCACATGATTTTTCAGGTGAAAATTCTACCTCGCTGCCACCGGGATTCGAACCCCGGCCGTCCGGGTGAAAGACGAGCAGTTAAGCCACTGCGCCATCACGCTCCTCAATGCCTAGATATTTAATAATTGCTATAAAGGAACTATTAGAGGTAATGTAATGGTTTTAGCCTTAAAATTCGTGGATTTTTTGTTTTCATACCCTAGCAAGTTTCAATGTGAGATCCGTTTGTTGCAATGCAGACGTGCGTCGATTGTATCGCGTACCGTGCGAAGGTAGTGAGGCAGAGCCCCACCTTGCATAAAAATGACACGCTGTCCAGCCTAGTCAGTTATTGTTGTATTAAGGGGCGGATCTACGTGGTCATCTGCCCCTTCCGTCCAGTCTGTTGTCCCACATCTTCAATTTGAGCGAACACAAACTGTTCAAGCATGTCGAGGTATACGAGCTCGCCAAAGAACCCTTCTTTATAGAGGACCTACGTATGAGGCTCCCATTCACCGTCAGCTCGAATAAACTGCTCCTTGAAAGAGAAAAGAAAAGAAGGGAGATTTGGCAGGACTTTTATACAACACAAGCCATGATAAATAGATCCTGGGCCGGCACGAATCAGGAGCTCCGACACCTGGTGACCTCAATGGCTGTGCATGTGTACCACCACAAGGTATGCAAGACGAAGTGTTTTCACGACCCCGGGAATACCTGTGTTTGTGAATTGTGCGATCAGCCCTGTGACCGTTACCACGTGATCAACTGTAAAAAGCGAGTGAAATCCCTGGTAGACTTTTGTGCACAATAAACAATGCGGGGTATAAAGCGCATGAAACGTACGGTATAACTGAGCGATCACATCAGGTTGTTATTATTAAAGTGGAACATAAGTTCCACAACATTGGGTTGCTTGGAACATATTCATATACTGTACCTTTATGGCCGTATGTCTGCAATAAACTCTTATAATTGTTTTTTCAGCGAACAAGAAAGGTTCAGTAACTTGGTCATGAAGTAGCCCGCACCACACAGTGGCACAGATTAAACGTCTGCAGAGGAACAGACGGAGCTCACACTGAAACTTACTACGGAATGAAAAAAAAAAATTACTTTTTCCACGCATTTTAAGGCTAAAACCATTACATTACCTTTAATGGTTTTTATAGCACTTATTTAAAATCTAGGCATTATTTTTCGATGACCCAGTATTACAAGATCATTAGCTGCCTGATATAATGTACAATCTACAAACATATTAAGGTTCCATTGTTCAAGGTGGGAGGCGGAAATTACATATAGTACATTTTGATCATGAAAGAGCCTTTCTTCGCCGCAGTTTGGGGGTTGTTTGATCACAAACCATTACCTACGCCATCTATAAGGATTGAGAATCTACAGTAAACATGAAAACATACACAACCGTTCGAAGATTAATATGCAGCTATAAATCGAAAATGTTCACGCAAGAAATTTACTGATCAGGCTGGACAAAGAAATTGTACACCCTCTCAACATCAGTCAAGTGAAATCAAATTACTTGAGAAGACTCAAGCAATACTTTTTGCCCAAACTAGAGTGGCTAGCTGATGTTTGCTAATTAGAAAGCAGTAAGCTATGTAATAATAAAATTACTAGAGGAACTTCCCTCTAATCCCTGGAGGCAGCAGCAAGAAATTGTTGTTGAAGTGAACGTGCACCAAAAGTGTGAAAACTTTACGTACTAAGCAAGTGGTGGTACAGTGTAGGAAGGTTGCTTTCTGGCTGCTTGTTTCCTAGTTCAAGAGTGGAATTGGTGTGGGTGTGGGGGTGGGGGTGGGCCTGGGGGAGAAGAAATAAGAGAGAAGGAAGTGAAAACAATTAAGAAGTGCTATGCGTGGCCTGGGTATGTCACCAGAGAATCTTCTCTTCGTCCACAGAGAGGAATGAAGGCGAAGTGGTGGCAGAGGGAATGAGGGGGTTCTGGTAGGTTCAATTAATCACCCCCCTCTCCACTTGTACTCCTCTTTTACTTCTATCCCCCCGTTTTTGTGTGGCCCATACTCGTTGGTATAGAAGACCTTCAGCACGCCCCCACTAGCTGTGTGTGTGTGTGTGTGCCACTGTTACATAATTGAAACATTACTTGCTCCTTAAGGATGAGACGAGGGTAAGAGGAAACAAGGGTAGGGTTTCTGCTTGACACACACAAGTTTCAAACGTCTCCAGCACTGTTCTCTTGCGAGTTTGCGGCGCGGTGTCTGCCTCCTCCACGGAACACGCAAATAAACACCAGAGGTGTCTTACTTGTTAGGTTAGATTGTGTTACATCATTAAAGGGAAATCTACTGAAATTGTCTTTTATTGTGCTGCTACATTCTCAGCCTGAAGACGTGCGAGACGAAAATACAGCAGGATGATATATACTGTATATATGGATGGAAATTTAAAAAAATCTTTAAGGGGGGATGTAATCGATGAGGGGTCAAAATATTTTTCTATGTATCGCCTCTTTTAAACTTTGTGTAAAAGATTCAAGCTCATTACTCAACTGGAAGTATTTTTAAAATAAATTTATATCTGATGCTGCATGCCTATAGACAAGGTTACTTAAATGTTAGTAATAGAACATATCCAACTTTCAAATGTTGTTTTCTCAATCTCAATTTTTCCACCACATAGGTACACTTTTCTCTGAGACCCTAAATGCTACATAACTGAAAATTTCAGGGATTGTTTATTGAGTAATTATAGACATATTTATCTGGAATTCTGCTTCTATTTAACCATTTGTAGAATTTGCATGCAATAACATTCATATTTTCACTGAGGTTTATAGAATCCAAAATTAAAATGGCAATCAATAAAAAACTTTTCACCATATTTGGATAACTCTACATAAGTCAGAGATAGTGACATATATTTAAACTAGTTAAAAGCTCAGGCCAGGATCTTTTATAGTTATGTTGTAAAGTGTACCTAAATAGGAGGATGTAACAACCTTTTGCAATGACTGTACTGGTTCCATTTTGCCACGCAAGATAGCTGTTGCTAGCCGCGTAATAGATCAATCACAATTAGACAACTGTGCAAAGTTTCAATGCTCTATGTTTCATATTGTGAACTCAGTGAACTGTTAAAAGCCAGCTATGCATTTTCGGTTACATCCCCCTTAACAAAAGTCCAATAATAAAAGCCATTTTAACACAGTAACCAGAGATTTTTTGGTGCATTTCTGTTGAAATATATTTTTCTAGGAAATTAATAATAGGCTATAAACACGCAATAGTTTCTTTTTGTTTCATAAAATATTTCAAAATGCACACCTTTATAAATTCGTCTCATTCGTCAGTTGTCTGTGGAATCACTGAAATCATAGTGAGCTTATGGCACGTCTGCTTTGAGTAGTTGGTAGCACTCTTAGATGTGACTGGCTGCGTGGCTGGTGATGTCACTCGTCTTAATACGAGTACCTCTTCATTTGTTACTCTAGCTGATATTTATTTCTCTCTAACACCACATGGTGGCACTGGTTGATTATTATTATTATTAATATTATAACATTATTATTATTATTATTACATCATTTTTGCCCTGGGACAGTGTTTGAACTTAAATATCTCATGATGTCACAATTTTCACATCTTTCCCTTCTTCTTCTCTTCCCAAAATCTCTTCATCCTTTGACTGTGCTCCTGTTTCCTTTGTTCCGTCCACAATGTTCCTATCTTCTTCCCTTCACTTACTAAACATTTGGCGTTCTTAATTTTGTTTCTGAAATTTTCTCTGTCTTCTATCATTTGTTTGTTGATCCCTAATTGCTTTAAGTCGTCTTCTATTGCATGATACCAATTTGTTTTCCTTCTTGAACTGTTTACTACATTATTATTATTATTATTATTATTATGAGAGCCTAATTGAATAGATAAATCTTGGCGCGTACTATCCAATTCCGTAACCTCGAGGATAATGTCATCCACATACACACGAGCAGAGAGAACGCGTGTAGTCCCCAGTGAGAGTGCTAGAAGCCTTCCTCGCCTCTCCCACCCGGGTCGGGATGCATTAGTGTCCCGTGGGATATCATAGAAAAGTGCCTTCCCATGTCGCGAACCCCCTAAGTAGCAATTGTATCGCCATTACAGTCATCATTGACAACAAAAATAAAACTCGTCTGGCGCCGTTCTACGCAAATTAACGTGTCTAGCCTCGCAGAGAGGTGTCCCTAATAAATCGTAGGTAATTCATCTTAATTAAGTAATAGCTGTTAACCTTGAAAGTTATGAACACTATGCTGTAATTGCTGTGGAGTTTTAGCTAATGTATTAAGCCTTCAACAAAACACAGGACTTCAATTTAAACTACAAATGTACGAGAAATAAAAGAAGGACGAGGCGCGTTAATAAAAAGTACTTTGTAAAGTGTCAGACTGACTTTGGAAGTAAAGAAGTACATTAATTGGTTCTCCCGAGATATTAAATTTCTTTGTACTCTCGTTTTATTATTTGAATATAGTTGAACTATAGATGTGATAATGAGTTCTGGATTCACGTTAAAATCAGAAATTATAAAGAGTGTATTTAATTTCAGTCAGTCTTAAGTCCTACTTTGTCCACCATGCCCAACTTTTCGGGAGTGAATACAGGATAATTCCAATGGCATCTAAACATGAACGGCTCGTATAGTTACATTTACTGGTCCAATAAGATCCTCTTCATGGTGATGTACTGAAACACTGGTGTTTTGAACCTCAAAGCTGTTAGAATGGACGTTAAACCCATAGCGTCATTCTTGTTAGTATTTTCTTTATTTGCGAATAGACCACTGAAGATCAAGCTACAATTTCTATTTCTACTTCGTCTTAAGCTTCTTCTACCTCCGGTATCCTTCATATGGACGCTGAGGTGCTACCAGGTTCTTCCTTTCATCGAAGTTCTTTCGTCTTGGAGCCCTTTCAAATTTTGAATATTTGTTAGAAATATATCCCTATCTAACATCTGAACTTCCTGAACGTTGGACCTTCCTAGATCTTTACGAACTTCCTTAATCCATGCTGTCATTGTCTCCTTGTTCCATAGGGAGTCGAATATCTTTCTGATTATTCTGGTTTTGTCAATTCTATACAAGTGTCCAGAAATGAAAATCTCCCCCTTTTCATAGTTTCGGAGATGATTGTTATTATTATTATTATTATTATTAGTCAAATAAATAGCCATTTATAGGGCAAAACTATTTTTTATTTTTTGTGTTTTTACATTTTAATTTATTTTAATTATTATTATTATTATTAATATTGTTATTTTTGTTTCTCTAATTTTAGTGTTTATATATTTCTTTTTAATTTTCAATTTATGTTACCATTGATTTAATTTTGATATTTTTATTTAAATAATTAATTGACTGATTTCGAATTTATTTTAATAATTATTTTCATTTTTATAGTTATGTTCATTATTTTAATTTTTAAGTTCCTTTTGTTGTTGTTTGAGTCTTCAGTCTTTTGACTGGTTTGATGCAGCCTTCCATGCCTCCCTCTCCTGAGCTAATCGTTTCATCTCTGTATAGCCTCCACACCCTACTTCTGAGGCAATCTGTTTAACATATTCTACCCTTGGTCTACCCCTACAGTTCTTGTCCTCGACCCTTCCTTCCATAACTAAGCTTGCTATTCCTGGGTGTCATAGTATGTGTCCTACTAACCTATCTCTTCTCTTCATTAGCAGTCGCCAGAAACATCTCTCCTCCCCCACTAGTCTTAATACCTCTTCGTTTGTAACCCTATCTACCCATCTGATCTTCATAATTCTCCTGTAACACCACATTTCAAATGCTTCAATTCTCCTCTTTTCTGATCCACCAATAGTCCAAGTTTCACTTTCATAGAGTGCCACGCTCCAGACAAAGGTCTTCAAAAATGATTCCTAATACCTAAATATATATTCGATGTCAACAGATTCCTTTTCTGTAGAAATGCTTTCCCTCCCTGAGCTAATTCTCTTTTTATATCCTCCTTGCTTCGTCCATCACTGGTTATTTTGCTTCCTAAGTAACAGAAGTCTTCTACTTCCTTTAGTTTTTCACCTGCCAATTTAATGTCCAAGGATGTTTCTGATTTATTTCGGCTGCATTACAGTATTTTTGTTTTAAATTTATTAATTTTCATCATGAATACTTTCCTCAAGACGGAGTCCATTCCATTCAAAAACTCATTCAAATCCTCAGGAGTTTCGGCCATGATGACTATGTCATCGGCAAATAGAGTTGAAATTATTTCTCCTTGAATCCTCACTCCCACTTTAAACTTTTCTCCAATTTCCTTCATTATTTGCTCAATGTAAAGATTGAAAAGTATTGATGATAAGTTGCAGCCTTGCCTTACACCTTTCTGAATATCAGCTTCTCTCTCGTGTCCTTCAGCTCGAATGACTGTTGTCTGGTTTCTGTATAGATTGTAGATCACCCTCCTATCCCTGTACTTTATTCCAATCGTTTTCAAAATGTCAAACCATTTAGTCCAATCAACGTTATCAAAAGCCTTTTCTAAGTCTACAAATGTCATGAACGTTCTCTTATCTTTCCTTATTCTACCTTCCAAAATAAGTCTGAGACTTAGTGCAGCTTCCCCTGTTCCTACATTTCTCCTTAAACCAAACTGGTCTTCACCCAACTCCGTTTCTATCTGGCTTTCGATCCACTTGTAAATTATTCTTGACAGGATCTTTGAAGCAAGAGAAATTAAGCTGATTATACGGTAATCTTCACATTTGTCAGCTCCCACTTTCTTCGGTATTGGGATGATAACATTCTTCTTGAAATCAGAGGGTTCCTCACCAGTCTCATAAATCCTACACACCAAGTGATATAACCTGATCACACCTTCATCTCCTATGCAGCGTAGCAACTCAATCGGTATACCATCTATGCCTGGTGCTTTGTTCCTGCCTAAATCTTCCAATGCTCTGTCAAATTCTGATCTCAATATTAAATCTCCTTTTGTATCCTCATCAATTTCCTCCTCCCTTTCCATTACATGATTCTCAATCTCCTTTCCCTTACGCACTCTATGTAAGCTTTCCAACTCTTAACCTTTTCTTCCATATCTGTTAGAGGCTTTCTATTTGTGTCCTAATACGTATTACAGCACTTAGTCTTCTTTTCCCCAAAAGTAGTCTTAATCCTTCGATAAGGTGTGTCTACTTTTCCTAATTTCAGACAATTTTCTATGCCTGCTCATTTCTCTTTCAACCATTCTTCTTTCGCTTCCTTGCATTTCTTGTTAACCTCATTTCTCACACGTCTGTATTCTGCTTTCCCCTTTTCATATCTTACATTCTTGTGTTTCCGTCTTTCGTCCATTAATTCTAGTATATCCTGAGTGATCCACGGTTTTCTACCTATCCTTTCTTTCCTAACAATGTTTTCCTCTGCGGATTTTGTTATTTCATTCTTCAAAAGTGCCCATTCATCTGCAATTGAAGTTTGTTTAGAGTTTTTCATTAGTCCTTCCTATATTCTCTCCTTGAATCTTTCGTTTACATCCTTCTCTTTCAGCCTGTCTATTGCCCACCTTTTGGCTTTTCTTCAGTTTCTTCAACTTTAATCTGCGTTTCATTACAACCAGATTGTGGTCAGAGTTTATGTCATCACTGGGATATGTTTTACAATCCAAAATCTGGTTTTGAAACCTCTGAATGACCATAATGAAGTCTATTTGGTAACGCCCTGTATCTCCTGGTCTTATCCACGTGTATATTCTTCTATTGTGTTATTGAATAAGGTGTTAGCTATGACCAACTCATGCTCGGTGCAGAATTCCATCAGCCTGCTTCCTCGATCATTCCTTTCACCTAATCTGAAATCTCCTACTATCTTCCCTTCTCTTCCTTTTCCTACCACAGCATTCCAATCTCCCATTACTATCACATTTTCATCACCCTTGATATACCTCAGAATTTCATCTATTTCTTCGTAGACCTTTTCAACATCTTCATCATCAGCTTGACTGGTTGGCATATAGACTTGTACCACTGTGGTGCACGTAGTTTTTTTTAATCGATTTTTGCTACAATAATCCGTTTACTATATTTCTCATAATATTCCACCCGTTGTCCAAGTTTCCTACTCTATATGAGACCAACCCCTGCTTGGCCATTGTTTGATTTAGTGCTAATGACCCTATAGTCTCTTGACCAAACGTCCTGTTCTTCCTGACAGCGCATTTCACTAATCCCAACCGAATCCAAGCCCAACCTATCCATTTCCCTTTCTAAGTTTTCTAACCTTCCACTTCCCAGCAGAATTCTAACATTCCACGCTCCGATCCGTAGAAGGTCAGATTTCCTCTGTCACTTCTGTGGTGTTAACCCCCTCTCGAGTAGTCCCCACCCGGAGATCCGAACGGGGGACTAGTTTACCTCCGGATTGGAATTTTACAAGGGAGGAGGCCATTATCACATGTAATTATGCATAGAGAGGTGGATATCCTCGGGAAGAGCATTACGGCTGTAGTTTAGTTAGTTAGTTAGTTATTGTTGTTTTAAGGGGCGAAGCTACGACGGCTGTAGTTTCCCGTTGCTTTCAGCCATGCAGCAGAACGCGGTGTAGCCATTAGTTGGCTTATATTATCAATATCTTAACCGTCTATAAGATAAGTAAAGAATTGATTTATTCTGAACGGCTGCTACTCCATTTCAGAATAAGTAATATAGCAATTCTACTTACAAAAATACTAACCTTCTACTAACAATTAAAAACCAAAATTCTACTAACGAAAAAATACTTAAGTTCCACCAACAACAAAATACTACCACTAAAACAGTCTGTCACCAGGCACACTCACATGCACCCTCACACATCACAGTCTAATGAAACAATGAACTATATCTAATAAACAATGAAACTGCCACCAGACACACTCACACAGCACAGTCTAATTGAACAATGAACTATATCTAATAAACAAACTAACTACATACTTACAACTAAAACTAACCACACACCCACATTCTAGAAGAGGAAACGGTAAACAGAAATAATAGTAAGGGAAACAAAAGACAGAGGGAAAGGAAATGCCCTCAACCCTCAAAGAACAAGAATTAAGGGACCCGGAAGAAATGAGTGCCAGGTAAATACCTTACACTGGAAAATTAACTAAATATTGAAATGCATGATTACCCCCTCATTAATCCCTTTTCAATGGGGTCGAGGGATGAGGTGCCTTGAATTTATATTTGCCGGGCGGTTTAATGGTCAAATGGCACTTCTTCAATCCAACCTCATAAAACAAGTTATTAATAGAAATTAATGGAACTTGGCAAGGGGTTAGTAGGGAAACCACACAAAAAGGATTTCATAGACGTCTCACAGAATTTGAACCACCAAGTCCAGGACAGCCCGGTATTGTTGTCATTCCACCAAAAGCTGCAAAGTAAACATCATAAGACAATCATTGTCGCCTGACCACAGCTCGCGTTATTCTTTTATTATTGTCATTTTATTTTTATGATTTTTATTTCTATATTTATGTTTTAGTTTTACACTTTAATTGTTAATGATTGCAGTTTTATTTTTTAAATGATTTTATCCACCACATTACGGCAAGTAGATACGTATATCTTCTTCTTCTTCTTCGTCGCGAATGGGTCTCTTAGGACCACGCGGAATCAACAATGGTTAGCCTTTCTTGCAGCCCAGTACTCCTTCATACGCAACGAATGGGTTTGCTTCCGTTGTGCAGACCAGATGTGGTGGTATGGCCGTCTTTCTTCCTCCTCGAAACCCCGTGTGAGTGCAAGTGTTCTGATGACATTTCGGTCTAGGAGATTTGGCGATCCTAATTCTTGCAAGTCTTTTTCAGTCTGTTTGTACCAATTTGATCTAGTTGTTTTGTTTTTCAAGTATGTGTGAATTTTGTGAGTTAGTATATTTGGGTTCATTCTTTCCAGGTGACCCAAGAATTGGATTCGTCGCATATGCATTTTGTCTGTGATTTTGGAGATGATTTTATATATTTCAGCATTTGGCTTTGGAAGATGAACACCATCTTTGATTCTCGGCCCTAAGATTTTCCTCATTATTTTACGTTCCTTCACTTCCAACTGATCTCGAAGTGTTCTATGTTGAAGAGTGAGAGTTTCTGAAGCGTAGAGAGCTCGGGCCCGATCACTGTTGTATAATGTTGAATTTTGCATTTCCAGGAAAGACTCTTTTTGTTGTAAGTATTTTTCGTTAACTGAAAACCAGTTTCCATTTTTTGAATTCTTGTTGTAATGGACCTCTTTTCATTACAATTGTCGGTAATCCATTCACCCAAATATTTAAATTCCTTCACACGAGATATATGGTCAGTACCAATTTCAATTTCAGATGGGGCATTCTTTATATCTGTCATAAATTTTGTTTTATCAAATGAGATTTGCAATCCAATTTTCTTTGCTTGTTCTTGTAGAAGTTCAAGTTGGTATTGCGCATGAGAGATGTTTTGGGCAATTAATGCCATGTCATCAGCCTTTCTTGCAGCCCAGTACTCCTTCATACGCAACGAATGGGTTTGCTTCCGTTGTGCAGACCAGATATGGTGGTATGGCCGTCTTTCTTCCTCCTCGAAACCCCATGTGAGTTCAAGTGTTCTGATGACATTTCGGTCTAGGAGATTTGGCGATCCTAATTCTTGCAAGTATATATTATTTGATTTTTTGAAATACAACACGTTGGCATGAAAATTCTCCGAAATTTGGCAGTAATATTCAACCATTAGCATCTTTGAAAGCATAAACTGTCCTTATGACAGGTGGTTAATATAGATACCACTATCTCATAAAGGGTTAAGGTTGATGTGCTCTTCATGGAGCATATACATTGATCTGATTTATACATACTATGAAAGAAACTAAAACCTAGCTTAACAAATAAAAGAACAGGAGCCTACTTTTCATAAAATTGAATATTCATACCAACAGTAAGCTGAATCAACGGCCATGATTATGAAGTACCCTGAACTGAGGAAATAAAACGTAGATTTACATCCCATTGTGGGTCATCCTTAAAAAGACTTTCGAAGATGTTTTCGATTTAATGTCCAGACCAACGCTGGAATGACTGGAATAACTGGCTATCTGAGAGTCTGGATCGTTTACTTCCTAATATTCCTGATGAACGTCGTGAAACATATCGAAATATACATTGCATGAGTAGTCTCTAGGTTCTTTTGTTTTCTTTTAGCGTATGGCTTATAGTGCCGGGAGTGTAAGAGGAAATGTTCAGCTCGCCAGAGTTGTAGCTGCTTCTATGCGGGCACCCATGGGGTGAGCTCCAAGTACCGTCGCGTGTGGAGTGTTGTCTGAGGAAGAAAGCGTGAATGTAAGGACGAGGAATTGGAAGGTAGCGGCTGTGGCCTATAGTTAGGGACCAACCCCGGCATTTGCCTGGAAGGAAGATGGGAAACCACAGAATACCATCTTCAAGGTTACCGGTGGGGGGATTTGAACCTCCTTGTCTCCCGGATGTGAGCGACTGCCTGCAGCCACGCCTTAATGACCAAGGCTAGCTCACCCAGTTAGTATCTAGGTGATCAATCTAATTAAGGGATTATTGTGCATGTTCATGCAATTGTTTCATTCTAACCCTCAAACTTCGAGTTCTATCTTTCAAGAAAAACACCATATTTTTGTCGCTAATTTGATCCTACAGTATAATGATAACTATACGTATTTTTCCGAGATACCGCATGAAATATGTACGTAATATGTATTTTGTGAACTTACCCGTTCATCAGCTAGGAATAAATAATTCATGATGACCTTTACTTAGATTTTTCACCCCAAATCGTTCAGTTCAGAGGTTTTGTGATCATTATCATTGTTATGCAATATTTATACATTTGTATTACTTTTCCCTTTCCTAAGTATTTTAAATATTCACATTAGGTATGTCTACCCTTTATTATTCCCGTTTTCAACGAGATCTAGGATGAGATGCGATGGAGTTTTTTACGGCCAAATTCATGAAAGGTGTAAATGAAATAGGAAAATGATGAGGGTGAATGGAACTGAGCAAGGAGATGGAAAGAAGCGGCCGTGGTCTGTTAGAAGGTTTTGCCCGGGCATTTGTCTGTAGTTGAAAATGGGAAACAACGGAGTACCATTTCAAGGACGACCAACGATTGGGTTCTAACCCACGTCTACCTAGTCTACCAGGTAGCCTGGCTACATGGTTTAACACTGCGCATTAGCGAGAGTAGCTACCACTGTCGCTAATTCAATTGTTGGTTTTATGACTGTCAAAATATTTTGACATATTTAAACTAATTTATCATGATAAATAAATAAATCTATATATATAAAATCAATGTAACGTGATAGTTTGTCTGTGGGTATGTCTGTGGGTATGTCTCCTATGCGTTCATATACCATTCGTCCGATTGCGATGAAACTTGGGTGAGATGTTGAGTACACTCCAAGGAAGGTTTCTGACTCAGTAAATCCATTTTACAATAGGTAGCGCACGCGTAGATTCAACAAATGAGCGACGATGCGCGAAGCATTTCAACAAAGTCCCGTATGTGTTCATATACCATTCGTCCGATAGCGATGAAACTTGGGTGTGATGTTGTGTACACTTACGTGAAGGTTTCAAAATTGGTGAATACATTTCACAGTAGATAGCGCACAAGTAGATTCAACAAATGAGCGACGACACGCAATACGTTTCAACAAAGTCCCGTATGCATTCATATACCATTCGTCCGATAGCTATGAAACTTGCGTAAAATGTTGTGTACACTGCAGGGAAATTTTCTGGCTTAGTACATCCACTTTACAATAGGCAGCGCACGAGTAGATTCAACAAATGAGCTACGACGCGCGAAGCATTTCAACAAAGTCACGTTTGCGTTCATATACCATTCGTCCGATAGCGATGAAACTAGGCTGAGATTTTGTGTGCACTCCAGGGAAGGTATCTAGCTTAGTAAATCCCTTTAAAAATAGGTAGAGCACGAGTAGAATCAACAAATGAGCAACGGCGCGCGAAGCGTTTCAACAAAGTCCCATATAATTTCATATACCATTCATCCGATAGCGATGAAACTTGGGTGAGATGTTGTGTACACTCCAGGGAAGGTTTCTGGCTTAGTACATACATTTTACAATAGGTATCGCACCAGTAGATTCAACAAATGAGCGATGACACGCGAAGCGTTTCAACAAAGTCCCGTATAAAGTCATATACCAGTCGTCTGATAGTGATAAATGTTTGGTGAATTGTTGTGTACACTCCAGGAAAGGTTTCTGGCTAAGTAAATCCATTTTACAATACGAAGCGCACGTTTATATTCAACAAATGAGTGACTACGCGCGAAGCGTTTCGACAACGTCCCGTATACGTTCACATACCATTCAACCGATTGCGATGAAACTTGGGTGAGATGTTGTGTACACTCCAGGGAAGGTTTCTGGCTGAGTACATCCATATTACAATATGTAGCTCAAGAGTAGAATCAACAAATGAGCGACGACACGCGAAGCGTTTCAACCAAGTCCCGTATGCATTTATGTACCATTCGTCCGTAGCTATGAAACTTGGGTGAGATGTTGTGTACACGTCATGGAAAATTTCTGGCTTAGTAAATCCACTATACAATATGCAGCGCACAAGTTGATTCAACAAATGAGGGACGACGCGCGAAGCGTTTCAACAAAGTCCCGTATAAGGTCATATACCATTCTGCCGTTAGCGGTGAAACTTGGGTGAAATATGGTGGAGACTCCAAGGAAGGTTTCTGGCTTAGTAAATACATTACACAGTAGGTAGCACACGAGTAGATTCGACAAATGAACGACGACATGCGGAGCGTTTCAATACAGTCCCCTATGTCTTCATATCCCATTAGTCCGATAGCGATGAAACTTGGGTGAGATGTTGTGGACACTTACGTGACGGTTTCTAACTTAGTAAATACATTTTACAGTAGGTAGCGCATGAGTAGATTCAACAAATGAGTGACGGAGCGCGAATCGTTTAAACAAAATCAGGTATGCGTTCATATACTACTCATCCGATTGCGATGAAACATTGATCAGTTATTGTGTACCCGCCAGGGAAGGGGACTTAGTAAATCCATTTCACAATAAGTAGCGCAAGAGTAGATGCAACAAATGGGTGACGACGCGTGAAGCGTTTCAACAAAATCCCCTATTGCGTTCATATAACATTCTTCGATTGCGATGAAACCTTGTTGAGTTATTGTGTACACGCCAGGGAAGGGCTTCGACTTAGTAATACATTTCTCAATAGATAGCGCACGAGTAGATTCGACAAATGAGTGACAGCGCACGAATCGTTTAAACAAAACCCCGTATACGTGCATATACAACTCATCCGATTGCGATGAATCATTGATGAGTTATTGTGTACACGCCAGGGAAGGGTTTCGACTTAGTAAATCCATTTCACAACAGGTAGCGTACGAGTAGATTCAACAAATGAGTGACAGCGATGAAACTTTTGAAAGTTGTTGTGCACGCTTCCACGAATGGTTCTAAATTAGAAAATCCATTTTGCGATAGCTTAGAGGCAGTTAACATGTTGTGTATCCAAAAGCACTTCAAGAAACTGAATTTCAACGCCAACACTTTCTTTGATTGGCATTGCAACGCATGCCGGGTACAGCTTGTAAATATATAAATAAAGGAATAAAGGAATAATAAATTAAATAAATAAATAAATAAACAAATAAATAAATGAATATATACACAAATAAAGGAATAAATAAATAAATAATGAAAAAAAGAAAGATAAAAGTCCTCTCGGCACGCCGGAAGGCGGAGGTAGATATCACCGGACAAACTTGGGGATAGGCGAAAATAGGCAGAATATGCAAGTTTTCGTAGAAGGATCAGACCTCATTTATTACGAGAAGGTATTTTATAATTGGAGCTTAATTAACTTTTTTTCGTCATTTTATGCTTATTTTAAACATTTTATTGTCCTATGGGAACGGTAACCTTTTTGTCATTTTGGGTCCATTTTTAGCCTACTTTTCACATTTTGCAAAAATGAGGAAAAAAGTAGTCTTATGAGATCGGGCAAATGTGTGTCTGTCTGTCTATCCTTCTGTCTGTCTGTCTGGCTGTGTGTGTGCCCCCCCCCCCCTATCACCTCCTAAACGACCGCACCAATCGAAACAAAACTTGGTAGGAGTAAAGATCTATACCTGAATATCTCACAGCCATATTTGAAAATGATGTCAGTGCTACCAACTGCAGAAAAATCGCAATTGGAATTTGAGCTTCATGTTGGATATCATGGAAGGTATGAATGGGAGCTATTTCAAAACCGGCACACGTATAGATAATAACATTGCAGTTTAATTTCCAGGAGGCCATACATGGCAGTGTTGCCAAAATGATTATAAGCCTGATGATAGATCCAAATTTTAAATGCATATAACTTCTACAATATCAATTGGATTTCAACCAAATTTCGTATGTGCTATGTGTACATAAACAGATATGACTGAGTGTATTCTTAAGAGCGACCAGGGCTGCCAACTGTTAATAAATGCTCTCAATTTTTTTAAATCCAGATACCCATATATCAGAAAGTATGCGAGCCGACAGCTTTAAACTATGCACACGTATAGTACATGACATTCTATATTAATTTGGAGTAACTTATATACGTCAGTGCTACCAACATGATTCTAAGCCTGCTGAGAGGTCCAGCTTTAAATACATGTAACTTCTGTACTATCATTTGGATTTCAACAAAATTTCGTGTGTGCTATGTGTACCATAACAGATATGACTATGCCGATTCTTAATAGTAACCAGGGCTGCCAACTGTTAATAAATACGGTCTCTATTTTTGTTACCCTAATATCAATATATCAGAAAGTATGCAAGCCAATAGCTCTAAAATTTTCACACGCACTGGCATTCTAGATTAATTTGGAGTAAATAATATAGGCCTACGCCAGTGCTGCCAACATGATTCTAAGCCTGCTGATAGGTCCAGTTTTAAAATGCATGTAACTTCTATACTAACTAATGGATTTCATTCAAAATTGACACAACAATAGATCATATTATTTCAGATTATTTCTGACCAATACATGTATGCCATTGTTGCCAATATCATTTTACGCGCGCTGTTAGATCCAATGTTTAACTGCATGTAACGTCCATGCTATCCATTGGACTTAACCAAATTTTGTATTCTGTACCTTAAGAGATGGAACTAAGAATATATTCAGTCACGAGGGCTGCCAACTGTAGTTCTCTATTAGGCTACATTATGCCAGGTATACAGTATTTCGAACTAATTAGAAATTTCGATATTACCAACTTACTTTCGTCATTATTCTAGATAGATCCATATAGATTAATTATTGGCATGAACCTTAAATTTTAAGAAAAGTAGGCTCTTAAGTTCGTCACGGAACGTCTTGTTATACTTGTGGTCACACTGTCCTTATGCAAGGTTTCGACACTGATGTGTAACTAGGTAACGGTCTGTTACTTCTTCACGCAAAATTATATCTCCCGCAGAGATTTTGGTTGATTCCTCAGTTTAGGGACTGTGACAACGCGGTCATGTAACCCCGTGTACTTTGGGATGGCTGTATTAGTCTGTAATTCAGGTAAGGACTGCAGACGGTCAATTTCAAGCAGTAGTTCCTAATGTTGCTACCAGGTACTACCGTCAACGACACCTAGCTGCGAACTTGGCTACTAGATGCCACCGCAACCAGCAACTCGCAACGAAGTTGGAACTTCCCCTCCAAAGGAAAGCATACTGAGGGATTTTTAGCGTTCTTAGAAAATCCGACGACTTCGGCCGGCTATGAACTCGCGACCTTGGGCATAGACATTCAGCATGCTACCAGTTACTTCACCGAAGCCGCTTCACGTTTAGTCAGATGGAAATCTGAATCTGATCTCGTGCAAGTGCGTTGTCTTGGCAACGTCTGATGGCTCATCCCTCATCAATTTAGTAGTATTGTCATGGCAACCACTGATACCTCTTGGCATTTTCTTATAATTCCGAAATCATTTTTCTCATCCCTTGGCGTAATGGTGGGTCATATCAAAAATTCTTTCAGACAAAAGTTTTAGGTAATTATTAGGGGAATGTTGTCCATTCTGTACGGTTTTGATATTGTGCCTATTAAGAGAGATATGATTAATGTTTCCCGAAAAACCCACTTTTTCCCACCCCTTGGGTCAATGGTTGGTGTTATAAAAAAACTCTTCAAACATAAATGTTTGGGCTTTATCCGACACATAGTATGAACGTTGAACGGATTCGATATTTCACATATTAAGAGAGTTATAGCAATATTTCACTTTTTCGAAAAAAGCCTCTCATTTTCACCCCCTTCGACCGACTTAGCCCAGTAACGAATTCGACCGAGATTTTATAGGTATACATATTCGGTAAAAAATTCAAAGTGATTGGTGCAAAATTACGGCAGTTATCGTGTCCACAAGAAACTGTTATACATATAATGGGACCCATTGCAATAGTTAGCTTTCTAATGAAATCTACAGTACCTAAAAAGTAAGTAAGTAAGAAAGAAATAATAGAGAATTAGAGAAATAAAGAAATAAAAATATAGAAATAGAGAAATAAATATATAAATTTAAACAAATAAATAAAGAAATAAATAAAGAAATAAATTAAAAAGGATAGAAAAAAGAAAGATAGAAAGAAAGAAAGAAAGAAAGAATGAAAGAAAGAAAGAAAGGAAGAAAGGCAGGAAGAAAGAAATTCATAGATAAATAAATAAGTTATATAAAGACACGAAATAATTGAAAGAAAGGAAAGAAACGAAAAGAAAGAAGGACAGAGAGAGAGAGAAAGAAAGAAAGAAAGAAAGAAAGAAAGAAAGAAAGAAATACTGAATAAATGAATGAATGAATGAATGAATTAATTAAAGAATAAATACCAATATAGGTATTATAATAGTTATAGCATTCACGGACTGACATCACGAACATTAAGCACGCGTGGTTGATGATCATGATGCCCGCAGACCTTAAACAAAAATAGAACACATTTAAGTTATGACTTCATTGACATGTCTTTGATATTTTCACTGCACAGGATTAGTTAGGTTGCCTCTTCGTTTTCTTTACGGATGTTTAGCTTTTCCTTCACAATTTTTTGTTCCCCTCAATTTCTTCATCTCGTCTTCTTGGTCTTGTCTACCTCGCTCTTAGCTCTAACTGCCTTTAGCATCATAAAAAAATCTGCCAGAAGCCAGCTTCCGTTATCCCAACAGCATCCTCTTTCTCCCTTCCTCCTGCTAGACAGGGCCTATTCCCTTCTGCACCATTAACCCTCCAATAAGCAACAACAAAACAGAGCTATACAAGAACAAAAACTCATCGGCCTGATCTGGAGAGAGAGGGAGCGATGTGGTTGGTTTCCGAATTGGGATGGTGAGGGTGGAAGGGGTGAAGTATCGGTCCCTAGGGGGTACGAGAAGCAATAATATTAGCCCCACTCTCTCAAAAGTTACTCCTTATTCTTCTTCTGGTCTAACCCAATACAGATATGAAATGTAAACAAAACCCACCCTCAAGGAGAAAGGTCAGACAAATAACACTACGGCGAAACTTTTCAATCGTCAACTGTAGTAGTTACAAACAGAACCAAGGTCGTGTTGTCACCAAATAATATACGTGTATTTCAAGAAATAATAATAGCATGTGTGTCTACCTCTTATTATTCCCCTTCTCCAACGGGGTCTGGGATGAGATGCGGTGAAAGTCTTTGTGGCGGATAGGTTTTACTTCCGGATGCCCTTCCTGACGCCAACCTCATGAGATGAGTTAATAAGAGATGAAATGAATGATGGTGAATGAAACTCGGCAAGGATGTGGAAGGAAGTGGCCGTGGCCTGTCAGAAGGTACCGTCCCAGGATTTGCCTGGAGTCGAAAATGGGAAACCACGGAAAACCATTTCAAGGACGACTGACGTTGGGGCTCAAACCTACGACTACCGAGTCTGCTGATAGCTTGGCCCCATGGTCTAGTTCTGCGAGTTAGCGAGCGTTCAAGAAATAATAATAGTAAGTTAATAATAATTAATAGGCTAATATTAATATTAATACCGACAAGATTATCTCAGAAAGGGATGTTTATGGAGTGCGAACGCTCGCGGACATAGTGTGCTGCTCACGTGCGATGTGGATGTTGTTGTTCATTCATTCTAGGGACTTTGGACATCTTGGTCATCAGCCTCGTGTAGTTGTGTGACTGATAACACTAGACAACACATTTTTTCTTTTTGTTTTTTACCCAGGCCAAAATAGTTGATTTATATGGATTTGTGAGTGCTGAAGTTGAAAATGATAGTTTTGGTTCCACACAGGAACTCACGTCACAATACACAAAGGAGCACTACTGAAGACAAGAAATCTCAGACTGCGTTAGCTAGAAAAAAACACAGTATTCATTGGCATTCCTGAAATAAGAAAAAAAAAATCCTCTCGGCTCGCCGGAAGGTGGAGGTAGATTTCACCGGGCAAACTAGGGGATAGGCTATAATAAGCAAAATATGCAGGTTTTCGTAGGAGGATGAGACCTCATTTATTGCGAGAAAGTATTTTACAATTGGAGGTTAGTTAACATTTTGTCGTCTTTCTATGCATATTTTTAACATTTTACTGTCTTATGGGGATGGTAACCTTCTTGTCATTTGGGGTTCATTTTTATACTTGTGATCACACTGTCCTTATGCAAGGTTTGGAACTAATGTGTAACTATCTAACAGTCTGTTACTTCTTCACGCAAAATTTTCCCGCAGAGATGTTGGTTAGTTCCTCAGTTTAGGGACTGCGACAAGGTGGTCATGTAACCCCGTGTACATTGGGTGTGTGTAGAATCTGTCTGATAAACGGAGTTATTTGTGATGACTGTATTAGTCTGTAATTCAGGTAAGGTCTGCAGACGGTCAATTTTAAGTAGTAGTACTAATTTTGTACCAAATACTAACGTCAACGACACCTAGCTGTGAACTTGGCTGCTAGATGCCACCGCAACCAGCAAATTGCAACGAACGTTGTAACTTCCCCTCCGAAGGAAAGCATGCTGAGGGATTTTAGTGCTCTTAGAAAATCCGGCGACTTTGGCCGGCTTTGAACCAGCGACCTTGGTCATAGAAGTTCAGCCCGCTTCCCTCATAGTCAAATGGAACAAGAAGTTCCGTGACGAGCTAAAGAGCCTACTTTTCTTAAAATTAAGATTCATGCCATAGATTAATCTACAGTATATGAAACTATCTAGAATAATGACGAAATTAAGTGGGTAATATCGAAATGTCTTAATTAGTTCGAAATAAGGTATACTAGGCATAATGTAGCCTAATAGAGCAATACAGTTGGCAGCTCTGGTGACTGAATATATTCTCACTTCCATCTCCTAAGGTACAGAATACAAAATGTGGTTGAAGTTCAAAGGACGTTACATGGATTTAGACACTGGATCTATTAGTACACGTAAAAGCATGTGGGAAACAATGTCATGCGAGTGCTGGTCAGAAATAATCTGAAATATTATATCTTTTTGTACCAATTTTGGATGAAATCCACTTGTTGGTATAGAAGTTACATGTATTTAAAAATTGGTCCTATCAGCAGGCTTAGAATCATGTTGGTAGAACTGACGTATATAAGTTACTCCAAATTAATGTAAAATGTCAGGTAATTTACGTGTGCATAGTTTAAACCTGTCGGCTTGCATACTTTCAGATATATTGGTATTTAGATAAAATAATGGAGATAACATTTATTGACAGTTGGCAGCTCTGGTGGCTCTTAAGAATACACTCCGTCATACCTGTTTATGTACACATATTACATACAAAATTTGGTTGTAATCCAATTGATAGTGTAGAAGTTATATGCATTTAAATATTGGACTTATCAGAAGGCTTAACAATATTTCGGCAACGCTGTCATGTATGGCCACCTGGAAATTAAACTGAAATAGTATTATCTACATGTGTGCCAATTTTATAATAGCTCCCATGTATACCTTCCAAGATATCCAACATGGAGCTCAGATTTCTAGTGTGTTTTTTTTAGCAGTTGGTAGCACTGGCATCTTTTTCAAATATGGGCCTGAGATATGCCGATATACAACTTTACTCATACTAAATTTGGTTTCGATTGCTGCAGCCGTTTAGGAGTTGATAGGGGGGAGGGGCACACACACACACACACACAGCCAGACAGACAGAAGGACAGACACATTTTCCCGGATCGATCTCATAAGTCTACTTTTTCCTCATTTTTAGCCTACTTTCGAATTTTGCAAAAAATGAAAGTAGACTTATGAGATCAACACAGGGCGAAGAAAGTGTGTCTGTCTGTGTGTGTGTATGTGTGTGTGTGAGTCTGTGTGTGTGTGTGTGTGTATGTGTGTGTGTGAGTCTGTGTGTGTGTGTGTCTGTGTGTGTGTGAGTGTGTGTACTCTGAATGTCTGCCCCCCCCCCTATCAATTCGAACACGGTGAATGCGAATTGAACGAAATTTGGTACAAAGGTAGCACTAGCAAAGGACACCTCAGTGTCATGTTTTATATCGCCGCCATCTTTACTAAAACTGAATGGCGGCCACTCAAACGTTCAAAACGTAAAATCAAATAACGACTAACCAAATCATCCGATCTCTACCAAATTTGGTAACAACATACCTTCGTATAGGATGCGTCTTGTGACCAAACTACATGGTCGTCCGCCATACCATTTCAGGATGGCGGCCGTGTGAATTATGCAAACTTTATAATCCATATCATGGGACCCACCAGTTCCGATTATCGAGCCGAGAATCGTTTTAACTGTTCTAAAGGAAGAGGCACGTTCGAAATTAAAGTTTATTTTGTAATACTATAGTGCAGACGTGATTTTAAAAAGCTGAGCTGATTCAGTAATAAGACAAGATGGCAGCGGATATCTTGTGCCTGACTTATATGTCACTAATTTGAGTATTGCATGCAATATAGCGTACTGATACAAAATATATAAACTTTGTATGAAATGCTTTATATATAAATAACATACTCCAGTGATGAAATCGTTTAGTATAAATCATTATTTGCTAACAAGTTCTATGTAAGTCATTTTATATAGACCGATATTCGTTGACACAATTAGCTCAGTGGTAGAGCGTTAGCCTATCGCTCAAATGCCTGTGGTTCAAACCCGATCAGAGGTAGGTTTTTTGCTTGAAATGTTATATGTTTATTGTTTTGTAATGACTCAGATGTTTTAAAATTAAGCGTTATATTGTGCATATTATGGTGTAAAATATATATTTAATTAAAACAAAATGCGCCAGCAGATTTACTCGAGACATCTAGCTGCCAAAAAGGTAACTGCACGCTGACCTACGTATTAACTTCCAGATTTTATTGAAAAGTTTCTTCTTCTGGCCGCTAGAATGCACTCGCTCTGTTAGGATTATATTGTTCGATATTTCACGACTAGTCTACGTGGGGCTCCATTGATTACTATACCATTGGCATTCTATGCGCATCGAATTTGAAGAATGACAAGATGATACTACGATACATTTTTACTTTCTATTTTAAAGGGTTTGTAACAGCCTATTTTGCGTAACTTGAAAATGTTATTTGAAGTAAAGAACAAAACGATTTCACATAGTAACTGAATTCAAGCCGTTGGTGTTAGTTCAGTTTATTAATTACTACTTTTATTTCAGGCAAATAGCAATCGAAAATATCCACATAGTTTGTATACACACGTCTCTGTAGGGTCATGGAAAGATTTGTTAATTCAATTAGGGTTTTCGATTCCCGGTCAATGCATGTGAGATTTTCGAAGTGAAATGCCATGTCCTGTGGTTCGGATTCCACGTAAAAAGGAGGTCCCGTGGCTCATAATCACAAGATTCACGGTCACGTAAAACTACAATCTTCCTTTTTTTTCAATTAGGGTTGTGAAAGCCATGCACAACCAGACGTGTAAAGACATGCCTCAACTCAAAGTTGGATGTTGCCCACGGCAGGTCGTATATGTAATAATAATAATAATAATAATAATAATAATAATAATAATAATAATAATAATAATAATAATAATAATAATGTTATTGGTTTTACATCCCTTTTAACTACTGCTGCTTTTAGAGACACCGGGGTGCCGGAATTTTGGCCCGAAGGGGATCTTTAACGTGCCAGTAAATGTACTGACACGGCTCCCTCGCATTTGTGCACCCTCAAATGCCAGCTGACTGCTCCAGGATACGAACCTGCAACCTAGAGCCCAGCAAGCGAGAACGTTACCGCTGAGCCACGCAGCCAGTCCGGTCGATTATGTCTCCAGATCCATAACATTCTTGATATACTTCTTATCTTTCTTTCCTCAATGATGGTAGCAGTTTTTATCTAGGTTGTGGCGTTTGGTAGAGGTAAATCGTTTCTAAGGTCTTCAACAAAGAATAGTTCTATTATACTCTTTGATAATAACAACGAGTTATAACTATACTCATACATTTAGGAGAAAGTAGGCTATATGTTCTTTACTGAACATCTTGTTGAAAAGTGTGAAAAGTAGGCTATGAGTAGGTTAGAGTCATAACTCACATGCTCCAAAATAACGAAAATTGAGATGACGACATATTCTCATAGACCTTTATACGTAGAACATAATTCACGGAACAGTTATTTACATTTGGCACATGATCCTTGAGAAAACAGGTGTTAAATATCATGGTGAGTTTCAAAAGTCTCATGATCCGCGGGATCTTGTGAGTTTTGTCCCGTACCTTATCTTCACCAATCAGCGATTAGCTCTCCCGGCGCCATTTCCTTGTATAGTGGTAAATATTGATGCCAGTGTAGTGTGTTTTCAGTTCTGTTCAGTTATTTTGGGGAATATCATTGAATATAGTGGTTGAAATAAAACTAATTTGTCACACAAGTCATGGAAGAAAACGTTTCACCCGTTGGAGAAAGAGGAAGGCCAAGGAAACGTTCACAGCATCCAGAAATGTGGAAAAGGCAGGAAGCCAAACGAATGAGGTTAGAATATCCTGTTTTCTTCATTGTTTGCAAATTATTCTGATTCTTGTTATTGGCTTGATTTGTTCCTCCACGTAATCTCTTATATAAAAACAAGTGTCCTGACTGACTGACTGACTGACTGACTGACTCATCATCGCCCAGCCAAAACTATTAAAGTTAGAAACATGAAATTTTGGGGATATGTTCGTTGTAAGTCGAAAACGCCCACTAAGGAAGGATTTTTGGATATTCAGGTTCTAAAGGGGTATTAAGGGGGTACACCTGCATTTCATTGAATAACAATATCTCCGGCTTGGTTTCATTGAGGGATGTGATACTCGGCATATAAACTCACCATTAAAAACAAGATGTTCAGTAAAGAACATATAGCCTACTTTCTCCTAAATGTATGAGTATAGTTATAACTCGTTGTTATTATCAAAGAGTATAATAGAACTATTCTTTGTTGAAGACCTTAGAAACGATTTACCTCTACCAAACGCCACAACCTAGATAAAAACTGCTACCATCATTGAAGAAAGAAAGATAAGAAGTATATCAAGAATGTTATGGATCTGGAGACATAATCGACCGGACTGGCGGCGTGGCTCAGCGGTAACGTTCCCGCTTGCTGGGGCCTAGGTTGCAGGTTCGTATCCTGGCGCAGTCAGCTGGCATTTGAGGGTGCACAAATGCGAGGGAGCCGTGTCAGTACATTTACTGGCACGTTAAAGATCCCCTTCGGGCCAAAATTCCGGCACCCCGGTGTCTCTAAAATCAGCAGTAGTTAAAAGGGATGTAAAACCAATAACATTATTATTATTATTATTATTACGACCTGCCGTGGGCAACATCCAACTTTGAGTTGAGGCATGTCTTTACACGTCTGGTTGTGCATGGCTTTCACAACCCTAATTGAATTAACAAATCTTTCCATGACCCTACAGAGACGTGTGTATACAAACTATGTGGATATTTTCGATAATATAATCCTAACAGAGCGAGTGCATTCTAGCGGCCAGAAGAAGAAACTTTTCAATAAAATCTGGAAGTTACCTTTTTGGCAGCTAGATGTCTCGAGTAAATCTGCTGGCGAATTATGTTTTAATTAAATATATATTTTACACCATAATGTGCACAATATAACGCTTAATAACATTTTCAAGCAACGCAAAATAGGCTGTTACAAACCCTTTAAAATAAAAAGTTAAAATGTATCGTAGTATCATCTTGTCATTCTTCAAATTCGATGCGCATAGAATGATAATGGTATAGTAATCAATGGATCCCCCACGTAGACTAGTCGTGACATCTATTGGTGAAATATCGAACAATATAATCCTAACCACGGCCGTGTCCTAACAGAGCGAGTGCATTCTAGCGGCCAGAAGAAGAAACTTTTCAATAAAATCTGCAAGTTACCTTTTTGGCAGCTAGATGTCCCGAGTAAATCTGCTGGCGAATTATGTTTTAATTAAATATATATTTTACACCATAATGTGCACAATATAACGCTTAATTTTAAAACATCTGAGTCATTACAAAACAATAAACATATAACATTTCAAGCAAAAAATCTAGCTCTGATCGGGTTTGAACCATAGGCATTTGAGCGATAGGCTAACGCTCTACCACTGAGCTAATTGTGTCAACGAATATCGTTCTATTTAAAATGACTTACATAGAACTTGTTAGCAAATAATGATTTATACTAAACGATTTCATCACTGGAGTATATTATTTATATATAAAGCATTTCATACAAAGTTTATTTATTTTTATCAGTACGCTATATTGCATGCAATACTCAAATTAGTGAAATATAAGTCCGGCACAAGATATCCGCTGCCATCTTGTCTTATTACTGAATCAGTTCAGCTTTTTAAAATCACGTCTGCACTATAGTATTACAAAATAAACTTTTAATTTCGAACGTGCCTCTTCCTTTAGAACAGTTAAAACGATTCTCGGCTCGATAATCGGAACTGGTGGGTCCCATGATATGGATTATAAAGTTTGCATAATTCGCACGGCCGCCATCCTGAAATGGTATGGCGGACGACCTTGTAATTTGTTCACAAGACGCATCCTATACGAAGGTATGTTGTTACCAAATTTGGTAGAGATCGGATGATTTGGTTAGTCGTTATTTGATTTTAGGTTTTGAACGTTTGAGTGGCCGCCATTCAGTTTTAGTAAAGATGGCGGCGATATAAAACATGACACTGAGGTGTCCTTTGCTAGTGCTACCTTTGTACCAAATTTCGTTCAATTTGCATTCACCGTGTTCGAATTGATAGGGGGGGACAGACATTCAGAGTACACACACTCACACACACACAGACACACACACACACACAGAGACTCACACTCACACATACACACACACACACACACACAGACTCACACACACACATACACACACACAGACAGACACCCTTTTTTCGCCCTGTGTTGATCTCATAAGTCTACTTTCATTTTTTGCAAAAATCGAAAGTAGGCTAATAAGAAGACACGTGTCTGAGGGTTTTTCGATGTGGTGTATATTATGAGGTGAAAGGGGTGAAAAGTGGGGGTTGAAGGATTCCTAACGGAGCGTGTATCTCTTAAATGACATAAGCGAGGAGTTTGAAACTCAGCGAAAAAAAAATCAGCTTAAAAAATAAGTAAATAGGTGTTTGACCGTTTTTTCATAAATCCAATTTAAGGGGCCCATGGGGAGGGGTGAAATTTTGGGGGAGAAAAACAGGAAAGAAAGTGTCCTATCTGATTGACTGACAGACTCACTCATCAAACTCAGGGGAAAAAACTGCTTAAAAATAAGTAAATAGGTGTTCGACAGTTTTTTTCATAAGTCCAATTTAAGGGATTCATGGGGAGGGGTGAAATTTGAAAAAAGAAAATTGAAAGAAAGAGTCCTGACACACTCACCATCGCCCAACCAAAATTATTGAAGTTAGAAACATGACATTTTGGGGAAATGATCATTTTATGTCAAAACCATCCACTAAGGGAGGATTTTCTGATATTCAGGTTCTAAAGGGGTCTTAAGGGGGTTAAACCTGCATTTCATTGAATAGCAATATCTCCCGATTGGTTTCATTGGGGAATGTGATACTCGGCATATAAACTCACCATTAAAAATAAGAAGACAAGTGTCTGAGGGTTTTTCGGTGTGGTGTATATTATGAGGTGAAAGGGGTGAAAAATGGGTGTTGAAGGATTCCTAACGGGGCGTGTATCACTTAAACGACATAGGCGAGGAGTTTGAAACTCAGCGGGAAAAAATCAGCTTAAAAGATAAGTAAATAGGAGATCGACCGTTCTTTTTTTCATAAATCCAATTTAAGGGGGCCATGGGGAGGGGTGAAATTCTGGGGGGGGGGGACAGGAAAGAAAGTGTCATAACTGATTGACTGACTCACTCATTCCTCAAACTCAGGGACAGAAAACTGCTTAAAAATAAGTAAATAATTGTTCGACAGGTTTTAATTTCATAATTCAAATTTAAGGGGTTCTTGGGGAGGGGTGAAATTCTGGAAGGAAAAATAAAGAAAATGTCCTGACTCACTCACTCACTCGCTCATCATCGCCCAGTCAAAATTATTGAAGTTAGAAACATGAGATTTTGGGGATATGTTCGTTGTTCGTTGTATGTCAAAACCGTACACTAAGAGAGGATTTTTGGATATTCAGGTTCTAAAGGGGTCTTAAGGGGGTTAAACCTGCATTTTATTGAATAACATTATCTCACGAGTGGTTTCATTTGTGGATGTGATACTCGGCATATAAACTAATCATTAAAAATAAGCAGACATGTGTGTAAGGGTTTTTCGATGTGGTGTATAATATAAGGTGAAAGGGGTGTAAATCGGGGTTTGAAGGATTCCTATCGGAGCGTGTATCTCTTAAACGACATAGGCGAGAAGTTTAAAACTCAGCGGAAAATAATCAGCTTATAAAATAAGTATTTTTTCATAAATTCCATTTAAGGGGCCAATGGGGTGGGATGAAATTGGGGGGAAAAGGGAGAGAAAGTGTCCTAACTACTGACTAACTCACTTACTCATCAAACTCAGGGGGAAAAGACAGCTTAAAATTAAGTTAATAGGTGTTCGAGCGAAAAAAAAAAAATCAGCTTAAAATATAAGTAAATAGGTGTTCGACCGTTTTTTCATTATTCCAATTATATGGCCCTTGGAGAGGGGTGAAATTCTGGAAGAAAAAGCAGGAAAGAAAGTGTTCTAACTGATTAACTCACTCACTTATCAAACTCAGGTGGGAAGAACATCTTAAAAGTAAGTAAATAGGTGTTCGACCGTTTTTTTTCCATCAATCCAATTTAAGGGGTTCATGAGAGGGGTGAAATTCTGAAAAATAAATGAAAGAAAATGTCCTGACTTACTCACTCACTCATCATCGCCCAGCCAAAATTATTGAAGTTAGAAACATGACATTTTGGGGTTATTTTCGTTGTATGTCGAAAACGTTCACCAAGGAAGGATTTTTGGATATTCAGGTTCTAAAGAGGTGTTAAGGGTGTAGACCTGCATTTAATTGAATAACAATATCTCCCGATTGGTTTCCTTGGGGGATGCGATACTCGGCATATAAACTCATCATTAAGAATAAGAAGACACAGTGTTTTTCGATGTAGTGTATATTATGGGGTGTATGTGTGACAAGTGGGGGGTCGAAGGAATCCTAACGGAGCAAGTATCTATTAAAAGACAGAGGCATAAAGTACGAAACTCAGGAGGGAAAATCAGCTTGAAAAATATGTGAATAGGTGGTCGACCGTTGTTTCATAAATCCAATTTAAGGGGCCCATGGGGAGGGGTGAAATTCTGGGGAAGGAAGTCCACTAAGGAAGGATTTTTGGATATTCACTCATCATCCCCCAGCCAAACCTATTGCAGTTAGAAACTTAAAAAATTTGGGGGATATGTTATGTGTATGACGAAAACGTCCATTAAGGATGGATTTTTGGATATTCATGTTCTGAAAGGGTGTTAAGGGGGTTAAATCTGCATTTCATTGAATAACAATATGACAAGACTATGACGCGAGCGAAGCCGCGGGTACCTGCTAGTACTGTATAAGACCCTTTCTTTGGACCTTAACAGTGAAGAATTACAAATTCAATATTGTAAGTCCATTTTTTGGAAAGTAATCAGAACCTCACAGTGTCGTTTGTTCTATCATTGTAGGTATAAACCGTCAGTGCTGCCCCAGTATCCAACATGTCAACACCGTGGAGGAGCATTTAATTGCTGTTCACTTTCTATGGACGATATTAAAACAAATCATGCTTTGTTTTATAAAAAGCCGGAAAGAGATTATCAGAATCAGTTCATATTGAAGTATGTGGAAATTCGCAACGTCACCAGACGCAGACCTAGAAAAGACAAATCAAGTCAAAACCAAAAGTCGCAACTGCTTAGAACGACAAAGTATTTTGTACGAAGCACACAGAAAAATATAGTTCCAGTTTGCATGTCAACCTTTATAAACGTATTGGGAGTTTCACGATTCAGAGTAAATAATATCACTAAACAGTTTCATCAGCAAGGTTTTGTACAAGACAAGAGAGGCGGCTTCAGGAGGGCGGCAGAATATGAACCCAAGAAAGACTGTGTCATGAAGTTTATCAATAGTTTAAAGTGTGTAGAGACACATTACTGTAGAGGACGAACAGAAAGACGGTATCTGCCTTCAAATATGAACTGTAAAATGTTATGGAAAATTTATTCTTCCAAGCCTGAAAACATCCCTGTGAAGCTATCTTACTTCAGGTTCATCTTTAACACAAAATACAACGTAGGTTTGGTACACCTAGGACCGATGTGTGTTCTACTTGCTTAAGCCTAGCTGAAAAGTTAAAACACGAGAAACACCCTAACAAGAAAACTCAATTAATTACTGAAAAAAGGGTTCACAAGTTAAAGTATATGGCATTTTTTTAGCAACCTGAAAGACAAAGATGTTGAAACGTTAATTCTTTCATTTGATTGTGAGAAAAATATTCCATTGCCCAAGTTCCAGATCAGTCATGCTATTTTAGCAGACAAATTTATGTCCAGAATTTTACCATTGTTAAAGGTCATAGTAAATCTCAGTTAAACCATTCCAATGTCACTTCTTATTGTTGGACAGAAAATGAATTCAGTCGAGATTCAAACACTATATCCTCATGTGTGTTTGAAACATTAAGCTCCATAGACATGTCCTATTACAAACAAATTCGATTGGTATGCGACGGGTGTGCTGCACAAAATAAGAATTCTACTTTGGTTGCGATGTGTATTTTTGGCTTTCTGTAAAGTCTCCCCCACATAAAGATGGAATTGAAATGATTTTTCCAGTCACCGGTCATAGTTATATTCCTCCAGACCGTGTTTGGAAATATAGAAAGGAAAATGAAAAAAATGGAAGTAATAGTACAGCCTGAACAAGTGTATGAGATAATTTCAAGTCAGTCAACGTTGAAATTGGTAGGAAGAGACTCCAGTGTTGCCGACTTCAAGAATTGTGTGAAAAATGCATTACGAAATCCAGGATCATGGCATTTTTCAATTTCAAAATGTAAGCGCATTTACATAAAGCGTGGAGTAGGAAATAAAATTCTTGTGCGTGGTGAACAAATTTACAGAAATGACCTTGGAGTGTTTAGATCTGTGTTTACATCTGGAGTAAATGCACTTATGCATCCTGAAATCATCCAGCCAAAGAATTCAATCTCTTTAGAGGAAAGGAGGGTTGTTGAAAAGCTTCTGACTACCCATTATGGTGAAAACTGGAGAGAATTTGAAGAGCTCAAGTTTTATAAGCATGTCATTGATGAGAATACATCGGATCAAACTGATCATGAGTGTATGTGCGACATGATGCAAGAGGAACTTAGTGTTGTGATATAGACATAGAAGAGTAAAATTATTTTCAGTTTTCGGAGTTAATTTCCTTCAAATTTTCAGTGTTATTTTAGTAGCTTATTTTATTTTGGTATTTGAAACTTTCCTCCTTCTCAAGGAACGATTAACAAGTTTGTTTTATTTTTCTGATTATAATATTCTACTTTTCTTTGTGACCAATAATTAGTTCTCGTGAATGGAAAATTTGTAAATTTCTTTGATCATTAAATTGAACAAATGTGCATGGTAGACATTTCTTTTATGAGATTGCCAACGGTATTCCAAAATACAAAATATATTTTGTAAACGAACACAAGCATAGTTGATAAAATATTAATTGTTATTTAACAAGATAAACATCACAACGTAATTATACATAGACAGCAGAAGGAAAAGTGGTTTTCAATCGCAACACGATTTAAATATGTAATTACCGCTAAACCAACATCATCGTCGAACAGCTCACAATCAAAACTAACAAGATCCAAAATGGGAATTGTCAAAACTTACATGTTCCATAGGTCATTAACAAAACTCACATGATCAATAATATAACCTTAAATAATTGTAATTTCTCAATAAACACACATAATCTGAAATATACGTAATGATTTCTAGCCATTGTTCTTACACATACTGATGTCCACATCTGGGACAAGTACACGACGCATGTAAATCACGTTTTTAGTCGTTTGTGAAAATTTATGTTTTTGGAGCATGTGAGTTATGCATCTGACCTACTCAAATGAATGTGATCTCGTCAATGGCGTTGTCTTGGCAACCTCTGATAGATCATCCCTTATCAATTTAAAAGCGTTGTTATGGTAACCTCTGATGGCACTTGGCATTTTTTAAAATTCCGAAATCATTTTTCTCATCCCTTGGCGTAATGGTGGGTCATATCAAAAATTCTTTCAGACAAAAGTTTTAGGTAATTATTAGGGGAATATTTTCCATTTTGTACGGTTTTGATATTGTGCCTATTGAGAGAGATATGATTAATGTTTCCCGAAAAACCCACTTTTTTCCACCCCTTTGGTCAATGGTTGGTGCTATCAAAAAACTTATTTGACATAAATTCTTGGCACTTATCCGACACGTATTATGAACTTTGAATGGATTCGATATTTCACGTATTAAGAGAGTTATAGCGAAATTTCACTTTTTCAAAAAAAGCCCCCCATTTTCACCCCCTTCGACCGATTTTGCCCATTAACGAACTCGACCGAGATTTTATAGGGATACATATTATGTAAAAAAATCAAAGTGATTGGTACAAAATTACGGCAGTTATCGTGTCCACAAGAAACTGATATATATATATATATATAGATAGATAGATAGATAGATACATATATACATAAATTATATATAAACTTTTGAACTGACGGTGGTTTTGGGGTCTGGGGGATGTGAAACGCGAAGATATGTCGAAATTTTCCGGAAGTCGAAACATGGTACCCATTGCAATAGTTAGCTTTCTAATGAAATCTACCTAAAAGGCAGATAAAATCAGAAATAAGAACGTAACAAACTTCACATAGCACGAAAACGGCAGTTAAGTAACGAAAATTAATGTCATTTTCGAATTTAGTGAACTAAAATCTAGCCTTTGGGCTATTAGATCGAGTATAATTTTAAAAACCGACTTTTCGAGACAACTGCTTGCCCCTTTATCTAGGTTTGTCAAGAAAGAAAGAAAGAAAGAAAGAAAGCACGAATGAGTAAACAATGGCATGTAGCCTCCATAGATAAATGGTATACGATAGGAAGCCATGTCGAAACAAATAGTTACTCCTTGACCTTCTGAGACTAAGAGGGTGTCGGTAATGAAACAATGAAACGTAACGGATAACCATCACCTCTACTAAAGTTCTGTGATTGATATAAGTAAAGAACCAAAGAACTTTAATAGAGGTGATGGTTAACCCGTAAGAAAATCATGGCTGCCCTCTATAGTTTCATTAGCAACATCCCCTTGGTCTCAGGAGGTCATGGAGTAACTAGGCTTGTTTCGAAATGGCTTCCTATCCTATACCATTAATCTCTGGAGGCTACATGCAATTGTTTACTCATTCCCTCTTTCTTTCTTTCTTTCTTTCTATCAGGTGGCTTCGGTTGCGTAGTTAGTAGCATGCTGAGCTCTATGCCCAAGATCGCGGGTTCAAACCCGGCCGAAGTCGTCGGATTTTTAAGAGCGTTGAAAATTCCTCAGTATGCCTTCCTTCGGAGGGGAAGTAAAGCCGGCGGTCCCATGTCATAGATTTATGGCATGTTAAAGAATCTTCCACTAATTACACCTGTGTGAAGCCAAATTGTAGGTTAGGTTAAACATTTTGACAAACGCTCGTAGGTTCCGACGTTCGTCGCCAGGAGCCGACTGCGATGGCATCTGGTAACCAGTTCTGAACTAGTAGTCGTTGACGGTTGCATTTGGAGGCAAAAGTAGGAACTACTTGGAAAAATTAATGTCTGCAGTCATTACTTGAATTGAAAACAGATAACACACACTAATACAGCCATCACAATTAATACCGGTTATCAGACAGATTCTACATACATCCAAAGTACACAGGGTACATGACCGCGTTGTCTCAGCCCCTAAACTGAGGAACCAACCAACCTACTTTCTTTCTTTCTTTCTTTCTTTCTTTCTTTCTTACTTTCATGACAAACCTTCATAAAGGGACAAACAGTTGTCTTGGGCAGTGTGGCTCTAGCCACGAACGAGTAAGGTCACGCATGTCTGGTGCATCTGAGCAGTGAGAGTGCAGCCAACACACAACAGTTAAGTGCGCCGAATAGCTTCGCCTACGCTTAGTACTGGCTCTTTGTCAATTGGATAGAACCCCAGGAAGAAAATGCAAACCATCAGGAAAAATACGTTGAAATGCTCCTTCCAACGGAACACCACGCGTCCGTCGGCAGCGGAAATTCACACCTTTGTGGCGGAGATGCTGAAACTCACGGTCGACCAACTGGAGACCCTGCAACTTGATGCACCGTCCAACTCTGTTTTTATCAAGGTATTCTCTCAATCGATTATGGACAAACTTTTGAGTAAATTTGCGGGAACACACAGGCTTACTTTGTTTAATGGGGAGTCTGTTTCGGTAGAAATTGCCGCTGCCGGCATGGAAGCCACGCGGGCAAGGCTCTTTAATATTCCGCCTGAATTATCAAATGATACAATACGCACCCATTTTGCAAAATATGGTACAGTCAAATCCATCACAAATGAAAGTTGGTCCCAGTATTACAAGTTACCAGTTGCAAATGGTATCCGACAAATACAAATAGATTTAAAAAAGCAAATTCCGTCCTTTATCATGATTGATGGGCACCGTGGACAGGTTTGCTATGAAGGGCAAGTTAAAACATGTGCCATATGTCAAGCTATGGACCATCTGCGTATCGACTGTCCGTGCCGATACTCGGCCATGACGCGCCTTGAACGCAACACAAGGACAACTAGCCTTGCGGCTATGGTCACCCCTAGTTCCAGCCGCCGTATAGACGACTCCCCGCTTCACAGCCCAGGCGATACTCAAGCACGCTATGATACAGGCTTTCCCCCGCTGGACAGCACGCCTCCAATGGAGACGGAGCCTGTCACACTGGCTGGTAGCATAGGTGTGCCTGACATGTATCCAGAGTCTGTGGTCTTGCACCAGGAAGAGTCTTCACAGCAACCCTTGGATGCTGACCGGTCACCCCCTCCAGTTGCCAAACCTACCCATAGTTCCCCCCAAGGAGAAGGCTCGGCACAGGAAAATTCAGGGATACGCAAAACGACCACCTGGTCTGAGGACATTGAGGAAAGCATGCTCGTTAGCCGTGGGCATACTTCTGATGACTCAGATGCTTCGCTCGCAACCCCAGTCGTGAAAAATCGTAAACCCAAGCGCAAGGTTAACCCTACTTCCGATGAATCCGATGCTTCGCTCGCCACCGAACTTGTTAAAACCCGTAGAGCACAGAACAAGCCTAAGCAGCTGAAGAAAGGTGAAATACGTGTCAGTGAGATAGACCTCCGTTTCCGAGTGCCGGAAACCCCCAGAAGTTGTCCAACAGAGGCCTCACCTGCTGCGAGCCTTACTACCGGCGAAGCCCTTGAGGTTCAGCAAATGATGTCGGACCTGTGCCATATGGCAACCCTTCCTAGCCCCGGACCCATTCTTTCACTTCTACGCAAGTGCGTTCAAATGGGTCAGCATGTGGGAGTCCCCGAGTTCGTTAGCAAGATGCGGGCTAAATATAGTGAGCAGTCCCGGGAGGCACTGCAGGATTTGGATCTACAGTTAGCTCCCCTCTTAGCCGATATCAACTATGGACCATAATTCACGTTTGAAGACCTATGCCACAGTAAATGTTCCTGGCTTGAGGAATCCGGCCACTCAGGCGCTGTTAAGCCGTTTTCTGCGTGAATATGATGTTGACTTTCTTTTTCTGCAAGAAGTCAGCGAATGCAACATTGGCTTCCTCTGACCATGACTATATAGTTAACATGGGCACCACTGCTAGGGGTACGGCCATTATCTAACGTAAAGGCACCCTAGTAACTGATGTGGTGATGGATCCTTCCGGACGTATAACGTCTGCTACGGTACATGGTGTCAGAATCATAAATGTTTACAGTCCATCTGGCTCCAATTATAAATCTGAGAGAAACGTTTTATTTAGGCAAGACATCTTACCCCACCTGGTAACGAATCTCCCCATTCTATTGATGGGGAATTTCAACTGCACCTTACGCCCCCAGGATCAGACGGGTTCCTTCAATTTCTGTCCTGGGTTACAGGGACTCACCCAGAGCATGCAACTAATAGATATATGGCCACACATACATGGCAACCAGATCCAATATACATTTTGCCGTGGCGCCTCTAAATCCAGGATTGATCGGGCGTATATGTCCAGTACGCTTGCCTCACGTGTACGCGGCTGTCGGATAATCCCTGTCGCCTTTAGTGATCACAATGGCTTTTTATTTACGGTGCGAAGTGCCGTGCCTGCACACACAATACAAGGGCGAGGCACGTGGAAAATGAATACCAACTGCTTTGAAAGGGAAGAGGATTCACAGCGTTTTGAGGCTGTGTATCGGCAGTGTCAACGGATGAAACACCGTTACAACAATGTGGCTGACTGGTGGTTAGAAAAGGTGAAGCCGGCCATTCGGGCAGTCGCCAAAGCCATAACCTTTGAACGTAATCAACATTTATATCGGATACTGGACTTCTATGACACCGTGTTACAGGACCTCCACCATCGAGAACAACTAGGGGAAAATGTGTCGGTGGCACTACGCACGATTAAGAAAACCATCTGCCATGTCCGAGAAAGCAATTTAGCCACCCTGCAGCAGCATGTCAAGAAATATTCCTTGATTGACAGGGAAAAGATGTCTGTTTATCAGCTTGGCCGTCTCCGCCGCTCGCAAGGGCGTCAGTGTATTCGTCAGTGGACGGGACCGGATGGGGGCATATTAACGACCCGTGAGGAACTACTTGCAGAAGGTGAGCGCTATTTTCGGGAGATGCTGGCTGAGGAACCAGTCTCGGAATCGGCAGGTAACAACTCTTGACGTCTACGGACCGGCACCTGGACAACGACTGCATGCGTCAACTTGGCGCCCCAATCATGAAGGCAGAGATCGACTAGGCTCTCCGAAGCACAGCTAATAACAAGACTCCGGGAATAGATGCTCTGCCGTATGAATGGTACAAACACTTCTGGCACCTTGTTGGGGATGAGGTCACCCAAGTCCTCAACTACCTATTCACACATGAAGTACCCCACGGCTTTACGGAAGGCGTTATCCTTTTGATTCCCAAGATTAATGGTGTGCGTGGTATTGATGACAACAGACCAATAACTATTCTCAACACGGATTACAAGTTGCTGGCCAAAGTCCTAGCACTTCGGCTCAAAAGTGTGCTGCACAGCCTAATAGGCCCTGGTCAAACCTGCACGATACCCCAGAAGACCATTGTGCATAGCATTCTTGCTATCCGAGACCTCATTCTTTATGCTTCAGGTAATGGAAATCACGCGGCTGCCTTGCTGAATATTGACCTGAACAAAGCCTTTGATAGGGTCGCCCACGCATATCTTTGGCAAACTTTGCGTCACTTTCACATTCCTCTGGGCGTCATACACTGCCTCCAACGACTCTACGCATCCGCTTCATCCAGAGTGTTGATAAATGGATTTTTATGCCGTCCAATTCCCGTCCATAAATCCATCAGGCAGGGCTGCCCATTGTCGATGGTGCTCTTTGTTTTGGCTATTGAACCCCTGATCCGCAGTCTGGACGAGAAACTCCAAGGTATCGATCTGAATGGTGCCCATATCACCCTGCGGGCATATGCCGATGACGTGACCGTCTTTATCACTGATGAGTCAGAAACGTCTACGAATAGCATCATGGACACCTACGCCCTAGCGTCAGGAGCACGCATCAATGCTGCGAAGTCATCGCTCATGCCCATCTGCTTGCCTACAACAATCAGGACTCCGCACGACCTAGCCATTCCCATAGTTGACAGGTGTACAATCTTGGGGATAACTTTCTTCCCCGATTTTGCAGAAACTGTCAGCTACAACTGGAACCGGAGGCTAAATACGCTGAGATTTCAATTAAAGGAAGAACTGACGAGAAGATTGAACCTGATACAGAAAGTGTGGTTTATTAATACCTTTGACCTGTCCAAAGTATGGTTTCTGGCACAAGCAATCCCAGCTCCGCACGTTCTCTGCCAACGAATGGAAATGGCCATCGGGTATTTCCTCTGGGTTGGATACCGCTATCGGATTCGTCGAGATCAAATGAACCTGCCACTCCGAAGAGGCGGACTGCAACTTGTGGCAGTTGAACAGAAATGTTCCGCCTTGCTGGCCGCACAGCTTTTTCGAGCGCAACACCATATGGGGGACCCCTTTGACACTGTCTGCATCCAGTCACTTGTCCCAGGTGCGAATCCCCAGATGCTCATCCCAGCCAATGTTTTCAAGAAGGAACTCGCAATTCTTAACCGTCTGTAATCCAGTGTCTCCACACCCTTCACCGCCCTCCCTACCAAGGTGCTTTATAGGTTTCTGCTCGCCGAAAGACTCTTCACCCCCTATATACAGATGAAATATCCTACGTGAGCCTGGTCGACTATTTGGGAGAATCTGTGGAATCCCTGGATTCCACTGGAATGGCGATCGACATTGTATGAGTACCTCAATGAAATTGTGCCGACCAGAGAAAAACTGTCTCGGCATGGGCAGAGATGTCGACCTGTGTGACGCCTGTGGTCGCACTGACACATTAGACCATCGGGTCACTACGTGTTGGAATGCGACAGTCGTCTGGACTTGGACCCTCCAGGCAGTATCTGGAATCTGCGGACGGCCGCTGGACGTGTCCGATGGCATGAAGGTGCAACGTTTTGCAGTAACACATTCCACTGGGGAAAAGCGTAACGCCATCCTCTGGTTCACGGCGGGAGCGATTCATTACAACCTCTCCCGCCACAGGTCTCGGGACCACACACTGGTGGGGTTCTTGGACCACCTCCGCAGGGAGAGATGGAAATCCGCCAAACATGGAACACTGACTGCAGCGTTTGGACGGCTGTTATGTATGTTTTGAATTGGACAGCCACGAGTTATTATCGTCAGCCTGGAGTGTTTAATGCGTATAAGTGCTTGTGACTTTAAAATGGTGCAGTGACGATTACTTTCTGTGTTGACCTTTACAAAGGTGCAGTGACAATTTGCTTCTGTGTTGCTTTATAAACAACTAGCTGAAGTACCCGTGCTTCGCTACGCGTCATAAATAAATTAAAATGTGAAGGTGACAGTTAAAATAGGGGATAGGCGAGGTGCTGCGCAGAGGGAGATTAAGGATGAAACATTTTGTCCAACTACAACGCTCGGCGTTGACCGTGTTTTATAGCACAAATTTAGATTTTACTCGCTAACCGTTGGAGATACCTTTCGGATAGAAAATGTAATTTTAAACCTCGTATATGCCATCAAAAGTTTGCTATTTCTTAGCGTTCTCTTTTTATTTCAAATGGAAATATGAGTTTGAAACCAAAGGGTGTAGTGACGTCACTAAAATGGTCGCCATCTTTAAATAGTGCAAAGTATTGTAATCAAAAGTAACCTATATGTTAACCAGGTAAATCAGCTACTTCCATGTAAAATTCACGTATATCGGACCAGTGGTACTTGCGTGATTGAGTAATACACAGACACACACCATCTCATTTTTAGCCTTGCTTCGCTCGCGTCATTACTTACATTACTTACATGGGTAGGAGCGATCATCCTTTCAAAGTTAAGGGCCGACCACAGCGAACAAATTATGGTAAATATTCTTTTGTAAACCGTGCCATTGATAACTGGAACTCTCTACCTGCCGCAGTCTTAGAGCCTTTTCCCAAACATATAGGTGTGTTTAAGAAAAGACTGACTATTTGTGTAAATACTCCAGTTTAATTGTTGTATAATTGTTATTGAATTGTTATGTGTAATTATTTATTTGTTATGTATATCCAATTTGCCTCCGGGGGCCACACCCTCCATTGCAAATAAATGAATGAATGAATGAACGAATGAGTGTCATATTGTTATATAATGAAATGCAGTTTTAACCCCGTTAACACCCCTTTAGAACCTGAATATCCAAAAATCCCTCCTTAGTAGACGTTTTCGACACACAACGAACATATCCCCAAAATGTAATTCTTCTAACTTTAATAGTTTTGGTTGGTCGATGAGAGTGAACATCCAAAAATCATTCCTTAGTGGACGTTTTTCTTCCAAAATTTCACCCCTCCCCATAGGCCCCTTAAATTGCATTTATGAAAAAACGGTCGAACACCTATTTATTTTATTTATTTATTTATTTATTTTTAAGCTGATTGATTTCCTCCGAGTTTCAAACTCCTCGCCTATGTATTTTAAGAGATACACGCTCTGGTAGGAATCTTTCAACCCCCACTTTTCATTCCTTTAACCTCATAACATACACTACATGGAAAAACCATTAGACATGTGTCAGCTTATTTTTAATGATTAGTATATATGCCAAGTATCACATCCCCAAATGAAACCACTCGTCAGATATTGTTATTCAATGAAATGCACGTTTACCCCCTTAACTCCTCTTTAGAACCTGGATATCCAAAACTCTTTCCTTAGTGGACGTTTTCGACATACAATGAACATATCCCCAACATTTCATGTTTCTAATTTTAATAATTTTGGCTGGGCGATGATGAGTGAGTGAGTCAGTCAGGACATTTTTTCATTTATTTTTGATAATTTCACCCCTCCCCATGAACCCCTTAAATTGGATTTATGAAACAAACGGTCGAACGCCTATTTACTTATTTAAAGCTGTTTTCCCCCTGAGTTTGATGAGTGACTAAGTGAGTCAATCATTTAGGACACTTTCTTTCCTGTTTCCCCGCCCCCCAGAATTTCTCCCCTCTCCAAGGGCTCCTGAAATTGGATTTATGAAAAAACGGTCGAACACCTATTTACTTGTATTTTAAGCTGTTTTTCCCGCCGAATTTAAATTTTTTCGCCTATGTCGTTCAGAGATACACGCTCCGTTAAGAATCCCTCAACCCCCAATTTTCACCCCTTTCACCTCATAATATACATCACATCGACAAACCCTTAGACATATGTCTGATTATTTTTAATGATTAGTTTCTATACCGAATATCACATCCCCAAAGAAACAAATCATGTGATATCGTTATTCAATGAAATGCACCTTTACCCCCTTAACACCTCTTTAAATCCCGAATAAACAAAAATCATTCCTTAGTTGACGTTTTCGACATACAACGAACATATTCCCAAAATTTCATGTTTCCAACATTAATAGTTTTCGCTGGGCGTGATGAGTGAGTGAGTCAGACAGGACATTTTCTTTCAATTATTTTTACCAGAATTTCACCCTTCCCCATGGGCCCCTTAAATTGGATTGATGAAAAAACTCTTGAACACCTATTAACTTATTTTTTAAGCTGTCTTTTTCCCCTGAGTATGATGAGTGAGTGAGTCAGTCAGTCAGTTAGGACAATTTCTCTCCTTTTTTCCCCAGAATTTCACCCCACCCCATTGGCCCCTTAAATTAATTTATGAAAAAAAAAACGGTCGAACACCGATTTACTTATTTATTTAGCTGATTTTCTTTCTCTGAGTTTCAAATTTCTCACCTATGTCGTTTAAGAGATAGGCCTTCACGCTCCATTAGGAATCCTTCAACCCCCATTTTTCACCCCTTGCACCTCATAATAATACACCATATCGAAAAACCCTTAGACACCTGTCTGCTTATTTTTAATGATTAGTTTATATGCCGAGTATCACATCCACAAATGAAACCACTCTTGAGATATTGTTATTCAATGAAATGCAGGTTTAACCCCCTTAAGACCCCTTTAGAGCCTGAATATCCAAAAATCCTCCCTTAGTGTACGGTTTTGACATACAACGAACATATCTCCAAAATGCCATGTTTCCAACTTCAAAATTTTTGGCTGGGTGATGATGAGTGAGTGAATGAGTCAGGACATTTTCTTTCATTTGTTTTTCTTCAGAATTTCACCCCTCCCGATGAACCCCTTCAATTTGATTTATCCAAAAAAAACTGTCGAACAGCTATTTACTTACTTTAAAGCAGTTTTTCCCCCTGAGTTTGATGAGTGAGTGAGTCAGTCAATCGGTTAGGACACTTTCTTTCCAGTTTTTTTTCCCCTGAATTTCACCCCTCCCCATGGGCTCCTTAAATAGGATTTATGAAAAAACGGTCAAACAAATATTTACTTATTTTGTATGCTGATTTCTTTCCGCTGAGTTTCAAACTCCTCGCCTACGTCGTTTAAGAGATACACGCTCCGTTAGGAATCTTTCAATCCCTACTTTTCACCCCTTTCACCTCATAATATACACCACATCGAAAAACCCTGAGACTCGTGTCTTCTTATTTTTAATGATGGGTTTATGTGCTGAGTATCACATCACCCAATGAAACCAATCGGGAGATATTGCTAGTCAATGAAATGCAGGTCTACCCCCTTAACACCCCTTTAGAACCTGAATATACAAAAATCCTTTCTTAGTGGGCATTTGCGGTCCTTGGGGAAGCTGCATACCAAATTTCATTCCAATCCGTTCGGTGGTTTCTGAGATATCGTGATGAATGAATGAATGAGTGAGTGAGTGGTATTTGACAAATATATAGTAGAAGATAGTGTCAAGTCTTTGTTATGCTAAACTCGGTTGACAGTGCTGTGTGAGTAGGTGAGTAACTAACGGGATTTCAAGTAAAGATGCTCATTTTCTATACCAGTAGTGCAGAGCGCAACTGGCATCCAGACGGCCGTGTCTCGACTTGAGCTATGTTGCCATGGAAACTATCTGCCTTGCCATTCCTTCATGAGTATATTTTATGATTTGATTAGCCTGTGCTTGAGTCCAAAAGGGCCCAAATCAAAAGAATGAGAAAGACTATCGAAAATTCATGTAGCCAGCGGTTCCTTCCGGGTCCTAAACTATGTGTATGCAAAATTTGGTTGAGATTGGTGGAACGGTGTGGATTTGTATACGGAACAGACCCACATACCCACATACAGACTTTCACTTTTATATATTAGATGGTGCAGTGACTTTTATTTTCTGTATTAACTATTCACATTGTGCACTGACAATTCCTTTCTATGTGTGTAAAGTTATTACTATGTAAATAAAACCACAAAAAAAATTCAACTCGAACAAATAGCCCCAAAGCTATATAATGGATACAATTGGTCGAGAAAGCTTACGTAACGGTAAAATCTATAAAGATTTGGTATTTCTCTGTATGTAAAAATGTCAATGTTGGTCATTGTAACCGGTGTTTCTCGACTCTCTGTAGGAGAGTGTATAACTGTATTTGGGTCAGTGATGGGGTAGATGCCCCGGGACTTACAGGAAGGTACTATCCAGGCATTCGGGTGGAACGAATGTGGAAAAGACCACACTCAGGAAAGCCACTATCAGTACGCGGATTCGAACCTCCGATCTCCAGGTTTGCTGCAGCTGGCCTCACGGCCATGGCGCCCGATTTAACGAGCACGGGTACACCGCGGATTGTGCGCAGTTGAAGTGGAATATTTAGCGTTATAAGATCCACCACGCCTTCACCCAGACATGTTACGCCGGCTGAGCTGTTTTTTCCTCCACTGAAGTGAAGCGGATATATCCTAGAGAAGGAAATGTGCACCTAACTGAATGACTTCCGCACCTGTGCTAAGTTCCTGGCCGACCAGATGTATTGAAGAAACTTTAAAGTTTCTCTAGAGAAATCATTAATGTCACAGTAATATTACACCGATCACTTTGAGTTCAACTATGTGTTCTCGTTTGGACCAACAACTAACAGAGGTAATACAATCTCAGCAGTTGAATTTGGAAGAAAAAAAAAAGAACTATTGTGTCATTCTTCTTTAAGGAAGTTAAAGCTGTACAACACACATTCAGATAACAGTTAACTTTCACATGCAATTTGAGGCAAGTAACAATAACATCACCAAAATGCTAAAATGTAAGAATTTTTATGAAAGGAATAATTTTCCCTGTTTAAGTTTGGCAGTTGTCTTAAATCTCTAAAGTGGTAATTGTCAAATTTGATCTATGTTGTAGAAGGCAACAATGGCATCTCCAAAACGCTCTACTGTTCGATATTCGAAATAAGTCTTTCTGATGTTGTTGTTGTTACTTAGGGCCTTTGGATATACTCGTATGACACCGTGTTTGGTCTCTGGGTAAATGTTATAGCCTAATATAGACTCCGGATCCAGAGGTCTTGGGTTTGATTCCCATTTCTATGAACATTTTAATTTTAGCCTGACGGCAGGAAAGGGGACAGGCTATCTCGTGAGGCAAAATTAGAAACAGATGTGTTCTATTCTCATCTCATCTATACCGAGTGATAGCAGTGGTCGTTACGGCGTGGCTGCTGGCAGTCGATCACATCTGGGAGGCGAGGAGGTTCAAATACCCCCGCCGGCAACCTTGACGATGGTATCTGTGGTTTCCCATCTTCCTTCCAGGCAAATGCCGGGGTTGGTCCCTAACTATAGGCCACAGCCGCTACCTTCCAACTCCTCGTCCTTACAATCAAACATTCCTGCCCAGACAACAATCCACACGTGACGGTACTTGTAGCTCACCCCGTGGGTGTCCGCATAGAAGCAGCTAAAAATGGCGAGCCGAACATGTCCTCGGACACTCCCGGCACTGAAAGACATACGCTAAAAAAATAAAATAAAAAAATCACAACTATCCGAGAAATGATTTTTACGTAGTTTCCCAAGTCTAATTCAGTATGGTACCTTAATTTAGACCACGGCCGTATCCTTCCAAATCCTAGCATCAAATACAACACTACTACAGCCATCACAAAGATACTGGCTCCCATACAGATTCCACACACACCCAAGTACTTGGGGCTACATGATCACGATGGAGCAAAGCGCCTAAATGATTCAACAACAGCATTCTTTTCTTTAGATCCTTGGGTGAGCGTTGAATTTGTTTGTTAATTTAGGTTTTAGTAAGTGTGTAGCTGTAATTGTTTATGTCAAGCATTAAGGTAAGTAGCTCGTGGCTTGAAATAAAAGTACCCTCGCGGTATTTGCTTGGATCAGATCAGTCCAATTCAAATATAACAGTGGCAACCACAGCCCAGCCTGTAGGCTAAAGCAAACCATGCTGAGGCGTTGTATCGAAGTGAGAGAGAGACGGCAGACGGAGCCGATGTGCTGTAGAGGTGGTTGAAGACCGGAAACTGATTGACGCTAGTTGCTGAATGGCACAGTGTTTGATTTAATAAAAAGCATTGATAACTTCAGTTAAGCATATATCAATTGAGTCGTCCAGTTGCAAAACTCGTTTAATCCACTTGTGAATAAGAATCATTTTCATGAGAAACGTTTTTCTGGGCTTTGCCTCGCATATCTTTTGGGTTTGATGTTTTCTACTATTTTCTTTTTGCTTTGTGTTTTTGGTTTTGTGTTTGCTTTGTGCTTTTGATTTTGAATTTTACTTTTTGCTTTTCTTTCTTGGTTTTGGTTTTGTGTTTGTTTTCTGCTTTTGCTTTTTCTGAATTTTGCTTTTTGCTTTGTGTTTCCTAATTTTGTTTTCTTCTTTTGCTTTTGTTTTTAAATTTTGCTTTTTGCTTCGTGTTTTTGGATTTTAGTTTTATGTTTGATTTCTGAAAAATAAAGATAAAACATAACAAAATAAACAAAACAAAATCAAAATGAAACAAAATAAACAAAACAAAATAAAAACAAATTAAAAAACAAAAAAGAACAAAAAACAAAACAAAAAATTAAATAAAACAAAATAAAACGAAATAAAATAAAACAAAACAAATTCAAAATAAAACAAAACAAAATTGCATTATATTAAATTGAACAAAACAAAATAAAACAAAACAAAATAAAATAAAATTAAATAAAATAAAATAAAATAAAATAAAATAAAATAAAATAAAATAAAATAAAATAAAATAAAATAAAATAAAATAATTAAATAAATAATTTTACGACATGATCCTTATTCACATTGGACAGTTGGCAGTCAAAGTGAAAGGTTGTGTTTTTCCCGAGCTCTCAGGCGTGCTGAAATGGGTTGTTCTCTGGAGTGTTATCGCGGGAGGACAGGCTGTGGTATGCGAAGGGTAGTCGGGATTTCCGGTGTTTGTGTGTGCATACGGGACCTAGTAACTTGTGGTTCATAGCTCTAGTGATAGCTGCATTGCTAGTTATTGGTTGAGTGGAAGTGAATCCAGGCCCTGTTACTCCAAATATGAATCAGGCAAATGATCCAGTGGCAGCTTTACAGTGTTCGACGTGCAGTAAAAAATTTGAAGAACGGTGTTCAGTGTGGACTATGTGAGAAATGGTTTCACTTCGGCTGTATTAAGGTCAAGAAGGAGGATTGTGATTTCGGGAATTGGTTTTGCAAAGTATGAGATACGTCGGACTGTTTGAGGGTGCAAATCAAAGCAAGGGATCAAATAATACAGGAACTTAGAACAATGCTTCGTGAATCAGAGGAAACGGTGAAGGATGTGACTGAACGGCTTTCTACTGGGATCAGTGTGGAAGAGGGCGTGCAGGAGCAAACTGAGGATGACGTTATCATAATGGGTGATTCTATGATACGATGGAGTGCGAATATCTCGAGGAAATCAGGTGCGAAAGTGCGGTGTTATCCGGGGATTAAAATTGACCAGCTTGCCCAACAAGTGGAAGAAGCAAATGTAGAGGACTGTGACAAAGTTAAAGTGTTGTTGCTCCATGTTGGGACGAACGATTTGAAGAAGAGGGCTACAGCTGATTACATCATGGGGGAGCTCTACGAACTAGGCAGAATAGGTAAAAGCAAATTTGGAAATGCAAAAATTATAATGAGTGGCATTGTTCGGTGGAGAGATGTTCCGTTAAGGCGAGTTAAGACTGTAAATGACCGCATGGACTGGGTTTGTGCACAACTGGGATTAGTGTACGTAGATGCTGACAGCTGGATTGGTGGCCGTGACTTCGCCCGAGACGGGCTGCATTTAAATCGACGGGGCGCTTTCAACCTGGGGAGCCTACATGACAGGGTCATCGGTTCGTGCCGGCCATTGTGAAGAGGAGTAGGTCCAGAGGTTGGCAGCCGACGGGATATTTGCTGTGGAGGTAAGACTCTAAGGTTAATTGTCAGAGTTTAGGAAATAAATTAATTGAATTTTGGAATCTTGTAGAGACGTATTCTCCGGACATTGTCATTTCTACTGAATCTTGGTTATATAAGGATATAAATAGTAATGAAATAATTCAAGGGACCTACGAAATGTACAGAAGGGATCGGGGGAAGCGAGGTGGTGGGCTATTTATTTGTGTGCGCAAAAATATAGCTAGTTTCTTAAAGTGGGCTGATACGGATCATGAAATGTTATGTGTACAAATTTCGGATAAAGGGAATAAATTCCCTCTTCAGGTGATAGGGGCGTATAGAGCACCGAAAGATAACTTTTCGCTTCTCGACACACTGTATGACAAAACTTGTGCGGGTAATGCTATGAAAAAGAGCATAATAATTGCCGGAGATATAAACCTCCCCAAAGTAGACTGGTCTGGTGAGTCAACTAGCTGTGGTCAAGCTCAGAGCGCGGCAAACAAATTCTTAAGGGAGGGGGGATTTTTCCAAGTAGTTGACTTCCCAACTAGAGGCAATAATACCTTAGATGTTTATCTCGTAAGGCCTGTAGAGCTGTATATTAACTGTCTGAATGTACCAGGAATTAGTGACCATTCTGGGGTTGAATTAAATATTAGATACGGTGACATTACAAAATTAGACTCTGCTGTAGCAAATAAGATCATATTCCAGTATCTCAGGGCGGATCAGGGCAAATATCAGGGGTATTTGAATGAGCTATTTGTAGGATGGGCATCGGAAGGGAATCACATTAATATCCTGTGGAATAACTTTTTGAAAATTTTAAATAGCGCTATTGATAAATTTGTTCCATTTAAATTACTGAAACAAAACCCAGATCCAGAGTATTACACACGGGAAATCAGGAGTCTTAAACGGAAAATTAGGAAATTATACAATAAAAGACATGATAGTGACAAGTATATGTTGAAATTTAAGTCCCTATCAAGAGAGCTCGTCTTAGAAAAGAGGGTTGCTCATGACTATTATATGCAAGGTTTACTTGGTTCGGGAGGCGATGGGTGGAAAAAAATTTACAGTTATGTTAGGAGAAGAAAGGGAAATTCAAATAATTTGTCGATGATAATGTCCGGTGACGGTAAATTAATTACTGAGAAGCAGGCCATTGCTAATGAATTAAATGTATTGTATGGTAGTGTGTTCAATAAATCCAATAGCTGTGTGTTGGACCTTAACGGTGAATCAGGGGCTCCACTTTTCCAAATAAACCAGTCAGCAATTGTAAAGCTAATACAAAAATTACGTTACAATATATCGAAGGGTCCTGATAATATTGTTAGTGAAGTACTTAAACTAGGAGGTAGAGCCGTGGCACGATACTTAGAGGTGATGTTTAATGTGTCCATAAACAATGCGCAAATCCCGGATGACTGGAAAAGAGCTACGGTAGTCCCAATATTTAAGGGAGGGAGCAGACTTGAATTGGGCAACTACAGGCCGGTTAGTCTTACGTCCATCGTTTGTAAACAGATGGGGCATCTCATTTGCGACTACTTGAGGGAACAGTGGGAAATATTATCATGGTTTAATGATAGGCAACATGGATTTCGGAAAGGTTACTCATGCGAGAGTCAGATGCTATCACTTTTTCAAGATATTAGCGAATCGTTAGACGATGTAGTTTCAGTCGACGCCGTAGTTATAGATTTTGCGAAGGCATTTGATGTCGTACCGCACGACATGCTACTCCATAAATTAGCTTCGACGAAGATTGATAGAAGAGTAATTTTATGGGTCCAAGATTTTTTGACGGGTCGTTCCCAGAAAGTGAAAGTTGAAGGCCGATTCTCGGATGAAATTACCGTAACGTCGGGTATCCCTCAGGGCAGCGTAATCGGAACTTTTTCTATTTTTGGCGTTTATAAATGACTTACCAAATGGGATTCGCAGTGACTGTCGATTGTTTGCGGATGATTGTGTTATATATCGAAAGATACATGACTCGCAAGACAATGCAGTACTTCAAGATGACCTGAACCTGGTCTATAAGTGGGCGATTGAAAATAAAATGAAAATAAACACAAGAAAATGAAGTCTAATAAAAATAGGGAAAGTGCGAAGGCAAGATTTTCAATATAACATTGGCTCGGAAATTCTTTTAGAAGAAGATTCTTGCAAATATTTGGGCGTTCACGTAAGAAATGATATGAAATGGAGTAGTCATATAAGATGTGTTGTTTCTAAAGCTTACAAATCCCTGCACTTTGTAATGAGGGTATTGAAAGGAAGTAGTACCTCTGCTAAATAATTAGGATATTTGTCACTTGTAAGACCTATTCTGGAATACGCCTCGGCGGTTTGGGATCCATATCAAGTAGGGTTCATAAATGAGTTGGAAATGGTACAAAGATAGGCCGCTAGATTTGTGCTCAGTGACTTTAATCCCAGGAGCAGTGTGAGCCGTATGTTAAAGAAACTTGGGTGGGAATCACATGAGGCTAGGAGGATGAAATCTAGACTCTGCGCTATGTACAACACGTATACAAATCAACCAGCATGGGGTGAGCTTAGCAAACGTATGGAAAAACCTACTTACATGTGTAGGAGCGATCACCCTTTCAAAGTTAAGGGCCGACCACAGCGAACAAATTATGGTAAATATTCTTTCGTAAACCGTGCCATTGATAATTGGAACTCTCCACCTGCCGCAGTCTTAGAGCCTTTTCCCAAACATATAGGTGTGTTTAAGAAAAGACAGACTATTTGTGTAAATACTCCAGTTTAATTGTTAGTGAATTGTTATGTACAATTATTTATTTGTTATGTATATCTAATTTGCCACCGGGGGACACACCCCCAATTGCAAATAAACGAATGAATGAATGAAATGAGTTTTGCAACTGGACGACTCGGTTGCAAACAAAAAGAAAATCCCGTGGCGCTACTGCCCATGAAGGGCCTAGGCCTACCGAGCGACTGCTGCCCAGCCATTTGGCCTTCAGATTATTGGCGGGCCCTCTCGGTGATTAATTTTGGTGTCCTCACGAGGATGAGTGTAACCAAGTCCAGCCCTCAAGTCAGTTTCTAATATGGAGCCGAGATTCGGACCCAGAGCCTTCGAGTGCGAGACAGCCGCTCTACGTGAACAAGACGCGGGCTGTGCCAATTGCACAGACCGCTTGAGACAAAGCAAAAATCAAATTTAAGGTGTTATCATTCCACCCCAACTTAAATTACTGTTATCTTGTGCAGTCAGTCTCTCTCACGAGTTGGCTGGCTGGCCGGCCGGTGCGCCCAGCTTATCTGCCTCCCGTTGACTCATCACTGCCCGCTTGGCATAACATAGCATAGCTCTTCGCTCACTTTATCCGTGCATGACATGAGATAACAATTAAAATTAAGATAATAACAAGTAATAAAATAATTTGCTACTACCTTATGACAGGAGATGTTGGAAATGTTCTCCTCCTACATCCATACATTTCCGGAATCGTCTTTGGATACTCCGATTCACACGCGTAAGTTCGTCTTTCGTCGCCTGTCATAAGGTACGAACTTATTTAATTAATTCTTATTATCTTAATTTTAATTGTTATCTTATGTCATGCACGGATAAAGTGAGCGAAGTGCTATGTTATGCAGAGCGGGGAGTGATGAGTCAACGGGAGGCAGATAAGCTGGGTACGCCGGCCGGCCGAGTCGTGAGAGAGACTCACTGTATTAAGATTAATTTATTCTATATTCGTCATATTGCCCCATATTTGGAGTGATAGTGTTTGAGGAATGGGATTGCCACGGATACGCTGATGACAGAACTGTAATGACAAAGCCACTGTGGCGCGATTCGGACTGGCCTGAGCTAGAGAGAGTGAGAAAAATATATAATGTAATAATAATAATGTTATTTGCTTTACGTCCCTTTTAACTACTGCGGCTTTTAGAGACGCCAGGGTGCTGTGATCTTTTAAATGTGCCAGTATATCTACTGACACTGCTTCCTCACATTTGCGCACCCTCAAATGCCAGCTGACTGTGCCAGGATTCGATCCTGCAACCTTGGACACAGCATGCGAGGACGTTACCACTATGCCACGCAGCCAGCCTATCTAATGTAATGGTGGGGAGTGATCAATGTCACTTTAAAATCAAATTTAATGTTTTTCTGTCGATCAACATGGTTGTATCCAATTTTAATGGGGTATTCCCTAATCCTGAAAATAAAAATTACATGAGAAGAATTTTCTTTCAGGATTGGGTACAATTGGGTACAGTTTTGTTGATAGACAGAGAAACATTAAATTTCGTTTACAAATACAACACTGAAAAATGGCTTCCAAAACGATAATGGCACTTAAAATATCTGTATAAATACAGTGGGAAACACGACCAACATTGCTGCTGTAAGAACAACAATTCGAAATTCTAATCTAATAACTTTCATCTCTCCATTGTAGTCATTGATCCTGGCTTAAAACACTCGGCAATGCTCTTAGGTATAAGTAATTCTATCATGGATCCCTCAGTATGCCTTCCTTCGGAGGGAAAGTAAAGCCGGCGGTCCAATGGCATAGAATTATGGCATGTAAAAGAACCTTCCACTAATTACAGTTGTGTGAAGCTAACTTATAGGTTAGAATTGACTAACGCTCTTATGATCCAACGTTTATCTCCAGGAGCCGACTGCGGTGGCATCTAGTAACCAAGTTCAGAACTAGTTGTCGTTGATGGTGGCGTTTGGTAGCAAAGGTAGGTACTACTTGAAAATTGAATGTCTTAAGTCCTTACCTGAATTAAAAACAGATAACACACATTAATACAGCCATCACAATTTACACCGGTTATCAGACAGATTCTACACACACCCAAAGTACACAGGGCTATATGACCGTCTTGTCGCAGCCCCTAAACTCAGAAATCAACCAACCAATTCTATCAGGGAATAAAGGGAGTTGTTCAAAAGTGTGAAGAACTGAAGTTTGGTATTGCTGAAGGAATTGGGAAGTGCTGAATCTTCGTGTGTAATTACAGAAGTTATGTTATACAAAGCTTATTCCCAATGGTATGAAGCATTCATCTGGTGTTCAGAGGAACAGTCACAATGTGCAATCAGTTGAGATTGGCAGTTCGAACATAAAATAAATGGCCCCAATCGAATGCTGATAATACATTACTTCCGTCATCAACATGATCATCAAACGGCATCTAGAGGAGATAAGTCATATTCATATCATTTTTATTGATACGTTGTAAAATACGACTCATAACGACAGTAAAGAATGTCTAATGCTGTAGTACTAATGAATTACTTGGGAATCATAGTCATCATCTCTGCGTTCTTACATGTTTGTAGAATCTGATATACCACGTCCACAATGGTGAAATTTGGCCTCGTATTAGTCATGAGGCGCACATTAGTCAAATTATTGTTTGTAAAACTACTGTAAATGTGTCGTGGACGAGTTTGCGGCACGTGCACTTCACAAAATTTTACGTCACATTCATCGAACAAGAACCAATATTCTCTACTTAGTATAAAACCAAGTCCCCGATTCTTGCATGTTACGGGTAAACTCGAGAACCACTGGATGGATTTTGATGCAGTTTTAACCATTCTGTAAAGGATATCTCGAGGATGATTTCTGTAGAAAATAATTTATTTATAATCAAAGGAAGCCGAGCAGTAACGATTACAGTGGAAAAGTCGAATGAAAAACCTGGCGTCCGAGCGCTTTGTAAGCTAACGCTGGGCAAACCGTTTAAAATATCAATATACAATGAGTGTAAGAATTGTTCAGCATGAAAAGTTCTAGAAAAACGTACTCGAGAGGACATCTCTATATTCAATATATCGTCCACTATTAGTGTTTTTAGATTGGACGGAAGGGGGATTTGTGTCTCATGCACCTCGCCATTCTTAAATTACTTTTGACATGAATTTGTTGCACATGCATCTACATGATAATATAGTTAACAGTGATTTTAACCCATCATGTCGAGATGTAAATCGGATATAGATCGTAGTTCATTGACATCGTTAAGAAGAGCTTATCACGTAATGCATTCACAACTATTCCCGGGCGAAGCCGGGCCGGGTTGCTAGTTGTTAATATTTCCAAAGGCATAAAAGCTATTTGTCCCAAAAAATAGGTGTACATGTACAATAGTCATAGGCACTGATTAATAAAAGACGCAAGAAGCATAAGATAATGAACATTTTTATGTTTAATCTTCTTGTAAAAATATTTGCCGCGAATTCTAAAGTCAACGCACGATGTATTTCTTTTCTAGTGTGGAATGACCTATGTTGTTCTATAGTAGTGCCAGTACTAAGATGGACACTTTTAATAGGGACTAGGATTGCGAAGGAAATAGCCATGGTATGTGTCAATTCAAGGTAGTTGGACACTACGTGAATCGGGTATAAGTTATGCGCGTTAAAGGGTTGGTAATACTGATAAATAATTTGATAAAAATTGATATGTATCGCACCGGTGTCATTTTTTAGCCTACTTTTCACATTTTGCAAAAATGAGGAAAAAGTAGTCTTATGAGATCGGGCATATGTGTGTCTGTCTGTCTGTCCTTCTGTCTGTCTGTCTGGCTGGCTGTGTATGTGTCCCCCCTATCAACTCCTAAACAGCTGCAGCAATCGAAACAAAATTTGGTAGTAGTTAAGATCTATATCTGAATAGCTCACGGCCATATTTGAAAATGATGTCAGTGCTACCAACTGCAGAAAAATCGCAATTGAAACTTGAGCTCCATGTTGGATATCTTGGAAGGTATGATAGGGAGCTATTTCAAAATTGGCAAACGTATAGATATTAATATTGTAGTTTAATTTCCAGGAGGCCATACATGGCAGTGTTGCCAACATGATCATAAGCCTGCTGATAGGTCCAAATTTTAAATGCATATAACTTCTATACTATAATTTGGATTTCAACCAAATTTCGTGTGTGCTATTTGTACCATAACACATATGACTATGCCGATTCTTAAGGGTAACCAGGGCTGCCAATCGTTAATAAATACTGTCTCTATTTTTGTTACTCTAATATCAATATATCAGAAAGTATGCAAGCCAATATCTCTAAGCTTTGCACACGTATAGTACCTGGCATTCTAGATTAATTTGGAGTAACTAATATAGGCCTACGCCAGTGCTGCTAACATGATTCTAAGCCTGCTGATAGGTCCAATTTTAAAATGCATATAACTTCTATACTAACTAATGGATTTCATTCAAATTTGACACAACAATAGATCATACTATTTCAGATTATTTCTGACCAATATATGTATGTCATTGTTGCCAACATGATTTTACGCACGCTGTTAGATCCAATGTTTAACTGCATGTAAAGCCCATGCTATCCATTGGACTTCAACTAAATTTTGTATTCTGTACCTTAAGAGATGGAACTAAGAATATATTCAGTCACCAGGGCTGACAACTGTAGTTCTCTATTAGGCTGCATTATGCCAGGTATACAATATTTCGAACTAATTAGAAATTTGGATATAACCAACTTAATTTCGTCATTATTCTAGATAGATCCATATAGATTAATCATTGGCCTGAATCTTAAATTTTAAGAAAAGTAGGCTCTTTAGTTCGTCACGGATCTTCTTGTTATCAATTGAATCGGTCGGAGCTGAAAAGCTTTAAGTCAAAAATGGTCATTTTTTAAATAATTAGTATTCTGAAGTATTGACCCAAGGGCCTTGGAACGGCATAGGAAAGAATTATGATGATGATGATGATAATTGTTGTTTTAAGGGGCCTAACATCTAGGTTATCGGCCCCTAACGGTTTGGGTCATCGTGAATATGAAAATGAAATGCAAACTTAAAACTAAAACTAACTACTAACCTACATACTAGAAGAAGAAATGGAAAACAAAACGAGAATAAGGCAAATAAAGGACAGGAGGAAAAGAAATGCCCTCAACCCTCGAAGAATGCGGGTTGAGGGACTTGGAAGGAAGGAGAGCCATGAAAGGCAGAAAGGAAAGTGAAAGAGGAGAGGGTCCGCCCCAAAGGTAAGGGACAAAAGGGGAAAACGGACCCAGCTCAGGAATCCCTCGGGGTCGCCAACTCCCGAACTCACCAGCCGTGAGCCCCTGAGGGTGTAGCATTATCTACGGTTCAGCAGAAGTGGTGGGGCTACATACACCCTGCCTCCTTAAGGGCCTTGAGCACAAGGCAGGAGGTAAAAGGAAAAGAAAAAGAAGGCTGACCCCTCTCAGAAGGAGGGTATCAGAAAAGATGAGACAAGGGCCAATTAAGGCGGGAAAGGAAGAGACTCCCTAGGCCTCGGATACCCTAATACCGTCGGGGTCAGAAGAGAACAAGAGTTGACCAAGTGAGGTCGACAGGAAAGAAGACAGAGAGGAGCCCGGCACAAGTAAGTGGAAGCAATGCCGGACTCAGCTGGGGCCCCGTGGTCGCCAACCCACGCCCACAAAGGAAAGAATTAAGTCAGCCTGCTGTACACAAAATATTTTCATCAGGAGAAAAAGCACGAAAGCTCACTGTCAAGGAAAAATCCATCACAAAGCAATTTTTTTTGTGGGTTTAAGCTAGAAACCTATATGTAGTGCATTCAGAGGAGAAAAGCATTAAGTCAATGACTTGCTGCCTTTCAGCGCCGTATTCCGTACTTAATGTTGGCCGCACTGCAAGATTCCCGCGTGTTACAGTGCTATTGTAAATTACATTTGTACACGGTTTAGGTGGTTTTATGTTAAAAATCCATTCTAAAATAAAATATAATGTGAAATATTCATTCTGGATGGCTTTATGCCGCATTAAACTGACCACGAAGTTGAAAGACATTTATTCACGTTTGCAAAATTGATTAGAATTGATAAAATTGATATTCCCCTAACACAAATATAACCTGAATAGTTGCTTCACAACCTAGATGACTAATATAGTGTGTTTGTTAAGTTCTGTTTAGAATGACGTTTTATCTGTCCCCTGAAAAGTAGTGAATACTGACTTAATGCTTTTCAGTTCCGACCGATTCAATTGCTGATGTTAACCAAACAGATGCTTCACGAGCGAATTCTAATGGGCTTTGCGGGGCGGTGATGCCATATGTACTGAGCAATACATACACACACACATACATACATACATCTCTTACAAGAGGCATACAGACGACTGTAAATCCACTCAAATTCCAACTGAAAATACGAGTATAACCTCATTTCGGTTGTTAATTATCTTTTTGTAAACAAGCCAAGTCTTACTTGTACACAGTGACACGACATAATATTTTCAGGAACATGATTTCTTTGTAAAAAGTAATGAAAGTAAGAAAGAGGAAACGTAGGAAGCTCGACGCAATACAATCAGCTCCATCCCTCGCTCGCTACCTGACGCGCTGCTCCCAGCAGATTTCTCTAGTTTATACCAGCTTGGCCTCCGCTAATCTCGTGTATCAGATTTCTCACCTCCCTGTTCCCTCTCGCCTTCTCCATCTTAACTCCTAAGGAGATTCTTTCCCTCCTGGGAAATGAACTGCGAGCAAAAGAGAAAGCTTTAGAGACCTTCTTAGATATAGTCTACTTTTTAAATATTCAGACAGAAGCTACTTCAATATTCTTGCCGATAGGATTGAGCACAAGTCGATTCACTTAAAATACTTTACAGCAACCGGTCCAAGTCGATGTAACATCCATTAGCTGAATATTTTCTTAAATGAGAAGCTCTAAGTTATTTATTGCATTTCCTTGAGGTCTACAGAGTGAATGAATAATGACAGAAATTGTAGTTACAGAACTTTGGCATGTTATACCATATTATTATAAGCATATCGGTGTTTTTCCTGCGTATATGGTATGTATTATGAAATTCAAATATATCCTTGATAACCTTTCAGAAACAAATTACGGGATATCACTTGCGTTTTCAAATTTCTGTAATTAAAAAAAAAATGAAGACTCACCTATTAGGTCGAATAATGCACAACGCAATGGACATTTTAATTCTCAAATTTCCATCTCTATGACTTGCACTATTTGTGCATTATACATAAAAATCAATTTCTTGGAATATTGGATTTTGTTCCAATTTTGCACACAGTATCCAGAATTCTTGGAGGCTGCTTCTATCTTTATACGTTTGTAACAAATGCTATTATTTTCATTTGCAAATTATGAATATTTACAAAATGCGCATTGTCTCAAACAAATTTACAAATTAAGTTATTTCAATTAATGACTTCAACTGATTTGTTATCACTCTAAGAACAAATTTGATTATTTGTCATAAGTTGATTTGAATATTTTTGAGAAATTAATTTAAATAATTTGTCATTATTTTCCTCCTCCAATCACCTAATTGAAAATTGAAACATTTTAATTGCACAGCCCTAAATTAATATTTGACGTTATGGATAATTTTATAGTGAACTGAAGGAAAAATGGTGAACATTACTGCTGCAAACGGGTGCACAACGACCGTATTTTGTCAAAAGAATTAGAAACTGAGAGAAATGATATTCATTAAACGTGTTCATATGCAAGATAATTCAGGAGTTCCCTCTTCATATAAGACTTAGTAATGAACCATAGATCAGTGGAGGCCATGTTTGTGTACTTTGCTAACGTTTCCACCCGGATTGCAGGACGTTAGGGTTCAATCCCAACTACGGTCTAATTCTCATGGCTTATTCAACATATATATTCGACGTAAAGAAAATTGTTCTCTAACGTCTGGATATACAGGGAGCGGCAAAAAGATCTGATGGTTTTTAAATCACAACAACACAAACATTTTAAATGATACAAACTCTTTTATTACTTATAACAGCAAGGTGTACATGTAAATTAATGGAAAACATGAAAGAACAATAGATTTTAACTTTTAAGATTTGAAGATAACGTCTTTCAAATGATGCCCATCTTTTGCCATGCATTCTTCCAGTCTTGCACTGAAGCTTTGCATAGTCATTAGGCTTTAACTGCTGGACAATAACCATTTTATACGGATGAAACTGCAAATCGAAACGCAATATTCGTCTCACTGTTCGATCAGACATTTGCAAAGCAGCAGCTTGTTTACGAGCCGGCCGCCGTGGACTGGTTTCCACAGCTTGTCTCACTCGCTCAACATTTTCTGGTGTCCTGGCTGACCTTGGACGGCCTGTCGACGTACGTTTTAAGGCTGAACCTGTAGCTCTAAAATTACTCTCCCATAACAAAATTGTGTTACGAGATGGAACGCGTCCTCTTCGACTCGCTCAGCCGTACAACGACATAAACCATCAGATCTTTTTGCCGCATTGCAAAAGATGGGCATCATTTGAAAGACGTTATCTTGAAATCTTAAAAGTTAGAATCTATTGTTCTTTCATGTTTTCCATTAATTGACATGTACACCTTGCTGTTATAAGTTATAAAAGTGTTTGTATCATTTAAAATGTTTGTTTTGTTGTGATTTAAACACCGTCAGATCTTTTTGCCGCTCCCTGTATTAACTGAGAATTGGGCCTTCAATATTGGCGAAGTGTTGAAAATTATACAGTTAATATATCCGGCTGTCTGGGGTCCATTTCTAATGAAAAATATAATTAATGCTCTTTTTGCTATTATGGGTGAAAAATCATTCCCAGCTCCTTTAAGGCATTGACTAGGTCTTAAAGTACATGCTCTTTAATCCTACTTCATTTAGAGACTTAAGGTGTTATGTCCATAAGCCCAGTGTACTTGGATACGTATTGAAACTGTTTGATAACCTGTGTTTCTGTGAAAACTGAGGAAGTGTGTCCTATTGTAATCATTATGACCAAGGATATGATATTTGAGACTTGAAGGCTAGAAATAACCATTAGTATTATCCACGCATATGTATTGACTGAGTTTGGAAAATCCTGAGAAAAGCAACACTTAAGATAGCCACTGCCAGCACCAGGATACGAACCTCGGATCTTTGAATTTCTAGGGGCCGATAACCTAGATGTTAGGCCCCTTAAAACAAATATATCATCATCATCATTGAATTTCAGTCGCAGAATGTGACTTACCAAACTCGATTACGCTACTGGGTACATGCCATAAGTTCATGTCAGCAACTAATTCATTCAAAATTTAATTTTATCTTACATTGTAGGAGAAACTAGCATCCTGATTTCTAAATAAATCTATCATATTAAACTCACTGAACTTATGTTCCTACCAAGAGAGAAAAGTATCAACCTTGGAACGCAGAGAAACATCAGCACAGGGAAGTTTCGCGTGAATGTGAGTATACGGCAGCAGATAATCCCCCATGAGGGGGGCCCCATATGTTTTTCACGGTTGTCATGGAAGCCAGTGCAGTGATCCTGGTCCAGCCCTAGCCAGCTCGGAGTTGTTTTACTGCAAATACCCTCCCCTCCCCTCCCCTTCGCTAGCCCCGATCACCTGACGCTCACTCTAGATACATAAATGGAAATTTACGGCATAACCTCTCACTACCTGTGTGTCCACATACTGCCTGCCATTATCGACGGCACACTGTGGCTTGCTGATTTGCTACTCTTTTAGACCTTCATATCCAAACACTACACTAAAATTAAGCCAAAATTCATTACTAGTATTTGAATTTTCATTCATGAAATAGATTACGGCTGCATAATGGCGATAGTTGATGAAACCTGCGTTGTTGTAGGTCGACAAGATATTATACAAATTTGAGTTTTTATACTCATGAGTTCATCAAATACATTTTTAGCTGGTCATTTGGCGCAATTAATTATTATTCTGACATGGGTAATGGTCCATTATTTACTTGAAAGTGTGTGACATAGGCTCCGACGTTACACTATTGTCTGCAGACCTTATTATGAAAACAAGATGTTCGGTAACGAACATATGGCCTACTTTATCCTAAATACATGGGTACAATTATAACTCTTTGTCATTTTCAAGGAGCCTACTTGAATATTGGTTGTTGTAGCTTGTTGAAATACAACGTGCTATACTGATATTATACTTTGATTGATTGAATCCTCACCTGACTTATATATACGCACACTAATACAGCCATCACAATAACACAGGTTATCAGACAATACTCAACACTCACCCAAGTATACGGGGATAAATGGCATTGATGTTCATGCATCACAAATGAAACAACATCAACAACAGCTTCGTACCCAAATCCTTCCTTTTATTAAATACACACACTAGTAAGCCTACAGACATCACAGAGACACAGGTTATAAGACAACTTCTACACACACCCAAGTACACGGGGCTACAAGACCATGATGCCGCAAACCCCCTATAGAATCAACAACAACAATACACCCTACAGCGAATCAAAGACAGTTTTAATCGCTTTAACCATGTGTTGATATATGCGGTGTTATAAGTATGGTATAGGCTATATATATTTTCGATTGCAAATACACACTATATATACTTACTAGCAGTAGTACCCGGCTTCGCCCGGTGGAATGATGATAATATTTCAGTCTCCTTAACACTCAACGTCATTGATGAAGATGATACTGACGACGACTGCTATCGAACGGGTATAATAAACTTACACTCTAATAGAAATACATATTTTTAAATTACCGGCGAGTAAGACTGTGGTGTTGCCTAGTAGTACTGTATAATGGGCGTAACATCTAGGTCATTTTCCCTTTTGATGAGGATGACAATGAAGACTACTACTACTGAACGGGTATATTAAACTTACAAACTAATGGAAATACACATTTTATAAATCACAGGCAATGAAGACTGTGGTGTTGCTTAGCAGTACTGTATAATGGACGTAACATGTAGGTCATTTGCCCTTTTGATGAGGATGATATTGAAGACGACTACTACTGAACGGGTATATCAACCTTACAAATTAATGCAAATACATATTTTTAAAATCACAGGCTAGGTAGACTCTGGTGTTGTTTAGTAGTATAATGGACGTAACATCTAGGTCATTTGCCCTTTTGATGAGGATGATAATGAAGACGACTACTACTGAACGGGTATATCAAACTTACAAATGGAAATACACATATTAAAATCACAGGCCATGAAGACTGTGGTGTTACTTAGTAGTATAATGGACGTAACATTTAGGCCATTTGCCCTTTTGATGAGGATGATAATGAAAACTACTGTTGAATTGACACGACAAACTTACAAACTACCGTGATAGAAAGAAATATTTCAAAATTCACAGGCGATGAAGACTTATTGTGTGTGGTGATTAGTGGTATAATGGGCGTAACATCTAGGTCATTTGCCCTTATGATAATAATAAGGTAATGAAAAATGACTACTAAACGAACATGGTGTAATTTTAAATCTGATATAGGCAATTTAGATTTCTACCTTCGATGTCTTCCAAAGTCTGAACGTTATTTTCTGGCTTAGGCCTATACTCGATGCGTGTAGTGAAAGAGCTTATCGAGTACTGCCCGGGTCCAAGCTGCACGAATCGCAGATGATGACGATATATGATGACAGACGTTCGGGGGGCTCCCAGTCCTATTCACATTGACCGGTGAATCACTCACTCTTTCGTAACACTACAGTGGTTTGAGCAAAGACCCTGTATGAACATCAGCATAGTCAGCTATACCAGGTAACACGGCGGGGTCTGGACATTTCTCTCATGTCAACTCGCGATGAATCAGCAAGCTATTCTCACACCTGGCCCCCTCCTCCACCCTCCACCCACCAGGGTCTCTCAACTTGTGGGACGTGGGTTTGCGACCACGGGACCCCAACTGAGTCCGGCATTGCTTCTACTTACTGGTGCCGGGCTCCTTTCAGTTCTCTTTCCTGTCAGCCTCCCTTGGTCAAACTCTTGTTCTCTTCCGACCCCGATGGTATCAGGGTATCCGAGGCCTAGCGACTCTTTCACTTTCCCGCCTTAATTGGCCCTTGTCTAATAATTCCTGATAGCCTCATTCTTCAAGGTGTCAGCCTTCTTTATCTTTTCTTAATATCTCATGTCTTCTGCTCAAGACCCTCAAGGAGGCAGGGTGTGTGTAGCCCCACCACTTCTGGTGCACCCTGGATAGTGCAACATCCTCAAGGGCTCATGGCTGGTGAGTTCGGGAGATGGCAACCCTGAGGGTTTCCTGAGCGGGTCCGGTTTTACCCCTTTTTTCCATTGCCTTTGGGACGGACCCTGTCCTCTTTCCGGAAATGGAGTGGTCTGTCCGCAATTTCAAGCAGACAATGTTACTCGCAGGGTACCAAAGGGTAAGTATACAAATTTTGGTTCTGAACGGTGAAACGGTGTAGATTTGTGCCAAAGGGCCTAAATGCAGGGAATGGGGTGATCTGTCCGCAATTTCAAGTGGACAGGGTTACCCGCAGGGTTCGAAAGGGTAAGTATACAAATTTTGGTCCGGATCGGTGAAACGATATAGATTTTTGCCAAAGGGCCTAAATGCAGGAAATGGGGTGGTCTGTCCGAAATTTTAGGTGGACAGTGATATTCACAGAGTTACAAAGGGTAAGTATACACATTTTGGTTCAGATCGGTGAAACTGTGTAGATTTTAGCCAAGGGGCCTAAATGCAGGGAATGGAGTGGTCTGTCCGCAATTTCAAGCAAACAGTGTTACTCGCAGGGTACCAAAGGGTAAGTATACAAATTTTGGTTCTGATCGGTGAAACGGTGTAGATTTGGGTCAAAGGGCCTAAATGCAGAGAATGGGGTGGTCTGTCCGAAATTTCAAGTGGACAGGGTTAACCGCAGGGTTGCAAAGGGTAAGTATACAAATTTTGGTTCGGATCGGTCAAACGGTGTAGATGTTTGCCAAAGGGCCTAAATGCAGGAAATAGGGTGGTCTGTCCGAAATTTTAAGTAGACAGTGTTATCCACAGGGTTACATAGGGTAAGTATACAAATTTTGGTTGAGATCGGTGAAACGGTGTAGATTTGGGCCAAAGGGCCTAAATGCAGGGAATGGGGTGGTCTGTCGGAAATTTCAAGTGGACAGGGTTACCCGCAGGGTTCCGAAGGGTAAGTCTACAAATTTTGGTTCAGATCGGTGAAACAGTGTGGATTTGTATACATAACAGACAGACAGACAGACAGACAGACAGACAGACAAACATTGAGCTTTATATACAGTATATAGATCATTATAACGTCTCAGTAGTTACAAATCAATAAATACAAAAGAAATCAAGAAAAAATATTTGAACCTGCTTGAATTTGATCCACGAACCTCTAGACTATGAGACTAGGACGCTACCACTACGCTACACACGCCCAGTACTAACAATTTGTTAAAAACTGGTTAAGTCAAACAGCATAACATATTTTGTCTTGGAATGACCGATTTCATTAGAGTTTTCTGTCGTTTCTATAAACCATTTGATTCTAAATTTGTATCATTTTGATGAGTACATTCCTAAAAGGATATAAACTTACGAAGTTACTGAAATATGGACTAGCGAGCAAACAATATCCTCCATTTTGACCCAACGGGACGGCATGGCCCAGCACAGTATGGCACGGTCAGCCTGAAATGTCAGTCACGGCTACGGTTACATATTCTATTTCAGAATGCTAATTTTCTACCGGGCACCTTGAGGACTGTGTAAACCTCCCTATGTATGACAAGCGGATTTGGTGAGGCCAGGCCTTGTTGAATCGTAAGTTACAGTTAGGCTATAATACTTGCATGATTCATACATCCCCCATCATGAAACTATCTGGCTACTGGCCTTGTTGTTTGGGTTAAAGACGTTTTCCACATTCATATAAATTGGTACAAAATTTGGTAGAGATCGGATGATTAGGTAGGTCGTAATTTGATCTAAACACAGAACATTGGGGTGGGTGCCATTTCTTTTTCGTTATTATGGCGGCGATATACAACATGACACTGAGTTGTCCCTTGCTAGTGCTACCTCTGTACCAAGGTGATTCGATTTGGATTCGTTGTGTTTGAATTGAATTGAATCATCAAACTATTTGGCTGATGGCTTTGTAGTTTGGTCAAAAGACGTTTCCTACATGTATATTGTTGCAAAATTGTGTAGAGATTAGATGATTAGATTAGTCGTAACTTGATTTTTGCTTTGAACATTTGGGTGGCCGCCATTACGTCTCCGTAAAGATGGCGGCAATGTAAAATATCACACTGAAGAGTCCTTTGCTAGTGCTACCTCTGTACCAAATTTTGTTCAATTCGGTTCAATCGTGTTTGAATTGATAGGAAGGGGGGAGGGTGCCGATATTTGGCCCGTGTAGATCTCATTAATCTACTTTAATTTTTTGCAAAAATTGAAAGTAGGCTAAAAACTAGAAAATCGATATTGTGGTATACACAGTACTTTCTTAATGCAAAGTGGCAAATTAAGGTTTAATACAAGGGTGGCATTAAATTACTGTATCTGATTATTATTTAAATTAGCTTGCATGGTGGGTCAGTGCCAGTGCGTCTGGCAACAGGTGCTAAGATGGCGGGTTCGATTCCTAGCTCAGGAAATCTAAATTTTGGACAGGGGTATAAATCCACGGCCCTCCGAGTCATGCGATGCCGGTCTCTTAAATATCTCGTGGTATCACATTTGGCGATTACTAGACACAATTAATTAAAAACAAGATGTTCAGCAAAGAACATATAGCCTACTTTCTCCTAAATATATGGGTATATTTATGACTCTTTGTCCTCATCCCTAACACAATCACCTCTACCACCATGTATTGTTTGTTTTCTTTTATATTGATAATTAGCCAGTAAGTGTCAAAATCAATATTGTATACTTTATGATGATTGAATAACAAAACTACTAACTTATTGTAATGCATTCACGTCCGTTAATCTCCATATTAAGTCAGCCTGCAAAGTTAAGAATCTTCCGTTTTGGGTATCTTCCCCTTTAAAAATCCGCGCCGATCACAGTAGGTTGGTGCTGCGACCTATCAGTGAATTAATCTTTAAGTTGTACGCCTATGCACTGCCATCGTAATGTACTACGATGGCAGTGGCCTAAAGGTGTTGAATGAGTAGACAGTTTAAAGTAGCCAAGAGGGAGGCGATCCAGCTGGCAGTGTTTAAAGGTAATCGGAGCGCGATCGTGGCTAATAGTTGAACTACTAGTATTACAAAATTGCCATACTTCAGGAGGCCAGGTATTTACAAAGCGGTAAGTTTGGAACAATATTACCCACATAATCCACAAGAGGACAGCACCGTACAGAGGCATTAAGAAGGCTGTGGTTAATGACAACGTGTATTATTCTCCTTTTCCTAATGTCTTCTGTTTATGTGCGATGCTGGGGCTGTGATTTTATTAATAAACGAGTGTATACCTTAGCCTCTCCTTTGAGCTAAATTACATCTTATTCAGTATCTGTGGAAAGAGCTCGTGCACATCATTTGTAAAAGAATTCAAGAAAAAAAAAGTCAACTGTAGCAGTACTGGATCCCCAGCCAACTGCGTGACAGACTAACACGCTAGCCCAGAGCTAATCCTATCCTTAACATCATGATGTTCTTAACTGACATATTAGATACAACCTGTTGGCAAATAATGACTTTAAATAAACGATTTCTTCACAGCAGTACATCTTCATTAAAGATAATTTCATACGAAGTTTATATTATTGTATCAGTAGGGTATATCACATACAACATACTAAAACTATTGAAATATAAGACAGGCACATGAGGACAGCTGCCATCTTGTCGTGTGACACAGACAGCTCAGCTCTTTTAAGCCACTCAGACAGTATAATATTATAATATTAAATTATAATAAATAACGGATCACGACCTTCAGGATAGCTTAAACCACCCTAGGCTCGATAATCGGAATTGGTGGGTCTTAAGCTATTGATTAAAATGGTTGAATAATTAACACGGCCGCCATCCTGAAATGGCACGGCCGATGACCTTGAATGTTGGGTGAAAGACGCGTCCTATATAAAGGTATGTTGTCACCAAATTTGGTAGAGATCGGATGATTAGTTTAGCCGTAATTTGATTTTACGTTTTGAACGTTTGAGTGGCCGCCATTCTGTTTTGGTAAAGATGGCGGCGATATAATGTATGACACTGAGGTGCCCTTTGCTAGTGCTACCTCTGTACCAAATTTCGTTCAATTCGGTTTCACCGTGTTCGAATTGATAGGGGGGACGGACATTCAGAGTACACACACTCACACACACACACACACACACAGACTCACACACACATACACACACACAGACAGACACACAATTTTTCGCCCTGTGTTGATCTCATAAGTCTACTTTCATTTTTTGCAAAAATCGAAAGTAGGCTAATAATTACATGATCGTGTTGGAAGCTATTATTCAGTGTTGCATTACTAATCAAAAAGTAATGTTTTTTAGTCGGTCAACACGATTGCTCCCAATTGCAATGGGTGGTTCCCAAATTCTGAAATAAAAAGTACATGAGAATAATATATACACTCGGATGACCCTTTTCAATCTTCAAGCGATCATCATCAAATCTTTTACACGTAGGCTCTTAAATCTACGTCTACAAGTATGTGTGATGGTATTTTACAATATATACACTTATTTAGTTGCAGTAGTAATTCAACTACACTACAGATTGAGATTTGTTAGTTATATGTGATTTCTTGTTGAGATACTGATAGTGGTGATTGAACTCCTTCCTTATGCAATTTAGAGAAACCAGCAAACCCGTGCGAGAACTCTCGCATAATCTAATTGGATCAGTGCGCCCCATGTATACAGACTACCCGCCCGGCACTAGTGCTATGCAGGCTATACGCGCGACAGTTCTGCCAGGGGCAATCGTCTAGTTTATTTGTTTAATAGCACTTTATAAACAAATACATATATTTCCGTTTACTTTTCATGAAATGTACTATTGAAACGATTTGGAGATCTTGGTACAAACCACTCCTTCTAACTCCCTCTGGTTTAGGAGCTTGAGTTTTGTGAAACATACACCTTAGCGTATTATATAATAAGGCTGGATGTGCTATCTCGGAGAGGACATTTGCACTTACATAGCCTTGACCTCATAAGTCGATTTTCTTGTTTCCATAATTTGAAATGTAGGCTCAAATGAACTTAATTGGAGGCTGACTTGGTCAGCAACACTAGTTGCCAAAATACATTTAAGGCTTCCCAGTAGAAAGAGAAAGCATTCCACACACCACAATCTCAAAGGGTTTAAGATCCCTAAATACAATTACCTCAATGGTCAATGAAGATCCCCGACTATTTCCCGTATAGATATAATGTATGAGTGCTATTACTACCATGTACCAATTTAAAATGAGAGCTTTGCTGTCATATAACATGTTACAGAAATCATGTGGGCACCAGTATATGGAGAAGGAAAGAGTCTGCTCCGAATATGGTATGATATCAGAAGAGGGTTTGAAGTTGCTAAACTTGTAAGGAATGTTGCATACAGCATGGTGGGTGGAGGCTGGAGTCTCGTGCTGTTTATCTAATACGGTGGTGGAAGTGAGAGCGGGATGGCTAGCTAGTAGCGGGGGAGGGGTTCACACAGCAAGCCAAGACAGGATCAATACAACTCCGAGACTGTACATGGCCTACCAAAACATACACGCGCCCGCCGGTCGACCGACCGACCCACCGGAAATTCCTTATAAAAATGAAACAATACAATACAAAAATATATATGGTACACCTTAAAGAGCACAGACTGATATTCTTCGAAATCCAGCGGCCTCAACATCTATCAAGAGCACAACGACACCTTTGAGGCTCAAACTCAAACTTTTCATATTAATGGATCGCCAACTTGACTTGTGGAAACCTTCAGTGGTTTCATGGAAGTTGTGACAGATTTGAATATGTTTCGGCTGCTTTGATCATATGAAATATAGGTTTATGAGATAAATTTCAGTTCATGTTTGCCTGTTTATGGATATTCCCTTATATATTTTCCTTATCTTACATATTTTCATGACCGTGTAAACTAGAGATTTTACATCAGCATTCAATATAGGTTTTAACTATTACAAAATCACCAAGAAAATTTTCTCGATACTGGAGGGTTATAAATCATGTATCGTCGTGCAACTTTCAAGATGATGGACACGAAAAGTTGTAAATTAATTGTTGTAGCTGGTGACCTAATGATCTCATCAGTGTAAAACTTCGGATAATAAATACGTAAATAAGGCAAAATACATTAAACTATACTGGATTTCAATTGTATTCCAAATTTCAAGATAGTGGCTATGTAAATTTCTAAAAAATTAAATAAACTTTCAATGATATCAACGAAATTTTGATTGATTCATAACTGATTTAAATCTAAATCTACTGGTATATATATTGTGAGCGTATATTTTATAAATGAAATATGTCGTGCATGTCCATTATTTAGAAATGTATTTAAGTTTATCATCATGAAATGATCCAGTCTTGGGGACATGCTGGCTGCGTGGCTCAGCGGTAACGTTCTCGCTTGCTGGGCCCAAGGTTGCAGGTTCGTATACTGGCGCAGTCAACTGGCATTTGAGGGTGCGCAAATGCAAGGGAGCCGTGTCTGTAGATTTACTGGCACGTTCAAGATCCCCTTCGGGGCAAAATTCCAGCACCCCGGCGTCTCTAAAAGCCAGTGTAGTTAAAAGGGACGTAAAACCAATAGCATTTTTTTCTTGGGGACATCTGGTTTATTGAACTGATAACATGAGATAATATTTTTCCTGATTTTTTGATTCCAATGTTTCAATAGTGCGCGTGGACACAATTGGTTGGTTGGTTCTTAGGTTTAGGGTCTGCGACAACGTTGTCATGTAGCCCCGTGTACTTTGGGTGTGTGTAGAATCTGTCTGATAACCGGTGTTAATTGTGATGACTGTATTAGTGTGTGTTACCTGTTTTCTAATTCAAGTAAGGACTGCAAACTTTTGAATAATTTAAATAGTTCCTACTTTTGCCACCAAACGCCACCGTCAACGACTACTAGTTCATAACTTGGCTACCAGACGCCATGGCAGTCGGCTCTTGGCAACGAACGTAGCAACCTAAGAGCGTTGTTTACATTCTTAACCTATACAATTTAGCTCCACACAGATGTAATTAGTGGAAGGTCTTTAACATGCCATAAATCTATGACATGGGACCACCGGCTTTACTTCTCCTCCGAAGGAAGGCATAATGAGGGATTTTTAACGCTCTTAAGAAATCCGACGGCTTCGGCCGGATTTGAACCCGCGATCTTGGGCATAGAAGCTCAGCATGCTACCGACTACTGTACGCCACCGAAGCCGCCGGACACAATTAAAAATATATGAAGTCATAGCATGTGTACCTTCAGTCGAGTGCCCCGATACCATATGATTGTTATTAATTTGCTGATCGGGCTTCTTATTTCCGTCAAATGAAGCTCTCGGAATGCCAATTATGGGCAGTATAGATCTATTTGAACGTAACTATCGATTATAGTACTTGAGAATTACGCACGGCACCAATATTGAATTTAATTAGCTGAACCATTTGTAAGTGGGCTACTCCTTTTGTAGAGCGAGACTCAAATTTAGTACGACCTTGATAATTGATTCAGCCGGTGGTCCAGTAAGGCAAGGAATATTCAGGAGGCCTCCAGCTGGCGGCTATAGAAATAGTACAGTTAAAGTTCATGAAAGGAGGCACACCTTTGTGGCAAGTTAAATTCAATTCCACTCTGGCTTTGAGAAATTGATAGGGGTTAGTATACACAAACCGAACAGACGGGTATACACACAGAGAAACATGCACGTACCCCACACACCACTACAAACATCAGAATAACACAGATTATTAGAAATATTCTACACACTCAAGTACACGGGGCTAAATGATCACGAAGCCCAAGGCCCCAAAATGAAAATACAACGACCATTAATTATTTTGTGGAAAACGTTAAAAACTGGTTATTTCTCTCAGATACGCAGATATAATTCGCCTAATACGTATGGATGGCTTTAAGTCATATATCAGATATTCAAGTTTGGTACAATTCCTTAACATTTATAATTATTAATCATCTATTTGAAGCAATATTTGTGACATACGAAATGAAAATATTTACAAGAACTGAAGAGTCAACTCTCTATGATTCCTAGGATTCTCACCGTCTGTACGTTGTTTGTTAGAGCATTCCTGGGATAACAGTTCAGAAGAGTTTGTTGTCATGATACTAATGTTAAAATCAAGTGCCAATTTAAGGAAGGATAGGTTGATTCATTTATGGATTTTGTGACATCGTGATCATTTAGTTCCGTCTACTAGAGTATGTGTGTGAAATCTGTCTGTTAACTTGTGTCATTGTTATGACTGTACTAGCTTATCTATCTATAATTGAGACTAGTTTCAGGAAGGAGGCGGCCGTGGCCTATGTTAGGCAATATCTCCATATTTCCCAGGAGTAAAATTTGGAAAGCAAGGAAAACTACTTCTAAGAAGGTTGAGGCATGCATGACCTATGTGATCAAAGTTTTATTAGGTACCTCCAGACAACAAGAGACGTCAGCAGTACACATAAATATAATTACTAGGACGAATGATTGGGTTAAATTTATTTTGGACTTGAAACATCCCAGCATTTGTTTGGAGAGGAAAATATCCCGAAAAACTACCTTCTGTGTGACCACTGTTTGCACTAGATTTTAAACCTTGAATCCTTGTCTTTGGTCACCTACTTGTTTTTTTCCGTCCGTTTACTGGCTACCTGTGTAATAGCCAAGTGTACACATTTACTGTCAATAAGCAATTCGCAAAACTAACTACTCAGGACGACTTATTCGTGTTACACATGTTTACGTCCATAGCACCTTTACCTTTGGGTGGCCTCGGAGCTAACATATTCCTTATGCCAATGTACTCAGTATGGCGGCCCGGATTGCTGGTATCCTTGTGGCACGCTATTATTGAAACACGCTGTACATAGCACTGAGATTAACTTCCAAGAACTGCGGAAGCCCATCACCTGGAGTCTCTCATATACCTGGTACAAATAGAACGTAGAGCGTCACCTGTTGAGAACTTGAATAATAAAAGGGGAGTTTTGTCATTTGAAAGAGTAATGCGAAGGAGGTGGGCTAAGGAGAGGCAAAAGGGTAATTAACTATTAATTAGCTACAGAGATTTCGACACAGTTACTCTGAGCAGTACGGTCTGTCGACATGAAGTCTTAGAACTCGTGGAAAAGAAGCTCTGACTAAATGTCACTGCAGTCTGCTGCGCTTCTGTAGTGTCTCATGAGTTCAATCAAAAATTCCCAGCTATGGCCATTGGCTGCAATTCATCTTTCAAAAGGAATCAAACTTCATACAAGATAAAATTAACTGTTAATTGAAATCACATACGCACGAGAAGATGACTAAAAGTAATACAACCAAATAACAATATTCTAGAGCTCGTAACGCTATCAAAAAGGAAAGAAGTAGTACCGTGAAAAAACTAAATAGCCTATTTTCATATATCACACTGGTCTTCTCCATTAAAGCTCTTCTTCCTGTTAAAACGATTATCAATGTGATAGGCCTATACTAAATAGCTTTTAGTACACGACCAATGTCTTCACCAATACCATTACAATGAGAACATACTGTATGTGTTACAATATACTGTATAGCTTTCAATATTAGAGATTAAGACTCTTCCCACGATATGGCATCTTTCTGTAACGAACCACAGGAATTAATTTTCATAAAGTCAAATGCACGGCTTCTACGATTTACGAAAAGTGAGCTACAGAATTTAGTGTCATTAGATAATGATTGTTATCATAGCACACCATATGAGTCGCTTGAATACGATACGAGAAATAAACAAGTAGTTCCGTGAAAAACTATACATCCTATTTTCATATATCCTACTTATGTTAATTGCCACTATCAACATACAAAATTTCAGCTTAATTGCTGTAATAGATTCGTAGATATTGAGAACCGACTACGTATTGCGGATGGTCGCCATGTTGGATTTTTATATATGTAGGTCTTAAAGTTATGTACTGTTACATGAATATTATTGCGTACGTGTAGTATTCAAACTGCAATCGCATGATTAGGACACAAGAAGTAAAAACAAGATTTTAATATTTCACACAGCTGCCATCTTGTGTTTATGGAAACAATTGAAAAAATTAGAAGCTATTGGATAAACATTTGTATAAAGATTTACTGTACCAAGTGTCACTGCACTCGGATGGTTAAATTGCGAGAAACGACCATGTGAATATTTATACTTCGCGTCGCCGCCATGTTAGGTTTGTGATCACCAGGTTATTGAAAGTCCTATAGGTGAACTTATGTTCAAAGCCCCTATGAACAATTTCAAAAAATCAGTTTGGTTGCTGTAATAGATTCGTAGATATTGAGATCCATCTAAATATTACGGATGGTCGCCATGTTGGATTGTTATATGTTTAGGCTATAGAGCCATGTACCATTAAAGGAAAATTATTGCATAGGTTCATTATTCAAACTTTCATTTCGATTGCATGTTTACGACACAAGAAATAAAAACTTAATTTTAAAATTCGCAGAGCCGCCATCTTCAAGTTATGTAAACAATTGAACAATATTAGATACCAGTGCATTACAATGTGTATACTAATTTCCTGTACCAAGTTTCATTGCATTTGGATCATTAAAACGCGAGAAAGGTCTATTGAAAATTTTCAATTTCGGTTGGCCGTCATATTCGTTTTGTAGTTAACTGGTTTTTCAAAGTCTTATAGATGAACTTCCAGTAGTGCCCTTTATCTCCTTACAAAATTTCAGGGTGATACCGCTAATAGTTTCAGAGATATAGAATGCCGGTGAAATATTTTGCACAGCCGCCATCTTGAGGTTATATAAACAATTGAACGAAGTTACATGTCGGTGCATTACAATGTGTATAAACATATACTGTGCCAAGTTTTATTGCGTTTGGTTGGTTAAATCGCGAGAAAGGTCTATTACATATAAAAGTCGCAACTTCGCTTGGCTGCCATGTTGGTTTCGTAGTTACCAGGTTTTCAAAAGTCTAATAGGAGAACTTTTAGTAGTTTCCTTTATCACCGTAAAATATTCAAGGGTGATGTCGGTATTAGTTTCGGAGATATTGAATGCTGGTGAAATATTTCGCACAGCCGCCATGTTGGATTGGTGAGACGTAACAATATTTGAAGGGCACGGTCGGGGTCTTCCGAAATAGTGCTATGATCTTACCAAGTTTCATTGAAATCGCTCCAGTTGTTTAGAAGTTATTAGGGCGGGGGGCACACACCATCTCACACACACACACACACACACAGTCGGATTTTTTAAGAGTGTTAAAATCCCTCAGTATGCCTTCCTTCGGAGGGGAAATAAAGCCGGTGGTCCCATGTCACAGATGTATGGCATATTAAAGGCCCTTCCACTAATTACACCTGTGTGAAGCTAAATTGTATAGGTTAGGAATGTAAACAACGCTCTTAGGTTTCTACGTTCGTTGCCAAGAGTCGACTGCGGTGGTGTCTAGTAGCTAAGTTCTGAACTAGGCCTAGTAGTCGTTGACGGTGGCGTTTGGCGGCAAAAGTAGGAACTGTTTGAAAAATTCAAAGTTGCAGTCCTTACTTGAATTAAAAACAGATACACACACCAATACAGCCATCACAATTAACACCGGTTATCAGACGTATTCTACACACACCCAAAGTACACGGGGCTACATGACACACAGACAGACACACGGACAAAAGGTGATCTCATAAGCCTATTTTTAGCCTACTTTCGATTTTTGCAAAAAATGAAAGTAGACTTATGAGATCAACACAGGGCGAAAAAAGTGTGTCTGTCTGTGTGTGTGTATGTGTGTGTGTGAGTCTGTGTGTGTGTGTATGTGTGTGTGTGAGTCTGTGTGTGTGTGTGTGTGTGTGTGTGTGTGAGTCTGTGTGTGTGTGTGAGTGTGTGTACTCTGAATGTCTGTCCCCCCCTATCAATTCGAACACGGTGAATGCGAATTGAACGAAATTTGGTACAAAGGTAGCACTAGCAAAGGACACCTCAGTGTCATGTTTTATATCGCCGCCATCTTTACTAAAACTGAATGGCGGCCACTCAAACGTTCAAAACGTAAAATCAAATAACGACTAACCAAATCATCCGATCTCTACCAAATTTGGTAACAACATACCTTCGTATAGGATGCGTCTTGTGACCAAACTACAAGGTCGTCCGCCATACCATTTCAGGATGACGGCCGTGCGAATTATGCAAACTTTATAATCCATATCATGGGACCCACCAGTTCCGATTATCGAGCCGAGAATCGTTTTAACTGTTCTAAAGGAAGAGGCACGTTCGAAATTAAAAGTTTATTTTGTACTACTATAGTGCAGACGTGATTTTAAAAAGCTGAGCTGATTCAGTAATAAGACAAGATGGCAGCGGATATCTTGTGCCTGACTTATATTTCACTAATTTGAGTATTGCATGCAATATAGCGTACTGATACAAAATAAATAAACTTTGTATGAAATGCATTATATATAAATAATATACTCCAGTGATGAAAACGTTTAGTATAAATCATTATTTGCTAACAAGTTCTATGTAAGTCATTTTATATAGAACGATGTTCGTTGACACAATTAGCTCAGTTGTAGAGCGTTAGCCTATCGCTCAAATGCCTATGGTTCAAACCCGATCAGAGCTAGGTTTTTTGCTTGAAATGTTATATGTTTATTGTTTTGTAATGACTCAGATGTTTTAAAATTAAGCGTTATATTGTGCATATTATGGTGTAAAATATATATTTAATTAAAACATAATTCGCCAGCAGATTTACTCGAGACATCTAGCTGCCAAAAAGGTAACTAGATTAACTTCCAGATTTAATTGAAAAGTTTCTTATTCTGGCCGCTAGAATGCACTCGCTCTGTTAGGATTATATTGTTCGATATTTCACCACTAGATGTCACGACTAGTCTACGTGGGGCTCCATTGATTACTACACCATTGGCATTCTATGCGCATCGAATTTGAAGAATGACAAGATGATACTACGATACATTTTTACTTTTTATTTTTAAGGGTTTGTAACAGCCTATTTTGCGTTACTTGAAAATGTTATTTGAAGTAAAGAACAAAACGATTTCACATAGTTGGTGTTAGTTCAGGTTATTAATTACTACTTTAATTTCAGGCAAATAGCAATTGAAAATATCCACATAGTTTGTATACACACGTCTCTGTAGGGTCATGGAAAGATTTGTTAATTCAATTAGGGTTGTGAAAGCCATGCACAACCAGACGTGTAAAGACATGCCTCAACTCAAAGTTGGATGTTGCCCACGGCAGGTCGTATATGTAATATTAATAATAATAATAATGTTATTGGTTTTACATCCCTTTTAACTACTGCTGCTTTTAGAGACACCGGGGTGCCGGAATTTTGGCCCGAAGGGGATCTTTAACGTGCCAGTAAATGTACTGACACGGCTCCCTCGCATTTGTGCACCCTCAAATGCCAGCTGACTGCGCCAGGATACGAACCTGCAACCTAGGGCCCAGCAAGCGAGAACGTTACCGCTGAGCCACGCAGCCAGTCCGGTCGATTATGTCTCCAGATCCATAACATTCTTGATATACTTCTTATCTTTCTTTCTTTCTTTCTTCAATGATGGTAGCAGTTTTTATCTAGGTTGTGGCGTTTGGTAGAGGTAAATCGTTTCCAAGGTCTTCAACAAAGAATAGTTATATTATACTCTTTGATAATAACAACGAGTTATAACTATACTCATACATTTAGGAGAAAGTAGGCTATATGTTCTTTACTGAACATCTTGTTTCATAAATGAAAATAGGCTTAAAAAGGAGGTTTACAATTTTGAACTGATGGATCTTGAATGTTTAAAATCAATTGAACATCATTAGACGTCTCTACACAAAGCTCTGAATAAATATTCGCCGTGCGAAGTTTCACTGCACTCGGGCGATTTGATCACCAGAAGAGTTATTTTAAATATTTGAAAATCACATGGCTTCTATACGTATCTTTCCGTGCTTCTCGGGATTTGCAAGTCACATTTGTCCTTACTTAACAGTCATCTAACACCATACAAAATTTCAGTTTGATCGCTTAAATAGTTTCGGAGATATTGTGAAACGGTAAAATGTATCGTATGGACGCCATGTTGGATTGTTTTATATAATACTATGGCATTATATGCCAGCAGATGAATATTTTAATCGTGGCTCCAACCTACATAGCTAGCGCTTGTTTAGGACACGAAAATTATTGACGTGATTTTAGGAATTTAGCTCAGTCGTTATCATTAATTTCTCATAGAAATTGAATTAAATTGGACGCGAATATATTAAACCCTGTATGAACATTTACCGTTCTAAGTTTCACTGCGGTCAGATAATTAAGTCACGAGAAAAATCCATATAAATATTTGAATTTCGCGTTGCCGCAATGTGGGATTTGTGTTTATCAGGTTATTAAAAGTCCCATACAGGTACTTAAGTTAATCGCCTCTATCAACATAAAAAATTTCATTTTGATTGACGAAATAGATGAGCAGATATTGAGAACCGTCTTAATATTTCGGATGATCACCATATTGTATTGTTCTATGTGTAGGCCATAGAGTAATGTAACATTAAATGAAGATTATTGCGTAGGTTTATTATTCAAACGTTCACTTCGATCCCATGATTAGGACACAAAATATAAAACGTTAATTTTAAAATTTTACACATCCGCCATCTTCCTTTTATGAGAAAAAAATTGAATCGAAGTAGATGCCAGTAGATTAAATATTGTACAGAGGTGTAGGGTGTCAGGGTTCACTGCGATTTTCACGTCAATACCGCGGAGAGTCAGAAAGTTGTTGTATTTAGGGTCTTGGATATCGCAGACATTTCAGCACCGTGTATTTGGGTACGTGTAGAACTTGCCCGACAGCCTGTGTTGTAGTGATGCCTGAGTGTGTCCATATTTAATTGAGGCTAGGATTGGAAAGGAGGCGACTGTGGCCTTAAGCTAGGACACATCTCTGTATTTCCCAGAAGTCAAGGTGCGATACCACGGCAAATTACTTCTAAGATGACTGAGGCGTGTATGACCTTATGGTTCAAAGTCTTATTACGTACCTCCAGATAACAAGATACGTCGTGCACGTAAATGCAATTACTAGGACTAATGATTAGGTTAAATTTGCCTTGGGCTTGAAATATGGTAACAGCTCAGCATTTGTTTGGAGAAGACAATATTTTGAGAAACCACCTTCACTGTGGCCACTGTTTCATCAGACATTAAATCTTGATTCTTTGAACGAGCAGCTGTTCAGTTCAGTTGTGAAATTCGCTAATTTGGTTTATGTGATGGGAACCGAACATTCAATCTATGAAGAAGGATCTCTTTTCTCCAGTGAACGTAGTTTATCTAGCTTTGGAACATACAGTAGGTTAAAAATGCCTCTTGAAACGAAGAACTTATTTAACGGCCAGCCAGAGCTCCGCTAACTAATCATCTGGTTTGTTAAAGACATGTAAACTCTGTACGAGAATGTACACCTCCCATTCCAGTTCAGCAAAGAATGCATCGTGTTCCCAGAACTTTAGCACGGAGTGTACCAACTGTACGTCTAACTGGTCAATGGACATATTCCCATGGACACGTTATATTCTCATTAAGCTCAATGTTCATTAAAACAATGGCCTTGCCTCGCCCCGGTCTGGCTAGGCTACACCGCCGCACACAGAGGCCAACCGTAGCGCAAGATTCACAATGCTTTGATTTCTCATTCAATATACGGTATGCATGCAATAAAGAACAGGCAGAGCCCCTAGGGGATAATTTTAGAGTTCATCTCCTACAAAGGTTCAACAAGATAGGCGTTAAAACTACATTTCTTTGTGATATGACGCCCTTTGTAGAAAATAATTTTCTATCTCACATGAAAGGAGCGCTTTCTTTTGGTATCATAACAGAACAGCAATTGCGTATAGAAAATCATTTAACCAGTGACAAAGCAGTTTTGAGCTAAGAGTTGCATATTATTTTGGCTGGTTTTAAAGGATGTTGTCAAATTGCTTTTTGGCTAGCCTTCATGATGTAGCACCGTTCACTCTCGTTACAAAACGTATGCTTGTATCTAGACTCATCAGTGTAAGAAGATAAGAAGATTGAAGCTTGGAGTAAAATAAATATGAATCATAGCGCTGACTGTGGCGATCCTGTAAAAGGATTTTTCGCTGTTTATTTTTCATTCTCGGATAGGAATTTCATAATATTCTTCGCTAGTTATATTGGAATACTTTTGTTGTTTCATTTATGAACCATGGACATGTTGATAATAATCGCCGTGTACTGCTGTGTTTATGATACATATATGACAGTCACTCAAGGATTGGGTGGGTATCCAAGGTACCCAACAGTAAACTGAGTTTGAAAACCAGCTATACCAATAATAATAATAATAACCATACTAGTAAACCACTCAGATATCGTTCTTGTGGACAAAGCGCGAAAGAGAACCTTTATCAATGATATCGCAATGCCCAATTTCCATAATGCACAACAAACCTGCTGTGAGATCACCAAGTATATGCCCTTGGCTGAGAAAATACGGCAAATGAGGGGACAAGAAAGTGTAGTACTTCTGCCCATAGTCATCTCTTTTACTGGTATCATCTCTAAATCATTGGCTCGCAATCTTGAAATATTGGGAATACATCCTGGTCTACATATCATCATGCAGAAGGCCGTCATGTTGAAGACCTATTCCATAGTTCGCTCGTTTCTCAATGTGCCACACTAAAAGAAGTTGTCATACCGTTTTGCAAACAAGCCAATGACATGTTGATTTAGCCCACTTATGTGGTGAAATTAATGTGATAATAATAATAATAATAATAATAATAATAATAATAATAATAATAATGTATTTCTGAAAAAGGAGAAATCTTAAAAGAGTGATGAGTGGAGAAATATGATCCTTCCCTCCGCAAGAACGATATAGATGCTGACTCGGGGATAGTCAGAGACCAGAAAGTTCAAAATGAAGAAGATTACAATTTTCCAGAGGAAAACGGGCTAACAATTTAAGCATCACTGCGTTGATTTGAAAAGGACTCGCCGTAATAAATAGCCTACGTGTTGTGTCATATGAAATCTGGTGTTAGTTAAGAAATTTGGCGACTGAATGATACAAATATTTGGTGGTTTTAAGATTTAAAAGTTATTGTTTGTAAAGTTTTGTTTGCGTTCACAATAATCTGATGCATGTTGTAAAATGAATTAATTTATGCATTACGTGTTTCCAATAAAAACAACACAAGATATCTAGAAATAGTTTTCTTTAAATTCTCTCCTTCCAGTGTAACATTTCAAAACTGTCTACAGCCAATTGAAATAATTAATAACTCAGTGCAAATTCATATTCTATTTTCCAAAAACACAAATCTTTTCATGTATGACCCTGTAACTGTAATTCTCAGAAAGCTTGATCACATCCAATAATTCGAAAAGTTGCTAATAGTTTTTCGCATAAAATGATGGTGTATTGGCTTTCACGGCCAGTGAATTAATACTCAGCAATTTTTCTAGGAATGTGCCGTGTCTTGTTTGGGGTTTCGCCTAGGACACCAAGCTGGCTCATCAGCAGGCTCTTGGAGTCTGTGGATGTAGGAAGTTTTGAAATTGGGTGCTTCATATAATCCTTAAGGCTGTAATGGATACCATCAGTGTGACATATCATGTCCTGGCACATCCAGACCAGCTCGGTATTTGTCTACGTAGTCGTACCCAAAGCCCCTTCGAATTCTTCAATAACCTTATCTGTATTAAAGTACCAAACAATATGCTCGTTGGGTTGAGAACTTGGCAACCTGAAAATGCTAAAACCGGTACAACCTCTTCGTTACGGGCAGATGACCTTACTGTTCCACCCCTTAAAACAAAAATAACTATCGAACTAAGCTTTGTATTAGTACTGGTGTCAATACCGTAGGAGGTATGCCACTTTTGGACAGGATTCAATTACGTGAAGTCATCTATACTGTTGAAATGAGCACCAACGGAAAGATGCTTCTGGGGAGGGAAGACCATGTAGAAGAACCCCCACTACGGAGCATTTGTATTTAAAGGTAAAAGTGTACAAAATAGTGAATTTTACAACTATTTTCTTTCAATACCGTTTCTCAGAAACTACTGCTGCTATAGAGTAAAAATTTTGTAAACCTGCTACTACGGTAGCATTATTGCAGAATGGAGCCATCAATCCGTCAGTCACTTCCAGAGCAGCTTGCAGAGACAGAACACATTTCTGTTGTCTTGTACATTTGATCGATTTCAAGAACCTAGATTTGAAAATGCTGACTTGACGAAAGAAACATATCATCTGTGTAACCGATCCCTCCCTCGTTGTATTTGTGAAATCAACTAAGTTATTAATCACGTAATAGAAGCTATATATATTTTGTGGCCCGATTGTCAATTGTATCATCATACGCTAATAATAATAATAATAATAAGCTTCAGGTAGAAACTCACATTTCCCAAACCTCATTATTGGGCATAAATACGTGCTGACCGACCGAACTGCATACTGTATATTTGGCTTGAGTAGAGCTGGGAAATCACGGAAAACAATTTACACCATGGCTGAGGTAGAAATCGAACCCACTTATTCTCAGTTCTACCTCACTAGACAGAATGTACCCCGTTCCAGACCGTAGACCATATTTAGAATTCTTGGCAGAAGAATGCTGGCTTCCACACCACGTAGTGGATAAGTATGCATAAGTAACAAGTCCATTTTCCGATTATTAGCTTGAGAGTTATACCAGTTTAACTCGAGATAACCTATCCTTCAACAACCCTCAGCCGGTGTTGTGAGGTCTTTAAAGGTACACCTGGTGCTCCCTCCAAATCCCTTTCCAGGTTCTATTTCCCCTGCAGCTTTCTTTAAAGTCAAGACCGACCAGCAGTCGAAGTCGTGCTAAGAAGCTAGTAGATACCTCAGTAACTTGTGGGGTACAGAAAATGACCCTGCAACACAATTTACGACACAAAGTTGCTTTTATGTCAAAGGTGTAAAGTGTTAGTAAAATTCTATATATGCAAATTATTATAGGGAATGGTACTTTATTACAAATGAAAAAGAAGAGGATGAGGGTTTAATGTCTATAAAACCATTGCGGCTTCCCCAGTTTTTAAGAACAAGAGTACCTGGAGAAAGTTATAAAAGGATCTACAACAAGCGTTGTGTTTAAAATCTATATCAAACAATGGTAAAGAGATAAAAAGTTGTATTCAGTGTGTAACTATTGTAAAAAAAAACTAAATGAATAAAAATATTGTATGGGTATTGGCTGTTTTTTCTTAATTCCTATCCCCATGTCCCACTATTAATGCAATTGTTAACCATCAACAGTCTCTGACTATGTTCATAAAGAGAGTGCCTTAAACAATACACTCTGGCTATAGTTTGTGTACCGAGTATCATAATAATACAGTGTGGCCAAGCAATGTTAAGTCAATAGTTATGTCAGGTAAGGGATTCGAACCCTTGCTTCCTTGTACAGAAAATTTGATCTTAAGTTAAACACCTTAACCACTCGACCAACCTGACAGTTACTAATTTAATTAGTCTTGTGGACTTGAGTGCTTACAAAACTCTTCCCAGTATACATTGATTAAACCACTTGCTTGTTTTGAAATATAGATTTTGTTTTGTTTTTACCATAACATTGCAGTTATGAGTCTTGTGAACTTGGTGTTTAATATAGGGTTAAAGGCATTTTAAAATAATTTCAGAAAATCTCTTAGGTATCGTGTCATGGGTTTTAGTAATGCATTACAGTTCGTTGACTAACATTTACCGTTACACAACATTATTTTGGTGAGCTTACATGTTGTTGTTTGAGTCTTTAGTCTTTTGACTGGTTTGCTGCAGATCTAATCGTTTCATCTCTATATACTGTAGCTACCACACCCTACATTCAAGACCATCTGTTTAACATATTCTAACCTTGGTCTCCCCCTACAAGTTCTTGGGTTCAATTCCAAGCTTTAACACAAAATTTTTAAAGTGGTATGAGGACTAAAACAAGTATAATCAGTCTCGTGTGGTCCAAAATAAGTAGGGTTTGATTCACACCTCAACCATACAGCACCATGTTTTTTATTTTTTTTAATAATGATAGCCATTTGTTCATTTTCACATTTCACACATTACAATTTGTCAATTTTCCATTCGCATTTCTTTTAAATGTTAGTTTAAAGTTTTTTGAATTTCATGATATGGAAACATGGATTTTCCAATTTGTTGTTTACACATTTTATTTTTATTTTGTTTATGTCAAAAGTTCATATTTGCGAAACATGATTTTTTCATTTTAAGATTTTGTAAATGGTGTTAAAGTGAGTGCTTGGCCATGGCTATGGTACAGTCTGTCTATGTGTATGCAAAACATAGAGGTCTACTATTACTACTGCAGGTAAGGCTGTTTTTTACTCTCTCTATCTCTTTCTCTCTCTCTTTCTGTGTAGTCATACATCCACACAACCATTCCTGTCTTTGAGAACAAACACACAACCACTCTATTTATCCCTAAAAACATCATTGACATGCACACTCATCCCAAAGAACTTTAATTATATATTTAACATTTACCATTACAAAAATAAATGGTTTCCACTATTTACAAAAAATTAACTATTTACATTTACAAAAATAAATATTTTCAAAATACTAAATAAATTAAATCTACTGGTTACAAAAGCCATGTCTCTAAACAATAAAATATAGAAATCACACCTCCTCCTAGTGGTTATAACCCCTTGGTAGGCAAATGCGTAGTTCATTCGTCTGCACACATTTGTTATCCATCAAGGCAAAAGTGCATTTTCTCTGTTCCACAAGATACGAATTATAGTTGCTGGATTGTATCCTGCACCGTTTATGCGACATAGCTATACCAGTTCATGAAATTGCTAGTTAGTTCTCTACATATAGCCCTACATATGACTTCCTTACAACTAGTGTGTGATAGGCAGCCTTAACTGTATATCACAACCAGTCCACCTTTGTATTTGTAATCCAAGTAATAATTTGAAAAGAGACGAGTGCAATCGGTTTAAAACATTATCTATGCTTTTTTATATGTTTATGACATGCGTATTAACCAGAAATCAAACCCTAGTCCACTTTAGTGAAAGGCTAACAGCTTAACCACTGCGCCAAGATGCACTTCTTTCTTAGATTGATTCGTTCTAGGCCTTAGAGCTTGAAATAGAGTTAAAATCTCTAGTGTAAGTGGCAGATGTGCTCACCACTGCAGCGCAAAATGGTTAGCTGGTAACATTAGACAACAGGAAATGATTGTATTTCTGTTAGCCAAGCATTTCAGTCATCTGCCTAGAGAGAGAGAAAGAGAGAGAGAGAGTTATTAGCCTCAAGTATTTAACACTTGTTGTGTGTAGCGACCATCAGTAAACACTGAGCAAGTTTTAACAGTCAACCCATAAAAACAGTATAGGTTAGTTGTGTGTGGTTCATGTACTTGTGTGTGTGTGTGCATTAGCATCATGCACTAGCTTTACCTTACCCTCTATAGGTAGAGCGTTATCCCTTTCCTTTCTGACATTACCAATGACCACATTCACCCACAAATTTTACACTTAAACCATTGGCTTGTTTTTGATTAAGTTTGGTTCCGTTTAGTTCGGTTTAGTTGGGTTTGATTCAGCTTGGATCAGTTTAGTTCGATATAGTCACCATTTTGGATTTTAGCTATCCTCTTTAACCAATCAATTAAAGATTGTCTACTCTTATTTCTTAAATCGATAAATCAGATTTTGTATACACCATTTGTCATTTATTATCCCATACCTACAACATATACTCTCTCTGTACTGCAGTTTGATCTGAAAACAAGTTCCATTGGTGAAAGACTTGTCAGTCACCATTCATGTAGCCTACAATAATTCTTTCACTACCTAGCTATGTTTCATCACTCATGGTAAACATTTCACACGTCCATATCCGATTATAAGTTTATAAAATCTCAGGTCGATGACCTTGATGTATTGGGTATTTTTGGGTAAATTCATTAGCCATGGGAATGGGTTGACCATTCTAAGTCCTATGACACCTCACATGTTGATATCCGATGATTAGTTTATAAAATCTCAGGTCAATGACCTTGCTGTTTTGGATTTTTGGGGTAAATTCATTGGTCATGGGAAAGGGTTAACCATTCGTAGTCCTATGACACCTCACTTGACCCTCTCTAATGATAAGTTTATAAAATCTTAGGTCAATGACCTGCTGTTTTGGGTATTTTGGGTAAATTCGTAGGTCATGGAAAAGGGTTGTCCATCCTGAGTCTTGTGACACCTCACTTGTCCCTCTCTGTTTATTAGTTGATAAAATCTTAGGTCAATGACCTTGCTGTTTTTTGGGGGGGTAAATTCATTGGTCATGGGGAAGGGTTGGCCATTTTAAGTCTTATGACACCTCACTTGACCCTCTGTGATTATTAGTTAGCGAGATATTAACGAAAGTGCAGTTAGGCCCTTTTGACAAAAAATGAATAATACATTCAAAAACAGGGCGTCACCCCAAGTCCAACGACCCCTCATACAAGTACATAGCCTTCTTAGTTCATAATATATTAAAAATCCGATGACATATTAGTTTTTGGATCTTTGGTTAATTTGTTTAAAAGAAACGTATCTATAAATCATTATTCAAAAAGCCCGCCCTCTTACAAAAACCCCAATTGCGCATTCGTAAAACAAAAAAAAACAAAAATGATTAATCATAGCGGCATTCAGTTGTATGCATGCACTTTATGTGGAGCGAGTTTAATTTCATATTGGCATACAAACTCCCACATGTTGCACATGGAAAGCGACTTTTACCTAAAAATTATTATTTCACCCCCTAGTAGGGGTAGATTTTATTTTGGAGTGGAAATAAGTTGTCCATATGAAAGGGGTTGTCTGCCCGAGTAATTTGACTACTCGTACATGTCTCTAGCCTTATTCCCACCACTGTCAAAACAGGTTGTGACTTGTTAGCTCTTATCGTGCACGTGCACAGGTGAACACCTGTGTGTTAGGTCATATTACACATGAACTTGCATTTTCTCACGTATGAACCAAAACAGAATGTAACTTGTTTCACAAGGAGGACGGTAATAAGGTCATCTCACACGTGTTCACATGTATTTCGTCACTTTCCTTTCATATCGTTATCACATTATAGTAGTGGGGGACTGGTGAACAACGTCAGTTCAACACACTGCTTTACACGCAAAATGTAGTTAGGCCCTTTGACATAATTTAAATAAATTCATGGGCTAGTCCGTAAGAACCAGTCCAAAGGGACCGGTCCAAAGGGACCGGTCCAAAGGGATCAGTCCAAAGGGACTCATCCACAAGGACCTGTCAACAAGGACTCGTCAACAATGACCTGTCAACAAGGACTCGTCCACAAGGACCTGTCAACAAGGACTTGTCCACAAGGACTCGTCCACAAGGACCTGTCAACAAAGACTTGTCCACAAGGACTTGTCCACAAGGACTCGTCCACAAGGACCTGTCAACAATGACCCGTTAGGTTGGGATAGGTTAGGTTACACTACAGCCGCCATCTTTTAAAAAGCCCGCCGTCTTACAAAAGCCATGAGTGGTCATGCATAAAAAACAAAAAACAAGCATGTTAATTCATAGTGGCTATCCACCGTATACATGTCTCTTGTGTAGAACAACGTTTAATTCCATATTGGCATTCAAACTCTCACATGTTGCACATGGAAAGCGAGATTCTCTAAAAATTTACAATTTCACCCCTAGTTGGGGTAGGTTTAATATTGGGGTTGAACTATGTTATCTATTGGAGCCTGAGTTCAATGACACCTCATTCGTCAAAATCCGACCATGCTTTCGAGAGATATCGTGCCGCCGCCATCTTGTGTGGAGGAATGTGGAGGTGGAGGGTGTAGAACCCCTAAAATACCACTACTCACTTAAAAAAAGAGAAAGAAAAGAAAATATTCAGATAAAAAAGAAGGGAACGGCAGGTATTTAATGTATCAAATAGGGAGAATTTATATAAATGGGAGGCAAGGAGATATTGACCGGAATTTATTTAATTGGTAAAATAATACTGAAGAACCACAGTCTAGTCATTGACAGAATATTACAAGAAGAAAACATATAATATGTAAAAATATATAATAGTAATAATATGATGCTGCGTGCAGAATATTCTGGTGATGATTTTAGTGTGAATTTGGCGACGCTTAAATTTGTGGAGGCCTAGGGGTTCATCCTAAAGTGGGTTTTATTCCCGTAGTTGTGGGCACAGAAGGATGTGCGGATGTTTGAAGGAGCCTGTGGGCTATATTTGTAAAAGAAGGGTAAGGCGATATGGACCAGCCCATATTCTTGTCAGATTTCACTATTCTGTTAATCCAAATATTAAATAATTTTTTTTCTGGATCAACTCAAAATTCAAATGGAATGCCTAAATAAATAATTAAAGAACTTGAATTTAGATTTGTTGAACCTGACCGAGGAGAAAAAAAATAATAAGATGAAAAGTGCAAATGAATTAAAATAAATAATTAATGATTTTTATTTTTGAATAACAATAATAATAACATTGGAAATGAGCAAATAAAATATTCATCATGTGAGAGGTTGAGAAAACTTGTTATAAATAAAGTGAAGGGAAAGTTTGAAATTAATTAATTAATAATAATAATAAATTTTATTTTGATTTAAAAAATTTGTGAGTTTATACGAAAAGTTTGGTGATAGAAAATTTTGTTAACATAAAAATTTGGTGAAGAGTTAGATGATTTAATCCGCTGATGGTGGATAGAAATAACAACATTGTTTACAACAATTTTTGTGTAATGTTAATAACATATGCGAATAATTTAAAATCGTTTATGACATTTAAACAAATGAAAGTTATGAAAGAAGAAAGTTGAATTTTCAAAATATTATGAAAATTTTTGAACAAATTTTGTTTTTTTAAATTTGAAAATCTTTATGAACAATTATTAACATTCGACTTTATGTCAGTCGAGTATTGATATTGTTATGAAACAACGAATCAGTGATATGATAATTTCCCAAAGAAGTTTAATTTGGAATAACACCGAATGAATCAAGTGACTATTTATTTTGAGAAATTTTTGCTACGAACGTTTGATAAAATCAAATTGCAATCGTTGTAAAGTTAACTACGAACGTGTAAATAGTAGGGATCACTCAGAACTCTTTATTGAACAGTGATTACCGAGTGTAAATATTCTTTTAGAAAATTTTTATGGATATCAGAATGGACTAATTAATTTTTTCTGATTATCACATCTACGACGATTCTAATAATATTATAGGGACCGTTGATTTCTTATGTGTGATGTGTTTTAGCCTACTTATGAGATCGATCCGAGAAAATGTGTGTCTGTCTGTCTGTCTGACTGTCTGTCCTTCTGTCTGTCTGTCTGCCTGGCTGTGTGTGTGTCCCCCCCCCCCCTATCAACTCCTAAATGGCTGCAGCAATCAAAACCAAATTCAGTATGAGTAAAGATGTGCACCCGAATAGCTCACGTCCATATTTGAAAATTATGTCAGTGCTGCCACCTGCTGAAAAAACGCACTAGAAATTTGAGCTCCATGCTGGATATCTTGCAAGGTATACATGGGAGCTATTCCAAAATTGGCACACATGTAGATAATACTATTTCAGTTTAATTTCCAGGAGGCCAAACATGACAGTGTTGCCAAAATAATTTTAAGCCTTCTGACAAGTCCAATGTTTAAATGCATATAACTTCTACACTATCAATTGGATTTCAACCAAATTTTGTATGTAATATCTGTACATAAACAGATATGACTGAGCGTATTCCTAAGAGCCACCAAGGTTGCCAACTGTTAATAATTGCTCTCTCTACTTTTTTTAAATCCAAATACCATTATATCAGAAAGTATGCAAGCCAACAGCTTTAAACTATGCACACGTATATTCTGACATTTCAGATTAATTTTCAGTAACTTATATACGTCAGTTCTACCAACATGATTATAAGCCTGCTGATAGTACCAATTTTTAAATTCATGTAACTTCTATACTATCAGTCGGATTTCAACCAAATTTCGTATGAGCAATGTGTACCATAACAGATATGACTATAAGTATTGTTAAGAGCAATCGGGGCTGCCAACTGTTAATAAACGCTGTCTATATTATTTTTACCCTAATATCAATATATCAGAAAGTATAAAAGCCAACAGATCTATACTTTGCACACGTATAGCACCTGACATTCTGGATTAATTTGGAGTAATTAATACAAGGCAGTGCTGCCAACATGATTCTATGCCTGCTGATATGTCCAATTTTAGGTAGATTTCATTAGAAAGCTAACTATTGCAATGGGTACCATGTTTCGACTTCCGAAAAATTTCGACATATCTTCGCGTTTCACATCCCCCAGACCCCAAAACCACCGTCAGTTCAAAGGTTTATATATAATTTATGTATATATGTATCTATCTATCTATATCTATATATACGAGGCACATCCAGAAAGTAAGTTCCGTTTGGTAATAAAATTAAATTGTGTACAGAAACAGAAAAATTATTTATTGCACAACATTCTACACATCTTAAACTACTTTTCCACACAACTGCCGAACCTTTGCAGGCATTTGTCATACCGTGGCACAAGTTTTTGGATACCTTCTTCATAGAAGTTTGCCGCCGACCCCTAAACGAGAGTGAAGACTCCCCTGTAAGATATCCTACTGTTTGGCCACCACTGTTAGGCAAATTGCGTATGTGGTCAGGAGAACTCCTAAACATACGCAGTTCTCCTGGTAAGCACGCAATTTGCCTAACAGTTGTGGCCAAACTGTAGGATATCTTACAGGGGAGTCTTCACTCTCGTTTACGGGTCGGCAGAAAACTTCTATGGAGAAGGTATCCAAAAACTTGTGCCACGCTATGACAAATGCCTGCAAAAGTTCGGCAGTTATGTGGAAAAGTAGTTTAAGATGTGTAGAATGTTGTGCAATAAATAATTTTTCTGTATCTGTACACAATTTAATTTTATTACCAAACGGAACTTACTTTCTGGACGTGCCTCGTATATATATATATATATATATATATATATATATATATCAGTTTCTTGTGGACACGATAACTGCCGTAATTTTGCACCAATCACTTTGAATTTTTTACATAATATGTATCCCTGTAAAATCTCGGTCTTGTTCGTTAATGGGAAAAATCGGTCGAAGGGGGTGAAAATGGGGGGCTTTTTTCGAAAAAGTGAAATTTTGCCATAACTCTCTTAATACGTGAAATATCGAATCCATTCAAAGTTCATAATATGTGTCAAATAAGTGCCAAAAATTTATGTCAAATAAGTTTTTTGATAGCACCAACCATTGACCAAAGGGGTGGAAAAAAGTGGGTTTTTCGGGAAACATTAATCATATCTCTCTTAATAGGCACAATATCAAAACCGTACAAAATGGAAAATATTCCCCTAATAATTACCTAAAACTTTTGTCTGAAAGAATTTTTGATATGACCCACCATTACGCCAAGGGATGAGAAAAATGATTTCGGAATTTTAAAAAATGCCAAGTGCCATCAGAGGTTACCATAACAACGCTTTTAAATTGATAAGGGATGATCTATCAGAGGTTGCCAAGACAACGCCATTGACGAGATCACATCCATTTTTAGCCTACTTTTCACACTTTTCAAAAATGAGGAAAAAGTAGACTTATAAGATATATCCGGGAAAATGTGTCTGTCCTTCTGTCTGTCTGTCTGTCTGTCTGTCCTTCTGTCTGTCTGGCTGTGTGTGTGTGTGTGTGTGTCCCCCCTTATCAACTCCTAAACGGCTGCAGCAATCGAAACCAAATTTAGTATGAGTAAAGATGTATACCGGAATATCTCAGGCCCATATTTGAAAAAGATGCCAGTGCTACCAACTGATAAAAAAACGCACTAGAAATTTGAGCTCCATGTTGGATATCTTGGAAGGTATACATGGGAGCTATTCTAAAATTGGCACACGTGTAGATAATACTATTTCAGTTTAATTTCCAGGTGACCATACATGACAGCGTTGCCAAAATAATTTTAAGCCTTCTGATAAGTCCAATTTTTAAATGCATATAACTTCTACACTATCAATTGGATTTCAACCAAATGTTGTATGTAATATGTGTACATAAACATATATGACTGAGTGTATTCTTAAGAGCCACCAGGGCTGCCAACTGTTAATAATTGCTCTCTATTTTGTATCCAAATATATCAGAAAGTATGCAAGCCGACAGCTTTAAACTATGCACACGTAAATTACCCGACATTTTACGTTAATTTGGAGTAACTTATATACGTCAGTTCTACCAACATGATTCTAAGCCTGCTGATAGGACCAATTTTTAAATACATGTAACTTCTATACCAACAAATGGATTTCATCCAAAATTGGCACAAAAATATATAATATTTCAGATTATTTCTGACCAGCACTCGCATGACAATGTTGCCAACATGCTTTTACGTGTACTAATAGATCCAATGTCTAAATCCATGTAACGTCCTTTGGACTTCAAACACATTTTGTATTCTGTACCTTAGGAGATGGAAGTAAGAATATATTCAGTCACCAGAGCTGCCAACTGTATTGCTCTATTAGGCTACATTATGCCTAGTATACCTTATTTCGAACTAATTAAGACTTTTCGATATTACCCACTTAATTTCGTCATTATTCTAGATAGGTTCATATACTGTAGATTAAACTTTGGCATGAATCTTAATTTTAAGAAAAGTAGGCTCTTTAGTTCGTCACGGAACTTCTTGTTCCATCTGACTATGAGGGAAGCGGCTAACTGGTAGCATGCTGAACTTCTATGCCCATGGTGCTGGTTCAAAGCCGGACAAAGTCGCCAGATTTTCTAAGAGCGCTAAAAATCCGTCAGCATGCTTTCCTTCGGAGGGGAAGTTACAACGTTCGTTGCAAGTTGCTGGTTGCGGTGGCATCTAGCAGCCAAGTTCACAGCTAGGTGTCGTTGACGTTAGTATTTGGTACAAAATTAGGTACTACTACTTAAAATTGACCGTCTGCAGACCTTACCTGAATTACAGACTAATACAGTCATCACAAATAACACCGTTTATCAGACAGATTCAACACACACCCAATGTACACGGGGTTACATGACCACCTTGTCGCAGCCCCTAAACTGAGGAACCAATCTGCGGGAGATAAAATTTTGCGTGAAGAAGTAACAGACTGTTAGATAGTTACACATTAGTTCCAAACCTTGCATAAGGACAGTGTGATCACAAGTATAAAAATTAACCCCAAATGACAAGAAGGTTACCATCCCCATAAGACAGTAAAATGTTAAAAGTATGCATAGAAAGACGAAAAAATGTTAACTAACCTCCAATTGTAAAATACGAAGGACGTCCAGAAAGTAAGCTCCGTTTGGTAATAAAATTAAATTGTGTACAGATACAGAAAAAATATTTATTGCACAACATTCTACACCTCTTAAACTACTTTTCCACATAACTGCCGAACTTTTGCAGGCATTTGTCATAGCGTGGCACAAGTTTTTGGATACCTTCTTCATAGAAGTTTGCCGCCGACCCGTAAACGAGAGTGAAGACTCCCCTTAAGATATCCTACTGTTTGGCCATCACTGTTAGGCAAATTGCGTATGTGGTCAGGAGAACTCCTAAACATACGCAGTTCTCCTGGTAAGCACGCAATTTGCCTAACAGTAGTGACCAAACAGTAGGATATCTTAAGGGGAGTCTTCACTCTCGTTTACGGGTCGGCGGCAAACTTCTATGAAGAGGTATCCAAAAACTTGTGCCACGCTATGACAAATGCCTGCAAAAGTTCGGCAGTTATGTGAAAAGGTAGTTTAAGAGGTGTAGAATGTTGTGCAATAAATATTTTTTCTGTATCTGTACACAATTTAATTTAATTACCAAACGGAGCTTACTTTCTGGACGTGCCTCGTACTTTCTCGCAATAAATGAGGTCTGATCCTCCTACGAAAACCTGCATATTTTGCCTATTATAGCCTATCCCCTAGTTTGCCCGGTGAAATCTACCTCCGCCTTCCGGCGTGCCGAAAGGAATTTTTAAAATACATGTAACTTCTATACTAACAAATGGATTTCATCCAAAATTGGCACAATAAGATATCATAATAATTCAGATTATTTCTGACCAGCACAAGCATGGTATTGTTGGCAACATTCTTTTACGCGTGCTGATAGATCCAGTGTCTAACTGCATGTAACGTCCATTGGACTTCAACCAAATTTTGTATTCTGTACCTTATGAGGTGGAACTAAGAATATATTCAGTCACCAGGGCTGCCAACTGTAGTGCTCTATTAGGCTACATTATTTTGAACTAATTAGATATTTCGATATTACCAACTTAATTTCGTCATTATTCTAGATAGGTTCATATACTTTAGAATAATCATTGGCATGAAAAGTAGGCTGTATAGTTCTTCACGGAACTTCTTGTTATCTTTGTTGAGGGTTTTTACCAGTTGAATCATATTTTTTATTTATAAATAAATTGAGAATTATAAGGAATGTGCTAGTTCAAAAATACCGGGTGAGTTAGCCGTGGTGGTTACGACATGACTGATGGCAGTCGCTCACATCCGGGAGGCGAGGAGGTTCGAATCCCCCCGCCGGCAACCTTGAAGATGGTCTTCTGTGGTTTCCCATCTTCCTTCCAGGCAAATGCCGGGGTTGGTCCCTAACTATAGGCCACAGCCGCTACCTTCCAACTCCTCGTCCTTACATTCCAACTTCCCTCCTTCCCTCCCCAACGGTACTTGTAGCTCACCCATTGGGTGTCCGTCTCGAAGCAGCTACAAAACTGGCGAGCCGAACATGTCCTCGGACACTCCCGGCACTAAAAGCCATACGCTAAAAAAAAAAAAAAAGTTCAAAAATAATTTCTCACCTTACCTTACTTGTGAATTACCGAGATCAGGGATGCCAGATTAGACCCAAGTATTCACCTAGATAGACCCTGAGATATATTTTCTCGTGCTGATCTGATTTCGGTATTTTACAAAATGTGGTCGTTGGATCTCGGTCCAAATGGGCACTATACATCAATCTAATTTCTCTGGCTGGTTGCGTAGCGTTGTCTGTAGGGCCCACGGTTACGGACCCGGCTAATAGTCATTTACCATTTGAGTGTGCTTCAACGCGCAGGAGCCGTGTCAGTATATTTACTGGCATGCTTAAGATCCCTTTCAGGGTGAAATTCCGACGTCCTGGTGTCTCTAGAAACCGCAGTAATTAGTAATTAAATTACTATTAGTATTATTATTATTATTTCCCCCCGTTGTGAATTAAACATTGCTTCGCAGAATATCGTAGCATGTGCTAATATACGTAAATGTCCCACTTTTGAAGACTGGCGTTTCTTTTACGATAGATATAGCTTACCCTAATTCCATAGCAGTCTTTATAAATTGTACCATAATTATAGTGGAGCACAAATAGATTTGCCTATCGACCATTTTGCTCTTCTCCACGTTTTGCTAATTACACAGAATTTAAATGTCCATACATGTTTAATTATCTCTATAATCTATTATAACGAATTTTAATTCGTGAATAACATAGTCCACCTGGTTTCAAATTGCAGGAAACAGATAATCCACACGCACGATGTAATTAATAATGAAGCTTTATTACATTCCTCCATTTGGTTTGAACGAGAATATTAAGTTGAAAGCTAAACCCGATAAAATGTGTAGCGTACACAGTAATTCACAGTTATCATTAGCTAACAATGTATTAGGTAGCATCATTAAACAAATGTTGTAAACCAGAAAGTAGGAACAACAACGGGGGATTGTACGTCCGTTATCGAACAGGTCTGATCCATAATTTATGGGACACGGTATTTAACTGTACGCGTATTTCCAAAATGTATGCGTGAGTGTGCTGTACACATTCACTCAACATTCGTTGACTCTTTCCATTTTTGAGAGCAATTTTAATGATCCACTTGAATGTAGTTGTGCCTAGCTTATTTATTCATTTATTTATTTATTTATTTATTTCCCTCCACAAATAAAATTACTCTCAGGTCACCTGGATGCCTATTGACGTGTGTTTAAAACTACACAAACCAAAAAACATATTTTCTTATTTTGAGGGCAAGGCAATTTGAAGCAAAATAAAGATTTATTATTATCAACCAGTAAATTCCATTTACATGTTTCTGAAAATAATAATTTTGCGTTGTTGCCGGATGGCAGGATTGCGAAATTTGAGATGGTGAATAGGCATTACTCACTAGAATGGGCCAATTTAAATTTTTGATATCAAAAGTTTGGTGCTTTTCAGTACCCAAAGGAGATGGGTTATTCCCTAATTAGGGAATGATCCATCTCATGTGGGTACAATCGTGTTCACCGACTGAAAAGCACCAAACGTTTGTTTAATAAGGCAACACTTAAAAATGGCTTCTAACACCATAATTTTGATATCGTGCACATGGGTTTTCTCTCATTACAACCTTGACAAAAGAACCCTTATAAATATTCGGTAGAATCGTCAGCTGATGAACATATATGCAAATAGAAGAAATGTATTGTAACGGAGATATGTCAAATATAATTAAAACCTTATCCAGATGTGACACTTGTCTAGCGTCAGGTTAAGAGTCATTTATTAAGCATTTTACAAGTAAATTTACATAAGTAGAAAACCAATATCGTAAAACAAATACTACAACGAACATAAAATAAATTAACTTAATATTGTCTCTTTTTATAATTGCAGTAGTGTGGAATCTGACTGATTATACTGTGCCCGTTTAGACCGGAGTCCGCACGACCACATATGCATTTTACCAATAATCAGTCAGCACGAGAATCAAAATATCCCGGAGCGCCAGATGGGTTAAAGCAAATCGCAAAAACGACATCAAATTAAAAAAAAATGCTTTGCTGATTTTTGGCTCAATGCAACAATAAGGATAGAAGGAGATTTAATTGGGTAAGACACATCTGGTAAAATTATCTCAGTTTATTTTAAAGTTAAAATCTGACTGCAAAGATGCTCAAAGTAGCATCACTCACGTGTGGCGATCCACACACTTATTTACACACAATATACAGAAATTTTCCAAACACATTTGACAATCTTTTTGGAAACACAAGTCCGATTAATAGTCCTGTGGACTGTGTTCCAAAATTATTAATATTTAATTCCAGTTCAAAGTTAATTGTCTATACTGGAAATAACGTAGATCACTGTTTGAATATTTACATGATATTAACACTCGTAGAATAAATGTTTATAGAATTTTTAAACTTTCACTTAGTTTTTCCAGTTTCAAAAATATGTCGTCGAAAAATATTATCATCATTGAAGCAATACAAATTATTAACACATATTAATAACATCTGAAAAGTATTTGACCATTGAGCATAGCATCGAAGAACTGTGCGAAGCACAACAACAATTAATTGTTCTTCTGACATTAAACAGTTCGAGAAGTGACTCGATTATGAACTTCAAGTTCCAAACAAAATACATGATTTCTGAATCATCAACTTGATCAATAAATGGTTGAACCATTCAACTATTCAATTATCCACTTGGAATCATTATGAAAAAAATATTTATATTCATGGCCATTCTTAGTAACTTTCACAACTTGCAATTCTTCGACAGAATGCGGAAATAAGAATTGTAGTTTTATAATGAATTCATTTAGTTCATGGCACTAGGATTTAAAATATCCTTCAAATTATTCGTGGTTAAAGAATTATTTTTAACTGGCAGTGGCCCATTCTATTATTTGTGTAAGAACACAATATTACAACAACAACGGTAAAGGTCTTCCTCTGAAGAAGAATAAACTACTATCATGACAAATCCGGGTTCTAGCAAAATCAAAGTCTAAATGGAATTCGTAAACAAGGTTGAAATAAGAACTGATGGATTTAAAGAAATAACCTTCGGGTCATTCATCCGACGAAATGTGTGGCTCCAATACTCCTACTATAAACCTGAGCCATCGAACCTGCTATTTGATTGATGCTCGAAAAAACCTTCATTCCTGCGACTTAAACATGCGCACCTGGGAATGGCATTCAACTACTCCACACATAAATTATCTTCCCAAAATTTATACAATAAATCAAGCCTCTGCTTGTTATCAACACTGGAAGATTAATAAACTGACAAGTTTATTTTATTTTACCATTCAGTTCAACCCGTGAATTTACCATACATATGAAAATCTTTATTTCACTTTCGAGTGTATTTACGTCATGATTTTATATAAATACAAAAATATCCTATTTGATACAAATATCAATTGCTTCCCGTTTCATGCCTCTCCGTGTTATCTGAAAAATATACTTTGCTCATTGCAAATATCAACTGTTCAACCAGAACTGAAATGTTGGTTGAATGCGGGCTTGCGCTAACCACTCTCCTTCGGAAAATCTCCTGTTCCAGACTAGAAATGATTAAACTACTTCATAGGCTCTTTCTCAATACATATGATTATTAGAAAATATAATATCCAAAAATTATTTAGAAAAATTATGAAAATTATTATTATTATTATTAGTGGATTATTATTATTTTTATTATTTGTATTATTTTAAATATGTTTAATTATCATCTCATTATGTGAGAATCCACATGTTCGAACCTTCGAATATGGAAAAAATATCCATTCCTTAACAAAAATAAATTTAACTTTTACAGTTACATCGGGGGTTTTCCGTGGTTTCCTTAAAATATGAAAAATTCAAATAAATCTTCGAAATGCTCGGTCATCGATCCTAAACTGTTCTGAGTGTTGCAAATGCTCAGAATAACTCTAATAAGTCTTGCGTAAATCATTGCAAGCTTTAAATACGACGAAAAAATAATGTGTTGGTCATCTGCAGAAAAATAGTTTGTTCCAATTAGCTAGGCATAATATAATTCAAATGTTGCTTACATTTCTTGATGGTCTTGAAGTGTAGTAAACCTGGTCTATACCAGATTTATCCATAGACATGCCCTATCGGACAAGCACGTATAATCCTTGTATCCGCCGCCATCATATACCCACAATTCGTCTAGTCAGACATAGTGGTAGTATCTTTTGACGTTTGAATTAACTGTGGTTCCATTTTAATATGGGCTTCTATCAAAGCCATAACAGTTTGTTTAAATAGGGTCAGATCTAAGTGATCTCTTCTTAGATATGTCAGTTGTAACATAACTCACGGTAATCTTATCAGTACAAGAAAAACACTGACAGTCTAAGCAATTAACGGCTGTTCTGAAGATCGTTCCCTGGGCATGGTTTGTTATATCACCATCTGCCATGCGCTAAGCAACCTGCAGTTTCCCTTGCGTAGACTAATGAACGCCACCGTTATAGACTAGTCTTCAGTGTACTGACAGATCGAAGTGGTTAACTAGTTACAAAAATGAAAACTGACTTGAAATGGATTTAAACATCCAAGTATTAAGTTATTACTGGACTGTGACAAAATAATATTTTCTTGACAAAGTCTAGCATATGTCCTTGTAGAAATATAAATATTTCCACCAATGTCTGTAGAAATATCAATCACCTCAGTGATTCTCCTCACCAGAAACTTACTAAGTCCCAACTCGTAGCGCAGCACTTTTCGTGACTATCACGACTTGAAAAGAACTTCTGCGTAGATCTGGCAACCATGTGCCTTGGCTCAGCGTAGATGCAACTTGCTCGCCAAGTGCTTGTGTTAGAATGAGCTGACCATGCCTCGCCCAGCTGGCTTTTATTCAAAACTGTCAGGGTCACGCGTCATCACCTGATATCTAGAAATCCTCATATCTCTTGAATCCCTGGTCCGATTTACTTGATACTAATTGCATTCTCTTTCATTTGGCCGTGCCAGTAATCTGATCCAAGTCTCAAGTCTCTACTCCATAGTTAACTATTTAATCAATAAATAGCCTCCACCTCTGCTATTACTCGCTACGTCACTTGACATCCAACTATCGGTAAATTCTTTCTAAATGCTTCTCGAAGCAATGTAGCGCGATATTCAAATATCTCAACTTTCAAAAGCGGCTACAGCCTTTCCCTTGATATCTAGGTGTCTGAAACTTGGAATACCCATTCCTAGAGTTGGGCACAATACCCAGCAGATTTTTTTTTGAAATGCCATGTATTTTTAACTTCAGCAATTCTCCAATTTTTTCTGTGTCTGTAGTGGGGCTTCGACTGGGTGCAGCACCAAGTTAAACTCATCAGCAGGCCTTGGTACCCTCACAACAGGCATGGCACACAAGTAGGTGATTTTCTGGAGTTAAAGCCGTGAAAGCCAATATTCCAACTACTATGCTTTAATTCCCAATGCTCTGCTGTCCTTCTCGGGCACGCAAGACACTAGAAGCAATCCGCGGTTGCATAAAGCTCTTTGTATGCTCCTGGATATGTTTTAGGACAACATGTTTAATGGAAAGAAACATAGCATTGCAAGAAGGTGTATTCATTAAGATGTTTTTCTGATATGGTGATTTTGCTTGGGAGTATCTTAAAGGTAAATTTGTTTTATAAAATACATTTTATCTGCGAGAGCCAAACTAAGTCAAGCTGATCTGCTGCTTGTGTGAATTTGCGCTCCTACGATCCCTGAGTAAACATTGGGCCTGGGGTGGAAGAAGCAAAGTAGGGAGCAAGCGAGAGTAAAGTGACGAAACTCACCCCCTTCCTTTCCTTTTGTTTACTCTTATCCCATCACGACTCATTTGCCTGCATCATTTTATCGATTCCGCTCAGCCCACTTGTGAGTGTGTGTGTGTGTGTGTGGAAGGGAAGGGCGACCAAGAGCACTTGAGTTCAAATACTGAGCTAATGACGGGAAGAAGAGGAGGAATGAGATTCCTTCTTCTTGAAGGGTGAGCCTCATTTTCAGCCTGACAAGGGAATGTGCTCGCCAGTTCATTTTATTCTCTCTGGACTTGCGTTGTATATTTCCTTGCCGCGTAATTACTATTAACATCATCCGGTGCAAAAGAAACATCTATGTACTGTATATAAAACACAAAGTTTTTATGTTTGTGACGTTTCGCGTTTCTTACCCGATGAAGACGGCTTGATGACGATTCCGAGGAAAACGATCCTTTTGTATGTCGCTCTGTCATGTTCAATGTGCATATTTCTTGCTTTTAATTCATTTCTTGGGGTTGGGACATATTATTAGATACCATACCTATGTCCTTGGGTGCAAGTTGGATTTATGTGTTAACCAGTGTTTCTGCAATGACGATAGTAACGTGTAGCTGATATAGAGGATTTTCCGTATATAACCTGACCGCTCACATGCGGCTTACCCAAGGCCAGCCGGCAGTGCACCTTGCCACAACCGGCCTTAGCCATGTGGGGTCGGTCAAGTTTTATACGGAAAGACAGGTAATTAATTCAAAGATTGTGGTAGATGCCCTGGCACCATTTCGGCATATGCCTGGAGAAAGTGTGGAGATGTTTGGGAAAAACAACACTCAGACTCCCAATCGCCATTCCAGTGAGCGATATTACGTGCACATCTGTGCCGTGGGTTATTTTTAAATTGAACAATACTTGGTGATAAGTATTGATATTCTGTATTCTGTAATGTATCCATCGCAGACGTAATTCAAAACGCTACAATAGTTCATCACCTATATTGGGTGACTCCCCTTAAAATCGAACGGTAATTTTTCGTAGAAGAATCGGACAAACCTCGATTTGACTTCTCTAGGCGAGAAATACAATTCTGCTGAAAAGGGCACCAGAAACTAAGCCTCGAGGGCCCATAAGCCACCATTTTCAATATAAAATGGTAAAATTGTATTTATTGCATCAACGTTTAATTGTAGTTATTTTGTCTTTGTTCATCAATTGTACTATAGCCTATGTTATTAGCCTACTTTCGATTTTTGCAAAAAATGAAAGTAGACTTATGAGATCAACACAGGGCGAAAAAAAGTGTGTCTGTCTGTGTGTGTGTATGTGTGTGTGTGAGTCTGTGTGTGTGTATGTGTGTGTGTGAGTCTGTGTGTGTGTGTGTGAGTGTGTGTACTCTGAATGTCTGTCCCCCCCTATCAATTCGAACACGGTGAATGCGAATTGAACGAAATTTGGTACAAAGGTAGCACTAGCAAAGGACACCTCAGTGTCATGTTTTATATCGCCGCCATCTTTACTAAAACTGAATGGCGGCCACTCAAACGTTCAAAACGTAAAATCAAATAACGACTAACCAAATCATCCAATCTCTACCAAATTTGGTAACAACATACCTTCGTATAGGATGCGTCTTGTGACCAAACTACAAGGTCGTCCGCCATACCATTTCAGGATGGCGGCCGTGCGAATTATGCAAACTTTATAATCCATATCATGGGACCCACCAGTTCCGATTATCGAGCCGAGAATCGTTTTAACTGTTCTAAAGGAAGAGGCACGTACGAAATTAAAAGTTTATTTTGTAATACTATAGTGCAGACGTGATTTTAAAAAGCTCAGCTGATTCATTAATAAGACAAGATGGCAGCGGATATCTTGTGCCTGACTTATATTTCACTAATTTTTGAGTATTGAATGCAATATAGCGTACTGATAAAAAATAAATAAACTTTGTATGAAATGCTTTATATATAAATAATATACTCCAGTGATGAAATCGTTTAGTATAAATCATTATTTGCTAACAAGTTCTATGTAAGTCATTTTAAATAGAACGATATTCGTTGACACAATTAGCTCAGTGGTAGAGCGATAGCCTGTCGCTCAGATTCCTATGGTTCAAACCCGATCAGAGCTAGTTTTTTTGCTTGAAATGTTATATGTTTATTGTTTTGTAATGACTCAGATGTTTTAAAATTAAGCGTTATATTGTGCAAATTATGGTGTAAAATATATATTTAATTAAAACATCATTCGCCAGCAGATTTACTCGAGACATCTAGCTGCCAAAAAGGTAACTTCCAGATTTTATTGAAAAGTTTCTTCTTCTGGCCGCTAGAATGCACTCGCTCTGTTAGGATTATATTGTTCGATATTTCACCACTAGATGTCCCGACTAGTCTACGTGGGGATCCATTGATTACTATACCATTATCATTCTATGCGCATCGAATTTGAAGAATGACAAGTTGATACTACGATACATTTTAACTTTTTATTTTAAAGGGTTTGTAACAGCCTATTTTGCGTTACTTGAAAATGTTATTAAGCGTTATATTGTCCACATTATGGTGTAAAATATATATTTAATTAAAACATAATTCGCCAGCAGATTTACTCGAGACATCTAGCTGCCAAAAAGGTAACTTCCAGATTTTATTGAAAAGTTTCTTATTCTGGCCGCTAGAATGCACTCGCTCTGTTAGGATTATATTATCGAAAATATCCACATAGTTTGTATACACACGTCTCTGTAGGGTCATGGAAAGATTTGTTAATTCAATTAGGGTTGTGAAAGCCATGCACAACCAGACGTGTAAAGACATGCCTCAACTCAAAGTTGGATGTTGCCCACGGCAGGTCGTAATAATAATAATAATAATGTTATTGGTTTTACATCCCTTTTAACTACTGCTGCTTTTAGAGACACAGGGGTGCCGGAATTTTGGCCGGAAGGGGATCTTTAACGTGCCAGTAAATGTACTGACACGGCTCCCTCGCATTTGTGCACCCTCAAATGCCAGCTGACTGCGCCAGGATACGAACCTGCAACCTAGGGCCCAGCAAGCGAGAACGTTACCGCTGAGCCACGCCACCAGTCCGGTCGATTATGTCTCCAGATCCATAACATTCTTGATATACTTCTTATCTTTCTTTCTTTCTTCAATGATGGTAGCAGTTTTTATCTAGGTCGTGGCGTTTGGTAGAGGTAAATCGTTTCTAAGGTCTTCAACAAAGAATAGTTCTATTATACTCTTTGATAATAACAACGAGTTATAACTATACTCATACATTTAGGAGAAAGTAGGCTATATGTTCTTTACTGAACATCTTGTTTTTACTGTACTTCGTGGTTTATTTAATTATTATTCTATTATTTGATTTTCCTTACCTCATTTACCAATAATGCACGTTAGCGAATTGAAAGTCATTTTTCAGTGTATCCTTAGTTACCAGTTGGTCAACACGAGTGTACCGAATTGTAATGGGATTTACATGAGATTAATATTATTTTTAGCCTACTTTCGATTTTTGCAAAAAATGAAAGTAGACTTATGAGATCAACACAGGGCGAAAAAAGTGTGTCTGTCTGTGTGTGTGTATGTGTGTGTGTGAGTCTGTGTGTGTGTGTGTGTGTATGTGTGTGTGTGAGTCTGTGTGTGTGTGTGTGTCTGTGTGTGTGTGAGTGTGTGTACTCTGAATGTCTGTCCCCCCCTATCAATTCGAACACGGTGAAACCGAATTGAACGAAATTTGGTACAGAGGTAGCACTAGTAAAGGACACCTCAGTGTCATACTTTATATCGCCGCCATCTTTACCAAAACAGAATGGCGGCCACTCAAATGTTCAAAACGTAAAATCAAATTACGGCTAAACTAATCATCCGATCTCTACCAAATTTGGTGACAACATACCTTTATTAAGGACGCGTCTTTCACACAAAATCCAAGGTCATCGGCCATGCCATTTCAGGATGGCGGCCGTGTGAATTATGCAACCATTTTAATAAATAGCTTAAGACCCACCAATTCCGATTATCGAGCCTAGGGGGGTTTAAGCTATCCTGAAGGTCGTGATCCGTTATTTATTATAATTTAATATTATAATATTATACAGTATGAGTGGCTTAAAAGAGCTGAGCCGTTTGTGTCACACACAAGATGGCAGCTGTCCTCATGTGCCTGTCTTATATTTCAGTAGTTTTAGTATGTTGTATGTGATATACCGTACTGATACAATAATATAAACTTTGTATGAAATGATCTTTAATGAAGATGTACTGCAGTGAAGAAATCGTTTATTTAAAGTCATTATTTGCCAACAGTTTGTATCTAATATGCCAGTTAAGAACACCTGACGTCATGGATACGGTTAGCTCTGGGCTAGCATGTTATTCTGACACGCAGTTGACTGGGGATCGAGTACTGCTACAGTTAGGTTTTTTTTTTCTTGAATTCTTTTACAAATGATGTGCACGAGCTTTTTCCACAGATACTGAATAAAATGTCATTTAGCTCAAAGGAGAGGATAAAGTATACACTCGTATATTAATAAAATCACAGTCCCAGCATCGCACATAAACAGAAGACATTAGAAAAAGGAGAATAGAAGAACTAGATACACGTTGTCATTAACCACAGCCTTCTTAATGCCTCTGTACGGTGCTGTCCTCTTGTGGGTTATGTGGGTAATATTGTTCCAAACATAACGCTGTGTAAATGCCAGAGCTGGCCTCCTGAAGTATGGCAATTTTGTAATACTGGTAGTTCAACTATTAGCCACGATCGCGCTCCGAATACCTTTAAACACTGCCAGCTGGATCGCCTCCCTCTTGGCTACTTTAAACTGCCTACTCATTCAACACCCATAGAACACTGCCATCGTAGTACATTACGATGGCAGTGCATAGGCGTACAAGATAAAGATTAATTCACTGATAGGTCGCAGCACCACCTACTGTGATTGGGGCGGAAGATTCTTAATTTTGCAGGCTGGCTTAATATAGAGATTAACGGACGTGAATGCATTACAATAAGTTAGTAGTTTTGTTATTCAATCATCATAAAGTATATAATATTGATCTTGACACCTACTGGCTTATTATCAATATAAAAGAAAACAAACAATACATTGTGGTTGGGGTGATTGTTTTAGGGATGAGGACAAAGAGTCATAAAGATACCCATACATTTAGGAGAAAGTAGGCTATATGTTCTTTGCTGAACATCTTGTTTTAGCCTAATTTCGATTTTTGCAAAAAATGAAAGTAGACTTATGAGATCAACACAGGGCGAAAAAAAGTGTGTCTGTCTGTGTGTGTGTGTGTTTATGTGTGTGTGTGAGTCTCTGTGTGTGAGTGTGTGAACTCTGAATGTCTGTCCCCCCTATCAATTCGAACACGGTGAACGCGAATTGAACGAAATTTGGTACAAAGGTAGCACTAGCAACAGACACCTCAGTGTCATGTTTTATATCGCCGCCATCTTGACGGAAACGTAATGGCGGCCACACAAATGTTCAAAGCTTAAATCAAATTACGACTAACCTGATCATCCGATCTCTACCAAATTTTGCAACAACATACCTTTACGGAGGAAGCATCCTTTGACCAAATTAATAGGTCATTAGCCTAATAGTTTGCGGATGGTGGCCATCTTTGTGTCGAAATCGATTCCCCCTATTAATTCAAACACGGTGAAACCGAATGGAACGAAATTTGTTACAGATGTAGCACTAGCAAAGGGCACCTCAGTGTCATGTTTTATATCGCCGCTATCTTGACGGAAACGTAATGGCAGCCACCCAAATGTTCAAAGCTTAAATCAAATTACGATCAACCTATTCATCTAATCTCTACCAAATTTTGCAACGTTATACCTTTATGTATGAAGAATCTTTTGACCAAACTACGAGGTCATCTGCCCAATAATTTGCGGATGGTGGCCATGTATGTGTGCCAATTGATTCCCCCTATCTATTCAAACACGGTGAAACCGAATTGAACGAAATTTGGTACAGAGGTAGCACTAGCAAAGGGCACCTCATATTCATGTTTAATATCCGTATGACACTTATTTCAACAAGCTACTACAACCAACATTCAATTATACTCCTTGAAAAGAACAAATAGTTGTAACAATACACATGCATTTAGGAGAAAGTATGCTATATGTTCTTTACTGAACATCTTGTTTTTTTTTTCAAGATTAGGGAACCACCCATTACAGTTGGGTACAATCGTGTTGACCTACTGAAAATCATTCAATTTCGATATAATAATAATAATAATAATAATAATAATAATAATAATAATAATAATAATAATAATAATAATAATAAAATGTTTACCATGGCACAGCCATCAACACCGCCCTTTGAAGAAACAGGAAACAGGTTTCCTTAATCTCTCGAGATGGTTCATTTATAGCAGTAGTATAAGACTCGACAAGAAACAATAGAACATTGGTGGTCGTCCTGTACAGTAGTGCCATATCCTGTATAGTCGAAGTTAACAAGCAAAAACCATGGCTGCAAGTTAGTTCGCTTTGAGATCTAAACTCAGTTGACAGTGAGGGAGTGTTATGAGGGCCTGCAAATGACCTGCTGGACTCCAGTAGAAATCCCACACATAAATCAGAGAGGCTAGCCTCTTCTTCTCCTTGTCGTGTCTTGTAAAAGCTTTGCTCATGCTGAAGGAGTAATTGGTTTTCGTTACATTCAAGCAGACGGACGTTCCCTTTAGTTGTGGAATCAATAAAGAGCTCCGCCTGTCATTCCTCCCCCTATCTATTCCACATTGCTTGAAAAGAAATGTTTTCATCCCTACACAGCTCGTCAGTTCCTCGTAAAGGATTCGGGAGATGATAGATCAAGGTATGCAATGAAAGGAATGACGAAGAAAAAAACACCTGTAGCGCATCATTCAAGCGGTCTGGATGCTTTCTTGTAGTGTAATAGAATAATTGTAAAATCCTTTTTCACATCTGAACCTCAGTATAATGTTATGAAGTTAACAATGGACGTCATGAAAAGACTATATCAGTATACCTTTGCAAGTTTGTTTGAAACTTTCAAGAACTAGAATACTAAGCATATTATAGAAATTTGAATTTTTGCTTTGTAAATAGCGTTACAAATGTTAGAACTTATGTAAGCACATGGATGGAAAAGATTATCGCCTCAGTTACTCTTGATCATTAAAATTGAAATAATTGTGATAAATTAGGTTAACTAGCGGACCCGTGTGAGATATCCCGCATGTTCATCAACAACACTTTCCCCAATAGGTTTATAATGAAAGACTCAAGGAGAAAGGTTATGTTTTTATTTCAACTAAATGATTATAGAACACCATTTACATTTCAGTTACAATTCCTAGTTCTACGTTCCCGAACTTAAGAAGGCAATCACTGAAAATTGGATCATCATAACACTCACCGGTTATTCAATATTTATGAGATTATACGATTTGAGTACTCATCCCTTTGATTTACTGTTTCTGAAATCCATACAAAATGATAAAAGAAATACTTAAAAATGTTGAATAGACATGAAACAGGCATCACAGCGGCCAAAATATGAAGTGGACAGCAATTATGAAGCGTGTTTTCCTTCAGCAACAGTATCTGCAAATCTCACACTTCGTATATTTTCTTAAAGTCATTTTTTAAATAAATTATAGATATTTATGAAATTAGAGTGCGATTCGCTACTGCTAATGTCTATCCTCTTTCATTTGAATGCTCATTTGTCACGATCGGTCGCTTGTGAGCGATATATATGATAATATTTTAACTTTCAGTCATTTAACACAAAATAATTTCAATTACTGGAATATGTGAAAAATCCACAGCTAGCCCTTAAAGCAAGCAACTCAATGTTGAAACACCTTTATTTACATAGACTAGACCTTCCATGAACACTATTCATTTACTGGTGCATTTGTAATTGATATCCGTTGTTTTCTCCACTTCTCCAAACGTAAAGGACACACTAAACGTTTCTTACGAGGTGCCGGCATGATGGCACGCGGTAGACTGTTAATTCCTTACCGGGAACTCAACCATATCCGTTCGATTAGATTCGCAGTTTGCCTTTTCTACCACTAAGAGCGTTAGTATGAGTCAATGAAATTCAAATATCCGTTCGATTAGATTTGCAGTTTGCCTTTTCTACCAATAAAAGCACTAGTGTGAGTCAATGAGACTCAACCATATCCAGTCAGTTTAACAGTTTGCTTTCCATACCACTACGAGTGCTAGTGTGAGTCAATGCAGAATTTCACTTAAGCCCTTATGACTACTTCCGATAGCTTGCCACGGTGGGTGAGTGGATAGCGTGTCGGTCTACTAACCACAAGATTGCAGGTTCGCTCTTGGTCGTGGTAAGTGATTTTTGAAAGGCGGCAAAAATACGATACGCATGTCATACGATGTTGGCATGTCAAAGAACCCTTTTGAATTCAGTAGGCCGAGTTCATAATGGCAAAATTAATCTCGGGAGTTTCCTCCAACACAAAGTTCCTCATTTCTCTACTAGAAAGCACTATAGTTGGTTTTTTTGCGTATGGCTTTTAGTGCCGGGAGTGTCCGAGGACATGTTCGGCTCGCCAGTTTTGTAGCTGCTTCGAGACGGACACCCAATGGGTGAGCTACAAGTACCGTTGGGGAGGAATGTTGGATGGGAGGGTCGAGGAGTTGGAAGGTAGCGGCTGTGGCCTATAGTGAGGGACCAACCCCGGCATTTGCCTGGAAGGAAGATGGGAAACCACAGAAGACCATCTTCAAGGTTGCCGGCGGGGGGATTCGAACCTCCTCGCCTCCCGGATGTGAGCGACTGCCAACAGTCGTGCCGCAACGACCTCAGCTAACTCACCCGGTAGCGCTATAGTGTTCAAGGAGCTTAGATATCTAACATCTAACCTCCTTGACTTTCATAGTCAAGGAACAACGAAATTTGACATGCAAGCTACCCTCTGGGTGTAAATAACAAAGCTCGCACCCGGCACCGAGGCCATACGATATTATTATTACTACTTCCGATGTGAAGATTTCTCAATAAATCAAAAAGACCCTGAGGGTATTGAATAAAGGAACACATTACAGCAAGAATTGTGAAAATAAGTTAATTTGGCTAGGATTTGAATAAAAGAACGAGTAAAGAAACAAACGGTTTTGGGCCGTTCTTTTGAAACTGCATATATACCGCAAGTGATTCTTTTCTATCTTGATAGAGCTCTCCAAGACTCACAATTTGGAACCTTCCTGGTCCTCTTCAACGTTTGACATAGGAAATTGCTTAATTTTATGTTTTTGTTAAGATGGGGACCCCTAATTTGTCTGAGAACTATTTTGAACATTAAAATTACCCGAAATAAATAATGTGATTAAGATATCCCTATACTGTATATATAAAATTGAACGTATGTCTGTTTTTCAGCCTATTTTCAATTTTGAAAAAATAGGCTTATGAGATCACCTTTTGTCCGTGTGTGTGTGTGTGTGCGTGTGTGTGTGTGTGTGTGTGTCCCTAATAAAATCTAAACGGCTGGATCGATTTCAATGAAACTCGGTAAGTTCATAGCACTATTCCGGGCGACCTCGACCGTTCCCTTCAAATTTTGTTACGTCTCACCAATCCAACATGGCGGCTGTGCAAAATATTTCACCTGCATTCAATATCTCCGAAACTATTTCCGATATCACCCTGGAATTTATTGCGGTGATAAGGGGAACTACTATAAGTTCATCTATGTGACCTTTGAAAAACTGGTAACAACAAAACCAACATGGCGGCCACACGAATTTGCGACTTTTAAATAGACGTTTCTCGCGATTTAACCAACCAAACGCAATAAAACTTGGTACAGTATATGTTTATACACATTGTAATGCACCGACATCTAGCTTGGTTCAATTATTTACATGACCACAAGATGGCGGATGTGCGAAATATTTCACCGGCATTCTATATCTCTGAAACTATTAGCGGTATCACCCTGAAATTTTGTACGGAGATAAAGGGCACTACTGAAAGTTCATCTATAAGACTTTCAAAAACCAGTTAACTACAAAACGAACATGGTGACCAAGCGAATTTGAAAATTTTAAATATACCTTTCTCGCTGTTTAATGTTCCAAACGCAATGAAATCTGGTACAGGATTTGGATATACACATTGTAATGCACTGGTATCTAATTTAGTTCAATTGTTTACATAACCTCAAGATGGCGGCTGTGCGAATTTTAAAATTAAGTTTTTATTCTTGTGTTGTAGTCATGCGATCGAAGTGAAAGTTTGAATAATGAACCTACGCAATAATTTTCCTTTAATGGTACATGACTCTATGGCCTATACATTTAACAATCCAACATGGCGACCATCCGATATATTTAGACGGCTCTGAATGTCTACGAATCTATTATAGCAATCAAACTGATTTTTTTTGTTCATAGGGGCTATGAACTTAAGTTCATCTATAGGACTTTAAATAACCTGGTGATCACAAATCCAACATGGCGGCGACGCGAATTAAAAATATTCACATGGATGTTTCTCCCAATTAAACATCCAAGTACAGTGAAACTTGGTACAGTATATCCGTATACAAATGTTAATCCATGGCATCGTAATTTATTTCAATTGTTTCCATAAACACAACATGGCAGCTGTGCGAAATTTTAAAATCTCCTTATTACTTCTTGTCTCCTAATCATGCGATTGAAGTTTGAATGCTTCACGTACACATTATTCTTCATGTAAAAGTATATAACTCTAGGACCTAAATATATAAAATCCAACAAGGCGACCATCCGAAATATTTAGTCGGTTCTCAATATCTACGAATCTATTACAGCAATCAAACTGAAATTTTGTATGTTGATAGTGGCAATTAACATAAATAGGATATATGAAAATAGGCTGTATAGTTCTTCACGGAACTACTTGTTTTATTTCAAGGAAATTTGACTGATTAACGCGTTTCAAACTGTTTTATGACGGTTGCACGCAAAATACTTTTTTTTAAATCTGTCTGTCTGGGTACAACTTTGTACGTGCATCATTCCAGAACGTCTGGGTGGATCAACGTAAAATTTGGTACAGATGTCCATCAGAGGCACGACACCAATCATTGATGTAACTATTTTCCGTACCTCTCATAAAAGGAGGCCTACCCCTTCAAAATGGATGTTCAAATATGCGTAGAAGAACAAGACAAAGCTCATTTTCAGCCCTTCAATGAGAGAAATAAAATTCTGGAGTCTTTAAAGTCTAAAGGGTCCCCGAAAACCACATTTTAAGCCCCTAAAACCATCAGTTTTTGAGATATTCCCAGAAAACTAATTTAATTTAATAAACTAATGTGGACAGAGAGTTAGAAGTCATATGGCAAGATTTGAAGTATTGATTTTACGTGCTCTTTAATAGTGCTATCCGATTAAATAAATAAATAATAAATTAATGAATGAATGAATGCAAGCCCGTAACCATGGCAACAGAATCTCAAGACGTGACATCCATCTTTCCATCCGTTTCTGTAAGCCTAATTGAATGACACCTTAAGCCCAATTCTAATTCAAACAGTTTTGTAACTTTGTGTCCTGTCAGTAAATTTGTGGCAGTTTGCAGTTGTGAGGACAACACACTGTTTAAGAAACAATTGACACTGAACGATAAGTTGAAGCTTATTGAAGCGAGTGTAAAGGACAAGTCGCCTGTGCGTGAAAGTGCCCCGGTTTCAGTGTTCAAGTACATTGAGTACATACATAATATGTTGAGATCGTTATAGTGCAGGCCTATGCGTGAGTAATACAAAAATTACATCAAAATGTTGTGTTACTGACATATTGTATCACTAAAACTAGGCTAATGGATCAGGGGTTAGTAATTTGTGCATCTTTTTGTATAATTTTGGTCAATCCAAAAACTCGTCTAATTCGGAAAAGGAACTCGGACCCTTGCGATTTCGTTTTGAGTAAGTTTCACTGTATATTTCTTTACTCTAAAAGTTAAAATGGTGTGAAAACTAACATAAGTGGTAGGAAAAGACAAATATAACTGATTATTTTTAGTATAAATTTTGTAAACGGAGTTAAACGTCAGTTACTAAATATTTCAAAATTGTGACTTAGTCCCTTCTTCCTCTGTACCCATCATATGTTTATCTGAGAAGCAGAGGGTAGTATCACCTCGCGGAAATGAGCTGTAGATATTCAAGGCCCAATTTCTCAAAGTGCAGGACCTAACTCACTTAAACCTATCTATCTGGATTATCTCTCACATGTTACGGTACACATATTTGAAACTCGAACATATCATACTACACACATATACATCATCTCAAATTGCGACCAAATGTTCTTCTTCCCACGTCTATCGATAGTGAATTCAAGCTGACTGGAGCCGCGGTCGTGTGTAGGGGAAATTTTTTTTTTTACAGAGCTGATTCCTATCTTTAGCCCCAAGCCTATACTTGTGACAGAACTGAAACAATGTTTTATACAAACCCTAACATTCACGCAGATATTTTATATCATTCCCCCATTACCGTGAAGATGAATGACGATAAAGGCACTGCACTCGAGATGTTCTAATGACTATTACCTACAAGAGGAAACAAAACAACTAGACGTTGTGCACAAGGGTATTATTACGGCAGAAGAAATATACCTCAAGAAAATTGAAAGAAGGTAGTTGATTAAAAACAATCGTGACTGGAAAACCTATGTTTTCTGACAAAATTGCACGCAATGAAGCTAGCTATATTTTCTGGCAGCTCTCTCTAAAATTATTAAGCTCCTGAACTATCACGGTATTCCATGAGTTACCAAAGCTCCTCAGAGATTTTATGCTACAATACGTCTACATACTGAAAGAAACATATGGAACGTGAACTCCCCAATCTTGATGATTCGTAAGTCAGGCCATAAAGAAAGCAGCTGTGGAGGTATTTCTACCTCTAATTTACTTGACCCGCCCCTAAAGAGAGCGTGATATTGGACTAAATGCAGTAAATATGACAGAGAGAAAAACGAGAATCACCTCTAGAGCTCACTTGCAATCTTAGACGAATTGGACCTAATGTGTTTGTTTAAATTAAGCTACATCTCACACTCGAGCTTAAACTCAGATAATGGAAGTCTAATTGGGAGGGATTGAAATAATTTTTGGGACGAAACACATTCGCACAAGTTGTTATCATCATACTAATATATGAAAATGAGATGGCGTGTGTCTGTCTGTCGTCCTGTCAGTTACTCAATCACGCAAGAACCACTGGTCCGATTGAAATAAAATTTTGCATGGATGTAACTAATTTACCAGGTTTACACATAGGCTACTTTTGATTTCGATATTTTGCACTATTTAAAAATGGCGACCATTTTAGTGACGTCACTACACCCTTTGGTTTCAAAATTTCATATTTCCATTTCAAATAAAAAGAGAACACTAAGAAATAGCAAACTTTTGATGGCACATACGGGCTTTAAAATTTAATTTTCTATCCGAAAGGTCCTTATCACTTTTCATGTATCTCCAACAGTTAGCGAGTAATCCCTATAAAATATGGTCAACGCCGAGCGGTGCAGTAGCCTATATCTCTATATACCAGGTGAGTCAGCCGCCCCTTATTAGCCTACTTTTCACATTTTGCAAAAATGAGGAAAAAGTAGACTTATGAGATCGGGCAAATGTGAGTCTGTCTGTCTGTCCTTCTGTCTGTCTGTCTGTCTGGCTGTGTGTGTGTGTGTGTCCCCCTATCAACTCCTAAACGGCTGCAGCAAACAAAACAAAATTTGGTAGGAGTAAAGATCTATACCTGAATATCTCCGGCCATATTTGAAAATGATGTCAGTGCTACCAAATGCTGAAAAATCGCAATTGAAATTTGAGCTCCATGTTGGATATCTTGGAAGGTATGAATGGTAGCTATTTCAAAATTGGCACACGTATAGATATTAATATTTCCAGGAGGCCATCCATGGCAGTGTTGCCAAAATGATTATAAGCCTGCTGATAGGTCCATATTTTAAATGCATGTAACTTATACACTATCAATTGGATTTCAACCAAATTTCGTATGTGCTATGTGTACACAAACAGATATGACTGAGCGTATTCCTAAGAGCCACCAGGGCTGCCAACTGTTAATAAATGCTCTCAATTTTTTAAATCCAAATACCCATATATCAGTAAGTATGCAAGCCGACAGCTTTAAACTATGCACACGCATAGTACATGACATTCTATATTAATTTGGAGTAAATTATATACGTCAGTGCTACCAACATGATTCTAAGCCTGCTGAGAGGTCCAAATTTAAATACATGTAACTTCTGTACTATCTTACGGATTTCAACCAAATTTCGTGTGTGCTATGTGTACCATAGCAGATATGACTATGCCGATTCTTAAGAGTAACTAGGGCTGCCAACTGTTGATAAATACTGTCTCTATTTTTGTTACTCTAATATCAATATATCAGAAAGTATGCAAGCCAATAGCTCTAAACTTTGCACACGTATAGTACCTGGCATTCTAGATTAATTTGGAGTAACTAATATACGTCAGTGCTGCCAACATGATTCTAAGCCTGCTGATAGGTCCAATTTTAAAATGCATGTAACTTCTATACTAACTAATGGATTTCATTCAAAATTGACACAACAATAGATCATATTATTTCAGATTATTTCTGACCAATACATGTATGTCATTGTTGCAACATGATTTTACGCGCGCTGTTAGATCCAATGTTTAACTGCATGTAACATCCATGCTATCCATTGGACTTCAACCAAATTTTGTATTCTATACCTTAAGAGATGGAACTAAGAATATATTCAGTCACCTGGGCAGCCAACTGTAGTTCTCTATTAGGCTACATTATGCCACGTACACAGTATTTAGAACTAATTAGAAATTTCGATAATACCAACTTAATTTCGTCATTATTCTAGATAGATGCATATTGATTAATCATTGGCATGAATCTTAAATTTTAAGAAAAGTAGGCTCTTTAGTTCGTTACGGAACTTCTTGTTTTTTTTTTATAGTTTTTGGCCACACTTCCAACGTCTGATGCCAAAATGGTCGACAGTTCCCCGTCTCTAGCTAAGCCACAATGACCCTAAACGACTTTACAATATTTATGACGACATGGAGGCAAGACCTTTATAAGAACATGTGTGCAATAAGTGCTAATTCAAAGCACCTAACTGTCATACGGGCATGTACAAACAACATGCCGATGATACGGTTTCAGTTGGATACGAAATTGACGCTAGGTACGGTGGCTTACTGAACGTGAATGAAGCTTCGAAGCGGAAAGCTCTATCACATCTCATATGCTTTCAGGCAAGCTGAAGGGACAAGTAGCCGTGGAGCAATGGTGTAAGTGCATAGAATATAATCGTCCTGTTTTTGGGAGCTGGGTTCAAATCTCACCAACGCTAAATATTTTTATGCACATTCTTCGAGGGTTGAGGGGAGCCTCCGTGGCTTAGGCGGCAGCACGCCGGCCTCTCACCACTGGGTCCGTGGTTCAAATCCCGGTCACTCCATGTGAGATCTGTGCTGGACAAAACGGAGGCAGACAGGTTTTTCTCCGGGTACTCCGGTTTTCCCTGTCAGAATTTCATTCCAGCAACACTCTCCACTAACATTTCATTGCATCTGCCATTCATTTAGTCATTGCCCCAGAGGAGTGCGTCAGGCCTCGGCAGCCGGCACAGTTCATATCCTCGCCGCTAGATGGGGGCTTCATTCATTCCATTTCTGACCCGGTCGGAGACTGGAAGCAGGCTGTGGATTTTCATTTTTCTTCGAGGGTTGAGGGCATTTTCCCCTATTTCTTTTATTTCCCTTACCTTTCTTTTGCTTTCCTTTTCTTTTCCCATTGTGTACGTTTGTAGTTAGATTTACTTAAATTGTCATCTTCATTTTCCATGAACACCCAAACCATTAGGGGCCGATTACCTAGATGTTAGGTCCCTTAAAACAACAATTATCACCATCATCATCATCTTGTATTTGATCCCCAAACCTCAAAATGCGCATAAAAATATTTAGCGGTGGTGTGATTCGAACCCACCAATCATTTATAAAACTCTTCACCGTACTTTTCATACGGTAGAAAGTTGGATATATGGAAAAGCTTCTCAAAATACAAGCTAAAATAGGCGAAATACAAAAATTATCCTAGAAGGACGACCAAAGCATATGATGCGCTTCTCAATGTGAGACACTATATTCGGGAGTCTAGAAAGGGTCTCCGAAAACCACATTTTAAGGCCCTTAAATTAACAGTGTGTGTGATATTCCCAGAAAACTATCTCGTTCTGATAAACTTATGAAGGAAAGACAAACCGCTAACCATTGCAACAGTAGCTCAATTGATAATGTCTGGTGTTAACACCGAACACCGTTTGAAAACGGGTACTTCCGCTAGTTATTTATAAATTTGATTGCTCTTCAAACGGTCAGCACATTAGTGTGTACAATTAAATTGGTTGAGAGTAAATGTTTCTACAAACCCGAAGAATATATACAATTAGGCACTTTTGAAAAACGTTTTACGGTATGATATGTTTCGTTCGCCAAGCTCACTTAATGGGGTTGAAGGATATATCCTATACATGCAATTTATACAAATATTTTCTTACAGATAATTTAATGATGCACACAGAAAACACTCAGTAGTGTGTGAACACTTGTAGGACAAACACTAATGATTCACAAAGATTCACACAGTTTTCAAGATTTTGTACCCCAGGACAAAAAGTAAGATACTTGACATAAAAGAATATACAAACATCAACATATCCTAGAAAGATATCCAATCCAACTTACAGGAAAACACACCTCTGCTCATGCTATTAGGTAATAAGATACACTTAAATAAGTTTACTAAAACACAGGAAACAACAGAGCAATGGAAGTGGGGCTATGAATGAGATAAGGGCAAGGCAACACTCGATGAGGAAAACATACTAATTGGGAAGGATGTACAACGTGCAGTACATTATTCTCAACAAACCGAGGCCTATGGAGGGTAGTGATATAGAGCCCTAAATTGCATTCTAACCTGGATGAGCATGAAGCGAACGACAAAGATGCACATACGTGCATTGAAATAACACAATTCATAGCCCAACGTCCCATGTTCCATGCAGCAAGTTATCCACTCCGGACATACATTTTAGTTATCAAGTTACTCCAGTACGATAGTCAAAGATAGCGCCATATAGCAAACGGCTGAAATCATTCTCAGACAGTGTGAACTGAGATTGTCTGAGGTGAATGTTTGAGTATATATATTATATTATATTATATTATCGTATGGCCTCGGGTGCCTGGTGCAAGCTTTGTTAATTGACACCCAGAGGGTAGCTTGCCTGTCGAATTTCGTCGTTCCTTTGAACGCTATGAAAGTCAAGGAGGTTAGATATCTAAACTCCTTGACACTACAGCGCTTTCAAGTAGAGAATGGAGGAACTTTGAATTGGCGGAAAATCCCGAGATTAATTTTGCCATTGAACACGGCCTACTGAATTCAAATGGGTTCTTTAACAAGCCAACAACGTATGACATGAGTGTCGTGATTTTTGAGGCCAGGGGCGAACCTGCAATCTTGGGGTTGGTAGTCCGACACTATAACCACTCACCAACCGTGGCAAGCTAATGTTTGAGTGAAACGAACATTATGACAGAAGTACCAGCAAATGAGATTTGTGACTTACAATAGTATTTAAAAAACAGTATCGAGGTTCTTCATGCATTAGTAACATAAATAGAACACTTTATCATATTAACCTATTGAACCCTTATTGATTTGCCGATCATGATTTTTATTATTATTATTATTACCGATGTCCAAGCAGTGCATGTTGGAGATTGACAACGGGAAGACAGGTAGTGTGTGGCAACGCTAGCAACAGAGGTAGCGTGGTAGTTATTCTTGGGGATGACCGAGTAAGCCCAGTTCAAGGACAAATTCAGGGTGAACGCGCATCCAAGTTGGCGTCATTATGGGCGTGCCAGAAGTGAATTTCCAACCGATACACGATTGAATCATCGAATCAGGAGAGAGGACGCCTAAACCACGCGGAGATTTGCGTACCAAGAAAAGGCGCTAAAAACACGTGTATGAAGAACCGCCGATGCGATAGGATTCCGCATGAGTGCATTGAGACGTTTAAATAAAAAGAAGAAGTTTGATACTAGTCCCAAGTCTGTGAGTTGAAAACTACAGATTATTTTCACAGATTGCCCCCACTCTACTCCTCTCTGTCAGTTTCTAATAAATTGATCGGTGATGAGTAGTTTGACACACAACTTTATCGACCTCTGAGGAGCGTAGTTCACGCCAGTTTGAAACACAGCTTTATCGAGCTCTGAGGAGTGTAGTTCACGCCAGTTTGAAACACAACTTTATCAAGCTCTGAGGAGCATCGTTCACGCCGGTTTGAGACACGATTTTTATCAGGCTCTGGTGAGCGTACTTCACGTCAGTCTGAACGAACATTTTATTGTGCTCTTGGGAGAAGAGTCCATGCCTATCGGAGGGGAGATCTTGAGTTGAGATAAGCGCTACTCGGCATACGTAATTTGTGAGACTTGTTAAATGCCAGTTGTGTGGTGGACGAAGATTGCAATATTTTCTGTAAATTTTGTGTTATATTTTTTCTGTGATGTATATGTGCGTGTGAAGTAAGCAAATGCTTAGATAGGGCCAGTTCAACGTTGGGTAATCGCCCAGGACCTTTTGTGTGAAAGTCAGTAGCTCATAGCGCTTCTAGCTAGGTAGAATATTAATTTTGAACATTTCTTTCCAAGAAGCCACGCCAAGATGTCTACAGGAAGGTCGATTGGTGGAATGATGTGCTACACCTCTACAGAATGTCGACGATGACGGAGTAGATTTCCCGTGGGGGAATGCATTGGGATGGAGTTTGATTTTCTGCAAGCTGCACGGTGATGTACAAACCATTGATTTATTCAATATCTAGCTAGATTAGACGCGGGAACGTTGTAAATAATTTTATTCATTGTTTTTCTTGTATATTTAGATTTTGTGTGCCGACACTGTTATATTTAAATGTACGTTGGCACGTGGCCAAAATGTTTGTTTGATTCTATAGTTTCTTTTGTGAGTCATTATTAGTATGCACGGCGCGTGCATTTTGATTTTATTCATGCGAATGCGAAATTCGTCATGGACGATAAATGGTGCTTTTATTCAAATTCATTTCTAGTAGGAGAAGGGGGTAAAAGTTGTTAGATGTTTAACGAACAGGTTTGTATTCATACTAGGGTTGCCAAGCGCAACAAGTAAAGATGTCACTGTAGAACACCTTAGTTCTAGAATTTTTTGAGTTTTTTTGAGATCCCTTTTCAGGTTCTTCAGTCACGGACTAGATTGGGAGCGCAAGTCGGTGGAAATATTCATGTCTTTTATTTCAGGTTTCTGTCAAACCCATACGTGTGATTCTGGTGTGTGTATTGTGTCAAGGTATGTGTATTGATTCTTCGTGATGAGGGGTAGAATGTGTCTACCGCCCTCAAATATTGTGGTTGTATTTTATGGAAAGGCAGAGCGCTCTTCGAGGCTACTGTACCTTGTCCTGTGCAGATTCTTGGATTTCCTTGGGAAATGCTAATATTTTTTTTGACACACACACGTATATTATGTGCTATTGGGAGCACGCTTCTTCGAGACTCGAGCCTTTGCTACGGCAGGTCGAGGTTATTGACACGTGGGTAGACAGATGTGCCGATTTCACCTTGCGCTCGTCTATGTCTGGTGATTCATCGTTTAGGCAGTCCAGCTGACCGACTGACCCCTGTAAGCTATCTGTAGCAAACCTGTTCTTTTAATGGTCATTGGATCATAATATTAAATTGGGAGTTCGCCATGTCCGTTACGAATTACCGCATATCGTATGAAATGAAATATTTGTTTTATGATGTAAATGTTGGCTTTGAGCCTAGTGATTTCTGCGACTCATTTCATTTGCTTATTGTTAGATTTTGTCTGTTGTGACACCGTTGGGTGTATTTTGTATTTTCTTGTAAAAATGGCATGCGGCCATATGTGTATTTTTCTTGATTGGTCACGTGTTGATTTACTTGTGTTGATTTGAAAAGTCCTAATTCTAGGCGCTAATGTTGTTTGCTACGGCAGTTATTTGATTCCAATTTCATGCAAAAATTATTTTTGTCTTATTTAGTGTAGGAAGTGTCGGATTAGTTTAATCAATGTTTAGTTGGTTCCTCGTGTCTGTCTATCTCTAAGACAATGCAGATTCGTCCTCTGAAGGTTTACTGGATGGTAACGAATCTCGCATTAATTTGTACACACCGTACCGCATGCAGAAGAGTCGCACACGCACATGTCATTGTAGTGATTTGGAACATTTGGTCCAGATGTTTACGATCTCTCCAGAGATCAGGCCTAGTTTGGCAATTTTATTAATTCAAGTGGGTGTCATTTGGGAGACCCTGTGTTTTTGTTGTAAATAGTGTAAATTTGTTGATCTGTTTGTTAAATTCATATGTTTTCATCCTGGTATTCACTTTTTCCTGCATGTTATTTTGTTATATGTTACCCTGCATGTTATCAGAAGCGCTTACCAACAACTTTACGAAATGGACTGTTACACTCCCCGAAATTGAGTCTCATATGCTTCTTTGCAAGGGTTCATATATCAAAAATGGCTGCCCAAGTGGGGTTTGTTTTTGTTGTTGTTTTGTTTACCTCATACTTATTTCGCTGAGAAATGATGCCAGGTTAGCAGGACAAAAGGAAATTCAGTAAATTGAGGCGAATTTGTACCGCCATGTGTATCAGTAAAATTACTGATTTCTTAAAGTTAGAAATGTTGAACAAGGTTAGAAATTGATATTGTGTTTGTTGATAACTTGTTCTGGCGCCCGGCTTAAAATTAGAAAATTTGCATAGTTAGTGAACTCAGTCAAAAGCAGGAAGTTGTTGCCTTACTTTACATTTAATTAACTTCGATTAATTAACGTGTTTTTCGTAAATTCTGTTAGTTAGGAATTTAAAAGCAGATCACAAGGGAGTTATTTGTTGTTTGGAAATAAGAGTCATTATTCAGTAAGAGCTTGATTACTGAAACTTTATTTAAATTAGAATCAATGTAATATTTAAATATCAAGACATGTGTGTGTGTACGACTGAAATCCCATTGCATGACCCCATTTTCTCAGAGTATATTTGTGTGTTTTGCGATGGCTAGCATCGAGGAGATGAAAGTGTTGTTGGAGCAGTTGTCTGTGCAAATGTCTGCAAAGACGGAGGAAAAGTTAAAAAGCATGAAGGAGGAGATAAGTGAACATACTGATAATCAATTACAGGACGTGAACAGTAACATTACGTTGCAATTGCAAATCCAGAAATTGGATAGCGATAAACAATTACACGAGTTACGTGAACAGAGTGATAATAATAATAAACAGTTAGTTGAACTAAACCACAAGTTATCGGAGCAGGCAACTTTACAAACATTTCAGTTAGAGAAGATAACCCTTGAAATAAAACAGAGTACTAAAGTAGAACTAGAGAAACTCGCGGGGGAGGTGGCAGAGAATAATTCGAGACAGCTAGGCGAAATCAAGAAACTAGAATCCAAATTTGACGACAAGCTAATACAGTTAGATGGAATGGTAGCCGCCAAACTGAAACAAATCGATACAGCATGTGTGAACAATACGGCAGGGATTAAAAGCACGCAGGACGAATTACAGGGGCAATTCAACAGAATAGAGGCGAAGAATATTAACATACAAGAGCAGATTAATTCAGTCGACAACAATGTGTTAGGATTGATAAAAGAACTTGACAAACTGGAGATAAAAACGGAGAAAGAAAGTTTGCACTTGCCCGAAAACTTGGAAGACCAGTTAAGTAAAAATCAAGAGAAAATACAAGAAATAGGGGAACAGCTTGAGAAGAATCAGGAATACAACGAAGAAAAAATTAACAATTTGAAGAGTCTAATCCGGAAAGATTGGGAACAGCAGGTGAATGAGACTAAAGGGGATAGGGTGACCATATTAAAGAGGCTAGGCGAGAATAAATCTAGAATACAGGCTCTGGAGGAAAGTACCAAGTCCAAGTTCCAGGAACACGCAGACCTCATCGTTAAGAATGAGATAAGATCTGTAGAGAATGCCACTTTATTCCCTTCAGAAAATTTAGTAGGGAAACACGGAAATATTGGAAGTTCGGAGGGGTCGAACCTAGCTGAGGATACGAGTCGAGGTCAGAGTCCAAAGATAACTTGCGACACATTGCACAATTACAGAGGGGAGACGTCAACTCCACAACCTGGTGTGACACCTGCCCAAGTCATACAAGTCTTTAGGGAAAATGATTTTAAACCTGACAAATTCAGGGAAAATTCAGGATCTAATCCAAAAGCATTCTTGCGCCAGCTGGATGATTATTTTAATGACCAACACGTCAGTCCCACAAATCAGCTTCGTCTAGTGGAGAAATTTTTAGAGGGCTCAAGTTTAATCTGGTTTCAAAGCTTCAAGCATACGTTTAATGACATGGCCCAGTTTAAAGAAGCATTTTTGAGGAAGTTTTGGAGTCCTTCACTGCAGCAGGGGTTGAGGATGGACTTATATACCAGAAAATACCATAACACACACCCTACAAGGTTTTCTGAGTTTTTTAATCAGCAGCTAGTAAAATTCCGGGATTTTGACGATCCCCCTTCAGAGGAAAACATGGTATTAACTATCGGCAAGAGCTTCCGATGAACATACAGCAATTTTTAGTGGCAGGAAATATCAAAACCGCCGTTCAGGCCGAAGAGATACTCCGCCACTTGGATGAAACGAGTATGGTTAGTCCGCAGACCGGGAGACGGAATATGGAATGCGTGAACACTGCAGAAATAGTTCATGGGCATCAAAACGGTCAAAGTCAGAACAATCAGACGAAGACACAGTCCACTAGCACACAATTTACGCCCAGACGGCAGGAATTCGACGGTCGAAACCAATATAATAATAATAATAATAATAATAATAGGAACTTCCAAAATCGCCGTGATAACTACAACAATCAGAACAACAATCACAATCAGAGGACGTACCAGCGAGAAAACACTAACTGGAGAGGAAACCAAAGGCAGGATAGACCATATCAGAGGAACGGGGACGGTAGATGGAATAATCAAAGGAATTATCGCCAAGAGAAATTTCCGTGATGAATGGAACGAGCGTTACGCTGAGTCGCAAAAATATCTGTACGAACTAAATGCAGAAGAGGAAACAGAGAAAGAGAAGTGGGGACGAGCCATGTAAAACAGAAAAAATCCCGACAATCACAGTAACGAGGATGCAGAAAAGGTGACAAGACAGGAGGAGACGCGAAAAAACAGCAGAAGGAATTCGCGGGACGAAGTTTCAGGCAAGGGTCTGGAAATATGGTAAAGAAGACGGTAGCAGAAGAGGACGGTAGCGGAAGAAGAAGACGGTAGCAGAAGAAGAAGGGAACCATTTGATGAGTAATATGGACAAGGAATGCCGAATCAAATTGCAAAAATTAATTTGAGAACCCACACTCAAATGTACGTGGCTATGTGATACCTGGGAGAGCGAGCTTTGTTTGTAAACAAGACGGCAGGCCTGGCCGAAGTTGTAATTATGTGAGTAAGAGAGGGGAGGTCTAGCGAGACGGGTGAATGACATCTCAGAGGGGCAAAATGCAGCGAGGATCGCGCACACTAATTGGGACTGTGGAATGCACACTCAGGCAAACGAGTGAGATACTTAACTGATGTTATCTAGACTACAGTGGATATTGTTTTTAAAATCCAAATCAATCACTTGCTTCGAATTTCAAAACCTTGCTGAGGAGAAATGAACCCTTATTGATTTGCCCATCAATAAGTCTTCATGATTTTTATTATTAATATTACTGATGTCCAGCAGAGCATGTTGGAGATTGACAACGGGAAGACAGGTAGTGTGTCGCAATGCTTGCAACAGAGGTAGCGTGGTAGTTATTCTTGGGGATGACCGAGTAAGCCCAGTTCAAGGACAAATTCAGGGTGAATGCGCATCCAAATTGGCGTCATTATGGGCGTGCCAGAAGTGAATTTCCATCCGATAAACGATTGAATCATCGAATCAGGAGAGAGGACGCCTAAACCACGCGGAGATTTGCGTACCAAAAAAGGCGCTAAAAACACGTGTATGAAGAACCGCCGATGCGATAGGATTCCGCATGAGTGCATTGAGATGTTTAAATAAAAAGAAGAAGTTTGATACTAGTCCCAAGTCTGTGAGTTGTAAACTACAGATTATTTTCACAGATTGCCCCCACTCTATTCCTTTCTGTCAGTTTCTAATAAATTGATCGGTGATGAGTAGTTTGACACACAACTTTATCGAGCTCTGAGGAGCGTAGTTCACGCCAGTTTGAAACACAACTTTATCGAGCTCTGAGGAGCGTAGTTCACGCCAGTTTGAAACACAACTTTATCGAGCTCTGAGGAGCATCGTTCTAGCCGGTTTGAGACACGATTTTTATCAGGCTCTGGTGAGCGTACTTCACGTCAGTCTGAACGAACATTTTATTGTGCTCTTGGGAGCAGAGTTCATGCCTAGCGGAGCGGAGATCTCGAGTTGAGATAAGCGCTACTCGGCATACGTAATTTGTGAGACTTGTTAAATGCCAGTTGCGTGGTGGACGTAGATTGTAATATTTTCTGTAAATTTTGTGTTATATTTTTTCTGTGATGTATATGTGCGTGTGAAGTAAGCAAATGCTTAGATAGGGCCAGTTCAACGTTGGGTAATCGCCCAGGACCTTTTGAGTGAAAGTCAGTAGCTCATAGCGATTCTAGCTAGGTAGAATATTAATTTTGAACATTTCTTTCCAAGAAGCCACGCCAAGATGTCTACAGGAAGGTCGATTGGTGGAATGATGTGCTACGCCTCTACCAGAATGCCGACGATGACGGAGTAGATTTCCCGTGGGGGAATGCATTGGGATGGAGTTTGATTTTCTGCAAGCTGCACGGTGATGTACAAACCATTGATTATTCAATATGTAGCTAGATTAGACGCGGGAACGTTGTAAATAATTTTATTCATTGTTTTTCTTGTGTATTTAGATTTTGTGCGCCGACACTGTTATATTTAAATGTACGTTGGCACGTGGCCAAAATATTTGTTTGATTCTATAGTTTCTTTTTGTGAGTCATTATTAGTATGCACGGCGCGTGCATTTTGATTTTATTCATGCGAATGCGAAATTCGTCATGGACGATAAATGGTGCTTTTATTCAAATTCATTTCTAGTAGGAGAAGTGGGTAAAAGTTGTTAGATGTTTTACGAACAGGTTTGTATTCATACTAGGGTTGCCAAGCGCAACAAGTTAAGATGTCACTGTAGAACACCTTAGTTCTAGAATTTTTTGAGTTTTTTTTAGATCCCTTTTCAGGTTCTTCAGTCACGGACTAGATTGGGAGCGCAAGTCGGTGGAAATATTCATGTCTTTTATTTCAGGTTTCTGTCAAACCCATACGTGTGATTCTGGTGTGCGTATTGTGTCAAGGTATGTGTATTGATTCTTCGTGATGAGGGGTAGAATGTGTCTACCGCCCTCAAATATTGTGGTTGTATTTTATGGAAAGGCAGAGCGCTCTTCGAGGCTACTGTACCTTGTCCTGTGCTGATTCTTGGATTTCCTTGGGAAATGCTAAGATATTTTTTTGACACACACACGTATATTATGTGCTATTGGGAGCACGCTTCTTCGAGACTCAAGCCTTTGCTACGGCAGGTCGAGGTTATTGACACGTGGGTTGACAGATGTGCAGATTCCACCTTGCGCCCGTCTATGTCTGGTGATTCATCGTTTAGGCAGTCCAGCTGACCGACTGACCCCTGTAAGCTATCTGTAGCAAACCTGTTCTTTTAATGGTCATTGGATCATAATATTAAATTGGGAGTTCGCCATGTCCGTTACGAATTACCGCATATCGTATGAAATGAAATATTTGTTTTATGATGTAAATGTTGGCTTTGAGCCTAGTGATTTCTGCGACTCATTTCATTTGCTTATTGTTAGATTTTGTCTGTTGTGACACCGTTGGGTGTATTTTGTATTTTCTTGTAAAAATGGCATGCGGCCATATGTGTATTTTTCTTGATTGGTCACGTGTTGATTTACTTGTGTTGATTTGAAAAGTCCTAATTCTAGGCGTTAATGTTGTTTGCTACGGCAGTTCTTTGATTCCAATTACATGCGGATTTTTTTGTCTTATTTAGTGTAGGAAGTGTCGGATTAGTTTAATTAATGTTTAGTTGGTTCCTCGTGACTGTCTAGCTCTAAGACAATGCAGATTCGTCCCCTGAAGGTTTACTGGATGGTAACGAATCTCGCATTAATTTGTACACACCGTACCGCATGCAGAAGAGCCGCACACGCACATGTCATTGCAGTGATTTGGGACATTCGGTCCAGATGTTTACGATCTCTCCTGAGATCAGGCCTAGTTTGGCAATTTTATTAATTCAAGTGGGTGTCATTTGGGAGACCCTGTGTTTTTGTTGTAAATAGTGTAAATTTGTTGATCTGTTTATTAAATTCATATGTTTTAATCCTGGTATTCACATTTTCCTGCATGTTATTTTGTTATATGTTACCCTGCATGTTATAAGAAGCGCTTAACAACAACTTTACGAAATGGACTGTTACACCCCCCGAAATTAAGTCTCATATGCTTCTTTGCAAGGGTTCACTATAATAACCACACAAAGGTCAAACCAACACGAAACACTAATGAAAGTTCTGGACAATTAACACGTTTCATAACTAAATAATGGTGTATATTGTACATTCAACACCTTAAGTGTCCAGGATCTAGTGATGTTCAGATGACACACGAAACATGCCTTCCTTTAAGCCCGCTTTTGATCGGTGTTTATGGTTGGTTGGTTTCTCAGTTTAGGGGCTGCGACAACGCGGTCATGTAGGCCCGTGAACTTTGGGTGTGTGTAGAATCTGTCTGATAACCGGTGTCATTTGTGATGGCTGTATTAGTGTGTGTTATCTGTAATTCCAGTAAGGACAGCAGACGATCAATTTCAAGTAGTTCCTACTTTTCTTACACATGCTACCGTAAACGACACGTAGCCATGAACTTGGCTACTAGATGCCACCACAACCGTCACCTGGTGGCGAAGGTAGGAACATACAGGGCGTTAATCAAATCTGACCGACAAATTTATCTTCACATAATTGTAGTTAGTGGAAGGTTCTTTTACAAGCCATAAATCTATGACATTCCCTCTGAAGGAAAGCATACTGGGGGATGTTTAACGCTCTTACAAATCCGACGACTTCGGCCGGGTATGAACCCGCGATCTTGGGCAAAGAAGCCTCAGCATGTTACCAACTACGCCACCGAAGACACCGATCGGATTTTATAATTTGAAACTTGAACTGTTAGCGCGGCTGGTAAAAGGAGAATAGAAGAGTTTTAAATGTGGTGTTACAGGAGAATTATGAATATCAGATGGGTGGATGGAGTAACAAATGAAGAGATATTAAGACGAGTGGGCGAGGAGTGATGTTTCTGGTGACTGCTAATGAAGAGAATAGGCCTAGGCAGTTTGGTAGGACACATACTATGACACCCAGGAGTAGCAAACCTGGTTATGGAAGGAAGGGTCAGGGATAAGAACTGTGGGGGGAGACCAAGGTTAGAATGTATTAAGGGGGCACATACAGCTCAAGGAGCCACAACAATAACGAATTTAATATTTTAACTGTGCCTGCCACAATTCTTGTACAACAATGATATACATATCCAAGGAAACACACACACCTTGCTATTAAAAGCAAAGTTAAAAATTTTCCAAATTCTAATGTATAATTATTTTTATCAATTTTTTCAAAATTGGTCCTTGTTTTGTGATGACCTTCACTGTTTCCCTGATATCTCCCGTGTTTATAGGGGTTTTTGGAGTTTTCTTTTTTTAATGTGGGTGATAAACCTTCTGCTACAAAATGAATCTCACTCAAAACCGTTGTGACTTTAATTAGTCTTTCTATGAAACTTTAACCTTTTTTTAGTTTGCTCAGAATAAAATGGAAATAATGACGCTTAATTAATTAATTAATAATTTGAAAATATGCGAGATTTATTTTGTAGCAGAAGGTTTAACACCCACATTAAAAAAGAAAACTCCAAAAATCCCTATAAACACGGGAGATATCAGGGAAACGGTGAAGGTCAGCACAAAACAAGAACCAATTTTGAAAAAATTGATAAAAATAATTATCATTTGAATGTTGAAAATGTTTAACTTTGCTTCTAATAGCAAGGTATGTGTGTTTCCTTGGATATGTTTATCATTGTTGTACAAGAATTGTGACAGGCACAGTTATAATACTAAAATCGTTATTTTTGTGGCTCCTTGAGCTGTATGTGCCCCCTGTGTTAAAGAGTTTGTCTCGGATGTAGGATGTGGTAGCCATGTCGAGATGAAAGGATTAGCCCAGGGAGGCGTGTAGAGCTGCATCAAACTAGTCAAAAGATAATAATGATGTTTTAGGTCTTATGTCCCTTTTAAATACTCTGGGTTTTAGAGACGCCGGGGTGCCGGAATTTTGCCACGAAAGGGATCTTTAATGTTCTAGTGGATCTACTGGCACGGCTCCCTCACATTTGCGCACCCTCAATTGCCATCTGACTGCGCCAGGATTCGATCCTGCAAACTTGGGCCATCCAGTCAAAAGACTGAATACTCAAACAACAACAATTTGATCGTAAGAAAATATTTTTTATATTAGGAAGATTGAGTAAATGAGTTATTCTCGCCGAATTTAAACGCACACAATAATGTGTAACCTGATAACCAATCCATTTAAGTTACATATATTCCTAAGGTAACACTGAATAATAGCTCCTACAATTGTACCCAAATGACATGGCTTATTCCCTGATTTACATGAGATTAATAAATACACTTGGATGACCGGTTTCGATCGTCAAGTGATCATCATTAGATCCCATACACTTAGGCTACAAACTGTTTATGTATAAAAGTATGGGTGAATATACTTACAATGTGTACACTTATTTAGTTGCGGTATTAGTTGAGATAGTTCAACTCGTCAATATTTGTTATTTTGTAGCCTGAGTGTAATAGATCTGATGATGATCTCTTGCCCATTGAAACTGGAGTAGTGGGATGAGGGGGGAGCTGTCCACTAACTTATTGAACCCTCCTCGTAATTGCCCCGAACCTGATATTTCGCTAACCAAACATGGGATTTGAACATACAGTGTGTCCTAGCACTGCTAGTAATGCCCCCTAATTTCCTATAGCCTCTTAATTTAATGAAAAGACCAAAACTAAAAGATCATTCGCGAGTAGTGGGGTAGTGTTGGTTTCCTCAAGTCGCACTCGTGCTTGAATATGTATGGCTATGTTGGGAAAGGGTTAGGTGGTGGGGGAGGAGTAGGGTCGAGTGGGGGGTCGTTTGAATGGTATTTTTTCCGCTCTAGGTGATGGTGAGGTTATTTTTTAAAATGGATGGAATTGGGAAACGCTATTTGGGGTAAACATGTGTTTTTTGACATTATGGCGATGAATGTTTTTTATTGTACGCCTGCGCACTTGGAGATTTTGTAAAAGAGCGGGCTTTTTAAATGATGATTTATAAATGAGTTTTTTAATATGTATTGAAATAAACCCTAAAAAACTAATAGGTCATCGGCTTTTTTACTATCTCGCTAACCAATAATCGGATTTAAACCTATGAGGTGTCGTAGGACTCGTGGTGAACTCTCTTTTTCTATGGACGGGGTATATCCACACTAAAATAAAAACGTGGTAAGGGGGCGAGGGGACTGCTACACTTAGAAAGTTGTGAGCCCCCCGCGACCTTGGAATGGAAAGAGCCATGCTAGGAGAGCGTGCTTGGATTCGTTTTTTTTTTTCGTCTCGTCGTGCTCTTTACGGGAATGTAGGTGTCGAAAACGTGAACTTAGGGTTTTGGGTCTGAAAATGCGTTTTTCACATTTTTGGCGATTTTTGGAAAACGGGCCATGCTAGGAGGGCGTGCTTGGATTCGTTTTTTTCGTCTCGTCGTGCTCTTTACGGGAATGTAGGTGTCGAAAAGGTGAACTTAGGGTTTTGGGTCTAAACATGCGTTTTTCACATTTTTGGCGATTTTTGGAAAACGGGTCATGCTAGGAGGGCGTGCTTGGATTCGTTTTTTTCGTCTCGTCGTGCTCTTTACGGGAATGTAGATGTCGAAAAGGTGAACTTAGGGTTTTGGGTCTAAACATGCGTTTTTCACATTTTTGGAGATTTTTGGAAAACGGGTCATGCTATGAGGGCGTGCTTGGATTCGTTTTTTTCGTCTCGTCGTGCTCTTTACGGGAATGTAGGTGTCGAAAAGGTGAACTTAGGGTTTTGGGTCTAAACATGCGTTTTTCACATTTTTTCCGATTTTTGGAAAACGGAAAACGTGATGATGACGTGCGTGATAGTATGTTTTCGTTTCGTTGTGCTCTTTACAGAGATGTAGGTACGGAAAAGCTAAAAAGCTGGAAACATTTTTTAAAGTCAAAAATGGTTTTTTGTGATTTTCCCTTATATTGCGAAAACTGAAAACGTGAGGATGATGTGTGTGATAGTATGTTTTCGTCTCATTGTCCTCATTACGGAGATGTAGGTATGGAATAGGTAAAAAGCTGGAAACATGTTTTTTTAGTCAAAAATGGGTTTTGTGATTTTCCCTCATATTGTGAAAACCGAAAACGTGAGGACGACGTGTGTGATAGAATTTTTTCGTCTCTTTATTCTCTTTACGGGAATATAGATATGAAAAAGGTATACAGCTGGAAACATGGTTTTCTTATGGAAAAGGTGTTTTTTGTTCATTTTCGCGTTATTTGGAAAAACGAATGAGGCGATTTTTATGATGGGCATGTCGATGTATTTGTGTCGTTGTTCTGTTTACGGGAATGTAGGTATGGAAAAGCTCAAATCATGGTTTCCGTCATTTTTTTTCGAGATAGTTGAGGAAAACTGGGTAAAAAGTAAGAAACCAGATTTGAAGTCACGTTATGTTATGCGCTATGATGTTGTTAAAACATTTATGCATTATTATTATTATTTGTCTTGGCTGGTCAGGGCTCACACGCAGAGAGAGAACTTGCTTGATGCAATGAGAATTGAAAGCATTGAAGCTGACCCACGGCGATCCAGACAGACACAGGTCTTATCATCGTACGTGCCTCGCAGCAGAGAGAGATAACAGCCTGTTGTTCGCATGCAGGTGGCTGTTATCTGACCCAGACGTGTTACTCGATATCGCGATGAAGGACATATAGCTCTGTCGAAAAGCTGATGATTGCATTCCCACGCACACTCATGCAGAGATTGCAAAGCTTGTGAGAATCGGTCTGACTTGTGCGCTCCATGACATCCTACTCGTAGGAACAAAAAAAAAAGTAAAGTGTTAACTTTGCATCTTGTTGAGGAGACATATATGTTCTGAGGGTAAGAGAGACTCATCATTCTTGTGATCATCTTTGAAGGTGACGGATGCAAGTGCCTTATGCTCTTTGTAAAAAATTACGTGAACCGCGGCCATACTTGTACTAAGGTAGGTTCATTATTGTTAATTATGGCATGATTGGTTTTATTGTTATTTTGTGTATGCGTGAAAAGTAAGTTAGTGACTGATGGTATTTTTTGGGGATTTCGTTTGTTGCAGATTTTAAAAAAACGTTATTAAGTCTGGGAAAGCTGACAGAGAGACAGTGACACAGACAGTGACAGTGGCTGCAAAGAGCACATTTGCTGAAAGCATTATAATTCATTATATGGTGAGTACATGTTGTTCCATTACTTTTATTTTTGTTGTTGTTGTTGTTGTTAAATGTATGCCATTTATTTCACGGAAATTTATAAACTTATGGCGTGTATTTATTATTGTTTCAGAATGAAGATATGTATGGAGTGAATAGGCTTAAACTACCTTGACGCTTTCGATATTTATAAAAAAAAGGTGAGCTATGAATATACAGTAGATTAATTATTTTCTTTGTAAATGACCTTGTTACTTTTTGACTGACTGTCTTATCTATGTGTGCACACTTGAAACCTTTTGTTTTTAGCAACTCTTATGGATGAATGAATGAATGAATGGATGAATGAATGAATGGATGAATGAATGAATGAATGCATATGTTTAATGTATATAACCATGACTAATAACGGATTGTATTGGTTTGTTTTTCAGATAAATCATTGGAAACAAAAAACAAGATAAACCTTGTCGTTGATATTTAAACTATATCAACCTTGTTGGTGATCATTTCCTGCTGGGGGCCCAATTGCTACAACCATTGTGTACCTGTGAACGTGATTGTGTGCCAGTCAGTAAAAAAAAGCGATAAGTGTGACCGTTTGGAATTGCAGATTTTGGATTAACCTATTTTAAGGTAAGGGTTGCACGTTTATTAGTCCATTTTATAATCATGTCTATATCAGAGAGTGAAGTTTTAGTGTGGCAGCCTTTGGCCAAATTTTTCAAAACGCGAGTATGCTCAGGCCGAATTTACAATGCGATTCACTGTCTGTCGCCTAAAGATTTTGTGGAATTATGTTTTCCCATTTTTTTTGAGTGAATGTGAACAAGGCTTAAGATTGCATCACGCTTTAAAAATAAACTTCGAACTACTATGTGAATTTACATTGATAAAAAATAATGTTGAAGAGAAACACACCTTCAACCTTTGTACAAAAATGGAGAAAGTACTGATAGCCGATAATTTGGAAACGTGGTATCAGGAGAAAGCTATTCAAGCGCTTATCTCTAAATTTGATAAGTTGCAACAGGGTCCCAGTGGCTTGGCCCTCGATAGCATTGCCTATTTGCAAATCAATATTTGTAAATACAATCCATTGAATGCAGGAAGTAGCTATATTGCCACACCGAGCTTTATCGCTTCGAGAAAGGCAGTGATCAACTTACGCAACAAAGACGATTACTGCTTTTTATGGAGTATAGTGAGCTGCCTGCAACCCTGTCAAGGCAGTCATTGTGATTTGCCAGGGAAGTACAAAGATGTGTTTAACCACATGAAACAAACTCTCAATCTCGAGCGTGTTTCATTTCCCATGCCTCTAGATAAAATTCATTTATTTGAGAAAGATAATCCAAATTTCTCCTTCATGGTGTATGGCATCGACGGATCCAATATTGTGGGCCCCTTGTATGCCACCAAACAGGTAAAGCAACATCACATTCACCTGCTTTTCCTGTCTGATGGGGATAAAAGCCATTATTGTTGGATAAAGAATTTAAGTAAATTGGTGAGCAGCCAAGTGTCTAACCATAAGTGTGCAAAACACATTTGTGAGCGCTGCCTTCAATATTTTGGAACTGATGAACTTTTGAAACGACATACAGAAGACTGTGAAGGGCAGACGGCAGTAAAGCTAGTCTTGCCCGAAGGGAATGACGCAGTCTTAAAATTTAAGGCCACTAATAAACAAGACATGATACCATTTACTGTTTACGCTGATTTTGAGGGCCTTACTGTTCCCATTCAGGGATGTGAACCAAGCCCCCATACAAGCTCAACCTATCCAGTGCAGAAACATGAGCCTTTTGCTGTAGCCTATTATGTTGTCTGTCACTATGATAATTCACAATGTGAGTATGTAAGTCACAAAGGTCAGGATTGTGCGCGGTGGTTTGTTGATCAAATGGCGGCTTTAGCAGGCAAAGTAGAAACTATTTTGAACAAGCCTGTACCAATTCAGATGAATGACGTACAGCAAAGAGAATATGATCAAGCCACCACCTGCCACATATGTGAAAAGCCAATTTTAGGCGGAGAAAAAAAAGTAAGAGACCACTGCCACAGGACAGGGCATTTTAGAGGTGCTGCCCATAACGAATGCCATTTGAAGTACTCTACACCTCGCTTCCTCCCTGTCTTTTTACACAATTTCTCCCGGTATGACCTTCACTTCATTGTTAAACAATTTGCTCATGTAGATAAGAGCAAATTCAGCATTTTGGCTAAGAACCATGAGAGCTTTACCTCACTTTCATGGAGAAAAGGAAGCATGAGCATTCGCTTTCTCGACTCATTCAAGTTTATGTCTAGTTCGCTGGATAGTCTTGTGAAAGGCTTAAGCGAAGATGAGTTGAAACATACCCATTCCCACTTTACGGATACAAATCAATTTAAATTGTGTGTTCGTAAAGGCCATTTTCCATACGATTATGTGGAAAGTTACGAGGTGCTTGAAGAAACGACTTTGCCGCCAAGAGAAAAAATATTTTCTCAATTAACTCAAAGCACCATCAGTGAAGAAGACTATGCCCACGCACAGCATGTGCGCACAGCATTGAGCTTGATTTACTGACGGATCCCGATATGGTACTCATGATGGAAAAAGGGATTCGTGGGGGATTCGTATCGCTCAATCAGCGACATGCCAAGGCAAATAATCATTACATGCCTGATTATTGTCCCGAAGAACCAGAATCCTATCTAATGTATTTCGACGTAAACAATTTATACGGTCACGCTATGAGTCGACCACTGCCGTACAGAAACTTTGTCTGGCTGTCTGAGGATGAAATTAAAGATTTTAATGTGCATAGCGCTAGCAAGCAACAGGACGTAGGGTATGTTCTTGACGTCGACTTAGCTTATCCCCCCCCCATCTCAGACAGCGACATGGTGATTTCCCCTTTTGCATAGAGAAAATGGTGCCGCCCGAGATTAAGGGCAATCATAAGAAATTGATGGGTACCTTGTATGATAAAAATCACTATGTGTTGCATATTGACATGCTGGTAGAATGTTTAGCCCAGGGCTTAACCCTGAAAAAAATCCATAGAGGTATATCTTTTTGTCAGAAACCGTGGTTGAAACCATACATGGATTTAAATACCAGTCACAGACAAAGTGCCACTCAGCCATTTCAAATCAATTTTTTTTAAACTGATGAATAATTGTATCTATGGCAAGAGTTTGGAAAATGTACGGCAGTATAGGGACATTAAGTTGGTCAATACATGGCATGGACAATGGGGAGCTCAAAAATATATTGCAAAACCAAATTTCAAATCTTTAAACATTATTGATCATGATCTACTGACTATTGAACTTGCCAAAACTAAAGTGGTCAAGAATAAGCCTATCTATTTAGGCCAAGTCATTTTAGATTTTTCAAAATTGCACATGTATAAATTCCATTATGGTTTTGCAATACAGCGATTTGGTATCATTTCCTTGTTATATACAGACACGGATAGTTTTATTTACCATATCCAAGACTGTGATCCGTATGTCGTTATGAAACAAAACCCAAAATGGTTTGACACGTCCTCGTTTAGTGAGAAGAACGTGTTCGATATCCCCCGTCTGAACAAAAAAGAAATTGGTTTAATGAAAGATGAGTGTTCAGACACCATGATGACTGAGTTTGTAGGTCTCGCTCCGAAAATGTATAGTATTCGACAGGTGGATCGATGCGAATCTATGCGAGCCAAAGGGATTAGCCAGCATGTGGTTAAACGACTCTGTGTGGATGATTATTTACATGTCCTTCAGACCCACACAGCCATGGCACATAGTCAGTTTAGGATTCTCTCAAAAAATCATGATTTATTTTTAATGAAGCAGCGAAAACAAACACTCGCTTTGTTAGACGACAAGATACAGTGGTGTCAGGATATGATGACAAGCGTCCCATTTGGTTACAGCCAGTAATGGTTATAGCTATTGTTGTTGTACAACACGGCAAGTGTTTGGTTTGGTTGCTATCAAATGCGAGATGCCATCTTGAGCCTCGGAATAAAAATAAAAAATTGTAGTGTATCATATAATTTTTGTTTTTTAACCTGTGTGCATGAATGTATGCATGGATGTGTGAATGCCTGTAAATAGTTGTATATAAACTGTATGTCTTGTGCTATTTGCCTGTCAACGCATAAAGAGAGCCATGCATCAACGTTTGCATGGTTCACTGTGCACAGGCTAGATTAAAAACATGTTGACTTCTTTAGGTTAGGTTAGGAAAAAAAACAAGTAGCCACCCTCACTATTGTTGTCGCTTAGTAGGCTTCATGTTTCAGAAAAGAGTGCACTTTCTCAGTAGGCACAGCTTAATAGGCCAACTAGGGTGTGGCTTAGTAGGTCTCATGCAAGAACAAAAGAATAATAATAATAATCTGCTCCTTTTACTGTGCACAATCTCTCACTTTATGGCTAGAGTTATGAGTGGTGATATATTTGAAAACAACTCCAGTCCAATATCTGAACAGAAATTGTTTCTTTTCACCTTTTGCATGTTATGTTTGCCGCCTACAGCTAAAGAAGTCAACAGACAGATGGTTATTTATTTGTGTTTTGCTTATTTTTTATTTTATTTTTTGCCATTGACTTAGGGGACAGACAGTGTATATAGTACATTGTATTTTTTTTATTTATTCACTTAGTAAACCGCAACGACTACTTTTCAGATTCAATCATGAGCCATGATGAAGATTGTTTGATCGTCACAAAACACACTACGTTCAATGAATATGCCACGATGGTGTCTCATAATCCTCAACGTGTGGCCTATCCTTCAGAATATAGAAACACGAAAGTACGCATTGACACCAGGTTTTATGACAGCTTCATGAATCGTGATGATAATAATGATGATTTGTTTCATGGCCCAGGGCATCACTTTTGTAAATCCTGTATGCTAAATTTTGGCTTTGAAAATAATGTATCCACGCAAGTGATTCATAAAGCATGGTACGGTTTAACCATGAATCAAGTGATTGTTAAATTAGCTGACGAGGATCATTTTCCAGATTTCTGGTGTACAATATGTACGAAACCCCTGTTTAATGTTTATTTTCCAATAACCTCTCAAATGTTTTGTTTTCATTTTTATTAATTTCCTGCTGACGAACCAATCACTTCGTATCGACAACAGGCATTTCGCCAACTTTTTCTTGGCTTACCTATCAATCAATATTCGCCTCATAGAATGGGATTTGTTAGAAACTAACAACATCATATCATGATTATCGCTTTTTTTGTTTACATTCGGCTTTCAGGTGCATACTTGACGTTTAGAATACATTTGGCTATTTTTGTTTGTTTGTTTTAGTTTATCATGTATTCACGTTGATGAACACATACACACTGGTTTAAATTTATAGTTTTGAATTTTGTTTTGTTGGATGTAGACATGGTTATTAAATGCATAGCGTGTTAACTTTGCCTTTTTATAGGTTACCAAAAGCATTCACATGTTTGCTCTTAGTATTTGTTGATACTATTTATTTAACAGGATGTTGTGTGAATTTGCACAACAACAGAGCAAACGAATACAAGTCATTCGACAAGGGAATGAAAGGCTAATTCCCATTCACAACAGAGACATGCATTTACCTCCAAGAGAGAGAGATCTTGAAAATGATTCACACACTTAATTTTGATAAAACATTTCCTATTAAATAATTTCCAAATGTATGTTTTGACTGAAAAAATGATATAAACATTATTATTATATTTTTGTAAATTTATCCAATACTATCTATCTACAACTTCAGGTCATAAACACTCAGGATTTAAAAAAAAACAACAACACACTTTAATGTACAAAAGTTATTGTTGTTGTAATATAAGAACGAGAGTGTTAGAAAGTAACACTCTTTTCTTTGGTTATAGACAACCATGGACGCCTTGAACGCCATTGGTCAAGATTGTGGCTTTGCACGCAAGAAAATGAGTGAATTGCCTACGCAAACACCCTTTCGCATACATAAAATTCAAAAACTGAAAACCAAATTTGGTGAACGAGCTCTTTGCATTTGTCAAGACTTTGAGACATTTCTTCCCACACGATTTAATAACCTACCTGATAATGTCATGGAAGATGTCAATTCCAGTATTCACCCTGTCTATTTAATTTATGAGGGTGAAAAAAATAATCGATGCATGGTTCGTTTTGTAAAAATTGAAAACGAATAATCATTGTACGCTAGCTGAAACTTTTTTGTTTATTCATGCCCTACTCTTCAATAACTATAATAAAATACAATTATTTTTTTGGGCTCAACAGTTTGACGTTTATTAATTGTTGCTCAACGTTTACCATGATAAATAATAATAAAAATAAATTTTCAAAACTTATGCTTAATGGTACAATTACCATGTATATAATTTTTTATAATAATGATGGTGGTTGTTTTCCGCATGACGGCCATGGAATGATGAAACAATGTCTTTACACTGAGTTTTATGTCCATGATATAATTTCATTAATTGGCATGTGGCACACTGTCGAATGGAAGGTATTTTTGCCATGGTTAATTGCTTGTGATGGGAAAAATGACTGCATGGTTGTAGTTCACTCAATACAGAGTCGTTAGTCCACTCGGCAGGCGCCTTTTCCCAAATTTCTTTGACAGCGTTGGCAGCAACATAAAAAAGAAATGATTTAGGTAGTGCTAATAATTCATGTTGTGTAAAGCTAATCAGTTTTTTCTTGCACACAAAGAATTTTCCAATAGCCTTGTCGATTGTAGTGGCGTCCATGTCTATAACGTTGATGTTATCACTTCACGTGTACACGTCTCACTGCTATCATTGGACGATACACTTTCAGTTTTAATTTTATTGAACAACTCCCAACATGCACTCGTGCTGAGCCAATGAAACAATTGCCATGCATGCGCTAAGGCTTTGTTCTGAATATTGTCGCAAGGACAAGTGTCCATGAGCGTTTGCAGGGATGGACAACCCAGATCTAAAAGGTCAATACATTGACAGTGAGAGGGTAGAAATGGTTGAAGCCACTGGCGTTTTTCACTCCCTTTAACAAATAAGACATTGGCCGAGGACAAATGGGCTTTCATGACAATGTCAAGATACTTGTAAGAAATATCACCCTTGTTCCATGCTAACTGCAAATGATTTTCAATCCATTGGCTCTGTTTTTTATCTTTTTCACTAAGCAACTCGAAAGCATAGGGAGGTTTAAACACCAAATGAATAGGGTTAGACACCCAAAACGTACTACAATCGATAAAAGCGACTTCCTTAAATATAAATTTGTTGTCTGCAATTTTAAACCCCTGACAATCCACGATAAGTGTACGCATCATGCTTTTTTTAATTTTTACTTGTTACCTCATTGACGTCTAATCAACAACTAACCCATGCCATGGTTTAACATGGCAAAGTCAAAGGACTTTAGGGGAAGAAAAAGGAACAAATGAATTGAACAACAGCTAAATATTTTTTTGAGGTTTTATTCATAACAAAAAAAACACTTACACTTTTATTACAAAAAGTTTGTTGGCTTAATTTGGAACAGCATTCAAATGAATAGTTTGCACATACGGTCCACAGGTATCTCCTAGTTTTGCAGGGTCTGGTACAATAACAGGATAATTCAAACTCCATGGAATATTGCCCACGTCATAGGGATTGAGGTAAGGGCAGGATGGACTCCATCGCTGATGATCGCTAAAGGGTCGATCCCCTATTTCCCAGTTTCCAATTTCAATGTTGCAAAAAATACACTTGACCACATCCCCACGTTTTAAGTAATAAAATCCGCTCGCAGCCAATTCTCCACAATCCATAAAGGGAACTGTCCATGTTTCAAAAGTTTTCAAACGATTAAATTCACATTTTAAAATCGATGGTTTGTCTGTCACGTTGTTGTTGTTGTTGTTGTTGTTGCTGTTGTTTATTGAGGGACACATGATGTTTGTTGTTGTCGTATGTGCGCACAGTGCCAGAGCGCAACAGATACTGTGCATGCAGACGCTTATTATCAATCCTATGAATGATGATCTTTTTATTCACTCGACCACAGATGGCTTACATGCTGGTGACATAATTGGACAAAGGATGATATTTCACTTGTCTAGCATGAATAATCAAACAGTAGGCACTGGTATGGTCTGGGACATTTTCTTGTGTTTCAAAATCTACCCTTAAATCAATGGTGGTGATTTTCATAGATTCTTCTAGATACGAACAGTCGAAAACAATCAGTGGTGCTTTTGCTTTAAACCCTTGTGGCGACAACGTAGGACAATCCTGTTTTTCATAATAAGACGATTGAAATTTAGCGAACATGTCATAAAGGGGACCGAACTTATTTTTTGAAAAATTGAGTTCCAACCCCTCATAGGGAAAGCAAACATTATTTAAAAATAGTCGTATATTTCTCAAGTGAATGTGATCAAACAAGGTGACATCTTTGCTTTGTTGGTATTTTCTATTGGTTTGAAAACCAATAATAACATAGAGGGGTCTCTCGGTAGAGCGAGCCGATTTGACACTCCAACTATGAGTGTCAGTGGTAGGTAGCAAGGGGTATTCATGCAGACACCAACTTCGAAAGGCGATAGGCAAGGCTTTATCTTTTTGCACCAAATTTATCATGCTTAGCTTTTTACGATCCGATAGCGTCACATGGGGCACTTTCCATAGTAATCGAAGCAGTTGAATTTTTGAGTCTATCACTTGGTCAGAGGCTCCTTTCAGTGCATTATAATCACTGCGGTCTCTCACCAGATACAAACTTTGTCTTGCGTTTAAAATAATACGCTTGTGATCTTCGGCAAAGCCAAGGAGTAATTTTAAGGGTAGAAAGCCTGTAAAAGTGCCATCGGTATGAACTAGCCAGTTATTGCTACTGTTGGGACACCATCCAGCCATAGAAAGCGTTTTACTTTCCTCCTCGCTATAGGATGGATATAATTTCATAAGACTAGTCATGCCCACATTTCGAGTCATATCTATGACAATATCATTTATCACATAACGTACTTCAGAAAACAGAAAAGCCAAACCATGATTCGCCAACGCAGACGTTGTGGGCGTACTGCCATCTGCTTTCATCAATTTACCCTCAATTTGAAGGACAATTTCATGAGGTAGAGTAAAAATATCTTGATTGTTAATGATGAATTGAATCTCGTCATTGTTATTCAGTCCTGTTGCTTGAGGTTGATAGGAATGCATATCAATGCGCACGACGCCATCTTCCACTTGTATGGGATTTAACACTTGCAACAGCTCTTTGTTCATGATTGGGGTGTAGCGTATAACCAAGGCGTTGTAAGCGTTGTCGGTTTACTCGTGTCAACCGTTTCATACACGGCGGGCAACTAACCGACCTCGTAGACGTTGTTGTTGCTTTATAGATACATTTCATAGCGTCTTTAAAACCAACTTGTAGGTCACAGGGGTGTTGGTGTCCAAAGCAATCAGTTGTTGGTTTCTATTCACTAAGCGTAAGGTAATATTACTAATATCACTGACACACACAGGATGATAGCGAACAACTGAAGGGTTTTCACGAATAATATAGCCGCAAGGAGAGGTGACAATAAAATCATACAGGGAATGGCTTTGTTCTTGATTCGTAAATACGTCTCTAATAATATTGCAAGTTACAGAAATGTGATGGTCCTCGATGAATTTCACTGGATAATCTGATTCATGGGGTTGCTGAGCTGCCAACACTCTTGGTTTAAATCCTAATAAAGGACCAATAGAATGAACTCGTGTTTCAAAGTCAATGTTAAACGTAGAGAAAATACGACAGCGATGAGTTATTGTATTGGCTGTAAGTTCAAATTTGTGTGTCCCATCCGCAAATGGTTTGACACCAAATTGTTTTATCATCGACACACTAATGGCCTCATGCACATCGTCTATGGTATAACCTCCAGGGGGTAGTGTCAACATATAATCATCATAATAAAATTTGTCATTAATATCCAGTTGAATATTGTAAATTCTGTTGTAACTTTCCAAAGAAATTAATCCTAGCACATAGGATTGTTCGGGTTGCAATTCAATGGGGGGGAAAATATCCAGGGACACTTCAGGCCCGCGACTGTGCACGGTAAAGGTCTTGGCGTTGACATTCATAATAATGAAACTGTTGGCTTAACGCGAGCTCTTATATAAAAATGTAAACTCAAACGGCCACACTCTTGACTGCCAAAGGTTTGTTGACGATTCACATTATAGAATATCTTTACCCGGTTTCCCAAATAATGTAGCAACTCGATCGGGGGTGGTAAATTTCCATAACTGTCAAAGTACCATACTGTGGAACCTTGTTTCACATAGGCTACAAAATGGGTTCCTGGTCCTGCATCATCATCTAAATTCATCATGACTCGTTCTTCTTTCCACGGTGCTTTGGGTAATTCATTTCGCATAAATACACCTCGAAAATGGGAAATCTTTAGTTGTTTGGCATAGCTTTCCACTTCTTCATGGGTCATGGCATGACGAGGCAGTTGCCTTAAGCGCTTATCGATGATGGACATTTTTTTTTTCTTAGACGGTAGGCCACTACCTTGTGGATAAAAGACTGGCTTTAAAGGATTGTCATTTCTAGCTCCCATCGCAATGGCTTCTAACGTTTTATTGTGTCGCTCACTTTCTTTGAGTTGTTGCTTGCCTTGCTCGACGGCTTTTATGGTTTTCGCTACAGCGCTGGCACCACCCAAAAGGGACCCCAAAGCTGCCAACCCTGCAAATAAAGCCGGCAAAAAACCCCCACGCTTAGCAACAGGAATGACTCGTCCACGATTTTGCTTTCTTCCTTTTCTTTTTATCGATACATGATGCTGCGATTTCGGAGATGTAGACAATCGCACCGCTTGTAGAGCTTTTTCGATAGCCACTCTTTTTAGATTTTTTTTTAGTTTTTTTTAGTTTTAACACTGGGTGTGAGGCAGATCGACTTGGTTCCCGACCTGGCTTTTTTCTCTTTTTGAGATTTGTTTTTTTCATGTTCATAGCATATTTTTTTTCACCATGCTACTATTTGGTGAACCTTTCACAGCAAACATTCGATAACAACTAACGTAGAGAACCTTATTTCATAGCAGTATATTCCAATTCTATATAAAGCGGGAAATCATTCACCGTTTTCCCAGCTTCCTTTTCCTCAAACGTAAGCATAAGATGAAAGGATAATTCATCTCCCACATTTACTCTTTGATGGTTGTGGGCCAACACTCTATCACCGTTTAGTTGTATTTTTAAATGTTTCTCATCAGGCATGGCATATTTAATATTAATGACACCATCATAATGCAGTCGATAACGACTTAAACCGGAAGCAAGCATATAGGTAAGATCATCATTCACCAGTGGTAGTGGTGGTGGGGAATGGTTTCTGTCATTGTCCAGTTTTTGATTTGACAGGTACACTAAAAATACAGATGGGACAAATTTATAAAGCCTTTTCATTTGATAGGTCACATAACGTTTCGTGCAGACATCATTTTCGTCTCGAGGCTCTTGCACATCAATAATACGATGATGATTGGCTGAATAGCCCTCAGCGGTTTGTCTCGGGGCCATGTGATAGACACTTTGCACTTTGCGATCGACATAGCTTTTTGTTGCCACCTCTCCCGACTGTTTTGACAAAGAGGCGGCCGTGGCCATAGTTACACGAGCTCGCCCAAACACGTCCATGGTGATAGACGTTAACTAACCTATCCTACTCACCGCTTGCCTATATATATAAACCTTATACACACATGAAAAAACTCAGTCATCGACACAATGGAATTAATGAAACAACCCCATGCTTTGCCCGTCTCTGATTTGGTTTCAGAGCTATCGCTGTCCGTGTGCGAACCTAAACGTCATGGCACCCTATTCCCATCTACCGTTCTATGTATTATGGTAGGGCCTTCGGGTTGTGGAAAGACCAATGTTTTGCTGAACATTATTACCGCGCCTCATGGCCTACGATTTCAAAATATTTATATTTTTGCCAAATCCTTGTACCAGCCTCTGTACGTGTATCTGGAACAAATTATGTCTTCGTTAAATAAAGAAGCCATGGGCTATTTTACATTCACCTCACCTCAAGATGTCATTCAACCGGACCGCATTCAACCTGATTCCATTATAATTTTTGATGATATTGCCACTCAACGACAGGCCATTATTCAAGAGTATTTTAGTATGGGACGTCATAAACAAGTGGATTGTTTTTATCTGGCTCAGACCTATTCCAAAATCCCCAAACAGTTGATTCGTGACAATGCCAATCTCATCGTTCTCTTCCGCCAAGACTCTAGAAATCTCTATCATATTTTTCAAGATCATGTGAATCCAGATATGTCCTTTACAGCTTTCACGCAATTGTGTGCTTCGTGTTGGAACATCATCCCCATGCCTGTTTGGTCATAAATAAACAGAGTGAACGATGTGAGGGACGTTATCGCTTGGGTTTTGATCATTTTATTTCTGTTTAAAAAGACCCAGGGTTGGACATTTCCTGTTAGTGTGTCTTTACCTTCACCATGGCGAACGCCATAGGGTACAAGAAACATGTTCAAATCATGCAGCGTATTATTGAGGCACGAAATATGATTCGACATAAATTTCGTGAATTGCAACGTTTAAAAAACGTCAATCCTTTACCCATGATAAAACATGCTCCATCATCGGTTGATTCCATGAGGATCAAACCTAATGCTTCTGCTGCTACTGCTGCTACCTCTCAAACCAAACCCATAACAAGTTCAAAATTTACTCAGACAGATTCCACACGACAGGTAAAATCCTCCTCCTCTTCTAATGTTAGTGAACAAGAACATCAAGAACAGGAAGAAGAAGAAGAAGAAGAAGAAGAAGAACATAAACAAAGTGAAGGTGAAAGCGAAAGTGTATTTAGTCCTGAAAGAAAAATGAAATCGTCACCCCTTCAACAGTTTCTAAAAACAAAACAAAAATCTTCCGTCATAGCGGCAACACCGTCCTCCTCCACATCGTCTCCGTTTTCACAAGTCTTGGCAACCCCTCAAAATAAAGCTCAACTCAAAAACATTTTAATCAAACATTATGGGGCAACCCTGGAACCGTATCTGACTCTTCTATTTATTGGAAAGACAGATACCACGTATGGTGTTCGCTATGAGAATGATAGTTTTAAAATTGGGGATTCATCCATTAAATTTGCTCGTACGAAAGCTGTCATTAAAAAGATCAACTATAAATTAACACCAGGTCTGTTAAAGCTGCTATTTTCTCGCACCCCCTCGCCACAAGATTTTACGTCCGAGGACCTTGCTAAATATAAATCCATTTTATTAGACACCAACGCTCACAAAAGAAACTATAAATCCTCTCAGCAGGTCAATGCCAATATGTCCCAAAAATATAAAACCATCATTGCGAACATCTTTGGTAAGCAAAAACATCACTCTGCCTCTGGTGTAAGGTTTAAGAAATTAAAACCCTACCTAGATATAACCTTTTGGAATAATCCCAATCAGTTAGTAGAGCGCTTATACTTGCTTCATTCATCAAAACAAGCTGGTCACACTGGACATGAGGCGGAAATCGCCCACATTGAACAACAACTCCGAGATGCTAAAATTATCTTATAAGCCATCCCCCATCAAAGTGGGCATTGCTCATGAATTGCATAAACCAGCTCGACGCATTTATGAACGTCGTCGTGTCTTTTCCAAAGGAATCGATGAACTTTGGCAGGCAGACCTGGTTGAAATGATACCTTATTATAACGTTAACGACGGTGTACGCTATATGTTGACCGTCATTGATGTCTATTCCAAAATGGCTTTTGTTCAACCAGTAAAAAATAAAACTGGTGTGTTAGTCACAAAGGCCTTTCAACATATTATTGAACAATCAAAACGTCAACCTCACTTGTTACAAACCGACCAGGGGAAAGAATTTTTCAACAAGGATTTCTCCAGTTTTCTCAAATCTAAGGATATTCACAATTATACCACCTATAGCAATCTCAAAGCTAGTGTAGTTGAACGCTTCAATCGAACATTAAAAAGTTATATGTGGAAAGAGTTTACAATACATGGTTCCTATCGATGGATAGACTGGTTACCTCAACTTGTGTCTCGCTACAACAACACCATTCATTCCATCATCGGCATGAAACCTCGCCTCGTCACCAAGAACCTACACAGACTCAATAGACTGTTTAACCCTATAAAAAGGGTAGACCCAAGGCGACATCGCCTTAAAATTGGGGATTTTGTTCGCATTAGTAAACATAGAAGTGTGTTTTCAAAATCGTATACTCCACAATGGTCGACAGAAATTTTTAAAATTCGCCAAGTCAAGCTAGGTCAACCAGTGACGTATCTCTTAGAAGATCAGAGCGGTCAACCCATTCAGGGACGATTCTATTATGAAGAAGTGCAAAAAACATTATATCCCAACGATTATCTCATTGAACGAGTAATTAAAGTCAAAGGTGCAAAATATTTTGTAAAGTGGTTAGGTTTTCCTTCCACGTTTAATTCATGGGTCAATAAACAAAATTTTTTGTAATAAAACCCCATTTAATTATATAAAAAACCATGTTTCCAGCTTTTTACCTATTCCATATCTATATCCCCGTAAAGAGCACAACGAAACGAAAACATACTATCACGCACGTCATCATCACGTTTTCCGTTTTCCAAAAATCGGCAAAAATGTGAAAAACGCATGTTTAGACCCAAAACCCTAAGTTCACCTTTTCGACACCTACATTCCCGTAAAGAGCACGACGAGACGAAAAAAACGAATCCAAGCACGCCCTCCTAGCATGACCCGTTTTCCAAAAATCGCCAAAAATGTGAAAAACGCATTTTCAGACCCAAAACCCTAAGTTCACCTTTTCGACACCTACATTCCCGTAAAGAGCACGACGAGACGAAAAAAAACGAATCCAAGCACGCCCTCCTAGCATGGCCCGTTTTCCAAAAAACGCCAAAAATGTGAAAAACGCATTTTCAGACCCAAAACCCTAAGTTCACCTTTTCGACACCTACATTCCCGTAAAGAGCACGACGAGACGAAAAAAAACGAATCCAAGCACGCTCTCCTAGCATGGCTCTTTCCATTCCAAGGTCGCGGGGGGCTCACAACTTTCTAAGTGTAGCAGTCCCCTCGCCCCCTTACCACGTTTTTATTTTAGTGTGGATATACCCCGTCCATAGAAAAAGAGAGTTCACCACGAGTCCTACGACACCTCATAGGTTTAAATCCGATTATTGGTTAGCGAGATAGTAAAAAAGCCGATGACCTATTAGTTTTTTAGGGTTTATTTCAATACATATTAAAAACTCATTTATAAATCATCATTTAAAAAGCCCGCTCTTTTACAAAATCTCCAAGTGCGCAGGCGTACAAAAAAAAACATTCATCGCCCTAATGTCAAAAAACACATGTTTACCCCAAATAGCGTTTCCCAATTCCATCCATTTTAAAAAATAACCTCACCATCACCTAGAGCGGAAAAAATACCATTCAAACGACCCCTCACTCGACCCTACTCCTCCCCCACCACCTAACCCTTTCCCAACATAGCCATACATATTCAAGCACGAGTGCGACTTGAGGAAACCAACACTACCCCACTACTCGCGAATGGTCTTTTAGTTTTGGTCTTTTCATTAAATTAAGAGGCTATAGGAAAGTAGGGGGCATTACTAGCAGTGCTAGGACACCCTGTATGTTCAAATCCCATGTTTGGTTAGCGAAATATCAGGTTCGGGGCAATTACGAGGAGGGTTCAATAAGTTAGTGGACAGCTCCCCCCTCATCCCACTACTAACTGGTCATCCAAGTGTATTTATTAATCTCATGTAATTGTTTTCATGATTAGGGAATAACCAATCTCATTTGGGTACAATCGTGTTGACCGACTGAAAAGCATCCAACTTTCGTTTAATAAGGCAACACTGAAAATGGGTTCAAACACCATAATGGCTCCTAGTTTTTATCTTTTGTCAAATAGTCTTATCGCAATATTCCCTCCAGAGTTGACACTATATTGCAATATAAAGGGTCATCAATTTAAGTCTCGCATCCGATACCGATCACGGCGTGGCAAGCTCTCGCGCTGACACCCGCTCGCTGGCCGGTAAAAAGTGCGCGACTTCTCCCCACTACTTCGCGTCAACATACAGTCATTTAATAGCAATTTCTAGTGAAAATAATTATCTACAAACTTACCTGGTTTTACAAGAAATGTTCAAAGTGTTGTCCGTCAGCTCGCAAGCATGCCTGGCACCTCGTAAACAAGTTTCTAGACACACGGCGAATTTCTTCCAGGGTGACGTTAGTTATAACTTGGCGAATATTTTCTTTTAACTCCTCACTTGTGTGAGGATTGTTTGCATATACCTTTCCTTTCAGCATTCCCCAGAGGTAATAATCACATGGATTTAAATCGGGTGATCTGGCGGGATAATTAACTATACGGTCATTGAAAACTTCCCGTATTACTGCCAAGGAGTAATTAGCTGTGTGCGCCGTTGCATTATCTTGCATGAAGTAACCATTGTTCTTTTCTTCGTCCGTGAGTTCATGAAAGAACTAGCACTTCACAAGCTTGAATACACCGGATATACTGACAGCTTATTGCAACATTGCCGATCGCAGCGCACGTGTTCATTGCGGGGAGAACGCCAAGGCCACCTTCACCGGCCTAGCGGCCGCATCTGCCAAGGCCACCTTGACTGGCCTAGCGGCCGCATCTGCCAAGGCCACCTTCACCGGCCTAGCGGCGCGTACATGCGGGAAATAAAATGATGACCCGGTATTTTACATAATAAGAAGGAATGAGAAATAAATTCCAAAATAACCCTTTCTTTCCTATGACTGATCATTGGTATGAAAGGCGAAGGATAGCTGCGAGACAAATGTACAATGCTGCTCCACTACCGAACGACATTTGCTTGTAATATATATTACTTTCGAGAATAAGTCCTTTTTGAAGCAGCCACATGTATAGAGCAAGATCATCACCGTGTGATTCAAGATAGTGTCACGCATATCACAGTAGGTGCATATTTCATCCACGTCCCAACGGTCCATGCATAAGATGCCGAAGCAATGTTCAATTGTTGAATACAGATATTATTAATTACATCATCATCAGATAATTCATATATTAGGCACATGGCAGCGGCTTCGGAGGCGTAGTTAGTACCATGCTGAACTGCTGTGCCCAAGATAGCAGGTTCAAACCCGGTCGAATTCGTCATATTTTATAAGAGCGTTAAAATCCTTCAGTATGTCTTCCTTCGGAGGGGAAGTAAAGCCGGCGGTCCCATGTCATAGATTTATGGCATGTTAAAAATCCTTACATACACTAAACTTGTGTGAAGCTAAATTTCTAGGTTAGATTTCGTTGGAACGCTCTATCAAAGTTCCAACTTTCACCACTAGGTATTAGTGACATCTGGTAGCGAAAGTTAGCACTCCTTGAAATTGAACGGAACTTGTAGCCCACCCTGTGGGTGTCCGCTTGAAGCAGCTACAGCCTCTGGCGAGCCGAACATGTTCTCGGACACTCCCGGCATAAAGGCCATACGATAAATAAATAAGGCACATGGCTTGTATTCAACAATCCACTATCAGTTTACTCCACCACCATGTCACATACACAAAAAAACATTGGCGGTGTTATCGCGCTGAGCATGGATAAATCAGAATGTCTGCCAATAGTTAGTATGAATCAAGTTGCTCAAAATTATGAATTATTTCAATATCCTATAAATTGCCTTATCTTTCTACAAAATAGCTACCAATGTTTGTAGATCAAGACTAATAGAATGCATAGTAAATAATCATAACAAACAATTGGAGTTAATGAAGGTTCGAAGTAATGTTTTCACGCTAATAATTTAAAATTCAGAAGAAGGGAGGAGAAAGGGCGAATAGTGTATGTAATCTTATTTCAGATTCGCCCTGTCTCCTCCCAGCTGAAAGGGCGAATAGTGTATGTAATCTTATTGCTGATTCGCCCTCTCTCCACCCTGCTGAAATGGCGAATAGTGTATGTAATCTTAATGCTGATTCGCCCTGTCTCCTCCCAGCTGAAAGGGCGAATACTATATGTAATCTTATTGATGATTCTCCCTGTCTCCTCCCAGCTGAAAGAGCGAATAGTGTATGTAAACTTATTGCAGATTTGCCCTTTCTCCTCACAGCTAAAAGGGCGAATAGTGTATGTAATCTTATTGCTGATTCGCCCTCTCTCCTCCCTGCTGAAATGGCGAATAGTGTATGTAATCTTAATGCTGATTCGCCCTGTCTCCTCCCAGCTGAAAAGGCGAATAGTGTATGTAATCTTATTGCTGATTCGCCCTGTCTCCTCCCAGCTGAAAGGGCGAATACTGTATGTAATCTTATTGGTGATTCTCCCTTTCTCCTCCCAGCTGAAAGGGCGAATAGTGTATGTAATCTTATTGCAGATTCGCCCTGTCCCCTCCCAGCTGAAAGGGCGAATACTGTATGTAATCTTATTGCTGATTCTCTCTGTCTCCTCCCAGCTGAAAGGGCGAATAGTGTATGTAATCTTATTGCTGATTCGCCCTGTCTACTCCCAGCTGAAAGGGCGAATAGTGTATGTAATCTTATTGCTGATTCTCCCTGTCTCCTCCCAGCTGAAAGGGCGAATACTGTATGTAAACTTATTGATGATTCTCCCTGTCTCCTCCCAGCTGAAAGGGCAAATAGTGTATGTAATCATATTGCTGATTCTCCCTGTCTCCTCCCAGCTGAAAGGGCGAATACTGTATGTAATCTTATTGATGATTCTCCCTGTCTCCTCCCAGCTGAAGGAGCGAATAGTGTATGTAAACTTATTGCAGATTTGCCCTTTCTCCTCACAGCTGAAAGGGCGAATATTGTATGTAATCGTATTGCAGATTCGCCCTGTATATTCCCAGCTGAAAGGGCGAATACTGTATGTAATCTTATTGATGATTCTCCCTGTCTCCTCCCAGCTGAAAGAGCGAATAGTGTATGTAAACTTATTGCAGATTTGCCCTTTCTCCTCACAGCTGAAAGGGCGAATAGTGTATGTAATCTTATTGCTGATTCGCCCTGTCTCCTCCCAGCTGAAAGGGCGAATACTGTATGTAATCTTATTGGTGATTCTCCCTTTCTCCTCCCAGCTGAAAGGGCGAATAGTGTATGTAATCTTATTGCAGATTCGCTCTGTCCCCTCCAAGCTGAAAGGGCGAATACTGTATGTAATCTTATTGCTGATTCTCTCTGTCTTCTCCCAGCTGAAAGGGCGAATAGTGTATGTAATCTTATTGCTGATTCGCCCTGTCTACTCCCAGCTGAAAGGGCGAATAGTGTATGTAATCTTATTGCTGATTCTCCCTGTCTCCTCCCAGCTGAAAGGGCGAATACTGTATGTAATCTTATTGATGATTCTCCCTGTCTCCTCCCAGCTGAAAGAGCGAATAGTGTATGTAAACTTATTGCAGATTTGCCCTTTCTCCTCACAGCTGAAAGGGCGAATATTGTATGTAATCGTATTGCAGATTCGCCTTGTCTATTCCCAGCTGAAAGGGCGAATAGAGTATGTAATCTTATTGCTGATTCGCCCTCCCTCCTCCCTGCTGAAAGGGAGAATAATGTGTGTAATCTCATTGCAGATTCGTCCTGTCCTCTCGCAGCTGAAAGGGCGAATAATGTATGTAATCTTATTGTGTATTCGCCATGGCTCCTCCCAGCCCAAAGGGCGAATAATGTAAGTAATATTTTTGCAGATTCGCCCTGTCTCCTCCCAGCTGAAAGGGCGAATAGTGTATGTAATCTTATTGCAGATTCGCCCTGTCTCCTCCCAGCTGAAAGGGCGAATAGTGTATGTAATCTTATTGCAGATTCGCCCTGTCTACTCCCAGCTGAAAGGGCGAATAGTGTATGTTATCTTATTGCTGATTCGCCCTCTCACCTCCCAGCTGAAAGGGCGAATAGTGTATGAAATTTTATTGCTGATTCGCCCTGTCTACTCCCAGCTGAAAGGGCGAATAGTGTATGTAATCTTATTGCAGATTTGCCCTTTCTCCTCACAGCTGAAAGGGAGAATATTGTATGTAATCTTATTGCAGATTCGCCCTGTCTATTCCCAGCTGAAAGGGCGAATAGTGTATGTAATCTTATTGCAGATTCGCCCTCCCTCCTCCCTGCTGAAAGGGAGAATAATGTGTGTAGTCTCATTGCAGATTCGTCCTGTCCTCTCGCAGCTGAAAGGGAGAATAATGTATGTAATCTTATTGTGTATTCGCCATGTCTCTTCCCAGCCGAAAGGGCGAATAATGTATGTAATCTTATTGCAGATTCGCCCTGTCTCCTCCCAGCTGAAAGGGAGTATAGTGTATGTAATCTTATTGCAGATTAGCCCTGTCTCCTCCCAGCTGAAAGGGCGAATAGTGTATGTAATCTTATTGCAGATTCGCTCTGTCTCCTCCCAGCTGAAAGGGCGAATAGTGTATGTAATCTTATTGCTGATTCTCCCTCTCTCCTCCCAGCTGAAAGAGCGAATAATGTATGTAATCTTATTGCTGATTCGCCCTGTCTACCCCCAGCTGAAAGGGCGAATAGTGTATGTAATCTTATTGCTGATTAGCCCTGTTTCCTCCTAGCTGAAAGGTCGAATAGTGTATGTAATCTTATTGCTGATTCGCCCTGTTTCCTCCTAGCTGAAAGGGCGAATTGTGTATGTAATCTTATTGCTGATTCGCCCTCTTTCCTCCCAGCTGAAAGGGCGAATAGTGTATGTAATTTTATTGCTGATTCTCCCTGTCTACTCCCGGCTGAAAGGGCGAATATTGTACGGAATCTTATTGCTGATTCTCCCTGTCTCCTCCCAGATGAAAGGGCGAATACTGTATGTAATCTTAATGCTGATTCTCCCTGTCTCCTCCCAGGTGAAAGCGCGACTATCTTATGTAATCTTATTGCAGATTCGCTTTTTTTCCTCGCAGCTCTTGAATTAAAAAGTACCATTATCTTCTTCAATAAACAGCGCTTCCGGTATTTTTTTTAGAATACAACTCGCAAAATATTCGTCTTGAAAAAATCGTTCATATATTGTTATGAAAAATATCACCATATTCTCTGACTCGATTTCAATCATATTGACAATATGTTCTAGGGGGAGGAACATCCAGTTCGTTTTTCTCAATATTGGAAGAATTGACAATTTTCAGATATATAATTCCCGTCACTAGCATCTTGGATAAACCGGCGCACATAGTGAGAAGTCATATATTATATTTTTCATTTCACCACATGGTAATTGATTACCCGACTGGTGATGGACCACCTCAGGTGGTTATGACATCTCTTCGGTTTAAAAAATTACAATTGGTCGACGGATTGAATTTGAATGAGTTGATCAGGACGCGACTTACGGAGACATTTTAAGGCAATAATGAACCATGAGTAGTGGCAACTGATATCTTCACAATCAAAAATTGCCTGCCTGGCTATTCAAAATAAAAATTCGTTGTTTCCAAAAGAAACTAGAAATTTTGCTCCCAGATTGAGAATATTTATTCAGCTACCCTAATATTTACAATCTACGAGACTGCTTGTAATAAGGAATAACACGCTGACATCTGACCAAAGGCACTGTTCTTTAAGAGCAAGTAAAACAAGCTGTCATCTGATTAATACCACTTACACCCCTTTCACATGAGTCCATGTCGATGATACTTGTTTTTGGCCAAGAGTAGTAATAATTCTCTTACATTTAATAGAGTATCTTGAGAGAAAAGAGCGCTATGTGAATGCTGCGAGCTTTCGCTGTTAACACAGGTCGCTCTCTGCTGGAATACGGTGTATTATAAATAAGACACGACAGGAAACACACCACTGAACAAGGACCAAATGGGCTTGCCAGCGGATCATTACCATGGTGAATGAAAATTGATTAAAACGTTGTGGCTGCTACTCTGAAACTATTTCAGACTAATTGCGAGCAGCCTACTCGTTTCTAAGGATGGAGGTAAGACAGTGATTCCTGTTAGTCAGAATTAGCTCAACGTTTCTGATTTAAGAAAACGTAACAAAACACATCATAATATTACCCCATGAAATTCAGATAACATTCCCTGTATATCGTATACTACAGTGAGTCCGGGAATGTTCTCCGCAGCGCCTACATGCGTCTGCGAGAGCTAGCTACAGCAGTTACGTTGGCAGCACGGCTGCCGCTTGCAACATCTCTACTTAATATAAAACAAAGTCCCCGATTCTTGAATGTTACGGGTAAACTCGAGAACCACTGGATGGATTTGATGCGATTTTCACCATTCTGTAAAGGATATATCGAGTATGATTTCTGTAGAAAATAATTTATTTATGATCAAAGGAAGCCGAGCAGTAACGATTTTAGTGGGAAAGTCGATAAAATACCTGGCGTCGAGCGCTTTGTAAGCTTACGCTGGGCAAGCCGTTAAAAATATCTAAATACTATGAGTGTAAGAATTGTTCAGCATGAAAAGTTCTACAAAAAAGTCCACGAGAGCATATGTCTATCTTCCATACATCGCTCACTATAAGGGAACAACTGAAGCTTGTCTCTTACAGATCTATGTACTGTCGACTTAGAGATTCCTGTTTGTTGAGCTAATTTTCGTGTTGATTTTCTTGGACTACGCAGTATTATATCGGAGATTTCATCAAGTTCTTCGTCTGTTAAAAGCGTAGGCCTGCCTGTTCCCGGTACATCGTGAACTGAGCCAGTCACACGAAATTTACTTACCAAATCCCGAACGGTATCACGGTTTGGACACTTTGAATTAGGAAACCGCGCCTGAAATCTTAATTTTACATTTTCTGTAAACCGATCGCCTTCGCGAAAAACGTATTCCACCAAAAAAACTCTCTCTTTAGTAGTAAACATTACCGCCTATATACTGTTGCACTCTTCCAATAATCTATCTGAACGCTCGCTGACTGTAATACACGCTGAAGACACGCAGGCTGGTGCGCTTATCGCGATGCACATCGACAGCTCACACGGGGAAGTCCCGCTTTGGAGGACACAGTGCAGTGCAGCCAACTAAAACTCATGACTCAACCACTCACAGCTGCACGAACCCACTGCGGAGAACATTCTCGGGCGCCCTGTATAATATGGGACATGTATTGGAAATGTAATCAGGAATTAAATGGAGAACCATGCCGTAAGTACCTCGGACATCTGCTTTAACTCTTTGCTCCATCGCAGAGGAGTGTGCATTTCTTTTATGCTTTTATGGTATAATTTACCGCATGTGGATGTTTATTTTAATGAGACGCGCAGAACGATAGCCGGCTGCCCAAAACCAATTGTTACAGAAACAATCTACGTTTTTGCTGGCATCACACCTCACGGTTTTTTTATTTTTTATTTTTTATTTTTTAGCGTATGGCTTTTAGTGCTGGGAGTGTCCGAGGACATGTTCGGCTCGCCAGTTTTGTAGCTGCTTCGAGACGGACACCCAATGGGTGAGCTACAAGTACCGTTGGGGAGGGAAGGAGGGAAGTTGGATTGTAAGGACGAGGAGTTGGAATGTAGCGGCTGTGGCCTATAGTTATGGACCAACCCCGGGCATTTGCCTGGAAGGAAGATGGGAAACCACAGAAGACCATCTTCAAGGTTGCCGGCGGAGGGATTCGAACCTCCTCGCCTCCCGGATGTGAGCCACTGCCATCAGTCATGCCGTAACCACCACGGCTAACTCACTCGGTACACCTCACGGTATTCCTCGAGAAGTCCTTGCTTGCCGTGAAGGTTCATGGCTGACAATTGTGTATGCCACGTACGTCAAATGCTATAGATAACCCTCCAGATCAGAGGTGTTCATACAGCACGATGGCTACTAGTAATGTATAGAATAATATCAGACTTACATGTTAGCTGTAGTGGACTTTACCGTCTAATACAGCAATCAAAAAAAAAAAAAAACACAAGCTATCAGACAAATTTCACACATTCCCAAAAACACCGGACTACATGAACACAATGTCGCAATGCCCTAAAAAATCAACAACAACAATAACATCAACAACAGACTCTACAGCGGATCAAGGTCAACGACGCTGTGATAGCATGCTAAAACATGTGATGCGATAAGTTGGCCTATATACACACATCAAAAAAAGTTTTGCATCACCTCGGTTCCCAGATCTCCGGCATATAGACGTTGACTGTGTATATTGTATCAAAGATACAGTCCCTTTGACTGTTCATAGATGTCACTAAAACTGCTCAAAGATGTAAACAACCATGCATGAGCAGGGCCTATTAGACGGAGGGGGTACGACAGCCGATCAGTTCCAGTCATTCCACCAGGACGAAGGTACGCTGCTCATGTTGTCTGTAGTTCTACCATGCCTAGAAGGTCAATACCGCAGTTCGATCGCGTCCGCATTGTTACTTTGTGTCAAGAAGGGCTCTCAACAAGGGAAGTTTCCAGGCGTCTCAGAATGAACCAAAGCGATGTTGTTCGGACATGGAGGAGGTACAGAGATACAGGAACTGTCGATGACAGGCCTCACTCAGGCCGCCCAAGGGCTACTACTGTAGTGGATGACCGCTACTTACGGATTGCCGCTCGGAGGAACCCTGACAGCAATGCCACCATGTTGAATAATGCGTTTCGTTCAGCCACAGGACGTCGTTTCAACTCAAACTGTGCGCAATAGGCTGCATGATGCGCAACTTCACTCCCGACGTCCATGGCGAGGTCCAGCTTTGCAACCCCGACACCATGCAGCGCGGTACAGATGGGCCCAACAACATGCTGAATGGACCCCACAGAATTGGCATCACGTTCTCTTCACCGATGAGTGTCGCATATGCCTTCAACCAGACAATCGTCGGAGACGTGTTTGGAGGCACCCTGGTCAGGCTGAACGTCTTAGACACACTGTCCAGCGAGTGCAGCAAGGTGGTGGTTCCCTGATGTTTTGGGGTGGCATTATGTGGGGCCGACGTACGCCACTGGTGGTCATGGAAGGCTCCGAAACGGCTTTACGATACCTGAATGACATCCTCCGACCCATAGTGCACCCATATCGGCAGAATATTGGAGAGGCATTTGTCTTCATGGACGACAATTCTCGACCTCATCGTGCACATCTTGTGAATGCGTTCCTTCAAGATAACGACATCGCTCGACTACAGTGGCCAGCATGTTCGCCAGACATGAACCCTATCGAACATGCCTGGGATATGTTGAAAAGGGCTGTTTATGGACGTCTTGACCCACCAACCACTCTGAGAGATTTACGCCGAATTGTCGTTGAGGAGTGGGACAATTTGGACCAACAGTGTCTTGATGAACTTGTGGATAGTATGCCACGACGAATACAGGCATGCATCAATGCAAGAGGACGTGCTACTGGGTATTAGAGGTAGTGGTGTGTACTGCAATCTGGACCACAAATGCTGAAAGTCTAGCTGTATGATGGTACAACATGCAATGTGTGGGTCTCATGAGCAATAAAACGAGCTGAAATGTTGTTTGTGTTGATCTCTATTCCCTTTGTATTTAAAGGTTACGGAACTCTTGGAACCGAGGTGATGCAAAACTTTTTTTGATGTGTGTATATTATTTTCCATCGCAACATACACCTTAAGTTATATATGCTTATTATTCTAAGGTCTGAGTAATTACAAAACTATAAATATAAAAAAATCAAGTAAAAACCTACTTCAATTAGAACCCCATTCCGATGGGTGAGAGTCTGTTACGCTAATACGCTAATCCCTTGGCTAAATCTCAGCATTTTAAAAGAATGTTAACAGCAAACTTAGATATAACTGGTTGGTTGGTTGGTTCCTTAGTTTAGGGGCTGCTACAACGCAGTCATGTAGCCCCGTGTTTAAGTCTCGGAATAAACGATTTATTTAGTGTATTATGTCTTTATTATAAACCATTTCATTCTAAATGTGTATTATTTTTAGTTATATTCTACTTTCAGTAGATTCCATAAAACAATTTCAAGCTACTGAAATATTGACCAGGCAGCCAACAATAACCACCATTTTGACGTTTAGGCTTTAAGTGCTCGGTGCATGGCACGGCAGGGCCACTCATTATAACCCTCTTAGGTCACAGCTACATTTTACAAAAATATTATAATAAATTATAATATTGAACGGGTTTAAACCCCACTATGTTCGACAAGAGGAACTAATAAAACTCGGCGTTGTTGCTTCATAAGTTACAGATTAGCCAATATGTTTGCATGATGCACACGAGTGCATCTTGAAATTATTTGCCTGATGACCATGTAGTTTGGGCGACCGACACTTCCCACATAAAGGTATATTTTTTCCTAAATTTGGTAGAGATCGGATGGTTAGTTTAGTCGAAATTTGATTTGAGCTCTGAACATTTGGATGGCCACCATTGAGTGTTGGTTAAGATAGCAGTGACTGAGATGTCCTTTGCTAGTGGTACCTCTGTACCAAATTTGGTTCAATTTGGTGCCATCATATTTGAATCGATGTGGGGGGAGGCGGGTGGGGGGAGGGGAGGGGGAGGGGGGGGGGTGAGACGACACACGTACGCACATACACACACACAGAGATAACAGACACAGAAACTTTTTGCCCATGAACGTCTCTTAAGTCTACTTTCATTGTTTTGTTAAAATTGAAAGTAGACTAAAACGGTCAGGACTGTGACCGACGTAGTTGGTTGGTTCCTCAGTCTAGGGGTTGTGACAACACGGTCATGTATCCCCGTGTACTTTGGGTGCGTGTAGAATCTGTCTCATAACCGGTGGTAATTGTCATGGCTGTATTTGTGTGCGTTATTTGTAATTCAGGCAAAGACTGCAGACGATCAATTTCAAGTAGTTACTACTTTTAATACCAAATGCTACCATCAACGACATCTAGCTCTGAAATTGGCTACTAGATGCCACCGTAACCACACCTGGCGTTTTTCAAATCTAACCTACAAATTTAGCTTCACACAATTGCAGTTAGTGGATGGTTCTTTCACATGTCATAAATCTATGACATGGGTCCCGCCCCATCCTACATACATACTGAGGCATACTGAGGGATTTTTAACGCTCTTAAAAGTCCGACGGGTTCGAACCCGCAATCTTGGGCATATAAGCTCAGCATGCTACCATCTACGCCACCGAAGCCGCTTGACCGACGTGAATCTGTACTTCGGCAACATTGTTTTTCGTTTTCCGAAACAACGGATTTTCAAATACGTTTCCTTAGTCATTTTCAGAGTTTTTGATGTAATAAGGCAAAATTTTGCATAATTTTGTATCTCATATGGAATATCAATATGACCTAGAACTGTTTCTGTAATTAAACCATTTTAGTTTAAAAATGCTAATGATTGAGAAAACTTTCAAAACTGTCCCACTTGAAGTTTTTATTCACCATCCAACTTCGGCCAGTTACAAGTCCATTAGACCCATCAGTCTGAAAGTTAATTATAGCGCTATTTTTTACACAACAATTAATTTATGCGGGCGTAAGATATTTCAAAATGGTTCTTCCATACAGTAGAAAATGTATTTTAGTATATCCTTCAATCTATTAATTAGTGCAATGATTACTGAATTGTATAGAATGTAGGTAGAATCAATTTCTATAATATTGTAGGCTACCTTGATAATTATATTGCCTCTATTTAATTTTCAAATTAAATGAGGTGTTCAAACTTACGAAATAAAACTAACCGAACTGACAAATTGTTTTCTTTATTCTTAGGTAGTGTGCTAATAGCAGACGTACTCAAAATAAAACCGAAAAGAACAGCTGGTGTAGAAGAAAATATTGAACTAGAGAGAAAATTCTGCCAATCCCAGTCAGAACAAATACCGTAAACCGTAATATTCGGATATAAATGATTAACGCCATAGCTGATGAAATCCATTCGGTTCATGTTCAATTAATTTTAATCATATTATATTACATTTATTATGTCATTACAATTGTAACTAGCAATTTGGCAAAAATGTTATGTTTTATCAGCCACAGAAGCCAACGGGGTTGTGGTCAGATGGCTCTGTGAATGAGCAGATAACTACTGGACCATAATATGACACCGATGGGAACAGGGGTTGTGTGCATTAGCATGCATCCATCACCTGGTCATGCGGGTTTGTTCATTGAGGATTGAAAGAAGAATTGCACGAACTAGGATGAAAGTTCAGGATTAATAATAACCAGTCTCGTCTGAATAGTTTTAAGTTGTTGTCGTTGATTGTTTAAGGGGCTTTGCGACATCATGGTCATGTAGCCCCATGTACTTGGGTAGGTGTAGAACCTATCTGATATCCTGACTCGTTTTGATGTCTGTACTAGTGTGTATTTGTAATTCACGTAGGATTTGGGTAGGAAACGACCGTGGCCTTAAGTTAGGTACCATCCCGGCATTTGCCAGGAGTAGAAGTGGGAAACCACGGAAAATTAATTTAAGATTCATGCCAATGATTAATCTATATGGATCTATCTAGAATAATGACGAAATTAAGTTGGTAATATCTAAATTTCTAATTACTGTAGTTCGAAATTCTGTATACCTGGCATAATGTAGCCTAATAGATCACTACAGTTGGCAGCCCTGGTGACTGAATATATTCTCAGTTCCATCTCTTAAGGTACAGAATACAACATTTGGTTGAAGTCCAGTGGATAGCATGGACGTTAGATGCAGTTAAACATAGGATCTAACAGCGCCCGTAAAATCATGTTGGCAACAATGTCAAGCATGTATTGGTCAGAAATAATCTGAAATAATATGATCTATTGTTGTGTCAATTTTGAATGAAATCCATTAGTTAGTATAGATGTTACATGCATTTTAAAATTGGACCTATCAGCAGGCTTAGAATCATGTTGACAGCACTGACGTATGTTAGTTACCCCAAATTAATCTAGAATGCCAGGTACTATACGTGTGCAAAGTTTAGAGATATTGGCTTGCATACTTTCTGATATATTGATATTAGGGTAACAGAAATATAGACAGCATTTATTAACAGTTGGCAGCCCTGGTTGCTCTTAAGTATACGCATAGTCATATCTGTTATGGTACACATAGCACATACGAAATTTGGTTTAACTCCAAATGATAGTATAGAAGTTACATGTATTTAAATTCGGACCTCTAAGCAGGCTTAGAATTATGTTGGTAGCACTGCCGTATATAAGTTACTCCAAATTAATATAGCATGTCAGGTACTATACGTGTGCATAGTTTAAAGCTGCCGGCTTGCATACTTTCTGATATATTGGTATTTGGATAAATTAAATTGAGAGCATTTATTAACAGTTGGCAGCCCTGGTGGCTCTTATGAATACGCTCAGTCAAATCTGTTTATGTAAGCATAGCACATACGAAATTTGGTTGAATTCCAATTCATAGTGTAAAAGTTATATGCATTTAAAATTTGGACCTATCAGCAGGCTTATAATCATTTTGGCAACACTGCCATGTATGGCCTCTTGGAAATTAAACTAAAATATTATTATCTATACGTGTGCCAATTTTGAAATAGTTCCCATTCATACCTTCCAAGATATCCAACATGGAGCTCAAATTTCAATTGCGATTTTTCAGCACTTGGTAGCACTGGCATCATTTTCAAGTACGGCATTGAGATATTCAGGAATAGATCTCTACTCCTACCATAGTTTGTTTTGATTGCTGCAGCCGTTTAGGAGTTGATAGGGGGACACACACAGCCAGATAGACAGACAGAAGGACAGACAGACACACATTTACCCGGATCGATCTCATGTCTACTTTTTGCTCATTTTTGCAAAATGTGAAAAGTAGGCTAAATGAAACTCAGTAAGGACATAGTACCATTTTGTCCGACCCTGACCGTGCTTTTCAAATGTTATTACGTCTCACCAATCCAACATGGTGGCTGTGCAAACTATTTCACCGGTGTTATATATCTCCGAAACTATCACTGATTTCACCCGTAAAATTTGCACTACTACAAGTTCACCTATGGGACTTCCAAAAATATGCCAAGTACATAACAAACATGGAGGACAAGCAAATTATATTTAAATACACTTTTCTTCCGAGTTAAACATCCGAGCACAGTGAAGCACAGCAAATATTTATACACATTGTAATGCACTGACATCTAATTTAGTTCAATTGTTAACAGAACCTAAAGATGTCGGCTGTGCAAAATTTTATAAGTAAGTTTTCATTTCCTGTGTCCTAACCATGCGATCAAAGTCAACGTTTGAATAATGAACCTAAAAATTAATCGTCATCTAATAATACATAACTCAATGGCCTACATAAATACAACAATCCAACATGGCGACCATCCGAAATATTAAGACGGGTTTCTATAACTACTAATCTATGACAGCAATCAAACTGAAATTTTGTATGTTGGTAAAGGCTATAAACATAAGTTCACATACGGACATTTCAATAACCTGGTGAGCACAAATACAACATGGCGACGAAGCAAAATTTAAATATTTAAATGGACGTTTCTCGCGATTTAATCATCCGAGCGCTGTGAAACTTGGTACGGTAGATGCTTATACAAATTTTAATTCGGTGACATCTAATTTATTTCAATTGTTTTCATAACCTCAAAATGGTGGCTGTGTGAAATTTTAAAATCTCGCTTTTATTTCTTGTTTCCTAATTATGCGATTGAATTTGAATAATGAACCTACGAAATAATCTTCTTCTAACAGTACATAACTCTATGGCATACATATATCAAAATCTAACATGGCGACCTTCCTAAATATATAGAAGGTTCTCAATATATACGAATCTATTACAGCAATCAAATTGAAATTTTGTATGTTGATACAGGCAATTAATATAAGTAGGATATATGAAAATAGGCTGTTTAGTTCTTTACGGAACTACTTGTTCTACACCACATTCAATGCAGAATGAAAACAAACCTCCTCAGATGGGTAATATGAAGGACGATCAATCCAGTGTACATGTGATCAGTGGATTGAAAACTTTCGAAATATAGCCTATGTATGGATGCATATTGGAAGACCATGTGTTGAAGAATATAATTATGGTACCTCAATCCGTTAAACTTAGAACTGGGGCTCTGATAAGAATTTGGTTTTTAAAATTTATTCATTTAGGGGTTAACATTTAATGTTTTTCATTCGGTCAACACGATTGTATCCAATTGTGATAGGTGGTTCTCTAATCCTGAAAATAAGTTTACATGAGATTAATAAATACACATCGATGACCAGTTTCGATCGTCAAGCGATCATCATTAGATTCATTACACTTAGGCTATACAATCTATGTCTACAATTACATTATGTACACTTTTTTAGTTGCAGTATATGTTAAACTTTTACAACTAGTTCGGATTTGTTAGTAATATGTGACATTTTGTCAAGATACTGAAAGTTGCAGACAGATTTTATAGCCTAAGTGTAATGGATCTTATGATGATCGCTTGTCGATCGAAACTGGTCGTCCAAGTGTAATTAATAATGGCATGTAAACTTTTTTTCAGGATTAGGGAACCACTCGTCAAAATTGAGTATAATCATTTTTACCGACTGAAAACCATTGCTAAGGCAACACTGAAAAATGTCTTCAAACATGATAATGTCATTTAGGTGTATTGTGACATCTTGATCATGTAGCCCCATGTTAATTCTAACTTACCGGGTGAGTTAGCCGTGGTTGCTACGGCGTGGCTGCAGGGAGTCGCTCCCATCCGGGAGGCGAGGAGGTTCGAATCCCCCCGCCAGCAACCTTGAAGATGGTTTTCTGTGGTTTCCCATCTTCCTTTCAGGCTAATGCTGGGGTTGGTCCCTAACTATAGGCCACAGCCGCTACCTTACATTCACACTTTCCTCCCCAGATAACACTCCACATGCGACGGTACTTTTAGCTCACCCCATGGGTGTCCGCTTGAAGCAGCTACAGCCTCGGACACTCCCGGCACTACCGGGTGAGTTAGCCGAGGTCGTTGCGGCATGACTGTTGGCAGTCGCTCACATCCGGGAGGCGAGGAGGTTCGAATCCCCCCGCCGACAACCTTGAAGATGGTTTTCTGTGGTTTCCCATCTTCCTTCCAGGCAAATGCCGGGGTTGGTCCCTAACTATAGGCCACAGCCGCTACCTTCCAACTCCTCGACCCTCCCATCCAACATTCCTCCCCAACGGTACTTGTAGCTCACCCATTGGGTGTCCGTCTCGAAGCAGCTACAAAACTGGCGAGCCGAACATGTCCTCGGACACTCCCGGCACTAAAAGCCATACGCTAAAAAAAAAAATCCCGGCACTAAAATCCATATGCTAAAAAGGAGAAAAAATTCTAACTTGCAACAACGTGACCCTATTTACCTCCCATGGAATCTCATCTCTTCCACGGAAGATCATATTATGGTCAGTACTGGAACCTGTACAGTTATTCACCAGAAAACATGTGCTAGCGCTTGTCCACAAACAACCCTAAATACAAAGTTCTTGACGTTGCTGAATGTGTAGCTGTGTATGTAAAATAGCGCTGATACCAAAGTATAGGAGGCGCGAAGATACGAACAGTCTCAGACGTACAAAAAACAACACACAAACCACGCGAGCCTTAAAGAAAAAGAAACATAACAAACAAAAGAACACTGAGATCCCGCAACATGGCAGAGCAAAATAAAGTAACGTTGAAAACTTCCTTTGACACAGTTTCTCTTCCTGTAAACTCTCCGGATCACATTCTTTGTATGACCCCATATCCTCGTCTCGCTCACAACTTTGACCAGAGTTTCAAATCCCACCACCAATGTGGTGATATGTTTCCTATGACGTGTGAATGCCAACTCAATGCAGTTAACGACTGTATGGATGTGCAACGCGTAGCCATAAGATTTCCTCTCCTCATCTTCATCTTTATAGATATAAACATCAGCTAAAGGAGTCATCGCAGGGAAGTACGGAATTTTTATCCTAATGATCACAAATCTATGGACACAAAGCTGTCATATTTGAGTATCATTCAGTTGGACTCATGCACCATAAAACCAACAATGGTCAATAAAAGTTAATTAAGCGGCTTTGGTGTCGTAGTCGGTAGCATTCTGAGCTTCTATGCCCAAGATCGCGGGTTCAAACGCGGCCGAAAACGTCGGATTTCTTTAAGAGCGTTAAAAATCCCTCAGTAGGCGTTCCTTTGGAGGGGAAGTAAAGCCGGCGGTCCCATGTCATAGATTTATGGCATGTTAAAGAACCTTCCACTAATTACACCTGTGTGAAGCTAAATTATACATAGGTTAAACATGTCACAAACGCTCTTAGGTTCTGACGTTCGTCGCCAGAAGCCGACTGCGGTGGCATCTGATAACCAAGTTCTGAACTAGTAGTCGTTGACGTTGGCGTTTGGCAGCAAAAGTAGGAGCTACCTGAAAAAATCAATGTCTGCTGTCCTTACTTGAATTGAAAACAGATAACACACACTAATTCAGTCATCACAATTAACGCCGGTTATCAGACAGATTCTACACACACCCAAAGTACACGGGGCTACATGACCACGTTATCGCGGCCCCTAAACTGAGGAACCATCCGACGTTAATTAATATTTTAACTTTCAGTCGGTCAACACAATATAATTCCAATAAATGCAATATTCCAAAAAATAATCTACATAAATGGCATGTAATTAAGACATACTATTGGATATGTGTTATGAACAATGATACATTTAGGGATGACATATTTCACTCCTTAAGCGAGAATCTTCAGAACCTCATATACAAGACAAAATAGCTCTACAAAACACTACCAAACCTACAATGACACCCACAGACACACTCTGCCCCCCCCCCTTAACAAAAGAACAATTACAGATAAATATTAAAGTATTAAGTAGTCGAAAAAGAACTAATGCTATAAAACTCAGCAATTTTCCTAGGTTTGTGCCGTGTCTTGTGTGAGGGTCTGAGCGGGCACACCAAGAGCCCGCTGATGAGCCAGCTTGGTGTCCTAGGCGAAACCCCACACAAGACACGGCACAATCCTAGAAAAATTGCTGAGTTTTAATTCACTGGCAATAAAAGTCAATATACCATCTTAATTCTTTAATATTCATCAGAAATAGTTGCCACACTTCCTAGGTTTTCTGACGGTTGTTCTGATGGTGACCGCTTCAAGGTCGAAACGCGTAATCATAAAATTCCCCACTATAATCAGATCTGATGATGAACGCTTGGAGGTCAAAACGTGCAATCCTAAAATTGCCTAATTTTAATAGGAATCACAAACCAATGCATTTCTTTCTTTCCAGGAGTGTTATTTAAATATTATATACATTGTACCCCACCCAGTCATTGGGAAAATTCATGTTGACCGACTGAAGAGTTACAAATAACAGTAAGTCTCTGCAGTCCATATGAACCAACAACAATGTCAACAACGTCAGGCCCCATGATCCATACCCACCTGCCTTGAGTTATAACCCTTGAGGCGTATTAATTCTTATATTATGTTCCTACAACCTCCCATTGTAGTACTTGGTAATAGAAAATAATTATGAAGGCAGCCGCACATTCCTGTGAGAGTTGTGTTCAGTTCATATTAGTAAGATAAAGTACGACGACACCCCTGTCTCAAGTAGACATTCACAACTCCATTATTCTCCGGCAGGCCAACTTTATGGATCTCACCAATTACTCGCCCTATTCTCGATTACGCACCTCATTAAGGAGCAACCCTTGGGCCCTTCTGCGCTCCCTTTCAGTCTGCACACGCACACACACACGCACAGTCCACACAAGATATTAACCAATATGAGACAGAGAAAAATACCAACAACAGCTGTTGCCTCGAGAAACACATATCGCTGAGATAATTGCAATAGCAATACAAGAAGTCGCCCTTCGAGCTATAATATGTAATAATCTTTGTTTATCGATAAGCACGTCTGCCCATCAGATCTCAATCCCAGTAGACGGGCTTAGTTAAGCTTTCCAGTGGGAATAGGGGACATGAAGTCCAGACATTGAACAATAAATTGGCAATCCAGAGTAGCCTAAGGATTTCCAGGATTGTGGCGGCTTCGGTGGCGTAGTTGGTAACATTCTGAGCTTCTATACCCAAGATCGCGGGTTCGAACCCAGCCTAAGTGGTCGGATTTTTAAAGAACGTTAAAAGTTCATCATTATGCCTTCCTTCGGAGGGTTAGTAAATCCAGCGGGCCCATGTAATAGATTTATGTCATGTAAAAGAACCTTCCACTAACTACAATTGTGTGAAGCTAAATTTATAGGTTATAATGATTAACACTCTATTAATTTCCAGCGTTTAACGCCAGGTACCGGTTGCGGTGGCATCTAGCAGCCAAGTTCGTTGACGGTAGCAATTGGCAGCAAAAGTAGGAACCACTTGAAATTGATCGTCTGCAGTCCTTACCTGAATTACAGATAACACACACTAATACAGCCATCACAATTAACAGCGGTTATCAGACAGATTCTACACACACCCAAAGTACACGGGGCTACATGAACGCGTTGTCGCAGCCCCTAAACTGAGGAACCAACCCTGAATTTATCCACAATTATTTCAAAAATTAACTCACAGAAAGCTTTGAAGCACATTTTCCAGTGTTGCCTTAGTCAACTATGAAAAAGATCAGGTATAGGGAATGGCATCTATTACACTTGGGTACATTCGTGTTAACCGACTAAAAGCATTTCAAATTTCGTGAAATGTGACGTCCTGTGGTTCGGATTTCATGCAAAATGGAGGTCCCGTGGCTCATGATCACGAGATCAATGGTCGCGTAAAACTAAAAACTTTCTTCCTGAAAAACCGTTTTTGTTGATTCATTTAGTGGCTTTGCGACATCGTGGTCATGTGGTCCCGTGCACTTGGGTGTGTGTGAGACTTATCAGGGACGCAGTTAAACAGCAGAGGGGAGATCATTTCCCTGCCTAACTCATGTTCTTATTTCAAAAACATTTACAATTTCTCTTCTAAACACCACTTTTATTGATGTGTTACAGCTTTCCGCTCGGTTGCTGGATATTTTTGTGGGACGGAAGTGGATCGGACGCACTGCCAGCTGGATCGTATCCAGCAACACACAAAAATCTTTTTTATTTACACACTAATAATACATAACAATTCCAAGAGACTCTTTTTTTCTCCACTACCTACTTGATAATTCTACTCTCGCACTGCCTTCTTGATTGTTCTCGCACTGCCTTCTTGATACTCTACTGCTAATCATATCAATATGACTCATTTTAACAGAACCCATATGAAATTACGTGTTGGTCTGTGAATCAAGAGGTCCGAGAACTGGGCAAGCCTTTCATGATCTACTGCTGTGCATATTGCATTTACTCGCAAGTTGGCCTATTTATATGGAATTTAAGGTTATGAGCGGGGTCGCGTCTATTAATCTAGTTGATCCATATCGTATTCTTTATTTAGGCTAGTTTTGGAGGAAGCTACAAATCATCTAATAAAATGAGTTTCGTATTATAAACTACAATATCTGTAAAACACTCCATTTTACTATAGATTAATATTTGTGCTAATAATATTATAAAATACCGGGTTATCAACAATTTGACGTGAGGTTTCTTCTATGTCAGATGTTACACATCATATGCGACTACTGTAAGGTTCGTAAAGTTTTAAATTAATAATATCATTATTATTATCTATATATATAAAGCACAAAGTTTGTCTGTCTGTCTGTCTGTCTGTCTGTCTGTTATGTATACAAATCTACACGGTTTCACCGATCTGAACCAAAATTTGTATACTTACCCTTTGGAACCCTGCGGGTAACCCCGTCAACATTAAATTTCGGACAGACCACCCCATGCCCTGCATTTAGGCCCTTTTGCACAAATCTACACCGTTTCACCGATCTGAACCAAAAGTTGTATATTTAACCTTTGGAACCCTGCGAGTAACACTGTCCACTTGAAATTTCGGACAGACCACCCCATTCCCTGCATTTAGGCCCTTTGGTCCAAATCCACACCGTTTCACCGATCTCAACCAAAATTTGTATATTTACCCTTTGGAACCCTGCGAGTACCACTGACCACTTAAATTTTCGGACAGACCACCCCATGCCCTGCATTTAGGCCCTTTTGCACAAATCTACACCGTTTCACCGATCTGAACCAAAAGTTGTATATTTACCCTTTGGAACCCTGCGAGTAACACTGTCCACTTGAAATTTCGGACAGACCACCCCATTCCCTGCATTTAGGCCCTTTGGCCCAAATCTACACCGTTTCACCGATCTGAACCAAACTTTGTATACTTACCCTTTGGAACCCTGCGAGAAACACTGTCCACTTAAAATTTCGGACAGACCACCCCATTCCCTGCATTTAGGCACTTTGGCACAAATCTACACCGTTTCACCGATCAGAACCAATATTCGTAAACTTACCCTTTGGTACCCAGCGAGTAACACTGTCTGCTTGAAATTGCGGACAGACCACTCCATTCCCTGCATTTAGGCCCTTTGTCCCAAATCCACACCGTTTCACCGATCTCAACCAAAATGTGTATATTTACCCTTTGGAACACTGCGACTAACACTGTCTGCTTGAAATTGCGGCGAGGCCACTCCATCCCTTGCATTTAGGCTGTTTGGCACAAATCTACACCGTTTCACCGATCTGACCCCAATTTTATATACTTACCCGTAGAACCCGACAAGTAACACTGTTCACTTTAAATTTCGGACAGACCACACTATTCCCTGCTTTTTGGCCCTTTGGCAGAAAACTACACCGTTTCACCGATCTCAACCAGATTTTACATAATTACCCTTTGGAACTCGACTAGTAACACTGTCCACTCGAAATTTCGGACAGACCACTCCATTCCACGCATTTAGGCCCTTTGGCACAAATCTACATCGTTCACCGATCGTAAACAAAATGTGTATACTTACCCTTTGGAACCCGATGAGTAACACTGTCCACTTTAAAATTTGGACAGGCCACTCCATTCCCTGCATTTTGGCCCTTGGCACAAAACTACACCGTTTCACCGATCTCAACCAGATTTTACATAATTACCCTTTGGAACTCGACGAGTAACACTGTCCACTCGAAATTTCGGACAGACCACTCTATTTCCCGCATTAAGGCCCTTTGGTACAAATCTACATCGTTCACCGATCGAAAACAAAGTGTGTATACTTACCCTTTGGAACCCGATGCTTAACACTGTCCACTTGAAATTTCTGACATACCACTCCATTCCCTGAATGTAGCTCAGGAATTCCTCGGGGTTGCCAGCTTCCTAACTCACCAGTCATGAGCCCTTGAGGGTGTACCAGAAGTGGTGGGTCTACACACACCCTGCCTCTTTGAGGGCCTTGAGCAGAAGACAGGAGATATTATGAAAAGGAAAAGAAGGCAGACCCCTCGAAGAATGAGGGTATCAGGAAAGATGAGACAAAGTCAATTAAGGCGGGAAATTGAAAGACTCCCTAGCCCTCGGATACCCTAATACAGTCTGGGTCGGAAGAGAACAAGAGTTGACCAAGAGAGGCCGACAGGAAAGAGAACTGAAATGAGCCCTGCACCAGGAAGTAGAAGCGATGCTAGACTCATCTGGGGTTCCGTGGTCGCCAACCCACGTCCCACAAGTTGTGAGACCCTGAGGGGGGGGGGTCAGTTGTGAGAATAGCTTGCTGATTCATCGTGAGGTGACTTGAGAGTACTTTCCAGAGCCCGCCGTGTTATCTCCTGCTCCCTATGCTGATGCCAGCACAGGGCCGTTGCGAAACAGTGAGTGATTCCCGGTCAATCTGTATAGGACGGGGAACCCCGAACCTGTGTCATCATATTTCGTCATCATCTGCGATTATCTCAGGTTCGTGCAGCTTGGACCTATATTCTTTGTCTTTGCCGAGCAGTACGCTCTTTCACTAGACGCATCCAGTGCAGGCCTAAGCCAGAAAATAAGGTCGAGACTTTGGAAGACATCGAAGCTAGACACCTGAATTACCTATATAAGTTTTAAAATAACACCATGTTCGTTTAGTAGTCATTTTTTCATTACCTTATTACTATCATCATAAGTGCAAATGACCTAGATGTTACGCGCATCATACCAATAATCACCGCCGCATAAAGTCTTTCTCGACTGTGATTTTTAAAATATTTATTTTTGGTTGGTTGGTTCTTTAGTTTAGGGGCTGAGACAACGCGGTCATGTAGCCCCGTGTACTTTGGGTGTGTGTAGAATCTGTCTGATAACTGGTGTTAATTGTGATGACTGTATTAGTGTGTGTTATCTGTTTTTTAATTTAAGTACAAACTGCAACTTAGAATTCTTCAAATAGTTCGTACTTTTGCCGCCAAGCGCCACCGTCAACGACTACTAGGCCAAGTTTGGAACTTAGCTACTAGACGCCACTGCAGTCGGCTCTTGGCAACGGACGTAGACATCGATGAGCGTTGTTTACCTATCCAATTTAGCTTCACACAGGTGTAATTAGTGGAAGGTTCAATAACATGCCATAAATCTGACATGGGACCGCCGGCTTTACTTCCCCTCCGAAGAAAGGCATACTGATGGATTTTTAACGCTCTTAAAATATCCGACGGCTTCGGCCGGGTTTGAACCCGCTATCTTGGGCATAGAAGCTCAGCATGCTACCAAATACGCCACCGAAGCCGCCATATAGTTATTTTTATTACAGTACATTGTGTACATTATACGTTGAAGTGTCAATTCAATACCGGTAATAGTTTCCCTTATCATCCTCATCATAAGAGCAAATGACCTACAGTAGATGTTACGCCCATTACACCATTAATCACCACACACAATAAGTCTTCCTCGCCTGTGAATTTTGAAATATGTATTTCTATTACGGTAGTTTGTAAGTTTGACGTGTCAATTCAACAGTAGTTTTTATTATCATCCTTATCAAAAGGGCAAATGACCTAGATATTACTCCCTCATTGTCTTTGGGGGCAAATGACTTAGATTTTAAGTCCATTATATTTCTAAGGAGACCTTAAAACATTATCATCATTCCACCGGGCGAAGCCGGGTACTACTGCTAGTTAGGCTATATAGCCACTGAAATAGGAGTTAGCCCAAGTAATCACATTTGTGGCTGTGAAAGGTGTTAATCATAAGATCAGATGTGTTTGATTGGATCGGTAAGGAATGTAGCCTAGGCGTACTAGAAAATTACCTCACTTCTATAACCTCGCCGTATCGCCCCTTAAAACAGCAATAACGAATTAAGTACCTCATTCCTCAACTTGCCTAGAATTTTGTCCATGGAGTTTGGGATTTCTGCCACCATAATCCACGATGGTACTTTTGATGATCCAATCAGCTTACGGGTTGATAAGGTTACAGTCATAGGACACGGATGTTGTCACCTATTAATATTATTATAATTAATATGTTACTTCATTCTCAGAATATTATCTGGCATGTAGCAATTATATAGATTGTACGAAATTAGAGTATAATCACCACGTTAAAAGAAAATAAATTGACTAGTCCATGAAACTTAGCCTACTAATGCAGTATATTTGTCACAATGATGACTGGTTTTTGCATCGACTTGTATAAATTTGTGTCAACATCAAGTTCCTTCAATCCATGCAGTACCCTAGACTCCTTGGTACAACGCCAATCCTTGATACTGCAATTGGCATGATCTCCACCTTTCCAATCTGCCATTGCTTCCTGATAGGCTCCACTTTGGCTTTACATTTGGAGATGTTTTCGTCGTGCTTTGCTTTTAAGTTGCTGCTATTGGGAACTGATACATCAACCAGGATGACTTCCTTGACCTTCTTATTAATGACTGCCTTTACTCAATTGCCAGCTCTGTGTACTTAGATATTTTAGTAGTAGCTGTTGTTTGGAGGTTTCGAGTGTTGGCACATGCGATATCCATCAGTAATGCCTGTCCCAGAAGCTGAAATTTGTCAGCCAGTTCTTGGTGCGAGATTTTATCGACTGCGTCGGGATAGCAGTAAGGTCAATCCTCACCGGAATTACAAATACACACAGTGATACAGCCATGGCAATATTATTGTTATTGTTATATTTTTATAATCGTTTCGTTCTTCTATGGATCACGTTATATCAACTGCTTTTTCTTTCGTTCTTTCACATTGGCCCAGTGATCGCACATTCTTCTTCGTTGAGCTTCTTTTCGTTCTTCGGTCCACTTCTTGCAGGTTTACAATATGGGGTTTGGCTGAAAACTCTGTATTCCCCAAGTTTCTTCTTCAAAGAGTCACGGTCCTTATGTGATATCCCCAGTTCTTGTAGGTCTTCTTCCACCTCTGTAAACCAGATCCATTTGGTTTTCTTTCCCACAAAATAGGCACAGATTCGATTGGACAATCTTCCGGAGCTCATTCATGTTAAATGCCCTATTATTATTATTATGATTATTATTTTCGGTTTATACAGTATATATAACACATTTCTGGTATATTACAACGTAACTATACGGGCTTCAGTGAAGCAAAGTATTGTTACGGAAACAGCAACTTCTAAGCTGGAATTTCGCTACCCAAGAACTTCCGAACGATTCTAGTTGTTGATAGAACTACTGCCTTCTGCATTAGTTTGTACAGCCGAGTATCCAGATCCAGTTCTTTAAGGCCTTGGAGCAAGGTACTTGGGATCACGCCCGTACTCGAGACAATGATAGGTATGGTCTTTACTCGCTCTACATGCCATTGACTTTTGATAGGGTCGACCAACTCGCTGTATTTGCTGATCTTTTCAATGTGTTTTGACCGGAGATTCTTGTTGTTAGGAATCGCAACATCAATCAATGTAGTTTGCTTGGTTTTCTTGTTTACAACCACCAGACCCGGCCTGTTGTGTGATACAGATTAATCAGTATTATTATTGATTATTATTATTATTATTATTATATTATATTATTATTAGTATTACATTACAACCAAAGCAAGGACTTTTAACCATGATGTATCTAGTCCTTTAAAGAAGTTCAATCAACCACCAAGACTAACTTAATGCAAACGTAACGTAACGTAAAGATATACAGACTACAGACTAAAAGTTTTAACCCTATTTTTTTTTAAATGAACATATTTGTATACCTTAATCTATTGAGGCTCTACACAAAAGCCAGACTTCAGTATTCATGAATAATCAAATTAAAACTTTCAAAATTTACAAGCTTTTTCAGTGAGCGATTCGTGTGAAATACTTGTGCAGACACAAGCGGTGTGCACCAGAAACCCAACATAATCCTCGAGGTTTTTTTTCCGAACAGTTAGACAGGACATCTACTACAGATACACAGAGTGGGAGGCAAATAAAATCGATGAATACGGGCAGATTGTAACCGTGTCAGCCATGACTGATTCGGCCTCAATGTCCAGTGTAGCGTGTCGTTCCGAACCACACAGGTTAATCACACTGTGGCACCATCATTGGTTCTCCACTACAAGAGGGACAATAATCATCTATCAATAAACACGGCATCACATTATATTTTATGTCCCATCTGTTGTAGTCTGTGTTGATTAGAGGAAAAATAGCTCTCGATGGATCAGGGGTAGCGTGTCCGCTTTCTAGTCCCAAGAACGGCAATAGAGGAGTAGGAACACTCCACGGTACGATGTCGCTTGGTAAAAGACCTCACGTATCACTTGTGATGATTACTAAATACAATTATAGAAAACTTAGAATTCATGTTGATTTGACTTTTACCCCGGAAGTCCAAGTAATTTAATTTTGGTCTGAGAGCTGAAATGGGATATACTCAGCCTCGTGAGGCAAAATTGAGAAGAGGTGAGTTCGATTACCACCTCTACTATCCTGTAAGTGGTTTCCTTGGTTTCCCACTTCTACCCCATGCTAATGCCAGGATCATTCCAATCCTCACCTGAATTATAAATACACACAGTAATACAGCTATGACAATAACGCAGGATATCAGACAAATTCTATACACACCCAAGTATAAGGGGGTGCAATACCACGATGTCCAAGACTCTCAATTTTTATCTGCTTCTATGTGGACACCCATGGGGTGAGCTACAAGTACCGTCACGTGTGGAGTGTTGTCTGGGGAACAAAGAGTGAATGTAAGGACGAGGAATTGGAAGGTAGCGGCTGTGGGACCAACCCCGGCATTTGCCTGGAAGGAAGATGGGAAACTACAGAAGACCATCGTCTAGGTTGCCAGCAGGGTTATTCGAATCCCCCCGCCTCCCGGATGTGAGCGTCTGCCTGCAGCCACGCCGTAACGACCACGGCTAACTCACCCGAAACCCTCAAATTAATTAACAACAACAAATTATATGTAAAGTTTGTTTCCAGTCCATTAGTAATTTGACGAGAGCTCAACTATCGTATAATATGAACATTTGTGTTATGCAGTGCACATTGTGAAAGTACACTCTAAACTGACCGACCGCTAAGGCACAAAACAATGCGGGTTGGCTATCTCTGGATTCGGGGAACGAATGGTACGTCATTACAATTAGAACTAGATTTGCGAAGTCTTCTGTTTTATTTTTCACTTATCACATAAGCTTCGCAAAATAAGAACACATATGTGATTTAGCAGAAATGGCACGAAATAGAATAGCAAACGAATGCAAACATAAGTGGTAATAATGACTGATACAACGGTAACACTGCAGCTTCTGTTTGTCACGCTCCCTCAGCTATTATAACATACTGCACTCTGATTGGTTCAAATGTTTAATGCGTCACGTTCTTAATTTATTCAACGCTAGGTTTGCCAACGTAGATAAAAACTATCATACCGTCATGTGAAATGTTAGAGTGGGTTTTTGTAACGTATAGTACACTCGAAATAGTGTGGTCAAGTAAGGAGCTATTTCTTCCCTTGACTGTACAATATGCACTGAGCATCAATCTGGTCACAGAGTGAGACTCGCGAAATGGCATAGCACGAGATTGAGCGCAATAAAAGGGAGAAGAGATTCGACAAAGAGAATGAGTTACAAAAAGAAAGGAAAAAAGGGGAATAAAAATCTGGTCCAATACTTGTAATATATGTCTGGACGACCCCTCCCTTCAGTATGAGATTGAGCTGGGTTCTACACATATCAAGACATAACATCCATTGTCAGCATAAAAACCACTCACGTTTTCTTCACCACATGTGCATCAAGATATGAGACAATCCCACATTCGCTAGTTCGAGATCAGCACTAATATATATGCAAATTAATTACCGATACGTAAATAGCAGTAAATTGATTGCAAGTCAAACAGTTTCAAAACCAACAAAAGGACATCGTGATGGTGAACGTCCCGATCCCACTGAAACGTTCCATGCATGCTCGTCAGATTACAAGGAGAGAATCTAAGATGGTATGTCTTCCCCAAAATTCATCTGAACCATTCCAGACCGGGGAGAATATGGCGAGGTTAACTAGGAGCAGCCTACCATGTGGATGTATGCGTTGAATTCTCATACTCATTCCGAACAAGAGCACTGCTACTAGAACGACTTCTCCCAGTATAGTTGAATGTTCTTGTGATGAACGCTAGGTGTTGTAACAAATATAAATCTCCCCGTTTACAAGTTTCGTTGTAATTCCGCCATTGTATCCAGAGGAACCGGGTGAGTTAGCCGAGGTCGTTGCGGCATGACTGTTGGCAGTCGCTCACATCCGGGAGGCGAGGAGGTTCGAATCCCCCCGCCGACAACCTTGAAGATGGTCTTCTGTGGTTTCCCATCTTCCTTCCAGGCAAATGCCGGGGTTGGTCCTTAACTATAGGCCACAGCCGCTACCTTCCAACTCCTCGACCCTCCCTTCCAACTTTCCTCCCCAACGGTACTTGTAGCTCACCCATTGGGTGTCCGTCTCGAAGCAGCTACAAAACTGGCGAGCCGAACATGTCCTCGGACACTCCCGGCACTAAAAGCCATACGCTAAAAAAAAAAACTGTTTGGAACATCAGAAAAGTACGCTCATCCACCGTATTGAATGTATGGAATTGTTTATCTTGCACCTTTTTCAGAGAAAGCCTTTTATGTGAGACTACATACTTAAATGCGTTTCGTCATTGTAATTATAAAATATAGTGAATTGTCGATATTAATGTCAAATATTATCAACATGTATGCTATATGCAGTGTGGAAGTCTTTAAACTAAAGCAAGAGTGGCATCTTATCGGTTTCTACCCTCTTACAAAGCATCGCGTTGATCGGGTAATTAGTTATTTATTTGGAAGTTTCTTTGGCTATACATGGCCACATGTGTGATTCTACCTTATCACTAGTGTTCGTTACTATAGCTCTTATGTGTCAAGATTTATTCATGTATACACTTTATAATTTCAAGATTACAGCAGCGCGCTCATATAGTCATAACGTTGGTAACAGAGGGTCCTTATATAGAACCATCTGAACCATTGTGAACATTGATTCATTGGATCATAAGTTATGAATTATAATGCATGTATGAGTGGTACGGCCACCATCTTGAAATAGTACTGCAATTGACCTCGTAGTATGAGCACAAGACGCTTTCTGTATGAGGGTATGTTTTTCCACAATTTGGCAGAGGTCCGTAAATTGAATTAAGATTTGATCATTTGGGTGCCCACCTTTTTTTTTTGCGTTAAGATGGAGGCGATATTTAACAGCACGATGGTCCCCTTTGCTAGTTCTACCTCTGTACCAAATTTGATTAATTTCGGTTTCGTCATGTTTGAATTGATGGGGTGGACAGACATACACACACATGCATACATGCATGCATACCTACACACACACACACACACACACACACACACACACACACACACACACACACACACACATACACAGACTTACGGACAATTGGCCCGTCTAGATATCATTATGCCTACTTTCATTATTTACAAAAATCAGAAGTAGACTAATAGGCGATTGTTCATGGAAACGTATGTTACCAATCAAAAATTTAGCACAAACCAAAATACACGTATGTACGAGACAGGATCATGTTATACAAAATGAATATAGGCTACACAATGTTGGATGCAATAATGGAATCCAAACTTGATTCTTGCGCGTAGTGGCGAACAGTGTGGATGAGTTTGAAATTTTGAAACATATTTTAAATATGTCGTTTTTTTTGGTTAGTTGTACTGTTGTTATGAAATGCTAAATTTTTAGTTGTTTGCTAACCTTTGCCATATAGCAAAGTGGCACCCTGGGTGTATAAAAGAGGAAGTTCAAACAATGCTTCTTGAACTGTTGAATTAATTAATTTTACAGGTGATTTCTGCGCTTGTGAATAATTTTATGTAAGTTTCTTTACAAATCTTATGGCAGAGAGCGCAGTGCATGCTTAATAATCCTACAGTCAGAACAGTAGCTCCCCTGCATAATTTATATAATTTATCAGGTGCTTTATACATAAGTATTATTTTCGATAGTTTAATAAATTTAACAGCAGATAGCGTAATATCTCCTTAATAAATCTCAAGTGTACTCAGTAGCTGCACTGGTGTATGAAAGTGGAAGTTAAGAAATTTATTATAACTAAGTCAGTTCTATTTTTTCTTCCTATGTCAGGAAGGAAGATTCATCTCATTTAATTCCCATGAATGTATACTCTTAGTATTGGAATGACCATAGGTGTATTCAATCTGGACCATATAAATAAATTAATGTTCATCACAATTTTTAGCCAACTTTCGTTTCATGAAAAATATGAAAGCAGACATGAGATCTACACAAGGCCAAACATTGTGTGTCTGTTTGTGTGTGTGTGTGTGTGTGTGTGTGTGTGTGAGGGTGTAAATTCGTCCCTCTCCCCCCTATCAATTCTAACATGACGAAACCGAATTGAGCTAATTTTGGTGCAGAGGTAGCACTAGCAAAGGGCACCACAGTGCCATGTTGTATATCGTCGCCATCTTTACCAGAACTGGTTGGTGGCCACCCAAACGTTCAAAACGTAAAATCAAATTACGATTAAACTAATCATTCGATCTCTACAAAAGAAAGTGAGTACTGCGTCAGAGATATTTCTACGCATTTACGTGACCTTACATGGCATCGCATGGGCCACCACAAAGTTGGCCCAAGGCCGATTAGAAGTGAGTTGCGCCCTACACCGGCCTGTTGGAACCCATGCCAAAGGTGTAATATAAAGTTTCCTCTTGTGACCGCTAGAATGCACTCGCCACCAAAGATAAGCCCGAGAAAGAAATCAGCGGTGACGTAGGTTTCAAGTAAAATGGCTCAACGTATAGGCCAGTACGGGAGAGCGCAACTCGCATCCAGTCGGCCTTGGTGCCAACTTTGTGGTGGTCCATGCGATACCAAGTAAGGGAATGTAAATTCATAAAAATATCCCTGACGCAATAGGGTGATCTTATGCGAAACTTTTCCGCCAGATGTCATGACTGTTCTACACGGGACTCCATTGGTTTGTCTTCCGTTCGCATTCAATACACATCGAACTTGGAGAATAACATAATGAAGTTCATAATACAATATTTTTTTATTTTAAAGCGTTTGTGTTTTATTTGCAAATGATATTTGAACTAAAAAGCAAATCGATCCCACATAGTACATGTAAGATATCTGTTGGTGCTAGGTTCAGGATATTCCTAACCAGTGAAGGTGAGTCTCTGTACTTTACTTATGCACATTGATGAAGACAAAGAGTTACAAATATGCCCATACATTTAGGAACACTATGTTCCAGCAATGACTTACTTCTCTTGTGATAAAAGACATGAGAAATACTATGCTTTGGCATCAACATAGCTTTCAGAAAGCAGTGAATAAACGAGAACATAATTATATAGAAGGATATTTGGTACGAGTTTTATAGCCTACTACCGACGCGATGACGATCAGGGATTGGACACGATCAAATTGCGACCTGAGGCATGTATTTACAAGGTCTGCGTCACATGGCTTCAATAATCCAATGTGTTCTAATAATTAATATCACGACCCTTGCGATTCATGTGTGTGTGAATTATGTAATGAGAGATGTGACAGATACCACATGCAATATTATAAGACAGGATCAAAGACCGTGTGTGACAACGATAAACAGACTTAATCACATTGTGAATTCTATTTACTCTTAATTCTACATTCTTTTCTTGTATGGACATTGGCTGCGATCAATAAATATAGTTAATTATTTATTGTTGGTTTAAGAGACGGAACTACAAGGTCATCTGCCTCTAATCAATAAATATATATTTAGGAGAAAGTAGGCTATATGTTCTTTGTTGAACATCTTGTTTTTAACCTACTTTTGATTTTTGAAGAAAAAGAAAAAAAAGAAAATGAAAGTAAACTTATGAGATCCACACTGGGCATGTGTCACACAGAAATCTGCGATCAGTCAAGGATTCAGTTGGTCTTAACCAGGGGCGGCTCCCGACTAAAATTTGAGGGTGGGCCAGATGATATTATTGTTGGTTCATTTTATTTTAAACATTGTTTTATATATGTCATTTATTGTTGCCAATATTCCCATTATCATAATTCCACACGACACAACATTTGAAACAAATATTAATAACTGTACTCACCTGGCTCCTTATTTGTAAATATATTCTCCTCTCCTGTGCTTGGATGAGGAAAATTTTTGAATCACCTTGGTGTTGGTGTTTCAACAGGCTGTGAACAATGGCTAATAGTTGTCTACCTGCGCATGGCATGCGGTAAACCGATCCCCTTAAGCTGGTTTCAAACAGAGACAGAAGCAGACTGAATTAGAGATATTTTCTATTTCATTCTAGAGCAATGTTATGGGCCAATTCTCCAGGCCCTTGAGAAGACACGAAAAGCCTTTCATAGCCCACAAGAATTCGCGAGCAAGACAGTGCTATGTCCACTCTTTGGTCACCCGGCCCAATACCCCATATACTTAACATGGAAGGTTCTGTGCAGTGGCCCTCGCTATTACATTACGCCATACGAGACTGTCAGGAACTTAAGCCAGGGATGAGTTATGTATACTGAATTCTTTCTAGGGGTTCTAGAAGGGAAAAAACCACTTATTTTAAGTAGAATATCTGTAATTTAAACGAATGTTATAAGACGTTAGTAAAACAAATTTCGTGCAGTACGGCTAACGAACGGCCCAGGGTGGGCAGGGCCCTTTCGGCCCTTAATGACGCACCGCCGTCCCTGGTCTTAACTGTGCTGGAGAACATACGATTCCATGTTCCTGTGGTTACGTATATATTGGACAGACATGTAGGAGAATCACAACAAGGGTCAATGAACATCGTAGGCATTTACGTCTTTGCCAACCAGAGAAATCTGCGGTTGCTGAGCATGCCATACAGAATGATCATCGAATTATTTTCGATGAAACGTCTGTCATCTATATGGAGAAACATTTCACAACTCGTATGATTCGGGAGGTGATAGAAACAAGTAAACAACCACAGAACGTTGATAGAGGTGATGGTTATCCCTTGAGTAAGTCATGGCTGCCTTCTATAGTTTCATTACCAACATCCCCTTGGTCTCAGCAGGTCATGTAGTAACTATTTGTTTCGACATGGCTTCCTATCATATGGAGGCTACATGCCATTGTTTACTCATTCCTTCTTTCTTTCTTTCTTTCTTTCTTTCTTTCTTTCTTTCTTAACAAACCTTGACAAAGGGACAAGTAGTTGTCTTAAACGTCGGTATTTTAAGTTTCACTCGACCTAATAGCCTCAAAGCTATATTATGTATGTTTTGATGTAGCCCTCCTTGCCTCCCTGTGCTGAGCTAATCGTTTCATCTCTACATATCTACCACACCCTACATCCGAGGCAATCTATTTAACATATTCAAACCTTGGTCTACACCTACAGTTCATGTCCTCGACCCTTTCTTCCATAACTAAGCTTGCTATTTCTGGGTGTCTTAGTATGTGTCCTACCAACCTATCTCTTCTCTTCATTAGCAGTCACCAGAAACATCTCTCCTCTCCCGCTAGTCTTAATACCTCTTCGTTTGAAAGCCTATCTACCCATCTGATCTTCATCATTCTCCTGTAACACCAAATTTCCAACGCTTCAATTATCCTCTTTTCTGCTGCCCCAACAGTCCGATTGCCACGCTCCAGACAAAGGCATTGAGCATTTCGATTTGTTCCATACTCTTTCTTAAACAAATTCAGCCCACAAAATCATCTGCTGTTTAATAAAAAAAATGAATACCATTTCATTCTACGTCACAAGAAGTAATGCCTGAAGTCGAGTTTTCTGTACATTTTGGTCTTATGACAGAATGGATTCCCCGCGCTCTTGGGAGTGGATGAGGTTCGAACAAACAGCCCTGGCAGCTTGGATATGCCAACAGGGCAACTGGGATGCTTAATAATACGACAGGAGCGAAATGAGAATCTGGCGGGGGCGTGCGACAAAGAAGAGCAGAATCCATCTCAAGGAATCACAGGGAAAGAATGCAGTATGGGAGGGGAAGACAGAAATACAAGAAAGTAAAAACTCCTGCCAGACAGTGTAATATCAATAGAAATAAGTTTAGATACGGGATATTGAGAGATTGTTAGGTGGAACTGAGTAGAAGTTGTTTCATTGAAATGCTTGGAGGTTGTGTTATCACCTTGGTGCATTTGCGTGTATGGAGAATCACTCTGGTAACTTGTGTTATTGAGGCGCCTGCAGCAGTTTGTATTGTCACGATTGGGGCTAGATTTGGGAAGAAGGTTGTCTTGGCCTTATACAACAACCGTACTAGCATTTGAATGGAAGAGGAATGGGGAAATAAATGAATCTGACATTGGTTGACCCTTGAATGGATCCACCTGTTAGTTATGCCCATGGAGTTAATCATATTTCAGCACAGAGTTAAAAATAAGTACCTTGGTAGGCATGAGAACTGACACCAGGATATTTTGAAAATAGGTTTCAATACTTATTTTTGAAACACGAAGACAGCTTCTCTACCTTACTGTCTCGCAGCGTAGCCGTGCTATTGAACTCATGTACCACGACCGTGAGGGCAGCTGCAGAAATTCCAGGGATCGCAGTTTTGAATCCCGACGCGGACAGTGGCTATACTGGGTGTGGTTTTACCTCTACTCACCCTCCAGGAAAATGCCGGGATAGTATCTTATTTTAATTCCCAAGAGCGCTGTCCCTAATGCAGTTACACACACTACTACAGTCATCACAGAAATACAGGTTATCAGACATTTCAACACACACAAATACATGGGGCTGCTGATCAAGATGTCCCAAGCTGCTAAATTGATTTGACAACAACAAGAACAATGCCTACCTTACTCATTCAATACTTCAACCATTCTGACTTGTAAATTTTTGTCGATGTGAAATCTTTCGTAGAAGTTGATTTTAGTTGGTCAACACGTGAACGGGAACTAAATTGTAATGGAGAGTTACTATTTAAACTGAATACAGTAAGATAAAAATAACTACAACCAGAATATTCTTTAATAATAGTGACACTTACAAAACATTTCTCCCATTAAATACCAACTACATTTGAAAGAGATCACGTGTATGCACAAATTGCTAAGATGCGAAGGATGTCGTGATAATAATATTAATGAAAAATTCACAGCCTGCTTCCAGTTGACCGACCGGGTCAGGGAATGAAATGAATGAAGCGCCCATCTAGCGGCGAGGATATGAACTGTGCCGGCTGACGAAGCCTGTCGCACTCCTCTGAGGCAATGATTAAACGAATGACAGATGAAATCAAATGGTAGTGGAGAGTGTTGCTAGAATGAAAGTGACAGGGAAAACCGGACTACCAGGAGAAAAACCTGTCTGCCTCCGCTTTGTCCAGCACAAACCTCACATGGAGTGACCGGGATTGAGAACCACGGACCCAGCGGTGAGAGGCCGGCGTGCTGCCACCTAAGCCACGGAGACTGATAATAATAATAATACATGCTTAACGTTCCATTTACAGAGGTATGCAAATTATTAGAATCAATTAAAAGAGTTTAGGGGCCTGTTTGCTATCTCTTGATAAATTCAGTACATTTGCATTTGTCTGTTGGCACAGACTAGAGTAAAATGTGGCTTTTCACCGATGTCTCAGTCTCACTCATGGCTGAGATAATATGGAAGCAACTGAGGTATGGGTGGTGCTTAGTAATAACATTCAGGGCACAGTCAGTGCCTGTGGATGCTGTGAAAGATTCTACTCATAGGGTTAGTACTGCTGTACCGACTCAGTGAGGAAAGCAATGTCAAACTACCTCACTCCTCTTCTTGCCTAGTACGCCTCAATATAGCGCTGCCTGAGGTTTTGTGGGTATCTACCCACATAAAAACGGCGGTGCCTTTTGAGGATCCAACCAGCCTTCGGGCTGACTACCTAACAAAAGAGTTTGGTTGGTTGGTTCTTTAGTTTTTAGGGGCTGCGACAACGCGGTCATGTAGCCCCGTGTACTTTGGGTGTGTGTAGAATCTGTCTGATAACCGGTGTTAAATGTGATGGCTGTATTATGGTGTGTATCTGTTTTTTAATTCAAGTAAGAACTGCAACTTTGAATTTTTCAAATAGTTCCTACTTTTGCCGCCAAATGCCACCGTCAACGACTACTAGGCCTAGTTCAGAACTAGACTATTAGACGCCACCGCAGTCGGCTCTTGGCAACGAACGTAGAAACCTAAGAGCGTTGTTTACATTCCTAACCTATACAAATTTGCTTCACACAGGTGTAATTAGTGGAAGGTTCTTTAACATGCCATAAATCTATGACATGGGATCGACGGCTTTACTTCCCCTTCGAAGGAAGGCATACTGAGGGATTTTTAACGCTCTTAAAAAATCCGACGGCTTCGGCCGGGTTTGAACCCGCTATCTTGGGCATAGAAGCTCAGCATGCTACCGACTACGCCACCGAAGCCACTCAAAAGAGTTTAAATCAGTCACAATTATTTATTCAAAATCATTTATTGACCAACATACCCTACACTACTTAGTAATCTTTTCTCCTCCGTGGACTTACGCCTTCTCCCATAAGGAATTACGTCTGGAAACTTTCAGAAAAGGGGATTGCGATGGATACCTGAGCTGGGTCCGTTTTCTATATTTTCATTGATTTTGGAATGTACCCTCTAAGTCAAGTATTTTCAACCCATGGTTCATGAATAGTTTCAAAGCGGATCATCAGTAAAAAGATCTCTGCTCTAAATTCACACGAAAAGTAGAGTAAAGTAATCAAAACGTGTGGCATTTTGCATTAGAAACGCTCCTCTGTTAGAAATTGTAAAAACTCCTTTTACTTTGCGTTTTCGGCCGGGTTTGAACCCGTGACCTTGGGCATAGAAGCTCAGCATGCTACCAACTACACCACCGAAGCCGCTTTACTTCATAAATTAAAAATATAATTACAACTATTGGTTAAACATTTGAAGTAATGTCAGCGCCTTGTAAACATATTTCGTGCATGAAGTCGTGAAATTTAAAATACAATTTTGGAAAAATGTCGTCGGGTTTAATAATTTGCACACCTCTGTATCTGTTGTGGTCATAAAACCACTGAGTGCCATAGAGAAGTTGTGATTATCATATTTAATCACTCAAGTGTCATCACACTGAGATGGAATCGAACCTGCAATGCTGTGATGAGGGAACTAGGGTCCTGAAGTATCCAAACCTTATTCAGTCAAAGGTGGTATAATAAACAACTTATGCATCTGTCGCTGTGTTGTTTGGAGAGCTAGTCGGTTTCCTTACGGATTACAGAGAGCCCACTAAGACCAGTAGTCCAGCAGTGCGGTGGTTTAGGGAAATTGATGCGTTAGTCGGTCCTCCGTGATTGCATAGCATGTCGCATGTAACGTAGCAACCTCTCGTTAGGGGACTTCAATGCGAATTAATTACCTTAATGGTGTGAGTTTGCGCTCCAGGGCGCTCTCTCTCACTCCAGTTCAGCTTCAAAGTGGCATGGACTAGCCTCGCACTATCTTCCGGTTGTTTGTTCGTCAAGGGAATGGGATGGGAAGGCAGAGAGATCCACAGCTTTCTTCTTTTATCAGCCAGTCCCAGGGTTACCACATGTCACTAACGTCAGAAGAATTCCCCAGAATGTAAATTATGATGATGTTGTTTCATTTATAGATTTGTGATTCCAGTTGGGCCTACGATGATAGGTATTATATTATACAAAATGGGTGATATCTGACTCACTAAACATGAAAATTTGTTTTTACTGCGTAAAATAAGAAATCCATTTCATATACTGTAATTTGCTATGATTTACCACGTGTAGATAATATGAAAACAAATGTTCATTTCAGGCTTTGGAGTGATTGTGGATATTAATCTCCATTTTAACCTAATTCTAACATTTTGTAAAGTATTTAAAACTAGTATTATGACATCTATCGGGGATATTTGAATGTGTTCCCACACAACTTTTGATTATGTTCACTGAATTACACAAAAACTGGTATGCTTAATGTCCGCCAACTACAAATTAGACGCCATTATTGATTTTAAATACATTGCAATATCTAAATTTGATAATGGGGCATTGAATTTCAAAATAATTTTAAGTGGTTTCATCTTTCCGGAACACCTTGATTTATTCACTAATTTCACGTAGATTGGCTCCTGTCAAACTATTGGTAGAACTAATACTGTATTCTATTTCTTAACTCCTTTCATCTTGTAAAATTATCTGGACAATACATTATCAATACTATCGTAATTATATCTACAGCGCCATGACGATGAATTTCACGGCTTCAGAGCTCGACTGCATTTTTTCACCAGGCACGCCCTGATAAAGGTAGCACCACAGATTTTGAAACATTGTGTCTATTCGATGTAAAAATGCAATCTACTGTTGTTTGAAAGACAATGGCTTGAAGAAATAAACATGTTATTACTACAGGAAATCTATGTTTTTTCAATTAATTTTTACTATTCTATCAATATATGGCCCTTATATTTAAATCATTTGAAGTAAAGATAACAGCTCATACAAAACATCCGTTAATGTTAACGATTATTTTTAGAGTTACAACAATCAAATTTATACCATTTTTACGCCATTCGAAAACATTTGTTCCACGAAATTATGTTCTAAAGTAGCAATGCACTCAGGAAACCAACAATGAAAGTGGGAAACGAAGTTTTACAATGTGTAAAGGTTTATACGTTAATGCTTATTTATAGGCATCTACCAGACAGATTTGCAGAATTTGTATGTCGTTGGAAACCCTTCCTAAGTGAATTTCGTAAAAAATCTTGCTGATCATTACCCGGAGAAACCACTGTAGAAGTGGAAAATGTTCTAATATTGTATATACCTGGCCAATTTTAACAATTTAATATCCTCCCTAAGATTACGTTATGCTGAATATTTAAATATCATCATCATCCTTAGCTCAATCCGAAGATTGGTAAGCTGTGATACATTTTCCAATTAAAGGTTTCCCCTGATCAATACTTTTATTAAATATGATCACTGTGTGCTCATTGGTGGGACATGTTTCGAAGCCTAATTATTAGTTTTGGCCCCTTCATCAGCCGATATGGAAGAAAATCGATAATTGTTTGGCGTAACACTAAAAATTCCCTTAAAACTAAATCTTGTATGGTGCACAATAAAGAGAGATTGAACATTTTTAACGCCTAAAGTAATATAAATTATGTCAAAATCGTATGAACTATGAACACTTTCAATACACGCCTCACTGTGTTCTGTAGATGCTGATGAAAACACAAATGCACCGGTTCAGTACGGCAGCAACAGTTGAGAACACCATGAAAACATGTTGGAATCAGCAGTAATGATGGAACACCCCAATACTTCACCAGCAATGTAGAAATATTTCAAGTAATAAAACCAATGAAGTTACTGCGCAGAAATTATATATTTCCAATAGAATGCTTATGAAGTGCATAACTTCAACACTTGCAATGACAGAGATTGGCCTCTAGTCCGTCTGGTTTGAGCAACGAATAATAAGATAACTTATTAAATTGACAAATTGCATGAGGTTAAATTGTATGCTATATCGGCTCTGATTTGTCTTTTATTTTAATAAATAAAGCAAATATTCCGCTGGCATAAATAATGCACGCAAAGATACAATAAAACTTAATAGTCAATGTCAAAAAAAAAACCACAATTATTTTAGAAGTTAGTTAATAATGCAATGCAAATTACGGAGATAGACCTCTTACCATGAAAGGAAAACCTTCGTTTTACGGGCTTGATACATCTTCCTCATCAAACCGATGTACTTGGCTGTATGTTAAAGTTGTCTGATAACCTGTACTATTGTGGTGGCTGTAGTAGTGTAACTGAAAGAATGGGATTGGTGCTCCACGACTTGACATGAGGTGAAACCCTAGCATTTACCAGAAGGGAAGTGGAAGGAAACAGAAATAAACCAGACTAAGGATGGCTGTTGCCAGTGCTTCAGTGTTTCAGATCTCCGGACTTGCTGCAGCTCCTCATCGCGGTAGTGGTGAGCGATTTAACGCACTCGTCTACGCCGCAGAGTGCTTATAATTAAGGGACACTAGGACTGAGTTTTTAGGCAAAAATGACAAAATAACTGTTTTTTGTTTGTTTTTCCCGTACATATATCTTATGGACCCCTGCGGATAATTTCAGTAAAACAGGTTACATGCACTGCCATTTTTAAAGGCTCAGCGACATTTTTAAATCTCCTCTGCGTAAGAAGAAGATGGAAGGCAAATCATATGAAAGTAGGCTATATTGTTAGAACTATAAATACTAGAAAGTCGTATGTTATCTCAAACGAAAGGTCTCTTTGCTCGTTATCTATACAACAAAACATTGTAAGTATTTTTCAGATTTTTTTCCAAAAAAGTTTCATTAGGTGAGCTCAACTGGTTAATATAGCATACTATTTTATAAAAATGCTTTTATCTCCAAACAACATCTTTAGATACCCAAAATGCTCCGTGTGCATGACGTATTCACCAATTTTAGTCCAAAAATCACTGGATATTCAGAAATACGTGAGTTGTAAGATAACATTGCAATATCTCCAGTCACTTTGCAAATTACAGACGAAAAAAATAAAATACTATGAAAAATTATCGAAATTCATAAAACATGATGGCATATCAAGAAAAAATAATCTGACATCATACATATATCACTTTACAGAAATGTCTCAATGTTATAATATTTAGAATAGTTTTATGTGCATGTAATGAGAGAATCAAGCGTTTAACATATTTTCTACTATGCGTGGAGCATTTTGATCACACGGTATATTATAATAATATAATTAGTAAAAAATTAATTAAATTTCATCCGATTGTTTTCAACTTAGGTATGTGACTTAGTGTTACTATATTAATTATGCAGTTTATATTTCAACTCATTCTGATAAACAATGTGGAAGTTGAAAAATTCAGTCCTAGTGTCCCAAGAAGAAAGGAAGTTAAGGGATTTTTTAGATTCTTTTATAAATCAAATCATGCACAATTTATTTATTTTCAGACAGGCAGATTATGATGAGCTTTGGTAGAGAGATACAATCACACACCACGTATTTAATTTTTTTTAAATTTTGGCGGTAAGACTTACAATCAAGTCTCCTCTCAGATCAAGGGTATGCAGCGGCTATTTGAAGAAATCAGTTACATAGTCTGTGTTGCCTTATGAAGCAATACGAGGAACGGTCTTGGAGCCTTTAGTGTGGGTCGTATGGAATAACATACATGTGATATGTACTGTACTTGATCATGCAGGCAGTGGGAGAAGATATCAGGTATCTCAGTATGCTAATCCAGCTGGTTATATACATAGAGCATGCTTGATGAAGGTCTTATTAACTCTAGGCTACGCCTTGACGCGCCAGCGCGATGTGGCTCCCAACTATTCCCAGAGGGTAATGGTACAGCGTGGTCTAACTTATCGTGTACTTCACTTCTCCCAACTTCAGCAAAATGAGATATAAACGACTACATTTTACCGGAGTTTATATGATTTTAAGAACTTATATTATCCCAAACGAACCACTCAACAAAAACTTTCTCAACAAATTCGCTCTTAAGTTTGTCAGAATAGTTTTACGAGAAAATGAAGGAGAAAATACAGCTTCAACAAAACTATTCTGCTATTCAACATTTCACACCAAGAGTTAAAAAATATTTCAAAATGCATATTGAATAATAATGATGTACAAAGATATATTTCAAGGCAGCAGTTGCGAGTTCTGATTTGGATAGCTCTCGAGAGACATTTCAGGGACAAAATTCCTCTGAGTTGGAATTCACAGTAAGTATCCCATTTTAAAAAAGAATTTTTATATAATACACATTCAATCAAAGACGTGTGAGGCTTTAATATAGAGTAGCCCGGAGGATTTAAGACGCAAATAAATAAAACCTTCAGGGCTCATTATTACTTGAGTTGTAGTCACCAGGTGCACATATATAAAACTCTTGCCATTGGTATTAGTAGGAGGCTGTACCCTATCACTAGGTACCAATCTTGCATTTTTCTACAGTTGAAAATGTGAAATGATATATATCCACCTTAACGACCATCGACACTCGTTCTAAGACCTTAGGTATAGTTTGTCCCTGACCAGGCACGTTCAAGTGTCCACCAAAAACAGTTGGTAGTATAATATGGTTACTATCATCATTACCATAAATAGTTGGGACACCTCAATTACCACCAACCATACTTTTCACAGAATATTCAATCTCACTGCAACTATTAGAGGCATATCCTAGAATTTTGTCACGTACGTACACATTTCTTGGGCATTTTGTATCATAGAAAAGAAAAATAATTTTGTATGATGCGATTGGTCTTTATTGACCTTTCAAAAATGTGTTGCCTTATCTATAGTGATAAAGTATATAAAAGTCTAGCTGTGTCTGTCTGTTCCTCTTTCACGCAAGAACTTCTAAACCGATATACCAGAAATTTTGCATTAAACAATGTTTAAGCAAAATACCAAGAAAACGCAGGACTATTACCGACTCAAAATGATTCACCGTTTCAATATGGTGGCAAATGTTACGTTTACTGTAATTTCAGTAGCAGGCGCTGCCTGGTCCCACCCAGTGAACAGTTTGCATACATTCTTCCTTTGTCCCGATTCTCACTGCTCAAATGTCGGTTTAGTTTCAGGGTTTATTTACTCAGGTTAGAACAACACATATGTTTGGAGTGTGAGATACACACTCAAGTACATTTTATCCGTACGACGGTCGAGTAACTGGCTAGTTATTCACAAAAGTCTGTATTCTCATTGGTATAGCAAAAATAGCGATTCTTTTCACACTATAATTGCACAGGTTTTATTCTATAGGGTGAAATACCATGACATAACAGATGCATTTTCAGAGATGTTACAAAAACTCAATTTGAATATTTAAAAAAATATATTATCTTAGGATGTTATTTCGGTTGTAATCTCTTTGGTTTTTAAATATAACTGACCATTAAGGCTCGTAAATTATAATGAATTCGGCCTAATTTTAAGAAAATCAACCAATTAAGAGGAAGGCAACTTAAAAATTTAAACATACATTTCCCCCGTGTCTTCTTAACACTCACTTTACACACCTTAACACTTAAACCCAAATATCTCAAAAACTACTGGATCTATTTGCATATATTTGGTACAGAAGCAGAGGGAGATGTGTCTTATCTCATGAACCTAATAAAGAAAAGGAGCTATTTCTGATGATTTATCAGTCTGTAAGGCCCCTTAAGGAGTGGCTAGACCCACCGCTCGTTCCAAAAGCGCATAATGGAGTAAATTGAAAGGATCCTGAATGTATTTATTTACAGTTCCGAAGTTGTTCTACTGGAAAACAGTTTGCCTGCTATTGCTTCTGCTACATAGAACCGTAGCACGCCCTCGCTGCGTTATCAACTTCCTCATACTTGACTTCAATCCAAAGTCGTTTTAAGCAGATTTAACCTAGTTTTCCATTGAAACGAGACCGTGCTCGCTTACATTATTTGCAGCCGTAGAGCCAGACACAGTTCTAATTTAGTACCAGACCAATATTTTGAAACAAACTAAATGTGTATGCTAACTTTTGTCCCGATCTAGATAAGCAAATAAAATACTTGTAGTAGCGTCCTGTATGCAATGCAATTAGTAGCATTGTTTACAATTTCCTTCCGTTCTTCTTTCTTTTATTGCTTTAATTGTTTCCTGTCTTTGCTTTATCACTGACTTGCTTCTTTCTAAAGAATTATGTAGGGTGAAGTAAGGTTATTTGGTGATACAGGTAATTTGGTGATAAACTTTTAAAGTAATGCCACCACAAAACCTATTCTTTCGCTCTTAGGTTTCTACGTTCGTTGCCAAGAGCCGACTGCAGTGTCGTCTAGTAGCTGAGTTCTGAACTTGGCCTAGTAGTCGTTGACGGTGGCGCTTGGCGGCAAAAGTAGGAACTATTTGAAAAGTTGCAGACTGTACTGAAATTAAGAAACAGATAACACACACTAATACAATCATCACAATTAACACTGGTTATCAGACAGATTCTACACACACCCAAAGTACACGGGGCTACATGACCGCGTTGTCGCAGCCCCTAAACTTAAGAACCAACCAAAACCTATTCTATTCTTGTGCTCGCCTGTTGTCAGAAGAGAGTCTTGAGTTTTTTCTTTGCTCCGCGCTCAGTTATAATCCTTAGACCCTTCCACTTGCTGAGCTATGGGATTTTGTAACACTCAGTGACAGTGAATTGGCAAGTGTAGACGTCATAAATACCGTGTGTTCTTCAAGTGAAATTTAGTGTGTCAATATATCGTTTACTTTATTAAGTCTTTGTGCCAATCTGTTCCTAAGGAAGTGAGTTATTTTTAACGGTGAGAGAAAAGTTGGATACCACAGATATTTTCGGCACAAATCTTAAACATAATACCGAAATATTTAATCATTTTCTACTCGGCTGATGGTAAGCCACAATGTTGTTATTTTATATTTCCAGTCTGATTTCTTTAAATGTCTAAAGAAATGAGAATATAATAGATATTAGAGTTGTAGGTAGTGTAAATTAACAAATTTCATAATTATTTTCAGAAAATAGACTATCACCAAATTACCTTACGGTAAAATGCCGAAAAAAAACACAACATGAAACAAAAGCCCGATAATGATGACGATGTAATCGTGTACATGTGTGACGTGTGTTGTGAAAACTCATCATAAGACAAAAACTCCTGTGGAATGTAGTTATACAACTCTAGAAAGTAAAAACGTGTTTAGTATAACCAACACCAAATTACATTCCTACTGTCACCAAATTACATATATGTATCACGAAAAAACCTTACTCAAGTGAGTTGTACAAAATGACACAGATTTCAATACAACATAATTACATGAAGACATTGATGATCAAAACCTGCAGCTAACGGTCTGTTCTATATTATGTATTGAATTTAAAGTAAATAAATTATGTATATTTATCCTTTATGTTGTTATAATATAAAATTATCACCAAATTACCTTACTTTACCCTACGCGAAGTAGCATGGAAATTTCAGTTGACGTTCTGTTAAAAATAAAAAAATTAGCGATTAATTACACAATTCTTTTTTTTAATGACAGCAGTGTTGAAGTTTTATATTCCTGAGACGAATTGCGTATGTGAGTAGGAATATTTTAAACTTCAAGCTCATTTTCCCGTAAGTTTACTTTTTTGAATTTAGTTTAGCTTCTGCTAAACCTAGAATCAATTAACTTTGAGAAGCAGTTCTATTTGTAGTTATACAAACACTGAGATAATTTCATGTTGATTCACAATTTACAAAATGCTATAGATCATAACATATGTAAGGATGGCTTCGGTGGTGTAGTAGGTAGCATGCTGAACTGCTATACCCAAGATCGTGGGTTCAAACCCGGCCGAAGTCGTCGGATTTTTAAGGGCGTCAAAGTCCTTCAGTATGCCTTCCTTCGGAAGGGAAGTAAAGCCAGCGGGTCCATGTCATAGATTTATGGCATGTAAAAGAATATATCACTACAATTGGTAGTGTGTACCCAAAATGTGAAGGTTATTTGATTAGAAACGTCTATCACGTTCCAACGTTCGCCACTGGGTATCTGTGACAGTGGCATCTGGTAGCCAAAGTTGGAACTACTTGAAATTGAACTTGTTGGAGAGCATGCGGGCGTTCAATTGAAATGCCCTGCTATGGACATAGGCTGCAATTCAAATATAATAATATATTTAAAAAAACAAATCCCTCATTATTCCCATTTAAGAGTATTGTTTTAATATTGTTACGGCTGTGAGTTCGTTTCATCGCTCGCCGCATGAGTCAAAACTGCCCCAGGGCTGGACTGCTCTCCCTCAGTGTATTGCATGCGCGTTACGCAACGGACTGCGAAGTGAAAGGGATGGTCCAGAATCTTCGTGACACCACCAGCGAAGGAAATGTCGAGAAGCCGTGTGTCCTGGACGATTCTAGAATTTATTGAGTCACCAGCCTGCTATATAAGCGGCTTCAACAGTGCGGGGACCGAGTTTTCTGTGGGTGTGTGTTTTTGAGCGAATGCGACAGAAGTGTGGTGACGAAGTGCTGTGCGAGTTACGAAATCCAGTGACATTGTTTCTCCAGCTTGTGGACAGCGAAATAGCCTGCAGCAAGTGATCGTAAGTAATTGTGGTCGGTGAACATAAGGGAGAGGAACAGGTAGTTTCTGTCAAGGCCACCGTACTCATTAGGACGGATTAACTTCTGTGGTCTGTTGACAAGTGGAAGGGCCAAGAGCACTCAAGGAAGAGACTTAAGGAAACTGGAGTAAGGCTCCTAATTGCTTGTATTTGCTGATTGGTGTAATTTTCTGGCCACAATAAAGTTAATTATTTCTTTAAGCAGTAATTGGTGTTGTGCTTTGTACCCCACCGTAATCCAGTTAACAAAAGTGCCACTAGGGGGGTGGCACGTAACAACTGGTGTCAGAAGCCGGATTACGAACTCAAGCACAACACCTGACGGTCCTGGTTTCAAAACCCGAGCAGGTCATTTTCTCAAATTTTGCTGTGAGTGCATGCCCCTTACAAGACAAACATCTAAAATGGAAGAGCAATTCGCAGCATTGCTAGAAAAGTTAAATGGCATGGAAACCAAGATGGAAGACGGTCAGAAGAAATTAGCCAAGGACCTGAAGGATGACCTGAAGAAGATGGAAGACGGCCAGAAGAAGATGGAGGACGGCCAGAAGAAGATGGAGGACGGCCAGAAGAAGTTAGCCGAGTACCTAACTGCCAAACTAGAAGACGGCCAGAAGAAGTTAGCCGAGGACCTAACTGCCAAACTAGAAGACGGCCAGAAGAAGATGGAAGACGGTCAAAATAAGCTAGCGGAGGACCTGAAGCGGATAGAGGACGGCCAGAAGAAGATGGAAGACGGTCAGAATAAGTTGACACAGGACCTGAAGAAATTAGAACTGGGTCTGCATGAGGAAGTCACGGCAGTGGAAAAGAAGTTCGACGCCTTACAAAAGGAAGTTGCCGAGCTACGCCGACGCCCGCTGACGGGGGTGGAAGAGAGATTCAACGCTCTACAAAAGGAATTTGCTGAGCTGCGCCGACACCCGCCGACAGGGATGGAAGATAGATTCAAAGCCCTACAAGAGGAAGTCGCCGAGCTGCGCCGACGCCCGCTGACCGGGGTGGATGAGAGAGTCAAAGCCTTACAAGAGGAAGTTGCCGAACTGCGCCAACGCCCACTCACGGGGGTGGAAGAGAAATTCAACGCTCTTCAAGAGGAAGTTGCCGAGCTGTGCCGACGCCCGCCCACAGGTACACCGGGGACATCAGGAACGGGACAGAGCAGAGTGACGCCCCCAACCTTCGACGGAAAGGTCCCGTGGAGCACCTACTTACGTCAGTTCTAGGCGGCCTGTTCCATAAACAACTGGAACAACACAGAAAAGGCTACAGCTCTCATTGTAGCGCTGAGAGGTGAAGCCCTTAACGTCCTTCAGGTCATCCCGACTGGATCCCAGGACTACGCTTCCCTGATCGCCCATATGGAGTCCCGATATGGAGATAGCCATCTTCAGCAGGTCTATCAGATGCAGCTCTGGACCCGGGTACAGAAGAACGCGGAAACCCTGCAGGAGTTCGAGATGGACATCGCACGCCTCGTAAGGCTCGCCTACCCAACAGCGCCGGCCGACTTTCTGGAGCAGATAGCGACGCAGACTTTCACCGACGGGCTACGGGACTCGGACACTCAACAGGCGCTGCGTCTCGCGCGCAATAAGACCCTGGCAGATGTGCTGAGCCACGCACTTGAGTTCTAGACGGCAATACAGGCATCCAGAATGCACGCGCGGGTGCGTCAAGTGGACGTCGACGAACCAGTAAAAACCAACGAGACCAAGCCCCTGGCCGACGAATTAATGGAGGCGCTAAGCCGTTTCTTCGATAGTCGCGGTACCACCAGCAAAAACGTAGCCGAAGGACATCCGAAGACGCGGCCCGGAAGAGGACTACCGACCTGCTGGACCTGCCGTAAGAGAGGCCACCTGAGCAAGGACTGCGGTGATCGCCGCCGCCAAGGGTTTCCGTCGGGACAGTCAGTCGTAGGGAAACCGCGCGGCCCAGGAAAGCAAGTATCAGCCAGCCTAGGGGGGCAAAGGTTGGCTTGTGGCAGTCGTCAAGTCCCGGCAGTCCAAGTTCGTGTGACGCAGTTACGGAGGGATAATAGCAGCCTGATGGTCGACGGAGTCGTCAACGGAGAGAGCTGGCCCATGCTAATCGACACGGGAGCATCGAGGACCATCGTCAGCCCCACCGTGATCCCGAAGTGGAGAGTTCAACCCACAGAAAGGAACCTCCAGCTAATAACCGCGACCGGAGAGACCGCACCGGTACATAGCGAAGCATCACTGGAGTTCGTCATTGGTCGACGGGCGATAAAGCATCCAGTGCTTGTGGCCGACGTATCAAATGAAGTGATCATTGGACTGGACTTCCTGGACCAGAACAACATCATCTTGGATCTGAGTACCAACACTCTGCACTTCGGAGGTGAGGAACTTGCTTTGCAACCTGCGCACGAGTCCATCACCGCACGTCGAGTAAGGCTGAGAGAAGACGTCATCGTTCCCGCCAGGACGGAGGTCAGCGCTGCCGTAATTGTCAACGGAACTGCTGAGGGAGTGGCGGCTGTCATCGAGCCAAAATATGAGGACATCCAGACAAAAGGATTGCTAGTTGCCAAGACTCTCATCAACACGACGTCTCGGCCGTACGTCCGCCTGTCCAACCTGAACGACTACGACATTACGGTTCACCGGGACACCAACCTAGGAGTCTGCGAGCCCGTTACCTGGATTGCCCGCATCACAGATACGACCGACGGACACCTGCAGACGGACAACCGAAGAAGACGCGCCCTGCCAGAAGAACTACAGAAGCTGTACAAAGGATCCCAGGACCATTTAGACGAAGAGCAATCACGCCAACTTCAGGACCTGCTACGCGAATTCCAGGATGTCTTCTCCGTGGGGAGCAAAGACTTCGGCAGGACAAGCTTGGTCCAGCACAGAATTGACGTTGGGGACAGCGCACCGATTAGGGCCCCATTCCGACGTGTCCCGCTCGCCAAGCAAGCCGAAGTCGACCGGATGGTAGAAGAGATGAAGGAGCAAGGGGTGATCGAGCCATCACATAGTCCTTGGAGTTCTCCGGTCGTGCTTGTGAAGAAGAAGGACGGTTCCACCAGGTTCTGCGTGGACTACAGGCGGGTGAACGACGTCACGAAGAAGGACAGCTACCCTCTACCCCGGATCGACGACACGCTGGACACCATATCAGGGTCAAGATGGTTCTCCACCTTGGATTTGAAGAGTGGCTACTGGCAGATGGAGGTCCACCCTAAGGACCGCGAGAAAACGGCGTTTTCTGTGGGCAGCGGGCTCTGGGAGTTCACCGTCATGCCATTCGGTCTGTGCAACGCCCCTGCGACCTTCGAAAGGCTAATGGAGTCCATTCTGAGGGGACTACATTGGAAGACCTGCCTGGTCTACCTAGACGACGTCATCGTTCTGGGGAGGAGCTTCGAGGAGCACTACAGCAACCTGAAGGAGTTCTTGTTGAAGCTACGGGCTGCCCAGCTGAAGTTGAGCCCCAAGAAGTGTCAGCTCTTCCAGAAGCGGGTCCAGTACCTTGGGCATATCGTCTCCGAGGAAGGGGTGCGCACCGACCCAGAGAAGACCGCAGCTGTGAGGGAGTGGCCAGTTCCGAAGGACAAGTCCCAACTACGAAGCTTCCTGGGACTCTGCACTTATTACCGTCGCTTCGTGAGGGGATTCGCCGACATCGCCAAACCTTTACATCGACTGACTGAGAAGGACCAACTCTTCACGTGGACAGCAGAATGCCACAGTGCCTTCGAACAACTCAAGCAGGCTCTGTGCGCTGCGCCTATTCTGGCCTACCCCAGACCTGGAACAAGGTTCATCGTCGATACCGATGCCAGCGACTTTGGCATAGGGGGAATCCTGTCGCAGGTAGTGGACGGCGAGGAGAGAGTAGTGGCCTACTTCAGCAAGGCCTTGTCAAAGCCAGAAAGGAACTACTGCGTCACCAGGAAGGAGCTGCTCGCCATCGTGAAGACCATTGAACAATTCCACAAGTATCTGTACGGGCAAGAATTTCTCATCAGGACCGACCAAGCATCCCTGCGGTGGCTCCTGAACTTCAAGCAGCCCGAGGGTCAACTCGCGCGGTGGTTAGAGAGGCTTCAACAGTACAACTTTGAGATTCAGCACAGGAAAGGCCAACTGCATTCTAACGCCGACGCCCTGTCACGAAGACCGTGCCCCGAAGACTGCACCTTCTGTGCCCGAAGGGAGGAGAACACCGGGATACAGTGCCGAAGGACTACCGTGGAACTTCAAGGGAGCTGGAGCCCCGAATCTTTCACGCGGGCGCAAGCAGAAGATGATGACCTGGGACTGATAGCTGAATGGAAGAGGGCCTGTGTCCCCAGACCCGGGTGGAACATTGTGAGTGACTGCAGCCCAAAGTTTAAGTCCTACTGGGCACAGTGGGACTCGCTGATTGTAAGGGATGGCCTCATCTGCCGTACCTGGGAGAGCACCGACGGGAAGACATCTCGGGAACAAGTCGTCGTTCCAAAGGCTATGACGGAGGAAGTCCTGAAGGAAGTTCATGGAGGATCATCTGGTGGACACCTAGGGATAAAGAAGACCCTGGAGAAGCTGAGAGAGCGGTTCTACTGGATCGGATGCCGAACAGACGTGGGGAACCACTGCGCGAGGTGCCACGATTGCGCAGCCAGCAAGGGCCCAGGACGAAGACGACGGGGTCCACTGAAGACCTACAACGTGGGCGGCCCCATGGAGAGAGTGGCCATCGATGTTGCTGGGCCATTCCCGTTAAGCGAGGCAGGGAACCGCTACATATTAGTCGTCAGCGACTACTTTACCAAATGGCCGGAGGCGTATTCGCTCCCTAACCAAGAAGCCGCGACGATTGCAGAGACCCTGGTGAAGGAATTCGTCAGCCGGTACGGAGTACCCCTGGAGCTGCACTCCGACCAAGGGAGGAACTTCGAGTCGCAGGTGTTCCAGAACCTATGCCAGCTGCTGGGAATCCGGAAGACAAGGACAACGCCACTACACCCTCAGTCCGACGGGATGGTAGAGCGATTCAATCGCACCATCGAGAACCATCTTCGAATAGTCGTCAGCGAGCACCAGAGGGATTGGGACAAACATCTTCTACTATTTCTCCTGGCCTACCGCGCCGCCGTGCATGAAGCCACCGGGTGCACACCAGCCCGGGCCATGTTTGGGAGGGAGCTCCGTCTACCTGTTGATCTTGCCTTTGGCCGACCTTCGAATGATCCGATCCTGGTAAGCCAGTATTGTCAAGAACTGGTCGACCAACTGGAGGACGTGCACGCGTTCGCGAGGAGGAAACTGCGGATTGAGACCGACCGAATGAAGACCCGATACGACCAGCAGACGGATGCCGGCGGATTCCACGAGGTCGACCTGGTCTGGCTCTTCAACCCATTACGGTGAAAGGCCTGCCACCCAAACTGCAGAAGTCCTGGGAGGGCCCGTACCGAGTCGTGAAACGGATCAACGATGTCGTCTACAGGATCCAGTGGAGCCCGAGGGCGAAGATGAAGATCGTGCATCGAGATCGCCTGGCAGCCTACGGAGGGACACAGACGGACCAATGATTGATCGGGACGATCAGCCTTTTTAGGAAGGGGGTGGTGTTACGGCTGTGAGTTCGTTTCATCGCTCGCCCATGAGTCAAAACTGTCCCAGGGCTGGACTGCTCTCCCTCAGTGTATTGCATGCGCGTTACGCAACGGACTGCGAAGTGAAAGGGATGGTCGAGAATCTTTGTGACACCACCAGCGAAGGAAATGTCGAGAAGCCGTGTGTCCTGGACGATTCTAGAATTTATTGAGTCACCAGCCTGCTATATAAGCGGCTTCAACAGTGCGGGGACCGAGTTTTCTGTGGGTGTGTGTTTTTGAGCGAATGCGACAGAAGTGTGGTGACGAAGTGCTGTGCGAGTTACGAAATCCAGTGACATTGTTTCTCCAGCTTGTGGACAGCGAAATAGCCTGCAGCAAGTGATCGTAAGTAATTGTGGTCGGTGAACATAAGGGAGAGGAACAGGTAGTTTCTGTCAAGGCCACCGTACTCATTAGGACGGATTAACTTCTGTGGTCTGTTGACAAGTGGAAGGGCCAAGAGCACTCAAGGAAGAGACTTGAGGAAACTGGAGTAAGGCTCCTAATTGCTTGTATTTGCTGATTAGTGTAATTTTCTGGCCACAATAAAGTTAATTATTTCTTTAAGCAGTAATTGGTGTTGTGCTTTGTACCCCACTGTAATCCAGTTAACAAAAGTGCCACTAGGGGGGTGGCACGTAACAATATTAACTTAAAGTGTATGCACCCCTCATTATTCCCGGCTGTACAGGGTTGAAGGCGAGATGTGATGTTTTTCTATGCCGTGGGTGTTTTAATGGCCAAATGCAATTCCTGATGCCAACTTCATGAAAGGAATTAATCAGAGATGAAAAGGATGAAGGAGATAGAGAGACGTGACCATGGCCTAACAGAAGGTACCGTCGCGGAATTAGCCTGCAGTTGAAAATGGGAAACTACGGAAAACCATTACAAGGTCGGCAGACTGTGGGGTGTGACCCACTTCTACCAAGTTCGCCGAGTTCTTGGCCCTCGAGGCCTAGCAGTGCGCATTAGCGAGCGTAGCTACTGCGGTAGGTTTCAGCATGATCACAATGCTTCTGTTTATTTACGGATAAAGTTTAAGTTGTGTAGCTAATGTGACTCCCTAGAAAATTTATCAACAAATTAACATAGTGAAGATAGGCGATTCCATTTCCTCTGAAACCATTGACATTTAATTTGTTTGACACCAGACATTTTCCTATTTCTTATTTACACGAAAGGCAGAAATTAGTTTGTGTTCTTGTTTAAACCCTCTGTGACAAACTCACGGCAACACAATTATAAAGCTATCAAGAAACGGGACAGGATCTTCCGTATAACTGTTTCCATTTGATCAAGTTTAAAATGAGAATACCAATAGTACTTGAAGCAGAACGATCTCGCAACTTTAAAGAGAAGGAAGGATTTGAAGATGGCAGTCCAATCTCGCCGCCATTCAGTGAGACAATGGCTGATACTTATCTCAGATGCATTCAAAATGCAGACAAGATCACACAACTGGGAACAAAACAGAAATGAGACTCGCTGCATAGATTTGTTCCAACTATATCGTATAAACTTATCTTCAGCTGAATTGTTATGATATAAACGGTTTTATACGGAAATTGCAAAACGTTCAATTCAAGCTGCTACAACGTAAGTTTTGAAAAAAAAAGTATCACTGGCGTTTTACATTCATCAAGCTATTGTTTAAACACCTGTCTGAGAAATGCAAAAATGATCGGGTCAACTCAGTGAATTAACGCAGAAGGCTACGGGACCAGGCTACCTCCTGTCTCCGAAGGCGAGTGTATTCGAATCTCACGGCTGGCATCAATTGAATTTATTTTCAATGGTTACCCACTGTCATCTCCAGGAAATTACTGGGATATTACTATCTACTGTAATAAGTCTCAGCCACTTCCAGTCATCTCCTTGCTGAATTTCATTTATTTCATCTCACATTAATTCCTCATATTCTCAATTATAAATAGCCTACGTTGTTGTAGTTGTTGATTCTTTGAGGGGTTTGCGACATTGTGTCATGCAGCCCCATGTACTTGGGTGTGTGTAGTACTTGTCTGATAACATGTGTTACTGTGATGTCTGTACAAGTGTGTGTATTTATAATCGAGGTAGGTAATAATAATAATATAATGATGCTATAGGTTTTGCCACCCCTTTAACTATGGTACTGCATCTTTTATAGCCGCTGGGGAACCAAAGGTTTGCCCCGAAGGGGATCTTTAACGTGCCAGTATTTTCTCTTTTCTTGCGTATGGCTTTTAGCGCCGGGAGTGTCCGAGGGCATGTTCGGCTTGCCAGTTTTGTAGCTGCTTCGAGACGGACACCCAATGGGTGAGCTACAAGTACCGTTGGGGAGGAAAGTCGGAAGGTAAGGACGAGGAGTAGGAAGGTAGCGACTGTGGCCTATAGTTAGGGACCAACCCCGGCATTTGCCTGGAAGGAAGATGGGAAACCACAGAAGACCATATTCAAGGTTGCCGGCGGGGGGATTCGAAACTCCTCGCCTCCCGGATGTGAGCGACTGCCAGCAGTCATGCCGTAACGACCACGGCTAACTCACCCAGTAGAACGTGCCAGTAAATCTACTGACACGGCTCACACATATTTGCACACTGCGCCAGGAGTCGATCCTGCAACTTTGGGCACAGCAGGCAAGAACGTTACTGCTGAGCCACGCAGCCTGTCAATCGAGGCAAAAAGCGGCCATAGCCTTACGTTAGGTACAATCCCGGCATTTGCCTGGAGTAGAAGTGGGAAACTACCTACCCGTCTCTTCTCAGTTTTGCTGAGTGTAACCCGTTCCAACCCTCAGATTAGAATTAAATTCCTTGGCAGACTCAGTAATCGAACCCGGGCATCCGCGGTGACAGCCAAGAATGCTAGCCAATTATAAATACACACATTACTACAGACATCGCAATAACACAGGTTATAATACAAATCCTGCACCCACACAAATACACGAGGCAAATTGAACACTATGTTTCAAGGTCAAAGTGAATGAAGAATTATACAATAACGCATTAATAGTTATTTCATATGGATACACATTAATTTGATCTCTCGTTAACTCTTCCCATAAGATTGGCGTCAGGAAGAGCAACAAACAGTCATTAGTTGTTAACGCAATACAAGCATTGCCCATGTTTACCACCGGGCTAGGTTCAAGGGTTCAATCTTTTTACCTGATTTTATTTATGACATTCTTAAAAGGATATCAATCTACTGAAATATGGACTAAGCAAGCAATAGCCTTCATTTTGACGCAACGGGGCGGCACAGCCCAGCACGGTACGGCTCAGTCAGCCTGAATTATTAGTCACTACTACGGACTAATATTCTGTTTTCAACATTTTAATACCCTACAGGTCACCTCCTTGGGGACAGTTTAAACCACCCTCTGTTCGATAAGCGGATTTTGTGAGGCAGGGCCTTTTTGAATTGTAAATTACGCTTAGGCTATAATAATTGCATGATTCATACATCCACCATATTGAATCTATTTGGCTGATGATTTTACAGTTTGGACAAAAGACGCTTACCACAAGAAGGTATATTTTCGCAAACTTTGGTAGAGATCACATGATTCGGTTAGTCGTAATGTTATTTAAAATTAGAACAATTGGGTGGGCGCCATTTCTTTTTTGTTAGGACGGCGGCGATATACAACATGACACTGAGTTGTACATTGTTAGTGCTAACTCTGTACCAAATTTGGTGCGATTTCGATTCGTCGTGTTTGAATTGATAGAGGGGGAGGAGGGGATCGGTTTGCACACATATACGGCCGCCATCTTCGAACTATTTGGATGATGACCTTGTAGTTTAGGCAAAAGACGCTTCCCACATGGAGGGATAAGGTTGCAATCTTTGGTAGAGATCAGATAATTAGGTTAGTCATAATTTGATTTAAACTTAAAACATTTGGGTGGGCGCAATTTTTGTATCGTTATGACGGCGGCGATATACAACATGACACTGAGTTGTACATTATTAGTGCTAACTCTGTATCAAAGTTGGTTCGATTTCGTTTCGTCGTGTTTAATTGATAGGGGGGATCGGTTTGCACACATATACGGCTGCCTTCTTCAAACTATTTGGATGAGGACTTTTTAGTTTAGACAAAAGACGCTTTCCACATGAAGGTATATTGTTGCAAACTTTGGTAGATATCAGATAATTAGGTTAGTCGTAATTTAATATAAGCTTTGAGCATGTGTCTGGCCGCCATTCAGTTTCCGTCAAGATGGTGCCAATATAAAACATGACACTGAGGTGTCCTTTGGTCCAATTGGTTTGAATTGATAGGGGGAGAGGGGGGTGGGGCAGAAATATATACACACACAGACTGACAACTTTTGGCCCGAGTAGATCTCGTAAGTAAACTTTTTATTTTTTGCAAAAATCGAAAGTGGTGGTGCAATTTTTGTTGTTTTGTGTAGCCTGTGTGATAGAATTGATCTGGAACTGATGGTGAATGAAAAGTGTCATCTTTGTATTCCCACCCTGTTGTAATCTGTGCAAATTAATCACATGTATTTTTTCAGGTAGAGTCTAATATTTTGGTTGTCAAATAATCTCACTGCACTGTAATATGTGATACTCCAATATTAACTGTGAAGTTTCCACAAAACAACATACAGTACAGCTGTTTTGTGAACAAGTAATACAATTATTTTACACATGCAAACAGCTCGTAGAAACGGACACAGGCAAAAACATGAAAAACGTTTAAACGTGCCCTGCTCTATCGTGTAATGGAGTGTCACACCTGCTAGAAGCACAATGATCAGGTGAATGCTAGCGTAGAACATCGACATCACAGGAAGCAAACGAACCTATTACCAAGAATGTTTAGCATCGATCCTCACCATCCAGACATTCTCACCCAACGATAGGACTCGTGGAATGCGTGCGGTTTGTCACAAGGGACATTAACGTCTGATCCATTGGTTCCCATCGCTCCAAATTGGCTATCATCAAAATTAAATATCCCTCGACTTTTGCCTATCGCCGGGAAAATTATTATAATTTAAAATATAGCCAATACATGTTTGTAGGGAATAATAATTCGAATAATAATAATAATAATAATAATAATAATAATAAAATAACAATAATAATATCTATTCCTAAATATTCACTTTTCTACGGGATCAAGGCCGACGTGAGGTGAGTTTTCCATGTGGCAGATGGACTTTACAGTCAGATACCCTTTCTGACGTCAATCTTACGAGAAGCGTTAACGAGAGATAAAATTAATGCGTATCTAACCTATCCCCTAACTAAACCCGTGGCACTACAGCCCATGAAGAGCCTAGGCCTACAAAGCGACCGCTGCTGAGCCATTTAGCCTGCGGATATTGGGGTGACACGTGGTCAGTGCATCGGATCCCCTCGGCCGTTAATCTTAGTTTTCGTGACCGGGGCGCTGCCTCACTGTCAGACAGCTACTCAATTGTCCTCACGAGGCTGAGTGCACACTGTTCCCGCCCTCACGCCAGTTTCTAAAATCCCTGATGGAGCCGGGAATCGAACCCGCGGCCTCTGGGTGAAAGGCAGGTGCACTACCCCAAGACCACGGGGCCGGCTAAATTAATGCGTAACCATATGAAATAATTATTTAAGCATTTGACTTTTTGTTCATTCATTTTGGAGCTCGAAATATATTCTTCTCTTTGTCCCGTGTATTTTTGTGGGTGTAGGAATTGCATGTCATTGTGATGTCTAGAGTAATATGTGTATTTATAATTGAGATAAGGATCGGGAAGGAGGCGACCGTGGTCTTAGGTTAAGACCCATCCTGGTATTTCCTAGAATTAATAGTAGGAAACTACGGAAAGTCACATTCTTCATGACAGTTGTGGGATTTGAACACTTATCTTGTTAGTTCTGCCTCATGAGTTTCAGAGAAATTCGTTCCAGTCCTCAGAGCAGAATAAAATATCTTGGCAAAGTCGGGGATCGAACCCGGACCTAAGGGGTGACATCCAAGAATGTTAGCCGCAACACTACAAGGTATTCCAGATTATTTGTATTTTTCCGAAATTTTTTAAATTTTAATTCCATTGAAATAATAATTTTGAGAAAGGAATTATAAATTTGTGATTTATTAATTTGCAATTGCATCATGAACCTACCATACTATATATTGCCTATTATTAGATAATATCGACGGTAGGCTATCTACTGTATATTCCCGTTAATGTGATCGTTGAAACTCTTGTGTCAGAATGATCCATAGGATACCACTGGCACGTGGCTGCCACATTTAAACACCCATAAATACCGTCAGTCTGTGCCGGAGTTGTACTTGTCATACGGATATGGTGTTGATTCTTCTACACCCAGTAGTCAAACAATACACTCTATCGCGACAAAGGAGTTGGATATTATTTTAAGTCAGAGTTCACAAGAAATTCATTAAATAAGAATAATTTAAAGTCAAAGTTACCACTGCATGACAGTAAATAATGCCGACTCTTGTGAATGAGAATTAAAATGCAGTGGATGCTTTGCAGAGCGAGACATTTTCGTGACCTTTCCGTTTCTATTCAACTCCACTCTGTCGCCGCTCCCATTAACTGGAACAATACAACGGCATTACAATGACCGGGATGTAAGATGTGCTCTCAGTCCTCCTGGCCAGTGGGAAAAGTCAAGCCTGAAGTCTAGTCCATAAGGCTGGTGATCGCGTATGCCACCATTATTATTAGGAGTGCAAATTCAATGTTACCTTAATTCTTAATGTTCTTTGTATCTTGGAATATTTTTTCCCAACGATAGGCTATCTTTCCACAGCTTCTTCACATTTGCATATGATCATAACCATTCTGCTTGCCACTGTGTGTGAGTGGTCAACGTGTCGCTCTACTGACCTTAAGCTTGCAGGTTCGCTCCTGGCCGTGGTAAGTGATTTTTGAAAGGCGGCAAAAATTACGACACGCATGTCATACGATGTTGGCATGTCAAAGAACCCATTTGAATTCAGTAGCTTAGGCCGTGTTCATAATGGCAAAATTAATCTCGGGAGTTTCCGCCAACACAAAGTTCCTCATTTCTCTACTAGAAAGCGTTATAGTGTTCAAGGAGCTTAGATATCTAACCTCCTTGACTTTCAGATAGTGGTTTAGGAACAACGAAATTCGACATGCAAGCTACCCTCAAGGTGTCAAATTACAAAGCTTGCACCCGGCACCCGAAGCCATACGATATTATTATATTATAACCATTCTGACAAATTCTATCTTAACCTCAAAATGTTCTTCTACATAACATGCACATCACTGTTTCCTTCTTCAAGCTGGTTTCATATCAAGATTCATTTCTTTCGAAGTAACATATTTTTGTAACAGATCTGTTTTTATTTTTATTTCAGTGCATGTGTTTTTTAGTTTCTTAGCTTTTAGACGATTCATTTATTACAAACTAGGTGACCCGGCAAACTCTGTTCCGCCTTAGACGCAATAAATAAGCGGATTTTCGATTTTATTAAGTTCAATTGTTTATTAGGAAATACAAATAAAAAATTAAATATTTTAATGATTCTTTATTGTTCATATATTTTGGTGCATAGGTTGCACTCTTCAGTCAAGTACCTTGTTATACACGACATTTTTTTGTTTTATTATCAGGCGCAAGAACAAACAACGCAGATGGTCTTCCGACCCGTGAACATGCCACATATAATTGACCATGGGAAAAACATGGATATTCCATATTCAAACCACAAACTTTCAAGGATTGGCCTTGTGATTTGTTAATGGTCATGGCGAATGCAAGACGGATCGGAAATTTTAGTCTTTTAAACTCAAACGGCATATCGGTTGGGATCATCGTGATCCTCGGATTTAGGACTTCCTCACCTTCGAATTTTCCTTTGAGTATTGTCGCGTAAATCACATTGTTCATCAATTTACTTACCACCAAACGCGTACCGTTGCACAGTTATGGTTGGTTTATGTTTCGTAGCATGATTACTACGGAGCCAACCTTTAGGCGTAAATTGTGCGGTGGTAAGCCAGGCGCATCCAAGGAGTTTAAAAATCAATTGGATAGTTGGTGGCATCTTCTTCATTTGTTACACAGTCAATAGATTTGAATGAATGCATTGTTCCAATGCTCTCATTCTGAATTATGTAGTTTAGGTCATCTACATCTTTATTCTTAGCCGCTAAAATTGCTCGCTCACTCAACCATTCATTATTTTTGTAATTAGTAATGACGTTTGGGAATACTTTGTTGATAAGTTCTCTTTTGTTGAGACAAAGTTACAGAAATTATGAGGAAATGAAATCAATCTGCTCGATTCGTCGACAGGTAATCGACCAATACCGATAGTTAGCAATTGCTCAGAGAAATCTTCATCAGATGTACCAGTAAGCAATGCAACTCTCACGTTTGTTGTCAGATGAAGTTTCTTCACATTGCGCCATAGATTCGATGATTTGAGGCAAGCGTTTATTTCGTCGGCAGCCGTTGATCTTGGAATTACTGGCAGTGTTTGGCGGAAATCACCAGAGAGTAAAATCATTGCTCCTCCAAAACATCTGGAGTCATTGCGGGGATCTTTCAATGTTCGGTTAAGTGCTTGTAATGCACGTTTATGCGCCATTGTGCATTCGTCCCAGATGATAATTTTCGATGCTGATAAAACATTGGCCATTGCTGGGTATTTTTGTGTGCAAAATTACATGTTGGTTCGTCAATAGTTTGAAGATTTAACGGCAATTTTAATGCTGAATGAGCCGTACGACATCCTTCTAACAATGTGGCTGCTATTCCAGAAGAAGCAACTGCAACCGCAATGTTGGATTTCGCACGAACAGTGACTAAAACTACTGACATGAGGAATGTTTTACCAGTTCCACATGGGCATCCAGGAAATATAAACCACCATTTCCATCATCAATTGCCTTCATTAATGTATTAAAAACTTCCATTTGTTGGGGATTCATCAGGGGTATATTCGTTTGAACTAAATCCAATTCCTGGTGATCATATTCACGTTCCCGTTCCAATTCTTGATTAAATGCGTCATTCATTTCACGATTTGGCGCTGGCATTCCTAACGTGATTAATAAACTACCGCACATGAGGTAACACATGTCTTCGATCAAGAGTAAAACCCGATTATGTATCTCCTCATTCATCTCAAGATCGTGATTTCTGGAACTGACACGAATTTGATGTTAAATATCTTCTGACATATTATACTTGTATTTGTGCCACAGGTTAGATGGGTTCGATGGAAAGCTTGTCGAAATTATGATAGCAAATAATGTGCGTATCTGACTTGGAGATGTAGAGATAATGGTTTCAACGATTGTCGTATCCCAATGGGTATCGTTTTCTAGTAAATTGAGTTCTTCACATGCAGCACGATATGTTGGGAATAGTATACCATTAACAGTCCGTAGTGTCTCAAATGACGTTGGCCCACGCACACTTACCAGCAACAACCGCAAATAGAAGCATTCATCATGCTTTGGATGAACTGTATACAAACGACCAAGAGCATCAGTAAGTAGAACGCACATCCGGATAACCAGGAACCGCATCGCCATGCTTCCGTCGTTGAAAATTCTTCAATGAAGCATTCCAAGTGTAATAACGTGGTATCTCCGAATAAAGCAAAGTTTGTGCAAACGGATCGCTTTGGCAGATCGCAAAGAAACTGGTCAATGTTGTCGCTGGAGGTGTTTATGAACGTTGAACAACATTCGAAGCCGTGAAATATACTCGATGACCATTCTCCAGATGCACCGCCAAATGCACAACAGTAGGATGACGTTCGTGAATAGGGAATGCGAATATACGCCAAATCGCTTCATTACAGTTCACATAACGACCAACTTGATAGCGCGCAATTTCATCGTTGATATTGGAGGATTTAATGCCAAAAACCGCCTTATCGCTGCCTTTCGTGACATATTTGCAAATGTATTTTATGGACTTTACTGAATTGCAATACTCAACTTTGCAATGTGTCTTGAACGTTTTGGAAATACGTGGCGAATATGGAACAATCCAACTGTTGTCGACAACGAAATCCATTCTTTTAACTTTTGTTGTGATAGTTCGACCGTTATCATCGGGTGATCGACGCCGATACAGTGGATAACCATCGTTGCCAGTGACGGTCTCCGCCATTCATTTCCGTGGATATCGTTTGGAACACTTTCCGTCGACCATGCAAGGTGATTGGGGATTGATGGCGCCACACGGTGCATGAATTATATTTGTAATTACAACATCATGTAGGTCTGGATCGGCTTCGTGATCGGGAATCTCGGCACATATGATATCATCTATTTGGTTTGGTTGATTTCTTTCCACTAACCAAATAAGAATGTGTGCGTGCGGCAGGCCTCGTTTTTGCCATTCGATTGAATACATCCAGCATCGAGTATCTCCAAAGACGCGTTGTTTAACAATGTAGTTCATCAGGGACCGCATTTTTTTGCCTGAATACACGTCTAGATTACAGATAAAAGTAATAAAGAGATCTGGCCGACCGTAATGACGAACATATGTCATTGCCTCTTGCGCATATTCATGCATATGACGTGGACTACCTATGTACGTCACCGGCAGAATAGTTAATCGACCAATATTAGCTGCGCCACACGTTGAGTAACTAACGGGATTTCATGTTAAGAGCATCATTTTCTATACCTTTAGTGGAGAGTACTACTGGCATCAAGTCAGCCGTGTCTCGTCAAGAGCTACTGTTGCCTGGAAACGACTTGCCTTGCCATTCCTTCATGAGTTAATTTTAGCTGTCATTTGCGTTACGTTTTATAGTGACTTGTATTCTCTTTGACGTTTTATGTCACATCACGGGATAAAAAGTATCCTATGTCCGTCTCCTCGTTCTAAGATACCTCCACACCAATTTTCAGCGAAATCGGTTCAGCCGTTCTTGAGTTATAAATAGTGTAACTAACACGACTTTCTTTTATATATATAGACATTTTTGAGAACAACCTTCTTTTGTGGCAAAATGTTTCATGTGCTGTAAGTCATGCTTTTCTATTCATATTATTATTTGCACTGAGGATGGCCACAATGTGGCTGAAACCAGTGCAATAAAAAGTACAAATTAATATTGACTTAAGGACTTATTATTGGGTGAAAATTAGAAGTTAAATTCTCAACTGTTTTCTACGTAGGCCTATACAGATTGTCTGTAAACTTTAGGGTCAAAATAATTCAGATAGTACAGGTAACTGTTAACGATTTTGTTGTTAATTCATTTAGGGGCTTTGGGACATCTTACTCATGTAGCCCCATGTACTTGGGTGTGTGTGGGAATTGTCTGATAACCTGTGTTACTGTGATGGCTGTATTAGTGTCCGCATTTCTTATTCAACAATAATAATGTTGTTGGTTTTACGTACCGTTTTAATACTGCAGCTTTTAGAAATGCCGGGGTGCTGGAATTTTGCCCCGAAGAGGATCTTTAACGTGCCAGTAAATCTACTGATACGGCACTTTCACATTTAAGCACCCTCAAATGCCAACTGACTGTGCCAAGATTCGATGCCACTATCTTGGGTTCGGGAAGGGACAAAGTTACTGCTGAGCCAACTAGTCCATTTGCAATTCAGACGAGGATTGGGAAGGAGGTGGCCGTGGCTATAATTTAGTAACCATCCCGGAAAACGCCTGGAATAGAAGCGGGAAACCATGTAAAACCACCTCAAGATGGCTGAGGTGGGATTCGAACCCACATCTTCTCACGTTTCACTCACGAAGCTGAGTAGCCTATACCTAGTTGGAGCACTTGACCAGAATTAAATTTCTTGACTGAGTCGGGAATCGAACCCAGTCCTCTGCGGTGACAGCCAAGAGTGCTATCCACTACGCAACGAAGCGGAAGTATAGGAAGATCCACTCCTTGATACTGTCACACATTCTTGGAATTGTTATTCAGTTGGTGCATTTCGCTTTTCATTCATTAATCTATATATATAACAAGTAGTTCCGTGAAGAACTATACAGCCTATTTTCATATATCCTACTTATGTTAATTGTCACTATCAACATACACAATTTCAGTTTGATTGCTGCAATAGATTCGTAGATATTGAGAACCGACTAAATATTTCGGATGGTCGCCATGTTGGATTTTATATATGTAGGTCCTAGAGTTATGTACTGTTACATGCAGATTATTGTGAACGTGTAGTATTCAAACTTCAATCGCACAATTAGGACACAAGAAAAAACAAGGAGATTTAAAAATGTTTCACAGCTGCCATCTTGAGGTTATGGAAACAATTGAAATAAATTAGATGCCAGTGGATTAACATTCGGATAAAGATTTACTGTACCAAGTTTCACTGCACGCGGACGGTTAAATTGCGAGAATCGTCCATGTGAATATTTATAATTCGCGTAACTGCCATGTTGGATTTGTGATCACCAGGTTATTTAAAGTCCTATAGGTGAACTTAAGTTCATAGCCCCTATGAACATTAAAAAATGCAGTTTGATTGCTAAAATAGATTCGTAGATATTCAGTATCGTCTAAATATTTCGGATGGTCGCCATGTTGGATTGTTAAATGTATAGGCCATAGAGTCATGTACCATTAAAGGAAAATTATTGCGTAGGTTCATTATTCAAACTTTCACTTCGATCGCATGACTACATCACAAGAAATAAAAACTTAATTTTAAAATTCGCACTGCCACCATCTTGAGGTTATGTAAACAATTGAACTAAATTAGATACCAGTGGATTACAATGTGTATAAATATTTCCTGTACCAGGTTTCAGTGCGCTTGGAACATTAAATCGCGAGAAATGTCTATTTAAAATGTTCAAATTCGCTTGGCCGCCATGTTCGTTTTGTAGTTAACCGGTTTTTGAAAATCTTATAGATGGACTTCCAGTAGTGCCCTTTATCTCCGTACACAATTTTAGGGAGATACCGCTAATAGTTTCAGAGATATAGAATGCCGGTGAAATATTTCGCACATCCGCCATCTTGTGATTATGTAAACAATTGAACGAAGTTAGATGTCGGTGCATTACAATGTGTATAAACATATACTGTACCAAGTTTCATTGCGTTCGGTTGGTCAAATCGCGAGAAACGTCTATTTAAAAGTCGCAAATTCGCTTGGCCGCCATGTTGGTTTTGTAGTTACCAGGTTTTCAAAAGTCACATAAGTGAACTTATAGTAGTTCTCTCTATCACCATAGAAAATGTCAGGGTAATATCGGTAATAGTTTCGGAGATATTGAATGCTGGTGAAATATTTCGCACAGCCGCCATGTTGGATTGGTGAGTCGTAACAAAATTTGAAGGGCACGGTCGAGGTCGCCGGGAATAGTGCTATGAACTTTCCGAGTTTCATTGAAATCGCTCCTGCCGTTTAGATTTTATTAGGGGGGGGGGACACACACGAATCACACACACACACACACACACACACACACACACACACACACACGCACACACACACGGACAAAAGGTGATCTCATAAGCCTATTTTTTCAAAATTGAAAATAGGCTAAAAATCAATGTAACGTGATAGTTTGTCTGTGGGTGGGTATGTCTCCTATGCGTTCATAAACCATTCGTCCGATTGCGATGAAACTTGGGTGAGATGTTGAGTACACTCCAAGGAAGGTTTCTGACTTAGTAAATCCATTTTACAATAGGTAGCGCACGCGTAGATTCAACAAATGGGCGACGATGCGCGAAGCATTTCAACAAAGTCCCGTATGTGTTCATATACCATTCGTCCGATTGCGATGAAACTTGGGTGAGATGTTGAGTACACTCCAAGGATGGTTTCTGACTTAGTAAATCCATATTACAATAGGTAGCGCACGCGTAGATTCAACAAATGAGCGACGATGCGCGAAGCATTTCAACAAAGTCCCGTATGTGTTCATATACCATTCGTCCGATAGCGATGAAACTTGGGTGAGATGTTGAGTACACTCCAAGGAAGGTTTCTGACTTAGTAAATCCATTTTACAATAGGTAGCGCACGCGTAGATTCAACAAATGAGCGACGATGCGCGAAGCATTTCAACAAAGTCCCGTATGTGTTCATATACCATTCGTCCGATTGCGATGAAACTTGGGTGAGATGTTGAGTACACTCCAAGGATGGTTTCTGACTTAGTAAATCCATTTTACAATAGGTAGCGCACGCGTAGATTCAACAAATGAGCGTCGATGCGCGAAGCATTTAAAAAAGTCCCGTATGTGTTCATATACCATTCGTCCGATAGCGATGAAACTTGGGTGAGATGTTGAGTACACTCCAAGGAAGGTTTCTGACTTAGTAAATCCATTTTACAATAGATAGCGCACGCGTAGATTCAACAAATGAGCGACGATGCGCGAAGCTTTTCAACAAAGTCCCATATGTGTTCATATACCATTCGTCCGATTGCGATGAAACTTGGGTGAGATGTTGAGTACACTCCAAGGATGGTTTCTGACTTAGTAAATCCATTTTACAATAGGTAGCGCACGCGTAGATTCAACAAATGAGCGACGATGCGCGAAGCATTTCAACAAAGTCCCGTATGTGTTCATATACCATTCGTCCGATAGCGATGAAACTTGGGTGAGATGTTGAGTACACTCCAAGGAAGGTTTCTGACTTAGTAAATCCATTTCACAATAGGTAGCGCACGCGTAGATTCAACAAATGAGCGACGATGCGCAAAGCATTTCAACAAAGTCCCGTATGTGTTCATATACCATTCGTCCGATTGCGATGAAACTTGGGTGAGATGTTGAGTACACTCCAAGGAAGGTTTCTGACTTAGTAAATCCATTTCACAATAGGTAGCGCACGCGTAGATTCAACAAATGAGCGACGATGCGCGAAGCATTTCAACAAGGTCCCGTATGCATTCATATACCATTCGTCCGATAGCGATGAAACTTGGGTGAGATGTTGAGTACACTCCAAGGAAGGTTTCTGACTTAGTAAATCCATTTTACAATAGGTAGTGCACGCGTAGATTCAACAAATGAGCGACGATGCGCGAAGCATTTCAACAAAGTCCCGAATGCATTCATATACCATTCGTCCGATAGCTATGAAACTTGCGTAAAATGTTGTGTACACTGCAGGGAAATTTTCTGGCTTAGTACATCCACTTTACAATAGGCAGCGCACGATTAGATTCAACAAATGAGCTACGACGCGCGAAGCATTTCAACAAAGTCACGTTTGCGTTCATATACCATTCGTCCGATAGCGATGAAACTAGGCTGAGATTTTGTGTGCACTCCAGGGAAGGTTTCTAGCTTAGTAAATCCCTTTAAAAATAGGTAGAGCACGAGTAGAATCAACAAATGAGCAACGGCGCGCGAAGCGTTTCAACAAAGTCCCATTTAATTTCATATACCATTCATCCGATAGCGATGAAACTTGGGTGAGATGCTGTGTACACTCCAGGGAAGGTTTCTGGCTTAGTACATACATTTTACAATAGGTAGCGCACCAGTAGATTCAACAAATGAGCGATGACACGCGAAGCGTTTCAACAAAGTCCCGTATAAAGTCATATACCATTCGTCTGATAGTGATAAATGTTTGGTGAATTGTTGTGTACACTCCAGGAAAGGTTTCTGGCTAAGTAAATCCATTTTACAATACGAAGCGCACGTTTATGTTCAACAAATGAGTGACTACGCGCGAAGCGTTTCGACAACGTCCCGTATACGTTCACATACCATTCATCCGATTGCGATGAAACTTGGGTGAGATGTTGTGTACACTCCAGGGAAGGTTTCTGGCTGAGTACATCCATATTACAATATGTAGCGCAAGAGTAGAATCAACAAATGAGCGACGACACGCGAAGCGTTTCAACCAAGTCCCGTATGCATACATGTACCATTCGTCCGTACCTATGAAACTTGGGTGAGATGTTGTGTACACGTCATGGAAAATTTCTGGCTTAGTAAATCCCCTATACAATATGCAGCGCACAAGTTGATTCAACAAATGAGGGACGACGCGCGAAGGGTTTCAACAAAGTCCCGTATAAGGTCATATACCATTCTGCCGTTAGCGGTGAAACTTGGGTGAAATATGGTTGACACTTCAAGGAAGGTTTCTGGCTTAGTAAATACATTTCACAGTAGGTAGCACACGAGTAGATTCGACAAATGAACGACGATAGCGATGAAACTTGGGTGAGATGTTGTGGACACTTACGTGACGGTTTCTAACTTAGTAAATACATTTTACAGTAGGTAGCGCACGAGTGGATTCAACAAATGAGTGATGGAGTGCGAATCGTTTAAACAAAATCGGGTATGCGTTCATATACTATTCATCCGATTGCGATGAAACATTGATCAGTTATGTTGTACCCGCCAGGGAAGGGGACTTAGTAAATCCATTTCACAATAAGTAGCGCAAGAGTAGATGCAACAAATGGGTGACGACGCGCGAAGCGTTTCAACAAAATTCCCTATTGCGTTCATATAACATTCTTCGATTGCGATGAAACCTTGATGAGTTATTGTGTACACGCCAGGGAAGGGCTTCGACTTAGTAATACATTTCTCAATAGGTAGCGCACGAGTAGATTCAACAAATGAGTGACAGCGCACGAATCGTTTAAACAAAAACCCCTGTACGTGCATATACCATTCATCCGATTGCGATGAATCATTGATGAGTCATTGTGTACACGCCAGGGAAGGGTTTTGACTTAGTAAATCCATTTCACAATAGGTAGCGTACGATTAGATTCAACAAATGAGTGACAGCGATGAAACTTTTTGAAAGTTGTTGTGCACGCTCCCTCGAATGGTTCTAAATTAGAAAATCCATTTTATGATAGCTTAGAGGCAGTTAACATGTTGTGTATCCAAAAGCACTTCAAGAAACAGAATTTCAACGCCAACACTTTCTTTGATTGGCATTGCAACGCATGCCGGGTACAGCTTGTAAATTCATACAATTTATAAACGGGAGTAATATAAATTAAAAGACAAGACACCATCAGAATCAAGCCAACCTAAAATATTTATTGGCGTACTTAGTCTAACCATTCACAACGTTATTTCGATCAAAGAAGTGCTCTAGTTATCTAAGGTATGCCAAAACGATAATAGGGTCAACAGGTATGTCCATCAACGTTTTACATTGGAATGTAAGGATCTGTCACCAGTAAATCAGTGCACTCGAACAAGGTGAAATGCTGTAATACCACGAATATCATATTAGCAAATGAGAATTTCAATGGATAATAAACTTACCACAGTAGATCAATCAAACTCGGTAACTATTGGACAACCTTACCTGAAACAGAAAAGAAATAATGATGTTATTTCAACAGGCAGTGAATTAAAATGCATGTTAATGTACTGTACGAGGTTAACACTATAAGTCAATATATTGAAATTGGTCCTCCCACTTCTCATATAAAGGGTAACAAGTAGTTCCGTGATGAACTATACAGACTATTTTCATATATCCTAATTATGTTAATTGCCTCCATCAACATACTACATTTCAGTTTGATTGCTGTAATAGATACGTAGATATTGAGAACCGTCTAAATATTTCGGATGGTCGTCATGTTGAATTTTTATACATGTAAGCCATAGAGTTATGCACTATTACATGTAGATTATTGCGTAGGTGTATCATTCAAACTTCAATCGCATGATTACGACACAAGAAACAAAAACGAGATTTTAAAATTTCGCACAGCCGCCATATTGTGGTTATGAAAACAATTGAAACAAATTAGATTTTGATGGATTACAATTTGTATAAGCATTTACCGTACCAAGTTTCACTGCACTCGGACGGCTAAATCGCAAGAAACGTCCATTAAAATATTTAACTTTCGCGTCACCACCATGTTAAATTTATGCTCATCAGGTTATTAAAGTTCCCATAGGGGAACTAATGTTCATAGCCTTTATCAACACACAAAACTTCAGTATGATTGCCGTCATAGATTAGTAGATATTAAGAACCGTCTAAATATTTAGGATGGTCGCCATGTTGGATTTTTATATATGTAGCCCATAGAGTTATGTACTATTAGATGGCGATTATTGACTAGATTCGTTATTCAAACTTTGACTTCGATCGCTTGATTAGGACACAAGAAATGAATACTTAATATTAAAATTTCGCACAGCCGCCATCTTCAGGTTAATTAAACAATTGAACTAAATTAGATGTCAGTGCATTGCGATGTTTATTAACATTTCCTGTGCCATGTTTGACTGCCCTTGGATGGCTAAATCGCGAGAAAAGTCTATTTAAATGTTTTAACTTCGCTTGGCCCCCATGTTCATTTTGTACTTAAGAGGTTTGATGAACAACACCGTACAAACTCTCAGGGTGATATCGGTAATATATTCGGAGATATAGAATGCCGGTCAAATATTTCGCACAGTCGCCATGTTGGATTGCTGAGAGGTAATACATTTGATGGGCACGGTCGACACACACAAACATACACTCGAACAATAGGAGATCTCATAAGACTAGGCTATTTTTTCATAAAAGAAAATGGGCTGAAAATAATGAAACGAATAAAGCTGTTACACTCAAAATTTAAGTTTTAGTGACCTGGACACGTTGTTGGAGTTTACTAATAGACAGTAGTTGAATTCTATCTTCAACAACAATTCCTTGAAATATATATTTCTTTAATAGGCCTATCACCATTTCCATTTTATTCTGAAAGCAAGGTCGCTGTTTACATGCTATTTTATGTACATATTAAGTAATAGATTTATATGGCATTTTTTAAATTTAATCTTCACACCTTGGCATAGTTTTATAAATTATTTAATAATAGAATAAAAATATTTTATTTTTATTTTAAAATGATATATGGGAATTTTTTTGTGTGTGTTAAAAAATGTATTGTACTACTTCAGAAACCACTACTTACAGTATTTTATTTTATTTTGTTTTTGACCTTTTGAGGAGTCTTCAACGTGGGGCGAAACGTGTAGAATTTAACTTAACTTTTCAGATGGTTCACACGAATGTATGCCCATATATATTACAGTAGGCTGTTATTTTTCCTAATAGTTGAGTCCTTGGGACAGCTTGGTGTAAATGTCCCGTGTAAATGCGTGTGTACTGAACTTGTGTAAATACATTATTATGGAAATTATAAGATTCTATCTGAATGCATCCATTTTTTTTTATTATTACAAGGTTTCAAACCCCTTCTATCTATGAACATGGCCTAAAAGTGTTCTATAGAAACGTGTAGAGTAATGTAATATAATGAGACGTTAAATTGCTCACCACGAATGCGATGGGGAGCTGCAGCAAGTCTGGAGCTCAGAAGTTCAAATCCTGGTGCTGACAATGGCTACCATAAATGTGGTTTCCCCTAGACTTTTCCACACACCCTTCTAGCAAATGCCAGGATAGTACCATATTTCAAGTCTTGGCCACCTAGGCCTATCCCATACCTGTCTCTAATACAGCTTCACATTCTGTTACAGTTATTAGAACACACGTTATTAGACATGTTCAACAAACACCCAAGTACACGTGGTTGATGAACAAGAAGCCCCAAACCCTTAAATTAATTAACGACAACAAGCAAGTTAGTTATTTAATTAATCCCAATAAAAATAAAAATACACTGAAGAAAATGGAAATTGCAAAACCATGAAGGCGATGCCATGCCTACGATGCCATGTAGGTATGTAAACGATCAAAGTTTCAGACCCATTGGATTGTTGCTACAGGTCTCCCCACGTGATTGGTCGCGGAGGAATCAACTCCAGTATACGGACTCTGGTGTGGTGTAGTTGACTTGCAGTCTGTGCAGTGAAGTGTTCCCCTCCAAACATGCCTCGACGACTGAGAAGAGCACGCTATCAACAACTACGCTGTTTGAGAGGGCTCGTATAATTGGGGTGTGTGAGGCTGGATAATCGCTAAGGACTGTCGCTGCACTTGTTGGCCGACAGGCATCTACGGTACAACGTGTATGGCAGCAGTGGTCAAATGAAGGTACCCACACTCGTAGACCTGGCACAGGCCCAGCGCGACAGACGACTGTGAGAGAGGATCACCGCATCATTCGGATGGCCCGGATGGAACACCATGCAACAGCAGCACAAATTCGAGCAGCTGTGGCACCCCACGTTACACAACAAACAGTTGGTAATCGCCTGCGTGCAGCTGGCTTACGATCCCGTGTCCCTGCAGAAGGTGTTCCATTGACCCGACAACAGTGACGTGTAAGGTTGGCCTGGTGTCGAGAACGATCGACGTGGGTCGACGAATGGCATAGGGTCGTCTAGTGATGAATCGTGCTTCTGTCTTGCCCGCAGTGATCGCCGGAATCGTGTGCACCGACGTATCGGTGAGAGGGGCCGCCCAGACCTTATTGTCGAAAGGCACACAGAGCCAACACCAAGCATTATGATCTGGGGAGCTATTGGCTTTAATGTGAAATCACAATTAGTGCTTGTTGAGGCCACTATGACTGCCCGACAGTACGTTGATAGGGTACTCAATCCAGTGGTTGTCCCTATGATGGCGAACATTGCTAATGGGATGTTTCAGCAGGACAATGCCCAGGTTCACACTGCACGCATCGCCAGAGAAGCTCACCACGATATCACAACCTTAGAATGGTCCACCAGATCCCCGGACCTCAGTCCTATTTAGCATGTGTGGGCCTTGATATGTGACAACTGGCCAACCGTCCTCAGCCACCCACAACTCTGGAACAACTGACCCGTGCAGTGCAGCAAGCATGGGCCACAATTCCTCAGGAAGCGATCCAGGGCCTTATTGTCTCCATGCCTCGCCGAATTCATCAATGTATTGCAGCTCGTGGTGGGCACATCCTGTATTGATTGTTATCCAAACTTGCGGTCAGAGGTACCTGAAAGTGTAATGATCGATTTTCAACCGAGCGCTCGTCCTGCACGTTCAATTGTAGCAATGTAGCACCACTCCTTCTGGGTGTTGCAATTTCCATTTTCTTCAGTGTAATATCGTATGGCCTCGGATGCCGGGTGCAAGCTTTGTTATTTGACACCCAGAGGGCAGCTTGAATGTCAAAAGTTTGTTGTTCCTTGAGGCACTATGAAAGTCAAGGAGGTTTGATATCTACGCTCCTTGACACTATAGCGCTTTCTAGTAGAGAAATAAGGAACTTTGTGTTGGCGGAGAATACCGAGATTAATTTTGCCGTTATGAACACGGCCTACTGAATTGAAATGGGTTCTTTAACATGCCAACATCGTATGACATGTGTAACGTGATTTTTGTCGCCTTTCAAAAAATCACTTACCACGGCCAGGAGCGAACCTGCAACCTTGGGGTTGATAGACTGACACGATAACCACTCACCCACCGTGGCATGCATTCATCCCAATTTCAATATCTTTAACTTTCGTGGTTGAATTCTGTTATTTGAAAAAGGGATTGTACGATTTTTGACCTGAGGAGTGACAAGTGTCAGTGTTGCATGTTTCCCGGCTCCACCTGTACGGGAAGCTGACGGTATAAAGAGCACAGTAGAAGGGGAGCTCTTGGATCCATTTGGGAGCCCACCAGAGTGGTTTAGCCTTGTATCCTTGCTAATGGAACACGATCCCACATTGATCAACGCCTCATCCATCCCAGCCCGCCGCGCCGCACCGTGCCGTACGCCAGCCAGAGGCTACGTCTTGCCATCCATTGTGCTACACTGGCTTTTTGCTGCCCGCTTCGCCCCCGCTCCGTCAAGAAACCATTTGAATATGATCGATACTGACCTCTAGAAACCGCAGCTTAACCCCGACAGGTGAGCTCTGACATGCTCGCAATGTGAAGTCCGGAAATTACACATGAAACTCTGCTTTTGAATATCTGCGCTGGAGTATAAATTTAGAATGTTTGTTTTACTCCGAACCTCTGAAAGCATTGCGTCAGTTAGTTTGGGTCATGGTACGTTAAACTGATCTTGTTGTTCTTGTTGACTCATTTTATGGGATAGTGACATCTTGGCCATCGGCTCGTTCATCATGGGTGTGTGTTGGATTTGTTTAACAGCCTGTGTTTTTTGGTGTGTGCGTAATTATTACGGTAAGACAAAGAATTAGGGCAGGTGCCCCGAGACTAACAATAAGGCACCAACCTTTCATTTACTTTGAAAACCCGAGGGAGGGGGAAATCAAACTCAAATTATCAGCTGTCAGCGACAGTACTCAATCTCTCGATCTCCGGCTAACAAACGTGGTCAAATTATCACAATTGAAATATAATTTCCTAAAATCATTAACTATTTGTAAACCTAATTAAGAATGCAAGCATTGTTTCCATAAATAAAATTTTAGTTATTACAGTATGTGGATGAACGATTGAATGAATCAATGAATCAATGAATGAATAAATCATGTAGTGTTCCTAGAAGGGAAAAAGCCTCCCTTGAAAGAGGGAGCTCATTGATCATATCTGACGTGGTGAGCTAGTCACGTGACATGGTTAATGTTGTCACTATGATAGTCATATTGTTCTGACTTAACTAATACCTACTATTCATAGTTTAATTTCTAGGTATGTGATTTTCGCCTCTAGGACTGCACGTAACACTTAGTAAGGCACTAATCTTGAGGATGAAATTTCTAAAATTTGAGCTGTTTAATATGTTATCATTTACTATTTAAAAACTACTCTATACACTTCAGGCATGAGAATTGTGGACATTTCTCGTTTTGCCGTAAAGCCATTGCTTAAGATTCTTATAACATGCAAAACATAACTTATTCTGAACTGGATTATAAGCATATATATTTTAAATTACAAAATCTGGAAAATGAAAACAAATTTCAACAAAAGAATATTCTGAGAAAATAAACATTGATATATTCAGGAACCTTCACCTCAGTTTTTTTCAAACAACTACTCTCTAAGGGTTTTTACATACTTAGAATAGATAACTTTATAATGTTAACCTATAATATTTTTCATCAGATATTAGCAAGTCAAGAAAAGAATTCTAGTCCATAAAAATAATTAAAAAATAAGTAAGTTGGTTGGGATATTTTATCTTTGATTCTGTTCTAATATGAATAAACTACATCGGTTAACATTCTGAAGTTAGCTATTCTCTGTGAAAAGACTGAGAGAGCATGTGGAAAGAACAACTGAGATAAGTGTTCCTGAATAAACCAAGGTTTTTCTTTCTGAATTTCCTTTTGTTACAATTTGTAATAGTTTTCTAGATTAGTAACCTCAAAATATAATGTATAATTACTGTATAATTATAAACCAATTCAGAATAAGTTACGTTTATCACGTTACGACAATGTTAGCCTTTACCATTCATTCATTCATTCATTCATTCATTTATTTGCAATGGGGGGTGTGTCCCCCGGTGGCAAATTGGATATACATAACAAATACATAATTATACATAACAATACATAATTATACATAACAATTCAATAACAATTAAACAACAATTAAACTGGAGTATTTACACAAATAGTCAGTCTTTTCTTAAACACACCTATATGTTTGGGAAAAGGCTCTAAGACTGCGGCAGGTAGAGAGTTCCAGTTATCAATGGCACGGTTTACAAAAGAATATTTACCATAATTTGTTCGCTGTGGTCGGCCCTTAACTTTGAAAGGATGATCGCTCCTACCCATGTAAGTGGGCTTTCCCAATCGTTTGCTAAGCTCACCCCATGCTGGTTGATTTGTATACGTGTTGTACATAGCGCAGAGTCTAGATTTCATCCTCCTAGCCTCCAGTGATTCCCACCCAAGTTTCTTTAACATACGGCTCACACTGCTCCTGGGATTAAAGTCACTGAGCACAAATCTAGCGGCCTTTCTTTGTACCATTTCCAACTCATTGATGAGCCCTACTTGATATGGATCCCAAACCGCCGAGGCATATTCCAGAATAGGTCTTACAAGTGACAAATAGCCTAATTCTTTAGCAGAGGTACTACTTCCTTTTAATACCCTCATTACAAAGTGCAGGGATTTGTAAGCTTTTGAAACTACACATCCTACATGACTACTCCATTTCATATCATTCCTTACGTTAACGCCCAAATATTTGCAAGAATCTTCTTCTACAAGTATTTCCGAGCCAATGTTATATTGAAAATCCTGCCTTCGCACTTTCCCTATTTTTAAGAGACTACATTTTCTTGTGTTTATTTTCATTTTATTTACAATCGCCCACTTATAGACCAGGTTCAGGTCCTCTTGCAGCACTGCATTGTCTTGTGAGTCAAGTATCTTTCGATATATTACACAATCATCCGCAAACAATCGACAGTCACTGCGAATTCCATTTGGTAAGTCATTTATAAACGCCAAAAACAACAAAGTTCCGATTACGCTGCCCTGAGGGATACCCGATGTTACGGTAATTTCATCCGAGAATATGCCTTCGACTTTCACTTTCTGGGAACGACCCGTCAAAAATTCTTGGATCCATAAAATTACTCTTCTATCAATCTTCGTCGAAGCTAATTTATGGAGTAGCATGTCATGCGGCACGACATCAAATGCCTTCGCAAAATCTATAACCACGGCGTCGACTGAAACTCCATGGTCTAACGATTCGCTAATGTCTTGAAAAAGTGATAGCATCTGACACTCGCATGAGTAACCTTTCCGAAATCCATGCTGCCTTTCATTAAACCATGATAATGTTTCCCACTGTTCCCTCAAGTAGTCGCAAATGAGATGCTCCATCTGCTTACAAACGATGGACGTAAGGCTAACCGGCCTGTAGTTGCCCAATTCAAGTCTGCTCCCTCCCTTAAATATTGGGACTACCGTAGCTCTTTTCCAGTCATCTGGGATTTGCGCATTGTTTATGGACACATTAAATATCACCTCCAAGTATCGTGCCACGGCCCTACCTCCTAATTTAAGTACTTCACTAACAATATTATCAGGACCCTTTGATACATTGAAACGCAGTTTTTGTATTAGCTTTAGAATTGCTGACTGGTTTATATGGAACAGAGGGGCCCCTGATTCGTCGTTAAGGTCCAACACACAGCTATTGGATTTATTGAACACACTACCGTAAAAGACATTTAATTCATTAGCAATGGCCTGTTTCTCAGTAATTAATTTACCGTCACCGGACATTATCATCGACAAATTATTTGAATTTCCCTTTCTTCTCCTAACATAACTGTAAAAATTTTTCCACCCACCCCCTCCCGAACCAAGTAAACCTTGCATATAACTGTCATGAGCAGCCCTCTTTTTTAAGACGAGTTCTCTTGATAAGGACTTAAATTTCAACATATACTTGTCACTATCATGTCTTTTATTGCATAATTTCCTAATTTTCCTTTTTAGTCTCCTAATTTCTCGTGTGTAATATCACAAAACGAGAAATTTTTAGTATACTGGTGGCTGATAATGTTTACAATTCACTTGCTCACAAGTACACAGTACCTTTAAGCCAAAGGGTTCATTCTAGGCCACTGTTCTGTGAAGAATTATCACATTAATTCCTTAATAATCTAAAGATGTTTTTATTCAGATAGCACTCATACAAGTCACTGTCTAGAAAGAGGCAAATATGTTAATTCCTAAGAAATTACAGTATATGCAACACTGTAACAGCATGCAATAATATCAATAATTGTGAGCGATTATGTAGCAGAACCATCTCACTTCCTTATGTATTTGATTGGATTTATTTCCAACGTTTGTGTTCTAAACACGCTTCAAGAATCAAAGAAAGTATTTACTCTATGACAGCCTATACTGGTATGAAAATGAATCGTTACCAGACTGCTACGTAACTAATTTCTCGGTTAGTAAAACTAACATAAATCTAACAATATAACAACGTATGAACTGCAGCTTTCTATCGTATTCGAGGTGCGCACGGTCACGTTACGGGATGGAACCACTAACTTCATTCAGTAAAACCTCACAAGTCATTCCTCATGTATACGTTTTACGTAATTATTCTAAGGCATCAAGCTTCTTCATTGATATTTATCTTATACTATAACATATTTTCACTTACACGATATAACCTGATGTACGGAACACCTGAAGCATGCAAGTTAGCAAAATACTCGTCTCACTGCATATACATTGAGTATACGTATGCGTGTAATCAAATAACCATGCTTTGTTTATAGAAATGTCAGAGTTAGGCCTACTTATAGCACCATGTAATTGTTTTGATTGTTCAGTGATATTATGTTCTCTGGCACGATTAAATAAAAACTTACGTGATCCTATTTTTCCACTCGCTGCTAAAAACATGTTCTCATTTATACATAACTAGCTATTGAACGCGTCGTTGCCCGTTCACAAGTCTTTGTATGATATAGAACGATACATGGCAATATATTTCGCAGAGTATATTCATTTTGCCCCTAGTGAGTTTAGAACATAGTTCTCATCGACTCTGATATTACTCAAGTGCAATATTAACTCACCGTAAACCTAGTCGGTCGAAAAGTACAGTGGAATACAATAACGTAGCAGAGCATGCAACAATAGTAAAAAGGGAATTATATACACAATTTCTCGAGAAATCAGTCTCGCAATTACTTTCCTGATAGTGTTTATTTTTGATTTAATGGGGAAATTAAGACGTCTTATAGCAGTGTTCACATACATTAGTTATCTCTATTATTTTTCAAATGCTGCAACTACCTTCTTGATAGGAAACAATATTTAAATTATTTAATGATTGGACGATAAAGTCATCATCGTGGAGTAAAATATACTTATGATTTTTAGTCCCACACAAATTACGTGAATAATGAGAAATGACTTATTCCTGTACTTAGGTCAGTGTGGACTATACTCGTAGCAGCATATTAAGGAACAGTATTGCTGTAAGAATAAATTACATGGATATGATCTCATTCACATCAACGTATAATCCCGGTTTAATGTAAAATATTAAGCTTAGATTCTGAGCACATTGGACTTCCTTAGACTCTAAAGTATTTCGTAAGATAAGAAATACATTCTCTATACTCAATCCTTAAAATTCTCTCTATAGTGGAATACAGTGTGATTAGAACTCATGACAATTATAACATTCGGATACTCAATTCCTTTTGTCAGTAAGGACTAAAATGTGAGCGATTAGTAGTTTATGTTATTAATATGTTTCAACTAAATTCATAATTTAACATCCGGTTCCATAACAAATTAGCATAGTTATAGAGCAGGGTAATTACCTATTACAATATAACCCGAATAACAAAGGCAAATTCTATTCGTAGAACAATCTGCAATATCACACAAAAGTTACTGTATTTCTGATTTGTAATACAAAAGGCAGCTTGTAGAGGTAAACACTGTCAACAACAACAAAAAAGAATGTAGAATGAAGACATTATGATTAATAAAACATAAATGTCAACAAATCAGTAGTAGAACACACCTTAAAGGTGTGTATAACACTTCGATTCTAGTAGATATTTCATACAAGATATTGCGCGTGATACCTTTCGTCATAAGGTGCCCTAAAGACTAAAAATTAAATTAAATAATTCTACAAAAAATTCAAAAATCATTTAGCCGACCACGTGAATTAGCGGCTATCATTCTCGGTTTTCGCCTCGGAGGTCCAAATTTGAATCCCGGCTATGTCGAGAAATTCTAATTCTGGTTTGAGAGCTGGAATGGGTTACACTGTGCATCCAGAGGAGAAACGTGGTAATTGTTTTCCACTTCTACTCGAAGCAAATACCGGGATAGTTCCTAACTGAAGGCCACAGCAACCTCCTTTCCAATCCTCATTTGAATGACAAATACACACACCACTACAGCCATCACAGTAACACATGTTATCAGAAAAATTCCATACACACTCAAGTTCATGGGGATATATGACCATGATACCGCAATGCCTCTAAATTATTCAACAACAACAGAATCATTTAAGCTCATGCCATCTGAATACTAAGTTTCGTGATGATATTTTCAGCTGTTGTAACGTTACGCCACATGCAGGGATAGCCAATGTATTCCTGTTTTATTTTCAATTCTCTACAACGACCCCTGTTGGTAACATTTTAAATAATACGTATTTAGATTTTTATGGTGTTCAGTTTCCTAATGTTCTTATTGTGGTTTGGATAGAAAATGGAGTGCTATGGCCTCTTACAGAGATAGATAGAAACCTGGTGTGCATGTCTTGACTTACTGTTGCCATGGTGTAAACGGACTGCCATGGCCTCTGGTGGTCATGTTTTGAACTACTATTGCCATGGAGAAAATGGTGTGACATGGCCTCTTACAGAGAAAGATGGATTCTTGGTGTTTACGTCTTGAGAAGCTGTTGCCATGGAAAAGACCAGCCTTGCCATTCCATCATCAGCTTATATTCTGATTTTATTAGCCTTTGCTCGAGTGCCAAATAGCGAAATCAGAAGAATGAGAAAGACTATCGAAAATTCATGTAACCAGCTTTTCTTCTGGGTCCTGAACTATGTGTATGCAAAATTTGGTTGAGATTGGTGGAACGGTGTAGATTTCTATTCGGAACAAACCCACACACATACACACCTACATACCCACATACAGACTTTCTCTTTTATATATAAAATAGAGTACAAATTAGGCAATGAAATGTTGCTCCTAAGTTTGAATGATGGATAATCTGTATGACTTATAAAGCACGTTGTATGCCTATAAGAAGATTCTCTTTAACAATAATGACCATTGGACAACAAAACTTACCTGTGAGAGCAGGTGTTAAAAAATTCACCACGACTGTGCTGCAGAGTTGTAGCACTTCAGGAGATGAAAATCGGCCATCCTGAGAATGATTTTCGTCTTAATTTTTAATTTAGTCCCCTTCCAGCCAACCTCCGGGAGTGTATCTTATTTCAAGTCCCGAAACATGTACTTAAAACCGAGGCCCTAAATAGCAGTTACACAAACTTGGCTAATACAGTCACCACTGATACACTGGTTATCAGACAATTTCAACATACACCCAATTACACAAGGCTGATGACATTTAGAGACATAAATTTACCCCGAAGGGGACCTTTAACGTGCCAATAAATCCACTTGCACGGCTCCCTCGCATTTGTGCACCCTCAAATGCCAACTGACTATGCCAGGTGGTGTATTCTTGGAATACACGGTACGAGAGAATATAAAGTTTAATGCTTTTGCATGTTCATTCCTTCCTCTTTATCAAACACCTACAGTGATCTTCTATTTTCTCTTTGGTGATCATGTCGCTTATATCTTTTGTGAGTCTGTTCTAGATATATATCTTCCATGACCCATCTAGCGTCATCTAGCAGCGAATCTCTGAAGCTCCTCAATTCTTCCTGGTGCAAGAGGATTTACTCATCCATCTGGCCACCAGATTTTGCAACCATCGCCAGCTATCTTCTCCGTGAGCAAGAGAACTTCGTCTACTTTTTCACTCACCATGCTGCTCTAGTATCGCCTGTTATCAACTCTTTGAAGACCATCTCCTCAAGGGAATTTAATTTCTTATGTTGGTTATGCTGATATGTATACCTTTTGTCTCCTACCCCCACTCTATTCCCTTCCCTAGTCCCTCTGTGCTTCGCTGAGTGGGTCTCACTTGTGCGCCGGCCGTCGACTCAGTTAAGGCTCAACTTGATCTAGCCTCCTGTCCTAACGAGGCATTTTTAGATTCCACGCCATGTGGTAACTTTAAACATCAAGGAGAACCTCACCTTCGCCATGCAGCAAAGTTAAGTACAAACTTCAAGTTTTAACCTCATCTTCATGGTTTTAACTTCTACATGCTTTTAACGATCTTTTATAGGCAGTGTGAAATTACTTACTTGTTGAAATAATCATCCTTCGCGGGATTTTCCATGTTGGGCTTTTGCCTAATTAAGCCAATCTTGGTGAAAAGCAGCATTTCTTATGCTTATTAAATGAGAGATCTTCTCACCACGTGGGATATCATCTATTACCCGCTGCCTATAAAGATTAAGCTCGTTCCACCGCTGGAATAACTTTGGCCCCATTCTGCTATTAGGATCGTTCTGGAACCATCCAGATCCTGCACTTTATCTACAAGTCACGCCGTCATGTATGTTCCACTCACTTGTGGCAATGCCATCCTAAACTAGGAAATCTTCCTTATAAATAAATGCTCTATAGCTAATTTTCTTTCCTCCGTTGGATTTGTTCAAGTGCATTTAATTGTAATTCACAACCTTCTCAAGAAATAGACTCTCGCCTACCTAGTGCAACCAGTTATTTTCATCATTGCAATAACTTTCTTTCCCATAAACTTTCGTGTTACTACAGTGAACTTTTCATCTATTTAACAGACTATAGTGAAAACTAGTGCTTGTCCAACTTTTCTGCCGCGTCGCGATCGTCCGTTTACATTAAATAAGGCCATGAACATTTATCCTCAATCCCAATTGATCTTTCCTAAACCTTCTACTAACAAACCATATTAATAAAATTGTAACTCTGGATCATTTCCAATAAGGTGTCACTCTAACGAAGTGCCCTTCCATCTTGCTTGTTTATCATTAATTAATTTCTGTATAACTACGTGTTTTATACACGGTTCAAGCTTACATTGTTTCTACCTTATAATCAGGGAAAACAATTCTTTCAACTCTTGAGTGAGTTATTTCTAGGTCTCACGAAATGGAAACTGCCCCATTTGGCTCGTGATTCCTACTTAAACATAGGAGGTCGAGAACCTTCCTTTTGATTTTCTCTTCAGGTTTCACAGTAAGTGACCTGCCCTTATTTGTATAATAACCAAAATAATTCAGCTTAAATATAAGAAGTTGTAGGAACTCCTATCTTATTCTTCATGTTTTTCTTATTATTTTCGAAGTTGTCATTTTTTCTAGAATATTCTCTCAGGAGTTTCTTAAAGTACACACCTTGTACTCTATTTATTGTTAAATTTTAATTACTTCGTTTGGTTTTTTTTCTTACAAAGATTTTAGAATATATATAAGGTTCGAAACCTCATAAATTGTTAATTGCCTGGCGCAAACGTTTAATGCTTTCTGAGGTCTGTGACCCCAAAATTGTTAACCAAATTGAAAATATATTTGTTAAAGTTATCAACTTCTTTTGCCTTGTTAAATAAATTAAATATTTGTTTTTGGATTTATCATTTCGCAAATTCAACGGTTAGGCAAGATCCTGTCTTCCTTGGCTCTCTCTACTCAATGCCATTAAATCTATTGATAGGGCTTTCAACACTCGTTGCATTTGAGCAAGAACTCTTAGTGGTAATCTCGTCAAAGTTTCTCTTAGCTTTAAAAGCTAATTCTAACTGGCTAATTCTAACTAATTCTAATTCTAGCTACCTGCTTGTGGAGATCCTCTCCGAAAACTTATGGTTAGTTTTCCTAAAGATAAGTGTTTCTTTTTGTCTAAACTTTTAGCCGGCTCCTTGCTGAGTAAAAGCTTAGCCATTTCCAAATGCAACCATTGGTCCACTTACCAAAATTACTCCCCAAGGTATAATTTTTTATCATTATCCTTCTTGGAAGCACTTGGTCGCTTTTTTCAGGAACTCTATAACTTCGAAAACTGGAAATACCAAACCTGATTCAAATTATTGGCATTCTTCGAATTACTTTGCAAAAACGAATTTCTTTGAACAGACATACAATAAATCTGTTACTCTCAGTCTTGCCAGACCACCACCCTTCCCCATAGTAAGCAGATGCATGCTTGAGAGGGAATATACTAAAGCCACTCTCTTGCAAACCGCCCAAGTCCTAGCTGTGTTTCCCGTCAGCTTAGACCAAGCCCTTACCCATTTTAGGTATCAGAGAACGGATTTGCGGTGGCAACCGCCTCTAAGTGCATTTAAGGTTAACTTTATAACTTTTGTGTGACTCTCCTCCTATTTTTCTATCCTTTGTCTCCAGTCCGAAACCTATCTCCTTTTCTTAATCATCTTCCCTTGGTGGTTAGGTTATTCCTCAGCCAATAATCTACCCACCAGGCACAGGGGCACAGGGGCACAGGGGTCGAGATCGTTACCGTTGTGCCAGAGATAATTTTTACTATTTATACAATAACTTCAGAGTTTTATAAATTACAATAAAAGCTTTCTTTTCTACAATAATAAGTTATTAATTTCGTTTTCTAAAATATGTACTTTGCTTTATTTATTCACTCTGTTTTCTTTATAAAATATATAAATTTTGGAGGATAATATAGGCCCTATATTACTTAAGTGTAGGCTACTTAGGAAGGAAAATAGCCAGTGATGGACGAAACAAGGTTGACCTCGGCAAGGAACACATTTCTACAGAAAATAAATCTAATATAGATTTAGGCATTAGAAAGTCATTTTAGAAAGCATTTGTCTGGTGCATTGCACTAATCCAATACTTGCCACACATCCTAAAAATATTCTGTAGGCTTTTCCCCCCGTTTCTAGGTTATAATCAGCAACTTTTAGGGCATATTCGCGTGCATATTTTTAGAGGTCTTAAACATCCGACCCCAAGTGATTACCGTACATTGCGTGCACTCCAATTTCTTTTGTAGAGAGGGTGAATCACGATACAAGTATTATACATACACCTATTAATGAACGAATAAAAGTATAGATATTCGGAAGTACTTCTGGGCTGTATTGATTAATGTATCTCATCCTTACATCTAAGTCAGGTGACCATAAAAGAGAAGACAAATTATATTTCGGTTGCCAATAAAGGCGTCGGAATGTAACTATTAAATTCCTAAAAAAATATGATGGTGTCGATATCTTATCACTTGTTGAACTTGCTCCACAAGGTATACGAGGTTGCCGGCAATGACACGTTACATCGAGTGCAGCTGTTTTCATTTCTGAAGCTCAATGATGGATGGACGGGAGAGATTAGCCCGCTGGCGGTGATGGATCACGTGTGTTTTGTGAGAAAACAGTCTGGTTAGACAAGCAGGGTGAGTTAAGTGGCTGGTCCGCGCCCGTAGCACTCAGCCACCCTTCTTTCTGTGTGTGTGGCCAGTTCAATATCAAGAGGGTTGAGCTCACCTCAAGTACGTTTAAACTCACACAAGACGAACTTTAATGCAATGATCATTTATTTGGAAAACGTATAATATCTACAGGACGTAGTCTATCCACTGGTACGTCCCAAATTGAAACAGCATACACAACTACGTTCATTAAGAATCTTCTTCTTCTTCTTTTCTTTCGTCTTTTCCCACTCAAGTGGGGTCAACGTTCCTGGCAAGTCTTCTCCATTTCCCTCGGTCCCATACGTCCTCTTTTCTTAGATGTTTCTTTTAAGAATATTTGGTTATTTTGAACCTACAAGTTTTCTCTACACACTCAAGATTAGTTGTCGCAATGACTACACTTTGCTATATCTAGAGCGTTGTTATCCATATAAACCGCACTCGTCCCAGGTTCCGTATTGACCATGTTTACAAGATGAATAACACAATTTTCACTCGCCAAATCAATACTTTACTAAAAATACTGTGTCATATGATGTTTCACACCAACATATGGGCTGAAGAAGAAAACATTTCAAGTTTCCGAAACATGTACCTATAGTATTTTTAGTAAAGTAAATTATTGATTTGGCGAGTGAAAATTGTGTTATTCTTCTTGTCTATGTTATCCACCCAACTATGACAACCGCTTTCGATTCCCGGTAATGGAAGAGTTTTATGAACTGCCCATCCACCTATCAAGGGTTACATGAAAGATACAATCAGCTATAAAATTAGTACCAGATGCATTAGAGGATTCGTTTTAGGATTTCCAAGTCCATCTGCCTAAGTATAGTATTTACTTCTTGTAATGCTTTAATCTTGATTCGTTAACCTTCACACGCAAACCCATTTCAAAGGCATTCAGTGTTATAATAAGCCGATTTTTTTTAGATCTTGTTAACGTTTCACAAAATCTCATTGCTTTTAGAAAATCATGATCTAAACATTTTAAGAATTTATAAGATTCTTACGTTTGAATTATCAAGATGTGTGTAATGATTTTTATCCTAAGTAGACTTATGAAGCCAATATGGTTGGTTGGTTAATTCTTTAGTTTAGTGGCTGCTACAACGTTGTCATGTAGCCCCGTGTACTTTGGGTGTGTGTGTAGAATTTGTCTCAATGCCGGTGTTAATTGTGATGGCTGTATTAGTGTGTGTTATCTGTGATTCAGGTAGAAGGACTGCAGACGATGAATTTTTCAAGTAGTTCCTACTTTTACTACCAAATGCTACTGTCCACGACTCCTAACTGCGGACTTGGCTACTGGATGCCATCGCAGCCAGCACCGGACGACGAACATTGGAACTAGTATAGCGTTATCAAACTAACCTACACATTTTAGCTTCCACAAGTGTAGTTAGTGGAAAGTTCTTTTTCATGCCGTAAATCTATGACATGGGACCGATGGCTTTACTTCCCCTCTGAAGGAACGCTGTTAAAAAATCCGACGACATCGACCTGGTTTGAACCCGCGATCTTGGGTATAGAAGCTCAGCATGCTACCAACTACGCCACCGAAGCCATCGAAGTCAATATGGGGTCGTGTGTGTGTCAGTCCTTTTGTCTGTCCTTGTGCCTCCACTTACCAACTACAGTACTTAACAGCCGCACTATCGTAACTAAATTTGGTATGAGTGAAGTTCAATGCCACAACATTCCAACGTTATCATTCTGCTAACTGCTACAAAAACAAGATTGTAATTTGAATCCAGGGCTGGATACCTTAGAAAGTATGCCTGAAACTAGTTCAAAACTTGGTATACATTTCAGTCAAAACTTTTGAGCACCCCACGGATGACAGTGTTACCAACCTAAATGCATACGACTTGATATGTTCGATTTTTAACAGCACGTTAAGTGAATTTCAAGCAAGTTTTTCAAGTGCAATGTATGCAATAGGCCAATAAAAATATATATTTTTAGATGAACCATAGCTCACACTATCTATTTAAGCTCTTAAGGCATTTCAACCATTTGCGCATTATCTTAGAATCTATGCAAGGAACGGACTTGTTAGGCCACGATATTTTAGATATATTTAGAGTGTATATCAACGTCAGTGTTTACGCTAGGGTGACCACGTCCAATAACGGAATATCTTAAACTTAACTCAATAAGTATTGGTTACAACTATTTCATATACGATATCACCGTACGAGACGAGAATACGTCCCCAATTCACCAACAACTCAAGCTGCTTGCATGAAGAAGTATGACATTTCATACCCTTCCATCAGGAAATTCAAACAGGGAGACGAATTACACTTTAAAAACACTTACGCTATGCAATAGCATAACAGCATGTAGTGCTACTATCAAGGTTCCATTTTCTTACATGTGACCAATTCCAAATAACATATTCCATTTAATTGTCAGAGAGAAATTCATTGTTGCTTTGCGTCATTACACGGAAAATCTGAATATCACTGCAGTCAGTTAACAATCGAGGTGGGTTGGTTATAACTTGGAATCATAGCATTCCACCAATTGTCTGGAGTGAAGAATAGCAAAGGAGGACACATATATATACAAGAGAGGTTGTGTTCGGGTTAAGATTCAAACAACAGATCTCTAATCGCTGCTGACAGCCAGTCTTCAGATGAAGGACCATATAAGCCCACCAGGATACGCTGGTGAGCTGACTGATCGAAACGGGATTAGAACCTGATATCTAATCGGTGTAGTCTTCAAGATTGAGCATGTCTTAGGCCTCGAGGCTGGGGTGGGGGAGTGGATTGTTCTATCGGCACCCTCGTAGAGTACATGCTAATCCTAGCTAATTAGGACACTCAAGGCACCATCTTAATCTAATAACGCACAATACAGTCTTCTTGACAGTAACTAGTGACTAGGGGGGTACATAACGAGCAGGGGTGGCACTATAAGCATTCATCACTGCTATTACAACCACTTCAAGCAGGAACAACATACATTCACCGGTATTAAATATTTACAGCACCAAGAAACAAATGAGAAACATGCCATTAATATTGAGAATATCACTGGTTACGTATAACATAAGATTATACATCTGTGGCTGAGAATACGAACAGAAATAGAAAACTTTGTTAATGATGATGATAATGATGATGATGATGATAATAATAATAATAATAATAATAACAATGATGATGATGAGGAGAGTATAGAAGACGACACAACGATGAACTCTATCTACATGTGGAGAAAATAACGGACACCATTCGCAAAAGAAGACTCTCCTTTTATGGCCATTTAACACGAATGAACTCCGGAAGATTGTCCAACCGAATCTGTGCCTACTTTGTGGGAAAGAAAACCAACGGGATCTGGTTTACAGAGGTGGAAAAAGATCTACAAGAACTGGGGATAACACATGAGGATATCTTGGAACGTGACTCTTTGAAGAAGAAACTTGGGGAGATACAGAGTTTTCAGCCAAAACCTATATTGAAAACCGGCAAGAAGTGGACCGGAGAACGAAGGGAAGCTCACCGAAGAAGAATGCGCGAATACTGGGCCAACGTGAAAAAACGAGGGAAAAGGCAGTTGAAATAACGTGGTCCATAGAAGACCGAAACGATTATAAAAATATATATATAACAAGCTGACCCGACAGACGTTGTCCTGCCAATCAAAGAAAGTGTTGTAACTTTGTTTCTTGAAGTGCTTTTGGATACACAATATTTTTTTCAATTTCTGTTAACTGCCTCTAAACTATCGTGAATTGAATAAACTAATTTAGAAACATTCGTTGGAGCGTGCGCAACAACTCTCCAAAGTTTCATCGCAAACGGATAAATGGCATTTAACGCATGCGGGATTTGGTTTAAATTATTCGTGCGCTGTCACTCATTTGTTGAATCTACTCGTGCTCTACCAACTGTGAAATGGATTTACTAAGTTAGAAAGCTTCACGTAAGGGTACACAACAACTCATCAAAGTTTCATCGCAATCGATGAATAGTATATGAACGCATACAGGATTTTGTTGGACGCTTCGCGCGTCGTCACTCATTTGTTACGTCTACTCGTGCGCTACCAATATTGTAAAATGGATTTACCAAGTTGAACACCTTCCCTGGCGTGTACACAACAACTCGTCAAAGTTTCATCGGAATCGGATGAATGCCATATGAACACATAAGAGATTTTCTTTAAACGATTCGCGTGCCGTCACTCATTTGTTGAATCTACTCATGCGCAACCTATTGTAAAGTAGATTTACTAATTCTGAAACCTTCTCTGGCGTGTACTCAATGATTCACCAAGGTTTGATCGCAATCAGATGAATGATATATGACCACATACGGGACATTGTGGAAACGATTCGCGCGCCGTCGCTCATTTGTTGAATCTACTCGTAGGCTACTTATTAAAAACTGGATTTACTAAGACAGAAACATTTCCTGGAGTGTACACAACAATTCACCAAAGTTTCATCGCAATCTGATAAATGGTATATGCCGCATACGGTACTTTCTTGAAATGATTCGCGTGCCGTCACACATTTGTTGAATCTACTCGTGCGCTACCTATTGTAAAATGGATTTATTAAGCCATAAACCTTCCGTAGGGTGTACACAACATCTCACCCAAGTTTCATCGCTATCGGACGAATGGTATTTGAACGCATACGGGACTTTGTTGAAACGCTTCGCACGTCGCCACTCATTTGTTGAATCTACTCGTGCGAAACCTCCTGTGAAATGTATTTACTAAGTTAGAAACCCTCACGTAAGTGTACACAACATCTCACCCAAGTTTCATTGCAATCGGATGAATGGTATATGAACGTTAACGGGACTTTGATTAAAAGTTCGCGCGTCGTTGCTCATTTGTTGAATCTACTCGTGAGCTACCCATTGTAAAATGGATTTACTAAGTTAGAAACCCTCACGTAAGTGTACGCAACATCTCACCCAAGTTTCATCGCTATCGGACGAATGGTATTTGAACGCATACGGGACTTTGTTGAAACGCTTCGCACGTCGCCACTCATTTGTTGAATCTACTCGTGCGCAACTTCCTGTGAAATGGATTACCAAGTTAGAAGCCTTCACTTAAGTGTACACAACAACTCATCAAAGTTTCATCTCAATCTATGAATGGAATATAAACTAAACGGGATTTTGTTGAAACGGTTCGCGCGTCGTCACTCATTTGTTGAATCAAGTCGTGCGCTACCTAATGTGAAATTGATTTACTAAGCCAGAAGCCTTCCCTGGAGTGTACACAACATCTCACCCAAGTTTCATCGCTATCGGACGAATGGTATTTGAACGCATACGGGACATTTTTGAAACGCTGCGCGCGTCGTCGTTCATTAGTTGAATCTATTCGTGCGCTATTTATTGTAAAATGGATTTACCAAGCCAAACACCTTCCCTGGAGCTCACTCAACATATCACCCAAGTTTCATGGCAATCGGATGAATGGTATATGAACGCATACGGGACTTTGAAACGCTCTAACGTGCAGAGACAAACAGTAGAATTCGACATCACTGCCACCTTTGGTATAAAACACAACTTTCCGCCACGGGCGGAGTGTATGTTATGGCGGTAGTTGCACAGGTTGCAACCAGGTGGCTCTAACGTGCAGAGACAAACCGTCCAAAGACATCAGCTTTCACGAAGGCCAAGGCTAGTGGTTTCCATGACGACTGTTTTTGACTGAATTTTGTGGTTCAAAAATTGTGTGTAATTTGTGGTTCTAAAATTGTGTTCATTCCACCTACCGGGTCAGATTGTGAATCTAAACCATACATGGACCCACCCTAATATACATACCAAATTCCATCAAAATCGGTTCAGTCATTTAGGAGGAGTTCAGTCACATACACACGTGTCGAAGAATTATATATATAAAGATAATAATGATGACGATGATGATGATAATGATAACGGTATAGATGATGATAATGTTGATGATGATGATTATGATGCCAATGACGAGAATGATAATAATGATGATGATAGTGATGATGATGATAATGATGGTGATAATGATGATGATAATATTGATGGTAATGATAATGATGATGATAAAACAATACAATACATTTATTCCATTCTATGTTATTTTAAGGGGCGGGTTATTCCATCCTCCTGTCAGGTATAAAATTATGCTCCCACGCAGTTTCTTATGGTTTCAGTGCTGGTAACTGACTTTCCTACTTGATCCTACTTTAATCAATCAACGTAATTGATCTTCAGTCGGTCAAACATACATAATGGGCGGAAAGTGACGTTTATTGTATCACTATATTACAGTAAACGAAATAAGTGTTACATGAATTATTTATACATTAAAATAATTCACTAACAAACGGTAGGGGTATAATTGGATGACATGTTCGTTCGTCAAGTGAGCATCATCAGATCCATTTATACATGACAAAATGGCTGAACAAAACACTATCAAACCCATAATGCCACCAACAAATAGTCACGGCCCACCAACAACAACCCGCTAAAGGCACGGCCAAATCTTAAGAACGCGGCTACTGCCGCTAAATACTCAAGCATTAAGCATTCAAAAAAGTACTCTTTATTTTAATATCTACAATGTTGCAAGACTAAGAAATTACCATCCCACCCATAAACAGTCTCTCTCCACCAACTAACCTTTTTTGCAAAAAAAAAAAGTTTGGTGCTTTCGTTTGCTTGGGCAACACTGAAAAATGCCTTCAAACCTCACATTAATCTTTTTTGTATTGTATAATAGTATCTGATGATGCTCGATTGACGCGTGAAACATGCCATCCAATCAAACCAACACCATTTGTTACAGAAGTGTGTTAAATGTATGAATAATACATGAAGCATTTCTTTTCGATAATAGAGTGAAAAAATAATTGTATTTTTCTACCAAAGAAAATTAATTCTGTTAATTGATTATTATACTAGCCTCACTGAAAATTGGCTTCTAATATTTCAATAATCCTAGTTTGATAACAGTGTTAGTGATTCTTTTGCTTTAAGGAGTATAACTTCGACGACAGCGATACAAAACTACCTTTACAACCGCTGCGTTTGTTGCACAGGCTTTTTGAAAATAAACGTGCTTTGAATTTTCAGGAATCTTTTTATAATTACATAATTTTAACAACACTTTCATGAACATTAAAGAAAAATAATCTTTGAAAAACGCACATGCTAAAACATAAATATAAGGAGGAATTACATCTAAAAAGTACAGCTTTGTAAGTTGAAAAGTAAAAAAAAAAAAGGAAGAAAAAAAGGGAAATTTATATCTAGAAAAACATTTTAGTGAGAAATTGGAATCAGAGAGGTTTCCGCATTTTAGTACATTTAGAAACATAGGTTTTCTCTTCGTTCATTTGAAGCACTAGCACTGATTTTTGGGGTGCAAATGACCTTGCTGTTCCGCCCCTTAAACATCAACAACTGACTAGCATTCATTTTGATGTTGTTCTATGTTCGTAGCCTATTTCTTATTTTTAGCCTACTTTTCACATTTTGCAAAAATGAGGAAAAAGTAGACTTATGAGATCGGGCAAATGTCTGTCTGTCCTTCTGTCTGTCTGTCTGTCTGTCTGTCCTTCTGTCTGTCTGTCCGGCTGTGTGTGTGTGTGTGTCCCCCCCCCTATCAACTCCTAAACGGCTGCAGCAAACGAAACACAATTTGGTAGGAGTAAAGACCTATACCTGAATATCTCACGGCCATATTTGAAAATGATGTCAGTGCTACCAACTGCTGAAAAATCGCATTTGAAATTTGAGCTCCATGTTGGACATCTTGGAAGGTTTGAATCAGAGCTATTTCAAAATTGGCACACGTATAGATAATAACATTGCAGTGTAATTTCCAGGAGGCCATACATGGCAGTGTTGCTAAAATGAATATAAGCCTGCTGATAGGTCCAAATTTTAAATGCATATAACCTCTACACTATCAATTGGATTTCAACCAAATTTCGTATGTGCTATGTGTACATAAACAGATATGACTGAGCGTATTCTTAAGAGCCACCAGAGCTGCCAACTGTTAATAAATGCTCTTAATTTGTTTTAATCCAAATACCCATATATCAGAAAGTATGCAAGCCGACAGTTTTAAACTATGCACACGTATAGTACCTGCCATTCTATATTAATTTGGAGTAACTTATATACTTCAGTGCTACCAAAATGATTCTAAATCTGCTGAGACGTCCAACTTTAAATTAATGTAACTTCTATACTATCCAATGGATTTCATTCAAAATTGGCACAAAAATAGATCATATTATTTCAGATTATTTCTGACCAATGCGTGTATGGCATTGTTGCCAACATGATTTTACGCGCGCTGTTAGATCCAATGTTTAACTGCATGTAACGTCCAGGCTATCCATTGGACTTCAACCAACTTTTGTATTCTGTACCCTAAGAAATGGATCTAAGAATATATTCAATCACCAGGGCTGCCAACTGTAGTGCTTTATTAGGCTACATTATGCCAGGTATACAGTATTTCGAGCTAATTAAAAATTTCGATATTACTAACTTAATTTCGTCATTAATCATTGGCATGAATCTTAAATTTTAAGAAAAGTAGGCTGTTTAGTTTGTCACGGAACTTCTTTTTATATACATAGTCTAAGAGAAATAAGAATGTCCTTTGGTGGGTATGCTATAAGGGATCCAACAATAAAACTGGCTGGTTTCAGTCTCCCTCGCTCCACCTTGACCAATCTTAACAGGATACGTTGTGGTGTTGGGAGAAGTGCTTCTGTTCTCCACCAGTGGGGTTGGCTGATGTCTCCTGCTTGTGACTGTGGTTCTGAAGTGCAAACCATCATGCACATTGTGAAGGACTGCCCTTTGCGAGCATTCTCTGGATCAATCGAAGACCTCCATCGTTTAACCCCTGATGCAATCACTTGGTTGGAGAGACTGCACATACGTCTGTGAGAGGCTAACACATTGCCGAAGCCTTTCTCACATTTCTTTGTTTTCTTATATTATTTATATAATTTGTGACCCGATTGTCAATTGTGACATCATAGGCTAATAATAGTAATAATAATAATAATAATAATAATAATAATAATAATAATAATAATGCTAATAGCATCCACGATTGTGTGAAAGTATAAGGAAAGTAGCCTCAGGAATGAGATAAGTACCATTAGATTGCTACACATGTCCGTATATTATGGTGCAAAATTAAAACTTTGACATTTTTGAAGAATTTGGACATTCTGAAGCCTCTTAATAAAGCACTGATTAAATCAGTTATTAATTTAAATTGTGAAAGAAACTTCTCAATGTTGAGGAATGAAAACATAAAGGCTCTTGCAGCAGAAGAAACTGCAAGGACAGGTCATGTGGAAATCGAACCGAGGGGTTATCATAGCGTCGGAGCAGTAAGCTCTGCAGATGTAGTAGCGAATTGAAACTTGCACATCTACGTAAATTGACTCGCCCGTTTCTTTACTAGAAACGCGAGTCGAACTTGGGTAATGAGAATCCATTTGATTTCCATCTTAAAGCTGTATAACTCGGGATAGCTTAGAGCCACTTTATTTACAGCCCGATGTTTCTAGCAGCAATTGATGGCCCAGAGTAGTAACTGGAACTTATTTCGAGTGCCTGATTGGTATCAGCCAGTTACTATACTAGTATTGAGTCGTTAAGTCCTATTTATATCCAATAATTTCGCATGCAGGTTGGCTTGTATCTTAATCTAAGGGTATCCAGCAATCGATTCTGCACAAACTCATAGTTCAAAACATCGATTAAATCGAACATTTAAATGCCAGTCAACAAGGAAAATGCTTGCAAGAAAAGTAATACTAAACTTTTCATTGTGGCACCAACACACCTCAACAAACCTTCAGTTGTCTCGGTGTACGTATTGAGACTACGGATCCAGAGATCCTGGACTCGATTCCCAGCTCTTCCAAGAAATTGAATGCTGGTCTGAAGGTTGAAGCGGAGTAGGCTACACTCAGCCTCGTGAGACAAAACTGAGAATATATGAGTTGATTCCCACCTCAACTGTGTAGATGTGGTTTTCCATGGCTTCCCCACTTCTACTCGAGGCGAATGCTGGGATGGTTCCAAACGTAAGACCACGATCACCTCCTTCCAAATGTTTGCCTCATTTACAAATATACACACGAAATAAAATGATAATGCTTTTCAGTCGGTTAACACGATTGTACCAAATTGTAATTAATGTTATTCCCTAGACCTAAAATAGTACATCGTTCAACGAGCCTATAATGGCAATAATTAACACTCGAGTATGTTTATGCTCGTTTTATAATTTCCGTACGAGTGTCTTATATTACCATTATAGGCGAAATGCATACGACTGTTTATGTTCGACGATAATTATAACTATTTTATGTTCGAACATAAATATTCATATATATCTGTCGAGATTTCGCCAGTTTTATGTACTGAACAGAGCGTATGGGACGCTGAGAATACCTTGTATTTGGCCATGGCCTCCTCAAATACCCCACTATGACACTAGCCACACAGTGACATTTAAAATAGAAGGTCGTGGAAGTCAGCGCAGATGCGATGCTATCCTTACCTAATTGGTCACGAAATTGTTTATTGAGCTGTGATTGGTGTGAGAAACTGTTTCATAATGAAAAATAGTGTTATAATGACCCTCATTATGATACAGTTTAGTGTCAAATAATATTTTTATTTTGACATCGTCGAATATAAAAAATGCATAAGATTAATTATGTATTGTCTGGTAGGTCGTCAGCCCGAAGGCTGGTTGGATCCTCAAAAAGTATCACCGTTAGGTTATATGGGTAAGATACCCACAAACACCATTGAGGCGTACTTGGCAAGATGAGGAGTTAGGTAGTTTGTCATTGCTTTCCTCACTGAGTCAGAACAGCAGTACTAACCCTACGAGTAGAACCTTTCACAGCATTCACAGGCACTGAGACATCGGTGAATAGCCACATTTTACTCTAGCCTATGTCAACAGAAAAATGCAAATGTACTGTATTCATCAAGAGTTGGCAAACAGTCAGGAATTACGTATTAAATTATATTAATTATATTAGAATAATGTATTACATCAGATTAATTTATTATGTATTACATGAGAAAATTGGGCTGGAGGTGAACGAGGAGAAAAGTAAACATCTTGGAGTATCACGTCGTCGAGTTCTCCCCCTTACATTGTTGTAGACGGACATTCTTTCGAACGAGTTGAAGAGTTCAAGTACCTGGGCTCAATATTATACCAAAAAATGGAAGTGACGAAAGAAGTACATCAATGCATAACAAGTGCTAATCGCGTGTTCCTTAGTCTGAACAATCTCTTCTTTAATCTCGTCTAAAATATCTCAGAAGAAAAATTCCATCTTTACACGACACTAGTGAGGCCAGCACTTTTATAAAGTTGTGAAACTTTGGGACATCAGCAACGACAGAAGATTCAATAGCGTTTGAAAGAAAGGTACTTCGAAAAATGTATGGACCCGTCTACAATACGGTAACATGGAAGGTAAATGGGAGAGAAGAAAGAATGAAGACATGAACCAGAGGTTTGAAAAGTCACACATTGGACGAATATTGGGACAGAGGCGACTGCAATGGTTTGGACACAGCTTACGAGCGGACGGATCCCTTCCTAAGAGAGTCCTCCAATCTCAACCCACGGGAAAATGCACGAGCGGACGCCCAAGAACACGATGGAAGGATCGAGTGACGACGATCCTTAAAGAAGTGGAACCGACAGCCGTGGAGGATGATGCTAGTGACCGGAAAATATGGAGTGCCATCTGCAGCAAATACCTCTCTTGTGATTGACTGGCTTTCCTTTTATTGTTTTATTTTTGTTTGTGTTTTGTAATTTTTTTTAGCCTATTTTCATTTTATGAAAAGAAAATAGGCTTATGAGATCACCTTTTGTCCGTGCGTCTGTGTGCGCGCATGTGTGTGATTCGTGTGTGTGTATGTGTTTCCCCCATATAACTTCTAAACGGCTGGAGTGACTTCAATGCAACTCGGTAAGATCATAGCACCATTCTGGCCAACCCCGACCGTACCCTTCAAATTTTATTGTGTCGCACCAATCGAATATGGCGGCAGTGCGAAATATTTCACCAGCATTCAGTATCTCTGAAACTATTACCGATATCACCCTGAAATTTTGTACGGAGATAAAGGGCACTACAAGAAGTGTACCTATGAGACGTTCATAAACTTGGTAACTACAAAACCGACATGGCGGCCAAGCGAATTTGAGACTTTTAAATAGACTTTTCTCGCGATTTAACCATCCAACCGTAATTAAACTTGGTACAGAAAGTGTTCATACACATTGTAATGCACTGACATCTAACTTAGTTCAATTGTTTACACCACTTCAAAATGGCGGCTGTGCGAAATATTTCACTGGCATTCTATATCCCCGAAATTATTACAGATATCATCCTGAAATTTTGTACGGATAAAGGGCACTGCTTCAAGTTTAACTATGTAACATTCAAAAATCTGTTAAATACAAAACGAACATGGCGGCCAAGCGAATTTGAAACATTTTAATAGACTTTTCTCGTGATTTAACCATCTGAACGCAGTGACATGTGGTACATTAAATTATTTTACATATTGTAATGCACTGGCATCTAATTTAGTTCAATTGTTTACATAACCTCGCTTCCGTGGCTTAGGCGGCAGCACGCTGGCCTCTCCCCGCTGGGTCCGTGGTTCAAATCCCGGTCACTCCATGTGAGATTTGTGCTGGACCAAACGGAGGCAGACAGGTTTTTCTCCGGGTACTCCGGTTTTCCCTGTCAAAATTTAATTCCAGCAACACTCTCCACTAGCATTTCATTTCATCTGTCATTTAATTAATCATTGCCCCAGAGGAGTGCGTCAGGCCTCGGCAGCCGGCACAGTTCATATCCTCGCCGATAGATGGGGGCTTCATTCATTCCATCCCTGACCCGGTCGGTAACTGGAAGCAGGCTGTGGATTTTCATGTTTTTTGTTTACATAACCTAAAGATGGCGGGTGTGCGAAATTTTAAAATAAGCTTTTATTTCTTGTGCGGTAATTATGCGATCGAAGTGAAACTTTGAATAATGAAGCTATGCAACAATTTTCCTTTCATGGTACATAACTATATGGCCTATACATATAACAATCCAAAATGGCGAGCATCCGAAATATTTTGATGGTTCTCAATATCTACGAATCTTTTACAGCAATCAAACTGATTTTTTTATGTTCATAGAGGCTACGGACATAAGTTCACCTATAGGACTTTCAGTAACCTGGTGAGTACAAATCCAACATGGCGGGGACGCGAAATATAAATATTTAATTGGACGTTTCTCGCGATTTAACCATCCGAGTGCAGTGAAACTTTGCACGTTAAATGCATATACAAATGTTAATCCACTGCCATCTAATTTATTTCAATTGTTTTCATGACCAGAAGATGGCAGCTGTGCAAAATTTTAAAATCTCGTTTCTACCTCTTGTGTCCTAATCATGCGATTGAAGTTTGAATACCACACGTACACAATAATCTTCATGTAATAGTACGTAAATAAAAATCCAACCTGGTGACCATCTGATATATTTATACGGTTCTCAATATATACGAATCTATCACAACAATACTATTGAATTTTTTGTATGATGATAGAGGCAATTAACATGAGTAGGATATGTGAACATAGGCCGTATAGTTCTTCACGGAACGACTTGTTCCCTTTGTAACATTTTTTGGTTTTTGTAATATTTGTAATATTTTCTTTTTCTATTGTCCCTCAGCTGTAGGCCTCAAAGGCTCGTTGAATGCAATAAATGATGATTACATGAGATTAATCATGTAATCTCATGGAATTGTTTTCAGAAATTACTTGAGTTTAATTACGTATTACGATAGATTAAGTATGAATTACACGAGATTAATTATGTACTACATGAGCTATTTATGTTTAACATGAGGCTAAACATATCACTCATTAAATCATTTTGATGTGTAGGGAATAAGACTCATTACAGTCTGCGTACAATCGTGTTGACCGAGAGAAAAGCAATTACTTTTCATTTACTAAGGCAACATTGAAAAATTGCTTACAACACGATAACATAAGTGCACGGATCTACATTACCACGATATCACAAAACTCCAAAATAAATCAACAACAACAAACGTTCAGTGTGATCCCCGGCTTACAGCATATTGTGCACCAATTGCTGGATATGAAGAAGGATACGAGTAGCATCTTCCGTGATGAAGCGACATACCAATTGAGTATGGCGTCTCGTGTGTGGAAACGCTTCCTTTGGAGCGGTTCCATAACTATCGTGCAAGGCAATGACGGATGTATTAGGAAATCAGGCTCTTTCGTGTGCAGTGCAGAACGCTTCACAAAATCTCAACAACACTGCATTTCCGAGACCACAGCAACGGAAATCATACGGGCTATGATTCTAACGAAAGTCTACCTCTTATATGAATGAACATCTTTCAAGTCTAGATGGATTCGTCTTAGCGTGTAAATTACTTGGATATAAAGCTAATTATCTGAAAAATAAACAAATAAACATTAAACTAATGTAATCTATAAATCAGAAACCTCTATGTACATCAAATTGGCAGGTGAAAAACTAAAGGAAGTAGGAGACTTATGTTACTTAGGAAGCAAAATCACCAGTGATGGACGAAGCAAAGAGGATATAAAAAGTAGGTTAGCTCAGGCAAGGAAAGCATTTCTACAGAGATGGAATCTGTTGACATCGAATATAGATTTAGGTATTAGGAAGTAATTTTTGAAGGCATTTGTCTGAAGCGTGGCACTCTATTGAAGTGAAACTTGGACTAACGGTGCAGCAGAAAAGAGGAGAATTGAAGCGTTTGAAATGTGGTTTTACAGAGAAAGATGAAGATCAGATGGGTTGATAGGGTTACAAACGAAGAGGTATTAAGACGGGAGGGAGAGGAGAGATGTTTCTGGTGACTGCTAATGAAGAGAAGAGATAGGTAGGTAGGACATTTACTAAGACACCCAGGAATACCAAGCTAAGTTATGGAAGGGTCGAGGGCAAGAACTGTAGGGGTAGACCACGGTTAGAATATGTTAAACAGATTGCCTCGGATGTAGGGTGTGTAGCTATGTAGAGATGAAATGATTAGCTCAGGACAGGGAGGCATGGAGTGCTGCATCAAACCAGTCGAAAGACTGAAGACTCATACAACAACAATCTATATCAGTCCTAATATTCAATTTAAATATACTTATAAAAATATATTTGAGGATATCCTTACATTCTGGTGTTTGTAGCAAATTATGTGTTGCCTTAGTAAACGAAGTTTGATATTTTTCAGTCGGTAAACACGATTGTACCTAATTGTGATGGGTTATTCCCTAATCCTGAAAAAGTGTACATGAGATTAATAAATACACTTGGATGACCATTTTCCATCGTCATGCGATCATCATCAAATCTACTGTATTACACTTAGGCTATAAAATATATATCTGGAAGTATGGGTCAAAGTATTTATAATATGTACACTTATTTAGTTGCAGAATTAGTTAAGATAATGTAACTCGTCAATCGAACTGATGATGATCGTTTGGCGATCGAAACTGGTCATTCAAGTGTATTTATTATTCTGAAGGACATTTTCTTCATGATTATGAACTAACCCATCACAATGGGGTACAATCGTGTTGACCGACTGAATAACATCAAACTTCATATCATTATAACAAAAAACAGAAAAATTATGGCTTGAACGCCTTAACTTTCATGTAAAATATGCGTATTTCATTTCTCCACATCAATTGCATCCATTGGTGTCCCGGTTTCAAATTTATCTATAGAGACGTATTTTCGACATTCATGTTTACAAGATTCAAGGCTTATATCTGACATGTCATTATCCTTTTGTAAAAGTCTTTCATAAGTTAAAAACTTATTTAAGATATAAGTACCTTCATTTATCGTTAATTTACAATTATAATTTTTATGTTTTTTGTTGTAAAGATATCCTAAAATATATTTATTTTGGTGTATTGAATTTGTAAGACTAGAATTATTATGGATTACATTCGTTTTATGTTAATTTGGTTAATTATTTCTGATGATTAGCTTTAAGTTAGTCATGTATATTCTGAGGATGAATCCATCATTATTTGAAACACGTTCTTACTTTGATTCGATTTTGTTTCAATAAATTAAGTATTGATAGGTGTTTGTTTCAATTAATAGAATCATTGTAAGTCAATACGGAATACTTGTGATTAATAAATATATTTAATATGTTTTCTTTCTTTAATACGGGATAGACAATCATTCCGTTACGAAAGAGACCAACCAGGATAGCAAGAAATTTGTCAAAAGGTGATGATTAATTACTTCAGAAGAAGTAGTTCTTTGCAAAATAGCTCAATGCAATTATGGTTTAGATTACTCTATCAGCGACTCTCAGAATAGAAGTCAAATTACATGACGCTTTCTTTAGGTTGGTTGGCGCATTCCAGTCTGATACTGTATATATGTACTGAATTCTATTGATTTGTTCGATGTCTTGGACAAATTCCAAATATCGTTATTCAATTCAATGTGTTAGTGACGGCTTTGAGATTATAGAGAAATTGTGTGGGGAGATCTACTACTTTTCGGCAGAAGAGTGATTAAGTGGAAGCATGTATTGCACTAAAGTCTACAACTTCGTAATCACAAACATAGTTTTTTTTAAATTATAATGTCCTATAGCATATACCTTTAAAATGTGTTGCTTCATTTATATATTTATTTACCATAGGCCTACTGTATGTAGCAAAAATATATAATTAAGAAATATATAATTACAGTGATTCGTTGTGGAATTAAGAACATGAGCCAAGTTTGTTATTTGTTAAAAATAAATTGTTACAATTACCAGAACAAAATATACAGTGTGTGCTAAAATAGTCATTACTATGTTCCAAAAATCTCAAGTCAGGTTCAGACTTGGGCAAACGAGTGACTCTATGTGTATCATACAGGCAAGCGAGCATATATCACCGTCATTCTAGAAGCCGCTACTAAAGTGCCACTTCATGTAAGACATGAAAATTAGCTCCTGCGAGAGCTATGTCCTAAAATAATTTCTATGTTTATCAAATTACCAAATTAAGTGATTATCGAGAAGATATAAAGCCATATTACTGAATATCCAGGTGAGGCTCGGTATCATTGTCCATATTAATGCAAATAGTGGTTGAACCTAATAAAAAACTGTAATAATTTTAGCCCGTTTTCGATTATGAAAAAAAAAAAAGGCTTTTGACATCACCTTCTGTCCTTGCATGTGTGTGTGTCCCTAATAAAATCTAAACAGCTGAAGCGATTTTAATGAAACTCGGTGAGTGTATACTACTATCTCGTCCGACTTCGACCATGCATTTCAAAGTTTAATACGTTTCACCAATCCAACATGACGGCCACGCGAAATATTTCACTGGCATTCTGTATCTCTGCAACTGTATCATATATTACCCTGAAATATTGAACGGTGATAAAAGGTTCTACTAAACGTCTACCTATGTGACTTTTATAAACCTGTTATGTAAAAAAAGAACATGGCGGCCAAGCATATTTGAAACATTTAAATAGACTTTTCTCGTGATTTAACCAACCGAGTGCAGTGAAACGTGGTTCAGCAAATGTTCATACACATTGCAATGCACTGATATCTACTTTAGTTCAATTGTTTACATAAAATCAAAATGGCGGCTGTGTGAAATTTTAAAATTAAGTTTTTATTCCTTGTGTCTTATCATGCGATCAAAGTGAAAGACTGAATAATGAACCTACGCAATAATTTCCATCTAATGGCACAGAACTACATAACAAACCAATATGGTGACCATCCGAAATATTTAGACGGCTCTCAATATTTACGAACCTATTGCAGTAATCAAACTGAAATTTTGTATGTTGAAAGAAGCTATTAACTTAGGTTCACCTATGGGACTTTTAATAACCTGGTGATGACAAAGCCAATATGGAGGCCAAGCGAAGTTTGAAAAACTAAATTGAATTTACTCGCGATTTAATCATTCGAGCGCAGTGAAACTTGGTACATATAGATTGTAATCTACTGACATTCAATTAAAATCAATTGTTTTGATATGTCGAAGATGGCGGCTGTGCGAAATTTTAAAATTAAGTTTTTTATCTAGTATCCTAATCATGCGATCAAAGTGAACGTTTTAATAATGAACCTACGCAATAATCTTCATCTATTGGTACATAACTCCTTGACGACCATCCAAAATATTTAGTCCGTTCTCAATATCTACTAATCTATGACAGCAATCAAACTGAAATTGTGTGTGTTCTAGAGGCTGTTAAAAGAAGTTCACCCATGGATTATTCAATAACCTGGTGAAATTAAAATGTTTAAATATTTAAACGGATTTTTCTCGCGACTTTTCATCCGAACGCTGTGAAACTTGGCACGGTATCTTCATATAATCCTTAATATACTGTCGTCTAATTTAATGGAATCTTATGTGAACTTAAAAATGGTGGCTGTGTATTTTTAGCCTACTGTACTTTCGATTTTTGCAAAAAATGAAAGTGGACTTACGAGATCTACACAGGGCCAAAAATTGTATGTCTGTCTCTGTGTGAGTCTGTGTGTGTGTGTGTGTGTGTGTGGGTGTGTGTGTGTAGTTGTGTGTACTCTGAATGTCTCTCCCCCCTATCAATTCGAACACGGTGAAACCGAATTGAACGAAATTTGGTACAGAGGTAGCACTAGCAAAGGGCACCTCAGTGTCATGTTTTATATCGCCGCCATCTTCACGGAAACGTAATGGTGGCCACCCAAATGTTCAAAGTTCAAATCAAATTACGACTAACCTAATCATCCGATCTCTACCAAATTTTGCATCATTATACATTTATATATGAAGGATCTTTTCACCAAACTTCAAGGTCATCAGCCCAATAATTTGTGGATGGCGGCCATGTATGTGTGCAAATAGATTCCCTCTATCAATTCAAAAACGGTGAAACCGAATTGAACGAAATTTGGTACAGAGGTAGTGCTAGCAAAAGGCACCTCAGTGTCAGGTTTTATATCGACGCCATCTTGACGGAAACGTAATGGTGGCCACCCAAATGTTCAAAGCTTAAATCAAATTACGACTTACCTAATCATCCGATCTCTAATAAATTTTGCAACAATATACCTTAATGTGGGAAACGTCTTTTGTCCAAACTACAAGGTCATCCTCCTAATAGTTTCAGGATGGTGGATGTATAAATCATGCAAGTATTATAGCCCAACCATAACTTGCGATTCAACAAGGCCTGATCTCAACAATTCAGCTTATCGTGCATATGGCGGTTTAAACTGTCCTCAAGGAGGTGACCGGTAGGATATTAGCCTATTATAATAGAATATGTAACCGTAGAAGTGACTTAACAGGTCTGATTGACCATGCCATATGGTTGTGGGTGGTACACAAAATGGCCGCCATTTGTGCTCGTAAATCCATTTACATTCGTAACTGCGTAAGGTTATATCCTTTTAGGAATGTACTGAACAAAATAATACATATTTAGTATCAAATGGTTTATAGAAGCGCCAAAAAAGCAAATGAAATCGTTGATTACAACACAAAATATGATACATTCGTACTAAAGAAGTTATTTACATTTCCATCGTGTACTGCATTCGTGGCGTAGTGGTAGCAATCAAACTACATAGTGAAGGGTTCGGTGTTTCGAATCCCCGTGGTTTCGTTTATTTTTACTTCGTTTTTTTGTATGAATTGTTTCATAACTACTCACACGTTATAATGTTAAGCATATATTGTGTGTATTTGCAATCGAAAAGATTATATAATATGCTGTACTCATAAAACCACACATTTCAACACTCGACTAGAGCTATTTAAATTCTTTGTCATGGTTCCGCGGTTTGAGTCTATCGTTATTTTTGTTGTTGATTCTTTAGGGGTTTTGCGCCATCATGGTCTTGTATCCTGGTGTACTTGGGTGTGTGTAGAAGTTGTCTGATAACCTGTGTCACTGTGAGGTCTGTAGGCTTACTAGTGTGTGTACTTTTGTACGAGGCAGGATTTGGGTAAGAAGCTGTTGTTGCTGCTGTTTCATTTGCGATCCATGGACATCATGGTCATTTAGTCCCGTGTACTTGGGTGAGTGTTAAATTTTTTCTCATAACCTGTGTTATTGTGATGGCTGTATAAATGTGTGTATATATCATTCAGGTGAGGATTCAATCAATCAACGTATAATATCCGTATAGCACGTTGTATTTCAACAAGCTACTACAATCAACATTCAATTATACTCCTTTAAGAGGGCAAAGAGTTAAAACTAAAAGCCATGCATTTAGGAGAAAGTAGTCTATATGTTCTTTACTGAACATCTTGTTTATTAAATCTCGTTTTCATTTCTCGTGTCCAAAGTAAGACCAGATATATGCGAAAATAGGCTGTTTAGTTCTTAACGGACCTAATTGTTAGTGTATTGTAATACTCCTTTAAAATTCAAATATTCGAAGAATTTAAAAAATAATTACGAGCCTTACAGTAGTCGCATATGATGTGTAACATCTGACATAGAAGAAACCTCACGTGAAATTGTTGATACACCGGTATTTTATATTATTATTATTGGCACAAATATTAATCGATTGTAAAAGGGAGTGTTTTACAGATATTGTAGTTGATAATACGGAACTCATTTTATTAGATGATTTGTAGCTTCCACCAGCACTAGCCAAATAAAGAATACGATATGGATCAACTAGATCAACGCGACACCGCTCATAACCTTAAATTCCTTATAAACAGGTCCTCTTCATTCACAAACCAACACGTAATTTCATATGTATGTATGTATGGCTACCCCTTATTATTCCCGTTTTTCCAACGGGGTCGGGGATGAGATGCGATGGAAGTCTTTGTGGCGATGATTTTTACGGCCGGATGCCCTTCCTGACGCCAACCTCATGAGAGGAGTTAACGTAATTTCATATGTATTCTGTTAAAATGAGTCATATTGATATGATAAATATCGTTTAAAATGATAATCTGGTAGCAAAAATATCTAGCCCGTCCGGGATTCGAACTCATGATCTCTAGATTCACAGTCATAAGCCCTAACCCCACAGCTATTTCGTCTACGCAAATTTTGTGCACAAGATGGTCACTTATTTCCACGTTCCAATAATACTGCATTACGGAATTAAGTTTCACTTATATTTTGCTTGTTTTGATAATGTTCCTGCGTGAAATTGAGTTTAAAATGCCTTATGAATAGGCCCTCATGTGAGTAAAGAGAATGTATTCAGTAATAGTTCATGAGGGCTTGCTCAATTCTCGTATAACCACAACGATTATATTATATTGATGACTGCATTGCCGTTATGTGGGTTAATATTTGAATAGCCATTGTGCAGAAACATAATACCGGCAATGCCGACTACTTACAATGTTTGATATTAAGGCATTTTACCATTTAAATACTGATACGAAGACTTCGAACATGTACCATGGCATTTGTTTCAATCACTTGACACCAGAGTTTGCATGAGCGTTTTCCTTTCGGTATGACATATGCATTCCACATGGCTGAGAGTACGTCATGGTATCAATTTCAGACACCGCGTGCTCATTGTTTCTCGTACCACTATCAGCTGGGTCTTACCACTGCTCGCTGGATCGATCGATCGAGTGGGCAGTGCATACTTCCGTTTTCCACCACTGCTAGCTAGTACACTTCCGTTCGATCGATCAAGCGGGCAGTGCATACTTCCATTTTCCGCCACTGCCAGCTAGTACACTTCCGTTCGATTGATCGAGCGGGCAGTGCATACTTCCGTTTTCCACCACTCCCAGCTAGTACACTTCCGTTCGATCGATCGAGCAGGCAGAGCATACTTCCGTTCGATCCACCTCTGCCAGCTCGATCGTTCCGATCCACTTCCGTCCCCAATTTTCAAAATTTTCCCACTAAACTATCCAGCAACCGAGCGGAAAGATGTTACACATCAAAAACTCTCAGCATGGCATAATCAGTTAAATGGTTAAAACTGTATTTTAAAATTTGTTGTGTCGTTATCCTGAAGTCAAACTTCAGAGGTAAACCTTCACAGCATGGACAATGTTAAGAGTGATTCGAAGGTTAACAGGGCACACGCACACAGAGTATTATCTTCAAAGTTTAAAAGCACTCTAACGAGTAATCGAAACAGCACCATATTTCTCGTATAGCTGTATTTAACTAAAATACTGTACTGTTCTAGGATGAAATGTACCACACACGAGCTTTTTAAAACATGGAAATTCTGAAGCCAATTCCGTACCCTCAACACTGGACAAGTATTTTGATGTAGTGCTGTCGAATCCACAATTCTCATGTAGTGTTACCAGGCAATGATTCTCCCCCAGCCGACACCCTTGTTCATGTAAGCTATTGGCTTGTAATCTCGTCCTAGTATCCCTGTAAGAAGTTTGTAGAGAAGGCGTTAATCTCTTAGCTGAAGTGGTCGATGGTTCGTACTGCGATTAAAACTACAGCAACAGCACACCACCTTGTAAAGTCCACTTTATCCCCCATTGATGTACTCAGAGCTGAGTTTCCGAACCAACTAGTCTAGCATATAAGACACAGGGAACTACGGGTACACATTGTAGGTATCCCAGTGATAGTATTTTAATACGGAATAGTAGTAATTGACCTGCGTCGGTCAAAGATTATTTAGCTGGTCTTAACTGTGTTGGAATATATTATATGATTCCATGTTCCTGTTGTTACGTAGGTATTGGTTTGACATGTATACTCTGTATTTAGAAAGAAAGAATCTGAAGCATTTGTCGCACCAAGTTACGCGTCAGAACTCAAACCCGTATAACGTCGCCTTAGCGAAATAGGGGTTTGAATACCTTGCGACCTTGTCAACATGTAAGCGAGATTAAGAGCTTGAAGCTCGCGACGTTCACATGCCCCTTGTATGTTTAAGGGAAACGCTAGAATGGAGCATTATTGAGAGGTATTAAAATGTGAAATAAACGGTTTGCACTCGCTCCATTATTGAAGTATACTGTATATTTATACATTTATATTTAGTTGATCTCCTAAAGACAACAATAACTAATACCCCTATTTCAGACTGCACACGTCAGATTATCTCTTTGAAGTCGGTAGCAATTCATACTGTCGACGGAATGCACATCACAACATTCCAGACAACGTAATTCTTGTAATATTTCTCTGCCGTCTGCATACGCAGACAGGCAAGTAGTTTGGTCGTATCTCATTAAGGGGTGGGGGGAGGTACACCTTCCCCATGACAATCTCTACTGGGTTAAAAATAATTATTTATCACAAACTATATATTGCAAAGAATAAAATCTCGGCAGGACTATTAAACACAGTTCACTCATTATTATGCACAAAACATATTTTATGTTCGACGATGTAGAAATGTAAATATTATAAGTCAGAAAACTAGGCTATATCATAATGAGGGTCATTATAACATTATTTTTCATTATGAAACAGTTTCTGCCACCAATCAGAGCTCAAGAAACAGTTGTGTGACCAATAAAAGTAAGGATAGCATCGCACCTGCGCTGACTTCCACGGCCTCCTATTTTAAATTTCACTGCGTGGCTAGTGTCATAGTGGGGTATTTGAGGAGAGCATGGTCAAATACAATGTATTCTGTGCGTCCCATGCGCTCTGTTCAGGACATAAAACTGGCGAAACCTCGACAGATATTTATCAATATTTATGTTCGAACATAAAATAGTTACAAATATCGTCGAATATAAACAGTCGTATGCAACTCGCCTATAATGGTATTTAAGACACTCGTATGGAAATTATAAAAATCGCTTCGCTCGTTTTATAAAAATAGTCGTGTTTTAATTGTTGTCATTATAGGCTCGTTGCATAATATACTATTATAATATGTTTGCAGTCATGCATTATTATACCACCAAACTTTCAATTGATTTTTGTACAGTTGGATAGCGTTTACATGATAAGTACCCCACAATTTTAAAAGTGTACATGAATGTTCTTTTGGGCTATCGGTAACATTCACTGCTACAACATACACCAAACTAAATGATACACATATTCAGGGAATTATTATTTTCATCTTTATATATATAATTCTTCGACACGTGTGTATGTGACCGAACTCCTCCTAAACGACTGAACCGCTTTTTATGGAATTTGGTGTGTATATTAGGGTGGGTCCATGTACGGTTTAGATTCACAATCTGACCCGGTAGGTGGAATGAACACAATTTTAGAACCACAATATACAGTCATAAACAGTCGTCATGGAAACCACTAGCCTTGGCCTTCGTGAAAGCTGATGTCTTTGGACGGTTTGTGTCTGCACGTTAGAGCCACCTGGTCGCAACCTGTGCAACTACCGCCATTACATACACTCCGCCCGTGGCGACAAGTGCACGTTAGAGCGTTTCAAAGTCCCGTATGCGTTCATATACCATTCATCGGATTGCCATGAAACTTGGGTGATAAGTTGAGTGAGCTCCAGGGAAGGTGTTTGGCTTAGTAAATCCATTTTACAACAGATAGCGCACGAATAGATTCAACAAATGAGCGACGAGGCGCGAAGGGTTTCAAAAAGGTCCCGTATGCGTTCAAATACCATTCGTCCGATAGCGATGAAACTTTGTGTGAGATGTTGCGTACACTCCAAGGAAAGCTTCTGGCTTAGTAAATCAATTTCACATTAGGTAGCGCACGACTAGATTCAACAAATGAGTGACGACACGCGAAGCGTTTCAACAAAATCCCGTATAAGTTTATATTCCATTCATAGATTGAGATGAAACGTTGATGAGTTGTTGTGTACACTTAAGTGAAGGCTTCTAACTTAGTAATCCATTTCACAGGAGGTTGCGCACGAGTAGATTCAACAAATGAGCGGCGACGTGTGAAGCGATTCAACAAAGTTCCGTATGCGTTCAAATACCATTCGTCCGATAGCGATGAAACTTGGGTGAGATGTTGTGTACACTTACGTGAGGGTTTCTAACTTAGTAAATCCGTTTTACAATAGGTAGCGCACGAGTAGATTCAACAAATGAGCAACGACGCGCACACTTTTAATCAAAGTCCGTATGCGTTCATATACCATTCATCCGATTGCAATGAAACTTGGGTGAGATGTTGTGTACACTTACGTGAGGGTTTCTAACTCAGTAAATCGATTTCACAGGAGGTTTCGCGCGAGTAGATTCAACAAATGAGCGACGACGCGCGAAGCGTTTCAATAAAGTCCCATATGCGTTCAAATACCAGTCGTCCGATTGCGATGAAACGTGGGTGAGATGTTGTGTACACCCTACGGAAGGTTTCTGGCTTAATAAATCAATTTTACAATAGGTAGCGCACGACTAGATTCAACAAATGTGTGATGGCACGCGAATCATTTCAACAAAGTCCCGTATGCGTTCATGTACCTTTCATCCGATTGCAATGAAACTTGGGTGAGATGTTGTGTACACTTACGTGACGGTTTCTAACTTAGTAAATACATTTCACAGGAGGTTTCGCACGAGTAGATTCAACAAATGAGCGACGACGAGCGAAGCGTTTCAATAAGGTCCCGTATGCATTCAAATACCATTCTTCCGATAGCGATGAAACTTGGGTGAGATGTTGTGTACACTCCAGGGAAGGCTTCTGGCTTAATACATCCATTTTACAATAGGTAGCGCACGAGTAGATTCAACAAATGTGTGACGGCACGTGAATCATTTCAACAAAGTACCGTATGCGTCCATAAACCATTTATCCGATTGCGATGAAACTTTAGTGAATTGTTGTGTACACTCCAGGAAATGTTTCTGTCTTAGTAAATCCTGTTTTTAATAAGTAGCGCACGAGTAGATTCAACAAATGAGCGACAGCGCGCGAATCGTTTCCACAATGTCCCGTATGCGGTCATATATCATTCATCCGATTGCGATCAAACCTTAGTGTATCATTGAGTACACGCCAGAGAAGGTTTCAGGCTTAGTAAATCTATTTTACAATAGGTAGTGCATGAGTAGATTCAAGGAATGGGTGACGGCACGCGAATCGTTTAAAGAAAATCACTTATGCGTTCATATGTCATTCATCCAATTCCGATGAAACTTTGATGAGTTGTTGTGTACACGCCAGGGAAGGTGTTCAACTTGGTAAATCCATTTTACAATATTGGTAGCGCACGAGTAGATATAACAAATGAGTGACGACGCGCGTAGCGTTCCAACAAAATCCTGTATGCGTTCGTATACTATTCATCGATTGCGATGAAACTTTGATGAGTTGTTGTGTACACTTACGTGAAGCTTTCTAACTTAGTAAATCCATTTCACAGTTGGTAGAGCACGAGTAGATTCAACAAATGAGTGACAGCGCACAAATCATTTAAACCAAATCCCATATGCGTTAAATGCCATTTATCCGTTTGCGATGAAATTTTGGAGAGTTGTTGTGCATGCTCCAACGAATGTTTCTAAATTAGTTAATTCAATTCACGATAGTTTAGAGGCAGTTAACAGAAATTGAAAAAAATATTGTGTATCCAAAAGCACTTCAAGAAACAAAGTTACAACACTTTCTTTGATTGGCAGGACAACGTCTGCCGGGTCAGCTTGTCTTTATATATATAATTCTTCGACACGTGTGTATGTGACTGAACTCCTCCTAAACGCCTGGGCCGATTTTGATGAAATTTTGTATGAATGTTAGGGTGGGCCCATGTATGGTTTAGATTCATAATTTGACCAGATAAGTGGAAGTTTAGAATTTTAGAACCACAATTTACACACAAATTTAGATCCACAATATACAGTCATAAACAGTCGTCATGAAAACCGCTAGCCTTAGTGAAAAGTGATCTTTTGGACTGTGTGTCTCTGCACGTAGAGCCACCTGGTCACAACCTGTGCAACTACCGCCATAACATACACTCCGCCTATGGCGGAAAGTTGTCTTCTATACCAAAGGTGGCAGTGATGTCGAATTCTGTTTGTCTATGCACGTTAGAGCGTTTCAAAGTTCCGTATGCGTTCATATATCATTCATCCGATTGCGATGAAACTTGGGTGAGATGTTGAGTGCACTCCAGGGAAGGTGTTTGGCTTAGTAAATCTATTTTACAATAGATAGCGCACGACTAGATTCAACAAATGAGCGACGACGCGCGAAGCGTTTCAAAAAGGTCCCGTATGCGTTCAAATACCATTCGTCCGATAGCAATGAAACTTCAGTGATATGTTGTGTGCACTCCAGGGAAGGCTTCTGGCTTAGTAAATTAATTTTACAATCGGTAGCGCACGACTAGATTCAACAAATGAGTGACGACGCGCGAAGCGTTTCAACAAAATCCCGTATAAGTTTATATACCATTCATCGATTGAGATGAAACTTTGATGAGTTGTGTACACTTACGTGAAGGTTTCTAACTTAGTAAATCCATTTCACAGGAGGTTGCGCACGAGTAGATTCAACAAATGAGCGGCGACGTGCGAAGCGTTTCAACAAGATCCCGTATGCGTTCAAATACCATTCGTCCGATAGCGATGAAACTTGGGTAAGATGTTGTGTACCCTCCAGGGGAGGCTTACGGATTATTATATCCATTTTACGATAGGTAGCGCAGGAGTAGATTCTACAAATGAGCGACGATGTGCGAACGTTTAAATTAAGTCACGTATGCGTTCATATACCATTCATCCGATTGCAATGAAACTTGGGTGAGATGTAGTGTACACTTACGTGAGGGTTTCTAACTTAGTAAATCCATTTCACAGGAGGTTGCGCATGAGTAGATTCAACAAATGAGCGACGACGCGCGAAGCGTTTCAATAAGGTCCCGTATGCGTTCAAATACCATTCGTCCGATTACGATGAAACTTGTGTGAGATGTTGAGTACACCCTACGGAAGGTTTCTGGCTTAATAAATCCATTTCACAATTGGTAGCGCACGAGTAGATTCAACAAATGAGTGACGGCACGCGAATCATTTGAACAAAGTACCATATGCGTCCATATACCATTTATCCGATTGCGATGAAACGTTGGTGAATTGTTGTGTACACTTCAGTAAAGGTTTCTGGCTCAGTAAATTCATTTTACAATAGGTAGCGCACGAGTAGATTCAACAAATGTGAGATGGCGCGCGAATCGTTTCAACATAGCCCTGTATGCGTTCTTATACCATTTATCCGATTACGATGAAACTTTGGTGAATTGTTGTGTACACTCCAGGAAAGGTTTCTGGCTTAGTAAATTAATTTTACAATAGGTAGCGCACGACTAGATTCAACAAATGAGTGACGACGCGCGAAGCGTTTCAACAAAATCCCGTATAAGTTTATATACCATTCATCGATTGAGATGAAACTTTGATGAGTTGTGAACACTTACGTGAAGGTTTCTAACTTAGTAAATCCATTTCACAGGAGGTTGCGCACGAGTAGATTCAACAAATGAGCGGCGACGTGCGAAGCGTTTCAACAAGGTCCCGTATGCGTTCAAATACCATTTGTCCGATAGCGATGAAACTTGGGTGAGATGTTGTGTACCCTCCAGGGGAGGCTTATGGATTATTAAATCCATTTTACAATAGGTAGCGCACGAGTAGAATCTACAAATGTGCGACGATGTGCGAACGTTTGAATTAAGTCCCGTATGCGTTCATATACCATTCATCCGATTGCAATGAAACTTGGGTGAGATGTTGTGTACACTTACGTGAGTGTTTCTAACTTAGTAAATCCATTTCACAGGAGGTTGCGCATGAGTAGATTCAACAAATGAGCGACGACGCGCGAAGCGTTTCAATAAGACCCGTATGCGTTCAAATACCATGCGTCCGATTACGATGAAACTTGGGTGAGATGTTGAGTACACCCTACGGAAGGTTTCTGGCTTAATAAATCCATTTCACAATCGGTAGCGCACGAGTAGTTTCAACAAATGAGCGACGGCGCGTGAATCGATTGCACAATGTCGCGTATGCGGTCATATATCATTCATCCGATTGCGATGAAACCTTGGTGAAAGATTGAATACACTCCAGAGAAAGTTTCAGGCTTAGTAAATCTATTTTACAATAGGTAGCGCATGAGTAGATTCAACAAATGGGTGACGGCACGCGAATCGTTTAAAAAAATCCCGTATACGTTCATATCTCATTCATCCGATTCCGATGAAACTTTGATGAGTTCTTGTGTATACTTACGTGAAGCTTTCTAACTTAGTAAATCAATTTCACAGTTGGTAGTGCACGAGTAGATTCAACAAATGCGTGACAGCGCACGGATCATTTAAACAAAATCCCGTATGCGTTTTATGCCATTTATTCAATCGCGATGAAACGTTGGGGGAGTTGTTGTGCACGCTCCCACGAATGTTTCTAGATTAGTTAATTCATTTCACGATAGTTTAAGAGGCAGTTAACATAAATTGAAAAATATATTGTGTATCCAAAAGCACTTCCAGAAGCAAAGTTACAACACTTTCTTTGATTGGCAGAACAACGTCTCCCGGGTCAGCTAGTATTCTTATATAAATGTATATTTCTTTTTGTTTGGTAAACATATTCTCTTAAATGGGAAGTATGCTCGACACACAAAATATTTTCGTGTATTTTATTCGTATTAGTACAACACACAATCATGCAAAATTTCATTGGGGGTATTTTGAAGAGTGTTTGAGTTATCATTTAAACGCTGTGTGAAAATAAAGTTTTCGTGAAACGAGCTTCAAACTTACCTAAGGGTAGAATTTAGAGACAACTTAAGCGACAACAACTGACATTTAGGGGCATATCTCTGGAAGTATTGAAGATATGTTCAATTTGTTTTCTCCAAATAAAAGATAAAAGATTAGTCCTTCAAATAATACATTAAAGATAAAAACATTTGTCCCTGAAAGGTGTACCTCCCCCCTTAAAAGAGTTGGAAGGAATTTTTCCAATTAACAAGCGTTCTCTTTAATATCAGACTTATCCGTCGTTGTATGCATTGAACATATTTTATTTTACGATAACGCGTACACTAGAACATTTTAGAAGCATTTAAGGAGGCAGTGTGGATCATTTCTTTTTAACGGATCTACTACGTTATCGTCCCCTGATAATACAGATGGTGGTGGAAATAGTTATTTAATAGGCCGCAACATCTGTGTCATCTGATTTTAATGATAAAAATGATAATGGAAAAGAATACTACTTACAGGCTTACATCTATATTATATAGAAGAAGAAATGGTCAAAGCAAAGAAAAAGGGAAATAAAGACAGGAAAATCAACTGTCCTCAACTCTCGAAGAAGGCAGTTTCAGTGACTTGGGGAAAAAGTAGAATCATGCAAAGCAGATAGGTAAAAGAATTTCCAGAAAAACTTTAAAAAGTTTTGTTTTCTTTCCTCTGCGTTTCCGATTTCTGCCCCTAGAGCGTAGCAGCAGCTGTTAATTAGGAACGTTTTGTTTCCTTATACCAACAGGATGGTGCTCCACCCCACTTCCAATCCGATGTTCGTGAATTCCTAAACACACGTTTGGAAAACCGATGGATTGGCCTTGGTAGGGATGATAATCAGACATTTCTGGCATGGCCTCCAAGCTCTCCTGACCTAACTCCGTGTGATTTTCTTTTGTGTGGGGTAATGTGAAAAATTCAGTATTTGTGTACCTCAAGTAGACATACCAGTACACAAGTATAACTTGTGTTTCTGAGTCTTGGAACTAGAGGACAGCACATTAACTATCAATTTGTTCAAGGCACTCAGTAATAAGATGTTACACTCATAAAAATTGTTAACAAATTAAATTGCAATAGATTCAACGAGTTTAATATGATATGACAAAAATGTACACACCATGAAGGAGAAGGGTTAATTCTATCGGTGGCTGAAGAGAACTACAGATGACTTAGGGAAGATAGTAAGAAATATGAAAAACAAGACGAAAAGGAAGGTTGTAGTTTTACGAGACCATTAGTCTCGCAATCATGACCCACGGGACCTCTTTCTTTACGTAGATTTTGAACCACTGGACGTGACATTTTACCTCAAATATTTCACATGCATTAACTGGGAATCGAACCTGGTCTACTTCAGTGAGAGATATGCAGCTCGACCACTGCCCCATTACATAGAAAGAGAGGAATATGGCACAATTAAGGTGGAAGCAATGCTCAATTGTTAGAATGAATTACGTGAAGAACTGATGACTTAGTTCATGCTCTAAACATGAACAATCTCTTTAAAGAGAGATGAAGTTAGTTTGCTTTATCCTGCATCATAGCACATAACCTTATTTGGCTCTGGAAGAGTGTTTTGATTGCTTGGATCGAGAGGAACATGGACACACTAGATGTAGGTACTGTAGACATGACGTTACCACCATGGACGATATATTCTTCTAGAGAAAGTTCATAACTTTTGACTTATTCAATTACAAGACATGGCGGAGTGTCTAAATAACAAACGATTTAATTTCCAATTGGCGCTGTTCTATGCAACAATCCGCAGAATCTCTTGGCTTAGAATGGAGGCGATCTTTATAAAGGCCTAATCGTATTCCCTAGAGGAGGAGATGGTTTGGGTTTCGAATTACAACAAAAACCTAGAATGTTTTTTTTTCTTTCTAAATTTGTGAATTTTAGTACGTCTCTTTGCGTAGCCAGTCAATTTATGTGTCTAAGAGGCTCAACGGAAAATCATTGGTAGCTTAATAAAGAGGACCGTGTGTCAATTATTGGTCATGATATATTCACTCTCTAGTTCACATCTACATGACTTGCACTCAATAAACTCTAGATGATCTGATATACCTAGGTATAAAAGCCTCTTTGAAAAATCATTACAAAAATATCAGTCGTTTTTTCTCTTTACTGCTGTATAATTGGTTTTTGTTGTAGGTACTTTCTTATCTACATCTCTAATTGTTATTGGGTACAAAAATTAAAGTGAGAACACAGGAATAACAAGTAGTTCCGTGAAGAACTATACAGCCTATTTTCATATATCCTGCTCATGTTAATTGCCTCTATCAACATACAAAATTTCAGTTTAATTGCTGTAACAGATTCGTAGCTATTGAGAACCGTCTAAATATTTCAGATGGTCGCCAGGTTGGATTTTTATATTTGTACTATTACATTAAGATTATTTTGTACGTGTGGTAGGCCTATTCAAATTTCAATCGCATGATTAGAACACAAGAAGTAAAAACGAGATTTTAAAATTACGCACAGCAGCCATCTTGTGATTATGCAAACAATTGAAATAAATTAGATGCCAGTGGATCAACATTTGTATAAGCATTTAACGTGCAACGTTTCACGGCACTCGGATAGTTAATTCGCGAGAAACGTCCATTTAAATATTTATACTTCGCGTCGCCGCCAAGTTGGATTTGTGCTCACCAGGTTACTGAAAGTCCTTTAGGTGAAAATATGTTCATAGTCTCTATGAACATTAAAAAAATCAGTTTGGTTGCTGTAAAAGATTCATAGATATTGAGAACCGTCTAAATATATCTGAAGCTCGCTATTTAGGATTTTATATGTATAGGCCATAGAGTTATGTACCATTCAAGGACAATTATTGCCTAGGTACAGTATTCAAACTTTCACTTCGATCGCATGATTATGACACAAGAAATAAAAACTTAATTTTAAAATTTCGCACAGCCGCCATCTTGAGGTTATGTAAACAATTGAATTAAATTAGATGGCAGTGCATTACAATCTGCAAAATCATTTACTGTACCACATTTCACTGCGCTCAGAGAGTTAAATCACGAGAAAAGTCTATTAAAATATTTCAAATTCGCTTGGTCGCCATGTTCGTTTTGTACTTTACAGGTTTATGAAATATACATAGGTAAACTTGTATCAGTACCCTTTATCACCGTACAAAATTGCAGGGTGATATCTGTAATAGTTTCGGAGATATAGAATGTCAGTGAGATATTTCGCACAGCCGCCATTTTTAGGTTATGTAAACAATTGAACTAAATTAGACTCCAGTACATTAAAATGTGTATAAACATTTGCTGTACCAAGTTTCATTACGTTTGAATAGTTAAATCGCGAGAAAAGTCTATTTAAAAGTCTCAACTTCGCTTGGCCGCCATGTTGGTTTTGTAGTCACCAGGTTTTTGAAAGCCTCATAGGTGAACTTCTAGTAGTGCCCTTTATCACCGTACACAATTTCAGGGCGATATCGGTAACAGTTTAGGAGATATTGAATTCTAGTGAAATATTTCGCACAGCCGCCATGTTGGATTGGTGAGACGTAACAATATTTCCAGGGCACGGTCGAGGTCGCCGGGAATAGTGCTATGAACTTACCGAGTTTCATTGAAATCGCTCCAGCCGTTTAGATTTTATTAGACACACACACACACACACACACACACACACACACACGCACACACACGGACAAAAGGTGATCTCATAAGCCTATTTTTTCAAAATTGAAAATAGGCTAAAAAATATGATTTATTGATTGTTAGAAAACACGAATAATTGAATGAAACTAAACGTAACAAATGGAAAAGAAATCAAACAACCACACCCAGAAGACAAAAATATAAAACCAAGGAAAATAGCAAAATTAATTAATATTTTCGTGGTAACTTGACCGCCATTGGAAAATATTTTCATTACCTAAGCATAGAAAGAAAATAAAAGTTCTGATAGCTGGTAATATCTATAAAATGAGTTTTATAAAATTATATGAGGAATTAATTAGTCTCCTGTTCAGGAAAAAGTGATTAGAAAATTGATCAAATTCATTCCCTAATCGGTGTGATTATCAAATGAAGAACAAAGAATATAATCTATAATAACCATATGTCAGTAAGATTCACTCTGATTTGTATATTTGCCATTTGCAAGTGGACCTTATAGGCATATGATTATTTGCCGCCGAACAAAATATATTCTGTTCACTCATAAATTCGCAAATTAACAACCAAACAGTACAACGATAGGGACATGTATCTGGACAGGAATACTAAGAGGGACAACACATTTATTTCATATCGGGTGTAATGGTCTCACGCCACCCACCCACACGGCTGCCACTCTACACTCCTTTACATGTTCTAACTGGGTGCTCAGTGAAGCTTTGACAAAAGCGCACACGGTCTCTTTGACACATAGGCGCTGTACTAGTGCAATAGAGAGACGAGAGTATGGTCAGAAGGACGTGCTTGTTGACGGAAACAGAGGCACTCACTCTAAAGTTAATTAGGTAATCATCGATTCTCTTACTTGTATCTGTGTAATTAGCCCCACATTGCTGTAGGCGGTTGCCAAGATATATATAAAGGAGCAGGCCGCACACAAACGCAAACACACACCAACTCTGCCCGACAAGTTGGAGTTTCTAACAATACAAGAATAGCGTACTTTAAATAGAACACTTCAAAAAAGTTATTAAACCAAGATTCTAAATAGAACCAGTGTTTCAAACATTACTTTGTTTATTTGCTCAATACAGGACTGTAAATGCACTGTCTACTGGTTTTCATACATCTTCGTTGGCTTCTGCAGGCTGAATATTGTCACCGTCACCAACTTCTTCCTTTTGGTTCTATATTTTAATGTTTACGACCTATATATATGGTGCACCATATTAAGGTAAATAACATTTCGTATTTTCAGTGCTACGCTTAATTATGTTTTGAATATGTTAATGCTTTACAATTGACTGATGAATGGGATAATATAATTGATTAATCCCCGAAATATGTACCTGGAACAACTTAAATAATTAATTTCTAAAATATAGTATTGATTCAGGCAGATACATATTCTTATTAATAATTATTTTAGCATATCAATACGGAACCACCATGAATAATTTTAATGTAATACTAGGAATGTGTTGAAAGATCTGATGTGGATACTTATCTGAATATTGTGAAAATTCTACAGCCTGTAATGAACTATCACGCAGAATGCTTTGAATTTGAGTAGCTTTTTTAAAAGTAGTTTTCTCTATAGAAGTTTTCAGATTATGTTCTAAGTCGATTAAGACGTAGATGATCGTGCTGTCTCCTGAAAGGCAGAGTGCAGGTCTTTCTAATTAACGCCTGTAGGAGACCTGCGTGCTGTAATGAGGATGAAGTGATGATGAAGACAGTACGTACACTCAGTCCCCAAGCCACGGAAATTAACCACAGGAGATTAAAATCCCTGATGGCCCAGCCGAGAATCGAATCCGGGACACGTCGGGCCAATGCCTAGCGCTCTAGCCATTTAGCCACGGAACCGAACAAGACGTAGATGGGAGTCCACGTATCGTGGAGCGACGATCGACGAAGAAGGCAATGCGAAAACTGGACTATTCAACAATAAATGAAATTGTGTATTCAGCAATCGTGTTCGTGTTCATGAAAATCGTGTCGATTTGTAATGCACACGTTTAATTGAGAACCTCTAGCACTGATATCCACACATATTCATAATTGTAACGACAATCCAGGATTGATTGTAAATTATATTAAAAATAATCAACATTGATGAGCTCATTCACAGAAATATTGTGTCCATTGTGAACATTTGTCCAAAACCTGAAAATTCACCCACATATTTGTCCGATACTGATTTGACCGCTGCGTCCAAAAACCACCAATATAATCCATCCTCACGAGTAGTAGCACCACACTAGACGGGAACCGTAAATAGATACAGTCCATATTGAACTATTGGTTCTATTAAATTCAAACAGTGAAAGAACATGCTGCAATCCGCTCCTACAAAATACTAATATGAATTAAATATGAACTATGCATATTCTTGATATTTTTGCATTATATTCACTTTTAATTTCAATTCATTTCTTTCATCCTTTCTTTCTTCCTTCCTTTCTTTCTTTCTTTCTTTCTTTCTTTATTTATTTCTTTCTTTCTTTTAAACGATTGTTGTACTTTTTGTCATCTTTTCAATGAATTCCATTCTAATATTTCACATTATTAGGCTACCGTAATTTAATTTCATTACATACTTATATGCTACAAATTTCAAAGTGGACAACATGCGGATGAAATTACTTCAAATAGATTAGAGACTGGTGGGCCAGAAAACATAAAAGACTAACAAGATCAGTAAATTCACTCACCAAGACCGCATCAAGTGCGCAAATCTGATATTCGAATTTCGGCACTAACAGCAGCTATCTTGAGTGTGATTTTCCGGGATATTCCCACACTCCCTCCAGATAGTAGCCTATTTCATTTCAAGTACTGGAAGACCTTCCCCATTCTTGACCTTAATACATACAGTTACACACAGTACTAGAGTCGCCACAGAACCGCAGGTGATTCACAGATCCAAGTGCAAGAGACTAACGACCAGTATGTCTCAAGCCCCTAAAACAAATTAAAAAAACATGTATTCACAAAAATATTGTTCTTAAGCAGCTCTATCCTAGTTGTATCTTCATTCACCACAAATTGATCGTACTCCTCTGCATATTCGCTTAAATGTTCTTGTGTGTGTGTTTGAGTCTTCAGCCTTTTGACTGGTTTGATGCAGCTCTCCATGCCTCCCTGTCCTGAGCTAAACGTTTCATCTCTACATAGCTACCACACCCTACATCCAAGGCAATCTGTTTAACATATTCTAACCTTGGTCTACCCCTACAGTTCTTGTCCTCGACCCTTCCTTCCATAACTAAGCTTGCTATTCCTGGATGTCTTAGTATGTGTCCTACCAACCTATCTCTTCTCTTCATTAGCAGTCGCCAGAAACATCTCTCCTCTCCCACTCGTCTTAATACCTCTTCGTTTGTAACCCTATCTACCCATCTGATCTTCATCATTCTCCTGTAACACCACATTTCAAATGCTTCAATTCTCCTCTTTTCTGCTGCACCAATAGTCCAAGTTTCACTTCCATAGAGCGCCACACTCCAGACAAAGGCTTTCAAAAATGACTTCCTAATACCTAAATCTATATTCGATGTCAGCAGATTCCTTTTTTGTAGAAATGCTTTCTTTGCCTGAGCCAACCTACTTTTTATATCCTCTTTGCTTCGTCCATCACTGGTTATTCTGCTTCCTAAGTAACAGAAGTCTCCTACTTCCTTCAGCTTTTCACCTGCCAATTTGATCTCCATAGAGGTTTCTGATTTATTTCGGCTGCATTCCAGTATTTTTGTTTTACATTTATTAATTTTCATCATGAATTCTTTCCGTAAGACTGAGTCCATACCATTCAAAAACTCATTCAAATCCTCAGGCTTGTCGGCCAAGATGACGATGTCATCAGCAAATCTCAGAGTTGAAATTATTTCTCCTTGAATCTTCACTCCCACTTTACATTTTTCTCTAATTTCCTTCATTGCTTGTTCAATGTAAAGATTGAAAAGTATGGGTGATAAGTTGCTGCCTTGCCTTACACCTTTCTGAATACCAGCTTCTCTCTCATGTCCTTCAACTCGAATGACTGCTGTCTGGTTTCTGTATAGATTGTATATCACCCTCCTATCCCTGTACTTTATTCCAATCGATTTCAAAATGTCAAACAATTTAGTCCAATCAACGTTATCAAAAGCCTTTTCTAAGTCTACAAAAGCCATGAACGTTCTCTTATCTTTCCTTATTCTACCTTCCAAAATCAGCCTAAGACTTAGTACAGCTTCCCTTGTTCCTACATTTCTCCTGAAACCAAATTGGTCTTCACCCAACTCCGTTTCTATCTGGCTTTCAATCCTCTTGTAAATTATTCTAGACAGGATCTTTGAAGCATGAGTAATCAAGCTGATTGTACGGTAATCTTCACATCTGTCAGCTCCCACTTTCTTTGGTATAGGGATGATTACATTCTTCTTGAAATCAGGGGGTACCTCACCTGTCTCATAAATCCTACACACCAAGTGAAATAACCTGATCAGACCTTCATCTCCTATGCAGCGTAGCAACTCAATCGGTATATCATCTATGCCTGGTGCTTTGTTCCTGCTTAAGTCTTCCAAAGCTCTATCAAATTCTGATCTCAATATTAAATCTCCTTTCGCATCCTCATCAATTTCCTCCTCCCTTTCCATTACATGATTCTCAATCTCCTTTCCCTTATACAAACTCTCTATGTAAGCTTTCCATCTCTCAACCTTTTCTTCCCTATCTGTTAGAGGCTTTCCATTTTTGTCCTTAATATTACAGCACTTAGTCTTCTTTTCCCCAAAAGTATTCTTAATCCTTCGATAAGCTGTGTCTACTTTTCCTAATTTCAGACAATTTTCTATACCTGCACATTTCTCTTTCAACCATTCTTCTTTTGCTTCCTTGCACTTCTTGTTAACCTCATTTCTCAGACGTCTGTATTCTGCTTTCCCCTTTTCATCTCTTACATTCTTGTGTTTCCGCCTTTCATCCATCAATTCTAGTATATCCTGAGTGATCCACGGTTTTCTACCTATTCTTTCTTTCCTACCAATGTTTTCTTCTGCGGATTTTGTTATTTCATTCTTCAAAAGTGCCCATTCGTCTGCAATTGAAGTTTGTTTAGGGTTTTTCATTAGTCCTTCCTTTATACTCTTCTTGAATCTTTCGTTTACATCCTTCTCTTTCAGTCTGTCTATTGCCCACCTTTTTGGCTTTTGACTTTTCTTCAGTTTCTTCAACTTTAATCTGCATTTCATTACAACCAGATTGTGGTCAGAGTTTATGTCAGCACCAGGATATGTTTTACAATCCAAAATCTGGTTTCGAAACCTCTGCTTGACCATAATGAAGTCGATTTGGTAACGCCCTGTATCTCCTGGTCTCATCCATGTGTATATTCTTCTATTGTGGTTATTGAATAAGGTGTTAGCTATGACCAACTCATGCTCGGTGCAGAATTCTACCAGCCTGCTTCCTCGATCATTCCTTTCACCTAATCCGAAATGTCCTACTATCTTCCCTTCTCTCCCTTTTCCTACCACAGCATTCAAATCTCCCATTACTATAACATTCTCATCACCCTTGATATACCTCAGAATTTCGTCTATTTCTTCGTAGACCTTTTCAACATCCTCATCATCAGCTTGACTGGTAGGCATATAGACTTGTACCACTGTGGTGCAGGTAGGTTTTGTATTGATTTTTGCTACAATAATCCGTTCACTATATTGCTCATAATATTCCACCCGCTGTCCAAGTTTCCTACTCAATATGAGGCCAACCCCTGCTTGGCCATTGTTTGATTTAGTGCTAATGACCCTATAGTCTCCTGACCAAAAGTCCTGTTCTTCCTGCCAGCGCATTTCACTAATCCCAACCAAATCCAACCTCAACCTATCCATTTCCCTTTCTAAGTTTTCTAACCTTCCACTTCCTAGCAGACTTCTAACATTCCACGCTCCGATCCGTAGAATGTCAGATTTCCTCTTTGTCACTTCTGTGATGTTAACCCCCTCTCGAGTAGTCCCCACCCGGAGATCCGAACGGGGGACTAGTTTACCTCCGGATTGAAATTTTACAAGGGAGGAGGCCATCATCACATGTAATTATGCATAGAGAGGTGCATATCCTCGGGAATAGCATACGGCTGTAGTTTCCCGTTGCTTTCAGCCGTGCAGCAGGACGCAGTGTAGCCATTATTTGGCTTATATTATCAATATCTTAACCGTCAATAAGACTAGTAAAGAATTGATTTATTCTGAAAGGCTGCTACTCCCTTTCAGAATAAGTAAAGAGCAATTCTACTAACAAAAATACTAACCGTCTACCGTACTAATAATTAAATACCAAAATTCTACTAACGAAAAAAATACTAAAGTTCCACCAACAACAAATACTACCACTAAAACAGTCTGTCACCAGGCACACTCACATGCACCCTCACACATCACAGTCTACTGAAACAATGAACTATAACTAATAAACAATGCAACTGCTACCAAACACACTCACACACCACAGTCTAATAGAACAATGACATATATCTAATAGACAAACTAACTACCTACTTACAACTAAAACTAACTACATACTTACTGTACTGTTATTTGAATTGACAATATTTACAAAATGCAATTTAGTTAGAAAATACTTACAAAATGTAATTTAGATTCAAAACAGTCACAAAATGCAATTGAGAATAAAAATACTTACAAATTACCCAAACCAAATATTTTATATTAAGGTCATTACGGTCATAAGACATCTATATATATATATATATAAAGCACAAAGTTTGTCTGTTTGTTATGTATACAAATCTACACCGTTTCACCGATCTGAACCAAAATTTGAATACTTACCCTTTGGAACCCTGCGAGTAACACTGTCAACTTGACATTTTGGACAGACCACCCCATTCCCTGCATTTAGGCCCTTTGATCCAAATCTACACCGTTTCACCGATCTCAACCAAAATTTGTATATTCACCCTTTGGAGCACTGCGACTAACAATGTCTGCTTGAAATTGCGGAGAGGCAACTCCATCCCCTGCATTTAGGCCCTTTGGCATGAAACAACACCGTTTCACCGATCTGAACCAAAATTTGTATACTTACCCTTTGGAACCCTGCGAGTAACACTGTCTGCTTGAAATTGCGGAGAGGCAACTCCATCCCCTGCATTTAGGCCCTTTGGCATGAAACAACACCGTTTCACCGATCAGAACCAACATTCGGATACTTACCCTTTGGAACCCAGCGAGTAACACTGTCTGCTTGAAATTGCAGAGAAGCCACTCCATCCCCTGCATTTAGGCCGTTTGGCACAAATCTACACCGTTTCACCGATCTGACCCAAATTTTACATACTTACCCTTTGGAACCCGATAAGTAACACTGTTCACTTTAAATTTCGGACAGACCACACTATTCCTTGCTTTTTGGCCCTTTGGAACAAAACTACACCGTTTCACCGATCTCAACCAGATTTGACATAATTACCCTTTGGAACTCGACGAGTAACACTGTCCACTCGAAATTTCGGACAGACCACTCCATTCCCCGCATTTAGGCCCTTTGGCACAAATCTACATAGTTCACCGATCGAAAACAAAATGTGTATACTTACCATTTGGAACCAGATGAGTAACACTGTCCACTTGAAATTTCGGACAGACCACTCCATTCCCTGCATTTAGGCCCTTTGGCACATATCTACATCGTTTCACCGACCTGAACCTAAATTTGTATACTTACCCTTTGGAACCCGACTAGTAACACTGTCCACTTAAAACTTTGGACACACCACTCCATTCCCTGCATTTAGGCCCTTTGGCAAAAATCTACCCTGTTTCACCGATCTGAACTAAATTTTACATACTTACCCTTTGGAACACGACGTGTAACAATGTCTAAATGAAATTTCAGACCGACCATTCCATTTACTGCATTTTGTCTCTTTGGCAAAAATCTACATCGTTTCACCCATCTCAACCAATCTTTATGTAAGTTACTTACCCTTTGGAACCCGACGAGTAACACTGTCTGCTTGAACTTTCGGTCAGAGCACTCCATTCCCTGTATTTAGACCCTTTGGTACAAATCTACATAGTTTCACCAATCTGGACCAAAATGTGTATACTTACTCTTTGGAACCTAACGAGTATCACTGTCCACTTTAAATTTCGGACAGACCACCCCTTTCCCTGCATATAGGCCCTTTGGGAAAATCTATACCGTTTCACTGATCTGTACCAAATTGTTTATACTTACCCTCTGGAACCAGACGAGTAGCACTGTCGACATGAAATTTCGGACAGACCAATATATTCCCTGCATTTAGGCCCTTTGGCACAAATCTACACGATTTCACCGATCTGAACCAAATTTTACACCTACCTACCCTTTGGAACCGGATGAGTAACACTGTCCACTTGAAATTTCTGACATAACACTCCATTCCCTGCATTTAGCTCAGGAATCCCTCGGGGTTGCCAGCTTCCTAACTCACCAGCCATGAGCCCTTGAGGGTGTACCACAAGTGGTGGGGCTACACACACCCTGCCTCTTTGAGGGCCTTGAGCAGAAGACAGGAGATATTATCAAAAGGAAAAGAAGGCAGACTCCTTGAAGAATGAGGGAATCAGGAAAGATGAGACAATGGCCAATTAAGGTGGGAAATCTAAAGACTCCCTAGCCCTCGGATATCCTAATACAGTCACGGTCGGAAGAGAACAAGAGTTGACCAAGGGAGGCCGACATAAGAGAGAACTGAAAGGAGCCCGGCCCAGGGAGTAGAAGCGATGCCAGACTCAGCTGGGGTCCCGTGATCGCCAACCCACGTCCCACAAGTTGTGAAACCCTGGGGAGGGGGTGGGGGCAGTTTTGAGAACAGCTTGCTGATTTATCGCGAGGTGATATGAGAGGACTTTCCAGAGCCCGCCGAGTTATCTGCTCTCTATGCTGACGCCAGCACAGGGCCGTTGCAAAAGAGTGAGTGATTCCGATCCAATCTAAATAGGACAGGGAACCCCGAACGTGTGTCATCATCTGCGATCATCTCAGTTTCGTGCAGCTTGGATCCATATTCTTTGTCGAGCAGTACGCCATGGGCTCTTTCACTAGACGCATCGAGTACAGGCCTAAGCCAGAAAATAAGGTTGAGACTTTGGGAGACATCGAAGCTAGATATCAGAATTACCTATATCAGTTTTAAAATTACACCATGTTCGTTTAGTAGTCATTTTTCATTACCTTATTATTATCATCATAAGTGCAAATGACCTAGATGTTAAGCGCATCATACCACTAATCACCGCCGCATAAGTCTTTCTCGACTGTGATTTTTAAAATATTTATTGCAGTACATTGTGTACATTATAAATTGAAGTGTCAATTCAATACCGGTAGTAGTTTCCCTTATCATCCTCATCATAAGGGCAATTGACCATTACACCATTAATCACCACACACAATAAGTCTTCCTCGCCTGTGAATTTTGAAAAATGTATTTCTATTATGGTAGTTTGTAAGTTTGACGTGTCAATTCAACAGTAGTTTTCATTATCATCCTTATCAAAAGGGCAAATGACCTAGATATAATGCCCTCATTGTCTTTGGGGGCAAATGCCCTAGATTTTAAGTCCATTATATTTCTAAGGAGACTTTGAGACATTATCATCATTCCACCCGGCAAAGCCGGGTACTACTGCTAGTAAGAGATAAGAAAACCAGTAGAATAGTATGGTATTCCCGAACTTAAGCAATGAAAATTTAGGAAAATGGGTGAACACTATTACCGGTATGCCCTAAAAGATCATAATGTTATGTGCCACCCCCTAGTGGCACTTTTGTTAACTGGATTACGGTGGGTTGAAGCACAACACAGATTGTTCCTTTAAAGAAACGTATCAGCTTTATTGCGGCCAGAAAGATACACCACTCAACGGCATAATTAGGTCACTAAAAGGACTAAATCAGCGTAACTTACAGACATATTAGTGTTTTTGTTCAACAAAATGGTTACTTACCGCTATTAAACAACCATCAATAGCAAACTTCAAGATTATGTATGGAGGAAGAGATGTTTTATCTTTATGTTTTCATTCTCTTTCCAAATGAGTATTTTAATGTTGTTTTTTATGTATTAAATACCATTAAGTATTTTAAGAGTGTTGTCTAATTTAAATGCATGTCTTTTAATGGATTTTTTGGTAACTATTCAAGGCTGAAGAAGGGTCCAGGTATGGCCCAAAACATGTCCAAGTAACAATAAACTGTGAAAATTATAGTATTTAAAGTTATTGATTGGGCGGAGAACAAACAACTCCATTTAAAACATCAAGGTTATACCATCGGAGAACCTGGATAGCGACCTTCGATTGCTGGTAATGAACCTGAGGGGGAGTAAGGAGAAGAAAGGGACTGAGAACCAGGAAAGACATAAGGATATGGAAACTGAAAGAAGGGGATAGAAGGGTCGAGTACCTCAAAATGGTAAAGGAAGGAAAAGGAAGGAAGGATGGTAAAGGAAATGTTCTTACACAAAAGAAATACTTTAGGACATGACGAAGTTTACAAAGTTCATCATTTTTATTTTGTGTGCCTTCCTTGTACCGTGCTAGTCTCGTGGTGAAGGAATATTACGCTTTCTCGCTATTTCATTTTCATTGGTACACAATCTTTTAAACACGAATTTTGATTGATGTTGTTTCATTTAAAACCTTGATATATATTTGTCATCATCCCCATGTGTATGAACGTCTATTGAATTTAATTGAGATTATGTTTTAGTTTGGAGCCTATGATAGTATGTAAGTGTATTATTAGGGCCTGGGGTATGTGTTTAGGGACTTAAAATGAGGGCATAACCAAGGAAGAACACACACACAATTCCAACTCACCATCGCCGGATTCAAACCTAGAATCACCGAATTTACAGCAGATATCCATTGCAGCAATGGAGCGTGACATAAACGCTTTCAGATACATCATTAGGTAAGTTATTAAGTAACTAGAAAGTTTCTAGAAAGCCTTCGAACGAGTGTGAAGAAGCAGAATGAAAATTAAACAATTGACAGAACAGCACGCACGGTAGGGTATTGTTTTTATAGCAGGCAATAAATAAATAAATAAATAAATAAATAAATAAATAAATAAATAAATAATTAAATAAATAAATAAATAAATAAAAATACAAAAAAATAGAGTTATTAACTAATGAAATAATTAATGAAATTAATGAAATACAAACATGGAGTGGAATAGTGTTTCGTTATTTATGTCCATGTGTTTTTATTTTTTAAGCGAGGTCTTTAAACAGATGATTGTTAGTCATGATGAAGTCAAATAAAACTATAATAATAAAGGGGACGACAATGTTTCTGTCCACTATCACTCTTCTTCTACATTGAAACGTATCTATAAACCCTTCACTAGATCACAATGTGGTTACTTAATTTCTGAAAGGAATTGTTTGAAACATTCTGGTCGAGACGGACGCCCTCTCCTTCATGCGTTTGTACCCGGAACCACCTTTGTACCGCTGAAGTTGAAGAGTGAAATTGGTCTGTCAGTTCCGTTGGCGGTCTCAAACGTTCATTTTTCAACAGCCATCATAACCAGTAGTTACACAGGTTGGGCAGGAAAAAGTTTCAACGTGTGTGTGTGTGTTTGTGGGCTTTGAAAACACAGGCCTCATTAATTACCGGATGCTTACCTGTCGTAGACAAAGTGCACGAGTTATTGAAATTTTGACGTAATGTAAAAACGTAACACGTTCAGTTTCAGCTTTGTTTTGACATTTACAATCAAATACTGTAATCAGAGTTGCAATAATGACAGACAATTAGAATTGACAGGTGATTGAATTGTTTGACAATTAACAGAAAACATAAAATATTGATATTGTCATTTTTATTGATTCATTTAAGAGGCTTGGGACATCTTGGTCATCATCCCAATGTAGTTTAGTGTGTGTTTAACTAGTCTGATAACCTGTGTTCCTGAGATGACTGTAGTAGTGTGTGTAACTACTGGTTATGACGGCTGTTGAAAAATCAACTCCTGCTACATACGGACCAAAATATTTGATAGTTTCAAATATTAGTAGAACACAAATTGCTTCTCTGTGTTGACGAAGAAATACTGATGAATTTTAGATAGGGCCTACTTCTGGTTTGCATTTAGTGTATGTACTGTTTGAGTTATATGAGAGCTTTGTCTGTACTATGCTGTATCGTACGTCGCACCTGTAAGAGCAACATACTGAAAGAGAAAGATACAGTGACCCGGTTAGGTACATGACCTGCAAATATCTGGCAGTGATCCTAGTTTGCTCTTGACATTGGTAATAAGCATAATGCACGTTGGACAGCACAAGATTAAGGGGAATATTATCGATTTCACGGTATAATTCAAAATCAAATCAGCCTTCAGCAGTCGATCCTGAAGAGATAACACACTACTTCCAACAAGTGTACGGCGTGGCGTGAAGAAAATACGTGCAGTGGACGTATCATTGGAAACAGTGGGACGATCCCGAGATCCGTTGCCCAGTTCTTCAAAAACCATAGGGATTCAGCCAACGATTTGGAGGGTTGTTACTCTCTACGCTCTGCAAGGGCCGATCCAAATATTGAGGAACCACTCACATAATATTAAACACTGACATTTAAAAACAACCTTCTCTCTTTGTTCTAAATTATAACTTCATTTTATTTTTTAGGACCTATTCATAATTATCATCTTTCTTTTTTAGTTGTTCTTGGTTGATATGTTTTGTTTTAATGATGTAAATTAAAATTGCAGTAAATACTAAATAGCATAAATGCTTCCAAACTACTCTAACATCCTACAATGTCCACGTTAAAGAAAGAGCGGCCGCAGCAATAAAAGCCATCTACCACATCGAACAACCTCAACAAATATCATTGAGTACAGCAATGCCACTGTTCAGAACAGCCATATCACCAAGAGCAACCTATGGGATTAGCATTACCTGGGAAAAACTCACACTCAACGATCTGATGATAATAGAAAAGTCAAGGCCCGATATCTTACGAGGATTTTAGGCATAGGAAAGTCTGCCCCTTCAAGGTTGACATATGTATTAACTACTTCATCGACGACATCAAAATACAGTTTTACCTACCAAATACCAAAGCCTATGAGAATGCACGCCGAACCTTAAATGAGAAACGAAATGCCATTTGGTCCGACTTTTACTCCACAGATGCCATAATGACGGAAGAGTGGAAACTACGACACGTAATAACACATTACGCCACTCATGGATTTCACCATAGATTCTGCAAAACCAAGAATTTCCACCAACAGAATGAAGACTGTGTATGTGACCTGTGCAACGATCATTGTGAAAGGTACCATGCACAAAACTGCAAAATAAGGACAACTTCAATAATAAGACTGGCATTAGCAAATATGTATTTGCACATTGTGAGCTTTTCTTTTTAATAATAAATGCTTCCACTGTGACCGACCAATAGGAACTGAAGCTGACTGTACATTACACTACATAAGCCTATTTGTTCCCTCAGGGAATACATCCGTGTTGGTTATCAAGATCGTTTCTACAGATCCAACAAGCGAGAATGACGTTGTTCTCTCTTAGATGGAAATACAATCACAAGGCACAGTACACAGCGAACCTTAAATGTAAATTGGACTACTACATCTCGGCTGAGCTCCCGAAGGACCCCCAATTATGCCAAGACATTTATCTGTCGCTACGAATTAGCAGCCGAGATGGCTCCAGCTAGCTCCTTACATCCTCCATCCATAATTCATCCTCTTATCCCACTATTCCTTTTTATTCTCCATCTCTTTCTTAGAAACGATATCAAGAAAAAGGAGCAACAAGGCAGCATACTTCTTTATTAATGAGAAAACTAATCAACCACTTCGATGCTTCTCATTAGTTTCGATTTAACTTGTCTGCGTCTTCATGTCCGCTGATCGTACATCAGCGCCCTCTTGGGACGCTTCAGAAGAGGCGCTCAACTTTCTTCTGAGTCGAAATCAAAAGTGAGATTAATGAAGACCGACATTTCCCATAACAGATGTGCATCTAAAATTGTAAAAGTTGATAATACCACATATTTCCGTTGCTTAAACTACGTTACTTATGAGATGTATTTAGTACAATTACAATATTATGCAATACATTTATTTTAGAAACCAGTTTTTCGGTGCTTTTTCAAAAATATAATAGATATATATATATATTTCCTGAAGGACATCCGCCCGGCTTTCCGGGAGACCATAAAGATCCAGAATACAGTGTAGGTACAGTGTTGGCTCTACAGTACATAAGTCATTACGATATACCATATAAATGGTTATGTAGCATGTTGAGTGATGCTCTCAATACGCCCAAGCAGATCTTCTCAAGATCATTCTCGATGATGCCAAGCTTCTTGAGGATATCCACGACGAACTTATAAGATGTTCCACGAGCTCCGAATAGAAGGCCATTCACTTTCCATGCATTTTTAGGTAAGTTATATCTCTCACTCAAGTGAGGTATGCATGGTCGGTAAATAGCCTCTTTCTCCTCGTTGACTCGTACGGCTTGCGGAATGTCCACTTCCATTCGTACCGTGGGGTCCAGGACCAAACCCCTTCCATTCTTCCTGTCAATGACAACGATATCTGCTCTACGGTGACTACCATTTTCCGAAATGCAGTGCACTTCCTCATAAACCGAGAGCCTACTGATGAGCCAGCTTGGTGTCCTAGGCAAACCTCACACAAGACACGGCACAAACCTAGAATAATTGCTGAGTTTTAATTCATTGGCCGTGAAAGCTGTATTGTACAATTTGCCACCGGGGAATTACACCCTTTTTCAAATAAAGTCAATATATGAATGATTGAAAAATATGTCTAACTTATTTAACAAACAGCAATACTTGAAAATTCTAGTTAATAAGTAATTCCTCTATGTATGCACAAAATATATTTGTGTGTTTAATCTTGGACAAAATAAAACTTAATATTGATTTTGAAATGATTACAGGTGTATAATAACATTTGTCAGAAATTTTGAGGATTTATTCCTCACATCAAAACATTACGAAATGTTCACATGTACTTGGGTCTGAAAATCCTTCCTTAGGGAGTTATGAGAGGAGGTAGAATTCATGATACAAAATGGATACATTTACAAAAACCATATATTTATACAAAAATTGCTCGAAGTGACCTCCTCCTTCTTCCAGTCATCCCCGCAGCCTGCGTTCCATACTTTGCCATACTTTTTGGCACAGTCCTGGAGTGTTCCTTATGCGGTCAAATCCATTGCGGATACGCTCCTTCTGAACATAGACATTGGGTACGGGAGTAGAATATACCAATGATTTTACATGTTCCGAGATAATAAAAAAAACATCTATTGGATTCAAATCTGTCGATTGGGCATGTCATGCTATGGTTCCCCCTCGATCTATCCACCTGTTTGAAAATTGATCATCGAGATTCTGGCGTACTATCCGTGTTAAGTGGGGTGAAGCACCATCGTGCATAATCCACATTCGTTTGGGTGATGTTTAGAGGTACAGCATCAAGTAAATGAAGCAACTCATTTCTGAGAAACTGTAGATATGGGTGTCCAGTAAGACGTGGCGGAAATATAAAAGGTCCAATTTGAGGATCACCGATGATTCCAACCCACAAATTGAGGCTAAACCTCTGTTGATGCTTGTCTTGTACTTCATTAGGGGTTTCATAAGCCCAGATGTGATTGTTATGATAATTTAAGATACCATCACGTGAAAATCCAACCTCATCAGTGAATATGGTACATGCTAAGATCTGCAAGAACACAGCGCACTGTCCTAACATGCTTTGACAGAAAGTTATTCTTGGCTGAAAATCTGCTACATATATTCCTTGCACCTGTTGAAGGTGATACGGGCACAGAACATCTTCATGCAGAATGTTACAGATCGTCATGTGATTAACGCCTTCCCTTCTCGCAATTCTCCTTGTACTAGTTGATGGAGTTTCATCCACAGTACAAAGAACTCGTTCTTCAAGCTCAGGCCTTCGCACATCGCGTGGGCTCTCACCATCTGCAACTCACTTCTCTCTCAAGCACACTTCTCTCTCAAGCACAAGGTAACTGCCTACCAGGGGTACGTTCAGCATAAAGTTGACCTTCTGCGTCCACATTTCCATCTGCTCGGCCATAAATGTAGTGCATATCCGTCATTTCAAACTTTGTATACATCGTCTTCTAGTGTAATGTTTTGTGATGAACGTTACTATAAAACAGAGCAAAGCAAACCAAATGCCATGACCAACTGTACACAAGAATGTGAGTACGAATGGACATTTGAGGCACATTACCCAACAAAGAGTCACTACATGGAAGTACTTTCATAACTGCCTAACGAAGGCTTTTCGGACCAAATGTTCATATGAACGATTTGGAATGTTTTGATGTCAGGAATAACTCCCTCAAGTGTCTGACACACGTTTTATGCACCCTGTATATCATTTTAAATGCACTTGAAATTTACTTATTTAGGTAACGCGTCGAATGAGAGGAATCCATTGTTATTGAGCACTCATCCTCATTGTAATGAACATGAAACAACGTGAGAAAATCTAGACTTGCTCCTCTATAGCACAATTGGCATCAAGTGGATTGACAATGTCTGATTAAATTGTAAGGTGTGATGCGTTATTGCATTGTTTATAACAATATTTACAATTAGATGCAATTGGAAAAGTTGCAAGCTCTTTCAAATATGTTATCTTAAGCGTGGGTGGTGGGGGAGGTATATAGTGTCCAAGGTTGGAGGTCTGCAGCCATCACAGGAGTTAAGCTCAATCCCCTTAGGGACGAGGCAGGAACTAGGTCACTGACGGGAAATCATTCGTCATTACCAATATATAGACTACAGTAGGGTATGTCGATTACGACTAGTTCTCCAAATCACTAAACTACTGTGAGTGGAGATGTTGAGGAATAATACTTGGTGCAAAAAGTTACATGTATTAGTTATGATCAGTATTGCTCCGTTATAATAGGGATAATAACTAACACATGTATTTTTTCTAGGAGGGTTATTTAATTATTATTCGTATATTATACACATTGTACCCCACCCATTCGTGTTGATCAACTGAAGAGTTAATACTGACACAGTCTACCTATTACTTCATGTACATATTATAATCCAGAGGGGCAATGTTGCCAGTATAATGGGCCCTTTTCCAGCCTCAGCCTCTCTTGATGATCATTTACTTCTAAAATATTCACAATTTATTGATGTGTCATATCTTTCCACTCGGTTGCTGTTTTTTTTGTGGGAGTGATTTTGAAAAATAGGACGGAATTGGATCGGACGGAAGTGTGTAAGACACACTGCCAGCTGGATCGCATCCCTCCTGGCTGCTTTAGCAATGGAAACAATGAGCGCGCGGTGTCGGAGATTGGTACCATGACGCACTGTCGGCCATGTGGAATGTACATCACATATGGATTATTTCAGGGTTTGGAGGCGTCATTACAGATATTACTACAATAAATCATCTTCAAGTTGTCGTTATTTGGTGTAAAATATTCATTATGTCATATTTGCTGAAAACAGTTATGATTTATTGAGAGTCTGTTTTTCAATCTTAGGATAAAAGTGATGGGCATCCACTCTCCGATTAACTTTGCTCAACACTTTCATACTGAACGGTAAACGCTCATGCGAACTCTGGTATCAACTGATTGAAACACAAACCACATGTTCAAAGTCTTCATATCAGTATTTAAATGATGATATGCTTTAATATGAAACATTGTAACTAGTCTGCAAAACCAGTATTATGTTTCTGCACAATGGCTATTGAGATATTAACCCACATTGCGGTAATGCAGTGTTCCGGCCTTACGGAATGTATATCACATACGGGTTACTTCAAGGTTTGGAGGCGCCATTACATATATTCCTACAATAAATCATATTCTAGTTGTCGTTCTTTGGTGTAAAGATATTCATTATATCATATTTGCTGAAAACAATTATGATTTGTTAAGAGTCTGTTTTTCAATCTCTGGAAAAAAGTGATGGAAATCCACTCCCCGAGTAACTTTGCTCAACACTTTCTTACTGAACGGTAAACGCTCATGCAAACTCTGGTGACAACTGATTGAAACACAAACCACATGTTCAAAGTCTTCGTATCAGTATTTCAATGATGATATGCTTTAATATCGAACATTGTAACTAGTCGGCAAAACCGGTATTATGTTTCTGCACAATGGCTATTCAGATATTAACCCACATTGCGGTAACGCAGTGATCAATATAATATGTATCGATGTTTTTATACGGTAACTGAGCTAGCCTTTCATGGACCAATATAGGAATTCCCTACACTGTCAAGTAGGCGTATTCATAACTAATTTAAAACTCAGTTCCACGCAGGAACATTATCGGAAAAAAAGCAAAATATTAAGGAGCATAAGATATTACTTCCATATCATTACCGGCACGTGAAAATAAGTAACTGTCTTGTACTCTAAATGTCCGCGGTTGAATGGCTGCCTGGATACTGTCTTGGTCTGCGAATCATGAGGTCTCGAACCCCAGTCCCGGCAATTATTTTTGCTACCAGATTATCGATTTAAACGATATCTATCATAACATTATGCGTGATTTTAACAGAATCTACATGGAATTACGATTTATCTAATTTTTATTACAATAGTTTGCACCAAGCAGGAGTTGGGAAATTTGATTGTATTGAACATATTTCTAGTAGTCTATAGATAGGATAGAGACTATGGTTTCATTCCTCCTTTTAATTTACAATATGATATGTGATGTTTGTTCAAACAAGTGTGACAGTAGCATATCTCCAATTCAATCTATACATTCATCATAGTACCAGTATGAAAACCGAACGTAAATAAACATTTTAAGAATGTCCAAGCTGTGTAGTATACGAGTAGGATAACATGTCAGATGTTACACATCATATACGACTACAGTAAGGCTCGTATCTTTTTATTATTTAGATAGGAAATTTCAGTGATAAAATCAGATACATTTTAATAATTACTCTGAAGTGTTTTTACTGATTTTCTGACTAATATTTAAAACTGGGCAATCCACCAGATACTATGAAGTGACACGTTCTCTTGACCGTAAAAGGCTCATCAAAACATTATGACGTATTTTGCGACTTTTGCAAGTGATCAGTGATGTGAATAATGGACACTAGTCAATAGAGGACTATATGCCATTAAAAAGAGGCCTGAACATATTTTCTACCTTAATTCATTTTATGAACTACGAACGATTCTGGTCGGTCGACACTCACCACAATGGAGCTCAAACCAGGGTGTAGAATGCAAAACTAGGCAAACCGAGTTGATTTTGTGATATCTGATCAATCTCTTCGTAGTTTATTCGTAAAAAAATATATTCCATCTATTATCTCGTTGGAAACCATTTTTAGCCTATTTCCATTTTATGAAAAAATAGGCTCATGAAATCACCTTATGGCTGCGAGTGCATATGTGTCTGTGTGTGTGTGTCCCCTAATAACTTCTAAACGGCTGGAGCGATTTCAGTGAAACTCGGTAAGGTCATAGCACCCTTTCGGCTGACCTCGACTGTGTCCTAAAAATTGTATTACGTCTCACCAATCCAACATGGCCGCTGTGCGAAATACTTCACTGGAATTCTATATCTCTGAAACTATTACCGATATCAACCCGACATTTTGTATAGTGATAAAAGGCACTACCGCAAGTTCTTCTATGTATTTTGCAAAAACTTGTAATGTACAAAACGAACATGGCGGTCGAGCAAATTTAAAACATTTTAATAGATTTTTGTCGCGATTTAACCATCTGAGCGCAGTGAAATATGGTACAGTAATTGTTTATACACATAGTAATGCAGTGGCATATAAGTTAGTTCAATTGTATACAAAACCTCAAGAACGCGGCTGTGCGACATATTAAAATTAAGTTTTTATTTCTTGTGTATTAATCATGCGATCGAAGTGAAAGTTTTAGGAATGAACCTACACAATAATTTTCATTTAATGGTACATAATTCTACGGCCTATACTTATAACAATCCAAAATGGCGTCCATACGAAATATTTAGACGCTTCCAGTATCTAAGAATCTTTTATAGCAATCAAACTGAAATGTTTTATTTTCATAGAGGTTATGAACATAGGTTCACCTATAGGACTTTCAATAATATGGTGAGCACAAATCCAACATGGCGGTGACGCGAAGTACAAATATTTAAATGTGCGTTTCTCGCGATTTAACCATCCAAGTGCAGTGAAACTCTGTACAGTAAATGCTTATACAAATGTTAATCCACTGGCATCTAATTTATTTCAATTGTTTTCATAACAAAAGTATGGCAGCTGTGCAAATTTTAAAATCTCGTTTTTACTTCTTTTGTGCTAATCATGCGATTTAAGTTTGAATACCACACGTACACAATAATCTTCATGTAATAGTACATATTGAACCCGCTGAGATATGGTTCATGTGATATTTTTATGACAGAACATTTATGATGGGATGTTGTACCTTTCAACACACCCAGGAAGCCACGTGGAGCTGAGAGCTCACGCTATACTCCTTGAAGTAGCGTTGAATCGCACTTTTGACTTTGGTGAAAACTGCTAATTATTTATCTGAGATCTTATTAATTAATTTTATTCTTTCACAAGACTCAGAATATTCCATTTCGTCATGCTGCATTATTAAAATATTTTTGAGAATGTTATTTTAGCTTAAGGTAAGGTAATACCCTTGCAGATACGCAAATAGGAACGTAAGTAGTCGCTCAACGACTTCGGTTTGACGACCTACTTCCTTGAGACACCCAGTGACTTGCACTACGTCTGGAGAATCCGCCCTGTGTAGGCGTGGAATCATATCCGTCTTGTACGACGTAGGAAATATCCGCTGTTTAGCGAGGAAATTACAATTAGTTGCCATCGAGCACGAATAAACAACGATACAAGTTATAAGTAAGAATTATAGTGAGTTACTTGCACTACGTCTGGAGAATCCGCCCAGTATAGGCGTGTAAGTGTATTTGTCCTGTAAGACATAGAAGAATATCCGCTTGTTAGCGTTGAATTGGTTATCAGGTGCCATCGTGCACTGGCATATTGTAAAATACTGTTATTTATGCACAGTGAGCCACAGAAACATATTGAAGATAATTATTGGCAAGTATTAGTGAATTATATAATTTTATCGGAACACCACATTTTAGTACCCACGTGTTTGTGGAGGGCCAAATGCCTTGTGGAAAATATACAGGTAAATGTCTTGCAACTACTTCAAATAAGTGTGATTATAATTGTGTAACATATTTGGATTGCCAGAGTGAAGTTTTTATTTCCAAAACGACGTACATTTTACCGATGCTGCATGATAGAAAAGTAGCGTCATTAGCACGTGCAGAACCATAGAGCGGTGCTAGCTCATGTATCTATTCACATCCACGAAATTAAGGCAGTGTTGTTAATTACTATAAAAGCCTACAATACTTACAACGAACATTATATTTTTGGAAAGTGAAAGAATGAATTTCATAATTTATTTCACCGTCAACGTGTCCAGACTATTCCACACCACGTTTGGATCAGTCATCATGGGCTAATACCATCCTGGTATGAGTGTGATGTTTCTACGAGAACTAGCATGATGGTGGAGCTTGCAGAACCGAGGACGAGAAGGAAGGAATCCAAGATGCCATTTCCAGGCATATCCAGCATATTCACGGAGTTGTCGACAGGGACGAATCGAACCCTGGTCTTTGGAGGAGTCCAGATGGGAATCCTGATGAGGATGATACCGTTCCAGAGATCCAGAGAGGAATTTGTACAACCCTGGTTATTGAATAGAGGGCTGAGTGATAGCTTCTCCATGTCGTGAGTTTTTAGACATCCCTTCTCTTGTTCTAGTTCTGGTGGTATATTAGATTTAATGTAGTTTGTGAATCAACCACACTCTGTGTCAGCCATTTTTCTAGGTAGGGATTGTATCTAGTTTAATTTAATGTCATTTATTTCAGTATAGTGAGACACCCTTGGGTCTGACATTTTGGTTAACCCTGGTGCAGCTTGATGAACGTCGTGGAACGTCAAAGAATATCTTTTGCTAGATGTGACCGTAGTCATTCGAGGCAATTTTGTACAACCCTGTTTGGGGTGATTTTTCAAGTCTTTGCTGACTTTAGTTATGACAATCAGATGTCATGGTTATTTCTTTAACTGCATTCTTTGCAGTCAGTTTTGATACACCCCTGACTTTCGTTAGAACAGTCGTATCAGTTAGGCAATCGACTGTAATTGCCAGTTTTGTAAACGCATTGTATTTTCATTTTGAATAAGCTCACAAGCTATTCTTGGTCAAGTTTGAACCTAACAATTAGAAGGAATGTTTCGTTGCCTAGCATCGAACTCAGTTCCCAACGTATCATTAAGCAGATCCTTGTGTGAATCTGCGCCACAATTATCATTTTGCTTGTGTCATGTAAGACACGTTTTTATTTGATGTTGTACTAGCAACTACTGAATTGTATTTTGAGAGCAAAGAGCTCCAGTAATTGTAAGATTACTATCATTTAGACGTCTTTGGTAGAAAGACGGAATTATATTATTCTATTCAGATTTATTGCGTGTTTTTTATACACGGATTCTTTAGAGGTTCATAACCTATGGTAAAGTTTTTTATGAACAGGCCAGATGTATAGTTTTATATTGATTAAATCGCCGGCCTTGAATAATGTGTGTTTTGTGTCGACCGAACGCAGGAATGTGGTAGCCTGCTGGTGACATAAACTGGTTTTGTAATCCAGTGCCCTTGAGAGCACGCTTTATTTGTTTGTGAGGCAGGACTACTTTGACAAGAGACAGAATGCAATTGTATTCGCTCTTTCTTTCATTGCAACTTAGCTTATGTAACCCAGTTTTCAACCCTGTCTCAGATCACATGTTTTATAGATTGCTTTTTGTTAGTTGAGCGCACTTCTTGCGTGTACCGTCTTGACGTGTACAATTAGGTCAGGTTTTCTATAGTGAGTTGCAGGCGACCCTGTTAAATGCAGGAATTTATTGTATGAAGGTACTTGTGATTACCTTGTCCGGGAGGGTTCCCGTTGACCATATGTTATTGGAAGGTAACGGTCGTGGACAGGCCTATCCCAAAGTTAATGAATGCGAGCTTTGCGCCGCTGGTAACCCGTGTTATTGTGTGTCCGAGTTGTTATTGCTTGTTGATCTCATTCCGACTGTTGAGTCGAGGCTTTTTGGTGGAGAATGATCTCAGTTTAGACACTCCGTGCCCGAGCTATTGTCAGTATTATTCGCCATAAACCAACGATAAACCTAAACCGACAACTTAATAATAAAACGCATAACTTTGGTAAAACAAAAGCTAACTAATGAATTCTTTCTATCTAACTTTGTTCTGTTGCATTTTGGAACTGTTGACATAGCCGTGCAGTTGAAGATAATTTCCTTGTGTGGAAACGACTAGGACAGTTGACACTCTTGTAGCGACCTGAAGCATGCGCGAACCTAGAGTTCGTAGCTTGTGGAGCTCAGGCCATGCGATGTCGGACGTGGTTTCAACTACGCATTCGTCACCGTAATTACACACACTAGATGACTACGGCTTACAAAGAGTAAACCAAGGTGTAGGCAGGAATTTAATAAAGATTTGTGTCTATTTCATTACTTATTTATGATGTACAAGTGTGTAAATCCTACATGTTACTTTATTGTGTGCTGATAGCACGTAGTTATTAAGAATGATTAAATGATGTTTTTCATGGCTGTACACTTAGATTTGTTGTAATTGTTTTCTGTTACGGACGTCATCGCCGTAAATTTTGTTATTAACTGTTAGAACTTAGCTAGATGATTACCGTTAAATGTAAATGTGGAAATGGTATCATCCTAACTTAGATTTGTTTTGCTACCCTGTTAAATGTAAATTCTGATATTAGCTTAATCTTGTAACTTGAACTAGGAACTTGCGTCGTACCATTTTCCTAGTGTTGCTGTTGTTGCTTTATTATTGTGAGATAGATCTTTCGCGAGGGTTTTAAGTAACTTCTCAGGTAGGGACCTGCTCTTTATTTTCTTTTGTTTATTAGTTTGCGGACTAGCCGATTATAACCCTCCGAACTAGGCTAGGGGCTTGTGAATTTTAATAAATTTTCACGGTGTTTTACTTAAGTCTGGATGTTTAATTTCTCAGTCTAGTTTTAAGGTGAACCTTTCCTTAGTCAGTCTATGACCATCGTCACCATGTACCACGATCCCCGTGGACTACAGTGTCTCGTGCCGCTTAGCCTATTAGGAAGTTCACCTGATCCTCACGGTAATTTTATTCGACTTATGGGATGTTAAGAAAGTCATCGTGGTTGTTGACTCGACTAACGGTCTCATAAAATGGCGCACAACGTTGTGGGCGGACTTGGTCGCATAAAATGGCGCCCAACTCATGTGCTGACGTTAACGTGGTGACCGTCAGTACCATGTTACTTTGGAGGATCTTAATGTTGATTAATGGTAAATTGACAGGACTGGGACGAACTTACAAAGTCGTACTGCAGATCAATTGACCGCATGGCATTCATGTTTGTTAGAAGTCCATGGGGTGAGGCTTTAGTGTTGGATAAATGATGGATAGGATTTTCTTTGATGATGCCTCATCCTGAGTAAATGTAATACTTTGCTTTGCTCGTCGTTGTCTTTGTAAATGTAGAAGCACTTAGTTTGCATACTCCAGCTGTGCTCGTGATATTTATATAAATGAAACAGGCTTTATACCACCAAGTAACTAATCATAGCTGTAAGTTCTAGTAGAGATTGATCCCCCACTTTCTCATATATATTTCTTGTCAAATGGATGAGGAAACGATTCGTCGCGTGTTTGGGGAGATGATGGCAGGTGTGAATGCTAATCTCCAACAGATTACTGCTGACCTAGGTGAAGTCCGGGGTGACTTAGGTCAGAACACTCAATCTATAAACACTGTTAGTGGTTATGTAGACCAAGTAAGACAGGAAGTTCACAATGTAGTGGTCATGTAGACCAAGTAAGACAGGAAGTTCACAATGTTAGTGCTCATGTAGACCAAGTAAGACAAGACTTGGAAGTAAACACACAATCTATAAACAATGTTAGTGGGCATGTAGACCAAGTAAGACAGGTCGTTCATAATGTTAGACTAGATTTAGAGATAAATACTCAATCTGTTAATAATGTCAGGACTGATTTAACCCAAGTCAGGGCTGATATGGACGCATTTTGGGTCGAAGCCAGAAATGGTCTCGCGGCAGGTTTAGCGGCAGTTAGGGTTGATGTCATACGACACCATCAAGAGGCTAACCAGCGTGTAGATTGCCTAACAGACCAAATGAATAGAGCTAGGGAGGATGTGCAAAACCGACTGGAGGAGCACACGGCTCAAATTCAAACCACCATAAATAGAGTCCAGATAGACATGAAAGCTGACCTGGAACACACTCGGGAAGAATTCGGGACTCGATTGACGCACGTCGAGGGATTCATGGACACTGTAAAAAAGGACATGACAACCATGAATATCGGATTAGTTCTCATGAGAGGAGCTGCAAATGCTGTGAACAACAATGTTAGGACGATCGTTGACGGCATGTTAGAGGTCAGAGACGAACTAAACGTTAACAGGAGAAACATTTCTGAACTAACGGAAACCGAAGCAAGCCTACGCGAAACAGTGAATGTTCATCATGAGGAACATAACATTGACCTCATGTTATTAAGAGGGGACCTCAACGAACATAAGACCATAGTAGAGGCTAAGGTAGCCGAGGTCAAAGACAACATGTCAAGAGTCGAGGGAGAGATCGATTCTTTACAAAAGCGATTTGAGGAGGTCACAGTAAACGAAAGGTTAGACCTTAGCCATAACCTTAGAACGGCCATACGCGAGGTAGACGCGAACCTCAAGGGAAAGGTCGATAGGATAGAATTACAATTGAATGACTAAGGCAACAAAGTCGCGGCCAGAACTATTCAAGGACTTGAAGGCATAGAAAGACATCTTGACAGACTCGAAACGACTCCTAGGGAGAGACATTTACACTCACAATTGGGAGAATCTCAGGAAACACCCGTTTCCCAATCTGAAGGAATGATGCCAACTCATTTTCAGCCCAGCGCACCTACAGAACCACAACCATCACAATTCACTGGTTCAGCGCCGAGCCAGGTTTTGAACTTTAACGCCCATCCCTTTCAACCAGAACTAAGTCAACCTAATAATGAGATAAATACACCTACGCATGGCTACACGCAGAACACATTTAGACCCGCGCATACGCAGGGAAATGTGACGATAATACGTTCGAGAGAGGAGCAACCAGCTCGCTTCTCCGGAACTGGAAGTGGTGTTACTCCAGTGGAATTTCTAGCCAATGTCGAAAGCTATCTGAGAGATACGATGGTAACTCCAGAGAGGGAACTCAGAGTCATAGAACGTTTGCTTGAGGGGCAAGCCAGTACCTGGTTTAGAGCATTTAGATACTCGTTAACAGGCTACCAGGACTTTAAGGAAGCATTACTGAGGACGTATTGGTCGAGTGACATTCAGCAGAGCATCCGAGCTGAAATGTATACTCGTAGATACAGCTCCAATACGCCTACTCGTTATGCGAACTACTTCGCTATACAGCTTGCGAAGCTTCGTTGTCTTCATCCTCCGTTGTCTGAACAAGATTTAGTTAACACCATTGTTTGGCAGTACCCTGCGGACGTACAACGTGTGTTGATCGCTGCAGGGGCATCCACGTTTCAACAATGTGACCAGATTCTTCGACGCTTGGATGCGAACACGGAACAGTTCCCGACACACCGTCAGCAGAAGGCTTACAGGCGCGAGGAAAGACACATAAACTTGACCACTGTCGATAAAGTAAGCCAGACTCCGCAACAAACGCAAACACAAGAGAGTTCTGGGCATCGTGATAATAACTACAACTATCGTAGGAGGGAATGGAACAACACTCCATATGCTCGAGATCAACAAGATGACCGTCGTAGTCATTGGAATCGGAGATTCGACCGAGGGACGAACGATAACCAACGTCACGAAAATTACCACCGCGGGAATAACGGAAGAAACCAACAGCACGGAAGTATCTGAAGGGACTATCGATACGCTAGAGGATATAACCGAGATCGAGACCCCAGATACCAGCCAGACAGAGATTGGAAAGGAAGAGCACGGGAGAGGCGTGAGTACCTCCAACAACTAAGAGAGCTGCAAATCCAAGAAGAGGGAGAACGGAGCCCAACTTCGAGGGAAAATAGAGATTCGGCGCAGGAGACGGAGCACAACCAGCCCAGTAATTCTCGCCAGGATAATAAAAAAAACGCCGAAAAATTAACAGATTCTTGTCAGGTTGAGCACCGAGTAACTGCTACCATATTACTCTGGGAGCCAATCCAAGAAGACTTGTTGGACGAACGACGAACGACGAACCACAATTATGAGTTGACCCGTCTGCCCAAGATAGTAGCCACTTTGAACGAAGTCAACGTAGTCATTCTCATTGATACTGGGGCAATGATTAGTGTTATTTCCGCCGATTGCCATGCCAGATTAAAGGCCAACTCTGAGGTGACAGAGCTGTCTGTTTCAGCTGTAAGAGTCAGAGGTGTCATACCTGACCGGGTTGTGACGTGCAAAATCCAGATTCCTTGTACTCTGAAGATTTCAAATTACGTGTATTTGCACGAATTTCTTGTAATGAAGGGCTTGCATCATGACGCCATACTAGGCGCAGACTTCATTAGAAAATATGATGGTATCATTGACATGGGCCGTAACACGGTAGAGTTCAAGCCGAACGAACCCATTCAGATGAACCTAGTTGAAGATGAACCGGAATTCCTAACCGAAGTCGACGTAGTCGAAAACTTCAATGGCAAGGAAATTGACGAGACACTCGATGCCGACGAAGAGGCAGAATCATTATCAGCACCCACACGATAGAATCTTGACTTAATATTGGACGAATACAGGGACATATTCGACACCACACCTGGTGAGATATTAGACTACGAATACGACCTTGTGCTACTGGATGATTCCCCATTCAAGAAGAAAATTTACCCGATTGCTGAGAAACATCGTGAAGAAGCTGCTAAGAAGATCCATGAGATGGGAGCAGCAGGCACAATCAAGAAATCACCGACTCCTTTCTTGAATCCCATGACGCCTGTTGTTAAGGTAGATGGAAGCTTGAGACTTTGTCTCGATGCCAGAGCCTTGAATGAACGCCTAGCTCCTGAGCACGACAGACCACCCAAGATTAGGGACTTTCTCAGGAAGTTCAAAGGAAAAAGGATATTTTCATCATTGGACTTGGTTCAGTCTTATTACCATATCAGATTATCTGAGCATACTCAGAAATATACTGGATTCCTGTTTGATCAGACTACTTATGTCTTTCGAAAACTACCATTTGGATTGAAAAATGCCGGAGCCGCATTAATCAGAGCACTTGATGCCAAGCTGACTCCTGAAGTGAAGCAGAGAGTAATATGTTATGTGGATGACATAATCATAGCTTCAGAAACAGAAGAAGAGCATTTAAAGACATTTCGTCTTGTTTTTGAGAATCTACGACAGGCGAATTTTAAGGTCAAATTTGACAAGTGTCGATTCTTTCAGAAAGAAGTGAAATTCGTAGGACACATAATCAATGGAGAAGGATACAGACCAAATCCGGCAAAGATTAGAACTGTTGCTGCATTTCCAACGCCAACCCGTGTGAAACACGTGAGACAATTCTTAGGAATTCTCCAATTCTTTGCTGCTCATTGTGAGAAGTATTCCGAGACTGTCGCACCTCTGCAAGGATTACTGAAAAAGAACTGCAGGTGGAACTGGAATGATGAATGCGAGATAGCTTTCAGGAGAGCTAAATAGATGCTAGTGGACTCAATTCAGTTAGAATATCCAGATTATTCCCGGAACTTTATTCTAGAAACTGATGCATCTGCCATTGGTATAGGAGCCATTTTACTGCAGGAGGATGATGAGAAGAAACGTCATTACATCACTTTCTTAAGCCGACGTTTAAGAGCACATGAATCTCACTACTTCACGACCGAGATAGAAGCACTTGCAATAGTTTACGCACTTGAATACTGGCAGAAACTTCTGTTAGGCCAGAGGATTATTGTGAGGACCGATCACCATGCACTGACCTTCATCTTAAGAACAAGACTGGCAAGCGACAGGATCACACGTTGGACGCTGTTTCTCCAACAGTTCGATTTGGAAATAGTTTATCGACCAGGCAAAGAGAATGTGTTGACCGACATCCTCAGCCGGAATCCTGAAGCTACTGTTAATGCCATAGACATCGAGGGAGAATGCGAGGAATACCTTCGCCGACTTCGTCATCTGCCTGAAGGACAGCGACGTGAGGAGGAACTCTGGCACATTATCCGTTTCCTGGAACGAAGAATGGATCCACAGGATGCTCATTATGCGAGAATTGCTGCTGTTGCAGATAATTACTTGATTTATCATCGTGTATTATACAAGGTTGTGGACGAGGACCACACTCAACTGCGTGCAGTTATTCCTAGGAGATACCAAGAATCTGTTATTCTTAGGGTTCATCTATCCATTGGTCATGGTGGAACAGACAAAACCATTGCAACCATCAAGGAATCTTTTACATGGAAAGGGTTAGGAGCCACCGTTAGACAGTGTTTACACGCTTGCGACGCATGCCAGCGGAACAAGTACACGTCACACTTGTTGAAGGAACAACCTAGACCAATACTCCCAACTCAACCTAGAGAGTTTTACGCACAGGACCTGTATGGCCCAATACGTAAGGCTCGTCGTGGGAATCGATACATCGTTGTAACTATTGATGTGTTCACGAAATATACGATGCTTCATCCGATTCAAAAATCCACTGCACATCAGATTATTCAGAGGATTAGACGTCAAGTGATACCGGAGGCAGGAAAGCCACAATTCCTGTTGACTGATCACGGATCACAGTACACCTCAGCAGAATTTGCCAATGCTATGAATGAGCTTGAAATATGTCATGTTTTTTCATCTATTCGTCATCCAGAGAGCAACCCAGCAGAATGCGTGATGTCTATTATCGCAAAATTCTGTCGATTATATTGTCAAGAAGAACACTGGCGATGGACTGAAGTCCTAGTCACTATGGCAAAGTGTATTAATTCAACAGTCCATGAGAGCACTGGTCAAATACTTATGGTCTTGCATTTGAACCAGATGCCGCTGAGAATATGGGACCGTGTGATTGTAAATCCACCTTGTTTACAACCATCACATGCCAGCAGACTTTTAGCTGCAAGGGAAACTATGGACAGACAAGCTGCCAAGCGCTTGAGAAGAACTAGACGCCAGAGATTTAGAGAACCACAAGTTGAGGGAGACCTTATCCTCATAAGGAGACCCGGAATTTCAAGTCGTATAGACCGCATATATGGGAAATTTCTATCCTTATATTACGGCCCTAGTCGTATCCGACAGCCTTTGAACAATGGAAGTTATGTAGTAGAAGACATCAGGACAGGAGAGCGCATTGGAACCTTTAATGCAGCCAATCTGAAAAAATATCACTCTTGAATGAATTTCAAGTCAAATAAAAATGTCGTCCCAACATTTTATTTGAAACGACGCAGAGGCAGATGAACCCGCTGAGCTATGGTTCATGTGATATTTTTTATGACAGAACATTTACGATGGGATGTTGTACCTTTGAACACACCCAGGAAGCCACGTGGAGCTGAGAGCTCACGCTATACTCTTTGAAGTAGCGTTGAATCGCACCTTTGACTTTGGTGAAAACTGCTAATTATTTATCTGAGATCTTATTAATTAATTTTATTCTTCCACAAGACTCAGAATATTCCATTTCGTCATGCTGCATTATTAAAATAATTTTGAGAATGTTATTTTAGCTTAAGGTAAGGTAATACCCTTGCAGATACGCAAATAGGAACGTAAGTAGTCGCTCAACGACTTCGGTTTGACGACCTACTTCCTTGAGACACCCAGTGACTTGCACTACGTCTGGAGAATCCGCCCTGTGTAGGCGTGGAATCATATCCGTCTTGTACGACGTAGGAAATATCCGCTGTTGAGCGAGGAAATTACAATTAGTTGCCATCGAGCACGAATAAACAACGATACAAGTTATAAGTAAGAATTATAGTGAGTTACTTGCACTACGTCTGGAGAATCCGCCCAGTATAGGCGTGTAAGTGTATTTGTCCTGTAAGACATAGAAGAATATCCGCTTGTTAGCGTTGAATTGGTTATCAGGTGCCATCGTGCACTGGCATATTGTAAAATACTGTTATTTATGCACAGTGAGCCACAGAAACATATTGAAGATAATTATTGGCAAGTATTAGTGAATTATATAATTTTATCGGAACACCACATTTTAGTACCCACGTGTTTGTGGAGGGCCAAATGCCTTGTGGAAAATATACAGGTAAATGTCTTGCAACTACTTCAAATAAGTGTGATTATAATTGTGTAACATATTTGGATTGCCAGAGTGAAGTTTTTATTTCCAAAACGACGTACATTTTATTGATGCTGCATGATAGGAAAGTAGCGTCATTAGCACGTGCAGAACCATAGAGCGGTGCTAGCTCATGTAGCTATTCACATCCACGAAATTAAGGCTGTGTTGTCAATTACTATCAAAGCCTACAATACTTACAACGAACATTATATTTTTGGAAAGTGAATGAATGAATTTCATAATTTATTTCACCGTCAACGTGACCAGACTATTCCACACCACGTTTGAATCAGTCATCATGGGCTAATACCATCCTGGTATGAGTGTGATGTTTCTACGAGAACTAGCATGATGGTGGAGAATGCAGAACCGAGGACGAGAAGGAGGGAATCCAAGATGCCATTTCCAGGCATATCCAGCATATTCACGGAGTTGTCGACAGGGACGAATCGGACCCTGGTCTTTGGAGGAGTCCAGATGCGAATCCTGATGAGGATGATACCGTTCCAGAGATCCGGAGAAGAATTTGTACAACCCTGGTTATTGAATAGAGGGCTGAGTGATAGCTTCTCCATGTCGTGAGTTTTTAGACATCCCTTCTCTTGTTCTAGTTCTGGTGGTATATTAGATTTAATGTAGTTTGTGAATCAACCACACTCTGTGTCAGCCATTTTTCTAGGTAGGGATTATATCTAGTTTAATTGAATGTCATTTATTTCAGTATAGTGAGACACCCTTGGGTCTGACATTTTGGTTAACCCTGGTGCAGCTTGATGAACGTCGTGGAACGTCAAAGCCTATCTTTTGATAGATGTGACCGTAGTCATTCGAGGCTATTTTGTACAACCCTGTTTGGGGTGATTTTTCAAGTCTTTGCTGACTTTAGTTATGACAATCAGATGTCATGGTTATTTCTTTAACTGCATTCTTTGCAGTCAGTTTTGATACACCCCTGACTTTCGTTAGAACAGTCGTATCAGTTAGGCAATCGACTGTAATTGACAGTTTTGTAAATGCATTGTATTTTCATTTTGAATAAGCTCAGAAGCTATTCTTGGTCAAGTTTGAACCTAACAATTAGAAGGAATGTTTCATTGCCTAGCATCGAACTCAGTTCCCAACGTATCATTAAGCAGATCCTTGTGTGAATCTGCGCCACAATTATCATTTTGCTTGTGTCATGTAAGACACGTTTTTATTTGATGTTGTACTAGCAACTACTGAATTGTATTTTGAGAGCAAAGAGCTCCAGTAATTGTAAGATTACTATCATTTAGACGTCTTTGGTAGAAAGACGGAATTATATTATTCTATTCAGATTTATTGCGTGTTTTTTATACACGGATTCTTTAGAGGTTCATAACCTATGGTAAAGTTTTTTATGAACAGGCCAGATGTATAGTTTTATATTGATTAAATCGCCGGCCTTGAATAATGTGTGTTTTGTGTCGACCGAACGCAGGAATGTGGTAGCCTGCTGGTGACATAAACTGGTTTTGTAATGCAGTGCCCTTGAGAGCACGCTTTATTTGTTTGTGAGGCAGGACTACTTTGACAAGAGACAGAATGCAATTGTATTCGCTCTTTCTTTCATTGCAACTTAGCTTATGTAACCCAGTTTTCAACCCTGTCTCAGATCACATGTTTTATAGATTGCTTTTTGTTAGTTGAGTGCACTTCTTGCGTGTACCGTCTTGACGTGTACAATTAGGTCAGGTTTTCTATAGTGAGTTGCAGGCGACCCTGTTAAATGCAGGAATTTATTGTATGAAAGTACTTGTGATTACCTTGTCCGGGAGGGTTCCCGTTGACCAGATGTTATTGGAAGGTAACTGTTGTGGACAGGCCTATCCCAGAGTTATTGAATGCGAGCTTTGCGCCGCTGGTAACCCGTGTTATTGTGTGTCCGAGTTGTTATTCCTCGTTGATCTTATTCCGACTGTTGAGTCGAGGCTTTTTGGTGGAGAATGATCTCAGTGTAGACACTCCGTGCCCGAGCTATTGTCAGTATTATTCGCCATAAACCAACGATAAACCTAAACCGACAACTTAATAATAAAACGCATAACTTTGGTAAAACAAAAGCTAACTAATGAATTCTTTCTATCTAACTTTGTTCTGTTGCATTTTGGAACTGTTGACATAGCCGTGCAGTTGAAGATAATTTCCTTGTGTGGAAACGACTAGGACAGTTGACACTCTTGTAGCGACCTGAAGCATGCGCGAACCTAAAGTTCGTAGCTTGTGGAGCTCAGGCCATGCGATGTCGGACGTGGTCTCAACTACGCATTCGTCACCGTAATTACACACACTAGATGACTACGGCTTACAAAGAGTAAACCAAGGTGTAGGCAGGAATTTAATAAAGATTTGTGTCTATTTCATTACTTATTTATGATGTACAAGTGTGTAAATCCTACATGTTACTTTATTGTGTGCTGATAGCACGTAGTTATTAAGAATAATTAAATGATGATTTTCATGGCTGTACACTTAGATTTGTTGTAATTGTTTTCTGTTACGGACGTCATCGCCGTAAATTTTGTTATTAACTGTTAGGACTTAGCTAGATGATTACCGTTAAATGTAAATGTGGAAATGGTATCATCCTAACTTAGATTTGTTTTGCTACCCTGTTAAATGTAAATTCTGATATTAGCTTAATCTTGTAACTTGAACTAGGAACTTGCGTCGTACCATTTTCCTAGTGTTGCTGTTGTTGCATTATTATTGTGAGATAGATCTTTCGCCAGGGTTTTAAGTAACTTCTCAGGTAGGGACCTGCTCTTTATTTTCTTTTGTTTATTAGTTTGCGGACTAGCCGATTATAACCCTCCGAACTAGGCTAGGGGCTTGTGAATTTTAATAAATTTTCACGGTGTTTTACTTAAGTCTGGATGTTTAATTTCTCAGTCTAGTTTTAAGGTGAACCTTTCCTTAGTCAGTCTATGACCATCGTCACCATGTACCACGATCCCCGTGGACTACAGTGTCTCGTGCCGCTTAGCCTATTAGGAAGTTCACCTGATCCTCACGGTAATTTTATTCGACTTATGGGATGTTAGGAAAGTCATCGTGGTTGTTGACTCGTCTAACGGTCTCAATATATAAAAATCCCGCATGGCGACCATCTGAAATATTTAGACGATTCTCAATTTCTACGAATCTATTACAACAATCAAACTGAAATTTTGTATGTTGATAGATGCAATTAACATGAGTAGGATATATGAAAATAGGCTATATATTTCTTCACGGAACTACTGGTTCAGTGTTGCTTTAGTTATATAAATATTATGTATTCAGTCGGTCACACAATTGCACCCAATTGTAATGGGTGGTTCCCCAATCCTGAAAATGAATTAAATGAGATTAATATATACACTGGGATGATCAGTTTCATTCGTCAAGCGATCATCATCAGATCCTTTACACCTAGGCTATTAAATATTTGTCTACAAGTACGAGTGATGATATTTACACTTATTTAGTTGCAGTAGTGACTAAACTAGCACAACTAGTCAAGACATGTGATTTTTGTTGAGATATTGTTAGTGGTTTTTAAAGTTTGCTTGCGGCAGCTGCAGGCAAACAAACCACACTTCACTCAAACAGCTACGTGCTCAATCCAGAATAACCATTCAATTACAATCACATATTCACAATAAGCAAGCAAACTTGAAGGTTAATCAACACAAAATCAAATATAACTAACAAATCTTGACTAGTTTAATTACTACTGCAACTAAATAATTGTATTAAGTCGAATTGTAAATACCTTCGTCGCCTCCGTTGCATATTGGTCAGCGTGATTAGCTCAAACCCGGAGGTACGCGGTTCGATTCCCGGCTCTGCCACGAAATTTGAAAAGTAGTATGAGGACTGGTACGGGGTCTACTCACCCTCAGGTGGTCCAAATGAGTAGAGGGGGTTCAATTCCCACCTAAGCCATCTTCGAAGTGATTTTCCATGGTTCCCCACTTCGTGTTCGGGCAAACGCCGGGATGGTACTTACCATTAGGCCACGGCCGCCTCCGTCCCACTTCCATGCCTAACCCTCCCGCTCTTACCATCCCTTCATGAGGCCCCTGTTCGCTTTGCAGGTGAGGCCACCTGAGAGTAGTGCTGGTCACACACCCCAGTTGTATTCCCGCATCAGAGTCACAAGCTCCAGGACACTGCCCTCAGTGGCGGTAGAGGTGGGTTCCCTCGCTTAGTTCGTGGTAAAAGTCAACCTGGAGGGTAAAACGATAACGAAAAACCCGCAAATTCCATCACCCACATACTTGCAAACATAGATTTAATAGCTTAAGTGAAGTGTAAAGGATCTGATGATCGCTTGACGATCGAAACTGAACATCCAAGTGTATTTATTAATCTTTTTTTTTTTTTTCAGGATTAGGGTACCACCCATTACAATCGTGTTGGTCGACTAAGAAACATTACATTTTGATAGTCAATGTGAACAAAATTTGTATTTTCCTATTGTTTCATTAAATAAAATTACATACATAAGCATATTTACTAAATACTGTTCATTTGATATTGTATTACGGTAATTGAAAACTCCCGGCTAGTCCTGTGGGCTGTATACGACGACAATGCAATGTGTTGACTGCCACCAGCGCTATTGTTAGAGCGCCCTCACTCATGCGCCCACTATGTCACGACTCAATGAGAAATTGTAATCAAATATACTGTTCCCTTCGGGATATGAACTGAGTTCCCTGTTACCTGTCACTTGTGACAGCGGCCCACTTGTCAAATGATTCACCAACTGGCAATTAATTATTGACAGCTGCTTACTTGCACATCATTACTTAGCGCGATAGAGCTATGAGAACGGGCTTTTTGCGTTCGCGTCCACCACCATCGACAGGCGATTAATAAACCACCCCTAGATTTTACAACAGGCCTGTTAGCACATCTTCATGAATGCAGTATTTTTGCATCTCAAAGAGGGTAGGCAAAGAAAGGTTCTGTTTTTGTTGAAGATTGATTAGGGACTTTGGGAAATCGTGGTCATGTATTCCCGTGTACGCGGAAGTGTGTAGATATTGTCTGATAACCTGTGTCACTGTGATGTCTGTACTAGTGTTTGTACTTGTAATTAGGCAGGATTTGGGAAGAAAGCGGTCGTGACCTTACCATCCAGACATTTACCTGGAGTAGAAGTAGGAAACCACGGAAAACCACTTCCACAATAGCTGAGGTAGGACTAGAACCCGCCATTATGCAATTTTGTTTCACGATGCTGAGTTAATTAAATTTCTTGGCAGTGCCGGGAAACTAATCCGAGCCAAGATGCTAGTCACTAAACAACGAGACGGACATGACACGTTCTTTCCTTGTCTTAAACAATACCTACAGCAAGGTGGTTTTGCAAACAATGAGTTAGGTCCAAGTAAACAGGGCAAGCAAAATAACTTTTCACTGGGAAAGACTAGGCCTTGTCTAGTGAATGAGCGATTAAACGGACAATAAAACAGTAGTACTGAAGATGAATGGAAGACAGCGAAATAACGATGTTTCTTCTGTATTGAAAGATTATTTTTACAAATAGCCTACCTTCCCATGAAAATTAGAGACATTGCAATACTCTGTGCAAGTTAATATAGCAATGCCACTGTCTCTCGATTTCTCACCGTCTTGTTATTTTTGAGAAGAGATTTTAGTTTAAAGACACCTCATGGTGTAGCAGTAAGCATTTGGTCGTCGCCCTGGAGGGCCGGGTTCGATTCCTGGCTCAGCCAAAACTTTAATTATAGTCGGAGAGCTACAACGGAGTTCACTCAGCCTCGTGAAGCAAAATTGAGAAGAGGTAGGCTCGAATACCAGCTCAGCCATCTTGAAAGTGGTTTTCCGTGGTTTCCAACTTTTAGTCCAAGCAAATACCCGGATGGTTCCTAACTTAAGGTCACGGCCGAATCCTTACCAATTCTCACCAGAAATGCAAATGCACACACTAATGTAGCCATCAAAATAAGGCAGGTTATTGAACAAATTCTACTCACATCCCAGTACACGGGGCTAAATGCCCACGATGTTGCTAAGTCCCTAAATAAATCATCAATATCAGCAACAACAGATTCAATCAAAGTGACTAATACGGAAATGATTTGCACAAACCCACAGAGGGATAGTTCATTTTGTCAGAACGCCAGGACGTAGTTAGTATTCATCCATATAATGTTTTTCTATTCTCCAGATATAAATTTAAATGGTATAAAATTATATAGTCTACGTAGTAGGAAAGGAAACAAACATAACTGATTTTAGCCTATTTTCATCATATGAAAAAATCGGTCTAGGGGATCATCTTTTCTTGTGTGTGTGCGTACGTGTGTGTATGTGTGTGTGTACCCTAATAATATATATTTCAATGAAACTTGGTAAGGTCGTACTTTTATTTTGTTAAACTCCGATTGTACCCTTCAAATGTTAATGCGTCTCAGCAATTTAACATAGCGGCCACGCGAAATATTTTACCGGCATTCAATATGTCCAAAATTATTAATCATATCACCCTAAAATGTTGTATGGTGATAGAGAATACTAACGTAAGTTTAGCTAAGTGAACCTTAAGAACATGTTAAATACAAAACCAGCATGGCGGCCAGTTGAAGTTAATATGTTAAAATGGCATCTTCTTGAGATATAATGAACCGAGTGCAGTGGAACCAAGCAATCTACATGTCTATAAACGAACAAATCTAGTGACATATAATTCAATTCAATTGTTCTCATAAAAGCAAGATGGCGGCTGTGCGAAACATTAATTTTTTTTGGTGTCCTAATCATGCGATCGAAGTGAACGTTTGAAAAATGTACTTATGCAATGATCTTCATCTAATGATGCATAACTCTACGACCAACATATACAATAATCCAACATGGCGATAATCCGAAATATTTACACGGTACCCAATAACTGCGAATCTACTACAGCAATCAAACCGAAATTGTCTATGTTGATAGAGGCTAATAACGTAAGTTCAAATTTAAATAACTTGATGAATATAAACTCAACATGATGGCGAAGCAAAATTTCAATATTTATAAGTATTTTTCTCGCGACCTAATTATCCGAGCGCATTGAAACATAGCACGGTAAATCTACAAACTTAAAACTGTTGTATGGTTTCATCCGCGCCTTTCTATCATAGCGGCTGACAGCAGCGAGCACCAAGGACGAAGAATGTCAAAACACCGCACTGCCGGTTCGTACTCTTTTAGCTCACCCTGTAGGCTATATCGGCATCTAATTTTATTCAACTTCTGTGAGAATTTCAAAATGACAGCTGTGCTGAATTTTTAGCCTACTTTTCACATTTTGCAAAAATGAGGAAAAAGTAGTCTTATGAGATCGGGCAAATGTGTGTCTGTCTGTCTGTCTGTCTGTCCTTCTGTCTGTCTGTCTGGCTGTGTGTGTGTCCCCCCCTATCAACTCCTAAACGGCTGCAGCAATCAAAACCAAATTTAGTATGAGTAAAGATGTGCACCGGAATAGCTCACGTCCATATTTGAAAATGATGTCAGTGCTACCAACTGCTGAAAAAACGCACTAGAAATTTGAGCTCCATGTTGGATATCCTGCAAGGTATGCATAGGAGCTATTCCAAAATTGGCACACATGTAGATAATACTATTTCAGTTTAATTTCCAGGAGGCCAACCATGACAGTGTTGCCAAAATAATTTTAAGCCTTCTGATAGGTCCAATGTTTAAATGCATATAACTTCTACACTATCAACTGGATTTCAACCAAATTTTGTATGTAATATCTGTACATAAACAGATATGACTGAGCGTATTCTTAAGAGCCACCAGGGCTGCCAACTGTTAATAATTGCTCTCTCTATTTTTTTTTATCCAAATACCAATATATCAGAATGTGTGCAAGCCGACAGCTTTAAACTATGCACACGTATAGTACCTGACATGTTTGATTAATTTTGGAGTACCTTATATACGTCAGTTCTACCAACATGATTCTAAGCCTGCTGATAGGGCCAATTTTTAAATACATGTAACTTCTATACTATCAGTAGGATTTCATCCAAATTTCGCATGTGCTATGTGTAACATATCAGATATGACTATAAGTATTCTTCAGTGCAATCAGGGCTGCCAACTGTTAATAAATGCTGTCTATATTTTTTACCCTAATATCAATATATCAGAAAGTATGCAAGCCAACAGCTCTATACTTTGCACACGTATAGCACCTGACATTCTAGATTAATTTGGAGTAATTTATACAAGGCAGTGCTGACAACATGATTCTATGCCTGCTGATATGTCCAATTTTAAAATACATGTAACATCTATACTAACAAATGGATTTCATCCAAAATTGGCACAACAAGATATCATAATATTTCAGATTATTTCTGACCAGCACACGCATGGTATTGTTGGCAACATGCTTTTACAACTGCTGATAGATCCAGTGTCTCACTGCATGTAACGTCCATTGGACTTCAACCAAATTTTGTATTCTGTACCTTAAGAGATGGAACTAAGAATATATTCAGTCACCAGGGCTGCCAACTGTAGTGCTCTATTAGGCTACATTTTACCAGGTATATTTTGAACTAATTAGATATTTCGATATTACCAACTTAATTTCGTCATTATTCTAGATAGGTTCATATTCTGTAGAATAATCATTGGCATGAAAAGTAGGCTGTATAGTTCTTAACGGAACTTCTTGTTTTAAATTATGTTTATATTCTCGTGTCCTGAATAATCGATAGAAATGTGCCATAACATAGGCCTCCAAAACTAGCGCACCCGTGCGAGAATTATCGCACAATGGGTTATGTGCGCCCCATGTGTAGAGACTAACCGCTTGGCGCTACTGCTATGCGGGCTGTAGGCGACAAAGTTCTCGCAGGGGCTATCGTCTCGGTTATTTCTTTAAAAGCACTTTATAAACAAATAAATATATTTCCGTTGACTTTTCAGATTTTTCCTGTACTATAGAGACGATGTGGTAGATTTTGGAATAAACCACACCTTCTAACTCCTTCTGGTTTAGGAGCTTGAGTTTTGTGAAACATACACCTTAGCCTTAGCGTATAAGATTATTATTCTTTAAATGTAAAATTACATATTTCATCTAATAATATTACATATTTTGCATGTACATAATATCCTAGCCCTACTCATCGTGAGTGTCATGTTGTATGTAGCTGGTTGCGTGGTCAGTTTTCACCTACAGTAGAGCCATAATAAAAAAAAAAAATAATAATAAATCTGGATTAAATTGTGAAACAAACAAAAAGACTGATTTAAAGCCAATTATTTGACTGAAGTACAAAAGCCAATCAAGGATTAATAATAACATCTAGCGGACCCGTGCGAGAACTTATTCTCGCACAATCGGTTGTGTGTGCCCCATGTGTACAGACTACCCGCTCGGCACTAGTACTATGCGGGCTGGACGCGCCACAGTTCTAGCAGGAGCTATCGTCTACTTAATTTGTTTAAAGGCACTTTATAAACAAATAGATATATTTCCGTTGTCATATCAAGAAATGTAAGATTTTTACTGCACTATTGAGACGATTTGGAAGATTTTGGTACAAACCACACCTTCAAACTCCCTCTGGGTTAGGAGCTTGAGTTTTGTGAAACATACCCCTTAGCGTATAATATAATAAGATGGCGTCCATACGATACATTCCACCACTGCTCAATAACATTGACACTATTTAACCAATCAAAGTGTAATGTTGTATAGTGATAGAGGACTGTTAAGTAAGGACAAACACATGACTTTCCAAATCCTGAGAAGCAGTAAAACTTCATGACGCCAGGTGATTTTCAAATATTTAAAATAACTTTCCTGGCGATCTGATCACCCGAGTGCAATGAAACTTGGCACAGAAAATCTTTATTCAGAACTTAGTGTAGATATATGTATTGATGTACAATCGTTTTCAAATATTTAAAATGCATCAGTTCAAAATTTTAAAACCTTATTTTTTATTTCTCGTATCTTATTCGCGCGATTGAAGAGACGGGATATGGTAACAATCATTATTTTATGTTCGACTATGTGGAAATGTAAACATTGTGTGTCAGATAACTGTATCATAATGAGGCTCATTATAACACAATTTTTCATTATGAAACAGTTTCTCCCACCAATCAGAGCTCAAGAAACAGTTGTGTGACCAATTAGGTAAGGATACCTTCGCGCATGCGCTCAAAATCCGCTGTAAACAATAGGTATTCTGTGTTGGCAAGCAAAGTGAATGGTCTCTGCGTTCAGAGTGCCTTGACCCACGCATGCGCTCTGTTCAGTCAGCAAAGCCAGCACGCCCTGTTCACTAACTGAATCCCACAGATATTTATGAATATTTATGTTAAAACATACAATAAAGTTATAATTATCTTCGAACATAAACAGTCGTATGCAACTCGCCTATAATGGTAATTAAGACACTCGTATGGAAATTATACTCGTGTCTTAATTATTGCCATTATAGGCTCGTTGCATAATGTACTATAATGACCCTAAATTCTGTAGCTTACTTTTCGTAAATCATTGTAGCCGTGGATTTGACTTTCCTAAAAATTAATTGCCATTGCTCATTACGGAAGGATGCTATTTCGCGGCAGCAGTCTTAATCACCGATATTGAAAACTGTGTATTCTAGCACATAACTGATCAATGTAATAGTGTTGATGAAGACATGGGTCGTTAACGAATAGTTATTCAGTACATCACATGAAAAACCTTGTAATAGGCAGGAGAGCTTTATAATTTGGTAATTACTGTAGTGCAGGGGTGCACAACCTGCGGCCACTAAGTCAGTTTATGTGGCCCACGGATAAATATTTTATACTATTGAAAACGTGAATATAGGGTAAGTTATATATTGTGAATGATAAGATTATTCCCATTATTGTAGGCCCTAGTTGAAAAAAGAAAATTATAAAAACGTTTCCTTAAAAATAAATTAAAAAGTAAACAATTATTGGACAAATTGTAAGTTTGACGATATATTGATTTTCATATTTTATATACTTTGATGTAAAGAATTCTGTTTTTTGACAAAATAAAATTTTTACAACCATGTGATAGTAGAGTAAAACTAATAAGGTGGCTCTGGAAAGCAAAATTATGCGCAATATTAATCTATTGACCTTTAACTTTTTAACGGTACACTCTCTTTTTTCCATATCTCATTCCTGAGGCTACTTTCTTTAAGGGGCAGATACCCTCGTAGTTCCGCCCTTAGAACAACAATAACTAACTAACTACTTCCATTAACTTATATTTTCCTACATTCGTGCGTCCTATTAGTAAATCCACCAAAGTATATTTATTTTATTCGATTGAACGATAGAGACAAAAAATAACTTTTTAGAAAGAGACATGGAACCACTGAAAAATTGATGCTAGTGCTCCAAATAGAAGAAGAGGAATCCTATGTAGCCTACTGGCATGTTCTAAAAACTGAAAAAATCATACAGGTCAATTTCTCGCTGAAATGTTTTTCTTGATATACAAATCCCCCTTATTTCTTGGAACTTTCAACATACAACACCTGACATTTTTAGATTCATTTTCTCCTGATATGGGTTATATTTTAACACGTACGTTTTTCAAAATGTAATTCAATTTAATTTTGCCAAATGGAAATGTTCATGAATGTGGTTTGAAAATTACACAATCTTAAAAAAGATTCATGAAAATAAAAAAATCTTTTCTAAAAACCTGTGCGAAAATAAGGAAAGAAAATGAAAAATGAAAAAAATCAGAAAACAAAAGACAAAAAGCAAAAAGCAAAAAAAAAAAGTATATAACAGAAAAAATGAAATGAAATGAAATTTAAACAAAAATAAAAGAGTAATAAATGAAATGAAATGAAAAGGAAATAAATTAAATTAAATTATTTTTAATTAAATTAAATAATATAATATAAAATAAAACAAGATGTTCAGCAATGTATGGGTATACTTATAACTCTTTGTCCTTATCAATTTGCATAAGTCTCACTGAGTCTCACTTTCACAGAATAGGAATATATGGAAATAGCACCAACAGATAGCGCACAGTTACTATGCGGGATCGTTTTGCTCTTTAGTTCAAATAACATTTGCAAATAACACACAATAGGCAGTTACAAACTCTTGTTTACTAAGGCAACACTGAAAATATGGCTTCAAACACCACAATGCAAAACGCTTATAAATAAAAAATGATCGTATTATGAACTTCATTATGTCATCCATCAAGTTCGATGCGTATAGAATGCCAACGGAAGGCAAAACAATGGGAGTCCTACATAGGGCAGTCATGACATCTGGCGGAAAAGTTTCACATAAGATAACCGTATTGTGTCAGATATATTTCTATGCATTTGCATGCCCTTACATGGTATCCCTTGGACGTCACAAAATTGGCATCACGGCCAACTGGATGCGAGCTGCACTCTCCTCTACCGGCCTAGACAATGAGGCTTTCAACTTGAAACCTACTACACTGCTGATTTTTTCTCGCGTCTATCCTTGGTGGCGGGTGCATGCATCCAGTCGGCCGTGGTTGGCAACGCATAGTTCATATGGTTGCTGGTAGATTTCCCTCGTGCAGATCTGGCAGTGAACGTTGTTTTCATTGAAAATATATTTCCCATTGTAAGATGCACAATATTACGCTTACTTTTATAACGTCTGAACAATTAAAATGCAATAAATATAAAAGAATCAAGCAAACAGAAAGCAACTCTGATAGGTTTTGAACCCAAGCTGACCGGGTAAAAGACCAAGGCTCAACCACAGAGCCAAACATGTTCTCAAAAGTTTATTGTTATCAATTGACTTACATATGTATTAACAAATAATGACTCGGAGTAAACGATTTACTCAGTGCAGTATACTGTATTCTCATTGTAATCCATTTTGTACAAAGTGTATAATTATTTATATCATGCAACACACTCAAATTAGTAAAATATAGATCAAACACAAGGGAGCAGCTGCCATACTGTCCTATAACCTATGCGGCTCAGCTTATTAAAGTCACAGCTACAGTATAATATTATAATGTAAACTGATGTATCTAACCGGCCACATTCTTTAGGACAGTTTTAACCATTCTCGGTTCAATAGTGGGTCCTAAGTTATGGATAATGCTTGCATAATTCACATGGGCCCCCATCCTGAAATGGTACGGTTGATGACCTTCCGGTTTGGGCGTAAGACGCGTCCAATAGGAAGGTTTGTTGTTCCGAAATTTAGTAGCGATCTAACGATAAGTTTAGTTAAATTTGATTTTAAGTTTTGAACATTTGGGTGTCCGCCATTTTGTTTCGGTAAAGATGGTGGTGATATAATACAAACATGACATTGAGGTGCTGTTTGCTAGTGCTACCTTTGTACCAAATTTCGTTCAATTAGGTTTCGTCATGTTTGAATTGATAGGGAGGAACAGACATACACACACTCACACACAGACACACAACTATTATCACGTGTAGATCTCATAAGTCTACTTTCAATTTTTGATTTGCAAAAATCAAAAGTAGGCTAAATAAGTGAATAATAATACAAAATCCTTTCTATTACAATGGAAGTCAGCACTTACATACAAATTTCTATTCTCACCAAAGCGAAGAATTCAACACATTACAGGTATCTCAATTCGTACTCTTTGACAAAGGATTCAACCCATTGCAGGAATCTCAATTCGTACCCATTGACAAAGAATCCAACCCAGGTCAGGTATATTATCCATACACACTGACAAAGATTTGATTTCAGGTAAGGTATCTCAATTTATACCCAGCGACAGAGATATGAGCCCAGGACAGTTTTATCTTAATTCGTACAAACTGACAAAGAAGGAGGCGCCTCACATCTTCTCATAATACCAAAATCCATATGTACGCCTGATAAAGTCCAGTTCATTGACAGAGCTACTTTCTAATCAACGTAATATCCTTCATTGGAATTCCTAGTTTGACAAAGGGAACGGCGATATTGTGCAGAACAACAGGAGGAACATACCTAAGGATATTATTACACATGAATTCATAATGGGAAACTTGTAGTTGAGAGCATGCAAGGAGCAAGCATGGGGGGGGGGGGGGGGGGACGGAGAATGGTAATAGCAAGAGGATGGGATGGGTATATTTCAGACCTGTATTTCATATATATATATATCCCTCGCCACCCAAGCAAGCGCAGAGTCTTGTGTTACAGGCCATACACATCACCTGAGGCGTGAATTTTCACTGAGAATCTCAACCCAAGTCTCTCTTCTCACTACTATGTGTTCCTTGTGCATTGCCCCTCCCCCGCCTGCTGCTTGCAGCTATTCATTCATCACCAGGCAAGGGGAAGAGACGGAGGAAGAGGAGGAGAAACTCAGCCGACATGCTCCTACATTTTAATTACGGCGCGTCTTAAAAGCCAATAAAGTCTCTTCACTTCTTCGTCACCCTTCCTTTACTTCCACATCGTCTTCTTCCACTTCTTCTTTCTCTTCTATACCCACTCACACAGCAATGCCAAAACTTAAGCGGCTTCTAAGTCTTGCTGGTGGTGACTGAAACGACCTTGAAAATGTCCATTGAGAATTGGTAAATCACAGAGAGAGGTAAATTGTCCCCATCAAATCGCTGCGAAAGGAGGGTTTATTAAGCTAATTATGTCTGTAAGCCGCCCTCTTCACCGTCAACGATAGAGATGTTCGGATTACGCTGTATCTCCAGTATCTGAGACCTTCTGACTTATATTAATAATTTAGGATGTAATGCGCAAGATTTAATGGCTAATTGATCTTATACAGGACAGCGTTAAGGACGCGGACTGCGGACAAGGCGATGCAATTCAGCCTAAACTACCATTGGTTTACGATAGTAAGAAACAGTGATAATTGAGTACGGAAGAGAATTCGACAACCAGTTTCTAGTCATAGAGGTTGTCATCTATAGCATTTCAAAGTTATAGCCAAAATCATTTTATTATAACAGTAGTAAATAAATAAATAAATAATTAATTAATTATATAAATAAATACATAAATAAACTAACTAATTAATTAATTAAATAAACAAAAATATAGTTAATTATTGTATAAATTAATTAATTTGATATGACATAAAACCCTAAGCCACGTACAGTAAATAGTTCAAACTAACAACTAATGAATGGCAGTATTGAAATAAAGACTTTTTTAAAATTAAATACGAATAGTAGGAAGTCCAATTACTCTATCTGCAGCGAGGTAACAATAAAATTGCTATGGTGTTTGAAGCCATTTTTCAGTGTTGCATTAGTAATCGAAATTTGATTTTTTTCATTCGGTTCACACGATTGTACCCAATTAAGATGGGTTATTCCCTAATCCTGAAGACATTTCACGAGATTAATAAATAATATTTACGAAATTTACGTGGGATTAATAAATAACATTTACAAAATTCACATGACATAAATAAATAATATTTACAAAAATTACATGAGATTAATAAATAATGTTTTTCAGGATTAGGGAATAATCCATCTTAATTTGGTAGAATCATGTTGACCGACTTTAAAATCATCAATTTTGATAATACTCGTATTACGTACAATATCATTTCCACATAACAATTTCATAATTTTAAGTCACGTTTATACATTATTATTCTGTTTAATGATAACTTTATGTCACATAGATTCCAGGATTTAGATTTTTCGCGAACTCTATGATGACAAATCAAGGCTTTCAAATATTAGGTCATGTAATGCACAAATAGAGCGAGTCATGAAGATAGACGATGGAGACTTAAAATGTCATACACATGCGGGATTCTAATCCGTATCAGCCGGCTTCATACTTGGTTGCTCCTGACTACTGACGTAGGCCTAATGGTGGACACTTAAAGTCTCACTTGACAATGGTGCATCTAGCCTATTACCCTTGCCAATGCCAGCGGGTGGCATTAACAGTATCGTAGATCATTGCCAAGTGAGAATTGAACTGTACCCCCATTAGCTCAGCAAACGATACTGAACACTGTTATTTTTCCCTCGTATTGGTCTTTAGTCACATCGTGGTAAAAATAATAGTGTTCAGTATCGTTTGCAGGATATGCTTGCAGTGCATTAGTACTACAGTATACAGCAGGCTGTTCCAAATCCACGAGTTTGAGTAGGCTATGCGTACACGCGAGTACTCAGCAGTGATGCTCGGAGTACGATTGGAGAGGGACAGGGGGTGATAGCCAATACGTCACCTAACACAAGTCCATGCGCTTCCTGCCAGTCTTGATGTATACACCGTGCAGTGATGGCAGCCCCAACAGCAGAGCTGTATTGCATGTTGCAGGTATACACACACAAGGCGGCGAGTACTTCTCTGCTTACTGGCGAGCAGCTCAGCTGGAACCGCCTGGTTTACGGGATGCAAGCAGAGAATTATCGACCTTCCTGTCAACATGCGTTTGTTGGGTTGCAGCAAACGATATTGGAAGGGGCTGCTGAATCACCCGGTATAATTATGTTTCAATGGGTAGTTTTGGAACACACGGTAAATTCTTCTGGTTGATAACGCGTCGATGGTATTTCCCGGCGTTTCACCACAAGTGAGGATGAAATCATCATATTCCTTCCTTAATTGTTCCACGTGGACAAATAAGTAATAGCAAGAATTTATGATACATTTTGAGATAACAGTAGCAACATCCCGTGTGATATTTTGATCGATAGTTGGTCGTGAGTAATTAAGGATTCTTGTCATAGAATCCCTGTCCACCTCGTTGGGTAGTGGCTAGCCTTCTTGTCTGTCACCGCGGAGGCCAGGGTATGATTCCCGGCTATAGGCCTACCAAGAAATTTTACTCTGGTCTGAGGGCCGTCCCGGTATAACCGTTTAGAGGTTCTATTACATGGCTCACTTTTAAAACAATGTCAGATGACAGCGTGCCCTGAAAGAGAATAAATACCTTATTTATCAATATTTATTATATTTGATGGTTGGTTGGTTCCTTAGTTTAGGGGCTGCGACAACGCGGTCATGTAGCCCCGTGTACTTTGGGTGCGTGTAGAATCTGTCTGATAACCGGTGTTAATTGTGATGACTGTATTAGTGTGTGTTATTTGTTTCAATTCAAGTAAGGACTGCAGACTTTTAATTTCAAGTAGTTCCTACTTTTGCCACCAAACGCCACCGTCAACGACTAATAGTTCAGAACTTAACTACCAGATGCCACCGCAGACGGCTCTTGGCAACGAACGTAGGAACCCAGGAGCGTTGTTTACATTCTTAACCTATACAACTTAGCTTCACACAGGTGCAATTAGTGGAAGGTTCTTTAACATGCCATAAATCTATGACATGGGACCGCCGGCTTTACTTCCCCTCCGAAGGAAGGCATACTGAGGGATTTTTAACGCTCTTAAAAAATCCGACGGCTTTGGCCGGATTTGAACCTGCGATCTTGGGCATAGAAGCTCAGCATGCTACCGACTACGCCACCGAAGCCGCCAAAATATTATATTTGAATTGCAGCCAATGGCCATAGCAGGGTATTTTAATTGAACACCAGTAGGCTCTCCGTCAAGTTCAATTTCAAGTAGTTCCAACTTTGGCTACCAGCGATGCCACTGTCACTGACACCTAGCAGCGAACGTTGGAACTTGATAGAGCGTTTCTAACCAAGTAACCTTCAAATTTAGCTACACATTAACAATTGTAGTGGTAGGTCCTTTTACATGCCATAAATCTATGACAAGGACCAGCTGGCTTTACTTCCCCTCCGAAGGAAGGCATACTGAAGAAATGTAACGCTCTTAAAAATCCGACGACTTCGGCCGGGTTTGAACCCTCGATCTTGTGCATAACAGTTCAGCTTGTTACTGACTACGCCACCAAATCCCCAATTAATTTGTCAATATTTTAATTCAAGTAAGTAACTTTACACGATCTTGGTACTGTTCACTCTAAATACTGTATGCTGTAATGCCAATTACCTGCTTACTGTAAGTAGGATACGCCAAAACAATTCACTGTACCATAGCAGTTTATATCCCTTTAAGGGCTTCTACGTGTGCTGTTGATAATTTAGGGCTTTGACACATCGTGGTCATGTATCCCCTTGTACTTCGGTGTGTGTGTGTGTGTGAGAGAGGTATTAATATGATAACCTGTGTCATTGTGGTGTCTGTACTAGTGTGTGTGTGTGTGTGTGTGTGTGTTTATAATTGAGGTAGGATTTGTGTAGGAAGTGGCCGTATTCGTAGGTTAGCTACCATCCCGGCATGTGCCTGGATTAAAAGTGGGAAACCACGGAAAACCACTTCCAGGATGGCTGAGGTATGAATTGAACCTAGGCCTACCTCTTGTTAGTTTTGCCTCACGAGGCTGAGTATAACCCGTTCTAGCCCTCAGATCAGAATTACATTTCTTAACAGAGTCGGGTTTGAACCAGGGCCTCCACGATGGCAGCCAAGATAATAATAGTAATAATAATAATATTAATAATAATAATAATAATAATAATAATAATAATAATAATAATAATAATACTGCTATTGTCATTACGTCCCTTTTAAGAACTGCGGCTCTTAGAGACGTCGTGGTATCACAATTGTGCCTCGAAGGGGATCTTTCACGTGACAGTAAATCTACTGAAACACCTTCCTCGCATTTGCGCACCCTCAAATGCCAACAGGCTGCGCCAGGATTCGATCCTGCAACCTTGGGACCAGTAAGCGAGAACGTTACCGCTGAGCCACGCAGCCAGCCAGGCAGCCAAAAATGCTAGCTAGAGGGCGGATTACTTAGTATCAGTGAAGTTTGATATCTCGAGAGCTACACAGGTCATTTTGCATTAATTGCGTATAAACGAAAATTAATTTTAATATACAAACCCGTCCAGGAAATCAACTGTTATTAATTAAATTCCAAAACTGCTCATAAAATCACTGGTGTGGAGATGATAATTATTAACTGTTAACTTCCAAGGGTCATGTAGTATACATTTTGTAATAAATGCTCATGATTCCATAATTTACTTCAGCTTCAACATCAATAAGAGGATGATTCCTAAATTACTAACTAGGAAGATACAAATCGATCTATACGAAAGCCCAGGTTAAATTGTGTATATCTACCCCTTATTATTCCCGTATTCTAACGGGGTCGGGGACGAGATGCGATGAAAATATTTGTGGTGGAGAGGAGTTAATGAGAGATGAAATTAATGATGGTGAGTGAAACTGGGCAAGGATGTGGAAGGAAGCGACCACGGCCTGTCAGAAATACCATCCCAGTATTTGCCTGGAGTTGAAAGTGGGGGAAACCGCAGAAACCCATATCAAGGACGGCCGACAGTGGGACTCGAACTCATGTCTACCGAGTCTGCAGAGAGCTTGGCCCCATGGCCTAGCACTGCGCGTTGGCGAGCGTAGCTACCGCTGTCGGATTATAAAGCCCAGGTTAATAATGTTATTTACGTCACTTGTAACTACTGTGGCTTTTGGAGACGCCGCTGTGCCGGAATGTTACCCCAAAGGGAATTTCTTACGTTCGAGTAAATATACTACCAACGGACTGCACCAGGATTTGATCCTGAAACCTTGGGTACAGCAGTCGAGAACTTTACCGCTGAGCCACGCAGCCCGTCATAAAGCCCAGAAACGGTTTGGATTGTGTGTCTTGCGGCCATCGCCCTTTCCTTCCCTACCCCACATTCTAAAACAGATATATTGAATTCACCGATAACACAGGTCATCAAACAAATCTCAATAACACGATCCCGTTATTACAACATATTGGTTATCACCCTCAAGTACTAATATGTCTGTTGATTCCGTCAGTATGCATCCCTCCCCCAGGGACTCACATCTAGTGGGACGTGGGTTGGCGACCACGGGGCCCCAGCTGAGTCCGGCATTGCGTCCACTTACTTGTGCCGGGCTCCTCTCTGTCTTCTTTCCTGTCGACCTCACTTGGTCAACTCTTGTTCTCTTCCGACCCCGACGGTATTAGGGTGTCCGAAGCCTAGGGAGTCTCTTCCTTTCCCGCCTTAATTGGCCCTCGTCTCATGTTTTCTGATTCCCTCCTTCTGCGAGGGGTCAGCCTTCTTTGTCTTTTCATGTGATTCATGTGATCTTCTGCTCAAGGCCCTCAAGGAGGCCGGGTGTATGTGGCCCCACCACTTTTGGTGCACCCTAGTTAATGCTACACCCTCAGGGGCTCACGGCTGGTGAGTTCGGGAGTTGGCGACCCCGAGGGATTCCTGAGCTGGTTCCGTTTTTCCCTTTTGTCCCTTACCTTTGGGGCGGACCCTCTCCTCTTTCACTTTCCTATCTGCCTTTCATGGCTCTCCTTCCTTCCAAGTTCCTCAATCCGCATTCTTCGAGGGTTGAGGGCATTTATTTTCCTCCTGTCCTTTATTTGCCTTTTTCTCCTTTAGTTTTCCATTTCTTCTTCTAGTATGTAGGTTAGTAGTTAGTTTTAGTTTTATGTTTGCATTTCTTTTTCATCTTCACAATCACCCAAACCATCAGGCGCCGATAACCTAGATGATAGGCCCCTTAAAACAACAATTATCATCATCACAGTATTCATCCCATTTGCCGGAAGTAACAGTGAAGAACCATTGGAAACCAATTTGAGGACAACTTAAGGGGTAAAGAAACCCATATTATTAGAGGCAGAGACTAGCCCTGACAATCGAATTTAATGTTTTGCTCTGCCGAGAATCTAACCCTTTACGTTTGGGATTTGGGGCTGTATCTAGGCCGACTCCTCAGACCATAAATAGATTTTAAGAACCTCTCATATAATAATGAATGGTTAGCCATTGCTTGAAGTAGGTGAATATTCGTTTCTACATTCCTTTCAACGATCTATGTACTGTAGTGACCCAAACAAGGAATTGGTACACTGGAACTGTGTACGTATTAATTAAACTGATTAAGATATACTAGCGGACCCGTGCGAAAACTCTCGCATAATGGGTTGCGTGCGCCCTACTACCCACCCGGCACTAGTGCTATGCGGACTGTACGCGATTCAGTTCTTCTGGGGGCTATCGTCTTGTTTATTTGTTTGAAAACATTTTATAAACAAATAAATATATTTCCGTTGACTTTTCAAGAATTGCAAGATTTATCTTGTACTATTGAGACGATTTGGAAGATTTTGGTATCAACCACACCCTCTAACTCCCTCTGGTTTTGTGAAACATACACCATAGCGTATTATATAATGAGATGACATGTTGCCTCCAGAGAGGCCTAGTAGGTGCTTTGAACTTACGCCTGTCGGTGACCTACGCGCCATGAGTGACAATCCATCTAACTTGACACAAAGTTGATCACAATTACTCGTCAAAATACGAGGGACGTTTAGAATTTAAGCTTCGCCAATCTATTTAACAGGGAAGCTGTATTACAAAGTCAAGAAAAAACACATCTCCATGACAAAGAACTATCATTTCAGAATTCTGGAGTCCACCTCGTTGCACAGTAACTACTGTAGCACTCATGGCTGTCACCACGGAGGCCTGGGTTCGATTCATGGCTCTACCAAGGTATTTACTTCTGGTCTGAGGGGACCGGGGTACATTCAATCTCGTCAGGAAAAACTGAAAAGTGATGGGTTAGATTCCCACCTCAGTCATTCTGGAAGTGGTTTTTCCCCACTTCTATTCCAGACGAATGCTGGGATGGTTCCCAAATTATAGTACTGCTCGGTTCCAAGCTCTGTGGACTTCCGGAGTGAGGTGACGCAGCGGGAGGAAGTAAGGGAAGGGCCTGTCAACAGCCCTCCGTGTCATCCGGAATTCCTGTCTATTCCAATACTGTTAACAAAGGGCCGTTGCCTAAAACACTGTGCTGTTGCTAATGAGTGAGTGAATCACCGACCAATGCATTTGGTTCTGTTACTACGCAAGGTCCGGGAATCCCCGTCACCCGTCACCAACACTCCTCATAGTCCTCATAGTCGGTTTTATGGAACTACTATTAAATGACATGCTTTCACACATTTTTAGTTATAAATATGTAATATTAGCCGGTGATTTCAATGCCCATTTTGGGTCGGCTATATTTGAAACGAAAAACATAGTAGAAACTCTAAATACTTGCAATCTGTCGTGGCTCCCGTTTCAAGATACACATCACACTGCAACCTCCTCTTCTACTCTGGATCTAATAGCATCCAACTGCAATGAGCACGTGATTGAGTTTGGCCAAACAGCTGTTTCTGGCTTCTCAGCACATGATCTCTTATACGCAGTATATACCCTGTCAACTCCAAAATATAAGCCCAGTATTCGAACTTTTCGAGACTTCAGCAGGTTTAATTATCAAAGGTTTAAGGCTGATGCCATCTCAGTTCCATGGCACACTGTTCTCGAGCAGCAAACTATAGATGAGAAGGTCGAAACATTCAACACATTTTTAATTGATTTATATGATCGCCATGCCCCAGTGCGCTCAGCTAACGTGAGGCACGCACCAGCTGCCTGGATCAACACAGAAATGAAAATCCACAGCCTGCTTCCAGTCTCCGACCGGGTCAGGAATGGAATGAATGAAGCCCCTATCTAGCGGCGAGGATATGAACTGTGCCGGCTGCCGAGGCCTGACGCACTCCTCTGGGGCAATGATTAAATGAATGACAGATGAAATGAAATGATAGTGGAGAGTGTTGCTGGAATAAAATTGTGACAGGGAAAACCGGAGTACCCGGAGAAAAACCTGTCTGCCTCCGTTTTGTCCAGCACAGATCTCACATGGAGTGACCGGGATTTGAACCACGGACCCAGTGGTGAGAGGCCGGCGTGCTGCCGCCTAAGCCACGGAGGCTTCGGATCAACACAGAAATAAAAGATCTAATAAGATCTCGAAATAGAGCCAGGAAAAAGTGCAACAGAACACAGAAACCCGAGGACATTGTAGAATACAAAAGCTTACGCAACAGAACCCAGCAAGTTATTCGTAATACAAAGATACGTTACACTTATTCGCTAATTAATTCAGCTAAAAACTCTTCGGCTTTGTGGAGAGCTATAAAAACTCTCGGTGTTGGAAAATCCAGACACAAAAGCAATAACCCAACAATGAGCGCTGATGAGCTTAATAAGCATTATTTAAACGTATCAACCGTTGTAGACAGCAATAGAGTTTTGTCAACTGTTGCTAACTACAGGGAAAAATTTACTGACCGACGGGAAGAATTTCATTTTGGCTATATATATCCAGAGGACATTCATTTAGCCATATTTAGGATAACTTCAAAAGCCATAGGACCAGATCATATATCTATTACGCTATTGAAAAGGAATATGGACCTCCTCATGCCAGTTTTATTGCATATATTTAACTATAGCCTGCAAATGGGTATTTATCCGACACAATGGAAAAAAGCCAACATCAAAGCAATACCAAAATTCACGAACGCCTTAAACTGTAGTGACTTTAGACCAATAAGTATATTGTGTGCAATTGGGAAAGCGTTAGAACGGATTGTTTTTGATCAGTTTTATGAATATATAAATTCCAACAATATCCTAAACCCGAACCAATCTGGATATAAATCAAAACATAGTACTCTGACAGCCCTTATCAAAGTCACAGACGACATTCGTCTAGCAATGGACCGGAAGGAAATAACTATATTATCTCTATTCGATTTCAGCAAAGCTTTTGACAGAGTTCACCATGAGATCCTACTAGTTAAATTAAGAAATCTAGGCCTTTCAAAGTCAGTAACGAACTGGTTTAGGTCTTACCTAACAGGCAGATGTCAGAGAGTAGTCCTAGCAGATGACAATGTTTCAGAATGGTGTGAAGTAACAACAGGTGTGCCGCAGGGTTCGGTCCTTGGTCCACTCCTGTTCTCCGAGTATATAAATGACCTTCCATCTGTCCTTAAATTTTGTCAACATCATATGTACGCAGATGACCTTCAGCTATATCTACACACGGATCTGAAATCCATTCATTTGAAGGTAGCTCTAATTAACAGTGACATTCAAAGCCTATCTCAGTACGCACTCGATCATAATCTAATACTTAACTTCGAAAAAACGCAACTGATCGTCATCGGCTATACCAAATTACTCAGTTCCCTACCTGACCCAGTACCACCTTTACAGCTTGCATCCCAAACAGTTCCGTACCAGTCAGCAGTAAGAAATCTGGGAGTTATTTTTGACTCTCGATTATCGTGGCAGGATCACACAAACATGATTCTGAAAAGGGTTGCATCGTCATTATATCAAATTAGGCGAACTTGCTTCTATTTGCATCAAAATGTACGAAAGATACTGATACAGAGTTTGATACTACCAATATTTGACTATGGATCTATAATTTACCATGATATGGGAGAGGTCCTCAATGCAAAATTGCAAAGAATGCAAAATGCTTGCTTGCGGTTTGTTCTCAATGTACCAAGAGAGTCTCATATAACTCCATTTTACGTCCAGATTGGATGGCTAAAGTTAAAGGAACGAAGGCAGTATGCCATGGCTCTGACTGTGATAAAAATTCTAAAATTCAAAATTCCGTCTTATATTTACTGCACACTAACTCCCATGCAATCAGTGCATAACCGTGCGAATAGACACACTGCACAAATGCTCCAGATACCTCATCACAGAACCGAAAAATGCAAAGGTTCATTCCGTATTTCAGCTAGTATTCTCTGGAATAAATATAAATTGCACCAGTATTCAGGACTTCCTATCAGAGCGATAAAACACTCCCTTCATTGTAATCTATCAGCTATACAATTATCATGTTCAAGGTGAACGGATGTAATAACAAGAACTTTTATTGTCAACTGTATGTATAGGTTAAGTTTTTTCTTTCTTAATTTATTCTATTGTATGTAACCGCCCTCTGAATGAAGAGAGCTGCATAAAGAGGCTTTGTAGCCTCAGTGGCCTGTATAAGAGAAAAGATAAATTCAAATTCAAAAAATTCAAAAAAATCCACATTCTTCTCAGGTTCACGGAGCTTGGACCCGAGAGATGAGGGTTCCCTGTCCATGCTTAGTAACAGAACCAAATACATTGGTCGGCGACTCACTCATTTGCAACACCACTGTGGTTAAATCAACGGCCCTGTATTAGCAGTATTGGAATAGACAGGAATACCGGATAACACAGCCTGCCACTTCACTTCACCCCAATGGAGATAGGTAGCTTCACCCTGCAAGTTCACAGAGCTTGGACCCGAGCTATCATGCCACAGCTGCCTCCTTCTCAACCCTCATTTGAATTACAACTTCACACACTAATACTGCTATCACGATCACACAGGTTATCAGACATAAATCCACACACACACCCAACTCCACGGGGTTACATGACCACGATGTCCCAAAGCCATTAAATGAGTCAACGACTACTCGAATTCTGGACGGGCAGAGAAAGAGAAGAGATGCTCTGGCGCATGCGCTAAATACCAAGACCGAGATAGAAGCAACAGATCAGTTTGCCTGCGTTCATTCGAGTGCAAACCAGTGCGCCAGTAAGACGTGAGCTGGAAACGTGGTAATGAATGGAAGTGCGTACTATCTTGCGCTATGTTTAAGCGTGAGGGACTAGTGTTCCAGATATTCGGCACTGCCTACAGAGCACCTAGGAGACGGCGTCATGTCCCGTCAATTTGTTTTGCACTGGTGTTCATCAATGAATTCCAATGGAAGGCAGAAATGGTGTCAGCCGACAGGCGGGAAACTTTGTCTCATATAATCAATAATAATAAATAATAATGTAATTTTTTTACGTCCCTTTTTTCTACTGTGGCTTTTAGAGACGCCAGGGTGCCGGAAATTTGTCCCGAAGGGGATCTTTAACGTGCCAGTAAATCTACTGACTAGGTTCCATCACATTTGTGCACCTTCAAATGCCAGCTGGCTGCGCCAGGATTCGATCCTGCAACCATGGGAACAGCAAGCGAGAACGTTGCCGCTGAGCCACGCAGCCAGCCTTGTCTGATATCGTATCCCTATTGGGCGTGCTCAGAGACATCCACATAATTCACAGAGTGTTGGGATAGCGGAAGGAGACGGCGTGGGAATAAGCATTATTGGTAGATCACTTTGGAAGCAACGAAGAGGTACAACAGGCTATGAAGGACCTATTGCAATCGCTGGGCACTGCATTTTACCAGGATGTTTCCTTGAAGTCGATTTCACAGTGCGATAAATGTATCTATGTTGGTGGCAACTATGTGACTAAGGTTTGTATTTCGTTATGGCAATGTGTGTTCATAGAAGTAAGCACGCTTAAGCGAGCCGGAGGGGAATATCATTCCAAAGTTAATTTTCGTCAAATTTAAGAAGCATTTTCTTTGAAACAACGAATGTTCGAATGTTGTAATCGTTACACAGTATTTATGGGATATTTCTATATGACTTCACTCAGTAAATGGTAATTTGCATGTTTTGGCCTTAGGATAAGAATTTGTAAAAAAAAATAAAAATGGTATAACATTTGTCAATAACTGGACACACATTCCTGCTTATTACAAAAACATTTAACATGATCTTCACACTTCCGTATTAAAACATAAAATACAATCCATTCTATACAGTAACTCGTGAAGGTTTTATTTTAATATATTTTGTACATTGTGAGAAAATGATCCTTTTACATGGAAATTTTTAACTTTCAGAAAATGAACTCGAATGTTTATCAATGCATCCCTACCTAGTGACCGTGTTATCTCAAGCCCCTAAAATTAATAAAATAGAAGATTAAAAACAAAAACAACAACAAACTCTCATAATATATACCAACATTCAAAAAACAAGAACAGAGAGGGAAATATGAAAATGAGACATTTTATAACAAAGAGGCCACGTAACGCCACGCCCACTTTTGTGTCTATGATCATTTAAAAACTTATTTGACTTAATTAGGAATGGTGTTCATTCATGAAATATGGCTCGAATTTAACCTGAGAGTCTGAATTATATTATTCGCATTAAAACAAAACACACAAAAAAATTACTTAGTCTACAATCCCGTCCGGATCCTCTTGAAGCGTACACCTGTTTAAAAACGTCTGTGCTCAGATAAGTAACCATATAAATAATACAATTCAATTTATTTTGCGTTCTGTTAATACTCATACATGGTTTTCAAACACTCATGAAACAAACTATCATTATGTAACGAGATTAAAACTGCGAACCTGATTATAGGAAGTATTACAGATTACAGGTTAATATTTCTATATAAAATTAAACCTGAACCCAGTGATCAGGAACGGATGGATGGTGACCGTTTGACGGTTTAAACGAGCAATCCTAACTTGCCCATCAATTAATTGTAAACATAGCTAATACATGTAAGATTTTTCAGGAGTGTTTATTGATGTGTAACATCTTTCCACTCGGTTTCTCTATATTTTTTATGGAAGTGATTTTGGAAAAGGGACGGAAATGGGACGGAAAAATTGAGCGTGCGCGGTGGTGGAGATTGGTGCCACGACGTACTGTCGGCCATGTGGCTATGTGGAATGAATATCGCATACGGGTTACTTCAAGGTTTGGAGGCCCCATTAAAGATATTCCTGCAATAAATCATCTTCAAGTTGTCGTTCTTTGGTGTGAAAATATTCATCATATCATATTTGCTGAAAACAATTATGATTTATTAAATCTTCATACTTTTGCTGCATTCTTATTTAATGTAAGCATTCGAGGAACTGTCGGCCAACATACAGCCCTATGCGGAATGTATATCGCATACGGTTTACTTCAAGGTTTGGAGGCCCCATTAAAGATATTCGAAATAAATCATCTTCAAGATGTCGTTCATTATATAATATTTTCTGAAAGGATTTTGCACAGGAGTTTTACAAGTAGCCTAGTTATTTCAATGATCAACAGAGATCACTGTTAACAAGGGATTTGCGCTCCCCGCAGACACATAGTAGGATGTGGAATGTATATTACATACGGTGTACTTCAAGGTTTAGAGGCCCCAATAAAGATATACCTACAATAAATCATTTTCAAGTTGTCGTTCTTTGGTGTGAAAATATTCATTAGGCCTATATCATATTTGCAGAAAGGATTTGGCACTGGAGTTTTACAAGTAGTTATTTCAATGACCAATAGAGTTCACTGTTAACAAGGGATTTGCGCTCCCGGCAGACACATAGTAGGATGTGGAATGAATATCGCATACGGTTTTACTTCAAGGTTTGGAGGCCCCATTGAAGATATTCCTACAATAAAGCATCTTCAAGTTGTCGTTCTTTGGTGTGAAAATATACATTATATCTTATTTGCTGAAAGGATTTGGCACTGGAGTTTTACAAGTAGGCTAGTTATTTCAATGACCAACATAGTTCACTGTTAACAAGGGATTTGCGCTCCCGGAAGGCGCACATATCCTGTTTGGTTCACTCAGTCCATAATATCAAATTTAAAGCTAAAGGAAAAATATAGAAAAAAGAAAAATTTATCCGAATATTACTTAAATAATTATACTCAACTTAGATCTAAAACTAAAATAGACATAAAAAAAGCATATGATGACTATTTAGCTCTTACTGAGCGGAACATGGAAAAATATAGCAACAGCTTCTGGAACTTTATAAAAAATAGAAAGGAGCGTAAAGGATCAGGATTGGCGATGGAATATGAAGGTAAAGAATATTGTAAATCACTGGAAATTGCCAATTGTTTCGCTGACTATTTCAAATCAGTATATTCGCAAACTATTCCCAACTATAATTTGAACACAAACAGCAATAACGTAAAGCAACATTATTTTCAAAATTATTTGGTTATATCTGAAGTCACCGAGGATATGGTTGAATTCGCCATTAAGAAACTAAAACCAAAAAAGTCAGCGGGGCCTGATGGGTTACCACCATACCTCTTTAAAGGCTGTAAGGAATATATTACTAAACCACTGACTATAATATACAATCTCATACTGAAGACCAGCACATTTCCAGATAAATGGAAACATACAAAAGTAACACCAATTCTAAAATCCGGAAACTCAGTTCAGATTAAGAATTACAGGCTTGTAGCTGTATCGTCATCTCCGGCTAAGATATTTGAGAGTATTTTGTATAGTCATATTTTTAGCCTACTTTCGATTTTTGCAAAAAATGAAAGTAGACTTATGAGATCAACACAGGGCGAAAAAAAGTGTGTCTGTCTGTGTGTGTGTGTGTATGTGTGTGTGTGAGTCTGTGTGTGTGTATGTGTGTGTGTGAGTCTGTGTGTGTGTGTGAGTGTGTGTACTCTGAATGTCTGTCCCCCCCTATCAATTCGAACACGCTGAATGCGAATTGAACGAAATTTGGTACAAAGGTAGCACTAGCAAAGGACACCTCAATGTCATGTTTTATATCGCCGCCATCTTTACTAAAACTGAATGGCGGCCACTCAAACGTTCAAAACGTAAAATCAAATAACGACTAACCAAATCATCCGATCTCTACCAAATTTGGTAACAACATACCTTCGTATAGGATGCGTCTTGTGACCAAACTACAAGGTCGTCCGCCATACCATTTCAGGATGGCGGCCGTGCGAATTATGCAAACTTTATAATCCATATCATGGGACCCACCAGTTCCGATTATCGAGCCGAGAATCGTTTTAACTGTTCTAAAGGAAGAGGCACGTTCGAAATTAAAAGTTTATTTTGTAATACTATAGTGCAGACGTGATTTTAAAAAGCTGAACTGATTCAGTAATAAGACAAGATGGCAGCGGATATCTTGTGCCTGACTTATATTTCATTAATTTGAGTATTGAATGCAATATAGCGTACTGACAAAAAATAAATAAACTTTGTATGAAATGCTTTATATATAAATAATATACTCCAGTGATGAAATCGTTTAGTATAAATCATTATTTGCTAACAAGTTCTATGTAAGTCATTTTAAATAGAACGATATTCGTTGACACAATTAGCTCAGTGGTAAGTTGGTCACTGGTCGTGGCCGAGTGCGGTACGTGTGTGCGCGCTGTGTGACCGCATTGGAAGAGGTTACGGTTCCTAATACCGGTGCTTCCTTAGTTCCACGTGTGTACTGACCTTCCGTGTGTCATTCGGACAATATTTTTTTAAGTAGTGTTCCAGATAGGACAACAAAACCAGAAACCCAGAAAACCCCGCTGAAAATCATGTCCGGATACCAGAGAAAAAACACCGTACGCTGCCAATGGGACAGGCAGAGTTCTCGCCCCTCACCAGGAGAAATTCACCGCTGGATTGGCGATACCCTCCGGTTGACTGTCGACCAAGTAGAAGCCATCCAGTTAAATGCGCACGAAAAAACCATGTACATCAAGGTAATCACCATATCTATTTATCAGAAATTGTTAAATACTTTTGCAGATCCTATTAAATTTCAGTATGATTCCGGCGAAATGACCAATGTTAAGCTCTCCACAGCGGATTCCAATTTTACCACAGTGCGTATATTTAATGTCCCACTCGAAGTACCCCCTGAAATTTTCAAATCCGTCCTGTCGAAATATGGCACTGTGAGTGACGTCAGGAAAGAACAATGGTCTTCTGCTTATCAGTTCCCGGTGTATAATGGAATACGTGCCGTAACTATGGAAATCAAGCAAGATATCCCCTCCACTGAGGCTTTTGGTGGCCATTCTGGCTATATAACGTATAATGGACAGAAACAGACCTGTTTAATTTGCAATGCTACCACACATCTCCGTATTAACTGCCCAAAGAAAATGATTCCCCTCGGTATAACTCCTACACAACAACGACGTGTACAATACTCGGAAGTTGTGACGCAGCAATCGTCATATGAAAACATGATCATTGATCAGTCAGCTGGGACAACACCAGGATTGACCTCGGATACATCTGACGCAGAACTGATACCTTGCCCTGACCAGAGCTGCGAGACACAGAGTGCCCCTGTGCTCTCGGCAACCTGTATCGCAGCCTCAGAACCAACTCTGCCGTTACTACAGGCTGCCACAGAAATGTTGTCTTCACTGCCCCAGACTTCGCTGGTCCCTACCGACTCACTTAAGACTGTTGATCGGGGATCCGAGAACGTCTCTAAGAAGATTAAAACAAATGCCTCGATTGCCGTACCAGCCCCGAAGAATAAAACTGGCTCCACAAACGTTTCCGCAGCTGTGAAAAAGAAACAAAATCTTCTTTCTACGTCATCTAGGGACCCACGAACGCTCTCAACCGCTGACAGCCGGCCTATGAATGGCAGTCAAAAGGAACTATCTCAACCTAATTTGACATAGTGCACCAGGATATTTCTCACCTGTGTCTTCTTTCGAGTCCACCTTCCAGTATGTCTAGCACAGCTTTTATACTTCTCGTAATGGCGCAATTTCTCACTGTGGCCACTGTGAATATCAATGTAATAGAATGCCCTCTGAAATTTCAACTGTTGGAGAGATTCCTTCGAGATGCTGACATTGACATTGCTTTCCTTCAAGAAGTTGCTATACCGTGTTTACCCATATCTGCCTTCTACAAACAATACATCAATACCGGTAATACGAATAGAGGGACCGGATTCCTCATAAGACATGATATCCCACTCGCAGGTGTGCTATGTCATCCATCAGGACGCATAATATCTGGACACATAAACAATACCACCCTGATAAATGTATATGCCCCATCCGGGTCTAATAAACGTGTGGAACGGAAAATGTTCTTTCAACAGAGTATACTGCCTCATCTGCACGACGTTAAGGAAAAACTTATTCTTGCAGGGGATTTCAATTGTATTCAACGCCCAGAGGATTCCACTAGTCCATACAGAGGTGTCAACCCGGCTCTCAGGACCCTTCTTACCTCCCTACACCTCATTGATGCTGTGGATAGTTTAAGGGTGCCCCTGCCCCATTACACCTGTATAAGTCACAACTCCTCATCACGACTTGACCGCATCTACTTTTCACAGGAACTCATCCAGCCTAGACGATATGAAGTGATTCCTGCCAGTTTCACTAACCATCATGCTGTCGTATGTACAATCTCTTACCCCCATCCCATATTTCACATAGGAAGAGGTTATTGGAAGCTGAATTGCTCGCTGTTACTGGAGGAGGAATGCCAAGATATTTTCAGACAACACTGGATTCGATGGGTCCAACAAAAAGGCAAATTTCGCGACTGCACAGACTGGTGGGATATTTTAGTTAAACCAGGGATCCGCCGCGTCTTTAAGAACATATCTTACCAACGAGGTCGGGAAAGACGGGATACAGTTGAATTTTACTATCGAGTTCTTCGCCAGCTCCAGCAAAGATCTGATGCTGGGGAGCGTATATATGACCAGATCCGGGAAGTTAAAACCAAGCTCCTCTCTCTACAGCAACGAACGCTCGCTCATATCAACGTGGCTTTAAAAGATCGTACAGTGCTCCCGGACGAAAGTGCAAGTGTATACCATATCGCCAAAGGACAACGTGAGCGGCAACGTAAATATATCCACCGCCTCCGCACCAGTACTGGAAGTGTCGTCACCTCCCTTGACGCTATACGTAGTGAAATATCATTATTTTATCAACGGTTCTACGCTAAGGCTCCCATTGATCCACAGCAGGTGACCCTATTGCTGTCATCTTGCAGTACCAAACTATCTCCGGACAACAAAACTCTGCTCAGCGCGGATATTACGGATGAAGAGATTCACTCTGTGGTTAAACGACTCCCAAACAACCGCTCACCTGGCATTGATGGACTGCCATATGAAATGTATAAACACTTCTGGCCTCTCATTGGCAAAGAATTTTGTCATGTCCTGCGTACCATTCTCCAACGTCGTGCTCTTTGTCAATCACATCACGAGGGTACCATAGTCCTCATACCAAAAACATCCTCTCCCATGGCAGTTGGTGACTTCCGACCAGTTACTCTGCTCTGCAGTGACTATAAAGTCCTTACCAAAGTACTTGCATGCCGATTGAAGACTGTTCTACCTGATATCATTGGTGATGAACAATGTTGCAGTATTCCTGGAAGAACTCTGTTAACAAACTTAGCGATACTACGGGACCTACACCTAAAAGCCGAAATGCTCCCCACTGAGCCAATGAGTTTTCTCACCTTAGATCTTGATAAAGCTTTCGACCGCATCAGTCATGAATACTTGTACATGGTCTTGCAACACTTCGAATTTCCTGAAATCCTTATTGACTACATTCGTATGATAAATTGTAATGCTACGTCTAGAGTGCTCGTCAACGGTTTTCTTTCCCCTCTGATTCCAATACAACGATCAGTTAGGCAAGGATGTCCCCTTTCTATGCTACTTTTTGTCATTGGCCTTGAACCGTTCATTCGGACTACCCAGGTGAAGCTACAGGGTTACAAACTGTCCACACATGTTTTTGGAATGTGCGCCTATGCTGATGACGTATCAATATTGATCCGCAATGAAGAAGACATATCCCACATCGATAGCGTCCTTCAGCTCTACCATATCGCCTCTGGAGCACAATCGAACCCCCAGAAAACTGCTTTGCTTCCGCTCAATACTAACTCAGTGATTACCCCACAGCCCTGGTTCCGGATAGTAAATGAGGTGAAAATTCTTGGCATTACCTGGAAGCAATCGCTTCTGAACACAGTGCAAGTTAACTGGACTAAGGTCATTGCCAAAGTTAGGGGAGTCCTGATCCAATTTGGTCAAAGAAACCTCAATATAGTGCAACGGGTCATGGTCCTCAACGTGTTTGCGCTCTCTAAAATATGGTATGTCGCACAACTTTTCCCACTTCCCAAAATGTTTGAGAGCCAATTGGCAAAATATACAGGTTGGTTTATATGGCAAGGATTTTTGTTCCGAGTACAACGGGAACAGTTGTATCTCCCATCCCGGCAAGGCGGGCTAGGGCTAACAGCTCATGGCATGAAATGCCGTGCACTCCTCTGCAAGAACGATATCACCATTCTTTCCCAACATGACACTTTTACGAAAGCGCTATACAAAGATATTCGAAACACAGCCCGTGGTTGTGATAGAGCTTTGCCGAAGATATTTAGGGACCATCAACAGCACCTTCTGGAAACTGTTCGCCAAATGCCATCAGGGATTGTTCCAACGACGAAAAGTATCTATAACATGTTGCGGCAAGTGGTACACTCCAAACCGCGAATAGAGGCCACCACCCTCTATGTCCATTGGCCCACTGTTTGGAAAAATTTTGGGGCTATGTCCATTTCTTCTGCTGTACACTCCCAAGTTTTTATCTTCCTCAACGATCTCATCCCAACCGCTCTACGGCGATATACCATCCATCTTGAAGCTTACCCATGGTGTACTATATGTGGTCAAACTGATACGGCGATACACCGCTTCACATCATGCACGCGAGTTGCCTCCACGTGGCTGTGGTGTAAGGGAAAAGTATGTCAACTATTAAATGTGCCCTCGAATGACCTTGATGACAGGAAGTTGGTTCGTTTGTCGGTGACCGCCTTCCCCCAAATTAAACAGACTGCCATTGTGTGGATAATGGGCCAATATGTACACTTCGTGATGGACAATGATCAACATTTCTCTTTCCTGGATCTCAGGTATCACCTGCAAAAAGAGCGTTGGAAGCTTAGTGAAAGTGGACAATTATACGATAAATATGGACACTATCTGGATTTCTTGTGATGTATTAGTCTGGTATTTATCATATCTGAAAATTCTGTAATTCTGTAAAGAGCTAATAAAAAAAAAAAAAAAAGTGGTAGAGCGATAGCCTGTCGCTCAGATGCCTATGGTTCAAACCCGATCAGAGCTAGGTTTTTTGCTTGAAATGTTATATGTTTATTGTTTTGTAATGACTCAGATGTTGTAAAATTAAGCGTTATATTGTGCAAATTATGGTGTAAAATATATATTTAATTAAAACATAATTCGCCAGCAGATTTACTCGAGACATCTAGCTGCCAAAAAGGTAACTTCCAGATTTTATTGAAAAGTTTCTTCTTCTGGCCGCTAGAATGCACTCGCTCTGTTAGGATTATATTGTTCGATATTTCACCACTAGATGTCCCGACTAGTCTACGTGGGGATCCATTGATTACTATACCATTATCATTCTATGCGCATCGAATTTGAAGAATGACAAGTTGATACTACGATACACTTTAACTTTTTATTTTAAAGGGTTTGTAACAGTCTATTTTGCGTTACTTGAAAATGTTATTAAGCGTTATATTGTCCACATTATGGTGTAAAATATATATTTAATTAAAACATAATTCGCCAGCAGATTTACTCGAGACATCTAGATGCCAAAAAGGTAACTTCCAGATTTTATTGAAAAGTTTCTTATTCTGGCCGCTAGAATGCACTCGCTCTGTTAGGATTATATTATCGAAAATATCCACATAGTTTGTATACACACGTCTCTGTAGGGTCATGGAAAGATTTGTTAATTCAATTAGGGTTGTGAAAGCCATGCACAACCAGACGTGTAAAGACATGCCTCAACTCAAAGTTGGATGTTGCCCACGGCAGGTCGTAATAATAATAATAATAATGTTATTGGTTTTACATCCCTTTTAACTACTGCTGCTTTTAGAGACACCGGGGTGCCGGAATTTTGGCCCGAAGGGGATCTTTAACGTGCCAGTAAATGTACTGACACGGCTCCCTCGCATTTGTGCACCCTCAAATGCCAGCTGACTGCGCCAGGATACGAACCTGCAACCTAGGGCCCAGCAAGCGAGAACGTTACCGCTGAGCCACGCCGCCAGTCCGGTCGATTATGTCTCCAGATCCATAACATTCTTGATATACTTCTTATCTTTCTTTCTTTCTTTCTTCAATGATGGTAGCAGTTTTTATCTAGGTCGTGGCGTTTGGTAGAGGTAAATCGTTTCTAAGGTCTTCAACAAAGAATAGTTCTATTATACTCTTTGATAATAACAACGAGTTATAACTATACTCATACATTTAGGAGAAAGTAGGCTATATGTTCTTTACTGAACATCTTGTTCAACATGTTAAAGTGATCATTTCCCCAAATCAGCATGGATTTATACCAAACAGGTCAACTGTGACTAACCTTATTAATTTTACGCAATTTGTATCCACGGAGCTAGATCACAAAGGCCAAGTAGATGTAATATATACTGACTTTCAAAAGGCATTTGACAAAGTGGATCATGACGTACTCATCACTAAACTATCAACGTATAATTTTTCTGAACCACTGTTTCGTCTGCTGATTTCATACCTGAAGAACAGAACACAAGTTGTGAAATATAAAGCCCAACTATCCAAAGCATTTCCCACCAACTCAGGAGTTCCTCAGGGATCTAACTTAGGACCATTACTGTTCTTATTATTTTTAAACGACATCTCTGATAAAGTTCAACACTCCGAAATTTTATTATTCGCAGACGATATAAAATTATATAAATCAATACGTGACCCTTACGATTTTATCAAACTTCAAAATGATTTAAATGAACTAAACCTATGGACGAAAGAAAATAAATTGCCATTTAACATCAGTAAGTGCAAGCAAATTAATTTTACTAGGCGAAAAAATTACACAAAGTTTCACTATGACATTGACGGGGAAGGCTTACTAAAAATTCATGAAGTTCAGGATCTGGGAATTGTATTTACCAATGATCTGAATTTTCAAAGACATATAGAGAAAATTGTCTCTAAAGCACATAAATGCATGGGATTTGTAATAAAAAATTCATTTAATTTCTCCTATGGGATTTTAATATTGCTCTTTAATGCCTTCATCAGATCACAACTAGAATATGCTTCAGTTATATGGAATCCATACACATTGAAACATAATAAGCTTATAGAGAACATCCAAAAGAAATTCTTAAAATATGTATATTACAAAAGATTTGGCTATTATCCCTCTTACGAATCTTACACATTTATATTACAGTCCTTCAATGTCAGAAAACTATCTCACAGGCGAAATTGTCAGGGCCTGCTTTTTCTCTATAAAATAGTAAACAATAAAATTGACGACGCTAAAATTCGAGAGAGAATTACGTTATATGTACCAGCTGTGAAACCTAGTAGATTCCGAAACATTTTCTTTATTCCGAGAGTTCACACAGACAACCATAAAAACTCGCCGATTAACAGAATTTTATCCCACTATAATAAAGTTCATCATCTTGACTTAGATATTTTCAGTATGTCAGAAAACCAGTTTGCAGCGTCCTGTGATAAACTGCAAGATGTCTTGTAATATATTGTACTGTATTCAGCCCATTTCCTTCTCATACCTAACCTTCCTTTTCTTCTTCTTCTTCTTCTTATTTATAACGTGTTTCTCTATCTATATCTTCTCTTTATGTATCTTTTGTTTTTCTATTTATATATTGTTGTATATTATAATGATTCTAGTAGTGAGCAATGTAATTGGGGCTTCCTGTAATGTTCACAACATAAATAAATAAATAAATAAATAAATAGTAGGTTAACATGTCGCATGTTGCACATCATATGCGACTACTGTAAGGCTCGTAATTTCTTTATAATTTTATATTATTAACATTGTACTCCCGCCCAGTAAGTGTAGGCCGACTGAAGAACTCTTACACTGCCATACAGCTTCTGTACGTTGTGAACTAAAATGACTAGACTTATATTCCGAACTCTACGAGTATTTCTGGTAACTTACAGTGCATCTCGTAAACTCTATTAAAATATCAAGCAGAATGGTACAGTATATTTCTTCCTTTCACAATTCAGACGAAAGAAATGATGAAAATTCTAGCACAGTATTCGTGATGTGAGCCATTAAGTTTGTATAGTTTATATCCTGCCTGTTCCATAATGAATGGAGCCGCAGACGACTCCCCTCTGTCAAGTGGATCCTGTTGCTCATTCTCCATTGACTGTCTTTCAATCAACTTTAAGCGTAGCATACCTTCAAGTTATATTTCATCTCTCAATATGAAGCCGAATACAATAAGCATTCAATTTGTGGGGAATTCTCCTTTGTAAATGGAAGAATAATCTGTTCGTATATGGGGGATGAAGAAAGATTGAGAGGGGAAGAGAAGTAGAGATTTATCCAACTTGTGTGAACCTGTAATCAGCTACCGTCTTCAAACCCTTCTTCTTCTTGCTTGTCTTCCCCTCTTCCACCAAGGCTCTCTTTAGGGAGATGACATCCGCCCACGACGCTACCCCGATGCGACTCAACTCGACGCTTTTGCCTCACTGACTTGTCACGGTCGGCGTGGTTAGCGTATTGACATCTTAAAGTGATTCCTCAGACTTTGAATATGGTAATAACATGGAAGGAGTGAGACGGAATGCCTCTTTTTTTTGAAGGGGGATGATGAGTGGGGTTGACTCCTCGTTAGCAAGGCTAGGCATGGCAAGTGAAGTACGGTACAGGGTAAAGAGGGTGAACACGAAACTCGACTGTCATTCAAATGTCTTAATCGGATATGCTGTTTGATAGTTTGAATAACGTGCAAACAGCACAGGATGGAACTTCAGGTTTAATGTAATAATATCACAATAATTGTGCATACCTGCCTATGAATGTATGATAACATTTTAGATGAATTCACTGAATACACAACACAGTGAGAACAAATTCAAAAGCAGAACTTAATGAATCTCCTTGAGAAGAACCACTCAAACATCCTTGTGATAATGGCATTCTAACAGTGATATAAATCTTTTGATTATCATCAATTTACAAAGAAATAAATGTTCTCTGCCAGACCCTAGCTAGTATATAGAATATAATTAAAATGATATAATGTCAGATACCATACAGACTAGAGCATTAATGCATTAATTAATTAATTAATTAATTAATTAATTCATCAATAAATAAATATATAAATAAATACATTAATAAAACATAAATAAATAAATTAAATAATCTATAAATAAATAAACAAACTTATTCCATTGTTTCATTAAATAGCTTGGGGCATCATGGTCACCAATATAATGTACTTGGGTGTAATTGTCAGACTACCCATGTTGCTGTGGTGACTACAGTAGTGTGTGTACTGTAATTTTAGGGTCGAAGATTAGGGTAGATACACCTTGACTAGACCGTTTGTCTAGCGGGTGTGGGGGAAATCACAAGTGAATGGCCACGACCTACCATTTTCGGCATCTGCAGCTTCCAGTCATGTGATTGTTGTTTTGTGATATCGAATGTTGAGCTCATTTGACCCTATTAACATACCATTACACTCCAGAAGAGCCACATACTGGAAATGAAAAGACATCAGAGAAATAAAGGGCCATGACAAGTGTAGAAATGTAAGAATCTTTCGGCCTCGGATGCCTTCTGACCGTCGGACCAGGAGGAAGGTAAGTATTTTCCCGGGAAGGTTGAGAGAAGAGGGTTCGTGATTTACCTTAGGGGCTTTTCGACATCATAATCTTGTATTCTGGTGTACTTGGGTGTGTGTGGAATCTGTCTGATTTATAACCGGTGTCATTGTGATAGCTGTGTTGGTGTTTGCATTTGTAATTAGGACGCATTGGTATGAAGTACATCATACCTCACAGAAGCTATCTGTAATGATATAGACATAAATTTAATTTAGCCTACGGAGGATAATAACACATTTAAGAAGATTCTTCCCGAAGCAGATATTATCAATTCGTTTCTAACTTCAAGGTTTTGATTAGCAATATTTTTGTTATAAAGATTTATATGTTTCATTATTTTTTTTAATTTCTTTATACAACTTCTTTTATCACGATAATAAGCATTCATTTTATAGCTTGGGGTCTATTATGTTGGGTGGAAATTTTAAATACCGACATTTTAAGACAACTGCTTGTCCCTTTTTAAAGGTTTGTAATGTAAGAAGGAAATGAGTAACAATGGCATGTAGCCTCCATGGATAAATGGTATCAGATAGGAAGCCATGTCGAACCAAATAGTTACTAAATGACCTCCTGAGACCAAGGGGATGTTGGTAATTAAACTATAGAGGCCAGCCATGATCTACATAAGGGATAACCATCACCTCTATTAAACTACTTTGGTTGCTTACTAATTTCTGTCACCTCCCGAATGATACAAGTTGTGAAATGTTTCTCCATACAGATGACAAAAGTTTCATCAAATGGAATTTGACGGTCATTCTGTATGGCATCCCAGCAACCGCAGATTTCTCTGGTAGGCAAAGACGTGAATGCCTGCGATGTTCTTTGACCCTTGTTGTGATTCTCCCACATGTCTGTCCAATATATACATAATATTATGTATAATTGTAGAGAAAGTTTACGTAACAGTATAATGAGCATTCTTTGTTTCTGAATCTAACATTGTTTTAAGAAGATTTCGTTTTATATTTGGATGTTTATTAGACGGAGACTGACAACATTTCATAGTGAAAATTTGTATTTTAGTAGCTATTGTTGCTTTCTTCTTCGTACCTATTGATAACGCTTAATTTATAGGATGTTCAGTGTTTAATTTTTTGTTCAATCAAATTTTATCTGACGATGATTACAAGTTAATCAAAACTATTCCTATTCATGTAATTTAGTTTCATTATAGTATGGGCTTAGGTGGAATAAAACTATATTTCCTATTAAAATTACCTATTTTAATTTGTAATTAGGGTTAGAATTTAGTAGGGGCAGCCTTGGATTTCATTTAGGTACCATCCTAGAATTTACCCGAAGTGAGAGATCATGGAAGACCACATATAAGCTGGCCTGGATGGGAATCAAACCCATCTCTTTTCGGCTATGCCTCATGACACTGAGGGAGACAGGTGAGATAAATGACGGTTGTTGAACCACGTCCCGTAAGTTGCGGGACCCTGGAGGAAGAATATGAAGAAATCATATCCACCATAATGCTTAGCTAAAATATCAAGAAGTGCATTTTCACAGCTTAATATTAACCCAATAAACTGTGATTGACTATTTCCTCATCTCCTGGAACGCATTTCACTCAGGCAAAATCGTCCTCAGCTGAAACTCCGCTCCACGTGTAGTATTGATTAATAATTTTATGAGAGGCACCAGGCGAGACCATGGTGGATATTCTTTTGAAAAGCTATGTGATGCAAAACTTGTACAAAGCTGTTATCGATGCGAGCGCCTGGATGTACAGTAGATGAAATAGGCATCCCTTCAGTCAGTGAAGCGTAGCCGGTTACATAGCCAGCGCCTTATATCCGGTCTGAAGTGAATTTATTGCCACAGCAGCAGCAGCAGCAGCAGCAGCTATAGAAATCTTAAAGGGTATACTCCAAACTATCTAGGAAGAAATGTAATTGGAAATTCAAAATTATTATTATTAATCGTATTATTATCATTATTCAAATATTTTACACCTACTCACACTTAGCTAACAGAGGCAGTGATAGGATAAATTGTATATGTGAGTAAATTTATTCGGATGATAGGTACACAAAAAACATATCTAATACGACTTCGGTAAATTGAATCTCGCCTTATTGACTGTCAACCTTCAGCTCCGAGTTCGATTCTCGTTTCTGACAACAACAAGAAAAGAAGTAATTCTGGTCCAAGGGCTTCAACGGGCTACACTAAGCCTCGTGAGACAAAACTAAGAAAAAGCTGTTTTGATTCCCAACTCAGCCATCCTAGAAAATGTTTGCCTATTTCCCAATATTTACTCTAGGCAAATGCTGGGACGGTATAATTGGGCAACTCCTTCCTGACCTGTACACATTACGTGTACAGTGGTGTCTCCACGCACAGTGAGTCTGTATATATTTGTGATCAAAGCAAATATAGTGCGGAATGTGTCCTCTGCAACGCAAGTGCATATTAAGTGCTCTCAAGTGTTCTACTCGGGCTTTAAGAAGAATTCTCACGCGCTTACGACCGGCCCATCTATACCTAACATAGGGCCGTGGCTGCTACTTACCCAAATCCTCGACTACAAGTACACACACCAATGCAAACATGACAGGTCACAGGTTATCAGCAATATAAATTTTCCAGTGATCATTGACTCAACAACTTGTTCTTTTTTAAATGATGATTCTTGTTTTTCCGTAATTTTGTTTATTTTTTATAATAATTAGTTTTATTTAATATTTTCTTTTTTTTTAATTTTCGGTCGTTTCAAATTTAGGTGTCCACCTCTAAATTTTAAATTCCATTCCAAATTTGTATACTTTAATCTGTTTTAGGAGGGGCAGATGACCTCGAAGTTCCGCCCCTTAAAACAACAATAACTAACTAAACTCTATTAGACAACTTCTACACACACCTAAGTACACGAGGCTACATGACCACGATGTCGCCTAGCCCCTAGAGAATCAACAACAACAACAACAACAAAATAATTATGACACGGTAATCTGAAATGTGGATGAATCTGATTCGAATGGTGTAGAGATACGCCGACCTAGTAATTGTAGAGGAATAATAATATCGTATGGCCTCAGGTGGCGGGTGCAAGCTTTGTTAATTGACGCTCAAAGGGCAGCTTGCATGTCGAATTTGTTGTTCCTTGGAACGCTATGAAAGTCAAGGAGGTTAGATGTCTAAGCTCCTTGACACTATAGCGCTCTAGTAGAGAAAGAAGGAACTTTTGTTTTGGCGGAAAATCCCGAGATTAACTTTGGCATTATGAACACGGCCTACTGAATTCAAAAGGGTTCTTTAACATGCCAACAACGTATGACATGCGTGTCGCGATTTTTGTTGCCTTTCAAAAATCACTTACTATGGCCAGGAGCGAACCTGCAAGCTTGGGGTTGGTAGACCGACATGGTAACCACTCACACACCTTGGCAAGCATTATAGGGGGAGAACAAGCTATAATTATGTGTAAGTACTGGAATATATGAGTAGTCTATTAACGGTCCCGTGGTGTTGGGGTAGCGCGCCTACCTCTCCCCCGGAGGTCATGGGTTCCATTCTCAGCTTCATCCGGGATATTTGAAACTGACGTAAGAGCTGGAACAGGATGCAATCATTCTCATGAGGAAAACTGAGTAGCTGTCTAACAGTGAGATAGCGTCCCGGTCGCTAAAGTCATATTTAACGCCAAGGGGACCTGACGCGCTAACCACGCGTCACCCCACAATCTGCAGGTCAAATGGTTGGGCAGCGGTCACTTGGTAGGCCTAGGCCCTTTATGAGCTGTGGTGCCACGAGGTTGTGTGCCTGTAATATACCGGGTGATCCAGCAGCCCCTTCCAATAACATTTGCTGCAACCGAACTAACGCGTGTTGGCAGGAAGTTCGATATTTCTCTGCCTGCATCCCGAATGGCAGGCTGTTCCAAATCCACGAGTTTGAGTATGTGTACACGCGAGTACTCAGCAGTGATGCTCGGAGCACGGTTGGAGAGGGACTGGGGGTGATAGCCAATATGTCACTGGGCGAAGGTCATAACACAAGTCCAAGCACTTCCTGCCCCTCAGCAGAGCTGTATTGCATGTTGCAGGTTTACTCACGCAAGGCGGCGAGTACTCTGCTGCTCTCTGGGAAGCAGCTCGGCGGGAACAACCAGCCGTATGGTACTAATGCACTGCAAGCATATCCCGTAAATGATACTGAACACTATTATTTTCCACGCGTATTAGTCTGTAGTCACTCCCACTCATCTTAATAATTCTTCATATGTAACTCTATCTACCCATGTGATCTTCATCATTCTTCTGCTACTCCACATTTCAAACGTTTCTATTCTCCTCTTTTCTACTGTGCTTACAATCCAGGTTTCACTTCCATACAGCGCCACGCTCCAGACATAGGATTTTATAAATGGCTATCTAATACCTATATCTATGTTTGATTGTTAGTATAAACAGGTTAAAAGTTCCGCCAAATCAATACTTTTATTAAATATGATCACTTTGTGGTCATTGGTGGGGCATGTCTCGAGGCCTAATTATTAGTTTTGGCCCCTTCATCGGCCGATATGAATGAATACGACACAAGATAAATGTTCAGCGTATCACAAAAAGGCCGTTTAAAACTAAATCTTATATGGTGCACCATAAAGATATATTGAAAAATTTTAACGCCTTAAGTAATACAAAATGATGTAAAAAGTCTTATGAACCAGGAACACTTTCAATAGGGTTAGTTTAAATCTTCAGAAATGCTCATCAACGAAACAATCTATGACAATGAACACACGTCTCACTGTGGTCTATAGATGGTAATGAAACACAAATGTACGGCAGCAACAGTTGAGAATACCATGAAACATGTAGGAATCCATTAGTAATGATGGAAACACTTAATACTTCACCAGCAATGTACCTAGGTAGATATATAAAAATAAGAAAACCAATGAAGTCACTGCGCTGAAATAATATGTTATGAAGTGCATAACTTCAACACTGCCACACGGAGGCTGAAATCTAGAAAGTGTTTTCTCCGCACATCAGTTAAGCTTCAAGGGAAAGCAGAGAATGCTAGGATGAAGATGTGGAAAGAAAGAACTAATCACCTTTCCAACTGGATGGAGGCGAAGGAAGGTCTTCCATGTGGACACCAGGAGAAGTGGACAACTTGGAAAGCCCTTAACAGAGTCGGCAGAACAAGAGTAAATCTGCGGAAGTGGAGTTTCTCAAGTGACTCATCACTCTGTGACTGAGGAAAGCTGCAGTCAATCCAACATTTATGTCAGTGAGACTTATGTCCTTCAAAGTGCACTATGAAAGATTTGACTGCAGCTTCCTCCAGTGCTATTGAAGTCGCCCAATACTGGGCAAAAATCATCTAGCTCAAATATGTTGCTTCAATATTTGATTTGTTTTGTATAATAGACCTGTATATATGTATAGTAGAAATGTAGATATTCTCTATTCAATATTCATATTGATACTTCTGACACGAATAAAGAAAGAAGACTTGCAATGGCAGAGATTGGCCTCTTGTCCGTATGAGGTTAAATTGTATGCTTATGTCGCCTCTGAATAAAGTATTGATCAGCCGGAACTTTTAACCTGTTTATACTAAAAATTACTTGATCAATACGGAACCAGAATGACCCTTTAAGTTCTTAAATTTATTTTTGATATCAACAGATTTATTTTCTGTAGAAATGCTTTCCTTACCCGAGCCAACCTACTTTTTATATCCTTTTTGCTTCATCCATCGTTAGTTATTTTGCTTCCTAAGTAGCAAAAGCCTCCTACTTTGTTATGTTTTCATCTGCCAATTTGACATCAATAGAGGTTTCTGATTTCCTTCGGCTACAATCCATTATTATTGTCTTACATTTATTGATGATGTTGAGGATGATAATAATTGTTGCTTTAAGGGGCCTAACATCCAGGTTATCGGCTCCTAATGTTTTGGGTGATAGTGAAAGATGAGATGAGAATGAAAATTATAACTAATCCTAACTACAGACTTATATATTAGAACAAGAAATTGGAAACAAGTAAAGGATAAGGCAAATAAAGGGCAGGAAGAAAAGAAATGCCCTCAACCCCCGGAGTATGAGGATTGAGGGACTTGGAAGGAAGGAGAGCCATGAAAGGCAGATAGGAATGGGAAAGAGGAGAGGACCCGTCCCAAGTCAGTGGAAAAAGGGGTATACACAGACCCAGCTCAGGAATCCCTCGGGGTCGCCAACTCCCGAACTCACCAGCCGTGAGCCCCTGAGGGTGTAGCAATACCCAGGGTACACCAGAAGTGGTGGACCTACATACACCCTGCCTCCTTGAGGGCATTGTGCAGAAAGCAGGAGGTAACAGAAAAAGAAAAGCAAGGCTGACCCCTCGCAGAAGGAGGGTATTAGGAAAGATGAGACAAGGCCCCATTAAGGCGGGAAAGGAAGAGACTCCCTAAGCCTCGGACACCCTAATAACCGTCGAGGTCGGAAGAGAACAAGAGTTGACCAAGAGAGGTCGACAGTAAAGAAGACGGAGAGGTGCCGGCAGAAGTAAGTGGAAGCAATGCCGGACTCAGCTGGGGTCCCGTGGTCGCCAACCCACGTCTCACTGGATGTGAGCCCCTAGGGGGGGGAGGGGGGTACATTTTTGGATATTGAAGCGCTGGCGAGTATGCTGCGCTCCATTTAGGCGAGTATTAAAAGTACGGAGTGGTGGATGGGGAGGGGGAGTGGGGAATTAGAGGGAAGAGCTCACACCATTGTACTCGCGACCTGTCTAAACATGAGGCGCGACATTGTTCACTCCCCCACATTGCACAGCAACTTCCTTCGTGCCTCCCGCTACCTCAAGACAGCATAAGCTATTGAAGGCTTATTCCAAACAAAATTCCTACCAAATAAGAATACCCAACAGCTTAGTGCAGCGCGTTAATACCGGAAGTTCAAATCCCGGCACTAACAACGGCAATTCTGTGTGAGGATTTTCCCAGAGATTTTACAATTTCCTTCAAGGCGAAGTCCTGGATGGCATCTTGTTTCAAGTTCTGAGGTACCTAGACCATCCTAGACCGAACACAAGGGAACACAACTTGTTTTTAAAATTATGCACATAAGCCATCTTGAATTTTCGAGATATTTAAATAAAATTAGACGCCAATAGGTTTATCCTTAAACAAAGGTTCACTTTGTCAAGCTTCAAAAGTTTCACAACACAGTACCAGGGTCTTGCTTCATACAACACAAAAGTCACAATAACACTGGTTATCAGACAAATGCAATAAACATACACGTACACGGAACTGATAATGTCCTTAGTCGATAACTCTAGCAGCAAAGACCTTACTCATTAGAAATTGAATAGATACCTTCCGTGATCTAGGACAAATAATGCGACTCTGTACCAATGATCTTGGCTTTGATACCAGGTTCTGATCAGGAATTTATTCTGGTATGGTTTCCCAGTTCTACAGTACACCAGTCAAATCCGTGTGAAAATGAAAATCCACAGCCTGCTTCCAGTCGACCCACCGGGTCAGGAATGGAATGAATGAAGCCCCCATCAAGCGGCGAGGATATGAACTGTGCCGGCTGCCGAAGCCTGTCGCACTCCCCTGGGCAATGATTAAATGAATGACAGATGAAATGAAATGATAGTGGAGAGTGTTGCTGGAAGGAAATTGCGACAGGGAAACCCGGAGTACCCGGAGAAAAACCTGTCTGCCTCCGTTTTGTCCAGCACAGATCTCACATGGGGTGACCGGGATTTGAACCACGGACCCAGCGGTGAGAGGCCGGCGTGCTGCCGCCTAAGCCACGGAGTCTTACAGTCAAATCCGTGTATGGTACTTAATTAGACGAATTTAGTAATTTAAGTCTCGAAGAAACCGTGCCGGACTTGATTGCAGCCGTGATTCAATGTAGTCGAGTTGCAATATTCGATATAGATCACTATCGATGAGCTCATAAAACTGGAGAATATATTCGTATATCTATTCCAATGAGCCTTTAGGTGCCGTATAAAAGAGGTGAATGAGACAGACGAACAGATTGCAGCACGGGAGTCATTGGCCTATTCGCCAAATTGTACAATTCACAATTACTACGACAGCGCTATGGTGTGTCCAGTGTCATTCCTGTGGTCTGTCACCGAGGTGCGAGGGTACAGAGTAAAATTTTGTGAAATTGCACAATCTGAATTGGTTACGGTTACACAATTAAACCAAATCGCTATTGTAGTCCTTCGTGTTTAATGCTGAAATTCAACGTATTAATCATTTAAAAATACGTAGTTACTTGCTGTTTTACCCATCGATGATCAGGTTGCCATTTTTTAAAGACGACCTTTCACATAACATGCAAAAGAAATCAAGCTGCACCATGGCTATTCTATTCTACCAACAAATGGTGGCAGTGATCGTAGTTATAGGCCTACAGGGTAAAACAACGGGGCCATCCGTTCTTTCTTCCCAAAAATCACTTTTTATGGGTTTACAGCACAACTATTAACTTGTATGACAAGTCACTCCTCAAGAGTTGGAGTAATTATTTCTGAGCAATATAATACGTGATAGGAAAGCAATACATATATAAATTTAAATTATAGTATGGACTAACTATAGTATATATACAGACATCGGATCATTCAGAGATGAGATAGGCGAATTCATATTTCAAGAGTTGATATGTATACCATCTGTGATTTATTTTACATAAGATAAAGATTTCATGCATGTAGGTTAATACTATTGTAGTGGTCCATTATGCCATGATTCACACAAATTCAATCATTCGGTAGCGAGTTAGAGGAACGTCCCTGAATAATTCACATTCATCTATAAATTATTAACCGTGAGACATATGAAGATGTATCAGTAGATGATGATTATAAGGGTGGTTTATTACGTGAAGGTGTACTACAATCTCATTAATAGGATATGAGATATCGAAACATGTCTTTAAAATTTCACGCAGTAACTGTCTTGAATTTTCGAGATATTTAATTAAATGCAGATTCTAATAGATTTATCTTTAAACAAAGGTTAGATTAGACTACTTTCATTTTGCTTGAATGGATCGATTGTTTTATAAATCAATTCAATTACTTCAAGTTTGAGAAATTTCAGTTTGATTACTGCAATAGTTTTGGAGCTACAGAGTACTGGAGATACTGTATTTCACGTGGCTGCCGTCTAGGACTGGTGACTGTTATAAAAAATAAAGGAATGGTTGAAATGTTTGGAGCTTTATCATATATACGGTGGTCCAATCAGCATGGATAATATGTTGTAGTGGTTTTCGAAATAAATGACCTTCGTTATGAAATTTATTCATGCAGAGAAAAATATTCAAACGGATACATTCATATTATTCCTTACTCAATCGGAGAGATCAAATATATGATTATTATTTTATTATTATTATTTAGCGTACTATGGCTTTTTGTGCCGGGATTGTGCGAGGACATGTTCGGCTCCCCAGAGGCTGTAGCTGCTTCAATGCGAACACCCATGGGGTGAGCTAGAAGTTCCGTTCAATTTCAAGTAGTGCCAACTTTTCGCCACCAGATGTCACTGAAACCTAGTGGTGAAAGTTGGAACTTTGATACAGCGTTTCAATGAAATCTAGCCTGCAAATTTAGCTCCAAACAAGTTTAATTAGTGGAAGGTTCTTTTACATGCCATAAATCTATGAAATGGGACCGCCGGTTTTACTTCCCCTCCGAAGGAAGGCATACTGAAGGATTTTAACGCTCTTAAAAACCCGACGACTTCGGTCGGGTTTGAACCCAAGATGTTGTACATAGAAGCTCAGCATGCTACCAACTACGCCACCGAAGGCGCTATATGTTTATGATAATGTATGAATTCCTCTTTCAGTAGATTTGTCCGCAGACAGGTACCAACTAGACGTCCGTCATTTCTCTCTGTCCTGAGCATATTCTTTCATTTGCTTGCAACGTCTTCCCCTTTTCACATCTGCTAACATTCCAAATCTTCTTCTTCCTCTCCCTCTCTTTTTTCATTTTTTCTTTGTAGTAGACAATTCCTACGTAGTATGTGACCCTTCCCAGATGTTATCCTCTCCTGTATCGTCTCATGAAACTCCTCTCCTCCCCTACCCTTCTTACCACTTATTTCTCATTCTATCGATCCATTTCACTTTCTCCATTCTTCTCCATAACCACATTTCAAAACTTTCTAAATGTGCTTGTTCTTTCTGTCTGACTGTCCATGTTTCAAAACCATAAAACACCACACTTCACACAAAACATGTTGCAAACCTGTTACTAAGTTTGATCGGTATGCTTCTGGCTCTTAGTAAGCCTTTCACTCTCCCGAAGGCTTTCCTCTCCATGGAGATTGTGTCTCACTTCTTCCGTACAACTTCCGCTGGAGGTTATGAAACTTCCTAAATACTAGAATGATTGTACTCGTTCTAATACCATTTCAATCCATCTATTGTTATATTACACGTGGTTTCTTATTTTCCTACTCTCAATACTTGGTCTTGGTAATCTTTATTTTCATTCCAAAATCTTTACCCACACTTAAAATAGTATCCATGATTACCTGGTGTTGTTCCTCTGTTTCTGCTAGAACATCCCTGTCATCAGCATACTTGATACCTATTTAAATATTATTCTCAGCATGAGAATAATGAGGCCGTTTTCCAAGGCATGTGGGTTAAAGTGAAATTGTGTTTGTGAAATCGTGCCATCTGAATTGCTTGTGCTGTCACTTAAAACTTCGTCGTTGGTTTCATGATGAACGCAATTGTCCTACTGCTATGTTGATTAAAACACAGACTTTTTGCTGACATCACAAAGCAGAATTGAATATCGTCCATGAAACACAAGAGTATCTTCATTAATGTTTCGGTTCAGGTGTCTCGATGAAGTCTAGAAAAGAGCTGCCACAGAGACATAATCATGTAACCTGATATTCATTCAGTAATATGCGCTCAACCGTCGTGTCAGAGAACACAGAACCAAAGCGCGGTGGATTCCCAGCAATGGAAGGAAAACTACAAGGCTTCTTCTGGGAGATCAGCAATAATTTTTGTTAATAAATTGAATTCCCTTAGTAGACAAACTATCAGCTAACATAATGAAGAGTTCACATCAATGGTGAAGGCGTATAACAATTATTCTTCAAAGGAAGATTCTAGTTTTACGTGACCGTGAATCTTGTGATTATGAGCCACGGGACCTCCTTTTTACGTGGAATCCGAACCACAGGACATGGCATTTCACTTCGAAAATCTCCAATGCACTGACCGGGAATCGAACCCAATCCACCTTGGTGAGAGGCCAACAGCTTGACCGCTGCGCCACCATGCCTCCACAATTATTCTTCAATGTACGTCGAAGTTAAGAGAGGATATGCACTACAATGCGTTCTATGTATCTAAAATGTTCAATGTCTGGTTAGAAAAATAATTGATGATGTTGATTCATTTAGGCGCTAAGCACTATCGTGGTCATATAGCCGCACCATGTACTTTGGTGTGTGAAATTTGTCTGATAACCTGTGTCATTATGACGACCGTGGCTTGGTATTTTCCGGGTCTGGAGTAGGAGTGGGAAACCACGGAAAAGCACTTCCAGGGCAGTAGTCGTGGAAATTGTACCCAATCCCAGTTCTTTTCTGACGAGGCTGAAAGAAACGGTTATTCGACGTGTAATCAACACTAGGCATAGCCATAGAAGCTTTTAACACGAGGGCATGGCACTTCTTAGATTCAACCATTGCCTTATGAAAAAGCGCCCTTGGCATGAACCATTCAAAATTTGCTCACTTGCTCAAGTGCAAGTGAATTTAGGTCGAGTTTTGGCGTTAATTTCATCTTCAACCCTTACACTTCAAATTAAAATTATGTCCTTTCTTAAGCATAACAGTATTTGATCTTCCTCCTTGCCTCAAACATTAAGCAAGATGACAAGACCGTTGCACAGATGCTGGTAATCATAATGCAATTATGTGAAACAGAAGAGTTCAGATCAGTCCACCTAGTACCCATGAGATTAAAACTTGAATCCTCAGCCATGTGCACTAGAGTGGCTACAGTGGTTTACCCGAGAATTAAGTTCACTTTTAACTTGTTAACGTGACAACTGAAGCTTTATAGGCAACGACCGCAAATCTCAGTCTTCTCTTGGCTGTGAGCGAGTATTCTCGGAAATATTTAGGCACTGGTAGGTAGGTGGACGATTTTAGCCATTTTCAATTTTGAAAAAATAGGCTTATGAGATCACCTTTTGTCCGTATGTGTGTGTGTGTGTGCGTGTGTGATGGTGTGCGTGTGTCCCCAGCTAATGACTTCTAAACGGCTGGACCGATTTCAATGAAACCCGGTAAGTTCATTGCACTATTCCGGACGACCCCGACCGTGCCCTTCAAATGTTGTTACATCTCACCAATCCAACATGGCGGCTGTGCGAAATATTTCACTGGCATTCTATATCTCTGAAACTATTAGCGGTATCGCCCTGAAATTTTGTACGGAGATAAAGGGCACTACTGAAAGTTCATCTATAAGTCTTTTAATAATTTTATTAATGCAGCCAATGGCCATGTATTTTTCTTTTCAGGACAGGTCAGGGAAGGGATTATGAAAGTAAATCGGCAGTGAACCTATTGAAAGGAACCACCCCGGAATTTTCCTGGTAGTGAAAATGGGAAACCACGAAAACCATTTTCAGGACGGCCGAGGTGGGACTCGAACCCACGCTCTCCCGATGCCAGCGAGACATGAGGTAGCACGTTAGCGCTCTCGGCCACCGCGGCCGGTCCTTTAAAACTGGTTTACTACAAAACGAACATGGCGGCCAAGCGAATTTGAAAATTTTAAATAGACCTTTCTAGCAATTTAATGATCTAAAATTGGTACTCGAAATGTTTATACACATTGTAGTGCACTGGTATCTAATTTTTTCAATTGTTTGCATAACCTCAAGATGGCGACTGTGCGAATTTTAAAATTAAGTTTTTATTTCTTGTGTCGTAATCATGCGATCGAAGTGAAAGTTTGAATAATGAACCTAGGCAATAAGTGTCCTTGAATGGTACATGACTCTATGGCCTATACATTTAACAATCCAACATGGGGACCATCCGAATTATTTAGACGGCTCTGAATATCTACGAATATATTATAGCAATCAAACTAATTTTTTTAATGTTCATAGGGGCTATGAACATAAGTTCACCTATAGGACTTTCAATAACCTGGTGATCACAAATCCAACATGGTGGCGACGTGAAGTATAAATATTCACATGGACGTTTCTCGCAATTTAACCATCCATGTGCAGTGAAACTTGGTACAGGAAATCCTTATACAAATGTTAATCCACTGGCATCTAATTCATTTCAATTGTTTCCATAACCACAAGATGGCAGCAATGCGAAATTTTAAAATCTCTTTTTTACTTCATGTGTCCTAATCATGCGATTGAAGTTTGAATGCTAATCGTAGTCTACACACTAATCTTCATGTAACAGTACATAACTCTAGGACCTACATACAGTATATAAAAATCCAACATGGTGGTCATCCGAAATATTTAGTCGGTTCTCAATATCTACGAATCTATTACAGCAATAAAACTGAAATTTTGTATATTGATAGTGGCAAATAACATAAGTAGGATATATGAAAATAGGATGTATAGTTCTTCACGGAACTACTTGTTAGTTTGTACAGGATGAGATTTTGCTTGCACGGATGCTTCCGGTTGCTGCCACGAGTGCACGTGGATTGCGCTATCCAAGCCAGCTAGAACCGCTGCTTTTGCCTTGCCTACTATTGCGCAAGCAGCGGTCCTCTTTGGGATGAATACGGGCAGCCAAGTGCGCTTCTGGCTAGCCGGTAGCAGGCCAGCCTAGCTCCAGCAAAACACTTGCCTGTATAAGCTAACAAACGTTCATGTGATGTGATATATGTGATTCCTATTTATAACAAAACGTAAAACAATGTATCGGAGAATGTGCTCCTTGTCATCTCTAAGATAATAATTATTCAGCAATTGTTTCAATTTCAGCGTTAATATATCCTGGTAGTTTTTGCAATTGTTTATAATTTAATAACATGTTACATCTAAAGAAGAAAACTAAATGACCAGAACATGTACTGATTTTTGTTATATTGTAAACAATTTGATGACATGATATAGGATCTTTAGATTATATTTTGTTACTTGCCACAAGATATAAGTAACTGTGAGTTTTGAAGCTGATGAGATCACCGTCATTAATCGAACACTCAACCTCTGCATTTTGGTCAGGTGCACGAACCGGTTAAACCATGGACTCTATATACCTGGTTGTGGTTAATTTGCCAATTATTCACCTCAAGGAAAGTCATCTCACCCCATCCCTGAGCCCGTCATAAATATGGATAAATGTGTTAATTTCTTACCTACGGTAAACATGTATATAGTTAATTCCTTTTCATTCTCAGCTAACACGTCGAATATGTTTAAACAAAAATCATTACATTTGAATTTGTTATTCCGAGTCCTTCACTTTGACGATCTTTTTAAGCAGATTCTATTCCGAGTCTAATCAAAGAATTCAACTTAATTCTGTTCTAATGAGATTTGTGACATGCCCAAGGGGATTAAGTCAAGTTGGAACCGCAGCTAGTATCCTGCTTTCTTTCCCGAGAACATCAACTTGTAAGAATAAATATAGAATATGCCCTGAGGGACGGGATGACTTCCCGGAAGAAGCAATTAAAACATATCATAAGTCAGATTCCCTACTTTCATACTTCAATTAAATTATTTTTCTCTTAAAGCAATTATCCAAATTGAACTTAAAGCTTTTATCTTGGCTTTTACGTTTAGTAGACAGCTCTTCAACTTGGTCTTTACTTGGATTCTTTCTTTTTATGAGTATGATATAGAGGCACTTTCTTAATTAATATTAGCACAAAATTCTGCTAACTACTGCAATAAAATATAACCATACATATTTTCTCTAACAATATTTTGAGGACGTTGGCTTCACAGTAGGGATGGTGATTGAGATAGATTAATTACTGTTATTAACTAGTTATTTTCACCTAATGTCAATATTTATATAATTGAAAGCCGTACCGGTTACGAACACAATGTGACATTCTTAAGCTGGTATATGGTGAATTGTATCTAAAGTTCACATAGTAAAATTTTCCAAAATACCAGATTTGTTACAATAAAGTTTTTAAATTAAGTATACAAAATTTTGTCTTTAAAAGCAGCGTAGAAATAAGGAATGTGTATGTGAAAATTTGTAGCCTACTGTTTGTTGAAACAGTTAGGTTATAAAGTATTGCTGATGAGTATTTGCTAGGTTTAGTATAGAAAAACTTTGGAATATGTGGCGAAGTTATGTTGAAAATGTATCTGTTTTATATTTGCCAAGAAACTAAATAACTATACCTAGTTAATACTCATCAAGAATTTTTTATAACCTAACTGTTTCAACAAACAGTAGGCAACATATTTTCACATACACATTCCTCATTTCTACGCTGGTTTACAAAATTTATTGTGACAGATCTGTTGTTTTGGAAAATTTAATTATGTGAACTTCAGATATAGCACTACTCATCACATAGCAGCTGGAGAAGTTCACAATGTGACTGAAAGCGGTACGGTTTTCAATGAAATAAATATTGACTTTAGGTGAAAATAAATCGTTTATAATTAACACGTCAATAAGGTATAACGGGCTATCATGGTCATTTTATATCATTCTTTAATTACTGTTATCAAATAATCGATTAATTGAAGCAGAAAAACGATTAATTGCTACAAATGACGATTAAGCCATTGTGCGTTTAATCGATTAATAGATTGGTCGAATAATTGATTCATTGATTTGTCGATTAATCTATGTATCGGTACTTTGCTCCTTTCACTACGCTCTCACAGAAGCAAAACAGACATTTTATTAATTAAAATATACTCTAATAGCCCCAAAGCTATATAATGGCTATAATTGGTCGAGAAAATTTACGTAATAGTACTGGTATAATATCGTTTCATATAATTTTAATAATGTACATTCTTTGCGAAAAATAGGCCTAAACAATTTAAAACAAAAACGTTCCTTTACTAAATAGCAAACATTGAACAAGAACTCAAAATCCTTGCTGAAAACTCTTTGTTTTTAATTTCGAAACCCTTCCCAATTTGATTGATGTTTGTCCTTTCACTGTCACTGACTCTTATTTGGTTATTGTTGACAAAAACAAGGAAGGACATTTTCTAGACTATATTTAGGCACAAAAGAACTTACATAAATGTCTATACATCATCCCGAAATCAACCCAACATAAGCGCTGATCTCTCATTAAAACCTATTTTTTTTTATCTCGTGTCTACTCATCAATTTATCGATTTTTGGGTTAGCCGATTAATCTATTATACGATTAGTCAGTTAATGAATGGTCAGTCAATTAATCAATTAATCGTTTTCGATTAATTTGAAATTATTCGATGATTCGTTTAATCAAACGTCGATTATTACCAGCACTACATCACAGGTTAGCATCTCCAGTTGGAGTTTGGTGAGAATTTATACCAAACATTGCGGCCGTCGACAGCACATCACTCCATTGCTTCAGCAAAACGAATTTACAGTGATTTATCTTACCCCTTTATAGGATTGCGGTCTGTATATTAACCACCTTCCATAAGGACAGTTTATGCTTTCCAAGAAGCTGATGGTTGAATATTTCAGCCAAATTTCGGTGAATTTTCATGCCGAAGTGCTAGTAGTTCTAAAAATAAAATATTATATACGTATGTACTTGACATAATGTACTGGATAAACTTAAAAAATAAAACTGAAAACATTAACAATTAAAGTGTAAAAATAAGATATAAATATAAAAATATAAATTTTAAAAATGATAATAATAAAACAAATATAAAAGTTAAAATAATAAACATAACTATAAAAGAATCATGAAAATAATAGTAAAAAACAATTCGAAATTAATTAATTAAATAAAACATTATCAAACGTAAATCTATTAGAACTCAGATTAAAAATAAAAAATCAATATAAACATTCAAATTAGAGAAACAAAAATTTACATTAATAATAATATTAAAATAAATTGAAATGTAAAAACACATACAAATCAAAAAAATTGTTTTGCCCTATAAACGGTTAAGGCGTGAACTGAACTGTATGGCAGTGAATGTGGGTGGAGGAATTAATTAATTAATTAATTAATTACTGTATTTACTTATTTAATAATTTAATTATTTAGTTATTTACTTATTAATTACTTATTTAATTAGTATTTCTTATTTTCAGGCAACGCAACGGTATGAATTTTTCGTCACGGTGTACGGTCTAGTGAGTAAAATGTTATGTAGAATGCAATCACTTCCTAGCTAGTAGTATTGTAATGTGTGCTACATCGGGTGATCGTGAATGCGATATCGTCGTAAGCTTCTCTTGTAGGGGTAGTACGGTGAAGAAGCTCAGTATCGACAAACATTCCATAGAAAGAGCTTCTACCGCAAGACCGCTCTATCACCGTAGACTAGAATTGGATCGCAGCAAGCAACAGCATTCCTGCAAGCATCCTTCAACATAACATGAACCGCAGACACGTAAAAATATTGTCAGCACCAACGGAACGCAATCTTAGCTGATGGCATGTTCGCTCGCGTCTCTTCCGTGTCTTCCACCCTATTGCGGCTATATCCCTCCTTCTTCCTCCTACACTATCATTAACTGGGCCACAGCAGGACAGCCAACATTACCACGTTATATAAAAAGGGAGTCTTAACGACAAACTATACATATTTTCAGGAAATGGAAAAAAAGGGAAGAGAGAGACAGAAAGTAAGTGGTTGGTTGGTAAGGTGGTTGTTGAAAATAAAACCAAGTTATTTGATTCTGGGGAGACGAGTGAGAAACCACAATAATATCTCTCTTGCCCTCTTTTATCTTTCCCCCTTCTTGGAAAGTATAGCTGATAAGGAAATAGAAAAATAAGCTGAAATATGGGTGATAACCGTCTGATGTGAAAAGTACCATACAAGCCTTATTCCAAGATCGCACCCGTTCTCAAATGTAGAAGGTGATATCGTTTCGACCTCACAAACATTTCCTTAAAACAAATACCTGAGAGACTTGTAAATATAAAGGTATTCTTCGTCTCCAATACTTCACTCACAACACTTCCCACATCGTATCTCTCAGTAGGAAAGAAACGAAAGAGAGTGAACCCTTTGCCGATACAATACAAAATTGCTCCGTCGTTTCAAGTTGCTTGTATGGATCGACATATCATATTGCCGCAAGTTTTTATAATATTGATAACAGACAGGTTTTGTTTGTTTGTGACACTATAAATAGTTACTGTAATATGATAAATACGCTTGATGGATTCATTATTATTATTATTACTTTATTTTCATTTATCAATATTTAGCCTAATGTGATCAGTTTCTGTCCATGAGAGTGTGTGCAAATATGTGTGTTTTTGAATGAATGTAAGGGTTCCCCCAATTAAATCTAAATGACTTACGATTACCTCGTCCAACCTCGCTCTTGTCTTTTAGATTCTAACTAGCTATTTTACCCGGCGTTGCCCGAGAGGTGTATTTACATATTATAGAAAGATACATGCCAATATATTACGCAAGGTATATTCACTTTGCCCCTAAGCGAGTTTAAAACATAGTTCTCCTGGACTCTGAAGTTAATCAAGTGTAATATTACCTCACTGTAAATCTAGGCGAAAGGTACTGTGGAGTACAATAACGTAGTAGAGAATGCATCATATTTCTCAAGGACCTATTCTCACAATTACAGTACTTTCCTGATAGTCTTTATTTTTTATTTTTGTAATGGGTGTAATTTAGACGTCTTGATCACATAGTTCTCTTTCATTTTTAAATTGTTGCATCTACCTTTCTGAAAGGAAACAATATTTAATTTATTCAATATTTGGAATATAAAGTCACCATTCTGGAGTCAAATATACTTACGATTTATAACCCCGCACAAATGGTGTGATTAATGAGAAATGGTTTATACATATACATAAGTCAGTGTGTAGTCTACTATAGCTGCATATTAGGGAATAGTATTGCTGTATTTACATGCCTATTATCTCATATTGGGCGGCTTTGGTGGCGTATTTGGTAGCATGCTGAGCTTCTATGCCCAAGGTCACGGGTTCAAACCCGGCCGAAGTCATCGGAGTTTTGAAGAGCGTTAAAATCCCTCAGTATGCCTTCCTTCGGAGGGGAAGGAAAGCCGGTGGGCCCATGTCATACGACATAGATTTATGTGATGTGAAAGAACGTTCCACTAACTACACTCGTGTGAAAGTAAAATTTGATTAACGCTATTATGTTCCAACGGTCACCGTCTGGTTGCGGGAGTATCTATTAGCCAAGTTTGCAGCTAGGTGTCGTTGACGGTAGCATTTGGAAAAAGTAGGAACTACTTAAAATTGACTGTCTGTAGTCCTTACCTGAATTACATATAACACACAATAATACAGCCATCACAATTAACACCGGTTATCAAGCAGATTCTACACACATCCAATGGAAACGGGGCTGCATGGCCGCGATGTCGCAGCCCCTAAACAGAGGAACCAACTAATCTATCTCATCTTGTTAAAGTAAATTAATTAATAGTATAATTGCGCACGAAAGTGCATTTGGAATAAATACATCATAATATCACTAACACTGTCAGATGAGAAGTTAAATAAATAGACCAGCGGTGCATGGTTTTCACCGGCTTCCACCACAAACCGCGCTCGAGACCCGGATCCCACCAACCCACCGACCAGTGCGCGCCCCATATTACATGATCCTTGGTCTGTGCAATGCAGCAACGTATGTCTGTTAGGTAGTCAGCCCGAAGGCTGGTTGGATCCTCAAAAAGTACCGCCGTTACGTTATATGAGTAGATACCCACAAAAACCCAAGGTAGCGCTATTTTGAGCAGCAACGTATAATCCCAGTATAATGTCAAATGAGATGCATTGATTGAGAACACATTGGGCTTCTTCTTTAGCCCCTAAAGTATATCGTAAGATAGGTCAAAAGCTTGAAATGGCAGACATGGAATATCAATACTTCACCAATCCATGTATAATTAATAAAGAGACTGTATGCTTAAAGATCCATAAACCATTCTAATCAAACGGCTTCAAGTAACGCGACGTAGTGGAAAGTAAAGAGGTTAGCTCAAAGTATATGGTGTCTAAAAATAAAGCAATGAAAAAACAAATATAATTATAAATGTGACTCAGATTACAAATGTATTAAAATCATTATGCAATTCTAATTTAAATGACATTGAATGAATATCAATTTAATAAATGCGATAACTTACTTCAGGTTAACACAATGTTTCATTTAGAAAATGATTTGTCTATCGTTTAATATTTTATGGGTGTAGCAAAGTCCTACAACTCAAATAGACGGTAGTAAGAAGTGGAATAACGTCAGTGCTAGTTCTGCAAAAAGACGTAAATACGAATGATGCGCTACTGTGAGAAGATCCTGTACGCGTCTGTGTTTTGAATGGGCGGACAGATTAAAGCAGCCAGGAGGGATGCGATCCAGCTAGTAGTGAAAATAGTGCTGCAACCTATCTTGTCATGTGTTAAATGATCAGGCAGTTTAAAGCTATTATCAAAGAGAACAATGTATATCTACAATGGCTTTACATATACCAGTTGCAAGTACCGATGGTAGATGTCGCATTCAACACTACTCTTGCTCCCCAACTGGAGGTGTGCTTTCATTTCCCGAGTTTACGTGAGACAGAGTTAGGTGATTTCCGGCGAAAACTTTGTTCCGGACACAAACACTCCTTCGTCCGCTGTGTGTAGTCGTCATTTTGAGAGTCCCGCACGGTAGTGGTGATCGTTTAATCGTGCACCGCGGTTGGGGGCAGCTGTAGCAAGTCCAGACATCGTAGGTTCGAACCTATCTTGAGTGTGGTTTTTCTACACTCTGTCCAGGCAAATGCCGGGATAGTACTTGACCAATGTTAGTAACGCACATGATAGGGACTTCTTTGCCTCTGATACCTACGATGATATCCAATTAACTACGGAATCAACCGTACAGTGCATCTTTTCATCATATCTGCTCCCTTCTGCACGAGGTCATAAAGGAGGTAGGGTGTGTGTAGCCCCACCACTGGAGGTGCTACACCCTCAAGGGCTCACGGCTGTTGAGTTTGGGAGAATTCCTGAGCTAGATATGTTTTTTCCCTTTTTCCAGTGATTCTGGGGTGGTCTCTCTCCTATTTTTCTTCCTATCTGCCTTTCATGGCTCACCTTACCAAATCCGTCAATTCTCATTTTTGAGGGTTGAGAGCATTTCATTTACCCGCATTTTATTTCCCTTATTCCTTCCTTTTTGTCCTTTTGGTTGTAAGTTTTAGTTATTTTTAGTTCTAGTGTTCTTTTTATCATCATTCTTCATTTTCATCCCATAGAATTAAGAGGCATATAGCCTCCATGTTAGGCCCTATAACATCAACTATCATCATCAAATTACAATTTCAGCAATACCTTTTTCGACAATGAAAACTGAAAGTCTGGTTTAAGTTGTATTCACAGTGGAAAGAGTTTATTGCATGAAATGTTTGGATTGCATTTCTCAGAACAGTAATCCCCTCCACTCATTAGCCTGACCGCAGCAGCGGTCTTCTCAGCGTCATTGCAGAGAAATTGGTATCACCGATTACGAATACTATTGCGGAAGCCGAACTATCGGTTGCTTCCAAATAACTTCTGTACTAACCACTCAGCAGGAAAGTTCAATAAGTTTTATATAAATCGAGTGAACCTAATGGAATTCTATTTTAATAAGGTGCAATGATATGTTTAGTTTCTGTCATTTATTATCACGCTATTGCATTTTGTGGCCGGCCACGTGGTGATGGGGTAGCGTGCCTACCTCTCACCCAGAGGCCCCGTGTTCGATTCCCGGCTCCGCCAAGGATTTTAGAAACTGACGTGAGGGCTGGAACGGGGTGCACTCGGCCTCGTGAGGACAATTGAGTAGCTGTTTGACAGTGAGGCAACGCCCCAATCACGAAAACCAAGATTAACGGCCGAGGGAACCCGATGCGCTGATCACGCATCACCCCAATATCTGAAGACTAAATGGCTGGGCAGCGGTCGCTTGGTAGGCCTAGGTCCTTCATGGCCTGTAGTGCCAGGTGTTATTATTATTATTATATTATTTTGTGATATAATTTGCATTTTGATATTGCGGTAATTATATTTACAAATAGTGTGAAGATTTTGTTATGCTATACTGGTTTGACAGTGCTGTGTGAGCATTTGAGTAACTAACGTGATTTGACGTAAAGAAGCTCATTTTCTATACCGGTAATACAGAGCGCAACTGGCATCCAGTCGGCTGTGTCTCGACTTGAGCTATGTTGCCATGGAAACGATCTGCCTTGCCATTCCTTCATGAGTATCTTTTATGAATTTATTAGTCTTTGCTCGAGTGCAAAAGGGCCGAAATCAGAAGAATAAGAAAGACTATCGAAATTCATGTAGCCAGCGGTTCCTTCTGGGTCTTAAACTATGTGTATGCAAAATTTGGTTGAGATTGGTGGAACGGTGTAGATTTGTATACGGAACCAACCCACATAAATACATACATACATGCATACATACATACATACTGTGCCCTTCAGCAAGAAATATGCAAATCACAGTATGCCAGCATTGCTCAATTCGGGATTTTTCGGGGCTGCGGTAAGTTCTCCCACTCTGTGACTTACATATTTTGGATTAAATAGAGGATACACTTGCAAAAATAACAACAAAATCAACTCCTATTTTAACACATTTAATTAATCAAAATTATGGCGCTACAAACAATAAAACAAATAAACTACTGACCAATATCATTCTACTTGTTCAAAGTGAAGAAGGAATAGCATAAAAATAAAACAACTATTCTCTTTAAACACATGGTTTTCTTTAAAACCAACAATTCATGATTATTTTCACTTCCATAAAGTACCTATCTGAAAGTTCCATATAACTACGAGCTTCTTTGGCTCGATACATTTCCATAATAATGGTGTCATACTTTTGTACACCTCAAGAATTTATTTTATCTTTTCTTATCATCAAAACAAATATATAATTACATTTAAAATTATATGTTAATTATTCACTTCAATATTTGGGCATTTCACATATTCTCAGTATTTACTATCTCTCTCAAGTTTTCAAATTCACTACGGTGATCGGGAAATTACTTGTGTACTCCAGAGTTATAAAGATTACTTGACAAAGTCAAAAACTATGATTACTCCCGAAATCTAGTTACCTTCATAAAACTCGTGGATTCCTATTTCCATACAACATTCAATAGGGATTTTATTTAATTCATTTGTCTTAAAAGACCATTATCACATAAGAAAACTACGATCTGAACTGGCAAGCGATAATATCAATCTACAAGGACCTCGGTTCAACGCCCGGGTCATTAACAACTTTAAACACTCACGGTGTATTTCACTTCTTACAAGACGATCTTTACCCACCCTCGCTCTATGAGTGTCAGGCCATTATACTCGAGCGTGATTTATGACAGGGAGAACGGCTCCCTGCATAGCCTACGGTTGGAGCTCTCGTCAAATACTTTTAAAACAAACCTTCACATTTTATTTTCAATTTCTTGGGGAGACTTGGCTTTTACTTCACTTATTTTCATTCAACATTATTATTGGTTCATAAACCACTTTCGTAACCTTGGCATTTATTAATTATGAGAGGGTCCTCATTGATTGGGAAGAGTAATACACATTCTACGACGAATAATAAGGGGCTTTAACAACAAGAGGATTCTAGGTTCGAATCTCTTAACATGCCTCGGGAACCATTTCCACATTAGAGGGCTTATACAAGACGCGATTTAAAGTCGGCCGTGGCCTACATGACATACGCTCAGTAATACCATACATTAGCTCCCTTTTCAAAATAACATACACATGGCCTCGTGATCCACGTCACAATTTAGAGGACTTACAACATATCTCAATTCACTGCAATCAACTACCCTCCATAAGTAACTTACCAAGTACTTTAACTTTTACGCGTTCCTAGCGTGACTTTTTATTTAATTGCGTTCCATTACGCTACCCATTACTTTACGGCCGAATGTCTTCCAAAGAACTGATAAATTTCATAGTAACAATTTATACATATCTCAAATCTTATATTAATCTTTTCCGTTGACAATAAATCGCTCCATTTTTAAGAACATGCATTCACATCATGTCTTATACATTTGTTAAGGCTTCAACGCTCTATATTTTTATATCATTCAATTTAATCTTTATTTAGATTTCTTTACCTTGTTATTCATATCATGTCTTCATTCCTTACAAAAGCTCAAAAGCTATTTCTTTCATATAATTCAAATTTACCTTTATGTAAATATCTTTGTTATAATTATTATTATTACGCTTGCTTTTATAACATTCATTAAATACACTGACATTTTATTCCATGCATTTCCTCTACAGGATTTATTATTTCACATAATTATTTATTACTTCTTAAAACTTTATTTTCGTTCAGATCGCATTCTTATTTAGTTATTATTTATTTAAAAACATCCCTTTTACTCAAAACTCCGGTGGAATTGTACACAAAAATTTTCCGACACCCAAAACATAATGAAAATCTTTACTCACATGTCTAAGGTCGTTTTCTGACCTTTATTCTCGTTTGATGTGACATTTTGGCCCACCTTCTTCACCTACTCCATATTGTACAAACTCATCTCATGTACAGACATTTATTGACACATATTCACTATATTTAACACTGACAACATTTTTAATACACTGGTGTATCCGTTTTGAACACACAATAAAACACTAAAAAATATATTACTTTTAACACACACTTTTGATATATTTACACTTCACAACTTCTGATCACTAGGCCGTCTTTTTAGCCTATCACACGTGACCTCTTAATCTCCCGTCTCCAAGGGTGAAATTTATTCAATGTCGGCTTCCTATCCTGCAGAATACGAAAGTCTCGAATCATCTACTACTTCCCTGGAATAACAATTCTTCAAATCCTGATCCTGATGATCGGCTATTTCTATATCTTGAACGGCTCCCCTTTTAGATCTGATTTATCGATCCTAGCGAAAGTCTGTTCTGATCGAGGTCCCCTCGATAACCTATCGGTGACCTATGGATTGTTTAGCCACTAATACTTCTCGAGTCTTAGTGCTTTAGAATAGTTCGTCTGCTTTCTTGAAAACAATGTCTATAGTTTCCGTTCTTCTTTGTTTATTTGGTTCTCGCTCTTCTAATTTTCTGGAATACGTTGCGAACCTTACTCTGTTTTTCCCTGTTCGGGTTCTTTAAAATTGATAAACTGTTTATCTCGCTGTTCCGGTACTTCCGTGCGTTATGATACTTTTGGTCGATTACCGAAAGACCTATCGCCTGAATCCTAAGTTCGCAGCCTGCTTTGACTGTATTTTGAAACTTTTACGGTAACTTTTGCCCTGTCGGACCTAAATCCTGTAACTAGGATTTTCCTAATTTTTCAACACGGCGATACTTTAATACTTCTTCTTTGCAACTCCTTCCCGAGGCACGCATGTTATTGATACTTCGACGCCCGTGGCTATCGGATATTAATTCTGCTGTGTAATACAGCGTTTCTCCCCTCAATGAGTACTGGTAAACTGCCTTCGATGTTTGATACAGCGTAACGTTCCCCTCACGGGCTCTTGAATACTGCGTATACGATGTGGTGCAGCACTTCCGCGCACGGAATGCTCGTAGACTGCATGTACTGACACAGCGTGACGTTCCCCTCACGGGCTCTTGTAGACTGCATGATTGGCTTGGTGAGGCCAGGAGTTTTATACCTTTCAGTCACAAAAAGATAAAATCCTAGTCCTTTTAGTGACCAATTTTTGAACTAATTGTCGCACAATTATAAAAATCATATCTCCAGAAAGCTCGTCTTCCAAACGTAAAATAATCTTCCTGTGCATAGAAATCGATCGTGCATTTCCGAGATATTAATTAATTTCTCGTCCTCAACTGTGTGGGTGGTGCTGTTCATTTTAAATTCTCCCACTCCTTGGGTCCCGGTGAATCCCCAATGACGTATACTTGCGTTTGCAGTTTTTTCCTGGACTCTTATTAAAAGCTTTTTCTTTACCCAAAAATCTCTAATCCAAAATGATTCACCGTACTGTATCTGTTTACTTATTTTTATACTCGTAAACGGGTTAAATTTAATTATTCCTGTTCTGACTCAGCAGCGAGGTTGCCATTTTCCTGCAACGCAAGAGCAATTTCCGAGTCAGGCTTCTTCGTCTTACAGTCCAAACTTTCCACTCGTTCTAATAATATCCATGACTGGCTCCTTATAAATGTCAAGAGGCATGAGCTCATCTTAGGAACACCTGGCCCCTAGCGCTTGCACAATGTTAGGCTAGAATCCTGGCTTGAAATCTCTCTCCGTTCCCTTAGAGACTGTATGATTCTTTCATTCCTTTAACAAATACATGGATTCGACTCCCTTTGAAGCCTATGGTACATGGGTTCATCTCTCTCCTCCTTAGGTAAATAAATTTTCGAAAAATTTTGAGGAAATTTATTTCAATTATTTTTAAAAATCTTATTTTTCCTTTTTAAATGTCGAAGCCATCATAACGTCATCCGTACCTTCTGATTTTTCTTCCTTAAAAAATCCCATGATAATTTGATTTCTTTCATCTTTTTAAGTCATATCCGGTAATTGTGTCGGTTGGGTACGCTCTGTTCCTACCCTTTCTTTCTCCTTTTTATTTGTCTGGATTTCAGGTTTCCAGAACCTCATTCTTCTTTACGGGTGTGGTCTATCCCTACCCGTTCCTTTATTTCATCATTCTCCTTCCTTAAATTGAAATTTTCTTCTTCAATAAAATCAATTATTTCTTTTATTTCCCAATATAATTTCTCCAATTCGCATTCGCACTCGAATGTTTGAGCTCTGTTTCCTTTTTCTATCTCATTCTCGTTTCTATCAAAAGTGGATTCTTCATCTCTAAATGTTTCCATAACCAGGGCTTGTTCATTGGCTTCATCGAAGTCTTCGGGAGGGTAATACACTTTTAAATTTGCTGAATTCATGGTCACTTCATGATTCGTTTCACAGTGCCGAATTCTATAGGCATTATTTCTCAAATCCCTTATTATTTGATACGGTCCGTGGTACATTTTCTGGAACTTTTTGTACACGCGGTTCCCTGGATCCGAAATGGCGGGTCTTTTTACCAACACCATTTCCCCTGCTAATAGTGGCCGATGATACCTCTTGAGCCTATTTCTTCTTTGTCTCCTGTCGGCTTGAACTTTTAGATGCTCAAAGGCTCTTCTTATACGTACATCTCTTCCAGGCTGAGCGTCTGCTGGCCTAGGAATTACCAGACTCCACGATCTCTCTGGTTGCTCATTCCGATGTAACGTTATTGGTATCTCTCCCGTAGATTCATGGATTGTGTTGTCTATACAAAATTCGATAATATCCAAGATATCTATCCACTTCCAATTTTCTTCGGCACAGTATATTCTACAATACTTGGCCGTCTCCCTCATCACTCTTTCTACAGAATTTGCCTCAGGATGGCGAATACTTGACAAAATCTGACGTATTCCAAGTATTTCTAATTCTTGTCTGAACTGTACACTGGTGAAACAACTACCGTGATCCGACAACAAATTATCAGGTTTTCCCAGAATCGGTATCACTTTTTCTTTGAGTCGTTTTAACACCTGTTTGGTACTAGTCTTCTGTATGGGAGCAAGGACAACCATTTTAGTGAAGACATCCATAGCCACCATTATGTGTCGATTTCCTCTTATTGCCTTTGGCAAAGGACCGAAGTTATCAATAGATATGATTTGACCTGGCCTTTCGGGCAACAATGGTATAGGCTTTTGTCTCATAAGAAATGCATTTGGTTTGATCTTTTGACATAGATCACATGTCTTTAGCGTATCCCTTACAGTTTCTCTCAATCTCGGCCATACAAATGCTTCTTTCAGCATCGAGACTGTTTTGTCGACTCCCATATGTCCGAACGATCTATGGGCTAACCATACTATTTTCCTCTGCAAAATTGCAGGTACAACAATCCTTAATCGTGTATGGTCAGAGTCCACAAACTTATATAATAGTCCATTATAAAATGTGTAATCTTGAGCTATCTTATTAGCTTCTGTGTACGCTGGTGTTCCCCTTATCAAACTTCCTTCAAGGAAAGATATGAGCATGTTCATCCATGGATCCCCACGTTGCCGTTGACTAATGCTTCTTAACTCATTTAGAGTACGCTGATCCCTGTCTTCCAAATCATTAGCCATTACTTCCTCTTCTGTGGACTCTGGCTGTCTACTTAAATAGTCTGGAACTATATTTTCTTTTCCTGGGCAGTATTCTATCTTTACATCAAACTGTTGAATATATAAAGCCCAACGCATCAACCTTTGACTGGATACATCAGTCTTCATCAAAAAGGTTAAGGCTTTATGATCCGTCCTTAGAATGACCTGAAACCCATATACTATCTTTCGCCAATATTGCAGCGCGTGCAATATCGCTAACAGCTCGATTTCGCTGATCGTATAATTTTTCACGTGTGGTTTCAGTCTCCGACTTGTGAAAGCTAGATAATTTTTCTTATCAGGGTTATCCGGGTTTTCCTGATATAGCATTGCCCCTATTCCAATCTGGGATGCATCTGTTTGAATTATAAATTTCTGATTAAAATCAGGATATCCTAGCTTCACATAGTTTAAGAGCATTTCCTTGGCCTCCACGAATGCTTTTTCTGTTTCCTCCGTCCATTTCCACTTGCCCCCCTTCTTCAGAAGGTCCTGTAGTGGTGCAACAGTTCTTGTGTATGATGGACAATGTCCTGAGAAGAAACCAATCAATCCCAAAAACTGGCGAACGTTCTTCACCTTCAAAGGCCTTGGAAAATCCCTTATCGATTCCAATTTGCATGGATTTGGTTTAACACCATCCTTATCAATCACATGCCCTAAAACTGTTACTTGTCTTTGACAAAAATTTGACTTCTTTAAATTGATTTTAAAATTTGCCCTTCTTAAGTCTTCCAATAATTTCTTCAATTTTTCTAAATGTTCCTCAATATTCTCCGAGGTAAGCAAAATATCATCCACATAACGGATAGTGCAATCTTTCACTTCCTCTGACAGGTTTCGATCAAGCGCTCTGATTAAGGCAGATCCCGCGGTCTTCAATCCAAACGGACATTTCCTAAAACAATAGGTTTGTTGGTCGAACTGAAATCCAGTTAACAAGCTGGTTTTCTCTTCCAGTTCGAGATGATGATACGAAGAAGTCATGTCAATATTTGTGAAAATCTTCTTGCCTTTGAACTTCCTCAGTATTTCTTTTATGGGTGGTGCCGAATCATTTTCTGGTATGATTTTTGAATTTAAATTTCTGGCATCTAGACACACCCTCACTGAGCCATCCGGTTTACTCACAATCACTAATGGACTAACATGTGGTGTCGCCATCTTTTCTATAACACCTGCATTCATCATCTCCTGCAGTGTTTTCTTAGTTTGTGGGTAATGTTTTTCCGCAACCGGGTATGGTTTTTGTCTGAACGGTGCCCAATCATTGAATTGGAACGCGTATTTAAAATTTTCAATCTTCCCTGGCTTGGACTCAAATACGTCCCTAAAATTTAATAATAATTCCTTTAATTGTTCCTTGTTTTCGAGGTTAACTTTGGCTTCCTCTACTTTTCCTGACAGGTTGGTCTCGAACTCAGTTTCCAAATTCTCCGAGTTCTATGTTGAGGACTTCAAATATCCTTTCTATGTCCTTGCAACCTTCTTCCGTTACTTCTTCCACATGCCATACCTGTTCTCCTATTTTAACATCTTGTTCCTGTAGGTTAATGTTTTGCTCATCCACATCCTCTCTTTGGATTCTAATGCAATTTTGCGCTAGGTCTATGATGACCTTGTTCTCACGGATAAAATCAATACCTAATATGACATTATACGGTAATTGATTTACCAGCAAAAAGCATTGTGAAATTTCAGTGTTACCCATGATCAGATCAATGTATACCTGAAATTTGCATGTTAACGATTTTTCAGGGATAATTCCCTTAATCTTTACACTTGATGTGGAGATTTTTAATACGCGGCCTCTTGTTTCCAATTCATTCAGAAGGGTTTGCGTAATTAAACTTATTGTTGATCCGGTATCAATCAATGCCCTGACCAGTAATCCTTCTATTCTTAGCATAATTATGGGTAATTCTCTTTTGATAGGTGGGATTCCATCCACCTCCTCATTAATTAGCTCATCTGGTCTTGCTATCCAATTCACAATTTCTACCTCCTCCCAGCTCCTGGTATGTTTCCACTTTTGACGATTTAAATTTGGAGTTTTTTTATATCCTGAGGGCTTCCTTTCCCCTCATTCTTTAACTGAGCTTGTAGTTCCAAGCTTTGAGCTCCATCTAGTCGGTCGGGTGATTTCCGGTTCTTGATTGCCTCACTCCAACGGACTTTTTGCCTTTCAGGTTCGTCTGGTCGTTCGTTCATATAACGAAGACTTTCCTGATATCTTTCCTCTATTTCGGCCCGATATTCATCATCCCTATCCTCTGGCCTTACGTTCCTTCTGGGATAATTCTCCCATTTCTTTCTGTTTTCTTGCCTCTGATGGTTATTGTTATAGGGTCGGCTCTCTTGTTGCCCATAACCCGTATTCCTAGGATTTTTTCCTCGATATCCTCCTCTGTAGTATGGCTGTATTCCTCTAGGCTCTTGGTGCCCATACTCTCGACCTAGTCCTTGAGTATCAGTGCTAGTAGACTGATTCCTGGTCGATGGTTTTTCTCTGGTTTCCTGACTGCTGGCCATATGTACCTGTTCAGTCTGTCTTTGATGCATAGGAGTTACGTGTGACGTCGTCATGTCTAATTGACGTAATACACTCTCCACTTCCACAGCACTTCTGGCTTTGGATGAGATTAACAGCCTCTGAATCTCATATGGAAGTTGTCTTGCAATGGCGGCACACAGGTCGTTTTCAGCTGGAGCAATATCATGTTCGCGGAATTTACACAGCTGAGCGGTAGAAAATTCCGAGTACTTAGTTGGTGCATTTGTGCTGTACTTCCTAGAGTACAGATCCAGCCTCAAATTCTCCTGGACGTCTGCTGCCCAATATCGTTTTAAAAATGCTTCTCTAAAGCCTTCCACCGTATCAAAGGTGTGCCTAAAGCTTCTGAACCAGGTGAGACAATCACCTGCCAACAGCTTCTCAATAGCTCTCAGTCTCCGATCCTGAGGAACCTTCATTTCGTTTAAGTACTCTGCGACTTCCTTTAACCAGTATTTTGGGGTAATTGACATGGTATTGCCCGTAAACTTTACCGGTCTATCCTCATTCGATTTGATAATGTTTATTATCTGACCATTTGTCTGGTTCATGTATGGGGTTGACATCGCCATCGGATATCCTGGATTCTTATAAGGGCTCTCCCCTCCTAAGTCCCCATCGGTATCTGTGCCTTGTTCACGAGGATCTATCCATCCTGTCTTTGGAAACTCATCCTGACTTTCAAATTCTAATTTCCTTTCCCTCCGGGCACTTTCTTCATTTGCCATGAGTTGGATTTCCGTTTGACTATTTTTGTGTTCAGTCCTTTCCAACCGTGATCCTAATTCATTTTGAATTCTTTCCTGATTTTTCTTACTAGTTTCCATTTCTCGTTTGAGTTGGAATTTCTCATCCCTGAAGCTATCCCTGATTTCATTTAGGTGTTGTTCTACCTCTTTCTTGATGACCATGACCTGTTCTGTTATAATTTCTGGCTTTACGTCCCCTATGGTATCGAGGTCTTCTCGTATTTCCTTTATTTTCTTCTCCATTTCTCTTTGTCCTTTGACCATATCTACTTTAATTCCTTCAAGCTTTTCTTCAGCTTTCCCTTGGCTCTTAGACACTATCGTCAATTCATTTTTTACCTGATTTACTTCGGTTCTGGTTTTTCCTACTTGGATCTTTAATGTTCCGATGGTTCCCTGAACATCATTAATACCCTGACTTATTTCATCTATCTTATGGGTATTTTCCTCATTTTCTTTCTCCCGTTGTTTTCTTTCATCCTGGCGATGTTCCTCATATAGACCTAATCTTTGATTTATTCCAACCTCGTACTTCTTTAAGTTATCATCTACCTGCCCGGTAAACAGCTCAAACTGATCTTTCATGTCCCGCGCATCCTTTTGATTTTGGTTTTTCATCTCAGTTACTTCGGTCTGAACTACACCGATTTTATTCTCGAGGGTCCCTACTTTCTCCTCAACCATTCCAAATCGGGTTCCTAGCTCATCCACACTTTTTTTATCTCATCCCGGGATGTTTCACAAATACTCTTGTTCGATTCTATCTGAGCTTTCAATTCTTTCTGCACCTCTTGGATCTGGTTTACAAGATCTTTCTTACATGCATCTACATTTTTTTACAAGATTCTTCCATTCCAACCAATTTAGTCTCTAAATTTTCAAAATTTTCTTGACACTTAGTTTGGGAATCTACCATACTGTCCTTCAAGATCTTTATTTGGCCTTGCCATTCTGAATTAAAGGCATCGTTTTCCTTTTTAATTTCACTTGTGATTTCCCCTTTAAACTCTTTTAACTTATCCCCAAACTTAGTGTCAAACCCTTGAAATTTATTATTCATTGTTTCTTCTAAACTCTCTCTGAGTCCATTTGACCCTTTTTTCATTCCCTCAATTTCAGCCTTCACTTCATCGTTCATTTTTACACAATTAGCCTCAATAGCTTCTAATTTAGTTCCCATGTTAGCACTATCAGTTTTTAGTGACTCTAAACTTTGATTCATGGATCCTAACTTATGGTTATTTTCCTCCTGTTGACTGTCCAAATTACTGTTTATAGATCCTAAATCCCTTTTATTTTCACTCTGTTGGCTATCCAACTTACTGTTTATGGCCTCCAAGAGCCGTTGCATCTCTTCACTCAATGCCATCTTATTAGAATATAGTGGGCTACTAATGCCACATCGCTAGTACATGCTTGAGAGATAGTAATCTGAATCATTGTGTCCCAATTTCTTTAAAAATTTACTTTGGTACGGGTTTTTACTACACCGTACCCTTTTGATATCTTTATTCAAACTCAAAGACTTTTATGGAAGTATTTAAAATTCAAAATTTCGAAAAACCATTTTTTTTACAAAAAAAATGAAAATTTTGATTTTTCGAGAAAACTCGGGTTTTCCCTAGGGAATCTCATCCCTGCGTACTGGGCGCCATGAAATTTAAGGTAGGGGGTTGTTTAATCCAGGGCTGCTCGGTGTGAGTTTCCAGGGACCCATGCGGTCAGTTTACATTATACGTTGTAGCTACTCCTATCATTACTTTACTTTTACATGAATTGACCGTCTTTAGTGTTCCTCTAATCATTAATCCAAGCACAGTACTTCTATTCACCCCCCTGTGCCCTTCAGCTTTTCGGGGCTGCGGTAAGTTCTCCCACTCTGTGACTTACATATTTTGGATTAAATAGAGGATACACTTGCAAAAATAACAGCAAAATCAACTCCTATTTTAACACAATTAATTAATCAAAATTATGGCGCTACAAACAATAAAACAAATAAACTACTGACCAATATCATTCTACTTGTTCAAAGTGAACAAGGAATAGCATAAAAATAAAACAACTATTCTCTTTAAACACATGGTTTTCTTTAAAACCAACAATTCATGATTATTTTCACTTCCATAAAGTACCTATCTGAAAGTTCCATATAACTACGAGCTTCTTTGGCTCGATACATTTCCATAATAATGGTGTCATACTTTTGTACACCTCAAGAATTTATTTTATCTTTACTTATCATCAAAACAAATATATAATTACATTTAAAATTATATGTTAATTATTCACTTCAATATTTGGGCATTTCACATAATCTCAGTATTTACTATCTCTCTCAAGTTTTCAAATTCACTACGGTGATCGGGAAATTACTCGTGTACTCCAGAGTTATAAAGATTACTTGACAAAGTCAAAAACTATGATTACTCCCGAAATCTAGTTACCTTCATAAAACTCGTGGATTCCTATTTCCATACAACATTCAATAGGGATTTTATTTAATTCATTTGTCTTAAAAGACCATTATCACATAAGAAAACTACGATCTGAACTGGCAAGCGATAATATCAATCTACAAGGACCTCGGTTCAACGCCCGGGTCATTAACAACTTTAAACACTCACGGTGTATTTCACTTCTTACAAGACGATCTTTACCCACCCTCGCTCTATGAGGGTCAGGCCATTATACTCGAGCGTGATTTATGACAGGAAGAACGGCTCCCTGCATAGCCTACGGTTGGAGCTCTCGTCAAATACTTTTAAAACAAACCTTCACATTTTATTTTCAATTCCTTGGGGAGACTTGGCTTTTACTTCACTTATTTTCATTCAACAATATTATTGGTTCATAAACCACTTTCGTAACCTTGGCATTTATTAATTATGAGAGGGTCCTCATTGATTGGGAAGAGCAATACACATTCTACGACGAATAATAAGGGGTTTTAACAACAAGAGGATTCTAGGTTCGAATCTCTTAACATGCCTCGGGAACCATTTCCACATTAGAGGGCTTATACAAGACGCGATTTAAAGTCGGCCGTGGCCTACATGACATACGCTCAATAATACCATACATTAGCTCCCTTTTCAAAATAACATACACATGGCCTCGTGATCCACGTCACAATTTAGAGGACTTACAACATATCTCAATTCACTGCAATCAACTACCCTCCATAAGTAACTTACCAAGTACTTTAACTTTTACGCGTTCCTAGCGTGACTTTTTATTTAATTGCGTTCCATTACGCTACCCATTACTTTACGGCCGAATGTCTTCCAAAGAACTGATAAATTTCATAGTAACAATTTATACATATCTCAAATCTTATATTAATCTTTTCCGTTGACAATAAATCGCTCCATTTTTAAGAACATGCATTCACATCATGTCTTATACATTTGTTAAGGCTTCAACGCTCTATATTTTTATATCATTCAATTTAATCTTTATTTAGATTTCTTTACCTTGTTATTCATATCATGTCTTCATTCCTTACAAAAGCTCAAAAGCTATTTCTTTCATATAATTCAAATTTACCTTTATGTAAATATCTTTGTTATAATTATTATTATTACGCTTGCTTTTATAACATTCATTAAATACACTGACATTTTATTCCATGCATTTCCTCTACAGGATTTATTATTTCACATAATTATTTATTACTTCTTAAAACTTTATTTTCGTTCAGATCGCATTCTTATTTAGTTATTATTTATTTAAAAACATCCCTTTTACTCAAAACTCCGGTGGAATTGTACACAAAAATTTTCCGACACCCAAAACATATTGAAAATCTTTACTCACATGTCTAAGGTCGTTTTCTGACCTTTATTCTCGTTTGATGTGACATTTTGGCCCACCTTCTTGACCTACTCCATATTGTACAAACTCATCTCATGTACAGACATTTCTTGACACATATTCACTATATTTAACACTGACAACAATTTTAATACACTGGTGTATCCGTTTTGAACACACAATAAAACACTAAAAAATATATTACTTTTAACACACACTTTTGATATATTTACACTTCACAACTTCTGATCACTAGGCCGTCTTTTTAGCCTATCACACGTGACCTCTTAATCTCCCGTCTCCAAGGGTGAAATTTATTCAATGTCGGCTTCCTATCCTGCAGAATACGAAAGTCTCGAATCATCTAGCCTACTACTTCCCTGGAATAACAATTCTTCAAATCCTGATCCTGATGATCGGCTATTTCTATATCTTGAACGGCTCCCCTTTTAGATCTGATTTATCGATCCTAGCGAAAGTCTGTTCTGATCGAGGTCCCCTCGATAACCTATCGGTGACTTATGGATTTTTTAGCCACTAATACTTCTCGAGTCTTAGTGCTTTAGAATAGTTCGTCTGCTTTCTTGAAAACAATGTCTATAGTTTCCGTTCTTTGTTTATTTGGTTCTCGCACTTCTAATTTTCTGGAATACGTTGCGAACCTTACTCTGTTTTTCCCTGTTCGGGTTCTTTAAAATTGATAAACTGTTTATCTCGCTGTTCCGGTACTTCCGTGCGTTATGATACTTTTGGTCGATTACCGAAAGACCTATCGCCTGAATCCCAAGTTCGCAGCCTGCTTTGACTGTATTTTGGAACTTTTACGGTAACTTTTGCCCTGTCGGACCTAAATCCTGTAACTAGGATTTTCCTAATTTTTCAACACGGCGATACTTTAATACTTCTTCTTTGCAACTCCTTCCGGAGGCACGCAAGTTATTGATACTTCGACGCCCGTGGCTATCGGATATTAATTCTGCGGTGTAAAACAGCGTTTCTCCCCTCAAGGAGTACTGGTAAACTGCCTTCGATGTTTGATACAGCGTAACGTTCCCCTCACGGGCTCTTGAATACTGCGTATACGATGTGGTGCAGCACTTCCGCTCCCGGAATGCTCGTAGACTGCATGTACTGATACAGCGTGACGTTCCCCTCACGGGCTCTTGTAGACTGCATGATTGGCTTGGTGAGGCCAGGAGTTTTATACCTTTCAGTCACAAAAAGATAAAATCCTAGTCCTTTTCGTGACCAACTTTTGAACTAATTGTCGCACAATTATAAAAATCATATCTCCAGAAAGCTCGTCTTCCAAACGTAAAATAATCTTCCTGTGCATAGAAATCGATCGTGCATTTCCGAGATATTAATTAATTTCTCGTCCTCAACTGTGTGGGTGGTGCTGTTCATTTTAAATTCTCCCACTCCTTGGGTCCCGGTGAATCCCCAATGACGTATACTTGCGTTTGCAGTTTTTTCCTGGACTCTTATTAAAAGCTTTTTCTTTACCCAAAAATCTCTAATCCAATATGATTCACCGTACTGTATCTGTTTACTTATTTTTATACTCGTAAACGGGTTAAATTTAATTATTCCTGTTCTGACTCAGCAGCGAGGTTGCCATTTTCCTGCAACGTAAGAGCAATTTCCGAGTCAGGCTTCTTCGTCTTACAGTCCAAACTTTCCACTCGTTCTAATAATATCCATGACTGGCTCCTTATAAACGTCAAGAGGCATGAGCTCATCTTAAGAACACCTGGCCCCTAGCGCTTGCACAATGTTAGGCTAGAATCCTGGCTTGAAATCTCTCTCCGTTCCCTTAGAGACTGTATGATTCTTTCATTCCTTTAACAAATACATGGATTCGACTCCCTTTGAAGCCTATGGTATATGGGTTCATCACATACATACATACATACATACATACATACATACATACATACAGACTTTCACTTTTATATATTAGATGTGTGTCACCAATCCAACATGGCAGCAATGCGAAATATTATACTGGCATTCAATAACTACGTACGAACGTATTACATTTTTATGAGTTTTATGAGAAATTCGAGATGATGGTTGCGCGAAATTTAAGAGTGACATCTTTATTTTTTGAGTTCTATTCAAACGATAAAAATAATAGTATTTATAATGAGCTGCCATAATAATCCTCATCTGCTGGTATATTATTCTATGGCCTATGAAACTATCAAATATGCCAGATAAGATAAATATTTTACAAGTTCTCAATATCTTCCAACCTACCCGTATAACATCAATTAAACTGAATGTGTTATAGTGATAAAGGAGTATTAATTATGTAGGCCTACATGCTACTTGAACAAATGATAAACACCAAAACAACATGACGGTCATTTAATATTAAAGAATTAGTTCTAAAGTTTACATTTAAAACTACTTTCCTGGCGATCTAATCATCACTGAACAGTGAAACTTGGCACAGCGAATCTTTTTCCAAGGTTTAGATTACTAGAATCTAGTGTTGATCAATTGTTTTCAAGAATTGAAGATGGCATCAGTTCGAAATGTTAACGGTATTCTTTTCATTTGTCGTATCCTATTAAAGCGTACGAAGGGAAGAGTCATATAACGAACCATAACAATAATTATCTAATGTCAATGCATTCTGTACCTTATCTTTCGTAAATTATTGAAGCCGTACATTGGACTCTTTTTTATAAATGACTCTTGCGGCTCGTTACAGAAATATACCATCTCGCGGGAGGAGTCATAATCAACCGAAAGTGAATTTTTAATGTAATATCATGTAATTTTTATTTTAGTGGTAATGGCTGTAATTGCTTTTAAGGATGAACAACTGGGGTCATCAGCCAGATTTTTTTAAATGTAGGATCGTAAATTAAAGATTACACGCATATTAATTTCTGAAAAAAAGAACATAAATATTTTACCGATGAACTATTGAACCAATCTATTCGTATCATGAACTGGTACACAATTCCTTATTGTTGTATTCATGTATGAGTTCCGGGTTTGATTCCCAGCCGGGACGTGGGGACTTTTATCTCTTGTGGTTGATTCCCCCCGGGTCTTGGACTGGGTGTCTGTGACGTCTTCATGATAAATAGAAATCAACTGAGCAATAGAGTAAAAAGAAACAATGAAAACATAAACTATAACGAGTGTAAGAAAGAGGAACTTGAGAAACAATAAAACATTAAAAATTAAAAAAACTATAAAAAATGAGTTGTAAATTACTTTGGCCTCCCATTTAGCAGTAATAATGGTGTGGTTAAATTATTTTGTAACAATGATTATTAATGTAAGACACAGCAATCACTTCTACCATAATCCGCCTCGTTGCATAATGGAAAGAATTCTCGGCTGCCACTGCGGAGGCCAAGGTTCGATGCCCGGCTCTGCCAAGAAATTTAATTCTGGTCTGAGGGCTGGAACGGGGTACATTCAGGCTTGTGACGCACAACTGAGAAGAGTCCGGTTCGATTCCCTACCTCCTGGATGTGGTTTTCTGTGGTTTCCCCACTTTTACTCCAGGCGAATGCTGGGATGGTTCCTAACTTAAGGCCACGGCTAATTCCTACCCAAATCCAACCTCAATTGCACATACACACACTAGTACAGACATCTCAGTGACATATGTTATCAGACAAATTCTACACACACTCAAGTATACGGGGTTACACGACCACGATTTCACAAAGCCTCTGAAACAATCAACAACAACTTCTACCATAGAAAGACCATTTCGCTATTTTAAAATAACACTTTTCTGTTTCTTGCATGAAATGACTGACACTTTTGTACATTGAGATTTTAGTTTGAAATCAGAATTTAGTCATGTACCAAAGGCAATTTAGTTCATCATATAAAAGAGATACAGTCAGTCTGAGAGACTAGACTTTATATCATTTCAAATGACGCATGCTACAAATGCTACACATGTTAGAAAGGCTTCGCTCGAAGCCCCTGGACTCTTTCAACAGACTCCATTACCCTTTAACTTAGGCTTCCCGCGCGGGGAACGGAGATCGGGAGGTGCCCTCTTCTGCATGACATCACGCTCTCGCCGTCTCCGTATCGCATAAAGCCAGACCCCAGGAGTAAACTCAGACTCAACAGACTCAATTATCCTTTAACTTAGGCTTCCCGCGTGGGGGCTGCATGACGTCACGCACTCGCCGTCTCCGTATCGCATAACTCCAGACCCCAGGAGTAAACTGAGGCTCGGTACATATGCACTGAACATTATGACGTCATACACGCATAACGGTAGACCAAAGCATAACGATGAAGTCGACAAGATAATTTGAAATGATAAAATCCTATATTAATAGGCACGAGAGTTTTTTATTTGGAAGTTCGGTGTAATATAATATAGATGTTCTATTTAGTTCTTAACGAAACTGTCTGTTCTAAATATGAATCTGGTATTAACACCTCTTGCTGGCTCCATGGTGTTGGGGTAGTGCATATGCCTCTCACCCACAGGTCCCGGGTTTGATTCTCGGCTCCGTCAGGGACTAAAGAAACTGATGTGCGGGCTGGAATGAGGTACACTCAACCTTGTAGGCCAACTGAACAGCTGTCTGACTGTGAGGCAACGCCCCGGTCACAGAAACTAAGATCAACGGCCGAGGGGATTCAACGCGCTGACCACGCGTCATACCATGATCTGATTGGGCAGCGATTGCTTGGTGGGCTGACGTTCTTCATGGACTGTGGTGTCGTAGGGTTTAGGGATGTTAACAACACCTCGTATTTGCCTTGTGAAAAGCATTTGATTGTCTGGATCTGTTATTATCATCCGGCATTTATCTTCCATAAATAAGTAATGAAGTACGCAGCAGAATAAAGGTAACATGGTTGAGATGGAGGGAAGTCAATGTCGTGCTCTGCAACAGAAGGATGCCACTCAGTATGAAGTCCAACATTTACTGCATGGTGGTACAGTATATCCTGTTGCTTTATACGGTGTTGAATGTCGACCATCTGACAAAGCCACGGAGCGCCAATTACCCAGTATGTCAACGCGTATGCTCCGATGGTCGATGAACATCACACGCATCATGTCAAAAACAAAACATTTCGGCAGCAAATGGGCGTCACACCGATCACTAAGAAGACACGAGAAAAACGGGGCCCAATGCATGGTATGGTGACGTCCAACGTGCCGCACATGGAACAGTTCCCTATTTCCCTTCCTCCTTTAAAATTAACGGTTAACGTCTACGTGGACGACCAAGGCAGTGATTGCATGACACAGTAAATGCTGATCTGAAATATCTCCACTTAAGACCACAAGATTCCAAGATCGTGCAAAATGGCGATCCAAGATCAGAACAGCGGATCCTGCACCAGCGGGAAAACACTAAGTAGAAGAAGATGAAGAAGAAGAAGAAGAAGATTTATCTCCCAAGATATGCACTACGGGTACTAGATACGAAACTAATGCTCTAAATACCTTGTAAGAAAAAATGTATGAAATGTCACAATCATAAACTATTCCGAGTATATCGCAGGGATGGAGTGTTAAGGGTGCACAGAATTTTAAGCATGCATTTTGAAAAAGCAGCAGAATTTGTTGGAAAGCTCACTGGTATAATATCACGTACTTCCTGCTTGCAGAATATACCCACATGACAGTCATTCATATCACAAGGGTACAACAAAGTGAAATAGATTTCATCACATCCCACGAAAACAAGAGATGTCATACAATACCATCATTGTGAACAATATTTGTGGATAACCATAGAAAAATGCAAAATATTTCGTGAATTGCAATAGAAGCCACATCAAAAGCGAGCCAACTGTTTACCACGTAATACAGAAGTACCAATGTATTCATTACCACTGTGTTAATTCATTTCATTAGGCATTGTATGGAGGAAAGAAATAGAATAGCACAAGGGTGGTTTGTTCCAGCACCACCACACCACCCCGCATATCTCTTCTCTTGCTCCCACTGTTGACTCGGGAGTATTTATTTTGCAAACTCTTTGCTAGCTACTTTGTAAATATTGGCTGACAGACGGCATGGCGCGGTGGCGGGAATGCAGCACCCCATATATTACAAACCAGTTCGACTCTACAATTATTGGCATTGCCTTTGTGTGGGGAGAGGCCGCACTCTGTCCATCTGTCTGACCGACTGGCAAACACAGTTCGCAAAAATACTACACTCCAAATTGCATATTTGTTTCCTGGCCTCAGTAAATGACATCCAACTAATATACTATATGCAGGAGGAGGGTGGATTCAAACTGAACAAGACCTGTACACAAAGCTTGTTAGGTGAAATGTCGTTTGTTTGTTGATTTTTTAGGGGCTTTGACATCGTGGGCATGTAGCCCCGTGTACTTGGGTGTGTGTGGAATGTTGTCTCTCTGTTATTGAGATGACTGCATTTGTAATTGAGGTGGGGATTGAGAAGGAGGTGGCCGTGGCCTTATGGTGGGTACCAACTCGACATTTGCCTTGAGTAGAAGTGAGAAACAAGGGCATACTACTTCCAGGATGACTGAGATAGGAATATCTATGAGTTTTGTCATTATTCTAGATTTTTCCGTATTGATTATGATATATTACACCAATATCCACGTTACAATACAAAAATGTTTTTATACGATGTCCTTACACTCTTAGATACATGTTTCGGCCCTGTGAGCCTTCTTCAGTCAAACACATTAATGATTCTCATATGGCAGTCTATGTATCCTGTTAAAATACTTTAAAAAATATTTTTACAATCGTCAAAGTTATTTAAAAATAGACATAAAATGCTTAAAGAAATCGACTATGTGCAGAAGTTCATGTCATAGGCCCTTCCGTTCACTCGTAGCTACAAGGATTTTTCACACACGATTTTTTACAAGATACTTGTACAATGGGGTCCTGTGTTTGAATTGGGATTTCAACGACGAAAGGCCAATGACCTGAACTTCTGCACATAGTCGATTTCTTTAAACATTTTATGTCCATTTTTAAATAACTTTGACGATTGTAAAAAGAATTTTTAAAGTTTTTTAACAAGATCAACACATAGACTGTCATATGAGAATCATTAATGTGTTTGACTGAAGAAGGCTCACAGAGCCGAAACATGTATCTAAGAGTGTAAGGACATCGTATAAAAACATTTTTGTATTGTAAAGTGGATATTGGTGTAATATATGACTGAGATAGGAATCGTACCCGCCTCTTCTCAGTTTTGCCTCACAAGGTTGAGTGTGCACTGTTTGAGCCCACGGACCAGAATAACATTTCCTGCCAGAGCCGGTAATAAAACCCGGGCATCCACCGTGACAGCCAGGAATGCTAGCCACTGCTCGACGAGGCGGACGTATTTAGTGAAAATGCTCCAATGATATAAATCATAATTTGAGCATCTTGATTACACAGGATGAAAAGAGTTTGAGAATGTAAGGTAAAAATCAGAGTGGAAAGGTGAAAAGTAAGTGACTTCCCAAGGGAACTCAACGTTTTTCAACAACAGTGCCCGAAATGACTTTTGCAAGAAATTTACTCTGATCACGTTGCGAATGAAGACGTCTTGAAAAGAAAAGGTTTAATAGTTTTACAAAATGTACAGTATCTGAAATAACGCGATTTACGCATTGGATAATGATAACATCCCCAAAACAGCTATTTTATGACGGTGTAACCAGAAGTATATAACTTACGATTAGAGGAAGGTGTCGAACTTATGTTGAAGACCTGGTCACTTAGGACGAAGCTGAAAACCTGGCTGCTGATCGAATTGGCTAGTGGAAACCTCGTTGCCTATTATGAGGGGAACTAAACTTAGGTGTTCAGTCTCACACAATAATTCATTACACACATTGGGTACGGAATCGGCTAGTGGGTTAATAGTAATCATAGACATTCACACGAGTCTAATATTTTAGCACTGGTGCCAGGCTTTCCTCATTCATTTCTATTAACTGATCTCTTCCGTCCTTTCCACTTTTTATGAAAAAATAAGCTTATGAGATCACCTATTGTCCGTGTGTCTGTCTGTCAGTGTGTGTGTGTGTGAGAGGGATTTTTGTGTCACCCCCCCCCCTAATAACTTCTAAACGGCTAGAGAGATTTCATTGAAACTCAGTAAGTTCATAGCACTATTCCGGGCGACCCCGACAGTGCCCTTCAAATTTTGTTACGTCTCACCAATCCAACATGGCGGCTGTGCGAAATATTTCACCAGCATTTAATATCTCCGAATCTATTACCGATGTCACCCTGGAATTTTGTACGTTGATAAAGGAAACTACTAGAAGTTCACCTGTGTGACTTTTGAAAACCTGTTAACTACAAAAACAACATGGCAGCCTTGCGAAGTTGCGACTTTTAAATGGACGTTTCTCGCGATTTAACCAACCAAACGCATTGAAACTTGGTACAGTATATGTTTATACACATTGTAATGCACAGACATCTAACTTCGTTCAATTGTTTACATAACCTCAAGATGGCGGCTGTGCGAATTATTTCACCGGTATTCTATATCCCTGAAACTATTACCGGTATCACCATGAAATTTTGACGGAGATAAAGGGCACTACTGGAAGTTCATCTATGAGATATTCAAAAACCGGTTAACTACAAAACGAATATGGCGTCCAAGCGAAGTTGAAAGTTTTAAATTGACTTTTCTCGCGGTTTATTGATCCAAACGCTATGAAACTTCGTACAGCAAATGTTTATACATATTTTAATACACTGATATCTAATTTAGTTCAATTGTTTATATAATCTAAAGATGGCGGCTGTGCGAATTTCGAAAATTAAGTTTTTATTTCTTATGTTCTAATCATGCGATCGAAATCAATATTTGTATAATGAACGTGCACAATAATCATCATCTAATAGTATTAAACTCTATGGCCTACATATATTAAAATCCAACATGGCGACCATCCGAAATATTTAGATGGTTCTCAATATCTATTAATCTACTACAGCAATCAAACTGAAATTTTGTAAGTGTATAGAGGCTATAAGCATAAGTTCACCTATGGGACGTTTAATAACCTGGCGAGCACAAATCCAACATGGTGGCGACGCGAAATTAAAATATTCAAATGGACGTTTCTTGAGTTTTAACCATCCGATCGCAGTGAAACTTGATACGGTATATGCTTATACAAATTTTAATCGACTGGCATCTAATTCATTTACATTATTTTCATAACCACAAGATGGCGGCTGAGCGAAATGTTAAAATCCCGCTTTTATTTGTTGTGTCCTAATCATGGGACTGACGTTTGAATAAAACACCTACACAATAATCTTCATGTATTAGTACATAAATCTAAGGCCAATAATATAAACATCCAACATGGGGACCATCCAAAATATTTAGACGGTTCTCAATATCTACGAATCTATTACAGCAATCAAACTGACAAATTGCATGTTGATAGAGGCATTTAATATTAGTAGGATATATGAAAATAGGCTATTTAGTTCTTCACGGAACTACTTGTTTGTTTTTAATTTTTATAATCGTCCATATTTCTTTGTTCTATATCCCAGTATAAATTATTGTGTAGCGCGGTGCTTCATTTCTCGCCATTTGCAGTGTCCATTTATTTGTGTTGAGTCGATATTAAGGTGATGTATTTTGTTATTGCTTATAATGTTTGGCTGAGGTCATATATCTTCATACCCTACTTGTGTGCTTTGTGTTTGTCTGATAATCTGTGTTATTGTAATGAGAGGAGTAGTGTGTTTAAATTTAATTGATAATGTGATTTTGCTAGGTGCCTTTGTAATTTAATTTGGTACCGTTCAAGCATTTGCCCGAGGAGAGTGAGGGAAACATTTGGAGATAAATCACGTCCAATAGTCACTCCTTGTGGTGGTATTTGAATCTCTAATCTCTAGACAAACAGCAGCTCTCTATGGAAGTCATCGGGAATGACAACGTACAGGGCGCCAGGAAATGCTCTCCGCAGTGGCTACGTGCAGCTGCGAGAGGTTTCGTCATCAGTTTAGTTGGCAGCACAGTGTCCTTGATAGGGTGAAGGCCACAAGTGTGAGCTGTGGGCTGTCGATATCGTCAGTGCGTGTAGTTAGATTATTGGAAGAGTGTAACAGTATGTTATGAATGGCTGTGGTGAGTATGAAGTTTACTGTTTGTTTGTTATGATACAAGTGACAGCCGTGCTGGCAACGTAACTGGTAACGTAATCTCTCGCAGCAGCTTGTAGGCAATGCGGAGAACATTCCCTGGCGCCCTGTACTTCCAATAGATTCTATTTGTAAGACGAAAATGAATCTCAAGTCAGTATTTCCTATGAGATTTTAAAGAATTGATGTTGAATTTTAAATCAGTATTCGTCATCATCATTTATTGCATGTGACAGGCCATTAAGACCCATAGCAGAAAAACAAGGGAATACAATTCTTGATTACAATATAAATAGCAAGCATAACCTAATATACAGTAACATTGTACTTCATAACAGGAAGAATGATTTCAGCTTCTCAAATAATGGTTGCCTATATTAGACCAACGATTTCTATCCCTGGCATCTCCATACTTGCATCTGGATCCACCTGGTTCAGTGCCAATATAACTCGATCTTTCCATCTTGTTCTTGGTCGACCACTTGGAAGTTTTCCTGTTGGTTGAAAATTGAACACACGTTTCGGGAGATTACCTTCTGTTCTGATAATGTGTCCCAACCATTGTAATCTTCTTTTCTATCTCTCTCTCTCTCTCTCTCTCTCTACTGATGTCTGACTTTTTATAACGTCGATATAACTCCTCTTTACTCCGTCTTTCCCAACTGTCAGTTTCTGGGCAGTATTTTGGGCCATAGATTTTCCGCAGCATTTTTCTTTCAAATGCACATATGAACAAAATGAAAATCCACAGCCTGCTTCCAGTCTCCGACCGGGTCAGGAATGGAATGAATGAAGCCCCTATCTGGCGGCGAGGATATGAACTGTGCCAGCTGCCGAGGCCTGACGCACTCCTCTGGGGCAATGATTAAATGAATGACAGATGAAATGAAATGAAATTGGAGAGTGTTGCTGGAATGAAATTTTGACAGGGAAAACCGGAGTACCCGGAGAAAAACCTGTCTGCCTCCGTTTTGTCCAGCACAGATCTCACATGGAGTGACCGGGATTTGAACCACGGACCCAGCGGTGAGAGGCCGGCGTGCTGCCGCCTAAGCCACGGAGGCTTCTATCAAATGCACATATACGTTCTTCAAAAGTGCTTGGAGTCGCCCACGTTTCACAACCATACATTAAAACAGGTCGTACTAGGGTCATGTATGGTGGATCTTGTTTCCCTGAGATATTATACGTGACGTGAAAATTCTATTCATTCTAAAGGAAACATGAGTAGTTTTGGTGATTCTTTGTCTTATTTCCTTTTCTATTTCACTTTTGTTTGACAATATTGATCCTAAATATTTGAATGATTCAACAGTCTAAAATTAGTGCATTCCAACGTCGATAGCGATCGGAATATTCTGTCGACGTGATATAATCCTGTATTTTGTTTTAGATTCATTAACCACCAACTTAAAATATTCAATTTTCAACAAAATGGTTCCTTTTCGCTTTCTATCGCACATTTTTAGAATATGCTTGCAAATGACATGAACTACAGTTCGGTTTTAGACAGCTTCTAAACATAGAAAAATTACGTGTTAGCATAGTATGAAGTGAGTCCTAGGTTATATCTGACCTTCAGAGCATGAGAGAGCACGGGTCTAGGTTTGAACCTTCCCCAATCACCTTCCCTGACCCTTCTGTTCATCTGTGTTCACAACACAGATCGTAATGCAATTGGCTAGGGACATTTGCATGCCCATCTATTCTCTCATATAATCGATTGCACGAACTGCAATGTGTATTACTGTAATTCAGGGATTAAGACAATTTCCACAATTCCTAGTCTTTGATTGAAGTCATGCCAAGGGCATAAGACAGCACACAAGTTGCCTGGCGAAAGGTTACAACAATCAATCCTAGTAGACATGATGGTTTTCTTTCTTATGTTGGTAGAAACTTTCAGTGTGATATCCCAAAATATGAAAAATGTACTATTGTGGCCAAATAATGCTTTTAACTAACCTATTACAAATAGGCTTCGTAAAATAAGTAGCAAGAGAAACGTAAATCTACAGGCAAATTATAATGATACACCATAGTTGGAGGCGGCTTCGGCAGCTGAACTGCTGTGCCCAAGATAGCGGGTTCAAACCCGGCAGTTATCGGATTTATTAAGAGCGTTAAAAACCTTCAGTATGCCTTCCTTCGGAGGGGAAGTAAAGCCGGCAGTCCCATGTCATAGATTTATGGCATGTAAAAGATCATTTCACAGACTAAACTTGTGTTCAGCTAAATTTCTAGGTTAGATTTCGTTGTAACGCTCTATCAAATTTCCAACGTTCACCACTAGGTATCATTGATATCTGATAGCGAAAGTTGGAACTACTTGAAATTGAACGGAACTTGTAGCTCACCCTAGTTGTGTCCGCTTGAAGCAGCTACAGCCTCTGGCGAGCCGAACATGTCCTCGGATACTCCCGGCACTAAAAGCGATACGATAAATAAAACCATAGTTAGACAATGATAAACAATACTTCTTAAAGGCTTATCGGGTTATTAGACCGTGTAAAACGTTTCTTCAAATCTGACGTGTAGACAGTGGTTGGTAGCTGCTGCACGTGAACGGACCGCACATCATTCAAACAATCAGCTAAGTTCACAATCCACTCTAACCTGACTGATTTATAACAATCACAGATGATACGCTAAGCAAGTAAACTTGAAGGTCGATCACCACTAGCAATATTTTAACAAAATGTAGCATATAACTAACAAATCCTGAGAAGTTGCGCAAGTTTATAATAACTGCTGCAATTAAGTAAGTGTTTATATTGTAAATACCATCTCCCACATACTTGTAGACATAGATTTAATAGCCTATGTGTAAAAAATCTGATGATAATAGCCTGGCAATCGAAACTTGCCATCCAGGTGTATTTATTAATCTCATACATTCTTTTCCGGATTACGGAATAGTACATTATGCAACGAGCCTATGTAAATTATAAAACTCGCATACGCTCGTTTTATAAACATACTCGTGTCTTAATTACCATTATAGGCGAGTTGCATAGACTGTTTATGTTCGACGATAATTATTATAACTATTTTATGTTCGAACATAAATATTCATAAATATCTGTCGAGATTTCGCCAGTTTTATGTACTGAACAGAGCGCATGAGACGCAGATTTGTATTTGACCTTGTATTTGACCATGGCCTCCTCGATTACCCTAGGATGACACTAGGCCAGGCAGAGAAATTTAAATTAGAAGTCCGTGGAACTCAGTGCATCTAATTATCTAATTGGTCTAACAACTGTCTCTTGAGCTCTGATTGGTGGGAGAAACTGTTTCATAATGAAAAATAGTGTTATAATTAGCCTCATTATAGTACAGTTTTCTGACATATAATAGTCAGGGTCGAACATAAACATACCTTTTTATCTAAGGTAGCTAGGCTTTCCCACTTGCTTGTTTTTTCCTCCTCAGGTGGGTTATTGGACGAGTTATTTAGTTCACACCAGAGCTGGAGTAGCCATTTGCGACTCTCACATGTTCTATTTCCTTCTGTAGGCGCCTCTCTTACGATAGGTATTTCGCTCGGTATATTAATGTTTCGATGACAGCTCTCTTGTGACCAGGAGATTGCCCCTCGTAAATGTGTCCTCGTCGAGGCAATGCCAAAGTAATATGTAATTGTGAAATTCACCTTGTCAATACTGTGAAATGCGTGAGTGAGTAAACTGCAGTCACATTTGCTAGTTATACCCCAAGAACTGCGTTGCTCAGTGTGCATCTATAGAATGAAAGTTTGAAAAATTAAATGATATCTTGTAAGAGCTCACGTGAGCTTAAGAGATCTCTGGGGGAAGGATTTATATCTGGTGATCTAAAAGCGTGGAATATTTGCCAATAATTTCGTCAATTCTTGTTAGCTCATGAACAAGATGATTTATGGCACTGCTCCTGGAAGCATCAGTTCTAAATTTGTACTTACCCGCATCGTTTGCTTCAACACATTCCATCCTGTATGACTGTGGATTGCATTGCGTAGATTTTCTTAAAATAGGTGAACATGGGAATACTACGGCTCATTGACTCACTAACGCACGTAATCATCTATTACGAGAGCTGCCATCCAAACGTTAACCTTCGGGCGGGCGCGCCTTTTGCACTCACGCCAGTTGGCGCGCTCCGGCATTGTGGTCGCTCTCATTCTCGATCACTTCTCAAAGCCAGAAGTGTATGTTTACATGGAATTAATTGGGATTTCAATTGTTACACTAAAGACACATTAAGTGTGCAAATAATTTTTATGTTCGACCCTGACTATTATGTCTTAGAAAACTGTATCATAATGATGGTCATTATAACACTATTTTTAATTATGAAACAGTTTCTCACACCAATCACAGCTCAAGAAACAGTTGTTTGACCAATTAGATAAGGTTAGCATCGCACCTGCGTGGAGTTCCAAGGCCTTCTGAACTGCGTTTCCTAGTGTCATAGTGGGGTATTCGAGAAGGCCATGGTCAAATACAAGGCATTCTCTGCGTCTCATGCGCTCTGTTCAGTACATAAAACTGGCAAAATCTCAACAGATATTTATGAATATTTATCTTCGAACATAAAATAGTTATAATAACTGTCGTCGAACATAAACAGTCGTATGAAACTCGTATGGAAATTATAAAACTCGCATACGCTCGTTTTATAAATATATTCATGCCTTAATTATAGCCATTATAGGCTCGTTGCATAATGTACTATTATTTTACAACGACTTTTATCATATCTGAAAACTGAAAAGGAACAACTCAACAAACATCTCAATGAAAATAGTACTGTATTTTACAACGACTTTTATCATATCTGAAAACTGGAAAGGAACAACTCAACAAACATCTCAATGAAAATAGTACTGTAAAAGAATAATATTCCAAATATATCACTTGTGTAAAGTTTTTATCACATAAAGGTTACAGTGTTATCACACTTCCATTTGGAATTAGACGTCTTCATCTTCATCCTCTACTTCAGGCTGGGCACATGAGTTGCATGTGATTTATTGGACCTAACTAAACACCTATCGTAAGAAGACACACTTCAGGAGAAAATAAAGCTTGTTACATCTGTATTGCTCGCAAATGGCTACTCTAGTTCTGATGTTAACCAACTGACATGTCCACAAAACAACCACTCCCCAGAGAGGGAATAGAAAACACAAGCAACTGGGAAAGCCTGCCTACTCTTACTATGACAAGGAATCCTAAACCGGAGTTTATACGTGGTAAGTTGGAGAGATATCTGCCGCCACTCCTCTTGCCACAGTTTAGATTTCTTTCCATGTGATTATCGTGTGTTGGGCCCATTTCAGAAATCTCCGAAGGGTAAGCATTCATCACTGATCAAGTGTTTTTCACGCTGTAGAAAAATGGTTTTACCAGAAACAACGACCTTCTTTGCGAAGGGTGTACGAAATCGTGTTCTGCGTTCAGACAGCTGGTGGAGAATCTGTGGACTCCTTTGACTGTCCTCTATATGCTATATTGACCAAAATATAACATATTTATTTATAGACATTAGTATATGTTTCAATTTAAATTAAAATATATTAAGTAAACAAAATGCCTAAAATTTTAACTAAAAAATTTAAATTGATAAAAATATACATTTTAATAATAGGTGAATAGAAAAATAAAATAAGATAAAACGGAAAATTGAAATTAATATTGAAGAGCTTACTATAAAAATTAAGATCAAAATCAAAATTAAAAATTAACCACAGTTAAGCATTCTTCAAAAGATGTTGATTCATTTAGGGGCATTGCGACATCGTGGTCATGTATCCCAGTGTGTAAGGAATTTGTCTGATAACCTGTGTTATTGTAATGGCTGTTTTAGTGTATGTACTTGTAATTCAGATGAGGATTGAGAAGGAGGCAGCCGTGGTCTTAACATAGGAACCATCCAGGCATTTACCTGGTGTAGAAGTGGGAAACCACGGAACATCACTTCCAGGATAGCTGAGATGGGAATCAAACCTGCCTTTTCTCACTTTTGCCTCATAAGGTTGAGTGTACCCCGTTCCTGCACTCAGACGTGATTAAAATATCATGGCAGAGCCGGAAATCGTTCACGGGCTTTTCCGATGACAGTCAAGAATTGTAGCTACTACGCAACGAGACGGACTGCATTTTAAATCTTAATTATTAGTTGTTAATCGATATAGTTGATGGGAGTCCGGACCTCCTGGTGTGGTAGGAGAGCAGATTCAGGGACATGTACTGTACACTAACTCCGTAGATATTTGATGGTGCTGTACTGGGAACCGACCTGCCAGTCTGTCTCGTGTTGTTGTTAGCGCCAATGTGCTCGCGGCGCTTGTTTCCAGCCTCAACAACTTGTCGAGAGAGCGAAACACTCGTCCTGTTTATTCTCTATCAACTCGTAGCAGCGCGGTGTGCCACTTGAACTGGGATCCGTCCTCCTCGTTTGCATAGCACGATCACCTCACCCCACCTGGATAAACGCTGGACATGTAGCTATTTCTAACTTACGGTAATCCATCATTTTATTTAACATACAATAACATCACCATGCTAGGAAAATGTAAGGTATTTATCGTATTAATAGATAACTAGGCAAATCGATACAAATTATGACTCAAAATTGATGTTTCTAAGTAAGTCAATAAGATGGGTAATTCCCTAATCAAGAAAACTATTTACATGAGATTAATGCAAATCGAAACGCAATATTCGTCTCACTGTTCGATCAGTCATTTGCAAATCAGCAGCTTGTTTACGAGCCGGCCGCCGTGGACTGGTTTCCACAGCTTGTCTCACTCGCTCAACATTTTCTGGTGTCCTGGCTGACCTTGGACGGCCTGTCGACGTACGTTTTAAGGCTGAACCTGTAGCTCTAAAATTACTCTCCCATAACAAAATTGTGTTACGAGATGGAACGCGTCTTCTTCGTCTCGCTCAGCCGTACAACGACATAAACTGTCAGATCTTTTTGCCGCATGGCAAAAGATGGGCATCATTTGAAAGACGTTATATTCAAATCTTAAAAGTTAAAATCTATTGTTCTTTCATGTTTTCTATTAATTTACATGTACACCTTGCTGTTATAAGTAATACAAGAGTTTGTATCATTTAAAATGTTTGTGTTGTTGTGATTTAAAAACCGTCAGATCTTTTTGCCGCTCCCTGTATGAGACGTATTTCCCCTAGAACCCTAAAGATGTTACCATGTCCTCTAAAATTTACTTTGAAGTACTGAATAAAATGTCACCTCTTTCTTCAATAATTTCTGAGATAGGTGCATTTAAAAAAACAATTTGAAATTTGAGTGATTTGATGTATAGGTTAACAAAGGGAAGGTTCGGTACATATACACCACTATTTCTTGAAAGGGTTAGGATGTGGTGTCATAGGACTGAGATCTATTGTATATTCTGATTATCGAGAAATGTATTCCAAATAAAACCAAATGTGATATTTTTAAGGATTTTGCTGCTCACGTCCCAAATAAGGGGACATACACCATGCACAGTATAGTTGGTCGGTACAAATTCTATAAGTTATATACATTGTTATAAAGATAACTAAAATAATGGAACATACGAAGCACTAGTGATGTTCATTGTTGTTTCAACGGATAGAGTAACCAGGACATAAGCCCCCTCAGGGGTACTTTCAGAGGGGCATATGGCCGGATGATTTCTTAAAAAAGGCCACAGTCACCTCCTCCCAAATTCCTAAAAAATACACACACTACTACTGCCATCACAATGACACACACACACACAACTACAAAGACCTACATGAGCACGATGTTGCAACGCCACTAAATGTATCAAAAACAAAATAGACTTAACAAAGTTTGTATAAGTTGTTGGTCATAATCCAAAGAGAGAAACGTTATATTGAGGAGTCATAGGATTCTGTACGTATCGTTGATTACTTCCAAGGCTGGAATGGGGTACACCCAGTCTCGTGTGAATGACTGAAAAGTGGATTGTGTGGTCTTGCGCTTTCATGACACATAAATCCAGATGCCACGACCATCCGATTACACATTTAACCACCAATTACAAATATAAGTATCAACTTAGTTATCAAACTTATTCTACACATATCATTATTAGCCTCAACGTCGAAAGTCTATAAGTTAAACAAGAACATTTACTAACATTGCTGCCTAATGGAATTTGTATCTTGTGACGTAAGTAGGAAATGACAGTAGCCTGTTGAATTGTTTGTACGCGAGAGGCTTGGCCGGATGTAATTCCTCATCCACACAGTGAAGTGCAGGAGATTGGTTCCTCGGAGCGGGCGCGAACCCATTCTTCAACTTGTCCACACGAATAAGCATAAATACTGCATTGACGGCGTGCGCCAAAAGTTATCGATACGCTTCCCCTATGGCATGTCGGGACGCTTCCAGACACAATCACTCAACAGGTCCAGACTTTGCTTTGGCAAGAACAGTGTATCGCAAATGAAATTCCTCAACACATAAGGTAGAAATTATCAAACGTGCTTGGAACTGGAGCAGAGTAACTTGCGTTACGTATTTTGTCAAATTATAATAATAATTATTATTATTATACACACGAGTACATACAAACAAACATACATTTTCATTTCTGCCTGCATTTTACATTCAGACTCCAGTGTTGACTGCAATCCTCCGTTTGCCAACGATTCGACTTCATGACACCCTATCAGTCGTACTATATTTTTTACTAGGCCTTCGTCTTCTTCTTGTTTTGTTTCGGCCAACTAAGGACCACGTATGTTAACTGTTTCCTTTTAGTTTGTAAATTATTCCAATATTCCTTCATTCGTAGACGGTGTTGTACCTTTGCCTCTGTTGTTCACGCCTTTCGTCGGCTTAGGTTGGAAACTCTGATAATCAGAGAGTTTTCTCTTAACCTAGAGATTGATTCCTCGGATAACCTGGATACCTTCACATGATATCCCAATCTCGTGTAGATCTTTTTGTATCTCACATAACCAGGCTCGCTTTGCCTTTTTGTACTGTATTTGAGAAAATGTGATAGGTTAATCGTGTTGACGTCAATCGTGTCACGTGCCCATAATACGTCATCCGTATTTTCCGCATTTCGTCAGTAATTTTCACGTGTGTATATAATCTTGGTTACGCCATCTTGTAAACTCATCATTTTTTACCTGACCTAATATTTTCTTCAAAATCTTCCGTTGCTTGGTTTTCAATTTCTACATCATCCCTTCCTCGTTCAAGGTGAGACATTCCGCTGCATATAAATTTTCTGGCCGGATGACAGTGTAGAAATGTTTATTTTTGATATGTAACATCTTTCCACTCGGTTGCTGGAAATTTTTGTGGGAGTGATTTTGAAAAATGGGACGGAAGTGGATCGGATGGAAGTGTGTAAGACGCACTGCCATCTGGATCGTATCCTTCCTGGCTGCTGTGGAATGTATATCTCATACGGATTACTTCAAGGTTTGTAGGCGCCATTATAAATATTCCTACAATAAATAATCTTCAAGTTGTCGTTCATTGGTGTAAAAATATTCATTATATCATATTTGCTGAAAACAATTATGATTTATTAAGAGTCTGTTTTACAATCTCTGAATAAAAGTGATCAACACTGTCATTCTGACGGTAAACGCTCATGCGAACTCTGGTGTCAACTGACTGAACAGAAAGCACATGGCACATGGTCGAAGCGGGTCGAAGTCTTCGTATCAGTATTTAGATGATTATATGCTTTAATATGACACATTGTAAGTAGTCGGCAATTCCGGTATTATGTTTCTGCTATTCAAATATTAACCCACATAACGGCAATGCAGTCATCAATATAATATATATCATCGTGTTTATACGGGAACTAGGCAAGCCTTCATGAGCTATTGCTCAACACAGTCTCTTTACTCACAAGAGGGCCTATTCATAAGGCATTTTAAACTCAATTTCAAGCAGGAACATTATCGAAACAAGCAAAATATAAATGAAACTTAATTCCGTAATGCAGTAAATGCAGTAAATAAAACTAAGTTACATATTATGTATGCAATGGAAAGGCGTGAAGGGAGAGGTTTGGACGTGATTTTGTGGAACGCACTCATGACCGCTGCAAATCACTCAACACTCTCCCGATAAGACAAGAAGCACATCCTTCTGACATGCCCGTGTTCCAATCCGTATTTACGAAGTCATTAGGTATCATCTATCATTCCCTTCACATGGACCGTGGATTGAGTCCATATGCACGCTACCGTACATAGAGCCCTGCGCGGATAAACAAAACCTTATCCGCATCCGCCCCGCAACCGCACGACTGTTATCCGCATCCGCCCCGCATCCGCACGATTGTTATCCGCATCCGCCCCGCAACCGCACGACTTTTATCCGTATTCGCAAGTTTGTCAAATCCGTTGACATTACAATTATATTTTAATGTATTAGATAAAGTACTAAACCAACACATTTAAACATTTGAGGAAAAATATTCATTCTCCTAGGCTGTGTGAATTGCAATACAATGTTCACTGAGTTTTGTCCCTCTGAGTAACGGCAATTAAAATAGCGGGTGGCTAATTATAGTACTTAGTTGTCGGATATACCCACGTAGGCAAGCGCAGGTATAAAGGATCTTATTTTTGGAAATACGTTAGCACTAATAAATTGAGGGTACTGGCTTCTCTCACTCCTCTATTATTCTCATACAATCCAAGCGAAAGCAAATAGGGAAATAACAAGAAACGTGAAAGACGCAGATCTTTGCAAAAACTAAAATTATTTAAAAGAAATCCAGTTCAACATTGTATTCTAAAAACTATCCGCAAATTTACTCTAAACATTATCCGCAGCTTATCCGCTATCCGCACAGCCATGCAAACTATATCCGCATGGAAAAAAAAATGTGGATATCCGCGGGTGTATCCGCGGATATCCACATCCGCGCAGGGCTTTAACAATATACACTGTATCTGACCACAAATAAGGATAATAGACTTTTTTCACAGCTATTTGATGCTTCTTGTTGTCATCCCTACTCCACTGGCTTTTTCTCGACAAAGGATGTGATTCCTTCATATAGATTTTTAATGTTAGTAAAAGAATTCTCGGTGCATCAAGTTATATATTCCACTACTAGCGATATACAAGGCAAGCCTCTGCTACAGCAACCCGCTGTAGGAATTAAAAAACGCGACGTTGGTCATTTTTACACGAATATTCTTTTCTCATTTCTACAGGGCAAGGGACGATCTTGATAAATTTATATGTGAAAGATGGTATTAACGGCCTAATACTCTTCATAATGGTAAACTCATGAAAGATTTAATGAGAGATTAAAGAATAAAGATGAATGAAACTAGACTTGTAGTCGGAAGTAAGTGGCCGTGCCAAACAAGGAAGGTAATATCTCAGCATTTTCCTGGCGTTGAAAGTGGGGAAACCACGGAATGCCATGTCCAAGATTGCCGATTGGTGAATATACGCATTGCCTCGTCTACCCATCTTAAAGTAAAGTCAAGCCATAACCTTCTAGGAAATAAAAACGTTGCCACTTCATTTTCGAATTTATATTACATTAAACAATAGTAAGTCACAAGCCTCCGTGGCTTAGGCGGCAGCACGCCGGCCTCTCACCGCTGGGTCCATGGTTCAAATCCCGGTCACTCCATGTGAGATCTGTGCTGGACAAAACGGAGGCAGACAGGTTTTTCTCCGGGTACTCCGGTTTTCCCTGTCAAAATTTCATTCCAGCAACACTCTCCACTATCATTTCATTTCATCTGTCATTCATTTAATCATTGCCCCAGAGGAGTGCGTCTGGCCTCGGCAGCCGGCACAGTTCATATCCTCGCCGCTAGATGGGGGCTTCATTCATTCCATTCCTGACCCGGTCGGAGACTGGTAGCAGGCTGTGGATTTTCATTTCAAACAATAGTAAGTAGATAATCCATTTCCGATAACATAGCCACACTATTGCCACATACTCCTTATGTTTTAAATACAATTCTCAGAGCATTACTCCCATAATCAGAGAGATTTCTAGCAGCTATCATGAATACCACCATATACATTTATCGCCCAGTTGTAAAAAGAATTCGCATTTTAAAGAGATCTTGGCGGAAATGAACTTAGACAGGCCTCCATTTGAAATGTGCATACTATTACACTTTGCTGGGGGAGTGAGGTGGGCAGGGTTTATACCGTTATGAGCTAGCCTTGACTTGCTTCACTTCAGCCTCAAAGAAATGAGAAGGAAAGAAAACTGATTCCTTCTTCATGAATTGCAGAAGAGATTAAGTTTTGCATTTACTCTAAGGTAACATTTACAAAATGCGTGTTTACTTATTATTAAAAACAATATCGTAGGAAACGTTTGGGATATAGATTTACGACAGCTCCTAAAAATATAGCATATGCTTGGTTTATTCATGTGGGGTTGAGTTTGTGTCAGGAATAGCAAAAATATAGAATTTTACATTTTCACTAGACCTATACATTTACCTTGAATTCAGTGGATAATTTATTAATGCTATATTCCGTTACTGGTATATTTAGAGGTCCAGTGATGACGTTCAGTGTCCAGACTTTAGAAAATAAGTTCGTTTAGATCGTTCATATCTGATGAGTGGGATTTTAAATGAGACCGAACCATAACTTTTTGCATTCTAGCCGGTTATAATAACACGGCGTGCACTCTACAATTATTTACAAGTCTTTGATGAAGACAACAATGGTGAGACAGCGAGCTACGATAAATGAAGTTTTCTGTCCGTTTCTCTCGTTTTGCTACAAAACATGCTCCTTGTGCCTTAGCTTTGAAGAAGTAACCTTAAAGCTTTCTCCACGTGTTCAAGTTGAAAAGAGTTATTAGTTTCTCTTATAGCAAACAATTATTTAATTAGAGAATTAATGCAGAGGAAACAGTTACACATTATAACCATTTCATTCTAGAAATGAATTCATATGAACTAAAAATCAATATTTGGTTTGCTTTTGAAGTAATAACACACATAGAAGTCATTAGCCTATAATTTAGTTGTTGTGTTATTTGAGTCTTCAGTCTTCTGACTGGTTTGATGCAGCCCTCCATACATCCCTGTCCTGAGCTAATCGTTTCACCTCCGCATAGCTACCACACCCTACAACCGAGGCAATCTGTTTAACATATTAACCTTGGTCTACCCCTACATTTCCTATCGTCGACCCTTACTTCCATAACAAACTGTGCTATTCCTGGGTGTCTTAGTAAGTGTCCTACCAACCTATATTTTCACTTCATTAGCAGTCGGCAGAAACATCTCTCCTCTTCCACTCGTCTTAATACCTCTTAAATTGTTACTCTATCTACCGATATTATCTTCATCATTCTCCTGTAATACCACATTTCAAGCGCTTCAATCCTCCCATTTTCTGCTGCTCCAACAGTCCAAGTTTCATGGGCCACGCTCCATACAAAGGCTTTCAAAAATGACTTTTTAGTAACTAAATCTATATTTGACGTCAACAGATTCCTTAACTGTAGAAATGCTTTCCTTGCCAGTGCTAACCTACTTTATACATCCTCTTTGCTTCGTCCATCACTGATTATTTTGCTTCCTATGTAACAGAAGTCTCTTACTTCCTTTAGCCTTTCACCTGCCAATTCAACGTCCATAGGGGTTTCTGATTTCTTTCGGCTGCATTCAAATATTTTTGTTTTACATTATTTAATTTTCATTATGAATTCTTCATTGAAGACAGATACTAATAGTGTCCCTTAAAAGGAAAGAAGAAAGTCTAGTAAATACTGTTTTATTTTTAATTCTAAATATCCATTTTAGATGCTTAGGTGATACGAAACACTTTAACTCGTCACAATCCCATTTAATTCATGAGAAATTTAGACGGTATGTAATTTATGAAAATTATAAGGTGCGTTCAAGAAGTAACGAGCTGGAGGCTGTAATGCGCAAACCGGTGACGACATCGGCTAAACGTGGCGTGTGTAACGAGGTGTGGTTTCGACCAGAGCGTGGAAGGTCACAGCCCGTCGCTAGAGGGCACACGTGCACGTCACATGACGATAAAAAGCGAGCTGCAGCTTGCATCAATCGTCCAACCAAGACCAAGACAGTAGACCATTCGACATGCTTCCAGGTGTGGTTGAAGACTGTGGGGAATCCATTGGGCAGACACTTTGCGCAAGTGCAGTCGTTCCTTCATGATGGTGTGCATACTTCCGACGCTCAATCCGACCACGGCGGCTATGGCATTCACTGTCACTCGGCGGTCCTGGGTAATGTGTGCATCAACCAGCTGGACGTTGTCATCGGTAATGCAGGTTGATGCCCCAGACCGGGCATCATCGGCTAACGACACCCGTCCTTTCCTGAAGCGCTTGTGCCACGCCTTGACCCTTGCAAGGAACATGCAGTGTTCGCAGTACACTTGTGACATTCGGCGATGAATGTCCGTTCCCCCTACTCCTTCCGCTGTCAGAAACCGAACAACACTTCTTTGTTCTTCGTTTGACGCCTCCGTGTCACTGTTTGCAATTGGACTGGCAGCGTTGGACGATTGATGCATGCTGCTGCTCGCTTTGTATCGTCACGTGACGTGCACGCGTGCTCTCTAGCGACGGGCTGTGCCCTTCCACGCTCTGGTCAGAACCTACACCTCGTTACACACGCCATGATTAGTCGATGTCGTCACCGGTTTGCGTATTACAGCCTCCGGCTCGTTACTTTTTGAACGCACCTTATACAATAAAATACATTCGAAAGAATAAAAGGAATATTATTTAATTAAAGCGCACCCGTTCAATGTGGGTCCACTTTCGGAACTGAAACACTTCAAACAGATGCCCGAACTCATTACAACTTGAATGATCTCATTTAAGAACTCTAGATGTATTTGCTGAAGCCATGGAGCACTAACCACAGCATCTGTGCTGTGGCATTGCGCACACACTTGTATCCCTTTTCTAAATTAGATACAGGCTATACTAAAATAATTTCCATAAAATGAAGTTATTTCTTGTTCTTTTGGCATTTCCTTTATAACTTTTAATACTATGTAGACTAGAACGCCAAGCGGAGTTCCCAGCGGAGTGGACGATTCAATTGATCACCTACAAATCCATTCCAATCGATATATATTGTATGATTTCTAGAAAAGGCTGCCTTGCTTTCGTTATTCCTTGACGTGGTCACCATCACCCTATTCTCTCACTGAGCAGTTGGCCAACTCACTCTGGTCTCAGCTACGTCTATCTGGTTGTCCACTTCCAGGTGTAGCGCCTAGCATTCTTGGTCGACGCCCCAGAGGTCTGAGTTCGATTCCCGGCTCTGCCAAGAACTCTAATTCAGGTCTGCATGCTGAAACAGGGTCCACTGAGCCTCGTGAGGCAACACTGAGAAGAGGCGGGTTCGATACCCACCTCAGACATCCTGGAAGTGGTTTCTCACTTCTACTCCAGGCAAATGCCTGGATGTTCCCAAACTTAAGGCTACTGCATCCTCCTTCCTAATCCTCACCTGCATTGTAAATGCACATACTACTACAGACATCATAATAACACAGGATATCAGACAAGTTCTTCACACATCCAAGTACACGGGGCTAAATGACCATGACATCGCAAACACCATAAAAGAATTAAGAACAATATCTCATAAGTAATGTCGGTTTTTAAAGACAATCTTATTTGGATAGTTTTCTGACTAGAAATAAACCATTCTTCAAAGTAGAGAGCCATCAGATTCAATGGTCTTTAAGCCATCATTAAGCAAGGTTTTTAATCACTCCTTCAAAATTCCACCCGACACATAACATCACCTTGGGGTCAAACCGATCCTTTCTAACGATGACTTTTGCTGGTTGACGGTGACTGAGTCATTGTTTCGAGAAATCAGAGTTGTTGTAATAGACCCAGTTCTCATCACACGTGATACATTCTCGCAAAACACGCAATTCTAGCCATGGTCTCCTGTAAATAGCATTGGAGGTGCTGAACTGATGAGTAATACTTTAAAATTAGTCCACTGTTGGATTTGAAACAGGTCCTCCAGCTTGCATGACTAAGGACTGCGCCATACCACGCCTCATGGCCATACTGACCTTCAAATGTTGAAGAGCATGACTCGTTCTAAGGTTGAAGCAGGACATCCAGAATTAGTACTTCTGAAGGAAATGAAATAATATAGCGTTGCTGAAATTGGAAGTTTGTTATCGTACCTTCATTGCGTATCCCTTGTGGACGCTGGTGTATATTTTGCTATTTTATACTTACAACAATTATAGAAATACTTAACTGGTTGTATTGCTTGTAAATAGAATTTATTTCAGGAAAATATCTTGCTCCTTATTGTTTATTGATTGCTTCTCATATACACCTTAGGTTTTATCAGTTGTTGATAACCACCCCTTGATGAGAAATTCCGTACTACCTTGTGCTCTGATCACTGAGACAGGTGACCAAAATGTCTCCAGCTGCAAAGTTGAACAGCATCGACAATTGTGTTCAATGTGAAGTGGCAGATAGTTAAGGGGATTTGATGCTGTGTTGCAGTAGTCTATCACTGAAAAAGTTGAGCTTCCGCCCAGAAAATACACACATCAAAAAAAGTTTTGCATCACCTCGGTTCCAAGAGTTCCGGAACCTTTAAATACAAAGGGAATAGAGATCAACACAAACAACATTTCAGCTCGTTTTATTGCTCATGAGACCCACACATTGCATGTTGTACCATCATACAGCTAGACTTTCAGCATTTGTGGTCCAGATTGCAGTACACACCACTACCTCTAATACCCAGTAGCACGTCCTCTTGCATTGATGCATGCCTGTATTCGCCGTGGCATACTATCCACAAGTTCATCAAGACACTGTTGGTCCAAATTGTCCCACTCCTCAACGACAATTCGGCGTAAATCTCTCAGAGTGGTTGGTGGGTCAAGACGTCCATAAACAGCCCTTTTCAACATATCCCAGGCATGTTCGATAGGGTTCATGTCTGGCGAACATGCTGGCCACTGTAGTCGAGCGATGTCGTTATCTTGAAGGAACGCATTCACAAGATGTGCACGATGAGGTCGAGAATTGTCGTCCATGAAGACAAATGCCTCTCCAATATTCTGCCGATATGGTTGCACTATGGGTCGGAGGATGTCATTCAGGTATCGTAAAGCCGTTTCGGAGCCTTCCATGACCACCAGTGGCGTACGTCGGCCCCACATAATGCCACCCCAAAACATCAGGGAACCACCACCTTGCTGCACTCGCTGGACAGTGTGTCTAAGACGTTCAGCCTGACCAGGGTGCCTCCAAACACGTCTCCGACGATTGTCTGGTTGAAGGCATATGCGACACTCATCGGTGAAGAGAACGTGATGCCAATTCTGTGGGGTCCATTCAGCATGTTGTTGGGCCCATCTGTACCGCGCTGCATGGTGTCGGGGTTGCAAAGCTGGACCTCGCCATGGACGTCGGGAGTGAAGTTGCGCATCATGCAGCCTATTGCGCACAGTTTGAGTTGAAACACGACGTCCTGTGGCTGAACGAAACGCATTATTCAACATGGTGGCATTGCTGTCAGGGTTCCTCCGAGCGGCAATCCGTAAGTAGCGGTCATCCACTACAGTAGTAGCCCTTGGGCGGCCTGAGCGAGGCCTGTCATCGACAGTTCCTGTATCTCTGTACCTCCTCCATGTCCGAACAACATCGCTTTGGTTCACCCTGAGACGCCTGGAAACTTCCCTTGTTGAGAGCCCTTCTTGACACAAAGTAACAATGCGGACGCGATCGAACTGCGGTATTGACCTTCTAGGCATGGTAGAACTACAGACAACATGAGCAGCGTACCTTCGTCCTGGTGGAATGACTGGAACTGATAGGCTGTCGTACCCCCTCCGTCTAATAGGCCCTGCTCATGCATGGTTGTTTACATCTTTGAGCAGTTTTAGTGACATCTATGAACAGTCAAAGGGACTGTATCTTTGATACAATATACACAGTCAACGTCTATATGCCGGAGATCTGGGAACCGAGGTGATGCAAAACTTTTTTTGATGTGTGTATATAGAGATAAAATAAATTAGGTCTGAGTAGCCACTCTCACTGACGCAATCACCAACGAGTAATCGGGTGAGTTAGCCGTGGTGGTTACGGCATGACTAATGGCAGTCGCTCACATCCGGGAGGCGAGGAGGTTCGAATCCCCCCGCCGGCAACCTTGAAGATGGTCTTCTGTGGTTTCCCGTCTTCCTTCCAGGCAAATGCCGGGGTTGGTCCCTTACTATAGGCCACAGCCGCTACCTTCCAACTCCTCGCCCTTCCCTTCGAACTTTCCTCCCCAACGGTACTTGTAGCTCACCCATTGGGTGTCCGTCTCGAAGCAGCTACAAAACTGGCGAGCCGAACATGTCCTCGGACACTCCCGGCACTAAAAGCCATACGCTAAAAAAAAAAGTAGTAAGCACTTACCGAGTTTCATTGAAACCGCTACGGCCATTTAGATTATATTACGGGGATACACACACACACATACGCACACACACACACACACACACACATACGCACACACACACATACACACCCGGACGAAAGGTGACTAAACTTTCATACATTAAAAATTGGCTAATTATGCATTACCCAAAATATTGTATAAATTCAATTATTATTAACTAGCAGAAGTACCCGTTCTTTGAACGGTGTTCGGTGTTAACACCAGACATTATCAATTGAGCTACTGTTGCAATGGTTAGCGGTTTGTCATTCCTTCATAAGTTTATCAGAACGAAGTTAGATTTCTGGGAATATCACACACACTGTTAATTTAAGGGCCTTAAAATGTGGATTTTGGACACCCTAAGGAGACTCCCGAATTTTGTGTCTCACATTGAGAAGCGCAACATATGCTCTGGTCGTCCTTCTAGGATAATTTTTATATTTCGCCTATTTTAGCATGTGTTTTGATAAGTATTCCCTATATCCACCTTTCTACTGTATGAAAAGTACGTTGAAGAATTTTATAAATGATTGGAGTATTGACTCTCATGGATGCCATACCTAATTTTACGATGCACCAAGCATCCGAACACGAGTTATAGGCGTACATAAAGATACACAGAAAGACAGACAGACAATTCTATTGTCTACAACATATCACCCAGATATCCAAATATGGGTATATCTACCACACAGTATCAAACAAAATCATCATTACGATGAACCCGTATGTCGACAAAATTAAATAAATAATAAATTATGAGTTAATATATGTTCTCAAACTAAATTCAACTAACGTGTACTTCATGACGTGAAATAGAATTGAAATCCTTGTAGAAAGAACGCAATACACGGCACTTAAAAACTGACCCTCTACGTCGTGTTCGGTCCCCATACACAGGAAGACCCCTTTCATAAATTATAAAGGCTTGTGGTGCATGAAAATTCAGGTTCTTTAGCCTCAATTGGACCAAATTCCTAAAAGCCGCAAAATATGCTGATTCAATTCAGGAATTTTTGAAAATGATGTTGCTCTTTGGAGATATAATAGACCTTCTGTACTATATGTCGCACGTGAAAATTGCGTAAAAAAATTCTAGGTTACCCCTTGACCCCCTAAATTGCAGTGATGAATTATACAGTCTAAGTTGGATCCGTGATAACCTAATAGCCATTTGCAAACTTTCACAGAAATGTAATAAATGGAGTGACATTGCTTCTTACAGAAATAGATGGAAAGTTGGATGCCACCCCTTGAGATAATGTTGTCATGGTTACCGATTTGCATTCCTTCATTAGTTTGTTAAATTATGTTTAAATGAGTTTTATGGGAATACTTCAGAAACTGTTGGTTTTAGAGCCTTATATTGTAGTTTTCGAGGACCCTTTAGGGCCCCCGTGTTTTGTTTCTGGCACCGAGGGGCTTTGACTCGTCGTTGTACGCCATAATATAATATAATATAATACGAATATAATAATATAATATAGGGATAGGAATATAATATACCTGCCAGAACACACCCGCAGGTGTAAATCGCAACAAAAAATTCTAGAATACCCCTTGACCCCCTTGTACGTATTGATGAATTTCACAGCTTAATTTGGTTCCCTGATAACCTTCTAGAATATAATAATATAATATAGGGATAGGAATATAACAGACCTGCCTGACAACACCCGCAGGTGTAATTCGCGCGAAAAAATTCTAGAGTACCCCTTGACCCCCTTAAGCGCATTATACGTATTGATGAATTTTACAGCTTAATTTGGTTCCGTGATAACCTTCTAGCCGTTTGCAAACTTTCACACTAATATAATTAATGGAATTGCAATAGATGGACCTGTGAGAATCTGTTGCCATGTTTACCGGCTTGCATTCGGTCATTAGTTTATTAAATGAAATTAGTTTTCTGGGAATATCTCAAAAACTGTTGGTTTTAGGGCCTTAAAATGTGGTTTTCGTGGACCATTTAGGGCCCCCGAGTTTTTTCTTTCACATTGAGGGGCTGAAAATGAGCTTTATCACGTCCATCTACGCCTATTTTAGCATATATTTTAAGGGAGTAGGCCCCCTTTTATTAGAGGTACGGAGAAGAGTTACATCCATGATTAGTGTCATGACTCTGATGTATATCTGTACCAAATTTTACGTTGATACACCCAGCCGTTCTCGAGTTATAAGGGAACAAAGTTGTCCACAGACAAACAAACAAACAAACAATCAAACAAACAGGGAGACAAAAAATTCACGCGCATCCATCATAAAACAGTCTGAAACGCGTAAATAACTCAAATTTCCGTAGAAATTCAGAAAAAAATAGGCAAACTTTCATTTTTATAGACTGCACCGCTAGGTGTTGACCGTGTTTTATTGCACAAATTTAGGTTTTACACGCTAACCGTTGGACATACACGAGAAGTGATAAGGACCTTCCGGATTGAAAATTAAATTTTAAGGCTCACATATACCATCAAAATTTTGCTATTTCTCAGCGTTCTTTTTAGCCTATTTTCAATTTTGAAAAAAAAAATAGGCTTATGAGATCACCTTTCGTCCGTGTGTGTGTGCGTGCGTGTGTGTTTGTGTGTGTGAGGTGTGGGTGTCCCCATAATAACTTCTAAACGGCTGGAGCGATTTAAATGAAACTCGGTAAGTTCATAGCACTATTCCGGATGACCCCGGCCGTGCCCTTCAAATTTTGTTACGTCACACCTTTCCAACATGGCGGCTGTGCGAAATATTTCACCAGCATTCAATATCTCCGAAACTATTCCCGATATCACCCTGGAATTTTTACGGTGATAAAGGGAACTACTAGAAATTCACGTATGTGACTTCAGAAAAACTGGTAACTACAAAACCAACATGGCGGCCTTGCGAATTTGCGACTTTTAAATAGACGTTTCTCGCGATTTAACCAACCAAACGCAATAAGACTTGGAACAGTATATGTTTATACACATTGTAATGCACAGACATATAACTTGGTTCAATTGTTTACATAGCCACAAGATGGCGGATGTGCGAAATATTTCACCGGCAGTCTATATCTCTGAAACTATTAGCGGTATCACCCTGAAATATTTTACGGAGATATAGGTCAGTACTGGAAGTTCATCTATAAGACTTTCAAAACCCGGATAACTACAAAACGAATATGGCGGCCAAGCTAATTTGAAAATTTTAAATTGACCTTTCTCGCGATTTAATGTTCAAACCGCAATGAAATCTGGTACAGGAAATGTTTATACACATTGTAATACACCGGTATCTAATTTAGTTCAATTGTTTACATAACCTTAAAGTGGCGGCTGTGCGAATTTTAAAATTATGTTTTTATTTATTGTGTCGTAATCATGCGATCAATGTGAAAGTTTGAATAATGAACCTACGCAATAATTTTCCTTTATTGGTACTGAACCCGAGGTGGTCATGCTGACTGGTCTCGAACGTGGATCTCGGAGATAAGTTGAGCTCTGAATGAAGGTTCCACCAGGGAACGAACCCGAGATCTGTTGAGTGTATTTCATTGTAAGAACCCCAAGAAGAAATTATATATTTGATTACTGGTGTGATATCAGTTGTTACTGACATTATTTAGTGAAATAATGCAGGAAAATAGTGGAAGATAGCATTATTTGGACTACATGAAGTAGGCTATGCTGGATTTGAAACACAGGAGTTTCAAAGTTTGACGTTTTGCAAATAGCCCCAGAATTGTGGGAGGAGGCCCGTGGCACCACGTCAATCTTGCTGACCCAGATAAGTCGTCTGCAAGGGGTCGGGAGGTTAAATAATGGCCAGATTCTTCCCCGTTTGAGAATAGACTTGAGAATGGAACGGGAAGATCCCAAGGAAAATCATTGATTACTCAAGATTGGAGCAATGCAATGACATGAGAGTTGCGCACAGGTGAATCTTTAGCCAGGAGGCTAATTTTAGAGCCATAAAACGGCGAAATCAAGGCATGTTTAATGCAGGGCGCAATGTTACAGGACTATGGGTGTTCGCGGCTGGACTTGAGGATGTTGCCAGGGATTCCCAGTGAAGTAGCGTCCCCACGCCATGGATAAGATAATTAATATAAATTAAGTGGCCGATTGATCCTCGAACACACATACATTTTTGTGACCAGCGAAGAAAAAGGAACAATATGGATATTATTCCAAGTTCAGAATCACCCTAGGAGAGGAGCTGATTTATCGCGGGAATTCTTGCCCTACTTTTTGTGTGAAACAGATATAAGAGGGTGGACCCAGTCGAAGCGTACAGTTGAAACTTACAGTTTTACAGTTGACAGTTTTAGACCCAGTCGGAGGGAGAGTTGTTTTGAAGCAGTCGCAGTTGAAAAGGACACGGAGCGCCCAGGCGCACACAAAGACTTAAACATTTCACTGGTAATCAGCATGTTAGCTGTGCAATGTAACACACATGTGAGAATATATTCATGCATAGTCATGAACTAAGAATGAAGTCGGTAATTAACAAATTTGATTATGCGAAATGCATATTACCGAAGTTAGGAGAGGATGCTCGGACTTCAATGTGGGAAGCCGTGCAGTAAGACTGTTATATAATGTTTATTAAGTGCCGTGTGATATACTAGGCAGGACTGTGAAAAGTAATAATTCATATAAATACAATGTACAATGTTGAGCGCAGTAAAGTATAGTGATTGGTTATACATATTTGGAGTATACCAGTAAGTAGCGTTCATGACGAGATGTAAGCATATCGCTGCAATAGTAGGAAGATTATCAAGGGATGATTGAGAAACTGTTGGTGAATCCGTGAGCAGATGATCGGGAGATTCAATCAGGAAGGGGTAGGACCGAAGAAAGGGCCGTCCGCACCTGTACTTTCGATACATGCTAGGGAATGTCAACCAATCAGGAATTAAAGTGTAACGTGTGTTTGTGCACCGATGTTATGTAAAATATCTCTTAAAGTAATAATATAACCAGTGTTATATAGTGTTACGTGTTTTGGAAGCATTAGCTTCATTATAAAAATGGAAAAGTGTCATGTGTTTCGGAAGCATTAGCTTCATTATAAAAATGGAAAAGTGTCGTGTGTTTATAAATCAGATGTCATATAATATGTGTATTTGCAAGATGGCAATGTGTCACTAAGTAAGCCGATAGCAGGTGACACTGGAATATGGTGGTTGGAGCCACCTGGATAAAGCCGACGTAAGTACCCCACAAATCATGTTACTATAGAAGGATAGTCACTGCATGTAGTGTGATTTCGGAAGTATAAAATATGCCAGTAAGAATCAATATTAGGAGGCATATCCTCATATGTTTATTGTTTGATTTCAGTAAAGTTAAGATGTTGAATACATCAGAGAGTGGATTAATCGTTACCACTATTAATGCTACTAATAAATAATGGCAATTCAGTTATGTGAAACTTAACGTGACGAACGCGAATGTTCGATCATTGAAGCAGTTACGTTGTGTCGGAAGGATAATTTATGTCAGTAATAATAATAATAATTATAATTATAATAATGATAAACGGTATAATTGAATACATCAGGATGAAAGGTTTTAAGCAAGAAGTATTTACGCTAATTGGATTATTTATCTAGCCAAGCAGTAGATTACATTAAGGGAAGAGAAAAGAGTTAATATTAAATAGATTGTATTAATGGGAATATAATTATGCACGGGAAGGTTGGAGCTTGACACTGAATTGAATTTGTGGCTTGATTAAGCTTGTAGAGTACAGTTTGAGTTCTCTTTATTATAAGGCGTGATCGTGGACAGGTAAGGGGCCAGGTGATCTAATCGACGTGTGAAATCTCGTACAGCATGAGCGTACAGAGATATTAATTTATGCCGGAGCATATTTAGTGTGTACCCTATCTCCGATGTTGGATATGAAATGTTCCGGGTTCGAATCCCGTGGTAAGCGCGGGGAAAACATTGGACACCTTGACGCTATATCTGATCCCCCAAGAACTCATTGTTGAGTGATTCGGCTCGTTGAAGCGAATCATTGGCGGCAGCTGTTGACTGACCGTAATATTTTATTTGAGATACCGGCTAACCACTAGACCTGTGTTCTATGAATCTCGTGCCTTCATATTGTGATACGGACCTGTTGAGGCCGTTATTAATGTCCTAAGGATAGGATTAAATATTCAAGCTCACCCAGAACCATTGCATAATATTCAGTTCAGATCATATGGGATCACGTGGATCATTGTGACCACAATGTTATATTCAAGGGTGTAATACTGCTTGGGAGGTAGAAGTCCAGGAAGGGCAGACAAGGGGCGATTTACAGCCGTGAACGACCCTACTCTGGCCATTGTATGCAGGCAGCTCAAGGGGCTGGGGTTACTAAACCAACTATGAAGGTTCGCGTTCTTGAGCGGACAGATTTAAGACCTTGTTTGTAATGAAAGGAAGAATTGTTATAATGTGTAATGAATGTGTGTGGTTTAAAAACACGTTGCTAATCATAGATTTCCCTGATGATATAAAAATTTAGCAATCTAACGAATGGTTGGATGTTGTATTTGTTACTGTCACTGACACCTAGTTAATGAAGTTGGTTACTCGTTGCCACAGGCTACGCTCGTAAGGGTAGCGTAATAGTATACTATCCGACACAACGATAACAGAAGTTATTTAGTGAAATCACAATGACATGCAGTGTAGCTATAAAAAGAGGGGAGTGGAGGGGTAGACTTACGTAATTGTGGTATTGCAAGTAGATGGTAGTGCAAACCATGAGTTGGCTAATGCATGAAAGCATTTGGTGGGAGAGAGAGATGTAACACAGATAGTACACATGATGTAAATTCAGATGTATTGTAGGATACAAGTAACTTTGTGAATATAAAGAAGTCACATTAGGTGACATGAATGTAATAGTTCAGTTTTGTGAAACATTACATGTGCATCAGTGCACTTGAGTAAAGTTTAAAGTCCACATAATGGTAAAAGATTGAATAGTGATATGGATTTAATTTGTTCAACTATGTGAATAATTAATGGATTGAGTAACTTTGTTTGTTTGTGTATTGTTTATGGGATTTGTGTTCTCATTATTTGTTTGAAGCCATGAGTTTTACTGAATTAAAGTGTTTAGAGTAGAGTTGTGCCTTATCATTGTAGAGTTCATACCTTTTAGCCTCAAATCCAAAATATGCAACTGCTCAATGGGAGAACGGTACACGCCTGAGTCCTGATGCTAGCTGGAGGCAGAAGCATATTTTCCATCGAGATTACTCACATGGGTACATGGAAATTGATGTCCTGTACAGTGATTTGAGCTATAGGTACAACTAAAGTCGGTCTAGATCTTGTGCACACAACTCTGTTAAAATAACGACTAACATGAATTAGGGGATGACCGCGCCCAACCTTAGGTAAGCTCCGATACGAACAATATAAATTTTGATAAACACCTTCTATTAGCATGATGCATTTAATTTATCATGGCGCTGGTATGTGGGCCGGTTTAAAATACAGGTCACCATATGCGAAAGAGGTGTACTAATTTATCATGGCGAGACCCAAGTGGGGCATTCGACAGTACAACCGAGACCTTGGAGGGTTGCTGCGATGTCTTAACGTGGACCACCTCCCATGATATACTAATTTATCATGGCGCCCAGGTTCGTGGAGCTTATGGGATTTAGGGAAACCCCATAGATTTTTTATGGTATTTCATGGGGAAAACCATAGTAATTATATTTTTGCCTCAAACTGTGTTTGAGTGATTTTTGAGTTCAGTAGGCTTTTGACGTAACGCAGAGTCTCTCTATTGAGAAGAGGATTACCCAAGGGTATGAGCGCTACACACCCAATCCATAATTAATCCATAGATTCAAAGTTTATACAATCTTACAGCATGTGTACAGTGTTTTGTGTCTCTCTCCAAAACGTATCCACAGATATTTCCAGGAAGCCTGCCTGCATCTCAAAGTATATTATTGTAAGAATGTATGGTACAGAGGAGATCGTGCAGTTGATTGCAGGCTTAAGACAGCATTTTGACGCTGTTAATGAGCAAAATAAGTTGGAAGCAAAGGCTTTCCAGAATGAAATAAACACTCGTTTAGATGCCAATCAGGAGGCAATTAATGCAAATCAGGTTGCAATGAATCATAATCAGAGTGAATTGAGCAATCGGTTAGAGGATAATCAGGTTGCAATAAACAACCGATTGGAGGCAAATAAGGTTGAGTTAAACGATAAGTTAGGTCAGATGCAAGAGGTAATTAAGACTGAAGTTACAGAAACTGTTGTAAGCATTGTATCGGAAATGCAGGTTAAGACGGATAAACGTTTCGAGGCTATAGAAGCCAAACTTGAGAGTAACTTACAAGCGTGTAAGCATGCGCAGGATGAAACCAACAGTAGGTTAGACGCGTTATCTAACGACATTAAGGATATTCAAATCCAAAATGAGGCGAATCTCGAACGCCTAGCGAAACAGTTCGCAGAATTTACCCGTACGGTAGATCAAAGGTTGGAAGAAAACGACAGTAAATGGGACACGAAATTGAAAAGCTATGCTAGAGCAATTAACGGTGATCTAAAGAAACAGGATCAGAATATATTAGGTCAATGCCAGGAAATAGGTGAAATAAAGGCTGTCGTTAACGAGAGTAAAGAGCTGGTAGGAAATATGAAGGGTCAGATGAGCAAAGTTCTTCAAGAACTGGACCAAGTTCAAAGTGACATTGTCGTAGTTAACAAAAGGCAAGAGGAGAATAGAGGTGAAATCATTAAGGTCCAGAATGAAATGTCAAAGGTCAATGGACACATTCGAGAGGAAATCAAAGGATTGAGGGAAGAACTCGAAGTGAGAGAAGGCCAAAAGACAGAGGCAAACGACAAGACCCTTGCTCAGATAAAGGAAGATGTAGAGGATGAAATATCCCATATTAAGCAAAGTCTGAAGGAAGACAAGCAGAAAATATTTCAATTAGCCGAGGAAAATCGAGATAGGCTTACCAGAATAGAGAAAGAGGTAATTACTCGTCTGGAAAGGGCAGAGATGCGCCACAATCAAATGGAGACTAGGATAATTGCGCAAGAGGAAACCCTCATGAAAAATCCTAAGTCTAGCGAAGGCAGCATGGACGATATGAGGAGAACTAGGTGGGCAGATTTGGAAACCCAGCCTATAATAAGGAGTGCTACAGGCCCAGGCGAAAGTCCTTATATGACGCCAGGTGCACCAGTTGCAGCATCGACGCCACACGAAAATGCTATGCACACACAAGTGATAAATGTTATCAGAGCAAGTGAAGAGAAACCAAGGAAATTCTCAGGTAGCCACTGTAGTATGACACCGAAATATTGGCTAAAAGAAGTGTCTGAATATTTGAATGATGCGCGAATACCGCAAGAGCGCAGGCTACGAGCTATAGAGGAATTAACAGAAGGGGAGTGCGCATTATGGTTTCGCAGTTTCCGCTACACTTTCGATACTCTTGAGGAGTTTCGAGAGGCGTTTTTGAAGAGATACTGGGATCCAGCGACCCAACAGAATTTACGGTTGGATTTATATTCAAAAAGATACAGCACTAACAATCCAACGAAGTATGCAGAATTCTTCATATCACAGATGTGTCGGTTCAAAGAACTTGATCAAAAGCCTAGCGAGCTGGAATTATGTATTGCTATCGCCAAACAGCTTCCATACGAGATACAGAGACTGCTAATCTCGGCTAATGCAAAAACTGCTATGGAAATGGAGACAGTTCTGAGACAACTGGACCTCACAACAGCAAATACGATGCGTCAGAATCGAACCGTGGAACAGGTACATGTGACCAACACGCAGACTGACCAGTATCAAGCTCCAAAGAACAACAAAGCTACTAGCACAGATACGTTAGATTCCAACGGACGTCAATGGGAACAGGAACCCAGAAGATGGCAGCCGAAATATAAAGGTAATGCTGGCAGAGGAAGAGGCCGAAATTCTTGGAACAAGCAGAATACCAGGGATAGGCCGTACCAAAACAATGGAGGTAACAATGGCCAAGAAGGCAACAATAGAGATTGGAGACCCCAGGAAGGAAGACGTAACTTCGATGATGAGGTAGAGGAACGATACCACGCTTCATTGCAATACCTCAATGAAAGGGGAGATGAGCCCCCGAAGCAACAAGTCCACTGGCAAGAAGTTATGCAGAATAGGACGTCGCCAGATAGATATGGAGACGGAGCTAAGAGTTTGGAGCTACAGCGCAGCGAACAGGAGAGAAGAAACTCTAAGGGGACGGGCGCTATTGAAAAAAAAACGCCAAAATTAGAAGGATTTGGAAATGATGGATGGAAGTCAGTCAACGTCATCAATTGGATAGCCAAACCAGAAGAGTTAATTGAGGATACGGGAGGATCACAGGTCATGGTCAAACGAGAATTGCCCATTATTTTGATAAGAGTGGCAGGGTTGAAAATAAGAAGTTTATTGGATACGGGTTCAACAGTGTGCCTTATGACACAAGCTTTGTATAATGAGATAGCGCAGAGAGAAAATGTTTTGAAAATACCTATCTCAAGTGTCAAAATAAAAGGTGTAATTCCAGACAGAACGATGGTATGCAAATATCAAGTATTCCTAGAGTTACAGATAGGAGGCTCTACGTTTTCACAGAGTTTTCTATTAGTAAACAAACTGCCTTTTAACCTGATTATAGGGGCACAATTTATAAGGGAATACCGAGTGATAATCGACCTAGCACAGGACAGGGTTATGTTCCATGTGAATGAGGAAGCTGAAGGCTTAGAGGTCGCACTCAATCAGAATGAACCAGGGTCAGATGAACAAGTATGGCATACATACAGAGATGTGGCTGAGGAAAAAGTGTTAGCTATTGAACAGGTAGAAGAAGAACTGAAAACACTAGCCGCAGACTTAGAAAAAGATCTGGAACCCGAACTGGAAGAACATATTTCGGAAAAGCTTGAAGAAGCAAAAATTGGACCAAAAGAGAAGGAAAATTTAAGGCAATTATTACTGGAACAGAAGGAAGTCTTTGATTCGAGACCTGGTCGTATAAAGAACTTCACTTATGCTTTCCAAGTCAGTGATTGGACACCATTTAGGCAGAAACCCTTCCCTATAGCCGAAAAGCACTATGCTAAAGTGAAAGAGGCAATTCAGGAGATGTTGGAGGCCGGTGTTATTGAGAAAACACCTACGCCTTACGTAAGTCCATTGGTAATTGTACCTAAGACAGACGGGACTGTCAGGATATGTCTGGACCTGAGACATTTAAATTTGAAGGTTATTCCGGAGTTCGACCAAGTGCCACCTATTAAGGAAATCCTCAGGAAATTCAAAGGGAAAACCGTATTCACAAATTTGGATATTACTTCCAGTCTCCACCATCTTGAATTAGAGAAGAAAACTAGTCTGTTGACAGGATTTATGTTTGATCAACACACATATACGTTTTTAAGGCTACCTTTTGGGTTGAAAACAGCTGGTTCAGCCCTGATAAGAGCGTTAGATCGCAATCTACCCGATGAAGTGAAGGAGAGAACCATCAGATACGTAGACGACATTCTACTCACATCAGAATCTCTGGAGGAGCACATGAGAGACCTGAAGAAGTTGCTAGATGACCTTCGAGAAGCTAACTTTAAGGTTAATATCAAGAAATCGCACTTCTGTCAGAGGGAAGTTAAATTCCTAGGGAATGTTATTGATGCAAATGGAGTTAAGCCTAACCCAGATAAATTGGAGGTAATTCGGAATTTCCCTCGACCCACGAAAGTAAAGCATGTCCGTCAGTATTTGGGAGTAACTGGATTCTTTTCGAACCACTGCCCAAATTATACTACGACAGTAGCACCCTTGCAGGATTTATTGAAGAAAGGCGGCAGATGGAATTGGACGGAGCAATGTCAGGAAGCATTCGTGAGGTCAAAGCAAATGCTTTTGGAATATGTGAAGCTGGGATACCCGGATTATACCCAGAAATTCATCATACAGACGGATGCATCACTTGTTGGTGTAGGAGCGATGCTATTCCAGGAAAATGTTGATAAGCCTGAAAGGAATTTTTTTATTGCCTTTATAAGTAGGAGGCTGAAAGCCCATGAGAAAAACTACACGATTACAGAGATAGAGTTGCTCGCAATTTTATACGCGTTGCAAACATGGCATAAACTCGTGTATGGCTTTCAGATAGTCCTCAGAACAGACCATAAAGCTTTAACATTTCTGTTAAAGACGGACTTGTCTAGCCAGCGGTTGACAAGATAGTCCCTGTATATTCAACAATTCAATGTGGAAATAGAATACTGTCCTGGGAAAGAAAATGTAATACCGGACATATTAAGCCGTTACCCTAGAGAAGAGGAAACTCTCGCTGTCCAGATTGAGAATCGAGATCAGAAGACGTTGGATGACTTGAGGAATCTTACCAACCTACAACGCGAACACCCGTGGTTGAAGATGATCGATTACTTCGAGGGACGATTAGCAAGGGGAACTGCAATATACAGAGAGGCAGAGGCATTATCAACAGATTATGTGTGGTATAATCAGATACTACACTAGTGGGATGAGTTAGAACAGGCCCGTTCGAGGTTATCAGAGACCTACAGAACAATGCATACAGAATAAGGCATTTAGAAACAGGAAATGAGGTCGTTATGAATGCTGCCAACTTAAAAGTTTACCATTCGCCAGAAGAATTTGACGAACAAGAAGAAGTATTAGCAGCGCACACCCAACTGAACGTGGACGGCAAAGTCAGCCAGGAAGTCAGACCTGAAGTTTCACGCAGCGGGACGGAACGAGAAACAGACAGCTTGCTCAGTGAAGGAAGCGAACAACAAGAGTGCCAGTGCATGCTAGAATTTTACAAAGAAATGGTTGAAGTAGCGAGAGAGGTTGAGGCCATAAATACGACCCTCCGCTTAGAGAATGAACAGCTTAGGGCTGAGCGCAGAGTGGAAAGGGGAACCAGACTAACCTACTCACAGCCAGACGAGGTGAAAGACCTCTAATGTAAACATAGACAGTCGGACATTCAGCTGGTTACTTACATAAAGTCACTTGCAATTGACTTTTATAAGTTTTGCAAGGGGAATATGAACCCGAGGTGGTCATGCTGACTGGTCTCGAACGTGGATCTCGGAGATAAGTTGAGCTCTGAATGAAGGTTCCACCAGGGAACGAACCCGAGATCTGTTGAGGGTATTTCATTGTAAGAACCCCTAGAAGAAATTATATATTTAATTACTGGTGTGATATCAGTTGTTACTGACATTATTTAGTGAAATAATGCAGGAAAATAGTGGAAGATAGCATTATTTGGACTACATGAAGTAGGCTATGCTGGATTTGAAACACAGGAGTTTCAAAGTTTGACGTTTTGCAAATAGCCCCAGAATTGTGGGAGGAGGCCCGTGGCGCCACGTCAATCTTGCTGACCCAGATAAGTCGTCTGCAAGGGGTTGGGAGGTTAAATAATGACCAGGTACTTCCCCGTTTGAGAATAGACTTGAGAATGGAACGGGAAGATCCCAAGGAAAATCATTGATTACTCATGATTGGAGCAATGCAATGACATGAGAGTTGCGCACAGGTGAATCTTTAGCCAGGAGGCTAATTTTAGAGCCATAAAACGGCGAAATCAAGGCATGTTTAATGCAGGGCGCAATGTTACAGGACTATGGGTGTTCGCGGCTGGACTTGAGGATGTTGCCAGGGATTCCCAGTGAAGTAGCGTCCCCACGCCATGGATAAGATAATTAATATAAATTAAGTGGCCGATCGATCCTCGAACACACATACATTTTTGTGACCAGCGAAGAAAAAGGAACAATATTGATATTATTCCAAGTTCAGAATCACCCTAGGAGAGGAGCTGATTTATCGCGGGAATTCTTGCCCTACTTTTTGTGTGAAACAGATATAAGAGGGTGGACCCAGTCGAAGCGTACAGTTGAAACTTACAGTTTTACAGTTGACAGTTTTAGACCCAGTCGGAGGGAGAGTTGTTTTGAAGCAGTCGCAGTTGAAAAGGACACGGAGCGCCCAGGCGCACACAAAGACTTAAACATTTCACTGGTAATCAGCATGTTAGCTGTGCAATGTAACACACATGTGAGAATATATTCATGCATAGTCATGAACTAAGAATGAAGTCGGTAATTAACAAATTTGATTATGCGAAATGCATATTACCGAAGTTAGGAGAGGATGCTCGGACTTCAATGTGGGAAGCCGTGCAGTAAGACTGTTATATAATGTTTATTAAGTGCCGTGTGATATACTAGGCAGGACTGTGAAAAGTAATAATTCATGTAAATACAATGTACAATGTTGAGCGCAGTAAAGTATAGTGATTGGTTATACATATTTGGAGTATACCAGTAAGTAGCGTTCATGACGAGATGTAAGCATATCGCTGCAATAGTAGGAAGATTATCAAGGGATGATCGAGAAACTGTTGGTGAATCCGTGAGCAGATGATCGGGAGATTCAATCAGGAAGGGGTAGGACCGAAGAAAGGGCCGTCCGCACCTGTACTTTCGATACATGCTAGGGAATGTCAACCAATCAGGAATTAAAGTGTAACGTGTGTTTGTGCACCGATGTTATGTAAAATATCTCTTAAAGTAATAATATAACCAGTGTTATATAGTGTTATGTGTTTTGGAAGCATTAGCTTCATTATAAAAATGGAAAAGTGTCATGTGTTTCGGAAGCATTAGCTTCATTATAAAAATGGAAAAGTGTCGTGTGTTTATAAATCAGATGTCACATAATATGTGTATTTGCAAGATGGAAATGTGTCACTAAGTAAGCCGATGGCAGGTGACACTGGAATATGGTGGTTGGAGCCACCTGGATAAAGCCGACGTAAGTACCCCACAAATCATGTTACTATAGAAGGATAGTCACTGCATGTAGTGTGATTTCGGAAGTATAAAATATGCCAGTAAGAATCAATATTAGGAGGCATATCCTCATATGTTTATTGTTTGATTTCAGTAAAGTTAAGATGTTGAATACATCAGAGAGTGGATTAATCGTTACCACTATTAATGCTACTAATAAATAATGGCAATTCAGTTATGTGAAACTTAACGTGACGAACGCGAATGTTCGATCATTGAAGCAGTTACGTTGTGTCGGAAGGATAATTTATGTCAGTAATAATAATAATAATAATAATTATAATAATGATAAACGGTATAATTGAATACATCAGGATGAAAGGTTTTAAGCAAGAAGTATTTACGCTAATTGGATTATTTATCTAGCCAAGCAGTAGATTACATTAAGGGAAGAGAAAAGAGTTAATATTAAATAGATTGTATTAATGGGAATATAATTATGCACGGGAAGGTTGGAGCTTGACAGTGAATTGAATTTGTGGCTTGATTAAGCTTGTAGAGTACAGTTAGAGTTCTTTTTATTATAAGGCGAGATCGTGGACAGGTAAGGGGCCAGGTGATCTAATCGACGTGTGAAATCTCGTACAGCATGAGCGTACAGAGATATTAATTTATGCCGGAGCATATTTAGTGTGTACCCTATCTCCGATGTTGGATATGAAATGTTCCGGGTTCGAATCCCGTGGTAAGCGCGGGGAGAACATTGGACACCTCGACGCTATACCTGATTCCCCGAGAACTCATTGTTGAGTGATTCGGCTCGTTGAAGCGAATCATTGGCGGCAGCTGTTGACTGACCGTAATATTTTATTTGAGATACCGGCTAACCACTAGACCTGTGTTCTATGAATCTCGTGCCTTCATATTGTGATACGGACCTGTTGAGGCCGTTATTAATGTCCTAAGGATAGGATTAAATATTCAAGCTCACCCAGAACCATTGCATAATATTCAGTTCAGATCATATGGAATCACGTGAATCATTGTGACCACAATGTTATATTCAAGGTTGTAATACTGCTTGGGAGGTAGAAGTCCAGGAAGGGCAGACAAGGGGCGATTTACAGCCGTGAACGACCCTACTCTGGCCATTGTATGCAGGCAGCTCAAGGGGCTGGGGTTACTAAACCAACTATGAAGGTTCGCGTTCTTGAGCGGACAGATTTATGACCTTGCTTGTAATGAAAGGAAGAATTGTTATAATGTGTAATGAATGTGTGTGGTTTAAAAACACATTGCTAATCATAGATTTCCCTGATGATATAAAAATTTAGCAATCTAACGAATGGTTGGATGTTTTATTTGTTACTGTCACTGACACCTAGTTAATGAAGTTGGTTACTCGTTGCCACAGGCTACGCTCGTAAGGGTAGCGTAATAGTATACTATCCGACACAACGATAACAGAAGTTATTTAGTGAAATCACAATGACATGCAGTGTAGCTATAAAAAGAGGGGAGTGGAGGGGTAGACTTACGTAATTGTGGTATTGCAAGTAGATGGTAGTGCAAACCATGAGTTGGCTAATGCATGAAAGCATTTGGTGGGAGAGAGAGATGTAACACAGATAGTACACATGATGTAAATTCAGATGTATTGTAGGATACAAGTAACGTTGTGAATATAAAGAAGTCACATTAGGTGACATGAATGTAATAGTTCAGTTTTGTGAAACATTACATGTGCATCAGTGCACTTGAGTAAAGTTTAAAGTCCACATAATGGTAAAAGATTGAATAGTGATATGGATTTAATTTGTTCAACTATGTGAATAATTGTGCCTTATCATTGTAGAGTTGATACCTTTTAGCCTCAAATCCAAAATATGCAACTGCTCAATGGGAGAACGGTACACGCCTGAGTCCTGATGCTAGCTGGAGGCAGAAGCATATTTTCCATCGAGATTACTCACATGGGTACAGTACATGACTCTATCGCCTATACATTTAACAATCCAACATGGCGACCATCCAAAATATTTAGACGGCTCTGAATATCTACCAATCTATTATGGCAATCAAACTGATTTTTTAATGTTCATAGGGGCTATGAACTTAAGTTCACCTATAGGACTTGAAATAACCTGGTGATCACAAATCCAACACGGCGGCGACGCGAAGTATAAATATTCACATGGACGTTTCTCGCAATTTAACCACCCGAGTGCAGTGAAACTTGGTACAGTAAATCCTTATACGAATGTTAATCCACTGGCATCTAATTTATTTCAATTGTTTCCATAACCACAAGATGGCAGCTGTGCGAAATTTTAAAATCTCCTTGTTACTTCTTGTGTCCTAATCATGCGATTGAAGTTTGAATGCTACACGTACACAATAATCTTCATATTACATTACATAACTCTAGGACCTACATATATAAAATCCAACATGGCGACCATCCGAAATATTTAGTCGGTTCTCAATATCTACGAATCTATTACAGCAATCAAACTGAAATTTTGTATGTAGATAGTGGCAATTGACATAAGTATGATATATGAAAATAGGCTGTATATTTCTTCACGGAACTAATTGTTTTATTTGAAATGGAAATATGAAGTAGTGAAACCAAACGGTGTAGTGACGTCACAAATGTGGGTTTTACTCGCTAACCGTTGGCGATACACTAAAAGAAGTTTGCTATTTCCAAGCATTCTCTTTTTTTTAATGGAAATATGAAAATAGTCGCCCTTTTTAAATAGTGCAAAATATCGAAATCAAAAGTTTCGGATAGTAAATTAAATTTTAAAGCTCGTATGTGCCATCAAAAGTTTGCTATTTCTTAGCGTTCTCTTTTATTTGAAATGGAAATATGAAAATAGTCGCCATTTTTAAATAGTGCAAAATATCGAAATCAAAAGTAGCCTATGTGTAAACCTGGTAAATCAGCTACATCCATGCAAAATTTCATTTCAATCGGACCAGTGGTTCTTGCGTGATTGTTTAACAGACAGACAGGACGACAAACACCATCTCATATTTATATACTAGTATGGTTATTGAATGATTCATATGAACGTTCACTGCGGATACCCTGTGAATGCATTTACAGGTATAAGTGAATATTAAAAATAGGAATATATGGCAAATTGGCATTTTAAACTTCGGAGACTATTGTTCCTAAACGCTCGAAGGTAAAATAAAATGTAACATGCTGGTGCACAATATCAGAGAATACTGTACCTTAATATGTGACTGACATGTACCCTGTCATGGGTTATAGGATTTTTGCCTTACATTACGTCCAGTATATCAATAGTTCTGTATAACTGGATGAGAAAGACTTACCATCGTTCCCGTTTGATACTGTGTTTTCCAGAAACGATCGCTTTGGTTTATTTAATAGTTAAGACAAATTATAATCCTGAGTTATTACTTCCTATTTCCCTACTTTTCGACTCTAACTATTTTCCTACTGCTACACCGTACCAAAGCTTGCAAGGCACACTCCACACAGCTGCTGGTGGTAATACATTTGATGATAGGTGGTCCACTAATAGCTAGGGATCTTCCCTTTTCTGCAACGATTCCCCCATCATATTAAGATTGGCGTAGTACCGAAACAATATACCAATACGCCTACAAATACTCACAAATTAAGATTATTTCACCTTTAGTGTCTACGCCGCCTTTGTTATATCTTAACGTTGTTGACTTCCATCGAAAGCCTTAGGTTTGATTCCTGGCTCTGCTACATTACCGATTTTGATTTAAGGTGCTGGACATTCGAATCAGTCATGTGTTGTCAGCTCTTTGTATCTCAGAAAATGCAATTGGTGAGTTACCTCTTGGTATCCAAAAAACATCATAAACCTTAATTACCGTATACCTAGAGAATCAGGGAACAACGCATTTCCACTTCAACGTTGTTTAATACTCCTCAAGTTACCATAGTTACACTACACAATAAGCTACTGAATGTGAGATTGCGGTTAGGAGGAAATCAATTCTCCTTGCAGCTGTAGTTTCAATTAGCAGTTTCAATTGATAGCATTCCTACCTTAATTAACGTAACGTATTCTTTAACCACACATATCAACACACACCCATACAAATCCATTTGAGTCTAAATGTTGAGAACATCAGACAAAAACATATACATTGGCAGAGAACAATTGATCCACAATAATAGTCAAGTCATTACCATCTCAAAACGTTTATACACTCAATAGTACTTTTACGGTGCGCGTAAGGCGGCTTCGGTGGCGTAGTCGGTAGCATGCTGAGCTTCTATGCCCAAGATAGCGGGTTCAAACCCGGCCGAAGCCGTCGGATTTTTTAAGAGCGTTAAAATCCCTCAGTATGCCTTCCTTCGGAGGGGAAGTAAAGCCGGCGGTCCCATGTCATAGATTTATGGCATGTTAAAGAACTTTCCACTAATTACACCTGTGTGAAACTAAATTGTATAGGTTAAGAATGTAAACAACGCTCTTAGGTTTCTATGTTCGTTGCCAAGAGCCGACTGCGGTGGCGTCTAGTAGCTGAGTTCTGAACTAAGCCTAGTAGTCGTTGACGGTGGCGTTTGGCGGCAAAAGTAGGAACTATTTAAAAAATTCTAAGTTGCAGTCTGCACTTAAATTTAAAAAAACAGATACACACACTAATACAGCCATCACAATTAACACCGGTTATCAGACAGATTCTACACACACCCAAAGTACACGGGGCTACATGACCGCGTTGTCGCAGCCCCTAAACTTAAGAACCAACCAACCAACCAACCAATGGTGCGCGTAACAAATTATTTAACCCTTTATAGGGCAAAAGACTGGGGGTATAATTTTTATTTTTTATTTTGCACATTAGTAATTGGGGGTGATAAGATGAGTAGGAATATGCAACAATTTTATGGATGTGGATTCTATTTTATGAAATATGGGGTGGGAAATTATTATCCCACTGCCCATACCCGACAGTATGTTTTCTTAAATGAGCAATGGGGTGATAATTTCCCATCTCCAAATTATGATAATACTGTGTTTTATTTAACAGGATATAATTCAACGTGTGACAATAAAGTTCGGGGTGAATAGTCCTATACTATTAACATAGATGAACAATGCACGACAGTGACCCTATTGACCTTCGAAATAGTCCCCTCCCGTAGTTAAGCGATGCTGAGATCGGCGATACATGTCCTGGAAACTTTGCAAGAAGGCGTCCTTTGGGATGGTGTTCAAAAGGCTCGTCACGGGACCGAGTCTATATTACGAACCGATTGTTGGCTTACCTGAAGCAGTCCTTCGAAGTAATCCCCGTGGATGGTTATGCACTTCTGCGTGTGTCTGTACAAGTCCTGGAAACTCTTTAGGGATAGCTTTCAGTTGGGTCGTCACATTACGTTGGATGTCCAAAATGTTCAAAAACCTCTGGCCCTTCAGGGCTTTTCGGTGACCCGCCACTCCAAACTTGACACTTGACTTCGGGGTCGTACTTCAGACACCAGGTCTCGTCGTCCGCGGCGATGGTTTTCAGATAAGCCATTCCATTCCACAGAACATTCACCCTTCTCACGGCCACCCGCAAAACAGATGCGCATGGTAGGTTGCATAAATTCATCCTCACTGCAACCCGCCGAACCGGTCTGCATGGTAAGTTGCCTAATTCATCCTTCTAAACATGCACTGTGCAAGCAAGTCTTACACGTTGCATTGTGTGTCGCTAATGTTGCCAGGTCGACCATTCTGACTGTATTCACCGAACGCAACGTGATGAGGTTTTGAACACCATCCCAACGGACGCCTTCATGCAAAGTTTCCAGGACATGTATCGCCGATCTCTGCATTGCACAGTTACGGGAGGGGACTATTTCGAAGAACAATAGGGTCACTGTCGTTAATGGTTCATCTATGTTGATAGTATAGGACTATTCACCCCGAACTTTATTGTCACAGGTTGTGTATAAAAACACCCATCAGGCTCTATAACTAGAAAAAAAACGTAATCCCAACGCAACACAAGGTCAGTGACATATATCATCTTTGCCGAAATTTGCACAAAAAATATAAAAGTGATTTTGGAATGTTAAAAGTTAGTGCATTCGAATATAATTCAATAATTTCAAAATAGTATTTACTAAAAACACAGAAAATTAATTTTAAAAATCTTGTATTCTATGGCAAACACCCTGAGCAGGATAATTATTTCCATTCTAGCTGAAATATATTTACTCAAGTGACCAAAACCATTATTAACATTGTATTTCAGTTACATACCAACGTTTACAAATCTCTTATCTTCAACAAAAACACCTTCTTCTGTAAAACAATGCATTTATTTCACTCATCACAACTGAACTGGCGAGCACGTGCACTGTGGAGACCACTGGGATATACTGCATGCTTCCCACCTTTGGTTTCTGATGACAGTATAAATCAAATTAATAGGTTTTCTGTATTTCTCTGCATCTAGTTTGTGGATGCATGTCGAACTGCTTGAAATGAAAGGGGTGGGATGATTCTCTCCCTAACACCGTTCTATAAAAGCATGGTGGGAAGATAGTATACCAAGGACCCAGTAATTCTAATTCGACAGGAGTGAACTATTCACTACATTTTACAACATTCCAACGCAGAGGCTCAAAATTTAATGTATGCATAACATGAAGGGCAACTTGCAGTCAGTAAACACAAGTATTTAGACCTACCATTAAATTGTAGATAAGCCAACACCAAATACTGCCTTCAAAGCGTTCTATGTATACATAAATGTAATCCGCCAACGCAGTTTCCGTTTGAAATTTTGAAATTATTATACAGTATAGGCCTGTCAAGTATTTTTTATTCGAAGTGATTTTCGTCGAAGATACTCAATTGCTTCAATTTCCATACTCCAAATTCAACATGAACATAAGTCAAAAGTTCTTGATTATTAAGATATAATAAAACGTTAACTAATTAAACATTAATATAAGCCAGAATTCCATCAAATACAAAATGAAAAGCTTCATTGGCAATCATTGGGAACACATTTCACTTACACATATAAAACAATGACATATTTCAAGTAAATTTATAGCAAAAGTTTAGTCGATGTGAGTGTCAGATTGACAGTTTTTCATTTATATTGTTTTCGTACAATACTTTATAAACAGATTGCTTTTTTAGATTTGGCAACTATGTTATAAATTGATAAATAACACACCTACATGGTTCCAAGTTTCATAGGCCCTCGATGTAGTCTCCTTCACTGCGTACAACGTGTTCCCAGCGACGCGGAAGCTGTTTGATTCCCATGGCACTGCCCAATCTATCGATGGTGGAAAGAGTGTGCTCGACAGCCTGCACAACATCTCCAATTGTAGGGTTGCGGTTCCCGCGCAGTGGCTTCTTCATCTTCGGGATGAGATCAAAGTCGCAAGGACTTAAGTCGGGAGAGTAGGGGGGATGATAGAGCACCTCCAAGTTCCAGCGATTCAACAATGCTGACACAACTCCTGCTGTGTGTGACCTAGCATTGACATGCAGAATGATGCGCAGAGTATCCATCTGGTGTCGCCGTTTCCATGTCAGAGCTGCTAGGAGATGGTCATGCAGAAAGGAACAATAGTACACCGCATTAACGGTTCGCCCTGGGAGAACGGTATGTTTTATGGTCACACAATTTCAATCATAGGCAAGAATCAACATTACCTTCACATAAGTGGGGGTTTGTCGAACTGTTTGTTTCCGTGCTGATCCGTGGAGCCGCCACTCATTCGATTGGCGTTTCAACTGTGGCTCATAAGAATTGGCCCACGTCTCGTCAATTGTTATGATACGCCATAAGAAGTCCTCTCCTTCGCGCTCATAACGCTGCAAGTGCGTACGAGAAGCGTCATATCGCAGCCGTTTCTGCATGTCGGTTAAGTCATGCGGAAACCATTTTGACTCAATTTTCCTCATATTCGGGCAGTCCTTCTGGATAAGGAGGACAGTCGAATTCGCCAGTCCTGAATGTTGCGCTAATTCTCGAAGCGTTACGTTCCAATCCACCTCCACTAACGCGGACAACATCTGAACATTTTCATCACTTACTGGTGGGTGTCCAGATCGAGGCATGTCCTCCACACGTTCGCGCCCATCTCGAAAGGCTGCAACCCATCTTGCTACCGTTCTGTAAGTTAACGAAGATGCACCGCACGCCTCGTGCAGTCCTTGGTGACACTCTAGAGCCGTGCGACTTCTAACACACTGAATTTATATCCACGTTCTCCACTCCTGCTTCGAAAACATTGCGACCGTCTTGCGCGAGCGCTTGCCCACAACTACTCATCTAACAGGCACCACTGCATACGAATGGGGGAGGAGACGGACGAGGTAATGTGCTCTAAGGGAGGGGATACAGGTAATCAATTTTTGGTAACAATGGCAGAGTCCAACACCGTTGCAACATAAAGCAGCAGCATCGTTGCCAAAACTAAAAAAGCAACCCTATTTTGCAGATGGATAGATATTTGATATCAGTACTACCAAACCTCTTGTATCATGTAACATGAACTCATGTATACTACCGAAACACATTGGAAAGTTAAACTTGAAATGTTCCTTCTTCCACTACTGTGGCTTCTTTTAGATATCGTCATTTTGAGTCCTGCACATTCACTCATTAGCTAGGGAAGAGTATTATTAAAAGTTCTGGAGCTCATTTCGTATTCATAGTTCCTAATGCTCACTGCTCACAAATGTAAACACTAATTAATACAAGCATCACAAAAATAAATCGCTAAATACTTCAATTATGTAGCATAACTTGTTTGAATGTACACACATCAAAAAAAGTTTTGCATCACCTCGGTTCCCAGATCTCCGGCATATAGACGTTGACTGTGTATATTGTATCCAAGATACAGTCCCTTTGACTGTTCATAGATGTCACTAAAACTGCTCAAAGATGTAAACAACCATGCATGAGCAGGGCCTATTAGACGGAGGGGGTACGACAGCCGATCAGTTCCAGTCATTCCACCAGGACGAAGGTACGCTGCTCATGTTGTCTGTAGTTCTACCATGCCTAGAAGGTCAATACCGCAGTTCGATCGCGTCCGCATTGTTACTTTGTGTCAAGAAGGGCTCTCAACAAGGGAAGTTTCCAGGCGTCTCAGAGTGAACCAAAGCGATGTTGTTCGGACATGGAGGAGGTACAGAGATACAGGAACTGTCGATGACAGGCCTCGCTCAGGCCGCCCAAGGGCTACTACTGTAGTGGATGACCGCTACTTACGGATTGCCGCTCGGAGGAACCCTGACAGCAATGCCACCATGTTGAATAATGCGTTTCGTTCAGCCACAGGACGTCGTGTTTCAACTCAAACTGTGCGCAATAGGCTGCATGATGCGCAACTTCACTCCCGACGTCCATGGCGAGGTCCAGCTTTGCAACCCCGACACCATGCAGCGCGGTACAGATGGGCCCAACAACATGCTGAATGGACCCCACGGAATTGGCATCACGTTCTCTTCACCGATGAGTGTCGCATATGCCTTCAACCAGACAATCGTCGGAGACGTGTTTGGAGGCACCCTGGTCAGGCTGAACGTCTTAGACACACTGTCCAGCGAGTGCAGCAAGGTGGTGGTTCCCTGATGTTTTGGGGTGGCATTATGTGGGGCCGACGTACGCCACTGGTGGTCATGGAAGGCTCCGAAACGGCTTTACGATACCTGAATGACATCCTCCGACCCATAGTGCAACCATATCGGCAGAATATTGGAGAGGCATTTGTCTTCATGGACGACAATTCTCGACCTCATCGTGCACATCTTGTGAATGCGTTCCTTCAAGATAACGACATCGCTCGACTACAGTGGCCAGCATGTTCGCCAGACATGAACCCTATCGAACATGCCTGGGATATGTTGAAAAGGGCTGTTTATGGACGTCTTGACCCACCAACCACTCTGAGAGATTTACGCCGAATTGTCGTTGAGGAGTGGGACAATTTGGACCAACAGTGTCTTGATGAACTTGTGGATAGTATGCCACGGCGAATACAGGCATGCATCAATGCAAGAGGACGTGCTACTGGGTATTAGAGGTAGTGGTGTGTACTGCAATCTGGACCACAAATGCTGAAAGTCTAGCTGTATGATGGTACAACATGCAATGTGTGGGTCTCATGAGCAATAAAACGAGCTGAAATGTTGTTTGTGTTGATCTCTATTCCCTTTGTATTTAACGGTTCCGGAAGTCTTGGAACCGAGGTGATGCAAAACTTTTTTTTATGTGTGTATATGTATGCTTCCAAACAAGGAGTGGAATTATTAGTGGTGGTGATGATGATGGTGTTTATTATTATTATTATTGTTATTATTATTATTATTAATAATATTATTATTATTAATAATATTATTATTATTAATATTATTATTATTATTTTGATTAGTGTTGTTTTAAAAGGGAGTGTAGTGAGGTCATTTGCTACTCCTAACGGAGTTAAAAAAGAACTTACTATTTATTTAAAGAGTGTTGAGGTAGATGTCTAAATAAAACAAGTAGTTCCGTGAAGAAATAAACAGCCTATTTTCATGTATCCCACCTATGTTAATATCCTCTATCAGCCTACAAAATTTCAGTTTCGTTGCTATAATAGATTCGTAGATATTGAGAACCGTCTAAATATTTAGGATGGTCAACGTGTTGGACTTTTATAAATGTAGGGCATAAAGTTATGTACTATTACATGAAGATTATTGCGTAGGTGTATTATTTAAACAATTGGCATGATTAGGACACAATAAATAAAAAGACGGATTAAAAAAGACGCACAGCCGCCATCTTGTGGTTATGAAAACAATTGAAATGAATTAGATGTCAATGGGTTGAAATTTGTATAAGCATTCAGAGTAGCAAGTTTGACTGGGCTCTGATGGTTAAATCGCGAGAAACGTCCATTTAAATATTTAAATTTCTCGTCGCCGCCATCTTGGATTTGTCCTCACCAGGTTATTGAAAGTCCCATAGGTGAACTTATGTTTATAGACATTATCGACTTACAAAATTTCAGTTTGATTGCTGCCATAAATTAGTAGATACCGGTAGTAAGAACCGTCTAAATATTTCGGATGGTTGCCATGTTGGATTTTTATATATGTAGGCCATAGAGTTATGTACTATTAGGTAAATATTATTGCGATATATTTAGACGGTTCTCATTATCTACTAATCTATGACAGCGATAAAACTGAAATTTTGTATGTTGTAGATGCAATTAACATAACTAGAATATATGAAAATAGGCTATTTACGTCTTCACAGAACTAATTGTTTATTTATTGTTAGTTAATGTGCTTGTAATCTGTGTATGTGCATGCTGAGTTCCCATACCCTCTACTCCACCAACAAGCTGTCTACGGTGTGAACACTTAGCCTATGGTAAATGCTGTCGAAGCCCGACTGGTCGGAGATGATACGATAACTCGGCGTGCATCACCCTCCTGTGCTTCTCCTAGTTTCAAGTCCATATTCATCTTTTTAAGGGATGACCCAAAGGAATTTGGGGTTAAAATATCATCAGACATGTTTTCATTGTATACTGGAGCGGCTTCGGTGGCGTAGTCGGTAGCATGCTGAGCTTCTATGCCCAAGATAGCGAGTTCAAATCCGGCCGAAGCCGTCAGATTTTTTAATACCGTTAACAATCCCTCAGTATGCCTTCCTTCGGAGGGGAAGTAAAGCCGGCGGTCCCATGTCATAGATTTATGGCATGTTAAAGAACCTTCCACTAATTGCACCAGTGTGAAGCTAAATTGGATAGGTTAAGAATGTAAACAACGCTCTTAGGTTTCTACGTTCGTTGCCAAGAGCCGACTGCGGTGGCGTCTAGTAGCTAAGTTCTGAACTTGGCCTAGTAGTCGTTGACGGTGGCGCTTGGCGGCAAAAGTAGGAACTATTTGAAAAATTCTAAGTTGCAGTATTCAAATTAAAAAAACAGATAACACACACTAATACAGTCATCATAATTAACACCGGTTATCAGACAGATTCTACACACACCCAAAGTGCACGGGGCTACATGACCGCGTTGTCGCAGCCCCTAAACTTAAGAACCAACCAACCATTGTATACTGGCAAAAATGCATTCAAGTTTCACCAGGATCTGGAACTTGTCGTTTGCATGGTCCCTTGGAAATAGAAGAGATCTGATGCATCGTTTAGGGGATTGCAACATCATGGTCACTAGGCCACTCTACTGGTTCATAATCTAAGCTGCGGTGCATAGTAATAATAATAATAATAATAATAATAATAATAATAATAACCTCTTCTTCAACCACTCCAACAACAATCTGTCTACGGTAAGAGAGTGTAGCCTATGGAGTATGGTAAATGTTACCAACATAGAGAACTAGAATCCAACTCCCAACAAATGCAGATGAAATGGTGAATTATACCCAATGACATGATGAACATGGGAATACTTACTAAGTTGGCCTCACGAACTGAAGTCGGGTTATTGTCTCACTCTTTGGCCTCTTCCATTGCTTTCTGTCTCCGGCCATATTCTCGTTGGCTCCCAGGGCCTCCAGGTCTTTCCTGACTCCATCCCGCCATCTTTACTTTGGTCTACCGAGGGGTCTTTTTCCTTGTGATTTTCCTTCTAGCACTCTTTTTTACCATCTCTTCTTCCCTTGTCAGTACTTGTCCCAGCCACATAATAATATTAATGATTTTATTAATGCAGCCAATGACCATGTAATTTTCTTTTCATGACAGGTCAGAGTAGGGATAATGGAAGGAAATCTGCCATTTACCTATTGAAAGGAACCGTCCCAGAATTAGCCTGGTGGTAAAAATGAGATACCACAAAACCATTTTCAGGACGACCGAAGTGAGATTCAAACCCACGCTCTCTTAAGCGCTAGATAGCGCGTTATCGGGCACCGCCGCCAGTAATAATAATGATATGGATTTTACGGCCTTCCCATCTCCTTTGGCCTAAGACATGATGGACTGAGTGTTAGCTCTGACACGTTGTTGTTGCTGTTGTCGTCGTTTCATTTGGGAGACTGGAGCAAATATGTTATTTTCTAGCCTCAATTTAAATCGTAGTTGTTTCATTTAAGAGGCTTGGACATCGTAGTGATATATCCCCGTGTACTTGGGAGTGTGTAGAATTTATCTGATGACCTGTGTGGTTTCTGTAGGAATGTGTATATCATACTAATATATAACAAGATGTTCAGTAAAGAACATATAGCCTACTTTCTCCTAAATGAATGGGTATTGTTATAACCCTTTGTCCTTTTCAAGGAGTATGATTGAATGTTGGTTGTAGTAGCTTGTTGTGCTATAGGGATATTAAACATGAATATGAGGTGCCCTTTGCTAGTGCTACCTCTGTACCAAATTTCGTTCAATTCGGTTTCACCGTGTTTGAATTGATAGGGGGAATCGATTTGCACACATACTTGGCCACCATCTGCAAACTATTGGGCTGATGTTCTTGCAGTTTGGTCTGAATATGTTTCCCACATGAAGATATGGTGTTGCAAAATTTGGTAGAGACTAGATTATTAGGTTGGTCGTAATTACATTATAGCTTTTAACATTTGGGTGGCCGCGATTACGTTTCCGTCAAGATAGCGGTGATATAAAACATGACACTGAGGTGCCCTTTGCTAGTGCTACCTCTGTACCGTGTTCGAATTGATAAGGGGAATCGATTTTCACACAAAGATGGCCGCCATCCGCAAAATATTAGGCTGATGACCTATTAGCTTGGTCGAAGGATGCTCCCTCCATAAAGGTATGTTGTTGCTAAATTTGCTAGAGATCGGATGATTAGGCTAATCGTAATTTGATTTAAGCTTTCAACATCTGTGTGGCCGCCATTACGTTTCCGTCAAGATGGCGGCAATATAAAACATGACACTGAGGTGCCCTTTGCTAGTGCTACCTCTGTACCAAATTTCGTTCATTCGGTTCCACCGTGTTCGAATTAATAGGGGGAATCAATTTTGACACAAAGATGACCGCCATCCGCAAACTATTAGGATAATGGCCTATTAGATTGGTCAAAGGATGCTCCCTCCATAAAGGTATGTTGTTGCAAAGTTTGGTAGAGATCGGATGGTTATGTTAGTCGTAATTTGATTTAAGCTTTAAACATTTGTGTGGCCGCCATTACGTTTATGTCAATATGGCGGCGATATAAATCATGACACTGAGATGCCCTTTGCTAGTGCTATCTCTGTACCAAATTTCGTTCCATTGGGTTTCACCGTGTTTGAATTAATAGGGGGAATTGATTTTGACACAAAGATGGCCGCCATCCGCAAACTATTATGCGAATGACCTATTAGATTGGTCAAAGGATGCACCCTCCATAAAGGTATGTAGTTGGAAAATTTGGTAGAGATCGGATGATTAGGTTATCGTAATTTGATTTAAGCTTTGAACATTCGTGTGGCCGTCATTACGTTTCAGTCAATATGGCGGCGATATAAAACATGACACTGAGGTGCCCTTTGCAAGTGCTACCTCTGTACCAAATTTCGTTCCATTCGGCTCCACCGTGTTCGAATTATTAGGGGGAATCAATTTTGACATAAAGATGGCCGCCACCCGGAAACTATTAGGCTAATAACCTATTAGATTGGTCAAAGGATGCCCCCTCCATAATGGAATGTTTTTGCAAAGTTTGGTAGAGATCGGATGGTTATGTTAGTCGTAATTTAACTTAAGCATTGAACATTTGTGTGGCCGCCATTACGTTTCTGTCAAGATGGCGGCGATATAAAACATGACACTGAGGTGCCCTTTGCTAGTGCTACCTCTGTACAAAATTTCGTTCCATTCGGTTCCACCGTGTTCAAATTAATACGGGGAATCAATTTTGACATAAAGATGGCCGCCATCCGCAAACTATTAAGCTAATAACCTATTAGATTGGTCAAAGGATGCTCCATTCATAAGGGAATGTTGTTGCAAAGTTTGGTAGAGATCGGATGGTTATGTTAGTCGTAATTTAACTTAAGCTTTGAACATTTGTGTGGCCGCCATTAGGTTTCTGTCAATATGGCGGCGATATAAAACATGACACTGAGATGCCCTTTGCTAGTGCTACCTCTGTACTAAATTTCGTTCCATTCGGTTCCCCGTGTTTGAATTAATAGGGGGAAATGATTTTCACACAAAGATGGCCGCCATCCGCAAACTATTACGCTGATGACCTATTAATTTGTTGAAAGGATGCTCCCCCCATAAAGGTATGTTGTTGCAAAATTTGGTAGAGATCGGATGATTAGGTTAATCGTAATTTGATTTAAGCTTTGAACATTTGTGTGGCCGCCATTACGTTTCCGTCAAGATGGCGGCGATATAAAACATGACACTGAGGTGCCTTTTGTTAGTACTACATCTGTACCAAATTTCGTTCCATTCGGTTGCACCGTGTTCGAATTAATAGGGGGAATCGATTTTCACACAAAGATGGCCGCCATCCGCAAACTATTACGATGATGACCTATTAGTTTGGTCAGGGGATGCTCCCCCCATAAAGGTATGTTGTTGCAAAATTTGGTAGAGATCGGATGATTAGGTTAGTCGTAATTTGATTTAAGCTTTGAACATTTGTGTGGCCGCCATTACGTTTCCGTCAAGATGGCGGCGATATAGAACATGACACTGAGGTGCCTTTTGTTAGTACTACCTCTGTACCAAATTTCGTTCCATTCGGTTGCACCGTGTTCGAATTAATTGGGGGAATCGATTTTCACACAAAGATGGCCGCCATCCGCAAACTATTACGCTGATGGCCTATTGGTTTGGTCAAAGGATGCTCCCCCCCATAAAGGTATGTTGTTGCAAAATTTGGTAGAGATCGGATGATTAGGTTAGTCGTAATTTGATTTAAGCTTTGAACATTTGTGTGGCCGCCATTACGTTTCCGTCAAGATGGCGGCGATATAAAACATGACACTGAGGTGTCCTTTCATAGTGCTACCTTTGTACCAAATTTCGTTCAATTCGCATTCACCGTGTTCGAATTGATAGGGGGGGACAGACATTCAGAGTCCACACACTCACACGCACACAGACACACACACACAGACTCACACACACACATACACACACACACACACACACACACAGACTCACACACACACATACACACACACAGACAGACACACTTTTTTCGCCCTGTGTTGATCTCATAAGTCTACTTTCATTTTTTGCAAAAATCGAAAGTAGGCTAAAAATGAGATGGTGTGTGTCTGTCTGTCTGTCTGTCTGTCTGTTACTCAATAACGCAAGAACCACTGGTCCGATGTAAATGAAATTTTGCATGGATGTAGCTGATTTACCATGTTTACATATAGGATACTTTTAGTTTCTATATTTTGCACAATTAAAAAATGGCGACCATTTTAGTGACGTCACTACACCCTTTGGTTTCAAAATGTCGTATTTCCATATCAAATAAAAAGAGAACGCTAAGAAATAGAAAACTTTTGATGGCACTTATGAGCTTCAAAATTTAATTTCCTATCCGAAAGGTCCTTATCACTTTTCGTGTATCTCAAACGGTTAGTGAGTAAACCCCATATATGTGACGTCACTACACCCTTTGGTTTCAAAATTTCATATTTCCATTTCAAAAACAAAGAGAACGCTGAGAAATAGCTAACTTTTGATGCATACACGATCTTTAACATTTAATTTTCTATCCAAAAGGTCCTTATCACTTTTCGTGTATCTCCAACGGTTAGCGAGTAAAACCCAAATGTGTGCAATAAATCACGGTCAACACCGAGCGGTGCAGTATATCTCTACATACATAAAAATTAAAGTTTGTATGTTTTTTTTTCGCAATTTCTGCGGAAATTTGAGTTATTTACGCGTTTCAGTCTGTTTTATTATCGATGCACGCGCAAATAATTTTTTGGTCTGTCTGTCTGTCTGTCTGTCTGTTTGTTTGTGTGTGTACAACTTTGTTCCCTTATAACTTGAGAACGGCTGGGTGTATCAACGTAAAATTTGGTACAGATATCCATCAGAGGCACGACACTAATCATTGATGTAACTCTTCTCCGTACCCCTCATAAAAGAGAGCCTACCCCCCTAAAATACATGCTGAAATAGGAGTAGAAGAACGAGACAAATGTCATTTTCAGCCCCTCAATGTGAGAGACAAAACTCGGGGGCCCTAAAGGGTCCCCGAAATACGCATTTTAAGGCCCTAAAACCAACCATTTTGGAGATATTTCCAGAAAACTAATTTCATTTAATAAACTAATGAACGAATACATGCCGGTAACCATGGCAACAGATTCTCAGAGGTCCATCTATTGCTGTAAGACGCAATGCAATTCCATTAATTACATTGGTGTGAAAGTTTGCAAACGGCTAGAAGGTTATCACGGAACCAAATTAAGCTGTAAAATTCATCAATACGTATAATGCGCTTAAGGGGGTCAAGGGGTACACTAGAATTTTTTCACGCGATTTAAACCTGCGGGTGTGGTACGGCAGGTCTATTATATTCCTATCCCTATATTATATTATTATTATTAGTATTATATTATGGCGTACAACTAGGAGACAAAGGCCCTCGGTGCCAGAAACAAAACTTGGGGGCCTCGAAAACTACATTATAAGGCTCTAAAACCAACAGTATCCGAAATATTCCCAGAAAACTAATTTAATTTAATTTAACAAACTAATGAAGGAAAGGAAATCGGTAACCATGACAACATTATCTCAAGGGGTGGCATCCAACTATCCATATATTTATGTAAGAAGCAATGTCACTCCATTTATACCTTGCCACGATGGGTGAGTGGATAGCGTGTCGGTCTACTAACCCCAAGATTGCAGGTTCACTCCTTTCCGTGGTACAGGCCGGACGTTTGTTTTAGACGAGTGAAAAATCTTAATGGAAGCCTGGAGGCGAGTTACTACAGTACCTGTATTGTAATCAGCTACCCCAAGCGCTCCGATGATTGATAAAGCTGTTTCACACTATCGCTGAAGTATAGTCACTGGCAAATATAATGACGTTATGTTCGTAACTACGTAACGTGTATTTCCGTGTCACACAATACTTCGACGTGGACTGTACTGTCTGCTCAAGTCTGGAATTCCATTACATCAGATCGGTGGTAACAAATGTGAAGTGATAGGGTGAGAGAGTGACTGTGTACAGGCTCACCCGCAAGCTTCAAGGTCAAGGACAATCATCTAAAACAAACGTCCGGCCTGTAGGTGATTTTTGAAAGGCGGCAAAAATACGACTCGCATGTCATACGATGTTGGAATGGCAAAGAACCCATTTGAATTCAGTAGGCCGTGTTCATAATGGCAAAATTAACCTCAGGAGTTTCCGCCAACACAAAGTTCCTCATTTGTCTATTAGAAAGCGCTATAGTGTTCAAGGAGCTTAGATATCTACCCTCCTTGACTTTCATAATGATTCAAGGAACAACGAAATTTCGACATGCAAGCTACCCTCTGGGTGTCAAATTACGAAGCTTGCACCCGGCATCCGAGGCCATACGATATTATTATTAGGCTACTCCATTTATTACATTTCTGTGAAAGCTTGCAAATGGCAATAAGGTTATCACGGAACCAACGTAGGCTGTATAATTCGTCAATGCAATTAAGGGGGTCAAGGGGTAAACTAGAATTTTTTCATGCAATTTCACGTTCGACATATAGTACAGAAAGTCTATTATATCTACAAACAGCAACATTATTTTGAGAAATTCCTGAATTGAATCAGCATTTTTTGCGGCTTTTAGGAATTTGGGCCATTTGATGCTAAAGAACCTGAATGTTCATGCACCACAATCCTTTATAATTTATGAAAGAGGTCTTCCTGTGTATGGGGACCTAACACAACGTAGAGGGTCATTTTTTATGTGAGGTGTATTGCGTTTCGTCTACAAGGCTTTCAAATCTATTTCACGTCAGGAAGTACACGTTAGGTGAATTTAGTTTGAGAGCACATTTTAACTAATATTTTTTTTTTTGTCGATATACGGGTTCATCGTAGGGATGATTTTGTTTGATACGTATGGTAGATATACCCATATTTGGATATCTGGGTGATATGTTGTAGACAATAGAATTGTCTGTCTGACTTTCTGTGTATCTTTATGCACGCCTATAAATCGTGTTCGGATGCTTGGTGCATCGTAAAATTAGGTATGGTAAACATGAGTCAATACCCAATCATTTATAAAACTCTTCACCGTACTTTTCATACAGTAGAAGGGTGGATATAGGGAAAAACTTCTCAAAATACATGCTAAAATAGGCGAAATATAAAAATTATCCTAGAAGGACGATCAAAGCATATGTTGCGCTTCTCATTGTGAGACACAAAATTCGCGAGTCTGTATGGGGTCTCCGAAAACCACGTTTTAAGGCCCTTAAATTAACAGTGTGTGTGATATTCCCAGAAAACTAACTTCGTTCTGATAAACTTATGAAGGAATGACAAACCGTTAACCATTGCAACAGTAGCTCAATTGATAATGTCTGGTGTTAATATATAACACCATTCGAAGAACGGGTACTTCTGCTAGTTTGTAATATAGGTGAGAATTGCGAAGGAGCCAGCCGTGGTGTTTTTTAGGAACCATTCTGGCATTTGCCTAGAGTAGAAGTGGGAAACCACAGAACACCAGTTCCAGAACTGGCTGGGTTGGGAATCGAACCCAACTTTTCTAAGTTTTGTCTCACAGGATTGAGTGTGCACCACTCCCGCACTCAGACCACAATATTTTTCCGCAGAGCCACGTATCGAACCAGGACTCAGAGGTGATAACCATGAATTCTAGTCACTACGCTACTTGCTGGACGCAAGTAAATCGCTTTTAATATTTGATCAAACACAGTCAAGAAGCTTAAAGCCTCTCTTTGTCATGAACGCGCTCTTTAAAATCCAATTTTAGGAAATCGTTTGTTTTACAATTATTGTTAGAGAAACCAATTACGAGTGTACAAAATAATATTTTGTAATTAAATATCTTGCTCGTTTTGTTTAGAGTTTGTATTGGACATTGGCTGTCAGTCACTGAAACCAGCAGTTACGTTTTTATCCCATCCATTCGTTAATAGTTGACCTTACTGTCTAGGAATGGTGAAAGCTTCTCGCTGAGCTGTGGTTGAGACGATTGATTTCTGTATTATATGTCCGTGGCAGGCGGGTAGTAGTCAAGAGGTCTTGCTTGTCAGCCAGAGGGAGGGTCCTATTGACCCATTCGGTCGCCACAGTGGCAGCAGCTGTAATAAAACCAAGTGACATTCCCAGAAAGCGCTATGTCCAGTCCAGACCTCAAGGGGATAGGCCGCCATGCGACACAGTCTACCCCTCCAGTCCACCACCAGCCTCACATCATACCTTGAATACGTGGCCATTACGGGACATACATTCTCAGGATTTCTAGGATACGGTAACTTAACGGCAGGAGTAGCTCGTGTCAAACTTTGGAAATGTGAGTTACATTAGTTTTTGGTTCAAGTCCAGGCTGAGTAATGGTGATGTATTTGGTCGCCAATCTTGAGCGTGTCTAGAATTGATTTGATAAACCTTGTTACAGTGGCATTCTGGCCGGCCTCGTGGCTAAATGGTTAGCGCGCTAGACTTTGGCCCGAAGTGCCCGAGGTTCGATTCCCGGCCGAGCCATCAGGGATTTTAATCTCCTGGGGTTAATTCCCGTGGCTCGGGGACTGCGTGTATGTGAGGTCTTCATCATCACTTCATCCTCATTACGACGCGCAGGTCGCCCACGGCCGTCAACTAGAAAGACCTGCACTCGGCCTCTCCGGAGGTCACACGATTATTATCATCATCACTGGTATTCTTACGAGTTTAAGAATTTGCAGTTGGAGGAAGGATATGGAAGGTGACGACTAAGGTTAAAACGTGGAATAACCAAGTACACGAGGTATATGGCCTCAATATTGCGAAACCCTAAATTAAATAACAAAGACACGTTTTAGTTTTTATAATAAGTTAACGGATAGAGTTGAGTGAGTTATAAGTGAGCCAGGTACTCGCGCAATTCGTTGAATCTCTTCTTAGGTCAAGGTAAGTACACCCATAATGCTAACCTGTTCTCTCAAGTTTGTTATGAGAACCAACCTTCAGACAGCCTGATCAGCGATTTGTTAGGACAAACGTTACAGCTTAAGTACAGAGGGCAGTTATAAGACTTTCCTCCGAGAGGTGATAAGAATACATTTTGGTGGCCATTCTGTGGTGACACACGTGATGTTTGAACGAAGTCTAAGTCCAGCTCAAGATCAGTCTCTACCCTCTTGCCTTCACTACGTTCCCTTTCATTCACGCCACCCATACCATACAACAGGAATATAACCGAACCAAGATGTGTATCCTAAATGTCCAATAGTCAGCAGACGCAAGTCTTCGGGTCAAGCAGCAAAGCGGGAAACCAGTGGTAACGCTGAATATAAGGAGCGTCACAAAGGCCTTAAGTGAAAAACAAATTTGGTTCTTTGCTAGACGTCGTAAGAGGAATATTATGTAATGGCGAATCAGAGAAAACGATATACCACTCAAGAGGCAACGAATATCAGTGAGGTTTTCATACACTAGACCAATAGATTAAGCTAATTTATTATGTTCGACCCTGACTATTATATGTCAGAAAACTGTATCATAATGATGGTCATTATAACACTATTTTTCATTATGAAACAGTTTCTCCCACCAATCAGAGCTCAAGAAACAGTTGTTTGACCAATTAGGTGAGGATAGCAACGCACCTGCACTGAGTTCCAAGGCCTTCTAATTTAAATTTCACTGCCTGGCCTAGTGTTATAGTGGGGCAGTCGAGGAGGCCATGGTCAAATACAAGGTATTCTGTGCGTCCCATGCGGTCTGTTCAGTACATAAAACTGGCGAAATCTTGACAGATATTTAGGAATATTTCTGTTCGAAAATAAAATAGTTATAATAATTATCGTCGAACATAAACAGTGATATGTAACTCGCCTATGATGGTAATTAAGACACTCGTAAGGAAATTATAAAACTCGCATACGCTCGTTTTATAAACATACTCGTGTCTTAATTATTGTCATTATAGGCTCGCTGCATAATGTATTATTATATGCTTGCTTGACTTATAATGCTGCTAAAACAAAGCTTAATAAATAACATAACGAAATACATTCTGTTAAAATTATAGCTAACAAACACCATAACAAAATATATCAAATAAAGGAAAATGAGTAAAAAAATAATCTATAATAGAATGATCCAACAATGTACAGTACTGTATCTTCAATTTGATTTAAATTGTGTGATTTGTCACAATGGTAACAATACTGAATTCTATGCTATAAAATGTATATTATACATGCAAATAAAAACTATTTGAAAATAAATTACACTGTATATATACTGTACCACATGAAATACATAATAAGTACCTTTTAAGAACCAAGATTAACGGCTGAGGGGACCCGATGCGCTGATCACGTTTCACCCCAATATCTGCAGGCCAAATGGCTGGACAGTGGTCGCTTGGTAGACCTAGGCCCTTCATGGGCTGTAGTGCCTGTTAAGAACTGATAACCGACAGCGGTAGCTTCGCTCGCTAAGACACAGCGCTAGGCTATGTGACCAAGCACTCTACGGACTCGGTAGACGAGGGTTCGAACCCCAACGTATGCCTTCCTTGAAATGGTTTCCCATGGTTTCCCCATTTTCAACTTCAGGCAATTGCTGGAACGGTGCCTTCTGACAGGCCACGGCTGCTTCCTGCCACATCCTTGCTGAGTTTCCTTCATCTTCATTCATTTCATCTCTCATTGACTCCTCTCATGAGGTTGGCGCTAGGAAGGACATCCAGCCGTAAAAATCATCCGCCACATACAGTAGACTTTCATCGCATCTCGTCCCCGACCCCGTTGGAAAAAGGAATAATAAGGAGTAGACATACAGCTGTTAACAACTGATAATATACTGTACACATAACTCACAATACACATGGTGCCTCAAAATACTAATGGATCCTTTAAGGGCTGGCAATGCTCTAGTGTTTACAGTATGATGTTATTTGAGCATTAACACTTTCTACAGGTTGTTGAAAAACAAAAGGTTTCGTCTCTCGTTAATTAATTCTAGCGGTTAAATTACTGATTATATATTAAATCGTAAAATATGTTGATTATGTTGCTTCAGTATTAGAGGACGACACAGTCTTGATGAAAGAGAAATACGTTGCGAAAGTCTTGCATATTTTGTATAAAGACACTGTCCTGACGAATGAACTGATGATGGAAACCGTTACCGATAAGAAAAAAAAAAGTAATTGTGTGAGACTGGAAAAGAATGAGAAAGTCCTATTGACTTCTGATTGGCGAATAAAGGCTAAAGCATGTATGAGAAATCTGCTACTTGGGATGCAAAATAACAGTAATGAATGAAGCAAGGAGAATGTAAAAAGTAGGTTAAAACTGGGAAAGGGAGCTTTTCTACCGAAGTCTGTTGACATCATTTAGGTATGAGAAAGACAGTTTTAAAGTCTTTGCCGGAAGTATAGTGCTGTATGGAAGTGAAACGTTGATTGATGCAGTAAGAAATGAGAAGAATGGACGCATATGAAATGTGGTGATGCATGATAGCAATGAATATTATATATGGGTATATAGAGTAACATATGAAAAAGGTATTAAAACGAATAATGTAAAGAGTGGTGTTTCGTGTGAGTGCTTATGACAAGGCATTCAGATTCAACTCGGATAGTTACGGAATGAATGGTGGAAGGTAAGAACTGTAGGGATAGGACAAAATTTGAATATGTTGAACAGATTGCCTCGAATGTATGGTGTGATAGAAAATGTATGATTATAAAGATAATAGCATTACATCAGAATAGTCAATCCAGTCTAAGGAATGATGACTCGAACACACAACACACACTCATGAGAAGGCGAGAGAACATCAACCGTATATTTTTAAAAAAATAATTGAAAAATTAAGAAATTAAATAAATAAGAAATAAAAATTAAAAATAGAATATTAAAAATTAATAATTTTAACATTTAGAAATTAAAAAGATTAAAAATAAAAGAATTAATTTTTTTTAAATTTACAAATTAAAAAAATAAAATTTAATTATACAAACAAAACTGCCAAATAAAGAAATGCATGAATAAAATAATCAATTCAATAATACTAATTAACAAAATATAGGCTATGCCTCTAAGTTCTCAAATCGTTCACATGAGAAGCGAAAGCACTTGAATTGTTTCCATCAACAAATGTACCACTGTCAGAGATGCTTGCCTCACCGTGCAGTCATGTAAGTCCATACTCCACACACCACCGTATCCCTAAGAATACGATATTCTCTACCTGAACTTACTTATTCAGGTACTTGTTCAAATTTCTCTTGTGTTGTACGGGGGAAGGAAAGGAGGTTGTCCCAAGGGAACGGCCGCACTTTCTCTATTCTCCCGAACGGGAGTCGCGTTTGTCATCCACAAGGGATGGCGCTTTACGATCCCTCCAAGCCAGGGTTCACCTTCGCCCCTCTTAATAATTCAGTGAGGTGTGCCCACTCGGTTGGCAGGCAGTAAACATGGGCTGTATGGAGTTTTATGGGGCTTCGGTGGCGGACTTTATAGCATCACCTTCTTCACCTCTTAAACATCTTATTTCATTTGCTTATAAATTAGTAGACTATAAAATAATTAGTTTACTTTCTGGGAGAAAATCAAGATATAACTATATCATAGCTTCAGTAAAGAATTATAAAAGATTTTACCTAAATAGATCTGCGCATGCAAACACCAGCAAATACTGTAGTTGTTGATTTTTAGGGGCTTTGCAACATCGTGGTTATTTAGCCCGAGCACTTGGGTGTGTGTAGAATTACGCCTGATAACCTGTGTAACTATGAAGTTTGTACAAGTGTGTGTGTATTTGTAATTCAGGTAGGATTTGGGTAGGAAGTGGCCATGGCCTTCAGTTAGGGAAATCACGGAAAACCACTTCCAGGATGGCTGAGGTAGGAATCGAACCCGCGTCTTTTCAGTTTTGCTTCTCGAGGCTGAGTTTACCCCGGTCTAGCCCTCACTAGAATACATTTTCTTGGCAGAGAGGGAATCAAACCCTGGCCTTCGTGGCAGCAATTATTACTAAATATATTTACTACCTCATGGTGGAATAGCTAGAATTCTTGGCTGTCACCCCTAATTTCCGGGTTCGATTCCTGCCTCGGCCACGAAATTTAATTCTAGTCTGAGGGCTCGAACTGGCTACATTCAGCTTTGTGAGCACAAGCTGAGAAATGAATGGTTCGATTCTCACCTCAGCCGTCCTAGAAGTGGGTTTCCGTGGTTTCCCTCTTCTACTCCACAGTAATGCCGGGATGGTTCCTGACTAGAGGCCATGATCACCTCCTGACAAATCCTAGCCCCAATCACAAATACACACATTAATATAGACACCACAATAAGACAAGCTATCAGACAAATCCATCTCATACTCTAGTAGCCGGGGTTAAATGACTCCGATGACGCAAGCGTCAACAACAACAAGTAATTAGACATATAAACATCTTGACCTCAAAACGACTATCTTAAAATTATTTTCTGTGCTTGCACCATTTCATCTCCTGGAAAATAAAACGGTACTAGTCAATACGACGCTCAAAGGTCCTCACCACACACCATCTCCAAGCGAAAAATCTGAAATGGCAAGAAAGATAAAGACAGAAGGGTTATCAGCTTTTAGGCTGATTTGCAACTCTAATGAGGCGCTCTTGAGCAAGTGTTTACTTGCGGTAGGATAGGTAACTTCTCTCCGATTCTTCCTTCCTCTCTCAAATAGAACGTGATGCCCCAGTACCGGTTATCTGTCCAAATTCTGACGATGCCCGAAAATTTCTTCACTGCAGCTATCTCACAGAATCTGGTGTTCGAACATGGCAAAGAAGTTAATGATGAATTGATGATAAACTTATGTAGTTCATTTGTTTTATTATTTGAAATATGTGCATTGGTTTATGAACGCGTTTATTCACATAACAAATTACTCCACCTCGAAAGGGAATCTTTCTAGGTGAAGGAGAATTCTCGCTAGGGTGCATATTCAATAGAGTTTGTTTGGTAGAAACGAAGGAAGTAAGTGAAGAAGGAAGTGAGTGTTAATCTCGCGATCATGAGCCACGGGATCTACATTTTAACATGGAATCCGAATTACAGAACGTGATATTTTATTTCGAAAATCTCACATGCTTTGATCGGGAATCAAACCCGATCCACCTTTGTAAGAGAGCTCCATCCCTATGGAAAAGACAATTACCACAATCAGTTCGGTTCCTTTGTAATACCAGAGAACTTGAGAAAACACAGTTAGGGGCTCGTATGTAGATACTCAAATTTTATTCACGTATACCTATGACAGCTAGCTAAGTCTTCCTGTCGTCTGTGCACAGAAACAGTGGCTTTAATTTACATTACGTTGCTAATTGTCACACACATTTTATTTTAAATTTGCGACTGTTACCGTCTATTTCTTACATTTATTGTGTGAAACGAAACATAAAAGTCCTGATGATTCATTTTGCAGACATAACATAATATGTAAAGATACCGCAGAGACAACTGAAGAACAATCAATGAATAGTAAATATCAGAATAGGGTGAGAATATTTTGTTGATCTGAAAAGTGTTAGAGAAGTGGTTAGTTGTAAGAGAAAAGTCTCTCGCTGAGAGCAATGTTGTCAGCGGATGTTGATCAACATTGTTTGTTAACTAATGTCCCAGAGAAATGGGATGAAACACTAACTTTTCCACAGATCTGCTATGCCAAAGACCAAAGCATTCCCATATTGAATGGTGTTCAGTTCCAACATTGGGGATAAAATTCAAAATATTGAAATTAGATGCACATTTGCTTCGGTAACTAAACATTTTAAGAGAATGTATCCCATGCAAATTATCAAACATTTATACCTGGGCAAATACAGAAGCATATTTAACTATAGTGAATTGGGAAATTTGTTTGCGATACTCACTGACCCGCCATGTAGAAATACAAATATGCTCCGTCGATCATTAATAAAGTTCAACATGATGTATTACCTGAAACAAAAGAAATACGCTCATATGAGATACTATCCACTGGGTCCAAGACAAATAACAACACCATTCCCCAATTACTTGACATCTGGAATTCAAAGTTACCTCATATAAATTAAAGCATACTATAAAAATATATCTAAGTTCTACCACCAAATTATTTTTCTTCATTAGTTGAGACAGTTTAACAAGGGATAAAAGTAAACGTTAACTCAGTTATTGTGCTTAAACGTTGAACACAACATTGAAGACATCCTCAATCATAGTCCTAAACTAATTGTAATTGATATGAAATTTCCTCTAATGTATCATTGCGCCATGCAGGTAACTTTGCTCTAGAGCGACAGTAATTTGATAGCACTCAACAGAGCACTACATTTCATACCTAAAAGATGGCACATAACATTGTCGGATTGACATAGACGGTAACTGCTGATGAGACGGGAAAATCTTCTTTCAAACCCTTCTAAATATTATTCTTTAAAACTCAGCAATTCTTTTAGGTTTGTGCCGTGTCTTGTGTGGGGCTTCGCCTAGGACACCAAGCTGGCTCATCAGCGGGCTCTTGGTATCCCTGCCCGCTGATGAGCCAGCTTGGTGTCTAGGCGCAACCCCACACAAGACACGGTACAAAGTTAGGAGAATCGCTGAGTGTTAATTCACTGGCCGTGAAAGCCAATACACCATTATTCTTTAAATTCTTTCCCTTTCTGTTCATGACAGAAACTATTCAAATAAAAACTTTTTCCCTAACGTGCATGACATAATAGCACATTATACAATAAGCCTATAATGGCAATAATTAAGACACGAGTATCAAATTCCATACGAGTGTCATAGTTACCATTATAGGCGAGTTGCATACGACTGTTCATGTTTGACGATAATATTATAACTTCATTTAATATTCGAACATAAATATTCATAAATATCTGTCGACATTCCGCCAGTTGCATTTTCTGAACAGAGCGCATGCGCTGGGTTCCCAGTTGTTTACTGAACAGAGCGCATGCACTGTGTTTACAGCTGTGTTTACTGAACAGAGTGCATGCACTGTATTTTTGATTTTCCGTGGATGTTTAGAGTTGCGCTTACTGAACAGAGCGCATGCGCTGTGTTTACAGTTGTGTTTACTGAACAGAGCGCATGCGCTGTGTTTACAGTTGTGTTTACTGAACAGAGCGCATGCACTGTATTTTTATTTTCCGTGGATGTTTAGAGTTGCGCTTACTGAACAGAGCGCATGCGCTGTGTTTACAGTTGTGTTTACTGAACAGAGCGCATGCACTGTATTTTTGATTTTCCGTGGATGTTTAGAGTTGCGCTTACTGAACAGAGCGCATGCGCTGTGTTTACAGTTGCGTTTACTGAACAGAGCGCATGCACTGTATTTTTGATTTTCCGTGGGTATTTAGAGTTGCGCTTACTGAACAGAGCGCATGCGCTGTGTTTACAGTTGCGTTTACTGAACAGAGCGCATGCACTGTATTTTTGATTTTCCGTGGATGTTTAGAGTTGCGCTTACTGAACAGAGCGCATGCGCTGTGTTTACAGTTGCGTTTACTGAACAGAGCGCATGCACTGTATTTTTGATTTTCCGTGGGTATTTAGAGTTGCGCTTACTGAACAGAGCGCATGCGCTGTGTTTACAGTTGTGTTTACTGAACAGAGCGCATGCACTGTATTTTTGATTTTCCGTGGGTATTTAGAGTTGCGCTTACTGAACAGAGCGCATGCACTGTATTTTTTATTTTCCGTGGATGTTTAGAGTTGCGCTTACTGAACAGAGCGCATGCGCTGTGTTTACAGTTGTGTTTACTGAACAGAGCGCATGCACTGTATTTTTGATTTTCCGTGGATATTTAGAGTTGCGCTTACTGAACAGAGCGCATGCGCTGTGTTTACAGTTGTGTTTACTGAACAGAGCGCATGCACTGTATTTTTGATTTTCCGTGGATGTTTAGAGTTGCGTTTACTGAACAGAGCGCATGCACTGTGTTTTTGATTTTCCGTGGGTCAAAGGCCTTGACAATGTCATATGTTTCCGGTGCGATGCTATCCTTACCTAATTGGTTAAACAATTGTATCGTAATAAAAATCATGAACTTTGATTGGTGGAGAACCTGTATCATAATGAAACTAGAACTATAATTAACCTTATTAAGATGCAGTTTTCTGACATATAATATTTACATTTCGTAATGGTCGAACACGGAAGAGTAAACATCAACTACTACATCATCTCCAGATTCTTTCCTGACCATTACTACAAGTATTTTGGCTAATTGTTGTACTTAAAATGTTATCAAGGAGTGATCGTTGTTTCATTTTTACCAAAGTGGGATTCAATGAGGTTATAATAAGAAAGTGGAAGGAAACTTGTATTTGTACGCGATCATCTACGGGGCCTCTTTCTACCTTTTATAATTGGACGTCATGTTTCTCCTCGAAAATCCCACATGCATCAACCAGGAATCGAACCAGGTTTGACTTGGTGGGAGGCAAGCAACTTCCGCCAGTACACCCCAAATACCTTTGTTGGGGGGTTAAGTAGGGAAACGAATACTAGCTACCTACCCCAGTCATGGACCACTTGGATATCCTGGTGGGTAGGTGTGAAGTGAGGGACAGCGTCTATACTTTAGAACATGTTGGTGTTATCATTTAGGAGCTCTGCGAATTCGTGCACATGAATTCCCGTGTACTTGAGTGTGTGTGGAATGTGTCTGATAACATGTCGTACTGTGATGGCTGTCTTAGAGTAGTGTGTGCATATGTAATTCAGGCTAGAACAGGGAAGGAGGCCTCCGTGACGTTATGTTAGGTACCATACCGGCATTTGCCTCGAGTGGATGTGGAAAACCACATAAAACCATGGCTAACGTGGCAATATAATCCACCCCATCTCAGCACAGAATCACGTGATTGAGTGATCACCGTTCCAGCCCTCAGATCAGGAATATATTTCTTGACAGGATGGGATTTATCCTGAACCTCGGGGTGACAACCAAAAATGCCAACCACTGCACCAAGTTCAAACACTGAAGGGCTGAATGCACTAAACTGCAGAGTAAGCTTGTAACTCAGGCAGCAGCAAATCCTGGCTAAGACTATCGGCACACACATAGCACGCAATTACAGCCGGCTGTTCCCCAAACAGCGATAAACTGGCAGTAAACGCTCAAAATGCAATTATACCTCTTGTTTGAATTTCACAAATCAACGCAATTTCAATGCATTACAGGTAAAGATAATTCAGTTTTGTATTGATATCAGCCGGGTGACCCAGGGAATGACCTCATGGCGTTATGCAATGGTCAATAACGCTATGCAAAACGTGTTGTTTTTTTTTTTGGTTTTAATTCATATTCGGTACTTGGGACATCTTCGTCATTAACCCCGTGTATTGTTGAACTTGTCTGTGATGACTATAGTGATAAATAACACCGGGGGACACGATTTTTGGTGTCTAAGATGTTACTCGCTTTTTGGGATGTTCTTGGGTCGTAGATTCTGAAAATTGCTTTAGTTTCTGCATATCAACTCTACTTATTCAATTAAGCCTAAATCATTGACACATAAACACCAGTATTTTCAGTACAAAGTTTTTAAAGTTGTAGTTAGTCGTTATCCATTTCTTGTTCACTATGACGTAATGCCTAGCAGAAAGAGAACACCACACGTATGACACCTCCAATTTAGCACATTGCTGCATCCACGTTCCTGTGATTTTCTGCGATGAGATATTTATGTTTATTCTCTATGGAGGCTCCAACAATAGTCCGCCATCATTATGCGTATCCCATCGTCCACGGTACTGTCCTTCCAGTATTCTAATTTCAAAATTACTGGAATAAATTATCACAAAATTATCAATATCTTTAAAGAAACTAGAACTGATAGAATAAAATGGACAACAGTTTTGGAATCAGCAGTGCAAATATGCCCCGAATCCGGTTTCAAATTCTAGACACCACGCAATTGGTTTTATTTTTGTTCTCCAGTGTAATTCATGTAATATTTCTTTCAGGTTAGTGTGTTTAAATGTTTGTACTGGTCGCCTTATTTAATTGGGCGAAATTTGGTTGACCGACTGAAAATTATTCTATAATATATTACTAGGCAACACTGAGAAATGGCCTCTAAATCTTCAATACTAAATATACGGCACTAGCAATTTCTGGAGAGGATTGTGGAAAATCGTGGGGAAATACCACGTTTTGGATAGCCGCTGTCAGCACCGGGATTCGAACCTCTGATCCCCAGACTTGCTAGTGCACCACATCATGGTCGAGGTGCAATATTCAACGCATACGATAATATCGCGGGGAGGTATGACAGTATTTAAACAGAAGTTCACAAAACCACATTTAACATACTATTATTTAGAACTAAAGGGGAAAATGAGCTCTTGACGCTTGCCACAAGCGTTGCTCTGGCAAGCAGAACATGTCCTTGGACACTCCCGGCACTAAACGCCATACGCTAAATAAATAAATAAATAAATAAATAAATAAATAAATAAATAAATAAATAAATAAATAAATAAATAAATAAATAAATAAATAAATAAATAAATAAATAAATAAATAAATAAATAAATAAATAACCTCTTGGCATTGTGACTAGTCACTCTTGAGGTCCAGGTTCAATTCCCAGCTTTGCCAAAAAATATAATTCTTGTCTGAAAGTTTCAGTGTGTTACACTCAGCCTCATGCGCCAGAACAGGGATAAGGTGGGTTTGGTTCTCATCACATTCAACCTAAAAGGATCAACCATCCCGGTACCTAAATTAAGGCCAAGGCCCTCTCCTACCAGAATCCTAGCACTAATTACAACTACACCCACTGAGTAGCACAATTATCACAATGTCCCACCTTGGTTATGAGACAGGTTCCACATACTTCCAAGTACGCGACTATATTTGCCTGATAACCTGTGTTATTGTGATGACTGCAGAGAATGATTGGTAGGTTGCCTGAGACTTGAAATAAAGTGTCATCCCAACATTTTCGTGGAGTTATTATGGAACAACCTTAACATTGAAATATTCAGAACAGTTGTTGTCGACGCCTGGATTTAGAACACATATCTAATATTATTGCAGTGAACTTGGGGTATGTATTGAGATTTTCAATCCAAATGTCCCAGATTTGAATCCCCATTCTACCGAGAAATGTAATTCTGGTCTGAGGCCTGATACAGTGTATACTCAGCATCGTGGGGAAAAACTGAAAAGAGAGGAGTTCAATCCTGACCTCAGCTGTCCTCCGAGTGATTATCCGTGGTTTCCAATTTCTACTCCAGATATATTCCCGGATGGTTGTTAAACCAAAGCCACGGTCGCTTCCTTCCACAACACACTACCACAGCCGTCAGAGGTTATCAGACAGATTCAACACACGAGCTAAATGAATTAGTAGCAACACCAACTAATTTATTACAGTATTTGAGCGTCTGCGTGAAATTTGTCTGATAACGTGTGCTACTGTGATGTCTGAGTAGCAGTGTGTGTATTTGTAGTAAATGCGAGGGTTGGGTTGGAGTTAGGAAGAATCCCGACATGTTCATTCAGTAGAAATGGAAAACCATTTCAAGGATGACTCAGGCAGGAATCGAACCCCCTCCCCCTCACCTCTGTTTGAATCACGAGGTAAAGTATGCTCCGTTCCAGCCTTCAGACCAGAATTTAATTTCTTGGCAGAGCCGGGAATCTAACCAGGACCTCCGGGTCAAGAGACAAGAATGCTAGCCGCTACACCACGAGGTGGTTAATAATAAATGAAGGGGTAACGTTCTCGCTTGCTGGGCCCAAGGTTGCAGGTTCGTATCCTGGCGCAGTCAGCTGGCATTTGAGGGTGCGCAAATGCGAGGGAGCCGTGTCCGTAGATTTACTGGCACGTTAAAGATCCCCTTCGGGGCAAAATTCCGGCACCCCGGCGTCTCTAAAAGCCAGTGTAGTTAAAAGGGACGTAAAACCAATAACACTACTAATAATAAATGATATAATAATTATCTCTATATAATACGCTAAGGTGTATGTTTCGCGAAACTCAAGCTCCTAACCCAGAGGGAGTTAAAAGGTGTGGTTTGCACCAAAATCTTCCAAACCGTCTCAATAGTACAGGAAAAATCTTGCATTTCTTGAAAAGTAAACGGAAATGTATGTATTTGTTTATAAAGTGCTTTTAAACAACTAAACAGAACGATAGCCCCTGGCAGAACTGTGCCGCGTCTAGCCCGCATAGCGCTAGTGCCCGGCGGGTAGTCGGTACACATGGGGCGCACACAACCCATTGTACAACCTGCAGCAGTGATGAATTCCTCACTGATTTCATAAAAATCTACAATTTGTTTAAAAAGTGCGTTTAAACAAATAAACATATTTATAGAAGCCCGCATAACAGTAAAGCCAGGCGGGTGGTTTATACACAGGCGAGAGCTCTCGCACGGGTCCGCTAGTATAAAATAATACTGAAAATACGAGGATACATTGTTAGGAAGAAACATGCGGGGACCTGAATGAGATGTACATCGGAGAGAACATAATGAAAAACTGAGAAATCTTGAGAACCTCTGTAAATAAGCACACATTTAGGGTGAAATATAGCAGCAGGACTGGTACAAGTTGGGAATATGTACACAAGGAGCAACACAGTGAGTTCAAGGAGAGATTATGGAAGGAAAAGAAGGCGAAAGTCATTAAGCCAACTAACAAGTTCCAACGCGTTTTATGAATGGGCATAACGAAGAAAGAAAGAAAGAAAGAAAGAAAGAATACAGACTTTTTAAGGACATTGAGGGTGAAGAAACTAAAACATACCTGTCGGTTATGTGACCCAAAAGGTTTGCTGCAATACTATTTTGATGGTCGATCTTTGCGGGGTTGATTTAACACATCATTGCCCACATTTGTTCACATTGTGGGTAGCTTATGACGTGAAGGAAGAAAAGTTAGTCTTAACTGTTTCTGTGTTGTCCCCAAGAACGTTTGCTGTTGCTCCAAGGGGATGGGGGTGCAGAAACATAAAGGATGTCGAAAGAGGAGACGAAGGAGGAGAAAAGTTTGAGCAAACATAAGCCACGGGGCTAACATTGATCCATCCAAAGAGGGGGGAAGGTTTCTTTCCCTTTGAAGTGAACAGTACAGGAAGAGATGAAAGGTGGATTATAGAGCGATTGGAACAAGAATAGCTTCCGATCCTTAGCGGAGAATATCACAAGGCAGTGTATTATTGGGTTCGGACGAGGTTTGACAAAGTTAGCAGCGGCCAATGTCACAGAGTTCAGTTTACTCTTCTCCCAGAAGAATTCAGAAAACCAGGCCGGGGCTCCGAGTCAGAGGTAGGTATGTAACATACGCAAACCAAATGGCACCTTAAAATACTAACATCTGATGGAGAGATCTTTGGTTTATTGTGGGACGTGGTGGCACAGCGGTCAAGCTGTTGGCCTCTCAAAAAGGTGGACTGGGTTAGATTCCCGGTCAATGTATGTGAGATTCCCGAAGTGAAATGCCATGTCCTGTGGTTCAGATTCCACGTACACAGGAGGCACCGTGGCTCATGATCGCATGATTAACGGTCACGTAAAACTCAAAGCCTCCCTCCTTTTATTTCCTTTGCTTTATTACCAGTAACATGTATTAGAGACCAACACTGGAATCAAACTCGGGCCTCCGTGGTGACAGCAAAGAGTGCTAGCCACTACGCAACGAGGCGGACAGACCAGTGTATTCTGCAAGTATCTGTGAGCAAATAAAATGCCTTCCTAAATCATTATTATGGTTGCCTCACTTTCCTGGTTAACGTGCGGCTCGCCTTTGAAATCTAGCTGGGCGGATATGTTTACATCCCATGGCACCTGGGGCCAAGGCTTTCCCAGCGTGAGGCACAGCGTTGCCAAATTTCCACCGTAGCCACTGAGGGCAAGCAGCGAGACTGGACAGAACTATGTGTAGATGTGCAACATTGGACACTGATACCTGTGGGAGACACAAGCTGGCCACCAGGGCGGGACTTAAGAGTCCACGTGGAGAGATAGAGGAAGCATTCTATCGGTCAACAACCGTCAGTAGCGAACAATGGTTGTTATCGGCGCGTGCTACTGCCTTATGTTTAAGTCGCCACTCGTTAACCAGGAAAGTGAGGAAACTATACAGTCTGCACTGTTGTCTCTTGTGCTGTTGTTGTTTCATTTGAGAGACTTGAACATCAAGGTCATTTAACCCTGTGTACTTGTGTTGGTTGGTTGGTTCCTCAGTTTAGGGGCTGCGACAACGCGGTCATGTAGCCCCGTGTACTTTGGGTGTGTGTAGAATCTGTCTGATAACCGGTGTTAATTGTGATGGCTGTATTAGTGTGTGTATCTGTTTTTTTTAATTCAAGTAAGGACTGCAACTTTGAATTTTCAAGTAGTTCCTACCTTTGCCGCCAAACGCCACCGTCAACGACTACTAGGCCTAGTTCAGAACTTAGCTACTAGACGCCAACGTAGAAACCTAAGAGCGTTGTTTACATTCCTAACCTATACAATTTAGCTTCACACAGGTTCTTTAACATGCCATAAATCTATGACATGGGACCGCCGGCTTTACTTCCCCTCCGAACGAAGGCATACTGAGGGATTTTTAACGCTTTTAAAATATCATTTAGCCCTCTGTACTTGTGCATGTAGATATTTATAAATATGATGTGTTATTGTGGCAGTAGGAAGTAAGAGACTTCTGCAATTTTGGAAGTAAAATAATCAATGATGGACGAAGCAAAGAGGATTAAAAAAAGTAGGATGGCTCAGGTAAGGAAAGTATTTGTACAAGAAAGAAATGTGTTGATATCAAATATAGATGCAGATATAAGGAATTCACTTTTGAAAGCCTTTGTCTGAAGCGTAGCACTTGGACTATTAGCGTAGCAGAAAAGGGGAGAATAGAAGTGTTTGAAATGTGGTGTTACAGGAGAATGATGGTGATCAAATGCGTAGATAGAGTAACAAATGAAGAGGTAATAAGACGGGTTGAAGAGGAGAGATGTTTCGGGTGACTGCTAATATAGAAGAGATATGTTGGTAAGGTACATAGGCCTACTAAGACTCTTAGGAATAGCAAACTTAGTTATGTGAGGAAAAGAACTATAGGGGTACATCAAGTTTAGGATATGTTAAACCGATTGCCTCAGATGTAAGGTGTGGTAGCAATGTAGAGATGAAATGATTAGCTCAGGAGAGGGAGACCTGGATGGCTGCATCAAACCAGTCAAAAGACTGGAGTTTCAAAAAGCGTGAAAATAAAATATAAGGTACAGATCTTTAAGGGTACAGAAATATTTGCAGTGGACGTCATCAGTGACTCAACCTGCATTCTAAACCCATAACACGCATAACAAGAACGCATAGCTACAACAGACTGCATAATTATATACAAACAGAATTCTACATTTGTAGTCCGAATGTATAATTCCGAAGGGCAATCCATATCAGTGCAGTTGATTCATTTATATGACATTAAAATTACAGCAGTACGCTCTCTCCCACACAATGTTAAATAAAAAACGAATACAAAAATCACGGTTAGAGAGCGAACAAAACCTATCATTGCTTTAATGACGTAAAGCATGTAAACCAAACCAACTTGATCTAATTTATAGAAACAGGAGGGCAATAGATTCTCTATAATTATTTACAAAATAATGAGTTATTTTGTACACATAGGATTTCCTATCGGATTGTTAAATGCATTCGCCGGCATCAAACCAATGACAAATTACAACAGGGAAGGGACCGCAATTTGCAACGTAAAATAACTCCCCTCCCCCACTAAACAAAATGCAACTGGTAATTGCACCCCGGGTAATATAATGTGGTCAGTCAGTTTGTTCTGCTCCAAGTGTCAGTGGTGCTGTTTTCGTTTCAATGGAGCAAAATAATTATAACCCTGCGTGAGCAATGCTATTAGCTACGTGTACACGCCACACCAACAATCATCGTTTCCATATCATTTCACAAATGCTTTATTTATAGCTTTCGAACTATTTTAGAGTGTCACATTATTAACTATTGATATTGTGGTTTTCAGTCGGTGAACACAAATATCGCCTCCGTAGCGTAGCGGTCAGCATGGTTAGCTGCCGCCCCGGAGGTCCTGGGTTCGATTCCCGGCTCTGCCACGAAATTTGAAAAGTGGTATGAGGACTGGAACGGGGTCTACTCAGCCTCGGGTGGCCAAAATGAGTAGAGGGGGTTCGATTCCCACCTCAGCCATCCTCAAAGTGGTTTTCCGCGGTTTCACACTTCGTCTTCGGGCAAATGCCGGGATGGTTCCTACCGTAAAGCCACAGCCACCTCCTTCCTATTTCCTTGCCTAACCGTCCCACTCTTCCCATCCCTTCTTCAGGCCCCCTGTTCGCTTTGCATTACGCCTGGGCGCAGTGTTGGTCACACACCCCAGTAGTATCCCTGACTCAGAGTCTCAAGCTCCAGGACACTGCCCTCAGTGGTCGTAGAGGTGGGATCCCTCACTTAGTCCGTGGGCAAAGCCAACCCTGGAGGGTAAAACGATAGCGAAAAAAAAAACGAACACAAATATCATTCCAATTGCTGTAATATGTGAAAAATAACTTGATGTAAATTACATGTCATGTCATTACATATATTGTTACGCACTATTGAAGCTTTCCTCTTTTTCAATCTCCACATAGTATTAAACAAAGTCCCCGATTCTCGGATGTAACGGGTAATCCCTAGAACCACTGGAAGGATTTTGATATGATATTTACCATTATGTAAAAGATTTCCCGTTGAAGGTTTCTGTAGAAATACATTAATTTATAACCAAAGGAAGTCGATCAGTAACGATTTCAGTGAATTGAGTCAAAGTAAACCCTGCCGTCCGTAAGCCTTTTAAGCCCACGGTGGGTAAACCGTTGAACATATCTATATATTATGAGTGTAAGAATTGATCAGCACGAATAGTTCTACTAAAAAGTCCGCAATAGCATATCTCATATTTAATACATCGCCCACTATAAGTTCTGTTCGGGTTCCATTTCTTCCAACAATCTCCATTCAGTTGAAATTTAAATTACTCGTACTAGCTTCGGAGTGACTTTACGAGCTAGCGAGTGAGCCTAGTATAAAACTGTCCAGTCGTATCGAGTTAAGACTTCAGAGAAGAGTATAGGAGTTTGGAGTTTCGCTGTTCACCTCAGCTTTCTGAATTGCGTCTGGGATATGCCGTCCGTGCGCATTTTAAGCTTACGCTTTGTATGCCGTTAAAGATACTGGACTAGGCCGGGGCGGGTTGCTAGTATATAGGCATACATACACATTAATAATAATAATAATATCGTAAGGCCTCGGGTGCCTGGTGCAAGCTTTGCTATTTGACACCCAGAGGGTAGCTTGCATGTCGAATTTCGTAGTTCCTTGACTATGAAAGTCATGGAGTTTAGATGTTAGATATCTTATCTCCTTGAACACTATAGCGCTTTCTAGTAGAGAAATGAGGAACTTTGTGTTGGCGGAAACTCCCGAGATTAATTTTGCCATTATGAACTCGGCCTACTGAATTCAAATGGGTTCTTTGACATGCCAACATCGTATGACATGCGTATCGTATTTTTGCCGCCTTTCAAAAATCACTTACCACGGTCAGGGGCGAACCTGCAATCTTGGGGTTAGTAGACCGACACGCTATCCACTCACCCACCGTGGCAAGCTACATACACATTAATCACATGTCTTTTATTTCAGTTTTTTTTTTTTTTTTTTTTTTTTTTTTTTTTAATACATATTGCAGTAATTGGATTTATTTTCGTGATGACCGACTGAAACCGACAATATTAACTTTAATCAAATAGTATCAATTATTATAATTATTTGTCTATGTTTTTAATCATATTAATTTTACCTCAGTCCACCTCGTGGTGTACTGACTAGCATTATTGACTGTAGTCGCGGAGGTCTGGGTTCGATTCCCGGCTTAGCGAAGAAATGCAACTCTGGTATGGAGGGCTGGAACGGGGTACACTCCGCCTCGTGAGGTATAACTGATAATATGTGACTTCGATTCCCACCTCAGCCATCCTGGATGTGGTTTTCCGTGGTTTCCCACTTCTACCTTAGGCAAATACGAAGATGGTTCCTAACCTAAAGCAACGTCTGCCTCCTTCGCAATCCTCACCAGAATTACAAATACACACGAAGGGTCAACGGGAAGAAGGGAGAATGTCACTCAAAATGTATAATCGAGATATCAGCGCGATCTGGTAGGCCTCTTTGCGACGTATTGAAGGCACAATTGAATCGGTCGGAAGTGAAAAGCATTAAGTCAGTATTCACTACTTTTCAGGGGACAGATAAACGGTCATTCTAAACAGAACTTAACAAACACACTATATTAGTCATCTAGGTTTTGAAGCAACTATTCAGGTTATATTTGTGTTAGGGGAATATCAATTTTAATTTAATAAACATATTTTTCTAATCAATTTTGCAAACGTGACGTAATGCCTTTCAACTCCGTGGTCACTTTAATGCGGCATGAAGCCATCCAGAATGAATATTTGACATGTTATTTTATTTTAAAATGGATTTGTAAAATAAAAACCACCTGAACCCTGCACAAATGTAATTTACAATACACTGTACCACGCGGGAATCTTGCAGTGCGGCCAACATTAAGCACGGAATAGGGCTCTGAAAGACAACAAGTTATTTACTTAATGCTTTTCTCCTCTGATCGCGCTACATGTAGCAGTAGTTTCTGGCTTAAACAGAAGGCTGACTTAATTCTTTCCTATGCCGTTCCAAGGCTCTTGGGTCAATACTTCGGAATACTAATTCTTTAAAAATGACCATTTTTGACTTAAAGCTTTTCAGCTCCGACCGATTCAATTGTGTCTGACTAAGAACAATAAGGGTCGTGAGAAAATGAAGGTTCAAGTTGACGCATACATTTAAGTACATATGAAACTTTAAAACTCGTTTCCTGAACAAGTTACATTATTTGACATTCCCCCTTCTTCCCCTGGACCCTTCACCCACTAATACAGCCAACACAATAACACAGTTTATCAGACAAAGTTGGCTTAGGCGGCAGCCCGCCGGCCTCTCACCGCTGGGTCCGTGGATCAAATCCCGGTCACTCCATGTGAGATCTGTGCTGGACAAAACGGAGGCAGACAGGTTTTTCTCCGGGTACTCCGGTTTTCCCTGTCCAAATTTCATTCCAGCAACACTCTCCACTATACATCTGTCATTCATTTAATCATTGCCCCAGAGGAGTGCGTCAGGCCTCGGCAGCCGGCACAGTCCATATCCTCGCCGCTAGATGGGGGCTTCATTCATTCCATTCCTGACCCGGTCGGAGACTGGAAGCAGGCTGTGGATTTTCATTTTCATCAGACAAAGTTACACACCCGAGTTCATGGGTCTATATGAACTCGGTGTCCAAGCTCCTGAAATGAAACTACAACAACAACAACATTTACTTCATTCCACTTCGTGGCTGTCACCACGCAGGCCCGGCTTCGATTTCCCTCTCTACCGAAAAACTGAATTGTAGTCTGAGAACCCCTTGTGGTAGCTCCCCATTCAGGTTATTGTGATTGGTTAATCGCTCTCAGCTACGCCATGAGTTCCATGAGGTTGTAATACACTGCTGAACGAGGCTTTCCATCTTCCACTTGACTGGTAATAAGGCAAGGAGAACTACAGTATATTCGAAACTCAATTTGTTAGTTATTGCTGCTTTAAGGCGCAGACATACGAGGTCATCTGCCCCTATTCTAAACTCAAGTTAGGTCGAAAGTGAACGCTCGCTGAGTAGTAATAGTAGATACTTACTAACAACCCGCCCCGGCTTCGCCCAGTACCTTTAACGGTTAACACAATGTGAGCTTAAAAGGCGCACGGATGGCAGGTCACAGACGCAATTCAGAAAAGCCGAGGTGAACAGTAAAACTCCAAACACATATACTATTCCCTGAAGTCTTAACTCGACACGACTCAGCAGAAGCTGGGCTCGCCTGTAAACTCGCTCCGAAGCTAGTAATTTAAATTTCCACTGAATGGAGATTGCTGCAAGAAATGAAAATGTGGGCGATGAATTAAAGGTAGAGATATGCTATCGCGGGCGATTTTGCAGAACTTTTCATGCGGAACAATTCTTACACTTATTGTATATAGATATTCTTAAAGGTTTAATCAGCGTTAGCTTAAAAGGCGCACGGACAGCAGGTTATTCTTCGACTCGATTCACTGAAATCCTTACTGCTCGGCTTCATTTGATTATAAATTAATGTTTCTTCCACATAAACCTTTCTTGAGAAATCCTTTACAGAATGGTGAAAACCGCATCAAAATCCATCCAGTGGATCTTGAGTTTACCCATTTTATCCAAGAATCGGGGACTTTGTTTTATACTTTGTAGAGATAAATACTAATCATTTTCCAAGTATCCGTTTTGCAATATATTTATAAAGTAGCAGAAATACCTGTGTTTCTGGGTTGCGTAATCATCTGCAGGTTTTCACATTCGCTATCCCATCTGGAAAACCCTCAACCGACTTCGCACAGGTGTTTCGAAATGCAAATCCAACCTTGTGATGTGGGGCTACGCACAAGCCCAAATGGTCACTGATTGTGGACCACTACCGGATGAAGAGCACCTTCTGGTTTGCCAGAATTTACCATCATCGTACACACAAGAAGATGTTGTGCAGGCCCATGATAAAGCTGTTCTTGTAGCTGAACATTGGATGAACATTATTTAACAATGTATCTGTATACGGAGACGTTCAGATGCAAAAGGGACATTATCCACTTTTTGTGATTAGAGTTATTGATACTGCTATCTTGTGGAATTAAATATTCATCTTTTAGTAGTAGCATTTTACGTCAAAACGGACATTATCCTGGTTAAGTTACACATTGAATATTGCGTCTTTCTGCATAAGGGACATTATCCATGCAGCAGTGTACTACTAAATGTACACTATCCTCTCCACCAATAAGAGACATGAATACGGAGTCACATGATGTCAACAACAAAGATGGCGTAAAGCACAGAGTTGTGATTCATTTCGAGTGTCTGTAAAGAAATTTGATAACAGAAAATAGTTTTGTAATACTAGTTAACTAGCGAAATGGAAGAATATGTGACACCTGTTCTTGTTGGACGGGTAACAAGGAAGAAATCAAGGACACCTGGACAGTGGAAGCGGGGAAAAGCCAAGAAAACAAGGTAAGTTCCAGTGGTTCATTTATTGTAGGCCTAATTCTGATCTCGGGAGTGCTATCAATTGGAAATGGAAAGGTTAGATGCTGCATTCAGTTTTCAAATGCAAATTTTGTCATTGTTATAATAAAACATATTTTTGAAATGCATATTATCCAATCCATCATTTCCAATCAAAAGGTACATTATCCATTTTATAATACATTTTTGTTAACTTCTTATGATTTTTGTAACTGGAAATTGCAGACTAAAACTTTGTCATCAAATGTTAATGAGTTAGTGAACAGAAATCAATAATTGCATAACTATATGAGCAATTTTACGTTATTTTTTGTTCCTGTAATTTAAAAGAAGTGGATAATGTCCTTTTTGCATCATTCCCATTCAAAAGGGACATTATCCATTTTATAATACATTTTTTGTTAATTTCTAATGATTTCTGTAACTGAAAATTGCCGGCTTAACCTTTGTCATCAAATGTTAATGAGTTATTGAACAGAAATCAAGAATTGCACAACTATATGAGTGACTATAAGTTCTTCCCTCTTCCTGTATTTTTTTAAAAAGTGGATAATGTCTATTTTGCATCTGAACGCCTGAGGTTAAGTGAACGCTATAAAGAAATAAAATATATTTCCGTTGACTTTTCTAAAATTGCAAGATTTTTTCCTGTACTAATGAGACGATTTGGAAGAGGTTGGTACAACCTGCACCTTCAATTACCTCTGATTAAAGAGCTCGGGTTTTGTGAAACATTCACCTTAGTTATTCATTTATATGTATGATTGTCCAATTGAAAGAGTGTCTGTCTTTAATTTCGAGTAACTCAACATTGTAGATCCTTGAAAAGATCCATCCAGTTGTTAATGAAACGTGTGGAATCTAAACATAGATGTCATGCAATACTGTAACGAGGACAGGGAACCACGCCTATGCTTTGCATGCAAGATCGGGACATGTGATAAGAGAGGTCCAGTCGGTGACGGCCAGCCACTTCACCAAAATAATGGAGTCCTTTCCTGATACGACTGTACAGGAACTCTTGTACTGTGAAGTATGCTTTTGTAGGTCCATTCAGGGACTTTGTAACACCGTGGTCATATAGCCCGAGTGCTTGCGTGTGTGTAGAATCTCTCTGACAACCCGTGTTCTTGAGATGGCTGTTCTAATGTGTGCAGTTGATGTGGCTTTTTTGCTCAGTATTATTAGTTTTGTTTTGCTGATTTGGGTACGAGGTGGCCATGTTCATAATTTAGGTTCTGAAACCGAATTTTAATACTGCTATAAACAGACTTTTGTGATTTATATGAGTTATGAAGAGAGATTGTGTTGTGGAAATGGATTTAGGTTTAGGAAAGCCCCTTGCTATGTCCTATTTGCCCCAGGAACCATAAGTTTCTCGTACTGTCCATTAGATTGAGTTGTTTGCCCAGCATATTATTTTCCATAACACAATCGGAAGACTTCGGTACCCACATTTAGTACTTGGGGCTAGGATTATCAGATTTTTCTAGCCAGGGTCCTTCAATATTCTACAATCCTGCTGATCTTCGGATTTGACAAGTGTCTCTTCATGCTTATTCCGGTACTGTACCATTTGGCATTTTTATGAAGTAAATGTGGGATGCTACGGAAAACGACTTCTAGAATGGCTGAGGTGGGAATCGAACTCAACTCTATTGAGTTCTGCCTTACGAGGCTGGGTGTATACATTTCTTGGCAGACCACTGGGGTGATAGCTAAAATACTAGTCCCTACGCCACGAGAGGGTGAACCGTGTGGCTTATAGTGTTCAGTTAGGTTAGCACAGGCAAGGAAAGCATTTCTACAGAAGAGGAAGCTGTTGACATCGAATATAGATTTAGGTATTATGAAGTCATTTTTGAAAGCCATTGTCTGGAGCATGGCACTCTATAGAAGTGAAACTTGTACTATTGGTGCAGCAGAAAAGAAGAGAACTGAAGCGTTTGAAATGTGGTGATACAGGAGAATGATGAAGATCAGATGGATATATAGGGTTACGAATGAAGAGGTATTAAGACGAGTGGGAGAGGAGAGATGTTTCTGGCGACTGCTAATGAAGAGGAGAGATAGGTTGGTATGACACATACTAAGACACCCAGGAATAGCAAGCTTAGTTATGGAAGGAGGGGTCAAGGATGAGAACAGTAGGGGTAGACCAAGGTTAGAATAAGTTAAACAGATTGCCTCGGATGTAGGGTGTGGTAGCTATGTAGAGATGAAACTATTAGCTCAGGACAGGGAAGCATGGAGACCTGCATCAAACCAGTCGAAAGACTGAAGACTCAAACAACAACAGTGTTCAGTTAGTTATTCTCTGTGACCGCTGGTGCGAAGGGTCGTGAGTTCGAATCCCAGTCCTGCCAAGGATTTAATTCTAACCTGATGGCTAAACTGGTATACACGCAGGCTAATGCCATAACACCGAGAGTATATGGGTTCGATTCCTCAGGACTCGCTCAGTATAACATGCACTACGTCCACGCGGGCAGCGGAAAAAGTCCGATAATCGCAGGTTGAATCCGGACGCTGACAGCAGTTATTCTGTCTTTTTCCTCGAGATTTTACTCACTTCCTCCAGGCAAATGTTGGGATAGTACCACCTGTTTTCTACTTTCTGTATATTTCAGAAGATCTTACTATGTCTGATTGTCCTCTTTGCTTGTGCTGATCAACTGATTTTGAATACATGATTAATCACTTGAGGAAATGTATATCTATCCGCCTTCGGTGGTCATTGGATACATATTGAGCTTCAGTTACCAAAGACCCTGGATTCGATTCCTACCTGAGATGTTCTAGAAGTGGCTCCCCATGGTTTCCCCACCTCTACTTAACACTACGACCACCTCCTTCCAAATCTTATCCATAATTTAAAAACACTGACACTACTACATAAGCACAATGACACGTTATCAGACACATTGCACACAAACCTAAGTGCATGGGGCTACATGCCCCCTAAATGAATCAACAACAACAAACTGGGAAAGAGTTGTTTACACATTTGTATCGTTGTTGTAGCCTGTAGGTAATTCTTGTCGGGGCTTTGCGACTTCGTGGTCATGTAGCTCCGTGCACTTGGGTTTGTGTGAGTGTGAAATTTGTCTGATAACCTGTGTCAGTGTGTGTATTGGTAATTGGAGAGAAGAATTGGGTTGGAAGCGGCCGTGGCCTTGAATTAGGTACCACCGTGGCATTTGCTTGGCTAAGAAATGGGAAACCACGGTAAACCACTTCTAGGATGGCTGAGGTAGGAATCGAACCCGACTATTCTCAGTTTTCATCACGAGGCTGAGTGAGACGCGTTACAGCACTCAGACCACAATTAAATTTCTCGGCAGAGCAGGAAATCGAACCTGGCCCTCCGCGGCGACAGCCAATAATGCTAGCCACTACGCAACGAGCGCATCAAATGTATATCTGAGGTCTTCTATTTTAATCCATGAGATGCTGGGGTGGTGCCAATCACTGTACTAGAGCCTAATCCTTTATAACCATCAAATATGCAGACAAGGATTGACACCAGATGATGTCAGATTTAAGGCACGCAGTAAGCCCACGGGGCTGATCACCATGTTGTCCTAGCTCCTGTATTGAATCAATAACTACAACAAAAACAACTGCAAGAATAAACAAGAGTTTATTGCTTTTCAGTCGGTCAACACGAATGTACCCAAAAGAGATGGGTTATGCCCTAATCCTGAAATAAATTACATGAGATTAATAAAACACTATTCGACCGCACAGTGAGTTCCAGTGAGCACGAAAACTGCGAGTAGCTGTTGTACGGAAGACAATCAGATAAGTAGTTAGCCTAAAATTTTATAGTTTAACCACAGTTTACAACCATATAATCTCTCTAAAGTACAATCTACGGATAGCTATCACCATTTAGCATTTCACCTAACATATATACTGCATTTAGCATACACTGACAGTTGCAGTACCAATACTTCAACTAAATAATTGTACATATTGTAAATATTTTCACCTGTATTTCAAACATAGATTTTGTAGCCTAAGTGTAATGGATCTGATGATGATCGCTTGACGATCGAAACTGGTCATCCTAGTGTTTTATTAATCTCATGTAATTTATTTCAGGATTAGGGTACATTCGTGTTGACCGACTGAAAAGCACTAAACTCTTGTTTACTAAGGCAACACAGAAAATATGGCTTCAAACACCACAATGCAAGAATAAAGCCATTCAGTCCCAAATATTACAGAACAGAAACGATAAACTTTTCATTGAACACTGAAACGGCAAAATTATTCACAAGCCCTTACACTCAATTGAAGCGTTGAGAATCTATCCAGACGCTCCATCTTGTTCCTCGTAGATGTGAGCATTAGTCCGTATGGCTTCACCGAGCTTCATGCACAACAGCCACAAAGAATAAAAAAATGGATCGGAGCTCCAGATGAAAATAACATACGTATAAAAATGAAGCGATTCACTGCAAAGAGAAACCTACGAACAAATAATTGAGTAGACCGAATTCCATTTGATAATATAAAGAACTTTGACTAAAAAAGCGTAACTAAATAGTTGAATGTTCCATTCGGGGATGCCAGATGCCACCAAACGGAAAGCTCATACAAAACAGTAAACGATATTAGTGCCAGTTTTTTAACAAACGAAACAGAAATCATATATATATACGTAAATAGAACGAATATTGATAGAAGGCTGATATCCAAAGAAGCATTCTATTCCTAGGAAAATGGGTCACCATGTTACTAGAGTGTAAATGTACAGGCTCCGTTGATATACAGGAAATTCACGTTGGGTACGAACAAGATACATGGGGAACGGGTTTAAGCTGCTTACAGCTCACAATAAGATTATTCAAGAATACAACATCTAGGAAAATATGGGGCGTGGTAGCGCATTGGCCACTCTGCTTGCCATTTACCAAAACAGACCGGGTTCTATTCTAAGCTGATGTATGTGTGATTATCAAAACGAATGTCACACCAGGTGATTTGTATTCCACGTAAAAATTATTATTATTTATCGTATGGATATATTACACCTCAGCCATCCTCGAAGTGATTTTCTGTGGTTGCCCACTTCGTCTTCGGGCAAATGCCGGGACAGTACCTACTGTTTAAGGCCACGGCCACCTCCTTTCCTCTTCCTTGCCTATCCATCCTAACCTTCCAATCCCTTCCCTCATGAGGCCCCTGTTCGCTTTGCAGGTGAGGCCGCCTGGGCGAGGTGCTGATTACACCTCACCAGTTGTATCCACTCCGACCAAATATTCCCAGCTCTAGGACACTGCCTGAAAAGGCGGTAGGGGTGAGTTCCCTCGCTGAATCCGTGGGAGCCACCACCCTAGAGGGTAAAATCGATTTTTTAAATAATATTACAACAATGTGTACAAAATAAGGAATATACAGGAGCTCTGGTCTTAAAGAGTGATGTCGAGTGAGTCGATCCATTCCAATGCTGTTGGAGAGACATTGATGACATCCTTCCAGTCACCACTGAGACATCTCTTGGGGCATTCCTATACAATGTGGTCTATGGTCTGCTCTGAAGAAAAAAATGAACCATGACTAATCTTATAACTGCGAAATTGACGGCCACGTGAAGACATCACTAATGATTATCAAATTTACGATCACGTGATTAAAAGGATTGTGCACAATGTGCATTAGATTTGTTTAGCATATTCACACAATGATGTTGACCTCATTTTGAATAATTGCAAATGGTATCTGCCAGCCACACCGAACATCACACAGTTCATACACACACGAGTCAAAAGGTTCATGAAATTTCTTATTGTTGCAGACCGCATGATGGAATCCATGACAAGCAAACCTGGTTGGTTGGTTCCTTAGTTTAGGGGCTGCGACAACGCGGTCCTGTAGCCCCGTGTACATCGGGTGTGTGTACAATTTGTCTGATAACCGGTGTTAATTGTGATGACTGTATTAGTGTGTGTTATCTGTGATTCATGTAGGCTGCAGACGATTATTATTTTCAAGTAGTTCCTACTTTTGCCACCAAATGCTGTCATCCACGACACCTGACTGCGGACGTGCCTACTGAATGCCATTGCAGTCAGCACCTGTGACAAACGTTCGAACTAATATAGCGTTAACAAACTAACCTAAGAATATTAGCTTCCACAAGTTTAGTTAGTGGAAGGTACTTTTACATGCCATAAATCTATGATATGGGACCACCAGCTTTACTTCGCCTCCAAAGGAAGGCATAACGAGGGATTTTTAACCCTCTTAAATATCCGACGACTTCGGCCGGGTTTGAACCCGCGATCTTAAGCAAACCTGGTGATAACATGTCTCAACTCGCAATTAGTCTTAGTCCAGTGCCTGTTCGTCATCGCGTCAGTGCTGTAAAATTTCCACCAAATGTCTGCTATTTTTTGCTCACACCTGCTTATAGTGTCTTGGAAAGCGGCCATTGATGGCAGGAACATTCTATTTCTGATCTCTTGTATCTTCCTTAGATAGTACATTTATAAACACTGACACTTTCAACAGTTAACAGCCCATCAGTTCACGATCATAATTGTCCTTATTGTGGACTGAACACAGACAACAAATCATAAGCTGATTACTACTTCCTGCACCACAGCCATATTACCACTTAACATATTTCATATTTGTGGTTGTTAGTGTAAAACAACGCAGTTGTTATGGCCGTGCTTAAAATTCAGAAGAGACCAAGACATCCTTTTAAAAATCAGTAGACTATCCAGTGGCGTCTGTCTACTCTTGACATTCAAAGGCCATTCACTCACCCTTCAGTGAATACTACATGTGGATCATCCTTTGAATGACGTTATTTCCCAACAACTGAAAGCTGTTCTCCAGTGTCAAGCAACCCGCGACATGTTCACGTTCTGGGACAAAGACTCGGATTCCCCTGCTCCAAGATATTCAGCTTAACTAATTTATAAGTTACTTCATACCTATTATGTATTTAAGAAAGGAGTGCCTATGATCTTGGCTGCTCCATTGTCCGTTGATGGCAGTAGTTGGTGCCTTGCGAGACGAAGAGGGGTACATAATGACGGAGTGCAGGGGCCACACAAGTCCAGCACTGCTAAGCGTAGTACTCTACATGTAACTACGTGGAGGAGAACGATGATTTGAGCAGAATCATATCTTACCCACGCGACTGTATCTGTCGCAGTGCAAACTGACATGAATAATTTCCAGCTTGATCGGCAACAATCGTACCTTAAACAGACAATATCAATGTGCACCAGCTAAGTAATTGAAAGGTTCGTTAAAGATAAGTAGTTCCATGAAGAACTAGATAGCTTATTTTCATATATCGTACTTATATTAATTAACTCTATCAACATACACATTTTCAGTTTGATTGCTGTAATAGATTCATAGATATTGAGAACCGTCTAAATATTTCGGATGGTCACCATGTTGGATTTTTATATAAAGGCCTTGCGGTTATGTACTATGACATGAAAAAAATTGTGTCGGTGTTTTATTCAAACTTAAATCGCATTTTTAGGACACAAGAAATAAAAACAAGATTTTAAAATTTCGCTCAGCCGCCATCTTGTGGTTATGAAAATAATGTTAATGAATTATATGCCAGTGGATTTAAATGTATATAAGCATATACCGTACCAAGTTTCACTGCGCTCGGATGGTTAAAACGCAAGAAACGTCCATTTGAATATTTAAATTTTGCGTCGCCGCCATGTTGGATTTGTGCTCACCAGGTTATTGAACGTCCTATAGGTGAACATATGATTGTATCCTCTATACACATACAAAATTTTAGTTCGATTGCTGTCATAGATTCTTAGATATTGAGAACCTTCAAAATATTTCGGATGGTCGCCTTGTTAGATTTTTATATATGTAGGTCTTAGAGTTATGTACTATTACATTAATGTTATTGTTTATATGTAGTATTCAAACATCAATCGCATGTTTAGGACACAAGAAATTAAAATTTCGCAGAGCTGCCATCTTATGGTTAGGAAAACAATTGAAATGCATTAGATGCCAGTGGATTGAAAGTTCTATAAGCATTTACCATACCAAGTTTTACTGCACTCGGATGGTTAAATCGCAAGAAACGTCCATTTAGATATTTATAATTCGCGTCGCCGGCATGTTGGATTTGTGCTCACCAGGTAATTGAAAGTCCTATAGGTGAACTTAGGTTCATAGCATCTATCAACATACAACATAACAATTTGATTGCTAACATAGATAATTAAATATTTTGGTTGGTCGCCATGTTGCATTTTTATATATGTAGGCCACAGAGTTACAGTATACTATCAGAACACGAATTTGCGGAGGTTCATTATTCAAACGTTCACTTCGATCGTATGATTAATACACGAGAAATAAAATTTTTATTGAAAAAATGCGCACAGCCGCCATCTGGATGTTATGTGAACAATTGAACTAAATAAGATGCCAGTGCATTACAATGTGTATAAACATTTACTGTACCGTATTTCACTGTGCTCAGATGGTTAAATCGCGAGAAAAGTCTATATTATGTCTCACCATCGCTTGGCCCCATGTTCGTTTTGTACTAAACAGGTTTTTGAAAATCTCATAGCTGAACTTCCAGTAGTACCCTTTATCACCGTACAAAATGTCAGGGTGATATCAGTAATAGTTTCGGAGATATGGAATGCCGGTGAAATATTTCGCACAGCCGCCATGTTGGATTGGTGAGACGTAATAAAAGGTGATCTCATAAGACTATTTTTTTCATAAAATAAAAATAGGCTAAAAAGCGATGACCTCTCATTTAAACTTCCTTTCTTATCTAGTGGCTACTAAACAATTTAGTAATTGATTAATAGTTTTCAATTAATTTCAAATTATTCGAATAGTGAATTATTCATTTTCATTAAGTCTACAGTATGTTAATTAATATAGGAGAATGTATTCATATAAATTCTCACCTAGATGATAAAACTAGGCGATGATATAATTTGGTTATAATGCATTGACAATTGTTTCCACACGACGTAATTACACATTTCCTGCAATGTAACAAAGGTAAAACAAACATTAATTGTTGTTTTGAGATGCAGTGTTATTGCATTACAAGCGGAGTGCATACATTTACAATTTCACTTAGTTCTGGCGCACGTAAAACACAACAATAACACGTTGGATACTCTGTGCAGACACTCGTAAATATTCGAGGAGCTCTTCAACTCTATTTTTAATTCGCTAAATGAAATATTATTTTTGTGCAGTTCACCGCATATTTCATTAAACATGTTCCCAGAATAGACAAACCTTCCGTTTCCACAACTGCAGTTTGGAGGTCACTCGGGAGAAAGATGTGCGAATATTACTCATTTGTTCTTCTTCGCATTTTATCCAGCTCCATGCAAATGCCGGAATTGTGTCATTCTCGAAGGTTAGGACAGCTCTTTTCTTAGTTCGAACTTCAATTAGGCTACTAGTGCTTACACCAATACCTCATCCCCAAAGGCAATGGTTTTCATAAGATAATCCCTTTCGCATAATAATACATATACAGCGATGATTGTGTTGTACTGTACCAATCCCGTAAATGATACATAATATTAATAATAATAATAATAATAAAAACAAATTTATTACCCACAATGTGCAAAATATATACATTACATCAGGCTCAAGAATCAGAGCAAAATTCAGTCTGAGAGACCGTTCTCGCACTGTTTTCCACACGAAACACATGTACACTCATGGCTAGCCTAATGAAAGGATTTCCTGGTACAAATACGGTGATGGAAACCGTGCATCGCCAAGCGCGTCATCAGGTGTCGCAGCCCATATTCTTCTTTCATCCAATCTTTGTTGATCATTCCATCTGCAGTGTACAATATTTCTTCGATCGAGTCTCTTTTTCCTCGTAGCTGTTGTAATAGTTCTTAATATGCCATATGTTCTTGCAATATTTGCACGGAATGTTGTATATATAAATGCAAGGTGATATGCTGCTGTTATTCAAAACATAATAATAATAATAATAATAATAATAATAATAATAATAATAATAATAATAATAATAATAATAATAATAATAATAAAGAATAGTAAAAATAATAATAATAATAATAATAATAATAATAATAATATTATTATTAATAATAATAATAATAATGCAAATAATAATAATAATAATGCTTTTCGTTTTACGTCCTTTTAACAACTGTGGTTCTTGGAAGACGCCGGGGTGCCGGAATGTTGTCCCCAAGGGGATCATTAACGTGCCAGTAAATGTACACAATACATGTGAGATTTTCAAAGTGAAATGCCATGTCCTGTGGTTCGGATTCCGCATAAAAAGGAGGTCCCGGTCCTCGAGCTTTAACATTCGCCCAGTAACGTCTCACGTGTTCTCAATCCTGCTGTTTCCTGGCTTCAGTCCACGTCTTGCTTATTGTTAGCTTAGACTTTTTCTGGAAACTCAGTGGTTCTTTTAGCTTCATCATAATATCTGAATATCATCATCATCATCTTCCTAGCGTTTGTCCCGCTTTGGAGCAGGGTCCGCTACTTAACATGGCAATCTCCATTTCTGTCGGTCAAGGGCATCATGCCGACACAGATTAACTTGTCGCATGTCTTCTCTAAGGCGATCAAGCCACCTCTTCTTAGGTCACCCACGAGGACGTTTGCCATCCGGGTTGAGGCACAAGGCAGTTTTAGCCACTGATTGTTCGTGACTGCGTATGATGTGGCCGTACCAGCGTAGACGAGCCTCCCGCATTTTATCCTGTTTGGGCGCAACTCCCATCCTCCCTCGGACATCGCAATTCTTGATATGGTCAAGTCGCGTCAGACCAAGCACCGAACGATGCATGCGCATCTCCATAACATGCAGGATTTTCTCGTGTTTAACAGAGGCCGGCCAGCATTCAGAACCGTAGAGGGCTACTGGGCGCACGACGGTCTTGTAAATCTTGGCCTTAAGATAGGTGGGTATCTTGCGGTCAAAGAGGACTCCAGTTACCTTCCTCCATTTGAACCAACTGGCACTCACACGAGCTCGGGCATCAGGGAGGGTGTCACCATCTGAACGAGTCAAGGAGCCAAGATACCTGAATTGGTCGACTCTTTGAAGATCTTGACTACCTACAAGGATAGTGCCAGACGTCGGTGACCCACACTCCATATACACGGTTTTCTGGACATTCAGCTTCAGTCCATTCTCAGCCAGCCTCGTATTCCACTCCTGCAGTTTCTCTTCAAGAACGTTGCATTCTTCTGCAGCCAATAAGACATCATCAGCATACAGAAGCGTCCATGCACAGGCCCGACGAGAGGGAGGGGCGAACGGGGCTATAGCCCTGGGGCCCGGTCTTACTGAGGGGCCCGCCAAAGTAGAAAAACTCAGAGAAGACAAATTTACTCAATGTTACGTATTTGCCAACAAATTTGACATTTTATGATATTCAATGTATCTGAATCAATTGAATATGCTACAAAATACTATAAAGACAAAATGTAAATAACCATTATCTTCATATTTTCGCGGCCAGAGAAATAGTAAAGTTTCCACTGTTTACAGGGAGGAAAGTTTCTAAACATTTCAACTTGATATAATTGCCGCTAAGGTACATTTATGAATCTTCGAAAAGTTCGAATTTTAGTATATGAGATTGAGAAAAGCGTTGAACTTGTTTTTGTGATGAGAGAGAGTAAAATTTTCGGTCAGATACAACAGAAACGACATTCCAAATTTACAATGAACAAAATTAGTAACTTACGTTCCAAAAAAGTAGAATAAAAGATACACGAAGTTTCTTAGGGGGCTTTGAAAATAAAAGAATCATGTTTCATATTTACACGATATCACGGGACGAACAAATATGAAGAGGGCCCGTAAGTACTAGCCCTAGGGCCCGTACTCGCTCTCCACGGCCCTGTCCATGCATGTTGCGATTGGATATCTGATGTTATTGCATCCATGCATGGAATAAACAGAAGTGGTGACAGGGCTGATCCTTGATGGACACCGACTTGAATGGGGAAAGGAGATGTGATTCCCGCGGGACATCGCACAACACTACTGCACTTACGATACAGAAGTTGTGTCCAGCGGACGTATTCTTCAGGAACACAATGTGAACGAAGTGCATGCCAAATCAGTTCATGTGGAACCCGATCAAATGCCTTCTCGAGATCTAAAAAGGCGATATGAATAGATCTGTTCTTCTCACGGTATCTCTCAATGAGGAGACGTGCTGCGTGAATAGCATCAGTTGTTCCACGTCCTTTCACGAATACACACTAGTTGCTAGTGATCTGGACAATGTCACGCAGTCGACTGTCAAGGATTCGCTCAAAGATCTTCATCGTGTGGCAGATGAGGCGAATAGGTCTATAGGTGCCACATTCACTGACATCGCCCTTGCCTTTCCAAATAGGCACCGTGGTACTCGAGGTCCAAATTTGAGGCACTACACCTTCTTTCAAAATCTGGTTGAACAGAGATGTCAGAAGTTCAATACCATTCTGACCAGGTAATTTCCACAGTTCGGCTGGAATGTCATCAGGACCTGTAGCCTTCCCGTTCATCATCTTTCTGACTGCCTGTGCAACCTCTGCCATAGTTATTAGCGGTACTGGTGCAATGACATTTACCGCACAGTGGATAGGTGGATGAGGGAACTCTTCGTTACTTATTACTGAGAAGTGTCTTTCCCAACGACTCAGAATAGCAGATGGGTCTCTGAGAATTTGGTGGTCTTCATATTTGATGTGCATAACGTGACCAATGTCTTGCGAGGACCGATGACGTGCGTTTGCAAGCCGGAATATCTTGTTGGCTCCTTCAGGTGAGCCCAGCTGGTTGTACACATCTGCATAATGTTGGGCCTTAGCTGCAGCAACAGCTCGCTTTGCTGCAGACTTAAGGTTCTTATATTCCAGATGATCGCTGGTAAGACGCGAGGTCTGCCAAGTCTTGAATGCAAGCCCTTTCTTTTTGACCACGTTCTGCACATCCTCATTCCACCAGCATACTTGTTTGTCAAGAAAACGCCTCCCATCTGAATATCGTTGTATGTAATTCCAACTTCTTTTAAATCCTTTGTTACCTCTGTGAACCACACTTCCTTGTTGTTTTTTACCCAGAAAGTAAGTAAAGAATTTGTCTGAAAACCGCATTGGGCTTAGTCTTGTTAAATGACCGTAGAACACAATCCTCCTCTTTCTCATCACGCCAGTGATTTTGGTAACATGTGTGTGGATATCATGGTTGTACCTATGTCTGTAATCACCGTTTTCTCATTTATTATTATTACTATTATTATTATAACCAAGCTATGCACAACTAAAGAGCGCGATAAACCTATCTTGCATTTGTTTCTTGTCTTTCCAAAATTTCTTCATTCTTTCACAATGATTTTTTTCTGCTGTCCATGCAGTGGTGTCTCTCATTCCGGGGTTTGCAGTAAAGCGATATTTGCTCACCAACTATCTGAAGCTAGGCCTGTCCCATGTCTGATGCGAGTATGGCTGTCTTGCTGGATGTGATTCCTGTACTTGGGAGTAGTGAGTGTGAGTATAGCTCTTAACCCTTTATGGGATAGTGGTCTCTATAGTAACCACCTGTCATAAGGGAAGTTCTTTCAAAGATACTGATGGTTGAATCTTTCAACCAAATTTCGGAGAATTGTCATGCCGAAGTGCTAGTATTTCTGTAAGTCAAATATTATATACGTATCTACTTGACGTAATGTGGTGGATAAAATTTAAAAGAATTTAAAACTACAAACATTAACAATTGAAGTGTAAAAATAAAATATAAATACGGAAATAAAAATCATAAAAATAAAATTACAATAATAAAATAAATGTAACATTTAATTAATAAACATAACTATAACAATTATGAAAATTATTGTAAAAATAAATTCTAAATTAGTTAATTCATTAAAAAATATCAAAACTAAATCTATAAGAACGTAAATTGAAAATTATAAATAAATATATAAACATTAAAATTAGAAAAACAAAAATTACATTATTTATAATTATAATGAAAATGAAAATCTACATCCCGTTTCCAGTCTAACTGACCGGGTCAGGAATGGAGCGATTTAAGCCCCCATCTAGCGGTGAGGATATGTACTGTGCTGGCTGCCGAAGCCTGTCACACTCCTCTGAGGCAATGATTAAATGAATGACAAATGAAATGAAATGATAGTGGAGAGTGTTGCTGGAATGAAATCGTTGACAGGGAAAACTGGAGGACCCGGAGAAAAACCTGTCTGACTTCGCTTTGTCCAGCACAAATCTCACATGGAGTGACCGGGATTTGAACCACGGACTCAGCGGTGAGAGGCCGGCGTGCTGCCGCCTAAGCCACGGAGGCTTACTTATAATTACAATAATTAAAATAAATTACAACATAGAAACAAATAAAAGTAAACGTTAGATTTGTCGTATAAAGCGTTAGGTCGAAACTGATTTCTGTACTTGGGAGTGCTGATTGTGAGTACGGCTGTTGAGTTGAGTGATAGTCTACTACTTCGCACTGTGAGCATGACTGTTTGGCCATAATTCTCATTACCATGCTTTGAGTGATTGAGCCTTTGATGAAAGACTCTGTCGGCACTGGGTTGCTGATGACTCTACGACCATCATTTGAAATCTGGGACGGAGTTCCGCTAAAGCACAGTGGCGGAAAGGAATTGGCCACCCGCAGCAGTGCGGTGGGATGGACATCATCGTTAACTAACATGTAATGCACTGTACATATTAGAGAATAGGTTAGTCAATGCCAGACTTACAGGGTATTTTTTTATATTTTGTTAGAAGTTTCAGAATATAGAGTTAATTTAAATTTGGCAGAACAGTTATTTAGATGCCTGTGGTTAGCCTTCTGACCTTCTATACGTTTTAGGAGGTGTGGGTGGGCCCACGCACGAGCCAGATTCTTTCAGAATCCCTGTAGTCACCCTAGTATTAAGAAGAGTCGAACGATATTATCATTTAGTTTATTAATTATTCTTCCATTTACTTACAATTGCAAATGTGGCCATTTATGAGACTTCTATTAATAGTTATTATATTTCTTAATTACAAAGTTACAAGGTAAGTCAGTTGCCGTAAGCATTTGCGTCATTGTCCCAAGGTAGCGGGATATAATCCTTGCAATTTGGAAGGAAGGAAGGAAGGAAGGAAGGAAGGAAGGAAGTACGGTAGGTAGAAATAATATGTTGCATATATTATTTACATAAGTGAAACTGTGAAACAGCGTCGAACTCTATCCCCAAGCAAAGACGTGTATCGTCTTCTGAGCTGATTACTGATGAGATACGTGGGCAGCTTCGGTGGCGTAGTTGGTAGTATGCTGAGCTTTTATGGTAAAGATCGTGGGTTCAAACCCGGCTGAAGTCGTTGGATTCTTTAAGAGTATGTCCTCCTTCGGAGGGGAAGTAAAGCCGGCGGGCTCATGTCATAGATTTATGGCATGTAAAAGAACCTTCCATTAACTAAAATTGTATGAAGCTAAATTTGTAGGTTAGATCTGATTAACGATATATACTGCTCAAAAAAATTAAAGCACCACTTTTTTCAAGGCCACAAAATTTTGAAAAGTTGACCGCACAAGCTCGAAATCTCAGTATGACGTTTGTATTGACGCCTACCAAGCATATGCTTCAGCACAACTCCCCAACTTGAGTAGTTTCGGGGTAGCACCCCGAAAACCAGACCATTTTCGAATACCGCAAATTGAAGTTTGCGAAAAACGTTGTAGGACTTCTCGCAGGTTGCCAAAGCAGTCAAAAATGAATGAGTCTTGCTCTTAAAGGTTCCACAAACACGTTGAAATCGTTACATTTGACGTTTGAGTATTTTCAAGCCCCTTCATCATCCCCTAAACATGGACTACCATAGGGGTGTCTGAGATGGTACCGGGTGTGTTTAACCACCTCAAAACCTGCACACAGTCCTCAGTTGCTGATTGCAGTAAGTTCTTAAGGCCTCCGACAAAGTTCACCCCCCCCCCTAACACCCTCAACTGGCATGGGACCAAACCACCCCCTCTTGATTCACCCCTAAGGAAGGTTTTAATCGAGATGTTTATCAGTGTTGTGAATGGGGGTGTCTTCCCCTAACGTTTCAAAAAAGGAGCTGTGCCTGTGCCACCACCCCTTCCCCTGCTACCCCCGTTTGTATGATTTTTCGAATCAGGCCCTTTTTAAGGGCTGAAACGAGGTCTTAATCGCTGAAAGGGCTCTAAAGGTCCTTAGAAGTAGTGGTGACACGAAATCAACCCCTTCCGATCGTTGATTGACATTCCGTCCCCCAAACTTGAAATTTTTGCACCCCCAACCCTCCCTGTCTGGACGCGTAACGCGTCATGGCAGAGTTTTCAGAGTTGGATGAAAATAAAGCTTATGGCCTGCAATCGAGCCCAGAACAGCAGGTTGGATGGAAATTCATCGGTAGGGTGGGAAACGGGACCAAAAGGTTTTCAAAAAAGTTAAGTCTATAGTAAGTACGCCCATGCATAGGCAACCCACATCACGTCCTTGCGTGCGGGTTGCCTATAATCGGCAATAGAATACAAAGGGTGGAAATGGAAGAAAATGACGTGATGTGGGTTGCCTATGCATGGGTGTACTTACTAGAGGCTGTTAACTTTATTGAAAAAAGTTTGGTCCCGTTTCTCACCCTACCGATGAATTTCCATTCAACCTGCTGTTTTGGGCTCGATGTCAGGCCATAAGCTTCATTTTGATCCAATTCTGAAAACTCTGCCATGACGCGTTACGCGTCCAGACAGGGAGGGTTGGGGGTGCAAAAATTTCAACTTTGGGGGACGGAATGTCAATCAACGATCGGAAGGGGTTAATTTTATGTCACCACTACCTCTAAGGACCTTTGCAGCCCTTTCAGCGAATAAGACCTCGTTTCAGCCCTTAAAAAGGGCCTGATTCGAAAAATCATACAAACGGGGGTAGCAGGCGAAGGGGTGGTGACACAGGCACAGTTCCTTTTTTGAAACGTTCGGGAAAAACCCCCCTATTCACAGCACTGATAAACATCTCGATTAAAACCTTCCTTACGGGTGAATCCAGAGGGGGTGGTTTCATCCCATGCCAGTTCAGGGTGTTAGGGGGGGAGGGTGAACATTGTCGGAGGCCTTAAGAACTTACTGCAATCAGCAACTGAGGACGGTGTGCAGGTTTTCAGGTGGTTAAACACACCCGGTACATTCTCAGACGCCCCAATGGTACTCAATGTTTAGGGGATGATAAGGGGGTTGAAAATACTCAAACGTCAAATGTAACGATTTCAACGTGTTTGCGGAACCTTTAAGAGCAAGACTCATTCATTTTTGACCTGCTTTGGCAACCTGCGACCAGTCCTACAGCGTTTTTCGCAAACTTCAATTTGCGGTTTTCGAAAATGGGCTGGTTTTCGGGGCGCTACCCCGAAACTACTCAAGTTGGGGAGTTGTGCTGAAGCATATGCTTGGTAGGCGTCAGGACAAACGTCATACTGAGATTTCAAGCTTGTGGAGTCAACTTTACAAAATCGGTGGCCTTTGAAAAAAGTGGTGCTTTAATTTTTTTGAGCAGTATATTAAGTTCCAACGTTCGCCGCAAGGTGCCAGTTGCGGTGGCACCTAGTAATCAAGTTTTTAGCTAGGTGTCGTTGATTTGGTAGTGGAAGTAGGAACTACTTGAAATTGATCGTCTGCAGTCCTTACCTGAATTACAGTTAACACACACTATTACGGTCATCACAATTAACACCAGTTATCAGACAGATTCTACACACACCCAAAGTACACGGGTTTACATGACTGCGTTAGCGCAGCCCCTAAACTGAGGAACCGACCAACCAGCGACTTACGTGCACTGTTTGCAGTTGCTAGGAAGGCAGTCTTCTGCATTATTTTCATGTGGCGTTTCTTGAGACCATGTGTCATCAAGATTCTTTCCAAATCTTTCCTGACAAGACCAATTACTAATACAACCATCAGAAATATAGGAACACCATGTAACCCATATAAGTGACTGGTACCCACGCTTTGTCTCAGCAAGTCTATTGTGCAGGTTTTCATCCACATGATTCGCTACGTCAATTATTAGTGCCTTCTGAGCTTGTTTCTATAAATCCACAAAATCAGGTCTGTTGGCTTCTGCTCAGTGATCCGTTTTCATGGGGGAGTACCACAAATCTTTGTTCTATGATTGTTTGGCACTTGCTTTGTTTTGTATTTGCAGTAGTGTGTTATTTTCGCCAAAAGATAAGATATCTTAGCAAAAACGTAGTGGAACTTTTTTCCACATTGTTGTGACGTTATTATTATTGATTCATTATTTAATATTAAATACATCAGTAATATCATCGTTTCACAAACGTTGAACTTACCCGAGGAAGGGAAATAAAAGGCTACTATTCCATGTGGGTACGTTAGCTGAATTTCATAGAATTGAGCTGATGAGTTCCATTTGGTCTTGCTTTCATTTCCCACAGCCAACAGCACGTTTCATAATAACACAATGAGATGCAGAAGAAGAAGAGGAAGGAGAAGGATGGTAGGAAGATGATGGTCATTCTTAATTAGTTACATGTACCGTTCACCTATCCAGGTACCAACCTCGGTCAATGTCGTTTAACTCAGAAAATCTCACCTAAGTCGTTGGTCTGATGAGGAGGAAAGAGCATAGGAAAAGAAAATGCACGCAAGGCTCTTTCTATTCAAAATACACACACAGCAGGTGTTCCATGTCCTCACCTTATTCCTGATAAACTTTTGTCTACATTGCCTTGTGCTAGCGATGATGAAGGATACCTCGTCATTCTTCTTACCTTCTTCTTTTTCTCTTCTTCTTCCTTCTTCTCCTTGTGTTATTATTAAAACGTAGTGCTAGTAACGAGGCAGGCTAGGGGGTGGTGAAGCTTGCCTGTATATTTTAATCAGCTTGTCGGCAACAGCGCTCCATCTAAAGGAGATATTCCATCTCTCTCCCTCACACACACCCCTTCAGTCTCTTCCCTTACCATCCTCCTCCTCCGGTAAGGTTTCCTTTCATTACAGGAGCATGATTTAATGCGAGAGACTACGCACTACACAATAACACGGCATACGCACTCATTAATTAACGTAGACCCCCCTCTCGTATAGCATCAGATACCACAATAAATGAGCTACTATCTCATATACAACGCTTTAATATTGTTGTAGTTTTTCTTAAATAAAGCAACACAGTAAATGCGTTGAAACGCTATAATCAGTTTTGGCAATTTTAGAGACAATTGTGAACCTAGCGGTCATATAACGATAGCATTTATTGAAAAGGAAATGAAAAAAGTGTTCAAAGAGGAAGGTGTTTGCCCTTGGGATACCTGTCGAGCACAATCCATTCGCTAGCCCGTAACTCCTCCAATGTAAGCCACTAGGATTTCAGAAGTGGATCGCGTTCCACAGATATCTCAAGGTCAAGCACCTTATTATTTGAAATCCGCTGTAGTGACACTTTATGAACTTCATCGACTTCGCTAGATTACTAAAAGAACCAGTTCTTCATATTTGTTTCTTACTTGTAACTTATTTCTTTTGATATTAGCCTATTTTCGTTTATGAAAAAATAGGCTTATGAGATCACATTTCGTCCGTGTGTGTGTCCCTAATAAAATCTAAACGGCTGGAGCGATTTCAATGTAAATCGGTAAGGACATAGTACTATTTTCTCCGACCCCGACCCTTCAAATTTTAATATGTCTCACCAATCCAAGATGGCAGATGTGCAAAATATTTAGCCTGCATTCTGCATTTCCGAAACTATTACTGATAACACCCTGAAATTTTATACGATGATAGACAATACTCATTTAAGATCAACTATGTGATGCTTAACATCATGGAAAGTACAAAACCAACATGGTGGCCAAGCGAAGTTAAAATATTTAAATGACATTTTCTCAAGATTTAATCAACCGATTGCAGTGAATATTGGTAGAAAAAAGTGTATACAACATTTATTCTACTGGTATCTGATTCAATTCAATATTTATCATAACAACAATATGACGGCTATGCGAAATATTTTAAAATTAATTTTTAATTATTGTTTCCTAATCAGGCGATTCAAGTGAACGTTTGAATGATAAACATATCTCTTATTCGTTATCTAATGATACATAACTGTATGGCTTACATATAAAACAGTCCAACATGGCGATCATCTGAGATATTTCGATAGTTCTCAATATCTCCCAATCTATTACAGCATTCAAACTGAAATTTTGAATGTTGATAAAAGTTCACCTAAGGGATTTACTATAACCTGATGAACACAAATACAACATGGCGGCGATGGGATATTTAAATAATTATGTAGATGTTTCTCGGAAAATTCTTGTAATAGGCAGGAGAATGTTAATGGAAAAGACCAGTGGGATATATGAAAATAGGCTATTTAGTTCTTCTGTTCTTTAGTTCTTGGTTTTCTTTCTGTTTGTTTGTGTGCAAAAGTTTGTGAAAAACATCACCTGCCTTGCTCTTCAAGTAACTGATATCAACTGAAGGTTCCAATAAACTGAAGACATATCATTTTGTCAACATTACTAGGAATCTACTGGAATGATGCCCTTCAAACTGTTGTCTATTCTTGAAATTCCCATGCCTTCCTTCTAATTCTAATGGACATTTACACGACCCATTTAATGCGTTTAATATACAAATGCACAATAGAATTGACATTCGCATAGTTAGAGATATACTTTGATATATTCCTACTGGGCCCAGGCGATAGCTCTCGCATGTGTATAAACCACCGGCCTGGCTTTATTGGTATGCAGGCTGGACGCAACACAGTTCTGACAGAGACTATGGTCTTGTTTATTTGTTAGCCGGACTTTTCAAACAAATTGTTTATTTTTATGAAATCAGAGTGCAATTCGTCACTGTTGCGGGTAATTCTCTTTCTTTTGAATGCACATTTGTTACGATCAGTTACTTGTAGACGCTCCATGTGTATACGAATGATGCCACCCGCCCAGTCTTACTGTTATGCGGGCTTAGCACAACATAGTTCTGGCAGGGACTATCGTCCTGTTTTTTTTTGTTTAAACGCATTTTAAAGACAAATAAATATTCTGTTTACTTTAAAAGAATGCAAGATTTTTCATGCACTATTGTGACAATTTTGAAGCTGTTGGTACAAACCACACCCTCTAAATCCCTCAGGTTTAAAAGCTTGAGTTTTGTGAAACATACGCCATAGCGTTTTATATACAGGTATCAAAAAACGTTCTGCAAAACACCTGTTTGCCATGTTGCAGAGCGTATGTGGATTGTGGGAGAGGTTATTAAAAAGAGATGGCATCCTGATAAATCCTGCAGACTTTATTCATGTGTGACAAAAAAAATTGAAAACAGGAAGACATTTGGCCTGTTAAACAGGGACTAATATGTGTTGTAATCTTGCCATCCTGTGACGTTTCAATAAGGAACATGGCCATCACGGGCGTCCAGCAGGGCTCTTCCCCGCCGTGGCATACCACAGATCTAGTTGTCCAGGTAATCTTGAGGCAGGCGATCCCACTCTTCGACGGCGGCCTCCATGATCTCTTGGTGGGTTATGGGAGGGCGTGGACGCTAAGCAATAGCACGCTTCAGCGTATCCCAGATAATATGTTCGATACAATTCATGTCCGGCGGCGTCGCAGGCCATTCCATTCGTGCAATGGTGGACCCACGGAGGAAGTTTTGTACCATCGCCGCTCGATATGATAAGTACTACCTTACCAGCGAATTGTTACCGGTGGCGGAAATAGAAACTAATGCGCTCCGCCCAGCCATACGCCTGCGATAGACGTGCAGTCGTCGCCGGTGAAACCTCATCGCATGTCATTTGTGTGCATTATCCGTGCCAGGTCGTGCGCTGTGTTGTCATTGTATAACTGTACATGCGTTCCCCCTCTTGCACCGCAACCGCTCGCTGCAGCCATAACGAGGTGAGATGACGTAATTTACACACAACAGCACCACTCCGCGTCTAGCAGAAACAATTTCCTGGTAGGGTAGTATATGCAAAACCTTTTTTGATGTGTATATAAAGAGGAATACTTAATTGGATACATCTTTTCTACAAGATTGGAACAATGCTCGTCCAAATCGTAAATGTCCTCAACGTGAGCAACAGAGAAAAGTGATGAATACGGTGATATATACTCTTCTTGGAGCGCTCATATGTGTTTGAGTAAGACTTGAGGATGTGAGAATGTGGGAACTCGAACTCGAATCATCTGCTGTAGAGGCAGGTGCGTTTATCCTCTTACAGCAAAGCAGCCACGCTCCCATCGCACCAGCTATTTAAGTCTTAGATGGAGAGGCGCTGTTGCACCGGGTTCTGCAATGACGCGAATGTATCTTTGATCTCCTAGACGACACACACAGAGCTATCTGTGAGCCAGGAGATCAAATGTATTTTCACGCAGTTCTGCAACAGCATCTCTCCATGTACGACTTGCCAGTCGCCGCGTGATTGCATTGGTGTAAGTGTATCAACACTCCTGCTAGAACAGAGGGAGATTGAGTTTCGAGTCCCGACTCTAGTCGTAACTTCAAGTCTTATTTGTCAGATAAATATGTTATTTAAAAATGTTTTGGGTGTTATGTACGTCTTAAGTTCTGCAGATTCAGAGGCTGTGTGATGTCGCAAATTTACCCTTTTTCACAGCGGTAACGTTCACGCCTGCTGATCCCAAGGTTGCAGGATCGAATCCTGGCGCAGTCAGCTGGCATTTGAGGGTGCGCAAATGCGAGGAAGCCGTTTCAGTAGATTTACTGGCAAGTTAAAGATCCCCTTTGGGGAAACACTCGAGCAACCCGGCGTCTCCAAAAGCCGCAGTTGTTTATACAGACGTAAAACCAATAACATTATTCTTATTGTTATTATTAACTTTACCCTCAGGGAGATCTTGAACTTGACACAGAATGTACTATATCATAAATAATCGCCTTCAAGAGTCAAACTAGTGTGCCAGGATGCAATCCAACCATGGGTGCAACAGGGAGAACCTTACTGCATCTGCAATTTATTCGAAGAATTAATTCGTGTGAATCCTAGAAAGGGACTCACAATCCTTAGAGAAGCCCAGGTTGATTCACACAAAGTACGTACATACTCGCGTTACTACGACTTCCCCCAGCAGCATTAGGATGAATCTAACCTCGTAAAATTCTCCGCTGTATAGGGATGACATTTTAGGTAGCAAAGAATCGTTAAGTAGATCCTACTGCCACCATATCTAATGGCCTCAGAACTCACCTGATATCAATTCCGCGAACTACTAAATTTGAATATCGTATGGTCTCGGGTGCTGGGTGTAAGCTTTGTTATTTGACGCTCAGAGGACAGCTTGCATGTTGAATTTTTGTCGATCTTTGTAGCGCTATGAAAGTCTAGGAGGTTAGATATCTAAGCTCCTTGACATTATCGCGCTTTCTAGTAGAGAAAGGAGGAACTTTGTGTTGGCGGAAAATCCCAAGATAAATTTGCCATTATGAACACGGCCTACTGAATTCAAATGGGTTATTTAACATGCCAGCAACTTATGACATGCGTACCGAGATTTTTGTTGCCTTAATCACTTACCACGGCCAGGAGCGAACCTGCAAGCTCGGGGTTGGTAGTCCGACACGATAACCACTTACCCACTGCGGCAAGCCACAGACTACTTATAAGGCCGGAATGAAAAGTGACATCAAATTAATGGAAACAGTAATTTTGTCTCCAACAAAGGCTGTATGAAACATGATTGAAAGTTCCTTAAATGAGATCAGAATAGAAATTCTTAATTCAATGTCAACGCACTGTAATTGGTGAGATTTCGGCTAGTGACTTTATAGGGACATTTCACTCTGGGGCTGCTAACTGTTGGCAACACTGAATACCTCTCTCACTGTTTTCACATTGAAGACTCTTTCACTTTGTCAAGGCTAATTAATAATTGCCTGCTATTAATCTTAAAAGAGAAATTAAACTTTTAATATTAAATTATTAATGCAGAGGTAAAAACCAATTAAGTTTCCGACAACAATTCCATTCACGAAGACTGTGATGGATGAATAAATTTCGTTGTGGGGGATAAATCTGTCTGGAAATAATTGATAACTTCCAGGTTTTGCCTTAAATTGCTGAAACGTACTGTATATCTAGGATGTATCACATTGAGGGTGAAATTATGTGTCAAATACTGAACCAGTTAGATGAGACCTGATGGTGTAATGGATTACTTGCCGTGCTTTCTGACAGACTGTCGGGGTTCGAATCCCAGTGATTACGTGTTGGAATACCCACCAGGGATACACGTTGATTCTAGCTTTGAATTTCGAACCGTGTCATATGTTTTTGTTGATTTATATTGGGCATTTTATAGGTCGTCATGTACCACCATGTACTTGGGTGTGTGTGGAGTCTGTCTGATAACCTATATCACTGTGATATAATTATGTTTTAGTGTGTGCAGCTGTAATAGGGCTTAGGATTGGGGTAAGAGGTGCCCGATGTTTTAATTTAGTTACTATTCCGGCATTTACCTGAATTAGAAGCGTGAAATCACAGAAATCTACATCTAGGATGGCAGAGGTGGTCATGGAGCTCAGAGTTCTACCTTACGAGTTTACCCTGTTCCAGCCCTCAGATGAGAATTGAAATTCTTGTCAGACCTGGACCACTGCGGTGACCGCCAGGAATGTTAGTTTCTCTGCCACGTGTACGGTCTTAATAGCCTATTTTTTTTCTTTTTTTGTAAAAAAAAATGAGAGTAGATTTATAATGTCTACAGCAGGCTGTTCCAGCCGAGCAGCTCGACAATGAGCAGCTGAGTACTCGTCGCCTTGTGTGAGTAAACCTGCAATATGCAATACAACTCTGCTGTAGGGGCGGCCGTTACTAAGCGATGGATACATCAAGATTGGCAGGAAGCGCATGTACTATGACTTGTACTATAACCTTCGCTATTTTGGCTATCACCCCCAGCTCCTCTCCAACCGTGCTCCGAGCATCACTGCTGAGTACTCGCGTGTACGCATACTCAAACTCGTGGATTTGGAACAGCTTGGTCTACACGGACCAAATGTCCGTGTGTCCGTCTGTCCCTCTCCCAACTAATTCAAATACGACGGAACCGAATTGAACCAAGTTTGGTACACAGGCAACATTAGCAGAAATCATTTCATAGTAATGTTTTATATCAATGCCATCTAAAACAAAATTACCAGCCACTCAAATGTTCAAAACTTAAATCATATTTCGACTAAACTAATCATCGTATCTCCACCCAAATTTTAGAGAAAAAAACGTACTTTCGAGTGGAAAGCCTCTTGTGCATAAACGTCAAGGTTATTATCCAAACAATTTCAAAATGACAAATCATGCATTATAATCCATAACTTATGATTCCATGAATCAATAGACATCATTTTTGCCATCAGATAGTTTTATACGAGGGACTAGTCACCAGAAATATATCTACTCTCCAAAGCGTCTTGGAAGCTATCATTTGTTATTCTACCCATCCGATCAGCACCATTCATATGTAACACCACATTCCAAATGCCTCTATTTTCCTATTCTTTGCTGCGCCAGGAGTTTCGTGGCCATGCAGTGTTACGCTCTAGACAAGGCTTTCAAAATTGACTTTCTAATACCTAAATCTATATTAATTTGATGTCGATAGATTTCTTTTCTCTAGAAATGCTTTCTTTGCCTGAGCCAAACTACTTTTTATATCATTTTTGTTTCGTCAATCACTTCAGCCAGATCTGCCTGTAAAATAAAGTTACCCGGTAAAAGCACTTGTTTTCTTAGTTTCATCACCAGAGGTACGTGGAGAGGAATCAAATGAAACGTCTGGGAATGAGGAACAAACAGTATGGGGACATCATAAGGAGAACTTTAAAATAATCTGTGCATATATTAACAAACTATTTATACAATAGCTTGTAATAAACTATGAATTTTTGTTCTGGATCTCCATTGTCACTTTATGTGGGAAACTGTGGAAGATAGAAGGACGAAATCCAGACTATACAATATGTTTAACACTTCCACTAATTGGCCATCATGGGGAGAACTAAGCAAACATCTGGGTAATCCTACCTACCTGAGCAGGTCAGATCATATGTATCAAGTTAAGAGCCGACCGCAGGGTACTAATTACAGGGAAATATTTTTCATTAGTCGTTGTATTGATAATTGGAACTCAATACCTGCCACAGTCTTAGAGCATTTCTCAAAACATATTGATGTATTTAAGAAAAGACTGAAATTTTTTGTAAATACTACCTAGGTATAGCTCCCAAATCGTAACGTGTGCACAAGTGTGTTTAATATTATTGATGGTAATTTTCTGTAATTGTACATTTTGCCACCGGGGAATCACGCCATTTCCAAATGAATGAAAAGAGGATCCGTTCTTTTCGGAGTAAACTACTGTAAAACAGTGCTAGATCACTTGTTGAAGAAACGCAAAGAGATTCCTTAACATCTTACGCTCACGTCTCAGATAGCCGGGAAATGTTTCACTGTTCCAAGCCAGGCCCATGTCGGAACAGAACACTAGCACTAATCCATCACTGGTGGGGTTGGAAGGGGAGGGGACAGGCGTCTTGCTCCAGAATATAGGCTAGCCCGCATCGCGGAGATGTCTCCTGAGGTACAAATCAATAAACTAAGTGTTCGAAGGAAATTAATAGTAGTTCTCTCGTCGCTCCAGATATACAGGTAGTGAATAAGTTCTTGCATATAAATGGGTATTGTGTTCTTTTGAGGGAGTGATTTACGACTGCGTTTTTTTTTATAATAACTTAAGTCGGTGGATCAAACCTGACACCACAGCGAAATATAGTGGTAGCTGAACAAGCCATTAGAGATGGTTGATCTTTTCCTTACGTACATCTATTCAAATCAGTCAACGTCTCTCCATTAGCATTTTGCATTCTTCACTCAGACTCCTTAACGTCATGCTACATATTTAAAATTTGCTTTCATAATCGTCAATATTGCTGAAGCTGTGTTTCAAAGTTATCACTAAATTTTAACTTTTTATTACTGTGCGAGGAAATGAAAAACGTGAGCGCAGATGACAGATAAATATCCAGTTCTTCAATATATGGGATATGCTTCACGATGGGTTATGTTTCGTGAACGCGGGTTCGATTCCCGATCGAGAAATTGGGATCTTTGAAGGGTGATGAGAATCCATGAAACTCCGCGTCACACATAGTCAATTCATAGAAGTAAGCTCTATTGGTGATTACAAAATAAAACAAGAAGTTCCGTGAAGAACTATACAGCCTACTTTTCATGCCAATGATTATTCTACAGAATATGAACCTATCTAGAATAATGACGAAATTAAGTTGCTAATATCGAAATTTCCAATTAGTTCGAAATACTGTATACCTGGCATAATGTATCCTAATAGAGCACTACAGTTGGCAGCCCTGATGACTGAATATATTCTTAGTTCCGTCTCTTACGGTACTAAATACAAAATTTGGTTGAAGTCCACTGGATAGCATGGACGTTACATGCAGTTAAACATTGGATCTAACAGCGCGCGTAAAATCATGTTGGCAACAATGTCATGCATGTATTGGTCAGAAATAATCTGAAATAATATGATCTATTGTTGTGCCAATTTTGAATGAAATCAATTAGTTAGTATAGAAGTTACATGCATTTTAAAATTGGACCTATCAGCAGGCTTAGAATCATGTTGGCAGCACTGACGTATATTAGTTACTCCAAATTCGTCTTGAATGCCAGGTACTATACGTGTGCAAAGTTTAGAGCTATTGGCTTGCATACTTTCTGATATATTGATATTAGGGTAACAAAAATAGGGACAGCACATATTAACAGTTGGCAGCCCTGGTTGCTCCTTAGAATACGCATAGTCATATCTGTTATGGTACACATAGCACATGCGAAATTTGGTTGAAATCCAAATGATAGTATGGAAGTTACATGTATTTAAATTTGGACCTGTCAGCAGGCTTAGAATCATGTTGGTAGCACTGACGTATATAAGTTACTCCAAATTAATATAGAATGTCAGGTACTATACGTGTGCATAGTTTAAAGCTGTCGGCTTGCATACTTTCTGATATATTGGTATTTGAATAAAATAAATTAGGAGCATTTATTAACAGTTGGCAGCCCTGGTAGGTCTTAAGAATACGCTCAGTCATATCTGGTTATGTACACATACAACATACGAAATTTGGTTGAATTCCGCTTGATAGTGTAGAAGTTATATGCATTTAAAAATTGGACCTATCAGGAGGCTTATAATCATTTTGGCAACACTGCCATGTTTGGCCTCCTGGAAATTAAACTGAAATATTATGATCTGTACGTGTGCCAATTTTGAAATAGCTCCCATTCATACTTTCCAAGATATCCAACATGGAGCTCAAATTTCAATTGCGATTTTTTAGCAGTTGGTAGCACTGACATTTTCAAATATGGCCGTGAGATATTCAGGTATAGATCTTTACTCCTACCAAATTTTGTTTCGATTGCTGCAGCCGTTTAGGAGTTGATAGGGGGGGGACACACACACAGCCAGCCAGCCAGACAGACAGACAGACAGACAGACAGACAGACAGACAGACACACATTTGCCCGATCTCATAAGTCTACTTTTTCCTCATTTTTGCAAAATGTGAAAAAATGGCTAATAAATTATCCAATAGAGTTCTGATTTTCACTGCCAGAAAGTAGTGCTCAACACAACGTCAAAATTGGAGAGTAGATCGCCTCAATGACTCCAACTCGAAATATCTATCTTAGTTTTCTAATTTCCTAAGTTGAACGTTGAAGGTTTAAGTGTATTTTTCTTGAATGTTAATTAACTTAAGTGGGGTGAGCCCTATACATCTTAAAAATGTCAATTTCAGTAAATTTGATGCACATTTTCTAAAGACTTGTAGGCCTTGTAACTCTCATTACTGTAGTGATTACTTTAACACAATGCTTATGGATAATTTCAGTGTTTTCCTGTAATATAATTTTATTTTCAACTGCAACTGCAACATTTACTTAATACCTCATTTCCCTGTTTTGCTTAGTAAATTTTAAAAACTAATGTAATTGTAGCTTGATAGCATAAGAGGTGGTAAAAGTTTCCGGGCTCTAACATCAATAGTAGCCTATTTCTGTATTTCAAAAAAGCAAGTAGAAACCAAACTTCAAAAAAACAATTTAGGTTTATTTCTCACACCAGCTACGATTCAACATACAGTATGAGCACCAGGGATTTCAGAGACTAGGTAACTGGAAAAGGAAGTTTATCCTGTATCGTTACCGCACCGAGCGAGATGGGGTTTATTGCTTCAAAGGATACAACCTTGAGGTAATCAGTCCTTAATTTAGGCACTAGCATCAAGAAAACTTAGTGTTCTCAGGACGTTTGTTCAAAGGTACGTTTCCAAAACTATATATTGTGTGTAAATAATGTATTAAAATAATCATGATGATGATGATAATTGTTGTTTTAAGGGGCCTAACATCGAGGTTATCGGCCCCTAATGATCTGGGTGATAGCGAAAATGATAATGAAATGGAAACCAGAACAAAATTATCTGAGACGGAAAATACGTATATAAAAGAACTCAGATGGAAACAACTCACAATATGGTCTGAAAAAAGGGAATTTAGGACGAAAAGTAAAACACACACAAAACGTAGGCTAGATTCAAAATACGTACAAAGTGCAATGTAGCGTCGAAATACTTACAAAATGCAACTGAAATTCAAAATACTCACAAAATGCAAATGAGATCGAAATGACGTACAAAATGCAATTGAGGTTCAAAATACTTACAAAATGCAATTGAAATTGAAAATACACAATGCAATTCAGATTGAAATATCCCAGTTCCAATCCAAATTAATCACAAAGTGCAATTGAAATTCAAAATACTTACAAAATGCAATTGAAATTGAAAATGCTTACAAAATGTACGGTAGATTCAAACGACTCATGTGGATTGACAATACTTACAAAATGCAATTTAGATTGAAAATACTTGACAAAATGTAATTTAGATTCAAAATACCCACAAAATGCAATTAAGAATCAAAATATGTGCAAAATGCCCACCAAACAAAATGCAATTTAGATTCAAAATTCGTGCGAAATGCGGTGTTGGTTGAAAATACTTACAAAATGCAATTGAAATTCAAAATTCTCACTAAAAGGCCCCGCAACCTGCATTGAAAGACTTACCAAAAAGCAATTTAGATTGTCAATCTTTACGAAATGCAATTGAAGTTGAAAACAATCGCGAGATGTAATTTAGATCGAAAAAACTTACAAAATGCAACGTAGATTAAAAATGCCTTAAAAAAATGGTAGAAGGGAATTTAGACACACGGGGAATCAAGTAACAAAAACAGTGCTGGAATCTTAAAGAGAAAAGTAAATATGAGGAAAAGAGGAGTGGAGAGGAGAGGAGAGGAGAGGAGAAGGTCCGCCCCAAAGGGAAGGGATAAAAGGGGAAAACGGACCCAGCTCAGGAATCCCTCGGGGGCGCCAACTCCCGAACTCACCAACCGTGAGCCCCTGAGGGTGTAGCATTATCTACGGTGCACCAGAAGTGGTGGGGCTACATACACCCGGCCTCTTTAAGGGCCTAGAGCACAAGGCAGGAGGTAAAAGGAAGAGAAAAAGAAGGCTGACCCCTCGCAGAAGGAGGGTATCAGAAAAGATGAGACAAGGGCCAATTAAGGCGGGAAAGGAAGAGACTCCCTAGGCCTCGGATACCCTAATACCGTCGGGGTCAGAAGAGAACAAGAGTTGACCAAGTGAGGTCGACAGGAAAGAAGACAGAGAGGAGCCCGGCACAAGTAAGTGGAAGCAATGCCGGACTCAGCTGGGGCCCCGTGGTCGCCAACCTTAAAATAATCAAAAACTCGCATTATTTTAAGCCCAAAAATATAAAGAAATTCATCCTATTTTCTGAGGCCAGTTCCTCTTAAATACATGAACTAATTTATAAATAACTTATCCCCTAGGTGGAACATACAACCTTGACGAAATTTCACCAGTGTGAAATGTACCCTGTAAATACCATCACCTGCCCATGTTTTGTTGACTCCAGTCAGCTCTCGCCTACATTCCTAATAATAATGTTATGGGTTTTAGGTTCATTTTAGCTACTGCGGCGTTTATAGACGTCGGGGTGCCGGAATTTTACCAGTAAATCTAATGATACGGTTCCCTCACATTTAAGCATCCTGAAATGACAAATGACTACTCCGGGATTCAATCCCGATATCTTGGGATCAGGAGGCGAGAACGTTACCGCTGCGCCACCTAGCCATACAAGTCTATTGTTTTCTTCTAAGTGATAAACGGCCTTCTTTGCAAGCGTCTACTTTCAGGATTCCATTTCAGTGCCTGTCTCGAGATACTGATGATATATTTATAAATAGGCTACAGGTGTATATAGTTAGGAAATGGGATTAAGTACAGTACCTGACAACTAAGTCCTCCTCTGCTGTTGTTTGAGTCTTGACTGGTTTGATGCAGTCCTCCATGCCTCCGTGTACTGAGCTAATCGTTTCATTTCTACATAGCTACCACACCCTACATCCGAGGCTATCTGTTTAACATATTCAAACCTTGGTCTACCCCAACAGTTCTTGACCTCAACCCTTCCTTCCATAACTAAGTTTGCTATTCCTAGGGGTCTTAGTATGTGTCTACCAACCCATCTCTTATCAACATTCCAGTTACCATAAACACCTCTCCTCTCCCACTCATCCCAATACTTCTTCATTTGTTACTCTGTCTACCCATGTGATCTTCGTCATTCTCCTGAAACAAATGCTTCTATTATCGTCTTTTCTGCAGCGACAACAGTCCAAAATTCACTTCCACAGGGTGATACGCTCCAGAGAAAGGCTTTTAAAAATGACTTTCTAATACCTAAATCTATATTATGTTTATGTCAACAGATTTATTTTCTTTTCCTTGCCTCAACCAACCTACTTTTTGTATCCTCATTGCTTCGTCCATCACTTGTTATTTTCCTTCCAAACAAGCTCATGTCCATTAATTGTTTCTGTGATGCCACAAAAAGAAAATAAAATCCTTAAGAACAACAACAACAACAACAATAATAATAATAATAATAATAATAATAATAATAATAGTCTAATAATAGTAATAGATAACAATATTAATGGAAAATCCTTTATAATTATAGTTATTGCTATCTCCACTGAATTCTGAAAATTGGTACGAACGATCAGTACAGTAGTATCAGTTACTATTTGGAAGTGATAATACGGCCTATGTACAGAAGAAACTTGGTTGGTGTTTCAAAACTCCCTGCAGCATTAGCCTTTGCTAAGGCAACCAACGAGAGCGAGAGAGAAGGCGAAGGCGGAGAAGGAGGGATGGAGGGAAGGAATGAAAGAAGGTTGTGCCGAAGCCAAGATGTGTTTGAATATTTATGATGTTCCGTTCCATCTTATGAAAATGAGAGCTTTTGCTTCCGGCCGCATTCTTTTAAAACCTCCGGCCGTCGTCCAATCTCTACAACCACATTGTAGAACGTAAAGAAGAAAAGGGAGAAACACTGGCCCAAAAAAGAGGAAAGGAGTAAGCAAAAAAAGAGAAAACGAGGGAACTTTGTGGTAACCGCACAAGAAAATTCATTCGAGCTTAAAGCAACTAAAAATAAAAAATAATATATCTTGAGCAATGAATTCTAGAACAATGGGTACTAATCAGCTTTCCTCACACCACCAACCCTCCTCGCTTGCTATTTTTCAAGTTCCCCAAGGACTATGTAAAATCGTTCTAAATGCTTTCCTTGGGTCCTCATCTTTCCCTGCTTCATCTTCCAATTTCCACTTCCTCTTCATTTGAATATGTCACATTTAAATTCAAGAAGTACGGGCCTCTTTACAAAATAATGTGGCATTTTATGGCATTCATCACTTAAAAAACCTCCATTGTTTAGGTTGAATTATGACTAATCACTCAGCCATACAAAAATGTTTCCGCATTTGCTGATCAGAAATTTTATATCTGCAAACTACATAGAGGGACTCTAGAAGTTTTATGTTTGCTTGTACTGTATGAGTGGATCTCTTATACGTTACGAAGGTGCAGAAGTGAAGCAAATATACCACATATTTATTTATCTTTCCAACACCAATGTGTTAAATGTTTCCCCCCTTAATGATAAGTAGCATAGACAAATCATGTTACTTCAAACAAAACATATTAAATTGTAAATGAACATCATAATAATATTTCACTATTAGGGCTGTATCATCGATATTTGTTTGGGGGAGAAGGTGCTCTGAATTACACAAATACTATTTTTGGGGAAATGAATGTCCGTATATTCTGAGAAATGTTCCATCCAATATTTTGTAACACCTTACCTACAAGAAGTCACGGGCTTTAGAATTCGTACATTGACTAGAATCATAAGAGAAACCTGAAAATGATTCATTGTATCAGATGAAAGAAGTGTAATGGATTCATTTAGGGATTTTTCAACACCGTACGCATTTATCAGCGTGTATTTACGCGATTAAGATGTCTGTCTGTCTGATAACCTGAGTCATTGTGACGTGTGTATTTTCATTTGAGTTCAGAATTCTAAGGACGTGGTTATTGTCTTAAATTAGGAACCAACCAGTCCTTTTCCTGGAGTAAAAGTGACAAACAACTGAAAACACCCTCTAGGATAGCTGAAGTGGGACTCGAACCCATCTTCTCAATTTTGTCTCAGAAAGCTGAGTGTACACAGATCTCCGGCCAGAATTACATTTCTTGGCAGAACCAGGAGTAGAACCCAGTACTTTTGAATATGGATATTTAATGCGTGCACCGAGACCAAACGAAGCAGCATTAAATGAACCCTTACTCCATTTATCCCATTGTACAAAATACGAAGGTTAAGACAGACATACTTTTGAAGAATAACGTATCTGCTTAATGAAGATTATGAGCTGATACGTTTAAATTTATGATTATTATTAGTTTGTGCCCAATTGCAATTCAAGATCAAGATAAAGATCCGAAGTTGGTAAGTATTAACACATAATAATCAATGGTAAGAACTTTTTCTAAAATGTAGACCAGTAGGGAAGGTTGTTTGTTACTTATTTCTCAAGTATGTGATGCTGGTGAAATATGATGCCAAATCTTCACTTCACACACGCTAATACAGCTACAACAATAATACAGGTTATCATATAAATTCTGTACACACCCAAGTAGATGGGCATAAATGAACACGATGTCGTAAAGACCATAAATAAACAACAACAACAAAATACAAAATATTGATGCAAGCAACGACTCGAAAATCTAAGCCACTAAGAACGCAACACAGAGGAAGTGCACAATCATGGTCGTTTAGGCTGAGCGATACTGTAGCTACCATAACCTTCAACGAAGAGTGGCAGTGATTTAAACGGAAAATACATAGAGTATAGAAACTTTAGGAGGTGAATCCTGAGAGGAGGAGCAAAAATGTTCATATGAACATATGTCCGAAAATTCATATACCTCATTCCAAAGTACATATTGCAAGGCCTGCTTGATCACCGGACTCAAAACTCCTTGATTTTTACTCGTGGGGACATTCTGAAAAGTGTTGTGTGCACTGAGCTACTGTAGTTCCTGATGTACAGACCGTTGAAAAGCGGGTCCTTGTAACCTCTGACGCTATTCATATACAGACTAAAACGTTCATAAACGTGAGGCAATCCATTGTAGTTGTTGTTTATAATTTATTTTAGGGCCATGGGACATGATGGTCATCAGTTTCGTGTAGACGGGTGTGTGTTGAAGTTGTCTGATAAACTGTATTTATGTGTAATACACCTCCATTACTGACAGGGCTGTCGAAACTCAACGGGATGCCAGAATTTCGACCTACAGGAATTCATTCACGTGGCGACGAAACAATAATATGAGGTTATTTAACAGTCATAAAATGACTTTGATATAAATCACTAGCAAACCCGTAATATGTGCTTTTCAAAGGTGACAATTTCCATATGTCATAATTAGTTCTCTCATTTACTGTATTTTGTAGGCTCAATTTCGGGATTGAGAACATCAAATAATTCATATACACATGTCCAAAATCTAAAAGATAATGTCCACGTTTCAATACAACTTTCTATATCCACCACCCTATTTTACTCTTAAATCAGATACATGTTTCGTCTCTTTTGGTTTTCTTCAGTCTTTCTTAACACTCATACATTAAACCATACACAATCTTAAAATTTTGACAAGCACATGTTAGTTTAAAAAGACTGTACAAGACAATGGTGTTAAACCAATTAAATTAGAAATAACATTCTTAAAGATAGATTGAAATCTGGGTGAAACCCATTGTCGTATTCTATTAACAAATACATTTGCTAAAATGTTCTTCTAATCTTCAGTGTCACAAAAAATAAGCGTCATTTTCTAATGGGATGTGACACTGACGATTAGAAGAAAATATTAGCAGTTTTAGTTGTAAATAGATTAAAATAGGGTGGTAGATAAAACAGTTGTATTGAAAGGTGGACATTATCTTTTAGATCTTAAACTCAATACAGAAACTAATAATGATCATAACTAAGGTCATAGATATACAGTACATATACACATTTCCTCCAATTTTGAAACATTTGTACATCTTTGGTTTTATGATGATGATGATAGTAATACTAATTATGATAACAATAGCAATAATAATAATAATAATAATAATGTATTGTGAACAGGTATAAATCCTTTCTAATTTTAAAATGCTGATGCCAAATTGTGATGGCCCAGCTCTCAGCTGTATATTATATGTGACCTATAATTCGTAGTGTTTCCAGTATATAGACACAAACTTTTAACAAGGTTCCAGGCCTATAATAAATATAAATAAATCGAATATTTAATTAGCAAATTTATAATCTCATGTACAAATGCTGATTCAGGTCGCACATCATAATAAATTTGACGTAAAATCCAACATGATCAAAAAATTCCAATGCTTTAAAGACTTCACATCAAATGAATCATAATCCCCTTCATACATATCCACGCTATGATTAATATGCGCAACATGTAAAATCACATTAGTTTATATAAATTAAATTTCACTCAATTAATTCAGTTCATTTCCCGTTTACGCTATATTTTAAATTAATTTCTATCTCGCCTATAAATAGAGTCCGTGATCACGTGAGGAGATTCATGTTTTTTTATTTCGATCACCCTGTCAAAATACAATTCAATATAATGCTGTATTTACTGAGTCCATTCAGTCTCTATCAATACATGGATTATATTATTAGACCAAGCGAGGGGGGAACGTAAATTGAGTCTAATGCAGGGCGTGTCTTCCAGCTAAAATAGATGCATCATTGACGATATTACTTTTGACACGGCTTTTGGTTATAACGAAATTAATTTGGTATCCAGAGAGGAGAAGAGAAGGGTTGCTTGTCTACACTGTTCAAAGAAATAAACGAAGTTACGTAGTGATATTCCTTTTATGTGTACATACAAAATGAGTAAATAAACGTGGCTTGTCACTCTGAAGCAGTATCAACCCTTGGGATATGGTTATTGATTGACGGGGCTGATTTTCACTTAAAGAACCTGAGGTTGATACAGGTTTATCCTATCATCACAAGAGAACATCGCAAAAGTGAATCTCTAGATATTTGTGAAACTTTACATTACATTCCCTAAATTCATATGTGCCATCCTTAGAGGGGGAAGAATTGTGCAAGGTTATAACATGACGAATAGAAATAAACAGTGTCATCACTCCGCTACTTAAGCATTGTAGTTCATGGTCCAGCCAGTGTGTGGCGCGGAAGTCGCGCCGAACCATAAGCACGTGAGACAGTAACCCACGAGGTTAGCACTGTAATATCCTGTGCGCGAGAAGTCAAATTATTCGAGGGAATTTGTTTTTTTGTAATAGTTTACGAATGTCTGTGCAGTGCTTTGTGAGTGCAAACAACTAACTTTTCTGTTGTTTCGGGAAAATGTCGTAATGTTTTGTTCCTGGAAGTAAATCGGGTTACGAAGAAAACCTGATGGTAGACATTTTATCACACCACCAAAAGAAACAAATCTGTTTGCGAAATGGGCGAGAGTTATTCCGTGGAAAGATAAGCAATTGCCGATCAAAAATAGAATCTGTGACGAGCGTTTTTCGGAAGATTTAATTATTATAAAGACGGACTGTTTCGTAGTGAACTGTGAGAACGTGGACATTCCTCGCGTGAAGTGGAAATTAAAACCAGGATCAGTACCTCACATTTTTCAAAATTTACCGAAATATATATCCACTGATGTAAAATCACGAAAGCCGCCCAGTAGGATACGGAATGAAGGCAGCCTTCCATGGTTACTTGTTCTATTTCGTGCAATCCTTACCTAAAACGAAAAAAAAATCCATCTTAATAATAATAGGCCTAAAATAATAATAGTTGTTGATTCTTTAGGGACTTAACGACATCGTGGTCACGTAGCCCCGTGTGTTTGGGTTTGTTTAGAATTCGTCTGTTAACCTGTGTCATTATGATGTCTGTAGTAGTGTGTGTATTTGGAATTGAGGTCGGATTTGGGTAGGAAGCGGCCGTATCCTTCAGTTAGGTACCATCCCGGCATTTGCCTGGAGGAGAAGTGGGAAACCACGGAAATACACTTCCAGGATAGCTGAGGTTGGAATCGAACGCGCCTCTTAACATGTTTGCCTCACGAGGCTGAGTGAACACCGTTCCAGCCCTCAGACGAGTATTAAATTTATTGGCAGAGCTGGGAATCGAACCCGGACTTCCGTGGTGATAGCCAAGTGGCCAAGAATGAGTCGGACATATAATAATGTCCAACCTGCCAATAAAATAAACGGTCATCCAATTCTTCGCTTCCATTACCGTCCTCCTGATCTTCGGATCTTGTTTCAACTTTGTCTTCAGTATCAGAGTCACAAATTCCTTTGAAATTACTGAATCATGAACTAGCTATTCGTTATCTTTCAGCAGAAGGTGACACGCTTCATCTGCATCCTTAGGTTTTCGTAAGGCGCAATCCCCTTACTGATATTAACTAAGGCAACATACTAAACCAAATAATCGGTATAACAGCACACCTGCCACTCACTGACAGAATGTAACATCATTGGGAGCGCTGGTACTATCAATCTCACGCTGAAAAAATGTTACACGTGTTAAAGTTATTTTTAGGCACGCTATTTCACAACTCCAGAAAAATGCTTAATAAGGTTTGGTGTAAGTTGTCACGAGACGGTAAGATCATAACTTGAACTGTTGGCTTGATATTAAAACTAATATAACGAACCATGGAGCTGTCAGGCCAATGCGCGACTAAGGGAGGGTTTTAAACGATAGTTCTACATGGGGACAGAGAATATTAATACTAACTTTTTGACAGTATTATTCATAAGTCTAAACACACAATTTCTTGTAATCAGCGTAACCGCAGTCTTCGTCAAGAGGTTTACGTAGCCCAGCGCGTATCCCACTATTGAACAGCTGACTGTGTAGCGTTGGGGATCAGCGCCGCTAGCGCTAGCCGAGCGGGGCGCGGTTGAACTCGGTGAGTGATAACACTATTTATTTCTATTCGTCATGGTTATAATATACTTTCATACTGTTATGATAAGTTGTATAGTAACGCGAGTATCCAAGAACATAGCGTGCATTGACCTGGGACACTCATAAGTATTGTGAATGATGTAACCTCACACAATTTCACCCGTTTTAGGAATCCCACATATAAATTAGGTGATGAATTCGCATACGCTTTTTATTGCGATCTGACGAATAAGTGTGGAAAGTTTCAACGAGAAATGAACATTCCTTTTTGCTATGTTCCCTTTCAGACTTAAAGATTGTTATTAGTTACCATTACCTAAGTAAACATTAACTTATAACATAAACTTATTATTACTATAGTGTAACTATTTGTGGTTTCATGAACTATTTACTTTAGTTTGTTTTTCTTATTATCACCTAATCAAATCAAATTCTATATATGAAGAATATAAAAAGCAATAATAATAATTATCATTATATATCTAATTCTTCGACACGTGTGTATGTGACTGAACTCCTCCTAAACGGCTGAACCGATTTTGATAAAATTTTGTATGTATGTTTGAGTGGGCCCATGTATGGTTTAGATTCACAATTTGACCCAGTAGGTGGAATAAACACAATTTTAGAACCACAATTTACACACAATTTTAGAACCACAATATACAGTCAAAAACAGTCGTCATGGAAACCGCTAGCCTTAGTAAAATCTGATGTCTTTGGAATGTTTGTCTCTGCACGTTAGAGCCACCTTTTCGCAACATGTGCAACTACCGCCATAACTTACACTCCGCCCGTGGCGGAAATTTATGTTTTGTACCATAGGTGCGGGAGATGTCAAATTCTTCTGTTTGTCTCTGCACGTTAAAGCGTTTCAACATAGTCCCGTATGCGTTCATATATGCCTACCATTCATCCGATTGCGATGAAACTTGGGTGAGCGATCAAACTTGGGTGAGATATTGTGTACACTCCAGGAAAGGCTTCTGGATTAGTAAATCTATTTTACAATAGGTGCCACGAGTAGATTCAACAAATGAGCGACGATGTGCGAAAGGTTACAACAAAGTCTCGAATGCGTTAATATTCCATTCGTCCGATAGCGATGAAACATGGGTGAGATGTTGTGAACACTCAAGGGAAGGCTTTTGGCTTAGTAAATCCATTTTACAATAGGTAGCGCACGAATAGATTCAACAAATGAGCGACAGCGCACGAATCGTTTAAACAAAATCCTGTATGCGTGCATATACCATTCGTCCGATTACGATGAAACTTGGGTGAGATGTTGCGTACACCCTAAGGAAGGTTTCTGGCTATATAAATCATTTTTACAATAGGTAGCGCACGAGTAGATTCAACAACTGAGCGACGGCACGCGAATCGTTTCACAAAGTACGGTATGCGTTCATATACCATTCATCCGATTGCGATGAAACTTGGGTGAGATGTTGTGTACTCTCCAGGGAAGGCTTTTGGCTTAGTAAATCCATTTTACAATAGGTAGCGCACGAATAGATTCAACAAATGAGCGACGACGCGCGAGGCGTTTCAATCAAGTCCCGTATGCGTTCATATACCATTCGTCCGATAGCGATGAAACTTAGGTGAGTTGTTGTGAACACTTAGGTGAAGGTTTCAGGCTTAGTAAATCTATTTTACAGTAGGTAGTGCACGAGTATATTCAACAAATGAGTGACGGCACGCGAATCGTTTAAACAAAATCCCGTATGCGTTCATATGCCATTCATCCGATTGCGATGAAACCTTGGTGAGTTGTTGTGCACGCTCCCACGAATGTTTCTAGATTAGTAAATTCATTTTACGCGATAGTTTGAGGCAGTTAACGTAAATTGAAAAAAACATATTGTGTATCCAAAAGCACTTCTAGGAACAAAATGACAACGCCAACACTTTCTTTGATTGGCATTGCAACGCCTGCCGGGTACAGCTTGTAATTATATATAATTAAAAAAAACATTTTTCACGCACTATTGTATTGAATACAATCTGTACTGTATATATACACACATCAAAAAAAGTTTTGCATCACCTCGGTTCCCAGATCTCCGGCATATAGACGTTGACTGTGTATATTGTATCCAAGATACAGTCCCTTTGACTGTTCATAGATGTCACTAAAACTGCTCAAAGATGTAAACAACCATGCATGAGCAGGGCCTATTAGACGGAGGGGGTACGACAGCCGATCAGTTCCAGTCATTCCACCAGGACGAAGGTACGCTGCTCATGTTGTCTGTAGTTCTACCATGCCTAGAAGGTCAATACCGCAGTTCGATCGCGTCCGCATTGTTACTTTGTGTCAAGAAGGGCTCTCAACAAGGGAAGTTTCCAAGCGTCTCAGAGTGAACCAAAGCGATGTTGTTCGGACATGGAGGAGGTACAGAGATACAGGAACTGTCGATGACAGGCCTCGCTCAGGCCGCCCAAGGGCTACTACTGTAGTGGATGACCGCTACTTACGGATTGCCGCTCGGAGGAACCCTGACAGCAATGCCACCATGTTGAATAATGCGTTTCGTTCAGCCACAGGACGTCGTGTTTCAACTCAAACTGTGCGCAATAGGCTGCATGATGCGCAACTTCACTCCCGACGTCCATGGCGAGGTCCAGCTTTGCAACCCCGACACCATGCAGCGCGGTACAGATGGGCCCAACAACATGCTGAATGGACCCCACAGAATTGGCATCACGTTCTCTTCACCGATGAGTGTCGCATATGCCTTCAACCAGACAATCGTCGGAGACGTGTTTGGAGGCACCCTGGTCAGGCTGAACGTCTTAGACACACTGTCCAGCGAGTGCAGCAAGGTGGTGGTTCCCTGATGTTTTGGGGTGGCATTATGTGGGGCCGACGTACGCCACTGGTGGTCATGGAAGGCTCCGAAACGGCTTTACGATACCTGAATGACATCCTCCGACCCATAGTGCACCCATATCGGCAGAATATTGGAGAGGCATTTGTCTTCATGGACGACAATTCTCGACCTCATCGTGCACATCTTGTGAATGCGTTCCTTCAAGATAACGACATCGCTCGACTACAGTGGCCAGCATGTTCGCCAGACATGAACCCTATCGAACATGCCTGGGATATGTTGAAAAGGGCTGTTTATGGACGTCTTGACCCACCAACCACTCTGAGAGATTTACGCCGAATTGTCGTTGAGGAGTGGGACAATTTGGACCAACAGTGTCTTGATGAACTTGTGGATAGTATGCCACGACGAATACAGGCATGCATCAATGCAAGAGGACGTGCTACTGGGTATTAGAGGTAGTGGTGTGTACTGCAATCTGGACCACAAATGCTGAAAGTCTAGCTGTATGATGGTACAACATGCAATGTGTGGGTCTCATGAGCAATAAAACGAGCTGAAATGTTGTTTGTGTTGATCTCTATTCCCTTTGTATTTAAAGGTTCCGGAACTCTTGGAACCGAGGTGATGCAAAACATTTTTTGATGTGTGTATGTTATAAATAATAATTAATATGTCTCACAGATAAACTGTACTGGATTTGCCATCCGATTCGTGAGACATATCACAATAATATAATATCAATAGTATCTAATAAATAAAATAAATAAAAATAAATCAATAAGTCCCATTTGGCAATAACAACATTCCAAGAGATCATTCTTGTGTAAAGTGACAAGCCACATTTATATGCTCTTTTTTATGAACAAATAACAGTAATATTACTACGTAACTTCGTAATATAATAATAATCATCATATTATCATCATCAAGTAAAGTTAAGAATAATAATTATATTAATAGTAGCCTTATAATACAGCGTACTATTTGGCTGGTAGAAATCACACATAACCTACAAGAAATTGGTATCAACACAGTAATCGTTCACAATAGACCAACATTTGGAGCCCTAACAGACATAAATCTACCGACATACCTACACGGATAAATACAGGATGAACAGAAGAACGCAAAGAGAACACAGTGAACGAATGAAGAGATTTTGGGCAGAAAAGAGGAAACATTGTGCTAGACAAGTTCTAACGCACTCTATAGATGGGCTTAACAAATTTAAAAAATACAAGCTTGCTAATTTTATCGCCAACCTTCGCCACAAGACACTAAATAAGAAACAGGAGACGAAGGAGAAGAAGTACCTTGTACCTTGGGTGTGTGTGTGGAATTAGTGTGAAAACCTGTTTATTGTAATGGTGGTAGTAGTGCGTGTGTCTTTAACTGAGGAGGATGTGACCGTGGTCTCAAGTTAAGAACAATTTTCGTGAAGAAGAGTTGGGAAACCACGAAAATCCGCTTTAGAATGGCTGAGGTGGGAATCGAACCCACCTATTCTCAGTTTTCCCCCAATATGCTGAGGTTACTCCACTAGTATGTGGAATTCAAACGTCATTAAAAGGTCATCCAATGTTCAAGCATTAATAAAACAGTAGGTTTAGTGTATACTAGTTTCAAACAACTAGATCATGAGGTAGAGCAAGAAGGTAAGAATATTTTATCGATATAGTGAAATGAGGTAATAGATATCTGTGTCTTGTAAACAAGAACTGCGGGGGTAGCTGTATTGTCAACATGCGCCCTGGATTAGAGAGTTGCAACACGCGAGGGCATGGCATGTCGCAAAGCACGCGACGCCATGTCGTAAGATATATAGCATGGTCAAACAGCTGATCCCCCACGTATCGACACGTTCTCAGTTTCTTCGCAAAATGGAGCCTCATAAATAATAATAATAATAATAATAATAATAATAATAATAATAATAATAATAATAATAATAAATAAAAATAAAAATATAAAAAATAAATAATAAATAATAATAATAATAGTGTAACAGTAACCAAACACAAGTTATTGGAGAAGCCAACAAATTAAACTGCTAGGAAGTTGTCCGCGGAACACAAGATAGGCTACAACTCAGTGCAATCATAAAGAGATTTTGGGAGGGTTATTACAATCACACCAACAACAAAAATTAAACGCGTTCTTTGAATAGGCATAACGAATAATAATAATAATAATAATAATAATAATAATAATAATACTCGCCGTGGTGGCCAAGAACGCGATGTTCTTGATGTTTACCCGATTTGGAATGGTGATTTGCAAATATCTCGAAAATGGTAAGTTTTAGGACCTTTAACATGCTGTTTTCGAGATTTCAATGGGACCTGTGGAGTTCTGTTCATCGTATTATTAGAATTGAAATGGGCTCTGTCTGGTCCTTTTATAATCAATTTATATCGGATCGGTCCTCAATCACGATATGAAAAATTGACTTGAATGAAAATGCTAAAATACAAAATGTGGTAGGAGAACAAAGAGGGAATTGAGATCTCGTGAGTATGTGTGTGTATCATGATACGCCACAGTTAACATGGAGCTATTCGTATTGTTAACAGACAGTTATTTCTCAAGCTGACACAAATCGTCAAGGATCACGAAACTTGAGTTACGCCCAACCTCCACCACCAAAGACGCAGACAATAGTTGATGGTGACTTCTAGCACCTTGTAAATAAACGTAGACCGCCAGATTTAATTGTTTCCAAGCTCTTAGTTCGTATGTTTACAGAAAGAAAGATTTGAATCACGTAACTTCATTTCTTAAGAAAGTATTATTAAAGACGCAGGCCAACCTTGATTGGCTTCCGATTCATGTACAACAGTTATTGTTACGATCTTAATAAACGTATGTAGGCTACATCTTCTTCATCAGGTCCAAATAATTAGGTGCGTGTTTCTTTTTTTTTGAACCCCGAGTTTTTGAAGACATTGTACGAGTTTGTGTAACTGTAATTCTTGAGATCTTTGATTCAAACGCACTAGACGCCCCGATACAATCAGTTTTACATAAAATATATTTATCTGCCGATTTGAGGCTGGTTGGTTGGTTTCTCAGTTTAGGGGCTGCAACAACGCGGTCATGAAGCCCTGTGTAGTTTGTGTGTGTAGAGTCTGTCTGAAAACCGGCGTTAGTTGTGATGGCTGTATTAGTGTGTATGATTTGTAATTCAGGTGAGGAAAAGGAAAGGAAAGGAAACTTGTAGTTTAACGTGACCGTTAATTGCACGATCATGAGCCACGGGACCTCATTTTTACGTGGAATCCGAACCACAGAACATGGCATTTCAGTTCGAAAATCTCACATGCATTGACCGGGAATCAAACCCGGTCCGCCTTGGTGAGAGGTAGACAGCTTGAACGCTGAGCCACCACGCCCCAAATTCAGGTAAGGACTGCAGACGATCAATTTCAAGTAGTTCCTACTTTTGCTACCAAATGCTACCGTCAACGACACATAGTCTGCGAACTTGGTTACTAGATGCCACCGCAACCACACCTGGTGGCGAATGTTGGAACTAAATAAGCATTAATCAAATCTAACCTACAAGTTTTAGGTCCACACAATTGTAGTTAGTGTAAGGTTCTTTTACATGCCATAAATCTCTTACATATGCCCGTCGGCTTTACTTCCCCTCCGAAGGATGGCATACTGAGGGATTTTTAACGATCTAAAAATATCCGACGACTTCGGCCGGGTTTGAACCGCGATCTTGGGCATAGAAGCTCAGCATGCTACCACCTTCGTCACCGAAGCCGCCCAGCTTTGAGGCTATTCCAAGTTAGAACTACTCCAGTAATTAAATACGGGCTGGGTATAATAAGGGAACACCTCATTAAAATATGAACAACTTGTAAGATACGGTTATACACACATCAAAAAAAGTTTTGCATCACCTCGGTTCCAAGAGTTCCGGAACCGTTAAATACAAAGGGAATAGAGATCAACACAAACAACATTTCAGCTCGTTTTATTGCTCATGAGACCCACACATTGCATGTTGTACCATCATACAGCTAGACTTTCAGCATTTGTGGTCCAGATTGCAGTACACACTACTACCTCTAATACCCAGTAGCACGTCCTCTTGCATTGATGCATGCCTGTATTCGCCGTGGCATACTATCCACAAGTTCATCAAGACACTGTTGGTCCAAATTGTCCCACTCCTCAACGACAATTCGGCGTAAATCTCTCAGAGTGGTTGGTGGGTCAAGACGTCCATAAACAGCCCTTTTCAACATATCCCAGGCATGTTCGATAGGGTTCATGTCTGGCGAACATGCTGGCCACTGTAGTCGAGCGATGTCGTTATCTTGAAGGAACGCATTCACAAGATGTGCACGATGAGGTCGAGAATTGTCGTCCATGAAGACAAATGCCTCTCCAATATTCTGCCGATATGGTTGCACTATGGGTCGGAGGATGTCATTCAGGTATCGTAAAGCCGTTTCGGAGCCTTCCATGACCACCAGTGGCGTACGTCGGCCCCACATAATGCCACCCCAAAACATCAGGGAACCACCACCTTGCTGCACTCGCTGGACAGTGTGTCTAAGACGTTCAGCCTGACCAGGGTGCCTCCAAACACGTCTCCGACGATTGTCTGGTTGAAGGCATATGCGACACTCATCGGTGAAGAGAACGTGATGCCAATTCCGTGGGGTCCATTCAGCATGTTGTTGGGCCCATCTGTACCGCGCTGCATGGTGTCGGGGTTGCAAAGCTGGACCTCGCCATGGACGTCGGGAGTGAAGTTGCGCATCATGCAGCCTATTGCGCACAGTTTGAGTTGAAACACGACGTCCTGTGGCTGAACGAAACGCATTATTCAACATGGTGGCATTGCTGTCAGGGTTCCTCCGAGCGGCAATCCGTAAGTAGCGGTCATCCACTACAGTAGTAGCCCTTGGGAAGCCTGAGCGAGGCCTGTCATCGACAGTTCCTGTATCTCTGTACCTCCTCCATGTCCGAACAACATCGCTTTGGTTCACTCTGAGACGCCTGGAAACTTCCCTTGTTGAGAGCCCTTCTTGACACAAAGTAACAATGCGGACGCGATCGAACTGCGGTATTGACCTTCTAGGCATGGTAGAACTACAGACAACATGAGCAGCGTACCTTCGTCCTGGTGGAATGACTGGAACTGATCGGCTGTCGTACCCCCTCCGTCTAATAGGCCCTGCTCATGCATGGTTGTTTACATCTTTGAGCAGTTTTAGTGACATCTATGAACAGTCAAAGGGACTGTATCTTGGATACAATATACACAGTCAACGTCTATATGCCGGAGATCTGGGAACCGAGGTGATGCAAAACTTTTTTTGATGTGTGTAGAAGAGTTGAAAAGAACGCAATGTCTCTCTTGATATACTCTTCTACGTTAGTAGTAGTCTACCTGCTTTCACACAACCGTTCTTGGTAGAAAATGTTAGTTTTGAACTACTTCTGGCAATCTGCCAACTTTCTGGAGATATTAACGGAAGAAAGGAAAATAATCCTTATGCAAAGCAATGCTAATCACAGATAATATGTGAGTGAACTATGACCTCAGGCATATAATGGCGCATTCCTTACTTCCTGGTATAGCGGTTAGCATTCTTGGCTGTCGCCCGGGAGGTCCGAGTTCGATTCCCAGCTCTGCCAAGAAGTATTATTCTGGTCTGGGGGCTGCAGCGGGATACTCTCAGGCTCATGAGGTAAAACTGAGAAGAGAAGTGTTCCATGTCCCCCTCAGCTACTTTGGAAGTGACTTTGCGTAGTTTCGTACTTCTACTGGAGACAAATGCTGGGAAGGTTCCTAACGTAAGGCCTAGGCCACTTTCCTCCTAATCGTTACATGAATTACATATACACACACTACTATGTACATTATAATAAAGCTGCCTAACACACATTTTCTAATCGACCCAAGTACCCGGGACTAAATTCTCACGATATCCGAGCCCATCAAATGAAATAACATCGTCATTTAGTACATGGATACCACCATCTGATCTCCGAAATTGACAACTTAAACCAACTTAACGGAAATATTATCTGCAGTCTGTGGGCGAAAAATTGTCACCGATGCCAAGCTCTAGTTTGAGGCAAAAGAAAATAACTCTATCAAGAAAATGTATCCGTTAATTGATTAATATGTTTTGAATAATTTCTATTGGCTGAAATAGATGTACGTATTATTATCACACATTTTCCCAGAGAAAGTAAAACAAAAACACTTTAAGAGGGCTGGTAATCGATCTCTAGATTTCTAGCTCCCTTTTGTAGCCGTGGTGCCTATTTTACAATAGTTAGTGGTCGCGCACTTGCTGGATACTAGTCAAAATGGAGCTCAGTAAGACGCTGTTGAATTTCGAAGTTAAAATGCTGAAAGAAAATTACACATACAGCAGTATCCGTCTGGTTAAAGGCAAAATGTTAATCTACCTGTGTCGAAAAATTTAATTCTGGTCACTCAGATTTGAGGGGGCAATGGGAAGCGTGTGCTTGAACCCCACTTATGTCATCCTAGATGTTGTTTATCGAGGTATCCGCAACATAGCAATGGTGAAACCCATGATTACCTTCTTGTTAATCCTAGCCCGAATTACATGTACACACATTGGTACAAACCTCACACCTACACAGGTTATAAGTGACTTAGTAAAGTGCAACTTCGTAGTGTCTGGTTCTAAATGGAATGTCAAACTTACTGTGTTTATCTTTCGTCCCATAGTCTCTTCCGTACGGTAACAGTTTAAACCCCTACAGTGTGAACCAGAAAACGTCATTCTTTTTCAGTGAATGTGTTGACTACCATGTCACAGTCAAATTGTTGTTGTTGATTCACTAGGGGCTTTGTGACATCGTTGTCATTTAGCCCCGTGTACTTAAGTGTGTGTAGAATTTGTCTGAGAACCCGTGTCATTGTGATGTCCGTAATAGTTTGTGTATATGTAATTGAGGTAGGATTTCGGTTGGAAGCAACCATGGTGTTCAGTTTGGTACCATCCCAGCAATTTTCTGGAAAAGAAGAGGGAAGCCATTGAAATCCACTTCCTAGAAGGCTGAGGTGGGAACGAACTGACCTCTTTTTAGCTTTGCCTCATCCTATGAGTGGCTTGCCACGGTGGGTGAGTGGTCAACGTGTCGGCCTACTAACTACAAGTTTGCAGGTTCGCTCCTGGCCGTGGTAAGTGATTTTTTTTTCAAAGGCAGAAAAAATACGACACCATGTCATACGATGTCAAAGAACCCTTTTGAATTCAGTAGGCCGTGTTCATAATGTCAAAATTAATCTCGGGAGTTTGCGCCAACACAAAGTTCCTCATTTCTCTACTAGAAAGCGCTATAGTGTTCAAGGAGCTTAGATATCTAACCTCCTTGACTTCCATAGTGCTTCAAGGAACAACGAAATTCGACATGCAAGCTACCCTTTGGGTGTGAAATAACAAAGCTTGCACCTGGCACCCGGGGCCATACGATATTATTATTATTATTATCCTGAGAGTACCCTGCTCCAGCCCTCAGAGAAGAAAGAAATACCTTAGCAGAGCCAGGAATTGAATCCGGGCCTTCGTGGTGACAGCCATGATATCCACAATCATGTAAGAGCAACAATGACATGAGAAAACATCTCGTACTGAGGTCCATTAACAACTGTGAGCAATGAACAGGCTGGATTAAAATAGTTGTCTGACCCAATAGAGAATGGACTGAGCAGGAAGTGGACAGTGTGCTCAACTTTTGAAGCGACTAGTAGTTAACGTCCGAATGTTGGCGATATATCACTCCTCGTCTGCTGGCACTTCGTCTCTTACCCCACTTTTTCACCCCACAAACATTTCTCACACATGTCTTCACGTTTTAACATTTTAAGGAATCTATATGTTGACAAGTTTGCCAGCATTCTCTGGAGATAAGGAAGCAATAATGTATCGTGATGTATGGCTGTTGGGAGAACACAGCAGTTTATGACGACTGATGCACAAGAAATGTTCGCGTGTCTCAAGCCAGACAAGCGGGAAATAAAAATATGATAAAGCATCTAAAACGCCTTCTTTCGTTTCTTAGAAAAAAAAAAAGCTTCGGGCCTTGTAGAAGGAAGTGAACATGATAGGTCCTTCTAGAAAAATCGTGGTGAGATTCCAGAAGAGGAATCCTGGAATTTAAGGGAAAAGTTGAGACGAATTGCAAAGTTATTTACGAAGTTCCCATCAAATTGTGGGTTCGATCTCATGAACTCCCCGATGTTCATGGAAATTTGCACATTTGTTCGTGAAACACATGAAAAACATATCTGTTGCTATTTTGTTCCCAAATTTGTTATTAATGACATGTTGGGGCTTATGACATATTGCACAATAGTCCCGTATATTTGGGTGTGATAAAGTTATCTCATAGCCCATGTTTCTGGGGTGACTCTAAAAGTGTGTTAATGTAATTTGAAAGGAAGATATACGGTTCCGTATTCAATGTGGACGAAGGAAGATGGGAAAGGAGGCAGAAGGTAGATCTCTACCAGTATTGAAAAAGCAAATATTGTTAGAACCATCATAGGATGACGACTTCAGTGGCTAGGGCATGTTCTTAGAGCAGAAGCATCTATTACTAACAGAGTATTTAACTCCCGGCTGATTGACAAATGCCCGATAGGCCGTCCAAGGACTAGATGGGGAGATAGAGAGATGGTGACATTGGAGGAAATAAAACCTACAGCTTACCTTGGCGATGCTACTGATACAAGGAGGTGGAACATAATCTGCAATAAATATTTGAAATTGTGACCATAAACATGCCTCTCATATGTGATTGATTTTTTAGCCTATTACAATTTTGAAAAAATAGGCTTATGAGATCACCTTTTGTCCGTGTGTGTGTGTGTGTGTGTGTGTGTGTGTGTGTGTGTGTGTGATTCGTGTGTGTGTCCCCCCCTAATAAAATCTAAACGGCAGGAGCGATTTCAATGAAACTCGGAAAGTTCATAGCACTATTCCCGGCGACCTCGACCGAGGCCTTCAAATTTTGTTACGACTCACCAATCCAACATGGCGGCTGTGCGAAATATTTCACCAGCATTCAATATCTCCGAAACTATTACCGATATTACCCTGACATTTTCTATGGTGATAGAGGGAACTACTATAAGTTCACTTATGTGACTTTTGAAAACCTGGTAACTACAAAACCAACATGGCGGCCAAGCCAATTTGCGACTTTTAAATAGACGTTTCTCGCGATTTGACCAACCAAACGCAATGAAACTTGGTACAGTATATGTTTATATACATTGTAATGCACCGACATCTAACTTCGTTCAATTGTTTACATAATCACAAGATGGCGGATGTGCGAAATATTTCACCGGCATTCTATATCTCTGAAACTATTAGCGGTATCTCCCTAAAATTTTGTACTGAGATAAAGGGCGCTACTGGAAGTCCATCTATAATATTTTCAAAAACCGGTTAACTACAAAACGAACATGGCGGCCAAGCGAATTTGAACATTTTAAATAGACCTTTCTCGCGATTTAAGGTTCCAAGCGCACTGAAACCTGGTACAGGAAATATTTATACACATTGTATTCCACTGGTATCTAATTTAGTTCAATTGTTTACATAACCTCAAGATGGCGGCAGTGCGAATTTTAAAATTAAGTTTTAATTCCTTGTGATGTAGTCATGCGATCGAAGTGAAAGTTTGAATAATGAACCTACGCAATAATTTTCCTTTAATGGTACATGACTCTATGGCCTATACATTTAACAATCCAACATGGCGACCATCCGAAATATTTAGACGATACTGAATATCTACGAATCTATTTTAGCAATCAAACTGCATTTTTTAATGTTCATAGGGGCTATGAACTTATGTTCACCTATAGGACTTTAAATAACCTGGTGATCACAAATCCAACATGGCGGTGACGCGAATCATAAATATGCACATGGACGTTTCTCGCAATTTAACCATCCGCGTGCAGTGAAACTTGGTACAGTAAATCCTTATACGAATGTTAATCCACTGGCATCTAATTTATTTCAATTGTTTCCATAACCTCAAGATGGCAGCTGTGAATTTTTTTTTAATCTCCTTGTTTTTTCTTGTGTCCTAATTATGCGATTGAAGTTTGAATACTACATTTTCACAATAATCTGCATGTAACAGTACATAACTCTAGGACCTACGTATATAAAATCCAACATGGCGACCATCCGAAATATTTAGTCGGTTCTCAATATCTACGAATCTATTACAGCAATCAAACTGAAATTGTGTATGTTAAATAGTGGCAATTAACATAAGTAGGATATATGAAAATAGGCTGTATAGTTCTTCACGGAACTACTTGTTTTATCATGGAATAACTTTTGTAATGGAATGTATATTCTGTCTTATTTCATGGATCTTCATGGCCTGTTGAGTACAATACATGATGATGATGATGATGATAGGGTTGGGGGAATAATAATAATAATAATATCGTATGGCCTCGGGTGTCGGGTGCAAGCTAAGTTAATTAACGCCCGGAGGGCAACTTGAATGTCAAATTTTATCGCTCCTTGAAGCGCTATGAATGTCAAGAAGGTTAGATATCTAACCTCCTTGACACTATGGCGCTTTCTAGTAGTGAAATGAGGAACTTTGTGTTGGCGGAAAATCCCGAGATCGATTTTGCCATTATGAACACGGCCTACTGAATTCAAATGGGTTCTTTAACATGCCAACATCGTATGACATGCATATCGTGATTTTTGTCGCCTTTCAAAAATCCCTTACCACGACCAGGAGCGAACCTGCAAGCTAGGGATTAGTAGTCCGACACGATAACCACTCACCTACCGTGGCAAGCTAGGGTTGGGGGTAATGCTCTGGAACTTAGGATATAGTACTAATACATCACATGCGTGGAAGGAATGTGAAGAATCTCGGGGAAAACCACACTCAGGATGGCTGCTGTCAGCACCAGAATTTGAACCGTCGATATTCAGACTTACAGGTGTTACGGGAGAATGATGAAGATCAGATGAGTAGATGAATAACAAACGATGAGGTATTCATACAAGTGAGAGAGGAGAGATATTTCTGGTGACAGCTAATGCTGACAAGATATAGGTTAGTAGGCCACTTACTAAGACACCCAGGAATAGCAAACTTAGTTATGGAAGGAAGGGTCGAAGACAAGAACTGTAGGGGTAGACCAATGTTAGAATATGAGTCGTCCAGTTACAAAACTCGTTTAATACACTTGTGAATAAGGATCATGTCGTAAAATTATTTATTTAATTATTTTATTTTATTTTATTTTATTGTACTTTATTTATTTTACTTTATTTTATTTTATTCTGTTTTATTTGTTTAATTTAAATTTCTTTTGTTTTTTTATTTTGTTTTGTTTTATTTTAAATTGTTTTGTTTAATTTTGTGTATTGTTCTTTGTTTTTTGTTTTTATTTTGTGTTCGTTTAATTTGTTTTATTTCATTTTGCTTTTATTTTGCTTTTGTTTTGTTTATTTTATTTTGTTTTGTTTTATTTTGATTTTCCAGAAAACAAACAAGAAAAACACGAAGAAAAAAGTAAAATACAAAAACAAAAGCATAAGCAGAAAACCAAAAACAAGGAACACAACGCAAAAAGCAAAATTCAAAAAAGCGAAAGCAGAAAACAAACCCAAAACCAAGAAAGAAAAGCAAAAAGTAAAATTCAAAACCAAAAGCACAAAGCAAACACAAAACCAAAAACACACAGCAAAAAGTAGAAAACAACAAACACAAAAGATACGTTAGGCAAAGTCCAGAGAAACGTTTCTCATGAAAATAATTCTTATTCACAAGTGGATTAAACGAGTTTTGCAACTCGACGACTCATTTGTTAACGAGATTGTCTCGGATGTAAGGTGTAGTAGCTACGGTGAGATTAAACAAATTGCTCAGGACAGGGAGAGGGAGGCATGGAAAGCTGCATCACACCAAATAAAAGAATGAAGACTCATACACACGAACTGGGATTATTTGAGTTTGAGACTGGTGAGTACTCTATCAGTACATTTCTATTGATCACCACTTATTTTGGTATGCCTTCTACTGCTCAATACGAATCTATCTACTACATAACTGTACAAACTCACAAAATACCGTAACAGTTGTGAGAAGTATGGTTTTATAATTCTGGTATATATCATCTTTATCATCATTTTAATTCTACAGATACAACCGATAGTTCATTAAAATGTCAGGTAGTTAGTTGCGAACGAGTCAATGGCAAGTAGTTTGGAACCTCCGACGTGTAAATCACTCCAAATTTACACGATTCCTTAGAGATCCCAGCGAGTATAGCCATCATCATCATCATCAAATGATGTGATGTCGCAGTAGATTAGTTGCTTGCTTCCAATCAGTGCCCAGTTCAGACCTGTTTTGATTCCTGATTAATCCATGTGGAATTTTTGAGCTGATATGTCTCGTCTGTTTCATGCAAATTGTGGCTCCGAGGGTTGAGATCTCGACATTCAGAGTGACGTATAAAACAACAAGTTTCCTTACTTCATAATCATGATATTCATCATCATCTAATAAAAATCACAATGAGGATCATGTGTCTACATGACAATACTGGTGCAGGCTCTAAAAAGATAAATTGTTCCCATGTGTGAACACGTAAAGCAGAGAAGAGCAGCTGAGATGGATAACTGCCGAAGAAAAGTTTCTTGGGAGAGCTATATAAAAATACTTGGTGTGTATCGGATTTCGATACGGTTCAGTGTACAGGAAACGGGAAGACGCTCCAACACACACACTCTATATAAAGAATAACAACTTGTACAGTTTAAGAGTTAATTTGAAGACAAGTTTATCTTTTTCTTCTTCCTCTTCACATCACATCCTTCTAACTCCTTTTCCTTCAACGATACCATTCCCTTTTGTTCTTTCAATTACACCCTTACGACTCGCAACTACAAGCAATTCGAGTTACATGTTTTGCTAACAAATTAATTTCATCTAATGTTTAACATGCCGGCCCTGTGGTGTTGGAGTAGCGCGCCAGCCTCTCACCCGGACGCCCCGGGTTCGATTCCCGGCTCCGTCAGGGATTTTAGAAACTGACGCGAGGGCTGGAACGGGGTGCACTCAGCCTCGTGAGGACAATTGAGTAGCTGTCTGACAGTGAGGCAGCGCCCCGATCACGAAAACCACGATTAACGGCAGAGGGAACCCGATACGCTGATCACACATCACTCCAATATCTGCAGGCCTAATGGCTGGGCAGCGGTCGCTTGGTAGGTCTAGGCCTTACACGGGCTGTGGTGCCAGGGGTTATTAGCCTACTTTCGATTTTTGCAAAAAATGAAAGTAGACTTATGAGATCAACACAGGGCGAAAAAAGTGTGTCTGTCTGTGTGTGTGTATGTGTGTGTGTGAGTCTGTGTGTGTGTGTGTCTGTGTGTCTGTGTGTGTGTGAGTGTGTGTACTCTGAATGTCTGTCCCCCCCTATCAATTCGAACACGGTGAATGCGAATTGAACGAAATTTGGTACAAGGTAGCACTAGCAAAGGACACGTCAGTGTCATGTTTTATATCGCCGCCATCTTGACGGAAACGTAATGGCGGCCACACAAATGTTCAAAGCTTAAATCAAATTACGACTAACCTAATCATCCGATCTCTACCAAATTTTGCAACGACATACCTTTATGGGGGGAGCATCCTTTGACAAAACCAATAGGTCATCAGCGTAATAGTTTGCGGATGGCGGCCATCTTTGTGTGAAAATCGATTCCCCCTATTAATTCGAACACGGTGCAACCGAATGGAACGAAATGTGGTACAGAGGTAGTACTAACAAAAGGCACCTCAGTGTCATGTTTTATATCGCCGCCGTCTTGAGGGAAACGTAATGGCGGCCACACAAATGTTCAAAGCTTAAATCAAATTACGATTAACCTAATCATCCGATCTCTACCAAATTTTGCAATAACATACCTTTATGGGGGGAGCATCCTTTGACCAAACCAATAGGTCATCAGCGTAATAGTTTGCGGATGGCGGCCATCTTTGTGTGAAAATCGATTCCCCCTATTAATTCGAACACGGTGCAACCGAATGGAACGAAATTTGGTACAGAGGTAGCACTAGCAAAGGGCACCTCGGTGTCATGTTTTATATCGTCGCCATCTTGACTGAAACGTAATGGCGGCCACACGAATGTTCAAAGCTTAAATCAAATTACGATTAACCTAATCATCCGATCTCTACCAAATTTTGCAACTACATACCTTTATGGAGGGAGCATCCTTTGACCAATCTAATAGGTCATTCACCTAATAGTTTGCGGATGGAGGCCATCTTTATGTCAAAATTGATTCCCCCTATTAATTCGAACACGGTGGAACCGAATGGAACGAAATTTGGTACAGAGGTAATACTAGCAAAGGGCACCTCAGTGTCATGTTTTATATCGCCGCCATCTTGACTGAAACGTAATGGCGGCCACACGAATGTTCAAAGCTTAAATCAAATTACGATTAACCTAATCATCCGATCTATACCAAATTTTGCAACTACATACCTTTATGGAGGGAGCATCCTTTGACCAATCTAATAGGTCATTCGCCTAATAGTTTGCGGATGGCGGCCATCTTTGTGTCAGAATCGATTCCCCCTATTAATTCAAACACGCTGAAACCAAATGGAACGAAATTTGGTATAGAGGTAGCACTAGCAGAGGGCACCTCAGTGTCATGTTTTATATAACCGCTATCTTGATGGAAACGTAATCGCGGCCACCCAAATGTTAAAAGCTAAAATGTAATTACGACCAACCTAATAATCTAGTCTCTACCTAATTTTGCAACACCATATCTTTATGTGGGAAACATATTCTGACCAAACTGCAAGAACATCAGCCCAATAGTTTGCAGATGGTGGCCAAGTATGTGTGCAAATCGATTCCCCCTATCAATTCAAACACGGTGAAACCGAATTGAACGAAATTTGGTACAGAGGTAGCACTAGCAAAGGGCACCTCATATTCATGTTTAATATCCCTATAGCACGTTGTATTTCAACAAGCTCCTACAACGAACATTCAATCATACTCCTTGAAAAGGACAAAGAATTATAACAATACCCATGCATTTAGGAGAAAGTAGGCTATATGTTCTTTACTGAACATCTTGTTTATTTATTAATGTTTAACATTATAAGAGCACCCTAAAAGTATATAGTTGTTGTGGATTCTTCAGGGGCTTTGCGACATCTAGGTGATGTAGCCCCATGTACTTGGGTTCGTGTAGACGTTGTCTGATAACCTGTGTCACTGTGATGTCTGTGCTAGTGTGTGTACTTGTAATCCAGGTAGGATTTGGGTAGGAAGCGGCCGTGGCCTTAAGTTAGGTACCATCCCGACGTTCTCCTGGAGTAGAAGTTTATAACCATGAAGGACCCCGTCCAGATGGCTTAGGAAGGAATCAAACCCGCCTCTTCTCAGTTTTGCCTCACGAGACTGAGAGTACCCATTCCGGCCCTCAGACCTGACAAAAATTCTTGGCAGAGCCTGAGATCGAGCCCAAACCTCCGCGGTGACAGCTAAGATTGCTATCCATTACGCAACGAGGATATATAGTACGTTGATACACGAAGATAATGAATTCATTGCTGCTAAACCTGATCTTTCGTACATTAATTGTTTACGCAATAATTTACTGGTACAACACATGACTAACAAGTATATGACAATCTGTTATTGAAATTTTATTCATCGTACCATACGGTTATTCAGGCACGACTCTCTTCTAGAAACCATTATCGAGGACAAAGTATTGGGCAAGAAACCTAGGGGACGTCCAAGGATGTCGTACATCAAGAACTCCATTGGAGAACTGGCATGTGGTTCTTATGGCAGCATGAAGAGAATAGCAGAAAACCGTCAATGTGGCTGCAGTGACAAGAATTTGCCTTTAGTAAATGCTGATGGCCATACGGTACATAAAAGTCTTCGTGGTTCCTGTTGCACGACTGAGAAACAATCTGCCGCGCTCTGTCATGCAGTGTACCCTAATGCAAAGGATATAATGAAAGCTGAACTTAACACTAAGATAGTAAGCATATGCATACTAATATTATGTTACAGATATTTAATTTTAGTATTTTATATATTTTCTACTCAGATTCCTAAGTAATTTCATACATATATTTAACATATAATTATTTAATTTAATTTTGCAATTAATTTCACGATACAATTTAGTAATTATCATGATGATGATTATCATCACCATCATCATTATGTTTTCATTTTATTGGTGTTACCTCTATCACCATTTCCAAGTAATTTCTTATCTACTTTTCGATATCTCTCTTATTTACTTTGGTAATAAATTATTATTAACGATAAAATTTATTTCATTATCATCCTCATCTCCGTTTATATATTATTATTATTATTATTATTATTATTATTATTATTATCACCATCATCAAATATAAGTCTACATCTCTGAGCTGCTAAAAACAAAACAAAAAGAAGAGGGACCGAGAGGATTGGTTGCTGAAGACAGTGAGGTTGATAATGAGTAATTTCACCATCATCAAGTTAAATGAAATTGACTGAGATCTCTGGTCGTAACAGTGGCTCCACCCTGAAGTAAGGCTGAACAGGCAGTTCCGGGGTGGCCTTAAGCCAAGTATAGGGTTTGTTGGTTTTTAGTAGGCAAGAATCCTGTTCAGTTGTAAGTCCAGAGGCTTGCAATCTGTCTTTTGAAGATTTCCCCACGGTTTCCCTCAATAAACTAAAAAGAAATCATCAAATATATATTAGTATTGTAATCCTGTTTTATTTCTATAGTTCCATTCAGCTTGTACCGTCCATACTGTATGCTTGTTATAATCTGGTTAGATGGAAGACAGGGCCCAATGATATTATTCTTGCAAGACAAAATATATCTAATTTACTGTATCTAATACGAAAGTACTGTGTCGAGCGATCCATGTTTCGACCACTACTGTGGAACGATATCTGGTGTCCGTAGATATCGTTATTGATTTGCACATTTCTGTATAATGTTTCAACATTTTCATACCAGGTAGAAAGATTCATATCTAACCGTAAAATTCTGGGGGTAGAACTGATTATATCCTCTTACCACTCTTATTGACATACTCAGAGCTTATTCTCTGTTCGGTCCGAGTTACACATGGGGACACAGGATCAGTCAATCACCCAGGTGACCTTTCACCGGGCCTCATTTGGATGTAAAGTACTGGTTCAATGTTCTGGGAAACAAGCAGCCGTTGGCCATGGGAAACCACGGCATGGTCGATGGTCGGAGTCGAACTTCTTGTCAACTGAATCCTGGCGTCCATTGTCAGTCTTTATCACTATGAAGTCGGTTTCATTAGTAACTTATAAACATGATTATCCAAGTTTCTGATAAGCACTGCCTTTAAACATTGCTACCGTGTATAGAGTTTATCTGATAACGCACGTTAATGTGGTGGCTGTGGCAATGTATGCACAATAACTGAATTATTTGTGTCTACGATAACTACTTGTCTAAATGGTCCCTTACAGCACAGAAGGGATGTAATTCTTTTTATTGAGTTTTTGTGCTCTGTATTTGAATAGATAATTCAAGCCTTTGCTGTAGGCAATATTATTTTCCTACATTCAGTATTTCTTAATTATAGAGAGATAATACCTGCTACATCAACTAAGCACATGGTTTTGTCATTCCTGTGTCCAAAGTTCTTTATATAACGTTGACCAGATGAACAAATTGTCTCAGGTTTAAAATATTTTCTGTAACAGTCTGTAAAGGTCGGGTTCAATTAATGGCACTGGAATATTCAAGTCGATACGTCAGAGATATTTTCAAATTAAAATTAACACTAAGTTTGGATAGTTTAACGTGGCCGATCATGAGCCATGGGATCTACGTTTTACGTGGAATCCGAACCACAGGACATGTGTTTCACTTCAAAAGTCTCACACGCATTGACCGGGAATCAAAACCAGTCCTCCTTGGTGAGAGGCAAACAGCTTGACCATTACGCCACCACGCAGTATCTCTATAATATTCACGTCAAATTTGAGAGGAAATAGCGTTGTTGATGTTATTGTTCGTTCATTTTAGAGTCTTGAGATATCTTGGTCATCAGCCACGTGTACTTGGCTGTGCATTGAACTCTTCTAATAACCTGAATTTCTGTAATAACTGTGTGAAGTTGTAATTATCAAGTGTCATAAGAATTGAAATAAGGTACTATCCAGGTATTTGCCTGGAGGGAGGAAGGTGAACCAAGATAAAACCACACTCAGGTTAGCCATTTTCAGAGCCAGAATTCATATCTCAGATCTCCGGGATGGCTGCAGCTCCCCATCATGGTCGTGATGCACAATACGATGAACACGCCTACCCTGCAGGGTTTCTCTGACTCAACCTACATGTCCGTTTCACCGAGATCGAGGGGGTGGGGAGTTTGCATAGTAGTTATCAATTATACTTTTCAGTCAGACATCGCACCTTTGCTCATCAGCAAACACACTTTCCTAAAAAAAACAAAAAAAATAATAATAACCCCTGGCACTCCAGCCCGTGAAGGGCCTAGGCCTATCAAGTGACCGCTGCTCAGCCATTTGGCCTGCAGATATTGGGGTGACGCGTGATCAGCGCATCGGGTCCCCTCGGCCGTTCATCTTGGTTTTCGCGATCGGGGCGCTGCCTCACTGTCAGACATCTACTCAATTGTCCTCACGAGGCTGAGTGCACCCCGTTCCAGCCCTCACGTCAGTTTCTAAAATCCTTGAAGGAGCCGGGAATCGACCCGGGGCCTCTGGGTGAGAGGCAGGCGCGCTACCCTAACACCACGGGGCCGGCGAAAAAATAAATTCATTTATTAATATTATTCACTGATGAAGGGGGAATTTTAGGGAAAGGTAGAACTATTCAAATGACAATAGATATTACAAGAAGTCTTCCTCGTTGCGTGGTGGCTCATATTCTAGGCTGTCACCAGCTCTGTCAAGAAATGTAATTTTTATTTTAGGGCTGGAACGGGGTGGGCTACACTCAGCCTCGTAAGGCAAAACCGAGAAGAGGTGGGTTCGATTCCTACCTCAGTCATCATGGAAGTAGTTTTCTGTGGTTTCCCACTTTACTCGAGCCAAATGCCGGGATGCTCCCTAATTAAGGCCACGGCCGCCTCCTTTCCAATCATCTGAATTACCAATGCACACACCAATACAGCCAATAGAATAACATGGGTTATCAGACAAAATTTACACGGGGCACATGACCACGATGACGCAAAACCTTTAAAGAATCAACATCAACAACAACAAAGACAATTCCTCCTACTAACCTACTGGACAAAGGATTGTATAAGCAAATACATATCATTCTCGTTCAATATGAACAGGAGTAACAAAGGCATTTGCAAATGTGGACTTATCAATACAAGAAATTCTCCCGTTATCAGTGAATAATAATAATGGATCTAATTATTTCCAGCAAAGTGAATTATTCCCTCGCCTAATATAATTTGGCTTCGGTAGCGTAGTTGGTAGCATGCTGAACTGCTGTGCCCAAGATAGCGGGTTCAAACCCGGCCGAAGTCATCGGATTTTTAAGAGCGTAAAAATCTTTCAGTATGCCTTCCTTCGGAGGGGAAGTAAAGCCGGCGGTCCCATGTCATAGATTTATGGCATGTAAAAGATCCTTTCACAGACTAAACTTGTGTAAAGCTAAATTGTTAGGTTAGAATTCGTTGGAACGCTCTATCAAAGTTCCAACGTCCACCACTAGGTATCATTGATATCTGGTGGCGAAAGTTGGAACTACTCGAAATTGAATGGAACTTGTAGCTCACCCTAATAAGGGTGTCCGCTGGAAGCAGCTACAGACTCAGGCGAGCCGAACATGTCCCCGGACACTCCCGGCACTAAAAGCCATACGATAAATAAAAATAATAAATAAATAAATTGGGCAGAAGTACACGATGGTCCATAAGTCAATTGTCAAACATGCGTCTGGTGTATGAAAATACAAATTTATTATGAACACAGAAATAAAGTAGGCCTACATATGGGCCGTTGAGAGCCCAAGTGGTGTAACTCCTCTCGGAATTACAGGGAAGTCTAAACCTTATGGCAAGCAGGCATAGCTCAGGGCCAGTGTGTGTGAAGCATTGGAAGTGAGCATTGTTGGTGTATTCTTTGAATACACGGTACCTGAGATATATTTTTTATTGCTCTTTGCATGTTCATTTCTTCCTTCCTCCTTGTCAAACACCAACAGTGATCATCTGTTTTCTCCTTGTTGGGCATATCTCTTATGTCTTCATAAGTCTGTTCTAGATATATAACTTCTGTGACCCACCTAGCGTCACCTCGCAGCGAATCTCTGAAGCTCCTCAACTCTTCCTGGTGCTAGAGGACTTACTTATCCATTTGGCCACCAGATCCTGTTACCATCGCCAGCTATTTTCTCTTGGAGCAAGAGGACTACGTCTACGTCTTAACTCACCATGCTGCGCTAGTATCATCTGTTATCAACTCTTAGAAGATCAGCTCAGCAAGAGATTAATTTTCTGTTTTAAAGTTGGTAATGCTTATATGTTCTCCTTTTGTCTCCTACCCCCCACTCTTTCCCCCTTTCTTGGTCCCTCCGTGCTCCGTTGAGCTGCTCTCACTTCTCAGTCAGCAGTTGACTCGTTCAGTCAAAGCTCCGCTCGAGCTTGCCTCCTCAAACCAAGAGGCTCACCCTCTTCTACGCCATGTTGGCTAAGTAGTCATCAACGGAAACTTCGACTTCAACATGAAATCAAGATAAGTACCATTTTAAAAGTTTTAACCTCATCTTCATGGTTTTAACTTCCACGTGCTTTTAATTATAATTTATAGACAGTGTGAAATTATTTACTTTGGGGCAAAGAATCATTCTTCGTGGGATTTGCCATGTTGAGCTTTTGCTTGTATAAGCCAACCTTACTAAAAAAGAGCTTTTCTTAAGCTATTCAAACGAGAAATCCTCTCGCTACGTGGGATATTATCTAATACCCGCTGTCTATAATTATAAAGCTAGTTCCTCCGTTGGATTTTCTCAACCCCATTTTCTGCTAAGGTCGTTCTGGAACCTTCGAGATCTTGTTCTCTATCTGCGAGTCTTGCCGTCAAGTATTGTTCACGCACTTGTGAAAATGCTAGTTAAAATGAGGAATCTTCCTTAAATTACTGCAATAGCGAACTTTCTTCCCCCGTTGGAACATTCTATGGCGCATTTAATTGTAAATCACAACCTTTTCAAGAAATAGACTCTCACCTATATAGTGCAATCAGTTATTTCCATAATTGCAATAACTTTCTTTTTCATAAACTTTAGTGTTTCTACAGTGAACTTTGCATCCATCTTCATAGACTACAGTGATAAACAGTGCTTGCTCCACGTTTCTACCGCGTCGCGATCGTCCGGTTATATTAAATACGGCCATGAACATTGATCCTATATCCCAATGATCTTTCCTCAACCTTCTACTAACAACCATTATTAATAAAATTGAAACTTTTCTATAAGGTGTCACTCACGAGGTGCCCTTCCAACTTTGCTAGTTTAACATTAATTAAATTCTGCATAATTGCTTGTGTGATACAAGTTTTAAATTCACGTTGTTCCTTTCCCATAATCAGGGAAAACAATTATTTAAACTCTTGAGCGAGTCATGTTCAGGTTTCACGAAATGGAAACTGTCCCATTTGGCGAGTGATTCCTGCTCAAACTTGGGAAGTCTAGAACTTTCCCTTTCACTTTCTTCAGGTTTCACAGTAAGTGACCTGCCCTCTTTGTATAATTCTCATATATTAATTCTGTATAAATATAAGAAGTTGTAGGAACTTCTATCTTATTTTTCATGTTGTTATTATTGTTATTTTCAAAGTTGTCACTGTCTCTAGAACATTCTCTCCAGAATTTCTTAAGGTGCACTCTTTGTACTCCAATTCACGTTCAAGCTTTAATTATTTCATTGTTCATTTGTTTAAATCTTATAAAGATTTTAGAAACATGTAAGGTTTGAAACCTTGTAAATTGTCAATTGCCTGGAGCAACCGTTTAATGTTGAGAGGTCTGCGACCCTATTTGTTAAAAAGTTCAAATGAACTATGGTTATTAAAATTATATTGCATAATTGTTAATTTCCTCAAACTTTTTCTAATTGTAAAATAAACGAATCTTTTCCCTTCGCTTTTTCATTTACGAATATAAAGTTTAGGCAAAATCCTGTCTTCCTTGACTCTCCTCACTCAATGATATTAAAATCATTAATAGGGCTTTCACCATTTGTTGCATTTGAGCAAGAACTCTTAATTTTCACCTCACTAAAGTTCTTCTTAGCGTTAATAGCTAATTCTAATTGGCCAGTAAGGCAAGTAAAGCTCGCTAAGCCAGCTACCTGCTTGTGGAGACCCTCTCCGAAAACTTATGGTCAGTTTTCTAAAAAATAAGTGTTTCTTTTTGTCTAAACTTTTAGCCGGCTCCTCGCTGAGTAAAAGCTTAGCCATTTTTCAATGCAACCATTGGTTCATTTACCAAGATTACCCAATAAGGCATAATCTTTTATCATTTTCCTTTTTAGAGACACTTGGTCGCCTTTACAGGAACTCCATAATTTTGGAAATTGAAAATACCAAGCCTGAGTTAAATCATTGGCATTCTTCGAATTACTTTGTAAAACCTAATTCCTTTGAGAAGACATACAGTAAATTTGTTCCTCTCAGTCTTGCCAGACCAGCACTCTTCCCCATAGTAGTTTTATATATGCTTGAGAGGGATTATACGAAAGCCACTCTCTTGCAAACAGCCCAAGTTCTATCTGTGTTTCTCGTCAGCTTAGACCAAGTCCTTACTCATTTTAGGTATCCGAAAGAGGATTTTCGGTGGCAACCACCTTTAAGTGTGTTTAAAACTAAACTTATTAATTTTGTGGGACTCTCCTCCTATTTTTCTATCCTTCTTTTCCAATCCCAAATCTACTTCCTTCTCTTAATCATCTTCCCTTGGTGGGTGGGTTATTCCTCAGCCAATAAACTACCCAAAAATTTGGTCCCAGAAACCCGGGAGAGCCCATTTTTTCTTTTCTCTTTTTAAAATAGTGTCATTTGACAATACTTTGCATATTTCTAATATCTGTGTTGAATATTTCAGCTATAACTACATCGTGCAAAGCCTGTGAACGGGAAAGAGGCCGCTCCTGTCTCCTATGGTGTGTCCCATTCTTTCTACTCATTCGCTGCTGCCAGCTTGACAGCATTTCCAAGGTTCCACAGTTTCGTGAGTTACATTTTCATTTACCTTCTTTAATATGGCTCCCACTGATAAGGATAAGGATGAAAAACTTACTTCTAAACGAGCATCCTATAAAGGGCAAATTACCCGATTCAGAAGGTACATAAAAGAATTAGATCCCTCAGACGCGCAATTAGACTTGTTGAAACATCGTGTAAAGGATTTTGAACGTTCATATGAAAACTACTGTAACATTCAAACTGAAATAGAAACTTGCATGCTCAATCAAACAGAAGATCGTGTCGAAGTAGAAAACTTATATTACGAAGGCATAGGTTCTGCTTTCAAAATAATACGCCAACTCGAAGAGGAGCAGAAAAAGGACGCTTCAGTTCCTGGTTCCCTTCACGAACCCCAAACTTCTTTCCGTGAGGGCACTCACAAGCCCAAACCTACTTTACCGAAAATTGATTTACCCCATTTTTCTGGAGATGAATCTGCTTGGGATTCTTTCTATGAGTTATTTTGCTCCCTTGTTCATGACAATGAAGACATTCAAGTCATTTACAAGTTTCATTACTTGAGATCTATCCTTCGAGGTCAAGCTTTGCAGTTAGTTGAAGCACTTCCTCTGCGTGCCGAAAACTACCCCATTGCCTTTAATTTATTAAAAGAAAGATATGGAAATTTACGTTTACGTATTCAACGCCATATGAAGGCTCTATTTAACCTACCTGCGTCACAGCACAATGACGTCACTAGTTTGCGTACTTTAATTGACACTACCCAACTCCATGTTAAAGCTTTGTCCCAATTAGATCAACCTACTGAACATTGGGATACTTTCCTAATACATTTAGTAGTCTCTAAAGTTGATGCTGCTACCCTCAAAGCTTGGGAAATTGAACTTTCTAAAGAAGACGACTACTCTTACGAGCATTTAGTCACTTTCATAAACGCTAGATGCCAACTTTTAACCGCTCTAGCTAATCAAAGTGAACCTTCATCTCCTAGTTCCAAATTCGAATTAATGTCCATCAAATCCAAAAGTGAACGCTCAGCGTCCAATACCCAAAAACCCGGGTCCAGCTCATCCAAATTCAAATCAAACTCCACTGGTTACCCAACTAGGTCTAGTGAACGTCGTGTTGCTAGCTCTATTGTTTTAAACACGCAAAGCGAACCTCGCAAAAGTTTAAACGAACCGGTAAAGTGCATACTTTGTAAAGATCCCCATGCCCTATACCTTTGCAAATCTTTTAAAGAAATGTCAGTCGATTACAGACGAAAATTAGTCGCTCAAAACAAACATTGTTTCAACTGCCTAGCGCCCACGCATTCTGCTTCTAACTGTAAGTCCACAAGACTTTGCTACCATTGTGAAAAGGCTCATCATACTCTGCTACATCGTCATGATCAGGCAAGGTCATCGACAGCATCTACTTCGCCGAAAAATGATAGTGCTAACAATTCTAATGCTTCATCTTATATTCAAAATGCCAAGTCCATTCGCAGTGCTCAAGTATTGTTGTCTACTGTCCAAATCGAAGTTCAGGATAACTTTGGCAACTGGGTCCGTGCACGCGGTCTTCTAGACTCAGCGGCAACTCATGATTTTGTGTCCAATTCCTTGATTAGAAAACTAGGCCTACCTGTAAACCCCACTTCTATCAACGTGTCGGGCATCAACAGCTCAAAATCGCAAGCTTTACAATTCTCAAAGCTAACTATAAGAGATACTTGTCATAGAAACAACTTTCTTAAACTTAATTGTCTAATTCTTAATAGCATTGGAGAAGACACTCCAAGTCACTCTGTGGATATTTCAGGGTTAAACATTCCCTCGCATTTAAGGCTAGCCGATCCTTGTTTTAATATGCAGAACCCTATTGACATACTCTTTAGTGCCAATGTTTTCTGGAATTGCCTACGTAAACAGGTTCGTAAGTTATCCTCAAACGTGGTCGCCAGAGACACTAATTTTGGATGGATCGTCACAGGGCAACTTCCCCATTATTCTCCTCAACCCGCATCGCAATGTTACTTCTCCAATACTGACCTGGAACAGTTCTGGAGGCTTGAAAATGTCGATTCTCCTAATGTAACCTCTTTAGAAAATGAATTCTGTGAGCAACTTTTTTTGAACACCACCACTCGTTCTTCTGATGGCCGGTTCGTCGTTCAAATGCCAAGATTACATAATCCTCCTAAACTTATCAACTCTCAGCCTAAAGCTCGAAAAGCTCTTTTCGCCATCGAGAGCAAATTCAAAAAGGAACCTTTAGTTAAACAACAGTACACTGATTTCATGGATGAGTATGAAAGCTTAGATCATATGGAAGTTGTTAACAAATCCTATGATGAATTGCAACCCCCAATTGAAACGGTTTATTTAAATCATCATCCCGTGTGGAAAAACCCTCTTGTAAAAGATAAAATTCGAGTTGTTTTCAATGGTTCATCACCCGACGTTAATGGCAACAGCCTTAACGACACTCTTTATTCTGGTCCTGCTATTCAATCAGATTTATCTGCTATACTCTTAAACTTTCGATTATTTCCCATAGCTGTCATAGCCGACATAAAACAGATATACCGTCAAGTGTTAATTCAACCAGAACAACGAGATCTTCAAAGAATCTTGTGGCGTGATGAAACCAGTAAGCCCATTAAGGTATTTCGCTTGAAAACGGTCACTTATGGCTTAAAACCCTCTGCTTTCCTTGCTATCCGATCCCTACACTTGCTAGCCTCTCAAGATGGTCATTTATTTAACCCCAAAGCCTCTGAAGCACTAACTACGTCATTCTATGTTGACGATTATTTGCAATCCTTCCCCTCTTTGGAGGAAGCTTCTTTTGTATCTTTAGAACTTCAGGCATTACTAAGGAATGGAGGTTTCCCACTCCATAAGTGGAACTCCAACTCCCCTGAGTTTCTCGCTCAGTTTCCCATCGAAGACGTAGATCCTTCTTCTGTCGAAATTTGTGGTAACTCCGAATCTATAAAAACTCTAGGAGTTCGCTGGTGCACTAGCACTGACACTCTTATCTATAAAGTTTCGCTCGCAGAAGAGCTTCCTAATACAAAAAGACAAATTCTCTCTGAAATTGCAAAAAATTTTGATCCACTTCAATTCCTTGCCCCAGTTATCGTCAGAGCCAAACTCTTCATGCAAGAGCTGTGGTCGCTTAAATGTGAATGGGATGACACTGTCCCTCTTTCTTTTCTTAATCGTTGGCTCTCGTTTCGCAGCAATTTGCTGGATCTTTCCCTTATTGAAATTCCCAGGAATTTAATCAGCTCTCATTCTAATGCATCTTTTTTCCTTCATGTGTTCGCGGACAGTTCCGAAAAAGCTTATGGTTGCTGTGCATATTTAGTTTATCACGATTCACTCTATGGATCTCTAGTTTCCAACCTTGTTTGTGCCAAATCGAAGGTCGCTCCTCTTAAATCTATCACTTTGCCTAGGCTCGAACTGTGCGCTGCACTCATGGCTGCAGAACTTGTCAAGAAATTACGGGAAGTATTAAAGGTCGAATTCTCGCAAATCTATCTCTGAAGCGATTCCATGATCGCCCTTTCTTGGATCGCCAAGAACCCCTCTCACTGGCAAACTTTCGTTGCAAACAGGGTTTCCAAAATTCAAACTCTTTCTTCTGGATGTCAATGGAGGCATGTTCCCAGTGCGGATAATCCAGCTGATATTATCTCTCGTGGTTGTTTACCCTCTCAATTGGCAGCTTCCCAATTGTACTGGCATGGGCCCTCGTGGCTAATCGAAGAATCTTCCTCATGGCCTTCTAAACCCCCAGCTACAAACTCCAACTTGCCTGACGCTAAAGTACCTCTACCCATTGCTTCGTGTCTTGTTTCAAACGCTTCTCATCCTTTGTTGTCCCGCTATTCTTCTTTTCATAAATTACTACGGATTGTCGCCTATCTCCTTAGATGGAAATATCTTGTGGTTGACCAACCTCTTCTCCCTAAACCACACCTTACCAATCATGAATTGAATCTCGCTACCATTAAGATTTTACAACTGACACAGCAAGAAGCCTTTTCTACTGAATTGTCATTGCTTTCTTCTAAAAGAGATCTTCCCAAATCCAGCCGTCTTCGTGCTTTAGCCCCGTTTCTTGATGGCCATGGGTTACTCAGGGTAGGTGGAAGGCTCTCGCAATCTTTACTCTCTGAAGACAAAAAGCATCCCGTTATTTTGCCTTCCAAACATCACGTAACTTCCTTAATTATACGTGACTTTCATTACCGTAATCTTCATGTTGGTACACGTACTCTGCTTTGCCTCTTAAGGGAAAAGTACTGGATTATAAATGGAATTCATGAAGTTTCTTCTGTAATTCATAAGTGCATTCCTTGTTTCATAGCGAAACCTAAAATCAACACTCAATTAATGAGCGATCTGCCCTCTTTTCGTTCTTCTCCTATACGCCCATTTGCTTTAACTGGCGTGGACTATATGGGTCCGTTCCAATATCAACGAAACTCTCCTGAAGCTAAACGCAAATTGTTTGGTAAGCTTTATGTTTCTCTCTTTGTTTGCATGGTTACCGGCGCAATCCACTTGGAACTAGTAACGAATGCTTCTACTTCTTATTTTTTATCAGCTGTCTCTCGTTTCACTGCTAGGCGTGGTGTTCCTTCTGAGATGTTCTCTGATAACGCTTCCACCTTTCAGGGCGCAGCTTCCCTGTGGAAGAAAGCTCTCACTTCCTCTCCTGCCATGGAACAAATCTCTAATTTTTCTTATTCAAAAGGTTTCAAATGGCGCTTCATACCTCCTTACGCTCCGCATCATGGTGGTAGGTGGGAATCTTGCGTAAAGCTCACTAAACGTCATTTAAGAAAAGTCTTAGGTAATCGAATTCTGACTTACGAAGAATTCAATTCACTGTCTGTTCTGATTGAAGGTGTTGTTAACTCTCGCCCTTTAACTCCGCTTTCCAATGACCCTGATGACCTACTTCCACTCACCCCTGGTCACTTCCTTATCGGCACTTCTCTTTCTGACCCTCCTCCTCTTCCCAATTCTTACAGGGATTTTAATTTACCTATTGTTTGGCGTAAACTTGAGGCCCTCCGTAATTCTTTTTGGAAGAGATGGAACTTGGAATATTTGACTTCCTTGCAACGGAGGCAGAAGTGGTTTCCTTCCAGTCCCGACATTAAAGTGGGGGACTTGGTCTTGGTTAGGGATGTTTCTCCCCCTCTAGTCAGGACTTCCGGTAGAGTGACTGTTACCCTGGAAGAGATGGGAGAGTCAGGGTGGTCAGAGTCTTGACCATTAACGGTTCGATTACAAGACCTCTGTCTTTGATCGCTCCTCTTCCTTTAAATGTGTAACTGTTTATTTGCTCTCTGTTGGTGTTTACCCCCCAGTATGGTGTATTCTTTGAATACACGGTACCTGAGATATATTTTTTATTGCTCTTTGCATGTTCATTTCTTCCTTCCTCCTTGTAAAACACCAACAGTAATCATCTGTTTTCTCCTTGTTGGGCATATCTCTTATGTCTTCATAAGTCTGTTCTAGATATATAACTTCTGTGACCCACCTAGCGTCACCTCGCAGCGAATCTCTGAAGCTCCTCAACTCTTCCTGGTGCTAGAGGACTTACTTATCCATTTGGCCACCAGATCCTGTTACCATCGCCAGCTATTTTCTCTTGGAGCAAGAGGACTACGTCTACGTCTTTACTCACCATGCTGCGCTAGTATCATCTGTTATCAACTCTTAGAAGATCAGCTCAGCAAGAGATTAATTTTCTGTTTTAAAGTTGGTAATGCTTATATGTTCTCCTTTTGTCTTCTACCCCCCACTCTTTCCCCCTTTCTTGGTCCCTCTGTGCTCCGTTGAGCTGCTCTCACTTCTCAGTCTGCAGTTGACTCGTTCAGTCAAAGCTCCGCTCGAGCTTGCCTCCTCAAACCAAGAGGCTCACCCTCTTCTTCGCCATGTTGGCTAAGTAGTCATCAACGGAAACTTCGACTTCAACATGAAATCAAGATAAGTACCATTTTAAAAGTTTTAACCTCATCTTCATGGTTTTAACTTCCACGTGCTTTTAATTATAATTTATAGACAGTGTGAAATTATTTACTTTGGGGCAAAAAATCATTCTTCGTGGGATTTGCCATGTCGAGCTTTTGCTTGTATAAGCCAACCTTACTAAAAAAGAGCTTTTCTTAAGCTATTCAAACGAGAAATCCTCTCGCTACGTGGGATATTATCTAATACCCGCTGTCTATAATTATAAAGCTAGTTCCTCCGTTGGATTTTCTCAACCCCATTTTCTGCTAAGGTCGTTCTGGAACCTTCGAGATCTTGTTCTCTATCTGCGAGTCTTGCCGTCAAGTATTGTTCACGCACTTGTGAAAATGCTAGTTAAAATGAGGAATCTTCCTTAAATTACTGCAATAGCGAACTTTCTTCCCCCGTTGGAACATTCTATGGCGCATTTAATTGTAAATCACAACCTTTTCAAGAAATAGACTCTCACCTATATAGTGCAATCAGTTATTTCCATAATTGCAATAACTTTCTTTTTCATAAACTTTAGTGTTTCTACAGTGAACTTTGCATCCATCTTCATAGACTACAGTGATAAACAGTGCTTGCTCCACGTTTCTACCGCGTCGCGATCGTCCGGTTATATTAAATACGGCCATGAACATTGATCCTATATCCCAATGATCTTTCCTCAACCTTCTACTAACAACCATTATTAATAAAATTGAAACTTTTCTATAAGGTGTCACTCACGAGGTGCCCTTCCAACTTTGCTAGTTTAACATTAATTAAATTCTGCATAATTGCTTGTGTGATACAAGTTTTAAATTCACGTTGTTCCTTTCCCATAATCAGGGAAAACAATTCTTTAAACTCTTGAGCGAGTCATGTTCAGGTTTCACGAAATGGAAACTGTCCCATTTGGCGAGTGATTCCTGCTCAAACTTGGGAAGTCTAGAACTTTCCCTTTCACTTTCTTCAGGTTTCACAGTAAGTGACCTGCCCTCTTTGTATAATTCTCATATATTAATTCTGTATAAATATAATAAGTTGTAGGAACTTCTATCTTATTTTTCATGTTGTTATTATTGTTATTTTCAAAGTTGTCACTGTCTCTAGAACATTCTCTCCAGAATTTCTTAAGGTGCACTCTTTGTACTCCAATTCACGTTCAAGCTTTAATTATTTCATTGTTCATTTGTTTAAATCTTATAAAGATTTTAGAAACATGTAAGGTTTGAAACCTTGTAAATTGTCAATTGCCTGGAGCAACCGTTTAATGTTGAGAGGTCTGCGACCCTATTTGTTAAAAAGTTCAAATGAACTATGTTTATTAAAATTATATTGCATAATTGTTAATTTCCTCAAACTTTTTCTAATTGTAAAATAAACGAATCTTTTCCCTTCGCTTTTTCATTTACGAATATAAAGTTTAGGCAAAATCCTGTCTTCCTTGACTTTCCTCACTCAATGATATTAAAATCATTAATAGGGCTTTCACCATTTGTTGCATTTGAGCAAGAACTCTTAATTTTCACCTCACTAAAGTTCTTCTTAGCGTTAATAGCTAATTCTAATTGGCCAGTAAGGCAAGTAAAGCTCGCTAAGCCAGCTACCTGCTTGTGGAGACCCTCTCCGAAAACTTATGGTCAGTTTTCTAAAAAATAAGTGTTTCTTTTTGTCTAAACTTTTAGCCGGCTCCTCGCTGAGTAAAAGCTTAGCCATTTTTCAATGCAACCATTGGTTCATTTACCAAGATTACCCAATAAGGCATAATCTTTTATCATTTTCCTTTTTAGAGACACTTGGTCGCCCTTACAGGAACTCCATAATTTTGGAAATTGAAAATACCAAGCCTGAGTTAAATCATTGGCATTCTTCGAATTACTTTGTAAAACCTAATTCCTTTGAGAAGACATACAGTAAATTTGTTCCTCTCAGTCTTGCCAGACCAGCACTCTTCCCCATAGTAGTTTTATATATGCTTGAGAGGGATTATACGAAAGCCACTCTCTTGCAAACAGCCCAAGTTCTATCTGTGTTTCTCGTCAGCTTAGACCAAGTCCTTACTCATTTTAGGTATCCGAAAGAGGATTTTCGGTGGCAACCACCTTTAAGTGTGTTTAAAACTAAACTTATTAATTTTGTGGGACTCTCCTCCTATTTTTCTATCCTTCTTTTCCAATCCCAAATCTACTTCCTTCTCTTAATCATCTTTCCTTGGTGGGTGGGTTATTCCTCAGCCAATAAACTACCCAATTGTGTCTGTCAGCCACAAAGGTTAGACTTGCCTGTTATTCCGAGAGGAGTTACACCACTTGGGCTTTCAACGGCTCATATAGAGGTCAATGAACCTAGAATAGATGCTGAATGTGGTTTCTATGCTGGTCTAAGCAAACGGTGCATCGTTTCAACAATTATTTACAATTTTTGTAGCAAATTTTCCAGGACTGTAGGTTTTATAATTTTGATTGGATTCGTGCCTTCAAATTTTCAACATCATGAATTTTGACGGAATAAACCTAATTCTTTTGTATACTCCAGACTGAAAAATCCATGAGTGTGATATCTGGGGATCATGGAAGCCATTCAATAGTACCCCGTGTGCCAATCCATTCATCAACGATTTCGTTTAGAAAGTAACTCCATAAAGCGCGGTTGCTCCATCTTGTTGTCATATGAACGTTTCCTTAACCGGCTGTAAATGTTCATGAAGTAGACTATCTCCCAGTTCTAACACCATTTCCTGAAGCATATATAGGTAACTTACAGAATTGAAAGTAGGCCTACTGTTATGGATGAAGATGATAATAGTTGTTGTAAGGGGCCTAACATCTAGGTTATCGGATCCTAATGGTTTGGGTGATAGTGAAAGATGAGATGAGAATGAAGACTATAACTAAAACTAACTACAAACTAGAAGAAGAAATGGTAAACAAATGAAGGATAAGGCAAACAAAGAACAGGAAGAAAAGAAATGCCCTCAACCCTCGAAGAATGAGGATCGAGGGACTGGGAAGGAAGGAGAGCCATGAAAGGCAGATAGGAAAGGGAAAGAGGAGAGGGCCCGCCCCAAGGGCAGAGAAAAAACGGGACAAAACGGACCCAGCTCAGGAATTCCTCGGGGTCGCCAACTCCCGAACTCACCAGCCGTGAGCCCTTGAGGGCGTAGCACTATCAAGGGTGCACCAGAAGTGGTGGGGCTACACACACCCTGCCTCCTTGAGGGCCTTAGCAGAAGGCAAGAGATAAAACTAAAAGGAAAAGAAGGCTGACCCCTCGAAGAAAGAGGGTATCAGTAAAGATGAGACAAGGGCCAATTAAGGCAGGAAAGTGAAAGACTCCCTAGGTCTCGAATACCCTAATACCGTCGGGGTCAGAAGAGAACAAGAGATGACAAAGAGAGGTCAACAGGAAAGGAGACGGAGAGGAGCACAGCACAAGTAAGAGGAAGCAATGCTGGACTCAGCTTGGGTCCCGTGGTTGCCAACCTTCGTCCTACTTGTTGTGAGCCACTGGGGGAGTACAATTATGGATTGCTAGTGGCAACTGACTTATTGCTCTCCATGTATGCTGACCTACACAAAAGTATAAATTGATAGTACAAGCAACACTGAAATAATGTCTTCAAAACATCACATGTGCTTGTATTGTTAAGTTGACACTTGCATGATAGTTAAAAGTGGAGTCTATAAGAATAATTCACACGTGTTGTGTGACAAAGGAAGCTTGCTGTGAGGAGACGAACTTGGGGTGTTTGTAGTTGCTAAAGTTTGTCGTAACTTGTGCTGTTAGAACATTACACGGTATTCTATTACAGTCCCTTGTTTGATAATGAAACTCGCAGCAGGGCACAAGACTATACAGTAAATCATAACTATTACACTAGTTCGTTGACCCGGCTTGTTAATGGGGGTAGTGTCTCAGCTGTCTCTACCTCCATCACCCTCGTTACTGCGAGTGACCTCCTTTCCTAGACGCTCAGTAACTAGACTACTGTTAATTAACAATTAGCAGAGAGTGAGGGACATCATAGACAAAGCTTGAGATAGGAGGATAAAGCCTAGTGAAGCTCAGTCCTCTACCTTTGAGTTCAGACAGAGCAAGCAATCGTGGATGTCACACCTAAGGTCTGGGTTCGATTTCAAGCTCTGCTAGTTAAGTGTTAATTGACAATAAACCAAGTGAAGGAATATCAGAGATAAAACTTGAAGTAGGAGGATGAAGAATCTTGCGGAAATCACGGAAACAATTTTAACGACGATGGTATATTGGCTTTCACGGCCAGTGAATTAAAACTCAGCAATTCTTTTAGGAAGCTATCATAGGGAGGTTAAGGTTGCTTGAGCTTTTAATTCTCGCAGTGAAGTGGTGCACTTGCACTTGCACTTCATATAAAGGGAGGTAGTGCGCAGTCCGCTACTCCTGTGGGGTCCGGGCGGGGACAACAAGAATCCACTGATGAGCCAGCTTGGTGTCCTAGGCGAAATCCCAAACAAGACACGGCACAAACTTGAAAGAATTGCTGAGTTTTAATTCACTGCCCGTGAAAGCCAATATACCATCTTTTTGGAAGCCTTCATAGGGAGGTTAAGGCTGCTTGAGCTTTTAGTTCTCGCAGTAAAGTGGTACAGTTGCACTTCGTATAAAGAGAGGTAGCGCGTAGTTCGCTACTCTTGTGGGGGTCCAAGCGGGGCACCAAGAGCCCGCTGATGAGCTAGCGTGGTGTCCTTTGCGAAACCCCACACAAGACACGGCACAAATCTAAACGAATTGCTGAGTTTTTATTTTAACGACGACTCGTCTATAAAGTCCGCAGATAGCTTGACCTCATGGCTGCCATTGTTGGTAGCTTACAAAGAGAAATATGAATACAACTGCTATTACTAATAATAATACTTATGGTATTGCAATCCATTATAACTACTGCGTCTTTACCGACATTTAGGTGCAGGAATTGTGACGTGATGGGGATTATTAACGTATAAGTAATTCGTATTTCAGCACTCTCAAATGCCAGGTGACAGCGGCGGATTGATCCCACAACTTGGCACAAAACCGGCAGAAACATTATCGCTGTACCACTCAGGCAAGCAGACAAAAAGAACGCAACTTTCCGACAAATATTGAGGCCTCATAACTCCCTTCCCTACAGTTCCAACCATCGCTCAGAATTTAGCGCAGGCACGCAGGGGGGATTCGAACAGAGATTTCAATCTAAATCCAGCACGAAGAAGATTTGAGTGTCATTCCATCCCAGAACGGAACAATCTATAATGGAGTGTGTTGTGTATTTTGGCCCAGCTGGTGCACCATGCCACGCCGTAAGCGGAGTGTTTACTGTGCCTATCCCGTCCCGAGGGACCTTCCGCGTAGAGCTAATGAGGCCGGAGCACAGCTGGTCTCCCCAACTACCCTTGGCTTAAGGATTCCCCTCTGGCTCAAGCACAGGTTAAACCTTACACCGCCTACTAGACAGTTCTGAATAATCAAATACACTAGACTCTTTATCGAACACGAAAGTATTCAAACCATCCAAAATTCAAATAACACCAACGTCAAATTTTTAGTTTATTCGAAGTTGCAAGAAATATACATTTGCACAAGAAACCTTTACAAAAATAACTTCTGAAACCTCATTATTTTAGTAGCCCACCTCAGTAAAAATTATGCGTTGCAATGGTGGATAGGTTTATAGTTTATTTTTCCAGTCTCTTTTCTCCTTAAATGTGACATCCCAATAAATGTATAATTTCCAATTCATTGGATATTAATGGTATTATTCACCTGGTGCTGATATAATAACCCCTGACACTACAGCCCGTGAAGGGCCTAGGCATACCAAGCGACCGCTGCCCAGCCATTTGGCCTGCAGATAATGTGGTGACGCGTGATCAGCGCATCGACCGTTAATCTTGGTTTTCGTGATCGGGGCGCTGCCTCACACTCAGACAGCTATTCAATTGTCCTCACGAGGCTGAGTGCACCCCGTTACAGCCCTCACGTCAGTTTCTAAAATCCCAGACGGAGTCAGGAATCGAATCCGGGGCCTCCGGATGAGAGGCAGGCGCGCTACCCCAAAACCACGGGGCCGGCCTTGTACTGATATATTTTACCAAAAAAACGTTGTTTAACCGGCTTATCACTTTTCATTGGCACTGATTAGGCTAAAACTACCTCGTTCCAACCTCGAAAAGTGGCCGCCAGACTTGTCCTTTCCTGTCAGAATTCATAAATTTCCTCAATGTAAATTTGCCAAAGTATTAATCTACATTTCCGAGAAAGAGGGCACTGAAATAAAGTATAAAGTTATAGTGTTACAGAATGAAATCATTGAACCATGGATACGTTTTTTAGCCTATTTTCAATTTTGAAAAAATAGGCTTATGAGATCACCTTTTGTCCGTGTGTGTGTGCGTGTGTGTGTGTGTGTGTGTGTGTGTGTGTGTGTGATTCGTGTGTGTGCCCCCCCCTCTAATAAAATCTAAACGGCAGGAGCGATTTCAATGAAACTCGGAAAGTTCATAGCACAATTACCGGCGACCTCGACCGTGCCCTTCAAATTTTGTTACGACTCACCAATCCAACATGGCGGCTGTGTGAAATATTTCACCAGCCTTCAATATCTCCGAAACTATTACCGATATTACCCTGACATTTTCTATGGTGATAGAGGGAACTACTATAAGTTCACTTATGTGACTTTTGAAAACCTGGTAACTACAAAACGAACATGGCGGCCAAGTGAATTTGCGACTTTTAAATAGACGTTTCTCACGATTTGACCAACCAAACGCAATGAAACTTGGTACAGTATATGTTTATATATATTGTAATGCACCGACATCTAACTTCGTTCAATTGTTTACATAATCACAAGATGGCGGATGTGCGAAATATTTCACCGGCATTCTATATCTCTGAAACTATTAGCAGTATCTCCCTAAAATTTTGTACTAAGATAAAGGGCACTACTGGAAGTCCATCTATAAGATTTTCAAAAACCGGTTAACTACAAAACGAACATGGCGGCCAAGCGAATTTGAACATTTTAAATAGACCTTTCTCGCGATTTAATGTTCCAAGCGCACTGAAACCTGGTACAGAAAATATTTATACACATTGTAATCCACTGGTATCTAATTTAGTTCAATTGTTTACATAACCTCAAGATGGCGGCAGTGCGAATTTTAAAATTATTTTTTTTATTTCTTGTGATGTAGTCATGCGATCGAAGTGAAAGTTTGAATAATGAACCTACGCAATAATTTTCCTTTAATGGTACATGACTCTATGGCCTATACATTTAACAATCCAACATGGCGACCATCCGAAATATTTAGACGATACTGAATATCTACGAATCTATTTTAGCAATCAAACTGCATTTTTTAAAGTTCATAGGGGCTATGAACTTAAGTTCACCTATAGGACTTTAAATAACCTGGTGATCACAAATCCAACATGGCGGTGACGCGAATTATAAATATTCACATGGACGTTTCTCGCAATTTAACCATCCGCGTGCAGTGAAACTTGGTGCAGTAAATCTTTATCCGAATGTTAATCCACTGGCATCTAATTTATTTCAATTGTTTCCATAACCTCAAGATGGCAGCTGTGAATTTTTTTTTTATCTCCTTGTTTTTTCTTGTGTCCTAATAATGCGATTGAAGTTTGAATACTACACGTTCACAATAATCTGCATGTAACAGTACATAACTCTAGGACCTACATATATAAAATCCAACATGGCGACCATCCGAAATATTTAGTCGGTTCTCAATATCTACGAATCTATTACAGCAATCAAACTGAAATTGTGTATGTTAAATAGTGGCAGTTAACATAAGTAGGATATATGAAAATAGGCTGTATTGTTCTTCACGGAACAACTTGTTTAATTCTCTGTTCAGGGGGCAGATGACCTCGTAGTTCCGCCCCTTAAAACAACAATAACTAACAACTAACATATTCTCTGTGCGTATTGCTAGTATCGGTCATTCTTCTTGTTGCCATGGTAACTATTCAGAAATTTGTTGATAGAACACGCTTCTACGAGTGCGATCTAAGTCTCTACTGAACTAGAATGCATAGGCCTAGGCCTAGATAACGAACACTTGTTGCCATGGTAACCAGTTGTCGGAAATTTGTAGATAGAACACGCTTCAACGAGTACAATCTAAGTCTCTACTGAACTAGAATGCATAAGCCTAGAGCTAGATGACGAACACTTGTTGTCATGGTAACCACTGTGTCAGTTTTCACAGATAGACCCCTAGATAGGAAACATATCCATGTTGAAATTTGTCGCGGATCTTAAAGATTACGCATTATGGACTTCCAATTGGCTGGATAGCGTAGGTGTTAGCAGGCAGCGGGTATCGTTTACGAAACATTCCTACCGTAAATCCGAAGGCCTAGCACCTGTGCTATACAACGAATTGAAAGACCATAACATGTTTTCTTTAAGAGTGGTGAGTAAATTCTCCCTACTTACCAAACATTGGGTTCAATAACTTAGCGATTTTCCAGTGCGGTAAGGACGTCTCCTTAGGGATATTGGAATGTTATGAATCCCAATAAAGAAAGTTAAAACATGTATGGTGGGCCCCTTGTCAGACCTGAATTATAACCATTGACAAAGTGTGATTTTTACCATTAGAACATCACGTCAACCTGGAAGAGCGAAGCAAGAAATTTAATTATGGTTACTGATAGGTGTTTCTTTTCTGTACCCCTTTGGAAGCCGGATGGAACTCGGTCCATCAACCCGTGATCTTGATAGAGTGTGAATGTTATTTGATAGCCTGTGTGTAATATTCATGCAATTACAATATTGAAGAGCCATTAAAAGGAAATATAATATACGGTTCCCAAAATGTATTGTGATGTACCATTCTAATATAAGGTGCGTTCTAAAAGTAACGAGCCGGAGGCATAATTACAGAAACCAGTACCAGTATGTTAGAAGTATTGGCCCTGGCTGTTGAGGCACTTGTTCCACTGTGACACGAGGCGGTGAATGGCTGTCTCATAACATTCCCTGGGCTGCGATGTGAACCAGTTCCGCACGTACAGCTGGACGTCGGCGTCCGAGGTGAATCGTTGGCCCCGCAGAGCCCTTTTCAGGGGACCAAACATGGCGTTATCACAGAGAGAGAGAGGTCTGGACTGTATAGAGGGTGGCCGAGAACCTCCCATTTGAATTTCTGCAGGAGTGCCGCGACTGTGTTGGCCGTATGAGGTTGTCGAGTGACCACGGCGGCTATGGCGTTCACTGTCACTCGGCGGTCGTGGGTAATGAGTGCATCAACCAGCTGGAAATTGTCTTCGGTAATGCAGGGGGGTGCCCCAGACCGGGCTTCATCGGCTAACGAACCCGTCCTTCCCTGAAGCGCTTGTGCCACGCCTTGACCCTTGCAAGGGACATGCAGTGTTCGCGGTACACTTGTGACATTCGGCGATGAATGTCCGTTCCTCCTACTCCTTCCGCTCTCAGAAACCGAACAACACCTCTTTGCTCTTCTGTTGACGCCTCCATGTCACTGTTTGCAATGTGACTGGCTGCGTTGGACGATTGATGCATGCTGCTGCTCGCTTTTTATCGTCACGTGACGTGCACGCGTGCCCTCTAGCGACGGGCTGTGACCTTCCACGCTCTCGTCGGAACCACACCTCGTTACACACGCCACGATTAGCCGATGTCGTCACCGGTTTGCGCATTACCGCCTCCGGCTCGTTACTTTTTGAACGCACCTTATAATAATGTATTGGTGCTAGAAATTGTGTTCTGGCACAGGCAAGAGCAAAATTTGGATTTATAATAATGTCTTCATATACTGTAATTTATGGTTGTGATTATATTGAAGCAACTGAGGTATGCATGGAGCAGAATAAAGACATTCAGGGTGCATTGTTCAGTGTGGAAAGTAATGTCCAACTGCTACATTAATCACCTTGCCTAATATGCTCCATTACAGTATTCTTTCGGATTTTTTGGGGTATATACCTACATTTACTACTGTGGTGCTCTTTCAGCATCCAATCAACCTTCGGGCTGATAAAATAACAGGAAGACAGAAAAAAAGAAACATCGGCTGGAAGTCTTACTGAAAAAGGCGTGGATCTGAATCTAGAACAGGCAGAATATGCCACTCTAGAATCACGCCTATACAAGTTTGCAGTGTCATGAAGGAAAAATGGTAAAATTATATGCAGAGCAAGACAATTCTTTAATCATACTAGGTATCTCAAAATAACAGTGTCTCCCGTAGTGGAGTTCTAAAATGTGTGTTGTGTATTCACCTCAGGCAAAGGATTCTTCCTCACTTGTCTTTAATTGAAATTCTGCTTTGCTTTTAACTGAATCCGCTAAGCATTAAAACTGGAAATTCTGCGTCTATAATACAGCTATGAGAAGGGTTACAGGTCTTTATAAAGCCCAAACATACATGAGATCTGAAAGAATCAATGTGGATTCTATGAAATTACATTTTCATATAATTTTACTCCCCATTCAAACAGATAATGACGAGTCTAAATTTAGCCTGCAATACTCCTCGTTAGCCATCTCAAATCATATCTTGTAAATAGAATAATAATAATAATAATAATAATAATAAATTACGAGCCATACAGTAGTCGCATATGATGTGTAACATCTGACATAGAAGAAACCTCACGTGAAATTGTTGATACACCGGTATTTTAAAGTATTATTGGCACAAATATTAATCTATTTTAAAAGGGAGTGTTTACAGATATTGTAGTTTATAATACGGAACTCATTTTATTAGATGATTTGTAGCTTTCACCAGCACTAGCCTAATTAAAGAATACGATATGGATCAACTAGATTAATAGACGCGACGCCGCACATAACCTTAAATTCTTTATAAACAGGTCCTATTGATTCACAGACCAACACGTAATTTCATATGGATTCTGTTAAAATGAGTCATATTGATATGATAAATATCGTTTAAAATGATAATCTGGTAGCAAAAATACCTACCCCGCCCAGGATTCGAAACCAAGATCTATAGATTCACAGTCATACGCAATAACCCCACGGCTATTTCGACTACGCAAACATTGTGCACAAGATGGTTACTTATTTCCACGTTCCAACAATACTGCATTACGGAATTAAGTTTCATTTATATTTTGCTTATTTCGATAATGTTCCTGAGTGACATTGAGTTTAAAATGCCTTATGCCAATGCAATGCCGCCTACTTACAATGTTTGATATTATGGCATTTTACCATTTAAATACTGATACGAAGACTTCGAACATGTACAATGTCATTTGTTTAAATCACTTGACACCAGAGTTCGCATGAGCATTTTCCGTTCAGTATGTCATATACATTCCACATGGCCGAGAGTGCGTCATGGTATCAATTTTCGACACCGCGCGCTGATTGTTTCTCCAACCAGTGCCAGCTGGATCGATCGATCGAGTTGGCAGTGCGTCTTATACTTCCGTTCGATCCACCACTGCCAGCTAGGGCACACTTCCATTCGATCGATCGAGCGGGCAGTACATACTTCCGTTGTCCACCACTGCCAGCTAGTACACTTCCGTTTGATCGATCGAGCGGGCAGTGCATACTTCCGTTGTCCACCACAGCCAGCTAGTACACTTCCGTTTGATCGATCGAGCGGGCAGTGCATACTTCCGTTTGATCCACCACTGCCAGCTCGATCGTTCCGATCCACTTCCGTCCCCAATTTTCAAAATCACTCCCACAAAACTATCCAGCAACCGAGCGGAAAGATGTTACACATCAATAATAATAGTAATACTATGTCGTGTGGCTTCCTCGGAAGCCCGGTTCGATTATTTTGAGTCTATGCCCATAGGGACCTGCATATCAAGATGAAAGAAGAAATATTGGTGAATGTGTCACAAAAACCTGGGAAATTGCCAACATGAGATTAAAATCCCCTCGGTCCGAATGGGTTTGGAACCCGAGACCTAGAACACCAACCATTGGCCATGGGCCCGCATAGTAATAATAATAATAATAATAATAATAATAATAATAATAATAATAATAATAATAATAATAATAATAATACGAGAATTGGAACATACAACCTCCATGGCTCAGGGAGGTATATCAAAACGTAAAAAGGGCAAATAATCGACTGGTTGAAGTGTGGGACAGGACAAGATTCAGAACTAAAGTTGCAAGTATGAAGGATCTCCACAAAATAAGACTCACACTTTCAGTGGAAGAAAGATTGAGAAGGAGTCGAAGATGAAAAATCTCTGGCAGGACTCTAAACGGCCGGGAAAAAATACTTGAAGATCTGAATAATTGTGTCAAATTAATAATAATAAAAATAATAAATAATAATAATATTAGTGATAACTGTATGGTCTCAGCTATATAGTATAAAACTTTTGAAATGGGACCATGTAGTATTGTACAGAAAAATAGGCCAATTATGATCTTAAAAGAAAAACAAGATTAAATATGATGATAATTGTTGTTTTAAGGGGTTTAACATCTAGGTTATCGACCCCAAGACTAAATATTAACCGTACTTCCATTAGTCAGTGAGGATTTACACTTGACGACCGGGAATACAACTTTTCTGGTACAAATATTTGGAAATATTTCCCATTTGATTACTTTTGTTTTTATCAATAGTAACCTAAGGATTAACCTATACCATCACTCCACTCTCCAGCATGCACAAAATAGACTTATGAAGTCATTAAATCTGTTATTTTAGATTCCCAAAATCTAAATAAGATTGTCACTTCCACAAGAAGAAGCTGTTTGTCATGTACCTTCAGTTGACCCCGCGGTTTTGTGATAGGACGTTGCAACTATGGAGATCAGTGGGTGTTTCCTGTTTTTCCACACTCCTTCCTGTCTAATGCCACGTTGGTAATTAATTCCGTGTCTGTTTCCCTACCCAAAATAATTACAGTTACACACACTACTACCTTACCATCAAAAACCACGAACAAATCGAAAATTTCAAATTTATAGATATAATAATTATAATCCTACTGGTCTGATTCAGATCAATTTAAAGTTGGAGGTATGAACACGTATTTTAAAAGAAAATTAAGTCCTATAGAGAAGAGAAGAGGCGAGTAGAGCTCCAGGCAAAGGCAAATTTGGAACATTGGATAAACATCGTTATGATGACAATTTCGAATATTTCAATTTTTTTGTTTGGCAGGGAAGTGTGTGGAATTGTTTATAAATGTTGTATAATATTTATGACAGGCACATTTATAAAAATGATACTGTCACTGTTTTGGCTTTATTTTTGTCTTAATATCCTTGGGTGCCCAAGGCATAACTTATACATGACAACTTTTTATATATTGAAGTAATGGAAGATATTTTTCAGGGTTGCCTCGTTTGATTATAGAAAGCTTCTTAGTCGGTCATCACAAATTGAGCCCAATTACATTAGGCGGGAAAACAAGTACTATATTTATACACCCTAAACTGAAAGAAATATTACATGAGATATTTATCACAAAATAAACCACTTTTTTTTACAAAAAGAAAGGCCAAAGATACTTAATTGGATGTCATACTTTGAACGTCATGCAATCATCACCAGACCCTGTTCACTTAGGCTTAGAAAAGGTACGATGTTTATGTATTACACTTATATACAAATATATACAGGATGTTCGCAGCAAGCCCTACTTTGTGCTGTAACTCGTTTGTTTTTCAAGATATCTTAATTTTGACTCTTGCTTTGGAAAGTACTTTTCAAGCTCTAAAACTTTTGCTTAGTTGGTTTTTGTGTGAAGTTCGCGCATAATGCGCGAATCAACTTTTTGTGGCATGGTTTTGGCCCTTTTTTGCCCAAATCGGTCTTTTGACATCACCTATCGCAAGAGTACCAAAGCAAGAGTCAACATCAAAATATCTTGAAAAACAAACGAGTTACAGCACAAAGTAGGGTTTGCTGCGAACACCCTGTATATACAACATTCTGTTTTCAAAAGTTTGTACTAACATTTGTAACGTGTCATTCTTATTTACAGCTATTATTGCTAACTTCTATAGTTGTTGCGTTATTATTAATGTAGTTTAAGTATGTTAACCTGTGATGTGTTGACTCATTATTGTGACGAACTTCAGGAATGTTGTTGTCTACACTCTTGTGTAAGTGAAAAAAATGAAAATCCACAGCCTGCTTCCAGTCTCCGACCGGGTCAGGAATGGAATGAATGGAGCCCCTATCTAGCGGCGAGGATATGAACTGTGCCGGCTGCCGAGGCCTGACGCACTCCTCTGGGGCAATGATTAAATGAATGACAGATGAAATGAAATGATAGTGGAGAGTGTTGCTGGAATGAAATTTTGGCAGGGAAAACCGGAGTACCCGGAGAAAAACCTGTCTGCCTCCGTTTTGTCCAGCACAGATCTCACATGGAGTGACCGGGATTTGAACCACGGACCCAGCGGTGAGAGGCCGGCGTGCTGCCGCCTAAGCCACGGAGGCATGTCTTGTGTAAGTAATGATTTTAATTTAACCGTTCCTATATAAACTGGTGGCCTATTGTAATGTGGTTAGCTTAGCGAGTACACTTGAATAAGTGAGCGGCTTCGGCGGCGTAGTCGGTAGCGTGCTGAACTGCTATCCCCAAGATCGTGGGTTCAAGCCCGTCCAAAGTCGTCGGATTTTTAAGAGTGTTAAAATTCTTCAGTATGCCTTCTTTCGGAGGGGAAGTAAATCCAACGGGCTCATGTCATCTATTTATGGCACATAAAAGAACCTACCACTGGAATTGTAGCAACATTTGTAGGTTAAATTTTGCTATTTAGAAACGCTATATGAAGTTCCAACGTTTGCCGCTAGGTGTTAGTGTCAGTAGCATTTAGTAACCAAAGTTGGAACTACTTGAAATTGAACTTGTTGGGAGCCCTCGGGCGTTCAATCAAAAATACCGAGCTATGGCCATTGGCTGCAATTCATATATGATAATTAGGTCATGTAAACTTGGTTGGTATTTGAATCCTGAGTTTTATATACTAGTAGCGTCCGTTATTACACAATGCTCGTCTCTAACAAAGTTATTCCTACCTTCACATTTTGTATCTTAACGAGGCCAATATTGAGAGCTACCTTATGTATAGCTATTGAACAGAGGAAATTGAGGCAATTATAATTGTATCCAATATATTTTGTCAGTCCTAATTAAAATAGTAGGAGACATCTGCTACTAAGGAATCAAATTAACCACTGATGGACGAAACGAAGGGGATATAGAAAGTATGTAGGCTCAAGCAAAGAAACTATTTCTACAGAAAATAAATATGTTGACTTCAAATATAGATTCAGGTATTAGAAAGTGATATTTGAAGGTATTTATTTGGAGCGTGGCAATCTATGGAAGTGAAACTTGGACTGTTGACACAGCAGAAAAGAGGAGAATTGAAGCGTTTGAAACAGCGTGTTACTGGAGAATGATGAAGATCAGATGGGTAGATAGAGAAACAAATGAAGAGGTATTAAGACGAGTGGGAGAGAAGAGATGTTTCTGGTGACTGCTAATGAAGAGAATAGATAGGTTGGTAACACACATAGTAAAACACCCAGTAATAGCAAACTTAGTTATGGAAGGAAGGTTGAGGACATGAACTGTAGGAGTAAACCAAGGTTAGAAAATGTAAATAGTTTGTCTTGATGTATGGTGAGGTAGCCATGTAGAGATGAAACGATTAGCTCAAGACAGGGAGGCATGGAGTGCTGCATCAAACCAGTCAAAAGGCTGAAGACTCAAACACACAACATTATCCAATATATTTTGTCAGACTTAACTGAAAAGGTTGCTTAATATACATGCTTGAAAATATGAAAATAGACTGTTAAACAAAACTAAGATAACTCCGTAATGTATAACAATAATGAATTGCAAATAACAACTTTCTGGTCTTAATTAGAGGAATATATAAATCCGAAAATACGAATAACTTTAAATTCCATAACACTGAATACTGGGACAGATGACCTTGCAGTTTGGACCCTTAAAGCAATAATAACTAACTATAACACTGGATACTGATCAATGAAATGTGATATGCAGATTCAGAACCATATAATTTCATAACAATTTCCTTTCTTAATTCCCTATATACGGTATAGATTGGATAATGTTGTAATCACCCTGGCTTCCTTCACACATTTATTGACTGTCATACCTAGGTTTTTTTTAGCCTATTTTCAATTTTGAAAAAAATAGGCTTATGAGATCACCTTTTGTCCGTGTGTGTGTGTGCGTGTGTGTGTGTGTGTGTGATTCGTGTGTGTGTCCCCCCCCTAATAACATCTAAACGGCAGGAGCGATTTCAATGAAACTCGGAAAGTTCATAGCACTATTTCCGGCGACCTCGACCGTGCCCTTCACATTGTGTTACGACTCACCAATCCAACATGGCGGCTGTGCGAAATATTTCACCAGCATTCAATATCTCCGAAACTATTACCGATATTACCCTGACATTTTCTATGGTGATAGAGGGAACTACTATAAGTTCACTTATGTAACTTTTGAAAACCTGGTAACTACAAAACGAACATGGCGGCCAAGCGAATTTGCGACTTTTAAATAGACGTTTCTCGCGATTTGACCAACCAAACGCAATGAAACTTGGTACAGTATATGTATATATACATTGTAATGCACCGACATCTAACTTCGTTCAATTGTTTACATAATCACAAGATGGCGGATGTGCGAATTATTTCACCGGCATTCTATATCTCTGAAACTATTAGCGGTATCTCCCTAAAATTTTGTACTGAGATAAAGGGCACTACTGGAAGTCCATCTATAAGATTTTCAAAAACCGGTTAACTACAAAACGAACATGGCGGCCAAGCGAATTTGAACATTTTCTCGCGATTTAATGTTCCAAGCGCACTGAAACCTGGTACAGGAAATATTTATACACATTGTAATCCACTGGTATCTAATTTAGTTCAATTGTTTACATAACCTCAAGATGGCGGCAGTGCGAATTTTAAAATTAAGTTTTTATTTCTTGTGATGTAGTCATGCGATCGAAGTGAAAGTTTGAATAATGAACCTACGCAACAATTTTCCTTTAATGGTACATGACTCTATGGCCTATACATTTAACAATCCAACATGGCGACCATCCGAAATATTTAGACGATACTGAATATCTACGAATCTATTTTAGCAATCAAACTGCATTTTTTAATGTTCATAGGGGCTATGAACTTAAGTTCACCTATAGGATTTTAAATAACCTGGTGATCACAAATCCAACATGGCGGTGACGCGAATTATAAATATTCACATGGATGTTTCTCGCAATTTAACCATCCGCGTGCAGTGAAACTTGGTACAGTAAATCTTTATCCGAATGTTAATCCACTGGCATCTAATTTATTTCAATTGTTTCCATAACCTCAAGATGGCAGCTGTGAAAAATTTTAAATCTCCTTGTTTTTTCTTGTGTCCTAATTATGCGATTGAAGTTTGAATACTACACATTCACAATAATCTGCATGTAACAGTACATAACTCTAGGACCTACATATATAAAATCCAACATGGCGACCATCCGAAATATTTAGTCGGTTCTCAATATCTACGAATCTATTACAGCAATCAAACTGAAATTGTGTATGTTAAATAGTGGCAATTAACATAAGTAGGATATATGAAAATAGGCTGTATAGTTCTTCACGGAACTACTTGTTTAGACTTAAACTAATGTTGAGAGAACTTTGCAAAATCACCTAGTTGATTTCGTTCTTATTTCTTAACTATAATCCAGAAAGAAGAAAAAGATGGATGGATTATAGGGTGTAGAACATTCGACGCCACCCCCTTTCATGTCTTGATGCGATATAAAACCAACAACCAATTCATAATTCATTATCACGTCAGGTTGTAAGGTAAATTAGGTAGAAGATGAGGGACCGAGGGGGAGGAATGGAAGACTTAAATTTGTAGTAGATGAATCTAAGTAAAATGCAGGATAATACGTTATTCTCACCGCCCCCAAACCTCATCGCTCCCCTACTCTCCCCTTCTCTCAGAAAATGTGTATGGCCAACGAGCGAGTCGTGATTTGAGGTGCTTGGCGTGTATGCGAGAGGTAGCACGAGACCCTGGCATAGCATACCCACTGCCTTCCTTCTAGGCTTTAATTGTCCAGACTAACGCCATTTAAAGTGTAACCAAGCTGCGTTATTATTCTCCCATAATGGACGTCATAAAAGAAAGATAATTAAGTTTTAGGAATGGCACAAACGTATGATTTAAGAAAGAACGAGCTTTTAATACAGTGTGGTTCGTCAGTATAACTGTGTTCTCTTTAGTTAGAGAATTTATGAAAGGTAATAATAATGTTATTGGTTTTACGTCCCTTTTAACTACCCTGGCTTTTAGAGACGCCGGGGTGCCGGAATATTTCCCCGAAGGGGATCTTTAACGTGCCAGTAAATGTACTGACACGGCTCCCTCGCATTTGCGCACCCTCAAATGCCAGCTGACTACGCCAGGTTTCGAACCTGCAACCTTGGGCTCAGCAAGCGAGAACGTTACCCCTGAGCCACGCAGCCAGACTTTATGAAAGGATAGACAATATTATTAAGTTAGTATATTCTTCAGACATCCTCTTTGAATGAGATGTTCTTTTCATCTTCTATAATTATATTAAAGCATATTATGAAAGCTATACACTTTTATTTTCATATCCTGGTATATTTTCTTCTTATCTGTGCACTTCCTCTGTGACTGACAACGGTGGCCTCGCTCGCTAAAGCGCAGCGTTAGGTCATGAGGCCAAGCTCTCTGCTGACTCGGTAAACGCGTGGGTTCGAGCCCCACCTTCGGCCGTCCTTGAAATGGTTTCCCGTGATTTCCCATTTTCAACATCAGGCAAATGTTGGGGCGCTACCTTCTGACAGGCCACGGACGCTTCCTTTCACATCCTTACCCAATTTCATTCATCTTCATCCATTCAATCTCTCATCGCGGTGTGCAGGTTGCCCACGGGCGTCGACTAGAAAGACCTGCATTCGGCCTCTGAGGAGGCCGCACGAAAGAAAAATTCCTGTGTAGTTATCACGCTGGGCTGAGAGACGCAGTAGATTAAGTAGCCTATTTTATATGTTCTACTGGTCTTTTTCATTTAAGAACTATCTCGCTTATTGAAAGAATGTCTCATGTAATATACTTAAACACCTTTTAATACAAATCCTACATTGTGATAAAGTATACAACAACAGTTTCATATCCAATCCAAACAACCTACTCATTTGGACAATCAATAGAAATATTATATTTAAGGAAGGCAAAATGGTCTTACTTTGGTACTACTACATGCCCTGTCTCGAATCAAAGCTTTCATTGTTACTCATGATATCTCACATCAACACACGTCCAGCACTGGAAAATATGTGTCCAAATTCACACGATAAAGCTTATATTCCATTCCTGAATATAACACTAAATACTAGGGTACCAAAACATATAGTTCCTGGTACTGGTTAATCAACTTATCGAGATACCATCTGAATAGAACATCAGTGAAATATGTTCCTTTCCAGAAATATACATACGCATAATTTATAACTTATGATACATTCAACATATAATTCAGGTAGATGAACATGGTGTTCCACCTATTAAAACAATCTCCACTATCCCCATCACAATGAAGAATTACGTGCAAGAATGTATGACTGTCCATACCGGTAATTATGGCTCCTTCCGCGAGATGACATCTAATGGCACTGTAGCGAGCCACACGACCTAACTGTATGCTTGCTTTCTATAATTTACGACAAGTAAGGTACGGTACATAGTTTAGTGCTACTCGATGACAATTATTATATTAGATCAGTGTCCTTCAGGGTATATTTGTGTTTATCAGTATTTAGAAATTCACACAGTATGTAATAAGTGAATAGTCTTCTATCACCCTAAAAAAAAGTTCAGTTTGATTGCTGTAATAGATTCGGAGATAATGAGAAACGTTTAAGTATATGGCATGGGCACCATGTTGGGTATTTTTTATATATAATTCATATAAGTCTATGCCATAAGATGAAGAATATAATGGTGGTTCATTACACAAACATTCATTTTGATCCCTTGATTAGGACACAATAAATGATAACTTGGAATTGAAATTTCGCACAGCTGCCATTTAGAATTTCTCATTCAAATTTAATTAAAATAAACGCAGGTATTTAACACCTTGTGTTAAAATTTACTGTTACTAGTTTCACTGTAATCGAATTATTACATTGCGAGAAATACTCATTTTCATATTTAAATTTCGTGCGGCAGCCACCTTGGTTTTGTGTTCATCGGGTTATTGAAAGTCACAAACGATCACTAATTTTAATGAACGCTATCAACATACAAAATTTCAGTTTGATTACTAGAATACTTGCGTAGAAATATAAATACAAGTATAAAGAAATATAAAGAATGACTGGCATATTTGATTGTTTTATACGTAGCCTATAGAGTTACATACCAGTAGGTGAAGATTACTGCATTACTTCAGTGCACAAACGTTCACTTCGATCACATCGCTAGGACACAAGAGATTAAAACGTAATTTTGAATGTCCACACAGCCACCATTTGGATTTAATGAAAACAATTGAATTAAATTAGATGCCAGTATATTAAAACTTGTATACATATTAACAGTGCCAAGTTTCTCTGAACTTATATGAATAAATTCTGAGAAAAATCAATTTAAATATTTGAAATTTGCGTAACTGCCATGTTAGGTTTCTTCTTATCTGGTTCCTGAAAGTCACACAGGTGACCTTACCATAGTGTCTTCTAGCACCATCCAAAGTGTCAAGTTAACATAAATAACAGTTTCGGAGGTATTAAATACTAGTGAAATAATTCGCACGGCCACCATGTTAAATTGTTGAACCATTTTAAAATTGGATTGGCATGCTCAAGATTAAATATAGAAGCAGGAAAGATTTATAGGGTTTCATTTAAAACACTCAAGCCGTTTAGAAATGATTACGGTAATATAAACACTTATGCACACACTCTCACACACGCACCGCACACACATTGATATAAGGTGATCACAGATGCCTGTTATACAGGGTAAGGCACTTAAAACTGCTTTTCGAAATATTTTGAAAAATACAAATCGGATAAAAAATAAGTTGCAATAAAAGTTATTCACCACGAAGAGGGACATCCATTAACATAAAGTTTGACCACCCTACGGGAGGGGGGACTTAGGAACCTCTATTTTTACTGCAGATTTGCATTCGCCGTGAAAAAAATTGTAACATTTGTATGAAACATTTTCTTCGTTTCATGATGGATGGCGAAGTAATCGACAATATCTTTGTAACCAAGCACCCCGAGGTAGTGAGAGGCAAGGGGACTCACAGTACTCAAGCACCCCAAGATAGTGAGAGGCAAGGGGATTCACAGTAATCGAGCAACCCCAGATAGTGAGAGGCAAGAGGAGTCACCAAATTCAAGCACCACGAAGGGTACAAATTACTGTTACCTCCACGTCAATGTTCCTGGATAACGCTAAAATTAGTCTAAGAACGCATTGCAGGAGGGTTGACGGAGTCACATGATAGCATTTTCAAAAAAATCAAAAAAAAAAACAACTTAATTTTCCTAATCTGATGTGCACTTTTTTGAGATATTACCATTTTCAACAATTTTCAACTCATTTTCATTTTTAGCATATTTTAATTTATGAAAAAACAAGATGTTCAGTAAAGAACATATAGCCTACTTTCTCCTAAATGTATGAGTATAGTTATAACTCGTTGTTATTATCAAAGAGTATAATAGAACTATTCTTTGTTGAAGACCTTAGAAACGATTTACCTCTACCAAACGCCACGACCTAGATAAAAACTGCTACCATCATTGAAGAAAGAAAGAAAGATAAGAAGTATATCAAGAATGTTATGGATCTGGAGACATAATCGACCGGACTGGCGGCGTGGCTCAGCGGTAACGTTCTCGCTTGCTGGGCCCTAGGTTGCAGGTTCGTATCCTGGCGCAGTCAGCTGGCATTTGAGGGTGCACAAATGCGAGGGAGCCGTGTCAGTACATTTACTGGCACGTTAAAGATCCCCTTCGGGCCAAAATTCCGGCACCCCGGTGTCTCTAAAAGCAGCAGTAGTTAAAAGGGATGTAAAACCAATAACATTATTATTATTATTATTACGACCTGCCGTGGGCAACATCCAACTTTGAGTTGAGGCATGTCTTTACACGTCTGGTTGTGCATGGCTTTCACAACCCTAATTGAATTAACAAATCTTTCCATGACCCTACAGAGACGTGTGTATACAAACTATGTGGATATTTTCGATAATATAATCCTAACAGAGCGAGTGCATTCTAGCGGCCAGAAGAAGAAACTTTTCAATAAAATCTGGAAGTTACCTTTTTGGCAGCTAGATGTCTCGAGTAAATCTGCTGGCGAATTATGTTTTAATTAAATATATATTTTACACCATAATTTGCACAATGTAACGCTTAATTTTAAAACATCTGAGTCATTACAAAACAATAAACATATAACATTTCAAGCAAAAAAACTAGCTCTGATCGGGTTTGAACCATAGGAATCTGAGCGACAGGCTATCGCTCTACCACTGAGCTAATTGTATCAACGAATATCGTTCTATTTAAAATGACTTACATAGAACTTGTTAGCAAATAATGATTTATACTAAACGATTTCATCACTGGAGTATATTATTTATATATAAAGCATTTCATACAAAGTTTATTTATTTTTTATCAGTACGCTATATTGCATTCAATACTCAAATTAGTGAAATATAAGTCAGGCACAAGATATCCGCTGCCATCTTGTCTTATTAATGAATCAGCTGAGCTTTTTAAAATCACGTCTGCACTATAGTATTACAAAATAAACTTTTAATTTCGTACGTGCCTCTTCCTTTAGAACAGTTAAAACGATTCTCGGCTCGATAATCGGAACTGGTGGGTCCCATGATATGGATTATAAAGTTTGCATAATTCGCACGGCCGCCATCCTGAAATGGTATGGCGGACGACCTTGTAGTTTGGTCACAAGACGCATCCTATACGAAGGTATGTTGTTACCAAATTTGGTAGAGATTGGATGATTTGGTTAGTCGTTATTTGATTTTACGTTTTGAACGTTTGAGTGGCCGCCATTCAGTTTTAGTAAAGATGGCGGCGATATAAAACATGACACTGAGGTGTCCTTTGCTAGTGCTACCTTTGTACCAAATTTCGTTCAATTCGCATTCACCGTGTTCGAATTGATAGGGGGGGACAGACATTCAGAGTACACACACTCACACACACACACACAGACTCACACACACACATACACACACACAGACTCACACACATACACACACACAGACAGACACACTTTTTTTTCGCCCTGTGTTGATCTCATAAGTCTACTTTCATTTTTTGCAAAAATCGAAAGTAGGCTAAAAAATAGGCTTATGAGATCACCTTATGTCCGTGTGTGTGATGGTGTGTGTGATGGTGTGTGTCTCCCCCTAATAACTTCTAAACGGCTGGACCTAATTCAATGAAACTCGGTTAGTTCATAGCACTATTCCGGAAGACCCCGACCGTGCCCTTCAAATTCGGTTACTTCTCACCAATCCAACATGGCGGCTGTGCGAAATATTTCAACAGCATTCAATTTCTCCGAAACTATCACCGATATCACCCTGGAATATTTTACGGTGATAAAGGGAACTACTAGACGTTCACCTATGTGACTTTTGAAAATCTGGGAACTACAAAACCAACATGGCGGCCAAGCGAAGTTTCGATTTTAAATAAACGTTTCTCGCGATTTAACCAACCAAACGCAATAAAACTTGGTACAATATATGTTTATACACATTGTAATGCATCGACATCTAACTTCGTTCAATTGTTTATATAACCTCAAGATGGCAGCTGTGTGAAATATTTCACTGGCATTCTATATCTCTGAAACTATTAGCGGTATCACCCTGAAATATTGTACAGAGATAAAGGGCACTACTGGTAGTTCATCCACAAGAATTTCAAAAACCGGCCAATTACAAAACGAATATGGCGGCCAAGCGAATTTGAAAATTTTAAATAGACCTTTCTCGCAATTTAACGATCCAAACGCAATGAAACTTGGTACAGGAAATGTTTATACACATTGTAATGCAATGGCAGCTAATTTAATTCAATTGTTTACATAACGTCAAAATGGCGGATGTGCGAATTTTAAAATTAAGTTTTTATTTCTTGTCGTAATCATGTGATCGAAGTGAAAGTTTGAATAATGAACCTACGCAATAATTTTCCTTTAATGGCACATGACTCTATGGCCTTTACTTATAACAATCCAACATGGAGACTATCCGAAATATTTAGATGGATCTCAATATCTACGAATCTCTTACAGCACTCAAACTGAATTCTTTAATGTTCATAGGGGCTATGAACATAAGTTCACCTATAGGACTTTCAATAACCTGGTGATTACAAATCCAACATGGTGGCGACGCGAAGTAATAATATTCACATGATCGTTTCTCGCAATTTAACCATCCGAGTGCAGTGACACTTGGTACATTAAATCCTTATACAAATGTTAATCCACTGGCATCTAATTTTTTCAATTGTTTCCATAACCACAAGATGGCAGCTGTGCGAAATTTTAAAATCTCGTTTTTACTTCTTGTTCCTAATCATGCGATTGAAGTTTGAATACTACACGTACACAATAATCTTCATGTAACAGTTCATAGCTCTAAGACCTACATATATAAAAATCCAACATGGCGACCATCCGCTATATTTAGTCGGTTCTCAATATCTACGAATCTATTATAGCAATCAAACTGAAATTTTGTATGCTGATAGTGGCAATTAACATAAGTAGGATATATGAAAATAGGCTGTATAGTTCTTCACGGAACTACTTGTTTCCGATTACAGCCATCTATCAAGAAACAAAAAAAAAACAAAAAAAGTTGCATATTTTTTCACGGAGAATCCAAATCTGCAATAAGATTTAAGATTAAAGATTTTAAAGTCACCCCCAACCCCCTCCCAGCCCCGGGGGTGGTGCAGGGGTGTTTTTTAATGCGATTAGTATTTTTCCAAATATTCCGAAAAACAAAATTTATGTGCCTTACCCTGTATATGATGAAAATAGGTTGAAATGAGAGCATCAGGAAATAAACCATCAGGCCCAATTAAGGCATGAAAAAGGGATAACCTAAGCCTCGGATAGCATTGCTATGCTCATTTGGCAGCCCATGGTTGGCACCTGCGTCTCACTAGTAGAGCCCCTTAGAGTATCATCAACAGCATCAGCAGCAGCATCAATATAACTAAGACTCCGTGTGGTGTTCATCACATATGCACGCTATTTGAAGGACAGACCACTTGCCATTATTAAACAATGGAACTAAACCGAACTGTTAGGCATATTTCATCATACGCACGAGGTATATTAAACCGCAATTCGCATTTGGAGGGGCTGCCTGCTAAATATGTGATGTATGCTCTGACAGAGCTACAGTACTGTATATTGACGCTGAGAATACAAGCCCTCGTAAGCCACCATGCTGATTTATTTTTCAATTTCTTCCTTGCATCTAGTATACTAACCCTAGCCATAAATGGATACGCACTCCCGCCAAACATGCTAGGTAGGTCCAATGACCACTGCACTACGACACAGAAAACTCAACTTTATGGGACAAAACTAATTTCTACATATTTGTATTTTATTTATAGACGTATTCTTTGATCATTTGGGCCACCTGTGTACTATGGTGCTGGTGTTTTAGCTGTAGTTGTACGCCACGTCGGGTGTTCTTGGTGGATTTTTCCGTTACTTTTTGTGTCAGATTGATGTGCGTACCCTCGTTTTAAAGAGGAATTAACGTAGCTGAAGTTGGTCCTACTGTCTTTATGTCACCTTTTGTTTTTACACAGGGAGTTGGTATATTTTGATCCATAACACAGGGAGTTATTTGTTTTGATACAAACCATATTATCTTGTTTGCCGGAGAAAAATGGGTAATGTTAAGAAATTTGGCCGAAGAAAAACTCATGGAAATCAGTATAAGAACAAGAATACATCTTTAAGGAGCAATAAATGTAGTGGTGCAGGTAGTGGAAGTGTAAGAAACAGTGAAGGAAATAATATTCAAAGTGAGGTTAGGCCTACAAGCAACAGTGGGTCCACTCTGACTGTACAGATAGTCCAACAAGTGCATCAAGGAGGAAAATTTCTTCTTCAAGATCTATGTTTAATAAATTTGGCAACAGTAATACAGATGTAAATAAAGTGACCACAGGTTTTCAGTTTGTAGATATTGAACTGCTGTCTGAAGCTTTGAGACAATTTGTAGAGTGTAAGTATTGTAATCATGTGGATTGCATATCTGTGCATGAAAACACTGACAATCGAATGGGCCTTGCTAGTGTCATATGTATAAAATGTGATTATTGGGAAAGAGAGTATCAATAAGAGAAAATGTGCATGACTTGGAAAAGATGAGAAAAGCAGTGTGGTGCACATATTTTCATAAGCTCTCGACAGACAATCAACCTCAACATGGACTCTGCCCAACAGATTCATGGTGTAAGTATAATTCTTCTGAAAGGGCAAACTACAAGCACCAAGGCCTTCCTGAGCCTATTTTACATGCCATAAAACCCATATATCGGGATTTGGCTCACCCAGACCTGCTAAGAAAATGCTTACATGGCAAAATCCAGAACCCGAATGAGTCGTTTAACAACATTATATGGACTATAATACCCAAGAATGTGTTTGTTGGGTATGATACCCTTAAAATTGGGGTGCTGGAAAGTGTTCTGTGCTTCAACATGGGAAACATTGGAAAAGCACAAGTGCTTGCCCACCTAGGGATTGAACCAGGCCTTAACACCATACATCAGCTTCAGAAAATGGATGACGTGCGTGTGAAAAATGCTGATCGACAGGCACAACAGATGACCAAATTAGCAAGAAAGAAAAGGAGAGGAGCCAAACGGAGAAAGGAAGACATGGATGATCCAGAGTATGGAGTTGGAAAGTTCTAAACCACAAAAAGTGCATGTTCTTTTCTAACTTAACTTTGAAGTTAAATATCTGGAAACATTATTTTTTTTTGGTGTGGGGTGCTCATCTTGGAAACTACGAAAGATACAAGGGTAAAACTAATACCACTTTTGAAACTAACACTGATCTCCATGTTAAACACAAATTCATTATAAAATAATTCATACTTTGCTCATAAAAAAATCATGTGCAAGAAAAAAATTAGTTTTTTTTACTTACATGAAAAAAGTAAAATATAAAATAAAATGGATGAACTAATTTTGTTTAAAATGCATTTAACACAGAGATAAAGGCGACTGTTACAACAATATCAAATTTCACTGCTCTATCTGCAATACTTTGGAAGATGAGCACCCCCAAGTTTTACTAAATTAACATTGTTCGTATAGGGAGTACTTGGTCCCCTTAAGTACATAGGATCCATTGTTACCTCAATCTCCGATGCAACTTCTGATACCCAAGCGAGAGTAAACGCAGCAAAATTTTACAAGACCGTGGAAGGCCCAGTGGCAATTTACGGTGCAGAATGTCGCCCAATGACAAAATAGCATGAGTATACCCTAAATACAATGGAAATGAAGATGCACCGATTGGCCCTAGGACCGACAGATGTTCACGAAGATTAGGTGTAAAGCTCTGCTCCGCTGGTACGACCCCGTAAAGAGAAGGACAGATAATTCTGTCACTAAAACAGCTCTTCAAATTGATCCGTCTGAAATGTGATTGCGTGGAAGACAAGCAAACCATAATTTCAAGGTCAACATGCACGGTATTGGTTTAAAACTGGAAGATGCCAAAGACAGACTGAACTGAAGATGAAGCAATACAGCGGCCCCGTAATGAGAAGGACAGATAATTCTGTCACTAAAACAGCTCTTCAAATTGATCCGTCTGAAATGTGACTGCGTGGAAGACCAGCAAACCATAATTTCAAGGTCAACATGCACGGTATTGGTTTAAAACTGGAAGATGCCAAAGACAGACTGAACTGAAGATGAAGCAATGCAGCGGACCCTCCCAGGAGAGAGAGAGAGAGAGAGACGCAAACTTTGTCCCGGCATCAGGAAACTATGGAAGCCCATTTAATCGACGGTCTACTGTGGATTTCGAACACACTTGTCTTCCGAGTCTGAAGGTACCCTGGCCTCATGGACTTGGACTTCAAAGCACTGAGTTAACCAAGACAGTTTGTCTGAAATAATCTCTAATTCCCCAATACAAAAATAGCGCTTGGCATTAGATAAGAAAGAGGATTTTAGCTACTGAATCACTTGTATACTTTGAGGACAGACACTATATTGTATATTTACTAGGCTATGCCTATACAAGAGTGAATTAAAATGATAAATGGTAATGCTGTGATCAGAAATATAACCTGGATCCAAATTCTCAGTATGGGGTGAAAATTTTCGAAAGAATCTCTACCGTTTCTCCAGAGACATATAGCCGAACGAATTTAGCTTATGAGATCACTCGGATGTAGTGTTAGTATCTGTCTTTGTTCATCTGTCTAATGTGGGTATGCATTTATTCCCTCCCACCCTCCCTTACACTCTATTCATACAAACCTTAAATGAATAAAATTTCCTGTAGATAAAGACTTCCTCCTTTGTACCTTAACCACACTGTCTGTGACTCCACCGTCTCAGCGAAACAAATGTTCGGCTGCCTGAATATTTATTCCCTAGCAATTTTCAGCATTCTATAGAAGGGGTGCCAATGTTACAACCTTCTCTGCTAATTCATTCAATATGATGATGCGTAATTTTCAAATATTATGATCGATACCTTATGTTTCCATAGAGTATAGCCAAACGATTTTAGACTACTTCATAGAAATGAAATAAGCTTATGGGATCACTTGGCAGAAGTGCGTATATCTGTTTGTGAGTCCGTCTGTCTAATGTGTGTATGTGTTCCACCCCCGAACTATCTATTGATAAATGCCTAAAGTGAATAACAATTGCTGAAATTATAGTCTTCCTTCATTGCACTTTAACGACTATGTTTTTGCACCGCCGTCTTGGCTTTTTGACCATGTAAATAGGTAACAATTTTGAAATATTGCAAATAGTATACCGGTAGGCGATTTATTGTTCTGAAAGCACAATTATTATTGCATTGATATGATACATTCAAGTTGACGGTCATGCATATCATTGATATACAAAACTCGATAAATGATGTAATTCAGAAACTATAACGAAAAATCGTCATAAATGGGTTTCTAATGAAAAAATCTCAGTTTATTAAGCCATAAGACTATCAGCTTGAAAATATGATGCAGGCGCCATTTTGAATATATCTTATATATAAAAGTGAAAGTCTGTACGTATGTATGTGGCTGGGTGGGTGGATGGGTGGGTGGGTAGGTGTGTCTGTTCCGTATACAAATCTACACCGTTCCACCAATCTCAACCAAATTTTGCATACACATAGTTTAGGACTCAGAAGGAACCGCTGGCTACATGAATTTTCGATAGTCTTTCTCATTCTTCTGATTTCGGCCCTATTGCACTCAAGCACAGGCTAATCTCTTATATAAAAACAAGTGTCCTGACTGACTGACTGACTGACTGACTGACTCATCATCGCCCAGCCAAAACTATTAAAGTTAGAAACATGAAATTTTGGGGATATGTTCGTGGTAAGTCGAAAATGCGCACTAAGAAAGGATTTTTGGATATTCAGGTTCTAAAGGTGTCTTAAGGGGGTACACATGCATTTCATTGAATAGCAATATCTCCGGCTTGGTTTCATTGAGGGACGTGATACTCGGCATATAAACATATCATTAAAAATAAGAAGACACATGTCTGAGGGTTTTTCGATGTGGTGTATATTATGAGGTGAAAGGGGTGAAAAGTGGGGGTTGAAGGGTTCCTAACGGAGCGTGTATCTCTTAAACGACATAGGCGAGGAGTTTTAAACTCAGCGGAAAAAAATCAGCTTAAAAAATAAGTAAATAGGTGTTTGACCGTTTTTTCATAAATCGAATTTAAAGGGCCCATGGGGAGGGGTGAAATTCTGAAAAAAGAAAATTGAAAGATACAAACTCCTGACACACTCATCATCGCCCAGCCTAAATTATTGAAGTTAGAAACAAGACATTTTGGGGATATGATCATTATATGTCCAAACCTTCCACTAAGGGAGGTTTTTCGGATATTCAGGTTCTAAAGGGGTGTTAAGGGGGTAAGACCTGCATTTCATTGAATAACAATAACTCCGGATTGGTTTCATTTGTGGATGTGATACTCGGCATATAAACTGATCATTAAAAATAAGAAGTCACGTGTCTGAGGGTTTTTCGATGTGGTGTATATTATGAGGTGAAAGGGGTGAAAAGTGGGGGTTGAAGAATTCCTAACGGAGCGTGTATCTCCTAAACGACACAGGCGAGGAGTTTGAACTCAGCGGAAAAACATCAGCCTAAAAGATAAGTAAATAGGTGTTGACCGTTATTTTTTTCATAAATCCAATTTAAGGGGCCCATGGGAAGGGGTGAAATTCGGAGGGGGGGGGGACAGGAAAGAAAGTGTCCTAACTGATTGACTGACTCACTCACTCTTCAACCTCAGGAAGTGAAAACTGCTTAAAAATAAGTAAATAAGTGTTCGACAGTTTCTTTTTCATAAATCAAATTTAAGGGGTTCATGGGGAGGGGTGAAATTCTGGAGAAAAAAATGAAAGAAAATGTCCTGACTCACTCACTCACTCACTCACTCACTCACTCACTCATCATCACCCAGCCAAAATTAATGAAGTTAGAAACATGACATTTTGGGGATATGTTCGTTGTATGTCAAAACCGTACACTAAGGGAGGATTTTCGGATATTCAGGTTCTAGAGGCGTCTTAAGGGGGTTGAACCTGCATGGGAAGGGGTGAAATTCTGGGGGGGGGGACAGGAAAGAAAGTGTCCTAACTGATTGACTGACTCACTCACTCTTCAATCTCAGGGAGTGAAAGCTGCTTAAAAATAAGTAAATAAGTGTTCGACAGTTTCTTTTTCATAAATCAAATTTAAGGGGTTCATGGGGAGGGGTGAAATTCTGGAGAAAATGAAATGAAAGAAAATGTCCTGACTCACTCACTCACTCATCATCGCCCAGCCAAAATTAATGAAGTTAGAAACATGACATTTTGGGGATATGTTCGTTGTATGTCAAAACCGTACACTAAGGGTGGATTTTCGGATATTCAGGTTCTAGAGGGGTCTTAAGGGGGTTGAACCTGCATTTTATAGAATAACAATATATCACGAGTGGTTTCATTTGTGGATGTGATACTCGGCACATAAACTAATCATTAAAAATAAGCAGACATGTGTCTAAGGGTTTTTCGATGTGGTATATATTATAAGGTGAAAGGGGTGAAAAGTGGGGGTTGAAGGTTTCCTAACGGAGCGTGTATCTCTTAAAAGACATAGGTGAGAAGTTTGAAACTCAGCGGAAAAAATCAGCTTAAAAATTAAGTAAATCGGTGTTCGAACGTTTTTTCATAAATTAATTTAAGAGGCCAATTGGGTGGGGTGAAATTCTGGGAGAAAAAAAGGAGAGAAAGTGTCCTAACTGACTGACTAACTCACTCACTCATCAAACTCAGGGGAAAAATACAGCTTAAAAATAAGTTAATAGGTGTTCGAGCGTTTCTTCATAAATTCAATTTAAGGGGCCCATGGGGAGGGGTAAAATTCTGGTAAAAATAATTGAAAGAAAATGACCTGATTGACTCACTCACTCATCATCGCCCAGCCAAAATTATAGAAGTTAGAAACATGAAATTTTGGGGATATGTTCATTGTATGTCGAAAACGTCCACTAAGGAAAGATTTTTGGATATTCAGCTTCTAAATGGGTGTTAAGGGGGTAAACCTGCAATTAATTGAATAACAATATCTCACGAGTGGTTTCATTTGGGGATGTGATACTTGGCATATAAACCAATCATTAAAAATAAGCTGACACATGTCTAATGATTTTTCGATGTAATGTATATTAAGAGTAAAGAGGTGAAAAGTGGGGGTTGAAGGATTCCTAACGGAGCATGCATCTCCTAAACGACATAGGCGAGGAGTTTGAAACTCAGAGGAAAACAATCAGCTTAATAATAATAAATAAATAAATAAATAAATACATAAATAAATAATTTAATAAATAGGTGTTCGACCGTATTTTCATAAATCCAATTTAAGGGGCTCATGGGGAGGGGTGAAATTCTGGAAGAAAAACGTCCACTAAGGAAGGAATTTTGGATATTCACTCTCATCGACCAACCAAAACTATTAAAGTTAGAAGAATGATATTTTGGGATTATGTTTGTTGTGCGTCGAAAACGTCTACTAAGGAGGGATTTTTGGATATTCAAGTTCTAAAGGGGTGTGAACGGGGTTAAACCTGCATTTCATTGAAGAACAATATGACACGACTATGACGCGAGCGAAGCCGCGGGTACCTGCTAGTCAAATCATAAAACATACTCATGAAGGAATGGCAAGGCAGATAGTTTCCATGGCAACATAGCTCAAGTCGAGACACGGCCGACTGGATGCCAGTTGCGCTTTGCACTACCGGTATAGAAAATGAGCATCTTTACTTGAAATCCCGTTAGTTACTCAACTGCTTACACAGCACTGTCAACCGAGTTTAGCATAACAAAGACTTGACACTACTATATATTTGTCAAATACCACTCACTCACTCACTCACTCATTCATTCATCACGAAATCTCTGAAACCACGAACGGATTGGAATCAAATTTGGTATGCAGCTTCCTCAAGGACCGCAAATGCTCGGCATATAAACGCATCATTAAAAATAAGATGACACGTGTCTGAGGGTTTTTCGATGTGGTGTATATTTTGAGGTGAAAGGGGTGAAAAGTGGGGATTGAAAGATTCCTAACGGAGCGTGTATCTCCGAGGAGATAGGCGAGGATTTGAAACTCAGCTGGAAAAAAAAACATAAAAAAGAAGTAAATATGTCTTTGACCGTTTTTTCATAAATCTAATTTAAGGGGCCCTTGGGGGGGATTCTGGGGGGGGGGACAGGAAAGAAAGTGTCCTAACGGATTGATTGACTGACTCACTCATCAAACTCTGGGGGGGGGGGGGAACTGCTTAAAAGTTAGTAAATAGCTGTTCGACAGTTTTTTTATAAACAAAAGGGTTCATGGGGAGGGGTTAAATTCTGAAAAAAGAAAATTGAAAGAAAATGTCCTGACTAACTCCCTCACTCACTCATCATCGGCCAGCCAAAATTATTGAAGTTAGAAACATGACAGTTTGGGGATATGTTCATTGTATGTCAAAACCGTCTACTAAGGGAGGATTTTTGGATATTCAGGTTCTAAAGGGGTCTTAAGGGGGTTAAACCTGCATTTTATTGAATAACAATATCTCCCGATTTGTTTCATTGCTGGATGTGATACACGGCATATAAACTCAGCATTAAAAAGCAAGAAAACACATGTCTGAGGGTTTTTCGATGTGGTGTATATTATGAGGTGAAAGGGGTGAAAATTGGGGATTGAAAGATTCATAACGCAGCCTCCGTGGCTTAGGCGGCAGCACGCCGGCCTCTCACCGCTGGATCCGTGGTTCAAATCCCGGTCTCTCCATGTGAGATTTGTGCTGGACAAAGCAGAGGCAGACAGGTTTTTCTCCGGGTACTCCGGTTTTCCCTGTCACAATTTCATTCCAGCAACACTCTCCACTATCATTTCATCTCATCTGTCATTCATTTAATCATTGCCCCAGGGGAGTGCGACAGGCTTCGGCAGCCGGCACAGTTCATATCCTCGCCGCTAGATGGGGGCTTCATTCATTCCATTTCCTGACCCAGTCGGTCGACTGGAAGCAGGCTGTGGATTTTCATTTTTCATAATGGAGCGTGTATCTCTTAAACGACATAGGCGAGGAGTTTGAAACTCAGCGGAAAAATCAGCATAAAAAATAAGTAAATATGTGTTTGACCGTTTTTTCATAAAACCAACTTAAGGGGCCCTTGGGGAGGAGTGAAATTCTGGGGGGGGGGGGAACAGGAAATAAAGGGTCCTAACTGATTGACTCACTCACTCACTCATCAAACTCAAGGGGTAAAAACTGCTTTAAAGTACATAAATAGCTGTTCGACAGTTTTATTTGATCATTCAAATTGAAGGGGTTCATCGGGAGGGCTGAAATTCTGAAGAAAAAAAAATGAAAGAAAATGGCCTGACTCATTCACTCACTCATCATCGCCCAGCCAAAAATATTGTAGTTGGAAACATGGCATTTCGGGGATATGTTCGTTGTATGTCAAAACCGTACACTAAGGGTGGATTTTTGGATATTCAGTTTCTAAAGGGGTCTTAAGGGGGTTAAACCTGCATTTCATTGAATAACAATATCTCACGAGTGGTTACATTTGTGGATGTGATACTCGGCATATAAACTAATCATTAAAAATAAGCAGACATGTGTCTAAGGGTTTTTCGATGTGGTGTATTGTTATGAGGTGAAAGGGGTGAAAAGTGGGGGTTGAAGGATTCCTAACGGAGCGTGTAGGCCTATCTCTTAATCGACATAGGCGAGAAATTTGAAGCTCAGCGAAAAAAAATTCAGCTTAAAAAGTAAGTAAATCGGTGTTCGACCGTTTCTTCATAAATTAATTTAAGGGGCCCATAGGGTGGGGTGAAATTCTGGGGGGAAAAGGAGAAAGTGTCCTAACTGACTGACTAACTCACTCACTCATCAAACTCAGAGGAAAAGGACAGCTTAAAAAATAAGTTGATATGTGTTCAAGTGTTTTTTCATCAATCCAATTTAAGGGGCCCATGGGGAGGGGTGAAATTCTGGTAAAAATAATTGAAAGAAAATATCCTGTCTGACTCACTCACTCATCACGCCCAGCGAAAACTATTAAAGCTGGAAACATGAAATTTTGGGAATATGTTTGCTGTATGTCGAAAACGTTAACTAAGGAATGATTTCTGTTTATTCGGGTCTTAAGAAGGTGTTAAGGGGGTAAACGTGCATTTCATTGAATAACGATATATCATGAGTTGTTTTTTGGGGATGTGATATTCGGTATATGAACTAATCATTAAAAATAATCAAACATATGTCTAAGGGTTTATCGATGTGGTGTATATTATGAGGTGAAAGGGGTGAAAATTGGGGGTTGAGGGATTCTTAACGGAGCGTGTATCTCTGAAACGACATAGGCGAGAAGTTTGAAATTCGGCGGGAAAAAAAGCTTAAAATACAAGTAAATAGGTGTTCGACCGTTTTTTCATAAATCCAATTTAAGGGTCCCTTGGAGAGGGGTGAAATTCTGGGGGGGGGAAAAACAGGAAAAAAAAGTGTCCTAACTGATTGACTCACTTACTCATTCATCAAACTCAGGAGGGAAACAGCTTTAAATAAGTAAATAGGTGTTCGACCGTTTGTTTCATAAATCCAATTTAAGGGGTTCATGGGGAGGGGTGAAATTATCAAAAATAAATGAAAGAAAGTGTCCTGACTGACTCACCCACTCATCATCACCCAGCCAAAATTATTGAAGTTAGAAACATGACATTTTGGGGATATGTTCGTTGTATGTGGAAAACGTCCACTAAGGAAAGAGTTTTGAATATTCAGGTTCTAAAGAGGTGTTAAGGGGGTAAACGTGCATTTCATTGAATAACAATATCTCACGAGTGGTTTCATTTGGGGATGTGATACTTGGCATATATACTAATCATTAAAAATAATGGCTCATGTCTAATGGTTTTTCGATGTAGTGTATATTATGAGGTGAAAGGGATGAAAAGTGGGGGTTGAAAGATTCCTAACGGAGCGTGTATCTCCTAAACGACATAGACGAGGAGTTTGAAACTCGGAGGAAGTCAAACAGCTTAAAAATAAATAAATAAAATAAATAGGACATGGTGTTCGACCGTTTTTTCATAAATGCAATTTAAGGGGCCTATGGGGAGGGGTGAAATTTCGGGAAAAAAACGTCCACTAAGGAAGGATTTTTGGATGTTCACTCTCATCGACCAACCAAAACTATTAAAGTTAGAAGAATTATATTTTGGGAATATGTTTGTTGTGTGTCGAAAACGTCTACTAAGGAGGGATTTTTGGAAATTCAGGTTCTAAAGGGGTGTTAACGGGGTTAAACCTGCATTTCATTGAATAACAATATGACTCGACTATGACGCGGGCGAAGCGAGGCTAAAAATGTGATGGTGTGTGTCTGTGTATTACTGAATCACGTAAGTATCACTGGTCCGATTTACATGAATTTTACATGGAAGTAGCTGATTTGCCTGGTTAACATATAGGTTACTTTTGATTTCAATACTTTGTACTACTTAAAGATGGCGACCATTTTAGTGACGTCACTACACCCTTTGGTTTCAAACTTTCATATTTCCATTTCAAATAAAAAGAGAACGCTAAGAAATAGCAAACTTTTGATGACATATACGAGGTTTGAAATTACATTTTCTATCCGAAAGGTATCTCCAACGGTTAGCGAGTTAGACCTAAATTTGTGCTATAAAACACGGTCAACGCCGAGCGGTGTAGTTGGACAAAATGTTCCATCCTTAATCTTCCTCTGCGCAGCACCTCGCCTATCCCCTTTTTTAACTGTCACCTTCACATTTTAATTTATTTATGACGCGTAGCGAATCACGGGTACTTCAGCTAGTAAAACTAAAAAATTTACACTGCTGAATGTACAAGTGTAAATATGTTGAATATGGCAGCTATACTTACTATTAAAGTAGGCCTAGTAAGATCGATAAATCAGAATATAATCAAGCAATTACAACGAAACTTGCCTCCCCCTCCCCCCCCCCCCCTACACACCCACACAAAAAGAAAGAATCTTTTATTCAACGGCCCACCTTCATAATCACTATTACAGTACTGTGAATAATACTCTGATTACTTAACATTAAAATCAGTATCAAAGAACACACTAGAGTGATAATAACGAAATATAGGATGAATAATGCACCGCATAGGAAACTCTTAGCAATTAATTCAGCAAGTTATCAAATTTAACAGTACGCAGAACCGTATTTTTGAATATAGAAAATATTCAATATCTTTAACTGATTATCTGAAAAACTAACATGCTTCTTAAAGAAGCACTATTACCAGAGCCTACACTAAATGCCTCCAGGTATACATCTTCCAACGTTAATGCACGAAATGTAAATATCTGTACCTTATAGTTTGCATTGTTGTTAAGTAACAACAATTAAATATTATACATATAATACAAAGCAAAAACGGACATTAATAACTGAACCCACAATACCCAGAGGGAAATCCATTTTTCAGACGTTAGAGATTGACCAGGTGAAAAGGAATATTTCTCAAATGACATTTATATACTCCCAATGGCATATACACTGGCGTGAATGAACTCTGAAATTAATAATAATAATACAGTAATTTTTACGTCCATTTTATCTACTGAGACTTATAGAGACACTAAGGTGCCGGAATTTTACACCGAAGAGGATCTTTAACGTGCCAGTAAATCTACTGACTCGGCTCCCTCACATTTGCGGACCCTCATACGCCAGCTGACTGCGCCAGTATTCGATCTGCAACCTGGGGCACAGCAGGCGAGAACGTTACCACTATTGGTGCAAATTTTGGCCTTAATGGCCCCATGTTATGATGATCTCCACACATATTGCAAAATGAGGTGAGTACTGTTCATATTTAGTCGCAGTATTTTCATTGGTGTTAACATTATTGAGGACATGATGAATTCAGTAGTGAGTGGAACACCCTGTGTTTTAAAACCTGGAGAGAATACAAAGAACGAGATACCAATGCAATGGTCTTTCATCTCTGACATCTCAGACACATCACTTCAGTATTCAATCCCTCCCATGTACTAGAATTAAAGGGTCCGCAGCTGATATATTTCTGCACCTAGAGAGAATGACAGGAGAGAAATCTCAGTGCAGTGGCCTTACAGCTGTGTCATCTAGCTTGACTGGACTGTTATTCTTCTGCCCAATCTTTCATTTCAGCCAAACAAACAGAAAGACTATGGGTTTGTCAACACGGCGTGTTTCTTCAAATGAAGCTTGCTCTCTGTTCGCCTTCCACCGTCAAACAAACAGGTAAACAGCGTCCGCTCCCCTTCCTCAGCATCCCTCAAAGAAAAAAGAACTCACTTCCTAGACTTATTGTTAAAAGCGGGTAGAGAGGGTCACACACACACACACACACACACTGAAGTGGTTTATTACAACTGGCCACTGGCAATCAAATATGTACCTGGCACAGACGTTTAATTAAAATTCGATCTACCTACCGTCATAGCTACACGTGCAACGACATGTATAGCAAAAGGCTAACAGAAACAGGGTCCATTACTATAATATTTAACGAATGAATATGTTCTTTACGTGATGATATTAATTGTTATATTATTATTAATATTAGTATTTATTTATTTATTTATTTATTTATTTATTTATTTTATTTACATAGGTCACGCCCACATTGGAGTAATTAAATCAAACCCAATACATTTAAGTCATTATGGTAAATATTCTATCGTTAACCGGGCCATTGATAACTGGAACTCTCTACCTGCCGCAGTCTTAGAGCCTTTTCCCAAACATATTGGTGTATTTAAGAAAAGACTGACTATTTGTGTAAATACTCCAGTTTAATTGTTAATTGTTATTGAAATGTTATGTATAATTATGTATTTGTTATGTATACCCAATTTGCCACCGGGGGACACACCCCCAATTGCAAGTAAATGAATGAATGAATGAATGAATCCACGCATTGACAAGGAAATTATCTGTCATCATCTCCCTCCTCTCCGTGAACCTATTCATTCTGTCTGACCTTGCTACCTTTCCTCATCACCTATGACATATTGTTTTCGTTGATTAATTGTGAGTGTAAGTCTTATTTGTTTGATCTTCAGAATCCTTTCTTCTTCTCCATTTGCAAGTTGTTAGCATTATACTATTCAACTCATCTAAATAATTTTGAACTCCTTTGAACCAATTATTTGTTGTTTCATTTTTTCCAAATAAGGTTACATATTTGTTGTAGTAGTCTGTTGTCATATAATCTCAATAAATGATCGAAAAAGTAAATTCTCCTGATTCTCATTGTGTTTATTATTGAATCTCTTTGCCGGTAGATAACTGCACCAGGCAAACATTTCCATTGTCGATCCACTTGGCGTTTTTTATTAATAATTGTTCTGATTATCCTTCTGTGAATCTTCTGTAGTTGATCTGTCGTAGATTTGGTGTTTGATTTCAATAGTGTTTCACAAGCGTAAGTCGCTTCAGGTTTAATGACGGAACAGTAATGTTGAAATTTAGCATTTATCGAAAGAGATTTTTTTGTATGTCGGCCCAATAATTCGTTGTGCTCTTAAAATGCAAATGTTCTACTTTCTATTGAAGATTTTTCATTGGAGTTCCAAGTGAGAATTTTACCAAGATATTTAAATTGATTTACAATTTTAATTTGTTTGTTATTGTTTAATAGAATGGCTGGTGCTGTAACTTCGAAGGTACAGTAGGCATTATTTCTATTTCCTCATATGTAATCTAACATTTTTTTGCTAGGATTTCAACTTCTTCTAGTTGAAATTTAGCTTGTAAAATTAGCTTGTATGTAGGGCAAGATCATCATTACTATTTTAAATATTATTTTGTATTTCCATCCATTATAATTCCCATTTCTACGCGACTGGGAAGAGGTGTTTGTTTGAGACAATCTATTTTACGCCTGCATCCTCTTCTTGATGCCAACCGCAATAAAATACTTAATGAGACTTACAGTGAATGAAGATGAATAATATATGACATGGGAGTTGCAAGAAAGAACCCATCGTCTACTAGGAGGTACCATCGTGGTATTTTCCTGGAGATTAATATGGAAATTACGGAAAACCATTTCAAGGACGACCAACAATGTGGTTCGTAACTACTTGTTCCGTATCCGATGTTACCCAGGTCCCATGATTTTTTTTGTCTTGGCGTGTTGTTCAGATTTGAAAGTGATTTGATATAAATTTCTTATGCCAATAATCATTGTGTACTGAGCACAGTCAAAGGAACACCACAAAGGGCAAGGGGCTGTCTTACAACTGAAAGAATTTGAAACGTCTCTGGACGAGAATACGATCTTATCTTCTATGTTAACCAATTTCGCATCACTGCATTAACGGCGAAGAAAATTAAGCAATCGCTTGATTAGAATCGCACTATATCCATTATTATACGATGACAAAAAGCCATGAGCTCTAACTTCACCAAAGTAAACAAGTAAGTAAAGAATTAAAAAAGAAAGTAAGTAAGTCAGTAATTGAGTAATTAAGTAAGTAAGCACGCAATAAAATAAAAAATATATAAAAAATAAATTAATGTCAATGAATGAATTAATGAATTAATTAATTAATGACTGAATAATATAGATACTGAATCTTTGGGGAAGATAATGAGATTTCGAATCTAATTATAATATGTTCTTGCACACATTATAGTGACACAGGTAATCAGAAAACTTCTATACACAGCCAAGTACACAGGACAATATCGCGAAGCCCCTAAAGAAGAACAACAACCACAATTATTATGTAGTTGAGAAGGCTCCGGGTATGCAAAAATAAAATAAAATAATTATATTCTAATGCAACAAGTAATAAATATTCTTTAGTTGCATCATAGTATTTGTAAAATAAATAAATAAATAAATAAATAAATAGGTAGATGTGATATTATCAGTAACTTTCTCTTACGCCAACAAACGTTGGGTTACGTATATTTTGTGTACCAGTCATCAAATAACATCTCACGGGAATTGTGCAATGTAATTTGAGAGCAAGTGTTTACCGTAAGCCAGCCCTGAGTGTTGTCCCTCGAAACAGTATTACCTTGTTATAATGGTGTAATTGTTCCAAGTGTATACAGCCCCAGTTGGATTAATATGGTAGCCGCGAGGTATTAGCTTATGTAATAGCGATACTGATCAGGTCGATAGCGCAAAACTACCTGATTGATCTAGAATACACGCTTGAGGGTGATAGGCTTCAAGAACTGAGACCTAACTTGCGTACATCATTATAATATGAAACAAGTAGTTCCGTGACGAACTAAAGAGCCTACTTTTCTTAGAATTTATGAATTAATCTAAAATGTTACCACCTATTATTGTGCTAATTTTGGATGAAATCCATTTGTTAGTATAGAAGTTACATGCATTTAAAAATTGGACTTATCAGAAGGATTAAATAATGTTGGCAGCACTGACGTACATTAGTTAACCCAAATCATTTTAGAATGTTAGGTACTATACGTATGCAAAGTTTAGAGCTGTTGGCTTGCATATAATCTGATTTATAGATATTAGGGCAAAAAAAGATAGAGAGAGAGCATTTATTTACAGTTGGCAGCCCTGCTGGCTCCTAAGAAGACGCATATTCATATGAGTTATGGAACAAATGTCATATACGAAATTTGGTTGAAAACCATTTGTTAGTATAGTAATAACATGCATTTAATATTTGGACCTATCAACAGGCTTAGAATCATGTTGACAGTGCTGACATATACTAGATACTCCAAATTAATGTAGAACGTCATGTACTATATGTGTGCAAAGTTTCAAGCTCTTGGTTTGCATACTTTCTGATATATTGGTATTAGGATAAAATAATAGAGCGAGCATTTATTAACAGTTGGCAGCCCTGTTTGCTCTTAAAAATACGCATTGTCCTATATGTTATTGTACACATAGTGCATGTGAAATTTGGTTGAAATCCAATTGATAGTGTAGAAGTTACATGCATTTAAATATTAGACTTATCAACTCGCTTAGAATCTTGTTGCTAACACTGTCATGTATGGCTTCTTGTACATTAAACTAAAATATTATTATCTATAAGTGTGCCAACTTTGGAGTAGCTCCCATGCATACCTTCCAGGATATCCAACATTGAACTCAAATTTGAATTGCGATTTTTCAGCAGTTGGTAGCACTGGCATCATTTTCAAATATGGCCTTGAGATATTCCGGCATAGATCTTGACTTATGCCAAATTTGGTTTCCATAGCTGCAGCCGTTTAGCAGTTGATCGGGACACACACACACACAGCCAGACAGACAGAGAAACAGGCAGACAGAAGGACAGACAAACAGACAGACAGACAGACACACATTTTCCCTGATCGATCTCATAGTCTACTTTTCCTCATTTTTTGCAAAATGAGAAAAGTAGGCTAAAAATATGCAAATAGAACTGGAAATAAAATAGACTTCATTTTAGGCCATATGATGTCCCACAAGGAAAAGAAATTAAGCATACAAATGAATTCAAAGAACAAATACTTTACCTTGGGCTGTTTTTTTTTTTTTGTTCTTAATACCGGTTATAATGTTTCAAGTATAAAATGATCTTGAAGGGAATAATTTTAAATTAGTTAATACATCAAAAAGTATGCCTCCGTGGCTTAGGCGGCAGCACGCCGGCCTCTCACCGCTGGGTCCGTGGTTCAAATCCCGGTCACTCCATGTGAGATCTGTGCTGGACAAAACGGAGGCAGACAGGTTTTTCTCCGGGTACTCCGGTTTTCCCTGTCATATTTCATTCCAGCAACACTCTCCACTATCATTTCATTTCATCTGTCATTCATTTAATCATTGCCCCAGAGGAATGCGTCAGGCCTCGGTAACCGGCACAGTTCATATCCTCGCCGCTAGATGGGGGCTTCATGCATTCCATTCCTGACCCGGTCGGAGACTGGAAGCAGGCTGTGGATATTTTTTCAATACATCGAAAAGTATCAAAACCTGACTGTGTTGATTTTTGTCCTTTGATCCATGCTAATGTTATACGTTCCTTCATAGAGGAGCATTTGACAGACAATCAGTCGAATTCATTGATATTTCATTTTCGATATTTCATTTTCAGAAGAAATTTATCTAGAACATCTGGTGGATGTGAAAATATACACAAACATTTATGACAGGAGTAAAAAAACGAAATGTTCAGATAAGAACGTATAGACTTGAATCCTCACCTGAATTATAAATATACACACTAATACAGCCATCACAATGACGCAGGTTAGCAGACAAATTTCAAAACTCACCAAGGTTCACGGGACTAGATGACCATGATGTCGAAGCCTCTCAAATGAAACAAAACAAGAACAGCATCGAACCCAAATCCTTCCTCTTTTGAAAGTACACACACAGACATCACAGTGACACAGGTTGTCAGACAACTTCTATACACATCTAGGTGCATGGGGCTACATGACCACGATGTCGCAAAGCCCCTAAAGAATCAACAAGAGTAACAACAACAACAACAACAACAAACAGCAGACTCTACTGCGGATCAACGACAGCTTCCTACACAAATCCTTCCTCATAAACTGTACAAGGACACACACTAGTACAGACATCACAGTGACACAGGTTATCAGACAACTTCTACACACACCCAAGGTCACGGGGCTTCATGAACATCATGCCGCAAAGCCCCTAAAGAATCAACAGTAACAGAATCTGCTGCGATCAAGGACAATGAATTTTAATCGCTGTAGTCAAGTGTTGAAATATGTGGTGTTATAAGTATATATAATATATTTTCGATTGAAAAAAACACCCTCTATATGCTAGCAGTAGTGCCCGGCTTCGCCCGATGGATTAATTTGTTGTATGGATAATAAAGAATACGACTAGAGAACTGGCAAATGATCCTTAAACTAAGATCAAAAACAAATATTTTAAAAATATAACTTTTTGTGGTGGTGGTGGTGGTGGTGGTGGTGGTGGTGGTGGTGGTGGTGGTGGTAGTGGGTGTGATACGTAGTAAAGTATAATGGACGTAACATTCAGGTGTGTTTGTGTTTGAGTCTTCAGTCTTTTGACTGGTTTGATGCAGCTTTCCATGCCTCCCTGTCCTGAGCTAATCGTTTCATCTCTACATAGCTACCACACCCTACATCCGAGGCAATCTGTTTAACATATTCTAACCTTGGTCTACCCCTACAGTTCTTGTCCTCGACCCTTCCTTCCATAACTAAGCTTGCTATTCCTGGGTGTCTTAGTATGTGTCCTACCAACCTATCTCTTCTCTTCATTAGCAGTCGCCAGAAACATCTCTCCTCTCCCACTCGCCTTAATACCTCTTCGTTTGTAACCCTATCTACCCATCTGATCTTCATCATTCTCCTGTAACACCACATTTCAAATGCTTCAATTCTCCTCTTTTCTGCTGCATCAATAGTCCAAGTTTCACTTCCATAGAGCGCCACGCTCCAGACAAAGGCTTTCAAAAATGACTTCCTAATACCTAAATCTATATTCGATTTCAACAGATTCCTTTTTTGTAGAAAGGCTTTCCTTGCCTGAGCCAACCTACTTTTTATATCCTCTTTGCTTCGTCCATCACTGGTGATTTTGCTTCCTAAGTAACAGAAGTCTCCTACTTCCTTCAGCTTTTCACCTGCCAATTTGATCTCCATAGAGGTTTCTGATTTATTTCGGCTGCATTCCAGTATTTTTGTTTTACATTTATTAATTTTCATCATGAATTCCTTCCGTAAGACGGAATCCATACCATTCAAAAACTCATTCAAATCCTCAGGCTTGTCGGCCAAGATGACGATGTCATCAGAAAATCTCAGAGTTGAAATTATTTCTCCTTGAATCTTCACTCCCACTTTAAATTTTTCTCCAATTTCCTTCATTGCTTGTTCAATGTAAAGATTGAAAAGTATGGGTGATAAGTTGCAGCCTTGCCTTAAACCTTTCTGAATACCAGCTTCTCTCTCATGTCCTTCAGCTCGAATGACTGCTGTCTGGTTTCTGTATAGATTGTATATCACCCTCCTATCCCTGTACTTTATTCCAATAGATTTCAAAATGTCAAACAATTTAGTCCAATCAACGTTATCAAAAGCCTTTTCTAAGTCTACAAATGCCATGAACGTTCTCTTATCTTTCCTTATTCTACCTTCCAAAATCAGCCTAAGACTTAGTACAGCTTCCCTTGTTCCTACATTTCTCCTGAAACCAAACTGGTCTTCACCCAACTCCGTTTCTATCTGGCTTTCAATCCTCTTGTAAATTATTCTAGACAGGATCTTTGAAGCATGAGTAATCAAGCTGATTGTGTGGTAATCTTCACATCTGTCAGCTCCCACTTTCTTTGGTATAGGGATGATAACATTCTTCTTGAAATCAGGGGGTACCTCACCTGTCTCATAAATCCTACACACCAAGTGAAATAACCTGATCAGACCTTCATCTCCTATGCAGCGTAGCAACTCAATCGGTATATCATCTATGCCTGGTGCTTTGTTCCTGCCTAAGTCCTCTAATGCTCTGTCAAATTCTGATCTCAATATTAAATCTCCTTTTGCATCCTCATCAATTTCCTCCTCTCTTTCCATTACATGATTCTCTATCTCCTTTCCCTTATACAAGCACTCTATGTAAGCTTTCCATCTCTCAACCTTTTCTTCCCTATCTGTCAGAGGCTTTCCATTTGTGTCCTTAATATTACAGCACTTAGTCTTCTTTGCCCCAAAAGTATTCTTAATCCTTCGATAAGCTGTGTCTACTTTTCCTAATTTCAGACAATTTTCTATACTTGCACATTTCTCTTTCAACCATTCTTCTTTCGCTTCCTTGCACTTCTTGTTAACCTCATTTCTCAGACGTCTGTATTCTGCTTTCCCCTTTTCATCTTTTAGATTCTTGTGTTTCCGCCTTTCATCCATCAATTCTAGTATATCCTGAGTGATCCACGGTTTTCTACCTATTCTTTCTTTCCTACCAATGTTTTCTTGTGCGGATTTTGTTATTTCATTCTTCAAAAGTGCCCATTCGTCTGCAATTGAAGTTTGTTTAGGGGTTTTGATTAGTCCTTCCTTTATACTCTTCTTGAATCTTTCGTTTACATCCTTTACTTTCAGTCTCTCTATTGCCCACCTTTTTGGCTTTTGACTTTTCTTCAGTTTCTTCAACTTTAATCTGCATTTCATTACAACCAGATTGTGGTCAGAGTTTATGTCAGCACCAGGATATGTTTTACAATCCAAAATCTGGTTTCGAAACCTCTGCTTGACCATAATGAAGTCGATTTGGTAACGCCCTGTATCTCCTGGTCTCATCCATGTGTATATTCTTCTATTGTGGTTATTGAATAATGTGTTAGCTATGACCAACTCATGTTCGGTGCAGAATTCCATCAGCCTGCTTCCTCTATCATTCCTTTCACCTAATCCGAAATCTCCTACTATCTTCCCTTCTCTCCCTTTTCCTACCACAGCATTCCAATCTCCCATTACTATAACATTTTCATCACCTTTGATATACCTCAGAATGTCATCTATTTCTTCGTAGACCTTTTCAACATCCTCATGATCAGCTTGACTGGTTGGCAAATAGACTTGTACCACTGTGGTGCACGTAGGTTTAGTATTGATTTTTGCTACAATAATCCGTTCACTGTATTGCTCATAATATTCCACCCGCTGGCCAAGTTTCCTACTCAATATGAGACCAACCCCTGCTTGGCCATTGTTTGATTTAGTGCTAATGACCCTATAGTCTCCTGACCAAAAGTCCTGCTCTTCCTGACAGCGCATTTCACTAATCCCAACCAAATCCAACCTCAACCTATCCATTTCCCTTTCTAAGTTTTCTAACTTTCCACTTCCTAGCAGACTTCTAACATTCCACGCTCCGATCCGTAGAATGTCAGATTTCCTCTTTGTCACTGCTGTGATGTTAACCCCCTCTCGAGTAGTCCCCACTCGGAGATCCGAACGGGGGACTAGTTTACCTCCGGATTGAAATTTTACAAGGGAGGAGGCCATCATCACATGTAATTATGCATAGAGAGGTGCATATCCTCGGGAATAGCATCATTTTTCCCGTTGCTTTCCATAATGATAATGATAATAATGAATAGGGAAACAGCTATTTACTAACTGCAGTACTACTACTACTACTAATAATATTGTATGGCCTCGGGTGCCAGTGCAAGCTTTGTTATTTGACACCCAGAGGGTAGCTTGCATGTCGAATGTCGTTGTTCTTTGAAGCACTATGAAAGTCAAGGAGGTTAGATATCTAAGCTCCTTGAACACTGTAGTGCTTTCTAGTAGAGAAATGAGGAACTTTGTGTGGGCGGAAACTTCCGAGATTATTTTTTCCACTATGAACACGGTCTTCTGAATTCAAATGGGTTCTTTGACATGCCAACATCGTATGATATGCGTGTCGTAATTTTCGTCACCTTTCAAAAATCACTTACCATGGCCAGGAGCGAACCTGAAAGCTTGGGGTTAGTAGTCCGACACGTTAACCACTCGCCCACCGTGGCAAGCTACTACAGTACTGACACATGTAATTTACAAACGAATTGAAAATTTGATTTGAAAGGAGAGTAAGTGAAATAGAAGACACTGTCTACGGCCTATATCTTATTAGCTGTTAGAAAAGTAGAACCGTAGGGACGTCATTTGTCGCATAGCTCCGTAGGAAAATAATCAGAGCACTTTGAAAAACCCCGGCTGTCCTGAGCTCCTGAGGTAGCAATAGTGCAATTTATCGCCACAGCGCTCAAGGATAGGGATCGGAATAAATGAAAGTACATTTGAAAGCAACAACGCTTATTGCAGTTGATAACCTCATTGTACTGCACTAAAACCATCGCACTTATTCAGAGGCATAACATTTTCATGATGATAACTGTTTTCAGGGGCCTATGAAATCTATTTGCACTAATTTCTCCCCGTGACTGCAATTTATAAGCAGCGCAAGATGTAACTATTTTCGCAATTCTGTACCAGAACACTGGTAGGGGCGACGTGATGCAGCCCGCATTGCCAGCCAACAATAGACTTATTAATATATTCTCACAGTTACACTACTACTGACATTAATGGTTCTAAGGTCTTAAAACGTGGTTTTCAAGTTCATTTTATATTTTATTCTAAATGTAGGGAATGGACAGGGTTGTCCAAAATTTAAAGAGGACAGCATTACCCACAGGGTTCCAAAGGGTAAGTATATAACATTTGCTTCAGATGGGTGAAACAGTGTAGATTTTTGCCAAAGGGCCTAAATGCAGGGAATGGAGTGGTCTGTCCGAAATTTCAAGCATCTGTTACTCGCCGCCTAGGCTAAGTATGTAAAATTTGGTTCAGAATAGTGAAACGGTGTAGACTTGTGGCAAACGGCGTAAATGCACGGATTACCTCTGGCTAATAATACCTAAGACCGTTCGAACAATGGGCACTTCTGCTAGTTAATCAATAAATATTTAAAAAATCAAGTAATTAAAAATGAAGCCACTAGGATTTGAACCTCTAACCTTCAGATTAGGAAAATAACGCTCAACCACGCTGCTATGCATGCCCAATGTGCCTAGCAACGTTAACAACAGCTTTAGTATACTGCCTATCTTTTTCTGCGGTTTTTAGCCTACTTTCAATTTTTGCAAGAAATTAAAAAGTAGACTTATGAGATCTACACAGGGCCAAACATGTGTGCCTGTGTGTGTGTGTGTGTGTGTGTGTGTGTGTGTGTGTGTGTGTGTGTGTGTGTGTGTGTGTGAGTGTGTGTGTGTGTGATTTGATATGACTGTCCCCACCCCAATCGATTCGAACACGGTGAAACCGAATTGAATGAAATTTGGTACAGAGGTAGCACTGGCAAAGGGCACCCCAGTGTCATGTTATATATTGCCGCCATCTTTACCAAAACTTAATGGTGGCCACTCAATTGGTCAAAACTTAAAATTAAATTACTGCCAAACCAATCATCGGATCTTTACCAAATAGGCCTACCTACATATGGGACGCGTATTGTGACCAAACTACAATGTCATCAGCCGTACCATTTCAGAATGATTGGTTTGCCAACGTTGTTTGGAGTGTTTGCTGATGAATTTGTAAAATGTTGGGGTAAATTATAAACTATGGTTGGAACGCCGCTGCTCAAATCCAGTGTGCCATTTTGCATTTCGAATAGGAAGAAAACAGGAGGAAGGACAAAGAGTTATACTATACCCATACATTTAGGAGAACGAAGGCTGTATGTTCTTTCCTGAACATCTTGTTTATAAACAACAAGCTGTACCCGGCATGCGTTGCAATGCCAATCAAAGAAAATGTTGGCGTTGAAATTCTGTTTCTTGAAGTGCTTTTGGATACACAACATGTTAACTGCCTCTAAGCTATCATAAAATGGATTTTCTAATTTAGAACCATTCGTGGGAGCGTGCACAACAACTTTCAAAAAGTTTCATCGCTGTCACTCATTTGTTGAATCTAATCGTACGCTACCTATTGTGAAATGGATTTACTAAGTCGAAACCCTTCCCTGGCGTGTACACAATGACTCATCAATGATTCATCGCAATCGGATGAATGGTATATGCACGTATAGGGGATTTTGTTTAAACGATTCGTGCGCTGTCACTCATTTGTTGAATCTACTCGTGCGCTACCTATTGAGAAATGTATTACTAAGTCGAAGCCCTTCCCTGGCGTGTACACAATAACCCATCAAGGTTTCATCGCAATCGAAGAATGTTATATGAACGCAATAGGGAATTTTGTTGAAACGCTTCGCGCGTCGTCACCCATTTGTTGCATCTACTCTTGCGCTACTTATTGTGAAATGGATTTACTAAGTCCCCTTCCCTGGCGGGTACAAAATAACTGATCAATGTTTCATCGCATTCGGATGAATAGTATATGAACGCATACCTGATTTTGTTTAAACGATTCGCACTCCGTCACTCATTTGTTGAATCTACTCGTGCGCTACCTACTGTAAAATGTATTTACTAAGTTAGAAACCGTCACGTAAGTGTCCACAACATCTCACCCAAGTTTCATCGCTATCGTCGTTCATTTGTCGAATCTACTCGTGTGCTACCTACTGTGAAATGTATTTACTAAGCCAGAAACCTTCCTTGGAGTGTCAACCATATTTCACGCAAGTTTCACCGCTAACGGCAGAATGGTATATGACCTTATACGGGACTTTGTTGAAACGCTTCGCGCGTCGTCCCTCATTTGTTGAATCAACTTGTGCGCTGCATATTGTATAGGGGATTTACTAAGCCAGAAATTTTCCATGACGTGTACACAACATCTCACCCAAGTTTCATAGGTACGGACGAATGGTACATGTATGCATACGGGACTTGGTTGAAACGCTTCGCGTGTCGTCGCTCATTTGTTGATTCTACTCTTGCGCTACATATTGTAATATGGATGTACTCAGCCAGAAACCTTCCCTGGAGTGTACACAACATCTCACCCAAGTTTCATCGCAATCGGATGAATGGTATGTGAACGTATACGGGACGTTGTCGAAACGCTTCGCGCGTAGTCACTCATTTGTTGAACATAAACGTGCGCTTCGTATTGTAAAATGGATTTACTTAGCCAGAAACCTTTCCTGGAGTGTACACAACAATTCACCAAACATTTATCACTATCAGACGAATGGTATATGACTTTATACGGGACTTTGTTGAAACGCTTCGCGTGTCATCGCTCATTTGTTGAATCTACTGGTGCGCTACCTATTGTAAAATGTATGTACTAAGCCAGAAACCTTCCCTGGAGTGTACACAGCATCTCACCCAAGTTTCATCGCTATCGGATGAATGGTATATGAAATTAAATGGGACTTTGTTGAAACGCTTCGCGCGCCGTTGCTCATTTGTTGATTCTACTCGTGCTCTACCTATTTTTAAAGGGATTTACTAAGCTAGAAACCTTCCCTGGAGTGCACACAAAATCTCAGCCTAGTTTCATCGCTATCGGACGAATGGTATATGAACGCAAACGTGACTTTGTTGAAATGCTTCGCGCGTCGTAGCTCATTTGTTGAATCTAATCGTGCGCTGCCTATTGTAAAGTGGATGTACTAAGCCAGAAAATTTCCCTGCAGTGTACACAACATTTTACGCAAGTTTCATAGCTATCGGACGAATGGTATATGAATGCATACGGGACATTGTTGAAATGCTTTTCGCATCGTCGCTCATTTGTTGAATCTACGCGTGCGCTACCTATTGTAAAATGGATTTACTAAGTCAGAAACCTTCCTTGGAGTGTACTCAACATCTCACCCAAGTTTCATCGCAATCGGACGAATGGTATATGAACACATACGGGACTTTGTTGAAATGCTTCGCGCATCGTCGCTCATTTGTTGAATCTACGCGTGCGCTACCTATTGTAAAATGGATTTACTAAGTCAGAAACCTTCCTTGGAATGTACTCAACATCTCACCCAAGTTTCATCGCTATCGGACGAATGGTATATGAACACATATGGGACTTTGTTGAAATGCTTCGCGCATCGTCGCTCATTTGTTGAATCTACGCGTGCGCTACCTATTGTAAAATGGATTTACTCAGTCAGAAACCTTCCTTGGAGTGTACTCAACATCTCACCCAAGTTTCATCGCAATCGGACGAATGGTATATGAACGCATAGGAGACATACATACCCACCCACAGACAAACTATCACGTTACATTGATTTTTATATATATAGATTGGATACTAAATTTGTATTATTTTGTTCAGTATATTCCGGGAAGCCCATCAAGCTGCTAAAATATGGACTAGCGAGCAAACAATAGCCTCCATTTTGACCCAACTGGACGGCACGACCTAGTACGATACGGCACAGTAGGCCTGAAGTGTTAGTCATTTTTATCGTTCTATTCTATTATTATGTTAATATCCTACGGGTCACCTCCTTGATGACAATGTAAACCACCCTCTCGACGATAAACGCATTTGTTGAGGCCCGGCCTTGTTGAAACATAAGTAACGGTTAGGCTATAGTACTTGCATGATTCATACGTCACCATCTTGAAATTATTTGGCTGATGACCTTGTAGTTTCGGAAAAATACACTTCCCACCTTATGGTACATTTAAAAAAATTGGTAAATATCGAATGATTAGGTTAGTCGTAATTTGAATTAAGCTTAGAATATTTGGGTGGGCGCCTTTTCTTTTCATTATAATGGCGGCGATATACAACATGACACTCATTTTCCCTTGTTAGCGCTACCTCTGTACCAAAGGTGGTTCGATTTGGTTTCGTTGTGTTTGAATTCATAGGGGGATCAATTTGCACACTTACACGGCCGCCATTTTCAAACTATGTGGCTGATGATCTTGTAGTATGGTCAAAAGACGCTTCCCACATGAATGTATGTTGTTGCAAAATTTGGTAGAGATCAGATCAGATTGAGTTAGTCGTAATTTGCTGTAAGCTTTGCACATTTGGGTGGCCGCCATTACTTTCCCGTTAAGATGGCGGCGATATAATACATGACACTGAGGTGCCCCTTGCTAGTGCTACCTCTGTACCAAATTTCGTTCAATTCGGTTTCGTGGTGTTTGAATTGATATGGGAGGGGGGTGGGGGGCAGATATACACACTGACACACACACAGCCAGACTGACAACTTTTGGATCTCATACGTCTACTTTCATTTTTTGAAAAAATCGAAAGTAGGCTAATTAAGACGGCAATACTAATTATAAACAGGATATGTATAGCGCAAAGGGTGTGCTTCTTTTGCGCATTGAGGCTGGAAAATCACAGTAAATTTTACGCTGAAAACAATCTCTATAAAATAACTTAGTATTATCTTGACATCATTATGTCGTAAGGAATAACCATATTTGGTTTTTGTTCTCGCAAGTTGTGAATAAATATGTATTGATTCAAGTAGAAAGGGCCTCAATTCAATGATCATTAAAAAATAGATAATAATGGTCGTATTCAAGAGAATGATTCAAAAGAAATTGCCTATAGTTTATATAGGCTAGATTAAACAAAAATGTCCCGTAATAACAAAATGTCAGTCAGGAGCCCATTTTGAAAAGTTGAATGAGTCTAGGTTGTGAATAATAATTCTGCAACCATTAAATTTACAGTAAAGACTCAGGAATGGAAAAGCTTGTCCTCGAGATAGAGGAACTAGAGGAAGTAATGTGGATATCATGACAGCTGTGTACAGTAGAGGAGGTGGCAGTTTATGCTTAAAATATCCGTCGCAATTCATATAACAATGGCGTACAGTTCTGCGATAACGAAACTTGTGCTGCCATGATAAGAAGTGAACACCCACAACTAACTTAATCGTCCACGAGCGTGCTGCAAACTCTGCCCACTTTCTATTGTTGTTTATGAAACTCACTTCCTAGCTCAGCTGGGACAGATATCTCGTCAAAAAAACCGAAAGGAAGTACTGCAGTGGTGTTCAAATTAGTAGACTACGTACTTTATTCTACCAGATTTCTTATTTCAAATGAATTATGAAGAGAAGTCGCAAGTTGTATCCCACAATGGGATTTCTTTCCACAGGAGGGTTGTTAATTTCTCCTGAATTCACTGATCCCAAACTACGTTAAAATTACAATTAGAGGAAAGGTTATGAATAAGGCGTTTCTTTTTGTTCTACAGAGACTTTTTTAAATCATTTACTGAACATCATTTATCAGCACACCATCCATAGCATTAAAAAGTTACTGTGAACATAATGGTGAACATTATTGGAAATAGTGAGCAGTCTGAATAGTACAGAAACATATAATATTGAGTACATTGTTCTTGAAATATAAGTTCCTAACATGATTCATAAATCTCATTAACTGTTCAAGAGAATTGAGAATATAAAATTACGACTCTAGAAACATGTCTAAGAATGGTCAAGAATAGTACACAAGTTCGCGAAAGAATGATTGCACATTGAACATGTCCAATTTAAACTTCCATTTCCATCCACCAAGCAATACATTCAATTCTTTAAGAGACAAATCTTGAAGAGAAACGAAATAGATCCAGATTCTTATTGTTCGACCACAATGGTAGAAAGAACATGGAATAATGAAAATCAGAAAGAGAAATACATGTCATGACAAGATATGCAATTCACGGATTTCATCATGAACAAGTAGTTCCGTGAAGAACATGGAATAATGAAAATCAGAAAGAGAAATACATGTCATGACAAGATATGCAATTCACGGATTTCATCATGAACAAGTAGTTCCGTGAAGAACATGGAATAATGAAAATCAGAAAGAGAAATACATGTCATGACAAGATATGCAATTCACGGATTTCATCATGAACAAGTAGTTCCGTGAAGAACTAAATAGCCTATTTTCATATATCCTACTTATGTTAATTGCCTCTATCAACATACAAAATTTTTGTTTGATTGCTGTAACTTAATAGATTCATAGATATTGAGAACCGTCTAAAGATTCCAGATGGTCGCCATGTTGGATTTTTATATTAAGGCCATAGACTTATGTACTATTATATGAAGATTATTGTGTAGGTGTATTTTTTCAAACTTCATTCGCATGATTAGGACACAAGAAACAAGAACGAGATTTAAAAATTTCGTACAGCCGCCATCTTGTGGTTATGAAAACAACTGAAATAAATTAGATGCCAATAGATTAAAATTTTTATATGCATTTACCGTACCAAGTTTCACTGCACTCGGATGGTTAAATCGCGAGAAACGTCTAATTAAGTATTTAAATTTCGCGTCGCCGCCATGTTGTGTAATTGAACTTAATGCTCCTTTGAACGCAGCTTAATAAAATCATTATGATTAACTGATCATGGTGGTGGTGGTGGTAATTAATGGTTTAAGGGGTGGAACATTGATGTCATCAGCAATAATAAATCATCATCATCAAGTAACAGCTCCAGTTTTCGGGGTGTTGGTGAGCCTCTTCCACCTTCCTCTATTCTTACACAGCTCCTCCTCTTGGATTCTATCCCACTGACGACCACTTATGGAGATGTCCTTCTTAACCACATCGATCCATCTCATCGTTGGTCTTCCAACAGGTCTTTTTCCAATCACAACCATTTTGGTGTGATTTTTTAGCAATTCATTTTCCTAACATCCGCTGCACATGGCCATACCAACTTAGCCTATTTCGACGTGATTTTTCCAATGCACTGAGATTTAAACCTGCTTCCATTCTATTCGATTCATTCCTTATCTTGTCCTTTTTTGTTTTCTTAGCATAGATCGAACAAAGTTCATTTCAGCAGCTTGAATTTGATTGTTTTCTCGTTCTGTCAAGGCACACGTCTCTATTGCATATGTCAAGATTGGAATGTAGTATGTATTGAAGATAGTTTTGCCTTTAGGAGTACTCGATTATCCCACGGGAGATATCATATTTGGTTGTAGAATTGGGCAGCTTTATGCGTACGGTTTAGGACTTAATTTTTACAGCCGATCACACTGCCCAGATACTGGAATTAGGGTACATTCTCCAGAGATCTTCCATTCAGCTGGAGATCTGATCTTCCTCCATATCTGCTGACTTTCATGGCTACAGTCTTATATTCACTGACTTTGAGACTAAACTCTTCAAAATGGTAGTTTCATATATTCAGTTTTTCTTACCGTAATAAAATACTGAAATATTAAAATAAAAAATAAAATATAATAGTAAATAATAATCATAAATGATAAATAATAAATATACAAATTCAACATTTAAAATTCCTTTATTCTCTTCTTTATGTACGTATATTTTCTTCTACGATAATTATTATTTTATTCTTTCACAAATATAGAAAGCGCAGGTTTAACCTTCGGAATCCATACATCCAAACATATGTGTAAACATTTTGATAATTCTACAGTGCGCAGAATTATTCGTTCATCCTTTGTGTTCTATTGATTCTCACTGGCAGGTTGCTAAAATGGAATGAAATCAACTACTGTGAAGTTCATATTTATTAGAAAGTTTTAATCAAAAGGGCTCACAGTTGTAGTTAATCATTCAGAAAATAAAAGCAATATTCGTATTACGAATATCATGGAGTGGTTGTCCCAAGAGGTTCCTCTCAATATTACAAAAACAAATATTTGCTATTGATCACATTGATAACAATGGAAAGTTACTCTTTTTGACATCTCGCTGTTGTTCTCGTCGATGACATGGTGTTACAGTCAGCATCAAAGGCTACGTGATGAAATAATGGAACGTCATGGCTGTATGGAAATTAGGGGATTCAACTTTTGACTGCTATTCCTCCATTGTTTTAGTTGTATTCATCAAGCGGAGATTTGAGAATCAGATTAAACAAAAGTCACAATACATCTGTTTGTTATAACTTAGTTGTACTTCAGGTAAATCCAGAGTTAACACCTTATAATAGGCTACGGCTACTTCCTTCCACTCCTAGCCCAAATCCACTCTACTTCAGTGATTTCATTTTCCGCTAACTTCTCAGAAAAGCTTGAAGTCAAGAAAAACATTTGGCCATCTGCTGATCCGGAGTTAACAATAATAATATCGGTTGCCCTTGGGTGCCGGGTGCAAGCTTTGTTATTTGACGCCCAGGGGGCAGCTTACATGTTGAATTTTGTCGTTTCTTGGAACGTTATGAAAGTCAAGGAGGTTAGATATCTAAGCTCCTTGACACTATAGCGCTTTCTAGTAGAGAAAGGAGGAATTTTGTGTTGGCGGAAAATCCCGAGATTAATTTTGCCATTATGAACATGGCCTACTGAATTCAAATGGGTTCTTTAACATGCCAACAACGCATGACATGCGTGCCGTGATTTTTGTCACCTTTCAAAAATCACTTACCACGGCCAGGATTGAACCTGCAAGCTTGGGGTTGGTAGTCCAACACGATAACCACTCGCCCTCCGTGGCAAGCTGATCCAGAGTTGTACATCGAGGTCATCAGACCCATGTACTCGCGTGTGTTGTAGGATAGGCTATGTCCAATAACCCGTGTTTATGTGGGGCCCGTAGCAGACTGTAGCCTATATTTTGTAATCGAGTCTATAATTGGAAAGGAGGCAGCCGTGCCTCAAGTTAGATATTATCCTGGTATTTTCCTGAATTAGGACTTCAAAACCCCAAAAAGCTACTCATAAGTTATCTGAGCTCGCGCACGGACACCAAGAGCCCGCTGATGGGCCTATCTTGGTGTTCCTAGGCAAAACCCCGCACTAGACACGGCATAAACTTAGAAAAATAGCTGAGTTTCACGTCGTAACAGTTTTACCTTTCCATTTTTTATGACAGCAGGGAAACGTGCTCGGATATCAGGAGTGATAGCCAAGAATGCTAGCCACTACACCTTGAGGTAGTTTTAATCTCTAGGCTACTCTGTGAGGAGTACTGTGCAAGCAATTTGTAGAGAGGACATTTCCTAATTTTTTTCAACAAGTTGGTTGGTTGGTTGGTTGGTTCCTCAGTTTAGGGGCTACGACAACGCGCTCATGTAGACGATCAATTTCAAGTAGTTCCTACTTTTGCTACGAAATGCTACCGTCAACGACACCTAGCTATAAACTTGGTTACTAGATGCCACCGTAACCGGCGCCTGGCGGCGAAAGTTGGAACTTAATAGAGCTTTAATCTAATATAACCTACAAATTTAGCTTCACACAATTGTAGTTAGTGGAAGGTTATCTTACATGCCATAAATCTATGACATGGGCCCGCTGGCTTTACTTCCCCTCCAAAGGAAGGCATACTGAGGGACTTTTAACGCTCTTAGAAAAGCCGACGACTTCTTCAACAGGTATCGTACATATTATAAGTTAACTTGTAGATAACCAACACTTTAGAGCGTAAACACAAAAGAGTACCATTGAGTAAATAATATAACTATTAACACACATAGAAAGGGGACTATATGGATTCCTTTGGGTTACATTTCTTGAGAGGAAGAATAAATGAAACGAAGTTATGCTGCTACAGAGCCAAACCACAAAATCACAGTGATGTGAAGTGTTTCACTTACACATTAAATATTCAGATACAAGTTTGGATATATTAGTTATAGTCAGTAATGGATGGTGATGGGAAAAGTTAAAACCATACAGTGTCAGTGCGGGATATGCTCGCAGTAACGCTAAGATATGTACTAAACAAGATGTTCAGTAAAGAACATATAGCCTACTTTCTCCTAAATGTATGAGTATAGTTATAACTCGTTGTTATTATCAAAGAGTATAATAGAACTATTCTTTGTTGAAGACCTTAGAAACGATTTACCTCTACCAAACGCCACAACCTAGATAAAAACTGCTACCATCATTGAAGAAAGAAAGAAAGAAAGATAAGAAGTATCTAAAGAATGTTATGGATCTGGAGACATAATCGACCGGACTGGCGGCGTGGCTCAGCGGTAACGTTCTCGCTTGCTGGACCGTATGTTTCAGGTTCGTATCCTGGCGCAGTCAGCTGGCATTTGAGGGTGCACAAATGCGAGGGAGCCGTGTTAGTAGATTTACTGGCACGTTAAAGATCCCCTTCGGGACAAAATTCTGGCACCCCGGCGTCTCTAAAAGCAACAGTAGTTAAAAGGGACGTAAAACCAATAACATTATTATTATTATTATTATTATTATTATTATTATTATTACATAATCGGCCTGACGCGGGCAACATCCAACTTTGAGTTGAGGCATGTCTTTACACGTCTGGCTGCGTATGACTTTCACAACCCTAATTGAATTAACAAATCTTTCCATGACCCTACAGAGACGTGTGTATACCAACTATGTGGATATTTTCGATTGCTATTTGGCTGAAATAGAAGTATTAATTAATATCCTGAACTAGCACCAACGATAGAGTTCAGATACTATGTGAAATCGTTTTGTTCTTTACTTCAATTAACATTTTCAAATAACGCACAATAGGCTGTTACAAACCCTTTAAAATAGAAAGTAAAAATGTATCGTAGTATCATCTTGTCATTATTCAAATTCGATGCGCATAGAATGCAAATGGTATAGTAATCAATGGAGCCCCACGTAGACTAGTCGTGATATCTAGTGGTGAAATATCTAACAATATAATCCTAACAGAGCGAGTGCATTCTAGCGGCCAGAAGAAGAAACTTTTCAATAAAATCTGGTCGGCGTGCAGTTACCTTTTTGGCAGCTAGATGTCTCGAGTAAATCTGCTGGCGAATTATGTTTTAATTAAATATATATTTTACACCATAATATGCACAATATAACGCTTAATTTTAAAACATCTGAGTCATTACAAAACAATAAACATATAAAATTTCAAGCAAAAAAACTAGCTCTGATCGGGTTTGAACCATAGGCATTTGAGCGATAGGCTAACGCTCTACCACTTTTTTTTTTTATTAGCTCTTTACAGAATTACAGAATTTTCAGATATGATAAATACCAGACTAATACATCACAAGAAATCCAGATAGTGTCCATATTTATCGTATAATTGTCCACTTTCACTAAGCTTCCAACGCTCTTTTTGCAGGTGATACCTGAGATCCAGGAAAGAGAAATGTTGATCATTGTCCATCAAGAAGTGTACATATTGGCCCATTATCCACACAATGGCAGTCTGTTTAATTTGGGGGAAGGCGGTCACCGACAAACGAACCAACTTCCTGTCATCAAGGTCATTCGAGGGCACATTTAATAGTTGACATACTTTTCCCTTACACCACAGCCACGTGGAGGCAACTCGCGTGCATGATGTGAAGCGGTGTATCGCCGTATCAGTTTGACCACATATAGTACACCATGGGTAAGCTTCAAGATGGATGGTATATCGCCGTAGAGCGGTTGGGATGAGATCGTTGAGGAAGATAAAAACTTGGGAGTGTACAGCAGAAGAAATGGACATAGCCCCAAAATTTTTCCAAACAGTGGGCCAATGGACATAGAGGGTGGTGGCCTCTATTCGCGGTTTGGAGTGTACCACTTGCCGCAACATGTTATAGATACTTTTCGTCGTTGGAACAATCCCTGATGGCATTTGGCGAACAGTTTCCAGAAGGTGCTGTTGATGGTCCCTAAATATCTTCGGCAAAGCTCTATCACAACCACGGGCTGCGTTTCGAATATCTTTGTATAGCGCTTTCGTAAAAGTGTCATGTTGGGAAAGAATGGTGATATCGTTCTTGCAGAGGAGTGCACGGCATTTCATGCCATGAGCTGTTAGCCCTAGCCCGCCTTGCCGGGATGGGAGATACAACTGTTCCCGTTGTACTCGGAACAAAAATCCTTGCCATATAAACCAACCTGTATATTTTGCCAATTGGCTCTCAAACATTTTGGGAAGTGGGAAAAGTTGTGCGACATACCATATTTTAGAGAGCGCAAACACGTTGAGGACCATGACCCGTTGCACTATATTGAGGTTTCTTTGACCAAATTGGATCAGGACTCCCCTAACTTTGGCAATGACCTTAGTCCAGTTAACTTGCACTGTGTCCAGAAGCGATTGCTTCCAGGTAATGCCAAGAATTTTCACCTCATTTACTATCCGGAACCAGGGCTGTGGGGTAATCACTGAGTTAGTATTGAGCGGAAGCAAAGCAGTTTTCTGGGGGTTCGATTGTGCTCCAGAGGCGATATGGTAGAGCTGAAGGACGCTATCGATGTGGGAGATGTCTTCTTCATTGCGTATCAATATTGATACGTCATCAGCATAGGCGCACATTCCAAAAACATGTGTGGACAGTTTGTAACCCTGTAGCTTCACCTGGGTAGTCCGAACGAACGGTTCAAGGCCAATGACAAAAAGTAGCATAGAAAGGGGACATCCTTGCCTAACTGATCGTTGTATTGGAATCAGAGGGGAAAGAAAACCGTTGACGAGCACTCTAGACGTAGCATTACAATTTATCATACGAATGTAGTCAATAAGGATTTCAGGAAATTCGTAGTGTTGCAAGACCATGTACAAGTATTCATGACTGATGCGGTCGAAAGCTTTATCAAGATCTAAGGTGAGAAAACTCATTGGCTCAGTGGGGAGCATTTCGGCTTTTAGGTGTAGGTCCCGTAGTATCGCTAAGTTTGTTAACAGAGTTCTTCCAGGAATACTGCAACATTGTTCATCACCAATGATATCAGGTAGAACAGTCTTCAATCGGCATGCAAGTACTTTGGTAAGGACTTTATAGTCACTGCAGAGCAGAGTAACTGGTCGGAAGTCACCAACTGCCATGGGAGAGGATGTTTTTGGTATGAGGACTATGGTACCCTCGTGATGTGATTTACAAAGAGCACGACGTTGGAGAATGGTACGCAGGACATGACAAAATTCTTTGCCAATGAGAGGCCAGAAGTGTTTATACATTTCATATGGCAGTCCATCAATGCCAGGTGAGCGGTTGTTTGGGAGTCGTTTAACCACAGAGTGAATCTCTTCATCCGTAATATCCGCGCTGAGCAGAGTTTTGTTGTCCGGAGATAGTTTGGTACTGCAAGATGACAGCAATAGGGTCACCTGCTGTGGATCAATGGGAGCCTTAGCGTAGAACCGTTGATAAAATAATGATATTTCACTACGTATAGCGTCAGGGGAGGTGACGACACTTCCAGTACTGGTGCGGAGGCGGTGGATATATTTACGTTGCCGCTCACGTTGTCCTTTGGCGATATGGTATACACTTGCACTTTCGTCCGGGAGCACTGTACGATCTTTTAAAGCCACGTTGATATGAGCGAGCGTTCGTTGCTGTAGAGACAGGAGCTTGGTTTTAACTTCCCGGATCTGGTCATATATACGCTCCCCAGCATCAGATCTTTGCTGGAGCTGGCGAAGAACTCGATAGTAAAATTCAACTGTATCCCGTCTTTCCCGACCTCGTTGGTAAGATATGTTCTTAAAGACGCGGCGGATCCCTGGTTTAACTAAAATATCCCACCAGTCTGTGCAGTCGCGAAATTTGCCTTTTTGTTGGACCCATCGAATCCAGTGTTGTCTGAAAATATCTTGGCATTCCTCCTCCAGTAACAGCGAGCAATTCAGCTTCCAATAACCTCTTCCTATGTGAAATATGGGATGGGGGTAAGAGATTGTACATACGACAGCATGATGGTTAGTGAAACTGGCAGGAATCACTTCATATCGTCTAGGCTGGATGAGTTCCTGTGAAAAGTAGATGCGGTCAAGTCGTGATGAGGAGTTGTGACTTATACAGGTGTAATGGGGCAGGGGCACCCTTAAACTATCCACAGCATCAATGAGGTGTAGGGAGGTAAGAAGGGTCCTGAGAGCCGGGTTGACACCTCTGTATGGACTAGTGGAATCCTCTGGGCGTTGAATACAATTGAAATCCCCTGCAAGAATAAGTTTTTCCTTAACGTCGTGCAGATGAGGCAGTATACTCTGTTGAAAGAACATTTTCCGTTCCACACGTTTATTAGACCCGGATGGGGCATATACATTTATCAGGGTGGTATTGTTTATGTGTCCAGATATTATGCGTCCTGATGGATGACATAGCACACCTGCGAGTGGGATATCATGTCTTATGAGGAATCCGGTCCCTCTATTCGTATTACCGGTATTGATGTATTGTTTGTAAGGCAGATATGGGTAAACACGGTATAGCAACTTCTTGAAGGAAAGCAATGTCAATGTCAGCATCTCGAAGGAATCTCTCCAACAGTTGAAATTTCAGAGGGCATTCTATTACATTGATATTCACAGTGGCCACAGTGAGAAATTGCGCCATTACGAGAAGTATAAAAGCTGTGCTAGACATACTGGAAGGTGGACTCGAAAGAAGACACAGGTGAGAATTATCCTGGTGCACTATGTCAAATTAGGTTGAGATAGTTCCTTTTGACTGCCATTCATAGGCCGGCTGTCAGCGGGTGAGAGCGTTCGTGGGTCCCTAGATGACGTAGAAAGAAGATTTTGTTTCTTTTTCACAGCTGCGGAAACGTTTGTGGAGCCAGTTTTATTCTTCGGGGCTGGTACGGCAATCGAGGCATTTGTTTTAATCTTCTTAGAGACGTTCTCGGATCCCCGATCAACAGTCTTAAGTGAGTCGGTAGGGACCAGCGAAGTCTGGGGCAGTGAAGACAACATTTCTGTGGCAGCCTGTAGTAACGGCAGAGTTGGTTCTGAGGCTGCGATACAGGTTGCCAAGAGCACAGGGGCACTCTGTGTCTCGCAGCTCTGGTCAGGGCATGGTATCAGTTCTGCGTCAGATGTATCCGAGGTCACTCCTGGTGTTGTCCCAGCTGACTGATCAATGATCATGTTTTCATATGACGTTTGCTGCGTCACAACTTCCGAGTATTGAACACGTCGTTGTTGTGTAGGAGTTATACCGAGGGGAATCATTTTCTTTGGGCAGTTAATACGGAGATGTGTGGTAGCATTGCAAATTAAACAGGTCTGTTTCTGTCCATTATACGTTATATAGCCAGAATGGCCACCAAAAGCCTCAGTGGAGGGGATATCTTGCTTGATTTCCATAGTTACGGCACGTATTCCATTATACACCGGGAACTGATAAGCAGAAGACCATTGTTCTTTCCTGACGTCACTCACAGTGCCATATTTCGACAGGACGGATTTGAAAATTTCAGGGGGTACTTCGAGTGGGACATTAAATATACGCACTGTGGTAAAATTGGAATCCGCTGTGGAGAGCTTAACATTGGTCATTTCGCCGGAATCATACTGAAATTTAATAGGATCTGCAAAAGTATTTAACAATTTCTGATAAATAGATATGGTGATTACCTTGATGTACATGGTTTTTTCGTGCGCATTTAACTGGATGGCTTCTACTTGGTCGACAGTCAACCGGAGGGTATCGCCAATCCAGCGGTGAATTTCTCCTGGTGAGGGGCGAGAACTCTGCCTGTCCCATTGGCAGCGAACGGTGTTTTTTCTCTGGTATCCGGACATGATTTTCAGCGGGGTTTTCTGGGTTTCTGGTTTTGTCGTCCTATCTGGAACACTACTTAAAAAAATATTGTCCGAATGACACACGGAAGGTCAGTACACACGTGGAACTAAGGAAGCACCGGTATTAGGAACCGTAACCTCTTCCAATGCGGTCACACAGCGCGCACACACGTACCGCACTCGGCCACGACCAGTGACCAACTACCACTGAGCTAATTGTGTCAACGAATATCGTTCTATATAAAATGACTTACATAGAACTTGTTAGCAAATAGTGATTTATACTAAACGATTTCATCACTGGAGTATATTATTTATATATAAAGCATTTCATACAAAGTTTATTTATTTTATATCAGTACGCTATATTGCATGCAATACTCAAATTAGTGAAATATAAGTCAGGCACAAGATATCCGCTGCCATCTTGTTAGCCTACTTTCGATTTTTGCAAAAAAATGAAAGTAGACTTATGAGATCAACACAGGGCGAAAAAAGTGTGTCTGTCTGTGTGTGTGTGTATGTGTGTGTGTGAGTCTGTGTGTGTGTGTCTGTGTGTCTGTGTGTGAGTGTGTGTACTCTGAATGTCTGTCCCCCCCTATCAATTCGAACACGGTGAATGCGAATTGAACGAAATTTGGTACAAAGGTAGCACTAGCAAAGGACACCTCAGTGTCATGTTTTATATCGCCGCCATCTTGACGGAAACGTAATGGCGGCCACACAAATGTTCAAAGTTTAAATCAAATTACGACTAACCTAATCATCCGATCTCTACCAAATTTTGCAACGACATACCTTTATAGGGGGAGCATCCTTCGACCAAACCAATAGGTCATCAGCGTAATAGTTTGCGGATGGCGGCCATCTTTGTGTGAAAATCGATTCCCCCTATTAATTCGAACACGGTGCAACCGAATGGAACGAAATTTGGTACACAGGTAGTACTAACAAAAGGCACCTCAGTGTCATGTTTTATATCGCCCCCATCTTGACGGAAACGTAATGGCGGCCACACAAATGTTCAAAGCTTAAATCAAATTACGATTAACCTAATCATCCGATCTCTACCAAATTTTTCAACAACATACCTTTATGGGGGGAGCATCCTTTGACCAAGCCAATAGGTCATCAGCGTAATAGTTTGCGGATGGCGGCCATCTTTGTGTGAAAATCGATTCCCCCTATTAATTCGAACACGGTGCAACCGAATGGAACGAAATTTGGTACAGAGGTAGTACTAACAAAAGGCACCTCAGTGTCATTTTTTATATCGCCGCCATCTTGACGGAAACGTAATGGCGGCCACACAAATGTTCAAAGCTTAAATCAAATAACGATTTACCTAATCATCCGATCTCTACCAAATTTTGCAACTACATACCTTTTTGGAGGGAGCATCCTTTGACCAATCTAATAGGTCATTCACCTGATAGTTTGCGGATGGCGGCCATCTTTATGTCAAAATTGATTCCCCCTATTAATTCGAACACGGTGGAACCGAATGGAACGAAATTTGGTACAGAGGTAGCACTAGCAAAGGGCACCTCAGTGTCATGTTTTATATCGCCGCCATCTTGACTGAAACGTAATGGCGGCCACACGAATGTTCAAAGCTTAAATCAAATTACGATTAACCTAATCATCCGATCTCTACCAAATTTTGCAACTACATACCTTTATGGAGGGAGCATCCTTTGACCAATCTAATAGGTCATTCACCTAATAGTTTGCGGATGGAGGCCATCTTTATGTCAAAATTGATTCCCCCTATTAATTCGAACACGGTGGAACCGAATGGAACGAAATTTGGTACAGATGTAGTACTAGCAAAGGGCACCTCAGTGTCATGTTTTATATCCCCGCCATCTTGACGGAAACGGAATGGCGGTCACACGAATGTTCAAAGCTTAAATCAAATTACGATTAACCTAATCATCCGATCTCTACCAAATTTTGCAACTACATACCTTTATGGAGGGAGCATCCTTTGACCAATCTAATAGGTCATTCGCCTAATAGTTTGCGGATGGCGGCCATCTTTGTGTCAGAATCGATGCCCCCTATTAATTCAAACACGCTGAAATCGAATGGAACGAAATTAGGTACAGAGATAGCACTAGCAAAGGGCATCTCAGTGTCATGATTAATATCGCCACCATATTGACAGAAACGTAATGGCGGCCACACGAATGTTTAAAGCTTAAATCAAATTACGACTAGCATAACCATCCGAACTCTACCAAACTTTGCAACAACATACCTTTATGGAGGGAGCATCCTTTGACCAATCTAATAGGTCATTAGCCAAATAGTTTGCGGATGGCGGCCATCTTTATGTCAAAATTGATTCCCCCTATTATTTCGAACACGGTGGAACCGAATGAACGAAATTTGGTACAGAGGTAGCACTAGCAAAGGGCACCTCAGTGACATGTTTTATATCACCGCTATCTTGACAGAAACGTAATCGCGGCCACCCAAATGTTAAAAGCTAAAATGTAATTACGACCAACCAAATAATCTAGTCTCTACCTAATTTTGCAACACCATATCTTTATGTGGGAAACATATTCTGACCAAACTGCAAGAACATCAGCCCAATAGTTTGCAGATGGTGGCCAAGTATGTGTGCAAATCGATTCCCCCTATCAATTCAAACACGGTGAAACCGAATTGAACGAAATTTGGTACAGAGGTAGCACTAGCAAAGGGCATCTCATATTCATGTTTAATATCCCTATAGCACGTTGTATTTCAACAAGCTCCTTCAACCAACATTCAATCATACTCCTTGAAAAGGACAAAGAGTTATAACAATACCCATGCATTTAGGAGAAAGTAGGCTATATGTTCTTTACTGAACATCTTGTCTTATTACTAAATCAGCTCAGCTTTTTGAAATCACGTCTGCACTATAGTATTACAAAATAAACTTTTAATTTCGAACGCGCCTCTTCCTTTAGAACAGTTAAAACGATTCTCGGCTCGATAATCGCAACTGGTGGGTCCCATGATATGGATTATAAAGTTTGCATAATTCGCACGGCCGCCATCCTGAAATGGTTTGGCGGAAGACCTTGTAGTTTGGTCACAAGACGCATCCTATACGAAGGTATGTTGTTACCAAATTTGGTAGAGATCGGATGATTTGGTTAGTCGTTATTTGATTTTACGTTTCGAACGTTTGGGTGGCCGCCATTCAGTTTTAGTAAAGATGGCGGCGATATAAAACATGACACTGAGGTGTCCTTTGCTAGTGCTACCTTTGTACCAAATTTCGTTCAATTCGCATTCACCGTGTTCGAATTGATAGGGGGGGACAGACATTCAGAGTACACACACTCTCACACACACACACACACACACACACAGACACACACACACACAGACTCACACACACACATACACACACACAGACAGACACACTTTTTTCGCCCTGTGATGATCTCATAAGTCTACTTTCATTTTTTGCAAAAATCGAAAGTAGGCTAAAAATATATGAGGGGTTGTACTCGCATTTCGTCGCTTCTTGCCGGATGCCAAGCTAACAGAAAATAATTTTGTCAATTCGTTTTCAGTCTGCAGATTACAAGTTCCGTGATTTCTAATGTGGCGTGCTGGGTCACCTTCGAGTTGTGTGTGGTGATTACGCACGCTTCAACGAATGTCGAACTTAGAACTTGAAGCTGCTAAGGTTGGACTTAAGATGAATTCAAAGACGACAAAAGAGCTGAGAGTGAACTCGACAGTACAAGCTGGCCTCACTGTGGGAGGAATAGATGTAGTGGGAGGAGTAGATGTAGAACAGGTGGATACATTTGTTTACTTGGGAAGTGTGGTAAAGAGAAGTGGAGGGGCTGAGGACGACGTCAAGAGCAAAAGAAAATGAGGCTCTATCCAGTCTGGAGAAACCGTAGCATATCCAGGAAGACGAAAATCAGACTTTTTAACACCAATGTAAAAGCTGTCCTATTGTATGCATGTGAAACATGGAAAGTTACCAATCCTATTAGCCACCACCTTCAAGTATTCATCAATCGTTGTCTGCGTCGAATTCTGGGTATACGATGGCCAGATATAATCCCAAACGAAGAGCTGTGGCAAAGGGCTAACCAACAACCTATAGAAGTCCAAATTAAACAATGGAAATGGGGATGGATTGGGCATACTCTGGGAAACATAATGATGCAGTAGAAATGGGAGCTCTGGACTGGAATCCTCAAGGGGCTCGGAGACGAGGAAGGCCAAGGAAGACCTGGAAACGCACCATTGAAGAGGAGGCCATGAAAGCTGGAAAGACTTGGGGGAAAATGAAGAACTTGGTAGCAAACAGAGCCCAATGGAAATCATTCTTGGATGCCCTATGCTCCGCACGGAGCGAACGGAAATAAGTCAAGTAAGTTAACGAATGTCGACGCAAACCAGTCCACACTAATCCCAGATAGCCCCGCAGCCCATGCTAATAGCCTATATCGCTGAGTGTGTGTATACTCCTTTCCATTCCCGTTTCTTCGAGATCGGGAATAAGGTTATATGAGTTTTTATGTCACGGGATTTTACGGTCGAATTCCCTTATTGACGTCAACCACAGCACAGGTGTTAGTTTTCCTTCTTTCATCTATTCTGAAATTGTTGCATTTGCGGTTATGCAGCAATATCTATTCACGGAGCACGTCTTTAGTCCGGGAAGTTATTTTTGTCGTGTTCTGTACATAAACTTTCGTATTAGCTACGTAAAGTAGATAGGGGTGCTGACTTTGGTAGGCCTTGCACGAACTTGGACAGGGGTAGCCTGACCTCTGGCCACTTTAGCCCGTAACAGGCGGTCGCCAGCCACAACTTCCGTCCTGTCTCAACGCAAACAACTGAACTCTATAAACTGCTTGTACCATGTACATAAACTGAAGTTATCGGAGGACCTGGGTTTGACACGAACTGTTACGTAACCAGTGGAAACAATTTGCTCTCAGATTAATCACAACTTGTATCACATTGCTCTCCTACTGAATATATAGGGTGTTCCTAATAACAGAATTTATAAGTTTTACTACAAATGATAATAGCGACTAGCGTTTTTGGCTGTTACCGCAAATGTCCGGGTTCAATTCCTGGCCTGTCAATAAATGTAATTCTGGCCTGAGGATTGGAACGGGCTTCACTCTGCCTCATGAGACCTTGAGAGAAGAGGTGGTTCTAACTCCTACCTCAGCCATTCTAGAAAAGGTTTTCTGTATTTTTCAGTTTCCTACTTCATCCAGGTAAACGCCAAGATGGTACTTAAATGAAGACCTTGGCTTTCTCCTACCCAAGTCCTAGTCTTAGTTACAAATACACACAACGATATAGCCATTACAATGACATAGGTTATCACACAGATTCCACACACACCCAAGTTTGCTGGGCTGTATCACTATGATGTCGCAAAGTCCCTAAATTAATCAATGACAACAAAAACACCTTAAATTGTTCCAAGCGTCATAGTCGAAAGATGATCCACCCTTGGAATCAAACCCGATATCTTGGCCTTTGCCTGACAGAACACACCATTGTCATTCTAATAAAGAGTTAGATATGTGAAGCATGGATCGTTCAAGTGAATCAGAAATTCTCTTCTTCCCGGACAGCAAAAGATCCAGCTTCAAATCCAGATTAAGTTATTAGAAACCACCACGTAAGTTATAGGTGTAGCGTTTCAAGTAGCACCTTCAAAAAGATCGTTGTACATAGGCATTTCTTGCTCATTACGTTCGTTTTGATCGTCGGTCTCGGTGATCACTACACTATTTCCTGCTGATAAATTGCTGCGAAAATGTTCTCTTTGGAATTTATTCCCAACTAGCGTTTAATTCGGCTTCTTAATTCTTCTTTAGAGCAATCATTTAGTTACTGATACATCCAGTACTTGTGGGAACTGGGGCCTCAGCTGAGTCCAGCAATGCTTCAACTACAGTAACTTGTTTCCGATTCATGTCTATAATTTAGCCTATTTTCATTTTTGAAAAAAAAAAGTTTATGAAATCACCTTTTGTCCGTGTGTGTGAGTGTGTGCGCGTATGTGTATGAGTGTGTCTGTGTGTGTGGATCTCTCCCTAATAAAATCTCAATGGCCAAAGCGATTTCAATGAAACACGGTAAGTGAATAAAACTATATCGTCCGACCTCGACCGTGATTTTCAAATTCTAGTACGTTTCACCAATTCAACATGGCGGCTGTGCGAAATATTTCACTGGTATTCTATATCTCCGCAACAGTAACAGATATGACCCGGAAACCGTGTACGGTGATAAATGCAATCCTCAGTATGTTGTTGTTAATGGTGAAAATAAATCCAAAGTTTTAATACACAAAAGCCATTTGTTAATCTTGTTGTTAGATTTTAGTATACCGGTATTACTTAGAAACATTTAAAAACAAAAGTACCATATAACAAGTGTCTTGACTTCCATTAGTACAATATGCTCCAAACTTAAAAACCTATACAGAATGAAGGGTTCATTCAAAGAACCAGACGAGTCCAAAAATTAATTTTTTCAGAAACTTAAAAGAACAGTATAACTTCATATGTGCTGAATGAAATCAACATTGCTTTTAGATCTACTATTGTGTTCAGCTTTAAATTGCACATAAAGGAAATATACTTTTTTTGAAGATAGTTGAGAAACCCTTAAAAAACATTGGACTAGTCTGTTTTTTGCCGAAATCTTAGTTGTATAGCATAACGAAATAATCCTCAAATAGATTACTTATTATGTAAATCCTAACAAAGTACAGATCATTATTGAATGCCAAATATTCCAGGTAATTCATTGTCTTAAGAAAGCATTGAAAAAACACTGAACTTTTTAGTGTGAAACATCTGCAATATTTCACACTCGTATATAACCCGTCGTGTCTGCACTTTCGACACAGGAATAATATATATACGTAGAGCTGGCCTTGAAGAGGAAGATGTATTTACCTCAAAAACTAAATTTTTAGACTGGTCTTGATTTTGGAATGAAACATTGAATTCAACTGTGTAAGAATTATTTTCTTACCATTTAATTAAAGTTAGTTTATTTGCATGTTTGCTTGAACTAGAACTTTAATAAACTTTTGTAGAAAATGGTTTCTTAATAAATGGATATTCAATAATAATAATAATATTGTTGTTAATATTATCGTATTACATAATCGGATGCTTTTGGATTCAAAGTTAATAGATTACATGAAAAGTATGTACATAGAAGAAGAAAATATAGGCTATGCTGCTTTTGATATGTCAGTCAGTTTCATCCGCTTGCTTGATCCTAAAATATTAAATCTGGAATGGAGTTTTCGGTCTTTGTTATAGGGACATGTTTGACTTTACTGAATATTTTAAAAGGCTCCGAATTGGGAAGTGAAGAGAGCAGAAAGGGAGGGTGGGGTTTAGTGTATAGGCAAAGGGAAACCGAGGGGTCTCGAGGGTTTGTATTAGTAATTCCCATCCATTCTCTAGGGTATCGAACCTTGCAGAAACTCCTCCCCCTGCATTGCTAGAGGTAGTAATACAACGTCAAATGCCAAGTTGCTAGATGATTTTAACACACATATACATAGTGTAGGGAAGTTTGCAGCAGACGAGGAGGGTTGGTAATTGGGCCTGTCACGGCCAGTTGTTTTGCTTTAGTTAAGTGAGTCTAAATGTAACAAGAGCATTTAATAACCTATGAAGCATGCAATAGTGAATAGTACATGAGTTGTCTCTCAGGAGCACGGTCAGAATATTGTGATTGGACATTAGATTTTGCTTTCCTCCTAGGGGCTCAAAACTTGTCTGGAGACCATCAAGGCCCAGGCTGGGTCTGACGTTCTTTTGACCTTCTTTGTTTCGTAGCTATTCTGACCAAGCTACATTGTTTAATTTATTGTTTACTTCCTACTGTATGATGTTAGGTTTTTAAGCCAATAATAATAATAATAATATCCAATAAAGAACAATACACCAATATAGAATCAATAGTGTCGTCCATCAAAAAGAAGAGATTGTAGTTCAACGGACACATCTTCCATATGACCGTTCACCAACAGACCAAGACAATCTGAAATTTCACGAAGCCAAAGGCAACCAAATGGAGATGGTTCCAAGAATATGAGAAAGATCTAATCAAATTGGTATTCCAGAAACGAGAAGCTATCAAACTTTTAACGCGGAATTTGATCCCAGGAGACGGAGAGGGTCTCTGCCAGAAGCACGGAAGGAGGCACAGTCCGATGGACTCAAGAAATACTGGGAGTATGTCAAGGCTGGTTGAAGAATAAGATCTAAACACAAATGAAATTGAGTGTTACCATGCAGTCCATAGAGGCTCAATTTAAACAAGACGTTCAATAAAGAACATATAGCCTACTTTCTCCTAAATGCATGGGTATAGTTATAACTCTTTGTCCTTTTCAAGGAATATAATTGAATGTTGGTTGTAGTAGCTTGTTGAAACATAACGTGCTATATTATACGTTGATTGATTGAATCCCCTCCTAGATTATAAATACACTCACTAATACAGCCATCACAATAACACATGTTATCAACACTCACCCAAGTACACGGGGCTAGATGACCATGTTGTGCAAGCCTCTCAAATGAAACAACAACAACAACAACAACAACAACAACAACAACAACAGGAACAGCTTCCTACATATATTCTTCCTCATATACAAGTACACACACTACTACAGACATCACAGTGACACAGTTTAACAGACAACTTCTACACATACCCACGTACACGGGACTACACGGCTGCGATGCCACAAAGCCCCTAAATAATCAACAATAACAACAACAACAGTCTCTACCGTGGATCAAGGACAACGAATTTTAATCGCTGCAGTCGAGTGTTGAAATGTGTGATGTTATAAGTATATATAACAATTTCGATTGCAAATACACACTATATATGCTTAGCATTATAACGCGTGAGTAGTTATCAATAAATGCAAAGAAATCAAGTAAAAAATAATGAACCCGTTTGGTTTTGAACCACGAACCTCCAGGTTAAGGGTTAATGACGCTAGCCCACTACTAGACATGGCCAATGCTAGCATTACGGAAACAACTGCTTCAGTATAACTGTATAGCATATTTTTTCATGGAAATAACGATTTCATTAGCGTTTCTTACCATTTCCATAAACCAATTGATACTAAATTTGTATTATTTTGTTCAATACTTTCGTAAAAGGATATCAATCTACTGAAATATGGACTAGCGAGCAAACAATAGCCTATATTTTAACCCAACGGGACGGCACGGCCCAGCACGATACGGCACGGTCAGCCTGAACTAATAGTCACTCCTACGGAATAATATTCTATTGTAAAATGTTAATATCCTACAGATCACCTCCTTGAGGACAGTTTAAACCACCCTCGGACTTAGTGAGGTCGGGCCTTGCTGAATCGTAAGTTACGCTTAGGCTATGATTCATATATGCGCCATCTTGAAACTATTTGGCTGATGACCTTGTAGTATTTGCAAAGGACGCGTCACACATTGTTGCAAAATTTGGTAGAGATCGGATGATTAGGTTAGTCGTATTTTGATTTAAGCTTAGAACATTTGAGTGACCGCCATTCCGTTTCATCAAGATGGAGGTGATATAAGACATGACACTGAGGTTTCCTTTGCTAGTGTTACCTCTGTACGAAATTTGGTTCAATTCGGTTTCGTCATATTTGAATTTATAGGAAGGACAGCTATACACACACACACACACACAGACACAGACAGACAACGTTTGGCAAGTGAGGATCTCATAAGGCTACTTTCATCTTTTGCAAAAATCGAAAGTAGGCTAATATAAAAATAATAATAGTAAGATATGAGGGTAGCAAGAATGTTTGTAGGGAAAAATAGATGGGAGCAATGGGAGGAAGGTAATCGTAATATGAACACGCTAGATGAAGTTGCTTCTGAGCCTACTCAGACGGTGGGGTCATGTGAAGAGAATAGGGCGGGAGAGATTACCAAAGAGGTTATTGACATCGGCAGTAGAGGGTAAGAGAAGCAGAGGTTGACCTTGGAGGCGATGGTTAAATTCAGTGTTGAACGATTTCAAAGTGAGAGGTGTACAAGTAGAGGTGGTCCCAGTACTAACTGTTAATAGGGGAACACGGAGGCGACTTGTTCGCAAACAGAGGCTAAAAGATAAAAAAAAGTCTCAAATGAAACTGTACGTATGTAGAATAATAATAATGATAATAATAATAATTTCAATGCTTAGGTAAGTGAGCATAGCTTACATGTTTGCGTGAATGCAGTATCAGGAAGTGTGTGTTGTTTTGGTACTTGAAGCTGTTATTATATTGATGGATAGAACTTAGAAAGGAGCCAATGAGCCCTGGCACTTGCTAAGATGCACCCCCGTCATTTATTTAGTTTATTAATTTGTTACCATATATTTCAAAATGAATAATACTTTTAGTCATACACATTTAACATCTATATAGTCGTATCACTAAAGCAATCAACAAGGCACCAAAGGAATTCTAAAAATAAAATCAATATTGTTGTTTTATTTAAGTATCTCATATCCCGCTGCAGAGAATGCTCATGTTCACGGTCGAGGATGAATCTATGGCCAAGACTTGGATTTGGGAAGACAGTTGCATTCCAGGCAGGCCAGGTTAGCCGCTTATACCCGCAGTGACCTCTCCACGACATGTCACTTCATTTAGGGGCTTGGACAGCCCCGTGTACTTTGTGTGTTTGTGTAGAATTTGTTAGATAACCTCTGTTATTGTGGTGTCCATAGTAGGTTGTGCATATGTAATTGAGTTAAGGATTGGGAAGGAGGCGACCATGGCCTTAAGTTAGGAACGATCCCGACATTTGCCTGGAGTAGAAGTGGAAAACCACTCCCAGGCTATGGTGGAGATCGAGCCCAGCTCTTTTCAGTTCTGCATCACGAGACTGATTGTACCTCGTTATAAATCTCAGACCAGAATTGAATTTTGGGCCGATAATCTTCATATCAGGCCCCTTAAAACATCAAGAGTGGGGAATCAAACCCAGAATCTACAGGTCCAGGGTTTCAAAACGTAGTCCAAGACCACTGTAGATGGTAAACTTGGATGAAGAACGCACTTGTGTTTCAACATGCTAGGGATCGTTGAGATGACAGTATTCCCAGCAGGCGACACCAGTGCTACCTAGTTATCATAGCCGGAAGTTTATCTCTACTTAGTATAAAACAAAGTCCCTGATTCTTGGATGTTACGGGTAAACTCGAGAACCACTGGATGGACTTTGATGCGGTTTTCACCATTCTGTAAAGGATATCTCGAGGATGATTTCTGTAGAAAATAATTTATATATGATCAAAGGAAGCCGAGCAGTAACGATTTCAGTGGAAAAGTCGAAAAAAAACAACAACTTGAGAAAACCGTTAAAAATATCTACATACTATGAGTGTAAGAATTGTTCAGCATGAAAAGTTCTACAAAAAAGTCCGCTAGAGCATTATGTCTATCTTCAATACATCGCCCACTATAAGTGTTTTTACGTTTTAATTTCTTCCAACCATGTCCATTCAACTACTGAGGCGACAGTTTACGAGCTAGCTAAGGGCGAGTCTATCATCTCTGTTACAGCCTAGCTAGCGGGCGAACCTATTGCCCCAGATACAGCCAGCAGCAAACCGTTGAGTCGTGTTGAGTTAAGACTTCTGAGAAGGGAGGTTGTGTTTGGAGTTTCCCTGGAAATGCAACTCGGGTTTTCTTCATTTTGCCTGTGAAACACAGTCAAGTTAAAATTGGACGGAAGGAGATTTGATTTTCATTCGCCTCGCCATTCCCTGGAAGTGCAACTCTCATTTCGCCTGTGAACGTTCCGCAAACTTCACAGTCAACTTAAGATTGGACGGAAGGGGGGTTATATTATATTAAATTATACTGATTGGCGTATAATCTCTACTTAGTATAAAACAAAGTCCCCTATTCTCGGATGTCGCGGGTAATCTCGAGAACAACTGAATGGATTTTGATGCGGTTTTCACCATTCGGTAAAGGATATCTCGTTGAAGGTTTCTGAAGAAAATAATTTATTTATGACCAAAGGAAGTCAAACACTAACGATTTCAGTGAAAAGGTCAAAAAATAAACTGACGTCCGTGCGCTTTTTAAGCTTACGCTGGGCAAGCCGTTAAAAATATCTATATACTATGAGTGTAAGAATTGATTAGCATGACAAGTTCTACAAAATAGCCCGGGAGAGCATATTTCTATCTTCAATACATCGCCTACTATAAGTGTTTTTACTTTTTCATTTCTTCCAACAATCTCCATTCAGTTAATGAGGCGACAGTTTATGATCTAGCTAGGGACGAGCCTATCACCCCAGTTACAGCCTAGCTAGCGGGCGAGCCTATTACCCAAATCCGGCCAGCAGCAAACTGTCAAGTCGTGTTGAGTTAAGACTTCTGAGAAGGGTGGTTGTGTTAGAGTTTCCCTGGAAGTGCAACTCGGCTTTTCTTCATTTCGCCTGTGAACTTTTCGTTCCGCAAAATTCACAGTCAAGTTAAGATTGGACGGAAGGGGGATTTGTGTATCATGCACCTCGCCATTCTTAAATTACGTCTGACAAGAATTTGTTGCACATGCATCTCCATGATAATAGTCCAGTCTGTGATTTTAACCCATCATGCCGAGACGTAAAACACATATTGGTCGTTGTTCATCGACATTGTAAAAAAAGCTCTTATCACGTAATGCATTCACAACTGTTCCCGGGCGAAGCCGGGTTGGGTTGCTAGTGAAAAAATGAAAATCCACAGCCTGCTTCCAGTCTCCGACCGGTTCAGGAATGGAATGAATGAAGCCCCCATCTAGCGGCGAGGATATGAACTGTGCTGGCTGCCGAGGCCTGATGCACTCCTCTGGGGCAATGATTAAATGAATGACAGATGAAATGAAATGAGAGTGTTGCTGGAATGAAAGTGTGACAGGGAAAACCGGAGTACCCGGAGAAAAACCTGTCTGCCTCCGTTTTGTCCAGCACAGTTCTCACATGGAGTGACCGGGATTTGAACCACGGATCCAGCGGTGAGAGGCCGGCGTGCTGCCGCCTAAGCCACGGAGGCTTCATGGTTGGGTTGCTAGTATGATTTATAAATCTTTTAAAATAGTTTGGAGCAATCATAAATGTTGAGTAAGACTTGAAGACCTTAAGTCTTATTCCTCAGTTATAACCACCCCATGGGGACCTCTTCTCCAAATTCAAATATGTGATATGCTGAACTGTTTACCTCGTGCTTCATCAGTCTCTATGGTTTCCCCACTTTTGAGCCCATGAACCAGATCAGCTATGGGTGGTTTTAATTACTTTAAGGGCAAACCAGATCTACTTGCTCAAATCAAAACCAGGTGGATGCTGCTGGGTTTGACTGTTCTCGCGAAACTAAACTGAATCTTTCGGTTCGACATTCGAATGTTATTGGTTTTACGTCCCTTTCAACTACTGGGGCCTTAAGAGACACCGCGCCAGGCTATCGGAATTTTGCCCCGAAGGGGATCATGAACGTGCCAGTAAATCTACTGATGCAACTCCCTCGCATTTGCGCACCCTCAAGTGCCAGCTGACTGTAATCTTTGGCAGAGCAGGCGGGAAAGTTACCGCTGAGCTACGCAGCCAGTCTGTTCAACATTCAGTTGATGCTCTGTAGTCCCTGGTGATAATTACTTTAACACTTTAACTCATTGCGGTTAATTTATCTTCGAGCTAGCGATTTAGTACGGACTGAGAAGGAATCAGCCGTGGCTATAAGGTAGGAACCATCTCAATATTTTCCAGGAGTAGAAGTGGGAAACCACGGGAAACCAATTGTAAGATGAGTTGGTACTGGAACCCACTTCTCCTCAGTTCTTTCTCGCGAGGGTGACTGTATCGCATCCCGCCCCAGGCCGCAGACCAGACTTGAGCTCTTTGTACAGTTAGGCTATAGATCTTAATTATATTTCTACTGATAATTATGTTCGTTTGTACGGGGTTTGGGATGAACTGAGATGAGGTGAGATGCGTTTCCTTTGTGGTAGATGATCTTTCTGACGCCAACCACATCACATGCCTAAATTAGAGATATAATGAAAGAACGAAGCTTGTATTATTACGGGACCGTTATCCTCGAGATATTAGGCCACTGGAGCTCTTTTGCACGGAGAATGAGAGGAACCAGACGTATATTTCACAATGAATGCTCCACATGCATTAACCAGGAATGCAAACCGGTCTGTTGTGGTGGGAGGCTAGAAGCCTGATTGCTACACCATCGCGCTTCCGAGTCTAATTTAAGGCACCATCCTGGCAATTGCCTGAATTTGGGATTGAGAAACCACGGATACCATTTCAAGGACGACTGACAGTGCAGTTCGAACCCACTCGTCTTCCGAGTGTGGCTATGGCCCTTGCACTATAACTTGCGTACACGGCTCGATATTTAAAGACCTAAGAGGGGAAATCAAGCCGGTGGGCCCACGTCATAAATTTATGACAGGTAAAAGAACCATCGACTAACTACAATTATTGTGTGAAGTTAAATTTGAGGTAGAATTGATTAACATTCTATTAAGTTCCAACGTTCATCGCCAGGTGACGGTTGCGGTGGCATATAGTAGCCAAGTTCACGGCTATGTGTCGTTGATGGTAGAATTTGATAGTAAAAGTAGGAACTACTTGAAATTGATCGTCTGCAGTCCTTACCTGAATTACAGATAACACACTCAATATAGTCATCACAATTAACACCGGTTATCAGACAGATTCTACACACACCCAAAGTACACGGGGCTACATGAACGCTTTGTCGCAGCCCCTAAACTAGGGAACCAACCAACCAATCTATTTGAAGACGTTGCTTCCTTAATGAATGTGAGAGAAGCAAGTAGTTAACCTCCAGCAATTCTTCTATATTTTTGTCGTGTGAGTTGTGGGGTTTCGCCCTTCAGCAGTCTCATGGTACAACCTGCCTGAATCCAGCTCTGATCGTCGTCCTTGCACTATGTCTCACAAGGGAACATCACCAACTCGACCCTATATTTTAGGGATAGAAATAGCTCACTTGTATTGTATCTGACTCAATAATCTGCCCCCGTGTGAAAATGTGGGCGATGTTCAACAATATTTTTGTCGTGTGAGTTGTGGGGTTTCGCCCTTCAGCAGTCTCATGGTACAACCTGCCTGAATCCAGCTCTGATCGTCGTCCTTGCACTATGTCTCACAAGGGAACATCACCAACTCGACCCTATATTTTAGGGATAGAAATAGCTCACTTGTATTGTATCTGACTCAATAATCTGCCCCCGTGTGAAAATGTGGGCGATGTTCAACAATGCAATCTAAATGTTCAGATTCTTAACGTCCACTCACGCTGCTTGTATGTCACTTGCTTTGCTTGATTTCTAAGCGCCAAGAACTGCACAGTAGAGTTAACACCAGGAAACAAATGAGGGGCGTGGAGGGAGAAAGAGGGAAGGACTGTTGATGTATGGTCAGGTCTGCCCAGCGTATTTTGAAGTCTTATTTGCCAATAAGTGTGATTTTACGTGAAAAGATAGGTATCTGATATACGTTAACCGTGGGCATGTGTACATTCAATATCAAAGCGCTCGAAAATCAGTAAGTGGGAGACTCAGCGGATCAGAGGGTTTTTACTGCGTTGCACTGAATTATGGCCCAAATTGTTACGTGGGACCGATTACTGAACCTGATATTGCAAGAGAGCCATTTATCTCTTTGAAATATGAGGTCGAGTTGGTGATGTTCTCTTGTCAGACAGAGACGGCAAATGCCTACAAGAATTGCAAGAGTTTGATTAGTTGGCCATCAAGGCTAAACTTTTGGTACATTACTTCCATAGGAAGGAGATAAACTAAGGGAACTCTTAACTAGCACTACAATGTGCCACAAGTATGGGATGTAGTGAAAGGATTGTAATCCAACAAAGATCAAATCAGAGCGACCAAACGCCTCCTGATGAGCCTGACTTGGTACAACTAAACGAAACCCCGCAACAGACAAGGCTAAAAGCCTACACAATTTGCAAAAGTTTGAATTAATGGTCGTGAAGACTAATATCCCATTAAAAAGTATACCAGGAAAGCCATCAAGACTATGGAATGAATTCCTCAACTTTGTTTCGTAGGTGTGCTCGTGTGGGGTGTCTGGTTGTGAAGTCAGGGAAATTGCTATGAAGGAACATCCCCCTTTAAAGGAAGATCACAGTGGTGGGTGAATGTCTTGTGCATGCATCAGACGGAAATAATCTAACATTTGTATGTATAGGACTGCATTCGGCTTTCGTAGGCAGAAGTTAAAATCGAAGTCGTCTGCCTTCCAGATCGTCCAAAAAGACTCAGCTGGGGAGAGATTTCTATTTGTATTGCGAAGCTTCGCTGCCTGTTCTGAATGCAACCACTTACTGATATTATCATGCACATATCTTCCAAATTAACATTACATTTTGTTTTCGATGATTTCATAATAATAGTAATGGTTTTGATTTTACGTCCCTTTTAACATTTGTGGCTTTTAGAGACGCCGGGGTGCTCTAATTTTGCCCCGAAGGGGATATTTAACGCACCAGTAAATCTACTGAAATGGCATTCTTACATTTGCGAACCCTCAAATTCCAACTGACTGTGCCATGTTTGATCCTGCAACTTTTGGTACAGCAGGCGAGAACCTTACCGCTGAGTCAGGCAGCCAGTCGCTGATGATTTCATATTTCGATGATTTCATATTTTGCCCGTAAATTCATGTTGTGATCGTCAGCCCATGCCCTCAAAATTATGAGTCCATGAGTGAATAAGTCCAAAAATACAGTTTGGCTACCTATACCGGTATATAACGACCTGTATTACTCGTCCTTGTGGAGTTGTTCATACAGCAGGTAAACTTCAGTCATAGAATGTTATTTAGCTGACATTTCTGAGCCCTTACAAATGTACAGCAGTTATTACACAGAGCCCGAATAATAGAGAGAAGAACATTTTTAAAATGAAGGAGATATTTAACACTTTCTTTATAGAAGGGAATGAGATGTAGGCATGTAAACGGTGCATGTAGAACATCAAAGGGACTTCAGCTCCAATTACAATTATAGCGGCATAGCAGGGGAGCCTGGGTCTAATCCTCCCTCTCTACCAGAACATGAAAGAAAGAACACAGAGAAAGGCGAGTATTCCGATAGGGAAAAAGGCTTTATTTCTGCCATACCCCATTCAGAGGAAATTACACCATAAAATAAACAGTTCTGAAAATGACTCGCTCTTACTAAGTTTAGTAATTGTCTGGCATTACGAAACGCCAGCCTGCTGAGCAACGTTCGTACTTAAATAAAAATGCTGCTGCTGCTTATAATGATAATAGAGTAATACAGTATATGCCTAAAGATTTAGAGGATTGCGCTATTAGTTGTCTATCCATGGACCCGGGTTTGATTCCAAACTCAGACAAGAAATATATTTCTCGTTTGAAGTACCAGAACAGTACTGTTGCATCCAAGACAACCCAAGTGGTATCAGTTTTGATGACTTGCATCAGGCTAGTGCGTCAAGCAAGTTTACATATAATTATTATTATTATATATATAATTATTATTATTAGCCTACTACTACTTTAACTATTATTAATACAAATATTATTATTAATACTTTTACTATTACTGAGTGCCAGACGAAAATCGCGAATGTCAAGTTCGAACCAAGATCATTACGACAACCTGGAAAAAAGTGGACGGATGAGTGGGAGAGGGATCATTCCATGCGAATGAAGAGATTTTGAGAGGAGCGGAGGAGACACACCTCCAAATGACATCATGTTATCAAGTTTAATCGCTCTCCTGTAGGGGAATTTTCGCTTAAATAAATAATAAATAATAAATAATAATAATAATAAACAATAATAGTAAAAGTAGTAGTAGGAGGAAGCGTGATGGTGCAGTGGCTTAGCTACTCGTCTTTCCCTCGGACGGCCGGGGTTAGAATACCGGTGACAGCGGGGTGGAATTTTCACCTGAAAAATCACGTGGCGCCAGGAAGGGCATCCGGCCTGAAATCCCCGGCCAAAACCAAAATGAGCCTGGTTGGTTCCGGCGACCCCAATTAATTGGGAAAAGTCGAAGGAAGTTTAGTAAAAGTAGTAGTAGGCTAATAATAATAAATAATAATATTCTTTATACACAGCTTTAATAATGAAAGTGCGTCTGTATTTCTGAATTTCTACGTATTTTGCGTCATTTACGCATTACAGACAGTTTTGTGACGAATGCGCGCAAAACTAATTAGCATACCCACCAGACTGTCTATCTGTCTGTCTATCTGCCTGGGCTATCCTTCACAGGCAAGGAACCAATCATTTACGTAACTTTTCACCTTACCACCCATTTCAAACTTGCTGGTAGTAGGTAACCAAACTGGTCAGCTGTGGCTCCTCTGTTATGAAAGTTGATATTGCAGATTTGTTTTGGCTTACAAGTGCTTTAACATTGTAGGCTACAAAAAATCATGGCCTTCCAAGCTCTCTACTAACTAAATATTTGCTTTACATCAATCTAATCAATGTTTTGATCACTGGATTTACATCTGATGGAAAATTTAATATTGGGTGCCACAGCGGTAATTTAGGCAATGACCATTCAAGTTTGATTGGATGAAACCTTAAAAATTCGGGATATAAAATAGAAATGAATGGTTGATTGGTCATTTGTGTACGCTTAATGAATTAAATCCTCTCTGATAACAAGTATTTCTTAGATGTCTCGACTATTCTATTTTCTATCCATCTGGACAACGTTTCACTCTCTGTGCTGTAGATACCAGCTCCTTTGTGGCTCAAATAGAAAGCGTTACAACCTGAAATGTATGGAGATTCAGTTCTGAGTCCCGAAACTGTTTGCAATTTCAAGTTTCAATTTTTATCAGTCAATTTTCGTGTCACACACTAAACAATGGCGGGGTGTTTGAGCGTACTACCATGACGAATAGAAGGAGAAAGTGAGAAGACTCCTGAAGTTCAAGCGCGCCCCGCAAGGCAGCGCTAGAGTGGGCAAGTTCCACACTGCCGGGGTCAGCTGGTCTTAGGGATTGTGCTAAGGGAAACGAATTACTTTGTAACTAATACTCTTTTAAAAAGTAATTAGCGGTTACAATTAAAATAGCATGGCAGGGCACAATGGAAAATATAATTAACGGATATAAGAACTACGGTCTTCATTACATGTTACGGAACGCACAGATTCCTGGAGTATACAGTCGGAGAAAGCCCAGATCTTTCTCGTAACATCTGCAGGATTAAGGATGTGAGGTTGTAGAGAGCTTGTCTTGCCACTGACTCCTAACGAATTCCTGGCCTTTTTATTTGATTGACTACCATCACAAGTAAAGCCAGCCACCCTCGCCGCAGCCTCTTCTAACTGCAAAATCACCTATATTAGAATTTTTGCGAGAATGTCCCCTGGAGTAGCATTTCTGCTTGCATAAACAGCAACTGGTTGCACCCAATATATGCATGAAAGGTACGAACAAGAACACTAGAGCGAGATTTGCAAGTACGTTCTTCTGGAGGTCAGGTGTGTGTTCACCTAAATCAACTAATCCATCTACTTTATCAGAAAAGCTATTTAACTCGATTTCTTCTCTTAGCTTCTCTTCTTCGAAAATTACAACACCGTAACGTGAATTATCATTCTTTTCTTCTTTAAAATTGTCTGAAATAGCATTTATACGAGGCGTATTAACTCCATAAGGGCACTTAAGTCCTTTACAAAGTTTCCTCAAGCGACTTTCTGAAGGCAGAGGCAAGAGATAATGTCGCCGACAATGACAATCTTTTCGGTGATTTTATTCTCAACAATAAACACTCTAAAATGAATTAATTGCTGTACCTCATTCCATTGGGAGATTTTCCTGGCATTTCTTGAGAATAGTGTCTATTATCTTTTCCTTCTTGCTAAGGTGTTCGTTATCTTTGTAATTAAATGCCTGTGAATTTCGAACCTGCTTCTCCAGCAAATTAATTCTCGATTTTGCCGATTTGAGGCAGGATCTAACGCGAATTAAATTACGGTTAGCATTCTTTAGGCGCCTTTTGAGCAATATTATAGTCTTTTCAGCATCAGTAAGTACACTAGAATGACCCAAATTCTTATCAACATTGGACTGACCTTTTAATGCCTCATTCGTTGCTCCACTCCCATCTTCAATCTTCTTTCTTCTTTCTCTGGTGGTGTCGTGATTCTTTTCCCTGTTGGGAGCTTTACGGGACTTATTCTCACTACTTCGGTAAATTAGGGAAAAAATGAGGCACTGCTCCAGGACGTAACTTCCACCACACACGAGAGATTTCCACTTCTTCACCATTCACTATAAAATTACCTGATTTTACTATCAAATCATCAGAGAAATGAATTTGACCAATTCTAATTGTATGTCTACCCCTTATTATTCCCGTTTTTCCAACGGGGTCGGGGATGAGATGCGATGGAAGTCGTGGCGATGGTTTTTACGGCCGGATGCCCTTCCTGACGCCAACCTCATGAGAGGAGTTAATGCGAGATTAAATGAATGATGGTGAATGAAACTGGGCAAGGATGTGGAAGGAAACGGCCGTGGCCTGTCAGAAGGTACCGTCCCAGCATTTGCCAGGTGTTGAAAATGGGAAACCACGGAAAACCATTTCAAGGACGGCCGACGGTGGGGCTCGAACCCACGCGTCTACCGAGTCAGCAGAGAGCTTGGCCCCATGACCTAATGCTGCGCGTTAGCTAGTGTAGCCACTTCTGTCGGTAATTTGACAAATTCTAATACTTCGCGTTAACTCCGTATCCTTTCGTGGAATAGCTCTGGCCCATTTTTCAAATTGATTTTTATTCTTCGGTGGTGAAAAAAATCGTTTATCGTCAACTACTCTACCATACCCTGACTTACAGCCAGGCAAAAAACAGTACGGCATGTTGAACTATTAAATTAACAAAGCCGCATAAGAAATATGTTTGAAGTTCACAACACAAAACGCTGATGTACACAAGCCACAATGAACTGAATTTAAGAACTGAAAGCAAAGAAAATTCAATTTAATTCACACAAATATCTCACACAGTAACTTCTCGCTCACTTTTCTAAGACCCGGCTCGACCCAACAACAGGACACGTTGTTGGACATTAACGCTTGCAGTGCTTGTAGCGGCGGGACCACAAACTACCGTGCTATAATGGCGGAGTCCTCACACTAGGTCCTTCTATTCGTCATGGTACTACTTTAAATAAGTGGCAATACGATTTTTATGCCTGGGAAAGAATAATGTTCATAGTTGTACAACAAAAGTTGACAATAATGAAACGGAAAATATCCAGTCCATTGTGTATCACTCGCACGTGGCTATACCTTGTTTCCACAGGTTTTGGCACGCTTTACACTGCGCCTTTACGTCCAAATGGATGAATTTAATTAAGCCCCAATGCAGTCACATAATTGTGAACACATTACTTCCCAAATATGTGCCTCTTATGGCACAACACACAGAACAGTGTCTGGATATCACACTTGGGAAAAACAATCATAAATATTAACTGATTATTTTACGAAATGACATGAAGAGGACCATGTTTGCCCAAATCCTTATTGACAGAGTTTAATTGTGATAGTAGAAGATAACTTAAGTCAATAAAATCCAATTATTGATTACACAGTACCGGATTCGGTTATATTATAACCTTATTCAGCAGATATGATACGAATGAAGTTGCAAGATTACATAGGCTATAATTTTATAAAAAGTATGAATACAGAAATATTTCCAAAAAGTTAACTATCTAAATGATTGAAAATATTCAAAAATTAAAATTGGGTATGTTACAACTTCTTTTAAGTTAATAATGAATCAAGAAATTCTTCAAAATAGACAGCCAGTAGTGGACAAGTCAACGATATAAAACGATAGAATAATGTTGAAATGTGAACTGTGTTTATATTGAATTAGAGAGAAGAGAAAAGCAACGAACCTTAAACACTTACATGGGCATAATGTTGTTTTTCAATTGTGGAATTTAGAGGTTGGAATTCAGTGAAAATTATGCTTACGTTGTATTAAAAGGTCTTGTCGTACATTATCTTACGTAATTAATAGTTTAGGTAATTTACTGATTAAAGTTAACATTGATCAAAAGTAGCAGAATAGAATTAAGACCTAAGAGATGGCCATTAGTTGCCAGTAAAATAATCTTCCGTATAAGAAAACAGCTTCGATATTTTATTAAATACTGTGAAAGAAATATACAAAGCAGAAAGACAGATTTTAAAACTCTCAACCAGTAACTCTACAATATTTGAGTGTAATTATATCTTGTCACAGAGTTCTTAACGAGCGGCTTCGGTGGCGTAGTCGGTAGCATGCTGAGCTTCGATGCCCAAGATAGCGGGTTCAAACCCGGCCGAAGCCGTCGGATTTTTTAAGAGCGTTAAAAATCCCTCAGTATGCCTTCCTTCGGAGGGGAAGTAAAGCCGGAGGTCCCATGTCATAGATTTATGGCATGTTAAAGAACCTTCCACTAATTGCACCTGTGTGAAGCTAAATTGGATAGGTTAAGAATGTAAACAACGCTCTTAGGTTTCTACGTTCGTTGCCAAGAGCCGACTGCGGTGGCGTCTAGTAGCTAAGTTCTGAACTTGGCCCAGTAGTCGTTGACGGTGGCGCTTGGCGGCAAAAGTAGGAACCATTTGAAAAATTCTAAGTTGCAGTACTTAAATTTAAAAAATTCCTCTCGGCACGCCGGAAGGCGGAGGTAGATTTCACCGGGCAAACTAGGGGATAGGCTATAATAGCCAAAATATGCAGGTTTTCGTAGGAGGATGAGACCTCATTTATTGCGAGAAAGTATTTTACAATTGGACGTTAGTTAACATTTTGTCGTCTTTCTATGCATATTTTTAACATTTTACTGTCTTATGGGGATGGTAACCTTCTTGTCATTTGGGGTTCATTTTTATACTTGTGATCACACTGTCCTTTGCAAGGTTTGGAACTAATGTGTAACTATCTAACAGTCTGTTACTTCTTCACGCAAAATGTTATCTCCCGCAGAGATGTTGGTTAGTTCCTCAGTTTAGGGACTGCGACAAGGTGGTCATGTAACCCCGTGCACATTGGGTGTGTGTAGAATCTGTCTGATAAACGGTGTTATTTGTGATGACTGTATTAGTCTGTAATTCAGGTAAGGTCTGCAGACGGTCAATTTTAAGTAGTAGTACCTAATTTTGTACCAAATACTAACGTCAACGACACCTAGCTGTGAACTTGGCTGCTAGATGCTACCGCAACCAGCAACTTGCAACGGACGTTGTAACTTCCCCTCCGAAGGAAAGCATGCTGACGGATTTTTAGCGCTCTTAGAAAATCCGGTGACTTTGGCCGGCTTTGAACCAGCGACCTTAGGCATAGAAGTTCAGCATGCTACCAGTTAGCCGCTTCCCTAATAGTCAGATGGAACAAGAAGTTCCGTGACGAACTAAAGAGCCTTCTTTTCTTAAAATTAAGATTCATGCCATAGATTAATCTACAGTATATGAAACTATCTAGAATAATGACGAAATTAAGTGGGTAATATCGAAATGTCTTAATTAGTTCGAAATAAGGTCTACTAGGCATAATGTAGCCTAATAGAGCAATACAGTTGGCAGCTCTGGTGACTGAATATATTCTCACTTCCATCTCCTAAGGTACAGAATACAAAATGTGGTTGAAGTTCAAAGGACGTTACATGGATTTAGACATTGGATCTATCAGTACACGTAAAAGCATGTTGGAAACAATGTCATGCGAGTGCTGGTCAGAAATAATCTGAAATATTATATCTTTTTGTACCAATTTTGGATGAAATCCATTTGTTGTTATAGAAGTAACATGTATTTAAAAATTGGTCCTATCAGCAGGCTTAGAAGCATGTTGGTAGAACTGACGTATAGAAGTTACTCCAAATTAATGTAAAATGTCAGGCAATTATGTGTGCATAGTTTAAACCTGTCGGCTTGCATACTTTCAGATATATTGGTATTTAGATAAAATAATAGAGATAACATTTATTGACAGTTGACAGCCCTGGTGGCTCTTAATAATACACTCAGTCATACCTGTTTATGTACACATATTACATACAAAATTTGGTTGAAATCCAATTGATAGTGTAGAAGTTATATGCATTTAAATATTGGACTTATCAGAAGGCTTAAAAATATTTCGGCAACGCTGTCATGTATGGCCACCTGGAAATTAAACTGAAATAGTATTATCTACATGTGTGCCAATTTTATAATAGCTCCCATGTATACCTTCCAAGATATCCAACATGGAGCTACAATTTCTAGTGCGTTTTTTTAGCAGTTGGTAGCACTGGCATCTTTTTCAAATATGGGCCTGAGATATTCCGGTATACAACTTTACTCATACTAAATTTGGTTTCGATTGCTGCAGCCGTTTAGGAATTGATACGGGGTGGGGGACATACACACAGCCAGACAGACAGAAGGACTGACAGACAGACAGAAGGACAGACACATTTTCTCGGATCGATCTCATAAGTCTACTTTTTCCTCATTTTTGAAAAGTGTGAAAAGTAGGCTAAAAATGAATGTGATCTCGTCAATGGCGTTGTCTTGGCAACCTCTGATAGATCATCCCTTATCAATTTAAAAGCGTTGTTATGGTAACCTCTGATGGCACTTGGCATTTTTTTAAATTCCGAAATAATTTTTCTCTTCCCTTGGCGTAATGGTGGGTCATATCAAAAATTCTTTCAGACAAAAGTTTTAGGTAATTATTAGGGGAATATTTTCCATTTTGTATGGTTTTGATATTGTGCCTATTGAGAGAGATATGATTAATGTTTCCCGAAAAAACCACTTTTTTCGACCCCTTTGGTCAATGGTTGGTGCTATCAAAAAACTTATTTGACATAAATTTTTGGCACTTATCCGACACATATTATGAACTTTGAATGGATTCGATATTTCACGTATTAAGAGAGTTATAGCGAAATTTCACTTTTTCGAAATTTCGAAAAAAGCCCCCTATTTTCACCCCCTTCGATTTTGCCCATTAACGAACTCGACCGAGATTTTATAGGGATATATATTATGTAAAAAATTCAAAGTGATTGGTACAAAATTACGGCAGTTATCGTGTCCACAAGAAACTGATATATATATATATATATATATATATATATATATATATATAGATAGATACATATATACATAAATTATATATAAACTTTTGAACTGACGGTGGTTTTGGGGTCTGGGGGATGTGAAACGCGAAGATATGTCGAAATTTTCCGGAAGTCGAAACATGGTACCCATTGCAATAGTTAGCTTTCTAATGAAATCTACCTAAAACAGATAACACACACTAATACAGTCAACACCGGTTATCAGACAGATTCTACACACACCCAAAGCACACGGGGCTACATGACCGCGTTGTCGCAGCCCCTAAACTTAAGAACAAACCAATCAACCAACCAACCAACCAGAGTTCCTAACAGCTGCAAAACGTGTTGTTTCGAGAACGTTTGCGTGTGTTATTGACATGAGTGAATTCGCCAATGATAATATTAATTATGTTCCTGAACTGAATTTGCGTCACAAAATCAAATCTGCAGAGATTTCAACTAACCGCATAATCGTGATCCTGTACTAAGGCGTTATCAACTTACTTGCTTGCGATTCATGGCATAGACTGAGTGTTATGACAAAGACTCAAACCACTATATAATTGAAAGTTTGGATGGACATAAATCAGAATTTTTACATGTACTTATCTGAAGGCCAGTTAATTGTTGTTTTCCTTGTAACTAATTATTGAATAAATGTTTCGTGTAATATTTATTAGTGTGGATGATTATTGCTGTGATCGTGGAACTTGGGTGTCGTGCATTCTTCCCATCTTTCAAATATCTGACATCATCGACCAGGAAACGAGTCCGCGACCTAGAGATCACTTTCCACTTGAAATTTACTTCTTTAATCATCATCATTAGTCGTTTTACTCATTGCTGAGAGTCGTGACCTCATTTCTTCACTTCATTAGGAACTACATCCTTGACGAGACGTTTCCATCCTAAGCGATCTTCAGCCCTTCACTTCATTAGTAACTACATCCTTGACGAGACGTTTCCATCCTAAGCGATCTTCAGCCCTTCACTTCATTAGTAACTACAGTACAGCCTTGACGAGACGTTTCCATCCTAAGCGATCTTCAGCCCTTCACTTCATTAGTAACTACATCCTTGACGAGACGTTTCCATCCTAAGCGATCTTCAGCCCTTCACTTCATTAGTAACTACATCCTTGACGAGACGTTTCCATCCTAAGCGATCTTCAGCCCTTCACTTCATTAGTAACTACATCCTTGACGAGACGGTTCCGTCCTAAGCGATCTTCAGCCCTTCACTTCATTAGTAACTACATCCTTGACGAGACGTTTCCATCCTAAGCGATCTTCAGCCCTTCACTTCATTAGTAACTACATCCTTGACGAGACGTTTCCATCCTAAGCGATCTTCAGCCCTTCACTTCATTAGTAACTACATCCTTGACGAGACGTTTCCATCCTAAGCGATCTTCAGCCCTTCACTTCATTAGTAACTACATCCTTGACGAGACGTTTCCATCCTAAGCAATCTTCAGCCCTTCACTTCATTAGTAACTACATCCTTGACGAGACGTTTCCATCCTAAGCGATCTTCAGCCCTTCACTTCATTAGTAACTACATCCTTGACGAGTCGTTTCCATCCTAAGCGATCTTCAGCCCTTCACTTCATTAGTAACTAAATCCTTGACGAGACGTTTCCATCCTAAGCGATCTTCAGCCCTTCACTTCATTAGTAACTACATCCTTGACGAGACGTTTCCATCCTAAGCGATCTTCAGCCCTTCACTTCATTAGTAACTACATCCTTGACGAGACTTTTCCATCCTAAGCGATCTTCAGTCCTTCACTTCATTAGTAACTACATCCTTGACGAGACGTTTCCATCCTAAGCGATCTTCAGCCCTTCACTTCATTAGTAACTACATCCTTGACGAGACGTTTCCATCCTAAGCGATCTTCAGCCCTTCACTTCATTAGTAACTACATCCTTGACGAGACTTTTCCATCCTAAGCGATCTTCAGCCCTTCACTTCATTAGTAACTACATCCTTGACGAGACGTTTCCATCCTAAGCGAACTTCAGCCCTACACTTCATTAGTAACTACATCCTTGACGAGACGTTTCCATCCTAAGCGATCTTCAGCCCTTCGTAAGATATCGTGAAGAGGTAGGCCGGTGATCTCCTTTGCTTGGTCTAACCATCTACTTATTGTTCTATCTCTTGGTCTGGTATCTTCAATTTTGCCTTGTGGAATGGTCTTTTCTAAATTGGCTCTTTCTCTCCTGAAGGCGTGTCCCAGGAATTGGAGGTAACTTTCACTAACGCGGGAAGATAAACGTTTTGTGATGTTCAGTTCGTCTATAATGGTAATAATACAATCAAACATCAAATTGAGCAAAAGTGGCTATGTTGCCAACGTTAAAGGATTGATTGGGCACTAGGATTTAGTCGAAATCAATATGTTCTTCACAAATGTGTTACTAAGTTGAAACAATTGCTTAAAAATATCAACACAAGAAATCCTCAAACTTTGTGTTTTTTTCTTTGCCCAAATTGACAAAATTCGAAATATTCTTGCGTTATATTCGGGATATCACATTTAGCGAGCCCATCATTCATGAATTCATGATATAATTGCTTCCGTATCGTGATCCTCACGTTCGAGGGTTTGGTGGCGTAGTTGGTAGCATGCTGAGCTTCTATGCCCAAGGTTGCGGGTTCAAACTCGACCGAAGTCATCGGAATTTTTAAGAATGTATGCCTTCCTTTGGAGGGGAAGGAAAGCCGGCGGTCCCATGTCATAGATTTATGGCATGAAGAAGAACCTTCCACTAACTACACTTGTGTGAAGCCAAAATTTGTAGGTTGGAATTGATAACGCTATATTAGTTCCAAAGTTCGCCGCCAGGTGCTGGCTGTGATGGCATCTAGTAGTCAAGTCCGCATCTAGGTTTCGTGGACATTATCATTTGGTAGCAAAAGTAGGAACTACTTGAAAATTGATCGCATGCAGTCCTTACCTGAATCACAGATAACACACACTAATACAGCCATCACAACACCGATTATCAGACAAATTCTACACACACCCAAAGTACATGGGGCTACATGACCCCGTTATAACAGCCCCTAAACTATGGAACCAACCAACCAATACGAGGGTTTTATTCCTGGCCGAGCAAGTCAGATACTTGAATGATATACAGTTCACGTAGCTGATTTCAAGACAGGATTAGTTAAATATCAGCCACTTATTCCAGTTCCACCGTTAGATAGCACTGTAAACGGAACGTAAAAATTGTAGAGACGATCACATAAATGGCTCCAAATCCGAACTATCTACTAGGTATCCGAGGCCATACCGTTAGTTTTAGTATTGTTATTAGTCTGTCTTACTACAGCATACTCCTCACACCCGACCAGGACTCTCTAGGCTGCAAGTCCATATTTTGAACCTCACCTGGTATTAATTAAAGTGAAGAGGTCTTTAAAGTGAGCCTAAATAATGCTGCACGTCTTGGTATGTGTTAAACCGCTATCATGAGAGCCTGAGTCTGTTGGGCTCACACAACATATCATGTCTAGCGCGAATTACTGGGCTGGACTGCGTGCATAATAGATGGAACACGAGGCATGCCAGCACGCGTGCCCTAGCTCTGTTACATTACATACTACTACTCCTACCATATCATATTTTTTACCATCATCAGCTGGGTAGAAAGAAACTTGATGATGGGAAGCAATATTCATTAACTCGACAAAACAGAAGTCGTGTACAACTTTCTCCACCTTGTAGCTGTAGTCGTGTGGGGTTCAAAATTCCTGATATTTCAAGGGATTCTGCGTCTGTCATCTTCATTTTATCGTGTGCCTCTAAATATTTCTTTGCAGTCATTTTTCTCTGTTGCCTTATTAACAATTGATATTGTAACTTTCAGTCGGTCAATCTCTACTTAGTATAAAACAAAGTCCCCGATTCTTGGATGTCACGGGTAATCTCGAGAACCACTGGATGGACTTAGATGCGGTTTTCACCATTTTGTAAAGGATATCACAAGGGTCGTTTCTTTACAAAATAATTTATTTATATATGATCAAAGGAAGCCGATCACTAACGATTTCAGTGGAAAAGTCGGAAAAAAACTGTCGTCCGAGCGCTTTGTAAGCTTTCGCTGGGCAAACCGTTAAAAATATCTAAATACTATGAGTGTGAGAATTGTTCAGCATGAAAAGTTGTACAAAAAAGTATCTTCAATACATCGCCCACTATGAGTGTTTTTACGTTTTAATTTCTTCCACCATGTCTATTCAACTACTGAGGTGACAGTTTACGAGCTAGCTAAGGGTGCGTCTATCATCCCTGTTACAGTCTAGCTAGCGGGCGAACCTATTGCCCCAGATACAGCCAGCAGCAAACCGTTGAGTCGTGTTGAGTTAAGACTCCTGAGAAGGATGGTTGTGTTTGGAGTCTCCTGGAAGTGCAACTCGCGTTTTCTTCATTTCGCCTGTGAAACACAGTCAAGTTAAGATTGGACGGAAGGGGGATTTGATTTTCATTCTCCTCGCCATTCCCTAGAAGTGCAACTCTCATTTCACCTGTGAACTTTTCGTTCCGCAAAATTCACAGTCAATTTAAGATTGGACGGAAGGGGGATTATATTATATTAAATTACACTGATTGGCGTATAATCTCTACTTAGTATAAAACAAAGTCCTCGATTCTTGGATGTCACGGGTAATCTCGAGAACCACTGCATGGATTTTGATGCGGGTTTCACCATTCTGTAAAGGATACCTCGAGGAAGGTTTCTGAAGAAAATAATTTATTTATGATCAAAGGAAGCCAAGCAGTAACAATTTCAGACAAAAAGTCGAAAAAAAGTCCTGGCGTCCGTGCGTTTTTTAAGCGTACGCTGGGCAAACCGTTAAAAATATCAATATACAATGAGTGTAAGAATTGTTCAGCATGAAAAGTTCCACAAAACTGTACGCAAGAGCACATCTCTATATTCAATATATCGTCCACTATAAGTGTTTTTAGACTGGACGGAAAGGGGATTTGTGTTTCATGCACCTCGCCATTCTTAAATTACGTCTGACAAGAGTTTGTTGCACATGCACCTCCATGATAATATAGTTAATAGTCCAGTCAGTGATTTTAACCCATCATGACGAGACGTAAAACGGATATTGGTCGTTGTTCATTGACATTGGAAAAAAGCGCTTATCACGTAATGCATTCATAACTTTTCCCGGGCGAAGCCGGGTCGGGTAGCTAGTATAAAATAATGTCATTACTGGAATAGGTGAAAACATAATCTGAAATGTTTTTCTTTTTTTATCGTATGGCTTTTAGTGCCGGGAGTGTCCGAGGACATGTTCGGCTCATCAGAGGCTCTAGCTGCTTCTAGCGGACACCCACAGGCTGAGCTACAAGTTCCGTTCAATTTCAAGTAGACCTAGTTCCAACTTTCGCTACCAGATGTCAATGATACCTAGTAGTGAACGTTGGAACTTTGATAGAGCGTTCCAACGAAATCTAACCTCGAAAGTTAGCTTCACACAAGTTTAGTCTGAGGAAGAATCTTTTAAATGCCATAAATCTATGGCATTGGCCCGCCAGCTTTACTTCCCCTCCGAAGGAGGCATACCGAAGGATTTTAACGCTCTCAAAAAATCCTTTGACTTCAGCCAGGTTTGAACCCGGTACCTTGGGCACAGCAGTTCAGCATGCTACCAAGTACGCCACTGAAGCCGCTAATCTGAAATAAATTACATGTCATTAAAATAGTCATATATTGTTACGGACTATTGAAAAGAGAGTGTTTGTCTACTATTCATACACTATTTCGTATGTTGTAGCTATATCTTTTTACTTTTAACCAATAACATTATTATCCCGTACCTTCTTCCACGAAATATCAAGGGTGCTGCGTACTTGGTAATCTTTAAAGACGTACTGCATGAGTTCTTAGACGAAGTGCCACTGCATGTTCGTCAAAACATGTGGTTTCAGCACGATGGCGCACCACCTCATGTTTCACGAGATCATCTGCACCACTGAATTGGGCAAAAGTGTATAGGTCATGGTGAGACTTGAGACGGCTAGACTACTACATGTGGGGTCACATGAAAACGTTGATTTACGAGACCCCTGTGGAATCCGAGGAAGACCTACTGGCGCGTGTTATGGCTGCGGTGGATGTTGGAGGACCAGGGATTGGAGATCGTGTGTACCAGAACATGGTACGGAGGTACCGTATCTGTATTGACATCGGTGGTCGTCCCATCGAGCCCCACCTGTAATTGGACCCAGACGACAAGCAGCAGGAGTCTGACAGAGCGCCGAAAACGTGGGAGCTATGAACGTGTGCTGTGGTGGTTTATTGCGGGTAGCGGGTAGACGGTACGTTTCCGGGCACAAGTTCCTATGTTAAACTTGGTCCCCACTACAAGCCCTCCAAGTTGGAATTGGGAATTTAGAAACTTACTGTATATATCTTAATCACATGTCATTTATTTCTGTTTTTTCCCACATATTTCAGTGATTGGAATTATGCTGTGTTTACAAACTGAAATTTACAATATTAATGCATTTGCTTCTATTAGTTGGCAGTGCTGGGAGTGTTAGCTTTATAATTGAAGACACCAGTGTTAAATCCTTATTGATGACAGCATTGTATACTTCCTTTTTTTTCCCCTTGAGGTGGATTCAGCTTGAATAGGCCACCCCTGAAGATTAAGCAATGGTGGGAATTCTTAAACTTCAGAAAATCAAGGTTCTGTCATGTCTATTGTGGCGTTTCGCCACATCAAGTTGGTGTCATCAGCAGGCACTTGGTATACATATTCAAGTATCGAATTATTCAAATTGCTCGAATATTTTCGAAAACGAATATTTGATTAGATTATATGAATAGTCCGGAGCCACCGTGGCTTAGGCGGCAACACGCCGGCCACTCACCACTGGGTCCGTGGTTCAAATCCCGGTCACTTCATGTGAGATCTGTGCTGGACAAAATGGAGGCAGATTGGTCTTTCTCCTGATACTCTGGTTTTGCCAGTCAAAAATTTAATTCCAGCAACACTCTCCACTATCATTCCATTTCATCTGTCATTCATTTAATCATTTCATCAGAGGAGTGCGACAGGCTTCGGCAGCCGGCACAGTTCATATCCTCACCGCTAGATGGGGGCTTATTCATTCCATGCCCTGACCCGGTCAGTCGACTGGAAGCAGGCTGTGGATTCTTCATACGAATAGTTCGACTATTTGAACTATTTGCACATTCGAATATTTTGAACACTCTCTGAATATGCTGTTATTTTAGTAGCTTCGTGGTTTTTTTTTTTCAGAAACTCAAAATAAGCTAAACAAGCATTTATGGTATATTTGACCAGTCCTGCCTGCCAAAATAGTTGTGTTATTCGCATATTTCATCATATTAATTGATACACCTTCAACTTTAAAATCCAAAAATTTAATAGAATAGCAATCATTGATGAATCAGTTCTACTTAGCAGGTCCTTAATACCTTTTGCCAGCTCTATCTTCAAAGCCTAATGTGATAGCATACATTGTTGTATTAATTAATAATCCTTTAATTCTTAAAAACCATAAAATTAGTTCTATTAGCATTAAATTGAATTGAAAGAAATCGTTTTTTAACTTCATTAATTCAGCTTATCAGGTCCTGAGTAGTTTGTAAACACTGTGCAAACACTGTGCTTATCTTTATATAACTAGTGATACTCCTTTAACTTTAAAGTCACCTATATTTTCCAAAACCTCCTTTAATATACTTTAAGTTAGTCGCGAAACGTTATCCTGACAGGGATATCATGTCAGAAATTTAAGATTTGGAAATGAATATACCATTTAACAAATCAGCAATAATTTTCGAGAAACCTGATATCAAATACTAAACATTTTACTTCTCTGACAGGAGGTCCCTTTTCAATCTCCGTCATACATGCTTTGAGCAAAAGATGTGATAGTATATATCCTTTGCGCACACCATGATGAATATGTAAAGTTCTTGTTAAATTATCCTTGTGCCCTTGACAACTATTTCTGTTTTCTTCAGTAATTGTATGAGATAGGGGGTAATTAATTAATTGTCTTGGCGTCAAAATGATAGTGGTATTTCTTCTTTCTTCAACCTTGATCACATCTACCTCGTCAAGAATAGACCCATGTGTTAACTAGTAGACCAGGTTAGTCAGTAAATATGAAACCAATGCCTTATTTCTCGTCATGCTGCCATGAATTCTTCTTTTTTACCTGCATAATGTTGTGTTAGTTAATATGAATGGTTGTATGCTTCATCAACCTAGTGAGTTTTGATTGCACGTTAGCTCAATTGCTACAGCATTAGGTAAAGACTAGTTGAAACCCATCAAATCATGACGGACGATGAACAACATATTTACGGAAGAAGTTTCCTATATAACTTACATTATTTCTACGATTACTTGTTGGCACTATTGCAACTTTAAGGTCGTCAAAAGATTGCACTATTGACATTGAAACATATTACTGGCACAAATCTCACATGGAGTGACCGGGATTTGAACCACGGACGCTGCGATGAGAAAGCGGCGTGCTGCCGCCTAAGCCACGGAGGCTTCCCCAGGAGATAAAACAAGTGGTTCCGTGAAGAACTATACAGCCTATTTTAATATATCCTACTCATGTTAATTGCCTCTATCAACAAACAAAATTTCAGTTTGATTGTTGTGATAGATTCTTAGATATTGAGAACCGTCTAAATATTTCAGATGGTCGCCAGTTTGGATTTTTATTTATGTACTATTACATGAAGATTATCGTGTACGTGTGGTATTCAAACTTCAATCGCATGATCAGGAAACAAGAAGTAAAATAGTACATTATACAACGAGCCTATAATGGCTATAATTAAGACACGAGTATGTTTATAAAACGAGCGTAGACTATGCGAGTTTTATAATTTACATACGAGTTTCTTAATTACCATTATAGGCGAGTTGCATACGACTGTTTATGTTCGACGATAATTATAACTTGATTATATGTTTTAACATAAATATTCATAAATATCTGTTGAGATTGTCACTAGAATTTTGTGATCGGGTGCTGCGCAGGGTAGGATATCTCTGATTTCCAAGCTCTATGACCGACCGACGCATGCGCTCTGTGTGCTTCAATGCCATATGTGCATATTGAGCACCAGTATTCAGTAAATATGTCACCGAAATCGTTTGAAAACAACCCGCTGTGTAGAAATTGGGTTTGGGGATATTAAGGTACAGTGTCTCATATTCACCAGTTTATTTACGCGAACATATGCACGGTGCACTTTCGGTAATTTATATAGACATGTTGGATTTTGAGCGCATGCGCGAAGGTATCCTTATCTAATTGGCCAAACAACTGTTTCTTGTGCTGTGATTGGTGGGAGAAACTGTTTCATAATGAAAAATAGTGTTATAATGACCATCATTATGACACAGTTTTCAGACATATAATTGTCAGGGTCGAACATAAATGAGATTTTAAAATTTCGCACAGCTGCAATCTTGTAGTTATGAAAACAATTGAATTAAATTAAATACCAGTGGATTAACATTTGTACAAGCATTTAACGTTCAAAGTGTCACTGCACTCGGATAGGGAAATCGCGAGAAACATCCATTTAAATATTTATATTTCGCGTCGCCGCCATATTGGATTTGTGCTCACCAGGTTACTGAAAGTCCTATATGTGAACTTATGTTCATAGCCTCTATGAACATTAAAAAAAATCAGTTTGATTGCTGTAAAAGATTCGTAGATATTGAGATCCGTCAACATATTTCGGATGCTCGCCATTTTGGATTGTTATATGTATAGGCCATAGAGTTATGTACCAATAAAGGAAAATTATTGCGTAGCTTCATTATTCAAACTTTCACTTCGATCGCATAATTACGACACAAGAAATAAAAACTTAATTTTAAAATTTCGCACAGCCGCCATCTTGAGGTTATGTAAAAAATGAACTAAATTAGATGCCAGTGCATTACAATAGGTATAATCAATTATTGTACCACATTTCACTGCGCTCAGATGGATAAATCACGAGAAAAGTCTTTTAAAATGTTTCAAATTCGCATGGCTGCCATGTTCGTCTTGTACTTTACAGATTTTTGGAAGTTAATAGATAAACTTTTAGCAGAGCCCTTTATCACCATACAAAATTTCAGGGTGATATCGGTAATAGTTTCGTAGTTATAGAATGCCAGTGAAATATTTCGCACAGCCGCCATATTGAGGTTATGCAAACAATTGAACTAAATAGGACACCGGTGCATTACAATGTGTATAAACATTTGCTGTACCAAGTTTCATTACGTTTGGATGGTTAAATCGCGAGAAAATTCTATTCAAATGTCTAAACTTCGCTTGGCCGCCATGTTGGTTTTGTAGTCACCAGGTTTTTGAAAGTCCCATACATGAACTTCTAGTAGTTCCCTTTATCACCGTACAGAATTTCAGGATGATATCTGTAATAGTTTCGGAGATACTGAATGCTGGTGAAATATTTCGCACAGCAACCATGTTGGATTGGTGAGACAAAATATAGTTTGAAGGGCACGGTCAGGGTCAGCCAGAATGGTGCTATGATCTTACCGAGTTTCATTGAAATCCCTCCAGCCGTTTAGATTTTATTAGGGGGGGGGTTACACACACACGAATCACACACACACATACGCACACACACACACACACGGACAAAAGGTGATCTCATAAGCCTATTTTTTTTTTCATAAAATGAAAATAGGCTAATAAGGTATGAAAAAATATATTATCGTAATAAAAGAAATATTTCCGGTGCAGCAGTGACAATTCATATTGAAATCAACTTCTAATGGCTCCCAGAAAGGTATATGAATCATAAATAATATATTTTCAATAATCTGCCTTGTGAAAGTTATGAAAAGGAGTAGCCTACCTACTCTCAACAATTAATGAATCTTCCCCTCGTTTATAATTCTTATAAATAACTCTCACATTAAAACGAGGTGTGGACATCCGCCATGTCTGTTATGACCAAGCTGATTCTGCGAATGCGCTAGGCCGAATAATTTGGCACTTTTGTTTATAAATTTAAAAATATATGGTAACATATTTGTTTATTTTAAAGACACTCTGCAAATATGCAGTCCAAGGGCTTTCGTCAGAGTGCATTGCGAAGTCAATCGGTTCAGCCGTTCTGTCAATCACGCGGTAACAAAAATCACCTTAGCATTTTAGATATATAGATAAATATTCATGTACATTGCTTCTTATGACAAGTGTATAGTTACCAATCATCCACACAAAAAGTCCATGAAAATACTGGAGCATTAAGCGGTAATGGAGCTAAAACATTACTTGAATTGTAGAAATGCATGGCAGCCCTGTGTCACCATTCTCATACCTTTGGTTCTTCCAAACTCTAACTGCTACACTGACTCCTCCCTTAAAGCAATCATTTATGATCATTATTCCCTAATACTTGACAGTTATGAATGTCACTACTACACCTCTGTCTGTTAGGTAGTCAGCCCGAAGGCTGGTTGGATCCTCAAAAAGCACCGTCATTACGTTATGTGAGTAGATACCCACAAAAACCCAAGGCAGCGCTATATTGAGGCGTTCTAGGCAAGAAGAGGAGTGAGGTAGTTTGCCATTGCTTTCCTCACTGAGTCAGAACAGTAGTCCTAACCCTATGAGTAGAACCTTTCACAGCATTCACAGGCACTGACTGTGCCCCGAATGCCATTACTAAGCACCACCCATACCTCAGTAGCTTCCATATAATCACAGCCATGAGTGAGACTGAGACATCGGTGAAAAGCCACCTTTTACTCTAGCCTGTGCCAACTGACAAATGCAAGTGTACTGTATTCATCAAGAGATGGCAAACAGGCCTACTACCCAGGATAACGTAATTCACCTAACAATATCAACAAATAAAATGAACTATGCTTATGACTGCAATATCCCAACGTTAACAGTGTATTATCAGCATGATAATTTCTCTAAATGGATTATAGACAGCTTATCCAGAATATAATCAATAGCCTTTGTGTGCTACTGTATGTTATTGACACGTGCATAGTTCAAATCATACATCCAAATTCAATTACATTCAATTTCACCTTCCTTTCAATATGATAACAAATATGAGATATCAATGCAACATTTCTATAAATTCCTTTATATAAGAGCAGCATGTTTATGAAAATCCCTGATCACATATATGTAATACGCAGAAATGCAATCAAAATATAATATTATTAAACATCAAAGTAGCCTGTTGACTAATTAGATGTGATCCCATTATTCCACTATTATTTCACTTGAACAATTACGTGATTCTATATTCATCCTACCTGGTGTTCATTCATTGTCTGCTCTTCTAGTCAGTTCCATGTGATTTCATGATGTCACTATAGGCTGAAGAATACCACTCTACAAGAACTAGGCCTAGGTGCTATGGTAGTAGACTGCCATGCATGGAGACACACCAGTATGCTCTTTGTGAGCAAGTGAGATAGCGGTTCTTTGCTTCCCACTCATAGCTTCCTGCTAACAATAGTTACACTGAAGAAAATGGAAATTGCAACACCCAGAAGGAGTGGTGCTATATTGCTGCAATTGAACATGCAGGATGAGTGTTCGGTTGTGATTCGATGATTACACTTTCAGGTCTCTCTGACTGCGAGTTTGGACAACAATCAATACAGGATGTGCCCACCACGAGCTGCAATACATTGATGAATTCCGCGAGGCATGGAGTCAATAAGGCCCTGAGGATTTGTGGCCCATGCTTGCTGGGTCGCTGAGGACGGTTGGCCAGTTGTCGACCCATCATGTCTCACACATGCTCAATAGTACTGAGGTCCGGGGATCTGGCGGGCCATTCTAAGGTTGTGATGTCGTGGAGAGCTTCTCTGGAGATGCGTGCAGTGTGAACCCGGGTATTGTCCTGCTGAAACATCCCATTAGCAATGTTCGCCATCATAGGGACAACCACTGGATTGAGTACCCTATCAACGTACTGTCGAGCAGTCATAGTGCCCTCAACAAGCACTAATTGTGATTTCACATTAAAGCCAATAGCTCCCCAGACCATAATGCTTGGTGTTGGCTCTGTGTGCCTCTCGACAATAAGGTCTGGGCGGCCCCTCTCCCCTGTACGTCAGCGCATACGATTCCGGCGATCACTACGGGCAAGAGAGAAGCGCGATTCATCACTAAAGACGACCCTATGCCATTCGTCGACCCACGTCGATCGTTCTCGGCACCAGGCCAGCCTTACACGTCGCTGTTGTGGGGTCAATGGAACACCTTCTGCAGGGACACGGGATCGTAAGTCAGCTGCACGCAGGCGATTACCAACTGTTTGTTGTGTAACGTGGGGTGCCACAGCTGCTCGAATTAGCGCTGCTGTTGCATGGGGTTCCATCCGGGCCATACGAATGATGCGGCGATCCTCTCTCACAGTTGTCTGTCCCGCTGGGCCTGTGCCCGGTCTACGAGTGTAGGTACCTTCATTTGACCACTGCTGCCATACACGTTGTACCATAAATGCCTGTCGGCCGACACGTGCAGCGACAGTCCTTAGCTATAATCCAGCCTCACACAGCCCAATAATCCGAGCCCTCTCAACCGGCGACAGTTGTTGATAGCGTGCTCTTCTCTGTCATCGAGGCATGTTTGACGGGGAACACTTCACTGCACAGACTGCAAGTCAACTACGCTACACCAGAGTCCGTATACTGGAGTTGATTCATCCGCGACCAATCACGTGGGGAGACCTGTAGCAGCAATCCAATGGGTCTGAAACTTTGATCGTTTACATACCTACACGGCATCGTTCCATATCTTGAAAATCAACACAAACGACGAATGCCTTCAAGGTGTTGCAATTTCCATTTTCTTTAGTGTAATACAATGCTACGGATCTTCCTGTTTCTGCGCCGACCTTTAAAATTTGCTTTATTAGTGGTGTTGTCATGAATTTAAATACTACCGCGGTGAATAGTCGTTTAAGTTTGACTATTGGATATAAATATTTCACTATATCGATAACACCATTTGGTCAGAAGATTTGATCCATATGCTAACTAGGAGGTGTGGTTGTATTATCTTTTCAGCATTGCCATTTAAAATTATAAACGTATAGTGGTGTAATGGACAGCATTATTCTGGTTAGAGGGACTGGAATGGTGTCTTGACATACAAGTTCCCAAGGGGTGTCGACTTACACCAAGCCAGTGGGCTTCAGGAGTATACTCTTATTTATAATTATGCCTGTTTACCATCTCTTGATGAATGCAGTACATTTGCATTTGTCTGTTGGCACAGGCTAGAGAAAAGTGTGGTTTTTCTCTTGTGCCTCAGTCTCATTCATGGCTGTGATTATATGGAAGCTACTGAGGTATGGGTGGTGCTGAGTAATGGCCTTCAGGGCACAACTAGTGCCTGTGGTACTGTGAAAGGTGAAAGGGTTACTGCTATTGTTCTGACTCAGTGAAGAAAGCTATGACAAACTGCCTCACTTCTCATCTTGCGTAGTACGCCTCATTATAGTACTGCCTATGGCGGTACTTTCTGAAGATCAAACCAGCCTCTGGGCTTGACTATCTAACAGACAGTGAGCTAACCGTAATGTGCAAATCAATCAGAACTCGTCAAATATCGGCTTTAAATACATTTACATCACCTATTCCAATAAGATATAGCCTAAGGCATTCTCTGAAACTGATGGCATTTTACACACGTTGTAGAATGTAAACAGTGCAACAACACCCGTTCTGTGTTAGTATCTTGAAGCAACATTCTTATTTAAGATCTGAAAATTTTGACACTTTGCCGTTTGTCCTCTACCTTCCTTTAACGATTGTTTCTTTCATAACTTATTTTACACCTTCTCAATTCCATCCTTCCTTCCTATATTCTTTCATTTGTTCCTTAGTTATTTTCTTTTCGTATTTTGTAATCAGCTAGGTTTATTTCCATCATCAGTGTCTCCTTTCATAGACACCATAGAATCACTGATGTCTCAACCTCCCTACACATGCTCTGCAATCACTTCAGTGAACGTACTCGAGTATCGTAATGCCACAGCCAATCGTGAAAGGAGCCAATGTGTACAGTATTTGCCTTTGTGTTGACTCGTATGACAAACAAATCAACAAGACGGTGAATGAACAATACAGAGCTTCTCTCTACTTGCCAAACAGACATCATTATTACAGCCTTAATAGCAGTCATCTTAGATTAACATTATTGTATTTCTGAAGGTAGGATTTATTGAAGGTGATCCTGTGTTAATGTGCTGCAATCTGTCTAGAAACAAACCGTCCAACCCTCACTTTGTATGTCTATATATAACAAGGGGAAACTGGGCTATATACACACAGAGTCACAGAGCAAAGCGAAGCACTTCCGCCTCTTTATACTGTACGCGTACCAGTGCATTTTAATGAGCTAAGCGCAGATGAAAATTACCCTCTCGTCAAAGTTACATACCTATATCTGGTTATAGCCTATACATATATATATATGCTCGTATATTAAAAAACACAGACTTGCCAGCATTGGGAAAGCAGTTGTAGATATACTCGGGAGTATAAATATTGCAAAATAGATCATTTCATTTTATTGAGGAAGACTACGAGAATCAAGAAACATACAGAGTGAGTTAATAAGAACGCTAAAAGAAAAATCTTCTGAATTATTGAAGGTATCTAAATTCTCTTTCTATCTGATGTCTGAAAAAAAGGGGATCATAAAACGACGTTTAGTGTCAACCAGCAGCTTAAAAAACCTTCGAAATATCTATAAGAACTAGGTCGTTTTAAAATAAAACTACACTTAATACTGTCACCAGCACAGTTCATAAATAGAAAGATTCAGTGATGTAAATACTTTGAAAATCAGAAGAGTATGTGCTTGCTTCTGAGAAATTGTTAATTTCAACACCAATTCGGTAAAAACATACTCATTTAAGTCTCAAGATAATTACACCGATTAATAACTTCTAGACTGGCGACAGACATGAGTGTGGTTATATTTGAAATACCAAAGTTTGTATAATAGCCTCATAGGTTAATAATGCCACGGGATAACATTACCGAGCATTATTATGATGATAATTGTTGTTTTTAGGGGCCGACCATCAAGGTTATCAGCTCTACCCTGCATATAAGTATCGTAAACTGTTCGAGAGGTATTTTCGATTAATGTCTTGGGACTCACCCACTACATTACAAAATTCAAGCATAATGTACAGCTCTTGTATAAAGAAAACAAATACTAATTGTATTAAAAATACCATAGGAATTGATTTGTGAATTTAACAAAAGGTAGTACAACGAATAAATACTACAACATATAACTCTGTTCAACATAATTGTTCTGACTTGTATAAAAATGTCATGTCATTAGTGCAATAGGTTAACATCCTTTGATGTTGAAATACCTTTCCATTGCATAGAATTGTTTGTAGAGAGCCGTAGCTATGTAACCGTGGACCATTCATTTAAAAAATCCTAGAGTGTATTGAAAAGTTGATTATGAGGAATTTATATCTAAAAGTTAATGTAATTAAAATTATCATAATGGTCAAATTCAATAGCCAATAATTTTAATGGAAAGAATAAAAGTTATTGAACATTTTCAATTTTGATACATTTTGATTCTATTTGATATTTGAATTAAAACTAATGCACGATGATTGATCGATGCAATAATGTTTTATTTTTATTGGTAAAGTCCATGCTATAGGCGTTGACACTATTACAGTAGAGTACCCGATGCATAACTAACCCCATTATATTTATTATGAAGTGCAACATAAGCATTTATTATTTCTTTAACAATAAATGTTAGGAATTTTAAAAATATCATGGAATAAAATCAAAGATTAATTGCAGATATCATTTCAATTCATTACTGTTATTGACTCACATAACTCTGTTCTCAGTTATTAAAGGTTGGTTGGTTCGTCAGTTTAGGGGCTGCGACAACGTGGTCATGTAGCCCCGTGTACTATCGCCTGCAAAAATAACGGGCCGTCTTGCCGTGCGGGAATTGAGTTTTTGAGCCATCAGGTTGGCATCACTAGGGGCGTTCTCGGGCGGAGAATGCTGAGAGCCGTAATTGGGCACCTGTCCTTGTTGGTAAAGGGGGAGAGGAGGGGAACAGATCGAGGAGCGCAGCACCAACTTTGATTTTCTTTAGTTTCGCGCTTGGAAGATTGTTGCAGATGAGACGATGTTAATAAATCTAAATGTAAATGCCAAGTAACCCATTAATTGTTAAATCTCGTTAGAAAGGCACTGTTGAGTTTTACTGTGTGCGAAATTTTTTGAGAATCGAGTTTTCACAGTTAGGGACTAAACGCATTTTAAGAAGAAGAAAAAGAAGGAAATCGCAAACGTCCTAACCTAGTTATATTTTTAAGCATTTTTCTTAATAAGAAATAAGTTTTGAAAGTAAAAAGACAAACCTAAGGGCATAAAAACCTTAGTAATTTTAAAAGCACTCACGTTAACAGGAGGTTGTTAAATCAAATAACAGAACTTAAAGCGATGCTTGTGTAGCAGAGAATCTTTAAAAATTATTCAACATGCCATAAGCTTCTGATTCGTTTATCATGGATAAAATCAGGGGAGGCAATTGTTAGCAGCAAACTCTTTTTTATTATTCAACATCAATAAAATATTAAGCAACAGAAAAAAACATCAATAAAATATTAAGCAACAGAAAAAATCAATAAAATACTAAGCAACAGAAAAATCATCAATAAAATATTAAGCGACAGAAAAAAATCAATAAAATATTAAGCAACCGATAAAAACAGCTCATTTACTTTATTCCCACATCAGTTCTTATAATTAATAATGACAAATCCCTACCTAAATCAACCTAAACCACAGCCTCACTCTCATTTCTTGTTGTCTTAAACTAAGACACTTTCTTTGTCGCTTCATAAGATGCGTTTTAGTGTCTCAAAATCTTAAATCTAAAATTAAATATCTCAAAAGTAAGACAGAATTTCTATATGTGTCTGAAATCATTTTTATCAAGACACTAAAAATCATCTTGTGCGAAGCGACAAAAAAGTGTCTTAATTTAGCCACCAAGAAATGACAGTGCTTTGTAGAAAATAGACGTCTAATCGTCTTATAGACGTCAAAGTTTTACATTTTCAGCAAATATGAATTATTTCAACCATGTATGAAAAAAATAATATTTAATATCCTAGGTTATAAGGCAACCTAGCTTATTTTAACCTTCGAATCATCTAAGCTTCAGATAACTCTACCCTGCAAAATGGCATTGGATTAGGCTTATGAAGCGGGTTATGACACGTCATTCTGCGATGTGAAGACTTTTGAATAAGCTAAAAGTTTACGTCATGTTGTCATATAGCCTAACCGAGGCTAAGTTAAGTTATTTTAAAAAAATATTGCTACTTTGCCAGACGTAAAATTTAGCCGTCTCTTAGACGTTTATTTTCATAGGAAATTGAGTAACAAAACTTAACACTGGTCATACCATGCAATCACAGATTAAACTTATGTCAGTCAACATTTTTTAAAATTTAATGAGTAATTACTTCAACCAAAAAAAAACTGTCAAATTTAAACTTCAAGCTTTTCTTCAATGAGTAAATTATTTCAACCAAAAATCTCAGCCAAATTTAAACTTGAAGCATTTTTTCAATGAGTAAATAATTTCAACCGTAAATGTCAGTCAAATTTAAACTTAAAGCGTTTTTACAAAGAGTGGATTATTTCAACCAAAAATGTCAGTCAAATTTAAACTTAACGGGTTTTTTCGAAGAGCAAATCATTTCAACCGAAAATGTCAGTGAAATTTAAACTTAAAGCGTTTTTTCAATGAGTGAATTATTTCAACCAAAAATGTCAGTCAAATTTAAACTTCAAGCTTTTTTTTTCAATGAGTGAATTATTTCAACCAAAAATGTCAGTCAAATTTAAACTTAAAGCGTTTTTTCAATGAGTGAATTATTTCAACCAAAAATGTCAGTCAAATTTAAACTTAAAGTGTTGTTTCAATGAGTAAATAATTTCAACTGAAAATGTCAGTCAAATTTAAACTTAAAGCGTTTTTTCAATGAGTGAATTATTTCAACCAAAAATGTCAGTCAAATTTAGACTTAAAGCGTTTTTTCAATGAGTAAATAATTTCAACCGAAAATGTCAGTCAGATTTCAACTTAAAGCGTTTTTTCAATGAGTGAATTATTTCAACCAAAAATCTCAGTCAAATTTAAACTTAAAGCTTTTTGCAGTGAGTAAATAATTTCAACCGAAAATGTCAGTGAAATTTAAACCTAAAGCGCTTTTTCAATGAGTGAATTATTTCAACCAAAAACAAGATGTTCAGCAAAGAACATATAGCCTACTTTCTCCTAAATGTATGGGTATCTTTATGACTCTTTGTCCTCATCCCTAAAACAATCACCCCAACCACAATGTATTGTTTGTTTTCTTTTATATTGATAATAAGCCAGTAAGTGTCAAGATCAATATTATATACTTTATGATGATTGAATAACAAAACTACTAACTTATTGTAATGCATTCACGTCCGTTAATCTCTATATTAAGCCAGCCTGCAAAATTAAGAATCTTCCGCCCCAATCACAGTAGGTGGTGCTGCGACCTATCAGTGAATTAATCTTTATCTTGTACGCCTATGCACTGCCATCGTAATGTACTACGATGGCAGTGTTCTATGGGTGTTGAATGAGTAGGCAGTTTAAAGTAGCCAAGAGGGAGGCGATCCAGCTGGCAGTGTTTAAAGGTATTCGGAGCGCGATCGTGGCTAATAGTTGAACTACCAGTATTACAAAATTGCCATACTTCAGGAGGCCAGCTCAGGCATTTACACAGCGTTATGTTTGGAACAATATTACCCACATAACCCACAAGAGGACAGCACCGTACAGAGGCATTAAGAAGGCTGTGGTTAATGACAACGTGTATCTAGTTCTTCTATTCTCCTTTTCCTAATGGCTTCTGTTTATGTGCGATGCTGGGACTGTGATTTTATTAATATACGAGTGTATACTTTATCCTCTCCTTTGAGCTAAATGACATTTTATTCAGTATCTGTGGAAAACGCTCGTGCACATCATTTGTAAAAGAATTCAAGAAAAAAAAAACCTAACTGTAGCAGTTCTCGATCCCCAGTCAACTGCGTGTCAGACTAACATGCTAGCCCAGAGCTAACCGTATCGATGACGTCAGGTGTTCTTAACTGACATATTAGATACAAACTGTTGGCAAATAATGACTTTAAATAAACGATTTCTTCACTGCAGTACATCTTCATTAAAGATCATTTCATACAAAGTTTATATTATTGTATCAGTACGGTATATCACATACAACATACTAAAACTACTGAAATATAAGACAGGCACATGAGGACAGCTGCCATCTTGTCGTGTGACACAAACGGCTCAGCTCTTTCAAGCCACTCATACTGTATAATATTATAATATTAAATTATAATAAATAACGGATCACGACCTTCAGGATAGCTTAAACCCCTCTAGGCTCGATAATCGGAATTGGTGGGTCTTAAGCTATTTATTAAAATGGTTGCATAATTCACACGGCCGCCATCCTGAAATGGCATGGCCGATGACCTTGAATTTTGGGTGAAAGACGCGTCCTATATAACGGTATGTTGTCACCAAATTTGGTAGAGATCGGATGATTAGTTTAGCCGTAATTTGATTTTACGGTTTGAACATTTGAGTGGCCGCCATTCTGTTTTGGTAAATATGGCGGCGATATAAAGTATGACACTGAGGTGTCCTTTACTAGTGCTACCTCTGTACCAAATTTCGTTCAATTCGGTTTCACCGTGTTCGAATTGATAGGGGGGGACAGACATTCAGAGTACACACACTCACACACACACAGACACACACACACACACACAGAGACTCACACACACACATACACACACACACACAGACTCACACACACACATACACACACACAGACAGACACACTTTTTTCGCCCTGTGTTGATCTCATAAGTCTACTTTCATTTTTTGCAAAAATCGAAAGTAGGCTAATGACAGTCAAATTTAAACTTGAAGCGTTTCTTCAATGAATGAATTATTTCAACCAAAAATGTCGCCATTAACAAGTGAATCCACACTCCCCCCACCCTTTCCACCCTTACCTACAAGGACAACTGCCCAATCACGCCTCACAGCCTTCCCTTCCCGAAAACACACTAAGTGATATCAACCTGATGGCTCGAAAAATCAACTCCCGCACGGTAAGACGGCCCGTTATTTTTGCAGGCGATAGTACTTGGGGTTTGCTTAGAATCTGTCTGATAACCGGTGCTAATTGTGATGGCTGTATTAGTGCATGTTGTCTGTAAAACAGGTAAGGACTGCAGACAATCAATTTCAAGAAGTTCCTACGCTTGCTACCAAATGCTATTGTCAACGACACATAGCTGTGAATTTGTCTACTAGATGCCACCGCAACCAGTACCTGGCGAGGACCGTTGGAACTTTAAGAGCATTAATCAAATCTAACCTACAAATTTAGCTTCGCACAATTGTAATTAGTGGAAGGTTCTTTTACATGCCATTACTCTATGACATGGGCCCGCCAGATTTACTTCCCCTCCGAAGGAAGGCATAGGCTACTGAGGAATTTTTAACGCTCTTAAAAAATCAGACGACTTCGGTGGTGTTTGAACCCGTGATCTTGGGCATGGAAGCTCAGCATGTTACCTACTACGCCACCGAAGCCGCTTCAGTTATTAAACCAACGTGGCAATCACGGATGTTCTATTTGTTATTTCATGACAGTGTTCACCTTATGAAACATAGGACTATGATATCAACATTTTGTCCGTGTGTGTTTCTGTGTGTCCGTCTGCATATTGGTCTCTGTATGTATACTTAAATGTTTTGATTGACTGCAGCGATTTAAATGAAACTTGATGGGGGTTTACAACTACCCTGTCCAACCTTGCCTTATGAGTTTCAATACTTCTCAACATATCTGACATGGTGGTCCAGCGAAATATTTTCCCAGAATTCAGTATCTCCGAAACAATTCCAGCAATCAATTTGATGTTCTACATGGAGATAGAAGACTATACATTTAGCTCACAAATGTGACACAATAAATATGGCAGTGACGTAAATTTCAAATACAGAGCAGTACATACAATTGCTTACCTTTAACGAAGCAAGGATGGGTTGCATGTCAATGAATTCCTTCGACTAGTCACAGAATGATAAAATTACAGCAAAACATGGTAAGATTGACCCATGCTACGGATGAACCATACAGACATGTACGTTTTTGGTGTAGATGGCATTCGTGTGATGAAATGAATGAGATTTTTTTTGAAGTAGAGATTGATTTATTTTGTCTGGCAAGATTAGGGCCATTGGGCCCTCTCCACCATCTAACCAGATTATACCATTAACACCCAATGAATAATACAAATGTGAACAGGTCTGTACTACTTAAATCTAACAGTTATACAATGTTGATATAAAATACATATACTAACAATGAGCTTGGTGTAGGCAGTAAATTTTTGTAAGTTATTACTAATTCATTGCTAGGGTGAATAAGTAAGATACTTAGAAGTAAGTTTAAAATTAGAGTAAAAAGTGGAAATGCCTATGCCGCATTCACGAATTGTGGGTGGATTGTAAGCGTATTTCTATAAGTATGATATAACTTATTTTCTTTAGTATTTGACGCGTTATTGGATAGATTGTGGAGCAAATTATTCCCAGAAAAAAGACTATAATGTTAATTATCTGGCACTGAATTGTCTAGCTTAGTTTCGTAAATTACAAAAGTCACGGAAATAACTTCCCCTAAAATGAATTCGTTTTACGCCCCTTATAATTAGTGCGGCTTTTAGAGATATCGGGATACCGGAATTCCAGCATAAATAGGATCTTTAACGTGGCAGGATTCAATCCTGAAACTTTGGGAACAGCTTAGAATGAACTTCTGTGATGCGTTACAGAATTCCATCTCTTATAGAGGAGTCATAATAGGTACGTAGGGTTAAGTGATGGTGGTGATGATCGTTTTAAGGTGTGGAACATTTAGGTCATTGGTTTGTTGGTTGGATGGTTCTTAAGTTTAGGGGATGCGACAACGCGGTCATGTAGCCCCGTGTACTTTGGGTGTGTGTAGAATCTGTCTGATAACCGGTGTTAATTGAGATGACTGTATTAGTGCATTGAGGTCATTTGCCCTATTCGTCTTGTATATTAATATAGGTATCTTAAACAATAGATTACATGCACATAGATTTCTGAAAAGGAACGTCTCTGATCCATGTTTGTTCTAATGAACTGGTCTGTGGGAAACTTGATTATAATGAACCGGTACCATGACCTAAATATTTCAGTACGCAATCTTTTAATGTTGCGTTCATGTATCCAACTGTAGATAACAGATCGTCATGTCACTTTGGGCACATATATTCCAGTGTTGGAGGAGTGCTAAGTGACGCATGTGTTCCGACTATGTGCACAAGCATGTGAACGCTACCACTTAGAGCTATGTAATAAAGGAATCCATCAATCAAATCTATGCTATTCAAATCCCCAGATCGCGATTTTAGTGTACATGTTCATTCTTTATTTTTGATTGCTATTTAGCTGCAATAAAATTATTAATTAATATCCTGAACTAGCACCAACAGATAGAGCACATGTACTGCAGTATTTAAGATCGCTTTGTCTTTATTTTAAATCACACACAATGGGCTATTACAAACGCTTTAAAATAAAAATGTATCGTATTATCAACATTTCATTCTTCAAATTCGATGCTTATAGAATGCCAAACAGTGGAGTCCAACGTAGAACAGTCATGCCATCTGGCGGATAAGATAATCCTAATAGAGAGAGTGCATTTTAGCGGCCATAATAAGAAACTTTTCAATTAAAGCTGAAAGGTAATCTGTGGGCCGTTGCGCAATAAGTTGGCCGTGGTATTCTGCTGGTTGCTCCTAGATGTCTCTTGCAGATCCGCTGGCGAATTTTGTTTTAATTGAATATTTATTTTCCATTTTAATATGCACAATATAACGCCTAATTTTAAAACATCTGAGTAGTTACAAAACAATAAATATAAAAAAGAAGCAAAATAACCCAACTCTGGTAGGTTTAGAACCCCAGTCATTCGAGTGAAAGGCTAACGCTTTACGACGCAGCCGAACAAGTCAACCAAAATTCGCCGATATCAGTTGAATTACATACAACGTCTTAGCAAATAATGATTTAGACTAGACGGTTTCTTTAGTGGAGTATACTTTTTATATTTAAAGCATTCCATACAAAGATTATGTTATTTCTATCAGTAGGCAATATTGCATGCAATACTCAAACTAGTGATATATAGGTCTGGCACAAGATATCAGCTGTCTTCTAACTGAGACGGCTCAGCTTTTTAAAGTTACTTCTGCACTATAATATTAGAAGATCAACTTTTAATTTCCAACGGGCCACGTCATATAGTACAGTTTAAACGATTTTCGGTTCGATAATCGGAACTGGTGGGTCCCATGTTATGGATTATAAAGTTTGCATAATTCACACGGCAGACATACAGAGAACACACACACACACAGAGACACACAATATTTGGTCCTGTGTAGATCTCATAAGTCTACTTTCATTTTTTGCAAAAATCGAAAGTAGGCTAATACGCTGTATTAATGCTTCACGAACTAGTTGTTGTTTTTTTTGTAAATAAATAAATAATTATATAAATAAATACATAAATAAATAAATAAACACCACAATTTCCAGTTTATGGTCAGAATTCATGGAGGCTAACACTACATAGATATTCATATTACACATACGTTCTTGTTAAAATTATTGGAGCACGCACAAGGGAGGAATGAAGATATACTTTGAAAGCTCAGTAAGGCTAAGAAGCCGGCAGTTTAAGAGCATATGACGTAAGCTAATGGCGCGACACGCAGCATGTGTGCTCCGCCATGTGACCATCCCATCAGTGGCACCGGTCCCCCTTAATGACCAGAGAGAGGGGAGGCGAGAGCAGTAAACAGAGAGAAATACAATTCAGGGATATGCACGACCCCACAACCACACATGTACAACCTTCGCAAAAAGTATAATCCCAAGTATTTTGAATATAAACTAGTAAACAGCGAATTTGACTCTTAGAGTAATATAGCACAGTGACATTTCTTTCGAACTCAGCAGCCCAGTTGAACGCGCTGAGTCACGCTACAAAACTACAATGGGAACTGCAGCAATTTAAAAGGAATCCTGTCGCTGACGATGGACATCCCCTTGCTTTTCCGGGGAGCCTCTTCGAATTCCAACCAAAATATTTACAGGAACATTAAATGAAACTACGTTCTACCTCGTAGATATTTCATCGATTTGTTTTAGTAATGGGCTGTGTTAACCTAAAAATACAAATAGGCAACATTTTGGAACGATCAACATTGGCAGTCTTGAGATAAGACCTTAAAATATATTTTGATAGGGTATTTGGTATTTCGTGGGACAATGTCTAAAATAACTGCAATGATTTAATAGTTAGATTTGAGTTTGCAATTATTGTCCTACACCTTATAGCAATGGGGCAGATGACCTCGCTGTTCCGCCCCCTAAAACCTCAATAGATAACTAACAGTGGCCACAATAACAAAGGCTATCTAACACCTACCAAAAAAGGAAAAGAACCTGGTGATCAAATATATCCCGAGCACCTAATTGAATCAAAAGGGATAAATTATTCCGAAATTTGGACTATTAGCCTCCTTTCGATTTTTGCAAAAAATGAAAGTAGACTTATGAGATCAACACAGGGCGAAAAAAGTGTGTCTGTCTGTGTGTGTGTATGTGTGTGTGTGAGTCTGTTTGTGTGTGTGTGTATGTGTGTGTGTGAGTCTGTGTGTGTGTGTGTCTGTGTGTGTGTGAGTGTGTGTACTCTGAATGTCTGTCCCCCCCTATCAATTCGAACACGGTGAATGCGAATTGAACGAAATTTGGTACAAAGGTAGCACTAGCAAAGGACACCTCAGTGTTATGTTTTATATCGCCGCCATCTTTACTAAAACTGAATGGCGGCCACTCAAACGTTCAAAACGTAAAATCAAATAACGACTAACCAAATCATCCGATCTCTATCAAATTTGGTAACAACATACCTTCGTATAGGATGCGTCTTGTGACCAAACTACAAGGTCGTCCGCCATACCATTTCAGGATGGCGGCCGTGCGAATTATGCAAACTTTATAATCCATATCATGGGTCCCACCAGTTCCGATTATCGAGCCGAGAATCGTTTTAACTGTTCTAAAGGAAGAGGCACGTTCGAAATTAAAAGTTTATTTTGTACTACTATAGTGCAGACGTGATTTTAAAAAGCTGAGCCGATTCAGTAATAAGACAAGATGGCAGCGGATATCTTATGCCTGACTTATATTTCACTAATTTGAGTATTGCATGCAATATAGCGTACTGATACAAAATAAATAAACGTTGTATGAAATGCTTTATATATAAATAATATACTCCAGTGATGAAATCGTTTAGTATAAATCATTATTTGCTAACAAGTTCTATGTAAGTCATTTTATATAGAACGATATTCGTTGACACAATTAGCTCAGTGGTAGAGCGTTAGCCTATCGCTCAAATGCCTATGGTTCAAACCCCATCAGAGCTAGGTTTTTTGCTTGAAATGTTATATGTTTATTGTTTTGTAATGACTCAGATGTTTTAAAATTAAGCGTTATATTGTGCATATTATGGTGTAAAATATATATTTAATTAAAACATAATTCGCCAGCAGATTTACTCGAGACATCTAGCTGCCAAAAAGGTAACTGCTCGCTGACCTACTCATTAACTTCCAGATTTTATTGAAAAGTTTCTTCTTCTGGCCGCTAGAATGCACTCGCTCTGTTAGGATTATATTGTTCGATATTTCACCACTAGATGTCACGACTAGTCTACGTGAGGCTCCATTGATTGCTATACCATTGGCATTCTATGCGCATCGAATTTGAAGAATGACAAGATGATACTACGATACATTTTTACTTTTTATTTTAAAGGGTTTGTAATAGCCTATTGTGCGTTATTTGAAAATGTTAATTGAAGTAAAGAACAAAACGATTTCACATAGTATCTGAACTCTACCGTTGGTGCTAGTTCAGGATATTTATTAATACTTTTATTTCAGCCAAATAGCAATCGAAAATATCCACATAGTTGTTATACACACGTCTCTGTAGGGTCATGGAAAGATTTGTTAATTCAATTAGGGTTGTGAAAGTCATACGCAGCCAGACGTGTAAAGACATGCCTCAACTCAAAGTTGGATGTTGCCCTCGTTAGGCCGATTATGTAATAATAATAATAATAATAATAATAATAATAATAATAATAATAATAATAATAATAATAATAATGTTATTGGTTTTACGTCCCTTTTAACTACTGTTGCTTTTAGAGACGCCGGGGTGCCAGAATTTTGTCTCGAAGGGGATCTTTAACGTGCCAGTAAATCTACTAACACGGCTCCCTCGCATTTGTGCACCCTCAAATGCCAGCTGACTGCGCCAGGATATGAACCTGAAACATACGGTCCAGCAAGCGAGAACGTTACCGCTGAGCCACGCCGCCAGTCCGGTCGATTATGTCTCCAGATCCATAACATTCTTTAGATACTTCTTATCTTTCTTTCTTCAATGATGGTAGCAGTTTTTATCTAGGTTGTGGCGTTTGGTAGAGGTAAATCGTTTCTAAGGTCTTCAACAAAGAATAGTTATATTATACTCTTTGATAATAACAACGAGTTATAACTATACTCATACATTTAGGAGAAAGTAGGCTATATGTTCTTTACTGAACATCTTGTTTTTGATACTGTATTTGCACTACACATTACTAAAACCAAACAGTGAAATATCTACGAGGTAGAACGTAGTTTAATTTAATGATCACAGGTATTTTACTTATTAGTTACGTTCAAATATTACAAGCAATTTTTCAGTGTTGTCTAAGTAAGACGATTTTCAATCGGTCAACACAAGTGTTTCCAATTACATTAGGCTGAGAGTTACGATTAATCTCCTAATGCCTGATGTAAATTATATGCGTTATTTATACACTTATTGAAAAACTCCTTACAGAAATGTTGGGAAGGGGGGGGGGGGGGTCATTTAGCATACTCGTGTTGACCGATTGAAAATCGAATAATTAGTTAATATTTAATAATTAATTAGTTTAAAATAATTAACTACGTGTTCTTATATATGTGAAATCTATAGTGCTATTGTAGTACTTCTAAACTTGTGTGAGCTACAGTAATTATTTGGTTCTAGGTTTGCGATATATGCATTTTAACAAACGATAGTTACTTGGTTAGTTAGTTATTGTTGTTTTAAGGCGATGCCATTTGCTCTTTATTAAAGATAAGGTACTATCACGATTATTATTTTAGTTAATTAGGCCTGTGTGGAGTATCATAGTGAGGAAATCTACTGAATGTGATTGGGGCTCGGAATCAAACAACTATTTATCTACTCTATTTATTTATTATGGTCTTCTCATGAATAATACCAGATTTGTTTAAAATGCCAGGCGGGAGATCTCAAATTCCATCAGATTATATCGTCCAACCTTGTTATAGGTCATAAGGCCCCTTCATTTAAAACTAATTTTGACTTGTAGCGACTTGAGTTGCCATGCGATACATTCCCTTTTATCGCATGCTAGTCTAGCTCAAATTAAACGTTGGTTGTCAAATATTGCAAACAATCTCAGTTGGGCAGTTTTGTGTCTGCCTTGCGTATAATAACTTAAGCAAAACAAAATCAATGAATTATCATAGAACTTCACATTTAATAAATGTTAAAGTTATCGTGTTGGAAGCCATGTTAAGTGTTGTCTTAGTAATCAAAATGCAATGTTCTTCAGTCGGTTAACATGATTGCACCCAATTGTAATGGGTAGTTCCCTAATCCTGGAAGAAAATACATGGGATTAATGAATTCACTTGGATGACCAGTTTCGATTGTCAAGTGATCATCATCAGATCCTTTACACTTATGCTATTGAATCTATGTTTACATGCCAGTGAGTAAAGGTATTTACAAAATACGAGGGTCATTACATAAGTCATGGTTAATATGGTATATCTTTCGAACATATGGCATCACGGTCATTCCAATGTAGACATTTGAAACCCCGCGGCAAACAACACAGAATTCACCCGGCAGAAGGCGACTGTAAGTGTAGGTGGCTAGGTGCCAGCGCCATACACGTTCATTCTGAGCTTGGCCGTGCTACTAGATGGATGTAAGCAGATTGGAACAGCGATCATTCGTGAAAATTGCTTTTCTCGGTGGCAGAAATGTTACGCAGTGTCATGCAGCACTATGTGAAACTGTTGTTGATTACTAAGGTTCGGATGTTACGGAAAAGTAATATTTTTTTCCAGAGCTCATTTTACCCGAAAACTGAAAAATAAGTTTGAATTACGGGTCCCTGACCACGTTTGAAGCAATTTGATGTTGCCAATAAATGCATATTTCAGCCATTTATATTGTTTTGGTCATATTTGGTCATATTTTAGTGATATAAGTTCATATTTGGTTATAATGTCAGCATTTTTGTTTAAATTGAGGCGTCGTTAACAAGGTACGTGTTATCTGCGTCGAGTTTCAAACACAGGATTTCCGAATAGTGTAGTAGATATATTTTCTATCTTTTCCCGGAACAGGCAGATAGCAGGTTTAGAAGACCTGATTTCAAGAAGGCGCTCCTCTACGGACGTCTTTTAGCACACCTTTCTGGACAAGTTAGATTGCGACACTGTACGCATGAGATCACGGAACATGACGATAGTGTGCTTCCGCCTTTCAATAGGATGTCATAGTTTCTTAGGTCATATTTAGCTAGTTTTTAGGGCATATATGCTTGCATATTTTGTACTTCTTAGGGTCTTAAATTGCCGAACCCTATTTATGACCTTACTATCAAAGTTAGTAGCTTGCCACGGTTGGTGAATGGTTATCGTATCGGACTGCCAACCCCAAGCTTGCAGGTTCGCTCCTGGCCGTGGTAAGTGTTTTTTGAAAGGCGACAAAAATCACGATACGCATGTCATACGATGTTGGCATGTCAAAGAATCCATTTGAATTCTGTAGGCCGTGTTCATAACGGCAAAATTAATCTCGTGATTTTCCGCCAACATTAAGTTTCTCTTTTCTCTACTAGAAAGCGCTATAGTGTCAAAGAGTTTAGATATCTAACATCCTTGACTTTCATAGCGCTTCAAAGAGCGATAAAATTCGACATGGAAGTTGCCCTTTGGGCGTCAATTAACAAAGCTTGCTCCCGGCATCCTAGGCCATACGATATTATTATTATTATTATTATTATTATTATTATTGAAGTTAATGATTTGAAACTAAATACAACTGAAGAAGATTGCAAGACTTGCAATCCAAACTTAGAATATTACGGTTCTATTTCTTCTACCTTATTGTTTGTAAATATTTCTTTGATAAGTTAGAAAAGAGCTCCAATTTTGAAGCAATCACCCTAGTGATTACTGAACTGTTGCACGTTGGGTGGAGGCTTTCCGACATGGACGCGCAGCAACTGTAGATTCGCCGCGAAGTGGGCGCCACTTCTCGGCCCGAACTGACATGTCCGTGTCTGTTATTGAACAGTGTTCCAATGCTTGGTAACGGTGCCCTGGATGTTAATTGATTTGTGTTCCATTTGTACTCTTGGAAAACACATTTACACAGAGTTCCATTGTGTGCTTTTCATTTGCACCATTTCCGTTAACTCCTGTGCTCAATCTCTGTTGATGTGTAACATCTTTCCACTCGGTTGCTGGATATTTTTCTGTAGGAGTGAGTTTTATAAAATGTCGGAAATGGGACGGAAATGTGTAAGAGGAAACAATGAGCGCGCGCGGTGGCGGAGATTGGTACAACGACGTACTATCGGCCAACATACAGCCCAATGTGGAATGTATATCGCATATGGTTGACTTAAAGGTTTGGAGGCCCCATTAAAGATATTCCTAAAACAAATCATCTTCAAGTTGTCGATATTTGGTGTGAAAATATTCATTATATCATATTTGCTGAAAACAATTATGATTTATTAAATCTTCATACTTTTGCTGTGGAATGTATAGAGCATACGGTTTACTTCAAGTTTTGGAGGCCTCATTAAAGATATTCCTACAATAAATCAATGGTACCGCGACATACTCGCGCATACGCACCAGTCTGGATTTGGCACTGGAGTTTTAAAAGTAGTTATTTCAATGACCAACAGAGTTCACTGTTAACAATGGATTTGCGTTCCCTGCAGACACAACTCATCCGGACGAGACTTGCATCATCGCCGAGCCATCAAAATTTCATAGCATGAGCAGAAATAATAGTAATGGGAACTTACCGATGGCAATAACATGAAGGAATCCTTCATGTTTGCTGGCACAAGGTAGCACTAGGAGTTAATTCTTAAAAAAATGCGAGTAAGTAATATGCAATTATTCGAATAAATATTTAAGTGCGGATCCTTTACATACTTTTAGGTTAATTTTTACAATTTTACATTTCTTTTTAGCTAGGGGTGTCCTAAGACTCGGGGTGACAACCCCCGTTTTCCTATAGCCCCCTTAATTTAACCAAAGGACCCAAAACTAATAGGTCATCGGCTTTTTAATATCTCGCGAACCAATAATGCTAGGGACTTGTATGAGGTGTCCTAGGACTCTCGGGGTGACCCCCCCCCCCCCGTTTTTCTATCCCCCTCTTAATTTAACCAAAGGACCCAAAACTAAAGGGTCATCGGCTTTTTAATATTTCACGAACCAATAATGCTAGGGACTTTTATGAGGAGTCCTAAGAGTCGGGGTGACGCCCCCCGTTTTTCTATCTCCCTCTTAATTTAACCAAAGGACCCAAAACTAATAGGTCATGGGCTTTTTAATATCTCGCGAGCCAATAATGCTAGGGACTTGTATGAGGTGTCCTAAGACTCGGGGTGACGCCCCCCGTTTTTCTATCCCTCTCTTAATTTAACCAAAGGGCCCAAAGTTAAAGGGTCATCGGCTTTTTAATATTTCGCGAACCAATAATGTTAGGGACTTGTATGAGGAGTCCTAGGAGTCAGGGTGACGCCCTCCCCCCCCCCCCCCCCCCCCGTTTTTTCAATCTCCCTCTAAATTTAACCAAAGAACCCAAAACTAATAGGTCATCGGCTTTTTAATATTTCACGAACCAATAATGTTAGGGAATTGTATGAGTTGTTGTAAGACTCGGGGTGACGCCCCTTTTTTATGATTTTGTGATTTGTATAGATGGGTAAATCCAGAGCAGAATATATGCGAAATTATCGACAAAAGAAACGTGAGAAAAAATTAAAAACTGGAGGAGTACAGCCGAAAAAAATTGACTTCACATATATTTCATCTCAATTTCACAGTAGGATAACATGTCAGATGTTACACATCACATGCGACTGCTATAAGGCTTGTTTCTGTTTTTTCTGTTGGCATTGAGATATCACACAGCCTTAACTGTTCAATCCACATCGTGGATTTCCCATGCTGTAGCCTTATCGAAAGATATAACATAGTTGCCATGAGTTATTGAATGAGTCTTGTATACACTCGTTTAGACCCAGTAGTAGTTTTTGTGACTTGTTCATAGGAAGACATTTGCAAGGTTCTACATTACTATTATCTTTCGAAGTTGTATCTTAATAATACAATGAGTTATTCATTAACATATTCTATATTTTGAAGATGGCCGCCTTGCGTTGTATTCAGTGTGTTATTATTATAGCTAATTTTTCGAAAAGGTCCCTTATATGGTACTTCTTGCATTTTATGTTTCGTTTAATTAGCGCAATTACATTCTGAACAATTCAATAGTGCATTACGTTTTAATATTACGTCCGACAGTCATCTTGAAAATATATTGTCACTGTCATTTCGCCTAACTTATCAATAATTTTCGTTCTTGTAATTCTAAAACATAGAAAGTTATGAATTTTTCTATTATGAATTTTCAGGATGGTCGCTGAGTATTACATAGAGTTTGATAAATTTATCACTAACGCTACTGGCACCTCTTATATATTACTCCACTTCTACGAAGTTGAAATGGTTTGGCTGATGACCTTGTAGTTTAAGCGCAAACGCGTTCTATATTAAGATTTACTTTTCCAAATTTGGTAGAGATCCGATGATTTGTTAAGTCGTTATTTCATCTAAGCTTTGAACAATTGGGTGACTGCCATTTTGTTCTAATTAACATGGCGGTGATACACAACATGACACTGAGGTGGCTTTGCTAGTGTTACCTCTGTACCAAATTTGGTTTAATTCGGTTTCGTCGTGTTTGAATTGATACGAGGGACAGACATACACACATGCACAAACAGACACAAGAACGTTTGGCCCGTGTAGATCTCAAAAATCTCCTTACATTTTTTGCAAAAGTTCTAAGTGTGCTAATAGAATTTTTAGTCTCTTAATATTACAGTTTTCTTTGTATAATTTACTGATAATGAATTGTCATAGATAAATTAATAATGCAGTTGGAAATTACATTTCGTAAGAAAATCGTACTTTCTGAACCTCCCCTCACAATACCTGACTAGAACCGTGCCCAATACCCGACTAATGCCGGTATAAAGAAACTCGACATAGCTAATAGCCTAGTACAGCATTGGCAGGCATTGTGTATGAAGTGTAATTTTGAGTGCGCTAGGGTCTTGTTATGTACAAAACAAGAAAACCGGTAAAATAATTTATTTTAGCGCACAGTACTCAATGTCTCACTTAATTTTTTGCCTATATTAACTATAATAAAGTTTTATCATCGCCATTACCTGAAGAAATTGTTACCTGATTAGAAGCTGCATATGTGGGATTGGATATTGCAAGTATTGCGTATTTATAATCACCATATTTTGACAGATCAAGAATCACATGTAAAACAACATATTATTGCTGTAATGTATTCTGATGGTATTTTTCAAGCATATCAATATCCGAAGAGTTAAATAACTAACTTGTATGTAAACAGTATATTTTAAAATGAGAATCATTGAAATATTGCAGTAACGTTTGAATTTTTTATTCCATAATACAAGCGAATCAAAGAAAACTGGATAAATCTTCCCCTTAGTAATTAATAATATAAATCAAGATGTTCTTTCCAATATTTTAACATTATTTCACAGAAAACTCAATGAATTTCCAACATCAACTTTAAGTTTACTAATTCTGAGAAATGATGCATCGCTTGAATGTATCTATTTAATGTGAAATGCTTAATGTGTAAAACTGGGTGATTTTCTCAAACTTGTTTGAATATGAAAATAATTTCAAAATTTATCGAATTTCTAAAATAATGAAGTGAGAAATATCTTTAAAATTAGAAAATCGCATTTCAAAGAATATGGTAATCATAATACAGTAATTTAGAATTGAAACATTCAGTACACTTTGGTTACACCACCGACTATTCATTGTCAAAGGTCAACAAAATTTAATCATGTGTTTATTTTTCCAACAATAACGTTTTGCGCAATTATTTTGATAGTATATTGATATTGATAGTTAAATGAGAAATATTACAATCATCTTTCTAATCTTTCTTTTTCTTTTCATATCGGTTGTAACTTTTCCACGTCACTGAGACATGTATCCTAAGGTAGTAGGCCTACAATTGACCAATATTGATACTGTATTCATTTAACTGCTACTCTTTGTATTAATATTGTTGATATTGTAACATTTCAGCCAGTAAACGCAATTATCTTATTTGGGATTATAATCGTATTGACTGGCTGAAAAGATACGATATTAATTGTTGACAGGCCAACACTGAGAAAATGGCTTCAAATTTATTTGTATGTAAATATTTCGATGATAAACATATTTATGGAATATTCACATATGATATACTACGTTATATTAGCAAAAAAATGCAAATAGCTGTAGGTACATGCAATTTGAAAAAACAGTCTATACCAAATTAAACCATATAATTTTACAGTATTCTGCGTGAGACAATTTGATGATTAATAAAAGATTTACAATTACGGAAATCGAATAGCATTTAAACAAGTAGTTCCGTGAAGAACTATACAGTCTATTTTCATACATCCTGCACACGCACACACACACGGACAAAAGGTGATCTCATAAGCCTATTTTTTTTTCAAAATTGAAAATAGGCTAAAAATTTATTTCCTCTAGAACCTAGATTTTGTTTCCTTTTCTATACATACGGTAATATGTTTAAGACATGGCTGAGGCTTATTATCTATCAATTGTGTTACCTCACAATGGAAATTTCCGCAATAAAAGCCACATTGGAAATCAAAAGACTTCATAGCCTCTCACTAAAAACATCAATTTCACTGTTCAACCTGAAAATCGCCCCAATAGCATCATACGCAATTGAAATAATTTGGCCACACTTGAATTACAAAAACATCAAAGACCTGGATAGAGTTAAAGCCAGATACCTCAAGAAAACACTGTGCGTATCGAAGTACGCCCCAACCAGATTAGTTTATCAACTGGTGGGAACAAAAACATTTATAGAAGACCTAATATTAAAACACAACCTGATTCAAACACAAGCATGCATCAAGTTCCTGGAAGAAAGAGCCCAGAAATCAACAGAAATAGACCCCGAATTCTACCACACCCCAGCCATGAAGGAGAAGGAATGGAGATCAGCCGGCTATGAACTACGACACCTCTACACCCGAGGAGCAATACACGGCTTCCACCATAAAATCTGCAACAGAAAAGGTTACCACAACGCCGACAGTCAATGCAGCTGTGAACTCTGCAACCAATGCTGCACACAGTATCACCTATTTGAATGTACAAAAAGAACAATGCCAATCTCGTACTATGCAAAGGACGAATGTCAATGATATCTGTTATGTAATAATTCTGTACACATTGTGTTTAATTCCAATAATAAAAAAAATGTGTTACCTCATCCAATTATTTCCTTCACTAATTTATCATATTATATATCTTACATTATTTACGTAAATTACAATATTATACATCCAAATTGTTAAGTTAGTAAAAGAGCAGTAAGCTCAATTTCATATATGTTGCGGAAGTGCTTTGCTAATGCAGATTGCTACTTGAAATAAATAATGAATTAAAATAGTATTTTGATACAAAATGTATGCGCGCTAATATCAACCCTTCCATTTCTGAAGGCACATGCACATACAAATATTTTTTAAAAATAATTTAACATTTATTGTAATTGATAGTTCAGGAAATTTGAAGGCATATTTTCCAAAGTAGTATTCTTCCTATTGTATATACCAGTACAATATTTCCAAACAGTCAAATTTCCATTTGGCCCAGGGGTAAGAATCATTGTTGAAATAATAATATTATTAATAATAACCCATTTTTAGCCTACTTTCGATTTTCGCAAAAAATGAAAGTAGACTTATGAGATCAACACAGGGCGAAAAAAGTGTGTCTGTCTGTGTGTGTGTATGTGTGTGTGTGAGTCTGTGTGTGTGTGTGTGTGTATGTGTGTGTGTGTGTGAGTCTGTGTGTGTGTGTGTCTGTGTGTGTGTGAGTGTGTGTACTCTGAATGTCTGTCCCCCCCTATCAATTCGAACACGGTGAATGCGAATTGAACGAAATTTGGTACAAAGGTAGCACTAGCAAAGGACACCTCAGTGTCATGTTTTATATCGCCGCCATCTTTACCAAAACTGAATGGCGGCCACTCAAACGTTCAAAACGTAAAATCAAATAACGACTAACCAAATCATCCGATCTCTACCAAATTTGGTAACAACATACCTTCGTATAGGATACGTCTTGTGACCAAACTACAAGGTCGTCCGCCATACCATTTCAGGATGGCGGCCGTGCGAATTATGCAAACTTTATAATTCATATCATGGGACCCACCAGTTCCGATTATCGAGCCGAGAATCGTTTTAACTGTTCTAAAGGAAGAGGCACGTTCGAAATTAAAAGTTTATTTTGTAATACTATAGTGCAGACGTGATTTTAAAAAGCTGAGCCGATTCAGTAATAAGACAAGATGGCAGCGGATATCTTGTGCCTGACTTATATTTCACTAATTTGAGTATTGCATGCAATATAGCGTACTGATACAAAATAAATAAACGTTGTATGAAATGCTTTATATATAAATAATATACTCCAGTGATGAAATCGTTTAGTATAAATCATTATTTGCTAACAAGTTCTATGTAAGTCATTTTATATAGAACGATATTCGTTGACACAATTAGCTCAGTGGTAGAGCGTTAGCCTATCGCTCAAATGCCTATAGTTCAAACCCGATCAGAGCTAGGTTTTTTGCTTGAAATGTTATATGTTTATTGTTTTGTAATGACTCAGATGTTTTAAAATTAAGCGTTATATTGTGCATATTATGGTGTAAAATATATATTTAATTAAAACATAATTCGCCAGCAGATTTACTCGAGACATCTAGCTGCCAAAAAGGTAACTGCACGCCGACCTACTTATTAACTTCCAGATTGTATTGAAAAGTTTCTTCTTCTGGCCGCTAGAATGCACTCGCTCTGTTAGGATTATATTGTTCGATATTTCACCACTAGATGTCACGACTAGTCTACGTGGGGCTCCATTGATTATTATACCGTTGGCATTTTATGCGCATCGAATTTGAAGAATGACAAGATGATACTACGATACATTTTTACTTTTTATTTTAAAGGGTTTGTAACAGCCTATTTTGCGTTACTTGAAAATGTTATTTGAAGTAAAGAACAAAACGATTTCACATAGTAACTGAATTCAAGCCGTTGGTGTTAATTCAGGTTATTAATTACTACTTTTATTTCAGGCAAATAGCAATCGAAAATATCCACATAGTTTGTATACACACGTCTCTGTAGGGTCATGGAAAGATTTGTTAATTCAATTAGGGTTGTGAAAGCCATGCACAACCAGACGTGTAAAGACATGCCTCAACTCAAAGTTGGATGTTGCCCACGGCAGGTCGTATATGTAATAATAATAATAATAATAATAATAATAATAATAATAATGTTATTGGTTTTACATCCCTTTTAACTACTGCTGCTTTTAGAGACACCGGGGTGCCGGAATTTTGGCCCGAAGGGGATCTTTAACGTGCCAGTAAATGTACTGACACGGCTCCTTCGCATTTGTGCACCCTCAAATGCCAGCTGACTGCGCCAGGATACGAACCTGCAACCTAGGGCCCAGCAAGCGAGAACGTTACCGCTGAGCCACGCCGCCAGTCCGGTCGATTTTGTCTCCAGATCCATAACTTTCTTGATATACTTCTCATCTTTCTTTCTTTCTTTCTTTCTTTCTTTCTTTCTTCAATGATGGTAGCAGTTTTTATCTAGGTTGTGGCGTTTGGTAGAGGTAAATCGTTTCTAAGGTCTTCAACAAAGAATAGTTATATTATACTCTTTGATAATAACAACGAGTTATAACTATACTCATACATTTAGGAGAAAGTAGGCTATATGTTCTTTACTGAACATCTTGTTATTCGTTAACAACGGTTTAAAATTACCAAGTGTATCGAATCCTTCGATAAATTATCTTTTAATTGTTGCACATAATATTTGCAAAATATAAAAATATATTTATCAATAATTATAGTAATACTATTTAAAAAGACTATTAATTCCGGAAATGTATATTTCTCGCAAGAATATATTTCCCATTAAGTCTAATTGTTTGCCAAAGTGCACAGTAGCTTTCAATTTCCATGTAATAAAACTTCTTGATTCATTAAATAAAATATTATTTTCAGTCAAACAAATGGCTTACTATCGTTTAAGCTTGAAGTATTGCACTAGAAAAACGATCTTTTAATGTTATTCAAATAGGCCTACATGCTAATCAATATTATTTTATATCAGCAATCGTATACCTATAAGGCAATGACGTGTGAATAATGAATCCTCCTTAAATTATGTCGACAGTTCCCTTTACTTCTCAGTAAATTACTGTACTGCCATAATACACGCTATTAAGCAAGATAACTGCACTACATATTTACTGTTCAAGGTCATTAAATACTTGTTCTGCTTCATTTACGGGCTTTGACATCGTATTTGTAAGCCCTTGTGTATCTAGGTGGGCGTACAATTTATTATTCATTATATCCTATGCTAAAATAATACCTAAAGAACATAGCCTACTTTATTCTGAATTCAAACGAAACTATTCCCTTTTTACCTATCAACTCTGAAATTCGATTAAGTTAACGAGAAGTTAGAATTTATATTTCACGTACTCAGGATTTAAGATAATTTTCCATTGGTTTACAAAATTAATCTGAAAATACAGTTGCCGTGTACAGGAATAAATTGTAGAATACATTCTTTATTTCAAGGAGAAACTAGGTAATTCTTGATGGAAACTCTAGTGGCAAGTATGAATTCTAAATAATATTTATGGAATTGCAGAATTTTATTATTTTGTCGTTTGGCAAACCCCTTAGGGGTCAGACAAAATAAAATTATAATAAACAGTAGTTAGAGTATGCATACTTATACACGTGTTATGATAGGCTATAATATTCCGTCCAATATACACGGAGTAGACACTAGTAATAGACCAACAACCCAATTTACACTGGTTATTATTAATATAAAATGTCACTTTACCAAATACAGATGTATCCAATCGTTATACCGAGAACAAATAACTTCAATGTATCATCATAATTATTAACAACCAAATGGGAACTCGAACAGGAGAAGATCACTCTCAAACACTGAATGATCAAAGCAGAACCATGTTCCAAAATAATGAAGTAGTACTTTGTGTTTCAATTTGAGCATTGAAGAGGGGATTTTGACATAAAGCAAACTAATATCAGCGTAGCATCAATACACATGTATACATATAGAGTAAATAAAGAGAGATTCAAGAGCATACATGTGATTACGTGTGGAATATCTAATCATTTCATAGAGATATGCGCAATAGAAATTCTCACAGAAATAAATAAATAATAATATACTAAATTATCACGACAACATGCATCCTTAATATTTTGTTCAATTATAAATATCTACAATGTTTTCATGGAGGCTTTATGCTATTATTATTATTATATCAAATTAGTATTTATAATATTATTTTTATTTAAGGATTCCTTATTGAAAAAGCAAATACATCACACATTATGTTGCCTTAGGCCAAACTGTTCGAAAGCATAAATCCTACATGCAAAATAATAAAATGTAGTACTCGGCAAAAAACTTCAAGATTGATTACATGTATGAAACATCAGTCTTCAGCTACTAAATATTACTGTGATTATACAGATACGACACTTATATATATTTCACCACTTTAAATTTCAGTTAGCAATTATTTTACTAATTCAACGGAAATAATTTGTAATTAGATGACGTATAATGAACATATATTTGCGTGTTACTGAGTTAGTACTCGCGCTTGTGGAGGATTTACCTGGGTAGCAGACTTGTTAGATCACCTTCCGTTGTACACACATATGTATAATTTTGTCTTATTTGTATTCTGTATTGTATCACCATACGATTAAATAAATAACATATGTATATATAAAATATGTTTATTTAGATATTGTATCTTAACTCTGGCATTAACAAGCTTCGATGAAAATTATCCAATCATCATCCCACTCCAGTCACCCGGGTGTGGTTTACAAGCCTCCTAATATAAATCAAACGTTAAGCTATGAAGTTGCCATACTCTTTATATTCGTCTCTGACATGATCAAATGTATGTTGTTATGTCCTTTCCTATTTGAAATTTGAAACATAACCAACTAATAATTAAGGTTCTTTATTGGACAAATTTTAATCAATCTTGCTCTTTCTTTTCACGTAAATACAATTGATGTGCATTGTTGCAATCATTTGCTGTGTTTGATCATTTTCGTCTATTATTGGAACTATTTTCACTGTCAAAGTCAGAAATATCGGATGTGGCAACATTCCTGGCGTCTATCTGTTTGGTGTTTTCTGAAAACAATGAATATACTTCAAAAACTGTATCGGAACTGATGATAACATATGAGTGCTACAACACACGCTTTGACTAAGAAAATAGAATTACTATTGTATCTTTCAGTCGGTCAACACACACATCATTCCAATTACTGAAATATCAATGAATAATAACATGAAATTTCATTTTCTTTCCCTTTAATTACATATGGAAGTGAGGCCTGGACCATCAGGAAGTCAGATGAAAGAAAACTAACTGCAGCAGAAATGAGATTCATGAAAAGAACTTCCGGTTACTACTTACTCAATCATCGGAGGAATGAAGACATCCTGCAAGAACTAAAAATCACCCAGTTGGACAGCATAAACAAAAGCACAGGGAAAATGGAAAGAACATGTGGACTGGATGAGTCCTAGCCGAGTCCCTAAACAGATTCTTCCGTTTGCTCCAAGTGCTCGAAAAAACCTGGGAAGACCAAAGAAACTCTGGGAAAGTTAATGATGACATTTAAGTGTACGAGGCACAACAGTTCTTGATACTTGAGGAAATTGTTTAAGACTACTGAATGTAATGACGGTGAAAGATTTTCCATAATTTACTCTATCACTGTAATCCATTTTTCAGCCACTTCATTTTAAAGAAGAAGTTTCCAAGTGTAGGCTTACTTTATGTGTACTATATAGATGAATAATATAAATATATTTATCTTATATAATATCATCATCATAATCGATTTTGTCCAACAAAGAACCACGTAAATAACTCATGATTTAAGTTTTCTTTGGCACCAGTATTCTTTCATTCTCTTGCTCACAGCTTCTTTTTTCAGCTGTCCAATGTTGTTTCTTCTTGGTCGCTGTTTCTGGCTCTAGGAACCCCTCAAATGTGTGTATCTTATTTCTGAAAGTGGTTCCGTTGCGGGCGTCTTGATCAGTGATGTTAATTTCTTGTAGATCCTTCTTGGTGTTAGCAACCCATCCTTCATATAATATTATAATGAATCTACGTATATTTAACGGTTATAATTGAATATAAGAAATAAGATTATATACTGTAAGTATATTGATGAAATGAAGTTAATTTATGTAAATGATAATTTAATGCAAATAACTTTCCGTAAATATATCTACCAGTCCAATGTTAACCTCTTTGATTTGAAGAGAATATTCCTAAAATGTTGCTTGATTACAAGATAATAGTGACTAGGTGCAGAATTAAATATGTTACTAGTTTGAACTAGAATACCTCATGAATAACAAATTTGTTAATAGTTACCAATAGTTCATTGTTTCATCATATACATACAGTACTTTTAAGTGGAAATATTGGTATTATATTCAAATAGCAATAATACAATGATGAGACGATTTTTGTTATAGTATATTTTTAATCCTAGGCAATGAAATTATAAAATAAGGAGTGAAATGAGGCATGGCAAGGAAAACATAATAAAAATTTCAGCTTGAAGTCGCAAAAAATTATTCAATGTACCGTATACAAAATCTGTATTAGAATAAATATCTTAGTCACATATAAACTTAATATAAGCATTCACTAAGAATCAATTGAATACTTTATCATGCAGTACATATATATTTATTGTATATTTATAACAGGATTCCCTTCAAGTTGAAGAAATAATTAATGAATGGTTGACTGAATGGATGAATGAATGAATGAATGAATGAATGATTGAATGAATGAATGAATGAATGAATGAATGAAAGAATGAATGAATGAATTAAACTTCTTTCGAAACGAAAATGATATCGTTTTGCGAAAATAAAATACGAATCGTAGTTACGTGCTATATTGACATACTGAAGAAATGTAAGTTGAGCTTGATCGCTGTGTAGCCCCGAGTACAGTACCTATTTATTTAAGATAAGTACTTGTGATAGCTCCCTAAAGTATAAACATGAACATTATTAAACCAATTCTATGAATGATAGAACGATCTCTGAGTAAATATTAATTCTAAATATGTATTGCATTTAGTGCGTATTCCCAGTATTCAAAATGTATTAAACCTGCTTACAGTGACAATAATACATTCCTATTTGGTCTGCGCAGTGTTGCTGAGAGATTTGTTGAACTTTCGTGGTTTTTGGTTTGAATTTCAATGGTTTTCTATTCATTCGTTTGCCAAAGCACCTTGAGCCAAGGCTCGTTATGGCGCAATACTTGCTAAGACGAAGTTCTTCTTTTGCGTAGTTTCATTTTACCGTCAATAATATTAACAGTTATGATATATTTAATATGTTACTGTTTATTTCTTAATTACAGTCAACAAGATACAATAAATGAGAGGGAATGTTTCCATAACCTGTAATACAAATAGATTAGAATAGGACACCATGATATCATGTTCAATACATGGATGATTGCCAGTTGATATCAAAGGTTTGGTGCTTTTCAATCGGTCGACACGAATGTACCCAAAAGAGTTGGGCTATACCCTAATCCTGAAAAAAATACATGAGATTAATAAGTACATGTAATTTTCTTTCAGGATTAGGGTATAGCCCAACTCTTTTGGGTAAATTCGTGTTGACCGACTGAAAAGCACCAAACCTTTGTTTACTAAGGCAACACAAAAATATGGCTTTAAACCTCATAATGCCAGTTGATATAATAGTAGGCTACAGTTTTTAAAATAGCTGTGCTGTAATGGAATATTATAACAACATTTTCAAATCACACATTTGTGTTCGGAGTAATCAGAGAAATTAATACATAGATTATTTGTACCGTATTTTTTACATTCAACATATTTCTGGTAATAATTAATTATATTATTATATAATAAACTTTTGCACATTCGTCTAGAATATATGTGAGATATGTAGCGATTCTGAAATATATCGGTCTACTTTACCTTCCGACAGCAGAATATATTCTTTGAAAAGCCAATTATTTCGTTAAATGTAATAAATCTAAACACAAATGTTGTTGATTATTTTGATTGTTACTGCAAAACTAAATGTTCTACATTGGTAAGCAACAGTTGGCAGAATTGGGAATGAAACTAGAACTAATTTCTTACATTTATACAGTTTTGAAAACTGTAAATACATTTACAAAACATTTCCTCATGCAGGGTACACTAGGCTAGATAGATTATAAAACAATTATTCCAAAGGATGACAGTAATTATACGGATTAGGCTACTCATTCAATAACATGTGGTGTATTGCAATATTGTGATGTGTGGCCCGTATGATGTAGTATGACCACGTGGGTCAGTAGTTGTCCTACCTTAGCTGGTGTGATCCCTGCTGATGGACTGGTGCTATTCGTCCCCAGACTGCCTGCAAGCGGCGGGGCAAAGTTAGGCACTGTGAAAGGTACAAACAACATGGGGGTGCTAAGGGCGATGGGGGTAGGCACAAGGTCACTACAAGCGCCGTCGTTTTCGCCGCTTCCACCTCCTCGACAGCGACAATGTTCCAGCCCGCCGCCTACTTGTTGTTGTTGGGGAGGAGGTGGCTGTAGGGGACCTGGTGGGGGTGGGGGAGGCAGGGGTGGATTGCTTAGAATGTTGTTGTTGTTGTTACTGCTGCTGTTGATGTGGTTGATGTTGTTGTTATGCGTTGCGGTTTGCAAAGTGGGTGCTGTTGCGATGTTTGCTGCTGGATGGATGATTGGGGCTACCCCTCCTGTTGGTACTTGATACAGCTGTGTTGGGTACGGAGCGTGACGTGTGACTGTGGAAGCCACTCTCAAGCCTCTGGATGAACACACACAAGGTGTCGTTGAGGATGCCAGTGAGGATCCTGTATTTGCAGCTGCTGCTACTGTTGAGGAATTGCTCGTGTTTCTTTGGCTCAGACGTCGAGGTCTCCAGACAGCACACGGGTAAACCCCCACGAGGCTATACCCCACAAAGACTGGTGTAGGAGCCAAGGCAGCAGATGAATTAGACCGCGGAAGACTAGAAGTCACGGGCGCCGTACACGCCTCCACAACGTGCAAATAAGTTAAGTTCCTGTTGAAGCAGCTGGCACTCTTTTTAATAAACAACGAGAATTTCTTCAAAAAATCCGTTCAAGGATACCTCTTAACAAACAATAAGCAGCTTTCAAATTTGCTGTCCGTGTCAAAACTTTTCTATACTTTACTTCTCCCAAATTTTCTCTGGAAAATCTATTTAAATACTGATTGTTTCAGACAAATTTTCAAACAAATTTGGGCTGTTAATATATTTTGTCAAATATGCATTTGTTCAGCTTCTCAATTTCCTAGAACAAGTTTCATCTATATACTCACGAAATTTTAAGAAAGTAATTTATTCGAAAATTGTTACTATTATAAATCTTCGACACATTTACTGTAAAAGTAGAATTGTGCTATATACGTTAATCATTCGGGAAGCTGAATTGCTGCTTGAAAAGTGAGGTTATGTCATCAAAAATTATTAAAAATAATGATTTGAACTGTACCTTCAAATTGGTCAGTATATCCAAATAGAGTGACAAATTCCTCTTCTTATATCCACACGCAAAAATCCACTCCGAAATATAATCAAAGGAATTTGGATGTTTCTTTTTTGAAGAAAATAGCTTCCCTTTGACAAGGTATGTTTTTCTTTCTAGTTTATAACAACGTTTTAAAATAGTATTTTTGCTTTGAAAATAAGGTTATTCAAAATTTTGCAGCATAGAATAAAAACTATTCAGCTCAGAACACGATTTCAAAAAGAAGAAATTGTTCTGTTTTAACAAGAGATTTCAATATGGTAGTGAAATATTTGTGCTTCAGAAACACGTGGTTACAAAACTCGCTTTTTGGCGCCAAAAATTCAAATATCTATGAGAGGTACAAAATGAGTTTTATAGGATTGTTCGGCACAAACTGGTGACTATTCACAGTAATATTACTAATGACACCTTTCACTAGATCATAGAAAACATAACACCAAAGATCACTCAATATCACACGCACGTGGTGATGGCAAGGCTGTCTCTTTTACTTAGGTTGGTTTGTTTATTTATTTATTTAGATTCTGTTTGTTGTGATTCTTTGTCCCGACAGCTTCCCGGTTTGTGATCGTATGAGAGCTGAGGTTTAGCCACGAGTGTTGCCTCCTTGCTGTTGTATAGAGCGCGTGGTGTAAGCGAACGCAACCAACGGCCGAACGCTTCCTTCGCGAACTCGCGATAAATAAAGGCAGCTCCAGGACAGGGCAGATACGAACAGCACAGCACAGCAAGGCAGAGCGGCGGCAGGGTTGGATAGACCCAGAACCTAGTCCCCGAGAGTGAGGGGAAAGGGAAGGAGGGGTGTGAGGGGGAACAGTGAGAGAGAGAGATAGAGAGAGAGAGAGAGGGGGCCAGCGTGTCGCTCACGAGCGCAACGCCAGCGCAATCAATGAAAATATATACGGTACAAGAGGGGGGTGAGAGAGTAAAGGGGAGTGAGATACAGTGCAAGAGCAGAGAGGGGAGGGGAAGATATGTGCAGCAACTGGAGGGGAGGTATGTACAAGATAGACAAAGACAGAAACCATATATACAAAGACAGAGAAATAATAAGAAAGAGTCATTAAAACCAAAACAATTTCCCTTTTAAATGGGAAACTATTCAAAAAATTTTAACAAATGCTCTCAGTATATCATTCGTAACTCGTAGCCTATCTAATTTTTTTGTAAATGTAAGAACATTTCTTTCAAATAAATTGCGGTCTGTGCCCGTACAAAATCTGAGAAAGATGCAAGTCTAAAATAATGCATTCTTCACTGACAGTTGATAAAAAAAATGTATGCACTGAAATATACTGTACTATGCAATTTATATGCAGCGCAAATCAATGAAATGTGTTCACTCAAGTTAAAATATTCTTAAGTTTGAATAGGTTTTAAAGACCATGAAGGGGAACGACCATGTGGACTTCTGGGCATATTAATACGTTTTAAGGTTTAATAAACTCCAACCCTCAGATAAGGATTCAATTTCTTGGCAGAGACAAGAATCCATCCTATTGGCATACAATGTTGCATTATTTCTACAACTAAATAATTTGTGAGGGTTTGTGAGGGGCAGGTATATTCATTATTCAGAACATTACCAACTGCTACAAAGATTCGGTCTCTGAGAACCGAGTTCATAACATTCAATTTCGTTGTAGCGGAGCTGTTCTTAAAAGGTGAAAGTCTAGAATAGAGTTTCGAATCATTTTTCTACTCGTAGCACACTATGCAGAGTGAGCATAAAATCCTAGTATCATATTTCCTACTGATCCTATATTGAAGTACTGTAGAATCTTATCCCTCGACTAATGTCGTGAAGACTTTGGGTCCTTCAAGGTGTTTGGGGTCGGAAAGGATACCACAAATATGATAATAGAAAGCTTTTTAAGTTGGTCAACATAAATTGTTTCGAATTACGTTAGGCGGGAAAACACGTATTTAAACACCCTAACCTCAAAGAAATATTACAAGAGATATTTATCCCAAAATAAAGGATGCTTTCCCGCCTAATGTAATTTGTGACCAATTTGTGTTGAATGACTGAAAAAGCTTTCTAGAACTAGTCAACACTGAAAAATGGCTCAAATACTTCAATGATCACAAGTAAAAAGTAATAACATTTAACATGTTAGGAAATGTTTGATATTTAACTTATTGATTATGATAGATGATTTTTGAAATATAACGCCTATCAAGACAAAATTAAAAGTATCTATTCAAATTTCTGAATATGTATTCAATCTTTGGTACATGTTTCAAATTTTTATTTAAGTATTCATCAGCCAAATTGCATATATCTAATTCTTAAAACTAGTCTTACAATATTATTCATAATGCGAAATGGATATCCTTACAATTTTCATTTTCATAAACGTTCCTCATTCATAAAATCTTTGAGTGCTGGTTTAGCGATAGTTAGATATAAGCAATATAGCTGATGAAGGCCTCAATAAAAGGTGGAAACAACGATTGAATACATACGGTACCGGTATTCAAAAATTTGAACAGATGTTCTTGATTTGTATTGATAGGAATTGATAGGAGTTATATCTTGAAAATTATCTATGATCACAAGTACCTATTATTTCAACTTTAAAAAAATATGATAATTTACACCTTATACAGTTTAAACAAGGATAAAGCAAGATCGTTAAGGACCAATACATTCTTCAATAATGCACTATTGGTTTGCTATTTCCTTCGACTTCTTCCTCTAAAGCACTGTTGATAAAGTCTCACAATAAGACATACCAGTACGAGATGAAGAAACAATGGTAATGCCTCATATCAATAAAAGCACTTAATGGAAAAAAGGAAGAATTTGGGGAAAATTATGTTCAATGCCTGAAAACAAAAGAATTAAAAGGCAGAGTAATTGAGAGATGGCAAAATGTTAGAAATGGTTTAAAAGAGGCAGCAAAAGAAACGATAGGTAATAAGGAAAGACAAAGAATAAGAAAAGAATGGATAACTCAGGAAATGGTTGACAAAATGGAAGAAAGGAGGAAATGGAAATCCATCAACACTGACGAGGGGAGAAAAAATTTCAAAAAATTTACTAATGAACTAAGAAGAGAGACAGATAGATTGGTATAAGATGGAGTGTAATGAAATGGATTAATTAGAAAAGGAAGGGAATTATGATTTTATGTATAAAGAAGCAAAGACATTGCTAAAAGAGATATGAATAATAATACTACTTATGAAATAGAAACAAAGGACGGGAGGACAATAAGTGCGCCCCAGGTAATATTGGATAGATGGAGAGAATAAATAGAAGATCTATATGAATGGGATAAGAGACCAAGTGATAAAGAAGAAAAGGAATCAGTAACAGAGGAAAAATTAGGATATAGCATTTTAGAAAGTGAAATAGAGAAGTCTATATAAGAAATGAAGAATGGTAAAGCTCCGGGAAGTGATGATATACAAATTTAATTAATAAATTCGTTAGGAAAGGAAGGAAAAATAGAAATAATTAGATTGTGCAATGAGATATATAAAACAGGTACATGGCCGAATGATTTCACAGAAATAGTGATGATACCAAATAAAAAGAAAAAAAACACGAAAAAGTGTGAAGAACACAGAACAATAAGTAATATCTCATGCAGAAAAGAAATTATTAGAACTATTCAAAGGAGATAGTATGGAAAATTAGATGGTTTCATAACTGAGGAGCAATACGGATTTCGAAAAGGGGTAAGAATAAAGGATGCCATTGGTTTGTTAAAGATAATCGGTGAAAGATATATGCAAAAAAGCTTTCGATCGTGTGAGATGGGAAAAATTAATGATAATAATCAAAAAATTTGGAGTTAATTGGAATGAAATGAACCTTATTAAATATCTTTACTTAAACTAAAAAGTAAGTTATAATTGGGGAAGAAATGACAGAAGAAATAGGACTGGGGAAAGGAGTAAGACAAGGATGTTGTGTATCACATATTCTATTTAATATATATTTTGAAGAAATTATTAAATAATGTTTTGATGGAAAAAGAGGTGTATGCTTAGGAGGTAAAGATTTGCAGATGATATGGTGGCTATGGGTGAGAGTGAAAGACAAGCAACACGAATGTTGAAAGCCCTAGATAAAATTTGTAAAATATATGGGATGGAAATAAATTAGACAAAAACAAAATCTATGATCATAGGTGGAAAAGGGGTAAAATATAACAATAAAATTAGAATAAGAAATTGAACAAGTAGATAAAATAAAATACCGTACCTAGAAAGTTGGATTACACATGAAATGATATGCACTACAGAAATACATTTAAAAAAAGGATTTTAATAGCAATAGAAGCCGTCAGTAAGAAAATAAAATTATTTTGTGGAGCAATGAAAGTAAGCCTAAGGTAGAGATTAGTAAAATGTTTTGTTTAGAGTTTAGCAATGTATGGAGCAGAAACTTGAACGCTTAGGAAAGAAGACGAGAGAAGAATAGAGGCTTTGGAAATGTGGCTATGGAGGAGAATGGAGACAATAAGTTGGAAGAACAAAGTGAGAAATGAGGAAGTATTAAAGAGAGTAGGAGAAGAAGAATGATGCTAAAGAAGATAAGTAGTTTTAACAACAAATTGTATATCCGCCTTAGTCAATACATAAACGAAAATAAATTATAATTACACTTGCTCCTAGTACATGTTTCAGGGATTACCTACTTATATGGTGCACCATATTAACTTAAACAGCCATTTGTTTTTTTGAGTGCTACGCTATCTTATACCTTTCTTCGGATATTTGTCTGGGCTGATGAAGGGGATAAAAGCAATTAATTCCTGAAACATGTACCAGGAGCAAGTGTAATCATAATTTATTTTCGTTTATGTATTGACAAGACAGATATACAATTTGTTGTTAAAACTATTTAGTACGTCAATACAGAACCATCATGGAAACTAGTTTAAATAATAGAAAGAAGATAAGGAAAATAAAAATTAATTGGATTGGACACTGCATAATGGGATATAGTTTGGTGAAAAGTGCATCAGAAGGGACAGTCCAAGGGAAAATCCGAAGAGGAAAAAGAAGGTTTCAGATGCTGGATTCCATCAAGATTGATAAATCGAATGAGCTGATGAAACGTGCTTCTGAAGACCGGATAAGGTGGAGAGACCGACCATGAGGAAACCTGCCATCAGGCAAATAAACTGATATTTTTTTTTGTCGTGTAGCCTCCTGAGAGGCCGAGTGCAGGTCTTTCTATTCGACGCCCGTGGGTGACCTGCGGGTCGGGATGAGAGATGGAATGTATGAAGATGAATTAAACTGGGCAAGGATGTGGAAGAAGTGGCCGTGGCCTCTCAGAAGGTACTGTCCCGGCATTTGCCTGGTGTTGAAAATGGGAAACCACGGAAAACCATTTCAAGGACAGCCGACGGTGGGGCTCAAACCCACGCGCCCCGAGTCAGCAGAGAGCTTGGCCCCATGACCTAACGCCCCGTGTACTTTGTGTGTGTGTAGAATTTGTCTGATAACCGGTGTTAATTGTGATGGCTGTATTAGTGTGTGTTATCTGTAATTCAGGTATGGACTGCAGACGATCAATTTCAAGTAGTTCGTACTTTTGCTACCTAATGCTACCGCCAACGACTCCTAACTGTGAACTTGGCTACTAGATGCCACCGCAACTGGCACCTGGCGGCGAACGTTGGAGCGTTAATAGAGCGTTAATCAAATCAACAAATTTAGCTTCGATCAATTGTAGTTAGTAGAAGGTTCTTTAACATGCCATAAATCTATGACACGTCATTTCAAACGCTTCAATTCTCCTCTTTTCTGCTGCACCAATAGTCCAAGTTTCACTTCCATAGAGTGCTACGCTCCAGACAAAGGCTTTCAAAAATGACTTCCTAATACCTAGATCTACAGTATATTCTATGTCAACAGATTCATTTTTTTTTTTGTAAAAATGCTTTCCTTGCCTGAGCAAACCTACTTTTTATATCCTGTTTGTTTCGTCCATCACTGGTCATTTTTCTTCTTAAGTAACAGAAGTATCCTACTTCCTTTAGCTTTTCACCTGCCAATTTGATGTCCATAGAGGTTTCTAATTTATTTCGGGTGCATTCCAATATTTTTGTTTTACATTTATTAATTTTCATCATGAATTCCTTCCTCAAGACGGAGTCCATACCATTCAAAAACTCATTCAAATCCTAAGGTGTGTCGGCCAAAATGACGATGTCATCAGCAAATCTCAGAGTTGAAATTATTTCTCCTTCAATCTTCACTCCCACTTTAAATTTTTCTCCAATTTCCTTCACTGCTTGTACAATGTAAATATTGAAAAGTATGGGTGATAAGTTGCAGCCTTGCCTTACACCTTTCTGAATACCAGCTTCTCTCTCTTGTCCTTCAGCTCAAATGACTGCTGTCTGGTTTCTGTATAGATTGTAGATCACCTTCCTATCCTTGTACTTTATTCCAATCGTTTTCAAAATGTCAAACAATTTAGTCCAATCATCGACATCAAAAGCCTTTTCTAAGTCTACAAATGCCATGGACGTTCGCTTATCATTCCTTATTCTACCTTCCAAGATCAGCCTAAGACAGTACAGCTTCCCTCGTTCCTACATTTTTTTTGAAACCCAACTGGTCTTCACCCAACTCCGTTTCTATCTGGCTTTCCATCTTCTTGTAACTTATTCTAGACAGAATCATTGAAGCATGAGTAATCAAGCTGATTGTACGGTAATCTTCACATTTGTCAGCTCTTACTTCCATTGGTATAGGGATGATAACATTCTTCTTGAAATCACAGGGTACCTCACCTGTCTCATAAATCCTAAACACCAAGTGAAATAACCTGATCAGACCATCATCACCTATGCAGCGTTGCAACTCAATCGGTATATCATCTATGCCTGGTGCTATGTTCCTGCATAAGTCTTCCAATGTTCTGTCAAATTCTGATCTCAATATTAAATCTCATTTCTCATCCTCATAAATTTCCTCTTCCCTTTCCATTACATGATTCTCAATTTCTTTTCCCTCATACAGACACTCTATGTAAGCTTTCTATCTCACTACCTCTTCTTCCCTATCTCACACAGGTATTCCATTCTGAGTTCTTAATATTACAAAACTTAGTCATCCTTTCCCCAAAATTACTCGTAATTCTTCGATAAGCTGTATATACTTATCGTAATTTCAGACAGTTTTCTTTACCTGCACATTTCTCTTTCAACCATTCTTCTTTTGCTTCCTTGCATTTCTTGTTAATCTGATTTCTCAGACATCTGAATTATGCTTTCATCTTTTCATCTCTTACATTCATGTATTTCCGCCTTTCAACCATTAATTATTCTAGTATATCCTGAGTGATCCACGGTTTTCTACATATTCTTTTATTCCAACCAATGTCCTCTTCTGCGGATTTTGTTATGTCATTCTTCAAAAGTGCCCATTCCTCTGCAATTGAAGTTTGCTCAGGGTTTTCATTAGTCCTTTCTTTATACTCTTCTTGAATCTTTCATTTACATCCTTTTCTTTCAGTCTGTCTATTGCCCACCTTTTTGGATTTTGATTTTCCTTCAGTATCTTCAACTTGAATCTGCATTTCATAAGAACCAGATTGTGGTCAGAGTTTATGTTAGCAGCGGGATATGTTTTACAATCCAAAATCTGGTTTTGAAATCTCAGCTTGACCATAATGAAGTTGATTTGGTGAGGGCCTGTATCTCCTGGTCTTATCCTTGTGTATGTTCTTCTATTGTGGTTATTGAATAAGGTGTTAGCTATGACCAACTCATGCTCGGTGCAGAATTCCATCAGCCTGTTCCCCGATCATTCCTTTCACCTAATCCTAAATCTCCTATTATCTTCCCTTCTATTCATTTTCCTACCACAGCATTTCAATCTCCCATTGCTATAACATTTGCATCACCCTTGACATACGTCAGAATTCTATGTATTTCTTCGTAGACCTTTACAACATCTTCATCATCAGCTTGACTGGTAGGCATGCATAGACTTGTACCACTGTGGTGCACGTAGGTTTTGTGTTCATTTTAGCTACAATAATCTGTTTACTATATTGCTCATAATAAGCCAGTCGCTGTCCAAGTTTCCTACTTAATATGAGGCCTACCCCCGTATTGCCGTTGTTTGATTTAGTGTCAATGAACCTATAGTCTCCTGACCAAAGATCCTGTTCTTCTTGCCAGCGCATTTCACTAATCCCAAACAAATCAAACCTCAGTCTATCCATTTCCCTTTCTAAGTTTTCTAACCCTCCACTGCCTAGCAGACTTCTAACATTCCACGCTCCGATCCGTAGAATGTCTAGTTTCCTCTTTGTCACTTCTGTGATGTTAACACCCTCTCCAGTAGTTCCCACCCGGAGATCTAGTTTCTCTCCGGATTGGAATGTTACAAGGGTGGAGGCCATCATCACATGTAATTATCCGTTGAGAAGTGCATATCCCCGGGGAGAGCAATACGGCTGCAGTTTCTCGTTGTTTTCAGCCGTGCAGCAGAACGCAGTGTAGCCATTAGTTGGCTAATGCTATCAATATCTTAACAGTATACAAGGCAAGTAAAGAATTGATTTATTCTGAAAGGTTGCTATTCCGTTTCAGAATAAAGTAATAGAGAAATTCTACTTACAAAAATTAGAACCTTTTACTATCAACTAAATACCAAAATTCTACTAACGAAAAATACCAAAATTCTACCAACAACAAAATACTACCACTAAAACGGTATGTCACCAGGCACACTCACATGGACCCTCGCACATCACATTCTAATGAACTATATCTAAAACACAATATTCACAAAATGCAATTGAAATTGAAAATACTTAAAATATGTAATTTATATATTTCTATTTATTGCGAAATATGGCATTGTGCTTCTAATTATTGATAGTCGTAAAAGGACCATTTTAGACATGATTTAATGTCTCATCCAATGACAATCGGCTTAAATAACTTTTCGGAAGTGATGTAACATTTCCTCAACAGGTTCCCTAAAGTATTCTTCGTAGAGAGTGATCTCCCATGTGTCTAACACAACGCTCCATAAAGGAACATGCGAATGTGCAGCAGGGTGAGACCTGTGTTTCCATATATGGCACTTTCATCTTTCCCATACATGCCTAGTACAGTTCAAGTCTGGAGTCTGAGGGGTTCAAATATGCAGTTCACTGCTAAGAACATCAACCCTTAACCTTACCGATCATGTGGTTTGAGAAGTTGCATTGCACGAAGTGGATTATTTCATCTGGGTTGTTCTCTCTCAAAGTAAGAATTATAATATTGTGCAGAATGTACAAATATAAGTCCAAAGTAAGATACCCAACTATCTGACTAAGCGTTCCACCCCATCCGAAGAAATACATCCCCAACAGGACACAGGTAACGGCCACTGCGAGAATACTCGTGTAAATACATAATGTAAAAAAAGGAAGCTTGTTGTTTAACGTGACCGTTAACATCGAGATCGTGAGCCTCGGGACCTCCTTTTTACGTGGAATCCTAATAACAGGACATGGCATTTCACTTCGAAAATCTCACATGCAATGACCGGGAATCGAACCCGGACCACCTTGGTGAATACATAATGTAATCAACCTGTTAGAAGAACATATACATTTCAGACTCCTCCTCTTGGTGCAGTGGCTAGCATTCTCAGCTGGCACACCAGAGGTCCGGGTTCGATTCCCGGTCATGACAAGAAATTTAATTCTGGTTTGAGGGCTTGAACATGGTAGACTCAGCCTCGTGAGGCAAAACTGAGAATAGGTGGGATCGACTGTCACTTTAGCCTCCATAGAAGTGGTTTTCCGGGCAAAGGTTGGGATGGTTTAAAAACCGGATAGTTATCCTTGGACTGGTGTAAGTCCCACAAATTTCGTCCTAACTTAACGAAGACAGATAATAACCATTTCTCCGTTTTTATATAAATCACACAGAGGTTCAATTAACGACAGCGGTAGCTACGCTCGCTAACGCGCGGCGCTAGGCCATGGGGATAAGCTCTCTGCGAACTTTGTAAACGTGGGTTCGAGTCCCACCATTGACTGTCCTTGAAATGGTTTTCCGTTCTTCATTTCATATTAATAACAGTTACCATGATAGTAGGCAAAATGTAAGATATTTTCCGTATTGTCTTATAGATTCCTCGTAAAATAATAAGCCTATCAATACAATTCTTCAAATATATATTGAATATGTTTACCATAGCTATAACTGGATGCACGTCTTTTAGAAAATGTTCAAGAAATTTTCCGTTTCGATAACTGACTGCACGTATTTTTTAGCCTATTTTCATTTTATGAAAAAAAAAATAGGCTTATGAGATCACCTTTTGTCTGTGTGTGTGTGCGCGCGCGCGCGCGCGCGCGTGTGTGTGTGTGTGTCCCCCTAATAACTTCTAAACGGCTGGAGCTATTGCAATGAAACTGGGTGAGATCATAACACTATTCTGGCTGACCCCGACCGTGCCCTTCAAATTTTATTGTATCTCACCAATCCAACATGGCGGTTGTGCGAAATATTTCACCAGCATTCATTATCTCCGAAACTATTACCTATATCGCCCTGAAATTGTGTACGATGATAAAGGGCACTACTAGAAGTTCACCTATGAGACTTTCAAAAACCTGGTGACTACAAAACCAACATGGCGGCCAAGCGAAGTTGAGACATTTAAATAGACTTTTCTCGCGCTTTAACTACCCAAACGTAATGCAATTTGGTACAGCAAATGTTTATACACATTGTAATGCACTAGAGTCTAACTAAGTTCAATTGTTTACATAACCTCAAAATGGCGGCTGTGCGAAATATTTGACTGACATTCTATATCTCCGAAACGATTACAGATATCACCCTGAAATTTTGTACGGTGATAAAAGGCACTACTACAAGTTTATCTATGTAACTTTTATAAACCTGCAAAGTACAAAACGAACATGGCGGCCAAGCGAAGTTGAAACATTTTAATTGACTTTTCTCGTGATTTAACTCTCTGAGCGCAGTGAAATGTGGTACAGTAAATGATTTTACATATTGTAATGCACTAGCATCTAAATTAGTTCAATTGTTTACATAACCTCAAGATGGCGGCTGTGCGAAATTTTAAAATTAAGTTTTTATTTCTTGTGTCGTAATCATGCGACCGAAGTTAATGTTTGAATAATGAACATAGGCAATAATTGTCATTGAATGGTACATAACTCTATGGCCAATACATAAAAAATCCAAAATGGCGAGCATACGAAATATTTAGACGGTTCTCAATATCTATGAATCTTTTACAGCAATCAAACTGATTTTTTTTATGTTCAGGGGCTATGAACGTAAGTTCACCGATATGACTTTCAGTAACCTGGTGAGCACAAATCCAACATGGCGCCGACGCAAATTATAAATATTTAAATGGACGTTTCTCGCGAATTAACTATCCGAGTGCAGTGAAACGTTGCACGTTAAATGCTTATACAAATGTTAATCCACTGGCATCTAATTTATTTCAATTGTTTGCATAATCACAAGATGGCAGCTGTGCGAAATTTTTAAAAATCTCGTTTTTACTTCTTGTGTTCTAATCATGCGATTGATGTTTGAATACCACACGTACACAATAATCTTAATGTAATAGTACAAAAATAAAAATCCAACCTGGCGACCATCTGAAATATTTAGACGGTTCTCAATATCTACGAATCTATCACAACCTTCAAACTGAAATTTTGTATCTTGATAGAGGCAATTAACATGAATAGGATATATGAAAATAGGCTGTATAGTTCTTCACGGACCTACTTGTTTTGGAGTATAATTCATTACGTTTTGACAACATTAACATAATTCAGAATAATAATGTTTTTATTCAATTTTGCAAATTTAATGTTTTATAAGGATATACATTTATGTATGTATTTATTTATTTATTTACAGTTTATTTGAAACTAAATATAGCTTTAAGTATATATATATATATATCCTGAATGACATCCGCCCGGCATTCCGAGAGACCATAAAGGTCCAGAATAATCTACAGTGTAGGTACATTGTTGGTTCTACAGTACATAATTCATTACGATATACCATATAAATGGTTATGTAGCATGTTGATTGAAGCTCTCAAAATGCCCAAGCAGATCTTCTCAAGATCATCCTCGATGATGCCAAGCTTCTTGAGGATATTCACGACGAACTTGTAAGATGTTCCACGAGCTCCGAATAGAAGGTCATTCACTTTCCATGCATTTTTTTGGTAAGTTATATCTCTCACTCAAGTGAGGTATGCATGGTCGGTAAATAGCCTCTTTCTCCTCGTTGACTCGTACGGCTTGCGGAATGTCCACTTCCATTCGTACCGTGGGGTCCAGTATCAAACCTCTTCCGTTCTTCCTGTCAATGGCAACCTCCATCTCAATGGTGATGTTCTTTCCGGCAGTCAATTCGATGAACTAAGCATCTCAACTCATCAAAGCAGATGCCAATTTTTCAATCCTTCACGGTCCAGTATCGATGATTACGTGCCCACCTCATGAGCTACATTTTGGTGGCGTGCAGTCGGCGTTGGGGTATGAGACTCCGCAACAGCGTTAGCTAAAAATTGTCCTGATGATGATGATAATGGTGACGATTGTTGTTTAAAGGGGTTGATCAGAAAAGTAATTGTCTGGTCACCACTGTTATACACATGGTTGATTTCTCAAACCGTAACACTGCGATCGCTTTGAATAATGCTTGCTAGACTCCACCGGCATCTACAGTAGCTCCAATAAGCTCTGTTGTCGACACATGACAGGACGATGTGCCGTTGTTGCTCACAACAGCGGAATGCGAGAGGCTGACAAGCCATCCCATATCAGAGATGCTGGTACCAAGGTGACGTGCCAGCAGTATTTTATCTCTATCAAACTCGCAGAGATCGGTCGCTTTTTCCATTATGATACTGGAGGCACTACTACTGACAGACCTACCCCAAAATACCATGTCACGCCTAGATGTATGTGCTTCAGGTGAAAATGTTCCCAGGACGTGATGAACATCAGTTAATGGTTCAACAGCAAACTGATGAAATAACTAGTCTATATTAAAATTTGAACCCAAGACTCAAAAGCGGTAACTCAGGTCTATAAATCTAAACTAAACGAGTACATTGCTCGCGGGGGATTTATGAAACTGAATTTTTAATACTTTTAGAGGACTTTATTTTGTGATAGGATTAACAAATTACGCAATATCTTAGTTTATAGCGAATATGACACGAGAAATTACACAAAATAAAGTATACACCTAAAGGACTGCCTATTTAAAGTGGTTGGTTATAAAACTATCTGAATAAACCTACACGGAAGCTGATCACAGAAATTACACCCATGAAAAATTCCAGCTTAGTCAGTTAAGTGGTTTTGCTTTTGAGTGTGTGTGAAAAGTGCCACACAAAAGTTTCAAGTTATGTGCATTTCCCAATGGGACTTTAAGACGGAAATCACTGATTTTTTTAGTGTTATGGTTACAATACGAAAAGCGCGTGATTTATTTTGAAGAAAATTGAAATTTCGTTACTTATCGTGGGCTCCGTTACATGATAGGATTGGCTGTTAACTGATTATGTTGGCTCTAACACATAAGACATTTGCAAGTGTATGGAAAACTATAATTCTTAAAAGTTCATTTGACTTAGGAAGAAAATGCATATTGCCTTTCTTGGTGAAAAATATAATATTTATTCGACATAGTAGGCTTCATTTCGTGATAGGATAAACTGTTAACCCATTATATTTTTTATGGATGTCACAAGTAGGGCTAAGTTTGGTAAAAGGCAGCATATAAATGGCCCCCGTTTTAAAATGGTTAGCTACATAAAACATAAATTGGCCTTAGTCAACCATGATGTAACGTAATCTTCGAGATGGGGAAATACAATCATGGTTTTGCATATTTTAATATCAGCAAAAGGTCATGATAGAAAGTAGATAAGAATTGCTAGTATATGTACAATGTTTCCTGTCATTTATGTGATTTTTATTTCGAGACCATCTAAAGCAAGTACTCTACATCAAGCACGTTGCAACAAGAAGAAATATCTCAGCATGATTCATATCTGCTTCCTTTTTAAAAACTTGTTTCCATTTGTTAGTCGTCGAGTAATGTGTTAAGCTGTACGATAAATACAATTTCAGGCATTACGTAGACTCTCTCTCTTCTGAGCAATTTATTAGCGGATCGTATAGGGAGCAACGACATCGCGGGAGAATAAATGACTGCTTGTAAAATATATACGAGAGAGAGACAGGGATTTAAGTCAGCTTATCGCAGTAGGACACGTATAGCAAGGACTTACATGTCACAATGTGGAGCGGGGTACACACTGCTTCATTTATGGCTATTAAAACAATCTAATCAGCACAAGTTCCCTCCATACACCAGGATATTTCATCAACTTTTGAATACGTTATTGTTATTTTGTTACTTAGCTAGTGACGTCTCAACATTTGTTATGCAAACTCGCAGACCGTGTATGACAAACAAACACAATAGAATTCTAATACAGGAGACTCGTTGGATTTAACGTCTAGTAACACGGTGGCAAGCTGTAGGGGTGCACGGGGTTGGTGACGCAGCGGTCAAGCTGTTGGCGTCTCACCAACGCGGAGTGGGTTCGATTCCCGGTCAATGCATGTGAGATTTTCGAAGTGAAATGCCATGTCCTGTGGTTCAGATTCCAGGTAAAAAGGAGGTCCCGTGGCTCGTGATCACGAGATTAACGGCCACGTTAGGCAACACGCTTTCTTCCTTTGTAGGGGAGCAGCCTAAAATACGGTCCTTATTTTACCTGTATGACGAATCCATGCTGGTGGTAGCGAGAGGTGTGACGCACTATGTTTTCCCACGGATAGTGGTACTATCGCGTGCATAAATAACGGGCCGCCTTGCCGAGCGGGAGTTGAGTTTTCGAGTCATCAGGTTGCCATCACTTGGGGTGTTCTCGGGACATGAATTCTGAAAGCCGTGATTGGACACCTGTCCTTGTAGGCAAGGGGGGAGAGGAGGGGGACAGATCGAGGGGCGCAGCGCCAACTTGGATTTTCTTTAGTTTCGCGCTTGGAAGATTGTTACAGATAGCGAGACGGTTTAAATAAATCTAAATTGAAATGCCAAGTAGCCCATTAATTGTTAAATCTCGTTACAATGCACTGTTGAGTTTTACTGTGTGTGAATTCTTTAGGAATCGAGTTTTCACAGTTAGGAACTAAACGCAGTTTAATAAGAAGAAAAAGAAGGAAGTCGCAAACGTCCTAAACTAATTATATTTCTGTTATTTCGACGCCAGCTTCATAGAGCCCAACCATCTGCCCCCTACTCACCAGACGGTCGTTCATATTAAAGGTCACATACCTCAAAATCGAAATTCGCTGTCGTGTTACTGAGCCACTTTTTTTTCTTTTTTTTCGGGGGGTCCCGAAAAGAGTACCCGCACCCCCCGCGTGGCACCCGTCCTTACTACTGGTGCCTCCGACATGCAATTAATCTACGATAGTAGAAGAGAAAGCATTGGGGATTGGATAGAAAGGAATGTCTTTTAGGACTTAGTGCCTGTCCCATCGCGGTCGCGATCTACCAGGCATAATTAGCATATATTAACATTGGTATATATTATATATGAGCACATATAAATATGTACTCATATATGTCAGCCTCTTGTGATTATCAGGTGATACCACACTCCCCCCTCCTCTCCCCCCTTGTCTACAAGGACAGGTGTCCAATCAAGGCTCTCAGCATTCTCCTCCGGAAAACACACCAAGTGATAGCAACCTGATGGCTCGAAAACTCAACTCCCGCTCGGCAGGGCGGCCCGTTATTTATGCACGCGACACTACAGTCCGTACTGTGTGCTGAGGAACTGTTATGGTGGGTATTCAGAACCCACTTTATTATCTAAGCTTTCAATATGGAGCCGCGTCGTGTGTCGGTGATTGTATCCTGACGTTTCAGCTGCCATTGCAGCCGCTTTAATCATGGGTACGAGTTCGTGTCTGTACTAAAACTGATCGTTGGTTGTCAGTCGGACGTGCCTGCTTGTTTGCCATTGACGTCACGCTGCTTCCTGATTGGTCCGATCCCCAGCCAGCCACGCGCTAAGATAACTTTCACGTGTTGCTAAGCCTGAATCCGTCTTCGCGATTGAAATTATTGGGATGTTTCACGATCTCTATTGCCTCTCTAATTATCCTGTTTTGATATCTAGGAACAGTTTCGGCATTATCGCATTCATTGACGTGTCTCGTGACGTCAGTTTGTTCAGCTATTGCAGATCTGTATCCACAAGAAGGAGGCACTTTGTACAATCCTGTGTTCTGCGTTGGCTGCTTTATCTTGGCTGGTTTCCGACCCACGTGCGTCAGATAGTTTATTGGTTGCATAACCATTGCCACGTGTTTTCATAGCAACCTACCGAATTCATCTTTCACACCTTGTACGTACGGCAGAAAGGCTTCATGATTATTTTTTATCTTAGTTCTTTTCTGACGTTCTTCGGGTTTGTTCTACATTCCGCATGGCCAAAGTTATCTGTCCTTTACTCTATCAATTGGCTAGGATCTTATTTCAAACTGGGTTTTCCTTTTTATTTATGTTGTCGTAATTGCAAATGCGGTTGCCTCTAGTGAAGAGTGTCCTATCTACCGTTTCCTTCTGCGACGGTGGATGACTCTAGTTAATATGTAGGTACCGATCTGTAAGAGTGCCTTTATTGTAGACCCTGTGTCCAAGCATGTCATCTGTTCGTTCATAGATCAGAGCAACTAAGAAGGAGAGTTGTTTATTCTCTCAGATGTTTGGAGCACGTGAAGTCTTGGAAGTCCTCCAGTGAGTTGCATCCATGATCCCCTATCAAAAGACTTAGATTTCTCGAAGTTTGCCATTACAGCCCCAAGAATCACTGACACACGGCGTGGCTCCATTCTGAAAGCCTAGATAATAAACTAGACACCGGTCGCGACGGCCTACGTTCTAAATTTAATGCACATATTGTGTGAAAAGTTTAAAGATGTTTATACGCTTGTAGAGATTTAAAGCCATTCATTTTTAGTGTTGCCTAAAGGCCTAAATCTTGTTTTTGTAGCTTTTCAGTCGGTCAACGTAATTGGGCCCAATGAATGGGCGGGGTACAAGATACACTCCTGGAAACAAATTACATGTATAAGTTAACTAGCAGTAGTGCCCAGCTTCAGCCGGTGGATTTATTTGTTTTATGGATGATAATGAATATTACTACAGAACTGGAGCGCTCAAGGTTAAGGATCGGAAAGCACCAACGCTTATTGCAGCTGATATATCAGTATACTGCACCAACACCATCGCCCATATACAGAAGCATACTATTCTCATGATAATTGCGCCGCCCGGGGTGGAATGGATGGGCCTACTTACCTTTTATTCAAGAGGTCCGCACCGCTTGCTGCAAAATCACCTCCAGAAGACACGCCCCAACAGAAGAACACCAAAAGGGGTGGAACGAAGGTGGAGAAGGGGAAACGCACAGGCTCGTCTACAGACACATCCGATAACCAATAGAATTGTCGCCGACGAAATTATGCCACAACAGTTGCTTAGTAATGAAAAGAGGGGCAAAGGAAATAAAAATTTAACAAAATAATAAAAGGGAAACTCTATTGCCATAACCTCTCTCTGGTGATGCACGAGGCTTAAGGTCAAAATAAGTCAATTACCTTAGAAAACTAGATAAGGCTTTACATGCTTGCTTGCTGAAACAAACCGAAAACATTTAATTTAAAATTAAAATAATAAAGCCCAAAAGAATGAAAACTAGAATACAGGTATTACCAAATGAGAAAGGGCTTGATAATATATTAAGGTACATAATACCGACCCGACATGCAGACATCAAGGCCACGATGCAAAACGAAAAAAAATAATTAAATTAATCAAATAAAATAGGATCAATTAATAAATCCACATCATTCTTGACGTAGAAAAACTCAGGAAAATTCACCAAAACACAAAGTTAAACCAACAAGATTAACGAAAAACATACTGATCTACCAGCACAACACGTTTGAGTGTCCCGCTCGACGCCTAGAGATGCCTTCACAAGACCAGAATGCACTTGGGCAAAACAAAAAACAAACATGGCCACCAAAACAGATGACCGCATGTCTAATCGAATTACGGCAAACAATTACTTTTATTAAAATAGAACGTCACCGGAGAGAAATGAAAGGAGGAAAATTATTACATCTAAATACTATTAACACGAGTCGATTTAGGCTGCTACGGATCTTACATCAAATTAATAATTGGCCAATCCCAAAGATTACCCACAAAAAAACTAAATAAATAATAATTTACAAGGTACGGTAATTAGGAACGTGTCTCCGGAAGGCACAGAAAAACCAATTTTTTACATATCAGGTAACGTTGACAAACAGAAATATTAGGCCTATAAAACAAAACAAAATACAGTATTAAAACATTTATATAAGACCAGTATCGGAGCTCTCATAACAAAAAATAAATTTAAATATTTTATGCAACATACCTTACATTCTTCCTAAGTGGAGACACAAAGAACAAAAAACTAACACATTTTAAATGATTTAAAAGACATGAACTGCCTCAAAATGGCCACGAGAGCACACACGCCGTTTTCGATCACCCATGAAGCTTCTCTTCTTGTAGCCAGTCAAAATAAATATACCACAGTTCATCTTCAAGGCGAAAAGAAGAAATTAAATCCTTAGGAGCACAGGCGTTTCCTTTTCTTGAATATATTCATATTTCGTAAAGGCTAGGGGCCAAAGCCCCCAGCACACGGAGAGATACTCTTTCACGACCAACTGGCTTGTTGTTTTCTTGACGACAGACTATTAGATGACAACATGGCGGAGATACCAAAGTCAAATACCGCACTGCATTCATGTTAATTTGTCATTGTCCAATCACAGATTGACACATCAAGTAACAATGTGCATATTATATAATTATTTTGGTGGCATGATGTACATACAGTCTTTTGTTCAATGACGTAGAATACAATATCCTTCAATTATGTCTCTACTAGGATGAGATCAGAAGACACCACAAACTCACTCTAGCGGTGAAAGATACAAGCTCGGCTAGAGGCCAATAGATGCTGCCATCTCTAGTTCCTAAGCGGAACCAAGCCATCAGGCGGTCGTTTTAAAGGTCGGGGACACATGGATATAGGGGAGATACATATTTAAAAACGTTGGTACGGGCATTGCACGTAAAAATAATAACTGTTTTAAGGAGCCTAAGAAATCGGTTTGCACTAATTACTCCCCGTAACTGCATTTTATAAGCAGCTCGCAATTCTGCGCCAGGACAATGGTAGGGGCGACGTGATGCAGCCCGCATTGCCAGGCAACAATACACTTAGGTATTATTGAATCTGTTCAGGAGCGCTTGTTCTTCCGACTTACCGAACAAAAATCAATCGTTAAGATTAACTGAGAGGTGTAGCCTAATGCTACCGAGCCTAAACTATTCCTCATGAATCTGGCCATCATATAGGCTACAAAAATATTTTTTCGAATCCGACTGGTAGTTCCAGAGATTGGAGCGTTTAAACACACAAACAAACAAACTCTTCAGCTTTATTGTAGTATAGAATAGTATAGATTATCACACTTAAATGGGGCAATTTAGGATTACGTGTTTCGACTCGCAAATGGCCTTTATCAGATCCTGATCACTGTGTTAACGTTTAAATTTTCACTGTTATAATTTCACTAGTGTAGTATAACATAGGGCAGATGAACTTGTATTTCCGCCCCTTAAAACAACAATAACTAACTAACAAACTAACATGTAGTTTAATAGTAGGCCTACTACAGGACTACACTAGTGAATTTATATTAGTGAAAATTTAAATTTTAACACGGTGGGTGAGTGGGTGTCGCTCTACCAACCCCAAGCTTGTAAGTTCGCTCCTGACCCTGGTAAGTGACTTTTGAAACGCGGCGAAAATTACTACACGCATGTTATACGATGTTGGCATGTCAAAGAACCCATTTGAATTCAGTAGGCCGTGTTCATAATGGCAATATTAATCTCGGGATTTTTCGCCAACACAAAGTTCCTCATTTCTCAACTAGAAAGCGCTATAATATCAAGGAGCTTAGATATCTAACATCCTTGACATTCATAGTGCTTCAAGGAACAAAACAAGTAGTTCCGTGAAGAACTATACAGCCTATTTTCATATATCCTGCTCATGTTAATTGCCTCTATCAACATACAAAATTTCAGTTTAATTGCTGTAACAGATTCGTAGATATTGAGAACCGTCTAAATATTTCAGATGGTCGCCAGGTTGGATTTTAATTTTTGTACTATTATATTAAGATAATTGTGTACGTGTGGTATTCAAACTTCAATCGCATGATTAGAACACAAGAAGTAAAAACAAGTTTTTAAAATTACGCACAGCAGCCATCTTGTGATTATGCAAACAATTGAAATAAATTACATGCCAGTGGATCAACATTTGTGTAAGCAATTAACGTGCAACGTTTCACGCACTCGGATAGTTAATTCGCGAGAAACGTCCATTTAAATATTTATACTTCGCGTTGCCGCCATGTTGGATTCGTGCTCACCAGGTTACTGAAAGTCCTATATGTGAGCATATGTTCATAGTCTCTATGAACATAAAAATTTCAGTTTGGTTGCTGTAAAAGTTTCATAGATATTGAGAACCGTCTAAATATTTCGGAAGCTCGCCATTTAGGATTGTTATATGTACAGGCCATAGAGTTATGTACCATTCAAGGACACTTATTGCCTAGGTTCATTATTCAAACTTTCACTTCGATCGCAGGGTTACGACACAAGAAATAAAAACTTAATTTTAAAATTTCGCACAGCCGCAATCTTGAGGTTATGTAAACAATTGAATTAAATTAGATGGCAGTACATTACAATCTGCAAAATCATTTACTGTACCACATTTCACTGCGCTCAGAGAGTTAAATCACGAGAAAAGTCTATTAAAATATTTTAAATTCGCTTGGTCGCCATGTTCGTTTTGTACTTTACAGGTTTATGAGTTATACATAGGTAAACTTTTATCAGTACCCTTTATCACCGTACAAAATTCCAGGGTGATATCTGTAATAGTTTCGGAGATATAGAATGTCAGTGAAATATTTTGCACAGCCGCCATTTTGAGGTTATGTAAACAATTGAACTAAATAAGACTCCAGTGCATTGCAATGTGTATAAACATTTGCTGTACCTAGCTTCATTACGTTTGGATAGTTAAATCGCGAGAAAAGTCTATTTAAAAGCCTCAACTTCGCTTGGCCGCCATGTTGGTTATGTAGTCACCAGGTTTTCGAAAGTCTCATAGGTGAACTTCTAGTAGTGACCTTTAATACCGTACACAATTTCAGGGCGATAACTGTAATAGTTTCGGAGATATTGAATGCTAGTGAAATATTTCGCACAGCCGCCATGATGGATTGGTGAGGCGTAACACAATTTGAAGGGCACGGTCGAGTTCGCCGGGAATAGTGCTATGAACTTACCGAGTTTCACTGAAATCGCACCAGCCGTTTAGATTTTATTACGGGGGGGGGGGGGCACACACACCTCACACACACACACACGCACACACACACACGCACACACACAAGGACAAACGGTGATCTCATAAGCCTATTTTTTCAAAATTGAAAATAGGCTAAAAATTCGACATGGAAGCTACCACCTGGGTGTTAAATAACAAGGCTTGCACACGGCACCCGATATTATTTTTGGCCTACTTAGTAGACTTATGAGATCGGGCAAATGTGTGTCTGTCTGTCTGTCTGTCGCTCTGTCAGTCTGTCTGTCTGTCTGTCTGGCTGTGTGTGTGTGTGTGTCCCTATCAACTCCTAAACGGCTGGAGCAATCGAAACAAAATTTGGTAGGAGTAAAGATCTATACCTGAATAGCTCACGGCCATATGTCAAAATGATGTCAGTGCTACCAACTGCTGAAAAATCGCAATTGAAATTTGAGCTCCATGTTGGATATCTTGGAAGGTATGAATGAGAGCTATTTCAAAATTGGCACACGTATAGATAATAATATTGCAGTTTAATTTCCAGGAGGCCATACATGGCAGTGTTGCCAAAATGAGTATAAGCCTGCTGATAAGTCCAATTTTTAGGTAGATTTCTTTAGAAAGCTAACTATTGCAATGGGTCCCATGTTTCGACTTCCGGAAAATGTCGACATATCTTCGCGTTTCACATCCCCCAGACCCCAAAACCACCGTCAGTTCAAAAGTTTATATATAATTTATGTATATATGTATATATATATCAGTTTCTTTTGGACACGATAACTGCCGTAATTTTGCACCAATCACTTTGAATTTTTTACATAATATGTATCCCTATAAAATCTCGGTCGAGTTCGTTAATGGGCAAAATCGGTCAAAGGGGGTAAAAATGGGTTTTTTTTTCTTCGAAAAAGTGAAATATCGCTATAACTCTCTTAATACATGAAATATCGAATCCCTTCAAAGTTCATAATATGTGTCGGATAAGTGCCAAAATTTATGTCAAATAAGTTTTTTGATAGCACCAACCATTGACCAAAGGGGTGGGAATAAGTGGGTTTTTCGGGAAACATTAATCATATCTCTGTTAATAGGCACAATATCAAAACCGCACAAAATGGACAATATTCCTCCAATAATTATCTAAAACTTTTTTCTGAAAGAATTTTTGATATGACCCACCATTACGCCACGGGGTGAACAAAATGATTTAAATTATAAGAAAATGCCAAGTGCCAAGAGAGGTTGCCATGACAACTTTACTTTTAATTGATAAGGGATGACCATCAGCAGTTCCTATGACAACGCCACTGCACGAGATCACATTCAGTTTTCATATGTCAGTGGGAAGCGACTTCGGTATCGGAACTGGTAGCATGCTGAACTTCTATGCCCAAGGTCGCGGGTTCAAACCCGGCTGAAGTCGTCGGATTTACTAAGAGCGCTAAAAATCCTGAGTTTGCTTTCCTTCGGAGGGGAAGTTCCAACGTTCGTTGCGAGTTGCTGATTGAGGTGGCATCTAGTAGCCAAGTTCACAGCTAGGTGTCGTTGACGGCAGTATTTTAGGTAGATTTCATTAGAAAGCTAACTATTGCAATGGGTACCATGTTTCGATTTCCGGAAAATTTCGACATATCTTCGCGTTTCACATCCCCCAGACCCCAAAACCACCGTCAGTTCAAAAGTTTATATATAATTTATGTAATATATGTATATATATGTATATATATGTATATCAGTTTCTTGTGGACACGATAACTGCCGTAATTTTGCACCAATCACTTCGAATTATTTACCGAATATGTATACCCATAAAATCTCGGACGAGTTCGTTACTGGGCTAAATCGGTCGAAGGGGATGAAAATGGGGGACTTTTTTTTTCGAAAAAATGAAATATTGCTATAACTCTCTTAATATGTGAAATATCGAATCCGTTCAAAGTTCATACTATGTGTCGGATAAAGCTCAGAAATTTATGTTTGAAACGTTTTTTTGATAGCACCAACCATTGACCATAGGGTTGGGAAAAAGTGTTTTTTTCGGGAAACATTAATCATATCTCTGTTAATAGGCACAATATCAAAACCGTACAAAATGGACAATATTCCCCTAATAATTACCTAAAACTTTTGACTGAAAGAATTTTTGATATGAGCCACCATTACGCCAAGGGATGAGAAAAATGATTTCTGAATTGTAAGAAAATGCCAAGAGCTATCAGTGGTTGACATGGCAACACTACTAAATTGATGAGGGATGAGCCATCAGACGTTGCCATGACAACGCACTTGCGCGAGATCAGATTCAGATTTCCATCTGACTAAGTGTGATGCGGCTTCGGTGACTTAACTGGTAGCATGCTGAACTCCTATGCCCAAGGTCGCGGGTTCAAAGCCGGCCAAAGTCGTCAGATTTTCTAAGAGCGCTAAAAATCCCTCAGTATGCTTTCCTTTGGAGGGGAAGTTCCAACGTTCGTTGCGAGTTGCTGATTGCGGTGGCATCTAGTAGCCAAGTTCACAGCTAGGTGTCGTTGACGGTAGTATCTGGTAGCAACATTAGGAACTACTGCTTGAAATTGAGCGTCTGCATTCCTTACCTGAATTACAGACTAATACAGCTATCACAATTCACACCGTTTATCAGACAGATTCTACACTCACCCAAAGTACACGGGGTTACATGACCACGTTGTCGCAGCCCCTAAACTGAGGAACCAACCAACATCTCTGCGGGAGATATAATTTTGCGTGAAGAAGTAACAGACCGTTACATAGTTACACATCAGTGTCGAAACTTTGCATAAGGACAGTGTGACCACAAGTATAAAAAAATGGACTCCAAATGACAAGAAGGTTACCGTCATCATAAGACAATAGAATGTTTAAAATATGCATAAAATGACGAAAAACAAAGTTAATTAATCTCCAATTATAAAATACTTTCACGCAATAAATGTGGTCTGATCCTTCTACGAAAACCTGCATATTCTGCCTATTTTCGACTATCCCCAAGTTTGTCCGGTGAAATCTACCTCCGCCTTCCGGCGTGCCGAGAGGACTTTTTTAAATGCATATAACGTCTACACTATCAATTGGAATTCAATCAAATTTCGTATGTGCTATGTGTACATAAACAGGTATGACTGGGCGTATTCTTAAGAGCCACCAGGGCTGCCAACTGTAAATAAATGCTCACAATTATTTTTTTAATCCAAATACACATATATCAGAAAGTATGCAAGCCGACAGCTTTAAACTATGCACACGTATAGTACCTGACATTCTATATTAATTTGGAGTAACTTATATACGTCAGTGCTACCAACATGATTCTAAGCCTGCTGAGAGGTCTAAATTTAAATACATGTAACTTCTATACTATCATTTGGATTTCATCCAAATTTCGTGTGTGCTATGGCTACCATAACAGATATGACTATGCCGATTCTTAAGAGTAACCAGGGCTGGCAACTGTTAATAAATGCTGTCTCTATTTTTGTTAACCTAATATCAATATATCAGAAAGTATGCAAGCCAATAGCTCTAAACTTTGCACACGTATAGTACCTGGCATTTTATATTAATTTGGAGTAACTAATATAGGCCTACGCCAGTGCTGACAACATGATTCTAAGCCTGCTGATAGGTCCAATTTTTAAATGCATGTAACTTCTATACTAACTAATGGATTTCATTCAAGATTGACACAACAATAGTGTACCCATGTGAGTAATTTCCATGGAAAACATGCTTCCGCATCCAGCTAGCTTCAGGTCTCGGCGTGTACCGTTCTCCCACTGAGCGGTTGCATATTTTTGATTTGAGACTAAAAGGTATCAACTCTACAATGATAAAGCACAACTCTATTCTAAAGACTTTAATTCAGCATTAAATCATGGCTTCAAACAACAAAGAACACAATCCCAACAAATAATATACACAAATAAAGCAAAATTACTCCCACAATCCACTAATTATACATACAATTTTATCATATTAAATCCATATCATTATTCAATCCTTTACCCTTGGATTGACTTCAAAATTCACTCTAGTGCGCTGATGCACATACAACTTCCATAAACAAACTGTACTTTTACTCTTCTGTCATCTTGTGTGACTTCTTTAATTTCACAAAATTATATGTTTCTTACACCACATCTTACTTTGACATTATGCGTACCGTTGTGTTTGGTCTCTCTCTTCCCACCAAATGCTTTATCATGCATTAGCCAATTCAGGTGTTGCACAACAAATCTACGTGCAACTCCATAATTATGTAAATCTACCCCTACACTTCCCTCTATTTATAGTTCCACAGCATGCCGTTGTGATTTCATCTTCAAAACTTTCGTTATCGCTGTGTCGGATGGTATTATTAAGCTACCCTTGCGAGCGTAGCCTGTGGCGTCAAGTGCCCAACTTCGTAAATTCGTGTCAGTGTCAGTACAAAATGCAACTTCCAACCATTCGTAAGATTGCTAAAATTTTTACTCATCAAGATGATCTATGATTACCAATGTGTTTTTAAACCACACACATTCATTACACAATATAACAATGCTTCCTTTCATTACAAGCAAGGTCTCAAATCTGTCCTTTCAAAACGTTAGCCTTCACGGTTCGTTTTACAACTCAGCCCACTTAGAGCTGCTCGCATACAATGGAATGGAGTGGGGTGGTCACAGCACGTGAACCGTCCCTCGCCTCCTGACTCTTGGCTTTCATTTCCCCAAGCAGTACAAGATTCTAAATACAATACTGTAGTCACAAAGACCCACATGATCCCATATGTTTTAAACTGAATGGTATGCAATATAGGTTCTGGACGAGTTTATACATTTATTCCTAACCTTAGGATATTAATAACTGGCCTCAATAGGTCCATTTCATGATATGAAGGCACGAGATTCATAAACACAGGTCGAGTTGGATAGCCGGTATCTTAATAAATGCTACGGTCAGTCATGCGCTGCCGTCAATAAGATTCGCTTCACAAGAGCCGAATCATTCAATAACAAGTTCTCGGTCGATCAGGTATGGTGCAGAGGTGTCCATTGTTCTCCTCTCACCTACCACAGGATTCGAACCCGGAACATTCCATATCCATCATCAGAGTTAGGGTACCACACTAAACACTCTGGCATAAATTAAATATCTCTGTACGCTCAAGGCTATACGAGACTCTACATGACGAACAGATTACCTGGCTCCATAACCCGATGCCCTGATCTCGTCCTATAATTTATTAACAGAACTCTATCCATTACTCTACAAGCTTAAACACAGGCTACACATTCAATTCACTAAAAACTCTTCCATTTCCTTGCATAATTATATTCCCATTAACACAATATATTCTTATATTAAACTCTTTTCTCATCCCTTGATATATAATCTTACTGCTTGGATCGATAAATCTTCCAATTAGCGTAAATATTTCTTGCTTACAACATTTTTTTCCCTGATGTATTCATTCATACCTTTCATTATTTATTATATTTATTATTACTGACATAGAGCCTCCGTGGCTTAGGCGGCAGCACGCCGGCCTCTCACCACTGGATCCGTGGTTCAAATCCCGGTCACTCCATGTGAGATCTGTGCTGGACAAAACGGAGGCAGGCAGGTTTTTCTCCGGGTACTCCGGTTTTCCCTGTCAATATTTCATTCCAGCAACACTCTCCACTATCATTTCATCTGTCATTCATTTAATCATTGCCCCAGAGGAGTGCGACAGGCTTCGGCAGCCGGCACAGTTCATATCCTCGCCGCTAGATGGGTGCTTCATTCGTTCCATTCCTGACCCGGTTGGAGACTGGAAGCAGGCTGTGGATTTTCATTTTCATTACTGACATAAATTACCATAATCCGACACAACATAACCATCTTAATAATCGAACATCCGTGTTCGTTACGTTAAGTTTACATAACTGATTTGCCATTTTATTAATAGTGGTAACGATTAATCCACTCACTGATGTATAACAACATCTCAACTCTACTAAAATCAACACAACAATAAACACCGGAGGATCTATCTCCTAATACTGATTCTTACTGGCATTTTTATAATTCTGAAATCACATTACATGCAGTGGGCTATAACTTCTATAAAATCATGATTTGTGGGGTACTCACATAGGCTTATCCCGGTGGCTCCAACCACTCATATCTTCCAATGTCGCCTGCCATTTGTATAATTAGCGCGACATTTGTACACTGATAATACACATTTTATAAGACCTTTGTTTCACCAACCACACGGCACTTTTCATTTCTATGATGAAGCTATCGCTTCTTTAAACACGACACTTCATAGCACTTGTCATAATATTAGCTTAAAAGATATTTCACATATGATCACTACAAAAACACACATCACTCACTATTTACAATCATTACGGTTGAAATTTCCTGGCAAAATATCAGAATTGCAGGTTGTTGACGGACTCTTGCATGCTCCTACCAACTCCTGATTGAAAGTCTCGATCATCTGCCTACGGATTCACCAACTGTCGATCCATTACCCTACGATAAACTTCCTGCTTTGCATAAATATGCTTACTTTTCGTCCTGAGCGTTACTATTTGGTATTCTTAAGACATTTCACCAAATGTATCATAAAGTTTCTCCCGGCGCAGTCCGGCGGACTAAGACATGTATAACCAATCAATATATTATACACTGCGCTCAACATTGTACATAGTATTTACACAAATAATTACTTTCAATAGTTCTGCAAGTTATATCACACGGTACTTCCTATGTGAACACTAACAATTGCTCGTACTGCCGACTATACACATACCCTGTCCTTAATAAAAAGTATTATAACAGTTTTACTGCACGGCTTCCCAAGCTGAAGTCCGAGCCTCCTTCCTTGACTTCGATAACGCATTTCGCATAATAAAGTTCGTTGATTACAGTACTTATTATTACTTCATGACTATACATGATTATATTATCAATTGGTGCATAACACTGCACGGCGAATATACTGATTAACACTAAAATGTTCAAGTCTTTGTGCGCGTCCTTTCCTGAGCCAGAGCGCCATACGTTCCGCGCTCGAGTCTGTTCCAACTGCCCTCTCTGACCTGAGTCCACATCCTAATATTCGTTTCACAAGAAAAAGTTGACCTAGAATTCCCGCGCTGTATCATCTCCTCTCCCAGGATGATTCTGGTCTCGAAATAATGCTCATAGGGTTCCTTTTTCCTCACTGGTCCCAAAACTATCTGCGTGCTGAAGGATCGATCGGCCAATTAATTAATATTAATTGCCTTTGCCATAGCGCGGGTACGCGTCTTCCAGTGGAAATCCGCGGTGCACTAGTAAGGTCACTCCGCGAACACCAAAAGTCCTGTGTTCTTGCGCACTCCATTAAATATGCCTTGATTTCACAGTTTAAAGGCTTTATAATTAGCCTCCTGGCTAAATATTTACATGTCATTGCGTTGCTCCAATCACGAGTAATCAATGATTTTCACTGGGATCTTCCCATTCCATTCTCAACTCCATTCTGAAACGGGGAAGAACTGGGCCATTATTTCACCCCCCGACCTGCTCCAGACGACATAGGTAGGTCAACGAGAGCGACAAGGCTCCACGAATCTCCTCCCACAATTCTGGGGCTATTAGTTAGTTGTCAAACTCCCCAACTTCGTGCTCAAATGCAGCCTAACTTCCTTCATCCAGTCCAATAATGCTGTAATCCACTCATTTTCCCTGCATTATTTTTAGCCTACTTTCGATTTTTGCAAAAAATGAAAGTAGACTTATGAGATCAACACAGGGCGAAAAAAGTGTGTCTGTCTGTGTATGTGTGAGTCTGTGTGTGTGTGTGTGTGTGTATGTGTGTGTGTGAGTCTGTGTGTGTGTGTGTGTGTGTGTGTCTGTGTGTGTGTGAGTGTGTGTACTCTGAATGTCTGTCCCCCCCCTATCAATTCGAACACGGTGAAACCGAATTGAACGAAATTTGGTACAGAGGTAGCACTAGTAAAGGAAACCTCAGTGTCATACTTTATATCGCCGCCATCTTTACCAAAACAGAATGGCGGCCACTCAAATGTTCAAAACGTAAAATCAAATTACGGCTACACTAATCATCCGATCTCTACCAAATTCGGTGACAACATACCTTTATATAGGACGCGTCTTTCACCCAAAATTCAAGGTCATCGGCCATGCAATTTCAAGATGGCGGCCGTGTGAATTATGCAACCATTTTAATAAATAGCTTAAGACCCACCAATTCCGATTATCGAGCCTAGGGGGGTTTAAGCTATCCTGAAGGTCGTGATCCGTTATTTATTATAATTTAATATTATAATATTATACAGTATGAGTGGCTTAAAAGAGCTGAGCCGTTTGTGTCACACGACAAGATGGCAGCTGTCCTCATGTGCCTGTCTTATATTTCAGTAGTTTTAGTATGTTGTATGTGATATACCGTACTGATACAATAATATAAACTTTGTATGAAATGATCTTTAATGAAGATGTACTGCAGTGAAGAAATCGTTTATTTAAAGTAATTATTTGCCAACAGTTTGTATCTAATATGTCAGTTAAGAACACCTGACGTCATCGATACGGTTAGCTCTGGGCTAGCATGTTAGTCTGACACGCAGTTGACTGGGGATCGAGTACTGCTACAGTTAGGTTTTTTTTTCTTGAATTCTTTTACAAATGATGTGCACGAGCGTTTTCCACAGATACTGAATAAAATGTCATTTAGCTCAAAGGAGAGGATAAAGTATACACTCGTATATTAATAAAATCACAGTCCCAGCATCGCACATAAACAGAAGCCATTAGGAAAAGGAGAATAGAAGAACTAGATACACGTTGTCATCAACCACAGCCTTCTTAATGCCTCTGTACGGTGCTGTCCTCTTGTGGGTTATGTGGGTAATATTGTTCCAAACATAACGCTGTGTAAATGCCTGAGCTGGCCTCCTGAAGTATGGCAATTTTGTAATACTGGTAGTTCAACTATTAGCCACGATCGCGCTCCGAATACCTTTAAACACTGCCAGCTGGATCGCCTCCCTCTTGGCTACTTTAAACTGCCTACTCATTCAACACCCATAGAACACTGCCATCGTAGTACATTACGATGGCAGTGCATAGGCGTACAAGATAAAGATTAATTCACTGATAGGTCGCAGCACCACCTACTGTGATTGGGGCGGAAGATTCTTAATTTTGCAGGCTGGCTTAATATAGAGATTAACGGACGTGAATGCATTACAATAAGTTAGTAGTTTTGTTATTCAATCATCATAAAGTATATAATATTGATTTTGACACTTACTGGCTTATTATCAATATAAAAGAAAACAAACAATACATTGTGGTAGGGGTGATTGTGTTAGGGATGAGGACAAAGAGTCATAAAGATACCCATACATTTAGGAGAAAGTAGACTATATGTTCTTTGCTGAACATCTTGTTATAAATAATGTCAACATCAGTTGATATCACACCAGTGATTAAATATGTACTTTCCTCTAGGGGTTTTTACAACTAAAACTCCCTCAACAGATCTCGGGTTCGTTCCCTGGTGGAACCTTCATTCTGAGATCGCAGTCTCTGAGATCCACTTTCGATACCAGTCAGCCTAACCCCCCCAGGTTCAATAGATCATATTATTTCAGATTATTTCTGACCAATACATGTATGTCATTGTTGCCAACATGATTTTACGTGCGCTGTTAGATCCAATGTTTAACTGCAAGTAACGTCCATGCTATCCATTGGACTTCAACCAAATTTTGTATTCTGTACCTTAAGAGATGGAACTAACAATATATTCAGTCTGCAGGGCTGCCAACTGTAGTTCTCTATTATGCAATGTTATGCCAGGTATACAGTATTTCGAATTAATTAGACATTTCTATATTACCAACTTAATTTCGTCATTATTCTAGAACCATATAGATTAATCATTGGCTTGAATCTTAAATTTTAAGAAAAGTAGGCTCTTTAGTTCGTCACGGAACTTCTTGTTATTATTACCATTAGGATCTGATGATGGCCACTTGAGGGTCCAAACACGTAATCCTAAGTTGCCCCATTGAATTGTGATAATTCACTTATTTTTAACCTATTTTCATTTTATGAAAAAATAGGCTTAAGGGATTACCTTTTGTCCGTGTGTGCGTGTGTGTATGTGTGTGTGTGTGTGTGTCCTTCTAATAACTTCTAAACGGCTGGAGCGAGTTCAATGAAACTCGGTAAGGCCATACCACTATCCTGGCCGACCCCGACCGTGCCCTTCAAATTTGATTACGTCTCACCAAACCAACATGGCGGCTGTGCGAAATATTTCACCAGCATTCCTTATCTCCGAAACTATTACTGATATCACCCTAAAATTTAGTACGGTGATAAAGGGCACTACTAGTCGTTTGCCTATAAGACTTTCAAAAACCTGGTATTGCAAAACCAACATGTAATGCACAGACATCCAATTTAGTTTAACTGTCGATATAACCTCAAGATGGCGGCTGTAGGAAGTATTTCACCGGCATTCTATATCTCCGAAACTATTACTGATATCACCATAACATTTTGTACGGTGATAAAGGGTACTACTAAAAGTTTATTTATTTAAGTTTCAAAATCCTGTAAAGTACAAAACGAATATGGCGGCCAAGCGAATTGAAACATTCTAATAGACTTTTCTCGCGATTTAACCATATGAGCGCAGTGAAATATTGTACAGTAAATGTTTATACATATTGTAAGGCACTGGCATCTAATTTAGTTCAATTGCTTACTGTACTCATGTGAGTAATCTCGGTGGATAATATGCATCTGCCTCCAACTAGCATCAGCTCTCAGGCGTGTACGGTAACCCCAATTTAGCAGTGCATATTTTGGATTTGAGGCAAAAAGGTATCAACTCTACAATGATAAGGCACAACTCTATTCTAATACTTTAATTCAATAAAATAAATCATGGCTTCAAACACAAAACAATACCCAAAAAGCATAAAATAAAGCAAACAAAATTTTTACTTCCACAATCCACAAGTAAACAAATATAAAATCACAACAAAGTCATACCTAGCCATAAAGCTTTACCCTTCTGTGAACTTCACAAGGATATACTAGTGCGCTGATGCACCTATGACTTCAAAACAAACTGTACATTAACATAACAGTCATACAATGTGACTTCTTTAATATTACAACAAGGATTATTCCTTAAACCTCTTTATGTTAAACAATTATGTGTGCCGTGCGTGTTTTAATATTTTTCTTCTCACCAATGAAATGCTTTGCATGCATTTACCTATTTGGACGTTGCACCAAAATCAACGTGCAACTCCATAATTATGTAAGCTACCCCCCTACACATCCTCCAATTATATGGTTTCACCGCATGCTGTCTGTGATTCCTAGATAAACATTACGTTATAGCTTATGTCGGATCGTACGATAGACTACCTCGCGCTCATGGCGATTGGCATCTAGTCACCAACTACATGACTTGGCTCCAGTGACAGTACAAATATATCATGTAACTATTCGTCAGATAGCTAAAATAATGAACCATCAGGATGAACTATAATTATCCATGTGTTCACAAACCACATGGCTCTAATACTCAACATAACAATCTTGCATTATATGTCATTTCAACAAGGTCTAGAATCTCCCCTCTTATAACTTGCCTGAGCGGCCCGGGTGGCTAGCACCGACCCTCGGCTAAGGAAGTCGCTACACAATAGAAAGTGGAATGGGTCGTTTCACCAATTATCTCGACCTTTCTAAAAGTTTGAAAGCTTCCCTCTCTCTAAGCAGTGAAGATTTACAAGACAAAAACTGTGTCCTGACCGACACACATGTTCCCAAAGGATCTTAATTGACTATTATGCCAACAGGTATTGAATGAGCTTTTGTAATTATTCCTACGTCGAGGATAACGATTAATTAATGGCCTCACATGGGTCCATTCAACATGAAGGTTCGGGGTTCGCAATGCATGAGCCTGGCGGTTGACCGATGTCTCAAGTATAATATAGGCGCAGAACCACTGTCGCCATGAGTTTTCGCTGCCAACGAGCGTAAATAACTCATCAATAAGTTCTCGGGAAATCATAGAGCTGCGAGGTGTCCTTGTTTCCTCGACTCTGTAAAGATTCCAGTCCGGAACACATTTCAATCCTTTCTTCAGAGTTAGGGTCCATCACTAAAACTCTGGAATAAGTAATATCTCCAACAATGTCCACGACATAGGAGAATTCATACGTAGAATAGACTATCTGGCCCCTAATGCTCCATGCTACGACACTCCGACCTATAATATTAAGAGAAATCTAACATTTACTCTATAAGCTTCTCAATTAAGCTGCAAATTCAATTCACTAAAAGCTCTTTCATTACTGGTATCATTACTGAATATATGCAATATTCTGATATAAAACTTCTTTCCATAATTACTGAAATGTAATCTCACTGTAACATCTTCCTGCTTAGATTGATAAGTCTTGCCATTAGCGTTAACAATTCTCGCTTACAACATTTATTTGTTTCCTGATGTGTTCATTCATACTCTTAATAACCATTATTATTATTATCATCATTTCTCACTGACATAAATGACCAAAATCATTATTTATTATTATTATTATAAATCTCATTGACATAAATGACCAAAATCATCATTTATTATTATTCTCATATAAATTACCAAAAATTTCCGACATAGCTAGACGTTTTAAACTCGAACAATCGCGTTCGTTGCATTTACATAACTGATTGCCATTCTTAATTCATAGTGGGAATAATTACTCCACTTAATGATGCAAATCAACATTTCAACTCTATCAAAATCAACTCAATACTGATTAAACATGGAGGATCAGCCTCCTAACTGACTTTTACTGGCATCTATAAGGAATTCACAATATCTTTACGGAATCACAGACATGCAGCGGTCCATACTTCTACATAATCATAACCATAATTTGTGGGGTACTTACATCTCTATAGGCATCTAAGGTGGCTCCGACCAATCATATTCTTCCATGTCGCCCGCCATAATGGGTTTAACGCGACATATTTCTCTTGTTTACACACATTTGATTACACATAATTTCTATCACCAACACGACACGTTGCATACCTTTCAGGAAGTTATCACTCCCCAAACATGTGAAACACTTCATCAAACACTACTTTAAATGATACTTTTACATATGCATTACACTGAACACTCGTCATTTTATACACACTTCAATGCTGAAATTCCCTAACAGAGATCGAAATTGCAGGTGTCGACGGCATCTTACGTTACCAACTCCTGATTGAAAGTCTGGTTATCTGCTCTCGGAACTCTCCAACAGTTTTTATGACGATCATTCCTACAGTAAGCGTCCTGCGTTACATCAATACGCTGGCTCCCAAACATGAGCGTTAACATCTGGTACTCTCATGGCAATACCAAACACTTAGTAGAGTTTCTTTCGCGCATTCTATCGTAGTTACACATATACGATTAGTTAATACTATACACACTGCGCTTAATAAAGTTCAACACTTTCACAAATAATTATATACAATAGTTCTACCGTTAGTCTATACGGTGCTTCATAACTGAACACGTCATAATTCGTGCTGCTGATTATGCCTGTATCACGACTATTATTCATACAAGCATGTTTACTGTTTCTTTTACACATACCAGTCTTTGTTCGGCGTCTTGATGAATAGAATCGTCATGCGTTTTGCCTTGACGAACTTGCTTCAACCTGGCTGTAGCTGACTGAAGTTTCACTCGAAGACTGCACGTAACTTATTTGAAGACTTCTGTATGCGGCTTACACGCTGTCTCGTACTGCTGCATATTTGCTGCATACTGTTTGCAACTTATTGCCATTGTGCTACAATTGACAATTGAGTAAGACTGTAACTGGCTGTAACTGCGCTTGGCGGCATGTAGACTGCGTGACAACTGAGTTTCAACTGAGCATAGCTGAGTAAGACTGAGAGCTCCTCCTGGGGTCTACTCCCTTATATCGGATTTCCACAGAAAGTAGAGCAACATCTTCCCGCGTAATCTTGGCTCCTCTCACAGCATGATTCAGGTCTTCAAATCATGATCATTGTGTTCCTCTCTCTTCACAGGTCCCAAAACTATCTGTGTGCAAAGGAATCGCTCGTTCAATTAATTAATATTAATTCCTTTCTCCATGGCGTGGGACGCTACCTAACGGGAAACCCCCGGCAACATCTTCACATCCATCCGCGAACAATGGTCGTTTTACAGTCCTTACGCACATCACTAAATATGCACCAATTTCGCAGGTAAAAGACTCTAAAATTATCTTCTTGCCAAGATATTCACCTGTGTGCAACTCTCATCTCGATTCGTTACTCCAATCACGAGTAATCAATGATTTTTCTGGGCATTTCTCCGCCCCTACTCTAAATCCATTCTCCGTCGGGGAATAACTATGTCATTATTCAGGCCTCACCCCTGCTCCAGACGACATAATGGGGTCGCAGAGATGGACGTGGCTCCACTGGGACCAACCCACAATTCTGGGCCAATTAGTAAATGTCAGCTCTGCCCTCCTCTGTGCTTCAAGCCTCCAATAGCTTACACCAAATCGTCTTATAATGATATAATCTGCTCATTATTTCCTACATTATTTTAATAAATAATGCCATTTCATCAAAAATCACACCAGTGATTATATATACATTTCTTTCGAGGGGTTTTTACCAAGAAACTCCCTGTACAGATCCCTGGTTCGCTTCCTGGTGGAACCTTTCTACTGAGATCACAGTCTCTGAGAACCATGTTCGATTCCAGTCAGCATAACCCCATCGGGTTCATGTTCCCCTTGCAAAACTTATAAAAGTCCAATGCAAGTGGCTTATATAAGTAACCAGCTGACTGTCGACCACCGTCTGTGTTTACGTCTGGGGTCCTTCACCTTGTCTGGCTGCGAGTGGGTTAGTAGTGTTCCCCCTTCCACACTCGGCCTTGTTTCTGAGCTGTCTATTCTCCCTGCGAAGGGTCGCGTTTACAGCCTCAACCTCTCTGGCCACTCTGACCATTTCTTCATAGAATTCTCGCAAACACTGGCATTCTTTCTGCTCTCCGCTTACACTGGGTAAACTGTCTGCTTCTCGTCCCGTCTCGCCGTTCCAACATTCAGGTCTGCCTGCTTGGCTGCCTCCGCTCTCCACGTTGAGTTGGGTGTGCGTTACTAATTCTTCTTCTGGTTCGTCGAATTCTTCTGGCGAGTAATAAACTTTTAAGTTGGCTATGTTCATAACGACCTCGTTTCCATTCTCTAAATGCCTTAACCTGTATGCATTGTTCTGGAGGTCTCTTATCACCTCGAACGGGCCGTGGTAAGAAAAATTAAACTTTTTATACTTCCGTGCCTCTGGATCTGAACTGGCGGGTTCCTTAATTAAAACTTTCTGTCCCACGAGAAGCGGTTTATGATACCTCTTCGCACGATTCCTTCTCTGACGTCTCTCCGCCTGTGCTTTGAGATATTCAAAGGTTCGTTGGATCCTCAATTCTCTACCGGGCTGTGCGTCTACAGGTATTGGAATAACACCATTCCACGGTCTCTCTGGTCTCTGATCCAGATGTAGAGTAACGGGAACCTGACCTGTCGCCTCATGTACAGTATTATTTATACAGTATTCAATGACTTCTAGAAATTCAATCCAACGCCAATTCGCTTCAGAACAGTAGATCTTCATGTATTTCTGGATCTCTCTCATTACTCTTTCAACGGGACTTGCCTCAGGATGGCGAATGGTAGATAAAATCTGCCTAATTCCTAGAGTTTCCAGTTCTCGACGAAATTCTGCACTAGTAAAGCAACTTCCGTGGTCCGAGAGAATGTTATCCGGCTTCCCAAGAATCGGAATAACTCTCTCTTTCAGGCGCTTCAAGACCTGTTTTGAACTTGTCTTTTGAATGGGGCACAACACCACCATTTTCGAAAATACATCCATGGCTACAAAAATGTGTCTATTGCCTCTACGTGCTCTAGGCAATGGTCCAAAGTTGTCAATACTCAATAGCTGCCTTGGCTTCTCTGGTAACAACGGGATAGGTCGTTGCCTCATTAAAAAGGGATTCGGCTTTACCCTTTGGCAAAGATCACATGTTCTAATAGCATTTCTCACCGTTTCTCTCAATTTTGGCCAAGTAAATGCTTCCTTCAACAGAGCACAAATTTTATCTATTCCAGGATGTCCAAATGCTCTGTGGGCTAGCCATACTAATCTCCTCTGCAAAGATGCAGGAATGACAATCCTTTGACGTGTGTGATCCACATCGTCCCACTTGTGTAATATCTGATTATACCATACATAATCTGTTGCCAATGCCTCCGCCTCTCTGTATATCGCAGTTCCCCTTGCTAAGCGTCCCTCGAAGTAATCGATTATCATCTTCAACCATGGGTCTTCGCGTTGTAGGTTGGTAATGTTCCTTAAGTCATCCAACGTCTTCTGATCTCGATTCTCAATCCGGACCGCTAGCACTTCTTCTTCTCTAGGGTAACGACTTAATATGTCCGGTATTACATTCTCTTTCCCTGGACAGTATTCTATTTCCACATTAAATTGCTGGATATACAGGGACCATCTTGTCAATCTCTGACTAGACAAATCCGTCTTTAACAAAAATGTTAAAGCTTTATGGTCTGTTCTCAGAACTATTCGGAAGCCGTACACGAGTTTTTGCCACGATTGCAACGCGTACAAAATTGCGAGCAATTCTATCTCTGTGATCGTGTAGTTTTTCTCATGGGCTTTCAGTCTTCTGCTTATAAAGGCGATAAAAACTTTCTTCTCAGGCTGGTCAACATTTTCCTGGAATAGCATCGCTCCAATCCCAATAAGTGATGCATCCGTCTGTATGATAAACTTCTGGGTATAATCTGGGTATCCCAGTTTCACATATTCCAAAAGCATTTGTTTTGACCTCACGAATGCTTCCTGACATTGCTCCGTCCAATTCCATCTGCCGCCTTTCTTCAATAGGTCCTGCAGTGGTGCTACTGTCGCAGTATAGTTTGGGCAGTGGTTCGAAAAGAATCCAATTACTCCCAAATACTGTCGGACGTGCTTAACTTTCGTGGGTCGAGGGAAATTCCGAATTACCTCCAATTTATCTGGATTAGGCTTCACTCCATTTGCATCAATAACATGCCCTAGGAATTTGACTTCCCTCTGACAGAAGTGCGATTTCTTGATATTGACCTTAAAGTTCGCTTCTCGAAGGTCATCTAGCAACTTCTTCAGGTCTCTCATGTGCTCCTCCAGAGATTCTGATGTGAGTAGAATGTCGTCTACATATCTGATGGTACTCTCTTTAACCTCATCTGATAGATTGCGATCTAACGCTCTTATCAGGGCTGAACCAGCTGTTTTCAACCCAAAAGGGTAGCCTTAAAAATGTGAATGTATGTTGATCAAACATAAATCCTGTCAACAGACTAGTTTTCTTCTCTAATTCAAGATGGTGGAAACTGGATGTGATATCCAAATTTGAGAATATAGTTTTCCCTCTAAACTTCCTGAGGATCTCTTTAATAGGTGGCACTTGGTCAAATTCCGGAATAACTCTCAAATTTAAGCGTCTCAGGTCCAAGCAGACTCTGACAGATCCGTCTGACTTTGGTACAATTACCATTGGACTTACATAAGGCGTAGGTGTTTTCTCAATAACGCCGGCCTCCAACATCTCCTGAATTGCCTCTTTCACTTTAGCATAATGCTTTTCAGCTATAGGGTAGGGTTTCTGCCTAAATGGTGTCCAATCACTGACTTGAAAAGCATAAGTGAAGTTCTTTATCCGACCAGGTCTCGAATCAAAGACTTCCTTCTGTTCCAGCAATAACTGCTTTAAATTTTCCTTCTCTTTTAGCCCAATTTTCGCTTCTTCTAGCTTCTCCGAAATGTATTCTTCCAATTTGGGTTCCAGATCTTTTTCCAAGTCTGTGGCTAGTGTTTTGAGCTCCGCTTCTAACTGCTCAATAGCTAACACTTCTTCATCAGCCACATCTCTGTATGTATGCCATACTTGTTCACTGGATCCTCGTTCAATTTCATTGAGTGCGACCTCTAAGCCTTCAGCTTCTTCATTCACATGGAACATAACCCTGTCCTGTGCTAGGTCAATTATCACTCTGTATTCCCTTATAAACTCTGCCCCAATAAGTAGGTTATAAGGTAGTTTGTTTACTAACAGAAAACTCTGTGAGAAAATAGAGCCTCCTATCTGTAAATCTAGGAATACCTGGTATTTACATAATATCATTGTTCTGTCTGGAATTACCCCTTTAATTTTGACACTGGAGATCGGTATCTTCAAAATGTTCTCTCTCCGGGCTATTTCATTATATAGAGCTTGTGTCATCAGGCTTACTGTTGATCCCGTATCTAACAGACTTCTGACTTTTAATCCTGCCACTCTCACAATTATAATAGGCAATTCTCTCTTGACCATGACCTGTGGTCCTCCTGTATCCTCAATCAATTCTTCTGGTTTGGCTATCCAATTGATGATGTTAATAGACTTCCATCCATCAGTCTCAAGCTCTTCTAATTTTGGCGTTTTTTTTTTCTTCAGCGCCCGCCCCTTTGGAGTTCCTTCTCTCCTGTTCGCTGCGCTGTAGTTCCAAACTCTTAGCTCCATCTCCATATCTGTCTGGCGATGTCCTGTTCTGCATGACTTCTTGCCAGCGGACTTGTGGTTTCTGGGGCTCATCTCCCCTTTCTTCGAGGTATCGCAAAGAAGCATGATATCGCTCTTCTGCCTCGTCATCGAAGTTACTTCTTCTCTCTTGGGGTCTCCAATTTCTATTATTGCCTTCCTGGCCATTATTACCTCCATTGTTATGGTACGGTTTGCCCCTGTTATTGTGTTTATTCCACGAACTTCGACCTCTTCCTGCTTTATTAGCATTTCCTTTGTACCTTGACTGCCATTTTCTGGGTTCCTGTTCCCATTGCCGTCCATAGGAATCTAAAGTTTCTGTGCTCGTGGCCTTGTTGTTCCTTGGAGCTTGCTGTTGGTCAGTCTGTGTGTTAGTCACGTGGACTTGTTCCACGGTTCGACTCTGACGCATAGTATTTGCTGTGGTGAGGTCCAGTTGCCTTAGAACTGTCTCCATTTCCATAGCAGTTTTCGCATTAGCCGAGATTAGTAGCCTTTGGATCTCGTATGGAAGCTGTTTGGCGATAGCAATGCATAGCTCCAGTTCACTAGGTTTTTGATCCAGCTCTTTAAAACGACACATCTGCGATATGAAGAATTCTGCGTACTTCGTCGGGTTGTTCGTGCTGTACTTTTTGGCATACAAATCCAGCCGTAAATTCTGCTGAGTCGCGGCGTCCCAATATCTCTTCAAGAATGCCTCGCGGAATTCCTCAACAGTATCAAAAGTGTAACGGAAGCTGAGAAACCATAATGCGCACTCCCCCTCTGTTAACTTCTCTATAGCACGTATCCTACGCTCCTGCGGTATTCGTGCATCATTGAGATATTCAGTCACTTCCTTTAACCAATATTTTGGTGTCATACTACAGTGACTACCTGAAAATTTCCTAGGTTTTTCTTCGCTTGCCCTAATGACGTTTATCACCTGGGTGTGCATCGCGTTTTCATGTGGCGTCGATGCCGCAATTGGTACACCTGGCGTCGTGTAAGGACTTTCTCCTGCGCCTGCAGCGTTCCTGCTTATAGGTTGGGTTTCTAGGTCTGCCCACCTTGTTTTTCTCATATCCTCTATGCTGCCTTCACTTGACTTAGGATCTTTCAGAAGTGTCTCCTCCTGTGCTATTATCCTAGTCTCCATTTGGTTATGGCGCATTTCTGCTCTTTCTAGGCGAGTAATGACTTCTTTTTCTATTCTCGTAAGCCTATCTCGGTTTTCCTCGGCTACTTGAAAAATTTTCACCTTGTCTTCTTTCAGACTTTGTTTGATATGGGATATTTCATCCTCTACGTCCTCTTTAATTTGAGCAAGGGTCTTGTCGCTTGCCTCTGTTTTCTGGCCTTCTCTTATTTCGAGTTCTTCTCTCAGACCTTTAATTTCATCTTGAATGTGTCCATTGACTTTAGACAATTCAATCCGGACCTTTGTGATCTCACCTCTATTTTCCTCTTGTCTTTTATTGACCATGACAATGTCGCTTTGCACTTGGTCCAGTTCTTTATGAACTTTACCCATCTGACTTTTCACGTTGCCTACCAGCTCCTTACTTTCATGAGCGATAGCCTTAATTTCGCCTATTTCCTGGCATTGACCTAATATATTCTGGTCCTGTTTCTTGAGGTCACCGTTAATTGCTCTAGCGTAACTTTTCAATTTCTGGTCCCATTTGGAGTCGTTCTCCTCTAATCTCTGGTCTACTGTTTTCGTAAACTCTGCGAACTGTTTCGCTTGGCGTTCGAGATTCGCCTCATTTTGGATCTGAATATCCTTCATATCGTTAGACAACGCCTCTAATTTACTGTTGGTTTGCTCCTGAGCATGCCTACACGCTTGCAAATTACCCTCAAGTTTGGCTTCTATAGCCTCGAAACATTTATCAGTATTTACCTGCATTTCCGATACAATGCTTACAACAGTATCTGTTACTTCGGTCTTAATAACCTCTTGCATTTGACTTAACTTATTGTTTAATTCAATCTGGTTATTATCCATTGCAACCTGATTTGCATTAATTGCCTCCTGATTGGCATCTAACCGACTGTTTATTTCAACCTGAGTTGTATTAATTGCCTCCTGATTGGCATCTAACCGACTGTTTATTTCAACCTGAGTTGTATTAATTGCCTCCTGATTGGCATCTAACCTGTTATTTAACTCTCTCTGGTTCTCATCTAACCGAGTGTTTATACTATCCTGGAACGCCTTGGTTTCCAGTTTACTCTGCTCGTGAGCAGCATCAAAATGCTGTTTCAGTCCTGCAATAACTTGCAAGATCTCCTGCGTACCTGACATTTTCCAATAACACACTTAAATATGCAGGCAGGCTTCCTGGAAAAATATGTGGATACGTTTCGAAGAGAAACATCAAACACTGCACACATATTGTGAAGTCGTACAAAACCTGATAATATTATGGTAGATTGTGGATTGGGTAAGAAACGCTCGTACCCTTAGGCCATTCTCTTCTCAATAGAGAGATTCTGCGTTACCTCAAAAGCCTACTGAATTCAAAAATCACTCAAACACAGTTTGAGGCAAAACAATTACTATGGTTTTCCCCGTGAAATACCATAAAAAATCTATGGGTTTTCCCTAAATCCCATAAGTTCCACGTATTCTGGGCGCCATGATAAATTAGATCAAAGGGTGGTATTAGTAGGACATCGGCCATATTTTAATTTACTATAAAAACTGTTCAGGGAGTGGTTTTTACTGCCGGAAGCCCCACTTTGGCCACGCCATGATAAATTAATAGAGAATATGTCTATATCTATCTATCAAAATTTATATATACGTATCGGAACTTAGCTAAGGATTAGGAGCGGTCACACCCTACTTCGTTAATTCTTACTTTAATAGAGTTGTGTGCATTAAATCTGACCGACTTTAGTCGTACCTTTAGCTCAAATCACAGTATAGGACATCAATTCCCATGTACCCATGTGAGTAATCTCGGTGGATAATATGCATCTGCCTCCAACTAGCATCAGCTCTCAGGCGTGTACGGTAACCCCAATTTAGCAGTGCATATTTTGGATTTGAGGCAAAAAGGTATCAACTCTACAATGATAAGGCACAACTCTATTCTAATACTTTAATTCAATAAAATAAATCATGGCTTCAAACACAAAACAATACCCAAAAAGCATAAAATAAAGCAAACAAAATTTTTACTTCCACAATCCACAAGTAAACAAATATAAAATCACAACAAAGTCATACCTAGCCATAAAGCTTTACCCTTCTGTGAACTTCACAAGGATATACTAGTGCGCTGATGCACCTATGACTTCAAAACAAACTGTACATTAACATAACAGTCATACAATGTGACTTCTTTAATATTACAACAAGGATTATTCCTTAAACCTCTTTATGTTAAACAATTATGTGTGCCGTGCGTGTTTTAATATTTTTCTTCTCACCAATGAAATGCTTTGCATGCATTTACCTATTTGGACGTTGCACCAAAATCAACGTGCAACTCCATAATTATGTAAGCTACCCCCCCTACACATCCTCCAATTATATGGTTTCACCGCATGCTGTCTGTGATTCCTAGATAAACATTACGTTATAGCTTATGTCGGATCGTACGATAGACTACCTCGCGCTCATGGCGATTGGCATCTAGTCACCAACTACATGACTTGGCTCCAGTGACAGTACAAATATATCATGTAACTATTCGTCAGATAGCTAAAATAATGAACCATCAGGATGAACTATAATTATCCATGTGTTCACAAACCACATGGCTCTAATACTCAACATAACAATCTTGCATTATATGTCATTTCAACAAGGTCTAGAATCTCCCCTCTTATAACTTGCCTGAGCGGCCCGGGTGGCTAGCACCGACCCTCGGCTAAGGAAGTCGCTACACAATAGAAAGTGGAATGGGTCGTTTCACCAATTATCTCGACCTTTCTAAAAGTTTGAAAGCTTCCCTCTCTCTAAGCAGTGAAGATTTACAAGACAAAAACTGTGTCCTGACCGACACACATGTTCCCAAAGGATCTTAATTGACTATTATGCCAACAGGTATTGAATGAGCTTTTGTAATTATTCCTACGTCGAGGATAACGATTAATTAATGGCCTCACATGGGTCCATTCAACATGAAGGTTCGGGGTTCGCAATGCATGAGCCTGGCGGTTGACCGATGTCTCAAGTATAATATAGGCGCAGAACCACTGTCGCCATGAGTTTTCGCTGCCAACGAGCGTAAATAACTCATCAATAAGTTCTCGGGAAATCATAGAGCTGCGAGGTGTCCTTGTTTCCTCGACTCTGTAAAGATTCCAGTCCGGAACACATTTCAATCCTTTCTTCAGAGTTAGGGTCCATCACTAAAACTCTGGAATAAGTAATATCTCCAACAATGTCCACGACATAGGAGAATTCATACGTAGAATAGACTATCTGGCCCCTAATGCTCCATGCTACGACACTCCGACCTATAATATTAAGAGAAATCTAACATTTACTCTATAAGCTTCTCAATTAAGCTGCAAATTCAATTCACTAAAAGCTCTTTCATTACTGGTATCATTACTGAATATATGCAATATTCTGATATAAAACTTCTTTCCATAATTACTGAAATGTAATCTCACTGTAACATCTTCCTGCTTAGATTGATAAGTCTTGCCATTAGCGTTAACAATTCTCGCTTACAACATTTATTTGTTTCCTGATGTGTTCATTCATACTCTTAATAACCATTATTATTATTATCATCATTTCTCACTGACATAAATGACCAAAATCATTATTTATTATTATTATTATAAATCTCATTGACATAAATGACCAAAATCATCATTTATTATTATTCTCATATAAATTACCAAAAATTTCCGACATAGCTAGACGTTTTAAACTCGAACAATCGCGTTCGTTGCATTTACATAACTGATTGCCATTCTTAATTCATAGTGGGAATAATTACTCCACTTAATGATGCAAATCAACATTTCAACTCTATCAAAATCAACTCAATACTGATTAAACATGGAGGATCAGCCTCCTAACTGACTTTTACTGGCATCTATAAGGAATTCACAATATCTTTACGGAATCACAGACATGCAGCGGTCCATACTTCTACATAATCATAACCATAATTTGTGGGGTACTTACATCTCTATAGGCATCTAAGGTGGCTCCGACCAATCATATTCTTCCATGTCGCCCGCCATAATGGGTTTAACGCGACATATTTCTCTTGTTTACACACATTTGATTACACATAATTTCTATCACCAACACGACACGTTGCATACCTTTCAGGAAGTTATCACTCCCCAAACATGTGAAACACTTCATCAAACACTACTTTAAATGATACTTTTACATATGCATTACACTGAACACTCGTCATTTTATACACACTTCAATGCTGAAATTCCCTAACAGAGATCGAAATTGCAGGTGTCGACGGCATCTTACGTTACCAACTCCTGATTGAAAGTCTGGTTATCTGCTCTCGGAACTCTCCAACAGTTTTTATGACGATCATTCCTACAGTAAGCGTCCTGCGTTACATCAATACGCTGGCTCCCAAACATGAGCGTTAACATCTGGTACTCTCATGGCAATACCAAACACTTAGTAGAGTTTCTTTCGCGCATTCTATCGTAGTTACACATATACGATTAGTTAATACTATACACACTGCGCTTAATAAAGTTCAACACTTTCACAAATAATTATATACAATAGTTCTACCGTTAGTCTATACGGTGCTTCATAACTGAACACGTCATAATTCGTGCTGCTGATTATGCCTGTATCACGACTATTATTCATACAAGCATGTTTACTGTTTCTTTTACACATACCAGTCTTTGTTCGGCGTCTTGATGAATAGAATCGTCATGCGTTTTGCCTTGACGAACTTGCTTCAACCTGGCTGTAGCTGACTGAAGTTTCACTCGAAGACTGCACGTAACTTATTTGAAGACTTCTGTATGCGGCTTACACGCTGTCTCGTACTGCTGCATATTTGCTGCATACTGTTTGCAACTTATTGCCATTGTGCTACAATTGACAATTGAGTAAGACTGTAACTGGCTGTAACTGCGCTTGGCGGCATGTAGACTGCGTGACAACTGAGTTTCAACTGAGCATAGCTGAGTAAGACTGAGAGCTCCTCCTGGGGTCTACTCCCTTATATCGGATTTCCACAGAAAGTAGAGCAACATCTTCCCGCGTAATCTTGGCTCCTCTCACAGCATGATTCAGGTCTTCAAATCATGATCATTGTGTTCCTCTCTCTTCACAGGTCCCAAAACTATCTGTGTGCAAAGGAATCGCTCGTTCAATTAATTAATATTAATTCCTTTCTCCATGGCGTGGGACGCTACCTAACGGGAAACCCCCGGCAACATCTTCACATCCATCCGCGAACAATGGTCGTTTTACAGTCCTTACGCACATCACTAAATATGCACCAATTTCGCAGGTAAAAGACTCTAAAATTATCTTCTTGCCAAGATATTCACCTGTGTGCAACTCTCATCTCGATTCGTTACTCCAATCACGAGTAATCAATGATTTTTCTGGGCATTTCTCCGCCCCTACTCTAAATCCATTCTCCGTCGGGGAATAACTATGTCATTATTCAGGCCTCACCCCTGCTCCAGACGACATAATGGGGTCGCAGAGATGGACGTGGCTCCACTGGGACCAACCCACAATTCTGGGCCAATTAGTAAATGTCAGCTCTGCCCTCCTCTGTGCTTCAAGCCTCCAATAGCTTACACCAAATCGTCTTATAATGATATAATCTGCTCATTATTTCCTACATTATTTTAATAAATAATGCCATTTCATCAAAAATCACACCAGTGATTATATATACATTTCTTTCGAGGGGTTTTTACCAAGAAACTCCCTGTACAGATCCCTGGTTCGCTTCCTGGTGGAACCTTTCTACTGAGATCACAGTCTCTGAGAACCATGTTCGATTCCAGTCAGCATAACCCCATCGGGTTCATTACATAACCTCAAGATGGCGGCTGTGCAAAATTTTAAAATTAATTTCTGATTTCTTGCGTCGTAATCATGCGATGGAAGTGAAATAATTGTCCTTTAATGGTAGATAACTCTATGGTCTATTCATATAACAATCCAACATGGCGACCATCCGAAATATTTAGATGGTTCTCAATATCTATGAATCTTTTACAGCAATCTAAATGAATTTATTTATGTTCATAGAGGCCATTAACATAATTTCACCTATAGGACTTTTAATAACCAGGTGAGCACAAATCCAAAATGGCGACAACGAGAACTATAAATATTTAAATGGTCGTTTCTCGCGATTTAACCATCCGAGTGCAGTGAAACTTGGTACGGTAAATGCTTATACAAATGTTAATCCACTGGCATCTAATTTATTTCAATTGTATTCATAACCACAAGATGGCAGCTGTGCGAAATTTTAAAACCTCGTTTATACTTTTTGTGTTCTGATCATGAGCTCGAAGTTTGAATACTACACGTACACAATAATCTTCATGTAATAGTATATAGCTCTAAGACCTACATATATAAAAATCCAACATGGCGACCATCCGAAATATTATACGGTTCTCAATATCTACGAATCTATTACAGCATACTGAATTTTTGTATGTTGATGGAGGCAATTAACATTAGTTGGATATATGAAAATAGGCTTCCGTTCTTCACGGAATTACTTGTTTTTTTTAATTTCAAGGAACGTACTTACATATTAGTATCTTATACCCCGCCAATTCATTGGGCACAATCGTGTTGACCGACTCCAAAGTTACAAAACAATCTATACGCTTATTAGAAAAGATGATTCCACATTCGTTTATAGAATGAAAATGTATTTTTAGTGTTCCGTCTTGGTTTAGGCTATGTTTGCTATCAACTCCGTGTACTTGGGTGTGGGTTGTATTTGTATGACACCTGTGTTTTTGTGGTGACTGTATCAGTGTGTGTAGATGACATTGTTTCTTGTGGGGGATGGAGGTCTTGCATTGGCGTGGGTTCTCCGGAACATGAAACAAGGAATCACACCGGCATTTCAAAAATGAAAGTTAGAGCTATAATAAATACATAGAAATGGCTCCAGAGCATAGATCCCCATGCAGTGGTTATTTATTTATTCATTTATTTATTTATCGTATGGCTTTTAGTGCCGGGAGTGTCCAAGGACATGTTCGGCTCGCCTGAGTCTGTAACTGCTTCCAGTGGACACCCTAAAGGGTGAGCAACAAGTTCCATTCAATTTCAAGTAGTTTCAACTTTCACCACCAGATATCAATGATACCTAGTGGTGAACTTTGGAACTTTGATAGAGCGTTCTGACGAAATCTAACCTAACAATTTTGCTTTACACTAGTTTAGTCTGTGAAAGGATCTTTTACATGCCATAAATCTATGACATGGGACCACCGGCTTTACTTCCCCTCCGAAGGAAGGCATACTGAAGGATTTTTAACGCTCTTAAAAAATCCGACGACTTCGGCCGGGTTTGAACCCGCTATCTTGGGCACAGCAGTTCAGCATGCTACCGACTACGCAACCGAAGCCGCTCATGCAGTGGTGATGTCTGATAAGTAAGACTTGAAAATGTGAAAACAGTAGGAATTCTAACCAGAATCTGGGCAGGTGCGTTTCACAGTTAACATAGAATGAAGGCTACATGCATTGATTTTTCGTTTAGAACGCCGGTGTGGTTCATTTGTTTTATATCCCGTATACCTACGCCAATAAAAATTACAGTTATACACATCACTACTGTTTCTATGTTTTACAAAACTTAAGTCAAGTAAAGATTCCGGCGCATAGGTGGTTCTGCATGTGCCTTCTAGGCGATTGAGAATCTATTAAGTGTAAAACAGGGCCATGAGCCCTAACTTCACCACCAATGAAGAAATAAAAAAATACATGTATGGTATTCTGGAAGTCTCAGCAATGGAAATTAGCCACATTTTGAGCCTAGCCGCATTGGTACATGTGGCTAAATACACCTGCCCAAACAGCTGGAGATTCGGATTCGAAATCTAACTCTAGTCACATTTTAAGCCTTATTGTGTTACGGCAATATAACGCTTAATTGATATCAAAAGTGAGTTAAAACCCACAGTAGTCAACATTTATATCGCTGGCTAAATTCTACCCTTCACCATGAGTTCGTAGACACTAAATCTCGGATAGAATACTTTGTCACAAAGCTGTATTAGAAGCCCGAGCCGCTAGTATTATCATTACCTGAATAGACTGCCGTTTGTTTCAGCGAGAAATGTTTTAAATGGATATTTGATGGTATTTGGACAAAGTTAGTACATTGCCACGGTGGGTGAGTGGTTATCGTGTTGGGTTACTAACCCCAAGCTTGCAGGTTCGCTCCTGGCTCTGGTAAGATATTTTTGAAAGGCGGCAAATGTTACGACAGGCATGTCATACGACGTTGGCTTGTTAAAGAACCCAATTGAATTAAGTAGGCCGTGTTGATAATCGCAAAATAAATCTCGGGATTTTCCGCCAACATGCAGTTCCTCATTTCTCTACTAGAAATCGCTATAAATCCAACGAGCTTAGATATCTAACCTCCTTGACTTTCACAGTGATACAAGGAACAAGGAAATTCGACATGCAAGCTGCCCTCTGGGTGTCAAATAACAAAGCTTGCACCCGGCACCCGAAGCCATACGGTATTATTATATTATTATTGTACATTGTTTGAAAGCTAGCTTTCCTGAGCTGCAACTAGTGTGTTTAGGACTAAATATAAGCCCACTATGGGTTTAAAAGGCTTTAATTACGAACACGTGTGAGGCGTTGTGAAATTATTGCTAAATTTCTGTGTATCTTATCCAAATTTGCCAACAGTGTATTCTTTAAAATTGTAATGCTGAAACTGCAAGGCTCAGAACAAAATCAAGAGACATTTAGTGTTAAAATTCCATTGCGGAAAAACTGATGGTATGAATTCTCCAAAAAATTATTAATTATGGAAAGTACTGAGCGAGCTAGCCACCCGCCCTAAGGCGGAAAACCGTCAGATCAGGCAGACTAGATATTTCATTTATTTTCATTTATCGAATGGCTTATAGTGAACCTCCATGGCTTAGGCGGCAGCACGTCGGCCTCCCACCGCTGGGTCCGTGGTTCAAATCCCGGTCACTCCATGTGTGATCTGTGCTGGACAAAACGGAGGCTGACAGGTTTTTCTCCGGGTATTCCGGTTTTCCCTGTCAAACATTCATTCCAGCAACACTCTCCACTATCATTTCATGTCATCTGTCATTCATTTAATCATTGCCTCAGAAGGGTGCGACAGGCCTCGGCAGCCGGCACAGTTCATATCCTCGCCGCTAGATGGAGGCTTCATGCATTCCATCCCTGGCCCAGCCGGTCGACTGGAAGCAGGCTGTGGATTTTCATTCATGTATGGCTTTTAGTGCCGGGAGTGTCCGAGGACATGTTCGGCTCGCCTGAGTCTGTAGCTGCTTCAGCGGACAACCTAAGGGTGAGCTACACGTTCGTTCAATTTCAAGTAGTTCCAACTTTCGCTACCAGATATCAATGATACCTTGTGATGACCGTTGGAACTTTGATAGAGTGTTCTGACGAAATCTAACCTAAAAAATTTAGCTTCACACAAGTTTAGTCTGTGGAAGGATCTTTTACATGCCTTAAATCTATGACATGGGACCGCGGGATTTACTTCCCTTCCGAAGGAAGGCATTCTGAAGGATTTTTAACGCTCTTAAAAATCCGACGACTTCGACCGGGTTTGACCCGCTATGCTGGGCACAGCAGTTCAGAATGCTACCAACTACGCCACCGAGATTAACGAAGACGAATAAGTAGGAACCCCACCAAATCCGGACAAATACCGAGTCGGAACCTTCTAAGACGCCACGGCTAATTTAACATAATTCCTTTCCTTATTAGCCTACTTTCGATTTTTGCAAAAAATGAAAGTAGACTTATGAGATCACTACAGGGCGAAAAAAGTGTGTCTGTCTGTGTGTGTGTATGTGTGTGTGAGAGTATGTGTGTGTGTGTGTGTGTGTGTGAGAGTGTGTGTACTCTGAATGTCTGTCCCCCCCCCTATCAATTCGAACACGGTGAGCGCAAATTGAACGAAATTTGGTACAAAGGTAGCACTAGCAAAGGACACCTCAGTGTCATGTTTTATATCGCCGCCATCTTGACGGAAACGTTATGGCGGCCACACAAGTGTTCAAAGCTTAAATCAAATTACGACTAACCTAATCATCCGATCTCTACCAAATTTTGCAACAACATACCTTTATGGAGGGAGCATCCTTTGACAAATCAAATAGGTCATTAGCCTAATAGTTTGCGGATGGCGGCCATCTTTGTGTGAAAATCGATTCCCCCTATTAATTCGAACACGGTGAAACCCAATGGAACGAAATTTGGTACAGAGGTAGCACTAGAAAAGGCCACCTCAGTGTCATGTTTTATATCACCGCCATCTTGACGGAAACGTAATCGCGGCCACCCAAATGTTAAAGGCTAAAATGTAATTACGGCCAACCTAATAATCTAGGCTCTACCAAATGTTGCAACAACAAATCTTTATGTGGGAAGCATATTCTGACCAAACTGCTAGATCATCAGCCCAATAGTTTGCAGATGGTGGCCAAGTAAGTGTGCAAATCGATTCCCCCTATCAATTCAAACACGGTGAAACCGAATTGAACGAAATTTGGTACAGAGGTAGCACTAGCAAAAGGCACCTCAGTGTCATGTTTTATATCGCAGCCATCTTGACGGAAACGGAATGACGGCCAACCAAATGTTAAAAGCTTAAATCAAATTTCGACCATCCTAATAATTTGATCTCTACCGGATTTTGCAACAACATGCCTTTTTGTGGACAGCATCTTATGACTGACTACAAGGTCATCAGCCCAATAGTTTGCAAATAGCGGCCATGTATGTGTGCAAATCCATTCCACGGATCAATTCAAACACGGTGAAACCGAATTGAATGAATTTTTTACAGAGGTAGCACTAGCAAAGGGCACAATTTTTCGCCCTGTGTTGATCTCATAAGTCTACATTCCTTTTTTGCAAAAATCAAAAGTAGGCTAATAAATAATAACCCTGTTGCAGAAAGTATGTAATGAAATTACTTCCATTTGCTTCACAACATCCGACAAACAGCACGTTGTAGCGTTCATTTGAAAACGGCGATTTAACATCCCGTTCATCATTCTTGCATGCGGGACACTTACTAGTAATAATATCCCTATAGCACGTTGTATTTCAACAAGCTACTACAACCAACATTCAATTATACTCCTTGAAAAGGACAAGAGTTATAACAATACCCATGCATTTAGGAGAAAATAGGCTATATGTTCTTTACTGAACATCTTGTTTTTTGATCCTCATTACTTTTGTTTCGCATTAAATTCTCTGGCAAGATGGGCATCAGGATGGGCTTCCGGTCTTAAAAGTAATCTGCCACATAGAAACCTCATCAATGACAACGTAGGAGTGGAAATATTAAGCGGTAGAGTTATTGTCAATTCTCTTTATGAGAATAGGGACATTTTCGTCATCAGCCCAGAATAAGGAGTAAAATATACTAGACGGGCCCATTTACCCTGTACTTTCTACTTGTAAGTGTCCCGCATGCAAAAATGATGAACGGGATGTTAAATCGCCGTTCCAGGGAACTGTTGTTTTTATTATTATTATTATTATTATTATTATTATTATTATCAAAGGTGATATTCAATCTCCAGCGTGAATGATTCGATCAAATTACTGCAATATATTCTACACAACGTCAGCATGTGCACAGATGGGTCTAGTCCTGCTGGTATGTGCCTAGGACAATCCATTAACTCATATTTGCAGCTCAGGCAAAATACGTGTACAAAAGGCAGACGTCCATTTGGAATCTCATGCGCATAACATGTGTGAGTTTCGGCTGCATTGCGACTATATTATCCAAACCTTTTAATTATAAGTATCCGTCGTTGCTGAACAGTCCAGCCATTGTCTATAATGTTGACAGCAACTGCAATGTTGCAGTACAAAGTGCCAGCCTATATACAAAGGAGCCCATTGCGGGTAGTACTGAGGAACATGTATTGAGACCTTCCAGTTCTCTCTTCGGATACTGATGTAATCTGCCTACATGCTGTCTTACACCTGTGAAAATCAGTTATTAGACCTCGCACTCATCAATAGTGCACGTTGGACACTTATAAGTAGAAAGTCCGGGTAGAAGGGCCACCTGGTATACTTTATAGAAGTAATAATAATAATAATAATATCGTATGGCCTCGGGTGTCGGGTGCAAGATTTGTTATTTGACACCCAGAGGGTAGCTTGCATGTCGAATTTCGTTGTTCCTTTAAGCACTGTGAAAGTCAAGGAGGTTAGATATCTAAGCTCCTTGGACACTACTGTATAGCGCTTTCTAGTAGAGAATGGAGGAACTTTCTGTTGGCGGAAACTCCCGAGATTAATTTTGCCATTATGAACACGGCCTACTGAATTCAAATGTGTTCTTTGATATGCCAACATCGTATGAGATGCGTGTTCTAATTTTTCCGCCTTTCAAGAATCGCTTACCACGGCCAGGAGCGAACCTGCAAGCTTGGGGTTAGTAGACTGACACGTTAATCGCTCACCCACCGTGGCAAGAACTTTATAGAAACCAATGTGGTAGATTAAGAGCAAGGAAAACTGTTGGTCTTTCAGAAATATTTTCAGTCCGTCTCGTTGCGTAGTGGTTATCATCTTTGGCTGTCATTGTGGAGTCTGGGTTCGATTTAATTCTGGTTTGAGGGCTGGAACGTGGTTTCCCCACTTCCACTCCTGGTGGATTCCGGGATGGCCACGGTCACTTCCTGGCCAAATCGTACCTTAATTACAAGTACACATACATGACCATGATATCGCAAAGCCCCTAAAAATATCAGCAACAACAACAGAAATATTTTCACCGAGAAAGTAGGCTAATAAATCGTCGGTGGGGGTAAAAAACTTCGTAAGCTAAGATATTGATCTTTCCATCCTTTTCCTCGTCCTTGTTCGTCATATGGGACTAGGTGTACCGGTCAATGGACTCAAATGCGTCCTACGGACGGAGCCTTTTGCGATGCGAATTTTATAAGTTACTTGCCGAGAGCCGCTCGATTACACCTTCATTTCAGTATTGATGAAATTTGGTAATTCATCCGTAAACTGTGTTAAATCTCCCATGAATAGAGCTTTCCCTATACCCTATAGTCTCCCGTCATGCAAGGTAGTGTCTCCCTTGGCTTTGAGTAGAGGAAATTGAGGCATCAATGTGTAACTTACCATATATTGAAATTCATAATTAAAAGTACTAGAGCAATGAGTTCTTAATCTTGAGGGGTGGGGAAATACTGCGTTGAGTCGATATAATATCCCTTGTGTCTTATATACACATCTGTAAGTGTGAAACATATGAATTAAATTTGCTCATGCTTGAAAAAAGAAACACTGGTGGAATGCTGTGAAAAATTATCTACACTGCTGGAAAAAAAAGGTCACCCTTTTAGAAGTTACCAATTCACTCAAAATTTATTGTGGCAACAGTGCATATGGAGTGGCATCTGCCGTCATCGTACCAAATCGATGTCGTCCTTTCAGGTGACCTATTTTCTTTCGGGGTATTCTGAAAATAACCACCGACAACAAATCAGAGTTGTTACGGTATAGAATCAAATTTTAAAAAAATTACGAGCCTTACAGTAGTCGCATATGGTGTGTAACATGTGACATGTTATCCTACTATGTGTCTGCCGGGACCGCAAATCCCTTGTTATCAGTGAACTCTGTTGGTCATTTAAATAACTACTTGTAAAACTTCTGTGCCAAATCCTTTCAGCAAATATGATAGTATGAATATTTTCACACCAAAGAACGACAACTTGAAGATGATTTATTGCAGGAATATCTTTAATGGGGCCTCCAAACCTTGAAGTAAACCGTATGCGATATACATTCTACACAGTGCTGTATTTTGGCCGACAGTACCTCGAGTGCTTACATTAAATAAGAATGCAGCAAAAGTATGAAGATTTAATAAATCATAAAATTTTCAGCAAATATGATATAATGAATATTTTTACACCCAAGAACGACAATTTTAAGATGATTTATTGTAGGTATATCTTTAATGGGGCCTCCAAACCTTGAAGTAAACCATATGCGATATACATTCCACATAGGGCTCTACCGGGAGCGCAAATCCCTTGTTAACAGTGACCTCTGTTCGTCATTGAAATAACTACTTACAAACTCCAGTGTCAAATCCCTTCAGCAAATATGATATACTGAATATTCTCACATCAAAGAACGACAACTTGAAGATGATTTATTGTAGGGATAACTTTGATGGGGCCTCCAAACCTTGAAATAAACCGTATGCGATATACATTCCACACAGTCCCATGGGCGACAGTACGTCGTGTTACCAATCTCCGCCACCGCGCGTGCTCATTGTTTCCGTTGCATTTCCGTCCCATTTCCGTTTCATTTCTTCAAAATTACCCACACAAACAATATACAGCAACCGAGTGGAAAGATGTTACACATCAAAAATCGTCGTGTGCGTGAATTTGTATGTTCGATTGAAGGTCACAATACTATTGCAGAATCGATGTAAGTGAAGCAATTTTCCGAAATCCGTCGACAAACAGCTCACCTCTTACTTAGATTTGGCGGCTTCGACGGGGTAGTTGGTAGCATGATGAGCTTCTATGCCCTAGATCACAGATTCGAACCCAGTCGAAGTCGTCGGAATGTTCAAGAGCGTTAAATATCCCTCAGTATGCCTTGCTTCGGAGGGGAAGTAAAGCTGGCGGGCCCATGTCATAGATTTATTGCATGCAAAGGAACATTCCACTAACTACAAATGTGTGAAGCTAAATTTGTAGGATAGATTTGCTTAACGCCCATAGTTCCAACGTTCGCCACCATGTGCCGGTTGTGGTGGCATCTCGTAGCTATGTTCGCAGCTAGGTGTCGTTGACGATAGCATTTGGTACAAAAGTAGGAACTACTTGAAATTGATAGTCTGCAGGCCTTACCTGAATTACAGATAAGACACATTAATACAGCCATCACAATTAACACCGGTTATCAGACAAATCTACACACCCTCCCAAAGTACACGGGGCTACATGACCGCGTTGTCGCAGCCCCTAAACTGAGGAACCAACCAACCAACCATTACTTACATTGATAACAATGATGTAACGGCATTCAATGTAGATGCTCCAGATATTTAAAGACGAAGATGCAATCAAATCCAAAAAAGTTAGCCCATAGAATTTTAAGAGCAATCATCAGCCATAAATAATCTTTAGACAAGTGTCGAAATGATTTTTAGCAGCTTAACTACTGAACATAGCAACGGAGGCCCTGAAGCAAAGACAGTCCATGCCCTATATAGGCCCTATATAGGCTCGTATTTGTCCCTAGAGCACATGGGAAAACCCGTAGCTCACACGCGTAGTCATTCAATATGCTAGGATTTGCATTTGGTTGTGTTATTATACTCCGGATATGTTCTGTATTGGCTGTTATTGTCCAAGTATGTCGCCGCGAGAGAAGAAGAAAGAAGGCGACCACTTTTCCATAAATGAAGGTGACATACAACTTGCCACATCTGACTTGCTAAACTCTTAAGTTACTTCAACCTTCACTGTGTACATAACAATACAATTCTAATAATTTAGACTATGGTCGAATAATCGCACCATGGAATGAAATTAAAATAACAAGTAGTTCCGTGAAGAACTATACAGCCTATTTTCATATATCCTACTTATGTTAATTGCCTCTAGCAACATACACAATTTCAGTTTGATTGCTGTAATAGATTCGTATATACTGAGAACCGACTAAAAATTTCGGATGGTCGCCATGTTGGATTTTATATATGTAGGTCCTAGAGTTATGTACTGTTACATGCAGATTATTGTCTACGTGTAGTATTCAAACTACAATCGCATAATTAGGACACAAGAAGTAACAAGGAGATTTTAAAATTTCGCACAGCTGCCATCTTGAGGTTATGGAAACAATTGAAATAAATTAGATGCCAGTGGATTACCATTCGTATAAGGATTTACTGTTCCAAGTTTCACTACACTCGGATGGTTAAATTGCGAGAAACTTCCATGTGAATTTTTATATTTCGCGTCGCCTCCATGTTGGATTTGTGAACACCAAGTTATTTAAAGTCCTATAGGTGAACTTAAGTTCATAGCCCCTATGAACATTAAGAAATTCAGTTTGATTGCTATAATAGATTCGTAGATATTCAGAGCCGACTAAACATTTTGGATGGTCGCCATGTTGAATTGTTAAATGTATAGGCCATAGAGTCATGTACCATTAAAGGAAAATTATTGCGTAGGTTCAATATTCAAACTTTCAATTCGATCGCATGACTACATCACAAGAAATAAAAACTTAATTTTAAAATTCGCACATCCGCCATCTTGAGGTTATGTAAACAATTGAACTAAATTAGATACCAGTGCATTACAATGTGTATAAATATTTCCTGTACCAGATTTCAGTGCGTTTGGAACATTAAATCGCGAGAAAGGTCTATTTAAAATTTTCAACTTCGCTTGGCTGCCATGTTCGTTTTGTAGTTAACTGGTTTCTGAAAGTCTTATAGATGGACTTCCGTTGTGCCCTTTATCTCCGTAAAAGATTTCAGGGAGATACCGCTAATAGTTTCACAGATATGGAATGCCGGTGAAATATTTCGCACATCCGCCATCTTGTGGTTATGTAAACAATTGAACGAAGTTAGATGTCGGTGCATTACAATGTATATAAACATATAATGTACCAAGTTTCATTGCGTTTGGTTGGTTAAATCGCGAGAAACGTCTATTTAAAAGTCGCAACTTCGCTTGGCCGCCATGTTCGTTTTGTTGTTACCAGATTTTCAAAGGTCATATAAGTGAACTTATAGTTGTTCCCTTTATCACCATACAAAATGTCAGGGTAATATCGGTAATAGTTTCGGAGATATTGAATGCTGGTGAAATATTTCGCACAGCTGCCATGTTGGATTGGTGAGTCGTAACAAAATTTGAAGGACACGGTCGGGGTCGCAGGGAATAGTGCTATGAACTTACCGAGTTTCATTGAAATCGCTCCATCCGTTTAGATTTTATTAGGGGGACACACACACACGAATCACACACACACACGCACACGCACACACACACGGACAAAAGGTGATCTCATAAGCCTATTTTTTCAACATTGAAAATAGGCTAAAAAGGTAGGTGGGTTTTGTAATTGAAATATTGATCAGTTACAAATGTTAAAGATTCATTTTATATCTTTCAATTTTATTCATCATCTCCATGTACTGTATCGGCCCGAAAATAAGCCACCCCCGCATATAAGCCGCGCCCTTAATATTCGGAGAGAAAAAAGGAAAAATAAGTTTATGCGTGAAAATAAGCTGCATCCGGATTAAGGGAAGACACATTTATTTTCTTGTAATTACCAACATATAAACATTTTTTTCTGACATCCGTATTTTCTTCCAGCCTCTCTGTTGGTTGTACTTTTGGCAAAACGCACAACTGCAAGTTTCAAGGCTGCATCATAAGCACGCCGAATTCCTTTGCTTGATGAAGCTTTTCGCTCTACCGGTATATGATCACTCATTTTTGCGTTAAGCAGGCATTCTTACAGATCTTACTGAGACTGAGCTACTGTAGATTGTTCAAGCTTACGAAACAATACCGTGTTACGGAATAACAATGTCACCGCCAAAACAAAAGTTTGCATTATTGTCATTAAATGCCGGTAGTTTCTCTTACAGATTGTATTGTTGCTAAGTTGCTTTGTTCTTGCTAATGAGCATTCCTTTTTAATCAGCACATGACATATACAAGTGTAGGTAGCGAACGTAAGCCGCACCCAGATTTTTCACCCAAATAATTTTAATAAGAAGTGCGGATTATTTTCGGGCCAATACGGCACATTTTTGTCTAGTAATCCTTGATATAGAGGTTTGGGAATATTGCATTGAGACTTTCAGTAAATCACTATCCTAAGATGTGTGTGCAGAATAATAAATTGAGCATGGTCATTTCGAGCAACTAAATTCTCTGGTCGAGCTGAAACTCTCCAATGGAGTATTGGAACGTGACAACTCACTCAGTTAAGCTGCTGTATTTAGATTAAGTGTTCGCAGGAAAGATAATAATAAAATAAAATGCACCGTCTTCTACGAACAGTCCAGTCAATGGGAATATTGTTGAATGCACCTTTCCTAAATGTTGCAAATATTTAAAGCTAATGACGGCTTGTATCAGCATTGGTGTATTGGAAAATAATGGTAAGGAGAAGAAAACCACGCAATTTTCAGGACTAATGTCATCCAGCTCATGGTCTGTGGGTTATGAAGGACCTGTGTTCAATCTGTCAACACTGTCAACAGTATAACTTTGGTGTAGGTACAGGGCTCTACTTCTAATATGAAGAAGCAACTCATCCTCACGAAGTTGAGCGCACACCCTTCCAGTCCTCACCCCGATCTTGAAACACCTGGCAGAGGTGAGAATCGAACTCTGGGTCAATTAGGTAATACATCATAGCAAACTTCTTACAAGCAAGATTAATATTGTAAATCCGTAATTGGGAAATTATGGATACTAGCGGACCCGTGCGAGAACTCTCGCATAATCGGTTGTGTGTGCCCCATGTGTACAGACTACCCGCTCGGCCCTAGTGTTATACGGGCTGGACGAGACACAGTTCTGGCAGGAGCTATCGTCTTGTTTATTTGTTTAAAAGCACTTTATAAACAAATAAATATATTTCCGATGACTTTTCAAGAAATGCAAGATTTGTCCTGTACTATTGAGACGATTTGGAAGATTTTGGTACAAACCACACCTTCTAACTCCCTCTGGTTTAGGAGCTTGAGTTTTGTGAGCGTATTATATAATAAGATACTTTAAAAATCCCTCCTATAACCAAATCTTACAATCGTGTTTAAAATTAAATAATTACTGTATTTATAGAAACATTTACGTACCTGTGGTACCCCCTCTGATAGTCATGTCATTGACACTTATTTTAACTGTTGATGCTGCTTTCAAGTTCACTTTGCCCATAGGGTGATCTTAACGCACCGACAAACCTACTGAAATGGGTCTCCCGCATTCAAGCAAAATGAAATGCCAACTGACTGGGCTATGTTTCCATCTCACAACCTTGGGCACAACAGGCGAGAACCTTATCTCTGCAACTCTGTCAATCATTTGTTGTGGTACCGTATTCACTTTCATTTAGTACAACAATATTCCTTAGTATCTTTAGAACGACATTACGAAAATACTAAGGTACCTGAAATACTCAAGACACATTATTTTTCATTTCCATTCTCTAACTTATGTCAGGCACGCAACCCCAAGCTGTAAGTGGACATACGAGTGCACTGCCGTCAAATTGTATGTGTAAGGTACAAGTCCACTGCAGAGAAAACTCATCTCTAATATAATATTCGGCACGACTCTACATCCTCGTACTTAGGTGGTGTAGTTGGTAGCATTCTGAACTGCTGTGCCCAAGATCGCGCGTTCAAACCCTGCCTAAGTCGACGGATTTTTAAGAGCGTTAAAATCCTTCGGTATGTCTTCCATAGGAGGGGAAGTGAAGCCCACGGTCCCATGTCATAGATTTATGGCATGTAAACGATCCTTCCACTAACTAAACTTGTGTGAAGCTAAATTTTTAGATGAGATTTCGTTGAAACGCTCTATCAAAGTTCCAACGTTCACCACTAGGCGTCAGTGGCATCTGGTAGTGAACGTTGGAATCACTTGAAATTGAATGGAACTTGTAGCTCACCCATGGGTGTCCGTTTGAAGTAGCTACAGCCTCTGGCGAGCCGAACATGTCCTCGGACACTCCCGGAACTAAAAGCCATACGCTAAATAATAAGGCGTTTGCGACCAGCTACAAGAAAGAGAGTTGTTGTTAGTTCATATTAGTGGCTTGGGACATCATGATCATGAGTCCCGTGTACATAAGGGTGGGGGGAGGAAGTGTGATCTGTCTGATTACCTGTGTTATTTTGAAGGCTGTACTGGTGGCTATGATTTGGGTAAGAGGCTACCGTGGCCTTCATATAGGCACCACTCCCTAATAGGCCTCGGATGTAAGAGTGGGAAACCACAGAAAACCACTTCTAGGATGGCTGGGTGGGAATAGAACCTTCCTTATCTCAGTTCTGTTTGAGGAATCTGAATGTATCTCATTCCAACACTCAGACCAGAATTAAGTTTCTTGGAAGAGTCGGTAATCAAACCTGACATCCATCGTGACAGCCAAGAATGCTCGTCACTACGCTACAGTATGGACTACGGTACTTAACGCGAGTGATTGCTGTTGTGTCCAGGAAAGTATAAACTTGACCATTGAAGAGATCCATTCTTGCAGTGGGTCACCAAAGTTGGTCCACCATCCAAATTTGCCTTCAGGGAATGCGGAAAATTCTGAGTAAATGCAAAATGACCACTGTCAGTGTTAGAAATTTAAACCTAGGATTTCCAAAATTGCAGTTGTAGGGCACCGTACCTCATTTAGCATCCAGGATGGCCAAGAGTAAGAATCGGACCTAAGTTTCCTCTCATTTGTCACCACGATACTGACATCACAAACGGCAGGGTAATACTTTGCATAAAGGTCACAAGGATACCATATGATGATATATGAATCGCAGCCAATGGCCATAAGCTGGGCATTTTTGATTGAAAGCCCGAGGGCTCCCAACAAGATAAATTCCAATTAGTTTCAACATTGGCTACCAGATGATACTGTCACTAACAATAGCGGCGAACGTTGGAACTTGATAGAGCGTTTCCTAACCAGCCAAATATAACCTACAAATTTTTCCACACACCACCAAATGCAGTGGTAGGTTCTTTTACGTGCCATAAATCTATGACATGGGCCCGTCTGCATTACTTCCCCTCCGAAGGAAGGCATACTGAAGGATTTTAATGCTCTTAACAAATCCGACGACTTCAGCTGGGTTTGATGATGATGGTGATAATTGTTGTTTTAAGGGGCCTAACATCTAGGTTATCGGCCCCTAATGGTTTGGGTGATTGTGAAGATGATAATGAAATGTAAACTATAACTAAAACTAACTACTAACTTATATACTAGAAGAAGAAATGGAAAACAAAAGGAGAATTAGGCAAAGGACAGGAGGAAAAGAAATGCCCTCAATCCTCGAAGAATGCGGAAGGAAGGAGAGCCACAAAAGGCAGATAGGAAAGTGAAAGAGGAGAGGGTCCGCCCCACAGGTGATGGATAAAAGGGGGAAAACCAGACCCAGCTCAGGAATCCCCTTGGGTTGTCAACACCCGAACTCACCAGCCGTTAGCCCCTGAGTGTGTAACACTATCCAGGGTGCACCAGAAGTGGTGAGGCCTCCTTGAGGGCCTTGAGCAGAAGGCAGGAGATAACAGGAAAAGAAAAAGAAGGCTGACCCCTCGCAAATGGGGGGTATCAGAAAAGATGAGACAAGGGCCAATTAAGGCGGGAAAGGAAGAGACTCCCTAGACCTCGGATACCCTAATACCGTCGGGGTCGGAAGAGAACAAGAGTTGACAGAGTGAGGTCGACAGGAAAGAAGACGGGGAGGAGCCCGGCACAAGTAAGTGGAAGCAATGCCAGACTCAGCTGGGGCCCCGTGGTCGCCAAGCCACGTCCCACTAGTTGTGAGTCCCTGGGAGGGGGGGGGGCTGCGTTTGATCCCGATATCTAAGGCATAGCAGTTCAGCATCCTACCGACTACGCCACCGAAGCCGCAGGATACTATATGTGAAGGAATTTCATTTACATCACCCGATAGGTCGAAATTGTGCACGTCTGAGTACTGATGCCTGACTTGGATTCGGCCCTTGGGGGTGTCCAACACCCGAGGGCTCCCAACAAGATCAATTTCAAGTAGTTCCAACTTTGGCTACCAGATGATACTGTCATCACTAATACATAGCGACGAACGTTAGAACATCATAGAGCGTTTCTAACTAGCCATATATAACTTTGCTACACACTACCAAGAGCAGGGCTGCCCTCCTAAGGAAGGCATACTCAAGGATTTTGGTTGGTTGGTTCTTAAGTTTAGGGGCTGCGACAACGCGGTCATGAAGCCCCGTGTACTTTGGGTGTGTGTAGAATCTGTCTGATAAACGGTGTTAATTGTGATGACTGTATTAGTGTGTGTTATCTGTTTTTTAATTTAAGTACTGCAACTTAGAATTTTTCAAATAGTTCCTACTTTTGCCGCCAAGCGCCACCGTCAACGACTACTAGGCCAAGTTCAGGACTTAGCTACAAGACACCACCGCAGTCGGCTCTTGGCAACGAACATAGAAACCTAAGAGCGTTGTTTACATTCTTAACCTATCCAATTTAGCTTCACACAATTGCAATTAGTGGAAGGTTCTTTAACATGCCATAAATTTATGACATGGGACCGCCGGCTTTACTTCCCCTCCGAAGGAAGGCATACGCACTTAAAATCCGACGATTTCAGCCGGATTTGAGCCCACGTTCTTGGCCATAGCAGTTCAACATGCTATCGATTACGGCACCGAAGAGTTCATTCGGTCAATTGAATAACGGACTCTGGAATGTCCTATATTGCCCATGTTGAAATTCAACGTTTTATTTACCATTTTCTCTGAATCTGTTAACAGGAACTTATCGAATGTTTTCAGGGATATTCTTCAAGACAATCTCCTTACTTTGACCCACGCGTTTTGAAAACACATTTATTGTTGAATTTTCGTGATTTATTTAAAATCTGCACAATTTTAACAGCACATTCATGAACATTATCATTTGGCAAAATGATCTCAAGTTAATCATGAGAAATGTTCATGATGACATTTAACACATATAAGAAGAAATTACATCTATAAATTTCATCATTGTGAGTTGAAAATTTCCGAATAAAAGGGAAATTTTATGTCAAGAAAAACATTTAAGTGGGATATTGTATACCCTTCAATGGCTCCTAGGATGCCGACTCTAGCTCGGGGTAATGGTCTGTTCGGTGTGGCTCTAACTTAATTTAAACACCCTAGGGATATCATCAAGGATCACAGGAGGCTTAACTTAAAATCAGTATATCAGAGAACTCCTAAGATGAAAGAATTTATTCACAAAACAGCATCTCCCACTTGCTCCCATCCACAGACAATAAAACAATAAAAATATACTCCCTTAAATTATTCTGAACACAAGCTAAGATTCTAATCAACAAATCAAATTGTAAAAGATAAATTATAATCACACTGGCTGAAACCAGGAAAAGAATATAATCTAATTCACTGCAGTCCACTGCTTCAAGTTCAAAAATAAAATGTCAACAGACTTAATTCATCAAACTATGGTCTGAATAGCCCAGCCATTCTGTCAAAAATGCGCACTCATGTTTAGAATAGCAAAATTGGTTTTTGGGGTTCGGGCAGGCTTTCTCGTACAATCATCATTCTTCCTCACAAGAGTCCAATGATGAAGGCAATAGGCTTATTCTAGGCCACAAGCATGTGTGCATGTTCTAGCTTATAAAACAAATAACTCACCCAGAGCTATGACTCTGCTAATTACGGTAAACGAAAACAAGTCAAAATACATGAAGCATCAAATAAACACACTTCGGTGGCCGATGCCCCGTTACATTAAATAAACAAACAACTATAATGAATGCACTCAAAATGATATTACAAGACATGACATCGCTTCCTGAAGCGGTACAAAAAAAAAGAAACAAACCCTGGGAAGTTCGACTACCTTCCCTCGCAAAAGAGAACAATACCATTCAACGTGGTTTCCCGACCTTGTGACAGACACCCAGACACCATAATAAACCAGCTGGGCAAGCAACGACCTTCGCTGCTCCTTTCAGAATTCAGATGGCTGACCACAATCTTTATACCTGCTTTCCGTATGACTGTCATGGGCTTGAGCTGTACATTTACCTTTCCGACGGAGCTATAGTGCACTCTCATCAGACAATGAATTCAATCATTTCACTTACCAATTATATCATCGTAGATTCGCGGGAATTTCGCCTCCGCCATTAATTCACTTACCATTTTTATCATCGTAGAACACGGGAATACCACTTCCGTCTTTAATTTCAGCTCAACCAAGGATCAACTCTCAACCTTTTCTGAATATTATATTGTCATCCAGCCATTCCATCTTAACTTTCTTTACCTTGGTGTGGTCTTCAATACCTTACTTACTGTTCACCTAATTTCAGTGTCACTACTGGTCGTTGTCACAATATCAAGCTATCTCCCCCATACTAGCTTTTACGTTATGGTCGTGCGTAAGCACTATCAACCCAATTATTCCCTTAAATGTGCATTCAGCAAAGTTACTGAAACCCTCAAACAAACACAATTAGGCCTAAACAAGATTTGATGCTCATATAAGATTCTTACATTATAAAAACACACAAAAAATCATAAATGACAAATATACACAAATTTACACAAAACATGCCTGCTGTGCCCAAAATACCTATTTTATCATAATTGCTTGTGATCGAGATAAACTTATCCGACTCCCATGATGGGATGCGCTATGGCAAACATGCCCCATGCAATATCTACTTATCTCGTATACTTCATGTTGGTGATGATCTGGTCCTTGATATCAGCCTTCTGGATCAATTGGTTCATCTTGCAAGGAGGAGGATTTTACACACGGTTTCCAAAAAAAATCACCAAAGCAAAGGTCCACTGTGAATTATTATTACAATGCACGGTTCTCGCGTGTATAGCTCCTACTTCCTAAAGCCATCATCAACCTACTCAATTCAGCTGATAGTCCACAGCTTTCTATCTCACTGACTTTGCTGCTAATAGCACGTGTGGCTATCTCTACCATATAACTGTTTCGCACTGTCAACGATATGCACACTCGCGGTACTGTTCCGATTCGCACTCGCGAATACTTAACGATATTCAAATGTCCCAAGATAGAACTGCTTATCCTTATAAAATGTTCTTAATTTCAGAACGCGGCGATTGTAGGCTCGCGCCTCTGCGATGCTCAAAATAGAGCTGTAGAACTTGTAAAAATTTTGATAATTTCAGAACGCAACGATCGTGGGCTCTCGCCTCTGCAGCGCCCAAAGTAGAACTGTATTCGCTGCGTCTCCAGCTATATTTATATGATTTGTCGAAGAAGTACCCGGAGTGGGGAGCTTTTAGAATTTTATTTTATAATAACACTCGCGTGAATATGTAAATTAGCTCATTCGAACGTCCTCATTTTCAATGTCTCATGGCTTCTTTTAATCCAGAATCCGATCGCTAGATCCTTAGATAATGAACTCCGTAATTGCCTTCATTGTTCCTTAATTTCGGCGGGATTTGGTCGCGTCTCGCGTCCCTCGCTGCTATTGGTAGTTTCGAATCCGCCCCCTGATTTCGTTTTAATTCTGGCAAAAATCACAGAATGACTCAATTCAAATTTTGAAAATACTTCTGAGAGGCTGGGATTGTCCCCTATACGATGGTGTAATTCCTGTTTCTGCATTTTAATTACTGCTCCAATTTCTCTCAAATGGGCGGGGTTTATCTAGTAAGTGATCGTTGAAATTTTCGTATTTACCCGCTTGGTTGAATGACCGTTTCGCGTTGTCTAAGCCCATGTGGTTATCAGATGCTTGCCGATCTCCTCCTCTCTCCATTGTCCGTGCTCGGTGAAAGTTGTAGAAAAAGCACGTACGGGTCTTCCTTTGTTGTCCTCTGGTCTACAGGCAACGTCTTTCTTTCATCAGCTTTGAAACATGAATAAAATCTTGTTGAAATAAATATGTAGAATTTATGCAATCACAGATGCATTAAGGTTACATTATCCTTCTGCCAAGGAGATAATCGATATGGAACGTATGATTTTTTTCTCCAATCCCGATCCGCCTCACGGATGCTGTAAGGTTCCACCGTCACTCTTTATTCTGCTTACTTGGTTCGCCACTGCTGGTCGCGCGCAGGAATTCTCTTGCTACTATTCCTGTGTCCCCCTTCCACATTCTTGGTAGGATTAGTGTCTCGGCCGTCTGGTGCAGTTAGCTATAGTCTGCGTGTCTCGCCAAGTACTCTCACTTCTCAGCCGCTCACTGTAAACACCAGGTCTGTTTATGACTGTCTACTTCCTCGTTCCACGTGCACTTGACTCATCTTTATCCGATTTCCATAATGTTGACACCCGCGGTATTCCGTGGTTGATCAAACGGTTCCCTTTCATGATACACCTTGAGGTTTGAACAGTTTGCTACTGACGTGTTTCCGCCGTTTATGTCCTGTAACTTATACGCATTGTTTCCCAAATTTCTTATGATGCGGTAAGGTCCGATGTACGGGAAACACCATTTATGAAACACTTTGTTTGCAGGATCAGAGATAGGAGGTTTCTTCAATAAAACTAGCTCACCGGCGTTTAATTCTCTGTGAAAGCGTTTCCCTTTGAGCCTTCTCAATCTCCTGTCAGCTTGCTCTCTCATATACTTGACCGTCCGTTCGATTCTCAGCTGTGGTGCTGGCTGCGTAGCGTGTATGGAATTTGTCCAGTTGACTCATGACGTGTCATGTTATTGCAAATTTCAATGTTTTTCAAGGTATCAGCCCAACGATGATGCTCTGTGGGTAAGAACATACGGATATGCTTAGAAACCTCTCGTAAAACTCTCTCACTAGGATTGCTCTGTGGATTGCGTACGCTAGATAATACATGTTTGATGCCTAGCTCATTTAATCCACGCTTAAATTCTGCTGAGGGGAAGTAACTCCCATGGTCGGAAAGTATAAATTCTGGCTTTCCCATCGTAGGTATAACACGATTCTTGATTCGGCTTAGGACCTGTTTCGAGTTTGTCTTCTGGATAGCACATATGACAACAAACTTGGAGAAGACGTCCACACACACAAAGACATGTCGTACTCCTCTACGTCCTTTCTGCAGTGGCCCCAGGCAATCTGTCGTAATGAGCTCTAATGGTTTCTGTGGCAAGAGTGGCTTTGGGTACTGTCTCATGAGAAAGTTGTTTGGTTTTGCACGCTGGCAAATATCGCATGTCTTCAGGACATCGCGTATTGAGATCCTCATCCGTGGCCAAGTGAATGCTTCACCTATCGTTGCTTGTGTCTTGTCTAATCCCATGTGACCAAGTGTATAATGAGTATGCCACACTAATTTCCTCTGTAAAGATGCTGGTAACAATATCCGTAGCTTAACATGATCCTCATCTATAAATTTATGGAGCATATTGTTGAAGTAGGTATAATTTCTCGCATGAGCTTCAATCTCTCGGTATGCTGGCGTATCAGGTGTTAACTCTCTCTTGAGGAACTTAATAATCTGTATCATCCATGGCTCCTTTTCCTGTTCCTGCGGTAACCTCTTCAGTTCTTGTAGGAAGTATTGGTCTTCGTTTGTCAGCTCAATGTGTTGCACTAACAACTCATCCTTCTGCACCTCTTCTTCTGGATTTCGGCTCAAAATATCCGGGATTACATTTAATTTTCCAGATACATGCTCAATGTGTAGGTCAAACTGCTGTGCAAAGATGGCCCATCTGTTGATGCGTTCGCTTACCATGGTGGTCTTAAATAGGAAAGTCAGTGCCTTGTGATCAGTGCGGATTGTTATGGGGAACCCATATATTATTCGACGCCACTGCTGTAGTGCGTGTATGATAGCCAGGAGCTCAAGCTCTGAGATGGTATAACTTTTCTCATGTTTTCTTAGTTTTCTGCTGATAAATGCTAAGTATGAACGGCCTGCTGTTCTCTCTGCGTCTTCTTGTGAAAGCATTAACCCGATGCCCACTAAAGTTGCATTTGCTTGAATTATGAATCTCTTTGAAAAGTCTGGGTAACCCAGTTTTATGCTATTTGACAGCAATTCTTTTGTAGCTACAAATGACCTCTCACACTCTTCGTTCCAAAACCAACGGTTATTCTTTTTCAGCATCTCTTGTAATGGTGCTACTACTTCAGTGTATCCCGGACAGTTTTCACGAAAAAAAAATCGTTGCTCCCAAGAACATCCTTATGTGCTTGACTCAGGTTGGTCGAGGAAAATTTCTAATGGCTTCAATCTTCACTGGGTTGGGTTTGACTCCCTCTCCATCGACAATATGTCCTAAATATAAAATTTCGTGCTGAAAAAAGTGCGATTTTTTTAGATTGATTTTAAAATTTTCCCTTTCGAGGTTCTCTAACAATTTGCTTAAATTTTGCATGTGCTCTTCAATGTTTTCTGATGCTAACAAGATATCGTCGACATATCTGACAGTCATGTCTTTCACCTCTTCTGTCAAATTACGGTCCAATGCTCGGATTAGTTCAGATCCGGCTGTCTTAACTCCAAATGGTAAGTGACACCAGGTGAAACTCTGGTTATCGAACAGAAATCCAGTTAACAGCTGTGATTTCTCTTCTAACTCGATATGCCAGTAGCTATTGGCAAGTTCTACAGACGAATATATTCTTTTCTTATGGAACTTCTTTAGTACCTCCTTAATTACTGGTGCACGGTCGGTTTCATCGATTAATCTGGAATTGAGTGTGCGAGCATCGAGACATAGTCCCACAGAACCATTGGGTTTCGCCACCGCTAATATGGCGTTCAAGTATGGAGTTGGAGTCTTCTTAATTATGCCTCCTTTAAGCATTTCGTCTATAAATTTCCTAACTGCCGCACGCTGTTTTTCTGGGATTGGGTCGAGTCGGCTCTTGAATGGAGTCCAGTCATCCACCTGCATAGCGTACTTGAAATTTAATATTTTTCCCGGCAGGGTATTGAATGCTGCTGAATGTTTACATAGCATTAGTGCCAAGCAATTTCTTCCTTCATCATTTAGCTTTGCCTCCTTTAATTTTTCCTTCAAAAGTGCCTCAAAACTGTCTTTGTTGCCATCTTCTTCCACTGCCATGGACCATATCTCATTTTCTAACTCTTGCTTTTCCTCCAGGAGTCCTGTGTTCGAGTCCTCTTCATCTGCTTGATTTTTCTCTTCTTCCTCAGGAATCGTCTCCAGTGTCCAAATGTTAGCATCTCTATCTAAGCCGTGATTATTCATGTCCAATTCCACCGCTGATAATCCTTCCATATTTCTGAATTTAATTACATTGTTGCGTAGATCGATTACTGCTTGGTGCTCGTATATGAAGTCCGCGCCAAGGATCAAGTTTACACTCAATTTGTTCATAACCATGAATACATGTGAGAAAGTGTGTCCTAATATCTCTAGATCCAATTGTACTTGAAATTTACAGACAGCTGATTTTTCCGGAATTACTCCTCTAATTTTGACCTGTGGTACTGGAATTGTAGGTATTCTTTGTTTTTCGCTTAAAGCTTTGATTAATGCTTCTGATACTAGACATAGCTGTGCTCCGGTGTCCACCAAGCCTCTTACTCTTAATCCTCCTATTCTCGTAATAATGACAGGTAATTTCCTCAAACAATGTTGTTCCGGTTGAATAATTTCACCCGTAAAATCATCAGGAGTTGCGACCCATTCCTCAATGTTCGTTATCAACCACTGTGTTTTATCTGGCGTGAAATTTAGGCTATCTTCTTCATCCTCTAGTACATTTTTTTTTGCTAATGGCCCCCGTCTGTCTCTTATCGTTCTGACTCTCGCGATGTGTTTGCGCCAATTCGCTCTCTGTTCCGGTTATCTCCACATCTGGATTCTAGCAATTTTCTATCGTCCTTCGCCAGCGATCCTTCTCCGTTTCTTGGCTGCGATGCAACTCGTTTAGGTACTCTTGGGATGCCTCGCGTCTCTTCTGCTATTCCCTTCGACTGTCCTCCGTGTATCCTTGGTTCTCATCTCGTCCTCGGTTCCACGTTCTGTTTTCCCTTCTGTCATATCTGCGGTGATGATATGGACCTTCGCGACCACGCCCCTTCCAGTCATCTCTCCTGTACTGTCGCGGCTGCCAGTTCCTTTCGTTCCTCGGTTCATATCTCCTTTGCTCTTCTCTTGGCAAGTCCGACCTTCCATTGTTGTTTCTGCCCTTATGGCTAATATTTGTATTGGTGCTCTGTTCCCTAGTATTGACAAGCTCGGCCTGGTGTACAAGCGCTGCGCTGTCACTTGCTCTGACATGCTTATTCTGAGTGTTTAATGAAGTTTCATCCAGTTGGCGAAAAATCTCCTCTGCTAGTAGTGCGCTTGAGACGTTTGCTGCAATTAAGAACTGCTGTACTGGTGATGAAAGCTGTTTACCAATTGTCATCACCAGTTCTGATTCCGGCGGCAAAATGTCCATATCTTTCAACCTGAGCAGCTGAGCCGAAAAATACTCTGAGTAGCGCGTGGGCTGTGAAGCGTGACACTTCCTGCTATACAACTCCATTCTCAGACTATGCTGTACTGACATGCTCCAATAATGGCGTAGAAATGCCTGTTTAAAACTATCCATGTCTTCAAAAGTGTAGCGAAAACTTCTGAACCAAGTCAAGACGCTATCAGCAAGTAATTTTTCTGTTACTCTGAGTTTCCTAGCGTCAGGAACGTTACTGTCTGTGAGGTAGTGCTCTAAATCTTTCAAGAAAGCTTTTGGCGTTTGTGACCCGTCATTATTGAATTTGCGTGGGCGGTCCTCCTGAATTCTGATTATTTGTACATACTGGGTAACTGGGTTATTATTATTATTATTATTATTATTATTATTATTGTCAGCTGGCTGTTGAGTTGTCGAGGCGTGTCCTCTAAACGTCTGGAATCCATCGTTACTCTCACTACCTGTAGTTGCGCGCCCCGGACTATGTCCATTCATTCCTTCTACCTGAGTCTGGCTCGTGTTAAAGTTATTAGCCGTCCCGTTTGTTCCCTTAGTGCTATTGTGTGCTCTAAGTTCGAGAAGCATGTCTTGCTGTTGTAAAGATTGTATTTCCGTCTTAAGAATCTTCCGTTCTTGCCCCTCTATTTTTCCCAGCAACTGCAGTTCGACCTCCTTTATCCTTTTCTGGTTCTCTTCCATTTGTTCTATGGGTTTCTTTCTGTCCTCTTTCCCGTCAATTCCAATCTGTCGGCATGTCTTATTTATTTCTGCTCTTATTGCCTCATATCTATCTTCCTCTTTTCTCTTCCCATCCTTCTTATCGCTTTCCAGCTGATCGAGCCTGCCTCCTATCAGTTCATTACTCTCGCGAATGCTCTCTTTAATTGCGTCATTCTCATTTTCCTGAATACTCCACCGTTCCGCTGAAGTCAAAGCTGCCTTGTCTATCTCTGTTCTGATCTCTGTCACCTCCTCTTCTAAGCTGTGTAATTGCTTTGTCGCAGACTTAACCTCATTGTCCACCTTTTTTATCGTAGTCTGGATTGCTAATTGTTCTAACTTTATTTCGTCCGTATTAGCGTTACATATTTCTTCCAGTTGTATGAGTTTCGCTGCCGTCTTCTCTTCACTGAATGCTATCGATTGTCTTAGGTTAATCTCCATCTGTCCTAACTGTGCGGTAGTCTCAAGTGTAATCTTAGCTATCTGCTCTGCAATCAGTTCCGTTAGCTGTGTATTGTTAATTGTAATTTGCTCCGCGAGCAATGCATTGTTTATCCTACTTTGCTCCGCTATCTGTTCAGTGATACGTGCGTTGTTTATTGTACTCTGTTCCGCTATCTGTTCTGAAATACGTGCATTGTTTATTTCGCTCTGTTCCGCTATCTGTTCTGAGATACGTGCATTGTTTATAGTACTCTGTTCCGCTATCTGTTCTGAGATACGTGCATTGTTCATTGCGCTCTGTTCTCTACGCTCCGTCTTAAATTGTTCAAACTGCTCCATTGCTCTAGCTACCGAACCTTCGATTATCGCTCGAATTTCTTCCACCGAAGCCATAGCCACAAAATATAAACACTTATTTGAGAAAACTGGGGCATGCAGCCTCACGCTACCCACCTTCTGTAACTATAAAATGAGTCGCTTAATCCCAATCTACGTTATTCCCGTTAATTACTTTTATTTGCATGAAGAGCTTCCTAATTGATATCTGCTTTCATGAATAAATTTTCAGTTTACCCTTCTGCGTTAATTTTAACTTCCCAGTCATGTCAATAAAGTACTGACATGACTTTTCGCAGTTCACGCCGTCCTACAAAATACATTTGGAGTTTGTTACTAATCAATCAATTATAAGGGCGCCACGAAAACACTGCTTCTACTTAAATGTGCAAAATAAACTCAGCATTTTCGACTATTTATTTTAAACAAACTCCTGGCTTTACTTTCCCCTGAATTACCGTTAATTTGGCAAAACTAAAGGGCGCCACGATATGGGGCACTCTACCTCTGTTTAGACGTCCTCAAGGATTGATACCGCAAGCTCAATGCTAACCCTCTTGGATAAAGACCAACATGGGCCACCATGTTTATCACAACCTCGACGCGACATGTATACTTCAGTAGCCTCCGGCTAGCTACTCTCTGACAATCTCCAACACTGTGATCCACTAATTAATAAAAGAAAACTGATATGGACTTGAATAACTACAGTGTTATCACCCAATCCATATGTACCCTTCAATGGCTCCTAGGATGCCGACTCTAGCTCGGGGTAATGGTCTGTTCGGTGTGGCTCTAACTTAATTTAAACACCCTAGGGATATCATCAAGGATCACAGGAGGCTTAACTTAAAATCAGTATGTCAGAGAACTCCTAAGATGAAATAATTTATTCACAAAACAGCATCTCCCACTTGCTCCCATCCACAGATAATAAAACAACAAAAATATACTCCCTTAAATTATTCTGAACACAAGCTAAGATTCTAATCAACAAATCAAATTGTAAAAGATAAATTATAATCACACTGACTGAAACCAGGAAAAGAAAAGAATCTAATTCACTGCAGTCCACTGCTTCAAGTTCAAAAATAAAATGTCAACAGACTTAATTCATCAAACTATGGTCTGAATGGCCCGGCCATTCTGTCAAAAATGCGCACTCATGTTTACAATTGCAAAATTGGTTTTTGGGGTTCGGACAGGCTTTCTCGTACAATCATCATTCTTCCTCACAAGAGTCCAATGATGAAGGCAATAGGCTTATTCTAGGCCACAGGCATGTGTGCATGTTCTAGCTTATAAAACAATTAACTCTGCTAATTACGGTAAACCATAACAAGTCAAAATACATGAAGCATCAAATAAACACACTTCGGTGGCCGATGCCCCGTTACTTTAAATAAACAAACAACTATAATGAATGCACTCAAAATGATATTACAAGACATGACATCGCTTCCTGAAGCGGTACAAAAAAGAAACAATCCCTGGGAAGTTCGACTACCTTCCCTCGCAAAAGAAAACAATACCATTCAACGTGGTTTCCCGACCTTGTGACAGACACCCAGACACCATAATAAACCAGCTGGGTAAGCAACGACCGTCGCTGCTCCTTTCAGAATTCAGACGGCTGACCACAATCTTTATACCTGCTTTCCGTATGACTGCCTTGGGCTCGAGCTGTACAGTTACCTTTCCGACGGAGCTATAGTGCACTCTCATCAGACAATGAATTCAATCATTTCACTTACCAATTATATCATGGTAGATTCGCGGGAATTTCGCCTCCGCCATTAATTCACTTACCATTTTTATCATCGTAGAACACGGGAATACCACTTCCGTCTTTAATTTCAGCTCAACCAAGGATCAACTCTCAACCTTTTCTGAATATTATATTGTCATCCAGCCATTCCATCTTACCTCTCTTTACCTTGGTGTGGTCTTCAATACCTTACTTACTGTTCACCTAATTTCAGTGTCACTACTGGGCTTTGTCACAATGTCAAGCTATCTCCCCCATACTAGCTTTTACGTTATGGTCGTGCGTAAGCACTATCAACCCAATTATTCCCTTAAATGTGCATTCAGCAAAGTTACTGAAACCCTCAAACAAACACAATTAGGCCTAAACAAGATTTGATGCTCATATAAGATTCTTACATTATAAAAACACACAAAAAATCATAAATGACAAATATACACAAATTTACACAAAACATGCCTGCTGTGCCCAAAATACCTATTTTATCATAATTGCTTATGATCGAGATAAACTTATCCGACTCCCATGATGGGATGCGCTATGGCAAACATGCCCCATGCAATATCTACTTATCTCGTATACTTCATGTTGGTGATGATCTGGTCCTTGATATCAGCCTTCTGGATCAATTGGTTCATCTTGCAAGGAGGAGGATTTTACACACGGTTTCCAAAAAAAAATCACCAAAGCAAAGGTCCACTGTGAATTATTATTATTATTACAATGCACGGTTCTCGCGTGTATAGCTCCTACTTCCTAAAGCCATCATCAACCTACTCAATTCAGCTGATAGTCCATAGCTTTCTATCTCACTGACTTTGCTGCTAATAGCACGTGTGGCTATCTCTACCATATAACTGTTTCGCACTGTCAACGATATGCACACTCGCGGTACTGTTCCGATTCACACTCGCGAATACTTAACGATATTCAAATGTCCCAAGATAGGACTGCTTATCCTTATAAAATTTTCTTAATTTCAGAACGCGGCGATCGTAGGCTCGCGCCTTCGCGATGCTCAAAATAGAGCTGTAGAACTTGTAAAAATTTTGATAATTTCAGAACGCAACGATCGTGGGCTCTCGCCTCTGCAGCGCCCAAAGTAGAACTGTATTCGCTGCGTCTCCAGCTATATTTATATGATTTGTCGAAGAAGTACCCGGAGTGGGGAGCTTTTAGAATTTTATTTTATAATAACACTCGCGTGAATATGTAAATTAGCTCATTCGAACGTCCTCATTTTCAATGTCTCATAGCTTCTTTTAATCCAAAATCCGATCGCTGGATCCTTAGATAATGAGTTTCGTAATTCCCTTCATTGTTCCTTAATTTCGGCGGGATTTGGTCGCGTCTCGCATCCCTCGCTGCTATTTGAAATTTCAAATCCGCCCCCTAATTTCGTTTTAATTCTGGCAAAAATCACAGAATGACTCAATTCAAATTTTGAAAATACTTCTGGGAGGATGGGATTGTCCCCTATACGATGGTGTAATTCCTGTTTCTGCATTTTAATTACTGCTCCAATTTCTCTCAAATGGGCGGTGTTTATCTAGTAAGTGATCGTTGAAATTTTCGTATTTACCCGCTTGGTTGAATGACCGTTTCGCGTTGTCTAAGCCCATGTGGTTACCAGATGCTTGCCGATATCCTCCTCCCTCCATTGTCCGCGCTCGGTGAAAGTTGTAGAAAAAGCACGTACGGGTCTTCCTTTGTTGTCCTCTGGTCTACAGGCAACGTCTTTCTCTCATCAGCTTTGAAACATGAATAAAATCTTGTTGAAATAAATATGTAGAATTTATGCAATCACAGATGCATAAAGGTTACAATTGGAATGAAAGATTGGTCCGGTTTTTAGCCTACTTTCGATTTTTACAAAAAATGGAAGTAGACTTATGGATCAACACAGGGCGAAAAAAGTGTGTCTGTCTGTGTGTGTGTGTGTGTGTGTGTGTGTGTGTGTATGTGTGTGTGTGAGTCTGTGTGTGTGTATGTGTGTGTGAGTCTGTGTGTGTGTGTGTGTGTGTCTGTGTGTGTGTGAGTGTGTGTACTCTGAATGTCTGTCCCCCCCTATCAATTCGAACACGGTGAATGCGAATTGAACGAAATTTGGTACAAAGGTAGCACTAGCAAAGGACACCTCAGTGTCATGTTTTATATCGCCGCCATCTTGACGGAAACGTAATGGCGGCCACACAAATGTTCAAAGCTTAAATCAAATTACGACTAACCCAATCATCCGATCTCTACCAAATTTTGCAACAGCATACCTTTATGGAGGGAGCATCCTTTGACCAAACCAATAGGTCATCTGCGTAATAGTTTGCGGATGGCGGCCATCTTTGTGTGAAAATAGATTCCCCCTATTAATTCGAACACGGTGCAACCGAATGGAACAAAATTTGGCACAGAGGTAGTACTAACAAAAGGAACCTCAGTGTCAGATTTTATATCGCCGCCATCTTGACTGAAACGTAATGGCGGCTACACAAATGTTCAAAGCTTAAATCAAATTACGACTAACCTAATCATCCGATCTCTACCAAATTTTGCAACAACATACCTTGGTGGTGGGAGCATCCTTTGACCAAACTAATAGGTCATCAGCGTAATAGTTTGCGGATGGCGGCCATCTTTGTGTGAAAATTGATTCCCCCTATTAATTCGAACACGGTGCAACCGAATGGAACGAAATTTGGTACAGAGGTAGCACTAGCAATGGGCACCTCAGTGTCATGTTTTATATCGCCGCCATCTTGACTGAAACGTAATGGTGGCCACACGAATGTTCAAAGCTTAAATCAAATTACGATTAGCCTAATCATCCGATCTCTTCCAAATTTTTCAACTGCATACCTTTATGGAGGTAGCATCCTTTGGCCAATCTAATAGGTCCTCAGCGTAATAGTTTGCGGATGGCGGCCATCTTTGTGTGAAAATCGATTCCCCCTATTAATTCGAACACGGTGCAACCGAATGGAACAAAATTTGGCACAGAGGTAGTACTGACAAAAGGCACCTCAGTGTCATGTTTCATATCGCCGCCATCTTGACGGAAACGTAATGGCGGCCACACAAATGTTCAAAGCTTAAATCAAATTACGATTAACCTAATCATCCGATCTCTACCAAATTTTGCAACAACATACCCTTATAGAGGAAGCATCCTTTTGACCAAACGTATAGGTCATTTGCCTAATAGTTTGCGGATGGCGGCCATCTTTGTGTGAAAATCAATTCCCCCTACTAATTCAAACACGGTGAAACCGAATGGAACGAAATTTGGTACAAAGGTAGCACTAGCATAGGGCATTTCAGTGTCATGTTTTATATCGCCGCCATATTGACAGAAACGTAATGGCGGTCACACAAATGTTCAAAGCTTAAGTTAAATTACGACTAACATAACCATCCGATCTCTACCAAACTTTGCAACAACATACCTTTATGGAGGGAGCATCCTTTGACCAATATAATAGGTTATTACCCTAATAGTTTGCGGATGGCGGCCATCTTTATGTCAAAATCGATTCCCTCTATCAATTCAAACACAGTGAAACCGAATTGAACGAAATTTGGTACAGAGGTAGCACTAGCAAAGGGCACCTCATATCCATGTTTAATATCCCTATAGCACGTTGTATTTTAACAAGCTACTACAACCAACATTCAATCATACTCCTTGAAAAGGACAAAGAGTTATAACAATACCCATGCATTTTGGAGAAAGTAGGCTATATGTTCTTTACTGAACATCTTGTTGAACATGCCAATATCATGGGATTCCTCTTCTTTCACTTGAAGCACTAGCATCAATTTTGCTGTTGTTTCATGACCCATTTTCTTTGCTTGTAACGCAGTCTCTTTCTTGAATGTCTTTTTGTGTCTATCGTCTAATATTCGCAGAAATAAAAATAAAAATGTATTTTGATTGGATTACAAATAGGACGCAATTGTGGGAAAGTGTAAGGAAATTAGTCTCTGGACTGAGATATGAAAAGTATAATTGTGCCATTAGGAGGATACAATCGGTCGATAAATATGGTGCATAATCAAAATTGTGAAATCTTTGAAGATTTTGGGCATTCCGGAGCCTAAGTGAGCAGGATCTGATGATGGCCGCTTGACGAACGAAACATGTAATCCAATCAAAATCCCTAATTATATCAGAAGGTGCATATATAATTTCTATTTGTATATATTTCGGGCATTAAACATAATCGTTAACACCCACTCAATCACGTGTTGATCGACTGAAAATCGACTTAGCCTAAATCACTCTCTCTCTGACAGTCTGTCTACGGTGAGAGAAGAAAGGGAATTTTTGCAGCAGTGCGATTTATCACTGAGGATGTATGAATTCAGCCTGAAACCTCCTGTGCTGCTCTAAGCTACGCGTCCTTATTCCATAATATGCAATTTTGTCCTCTCAAGAGATTGTTGTAGTGGATTTGAAGATGATACCACCTCAGATATTTTCCATTCCACCTGCCCAAGATGTACGCAAATTTTCACAGATAGAGGGAGATTGACGTTCGAGATGATCTCTTGTGAGTGCTTCTATTCGTAACCCCGTTACCAGAATTAGAAACCTCCATACCAGAGTCGAGAATTGAATTTCTGCCTAATGATCTTACACTACACTTAATTTATCACAAGAAAAGAATGACGGTTCAGGAGAAAAATATGAGAATCCATAATACGTCGATACAGGATATAACTCTCGGTTGAGTTACAGTTCATATGGCACTCCGTACAGTCAACTCAGCCTTACAGAAACAATCTCTCCTTTAACAAGAAGTTCCGTGAAGAACTATACAGCCTACTTTTCATGTCAATGATTATTCTACAGAATATGAACCTATCTAGAATAATGACGAAATTAAGTTGCTAATATCGAAATTTCCAATTAGTTCGAAATACTGTATACCTGGCATAATGTATCCTAATAGAGCACTACAGTTGGCAGCCCTGATGACTGAATATATTCTTAGTTCCGTCTCTTAAGGTACAAAATACAAAATTTGGTTGAAGTCCAATGAATAGCATGGACGTTACATGCAGTTAAACATTGGATCTAACAGCGCGCGTAAAATCATGTTGGCAACAATGCCATGCAAGTATTGGTCGGAAATAATCTGAAATAATATGATCTATTGTTGTGCCAATTTTGAATGAAATCCATTAGTTAGTATAGAAGTTACATGCATTTTAAAATTGGACCTATCAGCAGGCTTAGAATCATGTTGGCAGCACTGACGTATATTAGTTACTCCAAATTCGTCTAGAATGCCAGGTACTATGCGTGTGCAAAGTTTAGAGCTATTGGCTTGCATACTTTCTGATATATTGATATTAGGGTAACAAAAATAGGGACAGCACATATTAACAGTTGGCAGCACTGGTTGCTCCTTAGAATACGCATTGTCATATCTGTTATGGTACACATAGCACATACGAAATTTGGTTGAAATCCAAATGATAGTATGGAAGTTACATGTATTTAAAGTTGGACCTGTCAGCAGGCTTAGAATCATGTTGGTAGCACTGACGTATATAAGTTACTCCAAATTAATATAGAATGTCAGGTACTATACGTGTGCATAGTTTAAAGCTGTCGGCTTGCATACTTTCTGATATATTGGTATTTGGATAAAATAAATTAGGAGCATTTATTAACAGTTGGCAGCCCTGGTAGGTCTTAAGAATACGCTCAGTCATATCTGGTTATGTACACATACAACATACGAAATTTGGTTGAATTCCAATTGATAGTATAGAAGTTATATGCATTTAAAAATTGGACCTATCAGGAGGCTTATAATCATTTTGGCAACACTGCCATGTTTAGCCTCCTGGAAATTAAACTGAAATATTATGATCTGTACGTGTGCCAATTTTGAAATAGCTCCCATTCATACTTTCCAAGATATCCATCATGGAGCTCAAATTTCAATTGCGATTTTTTAGCAGTTGGTAGCACTGACATCATTTTCAAATATGGCCGTGAGATATTCAGGTATAGATCTTTACTCCTACCAAATTTTGTTTCGATTGCTGCAGCCGTTTAGGAGTTGATAGGGGGGGACACACACACAGCCAGACAGACAGACAGAAGGACAGACAGACAGACAGACAGACAGACACACATTTGCCCGATCTCATAAGTCTACTTTTTCCTCATTTTTGCAAAATGTGAAAAGTAGGCTAAAAATATGGTGAAAAGTAAAGCAATTTGTACGTCTTCACTTTCTAGAGAGGAGATAATTTCTGTTAAAAATATAATCACAATGGAACACTAACAAACTGAATAACGTGGCGAAAGTTGGAGTAACTTGGTGAACGAGTGATTTAATTGTTATAGTGAGGCGATGCTATTATTTCTTACAACAAAGGGCTCTAGGAAAGATAATGTACTGTCTTTATCTCCATGTGCCGCTTATAAAATCTCGTCGTTTCAACTGAAGACGCTGGTGAGCTCTGCAGCGCGCCATTTTATTGTATTATCTTTATTTATTCTTCAGCGGACCATGACAATTCGAGACCACGTGTGGCAACCAGAACCACCAACAAGCTCCGATCATTTCACTGGGAGAGTCTAGACCACCCACCTACAGTCTGAACCCCACCCCTAGTGATATCCACGCTTTTGGTCCGCTGAAGAAGTCCCTGGCAGGACAGCGATTCACTTGCAACGATGACGCCAAGACAGCAGTCCGACGATGGTTTCACACTTCACCGGCTGAATTCAACCACAGGAGCATCTCAAATTTAGTTCTGATATCGGACAAATGTCTGAAGAAATGTGGAGACTATGTGGAAAATTAGTGTAAGGTAGGTAGAACAGTACGTGTATTTGTTGGGTGGTTGGTTCCTCAGTTTAAGGGCTGCGACAACGCGGTCACGTAGCCCCGTGTACTTTGGGTGTGTGTTGAATCTGTCTGATAACCGGTGTTAATTGTGATGAATGTATTAGTGTGTGTTATCTGTTTTTAATTCAAGTAAGGACTGCATACATTCAATTTTCAAGTAGTTCCTACATTTGTTACCTAACGCCACCGTCAACGACTACTAGTTCTGATCCTGGTTACTAGATACCACCGCAGTCGGCTCCTGGCGACGAACGTTGGAATCTACGAGCGTTAATCAAATCTAACCTATAATTTAGCTTCACACAAGTGAAATTTGTGGAAGGTTCTTTCACATGTCATAAATCTATGACATGGGACCGCCGGCTTTACTTCCCCTTCGAAGGAAGGCATGATGAGGGATTTTTAACACCCATATTTGTAATTATCTGTATGTATTTTTCTGTAGCTAAAAACAGAAAAGAAGGGGGCCAAAGACTTTTCTATCCGCCCTCGTAATTTATATTTTGTCATTCCTTACTAGCAACCCACCCCGGCTTCGCCCGTGAGCAGTTATCTCAGTAATTGAATGGAGATTGTTGGAAGAAATTAAAACGTAAAAACACTTATAGTGGGCGATGTATTAAAGATAGATAATATGCTCTCCCGGAATTTTTTGTAGAACTTTTCATACTGAACAATTCTTCACTCATAGTATCATAGTATACATATATTTTTAACGGTTTGCCCAGCTAAGCTTATAAATCGCACGGACACCAGGTTTTCTTTCGACTTTTTCACTGAAATCGTTACTGCTTGGCTTCCTTTGATCATAAACATTTTTTCTAAAAAAAACCTTGCTCGAGATTTCCTTTACAGAATGGTGAAAACCGCATAAAAATCCATCCCGTGGATCTCGAGATTACCCGTGACATCCAAGAATCGGAGACTTTGTTTTATACTAAGTACAGATGAGTGTGATAAACAGTGTGGTTGTGATAATTGTAGCTTTCGATCCGTGTTATGCATGATAGGTAAATTTATATCAAATGACGTGTTGTTTCTACCTTTACATAATCATCATGATGACGACAGCAAGCAGTAACAATGCAATACTTTTATTTGATGTGTTACAGAGTTATGTCGAAAGAACGTATATTAAAGTAGTGATACCGTGGGCAATTATTCAGTTCTTGACGGGATTTACAATTCAGCAGTAAGGTAATTTTAATATCTTAAAATCATTAGGTTCCAGGGATGGTCTTAAGGATCCCTTCAGGTTCTGCCGAATTATATTTCTCGCATAATGAGCAATGAAATGAGCTTTCTCTGGTCCTGTGATAAGAAATTCTATATTTAATCTTTGTCAGCCCGTGAATATTTTATTCAACTGTAATTATTTCTCCCACGAGCATACGAGTTTTTCGTTAGAAAAATTCAGTGGTTAAAATATTTCCCAATTCTATTAATGACGTTCAGTCAACATTGTTTGAGAAATAGAGTGTTCAAATTATTCTGGCCATGCCTATTTTTGGTGACTCACTTGGCTAGAGGGAAGGAACGTGTTGACTAAGTTTGTGCTGTGGGTGGATTTGTTTTGACTCTTTTCGTGTTGAGTTATCACCAGAACTTAAAATACCTATTTCAGAAAATACAATATAGATCATATCATGGTAAGAAATGAGAATTTGGGACACCCGAGTTTACTTATCCAGCTGCGTCTTGAAACGATAGCATACGCTGACATACAGGTCGAAGAAGGCATATCCAGTACAACAAATAAATGTTGATAGATATTACTAAGTTTGTTTGATTTCCTAACAATACGAGTGATACTATTGTGCCATTGGGCCTAGCACTAAGGAATGAATAGAGCTGTCTAAATTTCAATTCATATGATAATAATTATTATTTTATTGGACATAGCTTAGAGATTATTGGCCCCCAAATTTCAAGCAGATAGAAATAAACGCAGGTTTCTGAAAGTACGCAAAATTTGGTTCACATCAGTAAAACAATGCACTGTAGATATGTACTGAGAAGAGACAGAATTTCTGCTTTAAATAATCATAAGATTAGTTGCTTTAACCAGCGTTCCCCAAGTGTGTTTTAGAGACGTCAGAGTAAACTATTTGTAGTTTCTTTTAAATGTACTAGCAAAATATGACATACAAAATGCCTCAAATTAAGAAATATTTGAAATGAAATATTTAGTATAATTCTCAATAACTTCTCTGAAACATATCGCAGGAGTAAATAGTTTTTTATTAATAGAAGGTTCCTTTTTCCCAACATAGACATACCAGAGTCCCGAGAACACCATGGTCTCCATTAATAGGTAGAAGAATAGAGAAAAGAAAACTATGAATTATACATTTCTATACAACTCACTGAAATATCACTAACAGCTTAAATCTTCCGAAGGTGTAATTTCCTTGCTACTCATGGTCCTGTGTTAATATAATTTATGTTCCAAAATTGCTCCGGTAAAATTTACAGTCCACTTGCGTACAAAAATCGCTTCATAATTTAACGACATAGATATGAAATGAGGACATTATAAATAGAGGGAAATCATTTGTATCATATACACCTTGATCTCCTAGCAACATTAAAATATGAGAATGTTAAATAACGTAACTTTGATACGACATATTTCATGATTAAGTAATTCTATCTCTGATCACAACTCTTCATGTACTTCATATATGAAAATAGGCTATTTAGTTCTTTACGGAAACGGTATGTTCGTAAAATATCCAGCATAATTGTTTGAGTACCTTTTGCGTAGTTGAGAACCAGACAGATACCACTATACCTTCATGTATTTATAGACAAATCCATTCAAATCTGTACTCTACTATATCGTTACCGATTCACGTACATGATAAGAATACATTAATTGTCACCTGTATGCATTAGATCACACACTCATAAGGAGAAGAATATGTAATTCTCTGTGTTTGGTGAGTAAGAATTACCGTATATTGAAAACTATGGCTCTACTCTCTCGCTGGGTTTGTTACATTTTGTGCACTTCTTTGGCTACTGTTTCCCCAGCGGTTAAATTATGGGTTTCACAAGTTTCGCGGTAGCCAGTCCCTAGTACGAACTGTGAAGGTGTGTACAGTATATCATTAACAAATGAGACCATTTAATGAATCACTGTTATTTATTAGTCAGAGAGGGTAGGGAAGAGAGAGTGTGCGGTATACAGTACAAAGAGAATGGAAAAGTCGCAAAAGAATTTGTAGACGTAGAGAGGGGGAGAGAATGAGTACTTGTGTTAATTTCCCTCCCCCTACCCCGGTTTGTTAAATATACCTTACTCGTAAAATAACAGCCTCAAAGTTTGGGCTCAAATACTCTCAGTGCTATATTTCATGTCAGCAAATTTCAAAAGAGCAAAGACAGTTTCTTTCTTCAACATCTCAACTGCAGAAAACTCTCTTGTAAATGTCACTGTGCACGCATAACTTTGACTTCATACTCACAGACCTCTTGATGATAACAAGTGTGCTAAGTGCCTACGGAATATGTTCAAACACACAATTATTCGTTTTCCATTCCTAAAGAATGAATTTATTTTCATTTTAGCTACTAATTATATTTTGTCTGCATTTACAGTTACATTTTGTCAAACGAATTCAGGTTTCCTTTACTTGCAAGCAGACTTTAAGAGAGTTAACCTGTACAAGAAGTATTACCTATGCTTAAATACGGACTGCATCAAATTTGAGGAAGGTATATACACCTTCCATCTCAGACAACGAATTGAGGCTCCTGTTGGAATGGCTTAGCAATCGTCTGTCACATGTATGGTACTTGAAAGATTGTGGAGCTTTTCTTATAATCTGGCTAACTGCATATAGCATATAGGCCAATTTGCGGATAGTGACTATCAATCTTGGCTGTCATTGTGGAGGTCCAGGTTCGATATCGGGGTCTGTCAAGGGCTTAATTCTGATCTAAGGACTGGAACGGAGTACACTCAGCCTCATGATAAAGAAATGAGAAGAGGAGGGTTTGATTCCTACCGTAGTCATCCTACAAGTGGTTTTCTGTGGTTGCCCTACTTCTAAATTAAGACAACGGCAATTTCCTTCCCAAATCCTAGTCCCACAAACATATACATACACTAGCACAGTCATCACATCAGACAGAATACAAGGAACTACATATCGCAAAGCCCTTAAATAAAAGAGCAATGACAGCTCTAGTACTATAATATAATGCTTGAATATTTTGCTTAGTAGGTTCTGCCGATAGTTTGATCAAGATAAGAGGGTAATATAAGAAGCCTACAATCAGCACCCACTAGGGTCTCATAATCATCTAGAGGAACCATTACTTGGTCAACCACAAGTTACCCAGTCCCTAATAATTCAGTTACCATCTAACTGTTTTTAATATGCATATTGGTAACTATGCCAGTTTAAAGAATATGTAAGAAACAATAAACTTTGAAAATACCTACTAATTGTAATTTGTTATCCGGATGTTTTGTTGCTTACTCTATTAGTCACGGCAGCCTGGGTACTTGGTGGAGTCTTATTAAAATAGTAACTTCCGACAGAAAATTGAATTATTTTGGAACAGTTGCACTATCTGAATGCCAATCACTGTGGATATTGATTTATTGGATCGTAAGTTAAAATCTATATTGATTGCATGATTCGCTAGGACGCCATCTTTAAATTGTATGGCTGATGATCTTGTAGTTTTGGTGCTAGACGTTTATTACATGAACATTTGTTTTGTCAAAATATATGTGGCCCCACCTGTAGGCAGAATCATGACACATTATCCTGATGGCAGTTTAAGAATAATAAATTATTATTATTAATGCGATTATTATTATTATTAATCAGTTTTGCATATAGACCGCAACTTGCTATTTCAGCGAACAAACGCAGGCAACTTTCTTCTATGTTCGCCCCTTCCGCGCAGGGAACCCGCATAGCATTTGTGACTGATTAGTCACCTACCGAATTCACGTCACGGCGAACTTGCTCAACAAACTTGACAGATCCACTGACTTCAAAATTCAACCTCTGACCGAAAAGTTCGGTGAATGGGTCTATATTACGAACGGATTGTTGGCTTACCTGAAACAGCAGTTACTGTACTTTGAAGTAATCCCCGTGGATGTTTATGCAGTTCTGAGAACGACTGAAAATGTCCTGGAGACTCCTGGCATAGTCTTCTTTAGGGATAGTCTTCAATTTGGGTCGCCAAAACTCTAAATTGAAAGCGAGAGATAAACGTGAAATTAGGCAACCTGCCTTGCACACCTGATAGACGGGCGGCAGTGAGAAGGGTGAATTTATGCAACCTATCGACGGATGGCAGTGATAAGGGTGAATGTTCCGTGGAATGGAATGGTCCCGGTCCCCGAGGTACAGCCTCGAAGGCAAGCGTCAAAGTATGAAGTGGCAGGGTCCAGGGTCACCGAAAAGCCCTGAAGGACTAGAGGTTTTTGGACATTTCGGATATCCAACGTCACGTGACGACCCAACTGAAGGATATCCCTAAAGAAGACTATGCCAGGAGTTTCGAGGACTTGTACAGCCGTTCTAAGAAGAGCATAACTATATACGGGGATTACTTCGAAGGACAGTAACTACTGTTTCAGGTAAGCCAACAATCCATTCGTAATATAGACCCATTCACCGAACTTTTCAGACAGAGGATGTATTATAACAGACTACTATGTGACTATGCATCACTATTCTGAATATTGTGTATCATGAAGCATTACTCCCATAGCTATTTTGAAAATGGTTTGCGATTTGATTCACAAGAACTGATGTGTCGATTTATATGGGATGAAATATCCGTCGTTCAACTCCCAAGTCACTACGCTCGGCCACCTGACCGTCTGTGTGTAGTTCATAGAATATCTGCCCCATGATTACTGTCGGCAGGTACTCACCACTAATGACCATGACCTCCCTACAACCTCACGTATGTTTAATCACTCAGACTCAACAGCAGCATAATGATTGTGAACTTACGCAAATTAATTAGGTCTTCCTACGTTCTCCTATACCTACTTCAGGTCCTCTACTATGTATTCGTTATATCAGCATAACTCCCAATAAACACATGGCCGTGTAATGAGACAGTTTTATGATAGCTGATGATTAGACCTCGGATTTTACAGCAAATGCCTATTTTGTTCCTTTAAGGATGGAAAGTAGGCGATGAGATATATTTGTGTTTCATGAAACGTTATCAATTCCTAAGAAGTTTATTAGTGCCCTAAAATGCCTATTTGACCCGTTGTTGCCTATTTTATGTTTTTAGTGCCTAAAAGTGAATTTTCAGAGTATTTCTGGGAGGTTTTGTTGTAAATTGACGGTGATTTAGATCAGTAACATACTGTGCAGCCAGTTATGGTTTCAAAAATGTTATTTGTACTCTGCCCGAAGGCAGGTCCGAGCCTCCGAGGAGGCTATCCTCAGCCGGAGTTTACGTGCAGTTGGGTGGCCAGGGCCTTTCCGCTCCTCCTTATGCTGGCAAACAGCGCGCAGTGCCTAGAACAAGCATACCATCCAAGTTCCGACCACGCCCAATGCTGCTTAACTGCGGAGTTCTCATGGGATCCGGTGTTTCAACATGGCCAGGCCATTCACCCCAATATTATGGTAGTGGACATTAACCGCAATATGAGAACAAGCTCCATAAAGAGACAGTTATTTGATTTTGTATTTAGAGTTTCTCCTAGTTCCTGAAGAATTGTTTACTGATTAATTCAGTGACAAATTGGTTTCTTGTCGTTACGTATACTGTATTTATGCATTAACTGATCAATCGGTTTTTTTTTTAAATTCACTACCGAATATTAATAGATAGGAGTCTCATATAAATGCTTCTGTGCCTAATAGTAATAGTTTGGAGCTTAATTTGCCAGCTTAAAGGCCTAATTTAGGTTCAAAAACAGTACTTTTTGGTGCCTAAAAATCCGAGGTCTACTGATGAAATTCACTAAATGTAGTTATGATCACAAAGCTTTGGCTCATGAGTGTTACATCCGTGTACCACAAGCAACACCATGTCATTGTGTAATTCTTCTAAAACCCATGTGTTTTTATTTAGTTTACCCGTTAATTTGTTTGAAGGACCATCTCGTGGTAAACTGGCTAACGTTCTTAGCTGTCAATCCGGAGGCCCGATTCCTGGTTATGCCAAGAAATTTTAATTGTGGTGTGAGGGCTGGAACGGACTACACTCAGTCTCGAGAGACAATAATGAGAAGAGCAGGGTTAGATTCCCACCTCACCCATCCTAGAAGTGGTTTTCCGTGGTTTCCTGACTTCTACTCCAGGCATATGCTGGCATAGATCCTAACCAAAGGTCACGGCCGCCTCCTTATTATTCCCATGCCCTTTTACAAATACACACACTAGTACAACCATCACAATAACACAGGTTATAACAAAAATTCCACACACACACACAAAATACATGGGACTATATGACCACTACGTGGCAGCCCTTATATAAGCAACAACAACAACAACAACAACAACAACAACAACAACAACAACAACAACAACAACAATTTGTTTAAAATGCATATTCACAGAAACTCGCAAGTATGTCAGTAATTCGAAGAGACAAAATCATTGTACGAAAATACGTACTGTACTAATCATAATAATAAGCTTGCCACGATGGGTGAGTGGATAGCGTGTCGGTCTACTAACCCCAAGATTCTTTTTTGAAAAGCGGCAAAAATACGACACGCATGTCATACGATGTTGGCATGTCAAAGAACTCATTTGAATTCAGTAGGCCGTGATTATAATGGCAAAATTAATCTCGGGAGTTTCCGCCAACACAAAGTTCCTCATTTCTCTACTAGACTACGCTATAGTGTCCAAGTAGCTTAGATATCTAACCTCCTTGACTTTCATAGTGATTCAAGGAACAACGAAATTCGACATGCAAGCTACCGTGTGCCAAATTACAAAGCTTGCACCCGGCATCCGAGGCCATACGATATTATTATTATTATTATTATTATTATTATTATTATTATTATTATTATTTATTACTATTATTATTATTATTATCATTATTATCTTTGTCGTCATCTCAATCAGATTTTCCCCATGTTATTGGCTACAACTTACCATTCCATCTGCATTTAGTGCAAGATACAGGCGTTTATTAGGTAGGTAAGCACAGCAGCGGATAGACTTTCAGGCACGTCACCAGTATGGCTGATTTATGCATAGTACAGTAATATGAAAATTATGGTGAAACCACAGCCAATAAAGGTTGCCTCTCAGTTACCTTCGTATTTTGCCAACGGAAGGATTACAACGGGCAACATCATCACACATTCCTCTCTGTACATTTGTCGCATCTTTTCAGTCAATGGCAAGTATGTATTCACTGTTTCAGTGTACTGTGTTGTAAGCTAGGAATATCGTATACATCATCCAAATTATCCAGTGTACATTGACTGAAAGACTTGTTCTTTTTTGAATTCTGAATCTTTTTTCAATAATTTTTGTTTATTATTATAATAATTTGTTTTATTAATTTTCATTTTTAGCCTATTTTCATTTATGAAGAAATAGGCTTATGAGATCACCTTTTGTCCGTGTGTCTGTCTGCGTATGCGTGTGTGATTCGTGTGTGTGTCCTCCCCTAATAAAATCCAAACGGCTAGAGCCATTTCAATGAAACTCGGTAAGTTCATAGCACTATTTCGGACGACCCCGACTGTGCTCTTTAAAATTTGTTACGTCTCACCAATCCAACGTGGCGGCTGTGCAAAATATTTCCCCAGCATTCCATATCTCCGAAACTATTACCGACATCACCCTGAAATTTTGTACGGTGATACAGAGAACGACTAGAAGTTCACCTATGTGACGTTTGAAAACCTGGTAACTACAAAACCAACATGGTGGCCAAGCGAAGTTGCGACTTTTAAATAGACGTTTCTCGCGATTTAACCAACCCAACGCAATGAAACATGGTAGAGTATATGTTTATACACATTGTAATGCACCGACATCTAACTTCGTTCAATTGTTTACATAACCTCAAGATGGTGGCTATGCGAAATATTTCACCAGCATTCTATATCTCTGAAACTATTACCGGTATCACCCTGAAATTTTGTATGGAGATAAAGGGCACTAATGGAAGTTCATCTATGAGACTTTCCAAAACCGCTTAACTACAAAACGAACATGGCGGCCAAGGGAATTTGAAAGTTTTAAATAGACTTTTCTCACGATTTAATGTTCCAAGCGCAATGAAACTTGGTACAGCAAATGTTTATACACATTGTAAAGCACTGGTATCTAATTTATGGCAGCTGTGCGAAATTTTAAAATCTCGTTTTTACTTTTTGTGTCCTAATCATACGATTGAAGTTTGAATACTGCACGTACACAATAATCTTCATGTAACAGTACATAACTCTAAGACCTACATAAAAATGCAACATGGCGACCATCCGAAATATTTAGTCAGTTCTCAATATCTACGAAACTATTACAGCAATCAAACTGAAATTTTGTATGTTGATAGTGGCAATTAACATAAGTAGTATATATGAAAATAGGCTGTATAGTTCTTCACGGAACTACTTGTTTTCATATTTAGATGTCCACCTCTAAATTATTAATTTCATTCAAAATTTGTATACTTTAATCTGTGTTGAGAGGGGCAGATGAATTCGTAGTTCCGCCTCTTAAAACCTCAATAACTAACTAACTAACCCATGTAGTTCCTGAATACATGCTCTGAGTCACTGAACTTCTGTTTTGTGGTTTCCGCATTTGAAGGTGTTCATCAGGATTTGTTCAGCTCAATAGTTACAATACTAGGATTAGAACAGAATATTCTCGACTCTTTGCTCCCCATTTCAGCCGTAGATCGTGACATTACTTGCTAGGCTATGCTATTAACTAAGATATTTGTGTGTATAGCGTACCAAGCAATTATTTATGCAGTAGCTTTCAAGTGTCTTGCCTAAATATTCCTCACGGTCTCGGCCGAACATCATTGAACATGCGGTCACCTACGATGTGATATTGGTAATAATTTGTGATAATCGAATTTATTCATTATGCATACAGTATTCAGTTCAAAAATGAATATGTATACAACCTAGTCGAATTCAAAATATTTATGAATTCATATGCGAAACGTTTAAATATTCAAAACTTGTATCGACAATATACTGATGAGCACCTGGCCTGGCACCAATGTCAACACATGTGAGCTTCATCATGCTACCATAGTCACGCGTTCAGCCGGAAAACTGCTTTCATCCTCCCCATCTACCACTGAGTGCGCGAACCTTGTTGCAGCATACCCATTTATTTATATTATGTACACATAAATAGAAATAGTTATGTATGCACATTCATACATAAGTACTAATAAACATAGCCTACATGTTGGGGCATAAACACGAAACGATATTTAAAATAACCGGAAAACAGTGTGCTTGGTCAAAGATGATAATTTACTCATGTTGAAATGCATACAAAGATATGGAGTTTTAGATGACATGCCGAACCTTTGAAGATAATGTCTGTGAGATATACACCCTGATTTGCCTCACATAGTTCCATCCTGGTAGGAAGAGAAAGCATTACTCGCCATAGAACGTTTTGTGGGATCGTCTCTAAGGCCACTCAAATGTAGTTCTTCAGCTTCAAGACGTGTTTCGTACACTTTTCAATCGGTCAACACGATTGTATCCAAATTGTAATGGGTGTTATTCCTTATATACTCTAATTTATTTATTTGTCTGTCTGTCTCTCTATCTATTTAATTATTTATTTTAAGGGTGATAATAAAAACTATTACCGAACTTACACATCAAACTTACAAACTAATAGAATAATCTATTTTTAAATCACAGTTGAGGTAGTCTTTATATGGTGGCGATTGTTACTATAATTAACGCAGAGCAATAGTGTCGTCTCTTGCGGCATATGGCTGTAGAAAAATGATCGGATCACTTCGTAAAACTTCGGCTGTCCCACACTGATCAGGGAGCTATAGTTTAATTTTTCGCCACATACCACTGTAGGGAAATTATCGGAGTTTGTCAAAGAACATTTGAACACTTATTGCAGCTTATATCGTCAGATTTGTACCCCTGCAGAAAGAACATATAGCCTACTTTATCTTAAATGTATTGGTAACTCTTTGTCCTTATCACCTCCTATTTTCTTCCTATTTGAAATGCAAATTGGCACACTGGATTTGAGCAGCGGCGTTCAAACCATAGTTTATAATTTACCCCAATATTTTGCAATTTCATCAGCAAACACTCCAAACAACGTAGGAATTCAGTATATTATCACCGACTACAAATAACAATTGAAACTTCGTTGGTCTAAACGTATCACTGGGAGAAACACATTTAATATACCTACTGCACACCTAATTTTTTTATCGCGCCTATACTTGGCAGTGCGCTCTATCGGCAACAAGGGGCCATTTTCAATAACACCGCTGGCATGGGTTCACTAACTGGCCGGTATAGAGCGCAGCTCGCATCTAGTAGGCAGTGGATAGCTCCCGCACACTGTAGTTTAACTAGTTGCAAGATGATGTCACTCCTGCAGATCCATTGCAGAACTTTATTTTAATCTATTATATATAATCCAAAATTGACTCATCACCGCAGGGCTCAAACCACTAGACCTAGAAAGCTGAAATTTTGCATGTTGGTTGATCCGAGTATGTATAGGCTCACTAAGAAACGGTTTTTGAAAATTCAATTTGTAAGTGACTTTTCTCGGCCCTTTGGCATTGACCATCCAAAATTGACTCATCGACGTAGGGCTCAAACCACTAGACCTAGAAAGCTGAAATTTTGCATGCTGGTTGATCCGAGTATGTAGACGCCCAATAAGAAACGGTTTTTAAAAATTCATTTTGTAAGTGACTTTTTTCGGCCCTTAGATCTGAGTAAGGACAGTCGGTACAAAGGTCGGATTTAGCTCATTTTAAGTCGCCAGATACGAGAAACAATACTCGGAGGTCCTGTAAGGACCCCGAAACACACTTTTTAAGTTCCTAAAATGAACGGTTTCGGAGATATTCCCAAATAACTGTGTTCCCTCTGAGAAACAGATCAACGTTACTATGGCAACCGCTGAAATTTCCCAGACCGGGGATAGTTTTCTGGCAATATCTCGAAAACCGTTCGTTGTAGGGCCTTAAAACGCGGGGTTCGGTTCCCACTTCTAACCACGAACAGTGCTCCTCGTATTGACACGCGTAAAATGAGATATATTTTATTTATAGTGGTGGATCTTGGGATCGGATACGATCGTGATTTTGAGTCTTATTTTATACTCTTTGAGCTGGTTATTGTAAGCGAGCTTTCAGATCTTTACTCTAATTTACAATATTAAGATTCTTTCTATTTTGCACGGTATGCTTTCATTTTTTTTATAAATTTGTTTTTTGTTAAATGAATATTTTTGTTTGCCAATTTTGATCTGCTCTTTTTCGTTTTTTTACCATGATCAGCAACCCATATTCACAGTCGAATGTGTCGTATTTTACCGGCTGTCACGTTAATTATTATTTTTTCTTAATTACTCTTACTGAGGAATAATGTTGGTATTTTGTGTTTCACGGCCATTGAATCCCCGCACAAGGCACGGCATAACCCTAGAAAAGTTGCTGAGTTGGACTAATGTACTTTTTTATTTTTTTAGCGTATGGCTTTTAGTGCCGGGAGTGTCCGAGGACATGTTCGGCTCGCCAGTTTTGTAGCTGCTTCGAGACGGACACCCAATGGGTGAGCTACAAGTACCGTTGGGGAGGGAAGGAGGGAAGTTGGAATGTAAGGACGAGGAGTTGGAAGGTAGCGGCTGTGGCCTATAGTTAGGGACCAACCCCGGCATTTGCCTGGAAGGAAGATGGGAAACCACAGAAGACCATCTTCAAGGTTGCCGGCGGGGGGATTCGAACCTACTCGCCTCCCGGATGTGAGCGACTGCCATCAGTCATGCCGTAACCACCACGGCTAACTCACCCGGTACTAATGTACTAATGGTGCAGCAGAAAAGAGGAGAATTAAAGCTTTTGAAATGAGGTGATACAGTAGAATGATGATCAGATGGGTAGATAGGGTAACAAAGGAGGAGGTATTAAGACGAGTAGGAGAGGAGAGTTGTTTCTGGCGACTGCTAATGAAGAGAAGAGATAGAAAGGTAGGACACATATTAAGACACCCAGGAATAGCAAGCTTAGTTATGGATGGGGGGGTCGCGGACTAGAACTGTAGCGGTAAACCAGGTTTAAACAGATTGCCTCGGATGTAGGGTTGGTAGCTACGTAGAGATGAAACGATTAGCTCAGGAGAGGGAGACATGGAGGCGTGCCTGAAACCAGTTAAAAGACTTAAGACTCAAACAACAACAATCAGGAATGTGAGACAAAAGGGTGGTTGGAGATTTCAATCCCTGGGATGTAACACTGGAAGAGACTGCATAATGTACATCAGCGGCCAAGGTGAGAGATATTTAACTATAGGTCTATTAATAGCGATATGTTGACGTTCAAATCATCAGTAAGTATGGCCAAATTACATCCAAAATAGCTTAAGTAAGAATATTTTTAATTCCCCATATTCCGATATATTTGCCATTCCAGTGTGCAAGAGTGCAGTTCCCTCTTCAAACAATATTCGCAATTTCTTTAACAAAGCGCAATGACTCACACTTAACAGTAGCACGTGCACATTTAGACAAAAGCCATTTTTTTCCCATGGGCAACTGTATGTGGCGTGCTCGCGAGCATCCGGGCAACAAAATCGTTATGTCTCAGCAGAAGATGGCAAAACCAAAAACGTAATTTTAAAATGTGTTAACATAATGTAACATCGAACCCTGCAGACATTCACAACTCTATAAAATTCCCACTTTGCTGCTCATATCAATATACTGTATGTATCAGAATATTCAGCTTGCCACGGTGAGTGAGTGGATAGCGTATCGGTCTACTAACCCCAAGATTGCAGGTTCGCTCCTGGCCGTGGTAAGTGATTTTTGAAAGGCGGCAAAAATACGGCACGCATGTCATACGATGTTGGCATGTCAAAGAACCCATTTGAATTCAGTAAACCGTGTTCAAAATGGCAAAATTAATCTCGGGAGTTTCCGCCATCACAAAGTTCCTCATTTCTCTACTAGAAAGCGCTATAGTGTTCAAGGAGCTTAGATATCTAACCTCCTTGACTTTCATAGTGATTCAAGGAACAACGAAATTCGACATGCAAGCTACCCTCTGGGTGTCAAATTACAAAGCTTGTACCCGGCAGCCGAGGCCATACGATATTATAATAATTATTAGAATATTCAGAATCAGAATGGACCCACCTATAGCCGCGATTGCTGTAATAGAATAGACCAATTATCAGCAATAATGCATCGTCCCCATCGTCTTGATCGCGGGCGAAGCCACGGGTACCTGCTAGTTAAATATATATTTTCCATTGCAGAATGCACAATATAACGCCGAATTGTATAACGGCTCAGTACTCATGAGACAATAAATATAAAAAAATCAAGCAAAAAAATACAACTCTGTTATGATTAGAACCCCAGCCGGCCGGGTGAGAGACCAACGCTGTAACCACAGACCTAATTATGTCCTCCCAAATTTAATGTTATAAATCAATTTAGGTACAACGTCTTAGCAAATAATAACTATGACTAATCAATTTCTTCACTGGAGTATATTTCAAACAAAGTTCATTTCATACAAAGTTCAAATCATTTACATCAGTAGGCTATATTGCAAGCAACATACTCAAATTAGTGAAATATAGGTCAGAACAAGAGATCAACTGCCATCTTGTCTATAACCGAGACGGCTCAGCTTTTTAAAGCCACTTCGGGACTATAATATTACAATATAAACGTTTAATTTCTAACGGGCCACGCACTTTAGAAAAGTTTAAACGATTCTCGGTTCGATAATCGGAACTGGTGGATCCCATGTTATGGATTATAAAGTTTGCATAATTCACGCAGCCGCCATCCTGAAATTGTACAGTGGATGACCTTGTCATTTGGGTACAAGACGCGTCCTATATGGAGGTATGATGTTATCAAATTTGGTAAAGATCCAATGATTTGTTTGGTCGTAATTTAATTTTAAGTTTTGGCCATTTGAGTGGCCGCCATTACGATTTGGTAAAGATGGCGGCAATATAAAACATGACACGGGGGTGCCCTTTGCTAGTGCTACCTTTGTACCAAATTTTGTTCAATTCGGTTTCACCGTGTTCGAATTGATAGGTGGGGAGAGACTTACTAAATCACACACACATACACACACACACACACTCACTCACACACAGACTGACACACATTTTTTGGCCCTGTGTAGATCTCATAAGTCTACTTTCATTTTTTGCAAAAATCGAAATTAGGCTAAAAACAGGCCTAATATTTACTAAACAAATGTGGCCCACAGTTATGTATCATGATAATTTTAGGCCCTAACTGTTATCAGGGCCTAAGAAATCGTCTTTCAAATATTACTCCCCGTGACTGTAATTCGTAAGCAGCGCAAGATGTAACTATTTTCACAAGTCCTGTCAGACGAAATCCGCAGTTGCTTTGTACAGAGTGAGCCTTACAAGGTCAAGTCGGCGACAATGCAGTTTACGCGCGCACAACGGGTCACTTTATTGGAGGCTTGTTTTGAGTACAAAGGTTATGAGAGATGTGGAAGAATGGAGACATCGATTCCCCGATGAACCCTAACGCAGGTTTCATGACACAGGATCCGTGGGTGATAGTGAACAATGTGGGAGACATAAATTAATTAGGCCTACTGATAATTTTCCTTCACGATGTTTGGCAGCGCATTGAGAGATCTCCGCGGAAATCTGTAAGACGATGGTCACAAGCACTTAGGATGAGGTGGAAAGCCTGATCGAGGCAGTAGGCTGATATAATACTTACTCAATAACCACAATAGAAGAATATACACATGAATGAGACCAGGAGATACAGGGCGTTACCAAATCGAATTCATTATGGTCAAGCAGAGATTTCGAAACCAGATTTTGGATTGAAAAATATATACCGTTGCTGACATAAACTCTGACCACAATCTGGTTGTTAGGATATGCAGACTTAGGTTTACGAAATTGGAGAAAAGTCATAAGCCAGAAAGGTGGGCAATAGACAGACTGATAGAGAAGGACGTTAACAAACGATTATAAAGAAAGGACTAATGAAAAACCCTGAACAAACTTGAATTGCAGAGGAATGGGAACTTTTGAAGAATGAAATAACAATCTCCACAGAAGAAAACATTGGTAGGAAAGAAAGAATAGGTAGAAAACTGTGGATCACGCAGGATATACTATAATTGATGGACGAAAGGTGGAAGCACAACAATGAAAGCAGAATACAAACGTCTCAGAAATGAGGTTAACAATAAGTGCAAGGAACCAAAAGAAGAATGGTTAAAAGAGAAATGTACAGTTATAGAAAATTGACTGAAATTAGGAAAAGTATGTACAGCTTATCGAAGGATTAAGAGTAATTTTGGGGAAAGGAAGAGTAAGTGCTGTTAAATTAATGACTCAGATGGAATACCTGTAAGAGATAGGGAAAAAAAGGTTGAGAGATAGAAAGCTTACTTAGAATGTTTGTATAAGGGATAGGAGATTGAGAATCATGTAATGGAAAGAGAAGAGGAAATTGATCAGGGTGAGAAAGGAGATGTAATATTGGGATCAAAATTTGACATAACATTGGAAGACTCAAGCAGGAACATAACACCAGGCATTGATGATATACCGATTGAGTTGCTGTGCTTCATAGGTGATGAATAGGGGGCGGATTTCTATGACCTAAAAATTTATGAAATATGTTAGCATAAAACATAAAACATAAAAAACATAAAAATATGACTTATAAATGTCAAAATATGACTTAATGAATAGCATCTACGTTACATAGAAACACTTTTATTACGATTGCTACAGGCTGCAATTAATTAAGAGTTAAAATAGTTTTAATTCTTCGAAATCTTTAATCCAAAATCAACTAAAATGATGAATATTTCATGAACTCGTTAAGGTTACACTGCATACTTCTAGGCAGGGACGGACTCTGTGGAAGACATAAAAACTACAGTTACTTTCACTGTTCAATATTCAATCAGTTTTAATTTATACACAAAACATATGTTATTTGAATGAAACGTTCATACCTGATCTAGTCTCCATTATTCTGATTGTTGCAATTTATGACCACATGCATCTTAAGATTGTTGACTGAGAATCCCCTCCTGTTGTCGCTGAGTATCGTCTTGTAACGAGAAAAACTTCTTTTGACATCACACGATGTAACGGGAGCGTACTTGAATAGAGTTAAAACACTTGGAGAAAATTCCAGGAAATCTGCAGATGAAGGGGTTCCACAAAGAATGTCACTTATTCCACGCAGGTACAGAAGTCCGCTATTTTTTTCCAGTACATTTTCTAATTTTCTACACACCCTAGATTGTATTGTTCCTTTCGCATGCCTTAATTCCTGTCCAATGCACTTTACAACATCCAGTGCATCGCTTAGTTCTGCACCTGAAACTTCCAGTTGCGTGATTGCTCCAGATAAAGAATTAAAATTGGACTTTATGTAAGCCAGGTCCGTTTTTAATGTAGTACTTGAAAATAAATCTTGAGTGATTTTTATGGAGGACGATTCTGCAGGATCAAAAGAATTCACGATCTTCTCCACGACATCTAAGTTGTTGCAATAGTACACTGCGGCGCCAAGTCCACCATCGCGTTATAACAGGCTGGGGAGGTGGGGGTAGTGAAGGTGCTTCTCCTTGAAATTTCTGAACGCGAAGTGCAGCATTGACAAACACTTTCTTACAGTTAGATATGTATTTATCAACTTCAGGGTAGCTACTTCTGACTTCTTCAGCTGTCCTATGCAAGGCATGTGCAAGACATGTCACATGTATCATTTTCGGGTATAGCTGGCTGCCTTCACCATATACGGAGCAGCGTCAGTTACAAATAGAAAAATGTGCTCTATCTTTGCCCCGTTTGGCCACAACAGATTCATTGAATTGTCAAATAGAACTGCAATGGTGGAATGGTTTGTCTTCTCTAGCACTTCACATGTCAGGAGGAACGTATCTCCAGGCCGGTCTTCCTTCAGCGTGCCAACGATCACATTTGCTACATATCTTCCAGCCACATCTGTCTCGTCTATTGAAACTCATATCTTACTGTATCCCACGCCACGCCTTATTATATCCAACATCTCTTCATAACAAGGGATCACATAGTCCTTCCTGAGAGTAGATTCGTTGGGAACAGGATGCTTTGTATATTTTTCAAGAAACTGTCTGAAGCTTCGGCTATTAAGTTTCTTAAAAGGAATATTAGACGAAACCATAATCTTTCAGAGATCTTGTGAAAATTGTGAACACTGTGAACTTGATGTCAGGGTTTCGAATAGCAGACGTTGCCTATTTTTGAGTGCAGAATATCTAGTTACACAATTCTTATGTTTTACAGTATTACATTTTTGTATCACAGAGAAAAGTTTTTCGGCAGTAACTTTTACCTCACACAATTTACAGAATAATATCACTCCATCCGTACTGAATATGTTTTCACCGAATTCGCGAACAAAACTTCGCAATTCCCACAAATTGAGACTTTCGTTTTAGGCATATTGAAAGGAACTGAATGACTGAAGCTCCCTAATGAGTGACCAAGGTCATTCAGTGTGTTGAAGGTGGAAGGGGGAAGGGTGAAGGAGAGAGATAAGAACGATCACAAATAACTGAAGAATTACCTCTGCTTCCGTGTAAACAATGGCCCGGTTTCCAGGAATTGACCCAGCTTGCAAACAATAGCTCGTACCTGTTATAAACATTCCATACACCACTTTAGAATGGTTCTTCAGTAGTATATTCCAATCTATCCTGAACAATAATTTCTAGAGCTTATTCTGATTTTTATAAAACGAAATTCAAATGAAAATGACCAAAACATGCCGTTTATAATGATATTTTGTTCAAAATATGCCATAAAACTTGGGCATTTATATGCCCAATAAAATCTGTTTAATTTTGATTAACATGCTTGGAAACGTGTTGAAAATACAAGACTATACGATATAATGTTAAGGGAAACAAGATGTTCAGTAAAGAACATATAGCCTACTTTATCCTAAATGTATGAGTATAGTTATAACTCGTTGTTATTATCAAAGAGTATAATAGAATCATTTCTTGGTTGAAGACCTTAGAAACTATTTACCTCTACCAAATGCCACAACCTAGAAAAAACTACTACCATCATTGAAGAAAGATAGATAAGAAGTATCTCAAGAATGTTATGGATCTGGAGATATAATCGACCGGACTGGCTGCGTGGCTCAGCGGTAACGTTCTCGCTTGCTGGGCCCTAGGTTTCAGGTTCGTATCCTGGCGCAGTCAGCTGGCATTTGAGGGTGCATAAATGCGAGGGAGCCGTGTCAGTAGATTTACTGGCACGTAAAAGATCCCCTTTGGGCCAAAATTCCGGCACCCCGGCGTATCTAAAAGCAGCAGTAGTTAAAAGGGTCGTAAAACAAATAACATTATTATTATTGTTATTATTACATAATCGACCTGCCGTGGGCAACATCCAACTTTGAGTTGAGGCATGTCTTTACACGTCTGGTTGTGCATAGCTTTCACAACCCTAATTAAATTAACAAATCTTTCCATGACCCTACAGAGACGTGTGTATACAAACTATGTGGATATTTTCGATTACTATTTGCCTGAAATAAAAGTATTAATAACCTGAACTAGCACCAGCGGCTAGAATTCAGTTACTATGTGAAATCGTTTTGTTCTTTACTTCAAATAACGTTTTCAAATAACGCACAATAGGCTGTTACAACCCCTTTAAAATAAGAAGTAAAAATGTATCATAGTATCATCTTGTCATTCTTCAAATTCGATGCGCATAGAATGCCAATGGTATACTATCAATGGAGTCCCATGTAGACCAGTCGTGAAATCTAGTGGAGAAGTATCGAACAATATAATCCCAACAGGGCGAGTGCATTCTAGCGGCCATAAGAAGAAACTTTTCAATAACATCTGGAAGTTAATAAGTAGGCCGGCGTGCAGTTACCTTTTTGGCTGCTAGATGTCTCGAACAAATCTGCTGGCGAATTATGTTTTAATTAAATATATGTTTTGCACCGTAATATGCACAATATAACGCTTAATTTTAAAACGTCTGAGTCATTACAAAGCAACAAATATGTAAAATTTCAAGCAAAAAACCTAGCTCTGATGGGGTTTGAACCATAGGCATGTGAATGATAGACCAACGCTTTACCACGGAGCCATTTGTGCCAACGAACATTGATCTATATAAAATTACTTACATAGAACTTGTTAGCAAATAATGATTTAGACCTAACAATTTCATCAGTGGAGTATATTATTTATATAGGGGACCAGTGTTGTTCACGTCCGTATGATTAACCCTAAGATACCCTACACGTGTCCCCTGGGTGGTGCTAAGCGAGCAACAGACTTCTGGCGGCCAAACAATCCTAGTGATCTCTTAGCCAATTTACATATCAATATCAATACCATGACGAAATCTAACTCAAATAGTCCTTATAAGGACTCGCACTTCAGAAGAATAGGACCTGCTATCCGCATGTTACAGATCAACGTAGAAGGCATAAGCAGAGCAAAGGGAGAGTACTTGTCCAAAATCGCTCTAGAAAACAACATTGACGTTATTGCTATTCAAGAAACACATACAGAAGATATAGGCCAACTAAACTCTCGCGGCAAAGTTCCAGGATATGATCTCATAGGGGCAACATATCATAAGGTGTATGGTATAGCCACATATGTTCACAATACTATAGAAAATGCCTCTCTGATTTCTACTAACACCAGCAATGACATCCACACCGTTGTCATAGAAGTAAGTGGGACAAAAGTCATAAACGTCTACAAGCCACCTGCCGTTCAGTGGCCTCCTTCTGTGGTTCCAAATCACCAACATCCATCTGTCTATCTTGGTGATTTCCACAGTCATCATCCTGAATGGAAATATAGTGTTAATGACGACAATGGTGAGGCTCTGGCCACCTGGGCCGACGCACATCACATGCACCTTATTTTTGACGCGAAAGATTTGGCTACTTTCAGATCAGCTTCCTGGAAACGTGACTACAACCCTGATTTATGCTTTGTATCTACGGATGATAATTGTCTGCCTCTACCAACATCACGCAAAGTCCTACGTGCCTTCCCTCGCAGTCAACACAGACCAGTCATCATTGAGACAAGTTTGAAAGTGCCTATCATCACTTCTACTCCACGACCACGATAGAATTTCCAAAAGGCAAACTGGCCTGCTTTTTCTGAGAACCTTGACAAATGTCTGGGTTGGATTCCAACTGTAAGTGAAAGTTACGAGAGATTTGCGGGCGCAGTGATCAGTATAGCAAAGAAGTTTATTCCTAGAGGGTGCAGGAAGGAGTATATTCCTGGATGGAATGAAGTTAGCGAAAAGTTGTATGAAGAGTTCCTCACAACTGGTGACCATGAAATATCAAATGAACTACTGCACAGCCTTGATGCCTCAAGAAGACAGAAATGGACTGAAACCGTCGAGAACATCGACTTCAAACACTCAAGCAGGGAAGCTTGGTCCCTTCTTCGAAAACTGGCAGGAGGAAACAAAATAGTACGTGATAACAGCACCATCAGCCCAGATACTATAGCCTCACACATGGTGTCAACATCAAAAGCACCCAAGCAAAGAGATCACACCAACAAGATTAAACGAGATCTTAAAGTCTTAAAAGCAAAGGGTTTAGAAGATAATGAATTATCTTGTCCATTCACATCAGAGGACATTTCAAAGGCACTAAAAGATGTCAAACCAGGTAAAGCTCCAGGCTTTGATGGTATCCACCCAGAATTCCTGCTCCATTGTGGAAAATATGCAACAGTATGGCTTGCACGCTTCTTCTCTGATATCCTGCAAACTGGGAACATACCTCCTGCACTTAAAAGAACAAAGGTTATCGCCATATTGAAACCAGGCAAACCAAATGATTTACCTCAAAGCTACAGGCCAATTGCACTACTCAGCGCAGTGTACAAGCTACTAGAAAGACTTCTTTACAACAGGATAAGCTCTTTAATCCTTGAACAAGTGCCTATGGAACAAGCTGGATTTCGACCAAATCGCAGTTGTGTCGATCAAGTACTATCACTGACCACCCACATAGAAGCCGGATTCCAGAAAGGGCTTAAGACATCAGTTGCATTCATTGATCTGACATCTGCTTATGACACTGTGTGGAGACATGGCATGATCTACAAACTCCTACGCACAATACCTTGCGGAAGAATAGCCAGACTTGTGGATAACATGTTAATGAATCGCAGATTTCAAGTAATTTTGGGAAACACCATCAGTAAGGAGAAGAAACTTGACAATGGATTGCCTCAAGGCTCCGTCTTGGCCCCACTTCTCTTCAGCCTCTACATCTCCGATATGCCTGCAACCAGTTCAAGAAAGTTTGGATACGCCGATGATTGGGCAATTGCTACCCAGGAGAGACAAATCGAAAATACAGAACATACCCTAACTATTGAACTACGCATTCTTGATGAATACTTCCGAAAATGGAGACTGAAGCCGAACCCAAGCAAAACTACAGTGACATGTTTCCACTTATGCAATATGCTAGCTAATCATGAACTAGAAGTGTACCTAGGTAAAAATCGCTTGACCCACAGCAATGAATCCAATTACCTGGGGGTCATCTTAGACAGAACTCTCTCCTTCAAGAAACACCTGAAGAAAACGGCAGAAAAACTGAAGTCTAGAAACAACATACTTCAAAAACTATGTGGCACTACATGGGGTTCGTCAGCCGACAATTTACGCACCGCCGCCCTCAGTCTGGTCTTCTCAACAGCTGAGTATTGTTCTCCAGTGTGGCTAAATAGCAGTTATACCAAACTTGTCGATGCCCAATTGAATCAGGCAATGAGAATGATATCTGGCACAGTAAAATCAACACCAACATTTTGGTTACCAGCACTGAGTCATATTCCACCAGCGGAACTCAGACGCAAACATGCCTTACTCCGGGAGTATAAGAAGATAAATGCCAACGACCAGCTACCAATACACCAGGACATCACTGCTGCTGAAGTGAGACGTCTACGCTCGCGAAACCCCTCCATCCGGACAGCGAGACACCTGGTGAACCAAAACTTCAACCTGCTGCAAAACTGGAAAGAAGAATTGGTGGAAAACATTCCAAGTCAGCTGCAAGATATCACAAACTCCACAACACCACCAAGTGGCTTCCATCTACCCCGGAAAACATGGTCAACGCTAAACAGGATAAGAACAAACCATGGTAGATGTGCAGATCTTCTCTACAAATGGGGATATATATCTTCACCAGAATGCAGTTGTGGTGATCCCAGGCAGACCATACGGCATATAGTGAATGACTGCCCGACGCATTCCTACAGTGGCAACTTCAGTGACTTTGTGGAAGCAGGCCCAGCTGTGATAGACTTTATTAACAACTTGAAAGTGAAACTGTAAATAATGTAAATACACATCTATTTTTGACTAATGTTGATATGTACAGCCAAACGCTAAATAAATAATTATTTATATATAAAGCATTTCATTCAATGTTTATTTATTTTGTATCAGTACGCTATATTGCATGCAATACTCAAATTAGTGAAATATAAGTCAGGCACAAGATATCCGCTGCCATCTTGTCTTCTTACCGAGACGGCTCAGCTTTTTAAAATTACTTCTGCACTATAGTATTACAAAATAAACTTTTAATTTCGAACGTGCCTCTTCCTTTAGAACAGTTAAATCGATTCTAGGCTCGATAATCGGAACTGGTGGGTCCCATGATATGGATTATAAAGTTTGCATAATTCGCACGGCCGCCATCCTGAAATGGTACGGCGGATGACCTTGTACTTTGGTCACAAGACGCGTCCTATATGAAGGTATGTTATTACCAAATTTGGTAGAGATCGGATAATTTGGTTAGTCGCTATTTGATTTTACGTTTTGAACGTTTGAGTGGCCGCCATTCAGTTTTGGTAAAGATGGCGGCGATATAAAACATGACAATGAGGTGCCCTTTGCTTGTTCTACGTCTGTACCAAATTTCGTTCAATTCGGTTTCACCGTGTTCGAATTGATAGGGGGGGACACACATTCAGAGTACACACTCACATACACACAGACTCACACACACACACACACACACACAGACAGACACACAATTTTTGGCCCTGTAGTGATCTCATAAGTCTACTTTCATTTTTTGCAAAATTAGAAAGTAGGCTAAAAATATGATTTCTCATAGAAATCCTCCTCCTAGTGATGAAGGTCTGATCAGGTTATTTCACTTGGTTTGTATGATTTATGAAGCAGGTGAGGTACCCTCGATTTCAAGAAGAATGTTATCATCCCTATACCAACGAAAGTGGGAGCTGACAGATGTCAAGATTACCATAAAATCAACTTGATCACTCATGCTTCAAAGATCCTGACTAAAATAATATACGTGAGGATGGAAAGACAAATAGAAACAGAGTTGGGCCAAGACCAGTTTGGCTTCAGGAAAACGTAGGATCCAGGGAAGCTGTACTAAGTCTTGGGATTGTTTCTGGAAGGAAGAATAAGAAAATATAAGAGAACTTTCATGGCATTTGCAGACTTAGAAAAGGCTTTTGCTAACGTTGATTGGAGTAAGTAGTTTGAGATTTTGAAAGCGATTAGAATAATGTCCAGGGATGGGAGGGTGGTCTACAATCCATACAGGAACCAGACAGCAGTTATTCGAGCTGAAGGACATGAGAGAGAAGCTGGTATTCAGAAAGGTGTAAAGTAAGACAGGAACTTTTCACCCATACTTTTCAATCTATACATTGATCAAGCAATGAAGGAAATTGTAGAAAAGTTTAAAGTAGGAGTAAAGAATAAAGGAGAAATAACTTCAACTCTGAGATTTGCTGATGACATCGTCATCTTAGCCGACACACCAGAGTATGTGAATGTGTTTTTAAATGGTATGGATTCTGTCTTGAGGAAAGAATTCATGATAAAAATTAATAAATGTAAAAAATAAATATAAAATTGGAATGCAGCGGAAAGAAAACAGAAACACCTATAGACGTCGGATTGGCAAGTGAAAAGTTACAGGAAGTAGGAGACTTCTGTTACTTACGAAGCAAAATAACCATTGATGGATGAAGCAAAGAGGATATATTATAGAAATTAGGTTAGCTCAGGAAAGGAAAGCATTTCTACAGAAAAGGAATCTGTAGACTTCGAATATAAATTTAGGTATTAGGAAGTAATATTTGAAAGCCTTTGCCTGGAGCGTGGCACTCTATGGAAGTGAAACTTGGGACTGTTGGAGCAGCAGAAAAGAGGGGAATTGAAGCGTTCCAAATGTGGTGTTACAGGAGAATGATGAAGATCAGATGGGTAGATAGGGTTACAAATGAAGAGGTATTAAGACGAGTGGGAGAGGAGAGATGTTCCTGGCGACTGGTAATGAAGCGAAGAGATAGGTTGGTACGACACATACTAAGGCACCGAGCAATTGCCAAGTTAGTTATGGAAGGAAGGGTCGAGGATAAGTGCTCTAGGGATAGACCAAGGCTAGAATTTGTTTAACAGATTGCCTCAGATGTAGGGTGTGGTTGCTATGTAGAGTTGAAACGATTAGCTCAGTACAGGGAAGCATGGAAGGCTGCATCAAACCAGTCAAAGGACTGATGACTCAAAAAACAACAACAACAACCTCAGGAAATTTATGGATTCCTCGTTCGCCAGATTTTACCTCTACATGTTTCTTTCAGTGAGGGGAGTGGGTTTAAAAGAAAAGTATACGGAGATAATCCGCATTCCTTACAATAACTCAAGGATGCAAATTCAAAATTTATTGGAGAAATAACATCAGCAAGTTTGAAAAAAAGTGTCGCGAAACATGTGTAAGCGTGTACATTTGTGTCTGCAAAAATATGATGGACACTTTCAACATCTCTTGTGAACTGGAACTGTGCGAACCCAATGTGTGGAAAACGAGTTAGTGTTATGTCTGAACATTTACTACTCTCAGCACTTCCAGAATACTTCCACCGGAGTTCAAAAATATTGTTCTATACTGTCTTGAAGAGATGTGGAACTATTGCGTGTAATCACTAGATTTGTGAGTGTAATACATCAGAAAAAGATCCGAAAATTTGCGTCCGGTGAATTTACGAACTCCTTGTATAACATATAATTACTCCGAGGTTACAATATTAATCATTATCTTGTGCATTTTGCAATGGAAAATAATAATATAGGTTCAAGCAATATATGCAGTATATACCATACACCACATTGTATTTCAAGAAACTATTACAAGGAATATTAATTTATACTCCTTGGTAAGGGCAAAGATTTATAACTATACACATACATTTAGGAGAAAGTAGGCTATATGTTTTTTACAGAACATCTTGTTGGATCATGTGCTCCGGACTAATACAGTAACAATCTTCCCAGCCAAGCGTGGTACGCCCTAAGATTACAGTCCATCCCTAGGACTAGTTCAGATACCTGGTCCGATGTTGTGTACGGTTGTTACGAGAACTTTGGCGCGTATGGGACAGGGCTAACACTTTGCCACCCGCGACAAACGGGCACAGTATACTATATATGAATGTAGCCGCTACTATAACAGGTATTACCTATCATTTTACCACCCTTTGTAGCAATGTTGGCAGTGCTGTTGGTGGTAGGATCTGACATATATGCTAGTGTTGGGATGAAATTAAATTATTTTTCCTATATGAACGGTCGACTGATGAATTCAAGAGACGGATAATCCGCCAAGTATGTAGCTTCAGTGTTGAATGGTGTTGTTTTTAACTAATGGATGATACTTCCTGAATTTTATAGATGAGAACTAATTATTTTAAATTACCAGTGATTAAAAGTGTAGGGAGTAACGAATGAAGCCATTTACTCGTTCGATTTATAAAATTGATGAATGTTGCTGGTCGCTGCTACATCCAGCGCATGGCTTGTTAATAAAAGCTCTAGATTGATTATGCTAACGTCGGGCTTAGAACTGTAATGATGCTGCGGCTTGGAGATGAAAATAAATTTAGTTATTAGTGGATGAAAGGTCTGATTTCGACACTTAATCAGAATGGATTATGGATATTTACTCGAAATACTGAACAATGGAACTTGTGACATGAGCAGAAATTTTGCTTCATGTAATCTAGATTTTTCCTCAAGTAGCATAGTAAAATTGTATTTTTGTTGTACTATAGACGATGTGCAGGAGTTTAAATACTTGGCCGTTTATTCGGATATTCCATCTTTTGTTACCTGTTTAGGGAGCAGATGGGGGCTTCGCAGCCCAGTCGATAGATGCTCTGAGCTCTAATCGAAAATGCGTTGGTTCGATTCCTAGACAATTAGTGAGTTTCAGAAACAATACTGCCACTTTCAGGAAGGCAAAATGGCCCTGCACTAGAAATGAGTAGCAGGGTACCTTCTGGGAACAAAAGCGACTGGGCATGGAGCTGAAAACTCCATCCCATCTAGTGTCGATGTCTGAAAGGGTGCAAGTCTCTATGTTCCATAGGCCTCCATGAACTGTACCGAGTTGCCTTGGATTGGAAATGGAGAGGAGATGAAGTTGAGGGAACCCTTATTTCCCTCAGCTATCTTGCCAGACCATGTATCTGTGGTATATGTGGTGATCGGACTTAAACCAGCTTACATTTTTCCTGATGCACCTACGTTCCCAAATTTTTATTTTCTTGGTAGTCGCCGCACGAGCCTTTGAAAATTAATTTTTGTTACCTAGTGTAATTAAGTAATAAGCTTTTACTGTTCCAACACAGTTTTAACAGCAAGTAACTATTAATTCCCAGTGAGCACAAAATGATTCTTTTCTTGACATAACCATTTCTAAAAGTACCACGTGAAGGTAGTGGTTAGCATGCACACTGGGATAACAGATCAGGGAGTAAGAACATACCCCATTTCTATTATGGTGCGTGAATTTGCAGCGGTGAAGCCATCTGCCTCTCAGCAAGGCAGACCGGGTTCAATTCCCGGTCAAGGCATGTGAGATTTTTGAAGTGAAATGCCATGTTCTGTGGTTCGGATTCCACATGAAAAAGAGGTCCCGTGGCTCATGATCACAAGATTAACGGTCACGTTAAACTACAAGCTTCCTTCTTTTTCTTTCCTCTCTCTTTCAGAGTTGTCTGACTCCTTGCGTAGTGGCTAGTATTCTTGGCGGTCACACGGCTCTCACAAGAAATTTGATTCTGGCCTGAGAGCTGGAACGGGGTCACTCAGCCCCGTGAGACAAAACTGAAAATAAGTGGATTGGATTCCCACCTCAGCCATCTTGGAAGTGGTTTTCCGTGGTTTCCCACTTCTACTCCAGGGATGCTGGGATGGTTCCATACTTAAGTACCTGCTCGCCACATTCCCGATCCTCACCCGATCCTTACCCAAAACTATTCACAGCACAATAACTCAGGTTATCAACCAAATTCTCTACAAACAAACAAACAAACACACTTACACCCAGTCGGTAGATGCTCTGAGCTCTAATCGAAAAACTCTTACACAGTTTCCATTAGATGGAATTGATGGACTGTAACTATGATCGTGTTGGTAGTGATCGTTGTTCCAATGAGTAGAACTTGTAGGACATCAGTCACTTTAATCTACATTTTTTTACTGGCTGCGTGGTGCAGCGGTAACGTTCTCGCATGCTGTGCCTAAGGTTGCAGGGAGCTGTGTCAGTACATCTACTGCCATGTTATAGATGCTCTTCGGGGCACATTTGTGGTACCCCGGTATCTCTAAAAGCCTCAGTAAATAAATGGGACGTAAAACTAATATAATTACATTAATTGTTAAACAAAAGTTTGGTGCTTTTCAGTCGGTCAATACGAATGTACCCAAAAAGAGCTGGGTTATGCCCTAATCCTGAAATAAATCTCATGTAATTTATTTCAGGATTAGGGCATAACCCAGCTCTTTTCGGGTACATTCGTGTTGACCGACTGAAAAGCCCAAAACGTTTGTTTACTTAGGCAACACTGAAAAATGGCTTCAAACCCCACAATGTTAATTGTTAAATATTGAGGATGAATGGGGTTATCGGGTAAGGAATAGGGAAGGGCTATGAAAGACGGCAAATGAAGGGTATCGTAGGCCTTCATACGCACTGCCATCGGGAACGGAAGAGAACAAGAGTTGAGCAAGGCAAATACAGATGAATGGGTACGGTATGGTACAATTTAGTGCCGAATATCACTGGGGACATATGATCTCCAAACCCCGTCCTACAAATTTTGAGTAACTGCGCAGTGTACAACCAAAACACTATAGTAGTTTTATAAATGAAATTTCAACGGTGGGTAGGTGCCATCAATCCTATCCATTGCACCACAAGGTGGTCAAAATTTATTGCAAATAATATGAATTTTCCAGTATTTGGATAAGACAACGGCCACAAGACTGCTAATCCCCGTTAATTCCTGGCGCTGTATAGATTCAGCCATTCCATCAGGAGTTGACATACAATATATTAGGTGTCAGCCATTCGTGGTGTAATGAATTTGCACACCTTCCCGATATGCTGGAGATCAAGGTTCATATCCCGACAGTGATTTCATTTTAAACTCAATATAGTATCCTTAGCTAGGCTCCCTAACGCGCAACGCTAGGCCATTGAGCCAAGCTATCTGTGGACACGATGGACGTGGATTCCAACCCACGCAAATGGTTTTCCATGGTTTCCCATTTTCATCGCTAGGCAAATGCTGGGACGGTACCTTCTAATAGGCCTCGGCCACTTCCTTCCACCTCTTTGCCCAGTAGCATTCATTTCATCTCACATTTACTCCTCGCATGACGTTGTCGTCAGGAAGGGCATCTGACCGTAAAAACTACCCACATCTCATCCTCAACCCCGTCCAACGGGAATAATAAGGGGTAGATATACATAGAGTATGCTCACATTAAAAGAAATACTGTATATCTTCCCCCTGTTATTCTCTTGTTTAGGATAAAATATGATGCATTCGTATGCTTCGGATGTTTTACTGTCGGATGCCTACCATGGTGCCAATTTTGTGAAAGGAGTTGTTGAGATATAAAATGAATGAATAGGAAACTTAGAAGTCATATTGTAGGCAGTGACGTGCTCATGTATACGTGTGTCTATTATTTGAGTAAAATATATTAACATATCCCAATCAAGGTAACTGCAGAACAGTTAGGTAGACGTGAATGAATCATGACAGGAGTTTCGAGGAAGATCTGTTGTTGTTGCTGATTCAATTAAGGACTTCGCGTCATCGTGGCCACGTGTGAGTGTGTTGAATTTCTCTAATAGCCTATGGTTTTGTGATTGATCTACTAGAGCGTGCGTATGTTTGTAATTGCGAGCTATAATTGTGTACGATGTGGCCGTTGTCTTCATTTAGGAATAAACCAGAGATTTTCCTGGAGTACAAGAAAGAATCCACGGAAATCCACATCTACGATGGCTGAGGTAGGAATAGAATCCACCCTTTATTAGTTCTACATTTGGAGGCTGAGTGTACCTCGCTCCAGCCCTCAAACCAGATTTGTCTTGGCAGAGCCAGGATTAAAACCATGAGCTCAGAGCTGTTGGCCAAGAATTCAAGCCATTATGCTACGAGGTGGTCTTTTAAGGAAGTTTGGTCCACACATTCTCCTGGAGTTCAAAATAAAAATCCAAAATCCAATGGTGAGGTTTGTAATACTCTCATCTACCACGTACGGAGACAGCTAGACCTCGTGGCCATGTATAGCTACCATGGTTGGTACCGTAAGAGAAACTGAACTTTCAAGGGGATCTATGACTAAACATTTCAACTTCTAGTTTTTTTTTAGGATATCAGTATCAAACAATGTCGGTACCTGTGTGAAATAAATATTTGCTTTGATACCAAGATTGATTGGTTGGTTCCTCAGTTTTGGGGCTGCGACAACGTGGTCATGTAGCCCCGTGTACTTTGGGTGTGTGTAGAATCTGTCTGATAACCGGTGTTAATTGTGATGGCTGTAGTAGTGTGTGTATCTGTTTTTTTAAATTTAAGTACAGACTGGAACTTAGAATTTTTCAAATAGTTCCAAATAGTGCCGCCAAACGCCACCGTCAACGACTACTAGCCCTAGTTCAGAACTTAGCTACTAGACGCCACCGCAGTCGGCTCTTGGCAACGAACGTAGAAACCTAAGAGCGTTGTTTACATTCTTAACCTATCCAATTTAGCTTCGCACAGGTGTAATTAGCGAAGGGTTCTTTAACATGCCATAAATCTATGACATGGGACCACCGGCTTTACTTCCCCTCCGAAGGAAGGCATACTAAGGGAATTTTAACGCTCTTAAAAAATCCGACGGCTTCGGCTGGGTTTGAACCCGCTATCTTGGGCATAGAAGCATACCAAGATTGATAACACATTTTGTTGGTTACTGTGTGAAATAAAATAATATGGTTGGTTGGTACCAAGATCGATAACAATTGATTGATTCAGTCTTCAGTAATTATTTCGATGAGGTAAGCCACATATTAATAGCTCCTTGCATCGCAATTTTTACATGATTTACTTTAAAATTTGGCATTAAGTTAACAAATTTATGTGAACAGAACATACTTCAAGAACATGTTTTAAGTTAAATATTTATGATAAGAATTTCTAAATTGCTAATTACTTTGTGAAGAGTGTAATTGTACTGCCATGTTCAGGTGCTTGCAAAATTACTTCCAAACAACCGAATAAAATCGGTATAAGTATGCTTCGATTTGTGATCATATTACTGCAACTGCAGAATGTTTCATTTCAATCAAGTAAAACTGTGGCACATAGGGAGAAAAGCACTAGACAAAACAGCATTCAAAGTCTCGATTATACCTGTACATTTGAAAACTGTCTTTGCACTAAATGCATCCGTATCACCTCTTAATTGATTGAAAACTTGCGCAACTTGTTAATTTTATGTAATTTTGTTATGATAATGTTAGTGGCTATTGACCTTCAAGTCTCCTTGTTTAGTGTCATAATCTGTAATGGTTAGTAAAAGGTTAGGTTGGTGTTTTTAATTTGGAAATGCATTAAAGAACTTAGCTGGTTATTTGGGCAAGTTACGCAACTTTACTACAAAATCTGTCTAACTGAAATTGTATACATTGTAAATATATTCACCCACATATTCGTAAACATAGATTTAAAGGCCGATTGTAAGGGACCTGATGATGAACGCTTGATGATCGAAACTAGTGAATTTATCAATCTCATGTAATTTCTTTAAGGTTTGGGGAGTAGCACTTATTAAAATCGCGTAGCATCTTGCTGACCAACTGAAAGGCATTTAAATTTTAGTCATCTCTACTTAGTATAAAACAAAGTCCCCGATTCTTGGATCTCACGGGTAATCTCAAGAACCACTCGATGGATTTTGATGCGGTTTTCACCATTCTGTATAGCATATCGCGAGGAAGGTTTCTGTAGAAAATAATTTATTTATGATGAAAGGAAGCCGAGCAGTAACGATTTCAGTGAACAAGTCAAAAAAATCTGGCTTCCGTGTGTTTATTAAGCTTACGCTGGGCAAACCGTTAAACATATCAATATGAGTGTAAGAATTGTACAGCATGAAAATTTCTACAAAAATGTCACCGAGAGCATATCTATATCTTCAATACATCGCCCACTATTAGTGTTTTTACGTTTCCATTCCTTCGAACAATCTCCATTCAATTACTGAGGCAACAGTTTACGAGCTAGCTAGTGGGCGAGCCTATTACCCCCAGATACGGCCAGCAGCAAACTGTCACGTCGTGTTGAGTTATGTCTTCAGAGAAGAGTAGTTGTGTTTGGAGTTTCCTTGGAAGTGCAACTCGGCTTTTCTTCATTTCGCCTGTGACGGTCAAGTTAAGATTGGACGGAAGGGGAATTTGTGTTTCATGCACCTCGCCATTCTTAAATTATGTCTGACAAGAATTTGTTGCACGTGCATCTCCATGATAATATATTTAATAGGCTAGTCAGTGATTTTAACCCATCATGCCGAGATGTAAAACAGATATAGGACGTAATTCATTGACATCGTAAAAAAAGCACTTATCACGAAATGCATTCATAACTGTTCCCGGGCAAATCTGGGGCGGGTTGCTAGTTGACTTTAAAACTCAACTTGCTACTAAGATAATACTGCAAAACTAAACAAACCAATGGGGCTATTAGACTCAGCGCGACTAACGGCCGGTTAAATCTTCTTTTCAAAACCCATATTAATTTGATGTTAGTTTTTAATTGCAGTGTTTAACCTAACATCAAAGGTGAGCATATTTTAACCAGTGGTAACCAAGCTAGTGATGCAATATCAGAACATAGCGTTGGATATGGCCTCATATTCTCTTTGATCGCCAGACTGGCGAGCAATAATTAGGCGTGCCTTTGTTTGTCTGCGGCCACCGTGGTTAGCACCGTGCTGTGGTTCATGACCAGCCACCACACTCGCTCAAGTACTCTGTGGGTGTGAGTTGGGGTTCTACCTACACCGTACTTCTCTGTTACAGACAGCTCGTGTATTGAATAGTCTCTACCAGAGAAAAGGGTTCTATTTTCCCAGGTGGAAAATTGTGGCTTTGATTTCAACATACATGAATAGGCTAGTTTCAATCACAATCATGGTTTTGTCTTTGCTCTGTATTTATTGGTTGCCGGTGATTTGTAAATGAATTCCATGAATCTCCTAATAATAATAATAATAATAATAATAATATTTATTTAGCGTATGGCTTTTAGTCCCGGGAGTGTCCAAGGACATGTTCGGCTCGCCAGAGGCTGTAGCTGCTTCAAGCAGACACCCATGGGGTGAGCTACAAGTTCCGCTCAATTTCAAGTAGCTACAAATTTTGCTGCCAGATGTCACTGACACCTAGTGGTTAACGTTGGAACTATGATAGAGCGTTTCAACGAAATCTAACCTAGTCGTTTAGCTTCATACACGTTTAGTTAGTGGAAGGATCTTTTACATGACATAAATCTATGACTTATCCTCGAAGGAGGGCATACTAAATGATTTTAACGATCTTAAAAAATCCAACGACTTCGGCCGGGTTTGGGCACAACAGTTCAGCATGCTACCAACTACGCCAACTACTGAGGCTATAGGAGACGCCGGATTGCCAGAATATTGGCCCAAAATTGATTTTTAACATGCCAATAAATCTACTGACAGGGCTCCCCCACATTCACGCACCTACCAACTGACTGTACTGCGTTTCGATCCCGCTATCTTGGGCTATGTACCACGCAGCCAGTCTATCTTGTAACAAGTTAGTAACAAAGAATATGCATGATCGTGTTGGAACCCAATTTTCAATGTTGCCTTAGTAATCGAATTTGATGATTTTCAGTTGGCCAACACGATTTAACCCAGTTGTAATGGCTGTTTCCCGAATTCTGAAAAAAATTACATGACATCAATATATACACTGGGATGACCAATTTCGATCGTCAAGCGATCATCATCAGATCCCTTACACTCGTCAATATGTCCACAAGTATGGGTGATGGTATTTAAAATATTTACACTTATTTTGTTGCAGTATTAATTAAGCTCGCACAACTAGTTATATGCGATTTTTTGTTACGATACTAAAGGTGTTGACTGACCTTCAAGTTTGCTTGTTCATTGTGATTATGTGATTGTCATTGAATAGTCAGATTGTAGCGAATTGTCAACCTAGCTCTTTGAGTGATGTGTGGACCGGTTCCGTGCAGTTTCTCTCGTCAATCAATGCAGGCAGTACAACGTACAGCATGCCTTATAAGTGTTTGACACTCACATACTCTTTAAAGTTCACGACTTTGTCAGACTTGAAAAATTCATGAATGATTTGCCTAACTTACCATCATAATTACATATGCTCGTGACATCATATATTCTGGTCCATTGACATTCACTTGCCTCCAATAAACTGCTGAACTCACATAATAATATTAATGATAATTATTATTATTATCACCTAGTCTCTATGCCTGGTTTTCCATATGCTGTTTCATACCCTCTAAAATTATGACAGTCACACTCGTGGTTGTAATTATTACATTCATAATTAATTTTGTATTATTTTAGTGCACTTCCTATTATGTCAGTCTATAGAAAAATATTTATCATGGCTTATAAATCGTCTAAAATTTCTACTGATTCAAATTATTCCTCAAAGTGAATTCAATTTACATCACGCAGGTTTTATAACGCACAAAAATGCTACAGATCATATCCTTGCCTGTACAAAATGTTAGTTTCAAATCAACACTAGATACATTTAGAAACATTAAATTGATTTTATAGCAAAGAAATATTGTCAATCATTTACACTACTAACGTTTGTTATAGTTTTGCAGTACCTTCCGCCAACACGAAGACAGTCATCCTAGGTAGTGGTGGTGCCATTGCTCCTATTGACTTTACAGACGTTGTTTACCTGGCGAATTTTCAGCCATGGTCTCAAAATGAACTAATGCTCCATCGTTGTTACAGAAATAGTCGTCATGATGTCGAAATGGAGTAGTCATGTAGGATGTGTAGTTTCTAAAGCTTACAAATCCCTGCACTTTGTAATGAGGATATTAAAAGGAAGTAGTACCTCTGCTAAAGGATTTGGATATTTGTCACTTGTGAGACCTATTCTGGAATACACCTCGGCGGTTTGGGATCCATATCAAGTAGGGCTCATAAATGAGTTGGAAATAGTACAAAGAAAGGCCGCTAGATTTGTGCTCAGTGACTTTAATCCCAGGAGCAGTGTGAGCCGTATGTTAAAGAAACTTGCGTGGGAATCACATGAGGCTAGGAGGATGTAATCTAGACTCTGCGCTATGTACAACACGTATACAAATCAACCAGCATGGGGTGAGCCTAGCAAACGTATGGAAAAGCCTACTTACATGGGTAGGAGCGATCATCCTTTCAAAGTTAAGGGCCGACCACAGCGAACAAATTATGTTAAATATTCTTTCGTAAACCGTGCCATTGATAATTGGAACTCTCTACCTGCCGCAGTCTTAGAGCCGTTTCCCAAACATATAGGTGTGTTTAAGGAAAGACTGACTTTTTGTGTAAATACTCAAGTTTAATTGTTAGTGAATTGTTATGTCACATCATCATCATCATTGGTTTGCAGTCCTAAGACTGGTCAGTTGCCGTAAAAACATGTCCAGATCGTCCTGTCATTTGCCGCTTCCTTCATTGAATTATAATTCTGTGCTTGGGTGTCGTTTAGCATTTGCTGAAGGAAGGTATTTCTAGGTCTTCCTCGTGGATTTTTCCCCCTCAATGAACCCTTCTGCCACAGTTCTCATTAAATTGGAGAGGCGCATTGTGTGACCCCACCATGCGAGACGACGTTTACGGATTGTGCGTAGGATTGATCTCGATTGGTTCACGGTGTCGAGAACCCTTTTGTTCGATATCCTGTCTCTCCACGTCACATTTATCATCTTACGAAAGCACCACATCTCAAAGGCTTCAAGACGGTTATTTTAATTTTTATTTAGTGTCCACGTTTCACAGGCATACAACGCAACTGTCCATACAAAAGAATGTAGCATTCTCATTCGGAGGGAAGCTTAAGCCGACTGATACACAGTAACCTCCTCTTTTGCATAAAGGCTAGTTTTGCCTGAGCAATGCGACATTTAACTTCAGTGGTGCACCTTCCGTCCTCTGTAATCTTTTGACCTAGGTAAGTGAAGGATTTGACTTGTTATATGTCTGAGTTATTAATCTTTATTCGAAGAGGTTTAGGGAGTTTTGAGACAGTCATGCATTTGGTTTTTGAGGTGTTTATTTTCATGCCGTATTTCTGCACCGTTGATGCAACTCTTGACAACATTGCCTGCAAAGTAGATGGGCTACCAGCTAGAATGGCCTGATCATCTGTGAACTTAATTACATTTATGGGAATTCCATTGAATTTCACACCTAAACCTGTGTCTTCTAAAGCTTCTGCCATCATCAACTCACCAAAAGCATTAAACAAAATTGGGGAGAGAGGACATCCTTGTCTTACTCCTTTTCTGATAGGAACTGGATTAGTAAGACCTTCTTTTAAACGTACAATTGCATTTTGACCATTGTAGAGGTCCCATATGAGTGTAATGAGTTGTTCTTCGACTCCTATGTTCCTTAATAATGGGAATAGTTTATGCCAGGAAACTCTTTCAAATGCCTTTTCATAGTCAATGAAGCATATATACAGATTTCGGCTCCTGCTCATCATACGTTCTCCGAGGACTCTAAGAATGCCAATGGCATCTCGGGTACCAACTCCTCGACGGAAACCAAACTGTGTTTCTTGGATGTAGCCATAGACTGCTCCTTCTACTCTTTTCATTATGATTTGGATCATAATTTTTGATGCATGAGGAACCAAACTAATTGTTTTGTACATACTGCAGTTGGTCGCATTTGCTTTCTTTGGTAAAGGGACCATGATGGAGTTTCGAAATTCAGATGGCCAAATACCCTTTTCGTAGATTATTTGCGTTAAGTCATAGAGTTTTTAGCCTACTTTTCACATTTTGCAAAAATGAGCAAAAAGTAGACATATGAGATCGGGAAAATGTGTATCTGTCTGTCTGTCTGCCTGTCTGTCCTTCTGTCTGTCTGTATGTCTGTCTGTCCTTCTGTCTGTCTGTCTGGCTGTGTGTGTGTGTCCCCCTATCAACTCCTAAACGGCTGGAGCAATCGAAACAAAATTTGGTAGGAGTAAAGAACTATACCTGAATATCTCACGGCCATATTTGAAAATGATGTCAGTGCTACCAACTGCTAAAAAATCGCAATTGAAATTTGAGCTCCATGTTGGATATCTTGGAAGGTATGAACGGGAGCGATTTCAAAATTGGCACACGTATAGATAATAATATTGCAGTTTAATTTCCAGGAGACCATACATGGCAGTGTTGCCAAAATGATTATAAGCCTGCTGATAGGTCCAGTTTTTAAATGCATATAACTTCTACTCTATCAATTGGAATTCAACCAAATTTCGTATGTTGTATGTGTACATAACCAGATATGACTGAGCGTATTCTTAAGACCCACCAGGGCTGCCAACTGTTAATAAATGCTCTTAATTTATTTTATCCAAATACCAATATATCAGAAAGTATGCAAGCCGACAGCTTTAAACTATGCACACGTATAGTACCTGACATTCTATATTAATTTGGAGTAACTTATATACGTCAGTGCTACCAAAGTGATCCTAAGCCTGCTGAGAGGTCCAACTTTAAATACATGTAACTTCCATACTATCATTTGGATTTCAACCAAATTTCGTATGTGCTATGTGTATCATAACAGATATGACTATGCGTATTCTTAAGAGCAACCAGGGCTGCCAACTGTTAATATGTGCTGTCTCTATTTTTGTTACCCTAATAGCAATATATCAGAAATTATGCAAGCCAATAGCTCTAAACTTTGCACACGTATAGTACCTGGCATTCTAGATGAATTTGGAGTAACTAATATACGTCAGTGCTGCCAACATGATTCTAAGCCTGCTGGTAGGACCAATTTTAAAATGCATGTAACTTCTATACTAACTAATGGATTTCATTGAAAATTGGCACAACAATAGATCATATAATTTCAGATTATTTCTGACCAATACATGCATGACATTGTTGCCAACATGATTTTACGCGCGCTGATAGATCCATGCTATTCATTGGACTTCAACCAAATTTTGTATTCTGTACCTTAAGAGATGGAACTAAGAATATATTCAGTCACCAGGGCTGCCAACTGTAGTGCTCTATTAGGCTACATTATGCCAGGTATACAGTATTTCGAACAAATTAGAAATTTCGATATTAGCTACTTAATTTCGTCATTATTATAGATAGATCCATATAGATTAATCATTGCAAGAATCTTAAATTTTAAGAAAAGTAGGTTCTTTAGTTCTTCACGGAACTTCTTGTTCATTAATTATATCACCAGCAGACTTGATTAGTTCACTAGGGATGTTATTGCTTGGAGCTTTCTCATTTGGTAATGACCTCATTGCCAACTCAAATTCACTTTTAGTCACAGATAAAGGTGCAACTAAACTTGTATGTGACTCCTTTGTATGTACGTACTCAAATTCTTCATTGTACAGAGTCTTAATGTACATTTCCCAGTGGTTCCTTAATAGTGTTTCGTCAGTGATAATTGAACCTTGGTTGTCACGCAATGCTGAGGTTAGAGTTCTTTTTGGTAAGTGGCATATTTTTCTTGCTGTTTTTAGTGCCAAGCTGCCCTTTCCATATTTTTCCAGTTCTTCGATTTCTTCGCATTTTTGATGAAGCCATTTTTCTTTGCCATTTCTACATTCTCGATCTATTTCATTTTGAAGCCTTCTGTATGCTATTCTCCCTTTATTTGTATTGACCTGTTTCAGCCTACTCCTTTCTTGGATCTTCAAAAGAAATCCTGTGCTATCCACGGTTGTCTGAGAGTGACTGATGGATTTCCGAGTACTTCTTCTGTAGCCTCTGTGATGGAGTTCTTTATTGTCAACCATTTGGTATCGATATTCTGTGACGATGTGCCTGTTTCCAAAGCATCGTCTTCTCCAAGCTTCCTAGTTATAGCTTCCCTGAATTCTGTACGCTTAAGTTCATCATATAAAGAGCTGGTGTTCCACTTCGGTCTGTTATTGGTCTTCCTCATCAGTTTCGACCTTCACCACAGTTTGATTCTTAACATATTGTGATCTGTGTTGGCATCAGCTCCAGGTAGAGTCATAGACATTTTTGTTTGATTTCTGTAACGATGTTTCACCAGTATGAAATCTATTTGGCATCGAAAATGATCTCCTGGGCTCTTCCACGTATATAGGCGTCTTGGTGGGGCTTTAAAGAAGGTGTTCGTTATTACATATCCTTCTTGTTTGCAGAAATCTATTAGCCTCTGGCCTCTTTCATTCCTTCTTCCTAACCCAAATTGTCCAACACATGGACATTGTTATGTACAATTATTTAGTTGTTATGTATATCTAATTTGTCACCGGGGGGATCCCCCCCCCCCCAATTGCAAATAAACGAATGAATGAATGAAATCACATTAAAAATTCATTTTATTCCCCAAAATAGTACTTTAATTTATGTACCTCTCCGGCCAAAATATCTATTGAAATGTATTTAACACACACTAGCTATGTTCACCACGTTAGATTACATGGCACATGTCTACAATGCTCTAATAACATTTAACCTCGTGGCTTGCTCTATCACACTTGATTAAGCTAGAATTACACCGTATCTGAGAGATCTGCCCGCACTACTTGTTGTAACACTGATTTGTTATCATCACATTTAACTTGTTATTGTTTCATTTGAGGGGCTTGGACACCATGGTCATATAGCCCCGTATACTTGGGTGATGGTAAAATTTGACTGATAACCTGTATTATTGTGGTGACTGTAGTAGGCCTAATAGTAGTGTGTGTGTTCGTAATTCAGGTAAGGATGGGGAAGGAGCCAGCCGTGGACTTAAGTTAGAAACCATCCCGAATTTTGTCTGGAGTAGAAGTGGGAAACCACGTAAAACCACTTCCAGAATGAGATGGGAGTCGAACCCACTTGTTCTCAGTTTTGCCTCACCAGGCTGAGTGTACCACCTTCCAGATCTCTGACCGGAATTAAATTTATTCGCAGAGCTGGCAATTGAACGCGTACCTCCAAGGTAACAGGCAAAAATGCTAGCCGCTACACCACCAGGTAGTCTGTAACACTGATTCAGTCGTGCCATTAGCGTGCACGGATCTTATATTTTATGGAATGTGTATACTGTAAGTACTAACGCCACTTCTTTTCTAACTAGATAGTCGAACACACGTCCGTCACGTTCTACGGCTCGAAAAGGAACAGGTAATGGGTAATTATTCACTACTTCCTTCTTCCCGTATGTGCTTTGTGTAGCATAGCAGTTATGACTATGCATATTCGTAAGAACCAGCAGGGATGACAACTGTTAATACATGCTCTCCCAATTTCTTTAATCCTAATATCAACATATCAGAAATTATGCAAGCCATCAGCTCTATACTTTGCACACGTATAGTACCTGACATTCTAGATTAATTTGGAGTAAATAATATACATCACTGCCGACATGATTCTAAGCTTTCTGATAGTTTCAATTTTTAATTACATGTAACTTATATACTAACAAATGGATCTTATCCAAAATTGGCACTATAATAGATCGTAATATTTCAGATTAATTCTGAGCATCATATACATGACATTGTTCCCAACATGATTTTACGCGCACTGATAAATCCAATAGAAACAGCATGTAACGTCCATACTATCCATTAGATTTCAACCAAATTTTGTGTGTGCATTGTATACCTTATGAGATAGAAATAAGGATATATTCAGAGTCACCAGGGCTGCCAACTGTTGTAGGTTACTCTATTAGGCTACACTATTCCAGGTGTATTTCAAACTGCAGTACTTAGAAATGTTATTATTACCAACTTGATTTCGTCATTATATACAGTAGATTGGCATGAATATTAAATTTTAAGAAAAGTAGGCACTTTAGTTTGTCACGGAACTACTTGTTTGTAACTCCATCCCCTTTCTGATTTGACAAACTATTTCAAGTTCAAGACTCATATTAAACTGTTGGACCATAGATGTCAAATCTACTAAACTGGGTCTGCGTCACCGCATTTACATTAATAGTTATCCTTAATACAGATGATGGAAGCCAGTTGCATGGATTTTCAAATATAAATTACTATAGAACTTTTTATTTGAACTGTCACTTGCTGAATAGTTTCGTGCTTATATCAAGTACTTATATAAAGCCCCCGTTTTATATTTATAATACACACCATAAGCTAGAAAATCTTCAGCCTTTCAATCCTTCAAATCCAAGTTAACCAAATAATCGTTGTTTTTTCTCTCTTTTTAATGAATATATCTTCTTCTGGCGAAGATTCCACGTTGAGACGAAATATGAACTCTCCCGAGAATTCGTCTAAATTCCTCAATGAGCTCTTTTAACATCCGTCTCGACACACACCTTTCTTCTTATTCCACATTCACCACAGCGCCAAGTCCACATTATACCCCGCGTATTGTGCACTCATCTGGATGAGGTTTTACTTAGTGATGCATTAAATGTCTCCAAAAAAAAAGCAGGATATCACTGATAACCAAACATGAAGATGCATGGATGGACGGCTTACGAAGGATAAATCCGATTTGAACACCCCTTCTCGTTGTTTGAGTTACTAACCCAACTTCGTGGATTAGTCATTTACGTAACCGTGGTGGAGAGCAACGTATCACCCCGGTGTTTCCTTCTAGTTGAAGAGAAAACCATCAAAATTCACTTCAAGGTTTGCTGGGAGAGGTACCTATAACCACCTTACCACTATTTTTCATTCGCTCATTCATTTTCATTTGAGACTGTACTGCCATTCAGCGTCCAGTCTAGTCTGCAAGCCTCTATTTGAGAACAAGTCGTCTCCATGATCCCCTATTGGCAGTTAGCACAGTGCCCTCCTCTGTTTCTACACCTTTCACTTTGAAATCTGTCAACACTGAATCGAAGCATCGCCTCCTAGGTCAACCTCTGCTTCTCTTACCCACTATAGCTGAACTCATTAACCTCTTAGGTAATCTCTCCTCACCCATTCTCTTCACATGAGCCCACCATCTGATTCGGCTCATACGAGCAGCTTCATCTAGCGTGTTCAATTCTAACATAGCCATTGTCTCTTCATTTCGAGTGACTTCCTGCCATTGCTCACATCTATTTGTCCCAGCAATCATACCAGTTACCTCCAGCTTATGTATCAGATACCCTGAATCTATCCAGCTGTCACTTCCATACAGCAAGGTCGGTCCAAATACTGAGCGATGTAAAAGGAGTTTTGTTGCTACACTAACTTCTACCTCATCTAGGAATTAAATCTTTGATAGCATACTGGGAGGGTGGTGTTGAGAAAATTAGACTTCAATGCTTACGCACTTGTCGCCACGCTAATTATGTGTTGGAAATTTGTCGACGCTAAGAGCAGGTAGACAACCCCCCCAACCGAAGAACATACCCTTGTTATAGTTCTCTCGCAGTCCTCGTTAACGAGTGGCTCGCTTTTGAAAACCTAGCAGGGCGGCCTTGTTTACATTCCATGTCTGTGTGTAGCCAAGGCTTTCCCAGCTCGAGGCACAGCGTTGTCAACTCTCCACAGTAGCCACTGAGAGCAAACAGCGAGACTAGACAAAACTACGTGCAACTGTGCAACATTGGACACCTGACAAGCAAGCTAACAGCCAGGACCGGACCTTAGACTCCACGTGGAGAGATAGAGGAAGCATGCTATCGGTTAGTAGCGAACAATGTTTACCATCGGCGTGTGGTTATGTCTAACGATTTAGTCGCCGGATGTTAACGAGGAGAGTGACAAAACTACACTACTGTTTGTAGAAAGTGAAACACCAAGAACAAGAGATGTGACCACATTGCACTTTATACCACAGATTAGGGACATGACAATACATTACTGATTAGAAGTACAGTTCGGTACATGCACGTTGACCGTCGATCTTCAGTACGGCGTCGCGCCACTACTTGCTGCACTCAGAGCCGCTCGACGTCGTGGCATGGAATCATACAGCGCTTGAATACGCTGCTGGGGATTACCGTCCCACGCGGTTTGTAGACGCGTCCACAAAGCATCAACAGTGGCGGCAGGTGGACCTGAACGAACAAGTTGCCGACCGACAATATCCCAGACATATTCGATGGGCGACATGTCAGGCGAACGGGCAGGCCAGGGAAGCAGAGGTATCCGTCGTTCTGCGAAGAAGGCTTGCACATTCCTCGCCACATGCGGGCGGGTATTGCCCTGCTGAATTATGGCCTGTGGAATGGCCTGCAAGAGGGGCAGTGCCGCGGGCTGTAAAACTTCCCTGATGTAGCGGTCACTGTTCAGATTGCCCGCAAGACGTACGAGGCGCGATCGCCTGTTATAAGCAATTGCGCCCCAAACCATTACACCTGGTGTTTGTCCGCTATGCCGCTCAACAATTCAGTCTGCCTGATTGCGTTCTCCACGGCGGCGTCGAACGCGTATGCGGCCATCACTGGAGGACAGGTTGGAGCGGGACTCGTCCGAAAACACTACATTTCGCCACTCAGCCTGCCAGTGTCGGCGTGCACGTGCCCATTGTAGTCGGAGGCGTCGGTGGTTCCCAGTCGATGGAAGCCGACGCAATGGCATGCGTGTTACCAATCCAGCCCTCGAAAGACGGCGCCGCACCGTCGACGCAAACATCTCCACCCCCGTTGCAGTGCTCCAACGTCGAGCAAACACCGAAGACGACGCTGTTCTGTCCGATACGGCCATGCGGAGAAGATGACGGTCGTCTCGCACTGTGGTCACATTGCGTCGTCCTGTAACCTGTCGTCGCTGTGTACGGCCCTCCTCTCTCCACTGGTTCCACATACGCCTTACTGTTGGCGCAGCGTGCCCTGTACGATCCGCAATGTCCCGGAACGACAGACCCGCCTCCCAAGCCCAAGCATTTTGCCCCGTTCAACCACACTCACATGCTGATAGTCCACCCTGTGATGTCGGCGAGGCATCGTTGCATTTGCTTACACGTTTCCACTTGGTATGATGGCTCCACGCCGACAGGGCTGTGCCGAACACTTACCTGTCTGGTCCTACGACAGAGGGCACTGGTGGTCCAATGTGCACGTCATGTCTCTGCGATTTCAATCACTTAGTATGGTACCGCAGGCCTATACGACCCCTATTCTGGGAGTGTCCCCGACCATTTCTTGTGGGTGTTTCAATTTCTAAAAACAGTACTGTATAATACTTTTCTTTCCAAATGTCAAATGTTTAAGTTCATTCGACGATGAATAATCGCAATGGAGAATACAGTGCGTTCGCTTCACCTCTGCGATTTTAGAAGATAGGAGAATAGTACAAGCGCTACGATTCAATGCATTTTAAAGAGTTATTTTCTACTATATATCGATATATTCTTCTTGTGACGTTATTTGGGTATCCAAGGACTAGGACTCGAAAATTTTCCGTCTTTGCCCCTTACTTTGTTTGATATTTTATTGCCAGGGCACATCTTCTTCTTTATTCATCCACCCGCCAACTCTTTGGGTTTAACACGCAACCACTTGCTGTCAAGCTGTGGGGGAATAGCGTAATGGACGGGATGTATAATTGGTGAAGCTGGAATCACACTAGTTTTCTGAAAACGTATTTCTAATGAAAATTATAACTAAGTTATGAAAAACAACAAGGCGAGTATTAAGTAATTATAGCCTACACTCGTGAAAGCAGTAAAATAATTTCCAATAAGATCAACATAAACACCTCCAGCTGAAAGCTTTGCAACGTCATCGTTTCCTAGATACTACTCAATTTTCTATAGAATTCATCGTCAGCAAGGGGGAGTGGTGGCGCAGCGATTAAGCTGTTGGCCTCTCTCCAATGTAGACTACGTTCGATTCCTGGTCAATGCATGTGAGATTTTCGAAATGAAATGCCATGTCCTGTGGTTCGGATTCCTCGTGAAGAGGAGGTCCCGTGGCTCATGATCACATGATTAACGGTCATGTAAAACTAAAATCTTCCTTCCTTTCATCGTCAGCAAGCCGTCTTATAAGGCCAAGATACACCATTTCACAGATATCAACTGTTCCCATGGGACGTAGGCCTATCAGCTGTTTGTATTCAATAGTACAATACAGTGTTTGATAGTACCAAAACCCTTATTCCTTTGAAATAGAAGAACAGTTTTAGTAGTTGTTTTATTCACTTTAGGGCCGTATTAATTTCGTGGTCTTGCTCTCCTGTGTACTTGGGTTTGTGTGGAGTCTGTATCATGGTGATGGCTGTAGAAGAGTGTGTATAATTTGGATGGAGAAAGCCGTGGCCTAAAGTTAGGAACCATCCTCTCATTTTCCTGGAGCAGAATTGAATGGATATTGAATAGTTAACTGATGATTACTACTTACATTTCAAGTATGCTTGAATATTAGTTGCTATTATAGAATGTTTACGCGCATTGTGTGGCCAGTGGATCAGATAAATCCACAGAGTGAAGAATTATCTTCAATTTTCGACAAATTTTTGATAATATTTATTTACGTTTATTATACAAAATTTTTCAAATTTTAACGACGATTTACATGCCTTCTCACATATCTACATTCGAGAAAAGAAGCACTAATAGAATATCAACATAGTATTTAAATTAGTTTGTCTAATCGCATATCAATTCATTTATTTACAAGTTTTTCATTAATTTAAATGAACACTATTTATAAGGATATCCATTTTTTTTGACAACGTTTAACTAGTTTTTAAGGTAAAATATTTTTCACGCTGAGGATGGAATCATTGATATTCCGAAACATGTGGGGTACGTAGTTTAATATTTCTTTTAACAACTTCTCTTGGTATTGATCAGACGGGTTTTCAATTTATCAACTCTATCAATCAATACGGATATATTTATTTACCATTTTTTATGCTTAATGTTTACGCAGAAATGAATAACCACGGAAAACCAGTTGTTGGATGCCTGAGGTGGAAATCGAATCTACCTCTTCTCAATTATACTTCGTGAGGAAGTGTAGCCCATTCCTGCCCTCAGTCCGGAATTAAATTCCTTAGAATTCCTTGGTCCACAAGGGTGACACCACCAGGTGGCACCTTGACATTATCTGTAAATTTGAGCCGTCTATACTCAAAACTCTAGTTAAGTAGTGTGTACGCATCCCTGATCCAATTAAATTAATATTAACAATTTCTGCTAAATACAAATGTCCTGAAGTAAGTCGCAGCGGCTGATATAGAACGTTTGACACCGACTATACCACTGTAATAGAGTATATGGATCAATGGGCTCGCCTGGCACACATTGGACACCATGCTCTCGTCTTACACAAAGGATCCCAGTACCGTATGTAACGATAACCAACTAACGAGGTACCTCAGCTTGCTTCTTAGAATAAAACTCTGAAGGGAACGCAAAACTGCAAAATTATATTTACACATTTTCTTGTTTGCAAAATAGTATATTTCGACCCTTCTTAGTTTGTATTATATAATCATGCTGATAGAGACAGGCAGGAATTCCAGGAGTCATCTAATTTCGATTTCATATATTTCAAAATTAACAGCTAGAGTACCTCCATCTGCTACAAGGCGCAATGACTGGTGTACTTGGTTGACACTCCTGAGTTCCGGGTTTAATTCCTGCCGAATAAAGAAATGTTATTCTAGTCGGAGGGTTGGAACGTGAAACACACACCCTCGTGAGCCAAAAACAGAGAAGAGATTGCTTTGATTCCCACCTCTGCCATCCTAGAAGTGGTTTTCCATGGTTTCCCACTTGTACTCCATACAAATGTCGCGATGGTTCCTACCTTAAGGCCAGGGCTACCTCCTTCCTATTCCTCACCTGAATTACAAATACACTTACATCCATACACACCACAATAAGACAGGTTATCAAATTCTTTTGGGCGGCTACGGTGACATAGTTGATAGCATGCTGAGCTTGTATACCCAAGATCGAGGGATCAAACCCAGCCGTAGCCGTCGGATTTTTAAGAGCGTTAAAAATCCCTCAGTATGCCTTCCTTTGAAGGGGAAGTAAAGCCGGCGGGTCCATGTTATAGGTTTATGCCATGTAAAAGAACCTTCCACTAACTACACCTGTGTGAAGCTAAAATTTGTAGGTCAGATTTGATTAACAATATATTTAGTAGCCACGTCCACAGCTAGGTGTCGTGGACGGTAGCATTTGGTAGCAAAAGTTCGTCTGAAGTCTTTACTTGATTCACAGATAACACACACTAATACAGCCATCACAATTAACATCGGTTATCAGACAAATTCTACACACACCCAAAGTACACGGGGCTACATGACCGCGTTGTCGCAGCCCCTAAACTATGGAACCAACAAATTCCTTACACACCCATGTACATGGAGTAAATAATCACGCGATCTAAGTCTCTAAAATGATACAACAACAGTAGTTATATTACGATGTGTGTAAAGGTCTGGAAAAAATAAAACGCCAGTCTGTAGTTTTGAAAGCTTCTTAATATTGTTATTTGTTTGAGCCAAGGCCTCTCCTGTTAATATGCAATTTGAATCTCGTATGCACTAACCCCGAATCGAACCTGGCCCAATTTGTTGAAAGGCAAACAGGTTGTCCACTGCGCTATCGCCCCCCTGCCCTTTCAAAAGTAACCACATTTATTTCAGTCTATTTTGCAGCAGGCCCCAGAATTATCCGTTGACGAGATACTTTTCTTTACAGTATTTGACCCTCCGTGCACGCAGAAAAAGATACGAGCCTTACAGTAGTCGCATATGATGTGTAATATCTGACATCTTATCCTACTCGTATACTACACAGCTTGGACATTCTTAAAATGGTAATTTACACTCCATTTTCATACTGGTATTATGATGAATGTATAGATTGAATTGGAGATATGCTACTGTCACATTTGTGGCGCAGCGGTCAAGCTGTTAGTCTCTCACCAAGGTAGACCAGGTTTGATTCCCGGTCAATACATGTGAGATTTTCGAATTGAAATGCCATGTCCTGTGGTTCGCATTCCACGTAAAAGGGAGGTACCGTGGATCATGATCGTGAGATTAACGGACACGCAAAACTACAAGCTTCCTTCCTTCCTTTCGCATTAATAATTCATAATGACAAAGTGACACACAACGTCGACAGTACTCTCAAATATTGTGAGCACATTCCTCAGGAACTATAACATTCATTATTCTCAAGGCTCTCATACACTTCGTCGTAAACAATCAAAACATGGCTTCCTACAATCATGAAATGACCTAGTCTCACATATGATGAAAATACAGCTTTTATTCCACTCATATAACAACATTCTGTTATGCATTTAATATTTGACTACTCACCCTCAGCTTGACTATAATGCCGCTTACTTAAATGCCATTTGTCGTCTTTGTCCTACCCCATGTGATATTCAAACTTGAACGTGAAGCTTCATAAACTGCTCAATGACAAATGAGAGCCGGTGAAACATTTGCCACTGTGCTCGTCAAACCAGTGCCTGCTAAATGCACTGCCTACTGTATTGCCATAACATTCTCGCGCTACAGAGCACACACTGCCTTGTTTCCAATACACACATTTTCAATTGTACATCCAGCTGGCAGTGCGTCTTCACTTCCGTCCGATCCACTTCCGTTCGATCCACTTCCGCCCAATTCACTTCCGTCCCATTTTTCTGGCAGTGCGTCTTCACTTCCGTCCGATCCACTTCCGTTCGATCCACTTCCGCCCGATTCACTTCCGTCCCCAATTTTCAAAATCACTCCCACAAAACTATCCAGCAACCGAGCGGAAAGATGTTACACATCAAAAAATCTCTCTCTGAATCAAAAGCAAAGAATAACTGTTTTAGCCTATTTTCAATTTTGAAAAAATAGGCTTATGAGATCACCTTTTGTCCGTGTGTGTGTGCGTGTGTGTGTGATTCGTGTGTGTGTGTGTCCCTAATAAAATCTAAACGGCTGGAGAGATATCAATGAAACTCTGTAAGTTCATAGCTCTATTTCGGGCGACCCCGACCGTGCCCTTCAAATTTTGTTACGCCTCACCAGCATTCAATATCTCCGAAACTATTACAGATATCACCCTAGAATTTTGTATGGTGATAAAGGGAACTACTAGAAATTCACCTATGTGACCTTTGAAAACCTAGTAACTACAAAACCAACATGGCGGCCAAGCGAATTTGCGACTTTTAAATGGACGTTTCTCGCGATTTAACCAACCAAACGCAATGACACTTGGCACAGTATATGTTTATATACATTGTAATGCACCGACATCTAACTTCGTTCAATTGTTTACATAACCTCAAAATGACGGCTGTGCGAAATATTTCACAGGCATCAATATCTCCGAAACTATTTATGATATCAACCTGAAATTTTGTACGGTGATAAAGAGCACTTCTACAAGTTTATCTATGTAACTTTCAAAAACCTGTAAACTACGAAACGTACATGGCGGCCAAGCGAAGTTGACACATTCTAATACATTTTTCTCGTGATTTAGTCATATGAGCGCATTGAAATGTGGTACAGTAAATAATTATATATATTGTCATTCACTGGCATCTAATTTAGTTCAATTGTTTACATAAACTGAAGATGGCGGCTGTGCGAAATTTTAAAATTAAGTTTTTATTCTTGTGTCGTATTCATGCGATCGAAGTGAAGTTTGAATAATGAAGCTACGCAATAATTTTTCTTTAATGGTACATAACTCTATGGCCTATACATATAACAATCCAAAATGGCGAGCATCCGAAATATTTTGACGGATCTCAATATCTACGAATCTTTTACAGCAATCAAACTGAATTATTTAAGTTCATAGAGGCTATGAACATAAGTTCACCTATAGGACTTTCAGTAACCTGGTGAGCATAAATCCAATATGGCGGCGACGCGAAATATAAATATTTAAATGGATGTTTCTCGCGATTTCACTACCCGAGTGCAGTGAAACTTTGCACGTTAAATGCTTATACAAATGTTAATCCACTGGTATCTAATTTATTTCAATTGTTTTCATAACCACAAGATGGCAGCCATGCGAAATTTTAAAATCTCGTATTTATTTATTGTGTCCTAATCATGCGATTGAAGTTTGAATACCACACGTACACAATAATCTTCATGTAATAGTACATAAATAAAAATCCAAACTGGCGACCATCTGAAATATTTAGACGGTTCTCAATATCTACGAATCTGTCACAACAATCAAACTGAAATTTTGTATCTTGATAGTGGCAATTAACATGAGTAGGATATATGAAAATAGGCTGTATAGTTCTTCACGGAACTACTTGTTTTTTGTTTTTTTTTTTCAAAATTCCACGTATGTTGCGTTATTTACGTGTATTTACGTGTTTGAAACTGTCTTCTGACAAATGCATGCAAAAGTATTTTTGCCAATCTGGCTGTTTGCCTGTCGGTTAGCTTGCACGTTTATAACTCGAGAACGACTGAGTGCACCAACGTAAAATGTGGTAAGGGTGTCCACCGTAGGCAAGTCACCAATTATTTATATAATGTTTTACCGTTGCCTACTACTCACTAAAGGGGAGCAATGAGGGGAAACACCTCAAAATATATGCTACAATAGGTGATATATCAAGGTTATCAAAGAAGGACAGCGGCTTCGCTGGCGAATTTGGTAGCATGCTGAGCTTCTATGCCCAAGACCGTGGGTTCAAACCCGGCCGAATTCGTCCGAGTTTTTAAGACGTCAAATATTCCTCAGCATGTCTTCCTGGAGGGGAAGTAAAGCCGGCAGTCTCATGTCATAGATTTATGCCATGTAAAGAACCGTCCACTAATTACACTTGTGTGAACCAAATTATAGGATAGATTTGACTAACGCTCTTAGCTTCCAACGTTCGTTGCCAGGAACCAACTGCGGTGGCATCTAATAATCAAGTTCATAACTAGTTGTCGCTGACGGTGGCGTTTGGTAGCAATAGTAGGAACTACATGACAATTGAATGTCTGTAGTCCTTACTTGAATTAAAAACATACAACACACACTAATACAGTCATCACAATTAGCACCAGTTATCAGAAAAATTCTACACACAGCCAAATATACGGGGTACATGACCGTGTTGTCGCAGCCCCTAAACTGAGGAACCAACCATCAAATAAGGACGAGACAACCCTCATGTTGAGCCCCTCGATGGGAGAAACAGAAACTTGGAGGACCCCGAAAGCAATGTCTTTAGATCCCAGAATGATCCGCTTTAGAGATATGTTTTCATACTACGCCAGGTATGGAAAACTGATCACGTGAAGGTAATCTGTAGCCATGGCAAAGTCGGCTCAAAGGACTTGACTTAACTTTCCGACTTAAAATGTATAAATGTATAAATAATCCAAATTTATTTAAAAGTATGTAAATATTATGGTGTTTGAAGCTATTTTCAGCTTTACCTTAGTAATCAAAATGTTTGATGTTTGAAGTTTTCAGCCGGTCAACACAACTGTACCAAATTGTGACGGGTTAATCCCTAATCCTCAAAATAATATAGAAGAGATTAATAAATACCAGTTTCGATCATCATCAGATCCATTACACTTAGGCTATTTAATCTGTCTAAAAGTGTGTGTGAAAGTATTTACAATGTGTACACTTATTAGCCTATTTTCAATTTTGAAAAAATAGGCTTATGAGATCACCTTTTGTCCGTGTGTGTGTGCGTGTGTGTGCGTGTGTGTGTGTGTGAGGTGTGTGTGTGTCCCCCCTCTAATAAAATCTAAACGGCTGGAGCGATTTCAATGAAACTCGGTAAGTTCATAGCGCTATTCCCGGCGACCTCGATCGTGCCATTCAAATTTTGTTACGTCTCACCAATCCAACATGGCGGCTGTGCGAAATATTTCACTAGCATTCAATATCTCCGAAACTATTACCGATATCGCCCTGAAACTGTGTACGGTGATAAAGGGCACTACTGGAAGTTCACCTATGAGACTTTCAAAAACCTGGTGATTACAAAACCAACATGGCGGCCAAGCGAATTTGAGACTTTTAAATAGACTTTTTTCGCGACTTAACTATCCAAACGTAATGAAACTTGGTACAGCCATTATTTATACACATTGTAATGCACTGGAGTCTAATTTATTTCAATTGTTTACATAACCTCAAAATGGCGGCTGTGCGAAATATTTCACTGACATTCTATATCTCCGAAATAATTACAGATATCGCCCTGCAATTTTGTACGGTGATAAAGGGTACTGATACAAGTTTACCTATGTATATTTCATAAACCTGTAAAGTACAAAACGAACATGGCGACCAAGCGAATTTGAAATAATTTAATAGACTTTTCTCGTGATTTAACTCTCTGAGCGCAGTGAAATGTGATACAGTAAATGATTTTGAGATTGTAATGCACTGCCATCTATTTTAATTCAATTGTTTACATAACCTCAAGATGGCCGCTGTGCGAAATTTTAAAATTAAGTTTTTATTTCTTGTGTCGTAATCTAGCGATCGAAGTGAAAGTTTGAATAATGAACCTAGGCAATAATTGTCCTTGAATGGTACATAACTCTATGGCCTATACATATAACAATCCTAAATGGCGAGCTTCCGAAATATTTAGACGGTTCTCAATATCTATGAACCTTTTACAGCAACCAAACTGTTTTTTTAATGTTCATAGAGACTATGAACATATGTTCACCTATAGGACTTTCAGTAACCTGGTGAGCACAAATCCAAAGTGGCGGCGACGCGAAGTATAAAGATTTAAATGGACGTTTCTCGCGAATTAACTATCCGAGTGCCGTGAAACGTTACACGTTAAATGCTTATGCAAATGTTGATCCACTGGCATCTAATTTATTTCAATTGTTTGCATAATCACAAGATGGCTGCTGTGCGTAATTTTAAAATCTCGTTTTTACTTCTTGTGTTCTAATCATGCGATTGAAGTTTAAATACCACACGTACACAATAATCTTAATGTAATAGTACAAAAATAAATATCCAACCTGGCGACCATCTGAAATATTTAGACGGTTCTCAATATCTTCGAATCTGTTACAGCAATTAAACTGAAATTTTGTATGTTGATAGAGGCAATTAACATGAGTAGGACATATGAAAATAGGCTGTATAGTTCTTCACAGAACTACTTGTTTAGTTACAGTATTGTTAAAATAATGCAACTAGTCAATATTTGTTAGTTATAGCCTATGAGAGGTTTTGTTAAAATACTGTAAGTGGTGATTGACCTCCAAATTTGCTTCCTTGGTGCGAAAATGTGTTTTGTTAAATGGTCATTTCAGATTGTAATGTACAGGCTACTTATCTGGTTGAGTCACACGCCGTCCTGTCTGCTCTCAACTGGGGACAGTTTCCTGTGCGCGACAGTCTCTTATCTTCTGGGCTTTCCCCCTCTCGCATTCCTAAGTGGCTGTGTTCATTTAATAGCCTTTCATTTAACAGATTTAATAGTCCAAGTGCTATGGATCTGATGATGATCGCTTAACGATCGAAACTGACCTTAGAAGTGTATTTATTAATGTCATTTAATTTGTTTTCAGGATTAGGGATTAACCCATCACAATTGGGTATAATCGTGTTGACCGACTGAAAAGCATTAAATTTTGAGTATGTAAAAATATCAACCCATAAAAAAATAACTAGAACAATAAGATAAAAGTACTTCCATACATATTCAATCTTGTCATGGATGTCCTATCTGATGGCTTACGTAGTGCAGCACCATGGTGCATGATGTTTGCCGAAGACATTGTTTTGTGCGACACCAGTAGGAGAGAACTGGAACGGCGACTGGAGAGCTGGCGAAAAGCCTTGGAGACCAGAGGCATGAAAATCAGTCGAAAGAAAACAGAATATTTGTGCCTTGGTGCTGAGGGCAATGAATTAGTGCAGATGGATGGAGTAAGCTTAAGGCCAGTCAGTAGCTTCAAGTATCTTGGGTCAACCATGTCTGAAGGTGGCAACATAAATACTGAGATTAACCACAGGGTTCAGTCAGCCTGGATGAACTGGAAAAGGATTTCTGGCATTCTGTGTGACAAAAGGCTCAGTATAAGGGTAAAAGGAAAGGCCTACAAGACAGCTGTGAGGCCAGCCATGATGTATGGTGCGGAGTCATGGGCAATGAGTAAGTCACAATGTCATAAGCTGGATGTGACTGAGATGAAGATGGCGATGGAGATGAGTAGCATCACTAGGATTGATCACATCGCAAATGAGAAAATCAGGGGCACAGTAAAAGTAACAGAAGTCTCCAAGAAGATCCAAGAGAGAAGACTGCTGTGGTATGGGTATGTTTTGCGTCGGGATAATAACTATGTTGGAAGGAGAGCGATGTGTCTGGTTGTGGATGGCACGAGGAATAAAGGCAGACCTCGAAGAAGATGGACTGACAATATCCATGAAGACCTAATGGAGAAGCAGTTAAGGGACGACGATGTGTGGGACAGAATAAAATGGAAAAGACTTGCCAGATACATCGACCCCACTTGAAGTGGGATAAGATGATGAAGAGGAAGAATAAGATAAAAGTACTGCACATGTCTATGTAGGCAGCAATTTCTCTAGCAAGAATATATAAGTCACTTCATGTAAGGTGACGCCGAGTATATTTCCAATTTCTTTATGTTGCATCTCCTCCTCAATGTAGACCAGAATTGTATTCCTTGTCAGGACTGTGAATCGAATCCAGGTCCATTCTGACAGCCATCTTCTGAAGTACACCTATCCCATGGATGGTGTCAAAAACTAACATTTCTTCTCATAGAAAATTACTCAAAAATCTTCTCTCGCTTGGAAGCTGCTATGTTTGTTTTTAATCAGACACCGCACGTACAGTAGGCTGTCATTAAACCCCCTCAACTGCGCAGACGTTGAAAAAAAAAGTGCAGGCCATTCTAGCGATGTGGGTTTCAATTAAAGTGGGATTAGTATGTAGCTCTTTGGAGGTATTATCCACAGTGGGGGAGGGATAGACGATATTTGTTTATTATTTGCACTAGCCCTGCTTGTTTTGACACTTTCTCATCCTTCCTTCTCAACACAGCCTTTGATTAAACCTCGGCGTGGACATGCATCCTCAAGGAAAAATTATAATCCTGAGGACAGTGGTTTCCTTCCTAGGCTCGGCTAGAAACTACGGTAGTCACCACATATTGAGGTCGATAATCTCTAAGGAACTATACAACCAACACGACAATTCCTGGAACCATATGAGTGACCTAACTCCACTACGCTTTGAAAACGAAGTGTAGCGTGATTTAAGAACGGCCGAAACGTTAATGTTGTTATTATTTGGTTCATTTAAAGTGGGGCTAAGTTAGGTTTTGGAGGAAGAAATCAATTTCCTCTTTTTCGATGTTTTGAGTTCTCAGCATATCGAAAAATCAGAGAAAGTTTTTTTGGAGCAAGATTGTTAATCAAGTTTGTCAACTTTGGCATTTCTCTATTAATCTATTTGCAGACATGTCTTTGACAGCCATTTCATACAACTTTTATTTTTATGCAAATATGGTTCATTATCTCAGAAATCCCTGCATCGATCTACTTGAAATTTTCACGGTATCTTTACACGGATATGTGCAATAATCTGACCTAGAATAATGGTTACAGTATTTAAACATTGCTTCAAAATTGGAGCTCTTTTCTAACTTATCAAAGAAATATTTACAAACAATAAGGTAGAAGAAATAGAACCGTAATATTCTAAGTTTGGATTGCAAGTCTTGCAATCTTCTTCAGTTGTATTTAGTTTCAAATCATTAACTTCAATAATAATGATAATAATAATAATAATAATAATAATAATATCGTATGGCCTAGGATGCCGGGTGCAAGCTTTGTTAATTGACGCCCAAAGGGCAACTTCCATGTCGAATTTTATCGCTCCTTGAAGCGCTATGAAAGTCAAGGATGTTAGATATCTACACTCTTTGACACTATAGCGCTTTCTAGTAGAGAAAAAAGAAACTTAATGTTGGCGGAAAATGACGAGATTAATTTTGCCGTTATGAACACGGCCTACAGAATTCAAATGGATTCTTTAACATGCCAACATCGTAAGACATGCGTATCGTGATTTTTGTTGCCTTTCAAAAAAAACACTTACCACGGCCAGGAGCGAACTTGCAAGCTTGGGGTTGGCAGTCCGATACGATAACCACTCACCAACCGTGGCAAGCTACTAACATTGATAGTAAGGTCATAAATAGGGTTCGGAAATTTAAGGCCTAAAGAAGTACAAAATATGCAAGCAAATATGCCCTAAAACTAGCTAAATATGACCTAAAAACTATAAAATATGACCTAAAAAACGATGACATCCTATTGAAAGGCGGAAGCACACTATCGTCATGTTCCGTGACATCATGCGTACAGTGTCGCAATCTAATTTGTCCAGAAAGATGTGCTAAAAGACGTCCGTAGAGGAGCGCCTTCTTGAAATCAGGTCTTCTAAACCTGCTATCTGCCTGTTCCGGGAAAAGATAGAAAATATATCTACTACACTATTCGGAAATCCTGTGTTTGAAACTCGACGCAGATAACACGTACCTTGTTAACGACGCCTCAATTTAAACAACAAGTAGTTCCGTGAAGAACTATACAGCCTATTTTCATATATCCTACTAATGTTAATTGCCTCTATCAACATACAAAATTTCAGTTTGATTGCTATGTTAGATTTGTAGATACTGAGAACCGACTAAATATTGCAGATGGTAGCCAGGTTGGATTTTTATTTATGTACTATTACATGAAGATTATAGTGTACGTGTGGTTTTCAGACTTCAATCGCATGATTAGGACACAAGAAGTAAAGACGAGATTTTAAAATTTCGCACAGCTGCCATTTTGTGGTTATGAAAACGATTGAAATAAATTAGATACCAGAGGATTAACATTTGTATAAGCATTAACGTGCAAAGTTTCACTGCACTCAGATGGTTAAATCGCGAGAAACGTCCATTTAAATATTTATACTTCGCGTCGCCGCCATGTTGGATTTGTGATCACCAGGATACTGAAAGTCCTATAGGTGAACTTATGTTCATAGCTTCTATGAACTTTAAAAAAATCAGTTTGATTGCTGGAAAAGATTCTAGAAATTGAGAACCGTCAAAATATTTCGGAAGCTCGCCATTTTGGATTATTATATGTATAGGCCATAGAGTTATGTACCATTAAAGGAAAATTATTGCGTAGCTTCATTATTCAAACTTTCACTTCGATCGCATGATTACGACACAAGAATAAAAACTTAATTTTAAAATTTGGCACAGCCGCCATCTTCAGTTTATGTAAAAAATTGAACTAAATTAGATGCCAGTGAATGACAATATGTATAATCATTTACTGTACCACATTTCAATGCGCTCATATGATTAAATCACGAGAAAAAAGAATTCGAATGTTCCAATTTCGTTTGGCCGCCATGATCGTTTCGTAGTTTACAGGTTTTCAAAGGTCACATAAGTGAATTTCTAGTAGTTCTCTTTATCATCATACAAAATTCCAGGGTGATATCTGTAATAGTTTCGGAGATATTGAATGCTGGTAAAATAATTCGCACAGCCACCATGTTGGATTGGTGAGACGTGACAAAATTTGAAGGGCACGGTCGAGGTTACCCTGAATAGAGCTATAAACTTACCGAGTTTCATTGAAATCTCTCCAGGCGTTTAGATTTTATTAGGGGGACACACACACACGAATCACACACACACACACGCACACACACATGGACAAAAGGTGATCTCATAAGCCTATTTTTTCAAAATTGAAAATAGGCTAAAAATGCTGACATTATAACCAAATATGACCTTATATCACTAAAATATGACTAAATATGACCAAAACAATAACAAGTAGTTCCGTGAAGAACTATACAGCCTATTTTCATATATCCTGCTCATGTTAATTGCCTCTATCAACATACAAAATTTCAGTTTAATTGATGTAACAGATTCGAAGATACTGAGAACCATCTAAATATTTCAGATGGTCGCCAGGTTAGATTCTTATTTTTGTACTATTACATTAAGATTAGCCTCCGTGGCTTAGGCGGCAGCACGCCGGCCTCTCACCGCTGGGTCCGTGGTTCAAATCCCGGTCACTCCATGTGAGATCTGTGCTGGACAAAACGGAGGCAGACAGGTTTTTCTCCGGGTACTCCGGTTTTCCCTGTCAAAATTTCATTCCAGCAACACTCTCCACTATCATTTCATTTCATCCGTCATTCATTTAATCATTGCCCCAGAGGAGTGCGTCAGGCCTCGGCAGCCGGCACAGTCCATATCCTCGCCGCTAGATGGGGGCTTCATTCAATCCATTCCTGACCCGGTCGGAGACTGGAAGCAGGCTGTGGATTTTCATTTTCACATTAAGATTATTGTGTACGTGTGGTATTCAAACTTCAATCGCATGATTAGAACACAAGAAGTAAAAACGAGATTTTAAAATTACGCACAGCAGCCATCTTGTGATTATGCAAACAAAGTGGATCAACATTTGTATAAGCATTTAACGTGCAACGTTTCACGGCACTCGGATAGTTAATTCGCGAGAAACATCCATTTAAATATTTATACTTCGCGTCGCCGCCATGTTGGATTTGTGCTCACCAGGTTACTGAAAGTCTCTCTATGAACATAAAAAATTCAGTTTGGTTGCTGTAAAAGATTCATAGATATTGAGAACCGTCTAAATATTTCGGAAGCTCGCCATTTAGGATTGTTATATGTATAGGCCATAGAGTTATGTACCATTCAAAGACAATTATTGCCTAGGTTCATTATTCAAACTTTCACTTCGATCACATGATTACGACACAAGAAATAAAAACTTAATTTTAAAATTTCGCACAGCCGCCATCTTGAGGTTATGTAAACAATTGAATTAAGTTAGATGGCAGTGCATTACAAACTGCAAAATCATTTACTGTACCACATTTCACGGCGCTCAGAGAGTTAAATCACGAGAAAAGTATATTAAAATATTTCGAATTCGCTTGGTCGCCATGTTCGTTTTGTACTTAACATGTTTATGAAATATACATAGGTAAACTTATATCAATACCCTTTATCACCGTACAAAATTGCAGGGTGATATCTGTAATAGTTTCGGAGATATAGAATGTCAGTGAAATATTTCGCACAGCCGCCATTTTGAGGTTATGTAAACAATTGAACTAAATTAGACTTCAATGCATTACAATGTGTGTAAACAAATGCTGTAGCAAGTTTCATTACGTTTGGATAGTTAAATCGCGAGAAAAGTCTATTTAAAAGTCTCAAATGTTCTTGGCCGCCATGTTGGTTTTTTAGTCACCAGGTTTTTGAAAGTCACATAGGTGAACTTCTAGTAGTGCCCTTTATCACAGTACACAATTTCAGGGCGATATCGGTAATAGTTTCGGAGATATTGAATGCTAGTGAAATATTTCGCACAGCCGCCATGTTGGATTGGTGAGACGCAACCAAATTTTAAGGGCACGGTCGAGGTCGCCAGGGATAGCGCTATGAACTTACCGAGTTTCATTGAAATCGCTCCAGCCGTTTAGATTTCATTACGGGGGGGGGGGACACACACACACCTCACACACACACACACACACACACACACACACGCACACACACACGGACAAAAGGTGATCTCATAAGCCTATTTTTTCAAAATTGAAAATAGGCTAAAAATGGCTGAAATATGCATTTATAGGCAACACCAAATTGCTTTAAACGTCGTCAGGGACCCGTCATTCAAACTTATTTTTAAGTTTTCGGGTAAAATGAGCTCTGGAAAAAATATGACTTTTCCGTAATATCCGAACCTTAGTCATAAATGTACCTTTTTCCAAATAGATTGCTTTCAAGAATAATGATTAATGGTAATGTTGGTAACAGTGAATGATAATGCCTTCTCAGTAACTTAACAATTGTATCTTGCAAAGATAAGTGTTGATCAAGTTTTATAACAATTGATTTAGTAATTTGTTGAGGTGAGATGATATTGTCAAACGGAACTGTTTAGGTCAACTATTCAGTTAGCGCCACCTTAAGGGCTTGCGTTTACGTGGTACCTGAGTGACTGTAGGATTTTGTATAATAACCCGTGTTACTGTGGTGTCTGTAAAATTATGTGTTTTGAAACTTGGATTGGGTAGGGGAGGTGGGGTTGGCTTCGAGTTTCGAACCATCCGGGCATTTATCTGGAGTCGAAGTGTAAAAGCACAGAAACCTACTTTTAGTATGGCTGAGATAGGAATCAAATACCCCTCGTTTGAGTACTGCTTCAAGAAGCTGAGTGTATTATTGTGTGTTATGCCCATTATATGAATTGGGAACTGGGCAGTTTCAGAAGGTCCCAAATATTTTTTTACATTACTAAATCCCATGACAATTATAAGGATCTTTTCTGTCGTAATTTCCAGAGATATAAGTTATACAGGGTGCCAGGGAATGTTTTCCGCAGTGCCTACAAGCTGCTGCGAGAGATTACGTCACCAGTTATGTTGGCAGCACGGCTGTCGCTTGTATCATAACAAACAAACAGTAAACTTTTTACTCACCACAGCCATTCATAAGATACTGTTGTACTCTTCCAATAATATAACTATACTCACTGAAGAATTCGACAGCCCACAGTCCCCACATGTGGCCTTCACCCTATCAAGGACACTATGCTGCCAATTTAACTGATGACACAACTACTCGCAGCTGCACGTAGCCACTGCGGAGAACATTCCCGGACTCCCTGTATTACCAGATTTCAGACTACATTATGAGACAATCTCGTGGTGTAGTGGCTAGCATTCTTGGCTGTCATCCATCAGGTCCGGTTTCAATTCCGCTCTGCTAAGGAATGCAATTCTGTTCTGAGGATTAGAACGCGGTAGACAAAGTCTCGTGAGGCAAACTTGGGAAGATTCCGTCCTTAGTCATCATAGAAGTGGTTTCCTGCGGTGACTTTCTGAGACCATGGCCGTCTCTAATCCTACCCTCAAATAAAGACACACTGCTACAGATGCCATTATAATACTCGTTATAGATACATTTCTTACACATGGGACTGAATTACCACGATGTCAAAGTCACTAAATAATAAATAATATTCGTGTGGCCTCCGGAGAGGCCAAGTGCAGATCTTTCAACCTAACGCCTGCGCGTCGTAATGAGGATGACGTGATGATGAAGACGTCACATACACCCAGCCCCCGAGCCACGGGAATTAACCCCAGGAGATTAAAATCCTTGATGGCTCGGCCGAGAATTGAACCCGGGGCACTTTGGGCCAAAGCCTAGCGCGCTAACCATTTACCTGCAGAGCCGGACCAAGTCACTAAATAAAAACCAGCAACAATATACTGTGTGACGTGTAAAAATTCGTCAACGGGAAATCACCCCCACTTGCAAATAAAATAAATGAATGAGTGAATGAAAGAATGAATGAATATACTGGATGTGGAAACATGGGAGAAAATATAACTCTTTCCTCGTAAATGTTTGAGCGTTCGATAAGTACAGGCGAATATATGAGGCACGTCCAGAAAGTAAGTTCCGTTTGGTAATAAAATTAAATTGTGTACAGATACAGAAAAATTATTTTTATTGCACAACATTCTACACCTCTTAAACTACTTTTCCACATAACCGCCGAACTTTTGCAGGCATTTGTCTTAGTGTGGCACAAGGTTTTGGATACCTTCTTCATAGAAGTTTGCCGCCTGTGTCTTCAAGCAGTTGGAAACATCTTCTTTCAGCTCGTCGTCATTGTTGAAGTGTTGACCGCCAAGGAAAGACTTGAGATGTGTGAACAGATGAAAGTCGCTAGGAGCGAGGTCAGGGCTGTACGGAGGGTGGTCAAACACGTCCCAGCCAAATCCCTGTAGGAGGTTTTTCGTCACATTTGCAGTGTGTGGTCGTGCGTTGTCGTGAAGAAAAAACAACACCTTTTGACAGCAACCCTCGGCGCATATTCTGTGTTGCGGGGCGCAATTTCCTAAGTGTCTCGCAGTAAGCATCTGCGTTGATTGTTTGACCACGCGGTAAGAAATCAATAAGTAAGATGCCTTTCCAGTCCCAGAACACTGTGCACATCATTTTCCGAGGTGTCAAGATTTGTTTCGGCTTAACCTTTGCTGGGGATGAAGTGTGCCTCCATTCCATTGGTTGCCGCTTACTTTCAGGGGTGTCGTAAGAAACCCAAGTTTCATCTCCTGTGACTATCTGTGTCAGAAATTCTTCGCCGCATTCATTGTAACGGGTCAAAAACTGAAGTGCACTACCCATCCATTTTGTTTTGTGTTGCTTCGTAAGAATCTTTGGTACCCAACGTCGGCAAAGTTTACGACAGTTCAGTTTTTCGGTAACAATTTCATGAATTAGTGATCGTGAGATTTGGGGAAATTCCATAGCGAGAGCACTAATAAACGTGCGGTTTTCCCGGATCTTGTCATCAATCGCGTGAACCAGTTCTTCTGTAACCAATGATGGACGCCCACTTCGTTCTTCATCGTGCACTTCACTACGTCCTTCATTGAACTGTCGGACCCATCTTCTCACCATTGAATCACTCATCGCATTTTGTCCATACACTTCGCAAATTTGCCGATAAATTTCAATTGGTTTCACTTTCCTAGCATTCAGAAAACGAATCACAGATCTGATTTCACAAGCGGCGGGATTTTCAATCAACACCGACATTGTACGAGTAAACATGTACAGCAACGCGTACGTGGCTGACAGCGCTCTCCAAATGGCGCAGGTTTCTTCTCCTTGATACAGAGCGTCTACTGCGCATGTGCGGAACTGCGCTGCAGCGGAACGTACAACTAGTTGAAGACACAGGCGGCACACGTCTATGAAGAAGGTATACAAAAACTCGTGCCACGCTACGACAAATGCCTGCAACATTTCGGCAGTTATGTGGAAAAGAAGTTTAAGGGTTGTAGAATTTTGTGCAATAAATAATTTTTCTTTATCTGTACACAATTTAATGTTATTACCAAACGGAACTTACTTTCTGGACGTACTTCGTATAATACTTATTCAACGGGCCGTTGAAGCTAACTTAATTTTCTATATTCTGCAACACGGTTACTCTCCTTATTCGCATTCCTAACCCGTGGAACGCCTGGTTGAATAGCTGGTAGATTTATAAAAATCTGAAAATATACTTACTTATTTATAGGTACTTACCTATTTTATTTCTTCTTCTTTTCTCGATTTGGCCATCTTTGGTCCGAGTAAAATAATCCATTGCATTCACTGTCTCTTATTGCCTTTATCCTTTCTTGCCTTCCACTAGTTCTTCATTATTTCACTTTGTCTCCTTCTCTCTTCCGTCCAGAAGTTAAACCGCGTCTTCTTTTCCTTCTCGAGGAATCCCTTGATTTTTTTAAATCATATTTCTGAAAAGTGGTCTGTCCTGAATAATATCTATTGTTACTTCTAACTCTTCCATATCCCTTTTTATATTTTGTATACATGACTGAAAATATGTTTCTTGAGTCCGGTGTTATTCATCCTCATTATTTTACTTATTTATTTTATTATTTATCTATATATTTATTTATTTATTTATGACAGAGAGAGGAACAATTGACGACTTAGTTTATTTGTCAAATGCACGATGTAATTGCATACGTTTTCGATGGTCGTTCATCTTCTTATATAACTCCTTGGTAAATTTATGATGGAATTTGAGTTAAGACCATGAATGGTGAACGTTAATTGAAGTAAAGTTCTGCTGACTGAGGAGCTGTGCGGTGGGTCTTGAGAAAAGCGGCGACGAATCTTTGCTTTTAATAAAGATGATGAAGATGACGAGTGAGTGTGGAACGACACAGATATTAAAAAGAGGAGGGGAAGTTTGTGTAGTTAATTTGATTGCGGGGTGACAGTAATGAGGCATATAATATGACTCTCCAAGAAGTTGCGCCTGCCAGCTAAGTTTTCAAGCACCTTTCAAGAGGAAGCAACATAACGCCAGCGGTGATACGATGCTTGTGAGACACACTCAAGGACCTTGTGATACTTCAAACCGCGTGATCTCATCGCCCTTCAGAGTAATAACACTACCTGAGTGTTATATACACACGGAAAGACCAAATAAATCATTTTGATTCTGAAAGAGCATTTCACCATATGAACACATTTTCCATAAAACGTAAGGAACTTTCTGTAAGGTTCTGTAAGGTGGCTTCTGTGGCATAGTTGGTAGCAAGCTGAGCTTCTATGACAAGATCGTAGATTGAAACCTGGCTGATGTCGTCGGATTTTTAAGAGCGTTAAAATCCCTCAGTATGCCTTCCTTCGGAGGGGAAGTAAAGCTGGCGGGCCATGTATTAGATTTATGGCATGTAAAAGAACCTTCCACTAACTTCAATTGTGAGAAGCTTATTTTGTAGGTTTGATTTGATTAACGCTCTGTTAGTTCCTACGTTCGCCGCCAGGTGCTGGTTGTGGTGGCATCTAGTAGCCAAGTTCACAGCTGTGTCGATGACGGTAGCATTTGGAAGCAGAAAAGGGTTAGTATACAAATTTTGGTTCAGATCGGTGAAACGGTGTAGATTTGTGCCAAAGGGAATAAATGCAGGGAATGGAGTGGTCTGTCCGAAATTGCATGTAAACAGTGTTACTTGCAGGTTTTCAAAGGGTAAGTATACACATTTTGCTTCAGATTAGTGAAACGGTGTGGATTTGTGCCAAAGGGCCTAAATGCAGGGAATGGACTGGTCTGTCAAAAATTTCATGTAGACAGTGTTACTCGCAGGGTCCCAAAGGGTAAGTATATAAATTTTGGTTCAGAATAGTGAAATGGTGTAGATTTGTGCCAAAGGGCCTAAATGCAGGAAATAGACTGGTCTGTCATAAATTTCATGTAGACAGTGTTACTCGCAGGGTTCCGAAGGGTAAGTGTACAAATTTGTTTCTGATCGGTTGAACGGTGTAGATTTGTGCCAAAGGGCCTAAATGCAGGGAATGGAGTGGTCTGTCCGAAATTTAACATGGCCTAAACTATTCCTCTTGAATCAGGCTATCATATACAAAAATATTTTTTCGAATCCGACTGGTAGTTCCAGAGATTAGCGCATTTAAAGACACAAACACACAGACAAACTCTTCAGCTTTATTATATTAGTATAGATAATACGCCTAACCGCCATCTTGAATATGGATTCACTGTTCTTTTGCTTTGGAAATACGAAGTGACTTAAAAGTTTCTACCTTATTGTTAAATTTCGTTATTTTAGCTCTAAAACTATGAGAGTTATAAATTTATTTTTGAATTTCAAGATGACAGCTTCGGTGATATAATATTTTGACTAAAGCAAGTGATATGATACGCATACCTTGCCAATATTCGACTTATTACGCAGTTATGTTCTGAGTTGTCGAGTTTTCTGAATGCCGAAAGAAGTGTGATGAAGAATTAACAGGTCACTGTTATCACTTCTCAATCCACATCAACCTGCGATGACGTAAGCGAGACAGCAATATATCATACACTTAACACAGTCTCCACGGACATGCAAAGGACGGACAAGGTTTTTTAATTAGTTGGTTTCTTACTTAAACATTTGTGTATATGTGTGTTTGTGTGTAAGGGTCATGAGGGCCAGATAGTGCAGAGGAGTAGCTGCTTGCAGTTTTCGCGGACGGCCGAGGTTTGATTACAGATGACTGAAAATTGGATTTTTCCCCTGAGAAATCACGTGGGTCAGGTACTACAACCGGTCAAAACCAGTAATACCCAGAGTGGCTCGGACGGCCCCAAGCAATTGGGATGCGCTGAAGAAGGTTTAATCGACCGGAGTTATTACGCTCATTAACGTCGTAGACCATGGGGACCAGTATCTCAAGATGCATCATTTTATGACAAAACTAGACACAGAGTAGGAGATAAGTATTCACGTACATTACAACCAAACAAGGGTCCATTGAATTCAACAACCTGGCCATGGCTCACCTAATAGCGACAATCGTGGAAAAAATTGTAGTCAAAATAGCAAACTCTCTTTATTTAGGGTGGCCTATCATATGAAACCTTAAACGATGGGTAATAATAACAACAACAATAATGATAATTGACCTTGGTGGTCACTCTAAAACTATAGATATTGATAAGCAGGAACAGAGAATTTTCTGGAAAATTTATGGTCACAGTAGATAAAATGGATCGTGGATTAGGATGGGAACAGTGCAGTGGACGTTTACTCCTTAACTGACAGGTTTACTGATGCCGTACGCAAGAGACGCTTAAAATTCTACGGATAGAGTTATAGAATGGACAACGACATACTAACCAAAAGATTGTCTTGAAGTAATAAACTCGAAGTAGGTTAAATCGAACTGGCAGATATTGGGCTAGAAGAACCTAAGGCGGACCTCCAAAAAATAAATATTACGGACGACGTGTAGCCTTTAGTACAATAGTAGGCAAGCACACGTTCGTGGAGAAACCTTAAAGGAAAACTGGTAGAAAGTGGTTCACAGAACGCAAGATACAGCACAGTGCATTCAAGAAGAAATTTTTGGAGGATAAGAACGTGAAAATCATTAGGCCAACTAACACGCTCTTTGAGTGGGAATCAATAATAATAATAATACCAATAATAAAAGACGCCTCTGAAGGGAACCCTGCAGACATTGGATCTTCCCATTAATACCGTGACATGCATCCAAGAGATGGGCTACACTCAGCCTCGGGAGGCAAGGCTGAGGGTAGACAGGTTCGATCATCACCTTACCTGTTCTAGAAATGGCTTTCCGTGGTTTCTAATTGAGGCGAAGGGTGCAATAAACACTTAGGTCGTTTTTCCGGTGAATAAAATTATTGAACATTGCAGGAGACATCTAGCGTTGCCTTAACGAAATAATACTGGAAGGGTAGATAAAGGACACATTGAGTATTATAAATGAAAAACTCAGACATTTACAGTGTTGCAAAACTTTGGAACTGATTTTCCCAAAACAGTGTTTTCAGACTTAAGTTCTTATTGCACCCATCGTTCTATTCCAGGCCATTGGTGGGATAGTTCCTAACAGAAGCCATGGCCACCTTCTGAATCCTAGCCTTAATTACAAACATGCATACTGTACCCAATTGTCATCATGTGGAACATGTGTTCGTATCCCAGCTAACTCACGGTCTTTCGAGGTATGGGACGTTCCTGCCCACCATACGACCACATGCTCAGGATTTGAGTCTACCAGGTAACTACTCTACATGAAATAAACAACATATTCCTATAATAAAACATTTACTGGTATAAAAATCATGGCTATACAACAAGTACAAATAAAGGATAAATTATATTTAATTCCCACAATTAAAATCAGGGTTATTCTGTGAGTCTCTTCTTAATTAGTGCTATACTGCACTCAAATCTATTTCTAGCATCCTATCATCGATACTTTCAGACTTCTACGAGTCTCCATAGTGTTCATCATGTGATACAATTTACATAATTGGAGTATCACAACACAAAAAGTCACATATCACATCTAATGACATTAATACTGTAAAAATAAAACATTACTCCGTTTCTTATGGCATTTACTTTGATTAGCATAAATTCATTATTTTATGCCTTAATTAACAAATATTAGTTGTGTCGTGTGAATCATCTTCCTTCTTTTCCATCAATATGAAACGCTTAAAAAGTGGTACGTTTCCCTTCCAAAATAGACATGGATAGAAATGTTTATAGTTTCACCATACAACGATTTTCTGGGTCTTGTCGGGCTTATTATCGTTACAAACGTGTCATTTTCTTAGAAATCACATACCCGTCTGCATAAATTAGCGTGAACTGGCAAAATGCATTCTAAAAGGATGCCTAACAATTTATTTGGTTCAGTGTTCCTCCTCAGAGAATAACTGGGCCAAATATTATCCGATTTCATTGATCCAACAACGTATGTGTGCTGAAACACATCATTTAATTCAATTGGCATCATCATAACACTCATATCTTAATTGCATATTGAAATATCGAGATTCTTCAGTGTCCCACTATGACTCTAATTTAAAGGACTGGCGGACCAACGTCCCCTTCCCCTAGCAGGCAATAAAATTAGTTCCGGCAGGCCGTGCAAGATGGCCGCTCGTCTCAGTGGGCTACCCCACTCCTTCTCATCTGCTGTCAAGGTCAACTTTGTTTACAATCGCAGTACAGTAGAGATACGCTAAGTGTTGTTCTTAAGTAATTGAGTCATTCTAATTATTGAACACCTATATTTATAGTGTATTGGGCTCAACTCGGCTCCTTATTAACATTCATGGCTGGGGATGGATCCTGTGATAGTCTTGCCGTTCTATGGTGAATACTGGTGGCTTTGGACGCGCATCATAATGAGAACACAAGATTCTCACCAGCAGCTGTCTCAATAATAACATAATAAGGAAATCTGCGTTTCCTAAACGACGAATATGATTCTTACCTCTCAGGGTAGATCATTTTTACAGGTGCTCACGGAGTCTCGACGGACGTCACTCGTGGACATAATTCATGCAAGCGATGGATACAGACAGGCTCTGTCCAATTCGCTGCGAATAATAAAGTATGCACAACGGCGATACTAACTCGTAGATTAGCCAACTTCTCACCTAACGTGCAAGCTTTACTAGTTTGGTCCCCGCAATATTTATTTACGTAAATCACTGGATTCTACGTTAATTCTGCATGCTATATGCGGCTCAAACAATACTTCTCATAGATGACTCAATTATTAAGGCACCCGCGTTCTCTCTGTAATAAAACTTAAGCCAAAGCTTTAAATAGCTCCTAATAACAAGTATAAATTTACTGGCTTACATTACCTTAATGGTCCTCAAATACAATCCTAAGAATTTACCATATCAAATATTCCTTCAACACTTCACTTGACACTGAAAAACTCTGGTATCTCGCTATATTCCACGTTACTTTCTTATTGTTTACCAAAATACAGTATCTTTATATTAGACATGACACACTTTGAACGTGATTTAGGCCAAAAATGCCTATTACTTTACTGTTGCCGACCCCAGATTATTATTATTATTTATCATTTAACGTTACCGTTACATCCATCACTATTTTAGGCCTGACTGGCCCTAAACAAATCACCTTCCAAGACATATTCTATTCAAGACGAGTGGTGAAAACTCGTTCAATAAGTGACTGTTACATCTTAGTCTCAAAGTGATGCATCGTTGTATGGTGGACTATTTAGTTAGAATAACATTGTAAATTGGTACTCACTTTTTATTTTCGCTGGATGATACCAGCATTTCAGCTCCAGGCCTACCATGACGCTTGATTTAAGCCATCATGCTATATCTTACTCGACACTTGATTTCACATATTTCCCACATGATAAACATACTCTTATCAGAGGCTTCTTTCACTATTACACAATACATATTAATCACAATACACATGAACACTTTTAAATCACTATAACACAATGTATGTACACTTTCTCACTATTTCACAAGTTGATCCTTAATCGGACTCCTCCTACGCCTGACCTCAGAGATGCGATGCAATTACGCCAACCGCTGGTCACCGTGAAAGTCTAACTGCGTTTACGGGCGTTCGATCCTCGTCACCTTCAATATCGTTCAGTTCACTGTCCAGATTAATTGGCGATGCCTCCCAGGCTCCCATAATTGTAGTGATCCTGATGAAAATGTCATATACAACTCTGACAAGACCTCCTGGTATATGTAATGTCCAAAAACATTATTATTTACCTTTTCGCTGTAGCGAATTTATATTTGCGTCAGATAATGGATAAATATCTGTATTAAATTAACTTCGACGCACTTCATGATTATACTTATGAAGCTGTATGCTGCGCTTCCATTGTTCTTCAATTGCTGAGCGTCGATACTGTAACATTTCGCGCGCTTACTGGCAGCGTATTAGTTACGTGTATACTGGAGAAGAACTTGAGAACAGACTGAAGACAACCAAAGACAACTGGCTTGGTCTGCACTGCTCCCCCTTATATAGGTTTCTCGTAAAAACTAGTCCACCGGACATACGGGTGCGACTCCTTCCTTGAAATAATACACTTTCAGCCGAAATGACATATACACCTTGTTTATTTAGGCGTGGAAGTTTCATAAACATTCGCGTGCACGCGATCGCTTCGGCCAATTAATTACAATTAATTGCCTTATCCCATCGCGTCAGGACGCCACCATGGTGATTCCCCTCTGGCTGGTCACCAAATCACTCCTCTCGAGCGTAAGCTCGGTGTTAACACGCTCATTTAGAGATATAGGCTTTAATTTAGGTGTCAGACCCCTCCTAAATTATCTCTCCTTGAATATATTCACCTGGGTGTACATTTCACTCCATTTCAATGCTCCACTTGGCTGTAATTAATTAATTTCCGTGGGCAGTAATCCCCACCATAGGTTCCATCGTTGTCAAGCGGTGAATACCCGAGTCATTAATTTTGAGCTGTCTTCTCGGTCCAGACGAAAGTAGTTCGCTCGGCGCCTACAATCTCCACCCACTTGCCAACTCCAATTAGTAAAACGTCAAACTGGCCTGCTCTCGTTCTTGTATGCTTCGAAAACGTATATTTGCTTGCATTTGCTTATAATTCTTCACCTTAAACTGCTATGATATTCACATACTGGGCGTGAGATCATGCTACATTATTATATGTCATTATTTAACGCATTGCTCTTCGGGTTCCCTAAAACTGTTCCCCCTCAGAGATCAATGGTTCGATTCTAGTTAGAATCATGTGCCTGGTCTTCTCAGATAGGACCTGAGTTCGATGCCAATCTGCCGTGACCGATTGGGCACAATACTTGTACATCGCAAGGACACAGATTATCAGCCATATGCCACCCACTCACATCCATGTACACGAGGCTACATGACTAATATGTCAGAAAGCCTCAAAAATATAAGCAAATAGAGGAAGGAAGCTTATAGTTTAACGTGGATGATCTCGTAATCATGAGCCACGAAACCTCCTTTATACTTGGAATCCGATCAACAGAGTGTGAAATTTTACTTTGAAGGTCTTATATGCATTAACTAAGAATCGAACATAATCCGCCTTGATGAGAGACAAGCAGCATGAGCACTGGGACATCACCCCCACCCCTAAAATGAATCAACAGCAATAACACATTTCTTCCTGACTCCAAGGCCTCGTTAACATTGTTCACAGGCTTCGAAGAGTCCAATATTTCAGAAATAGAGATTCCGAAAGTGAATTATAACCAGAGAGCAAATTCCAGGTGAATCAGCTGACCCTAATGTTGTTTTATGCAGCCCAACTAGCGTTGTTATCAGGAAGGTCGATATTTCTCTGCTTGCATCCCGTCTAGTACTAATGCACTGCAAGCATATCCCGCAAACGATGTTGTTGTTTGAGTCTTCAGTCTTTTGACTGGTTTGATGCAGCTTTCCATTCCTCCCTGTCCTTAGCTAATCGTTTAATCTCTAAATAGCTACCACATCCTACATCCGAGGCAATCTGTTTAACATATTCTAAACTTGGTCTACCCCTACAGTTCTTGTCCTCGACCCTTCCTTCCATATCTAAGCTTGCTATTCCTGGGTGCCGCAAACGATACTGAACGCTATTATTTTCCCTCGATGTGACTACAGACTAATACGAGGGAAAAATAACAATTAGTGTCCAGTATCGTTTGCGGGATATACTTGCAGTGCATTAGTACCATACGGGATGCAAGCAGAGAAATATCGACCTTCTTGACAACACGCTTTGTTTGCGCTGCATAAAACAATATTATTAGGGTCAGCTGATCCACCTGGTATATATTCATTTGAAGCATTTCCGCCTCAGAAGGGCTGAATTTCATTTCTTCATGAAATGAATACGAAATGATCGACCAAAGGGCCACAGTATAATACGATTAAAAATTCACGGTAATGTTATATACCAAATAGATATATTCATATAAAATGAAATCAATCTAGAATTTATGGACAGACGAATTTCCATAATTGAGAGTAATACAGATATATTTGCGACAAAAGCTCTATCCATAACTAGTAAATATTACGTTGTATTTCTTAATTAAATACATGGAGTAAATAGTAAAAATTTGAGTAGTGAATACAGTTTATTGTGTATTTTTGCTAATCTCCCTGAGGATCATAAAGCGTGGGTAAACAATAAGAATAATAATACTGTCCAGTCCAGTAAACAGTGTGGAGTATTGTGTCCCGGAGGACCCTCGTGTTCCACCAAGCGCACTGCCAATATTTGCACCATTCTCCATTACCATGGCATAGATAAACAAAACTGTTTAATTTTCTTTCACAGTAATTATGATGTATTTTTGCCTGTTTTAATTGAAGAGATTAAAGTCATGGTACCGTCAGTCAGTCCATAAGTACGTGTTTTTCCCCTCACATGAGATAGAATTAACCATTAAAGGCTACCCAGAGTGAAATTTCACCCAAGAAAAGTATTGTTTGTTTACTGTTAGTTGGCTGGCCTGAATGGAGCATCCTCCTTCCATGTGTCCTTTCTCAACACCAGTCTACGGGTAGCGATTGTTGCGTCTGCACTAGTATATCACATGTGAGTGGGTGTTCTTCCACCCACTGTAGACTTGGTGACCTTGTTTTCATGAAGTGTTCATAAGCTGTTTTAGTTACGGCAATACAATAAAGACGTATTATTCGAGGGTAAGGAACTGAAAGCTAGTGATTTGGCAGCCGTAGTTGGTATGCTCGAAGTGGAAATATCTATCTCAGATAATGGTGGATCACAGGAAGTTGCATTGGTAAAATAATTTAATTTTTTGTTATGTGTATAGCCTATTAGTTGACTTTATAAATGCAATTAATATATAAAGAACACGAGGTGCAAGAAAGTACATGCAAGTGAATCATTTGAAATGTCTATGACAACTTATACATGGCGCCAGGAAATGTTCTCCGCAGTGACTGGCGGCAGTTTAGTTGGCAGCACGGTGTTCTTGATAGGACGAATCCCACACGTGTGGACTGTAGGCTGTCGAAATCGTCAGTGTGTATTGCAATAAGCGAGCGCATGTGTCATCAGCACTTCCAGCATCTGTTATGTATGGCTGTGGTGAGTACAAAATTTACTGTTTGTTTTGATACATGCGACAGCAGTGCTGCCAACGTAACTACTGACGCTAGCTCTCGCAGACTCGTGTAGGCACTGTGGAGAACATTTCCTAGCGCCCTGTAGAATATATCATTAAATAATTGGCGTGTGAAAATTCACCCATGGTAGCGTTGGCTTGAGGTTTAATAAGTGTATACTTTAAGGTGGAAGAGAGTTACTCTTCGTAAACCAGCATCAAAACATCACAAACGACAGCCTCAATATCAGTTTAGAAAAGAAAACTTAATACAGGGTGAGTCATCTAAAACGTTCATCGCAAACATTTCGGAAATGGAAAGTGCTATTGATGTGCGGTTTTCACAGACTTGCTTGGTGGTCGTGGGCTCGAACTTTTAGGCTATAAATCTATTTGAATAATACTTCGAACGTGTATTATTTGAGCAAACATGCACTTTCTTAAATGGACCAATTCCCATTGATATTAACAAAATAAAAGTAGGGTAAATTAGAATGTCAATGGCGTTTGTTGCAGGATTCTAGTGCAAGTGGTTTGCGAGAGGTCGTATATTGAAAATGTTCCACACCGACACTTGCACATACCTGTGGTAGCACACACTAAAGAGAAACAAACGTGAATACACTCCTTATGTGGGTTCTGAAAAGTGAAGAACACACTGACCTTAAAGGTTGTGTTCAAAATGACAGAAATATTTGCAGCGCAATGTTTAGGTGACTCACTCTGTATACATCATGAACTATAACTCCACCCACAAACTCTGCGACGATGCTCAGGGACGCCCTCTGAGTGTTTTGATGCGGAGGACTCATGATCTCCGGTGGCTCGATTCGATATTTTGCCCCAGTCATCCTTGTTTCGGAGAAAATACCTTCACAACAATTCAAAAGCCTGTAATATGCAATGATCTAAACTTACAAACATTTATCAGCATAACTCGGCATGAAAAGGTGGTAGTCTTACTATAGTTATGTTTCGAACACCCTGTGTATAGCAGACGTATTAATTAATATTCTGAATATAAAACTGAATTAATAATTACATCTACGTCCAACCAATTTCCTTAAGATAGGGAGAAGTACGGAATGAAATAAGGAACACTTTAATTAAAAGAAGAGGGAAGCGGAGATCGAACAGAGCATTAGCTAGGAAGAGTGTAAATCAGTCTTACTCTAAATAGTGCTCTCAGAAGATTGGAACATTAATGTGTATCTCGCTGCAGGCACATCACATCATCAAGAGGATTTTTGCTACTTGCTTGTTTGCTGTGTTCATCCACCTTAAGGTTCGCCAGACCTTATTTAGCTCCGTACTGCACACCGCTCATTTCCTGCAAAGATAACCCTCCCAACACCACGTGCATAATTAAAATTCCTTTAAAATGTAGGCTAAGCGCGTGCAGTATGGTTATAGCCTAATTAACTACAGGCGGACCACAGTTCACTTTAGAGGCAGAACAGGAGCTTCTGTTTAGCATTAAAATAAAGGAAAAACAATATTTTATATAGACAGATATTCATAGATAATTTCTACCTGAACAAAAATTCAAAAATGTATGCCTTCTCTTTTTATTTCCGTTTCTGTGAGGGAAACTTTATTTATACGTAGAGGTTTGATGAGAATGATTTGGTTATCTCGAAGGATATTTTAATAATATGATTAATAATTATGATAATAACAATAATAATAATAATAGAGAAGATCACAGACACAATGCGAAAATGCAGAGTTTGCTTCTACGGTCATATACGATGGATGATCGACTCCCGTTGGACGAAACGTATCTTCAGTATATTCGACTCAAAACCAAAAACGACAATGCCATGGTATGTTAACGTCCAGAAAGATCTGAAAGAAATGGGGATACGAGCAGAAGATGCACAAGACCGAAATCTTTATAGAGCAGCCATCAAGACGTTTGGGACTTTCCGGGACCAAAAACGGACAACTGGTGCGAAATGGACAGAGTAACGTCGTGCTAAACACAGTGAGCTCATTAAGACAATGTGGATCAAGCGAAAAATGAGCAAATGCCAGAATGTAAAATGAGGCTTATCGTGGTCCCTAGTTCGCCGATTAGCGAAATTGAATGAATTCTCTTGACACGGCCACTCAACAAATCAATCAATTACAGGTGCAAGCAGCAATGGCAGGTCTTCAGATTCCGTTTGAAAAAACGCAGTTTATAACGAATATCAAGTCAGAACCCAGAGAACTCATGGTGAAAGGAGGACAAATAGGCTAACACAGGTAGAGGAATTAAAATACCTGGATGAATGGATGGAGCCCAAAATTCGTGAAAAAGAAGCTTTCGAGTCACGAATTAACAAAGTGGAAATGGCTTACCATTTAACCAGACATTTACAAAACACGATCAATGTCCTTCAAAGCCAAACTGAGGCACTACGTTGCCGTTATTCGCCCAGAGGAGTTATACGCATCAGAATGCCTGGCGATAAATAATAAAGAACTGGGAGAACAACTGGAAGCCAAAGAGAGGAAGATTTTGAGAAAGATTTTGGGCCCAGGCAAGGAACGAGGAGAGTATAGAAGATGACACAACGATGAACTTCATCTATATGTGGAGAAAATAACGGGCACCATACGCAAAAGAAGACGCTCCTTTTATGGCCAGTTAACACGAATGAGCTCCGGAAGATTGTCCAATCGAATCTGTGCCTATTTTGTGGGAAAGAAAACCAAAGGGATCTGGTTTTCAGAGGTGGAAAAAGACCAACAAGAACTGGGGATATATTATAAGAACGTGACTCTTTGAAGAAGAAACTTGGGGAAACACAGAGTTTTCAGCCAAAACCCATAATGAAAACCTGCAAGAAGTGGACCGAAGAACGAAAAGAAGCTCACCGAAGAAGAATGCGCGAACACTGGGCCAATGTGAGAGAACGAGGGAAAGGGCAGTTGAAAAAACGTGATCCATAGAAAACCGAAACGATTATTAAGAAAAGAACAATAATAATAATAATAATAATATTTTGTCCAAATTCATGGGAAGAGTTAATGAAAATTAAATGAATAGATAACACTTAGCAAAGAATTGGAAGGAAGTTGCCGTGGGCCATAAAAAGGTACCAATCCACTATTCTCCTGGAATTGAAAACGAGAACTACGGGAAAATATTCCAATTATAATAATTATAATAATAATGTTTCCATACTATCAGTAACCAACGGCTTGCCATGCTCCAACAACAAATCCCTTAAGATCTCTTAAGGTAAGCGATATTGGGCATGGTCAGAACATGGATGGGTGACTATTTCTGGGGGATTACATAGTGTTGGCGGGTGAAGGAACAATGGAGGGTAATGAACCTGGTCAGCCCAACGCAAGTAAACCCTGACTAAGGACTGCCTTTTCAGAGGTGCAAACTAGCGTATGGCTCAAAACCCTTCTTTATGTTATCAGTAAACATCAGCCGACGTAGAACCAAGGATGCAAATTATTTTAGAACAGGATCACATGATGTTGTTTCATTAGAGGGGCTTGGACATTTTTGGTCATTTATCCCTATGGACATGAGTGTGTGTAATTTAGTCTGATAACCTGCGTCATTGCGATGGCTGTATCAGTGTATGTATTCGTAATTCATTGGACGGAGGCGAAGGAGACCTTAAGTTAGGAACCACCCTGGCATTTGCCTCGAGAATATGTGGGAAATCACGAAAATCCACTTCGAGTGTGGTTGAGGTAGGAATCAAATCCATATATTCTTAGTTTTACCTCATGGGGCTGAATGTAGCCCATTCCAGTTCTCACACAAGATTTACATTCCCTGGCAGCGCAGGGAATCGAACCCGGACAATCAAGAATGTTAGCCTCTGCTCCACGAGGTACCTCATAATAGGCTGGATATCACCAAGGTAACTAGAATACTATCACTATTAAATAGAACCGTAGATGTAAATTGCACCAGGAAGGATTCCGTGTAAGAATAAACAATTTTCTGCAAAGAACATCGTGCCTGACCCCGTAGTAACTCATGAATAAAGATTTAGATTTTATGTTCGACCCTAACTATTATGTGTCAGAAAACTGTATCATAATGAGGCTCATTATAACACTATTTTTCATTATGAAACAGTTTCTCCCACCAATCAGAGCTCAAGAAACAGTTGTGTGACCAATTAGATAAGGATACCTTCGCGCATGCGCTCAAAATCCAACATGTCTATATAAATTACCGAAAGTGCACCGTCCATATCTTCGCGTAAATAAACTTGTGAATATGAGACAAGAAATAGCACTGTACCTTAATATCCTCAAATCCAATTTCTACACAGCGCGTTGTATTGATACGACTTTGGTGACAGTTTTACTGAATACCCAATCTGAACATATGGCATTGAAGCACACAGAGCGCATGCGTCGGTTGTCCAGAGAGCTTGGAAAACAGAGATACACTACACACCGCAGCACCCGATCACAACATTCTAGTGACTGAACAGATATTTATGAATATTTATGTTAAAATATATAATAAAGTTATAACTATCGTCGAACATAAACAGTCGTATGCAACTCGCCTATAATGGTAATTAAGACACTCGTATGGAAATTATAAAACTCGCATACGCTCGTTTTATAAAAATACTCGTGTCTTAATTATAGCCATTATAGGCTCGTTGCATAATGTACTATTGTTCCCTTTTATTTCTTCAATATCATAGTGATTTATGTACACAAAATGGTGAATAATATAATTTATGTTCGACCCTGACTATTATGTGTCAGAAAACTATCATAATGAGCCTCATTATAACACTATTTTTCATTATGAAACAGTTTCTCCCACCAATCAGAGCTCAAGAAACAGTTGTGTGACCAATTAGGAAAGGATACCTTCGCGCATGCGCTCAAAATCCACTGTAAACAATAGGTGTTCTGTGTTAACATGCAAAGTGAATGTTCTCTGCGTCTGGAGTGCCTTGACCCACGCAATAGCTCTGTTCAGTCAGCAAAGCCAGCACGCCCTGTTCACTAACTGAATCCCACATATATTTATGAATATTTATGTTAAAACATACAATAAAGTTATAATTATCGTCGAACATAAACTGTTACGTTCGACGATGTCGATATGTAAATATTATACGTCAGAAAACTGTATCATAATGGATGTCATTAAAGTAGCCTACTACTTTTCATTACAACACTGTTTTTCCAACCTATCAGAGCTCAATATTTTCATTCATTGACCAATTAGGTAATGATAGCGTCTGACATACACTGAAAATCCAACATGTCGGGCATGAATTACATGATTTGAATGTTGACAATGTAGCCTATATTGGATCAACCATTGTAGTTACAATGCATAAACAAACTGGGCAATATTGAAAAAGAAATAGCACTGTACCTTAATATCCGCAACTCCAATTACTACACATTCGTAAGATTTCGCCGACAATTTTATTAAATGCAGTTGTTGACATAAACACACCATGGAGGAATCAGGCATGTGACATTAGTTCCTCGGAAATTATAATCCAGCCCCCTGTTCAGTAAATGGATTTCTTATGCGAAACTTTCCCGCCAGATACCGTTACTGTTCTATTTGGGACTAAATTGATTTTCCTTCCGTTGACAATCTATGCGCATCAAATTTGAAGAATAACTAGTTGATAATACGATACATTTCAATTTTAAAGCGTTTGTAACAGCTTATATTTTTGTTATTTGACCAAAACAAGAAAATGATCATACACAGCACCTGTGCACTATCTGCAACTTCAGGATAAACAATGTTTCAAAGCTTTGGGATCCGTTATTGGGTAGAGATCAAATACTGAGCCCACACAATTCCCAAGAAGAACAAGTCAACCGACAGGATATCGACAGATATTTATGAATATTTAAGTTAGAACATATAATAAAGTTATAATTATCGTCGAACATAAACCATCGTATGGTAATTAAGACACTCGCTTCGCTCGTTTTATAAACATACTCGTGTCCTAATTATTGCAATTATAGGCTCGTTGATTAATGTACTATTATTGGGCTCTGATCAAATTATGTGTATTTCAATTCCACACTAAGTCAACATTTCTATCGTATTTTATTTTTTGGCAACATATTTTTAACAACTACTATAATGCAAAGCATATCTCAATATCACTGGATGCAGTATGGAAAGCCCTCATGATCGTGTGGGTTCGGTTTCAATTAATCCTGGCGAAACCAACTCAATTCTCTGTGAAATACCTGAAATAAGTTACTCAACTCATCAAGGAATCACTTCAGCTTTGATCAAAATTCCAACTGACCACCTGGTGATATAGTGACTATCATTCATGGCTGTCATCCCTGAGGTCCCGGTTGTGCTAAGAAATGTTATTCTAGTCTGAGAGCTGGAGTGGAGTACACTCACAATCAGCCTTGTGAGGCAGAACTGAGAAGAAATGGGCTCGATTCCCACCTCGGCTATTCTAGAAATAGTTCTCCGTTTTTCCACTTCTACTCCAGGCAAATGCCAGGATGAATGATAAATTAAGGCCACGATGCCACAAGCCCGTAGAACAAAACAATAACACACAAAAATAAAAACAACTACTACAATCGTGCGGGTGACGTTTTACTAAAATTTTGAGCGTAATTTATCCAGTAAACTAGAGATAAGTATTTCTACAATAAACAGAAAAGAACAACTATAAATTACGAAAGAAAATATCTCAGGGTAGAAAGGGATAACACGTTGCATTAAAGTAGAAATCGTTTGAAATTTCGTATTTCGTCTAACTACTGCATCAGTGACAATGAAACGTTAGTGACGCTCTCACAATTTCTGATCTTTGCCTTTATTTTACCCAAAGCAAACTTAGGGCATTCGAGATGTGGTGCTGATGACGACTACTAATGACACCTTGGACTGATAAAGTCACGAATGAGAATGTTCTCAAGAGAGCAAAAGAGACACGTAACTTGGTTGAATCCTTAAACAGAAGAAGGAATAGTTTTGTTGGCCATTTGATTCGTCATTCTGACTGGTGCACCACACTCTTAGAAGGGAAGCTAGAAGGAAAGACGAGTCGAGGAAGACCAAGGACTCAATTTATAGGCAGCATTAAAGGCAAGAACACGTATTGCCATTTGAAACTACAGGTCAGAGATAGAAGACGTTTTGGAAGACATGCATGTTACCCACCAACCTAGCGGTTGAGAAGAAGAAGAAGAAACTGGGATTGCATTCTCTGGCTATTTTAGACAGCATCTGGCATTGGTTTACGCGTGTTCATTCGTTTCCAAACACTACCGCATAGCAGCAACAAGTGTCTGCAATTCAGTTGCTATATACAGTATATCGCATGTATTTTATGATGAATTAGAAATCAAATCTCCATCTTTATATAGTGTTTACACATCTTTTGTTCTTGATGTTCAAGCCCTATCCTAGTATTCAATCAGTTTTCCACAATTTCGTAGCTCCAGAAAGTCAAAAGTATTATACGTGCCCGAGAAGTGAATCTTCAGACACTCCAAAGCAGCCAGAAAGTGCAGTCCATCTTACGGGAAACTTTTTCGCCAAATGCCATGACTTTTCTATCAGGGACTCCATTGGTTTGGCTTCCATTAGCATTCTATAATGCACCAAATTTCAGGAATGACAAGTTGGTAATAGAATACTGTATATAGACATCAAAAAAAGTTTCTGTGTAGGACATATGCACAGTCCCTCCCGATTTACGTTGACTTAATTCAAAACACCTCGTCCTTTGAACTGTGTAAACATGTCTTAATATGTTAGCTCCAGCTATCGCAAGTATATCATTTTCATTGAATGTCGGTCAAGCGGTTACATGTGTATCTTTGGCTGGCGATGCATGACTTATTGATGTGTGTGTGTTTTAATTCTAAAGAGTTTATAACAGCATATTATGTATTAATTGCGCTCATGTTATTACATTTTAAGAGCTAAATACTCCCAAATAGTACTTGTGTGTTATCTGTTCGTGCTAGTTCAGAATATCCCTCTTGCTCATTGCTATCCTAGGCCGTGTGGAATATTTTAACAACATTAGGTTATCCCTACTCGAAGCAAAAACGGGGAAGTTTATATATGAGGCGAACATTTATCAATGTGTTCTAACTGAGAGGATTATTAGTTTGCGAATTTATGTTAATTTAACTTACTTATTTACTTATTTTCCTTTATTAATTAATTAATCTTCATTTTCGTTTCTTAGCAGGAATAAAATGCCGGGAATGATGAACTTAACATAACATTTATGCATAGTGCTATAACAGAAATACAACCGGCATACACAGGGTAAGTCACCCTTTCATATACATAACAGACCTTTCCAATATGCGAACATTTCACATGGGCGTCGTAGCAATAAAAATATTGGCTCAAGGTTCATTATGACAATTCACTCAGAAAATTGAAATATTCCAGCAGTACTTGAAGTTAAGTTAGTAACAAAAGTATCTAGGTTATTACAGTACAGTTTATGATGCACCGAGGAATCCGTAAAAATGAGACACATGTTTTGATCTTAATGCTGAAATGCACTCAATTTGTCGTTGAGCATTCCTCTACTCCAATACCTTCCGACTGACTTCACAAAGCAGCCCTGTATATAGGAGCTGCTGCCATATTTCAGAGTTTACAAGCCAAGGCTCTCTAGCATACGAGCGAGAATGAAATTTCATTTGACTCGATACCTCCTCACTATCTTACGTACCATCCATCCCTCCCGTTATTCTTCCCTTTTTCCTTCTACGTGTTTGTAGAGGTGAAATATAGCTTCTTGTGGAACTACCGTAAGCAAAGTGCAAACTATTGTTAGGTTGATGAATTGAGTTGCTAGTATGGGAGAAAGGAAGGACTAAAGGGGAGTAAAAAAGGAACACTTTGAGAAGCTTAAACCGTTTTCGTGGCGAAACTCCTTCTACTGAAGTCTCCCCTACGACCATGCATCTGATGTCTTCCATAAATACTTGAAAGCATCTCCCGTCTGTTCTCCATACCGTCTTCCCCTTTACATTCATCACTCTCTTATTCTTTATTTCTTTTCTCCTCCACATCTCTCTCCTTTTCCATCACATTCCCTCTCGCAGAAGCTTCCTTGCACATCCATATCCCATCTTTATCCGTCCCTCTAGTTTATGTTACAAACCCCCGACTCCATATTGGTTTTCTTTCAAAACTGTATTTCTGTTTCCAATTCCCTCCAGTTATAGCTCTGCTTTCACGGCGTGTATGTCAAACGGGCCGACTAATTTTAGGCAAGAGTTCCGCAGCACTAATGCACATCTTGAAATAAATGTCCATCCAGCTTACTCCTTATCAGTAAAGATAATCTTATTGAACCTACATAATTTGTTAATTAATGAATTTATTTATTAATTTATTTATTTAATTATTTATTTATTTAAACTTTTCAACGTGGATATTTAGTTCATAGTTTTAAACCTTGCATGTACGAGCCACCGCTGTAGCTTGGTGTGCAGTCATGGGGCCAGGTTATCTTCGAACTCGGAACATGATTGGATTTGAATTGCACTGTCGGCCGTCCTAGAAATGATTTACCTTGGTTTCTCATTTTCAACTCCATTCAAATGCTGGGACGGTACCTTCTATCAGGTCACGGTCACGTCCTTCAACCACATTGCCCAATATCATTCACCTTCATTTGTTTAATATCTCATTTGACCTAACTGGTCTGATGAGGTTGCTGTCACGAATGGCACACGGGCTAGAAAAACATTTACCAATTTTCAATCTCATCTCCGACGTGAATAGAAAGAAATATATTAAAAATAATTTATGGTTTCGTATTAGCCTCTACATATGGGTTGAGTTTCCTCAAAGGAAAATATCTGGAATATTCCTTTGTCTTCCAAAGTATTGTCGTGTAGGCTAAGAATATCGTTCTCCATTGTAACACTTGTAATGTATGGTTACTTGCATGGTCTCCAGATTTCGCGGCAGCGTACCCAGATGTATCGCGAGTGACAGTGCACCACATGTGCGTCACGTATGGCGCGGTGTTCCACCAGATAGACAGACAGACAGGCAGTCGACTACGACGCTATTGAAACTGCCAGCCCAGGAGACGTACTAAATAATTCTGTAGACATCCATTATTCGTGTTCCGCAACTGGGACCCCTCTGCCTTAAAACAGACGTGTATAAATTAGCGGGCCGCATGTGAACCACAGGTGACTTAAGGTGACTGACACTTTGACAGGCTGGAACATTAGACCAATCTCTAAATCTATAATGAATCGCTGATTACCACTGACAATGAATACGATATCTGGTGAAGAGTTACCATCCCCTCTTGTTGTGAACTTTTCAGGGGATGAGTTAGTTTGTTTTGGACTAAAAATCATTTTAACTGTTGATCGGCTCCCATCAGTGGAGCCTAGAATATTGAGGCATGACACTTGACTGCAACGACCAGCTAACACATTGGGGGTTCGAATCCTGGAATTAACAGAAGTCGTACTGAGTACGATTTTCTTAAGGGTTTTCTCTAAAGTGAACGACTGGTTGTCGTCAGCAAAGCTACCTTCTTTGATCACGGGGTAAGTATTGAGACTAAGGGTCCAGAGGGTTTGGGTTGGATATCCATCTACCTAAAATTAATTTTAGTTTAAGGGCTAGAATGCAGTATCCTCAGCCTCGGGAGGCAGGACTGAAAAACAGGGGAGTTCGATTTCCACCTCAGTTATCCTATAAATCGGTTTCCGTGCTTTCTCACGTCTAATCAGCTAAGATGATCCCTAACTTCAGGACAATGTCGCCTCCTTCCTAATCTTAGTATCTTCTCAGTCCTCGTCATCTTCTTCAATACAATCCACCAATATGCAATCTCTTCTCATCCAGTGTCCAAGCCAATCGTGTCTTCTCATCCTGATTATCTTTAATATTTTTTCCTAATTATTCACAGTATCTCCTCATTTTTCTAACTCTCTCTCTATCTAATCTATCACTTCCATCGTCCTCCAAATCCACATCTCAAATGCTTCCAATAATCTTTCCACCACTTTCCTCAGTGTCCATAACTCAGCTCCATATAGCGGCACAATATATATAAAGCACTTTTCCAGTGTTTTCCCCAGGCCTCCAATCATACAACCATGTCAATGTAGGTTTGGTAGTGCTTTGTAAAGCTATTTTGCCTTGTATATACTGTACTTCGATCAGCTGATGCTCGCTTGACGAGCGAAACCTGTCACCAGCAATTGGGATAACACTGTGCTGGGCGACTGAAAAGTTATAATAAGAGTCATCGGACGGGTACACTAACAACGTCATGCATTTCCGTCACGTGGCTTGTCTTAAACTACCCTCTGTTACTTTCAGCTACGTGCTAGGCTATTCGTTTAATTTATTCAAAAGTTATGAATTTTATGTCTTCGCGCTGGCTGCGTGGCTCAGCGGTAACCTTCTCCCCTGCCGTTCCCAAGGTTGCAGGATCGAATCCTGCGTAGTCATCTGGCACTTGAGGGTGCGCAAATGAGAGGGAGCCGAGTCAGTAGATTTACTGGCATGATAAAGATCCCCTTTGGGGGAAAATTCAGACCCCCAGGATCTCTAAAAGCCCCATTAGTTAAAAGGGGAGTAAAACCAATAACATTATTATCATATCTGTAGTATTCGTCTGTAGTATTAAACCTTACCGTTGCAAATCAGGGAATCGAACAGAAATCCACCATATTTACCTCGAGAGTGGTTATTTCGAGACACATATTTCAACACTCGAGGATATGGAGGTAGAAGCTTTGCTGTATTGCTGTCGATATTTAACACACGTGCTACAATTTTTAAAACTTAAGTTTTAATGTAAATGAAGTGAAAAGAAAAAGTATTGAGGCTGATATTGAAGGAGGTTCTACATATTAGGTTCGTGCCGCTAAGCCAGTGAAAGCCCTATCCCCATTAAGGGTGTTGTAAAGAGCACAGCGGAAGCGTGTGGTGGCTAGGGTGAGGGCGCAGACTGAAGGGATGGATTTTACAACTTATTAACGAAGGCTTCATATTCCCAAAACCAAGTCGAAAAATGTGTTAACGTACGGGAGAAAGGAAAATGTTGTCATTTTAATGGGGTGCAGAGTAGCTAAAGGGGATGGTTTATAGCCCCTATTAAGAGTGAAAGTGCATATTGGGTAATTAGCCTTAAGGACTTGTTTATGTGCTAATAAATACATTAATAATTCAGTAGCTCTCTAACTAAGTTAATCACATTCACATTTTGGACGGAATTGAGTTCTGGTCCCGGTATGATACTACCTTGCACTCACTGTTTCATTCGCCAAGAAAATCTCTTTCTCAGTTTCAGAACTTAAACAGAATATATATCCGCCTTATGTGGTTTCGGGATACGAATTCGGATCCCAAAAATCCTGGGTTCGATTTCCAGGTCTGAAAGTTGCAAATGTGTACAATCTGCGGTGTGTTAAAAAAAACTGAGAAAAGGTGGGTTCAATTATCCGTAGCGATCCTATAAGTGGTTGTTCGTAGTAACTTCACTGCAAAGACCGGTATTACACTATGAAAGAAATTTGTCAAATATCTTTGACCAGTGATCGAATCCCACCTTTCAAGTTGTATGTTTCAATTTTCTTCACTCGCGCAGTGGTTGTTTGGAACGTCATTATCATCCATTTCGTCATAATATGACGCTTCGGTGGCGTAGTTGGTAGGATGCTGACTCCTGTGTCCAAGATAGCGGGTTCAAACCCGGCAGAAGTCGTCGTTTTTTTAAGAGAGTATGCCTTCCTTCGGAGGGGAAGTAAAGCCGGAGGTCCCATGTCATAGATTTATGGCATGTAAAAGATCCTTCCACAGACTAAACTTGTGTGAAGCTAAATTTCTAGGTTAGATTTCGTTGGAACGCTCTATCAAAGTTCCAACGTTCACCACTAGGTATCAGTGACATATGGTAGTGAAAGTTGGAACTACATGAAATTGAACGGAACTAGTTGCTCACCCTATGGGTGTCCGTTTGAAGCAGCTACAGCCTTTGGCGAGCCGAACATGTGCTCGGACACTCCCGGCGCTAAAAGCCATTTGATAAATAAATGAATGAAGGAATAAATATTAATGTTATTTATTAAGTCCTGGTACTGCAGCTCATTCACTAAGATGTTACTCGTTTAAATATCTTTCTTGTCACGTGAGCGACCCATAGTGTAATCTATAGACGTTTACTTTACATTTCCGTTTCATTTACACACCTGTATTTCCACTACCAAATTTCAACTAATACAGTTAAGTCAGCAAGGAGTTGCTCTTCATCCATTTTTTCTGAACTATGATAAAATATCGTAAGTAGTGTAATTGTGTGATGACTGCTTTGCATAATTGACATTATATATGATTTGCAGGCAATGGCCATAGCAGGGTATGTTAATTGAACGTCCGTGGGCTCCCAGAAAGTTCGATTTCAAGTAGTTCCTACTTTGGCTACCAGATGCAACTGTCAATGACACCTAGTTGCGAACTTTGGATCTTGATAGAGTGTTTCTAACCAAATAAACTACAAATTTGGCTACACACTACCAATTGAAGTGTGTACTTCCCCTCCGATGGAAGGCATACTGAAGGATATTAACGGTCTTAAAAATCCAACGACTTCGTCCGGGTTTGAACCTGCGATAGACACAGCAGTTCAGCATGCTACCGACTACGCCAACGAAGCCGGCTTCTAAAAAAGTGCAGTTTTATAAATTGCTAGCAATAGTGCCCGGCTTCGCCCGGTTTTGTTTGTTTTATGGATGATAATGAATACTACTACAGAACGGGCATAAAATACTTAAATTAACAGAAAAACATATTTTAAAACTATAACTTTTTGTGGTGGTGGTGATGGGGGTTATAAGTAGTACAGTATAATGGACGTAACATTCAGGTCATTTTCCCATAATGATAATGACAATAATGAATAGGGAATCGGCTATTTACTAACTACAGTTCTGACACATGTAATTTACAAACGAATTGAAAAATATCTTAGAAAGAGGAGTTTGTGACATAAAAGACACTGCCTAGGGCCTATATCTCATTGTCTGTTAGAAAAGTAGAGATCAATAGTGTCGTCTTTTGTCGCATAGTGCCATAGGAAAATAATCAGAACACTTTGGAAAACTTCGGCTGTCCCGAGCTCGTGAAGTAGCAATAGTGTCATTTATCGCCACAAACCGCTCAAGGATAAGGAACTGAATAAATGAAAGTAAATTTGAAAGCACCAACACTTATTGCAGCTGATTACCTCTATGTACTGCTCCAACACTTTAGCACTTATAAAGAGGCATAATATTTTCATGATGATAACTGTTTTACGGGGCCTAAGAAATTTTCTTGCAATAATTACTCCCAGTGACTCCAATTTATAAGCAGCGCAAGTTGTAACTATTTTCGCAATTCTGGTAGGGGCGACGTGATGCAGCTCGCATTGCCAGCCACAGTTGACTTATTTAAATATTCTTACAGTTACACTATAGGGACATGAATGATTCTAGGACATTAAAACGTAGTTTTCAAGTTCATTTTGTCTGTTGTTCTAAATGTAGGGAATGAAGAGAGTTGTTCAAAATATCAAGGGGATAGTGTTACCCGCAGGGTTTCGAAGGGTAAGTATATTAACTTTGGTGAAGTGCGGTGAAACGATGTAGACTTGTGCCAAAGGGCCTAAATGCAGGGAATGGAGTGATCTGTCCAAAATTTCACGTAGACAGTGATATTCGCAGGCTTCCAAAGGGTAAGAATACTAATTTTGGTTCAGTTCGGTGAAACGGTGTAGATTTGTGCCAAAGGGCCTAAATGCAGAGAATGGAGTGGTCTGTCCGAAATTTCATGTAAGCAGTGTTACTCGCAGGGTCCCAAAGGGTAAGTATACAAATGTTGGTTCAGATCGGTGAAACGGTGTAGATTTGTATAAATAACAGACAAACCAACATTGAGCTTTATACCGTATTTACACATGCTGGTGCAACAATCACAATAACGCAGGTTATAACATAAATTCTACACACACACCCATGTACACGGGGCAACATGACCACGATGTCTAAGCCCCGCAAATGAAATATTAACTGTGCATACGACAGCATAGAGAATACTACAATCCAACACAATCCTTGATTGTCAATCGGTCAGCTTTCCCATGTGTCCTTAGCAAATTTTACCGGACTATCATGATACAGAGTAAATCGGTGTTGCCTAGTGACCACCTGTCCATCAATGGTGCGGCGTTGACTATCATGATACAGTGTTAGTCGTTGTCGCCTAGCGACAATATGTCCGTTAAGTTATTAGATCGGTGAAACCATGTAGACTTGTGCAAAAGGGCCTAAATGCGAGGAATGAAGTGGTCTGTCCGAAATTTAGCATAGCCTAAACTATTCCTCTTGAATCAGGCTATCATATACAAAAATAATTTTTCGAATCCGACTGGTAGTTCCAGAGATTAATGCGTTTAAACACATAAACACACAAACACACTGTGTTTATGAAATTGAACGTAGCTTGATCGCTACCTTTATTTATTTATTTATTCAGATCTACAGTATTTTAATAGCAGAAGTAACTGTTCTTCGCCTGGATGATGAAGATTTTTACATGATTGTAATTTCAGGTTCATACAAATTATTTGCAATGAGAATGTTTATGGAGTTTAAATGAACTGCCGCTAGGTAGTGCCACAAATGTGAAGGTTATTGAATGCATTTAGTTAGTTAGTTAGTTAGTTACTGTTGTTTTAAGGGGCGAAACTACGAGGTCATCTGCCCCTAATGCACGTCTTTGATCTGACAATTGGTATGCAATACAAATATCAAAATTGGAATAGGCCTATGTCGTCGACCGATAATCAAGCTACAGTATTACGCATGGGAAATTTAAGTTCAATAGGTGCGGCGTGTGTTGCGTGATTGAACTTTACACAATCAACAACTACATACTTTTGATATTAACGTTAATCAAGTGATCCTGCGACAGACACTTTATGGTTACGCTATCCTCTTGCGGACCAACAAACCGCGCGACGTCAAAGAAATCCACCATATATTTAGGAGATTTGGAAAGGTGATAGAACTCATATTACTCGCAGGAAACGCTTTTACTTCACTGAAAATATTGTAACGCGACCTAGTTGTGAATTACACTCTTTCAGGAAAGGAAGCAAATACTTGCAGGACCATTTTTCACTTTCTTAACATGGAAACGATATAATTGTTTCGATGTGCATGAATATTCCGAAATTCAATTTACGTCTGTGTAAACAACGTTTCGAGACTTGTTATTCTCTGTGTATATGTAGAGATTTCTGGCTCTCGATACACGCGAGCAAGCAACGTAGAGCTGTCCGTGCGAAAAACATGGGGTGCCCAGATGAATACCTGCCACGTTTAACGTTTGTCCTTGGCTCCTATTTTTAGTGATCGAGAAGGCCACTTTCAAGGGGAACTGCAAGCGTTTGAACTGGAAAGGCAAGTTAGTTCGGATAGTAGGTATTCGAGGTATCAATACCATTTCTCCTTTGGCACCTCCAGTCATGATTGTGGCTTGCTCGATGTTCCTTTGCTGCTCTTTGATGCGTAACCTGGTGCCATTGCACAATATTGGTGCATCGAGGTTACGCATGAGTATGAGAGGCACACCCACCTTTAGAGGGACGGAACCCTCGACAGCTCTATTGAGTTTAGAAACTCTGCAGGGTATGTAGTTGCACCGGCACTCGTCATAACTGAATCGATTGACGTGTACGTGGTCAACTGATTGGTTCTTAGGCGCCATTGTTGCTCTTTCACATAACCACTCCTCGTTACTAAAGTTCTGTTGTAAGTGCGTTAAAACCTCATTAATTAGGTTATCTTCCGAGTTTACAACATTGCAGAAGTGGCTTTCAAAATTTCATTAGGCTGTTCGGTTACACTGTGTAGGGCTTAAATGTAGGGAATGAAGAGGGCTGTCCGAAAATGCAAGTGGACAGTGCTACCTGCAGGAATCCAAAGGCTAAGTACGTACAATTTGATTTAGATTGGTGAATCGGTGTACATTTGTGCCAAAGGGCCTTAATGTAGGGAATGGAGAGGGCTGTCCGAAATTTCAAGTGAATGTGCTACTCACAGAAATCCACAGGGTGTGTACGTAAAGTTTGGTTCAGATTGGTGGAACGGTGTAGATTTATGCCAAAGGGGCAAAATGTAGGGAATACAACGGGCTGTCCGAAATTTGAAGTGGACAGTGATACTCGTCGGGTTCAAAAGTGTAAGTACGTAAAGTTTGGTTCAGATCGGTGAAACGGTGTAGGTTTGAGCCATAGGGCCTAACTACGAATATTGAGCTTTATATTGTATAGACTATATATGAAATGCAGCTTATATGTTAATCCAGGGTATAAACGATATTCATTTCAAATTTCATCCAAATCCGTCCAGCCATTTTAGTGTGATGAGGTAAGAAACACACTCACAGACTTTCACAATAACATAGAGATTTTATAACATGTATTTGACAAATTCCCTTGATAATGTTACACCAGGCTACTTCATGTAGCTGCCACGATGGTTCATAATATCAGGGCTAATCCGCCTCCTTCCCAACTGGCTCCACAAGTGCCACAGTCCACGCATTCAAGTACAATCGAACAAACATAATCGTTTACATAGAAAATGAGGTATCCATGGCTCGTACAGCCTCGCCACAAGTCGTGGGAACACGATCACCTTAAATGTGTCCACGTCGGCTCGTAGCGGCAAAACATCATCATACCAAGGCGATGTACCATGCTCAACATTGAGAATTAATACTATTACATAAGGCAATATTGAATGTCGACAGCCACTGACAGGTATGTATGGTATTTTGTGACTTGACCGGCGCCTGGAAACTGTCGCATGGACTATCGAGTATGCACTTCTCAGGCAGATGATGTGGCTTCGTTTCTGCTATCAATGTAATTATTGCGATTCCTGCCACGGTGGGTGAGTGGTATTCGTGTCGGATTACTAACCCGAAGCCTACAGGTTCGCTCCTGGCCGAGGTAAGTGAATTTTGAAAGGCGGAAAAAATCAGGGCATGCATGTCATACGATGTTGGCATGTTAAAGAATTGAATTCAGTAGGCCATGTTCATAATGGCAAAATTAAGCTCGGGATTTTCCGCCAACAGAATGTTCCTCATTTCTCTACTAGAAAGCGCTATAGTGTCAAGGAGCTTAGATATCTAACCTCTTTGACTTTCATAGTGTTTCAAGGAACAACAAAATTCGACATGCAAGCTGCCCTCTGGGTGTCAAATAACAAAGCATGCACCCGGCACCGAGGCCATACGATATTATTATTATTATTATTATTATTATTATTATTATTATTATTATTATTATTATTATTATTATTATTATTATTATTATTATTATTATTATTATTATTGCAACCGGCGGCGGCCTTGGGCCAGCAGCACGTCGGTAACTCGATAACCAACGCTCTGTTTCAGCAGAATGACACCGCCCAATGGCCAGCGTGGATGGGCCAACTTACCGTTTATTTAGAGGTCCGCGTCGCTTCCACAGCAACAAAATCACCTCCAGATGACATGCCCCAACAGAAGAGCTCCAAAGGGGAGGAAGGAAAGTGGAGAAGGGGAACGCACAGGCTATTCTACAGACACCCCCAATAACCGACAGAATTGCCGTCGGCGAAATAATGCCACAACAGTTGATTAAAAAATTTAAAATAAAAAGTTTAATGTTAAAAATTTAAAGGAGCACCTTCACCAGAAACAGAACATGCTTGCTTGCAAACAAAAGGACAAGAATCAAATTGAAATGAAAATGTTATACAGCCCAAAGGTTAAAATAAAAATTACAGGCATAACACAATGAGAAAGGGCTTGATAATTTACAAGGGAATGCAATAGCGATCCGACATGCGGAGATCCCGGCCACGAAGAAACGAGAAATAAAAATTAAATTAACCAAATTAAATTGTATCAGAAAACAATTCATTAATTTGCATGATGGAGATAAACACAGGAACAATTACTAAAAACACAATGTTAAACCGACAAGGTTAAATAAAAAAAATCTTAAGTTAACACAACACGTTTGAGTTTCGCGGTCGACGCCAAGAGACTGACCTCGAGACCAGAATGCATCTCTTCATAACAAAAAACACACATGGCCACTAAAACGGGAGACCGCATGCCTGATCGAAACTACGGCAAACAATTACCATTACATTAATTTAGAATCCCCAGAGCGGAATGAAAGGCGGAAAACAATTACATCTAAAAACTATTAATGCAAGTCGGTTTTATGACTCGACGGATCTTACATTAGATTAAAAATATATGACAATCCCAAGATTGCCAAATGAAAATAAATACTAATTTAAACGAAAAATAAACTTATAAATGTGTCTCCAGAGGGTACAAAATAATAACAAAATTAATATATATAAGGAAACGTTATTAAAACATAAAAGAAATTTTAGGCCTACCAGGCAAAACAAAACACAAGATCAACATTCATACAAGGCCAAAATTGGAGCTCCCAAAATAAAATATTTAGATAAATTAAATAAAAAAACGTACCTTAAAACTTCACAGCGGAGACACAACGAAAACAAAAAAACTAACACATTTTAAATAAAATAAAATATGGCACTATATTGCCTTGAACATGCCCGCCCAGCACATGCTTCGTTTTGGTCACAAGCGTAGGTCCGCATCGAGATGCGACCACATTTCACACGTCCACTTCACGGCGAAACGATGAAATTCACAGCCTGAAGAGCACAGGCAATTCCTTTTTCCTTGAATAAATCTATATTTCGAAGAGAATGGGGGCCAGAGCCCCCATCAGCGGTGACACCTTTTACGACCAGTCGGCTTGATGCTTTCTTCACGACAGCTAATGGACTCCACAAGATGGCGGAGAATTTTCGCGTCAAGAACCGAACTGCATTCATGTAAATATTCATCGACCAATCAAGGCTTGACACATCAATCAACAATGTCATAATTTAGTAAATAATTTGGCGGTATCATGAATACACCGGCATTTGTTTCATGACGTAGAATATAATTGTCTTTCAATTATGCCATGAATATGAAGAGTTTAATAAGACACAGCAAACACTCTCTATCGGAGAAACAGGAACTACTGGGAGTAACCCCCGAAGTCCGACAGCAGGTGCTATCTCGTGTTGACAAACGGAATCAAGTCAGCAGGCGGTCGATTCAAAATGTCATGGAACACCCGAAAACAGGGAAGAGGGATTTAGAAAACATTGGGACGTGCATTTGCACGTAACAGTCTCCCTCCCTTAAGCGTGAACACCGTTCACGAATATGCCTAGGCATAGGCAGTACTCCTTAACTAGTCGATTCACCAAGCATGTTTCCAGAAGATAATGTTCACCAGTTAACTCCAATTGATGGATAACAACCGCATCGTTTTGGTTAGGAAGAGTGCAGGGTCAGATTATCAGGGAATGGATAATTGATCACCTCGCAAACCACTTAGTTAACAGCTTCCCTGTGTCCATAATTCTTCAGAAACGCAGAACACCAGCACCTGCAGTGCTTTCATAATCCGAGACACGTTAGGAAAATTTTCAACAAGTCCAATGTAGGTCGCTTTAGACGAAGTAGGTGGAAGCAATGTGCCATATATCATTCGACGCGTGGGCAGCCATTTACAAAATTAGAAGTTAATCCAGTTTCAAAAATGGTTTACAGAATTACTAATTCTTACTACATTTTACAAAAGAGAAACAAAGTTGAATTTATATGAAGAAAATATTTCTGACAATGACCTAGATCCGTGTTTACAAAATTTCATTTAAAAATTTACCTTTTTACACACTAGAAGTACCTTTCAAGATTACATGAGTTAAACGACTATACATTTAGAAGGAACTACGGTAGAGGAGTGACCACTTAAATTCCCAAAGGGAACAGGAATACAAGGTTACCATGAGTTAGGTCTCCCACCGAGCCCAACTTACATGCTAGCATCTTTTAAGAAAACATCAAATTTTAGTTTCAATTTTACAATATACCATAAAATGGGAATTACCCAACAGTTACATTTTTATCCCAGTAGAGTTTGCAAATCCAGATCAAAATTCCAGAAGGAACAGATGCCTGAAGGCTTCAATGAAGGTTAGGGATACTCTACATTATACAAAATTCGTTTTACAAAAATTTACGGTAGCATTTCCTCATTAGAAACCTCTCCACCTCGTTTAATGTGCGACAGATGCACTCTTGAAATTTTGTTTGCCTTGGGGTTTCTTATAAGCAGAGTAACGGGAGTCAGAAATGCCTCTACATAACATGGGCCCTTGAAACGAGGGGTCAACTTGCTTGAAACTAGATTACTGACGCCCTTGGGCTCGAAATTGCGAACGTACACAACATCACCAATTTCCAAATCCGTTGGCTTGCGACAGGCATTGTGTCGCTTGGCAAGTTGGTCATGTGATACCTTAATATTCTCTCTAGCCTTGTCGAATTTCGCCCTCATATCCTCGGGCGTGAAACTGTCTGGAAGGAGATCGTGCAGGTTCCACAGATTAGACAACGGAGAATTGCCCATAAAGGAAAACATTAACGAAAAAGGGGTGGCTTGCGTGCTCTCATGCATGGCGGTGTTGAAAGCAAAATTGAGCCAATGCAAATTAGAATCCCACTTGCAATGGTCGTCGTGGTGGAAAGCAATCAGAGCAGAACGGAGATTACGATTGACTCGCTCCGCGAGAGACGGGTTAGGAAAATAGGGAGTGGTGGTTATATGCGAAATAGCATAATCAAATAAGAATTGACGGAACTGATGAGATACAAAGCACTTGGCATTATCTGACACCAGGTACTGACATGGCCCAAAAGATGAAAAGATGGAATTAAGACACTTTATGACGGAACTGGTCGTAGCCTGTCTGGTGGGGAAAATCCAACTAAACCGGGTGAAACCGTCAGTGCAAACAAACGCAAATTGGTTTCCCCGACCAGAGCGAGGGAACGGCCCAACATGATCGATAAACAGCCTCTCCATGGGTCTAGATGCCGGTTCAGATGACAACAGGCCAACCTTAGTAGAAACCGGAGGTTTGCTAATACTACATGCAGCACAATTCCTAATGAGCCTCCTGATGTCGCCATCCATACTTTGCCAAATGAAAAACTGTCTGATTTTAGCTCGGGTCTTGAATACTCCTAGGTGGCCACCAATAGGAGATTCGTGAGAGTAACGAAAGATTTCCGGAATTAGGACTGACGGGAGCACAATTTTAGGTAGGCGGTCATGACGAGACGAACAACACAATACACAATCCTTTAGAGAGTAGGGCTTGATCACTTCACCAGAATTGATTCGATCAATTAGGCTAGATAAGGAGGGGTCTTCTTTCTGGAATCGTCTCACATCTTCAAAAAGCACAGGGGAATTGCTAAGAACGGCATTGACACAATTTACAGCAGATACAAGGTTTACGGGTTCACATTCCTGAATATCCTCTTCAGCTGTTTCCTCGTACATGCGGCTTAATGAATCGGCTACCGCATTTTCGGACCCACGAATATGTTGGACTGAGAACTGGAATGACAGAATCCTAGTTGCCCATCTGGCAATCCTACCAGTTTTACGGGGTTTCCCTAAGACCCAGCTCAAGGCTTGGTTATCGGTCTCAAGGAGAAACTTAGTGTGCTCAAGATACATACGGAATTTTTCTAGAGCGAACAACACAGCTAAACCCTCAAGTTCGTATATGGAATACTTCCTCTCTGCGTCCGTTAAGGTACGAGAAGCGTATGCAATGGGTTGCCTACCCAGATCAGATTCCTGCAGTAGGACACAACCAACACCACGACCAGACGCATCAGTCTGCACAATGAACTGCTTCCCAAAATCCGGAATGGCTAATACAGGGGCGTTAGAGAGCGCAAGCTTAAGATCTTCGAAGGCTGCTTGCTGAGAGGGACCCCACTCAAACTTCACAGCCTTTTTGCGTAATTGATTTAGAGGAGCAGCACGGTCGGCAAAGTTACTGATAAACTTACGGAAGAAGTTCACCATACCAATGTAACGAGCAACACCCTTGGCGTTCTTGGGTGGTTTAAAATCTCTGATGGCCTGCGTACGAGACTGGTCCACGGAGATACCAGATTCAGAAACAATATGTCCCAAGAAGGAAATCTTGGGCTTGGCAAAGGAAACCTTGGACAATTTGACGGTAAGGCCAGCGTCACGCAACCGATCAAGTACAATTTTCAGATGATCAACGTGTTCCTCGAAGGACTCAGAATAGATCACCACATCGTCAAGGTAGTGGTACACAAACTTGAATTTAATTTCAGAAAACACCTTGTCCAGAAGTCTGCTCAACACAGCGGCTCCGGTGGATAGGCCAAACGGGACACGGGCATACTCAAACAGGTTCCAGTCAGTGGAAAAAGCAGTAACATGCCTGGATTCCGGAGAGAGGGGAATTTGGAAGTAAGAAGAATTTAAATCGAGGATCGTGAACACCTTCGCGTTGCGAAACCAACTAAAACATGTGTGAAGGTCCGGCAAAGGGATGGACTGCAAAACAACTTTTTGCTTAAGAGCCCTATAGTCGACCACCGGCCGAAAACCACCGTTAGGTTTTGGCACAAGAAATACAGGGGATGAGTAGGCAGAGATAGAGAGTTGGATTACACCTTCTTCTAACATCTTATCGATAATCTTACGAAGTTCAGCCTTCTTGGGCGGGGCAAGGCGATACGGGCTGGAACGCACCGGCACAGAATCGGTTAGCTCAATCTTGTACTCCATCAAATGGGTTACACCCAACTTGTCCGTAAATACATCACTATACTCCTGACATAACCTCTTAATGGCATCCTTTTGAAGATTCGTTAAATTTTCCAGATCGAGATCCTTAATAGTCACAGGTTCACTAACAGAATTGACAGCAGGAGAAGATAAAACCGGGTTAAACGATAACTTACTTTGCGGATTAAACTTAAACCATAAGTTGCGAGCACCAAAATCAAGAAGCATACCAACGTGTGACATGAAATTAGCTCCAATGACCACAGAACAAGAAAGATTTCTGGCAACAAAAAATTTAAACTTCCAAGAAAAATTTAGAATATGAATTTTGACTGTTATACTACCCAAAATATTTAAGTTTGAACAATTTGCCGAAATAAAGGATTCATTGTTAGGCTCTAACTCAGGAAATTTGCAAACACTCTTCATAGATAAAAACCAGTCCTCGCTTATAAAGGATGCGACACTACCAGAATCAAGCAATGCAGAAACGGGCTCGTCATTAACACAAATTTCAATAAACGGGGATATTCCTTTAGCCACAGGAGAAATTCCAAGATCATTACTCACCCCAAAACGATTACAAGTATATGACGAGGACACCCGCACCACAGGTTTCACATTACGTTTAGAATTAGGCTGACTTGCCACGACATTGCTCACCGACAGGTCAGGTAGGTCAGCGACACAAGCAGAATTAGCACGTGAAGAATTAGTTTTCAACGAGTTATCAAGACTTTCATTGGTAGGGCGACCAGAAACTTCACAGGGTTTTCCCAAATTCACATGCACAGAAATATCCTTGGAAGTAACACCCGAATTGGTCTCCACAACATCCCGTCATTGGCGATACACAGGCTGGTTACTCGGACACACCTTCTTGACATGCCCCACGCCACCGCACGTGTGGCACTTAATGTTGGGTCTTGGGTGGAACATAACCTTAGGCGGGGGATGAGACATCAAGGAAGGAGGGGGGCGAGACATCAAGGAAGGAGGAGGAACATTAGCTACACGAAGGGAATCTGCATGTTTCACAGCCATAGCCTCAATAACGACCTGCTTCAGCTCGACAAATGACGAAGGCCTGGTACACAAAGTCATGTATGACCTATATTGAGGCGAAAACCCATTTACAATCGATGACACCAACTGTCGTTCTGTTAAAGGGGATGCAAAAACCTGGGCATACACCTTAATGTCGCTGACATAATCGCTAAGGGACTCGTCAAACCTTTGGACACGATATACAAACCTTTGCTCGAGAGCACTAAGGGCACTCGCAGGGACAAAAAAACACAACACTTCCCTAATAAACATGGCTAAGGACATGCGGAGGTGGATAGCTTCAACTAGCTTATTGCGCAGCATACCGGATGCAACTGGATACAAAAGTTGGAAAATTTGAATTTCCGACATCCCAAAAATCGAGGCATGGTTACCCAATTCGACTACTTGCTTTAAAAATAGGACCACTTGGGTAACGTCATCAAGGTTGAAATGCTTTAACTTAGTTAAGAAACTAGAAATAGGGTGAGGAATCGACCCATAATTAACGGTAGGGGAGTACGTAGCACTAGGAAAAGACATAGTTACCAGGGTAGCCCTCTCGCACACCCTCTACAGGAGACAAAACATTTACATTGCCAGAGAAAGAACTGGGATGCAACGGGTCGGCAGTACCCAGGAAATCATTAGGTGACCTAACGTGAGAAGAATGACCGTATGCAGGGTTAAGAGGTCTGGGCGAGCCAGAACCAGACAAAAGAGGGGCAGGAAAACCACTACTAGAAATCGATTCCAAAACCTGAGACCTAGTAAACAGAGGTGATTCACGTTCAACCCCAGAAGAACTCTCCATATTCACAAGGTTATCTCTTAAGTCAATTAAATCGAAAACACTATTGTTGTCGGCCATTTTAAAGAACACAGAATGCAGACAGACAATACAGAAGGAAACAAATTTTAGGAGTTACGAGGACAGTTTACACTTTCACAACAGTACCAGAACCACCAATTACCACCACCATAGATTAGGCTGACACTCGAACACAGCCACCATACTACACAAAATCATGCACCAAGCTGCCCAGAACTGCATACGTCACCGCCTGCTTGGCTCGAGAACAGGAAGCTAAATTACAAAAATCGGCACAAAACATCTGGCTAACAGCTTCCGACAGGGCTCCAGGACTCCTTCACTCGAAGCATGTAGGCTATCAGAATATTAAGAAATCCCATTTCCCATGCCAAGAACACATGTCAGTCACTCACCGAGCTTCATCTTCAGTGGGGATGTTGCACACAAACAGGACAAAATACAGCAGCAAACGCCTCGCTTCTAAACAGGTCACTTACAGCATACCACATGGATATCCAGAGGCAAACATGAAATAAAACAAACGACAAGGATTAGCTTTACATAACATCAAGTGCACTGGCCCGACAAAATCCCACCAACAACCGCCCCATCAGCACTAGAGGGGTCCATTAAACAGCCTGCGGGTACTGGGAAGGGGATAGTTACGGAAGTGAACTCGAGCGCGGTCTGCTACCAGAATGCAACCGGCGGCGGCCTTGGGCCAGCAGCACGTCAGTAACTCGATAACCAACGCTCTGCTTCACCAGAATGACACCGCCCAATGGCCAGCGTGGATGGGCCAACTTACCGTTTATTTAGAGGTCCGCGTCGCTTCCACAGCAACAAAATCACCTCCAGATGACATGCCCCAACAGAAGAGCTCCAAAGGGGAGGAAGGAAAGTGGAGAAGGGGAACGCACAGGCTATTCTACAGACACCCCCAATAACCGACAGAATTGCCGTCGGCGAAATAATGCCACAACAGTTGATTAAAAAATTTAAAATAAAAAGTTTAATGTTAAAAATTTAAAGGAGCACCTTCACCAGAAACAGAACATGCTTGCTTGCAAACAAAAGGACAAGAATCAAATTGAAATGAAAATGTTATACAGCCCAAAGGTTAAAATAATAATTACAGGCATAACACAATGAGAAAGGGCTTGATAATTTACAAGGGAATGCAATAGCGATCCGACATGCGGAGATCCCGGCCACGAAGAAACGAGAAATAAAAATTAAATTAACCAAATTAAATTGTATCAGAAAACAATTCATTAATTTGCATGATGGAGATAAACACAGGAACAATTACTAAAAACACAATGTTAAACCGACAAGGTTAAATAAAAAAAAACATCTTAAGTTAACACAACACGTTTGAGTTTCGCGGTCGACGCCAAGAGACTGACCTCGAGACCAGAATGCATCTCTTCATAACAAAAAACACACATGGCCACTAAAACGGGAGACCGCATGCCTGATCGAAACTACGGCAAACAATTACCATTAAATTAATTTAGAATCCCCAGAGCGGAATGAAAGGCGGAAAACAATTACATCTAAAAACTATTAATGCAAGTCGGTTTTATGACTCGACGGATCTTACATTAGATTTTAAAAAATATGACAATCCCAAGATTGCCAAATGAAAATAAATACTAATTTAAACGAAAAATAAACTTATAAATGTGTCTCCAGAAGGTACAAAATAATAACAAAATCAATATATATAAGGAAACGTTATTAAAACATAAAAGAAATTTTAGGCCTACCAGGCAAAACAAAACACAAGATCAACATTCATACAAGGCCAAATTTGGAGCTTCCAAAATAAAATAATTAGATAAATTAAATAAAAAAGTACCTTAAAACTTCACAGCGGAGACACAATGAAAACAAAAACAAAAACTAACACATTTTAAATAAAATAAAATATGGCACAATATTGCCTTGAACATGCCCGCCCAGCACATGCTTCGTTTTGGTCACAAGCGTAGGTCCGCATCGAGATGCGACCACATTTCACACGTCCACTTCACGGCGAAACGATGAAATTCACAGCCTGAAGAGCACAGGCAATTCCTTTTTCCTTGAATAAATCTATATTTCGAAGAGAATGGGGGCCAGACCCCCATCAGCGGTGACACCTTTTACGACCAGTCGGCTTGATGCTTTCTTCACGACAGCTAATGGACTCCACAAGATGGCGGAGAATTTTCGCGTCAAGAACCGAACTGCATTCATGTAAATATTCATCGACCAATCAAGGCTTGACACATCAATCAACAATGTCATAATTTAGTAAATAATTTGGCGGTATCATGAATACACCGGCATTTGTTTCATGACGTAGAATATAATTGTCTTTCAATTATGCCATGAATATGAAGAGTTTAATAAGACACAGCAAACACTCTCTATCGGAGAAACAGGAACTACTTGGAGTAACCCCCGAAGTCCGACAACAGGTGCTATCTCGTGTTGACAAACGGAATCAAGTCAGCAGGCGGTCGATTCAAAATGTCATGGAACACCCGAAAACAGGGAAGAGGGATTTAAAAAACATTGGGACGTGCATTTGCACGTAACAATTATTATTATTATTATTATTATTATTATTATTATTATTATTGCGATGTGCCTGTCAGGGTAGATTTCAACGGCACATCCTGTGGTAGCTCTTCTCGATAAATTCGACATTGGTATACGTTCGTCTATTACTTTGTCGTGTTCAGAATGCCTGACGTTCACTCACCATGACGCAATCTGACTTCCGATGAAGCTTGGAGACGGACAGCCTCCAGAAATGCCCCTTTGTCCGGAGGGTTGACCCAGGTGTCCGACATTATGTCGCATAGTTGGTTCAGTACTCGTAGAGCCGCATCTCATGCGTCCATTTAACAGGTGGGCGTATCTATTTTGTAATGTATTTCTTTCACCACCAAATTTTGAGAGGTTGTGATGGTGATGGTGATGAATGGTGGCGGTGACTATAAGGGCGGAACATCCAGATCATCTGCTCATAAGATTTGAGAGGCATAAAATCCACTGATTTTTGTAAATAGTTCGATTGTTTCATTTAGAGTCTTAGACTGTATTGATCTGTATGAAATAACCAGATACGGTTCTATTATCAAGCTCAGCAAGTAACATTTAAGTATTTATTCAGCGGAAAACTCCAAATTGCTGAACAATATGACAATGGCATCATCTGCTGGTCAGTGAGTAGGCCAGTCTATGCAGGGTAAAGACGGGAGAAATGGTGCAAATCCTGCCAAGAAGACTGTGGTGGGAGGAAGTCATTTGAAGGTTGTTGAGTGGAAACGTCACTGAGAGAGTTGACCAGTAGTTTTTTTAGTGTATTACGTTACATATTTTCGTTCAAAGACGTGGGTTTCATAATACAATGGAGTTGGTGAGTACAAAAATTTATCTGTTCTTGGAATAGCATATTGATCACCCTGATATTTCTTATGCACATTCATGTGGCCATATTTAGCATTACAGTGAGTAAGTTCTCCCTTCACCAGCACAGTTTCGAATGCCGTTAGACATATTCCGAGCGATTAGGTAGGTTGGGGATAGTTGACGCGTGGACAGTGCGTCGGGTACCTGGCCTTTTATCTTGGTTTCAAGGACCGGGGCGCTACCTCATTGTCAGGTAGCTACTTAATTGCCATCACGAGCCAGCACCACGCTCCATCCCTAACGTCAGTTTCTAAGACCCCTGGCGGAGTCCGGAATTGAACCTGGACCTCCGGGATGACAACCAAGAATACTAGCCGACCACTAGGTCATCGAAATGTGTTCATCATGTAGGAGAATTCTCCCAGTGGGAGAGATAAAGAAGAAACATTCTTTCTTAAAGCATTTTTAGCCTACTTTTCACATTTTGCAAAAATGAGGAAAAAGTACACTTATGAGATCGATCCGGGAAAATGTGTGTCTGTCTGTCTGTCTAGCCGTGTGTGTCCCCCCCCCCTATCAACTCCTAAACGGCTGCAGCAATCAAAACCAAATTTAGTATGAGTAAAGATGTGGACCGGAATATCTCACGTCCATATTTGAAAATGATGTCAGAGCTACCAACTGCTGAAAAAACGCACTAGAAATTTGAGCTCCATGTTGGATAGCTTGCAAGGTATGCATGGGAGCTATTCCAAAATTGGCACACATGTAGATAATACTATTTCAGTTTAATTTCCAGGGGGCCAACCATGACAGTGTTGCCAAAATAATGTTAATCCTTCTGATAGGTCCAATGTTTAAATGCATATAACTTCTACACTATCAATTGGATTTCAACCAAATTTTGTATGTAATATCTGTACATAAACAGATATGACTGAGCGTATTCTTAAGAGCCACCAGGCCTGCCAACTGTTAATAATTGCTCTCTTTTTTTTCAAATACCAATATATCAGAAAGTATGCAAGCCAACAGCTTTAAACTATGCACACGTATATTCTGACAATTTAGATTAATTTGGAGTAACGTATATACGTCAGTTCTACCAACATGTTTATAAGCCTGCTGATAGTACCAATTTTAAATACATGTAACTTCTATACTATCAGTTGGATTTCAACCAAATTTCGTATGTGCTATGTGTACCATAACATATATGACTATAAGTATTGTTAAGAGCAATCAGGGCTGCCAACTGTTAATAAATGCTGTCTATATTTTTTTACCCTAATATCAATATATCATGAAGTATGCAAGCCAACAGCTCACACGTATAGCACCTGCCATTCTAGATTAATTTGGAGTAATTAATACAAGGCAGTGCTGCCAACATGATTCTATGCCTGCTGATATGTCCAATTTTAAAATACATGTAACTTCTCTACTAACAAATTGATTTCATCCAAAATTGGCACAACAAGATATCATAATATTTCAGATTATTTCTGACCAGCACACGCATGACATTGTTGACCCGTGCTGATAGATCCAGTGTCTAACTGCATGTAACGTCCATTGGACTTCAACCAAATTTTGTATTCTGTACCTTAAGAGATGGAACTAAGAATATATTCAGTCACCATGGCTGCCAACTGTAGTGCTCTATTAGGCTACATTATACCAGGTATATTTTGAACTAATTAGATATGTCGATATTACCAACTTAATTTCGTCATTATTCTAGATAGGTTCATATTCAGTAGAATAATCTTTGGCATGAAAAGTAGGCTGTATAGTTCTTCACGGAACTTCTTGTTATTTTTCTGACATCAGGTTCAAAGGTGTATAAAACTGTGTGTTTTTATTCATTAATAGTGTGTCCTCAACGTTTCCATGATTGTCATCTTATTTTTAAGGTAAGGTGTAGTCTCCAAGAAAGTTTTAAATACAGTGCGCCATCTCTCCCGACTTAAACCTAGTCTAATCCATATGACTGGATATTACTTCATTCATCAGAATTTATTAGTTGTCATTTTCCCCGGACATTATGGCGTTCAGGTTGCATGGAATGAACAATCTCTAAGCTATCGTAAACCAACCATGACGGTGAAAACTACTGGCAAGGCCATTTCAAGTGAGATACTATTTTTTGTTAATTCTGAAAATCTAGTTTCCCAGTGAGACTCAATATATGGTAGCTAGTAAATTGATGACAGGATGTAAGATAAGTGAAGAGATAATGAAGCTTGTTCTGATCACTTTCAGAGGGTTCTATTCCTGTCGCATTCGCAATGCATCTTTGTTGTTGATTTTAATTCGTTCAAGGGCCTTGGGGCATATAGGTCATCAGCTCCGTGTACTCGGCTGTGTGGCTGATTTGACTGATAACCTGTGTATCTGCGAAGACGTGTGCGTGTAAGTGTAATTGTTAGGGTCGGTGATGTGTTATGTATCCCGGGAATGCATTACGGAAGTATCCCAGCAATTGCCTGAAGGGAGTATGGGAAAACCCCGGGAAAAACACGGTCAGATCTCCATACATGATGCAATCTGCCCAACGTAGTCATGGGGAGCGATGTAAAGCACACGGCTACTCCACGGTGTGCAAATATCGATGGACTGTTCTGTGCAGAATTATGTGGAACCGTGGAGACTCGAACCCTAGTTGGTTCAGCCAGGTTCCACTGTCTCGAACGCTACCACTGCTCTACCATAGCCATACTGTTACAATCGTGGTAAAACCAGTTGCACCGGTGCTGAAGCGTGCTGCATTTCCACTGTTGTGAACTGTACGCAACCAAAGGTACCCGACCTCAGCAAGACATGCGAACAATTAAATGGAATTAATGTCCACGAATCAAAACCAACCTAAATGAAATACCGTAACAGCAGATGATGATGATAATGATGACAACGATTATTGTTTTTGAATCGCAGCCAATAGCCATAGTGGGGTATATTAATTTAACGCCCGTAGGCTCTCCATCAAATTCAATTTCAAGTAGTTCCAACTTTGGGTACTAGAGATGCCATTGTCACAGACACCTAGCGGTGAACGTTGGAACTTGATAGAGCGTTTACAACCAAATAACCCACAAATTTAGCTACACACTATTAATTGTAGTGGTAGGTTCTTTTACATGTCATAAATCTATGACATGGACCCGCCGGCTTTACTCCCCTCCGAGTGAGGCATGCTGAAGGAATTTAACGCTCTAATAATCCGACGAATTCCGCCGGATTGAACCCGCGACCTTGGGCATAGCAGTTCAGCATGCTACCAACGGAACAGTGAGGTCATCTGCCCCATACGACAACAGGGGATGGTATAGTTAAATCTTTATCTCTATCATGCAGTATGTTCATCTCGTGGCGCACTGGCTGGCATTCTTGGTTATTCATCATTGAAGTACGTATTCGATTACGGGCTTGCCCAAAAAATAATAATCTGGTCTAACAAGTAAGTGCTGAAACGAGATACTCTCAGCCTTGGCAGGCAGAACTAAGAAGAGGTGGATTCGAATTCACCTCAGTCATCATAGGAGTAATTCTTCGTAGTTATCCACCCATTCTCTAGGAAAATGCCGGGATAGTTTCTAAGTTATGGTCACAGCCACCTCCTTCCCAATTATACTCTTAATTACAATTCCAGACACTACTACATACTACAGTAATACACATCACCAGACAAATCCTACACACACTGAAGTATATGGGGCTGATAATCACGATGCTCGTAAGTGAAACAAAAATAACGAGAGCCAAGACGACATATGACGTTGACAATGGACGTTGCGTGATTTACTCGACGAGCCTCTTTGTTTTTGTATTGACTGTACTACACAATTAAACGTTTCTTCACAAACACTAAATAAATAGCACTTGAGGGCTTTTAGGAGAGACATCCTGCATCTCTAAATCAGGTTATAAATAATTCCTTTCCTCCATATTTACTTGCATGTGCTTGGTAAATGGATACCATGCACACTTATCACGCTAAGTATATGAATTAACGGCCGGAAGGGTTCCAAGTCGTACATAGGTAACAAATCATTTGGGAGAAAAATCTACACTCCTTGTTTATGGAGGGGATTAGAGAGTGTAAACTACCTGTAGATTAGTGTACCCTTGTCAAGAAGGGAGAGGTTCACGACCCAACCACCCCTGCTAATAATTCAACCCCCAGGTCCAATAAGGGCCGTGCACTGTGCAGCTTAACTAATGACGACCAGGAGGCCCTGTTTGACCCCTACTAACTGAGAGCAGCCATAAGCTCCAATTCACTAAATTTACTCGGTACCAAACTAGCTTTAAGTGCTGCTATATTTCTCAAGTCTTACAGCAACTCAATGAGTTCACCTTCCATAAGATAAACAGGATGAACCATATAAAACTGTACCATTATTGGCAATCGTAACTCTCTTTCGTCATACGGGATATCACAGTATATTGTGACACCAGTTCCTAATGCCTGGGATTCAGATTGGTCTCCTGTTGTTCCAGTTCTACTTTATTACTAGTAGAGCATAGTGAAGTTATGACTACATTCAACTAAAATTGGTACACGTTGGAGCACATTCGACCATTGGGATGATCATTAACAACCACTGACTTTCAAAACGTAAAGCTTGGTAATTTCGTCTTCACTGGGTAATACAATTAACATCACAGAAATAAAACAATCACACCATCTGTCATTAAAACAAAAATTAATTTCAGTGTTGCAACACAGTCTAAGATTAGGATGAAACAACCGACCATCCCAATTAAGTTGCTTTCACTTATAAAAATATTTGAATATGGCCTATCATTTTATTTAAATAATTTATCAATATTATTATTATCTTTAATTTCTCATAATTATGGTACAGCTCAGTGTAGGCTACAAGATACGGATTTGATAATCAAGTTTCCTGTAATAGTACATTATGCAACGAGCCTATAATGGCTATAATTAAGACACGAGTATCTTTATAAAACAGCTCAGTGTAGGCTACAAGATACGGATTTGATAATCAAGTTTCCTGTAATAGTACATTATGCAACGAGCCTATAATGGCTATAATTAAGACACGAGTATCTTTATAAAACGAGCGTATGCGAGTTTTATAATTTCCATACGATTGTCTTAATTACCATTATAGGCGAGTTGCATACGACTGTTTATGTTCGACGATAATTATAACTTTATTATATGTTTTAACATAATTATCTGTTGAGATTGTCACTAGAATTTTGTGATCGGGTGCTGCGCTGAGTATAGGATATCTCTGATTTCCAAGCTCTCTGCTCGACAGACGCATGCGCTCTGTGTGCTTCAATGCCATATGTTCAGATTGAGCGACAGTATTCAGTAAAAATGTCACTGAATGCGTTTGAAAACAACGCGCTGTGTAGAAATTGTATTTGGAGATATTAAGGTACAGTGCTATTTCTTGTCTCATATTCACCAGTTTATTTACGCGAACATACGGACGGTGCACTTTCGGTAATTTATACATACGTGTTGGATTTTGAGCGCATGCGCGAAGATATCCTTATCTAATTGGTCAAACAACTGTTTCTTGAGCTGTGATTGGTGGGAGAAACCGTTTCATAATGAAAACAAGTAGTTCCGTGAAGAACTATACAGCCTATTTTCATATATCCTGCTCATGTTAATTGTGTCTATCAACATACAAAATTTCAGATTAATTGCTGTAACAGATTCGTAGATATAGAGAACCGTCTAAATATTTCATATGGTCGCCAGGATGGATTTTTATTTTTGTACTATTACATTAAGATTATTGTGTACGTGTGGTATTCAAACTTCAATCGCATGATTAGACCACATGAAGTAAAAACGAGATTTTAAAAGTACGCACACCAGCCATCTTGTGATTATGCAAACGATTGAAATAAATTACATGCCAGTGGATCAACATTTGTATAAGCATTTAACGTGCAACGTTTCACGGCACTCGGATAGTTAATTCGCGAGAAACGTCCATTTAAATATTTATACTTCGCGTCGCCGTCATGTTGGATTTGTGCTCACCAGGTTACTGAAAGTCCTATAGGTGAACACATGTTCATAGTCTCTATGAACATAAAAAAAAAACAGTTTGGTTGCTGTAAAAGATTCATAGATATTGAGAACCGTCTAAATATTTCGGAAGCTCGCCATTTAGGATTGTTATATGTATAGGCCACAGAGTTAAGTACCACTCAAGGACAATTATTGCCTAGGTTCATTATTCAAACTTTCACTTCGATCGCATAATTACGACACAAGAATAAAAACTTAATTTTAAAATTTCGCACAGCCGCCATCTTGAGGTTATGTAAACAATTGAATTAAATTAGATGGCAGTGCATTACAATCTGCAAAATCATTTACTGTACCACATTTCACTGCGCTCAGAGAGTTAAATCACGAGAAAAGTCTATTAAAATATTTCAAATTCGTTTGGTCGCCATGTTCGTTTTGTACTTTACAGGTTTATGAAATATACATAGGTAAACTTGTATTAGTACCCTTTATCACCGTACAAAATTACATGATGATATCTGTAATAGTTTCGGAGATATAGAATGTCAGTGAAATATTTCGCACAGCCGCCATTTTGAGGTTATGTAAACAATTGAACTAAATTAGACTCCATTGCATTACAATGTGTATAAACATTTGCTGTACCAAGTTTAATTACGTTTGGATAGTTAAATCGCGAGAAATGTATATTTAAAAGTCTCAAATTCGCTTGACCGCCATGTTGGTTTTGTAGTCACCAGGTTTTGAAAGTCTCATAGGTGAACTTCTAGTAGTGCCCTTTATCACCGTACACAATTTCAGGGCGATATCGGTAATAGTTTCGGAGATATTGAATGCTAGTGAAATAATTCGCACAGCCGCCATGTTGGATTGGTAAGACGTAACAAAATTTGAAGGGCACGGTCGAGGTCGCCGGGAATAGTGCTATGAACTTACCGAGTTTCATTGAAATCGCTCCAGCCGTTTAGATTTTATTGGGGGTTTCCGGCGCTGAGATACATCTACGACATCGATCATCTGCTAAATTCTCATTAAGGATGTGCTTTCTATAATTTTTAGTCGCAATGACACGATCCTCACACCTCACACACACACACACGCACACACACACGGACAAAAGGTGATCTCATAAGCCTATTTTTCCAAAATTGAAAATAGGCTAAAAAATAGTGTTATAATGACCATCATTATGATACAGTTTTCAGACATATAACAGTCAGGGTCGAACATAAACCTATTACTGAGATAAAAATAACCTAACCATATGGCACGTATCCAGCAGCACTGCCTTCTGTATTCTGGCAATCAGATGTTTCATTTACAGTTCCTCCAAAGCCATTGCCAAAGTCTTTGGAACAACTCCCGTGGAAGAGATCACCACTGGAAAAATTCTCACGCATTTTAGTCCCCATAGATTTCGTATTTCTTCCGCCAACGGTGCGTACTTGTTTGTCTTTTTAGCTTGGGTAGTTTGCATATTTTGACTAAGTGGGACAGCGACGTCTATCAAGTAGGCCTTTTGGTTTCTTTTATTGAGATAGACAATATCAGGTCCATTGGCCAAGATTTTCTGGTCGGTTAAAATATGTCTATCCCAATACATCTTACACATGTTCAAGCACGTTGGTAGGCTGGTAATTGTAGTACACCATGCCCGTATCCCGAAGTCCAGATTTTATAGCTAGCTCTTGATGTAAGATCTTAGCAACATCATTGTGCCTCTTGATATACTCTATACCAGCCAGCGTAGAGCAGCCACCGATGATAAGATCGTTGGTTTCTGGCGCTGAGATACATCTACGACATCGATCATCTGCTACATTCTCATTAAGGATGTGCTTTCTATAATTTTTAGTCGCAATGACACGATCCTGTATCGCAATCACAAAGCCCTCGGTTTCACTGAAGAGCGAACTATGCCTCAACCATAAGTTCGACAATGATCGGTCGACATGATGATGGTTGAGCATGTAAGGGTGTACACCATCACGGCCGACTGAATGCGAGCTGCGCTCATACCGGCCAGACAATGAGACCTTTTACATGAAATCTTGTTAGTTACTCAACTGCTCACACAGCGCTGTTGACCAAGCATTGCACGACTAAGACTTATCTCTACTTAGTGTAAAACTAAGTCCCCGATTTTTGGATATCACGGGTAATCTCGAGAACCACTGGATGGATTTTGATGCGGCTTTCACCATTCTGTACAGGTAATATCGAGGAAGATTTTTGTAGAAAATAATTTATTTATGATCAAAGGGAGCCAAGCAGTAACGATTTCAGATTTTAGTGAATAGGTCGAAGAAAGAACTTGACGTCCGTGCGCTTTTTAAGCTTACGCTGGACAAACCGTTAAAAATATCAATATACTATGAGTGTAAGAATTGTTCAGAATTAAAAATTGTACAAAAAAGTCCGCGTGAGCATATCTCTATCTTCGATACATCGCCCACTATAAGTGTTTTTAGTTTGGACGGGAGGGGGATTTGGCATGCACCTCGCCATTCTTAAATTACGTCTGACAGGAATTCCTTGCACGTTCATAACTGTTCCCGGGCGAAGCCAGGGTGGGTTGCTAGTGACACTATATATTATCATTATAATTCCCGAAATATCAAAATGCAAATTATATCAAAAAATAAAATAGCGTGCTAATAAATCTAAGAGAAATTAGACATACCTTGCACCTCGTTACAGTTGAATTCGATCAGAATCACTCGGTTTTCATTAAAGTTTATGCATTTTCCTGCTGAATGGTTTGGAAGTTCGGCAACAGGAAACTAGAACTGTTATTAACTTAAAATATTCATTTTTGTATTTTTGTACTATTTGTGTTAATGATTTCATTACATTGTCAGAATTAATGCTTTAATTAGTAGGGTATACTATTCAGTGTACCTATTATAAATAAAAACCGTGAGGTTTCTCACCTCCCCATATTACGAAACCCGGTTGCCTAATACGGGGAAAGTGCACTTTTAAAGTTAACAATAATATCAGAGGGTATTGCAACATCAAACGTGCCCATATTTGTAATATACATAGTATATCGCCTGAGGTTTTGATTGGTGAGAAAACCAAAATTATTCCGTTCCTTCTTATGTCTAATGCGAGCCCTATAAAAAAAACTCCCCATATTTGGCGACTTTCCTCTACCCATTTTTAGAAGATACCTTATGCACTGGACAGTTGAATCCGTGATTAATTGTATAGGTAGCTTCGTAAGTCTCAGAACTCAGGAAGTCCTTTCTAGCAGCGTTACTAGCAGCTTTCAAAGTTTCAAGGTAAGAAAGAAAATATTCCTTTAGCCAGTTTAGGCGACTGTCATTTAATGAGAAAAAATGCCCTTTATCTGGATTTCTAGACTGAATATGATGATATGAGATGCTTACGTCATGCATAGTGAACCATTTATTAACGTTTTTCAAAGAAATTATGGTTGCTTCTGCGTCCATGAATGTGTACGCGTCCGGGTGCATGCCTATATTTTCTTTCAGTGTACTAATGGCACCAATAACTTCTGACGAGAACACTTCCTTTGCACGCCGAGAACACATCTTTTGCACGCCGAACATTCATTTTTTCAAATTTAGTGGGTTCGATGTGTTTTTAGTGAGGTGTCTGACCGGTTTAACGATCTCATCCTTTTGGATTGTGTATAGTAATTACAAGTATTTCCCTGAAATTATTCCAGTACCATCAGTCATCTCTCGTTACAGAAACTGCGTTCTAATGGTTTTTTTTTTTTTTTTTTTAGAATGTGACAATGATCAAAATTAGGGAATAAATTCCTAGACTCGTCGTATGGGTGATTGACCATTGGTTGCAAATTCCCTCCCCCTAAATGCCTCATCATTGTAGTGGTAGTTTTGTGATTATCAGAGACAATTATTATAATTATGAAACCGCATTGTTTAACCTCGAGAATAACGTCCAGCAGGAGTTTATGTAAGTCCCGTCCTGACAGCTGCTTCATGAAAAAGAAGGCACACGGTATCTGATAATTTTTCGAAAGATCTCTTAGCACAAAACACAACACACGATTGGCTGCTACTTGTTCCCGGCTGTAATTTTCATCCTCTCTTTCCTTTTGATGAGACGGTGCTGGAATTGTGTCCTTGTACCCGAAGAAGGTGCAAGGTATTGTGCCCTTCAGCAAGAAATATGCAAATCACAGTATGCCAGCATTGCTCAATTCGGGATTTTTCGGGTCTACGGTAAGTTCTCCCACTCTGTGACTTACATATTTTGGATTAAATAGAGGATACTCTTGCAAAAATAACAACAAAATCAACTCCTATTTTAACACATTTAATTAATCAAAATTATGGCGCTACAAACAATAAAACAAATAAACGTCTGACCAATATCTTTCTACTTGTTCAAAGTGAACAAGGAATAGCATAAAAATAAAACAAATATTCTCTTTAAACACATGGTTTTCTTTAGAACCAACAATTCATGATTATTTTCCCTTCCATAAAGTACTTATCTTAAAGTTCCATATAACTACGAGCTTCTTTGGCTCGATACATTTCTATAATAATGGTGTCATACTTTTGTACACCTCAAGAATTTATTTTTATCTTTTCTTATCATCAAAACAATATATAATTACATTTAAAATTACATGTTAATTATTCACTTCAATATTTGGGCCTTTCACATATTCTCAGTATTTACTATCTCTCTCAAGTTTTGCAAATTCACTACGGTGATCGGGAAATTACTTGTGTACTCCAGAGTTATAAAGATTACTTGACAAAGTCAAAAACTATGATTACTCCCGAAATCTAGTTACCTTCATAAAACTCATGGATTCCTATTTCCATACAACATCACAATAGGGATTTTTATTTAATTCATTTGTCTTATAAGACCATTATCACATAAGAAAACTACGATCTGAACTGGCAAGCGATAATATCAATCTACAAGGACCTCGGTTCAACGCCCGGGTCATTAACAACTTTAAACACTCACGGTGTATTTCACTTCTTACAAGACGGATTTTACCCACCCTCGCTCTATGAGGGTCAGGCCATATACTCGAGCGTGATTTATGACAGGGAGAACGGCTCCCTGCATAGCCTACGGTTGGAGCTCTCGTCAATGCTTTTAAAACAAACCTTCACATTTTATTTTCAATTCCTTGGGGAGACTTGGCTTTTACTTCACTTATTTTCATTCAACAATATTATTGGTTCATAAACCACTTTCGTAACCTTGGCATTTATTAATTATGAGAGGGTCCTCATTGATTGGGAAGAGTAATACACATTCTACGACGAATAATAAGGGGCTTTAACAACAAGAGGATTCTAGGTTCGAATCTCTTAACATGCCTCGGGAACCATTTCCGCATTTGAGGACTTATACAAGACGCGATTTAAAGTCGGCCGTGGCCTACATGACATACGCTCAATAATACCATACATTAGCTCCCTTTTCAATATAACACCCACATGGCCTCGTGATCCACGTCACAATTTAGAGGACTTACAACATATCTCAATTCACTGCAATCAAATACCCTCCATAAGTAACTTACCAAGTACTTTAACTTTTACGCGTTCCTAGCGTGACTTTTTATTTAATTGCGTTCCATTACGCTACACATTACTTTACGGCCTAATGTCTTCCAAAGAACTGATAAATTTCATAGTAACAATTTATACATATCTCAATTCTTATATTTATCTTTCCCGTTGACAATAAATCGCTCCATTTTTAAGAACATGCATTCACATCATGTCTTATACATTTGTTAAGGCTTCAACGCTCTATATTTTTATATCATTCAATTTAATCTTTATTTAGAATTCTTTACCTAGTTATTCACATTATGTCTTCATTCCTTACAAAAGCTCAAAAGCTATTTCTTTCATATAATTCAAATTTACCTTTATGTAAATATCTTTGTTATAATTATTATTATTACGCTTGCTTTTATAACATTCATTAAATACACTGACATTTTATTCCATGCATTTCCTCTACAGGATTTATTATTTCACATAATTATTTATTATTTCTTAAAACTTTATTTTCGTTCAGATCGCGTTCTTATTTAGTTATTATTTATTTAAAAACATCCCTTTTACTCAAAACTCCGGTGGAATTGTACACAAAAATTTTCCGACACCCAAAACATAATGAAAATCTTTACTCACATGTCTAAGGTCGTTTTCTGACCTTTATTCTCGTTTGATGTGACATTTTGGCCCACCTTCTCGACCTACTCCATATTGTACAAACTCATCTCATGTACAGACATTTCTTGACACATATTCACTATATTTAACACTGACAACATTTTTAATACACTGGTGTATCCGTTTTGAACACACAATAAAACACTAAAAATGTATTACGTTAACACACACTCTTGATATATTTACACTTCACAACTTTTGATCACTAGGCCGTCTTTTTAGCCTATCACACGTGACCTCTTAATCTCCCGTCTCCAAGGGTGAAATTTATTCAATGTCGGCTTCCTATCCTGCAGAATACGAAAGTCTCGAATCATCTACTACTTCCCTGGAATAACAATTCTTCGAATCCTTTTCCTGATGATCGGCTATTTCTCTAGCTTGAACGGCTCCCCTTTTAGATCTGATTTATCGATCCTAGCGAAAGTCTGTTCTGATCGAGGTCCCCTCGATAACCTATCGATGACCTATGGATTTTTTAGCCACTAATACTTTTCGAGTCTTAGTGCTTTAGAATAGTTCGTCTGCTTTCTTGAAAACAATGTCTATAGTTTCCGTTCTTCTTTGTTTATTTGGTTCTCGCACTCCTAATTTTCTGGAATACGTGGCGAACCTTACTCTGTTTTTCCCTGTTCGGGTTCTTTAAAATTTATAAACTGTTTATCTCGCTGTTCCGGTACTTCCGTACGTTATGATATTTTTGGTCGTTTACTGAAAGACCTATCGCCTGAATCCTAAGTTCGCAGCCTGCTTTAACTGGATTTTAGGAACTTTTACGGTAAACTTTGCCCTGTCGGACCTAAATCCTGTAATTAGGATTTTCCTAATTTTTCAACACGGCGATACTTTAATACTTCTTCTTTGCAACTCCTTCCGGAGGCACGCAAGTTACTGATACTTCGATGCCCGTGGCTATCGGATATTAATTCTACGGTGTAATACAGCGTTTCTCCCCTCAAGGAGTTCTGGCTAGCTGCCTTCGATGTCTGATACAGCGTTACGTTCCCCTCACAGGCTCTTGAATACTGCATATACGATGTGGTGCAGCATTCCGCTCACGGAATGCTCGTAGACTGCATGTACTGATACAGCGTGACGTTCCCCTCACGGGCTCTTGTAGACTGCATGATTGGCTTGGTGAGGCCAGGAGTTTTATACCTTTTAGTCACAAAAAGATAAAATCCTAGTCCTTTTCGTGACCAACTTTTGAACTAATTGTCGCACAATTATAAAAATTATATCTCCAGAAAGCTCGTCTTCCAAACGTAAAATAATCTTCCTGTGCATGGAAATCGATCGTGCATTTCCGAGATATTAATTAATTTCTCGTCCTCAACTGTGTGGGTGGTGCTGTTCATTTTTAATTCTCCCACTCCTTGGATCCCGGTGAATCCCCAATGACGTATACTTGCGTTTGCAGTTTTCTCCTGTGCAATTATTACAAGGTTTTTCTTTACACAAAAATCTCTAATCCAAAATGATTCACCGTACTGTATCTGTTTACTTATTTTTATACTCGTAAACGGGTTAAATTTAATTATTCCTGTTCTGACTCAGCAGCGAGGTTGCCATTTTCCTGCAACGTAAGAGCAATTTCCGAGTCAAGCTTCTTCGTCTTACAGTCCAAACTTTCCACTCGTTCTAATAATATCCATGACTGGCTCCTTATAAATGTCAAGAGGCATGAGCTCATCTTAGGAACACCTGGCCCTAGCGTTTGCACAATGTTAGGCCAGAATCCTGGCTTGAAATCTCTCTCCGTTCCCTTAGAGACTGTATGATTCTTTCATTCTTTTCTCAAAATACATGGATTCGACTCCCTTTGAGGCCATGGTACATGGGTTCATCTCTCCGCTCCTTACGTAAATACATTTTCGAAAAATTTTGAGGAAATTTATTTTAATTATCCCAAAAAAATTCTTATTTTTCCTTTTTAACTGTCGAAGCCATCATAACGTTATCCGTACCTTCTGATTTTTCTTCCTTAAAAATCCCACGATAATTTGATTTCTTTCATCTTTTTAAGTCATATCCGGTAATTGTGTCGGTTGGGTACGCTCTGTCCCTAACCTTTCTTTCTCCTTTTTATTTATCTGGACTTCAGGTTTCCAGAACCTCATTCTTCTTTACGGGTGTGGCCTATCCCTACCCGTTCCTTTATTTCATCATTCTCCTTCCTTAAATTGAAATTTTCTTCTTCATTAAAATCAATTATTTCTTTTATTTCCCAATATAATTTCTCCAATTCGAATTCGCACTCGAATGTTTGAGCTCTGTTTCCTTTTCCTATCTCATTCTCGTTTCTATCAAAAGTGGATTCTTCATCTCTAAATTGTTCCATAACCAGGGCTTGTTCATTGGCTTCATCGAAGTTTTCGGGAGGGTAATACACTTTAAAATTTGCTGAATTCATGGTCACTTCATGATTCGTTTCACAGTGCCGAATTCTATAGGCATTATTTCTCAAATCCCTTATTATTTGATATGGTCCGTGGTACATTTTCTGGAACTTTTTGTACACGCGGTTCCCTGGATCCGAAATGGCGGGTCTTTTTACTAACACCATTTCCCCTGCTAATAGTGGCCGATGATACCTCTTGTGCCTATTTCTTCTTTGTCTCCTGTCGGCTTGAGCTTTTAGATGCTCAAAGGCTCTTCTTATACGTACATCTCTTCCAGGCTGAGCGTCTGCTGGCCTAGGAATTACCAGACTCCAAGGTCTCTCTGGTTGCTCATTCCGATGTAACGTTATTGGTATCTCTCCCGTAGATTCATGGATTGTGTTGTTTATACAAAATTCGATAATATCCAAGATATCTATCCACTTCCAATTTTCTTCGGCACAGTATATTCTACAATACTTGGCCGTCTCCCTCATCACTCTTTCTACAGGATTTGCCTCAGGATGGCGAATACTTGACAAAATCTGACGTATTCCAAGTCTTTCTAATTCTTGTCTGAACTCTACACTGGTGAAACAACTACCGTGATCCGACAACAAATTCTCAGGTTTTCCCAGAATCGGTATAACTTTTTCTTTGAGTCGTTTTAATACCTGTTTGGTACTAGTCTTCTGTATGGGAGCAAGGACAACCATTTTAGTGAAGACATCCATAGCCACCATTATGTGTCGATTTCCTCTTCTTGCCTTTGGCAAAGGTCCGAAGTTATCAATAGATATGATTTGACCTGGCCTTTCGGGCAACAATGGTATAGGCTTTTGTCTTATCAGAAATGCATTTGGTTTGATCCTTTGACATAGATCACATGTCTTTAGCGTGTCCCTTACAGTTTCTCTCAGTCTCGGCCATACAAATGCTTCTTTCAGCATCGAGACTGTTTTGTCGACTCCCATATGTCCGAACGATCTATGGGCTAACCATACTAATTTCCTCTAAAAAATTGCAGGTACAACAATCCTTAATCGTGTATGGTCAGAGTCCACAAACTTATATAATAATCCATTATAAAATGTGTAATCTTGAGCTATCTTATTAGCTTCCGTGTACGCCGGTGTTCCCCTTATCAAACTTCCTTCAAGGAAAGATATGAGCGTGTTCATCCATGGATCCTCACGTTGCCGTTGACTAATGCTCCTTAACTCATTTAGAGTACGCTGATCCCTGTCTTCCAAATCAATAGCCATTACTTCCTCTTCTGTGGACTCTGGCTGTCTACTTAAATTGTCTGGAACTATATTTTCTTTTCCTGGGCAGTATTCTATCTTTACATCAAACTGTTGAATATATAAAGCCCAACGCATCAACCTTTGACTGGATAGATCAGTCTTCATCAAAAAGGTTAAGGCTTTATGATCCGTTCTTAGAATGACCTGAAACCCATATACGATCTTTCGCCAAAATTGCAGCGCGTGCAATATCGCCAACAGCTCGATTTCGCTGATCGTATAGTTTTTCTCGTGTGGTTTCAGTCTCTGACTTGTGAAAGCTAGATAATTTTTCTTATCAGGGTTATCCGGGTTTTCCTGATATAGCATTGCCCCTATTCCAATCTGGGATGCATCTGTTTGAATTATAAATTTCTGATTAAAATCAGGATATCCTAGCTTCACATAGTTTAAGAGCATTTCCTTGGCCTCCACGAATGCTTTTTCTGTTTCCTCCGTCCATTTCCACTTGCCCCCCTTCTTCAGAAGGTCCTGTAGTGGTGCAACAGTTTTTGTGTATGATGGACAATGTCCTGAGAAGAAACCAATCAATCCCAAAAACTGGCGAACGTTCTTTACCTTCAAAGGCCTTGGAAAATCCCTTATCGATTCCAATTTGCATGGATTTGGTTTAACACCATCCTTATCAATCACATGCCCTAAAAATGTTACTTGCCTTTGACAAAAATTTTACTTCTTTAAATTGATTTTAAAATTTGCCCTTCTTAAGTCTTCCAATAATTTCTTCAATTTTTCTAAATGTTCCTCAATATTCTCCGAGGTAAGCAAAATATCATCCACATAACGGATAGTGCAATCTTTCACTTCCTCTGACAGGTTTCGATCAAGCGCTCTTATTAAGGCAGATCCCGCGGTCTTCAATCCAAACGGACATCTCCTAAAACAATAGGTTTGTTGGTCGAACTGAAATCCAGTCAACAAGCTGGTTTTCTCTTCCAGTTCGAGATGATGATACGAAGAAGTCATGTCAATATTTGTGAAAATCTTCTTGCCTTTGAATTTTCTCAGTATTTCTTTTATGGGTGGTGCCGAATCATTTTCTGGTATGATTTTTGCATTTAAATTTCTGGCATCTAAACACACCCTTACTGAGCCATCCGGTTTACTCACAATCACTAATGGACTAACATATGGTGTCGCAATCTTTTCTATAACACCTGCATTCATCATCTCCTGCAGTGTTTTCTTAGTTTGTGGGTAATGTTTTTCCGCCACCGGGTATGGTTTTTGTCTGAACGGTGCCCAATCATTGACTTGGAACGCGTATTTAAAATTTTCAATCTTCCCTGGCTTGGAATCAAATACGTCCCTAAAATTCAATAATAGTTCCTTTAATTGTTCCTTGTTTTCGAGGCTCACTTTAGCTTCCTCTGCTTTTCCTGACAGGTTGGTCTCGAACTCAGTTTCCAAATTATCTTCGAGTTCTATGTTGAGGACTTCAAATATCCTTTCTATGTCCTTATAACCTTCTTCAGTTACTTCTTCCACATGCCATACCTGTTCTCCTATTTTCACATCCTGTTCCTGTAGGTTAATATTTTGTTCATCCACATCCTCTCTTTGAATTCTAATGCAATTTTGCGCTAGATCTATGATGACCTTGTTCTCACGGATAAAATCAATACCTAATATGACATTATACGGTAATTGATTTACCAGCAAAAAGCATTGCGAAATTTCAGTGTTACCCATGATCAGATCAATGTATACCTGAAATTTGCATGTTAAAGATTTTTCAGGGATAATTCCCTTAATCTTTACACTTGATGTGGGGATTTTTAATACGCGGCCTCTTGTTTCCAATTCATTCAGAAGGGTTTGCGTAATTAAACTTATTGTTGATCCGGTATCAATCAATGCCCTGACCAGTAATCCTTCTATCCTGAGCATAATTATGGGTAATTCTCTTTTAATAGGTGGGATTCCTTCCACCTCCTCATTAATTAGCTCATCTGGTCTTGCTATCCAATTCACAATTTCTACCTCCTCCCAGCTCCTGGTATGTTTCCACTTTTGACGATTTAAATTTGGAGTTTTTTTTATCCTGAGGGCTTCCTTTCCCCTCATTCTTTAACTGAGCTTGTAGTTCCAAGCTTTGAGCTCCATCTAGTCGGTCGGGTGATTTCCGGTTCTTGATTGACTCACTCCAACGGACTTTTTGCCTTTCAGGTTCGTCTGGTCGTTCGTTCATATAACGAAGACTTTCCTGATATCTTTCCTCTATTTCGGCCCGATATTCATCATCCCTATCCTCTGGCCTTACGTTCCTTCTGGGATAATTCTCCCATTTCTTTCTGTTTTCTGGCCTCTGATGGTTATTGTTATAGGGTCGGCTCTCTTGTTGCCTATAACCCGTATTCCTAGGATTTCTTCCTCGATATCCTCCTCTGTAGTATGGCTGTATTCCTCTAGGCTCTTGGTGCCCATACTCTCGACCTAGTCCTTGAGTATCAGTGCTGGTGGACTGATTCCTGGTCGATGGTTTTTCTCTGGTTTCCTGACTGCTGGCCATGTGTACCTGTTCAGTCTGTCTTTGGTGCCTAGGAGTAACGTGTGACGTCGTCATGTCTAATTGACGTAGTACGCTCTCTACTTCCACAGCACTTCTGGCTTTGGATGAGATTAACAGCCTCTGAATCTCATAGGGAAGTTGTCTTGCAATGGCGGCACACAGGTCATTCTCAGCTGGAGCAATGTCAAGTTCCCGGAATTTACACAGCTGAGCGGTGAAAAATTCTGAGTACTTAGTTGGTGCATTTGTGCTGTACTTCCTAGAGTACAGATCTAGCCTCAAATTCTCCTGGACGTCTGCTGCCCAATATCGTTTTAAAAAGGCTTCTCTAAAGCCTTCCACCGTATCGAAGGTGTACCTGAAGCTTCTGAACCAGGTGAGACAATCACCTGCCAACAGCTTCTCAATAGCTCTCAGTCTCCGATCCTGAGGAACCTTCATTTCGTTTAAGTACTCTGCGACTTCCTTTAGCCAGTATTTTGGAGTAATTGACATGTTATTACCCGTAAACTTTACCGGTCTGTCCTCATTCGATTTGATAATGTTTATTATCTGACCATTTGTCAGGTTCATGTATGGGGTGGACATCGCCATCGGATATCCTGGGTTCTTATAAGGGCTCTCCCCTCCTAAGTCCCTATCTGTATCTGTACCTTGTTCACGAGGATCTACCCATCCTGTCTTTGGAAACTCATCCTGATTCTCAAATTCTAATTTCCTTTCCCTTCGGGCACTTTCTTCATTTGCCATGGGTTGGATTTCCATTTGACTATTTTTGTGTTCGGTCCTTTCCAACCGTGATCTTAATTCATTTTGAATTCTTTCTTGATTCCTTTTACTATCTTCCTCTACCTTTTTGAGTTGGAATTTCTCTTCCCTGAAGCTATCCCTGATTTCAGCCAATTGATCTTCTACCTCTTTCTTGATGACCATGACCTGTTCTGTTATAATTTCTGGTTTAACGTCACCTCTGATATCTAGGTCTTCTCGTATTTTTTTTATTTTCTTCTCCATCTCTCTTTGTCCTTTGACCATATCTACTTTAATTCCCTCAAGCTTTTCCTCAGTTTTCCCTTGGCTCTTAGACACTATCGTCAATTCATTTTTGACCTGATTTACCTCGGTACTGGTTTTGAGCCTACTTTCGATTTTTGCAAAAAATGAAAGTAGACTTATGAGATCAACACAGGGCGAAAAAAGTGTGTCTGTCTGTGTGTGTGTATGTGTGTGTGTGAGTCTGTGTGTGTGTATGTGTGTGTGTGAGTCTGTGTGTGTGTGTCTGTGTGTGTGTGTGTGTGTGTGCGAGTGTGTGTACTCTGAATGTCTGTCCCCCCTATCAATTCGAACACGGTGAATGCGAATTGAACGAAATTTGGTACAAAGGTAGCACTAGCAAAGGACACCTCAGTGCCAAGTTTTATATCGCCGCCATCTTGACGGAAACGTAATGGCGGCCACACAAATGTTCAAAGCTTAAATCAAATAACGACTAACCTAATCATCCGATCTCTACCAAATTTTGCAACAGCATACCTTTATGGGGGCAGCATCCTTTGACCAAACCAATAGGTCATCAGCGTAATAGTTTGCGGATGGCGGCCATCTTTGTGTGAAAATCGATTCCCCCTATTAATTCGAACACGGTGCAACCGAATGGAACGAAATTTGGCACAGAGGTAGTACTAACAAAAGGAACCTCAGTGTCATGTTTTATATCGCCGCCATCTTGACTGAAACGTAATGGCGGCTACACAAATGTTCATAGCTTAAATCAAATTACGACTAACCTAATCATCCGATCTCTACCAAATATTGCAACAACATACCTTGGTGGGGGGAGCATCCTTTGACCAAACCAGTAGGTCATCAGCGTAATAGTTTACGGATGGCGGCCATCTTTGTGTGAAAATCGATTCCCCCTATTAATTAGAACACGGTGCAAGCGAATAGAACGAAATTTGGTACAGAGGTAGTACTAACAAAAGGCACCTCAGTGTCATGTTTTATATCGCCGCCATCTTGACAGAAACGTAATGGCGGCCACACAAATGTTCAAAGCTAAATTAAATTACGACTAACATAACCATCCGATCTCTACCAAACTTTCCAACAACATACCTTTGTGAAGGGAGCATCCTTTGACCAATCAAATAGGTTATTGGCCTAATAGTTTGCGGATGGCGGCCATCTTTATGTCAAAATTGATTCCCCATATTAATTCGAACACGGTGGAACCGAATGGAACGAAATTTAGTACAGAGGTAGCTCTAGCAAAGGGCACCTCAGTGTCTTGTTTTATATCGCCGCCATCTTGACTGAAACGTAATGGCGGCCACACGAATGTTCAAAGCTTAAATCAAATTACGATTAGCCTATTCATCCGATCTCTACCAAATTTAGCAACTACATACCTTTATGGAGGGAGCATCCTTTGACCAATATAATTGGTCCTCAGCGTAATAGTTTGCGGATGGCGGCCATCTTTGTGTGAAAATAGATTCCCCCTATTAATTCGAACACGGTGCAACCGAATGGAACGAAATTTGGTATAGAGGTAGTACTAACAAAGGGCACCTCAGTGTCATGTCTTATATCGCTGCCATCTTGACGGAAACGTAATGGCGGCCACACAAATGTTCAAAGCTTCAATCAAATTACGACTAACCTAATCATCCGATCTCTACCAAATTTTGCAACAACATACCTTTATGGGGGAGCATCCGTTGACCAAACTAATAGGTCATCAGCATAATAGTTTGCGGATGGCGGCCATCTTTGTGTGAAAATCGATTCCCCCTATTAATTCAAACACGGTGCAACCGAATGGAACGAAATTTGGTACAGAGGTAGTACTAACAAAAGGCACCTCAGTGTCATGTTTTATATCGCCACCATCTTGACGGAAACGTAATGGCGGCCACACAAATGTTCAAAGCTTAAATCAAATTACGATTAACCTAATCATCCGATCTCTACCAAATTTTGCAACAACATACCCTTATAGAGGAAGCATCCTTTGACCAAATGAATAGGTCATTTGCCTAATAGTTTGCTGATGGCGGCCATCTTTGTGTGAAAATCAATTCCCCCTACTAATTCAAACACGGTGAAACCGAATGGAACGAAATTTGGTACAAAGGTAGCACTAGCAAAGAGCATTTCAGTGTCATGTTTTATATCGCCACCATATTGACAGAAACGTAATGGCGGCCACACAAATGTTCAAAGCTTAAGTTAAATTACGACTAACATAACCATCCGATCTCTACCAAACTTTGCAACAACATACCTTTATGGAGGGAGCATCCTTTGACCAATCTAATAGGTTATTATCCTAATAGTTTGCGGATGGCGGCCATCTTTATGTCAAAATTGATTCCCCCTATTAATTCGAACAAGGTGGAACCGCATGGAACGAAATTTGGTACAGAGGTAGCACTAGCAAAGGGCACCTCAGTGTCATGTTTTATATCGCCGCCATCTTGACTGAAACGTAAAGGCGGCCACACGAATGTTCAAAGCTTAAATTAAATTACGACTAACATGACCATCTGATCTCTACCAAACTTTGCAACTACATACCATTATGGAGGGAGCATTCTTTGACCAATCTAATAGGTCATTAGCCTAATAGTTTGCGGATGGCGGCCATCTTTATGTCAAAATTTATTCCCCCTATTAATTCGAACACGGTGGAACCGAATGAACGAAATTTGGTACAGAGGTAGCACTAGCAAAGGGCACCTCAGTGTCATGTTTTATATCACCGCTATCTTGACGGAAACGTAATCGCGGCCACCCAAATGTTAAAAGCTAAACTGTAATTACGACCAACCTAATAATCTAGTCTCTACCAAATTTTGCAACACCATATCTTTATGTGGGAAACATATTCTGACCAAACTGCAAGAACATCAGCCCAATAGTTTGCAGATGGTGGCCAAGTATGTGTGCAAATCGATTCCCCCCATCAATTCAAACACGGTGAAACCGAATTGAACGAAATTTGGTACAGAGGTAGCACTAGCAAAGGGCACCTCATATCCATGTTTAATATCCCTATAGCACGTTGTATTTCAACAAGCCACTACAACCAACATTCAATCATACTCCTTGAAAAGGACAAAGAGTTACAACAATACCCATGCATTTAGGAGAAAGTAGGCTATATGTTCTTTACTGAACATCTTGTTCCTACTTGGATCTTTAATGTTCCGATGGTTCCCTGAACATCATTAATACCCTGACTTATTTCATCTACCTTATGGGTATTTTCCTTATTTTCTTTCTCTCGTTGTTTTCTTTCATCCTGGAGATGCTCCTCATATATACCGAATTTTTGATTTATTTCCTCCCCGTATTTCTTTAAGTTCTCATCTACCTGCCCGGTAAAATGATTAATCTGCTCTTTCATGCCCTGTATATCTTTGTGATTCTGACTTTCCATATCATCCCCTTTGGCCTGAATCTTATCAACCTTTCCCTCGAGGTTTCCTACTTTTTCCTCAACCCTTTCAAATCGGGTTCCTAACTCATTCACACTTTATTTTATTTCATCCCGGGATGTTTCGCAAAGATTCATGTTAGATTTAATCTGAGCTTCTAATTCTTTCTGCACACCTTGGATCTGGGTTACAAGTTTCTTTTCACAATCATCACCTTTTTTTTTTCATGCTATTTAATTTAATTTTTATAGCCCCAAAATTACCCTCTAAATTTTCAAAATTTTCTTGACATTTATCTTGGGATTTTTTCATACTTTCATTCAAGGTATCTATTTGGGCTTGCAATCCTGACTGAAATCCTTTATTTTCCTCTTTAATCTCACTTGTTATTTTCCCTTTTAAATCATTTAATTTGTCCCCAAACTTAGTGTCAAAATCTTGAAATTTATTATTCATTGTTTCTTCCAAAACCTTGGATTGTGCTGAAAAATGGTTTGAATTTTCTGTTTTTATACTATTGAATTTGCTTTCTATCTCAGCCGTCAGTTCCTCGTTATTTGCTTTACTGTCGGCTTTTATAGACTTTAACGTCTCATCTTTTATAACTTTCAGCTGTTCTGCCATGTTATCCCCACTTTCTGTTTTAATCTTTTCTATCTCAGCCTTCAGTTCCTTATTCATTTTTATACCGTCGGCCTCGATAGCTTATAATTTAGTTCCCATGTTATCACTATTTGTTTTTAGTGAATCTAAACTTTGATTCATGGATCCTAACTTTTGGTTATTTTCCTCCTGTTGGCTGTCCAACTTATTCAAACTCTCATTTATGGAATCTAAATCCCTTTTATTTTCACTCTGTTGGCTATCCAACTAATTCAAACTCTCATTTATGGATTCGAACTCCTTTTTATTTTCATCCTTTTGGAGGCCCAATGTATTGTCTATTGTTCCCAATTTATTGTTTATGGCTTCCAAGAGCCGTTGCATCTCTTCATTCAATGCCATATTATTAGAATATAGTGGACTACCCATGCCACATCGCTAGAACATGCTTGAGAGATAGTAATCTGAACCATTGTGTCCCAATTTCTTTAAAAATTTACTTTGGTACGGGTTTTTACTACACCGTACCCTTTTGATATTCTTTATTCAAACTCAAAGACCTTTATGGAAGTATTTAAAATTCAAAATTTCGAAAAACCATTTTTTTTTTCAAAAAAAATGAAAATTTTGATTTTTCGAGAAAACTCGGGTTTTCCCTAGGAAAACTCATCCCTGCGTACTGGGCGCCATTTTATTTAGGTAGGGGGTGGTTTAATCCAGGGCTGCTCGGTGTGAGTTTCCAGGGACCCATGTGGTCAGTTAACATTATACGTTGTAGCTACTCCTATCATTACTTTACTTTTACATGAATTGACCGTCTTTAGTGTTCCTCTAATCATTAATCCAAGCACAGTACTTCTATTCACCCCCCTGTGCCCTTCAGCAAGAAATATGCAAATCACAGTATGCCAGCATTGCTCAATTCGGGATTTTTCGGGTCTACGGTAAGTTCTCCCACTCTGTGACTTACATATTTTGGATTAAATAGAGGATACACTTGCAAAAATAACAACAAAATCAACTCCTATTTTAACACATTTAATTAATCAAAATTATGGCGCTACAAACAATAAAACAAATAAACTTCTGACCAATATCTTTCTACTTGTTCAAAGTGAACAAGGAATAGCATAAAAATAAAACAAATATTCTCTTTAAACACATGGTTTTCTTTAGAACCAACAATTCATGATTATTTTCACTTTCATAAAGTACTTATCTTAAAGTTCCATATAACTACGAGCTTCTTTGGCTCGATACATTTCTATAATAATGGTGTCATACTTTTGTACACCTCAAGAATTTATTTTTATCTTTTCTTATCATCAAAACAATATATAATTACATTTAAAATTACATGTTAATTATTCACTTCAATATTTGGGCCTTTCACATATTCTCAGTATTTACTATCTCTCTCAAGTTTTGCAATTTCACTACGGTGATCAGGAAATTACTTGTGCACTCCAGAGTTATAAAGATTACTTGACTCAGTCAAAAACTATGATTACTCCCGAAATCTAGTTACCTTCATAAAACTCGTGGATTCCTATTTCCATACAACATCACAATAGGGATTTTTATTTAATTCATTTGTCTTATAAGACCATTATCACATAAGAAAACTACGATCTGAACTGGCAAGCGATAATATCAATCTACAAGGACCTCGGTTCAACGCCCGGGTCATTAACAACTTTAAACACTCACGGTGTATTTCACTTCTTACAAGACGGTTTTTACCCACCCTCGCTCTATGAGGGTCAGGCCATATACTCGAGCGTGATTTATGACAGGGAGAACGGCTCCCTGCATAGCCTACGGTTGGAGCTCTCTTCAATAATTTTAAAACAAACCTTCACATTTTATTTTCAATTCCTTGGGGAGACTTGGCTTTTACTTCACTTATTTTCATTCAACAATATTATTGGTTCATAAACCACTTTCGTAACCTTGGCATTTATTAATTATGAGAGGGTCCTCATTGATTGGGAAGAGTAATACACATTCTACGACGAATAATAATGGGCTTTAACAACAAGAGGATTCTAGGTTCGAATCTCTTAACATGCCTCGGGAACCATTTCCGCGTTTGAGGACTTATACAAGACGCGATTTAAAGTCGGCCGTGGCCTACATGACATACGCTCAATAATACCATACATTAGATCCCTTTTCAATATAACACCCACATGGCCTCGTGATCCACGTCACAATTTAGAGGACTTACAACATATCTCAATTCACTGCAATCAACTACCCTCCATAAGTAACTTACCAAGTACTTTAACTTTTACGCGTTCCTAGCGTGACTTTTTATTTAATTGCGTTCCATTACGCTACACATTACTTTACGGCCTAATGTCTTCCAAAGAACTGATAAATTTCATAGTAACAATTTATACATATCTCAATTCATATATTTATCTTTCCCGTTGACAATAAATCGCTCCATTTTTAAGAACATGCATTCACATCATGTCTTATACATTTGTTAAGGCTTCAACGCTCTATATTTTTATATCATTCAATTTAATCTTTATTTAGATTTCTTTACCTAGTTATTCACATTATGTCTTCATTCCTTACAAAAGCTCAAAAGCTATTTCTTTCATATAATTCAAATTTACCTTTATGTAAATACCTTTGTTATAATTATTATTATTACGCTTGCTTTTATAACATTCATTAAATACACTGACATTTTATTCCATGCATTTCCTCTACAGGATTTATTATTTCACATAATTATTTATTATTTCTTAAAACTTTATTTTCGTTCAGATCGCGTTCTTATTTAGTTATTATTATCTAAAAACATCCCTTTTACTCAAAACTCCGGTGGAATTGTACACAAAAATTTTCCGACACCCAAAACATAATGAAAATCTTTACTCACATGTCTAAGGTCGTTTTCTGACCTTTATTCTCGTTTGATGTGACATTTTGGCCCACCTTCTTGACCTACTCCATATTGTACAAACTCATCTCATGTACAGACATTTCTTGACACATATTCACTATATTTAACACTGACAACATTTTTAATACACTGGTGTATCCGTTTTGAACACACAATAAAACACTAAAATATATATTACTTTAACACACACTCTTGATATATTTACACTTCACAACTTTTGATCACTAGGCCGTCTTTTTAGCCTATCACACGTGACCTCTTAATCTCCCGTCTCCAAGGGTGAAATTTATTCAATGTCGGCTTCCTATCCTGCAGAATACGAAAGTCTCGAATCATCTACTACTTCCCTGGAATAACAATTCTTCGAATCCTTTTCCTGATGATCGGCTATTTCTCTAGCTTGAACGGCTCCCCTTTTAGATCTGATTTATCGATCCTAGCGAAAGTCTGTTCTGATCGAGGTCCCCTCGATAACCTATCGATGACCTATGGATTTTTTAGCCACTAATACTTCTCGAGTCTTAGTGCTTTAGAATAGTTCGTCTGCTTTCTTGAAAACAATGTCTATAGTTTCCGTTCTTCTTTGTTTATTTGGTTCTCGCACTCCTAATTTTCTGGAATACGTGGCGAATCTTACTCTGTTTTTCCCTGTTCGGGTTCTTTAAAATTTATAAACTGTTTATCTCGCTGTTCCGGTACTTCCGTACGTTATGATATTTTTGGTCGTTTACTGAAAGACCTATCGCCTGAATCCTAAGTTCGCAGCCTGCTTTAACTGGATTTTAGGAACTTTTACGGTAAACTTTGCCCTGTCGGACCTAAATCCTGTAATTAGGATTTTGCTAATTTTTCAACACGGCGATACTTTAATACTTCTTCTTTGCAACTCCTTCCGGAGGCACGCAAGTTACTGATACTTCGATGCCCGTGGCTATCGGATATTAATTCTACGGTGTAATACAGCGTTTCTCCCCTCAAGGAGTACTGGCTAGCTGCCTTCGATGTCTGATACAGCGTTACGTTCCCCTCACGGGCTCTTGAATACTGCATATACGATGTGGTGCAGCACTTCCGCTCACGGAATGCTCGTAGACTGCATGTACTGATACAGCGTGACGTTCCCCTCACGGGCTCTTGTAGACTGCTTGATTGGCTTGGTGAGGCGAGGAGTTTTATACCTTTTAGTCACAAAAAGATAAAATCCTAGTCCTTTTCGTGACCAACTTTTGAACTAATTGTCGCACAATTATAAAAATTATATCTCCAGAAAGCTCGTCTTCCAAACGTAAAATAATCTTCCTGTGCATGGAAATCGATCGTGCATTTCCGAGATATTAATTCATTTCTCGTCCTCAACTATGTGGGTGGTGCTGTTCATTTTTAATTCTCCCACTCCTTGGGTCCCGGTAAATCCCCAATGACGTATACTTGCGTTTGCAGTTTTCTCCTGTGCAATTATTACAAGGTTTTTCTTTACACAAAAATCTCTAATCCAAAATGATTCACCGTACTGTATCTGTTTACTTATTTTTATACTCGTAAACGGGTTAAATTTAATTATTCCTGTTCTGACTCAGCAGCGAGGTTGCCATTTTCCTGCAACGTAAGAGCAATTTCCGAGTCAAGGTTCTTCGTCTTACAGTCCAAACTTTCCACTCGTTCTAATAATATCCATGACTGGCTCCTTATAAATGTCAAGAGGCATGAGCTCATCTTAGGAACACCTGGCCCTAGCGTTTGCACAATGTTAGGCCAGAATCCTGGCTTGAAATCTCTCTCCGTTCCCTTAGAGACTGTATGATTCTTTCATTCTTTTCTCAAAATACATGGATTCGACTCCCTTTGAAGCCATGGTACATGGGTTCAGTATGCCTAATTTCTCTTAGATTTATTAGCACGCTATTTTATTTTGTGATATAATTTTAATTTTGATAATGCGGAAATTATAATAATTATTATTATTCGCCCGGGAACAGTTATGAATGTGCAAGGAATTCCTGTCAGACGTAATTTAAGAATGGCGAGGTGCATGATACACAAATCCCCCTTCCGTCCAAACTAAAAACACTTATAGTGGGCGATGTATCGAAGATAGAGATATGCTCTCCCGGAATTTTTTGTAGAATTTCTCACGCTGAACAATTCTTACACTCATAGTATATTGATATTTTTAACGGTTTGCCCAGAGTAATCTTAAAAAGCGCACGGACGCCAGGCTCTTTTTTCGACCTTTTCACTGAAATCGTAACTGCTTAGCTCCCTTTGGTCATAAATAAATTATTTTCTACACAAATCTTCCTCGAGATTACCTTTACAGAATGGTGAAAGCCGCATCAAAATCCATCAAGTGGTTCTTGAGATTACACATTTAATAAAGGTACTGTACAGCTGTTTATTAATCGCGTTTACAATGGGATGGGGTGCGCTCTATCGGCGCCGAGTAGAAAGTTTCCAATTACACGTTATGCATGGGCTCTAACTGGGATTGTCAATTCCGGTATAGAGCGCAGCTCGCATTCAGTCGGCCGTGACACCATGCAGTTCTTTTCGTAACTATGCCATCTGGCGCTCTTCAAACGAAGTAACGTGCTCTTTTATGTCGTATTGCATGTCTGCAAGTCGTAATGGTGTTAATCTCTAATCACTTTCAACAATGACTTCATACAGGGGAGTATTTATTGCGCCAAAGAAGTTCCAGCTGCCTACTTTGGGCGATTGTGAGATAAATGATCCCTCGACCGCCTTCGCTCCGTGGTAGTGTGATACGCTCGATCGCTGCCATTGGATGATAAAGCCGATATTTTGTCATTGACACTCGTACTCTCCGTTCTATCTGCTCTAAATCTGTCTTAGACCACTTAACGATCCCGAACGAATGCGTAAGTGCAGGTACTGTTTAGGAGTTAAGGGCTTTGACCTTCTTGCCTGCATTCAAGTATGATTTCAAATCCATATCCACTCGATTAGAGAACTTATTCTGTAAAATGGCTTTAATTTGTGTGTGTCGTATTCCTCGAAGCTGAAGAAAGCCCTAGTATTCATAGGTCTCGCCCTCATCCAAACACTCGATTAGCTCATCTTGGCCAACATCGAAGCCCTCTGCTCTATCAAGTTTCCCTCTTGCCAGTATGATCGCATTGCATTTTTTTAAGTCCGAATTCCATCGCTATATCGTTGCTAAACGTCTTCGTAATATTTAAGAGCCCTTGCAATTGACGCCGTGTGTTTGCTTAGATTTTTAAGTCATCCATGTACAGTCTATGTGAAACCTTCTGCTTCACCTCACCAGCGCGTATTATTATTATTATGCTAATCACATCTTCTTCTCTTGTGGACGGTGGGTACAAAATAGACAGTCTCTTCAAGAGCACTTTGCAAAGATATGTCCGGACAGTATTGTTGTGGTGATAGCCTACTACAAAAATAACAAAGAAGACAGATCTTGATCGCCATTGAAGATAATTCACTACGGAAGAGTGCTCTAGCCTGAAGTAATGTGATAAACAGTTCCAGGCTAGTGTATTAGCAGTAACGGGGGCAGTTGTAGTGGGTAGTCTGCCACTCAAGAACTCGACACTATGTACGTAAATGCATTTCTTCCCCTAAAAAAATACCAAAAGAATATTATGATTATTATCGGCATTAAATTCGTGGATCTTGATGTCCATTTCGAAGTGTGTGAGGATGAATGATAGTGAAAGTATGACTACATGCCACTGAAATTAATAAACGTTACATCCACGTTGATGTTCTTTAGATCATTAGGCATATGGCCTCCAAAGAGGCCTGCTGCATGTCTTGACTTCTGAGTGGAAGCTAGCTCTGAGGGTGTCTTCTTCCAAATGTTCACAGGGTTCAGCATAGGCCTACAGTGGTCCAGACATTACTGAGCCAAATGATCTGCCCTTCATAGGAGCACCACTGATGTTTCTATATTTCTAGCGATTCTATTGAAAATATCCACCTCACATGCGGTTGAAACACAGGAAGAAGCATACATTAAAATGGAAATATCAGCAAGTTGCTGATGTCTTTGCTCTTAACGCTCTTAATGTGACGTAGTTTTTGGTCCTGACACAAGCAAATCGTCAGGGACAGGTTGGCAAGTGCTGATACGGAATACTTTCTAGCGTCGCAAGCTGAAATAATGAATAGACACTGTTGTCAATGCCACACAGTCTACAGCACCTATAGAGCTTCCTTAAAGTTTGGTGTTGGTGTTACATTACGTATATTTTATTTTGTCTCAACTCCGTGAGATGTGCGAGATAGGAAGTTGTAGGAGTTCACACTCCAAGCCAGAATAATAATTTATAGGCTAGTGGTTGTGCTCATCCAGTTCAATTATTTTGGTCCTCCTGCGCATGGTCAAGCTACGAAGTCCATTGAGGTCTTACAAATACGTATGCATTCACTGCAGATAGAGAAATGACGCGTATGTGGGAACAAACGTCTATGTTACATATTGTGTAAATGGAACATAGCCGTTTGTTCCCGCATGCGCTTCAAATGTTGAACGGTACTGACAAATAAAGATTGCTTCACAAGCTCATCTGAAACGCACCAAAACAAATAAAAAAAACAAGTTTCATTGGAATGAGATGCTTGTAGTACTCTACATCGCCCTGAGCACCCGCTATCTTTACATGGGATTTTTATGCGGATGCCTGTATGCCTGGTGAAGACTCAAATAAGAATAATGCTAATAATGATAATAATCAGAGCTTTTTCATGGGGAACGCAGGGGTACGCGTATCCCTTAAACATTTGAAAACTCTTTAAGAAAAAATATTGAAAATTTGAATCTAGTCCGGTAAATATAACTTCCGACTTGAAAGTTCATCGATCATCTGGCTTCAACGCTCTGTACACAACAGCTGGAGGATATTTCGAGTAATCCCCGATTTAAATCGATCTATCGAATCAGTATCTATTGGTCGGCAACTCGGCACTCCTAGTGTTCGGAGGCGGGGTAGGTTGTTATTTTGTGCGTGTAGTTTGTATTGAAGGAAGAAAAAAAGGAAGAACTATTTAACATCCACCCAGGCATCAAAAAAGCTGAAAGTTAATGATTCGAACATAATGACGGAGAAAAGCCAACAGTGTCAGGTGGTGATGCAAAGGAAGATCATAAGAAAAAGCTTTCAACCACGTGTAACAGTGGGACGGATGGCATTCCCGAATGCAGGGATATGTAGAAAAAGCAGGAATTTTGCAGCAACAACGAATGGTTGGTGGTAAAATGATTAGAAATACTGAGTGTATTTACCACCTTGACATGTTGACCACAAATAAATTAACCCAATGCAACCTCTCATATAACATGTCAGCCCGAAAAGTAATAACCAGACTCTGCAAATTGCCGAAAAATCCAATATCGTGATATTTTGTTGACTACAACTGGGAGTACCCCGTAATTTATGTTTAAAAAAACACTGAATTAATAATAATAATAATAATAATAATAATAATAATAACAATAATAATAATAATTGGTAGCCGTGTCAGTAGATTTAGTGGCACGTTAAATATCCCCTTGGGGGAAAAATTCTGGCACCCAGGTGTCTCTAAATGCCAGGGCAGTTAAAAGAAACGTAAAACCAATATTATTATTATTATTATTATTATTATTATTATTATTATTGAAATGAGATATTTGAAATTTAAACAGCGTATACCGTTAGAAAATATACCCTCTTCAATCCCCAAGAGTTTCGTTCCCTGAACTAAAGGAATTTTCCTCTATTTGTCAGTTCCGCCCTCCTAAGGCTGGAAGCTAGCCACGCACCTGGCGGTGAACAAACATGTAAGCTTAATAAAGGTTATGACAACTGTTCTGTCATAGAATCACATATGTGTACGAAAAGTCATTAGAACCTTTACAGCAAGGTAATAAATCCCCCTTTCAACGACATATACCACTTCAAATCGTGACGTCAATGCCTGTTTGTATATTAATTACTGGAGCTATATTCATCTGTTTAAGATCGTAAAGTACATGGTATATACCGTCATAAAACGTTATGAAAAGAGTTGTGACAGATATTAGCATCATCATTGGGATTAGCAGTCAAAACAGAGAGACGTGCATCCACCCAACTTGCCTTCCACTCTCTCATATGGCGTCTCACATATGAATACAATATTAGATTTTTTTATTACGTCCGACAGAATGGTTTGCTTCACAGGGTGGTTGAAGAGGAGTATATAGCGCGATGAGACATGTAGCCTATAGAAAGACTGAGGTTTCACATCTTTTGCTGTAACACTATACAGAACTAATTTTATTTGTATCTCCTCTCATACCATAGAAAAAGCGTTCAAACAAAAACCATAATACTTCAATCTCGACGGGAATGCTACTGTAAAAGAATAACGTATGTAAAAATAATTTCAGAAAATATCTTCCGTGGTCTCAGGTTATGTAGTGAGATTTGGGATCGATTACCACTTTCTGTATAAATATAATTCGTGGAACAAATTTCCACATGAAAGATACCTTTGAAGCCAACTTTAAGTGATTCCTTATTGATAATTGATATTACAACGTTTCAATCGGTCATCACTAAAGAATCCCAATAACTGGAATATGCGAAAAATTAACTGGAAAATGTACAAGGAATTCAAATATTAAAAAAATAATAAACATGTTTAAATATATAAATTCATTTTAATCACATGTAACTTTTTCGAGTTATTTTTCGCATGCCCCAGTTATTGGGATTACAATGTCTTGACCGACTGAAAAGTTGAAATATCACTCACCACATGTGGCAAACTTCACAAGAAGTGGGTTCGATTCCCACCTCTGTCATCGTAAAAGAAGTTTTCCGTGGTTTTCCACTACAACTCCTGGCAAAGATGTATCATATAATTTTTTTTTTGTCGTGTAGCCTCCTGAGAGCCCGAGTGCAAGTCTTTCGAGTCGACGCCCGTGGGCGACCTGCGCGTCGGGATGAGAGATGGAATGGATGAAGATGAATGAAACTGGGCAAGGATATGGAAGGAAGCGGCCGTGGCCTGTCAGAAGGTACTGTCCCAGCATTTGCCTGGTGTTGAAAATGGGGAAACCACGGAAAACCATTTCAAGGACAGCCGACGGTGGGGCTCGAACCCACGCGTCTACCGAGTCAGCAGAGAGCTTGGCCCCATGACCTAACACTGCGCTTTAGCCAGCGTATCCACTACTGTCGGTATATAAATTAATTAAACGTAAGCTTAGTTCCCATTCTTAATCTCAATTACAAAATAATAATGACATCACAATGACGCAGACGGTCAGACAAAATTACAGACACTCTAGTACACGGGGATGATGACGACGATGTCCATAGAAGGACTGAGGTTTGGAATCTTCCCTGTCACACTAGATAGTACTAAACTCATTCTTATCTCCTTTCAGATTGTGGTAACGGACACAGTATTTTAAATATTTTCTCTGCTTTATCAACATGAAACATAAATACTTCAATCTCAAAGGGAACTCCACACTACTATAAAACATTGTTATATTTATGTAAGAGATATACGAAAAAATAAACATGGCCTAGCTAGTAGTTTATTTCAAGGCTGCGAAGATGGTGCAAGCTGAAATTGAGGAAGGAGAGAGTGTGGTAGCAGAAGAGGGGGTGGACGTTACAGCGATGAATATTCTAGGCGGAAATTCGAATTCCGTCGCTCGCTCAAGCCTACCCCTGGCATTCCCCATCTCCTGTCACCCCTTTTGCATTTCCCTACTGCGGTGGCAGCAACTATAATATAAACTGCCGACTGAGTTTATCTTGAATTTCCATAAAGATTACTGTACGCCGTAGCAAATACTTTACGGGCCAACATGTAAGTAGCTAGCAAGCTAGAGGAAAGAAGTTTCCCCTGAGGAGTAGGCCTACTGAAGTGCGTGTATGGAGGCACTTGTTCCCCTGAGTGCGAACTACCGTGTCACACACGTAAAGCTGGAAACATTGTTATTACTACCTCTGGGAACCTCCAGTCGTGATATGCCACACTATGGAAGCTTTCTCTTGAGCATGCCGCAAGCTCTTGTAGTTATAATAATAATTAATATTATTATTATTATTTCCGGCCCCGTGGTGTTGTAGTAGCGCGTCTGCTTCTCTTCTGGAAGCCCCGGGTTTGAATACCGGATCCATCAGGGATTTAGAAACAGAGTGTGGGCTGGAACTGGGTGCCCTCAGGACAGTTGAGTATCCGCCTATCAGGCCCTGGTAAAGAAAATAAAAATTACTGTTCAAGGAAACACGACGTGCTGACCACGTGGTATTTTAAATAAAAATGTGGGTCAATAGCGCTGGGCAATGGTCACTTTGTAGGTCAGTGTTTGTTCATTGTTTTTTGATTTTTGTTTTCTGTTGATTTTTCTTTTTTGTTTTTCTGTTTTGTTTTTTGTTTTATTGCCTTATTTTTTGTTCTTAAACTGACATAATGTGTGTGGTCCTGGCAGAAGCATGAATATCATTTAAGAACGTAATAAAATAATTGATTATAGTCTGTGAGCTATCAGAATGGGATTGACCGTTCTTGCCTCGCCATGTGGTCTGAGAACGAGGTTGCCAAACTGTACAAGCCAGAGATACAGCTGACCAGGCTCTGAAGCACGTTGGCTGTAATATTGCAACGCAGAGTATTATGACATCAACTATGCGAACATGGATTGGTCAAGAGGCAAAGGGGTGATGACTGACGTGGAATTTCCGGCTAAATGTCAATCCTATTCAGGCAGCTCACAGAATATAGTCTGTCATCACGTTAATGTGGCCCATTATACTAGAGGGAAATGTCTACGTGTTGATCTGGAAATAATTAGATGGACTAATTATATAATCTTTACACTTTTACGGTAAGTACACTTTTAACAGTTTTATACACTTTCTAAAAGTGTATAAAATTGTGTGATATTAATCCATGTTTTTTTTTTCATGCTAACTAATGTACAGTCAATAGATTTTACTCCCCGTCCAATTTGCCGCATTAACGAGCTGAGCAATTGTAAAGGCAACAATGGAAATTGGGTTCTAAGATCTCTATAATATTCAAAAATGTATGTAAAGGGCAATAGTCAATGTCAGCCCGGAGGTATGGGTTCGATTCCCAGCTGTACCAAGAAATTTAATTCTGATCTGGAACGAGGTACACTCACCCTCATGAGGAAAAACTGAGAGAAGAGCTGGGTTCAGTTTCCACCCCAGCTATTTATGAAGTGGTTTTCCGTGGTTTCTAACTTCAACTCCAAGCAAATGCTGTGATGGTTTAGAACGTAAAGCCACGGTTTCGTCCTTACCAATCATAGCCTCAATTACAAGTACACACACTACTACTACTACTAAGTTTTAATTTTATGTTTTAAGTTAAGTTTTTAAAATAGTAACGACATGTATTAAGTTATTAAGGAAGGAAGGAAGGAAGGAAGGAAGGAAGGAAGAAAAATACTATAATTTTTCTCCAATTGCTTTATTGTATTAACATTAACATATAATCTTGATAACCATAATTACTTGCTATGAAATGATTGATTTTTTTGTGAATTATTATTAGCGGCACTATATATAATAATTGGAAGGTGAGAGATTGGACGCTATACGTGTGAATGTAATTGTGTTTGTTAACATGTATGCAATTATGATTGGCACCTGCCGACAAGCGTAAGCTTGGCAGGACCAAAAATTGCAAAATTTGGTTAAATAAACAAACTGTAAACTGTAAACTGTAAACTACCACTACAGTGAGCTTCCTAGTGTAATATATAGCATTCTTGGCTGTCACCCCGGGGGTCCGGGTTTGGTTCCGGGCTCTACCAAGAAATGTAGTTCTAGTCTGAGGGCTGGAACGAGGTCTACTCAGCCTTGTGAGGCGAAACTGAGAAGAGGAGGATTCGATTTCCACCTCAATCATACTGAAAATGGTTTTCCGTGGTTTCCCACTTCTACTCCAGGAGAATGGCTGGATGGTTCCTAACTTAAGCCACGTCTGCCTCCTTCCTAACCCTCGCCTTAATTACAAACACACACACTAATACAGGCATCGTAATAACACAGGTTATCAGACAAACTTCAGACGAATGCCGGGATGGTACCTAAGTTAGGGCCACGGCCGCTTCTTAATCAAATTCTACCTCAATTCCAAGTACACACATTAGTGCAGACATCACAGTGACACAGGTTATCAGACACATTCTACACACACGCCAAGTACACGTGGCTACATGACCACGATGACGCAAAGTCTCTAAAAGTGTCGACAACAACAAACTATGTAGAGGCCAATTACAATATGATTTATTGAAGAAAACCTGGGACACATATAATCTCACTTGGTGATGTCAGATCCCTTATCTGAACTTTACATTGAGACATTTCAGACACACAGGAAATACTTGAGAAGTTAGGAAGGAAGGAAGATTGTAGTTTTACGTGACCATGAATCTTGTGATTATGAGCCACGGAACCTCCTTTTAACGTGGAATCCGAACCACAGGACATGACATTTCACTTCGAAAATCTCACATGCATTGACCGGGAATCGAACGACTTGAGAAGTTAGAAAGAATAAAATGCATTGTTATACATACGACTCTACAGTTGACTTTTCAGGCGTTGGGAGTGGGAGTAGTGCAAGGGAAGAGGTCACGCACCCGCAATGCAAGAGACTCAGTTTTGTGGCTAAATGGCGCACTGATTTTCAAGGAAGAAAAGTACAGTATGTTCCTAAATTCTTCCCACGTATTTTGAGAATGTTACAGGCTGCGTCGTCGGGTATTACGCGTAGGTTAATTTAAAATGTTGAGTGTTGGCAAGACTTGAAACAATTGAACGTTTTAAATGTCTGATTACGAAGTTTAACTAACATAAACACCAACCGTATTGAACCACATTGAATGCTCAAGTGTTATAACACCCCATGGCAAAGTGTCCACCATTCTTGGCTTTCACCCTTGAGGTCCATATTCTATTCCAGGTTCTACTAAGGATTTAAATTCTGGTCTGAAGGTTGGAAGGGAGGTATGCTCAACTTAAAGACGTAGAACTATGAAGAGTTGTTTTCGGTCTAACTAGCTATCCTGGAATTGGTTGTCCGCAGTTTTACCCTTATACTGCATGCAAAAGGTAACTAAGGTAAGGACAAGACCCCTAAATGAAGCAATAAAAGGAACATCAACAGCCTACGTGCCTATTTTCAAGCTAAAACAAGAATAGAAACAACGACAAAGTCTGTCAAATTCATCCCTTCAAAAAGCCAAGATGTAAATGCCAATAAATTGTGAACATCAACTATAGTACAATTTGTAGATTTTGCAAGTACAATTCACAGTTCCTGAGAAGATGAAGGTAATTTATTTGGCAAAATATATTGCTCAGCCAGTAACTGCTGACATAGCATTAAGACATTAAAAATCAAATTTTAGGTGTCTTAAGGAAATTGAGCATTATGATATGAAATAAACTTACGGTACGTTATTCAATGATTTCTTTTATCAAGTTTTATTATTTCTATATCAACGTTGGTGGCTACCAGATGATACTGTCACTAACGATGGATCTTGATAGAGCGTTTCTAACTAGCCAAGTATATCCAACAAATTTTGCTACACATTACCAATTGCAGTGGTAGGTTCATTTACGTGCCATAAATCTATGACATGGGCTTTGCGGCTTAATTTCCCCTCCGAAGGAAGGCATACTGAAGGATTTTTGCGCTCTAAAAGTTTCGACAACTTCGGCCGGGTTTGAACCCGTGATCTTGGGCATACCAGTTCAGCAAGCGTTTTATCAAGAGGAGCGTTTTATCACTTCATGTTTTCTGGATCCTAGACGGGTTACGCCAAACTTATGAAACCTTCAATGCAGTATCATATTTGATAATCCCTGTATTGTTTTGGGCATGAACATAACAACGTCATGTACGATTGGTGGAAATGATTATGAATCAACAATACCCGCTAACAATAGCATTTAGCGACCAGACAGCATCTTATCGAGGTGAAGCAATATGACGCTTTTTGCTGCACAGCTCCCGGTTTGTAGCAGTATTTGCTATCCAATACGTGGGCTGGGCCTAATGACGTGATGAAGACAGCAACAAGAGATAGTAGGGACATGGGTTCGAGCCCGTGGATGGTAATTACGACCAGTCCTCCACCTGTGTCACCACAGCTGGGTACAGGATTAGCTGCGACTACAAATTACTGCATTGATGAGCCACGGCCTGCCCTTAAATTGCCAGAGAAAAAAGAACATCTCGTAACGATTACGGCCAGCAGTTCACGTAATCGCTGTGATCAGTATTTCCAATAGCACATGAACCTTCCTGCCTGAGCATAATAAGACAATTCATTTTCTCTCAGGCAAGCTAGACACAGCCTTTAGTAACTCATCAGCATATCCGAGCAGTCTGAGAATATCACTGCGTCCGGACTAAGTAGCTACATTTCAGGGAATCGAGATTGAATCCAGGCACTGACAGCTGTCATCCAGAGTGAGTGATTTCAATATATTTTTCTCCTATAATTAATCCCTGAAATTAATGACAGTGACACACGCGTTATCGGACAAATTTCAAACCTAATAATAGTCAAGGCGTTGATGACCAATACGCTCCAAGCTTTACAAACAAACACACAAATAAATGAAAATCCACAGCCTGCTTCCAGTCTCCGACCGGGTCAGGAATGGAATGAATGAAGCCCCCATCTAGCGGCGAGGATATGAACTGTGCCGGCTGCCGAGGCCTGACGCACTCCTCTGGGGCAATGATTAAATGAATGACAGATGAAATGAAATGATAGTGGAGAGTGTTTCTGGAATGAAATTTTGACAGGGAAAACCGGAGTACCCGGAGAAAAACCTGTCTGCCTCCGTTTTGTCCAGCACAGATCTCACATGGAGTGACCGGCATTTGAACCACGGACCCAGTGGTGAGAGGCCGGCGTGCTGCCGCCTAAGCCACGGAGGCTTTCAAACACACAAATAAATAAATAAATAAATAAATAAATAAAAATAAAAAAGTAAATAAATAAATAAATAAATAAATAAGACCTTTAAAGATTTTTTTATAGAGTAGTGCCCTGAAAAACGTGCCAGTAAATCTACTGACATGGATCCCTCACATTTGCGCAGAGTTCGGCAAAATACTCCCAAAATGAATTTTCGATACTAAACACAGAATACTCACTCAAAAGTATTTTAGATACAAAATACAAAATACACTTCTAAAATTCCTGAAAATACAAAATAGTATTTTAAAATACATTTCAAAATACAAAATACTTTAAAATAATTGCTTATCTCCAATTTAAACCTTTCAAAATAACATTTTTATTATTATTATTGTATACTGTATATATTATTGTTATCGTAATCTGGATGGGTGCACGCATTAACGTGCAAGGCCAAAGGGTTCAAATCCCACAGTCAGCCTCTATGAAATGGTTTTCCAGGACGGTACTTCCTGATAGGCCATGGCAGCTTTCTTTTAACCCCTTGACTTATTTCATTTCGTTTGCCATCAAGTACTGGGGTGAGGACGGCATCAGGAATGCCATCCAGCCGTCAAAACCATTGCCACATAGAAACATACCTCACCTCGTCCCCGAACCCATAAAATGGGGAATGCAGAAATTATTATTAATATTATTGTTATTATTTATATTGAACCCTTGCAAAGAAGCTTATGAGACTCAGTTTCGGGGGGTGTAACAGTCCATATCGTAAGTTGTTGTTAAAGCGCTTCATTAACATGCAGGGTAACATATAACAAAATAACATGAAGGAAAAAGTGAAGCCAGGGTTATAACAAATGAATTTAATAACAGATCAGCTATTTACAATGATGAATTAACAAACAAAACTCCCATAATGACTCACAATGAATAAATTAAATTTGCCAAAACTAGGCCACATCTCAGGAGAGATTATTAGACGGACCAAATGTCCCAAAAGAAAATCAACAATAATGACAATGTATGCGCGAGTGCTGTTCTACATGCTTCACGATGAGTACAATTGAATGCACGATTCGTCATCATCCGGAATAAACTTTCAGAAGACGAATCCGCATTACTTAGAGCTAGACAGACGCGGGGAACAACTATACAACACTTAAAACTAAACCGACACTTCCTATACTTAAAATAAACAACACAATAATTTCCGCATGAAATTGGAATCAAGACTGCCGTAGTAAAACATTACTGCCTAAAATTAGGACTTCTCACACAAATCAACACAAGTAAGTTAACACGTGACCAACAAACAAATACACATATGACCGCCGTCATTTTTACAAGTATACTACCACTACACCACACGGGCGTCACATACTAAATTACATGAACTGAGTCATAAACAATCACTAGGCTCAAGGCCAACATTTACATTATTAACACAATATTCCATCCATACGACATGCAATAATCCGTCACAAACATGGCGAACTCCCCAATTAATTATGGTTCAAAATAACCATCACAAAGAACAGGTTTGCTAAATGAAAGCTTAAAGGGGCCAGTCGGAAAATAGGACTGCCTAACAAATAAGTCACCAGGCTAGACGGGCGATTCGTGGAAATCTGCATATCTGTCAACCCACGTGTCAAAATATCCTCGGCCTCCCAAGGCACGGGATCCAGTCTCGAAGAAGCGTGCCCCAAAGCACAATAATACGTGTGTGTGTGTCAGAACAAAATATATCTCAGCATTTCCCCTAGGAAATCCAAGAATCAGCATATGGACAAGGAACAGCGGTCTCCTCAGAGCACCCTGCCTTTCCATCAAAATACAACAACAACAAAATATGAGGGCGGTAGGACCTCTACCCCTCTTCACGTAGAATCAAAACACACACCTGACACAATAATACACACAGAATCACTCGTATGGGTTTGACAGACCCTGAAATAAAATGACATGAATATTTTCCACCTGCTGGCGCCTCCGTTCGATGCCAGTGACTAATAAACCTGAAAAGGACTCAAAAAAAATCTAAAAAATTAGAACTAAGGTGTTCTACAATTAAATCTTAATTTGTTGCTCTTGGCAACCCTAATATGAATAATAACCTGTTCAGCAAACATCTTACAGTAATTACCTCCCTTTCCTATCAACAAATATGAACTTTAATAAAGCACCACTTATCGAATGTAACGGGTTTCGCATTCGCATGGATAAATCACGTACACGCGCCGTGTACTTTAAATATGACTCCAAAGACAAATAAATACACAATAAACAACTTAGGGCCACGCGCCAACGTACATTCAAAACATTTAGTGTCGGTACAAGAAAAACACTCTAAAAACAAGACAAAGACTAAAATTAACTATTTACAAAGTTCCCCCGCCAATATAACTACATATTGAATAATCAATTTTTGTACATCACCGTATCAGCTTGCAGAACATACGACTTGCATCTTGGCCCATTTCCCTACGGGAAATTAACCCTCCATCGTTGTCTTCGTAGAAGCGTCGGACATCACTCCAGCTCCTGACCACACGTCGGACATCTTGGTGTAGTCTCTTTGGAAGAAAAGTTCAATGTTATTATAATTTGACCTGGCTATAATCGCTTGTGAGTTACTAATTTTGCCCACGATAGTCCTATGCGATTAATCAACGAAGACTTTCCCTAGCTCTCGTTTACACATGCACAATACAACACTTGAAAAAATATACAGTAAAAATTTACATGAAATGTACACTTCAAACCCATCGTCACTGGTTTGACAATACAAGTTTTAAATCTGCCTGTCGCAGTCGTTATCTCGCTCGGTAATCTCTACTGCTCTTGGACCTTCGCTCGCTGAGCGCTAATTGGAATGTTACTCAAGTCTTGCCCCTAAGAGCTGAAAATAGTTGTCTTCAAGATAATATTAGAGTACTTAAAATCACCACGCAAACTGGCGTGAAGTTAGCTCACCAGAGCTCAAAACGAATTACTTCAATAATATTAGAGCGTTATAAATCACTACGCAAACTGGCGTGAAGTTAGCTCACCAGGGCTCCACAAAGTATTACTTCGAAACAATATTAAAGCGTTAAAATCACTACGCAAACTGGCGTGAAGTTAGCTCACCAGAGTTCCAAACAGATAAGACTTCAAATAGTGTCTCGTCGATCAATTTATTGGAAACTGACTGAGTGAGGAGGAGTGGGGTGAAATAAGAAATTTTTTCTAGAGTTTTCATCTCACACACACGGGACTAGTGTCAATCTTCATCATTTAATTCAAACGCCTCAGCGCACTCATCCGGAGATAATTCGGATCGGCGGTTCTTTAGATAATCAATTCCGCGCGCTTTTTTACCAGTGACGCCACCCATCGCGTGGTTTCGGCTTGGTCTCTCCTGATAGGGTGATTCAATCGTAGGTCGGTTGCAAGAAACTCGTGACCATCCCTTTATGATTCCAATTCTGGTGCATGTTGTTACACAATTTGGCCTTGAACTCAGCTTACCCGGCCGTTTTCAAGAATAGCTACCAAGCTCGGTTTCTGTGGCAATCATTGCAACACGCTAACTTGCCGTCCTTTCTGTCACCATCCGTAAGTACTGCCTGGGCCGCAGTAATAATAATAATCAATCATGAATACTCATTTATCGCAGATCAATAAGGGTTCATTTATCCTCAGCAAGGTTTTGAAATTCAAAGCAAGTGATTGATTTGGAATTCAAAAACAATATCCACAGTGTTAACAACAACATCTCCTTAATACCTCGCTCAGCTGCTCGAGTGTACACTCCACTGACCCAATTAGTGTGCGCTCTCCCTGCCGGAATGTCATTCATACGTCTCGTTAGACCTCCCCTTCTCCTCACGTGAATACCACTCCTGTCGTCTCAGCTGCTTGTTGTTTACAAACAAAGCACTCTCTCTCCCCAGGTGCTCCACGGCCACATATATTTGAGTGTTGGCTCTCAAAATAAAGTCCTGCAATAATGATTCTGCACACAATCCTGCTTATTCATCAAATGGTTCTCTTCTGTAATATGGTTTTAAGTTGGCGCTATTGAAGACAGATTTAGCACCAGTACTCACTTCTTCAAGCCTGTAAGCATTGTTACCCAGATTCTTAATGACACGGAACGGGCCAATAAATTTTGGACAGAATTTTGCAAACACTTTGTTTTTGGGATCAGATATCGGTGGTCTGCGGACAAGCACTAGCTCTTGTTCCTGTAATTCCCGGTGAAACTTCTTTCCTCTGTACCTTCTCAGTCTTCGGTCCGCTTGGTTCCTCATGTGCTCTCCCGTTCGCTGAATTCGCAACTCATGCGCTAATAGTGGATCCCTTGGACATGGAATAATCTTGTCCCAAGACCTCTCCGGCAACCTGTTGTGGTGTAAAATTAGTGGGACTTGACCGGTCGACTCGTGCTTAGTGGTGTTCATGCACATCTCAATATCTCCTACTTTGTCAACCCACTTATTATGATCGTTAGGAATCATTACTCTGTAGTACTTGGCAACACAGCGAATCGTTCTCTCGCTCGGATTCCCACAAGGATGACGAATGCTCGAAAATATATGTTTTATCCCCAGGCTCTCTAGACCTTGCCTAAAAAATTGCTCCTGAAATAAGTACCATGGTCTGATAAAATGGATTCCGGCTTCCCAAGCATCGGAATAACTTTGTTCTGAATTCTACTGAGGACTTGTTTTGATGTCGTCTTCTGGATTGGACATAACACTACCATCTTTGAAAATACATCGACACACACACCAGAAGGTGTCGGCATCCACGTTTCCCTTTAACCAGAGGGCCAAAACAATCGATAGCGAGCATCTCGCATGGTTTTTGCGGTAATAGTGGTCTTGGAGGTTGTTTCATAATGAAGTTGTTTGGCTTAGTGCGCTGGCACGCGTCACAAGTTCTTATTACTTCCACAATGGTGAATCGCATCTTGGGCCACGTATAGGTCTCCCCTATTGTAGCTTCTGTCTTGTCCGTGCCGATATGTGCTAGGCTCTCGTGGACATGCCACGTCAATCCTCTCTGTAGTGATGCTGGATCTAGGATTCTCAGTTTGGTATGATGCTCATCCACGTACTTATGCAAAAGGTTATTTAAGTAGTGAAATCTCGCTTCTTTAGCACGGGCTTCTCGGTATTCAGGTGAATCTGGTTGTAATTCCTTCCTGTAGAACTTGATCATCATCATCATCCATGGGTCTGCTTCTTGTTCCTTCCGAATTTCCTTTAGTTTCTCCAAAAACTCACGAGCCTTAGGTGTTAGTGTTATATGGTGAACTTCCGCAGTTACCTCGTTTTCATCTTCAGGATTCCTGCTCAAAGCATCTGGTATGACGTTCATCCTTCCAGGGCAATGCTCTATTGTAATGTCAAACTGCTGTATGTAGATGGACCAACGCGTAACTCTCTCACTTGCCATTGTCGTCTTGAATAGAAATGTCAGTGCATGGTGGTCGGTTCTGACAATAATGGCATAACCGAAGATCATCTTGCGCCATTGTTGAAGAGAATATAAAATCGCTAGCAGCTCAAGCTCCGTCACAGTGTAGTTCCTCTCGTGCTTCCTCAATTTACGACTCGTAAATGCCAAATATGATCTCTTCTTGGGTTCTTCAGCGTCCTCTTGGTACAGCATAGCACCGATTCCAATCAATGAAGCATCTGCTTGAATAATAAATTTCTTCTCGAAGTCCGGATACCCTAGCTTCACACAGTTTTCCAGTAAGTCTTTCGTAGCTCTAAAGGACCTGTCGCACTCCTCATTCCACAACCATCGATTTGCCTTCTTTAACATCTCTTGCATAGGTGCTACTGTTTCCGTGTATCCAGGACAATTCTCTTTGAAGAAACCTGTCACTCCCAAAAACGCTCTTACATGTTTGACTTTAGTTGGTGTGGGAAATTTCTTGATTGCATCAATTTTCGTTGGATTAGGTCTCACGCCCTCAACATCAATTATATGACCCAAATACAGAATCTCGCTCTGGCAAAAGTGTGATTTCTTTAGATTAATTTTGAAGTTCATGGTTCTCAAGTTATCCAGAAGTTTATTTAGGTTTACCAAGTGTTCCTCCATTGTTTCAGATGCAATTAATATGTCGTCAACATATCTCGTAGTGAAGCTCTTGACCTCCTCAGTCAGATTCCTATCTAGTGCTCTTATCAGTGCACATCCAGCTGTTTTTACACCAAAGGGCATCCGAGACCAGATATAACTTTGGTTATCGAATAAAAATCCCGTCAATAGTTGGGATTTTTCTTCAAGTTCAAGATGGTGGAAACTATTTGTCAAGTCGACACTCGAATAAATCTTCTTCCCACGGAAGCACTTCAAAACATCCTTGATCCTAGGTGCTTGGTCATGCTCAACTAGAAGTTTACTATTCAAAACTCGCGCGTCTAGGCATAACCTAATTGATCCATTTGGCTTGGCCATAGCCAATATTGCGTTCAGATACGGGTTTGCTGCTTTCCTTATCATGCTGGAATCTAATAAATTATTAATGATGTCCTTCACCTGAGCAAAATGTTTCTCTGGGATCGGGTACAATTTACTTTTAAATGGGGTCCAGTCAGTAACTTGCATGGCATATTGGAAATTCAAAACTTTTCCAGGGATGGTGTCGAAAGCTCCTTTATGAAATCTCAAAATTTCTTCCAGTTTTCTTCTATCAGGTTCCCCTACTATAGCCTCCTTAAGCCGCTCCTGAAGTAGAATTTCAAATTTGGTTCCACTAATTTCTTCTTCCGCCAAATGTACCCAAAGTTCCTGCGAAATATCTCGGCTGCCAATTTCAACTACCGCTGTCTGGTTTACTCGTTCCTCCGTCACGTTCTTATCTCTAATCGCCTCATTAGTTCATTCTTCAATGACCCAAGTATTCGCCTCTCTCTCTAGTGGACTCTCCTCCATGTTTAAACCCACATGATTCAACTCCTCAACTTGCTTGAAACTTAGTGTTGTTATGTAAGTCAATTACAGCATGAAAATCACAGATAAAGTTGGCTCCCAAAATGATGTTATAATTCATTTTCGGTATGACAATGAATGTTTGCAAAAATGTGTGGTTCAATATTTCCAGATCTAAATATGCTTGCTGCTTACAACTTATGGTCTTGTCAGGAATGACCCCTCTGACTTTGTGGTGTTTGAAGCCATATTTTCAGTGTTCCCTTAGTAAACAAGAGTTTAGTGCTTTTCAGTCGGTCAACACGAATGTACCCAAAAGAGATGGGTTATGCCCTAATCCTGAAATAAATTACATGAGATTAATAAAACACTAGGATGACCAGTTTCGATCGTCAAGCGATCTTCATCAGATCCATTACACTTAGGCTACAAAATCTATGTTTGAAATACAGGTGAAAATATTTACAATATGTACAATTGTTTAGTTGCAGTATTGGTACTGCAACTGTCAGTGTATGCTAAATGCAGTATATATGTTAGGTGAAATGCTAAATGGTGATAGCTATCCGTAGATTGTACTTTAGAGAGATTATATGGTTGTAAACTATGGTTAAACTATAAAATTTTAGGCTAACTACTTATCTGATTGTCTTCCGTACAACAGCTACTCGCAGTTTTCGTGCTCACTGGAACTCACTGTGCGGTCGACTGCGGTGGTTATCTTAACGACTGGTTTTTCCCTGTTTTCTCCCCCCTGCCCCTACGTTCTGTGGGGAGTGATAGCGATGTGTTTATGTGAGGTGTTGCCAACCTAGATAAGATGTATGTTATTGAATGAGGTGGGTCTAAAACTATTAAAGACCGTGGATTAGCCCTCGCCACGCGTGGAGCATAACCCATTCGAACTAAGCGTTGACGGTCTTATGAGGACGTCCCGGCACCTTTAATACTGCCGCGAATATGGGCCTTGGTTTATTGCAGAAGAAAAGTACATCGTACACCTGATCCAGATAACATTTACCTATTAAAAACCTCCTAATTTCTCCCCCTTTTTTATCTAGCTTGGCTATGTCGCTAAATTGTGTTTTTTTCCGACAGGGTGTGTTTTTAGTAGCGTGAAGAGGGGTGAGCTCACCATGAACGTGTGTTCATTTAGATTGTTGGGATTGTTTCGTTTGGCTAAGTGTATCTCGATTGCTTCCTTTATGTCAAGAGCTCTGCCTTTCGATTCGTGATGGATTATTTTATGGTCCGACTCTATGTTGGTAAAGCTGTGCCCTGCGTCACACATATGTTCGCACACGGCTGAATGTGTTCCGTATCTTATCGCATTCCTATGTTCATTAAAACGTGTGTCTACTCGCCTTCCACTCTGCCCGATGTAATTAGCTTGACAATCGGTGTCTTGGCACGTTATAGAATATACCCCTGACCTTGAATACGGGTCACGTTTATTCAGATTCCTATTTAGGAGGTGCCTAGCGGTTGTGTTTTTCGTCGTGAAAGCTATCTTTATGCCTTGCTTTTTGAATAGGTTAGTGATTTTATATGTAATCGCATTCACATAGTTGAAACGCGCAAATTTTTTCTCATTACTGTCCGGTTTGGGAATCGTTTTATCTTTATTTTTATTTTTGGCTATAATTTGATTTATTTTGCTTGGCGAGAAGTTGTTTTCCTTTGTTATTTGAATAATAGTTCTTATTTCCTTATTATAGTTGTCTTTTGACATGGGTTGTTTAAAGCCCTGTGCACGATTGAATTGAAACCCGCTAGTTTGTGCGTACTGGGGTGATTAGACTGATTGTCGATTGCATGCGAGGTTTGTGTTGCTTTCCGGAATATGGAATATGAAAGGTCGTTGTCTTTACGTTCAATAGTTATATCGAGATAATTTATTTTCCGGTCTATTTCGGATTCCTTAGTGAATTTGATAGAGTGGTGAAGGCTATTAATGGATTGGAGAATTGTTTCTTCGCTTGTTAGTTCAGTATCGTAGATGCAAATTACATCATCTACGTATCTTTTCCATATTACTATTCCCTTTGTTGAAGTCTTTTTTAAGAACGCATTTTCTAGTGCATTGATGAAGATGTCAGCGATTAACCCACTTAGTGGCGATCCCATTGCTAGGCCTTCTCTCTGTGTGTATATTTTATTGTCGAATTGAAACACGTTTTGGGTGAGAACGACTCTCAGTAATCTCACAATCTCTTCAATTTCTTTTACCGAATTGTTGGATTTTAAGTTGTTTTCGATAGTGTTGATTGCTTCAATAATCGGAATATTGGTGTACATGTTAGTTACGTCGAAGGATACTAGCCTGAAGCTAGGTTTCATTTGTAGGGTGTTCAATGCTGTTACTAGTTCTGTTGTGTTCTTTACAGAGTTGTTTTTGTCGTTGGAAAGACGGCATTTTAAGATTTTTAGTAACTCTTTGCTGATTTTGTAATTAGGGGCATTCCTACAATTGACTATTGGTCTCATTGGGCATTCCTTTATGTGTATTTTTGGTTGTCCCCTCAATGACAGTATTTTCGGGTTCATGTTTATTAGTTTTGATTTTTCGGCATTGGTCAGTATGTATTCTGTTTCTTTTAGCGCACTTTTTATTTGTTTTTGGAATTTGTTGGTGGGGTCTTTTGTTAATTCCTTGATTTCGTTGTTGTTTAGTAATCCGACTGTTTTTTCAATGTCTTCTGTTTTGTTCAAAATTACTGTAGTGTTTCCCTTATCTGCTTTTGTGATGATTAAGTCATGTTCTTTTATTTTTTGTTTCAACGACTTTATTTCTTTGAGTTGTTTGTTGTTTTGAATGTTATTGCTATCGCCCTCTCGTTTGAGGATTTTTTTGGCTTCGTTGGTGGCGAGATTTTTGGTTAATTCCCTGTCTTCTGCAGGGAGCTTGTGACTGGCTATCTCAATATCTGTGATTAACTGTTTTATATTGTGGTTCGTGTGTGCGTCTGTGCAGTTGTATTTCAAACCTTTGTCTAACATATTCATTTCACCTTGAGAAAAGGTTACGTTCGTTCTGTTGTTTACTCTGCTGTGGAAATTGAATTCGTTGTTATTCGTGTGTTGTTCGTTAGATTGATGGTTCTGTGTTTCTCCTAGTTTTCTTAATTTATTTTCTAGCGTTTCATGCTTCCTCGTTGCTCTGATTTTGATGGTGTCATGTAGGTGCTCGGTGAAGCTGTCCCATTGGGCTGCGTACCAGAAATTACTTAGTTGCAATTGAATGTCGTACAATTGTTGGTTAATTTTTTGCTTTCTTATGTATGCAAATCTTAATTCGTTTTTTATCCAGAGCGCTTTGGCTTGTTTAGTTGAAATGATCAAGGCTGGTGTGTTCGGTACGGTTTTAATTGGTACGTATTTAGGGATGAAGTTTAGTTCTATACATTTTTTGTTGAACCAAATTGACTTGTCTAAATTCATGAGTTTAAAGCTGAGTGATTTGAATTTCTTGGCTTCACGATTTGCCTGACTAGCCGTGAACATTGTGGTGTTTGAAGCCATATTTTCAGTGTTGCCTTAGTAAACAAGAGTTTAGTGCTTTTCAGTCGGTCAACACGAATGCACCCAAAAGAGATGGGTTATGCCCTAATCCTGAAATAAATTACATGGGATTAATAAAACACTAGGATGACCAGTTTCGATCGTCAAGCGATCATCATCAGATCCATTACACTTAGGCTACAAAATCTATGTTTGAAATACAGGTGAAAATATTTACAATATGTACAATTGTTTAGTTGCAGTATTGGTACTGCAACTGTCAGTGTATGCTAAATGCAGTATATATGTTAGGTGAAATGCTAAATGGTGATAGCTATCCGTAGATTGTACTTTAGAGAGACTATATGGTTGTAAACAATGGTTAAACTATAAAATTTTAGGCTAACTACTTATCTGATTGTCTTCCGTACAACAGCTACTCGCAGTTTTCGTGCTCACTGGAACTCACTGTGCGGTCGACTGCGGTGGTAATCTTAACGACTGGTTTTTCCCTGCTTTCTCCCCCCTGCCCTTACGTGCTGTGGGGAGTGATAGCGATGTGTTTATGTGAGGTGTTGCCAACCTAGATAAGATGTATAAGATGTATGTTATTGAATGAGGTGGGTCTACAACTATTAAAGACCGTGGATTAGCCCTCGCCACGCGTGGAGCATAACCCATTCGAACTAGGAGTTGGCGGTCTTATGAGGACGTCCCGGCACCTTTAATACTGCCGCGAATATGGGCCTTGGTTTATTGCAGAAGAAAAGTACATCGTACACCTGATCCAGATAACATTTACCTAGTATTAAAGGTGCCGGGACGTCCTCATAAGACCGTCAACGCTTTGTTCGAATGGGTTATGCTCCACGCGAGGCGAGGGCTAATCCACGGTCTTTAATAGTTGTAGACCCACCTCATTCAATAACATACATCTTATACATCTTATCTAGGTTGGCAACACCTCACATAAACACATCGCTATCACTCCCCACAGCACGTAGGGGCAGGGGGGAGAAAGCAGGGAAAAACCAGTCGTTAAGATAACCACCGCAGTCAACCGCACAGTGAGTTCCAGTGAGCACGAAAACTGCGAGTAGCTGTTGTACGGAAGACAATCAGATAAGTAGTTAGCCTAAAATTTTATAGTTTAACCATAGTTTACAACCATATAATCTCTCTAAAGTACAATCTACGGATAGCTATCACCATTTAGCATTTCACCTAACATATATACTGCATTTATCATACACTGACAGTTGCAGTACCAATACTGCAACTAAACAACTGTACATATTGTAAATTTTTTCACCTGTATTTAAAACATAGATTTTGTAGCCTAAGTGTAATGGATCTGATGATGATCGCTTGACGATCGAAACTGGTCATCCTAGTGTTTTATTAATCTCATGTAATTTATTTCAGGATTAGGGCATAACCCATCTCTTTTGGGTACATTCGTGTTGACCGACTGAAAAGCAATAAACTCTTGCCCTCTGACTTTCATTAACGGCACCGGCATAATTGGAACAGTTTGTTTACTTGTGATTTCTTTTAACAATACCTCTGAGACTAAGCTCACCTGGCTACCTGTGTCAATTAAGCATCTCACCCTCATACCTCCAATATGTGCGTAAATAATCGGCAATTGTCTGATGACATTTTCTCGGTCCTTCACCACTTCCTGCAGGCAATCGTCCAGGAATGCTACCCACTCTTCTATATTAGCAACAATCAGCTCTTCCCGCTCCCTGGCGTCCTCCATTTTCAGGCTATCAGGTTTTGGTTCATTTGAGTTTTTTTTTTATCCCGGGACCCATTCGTTGAGTTCCGCCGGTTGTCATCGCGCCTCTCTTGCTGCCGTAATAAACTTTCCGCCCCCTCTCCTTGGTGATTATCTGGGCTCTGTCTATTTGCCATTGCACGCCCCCACTTCTCTTTCTCCGTCTCCTCGGCGTTTAACTGCTCTAAATACTTCTGCGATTCGACGTACCGCTCATCCCAATTGTTGCGATAGTCTCCCCGATTTTCTTGGCGATAGTTCCTCGTGTTATTCCACCTGCCATCTCCATTCCTTTGGTAAGGTCTACCCTGCCTTTGGTTTCCCCTCCAATTGGTGTATTCCCGCTGGTACGTCCATTGATTTTGCTGGTTATGATTGTTTTGGTTATAGTTATCTCGGCGATTCTGAAAATTTCGATTATTCTGGTTGAATTGATTTCGGCCATCATAGTCTTGCCGTCTCGGTGTAAACTGCGTCCCCGAAGATTGGGTTTTTATTTGGTTCCCCTGGTTGTGACTAGTTTGGTGTCCCTGAACCACTTCTGCCGTGTTGACACATTCCATGTTTCTCCTCCCTGTCTGTGGACTAACCATGCTTGTCTCGTCTTAATGGCGGAGTAACTCTTCAGCCTGCACTGCAGTCTTAATATTTCCGGCTACTAACAGCTGTTGAATGTTCATAGGAAGTTGTTTCCCGATGGTGAGAACCATGTTTTGTTCACTAGGGGGTTCGTCAAAATCGCGGAATTTAACCAGCTGTTGGCTAAAGAATTCTGAAAATCTGGTCGGATGCGTGCTGTGATATTTTCTAGTGTACAGATCCATTCTTAATCCCTGCTGCTTAGAAGGACTCCAGAACTTCTTTAAGAACGCTTCTCTGAATTGTGCCATGTCGGTGAATGTATATTTAAAGCTTAAGAACCAGATTAAGCTTGGGCCTTCTAAAAACTTCTCCACGAGTCGCAACTGTTTTGCGGGACTGATATGTTGATCATTAAAATAGTCATCCAGCTGACGTAAAATGCTTTGGGAGTGGTTCCTGTGTGCTCCCTGAATTTATAGGGTTTGAAATCATTTCCCCTAATGACCTGAATTACTTGGGCAGGTGCCAAGTCGGGTTGCGGTGTGGATGTCTCTCCCCTGTAATGTAGGAATGCGTTGCTCGTTAATTTAGGACTTTGACCTCGGCTGTTATCCTCAGCCAACTTCAAGCCCACCGGACTTCCAATGCTTCCCTGCTTGCCTACTGTATTTTCTGTCGAAATTAATGTTGCATTCTCTAATGATCTGATTTCATTTTTAATTATGAGATCTGTGTGTTCTTGGAGTTTGGATTTTACGTTTTCCTCCAATGTCTGCATTCTCGAATTGTATTCACCTAAGCGCTTTAAAATTGTCAGCCTGTCTTCTTTCGTTTCGTTGTCCTGCTGCTCCCAATCTCTTCGGATCCTATTCTTCATACTGCTAAATTTTTCTTCGTTCCTTTCCTGACTCTTCTCCAGCTGTTCCCCTATTTCTTGTATCTGCTGCTGTATTTTGACTAACTGTTCTCCAACCTCTTCTCTTATAACCTGCTGGGTTTTAATTAATTGGTCTTCCATGTTTTCACGCAAGTGCATACGTTCTGTTTCGGTTTTGATCTCAAGTTTATCGATTTCCTTTATTAATTCAAGTACGTTGCTATCTACTGAATTAATCTGTTGCTGTAATTTGTCCTGTGTGCTCTTTATTCCGGCTGTGTTATTGACGCATGCTGCCTCGATTTGCTTTAATTTATCGGCCACCATTTCGTCAAATTGTATAAGTTTATTGTCAAATTTCGACTCCAACTTTTTAATTTCACCTAATTGTTTGGCGTTATTCTCCGCGACCTCATCTGCCAGTTTCTCTACCTCCCTAACACTTTGATTTATGTCATTAGTGATCTTTTCTAATTGCTCTGTTTGTGTTATTGCCTGTTCTGATAGTTTATGATTCAATTCGTTAAATTGTTTATCAGTATCCAATTTCTGGACCTGTAATTGGACCGTAATATTACCGCTCATGTCGTGTAACTGTTTTTCACTATGCTCACGTAATTCATATAATTGTTTGTCACTGTGCTCACGCTGACTTTCTAATTGTTTATTTAATTGTTCTTCTGTTTTCGCGGACATCTGTTCTAACTGTTTGTTTAATTGTTTATTATTGTCTTCGCTTATTTCCTCCTTCATGTTCTTTAACCGTTCTTCCGTTTTCGCGGACATTTGTATCGACATCTGCTCTAAAAATCCCTTAATTTCTTCAACACTCGCCATTGCACAATACACAAATATAACCAGAGAAAAACAGGGTCATGCACCGAGATTTCAGTCATACACACGCATACATGTCATAACATTTAAATATTACTGATTCTAATTTAATAAATATTTCCGTAATCAAAATTTACTGAATAAATTACTCTTATTTCCAAACAACAAATAACTCCCTAGTGATCTGCTTTTAAATTCCTAACCAACAGAAATTACGAACAACACCAATTAACCGAAGTTAATTAGATGTCAAATATAAGGCAACACCTTCCTGCTTTGACTGAGTTCAATAATATGCAAATTTTCTAATTTTAACGCAGGGCGCCAGAACAAGTTTATAACAAATACAATATCAAATTCTAACCTTGTTCAATATTTCTAACTTTAGGAACTCAGTGATTTTATTAATGCACATGGCGGTACAACATCGCCTCAATTTACTGAATTTACTTTGCCCGCTTGACCTGGCATCATTTCTCAACGAAATAAATATGAGATCAGCGAAGCAACAACAACAACAAGTCCCACTTGGGCAGCCATTTTTGTTTTATGAACCCTTGCAAAGAAGCTTATGAGACTCAGTTTCGGGGGGTGTAACAGTCCATATCGTAAGTTGTTGTTAAAGCACTTCATTAACATGCAGGGTAACATATAACAAAATAACATGCAGGAAAAAGTGAAGCCAGGGTTATAACAAATGAATTTAATAACAGATCAGCTATTTACAATGATGAATTAACAAACAAAACTCCCATAATGACTCACAATGAATAAATTAAATTTGCCAAAACTAGGCCACATCTCAGGAGAGATTATTAGACGGACCAAATGTCCCAAAAGAAAATCAACAATAATGACAATGTATGCGCGAGTGCTGTTCTTCATGCTTCACGATGAGTACAATTGAATGCATGATTCGTCATCATCCGGAATAAACTTTCAGAAGACGAATCCGCATTACTTAGAGCTAGACAGACGCGGGGAACAACTATACAACACTTAAAACTAAACCGACACTTCCTATACTTAAAATAAACAACACAATAATTTCCGCATGAAATTGGAATCAAGACTGCCGTAGCAAAACATTACTGCCTAAAATTAGGACTTCTCACACAAATCAACACAAGTAAGTTAACACGTGACCAACAAACAAATACACATATGACCGCCGTCATTTTTACAAGTATACTACCACTACACCACACGGGCGTCACATACTAAATTACATGAACTGAGTCATAAACAATCACTAGGCTCAAAGCCAACATTTACATTATTAACACAATATTCCATCCATACGACATGCAATAATCCGTCACAAACATGGCGAACTCCCCAATTAATTATGGTTCAAAATAACCATCACAAAGAACAGGTTTGCTAAATGAAAGCTTAAAGGGGCCAGTCGGAAAATAGGACTGCCTAACAAATAAGTCACCAGGCTAGACGGGCGATTCGTGGAAACCTGCATATCTGTCAACCCACGTGTCAAAATAACCTCGGCCTCCCAAGGCACGGGATCCAGTCTCGAAGAAGCGTGCCCCAAAGCACAATAATACGTGTGTGTGTGTCAGAACAAAATATATCTCAGCATTTCCCCTAGGAAATCCAAGAATCAGCATATGGACAAGGAACAGCGGTCTCCTCAGAGCACCCTGCCTTTCCATCAAAATACAACAACAACAAAATATGAGGGCGGTAGGACCTCTACCCCTCTTCACGTAGAGGGGCGTGGTGGCGCAGCGGTCAAGCTGTATGCCTCTCACCAAGGCGGACCGGGTTCGATTCCCGGTCACTGCATGTGAGATTTTCGATGTGAAATGCCATGTCCTGTGGTTCGGATTCCACGTAAAACGGAGGTCCCGTGGCTTATGATCGCGAGATTAACGGTCACGTTAAACTACAAGCTTCCTTTTTCCTCTTCACGTAGAATCAAAACACACACCTGACACAATAACACACACAGAATCACACGTATGGGTTTGACAAACCCTGAAATAAAATGACATGAATATTTTCCACCTGCTGGCGCCTCCGTTCGATGCCAGTGACTAATAAACCTGGAAAGGACTCAAAAACATCTAAAAAATTAGAACTAAGGTGTTCTACAATTACATCTTAATTTGTTGCTCTTGGCAACCCTAATATGAATAATAACCTGTTCAGCAAACATCTTACAGTAATTATCTCCATTTCCTATCAACAAATATGAACTTTAATAAAGCACCACTTATCGAATGTAACGGGTTTCGCATTCGCATGGATAAATCACGTACACGCGCCGTGTACTTAAAATATGACTCCAAAGACAAATAAATACACAATACACAACTTTGGCCACGCGCCAACGTACATTTAAAACATTTAGTGTCGGTACAAGAAGAACACTCTAAAAACAAGAAAGAGACTAAAATTAACTATTTACAAAGTTCCCCCGCCAATCTAACTACATATTGAATAATCAATTTTTGTACATCACCGTATCATCTTGCATAACATATGACTTGCATCTCGGCCCATTTCCCTACGGGAAATTAACCCTCCATCGTTGTCTTCGTAGAAGCGTCGGACATCACTCCAGCTCCTGACCACACGTCGGACATCTTGGTGTAGTCTCTTTGGAAGAAAAGTTCAATGTTATTATAATTTGACCTGGCTATAATCGCTTGTGAGTTACTAATTTCGCCCACGATAGTCCTATGCGATTAATCAACGAAGACTTTCCCTAGCTCTCGTTTACACACGCACAATACAACACTTGAAAAAATATACAGTAAAAATTTACATGAAATGTACACTTCAGACCCATCGTCACTGGTTTGACAATACAAGTTTTAAATCTGCCTGTCGCAGTCGTTATCTCGCTCGGTAATCTCTACTGCTCTTGGACCTTCGCTCGCTGAGCGCTAATTGGAATGTTACTCAAGTCTTGCCCCTAAGAGCTGAAAGTAGTTGTCTTCAAGATAATATTAAAGTACTTAAAATCACCACGCAAACTGGCGTGAAGTTAGCTCACCAGAGCTCAAAACGAATTACTTCAATAATATTAGAGCGTTATAAATCACTACGCAAACTGGCGTGAAGTTAGCTCACCAGGGCTCCACAAAGTATTACTTCGAAACAATATTAAAGCGTTAAAATCACTACGCAAACTGGCGTGAAGTTATCTCACCAGAGCTCCAAACAGATAAGACTTCAAATAGCGTCTCATCGATCAATTTATTGGAAACTGACAGAGTGAGGAGGAGTGGGGTGAAATAAGAAAAAATTTCTAGAGTTTTCATCTCACACGCACGGGACTAGTGTCAATCTTCATCATTTAATTCAAACGTCTCAGCGCACTCATGCGGAGATAATTCGGATCGGCGGTTCTTTAGATAATCAATTCCGCGCGCTTTTTACCAGTGACGCCACCCATCGCGTGGTTTCGGCTTGGTCTCTCCTGATTGGGTGATTCAATCGTAGGTCGGTTGCAAGAAACTCGTGACCATCCCTTTATGATTCCAATTCTGGTGCATGTTGTTACACAATTTGGCCTTGAACTCAGCTTACCCGGCCGTTTTCATGAATAGCTACCAAGCTCGGTTTCTGTGGCAATCATTGCAACACGCTAACTTGCCTTCCTTTCTGTCACCATCCATAAGTACTGCCTAGGCCGCAGTAATAATAATAATCAATCATGAATACTTATTTATCGCAGATCAATAAGGGTTCAATATCATTGTATGACTTAAGCCACCTGATGGAACCTTTAGGTAATCTGCTAGGAGTGCCATGGTTTTTTACCACCCTTCAAAATCTGACTTCGTTGGTCGTGAACCAAACTACCACTAATTCACCAGAGTGAGAATATGTAATTTTTTATACATTTGTAAATTTCTTTTATATATGTACTGTTTACACTAGCTGAAACTCTTGAGAGAACGCTATCTTTCAAAGATTATCTAACAAATACTACTGACAACCGCAAAATGCAGAACATCATTTTGTGGAAACTTTGTGGTTCCACTTAGGGTCCAACACCAATACTCTCTGCTGCTCAGCTGTTGACTTCGTCTAATCTGTCACTGAATACTGTGCCCTAGTTTGGATAAAGAGATTGTTGTCGTCTAATCATTTAGGGGCTTTGCGACATCGTGTTAATGTATCCCCGTGTACTAGGACGTGTGTGGAATTTGTCTGATGACTTTTGTTATTGTGATGGCTGTATTAGTGTGTGTACTTGTCATTGAGAAAAGGATCGTTGAAGGAAGCGGCCATGCCCTTAATTTAGGTACCATCCCGGCATTTGCCTGAAGTAGAAGTGAGAAACTATGGAAAACCACTTCCAGGATGATTGAGTTGGGAACTGAAAGCAACTCTTGTATGTTTTGCCTCAGACGAGAATTAAATTTCTTGACAGATTCGGGAATAGAACCCGGACCTCAAAGGTGACAGCCAAGAATACTGCGTCACGATCTCTCATGTCGAGATAATAACACTTAATAACACTGTGTCTGATCTCGGGAAAATTCTGGCCTACTCCAATTCATTGGCTCCCAGTACTGTCATATTCCTCCAACTCACCTATGAAGATGCAACGATTTACCGTGAGTGTACATGAAAATTGTAAAATAACTCCAATGACATGAAGACATTGCTCATCCACATATCAGTAGGCTTCATTCAAGACATTCACTCAACTGTCCGATGGAGAATCTACTAGTATAAGTAGCTACCAACTTCAGGGGCGGTCCCAGGGGGGTGGGGGGGTCAAGGGGGCCATGCCTCCCCCCCTCAAACGGTCTTCAAAATAGAAAACAAATTGAAAATGAGAAAGAGAAAGGCAGAGGAGAGAGAGGTAAGAGTACAAAGGTTTGACTTGACAGTTCCAATTTTAACATTTTTCGATCAAAGGCTTATAGTGTATACTTGCGGGAGAGAAGCGACGCGATGACCCGATGACGCATCCTTCCAGTGTACCAAAAATGTTTCTCGTATGACGGAGCCCGAGCCTGGCCGGCTAGCCCTTATCAGCATCAGGTGCTTTTGGGTGTCTTGTGTTGCCTGTGAGTAACGCCACTTCCGAGCACACATTGCGAAGGCTAAAGGACTGGCTACGGTCCCGAATGTCGGAAGAAAGGCTAACCAGACTGGCTCTGTTACATTGCCATCGGTAAACGAAAGTCAGTGTGGAGAAAGTAATTGATCGGTTTGCCAAAATGAAGACAAGGCGATTGGATTTTGTTCTTTGATCAGATACCTACAATAAATAGATTTAAATTTTATTATTTTTATTATTTTGTACAGCCCTTCTGTGAACACTCTAGTTAACAGGTTCAGACAGCCTCATGCATTTGGAAATTTCACACTAGGCAGCTTGAGGGTACTGCTTGAAAAGGCTTCCAAGATTAACCAAGCTGATAACACAACATCCGGGAGACATTCCTCTGGAGACTTTGTTCTAAATGCATCCTCAATAAATAGCATTGCACATGGTCTTACAAGGTTGGTGTACTGCTGGCACAGTTGTATTGATCTCAAACTTACCTGTGCAATGTCTACCAATTAACTTAAGTTATGAAAAGGGAAGGTAATGGAGTATTAAACTGAAAATTGCCTAATGCAATGATTGTATTCTGATTATATTTTGTGTATTTTGAAAATACAAAATACTCAAGAAAAGTATTTTCGATAAAGATACAAAATACATGTTCCAAAATGTATTTTCGATACAAAATACAAGATACAAAAGTATCGAAAATACGTATTTTAAATACATGTATTTTCGATACTGCCCTACTCTGCATTTGCACACGCTCAACCCTTAACTGACTGCGCCAGGGGTTGATTCTGCAACATTCGGCACAGCAGTCGAGAACATTACCGCTGCGCCACTCCACCAGTTAATAATAGTTATATTAATATGCGTTTATTGTTCCTTTTAACATGCTCATTTAGAGAGGTCAAAGTGCCGGGTCCTTTTCCTTAACTGTAAAATACAGACCCGAGGCTGTCGCATTCAAATAGTCTAAAATGCCATCAGAATGAGCTGGGATCTAACTTGCAATCGTAGGTTTTGAAGGCCCCTACTTACGACTTCTTTTTTTCTTTCGTAGTCGATATACCCTCCAGTGTTGGCTTTTCCCACGGACTCAGCGAGGGATCCCACCTTGACCGCCTCCAGGGCAGTGTCCTGGAGCTGGAAACTTTGGGTCGGGGGATAAAACTGAGGAGATGGGAGGAGCACCTCGACGAGCGCCTCACCTGAGAAGCGAAAAGGGGCCTTATGACGGATGGGAAGGGAGCGGAAGATTGGGAGAAATAGGCAAGGAAGAGGGCAGGAGGCGACCGTGGCAATAAGTTAGGTACTGTACCAGTATTTCCTGGTGAGATTAAAGCAATTTTGGTTTGGATATTTTTACGCAGAGCCACGATCGTTTGAATGTACGAGATTATATACGCAAACTGATTTACAGCTGGTTAAGGAGAACTGATACTAACCCGCAACCACAACCTATGGCCAGACGTGTTTGAGTTATGTCACGCGTTAGCAGATGACTGCCAAGGTCAACACTCCGTAGATGGAAAGGGAGCGATTAATAATCAATTACTGAGATTACTGAGAGGACGGACGACATGCATATGTTAGGAATATTAACATACTGTATTATGAAGCAAGTTCTACTGAGTTTTCACTCCGTTGAAGGCGTTAAGTAGCAGAATTACTCTTTTACGTATATAGACCTCGATACACATCCATATACTTCCCTGAGGAGTGGGGGTATGCACTGACAGTGGGAGTTTTGTATCGTGAGAAGAGACGACAGATTGATTTTCATATTCAACCGGTAAAGAACATTCGGACGGGTAAAGTGAATAAGTGCGCTTCGTGCAAGTGGTACACACACGCAGAGTTAAGTCACGAGAAGGAGTTCGGACTTTGTCATATCAGCGATGCTCATCAGACAGAAGAGTAACCTTTTTCATCATATTTTTATAGTATGTTGAAGTTTAATTATGACGCTTCTGTAATTTTTAGGTATTCGTTTACCAAGATTTTGATTTGATTATGGATGCATCTTTCGCTTTACTTTTGGTAGTTTCGATGTTTTATAGTTTAATATTTTAGAATTTCGTCAATTTTTATTTTGGCATTTCGTTATGAAGATTTTTTAATAGTTGAGAAGATTTTGCGATAAGAAGAAGATTGTGTATATATCATACTGAAAACCCTAGAATAATGACTAAAGTCATTGATATTCACAAGATTGTATATGTAAGAAGAATATATTTTCCAATGATATTAACAAACATTCTACAGGAATCATTCACGAATAATTATGAATATTTGCTCAGTATAAGCTACGTTGAAATAGAAGAGCATTTTGATAATTGAAATAATAGGCTACGTCGATTTGAAACTTATATCTGAACTAAATGAGATTTTTTGAATTCTGTATTAACATTTTCATTACCTTTTTTTTAGAAGACTTCAATTCTCGTATGACATATAAGGTCATGATTTCTTGGTTTAGAATCATCTCATTTCCATTGATCAAAGATCATTGCCAGCCATTTCTTGGATCGATCATTTCTAATGTTTTTTTATTAAACTCAATTCACATTTGAAATAAATTCCATGGTGTAGGATTGATCGAACCTCATGAAAAGTCTGGCATGTTTCGATTTTTGATACTGAAATGTTTTGACTCTTACTAATACTAATACTCATTGTTATTGATGGTCAATTTTCGAATAATTGAATTACTATTATTACTATTACGAGATGGTTAAGAATTTTCCAAAGGAATATGTCAAATGATTTTCAACATAATATGGTCAAGAACATACAATATATAACAATTGATAATGCGAATTGATATTTGAGACATTTTTAAGTGACAGATGAAATTTCAGCATACCGTACTTATATTAAACTAGCAGAAGTACCCGTTCTTCGAACGGTGTTCGTTGTTAACACCAGACATTATCAATTGAGCTACTGTTGCAATGGTTAGCGGTTTGTCATTCCTTCAAGTTTATCAGAACGAAGTTAGTTTTCTGGGAATATCACACACACGGTTAATTTAAGGCCCTTAAAATGTAGTTTTCGGAGACCCTTTATAGATTCCCGAATTTTGTGTCTCACATTGAGAAGCGCAACATATGCTTCGGTCGTCCTTCTAGGATAATTTTTATATTTCCCCTATTTTAGCATGTATTGAGAAGTTTTTCTCTATATCCACTCTTCTACTGTATGAAAAGTGCGGTGAAGAGTTTTATAAATGATTGGTGTATTGACTCTCATGGTTACCATAGCCTACCTAATTTTACGATGCTCCAAGCATCCGAACACGAGTTATAGCCGTAGGCTACATAAACATACAAAGAAAGACAGACAGACAGATCTATTGTCTACAACATATTACCGAGATATCCAAATATGGGTATATCTACCACACCGTATCAAACAAAATCATCCTTACGATGAACCCGTATGTCGACAAAAATAAAATAAAAATAGGATAAAAATAAGATTATTTAAAATGTGCTCTCAGACTAAATTCCCCTAACGTGTACTTCCTGCTGTGAAATAGAACTGAAAGCCTTGTAGAAGAAATGCAATACACGTCACATAAAAACTGACCCTCTACGTTGTGCTAGGTGCCCATACACAGGAAGACCCCTTTCATAAATTATAAAGGCTTGTGGTGCATGAAAATTCAGGTTCTTTAGCCTCAAATTGCCCACATTCCTAAAAGCCGCAAAAAAATGCTGGTTCAATTCAAGAATTTTTGAAAACAATGTTGCTGTTTGGAGATACAATAGACCTTCTGTACTATATGTCGAACGTGAAATTGCATGAAAAAAACCTAGGTTACCCCCTGACCCCCTTAATTGCATTGATGAATTGTACAGTCTACGTTAGCTCCGTGATAACCTTATAGCCATTTGCAAACTTTCACAGAAATGTAATAAATGGAGTGACATTGCTTCTTACAGAAATAGAAGGAAAGTTGTAAGCCACCCCTTGATATAATGTTCTCATGGTTACCGATTTGCATTCCTTCATTAGTTTGTTAAATTAAATTAAATTAGTTTTCTGGGAATATTTCAGAAACTGTTGGATTTAGAGCCTTATAATGTAGTTTTCGAGGACCCTTCAGGGCCCCCGAGTTTTGTTTCTTGCACCGAGGGGATTTGTCTCGTCGTTGTACGCCATAATATAATACTAATAATATAATATAGGGCGAAATTATAACACCTATTTTTAAAAATTATTAATGCAGCCAATGGCCATGTACTTTTCTTCTGAGGACGGGTCAGGGAAGGGATATTATCAGAGAAAGAAGCATTCACTCACGCATGAGCAAAATGGAAATGGCCTACCATTTAATTCAGGACATCTATAAGAAAAGGTCAATATCCTTCAACGCAAAACTAAAACATTACTGCAGTGTCATCCGTCCGGAGGTCTTGCATGCTTCTGAATGCCTCACGATGAACAAAAAAGGCTTGGTCGAGAAACTGGAGGCCAAAGAAAGAAAGAAAGAAAGAAAGAAAGAAAGAAAGAAAGAAAAAAAAGACAAAGATATTTGGTTCCATCAAAGACAATGGGGAATACAGAAGACGGCATAACCATGAACTATATACTCATGTGGAGAAGATAAGTAACGTCATCCGGATGAGAAGGATACCATTTTTTTGGGCATGTGAAACGAATGAGCCCAGCGAGACTGACCAACCGCAACATAACTTACTTTCAGGAGAGGAAAACAAAATGGGCCTGGTTCATAGAACTAGATAAAGATCTGAAAGAAGTGGGGATTACACCAATAGACATTCAGGAGCGCGCCCCACTCAAAAGGAAACTTCAAGCTTGCAAAGGTTTCCAAGGAAAACCGACGTTGAAAACGGGAAAGATTTGGACCCAGGAACGGAAGGAAGTCCACCGAGAACGAATGCGGGCGTACTGGGCAAACATCAAAGACAGTAGGAGACAGTGGGAAAGACGCGGTCCATAGATGGCCTATACGAAATGAATGAATGAATGAATAATATGGGGATAGGAATATAATAGACCTGCCGTACCACACCCGCAGGTGTAAATCGCGTGAAAAAATTCTAGAGTACCCCTTGATCCCCTTAAGCGCGTTAAACGTATTGATGAATTTTACGGCTTAATTTGGTTCCGTGATAACCTTCTAGCCGTTTGCAAACTTACACACTAATGTAATTAATGGAATTGCATTGCGTCTTACAGCAATAGATGGACCTCTGAGAATCTGTTGCCATGGTTACTGGCTTGCATTTGTTCATTAGTTTATTAAATGAAATTAGTTTTCTGGGAATATCTCAAAAACGGTTGGTCTTAGGGCCTTAAAATGTGGTTTTCGGGTACCCGAGTTTTGTCTCTCACATCGAGGGGCTGAAAATGAGCTTTGTCTCGTCCTTCTACGCCTATTTCAGCATGTATTTTAAGGGGGGTAGGCCCCCTTTTATGAGGGGTACGGAGAAGAGTTATATCAATGATAAGTGCCGTGCCTCTGATGGATATCTGTACCAAATTTTACGTTGATACACACAGCCGTTCTCGAGTTATAAGGGAACAAAGTTGTCCACAGACGAAAAAACAAACAGACAGACAGACGGAAAAAAATCGCGCGCATCCATCAAAAACAGTTTGAAACGCGTAAACAACTCAATTTTCCGTAGAAATTCAGAGAAAAACAGACAAACTTTCATTTTTATATAGAGAGATATACTGCACCGGTCGGTGTTGACCGTGTTTTATTGCACAAATTTAGGTTTCATTCGCTAACCGTTGGAGATATACGAAAAAAGATAAGGACCTCTCGGATAGAAAATTAAATGTTAAAGCTCGTGTATGCCATCAAAAGTTTGCTATTTCTTAGCGTTCTCTTTTTATTTGAAATGGAATTATGAAATTTTGAAACCAAAGGGTGTACTGACGTCACAAATTCCGGTTTTACTTGCTAACCATTGGAGATACACGAAACGTAATCAGGACATTTTGGATAGGAAAATAAATTTCAAAGCTCGTATGTGCAATCAAAAGTTTGCTATTTCCTACCGTTCTCTTTTTATTTGACATGGAAATATGAAATTTTGAAACCAAAGGGTGTAGTGACGTCACTAAAATGGTCGCCATTTTTTAATAGTGCAAAATGTCGAAATCAAAAGTATCCTATATGTAAACCTGGTAAATCAGCTACATCCATGCAAAATTTCATTTAAATCGGACCAGTGGTTCTTGCGTTATTGAGTAACACACACACAGACAGACAGACAGACACACAGAAAGACAGACACACACCGTCTCCTTTTTATATATTAGTACTAGCAGAAGTACCCGTTCTTCAAACGGTCTTCGGTGTTAACACCAGACATTATCAATTGAGCTACTGTTGCAATGGTTAGCGGGTGTCATCCCTTCATAAGTTTATCAGAACGAAGTTAGTTTTCTGGGAATATCACACACACGGTTAATTTAAGGGCCTTAAAATGTGGTTTTCGGAGACCCTTTATAGACTCGCGAATTTTGTGTCTCACATTGAGAAGTGCAACATATGCTTTGGTCGTCCTTCTAGGATAATTTTTATATTTCGCCTATTTTAGCATGTATTTTGAGAAGTTATTCCCTATATCCACCCTTCTACTGTATGAAAAGTACGGTGAAGAGTTTTATAAATGATTGGTGTATTGACTACTTTTCCTAATTTCAGACAATTTTCTATACCTGCACATTTCTCTTTCAACCATTCTTCTTTCGCTTCCTTGCACTTCTTGTTAACCTCATTTCTCAGACGTCTGTATTCTGCTTTCCCCTTTTCATCTCTTACATTTTTGTGTTTCCGCCTTTCATCCATCAATTCTAGTATATCCTGAGTGATCCACTGTTTTTTACCTATTCTTTCTTTCCTACCATGTTTTCTTCTGCGGATTTTGTTATTTCATTCTTCAAAAGGGCCCATTCGTCTGCAGTTGAAGTTTGTTTTATGGTTTTTCATTAGTCCTTCCTTTATACTCTTCTTGAATCTTTCGTTTACATCCTTCACTTTCAGTCTGTCTATTGCCCACCTTTTTGGCTTTTGACTTTTCTTCAGTTTCTTCAACTTTAATCTGCATCTGGATTTAGACAGCTCCTTAACCCGGTCCATGAGTCAATCCTAATTGGCTACATGGATAATTCTTGCCAGGCGCGTTCACGTCGCGGGGGTGGGCAACGGTACTGTAATATACCATGGAACTACAGTACCGGCTAAGTTCTGGTGAGGACCCAGTCCTATGGGGTATAACATAGGCCCCGTGCACAGGGTTACGTGCGAAGACCTCAACGGAATCTACAGCGGAGAAGATGGACTTCAGAACGGTGGAGATTGCGGAAGAGGCAACCCAGTACTCAGGGAATAGTATGAGTACAGCATCAATCGGCAGCGTCTGTTTCCCATGTTAGGGGCGGCTGCAAGGGCGTCTGTTCTCCATGTTAGGGGCGGCCTGAATAATAGCTGGCAGTAGCTTCATAAAATGCCTTTGGGAGTGGCGACCCCATCGTAATAATAGCCTAAAATGGAAATGGCACTTCCAATGATTCGGAAAAGGTTAGGGCGTACCCTGCAGGCGACGCGCAGTTCCTTTGGTACTGGGGGAACTGTGAGAAATGGGCGACCAGTAACCGAAATGAAAGTGGGAATCATGAATGTCATGACCCTGACAGGCAAGGTGGAGGAGGTGGTAGACTTCATGGAGAGGGAGAAGGTTGGAATGATGGGGCTGAGTGAAGTGAAATGGAAAGGTAAAGGAAGGAAGAAATTGAGGAAAGGATATACTTTATACTGGAGTGGTGGCCAAGAGGCAAAAAATGGCGTGGGACTGATAACCTCGAAACAACTGGAGGCGTATGTTGAAGTGGTAGAGTGTGTGAGTGACAGAATAATGAAAATTAGAATGAAGATGAAGAATGACGTGATGGACTTCATACAAGTGTATGCACCACAGACTGGAAACAGAGAAGAAGATATTGAAGTATTCCTGGAGGATGTAGAAAGAGTAATCTCAGATGTAGAAGTGGTGATCATAGGAGATATGAATGCACAAGTCGGAATTGAGAGACAAGGAAAGGAAGAAGTCGTTGGACCATATGGATATGGGAAAAAGAACCGGGAAGGAGAGGAACTTGTAAACTTTTGTGAAAGGAATGGACTGATAGTGGGTAATTCATGGTTTCGGAAGAAAAACAGCAGGAAAATTACGAGATATGGGTGGGGTGATAGAAGAACAAAATCAGTAATTGACTATTTCCTGGTAGAAAGGACAAATCGCAGAAAGCTGATGGATGTGACTGCTTTACCAGGAGAAGCATTTGATGGGGACCATAGAGCTGTGGTGGCAAAATTTAGATGGGGAAAATTGGAAAACCTAAATGAGATCAGAGAAAGTAAAATAAAAGTATGGAAATTGAAAGACAAAGCTGTACAGGAAGATTTTCAGGAGAGATTGAAGCAACAAATCCCAGTTACTGAAGTGGGAAATGTAGAAGAGGAATGGTCCCACTTTAAAAAGGCATTTGCTGGTGCAGCAGAGAGTGCTTGTGGTAGGACGTCAACAAGAGTTAAAGAGAAGGAGACACCGTGGTGGAATGAGGAAGTGAGGAAAGCAGTGAAAGAAAAGAAGTCTGCATGGAAAGAATGGAACCGAGATCAAACAGAAGAAAGCAAAAGGAAGTATCACGACGGCAAACGGAGGTGTAAGAAAGTGGTAGGAGAAGAAAAGAAGAAAAGTTGGGAAGAATTTACACGAAGAATGGAAACAGATGTAAGTGGCAGTAAAAGGATGCTGTATGGGCTTCTAAGAAGTAAGAGGAAAGAAAGAGTTACTACAAAGCTGGTGAAAAAGGAAGATGGAGAGTTGTTAACACACCCAGAAGAGATAAAGGGACGATGGAAGGAGTATTTCGATAAGCTATTGAATGTGAGCAATTGTACTGGTGAGATCGAAGTGACACAGCCTGATGACTCTATAACAGAAGATGATATAACAATGCTGGAGGTGGAATTAGCAGTACAGAAAGTGAAGATGGGAAAAGCAACAGGGATGGATGAAATCAGTGTAGAAATGATAAAGGCTGCTGGACCTGTTGGTATGCAATGGCTGTATCGCCTGCTAAAGTGTGTGTGGAAACGGAAATGTGTACCAGAAGACTGGGAGAAAGGGCTAATAATACCAGTGTTTAAGAAGGGGGACAAGAAGGTGTGTGATAACTATAGAGGGATCACCCTCTTATCACAGATAGTGAAAATACTGGAAAGGATATTAGAAAGAAGAATGAGAAGAAAGGTGGAAGGAGAGTTGCAAGAGGAACAGTATGGCTTCAGGAGTGGAAGATCCACAGTGGACCCAATCTTTAGCTTGAGGCAGGTGATGGAAAAGAACTGGGAATATGGAGAGGATTTGATCATGACTTTCATAGATCTAGAAAAGGCATATGATAGTGTCCCCAGAGAGAAGGTATGGGAAACCATGGTTAAGAAGAGACTGGGAAGAGAAATGTTGGAAATGGTGCAAGCAATGTACAACAACTGTGTTAGCAGGGTACTGACCCCAGTTGGAAAGACAGATTGGTTTAGGAACAAGACTGGACTAAGACAGGGGAGTGTGCTGTCACCTGTTTTATTCATAATGGTAATGGATGAAATTGTAAAGGAAACAAAGGAAGCATATGGACATAAAGAAATGAAGTTACTATTATTTGCAGACGATATTGTGGTCTGGGGAAGGAACACCGAAGAAGTGCAAAAACAACTAGATGCACTGAACGAAAATATTCAGAAGTATGGCCTGAAAATCAGTATAGATAAAAGCAAGACCATGGTGATGACAAGAGGGGAAAGACAAGGAAAGGGCACTGTGAAAATTGGAAGTCAGAGTTCGGAAATTGTGGACACGTTCAAATACCTAGGAAGTGAATTGATGCAAACTGGTAGGTTGGACATGGAGATTGGCAGGAGGGTACAGCAGAGCAATGCATTCTATCAAAGTGTAAGAAAACTTGTTTGGGATAAGGAAGTACCAAGGAAAAGCAAGGAGGTAATGTATAAAATGTACTATGTACCCATATTAACTTATGCAGCTGAGACTTGGACCCTGACGAGCAGGCAAGAGAGTAGAATCCAATCCAGTGAAATGAAATTCCTAAGAAGTATGATAGGTAAGACAAGGAAAGACAGAGTGAGGAATGAAGATGTTAGGAAGGAAGTTGGGATGGTAAAACTAAATGAGAGAATTGAGAAGAATAAACTAAGGTGGTTTGGACATGTAAAGAGGATGGAGGAAAATAGAATACCAAGACAGATGCTGGAGGCCAAGTGCAAGGGTAAGAGAGCAAGGGGAAGACCTAGAACAAGGTGGATCGATTCAGTGAAGAACAGCGTGAGAAAAAGGAATCTGGACTGGGACAAGATCGTGGAAGAAGAATTGTGGAAGGAAAGAGGAAAGTGGAGAAGTGCCATAAATACCCCGACCCGGCAGGAGCTGGATAAAGGGAAATGATGATGATGATGATAATGATGATGGTGTATTGACTCATGTTTACCATACCTAATTTTACGATGCACCAAGCATCCGAACACGATTTATAGGCGTACATAAAGATACACAGAAAGACAGACAGACAATTCTGTTGCCTATAACATATCACCCAGATATCCAAATATGGGTATATCTACCATACAGTATGAAACAAAATCATCCTTACGATGAACCCGTATGTCGACAAAAAAAAAAGTTAAAATGTGCTCTCAAACTAAATTCCACTAACGTGTACTTCCTGACGTGAAATAGAATTGAAAGCCTTGTAGACGAAACGCAATACACCTCACATAAAAAATTACCCTCTACGTTGTGTTAGGTCCCCATACACAGGAAGACCTCTTTCATAAATTATAAACGCTTGTGGTGCATGAAAATTCAGGTTCTTTAGCCTCAAATGGCCAAAACTCCTAAAAGCCGCAAAAAATGCTGATTCAATTCAGAAATTTTTGAAAATAATTTTGTTGTTTGGAGATATAATATACTTTCTGTACTATATGTCGCACGTGAAATTGCATGAAAAAATTCTAGGTTACCCCTTGACCCCCTTAATTGCATTGACGAATTATACAGTCTACGTTGGGTCCGTGATAACCTTATAGCACTTTGCAAACTTTCACAGAAATGTAATAAATGGAGTAGCCTAATAATAATATCGTATGGCCTCGGTGCCGGGTGCAAGCTTCGTAATTTGCACCCAGAGGGTACCTTGCATGTCGAAATTTCGTTTTTCCTTGAATCACTATGAAAGTCAAGGAGGGTAGATATATAAGCTCCTTGAACACTATAGCGCTTTCTAGTAGAGAAATGAGGAACTTTGTGTTGGCGGAAACTCCTGAGATTAATTTTGCCATTATGAACACGGCCTACTGAATTCAAATGGGTTCTTTGATATGCCAACATCGTATGTCATGCTAGTCGTATTTTTGCTGCCTTTCAAAAATCACTTACCAAGGCCAGGAGTGAACCTGCAATCTTGGGGTTAGTAGACCGACACGCTATCCACTCACCCACCGTGGCAAGGTATAAATGGAGTGACATTGCTTCTTACAGAAATAGATGGAAAGTTGGATGCCACCCCTTAAGATAATGTTGTCATGGTTACCGATCTCCATTCCTTCATTAGTTTGTTAAATTAAATTAAATTAGTTTTCTGGGAATATTTCAGATACTGTTGGTTCTAGGGCCTTATAATGTAGTTTTCGAGGACACTTTAGGGCCCCCAAGTTTTTTTTCTGGCACCGAGGGGCATTGTCTCCTCGTTGTACGCAATAATATAATACTAATAATAATATTATAATATAGGGATAGGTATATAATAGACCTGCCGTACCAAACCCGTAGGTGTAAATCACGTGAAAAAATTCTAGTGTACCCCTTTACCCCCTTAAGCGCATTATACGTATTGATGAATTTTACAGCTTAATTTGGTTCCGTGATAACCTTCTAGCCGTTTGCAAACTTTCACACCAATGTAATTAATGGAATTGCATTGCGTCTTACAGCAATAGTTGGACCTCTGAGAATCTGTTGCCATGGTTACCGGCTTGTATTCGTTCATTAGTTTTTTAAATGAAATTAGTTTTCTGGGAATATCTCAAAAACGGTTGGTTTTAGGGCTTTAAAATGTGGATTTCGGGGACCCTTTAAGGCCCCCCGAGTTTTGTCTCTCACACTTAGGGGCTGAAAATGATCTTTGTCTCGTCCTTCTACTCCTATTTCAGCATGTATTTTAAGGGGGTAGGCCCCCTTTTATGAGAGGTACGGAGAAGGGTTACATCAATGATTAGTGTCTGTATAAATCTGTATAAATAATACACCCAGCCGTTCTCGAGTTATAAGGGAAAAAAGTTGTCCACAGACAAACAAACAGACAGACAGACAAAAAAAATATTTTCGCTCTCCTCCATAATAAAACAGTCTGAAACGCGTAAATAACTCAAATTTTCGTAGGAATTGCGAAGAAAACATAAAAACTTTAATTTTTATGTACGTAGAGACATACTGCACCGCTCGGTGTTGACCGTGTTTTATTGCCCAAATTAGGATTACTCGCTAACCTTGGAGATACACGAAAAGTGATAAGGACCTTTTGGATAGAAAATTAAATGTTAAAGCTCCTGTATGCATCAAAAGTTTGCTATTTCTTAGCGTTCTCTTTTTATTAGAAATGGAAATATGAAATTTTGAAACCAAAGGGTGTAGTGACGTCACTAAAATGGTCGCTATTTTTTAGCCTATTTTCAATTTTGAAAAAATAGGCTTATGAGATCACCTTTTGTCCGTGCGTGTGTGCGTGTGTGTGTGTGTGTGTTTGAGGTGTGTGTGTGTGTCCCCTAATAAAATCTAAACGGCTGGAGCGATTTCAATGAAACTCGGTAAGTTCATAGCACTATTCCCGGCGACCTCGACCGTGTCCTTCAAATTTTGTTACGTCTCACCAATCCAACATGGCGGCTGTGCGAAATATTTCACTAGCATTCAATATCTCCGAAACTATTACCGATATCGCCATGAAATTTTGTACGGTGATAAATGGCACTACTATAAGTTCACCTATGAGATTTTCAAAAACCTAGTGACTACAAAACTAACATGGTGGTCAAGCGAAATTGAGACTTTTAAATAGACATTTCTCGCGATTTAACTATCCAAACGTAATGAAACTTGGTACAGCAAATGTTTATACACATTGTAATGCACTGGAGTATAATTTAGTTCAATTGTTTACATAACCTCAAAATGGCGGCTGTGCGAAATATTTCACTGACATTCTATATCTCCGAAACTATTACAGATATCATCATGTAATTTTGTACGGTGATAAAGGGTACTGATACAAGTTTACCTATGTATATTTCATAAACCTGTAAAGTACAAAACGAACATGGCGACCAAGCGAATTTGAAATATTTTAATAGACTTTTCTCGTGATTTAACTCTCTGAGCGCAGTGAAATGTGGTAGAATAAATGATTTTGCAGATAATAATGCACTGCCATCTAATCTAATTCAATTGTTTACATAACCACAAGATGGCGGCTGTGCGAAATTTTAAAATTAAGTTTTTATTTCTTGTGTCGTAATCATGCGATCGAAGTGAAAGTTTGAATAATGAACCTAGGCAATAATTGTCCTTGAATGGTATATAACTCTATGGCCTATACATATAACAATCCTAAATGGCGAGCTTCCGAAATATTTAGACGGTTCTCAATATCTATGAATCTTTTACAGCAACCAAACTGAATTTTTTTATGTTCATAGAGACTATGAACATATGTTCACCTATAGGTCTTTCAGTAACCTGGTGAGCACAAATCCAACATGGCGGCGACGCGAAGTATACATACTTAAATGGACGTTTCTCGCGTATTAACTATCCGAGTGCCGTGAAACGTTGCACGTTAAATGCTTATCCAAATGTTGATCCACTAGCATGTAATTTATTTCAATTGTTTGCATAATCACAATATGGCTGGTGTGCGTACTTTTAAAATCTCGTTTTTACTTCTTGTATTCTAATCATGCGATTGAAGTTTGAATACCACACGTACACAATAATCTTAATGTAATAGTACAAAAATAAAAATCCATCCTGGTGACCATATGAAATATTTAGACGGTTCTCAATATCTACGAATCTGTTACAGCAATTAAACTGAAATTTTGTATGTTGATAGAGACAATTAACATGAGCAGGATATATGAAAATAGGCTGTATAGTTCTTCACGGAACTACTTGTTAAATAGTGCAAACTATCGAAATTAAAAGTATCCTATATGTAAACATGGTAAATCACCTACATCCATGCAAAATTTCATTTAAATTGGACCAGTGGTTCTTACGTTATTGAGTAACACACAGACAGACAGACAGACAGACAGACAGAGAGACAGAAACACACCATCTCATTTTTATATATTAGTATGATAATTATTGTATTTAGATGAATCAACAAGTGGTTGAATGGAATTATAATGTGGAAATATAACGGCGTCGATTATTATGAGAAATGCTGGAGTTACGTCTGAAGAAATGTGAAATATAGTGAGAATGGTAAAATAAGTGATGAATTTAATGAGCTATAATGTAAGAACAATGAAAGCTGATGGATTGATTATGATGTAATTATGTTGGTTTCTTTTTCGTGATTGAGCGCGAGCAATCTTGTTAGAAACCGTATGTAGGATCTTGTTGTACCACGAATGAGTTTTAAGAATTGAAATTTGAAGTGAAGGAATTTATTGATCAAAATATGGATCATGTTGAATAATTGTTACGAAACGTAAGGGAGACTTACAATGACACTTTTGGAATATAAGTACTTAATATTACTCATGGATATTGCAATTCACGTTTGCTGAGCTTAATTGCTTGTCGAATAGGACAGGATGTAAAGAAGCAACAACTATGAAATTAACGCTAATAAGATGATTATTATTGGATGACGTGAATCTTACATGGATTCAGATATGACTAAAACTGTACATAACTGTAAATAATTTTAATGGATAATTGAAAATGAAAATCCACAGCCTGCTTCCAGTCTCCGACCGGGTCAGGAATGGAATGAATGAAGCCCCCATCTAGCGGCGAGGATATGAACTGTGCCGGCTGCCGAGGCCTGACGCACTCCTCTGGGGCAATGATTAAATGAATGACAGATGAAATGAAATGATAGAGGAGAGTGTTGCTGGAATGAAAGTTTGACAGGGAAAACCGGAGTACCCGGAGAAAAATCTGTCTGCCTCCGTTCTGTCCAGCACAGATCTAACTTGGAGCGACCGGGATTTGAACCACGGACCCAGCGGTGAGAGGCCAGCGTGCTGCCGCCTTAGCCACGGAGGCTTGCAATTTTAATGGATATTTACGTGTATAAATTAGGGTAAATTAATATTTGGTGGATAGTTTAGTGTGATTCTCATACCTATTGTATTAGCAACGTCAGATGCAAGATTGCATCGAAATTAATAAAATCATTGACGAAACATTTCCTTTGATATATTTGAGTGTCATCATTTACTACGTCTGTCTTCGATTAATAAACTTATATTTTATTTTAAATTCTTTCCGATGTGCTGATTTATATTAATGCAAGGATGTGTTAGGAAGGCCAGTGTTTGATATTTTCCCAACGTAAGTGTTTCACCACGTGCTTTCCTTTTGATTCTTGAGTTCCTCATTTTGACCTAGTTTATTTTCTTTTTGTTTCCATTGGTTTCTCTTAATGCATTCTTACATCTTTGTGTATCCCTATTCCTGGTTGATCTTGTTGGTAGGATTTTGGGGGTTTTTATAGTCGGGTACTTCAAGATTCTACGATCCAGCTTGGTCATCGGATTCAACAGGTTCTGTCCACGAGAATACGGGTACAGTACCATCCCGGCTTTTTCCTGGAGAAAAATGGGAAACCGCGTAAAACCACTTCGAGGGTGGCTGAGGTGGCAATCGAACCTCCTCTACTCATTTGTGCCACCCGAAGCTGAGTAGACCCCGTTCCAGTCCTCATACCACTTTTTAAATTTCGTGGAAGAACCGGGAATCTAACCTCGGATCTCCGGGTTGGCATCTAAGCACGCTGACCGCTACAGTACGGAGGCGATCCCTACTGAGACAACTGATCTTTTTCAGCTTGCGTGAACAAACAGACCGTCACAAGTCGCAGACATAGAGTTGAAATGGGTGGACCAGAGTGCGCGCATAGTGTTTTATAGTCCCGTGTTATTAGGGCGCATTTTATTGCCAGCCGTGTGTGTTATAATCATGACATAATGTGACTGGTTTTTATTACAGTGTAAACATTCATGCATGACTCATAAAATACACAATAAAACCTTTAACATTCTACTCTACCTAGAACTTCCAAATAATTACCGCACATTTCGATAAACTAATTGAATAGCTACAGCGCATGTCTATGCAGTAAAGTTCGCTCTGATTTCATCTCCCTTTATGATAGTTTTTGTAGCAAAATTTCTATTCATAAAATAGTACATTATGCAACAAGCCTATAATAGCAATAATTAAGACCGGAACATGTATATAAAATGAGCGAAGCGAGTTTTATAATTTCCATACGAGTGTCTTAATTACCATTATAGGCGAGTTGCATACGACTGGTTATGTTCGACGATAATTATAACTTCATTTTATATTCGAACATAAATATTCATAAATATCTGTCGATATACCAACAGTCGCATTTACTGTACAGAGCGCATGTGCTGTTTTCAGGTGTTAACTGAACGCAGCGCATGACCTTGTTAATGCCATATGTTACCAGTCTCCATGACGTTGTAGTGTCGTTATTATCAGCACCAGAATTCACTAAAGTTGTCGCCGAACTCCTACGAAAGCAATGCCCTATGTAATTGGAGTTGGGGATATTAAGGAACAGTGCTATTTTTTCCCTTATTCCCCAGTTTTTTAAGCCAAAATCTTGGACGGTGCACTTTATATGTCGGTAATGAAGTGTTGCAACCTAATGGACGTAGATTCATAATTTCTTCCATACTTCATAGTATTTTTCTGTTGCCGTAAAGGTTCGTGCTGATTTTGTCTTTGTGTTTTGTATTGTAACTACAATGGTTGATCTGATATTCTTTACATGGTCAACTTTCAAATCATGTAATTCATGTCACTTGTGTCTGACATGTTTGATTTTGGAAACAAATGCGTTGAGCGTTGGTGTGAAGCTATCCTTACCTAATTGGTCAAACAGCTGTATCGTAATGGAAAACTTGAGCTCTGATTGGTGGAGAACCATAATCATAATGAAAATTGGAACTACTGTATAATGAGCCTCATCAAGATGCAGTTTTCTGGCACACAATATTTACAATCCACCATGGTTGAACATTAACAAATTTATGGTCCAATCCGTTAAGTAACACTTGAAACTGTTAGGATTTGAACCTTCTCTCTTGCCGCTGAGGGTCATGCTTCGATCAGGATGTATATTTAAAATCGTAGATGGAGGGAGCACTGAGAGGTGATTTCTAGAATGAGGTAGAGATTTATGTGATCTCTCACATGACCTCAGTGTCAACTGTGAGCCAAAGTGCTGTTCTGGCTAGAGCACATAATTAGCGATTGATAATCGATAAATCAAATAATTTGAAATTAATCGGAAAAGATTCATTCATTAACCGAATGACCGTTAAATCGATTAATCGACTATCCGGAGAATCGATTAATTGATTATAAGTAGTAGACACGAGATAAGAAAATAAGTTTAAATCCCAGTTCATCGTCTTCATGTCACGCTAATTTTCGTAATGATGTATACAAATTTATAAGAGTTACTTACTGCCTAAAGGCCCTTCCTTGTTTATCTAATAACCAAACAGGCGTCAGTGACAGTGGAAGGAAAAAATCAATCAAATTGGGACGGGTTTCGAAAAGAGAAAACGAAGATTTTTCAGGAAAGATTTAGGACAGGAATTTTTTGTTAACCATTTTCATTTATGAGAAAATAGGCTTGTGAGATCGCATTTTGTCCGTGTGTGTATGTGTGTGTGTGCGTCCGTGTGTGTGTCTCCCCTAATAACTTCTAAATGGCTAAAGCGATTTCATTGAAACTCGGTAAGGTCACAGAAATATTTTGGCCAACCCCGGCCGTGCCCTTCAAATGTTATCATATCTCACCAATCCAGCATGACGGCTGTGCCAAATATTTCACCGGCATTCTATATCTCCTAAACTATTACTTACATTACCCTAAAATTTTGTACGGTGATAAAGGGCACTACTAGACGTTCACCAATGTGACTTTTAAAAGCCTGTTAACTTAAATACGAACATGGAAGCCAAGCGAATTTGAAACATTTAAATAGACTTTTCTAACCGAACGCACTGAAACTTGGTAACGCAAATGACTATATAAATTGCAATGTACTGACATATAATTTAGTTTCATTGTTTACAAACCCTCATGATCGCGGCTGTGCGAAATTTTAAGAATTAAGTTCTTATTTCTTGTGTTCTAACCATGCGATCAAAATCAACGTTTGAATAATGAATCTACATAATAATCCTCATCTAATAGTACTTAATTCTATGGCCTAGACATATTAAAGTCCAACTTGGCGACCATCCGAAATATTTAGACGGTTCTCAGTATCTATTAATCTATGACAGCAATCAAACTGAAATTTTGTATGTCGATAGAGGCTACAAACATAAGTTCACCAATGGGGCATTCAATAACCTGGTGAGCACTAATCCAACATGGCAGCGAGGCAAAATTTAAATATTCAAATTGACGTTTCTCGCGATTTAACCATCTGAGCACATTGAAACTTGGTACGGTATATACTTATATAAATTTAATCCACTGGCATCTAATACACTTCAATTTTTTCATAACCACAAGATGGCGGCTGAGCGAAATGTTAAAATCTTGTTTTTATATCTTGTGTCCTAATCATGCGATTGAAGTTTGAATAATACACCTACATCTTCATGTAGTCTAATAGTAGACTACATAAATCTAAGGCCTATATATATGAAAATCCAACATGGCGACCATCCGAAATATTTAGACGGTTCTCAATATCTCTGAATTAATATAAGTAGGATATATGAAAATGGGCTATATAGTTATTCACGGAACTACTTGTTTTACTTTGGTTTAGCGTAGTTTCAACAAAGAAGGTATATTATTTGAAATATATATGATACAATATATTTTCATTATTTTCTGATTTGATTCTGTATGAGCGTAGTGAAAGGATTAATGGAATAATTGACAAAACAATTAATCTATAGGTATATGGGCTTTCACGACCGGTGAATTAAAACTCAGCAATTCTTCTAGGTTTGTGCCGTGTCTTGCGTGGGGTTTTGCCTAGGACACCAAGCTGGCTCATCGGCGGGCTCTTTTAATTCACCGGCCGTGTAAGCCAATATACCATTTTTTGGAAGCTTCAGGCTGCTGGAGCTTTAAGTTCTCGCAGTCAAGTCGTGCAGTTGCATTCTATATAAAGGGAAGTAGCGCGCAGTTCGTTAATCCCGCCGATGAGCCAGCTTGGTGTCCTAGGTGAAACCCCACACAAGACACGGCACTAACCTAGAGGAATGCTGAGTTTTAATTAATCAATTATTCGACCAACCAATCGATTAGTAATAATTCATTGATTATTCTGGTTCGTTTAATTTATTATTCGATAGCAAAAATTAATCGATTAAAAGTGCCATCACTGGTTCTAGAATCAAAGAACTACTAAGTAATCTTTGAAAATTTGACCACCGTTGTGATTCAAAAATGGATCTCCTGATATCCACGCAGGGGCGCTACTTAGCTACTTACTGTAGTTGACTGATCGAATATCTAACGCACATGTCTAGGAAGTAATGTTAGTGGTGGTGTTTGTTGTTTTAATCTAGGTTATTTACTCCGTTGTCTAGTTAAATCGTGGAACACAACCACGCGGGCAGCTCCAACAAGTCTGGAGATCGTATGTTCAAATCCCTGGTATCCTGAGTATAGTTTATTCTCGTTCTTGGCCTACTTCCGATTTAAGAAAAAAATGAAAGTAGACTTATGAGATGTACACGGGTCAAAAGTTGTCAGTCTGTCTGTGTGTGACCCCCATCCTATCAGTTCAAACATGACGAAACCGAATTGAACGAATTGAATTTTGTACAGAGGTAGCACTAGCAAAGGGAAACTCAGTGTCATGTCTTATATCGCCGCCATCTATACCAAAACTTAATGGCGGCCAACCAAATGTTCAAAACTTAAAATTAAATTACGGCCAAACTTATCATCGGATCTCTAGCAAATTAGGTGAAAACATTCCGATATATGGAACGCGTCATGCGCCCTAGCCATTTTGTCATGGCGGCTGTCTGAATCATGCAAGCGTTATAATCTAAAACGTACGACCCAACATTTACGACTATCGAAGCGAGGGTGGTTTAAGCTATCCTAAAGGACGTGACCCGTTGGTTATTATTATAATTTTTATTATAATATTATACTGTAGCAGTGACTTAAAAGACCTGAGCTGCCATATGACAAGGTTGCAGCTGACCTCTCGTGCCCGACCTATATTTCAGCAATTTGAGTATGCTGCACGCAATATAGCCTACTGATAGAAATAATATAAACTTCGTATGAAATGGTTTATAATTAAAGTAGCCTATACTGCACTGAAGAAATCGTTGATTCCAAGTCATTATTTGCTAACACGTTGTGCCTAAATCGGTTGATAACACTGAATTACTATGTTTGGCTCTGTGGAAGAGCGTTTGTCCTTTAACCGGTCGGCCGGGGTTCAGAACCAATTAGAGTTCATTTTTTACTTTTATTGTTTAACTAGCAGAAGTACCCATTCTTCGAACGATCTTCGGTATTAATAACCAGATGTTATCAATTGAGCTACTGTTGCAATGTTTAGGGGCTTGAAACCTGTTTGTTGGCAAAGAAAAATGATTAGTTAAAATGTGCTCTCAAACTATATTTACCTAACGTGTTCTTCCTGGCATGAAAATAAAATTGAAAACCTCGTAGAAGAATCGAAACACATGTCACATACGAACTGACCCTAACCGGTGTGTCAAGTGCCCAACTACAGGAAGACCCCTTTTATAAATTATAAAGGCTTGTGGTGCATGAAAATTCAGTTTCTTTTAGCCTCTAATGGCCCAAATTCCTAAAATCAGCAAAAACAGTCTACTATTTCAAATCAGGAATTTTTGACAATAATGTTGCTGTTTGGAGATATAATAGACCTTCTGTACGACATATCGCACGTGTAAGTCGTGTGAAAAAACAAGATGTCAGCAAAGAACATATAGCCTACTTTCTCCTAAATGTATGGGTATATTTATAACTCTTTGTCCTCATCCCTAAAACCACCTCTACCACCATGTAGTGTTTGTTTTCTTTTATATTGATAATTAGCCAGTAAGTGTCAAAATCAATATTATATACTTTATGATGATTGAATAACAAAACTACTAACTTATTGTAATGCATTCACGTCCGTTAATCTCTATATTAAGCCAGCCTGCAAACTTAAGGATCTATCGTTTTGGGTACCTTCCCCTTAAAAAATCCGTGCCAATCACAGTAGGTTGGTGCTGCGACCTAGCAGTGAATTCATAGTTATCTAGTACGCCTCTGGGTGTTCAACGAGTAGGCAGTTTAAAGTAGCCAGGAGGGAGGCGATCCGACTGGCAGTGTTTAATGATAGAGCGTACAGTCACTCGTCCTGCTAGAAGGACCTTCCGGAAGTACTTTTGTACACAGCGGTGCGTCCTTCCAGCAGGACTTTGGACCCTTATGGCAAATGTTTGAACTGGCCTTCCAGCAGGACGCGTCCTTCCGGCAGTACTTTGGGTTATCAGAGCGTAATAATATTGCAGTTCTGGTACTGGGCAAATAATAAAAGTCTGTAAATATTCTAAAATATTCAATATGACTCATATTGACTAATACAATAACTGTCTCTTAACAACATATTGACTCTAAAATATATAAACGTATAAAGTATAAACGTGTTTTCTTATAGTACAGAGACTAAATAAATGTATGAGCGACGGCGCGTCCATCACTCGAGAATAAATAAATTAAAAAAGCCTAGTTGTGTTTTTGTCAATATCCCACTGCACAGTTGCACAACTACACGTAATTTAAACTACAGTACCATGACATTTACTGATATCATAATTACTAGCAAATAACGAGCGACTCCATGCATCTCCGCTGTTTGGAGCATCGAAATAGGTAGCAAAAACATAAACACAGTCACCATTACGTATAATCGCCGCCATTACTGAACGGTCAGAGCTACCAACTTCAGACTTGCATGCGCTAATTCGTTACATTTCCCTCTATATAATGGAAAAAAGAACGGTCCTGCCAGCAGGACGCTTCGTCCTCATATAAGCAATTGAATTACGTACTCAAATGAGGACCTAACTTCCTGCCGGCAGTGCCTTGTACGTTCTATCATTAAAGGTAATCGGAGCGCGATCGTGGCTAATAGTCGAACTACCAGTATTACAAAATTGCCATACTTTAGGAGGCCAGGTATTGACACAGCGGTATATTTGGAACAATACTACCCACATAACCCACAAGAGGACAGCACCGTACAGAGACATTAAGAAGGCTGTGGTTGATAACAACGTGTATCTAATTCTTCTATTCTCCTTTTCGTAATGTCTTCTGTTTATGTGCAATGCTGGGACTGTGATTTTATTAATAAACGAGTGTATACATTAGCCTCCCCTTTGAGCTAAATGACATTTTATTCAGTATCTGTGAAAAGAGCTTGTGCACATCATTTGTAAAAGAATTCAAGAAAAAAAAGTCAACTGTAGCAGTATTCGATCCCCAGTCAACTGCGTGACAGGCTAACACGCTAGCCCAGAGCTAAACATATCCGTAACATCATGGCGATCTTAACTGATATATTAGATTCAACCTGTTGGCAAATAATGACTTTAAATAAACTATTTCTTCACTGCAGTACATCTTCATTATAGATCATTTCATACAAAGTTTATATTATTGTATCAGTAGGGTATATCGCATACAACATACTAAAACTACTGAAATATAAGACAGGCTCATGAGGACAGCTGCCATCTTGTCGTGTGGCAGATACAGCTCAGCTCTTTTAAGTCAGTCATACAGAATAATATTATAATATTAAATTATAATAAATAACGGATCACGACCTTCAGGATAGCTTAAACCACCCTAGGCTTGATAATCTGAATTGGTGGGTCTTAAGCTATTGATTATAATGGTTGCATAATTCACACGGCCACCATCCTGAAATAGCAAGGCCGATGACCTTGAAGTTTGGGTGAAAGACGCGTCCTATATAAAGGTATGTTGTCACCAAATTTGGTAGAGATCGGATGGTTAGTTTAGCCGTAATTTGAGTTTACGTTTTGAACGTTTGAGTGGCCGCCATTCAGTTTTGGTAAAGATGGCGGCGATATAAAGTATGGCACTGAGGTGCCCTATGCTAGAGCTACCTCTGTACCAAATTTCGTTCAATTCGGTTTCACCGTGTTCGAATTGATAGGGGGGGACAGACATTCAGAGTACACTCACTCACTCACACACACACACACACAGACTCACACACACACATACACACAGACAGACACACAATTTTTCGCTCTGTGTTGATCTCATAAGTCTACTTTCATTTTTTGCGAAAATCGAAAGTAGGCTAAAAATCTAGGGTACTCCTTGAACCCCTTAAGCGCATTGATGAATTTTACAGTTTTAGTTGGTTCCGTGATAACCTTATAGCCATTTGCAACCTTTCACAAAATGTAATAAATGGAATGGCATTACTTATTCCAGAAATAGATGGAAAGTTGGATGCCACCTCTTGAGATACTGTTGCCATTGTTAGTGGCTTGCATTCCTTCTTTAGATTATTAAATGAAATTAGTTTTCTGGGAATATCTAAGAAACTGTTGGGTTTAGAGCCTTAAAATATAGTTTTCGGGGACCCTTTACGGTTCTTGAGGGGCCCCGAGTTTTGTTTCAGACGCCAAGGGTTTGAAAATGAGCTTTGTCTCGTCGCTGTACGCCATAATAATGATAATAATTAAAAGAATAATAATAATATAACAATATAGGGATAGGGATATAATAGACCTTCCGTACCATAACCGCACGTGTAAATCGCGTTAAAAAATTCTAGAGTACCCCTTGACCCCTTAAGCGCATTATATGTATTGATGAATATTTCAGCTTAATTTGGATCCGTTATAACCTTATTGCCGTTTGCAAACCTTCACAATAATGTAATAAATGAAATTGCATTGCATCTTACAGAAATAGATGGACCTCTGATATTCTGTTGCCATTGTTACCCGCATGCACTCCTTCATTAATTTATTAAGTGAAATTTGCTTTTGGGGAATATCTCAAAAACTGTTGGTTTTAGGGCCTTAAGTGGTTTTCGGAGTACTTTTAGGGCCCCCGAATTTCGTTTCTCACATTGGGGGGCTGAAAATGAGCTTTGTCTCACCCTTCTACGCTTATTTCAGCATGTATTTTAAGGGGGTACGCCCCCTGTTATGAGAGGTACGGAGAAGAGTTATATCAATGATTAGTGTCGTGCCTCTGATGGACATCTGTATCAAATTTTACGTTGATCCACTCAGCCGTTCTCGATTTATAAGGACACAAAAATTGTCCACAGACAGCCAAAAATTTTATTTTTGCGCGCATCCATCATAAAACAGTCTGAAACGCGCAAATATCGCAAATTTCCGTGGAAATTCAGACAAAACAGACATTCATTTTTATATGGAGATAGAGATAGCTACTTAAATGATTCAAAGTTAAGCGTTATATAGTGCATTTTTCAATAGAAAATTTACATTCATTGAAAGTCCAGGCTGTTGAAACTCTAGTTCGAAGGTATCTGACATTGTATTCTTTTTCATATAATGTAGTATCTCATGCGCAACTTTTTTTACCAGATGCCATATTTGTTATATGTGGGACTCCATTGACTTGCCTTCCGTTGACATTCTACACGCATCGAATTTGAAGAATAATGAGTTGATAACACGATACGTTTTAATTATAGAGCGTTTGTAACAACCTACCTATATTGTGTGTTACCTACAAATGTAATTTGAGCTATATAACAAAATGATTTTACATAGTACCTGTGCGCTATCTGTTGGTGCTAGCAAATAGCTTAATATGATAAGGGTGAATATTCGCGACAACGATTCTGCGTGCTATCGAGCGGTTCGCGCAGATATCTACGCACGCTATTTCATCCGCTGGCAAGTTTATGTGCTGTACATGTTAGAAGTAATAATTGTTTTGTGCTGTTATGCGTCATGATTTTGGAAATGGCTGGAAGATGCGTTATTGTTGCTATGTATGGGTGTTTTAATTACAAGATACAAAGTGATCCTAAATCATTTTACAGATATCCTCAAAAACAGCTGTGAGTATACCTAATAATGTTTACGTAACGGTACCTGTATTTATCTGTATTTAAGACATATAACTGAAATCATTGGATATTTCGCCATACGTGTTGTGATGTGTAACAATGAGCATAGAAACATATCGATAACGTGTACGTGTGGCATCGCGCTTGCCAACTGAACTGAATATCCTTCCTGCCTCGCATAGCAAGATTTCAACGCAGTTTTATTTATTCACATGACCTACGAGAATGATTTAGGGAAATTTGTTTTCTGCTGTTATTTAAATTTGTGTTTCCTGTTTAAAACCATAGAAGAATACTATTCGTGACAACTATTAGAATTTAAATAGCATAGTTTCTACCCCAGAAAACAAAACAATATAACACGTATTTATTTTGTAGGTCTACCAACATTTGTTTATATTGTTTTTAATTACAACAACTAGAGCAAGAAAAGCAATCCGATTGGTTGTTGTACTCAATCTTCCATGAACACGGCCGGGAAAATTGGCACCTGTTTGACTCAGTGATTTTCATGAAAACTATCATGGAAGGAAGAACCTAGCCTAGAAGGTATAAATCACACAGCAAAAGACGCGTCAAAATCAGCGTGTATACCCGCATTGGCGGATCCAGGCCTTGCGGGGCCCTGGGCGATATAAGGTGGGGCCCAAAACAATGGGAAATAAAAAAATATCAAATCAAATGGAAAATCGTTTGGTAATAATAATAAAATAAAGAATAGTTACAATATTTTGAATACACTACAGTAATTACATTATTTTAGTAATTTGAAAGAAACCTTTAAGTCCCCTTGAAGAAGATTATGTAAACTATGAAATATTAAAATATTACTTTGCCACTTTTTTCCCGGCTGAAGTCTTCTATTATTTCACTGAAATCTAAACTTGCTGAACGGTCACGGGAGGTCATAGCTGCACTGTAAAAAGGAATATGAATTATAAATTAGTTTTAAAAGTATAATTAATTAATTAATTAAATTTTAAAAAATCCATGGCACGGGGCACCCCGGACCGCGGAGCCCTGGGCGGTCGCCCTCCTCGCCCTCCTCTAGATCCGCCCCTCTATACCCGTATTGGCAGAAGCTTCCATGCCAACGAGTGTTGTCTATTACAGGCTTAAGGACCATGCTAACCAATTAGCCACGGAGATCCCGCTACGGTAATGAAGTAGACCGTACAGCCAGCGTCCCGTCGCCGAGTGTTGGGCGGCGATAAATAACTCAACCCTCTAAGGGTGCCAACGGCTTTGGGTGGATGAGCCCCTTTAGGTGGGGTGATGGTCCCCTGGGTGAAGGAAATGTCACCCGAATCCATAAAGCAGCGTCAGTTTCCTATGTTAGCGGTGGCTGTGGGTCCTATACTGGGCAGCAGCAGTATGGACACCATCTGAGGCGGATGATCACTTGGGTGACAACGCCAAGGACCTCTGCGAGGGAGAAGGCAATGGTGAACCACTCCTGTATACTACCCTGGGATGGGCAGCTGCGTTCCAGTACGATGATGGGTGTTAACCGATCGATGGATTAAACAGCTACCACCGAATACAGCAGAGGCGTAGATGGAGTAACCACCAAAAACGGCGAAGCTACAGCAAGTGGAATGCAACGGAAAACTACCACGTAATGTTTCTTTTTACAATCATCATGGCTGAGACATCCATTAAAACGGGCCTCTGTCCCCGGCAGGCTTAAAGTGGTCAGAGGGTGCTAAGAATCTACGGGTCAGCCATTAAGATTGCAACTTGGAATGTTCGATGCATGTATGAGGCAGGCAAGTTCCACAATGTCAAGCGTGAAATGGAGAGAATAGAAATAAGCATTCTCGGCGTCAGTGAAGTGCGTTGGCCAGGAAGAGGACAATACAACAGTGACCATCACACGATATATTATTCTGGAAATAACGATAACCACATTCATAATGGGGACGCTGTAGTCGTATCCAAAACAGTTGGGTGTTCCATCAAAAATATCATCCCATTTTCGGACCGGATCATGATGCTCCAACTTACATCCAAGCCTGTAGATATGAATATCATTCAGGTTCATGCACCTAGGTCAGATGCAGATGATGACGTCGTGGAAGCGATTTACGTGAAAATAAAATATATCATGAATTTGACTAAGGCTCACGAGGTCAACATCATAATGGGAGACTTCAACGCTAAAATATGTCAAGGGAGAGTAGATAGATTTGTAGGACCGTTCGATCTGGGACTTCAAAAAAATCGAGGTGATCGATTGGTACAATTCTGTCAAGAGGAGTGATTTGTTGTCATGAACAAATTACCACCTCGGAGGCTCTATACCTGGAAGTAGCCACAGGATGATGCTCAATATATTGTCCGTAATCAAACTGATTATATTTTGGTGATTAGACGGTTCAAGTATTGTATTCCTACAGTTAAACCCTACCGAGGAGCATACGTCTCATCGGACCATAATCCTCTGGGTGGAAAGTTGAATGTCAGGTTACGTTCGATGCAGAAATTACCTGTTGTACCCGTTCGTCCTGGGGATGCGATGACCCATCTGCTATAACATCGCATTCCTGGAGTTCCAGGACAGAGCGGAGTTAAATGAACCTCTAGTCAAATAAGGAATGTGTCGGAAATTCAGCTGAGTTATCGAAAAAGCAGTGGGTATCACGAGACAAAGTATCTCTAGGGTCGTTACGGGCATAAGTTTAATAAAAATAATGCAAATATAAATGGGCGCCATCAACTGAATTCCTATCAAACCACTTCCTTTCCGGATAAGCCTTACTCAAGACAAGGAAAGAAAAAGGAACATCACACCATCATCAGATCACAACTAAGATAAAAACAAATTTATTTTACTTTGATAGTCAGACAGACATTTTAAATATAACTCCTACCTGAGAGTATGGTCGAATGCCAACGTTAAATTGTCATTGTCCAAAAATCGAACCATCTCTTTTCTAATCCAAAATTATTTCATCCACATAACAAGAAAAATCTCTAAAGTTCTCTTGGGTTCTCAGGATCACTGTAGCACTATGTCTTTCGTCACTGACATTTGTGAAACCTGAGACCTAATTTCTCTTTAATTTAACATCATAAATGTGGATTTGTAAAAAGTTATTAATCTGTCTAAACATACACATATTATAATCACACATATTAAATATCAAGTATTTTATGGCTTGCATGGCATAATTTGAATGTTGAACATGTTAGTCAAATGCTCCTAAACATCGAATAATTAATTTACACTATTTACATTGTCATTAACAATCTCTTATCTGTGAATTACAGAAAATTCATGGCTCATTGGTCATCGTTATCGTCATCATCAAAATTAAATATTCCTCACATTAATTCTCACTTCAAAATTCTACATATTCCTGTCAGAATCCTTAATTCATCACCATTACATCATTTAAATCTTCAATTCAAGTTGCAATTCCTTCAAATTATATCTTAATTAAATTTATTTAATTCCATATAAATTCATTAATCATCAGCTTCTTTAATTAATTATCACCTTCTAATTCAGTTATTCATCATCATTACAATCGTCTATTAATTTATTTAAATCAGTTTATTTATCCAATCTTTAATTCATCCATTTATTTAATTCATTGATTCATTTCAAAATTTAATTTATCAAATTATTTAAATTTCAATCTTCTGGTTATTTAGATTTTCATTATTTCATCTAGTCATTCTGATTTTAATTTCATTAGGTCAGATCATTAATATGCTTAAATCTCAGATTATTATTTCATTAATTATTATTTTCAGAAAATCTTGTATTATCAACTTAATTTATTTGTTTAATTTCCTAACAAATTGTTTAATATGGTTTATAGAACGTTGTCTTACAGTTTTATCACTTCCAAGTTATATCTCGTATTTAATTTATCATGCCAAAAAATATTATTGCCTCCACGACATCACGTTGGATCTAACTATCCACAACGACATTTCATTTCCTCAATACTTCAAATATCACATTTGAATACAACAATTACTCCACAAAACTCCATAAATATTCAGCACATACAGCATGAATCTCAACAAATACGCTAGACTGGGTACGACGACCTCATGTCTGCTTCAAAATACATTAGCAACATTGCTACTATCACTTGGCAACTTCCACAAAATGCCTATCACAAACTCCACTTAACCATGTTGCATGATCTACAAAAAATATATAACTGGCTTCAAATTATCAACGCACACAATCTCCAATAACTGTAATTAATCTGATCACATCTAGACAACTTCTTAAACAATTGGAAAAATATTACTTCAGTAATTTAAGATCTGCTTTCAAATAGCATAAATTCTCTTAAAATTTTCATAATTCACATCACAGAAAAACACCAATGTGCTATAATCTCTCATATCAAAATCTGCAATACTGATCTGCCTTAAAATAAATTTGACCATTAATTATTAATCTTACAAGATTCAATTACTTTAAATCCTTCTCAAAGGTATCAAACACAATTATAAAACTCATCAAAAGCATCAGCTGTAACAGCTGTTAAACTGAAATTACTCTCAAAAGAGTATAGCAACAAAATATTGGATTGGCAAACAAGAATTACTAAATGCAATCCTGCTGACATTTATCGTTACTTTATTTAACAAAATCTCGACTGATATGTGACTAGTAGTTCCTTGTTTGATTCACTTACAATCTCGTGTACATTCGGATGATAAAAATGAGTGCCTCAATGGCGAGTAAGATGTGTAACCACCGTACAGTCGTATAAATACGAAAGACCTCGCCCCGTCGACTTGGATGATAGTGCCCTGAACGATGGGTAAGATGAGTACCACCATACAATCGTATAAATACGAAAGACCCCATCTCGTAGACTATATGAGTGAATGTACCAGATAGGAATCAACAAGTTTCTAGTTGTCATATAAAAGCGATGTTCATTCACTAAAGTGAATAACTTCTTAATATCTCCAAACAATCCAATGGAAAAAAATCCCTACTGATGAATAATACACACTCGCTAGTATGCAATGAACTGACGAAGTAATTTTAGATAATCAATTGCAGATCACGAGTTCGAAATACTCGTTACACAAAAAAAACTATTTATGAAAAATATCCTAGCTGGAAAAATGTCTAAAAGACCAAACATCTGCTTAATAAAGCCAACCAATGGTGAGAATTTCGTATAATGATGCCTGCCATATCATATGGTCACTCCATATTCTAGCAAATTCGAAGTATATAAAGTCAAATCATGTCTTAATAATCGTATCACTCCTATTAGAAAAATATACATGTGTGCCCAGTATTCATGAAAATAATCGTATCAGGTAGATATAACTCTTACAGTACCTTTCATAATCAGCTGTAATTAAATTTCCAAGATCGTCGATTTTCCCTACATAATGAATTTCTCGAAAGATCGGCGTGAATATCATTCCATCCATGAAATGACGATTGCCTTCGAAATCCCAAGTGAATCAGCTGGTGGACCTCCTCTCGTCAGGAATCGAATCCATCGCTCTGCGGTGCCATCTTGTCTCTATCTGCGTCTACTCTGACATGTTGAACTTCGGATTACCCATAGCGGATATTGTCCAACTCCTCTCGAAAATGTTCATGGAAACAGCGGACCCCCTATTCCTCTTCTAAGTTACGCCACTGTTCCATTAAATGTTCAGTTTGAGTATTGAAAGATCAATCTCCGACAACTGCTGAGTCTCACTTTCGTAAAATAAAATTTTACATGAGCGTGTCCAAGTTTACTAAACACCCTGTAGTTGTCTGTATTTGGTAATTCATGAAACTGCATAAGAAATAAATTTCATTAATGCACGATCTAATGTTCATCAGTGCCTATGCTTACGACATTCCGCTTGCTTGAAATTGTTAAAGTAACTTTGAATGCGTTATAGAAAAGCATAGTCATAAAGTTATTCTTCAGAAGAACTGTGTTCAAACTGCGTTGAAATGTAGCTTGTAATAAAGTCTCCAACTACTTGCAGTGCTGTTCTAACATATCCCGGCCGTCTGTGATTGCTTGCTCGGCAAGTCCCCCTGGATCAACGACCTGCTTGGCGTTCGCTGCTCGGCGATGCTGAAACTGTCGCCTACACTCTGCCGTGACAGTTTCGGTATGCTACGCGACCTTCATCGTGCGTCTCGCTTGCGCTACAGAGCTCGACCCTACTTGCTCGACTGACAGAGCTCCACTGAATGTGCTGGCACTGTCTTCACTCTTATCTGCCTGGCGCAGACACGTGGTGTAGTCCCCCACCACTGTGCTCTCGCGTCACGATCATAGCCTCGAACCCACATCATCTCGGCTATTCCGTTATAAAATAACTTAAGGGTTATCCTACTTCCTTAAAATTTTTCCACATATAATGCATGTTATATATCCCCTTCTAAGATGTTTAAATTACCATATTCCATACATATTTCAATAAAGTTTCACATCTCTATCCATAATTCCATCTTCTTACAGATGTCAGTGCCTCCTTGATCCTAGACCTCCTACGTCATCTTGACATTCTTCTTGACTCGATCGGTGCGCTATCTTTTCCTAACTCTTCCCAAAACCTCAACTACGGCTTAATGTCTGCTGGCGTAGCCGATAGCCTAAACTAGGTATCGGGTACACTGTCAAGGCCAAGATTGACGTGACTGTGCTAGAGCAGGATGCTATTCGAGAGTCGGTCCAACAAGAACTGATCTCTGTGCTCGGTAACATAGAGGGGTGTGCTGACGTTAATGTTCAATGGAATCAGGTAAAGACGGTGCTTACTTCAGTGGGACAGAAACATCTGAAGGTTGATAAAAAGGAGCAACACAAACCCTGGATGACAACGGACGTTCTTGAGCTAATGGATAAAAGACGAGAATGCAAAGGAAAAGATCAACAGAGATACGATGTTCTACAGAGGTTGATTCGAACTGAGATTCGAAAAGCCAAGGAGAAATGGTTGGTGAGCAAGTGCCACGAAATCGAAGAGCTTCGGAATAAACACGACACATGTCACCTGCACAAAAAGATGAATGAACTGATTGGGAGACAGCCTAGCCGAAGCATCGGGTGAAAATAACTTGGTTGCCACGACATGCGACACGATCAAGCTATGGGAACGGTATGTGCACAAGCTCTTCGATGATGACCGAGTTGCAGATCACGGCATCGATGAGACGGACGAAGTATCCTAAGAGAGGAGGTGATGAAGGTTATTTGTGAGATGAAGTCTGGCAAAGCTCCTGGACCAGACAATGTTCATGCCGAGATAATAAAGGTTCTGGGCGATGAAAATATACATGTTCTCACATCCCTTTTCAATAAGATCTACCAGACAGTCCTGATCCCTGAAAACTGGCTCAAGTCTTCTTTCATTCCACTACCAAAGATGCCTAATGCAAGGCACTGCGAAGAACATCGAACGATCAGCTTGATGAGTCACGTACTCAAACTGTTTCTGAAAATAATTCATGGAAGAATCTTCAAAAAGTGCAAAGAATTTATGTCGGACACACAATTCGGATTTCGGGGTGGATTTGGCACCAGGGATGCCTTGTTCTCAATACAAGTCATTGTGCAGCGCTGCCAGGATTTGAACAAGGATGTATTTTTGTGCTTCATTGATTATAAGGCTTTCTTGGATCTATCTGCCGCTTATGATTCAGTATGGCGAGAAGGCCTCCTTCAGAAATTTGTGAGCATCATTCTGTGTCTCAAACTCACAAACCTAATTAACAACTTGCTGTGCAATAGACTTTTCCAGGTTTACTCTGGCAATGATAGAAGCAAGTTCTTCAAATTAAATGATGGATTACCCCAAGGATCTGTCCTGGCTCCTCTCCTTTTCAGCTTGTACATATACGACCTACAAGAAACTTCTTCAAGGAAATTCATATATGCTGATGACATCTGTTTGGTAACCCAGAACTCCAACTTCACCGATGCTGAAAATACACTAACTGCCGACTTAAAAGTCTTGGACACATATTTCAAGAAATGGTGCCTCCGCCTAAATTATCAGAAAACGGTTGTATCCGCATTTCACTTACGCAATAGGTTCTCTTATTACAAACCAGAAGTTACATTCAGAGGACAAACTTTGCAGTTCTGCAGCATGCCTAAGTACCTTGGTATAACACTTGATAGGTCCTTGACCTTCAAACAACATCTCACGAACGTGGCCGCAAAAGTGAAGACCTGTAATAGCATCATTCAGAAGCTTGTTGGTACCTCCTGGGGTTCCAGCGCTCAAACTTTAGGATCAACTGCTCTGGCACTGTCATACTCCGTTGCTGAATACTGCTGCCCATCTTGGCTAAACAGTGTCCACTCCAAGAAGATAGATGTGCAACTTAACCAGACAATGCGACTGATTACGGGCTGCATACGTAGCACACCCACTATATGGTTACCTGTTCTAAGTAACATCCAACCTCCAGCTCTTCGAAGATCAGAGGCTCTCCTGAAGATCTGGAAAACCATTCAGAAGAACCCCCAGCTACCCATACATACTGATGTAGCAAAAGCAGGTAATCAACTGTTGAAGTCAAGAAAACCACTTCGGCGCTCTGCAGTACTTCTTGAAGACTCTTCATTTAACATCTCAGAAGCATGGAAAACTATGTGGGAAGAATCATCAGTATTCAATGCACATCTGATTGAAAACCCTTCCAACCAGATAGAAGGTTTCAAACTCCCCTTACGCCAATGGAGAATCATTAACCGGATCCGTACAGGACAAGGCAAATGTGGATTCCTGCTTCACAAATGGGGTTGGGTTACTTCTGCTAACTGCGATTGTGGAGCTACCCTGCAAACCATCGGACATATTGTTGGTGAATGTCCGCAACGAGCGTTCCGAGGATCAGTAGGTGACATTCATCATGCATCTTCTGAGGCACTTCAGTGGATTGATGGCCTGGATTTAGAAGTTTAAACCAAGAACTTGTGTTTATGACTATGTATTGTGCCCTTTTAGCAAGAAATATGCAAATCACAGTATGCCAGCATAGCTCAATTCGGGATTTCGGGGTTGTAGTATGTTCTCCCACTCTGTGACTTCTACATTTTGGATTAAATAGAGGATACACTTGCAAAAATAACAACAAAAACAACTCCTATTTTAAAACATTTAATTAACCAAAATTTATGGCGCTACAAACAATAAAACAATTAAATTACTGACCAATAATCTTCTACTTGTTGCAAATGAACAAGGAATAATATAAGAATTAAACAAATATTGTATTAAAACACATGGTTTCCTTTAAAACCAACAATTCATAATTATTTTTACTTCCATAAAGTATCTATCTTAAAGTTCCATATAACTACGAGCTCCTTTGGCTCGATATTTTCCAATAATAATGGTGTCATTCCTTTGTACACCTCAAAAACTATGTTTATCTTTTCTTATCATCAAAACAAATATATAATTACATTTAAAATTACATGTTAATTATCTACTTCAATATTTGGGCACTTCACATGTCTTCAGCATTTACTATCTCTCTCAAGATTTACAAATTCATCACGGTGATCGGGAAAATACTTGTGTACTCCAGAGTTATAAAGGTTACATGACAAAGTCAAAAACTATGATTACTCCCGGAACCTAGTTATCTTCATTTAACTCGTGGAATCCTACTTTCATACAACATTACAATAGGGTTTGTTATTTATTTATTTGTCTTATAAGACCATTATCACATAAGAAAACTACGATCTGAACTGGCAAGCGATAATTTCATCTACAAGGACCTCGGTTCAATTCCCGGGTCATTAACAACTTTAAACACTCACGGTGTATTTATTACTTCTTACAAGACGGCCTTCAGCCACCCCTCCTGCTCCGAGGGTCTGACCGTAATACTTGAGCGTGATTTATGACTGTGCGGGAAACTTCCCGTTTAGTCTGCGGGTGGAGCTCTCTTCAAAGCTTTTAAACAAACCTTCCTTTCATTTTCAGTTCTTCGGGGAGACCTGGCTTTTACTTCACTTATTTTCTTTCAACAATATTATTGGGCTCATAAACCACTTTCGTAACCTTGGCATTTATTAATTATAAAGGGTTCTCATTGATTGGGAAGAGTAATACACATTCTACGACGAATAATTAGGGGCTTTAACAACAAGAGGATTCTAGGTTCGAATCTCTTAACATGCCTAGGGAACCATTCCCATATTGGAGGACTTATACAAAATGCGATTTAAAGTCGGCCGTGGCCTACATGACCTACGCTCAATAATACCATACATTTGCTCCCTTTTACATAATAACACACACATGGCCTCGTGATCTACGTCACAATTAGAGGACTTACAACATATCTCAATTCACTGCAATCAACTACCCTTCATAAGTAACTTACCAAGTACTTAAGCTTTTACGCGTTCCTAGCGTGACATTTTATTTTAATTGCGCTCCGTTGCGCTATACTTTATTTTTAAGCCGATCGTCTTCCAAAGAACTGATAAATTCCATATTAACAATTGATACATATCTCAATTTTTATATTAATCTTTTCCTTTGACAATAATTGCTCTATTTTAATAACATGCGTTAATATCATGTCTTATACTTTTTATTAAGGCTCCAACGCTCTTATGTTCATATCATTCAATTTGATCTTCATTTATATTTCCTTACCTTGTTGTTATTATTATTCATATTATATCTTCATTCCTTACAAAAGCTCAAAAGCTATTTCTTTCATATAACTCAAATTTATCTTTATTTAAATATCTTTCATGATAATTATTATTATTACGCTTGCTCTTATAACATTCGTCGAATACACTGACAATTTATTCATACATTTCCTCTACAGGATTTATTCTTTCAAATAAGTATTTATAATTTCTCAAAATTCGATTTTGTTCAGACCGCGTTCTTATTCTGTATTTAGTTATTTAGAAACATCCCTTTTTCTCAAAAACTCCGGTGGATTTGTACACAATCATTTCCCGACACCAAAACATAATGAAAATCTTTACTCACATGTTTAAGGTCGTTTCTTTGACCCTTCTCCTCGTGCGATGTGTCATTTTTGGCCCACTTTTTAACTTACTCCATCGTGTACAACTTCATTGCATGTACATATATATCTTGACACATATTTAACACGTATATATTTAACACTAATAACATTTTAAATACACTGGTGTATCCGTTTAGAACACACAATAAAACACTGAAAATATATTATTTTTAACACTAAAATCTTGATATATTTACACTTCACAATTTTTGATCACTAGGCCGCTATTTAAACCTATCACACGTGACCTCTTGATCTCCCGTCTCCAAGGGTGAAATTTAGTAATGTCGGCTTCCTATCCTCTCTGAATATGAAAGTCTCGAATCATCTACTTCCTCCCTGCAATAGCACTCCTTCGAATCCCGTTCTGGACGATCTGCTATTCCTCTGACACGAACGGCTCCCCTTTTAGATTCTGTTTATTGATCTTAATGAAAGTCTGTTCTGTTCACGGTCCCCTAGATAATTTATCAGTGACCTATGGATTTTTAGCAACTAATACTTCTTGCGTCTTAGTGCTTTTGAATAGTTCGTCTGCTTTCTTGAAACGAATGTCTATAGTTTCCTGTTTTCTCCTTTGCTTATTCGGTTCTAGTACTTCTAATCTTCGAGAATACTTACGAACCTTATTTCTCTGTCCCTGCTCGGGTTCTTTAAATTAGATAAACTGTTTATCTCTCTGTTACGGTACTTCCGTACGCTATGATACTTTTGGTCGTTTACTTAAAGACCTATCGCCTTGAGTCCTACGTTCGCAGCCTGCTCTGACTATATTTTACGAACTTTTCACAGTACACTTTTATACTGTCGGACCTAAATCCTGTAACTAGGATTTTCCTACTTTTTCAAACACGGCGATACTGTACTTTTACTTCTTTACAACTCCTTACGGAGGTACGTAAATTATTGATAACGCGACGCCCGTGGCTATCGGATATTCTTCATTCGGTGTAATACAGCGTTTTTCCCCTTAAGGAAAGCTGGTATACTGTCTTCGGTGTGTTTCAGCGTGACGCCCCACACGGACTATCTGAATTCGATGTTTGATGAAGCGGAGTGACGCCCCCTCACGGATTGTCGGAATACTGCTTGTACTGATGCAGAGTAACGCCCTCCTAGGCTCTCGGAATACTGCATACGGCGGGATACAGAGTGACGCCCCTCACGGGCTGTCAGAGTAACTGCATGTTTGGCTTGGTGAGGCCAGGAGTTTTATACTTTTTAGTCACAAAAAGATAAAATCCTAGTCCTTTTCGTGACCAACTTTTGAACTAATTGTCGTACAATTATAAAAATTACACCTCCAGAAAGCTCGTCTTCTCAACGTCAAATGATCTCATTGCGCATAAGAATCGATCGTGCAATTCGGAGATATTAATTAATTTGTAGTCTTCAGCTGCGTGGGTGTTGCTGTTCATTTTTAATATTCCCCACTCCTCTGGTATCAGTGAATCCCCAATGACGTATACTGCGTTTGCAGTTTTTTCCTGTGCAATTATTACAAGGTTTTTCTTTACACAAAAATCTCTAATCCAAAATGATTCACAGTCCAGTGATTATTTACTTATTTTCATTCCTGTAAATGGGTTAAATTTAATTATTCCTCTTCTGGCACATCGGCGGTGTTGCCGTTTTCCTGCAAGCTAAGCTGGATTTCCGAGTCACGCTTCCTTGTCTTACAGTAAATATTTTCCACTCGCTCTATTAATATCCATGACCCGCTCCTCTCAAGGAGTCAAGAGGCATGATCTCATCTCCTGAACACCTGGTCCTCGCCGCTTGCACAACGTTAGGCTAGAATCCTGGCTTGAAATTTCTCTATGTTACATTAGAAACTGTATGTTTCTTTCATTCCTTCCCCAAATACATGGATTCGACCCCTTTTGAGCCAATGGTACATGGGTTCAGTATATAACTGTATATATAACTTCATATGTAGTGTATGAACTTTTATTTTAACTCTGTATCATCATACGATAAATAATAACAATAATAAGCACACTAAAATGCTAGAACTTCTTCAACGAGTTGGAATTGAAATTACTGACGTACGAATCATTATCAATCGCTAATGGAATCGGCGAGCGAACATTCGGGTGGATAACATGTTGTCCGATGAAATAAAAATTCGACGTGGTGTGCGACAAGGCTGTGTGCTGTCTTCAATGCTCTTCAACTTATATTCGGAGGCAATCGTGTCGGAAGCCTTGGATGGGTTTCATCAAGGCATTGTCATCAACGGCACAGTCATCAAAAATATCCGATATGCAGATGACACAGTCCTGATCGCCGGAAGCATTGAAGATCTCCAAGCATTGCTGAATCACGTGAACGCAGTTAGCGCAGTTAGGTTGATTGGTTCCTAAGTTTAGGGGCTGCGACAACGCGGTCATGTAGCCCCGTGTACTTTGGGTGTTTCGAATCTGTCTAATAACCGGTGTTGAATGTAATGACTGTATTAGTGTGTGTTATCTGTTTTTAATTCAAGTAAGGACTGCAGACTTTTGAATTTTTCGAATAGTTCCTACTTTTACCGCAGTTAGCGATGATTATGGCTTAAGTATGAACATTCGCAAAACAAAATTCATGGTTGTCAGCAAAGAAGTAATTGATGCCACAATATCAGTTACTGTTAAAGCCATCGAACGAATTAATTCGTATAAATATATATGGTGCTACCTGCATGACAAATGGCACTGCAGCCATGCAATCAAAGCTCGCATTGAGAAAGCCAGGGGTGTCTTTAAAAATGAATAATCTGCTGTGTCACCGAGATCTTAGTCTGAGAGCGAGACTACTTGCCCTCAAGTGTTACATAATTCCCATACTAATGTATGGACACGAGGGGTGGACGGTAACAAAACCTTGCAGAAGAAGTTGGAAGCATTTGAAATGTGGCTGTATCGTCGCATGCTTCGTATATCGTGGACCGACAAGGTGAGAAACACCGAAGTGGCGGATCGGATGGGCAAGGAGATGGATGTGCTCTACAACATCAAGTGGCAGAAGCTACAATATTTTGGCTACGTGATTCGAAATACAGTAACAAGTACAGACTCCAGCTGCTAATCATGGAAGGCAAGATTGAAGGGCGGCGCAGAACAGGGAGGAGGAGGATCTCCTGGCTCAAGAATTTGCGGGAGTGGTTTGAACTTGACTCAGCATCTCTGTTTCGACGGCAACCTTGAGAGAAAGGATTGCAATGATGATCACCAATCTTCGACGCGGAGAAGGCACATAAAGAAGAAGAAGAATATCGTATGACCTCGGATGCCGGGTGCAAGCTTCGTTATTAGACACCTAGAGGACTGCTTGCATGTCGAATTTCGTCGTTACTTGGAACGCTATGAGAGTCAAGGAGGTTAGATATCTATGGTTAGATATCTAAGCTCCTTGACACTATAGCGCATTCTGGTAGATAATGGAGGAACTTTGTGTTGGTGGAAAATCCCGAGATTAATTTGGCCATTATGAATATGGCTTACTGAAATCAAATGGGTTCTTTAACATGCCAACAACGTATGACATGCATGTCGTGATTTTTGTCGCCTTTCAAAAATCCCTTACCACGGCCAGGAGCCAACTTGAAAGCTAGGGGTTGGTAGACCGACATGTTGCTGGTCGACCACTCGAAAAATTTACCACATTGAGTTACGCAGTCGATAATAGGTCCAGCAAGTACCGTAATCATTAGCATAGTGTAATGTACAATACATCACGTTGTTATTTCAACAAGTTACTACAACCAACATTCAATTATACTCCTTGTTAAGGACAGAGAGTTATAACTATACCCACATATTTAGGAGAAAGTAGGCCATATTCTTTGCTGAACATCTTGTTTTTTTTAACTACCTCGTACCTTATTTCAAGTCACGGGGAACCTACGCCATCCCTCTCCCTTTTACAGCTACACACGCTACTATGGTCAACACAAGAATACAGGATAACAGAAAAGTTCTGCACTCACCCAACTACACAGGGCTGATGACCAATATGCACTAAGCCCTCAAATTGAATTAACAACAGCAATAACTACTTCACCTCCACTTATAGTTGTATTTTTGTAGCAACACATCTGCAATTTCTAACAAATACGTACCATATCTCACACTGTTTTCCCCAGGAGAAAATAAAAGAGACTAAGTCTACACAAGAAAGTTAGTGAACTAAATATAGCTATCAACTGTTGTAATTCTACACAAGGAAGTACGTGCTGCTCGAAAAATAAACATGGTTTCCCCGCCCCAGAAAAAGACCCTCATAGTCTATTTTCTTGGATATTCAGTCGAACTTCTATATCTCGAATTTCCTATATCTCGAAGTAATTTTAATTTCCCAGCGAAGTTTTATACCGTTGATATGTCATGTTTTTCGCCTATTTTCGATTTTTGCAAAAAAATGAAAGTAGATTTATGAGATCAACACAGGGCGAAAAATTGTGTGTCTGTCTCTGTGTGTGTGTGTGTGTGTGTGTGAGAGAGAGAGAGAGAGTGTGTGTACTCTGAATGTCTGTCCCCCCCCCCCTATCAATTCGGACACGGTGAATACGAATTGAACGAAATTTGGTACAGAGGTAGCACTAGCAAAGGGCACCTCAGTGTCATGTTTTATATCGCCACCATCTTGACGAAAACGTAATGGCGGCCACCCAAATGTTAAAAGCTTAAATCAAATTACGACTTAACAAATCATCTGATCTCTACGAATTTTTGCAACATTGTACCTTTGCATCTGAAGAATCTTTTGACTAATCTACAAGGTCATCAGCCCATTAATTTGCGGATGGAGGCCATGTTTGTGTCCAAATCGATTCCCCCTATCTATTCAAACACGGTGAAACCGAATTGAACAAAATTTGATACAGAGGTAGCACTAGCAAAGGCCACCTCAGTGTCATGTTTTATATCGCCACCATCGTGACGAAAACGTAATGGCGACCACCCAAATGTTGAAAGCCCAAACCAATCATCTAATCTCTACCAATTATTGCAACATTATACCTTTTCATATAAAATATATTTTGGCCAATCTACAGGGTCATCAGCCCAATAATTTGCGGATGGCGGCCATGTTTGTGTGCTAATCGATTCCCCCTAGCTATTCAAACACGGTGAATCAGAATTAAACGAAATTTGGTACAGAGGTAGCAATAGCAAAGGGCACCTCGTTGTCATGTTTTATATCACCGCCATCTTGATGGAATCGTAATGGCGGTCACCCAAATGTTAAAAACTTAAATCAAATTACGACGACCCTAATCATCTTATCTCTACTAAATCTTTCAACAGCATACCTTTGTGTGGTAAGCATCTTATGACCAAACGACAAGGTCATCTGCCCAATAGTTGACAGATAGCGGCCATGTATGTGTGCAAAACGATTCCCTGATCAATTCAGACATGGTGTAACCGAATTGAACTATATTTGGTACAGAGGTAGCACTTGCAAAAGGCAACTCAGTGTCATGTTTTATATCGTCGCCATCTTGACGGAAACGTAATGGCGGCCACCCAAATGTTAAAATATTAAATCAAATTACGACCAACCTAATAATCTGATCTGTACCAAATATTGCAACAACATACCTTTTTGTGGGCAGCATCCTTTGACTGAAATACAAGGTCATCAGTCCAATAGTTTTCAGATAGCAGCCACGTATGTGTGCAAATCGATTCACCATATCAATTCAAACACAGTGAAACCGAATTGAATGAAATTTTGTACAGAGGTAGCACTAGCAAAGGCCACATCATATTCATGTTTAATATCCGTGTAACACCTTGTATTCTAACAAGCTACTATAACCAACATTCAATACTCCTTGAAAAGTACAAAGAGTTGTTATAACTATACCCATGCATTTAGGAGAAAGTAGGCTATATGTTCTTTACTGAACATCTGTTTTTTTTCTATAATTCGAAGTTCTATTATTTGAACATTTTGATAACACGAATGATTTTTGCACCCCAGACTTAAAAGTATGTATCTTTTACTCCAATTTGGGGTGAAAATGCAGTCGAATTATGTTTCTTAGGTGTGAAATGGGAATTAAAATATCGATTCAGTTCTATAGAGTATCTGGACTCTACATTTCTGTCGGCAACTTATTATGCTCGGAATTCCGGCAAATACAGTACGCTGTCAACCATTATGAAATATAAACACAAGATTTACAGCGCTATGCAAGAGTCACGTTTTTTAAGGGAACGGTGGGTGAGTGGTTATCATGTCAGATTACTAACTCCAAGCTATCAGGTTCGCTCCTGGCCGTGGTAAGTGATTTTTGAAAGGCGGCAAAAATGACGACACGCATGTCATACGATGTTGGCATGTTAAAGAACCCATTTGAATTCAGTAGGCCGTGTTCATAATGGCAAAATTAATCTCGGGATTTTCCGCCAACACAAAGTTCCTCATTTCTCTACTAGAAAGCGCTATAAGTCAAGGACATTAGATATCTAACCTCCTTGACTTTCCTAGTGATTCATCAAGGAACAACGAAATTCGACATGCAAGCTGCCCTCTGGGTGTCATATAACGAAGATTGCACCCGGCACCCGAGGTTATACAATATTATTATTATTATTATTATTATTATTATTATTATTATTATTATTATTATTATTATTATTATTATTATTATTATTTATTTATTTATTTAATCGATTGTTCCCCTTTAGGAGAGCGATTGAACTTGAATACATGATTTCATCTTCTGGCGTTTTCCCGCTTCTGTTCCCAAAACCTCTTATTATTATTATTATTATTATTATTATTATTATTATTAGTATTATTATTATTATTATTATTATTATTATTATTATTATTATTATTATTATTATTATTATTATTATTATTATTATTATTATTATTATTATTATTAGGGAACGGAAAATGCACTATAGTAAAATTACTCAAAATCTGCAATGTTTGCACAGCAACATTGAACCCTAGTTGGTATGAGTAGACCTAGTGACAATAACAGCATGACGTAGCAAAGTTCACTATTTATGTGTTCATGATAATAGACCCCATTTTTTCATGTATTTCTATATGTCGACATTTCGATAATTCAAAGTAATGTTTATGTCCGAAAGCACTTTGAGGTATCGAAGTTCGACTGTACATTATTTCATTTCTATCTGTTCATATTGTGCAGGAATAACCAGCTCAACTAGGGTGGGCAAATACCAAAGTCACGCTGGGAAAAGTAACATATCGGAATGCGAGACTTATTTTTACCAAGTCTCTTGACAATTACCGTACTTGTAGGTTTCTTTACGTGCAAGTGTTTGATGTTAACCCTATCAATAACATGCTTTTTTGATTCAAACCACTCGCTACCAAAAGGGGGGGGGGGGATACTTTGTGAACACCAGGCTAAAATCCTTTTGTGTGATTTGCATGATCCTTTAATCAATATTATCTTGTATTTTGAACCTTAAATGACAAAAATAGAACTTAATTTACAACAGTTGCAAACAAAATCAATGAATCATGGGAAAAGAAGTTCAAAAAGTAAATTATTCACTCATCACTAGGGCTCGGATTTTTAGGTAAATACATATTTTTTTATGTAAATACATATTTTAAGCATTTTTTCTATAAAATATATAAATTCCTCCTTTTCACTTATTAGCACATAAAAAGTCATAATATTTATATATTTTTTAAAATCAGTATGCTAGATCTTTTAAGTTTATTGAATGTTTGTTCTATGTTACTTCAAAGGGGAAGAACCTGTGAGCTATCTAATCTCCATTCAGAGCGTATGTCAACTTGCAACTGTGTTATTCTTAACTTGACGCCCCGTGCCACTAACTGTGGAGGCCGGGGATTTCCTGCTCCATAGCCATATTGCACCGCGTGCTAGACCTCCCCCCCCATCCTCCTCCAGCTACCTGGAACCAGTGTCACTCACATGCAGTTCATTTCTGGCACTGTGGAGTGTAAGGAAGTTCTACGATGCCTAAAGTAAAAGCAACTACAAGTTATCGTCTACAGCAGTATGTTGCAGAATTTAAAGTTAATTTTACTTCTGATGGGGGCGTTCTGTTCTGCTAACCATGTGAGAAAGCAATCAAGGCTGAACAGCGATCTCAAGTTACACAACACCTCAAGGGCAAGAAATATATTGAAGCAGTTTCGCGCCTTCAGAAGAAGTGTTTCGCGATAATCGTCGATGATGGACAACCTGAAGATGTATCTCGTTGTTTATTGTAATGCTTCAGCTGTCAGTGAGACATAGAATAAATTGGATTCGTGGGTACTGCATATTGTTTATATTCACATTAATAAACTGAATTATAATTACATATTTTTACTTTTTTGTCACATATTTCAGGTATTTTTAATACATACAAAATAAATATTTTCCCGATTTTTAGCTCCTAAAAATCCGAGCCCTACTCATCACAATCTTCGCCATCTTCAACACACGTGGAACATACGACTGTATTTTTACTGGGTTTTCCGCATGTGTAACTCTTGTATCCAGAACAAATTATGGTTGTTTTGTTAACTTTGTTGTACTTTTGCCATTACCACAGTGCGCAGTATGACGAGTAATTAAAATGTTAAAAAAGTAATGTGTGGTTACGTAACCGGATTCATAATAGAGAATTACTTACTGTACAATAAGCGTAGAAAAGGAATGCTATGAATAAACAGTAAAAAAATGGGACTGGTGGGCACGAAATTGCTAGGGGTTTAAATTATAAATTTGAGATGATGGCTATGTGAAAAGTTCAATTTAAGAATCTTTAGACATAATAAGTAATACACCTTATGTTTGACTCCTCATTCGCAAAGTTGCATGGAAATTGCTCTGTTACACTAGGTAGACTTATGATATCAACCTAAGTCAATAGGTGTGTGTCTGTATGTCTGCCTGCCTGCCTGTTTGCTCCTACTCATCAACTCTTGAACGATTGCAACTATCGAAACTAAATTTGGTATGAATGACGAACTATGCCATGATATCCCAACGTCATATTTTAAACTGACATCATTGCTGCCTACTGCGGAAAAATACAATTGTAATCTCCTACACTTCCAGTAAAAAGGCGATAGATGTTCTACAGCAACTGGATGAACAATATTATACAATGAACAGAGAAGTTCTCAACCTTATTATCTCACTCTAAGTCAAAAGCAATAAGAAACCCTTAACTTGACACCGTATCCATTTGGAAAATCAAAATTATTTTATTATATGTTGTGGAACTGTCATTATAATAACTTTGATTATCTTGTGGTACTCTATGACCATTTCAAATCTCTTAGAAACATTTTTGAAACTCATTGGAAAAAGCGGGAAAACAACAAACAACAGTTTGCATGATGATGTTGCCTAGTCTACACAGCCGAGTGTTATTGTTGTTTCCAACACTGTATTGACAGCATTATTGAAGATAATTGGAGTTTCTTTTCTGAATAACATGGAAAATAATGTTGTAAAGGTAAGTGAATGGTTCAAGTTAATTGTGTCATTTAATATGTGTGATGTGGGCATACATGCAAACGTATCCAATTGGATACACTGCCAAGTCAACCTTCTGTTTGAAGGTTATGTAGCCATATGTTAACATTGCCTGCTTATCAAACATTATATAATTACTGTAACTTAATGAGATATATTTGCTTTATTTTACTTACAGATATTATTTTCTGAATATGATAGTTACCTGCCTCCTAGAGATTCTGATATAACAAAGGAATGATAGGTTGATAATTTTTCCATTACATAGCGTACGGTACTTATACAGTGTCTCTTTCTCTACTTCGGAAATAATCCCACTCAGATTACCCGGACGGATATTCAAAATTACATTGGAATGACTATTGCAATGGGGAATATAAAGATGCCTGAATACACTGATTATTGGTCTGAATCATGCCGTTATGAAAAAATTGCTTCCGTTATACCCTAGAAAAAATATCAGTTGATCCGTAGGTTTATGCACTTTGTTGATAACATTCTTCAAACTCAAGATAACGACAGGTACTTTAAAATTCGCCCAATAGTGGATACTGTGAGAAAACAAGATGTTCAGTAAAGAACATATAGCCTAATTTCCCTTAAATGCATGGGTATTGTTATAACTCTTTGTCCTTTTCAAGGAGTTGTAGTAGCTTGTTGAAATACAACGTGTTATACGGATATTAAACATGAATATGAGGTGCCCTTTGCTAGTGCTACCTCTGTACAAAATTTCATTCAATTCGGTTTCACCGTGTTTGAATTGATATGGTGAATCGATTTGCACACATACATGGCCACCATATGAAAACTATTGGACTGATGACCTTGTAGCTTGGTCAAAGAACGCTTCTCGCATACAGGTATGCTGTTGCAAAATTTGGTAGGGATCAGATGATTAGGTTGGTCGTAATCTGATTTAAGCTTTCAACATTTAGGTGACCGCCATTACGTTTCCATCAAGATGGCGACGAAATAAAACATTGCATTGAGTTGCCATTTGCAAGTGCGACCTCTGTACCAAATTTCGTTCAATTCGGTTTCACCGTGTTTGAATTGATAGGGGGAATCGATTTTCACACATACATGGCCGCTATCTGCAAACTATTGGACTGATGCCCTTGTCGTTTGGTTAAAGGATGCTTACCATATAAAGGTATATTATTGCAAAATTCAGTACAGATTAGATGATTAGGTTGGTCGTAATTTGATTTAATCTTTTAACATTTGGTTGGCTGCCATTACGTTTCCGTCAAGATGGCGGCGATATAAAACATGACACTGAAGTGCCCCTTGCTAGTGCTACCTCTGTACCAAATTTCGTTCAATTCGTTTTCACCATGTTTGAATAGATGGGGGGAATCCATTTGCACACATACATGGCCGCCATCCGCAAATTATTAGGCTGATGACCTTATAGTATGGTCAAAAGATTCTACATACATAAAGGTATATTATTGCAAAAATCGGTAGAGATCAGATGATTAGGTTGGTCGTAATTTGATTCAAGCTTTGCACATTTGGGTGGCCGCCATTACGTTTTCGTCAAGATGGCGGCGATACAAAATATGACACTGAGGTGCCCTTTGCTAGTGCTACCTTTGTACCAAATTTGGTTCCATTCGGTTTCACCGTGATTGAATTAATAGGGGAAATCGATTTGCACACAAACATGGCAGTCATCCGCAAACTATTGGGCTGATGACCTTATAGTTTGGACAAACGATTCTACATAAATAAAGGTATATTGTTACAAAAATCCGTAGAGATCAGATGATTAGGTTGGTCGTAATTTGATTTAAGCTTTGCACATTTGGGTGGCCGCCATTACGTTTTCGTCAAGATGGCGGCGATATAAAACATGACACTAAGGTGTCCTTTGCTAGTGCTACCTCTGTACCAAATTTCGTTCAATTCGGTTTCACCGTGTTTGAATTGATAGGGGGGACACACATTCAGAGTACACACACTCTCACACACACAAACACACAGACTCACACACACACACTCACACACAGCCAGACACACTTTTTTTCGCCCTGTGTTGATCTCGAAAGTAGGCTAAAAATGTTTGGCCGTGAAAGAAGAGGGACAGTATAGCATTGATGGAATGACGGTTCCTTACAAGGGAACTGAGCAGGGAGCAGACGCCAATATACCTGTAAGATCTTTTATTTCAGAGATAATTTCTGGCAAAAAATACCACCAGAAGAATTATACAGAAATAATGAATCTATCACGACACTCATCAGGTAAGACAGAGTGAAGTTCTTTACACATATCACCAGAATGAAAGACACCAGACTGACTAAAAGAATGTTCAACATAATTTCTACGTCAAAATTGGGTACTTAAAAGAAACTATGGAAGACTTAAAACAATTACATATAACCATAGAAGACATTCACGACCACAGCATTTGTAGAGAGAAAACCAGAAACCAGAAATTAGAAATTTGATCACAACCCAGAAAAAATAGGCGTAAATGGACAGATGAAAAGAAGGCACACAGTGAACGGATGAAAGATTTTAGGGAAGATAAAAATAAGAAAAGAGTTACCACCAAAAGCTAGATTGTTGTGTTTTTAGCGCTCTCCTTAAAGGGGAAATAATAACAATAATATAAAACATGCTAAGCATGTTCCTCGAGAACATATCACAAGGACATGAATAACAGTGACGAGGCGCTGCATAAACTCCACCTAATTCCATCCATCTCTCACTTCCCTTTTGTCTTCACCAGCCTCCAGAATATACCAATATCTCATGATGACATTTTATTATTACTCTTTATTTTGTGCCGCACAGCCAAGGAATGAAGAGGAAGAGGAGGTCCTTTATCTTTTCTCACCCTCTGAGCCCAACCCTGAGCGATCACGGTAAGAAACGATGTCACTAATGACCCATTGCGAGGTCTGACGCCAAGCTGATAACAGGAGTCAACAGCCACCACACTACTACTGCATGATTTATAAGTATACAAAGGAACTTTCGTCTTGGATGTATTTACACAAGAAAAAAAGGTAGCGAAGCGAAAGATAAAAAGAAAGAAAAGAACAAGGGTAATTTCTAGTGAAGTGGACGGGAAAATGAGTCTGGAATGAAGGAATTCTGGCAAGAAAATGAAGGCATCAAGGAATGTCGGTAGTTTCCTTGCAACAGTAGTGGTAAGTAATGTTGGGAACCTGTACTTCCCATGAAAAATGATGCAAATATATTCAGTGTACGAACCCTAATGTAGGCCACGAGAAAATAACGGAGATGGAAAGGGGGAGAAAAGAAAGAAGTAACACGGTACAAATGAGACAGCGAATTCATTCAACGGAAAATAATACAGAGAAGTCGTAGTCTATGACATTTGGTAGAGAGTTCTCATCTTTTTCTCGCCATTATATTTCTTGCCACGAATAATTCTCCATGTTCAATTCATCTGGAAACTATTCTCAGTTATGTTCTTATTTATTCTTGCATGCAATAGGGGCTGGTAAATACGTGATCATCAGTCTCATATGCTTAACGTGAGATATTCTGATGTTATGGTGTCAGAGCATGGGGTCCAGTGGAAGAATTTGCTATTAGAAAACACTACAAAGTTATCATTTTATAGTAAAGAGTATCAAAAAATAGTTTTCAACTTCTTTTAACATAAATGTTTGTCCTTTTCTGTTGAAGTCTGGACGGGCATATGACCTTAAAATGCTTTTGACATGAAGATACGTATCTCACCACATCCTCGAATACCTAAATCAATGTTGTTTGCAGAAATGCACGCAGGAAGATCCTGACGAATCAGACGTACTCCAGGATGCCGCTACTGCGCGAGGGACTCAGTCAGTTTTAGCACTGGGAGCTCACCTTATCACCGACATTCTTCAAGGAGCCAGAAGAGACAAAGAGGTGAAAAGAAAGTGGCAAGCCAAGCTAGAACTACGAATTTGGGCACTGAAAATCAATTATCCGGTGCATCGTATAGAGAGTTAGTTTGTTAGTTAGTAATTGTTGTTTTGAGGTGCGGAACTACGAGGTCATCTGCCCCTATCATCATATAGAGACAGGAGCAATAAAGGACTGAAATATGTTTGTATAATTGTTAATCAAACGGTGATATCTAAAACCTAAAACTGTCGTATTAGATAATAAGCACTACATTTTGCCTCAAAAACATGCAGATGAGAGTTCAGGAGATTCTACAGATATCAACCTCTACTGTACGTTCAGGCATGTGCTTCACTGCTCGACTAGTTTCTTTTAACCTCTGAGAAGAAGGACGCTAGTTGCTGGATTGTCTGTTCCACAGCATCACGAACCGATAGATTAGTGGTAAAACGCTTACCCTTCAGGAACTTCCTAATTTGACCGACTACGTGATCGTCGCTTGATCTCCTGACTTAAAGTCCAGATCTTTCCCCTTACAACTATAACGTGTTTTGTAAATAGAGGTAGTTTCTGTAGGATAAGTGTGTAACCTTTGATCAAGTGATTTGTGATGATTTAGAGGCGTTGTTTCACCAGTAATCAGCGTCTTTCTTCACGGAGGACATAGGGAAACTTGTTAATCATTGTAAAGGGTACCTAAATATTGGAGGTGAATAGCTGTAGACTCCCTCGAGCTACCACTTGTATACTAGAGTTGTAACTTAGGGTATATACTCCAGTACGATTGGGTTTGTTTCTACACTTCAGATTGTGTTTCATTGCATGTTTATGATCAACGGGAAAACATCTAACTTCTAAATTATTAACAAAATTTGAAGTGAGACAAGCATTTAGGCCTATGTTGATGGCCTGATTATAATTTGAGACGCTGTCAAATGTGAGGAATATGATGTAAAAATGATCAATTCCAAATCGAAGGTGATATCGGACGGAAAGAAACATAATAAGATACAATATCAGATTTCTTCTTCTTTCTTTAAACTCCGTACAAGCCATGGAGGCCCTTGGAGAAGTGGAAGGTAGAGGCTTCCACTCTTTGTGACATCGGCACTAGATGGGATGGAGTTGTCAGCTCCACGCCCAGCCGTATTTGCTCCCAGGAATTACCCTGGTACTCATTTCTGGTGTAGGATGAGTGAACCCCAGGGATATTTGCGTTTCCGAAGGTGGTAGTTTTGTTTCTAAAATCCACTACATGGGTGGGCATCGAACCCACTCTCTTTCAGTTAGAAGCTCAGCGCCTCTACCGACTGCGCCACACAGCCCCCTTAGAATATCAGATAGGGAGACTTAAATTGGTGTTGGTGGTCCTGAAAAGCTATGAAATATGACATGAATTTTTTGGATAATTACTTCTGAGCTAAATATCTCTACTGGAGTGGCACCCTGTTGAAAGACGGAAGCACACCATCGTCATGTTTCGTGACATCATGCGTACAGTGTCGCAATCTAACTTGTCCTGAAAGATGTGTTAAAAGACGTCCGTAGAGGAGCGCCTTCTTGGAGTCAGGTCTTCTAAACCTGCTATCTGCCTGTTCCGGGAAGAGAAAGAAAAATATATCTACTACACTATTCGCAAATCCTGTGTTTGATACTCGACGCAGATAACACGTACGGTACCTTGATATCGACGCCTCAATTTAAACACAAATGCTGAAATTATAACCAAATAAGACCTTGTATCACTAAAATATGACCAAAGCAATAACAATGGCCGAAATATGCATTTATAGGCAACACCAAATTGCTTTAAACGTGGTCAGGGACCCGTCATTTAAGCTTATTTTTCATATTTAGGGTAAAATGAGCTCAGGAAAAAAATATGACTTCCTTAACATCCGAACTTACAGTATAAGTTTGAAATGATATATACAAGAAGGTAGCATCAAAGATTTCTGGGATAAACAGACAGTGGCAATGGCAGAAGGGTACTCGTAATGTCGTAATGAAGGGTGGGTTACGAATCAATACATTGCATAACATAGTACGTACGAGTCGGCCTGTGTGGTGGGACCATGAGTTTAAAACGGATAAAGATAAATAAATCTGAGATCTGAACACCGCAATTTGCATGAAATTTGGTTGACGAATCACATTATTGCTTGTGTCTGTACTAGTGAAGGAGCTTGTAATTAGTACTATGGGGTAGGGTTACAAAGGAAGAAGATGAGGCATCATGTTCAAGATCATCTCGGTATTTGCCAGTAGCATGAGTGGGAAACAATGAAAAAGCTTTTTTAAGATGGCTGAGCTACTTCCACGAAACTGAGTGTACCCGTCCGTCGCAGTCAACAAACTTGACAGATAAGAACAAGAACCTACAATTTTTGACAGAATTATATTAATACACAAGTCCAAGGAAGGCACTGATTATATTCGGAGATGTCAATGAGTGGAACGAAACGTAGAAGCAAACGATAGCACAATGTTAACTAGATTTATTTATTTATTTATTTATTTATTTATTTGTCGTATGGATTTTAGTACCGGGAGTGTCCGAGGACATGTTCGGCTCACCAGAGGCTGTAGCTGCTTAAAGCGGACACCCATAGGGTGAGCTACAAGTTACGTTCAATTTCAAGTAGTTCAAACTTTCGCTACCAGATGTCACTGATACCTAATGGTGAACGTTGGAACTTTGATAGAGCGTTCCAACGAAATCTAAACTAGAACTGTAGCTTCACACAAGTTTAGTCTGTGGAAGGACCTTTTAAATGCCATACATCTCTGGCATGGGACCGCCGGCTTTACTTCCCCTCAGAAGGAAGGCATACTGGAGGATTTTAACGCTCTTAAAAATCCGATGACTTCGGCCGGATTTGAACCCGCTTTCTTGGGCACAGCAGTTCAGCATGCTACCAACTACGTCACCGAAGCCGAAATAGGGGTCCATGGAAGCGCATTGTTAGTCGTAGAGGATTTTGGACTTGACGGAACGATAAAATGAATACCTGCTCATAACATAAATAAATAAAAAAGAATGAGTAAACGAATGGAAGATAGTTAAATTATTTAAATACATTTAGGGTGATACAGACACAAAAATGTGCGCGCTACTCTCTACGTATCCGTGTGTTCCTACAGCACGCGTATCCAGACACTGTCGTGTTTGTGTATCAGGCTTCTGTGTGTGCACAGCCAGCGTGTTTGTGTGTTTCTGCTCTGATCCATATACATAAAATAATATTTGTCCTAATCAAGGATGACCAGGTGACAAGATATCACTGTGTTTACCTACCATCTATCGCTCAGCATTATTAGTGAGAGATTAGCCTCACGTGACGAATGATCTGGGCAAGGGGAGGGGGAATGGTAAGAACAATAGCACTCCGTCTGGACATGTCTCGCACATAGTGTGAACTATGGGCCAATACCGATACCAGTGAATGGTTAATATATAATGGCAATTCATGCAAATAATCCAATCATGGGTCCTCAACATTCTCTTAATGAAGGACTGTATTTCATCTGTTTCACGGGAGAAATCGTTGTCCCAAAAGATCCAGCCTACTTTTACAACACTCAATTAATCTAAGCTGGCAGAAAAGAATATTGAAGACACACAAATACCACTCATTGGAGTCGACAGTTTCCAAGAATATATCTAAGGATATGGAGATATTTTGGGTAGTTACATCCCTCGCATTTTCTGAATTTAAGCTACGTTAAAAATGAAACTAATTAATTAGTGATCAATAGCCAACATTTCTAAAGTATCTTTATAATTATGTATTTTTCATTTCTACTTTAAACTATACATAATGAAAATCCATGAAAAATAACTGTTGGGCTATCGACAGCATCGCATAGGCCGTTACACCTCTATTACCATCCTCGCTGGTGACATGATATAGCTGTCACAGTGGCTAGCGTTCTTGGGTGTCACCCCAGATGTTCGGATTCGATTTCCTGCTCTGACAAGACATGTAATTCTAGTCTGATGATAGGAACGGGGTTCACTCAGTCTCGTGAGGCAAAACTGAGAAGAAGTGGGTTTGATTCATATCTCAGTCATCCTAGGAATGTATTTCCATGGTTTCCCACTTCTGCTATCATCAATTGCCAGGATGGTACCTAAATTAATACCACGGTCACTTCCTTCCCCAATCCGAGTCTCAATTACAAATGCACACACCAATACAGTCATCACAATAACACAACTCGTCAGAATTACTACACACACACCCAAGAACACGGAACTACACTACTAGGATATCGCCGAAGCACTAAATTAATCAATAACATCAACAAGGTCGCAACGTGTTTGGAGTCATAAGGTGACGGGGGTAATCTTTATAGAGTTGTTCTTCCCGCATCCATCAATAACTCATGACAAATGCTGCGATATAGATTATTTCATCACCTGGGACGCGAAGCCTAGTCATAGACGCAATAACCATTACATTAAAAATCAATAACAATTTGGTTATCAAATCAATTCCACGTACTTAAATGTAAATAACCGATAAATATATAATGTTTGCAGTGTCAACAGTAAAGTAGCAACAACAAGTAACTTAGATTGTTTCTACCTTCACATAAAAATTCTGACACTATCACGTGCAGTAAATTTATGTTTTCCATTCAAATATAAAAGAAATAGGTTAAGTCAAAGCGAAGATTACAAAATATAGACACAACTAGAGCTCGAACTTAGTTTCCTGAGTTTTCCTAGCGCAAATGTCATAAACTACTATCCAATGGTATTTTAGCATTCTGAAGGAAACAAACAGTTATTTGACTGTTCCGGAATTTAGTGATTTTTAGCCTACTTTTCACATTTTTCAAAAATGAGGAAAAAGTAGTCTTATGAGATCGGGCAAATGTGTGTCTGTCTGTCTGTCTGTCTGTCTGTCTGTCTGTCCTTCTGTCTGTCTGTCTGGCTGTGTGTGTGTCCCCCCTATCAACTCCTAAACGGCTGCAGCAATCAAAACCAAATTTAGTATGAGTAAAGATGTGCACCGGAATAGCTCACGTCCATATTTGAAAATGATGTCAGTGCTACCACCTGCTGAAAAAACGCACTAGAAATTTGAGCTCCATGTTGGATATCCTGCAAGGTATGCATAGGAGCTATTCCAAAATTGGCACACATGTAGATAATACTATTTCAGTTTAATTTCCAGGAGGCCAACCATGACAGTGTTGCCAAAATAATTTTAAGCCTTCTGATAGGTCCAATGTTTAAATGCATATAACTTCTACACTATCAACTGGATTTCAACCAAATTTTGTATGTAATATCTCTACATAAACAGATATGACTGAGCGTATTCTTAAGAGCCACCAGGGCTGACAACTGCTAATAATTGCTCTCTCTATTTTTTTATCCAAATACCAATATATCAGAATGTGTGCAAGCCGACAGCTTTAAACTATGCACACGAATAGTACCTGACATGTTTGATTAATTTTGGAGTAACTTATATACGTCAGTTCTACCAACATGATTCTAAGTCTGCTGATAGGGCCAATTTTTTAAAACATGTAACTTCTATACTATCAGTAGGATTTCATCCAAATTTCGCATGTGCTATGTGTAACATATCAGATATGACTATAAGTATTCTTCAGTGCAATCAGGGCTGCCAACTGTTAATAAATGCTGTCTATATTTTATACCCTAATATCAATATATCAGAAAGTATGCAAGCCAACAGCTCTATACTTTGCACACGTATAGCACCTGACATTCTAGATTAATTTGGAGTAATTAATACAAGGCAGTGCTGACAACATGATTCTATGCCTGCTGATATGTCCAATTTTAAAATACATGTAACTTCTATACTAACAAATGGATTTCATCCAAAATTGGCACAACAAGATATCATAATATTTCAGATTATTTCTGACCAGCACACGCATGGTATTGTTGGCAACATGCTTTTACGCGTGCTGATAGATCCAGTGTCTAACTGCAAGTAACGTCCATTGGACTTCAACCAAATTTTGTATTCTGTACCTTAAGAGATGGAACTAAGAATATATTCAGTCACCAGGGCTGCCAACTGTAGTGCTCTATTAGGCTACATTATACCAGGTATATTTTGAACTAATTAGATATTTCGATATTAGCAACTTAATTTCGTCATTATTCTAGATAGGTTCATATTCTGTAGAATAATCATTGGCATGAAAAGTAGGCTGTATAGTTCTTAACGGAACTTCTTGTTTATTATTTTGTTGATGTATCCCAGTCACCGTCAATTTATCAACGAATATTTAGTTTTGTACAAACAAATAAATACATTTAATCGATGAATAGTTTATTTATATTTACGCAATGATTGCCTACTTCAATCTAAAAGTGAGTCTTCTTCTTAAATGATTATAGCTCATCAGTTAAATTTGTTTATTTAGTAATTATCTAACATTTGTAAAATAAAGCTTGCCACGGTGGGTGAGTGGTTATAGTGTCGGACTACCAACCCCAAGATTGCAGGTTCGCCCCTGGCCATGGTAAGTGATTTTTGAAGGCGACAAAAATCACGACACTCATGTCATACGTTGTTGGCATGTTAAAGAACCCATTTGAATTCAGTAGGTCGCGTTCAATGGCAAAATTAATCTCGGGATTTTCCGCCAACACAAAGTTCCTCCATTCTCTACTTGAAAGCGCTGTAGAGTCAAGGAGTTTAGATATCTAACCTCCTTGACTTTCATAGCGTTCAAAGGAACGACGAAATTCGACATGCAAGCTACCCTCTGGGTGTCAATTAACAAAGCTTGCACCAGGCACCCGAGGCCATACGATATTATTATTATTATTGTAAAATAAAAATAAGTACCAATTAATCTTCTATAACGTAATTTATCGTTTTATGGATTCATTGTGGTCATTCATCCACACGTAGGCCTACTTGGCTGTGTGTGGAATTTTATCTCATAACCTGTATTACTCTGAGAGCAGTATTAGTGTGTGTATTTAGCGGCTACGGTGTCGTAGTTGGCTTGCTGAGCTTCTATACCCAAGATCGTGGGTTATAACTAAAGCCCTGCGTGGTTGCGGATATCCACGGATAAACCCGCGGAAAGAGTTTGCATGGCTGTGCGGATAGCGGATAAGCTGCGGTTAGTTTTTAGAATACAATACGAACTTGTTTAATATCATTACTAGGACCCGGATGTTTATGAATTATGACATTTTTCCGTTATGATTTTTCTTTTCTTGTCAAATGTAAGATGATGACTTAATTAAACTAATCTCATTCAAATTATGTTATTTATCATAATTAACACTCCCAACAGGAAAGGGTTTCAATTCTGGCTGTATAACATTCATTTAAATCATAAGCATGTGACATACAAAGGCTAAGGGAACGACTTTTTGCTCAAATGTCTAATGCTTCATCTAATTAAAAATATTATTGTAATGCTAGTAGATACCGATAACAAACTTGCGGATGCGGAAAACAGTTGTGCGGATGCGGAAAACAGTTGTGCGGATGCGGGGCGGATGTGGATAACATTTTGTTTACCCGTGCAGGGCTCTAGTTATAACCCAGCCGAAGACGTCAGATTTTTAAGACCGTTAAAACTCCCTCAGCTTGCCTTCATTCGGAGGGGAAGTAAAGCAGTCGGACCCATGTCATAGATTTAAGGCATGTAAAAGAATCTTCCACTATCTACAATAATGTGTGAAGATAAATTTGTAGATAAGATTTCATTAACGGTTTATTAGTTCCAACGTTAACCGCCAGGTGCCAGGAAAGAGAGCCATGAAAGGCAGACAGGAAAGGGAAAGAAGAGAGGGCCCGTCACAAAGTCAGTGGAAAAGGGGAAAATAGGACCCAGCTCAGGAATCCCCCGGGACCGCCAACCCCCGAACTCACCAGCCGTGAGCCCCCAAGGGTGCAGCAATCTCTTCGGCACCAGAAATGATGGGCCCACACACACCCTGCCTTCTTGAGGTCCTTGAGCAGAAGGCAGGAGATAACATGAAAATAAAAAGAAGGCTGACCCCTCACAGAAGGAGGGTATTAGGAAAGACGAGGCAAGGTCCAATTAAGGTGGGAAAGTGAAAGACTCCCTAGGCCTCGGATACCCTAATACGGTCGGGGTTGGAAGAGAACAAGAGTTGACCAAGAGAGGTCAAAAGGAAAGAAGACGGAGAGAAGCCCGGCACAAGTAAGTGGAAGCAATGCCGGACTCAGCTGGGGTCCCGAGGTCACCCACTAGATGTGATCCCCTGCGGGGATACAATTAGAGACAGAGGAACAGGTTAGGAACATATTTTTCGGGCTGGAGGGAAGCAGAGATTGACCTTTACCCTTCTTAGCTTGTAACGATCTACTGGTGTTGACCGTGCTAGACCCAGGTTAATTATCATTAACATGACCGTGCACACAGCCCCCCCCCCCCACTCAACCCCACACTATCTGCCGCACTTTGCAGCGGTCATTTAGCTTCAGCCAATTACTTGCACCAAGAAATTAACGACACAACATTCAAATATCCGGCCGCGTATTAGTTGTTGTAGTTGTTTCATTTACAGACTTGCGACACCATGATAATCAGTTCCATGTGCTCATGTATGTGCGTTCGTGGAATAAGTCTGATAGCCTGCGTAACTTTGAGCCTGTGTATCTGTGGTGTAACTACTAGTTTTTGAATATGCTTTTGGGGATAGTTATGGGATGGTTGGTTGGTTCCTCAGTTTAGGGACTGCGACAATCCGGCATGTAGTCCCGTGTACTTTGGGTGTGTTTAGAATCTGTCTGATAACCGGTGTTAATTGTGATGACTGCATTAGAGTGTGTTATCTGTTTTCAATTCAAGTAAGGAACATTTTTGCAAGTAGTTCCTACTTTTGCCGCCAAATGCCACCGTCAACGACTACTAGTTCAGAACTTGGTTACTAGATGCCACCGCAGTCGGCTCCTGGCGACGAACTTCGGAACCAAAGAGCGTTATTCAAATGTTTAACCTGTAATTTAGCTTCACACAGGTGTAATTAGTGGAAGGGTCTTTAACATGCCATAAATCTACGACATGGGGCCACTGCCTTGACTTCCCCTCCGAAGGAAGGCATACTGAGGGACTTTTAACGACTTTGGCCGGATTTCAACCCGCGATCTTGGCATAGAAGCTCAGCATGCTACCAACTACGCCACCTATGCCACTCTAGTTATGGGAAGGAGGTAGATGTGGCCTCAAGTAAAATAGCATCCCAGTATTGGCCCTTAGTAAGAGTGAAACACCAAGGAAAACTACTTCTAGGTTGGCTGAGGTGAAAATTCACCTCACCTCTTCTCAGTTTTCCCAACCAGGACGAGTGAACCCCGTTCCAGCCCTCAGATTATATTCGAATTTATTTTCGAAGTCGGGGAATAGGACCCTGGATCTTAGGGTCAAAAGCCTCAATATGTAACGCTGAAAACCAAAAGATTGTCTGGTCCCGTTTACTCTGCATTGCTTAAACAACCACTACTTCCGCGAAAAGCTAAATACTATATTTTTTTCATGACAATTACACCGATCTTTTCCATTGAAAATCTCTCCCACCTAATAAATGAATGTTCCATATGACGGACTAAATAGATTTTGGAAGATTATCAATACTATGAGTATAGAGCCACGATTTCAAATCAAACGCAATGCACAAACGTTGCAGTCAATTCAAATGAGATTTTTAGCCTACTTTTCACATTTTGCAAAAATGAGGAAAAAGTAGACTTATGAGATCGATCCGGGAAAATGTGTGTCTGTCTGTCTGTCTGGCTGGCTGGCTGTGTGTGTGTGTGTGTGTGTGTGTGTGTGTGTGTGTGTGTCCCTATCAACTACTAAACGGCTGCAGCAATCAAAACCAAATTTTGTATGAGTAAAGATGTGCACCGGAATAGCTCACGTCCATATTTGATAATGATGTCAGTGCTACCAACTGCTGAAAAACGCACTAGAAATGTGAGCTCCATGTTGGATATCATGCAAGGTATGCATGGGAGCTATTCCAAAATTGGCACACATGTAGATAATACTATTTCAGTTTAATTTCTAGGAGGCCAACCATGACAGTGTTGCCAAAATAATTTTAAGCCTTCTGATAGGTCCAATGTTTAAATGCATATACCTTCTACACTATCAATTGGATTTCAACCAAATTATGTATGTAACATCTGTACATAAACAGATGTGACTGAGCGTATTCTTAAGAGCCACCAGGGCTGCCAACTGTTAATAATTGCTCTCTCTATTTTTTATCCAAATACCAATATATCAGAAAGTATGCAAGCCAACAGCTTTAAACTATGCACACGTATATTCTGACATTTTAGATTAATTTGGAGTAACTTATATACGTCAGTCTACCAACATGATTCTAAGCCTGCTGATAGTACCAATTTTTAAATACATGTAACTTCTATACTATCAGTTGGATTTCAACCAAATTTCGTATGTGCTATGTGTACCATAACAGATATGACTGTAAGTATTGTTAAGAGCAATCAGGGCTGCCAACTGTTAATAAATGCTGTCTATATTGTTCTACCCTAATATCAATATATCAGAAAGTATGCAAGCCAACAGCTCTATACTTTGCACACGTATAGCACCTGACATTCTAGATTAATTTGGAGTAATTAATACAAGGCAGTGCTGCCAACATGATTCTATGCCTGCCGATATGTCCGATTTTAAAATACATGTAACTTCTATACTAACAAATGGATTTCATCCAAAATTGGCACAACAAGATATCATAATAATTCAGATTATTTCTGACCAGCACACGCATGGTATTGTTGGCAACATGCTTTTACGCGTGCTGATAGATCCAGTGTCTAACTGCATGTAACGTCCATTGGACTTCAACCAAATTTTGTATTCTGTACCTTAAGAGGTGGAACTAAGAATATATTCAGTCACCAGGGCTGCCAACTGTAGTGCTCTATTAGGCTACATTATACCAGGTATATTTTGAACTAATTAGGTATTTCGATATTACCAACTTAATTTCGTCATTATTCTAGATAGGTTCATATACTGTAGAATAATCATTGGCATGAAAAGTAGGCTGTATAGTTCTTCACGGAACTTCTTGTTATTTTATGTTTTTAAATAACGAAACGGTCATTCTATGGTGCGAATGCTTGCTCTGTCCTACACTAGCCTAAAGCTTTTATCGTTACTCAAGACAACTGTCCACGCTAATCCCAGTTAGAGTCACAGTCCATAAACATAGTTATCGAAGTCGTCGGATCTTTTAAGAGTGTTAAAAATCCCTCAGTATGCCTTCCTTCGGTGGGGAAGTAAAGCCAGTAGTCCCATGTCATAGATTTATGGCATGTTTAAGAACCTTCCACTAACTACACCTGTGTGAAGCTAAATTGTATAGGTTAAGAATATAAACAACGCTCTTAGGTTCCTACGTTCGTTGCCAAGAGCCGACTGCGGTGACGTCTGGTAGCTAAGTTGTGAACTAGTAGTCGTTGACAGTGGCGTTTGGCGGCAAAAGTAGGAATTACTTTCAAATTGATCGTCTGCAGTCCTTACTTGAATTAAAACAGATACACACACTAATACAGTCATCACAATTAACACCGGTTATCAGACAGTTTCTACACACTCCCAAAGTACACGGGGCTACAGTACCGCGTTGTCACAGCTCCAAAACTTAAGAAGGAAAAGGAAGGAAGATTGTAGTTTTACGCGGCCGTGAATCTTGTGATTATGAGCCACGGGACCTCCTTTTTACGTGGAATCCGAACCACAGGACATGGCATTTCACATCGAAAATCTCACATGCATTGACCGGGAATCGAACCCGGACCGCCTTGGTGAGACTAAACTTAAGAACCAATCAACCAAACATAGTTATGTCATTCATATGATTGTCTGTTCTTTTCTTCTAGATACAGTAGTTGAGGGAAACGAAACGTTAAATTTGATGTATAATATACTTGTTTGACAACTCTCGAAAGATCTACATAAAGTAGCAGAGGCCATATTATTATTATATTTTATAATTATTATTAGTGGTAGTAATAGTAATTATTATTTGTTTAAAGTTTACAGTTTGTTTATTTAACCAAAATTTACATTTTTTGGTCCTGCCAAGCTTACGCTTGTCGGCAGGTGCCAATCATAATTACATACATGTTAACAAACACAATTACATTCACACGTATAGCGTCCAATCTCTCACCTTCCAATTATTATATATAGTGCCGCTAATAATAATTCACAAAACAATATTCATTCACCTCATAGCAAGTAATTATGGTTATCAAGATTATATGTTAATGTTAATACAATAAAGCAATTGGAGAAAATTATAGTATTTTTCTTCCTTCCTTCCTTAATAACTTAATACATGTCGTTACTATATTAAAAACTTAACTTAAAACATAAAATTAAAACTTAAAATGCAAATTTTATTATCATGTTCATAGTATATTACTTATTATTTATTAATTTCAGCTTATTTGCTTCTTTGAAACACTTGCCAGAAACATTTCCCAGTGAAGTCTGATTGACCTGATTTTTAAGTGTAAAACTGTCAATGTACATTGTGGTTTGTCAATACCAAATATGCATTCTGTCCAGTCATCCATACTGTCCAGTACCCTTTGATGGTTAAAATTTTCATCAGAATCTATGAAGTCCATGTTTTAGAACTGAAAGTTTAAGGTATTAACAATTATTTTCTTTTTATGATAAAACAAATAATAAGAGTTGGGTACCCTTTACATATGATCCTAAGTAGTTGTCCACTTAGTCTAAGGAGTTATTTAATAACCAATTTTTAATAGCTTTTTGGTAGTAGTAGTAGTAGTAGTAGTAGTAGTAGTATCATTGACCTTATCATCAAGGAGTATGGGGCAGGGTTATTATAAAATCGCTGTGAATTACCCATGTAAAAACTAAGAGAAGTGCAGTAATTCGACGTGACATGGGCTCCACAAGTAGGCGGAAGACCTCTGAAGAGATTTTAAGCCATGCCACCTGTACAGTTGCAAATATTTCCTAGTATTTCTAGGTGCAAGCATGGCCCCCTCCACCACGTCCCATGAATGCTCTAATGGGTTCATATCAGTGGAACGTGCTGGCCACTCCATTAGCTGGCACTCGCAACATGCTTTTGAAACCAGTTCTAGACATCCGCTGCACAAATAGATGAGGCATGTCTCATTCTAGTGTTGAAAACTGAATTCCATATTCTGCTGCAAATGGTCACCAAGAAGAGTTTTTGTAGGAGTTATCATTTAGTTAATAATAATAATAATAATGTTATTGTTTTTACGTCCCTTTTAAATACTGCGGCTTTTAGAGACGCCGGAAGCCGGAATTTTGCCCCAAAGGGGATCTTTAACGTGCCAGTTTATCTACTGACAAGTCTCCCTCTCATTTGTGCACCCTTAAATACCGGCTGACTGCGCCGGGATTTGATTTCTCTATTTTGGGATCAGCAGGTGAGTATGATACTACTGAGCCACGCAGCCAATCTATCATTTACTTTTGTGTGGATATTTGGACTCAACACAGGCCATGTGAACACATCCTACTCCTTTACGGAACCATTACTATTCTACAGGGTACCTTGTTAACAACTGTGATCCATGGTCTCATTGGGGTTGTGCCCTGCCCGAGACTTGCTATCAGCTCCAAACAATCTGTATCATGGTTTTCTTCCAGTCCTCCTTGGTCTAATTAGCAATATTACGAGCCCACGTGAAGCTTTGTGTCTGGTGTCGTGGCGTTAAAACAAAGCCGGTTTAAAGTTTTGAAGCCAATTATTCAGCGTTGCCTGTACAAACTGTAGGTTGTAACTCTTCAGTCGTAAAGTGCGTAAACGTTAACCATTTTGAAAACTGTCACAGATTTATCCGTATTGACTGATGGTAATATGTAATTGTGAAATCATTTAGTTTTGTGTGGGTATTTGGACTCAACACATGGTTGGACTCAACTTTAATGGTGAGTCTTTTACTTTTTTCACCACATAATCCACCTGGAAATGGCATCTTATACCACTACGTCTTTCTCCTCATTATTCATCTGGCAGTGATGTCTCCTACTACTACACCAGTGAACCAAATTAAAGGAGTATGACTTATAGTCCAGTCGACAAGTTGGAAAAAGTGGAGTTAGATGGAAAAAAGGTCGGAATTTAATGAAACTTTGGGATGTTGTTCAGGAATGATTAATTAATATTTTTTCAAGTTTTGGACCTCGAAGACCCTGTGCGAAAAGAGGAGGGGGGTAAAAACTGCAAAAGTTTCGACCTTCCTCCGGGTTTTCCTCAACGTTTTTCCCTTACGTCCTACGGCAAACGCATTCTTATGCTGTTTTGTAGAGCGTTAAATTTCCCACAATTTTGACTATTCAAACATGTTTGTATGTCAACTCGTTACCAACAAAATGTTATTTTTCAAAATTCGCTAAAAATGCCCAAAAATGCACAATTCCACCTTATTTCTTCTGTTATACACGAATTATGATGAAATATTGTTGTAATTATGGCTCTCGGTTACAATAACCAACTTTGGAAACCCCCACCCCACCTTCGCTCCCCTTCCCCCCACCAATGCCGCTATGAAAACAATTAAAATAGCGGATATAGACATCAGCTATTCACAAGGTGTTGTACCCTCGCCCGATGATATTGCTTGGCTGTATGGAGAAAACTCTGCATTTTCACCATCCGTACCTGGATGGAATGGTTTTATGGCGCTTGGAACCAGTGGTGTAAAGTAGGAATGATCGAAAATAGTTTGCTTCTCGTTCATGAATGCTCCACCAAACGAATATAATACAGTATATGCATCATTTGTATCTGTTCTTGGACAGTGTATAGGTACATTGGTTAAACAGAAGACTTGCATTGCGACTTTTGACCAGCCATTGTACTGGAAGGCACAAAATGTAGTGGCAAACGACACTCAACCAGAGCTGAAGAATGTGGTTGTCAGGTTAGGTGGATTTCACATATTAATGTCTTTTATGGGGGCAATGGGCACAATCATGTATGGGAGTGGGTTGAAGGGGCCATTCAGCACACTATACGCTACCAACAGTGCTGAAAAAAATCCTAACAGGACATGCGTTCGCCAGGGCGCCCACATCCTGACACATGCTGCTTTGGTAGGCAACATTTTTGAACACAATGATTTCACTGAACAAGACTTGACAGCGCTAGACCAAGTGCTCAATTTGAGGGTAGCAGATGATCCCGACTTTCATGCTGTGACAGAGCGATTTTCAGTGACGCTGACCACTATTGAAAAAGGTGGGCCAACGTCTGCTCTATGGATCCAGTATTTTCGAACGTGTACGCTACTGAAGAGCTTCATAAATGCTGAAAGAATGGGTGACTGGAAACTCCATCTATATTGCGTCAAGGAAATGATACCCTGCTTTCACATTGCTGGACACCTGAATTATGCCAAAAGTGTTCATCTCTATAACCAAGATATGGTCACGCTACAGGATAGGATGGATCCTCACGAATATATGAGGTTCAGCCAGATGGCTACTTCACCATTCGCCGATTTGAAAAATTTTGGTGGGCATCTGGTCCGACATGAGTATTGAGCCGAACCTCATGAGGGCTATGAAGACCTATGGAGGACTCATTCGTGGGCGCGGTGTAAGCGATTCTGTGCTTGCTAGATGGACATTGGGCATACTGTCTCTTCAATACAAATAGAATTGTTCGCTGATGTTCGTTAAGAGACATCTGAACTCTAGTTATGGGCTCTCAAAACACCAAAGCCGCAGAACGAGCTCTTGGCAAACGATCACAATAAAAGCGCATTCATTTCGATGTTGATGACACGAATGGCGGATGCTAGCATCGAAGTAAAGCGGGCATATGAGGACGCCGACATGATGATCGTCAACACCGCCATATCCAAGGCCAGCGAATTCGACAGCGTCGTCATTACTGCTGAAGATGTGGACATACTGTACTTATTCTGTTGACAGCATTAGGTATTGTGACCGTTTAGTTGATGTCAACAACCACGATGACTCAACTAACGACACATAAATCGAATAAAAAGAAAAGTACCGTGAGGATCAGGTGACCTTCCATAAAGGCTAAAGCGGCACGAGAGTCCGTAGTCCACAGGGATCGTGGTACATGGTGACGATGGTCATAGACCGCCTAAGGAAAGGTTCACCTTAAAACTAGACTGAGAAAATAAACATCCAGACTCATGTAAAACACCGTGAAAATTTATTAAAATTCACAAGCCCCTAGCCTAGTTCGGAGGGTTATAATCGGATAGTCCGCAAATTAATAAATAAACTAAGATAAAGAACAGGTCCCCTACCTGAGAAGTTACTGAAAACCCTCGCGAAAGATCTAACTCACAATGATAAAGCAACAACAGCAACGCTAGGAATATGGCACAACGCAAGTCCCTAGTTCAAGTTACAAGATCAAGCTAATATCTGAATTTACATTTAACAGGGTAGCAAAACAAATCTAGGTTAGGATGGTACCATTTCGACATTTAAATTTAACATTAATTCAACTAGCTAAGTCCTATCAATTAACAAAATTTACGGCGATGACGTCCGTAAAAGAAAACAATTACATCCAAAAGCTAAGTGTACAGCCATGAAAAACAAACAATTTAATTATGCTTAATAACTATGTGCTAACAGCACACAATAAAGTAACATGTAGGGTTTAATACACTTGACATCATAAATTAATAACGAAATAGACACAGTAGTTTTATTAAAAATGCCTGCCTACACCTTGGTTTACTCTTTGTAAACCATAGTCATCTAATGTGTATAGTTACGGTGACGAATGCGCAGTTGAGACCACGTCTGACATCGCATGGCCTGAGCTCCACAAGCTACGAACTCTAGGTTCGCACATGCTTCAGGTCGCTAGAAAAATGTCAACTGTCCTAGTCATTTCCTCACAAGGAAATTATCTTCAACTGCACGGCTATGTCAACAGTTCCAGAATGCAAAGAACAAAGTTAGATAGAAAGAATCGTTAGTTAGGCTTGTTTTATAACAATTATGCATTTTATTATTAGAATGTCGGTTTATAGGTTTATCGTAGGTTTATGGCGAATAACATTGACAATAGCCTGGGCACGGAGTGTCTCCAACTGAGATCATTCTCCACCAAAAAGCCTCGACTCAACAGTCGGAATATAATCATCGAGTATAACAACTCGGACACACAATAACACGGGTTACCAGCGGCGCTAAGCTCGCGTTCAATAACTCTGGGATAGGCCTGTACAACAGTTACCTTCCAGTAGCATCTGGTCAACGGGATCATCCCCGGACAAAGCATACAATAACATCCTGCTATAACAGGGTAGACTTCACCATCCTATAGAAAACCGTACATAACTGTACCTGTCATACGACAATACACGCAACAGAGCGCTAAACTAACAAAAACCGATCCATAAAACAAGTGATCAAATACAAGAGTGGAAACTGGTTTCCATAAGCAAAATAGCAATGAAAGGAAAAGCGAATACAAATTGTACTCTGTCCTCGTCTATAGTAGTTTTGTCTCACAATGAAGCAGGCGTGCTCTAGGTCACTGGGTTACATAACCAGTTTATTCAAGGCCGGCGATTTAATCAATACAAAACCTGCACTTGGCCGGTTCATAAAAAACATTACCATATGTTACGGATCTCTACAGAGTCCGTGTATCAAACGCACGCTATAAATCTGAGTATAGTAATACACTTCCGTCTTTCTACCAAAGACGTCTAAATGAAAGTAAACTTACAATAACTGAACCTCTTTGCTTTAAAAATTGCAACTCAGTAGTTGCTAGAACATCAAATAAAAACGTGTCTCACACGACACAAGAAAAATATGATAAATGTGGCACAGATTCACACACTAGATCTGCTTAATGATACGTTGGGAACCGCGTTCGATGCTAGGCAACGAAACATTCCTTCTAGTTGTTAGGTTCAAACATGACCAAGAATAGCTTCTGAGCTTATTCAAAATGAAATATAATGCATTTACAAACTGGTAGTTGCTGTCGACTACCTAAATGATACGACCGTTCTAACGACAGTCAGGGGTGAAACAAAGGATGGCTGCGAAGAATGCAGTCAATTAATAACCAAGGCATCTGATTGCCATAACTACAGTCAGCAAAGACTTGAAAATTACCCCATGTAGGGTTGAACAAAATAGCCTCAAAATGACTACGATCAGGTTCAGCAAAAAGGTAGGCATTGACGTTCCACGACGTTCACCAAGCTGCACCAGGGCTGACCAAAATGTCTGACCCCAAAGGTGTCTCACTCTAAACTGAAATAAATGACATCTAACTAATCTAGTTACATCCCTACCTAGAAAAATGGCTGACACTGAGTGTGGTTGATTCACAAACTACATTAAAACTACTACACCACCAGAAACTAGAACAAAGAAGGGGTGTGACAAAAACTCACGAAATGGAGGAGCTCTCACTCAGCTCTCTATTCCACAACAAGGGTTGTACATAAACCTCTCTGGCTCTCTGGATCGGTATCCTCCTCATCAGGATTCCCATCTGGACTCCCCCAAAGACCAGGGTTCGATTTGTCCCTGTCGACATCTTCGTGGATATGCCTGGAAATGGCATTTTGGCTCCTTCCCTCTCGTTCATCGTTCTGGAAGTTCCACCATCATGCTGGTTCCTGTAGAAACGTCACCCCCCCCATACTGGGATGGTATTAGCCCATGGTGACTGCTTCAACCATGGTGAATAAAAGTCCAATCACGTGGGTAGCGAAATAAGTTGCGTGATTATTCATCCTCTCACTTCCAAAATTATAATGTCCGTCGTGACTATTATGGGCTTCAATTATAAGATACGACACAGCCTTAATCTTGCAGATGTGGATTAGCATGTGAGCTAATACTATTTTATAATGCTACACGTGCTAGTGACGCTACTTTTGTATCACGCAGCATCCGTGAATTATACGACGTTTCAAAGATGAAATTTCCACTTTGGCAATTTAAATATCTCATACTATTATAATCACACTTATTCAGGATAATTGTAACACTATTACCTGTATATTTCCACTAGGCATCTGCCCTCCACATACGCGTGGGTAATATGTGATGTCACAGCAATGTTGTGCAATACACTATACTTGCCAATAATTATTTCCCAAGCTTCTTATTTAATTCACTGGACTTCATCGACAGTGAATATTAGTATTTGCTTGCTCGATGGCACCTTATAATCACTTTTTAACGCTAAACAGCGGATATTCTTCTACGTCTCGTAGGACAAATGTAATTCCACGCCTACACAAGGCGGATTCTCAAGACGCAGTGCCCCGGTACTGGTGTCTCTAGAAAGTAGGTCGTCAAAACGAAAACTTTGAGCGACTACTTACGTTCCTTTTTTTCGTATCTGCAAGGGTATTACCTTACCTAAAGTAAAAATAAACATTCTCCAAAATGTTTTAATAATGCAGCATGACGAAATGGAATATTCTGAGTCTCGTAGGAAAGATAAAAATAATTAATAAGACCTCAGATAATAATTAGCAGTTTACACCAAAGTCAAAAGTGCGATTCACCGCTACTTCAAAGTATCGCGTGATCTCTCAGCTTCACGTGGCTTCCTGGGTGTGTTCAAAAGTACAACATCCCCTCATAAATGCTCTGTCATAAAAAAAAATATCACATGAACCATAGCTCAGCGGGTTCATCTGCCTCTCTGTCGTTTCAAATAAAATGTTGGGATAACATTTTTATTTGCTTTGAAATTCATTCAAGAGTGATATTTTTTTAGATTGGCTGCATTAAAGGTTCCAATGCGTTCTCCTGTCCTAATGTCTGCTATCACGTAACTTCCATTGTTTAAAGGCTGTCGGATGCGACTAGGGCCATAATACAAGGATAGAAATTTCCCATATATGCGGTCTATAGGACTAGAAATTCCGGGTCTCCTTATAAGGATAAGGTCTCCTTCTACTAGTGGTTCTCTAAACCTCTGGCGTCTAGTTCTTCTCAAGCGCTTGGCAGCTTGTCTGTCCATAGTCTCTCTCGCAGCTAAAAGTCTGCTGGCATGTGATGGTTGTAAACAAGGTGGATTTACAATCACACGATCCCATATTCTCAGCGGCATCTGGTTCAAATGCAAGACCATAGGTATTTGACCAGTGCTTTCATGTACCGTTGAATTAATACATTTTGCCATAATAACAAGGACTTCAGTCCATCGCCAGTGTTCTTCTTGACAATATAATCGACAGAATTTTGCGATAATAGACATCACGCATTCTGCTGGGTTGCTCTCTGGATGTCGAATAGATGATAAAACATGGCCTATTTCAAGCTCATTCATGGCATTGGCAAATTCTGCTGAGGTGTACTGTGATCCGTGATCAGTCAACAAGAATTGTGGCTTTCCTGCCTCCGGTATCACTTGACGTCTAATCCTCTGAATAATCTGATGTGCAGTAGCTTTTTGAATTGGATGAAGCATCGTATATTTCGTGACCACATCCACCGTTACAACGATGTATCGATTCCCACGACGAGCCTTAGGTATTGGGCCATACAGGTCCTGTGCATACAACTCTCTAGGTTGAGTTGGTAGTATTGGTCTAGGTTGTTCCTTCAGCAAGTGTGATGTGTATTTGTTCCGCTGGCATGCGTCGCAAGCACGTAAACACTGTCTAACGGTGGCTCCTAACCCTTTCCACGTGAAAGACTCCTTGATAGTTGCAATGGTTTTGTCTGTTCCACCATGTCCAATGGATAAATGTACCATAAGAATAACAGATTCTTGGTATCTCCTAGGAATAACTGCACGCAGTTGAGTGTGGTCCTCGTCTACAAACTTGTATAAGACACGATGATAAATCAAATAATCATCTGCAACAGCAGCAATCCTTGCATAATGATCATCCTGTGGATCCATTCTTCGTTCTAGGAAACGGATAATATGTCTGAGTTCCTCCTCACGTCGCTGTCCTTCAGGTAAATGACGAAATGGGCGAAGGTGTTCCTCGCATTCTCCCTCGATGTCTATGGCATTAACAGTAGCTTCAGGATTCCGGCTGAGGATGTCGGCCAACACATTCTCTCTGCCTGGTCGATAAACTATTTCCAAATCGAACTGTTGGAGAAACAGCGTCCAACGTGTGATCCTGTCGCTTGCCAGTCTTGTTCTCAAGATGAAGGTCAACGCATGATGATCGGTTCTCACAATAATCCTCTGACCTAACAGAAGTTTCTGCCAGTATTCAAGTGCGAAAACAATTGCAAGTGCTTCTATCTCGGTCGTGAAGCAGTGAGATTCATGTGCTCTTAAACGTCGGCTTAAGAAAGCGATGTAATGACGTTTCTTCTCATCATCTTCTTGCAGTAAAATGGCTCCTATACCAATGGCAGATGCATCAGTTTCTAGAATAAAGTTCCGAGAGTAATCTGGATATTCTAACTGAATTGAGTCCACAAGCATCTGTTTAGCTTTCCTGAAAGCTATCTCGCATTCATCATTCCAGTTCCACCTGCAGTTCTTTTTCAATAATCCTTGCAGTGGTGCAACAGTTTCGGAATACTTCTCACAATGAGCAGCAAAGAATTGGAGAATTCCTAAGAATTGTCTCACGTGTTTCACACGGGTTGGTGTTGGAAATGCAGCAACAGTTCTAATCTTTGCCGGATTCGGTCTATATCCTTCTCCATTGATTATGTGTCCTACGAATTTCACTTCTTCCTGGAAAAATCGACACTTGTCAAACTTGACCTTAAAAATTGCCTGTCGGAGATTCTCAAAAACAAGGCGCAATGTCTTTAAATGCTCTTCTTCTGTTCCCGAAGCTATGATTATGTCATCCACATAACATATTACTTTCTGCTTCACTTCATGAGTCAGCTTGACATCAAGTGCTCTGATTAATGCAGCTCCGGCATTTTTCAATCCAAACGGTAGTTTTTGGAATACATAAGTAGTCTGATCAAACAAGAATCCAGTATATTTCTGAGTATGCTCAGATAATCTGATATGGTAATAAGACTGAACCAAGTCTAATGATGAAAATATCCTTTTTCCTTTGAACTTCCTGAGAATGTCCCTAATCTTGGGCGGTCTGTCGTGCTCAGGAGCTAGGCGTTCATTCAAGGCTCTGGCATCAAGACAAAGTCTCAAGCTTCCATCTACCTTAACCACAGGTATTATGGGATTCAAGAAAGGAGTCGGTGATTTCTTGATTGTACCTGCTGCTTCCATCTCATGGATCTTCTTAGCAGCTTCTTCGAGATGTTTCTCGGCAATCGGATAGATCCTTTTCTGGAACGGGGAATCGTCCAGTAATACAAGATCATACTCGTAGTCTAATATCTCACCAGGTGTGGTGTCGAATATATCTCTGTATTCGTTCAGTATTGCCTCAAGATCCTCATGTGTGGGTGCTGATAACGATTCTGCCTCTTCGTCGGCATCTAGTGTCGCCTCAATTTCCTTGCCCTTTAATGCTTCGACTACGTCTACTTCGGATAGGAATTCCGGTTCTTCTTCAATTAGGCTCATCTGAATGGGTTCGTTCGGCTTAAACTCTACCGTATTCCGTCCCATGTTAATGATTCCATCATATTTTCTAATGAAGTCTGCGCCTAAAATGGCATCATGATGCAGGCCCTTCATTACGAGAAATTCGTGCAAGTACACGTGGCTCGAAATCTTCACAGTACACAAAATCTGGATTTTGCACGTTACAACGCGGTCAGGTATGACACCTCTGACTCTTATAGCTGAAATGGGCAACTCCGTCACCTCAGAGTTTGCTCTAAGTCTGGCATGGCAATCGGCGGAAATTACACTAATCATCGCCCCAGTATCGATGAGTATGACTACACTGACTTCATTCAAGGTGGCTACAATCTTGGGTAGACGTGTTAATTCATAATTGTGGTTCGTCGTTCGTCGTTCGTCCAACAAGTCTTCTTGGATTGGCTCCCAGAGTAATATAGAGGCAGTTACTCGGTGCTCAACCAAACAAGAATCTATTGATTTTTCAGAGTTTTTTTTTCTGTCATGGCGAGAAGTACTGGGTTGGTTCTGCTCCGTCTCCTGCGCCGAATGTCTATTTTCCCTCGAAGTAGGGTTCCGTTCTCCCTCTTCTTGGATCTGCAATTCTCTCAATTGTTGGAGGTACTCACGGCTCTCCCGCGCTCTTCCTTTCCAATCCCTGTCTGGCTGGTATCTAGGGTCTCGATTTCTGTCGTAACCCCCACTATATCGATAGTCTCTACGGATACGTCCGTGTTGCTGATTTCTTCCTTCATTCCCTCGGCGGTTGTTTTCATGACATCGGTTGTCGTCCGTCCTTCGGTCGAATCGCCGGTCCCAATGACTTCGCCGGTCATCATGTTGATTTCGAGTATACGGAGTGTTATTCCATTCTCTCCTGTTATAACTGTAATTGTTATCACGTCGCCCAGAATCCTCTGTGGTTTGTGTTTGTTGTGGCGTCTGGCTCACTTTATCAACAGTCGTCAGATTCATATATCTATCCTCGCGTCTATCAGCCTTCTGCTGACGGTGTGTAGGAAACTGTTCTGTGTTAGCGTCCAACCTTCGCAGTATCTGGTCACACTGCTGGAAAGTGGATGCCCCTGCAGCGATTAACACACGTTGTACATCCGCAGGGTACTGCCAAACAATTGTGTTCACCAAATCTTGTTCGGACAATGGAGGCTGAAGACAACGGAGCTTCGCGAGCTGTATTGCGAAGTAATTCGCATAACGAGTAGGTGTATTGGAACTGTACCTTCGAGTGTACATCTCAGCTCGGATACTCTGCTGGATGTCGCTCGACCAATATGTTCTTAATAACGCTTCCTTAAAGTCTTGGTAGCCTGTGAATGAGTATCGGAATGCTCTGAACCAGGTACCGGCTTGTCCCTCAAGCAGTCGCTCTATAACTCTTAGTTCCCTCTCTGGAGTTACCATAGTATCACGTAAGTAGCTTTCGACATTTGCTAGGAATTCCACTGGAGTAACACCGCTCCCAGTTCCCGAGAAGCGAGCTGGTTGCTCCTCTCTTGAACGAATTATGGTGACATTTCCCTGCGTATTCGCGGGTCTGAAAGTATCTTGCATGTAACTCTGCGTAGGAGTGTTAGTCTCATGACTAATTCGATTAGATGCTGGTTGAAACGGGTGAGCGTTAAAGTTCAAGGTCTGACCTTGCGCTAAATTAGTGAATTGTGACGGTTGCGGTTCCATAGGCGCGCTGGGTTGGAAATGGGTAGGCATCATTCCTCCTAATTGAGATATAGGCGTTTCCTGAGATTCTCCCATCTGTGGGTGTACGTGTCTCTCTCTTGGAGTCGTCTCGAGTCTGTCCAGGCGTCTTTCTATTACTTCAAGACCTGGGATGGTTCTGGCTGCGACTTTGTTGCCTAAGTCGTTCAATTGCAGCTCGATCCTGTCAACCTTTCCCTTGAGGTTTGTGTCTACCTCGCGTATGGCCGTCCTAAGGTTATAACTGAGGTCTAACTTCTCGGTCACCGCGACTTCCTCAAATCTCTGTTGTAAGGAATCGATATCTCCTTCAACTCTGGACATATTTTCTTGGATTTTACCCACATCGTCTCTAACCTCGGCTACCTTAGCCTTGACTGTAGCTTCGTGTTCGTTGAGGTCACCTCTCAATAACATGAGGTCAATTTTGTGTTCCTCATGATGAACATCAACTGTCTCACGTAGACTGGCTACGGTTTCCGTCAATTCAGAAATGTTTCTCCTGTTGGTGTTACGTTCCTCTTTAATCTCCATCATGCCATCAACGATAGTCTTCACGTTGTTATTAACGGCATTGGCAGCTCCTCTCATCAAGATTAAACCAACGTTCATGGTTGCCATGTCCTTCTTCACATTTCCGATAAATCCCTCGACGTGATCTAGTCGAGTCCCGAATTCTTCCCTGGTATGTTCCAGATCTGCTCTCATGTCTATCTGGACTTTATTCAAGGTTGTCTGAATTTGAGCTGTGTGCTCCTCCAATCGGTTTTGCACCTCCTCCCTAGCTCTATTCATCTGGTCGGTTAAGCAATCTACGCGCTGGTTAGCCTCCTGATGGTGTCGTATGACATCAACCCTAACAGCCGCTAAACCTGTCGTCAGAGCATTTCTCGCTTCGATCCTATATGTGTCCATGTCTGCCCTGACTTGAGTTAAATCAGCCCTAACATTATTTACAGAGTGAGTGTTAATCTCTAAGTCCTGTCTTACATTGTTTATAGACTGAGTGTTAATCTCTAAGTCCTGTCTAACCTGGTCCACATGACCACTGACATTGTTGACTTCCTGTCTAACCTGGTCCACATGACCACTGACATTGTTGACTTCCTGTCTAACTTGGTCCACATGACCACTGACATTGTTGACTCCCTGTCTAACTTGGTCCACATAACCACTGACAGTATTTACAGCCTGAGTATTCTGACCTAAGTCAGCAGTAATCTGTTGAAGATTGGCATTCACACCTGCCATCATCTCTCCAAACACACGACGAATAGTTTCCTCATCCATAGATAAGAAATATATGAGAAAGTGAGGGATCAATTTCTACTGGAACTTACAGCTATGATTAGTTACTTGGTGGTATAAAGCTTGCTTCATTTATATAAATATCACGAGTACAGCTGGAGTATGCAAACTAAGTGCTTCTACATTTACAAAGACAACGGTGAGCAAAGCAAAGTATTACATTTACTTAGGATGAGGCATCATCAAAGAAAATCCTATCCTTCATTTATTCAACACTAAAGCCTCACCCCATGGACTTCTATCAAACATGAATGCCATGCGGTCAATTGATCTGCAGTACGACTTTCTAAGTTCGTCCCAGTCCTGTCAATTTACCATTAATCAACATTAGGATCCTCAAAAAAAAAAAAAACATGGTACTGAGGGTCACCACGTTAACGTCGGCACATGAATTGGGCGCCATTTTATGACGTCCAAGTCAAGCCCACAACGTTGTGCGCCATTTTATGTGACCGTTTAGTTGATGTCAACAACCACGATGACTCAACTAACGACACATAAATCGAATAAAAAGAAAAGTACCGTGAGGATCAGGTGACCTTCCATAAAGGCTAAAGCGGCACGAGAGTCCGTAGTCCACAGGGATCGTGGTACATGGTGACGATGGTCATAGACCGCCTAAGGAAAGGTTCACCTTAAAACTAGACTGAGATAATAAACATCCAGACTCATGTAAAACACCGTGAAAATTTATTAAAATTCACAAGCCCCTAGCCTAGTTCGGAGGGTTATAATCGGATAGTCCGCAAATTAATAAATAAACTAAGATAAAGAACAGGTCCCCTACCTGAGAAGTTACTGAAAACCCTCGCGAAAGATCTAACTCACAATGATAAAGCAACAACAGCAACGCTAGGAATATGGCACAACGCAAGTCCCTAGTTCAAGTTACAAGATCAAGCTAATATCTGAATTTACATTTAACAGGGTAGCAAAACAAATCTAGGTTAGGATGGTACCATTTCGACATTTAAATTTAACATTAATTCAACTAGCTAAGTCCTATCAATTAACAAAATTTACGGCGATGACGTCCGTAAAAGAAAACAATTACATCCAAAAGCTAAGTGTACAGCCATGAAAAACAAACAATTTAATTATGCTTAATAACTATGTGCTAACAGCACACAATAAAGTAACATGTAGGGTTTAATACACTTGACATCATAAATTAATAACGAAATAGACACAGTAGTTTTATTAAAAATGCCTGCCTACACCTTGGTTTACTCTTTGTAAACCATAGTCATCTAATGTGTATAGTTACGGTGACGAATGCGCAGTTGAGACCACGTCTGACATCGCATGGCCTGAGCTCCACAAGCTACGAACTCTAGGTTCGCACATGCTTCAGGTCGCTAGAAAAATGTCAACTGTCCTAGTCATTTCCTCACAAGGAAATTATCTTCAACTGCACGGCTATGTCAACAGTTCCAGAATGCAAAGAACAAAGTTAGATAGAAAGAATCGTTAGTTAGGCTTGTTTTATAACAATTATGCATTTTATTATTAGAATGTCGGTTTATAGGTTTATCGTAGGTTTATGGCGAATAACATTGACAATAGCCTGGGCACGGAGTGTCTCCAACTGAGATCATTCTCCACCAAAAAGCCTCGACTCAACAGTCGGAATATAATCATCGAGTATAACAACTCGGACACACAATAACACGGGTTACCAGCGGCGCTAAGCTCGCGTTCAATAACTCTGGGATAGGCCTGTACAACAGTTACCTTCCAGTAGCATCTGGTCAACGGGATCATCCCCGGACAAAGCATACAATAACATCCTGCTATAACAGGGTAGACTTCACCATCCTATAGAAAACCGTACATAACTGTACCTGTCATACGACAATACACGCAACAGAGCGCTAAACTAACAAAAACCGATCCATAAAACAAGTGATCAAATACAAGAGTGGAAACTGGTTTCCATAAGCAAAATAGCAATGAAAGGAAAAGCGAATACAAATTGTACTCTGTCCTCGTCTATAGTAGTTTTGTCTCACAATGAAGCAGGCGTGCTCTAGGTCACTGGGTTACATAACCAGTTTATTCAAGGCCGGCGATTTAATCAATACAAAACCTGCACTTGGCCGGTTCATAAAAAACATTACCATATGTTACGGATCTCTACAGAGTCCGTGTATCAAACGCACGCTATAAATCTGAGTATAGTAATACACTTCCGTCTTTCTACCAAAGACGTCTAAATGAAAGTAAACTTACAATAACTGAAGCTCTTTGCTTTAAAAATTGCAACTCAGTAGTTGCTAGAACATCAAATAAAAACGTGTCTCACACGACACAAGAAAAATATGATAAATGTGGCACAGATTCACACACTAGATCTGCTTAATGATACGTTGGAAACCGCGTTCGATGCTAGGCAACGAAACATTCCTTCTAGTTGTTAGGTTCAAACATGACCAAGAATAGCTTCTGAGCTTATTCAAAATGAAATATAATGCATTTACAAACTGGTAGTTGCTGTCGACTACCTAAATGATACGACCGTTCTAACGACAGTCAGGGGTGTAACAAAGGATGGCTGCGAAGAATGCAGTCAATTAATAACCAAGGCATCTGATTGCCATAACTACAGTCAGCAAAGACTTGAAAATTACCCCATGTAGGGTTGAACAAAATAGCCTCAAAATGACTACGATCAGGTTCAGCAAAAAGGTAGGCATTGACGTTCCACGACGTTCACCAAGCTGCACCAGGGCTGACCAAATAGTCTGACCCCAAAGGTGTCTCACTCTAAACTGAAATAAACGACATCTAACTAATCTAGTTACATCCCTACCTAGAAAAATGGCTGACACTGAGTGTGGTTGATTCACAAACTACATTAAAACTACTACACCACCAGAAACTAGAACAAAGAAGGGGTGTGACAAAAACTCACGAAATGGAGGAGGTCTCACTCAGCTCTCTATTCCACAACAAGGGTTGTACATAAACCTCTCTGGCTCTCTGGATCGGTATCCTCCTCATCAGGATTCCCATCTGGACTCCCCCAAAGACCAGGGTTCGATTTGTCCCTGTCGACATCTTCGTGGATATGCCTGGAAATGGCATTTTGGCTCCTTCCCTCTCGTTCATCGTTCTGGAAGTTCCACCATCATGCTGGTTCCTGTAGAAACGTCACCCCCCCCCCCCCATACTGGGATGGTATTAGCCCATGGTGACTGCTTCAACCATGGTGAATAAAAGTCCAATCACGTGGGTAGCGAAATAAGTTGCGTGATTATTCATCCTCTCACTTCCAAAATTATAATGTCCGTCGTGACTATTATGGGCTTCAATTATAAGATACGACACAGCCTTAATCTTGCAGATGTGGATTAGCATGTGAGCTAATACTATTTTATAATGCTACACGTGCTAGTGACGCTACTTTTGTATCACGCAGCATCCGTGAATTATACGACGTTTCAAAGATGAAATTTCCACTTTGGCAATTTAAATATCTCATACTATTATAATCACACTTATTCAGGATAATTGTAACACTATTACCTGTATATTTCCACTAGGCATCTGCCCTCCACATACGCGTGGGTAATATGTGATGTCACAGCAATGTTGTGCAATACACTATACTTGCCAATAATTATTTCCCAAGCTTCTTATTTAATTCACTGGACTTCATCGACAGTGAATATTAGTATTTGCTTGCTCGATGGCACCTTATAATCACTTATTAACGCTAAACAGCGGATATTCTTCTACGTCTCGTAGGACAAATGTAATTCCACGCCTACACAAGGCGGATTCTCAAGACGCAGTGCCCCGGTACTGGTGTCTCTAGAAAGTAGGTCGTCAAAACGAAAACGTTGAGCGACTACTTACGTTCCTTTTTTGCGTATCTGCAAGGGTATTACCTTACCTAAAGTAAAAATAAACATTCTCCAAAATGTTTTAATAATGCAGCATGACGAAATGGAATATTCTGAGTCTCGTAGGAAAGATAAAAATAATTAATAAGACCTCAGATAATAATTAGCAGTTTACACCAAAGTCAAAAGTGCGATTCACCGCTACTTCAAAGTATCGCGTGATCTCTCAGCTTCACGTGGCTTCCTGGGTGTGTTCAAAAGTACAACATCCCCTCATAAATGCTCTGTCATAAAAAAAATATCACATGAACCATAGCTCAGCGGGTTCAGTATGTCCACATAGAACATCTATCTTCAGAAAAGTGGAAGAGGCAGTGGTCCCAGAGTCCTCTACTCGCCAAGTTCCTGCTCCTTTCCCCCCCACCAAGGACATACTTTTCCTCCACGCAGTGAGTGGTTGTGATACCACGTCAGCACCGATGGATTGGGGAAGAACAAAATTTGCAGCACCTACATGAAGAATACCTCCATCTCTGCAGTAGTGGCTCCGTTTCTCACACCAAACGCTAGTCCTCAGCAGATCAGCGACGCTGGAGAAAAGTTCCTGGTAGCAGTTTATAGAGGCGGCATTGACAATGACAACCTCGTCGACCTGCGGTACAGATTATTCACACGATCAGTGACGAAGGCTAAATTGCAATTAGCCCGCCTACCACTAACAAGGGACGCTACCAGAGACCACTCTCTCCACTTACCTGCAAGTACAGGCGTGGTTAGGCAATGAACTTCTCCCATCAGTTTGGGGCTGGAGCCTAACCACGCGAGGGGTACTACCAATCCCCACAACCAGAAATGTTGCATAGGATAATATCCTCCAGATTGTTTTCTGCAAGTGCAGCTGCAAGAAAGCAGGTTTTAGGTTCTCGGCAATGTGAAAGCACTGCACAGGCCATTCCTGCGAAAATGCCCCCGCAACTGATTTGAACGAGGAGGACTCACCAGACATAGTCGAAGAATACGACGACAGAGAGGACGTCATTAATAGCCTGATCACTCAGGAGGTCGACGAGCACTTAGAAACAGAACCAATAGCTAATAAATCCCGACAGGAACTGTAATGAGTACAAATGAGTACCTACTATATTTACATGTATATATGAATACCTTTCAATAATAATATCTCTATTCCATATAATGTATGCCTTGTGAATACATTAATATTATTAATTACATTATTTTTTTCCACGAAAGGACTACGTCTTTCTTTTTACCTGCCCCGGGAAAATTATGTAATAAGAGGCGGAGGGTTTGGGGGAGGGAGAGATTTCGGGGGGGGGGGGAGTAGAGGGGAGGGCAGAGGTCAATCCTAAAAGTAACTAATATCAATAACAACATGATGTAATTATGGTTGGCTTTCATCAGACTAGGAAATTAGCTTTTGTGAATTGGGGTTGAGTGGGGGAAAGGGGGGGGGGGGATCAGGAGGGGGGGGGTATAACAGAAGAAATATGGTGGAATTCTGTATTTTTGGGCATTTTTTAGCAAATTTTGAAAAATGACATTTTTTTCGAAGCGCCATTTCTCGGTAACGAATTGGCATACAAACATGTCTGAATAGCCAAACTTGTAGGAAATTGAACGCTCTATAGAACAGCATATGAATGCTTTTGCCGTAGGACGTAAGGGAAAAACGTTATTGAGGACAACCTGGAGGAAGGTCGAAACTTTTGGAGTTTTTAGCCCCGTCCACTTTTTGCACAGGGTCCTCGAGGTCCACAACTTGCTAAAATGTCAATTAACCACCCCTCAACAACATCCCAATGTTTCATTAAATTCTGACCTTTTTATATTTGAAACTACCTGTCGACTGGGCTATTAGGCAGTTTCATAAGGTAGATGTTTAAGATTTCTTTTGTACATTTTCACCAATATTATTCATAACATAATCTTTCACTATCAACTTCTCTCTATTATATACCATTTACTCTATTTGAAAGCTTTTCATTTTATTTTTAATTCAAAATTATTTGTAAGGATATCCATTTCTATTTAGCATTATTGCCCTAGTTTTAGAATTAAATATCATTCAATTTCGCTGAAGAAGGTATCAATGACACACCGAAACGTGTACGTTCAATTATTTATTAAACATCATTTTCACAATATAGACAAGGCGGGTTTCACAATTACATATTACTCTTCAGCGGTCAACACGAATTTGCCGAATTACTGGGCGGGGTACAATGTATATTATATTAAAATAAATCAATAAGTTAATAAGCACACCTGAAAAAATATACAAGTACTAGCTCTTATGCCCAGCGTTGCTCGGGATCATATTTGGATACTAGGATATCGTATCTTAGCTCGCTGTGTCGTATTGTGATCAACCCGGAGGAAGGTCGTTGTTATAATGAGCAATATTATTGCCACTCGAAGTTCTTGTGCGTGCTTTTTATCTGATCAAAAATTGTGTTGAAATTGTTAAGTAGGTGGGTTCGACGGCTCTCTACTGTTTGAAGCATATAATAGATTAATCCTGAAATTTCTCTGATATAACTAAATATTTAAACAGCCTATTTTCATCTTAGTATGCATTATTAACCTAACATTTCATTTTAAGGGCCGAAGAATTTCTTTTTCTTCATTGTATTAGCCTTGCGTGTTTTGTCGATCAGTAACATTTCAAGAGGATAATGGTAGACCGCAGATAAACTCCTAGAATCCCAGCATCATAATAACATATGCATTTGATTAAGGGAATAATGAATACCGAAATGAAAAAAATCCACAGCCTGTTTCCAGTCGACCGACAGGGCCAGGGAATGAAATGAATGAAGCCCCCATCTAGAGGCGAGGATATGATCTGTGCCGGCTGCCGAAGCATTTCACACTCCCCTGGGGCAATGATTAAATGAATGACAGATGAAATGAAATGAAATGATGGAGAGTGTTGCTGAAAAGAAATTTGTGACTGGGAAAACCAAAGTACCGGAGAAAAACCTGTCTGCCTACGCTTTGTCCAGCAAAAATCTCACATGAACTAACCGGGATTTGAACCACGGACCCAGCGGTGACAGGGCGGCGTGCTGCCGCCTAAACTAAGCAGGCTCTAACGCACACCAAACGAAAATACATAATAAATATCATCTAAGAACCTATATGTCCACCCACACTTAAATAAGAACCACTGATAGGACCGCAGAGACACCTTGTGACCACGAGACAAACTAACCCTATTCAGAACACCATATCACCCAGGTGACCAAATCTGGACCCAGGTCCTTGATGATGAACTTCGATAACAAAAATTAGAAGATTGGTAACAAATCAACTCTGAAGTTATATTTACCAAAAACCTCCTTCTTCAGATAAACTATATACTGAAACACTCGTAGACTAAAAGCTACACACGTAGTATAACAAGTAGTTCCGTGAAGAACTATACAGCCTATTTTCATATATCCTACTTATTTTAACTGCCACAATCAACATACAAAATTTCAGTTTAATTGCTGTAACAGATTCGTAGATATTGAGAACCGTCTAAATATTTCAGATGGTCGCCAGGTTGGATTTTTATTTTTGTACTATTACATTAAGATTATTGTGTACGTGTGGTATTCAAACTTCAATCGCATGATTAGACAACAAGAAGTAAAAACGAGATTTTAAAATTACGCACAGCAGCCATCTTGTGATAATGCAAACCATTGAAATAAATTAGATGCCAATGGATCAACATTTGTATAAGCATTTAACGTGCAACGTTTCACGGCACTCGGATAGTTAATTCGCGAGAAACGTCCATTTAAATATGTATACTTCGCGTCGCCACCATGTTGGATTTGTGCTCACCAGGTTCCTGAATGTCCTATATGTTCATAGTCTCTATGAACATAAAAAAATTCAGTTTGGTTGCTGTAAAAGATTCATAGATATTGAGAACCGCCTAAATATTTCGGGAGCTCACCATTTAGGAGTGTTATGTGTATAGGCCATAGAGTTATGTACCATTCAAGGACAATTATTGCCTAGGTTCACTATTCAAACTTTCACTTCGATCGCATGATTACGACACAAGAAATTAAAACTTAATTTTAAAATTTCGCACAGCCGCCTTCTTGAGGTTATGTAAGCAATTGAATTAAATTAGATGGCAGTGCATTACAATCTGCAAAATCAATTACTGTACCACATTTCACTGCGCTCAGAAAGTTAAATCACGAGAAAAGTCTATTAAAATATTTTAAATTCGCTTGGTCGCCATGTTCGTTTCGTACTTTACAGGTTTATGAAATATACATAGGTATACCTGTATCAGTACCCTTTATCACCGTACAAAATTGCAGGGTGATATCTGTAATAGTTTCGGAGATATAGAATGTCAGTGAAATATTTCGCACAGCCGCCATTTTGAGGTTATGTAAACAATTGAACTAAATTAGACTCCAGTGCATTACAATGTGTATAAACATTTGCTGTACCAAGTTTCATTACGTTTAGATAGTTAAATCGCGAGAAAAGTCTATTTAAATGTCTCAAATTCGCTTGGCCGCCATGTTGGTTTTGTAGTCACCAGGTTTTTGAAAGTCTCATAGGTGAACTTGTAGTTGTGCCCTTTATCACCGTACACAATTTCAGGGCGATATCGGTAATAGTTTCGGAGATATTGAATGCTAGTGAAATATTTCGCACAGCCGCCATGTTGGATTGGAGAGACGTAACAAAATTTGAAGGGCACGGTCGAGGTCGCCGGGAATAGTGCTATGAACTTCCCGAGTTTCATTGAAATCGCCCCAGCCGTTTCGATTTTATTAGGGGGGGACACACACACGAATCACACACACACGCACACACACACACACACACGCACACACACACGGACAAAAGGTGATCTCATAAGCCTATTTTTTCAAAATTGAAAATAGGCTAAAAAAAGACAGTAAAACAAACAAGAAGTTCCGTGACGAACTAAAGAGCCTACTTTTCATGCCAATGATTATTCTACAGTATATGAACCTATCTAGAATAATGACGAAATTAAGTTGCTAATATCGAAATTTCTAATTAGTTCGAAATATTGTATACCTGGCATAATGTAGCCTAATAGAGCACTACAGTTGGCAGCCCTGATGACTGAATATATTCTTAGTTCCATCTCTTAAGGTACAGAATACAAAATTTCGTTGAAGTCCAATGAATAGCATGGACGTTACATGCAGTTAAACATTGGATCTAACAGCGCGCGTAAAATCATGTTGGCAACAATGTCATGCATGTATTGGTCAGAAATAATCTGAAATAACATGATCTATTGTTATGCCAATTTTGAATGAAATCCATTACTTAGTATAGAAGTTACACGCATTTTAAAATTGGACCTATCAGCAGGCTTAGAATCATGTTGGCAGCACTGACGTATATTAGTTACTCCAAATTCATCTAGAATGCCAGGTACTATTCGTGTGCAAAGTTTAGAGCTATTGGCTTGCATACTTTCTGATACTGTATATTGATATTAGGGTAACAAAAATAGGGACAGCACATATTAACAGTTGGCAGCCCTGGTTGCTCTTAAGAATACGCATAGTCATATCTGTTATGGTACACATAGCACATACGAAATTTGGTTGAAATCCAACTGATAGTATGGAAGTTACATGTATTTAAAGTTGGACCTGTCAGCAGGCTTAGAATCATGTTGGTAGCACTGACGTATATAAGTTACTCCAAATTAATATAGAATGTCAGGTACTATAAGTGTACATAGTTTAAAGCTGTCGGCTTGCATACTTTCTGATATATTGGTATTTGGATAAAATAAATTAGGAGCATTTATTAACAGTTGGCAGCCCTGGTGGGTCTAAAGAATACGCTCAGTCATATCTGGTTGTGTACACATTCAACATACGAAATTTGGTTGAATTCCAATTGATAGTGTCGAAGTTAGATGCATTTAAAAATTGGACCTATCAGCAGGCTTATAATCATTTTGGCAACACTGCCATGTATGGCCTCCTGGAAATTTAACTGCAATATTATTATCTATACGTGTGCCAATTTTGAAATAGCTCCCATTCATACCTTCCAAGATATCCAACATGGAGCTCAAATTTCAATTGCGACTTTTTAGCAGTTGGTAGCAATGACATCATTTTCAAATATGGCCGTGAGATATTCGGGTATAGATCTTCACTCCTACCAAATTTTGCTTCGATTGCTCCAGCCGTTTAGGAGTTGATAGTGGGGGACACACACACAGCCAGACAGACAGACAGAAGGACAGACAGACAGACAGACAGACAGACAGACAGACAGACATTTGCCCGATCTCATAAGTCTACTTTTTCCTCATTTTTGCAAAATGTGAAAAGTAGGCTAAAAAGAATCAAATAAAGTATGCATAAATAACCCCTGGCACGACAGCCCATGAAGGGCCTAGGCCTACCAAGTGACCGCTGCCCAGCTATTTGGCCTGCAGATATTGGGGTGACGCGTGATCAGTGCATCGGGTTCCGTCGGCCGTTAATCATGGTTTCCGTGATCGGGGCGCTGCCTTTCTGTCAGACAGCTACTCAGTTGTCCTCACGAGGCTGAGTGCAGCCCGTTCCAGCCCTCACGTCAGTTTCCAAAATCCCTGATGGAGCCGGGAATCAAACCCAGGGTCTCCGGGTGAGAGGCAGGCACGCTACCCCAACACCACGGGGCTGGCAAGAAGGCATAAAGGCGAGAAAAATAACATTTTCTCCGCTCATAATGTAAAATAACGAATCCTCACCAATGCTGTAGGTCCCCATCCGCCCTTTGGTACAAATCCACACCATTTTACAGGGCTCAAATCCTCACCATTTCACCAATCTGAACCGAATTATGCGTACTTACCATTTGGAACAAATAAAATTATAAAGCTTGTGGGGCATGGGAATTCAGCATTTGTGCCAAAGGGCCTAAATGAAAGGAATGGAGAGGGCTGTCCGAATTTTCAAGTTGATAGTGTTATTCGTCTTGTTCCAAATGGTAAGTACGTATAATTCGGTTCAGATTGGTGAAATGGTGTAGATTTGTACCAAAGGGCCTAACTGAAAGGAATGGAGAGGGCTATCTAAAATTATCGTTGCCAAAAAACTTTCTTGGGGTGTGCACCACAACCCTACAAAATTTCAATGCAATCGGTTGAACGGTGTCGGAGTCCATTAACGTCGGACAGATATACATACCCATTTTTAGCCTATTTTCATTTTATGAAAAACTAGGCCTATGAGATCACCTTTCGTCCGTGTGTGTGTGTGCGTGTCAGTTTGTGTGCCGTGTGTGTGATGTGTGTGTGATGTGTGAGTGTGTGTCCCCCTAATAACTCCTAAACGGCTGGAGTGATTTCAATGAAACTCAGTAAGTTCATAGCACTATTACGAACGAACCCGACCATGTCTTTCATTTATTTTTTACGTCTCACCAATCCAACATGGTGGCTGTGCGAAATATTTGACTAGTATTCAATATCTCCGAAACTATTACAGATATCATCCTGAAATTTTGTACGGTGGTAAAGAGAACTACTAGAAGTTCACCTATGTGACTTTCGAAAACCTGGCAACTACAAAACCAACATGGTCGCCAAGCGAATTTGCGGCTTTTAAATAGACGTTTCTTGCGATTTAACCAACCAAACGCAATTAAGCATGGTACAGTATATGTTTATACACATTGTAATGCACCGACATCTAACTTCGTTCAATTGTTTACATAACCTCAAGATGGCGGCTGTGCGAATTTTAAAATTGAGTTTTAATTTCGTGTGTCGTAATCATGCGATTGAAGTGAAAGTTTGAATATTGAACCTACGCAATAATTTTCCTTTAATGGTACATAACTCTATGGCCTATACATATAACAATCCAACATGGCGACCATCCGAAATAATTAGTCGGTTCTCAATATCTACGAATCTATTACAGCAGTCAAACTGATTTTTAATTGTTTATAGGGGCTATGAACATAAGTTCACCTATGGGACTTTCAATAACCTGGTGATCACAAATCCAACATGGCGGCGACGCGAAGTATAAATATTTAAATGGACGTGTCTCGTAATTCAACCATCCGAGTGCAGTGAAACTTGGTACAGTAAATGCTTATACAAATCTTAATCCACTGGCATCTAATTTATTTCAATTGTTTCCATAACCACAATATGGCGGCTGTGGATAATTTTAAAATCTCGTTTTTATTTTTTTACTTTTTGTGGCCTAATCATGCGATTGAAGTTTGAATACTACACGTACACAATAATCTTCATCTAACAGTACATAACTCTTAAGACCTACATATATAATAATCCAACATGGCGACCATCCGAAATATTTAGTCGGCTCTCAATATCTAGGAATCTATTACAGCAATCAAACTGAAATTTTGAATGTTGATAGTGGCAATTAACATAAGTAGGATATATGAAAATAGGCTTAGTTCTTCACGGAACTACTTGTTTTATATAAGATTAATTTTAATCACTATTAAATTAAATCACTCTCCTCAATTGACCATTACTTATTTGCAACACCGTGGTGGTGCAGCGGTCAAGCTGTTGGCCTCTCACCAAGGCGGACCGGGTTCGATTCCCGGTCAATGCATGTGAGATTTTCGAAGTGAAATGCCATGTCCTGTGGTTCGGATTCCACGTAAAACGGAGGTCCCGTGGCTCATGATCGCGAGATTAACGGTCACGTTAAACTACAAGCTTCCTTCCTTCTATTTGCAACACCGTAGAGAGGAATAAACGATGCACAACGAGCAGCCACACGAAGCAAAACGCATACAACAAACCGATCCACACAACAAGACACACGCATCCCCAGATAAGGAAATAAAGTGAAGAGAAGTGTAATTACGTGGAGCGATGACTACAATACAACTCTTTAGGAATTTCTCGCCTTATTAGTTTAAATCAAAGCACGTCCCTGCACGCAGGAGGCCATAACCCTTAGGGAATTGAGAAGGCTACATTTATTATTGAATTTATTATTGTTATTATATAAAAATACATGCAATTTTTCAGAAGCGTTCAGTTACTTGCTTATTTATTTATATATTATATACATTGGGAAGTTCCGTTCGTATTATGTTACTAAAACATACCCTTTAGTGCAGTTTTACTTCTTGGAGAACACAGGGAAGTAATTTCGTTAGGATTAATGTTTTCGACTCAATAGGAGGCTTTCTAGGCTTTTAACTCAAACAATTACTTGTTGAAAACTTAAGATGCCAAATCAGATGTTCCCCACCCGCTAAAGGCGAAAATAAAATGCACTAAACATCTAATCAAGGGAGTAATATATTGGATACGAGCAACATCGACCAGAAGCAAATGTATGCACGAGGCTTCCACAGTAGTGCCAAGTAGTGCCACCAAGCCTGAACACCTTGACCATCAAGGTAAGACAGCTGAGGGCAGTAACGTACTCAGTGTGAGAACAATGAAGCAACAAGTTGGCATAAAATGATGCATAACATTGGGGAAAAATAGCGTCAGAGATGCATTAAAAGTAGCTGCAAGGTTTGTGAGACGAGAACCATGCGTAGAAATGGGGTTTACTACTAGTTCAATCAATTTTGCGACGGGATGGTAATGTCTGGGGATAAACCATGTTTGAAGTGGCCGTCCGCAAGTAGAACCCCAGAGGAGATCGAGTGAGTTTGGACACATGCTGATATGGGATTGATGTCTGAATCTCAACGTTGATGGTGGAGGAATTGGGCAATAATAAGGACAGGATGGGCGTTCACTTGAATGTTAGGCAGCCGTTGAGAACCTGGCACCTCGTCTCACAGAGGTTCAGTGATATCTTAACAAAAACATTGCGCCATAACTTCCGATCAGTATCTACTCGCCCTTGTGAGTGTGAAACGGGCCAGTGCCGAATAGTAAGCGGGTTGCCATGGCAACGACAGGAAGGCTGAGGGAAGGGAAGTCCCTTCTCCTCGTTCTTCGCCTTACCCATCAGTGCAATCATTCGAGAAAATTTGGGTAATCATTTATGATCTGTTGTTGGTTTGACTCTCACAAGCTGACAGAAGAGTGAACGGAAAACATATGGAAACCTACGAAGGTATTTTACCACGTGTGACCATGAATAAACTTTCTGCGAAGCATTGTCACAATGGCTGATACGAAATACACGCGGCAATCCATGGAAAAGTTCCTGCAGAAGTCATTCGCCTTTACGTAGACAAGTATGGCATCAACTGCATGTAATTTCGTTCCATGGGCAAACCGTAAATTCTAGAGCCTATTCAACAACCATCCATCACAGCTCCATTGACCAGTTTGGAAACAGCATCTCCAGAGTATCCTCGAAAATTTTAATTAAATATTTAGAACATTTATTTAATCAAATTAAACGTAAGGATATCAGTAGGGGAGTGAGGCGGTTTCTAACCCCCCCCACTAATAACTTCTCTGACGTCACAATCTCAGATATATAATACTTGATATTTCGCGACCCCATGGTCCGATTTTGACATGCGACATATCGTTGGACTCGGGCTGACGCCCTCTTTCCAATGGACTACTCATTTCAACCCCTAAATAAAACCTACCCCTACTAGGGGGTGAAATTGTAATGTTTTTAGTGAAAGTCTCTTTTCAAATGCGACATGTATAATGTGCGCTGCTAAAATGAACTTAAACGTGGTTGCTCATATCGCGCATGCGTTTTACGAGATGTCGCTATGGATTAACATTTTTGTTTTTGTTTTGTACGCATGCGCACTTGGGATTTTTGTAAGAGGGCGAGCTCTTTGAAAAAAATGATTGATAAGAAGGGTTTTGGTGGTGAGGAGAGAACCAGATAATCGCCTACTTTCCTACGACGTTTGCCGATATCTCTCGAACGCAAGGTCGGATTTGGACGTGTGACGTGTCAAATCGCTTGTCTCAAAGCCCTATATCTATATATTTAAAACACTAAGCTGTTTTTTGTACACACGAGATTGTGAAAACGACTTAACCGATTGGCTTCGTAAGACATTCTAACGAAAGCTCTTGGCATGCAGATTTGCAGAGTTTCTTTAAAAGGAAAATATATGTTACGGTATATTTTTAAATGATTAAAGAAATATGTAATATTTGACACTCCCGCGCATTCGCACAATGGCCTTTCTCAACAAGGAAAATGGCGATTCCGGTCGCGTCTAACTGAGATCTTTGTTTATGACAATTAAAAAGGGTCTCCAATAATGTTAATTATGTTTTTACAATATGCATTGAATTAGAATTATATTAAATAAACCACGAATTGAAGGACTTAAACTGCAGGTTGAGCGTGTATACTGGTTAGATAGCTTAATACTGAAGTCTTACATAGTTGTCTGGATGGCCGAGGGGATAAGCTTACTGCCTAGAAATATGTATTATGCATGATCGAGAGGGTTCGATTCCCACCTCGGATATGTTTTTTTATTTTCGTTTTCTGCCTTCCTACGATTGGTATTACATTGTAGAAACATATTTCACTTTTATCATTCCCGTCAAGTAACGAATTCTCTGTTGCCATCCTTTGCATGGTCGAGAGGGTTCGATTCCCACCTCGGTTATGTTTTTTTTTATTTTCATTATCTTCCTTCCTACGATTGGTATTACATTGTAGAAACATATTTCACTTTTATCATTCCCGTAAAGTAACGAATTCTCTGTTGCCATCATTTGCATGGTCGAGAGGGTTCGATTCCCACCTCGGATACGTTCTTTTATTTTCATTTTCTTCTTTCCTACGATTGGTATTACATTGTAGAGATATATTTCACTTTTTTCATTCCCGTAAAGTAACGAATTCTCTGTTGCCATCCTTTGCATGGTCGAGAGGGTTCGATTCCCACCTCGGATATGGTTTTTTTTGTTTTCTTCCTTTCTGCGATTGGTATTACATTGTAGAAATATATTTCACTTTTATCATTCCCGTAAAGTAACGAATTCGCTGTTGCTATCTATATATTTAAAACACTAAGCTGTTTTTTGTACACACGAGATTGTGAAAACGACTTAACCGATTGGCTTCGTAAGACATTCTAACGAAAGCTCTTGGCATGCAGATTTGCAGAGTTTCTTTAAAAGGAAAATATATGTTACGGTATATTTTTAAATGATTAAAGAAATATGTAATATTTGACACTCCCGCGCATGCGCACAATGGCCTTTCTCAACAAGGAAAATGGCGATTCCGGTCGCGTCTAACTGAGATCTTTGTTTATGACAATTAAAAAGGGTCTCCAATAATGTTAATTATGTTTTTACAATATGCATTGAATTAGAATTATATTAAATAAACCACGAATTGAAGGACTTAAACTGCAGGTTGAGCGTGTATACTGGTTAGATAGCTTAATACTGAAGTCTCACACAGTTGTCTGGGTGGCTGAGGGGATAAGCTTACTGCCTAGAAATATGTATTATGCATGATCGAGAGGGTTCGATTCCCACCTCGGATATGTTTTTTTATTTTCGTTTTCTGCCTTCCTACGATTGGTATTACATTGTAGAAACATATTTCACTTTTATCATTCCCGTCAAGTAACGAATTCTCTGTTGCCATCCTTTGCATGGTCGAGAGGGTTCGATTCCCACCTCGGTTATGTTTTTTTATTTTCATTATCTTCCTTCCTACGATTGGTATTACATTGTAGAAACATATTTCACTTTTATCATTCCCGTAAAGTAACGAATTCTCTGTTGCCATCCTTTGCATGGTCGAGAGGGTTCGATTCCCACCTCGGATACGTTCTTTTATTTTCATTTTCTTCTTTCCTACGATTGGTATTACATTGTAGAGACATATTTCACTTTTTTCATTCCCGTAAAGTAACGAATTCTCTGTTGCCATCCTTTGCATGGTCGAGAGGGTTCGATTCCCACCTCGGATATGGTTTTTTTTGTTTTCTTCTTTCTACGATTGGTATTTCATTGTAGAAATATATTTCACTTTTATCATTCCCGTAAAGTAACGAATTCGCTGTTGCCATCTATATATTTAAAACACTAAGCTGTTTTTTGTACACACGAGATTGTGAAAACGACTTAACCGATTGGCTTCGTAAGACATTCTAACGAAAGCTCTTGGCATGCAGATTTGCAGAGTTTCTTTAAAAGGAAAATATATGTTACGGTATATTTTTAAATGATTAAAGAAATATGTAATATTTGACACTCCCGCGCATGCGCACAATGGCCTTTCTCAACAAGGAAAATGGCGATTCCGGTCGCGTCTAACTGAGATCTTTGTTTATGACAATTAAAAAGGGTCTCCAATAATGTTAATTATGTTTTTACAATATGCATTGAATTAGAATTATATTAAATAAACCACGAATTGAAGGACTTAAACTGCAGGTTGAGCGTGTATACTGGTTAGATAGCTTAATACTGAAGTCGCACACAGATGTCTGGATGGCCGAGGGGATAAGCTTACTGCCTAGAAATATGTATTATGCATGATCGAGAGGGTTCGATTCCCACCTCGGATATGTTTTTTATTTTCGTTTTCTGCCCTCCTACGATTGGTATTACATTGTAGAAACATATTTCACTTTTATCATTCCCGTCAAGTAACGAATTCTCTGTTGCCATCCTTTGCATGGTCGAGAGGGTTCGATTCCCACCTCGGTTATGTTTTTTTTATTTTCATTATCTTCCTTCCTACGATTGGTATTACATTGTAGAAACATATTTCACTTTTATCATTCCCGTAAAGTAACGAATTCTCTGTTGCCATCCTTTGCATGGTCGAGAGGGTTCGATTCCCACCTCGGATACGTTCTTTTATTTTCATTTTCTTCTTTCCTACGATTGGTATTACATTGTAGAGACATATTTCACTTTTTTCATTCCCGTAAAGTAACGAATTCTCTGTTGCCATCCTTTGCATGGTCGAGAGGGTTCGATTCCCACCTCGGATATGTTTTTTTTGTTTTCTTCTTTCTACGATTGGTATTTCATTGTAGAAATATATTTCACTTTTATCATTCCCGTAAAGTAACGAATTCGCTGTTGCCATCTTCTATATATTTAAAACACTAAGCTGTTTTTTGTACACACGAGATTGTGAAAACGACTCAACCGATTGGCTTCGTAAGACATTCTAACGAAAGCTCTTGGCATGCAGATTTGCAGAGTTTCTTTAAAAGGAAAATATATGTTACGGTATATTTTTAAATGATTAAAGAAATATGTAATATTTGACACTCCCGCTCATGCGCACAATGCCCTTTCTCAACAAGGAAAATGGCGATTCCGGTCGCGTCTAACTGAGATCTTTGTTTATGACAATTAAAAAGGGTCTCCAATAATGTTAATTATGTTTTTACAATATGCATTGAATTAGAATTATATTAAATAAACCACGAATTGAAGGACTTAAACTGCAGGTTGAGCGTGTATACTGGTTAGATAGCTTAATACTGAAGTCTCACACTGTTGTCTGGATGGCCGAGGGGATAAGCTTACCGCCTAGAAATATGTATTATGCATGATCGAGAGGGTTCGATTCCCACCTCGGATATGTTTTTTTATTTTCGTTTTCTGCCTTCCTACGATTGGTATTACATTGTAGAAACATATTTCACTTTTATCATTCCCGTCAAGTAACGAATTCTCTGTTGCCATCCTTTGCATGGTCGAGAGGGTTCGATTCCCACCTCGGTTATGTTTTTTTTATTTTCATTATCTTCCTTCCTACGATTGGTATTACATTGTAGAAACATATTTCACTTTTATCATTCCCGTAAAGTAACGAATTCTCTGTTGCCATCCTTTGCATGGTCGAGAGGGTTCGATTCCCACCTCGGATACGTTCTTTTATTTTCATTTTCTTCTTTCCTACGATTGGTATTACATTGTAGAGATATATTTCACTTTTTTCATTCCCGTAAAGTAACGAATTCTCTGTTGCCATCCTTTGCATGGTCGAGAGGGTTCGATTCCCACCTCGGATATGTTTTTTTTTTGTTTTCTTCCTTTCTGCGATTGGTATTACATTGTAGAAATATATTTCACTTTTATCATTCCCGTAAAGTAACGAATTCGCTGTTGCTATCTATCTATATATTTAAAACACTAAGCTGTTTTTTGTACACACGAGATTGTGAAAACGACTTAACCGATTGGCTTCGTAAGACATTCTAACGAAAGCTCTTGGCATGCAGATTTGCAGAGTTTCTTTAAAAGGAAAATATATGTTACGGTATATTTTTAAATGATTAAAGAAATATGTAATATTTGACACTCCCGCGCATGCGCACAATGGCCTTTCTCAACAAGGAAAATGGCGATTCCGGTCGCGTCTAACTGAGATCTTTGTTTATGACAATTAAAAAGGGTCTCCAATAATGTTAATTATGTTTTTACAATATGCATTGAATTAGAATTATATTAAATAAACCACGAATTGAAGGACTTAAACTGCAGGTTGAGCGTGTATACTGGTTAGATAGCTTAATACTGAAGTCGCACACAGATGTCTGGATGGCCGAGGGGATAAGCTTACTGCCTAGAAATATGTATTATGCATGATCGAGAGGGTTCGATTCCCACCTCGGATATGTTTTTTATTTTCGTTTTCTGCCCTCCTACGATTGGTATTACATTGTAGAAACATATTTCACTTTTATCATTCCCGTCAAGTAACGAATTCTCTGTTGCCATCCTTTGCATGGTCGAGAGGGTTCGATTCCCACCTCGGTTATGTTTTTTTTATTTTCATTATCTTCCTTCCTACGATTGGTATTACATTGTAGAAACATATTTCACTTTTATCATTCCCGTAAAGTAACGAATTCTCTGTTGCCATCCTTTGCATGGTCGAGAGGGTTCGATTCCCACCTCGGATACGTTCTTTTATTTTCATTTTCTTCTTTCCTACGATTGGTATTACATTGTAGAGACATATTTCACTTTTTTCATTCCCGTAAAGTAACGAATTCTCTGTTGCCATCCTTTGCATGGTCGAGAGGGTTCGATTCCCACCTCGGATATGTTTTTTTTGTTTTCTTCTTTCTACGATTGGTATTTCATTGTAGAAATATATTTCACTTTTATCATTCCCGTAAAGTAACGAATTCGCTGTTGCCATCTATATATTTAAAACACTAAGCTGTTTTTTGTACACACGAGATTGTGAAAACGACTCAACCGATTGGCTTCGTAAGACATTCTAACGAAAGCTCTTGGCATGCAGATTTGCAGAGTTTCTTTAAAAGGAAAATATATGTTACGGTATATTTTTAAATGATTAAAGAAATATGTAATATTTGACACTCCCGCTCATGCGCACAATGCCCTTTCTCAACAAGGAAAATGGCGATTCCGGTCGCGTCTAACTGAGATCTTTGTTTATGACAATTAAAAAGGGTCTCCAATAATGTTAATTATGTTTTTACAATATGCATTGAATTAGAATTATATTAAATAAACCACGAATTGAAGGACTTAAACTGCAGGTTGAGCGTGTATACTGGTTAGATAGCTTAATACTGAAGTCTCACACTGTTGTCTGGATGGCCGAGGGGATAAGCTTACTGCCTAGAAATATGTATTATGCATGATCGAGAGGGTTCGATTCCCACCTCGGATATGTTTTTTTATTTTCGTTTTCTGCCTTCCTACGATTGGTATTACATTGTAGAAACATATTTCACTTTTATCATTCCCGTCAAGTAACGAATTCTCTGTTGCCATCCTTTGCATGGTCGAGAGGGTTCGATTCCCACCTCGGTTATGTTTTTTTTATTTTCATTATCTTCCTTCCTACGATTGGTATTACATTGTAGAAACATATTTCACTTTTATCATTCCCGTAAAGTAACGAATTCTCTGTTGCCATCCTTTGCATGGTCGAGAGGGTTCGATTCCCACCTCGGATACGTTCTTTTATTTTCATTTTCTTCTTTCCTACGATTGGTATTACATTGTAGAGATATATTTCACTTTTTTCATTCCCGTAAAGTAACGAATTCTCTGTTGCCATCCTTTGCATGGTCGAGAGGGTTCGATTCCCACCTCGGATATGTTTTTTTTGTTTTCTTCCTTTCTGCGATTGGTATTACATTGTAGAAATATATTTCACTTTTATCATTCCCGTAAAGTAACGAATTCGCTGTTGCTATCTATATATTTAAAACACTAAGCTGTTTTTTGTACACACGAGATTGTGAAAACGACTTAACCGATTGGCTTCGTAAGACATTCTAACGAAAGCTCTTGGCATGCAGATTTGCAGAGTTTCTTTAAAAGGAAAATATATCTTACGGTATTTTTTTAAATGATTAAAGAAATATGTAATATTTGACACTCCCGCGCATGCGCACAATGGCCTTTCTCAACAAGGAAAATGGCGATTCCGGTCGCGTCTAACTGAGATCTTTGTTTATGACAATTAAAAAGGGTCTCCAATAATGTTAATTATGTTTTTACAATATGCATTGAATTAGAATTATATTAAATAAACCACGAATTGAAGGACTTAAACTGCAGGTTGAGCGTGTATACTGGTTAGATAGCTTAATACTGAAGTCTCACACAGTTGTCTGGATGGCCGAGGGGATAAGCTTACTGCCTAGAAATATGTATTATGCATGATCGAGAGGGTTCGATTCCCACCTCGGATATGTTTTTTTATTTTCGTTTTCTGCCTTCCTACGATTGGTATTACATTGTAGAAACATATTTCACTTTTATCATTCCCGTCAAGTAACGAATTCTCTGTTGCCATCCTTTGCATGGTCGAGAGGGTTCGATTCCCACCTCGGTTATGTTTTTTTATTTTCATTTTCTTCCTTCCTACGATTGGTATTACATTGTAGAAACATATTTCACTTTTATCATTCCCGTAAAGTAACGAATTCTCTGTTGCCATCCTTTGCATGGTCGAGAGGGTTCGATTCCCACCTCGGATACGTTCTTTTATTTTCATTTTCTTCTTTCCTACGATTGGTATTACATTGTAGAGACATATTTCACTTTTTTCATTCCCGTAAAGTAACGAATTCTCTGTTGCCATCCTTTGCATGGTCGAGAGGGTTCGATTCCCACCTCGGATATGGTTTTTTTTGTTTTCTTCTTTCTACGATTGGTATTTCATTGTAGAAATATATTTCACTTTTATCATTCCCGTAAAGTAACGAATTCGCTGTTGCCATCTATATATTTAAAACACTAAGCTGTTTTTTGTACACACGAGATTGTGAAAACGACTTAACCGATTGGCTTCGTAAGACATTCTAACGAAAGCTCTTGGCATGCAGATTTGCAGAGTTTCTATAAAAGGAAAATATATGTTACGGTATATTTTTAAATGATTAAAGAAATATGTAATATTTGACACTCCCGCGCATGCGCACAATGGCCTTTCTCAACAAGGAAAATGGCGATTCCGGTCGCGTCTAGCTGAGATCTTTGTTTATGACAATTAAAAAGGGTCTCCAATAATGTTAATTATGTTTTTACAATATGCATTGAATTAGAATTATATTAAATAAACCACGAATTGAAGGACTTAAACTGCAGGTTGAGCGTGTATACTGGTTAGATAGCTTAATACTGAAGTCTCACACAGATGTCTGGATGGCCGAGGGGATAAGCTTACTGCCTAGAAATATGTATTATGCATGATCGAGAGGGTTCGATTCCCACCTCGGATATGTTTTTTATTTTCGTTTTCTGCCCTCCTACGATTGGTATTACATTGTAGAAACATATTTCACTTTTATCATTCCCGTCAAGTAACGAATTCTCTGTTGCCATCCTTTGCATGGTCGAGAGGGTTCGATTCCCACCTCGGTTATGTTTTTTTTATTTTCATTATCTTCCTTCCTACGATTGGTATTACATTGTAGAAACATATTTCACTTTTATCATTCCCGTAAAGTAACGAATTCTCTGTTGCCATCCTTTGCATGGTCGAGAGGGTTCGATTCCCACCTCGGATACGTTCTTTTATTTTCATTTTCTTCTTTCCTACGATTGGTATTACATTGTAGAGACATATTTCACTTTTTTCATTCCCGTAAAGTAACGAATTCTCTGTTGCCATCCTTTGCATGGTCGAGAGGGTTCGATTCCCACCTCGGATATGGTTTTTTTTGTTTTCTTCTTTCTACGATTGGTATTTCATTGTAGAAATATATTTCACTTTTATCATTCCCGTAAAGTAACGAATTCGCTGTTGCCATCTATATATTTAAAACACTTAGCTGATTTTTGTTACCGCGAGTTTGAGGGAACGGGAGAACCGATTCACTTCGTAAAGCAATCTGTCGAAAGCTGTAGGCCTGTAGATTTGCAGAGTGTCTTTAAAATAAACAAATATGTTACCACATATTTTTAAATTTATAAAGAAAACTGCAAAATTATTGGCTCAAGCGCATGCGCAGAATCATCTTGGTTAATGACAGACATGGCGGATGTCCACCGCGTTTGAATGTAATAGTTATTTATAAGAATTATAATAAAGGAGGAGAATATTGATTATGAAGTTTCCACGATATAAACAGGAATAGAATATTATAAACAACGGGAAATGTAGAAGAACTTATACTGACTGTTGAGTGTGAATGTTCTTTAAGTACCTTAATATTGCACTTATCTATCAGTGAATCGGTAGCTTAGACGGTAGCGTTCAAAACTCTTAATTTATGCATCGCGCAATGGAAGCAGTTCGAATCCCACCTCCGACATATATTTTTATTTCTCAATTATTCTTTCTGCCTATTGGTAATACATTGTCTTAACATATTTTACTTTTATTATTCCCATAAAGTAAGGAATTCCCACGATTTACGTTCCCATATACTTTTAAATTATTAAATAAAAGATGGCCACAATCGCTTTCGCCATGAGAGACAATTGACGAACATAATTCATTTGTTGGACTTAGACATCGTGGTCACTCTGCCCTGTCTACTTTGGTGTGTGTGTGTGTGTGTGTGTGTCAAATTTTCTCTGATAACCTGTGTTATTGTGATGGCTGTACTGATGTGTGCATTTGCAATTAAAGTGGGGAATGGGAAATTGGCGACCGAGGCTTTAAGTTAGGAACCATCCCGGTATTTACCTGCAGTGGAAGTGGCAAACCACGGAAAACCACATCCCAGATTGTTGAGATGGGAATCGAACCTTGCCCTACTTAGTTTTGCCTCAAGAGTGCGCCCCGTTCCAGCCCTCAGACCAGAATTACAGTTCTAGAGAAATGGCGGATAAAGGATTCACCGTATCGTAGTGTGATCTTTGTTTTTGAGAATTAAAAAGAGGGGATTGAAGAAATTCAACAGGCGTTTGAGTTTGTTTGTTGTTTAAGTAACCTAATATTGGTTTAGAAGTCTGTTGACTGGGTGGCTCAGGGGTAACATTGCGGACCCAGGAATGAATTTTGCATAGTCGAAGGAGTCTCACCTGAGACATGTATTTTTATTTCCTAATTATTCTTTCTGGCTATTGGTAATTCATTGTCTTAACATATTTTACTTTTATTATTCCCGTACAGTAAGGAAATCTCCACGATTTACATTGCCATATACTTTTAAATTATTAAATAAAAGATGGCCACAATCGCTTTCGCCATGAGAGACAATTGACGAATATAATTCATTTGATGGACTCAGACATCGTGGTCATTCAGCCCCATCTACTTTGGTGTGAGTGTAAAATTTTCTCTGATAACCTGTGTTATTGTGATGGCTGTACTGATGTGTGCATTTGTAATTCAAGTGGGAAATGAGGAATTGACGACCGAGGCTTTAAGTTACGAACTATTCCGGTATTTACCTGCAGTGGACGTGGCAAACTACGGAAAACCACATCCCAGATTGTTGAGATAGGAATCTAACCTTGCTCTCCTGAGTTTTGCCTCAAGAGTGCGCCCCGTTCCAGCCCTCAGACCAGAAGTAAATTTCTTGGCAAACCAGGGATCGAACCTGGAATCCGGGGCGATAGCTCAGAATGTAGCCTTCAGATTGGGCTTCTCTATGTTAATACGATTTTTGACAAGCACTGAGCATATAGTCTAACTCTTAAACTCCCTCCATTACGGTGGCTGTCGAAGTGAGTCTATGCTCATTCCAGTAGTTGGCGAAGTATGCTCCCTTGCTTAATTTACTGTCATGGAAATGCAAAGGATTGTACCTACATCAGGTGATGGAAATTGCTTATTTAGAGCAGTTTCGTACTGTTTATTCCAAAATGCAGGATGTTATCCTGAGCTGCGTTTGCAAGCAAATTGCAAAAATTTTTGCTGGCAAGAATAATTATAAGGATTTTATTATTGGCGATCAGTATCATCGCATTGTCATCAGCAACAAACTCGAGAATGAAAGTATCTGAACTTCATTGTATACGTGAATATTATTGTTTATTGATCATTTGTTTAGAGTACATAACAATGAGTCTAACCACGCTGTTGATTTTGGCAATGGAAGTATTATTTGCCATTTAATATTTGGCGGCTGCGTTGATGCAGGCCACTATAGTGTTATTGAATATGACGTTAATTTGGAGAGAAATGCTGCAATAAATATACCCATTTGACGAAAAAGAACATTAGCCACAAAAAAGTGGGAAATCGTAGAAAATACGAAGCCACTTTTAAAATCTAATATAAAAATGCCATTTCAGAAACAATTCCAGATATTATGCCGTACAGTGTATGGTCCTTGACGAACAAATGTAAACATTGTTCTGCACTGTATTTCTGTAGCGAGAAATCTACGCCTGGTTACTTTGACCTTAGGTGTTGTAATGGCAAAATTAATCTTCCTAAATATAAAATATTTGACAGACTGCAACAATTTTTCACTGGAAATGATATCTCAAGGAATTTAAGAGAGAACTTCGTTAATGTATATTCCAAAATTATAAGCGACGGTTCCTGCGGCCAGTTGTATATCTTTGACTCCTCAGAATTCTTGAATTCCATAGAATTAAGTGATTTGCTTCCACATACTCCAAACGATTGACCCATAGATATGCTCCTGAGAAATCTGAAGTTTCCTAAGGGCATCTAAATGCTACCATATTAATTATATTATTTATAAGAAATATGTACGAAAATTGCCTGAATTTGGAAATAATAAGTGCAGTTAAAATTCCATATTAATTATATGAAATATGCATGAAAATGCTTGGATTTGGAAATAAGTGCAGTTAAAATTAGGCAGAAAGGTCTAATCCTTCGACTTGATTTAACACCACCGGATAAAACAATCATTTTCTTTTAAGAGGCAACATTTTCCGATTCGCTTGGCATACTTTATCACAATAAATAAAGCTCAAGGGGGAATTATGGAACGTATAGGTCTCAATTTGCCTCATCAAGTTTTCAATCATGGCCAGCAGTATGTTGCAATTCTAGGGTGCAATCTTTTGACGCCCTTAAAGTTTCAATAGTGCCAAAAAATAATTGTACAAAGAACGTATATAATAAAATTCTTCAGTAAATATTTTCTTATTGGCCGTCATGTATTGACGGGTTTCAACTAGTATATATTTAAAACACTAAGGTATTTTTTGTACACACGAGATTTTGAAAACGACTTAACCGATTGGCTTCGTATGGCATTCTAACGAAAGCTCTTGGCATGCAGATTTGCAGTGTGTCTTTAAAAGGAAAATATATGTTACGGTATATTTTTATATGTTTAAAGAAAAATGTAATATATGTGGCTATTGCGCGTTGCCACAATGGCGTTTCTTCATGAGAGAAATGGCGGATAAACGATCCACCGTATCGTAGAGTGATCTTTGTTTATGAGAATTGAAAAGGGAAATATCGCTTATGTTGTATCCCGATATATACTGGAATAGAATCATGAAATAAGTGACATATTGATGAACTATAACTGGCAGTTGAGTGCGTTTGTTGTTTACCTCACTTAATATTGCACTCTAATTTCGTTGTCTGGGTGGCTCAGCGGCTAACATTGTGGACAACGAAATTGATTATGCATCGTCGGAGGAGTTTGATTCCCACCTCAGACATGTAATTTTATTTCCCAATTATTCTATCTTGCAATTGGTATTACATTGTCTAAACATATGTTACGTTTATTATTCCCGTAAGGTATGGAATTCTCCATGATTTACGTTGCCAGATACTTTTAAATTATAAAATAAAAATCGGCACAATCGCTTCGCCTTGAGAGAAAATTGTCGAACATAATTCATTTGATGGACTCAGACATCGTGGTCACTCAGCGCCGTCTACTTTGGTGTGTGAGTGTAAACCTTTCTCTGATAACCTGTGTTAATGTGATGGCTGTATTGATGTGTGCATTTGTAATTAGTATGGGGAATGGAGAGTTGACGACTGAGGCTTTAAGTTAGGAACTATCCCGGTATTTGCCTGGAGTGGAAGTGGGAAACCACGGAAAACCACATCCAAGATTGTTGAGATGGGAATCAAATTTTGCTCTTCTTAGGTTTGCCTCAAGAGTGCGCCCCGTTCCAGCCCTCAGACCAGAATTACATTTCTTGGCAGAGCAGGGATCGAACCTGGAATCTGGGGCGATAGCTCAGAATGTAGCCTTAAGACTGGGCTTCCCTGTGTTAATACGATCTTTGAAAAACACTGAACATATAATTCTAAAACTCCCTCCATTATGGTGGCTGGCGAAGTGAGTCCATGCTCATTCCAGTAGTGGCGAAGTGATTCTATGCTCCCTTGCATAATTTACTGTCATGGAAATGCAAAGTATTGTACCTTCAACAGGTGATGGAAATTGATTATTTAGAGCAGTTTCATTCTGTTTATTTCAAAATGAAGTTCGTCATCCTGAGTTGCGTTTGCAAGCAAATTGCAAAAATTGCAAGGATTTTATTATTGGCGATCAGTCTCATCGCATTCTCATCAGCAACCAACTTGAGAATGGAAGTCTCTGAACTTAGTTGTATAAGTGAATATTATAGTTTATTGATAATTTTTTCAGAGTACATAACAATGAGTCTAACCACGCAGTTGATTTTGGCAATGGAAGTAAGTTATTATTTGCTATTTAATATTTGGCTGCTGCGTTGATGCAGGCCACTATAGTATTATTTAATATGACGTTAATTTGGGGAGAAATGCGGCTATAAATAAACCCATTTTACGAAATAGAATATTAGCCGCAAACAAGTGGGAAATCGGAGAAAAATACGAAGCCACTTTTAAACTCCAATATGAATACGGCATTTCAGATACAATTCCAGATACTATACCGTTACAGTGTAGGGTCCTTGACGAACAAATGTAAACATTGTTCTGCACTGTATTTCTCTTGAGAGAAATCTACACTTGGTTACTTTGACCTTTGCTGTTGTAATGGATTAATCTGACTAAATATAAAATATTTGACATGCTGCAACAATTATTTTTCACTGGAGATGATATCTCAAGGAATTTCAGAGAGACTAATCGGCAGTACAATGCTATGTCCTTCGTTTCATTTGGTGCCAATGTTACTGTGCCACACCCATACGGTCCACATTGTTTTAAGATGTATGGAGGTGCACATCATCGCATTTCTTCGTTATATTCCAAAATTATATATGACGGTTTGCGGCCAGTTTTATTAGACTCCTTCTTGAATTCCTTGGAACTAAATGACTTGCCTCCACATATTCCAAACGCTTGAACAGTTATGCTGCTTAGAAATCTGAACGTTTCCCAAGGGCTCCTAAATGCAACTATATTGCTTGGATTTGGAAATAATAAGTGCAGTTAAAATTAGGCAGAGAGGTCTAATCCTTCTACTTGATTTAACAGCATCCGATACAACACTATCATTTTGTTTTAAGAGGCAATATTTTCCAATTTATTTGGCATACTCTGTCACAATCAATAAAGCTCAAGGGAAAACTCTGGAACGTATAGGTCTCAATTTGCCTCATCAATTTTGCAGTCATGGCCAGCAGTATTTTGCAATGTTGAGAGTGAAATCTTTTGACGCCCTTATAGTTTCAATAGAGCCAAAAAATAATCGTACAAAGAATATACAGTAGGCCTACATAAGAAAATTCTTCAGTAAATATTTTTCTATTGACCGTCATTTTTGACGGGTTTCAACTAGTATGTTATTAATAGGTTAAAGTTTTGAGAATGAGGGAAACAGGCGTTTTGGGGTAAAATTATGATTTTAGACTTTTTCTGATATTTCACGAATGCCTGGTCGGATTTGGTCCTATGACGTGTCAAATGGCTTGTCTCGAAACCCTCTTTATTTTGGTAATAGGGTAAAGTTTTTGAGAATGAGGGAAACAGAATTTTTTGTTGTAAAACCGTGATTTTAGACTTTTTGTTATATCTCACAAACCAATAACGCCAGAGACGTATACGAGGGGTCGTAGGACTCGGGGTGACGCCCCTCCCCTCTCTCCCTTTCGAATATAGTATTTATGTTTAAAAAAATGCGAAAGAGCCTAACGACACTTATGTTGAAAACATTTCAGTTTTTAAAACTTTTCTTAAATTTGTCTAAAATGTTCATGACGAGTGGTTGTAGATAGAAAGAGACGATACCACTGGACACGTGTTTCAACGAAGCTATTACTGGCCACGGTGGTGATATACCAATACAGTATTCGCTATTTCGATGAGACGGCGGGTCGAGGGTTCGTTTTCTGATTTTTCCTATGATGGAATTCCTAATTCCTAAACCCCCTGAAGGGGGTCTTTAACGTGTAAACGATTATGAGTGACATGACAAATGATAATTCCTTGATTCGATGAAGTTGGCTTTAGATAGAACAAACAGAACTTGGTTATATGTTGCTTGAAGTGAGTATAGAAAACAAACTTGCTGGGGCAGACTGACAGGATGTGAATGTTATTTGATCTTATTGGAATGCATTGACTTGACAGGGCAATGAAAAAAAGCACAGAGATGCTGAGGACACTTGAAGGTCAAACGATATGGCAACCATGGTGGGAGGGGGAAGCTAGGATGATGTCGCCGATCATGTTCAATGGATGAATTTATATTTTGCGAAGCATTGTTCGGAGAGGGTCATGGGACGACTTGTTTTAAGGGTATTTATTTTTTCGATGTTTCCTATGGTGGACTCATTGATTGAAATAATCCAAAACTGCTAGGGCATGGCCTTGAGATTTTATAAACCGATAATGGGATTTTGACATACAAGATCCACTCAGAACTTGACATGATGTCATTCTTTTTATGGCTTATGAATTTCCCCAAAAAAGACCCAAAACAACAAGATCATGGACTTTTGCTTTTCTTAATATATTGCAAACCCATAATGTAAGATGTTTACTGTGAGTGACGAAATCTAGCTAGGTAACGAAAGAATTATTGTAGGATATATGTATGGTGACTGACACGTCTTTGACCATTGGAACTTGTTTTCAGATCTGACTGTAGTACATAGGGAGTATAGGTTGTAGGCATGGATTGACAAACGGTGCACACAAAATTCAATTTATCGATTCAAGAATTAAGAGTAGACTATCATTAATTAATTGGTTAAAGAGTGTAGCTAAAAATAAAAAAATGGTGACTACATTAAACTAAACTGAACCAAGTCGAATCAAACCCAACCGAACCAAACCAAGCCTAAAGCAAACCAAACCTAATCAAGAACAAGCCAAGGGCTTAAGTGTAAAACTTGTGGGGGAATGCAGTCATTGGCAATGTCCAAAGAAAGGGATAACGCTCTACCTCTAGAGGGTAAGGTAAAGCTAGCGCATGGTGCTAATGCATATTCCCAAGTACATGAACCACACACACACAACTATCCTATGCTGTTTTTATGAGTTAACTGTTAAAACTTACTCAGTGGTTACTGAGCAAGATGGTCGCTACACACAACAAGCTTTAAATACTTGAGGCTAATAATCTATACACACACACACACGCGTGTTCTAAACTAAACTGTCTTGCTGGCAGTGCTCACACAGTAGGCAAATGACAGAAATGCTTGGCTAACAGAAATACAATCATTTTCGTTTGTCTAATGTTACCAGCTAACCATTACATGCTATAGTGGTGAGCACATGTGCCTCTTGCACTGGAGATCGTAACTCGATTTCTAGCTCTAAGGCCTAGAATGAATCAAACTAAGAAAGAAGGGTATGGTGACGCAGTGGTTAAACTGTTAGCCTTTCACTAAGGTAGACTAGAGTTTGATTTTAGGTTAATATACATGTCATAAACAAACAAACAAACAAACAAAAAAGCAGAGATAATGTTTAAAACTGATTACACTTGTCTCTTTTCAAATTATTACTTAGATTGCAAATACAAAGGTGGACTGGGTTTGATATTCAGTTAATGCTGCCTATCGCATACTAGCCTGTAAGAAAGCCAAACAAGCAAAAGGCGTAGGTAGAGCAGTGGTAAAATCGCTATGTGTAGAGAACTACCTAACGGTTTTATGAACTGGCAATGGTATGTCGCATAAACAGTGCAGGATACAATCCAGCAACCATAATTTGTATCTTGTGGAGCAGAGAAAACATATATATAGAGAAAGATATAGAAAGCTAGTGTATGTATGGGTAGCATTGATAATTTGACCAGAGAAAATACGATGAGGTAGGGTGGGGAGAGGGAGAATTAACACTTATATATGAATGAATGGTAAATAGTATTTTAGTTTTTTTTTCCCCAATAGTTTTGTTTTTTAAATGCAGTGGTAGATAGTCGTTATTTTGTAAAACATTCTTACTTGCAGTAGTAATAAGACTCTATGGTTTCGCTAACACATAGATAGACTGTATTATTGCCATGGTCAAGCACTCACATTAAGATCATTTACAAAATCATAAAATGAAAAATAAAAAATCTTGTTTTGGAAATATCGTTTTTCAACATACACAAAATAAATATATAAAAAATTTGTAAACAGCAAAATGGAAAATCCATGGTCAAGCACTCACATTAAGATCATTTACAAAATCATAAAATGAAAAATAAAAATCTTGTTTTGGAAATATCGATTTTTTTCAACATACACAAAATAAATATATAAAAAATTTGTAAACAGCAAAATGGAAAATCCATGTTTCCATATAGACAAAATTTAAAAACCTTAAACGGACATTTAAGAAAATATATGCAAATGGGAAATTGACATATGTGTAAATATGAAAATGGAAAAATCCATGTTTCCATATCATGAAATTGAAAAACATCAAACTGTCATTTAAAAAATGCAAATGGAAAATTGACAAATTGCAATGTGTGAAATGTGAAATTGAACAAATGGCTATCATTATTAAAAAAAAAAAAAAGAACATGGTGCTCTATGGTTGAGGTGTGAATCAAACCCTTTCTACTTATTTGGACCACCCGAGACTGAGTAGACTAGTTTAAGTTGTCATACCACTTTTAAAAGTTTGTGTTAAATCTAGGAATTGAACCCAAGAGCTTGTAGGGGAGATCAAAGGTTATAATATGTTAAACAGATAGCCTTGAATGAAGGGTGTGGTAGCTATATAGAGATGAGACGTTTCGCTCGGGGCAGGGAGGCATGGAGATCTGCATCAAACCAGTCAAAGGACTAAAGACTCAAACAACAACATGTACGTTCACCAAAATAATGTTGTGTAACGGTAAATGTTAGTCAACGAACAGTAATGCATTACTAAAACCCATGACACGATACCTAAGAGCTTTTCTAAAATGATTTTAAAATGCCTTTAACCCTATATTGAACACCCAGTTCACAAGACTCATAACTGCAATGTTATGGTAAAACAAAACAAAATCTATATTTCAAAACAAACAAGTGGTTTAGTCAATGTATACTGGAAAAAGTTTTGTAAACACTCAAGTCCTCAAGACCAATTAAATTAGTAACTGTCAGGTTGGCCGAGTGGTTAAGGTGTTTGACTTAAGATCAAATTTCTGTATAAGGAAGCAAGGGTTCGAATCCCTTACCTGACATAACTATTGCCTTAACATGGCTTGGCCACACTGTATTATTATGATACTCAGTACACAAACCATAGATATAGTGTATTGTTTAAGGCCACTCTCTTTCTGAACATAGTCAGAGACTGTTGATGGTTAACAATTGTATTAATAGTGGGACATGGGGATAGCAATTAAGAAAAAACAGCCAATACCCATACAATATTTTTATTCATTTTAGTTTTTTTACAATAGTTACACACTGAATACAACTTTTATCTCTTTACCATTGTTTGATATAGATTTTAAACACAACGCTTGTTGTAGATCCTTTTACAACTTTCTCCAGGTACTCTTGTTCTTAAAAACTGGGGAAGCCGCAATGGTTTTATAGACATTAAACCCTCATTCTCTTCTTTTTCATCATCATCATCATCATTATTATAAATATTATCTTTATAATTATTATAGTCATTGTCACCATCATTATCATCATCATCATCATCCTCAACATCACTAGAACTATCCAATTCCATTTTTTCCTTTTCAAAAGGGATCTCTTGAAGAGTCTGTGTTGCTTTTGATAGTGTTACGGGTTTATTGAACGTTGACAACTGTCCTAACATGACTTTTTGAGGAGATAAATGTTTTTTCATAAGGAAGTCACTATGTTGAGTAACACTATGTTTTTGTCGGACTTGCTTTTTCTTGTTCTTTTGATCATGTTTTGTTAACACTAACGGTGTTTCATTTGGTATACCACATTGATGAGTACCCACACTTAAGACCTCACCATGTTTACTTTTTAGATGACCTAGACATTTTGTTGTTCTTTGTTTTGAGCACTGCCAAAATATGATGCCATTCGCATTTTCTCGCTTATAGTTATAAGAGTACCCATGATACAGGGCACGTGGTTTACCTTTATTGGTTATAGTATATTCCATAGTAGTCACTGACTTGTATAGTCGATCCGCCTACTACAAAGGTCTGAACACTTGTGGTGAAAGAATGATGTTGTGTTGACGTTTTATGCAGGATAATGTTGGTGGCATATGTGGGTGGCTTATGTTGATGACATGTGTTGTTGGCTGATTTTGGTGGCTTATGTTGATGGTTTATGGTGGTGGCTTATGTTGATGGCTTATGTTGGTGGCTTATGTTGATGACATATGTTGGTGACTTATGTTGATAGCTTATGTTGGTGGCTAATGTTGATGACATATGTTGTTGGCTTATGGTGACATAATTTGGATAAAATGCAAGGCCAGTCCATAGGGATCAGTCCAAAGGACCCGCCACAGGGACCCGTCAACAAGGACCCGTCCTCCGGGACACGTAAAAAAATGACTCCCTTCAAAAAGGACCCGTCCAAAGGGGGCTAGTCAACAGGGAGGTTAGGTTAGGCTAGGCTAGGTTTGGTTAAGTTGCAGCCACATTTTTGGAACTTTTTGATCACACCTCGTAGGTCAGGTTAGGTTAGGCTAGGTTAAGTTAAGCTATGGCCGCCATCTTGTGAAGTGGAGAGGTAAAGTGAATATAGACCCCCTCCCCAAAAAAAAATATATATATATATATATATACTGCACAGTTTTTGTCCTAGGGACCTGAAATTTATGTTTTGGGTAGAGGGGGGTAAAGACCTTTCATTTTCGTTAAACAAACTTTTTTGTAAAATTCTTAGTTCCCAAAATATAGACAATTTTTGAAAATTGGACTTTTTTGGAAAAACTGAAAAAATGTTAAGTTTTGTTCTACCAATTAAGGACATAAAAGCCATTGGTTTGAGTCTATATATGACTTTTTAGGATGATTAGTTTTCAAAATATTGCCTACTTTCCAAATTGAACTTTTTTTGGATTTTTCCCCAGAGACCTGGGACTTGGTTTGCGGGTAGTGGGGGTAAATACCTGCCATTTACGTTAAACAAACTTTCTTGTAAAATTCCTAGTTTCCAAAATATAGCCCCGTTTTAAAATGAACATTTTTGGAAAAAATGTCAAAAATTCCATATTTTGTTCTTAAGATTAAGGATATAAAAGCCATTGGTTTCAGTATATATATATATGACTTTATAGGATGATTAGTTTTCAAAATATGGCCTACTTTTCAAATACTGTTTTGGAAAAATTTGAAGAATATTATATTTTTTTGACTGAGATTGGGGTAGACGTAGGTGTTGGAGTTAGCATATGATTTGATATGATTTTTAGTTTAAACATATAGCTTACTTTCCCAATTTACCTTTTTTGTAAAATGTGAAAAATATATAATGTTTTTTGACTAGACGTTGAATGGAGTTGAGAGACAATCATTAACCTTAGAGTACTTTGGATTCTTGGAATTTTAGTGTGTTGTTGTTGCTTACAAACATGGCGGTAAGCATTATGCTACCATAAAAAAGAGTTGAGATACTTTCCAAAACCAAGAGAAAAATCCTCTAAATACATTGACAACAATAACTTGTCAAATAAGCCATTACAAATAAGGTATTAACGTAAACCACCAAAAATAAGCCACCAACATAGGCCACCACTATAAATCACCACCATAAGCCATCATAAGCCACCAACATATGTCATCAACATAAGCCACCACCATAAACCACCACCATAAGCCACCACTATAAGCCACCATAATCCACCACCATAACCCACCACCATAAGCCACCAACATAAGCCACCAACATAAGCCACCAACATATGTCATCAACATAAGCCACCACCATAAACCACCACCATAAGCCACTAGCATAAGCCACCAGCATAAGCCACCACCATAAGCCACCAACATAAGCCATCAACTTATGCCATCAACCTAAGATATTAACCTAAGCCATTAACATAAACCATCAACATAGGCCAGCAACATATACCATCAACATAAGCCACCACCATAAGCCAACAACATATGTCATCAACATTAGCCACCAACATAAGCTATCAACATAAGTCACCAACATATGTCATCAACATAAGCCACCAACATAAGCCATCAACATAAGCCACCACCATAAACCATCAACATAAGCCACCAAAATCAGCCAACAACACATGTCATCAACATAAGCCACCCACATATGCCACCAACATTATCCTGCATAAAACGTCAACACAACATCATTCTTTCACCACAAGTGTTCAGACCTTTGTAGTAGGCGGATCGACTATACAAGTCAGTGACTACTATGGAATATACTATAACCAATAAAGGTAAACCACGTGCCCTGTATCATGGGTACTCTTATAACTATAAGCGAGAAAATGCGAATGGCATCATATTTTGGCAGTGCTCAAAACAAAGAACAACAAAATGTCTAGGTCATCTAAAAAGTAAACATGGTGAGGTCTTAAGTGTGGGTACTCATCAATGTGGTATACCAAATGAAACACCGTTAGTGTTAACAAAACATGATCAAAAGAACAAGAAAAAGCAAGTCCGACAAAAACATAGTGTTACTCAACATAGTGACTTCCTTATGAAAAAACATTTATCTCCTCAAAAAGTCATGTTAGGACAGTTGTCAACGTTCAATAAACCCGTAACACTATCAAAAGCAACACAGACTCTTCAAGAGATCCCTTTTGAAAAGGAAAAAATGGAATTGGATAGTTCTAGTGATGTTGAGGATGATGATGATGATGATAATGATGGTGACAATGACTATAATAATTATAAAGATAATATTTATAATAATGATGATGATGATGATGAAAAAGAAGAGAATGAGGGTTTAATGTCTATAAAACCATTGCGGCTTCCCCAGTTTTTAAGAACAAGAGTACCTGGAGAAAGTTGTAAAAGGATCTACAACAAGCGTTGTGTTTAAAATCTATATCAAACAATGGTAAAGAGATAAAAGTTGTATTCAGTGTGTAACTATTGTAAAAAAAACTAAAATGAATAAAAATATTGTATGGGTATTGGCTGTTTTTTCTTAATTGCTATCCCCATGTCCCACTATTAATACAATTGTTAACCATCAACAGTCTCTGACTATGTTCAGAAAGAGAGTGGCCTTAAACAATACACTATATCTATGGTTTGTGTACTGAGTATCATAATAATACAGTGTGGCCAAGCCATGTTAAGGCAATAGTTATGTCAGGTAAGGGATTCGAACCCTTGCTTCCTTATACAGAAATTTGATCTTAAGTCAAACACCTTAACCACTCGGCCAACCTGACAGTTACTAATTTAATTGGTCTTGAGGACTTGAGTGTTTACAAAACTTTTTCCAGTATACATTGACTAAACCACTTGTTTGTTTTGAAATATAGATTTTGTTTTGTTTTACCATAACATTGCAGTTATGAGTCTTGTGAACTGGGTGTTCAATATAGGGTTAAAGGCATTTTAAAATCATTTTAGAAAAGCTCTTAGGTATCGTGTCATGGGTTTTAGTAATGCATTACTGTTCGTTGACTAACATTTACCGTTACACAACATTATTTTGGTGAACGTACATGTTGTTGTTTGAGTCTTTAGTCCTTTGACTGGTTTGATGCAGATCTCCATGCCTCCCTGCCCCGAGCGAAACGTCTCATCTCTATATAGCTACCACACCCTTCATTCAAGGCTATCTGTTTAACATATTATAACCTTTGATCTCCCCTACAAGCTCTTGGGTTCAATTCCTAGATTTAACACAAACTTTTAAAAGTGGTATGACAACTTAAACTAGTCTACTCAGTCTCGGGTGGTCCAAATAAGTAGAAAGGGTTTGATTCACACCTCAACCATAGAGCACCATGTTCTTTTTTTTTTTTAATAATGATAGCCATTTGTTCAATTTCACATTTCACACATTGCAATTTGTCAATTTTCCATTTGCATTTTTTTAAATGACAGTTTGATGTTTTTCAATTTCATGATATGGAAACATGGATTTTTCCATTTTCATATTTACACATATGTCAATTTCCCATTTGCATATATTTTCTTAAATGTCCGTTTAAGGTTTTTAAATTTTGTCTATATGGAAACATGGATTTTCCATTTTGCTGTTTACAAATTTTTTATATATTTATTTTGTGTATGTTGAAAAAAATCGATATTTCCAAAACAAGATTTTTATTTTTCATTTTATGATTTTGTAAATGATCTTAATGTGAGTGCTTGACCATGGATTTTCCATTTTGCTGTTTACAAATTTTTTATATATTTATTTTGTGTATGTTGAAAAACGATATTTCCAAAACAAGATTTTTTATTTTTCATTTTATGATTTTGTAAATGATCTTAATGTGAGTGCTTGACCATGGCAATAATACAGTCTATCTATGTGTTAGCGAAACCATAGAGTCTTATTACTACTGCAAGTAAGAATGTTTTACAAAATAACGACTATCTACCACTGCATTTAAAAAACAAAACTATTGGGGAAAAAAAAACTAAAATACTATTTACCATTCATTCATATATAAGTGTTAATTCTCCCTCTCCCCACCCTACCTCATCGTATTTTCTCTGGTCAAATTATCAATGCTACCCATACATACACTAGCTTTCTATATCTTTCTCTATATATATGTTTTCTCTGCTCCACAAGATACAAATTATGGTTGCTGGATTGTATCCTGCACTGTTTATGCGACATACCATTGCCAGTTCATAAAACCGTTAGGTAGTTCTCTACACATAGCGATTTTACCACTGCTCTACCTACGCCTTTTGCTTGTTTGGCTTTCTTACAGGCTAGTATGCGATAGGCAGCATTAACTGAATATCAAACCCAGTCCACCTTTGTATTTGCAATCTAAGTAATAATTTGAAAAGAGACAAGTGTAATCAGTTTTAAACATTATCTCTGCTTTTTTGTTTGTTTGTTTGTTTGTTTATGACATGTATATTAACCTAAAATCAAACCCTAGTCTACCTTAGTGAAAGGCTAACAGTTTAACCACTGCGTCACCATACCCTTCTTTCTTAGTTTGATTCATTCTAGGCCTTAGAGCTAGAAATCGAGTTACGATCTCCAGTGCAAGAGGCACATGTGCTCACCACTATAGCATGTAATGGTTAGCTGGTAACATTAGACAAACGAAAATGATTGTATTTCTGTTAGCCAAGCATTTCTGTCATTTGCCTACTGTGTGAGCACTGCCAGCAAGACAGTTTAGTTTAGAACACGCGTGTGTGTGTGTGTATAGATTATTAGCCTCAAGTATTTAAAGCTTGTTGTGTGTAGCGACCATCTTGCTCAGTAACCACTGAGTAAGTTTTAACAGTTAACTCATAAAAACAGCATAGGATAGTTGTGTGTGTGTGGTTCATGTACTTGGGAATATGCATTAGCACCATGCGCTAGCTTTACCTTACCCTCTAGAGGTAGAGCGTTATCCCTTTCTTTGGACATTGCCAATGACTGCATTCCCCCACAAGTTTTACACTTAAGCCCTTGGCTTGTTCTTGATTAGGTTTGGTTTGCTTTAGGCTTGGTTTGGTTCGGTTGGGTTTGATTCGACTTGGTTCAGTTTAGTTTAATGTAGTCACCATTTTTTTATTTTTAGCTACACTCTTTAACCAATTAATTAATGATAGTCTACTCTTAATTCTTGAATCGATAAATTGAATTTTGTGTGCACCGTTTGTCAATCCATGCCTACAACCTATACTCCCTATGTACTACAGTCAGATCTGAAAACAAGTTCCAATGGTCAAAGACGTGTCAGTCACCATACATATATCCTACAATAATTCTTTCGTTACCTAGCTAGATTTCGTCACTCACAGTAAACATCTTACATTATGGGTTTGCAATATATTAAGAAAAGCAAAAGTCCATGATCTTGTTGTTTTGGGTCTTTTTTGGGGAAATTCATAAGCCATAAAAAGAATGACATCATGTCAAGTTCTGAGTGGATCTTGTATGTCAAAATCCCATTATCGGTTTATAAAATCTCAAGGCCATGCCCTAGCAGTTTTGGATTATTTCAATCAATGAGTCCACCATAGGAAACATCGAAAAAATAAATACCCTTAAAACAAGTCGTCCCATGACCCTCTCCGAACAATGCTTCGCAAAATATAAATTCATCCATTGAACATGATCGGCGACATCATCCTAGCTTCCCCCTCCCACCATGGTTGCCATATCGTTTGACCTTCAAGTGTCCTCAGCATCTCTGTGCTTTTTTTCATTGCCCTGTCAAGTCAATGCATTCCAATAAGATCAAATAACATTCACATCCTGTCAGTCTGCCCCAGCAAGTTTGTTTTCTATACTCACTTCAAGCAACATATAACCAAGTTCTGTTTGTTCTATCTAAAGCCAACTTCATCGAATCAAGGAATTATCATTTGTCATGTCACTCATAATCGTTTACACGTTAAAGACCCCCTTCAGGGGGTTTAGGAATTAGGAATTCCATCATAGGAAAAATCAGAAAACGAACCCTCGACCCGCCGTCTCATCGAAATAGCGAATACTGTATTGGTATATCACCACCGTGGCCAGTAATAGCTTCGTTGAAACACGTGTCCAGTGGTATCGTCTCTTTCTATCTACAACCACTCGTCATGAACATTTTAGACAAATTTAAGAAAAGTTTTAAAAACTGAAATGTTTTCAACATAAGTGTCGTTAGGCTCTTTCGCATTTTTTTAAACATAAATACTATATTCGAAAGGGAGAGAGGGGAGGGGCGTCACCCCGAGTCCTACGACCCCTCGTATACGTCTCTGGCGTTATTGGTTTGTGAGATATAACAAAAAGTCTAAAATCACGGTTTTACAACAAAAAATTCTGTTTCCCTCATTCTCAAAAACTTTACTTTCTTACCAAAATAAAGAGGGTTTCGAGACAAGCCATTTGACACGTCATAGGACCAAATCCGACCAGGCATTCGTGAAATATCAGAAAAAGTCTAAAATCATAATTTTACCCCAAAACGCCTGTTTCCCTCATTCTCAAAACTTTAACCTATTAATAACATATATAGGGCTTTGAGACAAGCGATTTGACACGTCACACGTCCAAATCCGACCTTGCGTTCGAGAGATATCGGCAAACGTCGTAGGAAAGTAGGCGATTATCTGGTTCTCTCCTCACCACCAAAACCCTTCTTATCAATCATTTTTTTCAAAGAGCTCGCCCTCTTACAAAAATCCCAAGTGCGCATGCGTACAAAACAAAAACAAAAATGTTAATCCATAGCGACATCTCGTAAAACGCATGCGCGATATGAGCAACCACGTTTAAGTTCATTTTAGCAGCGCACATTATACATGTCGCATTTGAAAAGAGACTTTCACTAAAAACATTACAATTTCACCCCCTAGTAGGGGTAGGTTTTATTTAGGGGTTGAAATGAGTAGTCCATTGGAAAGAGGGCGTCAGCCCGAGTCCAACGATATGTCGCATGTCAAAATCGGACCATGGGGTCGCGAAATATCAAGTATTATATATCTGAGATTGTGACGTCAGAGAAGTTATTAGTGGGGGGGGGGGTTAGAAACCGCCTCACTCCCCTACTGATATCCATTTAATTTTATTCTTCTATAAACGCTGAAGAAGATATAATCGTATACCGAAACGTGAACTAACATTTGCATAGACATGTATTTATTGGCGGAGCATTTTAGTTAATGATATTCTACGATGTTTGGTCTGAGTTTTATAGGACTTGACGGTGCACGATTACGTGCGTACACACAGTACAATCCGTGTACTCCAATACTTGGCTTGTCATGACGAACTGTCCACCGTGCACCCCTGATGTGGGGCTTACAGACTTATGATATTTCCCTATTGGAAGATCGTCATGGAAGGTGCTCGTTTCGTAGACTTGTATTTTATTTGGCATCAATTTGTAAGAAGACTTTTGGTGACAGTTCGCAGAACCTTTATGAAAATCGTCAAATGTGAGTTTTGACAGATTTTTTTTTAGGTAAATTAAATTAATGTATTTATATCTTCAGTTTTGTTTGTTTTCTGATACCATTCAGTGAACTTTTTACACACTCAAGGTATTAATATGGCATCCCTGTGTAACAGTAGATGTGCACTCGACTGCTGGTCTATGACGAGTGTAAAAGTTATGAGCTCATCTGAACGTAAAACTCTATGATGAGCGAGGAAGAGAGAGGCGCCTCAAGCAGTTACGAAGCGAAACAAAAAACAAAAGAGAGAGAATACGATTCGATTGACTGAACTTACTCGTTCTTTGTCTGCGCGAATTAGTTTATCGTAGCGGAAGAATAAAACAGGAACAAATTTCACTCATGTTTTGTTCTGTTTACCTTTAGAGATCAGCGGTGTGTAAAAGTCAGGGGACAAAGAGGGAGATGATGCCAATGTAGGAAGGCGTTGGTTGCTGTATTGGCGGAAACGAGTTACGTTGGAGAGGATGGCTTTATGAGCACAATGCTACTTTAGGAAAGTTTAAATTGCAAGCTATTTTTGACATGGAATTTACTTATTGCATAAAACCTGTAGTTATTTATTCTTCTCCCTGTAATTTTAGAAATACAGGCGTTTGAAACTAGGGGTGACTCCACGACGTTTGTCTCCAAGTATTCATATAATAATAATAATAATAATAATAATAATAATAATAAACAACTTCAACGTGACTGGACTTCTGCCTTGATTCATCCCCTGCATATGAAAGGTGACAAAACGGACGTTAACAACTACCGCGGCATTTCCCTCCTACTGATATCTTACAAAATTATTTCAAAAGCTCTGCAGATTAGGGCAGAACAACAACTTGATCCACAATTAGGAGAGTACCAAGGAGGGTTCAGGAAAGAGCACTCATGTGCCGAACAAATTATGAATCTGAAATCCATCCTTTTCTATCTGATGCAATGGAACAAGAAATTTGTGGTAACCTTCGTCGACTTCAAGAAGGACTATGATTCAATTGATAGAATAGCTCTTATTCAAATTCTAAAGGAATTTGGATTGGATAATAAAACCAGGGCAATTATTCAACAGAGCTTAGCTAACAAAACCTCCAGAGTCAAGTTCAGAGGAGAAATTTCAGACTCTTTCGAAATTAAGACAGGAGTTAGGCTGGGAGATGGGCTTTCACCCCTGCTCTTCAACTGTGCACTTGAAAAAGTCATCTGCGAGTGGCGCAAAGAAATGAACGATGGGGTCCAAAATGGAGTGCGACTGGGTTACAAGAACATGAACCTTTCTATTGATTACCTAGCTTTTGCAGATGATCTTGCAATTTTCTCCGACTCTTTAGACATGGCCACAAAACAAATTAACCAGCTGCAGATACATGCAACAAAAGTTGGTCTTCAGATCTCTTTGGAGAAAACACACTTCATAACTAACATCAAGCCAGCACCAAGGGAGCTAAAAGTAAACCAGGGGAAAATCAAACGGACAGATAAGTTTAAATATCTTGGCGAGTGGGTAGAACCCAACGTATGTGAGAAAGAAACCTTCACTTCGCGCATGAACATAACGGAAATGGCGTACCAACTCACCAAGGACGTTTACAACAAAAGTCAATATCGCTGAACGCAAAACTTAGGCATTTTTGCACTGTCATACGACCAGAGGCTCTGTACGCAGCTGAATGCCTCACCATGAACAAGAAAGGCCTGGTAGAAAAATTGGAGATCAAGGAAAGAAAGATCTTGAGGAAAATTCTTGGCCCAATTAAAGACAACGGTGAATATAGACGACGGCATAACTATGAGCTGTATATTCATGTCCAGAAGATCTCTGATGTAATGAGGAAAAGGAGGATTGCATTTTATGGCCACTTGCTTAGAATGAAACCCACACGATTGACAAACCGGATCTATAACTATTTTAAAAATAAGAAGACCAAGCCAGCCTGGTTCGAAGAGGTGGAAAGTGACCTGCAAGAGATGGAAATTACCTGTGGGGATATTCAAGAACGCAATCCCCTCAGGAAGAAACTACACGACCACCAGGGTTTTCAAGAAAAACCGAAGTTGAAGACGGGAAAGATGTGGACGGAAGAAAGAAAAGAGTAACACCGGCAACGGATGAAGGAACACTGGGAAAAGATCAAAGCCCAGATAAGCCAGTTGAAATAACGTGGTTCTTAGTTGGCCGATACGATTAAAGAAGAAGAAAGAAGAATAATAATAAAAGGGTAGCAGGTGGAGACTCCCGTTGGGATAGCTTCACTTAGGGAATGGTGCCCCTGCCCAGGCAGCCCCTGGTCCCTCTGGCCCTGAGGGTAGTGCCTGTTAAGGGTGGGGTAGGCAGGACTCCTGGGCCGTAGTGAAGACAACCTGCCTAGGAGACAGAAAACTCCAAAATTAAACCTACAATGGTAGCTCTGATCCGGAACGGTCGGCTGCCAACAGCGTCTGTATCCCATGTTAGGGACGGTTGATAACAGAAACCTGGTTGTAGGTATAAAAAGCCAACCCATCTTATGCATGAGAAATGCCTCGAATGATACGCCGCTCCCTGGGGAGCGCTAGGGCACGTCTGGAGCTGGTGCTGGAAGTGACAGTATGCAAGCCACCGGTGGTAGAGGGCTAAACAGGCGGGCTCCTACCGGGCAAAATCTCGAAAACATTACAGCCGACAAGCGCTTGCAAGATGAGCCTGAGCAACGAAGTGAATCATTAACTAGTACTTCACCTGCTGAAGGTGCGGCAAAGGTAACTCAACCTGTGCTCACCCAGGCAGGACTGCCACGACAGCGTATTAATTGGACAAATGTCACGAACGAAACCATAATATGCACTTATTGTAGGGTTTCTGACGTCGGGCAGAATTCAGTTGGTTATAGGCAACGCTTACATTCTGAATTTCGGTTGCATTGCCCTGAAATAACTGTGACAGAGCAGAGAGTATCTGATCAATACAAGGCTATTCTCCGGAATAATCTTATCCCTGAATCAAGAATGAACACCATTAATGAAGAGGTACGGCGTGAAAAGGAAGGCGTGAATGAAGATACCAAGAAGAGTTTTACCGAGGAACTGGAGTCGACACAAGCTGATAGCCAGAACCTTCAAGAAGTAGATCCAGTTTCCATGCAAATTATCGATCATGACCAAATTGGAAAGTTGAAGAATGAAAAGATGGCTACAGTCATAGAGTTTCATGGAACTGATGCAAATTGCAGATATACCAAAAGTTAATGGTTCAAGAATGCTGACAAAGGTACAGAGTATCATGAATCGTGATGTTGTGCCAGAACAAGTTGAAGCATCTGCAAATCTGGAATCCCTTCATACTACTATTTACTGTGGTGCAGTAACTGTTGTGAGAACTATGGGTATTGGAAAACATGCGGAAAAAGCAAATGCCATCGATGCCAAACTGGGAAAGAAGACTTGTTGGAAGGATTGAACAGCTCAGGGCAGATATTGCAAGAATGACACAATATGTTAGTGGTACAAGAACAAGATTCTATCAGACTCTGGGTAAGATAAAGGATTCAGCAGATAAAAACTATCCGACTAAAGAAGAAATTCAAGAAGTCTGGGGCAAGCAACTGTCTACACCATCTCATCATGACACTCAATCAAATTGGGTAAGAGAAGATCAGCAAGTTTCCCAAATATTTGACCAGATTCAGAAAGTTTGGTGTAAGAAGTTCTGGAGCATACACGATAGACTAAGTGAGTTCATTAATGATGCCATCCTTCTTTAATATAGCTTGTCTGAAGTCTTCACACGTGGCATCACATATTTGCTTCCAAAAGATCTTCATAATACATGGGAACCTACAAAATATCGTCCCATCACATGTCTGCCCACGTTGTTTAAGATCATTACATCATGCCTGGCTAACAGGATATATGCACACTGTGAAAGAAACAACAAAATTGCCGTGCAAGAGAATGGTGTAAAAAGGGATCAAAAGGGTGCAAGAACAACTAATAATTGACTTAATTGTGTGTGGCCAGGCACAATTGAATCACCGAAACCTTCATATGGCGTACATCGATTATAAGAAGGCTTTTGTTTCTGGGCTCCATGACTGGCTAGTAGCAATGCTGCGATTGTATAACAGCAATGAGGTAATTGTCAGATTCTTGGAAAGGGTTATGTCAGCGAGGCAAACTAGACTGAGTCTCAGTACACCACGCGGAGACATACGAACACATGAGATAGTGGTTCGGGACGCATCTTTCAAGGATACTCCCTTATCCCTTTATGGTTTGTCCTGGCGATGAATCCTTTAACTATCCAGCTTAGCTCTATTCACTACGACTTTTCTATCAAGATTAGAAAGAGAGTTGGTACACGGCAAAATCATCTGCTATACTTGGATGACCTTAAACTCTATGCCGAAACACAGTCGCATCTGGAAAACTTGCTGAGAATAATTGAAGCATTCTCACGAGACATAAAAATGGGATTCGGTTTGGACAAGTGTCGGAAACTAATAGTATTGAGAGGAAAAGTACAGAAGTCTGGGTATGAGCTGGAAGATGGACAGCATATTAAGGCTATGTTGGCAGAAGACACCTACAAATACTTAGACGGAAACCAAGCTAGGCATATTGACCATGTGTCAATAAAGAAATATCTGCCCTGTGAATTTGTCAAAAGATTAAAACAACTCGTAAAAACGCACTTGAACAGAAAAAAACTTAGTAAAAGCTACTGAAACAACAACTTCTAAGCTGGAATGTCGCTACCCATGAACTTACGGACGAATCAGGTTGTTAAGAGAACTACTGCCTTCTGCATTAGTTTGTACAGTACAGTTGAGTATCCAGATCCAGATCCATTTCTTTAAGTCCTCACAGCATTAATCAAGGAAGTTTGCTTGATTTTCTTGCTGACGACCATGAGATCCGGCCTGTTGTGTGGTACCGATTGATCAGTCAGAATAGCTCGGTCCCAATACAACTTGTATTCCTTGTTTCCAAGAACACACTCTGGCTGATATTGGTGATATGGAACTTTCTTTCTTTTTAGGAGCAGAAACGTATCAATTGCATTAACTACATATGGTGTCTCTTCAACCCAAGGTTTTCTTTTGCATTATTATTATTGTTATTACTGTCAATTTTCTTGCACTCTTGTCAATTGGCTTGATGACTTGATGACTTAACATTCGCCTTCTCGTTCATCCAAAGCCTCTTCATCAATTCGTTTTGTTGTTTCTTGCGTTAATCCTACCAAATTTTAGTAGTTTTCTTCTTTGCATTTCCTGAAATGTGTGTTGATTTACTGGTATTCCAGATTTCTTATGATCTCTTCAATTATGTTAATTCATTAAGTCTTCCTGTATTTCTTGGCAGAGTCGGAAATCGAACCTGGACCTCTGGTCTGTTAGTCAACAATACTGACTATCTCACACGAGGCGTGCACTCCATACCTTAAACCTATTGCGGAGTTTTATAATTTCCATACGAGTGTCTTAATTGCCATTATAGGTGAGTTGCATACGACTGTTTATGTTCAACGATAATTATAACTTTACTTTTGTTCGAATATAAATATTCATAAATATCCATCGAGATTCCGAAAATTTCGTTTACTGAACTGAGCGCATGGAACGGAGAGAATACGTTGACACTAGCCAACCAGTGAAATTTAAAATATGAGGCCGAGGAAGTCAGCGCAGGTACTATGCTACTTCGTATCCTTACCTAATTGGTCAAACAGCTGTATCGGAATGAAATTCTTGAGCTCTGATTGGTGGAGGACCTGTATTATAATTAAACTAGAACTATAATGCGCCTCTTTTAAATGCAGTTTTTTGGCATACAATATTTATATTTCGGCATGGTCCAACATAAAGCAAATTATCACAAGCTGTCTCCACAGTATCCACGTAGATACATCGAGATGCATCAAGAACTGCAAGAAAGCGGGTGAAATGCAGGTAACCATTGTGGTGCACAGAAGGCAACCTTTCGGAGATGACCACTACCTTTAATCGCGTGGTAGGTATTGACATTCTGTTTACGAACATCTCGGGTTCGGTTCCCAGCTTTGGCAAGAAACTTAATTCTGCTCTGATTGTGAGAACTGGAACGGAGCGCACTCAGACTCGTCACTCAAAATTGAGAAAAGATTAGTTCGATTCTCATCTCAGCCGTCCTACAAGAGGTTTACCGTAGTCTCCCACATTCATTTCAGGAAAATGCCAGGATGGTACTGTACCGTTATTTTATACCCTACATGTTACAATAATTACGAGCATCGAACTGTGGCTTGGTAATCAGCGAGCCGACAGGCAGTCGCTACCTCTCCGACCAGCTGAGTATTTGGAGAGAGGGTTAGCCAATCCCCCACGACAGCCGCTGAATGCGCACCAAGGTTAGCAAGTCTTACAGCTCCGTGACATGCATCGATCATGACATCATGCTAATCGAACTATGCACTTGAGATATATATTGATTAATTAAAATTAAGAGCTGCTCACGCAGTGTTTTGCATATCAGAAGTCACATTGTTACGGCAGGAAGCTAATACATGTATATATTTGTTGAGATGAAGACTATTTATGAAATGAGATGCATATATCACCACCACGTGCGATTAGCATCGAATTGCGACGCACCAGGGTGGGGTAGCTTTCTTGTAACATTCACTTGAGACAGCAGAATCAGAACATATTGTGAACCCGGTTGGGAACTTTTACCTCGGAAGTGCACTGTAAAATGTGAAAACGTGTGCCGGCCGATATCAATTTCAATTTTCAAGTCATAATTCGCATACCAGTAAACTACAGGGATCACGGCGAGATGGGACTTGAAAATTTAGTTCATCTCATATTATACTTGCGAGTGGACTTATAAAATATTCAGCTTCATGCAACGTGGAGTGATATTTTCAACGAACAACACATGCTTTCAATACGGCTACGGGCTAGCATTTGTGTGATTTCATGCAACGAAATACAGCTGTGATTTTCTTAACAAACACAGGCTGTTATAAAAGTACATTTATTATTTATAAACTGTTCTCTTCCTGTACGTCATACCATTATCTGAGACGTCAGGGGGAATTATTACGATGAAAAGCGAATCAGTAGTCATGTCAGGCTAAAATTTGACTTGAACGCTACGTGCAAAGCATTAGCAGAAATTCATAGTGCGTAACTACTTTTCACCATGTACTTTGGAAATGCACTACATTGTGAAGATGGATTTAATCTACGATTACTTGCGAATGCCTACGTGCTATTAAAAACTGATATACTTCGTCGGGAGAAATGTGTTCGACAACCCGAGTCTGGATGACATTTCCGTTGCATTGGTGTGAGGCAGTGCCGGGCCTGGGTCTATTGGGACGGGGGAGGTTCCACGGTTCGAACCTTGGGATCTTGGAAGGAGCATACCATGCCTCGGTATAGTCTGGAGATGGTTACCTGGTCATATATATCCTTTTATATGCCACTTAGAGGGTCTTCGCAAGGTAGAGGAATATCAGTTTATTAATTAGTAGCTTAGTCGGTTATTATAAAGTAGCCATCAATGTCATACTTTTATTGTTGTTTAGCATGGTTGAACAAGGGTCTAAGTTCAATGTTTATTGCGAGACTGATCTCATGCTCAACCGGATTTTGGTTCGCATAACGAACGCATTTTGATGATAAACTTATAGTATTTATGAAATTCCATTAAAATCTTATGCATATTTTCATTGTCAAGAAAACAATCGTTAGGAGAAAGAACTTCGTATTTCCAGGAAGATTTAGTTAACCTGTGTTTATTTCAGATAGTGTTAGGACTTTGATAGACTGTTGGAGTGTCGTTTATACACTCAGTTATTCATACACGTTGATGTTAAAAGATTTCTTGATGAAGAATATATATAATTGATCCACGTATATCACTTTGATATATTTTTGCTATTGAAGTTTAGATTTTATGAGAGGTATTGATCTTTCTTAATATTTTCTGAGAATACACTTTACTCTTATTGACGATACTTATTGACAATGGTTCCTAATGGGTCAACAGTTGTTTAACCTTCAATGTTAGCTGGATCCATGGTGTAGGAGTTATTGTTTAATATTTTCGAGTTCGTTTGAATGAGGGGAGTCTCAATTTTCGTTTGATCAATATCCATTTCTCTTTGAAGCCACGTGTTTTACGTGAAATAAGTATTTATGCTGATGAAAGAAGTAATTAATCGCTATTATTGATATAGTTTGGAGACATGAAAGCAATTCAGACGAACATTCCGTATTTTGAACGAAATTCCCAGGAAGGACTTATTGAAAATCTATAAGTATATTTATTAACTCATGATGTAACGTAAAATTGTAATGCAAAGCTTTTAGACTTTTAAGGTGTTAATCTATAATCCATAATATTATAATTCAAGTAACGTGCAAAAGTATTAACTATTTTAGTCAGCACGATTACATGAAACATTTGAAAGATTTAGTGGTCACCAATTAAGGGTGTACCTATATATTATGCATATCAGTGGGTAGTGCAAATTATTATTATTATTTGAGGGTATAATGCTTGATGAAGCTTTTTGTATGTTGAATTCAGCCAGTGAGTGCCAATTATTGACGATTTTTGCGAAATTTTATCAGAAAGGTTAATTGAATTTAAACCATGTGTGTGTGTAAAGTGAATGTTTGTGATGACATTATCAGCCGTTGAAACGTATCAGGATAAATCTACGTGATTATAAAATGTTATACAGAGCACACAATTGAAATAGTTGAATGGATAACTTGTTATTATATCCTAATCGAAGTTTATTAACGATGCCAGCAGGATTCGTAAATCATTCTTATTATTTTATTACGTCCTGAATTTAGACAAAGAATTCTACCTAACATAGGTGCTCGATAGAATTAACCTGGAAACGAATAGAATGATTTAATACATTGAATTAAAGGATTATATGCTGATGTTGTAAGCAACTAAGTGAATGAGAAATACCCTTAAAAGTGTTATGTAGATCATGTAAATTGTGTAAATATTGTATATTAATGATTAATAAGCAGTAAATTGAACCTGAAATATAATTATGATAAATACAATCGTGATGAATGTGATAAATAGGAAGATGATCCAATTATGTCATTTACAGGGATCATGACAGTTGTAAAAAAATTGTGATATAGATGTTTGTAATAAGGTTTGAGCACTACATGTTCTAATAGAAACACGTGCTAACTTTACATTTGAATCCCTCGATTTTTTGGGATAAGTTAGTTCTTTTCGTTAAAGGCATTACTATTTAATGGCATGTCTACATTTTGAATAAATTTTATTTTCTTGCTTTTAAACCTTATTGCGTGATGCTTTATAGATGTGATGGAAGGTCGCGTTAAGAAGGCCATCGCTGGGTGTTCCTTGAGTATCCCACACTCCTGAAGTATTCCATTTGATGGAATCTCGTGTTCTCTGAGCTACTTTTGTTATTTTAGCCATGGTCTTTCTTAATGCCACCTTGTTAAGAAAACTTGTGCCCTATTATCCCTTCTACTTGTTGGTAGGATCTGGGGGGGTTTCTAGCCGGGGATTTTCAAGGTCTACGATCCAGCTGTCGTCGTGGGATTCAACAGGTATTGGTAGATACTACGGGTACAGTGCCTAAGATAAGGCCACTGCCGCCTCTTTTCCAATCATTAACACAATTGAAAATACACACAATACTACAGACATCTTCCATAATACACGTTATGAGTCAAACTCCACACAAACCAAAACTACACGAGGCTCAAATGACCACAGTGTCTAAGCCCTTAAACGGAATAACAACGATATTGAACATTCTTTCACCATCTCAGAAGCCTGATTGGTAAAGCAGTTATTGGTTGTTGGGTACAAGAGGGTCTGGAATAGCTTTCGTTTTGGGCACGTCTCGATTGACACGAATAAGAGTGGTTCAGAGCAAAAGTGGACCAAGTCCACTTATTACACTTCTAAGAAAACTTGAGGCAAAGTTGCAGTTATATGTGTAATTAAGTATTAAGCTGTAAGAAACTGCTGCACTCTGGGGAATTGGTATTTAAATACGGACTTGATCACTATTACACCGAATAACTACTAACATTTACGATCTAAAAAGGGAAAAACAAAAGAAATGTTTCTTTTGGACTTGATCCTCTTCTGCACTGAACCACTCATATTCAAACGAATAAAATATTTGACCCCGATCTAAATATTCTGACAAAATATCGTCAAATATGTTCCAACTGTGATCCGACCACCTCGTGTGCCAAATTTCATCAACAATGGAGAGTTTGGAGGTTCGCTTGTGTGGGCATTGAGTGGCATTCCTCATCAAGGAATGTACAGCTGTATACTTAATGATCGTAGTTTTTAATCAAGACACTAACGGCAGATGACCTCTTAGTTCCGCCCCTTAAAACAACAATAACTAACTAACACTAACAGCAACCATCATGAGTGTGATTTTTCTCCAACTTTACCATGGCAACAGCGCCCCTCCATTTCGACTTAAAAATTTGTCATGGTCTGAGCGTAGTCACATTAATATAAGTAGCTAACATACCTACCAGACAGAAAGAGATTCAGGCTCGAATGATGACTGTGTTCACATTTTCAAATCTTACTCAACAGAATCAATGAACTTTATTTCCTTGTTGAGACAATCCTCAATAATGGTTGTTAGTTTAGGAAGAATAAGTACGTGCCACCTCATATTATGCTAGACACAATATTACAAAATTCTTAACCCCTAAACTTCACCTGGGTGCCTTATTTGGTCGCTGAAAGGATTATAAATACTCATAAAAGGCACAATACTAAGAACATACTCAAGAGTTTTGTAATCATAGGATAATCTCTGCAATATCTAAACTATCTACTGCAGTTTCCTTCAACGCTGCCAGATCAAGGGAAAAATAATTCTGCAGCTTGAAAATGATAACGTTCATTACAGCAAGAACTACCGTCCAATGACTCTGCTGTCAGTTGTGTACAAAGTATTTACCATGATATTAACTAGCCGTACGCATTAAAATCGCGCACCATGACCAAGAAAGTGAGCTGCACCAAGTTCAGAGATAGGACGTTCAAATCCCGGTGCTTACAGTGTCTGTTCTGAGTGCGGTTTTACCATGGGTTTTCCACACTCCCTGCAGGCAAATGCCGTAATCGTACCTTATGTCAAGTGCCGAGGCACTTACGGCATACTCAATTCCTTCTGTCGTCATCACACAACACATAAATACAGGTTATCAGACAAATTCAACATACACCCAAGTGCATGGGGCTTATGACCAAGATGTCCCAAGCTCCTAAAATAAATTAGCAACAAAACTATTTTTACAAATAACTCTCGGTTCAGCACAGCTTTTCAAACAAGCGTGTTTCCGCAGTGATTTTAGCACACATGACCATATTATTTCTCAACCGTGGGAAAGTTATCAGACGGGCAAATGGATATCAAATGCTTGTATGTTTACCTTGGTGGACATTGAGAGGGCATTCATCTCTCTATGACATGAAGCCATGATCTAAGCATTAGATAAGCATTCTGTAGAAACAAGCTGTATCAAAGTCCTTTGTAGCACCAACTAAACCTCCTCAATTCTTGAGAATGTCACCAGAGCAGTAGGAGATTTTCTCATTCAAATAGAAGTGCGGTAAGGTTATCCATTATCTCCCAATCTCTTTACAGCTCAACTGGAAACGGCCACAAATAAATTGGGGTTCAAAGGGAATCAGAATCAACATGAAAATTTAGAACAACTTGTAGGTTTGCTCATGACATCGCACTGTTGGCTAAGGAAGTCCATGCACTCCAATTCTTAGTCCTCGCGGGAGGAGTCATAATTATCCTACACTGAATGATACTGAATGTAATTTTTAATTGTAGTGGTGGTTCTAATTGTTTTATGGACTAAAAAACCGAGCTCATCAGCTTGAATTGTTAATGTATGTGTCGTAAATTATAGTTTACTAGCAGTAGTACCCGGCTTCGCCCGGTGGAATGATGAAAATATTTCAGTCTCCTTAACACTCAACGTCATTGATGAAGATGATACTGACGACGACTACTATTGAACGGGTATAATAAACTTACACTCTAATAGAAATACATATTTTTAAATTACCGGCGAGGAAGACTGTGGTGTTGCCTAGTAGTATATTGGGCGTAACATCTAGGTCATTTTCCCTTTTGATGAGGATGACAATGAAGACTACTACTACTGAACGGGTATATTAAACTTACATACTAATGGAAATACACATTTTATAAATCGCAGGCAATGAAGACTGTGGTGTTGCTTAGTAGTACTGTATAATGGACGTAACATCTAGGTCATTTGCCCTTTTGATGAGGATGATAATGAAGACGACTACTACTGAACGAGTATATCAACCTTACAAACTAATGCAAACACATATTTTTAAAATCACAGGCTAGGTAGACTCTGGTGTTGCTTAGTAGTATAATGGACGTAACATCTAGGTCATTTGCCCTTTTGATGAGGATGATAATGAAGACGACTACTACTGAATGGGTATATCAAACTTACAAACTAATGGAAATACACATTTTAAAAATCACAGGCGATGAAGATCGTGGTGTTACTTAGTAGTATAATGGACGTAACATCTAGGTCATTTGCCCTTTTGATGAGGATGGTAATGAAAACTACTGTTGAATTGACACGACAAACTTACAAACTACCGTGATAGAAAGAAATATTTCAAAATTCACAGGCGATGAAGACTTATTGTGTGTGGTGATTAGTGGCATAATGGGCGTAACATCTAGGTCATTTGCCCTTATGATAATAATAAAGTAATGAAAAATGACTACTAAACGAACGTGGTGTAATTTTAAATCTGATATAGGTAATTCTGATTTCTACCTTCGATGTCTTCCAAGGTCTGAACGTTATTTTCTGGCTTAGGCCTATACTCGATGCGTGTAGTGAAAGAGCTTATCGAGTACTGCTCGGGTCCAAGCTGCACGATCCTGAGAATATCGCAGATGATGACGATATATGATGACAGATGTTCGGGGGGCTTCCCGGTCCTATTCACACTGACCGGTGAATCACTTATTCTTTCGTAACACTACAGTGGTTTGAGAAAAGACCCTGTATGAACATCAGCATAGTCAGCAATACCAGGTAACACGGCGGGGTCTGGACATTCCTCTCATGTCAACTCGCGATGAATCAGCAAGCTATTCTCACACCTGCCCCCTCCTCCCCCCTCCACCCACCAGGGTCTCATAACTTGTGGGACGTGGGTTTGCGACCACGGGACCCCAGCTGAGTCCGGCATTGCTTCCATTTACAGGTGCCGGGCTCCTTTCAGTTCTCTTTCATGTCAGCCTCCCTTGGTCAAACTCTTGTTCTCTTCCGACCCCGATGGTATCAGGATATCCGAGGCCTAGCGACTCTTTCACTTTCCCGCCTTAATTGGCCCTTGTCTAATCATTCCTGATAGCCTCATTCTTCAAGATGTCAGCCTTCTTTTTCTTTTCTTAATATCTCATGTCTTCTGCTCAAGACCCTCAAGAAGGCAGGGTGTGTGTAGCCCCACCACTTCTGGTGCAACCTGGATAGTGCTAGATCCTCAAGGACTCATGGCTGGTGAGTTCGGGAGCTGGCAACCCTGAGGGTTTCCTGAGCGGGTCCGGTTTTACCCCTTTTTAGGTAGATTTCATTAGAAAGCTAACTATTGCAATGGGTCCCATGTTTCGACTTCCGGAAAATTTCGACATATCTTCGCGTTTCACATCCCTCAGACCCCAAAACCACCGTCAGTTCAAAAGTTTATATATAATTTATGTATGATATACATATATATATATACATATTATGTATATATATGTATATCAGTTTCTTGTGGACACGATAACTGCCGTAATTTTGCCCCAATCACTTTGAATTGTTTACATAATAAGTATCCCATTAAATTCTCGGTCGAGTTCGTTAATGGGCAAAATCGGTCAAAGTGGGTGAAAATGGGGGGCTTTTTTCGAAAAAGTGAAATATCACTATAACTCTCTTAATACATGAAATATCGAATCCATTCAAAGTTCATAATATGTGTCGGATAAGTGCCAAAAATTTATGTCAAATAAGTTTTTTGATAGCACCAACCATTGACCAAAGGGGTGGAAAAAAGTGGGTTTTTCGGGAAACATTAATCATATCTCTCTTAATAGGCACAATATCAAAACCGTACAAAATGGAAAATATTCCCCTAATAATTACCTAAAACTTTTGTCTGAAAGAAATTTTGATATGACCCACCATTACGCCAAAGGATGAGAAAAACGATTTCGGAATTAAAGAAAATGCGGTTGGTTGGTTGGTTCCTTAGTTTAGGGGCTGCGACAACGCGGTCATGTAGCCCCGTGTACTTTGGGTGAGTGTAGAATCTGTCTGATAACCGGTGTTAATTGTGATGACTGTATTAGTGTGTGTATCTGTTTTTTAAATTGAAGTAGGGACTGCAACTTTGAATTTTCAAATAGTTCCTACTTTGGCCGCCAAACGCCACCGTCAACGACTACTAGGCCTAGTTCAGAACTAGCTACTAGACGCCACCGCAGTCGGCTCTTGGCAACGAACGTAGCAACCAAAGAGCGTTGTTTACATTCTTAACCTATCCAATTTAGTTTCACACAGGTGTAATTAGTGGAAAGATCTTTAACATGCCATAAATCTATGACATGGGACCGCCGGCTTTACTTCCCCTCCGAAGGAAGGCATACTGAGGGATTTTTAGCGCTCTTAAAAAATCCGACGGCTTCGGCCGGGTTTGAACCCGCTATCTTGGGCATAGAAGCTCAGCATGCTACCGACTACGCCACCGAAGCCGCTAAAGAAAATGCCAAGTGGCATCAAAGGTTACCATAACAACGCTTCTAAATTGGTCAGGGATGAGCTATCAGAGGTTGCCAAGACAACGCCATTGACGAGATCACATTCATTTTTAGCCTACATTTCACACTTTGCAAAAATGAGGAAAAAGTAGACTTATGAGATCGATCCGGGAAAATGTGTCTGTCTGTCTGTCTGTCCTTCTGTCTGGCTGGCTGTGTGTGTGTGTGTGTGTCCCGCCCTTATCAACTCCTGAACGGCTGCAGCAATCGAAACCAAATTTAGTATGAGTAAAGATGAATACCGGAATATCTCAAGCCCATATTTGAAAAAGATGTCAGTGCTACCAACTGCTAAAAAAACGCATTAGAAATTTGAGCTCCATGTTGTATATCATGGAAGGCATACATGGGAGCAATTCCAAAATTGGCACACATGTAGATAATACTATTTCAGTTTAATTTCCAGGAGGCCATACATGACAGTGTTGCCAAAATAATTTTAAGCCTTCTGATAGGTCCTAATTTTAAATGCACATAACTTCTACACTATCAATTGGATTTCAACCAAATTATGTATGTAATATAAGCACATAAGCAGGTATGACTGAGCGTATTATTAAGAGCCACCAGGGCTGCCAACTGTTAATAATTGTTCTCTCTACTTTTTATCCAAATACCAATATATCAGAAAGTATGCAAGCCGACAGCTTTAAACTATGCACGCGTATAGTACCTGACATTTTACATTAATTTGGAGTATCTTATATACGTCAGTTCTACCAACATGATTCTAAGCCTGCTGATAGGACCAATTTTTAAATACATGTAACGTCTATACTGTCAGTTGGATGTCAACCAAATTTCGTATGTGCTATGTGTAATATAACAGATATGACTATAAGTATTCTTATGAGCAATTAGGGCTGCCAACTGTTAATAAATGGTGTCTATATTTTTTACCCTAATATCAATATATCAGAAAGTATGCAAGCCAACAGGTCTATACTTTGCATACGTATAGCACCTGACATTCTAGATTAATTTGGAGTAATTAATATAAGTCAGTGATGCCAACATGATTCTATGCCTGATGATAGCTCCAATTTTAAAATACATATAACTTCTATACTAAAAAATGGATTTCATCCAAAATTGGCACAACAAGATATCATAATAATTCCGATTATTTCTGACCAGCATACGCATGACATTGTTGCCAACGTGCTTTTACGTGTGCTGATAGATCCAATATATAACTTCATGTAACATCCTTTGGACTTCAACCACATTTTGTATTCTGTACCTTAAGAGATGGAATTAAGAATATATTCAGTCACCAGGGCTGCCAACTGTATTGCTGTATTAGGCTACATTATGCCTAGTATACAGTATTTCGAACTAATTAAGACATTCCGATATTACCAACTTAATTTCGTCATTATTCTAGATAGGTTCATATACTGTAGATTAATCATTGGCATGAATCTTAATTTTAAGAAAAGTAGGCTCTTTAGTTCCGCACGGAACTTCTTGTTCCATCTGACTATGTGCGAAGCGGCTAACTGGTAGCATGCTGAACTTCTATGCCCAAGGTTCAAAACCGGCCAAAGTCGTCGGATTTTCTAAGAGCGCTAAAAATCCCTCAGCATGCTTTCCTTCGGAGGGGAAGTTCCAACGTTCATTGCAAGTTGCTGGTTGCGGTGGAATCTAGCAGCCAAGTTCACAGTAGGTGTCGTTGACGGTAGTATTTGGTACAAAATTAGGTACTACTTAAAATTGACCTTCTGCAGACCTTAACTGAATTAGAGACTAATACAGTCATTACAATTAACACCGTTTATCAGACAGACATACACACACCCAATGTACACGGGGTTACATGACCACGTTGTCGCAGCCCCTAAACTGAGGAACCAACCAACATCTCTGTGGGAGATAAAATTTTGCGCGATGAAGTAACAGACTGTTAGATAGTTACACAACAGTTCCAAACCTTGCATAAGGACATTGTGATCAAAAGTATTAAAATGAACTCCAAATATGACAAGAAAGTTACCATCCCCATAAGACAATAAAATGTTAAAAATATGCATAGAAAGACCTCCAATTGTAAAATACATTCTCGCAATAAATGAGGTCTGATCCACCTACGAAAACCTGCATATTTCGCCTATTTTAGCCTATCCTCTAGTCTGCCCGGTGAAATCTACCTCCGCCTTCCCGCGTGCCGAGAGGATGTTTTTTTTTTTTATTGCCTTTGGGACGGACCCTGTCCTCTTTCCGGGAATGGAGTGGTCTGTCCGCAATTTCAAGCAGACAATGTTACTCGCAGGGTACCAAAGGGTAAGTATAAACATTTTGGGTCTGAACCGTGAAACGGTGTAGATTTGTGCCAAAGGGCCTAAATGCAGGGAATGGGGTGATCTGTCCGCAATTTCAAGTGGACAGGGTTACCCGCAGGGTTCGAAAGGGTAAGTATACAAATTTTGGTCCGAATCGGTGAAACGATATAGATTTTTGTCAAAGGGCCTAAATGCAGGAAATGGGGTGGTCTGTCCGAAATTTTAGGTGGACAGTGATATTCACAGAGTTACAAAGGGTAAGTATACACATTTTGGTTCAGATCGGTGAAACGGTCTAGATTTAAGCCAAGGGGCCTAAATGCAGGGAATGGAGTGGTCTGTCCGCAATTTCAAGCAAACTCACAGGGTACCAGACGGTAAATAACAAATTTTGGTTGAGATCTATGAAACGGTGTAGATTTGGGCCAAAGGGCCTAAATGAAGGGAATGGAGTGGTCTGTCTGCAATTTCAAGCAGACAGTGTTACTCGCAGGGTACCAAAGGGTAAATATACAAATTTTGGTTCTGATCGGTGAAACGGTGTATATTTGGGTCAAAGGGCCTAAATGCAGAGAGTGGGGTGGTCTGTCCGAAATTTCAAGTGGACAGGGTTACCCGCAGGGTTGCAAAGGGTAAGTATTCAAATATTGGTTCGGATCGGTGAAACGGTGTAGGTGTTCGCCAAAGGGCCTAAATGCAGGAAATGGGGTGGTCTGTCCGAAATTTTAAGTGGATAGTGTTATTCACAGGGTTACATAGGGTAAGTATACAAATTTTGGTTGAGATCGGTGAAATGGTGTAGATTTGGGCCAAAGGGCCTAAATGCAGGGAATGGGGTGGTCTGTCGGCAATTTCAAGTGGACAGGGTTACCCGCAGGGTTCCGAAGGGTAAGTATACAAATTTTGGTTCAGATCGGTGAAACGGTGTGGATTTGTATACATAACAGACAAACAGACAGACAGACAGACAGACAAACATTGAGCATTATATATATAGAAGATACGCAAGTTCATTTCTGAAAAGGAACATATTCCTTTGAGGTTCTATTGAACTGGTTTCTCGGTATGTTGACAAATCAGTACCATTAACAGGTGCAAAATTTCTTAGTGCTGTATTCATATAGTGTAAATGAGCTCATTGTGTGACTTTCGAAACATATTTTCCAGTGATGCTTTTGTATTAGTGTGACGATGAAAGCTTTAATGTAAGCACTAGTACCGTAGGAAGATCATGTTACAATTTTAAAGTATTATTTCATTATGGTGTTTGAAGCCAATTTTTGAATTTCCTTAGAAAACGCAGTTTGATGTACTGCTCGAGTCTAAGCGGCGTGAACCTGAGAGGAATGTGCATCGCGGACTATTAGTAGTGGTGTTGACAACTGATGAGGTTTCTCTGTCCATGCATAGTACAGAACCAAATACATTGGTCGGTGACTCCCTCAGTCATTCCTAACACCACAGTGGTTTGAGCAACGGCCGAATGTTAGCAGTATTAGAATAGAAAGGAATACCATATATCACGGTGGGCTGTTGACAGATTCTTCTCTTCACGCCCGACCCTTCCCTGCTATTTCTCCTCACCCCACAAGTTTATAGAGCTTGGACTCGAGCAGTACTTCAGTGGGTCAACGCGATTGTACCCAACTATGATGGGTTATACCCAAATTCTGAACAAACGTACATGAGATTAATAACTACATTATTTATTGATGTATTTATTATTATTATTTATCGTATGGCGTTTAGTGCCGGGAGTGTCCGAGGACATGTTTGACTCGCCTGAGTCTGTAGTTGCTTTCAGCGGACACCCTTAGGGTGAGCTACAAGTTTCGTTCAATTTCATGTAGTTCCAACTTTCGCTACCAGATGTCAATGATAGCCTACCTAGTTGTGAACGCTGGAACGAAATCTAACCTAACAATTTAGCTTCACACAAGTTTAGTCTGTGGAAAGATCTTTTACATGCCATAAATCTATTACATGGGACCGCTGGCTTTACTTTCCCTCCGAAGGAAGGCATACTGAAGGATTTTTAACGCTCTTAATAAAATCCAACGACTTCGACTGGGTTTGAACCCGCTATCTTGGGCAAAGAAGTTCAGCATGCTACCAACTACGCCACCGCATCAGAAATAACACTAAAAGAAATACGCTTGGTGTAAAGCCGCTGGTATCAATCATAGAGAGAGCCCAACTGAGGTGGTATGGCCATGTCGCACGTATGCCTGAAACACGACTACCATACCGGGTATGGCAGGCTAGGAGTGAGGGTCCCAGAACTAGAGGACGTCCACGCACCAAGTGGGAGGACAATATTGCAGCCAGTCTAAAAACAAGAGGCATTCAATGGACAGCAGCTCAAATCAAGGCCCAAGACAGGAAAGGATGTAGATCCCTCTGTGAAACATCGACACCAACCGGTGGAAGAGGACCGACTAAGTAAAAGCAAGTAAAGTAAATTAAGTATTTATGTATTTTAATCTCTTATAAATTTCTCAGGATTTAATAATAACCCATCACAATTTCGTACTATTGTGTTGACCGACTGAAACTCATCAAATTTAAGTTTTATTTTTACTTGCCTGAAATCACTACAACGTTCAGACATTGTGTTTGAAATCGTTGTTCTATATTTTATCACAATACCTAGTATAGGTCGTGCACAAAAGGTATTTAGTACAACATATTGATTTTTAGCCTACTTTCGATTTTTGCAAAAAATGAAAGTAGACTTATGAGATCAACACAGGGCGAAAAAAGTGTGTCTGTCTGTGTGTGTGTATGTGTGTGTGTGAGTCTGTGTGTGTGTGTGTCTGTGTGTCTGTGTGTGTGTGAGTGTGTGTACTCTGAATGTCTGTCCCCCCCTATCAATTCGAACACGGTGAATGCGAATTGAACGAAATTTGGTACAAAGGTAGCACTAGCAAAGGACACCTCAGTGTCATGTTTTATATCGCCGCCATCTTGACGGAAACGTAATGGCGGCCACACAAATGTTCAAAGCTTAAATCAAATTACGACTAACCTAATCATCCGATCTCTACCAAATTTTGCAACGACATATCTTTATGGGGGGAGCATCCTTTGACCAAACCAATAGGTCATCAGTTTAATCGTTTGCGGATGGCGGCCATCTTTGTGTGAAAATCGATTCCCCCTATTAATTCGAACACGGTGCAACCGAATGGAACGAAATTTGGTACAGAGGTAGTACTAACAAAAGGCACCTCAGTGTCATGTTTTATATCGCCGCCATCTTGACGGAAACGTAATGGCGGCCACACAAATGTTCAAAGCTTAAATCAAATTACGACCAACTTAATCATCCGATCTCTACCAAATTTTGCAACAACATACCTTTATGGGGGGAGCATCCTTTGACCAAACCAATAGGTCATCAGCGTAATAGTTTGCGGATGGCGGCCATCTTTGTGTGAAAATCGATTCCCCCTATTAATTCGAACACGGTGCAACCGAATGGAACGAAATTTGGTACAGAGGTAGTACTAACAAAAGGCACCTCAGTGTCATGTTTTATATCGCCGCCATCTTGACGGACACGTAATGGCGGCCACACAAATGTTCAAAGCTTAAATCAAATTACGACTAACCTAATCATCCGATCTCTACCAAATTTTGCAACTACATACCTTTATGGAGGGAGCATCCTTTGACCAATCTAATAGGTCATTCACCTGATAGTTTGCGTATGGCGGCCATCTTTATGTCAAAATTGATTCCCCCTATTAATTCGAACACGGTGGAACCGAATGGAACGAAATTTGGTACAGAGGTAGCACTAGCAAAGGGCACCTCAGTGTCATGTTTTATATCGCCGCCATCTTGACTTAAACGTAATGGCGGCCACACGAATGTTCAAAGCTTAACTCAAATTACGATTAACCTAATCATCCGATCTCTACCAAATTTTGCAACTACATACCTTTATGGAGGGAGCATCCTTTGACCAATCTAATAGGTCATTCGCCTAATAGTTTGCGGATGGCGGCCATCTTTGTGTCAGAATTGATTCCCCCTATTAATTCAAACATGCTGAAACCGAATGGAACGAAATTAGGTACAGAGATAGCACTAGCAAAGAGCATCTCAGTGTCATGATTAATATCGCCACCATATTGACAGAAACGTAATGGCGGCCACACGAATGTTTAAAGCTTAAATCAAACTACGATTAACCTAATCATCCGATCTCGAGCAAATTTAGCAACAACATACCTTTATGGAGGGAGCATCCTTTGACCAAACTAATAGGTCATTAGCCTAATATTTTACGGATGGCGGCCATCTTTGTGTGAAAATCGATTCCCCTTATCAATTCGAACACGGTGAAATCGAATGGAACGAAATTTGGTACAGAGGTAGCACTAGCAAAGGGCACCTCAGTGTCATGTTTTATATCACCGCTATCTTGATGGAAACGTAATCGCGGCCACCCAAATGTTAAAAGCTAAAATGTAATTACGACCAACCTAATAATCTAGTCTCTACCTAATTTTGCTACACCATATCTTTATGTGGGAAACATATTCTGACCAAACTGCAAGAACATCAGCCCAATAGTTTGCAGATGGTGGCCAAGTATGTGTGCAAATCGATTCCCCCTATCAATTCAAACACGGTGAAACCGAATTGAACGAAATTTGGTACAGAGGTAGCACTAGCAAAGGGCACCTCATATTCATGTTTAATATCCCTATAGCACGTTGTATTTCAACAAGCTCCTACAACCAACATTCAATCATACTCCTTGAAAAGGACAAAGAGTTATAACATTACCCATGCATTTAGGAGAAAGTAGGCTATATGTTCTTTACTGAACATCTTGTTTCTTAACCAGGAGGCTTTTCTGAAAATGAATATATGAAAAATATATACAGTATAACAGTAGTTGTTCATGAAACTACATGTTTATAAACTTAATATTAAATTTCGCTAAACACTATTAATAAACAATAAGTCAAGATTGTTATGAAGTAACACAATCGGAGTTTTATTAAATGATAGACTCATCCGTTAAAATTATCTTATTTACTATTTCTAAAAATAATAATACAATAATGTTATTTGTTTTACGCCCCTTTTAAGTACTGTGGCTTTTAGAGACGGCAGGGTGCCGGAAGTTTTCCCTGAAGCGGAGCTCTAACCTGCCAGAAAATCTACTGACACGGTTTCCCTCGCATTTGCGCAACCTCAAATGCCAGCTGACTGTATCAGGATTCGATCCTGCAACCTAGGAAACAGCAAGCGAGAACGTTACCGCTGAGCAACGCAGCCAGCGTTACTGTTGTTGATAGCTTCATAAAACGAAGAAATATTGATTTCATGTTCCTTCGTTAATTCAGTTATGAACTTGCATATAAAAGTTGTATTATTCTAAGGAGAAAGTGGAAATACATTGGCTGTTTGTGTCCTTTATTTGGTGCCTACGGACTAGCCTAAAAATACCCCTCTTCTTATTATGAACCGTATGTTTTTGTTTTTGTTTTTACAAAATATGACCATTATTTTTATATTGTGTGTCCGTTTCAAGAAGGAATTTGTCCTCCGTTAGAGATTGGCACTTGGCTGTTACTGTGTTGTAGTGTATACTGTATATAGTCAGAACAATGGTCGGCTTATTCTCAAGGGATTAAACAGAGGCTAGGGTTGAACCTCTTTGACACGCATCGCACGCATGGACGAGACGTGTGAAGCGACCTGAAGGCTGCACTTCACAAGTGAGAGAATATACGGCACCGTTCAAACGAAACACGATCACACAAAGGAAGACAGAAATGAGAACCCCTCTCTGCGTGTAACTCAGTAATTCAGAAGAAAATGTTGTAGAGGTTTATCCATTCCGAAAGAGAGAATCTTAAGAAATAGAGAGAAGCAAAATATATATGAGAATAAAATGAAAGCTGAGAGAACGAAAAGAAAAAGGAGAGGAAAGCGTAATTGAAAAGACTGAGTAAGAAGGGATGAAAAAGGATGAGGGTTGCCTATTGAAGCATATGCCTTGATTAAAATCTTTGTAAAGCTTTTCAGGGTTACAAGGCTACAAGACGCGCAGAAGAAAGTCTGATGTGAAGAAGAGGTGGGCGGGAGGGATAAAGAGAAACAATTCATTAAGAGGTCGACTGTAAAGAATGTACTCTTTAATTTAGATTTGTTAAAAGATTTGATTGGAAGACGAAAATCCAAGAGAGTGCAAACTGCCTGCATCTTTTGAGAGATGATATTGATTGGGAGCAAGTGTCTAAGTGATTTAATTTGTACATCATTGCTGTGCAACGATCTTATAAATTAAATATCAAGCAATTGAATAAACAATAAAGATGGGAAACATCTGTGACTAAACACTAAAACCTACCGAGAACATTGAACAAGATTCTTGTGTTCGATTGGTGATTAAGGACACCAGCAATGATTACGTTATTAACATAGTTCAATGTATTTTAAATTATGAAATTTATATGTGTTTATTCAGACTTAAAGGCGAGTCTATAGGGAGGATTCGAACCCAAATGTACTGCAGTTCAGGCAGGCACGATAGCCGACTACTGCATGTTGACACGACCTCCACTTTTAGCCACGATACATTTCCTAGGATGTTACATGATGATATCACTGCAGAGCACCTTACTGGCACCAATTCTCCAAATAAGCCCGAGTTCTAACCTGACTTAGAGTTCCTTAAAATCATGCAAATGGTAGAGATTGTCACTTATAAGTTTTGGTTCTCGTGCCCACGTTTGAAAACTATTTTATAACCTGTGTTGCTACGGTCACTGTACTATTAAGCAGCGCAGTTGTATTTAGGACTGAAGTTGAAAAGGAACGACCCGTGTGTAGAATTTTTTCACAAACATTACTGTATTAATTTTTAGTCTAGAGTGTTTATGGAAATTCAATATTTATGTGGTATATTTTATTTATTTATCGTATGGCTTTTAGTGCTGGGAGTGTCTAAGGCTCGCCTGGGTCTGTAGCTGCTTTCAGCGGACACTCTTCGGTTGAGCTACAAGTTCCGTTCAATTTCAAGTAGTTCCAACTTTCGCTACTAGATATCAATGATACCTAGTGGTGAACGTTGGAACTTTGATAGAGCGTTCCGATGAAATCTAACCTAACAATTTAGGTCCACACAAGTTTAGTCTGTGGAAGGACCTCTTACATGCCATAAATCTATGACATGGGACCGCCGGCTTTACGTCCCCTCCGAAGGAAGGCATACTGAAGGATTGTTAACGCTCTTAAAACATCCGACGACTTCGGCCGAGTTTGAAGCCGCTATCTTGGGCACAGCAGTTCAGCATGCTACCAACTACGCCACCGAATCCGCTGGTTGTGAACTGCAATAGAATATTTAAACGCATATACAGTTTTGGAAAATGTTATAACAAAGATAAATTCGAGATAGATGAAACCTCTGGCATGATCAAACATCAGGCTGACAAGGGAACTCTGGTAGAGTCTACCCTCCGATCGGATTGGCAGAGTATTGGAAGGCCTCTCAGTACAATGGTGGTAAATAAATGGCTCTAATTAACATTTAGCCTCTATTTAAAACGATTGAAAAGACGCGGAACGGGGAGTCAACGCGTGGAAATGGAAGGCTGGCGGTTGCCTAGTCGCTTCGACAAGGCAGCATGCTGACGGCTCCCTTCCACCCCCATGTAGTGACTTCCTGCTCTATGTCTTTTCAATCGCTTCAAATAATCATTTTACCACCATCGTATGGAGTGTCCTCTGTTAATTACAATCCGATCGGAGGGTAGAAGCTACCAAAGTTCCCTTGTTAGTATTGTACCCCTCGGGTTCAGTAGATATCCTATGTGGAATTCTAACATACCTAAAACATATACAAAAATGTAAGTAGCAAATTATTACAAAAGCAATAGTGGAAAATACGAGTATTTGTCTATTTTTTATTTATTTTTAAATCGAATTTACCCTCCAGGTTGGTGGAACCCACGGACTCAGCGAGGGAACTCACCACTACCGCCTCTACAGGCAGTGTCCTAGAGCGGAGAACATCTGGTCGGAGTGGATACAACCGAGGAGGTGTGATTAGCACCTCGCCCAGGTGGCCTCACCTGCAAAGCGAACAGGGGCCTTATGAGGGATGAGAAGGGAGGGGAAGATTGGGATGGATAGGCAAGGAAGCGGGAAGGAGGCGGTCGTGGGCTTACAGTAGGTACCATCCCGGCATTTGCGCGATGACGAAGTGAGAAACCACGGAAAACCACTTCGAGAATGGCTGAGGTGGGAATCGAACCCCCTCTACTCATTTGGGCCAAACGAGGCTGAGTAGACCCCGTTCGAGTCCTCATACCACTTTTCAAATTTCGTGGCAGAGCCGGGGATCGAACCCAGGACCTCCGGGACGGCAGCTAACCATGCTGACCACTACACTACGGAGGCGGTATTTGTCTATAAGTTACCATTATCTATTATATTTCAAGTTAGCAAACCTAGAAAAATTGCTGAGTTTTAATCTAAATGTTTTATTTGCTTCATTCGAAAAGAATATCTCCATGCGGACGTGCGTTAAATATTCCCTGTGGAGGAAAGCAGCAGACTGTATTCTTGTTTTGCTTTTCCGCCGTATCAGCTAAGAGCTTGATTCTTGCTGCTAAGTGATGTAAATGATCTGACCAGCAAGTGAACTACCCACTCATTACCATGCTGTGAGCAGCTCGCTCCAGTGTATTGACTTGCCCCATGTGATCAATCTAATCGCCGACATCTCCTCGGGGCTGACAACAAGTAGCATTTCGGCATTGGTTACATCAAACAGTGGTCCTTACGGGAGATCGATATCAACCACAGTGGAGTGCTCGCTTCAACCTATTCTCCATTTATCTGACTAATGCCCTTCCTATTCGATCCCACTTCTCATTGGAATTTGTAACATATCAAGAAGTACATACTCTATCAGTAAATTATGGATTACGTTGTGGATTAATTATTCTATTTATTGTTTCAGAAATATTTGTATTAATTTCCTTTCTTTAGCTTTCTTTCACAAAATATTATCTCCTAATATTGATTTAGGGGCATTATGACCCCTTACAGGAATTCAACGGTTCAAATTTGAGAACATATAATTTGTAGTATTTTTATATGTTGCTGATTCGTTATGGCATAGGAATGACAACAGATTTTCTGAAACAAGTATTGAGTTTTGTTTTAAATATTTTGGTGTTGAAGGGTCGAATATGTATAGACTATATTTATTTAATGGACCAAGTAAGTTTCAGGATGAAAAATCACTACTATTCTTTGAGAACTGACTTATAATAAAGTGAACAAAAGGGCATTGTCCATGTCTCTAATAAATCAAGCATACTAGGTGTGTATGGACTAATTATACATCACCAGTCGTGTGATCTTGTGCGTTGATATCGTAAGAAAGGTAATGCTGAGTGTTAATGTTTGCATTCGAAATTCCCTAGGAAAGGCGAAAGGGGACTGCGCGCTGTAGGCCTATAGCAGAAATTTCTTGTCACGGAACCCACATGCTGTTTTCGTTTTTCTGGCAAGTGTTTGCACGGAGGATCTGAATAAAATGTTGGAGATTGATTTTAATTTGGTTAAAATCACTACGCGTTCTTAGAGCTTCTACAACTTGCTTTCACACCCTATACATATTTAGCATTCTAATTTTCTCTGGACATTGCTAGACATCATCAGTGCGGCCAATTTAGTCGATTTTTTGCGTGATTTAGCGACTCTTCTGTAAACATTGAGATTTTCTTTTTCAAATTAGTATTGTTCCAATAGGAATTTAGCGACTACTTCAACACCCCATAGCGCCAACATTATTTTTTTCTCTGTTGATATCATACGAATATGGCGACTTTTGTCCTCTACTTGACGACCTATTAAATCATGAGTTGGCAATTCTGTAGAGGCCAAAGTGAGGGTTATTCAGTATGCAAGAACCTCCATTTTTGCATTTTAACCTAATAAACGGTAAGTGCCTATAACATTTCTCAGCGTTATTACACTAGGCCTATATGATGCAAATAATGTACCCGTTGTTATTATTCATTTTAGAGGATTTGGATATCTTAGTCATCAGTCCCAAATAATTTGTTGCGTGATTATCTTTTCTGATAATCTGTGTTTCTGTGGTGACTGTACAGACGTGGCCAAATTATTAGAATTAAAATAAAATTTTGCAGTATATTAACAATCTGTATCCCTAATTAATATAGAGCAGGGGAAAACTAAATTTCTTGGACACGTCTTACGGCATGACATCTTTCTCCAAATTGTCTTCGAAGGCAAGGTCCTAGCGAAGAAATCGAGAGGTAGACCGTGACTCTCATACCTTATAAACAAAATCACTCAGTTGGGTTTTGCTTCCTACGTCATGATGATAACTGCTGAAGATCATGGGCTGTGGCTGCAGCAACAAGGCTTATCCTGTAGATAATGATGGTGAATTAATATAGTAACCGGTTTTGTCATAAATTTTATTTGCGTAAATATTTCTATATTTTGAGTTATATTATATTTTATAAAATTATGTTCAGCTGAAGAAGTCTTTTTACTCCATTGTTTTGTGAAAAATTATATGTGTTTCCTCCTTAATCGAAAAGTATTTTAATTCATATTATTTATTTATTTATTTATTTATTTATCGTATGACTTTTAGTGCCGGCAGTGTCCGAGAACATGTTCGGCTCGCCAGAGTCTGTAGCTGCTTCCAGCGGTCACCCAGAGGGTGAGCTACACGTTCCGGTCAATTTCAAGTAGTTCCAAATTTCGCCACTAGATGTCAATGATACCCAGTTGTGAACGTTGGAACTTTGATAGATCGTTCCAAAGAAATCTAACCTAGAAATTCAGCTCCACACAAGTTTAGTCTGTGGGAGGATCTTTAGCATGCCATCAATCTATATGGGACCGCCGGCTTTACTTCCCCTCCGAAGGAAGGCATACTGAAGGATTTCAACGCTCTTAAAAATCCAATGACTTCGGCCGGTTTTAACCCGCTATCTTGGGCATAGCAGTTCAGCATGCTACCAACTATGCTACCAAAGCCGCTTTTAATTCAGAAAATAAGCAAGTATGTATACCCCTTATTATTCTCGTTTTCAACGGGTTTGGGGATGAGATGCGATGAAGGTCTATGTGGCGGATGGATTTTACGGTCGGATGGGTTTCGTGACGCCAAACTCATGGGAGGAGTTAATGAGAGATGAAATGAATGATGGTGAATGAAACTGAGCAAGGATGTGGAAGGAATGGCATATGAACGCATACGGGATTTTGTTGAAACGATTCGCGCACCATCGCCCATTTGTTGAATCTACTCGTGTGCTCCCTATTGTAAAATGGATTTACTAAGTCGAAAACCTTCCCAGGCGTGTACACAACAACTCATCAAAGTTTCATCCCAAGCAGATGAGTGCCATATGAACGCATACGGGATTTTGTTTAAACGATACGCGGGCCGTCACTCATTTCTTGAATCTACTCATACGCTACCTATTGTAAAATAGATTTACTAAGCCCAAAACAGCTTTTCCTGGAGTGTACTCAAGGATTCGCCAATGTGTCATCGCAATCAGATGAATGCTATATGAACGCATATGGGACTCTTTTGAAACGATTCGCGTGCCGTCGCTCATTTCTTGCATCTACTCGTGCGCTACCTATCGTGAAATGCATGTACTAAGCCATACACCTTCCCTGGAGTGTATACAGCAATTCACCAAAGTTTCATCGCAATGGAATGAATAGTATATGAACGCATACGGGACGGTGTTAGAATGATTCGAACACCATCGCTCATTTGATGAATCTACTCGTACGCTACCTATTGTAAAATGGATTTACTAAGCCAGAACACTTTCCTGTAGTGCACATAACAATTCACCCAAGTTTCATCGCTATCGGACGAATGGTATATGAACGCATATGGTACTTTGTTGAAACGCTTCGCACGTCGTCGCTCATTTGTTGAATCTACTCGTTCGCCGCCTATTGTAAAATGGATTTACTAAGTCAGAAACCTTCCCTGAAGTGTACACAACATCTCACGCAAGTTTTATCGCTATCGGACGAATGTTATATGAACGCAAACGGGACTTTGTTGAAACGTTTCACGCGTCGTCGCTCATTTGTTGAATCTACTCGTGCGCTTTATTGTAAAATTGATTTACTAAGCCAGAAACCTTCCCCGGAGTATACACAACATCTCACCCAAGTTTCATTGTAATGGGAAGAATGGTATATCAACGCATGTGGTCTTTGTTGAAACGAATCGCACGCCATTTTGTTGAAGCTACTCGCACGCCATCTATTGTAAATTGTATTTACTATGCCTATAACTTTTCAGGAAGTGTGCACAACAACTCATCAAAATTTGATCGCAATCGGATGAATTGTATATGAACGCATATCCAACACTCATTTTTTAAACTACTCGCGCGCTATCTATTGTAAATTGGATTAACTATGCCCAAAACTTTCCCGGCAGTGTGCACAACAATCCACCAAAATTTGGTCCGAATCGGATGAATTGTAGGCTATATGAACGCATCGCCAACACTCATTTGTTTAAACAACTCGCGCGCTATGTATTGTAAATTGGCTTAACTATGCCTATAACCATCCCGGAAGTGTTCACAACAACTTACCAAAATTTGATCGCAATCGGATGAATTGTTTATGAACGCATAAAAGACGAAGAAACGAACATTAATTTTTTTTAGCCTACTTTTCACATTTTGCAAAAATGAGGAAAAAGTAGTCTTATGAGATCGATCCGGGAAAATGTGTGTCTGTCTGTCTGTCTGGCTGGCTGGCCGGCTGTGTGTGTGTCCCCCCTATCAACTCCTAAACGGCTGCAGCAATCAAAACCAAATTTAGTATGAGTAAAGATGTGCACCGGAATAGCTCACGTCCATATTTGAAAATGATGTCATTGCTACCAACTGCTGAAAAAACGCACTAGAAATTTGAGCTCCATGTTGGATATCTTGCAAGGTATGCATGGGAGCTATTCCAAAATTGGCACACATGTAGATAATACTTTTTCAGTTTAATTTCCAGGAGGCCAACAATGACAGTGTTGCCAAAATAATTTTAAGCCTTCTGATAGGTCCAATGTTTAAATGCATATAACTTCTACACTTTCAACTGGATATCAACCAAATTTTGTATGTAATATCTGTACATAAACAGATATGACTGAGAGTATTCTTAAGAGCCACCAGGGGTGCCAACTGTTAATAATTGCTCTCTCTATTTTTTAAATCCAAATACCAATATATCAGAAAGTATGCAAGCCAACAGCTTTAAACTATGCACACGTATATTCTGACATTTTAGGTTAAATTGGAGTAACTTATATACGTCAGTTCTACCAACATGATTATAAGCCTGCTGATAGTACCAATTTTAAATACATGTAACTTCTATACTATCAGTTGGATTTCAACCAAATTTCGTATGTGCAATGTGTACCATAACAGATATGACTATAAGTTTTGTTAAGAGCAATCAGGGCTGCCAACTGTTAATAAATGCTGTCTATATTCTTTTTACCCTAATATCAATATATCAGAAAGTATGCAAGCCAACAGCTCTATACTTTGCACACGTATAGCACCTGACATTCTAGATTAATTTGGAGTAATTAATACAAGACGGTGCTGCCAACATGATTCTATGCCTGCTGATATGTCCAATTTTAAAATACATGTAACTTCTATTCTAACAAATGGATTACATCCAAAATTGGCACAACAAGATATCATAATAATTCAGATTATTTCTCACCAGCACATGCATGGTATTGTTGGCAACATGCTTTTACGCGTGCTGATAGATCCAGTGTCTAACTGCATGTAACGTCCATTGGACTTCAACCAAATTTTGTATTCTGTACCTTAAGAGGTGGAACTAAGAATATATTCAGTCACCAGGGCTGCCAACTGTAGTGCTCTATTAGGCTACATTATACCAGGTATATTTTGAACTAATTAGATATTTCGGTATTACCAACTTAATTTCGTCATTATTCTAGATAGGTTCATATACTGTAGAATAATCATTGGCATGAAAAGTAGGCTGTATAGTTCTTCACGGAACTTCTTGTTATATATATAAGAAAACATTAATAATTGTGAACAATAATGTGGCACTTCCTAATTCATTTGTTTTAATTATTTACGACGTATTTTGTTCAAAACACCAAAAATATTTTTTTTGGATCAAGGAATACATTTACTTCAAGATATATTGGTGTGTACATTCATTGTTAACTGACTGCTTCAACATTAATATCTCGATCTGGAAACGTAATATAAAACATTTTCCTGATAATATGGCCTCGTCTGTAATTGTATGTGTAACCGCAATTAATTCGGTCCGGGATTGAAATAAATTACCATCCCGACATGACTCAAAAAGAAGTGTGAAGAACCCACAGGAAAACCACACTCAAGATGGCCGTTGTACCGTAAGTGCCGGGATTCAAATACCCGATCTCGGATTTGCTACAGCCCCCCATTGCAGGCGTAGTACGTACTAGTACTAGCATGGCTAAGATGCGGAGTTGATGCACAGAAAAAAAATATCCGTATTTTACTACAGCAATTTCTTCGTAGAACCCAGGTTAGAGCAATACGTAGGATGGCAACTGCCTGCATCAGGATTCAAACCATGGATCTGCGAACTGTAACGCCCAATATTAGTCGTGAGTGCTGCTACGCCACGGAGTAAGGACAATGGAACTTTGCTATTATATCGGTGACGTAAGGCAGACCGAGTCATTACCACAGTGGGTTGACGGAAGTTGAGGCCTGTGATAGAGTTTGCCACTCGTGTTAACATCGCATCTCCCCCGCCTGTTGACAAGAGTACATTACCATAACACGAGAGCAGTCACACAAGGACACAATTAGGAAGGAGCAGGAGGAGGCACACTGCCCAACTACCGCGAGGTTAAAGTGATAAAGTGTTTTGTAAGGCGAGACTTCCTCGTCCATCAAACTGGCGCCTTCACCAACATGATAAATGTATCACACGTACGAAGATACCGATAATTATAGTGATAGAGTTTAGAGGGTAGGTCAAATATAGGTGGTTCCGTTATTTGCCCATAATGATATGGGTGGTGAATGAGATAATACAATTTAAAAAAATGTAAGATTAATTTTAATTTAATTTTTAATTTGTGTGTAAATTAGGCCTATGTGATTAATAATATCTTCGTAGAGATAGCTAAAAAAAAGGTATTGGATTGAAAAGAGTGGAGTAACTTTGAATTTCGGGTATGTTGTAGGCCTATGTATTACCCCTCTCGTGAAAAATCCAAGTTTTAGACCTCTCCTTCTTTGTGTGTTGTCCACCATCTTGAAAATACCGCTAAGAAAGAGCACCTTTATCAGCTTTCCTCAGTATATCGCCTCCAGTGCATTTTAGGCAAAATAATGAAATAACCCATTGTAAAGAGCATTAATTTGCATGCACGTTTCTTGTGTAATATGCTGAACAATATGTTCAGTAAAGAACATATAGCCTACTTTCTCCTAAATGCATGGGTATTGTTATAACTCTTTGTCCTTTTCAAGGAGTATAATTGAATGTTGGTTGTAGTAGCTTGTTGAAATACAACGTGCTATAGGGATATTAAACATGCCCTTTGCTAGTGCTACCTCTGTAAAAAAATTCATTCAATTCGGTTTCACCGTGTTTGAATTGATATGGGGAATGGATTTGCACACATAGGCTACATGGCCGCTATTTGCAAACTATTGGGCTGATGACCTTGTAGTCAGTCACAAGATGCTTTCCACAAAAAGGCATTTTGTTGCAAAATCTGGTAGAGATCAAATTATTAGGATGGTCGTAATTTGATTTAAGCTTTTAACATTTGAGTGGCCGTCATTCCGTTTGCGTCAAGATGGCGGCGATATAAAACATGACACTAAGGTGCCCTTTGCTAGTGCTACCTCTGTACCAAATTTCGTTCAATTCAGTTTCACCGCGTTTGAATTGATAGGGGAATCGATTTGCACACATACTTGGCCACCATCTGCAAACTGATGGGCTGATGATCTTGCAGTTTGGTCAGAATATGCTTCCCACATAAAGATATGTTGTTGCAAAATTTTGTAGAGACTCGTAATTACATTTTAGCTTTTAACATTTGGGTGGCCGCGATTACGTTTCCGTCAATATGGCGGTGATATAAAACATGACACATGACACTGCTAGTGCTACCTCTGTACCAAATTTCGTTCCATTCGGTTTCACCGTGTTCGAATTGATAGGGGGAATCGATTTTTACACAAAGATGGCCGCCATCCACAAACTATTAGGCTAATGGCCTATTAGTTTGGTCAAAGGATGCTACCTCCATAATGGTATGTTGTTGCAAAATTTGGTAGAGATCGGATGATTATGTTAGTCGTAATTTGATTTAAGCTTTGAACATTTGTGTGGCCGACACTGAGGTGTCCTTTGCTAGTGCTTCCTTTGTACCAAATTTCGTTCAATTCGCGTTCACCGTGTTCGAATTGATAGGGGGTGGGGCAGACATTCAGAGTACACACACTCACACACACACACACAGACTGACACACACACACACACATGCACACACACAGACAGACAGACACACTTTTTTCGCCCTGTGTTGATCTCATAAGTGTACTTTCATTTTTTGCAAAAATCGACAGTAGGCTAAAAATTTGGAACAGGTATTGAGATACAGGGACGTGAATATTTGCAAATATGTAAAAAAAGAAAAGCAAATAGTTAAGATATGTCAGTGGTTTCACCTTAACAACATTTTTGGTGTAGTTTAGTGCAAAATAACCAATCATGTAGAGATACATGGACTGAGGAACTGAATAAAGGAAACTGAATACAGTATATCAACCGAAAATACACTACTGTCTCTATTCAAATCAGTATTCCTGAAAGTAATATTACAACATTTAACGCACTTTTCAATTTTGGTAATGACAACATTTTGCCTAAAATGCACAGGAAACAAGTTACTGAGGATAAACTGAAAAAAGTGCTTTCTCTTGGTGGTATTTTCAAGATGGCGGACAACGCACAAAGAGGGGAAAGCCGAAAACGTGGATTTTTCACGAGCAGTCCAATACATACAACGTACCTGAAAATCAAAATTACTCGACATTTTGCAATCCAAAATGATATCACTTTTGGGATATAATGCATTTAATATTCCATTCAGTTTTGGGTGTTTAAATACTTGTACTTCCTACCTAACATAATCGTGTTGACCAACTGAGAAGCACTCTATAATTGATAACTAGGCAAAACTTAAAAATGGCTTCTAATACTTCATTCCGACTTCAGCTCCCAGGAAAATGACGGAATATTCCAAACGTAATGCCATGGCCACTGCAACCCAATCCTAGCGTCAATTAAACACACTCCCACACTATAGACATTACATTAACACAGGTTATCAGATAACCCAAGCCTAGCCTAGCACACAGGGCCAAATGACCACGATATTGCCAATCCATAAATGATTCAACAACAAGTCGCCTATAACAACTAAGTCTCAACTCTTATGTTATGAAAAGTTGTGCTAACTTTTGCTGAATTATTATTTTTACTGTAGTTATTAATTAATTTGAGAGTCTAAGGGCATCTTGGTAATGAGCCCAGTGTGGTTAGGTGCGTGTTGAACTTGTCTGATAACCTGTATTGATGTGGTGACTGTATTGGAGTGTATAACTGTATTAGGAGTAGGGGTGGGGTGAGGTACTATCCTAGCATTTGCCTGTGATGATGATGATGATGATGATGATGATGATGATGGTGATGAGGCTATCACTCGCTAACGAGTATGATATCTTATTTGGGACTACAAGACTTCAATGTCTCTGGGTCCTCTGATGACTATATAGACCAATTCTGGAGTCAAAAACTCTTCCACAATGCTCACAAACATATACTCGTATTTCACCCACAACTCGCTGAGGATTGTTCCCCTGAGCGGTCAATCGTTCTTTCCTTGCCTGTCGCATATCCACTGCATGTCTTCGACGTTCGTGTTCGAAGTGTTGTGGACCTTCGTGAACAAGCCGACGCCATCCTTGTCGGTTAGAAGCTGTGGTCTCCCAGTTTCCGGTGTTGATTACACATTTCTGCATGTTAGATTTCAGGGCATCTTTGTACGTTTTGCGCTGTCCTCCCTGTGTATGGTGTCCATTCGTAAGTTGAGCATACAAAATGTGCTTAGGGAGACGATTGTCGGGCATACGGACAACATGATCAGTCCATCGAAGTTGCCTGTAGGGAGTATGGAAAAAACACTTGACAGCGCCGGGATTCAAACCTGCTTCCTCTTAACATGCTGCAGCTGCCCTCGCAGCCTTGGCGCACGACTTAACGAGTACGGCTACACCGCGGTGTCTGAATTATTCGCATCACTCACAGGGATTTTTTTTTCCTTTCTTGCACCCAACGTTTTGTCACATGGACCTGTATTGCAACAAAACTTTTATAAATCGTATGATACGATACGAACTGAACAATCATGCATTTACATGTACAGATTATGAAGGAATCTTTCAGAAAAGTTTTTACTTTTACCTTAAGCTTGAAGTAATTCTTGTTAGGAAAGACGTAACTCTATCCTCTACCGATCCCATAGCCTACAGTACATGTGAATCCAATTTAAATACCTAACGCGTTCGACATGTTTGTAGACTGTACGGCCTGCATACAGAAAAGCTACAATAACGAAGAACAGCATATATCGTAAGCTACTTTTCCCTCGTAATAGGTCTAATGCGCTTCAGCTCACGTAGATCGGCCAGGCAGCCATTTAAACTTTATGTTGCGATTGCACAAGAGGAAATGGAATTCTGCTGCAAAGCTCAATCTGCTTACCCTCTGTTATTTATATCAGTCGCTCAATTTAAAGCAAAGGTTACGGCTCTTCAAAAATGGATTCTATATATTCTCTAGTGGGACAGATTTAAAAGATGCTTGGTACTGCTTCTCAAGTTAAACAAGAATCTTTCCTTTGTTCTCGGAACAAGACGATTTGTTATGCCAGACATGTATGCGAACCCTTTATTATTCCCGTTTTTATGGGGTAGAAATGTTGAGAGTTTTTTTTGGCATAGTGGCTAGCATTCTTGGCTGTCACCGTGTAAATACGGGTTCGATTTCCAGCTCTGCTAAGAAATTGTAATTCTGGTTTTAGGGTTGGAACGGAGTACACTTAGCATTGTGGGGAAGAACTTAGAAAAGGTGACTAGGATTCCAACCTCAGCCATCCTCAAAGTGCTCTTCCGTGGTTTCCCACATGTTTGTCCCGTGTACTTGGGTGTGTGTAGAATTTGTCTGATAACCTGTTTCATTGAGCTATTTGGAATAGTGTGAGCATTTGTAATTCACGTGAGGTTTGGGAAGGAGGTGGCTGTGACCGTAAGTTAAGATCCATCTCGGTGATTGCCTGGAGTAGAAGTTAGAAACCACGGAAAACCCACTTAAATTATGACTCAGATGGGAATCGAACCCACGTCCTCTCAATTTTGCCTCAAGAGATGAAATGTACCTATCTCGTTCCAGCCCTCAAATCAGAATTAAATCTCTTGGTAGAGCCAGGAAAAGTATCTGGATCTCCGGGGTAACAGCCAAAAATGCTAGCCACTAGACCAAGAGATAGTCGTTTCCCAATAATTCTACTCCAGACATATGCCCAGATGGTAACTACTGTAAATAAGGGACACGGCAAGCTCTCACCCAAAGCCTAGCTCTAGTTACAAATACAGACACTAGTACAATGACGTAGGTTGGTTGGTTGGTTCCTTTGTTTCGAGGCTGCGACAACGCGGTCATGTAGCACCGTGTACTTTGGGTGTGTGTAGAATTTGTCTGATAACCGGTGTTAATTGTGATGGCTGTGTTAGTGTGTGTTATCTGTGATTCAGGTAGAAGAACTGCAGACGATTAATTTTTCTTCAAGTAGTTCCTACTTTTGCTACCAAATACAACCATCCACGACACCTACAACTAAATATCACCGCAGTCAACACCTGGTGGCGAACGTTGGAACTAATATAGCGTTATCAAACTAACCTAGAAATGTTAGCTTCCACAAGTTTAGTTAGTGGAAGGTTCCTTCTCATGCCATAAATCTATGACATGGGACCGCCGGCTTTACTTCCCCTCCGAAGGAAGGCATACTGAAGGATTTTTAACGCTCTTAAAAATCCGACGGCTTCGGCCGGGTTTGAACCCGCGATCTTGGGCATAGAAGCTCAGCATGCTTCCAACTACGACACCGAAGCCGGTAATGACGCAGGTTATCAGACAGAATACAAAAAACACCCAGGTATAAATACCGGCGCTCAGGTGTGCACTTGACCTTGAGATCAGCGGCTTCGGTGGCGTAGTCGGTAGCATGCTGAACTTCTATGCCCAAGATCGCGGGTTCAAACCCGGCCAAAGCCGTCGGATTTTTTAAGAGCGTTAAAATCCCTCAGTATGCCTTCCTTCGGAGGGGAAGTAAAGCCGGCGGGCCCTTATCATAGATTTATGGCATGTTAAAGAACCTTCCACTAATTACACCTGTGTTAAGCTAAATGATATAGGTTAACAATGTAAACAACGCTCTTAGGTTCCTACGTTCGTTGCCAAGAGCCGACTGTGGTGGCGTCTAGTAGCTAAGTTGTGAACTAGTAGTCGTTGATGGTGGCGTTTGAAACTATTTGAAAAATTCAAAGTCTGCAGTCCTTACTTGAATTTAAAAAAAGATAACACACACTAATACAGTCATTGCAATTAACACCGGTTATCAGACAGATTCTACACACACCCAAAGTACGCGGGGCTACATGACTGCGTTGTCCCAGCCCCTAAACTGAGGAACCAACCAACTGACCTTGAGATCTCAGCGGTTGGGGCGGGGAGCGGGACGAATACTTCCTTATCTGAGAACATTGACGTGGGTGACAGTAGGCCTAGGTTCTCACAATCAGACACAGAAACGCCCAGCGTGGCAAATGTTTTACGCTGCAGCAGTATACTGGAGGAGTGGAATGGGGAAGTGCAGAGCTGTACACAGAAGACAAGTTACGAAGAAGTCTCAAAGATGAACAATGACAACAAACAGAAATGTGGTGAGATGTCTTGCTAGGTTTCAATTGCTTGCTGAAGATAAACTTCATCAGAGGAGTCAATGAGAGATCAAAAGAATAAATCAGGGCAAGAATTTATAAAGGATTAGCCAGGGTCAATTGGAAAGTAGCTTACCGTCCCTCTCTTTGTCTGGAGTTCTAATGGCATCCAAGGACGACTAACCGTGGGAGCTAGACTTTCGGCGCAGTCAGTCGACATTCGAGGGTGCTTAAATGTGAGAGAGCCGTGTTTGTAGATTTGCTGGCACCTTAAAGATCACCTTCGGGGCAAAATTCCGGCACCCCGGCATCTCAAAAATGATGATGATGAGAATTGTTATTTTAAGGGGCCTAACGTCTAGGTTATCGGCCCCTAATGATCTGGGTGAAAGTGAAAATGTCAATAAAGTGGAAACCAGAACGAAAATTAAATGAGAAGGAAAATACGTACAAAAAGGAACTCAAATTGAAACAACTTACAAAGTGGACAGCAGTAATACTTACAAAAGGGAATTTAGAACGAAACTACTCACAAAAGGAAGAGATTGAAAAATACGCACAAAATGTAGATTAAGTTCAAAATACGTACAAAATGCAATGTACAGTCGAAATACTTACAAAGTGGAAGTAAAATTCAAAATACTTACAAAATGCAAATGAGATTAAAAATACGTACAATATGCAATTGATATTCAAAATACAATTGAAATTGAAAATACACAATGCAATTCAGATTGAAAGCTCCCATTTCCAATCCAAAATATTCAGAAAGTGCAATTGAAATTCGAAATGCTTACAAAATGCAATTGAAATTGAAAATGCTTACAAAATGCCCGGTAGTTTCAAACTACTCATTTGGATAGACAATGCTTACAAAATGCAATTTAGATTGAAAATACTTACAAAATGTAATTTAGATTCGAAATACCTCAAAATGCAATTGAGAATCGAAATACTTGCAAAATGCCGATGATACAAAATGCAATTTAGATTGAAAATACTTGCAAAAGGCGGTGTAGGTTGAAAATACAAAATGCAATTGAAATTCAAAATACTCACAAAAGTCCCGGCCCGGATACTGAAAGACTTACTGAAAAGCAATTTAGATTGTCAATCCTTACAAAATGCAGTTGAGGTTGAAAACACTCGCAAAATGCAATTTAGATCGAAAAAACGCACAAAATGCAACGTAGATGGAAAATACCTACAAAATGGTGTTGATGCAAAAAAAAATAAGCTAGGGAATTTAGATACACGGGGGCCATTAACAAAAGCAGTACGGGCAACTTAATGAGAAAAGGAAATTTAATGAAAAGAAATCAAGAGGTCTGACCCCTCGAAGAAGGAGGGATCAGGATAGATGAGACAAGGGCCAATTAAGGCGGAAAAGTGAAAGACTCCCTAGGCCTCGGATACCCTAATACCTTCGGGGTCGGAAAAGAACAAGAGTTGACCAAGAGAGGTCGACAGGAAAGAAGACGGAGAGGAGCCCGGCACAAGTAAGTGGAAGGAATGCCGGATTCAGCTGGGGTCCCGTGGTCGCCAACCCACGTCCCACTAGATGTGAGCCCCTGGGGGAGCATCTCAAAAAAGACGCAATAGTTAAACGGGACGTAAAACCCATAAAATTATTATTATTATTGTGTTATTAATAATATAATAATAATAATTGTGTTATTAACCGACAGCAGTGGCTACGCTGGCTAAAGCGCAGCGTTAGGCCATGGGGCCAAACTCTCTGCTGACTCGGTAGACGCGTGGGTTCGAACCCCGTCGTCGCCGTCCTTGAAATGGTTTTCCGTGGTTTCCCATTTTCAACACCAGGAAAATGCTGGAACGGTACCTTCTGACAGGCCACGGCCGCTTCCTTCCACATCCTTGCCCAGTTTCATTCATCTTCATCTATTCCATCTCTCATCCCGTCGCGCAGGTCACCCACGGGCGTCGACTAGAAAGACCTGCACTTGGTCTCTCAGGAGGCCACACGACCAAAAAAAAAGTGTTATTGTTGCTTAGAGGCACATGACCTCACTGTTCCGCCCCTTAAAACAATAACAATACAATCATTGTTATGTGTTATTGTTGTTAGAGGCACATGGCCTCACTGTTCCGCCCCTTAAAACAATACAATTATTGTTATCGTAGTCGTTAGTTCTGCGTTCTTAGCGTTTGTGAAATTCGTGTGATAGCCTGTGTTATCGTGGAGTCTGGATTAGTGTATCTTTTCAATTGGGGCGTGGTCAAGCTGTTGGTGGACCGCTTTTGAACCCAATCAATGCATGTGAGATTTTCGAAATGAAATGCCATGTCCAGTGGTTCGGATTCCACGTAAAAAGGAGGTCCCGTGGCTCATCGCATGATAACGGTCATGTAAATCTAAAAGCTCCCTGTCTTCTTTGATTATAAAATTTTAAAGGAAGGTGCTGTGACCTAGGGTTAGGTACCATCATGGCTTTTGCCTGGTATATAAGTAAAGTTGTTATTGATGACTTATTGTGACATCGTGGTCATGTAGCCCCGTGTACTTGAGTGTGTGTGTGTGTGTGGGGGAGGGTGGATTCGCATGATAACCTGTGTTATTGTGATGGCTGTATTAGTATGTGTATTTGCAATTCACAGAAGGAATGGGAAGGAGGTGGCCGTGGCTTTAATTTAGGAACCATCCCAGCATTCGCCTGGAGGAGAAGTGGAAAACCGTGGAAAAGCATTTCCAGGATGGCTGAGGTGGGAATCGAACCCATCTCTTCTCATTTTTGCTTCACGAGGATGAGTGTACCCCATTGCACCCCTCAGACCAGAGCTGAGAATCGATCCCGCGCCTCCGCGGGGTCATCCAAGAGTGCTAGCTACTACGCAACGGATCGATTATAAGTGAAAAACCATGCACTACTACTTCTACGATATAAATTAAACTCCCCTCCCTCCTGTCAGCTGTTCTCGCGAGGATGGGAGCAACCCAGTCCAACCCTGAAATTATATTTTTGGCACAGGCATGATTCTACCCTATGTCCTTTGGGACATTAGTCTCAAAACGTATTCTAAGACTGCAGAAGGTAGCATGATCGTGGCAAGTGGGACTGTAGATCCAGAGCCTGTATTTGCTGAGGAGCCCGAGGTGGTAAAAGGACTTAGAGTGGACAACTGTATTTCATTTAATGAGGCAGTCGCTAACATCCAGGAGGCGAATAGGTTCGAATCCCCCCGCCGGCAACCTTGAAGATGGTTTTCTGTGGTTTCCCATCTTCCTTCCAGGCAAATACCGGGGTTGGTCCCTAACTATAGGCCACAGCCGCTAAATTCCAATTCCTCGTCCTTACATTAACACTTTACTCCCCAGACAACACTTCACACGCGACGCTACTTGTAGCTCACCCAATGGGTGTCCGTATAGAAGCAGCTACAGAACTCTGGCGAGCCGAACATGTCCTTGGACACTCCCGGGACAAAAAGGCATACGCTAAAAAAGAATTGTCTAAACTATTATGAAATTGTCTGATATGTCTCAGTTCGATGTAAATACAGCCAGTGGATAGTATCCAAAACATTACAAACAGACCATATACTTAATTTTATAAATAACCATTGTGTTTTTCGTTCTTATTCCGATGAAATCGTGAAATTTCCTGAGTTGTCCATTTAATTTACCTACATAATGTGCTGAAGTTCAACATCTCTTCGTGAAGCGTAAAGTTACTAATTCAATCTCAGAACAACAACAAAAATTCTTCTTAAATTTGTGAAAGGAGTGTGGCTTATTCTTGTGGTGCCTGACCACGCTCAGATACCAGGAAATAGATTTAGGTAGATTTCATTAGAAAGCTAACTATTGCAATGGATACCATGTTTCGACTTCCGGAAAATTTCGACATATCTTCTCGTTACACATCCCCCAGACCCCAAAACCACCGTCAGTTCAAAAGTTTATATATATGTATACATATATATGTTGGCCTGTCTGCCATCTCTTGATGGATGCAGTACATTTGCATTTGTCTGTTGGCACAGGCTAGAGTAAAATGTGGCTTTTCACCGATGTCTCAGTCTCACTCATGGCTGTGATTATATGGAAGCTACTGAGGTATGGGTGTTGCTTAGTAATGCCATTCGAGGTACATTCAGTGCCTGTGGATGCTGTGAAAGGTTCTACTCATAGGGTTAGTACTGCTGTTCTTACTCAGTAAGGAAAGCAATGGCAAACTACCTCACTCCTCATGTTGCCTAGTACGCCTCAATATAGCGCTGCCTTAGGTTTTTGTGGGTATCTACTCACATAACCTAACAGCGGTACTTTTGAGGATCCAGCCAGCCTACGGACTGATTACCTAACAGACATATATATCAGTTTCTTGTAGACACGATAACTGCCGTAATTTTGCACAAATCACTTTGATTTTTTTAACCGAATATGTATACCTATAAAATCTCGGTCGAGTTCGTTACTGGGCTAAATCGGTCGAAGGGGGTGAAAATGGGGGGCTTTTTTTTAGAAAAAGTGAAATATTGCTATAACTCTCTTAATATGTGAAATATCGAATCCGTTCAAAGTTCATACTATATGTCGGACAGAGCCCAAAAGTTTATGTTTGAAGAGTTTTTTTTATAACACCGACCATTGAACAAAGGGGTGGGAAAAAGTGGGTTTTTCGGGAAACATTAATCATCTCTCATATCAAAACCGTACAAAATGGACAATATTCCTCTAATAATTAGCTAAAACTTTTGTCTGAAAGAATTTTTGATATGACCCACCATTACGCCAAGGGATGAGAAAAATGATTTCGGAATTATAAGAAAATGCCAAGAGCTATCAGAGGTTGCCATGGCAACACCTCTAAATTGATGAGGGATGAGCCATCAGTTGTTGCCATGACAACGCACTTGCACGAGATCAAATTCAGATTTCCATCTAAGTGTGAAGCGGCTCCGGTGACGTAACTGGTAGCATGCTGAATTTCTATGCCCAAGGTCGCCGGTTGAAAGCCGGCCGAAGTCGTCGGATTTTCTAAGAGCGCTGAAAATTCCTCAGTATGCTTTCCTTTGGAGGGGAAGTTCCAACGTTCGTTGCGAGTTGCTGGTTGCGGTGGCATCTAGTAGCCAAGTTCACAGCTAGGTGTCGTTGACGGTAGTATCTGGTAGCAACATTGGGAACTACTGCTTGAAATTAACCCTCTGCAGTCCTTACCTGAATTACAGACTAATACAGCCATCACAATTCACACCATTTATCAGACAGATTCTACACTCACCCAAAGTACACGGGGTTACATGACCGCGTTGTCGCAGCCCCTAAACTGAGGAACCAACCAAAATCTCTGCGGGAGATATCATTTTGCGTGAAGAAGCAACAGACCGTTACATAGTTACACATCAGTGTCGAAACCTTGCATAAGGACAGTGTAACCACAAGTATAACAAGTAGTTCCGTGAAGAACTATAAAGCCTATTTACATATATCCTGCTCATGTTAATTGCCTCTATCAACATACAAAATTTCAGTTTAATTGCTGTAACAGATTCGTAGATATTGAGAACCGTCTAAATATTTCAGATTGTCGCCAGGTTTGATTTTTATTTTTGTACTATTACATTAATAATATTGTGTACGTGTGGTATTCAAACTTCAATCGCATGATTAGAACACAAGAAGTAAAAACGAGATTTTAAAATTACGCACAGCAGCCATCTTGTTATTATGCAAACAATTGAAATAAATTAAATGCCAGTGGATCAACATTTGTATAAGCATTTAATGTGCAACGTTTCACGGCACTCGGATAGTTAATTCGCGAGAAACGTCCATTTAAATATTTATACTTCGCGTCGCCGCCATTTTGAATTCATGCTCACCAGGTTACTGACAGTCCTATAGGTGAACATATGTTCATAGTCTCTATGAACATAAAAATTTCAGTTTGGTTGCTGTAAAAGATTCATAGATATTGAGTACCTTCTAAATATTTCGGAAGCTCGCCATTTAGGATTGTTATTTGTATAGGCCATAGAGTTATGTACCATTCAAGGACAATTATTGCCTAGGTTCATTATTCAAACTTTCATTTCGATCGCATGATTACGACACAAGAATTAAAAACTTAATTTTAAAATTTCGCACAACCGCCATCTTGAGGTTATGTAAACAATTGAATTAAATTAGATGGCAGTGCATTACAATCTGCAAAATCATTTACTGTACCACATTTCACTGCGCTCAGAGAGTTAAATCACGAGAAAAGTCTATTATAATATTTCAAATTCGCATGGTCGCCATGTTCGTTTTGTACTTTACAGGTTTATGAAATATACATAGGTAAACTTGTATCAGTGCCCTTTATCACCGTACAAAATTGCAGGGTGATATCTGTAACAGTTTCGGAGATATAGAAGGTCAGAAAAATATTTCGCCCAACCGCCATTTTGAGGTTATGTAAACAATTGAACTAAATTAGACTCCAGTGCATTACAATGTGTATAAACATTTGCTGTACCAAGTTCCATTACGTTTGGATAGTTAAATCGCGAGAAAAGTCTATTTAAAAGTCTCAAATTCACTTGACCGCCATGTTGGTTTTGTAGTCACCAGGTTTTTGAAATTCTCATAGGAGAACTTCTAGTCATGCCTTTTATCACCGTACACAATTTCAGGGCGATATCGGTAATAGTTTCGGAGATATTGAATGCTAGTGAAATATTTCGCACAGCCGCCATGTTGGATTGGTGAGACGTAACAAAATTTGAAGGGCACGATCGAGGTCGCCAGGAATAGTGCTATGAACTTACCGAGTTTCATTGAAATCGCTCCAGCCGTTTAGATTTTATTAGGGACACACACACACACCTCACACACACACACACACACACACACACACACACACGCACACACACACGGACAAAAGGTGATCTCATAAGCCTATTTTTTCAAAATTGAAAATAGGCTAAAAATGGACCCCAAATGACAAGAAGGTTACCGCCCCATAAGACAATAAAATGTTTAAAATATGCATAAAATGACGAAAAACATAGTTAATTAAACTCCAATTATAAAATACTATCTCGCAATGAATGAGGTCTGATCCTTCTCCGAAAACCTGCATATTCTGCCTATTTTCGCCCATACCCAAGTGTATCCGGTGAAATCTACCTCCGCCTTCCGGCGTGCCGAGAGGACTTTTTTTAAATTACAGTGATCACTATCGTGAAGCTTTCCACGGTGGATGAGTGGTTATCGTGTCGGACTACCAACCCTAAGCTTGCAGGTTCGCTCCTGGCCATGGTAAGTGTTTTTTGAAAGGCCACAAAAATCACGGCACGCTTGTCATACGTTGTTGGCATGTTAAGGAACCCATTTGAATTCAGTAGGCCGTATTCATAATGGCAAAATTAATCTCGGAATTTACCGCCAACACAAAACGTTCCCCCATTTTCTACTAGAAAGTGCTATAGTGTCAGAGAGCTTAGATATCTAACCTCCTTGACTTTCATAGCACTCCAAGGAACAACAAATAATTCGAAATACAAGCTGTCCTCTGGGCTTTCACCTGGCACCCGAGGCCATACGATATAATAATAATAATAATAATAATTATTATTATTATTATTACAATCAAGCCTCCGTGGCTTAGGCGGCAGCACGCCGGCCTCTCACCGCTGAGCCCGTGGTTCAAATCCCGGTCACTACATGTGAGATCTGTGCTGGACAGAACGGAGGCAGACAGGTTTTTCTCCGGGTAGTCCGGTTTTCCCTGTCAACATTTCATTCCAGCAACACTCTCCACTATCGTTTCATTTCATCTGTCATTCATTTAATCATTGCCCCAGAGGAGTGCGCCAGGCCTCGGCAGCCGGCACAGTTCATATCCTCGCCGCTAGATGGGGGCTTCATTCATACCATTCCTGACCCGGTCGGAGACTGGAAGCAGGTTGTGGATTTTCATTTTCATTTCATTATTACAATCGTGAAGAAAAATAGCAATCAATGTGAGTCAAATAAACAAAAGGGGGAGTGGCTGAATAACTGAAAACAAAGTAAATTAATATTAAGTAGAACGAGCTAAATACCACGGAGATTTCTTTGGGAGATAAAAAATTGCAACGTGAATACCATAAATCCAATATGTCACAGGTTGAATAAAAATGGAGGGGCCAAGAGACCTTGTCCTAGGGCTCGTGATGCTCTCTACGACCCTACGTAACCTAATACTTCATGTTGCTCAATGCACTCCCTATTGAAACTGAGTCCTTTCAATATTATACATTCTTCTTCTCCTTAGCGTGCCTGTCCGTTTCGGACGCTGGCGATCAGCATGCCTATTCTGGCTTATCTGTGGCAATTCGGAACAATTCTTCAGAGCTTTTGTTGAACCACGTTCTAAGGTTGTCGAGCCAGGAAATTCTCCTTCTGCCGGGCAATCTCTTTCCTTCTATTTTTCCTTGTAGTGTAAGTTGAAGCAGGTCATACCTTTTTTGATTCCTCTTAATGTGACCAAGGTACTGTAGTTTACGACACTTAATTGTGTTGATCAGTTCTGGTCTTTTTTCAACTACTTCCTGATTTGAAATTTTATGAATCCATGATATTCTCAGTATTCTTCTGTAAAGCCATAGTTCAAAGGCTTCAAGTCTAACAGTGGTAGCCTTTGTAAGGGTCCATGTTTCTTCACCATACAAGAGAACTGAGAACAGATAACTCCTGAGGAGCCGTAGTTTGGTGTTCAAGGTAAGATCGTGGCTTTTGAAAATTGAGCTCATTGAGTTGAAAACACTCCTCGCCTTTCCAATGCGACATTATATCTCTTGAGAACTGTCCCATGATTCGGTAATGATGGTACCCAGATATTGATATTGGGAAACTCGCACTATGCTATTACCACCCTTTCCTTCTCAAAGTGCCCGAATGCGCCCGGATGTGAAATTCACTGCTCCCTGCTAAAGTGCCCAGGTATGTTCTGGCAATAGAAGTAAACATTAGGAACTGAGGACTCCATGGAGCAGGCTAACGGAGATGTATATATTAGCATATTTAAATAAGCATTTGGCAATTTCTGTAGTATGGGCCAATGTGACTATTTCCTGGAGAAATAAAAAGGCTGAAGTGGTTCTGAACTAGGGACCTCAGGAAATAAAATGACTGTAAACAATGTAAATATGTGTATAGTTTGTGTATAATGTGCAAATTCCATCACTGATACATTTTTAAACTTAGTTTCATAATTGTTTATGTGGCCAGATCATCTTATATATTAAAATTGTTTTTGTGACCAGATTATATGAGGGCAGACTTCAAACTAAGGACCCCAGGTGAGTGAGACTTACTGTGGGTCAATTATTGTTGGTAATTCACGTGTAAAACTTTATTTTATTTGAATATATTAAAGGTATATAGTTCCCCTGCTATGTGCAAGAGTATCCATGTCCACAATACTTCATATTCTAAAATAATAGGGTGATTTCTAGGGATATCATGCCTGGAAATGCAACAAGGAAAGTGTTAATGCACAAATTCACCCCTCTTATGTACGTCTTGCTAATTATCATAAATTTTGTTTTATTTATATTGGTGTCTAGACTATATCGTTTGCTTGCATCAGAAATTTTGTTCATCAGTTTCTGAAGCCCTTCCAATGTATACGCAAACACAATAGTGTCTTCTGCGTAACGTAAATTGTTGAGTTTGACACCATTCACAGAGATCCCTTCATCCACGTCAAGTACGGATTCTTTGAATATACGCTCAGAATAAAGGTTAAAGAGTATCAGAGATAATACATCCGTGTCTAATACCTCGGTGTATTTGCTCTTGCTCTGATTGATCTTGATCTATTCTCATGATATTATACATAGCTGAATTGAATCACCTAAAACGTTCGACATGTTAGTAGAGTGTATGGTCTGAAAGCAGAAACAGCCTTCAAAAGGCACAGTAACGAAGAATCGTAAGCTACTCTTCCCTCGTGATAGGTCTAATGTGCTTCTGCTTCACCTCACGTAGCTATGGACCTCCATTTAAACTTTATGTTACGATCACACGGGAGGAAATGGAATCTCCTGCAAGCTTGAATCTGCTTACTACCTGTTGTTTATACCATTCTCTCTGTAGAGGAAGAGTTGGACTGTTTAAAGATTGATTTGTATTTATTCTCTGGGAAGAGAGTTTGGCTAGACTCACTGAATCGATGTTTATATTTGCCTTTCTTGCGGAACTAAACACACGACACTCCCACTCCTCGTTGATACTCGAAGCAAAACGATTTGACACACAAGAGTCAAGAAACTACATGAAAAGACAGATACATGAAACTTAATAAGTTTGGCTTCAAACACCACAATGAAACTTAATATATATTCGTTATTGCAAACTATATTACATTAATAAATGCGACCAACCTTAGTTGTAAACGATCATGGGGCAAGGCTATCTCAGGATTAGAAAATGGGTTGGTAATGTTCTTGTTGTGTTGTTATTTTTGCTGTTTCATTGTAGGGGCTTTTTATATTTGAATTGCAGCCAATGGCCATAGCAAGGGATTTTATTGAACATCCGTAGGTTCCGCGTCAAGTTCAATTTAAAATAGTTCAAACAATGGCTACCAGAGATGCCACTGTCACTGACCTAGTGGCGTACGTTGGAACTTGATAGAGAGTTTCTAACCAAATTACCTACAAACTTAGCTACACACTGCCAATTCCCATAAATCTATGACACGGGCCCGCCGGCTTTACTTCTCCTCCGAAGGAAGGCAAACTGAAGGATTTTAACGCTCTTAACAGTCCAACAATTCGGCCGGGTTTGAACGCGGGATCTTGAGCATAGCAGTTCAGCATGCTACTGACTACGCTACCGAAGAGTCCGCTGTCCTTGGTGTAATTCTGAGACTTGTTCTCGTACAAAACTGTCGCTTTCAGTGACATCAACCAAAAGCGAAAGCATTCAAAGATAATCGCCACTTAATTGGAAAACGCAGCGCACAAAGCGGTTCTCCACAGGAGGAAAAATTGTAGGGACTTTGTGACTTCGTGGTCATGTGAAACCATGTACTTGTGTGTGTACCATACGATATATATATAGATATAGAATATGGATGATAACGTGTGTTATTCTTTTCTGCAGTAGTGTGTGTTTGTAATTCAGGTGAGGATTGGGAAATAGGTGGTCGAGCCTTGTCAGGAACTATCCCAGCATTAACCTGGATTAGGAGTCCCTAGACGTGGAATAAGGCATCATCCTGGCTCTCCTATGGCAGGTATGGAATACTTCAAGAGAAATCCCATCTAAGAATTTACATAGTTGTTTCCGAGATTCGTACCTTTGGTCTCAAACAGCCGTTTCTCATTGCAGTCGTGGGCGCGAATAATAAAAAGGGAAGGAACAATTAAGACTCCATAGACTTTTATACCCAATATCAGGGAAAGTAATGACCAACTGTCGTAAATTTAAAAGTTGAGCACACATATCCAGTTGTCATAGCAACAGTTAGTCAAATGTGTCTCAATATCCCATTCATGTTCATTCTTATGGCAGACGATACATTTCGTAGGTTAGTTCCTCAGTTTAGGGGCTGCAACAACGAGGTCATGTAGCCCCGTGTACTTTGGGTGTGTGTACAATCTGTCTGATAACCAGTGTTAATTGTGATGGCTGTATTAGTGTGTGTTATCTGTTTTTAATTCCAGTAGAAATGCAGACATTCAATTTTCAAGTAGTTCCTAATTTTGCTAACAAACGCCACCTTCAATGACAACTAGTTCTGAAATTGGTTACTAGATGTCACCGCAGTCGGCTCCTGGCGACAAACGTTGGAACCTAAGAGGGTAAGTCAAATCTAGCCTATAATTTAGTTTCACACAAGTGTAATTAGTGGATGGTTCTTTTACATGCCATAAATCTATGGCATGGGACCACTGGCTTTACTTTCTCTCCGAAGGAAGGCATACTGAGGAATTTTTAACGCTCTTAAAAAATCTGACGAATTCAGCCGGGTTTGAACCCGCGATCTTGGGCATAGACGCTCAGCATGCTACCAACTACGCCACCGAAGCCACCAGGCGTTAAAGTATATTATAATGCCCTGTATTCGCTAAATCCTAATATATTTGGGGATAAATCCTAACCAGTCTTGGTCACGAGGTATTGGTGAGTTTTCCCTGAAAATTTTATTAGGATCGATGGGCCCGTTTAGGCTCCAATCCCGCACAAATTAACGGACAGACAGAAACGTTACTTTCTTCTTCGTTCGATGAGGCCCCTTGGACCACATGGTTCCTAACTCTGGCGAGCATCCTTCTTAGCCCAATATTCCTTCACCTTTGTACTGATGGGTTGCGTTGCTTTTCTTTCCTGGGTACACTTCACTCCCACTCCAGGACGCAATGGTTTAGTTGTCAATGACTGGAGAGTGTGGGATGTTCTGATCATCATTCTAAATTATCCCTGTTGGATATATCCTTGGGATCAGTTTCTAAAAGTGCGAGGTCTTTTCGAAGAAGTCTCGTCCATTTGGCATTTGTCCCCTTCCCTCTAGAAAAGATGTTGAAGATTTTTACGTTACCTTTTTTTTTTCTTTTTTTAATCTTTCAGAGTTACGTATAAATTCAGAATTACATCTTCTCAAAAATATTTAAATCAGTAAATTCGGACTTACGGTACCTTTCCATTAACTCACATCTAGTGGGACGTGGGTTTGCGACCACGGGGCCCCAGCTGAGTCCAGCATTGCTTCCACTTACTTGTGCCGGACTCCTCTCCGTCTCTTTCCTGTCGACCTCACTTGGTCAACTCTTGTTCTCTTCCGACCCCGACGGTATTAGGGTATCAGAGGCCTAGGGAGTCTCTTCCTTTCCTGCCTTAATTGGCCCTTGTCTCATCTTTTCTGATACCCTCCTTCTGCGAGGGGTCAGCCTTCTTTTTCTTTCCATGTTATCTCCTGCCATCTGCTCAAGGCCCTCAAGGAGGCAGGGTGTATGTAGCCCCACCACTTCTTGTGCACCCTGGATATTGCTACAACCTCAGAGGCTCACGGCTGATGAGTTCAGGAGTTGGCGACCCCGAGGGATTCCTGAGCTGGGTCCGGTTTTCCCCCTTTTATCCATTACCTTTGGGGCGGACCCTCTCCTCTTTCACTTTCCTATCTGCCTTTCATGGCTCTCCTTCCTTCAAGTCCCTCAATCCGCATTCTTCGAGGGTTGAGGGCATTTCTTTTCCTCTTGTCATTTATTTGCCTTATTCTCCTTTTGTTTTCCATTTCTTCTTCTAGTATATAAGTTAGTAGTTAGTTTAAGTTGTAGTTCACATTTCATTATCATCTTCACGAATACCCAAACCATTAGGGGCCGATAACCTAGAAGTTAGGCCCCTTAATACGACAATTATCATCAACATCAACCTTTAACTCACTTACTGTAAGTACTGAATAGTGTGTGCATGCAATGGGTTGGTCGATAGACGTTTGGGTGTGTGATTGATTTTAACTAGAATTTCTAAATTAAGTAGAATCCTGTATTATGTTCATGAAATATTACATCGTTTTTGGAAATATATTATGTCCCTTGAATAAGAACGAACTTCTCCATCACTTATTATCTTTTTTTATATATTCCGTGAACCATTTCCTATCATCTTCACTTTACAGATAACTGAAATTGTTTGAAGCAAACAGCAGAGAGGAGAGAAGGGCCTGTTTGACTATCTATTCTTTCTCTCCCTGTTATCATATGTAAGTGTAAGAGAGGGAGTATGTCATCTGCACTTGTCCGTCCATCTACTGAGGGATGTCTCAAGGGACCCACTGCCGCCCTGTGTTTAGATACCTCTATATCATACACTCCTCCTCTCTTCCTGCGAGCTTCTGATGGAGTATTCGGATATGTCAACAGCCTCAGGCCTCCGACCGAGACCGTGAGCGGGAGGGCGAACTGCCAGGCACACAGTATTTGCGGAGCGCGTTCTAGCGGCAACGAATAGGACCAACGAGCAGGTGCAGAAGACGTCGATCACGGAATGAAATGCACACAAGCGAGCTAGCTCTCTCCCTTTAAGATACCGCACAGCTAAAATTACTATTTTACTTATTCGGAATTAAACAGTTTCTCATTAACTATTCATATATGAGACAATATACCACTGTCATTACATAGCCTATTAGTCATCGAGGAGAGTCTACATCTTGAAAGAGGACAGAAGTACGAGTATTACTTCTTAAAACAGTGAAGAAGTAATAGTGAAACTTGGCCTAATCAAATGTTGAGGTTCTACATTTGTCTTACACGGGCATCTATATTTTCGTTTCAGAACCTTTTAGTTTTGCGGATAATAGTCAAAATATTCCACTGTGGATGTTATAATTAGAAACGAGTTGTCTTGCGTTCTTTTTCTTAGCCTACTTTCGAATTTTGCAAAAAAAATAAAGTAGACTTATGAGATCTACACAGGGCCAAAAATTGTGTGTCTGCCTGTGTGTGTGTCTGTGTGTCTGTGTGTGTGTGAGTGTGTGTACTCTGAATTTCTGTCCACCCCACCCCCACCATATCAATTCAAACACGGTGAAACCGAATTGAACGAAATTTGGTACCTCAGTGTCATGTTTTTATATCGCCGCTATCTTTACCAAAACTGAATGGTGGCCAATCAAAGTTTAAAACGTAAAATCAAATAACGACTAAAGAAATCATCCGATCTCTACCAAATTTGGTAACAACATACCTTCATATAGGATGCGTCTTGTGACCAAACTACAAGGTCATCCGCCGTATCATTTCAGGATGGTGGCCATGTGAATTATGCAAACTTTATAATCCATATCATGGGACCCACCAGTTCCGATTATCGAACCGAGAATCGTTTTAACTGTTCTAAAGGATGAGGCATGTTCGAAATTAAAGTTTATAAGGTAATACTATAGTGCAGAAGTGATTTTAAAAAGCTGAGCCGTCTCAGTTACAAGGCAAGAAGGCAGCTGATATCATATGCCTGACCTATATTTTACTAGTCTGCATATAGCCTACTGATAAAAAATATATAAACTTTGTATGAAATGCTTTATATATACATAATATAGTCCACTGAAGAAATCGTTTAGTCAAAATCATTAATAGCCAACACGTTGTATGTATCTCATTTGATATCGGACAATGTCCGTTGGCACGTTTGGCTGCGTGGTAAAGCGTTGGCCTATCATCGTATGGCTAAGGTTCAAACCCTATCAGAGTTTTTTTTGCTTGAAATGTTTTATATTTATTGTTTTGTAATGACTCAGACATTTTAAAATTAAGCGTTATATTGTGCATATTACAATGGAATATATATAAATTTAATTAAAACAAAATTCGCCAGCGGATTTGCACAAGACATCTAACAGAAAAAATTGAATTATTATGGCCAACTGGCTGCGAACTGCACGCCGGCCCACAGATTAACTTACAGATTTAATTGAAAAGTTTATTTTTGTGGCCGCTAGAATGCACTCGCCCTATTAAGAATATCTTGTTCGATACTTCTCCTCTAGATGTCATGACTGGTCTATGTGGGACTCAATTTATTAGCATACCATTGGCATTCTGTACGCATCGAATTTGAAGAATGACAAGTTGATAATGAAAAAATGAAAATCCACATCCTGCTTCCAGTCTCCGACCGGGTCAGGAATGGAATGAATGAAGCCCCCATCTAGCGGCGAGGATATGAGCTGTGCCGGCTGCCGAGGCCTGACGCACTCCTCTGGGGCAATGATTAAATGAATGACAGATGAAATGAAATGATAGTGGAGAGTGTTGCTGGAATGAAAGTTTGACAGGGAAACCCGGAGTACCCGGAGAAAAACCTGTCTGCCTCCGTTTTGTCCAGCACAGATCTCACATGGAGTGACCGGGATTAGAACCACGGACCCAGCGGTGAGAGGCCGGCGTGCTGCCGCCTAAGCCACGGAGGCTTTCACAAGTTGATAATACGATACAATTTTATTTTTATTTTAAAGGATTTGTAACAGCCTATTGTACGTTATTTGAAAATGTTATTTGAACTAAAGAACAAAACGATCTCACATAGTACCTGAACTCTAGTTGTTGGTGCTAGTTCAGGATATTAATTAATACTATTATTGCAGCCAAATAGCAATCGAAAATAAAGAATAAACATGTACCGAACTCGAAGTGGTAGCGTTCACAAGTTTATCCACATAGTTGGTATCCGCACGTCACTGTAGGGTCATGGAAAGATTTGTTAATACAATTAAGGTGGTGAAAGCCATGCACAGGCAGACATGTAAACACATGCATCAACTCAAAGTTGGATGTTTCCGACGTCCGGTCGATTATGTGATCATAATAATAATAATAATGTTATTGGTTTTACGACCCTTTTAACTACTGTGGCTATTAAAGACGCCGGGGTGCCAGAATATTGCCCCGAAGGGGATCTTTAACGTGCCAGTAAATCTACTGACACGGCTCCTTCGCATTTGCATACCCTCAAATGCCAGCTGACTGCGCCAGGATACGAACCTGCAACCTAGGGCCCAGCAAGCGAGAACGTTACCGCTGAGCCACGCAACCAGTTCGGTCGATTATGTCTCCTGATCCATAACAATCTTGAGATATTTCTTTTCTTTCTTCCTTCAATAATGGTAGTAGTTTTTTTTCGAGATTGTGGTGTTTGGTAAAGGTCTTCAAACAAGAAATGATTCTATTATACTCTTTGATAAAAACAAAGAGTTACAACTATACTCATACATTTAGGAGAAAGTAGGCTATATAGTCTTGACTGAACATCTTGTTTTAAATATATCTAATCATTCATTTAAACGACATCCTGACATGCCTTTCAGTGTCCAATATAGCTTAGTTAGTTAATGTTGTATTTTAAGGAGGTCATCTGCCATTTCCAAGCCTCCGTGGCTTAGGCGGCTGCACGCCGGCCTCTCACCGCTGGGTCCGTGGTTCTAATCCCGGTCACTCCATGTGAGATCTGTGCTGGACAAAACGGAGACAGACAGGTTTTTCTCCGGGTACTCCGGGTTTCCCTGTCAAACTTTCATTCCAGCAACACTCTCCACTATCATTTCATTCCATCTGTCATTCATTTAATCATTGCCCCAGAGGAGTGCGTCAGGCCTCGGCAGCCGGCACAGTTCATATCCTCGCCGCTAGATGGGGGCTTCATTCATTCCATTCCTGACCCGGTCGGAGACTGGAAGCAGGCTGTGGATTTTCATTTCAATTGAGTGTATTAGCATTACAGACAATTTATAATTATATTTGAAACGCAGCCAATGGCCATAGCGGGGTATTTTAATTGAACGCCCGTAGGTTCCCCATCAAGTTCAAATTAAATCAGTTCCAACTTTGGCTATCAGAGATTCCACTGTCACCGACACCTAGCGGTAAACGTTGGAACTTGGTAGAGCCTTTCTAACCAGCCAAATAAAACCTACAGGCAATTTATACTCCTCTATTCGCATTGGATCGTACAACCAGCCTCATCTAACCTGTTTATTCATAACTTTCCCCTGATCACGTCATTTTGACTTCTCTACCCATCTGCTCCCATCTATTTGCCCCAAAAAGGATTCGTGTTACTTTATACCTGCTATCTCCAACTTATGTATGAGGTACATGGAATCCATCCGTCTCTCACACCATAGGGGGCGTGGTGGCTCAGCGGTCTAGCTGTATGCCTCTCACCAAGGCGGTCCGGGTTCGATTCCCGGTCAATGCATGTGAGATTTTCGAAGTGAAATGCCATGTCCTGTGGTTCGGATTCCACGTAAAAAGGAGGTCCCGTGGCTCATGATCTCGCGTTTAACGGTCACGTTTAACTACAAGCTTGCTTTGCTTCTCTCACACCATAAGGAAAAGGCAGTCTTAATACTGAAACTGTGTTACGATACCAACGTCTTGTGTACAAAATATAGTACTTTCTAACTGATATTTCACTACATTGACTAAAATACACCCTAAGAATATGTCTCATTAATCAACCATCAAGGGGAAGAAAACAGCCCTGATATTAAAATGGTTCATTGGAATAAGTTATTCCTATATTATTATATATTCCTGCATATTAACACGGCAAATAATTCAGAGGAACTTACCGTCGTAACAGGTTTATCCCAGGTGATCAAATTGAATCGCTTATTTTGAAAAAGTCATTACATGCAGATTGTTCAAGAACATGTAAATATTGTTCATGGCTAAGGAATAATGATAATGTCTTTAAATTTACTTCGAAGTGGTGGCTTCAGTGGCGTGGTTGGTAGCTTGATGAGCTTCTATGCCCGAGATAGCAGGTTCAAAACCGGACGAAGTCGTCAGTTTTTTAGAGCGTTAAAAATCCCTCAGTATACCTTCCTTCGGAGGTAAACTAAAGCCGCTGGGCCCATGTAATAGATGTATGGCCTGTAAAAGAACCTTCCACTTACAACTTTGTGAAGCTGAATTTGTAAGTTAGATTTGATTAACGCTCTGTTAAGTTCCAACGTTCGTCACCAGGTGCCAGTTGTGGTGGCATCTAGTAGCCAAGTTGACTGTAGCATTTGGTAGCAAAAGTGGGAACTGCTTGAAATTATCGTCTGCAGTCCTTACCTGAAACACAGATAACACACACTAATACAGCCGTCATAATTAACACCGGTTATCAGACAGATCTACACACTCCGAAAGTACACGGGGCTGCATGACCACGTTGTAGCAGCCCCTAAACTGAGGAACCAACCAACCTAACTTTAGAGCAAAACTGGTTGTAGTTTTATTTCCTCAAGTAACTTTTCATAAAATTTAAGATTTTTCACTTTTCCGCTTCTGAGATAAGCAATACAGTAGTTATGATGAAACGTTGTTTCTCCCTGCTGGATTTTTTGTTACTTTCTTATCGAAGTTCGATGTGCAAAGTGTTGAGGGTTAAAAGAAAGAAGGGGATAGAGAATTTTCGTTGTGGTTACAGAGGGGAGTGGGGAAGTGGTGTTAGTTTTTGTGTTGATGAAGAGAAAAGAAGTGAAGTCGGTGGTGAGAGGGTTAAGATGGAGAAGAGAACGGGTTTAATGAGGAAGAATCAGAGCTCGTCTTCTAAACCTTGGCCACCCTCACTTGCCGCAAAGTTGGTCGACGGAAGCTCCTTTGTATTCATAAGCGAAAGGCAAGTCAAATGACTAAAGCGTCTTTCTGTTTACAAAGTACGCTTCAGAGAGTGGCACAATAATAAAAGAAAGAGTAAGAAAAAAGAATTGAATGCCCTCAAACATGGTGCATCTTTTCGGTAATTGAGTTTCTATATCTGCATCTGAAGGGTTTCATCTTTACCTTCAGGAGTCGTGTAGCCGTCTGACCATCCCAATACAAAAGCTCTGTCATACACCGAAAAAATTATTATTGGTGATATTTGAAATTTACCTTGTTCGGTAGGTCTTCAACAAATCAGCGGGAAAATTGTCATTTTTTACAGGTAATTGTTGGTGCTATTAAAATATTGATGAATGAAAATACACAGCCTGCTTCCAGTCTCCGACCGGGTCAGGAATGGAATGAATGAAGCCCCTATCTAGCGGCGAGGATATGAACTGTGCCGGCTGCCGAAGCCTGTCGCACTCCCCTGGGGCAATGATTTAATGAATGACAGATGAAATGAAATGATAGTGGAGAGTGTTGCTGGAATGAAATTGTGACAGGGAAAACCGGAGTACCCGGAGAAAAACCTGTCTGCCTCCGTTTTGTCCAGCACAGATCTCACATGGAGTGACCGGGATTTGAACCACGGACCCAGCGGTGAGAGGCCGGCGTGCTGCCGCCTAAGCCACGGAGGCTCATAAATTATTGATAATAGTAAATTATGCAACGAGCCTATAATGACAATAATTAAGACACGAGTATGTTTATAAAACGAGCGAAGTGAGTTTTATAATTTCCATACGAGTGTCTTATTTACCATTAAAGGCGAGTTGCATTCGACAGTTTATGGTCGACGATAATTACAACTATTTTATGTTCAAACATAAATAAGCATAAATATCTGTCGCGATTTCGCCAGTTTTATGTACTGAACAGAGCGCATGGGACGCAGATAATTCCTTGTATTTGACCATGGCCACCTCGAATACCCCACTATGACACTAGCCACGCAGTGAAATTTAAAATAGGAGGCCGTGGAAGTCAGAGCAGATGCGATGCTATCCTCACCTAATTGGTCACACAACTGTTTCTTGAGCTCTGATTGGTGGGAGTAACTGTATCATAATGAAAACTTGTACTATAATGAGCCTCATTATAGTACAGTTTTCTGATATATAATATTTACATTTCGCCATGGTCGAACATAAATGTATTTATGAGATTAGTTCCATTGGTAAAAGAGAGATACTGCAGTACAATTCCTACTGACTTATTTATGAGATACACATGAACGGCACAAAAACATTTGAATTTCAAACGTCTCTTTTCCGAGTTTAAATGTACAATGACCTATTGATTTGTTTTTGGCATTTTATTCACCAGCTAGTTAGCCTACATCGTATTCCCCATACCCGTTTAATTTGGTGTGTGGGGACTTTTTCTGATAACCTCTGTACTAGCGTGTGCACTTGTAGCTGACGGAGACAACTTAGCCTATATTTAGTCACTATCCCCCAGGTGACATCTGCCGTCATCGGATCAAAATCGACGTTGTCTTTTAAGGTGACTCCCGCCCCCGGCAGTGTATTCTAACCTTGGTCTACTCCTCAAGTACTTGTTCTTCCTTCCATAACTATGTTTGCTATTCCTGGGTTTCTTATTATGTGTCCTACCAACCTAAACTCTTCTCACTATTTGGCACTCAAAAGCGAAACTACATATCGCAATGGGGTGCATTGGACGGGTAGCGCTGAGGGACAAGCAGCGAGCTTCCGTCCGGTTGTCATCTCTTCGTATTCTGACGTAATCTGTTTGCAAGCAGTGTTACCCCTGTGAAATTACACGTTGCTGTTTATTCAATTAGGGGCTTCATGCCATCGTGGTCATTTGACTCCATGTACTCGGGTGTGTATATAATTTGTCTGGCAACCTGTGTTTTTGTAGTGTCTGTAGTAGTGTGTGTATTTGTAATGGAGGTGAGGAGGGGAAGGAGTCGGCGGTGGCCTTAAGTTAGCAACGATTCCGGCATTTTCTTGGAGTAGAAGTGGGGGAACCGCGGTAAACCACTTCTAGGACGGTTGAGATAGGAATATTCTCAGTTATTGTCCAGAAGGTGAGTGTACCCTACTCCTGTTCCCAGACTAGAACTAGGCTATATTTTGTTAATTCATGAATTGTAGGTGACCGAAAAGTTCTGGGTGAATAAGACTCTACAAATTAGGTTTCCTTCATAGCTACTTGGTCGAATCCCGTCACTAACAGCAGCTACCCTGAGTGTGGTTTTATTTCCCAGGATTTCCACTCTTTCTCCTGGCAAATGCAGAGATTGTTCTTTATCTTAAGTCCCATCAAACCCCATCGCGTCTGTCAATATTCAGTAGGTACACACACGTCTACAGTCATCACTGAAAAAGAGATCATTGGTTGAGTTCAATATACACCCAAGAACATGGGGATGATGACCAAGATGCCCAATATCCTAAAATGAATAAGCAAATAACAATTAAGGACTTGTGATCCTAGAATATTTAGGGAAGTTATCAGATTAACTACAGATAAATCAGCTGCGCTTCCTGCGAAATCATTCACGACCCCTTACAGTGACGTCGTTGTTGATTCATTTGAAGGGATTGCTCATGGTGTTCATTTAGCCCCGTCTACTAGGGTGTGAATTTTTGTGTAATATTCTTTGATAACCTGCGGTATTGTGTTGTCTGTATTTGTGTGTGTAAGTTTCAGGTGAGGATTGAGAAGTAGGTGGCCGTGGCTTTAATTAGATATCAATCCATCGCTTGCCTGGAATAAAAGTTGGAAACCACGGATAACCACTTCTAACATGGCTGAGATGGGAATCGAATCCACCTCTTCTAAGTGTTGCCCGTTCCAACCATCGGACCAGAATAACATTTCTTGGCAGAGTCATGAATTGAACTCGGACAACCAGGGCGATATCCAAGAATTCTAGCCACGACACCACCAGGTGAACCCTTACAGTCATGTCTTGCATCTTGAGAAATAATGTGGGCACGCTTGTCCCCAACACAGGGATGTTATTTTTATATGTCACTTATTTTCTACAAATATGCTCCCTATAGAAATTATTATGCATTGCACCCGTAAATGATTCCTCTCAGTGCAGTTCATTTTACGGATGCTTGAACATAACCCACTGACAATTTCCCACACATTAAATAATAATAATAATAATAAAACTAATTGCATGGTAAAACAGAAGAACCATTTTACTGCAAATAGTTCACATGTTAGCAGCAAATTTACCGTAAAACTAAACTGAAATTTGGATACATAATGAGGCAGTTTATATAACAATAAAAGAGTTTCTTCATCTCATGCATAGTAAGCTTTTATGGATGAAATTGTGAACAGTAAAGCGAGGAGCAATAATTAATACTATGTCACAGCCATAACAATGAGTTTATTCTGGTATTATGCACAGTATTTATACTGCCCAACCCAGCATGAGTAGCATTCCAGCAGACCGTAATCGGATCGACAATGTAATGTATATTTAGCTAGGACACAATGATTCTCTCAAAAATAGCCTTACAAAACAGAGGCGTATGGAAACAAAACCTATGTCTGTGTTAAATGAAATAGGTAACAGGTCAAAGCCTATGTCCAAAGTGTATTGTATTTATGCGTTGAATCATTGGCCCTTGAGTTTATGTGCATTCATTTAGAAATTGTTGTATATTTACGTTGACCCTGGGAGCATATATAACATTTACGGGCTAGTGGAAATAATATTTCAAGAGTTAACTATAGATACAGGGATTTGACTGCTTTCATAACCCACCGCTACTCCCCTAACTCCCTATCCCATCCCCTCTCTACCGCCAATACCCATGTTGTGCCAGTATTTTGACAGGTGAGCGTGAACATATTCGTGGGAGTCTACCGGATGATAAAACAATCTCCAAAACCACTGTGGAAATACTGTGCAAATGCTCACATGTAATAGTGGTTTACAAATCCTATTCAAAAATAAACTACTTTCAACAATTTACCCTCATATTAATAACGGTACTAATATAAATCATTTATTCAGTCGACTGTCATCTCACAAATTTCACCACAAAATAGTAAACAGCTCAGCCTTCCAGCCTATAATTTCTACACTACAGTAGCTACGCCATTGTTGGTTCATTTGGAACAATGGTCTTAAACCACAGCCGGTGGGCCACATTTGGCGCGACCCCACACGGATGAGGGTTAAGTTTCTGTTATTTGGATGAGAAACTCTGAAAAATTAACTTCGGGAAGGCAATGAAATTATTGACGACCCCTCTCCCGACCTCTCCCCCCCATAATTTGAGTGATGGAGACTGAATCTCCAATTAATTAGGAAATGCGTTTCTCGTTTCTAAATATCGCCATTTTGGCTTCGGGGTGAAGCAATAGCCATTCGAACGAATGAGCAGAGGCACATTTTTTTTTTTACCGGAAAGCAAGTTATTTCTTGAAATCATGAATTAATAAATCAATTATTAATGCAATTACTAGCAATTAAATTCATGTACAATGTATGTATTCATTCATTCATTCATTCATTTATTCATCCATTTATTTATTTATTTATTTATTTAGTTAGTTATTAATTTATTTTATTAATTTATATAGCTGTTTTGCTTGATAATTCTCGGGTAGCCTTATACTAAGCGAGAGGAAAAGGAACGTATTGAGTTGTATCGATTAGCGTGTAAGTTAACTTTGCTAAGATGAGCTTAAGGTTATAGGTTACCTCGTTTTTATTGCTGTTCATGTAAACGAAACATAGTTGATACAATACAACTGAATAACGTAAGATGCACTGTTCATCGAGGCCCTAGTCTAACAATTACAGTATATTCCAGATTGCATTTGCCTGTTATGTACTGCAGGTTATTGCAGCAATTTTGGCGCTACTTCAGATCGAGCTGCTCTTGGAGAAACAGTTACTTTTTCACATTAATTAATAACATTTGTAGTCTAACAGATCTGATTTTATTAGTTTTAAATGTTTTAGAAATGTTATTGAATGTCCTCCTTTATTATAAACTGGTAACCCGCCCGGGCTTCTCCCGGCATCTTTAAAGGTTTACTCAGCGTAATCTTAAAAGGCAAGAGGACAGCAAGTCCCAGACACAATTCAGAGAAGCCGAGGAAAACAGCGAAACTCCAAACACATATACTCTTCTCTGAAGTCTTAACTCGACACGACTCGACAGTTTGATTCTGGCCGAAGCTGGGGTGATAGGCTCACTCGTTATCTCGTAACTGGATATTCTTAGAAGAAATGAAAACGTAAAAACACTTTTAATGGGCGATGTATTAAATATAGAGATATACTGTCCGGTACTTTTCTGTAGAACTTTTCATGCTGAACAATTACACTCGAAATATATAGATTTTCCTAACGGTTTACCCAGCATAAGCTTTAAAGGCGCACGGACGGCGGGTTTTTCTTTGATTGCTCGGCTTCTTTCGGTCATAAATGAATGTTTCTCTACAGAAACCTTCCTTGAGAAATCCTTTACAACAAGGCAAAAACCGCATCAAAATCCATCCAGTGGATTTTATGATTACCCGTTATAACCAAGAATCGGAGACTTCGTTTTAAACTACTGTATGTGTAGATTTAATTCTTACTTGTTGAACTATTTCTCTCAACAGCACGAAGAAAATTATCGGTTTATATTTAAATTATCATATAATTTCATTGACTTGCAACTTCAATATTCATTATACATTGCTGATGAAGGCCATAATGTGATATTTAGAACAATAATAATAATAATAATAATAATAATAATATTTATTTACAAGGTATATTATCATTATTACTGAAACATTGTCAATTAGAGTCATTTTAAAGACACAGTTATTTTCTTGTTGCTACGTAAATTACCGTATATTGAAATGCTTGCATAGCAATAAAATGGTTGTTGTATTAAGAGGAGAAACATCGAGGACATCTGCCCCATTCTCTCAGTGTGCCACTGCCTAATTTACCTGTGTTACTAACAAGTCACAATTATTTCATGAAAGTATTGTATGTGCTATTCAAAATGACACGCCTTAAGGTCGAGTCGAAAAGAAGTGGTAGAATAGATTTAATGGAAATGTGCTTGCCACGGTGGGTGAGTGGCCAGTTGGTCACTGGTCGTGGCCGAGTGCGGTACGTGTGTGCGCGCTGTGTGACCGCATTGGAAGAGGTTACGGTTCCTAATACCGGTGCTTCCTTAGTTCCACGTGTGTACTGACCTTCCGTGTGTCATTCGGACAATATTTTTTTAAGTAGTGTTCCAGATAGGACAACAAAACCAGAAACCCAGAAAACCCCGCTGAAAATCATGTCCGGATACCAGAGAAAAAACACCATTCGCTGCCAATGGGACAGGCAGAGTTCTCGCCCCTCACCAGGAGAAATTCACCGCTGGATTGGCGATACCCTCCGGTTGACTGTCGACCAAGTAGAAGCCATCCAGTTAAATGCGCACGAAAAAACCATGTACATCAAGGTAATCACCATATCTATTTATCAGAAATTGTTAAATACTTTTGCAGATCCTATTAAATTTCAGTATGATTCCGGCGAAATGACCAATGTTAAGCTCTCCACAGCGGATTCCAATTTTACCACAGTGCGTGTATTTAATGTCCCACTCGAAGTACCCCCTGAAATTTTCAAATCCGTCCTGTCGAAATATGGCACTGTGAGTGACGTCAGGAAAGAACAATGGTCTTCTGCTTATCAGTTCCCGGTGTATAATGGAATACGTGCCGTAACTATGGAAATCAAGCAAGATATCCCCTCCACTGAGGCTTTTGGTGGCCATTCTGGCTATATAACGTATAATGGACAGAAACAGACCTGTTTAATTTGCAATGCTACCACACATCTCCGTATTAACTGCCCAAAGAAAATGATTCCCCTCGGTATAACTCCTACACAACAACGACGTGTACAATACTCGGAAGTTGTGACGCAGCAAACGTCATATGAAAACATGATCATTGATCAGTCAGCTGGGACAACACCAGGAGTGACCTCGGATACATCTGACGCAGAACTGATACCATGCCCTGACCAGAGCTGCGAGACACAGAGTGCCCCTGTGCTCTCGGCAATCTGTATTGCAGCCTCAGAACCAACTCTGCCGTTACTACAGGCTGCCACAGAAATTTTGTCTTCACTGCCCCAGACTTCGCTGGTCCCTACCGACTCACTTAAGACTGTTGATCGGGGATCCGAGAACGTCTCTAAGAAGATTAAAACAAATGCCTCGATTGCCGTACCAGCCCCGAAGAATAAAACTGGCTCCACAAACGTTTCCGCAGCTGTGAAAAAGAAACAAAATCTTCTTTCTACGTCATCTAGGGACCCACGAACGCTCTCACCCGCTGACAGCCGGCCTATGAATGGCAGTCAAAAGGAACTATCTCAACCTAATTTGACATAGTGCACCAGGATAATTCTCACCTGTGTCTTCTTTCGAGTCCACCTTCCAGTATGTCTAGCACAGCTTTTATACTTCTCGTAATGGCGCAATTTCTCACTGTGGCCACTGTGAATATCAATGTAATAGAATGCCCTCTGAAATTTCAACTGTTGGAGAGATTCCTTCGAGATGCTGACATTGACATTGCTTTCCTTCAAGAAGTTGCTATACCGTGTTTACCCATATCTGCCTTCTAAAAACAATACATCAATACCGGTAATACGAATAGAGGGACCGGATTCCTCATAAGACATGATATCCCACTCGCAGGTGTGCTATGTCATCCATCAGGACGCATAATATCTGGACACATAAACAATACCACCCTGATAAATGTATATGCCCCATCCGGGTCTAATAAACGTGTGGAACGGAAAATGTTCTTTCAACAGAGTATACTGCCTCATCTGCACGACGTTAAGGAAAAACTTATTCTTGCAGGGGATTTCAATTGTATTCAACGCCCAGAGGATTCCACTAGTCCATACAGAGGTGTCAACCCGGCTCTCAGGACCCTTCTTACCTCCCTACACCTCATTGATGCTGTGGATAGTTTAAGGGTGCCCCTGCCCCATTACACCTGTATAAGTCACAACTCCTCATCACGACTTGACCGCATCTACTTTTCACAGGAACTCATCCAGCCTAGACGATATGAAGTGATTCCTGCCAGTTTCACTAACCATCATGCTGTCGTATGTACAATCTCTTACCCCCATCCCATATTTCACATAGGAAGAGGTTATTGGAAGCTGAATTGCTCGCTGTTACTGGAGGAGGAATGCCAAGATATTTTCAGACAACACTGGATTCGATGGGTCCAACAAAAAGGCAAATTTCGCGACTGCACAGACTGGTGGGATATTTTAGTTAAACCAGGGATCCGCCGCGTCTTTAAAAACATATCTTACCAACGAGGTCGGGAAAGACGGGATACAGTTGAATTTTACTATCGAGTTCTTCGCCAGCTCCAGCAAAGATCTGATGCTGGGGAGCGTATATATGACCAGATCCGGGAAGTTAAAACCAAGCTCCTGTCTCTACAGCAACGAACGCTCGCTCATATCAACGTGGCTTTAAAAGATCGTACAGTGCTCCCGGACGAAAGTGCAAGTGTATACCATATCGCCAAAGGACAACGTGAGCGGCAACGTAAATATATCCACCGCCTCCGCACCAGTACTGGAAGTGTCGTCACCTCCCCTGACGCTATACGTAGTGAAATATCATTATTTTATCAACGGTTCTACGCTAAGGCTCCCATTGATCCACAGCAGGTGACCCTATTGCTGTCATCTTGCAGTACCAAACTATCTCCGGACAACAAAACTCTGCTCAGCGCGGATATTACGGATGAAGAGATTCACTCTGTGGTTAAACGACTCCCAAACAACCGCTCACCTGGCATTGATGGACTGCCATATGAAATGTATAAACACTTCTGGCCTCTCATTGGCAAAGAATTTTGTCATGTCCTGCGTACCATTCTCCAAAGTCGTGCTCTTTGTAAATCACATCACGAGGGTACCATAGTCCTCATACCAAAAACATCCTCTCCCATGGCAGTTGGTGACTTCCGACCAGTTACTCTGCTCTGCAGTGACTATAAAGTCCTTACCAAAGTACTTGCATGCCGATTGAAGACTGTTCTACCTGATATCATTGGTGATGAACAATGTTGCAGTATTCCTGGAAGAACTCTGTTAACAAACTTAGCGATACTACGGGACCTACACCTAAAAGCCGAAATGCTCCCCACTGAGCCAATGAGTTTTCTCACCTTAGATCTTGATAAAGCTTTCGACCGCATCAGTCATGAATACTTGTACATGGTCTTGCAACACTACGAATTTCCTGAAATCCTTATTGACTACATTCGTATGATAAATTGTAATGCTACGTCTAGAGTGCTCGTCAACGGTTTTCTTTCCCCTCTGATTCCAATACAACGATCAGTTAGGCAAGGATGTCCCCTTTCTATGCTACTTTTTGTCATTGGCCTTGAACCGTTCATTCGGACTACCCAGGTGAAGCTACAGGGTTACAAACTGTCCACACATGGTTTTGGAATGTGCGCCTATGCTGATGACGTATCAATATTGATCCGCAATGAAGAAGACATCTCCCACATCGATAGCGTCCTTCAGCTCTACCATATCGCCTCTGGAGCACAATCGAACCCCCAGAAAACTGCTTTGCTTCCGCTCAATACTAACTCAGTGATTACCCCACAGCCCTGGTTCCGGATAGTAAATGAGGTGAAAATTCTTGGCATTACCTGGAAGCAATCGCTTCTGGACACAGTGCAAGTTAACTGGACTAAGGTCATTGCCAAAGTTAGGGGAGTCCTGATCCAATTTGGTCAAAGAAACCTCAATATAGTGCAACGGGTCATGGTCCTCAACGTGTTTGCGCTCTCTAAAATATGGTATGTCGCACAACTTTTCCCACTTCCCAAAATGTTTGAGAGCCAATTGGCAAAATATACAGGTTGGTTTATATGGCAAGGATTTTTGTTCCGAGTACAACGGGAACAGTTGTATCTCCCATCCCGGCAAGGCGGGCTAGGGCTAACAGCTCATGGCATGAAATGCCGTGCACTCCTCTGCAAGAACGATATCACCATTCTTTCCCAACATGACACTTTTACGAAAGCGCTATACAAAGATATTCGAAACGCAGCCCGTGGTTGTGATAGAGCTTTGCCGAAGATATTTAGGGACCATCAACAGCACCTTCTGGAAACTGTTCGCCAAATGCCATCAGGGATTGTTCCAACGACGAAAAGTATCTATAACATGTTGCGGCAAGTGGTATACTCCAAACCGCGAATAGAGGCCACCACCCTCTATGTCCATTGGCCCACTGTTTGGAAAAATTTTGGGACTATGTCCATTTCTTCTGCTGTACACTCCCAAGTTTTTATCTTCCTCAACGATCTCATCCCAACCGCTCTACGGCGATATACCATCCATCTTGAAGCTTACCCATGGTGTACTATATGTGGTCAAACTGATACGGCGATACACCGCTTCACATCATGCACGCGAGTTGCCTCCACGTGGCTGTGGTGTAAGGGAAAAGTATGTCAACTATTAAATGTGCCCTCGAATGACCTTGATGACAGGAAGTTGGTTCGTTTGTCGGTGACCGCCTTCCCCCAAATTAAACAGACTGCCATTGTGTGGATAATGGGCCAATATGTACACTTCGTGATGGACAATGATCAACATTTCTCTTTCCTGGATCTCAGGTATCACCTGCAACAAGAGCGTTGGAAGCTTAGTGAAAGTGGACAATTATACGATAAATATGGACACTATCTGGATTTCTTGTGATGTATAGTCTGGTATTTATCATATCTGAAAATTCTGTAATTCTGTAAAGAGCTAATAAAAAAAAAAAAAAAAAAAAAAAGTGGTTAACGTGTCGGACTACCAACCCCAAGCTTGCAGGTTCGCCCCTGGCCGTGGTAAGTGTTTTTTTTTTTGGAAAGACGACAAAAATCACCACATGGATGTCATACGTTGTTGGCATGTCAAAGAAACCATTTGAATTCAGTAGGCCGTGTTCAATGGCAAAATTAATCTCGGGATTTTCCACCAACTCAAAGTTCCTCCATTCTCTACTAGAAAGCGCTGTAGTGTCAAGGAGCTTAGATATCTAACGTCCTTGACTTTCATAGCGTTCAAAGGAACGACGAAATTCGACATGCAAGCTACCCTCTGGGTGTCAATTAATAAAGCTTGCACCCGGCACCCGAGGCCATACGATTAATTATTAATTATTATTATTATTATTATTATTATTATTATTAATGGAAATGTGTTTGTTTTGCCCCTAGAAACGGTATAAACTCAACTTGATGAGCCACTAAAATGCATTACACACGTTCATATTCATGTCAAACATCACAGACTCTCTGTATCATAATAGTGCAGTCACGATCTTGATCTCATGAAGATATCTAGAGGAATTGTTAAATTTAAATCGTTCGTCACCGTTACCCCTTAAGATATTCCAATATTTTTTTTAAACTTAACTCTTCATGAACTTAAAAATATTTAAAAAAATATTATACAAGAATGAGGCAAGGAGAAACTGGAGATTGCACCGTACGTGCTTGTGTGTAGAATGTGTCTGATAACCAGTACCACTGTGATGTCTGTACTACCGCAGTGTGTGTATTATTAATAGGGCTGGGATTTGGGTAGGAAGCGACCGTAGCCTTAGGTTAAGTACCATCCTGGCATTTCCTTGGAGCTGTAGTGGGAAAACCACGGAAAACTACTTCCAGGATGGCTGACCTTTTCTCTGTTTTGTCCCACGAGGCTGAGTGGACCCCGTTCCAGCCCTCAAATCAGGTCTAAATTTCTAGGCAGAGCTGGGAATCCAGCCCGGGCCTCCGCGGTGGCAGCCTAGAATGATAGCCACTACGCAACGAGGCGGACGAGATACTGGAGATAAAGATACAGCAATCGCTAGTATGATGAGCTTTTATGCCCAAGATCGTCGGATTTTTAAGAGCGTTAAAAATCCCTCAGTATGCCTTCCGTCGGAGGTGTAGTAAAGCCGGCGAGCCCATATCATAGATTTTTGGTATGTAAAAGAACCTTCCACTAACTCCACTTGTGTGAAGCTAAAATTTGTAGGTTCGTCGCCAGGTGCAAGTTGCGGTGGCATCTAGTAGCCAAAGTCATAGCTTGGTATCGTTGACGGTAGCATTTGGTAGAAAAAGTAGGAACTACTTGAAATTGATCGTCTGCAGTCCTTACCTGAATGACAGATAACACACACTTATATAGCCATCACAATTGACACCGATAATCAGAGAGATTCCTCACACACACACATGACCACATTACCGCAGCCCCTAAACTAAGGAACCAACCAGATACAGCAATATAACGCTATAACTCTTCTACCTCAGGAATTATTTCATGTTTTTGATTTATTTCAAGGACATCTTGGGCATCAGAACCATATACTTGGGTGTGATCAAATTATCTGATAATTGGTGTTGCTATAGTAACTGTAATCACTAGGGTCGGTAATGGGACTTGAAATAAGGCACTATCCTATCCTTTACCTGGTATGAGCGCCAATGAACCTCAATCAGGATAGTCTCCTTCAATGCTGGTATCCGAACTTCCGTTCTTCGGAGCTGCTGCAGCATCCCGTTACAGTCGTGGTGAGTGATTTCATACGCACGGCTACGCCGCAGGGTCCTCAGGAATTAAAATTTAGAAAGAAAGAAAGACAGACAGAAAAAAGAAAAGCTGTCAGATTTCAGTACCATGCCATTATTTTGCGAGTGGCGATATATCTATACTAATATAATAAAGCTGAAGAGTTTGTCTGTGTGTTTGTGTCTTTAAACGCGCTAATCTCTGGAACTACCAGTCGGATTCGAAAAATTATTTTTGTTTATGATAGCCAGATTCAAGAGGAATAGTTTAGGGTATGTTCAATTTCCGACAGGCCACTCCATTCCCTGCATTTAGGCCCATTTGCACAAATCTACACCGTTTCACCGATCTAATAACTCGACGGACATATTGTCGCTAGGCGACAACGACTAACACTGTATCATGATAGTCAACGCCGCACCATTGATGGACAGGTTGTCACTAGGCAACAACGATTTACTCTGTATCATGATAGTCCGGTAAAATTTGCTAAAGGACACATGGGAAAACTGACCGATTGACAATCAAGGATTGTATTGGACTGTAGTATTCTCTATGCTGTCGTATGCACAGTTAATCAGCATATTAGCAAAATGTAATGTAATGCTATCCTGTCACAGAAACATAGTGGCAAACATTCCTACATTCTCCTATCACCATTTTGCAGTTTTCATGTGTAGACAGTTGTTATTTCATTTGTGGGGCTTAGATATCGTGGTTATGTTGCCCCTTGTACATGGGTGTGTGTGTAGAATTTTTGTGATAACCTGCGTAATTGTGATTGTTGCACTAGCATGTGTAAATTGGAGATAGAATATGGCATTTGGAGCCATTTTTCAGTGTTGCTCAAGGATTTATTGGACTGTAGTATTCTCTATGCTAACGTATGCACAGTAAATCAGCATATTAGCAAATTGTAATGTAATGCTATCCTGTCAGAGAAAAATAGTAGCAAACATTCCTAAATTCTCCTATCACCGTTTTGCAGTTTTCATGTGTAGACAACTGTTATTACATTTGCAGCGCCTAGACATCGTGGTCATGTTGCCCAGTGTACATGGGTGTGTGTGAGTGTGTAGAATTTTTTTGATAACCTGGGTTATTGTGATTGTTGCACTAGCATGTGTAAATTGGAGATAGGATATGGTATTTGAAGCCATTTCTCAGTGTTGCTCAAGGATGTATTGAACTGTAGTATTCTCTATGCATTCGTATACCCTGCGGGCAACACTGACTACTTTAAATTTCGGACAGACCAGTCCATTCCCTGCATTTAGGCCCTTTGTCTCAAATCTACACCGTTTCACCGATCTGAACCAAAATTTGTATAATTACCCTTTGAAACCATGCGAGTAACACTGTCTACATGAAATTTCGGACGGACGCCTCCATTCCATGCATTCAGGCACTTTGGCACAAATCTACACCGTATCACCGATCTGAACCAAATGTTACATACTTACCCTTTGGAACCCTGCGAGTAACACTGTCTACATAAAATTTCGGACAGACCACTCCATTCCCTGCATTTATTCCCTTTGGCACAAATCTACACCGTGTCACCGCTCTGAACCAAAATGTTTATACTTACCCTCTGGAACCCTGCGAGTAACACTGTCTACATGACATTTCGGACACACCACTCCATTCCCTGCATTTAGGCCCTTTGGCGCAAATATACACAGTTTCACCGATATGAACCAAAATGTGTATACTTACCCTTTGGAACCCTGCAGGTAACACTGCCTACTTTAAATTTCGGACAGACCACTCCATTCCCTGCATTTAGGCCCTTTGGCGCAAATCTACACCGTTTCACGGATATCAAGCAACATTTGTATATCTACCCTTTGGGACTATGAGAGTAACACTGTACACATGAAATTTCGGACAGACCACTCCCATTCTCTGCATTTAGGTCCTTTGGCACAAATCTACACCGTTTCACCGATCTGAACCAAAATTGTATAATTACCCTTTGGAACCCTGCGAGTAGCAGTGTCTACATGACATTTCGAACTGACCACTCCATTCCCTGCATTCAGGCCCTTTGGCGCAAATCTACACCGTTTCACCGATCTGAACCAAAATTTGTATACTTACCCTTTGGAACTCTGCGGGTAACTCCTCATGACATTTCGAACAGACCACTCCATTCCCTGCATTTAGTCCCTTTGGCACAAATCTACACCGTTTCACCGATCTGAACAAAAATTTAAATACTTACCCCCATTGGAACCCGACGAGTAACACTGTCTGCATGAAATTTCGGACAGACCACTCCTTTCCCTGCGTTTAGGCCCTTTGGCACAAATCTACACCGTTTCACCGATCTGAGCCACATTTTGTACACTTACCCTTTGGAACCCCGCGGGTGACACTGTCCACTTGAATTTTCGGACAGACCACTCCATTTCCTGTATTTAGGCGATTTAGCACAAATCTACACCGTTTCACCTAATTACACCAGATTGTACATACTTACCCCTTGAAATCCTGCTGGTATCACTGTCCACTTAATAGTTTGGAAAACCCTCTCCATTCCCTACATTTAGAAAACGACAAAATGAACTTGAAAACCACGTTTTTAGGCCCTAGAACATGTCCGTAATAGTGTACCCCTACGAATATTTTAATAAGTCTATTGTTAGCTGGTGATTTGGGCTGCATCACGTGGTCCCTACCAGTGTTCTGGTGCAGAATTGCGAAAATAGTTACATCTTGCGCTACTTATAAATTGCAGTCACGACGAATAATTAGTGCAAAAAGATTTCTTAGGCCCCTTAAAACAGTTGTCATTATGAATATTATGCCTCTGTATAAGTGCGATGGTGTTGGTTCAGTACAATGAGGTTATCAGTTGCAATAAGCGATGGTGCTTTCAAATTTACTTTCATTTATTCCTATCCTTATCTTTGAGCGCAATGTGGAGATAATTGGCACTATTGTTGCCTCAGGAGCTTGGGACAGCCGAAGCGTTCCAAGTGCTCTGATTATTTTTCCTACGGTGCTATGCGACAAAAGACGACACTATTGGTCTCTATTTTCCTAACAGCCAATGAGATATAGGCCCTAGGCCGTGTCTCTTATTTCACTTACTCCTCTTTCTAATCATATTTTCAATTCAGTTTTAAATTACATGTGTCAGTACTGTAGTTAGTAAATAGCCGTTTCCCTATTCATTATTATCATTATCATTACGGGAAAATGTCCTGAATGTTACGTCCATTATACTGTACTACTTATCACCCCTACTACCACGACCACCACCACCACAAAAAGTTATATTTTTTTATTTCTGTTAGTTTAAATATAATTTGCCAGTTCTGTAGTAGTATGCAGTATCATCCATAAAACAAATGAATCCACCGGGCAAAGCCGGGCACTACTGCTAGTAGCGAGATAAAAGGTAGTTGAATGTAAACTATTTCCATTTGCCTCATTATTTTATTTACCTGATATAAAAAATAATATAACATATTTCTTCATTATTTTTATGTCCTTGAAACTTTGTTATGGTAACTGAATATACTCTCCGGGCACAAAATACATGGGCTGTAGTGCCATGAGGTTTGGTTTGGGTTTAGTCTACTATGGCTCAGCGGTGAAGCTGCTTGCCTCTCACCAAGAGAGGATATATTTGATTATCGGTTAGTGCATGTGAAATATTTAATAATAAAACGTCACATCCAGTGGTTTCGATACCACGTACACAGTATTTCCTGTGACTTATGATCGTAAGAATCACGGTCACGTAAAACTACAAGCTACAATCTTCCTTCAGTCTCCCAAGTCCTGATCAAATATTTTCTCATGGCGTTGTGTGTTCAATTGCTGAGCTAAAATGGTTTCATTAAAGAAATCCGGTTATTCATTTCAGACTTTATAATAATAATATATTTATTGCAGCTAAATAGCCATACACAAAGAAAAGAAATAATACATTTATATACACTGTACTCGCGCGCTTGGGCCTTGGTTTGCATATTCTTTAATTGTTTTTGTTCTTTTGGTGCAGAGTTCTAGGCGGTAAAGTTCACACATGTATCCACATAGTTCGCACTTACATATCTCTGTCGGTTCATGGTATGAGGTGTTGTTACAAATTAGATGGTGGAAACCATGTACTGCCAGTCTTGTGAACACGTGCCTCATCTCGAAGCTGGATGTTGTCCACGTCCGGTCTATCATAGCTCCAGTTCCAAAGAATTCTGGTGGGGTGTCTTCTCTCTTTTTGTTGAGTGTTGCTAGGAGATTTTCTGATGCTCTGGTGTTGGGCAGGTTCAGGTGTGTTCTGAAGTCTTCAATGAGGAAGGATTCTCGTGCTAGAAGGTAGACGAGTCTTGATCTTGTTGTCTTGGATACTCCGATCGCTCTCTTTATGTATAGAGCTTTTATTCTTTCTAGAGAGGATAGGTTCTTCTCTGTGAGGTACGGCCAAATGATTTCCATCCCATATGTTAGAATAGGCATGATTTTTGCTCTAAATGGTTTTCCGATAAGCACATGTACCGTGTGTAGTGACTTGTTTAAATGAGAACTTGGGATCATATATTATTATTCATGTTACAAAAGTGGAAAGTTGATAACTTAGCATAATTATGCTGAATCTTTGCACTGTATTGAACAGTATATACTCAACCCTACACCCCAGCAGAACAGATGCAATGTATCCGTGGTGCTAAGATAAAATGAGGTTTCTCGGCATGTCTTCTCCGGGGCTAAGCATTTACGTTCTTATGAAAAATACAAAGCATGACGTTGAATAAATTAGTGCTCCCGCTTTCCCTTAATACAGAAAATTTTTCAACAAATATCAATAAGAATGATCTGACTAATGGGGCGCCGCGCCATCTGGTAAATCGTTCTGTCACCATGTTTGCTCTCCCCTTTCAATATAGGAAAATAGAGCTCGAGAAGGAAACTGTTAACAAATGAAGAGAAGAAAGAGTATCAGTGGAGCAATTTAGTCTGTCATCCTAGGCACCATGCGATACATTATTTCTACATTATGTGTCCCCCCAGGGGCTCACAACGTCTGAGACGTGGGTTGGCGACCAAGGGACCCCAGCTGAGTCAGGCATTGCTTCCACTTACTTGTGCCGGGCTCCTCTCCGTCTTCTTTCCTATCGACCTCTCTTGGTCACCTTGTTCTCTTCCGACCCCGACGGTATTAGGGTATCCGAGGCCTAGGGAGTCTTTCACTTTCCCGCCTTAATTAGCCCTTGTCTCATGTTTCCTTCCTTTTATTTTCATGTTATCTCCTGCTTTGTGCTCAAGGCCCTCAAGGAGGCAGGGTGTGTGTAGCCCCACCACTTCTGGTGCACAGTGGATAATGCTACACCCTCACGGCCGGTGAGTTCGGGGATTAGCGATCCCGAGGGATTTCTGAGCTGGGTCCGTTTTGTCCCCTTTTTCCTCTGACCTTGGGGCGGGCCCTCTCTTCTCTCCTATCTGCCCACCTTCCTTCCAAGTCCCTCAATCCACATTCTTCGGGGGTTGAGGGCATTTCTTTTCTTCCTGTCCTTTATTTGCCTTATCCTTTATTTGTTTACTATTTCTTCTTCTAGTATGTAAGTGTGTAGTTAGTATTAGTTATAGTTTCCATTGCCGTCTCGTCTTTCGTTATCAACCAAACCATTAGGGGCCGATAACCTAGATGTTAGGCCCCTAAAAACAACAATTATCATTATCATCATCACACATTATGTGTGAAAATATTATCGTAATTACTGGTCAACCGATGCATAAAACAGTCATGTTTACGATTATTTGTAAAGCTGTAGATATAATTGCAAAAGTAAGATGAGCGTCAATTTTTAATATTTGAAGTATGTTCTCACTCTCCTTCAATTTTTTAGTGCTAAGAAAATCTGAGCAAAAATATTATTTTCAGGAGTTTTATATGCACATACTGTTAGGGTGCTGAGAGTCTATTAGCATCTTTGAAGTGTGGACTGATCGAGCCAAAGCAGTCACCAAACGAATAAAAATAAAGGGGAGTTCCGCCTAAGCAAAAGAGTTCTTGGTTGAAGAAAACTCTAGTAATTCACTTTGGAAACCATCTATCTAAAGCATTATGAATTATTTAAAAATTCGTATCATTCCAGTTCCTTATATCTAAACCTTTTAACAATTAACTTGATGCATGACATACTAATATCAATGTCATTATGCATGACTAAAATGTTGCGATTTGTTTTAAAGAAATAGAGGGCAGAGAACCAACTTAATACTCGAACAACTATAATAATTACAATAATAATTATAATAGTGTATTTGAGTCTTGTCTTTTGACTAGTTTGATGCAAATCTCCATGCTTCCCTGTCCTGAGCTAATAGTTTCTTCTTTACATAGCTACTATACATTACAACCGAGATGATCTGTTTACCATATTATAACATTGGTCTACCCCTACAGTTCTTGTCCTCAACCCTTCATTCCATAACTAAGTTTGCTATCCTGGGTATCTTAGTAGGATTTAAATCCTAACGACCTATCTCTTCTCACCATTAGCAGTCACCAGAAATGTCTCTCCTCTCCCACATGTAGTAATAGGCCTACCACTTCATTTGTTACTCTATCTATATATCAGATCATCATTCTCCTGTAACACCACATTTCACACGCTTCTATTCTTCTCTTTTTTGCTGTGCCAGCAGTCCAAGTTTCTCTTCCATAGAGCGCCACGCTCCAGACAAAGGCTCTCAAAAATGGCTTTATAATACCTAATTCAATATTCTATGTCAACAGATTTATTTTCTGTAGAAATGCTCTCTTCGCCTGAGTCAACCTACATGTTATATCCTCTTTGCTTCTTCCATCACTTATTATTTTTCTTCCTAAGTACCAGAAGTCTGCTACTTCCTTTATCTTTTCACCTGCCAATTTAACGTCAATGGTAGGGGGAGGGGGTGTTCTGATCTCTTTCGGCTGCATTACATTATTTCTGTTTTACAATTATTGATTTTCATCATGAATTCTTTCCTGAAGATTGAGTCTATACCATTTATAAATTAATTTAAATAAGGCCTCCTCCCACACAAATCCCAGTCCCAACCACAAATACACGCAATAGTACAGCCATCACAATGGCACAGTTTATCTGATAGACAACACACACCCACGTATACGGAGATTCAAAACACTCAAATTAATCAATAACAAAACACAACAATCCAATCAATCAATTGGTTACGTTTCCTACGTTTGGCCCACCCTTCCCGCACTAGTCAGTAAAAATGACACTAACAAGGGATGAGGGAATCAGACTTCAAGTATTGTTATTTTGCTATATTTACCTACTAAAATCAGCAGGGGTCCTAAAAGAATTTATACTAGAACATGTTTGTTTTTTCTTATTTTCCCATCTGGGATACAGAACTGAAGGAGGATCCTTAAAATCTGAAATATATGCCCTCTGTATGTGATAATTCAACTGACTTCTATTGACAGAGGAGACCAGAACTACAAGTTATAATTTAGAGAACATTACGTAAGGCAATGTGGAACCATTAACCCACCGTGATTAATGCTGTGTCATGTTATTTATTTAATCTCCTAAAATACTTAATTACTCTCCCAAAAAAATTCGAAAATCAGGTAGGCTACAATGATTATACTTTTCACGCTCTGCTAGTAAACGCAGAATCAGCAAGGCGTTCTTAACCACTCCCCAAAACGCAACAAAAGTGCATTTAACATTAGAATATAATTTCAGCGAAAACTCATAGTTGTGGTATTCCCTTTTCTATTGTTCCTGCAATTAGAACAGCATTCAGGCAATTCCTTTTATTGTTTGTTCATGATCTCATAACTTGAGTTTACCGCGATCAAAGCATTGTGTGCAGATGCGTGGAAAGAGATAGGAGACAATTTCCCCTCTATCAGCCATAGTGAGACAAAAAATATCTCTATATAGCCAAAGAGGAGAGAGCGCCGTCCAATATCAACGCGCCAAATTGGAAGGAAGAAACTAGCCCGTAATGCACACGTTATTTCTTCCCAATAGATTTCGTCTCTGTCTTTCTCTTCCCCTCCTGTTCTCCCGATCACCACTGTATGTGTGTGTGCGTGTGAACTTGCCTCGTATGGGGGCGACTATCACCAACAGATAGTGATGGGATGAGGTGGAAGGTGGGTGGAAAAGGGGGGGGGGGATAGAAAGGCGAAGCAATGGGAATTCTATTGGTGAATCCCTTTTATTTCTTTTTCTCTCTTTCAAATCTACACGCAGCATGCAGCCAGGGGAATGGAGAAAATATACAGGTTAGCTGCATATACTGTAGAGTCCATGACGGCGAGAGAGTAGTTTTGTCTTCACAAGTATCTTTCACCCATTCTTTTCTGGGTTGTTTCTTTAAACTTGTGATACGTCACCAGTATCATCAAACGATAGCTATTGTATAAATAGTAACAGATCAAGTTTCCCTTTCCTCTAGATCTTGCTTTTATTTTCTGCAGGCTGCGGCTCTGTGCTGATGGGCTGAATAAAATAGAGATTTCGCGAGCTCATTTCACGTATCCTCTTCCCTTTTTGTGTTATTTTAGGAATGAAGTCATATTTCAAAGACAAGAAAAAATAGAAACGTATTTCATTGAAATTGCAGATGATGTAAGTAAGAACGGTTTCATTGTAAGTTAAGGAAGGAAGGAAGGAAGGAAGGAAGCTTGTAGTTTAACGTGACCGTTAATATCGCGATCATGGGCCACGGGACATCCTTTTTACGTGGAATCCGAACCATAGGACATGGCATTTCACTTCGAAAATCTCACATGCATTGACCGAGAATCGAACCCGGTCCACCTTGGTGAGAGGCCAACAGCTTGACCGCTGCGCCACCACGCCCCCACATTGTAAGTTAAGCACCAGTTCAAAGTGAAGAATGGAATAGAGCTTTAACGAACTTGGGGTCCACAAGCAGACCATGAATAGCGTGAAAATGCATTCTCGACTATTTTCCCGAATCCATGTTCTCGATCGCAAAACCCCAGAGGCCTAGTTGGCAAAAAAGGTACACGTTTGGTAGGCCTAATATGTACAGCAATTTCTTTTATATATTATACTATTTCTGTGGACGTTCTACCCAAATGTACTGATTGGAGTTGTCAACAAACGATCAGTAAACCCTGTCGGGATTCCACTTGAGATACAAACAACTTCCCACGGCCTATTTAGGAAGCGCATTGCAGTGCTTGTTAACTACAAGGGTAAAGAATGTCAATTATATTTGTCATTACTTATTATTTCGTCTTTTTTCAAATCTGCTCGCAGCATGCAGCCAGGAGAGTAGTTTTCTCCGGATCTTCTGCAATGTTCTATCTTTGTGGTGCCTCCAGAGGGAGAAAAACAGTGCTAAAGGAGTCTAAATCTCTTAGCTACTTATGTTAAGAAGCACTGTAATGCACTTCATAAATGGAATATACCAATTAGCTGCTATCCCACACGGGGTCTATGCAGGGTTTACCGATCGTCCACTGATGAGCCCAATTGGTATATCCGGGCGAAACACCAACAGGCATTCGAATATTACCTAAAATAATTTGCTGTACTTAATTACCCTTACAATGAAAGCCAAAATATCACATTTATCCAAATAGATTATCCCAAACCTATTTTCCCGAAAGTAAAATTTCGAGTAGATTACAACACTAAAAGCAAGAAATTAACACTGACTATGTCAGAATGGATATGGATAAGCAGAAATGTAAGGTCACAATTGAAGAAGAAGTAGTGGTTATCAATTTGTAAATGCATCCAATGTATCGCCATGGGGTACAATGAATGTAAAGAGAAAGACTACAGATATGATCACATGAGACGCACTGGGCGTAATTCCATATTGTGCTTCGTTTATCAAAATATGAAGCCACTGCCAAATGTATGTCTAATCGCTATTGTTCCTGTTTCAACGTGGTGGGGATGAGATGCGATGCATTCTATCTCGCGGGCGTTATTAACGACCGGATGTCCTTCCTGACGCCAATCTCACGAGAGAATGAATGAATGATGGAATGAATGAATGAATGAATGAATATGTATGAAACTGGACATGATGTTAAAAGTAGCAACCGAGGCTTATTAGAAGACTCCGTCCTGGCACTTGTCTGCTGTTGACAATGGTAAACCATGGAAAGCCACTTGAATATCCCCCGTCGGTGGTGTTTGAACCCACTCACCTACCGAGTTCGTCGATCGTTAAGCCGCTGCACCTTAGCGAGCGGAACTACCGCAGTGGATATTCAACCACAGTAAGGTAATGAAATGAAATATCAGTTAACAACTCTCGGATTCTGATTATTTTCAGGAGTCGTTTATTTTCACTAAATTCTATTTTCGGGTTACGTAATTCGAGAAAAGGTTATAAGAGGAATCATTTGAAGACTTTGTCTGGGAATCAGCAAATCAAACTGTATCTTAGTCAATTTCAGTGATGTTTCCAAAAATTGTAAACCTAATGTGGCAGAAATATTGAGCCACAAATTATGAGTTGATTATTGTTGTGGTTGTTTCTGCTCCAAGAGCCATGTATCTGTTTCGAGTCCATTCCTGATTAGCATAATGATGGATGAGCTAACAGAGGAGGTGAGGGAACAGACACCGTGGGGTGTGTTGTGTACAGATGACGTGATGTGCATGGAGACCAGGGGATGGAAACTGGAACACTGAGCCATAGGAATTACCAGAACCACGACGGGATGATTACCTTATGATATAATGTTTTTTATTTTTATTGTATTTATTGATTGGTACCTTTATTGTGGCAAAGTTTGGCTCCTGGCTCTCTTACATTTAACTACACACAATCCAAATTATATCAATACTCATATATGTTATTCTTAACCTACTAAGGTTACATATTAGAATTAAAGTGACATCTGTGTGATATTAACTAAGCTATAAAAATTATATACATTAATAACAATACATGAAGTTTTAACAACGTTTTAGTATGGTCATTTACTCACACATTCATACACTAATTGTTCTAGTTGGTCTACGAATTCAAGTGGAAATTATGGCAAAAATCTACATCTAAATGGGCATCAATATTTTAAATAACAAATATCAAATCCTCACCACGGCCGTCACGGTTGGTAGCAGCAAGTCCTATGATCAGAGGTTCGAATCTCGGCGCTAACAGCCGCTATCTTGCTTTTTCAGTGTTTTTGTTTCTTCCAAGGCCGGATTTAAGGGTGGGAGGGAGGGGGGGGGGGGTAGTCAGTTCAACATTTCTTAGTAACTTGTATTAAGAACATGGAAACAAATCATGCAATTTCTTAGGTTTTCACTAAATATGAAATTCGAACCTAGTAAAATAATAAAATTACATTTTTGAACGTTTCATTATTAGCCTACTTTTCACATTTTGCAAAAATGAGGAAATAGTAGACTTATGAGATCGATCCGGGAAAATGTGTGTCTGTCTGTCTGTCTGTCCGTCTGTCCTTCTGTCTGTCTATCTGGCTGTGTGTGTGTTCCCCCTATCAACTCCTAAACAGCTGCAGCAATCAAAACCAAATTTAGTATGAGTAAAGATGAGCACCGGAATATCTCACGTCTATATTTGAAAATGATGTCAGTGCTACCAACTGCTGAAAAAACGCACTAGAAATTTGAGCTCCATGTTGGATATCTTGCAAGGTATGCATGGGAGCTATTCCAAAATTGGCACACATGTAGATAAGACTATTTAAGTTTAATTTCCAGGAGGCCAACCATGACAGTGTTGCCAAAATAATTTTAAGCCTTCTGATAGGTCCACTGTTTAAGGGACACTGGGACTGAAATTTTAGTGAAATTTGTGGAAAATGTCGATTTTCGGGTTTTTCCATATTAATACACCCCTATCCCCTGCGGATCATATAGCAGTGTTTTTATCCGAATTCCGCCATTTTTAAAGCCCTGGCGTAGCTTTAAAATGCACGGTGTGTCCTTTAAACGCCCCAGCACAGTAAGTGTCCTGAAGGTTCTGAGTCTTGGTGTATCTACAATCGAAGTATCACAGCTGGTAAAACACCACAGAGTCATGACAAAATGGCTGTAGAACTTTATGAACCCTTAGTTGTCAAGATTATGCCTGTTTATCAAAGGCTGGCATCAGATGAGCTACTATCCAGATGCATCCGTGGTGCTACTGAAAATCAGAATGAGTCACTGCGTTCTGTTATCTGGAGGAAGTGACCAAAGGAGATTATTATTTCACGGAAGATACTTGAAATTGCTGTTAGTAATTCTGTAGCAGAATTCAACATGGGGTGTAGTGCAACAACAGAGTTGAAATCAGGAATAAGACTAACTTCATTATCTCATGTCACAGCACAAACACTTGAAAGATGTGTCAGTCGCAGGAAGTATGTAAGTCCGCGGTCATAATTGGAGAAGTGAAAGGCATGTCGACGGAAGGTGAAACTGACGGAAATGAAGGAGGAGGCTGCAAAACAGAAGAAGGAGGGTGTCACCTATGCTGTAGGACAATCCTAATGTCATTGGTAAGCTGAAACCTTGTAAATTGTGCATCATTTTAGAAAATTGCTGTTTTCTCTGATTCACTTTTTCACGCATTCAAAATGTTACTCGCGTCATAAATCTTATGATATTGCTTTCAAAATGGGAATTTATTATCTTCATTGCAATGACTATAAACCTGCGGATCGTTTTTTAGATTGCACTTTTGGTATGGCTGCAAAAAAAATTCAAACTGGAAAAAATACGATTTTTTTGTAGAAAAAAACTTGGATATGGAAAAAAATTAATTTCTTGGCCCTCATTAATGCAATTCAAAATCGGATCCGTAGGTTTCTTCCAATTGTTATAGTGCAACAGAATATTACCTAAAAGTTACACTATCTTGTTTTTTTTAACGCGGCTGACCTTTATAAAACTTGAATAATTAGCACAATAAATGTACAAAATAATTAATATCTGGAGAACTAATCAACTTACAATGCTCACGTTTCCCACAGTGGTTAATAATATGACTATTCATAACCATATAAAATTTCAAAGCTGTACCTCAGTTTATATAGAATTTGAAAATTTCAGTCCCAGTGTCCCTTAAATGCATATAACTTCTACACTATCAATTGGATTTCTACCAAATTTTGTATGTAATATCTGTACATAAATAGATATGACTGAGCGTATTCTTAAGAGCCACCAGGGCTGCCAACTGTTAATAATTGCTCTCTCTCTATTTTTTATCCAAATACCAATATATCATAAGTATGCAAGCCAACAGCTTTAAACTATGCACACGTATATTCTGACATTTTAGATTAATTTGGAGTAACTTATATTCGTCAGTTCTACCAACATGAGTATAAGCCTGCTGATAGTACCAATTTTTAAATACATGTAACTTCTATACTATCAGTTGGATTTCAACCAAATTTCGTATGTGGTATGTGTACCATAACAGATATGACTATAAGTATTGTTAAGAGCAACCAGGGCTGCCAACTGTTAATAAATGCTGTCTATATTGTTTTTAACATAATATCAATATATCAGAAAGTATGCAAGCCAACAACTCTATACTTTGCCCACGTGTAGCACCTGGCATTCTAGATTAATTTGGAGTAATTAATACAAGGCAGTGCTGCCAACATGATTCTATGCCTGCTGACATGTCCAATTTTAAAATACATGTAACTTCTATACTAACAAATGGATTTCATCCAAAATTGGCACAACAAGATATCATAATATTTCAGATTATTTCTGACCAGCACACGCATGACATTGTTGGCAACATGCTTTTACGCATGCTGATAGATCCAGTGTCTAACTGCATGTAACGTCCATTGGACTTCAACCAAATTTTGTATTCTGTACCTTAAGAGATGGAACTAAAAATATATTCAGTCACCAGGGCTGCCAACTGTAGTGCTCTATTAGGCTGCATTATACCAGGTATATTTTGAACTAATTAGATATTTCGATATTACCAACTTAATTTCGTCATTATTCTAGATAGTTTCATATACTGTAGAATAATTATTGGCATGAAAAGTAGGCTGTATAGTTCTTCACGGAACTTCCTGTTTTTAAATGTTAATATCTATTTCTACTCAAAAATATCACAAAATCGTTCACGCGAAAGACTTCTAACTCAGTAATTTGTGCATAATGTTTGCAAACTTTCCCGTGGGAGGACCTCAATAATCTAGGCTTAAATCTGCACCTGGGATTTTCCCCTCTTATTTCCACACGTATCGAAACTCCGTTACAATAGTACCTTAAATCAGTTCCAATACTAGTTCAATAGATATTAATTCGGTTCTGAGAATTAAAACGAACGGGCCACAGTCAGTTTTTGTTGATAAAACTGAGGAGTGGGTTCTATTTATCAATTCTAGAAGTAGTTTTCTGAGGTCTCCTGCTTCTATTTTAAGTAAATGCTAGTGTGTTTCCTAACTGAAGGTCAAGACAGCCTCTTTGCAAATACTTGTTTAAATTAGAAATATACGCACTACTGCAGACACTATAATAACACAGTTCATGAGACAAATTACAAACACACCCTAGTACTTGGCACTAATGACCACGATGCCATATCATGAAATTAAACAATAGCACCAATAATATCTAGACTTCAGAGGCGGGAGCATTATCCTATATGTAACTCTTCAACTGATGCCAAAATTCTTACCACAAAACTACGCAACAAATTTCAGTCAACCAATAAATGCCATTTCACTGCGAGGCCGTTCATATGAAAAGAGACTTTCGTACTGGAAAATCCCATCCAATTACCTGAATGTAGAGACCAAAAGCAGCCATGAGCGATAGCTGGCTGGAAGTCTTCAACTAGGCCACCATCTGCTTTAAACGGTGCGGAACAAACCTCAGACTTTCTATTTTATGGGCCATTCATTCCACACACACACAACTATATTTTACCGTATATAAGAAAAGAATTCAACAAAATGTGAGAGGAAACACGTCCCGTATGTTCTGTTCTTTGTATTAAACCAGCGACAAAAATAGCCTACAAAGACTTGCCACTATACTTCTCAAAGCGACACTTTCATTTTCAAGTCTACATTAACACTCAATTACTGTGGCTTATTGAAACTACGTCCTAACTAAAAATATACGATGGAAAGAAATGTTGCAGGTACTTAAAGTCGATTAATTTAAGCTATCAAATAATCAATTATTTGCTGCAAATAACGATTAATCGATTGTGCGTTTAAACGATTATTATATTAGTCATGCAATCGATTAATCGGTTGGTCGAATAAATAATTAATTGTCATGTCGATTAATTGATGTGCTCCACTCCTTTCACTACGCTCTCACAGAATCAAAACTGACATTTAATTAATTAAAATATAATCTATTATATATTTTTAAACATTGAACCTTGTTTTTGAAAACTCGGCTAAAACAAATGAAAACAAAAAGGTTCGTGTCCTGAATTGTAAACACTGAACAACAATTCAAAATCTTTGCTGAAAACAAAACTGTTCATTTTCTTTTTTCGAAACTCTTCCCAATTTGATTGATGTCTTTCTTTCTAATGTCACTGACTCGTATTTGGTTGTTGTTAACATAAACAAGAAAGGACTCTTAAGACAAAAAATAACTTTTAGAGATTTGTATACATCATTCTCTAAAAGTTACTTTTTGTCTAAGTGTCCTTCCTTGATTATGTTTTAGATATTTTTATAAACCGTTCGGCATTACTAAAAGCTGCAGATGTTAAAAGAGACGTAAAACAAATAGGCTAACATTATTATATTATACATCATTCCGAAAATAAGCTTAACTGAAATTAAGCGGTCACCTCTCATTTAAACTTCTTTTCTTATCTCGTGTCTGCTAATCAATTATTCTATTTTCGGGTAGCTGATTAATCTATTATTCGGTGAGTCAATTAATCGATTTAACGGCCAGTCGATTAAACTTTTCCGATAAATTTCAAATTATTCGATTATTAATCGAATAACTGAACATCGCTAATTACCATCTCATGAAATAAAGATATCTGTGTAGCAATCAGAAACAGATAGATCTGACAGATTTACAAATAGATCTACATATTTCTTCAAACGGAAAAACGGGGTGGTTTTAATTCCTGACCTAAAAGTGGATTATAGAAACAAAACTACCACTTCCTGGAACGCTAAGACCCTGGGGTTTACTTAGCTTGCAATAGGGTGGCCGGGCATGGTGATGACGACTTAATTGCATGTGAAAACAGGGTGAATTTTCCACTCGTACCTGTACGCATTTGGCGTTGCTAGTAGCTATTCATGTTGTGAGTTTAACGTCTCTTTAAACTGGTGTGACCTTGGAAATGTCACAGTGCCGAAATGTTTGTACTGGACTTGAGCATATCAGAAAAACTATTGACCTTCGTGAAAGAGCACAAACGCCTTTAAACGTATTATTAAATGTATACAGTATTGGGTTACGAAGATGAAGATACGCACATATATTAGAATCTATTCACTCAGAGAATATTTCGAGTAGAATCAAACAAGAATAACAGAAGTGCTGTTAAAATGGTACAGACTGTAGATATTTTTGATTTCAAGAAGTGGTAGCGAGCATACTGCAAAACGTCAGTACTCTCAACGGTGTCTATTGGATGAGGAGTGAAAACGGACCAAATAGTATCATTTCATTCAAGTGAATTCATGGAGTTGTAATTACTGTATGAAGAGGATCGTGTCATAAGAAAGGCTTTTATCGATAGACTGGTTGTTCATAATTTTAAATTGTTAATTTCTACAAGAAATTAGGAAAAGTAGACACAGCTTATCGAAAGATTAAGAATACCTTTGGGGAAAGGAAGACTAAGTGCTGTAATATTAAGGACACAGTTGGAAAGCCTCGAACAGATAGTGAAGAAAAGGTTGATGGAAGGATTACATAGAGTGTTTGTATCAAGGAAATAAGTTTGAGAATCGTGTAATGGAAAGGGAAGAGGAAATTGATGAGGATACAAAAGGGGATTTAATTTTGAGATTAGTATTTGACTGAGCATTGGAAGACTTAAGCAGGCACAATGCATCAGGCATAGATGATATACCGATTGAGTTGCTAAGCTGCATGGGAGATGAAGGTCTGATCAGGTTATTTCACTTCGTGTGTAGGATTTATGAGACAGGTGAGGTACCCTCTGATTTCAAGAAGAATGTTATCATCCCTATACCGAAGAAAGTGGGAGCTGACAGATGTGAAGATTACCGTACAATCAGCTTGATTACTCAAGCTTCAAAGATCCTGTATAGAGTAATTTACAAGAGGATGGAAATCCATATAGAAACGGAGTTGGGTGAAGACCAGTTTGGTTTCAGGAGAAATGTAGGAACAAGGGAAGCAGTACTAACTCTTAGGCTGATTTTGGAAGGTAGAATAAGAAAATATAAGAGAACGTTCATGGCATTTGTAGACTTAGAAAAGGCTTTTGATAACGTTGATTGGATTAAATTGTTTGACATTTTGAAAACGATTGGAATAAAGTGCAGGGATAGGAGGGTGATCTACAATCTATACAAAAACCTGACAGCAGTCATTCGAGCTGAAGGACATGAGAGAGAAGCTGGTATTCAGAAAGGTGTAAGGCAAGGCTGCAACTTATCACCCATACTTTTCAATCTTTACATTGAGCAAACAATGAAGGATATTCGAGAAAAATTGAAAGTAGAAGTGAAGATTCAAGGAGAAATAGTTTCAACTCTGAGTTATGCTGATGACATCCTCATCTTGGCCGGCACGCCTGAGGATTTGAATGAGATTTTGAATGGTAAGGACTCTGTCTTGAGAAATGATTTCATGATGAAAATTAATAAATGTAAAACAACAAGAAGTTCCGTGACGAACTAAAGAGCCTTCTTTTCTTAAAATGTAAGAGTCATGCCAATAATAAATCTATATGGATCTATCTAGAATAATGACGAAATTATGTTGGTAATATAGAAATTTCTAATTAGTTCGAAATACTGTATAACTGGCATAATGTAGCCTAATAGAGAATTACAGTTGGCAGCCCTGGTGACTGAATATATTCTTAGTGCCATCTCTTAAGGTACAGAATACAAAATTTGGTTTAAGTCCAATGGATAGCATGGACGTTACATGTAGTTAAACATTGGATCTAACAGCGCGCGTAAAATCATGTTGGCAACAATGTAATAATAATGTTATTGGTTTTACGTCCCTTTTAACTACCCTGGCTTTTAGAGACGCCGGGGTGCCGGAATTTTGCCCCGAAGGGGATGGCAACAATGACATACATGTATTGGTTAGAAATAATCTGAAATAATATGATCTATTATTGTGTCAATTTTGAATGAAATCCATTAGTTAGTATAGAAGTTGCATGAATTTTAAAATTGGACCTATCAGCAGGCTTAGAATCATGTTGGCAGCACTGGCGTAGGCCTATATTAGTTACTCCAAGTTAATCTAGAATGCCAGGTACTATACGTGTGCAAAGTTTGGAGCTATTGGCTTGCATACTTTCTGATATATTGATATTAGGGTAACAAAAATAGAGACAGTATTTATTAACAGTTGGCAGCCCTGGTTACTATAAAGAATCGACATAGTCATATCTGTTATGGTACACATAGCACACACGAAATTTTGTTGAAATCCAGATGATAGTATAGAAGTTACATGTATTTAAAGTTGGACCTCTCAGCAGGTTTAGAATCATGTTGGTAGCACTGACGTATATAAGTTACTCCAAATTAATATAGAATGTCAGGTACTATACGTGTGCATAGTTTAAAGCTGTCGGCTTGCTTACTTTCTGATATATGGGTATTTGTATTTTAAAAAATTGAGAACATTTATTAACAGTTGGCAGCCCTGGTGGCTCTTAAGAATACGCTCAGCCATATCTGTTTATGTACACATAGCACTTACGAAATTTGGTTGAATTCCAATTGAAAGTGAAGAAGTTATATGAATTTAAAATTTGGACCTATCAGCAGGCTTATAATCATTTTGGCAACACTGCCATGTATGGCCTCCTGGAAAATAAACTACAATATTATTATCTATACGTGTGCCAATTTTGAAATAGCTCCCATTCATACCTTCCATGATATCCAACATGGAGCTCATTATTCAATTGCGATTTTTCAGCAGTTGGTAGCACTGACATCATTTTCAAATATGGCCGTAAGATATTCAGGTATAGATCTTTACTCCTACAAAATTTTGTTTCGATTACTGCAGCCGTTTAGGAGTTGATAGGGGGGGGGACACACACAGACAGACAGACAGACAGACAGACAGAAGGACGGACAGACTGACATACACACATTTGCCCGATCTCATGAGACTACTTTTTACTCATTTTTGCAAAATGTGAAAAGTAGGCTAAAAATATTGGAATGCTGCCGAAATAAATCAGAAACCTCTATGGACATCAAATTGGCAGGTGAAAAGCTGAAGGAAGTAGGAGACTTCTTTTACTTAGGAAGCAAGATAACCAGTGATGGACGAAGCAAAGAGGACATAAAATGTAGGTTGGCTCAGGCAAGGAAAGCATTTCTACAATAAAGAATATTGATTTAGGTATTAGGAAGTCATTTTTGAAAGCCTTTGTCTGGAGCGTGGCGCTCTATGGAAGTGAAATTTGAACTATTGGTGCAGCAGAAAAGAGGAGAATTGAATCATTTGAAATGTGGTATTACAGGAGACTGATGAAGATCAGATGGGTAGATAGGGTTAGAAACGAAGAGGTATTAAGGTGAGTGGGAGAGGAGAGATGTTTCTGGCGACTGCTTATGAAGAGAAGAGATAGGTTGTTAGGACACATACTAAGACACCCAGGAATAGCAAGCTTAGTTATGGAATGAAGGGTTGAGGACAAGAACTGTAGGTGTAGACCAAGGTTAGAGTATGTTAAAAAGATTGCCTCTGATGTAGGGTGTGGTAGCTATGTAGAGATGAAACGATTAGCTCAGGACAGGGAGGCATGGAGTGCTGCATCAAACCAGTCAAAAGTCTGAAGACTCAAACAACAAACAACAAGAAATCCTGTGGTGTTGCCGAGTGTTCCTGCGAATCCACAGGGCTATGTGACAGTAAATGACAAGAGGTTATCGGACATTAAGTAAACAAGCAAGATTCATACAGAGAAATAACAATTTGTTATATTATGCTCACATTCTTTATTGAATGTCAAACATTTGTAAAACTTATTGATGAAACAGAAATATATAAACTTACATTGTAAGCAACATGTTCTGTGTAGATAGTTGAGATTCATGAACTATATACCAGGTGTGTGAAGAATGGGCTTATTAAGGACCCTATATATTTAGTTTGAAACTTTTTCTGTAACAAGTATTATTTCTTAATGTAAGATTATTCTAATTTATTTCCTTCCACTTCGAAAAATGCTACTGTTCGTTTCATAAGCAGCACATCTCCATCATATACTGTACATATAACAATTTTTGTAGACGTTGGTATTGGTCTGATGTCATTGAACATGATGCCAAGTTGTTTAAGTGGATAAGAATTATTTATTTGTCGTATGACATACAAACAAAAGCAAGCAAGATAAATATATACACATATATATATTGATATATACATATTTACAGGTACACATGACAAGGCAGGCTTATATATTTAAATCTAAATTCCTTATCCATTGCAATGCTGTAGATGTTGCCAACATGAAGTCAGACCAATTACCCTGATATGCTCTTCTGTGGCATTCGTGGACAATGTGGTGAACTGACTGTGAAGGAGCATCGTAGTCACATTGGGGAGAAGGTATTTTACCCTATTTGAAGAGTGATTCTGCACAGCCTCCGTGGTTGGTCCGGATCCTATTGAGGGTAGTCCACGTTCTTCTTGGCAGGTCAAAACTGGGTGCAGCGCTATCACCGATTAAATCACTTCAAGCTTCAAGGTTGATATTGGTGCTCCATTCATTTCTACATTTGATATCCGGCTTAAAATTGTTGCCTGCGAGATCCAGAGCATATTTGAAGGGTGGATGTCTAGATTTCAGTCGGTTTCTATTCAGATCAGAGATGTCGCAGTGAATAGGAAGACTTGGTTTACTCATGATTTTCTTATACTCTCGGAACAGGGAAGCTTTCCTGCGTCGGTCAGGAGGCATGATGTTATCTTTTATAGATCTCCTGGCAAAATAGAATACAGGATGCAATACCATTCAAATTCTAACGGCTGTTTTCAGAGCCCCGTGACAAGAAGGCTTGGACAAAGATTAACATTTTTCCAACTAAACATCGAAGGCATCGGTCGATCAAAAAGCGACCATCTATCAAGAGTTCTTCATGATAATAATGTTGATTTGGAACTCATACAGGAAACTCATACCACCAATGAGGAAGAACTCCAGAAAAGAGTGGATAAGAAAGAGACCATTTATGTCCAAACTAAATTAAGCCTTGCAAAATAATTCTTGCCGTTCCGGGAAAAAGTTATAAGAGTGTAGAAGTGTTCATTCCTGAAAAAGTCGATGCATTTAGAATCACTGAAGATTATCTCGCCGGCTGCAACCACTTCACTTGCCATTTATCTCTGTGAAATACTATCCATTTTAATAACTTAGGGTATAGTGCACCCAATTGACAGTTCAATGGATATTGACTGAGAAGAGGAATGGCGGGCGCCGATTGATCACCCAGAGGATGTTGGGCACGATCGCAGTCAGTATGTACATATGGGTAATGCAAGATACATATGTGTTCTCGTCATTGATGGACTTTATACGTATGTTTATTGCTCAATTTAACTGTGAGTAGTGACTAGTAATACGAATTCTCAAGTTGAAAAGTATTTAACAGACACTGAATAACATTGTTTGGATACAACAATATTCACACAGCTGTTTCACTCGTGTTGTCTCAAAACTCACGAGTCTTAAAACTCACGAGTCTCAAAACTCTCGAATTTCAAGATTAGGGTTAGTAAAAGTAGGTTCTAACCAGTTTCTGTACATGGGCCAGTCTGAAAACTCACGAACCAAGCCATAGCCACCTATAAGGTTATAGGTAGCCATGGCCAAGCCAGTTCATTGGGAAAATGTCCACTGTTAGAGCCAGCCAGAACTGCTTGCCCTCTTCTAATTGGCACCTCTCTCATCACCATTTTGTTGTTGTTTCTTTTAGGGCCGACATCGTGGTCATGTACTTAGCTGGGCATAGCATTTGTCTGATAGCCTGCGTCACTGTGACATCTGTACAATACAAACGAAATGCCATTCTAAAACCGGGTGGACAAATGGGTCGAAGGGCAGTGTGCTCTCCAGAGTCGTGAGTTTTGAGACTATTATTATAATGTTCATTCGGCTGCTAGTTTATTGTCGTGAGTTTTGATACTATTTGTTACTATTTTTAGCTCGTGAGTTTTGAGACGTAACCGTTTCACTTAATACACAGCTTGCGTGAAGATTTGTGTGACGAAAACAATAAAGGTAATCATTGAATAAATGAATCCCTTTAGTTCAGTCAATTTGTACTCTAAAGGGCCACTAGTGGGAAAGTTTTCGGGTAGTTCTGATTTCTGTCATTCTATATGTATTTTGGGGTGCTGAATCCGAATCTGAGGTTTTCGGACAAAATTTCGTGACGCAACATTTAAAAAAAACTCAAAAAAGCAAAAAAACCTGCTTTTTCCGTTTTTTGCCTAAAACTCGAAAACTATTAAATTTTAGTAAATGGTTTGTTTACAGAAATTAAAGTACTTAAAATTCTCTACAAATATCACTACTTAGTTTTTATTTTCAGACCAACCGTTCGGTCTCAAATGCGAGTTGAAAATTGGCAATTTTCAGCGGTCTCTGCAAAACCCACTTTTTAGTTTATATTGACATGCTTTCAGTTAATTTCACCTAGTTTTTAAGTTGATTTCAATAAAGACCGAGTCACACGGAGAAAGCTATGCCAAAGTAAGGTCATAGCACTATTTCGGCAAACCCCGACCGTGCCTTTCAAATTTTATTACGTCTCACCAATCCAACAAGACGGCTGTGCAAATTATTTCACCGGCGTTCCATATCTCCGAAACTATTACTGATATCACCATGAACTTTTGTATGGTGATGAAGGGCACCACTATAAGTTCGCCTATGAAACTTTCAAAAGCCTACAATCCCATCTGCCGAATATGAGCGTTATATGTTCTAAGAACCAATTTAAAAACTTATCTGCGTCTGCTGTTGTTATGAACATCCTCCGTTCCCAGAGAGCAGTCTGTTCAGTCGGTGTGAAAGCGTTGTACAAGCTGGATTTTGTTCCTTTCCTCATCCCATGCTCGTCAAAAAGTACAGGTATTGTCGCAGATGAGAGGATTACATGCCATTTGTCAAAGGAGGTGGGCATGAAAGCTATACAGCGCATTGTTGGTGGTGATTTTCAAGCTGTAAAATTCAAACGAAGCGAAAGAGTGCTGCCTCTTGCGATCATGAACAGCTCTATTCAAATACAAGACAGGGCTGTAGTTATCAATCCAATCACACTTTTTCAACGAATGACCATCGCGAAATATTCAGATGAAGAGCTGCGAGAATTTTTACGTTACGAACTTAGCCCCTATCCTCTTGCTTTTTTTGACGAGCATGGGATGAGGAAAGGAACAAAATCCAGCTTGTACAACGCTTTCACACCGACTGAACAGACTGACTTGAACGATACAAAATATGTCATAGACGTTTTTTTTTGTTACACCGGGTCAAATGACGCCACGGTCAGACATATGCAGAAATTTGCAGCAGTTATGTATCATATGTCAAATCAAACTACAAATCAAGTGCCATTGTCATTTTCGACGGCTATCCTGACGAGGCTTGTGATAGCACCAAGCGCATAAAACGATTGAGAAGAGCACAAAGAAAACAAACTGCTGTAATACCATTTACAGAAATGATGGTGCCCACTGTCTCGCAGGATAGTTTTCTTGCAAACTCAAAAAACAAGAGCCGATTAATATGTTAATGGAGAAACTTCATGATGCAAAAATTGATTCAAAGCAAGCTGTGGAGGATGCTGATATCCCAATTATCACAACAGCTCTTGAGATGGCCCCGTCAAACGAACATGTGACAATGGTGGGGGAAAATATCGACCTTGTGGTCATTTTGATTGGCCTGTGTAGCCGTGATATAAATAATGTATTTTTTCTGAAACCAGAAAAAGGAAAGATTTCGCAAAGCCTCTACAACCCTCATCTGGCTGCTGAGAAAATCCCATTAGACCATATATTATTCCTGCATGCGATGAGTGGTTGTGATACTACTTCTGCATTGTTTAATCAGGGGAAACTGAAATTTCTGAAAGTCCTGCAGAATAACAATGACTTGCAACCAGTCATTGAAGCTTTCAAAGACCCTAACGCACATCAAGATGAGATTGTCACAGCAGGAAACATATTTCTCATGGCTCTATATGGAAAAAAAAGAGACCAGTCTGAACGATTTGAGATACAGACAATACGTAATCTCATCATAAAACAAGATGTTCAGTAAAGAACATATAGCCTACTTTCTCCTAAATGTATGAGTATAGTTATAACTCGTTGTTATTATCAAAGAGTATAATAGAACTATTCTTTGTTGAAGACCTTAGAAACGATTTACCTCTACCAAACGCCACGACCTAGATAAAAACTGCTACCATCATTGAAGAAAGAAAGAAAGATAAGAAGTATATCAAGAATGTTATGGATCTGGAGACATAATCGACCGGACTGGCGGCGTGGCTCAGCGGTAACGTTCTCGCTTGCTGGGCCCTAGGTTGCAGGTTCGTATCCTGGCGCAGTCAGCTGGCATTTGAGGGTGCACAAATGCGAGGGAGCCGTGTCAGTACATTTACTGGCACGTTAAAGATCCCCTTCGGGCCAAAATTCCGGCACCCCGGTGTCTCTAAAAGCAGCAGTAGTTAAAAGGGATGTAAAACCAATAACATTATTATTATTATTATTACGACCTGCCGTGGGCAACATCCAACTTTGAGTTGAGGCATGTCTTTACACGTCTGGTTGTGCATGGCTTTCACAACCCTAATTGAATTAACAAATCTTTCCATGACCCTACAGAGACGTGTGTATACAAACTATGTGGATATTTTCGATAATATAATCCTAACAGAGCGAGTGCATTCTAGCGGCCAGAATAAGAAACTTTTCAATAAAATCTGGAAGTTACCTTTTTGGCAGCTAGATGTCTCGAGTAAATCTGCTGGCGAATGATGTTTTAATTAAATATATATTTTACACCATAATGTGGACAATATAACGCTTAATAACATTTTCAAGTAACGCAAAATAGGCTGTTACAAACCCTTTAAAATAAAAAGTTAAAATGTATCGTAGTATCAACTTGTCATTCTTCAAATTCGATGCGCATAGAATGATAATGGTATAGTAATCAATGGATCCCCACGTAGACTAGTCGGGACATCTAGTGGTGAAATATCGAACAATATAATCCTAACAGAGCGAGTGCATTCTAGCGGCCAGAAGAAGAAACTTTTCAATAAAATCTGGAAGTTACCTTTTTGGCAGCTAGATGTCTCGAGTAAATCTGCTGGCGAATTATGTTTTAATTAAATATATATTTTACACCATAATTTGCACAATATAACGCTTAATTTTAAAACATCTGAGTCATTACAAAACAATAAACATATAACATTTCAAGCAAAAAAACTAGCTCTGATCGGGTTTGAACCATAGGAATCTGAGCGACAGGCTATCGCTCTACCACTGAGCTAATTGTGTCAACGAATATCGTTCTATTTAAAATGAATTACATAGAACTTGTTAGCAAATAATGATTTATACTAAACGATTTCATCACTGGAGTATATTATTTATATATAAAGCATTTCATACAAAGTTTATTTATTTTTTATCAGTACGCTATATTGCATTCAATACTCAAATTAGTGAAATATAAGTCAGGCACAAGATATCCGCTGCCATCTTGTCTTATTAATGAATCAGCTGAGCTTTTTAAAATCACGTCTGCACTATAGTATTACAAAATAAACTTTTAATTTCGTACGTGCCTCTTCCTTTAGAACAGTTAAAACGATTCTCGGCTCGATAATCGGAACTGGTGGGTCCCATGATATGGATTATAAAGTTTGCATAATTCGCACGGCCGCCATCCTGAAATGGTATGGCGGACGACCTTGTAGTTTGGTCACAAGACGCATCCTATACGAAGGTATGTTGTTACCAAATTTGGTAGAGATTGGATGATTTGGTTAGTCGTTATTTGATTTTACGTTTTGAACGTTTGAGTGGCCGCCATTCAGTTTTAGTAAAGATGGCGGCGATATAAAACATGACACTGAGGTGTCCTTTGCTAGTGCTACCTTTGTACCAAATTTCGTTCAATTCGCATTCACCGTGTTCGAATTGATAGGGGGGGACAGACATTCAGAGTACACACACTCACACACACACACACAGACTCACACACACACATACACACACACAGACTCACACACACACATACACACACACAGACAGACACACTTTTTTCGCCCTGTGTTGATCTCATAAGTCTACTTTCATTTTTTGCAAAAATCGAAAGTAGGCTAAAAATAAGACCAACATTGCCTCATTACCCCCTACCGAAGCTGCTGCACGAGAACATTCACTGAGAGTTTACTATCAGGTGCAGCAGTGGTTATCCGGTCAAGTCACACCTGACGAGCAACAAAAAGACCCAAGTGAGTTGGGGTGGAAAATAACTAGTAGAAGTCTCGTGCCAGTGCCAACCACTTTTGACCCTGCACCAAACTCAATACTACGGTACATTTCATGTAAATGTAAAAAGGGCTGCCAACGCAATTGTGGATGCAGGAAGACGGGCCTTCATTGTTCCCCAATCTGCACATCATGCGAAGGTCTGTGCGAAAACGTTGAGCTCCCGGAAGACAGCTCTGACATAGACATAGAAGAGACTGAAGAAAGAGACAGAGGTATGTCGAATCTCAAAAGTTATTTTGTATTCATTCATCTCTCCTTGATATATAATCACAAGTCAGTGTCTCACCACCTCTTTTATTTTCAAGGAGAACGACCCCTAACGCTGACGGTGGAGCAATCAGACCCTGAGCCGGGACCCGATGCCATCGAAGAACCTCAGCACGATGCGGAAGGTATGTTTAATCTCACAATCTATTTTGCAATCCTCATCTCTCCTTGAGAAATGACACCACCTCTTTCAATTTCCAGAACAAGCAGAATATGTACTGGGACCCACCGCCACCGAAGAACCTCAGCCAGGACCTTCTAAAAGACAACGGCTCATATAATTTTTGCATATTATAATTTGTAATATTATTAATAATTATATGATTATAAGTAACGATATCTTAAGTTTTATTTTGTTAGAGTCCTACCTTTTTTGATACTGAATTTTAATAATTTTGATCCTTTTTTTTTTCGTTTTGATTACTTGTACAGTAAACTAGGAGAAATTTATCAAATAACAGCATTCTAATAAAAAATAAAGTTTTGGAATATAAAAATTGGGTTTTGCAGAGACCGCTGAAAATTGCCAATTTTCAACTCGCATTTGAGACCGAACCGTTGGTCTGAAAAAAAACTAAGTAGTGATATTTGTAGAGAATTTTAATTACTTTAATTTCTGTAAACAAACCATTTACTAAAATTTAATAGTTTTCGAGTTTTAGGAAAGGAACGAAAAAAGCAGATTTTTCCTTTTTTTTTGCGATTTTTTCAATGTTGCGTCCCGAAATTTTGTCCGCAAACCTCAGATTCGGATTCAGCATCCCAAAATACATATAAAATGAAAGAAATCAGAACTACCCCAAAACCTTCCTAGTAAAAACACAATTAAACTGAACTACTTACCTACTTCAGAACTTATGATTGATGTCGATATTATGGCTTAATTTGGTTATTCTCTGTCATGTCCTATTATTTCTCTTAAAAATGATGTTACACGACGAACAACTTCCCCATATACCAATATAATTACCGAAATTAATCGGCTTTGGTGGCGTAGTTGGTAGCATGCTGAACTGCTTTTCCCAAGATAGCGGGTTCAAACCCGGCCGAAGTCGTTGGAATTTTTAGAGCGTTAAAATCCTTCAGTATGACTTCCTTCGGAGGAGAAGTAAAGCTGGCGGTCCCATGTCATAGATTTATGACATGTAAAAGATCCTCCCACAGACTAAACTTGTGTGAAGCTAAATTTCTAGGTTAGATTTCGTTGGAACGCTCTATCAAAGTTCCAACGTTCACAACTATCATTGACATCTGGTAGCGAAAGTTGGAACTACTTGAAATTGAACTGAACTTGTAGCTCACCCTGTGGGTGCCCGCTTGAAGCAGCTACAGCCTCTGGCGAGCCGTACATGTCCTCGGACACTCCTGGCACTAAAAACCATACGATAAATAAATTAAAATAAATACCGAAGTTAATGCATTTTTCCTTTATCATACTAGCTAATTACCTAGTTTGTGTTCAGTAATCCACTTCGAAAAAGTGCTACACAGAATAGTGTGTAAGATCTGTTTCTTTCCTTTTTCAATTATTAGCATAGTGCAGAACATACCAAAAATAAGTTAAAATTAGAATCATAGTTTATAAACTAAGTAGGTTCTTGTTTCATGGAATAGGCGTGGTGGCGCAGTGGTCAAGCTGTTGGCATCTCACCACTGCGTACTAGGTTCGATTCCTGGTGTAATGCATTTTAAAGTGAAATGCCATGTCCTGTGGTTCAGATTCCACGTAAAAAGGAGGTCCCGTGGCTCATGATTCCGAGAGAACGGTCACGTAAATCTACAAACTTCCTGCCTTGTTTAATGGAATAGTGACATAATAATAAATACCCCTGGCACTACAGCCCATGAAGAGCCTAGGCCTACCAAGCGACCGCTGCCCAACCATTTGGCCTGATGATATTGTGGTGACACGTGGTCAGCGCATCGGTTCACCTCGGCCGTTAATCTTGGTTTTCGTGATCTGGGCGCTGCCTCACTGTCAGACATCTACTCAATTGTCCTCACGAGGCTGAGTGCACCCCGTTCCAGCCCTAACATCAGTTTCTGAAACCCCTGACGGAGCTGAGAATCGAACCTGGTGCTTCTGGGTGAGAGGCAGGCGCGCTACCCCAACACCACGGGGCCGGCTATGGCATAGTGGTATACCTGTCTGTAATTATCGGGGTAAGTGGCCCTTAAGCACAACAATAGCACTAATTTAAAATTAGGAAAATACATCGGGCTACTTTGCAATTATATTAATGTAGAATAACATGACAGAGTGCGTTTTAACCAAGATCGGTTCAATTATAGGAGGTGTTTCTGGTGAATGAATTGCCGGGAGCAGACGGTTCTTCCATTCATCTGTCGAGAGGGCTAATAATTCAGCTATTATGTCTTGACGGTATCCTCTTGAAGAGGCTTATTCAGTAGAAGATGGCAGTGTTCCTTAGCCTTATTACCACGGATCCCTTTACTATAGTATAAAGAAGTTTGAAAATGCCTCATAAATAACCACATTAGGGATCAAGGGAATGGTTTAGTTAATTCAAATGGTTTGCTTCCACTTCCTTCTCTCCTTCCTTAATTTGATCTTTTCCCTTCCTTGATGCTTCCCATTTCTCCTCCAAGTCGTCGTCGTTGTCGTTCCGAAACCCATTTTCTTCTGTCTCTGTCATACACTTCTCTGTCTCCTGTCCCCGCCATTTAAGCGGACACAAATCGTCTTTGTAAATGGTAATTGTCGCCAAGAGAGGCAGGCGAAGTGAATCTCATGGCCCGGAAGCATCTTCTCTGCCACCCACGCACACACACAAACGCACTCCCTGCGCCTTCTGTCTTACTGCTAGTGCACTGTTCGATTGAAAGAAGAAGGGAGAAGATTAGTGCATTTCCAAAACCCCTCTGGGTAGCTGACCTCAGACGTGATTCCTTGTAGGCCTTGAGTGATACAAAACAAGCCTCTAACTTTCCTTTCCTTCTATGCAGAAATTAAATTAAATTAAATTAAATTAAGGAATGAAATATATGTATTGCAGCCGAGTACATTATTTAACGTAAATTGACAACAGAAATCAAAATGTAATATAATAAATCAAATCATTTTAATACTGTTTAAAAATGTAATTCAATATCCATGGCAAATCCATAATCTATCTAGAATAATGACGGAATTGAGGCGATGGGTGCAATAACAACTTAGGTCTGTAAACACTATTTTGAGAAAATCACTTCCAAAGCTTTGAAACACTGTAAATGTCTGCATTTTTCATTTATAATCCTCAATGTGTTCTTTATCTACCCTTCAAATATTATTTCACTTGGAAATACTGGCATTTACTGTATGATATTTTAGAAATTTCCCTGAAATATTGCAGCCTAATAGAGCACTACAGTTTACTTCAAATAGTTTATTTCCATGGATTCTGAGATACTGACCGTCTACGGCTCAAATGCTTAGAGAGAGTTATAAGGTTGTTGGTAGGTCTGCTGCCTCTGAAAATGCGCACTATTATATCCCTTATGGCATACATACTGAACCCTTGCAAAGAAGCATATGAGACTCAGATTCGGGGCGTAACAGGTCATATTCGTAAGTTGCTGTCAGGGCGCTTCATTAACTTGCAGGGTAACATATAACAATATAACATGCAGGAAAGAGTGAAGCCAGGGTTAAAAAACAACTGAATTTAATAACAAATCACCATATTTACATAAACAAATAACAACAAAAACTCCCACTTGACTCCCGCTTAATAAAAATGCCAAAAACTTAGGCGATATCTCTGGCGAGATTAATTACCTGGACCAAGTGTCCTTAAATAAAACGATACAAAAAAAATGACCATATAAGTGCGTACGCCGTTCTACATGCACCACGATGTGTACTTTGAATGCGTGATTCGTTATCATCCAGAATGACCCTTCAAACAACGAATCCGCATTTCCTAGAGCTAGACCGACACAAGGGAACACAACTACAATACTTAAGTTAAATCGACACTTCCTAAATCTACTATAAACAAACACAAAAATTTCCGTGTGAAATTGGACTTGAATTGCCGTAGCAATATTTACTGCCTAAAATCTTAGGACTTCTCACACAAATCAACACAAGTACATTAACACGTGACCAATAGAAAAAAATACTCAAATGACCGCTGTCAAATTTACAAATACTCTACCACTACACCACACGGGTGTGACAAACAAAATTACATGAAATCGAGTCATCAACAAAGCAATAGGCAAACCGCCAACATTTACGTTAATCACAATATTCTTATCCATACAAGGTACAACAATCCGTTACACACATGGCGAACTCCCCAATTAATTATGGCTTAAAAAATTAGCCATCACAATGAACAGGTTTGCTACATGAAAGCTTACAGGGTTCAGTCGGACAAAAGGACTGCCTATCAAAATAAGTCACAGGCAAAACGGGCGGTTTGTGGAACTCTGCATGTCTGTCAACCCACGTGTCAATAACCTCGACCTCCCAGAACATGGGGTCGAACCTCGAAGAAATGTGCCCAAAGCACAATAATACGTGTGTGTCAGAAAAACAATATGGACAAGAATCAGCAGTCTCCCAAGAGCACTCTGTCTTTCCATCTAAAAATACAACAGCAGCAAAAATATATAAGGGCGGTAGGACAACTACCCCCTCCTCACGTAGAATCAACACACACAAGACACATCAACACACACTGAATCACACGTATGGGTTGTGACAGACCCTGAAATAAAAGACACAAATAATATCCACATGCTGGCGCCATCGTTCTATGCCGTGACTAGTCACCTGAAAAGGACTCAAGAAAAATCTATCAAAATTAGAACGAAGGTGTTCTACAATTACTTTTAAGTTGGTGCACTCGGCTACCCTAACATGAATAATAACCTGTTCAGCAAAATGTTTTACAATCATTTCCTCCCATTCCTATTTCAAAATATTAACGTTAATAAAGCACCATTTATCGAATGTAGCGGGTTCCGCAATTGCAAGGATAAAAATCACGCACGCACGCCGCGTACATTACATATGACTCAAGAAAAAAATCAAAATATCAACAAACACTTTGGCCACGCGCCAACGGACATTTAAACATATAGTGTCGGTACAAGAAAAACAGCTAATAACAAGAAAGAAAAACATGACTATTTACAAAGTTCCCCGGCCAAATCTAACTACATAATTGAAATAATCCAATTTTAGTACATCACCGCTTCTGCATGTAGGACTAAGGACATCCTCCTCAACCCATTGCCCTATGGACAATTTAGCACTCCATAGTAGTCGTCTGCGTTGATTTCTTGAAGCTCATCCCAACTTCAAACCACGTGCTGATCATCTTGGTCTCGACTCCTTGGCAGAAAAGTTCAATGTTAAATATTTGCCTATCTATAATCGCTTGCAGGCTACTCAGTTCACCCACAATTGTCCTACTGCGATTAATAGCGAAGACTGGCCCTAATTATATCGCACATACGCACTATAAAAACACATACAATACACACAATTTATACATACAATATACATCTCGAGTCCGCGCCACTGGCTCGTTAACAAGTTCAAAATCCTGGCTGCACTCGCAGTCGCTATCTCGTCCGGTATTTCCGTCCCGTCTTATGGACTTCGGTTCTGGTAAGCGCTAATGAGGGTGATACGATACTTCCCCCTTAAAGTTGAACTCGTCGTCTTTAAAAGAATGTTACAGTTTATCACGCGCTGGCGTGAAATATTTAGATCACACAATTTAGTTGATTTTAGAACAAAATGTATTATAGCTTACAAAATTCGGTACTGCCAACGCTGCGACTTTAGCTCCCCAGAGCTCAGAAAATAAAATTAGCTTCACTGATTTTAGAGCGTAAAAATCACACTTCAAACTGGCGTGGAGTATGCCTCTGAAGGCTCCACACAATAAGTACTTAGATTGGCGTCAAAAATCACACTTCAAACTGGCGTGGAGTATGCCTCTGAAGGCTCCACAAGATAAGACTTAGATAAATTCGAGCGTCAAAATCACATCTCAAACTGGCGTGGAGTATGCCTCTGAAGGCTCCACAACTGAGTACTTAGATAGGCGTCAGGCCAGACTATTTATGAGAAACTGACAAGGGCGGTGGAGTGGGGCGGAGTCGGATAAAAACTCCCAGAGTTTATGTCTCACAAAGATGGGGCTAGTGTCATTCTTCTCCAAATAAATCCAACGTCTCAAATTACTCGAGCGGAGATTAATCCGTTCGGCGGTTCCTTAGATACACACTTCCGCGCGCTTTTTACTACTGACGCCGTCCACCTCGTGGTCACGGCTTGGTCTCTTGCGATTGGCTGATTCAATCGTATGTTCGTTGAGAGGACCTCGTGATTCTCCCTTTATGTCTCCAATTTTGGTACAGTAGTTGCACAATTTGGCCTTGAACTCGACTAATTCTGGCCGTCCCCAGGAATAGCTACCAACTCAGCTTCTGTTGCAATCATTACGAAATGCTGGCCTCCCTAATATCCAAGTCGACTTCCTTATGTGCTGCCTGGGCCGTAGTAATAATAATAATAAATATGAATACTTATTTATCGAAGATCAATAAGGGTTCATTTATCCTCAGCAAGGTTTTGAAATTCGAAACAATTTATTGGTTTGGATTTCAAAAACAAAATCCACTGTAGTAACACCACATCTCTTTAAAATCTCACTCAGCTGCTCGAGTGTATGCCCCTCTGACTCAATTAGTGTGCTCCCTTCTCGCTGGAATGTCATTCATATTTTCTCTAGGTCTCCCCCTTCTCCTCACGTAGTTGCCACTCCCGTCGTCTCAGCTGCTCGTTGTTTACAAACAAAGTGCGTACTCACGCGCTCCCCGTGGATTTGAGTGTTTGCTTTCAAAAAAAAAAAAATTCTGGCAATACAGATTCTGCATAATCATCTTTCCTAATCATCAAATGGTTCCCTTCTGTAGTACGGTTTCAAATTGGCGCTATTAAAAACAGATTTTGCACCGGTGCTCACTTCTTCTAATCTGTAGGCATTGTTACCCAGATTCTTAATTACCCGGAACGGGCCAATGAATTTCGGACAGAACTTGGCGAAGACTTTGTTCTTAGGGTCGGAGATCGGTGGTCTACGAACCAGCACTAATTCTTGTTCTTGTAACTCTCGGTGAAACTTCTTTCCTCGGTACCGTCTCAGCCTTCGGTCCGCTTGGTTCCTCATGTGCTCTCTCGTTCGCTGGATTCGCAAATCATGCGCTAATAATGGATCCCTTGGGCAAGGAATGATCTTGTCCCAAGTTCTTTCCGGCAACCTGTCGTGGTGTACAATCAGTGGGACTTGACCCGTCGACTCGTGCTTAGTAGTGTTCATGCACATCTCAATTTCCCCTACTTTGTCTACCCATTTATTGTGTTCGTTAGGAATCATTACTCTGTAGTGTTTAGCGACACAGCGAATTGTTCTTTCGCTCGGATTTCCACAAGGATGACGAATACTTGAAAATATGTGTTTGATTCCTAGGCTCTCCAAACCTTGCCTAAAAACATTGCTTGTGAAATAGGTACCGTGATCTGATAGAATGGATTCCGGCTTCCCAAGCATCGGAATGACTTTGTTCTTAATTCGACTAAGGACTTGTCTTGATGTCGTCTTCTGAATAGGACATAGCACGACCATCTTCGAAAATACATCGACACATACCAAGAGGTGTCGGCATCCACGCTTTCCTTTTACTAAAGGACCAAAGCAATCAATCGCGAGCATCTCGCATGGTTTCTGCGGTAATAGTGGTCTTGGAGGTTGTTTCAGAATAAAGTTGTTCGGCTTTGTGCGCTGACAAGCGTCACACGTTCTAATTACTTCAACAATGGTGAATCTCATCTTGGGCCAAGTAAAGGTCTCCCCTATCGTAGCTTCAGTCTTATCCGTGCCGATATGTGCTAGGCTCTCGTGAACATGCCAAGTTAATCCCCTCTGTAGTGATGCTGGAACTAAGATCCGCAGTTTAGTATGATGCTCATCCACGTACTTATGTAACAAGTTATTCAAGTAGTGAAATCTCGCTTGTTTAGCACTGGCTTCCCGGTACTCCGGTGAATTTGGTTGTAACTCCTTCCTATAGAATTTTATCATCATCATCATCCATGGGTCAGCTTCTTGCTCCTTCCGAATATCCTTCAATCTTGCCAAAAACTCACGAGCCTTAGGTGTCAAGGTAATATTGTGAACTTCCGCTGTTACTTCGTTTCCGTCCTCAGGGTTTCTACTCAGGGCATCTGGTATGACGTTCAATTTCCCAGGACAATGTTCTATTGTGATGTCAAACTGCTGTATGTAGATGGACCAGCGCGTAACTCTCTCACTTGCTATTGTTGTCTTAAATAAAAATGTCAGTGCATGGTGGTCGGTTCTAACAATGATGGAATAACCATAGATCATCTTGCGCCACTGTTGGAGAGAATATAGAATTGCTAGTAGCTCAAGTTCCGTAACTGTGTAGTTCCTCTCATGTTTCCGTAATTTACGACTCGTGAATGCCAAATAGGATTTCTTCTTGGGTCCTTCAGCGTCCTCTTGGTACAGCATAGCACCAATCCCAATTAACGAAGCATCTGCTTGAATGATAAATTGTTTCTCAAAATCCGGATATCCAAGTTTCACACAGTTTTCCAATAAATCCTTCGTTGCTTTAAAAGACCTGTCGCACTCCTCGTTCCACGACCATCGATTCGCTTTCTTCAACATCTCCTGCATAGGCGCTACTGTTTCTGTGTAACCAGGGCAATTTTCTTTGAAGAAACCTGTCACTCCCAAAAATGCTCTAACATGTTTGACTTTGGTAGGTGTGGGAAATTTCTTAATAGCATCAATCTTGGCTGGATTAGGCCGCACGCCCTCGACATCAATTATATGTCCCAAATATAAAATTTCGCTCTGGCAAAAATGTGACTTTTTTAAGTTGATCTTGAAGTTCATGGTTCTCAGGTTGTCCAGCAGTTTATTTAAATTTACCAAGTTTTCTTCCATTGTCTCAGAAGCGATTAATATGTCATCAACATATCTCGTGGTGAAGTTCTTGACCTCCTCAGATTTCTATCGAGTGCTCTAATGAGTGCACATCCCGCAGTTTTCACGCCAAAGGGCATTCGACACCAGATATAACTTTGATTATCGAATAAAAATCCCGTCAACAGTTGGGATTTTTCTTCAAGTTCAAGATGGTGGAAACTATTCGTCAAATCAACACTTGAGTATATCTTCTTCCCGCGGAAGCCTTTCAAAACATCTTTGATCCTCGGCGCTTGGTCGTGCTCAACTAGCAGTTTGCTATTTAAAACTCGCGCGTCTAGGCATAGCCTAATTGATCCGTTTGGCTTGGTCACAGCCAATATTGCGTTCAGATAAGGAGTTGCAGCTTTCCTTATCATGCCAGAATCTAATAAGTTAGTAATAATGTCCTTCACCTGAGAAAAATGCTTCTCTGGGATCGGGTACAATTTACTTTTGAATGGGGTCCAATCTGTTACCTGCATCGCATATTGAAAATTTAAAACTTTCCCAGGTACGGTGTCAAAAGCTCCTTTATGTAATCTTAAAATTTCTTCCAATCTTCTTCTATCAGATTCCCCTACGATGGCTTCCTTAAGTCGCTCCTGAAGTAGAATTTCGAATTTGGTTCCGCCCATTTCTTCTTCCGCCAAATGCACCCAAAGTTCCTGCGAAATATCTCGGCTGTCCATTTCTAGCACTGCTGTCTGGTTGACTTGCTCTCCCCTCAAGATCTTATCTCCGGCCTCATTAGTGCATTCCTCAACAACCCAAGTATTGGCCTCTCTCTCCAGCGGATTCTCTTCCATATTTAAACCCACATGATCCAATCCTTCTACTTGTTTGAAGCTTACAGTATTGTTATGTAAATCAATTACAGCATGAAAATCGCAGATGAAGTTGGCTCCTAAAATTATATTGTAGTTCATCTTTGGAATAACAATGAATGTTTGTGAAAAAGTATGGTTCAATATTTCCAGATCTAGAAATGCTTGCTGTTTACAATTCATAGTTTTGTCAGGAATGACACCTCTGACTTTCATTAGCGGTACCGGCATAATAGGAACAGTCTGTTTTCTTGCTATTTCTTTTATCAAAATTTCAGTGACTAAGCTCACCTGGCTACCTGTATCAATCAAACATCTCACCCTCATACCTCCAATATGCGCGTAAATAATTGGTAGCTGCCTGATAACATTTTCACGGTTCTTCACCACTTCCTCCAGGCAGTCGTCTGGGAATGCTACCCACTCTTCTATATTGGCCACTATCATCTCTTCTTGCTCCCTGGCGATCTCCGTTTTTAGCCTGTCTCCTTTCAGTTCATTTGGGTTTTTTTTATCCCGGGCCCCATTAGATGTGTTTCGCCGGTTATCATTCTGTCGCTCCTGTTGCCTCAGTAAACTCTCTGCCCCCTCTCCTTGATGGTTGTCTGGGCTCTGTCTGTTCGCCATGGCACGCCCCCACTTCTCCTTCTCCGCTTCTTCATTACTTAATTGATCCAAGTATTTACGGGATTCAATGTATCGTTCGTCCCAGTTATTCCTATAATCTCCTCTGTTTTCTTGGCGATAGTCCCTGCCGTTACTCCATCTACCATCTCCATTTCTTTGGTAAGGTCTACCTTGTCTCTGGTTTCCCCTCCAATTCGTGTATTCCCGCTGGTACGTCCACTGATTATTTTGATTTTGGTTATTCTGATGATATCTCCCGCGGTTATTCTGATAATTCTGATTGTTGTTATGGAACTGGTTTCGGCCGTCAAAATCTTGTCTTCTTGGCGTGAACTGTGTCCCTGTGGACTGTGTCTTACTTTGGTTCCCCTGGCCGTGGTTATTTTGGAGTCCCTGAACTACCTCTGCCGTGTTGACACATTCCAAATTCCTTCTTCCTGTCTGTGGGCTTACCATACTCGTCTCATCTAAGTGTCTGAGTAATTCTTCGGCTTGGACTGCGGTCTGAATATTTCCTGCGACTAATAATTGTTGGATATGCATTGGGAGTTGTTTTCCGATGGTTAGAACCATATTCGGCTCGCTAGGCGGGTCATCAAAATCCCTGAATTTTACCAATTGCTGACTGAAGAATTCTGAAAAACGGGTTGGATGTGTACTGTGGTATTTGCGCGTGTACAGGTCCATTCTTAACCCTTGCTGCAACGAAGGACTCCAAAACTTCTTCAAAAACGCCTCGCGGAATTGAGCCATGTCTGTAAACGTGTACTTGAAACTTAAAAACCAGGTCAGGCTAGGTCCTTCTAAAAATTTCTCCACTATTCTTAATTGTTTCTCCGGGCCGATGTGTTGGTCATTAAAGTAGTCAGTTAATTGCCGTAGAAATGCTTTGGGAGTGGTTCCTGAATGTTCTTTAAACTTATCGGGCTTAAAATCATTACCCCGAATGACTTGGATGACTTGGGCTGGTGCCAAGTTCGGTTGCGGAGTTGAAGTCTCCCCCCTGTACTGCTGGAATGCATTAGTCGTTAGTCTGGGACTTTGACCCTGACTCGTGTCCTCAGCCAACTTCGAACCTGCCGGACTTCCAATACTTGTTTGCTTTTCCGGAATATTTTCGTTTGAAAATAATGTCGCATTCTCTAACGATCTAATCTCGTTCTTTATGATTAATTCTGAGTGTTCCTGTAATTTCGACTTCATATTTTCCTCCAGTGCCTGCATTCGCTTTAAAACTGCCAGCCTGTCTTCCTTATTCGCATGAGCCTGCTGGTCCCAATCTCGCCGGATCCTACTTTTTAAGCTATTTATTTTCTCCTCGTTCCTCTCCTGATTTTTCTCTAGCTCTTCACGTATCCGTTCCTGCGTTTTCACTAGTTGTTCTTCCAAATTATCCTGAGTTTTGACGAGCTGCTCCCCTACTTCTTGTCTTATGACCTCCTGTATGTTTATTAGCTGGCCTTCCATCTCTTTTCTTATGATCTCTAGTGTTCTGCCTAATTGCTCCTCTAAATTTTCCCGCAAGTGTATCCGCTCGGTTTCAGCCTTAACTTCGACTTTATCTATTTCCTTTATTAATTCCAGCACGTTGTTATCTACCGAATTAATTTGCTGCTGTAGTTTCTCTTGGGTTTTCTTCACTCCCGCGGTGTTACTGACACATGCTGCCTCTATCTGCTTGAGTTTATCTGCCACCATCTCGTCAAATTGTACTAATTTGTTATCAAATTTCGCCTCCAATTTCTTCATTTCGCCTAACTGTCTGATGTTGTTTTCCGCAACCTCGCCAGCCAGTTTCTCTACTTTTTGAACGCTCTGATTAATATCATTTGTGATTTTTCCTAACTGTTCGGTTTGTGTTACCGCCTGTTGTGACAATTTGTGGTTTAGTTCATTGAATTGTTTGTCAGTGTCTAATTTCTGGACTTCTAACTGGACCGAAATGTTAGCGCTCATATCAAGTAATTGTTTTTCACAGTTCTTTAATTGTTTATCTAATTGTTCTTCCGTTTTCGCGGACATCTGTTCTAATTGTTTTTCACTATGCTCACGCTGAGCTTCTAATTGTTCTTTTAATTGTTCTTCCGTCTTTACGGACATCTGCACTAATTGTTCTTCCGTTTTCGCGGACATTTGGATCGACATCTGTTCTAACAATGCCTTTATCTCATCAACACTCGCCATATCACACACAAAATATATTCAGAGAAAACAGGGTTATGGGCTAAGGTTTCAGCCCTATACGCACATACATGTTTCACATTTAAGTATTACTGGCTCTAATTTAATGAAATTTCAGTAACAAAGTTTACTGAATACAATGACACTTATTCCCAAACAACAAAATAACCCCTAGTGATCTGCTTTTAAATTCCTAATCAACAGAATTTACGAAACACCAATTAACCGAAGTCAATTAAATGTCAAATATAAGGCAACATCTTCCTGCTTTGACTGAGTTCATCAATAATGCAAATTTCTAGTTTTAATGTGGGCGCCAGAACAAGTTTATAACAAATACCAAATCAAATTCTAACCTTGTTCAATATTTCTAACTTTAGGAACTCAGTGATTTTACTAATGCACATGGCGGTACAACATCGCCTCCATTTACTGAATTTACCTGTCCGCTTGACCTGGCATCATTTCTCAACGAAATAAATATGAGATCAGCGAAGCAACAACAACAACAATCCCCACTTGGGCAGCCATTTTTGTTTTATGAACCCTTGCAAAGAAGCATATGAGACTCAGATTCGGGGCGTAACAGGTCATATTCGTAAGTTGCTGTCAGGGCGCTTCATTAACTTGCAGGGTAACATATAACAATATAACATGCAGGAAAGAGTGAAGCCAGGGTTAAAAAACAACTGAATTTAATAACAAATCACCATATTTACATAAACAAATAACAACAAAAACTCCCACTTGACTCCCGCTTAATAAAAATGCCAAAAACTTAGGCGATATCTCTGGAGAGATTAATTACCTGGACCAAGTGTCCTTAAATAAAACGATACAAAAAAAATGACCATATAAGTGCGTACGCCGTTCTACATGCACCACGATGTGTACTTTGAATGCGTGATTCGTTATCATCCAGAATGACCCTTCAAACAACGAATCCGCATTTCCTAGAGCTAGACCGACACAAGGGAACACAACTACAATACTTAAGTTAAATCGACACTTCCTAAATCTACTATAAACAAACACAAAAATTTCCGTGTGAAATTGGACTTGAATTGCCGTAGCAATATTTACTGCCTAAAATCTTAGGACTTCTCACACAAATCAACACAAGTACATTAACACGTGACCAATAGAAAAAAATACTCAAATGACCGCTGTCAAATTTACAAATACTCTACCACTACACCACACGGGTGTGACAAACAAAATTACATGAAATCGAGTCATCAACAAAGCAATAGGCAAACCGCCAACATTTACGTTAATCACAATATTCTTATCCATACAAGGTACAACAATCCGTTACACACATGGCGAACTCCCCAATTAATTATGGCTTAAAAAATTAGCCATCACAATGAACAGGTTTGCTACATGAAAGCTTACAGGGTTCAGTCGGACAAAAGGACTGCCTATCAAAATAAGTCACAGGCAAAACGGGCGGTTTGTGGAACTCTGCATGTCTGTCAACCCACGTGTCAATAACCTCGACCTCCCAGAACATGGGGTCGAACCTCGAAGAAATGTGCCCAAAGCACAATAATACGTGTGTGTCAGAAAAACAATATGGACAAGAATCAGCAGTCTCCCAAGAGCACTCTGTCTTTCCATCTAAAAATACAACAGCAGCAAAAATATATAAGGGCGGTAGGACAACTACCCCCTCCTCACGTAGAATCAACACACACAAGACACATCAACACACACTGAATCACACGTATGGGTTGTGACAGACCCTGAAATAAAAGACACAAATAATATCCACATGCTGGCGCCATCGTTCTATGCCGTGACTAGTCACCTGAAAAGGACTCAAGAAAAATCTATCAAAATTAGAACGAAGGTGTTCTACAATTACTTTTAAGTTGGTGCACTCGGCTACCCTAACATGAATAATAACCTGTTCAGCAAAATGTTTTACAATCATTTCCTCCCATTCCTATTTCAAAATATTAACGTTAATAAAGCACCATTTATCGAATGTAGCGGGTTCCGCAATTGCAAGGATAAAAATCACGCACGCACGCCGCGTACATTACATATGACTCAAGAAAAAAATCAAAATATCAACAAACACTTTGGCCACGCGCCAACGGACATTTAAACATATAGTGTCGGTACAAGAAAAACAGCTAATAACAAGAAAGAAAAACATGACTATTTACAAAGTTCCCCGGCCAAATCTAACTACATAATTGAAATAATCCAATTTTAGTACATCACCGCTTCTGCATGTAGGACTAAGGACATCCTCCTCAACCCATTGCCCTATGGACAATTTAGCACTCCATAGTAGTCGTCTGCGTTGATTTCTTGAAGCTCATCCCAACTTCAAACCACGTGCTGATCATCTTGGTCTCGACTCCTTGGCAGAAAAGTTCAATGTTAAATATTTGCCTATCTATAATCGCTTGCAGGCTACTCAGTTCACCCACAATTGTCCTACTGCGATTAATAGCGAAGACTGGCCCTAATTATATCGCACATACGCACTATAAAAACACATACAATACACACAATTTATACATACAATATACATCTCGAGTCCGCGCCACTGGCTCGTTAACAAGTTCAAAATCCTGGCTGCACTCGCAGTCGCTATCTCGTCCGGTATTTCCGTCCCGTCTTATGGACTTCGGTTCTGGTAAGCGCTAATGAGGGTGATACGATACTTCCCCCTTAAAGTTGAACTCGTCGTCTTTAAAAGAATGTTACAGTTTATCACGCGCTGGCGTGAAATATTTAGATCACACAATTTAGTTGATTTTAGAACAAAATGTATTATAGCTTACAAAATTCGGTACTGCCAACGCTGCGACTTTAGCTCCCCAGAGCTCAGAAAATAAAATTAGCTTCACTGATTTTAGAGCGTAAAAATCACACTTCAAACTGGCGTGGAGTATGCCTCTGAAGGCTCCACACAATAAGTACTTAGATTGGCGTCAAAAATCACACTTCAAACTGGCGTGGAGTATGCCTCTGAAGGCTCCACAAGATAAGACTTAGATAAATTCGAGCGTCAAAATCACATCTCAAACTGGCGTGGAGTATGCCTCTGAAGGCTCCACAACTGAGTACTTAGATAGGCGTCAGGCCAGACTATTTATGAGAAACTGACAAGGGCGGTGGAGTGGGGCGGAGTCGGATAAAAACTCCCAGAGTTTATGTCTCACAAAGATGGGGCTAGTGTCATTCTTCTCCAAATAAATCCAACGTCTCAAATTACTCGAGCGGAGATTAATCCGTTCGGCGGTTCCTTAGATACACACTTCCGCGCGCTTTTTACTACTGACGCCGTCCACCTCGTGGTCACGGCTTGGTCTCTTGCGATTGGCTGATTCAATCGTATGTTCGTTGAGAGGACCTCGTGATTCTCCCTTTATGTCTCCAATTTTGGTACAGTAGTTGCACAATTTGGCCTTGAACTCGACTAATTCTGGCCGTCCCCAGGAATAGCTACCAACTCAGCTTCTGTTGCAATCATTACGAAATGCTGGCCTCCCTAATATCCAAGTCGACTTCCTTATGTGCTGCCTGGGCCGTAGTAATAATAATAATAAATATGAATACTTATTTATCGAAGATCAATAAGGGTTCAATACATTATATAAAATTTGTTAGTTATGTATTAATGTTATGGAAGTCACATGCAGTTAAACATTGAACCTATCATCACGGGTAGAATTATATTAGCAACACTGTCATGTATGAGTAGTTCGAAATGAATCTGCATATACTTCAGGCTGTTCCAGCCGAGCTGTTCGCCAGGGAGAAGATGAGTACTCACCGCCTTTCGTGAGTAAACATGCAACATGCAATACAGCTCTGCTGTGGGGGCTGCCGTCACTGTGCGGTAGATACATCAAGACTGGCAGGAAGCCCATGGACTTGTGTTATGACCTTCGACCAGTGACGTATTGGCTATGACGCCCCAGTCCCTCTCCAACCGTGCTCCGAGCATTACTGCTGAGTACTCGCGTGTACGCATACTCAAACTCGTGGATTTGGAACAGCCTGATATACTTAGTGTGTATTTAATCGTATGGTGTATATATACGTGTATGTGCAATACTTAATGCTAAATACGATATTTATATATATTTCTGTAACTAATTGGTGACGGATAGATTAATTAATTATTAATTTTGTAGGGTATGTATTTTGATTATGAAGAGTATAATATACCATATAATTTTCCGATCTTAGATACATGATGACTTTGGATCAGTTGTTGCATCGTCTACTCCTCCAGACCACAATCACACGTTGTTGAACTGCTAAATAACGCACGGTAATATAACGTAATCGCTTATCCTTCCAGCTCGGCTTCACCCACGGACTCTGCGAGGGATCATTCCTCTACCGTCACAAGGTCAGCGTCTTCGAGCTGGACACACTTTGTCAGCAGATACAACTGGGGGCGGTGACAGGCTGATCGCTAACTTGGGTCTAACGAGAGAAGAGTCGGGTAAGGTAGTGGGAAGGAAGTTGGCCGTTGACCTGTTCGAATTTAAATTTGAATTTGAATTCATTCATAAAGAAATGCAACTGAGGCTAAAGAGCCCCTTTATGTAGCGTATACAATATTTTGACTGTTCAGGGCAGTCGAGGTGGGTTCGAACCCACGCTCACCGATACCAGAAAGGCACAAGGCCACCGTGGCCGGTTACATAAACATTAAAGTCAATATTTTGCAGCCATTTGATAACATCAGAATTGACAGAGAACACGGCGACAGGCTCCTAGAGGGCAGCGTTGTTGCATCATCTGCTCCTCCAGACCACAGTCACACGTTGTTGAACTGCTTCGTAACTTAAAGTTGAGTAATTTACCATACCTTTTAACTGGAATAATTAATCGAGACTTTTCTAGATAACTACCTAACGCACAAGTTCACGCGGATGTATATTTTAATTGATATACTCGTATTAAGAGATGATCACTTTCTTAACAATGCAAATAATATTACTAACATTTCTTTTTGTTCTCAACACAACAAAGATGCATATGAAACAAGTATACGGGTACAGGAAGCGGTATCCTAAACTATAAAACTTGGTTAAAGTCTAGGGTAGTTAGTCTCTCTGTACCAATTAGAATCAGATTAAGATAGTCCATAATTAATAGTCATTATTAGTGTCTTGACAATTATTTGTAACATTTAATGCCATGTAAATATTTGTAGGTTTTGTGAAATATTTTTTAAAATTAACAGCTACATAAACAGGCACATTTTACATAAATCTGCCAGTTCAATACAATTTTGAAATAAAACAACTGTATTAAATTAACTACCCTATAACAAATAGAATATTTCGTCCATACTAGTGTTATGTGGAATAGTCTCCATTACACAGGCTGCGTTTCCCTTTTGAATCGCTATGCCGATTCTCTGCATCAAATAGGTCTTGGAACGAGGATCACCAGAGACTCCACCTATTACTCTTCCTAGCTTGTGTACTAGATTTATTGCGTCCTCACTCCAAGGACCCATTGTCTCCACAGCAAAGGCCACGAAAATATAGTCCTCCATGATCTTCCTATATTTGTTTTTCTTCCGAGTGACAGCGATCTCAGCTACAGATCCTGCTTCCTTTGACGATGATGAAATATAGGAAGGAGCCAACGTATCTGAGTACGTTGCATCCCAGACTAGGCATTTGCCATTCGACCACGGAATTATGGTCATCCCATCAGGGCGGCGACCGTCGTCTCTGCAAATTCCAGATGGTTCAAGAATTGACGGGAATTTTGCAGTAGCGAAAGCCCTCCGAAGCGTTTCATTTATAGAGAAATGACGAGAATGTCGACCAGCACTCCTTTTACAAGAGAGACCGTGTGTACCACGTGTGGAAACGACCTCACCACATACACAAGTATGAGGTTTACAAAGCGTTGATCCAAGGCGGAGAGACATCGAAATCCTAAAACTATTGTTGTCCAGTAATGTTCCTATTGTTCTCGATGGGATGGCATTTAACCATGAATTCGATTCTTTCTTCAAACTAGCCAAATGAATAGCCTTTTCCTCATCTGAATGAAATTCCAGGTTGTCCATTATTTTTTTGCAAACGAGGCCGTCCCAATTACGTTGGAACGCAGGAGCTGAAGGGATAGATGGATCGTTAAACTGGTAGTTCCATAATTCCAAGGCCTCAGCGTAAAAAGCGATTTCCTCAATGTCCGAAATAAAATTCGTGTTGCGATTTATTAATCTTACTGAGAAGGATTTTTGTATTAGGGTTTTAGGGAGTCATTGTAACTAATAATCACATGTATCAGGTGATGGTTGAAATTAATAATACTCTCGCCCCTATCTCTCTCTCTTTATCCGAGATTTGGAACAGAGGGTATTCTCTTCAATTCTACTCTATTTTTTCTCTGGTAGATTCTCATATTTTCCGTCTATTATAGTTTTTGTGTTGTTTCATTTGAGGTGCTTATATATCATGGTGGTCTAAGGTGAGTGTAGAATTTGTCTGATAACCTGTGTTATTGTAATTGCTGTAATAGTGTGAGTATTTGTAACCAACCTAGGATTGGGGAAGATAATGGCCGTGGTCTTAAGATAGAAATGAGAACCATGGAAAACCACTTACAGTACGGCTAAGGTGGGAATCGATCTCTCCTCATCAGTTTTGCTCCACGGAGTTGTGTGGGCCACGTTCCAGCCCTCAGACTGGAATTAAATTTCTTGGCAGAGCCAGGAATCTAATCCGGACTTTGGGGTGTTAATGCCCAGAATGCTAGTCATTACGCCATGAGACAGACACTTATACAAATGGGCATGACTGAAAGTTATCAAATTGTTATTAATTAGAAGGGGGATACGATTTGGAAACTTGAAATAATGCAGTGCTTTTTTCTTAAAAAAATGTAAGGGGTACTCTCAGTTGTAGTCAAAAAAAGATCTTACAATTTTCGGAAATTTGAAAAGTCTGGTCATTGTTTATGTTCGAATCATTAACTTTCAGCATTTTCGATACCTTGGTGTATATAAAATAGTTCGTTATTTTCTTCAACCTTCAAAACTAACCACACGCACAAAATAACAACCTACCCCGCCTCCAAACAATAGCCTGCGTGATTATAAGAACGGAGTGCCGAGTTGTCGACCAAAAGAAACTGATTCGATACATCGATTTAAATCAAGGATTGCTCGAAATCTCCTCCAGCTGTTGTGAACAGCGCGTTGACGCCAGCTGATCGATGAACTTTCAAGTCGGAAGTTATATTTGCCAGACTAGATACAAATGTACCAATAGTTTTTAATTAAACAGTTTTCAAAAGTTTAAGAAGTACACGTACCCCACGTTCCCCTTGAAAATAAGCACTTGAAAATAAGCACTGAAATAATACAATTTATCGATTTGCTTTGGGGAAATGTGAAACAAAACCCCAGAATAACCACCAAACGTTTGATCTCCTGACTTACAGCTCCCTCTTTCAGTTGTCACCTACAGTACACGGCCACGCGTTCGGTCCACGGTTGCATTAAAGCGGAAAATACATAACCTAACACTGTTTGGCAAATTTAAAGAGGAACATCTGATACCGTAATTCCATTTCAAGAATCCCGTTTTTTCTTCTAAACGTTTTGGACAATTATTAGAATTGCCACACATCTATATTGGGCTTTTCAACTCAAATTCTTGTACGAATTTCCAAATTTCTCCATCCCATACATCGCGATAGGTGATAATAATTCATATAAAGTAGATTTTTATCAGTTTCATGTGCTGGCTAATTATGTTTCGTTTATTTATATACATTTTTTCTGACATGTTTTATTTTCCTATCTCTTAGGTTAATTCATGTCATCGTAATACTGGTTGGCACCTACTCAAAATTGTTAATAAACTCCGTAATGAAGAGGATTCAACTTATTTAACCCAAGCGCCGAACTGAATTATTTTTATTGATTTTCTAAATTATTTTGTGTATATTTTGATAATTTTTTTAAAGCTTAACATTTTTACACTCACCGTTAATAGTTCTTATTTTCTAACTACTTTTTTAAAATTATTGTAAAAATACAAATCATATATTTATGTAATTAATACTGCATTTGTAAGGATATCCATTTTATTACTATATTTTATTTATTACAATTATTATCATTAATTTTTCATTTTAATTTAGATTTAAGTCACATATGCTATTTTAGTTTTCAACTCTTAATTGATTTCCTTTTTAGGCTGAGGATAACCCCGTTGTAGGTCGAAACATGTACCAATATATAAAATATATAATTGTGTATGTATTGTTTTGGCGTATAATTTTAAACGTTTAATTTATGTAGACATATTATGTAGACCACTGTGAAGCTTCTGATAATACATTAGTCACCCTTAGGTTGAAACCCATGTTGTTTGATGTGGAGTTGCGACTGGATATAGCTACATAAAGCCTGTCCCAATGTTGATGTAGAGTTATGATGGTCTCCACCAAGCACTTACACGCTGCCTAGGTGATTCATGATCAGTGGGAACACAGTTACTTAATGGCAATGGCCAATAAAACAAAAAAAAAAGCATAGAGGAGGAGAATAAAAACAAGAATAAAGCAGGAAGTTCACGACAATGGGAGGAGGCTACCCTCATATGTCATTACGAACCGCGCGTGACAGATTAATCTAGAGGAGACCTTATATCACACCAGCCAAACCAAACCATTCAAGATACAGCCAGCAAGAGATACGTGATCGGCAGACTGAATATTACAAGAAAAGCGCTTTACGTTCTATGGCTGAGGTCTCAGAGATCCCACAGTATTTGGCTCCGCCTGCAACTTAATGGATTCATTGAATACCCTTACATTATCTGGCCAGATTATAATGATCATTGAAAGATTTCTTGTATTTATCTGATATTAGCTTAGTTTCCTCTATATTCGGGATTTTAGTTAAAGAAAGATGATTAACTCTCTCCCACGTTTGTTGGCATTTTGTGGTGCGCTTGATTTTAGTGAGCCTAAGACGGGCGTAAGAGTTTCAGTGAGCCTTTTTCTCTTGTTATTACAGAGGTATTGTAGATAAGAGTGAATTTGTGGTTGCTCTTTGCTAAACATTCTTTAAATTATACTTCTCTTAGTTATTTGTACATGCGACATAATCTTCATTCTGGTGGGAAAATTTAATACATAATTTGAACTGGAAAAGAGCCTCTGTTTTCGTGCAACTTGCAAATTGCGATCCTTTACAAACAGAAAAAAACAACAAATAGGCAAGTACAGTATCAATGTCTGTGAGATCGATAAAGAAAATAATATGAAATGAAAAAAAAAGATATGAGAGGGTAGAGAAATGTAGACCGAGTTTGCTGCTGTTGCATTTGCATTCCTAAGTCCCCAATCAGAAAGGTTTCCCTGACTAGGACATAACTGACATATTGTGATAACCCTAGAACCTGGTAGGAGCCATTAGCAAGCAAGGATCGACTTCCGCCATTCTTATACAAGGAACTGCGCACTCTTATTTACGTCAATTAGGTAATCGGAGCGCTGTCATGTCTAGAAGTTGAACTACTACAAGGTTGTAACATAGTTCAGGAGGCCAGGGATTTGCAAAGCGGAATGCTTCGGAACAATTACCCATGGAACCAACAAGAGGACAGCACCGTACAGAGATATTAAGAAGGCTGTGGATGACTACGCATATTTTGTTTTTCTATTCTCCTTTTTCTTTTGTCTTTCGTCTTTCGTTTATGTGTGATGCTGCAGCCACTATCAAAATCTGATTTCAATAGCCAGGAGTTTTAACAAAACGTATATTATACATTGTAAAATGCACAATATAACGGTTAATTTTATATCGTCTGAGTAGTCATCAAACAATAAATATAAAATAATACAAGTCAAATACAATGCTATCTCTAGTAGGATTCGAACCCCAGCCGACTGCGTGAGAGACGAACACTATACCACAGATCCAAACACCTCAGTGTTATTAACCGACCTAATTACAACGTGTTATCAAATAATATATTTTCTTTACTGCATATGCATTATAATGAGTCATTTCATACAACGCTTATATTATTTCTATCAGTAGGCTATAACGCATGCAACATACTCATACTACTGAAATATAGGAAATATAGGCCATCTTAAATGTGACAGAGACGGCTCAGCTCTTCTAAGTCACCCATACGGTATATTATTATAATTTTAAATTGTAATATTCAATGGGTAACGTCATTTAAGATAGCTTAAACCACCCTCAGTTCGATAATCGGAATTGGTGGGTCCTAAGTTATGGGTTATAATGCTTCAAAAATTCACACGGCCACCATCTTAAAATGGTACGGTTGATGACCTTGTAGTTTAGGCGCATGACGCGTCTCATATGAAGGCATATTGCTAGAAAATTTGGTAGAGATAGGATGATTCGTTTGGTCGTCATTTGATTTTACGTTTTGAACTTTTGAGTGGCCACCTTTCAGTTTTGGTAAAGATGGCGGCGATTTAAAACAAGACACAGTGGTGCGCCCTTTGCTAGTGCTACCTCTGTACCAAATTTCATGCAATTTGGTTTCGTCGTGTTTGAATTGATAAGGGGAGAGGAGACAGATATACACACTCTCTATCACACACACACACATACATAATGACATTTTTTGGCCCGTGTAGATCTCATAAGTCTACTTTCATATTTTGAAAAAATCGAAAGTAGGCTAAAAACACCATAAACGTGTACCGATACTTGATTATAACAATCTGGCCAGGTACTTTACCTTTACCTGTAAGTAATTTCAAATCAAATATACAAGAGTAGTTACGAAGAATATTTAATTTGCATTGTTAAATTACATGGAATGTTTGGCTTCTCCACGATACACATTATGAAATTAGGCATCACTTCACATGCATCAGAGTTTCTTCATTAATCCTCCGAAATAACACTCATAAAGATTGAATTTTTCTAATGGTAGGTGTAGGAATATTTGATTAATCTGATAGGATTTTAGAATATGTTTCGCAAATTATTGTTAATATTGGGTATGTGGTAGACTTTGCCTGTATTTGATAAAAGAGCATGGTTCAACCCACGGCCAACGAGGCACATATTGCTCTCGTACTGATTTCTCTGGACCTTTCGTATTTTGGTGCACTGTAGTGTGAACTATAATCATATTGGTAATTAAGCTTTGTACCTTCAATCAGATGGCAGTCCATTCAAAGTTCTGTATTATATTCCTAAGAATTTGTGGAAATCATATCTTTACGAATTTTCGAAAAATAATCATGTACTAGCATTACCCGTCGCGGCTTCGCCCGCGAATATTCTACGTGTAAAAAGCAAAATCTCAATCATGAATGCTATGACTGATTTATCCTTGGTATGAATAATCATACTTTATCAATTCAGCTACTGGTGCAGTGAATAGGGGTTTGTCATTCCTTCATAGGTATATCAGATCGAAGTTAGTTTTCTGGGAATATCACAGACACTGTTAATTTAAGGGCCTTTAAATGTGGTTTTCGGAGACCCTTTATAGTCGGGTGAAAAAGACCTTTCGTTCCACAATCAGACGTGAAAATTGCGTGAAAAAATTCTAGAGTGCCCCTTGACCCCCTTAAGCGAATTATACTGTATGTATTGATGAATTTTACAGCTTAATTTGGATCAGTGATAACCTTATACCCGTCTAGAAACATTCACACCCGGCCGAAGCCGTCGGATTTTTTAAGAGCGTTAAAAATCCCTCAGTATGCCTTCGGAGGGGAAGTAAAGCCGGCGGTCCCATGTCATAGATTTATGGCATGTTAAAGATCCTTCCACTAATTGCACCTGTGTGAAGCTAAATTGGATAGGTTAAGAATGTAAACAACGCTCTTAGGTTTCTATGTTCGTTGCCAAGAGCCGACTGCGGCGGCATCTAGTAGCTCAGTCCTGAACTTGGCCTAGTAGTCGTTGACGGTGGCACTTGGCGGCAAAAGTAGGAACTATTTGAAAAATTCTTAGTTGCAGTACTTAAATTAACAAACAGATAACACACACTAATACAGTCATCACAATTAACACCGGTTATCAGACAGATTCTACACACACCCAAAGTACACGGGGCTACATGACCGCGTTGTCGCAGCCCCTAAACTTAAGAACCAACCAACCAACCAGAAACATTCACAGTAATGTAATAATTGAAATTGCATTGCGTCTTACAGAAATAGATGGACCTGTGAGATTCTGTTACCATGGATACCGTGTTGCATTATTTCATTAGTTCATTGTAAATATACATGCTTTATGGTATTTATTTAATTGTGAGGCATTTAAAGAGTTAGGGAGTGCGTTTCGCTTACGCATTGGGTTATGCTGAACCTGTAGGTACCCCATATGTGTAGGTTGGCGTTAATGGGATCTTATTTTCGGTACAAAACTGGAATGGGAACTTAGCAGAATAATATAGGGAGTGATTTCTATCATAGATCTGCAGTACATGTGTGTATGAAAGTGTTTATTTACTGGTTCTGGAATATATTAAGTCAAAGGAGAAAAACCGCATTGAAAGTAATTCATTAGAATCAAGCATCTTGCAATGACTGAAATGAGTTAATTGAAGTTCCAAGTTTACAGGCAGTGCAAGGTTAAATGAGTTTTCCTTTTTAAGTCATGGCCCTCGTCTTGTGATAAAAAGTTTCAATTAGCCCTGAAGCGATGAGAGATTGGACAACTGTGATAAGCAACTGTTAGATGACACTTATTGTGAACCTGAGTGCATTTCGTTGTCTACAGTGGCAATCTTCAAGATGTAGCTATTCAGTTGGTCAGCACGAATTTGTGCAACGACTGGGGGGAGGGGTATAAAGAATAAATATGTTGTACCCGATACCTAGTTGAGGCTATCGGCTACGCCAGTTGAGATAGAACCATAGTTGAGATTTATGGGAAAAGAAGAAAAGTTAGCGCTCAGATCGAGTCGAGAAGAGTGGTAGGAAATGACGTAAGAGGCCAAGGATGAAGGAGGCACTACCAGTCAAGCAGATGGAATTATGGAAGGAATATTGGAGTATTATAAAGATCTATATGGAATTTAATATTATATAATCTCAGAAGAGAAGGATATATCAAGAAATTATGGTGATAACTTGAAGAAAGGCAGATAACTCCTTAAGTTATGTTATAACTTATTTGCCGATATGATTGTGGTCGAGATTACAGTTGTGACGTATGACCGCAGAGGGAAGGGGAAGGTCACGTGGTAGCACCGATCGGAGCTCATCGCACCGTCTGAGAACAGCAGTACGAGTCCAGCCAGTCAAGTTGAGCAGAGCACATGGTGCGCTAGGAAAACGACAGCAGTATTAGTCCAGCAAGTTGAGCTGATAGCAACGTGCGCCTGGAGAACGAAAGTAGGTCAGTCAGTTAAGTTGAGCGGAGCACGGTGTGCAGTGCGAGAATCAGATAGCAACGCAAGTTACACAAGCCGTGGAAGTGAAAGAAAGCCGGTGTTCGGGCAGATGTATTTTCAACATCGTGGTTACAATTATGTGAAAGAGCAATGCTTTTCCAATGTTACAGTCGGTTAAAGTAATACGCAGCATTGTGATAGAACTGAGAACATTATTTCGAGCTACATTCTTAATACAGAACAGCACAGCGAAGTGATATAATGAGGCCAGTTTTCAGCGTCACATTATACGAGAACAGTGAGGCGGAACAGGTCGTGCTGGGGCCGACATTTTACAAGCAGGCGACATGCAAGCAGCTGAACATTATTTCGACATTTTGTCAAACTTAATAAGTTTGGACTTGTGTTAGACAGTCCAATTATGCAAGCAGATAGCAATAATACACTGCTATTATGAACCTTTAAATGGACTTCAATATATTTCAACGGTATTACGGCATGTTAGATGATGCATTTTAGACCGGAATATTTAAGGCGACCATGGGGTCCGTCCAACATTACTGCTTTTAGGCAGATGAACAGTTACGAGAATATGCACTTTGTGAACAGTGGCACGTGCAGCATTATAGTTGCTTTTCATAAACAATTATAAAATATCAGTTACGAACACAAATACAGGGTGTTTAAGAAATCAATACACTTTTCTAAATAATTTATTTTCTACTAGTGAAATTCAGCCGTTGTGGAGATTAACTTTTTGTCATATGCAAACCGAACATTGTATGGGACAGTGGCGTGGCATATTGGAAGAGTATGGGGTATTCTACATTTTTGAACTTTTATGGAAGAGTTTGGACAATATCCGTAATGGATAATATTGAATTCATCATGTCGGGCTAGGCGAATACGGAGACGTGATGGCACCACAGAACGATGGATTCGGTTTCTGAGGAAGAGGATATCCAACATCAGATTCACTTTGAATATTAATTCAATCGTTAGTTCAGTGGGTGATACAATGTTTTCGTCGATCTTTCGAGAAATTTGTGGCACACACGAGGATTATCGGCGATCTTTGAATTATATTAACAGCAGAAATAAGAAGGTATTGTAAGAGTTATGACTTTCCTGATATGATTTTTCATGAACACTGGGCATACTTGTATATATTTCTAGTAGGAGTTCTACGATTATTTTGAAATGGCTTAGATATTTTTTGCTCCATTTGCTAGAATATGGTGTTACCATATGATATGGCAGGCACCGTTATACGATGTTCTCACCATTGGTTGGCTTTATTAGGCAGAAGTTTGGTCTTTTTGATATTTTTCAGTAAGGATAGTATTTCTTGGATAGATATTTTTTTGTGGCGAGTGTTTCGAACTCGTGATCAGCAATTGGATAAATTATTTCGTCAGTTCATTTCATACTAGCGAGTATGTATAATTCATCAGTAGGGATTTATATTGGATTGTTTGGTGATGTTAAGATTTTATTCACTCAAGTGAATGAATATCGCTTTTATGTGACAACTAGAGACTTGTTGATTCCAATCTGGTACACTCACTCATCAGTCTACGAGATGGGGCCTTTCGTTTTATACGATTGCGTGGTGGCACACACCTGACCCATCGTCTAGGGCATTATCATGGTAGTCTACGGGGCAGGGCCTTTCGCTTTAGGCGATTGCGTGGTGGCACACACCTTACCTGCCAGTCGAGGGCCTCATTTTTATCATCCGAGTGTACTTAAGATCGTAAGAGCATTAAACAAGAAACTACTAGTCACACATCAGTCGAATTTTGTCAAATAAATTAAAAATAAATGTCAGCAGGGTTACATTTTTTAATTCTTGTTTGCCAATCCAGTATTTTGTTGCTATACTCTTTTGAGAGTACATTCATTTAACAGCTGATACTTTTGATACTTTTGATACTCTTTTGTGAGTAGTTTGATACCTTTGAGTAGGATTTCAAGTAATTGAATCTTGTAAGATGAATAATTTATGGTCAGATTTATTTTGAGGCAGATAAGTATTACATATTTTTGATGTGAGATATTATAACACATTGGTGTTTTTCTTTGAAGTGAATTTTGAGAATTTTAAGAGAATGTATGCTCTATTTAAAAGCAGATCTTGAATTGGATTACGATTACTAAGGTAATTTTTCCTTATTGTTTAAGAAGTTGTCTAGATATGATCAGATTAATTACAGTTCTTGGAGATTGTGTGCGTTAATAATTTGAAGCCAGTTATATATTTTTGTAGATCATGCAACGTGATTAAGTGAAGTTTGTGATAGGTATATTTTTTGGAAGTTGCCAAGTGGAAGTTGCAATATTGCTAATGAGTATTTTGAGGCAGACATGAGGTTGTTGAACCCAGTCTAGCATATTTTTGAGATTCATGCTGTGCGCTGAATAGTTATGGTGTTATGTGGAATAGTTATGGTGTTATGTGGAATAATTATGGTGTTATGTGGAATAATTATGGTATTCAAATGTGGTATTTGATAAAGTGAGAGTATATGATGAAGTTTTGGATAGTGAGATCCAACGTGATTTTGTGAAGGCAATAATATTATTTTGGCATGATAATTAAATACGAGATATAACTTGGAAGTGATAAAACTGTAAGACAACGTTCTATAACCTATATTAAGCAATTTTCTAGGAAATTAAACAAATAAATAATTTTGATAATACAAGATTTTCTGATAATAATAATTTATAAAATAATAATCTGAAGTTTAAGCATATTAATGATCTGACCCAATGAAATATAAAATCTAAATGACTCGATGAAATAAAAATCTAAATAACCAGATGAATTAAAATTTAAATAATTTGATAAATTAAATTTGGAATAAATCGATGAATTAAATAAATGAATGAATTAAAGGTTGAATAAATTAACTGAATTGAATAAATTAATAGGTGATTAAACAGCTGATGAATAACTGAATTAAAAGGTGATAATTAATTAAAGAAGCTAATGATTAATAAAATTTAAATGGATTTAAATAAATTTAAATAAGAAATATGATTTAAATAATTTGATGAATTGCAACTTGAATTAATGAATTAAACAATTTAAATAGATGAATTGAGATGATTTAATCTGAATGAGATATTGAAATGAGAGTGTGTGGATAATTGAAGAATATAATGAATTGATAATATAATAGTCATTCAAATGATTTGATAGTAATGAATTAATTATTCTGACTTGAATATAATGAATATTGAGATGAGAACTAATGTGAGAGATATTTAATTTTGATATGATGATGATGATAACCAATGAATAGCAAAGTTTCTTTGATTCACAAACAAGCAATAATTAGTGACAGTGTAAATATAGTGTAAATTAATTGTTAGATTTATTGGAGCATTTATCAAATTTTTCAGCATGTGAATAAAGCCATTCAAGCCATAAAATAAGTTGATATTTAAATATGTGTTATTAGAATAATTTGTTTAGACAGATTTATATTTTTTTTGACATCCACATTCATCATGTTAACTTAAAAAAAGTTAGATCTCAGGAATCACGAATGTCAGTGACGCATAGACATAGTGCTACGGTGAACCTGAGAACCCAAGCGAACTTTAGCACATTTTCATATTTTATGTGGATGAAGTACACTCTTGAATAGCATGGAGATGGTTCGATTTTCAGGACAATGACAATCTAACGGCGGCATTCGACCATACTCTTAGCTAGGATGAGTGCTTAATATTTCTGTCTGACTATCAAAGTTTGAATAAATTTGTTTTTATCTTAGTTGTGATCTGATGATGATGTGGTTTTCCTAATCCTTTCCTTGTCTTAATTAAGGCTTAACCAGGAAGGATGTGGTTTGATAGGGATTCAGTTAATGGCGCCCATTTCTATTTGTATTTTTTAAATTAAATTTAAGCCCGTAACGACCCTGGAGATACTTTATCTCGTGTTACCCTCTGCTTTTGTGAATTTTCAACTGAATTTCCGACACATTCCTTATTTGACTTCATGTTCATTTAACTCCACTCTGTCCTGGAAATCCAGGAATGCGATGTAATAGCAGATGGGTCATCGTATCCGTCGGCCGAACGGGTACAGAGAGAGAGGGAGAATTGGCGCCCAACGTGGGCCTTCGATTTTGTTTATTCTATGGAAACACATCAGATTTAGATTACGAAGAGATTGATCTCTATTTCAGTTAATGATGTTATAAAATTTATTGAACTTGGTCAGACAATATACTTGTATGCCCATTCCAGTGATCATGTTAATCATATTAGTGTTATATCATGTTTAATTATAAGTCATTTTTCTTATACCCAAGTGAAATCAGGAATTGATACATTGTGATGTTTTGCTATCTAATGTCTCTGAATTAAAACGTTTCTTGAAAGGTATAATTATGTCAGCGGAAGATTTAGCTAAGGTGTTAGGAGAGTTACGGGGTGACATGTCTGGTATTGTAGTAACTATTTCTAAAATGGAATCAGAAGTCAAAGAACAGATAAGTGATTCAGAAGCTAGGTTACAAGCTAAATGTAGAGAAAATGTGAAAGCTTTACAGACTAGTAATGAGGAAAATTTGAGATTATTGCAGACCAGTAATGAAAATAGTTTAAAGTCATTAAAGACTAGATTGCAGTCAAATAGTATAGATGAATTAAAGTCATTGCAGACTAGTAACGAAACTAACTTGAAGTCATTGCAGACTAGCACTGAAAATAATCCAAAAATATTGGAAGAAAGATTGCAGTCAAATAGCAAAGATAGTTTGAAATTATTGGAAGAAAGATTACAGAGTAGTAGTGAAAGTAATTTGAAAGCTAGTGAAGCTAATTTAAAGGATAGTTTTAAATTGTTAGAAACTAGATTACAAGCTCGTAGTGAAGAAAATAACACAGGGTTGAAAAATAATTTAACGAGTTTGGAGAATAGATTAACGTTAAAGAATGATGAAATATTCAAAGCTTTACAAACAGATATAAAGGCAGTAAAAATGAAAGGAGAGAAAAATTTGCAAATGTTAAGAAAAAATATTATTGAGTTAGAAAATAGAGAAGAAGAAAACATTCTTAATTTGAGAACAGATGTTATGTCTATACAGAAAGATATTAAATCAGATGTATCGAAATTACGATTTGATATAGATGGTTTAGTGGCAGATGTAGGCAAAATACAAGAATAGTCTACCGAAGTATCTTTCGAATCCAAGATCAAAGGTTTAGAAATGAATTTAGGTAATGAAATCAAAAGTTTAAAGTCAGTAATTGGGACAGTTAAAGAGGAAGCCTTAGGAGAGGTTAATTATAACTTGAAATCCTTAGAAAACCAATTGCAGGCAGACATTAGGAAAATTGATGATGATATAGATCAAAAAGTTAATGAAAACTTAGCATTGTTCAAAAATAGAGTCGATGCAATAGTGGAAGAACGGTATAGTGAGGTCGATGCCGAAGCAAAAGAAAAGCGTGCAGGGCTGGATGAGAAATTAATCGCAGGTATGGCGAATTTGGAAGCGAGATTTACTGAGAATAAGGAAGCGATGAAGATAGATTCAGCTCAATTCAGGACAGTTGTAGATCAATTAAAAGAACAAGTCGCGTCAGTCAAGACAACATGCGAAGATAAGATAGACAAATTGAAGAACGATTTGGAAGAGAGTAACAGAACGCAGACTGTTATGTCGTTGGATAATTTGGAGACCAAAGTCAAAACAGTGGAAAAGTGAACGGAAGATAGGATGACTAAACTAGAATCTATAATAAACAGTTTTACAAGTCAAAGTGTTACAACGGGGGAGGTATCGATAAATCAGACACCGATAGATCGCAGTATGAACAGTCAAGAGGTTAGCGTAGGAGAAGATAGTCAAACGCAACCGAATGTTACTTTCGAAAGGACTAGTTCAACCCCTCAAGGTAATCCGAATCAGAATAGATGCACGTCTAGTACGAGTGAACGATACTCAGGTCCGGTGACCATAATCAGAAATCTGGATGATAAACCAAGGAAGTTTTCGGGGAACACAGGAGTCACACCAGTCGAATTTCTGAGAGATATTCGCGATTACATGGCGGAACATAGAGTAGCCAAGGAGAGAGAACTAAGGGTAGTCGAACGCGCCTTAGACGGGCCAGCGTTAACTTGGTTTCGCGCATTTAGATGTAACTTTGCGAACATGGAACAATTTGTCATAAAATTTTTACGAAGATTCTGGAGTGCAGAGGATCAGCTGAACGTAAGAGCAGAAATGTACTCGAAACGTTATTCTACGTCGCATCCGACGCATTATGAAAATTACTTTACCTCGCAATTGGCTAAATTACAATTTTTGATTCCTCCATTGCCAGAAGAAGAACTTTTGCAAGCAATAGCAAGGCAGTTGCCAGTTGAGGTACAAAGATCACTCATAGCGTCAGGAGTGAACACACTTGACATTATGATGATATCCTACGCAGATTGGATTATACGAGCGCTCAGATGACACCCAGAACGTGAAGGAATGAAAATCGAAACACGCAAGAAGTGAATGCGGTAGTTGTCGATAATGCAGCACAGACAGATAGAAGAGATTCCTGGGGAAACAGAAGAAACGAAGGGAATAGAGGAAATATTCACAACGTCCGTGGGAATGACAGATATCGAGGACCATATGAGAGGCCATATGATCAAGATACAAGAGATAGTAGATACAGGAACTACGATCAGAATTCCAGATACCAGAACCGGAACAGATATAATAATCGATATCGAGGCAGATACAACTGGAACCAAAATCAGCAGTCCAATCAAAACAATAGGCAAGATAATAGAAGGAATGATCAAAACGAAAGACAAGATAATCAAGAATATGGGAGATCAAGGCAAGAGAATAGACAGCCTAGTGCACCATCCGAAGAGGTAATTCCAGATGTCAATAGGGCAAGCACGAGTGGTGAAGGAAGAAAAAAACGACAAATTAACGCCGAATCAGAATACTAATCATTGGGAATCCATCATCATAGTTGAGACATATCAAGTCAAGGACGAAGAATTAATTTAAGAAGATATAGTCCACCGAGGGAATAGACACGAATGAAGTTGTTGGAACTTTCAACGCAGCCAGCATTAGGAAGTATCATTATGCTTAGAAAGAGGATGATTGCCGAGCTATCGTGTACATGATTTGTTGTGTGTATAGAATGCCTGAGAGTATATATTTTTTCTCAAATCTGATAAAATAGGAGATGTACGGGAGAGATGTACCCGATACCTAGTTGAGGCTATCGGCTACGCCAGTTGAGATCGAGCCATAGTTGAGATTTATGGGAAAAGAAGAAAAGATAGCGCTCAGATCGAGTCGGGAAGAGTGGTAGGAAATGACGTAAGAGGCCAAGGATGAAGGAGGCACTACCAGTCAAGCAGATGGGATTATGGGAGGAATATCGGAGTATTATAAAGATCTATATGGAATGTAATATTATATAATCTCAGAAGAGAAGGATATATCAAGAAATTATGGTGATAACTTGAAGAAAGGCAGATAACTCCTTAAGTTATGTTATAACTTATTTGCCGATATGATTGTGGTCGAGATTATAGTTGTGACGTATGACCGCAGAGGGAAGGGGAAGGTCACGTGGTAGCGCCGATCGGAGCTCATCGCACCGTCTGAGAACAGCAGTACGAGTCCAGCCAGTCAAGCTGAGCAGAGCACATGGTGCGCTAGGAAAACGACAGCAGTATTAGTCCAGCAAGTTGAGCTGATAGCAACGTGCGCCGGGAGAACGAAAGTAGGTCAGTCAGTTAAGTTGAGCGGAGCACGGTGTGCAGTGCGAGAATCAGTTAGCAAGGCAAGTTACACAAGCCGTGGAAGTGAAAGAAAGCCGGTGTTCGGGCAGATGTATTTTCAACATCGTGGTTACAATTATGTGAAAGAGCAATGCTTTTCCAATGTTACAGTCCGTTAAAGTAATACGCAGCATTGTGATAGAACTGAGAACATTATTTCGAGCTACATTCTTAATACAGAACAGCACAGCGAAGTGATATAATGAGGCCAGTTTTCAGCGTCGCATTATACGAGAACAGTGAGGCGGAACAGGTCGTGCTGGGGCCGACATTTTACAAGCAGGCGACATGCAAGCAGCTGAACATTATTTCGACATTTTGTCAAACTTAATAAGTTTGGACTTGTGTTAGACAGTCCAATTATGCAAGCAGATAGCAATAATACACTGCTATTATGAACCTTTAAATGGACTTCGATAAATTTCAACGGTATTACGGCATGTTAGATGATGCATTTTAGACCGGAATATTTAAGGCGACCATGGGGTCCGTCCAACATTACTGCTTTTAGGCAGATGAACAGTTACGAGAATATGCACTTTGTGAACAGTGGCACGTGCAGCATTATAGTTGCTTTTCATAAACAATTATGAAATATCAGTTACGAACACAAATACAGGGTGTTTAAGAAATCAATACACTTTTCTAAATAATTTATTTTCCACTAGTGAAATTCAGCCGTTGTGGAGATTAACTTTTTGTCATATGCAAACCGAACATTGTATGGGACAGTGGCGTGGCATATTGGAAGAGTATGGGGTATTCTACATTTTTGAACTTTTATGGAAGAGTTTGGACAATATCCGTAATGGATAATATTGAATTCATCATGTCGGGCTAGGCGAATACGGAGACGTGATGGCACCACAGAACGATGGATTCGGTTCCTGAAGAAGAGGATATCCAACATCAGATTCACTTTGAATATTAATTCAATCGTTAGTTCAGTGGGTGATACAATGTTTTCGTCGATCTTTCGAGAAATTTGTGGCACACACGAGGATTATCGGCGATCTTTGAATTATATTAACAGCAGAAATAAGAAGGTATTGTAAGAGTTATGACTTTCCTGATATGATTTTTCATGAACACTGGGCATACTTGTATATATTTCTAGTAGGAGTTCTACGATTATTTTGAAATGGCTTAGATATTTTTTGCTCCATTTGCTAGAATATGGTGTTACCATATGATATGGCAGGCACCGTTATACGATGTTCTCACCATTGGTTGGCTTTATTAGGCAGAAGTTTGGTCTTTTTGATATTTTTCAGTAAGGATAGTATTTCTTGGATAGATATTTTTTTGTGGCGAGTGTTTCGAACTCGTGATCAGCAATTGGATAAATTATTTCGTCAGTTCATTGCATACTAGCGAGTATGTATAATTCATCAGTAGGGATTTCTATTGGATTGTTTGGTGATGTTAAGATTTTATTCACTCAAGTGAATGAATATCGCTTTTATGTGACAACTAGAGACTTGTTGATTCCAATCTGGTACACTCACTCATCAGTCTACGAGATGGGGCCTTTCGTTTTATACGATTGCGTGGTGGCACACACCTGACCCATCGTCTAGGGCATTATCATGGTAGTCTACGGGGCAGGGCCTTTCGCTTTAGGCGATTGCGTGGTGGCACACACCTTACCTGCCAGTCGAGGGCCTCATTTTTATCATCCGAGTGTACTTAAGATCGTAAGAGCATTAAACAAGAAACTACTAGTCACACATCAGTCGAATTTTGTCAAATAAATTAAAAATAAATGTCAGCAGGGTTACATTTTTTAATTCTTGTTTGCCAATCCAGTATTTTGTTGCTATACTCTTTTGAGAGTACATTCATTTAACAGCTGATACTTTTGATACTTTTGATACTCTTTTGTGAGTAGTTTGATACCTTTGAGTAGGATTTCAAGTAATTGAATCTTGTAAGATGAATCATTTATGGTCAGATTTATTTTGAGGCAGATAAGTATTACATATTTTTGATGTGAGATATTATAACACATTGGTGTTTTTCTTTGAAGTGAATTTTGAGAATTTTAAGAGAATGTATGCTCTATTTAAAAGCAGATCTTGAATTGGATTACGATTACTAAGGTAATTTTTCCTTATTGTTTAAGAAGTTGTCTAGATATGATCAGATTAATTACAGTTCTTGGAGATTGTGTGCGTTAATAATTTGAAGCCAGTTATATATTTTTGTAGATCATGCAACGTGATTAAGTGAAGTTTGTGATAGGTATATTTTTTGGAAGTTGCCAAGTGGAAGTTGCAATATTGCTAATGAGTATTTTGAGGCAGACATGAGGTTGTTGAACCCAGTCTAGCATATTTTTGAGATTCATGCTGTGCGCTGAATAGTTATGGTGTTATGTGGAATAGTTATGGTGTTATGTGGAATAATTATGGTGTTATGTGGAATAATTATGGTATTCAAATGTGGTATTTGATAAAGTGAGAGTATATGATGAAGTTTTGGATAGTGAGATCCAAAGTGATTTTGTGAAGGCAATAATATTATTTTGGCATGATAATTAAATACGAGATATAACTTGGAAGTGATAAAACTGTAAGACAACGTTCTATAACCTATATTGTTTTAGATCCCTTATTTAGGGGTGGTAGGACCTAAAACGGAAGAGTTACTGTATTGATTTTGAATGGAGTGTCTAAAAGGGGGTAGCTGCCTTTGGAGGGGCAAGCTGACCAGTGTGGAGTGTTGTTTAGCGTTAGGAACTAGGGGGCGCTCCTATAAAGACTGTAAATGTGGTTTAAGGGATGTAGCCTTAGCACGCGGGTCGATGTACTAGTCGCCCAGCCGGCTACTTATTATATAATCACCTTGCTAGTGTCAGCGGTTCGGCACGCGCTTCACTTGAGCACGCGAGCCGCTGTGAGGAATACAATGACGTCTGAGTTGGCGTTATTACTACGGTGTGTCACGTCTGACTGTGACGGGAGTAAGGAAGGACGTGGGGACGTGAAGAAGAGTGTAGATCAGTAATGCAAGTGTAAGAGACTGACCAAGTGTTTATTGGTCAGCAATGAGTAACTGTTAGTCCCTTTTAAGGGATCTTGTGATGTTATAATGTGAGTACAAACTGTGGGTGTTAGGTTACAAAAGTAGGATTCTGAACACTGACTGACTGACTCACCTCGGTTGACACTGTCGTTAGCCTCCGGCTGTCTCGTCGAAGCACTGATGATGGAGAGATCCTCGTGACCCACTTAAGGCACCTTTTATACCTTTAGCCTCTGTTCTGTCAGCGCGTTGTGGCATAGTTGAACCAGTTTGTAGTATGTCGCTGTGTGTCATAATTACGCAAGGGTTGAGCTGCTTTATGGAGTAGCCAGCTGCCCTTATAGTATTGATGGATATTGGGTAGGCTTTTAAAGGGTTGCCTTTTATGAGATTTAGACAGATGATGGGGGGGATGATCTCTAAGGGGTGCATACCCCTTGGGTATTGTACAAGCCTCTTCCTCCATTTGGTCGCGTCCTCGCGACCGGGAAGGGCACTTGGGGTTGGGATGTTGTCGTAGTAGTTTTTGAATCCCCCTCGTCTCTTCTGGTGGTGGCGTCGTAAGCGTCGTCGTATGGAACGGGTGTCGTCGTGCAGAAGTGTAGGTGTGCGGTCAGCCCGTGTTCAGAGGGGAGGGTTATGGGGTGTACATAGATATGTATGTATATAAATTTTACATTGCATGGTGAAATGTGCATTAACATTGTTGAATAAAGAAAATAATTGCTATTGAGGCACAATCGCCATTGCCGTTGTCGGCATAAAAAAGAAAAAAAACATGGTTATACATGGTTACATAGTTGTGCAGGGAGGAAAAACCCAGGGCCGAACGGATGATTGCGTCGTCCGCCCTATCTTGGGGAAAAAGTGCTCCCTGCAATAAAGAAGATAGGAGAGAATAGAAAAAAATGGGTGTTCCAGGGTATAATTTAAAGGAAATATTTAAAATGTATTTATTGGTGTGGGATAAAACGGAACACCCTGACAAATGGGGAAGTTAGAAGAGAGAAAAATGAAAGAAAACAATTCACAGACATTGGTTACGTGTTACCTTAGCAAACGAAACAAAACAAAACAAAAATATAGACATCGTGTACACGTGAACTTGATAAACAGACAAAAATATATATAGTGTTTAATGTATTATGTTGCGATGCTGACATTTAGGAATTTCCATTGGAATAATTGCCCGTGGGCGCATGAATATGTATGTAGTTTACTCTTTAAAATTATGAACTACAATGACCTTATGTCTACTTAAGCGCGCTAAACCCTTATAATTCTAGTTTTTGTTTGGATCCTCGCGTGCACGCTACCTGTTTGTACGTACGCTTGCCGTATCACGGCTGATCCTATACGGCCACCTCTTGGCACGGTTGAGTGGTCGTACCGCTTGCAGTGTATTCTTAATACCTAGTCTGTGAAGCATCCTCTGTGGGTGAATGCTTGCACACTTGGCCATGAGGGTCGCCGCCACATGCCGGTTGCGCCCTCATCGCCGTAAGCTGCGTCGCATTTTGACGCTTCAAGTGTTTTTGTTTTATGCAGATCTGCCAGCAAGCCTGATGCCCCACAGGCATCATTCCTGCTGTGCAGATTATTGACGTGTAGCTGTAAAAAAAATGTAGTGAGTGTGTAAGTGAGAATGAATGTTAAATGGAGGTTAGTATGCACAGGTATAATACTACAATAAGGGGGCATTAAATAGCATGTTGCTGCTATCTGGCAGCAAAATCATAATTACACGTGTCATATTCTAGGTGACAATGCCTGCAAAAAAAAAATGGAGAGGTTAACAAAACATTGAAATTCCCTATTCCATATGCCGCTTCCTGTGGCAGCGTTGCCACAGTCTGAAGCCCCTTTTTACCTGTGAAAAGAATGGCATGGTTATTATTACTCGATATATGGCCGGGCTTACCCTATATGGTGCCGTGACGTCATTTCCTAATGTGTTGTAGTATTGGGCTTACCCTGGCAACGAATTTGGGCCGCCAGGCGCCGAAATTTTACCTCAATATATGTATTTAAAAAAATTGTCTTAAATGTAAGACTATGCTACATTATAATAACTTATCATGAGTTATCGGACTTACCCTGATGACGGATTTGTGGGTCATCAGGCGCCGAACGGCGTTCTCTTATACTACTTATTCTACTTATGGTATATATAAAAAAAAACTACATCTAAGCCGAGAGGGTTGCCTTAATCTATTGCCGAAAGATGCTGTGCTGAATTGCAACAGTGTTCATTAAATTTGCTTAATCCTAGGTTGCGTGTCAAATGCAACCGTCTATAACTAAATTTGGCCTAGGACGATCGCCTGGGGCAATTAAATCCCCAGATCACCACCCGCACGAGCCCCAGAAACACCGGTTGTCTCTAGGGTCGCTAGATTCCGTCCCCTTAACTCTAGGTGTCGACGTCTATTACTAGGACTAATCTATGCGCAGGCGCTTACGGTGCCACTAAGCTAACCGTTTCGCCCGCTGTAACTTTCGTGTTCATAACCGGGTGCTGTTCCTATTTGACGTAGGTGAGCCGCCCACTTGGCTCCTGTGAGGGGCGCGCAATGCCCCATCTCTTAATGCCCTCTGACTGCCCGATGCGTCGTCATTTATGTGGGCATTGGACAGTGTGGTCCAATGGCATAATATCCTCCGGGAAAAAAGCGTCCGGGGAGTCCTCTTTGCCTGTGTCGGCCGCAATATTTGTATTCATATGTCCTCCGGGAAGTGAGCGTCCGGGGAGTCCTCTTCGCCTTAATCGGCATTGCTGGGTTGGCCCACTGAACCCTTTTGAGTGCCCGCTATGCTACTCATTTAAGAACTCTGGCGACCCGTTGTCGTCCATTTACGTGGGCGCAGGACCGAATGAGCGCGTACATTCCATATATATATATTCATATTTCATTCTGCATTATTGATTACCGTCGTGGTCTTCACCTTCACCTCGCGGGGTAAGGACTTGTCGGATCTAGGATTGGTCCTGCTGAACCCTTGGATCCTGCTTCACTCCTGACGAATAGGAGTCTGACTCCCCGCCATGGAAGTCCTACTTACGTAAATTTAACTAACAGTCTAGTCATAATATGGTCGTCTCTAGGGATAGCTCCCGAGGCCGACGCGGAGTGAGCTATTTCTCCCGCCATTCTCAGAAAGTCTCCCTGCAGGTCTTGGCTTCGACGACCGTGGCTCAAAGTGGGTTTAGCATCCCTTCCTCCCAGGGGCGGTTTATGCGCACCTAGGATTCCAGAGCTTGCCCGACCAGGCCGCGAATGCTTTGACCTTACGTGGTTCGTCTATTTGGTCTAGTCGTCAGTAATTTGATGAGCCGACTGGGGTAAGGGTCCACATCGCCTTCCCCAGCTCTGCTCCTAGTGTTGTGCTTTTGACCTTTGGCTAACGCCGGTATCATCAGCCAGGGTGTTTCAGATTCCCTTTTTTTTTTTTTTTTTTTTTTAAATATAGGTGTAACCTGTGTAAAAAGTGTCAAATGTAAAATACTTCCAGTGTGGCGGGCTGGTAAAACCTCTACATACGTAGACTACTTTAGGCTACCTGTGCTATATCAGCTTCTCCAGCGATAATGCTCTTTTTTAACCTTGATGGAGGTGTTAGTAGGGTCTGTGGCGTCAGGTACCCTGTTATTGTGATCTGGGGGTAGTTATCTGTAGAGTGGGTTAAAGCAGGGTAGGAGGAGGTTGCGCACTTCCGAATTCCGCGTTAGTGGCGGCCTGGAACCGGTTTTTGTGCTGGGATGCTCCTACAGTGAGTGGAACGGGGCAGGTAATTCCCGGGGTTGCAAAAAATAAAATAAAAATCCATGCCGGTCTGATATCAATATCCCCTGGTGAATGGATGGGATATACATGCATGCGTCTGGATATGAGGCGTTTGCACTCATGTATGGATAGGTGTAGGTTGAGGCATAATACTAATATATTTCCCTCTCATGCGGGATGATTTAAATTTAAAAAAAAATGGTTAGTATTTATTACTTATGGCCTCATCTCTCATATGGAGATGTGCATTACGCTTAGTTGGTGTTTGCCGACGCACCCCTCTCATTCAGGTGATAGCGGTGGGGCTCAAGGCGTAGCATGCCCTTTCTGTAAACACATGAAGTTTACCAACCCTTATGTATACTTTGTAGTGTAGTGTAGCTGTGCTGGTCGTGTTCATGTGTCTGCGTTGTTTATGTTTGGACGTGAAAAGGTTATGGGAAGGGAGTAGAGTGGGACGCTGTTAGCATGTTCTCTTGTCATCCTCCCTTGGTCCATGTTGGTTTTCTATCCGCGCTTTGGGATAGCGAAGCTTCACGACCTACTCTGGTCCGTTATAGGGCTAAGTCCTAGTCGCCTGGAATGATTTGTTTCGGGACTAGGGTCGCAAAAAGAAGTTGTTAAGGGGAGGTCCCGTTTCCTCAAAGTCCCTATGTTCGCCCATGATTGGTGAGCGCGTTTGTGTGTGTGTGTGTGACTACGCTCCGCTACACCACGCGGACGCCTGGTCTGCTGTAGGGCCAAGTCCTACTGTGTATATTGTGTATGGGTAGGAAGCGCCCGTGGCCTGCCAACGTCTTTACGAACGTGCTACTCTGGGCCTGCGACAAGTTTTGGTCTGTGACGTCTGCTTGTTGATAAATGCTTTCGCAGTGTTGAAAAATGTATAGTGTTATGATTGTTCTGCATTTGTTTATTCATGGTCACTGCCACTACACAATCGCGTTTTGTCATCGACAGTGTTGCAAAGTGGCTAAGTCTGCAAGTCATCAGTTTGTGTGTGTAACTTCAGGCCGGGATTTTATGTAGGTTAACCACTGTTGCGTGTTTTTCTGCACGTATGCCAGTGTGGTCATTGTGTTAAATTCCTGGCGGCCCGATGTGGTAATCCGCCCTGCTACTATTGCCGTTGTGTGGCCATTATTCCGTAAGACCGTTGTCTTACGAAATTTATATGTCTCTGTCTGGAAAGTCCATTTTCCCTGTCAAGTGTATTTCTGGAATTTTATGCCTGTCATTTGGCCGCAGGAATGTAGTATTATCTGTCTAAGCCGTTATATGGGCCAATTTTGGTGTGATTGGAAGGCCGTCTGCTTGTTTTTCCCTGGCGTGCAATTTTCTCTGGGGTTCGAACCCGTGTTCTATGTAATTCTCTGTGTTATATGTCTGCGTTGTTCATGTTCTGCGGGCATTCTGTCTGTATTTTGTTTGTGTTTCTCGTACCGAAAATACCGTTGTTTAGTTAGTTTTCGGTACGAGGTTTTTGTGTGTGGACATGGGTTCGAAGCCGGTTGTCTGTAAAGATTTGGTGGCCATTTCTGTGCCGCCTACACTATGGCAAATGGGCTGTGTGTTTTTCTATGCGCAACCCCTAGTATACCTTCCTGCGAGGAGTTTGCTTATTTTTGCCCTCTCCTCGTAGTGTAAATTTTGAAGATATAGGGTTCTTGGGTTGGCTATGAATGATTCCGTGCTGTGGGCTTTGGGAACTGTCGTCTGTAAGGCTCGCAGTTTATCACTGAGGTCTGCTTTACTGCTGATTATGGTGGTGTCGGGTTGCAATGTCTTGCGCGCTCGCTTGTTTACTTGTTTCGATAACGCTGTGTATCCGAACATGTGTTCTTAATCAGCCTGCTTTCTGTTAGTGCTCTTCGCATTATAAAAAGGCAAGAGGGGAATTTTGTGGTTTAACGTGACCATTTCTGGAGATCATGTGCCACGGGATTTCCGTTCTACTTGGAATCCAAACCACAGGCCATGGCATTTCACTTCGGAAATCTCATATGCATTGGCCGTCTGCAAAAGAACCTTCCATTGACTACACTTGTGTCCCCGAGTGTTGTGTTATGTATACCTATGTATAAAATATATATATAGTTTATTTGGCCATTTTTCTTTCTTGGGCTAAATGTGTGAAACAAAAAAAAAATTATTTATGCCCCGCTCTGAATTAAGAGAGCACATTGAAAGAAAATAATAGTAGGTGGCGTTAGTCTCTAAAAATTATGTCGTGAGCACTATGTTTTTGAAAAAAAATGGTGATTGGGACCTGAGTGTAGTATTTACCATTTTGGTAACGTGAGTACTATCGTAATCTGGTTACGTCTCAGGGGAATCTACCGACACTGTCTAGTACACCTTAGGAAGGCCATTGCCAGACGTAACTGATACCCTTGTATCCACGTCACGAGCAAAGCCAGTGCACTGTGGGAGTCAAACCTGCCTATCAAAGTAATTGTAACTCACCAAAATGACAGTGTCTCATCCCGGTGTGCAATTGGGCTTTTTAGTTGGTTAAAGCACACCTCCCAAAATTTTTTTTTTGAAACTAGTTTGAGATTCTTAATTCTTGCCATACTTACGGTTTTCGCCCGCAACAAGAGAATCTGTCAAACTGTGGAACCATAACGTAGAACGTCTAGTCATTTCTACTTAGAAAGACTCCCTTAAGCTCTATGCTGTGATTTTATGCCTAAGTTGTGTTCAAAATATCTCTTTCCGGCCTTAAGCCTGATGGGCTTTCACTTGGCTTAGTGATGGCCTAATAGAAAGATGCCATGGTTCCCAAAAAAAAACACAGAAGGATTTAAAATTACTCACTTCTAATTTGGCCATGTTGCCCTGTATATACATAAAATACGAGAAAGAAAAAAAAATGCGCAGTTTATGTTTACTATGTAATTGTCGGTCTATTTTCTGATATCTCCCGCGTGAAAGAACTTGTGTGGCCATTTATGATGGGGGAAGTGATGTTATTTTATTTCTTTGGCCTTGGTGGAAGTCGTTATCGTCTTTCGAGCTTCAGTGCTCAGAAAGGTGAAGGGTTTTGCCCTGTTACGATATTATAGGCCTCTGAAATCCATTGAGGTGTTTCTTTGCTGTTTTCCGGCGGAATTTCTAGCAAAGTAAGCCTTGCCCTACTTCCACCGTAGCGCGTGTTTCTAGGTCTAAGTGTACCTGTATTTAAGGGCGTTATTGCGCTTGGCGCTATCTTAGCAGATTTTGCGGGAGTGTATGTATGTTTGACTGCGAGGTTTTGTGGGGTGGGTAATAATACCTTTCCTAATCCCCGTGTATTGTATGGTAATGCCTGTTTAATCTGTATGTGCGTGTACCGTGCATCCTGAGGGACTAATGCCGGTGTTCGCCTCCGTTCTGGCAAATTTGCCCTTTGAACTGGCGGTGAGGGCCGCTTAAGTGCCTGTTTTTGTCCTGCCAATGTGGTGTCGTGTAGCCTGTCCGCTTTCTGGCCCGTGGCCACGGCAGACTCCTGCCACTGTGTTAGCCTATCTGTGTGAGTGTATGTAGGCTTTATATGTGGTAGGTCAGGCTCTACGTCGTCAGCCCATGACGAGGTTACCTCCTGTTGTCCCTCTGTCGTATTATGTGTGATTGAAGGTCCTGGCTTCAACTCCCTCTCGTTCATCCGGTCCGAGGGGATTGTTCTAGGCTCTTCCCCTCGGCTTGGCAAAATTGCCTTCCGATCCGGAGCTGGAGGACGTGTGTCTGTGTAGGATGTATTCTTTAGTATGTTGGAGCCTAACCTGGCCGTCTCCTGGACTGTGGCCACGGCGAACTCCTGCCACTGCGTGGCAGTACTTGTCGAGAGGGACATCCTCGCAAATTGTCGAGTTAGCGTATCTACGCTTATGTCCTCTCTCGGCTGGGCTGGTGGCCCTACCATGAACTCAAAAATGGCCTTGTTGGTTTGGAGTTCACGGTATTCGTCCCAAATTTGGGTGTACTGCCTATTGAGGCATATGGCCTGTTCAGCGACTTTGGTGTCCTGAGTCCCTATCCGTCTGTGTTCCGTGATGAGTGTTCCCCATTGTTGGAACATAAACTCGTGTCGACAGTGTAGTTGCCAGTGTGCTTTTATGATTTGTGTGCGGAGGGTGGGGATTTTCGCCCGAATCTTGCGATTTTTAGCACTGCGGAGTGGCCGGACAAGGGCTCTTATGATCCGCATGTACTGGGCGTGCAGGAGCTGCTGAAACCTTCTGAGGTAGTCCTGCCTAGTTTCAAAAACTCTGTGCCAGGCAATTAATTCCTGGTACTCCCCAATGCTCCTTAGCACAGCTAGGCGGTATAGGGGGGCCATGTTGAATGGAGTGTATGTGAAAAAATAATAAAAGAAAAATCTGTGCGTGTTTTGACAGTGTATTCTTATATTTCTCTGATTCTGTATGGGGCTGGGGGGTTGGTTTGTTAAGAATTTCCCCTTTGTAGCTAGTTTGGAGCACTCAAAAAAAAATATGGTGCTTTCTGTCTGGGGGAAAAATTTTTTCACTATCTGCTTGGCTTTTTGCGGTTCAGAGGGGGTCGTTTTGACTACGAGGGCTCGTTGGTTGAGTCCTGTTACTGCGCGTAGTACCCCGCCTCCACCATCTGTTTTAGATCCCTTATTTAGGGGTGGTAGGACCTAAAACGGAAGAGTTACTGTATTGATTTTGAATGGAGTGTCTAAAAGGGGGTAGCTGCCTTTGGAGGGGCAAGCTGACCAGTGTGGAGTGTTGTTTAGCGTTAGGAACTAGGGGGCGCTCCTATAAAGACTGTAAATGTGGTTTAAGGGATGTAGCCTTAGCACGCGGGTCGATGTACTAGTCGCCCAGCCGGCTACTTATTATATAATCACCTTGCTAGTGTCAGCGGTTCGGCACGCGCTTCACTTGAGCACGCGAGCCGCTGTGAGGAATACAATGACGTCTGAGTTGGCGTTATTACTACGGTGTGTCACGTCTGACTGTGACGGGAGTAAGGAAGGACGTGGGGACGTGAAGAAGAGTGTAGATCAGTAATGCAAGTGTAAGAGACTGACCAAGTGTTTATTGGTCAGCAATGAGTAACTGTTAGTCCCTTTTAAGGGATCTTGTGATGTTATAATGTGAGTACAAACTGTGGGTGTTAGGTTACAAAAGTAGGATTCTGAACACTGACTGACTGACTCACCTCGGTTGACACTGTCGTTAGCCTCCGGCTGTCTCGTCGAAGCACTGATGATGGAGAGATCCTCGTGACCCACTTAAGGCACCTTTTATACCTTTAGCCTCTGTTCTGTCAGCGCGTTGTGGCATAGTTGAACCAGTTTGTAGTATGTCGCTGTGTGTCATAATTACGCAAGGGTTGAGCTGCTTTATGGAGTAGCCAGCTGCCCTTATAGTATTGATGGATATTGGGTAGGCTTTTAAAGGGTTGCCTTTTATGAGATTTAGACAGATGATGGGGGGGATGATCTCTAAGGGGTGCATACCCCTTGGGTATTGTACAATATTAAACAATTTTCTAGGAAATTAAACAAATAAATAATTTTGATAATACAAGATTTTCTGATAATAATAATTTATATAATAATAATCTGAAGTTTAAGCATATTAATGATCTGACCCAATGAAATATAAAATCTAAATGACTCGATGAAATAAAAATCTAAATAACCAGATGAATTAAAATTTAAATAATTTGATAAATTAAATTTGGAATAAATCGATGAATTAAATAAATGAATGAATTAAAGGTTGAATAAATTAACTGAATTGAATAAATTAATAGGTGATTAAACAGCTGATGAATAACTGAATTAAAAGGTGATAATTAATTAAAGAAGCTGATGATTAATAAAATTTAAATGGATTTAAATAAATTTAAATAAGAAATATGATTTAAATAATTTGATGAATTGCAACTTGATATAATGAATTAAACAATTTAAATAGATGAATTGAGATGATTTAATCTGAATGAGATATTGAAATGAGAGTGTGTGGATAATTGAAGAATATAATGAATTGATAATATAATAGTCATTCAAATGATTTGATAGTAATGAATTAATTATTCTGACTTGAATATAATGAATATTGAGATGAGAACTAATGTGAGAGATATTTAATTTTGATATGATGATGATAACCAATGAATAGCAAAGTTTCTTTGATTCACAAACAAGCAATAATTAGTGACAGTGTAAATATAGTGTAAATTAATTGTTAGATTTATTGGAGCATTTATTAAATTTTTCAGCATGTGAACAAAGCCATTCAAGCCATAAAATAAGTTGATATTTAAATATGTGTTATTAGAATAATTTGTTTAGACAGATTTATATATTTTTTGACATCCACATTCATGATGTTAACTTAAAGAGAAGTTAGATCTCAGGAATCACGAATGTCAGTGACGCATAGACATAGTGCTACGGTGAACCTGAGAACCCAAGCGAACTTTAGCACATTGTCATATTTTATGTGGATGAAGTACACTAGAGCCTCCGTGGCTTAGGCGGCAGCCCGCCGGCCTCTCACCGCTGGGTCCGTGGTTCAAATCCCGGTCACTCCATGTGATATCTGTGCTGGACAAAACGGAGGCAGATAGGTTTTTCTCCGGGTACTCCGGTTTTCCCTGGCACAATTGCATTCCAGCAACACTCTCCACTATCATTTCATTTCATCTGTCATTCATTTAATCATTGCCCCAGAGGAGTGCGACAGGCTTCGGCAGCCGGCACACTTCGTATCCTCGTCGCTAGATGGGGGCTTCATTCATTCCATTCCTGACCCGGTCGGAGACTGGAAGCAGGCAGTGGATTTTCATTTTCATGTGGATGAAGTACACTCTTGAATAGCATGGAGATGGTTCGATTTTCAGGACAATGACAATCTAACGGTGGCATTCGACCATACTCTTAGGTAGGATGAGTGCTTAATATTTCTGTCTGACTATCAAAGTTTGAATAGATTTGTTTTTATCTTAGTTGTGATCTGATGATGATGTGGTTTTCCTAATCCTTTCCTTGTCTTAATTAAGGCTTAACCAGGAAGGATGTGGTTTGCTAGGAATTCTGTTGATGGCGCCCATTTCTATTTGTATTTTTTAAAATTAAATTTAAGCCCGTAACGACCCTGGAGATACTTTATCTCGTGTTACCCTCTGTTTTTGTGAATTTTCAACTGAATTTCCGATACATTCCTTATTTGACTTCATGTTCATTTAACTCCACTCTGTCCTGGAAATCCAGGAATGCGATGTAATAGCAGATGGGTCATCGCATCCCTCGGCCGAACGGGTACAATGTAAATACGCTCCTGGAAATAGACAAGTCAACACTGTGGTGCAGCGATACCTACTAACAAAGATAAGTTAACATTACAAATAGAGTTCTGTAGTGCATGCTTTTATTGCTAATTTTATTTATTTACTAGCTGAAGTACCCGTTCTTCGAACGGCTTTTAGTACTTGCTGGCCTAAATCATTCAAATAATCACACATTCGTAATGTAGTTATGTTATTTCCATTTTACCAAGCCTGTCGCACTCCCCTGGGGCAATGATTAAATAAATGACAGATGAAATTAAATGATATTGGAGGTTGTTTCTGGAATGAAATTGTGATAGAAAAAAACCGGAGTACCCGGAGAAAAGCCTGTCTGCCTCCGCTTTGTAGGTAGGAAAGTGTGTTTATATATTGGAAATAAATATCAGATTCTATGTAGTAAAAGTTAAATAACCTTTCTGAAATATTGAACACCTATCGTTTAACGTCTTCATACCAGTGACGGCCGGTGGCTTGTAAAGCTGGGTGTTGCACCAACATTTCTGATGTCGCAATTTTATATGGGAAGTTTACACATGTAACAAAAATTAATTAACGTTAGATAAACTACATTTCTATAAAAACTGAAATACATGGGTTTTCCAAACTAACTGAACGTTCGACAAATAGACAAATTTTAATGGCTCTTTTGGGCTTCTTCCTATAAGAATTCATAAAAAATCATATGTATGTATTTACGCCCTATGTCTGAGTTAATTGGAAGAATTTAAAACACAGCAGGTTGTCTAAGGTTGGGTCTCTATCTCCAGGATAATAAACATTCTCAACATAAAAATATGGCAACCGAAAAGTTTGTACGTTACGAAAAATGATATTACTAACAAAGATGGGCACATATTCTGCATAAGGATAGGATTTTTTTACTATAGGTTGAACCCCATCAGAGGAACCAGCCATGAAGTGCGCTCTGTCATACGTCTGCGCAATTCATTTTTGCGGAGTTTCATTCAATTTCTGCTTCTTTAATTAATCCAGTAAACACGCTGCTAATGTGTGTGCATCATGTTTTGTTTGCCTCTTACTACGTAACTTATCGGTACACAACAGCCATCTGAAATATGTTTGAAATATCACTAGTTTCATCTGCTATAATGGCTAAAATTTCCGATTCCTTTATTTGCTTTGATACTTCTTCTTGGCAAACCACCAACATAATCTGTAAAATTTAATTTTCAATTGTTTTGGACGTTCCTTTGAAAACAGTTGCCCTTACTAAAATGACCTTTAACACAGCATCCAACTCAACGCTAAATTTAATTAGTTCTCTCAAAACACCTGGATTTGTTGATGTTACACTTTCATCATGATCACGCAAGGCCAGTTCGAAAGAGCCACAGAAACGAATACAGTTTATTACAATATTTAACACATACATATTGTGCCTAACTTCTTCGTTATATTCCGCAATTTACCTTCTATAGACACTGTCCAATTGTGCAGCTTCGTTAACAGTTCCAAAAAGTGTCAATTTCAAACAGCTGAAGATTGGTTGGTTCCTCAGTTTAGGAGCTGCGACAACGCGGTCATATCCTGTACTTTGGATGTGTGGAGAATCTGTCTGATAACCGGTGTTAATTGTGATGGCTGTATTACTGAGTGTCATCTGTTTTTAATTCAAGTGAGGACTGCAGACATTGAATTTCAAGCAGTTTCTACTTTTGGCGCCAAAGGCCACCGTAAACGACTACTAGTTCAGAACTTGGTTACTACACGCCACCGCAGTCGGCTCCTGGCGACGAACGTTGGAACCTAAGAGCGTTGTTCAAATTTTTAACCTATAATTTAGCTTCACACAGGTGTAATTAGTGGAAGATTCTTTAACATGCCATAAATCTATGACATGGGACCACCAGCTTTACTTCCCCTCCGAAGGAATGCATACTGAGGGATTTTTAACGCTCTTAAAAATCCGACGACTTCGGCCGGGTTTGAACCCGCGATCTTGGACATAGAGGCTCAGCATGCTACCAACTACGGCACCAAAGCCACTCAGCTGAAGATTCATGTTTCTTTATTTTAGGGATTAATTTCCGTAACTCCTATTTAGGTCCACGCGGATTCTCCACCAACAAACATGGAAAACAGAATAAAGCGTTTTTAATGTCGCATTCACATAACCAATTATTATTGCCTTAAATATATCCTTTAAACGCCCTCGTAGCCCATACTTATATTTTGGACAATACTTATCTGGTAATGGTGTACCGAGTGTTTTTACTGTGAGTTTATCGTCATCAGGGAGCTGGGAAAGCTGTCTAACTAGTAAATTACTTGCTCTATTAATTTTCACTTACACTCCACAATGCAATTAATGTTTCAAACTAAACATTCCGTTTAAATAAAATACTATCCTACAAGATGCACAGATGATACATCTGGGTGCTATATCGGAAAGTGGCGCGAAGCATTCCCTAGTGGTGTGGGAAAGAAACTACCCTTCAGGGGCGGATGACCTCGTAGTTCCGCCCCTTAAAACAACAGTAACTAACTAACTAACTAAACTACCCTTCGCGGGGTAAGAGAAATCGAGGGTGTTGTCATTTCCAAAGAGTGGTGCAGTCTAACGGGGCCATTTGGAACTGAGTGTTGCCAGGGGGCTGGCAGCTCGTCTGCAACCCCCTACTACCCATGCTGGCCAGCAAGCTATGTACAAGCTTGGCCTCGCTCCTGCCGGCCGCGCTGTCTACTTGGGAGTCGCAACAAGAGAGCTAACCCCCTGGAGTTTGATTTGAAGGCGGCAGCTTTTATAGGTACAGTGTGAAGCATTACGATAAATAATAACAAAATATCGATGATTTAAACACATTTTTGAGTGTATTAGATCTATAAAACTAAAACATTAAAGGAAAAAAAACGACGAATTAGTTGTAAAATTATTGGGAGTTGTGCAACGCTGCAACAATATCACCAGCCGCCCTTGCTTCATACTGTATTTAAACAAATAAACATTATGCTAAAATACATCAAACTTGGTAGAAATGATCATAACCGCAGTAAGTATAATTGCGGAAAATACGTATCATGTCATGTTAAAGAGTACGGTAACAAAACAAACTTCAATCATCCGAAGTAATAATAACAAAATCAGTTTTAATCACAGATAAATTTTCCAAGTTTATGCCGTGTCTTGTGTGAGATTGCGCCTAGTAAATCTGAGATGGTTCATCAGCGAGCTCTTGTGGTCTATTTGCGGACTACCAAAGGAGTAGCAAACTGCCCGATACCTAAATTCTTATTATGAACACCTCCGCTATTTTACTGCGAGAGCTAAACGCTAAAACTGTCTTTCACCTCCCTATAAAGGCTCCCAAATTGATTGCATATTGAATTTCAGGGCCAAGCAATTAAAACTCAGCAACTTTTCTAGGTTTACGCCGTGTTTTGTGCGGGGTTTCATTAGCCGTGCAAGGTAAAATACCAACTCTATTGAAATAAGTTTGCCCAGTTCTGCAGTAAGATTAATATGAGCACTAAATGAACTAATGTGACAGTCTGTAGTCTTCGACACATTCGTCTGTGAATTTGGGTTTCTGATCATGGTAAAAAACGACAAAGGGCAGATCGATATTGGCCAACATAAATATTCAGTTTAAAAAAATCTATAAAAAGAAAAAAAGGCTTACCGTGCAAAGAAGAAAGCACTATAACATTGTGAAACAAGATGTTCAGTAAAGAACATATAGCCTACTTTCTCCTAAATGCATGGGTATTGTTATAACTCTTTGTCCTTTTCAAGGAGTATGATTGAATGTTGGTTGTAGTAGCTTGTTGAAATACAACGTGCTATAGGGATATTAAACATGAATATGAGGTGCCCTTTGCTAGTGCTACCTCTGTACCAAATTTCATTCAACTCGGTTTCACCGAGATTGAATTGTTAGGAGGAAACGATTTGCACACATACTTGGCCACCATCTGCAAACTATTGGGCTGATGTTCTTGCCGTTTGGTCAGAATATGTTTCCCACATAAAGATATGGTGTTGCAAAATTTGGTAGAGACTAGATTATTAGGTTGGCCGTAATTACATTTTAGCTTTTAACATTTGGGTGGCCGCGATTACGTTTCCGTCAAGATAGCGGTGATATAAAACATGACACTGTGGTGCCCTTTGCTAGTGCTACCTCTGTACCAAATTTCGTTCCATTCGGTTTCACCGTGTTCGAATTGATAAGGGGAATCGATTTTCACACAAAGATGGCCGCCATCCGCAAAATATTAGGCTGATGACCTATTAGTTTGGTCAAAGGATGCTCCCTCCATAAAGGTATGTTGTTGCTAAATTTGCTAGAGATCGGATGGTTAGGCTAATCGTAATTTGATTTAAGCTTTGAACATTCGTGTGGCCGCCATTACGTTTCCGTCACGATGGCGGCGATATAAAACATGACACAGAGGTGCCCTTTGCTAGTGCTACCTCTGTACCAAATTTCGTTCATTCGGTTCCACCGTGTTCGAATTAATAGGGGAATCAATTTTATCATAAAGATGGCCGCCACCCGCAAACTATTAGGCTAATTACCTATTAGATTGGTCAAAGGATGCTTCCTCCATAAAGGAATGTTGTTGCAAAGTTTGGTAGAGATCGGATGGTTATGTTAGTCGTAATTTAACTTAAGCTTTGAACATTCGTGTGGCCGCCATTACGTTTCTGTCAATATGGCGGCGATATAAAACATGACACTGAGATGCCCTTTGCTAGTGCTACCTCTGTACCAAATTTCGTTCCATTCGGTTTCACCGTTTTTGAATTAATAGGGGGAATTGATTTTCACACAAAGATGGCCGCCATCCGCAAACTATTAGGCTAATGACCTAGTCATTTGGTCAAAGGATGCTTCCTCTATAAAGGTATGTTGTTGCAAAATTTGGTAGAGATCGGATGATTAGGTTAATCGTAATTTGATTTAAGCTTTGAACATTTGTGTGGCCGCCATTACTTTTCCGTCAAGATGGCGGCGATATAAAACATGACACTGAGGTGCCTTTTGTTAGTACTACCTCGGTACCAAATTTCGTTCCATTCGGTTGCACCGTGTTCGAATTAATAGGGGGAATCGATTTTCACACAAAGATGGCCGCCATCCGCAAACTATTACGCTGATGGCCTATTGGTTTGGTCAAAGGATGCTCCCTCTATAAGGGTATGCTGTTGCAAAATTTGGTAGAGATCGGATGATTAGGTTAGTCGTAATTTGATTTAAGCTTTGAACATTTGTGTGGCCGCCATTACGTTTCCGTCAAGATGGCGGCGATATAAAACATGACACTGAGGTGTCCTTTGCTAGTGCTACCTTTGTACCAAATTTCGTTCAATTCGCATTCACCGTGTTCGAATTGATAGGGGGGGACACACATTCAGAGTACACACACTCACACACACACACAGACACACACACACACACAGACAGACTCACACACACACATACACACACACACAGACTCACACACACACATACACACACACAGACAGACACACTTTTTTCGCCCTGTGTTGATCTCATAAGTCTACTTTCATTTTTTGCAAAAATCGAAAGTAGGCTAAAAATCCTCTCGGCACGCCGGAAGGCGGAGGTAGATTTCACCGGGCAAACTAGGGGATAGGCTATAATAGGCAAAATATGCAGGTTTTCGTAGGAGGTTCAGACTTCATTTATTGCGAGAAAGTATTTTACAATTGGAGGTTAGTTAACATTTTTTCGTCTTTCTATGCATACTTTTAACATTTTACTGTCTTATGGGGATGGTAACCTTCTTGTCATTTGGGGTTCATTTTTAGCCTATTTTCAATTTTGAAAAAATAGGCTTATGAGATCACCTTTTGTCCGTGTGTGTGTGCGTGTGTGTGTGTGTGTGTGTGTGTGTGATTCGTGTGTGTGTCCCCCCCTAATAAAATCTAAACGGCAGGAGCGATTTCAATGAAACTCGGAAAGTTCATAGCACTATTCCCGGCGACCTCGACCGTGCCCTTCAAATTTTGTTACGACTCACCAATCCAACATGGCGGCTGTGCGAAATATTTCACCAGCATTCAATAACTCCGAAACTATTACCGATATTACCCTGACATTTTCTATGGTGATAGAGGGAACTACTATAAGTTCACTTATGTGACTTTTGAAAACCTGGTAACTACAAAACCAACATGGCGGCCAAGCGAATTTGCGACTTTTAAATAGACGTTTCTCGCGATTTGACCAACCAAACGCAATGAAACTTGGTACAGTATATGTTTATATACATTGTAATGCACCGACATCTAACTTCGTTCAATTGTTTACATAATCACAAGATGGCGGATGTGCGAAATATTTCACTGGCATTCTATATCTCTGAAACTATTAGCGGTATCTCCCTAAAATTTTGTACGGAGATAAAGGGCACTACTGGAAGTCCATCTATAAGATTTTCAAAAACCGGTTAACTACAAAACGAACATGGCGGCCAAGCGAATTTGTACATTTTAAATAGACCTTTCTCGCGATTTAATGTTCCAAGCGCACTGAGACCTGGTACAGGAAATATTTATACACATTGTAATCCACTGGTATCTAATTTAGTTCAATTGTTTACATAACCTCAAGATGGCGGCAGTGCGAATTTTAAAATTAAGTCTTTATTTCTTGTGATGTAGTCATGCGATCGAAGTGAAAGTTTGAATAATGAACCTACGCAACAATTTTCCTTTAATGGTACATGACTCTATGGCCTATACATTTAACAATCCAACATGGCGCCCATCCGAAATATTTAGACGATACTGAATATCTACGAATCTATTTTAGCAATCAAACTGCTTTTTTTAATGTTCATAGGGGCTATGAACTTAAGTTCACCTATAGGACTTTAAATAACCTGGTGATCACAAATCCAACATGGCGGTGACGCGAATTATAAATATTCACATGGACGTTTCTCGCAATTTAACCATCCGCGTGCAGTGAAACTTGGTACAGTAAATCTTTATCCGAACGTTAATCCACTGGCATCTAATTTATTTCAATTGTTTCCATAACCTCAAGATGGCAGCTGTGAAAAATTTTTAAATCTCCTTGATTTTTCTTGTGTCCTAATTATGCGATTGAAGTTTGAATACTACACGTTCACAATAATCTGCATGTAACAGTACATAACTCTAGGACCTACATATATAAAATCCAACATGGCGGCCATCCGAAATATTTAGTCGGTTCTCAATATCTACGAATCTATTACAGCAATCAAACTGAAATTGTGTATGTTGATAGTGGCAATTAATATAAGTAGGATATATGAAAATAGGCTGTATAGTTCTTCACGGAACTACTTGTTATACTTGTGATCACACTGTCCTTATGCAAGGTTTGGAACTAATGTGTAACTATCTAACAGTCTGTTACTTCTTCACGAAAAATTTTATCTCCCGCTGAGATGTTGGTTGGTTCCTCAGTATAGGGGCTGCGACAAGGTGGTCATGTAACCCCGTGTACATTGGGTGTGTGTAGAATCTGTCTGATAAACGGTGTTATTTGTGATGACCGTATTAGTCTGTAATTCAGGTAAGGGCTGCATACGGTCAATTTTAAGTAGTAGTACCTAATTTTGTACCAAATACTAACGTCAACGACACCTAGCTGTGAACTTGGCTGCTAGATGCCACCGCAACCAGCAACTTGCAACGAACGTTGTAACTTCCCCTCCGAAGGAAAGCATGCTGACGGATTTTTAGCGCTCTTAGAAAATCCGGCGACTTTGTCCGGCTTTGAACCAGCACCTTGGGCATAGAAGTTCAGCATGCTACCAGTTAGCCGCTTCCCTCATAGTCAGATGGAACAAGAAGTTCCGTGACGAACTAAAGAGCCTACTTTTCTTAAAATTAAGATTCATGCCATAGATTAATCTACAGTATATGAACCTATCTAGAATAATGACGAAATTAAGTGGGTAATATCGAAATGTCTTAATTAGTTCGAAATAAGGTATACTAGGCATAATGTAGCCTAATAGAGCAATACAGTTGGCAGCTCTGGTGACTGAATATATTCTTACTTCCATCTCCTAAGGTACAGAATACAAAATGTGAAGTCCAAAGGACGTTACATGGATTTAGACATTGGATCTATTAGTACACGTAAAAGCATGTTGGCAACAATGTCATGCGAGTGCTGGTCAGAAATAATAAGAAATATTATATATTTTTGTGCCAATTTTCGATTAAATCCATTTGTTGGTATAGAAGTTACATGTATTTAAAAATTGGTCCTATCAGCAGGCTTAGAATCATGTTGGTAGAACTGACGTATATAAGTTACTCCAAATTAATGTAAAATGTCGGGTAATTTACGTGTGCATAGTTTAAAGCTGTCGGCTTGCATACTTTCTGATATATTTGGATACAAAATAGAGAGCAATTATTAACAGTTGGCAGCCCTGGTGGCTCTTAAGAATACACTCAGTCATATATGTTAATGTACACATATTACATACAAAATTTGGTTGAAATCCAATTGATACTGTAGACGTTATATGCATTTAAAAATTGGACTTATCAGAAGGCTTAAAATTATTTTGGCAACGCTGTCATGTATGGCCACCTGGAAATTAAACTGAAATAGTATTATCTACACATGTGTGCCAATTTTAGAATAGCTCCCATGTATACCTTCCAAGATATCCAACATGGAGCTCAAATTTCTAGTGCGTTTTTTTAGCAGTTGGTAGCACTGGCATCTTTTTCAAATATGGGCCTGAGATATTCCGGTATACATCTTTACTCATACTAAATTTGGTTTCGATTGCTGCAGCCGTTTAGGAGTTGATAGGGGGGGGGGAACACACACAGCCAGACAGACAGACAGACAGACAGACGGTCAGACACATTTTCCCGGATATATCTTACTAGCTGAAGTACCCGTGCTTCGCTACGCGTCATAAATAAATTAAAGTATGAAGGTGACAGTTAAAACAGGGAATAGGCGATGTGCTGCGCAGAGGGAGATTAAGGATGGAACATTTTGTCCAACTACACCGCTCGGCGTTGACCGTGTTTTATAGCACAAATTTAGGTTTTACTCGCTAACGGTTGGAGATACCTTTTGGATAGAAAATTTAATTTTTAACCTCGTACATACCATCAAAAGTTTGCTATTTCTTAGCGTTCTCTTTAGATTTGAAATGGAAATATGAAAGTTTTAAACCAAAGGGTGTAGTGAAGTCACTAAAATGGTCGCCATCTTTAAATAGTACAAAGTATTGAAATCAAAAGTAACCTATTTGTTAACCAGGTCAATCAGCTACTTTCATGTAAAATTCATGTAAATCGGACCAGTGGTACTTGCGTGATTGAGTAATACATAGACGCACATCATCTCATTTTTAGCCTCGCTTCGCTCGCGTCATAGTCGTGTCATATTTTTATTAAATGCAATGCAGGTTTAACCCCATTAACACCCCTTTAGAACCTGAATATCCAAAAATCCCTCCTTGGTAGACGTTTTCGACACACAACAAACATATCCCCAAAATATCATTCTTCTAACTTTAATCGTTTGGGTTGGTCGATGAGAGTGAACATCCAAAAATCCTTCCTTAGGGGACGTTTTTCTTCCAGAATTTCACCCCTCCCCATAGGCCCCTTAAATTGGATTTATGAAAAAACGGTCGAACACATATTTTATTTATTTATTTATTTATTTATTTATTTTTAAGCTGATTGATTTCCTCCGAGTTTTAAACTCCTCGCCTATGTCGTTTAAGAGATACAGGGTCCGTTAGGAATCTTTCAACCCCCACTTTTCATCCATTTCACCTCATAATATACACTACATCGAAAAACCATTAGATATGTGTCAGCTTATTTTTAATGATTAGTATATATGCCAAGTATCACATCCCCAAATGAACCCACTCTTGAGATATTGTTATTCAATGAAATGCACGTTTACCCCCCTTAACACCTATTTAGAACCTGAATATTCAAAACTCTTTCCTTAGTGGACGTTTTCGACATACAACGAACATATCCCCAAAATTTCATGTTTCTAACTTTAATAATTTTGGCTGGTCTATGATGAGTGAGTGAGTCAGTCAGGACATTTCCTTTCATTTATTTTTGATCATTTCACCCCTCCCCATGAACCCCTTAAATTGGATTTATGAAACAAACGGTCGAACACCTATTTACTAATTTAAAGCTGTTTCCCCCCTGAGTTTGATGAGTGAGTAAGTGAGTCAATCGGTTAGGACACTTTCTTTCCTGTTTTTTTCCCCCAGAATTTCACCTCTTTCCAAGGGCCCCTTAAATTGGATTTATGAAAAAAAAACAGTCGAACACCTATTTACTTGTATTTTAAGCTGTTCTTTTTCCGCCGAATTTCAAACTTCTCGCCTATGTCCTTTAAGAGATACACGCTCCGTCAAGAATCCCTCAACCCCCAATTTTCACCCCTATCACCTCATAATATACACCACATCGATAAACCCTTAGACATATGTCTGATTATTTTTAATGATTAGTTTATATACCAAATATCACATCCCCTAAGAAACAACTCATGACATATCGTTATTCAATGAAATGCACGTTTACCCCCTTAACATCTCTTTAAAACCCGAATAAACAAAAATTATTCCTTAGTTGACGTTTTCGACATACAGCGAACATATTCCCAAAATTTCATTTTTCCAACTTAAATAGTTTTTGTTGGGCGTGATGAGTGAATGAGTCAGACAGGGCATTTTCTTTCAATTATTTTTACCAGAATTTCACCCCTCCCCATGGGCCCCTTAAATTGGATTGATGAAAAAACGCTTGAACACCTATTAACTTATTTTTAAAGCTGTCTTTTTCCCCTGAGTTTGGTGAGTGAGTGAGTTAGTCAGTTAGGACACTTTCTCTCCTTTTTTTCCCCAGAATTTCACCCCACACCATTGGCCCCTTAAATTAATTTATGAAAAAACGGTCGAACACCGATTTACTTATCATTTTAGCTGATGTTTTTTCGCTGCGTTTCAAATTTCTCGCCTATGTCGTTTAAGAGATAGGCCTACACGCTCCGTTAGGGATCCTTCAACCCCCACTTTTCACCCCTTTCACCTCATAATAATACACCACATCGAAAAACCCTTAGACACATGTCTGCTTATTTTTAATGATTAGTTTATATGCCGAGTATCACATCCACAAATGAAACCACTCGTGAGATATTGTTATTCAATGAAATTCATGTTTAACCCCCTTAAGACCCCTTTAGAGCCTGAATATCCAAAAATCCTCCCTTAGTGTACGGTTTTGACATACAACGAACATATCCCCAAAATGCCATGTTTCCAACTTCAATATTTTTGGCTGGGCGATGATGAGTGAGTGAATGAGTCAGGACATTTTCTTTCATTTTTTCCCTTCAGAATTTCACCCCTCCCGATGAACCCCTTCAATTTGATTGATTAAAAAAACTGTCGAACAGCTATTTACTTACTTTAAAGCAGTTTTTCTCCCTGAGTTTGATGAGTGAGTCAGTCAGTCAATCAGTTAGGACATTTTCTTTCCTGTCCCCCCCCCCCAGAATTTCACCCCTCCCCATGGGCCTCTTAAATTGGATTTATGAAATAACGGTCAAACACATATTTACTTATTTTTATGCTGATTTTTTTCCGCTGAGTTTCAAACTCCTCGCCTATGTCGTTTAAGACATACACGCTCCGTTAGGAATCTTTCAATCCCTACTTTTCACCCCTTTCACCTCATAATATACTCCACATCGAAAAACCCTCAGACACGTGTCTTACTTTTTAATGATGAGTTTATATGCCGTGTATCTCAACCCCCTATGAAACCAATCGGGAGATATTGTTATTCAATGAAATGCAGGTTTAACCCCATTAAGACCCCTTTAGAACCTGAATATCCGAAAATCCTCCCTTAGTAGACTGTTTTGAAATACAATGAACATATCCCCAAACTGTCATGTTTCTAACTTCAATCATTTTGGCTGGGCGATGATGAGTGAGTGAGTGAGTGAGTGAGTCATGACATTTTCTTTCAATTTTCTTTTTTCAGAATTTCACCCCTCCCCGTGAACCCCTTAAATTTGATTTATGAAAAAAACTGTCGAACAGCTGTTTACTTACTTTAAAGCAGTTTTTCCCCCTGAGTTTGATGAGTGAGTGAGTCAGTCAATCAGTTAGGACACTTTCTTTCCTGTTTCTCCCCCCCCCCCCCCTCCAGAATTTCACCCCACCCCATGGGCCCCTTAAATTGGATTTATGATGAAACGGTCAAACACATATTTACTTATTTTTATGCTGATTTTTTTCCGCTGAGTTTCAAACTCCTCGCCTATGTCGTTTAAGAGATACACGCTCCGTTAGGAATCTTTCAATCCCCACTTTTCACCCCTTTCATCTCATAATATACACCACATCGAAAAACCCTCCGACTCGTGTCTTCTTATTTTTAATGATGAGTTTATGTGCCGAGTATCACATCCCCCAATGAAACCAATCGGGAGATATTGCTGTTCAATGAAATGCAGGTCTACCCCCTTAACACCCCTTTAGAACCAGAATATCCAAAAATCCTCTCTTAGTGGGCATTTGCGGCCCTTGGGGAAGCTGCATACCAAATATCATTCCAATTCGTTTGATGGTTTCTGAGATTTCGTGATGAATGAATGAGTGAGTGAGTGGTATTTGACAAATATATAGTAGAAGATAGTGTCAAGTCTTTATTATGCTAAACTCGGTTGACAGTGCTGTGTGAGAAGTTGTGTAACTAACGTGATTTCAAGTAAAGATCCTCATTTTCTATACCGGTAGTGCAGAGCGCAAATGGCATCCAGTCGGCCGTGTCTCGACTTGAGCTATGTTGCCATGGAAACTATCCGCCTTGCCATTCCTTCATGAGTATAGTGCAAAATATCGATCAAAAGTAGCCTATATGTAAACCGGTAAATCAGCTACATCCATGCAAAATTTCATTTAAATCGGACCAGTGGTTCTTGCGTGATTGAATAACAGATAGGAAGACAGACACACACCATCTCATTTTAGCCTATTTTCATTTATGAAAAAATAGGCTTATGAGACCACCTTTTGTCCGTGTGTCTGTCTGTGTGTGTGTGTGTGTGATGGTGTGTGTGCTCCCTGATAACTTCTAAACGGCTGGAGCGATTTCAATGAAACTCGGTAAGTACATAGCTCTATTCCGGGCGACCCCGATCGTGCCCTTCAAATTTCGTTACGTCTCACCAATCCAACATGGCGGCTATGCGAAATATTTCACCAGCATTCAATATCTCCTAAAATATTACCGATATCACCCTAGAATATTTTACGGTGATAAAGGGGACTACTAGAAGTTCACGTATCTAACTTTTGAAAACCTGGTAACTACAGAACCAACATGGCGGCCAAGCGAAGTTGTGACTTTTAAATAGACGTTTCTAGTGATTTTACCAACCAAACGCAATGAAACTTGGTACAGTATATGTGCATACACATTGTAAAGCACCAATATCTAACTCCGTACAATTGTTTGCATAACCTCAATATGGCGGCTGTGCAAAATATTTCACTGGCATTCTATATCTCTGAAACTATTAGCGGTATCACCCTGAAATTTTGTACGGAGATAAACGGCACTACTGGAAGTTCATCTATAAGACTTTCAGAAACCGGTTAGAGCTCAGCAACTCTAACTGAAACCCCGGAAAAAATGCGAACTAAAAGTACTTCCCCCCTGCCCGCTATGACCTACTCAAGCAAGACCAATATCTGTGCAGAGGGGTGTAGTCCATCGCTGGCCGAGAGCCAATAGATGAGTTGACAAGCCAGCGTTGCCAAAGACGGGCTGCATGTCAGTTCACATCCAATCGTCACGGAAGACGTTTCCGTAAAGCCAACATTGATACGTTCGCTCCGCGCTTCGCTTTGCCACACAGTGAACGGCCTGGCAACACCGAGCTTGACGCCCGTATCACCAACCCCAAATATGCATCGCTGCCAGCTGTATTATATTGTTGTACGCACTGCATTGAGTGAGATTGTCGAAGACCTCGTTTCTAGAGTGTATTAATAAATATTTAGTGTAAAGTTATGGCAAGTGGTAAGAACAAAGTTGTTCATAGTGAAGCGAGAGAGGTCGTAAACAATGTAATTGCGTTCTGTGATTTAGAGAAGGCAGCAAATTCATTTAGCTTACCGGTCAGTCAGGCAACAAAACGAGCTGCAGCAGCAACAGGGAAATCTGAGTCATTTATTAAGAAAATCAGAAAGGAGAAGACATTGACCGACATAAATGAGAAGCTATCCACTCCCGGTAAAAACAGAGTGGTGAATAAGAAGATTATACTAGATGACATGGATAAGTGCATCATTAGGCGGAAAATTCAAGAGTATTACGTAGTGAAGAAGGAGATACCAACAGTAGGAAAATTACGATCTGTTCTCCACGATGAGATAGATTACAAGGGGAGTCGCGAACATCTGAGACAAGTGCTTCATTCGATAGGTTTCAAATTCAAGAAGTGTCAGAATAAAAGGAAAATATTAAAGGAAAAAGGTGATATTGTGTTTAAGAGATCAGTGTACCTGAGAATCTTACAAGAGAATGACGAGCTAGGTGACAAGAAAAGACCTGTTATATTCTTGGACGAAACTTATATCCATCCATCATACACGGTAAAGAAGTGTTGGCAGGACGAAGCAACTGAAGGTGTCCTGACTTCAGACAGTGCAGGCCAGAGGTGGATCATAATTCACGCGGGCAGTGAAAACGGGTTTGTACCAGGCGGACTGTGCATGTTCAAATCTAAAACTAAATCTGGTGATTACCACGATGAAATGAACAGCAAGAACTTCATGACCTGGCTTAAAACACAACTGGTACCGAATATACCAGATAATTGTATCATAGTGATGGACAATGCGTCGTACCACACAGTGCAGATTAATAAAGCACCTACATCAAACAGCAGGAAATACGAAATCCAGACCTGGCTAACGACGAATAACATCACTTTCAATGAGAGCCTACGCAAATATGAACTACTGAACGTAGTGAAATTGCATAAACCAGCGCCAGTATTCGCCGTGGACGATTACTTGAAGTCATTGGGTCACTCAGTGGTACGATTACCTCCATATCACTGTGATCTGAACCCTATAGAATTAATATGGAGTGTTGTGAAGCGTCGCATTGCTGACAAGAATGTGAACCAGTCATCCAAGGACATAGAGCGTATTACAAGGGACGCTTTTGCGACGGTTACGGAAGAAGAATGGAAAAAGGAGTGTGGTCACGTCGATAAGTTACGAGCCGAGTATTGGAAGAGGGACGGATTGCTGGAAGACATGGAAGAATTCATAATCTATATTGGCAATGACAGTGACAGTGAATCAGACTCTGAAAATGATTCAAGCAGTGACGGTTCAGTTCAGAGTGTAATGTCAGGAATAGAGGAATTACAAGATTAGGATTCAACTAACAGTACTAGCAATTCCTAATACCTGCTGTACAACATCGAGAACATTATCAAGAATACCCATACACTGTAGAGCAATGACTTAAGCACTCAAAAATAGATTTTTTCATTAGTACACAATATTGAAGGAGAGCCAAGAAAGGCAGATGTGAAAGTGAAAGACGAGAGGGCCCACCCCAAAGGCAATGGAAAAAGGGGAAAAACCGGACACAGCTCAGGAATCCCTCGGGGTCGCCAACTCCCGAGCTCACCAGCTGTAAGCCCTTGAGGGTGTAGCAGTATCCAGGGTGCACCAGAACTGGTAGGGATACACACACCCTACCTCCTTGAGGGCCTTGAGGAGAAGGGAGGAGATATCATGAACATAAAAAGAAGGTTGACCCTTCGAAGTGAGGGATCAGGAAAGATGAGAGAAGGGCCAATTAAGGCGGGAAAGGAAGAGTCTCCCTAGGCCGCGGATACCCCAATACCGTCGGGGTTGGAAGAGAACAAGAGTTGACCAAGAGAGGTCGACAGGAAAGAAGACGGAGAGAAGCCCGGCACAAGTGGAAAAAATACCGGACTCAGCCGGGATCCCGTGGTCGCCAACCCACGTCCCACATGATGTGAGCCCGGGGGGGAATTGTACACAATTAATACACCACATTTAGAAATAAGTTATAGCATACCGGCGGCGGTAGCTACGCACGCTAAAGCGCAGCTCTAGGCCATGGGGCCAAGCTCTCCGTGGACTCAGTAGACAAGGGTTCGAGCCCCACAGTCGGCCGTCCTCGAAATGGTTTTCCGTGGTTTCCCATTTTCAACTCCATATAAATGCTGGGACGGTACCTTCTGACAGGCCACGGCCGCTTCTTTCCAGATCCTTGCCCAGTTGCATTCACCATCATTCATTTCATCTCTCCTCATTAACTCATCTCATGCGGTTGGCGTCAGGAAAGGCATCCGACCGTAAAAGCCATCCGCCACAAAGACTTATCGCATATCATCCCGATTGCGTTTCTTCAACGGGAATAATAAGGGGCAGAGATACATTTACAAATATAGCATGTGAAACATATGGTACCGGTACCTTCAATGGGGAAGCTAACATAGGTTACCGGTACATTTCAAAATGTTACTCTTATGAATATAATCAATGATCCAGTAAAGATTATTTAAATCCTTTCTAAATATTTCTTTCTTTATTTCTTTCTTTCTTTCTTTCTTTCTTTCTTTCTTTCTTTCTTTCGGGACGTTATTCATTTCCCGTTTAACATACAAGGCTGTCTGGAACACACTGTTTGATTAATAGAATTAGTTAAATGGAAATATTTAAAAGTGTTGGTCTACTATTTGAAAAAAGCAGGGCACCTGAAGGAAATAGAGGACTGTGACGTACTTTTGTCATATTTAGGCTCTTAGATCGGTGTTGTGCTTTGGTGGAAACTTATGAAGTAATCTCGAAGTGAATAAATACTGGTCTATTTACATAAAATGATGCTGATATTTACTTTAAAATGAGCGCCCATGAAGGGGATTTGATATTCCCCGTAGAAACGCTACATCAACGGCAACAGCGCGTTCATAGTCCGCTCTCTCACTCAAGCTTGCCCTCCTCTCTGTCGCACTGGCTGGCAGAGCTAGCGCTGTCAGCAGGGTCTCACTTCAAGTTGCTGAGCTCTAACTACAAAACGAAAATGGCGGCCAAGCGAAGTTGATAAATTTAAATAGACCTTTCTCGCGATTTAATTATTCAAACGCAATGAAACTTTGGTACAGGAAATGTTTATACACATTGTAATGCACTGGTATCTAATTTAGTTCAATTGTTTACATAACCTCTAGATGGCGGCAGTGCGAATTTTAAAATTACGTTTTTATTTCTTGCGTCGTAATCTTGCGATTGGAGTGAAAGTTTGAATAATTAACCTACGCAATAATTTCCCTTTATTGGTACATGGCTCTATGGCTTATACATATAACAATCCAACATGGCGACCATCCGAAATATTTAGATGGATCTCAATATCTACGAATCTATTACAGCAATCAAACATAATTTTTTTAAATGTTCATAGGGGCCATGAACATAAGTTCACCTATAGGACTTTCAATAACCTGGTGATCACAAATCCAACATGGCGGCGACACGAAGTATAAGTATTCACATGGTCGTTTCTCGCAATTTAACCATCCGAGTGCAGTGACACTTGGTAGAGTAAATCCTTATACAAACGTTAATCCACTGGCACCTAATTTTTGATGTGTAACATCTTTCCGCTCGGTTGCTGGATAGTTTTGTGGGAGTGATTTTGAAAATTGGGGACGGAAGTGGATCGGAACGATCGAGCTGGCAGTGGTGGATCAAACGGAAGTATGCACTGCCCGCTCGATCGATCAAACGGAAATGTACTAGCTGGCAGTGGTGGACAACGGAAGTATGCACTGCCCGCTCGATCGATCGAATGGAAGTGTGCCCTAGCTGGCAGTGGTGGATCGAACGGAAATATAAGACGCACTGCCAACTCGACCGATCGATCCAGCTGGCACTGGTAAGAGAAACAATCAGCGCGCGGTGTCGAAAATTGATACCATGACGCACTCTCGGCCATGTGGAATGTAAATGACATAATGAACGGAAAACGCTCATGCGAACTCTGGTGTCAAGTGATTGAAAGGAATGACATGGTACATGTTCGAAGTCTTCGTATCAGTATTTAAATGGTAAAATGCCTTAATATCAAACATTGTAAGTAGTCGGCATTGCATTGGCATAAGGCATTTTAAACTCAATGTCACTCAGGAACATTATCGAAACAAGCAAAATGTAATTGAAACTTAATTCCGTAATGCAGTATTATTGGAACGTGGAAATAAGTCACCTTCTTGTGCACAATATTTGCGTAGTCGAAATAGCCGTGGAGTTATTGCGTTTGACTGTGAATCTAGAGATCTTGGGTTCGAATTATGGGCGGGGTAGATATTTTTGCTACCAGATTATGATTTTAAACGATATTTATCATATCAATAAAACTCATTTTAACAGAATCCATATGAAATTATGTGTTGGTCTGTGAATAAAGAGGACCTGTTTATAAGGAATTTAAGGTTATGAGCGGTGTCGCGTCTATTAATCTAGTCGATCCATATCGTATTCTTTATTTAGGCTAGTGCTGGTGGAAGCTACAAATCATCTAATAAAATGAGTTCCGTATTATAAACTACAATATCTGTAAAAAACTCCCTTTTACAATAGATTAATATTTGTGCTAATAATACTACATAAAATACCGGTGTATCAAAAATTTCACGTGAGGTTTCTTCTATGTCAGATGTTACACATCATATGCGACTACTGTAAGGCTCGTAATTAGGTAGATTTCATTAGATAGCTAACTATTGCAATGGGTACCATGTTTCGACTTCCGGAAAATTTCGACATATCTTCGCGTTTCACATCCCCCAGACCCCAAAACAACCGTCAGTTCAAAAGTTTATATATAATTTATGTATATATATATGTATATCAGTTTCTTGGGGACACGATAACTGCCGTAATTTTGTACCAATCACTTTGATATTTTTATCGAATATGTATACCTATAAAATCTCGGTCGAGTTCGTTACTGGGCTAAATTGGTCGAAGGGGGTGAAAATGGGGGGCATTTTTCGAAAAAGTGAAATATTGCTATAACTCTCTTAATATTTGAAAGATCGAATCCGTTCAAAGTTCATACTATGTGTCGGATAAAGCCCAAAAATTTATGTCTGAAGAGTTTTCTTATAGCACCAACCATTGACCAAAGGGGTGGGAAAAAGTGTTTTTTTCGGGAAACATTAATCATATATCTCTTAATAGGCACAATATCAAAACCGTACAAAATGGACAATATTCCCCTAATAAATACCTAAAACTTTTGTCTAAAATAATTTTGATATCACCCACCATTACGCCAAGGGATGAGAAAAATTATTTCGGAATTATAAGAAAATGCCAAGAGCTATCAGTGGTTGCCATGGCAACACTACTAAATTGATGAGGGATGAGCCATCAGACGTTGCCATGACAACGCACTTGCACGAGATTAGATTCAGATTTCCATCTGACTAAGTGTGAAGCGGCTTCGGTGTCGTAACTGGTAGCATGCTGAACTTCTATGCCCAAGGTCGCGGCTTCAAAGCCGGCCGAAGACGTCGGATTTTCTAAGAGCGCTAAAAATCCCTCAGTATGCTTTCCTTTGGAGGGGATGTTCCAACGTTCGTTGTGAGTTGCTGGTTGCGGTGGCATCTAGTAGCCAAGTTCACAGCTAGGTGTCGTTGACAGTAGTATCTGGTAGCAACATTAGGAACTACTGCTTGAAATTGACCGTCTGCAGTCCTTACCTGAATTACAGACTAATACAGCCATCACAATTCACACCGTTTATCAGACAGATTCTGCACTCACCCAAAGTACACGAGGTTACATGACCGCGTTGTCGCAGCCCCTAAACTGAGGAACCAACCAAAATCTCTGCGGGAGATAAAATTTTGGGTGAATACGTAACAGACCGTTAGATAGTTACACATCAGTGTCGAAAGTTTGCATAAGGACAGTGTGACCCAAGTAGAAAAATGGACCCCAAATGACAAGAAGGTTACCGTCCCCATAAGACAATATTAAAATATGCATAAAATGAGGAAAAACAAAGTTAATTAAGCTCCAATTATAAAAAACTTTCTCGCAATCAATGAGGTCTGATCCTTCTACGAAAACCTGCATATTCTGCCTATTTTCGCCTATCCCCAAGTTTGCCCGGTGAAATCTACCTCCGCCTTCCGGCGTGCTGAGAGGACTTTTTTCAATTGTTTCCATAACCATAAGATGGCAGCTGTGCGAAATTTTAAAATCTCGTTTTACTTCTTGTTTCCTAATCATGCGATTGAAGTTTGAATACTACACGTACACAATAATATTCGTGTAACAGTACATAACTCTAAGACCTACATATATAAAAATCCAACATGGCGACCATCCGCAATATTTAGTCAGTTCTCAATATCTACGAATCTATTACAGCAATCAAACTGAAATTTTGTATGTTGATAGTGGCAATTAACATAAGTAGGATATATGAAAATAGGCTGAATAGTTCTTCACGGAACTACTTGTTATATATTAGTATGTTTATCACATAATGTTATTCTAAATTGTATACAAGTGAAGACTCCACGGGAAAATCCGGGGTGAGTCACATTCTGTAAATTTTTCAGAAGACGAATTAAAACTTTCAACACAAAAAAGAAATACTTAAAACACACCAATTGAGGGTAAGCTATACAGGCCTAATTCTTTTTGCCAAATTTATTTCTTATAAAGGAAGCACATAAAACAAATAAAAAGTTAAGTTAAATTATGAAAAAGTGAGAGGAAAGGGGACGTTCTTTCTGTTTCCACTAAAAATAAAAACCTTTGTATCTCGGTGACATTCCGTTTTATTTGAAATTAAAGTCAACAGATCTGTAGTGACGATGGCAGGCCACCAGAATGCGCCATAAACTCATATTCGGGAAAAATGGGGAAAAATGGACTTAGACCGTTCTTCCCATGGGGTCTTCAAGTGCATATACACCTTTTATCACGAAATTCATAATACCTTTAAGGCAACAGACAACTACTGTACAAACGTAACGTATAACGAGACTCAAATTGCGAATTGTATTATAAACTCCGATGGCAAGCTACAACAGTAGTGAAATATATTAGTGACAAAATGGAGTGTTCAAACACAGTGATGGCCCCTTAAATAACAAAACGCGTAATCCTACACTGCCCCATTTTAAAAGTGATAATTAACTAATACATGTTGTATTAGTGTATTTACATACTGTATTTATACTTTGAAACCCGCACAGTCATTGGGCAAATTGGTGTTGACCAACTCACAGTATAGATATCATTACAGTATGGACACTTCGGCAAAACCGGAAGAACGGATTTAAAAAAAAACAATTGATAAGGGGGAGCACCAATACACCTGTAAGCCGCTAGGTAGCACCACATTTGGACAAACACATGATAAACAGCTGATTGATGAATGTATATTTTATGTAATTTGTTTAACTCGATTTCAACACACTAGCTCTCTTTATAATCAGATATTTTAAGAAAATAGAAAGTGTTAATATTACTGAGTTTTAATGGTAAGAAGTGTGTAATTTAATGTTTAACACCACATTCCTTCACTCCTGTGGTGTCGCATTGTGATTTTATAGTAAGGATGAAAGGTTATGGGATGTTTTAAATTATTAAAATTACACACACTATATTGAAAAGTGTGGGGGAAATGTGGTTTTGTTTCGTAAGACTTTGTGCGTTGAGCAAGACCCGTTGACAGGCTTATTATTTGTACTTATATACGCGAGTAACGAGTATTGGCTCAGTGACGAAAACCGGTACAGTTACCTTAAGAGAGGTTAGAAAAATGACACATTAAAGGAAACCATACCTTCTCTAGGGTATATATTTAATATTGGTAGGGCATTAGGGCGTAATCTCAGACTAGAACTGCTCTCATTTGTGGGGTAAAACATTTCCTGAGAGAAATGAAGGCTACACACCCTATAGACCTACATTGACTTGTGTAGATTTAGCACGTATTCCAGCAAATCCTCCCGATTACAGGCCTTTACCCAGTCATTGCATCTGGAATAGGAATTTTTGAATTAGTGGATAGGTAACTGAGGGACTGGTATTATATGTTTATTATAACCAAAATCATTCAATTGTAATGTTCGGTGTTTGTACTTACCGCTCCAGTCGCCGAGGAAACCGGAATAAGCTGTTGTGTCCGGTGATGTAAGAGCTGCGGCAAAATTTTACCGCACAGACGTTGGGCATTTCTGCTGTTGATTAAATTCCAAAATTAAAACACTGTATTGTGTTTAATATTTTTTTCGCAATATTATCTTCAGACAAAATCGACGGGCCGCACTCAAAGAATATGGATACGCTGCTCTCTCGCGGATACATGGTGAACCGTCGCCGTCATGCGTGCGTGCGTGCGTGCGGTGCTTCCGGTGACGGCCGTTTCAAAACCATGACGAAAAAATTACATGGTAAAGGCCTGATGTGTCCATACTGTATATGGTTACTATACTGTGACCAACTGAAGAGCTACAAATAACAGTTTTTAAAGGCAACACTGAAAGAATGGCTTCAAATCTTTACATTGAGGGAAGTGTTATTTTGTGTTCTGCAAAATTTATTGCTGTTATAACGTCACAGCATAAAATGTATTCAAGTGTTCTTTTGATAGTCCGTCAATCCCATTCCTCAAATAAATATATAAATAAGACAATGAAATATATAACTAAATAATCTTCAAATCACTCCTCTGAGGGATGTCTATATTTCTTGAGCGAATATTTCTCTCTCTTGTTATGTAAAATAAATTCCACGTTCTGTAACGTATATAAAATAAACTTGAGTTCAGTTCGTCTTGCGAGTCAGTCTGTTGTAGTCGCGGGTGTGGTGGTTGTGATTTGAATAATGTATATATTTCTTTTTTCCGACATCCTGCAACACAGATGCTAAGGGGTCAGTGATTGTGCACAGGGGCAGGTCGAGCCAAGGGTGGCTGAACAACGAAAAGACTAGACCACACCATAGGGATGGAGTAAGCAATGCATGAAATGGCTAGTGTAGTATAGCTTGCAGGGTGTCTGTCTATTTGGCACAGGGCACCAGGCTGGCACCCGAGTTCTCTGTTGGCTGGCTAGCTGTATCGTTTCCACTAGAATGGAGCTTACAATCTTCCGGGCCCATAACTTACACACAAAGCTAACCTCCCCCTTCTTTCCCCCCACCCCTCCTACTCCACTGCCTTCTTTCCCTCACACAAAAATAGTTGCCGGATAAAATAAATAAGAGAATAGAAATGTCCCACTTGCTTTCTGATTCTTCCTAACCTCATTTCAAGGTTTCGTTTTTGTATAGTTATTTCAATATCTGGCCTAAAGTTTTCTTGCTATTTAATTTATTTATAGCGTTACTGTATTACATAGGGACCTTTATACACATTTATTACAGTTAAGATACATGTGGGGTTATATTTTATTACCATCATTGTTATTACCTCTAACTATGTAGTTCTCAACACAACGAATGGCTATCAAAGAATAAAATGCATAATAATAGTTGTTAATAAATGATAAAAAAAAGGGGTTTGGTCTTCAAATTCCAGAAAAATAAATAAAATACCCGGCTTTTTAAGAGAACGGCTCGTCTCAACTCTGAATGTTGTAAAAGTAAAGATAACATCTCGCCCTCATAGAATAAATCATTAGAAATGAGGTCATGCATAAGCATGTTTCGCTACTCCATGAGTGTGTATAAAAGTGCTTTTTATCTATTTCTGAAATCTGTTAAGTCAAAAGTGAGAGAAACCGCATAGAATGTGAATCATCGGAATCAAGCATGAGGCATTTATTTATTTATTTATTTAGCTTCACAGATACAATATGCACACAGATGTTAATTACTTTAAGAAAGGAAGACAAACTATATATATTTATATCTAATTGCTAATATCTGTCACTACAGAACTGCTGTCAGACCACAGTTTCTGTATGCCGCACAGACCCTCTTGATGAACAGAAAAGGCACCATGGATGTCCTGGAGAAAGCCAAAAGACGTATCCTCAAGAAAAGCCATGGCCCGATATTGCTCCCACATGGAACCTACCGTTTGAAATCTAATTCTGACCTGTATCGACAGTTAGAATCAGCCAATACCAGTATGCGACGTAGGAGGCTAAAGTTCTACGGGCACTTACAACGAATGAACAGCAACAGGCTTACCAAGAAGATCTTATCCTTGGTTAAAAGCTACAATACTGGAAGCCTGTGCTTAATGAAGTACTAAAGGACTTGTATTCGGCTGGAATTGCCGACCTTGATGTAGAAGATCGTTCTAAATTTTGAGCTATGGTAGAATCTTGGACCCCACCACCTAGAGTCCCTATATGTCGGAAGCCCCTTTCGCAGGAGAGAAAGGAGAAATTATCAGCAGAACTCAAGAGATATTGGGAACGGAAAAGAGCATTGAAGAAGAACTAGTCATAAGCACTCCGCAGTGGGCTTAAATCAATAATAATAATAATAATAATAATATATCTAAATTGTTTATGTAAGTAATTGTCTCTGGTGATCCATGAGCGAAATCAGTGACGTTGCCTCTGTACTTTCTTTTAGGACACTTGGTGATGATATGCTGGATATTCTGCTTAGGGGCACTACAATAACAGTTAGGTGAAGAAATAATTTTCCATTTATAATGGAAGTATGCACAGTTGCCATGACCCGTACGAATCCTGTTGAGAGTTGACCATGTTTTCCGAGGAAACTCAAATCCAGGTGGCAGCGATGATCCAACGCGTGGTAATGTTGATCCAGGCCTAGTATCCTGTCTTCCATGCCATTCTTTAGTTATGTTGAAGTTGGTATTCTCCAAGTCTATTGCAGTCCCTGTTGATGGATTTCGAGATCGTAGAGGATTCAGGCAAACATCAGCAATGTCACAATGTATTGGTAGTTGTGGGTTATCCATGATGCAAGGTGTGTTAGGTGAGTTGCCAGTGCAGTTCCCATCGTACAGGGAATTACTAATTTAAATGAGATTTCCAGTCAGCAGAGGGCAACTATATCTACTAAACAAACAGCCTACAATCAAAAGTTAGTTACTCGGAGGGAGCGATATGCTTCTATTATATTTATTTCCTTAGTAGATTTGTAACTTTGATAAGGAGACATCAAAACGTTGATGTAAGTAGTTTTTTCACGTTCTATAACCTCAGATTTAATATTATGGGCATAATAATAATATCGTATGGCCTCGGATGCCGGGTGCAAGCTTTGTTATTTGACATCATTTGTTATCATTTATTGATAACCCAAAGGGTAGCTTGCATGTCAAATTTTGTTGTTCCTTGAAACACTATGAATGACAAGGAGGTTAGATATCTAAGCTCCTTGAACACTATAGCGCTTTCTATTAGAGAAATGAGGAACTTTGTCTTGGCGGATACTCCCGAGATTAATTTTGCCATTATGAACACGGCCTACTGAATTCAAATGGGTTCTTTGACATGACAACATCGTATGACATGGTGTCGTAATTTTTGCCCCTTTTCAAAAACACTTACCACGGCCAGGAGTGAACCTGCAAGCTTGGGGTTAGTAGACCAACACGTTGACCACTCACCCACCGTGGCAAGCATTATGGGCATAATTGGTCGTGAGAGGTAACGTTATTATGAATTATTCTAAAATTAATGTAAATAATATTCATGCTTTTACCTCCATTTCCATCGCGGGACCCCACCATCAGAGTCGGCTCACACGAACATATTAACATAACGTGTTTATTTCCAACATTGCCTTTCTCTTCCTATTACGAGTACCCACCTGCTATTGTCCACATATACTCGCCCCGGAAATCATTCGTGCCATCCTCGTAAAGTTGATAGGTTGGTTGGTTCCTTAGTTTAGGGGCTGCGACAGCTTCGTCATGTAGCCCCGTGTACTTTGGGTGTGTGTAGAATCTGTCCGATAACCGGTGTTAAATTGTGATTAGTGTGTGTTATCTGTTTTAATTCAAGTAAGGACTGCAGATAATCAAGAAGTTCCTACTTTTGCTACCAAATGCTACTGTCCACAACACCTAACTGCAAACTTGGCTCTTAGATGCCATCGCAACCTGCACCTAGCGACAAACGTTGTAACTTAAGAGCATTGATCAAATCTAACCTAGAAATTTTGCTTCAAACAGTTGAAGTTAGTGGAGGATTCTTTTTTCATGCAATAATCTATGACATGGGCCCGCTGGCTTTACTTCCCCTCCAAAGGAAGGCATAATGAGGGATTTTTGGCGCTCTTAAAAAATCCGACAACTTCGGCTGGGTTTGACCCCGCGATCTTGGGCATAGTAGCTCAGCATGCTACCAACTACCCCACCGAAGCCCCCTCGTAGAAGTTACCTCTAGCGTATGAATGAGAGATCCCAAATCTACCCAAATCTTACTTCCATACAGCAAGGTCGGACTAAATACAATACGATGTACAGAGAGTTTCGTCGCAATACTAAATTCCTTCTTTAAATAATACAGCAGATCACAATGGATTAGCTTTCCTACACTCGACTCTCTTTCTTTTGCTATACTACCATCCTGGGAGAATGCACAGTTCAAGTAATTAAAATAGCCCTCCTCTTCCAGCTCAGTTCTTCCTACCTGGCGTCCTATTTTCTTGTGTTTCTTTCATACCGACAAACCTTCGTTTTTAAAATGATGCCACTCGTGACATATTCTTGGCACTTCTTTTCACGTTCAACATGCTAACTTGTAAGCTTTCAGCGGAGTCTATCATCACAACCGGGTCATCTGCATACATGTTACTCACCTGGTTTCCACCTAATTGATTCCCACCCAGGCATTTCATGCCCTTTAGCAAATAATTAATTTATAAAATAAATAGTAGCAGTGAAAAATTGCAGCCTTCCCTGACTGCTTACCCTTTATAGATCCTTGGGATAATATCTTCCCACCATATTATAGATCGGGTTGGGGAGAGAATCTTCCCACCCCTTTCATTTCAAGCAGTTCCACATGCATCCACAAGCTAGCTGCAGAGAAATGTTGAAAACCCATTAATTTAATGTATAATGTCATCAGAAACCAAAGGTAGGAAGCACATATCCCAGTGGTATCCACAGTACACATTCTCGCCAGTTCGGTTGTGTTGAGTGAAAGAAATGCATTGCTTTACAGAAGAAGGTGTTTTTATTGAAGATAAGAGATTTGTCAACGTTGGTATATAACTGAAATACAATGTTAATAATGGTTTTGGTCACTTGAGTAAATATATTTCAGCTAGATTGGAAATAATTATCCTGCTCAGGGTGCTTGCCATAGAATAGAATTTTTTTTAAATTAATTTTCTGTGTATTTAGTAAATACTATTTTGAAATTATTGAATTATATTCGAATATACTAACTTTTATAATTCCAAAATCACTTTTATATCTTTTGTGCAGTTTTCGGCAAAGATGATATACAGAAGGTCAGACCTTGTGTTGCGTGGAAGTTACGTTTTTTAAATTATAGAGCGTGATGGGTGTTTTATATATTATATCCTGTTAAATAAACCTCATTATTGAGTGATAAACACAGTATCATCATAATTTGCAGGTGGGAGATTATTACCCCATTGCTCATTTTAGAAAACATACTGTCGGGTGTGAACAGTGAGATAATAATTTCCCACCCCATATTTCATAAAATAGAATCCACACCCATAAAATTGTTGCATATTCCTACTAATCTATCACCCCCAATTACAAATGTGCAAAAAAAAATACAAATATTTTGTACCCCCAGACTTTTGCCCTATAAAGGGTTGACCTTTTAACCAAAAGTTCATCAACCTAATATCAACTCTCACTACAGCCTGATTATCAAAATTACTTTTTGATTCCCAGTAACAGCCTTCCTTCGATACCATAATCCCTCAGGACGTTCAGTACATAGTCCACTGGTGCTCTATCGTACACGTTCTTTAACCACTTCAGACCCATGTCACTAGCTAAATTTACTTTCTCAATGTTTCTCATTAAATAGTGGCACAAATAACACATATTTGAAGTCAAAGAACACATTTTTAGTGACATTTAAATTGCAGGTCACAACTACCAAGCGCGGTAATGCTCAAGAGCTGCCTGAGAAGCCAAGTCGGTCAGAACTCCACAGTTGGATGTCCTTGAAATGGTAATCCAAACTTTATCGTTTTCATTTCCAGAAGAAACAGGAACGGAGATTTATAATATGCCAAGGATATTTTATTACAAATTCTTGCCGAGTTGCATTTATGATCATTTATTTTCCCTCCTATTAGTTCTTCTGCTGATCTAGAAGTCGAGAAGGGCATGGAGACGTGAAAGCCATTCGCCACATAGAAAACACACCTTTACTCATCCTGTCTGTCAAAATTGGGTAGACATACAGGTAATAATAATAATAATAATATCGTATGGCCTCGGATGCCGGGTGCAAGCTTTGTTATTTGACACCCAAAGGGTAGCTTGCTTGTCGAATTTCGTTGTTCCTTGAAGCACTATGAAAGTCAAGTAGGTTAGATATCTAGGCTCCTTGAACACTATAGCGTTTTCTAGTAGAGAAATGAGGAACTTTGTGTTGGTGGAAACTCCCGAGATTAATTTTGCCATTATGAACAGGACCTACTGAATTCAAATGGGTTCTGTGACATGCCAACATCGTATGACATGTGTCGTAATTTATGCCGCCTTTCAAAAATCACTTACTACGGCCAGGAGCAAACCTGCAAGCTTGGGGTTAGTAGACTGACACGTTGACCACTCACCCGCCATGGCAAGATAAAAACAGGTTAAAATGCATAATACCAACTGCTGCTGATGAAATGTTTAAAAAGTGTAGGCTATTTCAACAAAACATGAGAGAAATTGTCTATTCTAGTTATTTCTCAATAACTAGAAACATACTAGAAACTTGATCTTGACATCCTCATTGTGGTCAAAAGCCACAGTAGTTTTTATCCATTTTACTCTCGGCCACTGATCGAACTTTCCTTTCTACAATGCTTGAGTAAACATGCACTTTATCCGGGATACTGGTATTGTGCTTCCTTCCTGTAGCTTTGTGCACATCTCTCAGCCATTGGGGATGGGACTTTCATTTTATGTGAAATGCAAGTAGCTGATAAGTCAATTTTTCCGGGATCATTCTCCTTAGAAACCCAAAAAGTGTCAACCTCTTCTTCCATATTGAGGTAGATAATGTTTAGTATTCATATACATCTCCTTGTTGGATCTTCGTTCAAATAGTTTCCTTTCTTATTTTCTCAACCCGGGGTTCTATTTTGTCCAGGGTCTCGGCAGTATATAAGCACTCAGGTCTGACTACCGTTAAAAAGATCTATCTTTGTAGGTATCATGGCAGACTTAAAATGCGATTTCCATCATTTTCGTTCTTACATTATTATTGTTGTTATTATTATTGATATTTACATTCGAATTGAGCCTCTATGGATTGCGTGTTAACAAGCAATTTCATTTATGTCTGGATCTTGTTCTTCTACCAGCCATGACATCAACCCAGTATTTCTTAAGTCCATCGATCAGTGCCTTCTTTCGGGCTTCTGACAGAGGCCCTCTAGGCTCAGATTCAAGTTTAGAACCCTGAGAGATTCTAATAATTTCTCGAAATTGAAATGTGCCGTGGATTTCTTTTGTGGAATACCAATTTGCTTCAGATCAATCTCACATTCTTGAAACCATCTCCACTTGGTTGCCCTTGGCATGTAAATTTCCAGATATTCGTAGTCACTCGGTCATCAGACATACGGAAGATGTGTTCCTAGATCAACAATAGTATTATTATTAATCGTATTCTTCTTTCTTTCTCCGTTAGGCTCTTCTGAGGACCACGAACCAATATCAATGTTTAGTCCTTTGTTGTTCTTTCTTCTTCCTCCAGTGCTCCTTCATATTTTCGCTGTGTCTCTTCTTTCTCTCTTCCGACCATTTTGAGCCTGTTTTCTTATATTGCCTTCCTTGGAGTCCTTCCATTTCCAATACCTCTTTTTCTGAAAATTGCTCTCTCTAGTGCATCTTCTTCTCATACATTGTTTCTTTCTAAATCTTTCTTTACTTCTAGAAACCAGGCTGTTGTCGATTTCTTTTTCCAAAGATATTTAAAAATCTGTTTGGTTAACCTGCTATCATTCATTCGATATAAATGTCCGAAAAATGACAATCGCCTCTTCTTTATTTCCTCCGTTATGTTTTCAATGTTCCGAAATATTTCTTCGTTACTTCTTAATTTCCAAAACTTTGTAGTTCTTAATGGACCGAGAATTTTGCGTATATTTTTTCTTTCTGATACTTCTAATTTATCCAATTTATAATTTAGTATTAGACATTCACTGGTATATAAGCATTCTGGTTTAATTACTGTTCTGTAGTGCTGTATTTTCAATTTCTTAGATAACCATTTTTAGCTTATTTTCAATTTTGAAAAAATAGGCTTATGAGATCACCTTTTGTCCGTGTGTGTGTGCGTGTGTGTGTGTGATTCGTGTGTGTGTCCCCCCCTAATAAAATCTAAACGGCAGGAGCGATTTCAATGAAACTCGGAAAGTTCATAGCACTATTCCGGGCGACCTCGATCGTGCCCTTCAATTTTTTTTACGACTCACCAATCCAACATGGCGGCTGTGCGAAATATTTCACCAGCATTCAATATCTCCGAAACTATTACCGATATTACCCTGAAATTTTCTATGGTGATAGAGGGAACTACTATAAGTTCACTTATGTGACTTTTGAAAACCTGGTTACTACGAAACCAACATGGCGGCCAAGCGAATTCGCGACTTTTAAATAGACGTTTCTCGCGATTTTACCAACCAAACGCAATGAAACTTGGTACAGTATATGTTTATATACATTGTAATGCACCGACATCTAATTTCGTTCAATTGTTTACATAATCACAAGATGGCGGATGTGCGAAATATTTCACCGGCATTCTATATCTCTGAAACTATTAGCGGTGTGCCCGTTTAGACCGGAGTCCGCACGACCACATATGCATTTTACCAATAATCAGTCAGCACGAGAATCAAAATATCCCGGAGCGCCAGATGGGTTAAAGCAAATCGCAAAAACGACATCAAATTTATAAAAATGCTTTGCTGATTTTTGGCTCAATGCAACAATAAGGATAGAAGGAGATTTAATTGGGTGAAACACATCTGGTAAAATTATCTCAGTTTATTTAAAGTTAAAATCTGACTGCAAGAATAATGCTCAAAGCAGCATCATCCACGTGTGGCGATCCACACTCTTATTTACACACAATATACAGAAATCTTCCAAACACATTTGACAATCTTTTTTGAAAACACAAGTCCGATTGTTAGTCCTGTGGACTGTGTTCCAAAATTATTAACATTTTAACTCCAGTGCAAAATGAATTGTCCATACTGGAAATAACGTAGATCACTGTTTGACTATTTACATGATATTAACACTCGTAGAATAAATGTTTATAGAATTTTTTAAACTTTCATTTGTTTTCCAGTTTTCCAAAATATATCGTTGAAACTATTGTTATCATCGTAGCAACACAAATTATTAACACATATTAACAACATCTGAAAAGTATTTGACCATTGAGCATAGCATCGAAGAACTGTGCGAAGCACAACAACAATTAATTGTTCTTCTGACATTAAACATTCGAGAAGTGACTCGATTATGAACTTCAAGTTCCAAACAAAACATATGATTTCTGAATCATCAACTTGATCAATAAATGGTTGAACCATTCAACTATTAGATTTTCCACTTGGAATTATTATGAAAAAAATATTTATATTTATGGCCATTTCTAGCAACTTTCACAACTTGCAATTCTTCGACAGAATGCGGAAATTAGAATTGTAGTCTTATAATGAATTCATTTAGTTCATGGCACTAGGATTAAAAATATCCTTCAAATTATTCGTGGTTAAAGAATTATTTTAAATTGGCAGTGGCCCATTCTACTATTTGTGTAAGAACACAATATTATAACAACAACAACAACGGCAAAGGTCTTCCTCTGAAGAAGAATAAACTACTATCATGACAAATCCGGGTTCTAGCAAAATCAAATTCTAAATGGAATTCGTAAACAAGGTTGAAATAAGAACTGATGGTTTCAAAGAAATAACCTTCGGGTTATTCATACGACGAAACGTGTGGATCCAATACTCCTACTATAAACCTGAGCCATCGAACCTGCTATTTGATTGATGCTCGAAAAAACCTCTTCATTCCTGCGACTTAACATGCGCACCTGGGAATGGCATTACAACTACTCCACACACATAAATTATCTTCCCAAAATTTATACAATAAATCAAGCCTCTGCTTGTTATCAACACTGGAAGATTAATAAACTTACAAGTTTATTTTATTTTACCATTCAGTTCAACCCGTGAATTTACCATACTTATGAAAAGCTTCATTTCACTTTCGAAGTGTATTTACGTCATGATTTTATATAAATACAACAATATCCTATTTGATACAAATATCATTTGCTTCCCGTTTCATGCCTCTCCGTGTTATATGAAACATATACTTTGCTCATAGCAAATATCAACTGTTCAACCAGAACTGAAATGTAGGTTGAATGCGGGCTTGCGCTAACCACTCTCCTTCGTAAAATCTCCTGTTCCAAACTAGAAATGTTTCAACTACTTCATAGGCTCCTTCTCAATACATATGATTATTATAAAATATAATATCCAAGAATTATTTAGAAAAATTATGAAAATTATTATTATTATTATTAGTGGATTATTATTATTATTATTATTATTTCAAATATGTTTAATTATCATCTCATTATGTGAGAATCCACATGTTCGAACCTTCGAATATGGAAAAAATATCCATTCCTCAACAAAAATAAATTTAACTTTTACAGTTACATCGGCTGATTACCGTGATTTCCCAAAAATATGAAAAATTCAAATAAATGCTCAAAATGCTCGGTCATCGATCCTAAACTGTTCTGAGTGCTGAAAATGCTCAGAATAAATCTAACAAGTCTTGCGTAAATCATTACAAGCTTTAAATACGACGAAAAAAATGTGTTGGTCATCTGCAGAAAAAATAGTTTGTTCCAATTAGCTAGGCATAAAATAATTCAAATGTGGCTTACATTTCTTGATGTTCTTGAAGTGTAGTAAACCTGGTCTATACCAGATTTATCCGTAGACATGCCCTATCGGACAAGCACGTATAATCCTTGTATCGGCCGCCATTGTAGACCCACAAATCGTCTAGTCAGACATAGTGGTAGTATCTTTCGACGTTTTAAATGACTGTGGTTCCATTTTAATATGGGCTTCTAACAAAGCCATAACAGTTTGTTGAAATAGGGTCAGATCTAAGTGATCTCTTCTTAATTGTGTCAGTTGTAACCTAACTCACTGTAATCTCATCAGTACAAGAAAAACGTTGACAGTCTAAGCAGTTAACGGCTGTTCTGAAGATCGTTCCCTGGGCATGGTTTGTATATCACCATCTGCCATGCGCTAGACAACTTGCAGTTTCCCTTGCGTAGACTAATGAACGCCACCGTTATAGACTATTCTTCAATGTACTGACGGATTGAAGTGGTTAAATAGTTACAAAATATGAAAACTGACTTTAGATGGATTTAAACATCCAAGTATTAATTTACTATTGGACTGTGACAATATACTATTTTCTAGACCAAGTCTAGCATATGTCCTTTAAGAAATATAAATATTTCCACCAATGTCTGTAGAAAAACAATCACCTCAGTGATTCTCCTCACCAGAAACTTACTAAGTTCCAACTCGTTTGCGCAGCACTTCTCGTGACTATCACGATTTGAAAAGTACTTCTTCGTAGAGGCGGCAACCATGTGCCTTGGCTCAGCGTAGACGCAACTTGTTCGCCAAGTGCTTGTGATGAATTGAGCTAACTAAGCCTGCTCCAGCTTGCTTTTATACAAAAACGGTCAGGGTCACGCGTCATCGCCTGATATCTAAAAATCCTCATATCTCTTGAATCCCTGGTCCGATTTACTTGATACTAATTGCATTCTCTTTCATTTGGCCGTGCCAGTAATCTGATCCCAGTCTCAAGTCTCTGCTCCATAGTTAACTATTTAATCAATAAATAGTCTCCACCTCTGCTGTTACTCGCTACGTCATTTACCATCCAACTATCGGTAATTTCCTTCGAAAGGCTTCGAGAAGCAATGTAGCGCGATATTCAAATATCCGAACTTTCAAACGCTGCTACAGCCTTTCCCTTGATATCTAGGTGTCTGAAACTTGGAATACCCATTCCTAGATTTGGGCACAGTATTTCCCTACAATTTTGTACGGAGATAAAGGGCACTACTGGAAATCCATCTATAAGACCTTCAAAAACCGGTTAACTACAAAACGAACATGGTGGCCAAGCGAATTTGAAAGTTTTAAATAGACCTTTCTCGCGATTTAATGTTTCAAGCGCACTGAAACCTGGTACAGGAAATATTTATACACATTATAATCCATTGGTCGGTTCTCAATATCTACGAATCTATTACAGCAATCAAACTGAAATTGTGTATGTTGATAGTGGCAATTAACATAAGTAGGATATATGAAAATAGGCTGTATAGTTCTTCACGGAACTACTTGTTTGTTATAGATATTCCTGGTTATACCATATGCTCTTTGAATCTTGTGCACACTTTCTTCTACAGCAGATTTTTCTAAGCCATTCTTCTGAATTATTTCCGCCAAAATTTGAACGTATCTACCCTCTTAATTTTACCAATATTATTATTATTATTATTATTATTATTATTATTATTATTTCATCTGCCGGAAGTAGACCTCTTGAGTTGGAGTAATTCAGAGATTCTACTCTATTGCTTCTAAGTTCCACTGCCACTTACATCTAAAAGATCTAAAAGTATAATTGAAACTCAATTGGTGGTTGTTATTGATTAATTAAGGGCATTGAGACATCATGGTCATGTATCCCTGTGTACTTGTGTGTGTGTAGAATTTGCCTAATAACCATGTGGCGGCAGTAACACAGTTTGGCGCGTGGGATGAACACCCTTTTATTTCAGGAACCACAACCTGATTGTAAATTTAAGGACAATTGCAGAAAGTTTGGAGATCGCATATTCCAGTCCCGGCTTTGGCAGCGGCTACACTGACTGTGATTCTACCCGGGTTTATCCACACTTCCTCCAGGCTAATGCCACTCTAGTACATTACTTGAAGTCCAGGAGCACTTATCCCATCCTTGTCCCGAATACAGTTACACTACTACAGACATCACAGGAATAAATGTTATCAGACTTCAACGCATGCCCAACTACACGGGGCTAATGGCCAAGATGTCCCAAGACTCTCAAATGAATTAACAACAAAAATATATTTACTTTAATGTTACCAATACATCTCTCACATTACACGGTGATGTACAAAGTTTTGGTGTAGACGATGGTGTGAGGACGTTGATGATAGCTCGATTGTGTGGGTTGAATTGCCGCCATATTGATCAGTGACATTCGATTTCAAACAGTGAGTGGTTGCATGCTGATGTAGTGACATGTGTCCAGTTGCGAGGTGTGGTGGTGAGTAACGAATGTTCATAAGTTACTGTATTTTTAATCGTTCAATTTAATTCTAAAATTACACTGTTCTCTTCTAAAGCCATGGTGAGACAATTACACAGCTCGCTACTTGGATAGACGACGGTCTGGATGAAACCATTGGCCGGTACTAGGTTAGACGATATTGGATGAGACCATTGGCCGTTACAAGGTTAGACGATACTGGACGAAGCCATTGGCCACTACTAGGTTAGACGATATTGGGCGAAATCATTAGCCCCTACTAGGTTAGACGATATTGGACGAGACCATTAGCCACTACTCGGTTAGACGATATTGGACGAAACTGGAAGAAATTTACTACTTTTAAAACAAGCCAGGGGACATGGGACATAAATCCCAGGATAGGTTTGTGTTTGTGTGTAAAGCCTTTCTAACATATAGAATTTAACATGTATGCATCGATTAAAGCTTTAGTATCGTCCTTGTCGTCATGCATGCCGCTATTGTGTTTCTAGAGAAATTTAGTAGCAGAATACATTGTTATCGAAACTACTCCCGAAAAGTTGTTATAGAAATAACAACCAATGTTCCACAGATTGTTAATGAAGGATTCTGTTCTGCCCTTTAAAGTAAGTTAGACACCAAAGCACGTCCCTTAACCAGGTTCGCTCCTGGCCATGGTAAGTGATTTTTGAAAGGCGGCAAAAATACGATACGCATATCATACGATATTGGCATGTCAAAGAACCCATTTGAATTCAGTAGGCCGAGTTCATAATGGCGAAATTAATCTCGGGAGTTTCCTCCAAGGCAAAGTTCCTAATTTCTCTACTAGAAAGCGCTATACTGTTCAAGGAGCTTAGATATCTAACATCTAACCTCCACGACTTTGATAGTAAAGGAACAACGAAATTCGACATGCAAGCTACCCTCTGGGTGTCAAATAAACAAAGCTTGCACCCGGCACTCGAGGCCATACGATATTATTATTAGTAGTAGTTGTAGTAGAAGCCTCCGTGGCTTAGGCGGCAGCACGCCGGCCTCTCACCGCTGGATCCGTGGTTCAAATCCCGGTCACTCCATGTGAGATCTGTGCTGGACAAAGCGGAGGCAGACAGGTTTTTCTCCGGGTACTCCGGTTTTCCCTGTCAAAATTTCATTCCAGCAACACTCTCCACTATCATTTCATTTCATCTGTCATTCATTTAATCATTGCCCCAGAGGAGTGCGTCAGGCCTCGGCAGCTGGCACAGTTCATATCCTCGCCGCTAGATGGGGCTTCATTCATTCCATTCCTGACCCGGTCGGAGACTGGAAGCAGGCTGTGGATTTTCATTTTCAGTAGTTGTAGTAGTAGTAATACTGTACACAAACGCACACGAGCATGTCTGAAACTGCACAATTGAATTGGTAAATGGAGTGCCAATGCACCGAAACTGTTCATAACCGCAACCAAATTATTGTTTTCATTGTTCCTTGCAAAGTATCAATCCATTACAAGGGTGATTATGTCAGGTGGTCTGTGCCTCCTGTCCTTTATCAGTCGACAGAAAAATCTCTCCTCTCCTAAAGGAACTAGGAGACTTCAGTTATTAAGGAAGAAAAATAACTGGTGATGGACGAAGCAAAGAGGATATAAAGTGTACGTTGGCTCAGGCAAGGAAAGCATTTCTACAAGAAAGGAACCTTTTGATATTGAATATATATTTAGGAATTAGGAAGTCATTTCTGAAAGCCATTGTCTGGAGTGTGGCACTCTATGCAAGTGAAACCTGGACAGTTTGCACAACAGTAAAAGGTTGAATAGAAGCGTCTAAAGTGAGGTGTTAAAGGAGAATGATTAAGATCAGATGGGCCAATAGAATAACAAATTAGGAGGTATTAGGTCGAGTGGGAGAGGAGAGATCTTTCTGGCGACTGCTAATGAAGAGAAGAGATAGGTTATTGGGAGACATACAAAGACACCCAGTAATAGCAAACTAAACTATGGAAGGCAGGGTCGAGGACAAGAACTGTAGAGGTAGACCAAGGTTAGAATATGTCTCGGACGTACGGTGTGGTAGTTATGTAGAGAATAAATCATTAGCTAAGGACAGGGAGGGATAGAATGCTGCATGAAACCAGTCAAAAGACTGAAGATTCAAACACAAACTGTGCCCCCTATGAAACAATGTTAAGATATCATAAATTATGCGTCGTAGAAATCTTGTCTATGAGACATTGTTTTGATACGTACGAAAAATTGGAATTTTTAAAACCTCCTATATAAAACTACTAAGGGTGAAAACTAAGAAGGTTCCTAGAAATTAGAAACTCCATCACCTCGGAGGTCACGGAGAAGTCTTATATGGCAAAGGACAGATATCACAATGGGAAAAAACAGAAAACTGAATCCTTCACGAACAATCTGTGGAACATCGCTTGTTTGCTATTTCTGTAACAAAATTTCCCTCATAAGTTGACTTACTAGGACATAATGGAACAAAATATGACCAGCACATAACTTATGGGTCTTGTTAAAAGATATAATTCTGGCGACTTGAAAGCTGCTCAGACAGTAGTCGTCTAGAGACGAAACAAAGCACAAAAAGTTAGTGCCCTAAGTTATCACAGCCCAACACACCACACGTCCCATGTCGACAAGTCTCTTTGTTCCGAGGATGAATTACAAGTGAGCACATTACAATAAAACTACACCCCGTCGCCTTTAGTGCGGCTCGCTGACCGAGACTGTACTTTATAGCCATCATCCTCCAACAAAATAGAAAGTATTTACTGTCCCCAATAACATGTCCAAGTTCTTTCAAATGTTGCTGCGTGACAGAGAGAACTAGATCAGTTACTCTCCCCTTGGGAGAGGAGGGGGGGGGGGGGGCGCAGTACCTTTAGGGCAGGGGTTCTGAACTCGTAGAAGTCTGTGGACCACTCAGCGTGAAATTGAATCATGTACGGACCACCCCTCCTCCCCATCCCGCCTCCACCACCCCCTCAATACACCTTATAAGTTGTAACCTTCCTCAATATATTTTAAAGATATTTCAATTCAAAACCTGATAGTCATCGCTGCGAACACATTCAGACGATTCTCTTTCAACGCATATCGTTTTCGAAATCCCCATTTATTGGCCACTTTTTTATACGTGCTGGTGGACCCTTTTCTCCCGCGGACCACTTCTGAAGCACTCGCGGACCACCGGTTAAGAACCACTGCTTTAGGGGAAAGGGGAGGGAGGGAAGGATGTCAATTCAGTTCATAAAGTTCGCAATAAACTATACAAAAATAAATTATACATAATGTATTATAACACAATACTGTATAAAGGGTGCGGTGAGTAAGGGGTACATCCACTTCCGTATATATTCTTTCATGGGAAAGGTTCATTCCTGGTCCTAAACAATACCTGAGGTGGTTTGGAAAACAATGAGTTAGGTTCAAGAATACGGGGAGAAAACAGATAGTGCACTGGAAAAAAAATGTCATGTCCAGTGAATAATGGAATAAGCAGGCCCTGAAAGTGTCCTTTTCTGTGCTCACAAGTCGAATGAAAGTAAGTTATTGTTGTTGATTCTTTTAGAGGCTTTCCGACATAGTGGTCATGTATCCCCGTGTACTTGGGTGTGTGTAGAATTTGTCTGATAACTTGTTTCACTACAATGACTGTAATAGTGTGTGTATCTGTGATTGAGGTAGGATTTGCGTAGAAGCTGCCATGTCCTTAAGTTAGGTAGCAACCCGACATTTGTCTGGAGTGTAAGTGGGAAACCACGGAAAACCACTTCCAGGCTGGCTGAGGTAAGAATTGAACCCGTCTCTTCTCAGTTTTACCGCACGAGGTAAATTAAATTTCTTGGCAGAGCCGGGAATTGAACCCGTGTCTCCGAGGTGGATGTCGAGTATGCTAGCCACTACGCAACGAGGCAGACGAAGGAAAGAAAGTTACGAACGATGTTTGTTCGTTATTGAATTTGTATCTTCATAATCACCTGCGCCTGAAAATTAAATAGCCTACATAGAAACATTCTGGGACTCTTCTGCAAATCAAAGTAGGAATCACACTGTCTTTCGAATTCCTCATAATATTGTTCATTATCATTTGGGCCGATAACTTCGATAACCCTCAAACCAACAATTATTAATACAATTATTATTATAATTTTCATAAAATGTTTTATTAGATCAAATTAACAGATTTGGGAATCATTTACAGTACACAGCCCTAATGGAGATTTCTGGGCGGACACTTTATAATCACAGGACGTCAGGGTGGGCTTAGTTAAAAATTCAAATTTTGTCTTTCCAAAAATATACGTTTTTCATACCCCACAATTGCTGAATTACTTAAAAATTATACAGGTAGTAGGAAATGAAACATAGGCCCTATATGTAACTAATTGTTCTGTTTGAAAATAAATTTTGTGAGCTGAGTTACTGTAAACTCTCATTGATCATATTGAAAAATATCACCGTATTGATGTATAATTCAAAGTTCAACCTTAAATCAGGACAAAACAAAATTGGATCCACCTATATCAATAATAATATAATAATAATAATTATATCGTATAGCCTCGCGTGCCGGGTGCAAGCTCTGTTATTTGCACGTCGTATTTCGTTGTTCCTTGAAGCACTATGAAAGTCAAGGAGGATAGATATCTAAGCTCCTTGAACACTATAGCGCATTCTAGTAGAAAAATGAGGAACTTTTTGTCAGCGGAAACTCCCGAGATTAAGTTTTAGCCTACTTTCGATTTTTGCAAAAAATGAAAGTAGACTTATGAGATCAACACGGGGCGAAAAAGTGTGTGTCTGTCTTGTGTGTATGTGAGTGTGTGTATGTGTGTGTGAGTGTTGGTTGGTTGGTTATTAAGTTTAGGGGCTGTGACAACGCGGTCATGTAGCCCCGTGTACTTTGGGTGTGTGTAGAATCTGTCTTATAACCGGTGTTAATTGTGATGACTGTATTAGTGTGTGTTATCTGTTTTTTATTTTAAGTACTGCAACTTAGAATTTTTCAAATAGTTCCTACCTTTGCCGCCAAGCGACACAGTCAACGACTACTAGGCCAAGTTCAGAACTTTAGCTACTAGACGCCACCGCAGTCGACTCTTGGCAACGAACGTAGAAACCTAAGAGCGTTGTTTACATTCTTAACCTATCCAATTTAGCTTCACACAGGTGCAATTAGTGGGAGGCTTTTTACATGCCATAAATCTATGACATGGGACCGCCGGCTTTACTTCCCCTCCGAAGAAAGGCATACTGAGGGATTTTTAACGCTCTTAAAAATCCGACGGCTTCGGCCGGGTTTGAACCCGCTATCTTGGGCATAGAAGTGTGTGAGTGTGTGTACTCTAAATGTCTGTGCCCCCCCCCCCGTATCAATTCGAACACGGTGAAACCGAATTGAACGAAATTTGCTACATAAGTAGCACTGGTAAAGGGCCCCTCAGTGTCATGTTTTATATCGCCGCCATCTTGACGGAAACGTAATGGCGGCCACCCAAATGTTAAAAGCTTAAATCAAATTACGACCAACCTAATCATCTGATCTCTACCAAATTTTGCAACATTATACCTTCATGTACTAAACATCTTTTAACCGGACTACAAGGCCATCAGCCCAATAATTTACGGATGGCGGCCATGTATGTGAGCAAATTGATTCCCCCTATCTATTCGAACACGGTGAAACCGAATTGAACGAAAATTGGTACAGAGGTAGCACTAGCCAATGGCACCTCAGTGTCATGTTTTATATCGACGCTATCTTGAAGGAAACATAATGGCGGCCACCCAAAGATTAAACAATTAAATCAAATTACGACCAACCTAATTATTTGATCTCTACCAAATTTTGCAACAACATACCTTTTTTTGTGGGAAGCATCTTTTGACTGAACTACAAGGTCATCAGCCCAATAGTTAGCGGCCATGTATGTGTACAAATCGATTCACCATATCAATTCAAACACGGTGAAACCGAATTGAATGAAATTTTGTACAGAGGTAGCACTAGCAAAGGTCACCTCATATTCATGTTTAATATCCGTATAACACGTTGTATTTCTACAAGGTATTACAACCAACATTCAATTAAACTCTTTGAAAAGGACAAAGAGTTATAACAATACCCATGCATTTAGGAGAAAGTAGGCTATATGTTCTTTACTGAACATCCTGTTCCATTATGAACACGGCCTACTAAATTCAAATGGGTTTTTTGACATGCCAACATCGTATGACATGGTGTCGTAATTTTTGCCGCCTTTCAAAAATGTCTTACCGCGGCCAGGTGCGAACCCGCAAGCTGGGGTTAGTAGACCGACACGTTGACCACTCACCCACCGTGCCAAGCTCCTATATCAATACTAAATGTATAGTAGTACATGTTTCAACCAACACTGTGGCATCCTTCAGCTCACGAGATCACATTCGCCTAACATCCGTCACTGTGGGAGTTAAAATTTTGCATGAAGAAGTAACAGACACATTTATATATTAGTAGGGATTACTTTCAAGGAATCTGTTGACATTAAATATAGATTTAGGTTTTAGTAAGTCACTTTTAAAGCCTTTGTCTGGAGGTGGAACTCTATGGAAGTGAAACTTGGAGTGTTGGAGCAGCAGAAAAAAGGAGAATTGAAGCGTTTCAAATGTGGTGTTACAGGATAATGATGAAGATCAGTTGGGTAGATAGGGTCACAAATGAAGAGGTATTAAGACGATTGGGAGAGGAGATGTTTCTGGCGAGTGCTAATGAAGAGAAGAGATAGGGTGGTAGTAAACATATTAAGACAACCAGGAATAGCAAGCTTAGTTATGGAAGGAAGGGTCGAGGACAAGAACTGTAGGGGTAGACCAAAGTTAGAATTCGTTAAACAGATTGCCTTGAATTTAGGGTGTGGTAGGTATGTAGAAATGAAATGATTAGCTCAGGACAGGGAGGCGTGGAGAGCTGCATCAAACCAGTCCAAAGACTGAAGATTCAAACACACACTAGTATAAAAAAAGACCTATAATGACAAAATAAGGTTTAAAATATGTATAAAAACAAGAAAAACAAAGTTATTATAGAGAAAATTGTAAAATAGTTTATCACAATGATAAGTCTGTGGTCCTTCTCCAAAGTCCTCCATATTGTGCCTATTTCACCCTGTCCGAGTGCTAAAAATGGGCAATAGCACAAAAAATGAAGGGCTTAGTGAAAATGGAGCAAAGTGCATATTATGTGAGGTGGGTCCATCTGGCATCTGTTTATTGAACTATCCAAGTGCAGGATTGCTCCATGTCAATACTAAATAGGATAAGATAACAGGCCTGACACAGCAGTCTCACACTTCTGGGTGGAATAAGGAGGTATCCCTAATACGCAATGCGTTTACACCCCTCAATAATGGGCGAACCTGATCCGAAATGAAAGGAAAAAGAAACCGTTCACTGTAGTGGAAATGCAGAAGGAGGATTTGTTAGTTTAACTCCATTAACAATGAAGCTAACAAAAAGACACAAAACCCCTTCTGGCATAAGCGTGAACTTCCGAAAGGCATCTGTTCTGAGGTTCCAGGGTGCGCATAAAGTGCATGTACGGTTCACATACAGTGATATAGGCCACTGCAGAAGGGTACGGGAAGGGCACAGAAAATAAATGACACTGTTCTCGAAACAAAGTATCCTAATGGTAGGCCCATCAAAGCGGCTAAACTGCGTGATATAATGATCCGTTACTACGTTATTAACGGACCGATGAGATACGAGTTGTTGTATAGTCTGCCATCTGTAGGTTTATGTTTGAAGCGCAACCTGTCCTGGAGTAAATAAAACGCGCCCGCTGTGGAGTTTGTGCTCTGGCTCTGTGGAACTCGACTGCAGTTATTGTTATTTCGAGAGAATCGTTTTGACAAAGAGAAGAAGTGAGGGTCGAAGACATAACTTCTACTACCGTTTGGTCTGTTTAAAGATGCTGTTGTCTAATTATGAATATATCTACCGGATTTGGAAACGATCGAGGAGACATGACTGGATTATGGCTATTGATACCACAACTTAAAAGGACAGGAAAATGGAATTGTTAATAAAATGTTATATCATCGAGAACATCCAGAACGTCGTATTCAAAGCTAAGTGTCGTATTTTATCTTGAAGCCCATTATCAAACAGTGAAGTGTAATATGCAGTTAAGCAAATAGTGCCATGTCCTCCCATCCTTTGGTGATAGTATGTCCCTAGTTCCTGCGGTATTTAAGTTAGATTGAAGATTGTACTTGTTTTTGGTTATACTCGCTTGTCTAATGTCCTCCCCTTTGTATACATAGCGTGGAGAGGAAACGCGTTGTTGTTTGGGTTTTTATTTATGTTAGGTTTTTTGCCGTTGTTGTTGTTGATTAGTTTTATTGGTGTTATTTTTCTGTCCGTATTTTTCTCATTGTTCGTCATGAAACGTGATTGTAGTTTGGGAGGTATTTCTTACTAACGTCTACTCCTTGTAATGGTATGGGATGTTACAAGATTTTTGAGGGGTTAGTAATTTTAAGTTCGCGTATTTTGGGCCTCGACGTGGAGGGTGTGTGTTTGTGCTTCAGATGACTTTCTGTCCTTGTCTGATAGTCGGAACGCTCATCAATATTTTATTTGTTTATGTATTAAGGGTTATTGTGTTTCTTTTGAGATGTCAGTCATTCGTGCAACCTTAAGGATAACCGATTAGGTTTTCTTATTTTCCTTAAGGACTGGGCTGACATATTCATTGGTTTGTGTCGAAAGGCTTTTCATGGTATAATCACGTTTCTAGATATGTGGTTAAGGGTGGGTTAACGTCTTGTTTAAGTGGGACCTTGACCGAAAGTTGAGGGTAATTTATGGGTTTGTGTTCGTTGCTTTCGGTCGGTAAACAACGTGCGTACTCTTTACGTTTATTAAATGAGGTGTATCGATTATTCTTGCGGTTTGTGATATGTGTGTTTTGTGGCAAGTACCCGCGGACTGTCATTGATGCTCATTTTACTTTCGGCAAGATGATTGAATCTCACACTTTCGTCCGAGAAGATGATTTATTCAGAGAGTTTATGAAGTCAAGTGCTCTTTTGTTTTGAGGGGTTGTAAATTGTTTCTCTTAAGGGTTGTGTATGTTTTTCTTTTTTATTTATGGTCGTCGTCGTGTTATACTGTAGTAAGTGGATGATGTTTTGACCGATAGTTATCTGTTTACTGTAGCACTTGTTTGTGAGACATATTTTAGTTCATTTAAGGGGTTTTGTTCTTGGTTGGTACGACTTCATATGCTTTTTGAATATCTCTTCTGGTTACTTTCTGTAATCAGCCTGTGGTGGGACGAACGTATTATTTCTTACTTATTTTAATTAGCTTTCCCATTGAAGTCACAAATGGTAATTTCGCTACGATCTCCAATCTAACTAAGGTTAGGCTTCTCTGCACTCCCTTTTGGTAGTCTTTTCATTGTGTGTGTTTTATTTTTATGTTTACCTCTTGCTAATTTGTATACTTTTATTTACAGCCCCCTCACCCCTCATTTACCATTTCATGAGCTACTCACGTCCCCTTTGTTATGTCTTTTATGTGATTAAAATTTTGTCTACAACCTTTACTCGAAGAGTGTAGTAATTTTTTAGTAATCGATTCTCCATCTAGTTCTTAAGGTGTGAGTCAACTCGACTTAGGTCTCTATGGTCCACGTCCTCAACCGCCTTCTCAATAATATCGATGTTGAAATGTGTACCTCTCGTTAACCATGGCTATTATCACTATGTGAAATCAGACAATGGAAATTAAAGGGAAGAAACTAATGAACTTTATGTTATTTAGGGTGTTAAATGTTCATGAGGTTATTGAGAGCAATTTTTTTCTGTTGTATTTGAAAATCTCTGTTTTGTCTACAATATCAACTAAATGTCAATGGTCAAATTAACGTTTTTTACAATAAAACTCAACGTATTCTGCCCCACATTTGCAGGACGTTACTACAATACCTACATAACTCAATCCTTAAAACATTTTCTGATTCCTATTGTTTTGATAAAGTTACAGACAATCTCATAAAATGCTAAATATCTCCAAAGTAGACTTTGGAGGGATACCCCCTTTTTCCACTAAGCCCTTGAAATGCTATATTAAAACGGTAATCTGTTCATGCAAAATATCAGCTTAAACAGTTGGATAGTTTTGCGTGAAAGTATAACAAACAGACACCACTACATTTTATACATTAGTAGGGTTTACTTTCAGTGCAGTCAATATTTTCTTGTAAAACTCCTTTTGTTTAATTGATCGTTGTTGCTGTTATCGGTTCTTCAATCAAGGGCTCAGGAGCCATGTATTTTGGTGTGTAATGAAGATCTTTGATAACATGACGTGATTCTAAGGTAGGTTCTGAACTATCCAAGTGCAGTATTGCTCCATGTCAATACTAAACAGGATAAGATAACAGGCCTGACACAGCAGTCTCACACTTCTGGGTGGAATAAGGTGGAATCATCAGGGTCAATGCTCAGGGTAGATGTCTCAGGACTCAAATTAGGGTTCTATTTATGAATTCTTCAAGGATGGGGGGGGGGGGGGGTGATGGACGGATGTAGACAATTGACGGAAACACTCAGCCAGGATGGCCAACGTAGTTTCAGAGATTAGAACGTCAAGTAGCACGACTTGATAGTCGATGCTACACTGTTGAATGGCGGGAATGAGCTTTGCAGTCATAAAGGTTCACAAAAAATGTTTATGAACTGTCACAGTTCACGTTAATTCCTCTTAATTTCTAAATTTCCATCAGTTAAATTGACTCTAAATTGTTCCATGTACAATTTCCTTAATTTTCTAATCTTGCACAATTTACTTGGAACTTTGACAAAATATGCCGTTGAGTTATCTTAAATCGCCACGTAAATTCCTCTCATTCTCTAAGTTCTGTTCAGTTTACCTGGCCCAAAATTGTTTACGCAAAATCCCCTAAATTACTAAATTTCCGTCAGTTTATCTGGAAGAAAAAGTTTACTTTTGAGAGGTTGTAATAGTAGTTACGGTTGTTTGAAGGGACGGAACTACGAAGTCATTGCCCCTCTATTTTGAGAGGAATTTGAAAGTTTCCACGGCCATTCCTTCTCCTTGAGACTCACGCTGATAGTAAGAGCTTAAATCCCATGACTAAATATAGGACTGGAATCCAGAAATCAGCCACACACTCGTCAGTGAATGAATTAAATGAGCACTGAGGACTCTAAACAACAAGTGTGTAATGGAGAGGCTAGATCAAAACACTTTGCTGTGCCATTATTCATAATATTATTCTAGGTTTATTTCATGTTGAATCGAATTAAAATATACCAGACGTTTCATTAGGAACCATGCCTGGGTTGTCAATAGAACAACGTGGTCTAATAAAGTGTAGTTATTAACAAGAAATGTACATCCGCCCGAATCAATACTATAAAGAAAAAGATAAATTTAACTTGTTTTCAGTTTCAGTACATGTTTCAAGGATTAATTACATTTTATCCCCTTCATCAGCTATCGAAAAAAAAAAAAGCGTAGCACAGTAATAAGATACGTATTTAAACCTAATATGGTGCACCATAAAGTTTAGGTTATAAGAACAGAATAAAATGAAATGAAATAGATGGTGACGGTGATCAGCTGCTCATGACAAATAGTAGTTCCGTATTGAAGCTTGAAATGGTAGATGTGTAACACCAATACTTCACCAATCCGTGTAGGTCTATAAATAATGAAGAGCCTGTATGCTTAAAGATCCAAATTTAGCCTTTTCAACACAAAGCGGCTTTAAGAAACCCGACGTGATGGAAAGTGATCTCTTGGTAAATAGAGGTTAGTTTAAAGCATATGGTGTATGAGGTTAGTTATAGACCTACACGGATTGGTGAAGTATTGGTGTTACATATCTACCATTTCAATCTTCAATACGGAACTATTATTTGTCATGAGCAGCTGATCACCGTCACCATCTATTTCATTTCATTTTAATCTGTTCTTTTAACCTAAATTTTATGGCGCACCATATTAGGTTTAAATACGTATTTTATTACTGTGCTACGCTTTGTTTTGTTTTTTTCAATAGCTGATGAAGGGGATAAAATGTAATTAATCCTCGAAACATGTACTGAAACTAAAAACAAGTTAAATAATTATTTTTTAGCCTACTTTCGATTTTTGCAAAAAATGAAAGTAGACTTATGAGATCAACACAGGGCGAAAAAAGTGTGTCTGTCTGTGTGTGTGTATGTGTGTGTGTGAGTCTGTGTGTGTGTGTGTCTGTGTGTCTGTGTGTGTGTGAGTGTGTGTACTCTGAATGTCTGTCCCCCCCTATCAATTCGAACACGGTGAATGCGAATTGAACGAAATTTGGTACAAAGGTAGCACTAGCAAAGGACACCTCAGTGTCCTGTTTTATATCGCCGCCATCTTGACGGAAACGTAATGGCGGCCACACAAATGTTCAAAGCTTAAATCAAATTACGACCAACCTAATCATCCGATCTCTACCAAATTTTGCAACAACATACCTTTATGGGGGGAGCATCCTTTGACCAAACCAATAGGTCATCAGTTTAATCGTTTGCGGATGGCGGCCATCTTTGTGTGAAAATCGATTCCCCCTATTAATTCGAACACGGTGCAACCGAATGGAACGAAATTTGGTACAGAGGTAGTACTAACAAAAGGCACCTCAGTGTCATGTTTTATATCGCCGCCATCTTGACGGAAACGTAATGGCGGCCACACAAATGTTCAAAGCTTAAATCAAATTACGACCAACCTAATCATCCGATCTCTACCAAATTTTGCAACAACATACCTTTATGGGGGGAGCATCCTTTGACCAAACCAATAGGTCATCAGCGTAATAGTTTGCGGATGGCGGCCATCTTTGTGTGAAAATCGATTCCCCCTATTAATTCGAACACGGTGCAACCGAATGGAACGAAATTTGGTACAGAGGTAGTACTAACAAAAGGCACCTCAGTGTCATGTTTTATATCGCCGCCATCTTGACGGACACGTAATGGCGGCCACACAAATGTTCAAAGCTTAAATCAAATTACGATTAACCTAATCATCCGATCTCTACCAAATTTTGCAACTACATACCTTTATGGAGGGAGCATCCTTTGACCAATCTAATAGGTCATTCACCTGATAGTTTGCGTATGGCGGCCATCTTTATGTCAAAATTGATTCCCCCTATTAATTCGAACACGGTGGAACCGAATGGAACGAAATTTGGTACAGAGGTAGCACTAGCAAAGGGCACCTCAGTGTCATGTTTTATATCGCCGCCATCTTGACTGAAACGTAATGGCGGCCACACGAATGTTCAAAGCTTAAATCAAATTACGATTAACCTAATCATCCGATCTCTACCAAATTTTGCAACTACATACCTTTATGGAGGGAGCATCCTTTGACCAATCTAATAGGTCATTCGCCTAATAGTTTGCGGATGGCGGCCATCTTTGTGTCAGAATTGATTCCCCCTATTAATTCAAACATGCTGAAACCGAATGGAACGAAATTAGGTACAGAGATAGCACTAGCAAAGAGCATCTCAGTGTCATGATTAATATCGCCACCATATTGACAGAAACGTAATGGCGGCCACACGAATGTTTAAAGCTTAAATCAAATTACGATTAACCTAATCATCCGATCTCGAGCAAATTTAGCAACAACATACCTTTATGGAGGGAGCATCCTTTGACCAAACTAATAGGTCATTAGCCTAATATTTTACGGATGGCGGCCATCTTTGTGTGAAAATCGATTCCCCTTATCAATTCGAACACGGTGAAATCGAATGGAACGAAATTTGGTACAGAGGTAGCACTAGCAAAGGGCACCTCAGTGTCATGTTTTATATCACCGCTATCTTGATGGAAACGTAATCGCGGCCACCCAAATGTTAAAAGCTAAAATGTAATTACGACCAACCTAATAATCTAGTCTCTACCTAATTTTGCTACACCATATCTTTATGTGGGAAACATATTCTGACCAAACTGCAAGAACATCAGCCCAATAGTTTGCAGATGGTGGCCAAGTATGTGTGCAAATCGATTCCCCCTATCAATTCAAACACGGTGAAACCGAATTGAACGAAATTTGGTACAGAGGTAGCACTAGCAAAGGGCACCTCATATTCATGTTTAATATCCCTATAGCACGTTGTATTTCAACAAGCTCCTACAACCAACATTCAATCATACTCCTTGAAAAGGACAAAGAGTTATAACATTACCCATGCATTTAGGAGAAAGTAGGCTCTATGTTCTTTACTGAACATCTTGTTTCTTTATAGTATTGATTCAGGAAGATGTACATTTTTTGTTAATAACTATTCTAGCATATCAATACTGAACCACCATGAGTCATTTAAATAATGTAACTAATAAAGTGTGGCAAAGAAATTATAAGTCTTCTGTTCGTCACTAGAGGGCTGACTGGAGTTACTGCATGTAGACAATGCTCAATTTTGAGTGGGGGATTGGAAATACAGTAGAGGAAACTTATAGAGAATATGTTCTAAAAATGTAAGAAGGAGAGTGAAATGAACCTTCTTGAAGAATGGGGATGTCCAGGAATAGGAGAGGGAGAAACAGCATAATGGACAGGGATATAAAAGATAATGGACCTACTAAAATACCGTAACCCTTCGAGTTATGTCTGTTTGATCTTGACTATAGCCGAAGATGACATGATTCGGTACTCCACGGTTTGTTGCTTGGATTGAGGAGGCACGTGGGACATCCATGTCTCATCTTCTGCGATAATGTGGCTCAAGCGAATAACTGGCTGTCGGTGGGCCGCTCGATCTTGTTAAATATTGCATCCACACACAATCTGAATACGTGGGTACTAATGGTATCCGTGTGCTTGCGAATTACATCAATTATTGGCCAACTGATCGTACTTCGTGACCTGCCAGAATAGAGCACGAGTTTTGTATGCGTGCCATTGCGTAACAATGTCTCAGTACCTCAAAGTACCGTTTCTTGCCACAAAAGCTGCTATTCACAGAACTTGCATTAGTAACTAATGCTCTTCAGTCCGCCTACACGTAAGTGGCAAGCCAAATTATCTTGAGCGACTAAAGACAGTATTCTCTACATAAATAACTTAAATAATATAAACATTTAACAAACTGCACAAGTCACTAATTAAAACGTGCGAATGTTACAAAGTCAGATAATCGAAAAACGAATTACATTTTCGTGAATATCTTTTCAACCTGAAACAAGTTTGGGGAAGGTCCATTCTTTCCTCTCTGTTTTTACAAGGCAGCTTATGGATAAACATCAACATTTCGTTGTTTTTTTCGGAAGATCCTATGACTTAAATTTAAACGATTAATTGAATTTTCATCTTTGTCACGAAGACTTTCTGTTAAATTACAACTATTTATCACATTCAAAATGCTGTGTGTGCTGGTCTGTACACAGCAGAAATGGGTGTGCTGTCTGCCGATGTCATTATCATAATTATGTTTCTCCAACCAAATGACTCCGTTGCAATGGAGTAGCCGGGTTATTAGCCCAGTGCTTCCCTTCTCCCTTCCCTGAAGGATATGGGAGGAACAACAGACGTTGAACGTGAGCATTAACATCTAACTGCTCCTTATAGACTCTAAATCCTTCATAATGAGGATTAGGGAAACATTAAATCCTACAAACTGTTTTCAGCTTGAAATGTCCTCCAAATTTATTTTTACGATTTCAATGGCCGATTTTTTACCGTTTCTTCACAAGTCTCAAACACAAATTGAATTTTGAAGAACCTCACAATGTGTTTGAGATCATCCAAATGAATTTGATGACAACACACACTTAGCCTATTTGTTTTTCTTGCGATATGACTAACATATGTGCAAAGTTTCAGAGAGTTCGATAGAACCACGTTGCGATCTTCCATTGTAGGAGAGGTGAACTAGGTACATACACTGGTTCATCAATATTGGTGCTAGGATCTCGCCTGCTCACTGATGCTCTAAAAGACCAAAGAGAAAGAAATAAAACCAGCACTTCTTGCTAGACTATTGCGAACTCTAGCAGCACAGAACAAAATCGACTGGTCAGTGCATACCTGATAAAAAAAAAAGTTATTGGGCTCTATCAAGTGATAGCATGCTGCCCATTATAACCATTATAACCTTTTATTCATTACCTCAACACAGACGATTGAAAAAACGAAATGCAAATCAAATTTCAGCCTGGAGATAAGATTTCGATCAGTCAAGTTCAAGGAATATAATTAATCAGCCTAAATCAATATTGGCGTAATACTGTAGATCGTGAGGCACTCATCTCTCCAGTCCTATCCCCCTCAAACTTAACTTTGGCAGTAACTTTTACCACAAAAAAAAGGAAAAATATAAAAAGTGTGTTGCAACCCCGGCGCGCGCCTTGCCTGTTTAAACTTTCAGTGCGTCTAGAAGGAGAAGTCAGACCTTGCAACGACCTGAGATGTTAGAAGAGAGACGTTTAGTACGAAGAAAAAATTAAAAAGTACAATTTACAACTTCATAGTAGAATATCTTATTTACATTAGCTCTACTTCTCTCTCGACTGGTTGCTTCAATATTCATAACATTACTCAAAAGTAGATTTATATGAGATTTTTTATCGATTTAAAAAATATCAATTACATCAATTGGAAAGATTTCATCCCTTCTCGTTCTTATCAAAACGTGAATAAATTGAGGCATCGTCTCCTAGTGAGACCGGCGCGCGGCGCCACAACCAATACAACTATTGTAGTATTTTGTAAAACAACATTTTATTGATAAATATAGATGTCATCATCTTAAACAAATATAAAATGTATTTTAAAAATATCTGTTACGTTATTGGGGACAGGTTATTATTATTATTTATTTATTTATTTACAGCGTATTTTCCCAATATTGGAAAGCGTTAAGCAATTTGACTCAATTCTTGACGTTCTTCTTATTTTGCCAGTATTGTTTCATTCTGTAGTAGAATGTCAATTGTCTTTCGTCAGACCATTGAGGTCTGTAAGGTGTAGGTTTTGGTTGCTCTGGTTGTTCACTTTGTTACAGAAAGAGTCTCTGTCTGATGAGTCGGTTATGTTAGCAGTTCGCATGTCTTTTTGTGCTCCTTTCATCATTGGTGTGTTATTATTATTATTATTATTATTATTATTATTATTATTATTATTTTACATTTCAATTGAGCCTCAATGGACTGCATGTTAACAACTAATTTAATTTGTGTCCAGATCTCGTTTGTCTTCCAGCTATGGTATCCTCCCATTATTTCATCAATCCATCGATCAGTGCCTTCTTTTGTGCTTCTGGCACTTTAAAATCCAGGTAGCTTTTAACCATTTATCGAAATTCTATTCTGAGGTGGGTTTTAATTTCTGGAATAACAATTTGCATCAGGTCTTTCTTACATTCTTGGAGCCATCTCCATTGGATTTGTAAAAATCCAGATTTTCTTCGTCAGCCGGTCATTATTATTTCTATGTAATGTAATTGGTACTCTGCCCGAAGGCAGGTCCGAACCTACGAAGAGGCTATCCTCAGCCGGATTTTACGTGTGGTAGGGTGACCAGGGCCTTTCCGCTCCCCCATATGATTGCCAACAGCGCTCAGTACCTAGAACTGGCATGCCATCCAAGTTCCGACCACGACCAATGCTGCTTAATTGCGGAGTTCTCATGGGATCCGGTGTTTCAACATGGCCTGGCCGTTGGCATTATTTCTATACCACGGTGGGTGAGTGGATAGCGTGTCGGTCTACTAACCCCAAGATTACAGGTTCGCCCCTGACCGTGGTAAGTGATTTTTGAATGGCGGCAAAAATACGATACGCATGTCATACGATGTTGGCATGTCAAAGAACCCATTTGAATTCAGTAGGCCGAGTTCACAATGGCAAAATTAATCTCGGGAGATTCCGCCAGCACAAAGTTCCTCATTTCTCTACTAGAAAGCGCTATTGTGTTCAAGGAGATATCTAACATCTAACCTCCTTGACTTTCATAGTCAAGGAACTACGAAATTCGACATGCAAGCTACCCTCTGGGTGTCAAATAGCAAAGCTTGCACCAGGCACCCGAGGCCATACGATAATATTAATATATATATTATTATATTATGATTATTATGTCCTTCATTGTATTATTCCACTCAAATGGTTTGGAACAAATATTAAGGAAACCACAAACCACATAACATGAATAAACAATCAATAAAAGGATCAGGACAATGGTTGTGTGACAAATTTATTAATTTAACATTTAATAACTTCAAGTAACATAAACCGACTTAAGTTAGTTAAAATACGTTTCTTAACATCTATATTCATCCACCAGGGGAACACCTATTCATGCTAAATTATATTGGCAGGAAACATAATACTACCTGAAAATAAACACGTGAGAAATTATTATGTGCACAGATTACAAGACGGGTTACTAGGGTAAAACTGAAAATGATATATTTCTTGTCTGTCAGGGGAGGCAATATTCTATGGCAACGACATAGCTGGTTGTCTTTTTGTTGTTTTTATTTCCAGAAAACTACTCATAAATTGACCGAAAAGAATAGAAAATATCTATTAAATAAACTGAGTCACACTGGGCTTGCCACAGTAAAATTATCCGGTTAAATTTTGGCTATACAGTTGGTTTCTTAAAAATAACACTGATCTCTCACTTCAACCTGAGTGATTGTTGCCAGATTTTCTTCCGCAGGTCTAACGCTAAAGGGGGTGTACCCAAAAGCAATCAGTAGACCTGGGCAGATTGTAGCTTGTAATTTTCTCTAAGGTTCCCTGCACTTATATTGGAGAGTTGTCGTTCATATATTTCCAGACGTACTGTAGGATCTAGAATAATACCGCATTTCTGGGAGCTATCAATCGCTACGACATCAACCCGCCTACTACTCCCAAGCAATTACATTATCCAACACACATTTAGTTTACAGACACTATGCTTAGTGGTATTGCGTACATCAAGCTTATGCATACGTTACATGCAACTCTAGGGAAAGGTGGTCGAGGGAATAGCATGATTCATCATGAAGCAACTAATTTTATGTCTATCAATTCCCGTCTCGGCTGACACTTTTGCTTGTCAATCTTCGTTTCCTTTCAATGTTTGGTGTTTTATTATATCATGCTTAATTCAAATGTCCAAATTCCTACACATCTTTTTAATTCATACTGGGAAATCTCGCGGCAATTTATGGTTTACTGCAAGACGTTTGTGTATGAGTGAAAGGAGAATGTAATTTTAACAAATACGCAAATAATGTTGAAGTTAGTCAAGACAGCGATTAGAATTCCTTTTCATCCGCCGGAGGAGCAAACATACTATCTGCCATAAGGTTTAGGGCCGTCTTCACCCAATCGTTACTAACGATTAGTTAGTTAATCCCTATTTAAATTAAATATGAGAGTTAATGCGTGATTATCGCTCATGCATTTCATGAGGCCATTCGAGTTCCCAATTACTTAAGTGTGCTTTATGGCTCTCGCGCATGCGTAGACTCGGTTTGATCCTGGAAAAACATGGTGGACAGATCAAGAAGCGTGTAGTACTAATCTTTGTTTGCGATGCTTCCTTGTGATTTCTGGAACATAATTATAATGAAAGGGAACAGAATACCTTATTCGTTACAAACGTTTAAAATGATATGAAGAAAGTTTTTAGGAGAAGTGGCAGTTGTGTTTAATTAGCTAAATAGGACACACTCTCCCCGTTGTCTTCGTAGCGTAAGCGGTTGCGTTGTGGCTTCTGAGTTTATTATGCAGAGCTGGAAGGAGTTCAAATTCCACTTCGGATATGCTTTTTTATTTTTAGCCTACTTTTCACATTTTGCAAAAATGAAGAAAAAGTAGACTTATGAGATCGATCTGGGAAAATGTGTGTCTGTCTGTCTGTCTGTCTGTTTGTCTGTCCTTCTGTCTGTCTGGCTGGCTGTGTGTGTGTCCCCCCCTATCAACTCCTAAACGGCTGCAGCAATCAAAACCAAATTTAGTATGAGTAAAGATGTGCACCGGAATAGCTCACGTCCATATTTGAAAATGATGTCAGTGCTACTAACTGCTGAAAAAACGCACTAAAAATTTGAGCTCCATGTTGGATATCTTGCAAGGTATGCATGGGAGCTATTCCAAAATTGGCAAACATGTAGATAATACTATTTCAGTTTAATATCCAGGAGGCCAACCATGACAGTGTTGCCAAAATAATTTTAAGCCTTCTGATAGGTCCAATGTTTAAATAAATTTAACTTCTACACTATCAATTGGATTTTAACCAAATTTCTTATGTAATATCTATACATAAACAAATATGACTGAGCGTATTCCTAAGAGCCACCAGGGCTGCCAACTGTTAATAATTGCTCTCTCTATTTATTTATTTATTTTTATCCAAATACCAATATATCAGAAAGTATGCAAGCCAACAGCTTTAAACTATGCACACGTATATTCTGACATTTTAGATTAATTTGGAGTAACTTATATTCGTCAGTTCTACCAACATGATTAGAAGCCTGCTGATAGTAACAATTTGTAAATACGTGTAACTTCTATACTATCAGTTGGATTTCAACCAAATTTCGTATGTGCTATGTGTACCATAACAGATATGACTATAAGTATTGTTAAGAGCAATCAGGGCTGCCAACTGTTAATAAATGCTGTCTATATTGTTTTTAACCTAATATCAATATATCAGAAAGTATGCAAGCCAACAGCTCTATACTTTGCACACGTATAGCACCTGACATTCTAGATTAATTTGGAGTAATTAATACAAGGCAGTGCTGCCAACATGATTATATGCCTGCTGATATGTCCAATTTTAAAATACATGTAACTTCTATACTAACAAATGGATTTCATCCAAAATTGAAAGGAAGCTTGTAGTTTAACGTGACCGTTAATCTTGAGATCATGAGCCACGGGACCTCCTTTTTACGTGGAATCCGAACCACAGGACATGGCATTTCACTTCGAAAATCTCACATGCATTGACCGGGAAACATCCAAAATTGGCACAACAAGATATCATAATATTTCAGATAATTTCTGACCAGCACACGCATGGTATTGTTGGCAATATGCTTTTACGCGTGCTGATAGATCCAGTGTCTAACTGCATGTAACGTCCATTGGACTTCAACCAAATTTTGTATTCTGTACCTTAAGAGATGGAACTAAAAATATATTCAGTCACCAGGGCTGCCAACTGTAGTGCTCTATTAGGCTGCATTATACCAGGTATATTTTGAACTAATTAGATATTTCGATATTACCAACTTAATTTCGTCATTATTCTAGATAGGTTCATATTCTGTAGAATAATCATTGGCATGAAAAGTAGGCTGTATAGTTCTTCACGGAACTTCTTGTTAGTCTACTTTTCACATTTTGCAAATCTGAGGAAAAAGTAGACTTATGAGATCGATCCGGGCAAATGTATGTCTGTCTGTCTGGCTGTGTGTGTGTGTGTGTGTGTCCCTATCAACACCTAAACGGCCGCAGCAATCGAAACCAAATTTGGTATGAGTAAATATCTATACCTGAATACCTCAACGTCATATTCGATAATGATGTCAGTGCTACCAACTGCTGAAAAACCACAATTGAAATTCGAGCTCCATGTTGGATATCTTGGAAGGTATGCATGGGAATTATTCCAAAATTAGTACACATATAGATAATAATATTTCAGTTTAATTTCCAGGAGACCATATATGACAGTGTTGCCAAAATAATTCTAAGCCTCATGATAGGTGCAATTTTCAAATGCATATAACTTCTACACTATAAACTGAATTTCAACCAAATTTCGTATGTACTATGTATACATAAACGGATATGACTGAGCGTATTCTTAAGAGCCACCAGAGCTACCAACTGTTAATGAATGCACACTCTATTTTTTCACCCTAATAACAATGTATAAGAAAGTATGCAAGGTGAAAGCTATAAACTATGCACACGTATAGTACCTGACATTCTTGATTAATTTGGTGTAACTTATCTACGTCAGTGCTACCAACATGATTCTAGGCCTGCTGATAGGACCAACTTTTAAATACATGTAACTTCCATACTATCAATTGGATTTCAACCAAATTTCGTAGGTACAATGTGTACCATAACAGATATGACTATGCGTATTCATAAGAGCAACCAGAGCTGCCAACTGTTAATAAAAGAAGGAAGATTGTATTTTTTCGTGACCGTGAATCTTGTGATTATGAGCCACGGGACCTCCTTTTTACGTGGAATCCGAACCACAGGACATGGCATTTCACTTCGAAAATCTCACATGCATTGACCGGGAATCGAACCCGGACCGCCTTGGTGAGAAGCATACAGCTAGACCGCTGAGCCACCACGCCCCTCAACTGTTAATAAATGCCGTCTCTATTTGTTTTTCGTAATCTCAATATATCAGTAAGTATGCAAGCCAACAGCTCTAAACTTGGCACACGTATAGTACCTGACATTCTAAGATTAATTTGTAGAAACTAATATACGTCAGTGCTGCCAACATGATTCTATGCCTGCTGATAGGTCCAATTTTAAAATACATGTAACTTCTATACTAACAAATGGATTTCATCTAAACTTGGCACAACAATAGATCATGAGATTTCAGATTATTTCTGTCCAACACATGCACGACATTGTTGCCAACATCATTTTACGCGCGCTCATAGATCCAATGTCTCACTGCATGTAACGTCCATAATATCCATTGGACTTCGACAACATTTTGTATTCTGTACCTTAAGTGATAAAACTAAAAATATATATGCAGTCACCAGGGCTGCCAACTGTAGTGCTCTATTAGGCTACAATATGGCAGGTATATTTCGAATTAATTCGAATTGTCGATGTTACCAACTTAATTTCGTCATTATTCTAGATAGGTACATATAGATTAATCATTGGCATGAATCTAAAATTTTAAGAAAAGTAGGCTCTCTAGTTCGTCACGGAACTTCTTGTTATTTCCGTATTCCTCTTTCTTGGTATTTTAGGGACCTTACTAAACATGTATGATTTTTTATAATTCCATTGTCATAAACATTATGTTATATTCATATGCATGAAATTACGTGGGAAAATCGGAAACAAAGCGCTATTGAGGGATACACGAGGTAAAGTTCGGATGTTTCCTTCCACTTTAACGATGCTTTAGAGAGTTGAGTGGTCATATTTGGCCATTTAACGTAATTCCTCGTTAGTGGTAAGTTAGCGAGCGTTTCGGTTTGGTGAAATGCTCCTGCAAAGTTAAATAACCTTTAATTATGAATTAAGAGATAATTGGCGTTGGTGATAACGGCCCTCATTAAGGAAAATGCAGTCAATTAACTTACCTACAAGTGTACAAAGCCTCTGACCAATTCAATTAATTTAACTATTCATGAGCCAGTGTCAGTTTGAAATCAATTTATCTCGGTCACAAAACTGACTTGCTAACCGGGCCAGGGACACAACCTTTTGGGTTTTTGCCAACCGCAGTGTTCAGAAGAAGTGATGGATCTATCGACCTTGGTTAGTACTAAGAGTAAACTATGTAAATACATTTATACTTTACAGGAAAGCATTCTTTCTTTCCTTAGAGGTCACCTTCATAACCTAAGCAATATATTATTTATTTACGGAGGAGAAATGCATTTACGCATTAGTGTCGGTCTCCTAAGTGGCAGACCACCGACTGACACACCCCCTGTGACTTCTGGAACCTAGCTTGGAACTTCAGGCTGGGATCATATACTAGGACACATATTCTCAATTATTTTTCATCCGTGACTATCCAGGTCGCTTTTCTTCGTTCGAAGAATTTCTTCTGTGTAATGAATGACCTGCGATGTTCCAGTGCAACTCATCTTGAAGCATAATTTCCACGATGTTGTCTGGCGAGATCTGTTGTCCAATCTTCTCTATTATCCATCAACCTCTTGCAGGAGGGAAATAACTTAAATCATAATAACAAAATATTAAAAATAATAAAAATAATAAAATAATTATTCTTCTTATTATTACTAGTAATTGAACATTGTAATGGTCACAAATGCTGAAAAATTATATGCAGTCCGTGCTAAAATTCAGTAATAAGGTGGAGGTAGTGGAAGAGAAGTGTAAAACGACTAGGCCTACACTATGAATACGGGAAGGTGACAAGGAAAGATTAGAGTTACCCCTGGTAGGCAGGCCTCACCCCACTTGAGCCGGCTTAGCACAGCGTTGTGCAGCCCAGCCACTGACAAGCGCAGATGATTAATACAGAATCATTTCCTCCAATTGCAGCGCGATTTGTTGAACTGAGCACAAGGCTATTTTTCTCCTCCACACCAGGCAAAGCTTTCTCTCCCTCTAGCTTCACGCTTCTTCACCCCTTTATTATGAGCCCCACTACCGGCTACGCTCGCCTCGCCTCGGCTGGGCTATGAATGCTAAAGAAAATACCGACACCACACCGGATCATGTGTAGACCCTCTATTTAGCCAAACCGCATCTATCAAAATCCTTTGTTATCATTACGGATTCTTTCAGCGTATTCCACAATTGATATGTGTACGATAAAACGGATTTTACCATATATCTGATTTTGCAGGCGTTTTAAAACCACATTTTCATCTGTCATAATCACCGTATCCAACCCAGTGCGCTGTATTTCAAAATACACACAAGGCGTGCAATGCTGGATAAAATTCCACGCTATCCCTCCTAGTCAGACATGAAGATAACGATTTCCCTTTCACAGTTACGGTGACTACGCTCCACGATTAGAAATAATTAAACCTCTATCTATAAATGATTAAATAATTAATACTCAAAGTACGCACTTTAAAGAACTATAAATTTATTTTACTATTGTCAGGCAATCCATTTTCTCCTAATACCGGCAATGATTATTATTAATTATGTATTGTTAATCTAATTGAAGAATTGAATATCATTCAATCACGGTATGCTAAAGAAGGTATCAATGACATACCGAAACATGTACGTTTAAATATATCCGTCATTTAGTATTGGCGAGGCGGATTTCATTTAATATTGGTAACACCCATTATTGATGGCTGGTAGCATTGGCAGTACATCAAATTTTAGATGTAGGTGTTTTCAAAGTATAACGTTTTGTTCTAAATGTAGTCTGTTGTTTAACAGTTTTTCAAAGTTTACCATGAATTTGGCACTATCTATGATATGTCATACTTCGTTTCTACAATGTTTGATCAAAATAGGGTTAGGGTAAGGTGGTACAATTTCGATATAGGTACAATTCCGATCAAACTAAGGTTTAGCGGATATTTACCACTTCGGAGTGTTGGTAGTACTTGACTGTGTATGCCATTACAGTGCGGAGGACTTCTCGAGTTGTGTGTGATTGCATCACGAATACAGCGGTTTGTGCTTCAGATATACAGATTATTTTTTGTAGCTAGGTGAGTTCAATTATGTAGTTTTGTACTCTGTTATAAAATTGCCTAGTTTTTTAACGCTGGCAAACAATGATATTATGAGGTTAGAACCATGCTGTTGATTTCCGCTTGTGCTCGCACTACCTGAGTGACCTTCTGCTTGACATGTGCTGCCATCTCTCGTCATAGTGAGGTACTACTTGACGATATATACAGTGATGTCAATAGTACATTTTCGATCAGCAGAGAGGTACAACTTCGATACACTAGTACAATTTCAATCGGAATTGATTCAACCAGATATTTGTGTTGGAATATAAATCTTATTACGAAGCAAAACTGAATTATGGGTATTTCAAAGGATTTCAGCATCTAACGTTTTTATAGGCTAAATTCAGAGAAAATAATGGTACACTGTTCTTAAGTTTCCAATATCTGAGAAATAAACAATAAGGTTCCTAACTCAAATTCATATTTATGGTTCATGGTATTCAGAAGCAAACACTTCCTTTATCATTATTAGGTCAAACAATGTTAATAATGTTATTGCTTATCATTGTGGGGTTTGAAGCCATTTTTTTCAGTGTTGCCTAAGTAAACAAAAGTTTGGTGCGTTTCAGTCGGTCAACACGAATATACCCCCCAAAAAAAGAGCTGGGTTATGCCCTAATCCTGAAAACGCAAACATCAGTTCGACTCACTTCCAACGAAAATCTGGAAAAACTCCGAAGCAAGGGGCGTCTTTTTCAACAGGCACAGAAAAAAGTAAGAGGTCGCCAGCAAACGACGATGAGTGTGGATTTTGTTTGATGAACTATTATAGTGAACAATCAATGAAAATAGTGACTGGATTCGTTGCCAGAAATGTAATGTGTGGTATCATGAATTGTGTGTTAGTTCAGTTTGAAAAGAACACTTCGTATGTGGAAGATGCCACTGATCAAAATTGTACCAACAGGTGATCATGATTGTACCCGACGAGGTACATTTCTGATCAATTACACAAAACTATGTTTTTTATTCTTATGTCTAATGTAACAACTGTAATTTTGTAATATATATAAAATACATCCACTATAGTTCAAGGAACGTGTACCACTATTGAAATTCATTCTAGCTTCTGCACGCCGCCTGTGGTAGTATGATTTGTCTTAACTGATCGAAATTGTACCACCTTACCCTACTATTTTAAAGTTATTTAAGAGATACTGTATAGTTGGTACCACAAATTGGAAACTCATAATGTACAGTAATCAAAGATTATAAATATCAATGTCCGAAAGCAATACGTCCTATATTCGAAGTGTTATTAACCCTCCATCGGTAGCGTAGTCCTCACTTACGCGAGAGGTAGCGTGTATAGGCGCTCCCTAACATCAGCTTGGTATATGATTTAGTGCTTATATACGGGCTCTTTTTGGCATTTAGAATAAATTAAACTAGTCTTTGTTTATATATTAATATATCTAGGTAAGTATATACTTACATATTTGTACATATCCACAATATTTTATTAGCCTACTTTCGATTTTTGCAAAAAATGAAAGTAGACTTATGAGATCACTACAGGGCGAAAAAAAGTGTGTCTGTCTGTGTGTGTGTATGTGTGTGTGTGTCTGTGTGTGTGTATGTGTGTGTGTGAGTCTGTGTGTGTGTGTGTGTGTGTGTGTGTGAGAGTGTGTGTACTCTGAATGTCTGTCCCCCCCCCTATCAATTCGAACACGGCGAGCGCAAATTGAACGAAATTTGGTACAAAGGTAGCACTAGCAAAGGACACCTCAGTGTCATGTTTTATATCGCCGCCATCTTGACGGAAACGTAATGGCGGCCACACAAATGTTCAAAGCTTAAATCAAATTACGACTAACCTAATGATCCGATCTCCACCAAATTTTGCAACAACATACCTTTATGGAGGAAGCATCCTTTGACAAATCTAATAGGTCATGAGCCTAATAGTTTGCGGATGGCGGCCATCTTTGTGTCAAAATCGATTACCCCTATAAATTTGAACACGGTGAAACCGAATGGAATGAAATTTGGTACAGAGGTAGCACTAGCAAAGGGCACCTCAGTGTCATGTTTTATATCGCCGCCATCTTGACGGAAACGTAATGGCGGCCACACAAATATTCAAAGCTTAAATCAAATTACGATTAACCTAATCATCCGATCTCTACCAAATTTTGCATCAACATACCATTATGGAGGGAGCATCCTTTGACCAAACTAATAGGTCATTAGCCTAATATTTTGCGGATGGCGGCCATCTTTGTGTGAAAATCGATTCCCCCTATTAATTCGAACACGGTGAAACCGAATGGAACGACATTTGATACAGAGGTAGCACTAGAAAAGGCCACCTCAGTGTCATGTTTTATATCGCCGCCATCTTGACGGAAACGGAATGATGGCCACCCAAATATTAAAAGCTTAAATCAAATTTCGACCATCCTAATAATTTGATCTCTACCGGATTTTGCTACAACATGCCTTTTTGTGGAAAGCATCTTATGACTGACTACAAGGTCATCAGCCCAATAGTTTGCAAATAGCGGCCATGTATGTGTGCAAATCCATTCCCCAGATCAATTCAAACACGGTGAAACCGAATTGAATGAATTTTTTACAGAGGTAGCACTAGAAAAAGGCACCTCATATTCATTTTTAATATCCCTATAGCACGTTGTATTTCAACAAGCTACTACAACCAACATTCAATTATACTCCTTGAAAAGGACAAAGAGTTATAACAATACCCATGCATTTAGGAGAAAGTAGGCTATATGTTCTTTACTGAACATCTTGTTTATTACCTAAAAATTAACTACTAAAATGTTGACTCCTACATTATTTTCGTTCTTTTAAAAGGTAATTACAATTTTGTTTTATTAGACTCGTTTTATGCCACCCCTTTATATACACATAAATCTACATAAACATTACTAAATATTATAAAAAGGAACAAAAAACTTGGCATTACATTGCTAAACAACAAATTTGATCATGATTTGTAAACCACATTATTTTCTATCATTGTCCTGTTCACTCATTTCACTATCTGAATACCGGGTGAGTTAGCCGTGGTTGTAACGGCGTGGCTGCAGGCAGTCGCTCTCATCCGGGAGGCGAGGAGGTTCGAATCCCCACGCCGGCAACATTGAAGATGGTTTCCTGTGGTTTCCCATCTTCCATCCAGGCAAATGCCGGGGTTGGTCCCTAACTATAGGCCACAGCCGATACCTTACAATTCCTAGTCCTTATATTCACACTTTCCTTCACCAGACAACACTCCACACGCGACGGTACTAGTAGCTCACCCCATGGGTGTCCACTAGAAGCAGCTAATAACTCCTGCGAGCCGAACACTCCCGGCACTAAAAGCCATATGCTAAAAAATCTATCTGAATAGTTGGTTTGCTCAGTATTAATTTGATGCATGGAATGTTCACTAGGAGCATCACTTAGACAGTCAGAAGCACAGCCTTGGTCGTCAACATCCGTAAATACGTCGTCCTATACTTCATTCCAGCTCAAAAGAACAGATTAACTACGCCTATTAGCCTTTAAAACTTCACTTGGACACTTCTCACAAAAATATTACACCAGCAAGGAACGCGCAAAAAATGTAACGCCAAAGGTATCGAGACTAGAAGCCACCTAACACTGCCTGTGACACTGACTTACCACCTTCCCACACGTGAAACGTGTGCGTGAATCATCACATAACAAAGCAAAACATGTGACTCATATACTCATTTGAGAATACCTGGAGTTTGAAAAGGTTGAGTCTTAAAACAAAAAACGTTTCTTAATAAGGATGGATTTTGTTAGGAGCAACCTAACAACGATACCGATGGCGGGTTAAGACTGGACTGGTCATTGAGACGTTTATAGGAGGTGGGGGAGGCAGACACACAAATATAACTCGCCCGTATATTGAGGTTGGAATCCTACTTTTAATTTAAAAAACATATGACTTCCCTATAATAATAATCCGAAAAATATATTTCTATTTGCTAATTATCAAATTTGCAATTTTAATTCATGTATTAATCTCGTGTAAATTTCTTTCATATATAGGGGAACGTCTTTTACAATTGAGTACAATTATGTTGACCGACCGAAAAGCTTTAATTTCGATGTTACGTTAAGGCTAAACCATTTATAAAGGCAATTATCTTCAACTATAACAATGTATTTCTCGTAAGACACTTCAAGCACAGATTGTTTCAAAGTCCATCCATTCAATTTTGGATTATAAAGAAATAAATAATCAATAAATAATATTTATGTTCGACCCTGACTATTATGTGTTAGAAAACTGTATCATAAGGATGGTCATTATAACACTATTTTTCATTATGAAACAGTTTCTCCCACCAATCACAGCTCAAGAAACAGTTGTTTGACCAATTACATAAGGCTAGCATCGCACCTGCGTTGAGTTCCAAGGCCTTCTGAACTGCGTTGCCTAGTGTCATAGTGGGGTAATCGAGAAGGCCATGGTCAAGTACAAGGCATTCTCTGCGTCTCATGCGTTCTGTTCAGTATATAAAACTGGTGAAATCTCGACAGATATTTTTGAATATTTATCTTTGAACTTAAAATAGTTTTAATAATTATCGTCGAACATAAACAGTCGTATGCAACTCGCCTATAATAGTAATTAGGACACTCGTATGGAAATTATAAAACTCGCATACGCTCGTTTTATAAATATATTCGTGTCTTAATTATTGCCATTATAGGCTCGTTGCATAATGTACTATTGTAGAATCGGTATAGCCATCAAATACTACGGTTACTTTTTGACCAAAATGTCTGCGTATATACTGAACATATTTATCTGAGATGTTGCTGAATGTATCTTCTCGACCCCAAACGACACGGTGCAAAAATATCCTCCATCGATAGTATATGTAGCATTTTTGTTGTCAAAGTCAATGTTTACTTTTTGAAAACGATCACAAATTGCTGATTTTTATGATTTTCGTATTCCAAGCTCATCGAATAAGGATAATGGGTAGGGAGACAATTCATATTCAAAATATTTTTCAATTTTATCGTCAAATGCCGTAGTAATACTCATGTATTGAAATAATAACACGGGGTCAACAGGTACTTTCTCATCATGAACGTCTATGGTGCTATTCATAGCTAAAAGTGGAATCACTTTATCAGCACGTTTGAGTTTAATTTTATACATGTCAGTCCCGACATAGTGGAAATCCCAACTTCACGAGCTTGATGACAGTTATTTTATCATCACCAACGACTCCACTGACAATTGACAAAATGTTGTTAACCTCTGGATAAGTATTATATGATGAAAACCACTCTAGAAGTTTTTGTACATCTTTAGCATCCTTCTTTACTCGTGAGTCACTTGCATCAACATGCTGATCTGTTGTTTACCTTCTTACATTCCTGAGATCTTCCAATGCTTCACAAACTGTATTCATCGCAGGCCACTCCCTTTACTCTCTATATCCTCGAACAATACCTCCATCTGTCTTCATAGATTTCATCTTTGACTGCTCTATCACCATATCCGTTGAAGTCCCACAATTTAACTTATTCGGACGTCCAATACAACTTTAGTAAATTTTAGAATCGCCTTTTCTCAGCAATGGTGAATCTTAAAGAATAAATTGTAAGGACAACTTTTGTAGATCATGCAATTTTTGTTCGATCTATTTTATCATAAAACTAACCGTTTCACTACAAAATCCAAAAAACCCATTTTGCGAACTTTGACCTTGCATAAATGTTTTTGCACAGATGGGATCGATGGGGACTTTTCACAATTTCTTTATAATGGTATCCGTAGCGATCATGCAAAAATTCAGCATCTTGGGAATTTATGCAAGGCTACCCCTATTTTTCGGGCTAAATTGACCGGGTTATATAAGCTGTTCCAGTATTTTAACTTGATATTTCATTTTTTTGTTTCCTATTTCTCGTTAAATTTTAATTTCATGATAATATGATAATCAATATAACCATATCCAAAGAATTGAAAATTAACCCTTACCGTGTCTTTTCCGGAATATTCTGCGACGCAATTCCCGCTCTTGCGGGTCTAATACGGAATATTCCGCAGGCTATTATAAGTTTACATTTTAATTACGGTAGATGGGAGAAAGCTATTATACAACCTAATGTGCTCAGCTACGTGCATGATCTACATATTTCAGCATTGGTTAGATAAATACTTCACTTTGACAGTAACATCTGCTGTACGATGTAAACAGTGAAATGGGTGGAGGAGTAATGATAACGGTGGATTTGAAGACAGTTTTGAAGAGATTCAGGGTATATCAAGTGAATAGAGCAGGAGCAATTCAGATAAAAGTGTGGTACTTCAAGCTATGCCTGCTTTCCAGGATGTTAATTCCATAGTTCACATAACTGATACATATTTTGCATTAATTTTCCTCTTTTTTAAAATGTATTTCTGAACAATATAAAGAAGCGGCTTCGGTAGCGTAGTTGGGAGAATGCTGAGCTTCTATGCCCAAGATCGCGGGTTCAAACATGGCCAAGGTCGTCGGATTTTTTAAGAGCGTTAAAAATCCCTCAGTATGCCTTCCTTTGGAGGGGAAGTAAAGCCGGCGGGCCATGTCATAGATTTATGGCATGTCACAGAAGTGACAAAGAGGAAATCTGACATTCTACGGATCGGAGCGTGGAATGTTAGAAGTCTGCTAGGAAGTGGAAGGTTAGAAAACTTAGAAAGGGAAATGGATAGGTTGAGGTTGGATTTGGTTGGGATTAGTGAAATGCGCTGGCAGAAAGAACAGGACTTTTGACCAGGAGACTATAGGGTCATTAGCACTAAATCAAACAATGGCCAAGCAGGGGTTGGCCTCATATTGAGTAGGAAACTTGGACAGCGGGTGGAATATTATGAGCAATATAGTGAACGGATTATTGTAGCAAAAATCAATACAAATCCTACCTACACTACAGTGGTACAAGTCTATATGCCTACCAGTCAAGCTGATGATGAGGATGTTGAAAAGGTCTACGAAGAAATAGAAGAAATTCTGAGGTATATCAAGGGTGATGAAAATGTTATAGTAATGGGAGATTGGAATGCTGTGGTAGGAAAAGGGAGAGAAGGGAAGATAGTAGGAGATTTCGGATTAGGTGAAAGGAATGATCGAGGAAGCAGGCTGGTAGAATTCTGCACCGAGCATGAATTGGTCATAGCTAACACATTATTCAATAACCACAATAGAAGAATATACACATGGATGAGACCAGGAGATACAGGGCGTTACCAAATCGACTTCATTATGGTCAAGCAGAGGTTTCGAAACCAGATTTTGGATTGTAAAACATATCCTGGTGCTGACATAAACTCTGATCACAATCTGGTTGTAATGAAATGCAGATTAAAGTTGAAGAAACTGAAGAAAAGTCAAAAGCCAAAAAGGTGGGCAATGGACAGACTGAAAGAGAAGGATGTAAACGAAAGATTCAAGAAGAGTATAAAGGAAGGACTAATGAAAAACCCTAAACAAACTTCAATATTGCAGACGAATGGGCACTTTTGAAGAATGAAATAACAAAATTCGCAAGAAAACATTGGTAGGAAAGAAAGAATAGGTAGAAAACCGTGGATCACTCAGGATATACTAGAATTGATGGATGAAAGGCGGAAACACAAGAATCTAAGAGATGAAAAGGGGAAAGCAGAATACAGACGTCTGAGAAATGAGGTTAACAAGAAGTGCAAGGAAGCGAAAGAAGAATGGTTGATAGAGAAATGTGCAGGTATAGAAAATTGTCTGAAATTAGGAAAAGTAGACACAGCTTATCGAAGGATTAAGAATACTTTTGGGGAAAAGAAGACTAAGTGCTGTAATATTAAGGACACAAATTGAAAGCCTTTAACAGATAGGGAAGAAAAGGTTGAGAGATTGAAAGCTTACATAGAGAGTTTGTATAAGGGAAAGGAGATTGAGAATCATGTAATGGAAAGGGAGGAGGAAATTGATGAGGATGCGAAAGGAGATTTAATATTGAGATCAGAATTTGATAGAGCTTTGGAAGACTTAAGCAGGAACAAAGCACCAGGCATAGATGATATACCTATTGAGTTGCTACGCTTCATAGGAGATGAAGGTCTGATCAGGTTATTTCACTTGGTGTGTAGGATTTATGAGACAGGTGAGGTACCCCCTGATTTCAAGAAGAATGTAATCATCCCTATACCAAAGAAAGTGGGAGCTGACAGATGTGAAGATTACCGTACAATCAGCTTGATTACTCATGCTTCAAAGATCCTGTCTAGAATAATTTACAAGATGATTGAAAGCCAGATAGAAACAGAGTTGGGTGAAGACCAGTTTGGTTTCAGGAGAAATGTAGGAACAAGGGAAGCTGTACTAAGTCTTAGGCTGATTTTAGAAGGTAGAATAAGGAAAGATAAGAGAACGTTCATGGCTTTTGTAGACTTAGAAAAGGCTTTTGATAACGTTGATTGGACTAAATTGTTTGACATTTTGAAATCAATTGGAATAAAGTACAGGGATAGGAGGGTGATATACAATCCATACAGAAACCAGACAGCAGTCATTCGAGTAGAAGGACATGAGAGAGAAGCTGGTATTCAGAAAGGTGTAAGGCAAGGCTGCAACTTATCACCCATACTTTTCAATCTTTACATTGAACAAGCAATGAAGGAAATTAGAGAAAAATTTAAAGTGGGAGTGAAGATTCAAGGGGAAATAATTTCAACTCTGAGATTTGCTGATGACATCGTCATCTTGGCCGACAAGCCTGAGGATTTGAATGAGTTTTTGAATGGTATGGACTCCGTCTTACGGAAAGAATTCATGATGAAAATAAATAAATGTAAAACAAAAATACTGGAATGCAGCCGAAATAAATCAGAAACCTCTATGGAGATCAAATTGGCACGTGAAAAGCTGAAGGAAGTAGGAGACTTCTGTTACTTAGGAAGCAGAATAACCAGTGATGGACGAAGCAAAGAGGATATTAAAAGTAGGTTGGCTCAGGCAAAGAAAGCATTTCTACAAAAAAGGAATCTGCTGACATCGAATATAGATTTAGGTATTAGGAAGTCATTTTTGAAAGCCTTTGTCTGGAGCGTGGCGCTCTATGGAAGTGAAACTTGGACTATTGGTGCAGCAGAAAAGAGGAGAATTGAAGCATTTGAAATGTGGTGTTACAGGAGAATGATGAAGATCAGATGGGTAGATAGGGTTACAAACAAAGAGGTATTAAGACGAGTGGGAGAGGAGAGATGTTTCTGGCGACTGCTAATGAAGAGAAGAGATAGGTTGGTAGGACACATACTAAGACACCCAGGAATAGCAAGCTTAGTTATGGAAGGAAGGGTCGAGGACAAAAACTGTAGGGGTAGACCAAGGTTAGAATATGTTAAACAGATTGCCTTGGATGTAGGGTGTGGTAGCTATGTAGAGATGAAACGATTAGCTCAGGACAGGGAGGCATGGAGAGCTGCATCAAACCAGTCAAAAGACTGAAGACTCAAACAACAACAACAACAACAACAACAAAGACCCTTCCACTAACTACAATTGTATGCAGCTAAATTTGTTGGTTAGATTTGATTAACGCACTATTAAGGTCCAAAGTTCGTTGCCAGGTGCCGGTTGCAGTGGCATCTAGTAGCCAAGTTCACGGCTAGGTGTCGTTACGGTAGCAATTGGTAGCTCAAGTAGGAACTACTTGAAATTATCGTCTGCAGTCCTTACTTAAATTAAAACAGATAACACACACTAATACAACCATCACAAAGAACACCGATTATTAGACAGATTCTATCTACACCCAAAGTACATGGGGCTACATGACCGCGTTGTCGCATCCCCTAACAAAGCTGAGGAACTAACCAACCAAACAATATAAAAAGTAAACTCAAATAAGCATGTTTTAAAAATGTTCCTTAAAAAATTATCTGTCTGTGAATAGCAGAACATATTTCAACGACACTGGTATGGTCAAAACTCTGTCTTCTGATGGTGCCCCGTAAATAATCCACTTTCATGCTATTTTATTCCTACGTACACAACCATATAAAAGTTAAACATGATTCAATTATTACATTTTCTTACGAATGTTATTACTTGTCCCAAACATTATTTTAACGAATCACAGATTTATCATTGGCTACAGTGTGGATAAAGTGAGGTCGATACAGCAAACTTTGCCACTATTTTTTTGAGAATAATAGGGCTTTAACAGGTTAAACTAGAAAATGCGTGATAGTTTGAAAGCATTATATGGAAACAATTGAAGTATTCATGTTCGTAGATATATGTTTTGTGAATACTGAATCAACACAATAGTACATTATGCAACGAGCCTATAATGGCAATAATTAAGACACAAGTATGTTTATAAAACGAGCGTATGCGTATACCATTATAGGCGAGTTGCATACGACTGTTTATGTTCGACGATAATTATTATAACTATTTTATGTTCGAACAAAAATATTCATAAATATCTGTCGAGATTTCGCCAGTTTTATGTACTGAACAGAGCGCATGAGACGCAGGGAATGCCTTGTATTTGACCATGGCCACCTCGAATAGTCTACTATGACACTAGGCCAGGTAGTGTGATTTACATTAGAAGGCCGTGGAACTCAGCGCATCTAATTATCTAATTGGTCAAACAACTGTTTCTTGAGCTCTGATTGGTGGGAGAAACTGTTTCATAATGAAAAATAGTGTTATAATGAGCCTCATTATAGTACAGTTTTCTGACAGATAATAGTCAGGGTCGAACATAATAGTACATTATGCAACGAGCCTATAATGGCTCTAATTAAGACACGAGTGTCTTTATAAAACGAGCTTTAGCGAGTTTTATAATTTCCATACGAGTGTCTTAATTACCATTATAGGCGAGTTGCATACGACTGTTTATGTTCGACGATAATTATAACTTTATTACATGTTTTAACATAAATATTCATAAATATCTGTTCAGTAACTAGAATTTTGTGCTCGGGTGGTGCGCTAGGTAGCACATCTCCCTGTTCCAAGCTCTCTGGCCGGCCGACGCATGCGCTCTAAGTACTTCAATGCCAGATGTGCAGATCGTGAACCAGTATTCAGCAAAACTGTCACCATAGTCATTTGATATCAACGTGCCGAGTAGAAATTGGATTTAGGTATATTAAGGTACAGTGCTATTTCTTGTCTCATATTCACCAGTTTATTTACGCGAACATTTGGACGGTGCACTTTCGGTAATTTATATAGTCATGTTGGATTTTGAGAGCATGCGCGAAGGTATCCTTATCTAATTGGTCAAAAAATTTGTTTCTTGAGCTGTGATTGGTGGGAGAAACTGTTTCATAATGAATAATAGTGTTATAATGACCATCATTATGATACAGTTTTCAGACACATAATAGTCAGGGTCGAACATAAAAAATATTAAAGCCGCAGAACAACGTCGCCGTGTGCCAAAAACATCGGCATCTTCTGATATTCTCTTTGACCGATTTATGACAGTCCCAACTAGCCAACAACAATTTTTGTCAAACAACCATAATAAGTCTCGGTTCATCGCAATGCTAAAAGACAAATTTACCACTGACCATATTTTAGTCAAGCAAGCTAACAATGACGCTGATGTACTCGTCATAGAAACTGCAATAAATCAATTCAATCCAACTGATGTAAATGTTGTTGTTGGTGTAGATGTTGACGTGTTGGTATTACTTACCACTCGAATTACAATTGAACAAATAATTTATTTTTCAAAACCAGCAAGGCTCAACAACCATCGCAAATATTTTCAAATACGAGTTTATCGGCAATGACTGGCTGTGATACATGAGCAATATTCCGATGGGGTAAACCAACAGTTTTCAAATTGTTTGAACAACAAGATTTAATTACATATGCAAAAGCCATTGAAGAAATGAACTCTGCTCCAGAAACTCTGATCACCAACGGAATTCGCTTTCTTCTTTCTGTATATGGAACTGCAAAAGGAATTACTTGCATAGATAACTTACGTTGCTTATCTTTTGCAAAACTAACGCATAAAAGACGTGTGCAATTAGCTTGTCTTCCGCCAACCTCGGCTTCTGCTCACCAACATTTTTATCGAGTTTATTACCAGGTTCAAGTGTGGCTTGGTTATCAACTGGACCCAGAAGAATGGGGTTGGAAGATAATTAATAATGTATTGGAACCAATCCACACACGACCTCCACCTGCACCAGAAAGGCTCCTTAATACTATTTTTTGCAACTGCAAAAAGGGTTGTAATTCAAAATGCAGCTGCAAAAAAGTTCACCAGCATGCACCAGTTGTCAAGGCCAATCGTGCACAAATATTGAATCTCGAACAGAAGATCCTTTCATCAACGACGAAACAACTAATGTATCGCTGTTAGAACAATTTACGTAAACTCAGGAAGGTCAATAAGCAGAGGAAGAAGAAGGAGACCAAGAAAGAGAAGCACAAGAAGAAGAAGAAGAATGAGAAGACCTTACACTCTAGTAAAATTAAGTAAAACAGACCGTAGAGTAGGCCTACTGGGGAAAGCTCATAAAAACGCGTCAAGTACACTACCACGTAGATGACGTGGAAACGTGCGTATATTATGGGGAATACAACTTAAGTAAATTTTAGAATCGCTTTTTCTCAGAAATGGTGAATCTTAAGGACAAAAGCGTAAGGTCAATTTTCGTAGATAATTGCACGATCTACAATTTTTAGCCTACTTTCGATTTTTGCAACAAATGAAATTAGACCTATGATATCACTACAGGGCCAAAAATTGTGTGTCTGTCTGTATGTGTGTATGTGTGTGTGTGTGTGTGTGTGTGTCTGTGTGTGTGTGTGTGTGAGTGTGTGTACTCTGAATGTCTGTCCCCCCCCCCTATCAATTCGAACACGGTGAAACCGAATTGAACGAAATTTGGTACAGAGGTAGAACAAGCAAAGGGCACCTCAGTGTCTTGTTTTATATCGCCGCCATCTTTACCAAAACTGAATGGCGGCCACTCAAACGTTCAAAACGTAAAATCAAATAGCAACTAAGCAAATTTTCCGATCTCTACCAAATTTGGTAACAACATACCTTCATATAGGACGCGTCTTGTGACGAAACTACAAGGTCATCCACCGTACCATTTCAGGATGGCGGCCGTGCGAATTATGCAAACTTTATAATCCATATCATGGGACCCATCAGTTCCGATTATCGAGCCGAGAATCGATTTAACTGTTCTAAAGGAAGAGGCACGTTCGAAATTAAAAGTTTATTGTGTAACACTATAGTGCAGAAATAAATTTAAAAAGCTGAGTCGTCTCGGTAAGAAGACAAGATGGCAGCGGATATCTTGTGCCTGACTTATATTTCACTAATTTGAGTATTGCATGCCATATACCGTACTGATACAAAATAAATAAACTTTGTATGAAATGCTTTATAAATAAATAATATACTCCACTGATGAAATCGTTTAGTCTAAATCATTATTTGCTAACAAGTTATATGTAAGTCATTTTATATAGAACGATGTTCGATGGCACAAATGGCTCCGTGGTAAAGCGTTGGCCTATCACTCATATGCCTATGGTTCAAACCCCATCAGAGTTTTTTTTTGCTTGAAATTTTATATATTTATTTTGTAATGATTCAGACGTTTTAAAATTAAGCGTTATATTGTGCATATTACGGTGGAAAATATATATTTAATTAAAACAGATTTGCTCGAGACATCTAGCAGCCAAAAAGGTAACTGCACGCCGGCCTACTTATTAACTTCAAGATTTTATTGAAAAGTTTCTTCTTATGGCCACTAGAATGCACTCGCCCTGTTAGGGTTATATTGTTCGATACTTCTCCACTAGATGTCACGACTGGTCTACGTGGGACTCCATTGGCTAGTATCGTATACCATTGGCATTCTATGCGCATCGAACTTGAAGAATGAAAGATGATACCACGATAAATTTTTACTTTTTATTTTAAAGGGTTTGTAACAGCCTATTGTGCGTTATTTGAAAATGTTATTTGAAGTAAAACACAAAACGATTTCACATACCTGTAGTAACTGAATTCTAGCCGTTGGTGCTAGTTCAGGTTATTAATTAATACTTTTATTTCAGGCAAATAGCAATCGAAAATATCCACATAGTTTGTATACACACGTCTCTGTAGGGTCATGGTAAGATTTGTTAATTCAATTAGGGTTGTGAAAGCCATGCACAACCAGACGTGTAAAGACATGCCTCAACTCAAAGTTGGATGTTGCCCACGGCAGGTCGATTATGTAATAATAACAATAACAATAATGTTATTTGTTTTACGTCCCTTTTAACTACTGCTGCTTTTAGATACGCCGGGGTGTCGGAATTTTGGCCCGAAGGGGATCTTTAACGTGCCAGTAAATCTAATGACATGGCTCCCTCGCATTTGTGCACCCTCAAATGCCAGCTGACTGCGCCAGGATACGAACCTGCAACCTAGGGCCCAGCAAGCGAGAACGTTACCGCTGAGCCACGCAGCCAGTCCGGTCGATTATGTCTCCAGATCCATAACATTCTTGAGATACTTCTTATCTTTCTTTCTTCAATGATGGTAGTAGTTTTTTTCTAGGTTGTGGCGTTTGGTAGAGGTAAATAGTTTCTAAGGTCTTCAACCAAGAAATGATTCTATTATACTCATTGATAATAACAACGACTTATAACTATACTCATACATTTAGGAGAAAGTAGGCTATATGTTCTTTACTGAACATCTTGTTGTCTTATCTATTTGTATCATAAAACTAACCGTTTCGCTACAAAATCCAAAAAACCCATTTTTGTGAACTTTGACCTTGCATAAAATATTTTGCACACATAGGATCGATGGGGAGTTTTCACAATTTCATTATGATGGTATCCCTAACGTTCATGTAAAAATTCAGCCTCTTGGGAATGTATGCAAGGGTGAACGTCTATTTTGACCGGACTATATAAACGTCGAAAAGGGAAGCTATCCTAGTCGTCAATTGTGTTTATTCAAGAGTTTCAATAAAATGAGGTATAAACTAACAGGTACAAGATGCTTGTTGGATATATCCTCTGTAATAACGTCCTTATTTAAGTATAGGAGTATATTTGTGGAAATATTGCAATGACGTTGCAGACATTGTTAACATAAAACAGAGTTGGCTATTTACATAGGACTGTCTAGTCTTATGCACACTGGTATTGCAACGTAACCACGACTGATCTTGTGCGACACATTTTGCTGCTATTTACCATACCTCCTCCATATGTGGCCCGCGATACACATTTAACATCAGAAGTGGTTTTAGTGATACACTGTAACGAATATCTCAGTCACAAGAAAACTTGTGATATATAACAGTATTTCCCACTGTTTTCATTACGATAAGATGTGACGTTATTTACCGATGTTTTATTTAGGATGAGATATCGACCTTCATGAGACAATCGATGTGCGATTCTGTATCTATCGTATATCGCTGTAGGGAGTTTCTTGTTTTCCTGATAACATTAGAAATAGTGGGTGTGCGGCGTCAAATAGATTTGGGTTTTTACTGGGATGATTATTTAGAGTTTATTAAAACATAAAATAACTTTTAACTTGAAGTTACTGATGTTGGGTGAAATGTATGACGTCAAGGATAAAGCTATTATGAGTTATGTAATTGAGTATCTTATTTATTGATGTGTAACATCTTTCCGCTCGGTTGCTGGATAGTTTTGTGGGAGTGATTTTGAAAATAGGGGACGGAAGTGAATCGGGCGGAAGTGGGTCGAACGGAAGTGGATCGGACGGAAGTGAAGACGCACTGCCAGAAAAATGGGACGGAAGTGAATCGGGCGGAAGTGGATCGAACGGAAGTGGATCGGACGGAAGTGAAGACGCACTGCCAGCTGGATGTACAATTGAAAATGTGTGTATTGGAAACTAGGCAGTGTGTGCTCTGTAGCGCGAGAATGTTATGGCAATACAGTAGGCAGTGCATTTAGCAGGCACTGGTTTGACGAGCACAGTGGAAAGTGTTTCACCGACTTTCATTTGTCATTGAGCAGTTAATGAAGCTTCACGTTCAAGGTTGAATATCATACGGGGTAGGACAAAGACGACAAATGACATTTAAGTAAGCGGCATTATTGTCAAGCTGTGGGTGAGTAGTCAAACATTAAATGCATAACAGAATGTTGTTATATGAGTGGAATAAAAGCTGTATTTTCATCATATGTGAGACTAGGTCATTTCATGATTGTAGGAAGCCATGTTTTGATTGTTTACGACGAACTGTATGAGAACCTTGAGAATAATGAATGTTACAGTTACTGAGGAATATGCTCACAGTATTTGAGGGTACTGTCGACGTTGTGTGTCACTTTGTTATTATGAATTATTAATGTAAAAGGAAGGAAGCTTGTAGTTTTGCGTGTCCGTTAATCTAACTATCATGATCCACGGTAGCTCACTTTTACGTGGAATGCGAACCACAGGACATGGCATTTCAATTCGAAAATCTCACATGTATTGACCGGGAATCAAACCCGGTCTACCTTGGTGAGAGACTGACAGCTTGACCGCGGCGCCACAAATGTGACAGTAGCATATCTCCAATTCAATCTATACATTCATCATAGTACCAGTATGAAAATGGAGTGTAAATTAACTCGTGTAGTATAAGAGTAGGATAACATGTCAGATGTTACACATCATATGCGACTACTGTAAGGCTCGTATCTTTTTTTTACTTTGCTATGTTGTAGTAACTTTGTACGTAGCAAATATAGGACCTGTTGTTGTTATTCTATATTTCATTTTAGTAGTTTTGTCTCTTCTTCGTCATCTAAGAAGAACATTGGTACAACTATTAATAATTTTAGTCCCTTAGGATTGATACACTGACCGTCTGTGGATAAGTGGTTGATGGTTTGGACAAACTGATCCATGATAAATTGACCGTGGATAGGATAAACCCCAAGCAGTGTTAAAACCTGCAACTGTTGTTTATGATTTGAAAATTAAACCCCAGTCGAGGTTCTAAAAGTTCGACTTTGGAACATTGTGCCAAAATGTAACTTTTATGGCAAGTTGCTGATATTTTTCTTAGTGATTATGAAGTCATTGAAGTTAAACAAGACGAATGACAAACAGGGCTGAATAGGGAACGTTAGCTGCTCTAACATGTGAGAAATACTATGAATAAATTCCGAAACAAGAAAGGAAACGAAGAGTAACGTCTCCTAGCAACCAGAGATTATACCCGGGTGAACCACAGTCCTCATGCACCTTTAAAGAAAGCACAGGTAGGGTGACAATGCCGAGCCTGTACAGTGGCTCTCTTGGGATGCTGGACAGCAAGGTGCTGTAAACCTAGACACATTCACAAAACACAGTAAAACGTGTAGCAATATATTTTATTGATTCAGGTTATCCGTCCTTTACCCAACTCTTCCAGCCACATGAAGCATTTATATCGCCCAGCGTGAGGTGGAACCCAGTGAAGCAATGCGCTATAGGTGCAGCAATACATGACTCACAGATGTAGTATCCTTGGGGGTATTATCAAAAGGTAAAGTATTTGCTATCTGACGATATATATATATAATAATACATACAAGTCTAGTGGTGTGTGTCTGGTTGCATGTGTTATTCTTTCACGCAAATACTATCCAACCGATTTAGTCGAAAATTGGCTTCAACATAGTTTATATACCAGGTGAATCAGCTGCCTTTAATAATATTGTTTTATGCAGCCCAACTAGCATTTTCAGGAAGGTCGATATTTCTCGGCTTGCATCCCGTATGATACTAACGCACTGCAAGCATATCCCAATAATAATGTTATTGGTTTTACGTCCATTTTAACAACTGCGGCTTTTAGAGACACTGCGCAGGGGTGCCAGAATTTTGCCCCGAAGGGAATCTTGAACGTACCAGTAAATCTACTGATTCGGCTCCCTCGCATTTGCGTAACCTCAAATGCCAATTGGCTGCGCCAGGATTCGATCCTGCAACCTTGGGCCCAGCAAGCGACAACGTTACTGCTGTGCCACGCAACCAGCCTGCAAGCATATCCTGCAACCAATACTGAACACGATTACTTTTCCCTCGATTTGCCTGGAGTAGAAGTGTGAACTACGGAAATCCACTTTAAGGATGGCTGATGTAGGAATCGAACCCACCTCTTTTCAGTTAACTCATGAGACTGAGAGTATCCCATTCCAGCCCTCAGACCAGAGTTAAATTTCTTGGCAGAGGTAGAAATTAAACCCGAGTATCCGCGCTGACAGCCACTATGCAACAAATTCTTACCAGAAAACGTATAAAAGACACCATTAGTATTCTGGGTTGGATGTCCTTTAACTAGATTGATGAACGTTGCAGAAACATAGGTCGACTTAAGTGATATTCTTAAAATAGTGAGTTAGTGCTTCAGCGCAATGATGACCCCTAACATGAATAGAAGTATCTTCACAAGACAGTAAGATGGAGTAGATGGATTCATCTCTTCAGATACCTTTTATCATAGCGTGGATATACAGTAGCCTACATCTACAAAACCAAAAGAGGCAAGGAGTGCGTTCCAATGTTTCAATACGGTGGGAAATTCTTGTAGCTACATAGTGGCTTAGGAGGAATACAACACGTTGAACAACCAACCAAGATGAGTGATTGCCGTCATAGCTATCAGGGTATACATATTTTTCATCATCGTGGCAGATTGTGAATTGGGTTCCAACCCCATCAGGCGGAGAACAATAGAAATACAGCACAGCACTGGAAATATTAACAGTAACTCAGTGATTTCTTGGTCGAATTAAGGTATTACATGTTAAATGAAACAGGTGTTGAGAAAGAGGTGTGAAGAAGTCGTGAGATCCAAAGGCTACCTCACCAAGTACTATGGAAAAAATAAGAACCAATTCATCAAGTCTAACATTTTACTACTGTGCTTTCCATTAACGAATGTTGCATAAACTGCCATTTAAACAGCCTATAATGTTGTTACTTATCATTATACAATAAATTAAACTATCTTTCAGAAAGTATACAAGTCACATCAACAAATGATATGTTTTGATCTAAAGAATATATAGCCTACTTTCTCCTAAATGCATGGGTATAGTTATAACTGTCCTTTTCAAGGAGTATAATTGAATGTTGGTAGCTTGTGGAAACACAACGTGCTATACGGATATTATACGTTCATTGATTAAATCCTCAACTGAATTATAAATACACTCACTAATACAGCCATCACAATAACACAGGTTATCAGAAAAAATTCAACACTCACTCAAGTACACAGAGCTAAATTACCATGATGTCCAAGCCTCTCAAATGAAACAACAACAACAAGAGCTTCCTACCCAAATCCTTCCTTGTATAAAAGTACACACACTAGTACAGATATCACAGTGACACAGTTCATCAGACAACATCTACACACACCTAAGTATACGGGGCTACACGGCCACGATGCCGCAAAGCCCCTAAAGAATCAACAACAACAGACTCTACCGTGGATCAAGGACAGCTTCCCACACAAATCCTACCTAAATTACAAATACACACACTAGTACAGACATCTCAGTGGCACAGGTTATCAGACAACTTCTACACACACCCAAGTACATGGGGCCACATGACCATGTTGCCGCAAAGCCACTGAAGAATCAACAAAATAAGAATAGTTTGTACCGCGGGTCAGGAAAACGAATTTTAATCGCTGTAGTCGAGTGTTGAATTATGTGGTGTTTTCTACTATGTATATAAGAATGAAAGTTTGTTTGTTCATACACTATGCGTACATAATAGCCCGGTCAAGTTAGACATGCAAGGTTACAAAAATTCCATAGAGCTGAAAATTTGTACTAATGGTCGTAACACCATTATAAATGAAATGTGAAAAGTCCCCATCGATCCGACAACGGCAAAAGAATTATTCAAGGTCAAAGTTCGCAAATATGGGTTCTTTGCGTTTTTCAGCCAAACGGTAAGTTTTATTATAAAAATAGATCAGACTAAAATTGTAGATCATGTCATTATCTATAAAAATTGTCTCATCACTCTTTCCCCTAAGAGTCACCGTTTTTTGAGATAGCCTATAACGATTCAAAAGTTGAAAGAGTTGTATTCTTCATAATATGCACATGTTTCCTCGCCACCTGTGAGGTTGTGTACTTGGCGCGATTTTTTAACTTGGTTTCCCTGGTAGGCCTATTCCACTATCTATTGTGATCCTGTTTAATTCAATAATATTTAATAATAAAAAAATGGTACTATTGGAAATTATGAAAGCGGTGTGAATTTTAAGAAATTGGGGGAAATTATTCGGAATCATCTAATATTTCTGCATCCTCATGTTCTTGTTCTTCTTTTCTTCTTGTTCTTCTTCTTCTTCTTCTTCCTGTTCCTCTTCTTCTTCTTCTTCTTCTTCCTGCTGGGTGAAGGTAAATTGTCCTAACAGCGATGAATCAGATGTCCCCAAGCTGATATCGTATGAACACTCTTCTGATGGCAATCAACATTGGAGCATGACTGGCCTCGACAACTGGCACATGCTAATGAACAAAATAATCCAACTTTTTTGCAGCCGCATTTAGCATTACATCCCTTTTAACAATTGCAAAACACTTTGTTGAGGAGTTTTCCGGTGCAGGTGGGAGTAAAGTCTGGATTGGTTCCAATGTATTGTCGATTAACTTCCAATATTAACTTCTGGGTCTAGTTGATTACCAAGCCACGCGTGTACTTGATAATATACCCCAAATAGATGTTGATGAGCAGAAGCAGAGGTTGGAGGAAGACAAGGTAATTGCAATGGTTATTTGTTCCAACTGATGTTGAGCTTTCCAGGTTTTAAAAAATAAATAATTTCTTCGGTTGGAGTTCGAGCAGTAAGTAAAATCAGTAAGTAAACGTCTTCACCAACAACAATAGTTGTATTTGACAAGTTGAACTGTTCTATTGCTCTTTCAATTGTCAGGACATCAGCAATTGTAAAAAGGGATGTAATGCTAAATGCGGTTGAAAAAAAGTTGGATTATTTTGTTCTTTATCATGTACCAGTTGTCAAGGCCAGTCATGCTCCAATGTTGATTGCCATCAGAAGAGTGTTCATACGATATCAGCGAGGAGACATCTGATTCGTCGCTGTTAGGACAATTTACCTGCATCCAGCAGGAAGAAGAGGAGGAACAAGAAGTAAAAGAAGAACAAGAACATGAGGAAGCAGAAATACTAGCTGATTCCGAATAATTTCCCCCAATTTCTTAAAATTCACACCGCTTTCATCATTTCCAATAGTACCATTTTTTTAATTACTAGCGGACCCGTGCGAGAAATCTCACACGTTCATAAACCACACTTTCCCCAATAGGTTTATAATGAGAGACTTAAGGAGAAAGGTCGTTATGATTTTATTTCAACCAAATGATTATAGAACACTATTTACATTTCAGGATAAAGGAAAGACCTCAGAATGTTAATATGACATGAAACAGGCGTCCCAGCGGCCCGTGGACAGCAATTATGGAGCGTGTTTTCCTACATAAACGGTGTTTGCAAATCGCACACTTCGTACAATTTTTTAAAAGTCATCTTCTAAAGAAATTATGGATATGTATGAAATTATAGTGCAATAAGTCACTCCTAATGTCTATTCTCTTTCATTTGAATGCTCATTGTCACAATCGGTTCCTTGTGAGCGCCGAAGGAGGGATTCATACTACTGAAATAATATATATGATGATTAAATATTATTGAATTAAATAGGATCACAATAGATAGTGGAATAGGTCTACCGGAGAAACCACGTTAAAATAACGCCAAGTACACTACCTCACAGGTGGCGTGGAAACGTGTGCATATTATGAAGAATACAACTTTTTCAACTTTTTAAATCGTTATATCTCAAAAACGGTGACTCTTAGGATAAAAAGTGAGAAGACAATTCTTATAGATAATGGCATGATCTACAATTGTAGTCTGATATATTTTTATGATAAAACTTACCGTTTGGCTGAAAAACGCAAGAAACCCATATTTGCGAACTTTGACCTTGAATACTTTTTTTTTTGCCGTTGTCGGACCGATGGGGACTTTTCACATTTCATTTATAATGGTGTTTAGGCCATTAGTACACATTTTCAGCTCTATGCGAATTTTTGTAACCTTACCCCTATTTTTTGGGCTAACTTGACCGGGATATAAACCATTCATCCGATTGTGATCAAATTTTGGTGAGTTGTTGCGCACACTACCGGGACGGTTATAGGCGTAGTAAATCCAATTTATAATAGATAGCGCGTGAGTAGTTTTAACAAAATGGCGCGCGATTCGTTCCAACCAAGTCCCACATTCGTTCATATGCCATTCATACGATTGCAATGAAACTTTGGCGAGTTGTTGTGTACACTCCTACAAAGGTATCTGCCTAAGTATAAGGAGCGTTCAAAAAGTAACGAGCCGGAGGCTGGAATGCGCAAACCGGTGACGACATCGGCTAATCGTGGCGTGTGTAACGAGGTGTGGTTCTGACCAGAGCGTGGAAGGTCACAGCCCGTCGCTAGAGGGCACGCGTGCACGTCACGTGACGATACAAAGCGAGCAGCAGCATGCATCAATTGTCCAACGCTGCCAGTAAAGCTGACGTTTTCTTTGACCAAGATGACCCGCTTTTGAAACACTTCATGCCGCACGGGACAACAGTGTATGCCCAGCGTTTTTCGCAAACCTTGACCACCCTTCGCCAAGCGATCAAAACAAAACGACCAGGCAATCTCACCCGTGGGGTCATTCTGCTCCACGACAATGCACGACCTCATACGGCCAACACAGTCGCGGCACTCAATACAATCCAGACCTCTCTCCCTGTGATTACGCCAAGTTTGGTCCCCTGAATAGGGCTCTGCGGGGCCAACGATTCACCTCGGACGCCGACGTCTAGCTGTACGTGCGGAACTGGTTTACATCGCAGCACATGGAATTTTATGAGACAGCCATTCACCGCCTCGTGTCACAGTGGGACAAGTGCCTCAACAGCTAGGGCCAATACTTTAACATATAGGTACTGGTTTCTGTAATTATGCCTCTGGCTCGTTACTTTTTGAACGCACCTTATAAATGCATATTAGGATTGGTAGTGCACGAGTAGATTTAACAAACGAGTTATGGTGCTACACATGCCCAATACTAACAATAGGTTAACAACTGCTTCAGTGTAACTGCATAGCAAATTTTATCTTGGAAAGAACGATTTCATTAGCGTTTTCTGCCGTTTTTACAGACTATTTGATACTAAATTTGTATTACGTTGTTCAGTACATTCCCAAAAGGATATCAATCTACTGAAATATGGACCAGCTAGCAAAAAAATAGCCTCCATCCTGACCCAACGGGGCGGCATGGCCCAGCTCGATACGGTATGGTCAGCCTGAACTACAGTATTAGTCACCACTACGGAATATTATTATGTTAATATTCTACAAGTCACCTCATTGAGGACAGTTTAAATCACGCTCTGTACGATAAGCGGATTTAGTGAGGCAGGGCCTTGATGAATCATAAGTTACGCTTAGATTATAATAATTGCATGATTCATACATCTGCCATCTTGAAACTATTTGGCTGATGCCCTTGTAGTTTTGGCAAACGACGCTTCCCGCATGAAGGTATATTGTTGCAAACTTTGGTAGAGATCAGATGATTAGTTTAAAAATAATTTGTTTTAAGCTTTGAACATTTGGGTGGCCTCCATTCCGTTTCCGTCAGGATGGCGGTGATATGAAACATGACACTGAATGTCCTTTTCTAGTGCTACCTCTGTACCAAATTTGGTTCAATTTGGTTTTGTCATATTTGAATTGAGGGGGAGGGGGGGGGGGAGGAAGTACAGACATACCCAATCACACTCACACACAGACAGACTGACAACGTTTGGCCCATGTAGATCTCTTAAGTCTACTTTCATTTTTTGCGAAAATCGAAAGTAGGCTAATAGCTAGTTGCTGCTAATGTTTCGGGCACTTAACATCAGTATTTTACAATTCGATACATAAAATTATTAAATAACCGACAGCGGAAGCTACGCTCGCTAAAGCAAAGCGCTTGGCCAATGGGCCAAGCTCTCCGCGGACTTGGTCAACGTGGGTTCGAGCCCCACCATCAGCCGTCCTTGAAATGGTTTTCAGTGGTTTCCCATTTTCAAATCCAGGCAAATTCTGGACGGTACCTTCTGACAGGCCATGGCAGCTTCCTTCCACATCCGGCCTTAAGAACCATCCACCACAAAGACTTTCAGCGCATCTCGGCTCCGACACCGTTGGAAAACGGGAATAATAATAACAATAATAATAATAATAATAATAATAATAAAATCGTATGGCCTCGGTGCCGGGTGCAAGCTTTGTTATTTGACACCCAAAGGGTAGCTTGCATGTCGAATTTCGTTACTCCTTGAAGCACTATGAAAGTCAAGGAGGTTAGATATCTAAGCTCCTTGAACACTACAGCGCTTTTTAGTAGAGAAATTAGGAACTTTGTGCTGGCGGAAACTCCCGAGATTAATTTTGCCATTATGAACACGGCCTACTGAATTCAAATGGGTTCTTTGACATGCCAACATCGTATGACATGGTGTCGTAATTTTTGCCGCCTTTCAAAAATCACTTACCACGGCCAGGAGTGAACCTGCAAGCATGGGGTTAGTAGACCGACACGTTGACCCCTCACCCACCGTGGCAAGTTAACGGGAATAAGAAGGGGCAGACATACCCATGACATGATTAGTTACATATTATCTTAAAAAAGCTACACTTGTGAAAAGTACTGTACACAAAGCCATAACCTACATGTTCAGTTACCTGTGTTGACATATTAATTTCGCTAACCAGCTAGCGAATACTAGTGAAATGAAAAGAGGAGATAACAGCGATGACTACAGTATATTTACAGACATTACAATGTAGGCTACTGAAGATAAAATAACGCTCTAGGACGTAAATGAGCCCAAAGAAAAAAATATACTTTTCTCTCTCCCTCCTTCTCAGTGCCTGGCCTTTTTTCCTGTCCTTGTCCCAAACAGAGATAACAAAAAGCAATCCATAAACGAGGGGGGCTGTTATAAATGCTCCAACGAAAATTGCAAAATCGATGGCGTTGTTTATCTTTTGCTTCTCTTTTTCGTACTTTTTTATTATTATTTTTGTGTACCTCTAATAGTGATACGTGGGTTAGTGGTATGAAGCAGAAGAATGAGGAGAAATAAGGAGGTACAAGAAGGCAAAAGTCAGTGAAGACGATGTGCGTAGCTTGTGTTTATATACACATATACGCACGCGCGCGTATGTGGAAGGGAATAGAAAAGTGGGGGTTATGTGGAGTCGTTAAGAGGGTAGAAGCAGAGTCTGATAATGGGGTGAGCTGCTATTAACCTGTACGAAGTTGGGGAGAATTATTAGTTTTCTTTTCTTCGGTGGCTTGCTTGCTTTAGCAAGAGTAAGAAAGAGAAAGTGAAAGAGAGAGAATAAAGTAGGTTCCTAAGTAACTAAGACGTCCTCCCTTTCATTTGCCTGTATTGGCCTCGTGAGAAGAGCACGCAGGTAGCCACTGTGCTGTAGGCGACGCGAAGAGTGGGAAGAAGTCCTGAGGGAAATCAGCATTGAAGCTGGTGACCCGCCGCACCACCTCCTTGCCACCTGCGCTATAGGCCTGCCAAACCCTGAACCATTCAACAACAAAAGCCGCTATGATTTATATACATCAAAGCAGTGATTTTATCACGCGCACATTTTGCCTTAGAACTTAGTAAACTGAAATACTCCTCAATAGAATACTTACTTTACCACGTGGCACTATAGTCAATTAAGGGCCTCAGCCTACAGATTGCGGCCTCACTGATCAGACATTTACTCAATTGTCCTCAAGAGAATGAGTGCACCCCGTTCCAGCTTTCACGTAGGTTTCTGAAGTCCGCCTCGTTGCTTAGTGGCAGGCATTCTTGCCTGTTACCGTGGAGGTCCAGGTTCGATTCCCGGCTCTGCAAGAAATTCAATTCCAGTCTGAGGGCTGGAACGGGATACACTCAGCATCGTGAGGTTAAAGTGAGAAGAGGCGTGTTGAATCCCACCTCACCCACCTCAGAAGTGGTTTTCCGTGGTTTCTCACTTCTACTCCAGTAAAATGCCGGGTTGGTACCCAACTTAAGGCCAATGCCGCTTCCTACGTAAATGCTAACTTAATTACAAATACACACACTAGTACAGATATCACAGTGACAGTTTATCAGACAAATTCTTCACACACCCAAATACACGGGAATACATGACCACCATGTCGCAAAGCCTCTAAAAGAATCAACAAACAAGATTCTAAAAGCCAAGAATCGAACTGGGGACCCCCAGGTGAGAGAGAGCTTAAAATATTGACTACTCTGTGAATATTAGTTATTGAGGTTTTAAGGGGAGGAAATACGAGACCATCTGCCCATTCTCTAAAGATTGACCAGAGCCTTTGTGGATTCTACAAACGAATAAAGCCGGAATTATTTAAAACAATATTTCTGAGAGGGTGCATTCATTTCAATAGACCACCAGGCTGCATTAATTAACACAACACGAATGCAAGGAATAATAGGAATTCAAGATAATGAAGGTATGAATAAGGGCGATGACCTCAGCCATTATGATTGTGGTCTTTTTCATGGTTCTTCCAAACAGAAGGCAAATACTTGGGGCCAGTGGCGGGATAAGGATTTGCTTCTGAAAGAGGGTTGAGCAAAGTCTAAACAAAATTACATTGGGGAGGGGGGGGGGGGGTGCTCAGGGAAAGGGAGACATAATCAAAGACAAAAATCTACACGTTTTCGTTTTCGTTTCTGATCTAGATATCACTTGATACGAGGCGCGGCCGGGAGGACTCGTCAGTTGATTTGTTTTGTTAGAGGGAACAGTGAATTATATAAATTTTCAAAAAAACACAACCACATCGCCTAATACAAGCAACTTTTAATTTTCAAATTTCAAATCGTAACTATTTCATGAATCTTTTCCAAATTGTTGGAATTGTTGTTCTCTTCGTATTTTAAAAGAAAAAAAAAACTCGCACTCGAACCTTGGTGGCTTTAATTAGTGTTCTTATGAAATGTTAAAAAATATTGAGTTTGCTCAAAATATAAATGAAAAAATAGCGCTTAGTATGGAAAAGAGTGAGATTCATAATGTAGCTGAAGGTTAAACACCCACTTTTAGAAAAAAAGAGAAGTCACAATACTATAATCATGGGGTATAAGAGAGAAACGGTGAAGATCAGCACAAAGAAAAACAAGTAGTTCCGTGAAGAACTATACAGCCTATTTTCATATATCCTGCTCATGTTAATTGTCTCTATCAACAAACAAAATTTCAGTTTAATTGCTGTAACAGATTCGTAGATATTGAGAACCGTCTAAATATTTCATATGGTCGCCAGGATGGATTTTTATTTTTGTACTATTACATTAAGATTATTGTGTACGTGTTGTATTCAAACTTCAATCGCATGATTAGAACACAAGAAGTAAAACGAGATTTTAAAAGTACGCACAGCTGCCATCTTGTGATTATGCAAACAATTGAAATAAATTACATGCCAGTGGATCAACATTTGTATAAGCATTTAATGTGCATCGTTTCACGGCACTCGGATAGTTAATTCGCGAGAAACGCCCATTTAAATATTTATACTTCGATTCGCCGCCATGTTGCATTTGTGCTCACCAGGTTACTGAAAGTCCTATAGGTGAACATATTTTCATAGTCTCTATGAACATTAAAAAATTCAGGCTGGTTGCTGTAAAAGATTCATAGATATTGAGAACCGTATAAATATTTCGGAAGCTCGCCATTTAGGATTGTTATATGTATAGGCCATAGAGTTATGTACCATTCAAGGACAATTATTGCCTAGCTTCATTATTCAAACTATCACTTCGATCGCATGATTACGACACAAGAATAAAAACTTAATTTTAAAATTTCGCACAGCCGCCATCTTGAGGTTATGTAAACAATTGAATTAAATTAGATGGCAGTGCATTACAATCTGTAAAATCATTTACTGTACCACATTTCACTGCGCTCAGAGAGTTAAATCACGAGAAAAGTCTATTAAAATATTTCAAATTCGCTTGATCGCCATGTTCGTTTTGTACTTTACAGGTTTATGAAATATGCATAGGTAAACTTGTATCAGTACCCTTTATCACCGTACAAAATTGCATGGTGATATCTGTAATAGTTTCGGAGATTTAGAATGTCAGTGAAATATTTCGCCGAGCCGCCATTTTGAGGTTATGTAAACAATTGAACTAAATTAGACTCTAGTGCATTACAAAGTGTATAAACATTTGCTGTACCAAGTTTCATTACGCTTGGATAGTTAAATCGCGAGAAATGTCTATTTAAAAGTCACAATTTCGCTTGGTCGCCATGTTGGTTTTGTAGTCACCAGGTTTTTGAAAGTCCCATAGGTGAACTTCTAGTAGTGCCCTCTATTACCGTACACATTTTCAGGGCGATATCGGTAATAGTTTCGGAGATATTGAATGCTAGTGAAATATTTCGCACAGCCGCCATGTTGGATTGGTGAGACGTAACAAAATTTGAAGGGCACGATCGAGGTCGCCAGGAATAGTGCTATGAACTTACCGAGTTTCATTGAAATCGCTCCAGCCGTTTAGATTTTATTAGGGACACACACACACACACCTCACACACACACACACACACACACACACACACGCACACACACACGGACAAAAGGTGATCTCATAAGCCTATTTTTCAAAATTGAAAATAGGCTAAAAAATGTGAAATGGAAAACAAATGAGAGCCACCACTGCATGGACAGCAGAAAGGAAAACAAATCATAATGGGAGAATAAAGAGATATTGGGAGAAGAAGAAAGCTAATTCAAATATCAACTGTTAAATATGTTCAATAGGGCTCCGTAGTTGGGCATAACTTTGTACATAAATAATAACAACAATAATATTAATAATAATAACAATTATTATACCGACAGTAGTGGCTACGCGCGCTAAAGCGCAGCGTTAGGTCGTGGGGCCAAGCTCTCTGCTGACTCGGTAGACGCGTGGGTTCGAGCCCCACCGTCGGCCGTCCTTGAAATGGTTTTCCGTGGTTTCCCATTTTCAACACCAGGCAAATGCTGGGACGGTACCTACTGACAGGCCACGGCCGCTTCCTTCCACATCCTTGCCCAGTTTCATTCGCCTTCATCAATTCCATCTCTCATCCCGACGCGCAGGTCGCCCACGGGCGTCACTTAGAAAGACCTGCACTCGGCCTCTCGGGAGGCCACACGAAAAAAAAAGAAAACAATTATTATTGATGTGTAACATCTTTCCTCAGGGTTGCGGGATATTTTTTGTTAGAGTGATTTTGGAAAAGGGACGGAAATGTGAAACAGGGAACCAGGGAAGCGCGCGCTATTTGATTTGACCAATGAACGCGCGCGGTGTCGGAGAGATGGCTGTGAGATGGTGCCAACCAATTTTGCGTGAGGTGACGCCCCCTCTTTTTCTATAGTCCCCTAATATAACCAAAGGACCCAAGACTAATAGGTCATCGGCTTTTGAATATCTCGCGAACCAATAATGCTAGGGACTTGTATGAGGTGTCCTAGGACTCGGGGTGACACCCCCCGTTTTCCTATAGCCCCCTTAATTTAACCAAAGGACCCAAAAATAAAAGGTCATCGGCCTTTTAATATCTCGCGAACCAATAATGCTAGGGGACTTGTATGAGGTGTCCTAGGAGTCAGGGTTACGTTTTTGTATCCCCCTCTTAATTTAAACAAAGGACACGGAACTAAAGGGACATCGGCTTTTTAATATTTCGCGAACCAATAATGCTAGGAACTTGTAGCAGGTGTTGTAGGACTCGGACGCCCCTTCTTTTCATGATTTTGTTATTTGCAGAGATGGGTAAATCCAGAACAGAATTTATGCAATATTATCGACGAAAGAAACGGGAGAAAAAATTATAAACTGCAAGAGTACAGCCGAAATAACTTAGTTCTCATACTGTATATTTCATCTCAATTACATAGTAGAATAACATGTCACATGTTACACATCATATGCGACTACTGTAAGGCTCGCTTTATCATACTAATATATAACAAGAAGTTCCGTGAAGAACTATACAGCCTACTTTTCATGCCAATGATTATTCTACAGAATATGAACCTATCTAGAATAATGACGAAATTAAGTTGCTAATATCGAAATTTCCGATTAGTTCGAAATACTGTATACCTGGCATAATGTATCCTAATAGAGCACTACAGTTGGCAGCCCTGATGACTGAATATATTCTTAGTTCCGTCTCTTACGGTACTAAATACAAAATTTGGTTGAAGTCCACTGGATAGCATGGACGTTACATGCAGTTAAACATTGGATCTAACAGCGCGCGTAAAATCATGTTGGCAACAATGTCATGCATGTATTGGTCAGAAATAATCTGAAATAATATGATCTATTGTTGTGCCAATTTTGAATGAAATCCATTAGTTAGTATAGAAGTTACATGCATTTTAAAATTGGACCTATCAGCAGGCTTAGAATCATGTTGGCAGCACTGACGTATATTAGTTACTCCAAATTCGTCTAGAATGCCAGGTACTATACGTGTGCAAAGTTTAGAGCTATTGGCTTGCATACTTTCTGATATATTGATATTAGGGTAACAAAAGTAGGGACAGCACATATTAACAGTTGGCAGCCCTGGTTGCTCCTTAGAATACGCATAGTCATATCTGTTATGGTACACATAGCACATACGAAATTTGGTTGAAATCCAAATGATAGTATTGAAGTTACATGTATTTAAAGTTGGACCTGTCAGCAGGCTTAGAATCATGTTGGTAGCACTGACGTATATAAGTTACTCCAAATTAATATAGAATGTCAGGTACTATACGTGTGCATAGTTTAAAGCTGTCGGCTTGCATACTTTCTGATATATTGGTATTTGGATAAAATAAATTAGGAGCATTTATTAACAGTTGGCAGCCCTGGTAGGTCTTAAGAATACGCTCAGTCATATCTGGTTATGTACACATACAACATACGAAATTTGGTTGAATTCCACTTGATAGTGTAGAAGTTATATGCATTTAAAAATTGGACTTATCAGGAGGCTTATAATCATTTTGGCAACACTGCCATGTTTGACCTCCTGGAAATTAAACTGAAATATTATGATCTGTACGTGTGCCAATTTTGAAATAGCTCCCATTCATACTTTCAAAGATATCCAATATGGAGCTCAAATTTCTAGTGCGTTTTTTCAGCAGTTGGTAGCACTGACATCATTTTCAAATATGGACGTGAGATATTCCGGTGCACATCTTTACTCATACTAAATTTGGTTTTGATTGCTGCAGCCGTTTAGGAGTTGATAGGGGGGGACACACACACAGCCAGACAGACAGACAGAAGGACAGACAGACAGACAGACAGACAGACAGACACACATTTGCCCGATCTCATAAGACTACTTTTTCCTCATTTTTGCAAAATGTGAAAAGTAGGCTAAAAATGAGATGGTGTGTGTCTGTCTTTCTGTCTGTCTGTGTGTTACTCAATAACGCAAGAACCACTGGTCCGATTTAAATGAAATTTTGCATGGATGTAACTGATTTGCCATGTTTACATATAGGATACTTCTAATTTCGATATTTTGCACTATTAAAAAATGGCGACCATTTTAGTGACGTCACTACACCCTTTGGTTTCAAAATTTCATATTTCCATATCAAATAAAAAGAGAACGCTAAGAAATAGCAAACTTTTGATGGCACATATGAGCTTTAAAATTTAATTTCCTATCCGAAAGGTCCTTATCACTTTTCGTGTATCTCCAACGGTTAGCGAGTAAAACCCACATATGTGACGTCACTACACCCTTTGGTTTCAAAATTTCATATTTCCATTTCAAATAAAAAGAGAACGCTAAGAAATATCAAACTTTTGATGCATTCACAAGATTTAACATTTAATTTTCTATCCAAAAGGTTCTGATCACTTTTCGTGTATCTCCAACGGTTAGCGAGTAAAACCTAAATTTGTGCAATAAAACACGGTCAACACCGAGCGGTGCAGTAGAACTCTACATACATAAAAATTAAAGTTTGAATGGTTTCTTTTCGCAATCCTACGGAAATTTGAGTTATTTACGCGTTTCAGACTGTTTTATTATGGATGCGCGAGAAATTTTTCTTTGGTCTGTCTGTCTGTTCGTTTGTTTGTCTGTGGACAACTTTGTTCCCTTATAACTCGAGAACGGCTGGGTGTATCAACGTAAAATTTGGTACAGATATCCATCAGAGACACGACACTAATCATTGATGTAACACTTCTCCGTACCTCTCATAAAAGAGGGCCTACCCCCTTAAAATACATGCTGAAATAGGAGTAGAAGGACGAGACAAAGATCATTTTCAGCCCCTCAATGTGAGAGACAAAACTCGGGTCCACATTTTAAGGCCCTAAAATCAATCATTTTTGAGATATTCCCAGAAAACTAATTTCATTTAATAAACTAATGAACGAATACAAGCCGGTAACCATGGCAACAGGATCTCAGAGGTCCATCTATTGCTGTAAGACGCAATGCAATTCCATTAATTACATTGGTGCGAAAGTTTGCAAACGGCTAGAAGGTTATCACGGAACCAAATTAAGCTGTAAAATTCATCAATACGCATAATGGGCTTAAGGGGGTCAAGGGGTACACTAGAATTTTTTCACACGATTTACACCTGCGGGGGTGGCACGGCAGGTCTATTATATTCCTATCCTTATATATTATTATTATTATTATTATTATTATTATTATTATTATATTATTATTATTACTGTTAAGTGCAAGAGCCCGTACCAACGTTTTCAAACATGCATCTACACCTGGATGTAACTTCATGACAATTTGAAACGACCGCATTGTCGCTTGGTTCCGTTTGTGAACACGAGATGGTAGCTGCTGTCGGACTTTGGCGTTCTTCACGTGGTTCCTTCTTCTCCGATAGAGTGTGTTGGGGTGCCTTATAACTCATCCTATTCCAGTCATGTTGAAGGTTATTATATTCTACGTCATAAACAAAAGCCTATATATACTTCATGCCGCCAAAACATTTTAGTGGTGTCGTGTGAATATTATTTGGTTTTCACATTGTCGTAATATGTGGCTAAATTTAATTGGTCCAATTTAAATAAACCTGGTGCATGCTGGGTGGCCTTCTTCGCTTTTGTCATCCATCTTGTGAGTAATAAGTTGTGACTGATCGCTGGGAAAAGAACTACGCATATTGTGAATCTCGCCAGGACGAGGGCTCTGCCCTCGTCCAAGCTTACTTGGGAATATATCCGAGTATTTGATGATACATGAAGTATTAGTGAGCAACGATCATCTATGAAAATCGTGTAATTAGTTTCTTCGGCCTTAATATGGAAAGGCGATCTTTGGTGTGCATCTCTTCGACAGCGACTGGCAGCCATCTGCTATTTTAGTTTATTTTTGATGATATAAATCCTTTAAGGATGTCTAAGTAGTGTTTAAAAAATTAGTGTTTCCCCTAAAGGTATGTTTTGCATTTTATTATTTTAAATTATTGGAGCTCCTTATTTTGCATCGTGTACTGAGTGTTTGTTTTGGTTCTGAAAGGTTGACCTTGGAATAGATATGTCACCTATGAAAATGTAAATTTTTTGTTAAACTATATTTGTCCGGGGAACACTACTGTTTTTCTTCTTATTTTATTATTTGGCATCTGGCTAAGGCATTTTCTTCTTAAAATATTATGGTACTGGCCAGACGAATCTATTAACACTAGGCCTAAATTGGCTCATTAGTCGGTCGGTTTTTAGTCTGATCCGTTGCCTTTAAAAACTATTTGATCTCGTAATGTCTAGAGTTTGTTTATATCTAGCTATTTTCTCACTGGAGAAGATTTAATTTAAAAATGTAAATTACGCGTTTCACATAAATACGTACTGATGTACCTTCAACTGTTCTTGGTCGCCATGGTAACATGTTGACATAAGTGCATTGTGGGTTTTGTTTTTCTGGCGTGTTTTGAAGTGCACGTTCTTGGGTCATGGTGATGTTGGTTAACATATTTGTTTTAATTTTCCTTTTGTTTTCCTTTTTTGGAGTTTTCTTGGTACTCCTACATTATTCTTTCGTTACCTTGTTTATGGTAATAATTTTGCACTAGTTTTTTTTTCTGATTTTCCAAGGCCCTCATGGTCCAGTTTGGGAATATGTCTGGTGCTTATTTAATGTTTTTTGGTTTGTAGCTGTTTATGCTCTTACCTCAAGTAATTTTTTTTGATATCGGCCTTAAATATTTATTATTTCTACAGTGAGAATTCTAGCTGAGATTTTATTTTATATTTAAATTTAGGCTGCCTGATGCATGTTCTGTTTTCTGGTGGAGGTGTTTTCCTTTTAAATTTTAACATTCAAATTTTTATTTTAAATTTTTAATCAGCTGTTGTGGCATTATTTCGTCGGCAGCAATTCCATTAGTTATTGGAGGTTGTCTGTAGAATAGCCTGTGCGTTCCCCTTCTCCACCTTCCTTCCACCCCTTTGGAGCTCTTCTTTTGGGACATGTCATCTGGAGGGGATTTTGGTTGCTGAAGCGAGGCGGACCTCTAAATAAGGTAAGTTGGCCCATCCTTGCTGGCCGTCCACGGGGTCATTTTGGTTGCAGACCGAGCTCGAGTTCGCTTCCGTAACTATCCCCTCCTCAATACCCGCAGGCTCGTTTTATGGACCCTTCTAGTGCTGATGGGGCGGTTGTTGATGGGATCTGTCATAGCAGTGCACTTGATGTTATGTAAAGCTAATCCTTGTCGTTTGTTTAATTTCATGTTTGCCTCTGAATATCCATGTGCTGTTATGAAAGTGACCTGTTCCAAGCGAGGTGTCTGTGCTGGTTTTTATCCTGTTTGTGATGCAACATTCCCGGTGAAAAGGGAAGCTTGGTAAGTGACTGGCAAGTGTTCTTGGCATGGGAAATGTGGGTTTCGTGATTTTCTGATAGCCTACATGCTACAAGTGAAGGCATCGAGGAGCCCTGTCTGAAGCTGTTCGCCATGTGGTTTGTGGCAATTTGTTATAATTTAGCTTCCTGTTCTGGAGCCAAGCAAGCGATGACTTCTGCAGTCCTGAGCAACGTTGTGCATGATGTTTTTGTCGAAATTTCAGTTGTCGAGGCTGTGTCGGTGTTTAAGAAGACTGCTGTGTTCCTGTATGTATCTTTTGCATGAAATTCTGTTGTAATATGCTGGCCTCGTGATATATTTATTATGGAACTGTCACGCCTATTGGTGTTATTGAGAAGTGTAGTCCGATTCAAAGGGCTATCCTATGGAAATCTGCCCTCCCTATGTCCCTATTGTAGTGCCAAAAGGCACATTTAACGTGCATGCCACTATTATTTTGATAGAAATTCTTCCTAAACTTATTAAAGGTAAGTGTTTGTTTTGAGATGTTTTTATCGCAGTGTGCGATTTGTAATTTTTTGTTCATACACTTACTTTATGCTGCAATCGTTCTGGGATAAGTATGTACGTTGTGCAAATCGTGTCTGGATGTATGTGTTAACGTTAGATTTTGATTTAGATTTGCAGGGTGGGGTAATTTAGGCGTTGTTGTGTTTGCAAAAGTAAGCCTAGGATCGTATTTTGATTAGTTGTTTTCCTTGTAATTTTGAACTAAGCATAATATGTAGGTCTGTTTTACGTGGAGATATCTTCTGTCTGGGGTTAGCTAGGTTAGAAGTATGGGATTATTTCTTGGTTTGATCCCTGGGCAGGTTGTATATAGGACTTGCACGATCCGAACTGGCTTGGTATGGGACTGGTCTGTTCGATGACATGTAAGTATGTGTCATGTAACTTAATGTAATTGTAAAGGTATTGTGTTTTAATTGTATTTGTTTGTGTTATGATATCTCTACGACTACATAACTTGCATATTTGAGTATTAATGGGAATTATTTTTGTGGGTGGTTAAAAATTATGTATCGCTGTTATTGGAGTATGTTGTGCGATGAATATGTTGTTGTGAATATGAGGTCTCAGTTTGTGAACAGCCATAATGTAATGTGCTTTTCTGCTTAATTAATTAATATAGGGTCGTCAAAATTTACTGGGGTTAAATTTCTGTTGGAAATTGTGGTCATCAGCTTCTGTAAGTCAGCTTGTTTTGGGTTGTAAGCCAGTAATCTGTTGTTGCTGGAAATCAGGGTCATCAGTTGCCTCATGCTAACTGTAAATGACATAGGCTTTCTGTTTTAGTTCATGCTATGGCAATCACGGTCGTCAGCCACTGTAATTTGAGTAAAATTTTCTGCTTTTGACTGGTAATTCTAAATTTTTTCTGCTTAAATCGTTAGGAATGGTGCGTTAGTGATCCCTGTTAGCCTCGTCTTTAGACAAGAGCGGCTTGTTCTCATCTAACCGTATTTTCGGGCCATGTTGGGCATCCCTTGGTTGTACGTGTTCGTGTCTTAAACCTGAACGAGGAAACCTCATTGTACCTCGTGTACTGTTGAACTTAGTTCTTTTTATGTTGGATTTTTCTCACCCAGGCGGATTTCGGCTGTATAGTCTTCAGGTGTCGAACCTCTATTTCGTTCCTTGTATTAGTGTACTGGTGTTTGTTTTCTCCGCTGCCATTTCCCCCGCGTTTTTTGTTGTTTCTGTAACTGCGTTTGTATTCCTCATTGTCCCCGTGCCAAGCAATGCGTGCGATCACGAACCAACAAATGTAGAGGCATACCTGTCAGCTTAATTAATTTTCCTTTTCGAAACCCTAAGGCCAACAAAATATCCAGAGTGCATCTGTCGCACATAAAACGAGGTGGAGAGAATTGTAATGAGGAAATGCTACCATAAATTTTGTAAACCGATTTTTGTATAATGTAGAGTATCCCTAACCTTCATTGAAGCCTTCAGGCATCTGTTCCTCCTAGAATTTTGAATTGGGGTTAAAAACTCTACTGGGATACAGCCTGTAACTGTTGGGTAATTCCCATTTTATGGTAAATTGTAAAATTGTAACCAATTTTGATGTTTGCATAAAAGATGCTAGCATGTAAGTTGGACTCGGTGGGAGACCTAACTCATGATATCTTATATACCTCTTTCCTTGGGAATTTGAGTGGTCATTCCTCTACCGTAGTTCATTCTAAATGTATAGTCGCTTAACTCATGTAATCTTGAAAGGTACTTCTAGTCTGTAAAAATGTAATCTTGTTATTTAATGAAATTTTATAGGCACGGATCTAGGTCATGGTCAGGATTTTCTTCATTTAAATTCAACCTTGTTTCTCTTTTGTAAAATATAGTAAGAAATTGTAAATTATGTGAACCTTTTTTGAAATAAGATTAACTTCTGTTTTGTAAATGACTGGCCACGCGTCGCATAATATCTTGCACATTGCTTCCACCTACTTCGTTTAAAGCGAACTAAATTGGACTTATTGAAAATTTATCTAACGTGTCTCGGACTCTGAAAGCACTGCAGGTGCTGGTGTTCTGCGTTTCTGAAGATTTATGGACACAGTGATGCTGTTGACTAAGTGGTTTGCGAGGTGATCAATTATCCCATCACTGATAATCTGACCCTGCACTCTTCCTAACCAAAACGATGCGGTTTTATCCATCAATTGGAGTTAACTGGTGAACATTATCTTCTGGAAACATGCTTGGTGAATCGACTAGTTAAGGAGTACTGCCTATGCCTAGGCATATTCGTGAACGGTGTTCACGCTTAAGGGAGGGAGACTGTTACGTGCAAGAGCCCGTCCCAACGTTTTCAAACATGCATCTACACCTGGATGTAACTTCATGACATTTTGAAACGACCGCATTGTCGCTTGGTTCCGTTTGTGAACACGAGATGGTAGCTGCTGTCGGACTTTGGCGTTCTTCACGTGGTTTCTTCTTCTCCGATAGAGTGTGTTGGGGTGCCTTATAACTCATCCTATTCCAGTCATGTTGAAGGTTATTATATTCTACGTCATAAACAAAAGCCTATATATACTTCATGCCGCCAAAACATTTTAGTGGTGTCGTGTGAATATTATTTGGTTTTCACATTGTCGTAATATGTGGCTAAATTTAATTGGTCCAATTTAAATAAACCTGGTGCATGCTGGGTGGCCTTCTTCGCTTTTGTCATCCATCTTGTGAGTAATAAGTTGTGACTGATCGCTGGGAAAAGAACTACGCATATTGTGAATCTCGCCAGGACGAGGGCTGACGAGGGCTCTGCCCTCGTCCAAGCTAACTTGGGAATATATCCCAGTATTTGATGATACATGAAGTATTAGTGAGCAACGATCATTTATGAAAATCGTGTAATTAGTTTCTTCGGCCTTAATATGGAAAGGCGATCTTTGGTGTGCATCTCTTCGACAGCGACTGGCAGCCATCTGCTATTTTAGTTTATTTTTGATGATATAAATCCTTTAAGGATGTCTAAGTAGTGTTTAAAAAATTAGTGTTTCCCCTAAAGGTATGTTTTGCATTTTATTATTTTAAATTATTGGAGCTCCTTATTTTGCATCGTGTACTGAGTGTTTGTTTTGGTTCTGAAAGGTTGACCTTGGAATAGATATGTCACCTATGAAAATGTAAATTTTTTGTTAAACTATATTTGTCCGGGGAACACTACTGTTTTTCTTCTTATTTTATTATTTGGCATCTGGCTAAGGCATTTTCTTCTTATAATATTATGGTACTGGCCAGACGAATCTATTAACACTAGGCCTAAATTGGTTCATTAGTCGGTCGGTTTTTAGTCTGATCCGTTGCCTTTAAAATCTATTTGATCTCGTAATGTCTAGAGTTTGTTTATATCTAGCTATTTTCTCACTGGAGAAGATTTAATTTAAAAATGTAAATTACGCGTTTCACATAAATACGTACTGATGTACCTTCAACTGTTCTTGGTCGCCATGGTAACTTGTTGACAGAAGTGCATTGTGGGTTTTGTTTTTCTGGCGTGTTTTGAAGTGCACGTTCTTGGGTCATGGTGATGTTGGTTAACTTATTTGTTTTAATTTTCCTTTTGTTTTCCTTTTTTGGACTTTTCTTGGTAATCCTACGTTATTCTTTCGTTACCTTGTTTATGGTAATAATTTTGCACTAGTTTTTTTTCTGATTCTCCAAGGCCCTCGTGGTCCAGTTTGGGAATATGTCTGGTGCTTATTTAGTGTTTTTTTGGTTTGTAGCTGTTTATGCTCTTACCTCAAGTTTTTTTTTTTTGATATCAGCCTTAAATATTTTTTATTTCTACAGTGAGAATTATAGCTGAGATTTTATTTTATATTTAAATTTAGGCTGCCTGATGCATGTTCTGTTTTCTGGTGGAGGTGTTTTCCTTTTAAATTTTAACATTACATTTTTATTTTAAATTTTTTATCAGCTGTTGTGGCATTATTTCGTCGGCAGCAATTCCATTAGTTATTGGAGGGTGTCTGTAGAATAGCCTGTGCGTTCCCCTTCTCCACCATCCTTCCACCCCTTTGGAGCTCTTCTGTTGGGACATGTCATCTGGAGGTGATTTTGGTTGCTGAAGCGAGGCGGACCTCTAAATAAGGTATGTTGGCCCATCCACGCTGGCCGTCCACGGAGTCAATTATTATTATATTATGGCGTACAACGAGGAGACAAAGCCCCTCGGTGCCAGAAACAAAACTCGGGGGCCTCGAAAACTACATTATAAGGCTTTAAAACCAACAGTATCTGAAATATTCCCAGAAAACTAATTTAATCTAATTTAACAAACTAATGAGGGAATGGAAATCGGTAACCATGACAACATTATCTCAAGGGGTGGCATCCAACTTTCCATCTATTTCTGTAAAAAGCAATGTCACTCCATTTATACCTTGCCACGGTGGGTGAGTGGAAAGCGTGTCGGTCTACTAACCCCAAGATTGCAGGTTCACTCCTGGCCGTGGTAAGTGATTTTTGAAAGGCGGAAAAAATACAACTCGCATGTCATACGATGTTGGCATGTCAAAGAACCCATTTGAATTCAGTAGGTGAGTTCATAATGGCAAAATTAATCTCAGGAGTTTCCGCCAACACAAAGTTCCTCATTTCTCTACTAGAAAGCGCTATAGTGTTCAAGGAGCTTAGATATCTACCCTTGTTGACTTTCATAGTGATTCAAGGAACAACGAAATTTCGACGTGCAAGCTACCCTCTGGGTGTCAAATTACGAAGCTTGCACTCGGCACCTGAGGCCATACGATATTATTATTAGGCTACTCCATTTATTACATTTCTGTGAATGTTTGCAAATGGCTATAAGGTTACCACGGAACCTAAGTAGACTGTATAATTCGTCAATGCAATTAAGGGAATCAAGGGGTTACCTAGAATTTTTTAAATGCAATTTCACGAGCGACATATAGTACAGAAATTCTATTATATTTACAAACAGCAACATTATTTTCAAAAATTCCTGAATTGAATCAGCATTTTTTGCGGCTTTTAGAAATTTGGGCCATTTGAGGCTAAAGAGCCTGAATTTTCATGCACCACAAGCCTTTATAATTTATGAAAGAGGTCTTCCTGTGTACGGGGACCTAACACTACGTAGAGGGTAATTTTTTATGTGAGGTGTACTGCGTTTCGTCTACAAGGCTTTCAAATCTATTTCACGTCAGGAAGTACACGTTAGGTGAATTTAGTTTGAGAGCACATTTTAACTAATCTTTTTTTTTTGTCGACATACGGGTTCATCGTAAGGATGATTTTGTTTGATTCTGTATGGTAGATATACCCATATTTGGATATCTGGGTGATATGTTGTAGACAATAGAATTGTCTGTCTGTCTTTCTGTGTATCTTTATGTACGCCTATAAATCGTGTTCGGATGCTTGGTGCATCGTAAAATTAGGTATGGTAAACATGAGTCAATACACCAATCATTTATAAAACTCCTCACCGTACTTTTCATACAGTAGAAGGGTGGATATAGGGAAAATCTTCTCAAAATACATGCTAAAATAGGCGAAATATAAAAATTATCCTAGAAGGACGATCAAAGCATATGTTGCGCTTCTCATTGTGAGACACAAAATTCGCGAGTCTATAAGGGGTCTCCGAAAACCACATTTTAAGGCCCTTAAATTAACAGTGTGTGTGATATTCCCAGAAAACTAACTTCGTTCTGATAAACTTATGAAGGAATGACAAACCGCTAACCATTGCAACAGTAGCTCAATTGATAATGTCTGGTGTTAATATATAACACCGTTCGAAGAACGGGTACTTCTGCTAGTATTATTATAATTATGAAGCCTGTTGGGTTTTAAATAATATTCAACTCTCAAATTGCATAGTAACTTTCAGTCGGTCAACACCAATACGTGCCCAACTGCATTGGGATAGAATTATGTGATACCGCCAGAGAAAATCTTGGTTGGTTGGTCCCTTAGTTTAGGGGCTACTACAACGCGGTCCTTTAGGTGTGTGTAGAATTTGTCTGATAACCGGTGTTAATTGTGATGGCTGTATTAGTGTGTGTTATATGTGATTCAGATAAGGACTGCAGATTATCAATTTTTAGTTGTTCCTACTTTTGCTACCAAATGCTACCGTCCACGACACCTAGCTGTGAACTTGCATGCTTGATGTCATCGCAACCGGCACCTGGCGACAAACGTTGTAACTAATAGAGCGTTATCAAATCTAACCTACAAATTTTAGCTTCACACAAGTGTAATTAGTTAAAGGTTCATTTACATACCATAAATCTAAGATATGGGCGCGCCGGCTTTACTTCCCCTCCGAAGGGAGGCATACAGAGGGATTTTTAACGCTCTTAAAAATCCAACTTCTTCTGCCGGGTTTGACCCCACAATCTTAGGCATAGAGGCTTAGCATGCTACCAACTACGCCACCGAAGTCGTCCCTGAGAAAATCTACATGTGATATTTTAAGAGCGTTAAAATCATTCCGTATACCTTCCTTCGGAGGGGAAGTAAAGCCAGTGGACACATGTCATAGATTTATGGCACGTAAAAGAATCTACCACTGCAATTGGTAATGTGTAACAATACAGTGTGTAGGTTATATTTGGCTGGTACACAACGCTCTATCCAGTTCCAACGTTCACCGCTAGTGTTAGTGACAGTAGCATCTTGTAGCCAAATTTGGAGCTTTTTGAAATTGATCTTGTCGGGAGCCCTCGGGCGTTCAATCAAAAAAGGCCCAGCTTATGGCCATTGGCTGCGATTCACATATCATCATCAATAATAATAATTATTATTAACAATAATTAGTCTATTATTTGTTCTGATTGCAAGGGCTGTTAAAAGATGACACGTTTCGTTTGTCCAGTGAACATCAAATCCAAGTCAATAAAACAAAAAATTATAGAGAAGACAATTGCTTTACGAATCACTATTCAAACTCACAATGCTAATCGCAAACGGTATTTTTAAACCCTCTGTGAAAATACATTAATCAAATGGATATTGTTTCAACTGAATCACATATTTACCGCCCAAATTAATTCTGTATATATTCGGGTTGACCAATTGTTCAATTGCTGATAAGGCAACACTGAAGAATGGCTTCACATGAAGGCCTTTACGTGCAATATTTGAATTATTATTACAATTTTGCAACATCTCAGTTTCAATCCACGCCTCAGTTTCTATTAAAGGAAATGATAAGAAATTAAATCAGGAGAAATTTTCCATATCCAAATTAAGAGCATGTGAGGAGTCACACTACTTCTGAAAGTTGGTACCAGGAATCTAATTCTCTCCTTGTAGAAACAGAGGGGAAAGTATCCCACATTGGAATGGAACGTCCAATCTTCTCAGCAGAGCGGACAGGTAGACACATCGCTACTTTATATTAAGCCAAGCAAGGAGCTACCATGAAATTAGAAACTTTAATGAAACTAAGGCGAATTTCTTCAACCAACCAGATAACACAGAACAAGAGTCTTCTTTTTGTTTTTGTCTTCGCTTTCATTGTAAACTTCACTCTACTCGTCTTCGTCTCTTCCACGGTGGGCCATGGATTTCTGCCCCGTCTAATTTGATTGGAAGTTATGAGAAAGTCAGTGGCACGCAAAACAAGACACAATAATTACACTGCGCTGGCATAAGTGAGAGAGAATATTGACAAAAAACGGTGACTCGTACCATCTTCCTTCAATAGAGCGCTTCTCTCAAAGCGCACGCTTCCCTGGTAACGTAGACTATTCATAACACAGTGGAACTTACCAATATTAATACTTCACATAATCACATCACACTGCATATTATTCAAGAGTTTAGTGCTTTTCAGTCGGTCAACACGAATGTGTTGACCGACTGAAAAGCACTAAACTCTTGTTTACTAAGGCAACACTGAAAATATGGCTTCAAACACCACACTGCATATTATTAGTAAGCAAACCATCAATTCGGCAAGAGAATCACAGGAATGTATGCCATTGATTGTAATTTTATATTTGTGATAAAAGGGATTAATGATCTTTCCCCAATTTAATGTAATTTATGTTATTGTAATGCATTCTTCACTAGATGGTTACATTGAGCCTACTTATACACTAAGTATACATTGACAATTCATTTATTTAAAAATAATATTACTATAGCAAAGGAGAAAAACTAATACTTCAGTCTGTTCATAACTAAGAGCAGCCTGTTAAAATTCATTAAACGGTAAAAAAATCAAAGAAGGACGAAAATAAGATCAAACAAGAGATTCCTTAAAGAACCAGTGTGGATTATTTTCATATAGCCTACTAATCTCAATAGTTTCACGTCAATTAAATACATTTAATATGCGGTGGACCATAAAGCTCTTGGAGCATGACCTACATTGTTAAAATTTTCAGGACAACAATTTGAAACTCAAAATTCAATATCCAAATATTGGACTCATTTTAGGAAATAAACATGAATATAATGTTTGAAGATAGTACAATGGTCTCTCCATGGTACTGGTGCTTATCCTGTTTCATCATTCCTCTAGTTAACACAATTCAATACATTTCCATCAATGGAAGACGGGCATTCAAATCAAATGAGACGCGATCTACAATACAAGAATACACAAGTAAAGAATGATTTATTACAATATTTAGTTCATTAATTTTATCAAATTAACATTTGTAGGCTACGATCCAAAATTTACCATACCTACGCTAGAAAATTGGGTCAGACCACCACGACCCGTTAAAATAATCCCCACTACCACCACAACAAAAATTATCACGTACTATAATATACAACTTTTACTATCGGGTAAGTATACCTGGCTCCGAGGCTAATTAGTTGGCATTGAAGGCACTGAACCAAATAGTCCCGGGTTCGATTCCCAGGGAATTTTAATTTTATAATAGTTAATTCCCGTGGTTCGGGGAATGAGTGTTTGTATCGTCTTCATAAATTAAATACAGAAAATATCGTAGATAGAGAAATGTAAACAAAATACATTTAAGGAACACCCACGCGCCTTACTCAAGGTCATTTCTTGAAGTTTGAAATACAGTGTAAGACGATACAAAATAAACCTCTGATAAGTTTCAATAAACAAAATAATGTACGATTTTAAATATTTAAATATCTTCAATGTAAAAAGGCAGCCAGAGAAACGCTATAGCCTTTGCTATAATGCTTAGATGGCTTATCTAAGTTATATTCTTCCAGACTGGCGTAAGAAGGTCTCTATGCCAGAGTATTTTGCAGCAACAAAAATATTTCTTTTCATCTGCTTTATTCTCCGATAACAATTTACTAAAAGTAAATAGCCTAAATCATTTGCCCTCGATGGAGGGTGAGAATAATGAACTGAAAGCATGACACTATAAATATTTAAATATTATATACAACAGTTAGAGAAATAAAAAAGGCAACAGGTTATCTACATGAGTTTTACTAAATAAGCCAAAGCAATAGGTAATAATCAAAATTTCTACCTTACCTTATCCAGGAATAGGCGCTTATTCATGGCCGAAAGCGCCGCTGCTGCACCCTGGTGGTCGGTAAACTCCACGAACGCGTACGGATCATTTCCGGGCTGAAACAGAAAATGACGTTGTGAATACGTTGTGAATCAAAAATTCCCCTTGAATGGTGCGATCTCAATGACAACATCGACTGGGTGCGCATGAACTCGCTGTGAACACATGCAACATCTGTCACAAATGCCATTTTTTCGGTATCATGCCATGTCAAGAAATTAAATCTGGTCTGCTGCAGGTTTACTCTGCCCGGATAGGATAATTGAGAATTGGTTTCAGTTAGGCTAATATTCAGTCACCCAAGATGGGGTTTACACACTAGGCTGACGGAGATAGTAACCTATAAGGTACTTTGAAGGGCACGGCTAACGCTTTCTTGATTCTAGCCCCCACTAGTACTGTAGTAGGGTTCTCGCCAGATGTACCCAAAGTTAAAAGTTCGAATTCCTGCTCAGTCAGTTGGCTTCTAAAGGCATTTAAATCCGAGTGACAGTTTTAGTAGATTTACTCGCACGTCAATGATCCCGCCTCTGAACAAAATTCCGACACCACTGTGCGTCTAAAGAGACAGCTGTTAAATGTGACGATAATCCTAGTAGTAGCAGTAGTAGTAATAGTCGTAGAGGAACCAAATTAACACAGATGGTCACACAGGTCACTCAAGTTCCTATAAATAGCAATAATAATCCAAATCTGCGAGTAATTCTTTCTACTATTCTATCAAATATCACTAATAATCAATGAAATATATATACAATAAATAAAATAAAATAAATTTGTGTTGACCGACTGAAAAGCTTTCTTTATTATACAGATACCGACCAAGGTAGCTAAGCTCGCTAAGGCGTAGCGCTATGTCATGGGCCAACTCCAGACTCGGTAGACGAGACGGTTGAACTCCACCATTACCCGTTGTTCAGATGGTTTTCTATGGTTTCCCATCTTCACTCCAGGAAAATGCTTGATCGGTATCTTCTAATAGGCCACGGACGCTTCCTATCTTACATTTTGGCATTCAACTTGATCTACCCTGATTAGGTCGGCGTCAGGAATAATGACCAACGCTACATACACACCTATTACACTTCATTTCCGACTTCGTAGAAACAGAAATACTAGTAATAACGGGCAGAAATATAATATATACAACAAATGAAATACGGACATTGAACCCATGTTCACTATGATAAATTTCGGTCGCAAACTATAAATCAATGCTGGAGTATAATATTAGATATGATTCAGTAAGTTTTAATACCGTTCATTTGAAACAACGTGGCGCGCATCATAATTCGAGTTTACCGTAATGAAGCCAGCTGGCCTGGCTATCAGCATTCAAGAGTGGGCTCACCACCCTTGCCAATGATGCGGATCGATGGCCAGGCACCCCCACGGGGGGAGAGACACAACATTTCCAATTAAAATTCGATGCCAGCGTCGATCTTTTTACGATTTTGCACGCCCCGCAAACCACATCACGCCAAGCCGATAAAACACATAACGCTCCCTGCCGCCCTTCGCGGGTGGATGTGGCGGGTCGTTGGTTGAGTCCCATGTGTGGGACAAACATTCACACTGTTTTATGAGTGCCCAACTATTGTGATGCCACAGATAGTTGTACTCTCTCAACTGTTATGTGTGCAATTGTATTTGATAGCCAACCATTGACATAAAACATCACATAAATATTGTTATGTGAGCCATGTCAGATGCATCAAGATATCTGAGATTATTATTAATAATAATAATGTCGCCTCCGTTGTGTAGTGGTCAGTGTGCCCAGCTGCCACCCCAAAGGTCCGAGGTTCGATTCTCGGCACTGCCACGAAATTTGAAAAGTGGTCTGAGGATTGGAACGGGGTCTACTCAGCCTTGGGTGGTCCAAATGAGTAGAGGGGGTTCGATTCCCACCTCAGACATCCTCGAAGTGGTTTTCCGTGGTTTCCCACTTCGTCTTCGGGCAAATGTCGGGATGGTTCCTACCGTCAGGCCACGGCTGCCTCCTTCCCTCTTCGTTGTCTAAACCTCCCCCTTTTCCCATCCAGCCCCATCCCTCGTGAGGCCCCCTATCCGCTTTGCCGGTGAGGCCGCATGGGCGAGGCGCTAGTCCCGCCTCCCCTGATGTATCCCCCGTCTCAATGTCAAGCACCAGGACACTGCCCGTAGAGGCGGTAAAGGTGGAATCCCGTGGGAATAGCCACCTGGAGGGTAATCCAACTACGAAAAAAAAAAAAAAAAAAAAAAAAAACGAGCCTTACAGTAGTCGCATATGATGTGTAACATGTGACATGGGTTTCCTACTATGTGTCTGCCGAGAGCGAAAATCCCTTGTTAACATTGAACTCGGTTAGTCATTGAAATAACTACTTGTAAAACTCCAGTGCCAATGATTTATTGTACGAATATCTTTAATGGGGCCTCCAAACCTAGAAGTAAACCGTATGCGATATACATTCCACATAGCCACATGGCCAACAGTACGTCGTGGTGCCAATCTCCGCCGACGCGCGCGCTCATTGTTTTCGTCCCATTTTCGTCCCTTTTCCAAAATCACTCCCTCAAAAAATATCCTGCTACTGAGTGTAAAGATGTTACACATTAATAATAATAATAATAATAATAAAATTAATATCACTAAAATAATGATAACGTTGGGTTTCAGCTATTAGAATCCCCCTCAGGGAATCACAACTAGTGGGGCGTGGGTTAGCGACCATGGAAACCCAGCATGAGTTCGGCATGGCCCCCATATATTTTCTGGGCTCCTCTCTGCCAGATTTCCTGTCAACCTCTCTTGGTCCACTCTTATTCTCTTCTAGTTATCTTGTTCTCCGAGTTCTAGGGAATCTTTCATTCCTCACCTAAATTGGGCCTTGTGTCATCTTTCCTTATATCTCATTCTTCGAGGGGATAGAAGTATTCTTTTCATTTCATGATATATCCTGCCTTCTGCTCAAGACTCTAAAGATGGCAGGGTGTGTGTAGCCCCACCCTTTATGGTGTAGCCTAGATGGTGCTACACACAGAAGGACTCACGGCTGGTGGGATCGGGAGAAGGCGACCCCGAGGGATTCCTGAGCTGGGAGCGTTTTCTCTTCTTCCATTGAACCTCCCCCCTCCTGCATAATACTGGAGCGTAAAACATTTGCCACACTAATCGACACTGGCTTAGACTAGTAATGTCGCGCGCGTCAATGTTCTCATACAGGAATGTATTCGGCCCGATCCCCGCACTGCTCCACGCCCCTCTCGTACCGCTGAGCTCTCAAGGTCAAGTGCAGAGCTACAGTCCAGCCGCCGAATGTTCGGCTCTGACATTCGTCATGAGGGAGGGAGACAGCGTTGCCGGTTCTGTACAGCGAAATATAAAACGAGGACCACATAAAATATTACACATGTGATGAAGATGATTTTTTTTGTTTTAAGGGGCCTAACATCTAGGTTATCGGCCAATAGTGATCTGGGTGATAGCGAAAATACAATGAAATGGAAACCAGAACCAAAATTAGGTGAGATGGAAAATACTTACAAAAAGGAACTCAGATTGAAAGAACTCACAAAATGTTCTTACAAAAGGGAATTTAGAACGAAAAGATTCACAAAAGGAATAGATTGAAAAATACGCACAAAATGCAGGCTAGGTTCAAAATACGTACAAAATTCAACGTAGAGTCGAAATACTTACAAAATGCAAGTGAAATTGAAAATACACAATGCAATTCAGTTTGAAAGATCCCATTTCCAATCCAAAATATTCACAAATTGCATTGAAATTCAAAATACATACAAAATGCAATTGAAATTGAAAATGCTTACAAAATGCACGGCAGATTCAAACTACTCATTTGGATTGACAATACTTACAAAACGCAATTTAGATTGAAAATACTTGACAAAATGTGTTAGATTCAAAACACCCATAAAATGCAATTGAGAATCAAAATACTTGCAAAATGCCCTCCACACAACATGCAATTTAGATGTAAAATTCTTGCGAAACGCGGCTTTGGTTGAAAATACTTACTAAATGCAATTAAAATTCAAAATATTCACTAAAATGCCCTGCTCCTACATTGAAAGCCTTACTAAAAATCAATTTAGATTGTCAATCTTTACAAAATGCAATTGAGGTTGAAAACAATTGCGAAATGCAATTTAGATCGAAAAAAAACTTACAAAATGCAACGTAGATTAAAAATACCTACAAAATGTAGTGTAGATGAAAAAAAACGCTAAAGGGAATTTAGATACACGGAGAGCCAAGTAACAAAAACAGTGCGAAAATCTTAAAGAGAAAGGGAAATATAATAGAAAGAAAACAAGAGGTCTGACCCCTCGAAGAAGGAGGGATCAGGAAAGATTAGACAAGGGCCAATTAAGGCGGGAAAGTGTAAGACTCCCTAGGCCTCGGATACCCTAGTACCGTCGGGATCGGAAAAGAACAAGAGTTGATCAAGGGAGGTCGGCAGGAAAGAAGACGGAGAGGAGCCTGGCACAAGTAAGTGGAAGCAATGCCGGACTCAGTTGGGGTCCCGTGGTCGCCAACCCACGTCCCACAAGATGTGAGCCCCTGGAGTATACTTCACATGTTTTTTTTTATGAATTCTGACGAACCGCTGACCATATTACACACAGTTAACCGGAAAGTATGCACATACAAGGCAATAAAACAACAAACCTGCACTAACACACAGAGCTGCAGAAGAGAGCCTTGGCAACATCGAGCTAAATTTAAAGACCGGCTTACCTGGAAAACCGCTGATTGGTACAGGTGACAGCATTCTTCATGGTAGTAAGCGGCTTCGAGAACAGAGATGGAATTCATCTGCGATCGAAGAATTTATGTTTTGTAACCGCAAAATGTCGGAATAACAAAATTATGCATAAAATTGCAACAGGGGTTCAAGGTTCTATTAACAGCTTCTCACTGCCGTAAGTTGGCTATATTGTTCTCATTACCCCTCTTCTCCCACCATCGCCAAACATCAGAGCCGGACACTCAACGGCTGGACAGTAGTCACCGGGATCTGAACGAAGCTGGACTCAGCAGCAGTCTGTCAGGGTGTACCCAGAAACTACTGGTGTGCCCAACTTGGTGCATCATGATGAAACCTCGAATAAGACACAACACACACCTAGAGGATTTTCTGGAGTTAAAGAACATGTAAGAGACAAGTTCCAATCATACAATCTTAATAATCGGTTATAATCATAAACGAAAGAACTTAAAATCCGACCATCGCTGAGTATCTTCTCTTGCACATATACTTTGACCTTGCGGATTCGGTGGCTTAGTTGGCGGCATGCTGAGCATCTATGCATAAGATGCGGGTTCAAATCCGGCCGAAGCCGTTGGATTTTTTAAGAGCGTTAAAATCCCTCAGTATGCCTTCCTTCGGAGGGGAAGTAAAGCCGGCGGTCCCATGTCATAGATGTATGGTATGTGAGAGAACCTTCCACTAATTACACCTGGTTGAAGCTAAACTATAGGTAAAAAAATTGAACAACGCTCTTAGGTTCCTACGTTCGTTGCCAGGAGCCGACTGCGGTGGCGTCTAGTAACTAAGTTCTAAACTAGTAGTCGATGACGGTGGCGTTTGGCTGCAAAGGTAGGAACTACTTGAAATTCAATGTTTGCAGTCCTTACTTGAATTCAAAAGAGATAACACACACAAATACAGTCATCAAAATTAACACCGGTTATAAGATAGATTCTCCACACACCCAAAGTACACGGGGCTACATGACCGAGTTGTCGCAGCACCTAAACTGAGGAACCAACAATACTCTGACCTTGCTTTATGAAACAATGTACGGTATTCCTTTCTATTAGCATTGCTTTTTTTTTTTCAAGTACTCTCCATAGCCCTTTCAAAACAGCTACTGCTGTCTAAGACCATATTAAAGGAATCAGGGTAATACAGTATATTCGGTTCAACTGGTATTGGTTATTGTCTAGCTCAATACCCGGGCCTCTGGAACGACAACCAAGTAGGCTAGCAACTACACCCTGGGGTGGCTGAAAGAGTCTAGCTCAAGGATAGCTCGCCTTTAACCCCCACCCCTAAAGTGTATCCCAGTTGCCATTCTTAGTTATTATATGCATTAAAATATTTGTAGGTTTTCCATGCTTACTTACTTATTTCCTTTCGCTCCGTGCGGAGCATAGGGCATCCAAGAATGATTTCCATCGGGCTCTGTGTGTTGCCAAGTTCTTCACTTCCATCCAAGTCTTTCCCGCTTTTCTGGCCTCCTCTTCAATGGTGCGTTTCCAGGTGTTCCTTGGTCTTCCCCGTCTCCGAGCCCCTTGAGGATTCCAGTCCAGAGCTCTCCTTTCTACTGCATCATTCTGTTTCCGCAGAGTATGCCCAATCCAGCCCCATTTCCTCCGTTTAATTTGGACTTCTATAGGTTGTTGGTTAGCCCTTTGCCACAGCTCTTCGTTTGGGATTATATCTGGCCATCGTATACCCAGAATTCGACGCAGACAACGATTGATGAATACTTGAAGTTGGTGGCTGATAGGATTGGTAACTTTCCATGTTTCACATGCATACAATAGGACAGCTTTCACATTGGTATTAAAAAGTCTGATTTTCGTCTTCGTGGATATGTTACGGTTTCTCCATACTGGATAGAGCTGCACAAAAGCCCCATTTGCCTTTCTTATTCTGCTCTTGACATCCTCCTCAGCCCCTCCACTTCTCGTTACCACGCTTCCCAAGTAAACAAATGTATCCACCTGTTCTACATGTACACCTCCCACAGTGAGACCAGCCTGTACTGTGGAGTTCACTCTCAGCTCCTTAGTCTTCTTTGGGTTTATCTTAAGTCCAACCTTAGCAGCTTCAAGTTCTAAGTTTGCCAGTTTTCCCTCTATGTCTCTAAAGCGCTGTGCTAGCATACAGATGTCATCAGCAAAATCAAGATCCTCCAACCTGTCTCGAAGTCCCCACTGTATCCCTCTCTTCCTTCCTCTCCCCACCTTCCTAAGAGTATTATCAAGAACAATCAGGAACAAAGTGGGAGAAAGTATACATCCTTGTCGTACTCCAGTCTGGATGGCCAATGGCTGGGATAGCTGACCCTCATGCAGGACTTGTCATTCATAACCAGAATACATCTCTCGTATAATGTGAACCCATGTGCCATCAGGTCCATGGATGGTCGAATCCATGCATTTGAGGAAGAAATCAAAGGAGCATATAGTTTCTAATGTAACTTTAAGAAAGATCAAGCTAGGAGGCCAGTATAAGGTTGTGCAACTAACAAGGACCAGGTGTTCGAGAGGATGATATCACCCCTCTTGACATTCTGAAGGGAGTGAGTCACGAGTATTAATAACCGAGTGGAACTTTCCAACGATTAGACAAGGAGGCCTGAATCGGAATTCAAGCTGACGTTGCTGGAAATTGACAACACCGCTTATGCGCCAGGAGAGGAATAATTAAAATTAACCCGTTTACAAGTATAATAATGAGTAAACAAGTACAGTACAGTGAATCATTTTGAATGAGAGATTTTTCAGTAAAGAGAAACCATTTAATAATTACGCAGAAAAAAACTGCCGACGCAAGACGACGTCATTGGGGAAGTACCAAGGCCTGTGTGGAGGGGAGAGAGCAAAAGAAATGCAACACCCACACATCTGAGGACGAGAAATTAATTAATATCTCCGAATTGCACGATCGATTCTTAGGTGCAATGAGATTATTTGACATTGAGAAGACGAGCTTTCGGAAGGTATAATTTTTATATTTGTGGCACCATTATTTTAGAAGTTGACCACAGAAAAGGCTAGAGTCTTATTTTTTTGTAGTGAAATAGTATAAAGCTTCGGGCTTCACCAAGCAATGCATGCAGTCTCGAACAGCCCGAGGGGGTGTTGCCACGCATCACGCAGTACGAGTCCGTCCAGGGGAACGTGAAGTTATATCAGCACATGCAGTTTCAAACGGCCTGAGGGCACGTCACTAGGCTACATCAAACACCGAATGCAGTGATTCTGACAACCCGTGAGGGGCGTAACTCTGCGTCACATCGAAGACAGTTACCAGTACTCCTTGAGGGGAGAAACGCTGTGTTACACCGCAGAAGTAATATCCGATAGCCATAGGCGTCGCAGTATTAAAGACTTGCTTGCCTCCATAAGGAGTGATCAAGAAGAAAATTTAAAGTATCGCCGTATTGAAATATTAGGAAAATCCTAGTTACAGGATTTAGGCCCGACTGTATACAAGTTATAGTGAAAGTTCATAAGATATAGTCAGAGCAGGCCGCGAACGTCGGACTTAAAGGCGATAGGTCGTTAAATAGACGAACGAATAGATCATAACGTACGGAAGTACCGTACCAGAAAGATAAACTGGTATTTAAATTAAAGAACCCACAAAGGGAAGAACAGAATAAGGTTCGGAACGTATGTCAGAAACGTAGGAGTGTTAGAACCGATCAAATAGAGAAGATAGGAGACTATAAACATTATCTCCAGAAAGCAGGCGAACTATTCTAAAAGTACTAGAATCGAGAAGTACTAGCTGCTATAAACTAAATCTATAGGTCATTGAGGAGACCTCGATCCGAATAGACTTTCGCTAGGATCGAAAGATAGATCTACAAAGAAGCTGTTCAAGCTAGATAAGTAGCCGGTTATTCTGCAGGATAGGAAGCCGACATCGAATAAATTTCACCCTTGGAAACGGGAAATTAAGAAGATCACGTGTGATAGGCTCAGAAATACGGCCTAGTGATCAAGAATTGTGTAGTGTAAATTTATCAAGATTGTGTGTTAATAATATTTTTTAGTTGTTTATTATGTGTTCAAAAGGGACACATCAGTATATAAAAATGTCGTCAATGTTAAGTGTTTTAAATATATGTCAAAAAGTGTTTATACATAAGATGAATTCCTTTAATATGGAGTAAAAAGTTCAAAGTGGGCCCAAAATGAAGCACCGCACAAGAATAAAGATCATGGGACGATCTTAATAACATGTGAGTACTGAATTTCATTCTATTTTGGTGTCAGAAATTGGTTGTGTACAAATCCACCGGAGTTTTTGAGTAAAAGGGATGTGTTTTAATAAATAAATACTGAATAAGCAAGAACGCGGTCTGAACAATAATAGAAATTTGAGAAATTATAAATGATTATGTAAAGAATAAATCCCGTAGAGGAAATAAGTGAATAAAATGTTAATGTATTTAACGAATGTCATAAGAGCAAGCGAAATATCAGTAATTATCATGAAAGATATTCAAATAAAGTAAAGTTGAAATATGAAAGAAATAGCTTTGAGCTTGTGTAAAGAATAAAGATAATAATAATAACTAAATATGGAAATATAAAATAAAGATCAAATAAATTGATGTGAACATAAGAGCGTTAAAGCCTTAATGTATGTGTAAGATATAATGTTCAATGGAATATTTTAAAAGGGAGCGATTTATCGGCAACGGAAAAGATTAATATAAGAATTAAAATAATGTGAATTGTTACTAATGAGATTTATCAGTTCTTGGGAAGACATTTCGGCTTAAAATAATGCATAGCGCAAAAGAGCGCCAATAATATTAAAATGTCACGCTAGGAACGCGTAGAGGTTAAAATACTTGGTAAATTACTTATGGAGGGTAGTTGATTGCAGTGAATTGATAATTGTATAAGTCCTCTATTTGTGACGTAGTATCACGAGGCATTGTGTATGTATTTGAAAGGGAGCTAATATATGGTATATTTGAGCGTATGTCATATGGGCCACGGCCGACTATAAATCGCATTTTGTATAAGTCCTCTGTAAGGGAATGGTTCCCGAGGCACGTGAAGAGATTCGAATGCAGAATCTTCTTATGATAAAAGCCCCTTTATTCTTCGTCGTTGAATGTGTATTAATCTTCCCAATCAATGAGGACCCTCTCATAATTAATAAATGCCAAGGTTACGAAAGTGGTCTATGAACCAAAGAATAGTTGTTTGAATGAGTACGGTACAGTAAAGCCCGGTCTCTCCCCAGAACTGAATATAATGTGAAGGTCTGTTTTGAAAGCCTTGGAAATAAGCTATTAACGTGGGTTAGACAGGGAGTCGCCGTCACCCTCCGTGTCATAAATCGCGCCCGAGTTGAAGGGTCTAGCTTTCTTAGAGTGAGAGTGGCCAGAAACCGTCTCGTAAGATGTTGTAAAGAGAAATGAATACACCAGGAGTGTTTAAAGCTGTTAACGACCCGGGCGTTGAACCGAGGTCCTTGTAGATTGATATTTTTCGTTTGCCTGTTCAGATCGTAGTTTCTTATATGATAATGGTCTTATAAAATATAAGAGATAAATAACAATCCCTATTGTAGTGTTGGATAGACGTAGGATTCCACGAGTTAATTGAAGGCAACTAAGTTTCGGGAGTAACTATAGTTTTTTTGACTATGTCAAGTATCTTCATGCTCTGGAGTACACAATTGATTTCCTGATTACCTTAATATATTTGTGAAAATAAAGAGAGATGATAACAACTGAATGTGTGGACATGCCCAAAATATTGAGTTAGATAATTAACATAGATTTTTAAATGTAATTATATATTTGTTTTTGAGAAATAAGAAAATATAAAGGATAGTATTTGAGGTGTACCAGAATGACACCATTTTTATGTAAAGCATGGAGCCAAAAGAGCTCGGAGTTATATAAAACTTACAGTTAATGCTTTATGGAAGTAAGACTAAGTAGGGATTGTTGGTTTATGTGGAAACCACATGTTTTAAATACAATATTTGTTTTATTATATTTGTGATTCCTTGTTCATTTGGAACAAGTAGATGATTATGGGTCAGTAATTAAATTGTTAAAGTGTTTGTAGCGCCATTAATTTTATTAATTAAATGTGTTTAAATAGGAGTTGATTTTGTTGTTATTTTTGCAAGTGTATCCTCTAATTAATCCAAAATATGTGAGTCACAGAGTGGGGGAACTTACCGCTGCCCCGGAAATTCCGAATTGAGCTACGCTGGCATACTGTGATTGGCATAATTCTTGCTAAAAGGGCACACGGGGGTCATATAAGTTATGTGCTGGATTAATAACTAGAGGAGCACTTAAGACGGTCATTTCATGTAAATTAAAGTAATGATAGGTGTAGCTACAACATAAAATCTTAACTGACCGCATGGGTCCCTAGAAACTCATACCGAGCAGCCCTGTATTATATTAACAACCCCCTAGCAAACATTAAACATGGCGCCCAGTACGCAGGGCTGAGTTTTCCTAGGGAAAACCCGAGTTTTCTCGAAAAATCAAAATTTTCATTTTTTGAAAAATGGTTTTTCGAAATTTTGAATTTTAAATACTTCCATAAAGGTTTATGAAATTGAGTAAGAGTATCAAAAGGGTACGGTGAAGTAAATACCCGTACCAAAGTAAAAGTTTTTAAAGAAATTGGGACACAATGATTCAGAGTATCATCTCTCAAGCATGTACTGGTGTGGTGGCATTAGTGGCCCACTGTATTCTCATAAGATGGCATTGAGTGAAGAAGTGCAACGGCTCTTGGAGGCCATAAACAATAAGTTGGATAGCCAACAGACTGAACATAAAGAAGTGTTCGAATCCATAAATGAGAGTTTAAATAAGTTGGATAGCCAACAGACTGAAAATAAAGAAGGGTTAAGAGCTATAAACAATAAGTTGGACAGCCAACAGGAGGAAAATAACCAAAAGTTAGGATCCATGAATCAAAGTTTAAAGTCACTAAAAATTGATAGTGCTAACATGGGAACTAAATTAGAAGCTATCGAAACTAACTGTGTAACAATGAACAATGAAGTGAAGGCTGAGATAGATAAAATAAATAACAAATTTCAAGCTTTTGACACGGATTTTGGGGACAAGTTAAGTGAAATTAAAAAGGAAAATGAAGGATTTCATTCAGGATTGCAAGTCCAAATAAAGACTATGAACAAAAATATGGTAGATTCCCAAACTACATGTCAAGAAAATTTTAAAATTTTAGAAACTAAATTGGTTAACATAGAAACAAAGGGTGATGATTGTGAAAAGAAACTTGTAACCCAGATCCAAGGTGTGCAGGAAAAATTAGAAGCTCAGATAAAATCTAACAGCGATATTTGTGAGGCTTCCCGGGAGGAAATAAAACAAAGCGTGAATAAGCTAGGAGATAGATTTGAAGGGGTTGAGAAAAAAATGGGAGAACTTGAGGGAAAAGTCAATAAAGTTCAAACCGAAGTAACTGAGTTGAAAAATCAAAATCAAAAGGATGTTAAGGATATGAAAGAGCAGATTGATCTTTTTACCGGGCAGGTAGATGAGAACCTGAAGAAGTATGAAGCGGAAATAAATAAAAATTTAAGTGACTACGGAGAGCATCTTCAGAGAGAAAGAAAACAACGAAATGAAGAAAATGAAGAAAGTACCCATAAGATAAATGAAATAAGCAAGGGTATTAATGAGGTTCAGGAAACCATCGGAACATTAAAGGTTCATGTAGGAAAAACCAATAAGGAAGTAAATCAGGTCCAAGATGAAATGATGAAATTGTATAAGAGTCAAGAGAAAACTGAGGGAAAGCTTGAAGGAATTAAAGTAGATATGGTTAAAGGACGAAAAGAAGTAGAGAAGCAAATAAAGGAGATACGAGAAGGCCTGGATACCATAGGTGACGTGAAACCAGAAATTACAGACCAACAGGCTAAGATCATTAAGAAAGAGGTAGAAGACCAAATAAATGAGTTTAGGGATAGCTTCAGGGATGAGAAATTCCAACTCAAAAAGGTAGAGGAAGATATTAAAAGGAATCAAGAAAGAATTCAGAATGAATTAAGATCCCGATTAGAGAGGACTGAACATAAGAATAGTCAAATAGAAATCCAACTTATGGCTAATGAAGAAAGTGCCCGAAGGGAAAGGAAGTTAGAATTTGAGAATCAGGAGGAGTTTCCAAAGACAGGATGGGTAGATTCTCGTGAACAAGGCACAGATACGGAGAGGGACTTAGGAGGGGAGAGCCCTTATAAGAACCCAGGATATCCGATGGCGATGTCAACCCCGTACATGAATCAGACAAATGGCCAGATAATAAACATTATAAAATCCAATGAGGACAGACCAGTTAAGTTTACGGGTAATAACATGTCTATTACTCCAAAATACTGGCTAAAAGAAGTGGCAGAGTATCTAAACGAAATGAAGGTTCCTCAGGATCGGAGACTGAGAGCTATTGAAAAGCTGTTGGCAGGTGATTGTCTCACCTGGTTCAGAAGCTTCAGATACACCTTCGATACGGTGGAAGGCTTTAGGGAGGCATTTTTAAAACGATATTGGGCAGCAGACGTTCAAGAGAATTTAAGGCTAGATCTGTACTCTAGGAAGTACAGCACCAATGCACCTACTAAATACTCGGAATTTTTCACCGCTCGGCTGTGTAAATTCCGCGAACTGGATATTGCTCCGGCGGAAAACGACTTGTGTGCCGCCATTGCAAGGCAGCTTCCGTATGAGATTCAGAGGCTGTTAATCTCATCCAAAGCCAGAAGTGCTGTGGAAGTGGAAAGTGTATTACGTCAGTTAGATATGACGACTTCGCACGTAACTCCTCGGCATCAAAGACAGACTGAGCAAGTACACATGGCCAGCAGTCAGGAAACTGGAGAAAAACCAGCGAACAGGAATCAGTCCACCAGCACGGATACTCAAGGACTAGATCGAGAGTATGGGCACCAGGAGCCTAGAAGGATACAGCCATATTACAGGGGAGGATATCGAGGAAGAAATCCTAGAACTACGGGTTATAGGCAACAAGAAAGCCGACCCTATAATAATAACCATCAAAGGCAAGAAAACAGGAAGAAATGGGAGAATTATCCCAGAAGAAATGTAAGGCCAGACGATAGGGATGATGAATATCGGGCCGAAATAGAAGAAAGATATCAGGAAAGTCTTCGTTATATGAACGAAAGACCAGATGAACCTGATAGGCAAAAAGTCCGTTGGAGTGAGGCAATCAAGAACCGGAAATCACCCGACCGACTAGACGGAGCTCAAAGCTTGGAACTACAAGCTCAATTAAAGAATGAGGGAAAAGGGAGCCCTCAGGATAAAAAAAAACTCCAAATTTAAATTGTCAAAAGTGGAAACATACCAGGAGCTGGGAGGAGGTAGAAATTGTAAATTGGATAGCCAGACCAGATGAATTAATTAACGAGGATGTGGAAGGAATCCCACCTGTTAAAAGAGAACTACCTATAATTATGCTTAGGATAGAAGGATTACTGGTCAGAGCATTGATTGATACCGGATCCACAATAAGTTTAATTACACAAACCCTTTTAAATGAATTGGAAACAAGGGGCCGAGTATTAAAGATTCCCACATCAAGTGTAAAGATTAAGGGAATTATCCCTGAAAAATCTTTGACATGTAAATTTCAGGTATACATTGATCTGATCATGGGTAACGCTGAAATTTCGCAGTGCTTTTTGCTGGTAAATCAATTACCGTATAATGTCATATTAGGTATTGATTTTATCCGTGAGAACAAGGTCATCATAGACCTAGCGCAAAACTGCATTAGAATTCAAAGAGAGGATGTGGATGAACAAAACATTAACCTACAGGAACAGGATGCGAAAATAGAAGAACAGGTATGGCATATGGAAGAAGTGATTGAGGAAGATTATAAGGACATAGAAAAGATATTTGAAGTCCTCAATATAGAACTCGAAGATAATGTGGAAAATGAGTTCGAGACCAACCTGTCAGGAAAAGTGGAGGAAGCTAAAGTCAGCCTCGAAATTAAGGAACAGTTAAAGAAATTATTATTGGATTATAGGGACGTATTTGATTCCAAGCCAGGGAAGATTGAAAATTTTAAATACGCGTTCCAAGTCAATGATTGGGCACCGTTTAAACAAAAACCATACCCGGTTGCGGAAAAACATTACCCACAAACCAAGAAAACACTGCAGGAGATGATGAATGCAGGTGTTATAGAAAAGATGGCGACACCATATGTTAGTCCATTAGTGATTGTGAGTAAACCGGATGGCTCAGTAAGGGTGTGTTTAGATGCCAGAAATTTAAATGCAAAAATCATACCAGAAAATGATTCGGCACCACCCATAAAAGAAATACTGAGGAAGTTCAAAGGCAAGAAGATTTTTACAAATATTGACATGACTTCTTCGTATCATCATCTCGAACTGGAAGAGAAAACCAGCTTGTTGACTGGATTTCAGTTCGACCAACAAACATACTGCTTTAGAAGATGTCCGTTTGGATTAAAGACTGCAGGATCTGCATTAATAAGAGCGCTTGATCGAAACCTGTCAGAGGAAGTGAAAGATTGCACTATCCGATACGTGGACGACATTTTGCTTACCTCGGAGAACATTGAGGAACATTTAGAGAATTTGAAGAAATTATTGGAAGACTTAAGAAGGGCAAATTTTAAAATAAATTTAAAGAAGTCGAATTTTTGTCAAAGGCAAGTGACATTTTTAGGGCATGTGATTGACAAGGATGGTGTTAAACCAAATCCATGCAAATTGGAATCGATAAGGGATTTTCCAAGGCCTTTGAAGGTAAAGAACGTTCGCCAGTTTTTGGGATTGATTGGGTTTTTCTCAGGACATTGTCCATCATACACCAAAACTGTTGCACCACTACAGGACCTTTTGAAGAAGGGGGGCAAGTGGAAATGGACGGAGGAAGCAGAAAAAGCATTCGTGGAGGCCAAGGAAATGCTTTTAAATTACGTGAAGCTAGGATATCCTGATTTTAATCAGAGATTTATCATTCAAACAGATGCATCCCAGATTGGAATAGGGGCAATGCTATATCAGGAGAACCCGGAAAACCCTGATAAGAAGAACTATCTAGCTTTCACAAGTAGGAGACTGAAACCACACGAGAAAAATTATACGATCAGCGAGATCGAGCTGTTAGCGATATTGCACGCGTTGCAATATTGGCGGAAGATCGTATATGGTTTTCAGGTCATTCTAAGGACGGATCATAAAGCCTTAACCTTTTTGATGAAGACTGATTTATCCAGTCAAAGGTTGATGCGTTGGGCTTTATACATTCAACAATTTGATGTCAAGATAGAGTACTGCCCAGGAAAAGAAAATATAGTTCCAGACTACTTAAGTAGACAGCCAGAGTCCATAGAAGAGGAAGTAATGGCTATAGATTTGGAAGACAGGGATCAGCGTACTCTTAATGAGTTAAGAAGCATTAGTCAAAGACAACGGGAGGATCCATGGATGAACATGCTCATATCTTTCCTTGAGGGAAGCTTGATAAGAGGAACACCAGCGTACACGGAAGCTGATAAGATAGCTCAAGACTACACGTTTTATAATGGGTTATTATATAAGTTTGTGGACTCTGACCATACTAAATTAAGGATTGTTGTTCCTGCAATTTTGCAGAGGAAAATAGTATGGTTAGCCCATAGATCGTTCGGACATATGGGAGTCGACAAAACAGTCTCGATGCTGAAAGAAGCATTTGTATGGCCGAGACTGAGAGAAACTGTAAGGGACACGTTAAAGACATGTGATCTATGTCAAAGGATCAAACCTAATGCATTCCTGATGAGACAGAAGCCTATACCATTGTTGCCCGAAAGGCCTGGCCAAATCATATCTATTGATAATTTTGGACCTTTGCCAAAGGCAAGAAGAGGAAATCGACACATAATGGTGGCTATGGATGTCTTCACTAAAATGGTTGTCCTTGCTCCCATACAGAAGACTAGTACCAAACAGGTGTTAAAACGACTTAAAGAAAAAGTGATACCGATTCTGGGGAAACCTGAGAATTTCTTGTCGGATCACGGCAGTTGTTTCACCAGTGTAGAGTTCAGACGAGAATTAGAAAGACTTGGAATACGTCAGATTTTGTCAAGTATTCGCCATCCTGAGGCAAATCCTGTAGAAAGAGTTATGAGAGAAACGGCCAAGTATTGTAGAATATACTGTGCCGAAGAAAATTGGAAGTGGATAGATATCTTGGATATTATCGAATTTTGTATAAATAATACGATCCATGAATCCACAGGAGAGGTACCCATAACGTTACATCGGAATGAGCAACCAGAAAGACCTTGGAGTCTGGTAATTCCTAGGCCAGCAGACGCTCAGCCTGGAAGAGATGTACGCATTAGAAGAGCCTTTGAGCACTTAAAAGCTCAAGCCGACAGGAGGCAGAGAAGAAATAGGCATAAGAGGTATCATCGACCATTATTAGCAGGAGAAATGGTGTTAGTGAAAAGACCAGCCATTTCGGATCCAGGGAACCGTGTATACAAGAAGTTCCAGAAAATGTACCACGGACCGTATCAAATAATCAGAGATTTGAGGAATAACGCATATAGAATTCGGCACTGTGAAACGGATCACGAAGTGACCATGAATTCAGCAAATTTGAAATTATATTACCCTCCCGAAGATTTTGATGAAGAAAATGAACAAGCCCTGGTTATGGAAACATGTAGAGATGAATCCGCTTTTGACATAAACAAGAATAAGGAAGAGATAGAAAATAGAGCTCAAGCATTCGAGTGCGAATGCGAATTGGAGAAATTATATTGGGAAATTAAAGAAATAATTGAATTTATTGAAGAAGAAAATTCCAATTTAAGAAAAGAGAATGATGAAATAAGGAAACGGGTAGGGATAGACCAAACCCGTAAGGAAGAATGAGGTTCTGGGAACTTAAAGTCCAGACAAATAAAGAAAGAAAGAAAGGGTAGGGACAGAGCATACCCGACCTACACAATTACCGGATATGACTTTAAAGAAGTAAAAACAACGGAAGGTACGGACAACGTTATGATGGCTTCGACGAATAAAGAAATACAAATTTAATTGAAATAAATTTCCTCAAAAATTTTCGAAAATTTATTTACCTAAGGAGGGGAGAGATGAACCCATGTGCCATCAGGTCCATGGATGGTCGAATCCATGCATTTGAGGAAGAAATCAAAGGAGCATATAGTTTCTAATGTAACTTTAAGAAAGATCAAGCTAAGAGGCCAGTATAAGGTTGTGCAACTAACAAGGACCAGGTGTTCGAGAGGATGATATCACCCCTCTTGACATTCTGAAGGGAGCGAGTCACGAGTATTAATAACCGAGTGGAACTTTCCAACGATTAGACAAGGAGGCCTGAATCGGAATTCAAGCTGACGTTGCTGGAAATTGACAACACCGCTTATGCGCCAGGAGAGGAATAATTAAAATTAACCCGTTTACAAGTATAATAATGAGTAAACAAGTACAGTACAGTGAATCATTTTGAATGAGAGATTTTTCAGTAAAGAGAAACCATTTAATAATTACGCAGAAAAAAACTGCCGACGCAAGACGACGTCATTGGGGAAGTACCAAGGCCTGTGTGGAGGGGAGAGAGCAAAAGAAATGCAACACCCACACATCTGAGGACGAGAAATTAATTAATATCTCCGAATTGCACGATCGATTCTTAGGTGCAATGAGATTATTTGACATTGAGAAGACGAACTTTCGGAAGGTATAATTTTTATATTTGTGGCACCATTATTTTAGAAGTTGACCACAGAAAAGGCTAGAGTCTTATTTTTTTGTAGTGAAATAGTATAAAGCTTCAGGCTTCACCAAGCCATGCATGCAGTCTCGAACAGCCCGAGGGGGTGTTGCCACGCATCACGCAGTACGAGTCCGTCCAGGGGAACGTGAAGTTATATCAGCACATGCAGTTTCAAACGGCCTGAGGGCACGTCACTAGGCTACATCAAACACCGAATGCAGTGATTCTGACAACCCGTGAGGGGCGTAACTCTGCGTCACATCGAAGACAGTTACCAGTACTCCTTGAGGGGAGAAACGCTGTGTTACACCGCAGAAGTAATATCCGATAGCCATAGGCGTCGCAGTATTAAAGACTTGCTTGCCTCCATAAGGAGTGATCAAGAAGAAAATTTAAAGTATCGCCGTATTGAAATATTAGGAAAATCCTAGTTACAGGATTTAGGCCCGACTGTATACAAGTTATAGTGAAAGTTCATAAGATATAGTCAGAGCAGGCCGCGAACGTCGGACTTAAAGGCGATAGGTCGTTAAATAGACGAACGAATAGATCATAACGTACGGAAGTACCGTACCAGAAAGATAAACTGGTATTTAAATTAAAGAACCCACAAAGGGAAGAACAGAATAAGGTTCGGAACGTATGTCAGAAACGTAGGAGTGTTAGAACCGATCAAATAGAGAAGATAGGAGACTATAAACATTATCTCCAGAAAGCAGGCGAACTATTCTAAAAGTACTAGAATCGAGAAGTACTAGCTGCTATAAACTAAATCTATAGGTCATTGAGGAGACCTCGATCCGAATAGACTTTCGCTAGGATCGAAAGATAGATCTACAAAGAAGCTGTTCAAGCTAGATAAGTAGCCGGTTATTCTGCAGGATAGGAAGCCGACATCGAATAAATTTCACCCTTGGAAACGGGAAATTAAGAAGATCACGTGTGATAGGCTCAGAAATACGGCCTAGTGATCAAGAATTGTGTAGTGTAAATTTATCAAGATTGTGTGTTAATAATATTTTTAAGTTGTTTATTATGTGTTCAAAAGGGACACATCAGTATATAAAAATGTCGTCAATGTTAAGTGTTTTAAATATATGTCAAAAAGTGTTTATACATAAGATGAATTCCTTTAATATGGAGTAAAAAGTTCAAAGTGGGCCCAAAATGAAGCACCGCACAAGAATAAAGATCATGGGACGATCTTAATAACATGTGAGTACTGAATTTCATTCTATTTTGGTGTCAGAAAGTGGTTGTGTACAAATCCACCGGAGTTTTTGAGTAAAAGGGATGTGTTTTAATAAATAAATACTGAATAAGCAAGAACGCGGTCTGAACAATAATAGAAATTTGAGAAATTATAAATGATTATGTAAAGAATAAATCCCGTAGAGGAAATAAGTGAATAAAATGTTAATGTATTTAACGAATGTCATAAGAGCAAGCGAAATATCAGTAATTATCATGAATGATATTCAAATAAAGTAAAGTTGAAATATGAAAGAAATAGCTTTGAGCTTGTGTAAAGAATAAAGATAATAATAATAACTAAATATGGAAATATAAAATAAAGATCAAATAAATTGATGTGAACATAAGAGCGTTAAAGCCTTAATGTATGTGTAAGATATAATGTTCAATGGAATATTTTAAAAGGGAGCGATTTATCGGCAACGGAAAAGATTAATATAAGAATTAAAATAATGTGAATTGTTACTAATGAGATTTATCAGTTCTTGGGAAGACATTTCGGCTTAAAATAATGCATAGCGCAAAAGAGCGCCAATAATATTAAAATGTCACGCTAGGAACGCGTAGAGGTTAAAATACTTGGTAAATTACTTATGGAGGGTAGTTGATTGCAGTGAATTGATAATTGTATAAGTCCTCTATTTGTGACGTAGTATCACGAGGCATTGTGTATGTATTTGAAAGGGAGCTAATATATGGTATATTTGAGCGTATGTCATATGGGCCACGGCCGACTCTAAATCGCATTTTGTATAAGTCCTCTGTAAGGGAATGGTTCCCGAGGCACGTGAAGAGATTCGAATGCAGAATCTTCTTATGATAAAAGCCCCTTTATTCTTCGTCGTTGAATGTGTATTAATCTTCCCAATCAATGAGGACCCTCTCATAATTAATAAATGCCAAGGTTACGAAAGTGGTCTATGAACCAAAGAATAGTTGTTTGAATGAGTACGGTACAGTAAAGCCCGGTCTCTCCCCAGAACTGAATATAATGTGAAGGTCTGTTTTGAAAGCCTTGGAAATAAGCTATTAACGTGGGTTAGACAGGGAGTCGCCGTCACCCTCCGTGTCATAAATCGCGCCCGAGTTGAAGGGTCTAGCTTTCTTAGAGTGAGAGTGGCCAGAAACCGTCTCGTAAGATGTTGTAAAGAGAAATGAATACACCAGGAGTGTTTAAAGCTGTTAACGACCCGGGCGTTGAACCGAGGTCCTTGTAGATTGATATTTTTCGTTTGCCTGCTCAGATCGTAGTTTCTTATATGATAATGGTCTTATAAAATATAAGAGATAAATAACAATCCCTATTGTAGTGTTGGATAGACGTAGGATTCCACGAGTTAATTGAAGGCAACTAAGTTTCGGGAGTAACTATAGTTTTTTTGACTATGTCAAGTATCTTCATGCTCTGGAGTACACAATTGATTTCCTGATTACCTTAATATATTTGTGAAAATAAAGAGAGATGATAACAACTGAATGTGTGGACATGCCCAAAATATTGAGTTAGATAATTAACATAGATTTTTAAATGTAATTATATATTTGTTTTTGAGAAATAAGAAAATATAAAGGATAGTATTTGAGGTGTACCAGAATGACACCATTTTTATGTAAAGCATGGAGCCAAAAGAGCTCGGAGTTATATAAAACTTACAGTTAATGCTTTATGGAAGTAAGACTAAGTAGGGATTGTTGGTTTATGTGGAAACCACATGTTTTAAATACAATATTTGTTTTATTATATTTGTGATTCCTTGTTCATTTGGAACAAGTAGATGATTATGGGTCAGTAATTAAATTGTTAAAGTGTTTGTAGCGCCATTAATTTTATTAATTAAATGTGTTTAAATAGGAGTTGATTTTGTTGTTATTTTTGCAAGTGTATCCTCTAATTAATCCAAAATATGTGAGTCACAGAGTGGGGGAACTTACCGCTGCCCCGGAAATTCCGAATTGAGCTACGCTGGCATACTGTGATTGGCATAATTCTTGCTAAAAGGGCACACGGGGGTCATATAAGTTATGTGCTGGATTAATAACTAGAGGAGCACTTAAGACGGTCATTTCATGTAAATTAAAGTAATGATAGGTGTAGCTACAACATAAAATCTTAACTGACCGCATGGGTCCCTAGAAACTCATACCGAGCAGCCCTGTATTATATTAACAACCCCCTAGCAAACATTAAACATGGCGCCCAGTACGCAGGGCTGAGTTTTCCTAGGGAAAACCCGAGTTTTCTCGAAAAATCAAAATTTTCATTTTTTGAAAAATGGTTTTTCGAAATTTTGAATTTTAAATACTTCCATAAAGGTTTATGAAATTGAGTAAGAGTATCAAAAGGGTACGGTGAAGTAAATACCCGTACCAAAGTAAAAGTTTTTAAAGAAATTGGGACACAATGATTCAGAGTATCATCTCTCAAGCATGTACTGGTGTGGTGGCATTAGTGGCCCACTGTATTCTCATAAGATGGCATTGAGTGAAGAAGTGCAACGGCTCTTGGAGGCCATAAACAATAAGTTGGATAGCCAACAGACTGAACATAAAGAAGTGTTCGAATCCATAAATGAGAGTTTAAATAAGTTGGATAGCCAACAGACTGAAAATAAAGAAGGGTTAAGAGCTATAAACAATAAGTTGGACAGCCAACAGGAGGAAAATAACCAAAAGTTAGGATCCATGAATCAAAGTTTAAAGTCACTAAAAATTGATAGTGCTAACATGGGAACTAAATTAGAAGCTATCGAAACTAACTGTGTAACAATGAACAATGAAGTGAAGGCTGAGATAGATAAAATAAATAACAAATTTCAAGCTTTTGACACGGATTTTGGGGACAAGTTAAGTGAAATTAAAAAGGAAAATGAAGGATTTCATTCAGGATTGCAAGTCCAAATAAAGACTATGAACAAAAATATGGTAGATTCCCAAACTACATGTCAAGAAAATTTTAAAATTTTAGAAACTAAATTGGTTAACATAGAAACAAAGGGTGATGATTGTGAAAAGAAACTTGTAACCCAGATCCAAGGTGTGCAGGAAAAATTAGAAGCTCAGATAAAATCTAACAGCGATATTTGTGAGGCTTCCCGGGAGGAAATAAAACAAAGCGTGAATAAGCTAGGAGATAGATTTGAAGGGGTTGAGAAAAAAATGGGAGAACTTGAGGGAAAAGTCAATAAAGTTCAAACCGAAGTAACTGAGTTGAAAAATCAAAATCAAAAGGATGTTAAGGATATGAAAGAGCAGATTGATCTTTTTACCGGGCAGGTAGATGAGAATCTGAAGAAGTATGAAGCGGAAATAAATAAAAATTTAAGTGAATACGGAGAGCATCTTCAGAGAGAAAGAAAACAACGAAATGAAGAAAATGAAGAAAGTACCCATAAGATAAATGAAATAAGCAAGGGTATTAATGAGGTTCAGGAAACCATCGGAACATTAAAGGTTCATGTAGGAAAAACCAATAAGGAAGTAAATCAGGTCCAAGATGAAATGATGAAATTGTATAAGAGTCAAGAGAAAACTGAGGGAAAGCTTGAAGGAATTAAAGTAGATATGGTTAAAGGACGAAAAGAAGTAGAGAAGCAAATAAAGGAGATACGAGAAGGCCTGGATACCATAGGTGACGTAAAACCAGAAATTACAGACCAACAGGCTAAGATCATTAAGAAAGAGGTAGAAGACCAAATAAATGAGTTTAGGGATAGCTTCAGGGATGAGAAATTCCAACTCAAAAAGGTAGAGGAAGATATTAAAAGGAATCAAGAAAGAATTCAGAATGAATTAAGATCCCGATTAGAGAGGACTGAACATAAGAATAGTCAAATAGAAATCCAACTTATGGCTAATGAAGAAAGTGCCCGAAGGGAAAGGAAGTTAGAATTTGAGAATCAGGAGGAGTTTCCAAAGACAGGATGGGTAGATTCTCGTGAACAAGGCACAGATACGGAGAGGGACTTAGGAGGGGAGAGCCCTTATAAGAACCCAGGATATCCGATGGCGATGTCAACCCCGTACATGAATCAGACAAATGGCCAGATAATAAACATTATAAAATCCAATGAGGACAGACCAGTAAAGTTTACGGGTAATAACATGTCTATTACTCCAAAATACTGGCTAAAAGAAGTGGCAGAGTATCTAAACGAAATGAAGGTTCCTCAGGATCGGAGACTGAGAGCTATTGAAAAGCTGTTGGCAGGTGATTGTCTCACCTGGTTCAGAAGCTTCAGATACACCTTCGATACGGTGGAAGGCTTTAGGGAGGCATTTTTAAAACGATATTGGGCAGCAGACGTCCAAGAGAATTTAAGGCTAGATCTGTACTCTAGGAAGTACAGCACCAATGCACCTACTAAATACTCGGAATTTTTCACCGCTCGGCTGTGTAAATTCCGCGAACTGGATATTGCTCCGGCGGAAAACGACTTGTGTGCCGCCATTGCAAGGCAGCTTCCGTATGAGATTCAGAGGCTGTTAATCTCATCCAAAGCCAGAAGTGCTGTGGAAGTGGAAAGTGTATTACGTCAGTTAGATATGACGACTTCGCACGTAACTCCTCGGCATCAAAGACAGACTGAGCAAGTACACATGGCCAGCAGTCAGGAAACTGGAGAAAAACCAGCGACCAGGAATCAGTCCACCAGCACGGATACTCAAGGACTAGATCGAGAGTATGGGCACCAGGAGCCTAGAAGGATACAGCCATATTACAGGGGAGGATATCGAGGAAGAAATCCTAGAACTACGGGTTATAGGCAACAAGAAAGCCGACCCTATAATAATAACCATCAAAGGCAAGAAAACAGGAAGAAATGGGAGAATTATCCCAGAAGAAATGTAAGGCCAGACGATAGGGATGATGAATATCGGGCCGAAATAGAAGAAAGATATCAGGAAAGTCTTCGTTATATGAACGAAAGACCAGATGAACCTGATAGGCAAAAAGTCCGTTGGAGTGAGGCAATCAAGAACCGGAAATCACCCGACCGACTAGACGGAGCTCAAAGCTTGGAACTACAAGCTCAATTAAAGAATGAGGGAAAAGGGAGCCCTCAGGATAAAAAAAAACTCCAAATTTTAATTGTCAAAAGTGGAAACATACCAGGAGCTGGGAGGAGGTAGAAATTGTAAATTGGATAGCCAGACCAGATGAATTAATTAACGAGGATGTGGAAGGAATCCCACCTGTTAAAAGAGAACTACCTATAATTATGCTTGAGATAGAAGGATTACTGGTCAGAGCATTGATTGATACCGGATCCACAATAAGTCTAATTACACAAACCCTTTTAAATGAATTGGAAACAAGGGGCCGAGTATTAAAGATTCCCACATCAAGTGTAAAGATTAAGGGAATTATCCCTGAAAAATCTTTGACATGTAAATTTCAGGTATACATTGATCTGATCATGGGTAACGCTGAAATTTCGCAGTGCTTTTTGCTGGTAAATCAATTACCGTATAATGTCATATTAGGTATTGATTTTATCCGTGAGAACAAGGTCATCATAGACCTAGCGCAAAACTGCATTAGAATTCAAAGAGAGGATGTGGATGAACAAAACATTAACCTACAGGAACAGGATGCGAAAATAGAAGAACAGGTATGGCATATGGAAGAAGTGATTGAGGAAGATTATAAGGACATAGAAAAGATATTTGAAGTCCTCAATATAGAACTCGAAGATAATGTGGAAAATGAGTTCGAGACCAACCTGTCAGGAAAAGTGGAGGAAGCTAAAGTCAGCCTCGAAATTAAGGAACAGTTAAAGAAATTATTATTGGATTATAGGGACGTATTTGATTCCAAGCCAGGGAAGATTGAAAATTTTAAATACGCGTTCCAAGTCAATGATTGGGCACCGTTTAAACAAAAACCATACCCGGTTGCGGAAAAACATTACCCACAAACCAAGAAAACACTGCAGGAGATGATGAATGCAGGTGTTATAGAAAAGATGGCGACACCATATGTTAGTCCATTAGTGATTGTGAGTAAACCGGATGGCTCAGTAAGGGTGTGTTTAGATGCCAGAAATTTAAATGCAAAAATCATACCAGAAAATGATTCGGCACCACCCATAAAAGAAATACTGAGGAAGTTCAAAGGCAAGAAGATTTTTACAAATATTGACATGACTTCTTCGTATCATCATCTCGAACTGGAAGAGAAAACCAGCTTGTTGACTGGATTTCAGTTCGACCAACAAACATACTGCTTTAGAAGATGTCCGTTTGGATTAAAGACTGCAGGATCTGCATTAATAAGAGCGCTTGATCGAAACCTGTCAGAGGAAGTGAAAGATTGCACTATCCGATACGTGGACGACATTTTGCTTACCTCGGAGAACATTGAGGAACATTTAGAGAATTTGAAGAAATTATTGGAAGACTTAAGAAGGGCAAATTTTAAAATAAATTTAAAGAAGTCGAATTTTTGTCAAAGGCAAGTGACATTTTTAGGGCATGTGATTGACAAGGATGGTGTTAAACCAAATCCATGCAAATTGGAATCGATAAGGGATTTTCCAAGGCCTTTGAAGGTAAAGAACGTTCGCCAGTTTTTGGGATTGATTGGGTTTTTCTCAGGACATTGTCCATCATACACCAAAACTGTTGCACCACTACAGGACCTTTTGAAGAAGGGGGGCAAGTGGAAATGGACGGAGGAAGCAGAAAAAGCATTCGTGGAGGCCAAGGAAATGCTTTTAAATTACGTGAAGCTAGGATATCCTGATTTTAATCAGAGATTTATCATTCAAACAGATGCATCCCAGATTGGAATAGGGGCAATGCTATATCAGGAGAACCCGGAAAACCCTGATAAGAAGAACTATCTAGCTTTCACAAGTAGGAGACTGAAACCACACGAGAAAAATTATACGATCAGCGAGATCGAGCTGTTAGCGATATTGCACGCGTTGCAATATTGGCGGAAGATCGTATATGGTTTTCAGGTCATTCTAAGGACGGATCATAAAGCCTTAACCTTTTTGATGAAGACTGATTTATCCAGTCAAAGGTTGATGCGTTGGGCTTTATACATTCAACAATTTGATGTCAAGATAGAGTACTGCCCAGGAAAAGAAAATATAGTTCCAGACTACTTAAGTAGACAGCCAGAGTCCATAGAAGAGGAAGTAATGGCTATAGATTTGGAAGACAGGGATCAGCGTACTCTTAATGAGTTAAGAAGCATTAGTCAAAGACAACGGGAGGATCCATGGATGAACATGCTCATATCTTTCCTTGAGGGAAGCTTGATAAGAGGAACACCAGCGTACACGGAAGCTGATAAGATAGCTCAAGACTACACGTTTTATAATGGGTTATTATATAAGTTTGTGGACTCTGACCATACTAAATTAAGGATTGTTGTTCCTGCAATTTTGCAGAGGAAAATAGTATGGTTAGCCCATAGATCGTTCGGACATATGGGAGTCGACAAAACAGTCTCGATGCTGAAAGAAGCATTTGTATGGCCGAGACTGAGAGAAACTGTAAGGGACACGTTAAAGACATGTGATCTATGTCAAAGGATCAAACCTAATGCATTCCTGATGAGACAGAAGCCTATACCATTGTTGCCCGAAAGGCCTGGCCAAATCATATCTATTGATAATTTTGGACCTTTGCCAAAGGCAAGAAGAGGAAATCGACACATAATGGTGGCTATGGATGTCTTCACTAAAATGGTTGTCCTTGCTCCCATACAGAAGACTAGTACCAAACAGGTGTTAAAACGACTTAAAGAAAAAGTGATACCGATTCTGGGGAAACCTGAGAATTTCTTGTCGGATCACGGCAGTTGTTTCACCAGTGTAGAGTTCAGACGAGAATTAGAAAGACTTGGAATACGTCAGATTTTGTCAAGTATTCGCCATCCTGAGGCAAATCCTGTAGAAAGAGTTATGAGAGAAACGGCCAAGTATTGTAGAATATACTGTGCCGAAGAAAATTGGAAGTGGATAGATATCTTGGATATTATCGAATTTTGTATAAATAATACGATCCATGAATCCACAGGAGGGGTACCCATAACGTTACATCGGAATGAGCAACCAGAAAGACCTTGGAGTCTGGTAATTCCTAGGCCAGCAGACGCTCAGCCTGGAAGAGATGTACGCATTAGAAGAGCCTTTGAGCACTTAAAAGCTCAAGCCGACAGGAGGCAGAGAAGAAATAGGCATAAGAGGTATCATCGACCATTATTAGCAGGAGAAATGGTGTTAGTGAAAAGACCAGCCATTTCGGATCCAGGGAACCGTGTATACAAGAAGTTCCAGAAAATGTACCACGGACCGTATCAAATAATCAGAGATTTGAGGAATAACGCATATAGAATTCGGCACTGTGAAACGGATCACGAAGTGACCATGAATTCAGCAAATTTGAAATTATATTACCCTCCCGAAGATTTTGATGAAGAAAATGAACAAGCCCTGGTTATGGAAACATGTAGAGATGAATCCGCTTTTGACATAAACAAGAATAAGGAAGAGATAGAAAATAGAGCTCAAGCATTCGAGTGCGAATGCGAATTGGAGAAATTATATTGGGAAATTAAAGAAATAATTGAATTTATTGAAGAAGAAAATTCCAATTTAAGAAAAGAGAATGATGAAATAAGGAAACGGGTAGGGATAGACCAAACCCGTAAGGAAGAATGAGGTTCTGGGAACTTAAAGTCCAGACAAATAAAGAAAGAAAGAAAGAAAGAAAGGGTAGGGACAGAGCATACCCGACCTACACAATTACCGGATACGACTTTAAAGAAGTAAAAACAACGGAAGGTACGGACAACGTTATGATGGCTTCGACGAATAAAGAAATACAAATTTAATTGAAATAAATTTCCTCAAAAATTTTCGAAAATGTATTTACCTAAGGAGGGGAGAGATGAACCCATGTGCCATCAGGTCCATGGATGGTCGAATCCATGCATTTGAGGAAGAAATCAAAGGAGCATATAGTTTCTAATGTAACTTTAAGAAAGATCAAGCTAGGAGGCCAGTATAAGGTTGTGCAACTAACAAGGACCAGGTGTTCGAGAGGATGATATCACCCCTCTTGACATTCTGAAGGGAGTGAGTCACGAGTATTAATAACCGAGTGGAACTTTCCAACGATTAGACAAGGAGGCCTGAATCGGAATTCAAGCTGACGTTGCTGGAAATTGACAACACCGCTTATGCGCCAGGAGAGGAATAATTAAAATTAACCCGTTTACAAGTATAATAATGAGTAAACAAGTACAGTACAGTGAATCATTTTGAATGAGAGATTTTTCAGTAAAGAGAAACCATTTAATAATTACGCAGAAAAAAACTGCCGACGCAAGACGACGTCATTGGGGAAGTACCAAGGCCTGTGTGGAGGGGAGAGAGCAAAAGAAATGCAACACCCACACATCTGAGGACGAGAAATTAATTAATATCTCCGAATTGCACGATCGATTCTTAGGTGCAATGAGATTATTTGACATTGAGAAGACGAGCTTTCGGAAGGTATAATTTTTATATTTGTGGCACCATTATTTTAGAAGTTGACCACAGAAAAGGCTAGAGTCTTATTTTTTTGTAGTGAAATAGTATAAAGCTTCGGGCTTCACCAAGCAATGCATGCAGTCTCGAACAGCCCGAGGGGGTGTTGCCACGCATCACGCAGTACGAGTCCGTCCAGGGGAACGTGAAGTTATATCAGCACATGCAGTTTCAAACGGCCTGAGGGCACGTCACTAGGCTACATCAAACACCGAATGCAGTGATTCTGACAACCCGTGAGGGGCGTAACTCTGCGTCACATCGAAGACAGTTACCAGTACTCCTTGAGGGGAGAAACGCTGTGTTACACCGCAGAAGTAATATCCGATAGCCATAGGCGTCGCAGTATTAAAGACTTGCTTGCCTCTATAAGGAGTGATCAAGAAGAAAATTTAAAGTATCGCCGTATTGAAATATTAGGAAAATCCTAGTTACAGGATTTAGGCCCGACTGTATACAAGTTATAGTGAAAGTTCATAAGATATAGTCAGAGCAGGCCGCGAACGTCGGACTTAAAGGCGATAGGTCGTTAAATAGACGAACGAATAGATCATAACGTACGGAAGTACCGTACCAGAAAGATAAACTGGTATTTAAATTAAAGAACCCACAAAGGGAAGAACAGAATAAGGTTCGGAACGTATGTCAGAAACGTAGGAGTGTTAGAACCGATCAAATAGAGAAGATAGGAGACTATAAACATTATCTCCAGAAAGCAGGCGAACTATTCTAAAAGTACTAGAATCGAGAAGTACTAGCTGCTATAAACTAAATCTATAGGTCATTGAGGAGACCTCGATCCGAATAGACTTTCGCTAGGATCGAAAGATAGATCTACAAAGAAGCTGTTCAAGCTAGATAAGTAGCCGGTTATTCTGCAGGATAGGAAGCCGACATCGAATAAATTTCACCCTTGGAAACGGGAAATTAAGAAGATCACGTGTGATAGGCTCAGAAATACGGCCTAGTGATCAAGAATTGTGTAGTGTAAATTTATCAAGATTGTGTGTTAATAATATTTTTTAGTTGTTTATTATGTGTTCAAAAGGGACACATCAGTATATAAAAATGTCGTCAATGTTAAGTGTTTTAAATATATGTCAAAAAGTGTTTATACATAAGATGAATTCCTTTAATATGGAGTAAAAAGTTCAAAGTGGGCCCAAAATGAAGCACCGCACAAGAATAAAGATCATGGGACGATCTTAATAACATGTGAGTACTGAATTTCATTCTATTTTGGTGTCAGAAATTGGTTGTGTACAAATCCACCGGAGTTTTTGAGTAAAAGGGATGTGTTTTAATAAATAAATACTGAATAAGCAAGAACGCGGTCTGAACAATAATAGAAATTTGAGAAATTATAAATGATTATGTAAAGAATAAATCCCGTAGAGGAAATAAGTGAATAAAATGTTAATGTATTTAACGAATGTCATAAGAGCAAGCGAAATATCAGTAATTGTCATGAAAGATATTCAAATAAAGTAAAGTTGAAATATGAAAGAAATAGCTTTGAGCTTGTGTAAAGAATAAAGATAATAATAATAACTAAATATGGAAATATAAAATAAAGATCAAATAAATTGATGTGAACATAAGAGCGTTAAAGCCTTCTTGTATGTGTAAGATATAATGTTCAATGGAATATTTTAAAAGGGAGCGATTTATCGGCAACGGAAAAGATTAATATAAGAATTAAAATAATGTGAATTGTTACTAATGAGATTTATCAGTTCTTGGGAAGACATTTCGGCTTAAAATAATGCATAGCGCAAAAGAGCGCCAATAATATTAAAATGTCACGCTAGGAACGCGTAGAGGTTAAAATACTTGGTAAATTACTTATGGAGGGTAGTTGATTGCAGTGAATTGATAATTGTATAAGTCCTCTATTTGTGACGTAGTATCACGAGGCATTGTGTATGTATTTGAAAGGGAGCTAATATATGGTATATTTGAGCGTATGTCATATGGGCCACGGCCGACTCTAAATCGCATTTTGTATAAGTCCTCTGTAAGGGAATGGTTCCCGAGGCACGTGAAGAGATTCGAATGCAGAATCTTCTTATGATAAAAGCCCCTTTATTCTTCGTCGTTGAATGTGTATTAATCTTCCCAATCAATGAGGACCCTCTCATAATTAATAAATGCCAAGGTTACGAAAGTGGTCTATGAACCAAAGAATAGTTGTTTGAATGAGTACGGTACAGTAAAGCCCGGTCTCTCCCCAGAACTGAATATAATGTGAAGGTCTGTTTTGAAAGCCTTGGAAATAAGCTATTAACGTGGGTTAGACAGGCAGTCGCCGTCACCCTCCGTGTCATAAATCGCGCCCGAGTTGAAGGGTCTAGCTTTCTTAGAGTGAGAGTGGCCAGAAACCGTCTCGTAAGATGTTGTAAAGAGAAATGAATACACCAGGAGTGTTTAAAGCTGTTAACGACCCGGGCGTTGAACCGAGGTCCTTGTAGATTGATATTTTTCGTTTGCCTGTTCAGATCGTAGTTTCTTATATGATAATGGTCTTATAAAATATAAGAGATAAATAACAATCCCTATTGTAGTGTTGGATAGACGTAGGATTCCACGAGTTAATTGAAGGCAACTAAGTTTCGGGAGTAACTATAGTTTTTTTTACTATGTCAAGTATCTTCATGCTCTGGAGTACACAATTGATTTCCTGATTACCTTAATATATTTGTGAAAATAAAGAGAGATGATAACAACTGAATGTGTGGACATGCCCAAAATATTGAGTTAGATAATTAACATAGATTTTTAAATGTAATTATATATTTGTTTTTGAGAAATAAGAAAATATAAAGGATAGTATTTGAGGTGTACCAGAATGACACCATTTTTATGTAAAGCATGGAGCCAAAAGAGCTCGGAGTTATATAAAACTTACAGTTAATGCTTTATGGAAGTAAGACTAAGTAGGGATTGTTGGTTTATGTGGAAACCACATGTTTTAAATACAATATTTGTTTTATTATATTTGTGATTCCTTGTTCATTTGGAACAAGTAGATGATTATGGGTCAGTAATTAAATTGTTAAAGTGTTTGTAGCGCCATTAATTTTATTAATTAAATGTGTTTAAATAGGAGTTGATTTTGTTGTTATTTTTGCAAGTGTATCCTCTAATTAATCCAAAATATGTGAGTCACAGAGTGGGGGAACTTACCGCTGCCCCGGAAATTCCGAATTGAGCTACGCTGGCATACTGTGATTGGCATAATTCTTGCTAAAAGGGCACAAATGTTAACTATTTTACTTGGTATACCATATTCCTTTAAGGTCTCCCACATGACCTTCCTATTAATGGAATCAAAGGCCTTCTCAAAATCTATAAAAGTGATGTACAGTGCTGCTTGCCATTCGTTACTCTGCTCCACAATAATCCGTAAAGTGTTAATTAAGTCCACACAACTATGGTGTTCCCTAAATCCAGCTTGTTCTTTCCTCAACTTCGACTCGATAGACTTCTTAACGCGATTCAAGATTATCCTGAGAAATACTTTGCTTGGTACGGATAGTAAGGTAATACCTCTCCAGTTGTTACAATTCGTCAAGTCACCCTTCTTTGGTATTTTAATAATCACACCTTTCTTCCATTCCGCAGGCAGCTTCTCTTCAAACCAGATCTTTTCCATCAATGGCTTCAGGATATTAGCTGTGGTGTCCATGTCAATCTTGAGGACATCTGGCGAAATGTTGTCGACACCGGGGGCTTTTCCATTCTTCAGTTGTAGCAAGGCTTCTTTGATTTCAGCACAAGTTGGACTGTGCAAAAGAATATTTGGATCAGAATTATCAGGTTCATCATTCCTCTCTTCGTGGTGTTCATTAATCCCTCGATCAACATTAAAAATTTCGGTGAAGTATTCCCTCCACCGTTCTTGTTGTTCTTCTTGAGTTGTGAGTAAATTTCCCTGTCTGTCTTTTATGGGCCGGTTCTTTCGGAAACTTTTCTTGGACAGCACTTTTGTGATGCGGTACATTTCTTTGCTGTCACCTTTTGATGCAGCATCTTCTGCCTTCTTCGCCATCTCATCGATCCAATTACTCTTATCTCTTTTCACACTCTTTTTGACTTCTTTGTCAACGACCGTGTATTCTGCTTGCACTTTTGCTTTCTGGTGTCGAGTCTTACACATATTCAACCTCTCCTTAATCATTTTCCTATGACTTATTGCCTCCCAAGTTTGTTCTGACATCCAATCCTTCTTGAGAGGATTGCTCTTTCCCAGGACTATTTCACTTGTATCAAGGATGATCTTCTTTACATTTCTCCAGGAAGATTCAATATCAGTTTCTGCTTTATCAGATTGGAGTACCTGAAAACGATTTCTTAGCTCCAATTTAAATTCATCTCTGACCTTCTCCTCCTTCAACTTCCTCACATCAAATCTCTTGCTCTGTTTTTCAAACCTCTTCTTTGCCACCATGATCTTCATCTTGAACTCAGCCAGCATAAGGTGGTGATCACTGCTAGCATCAGCTCCTCTCTTATTACGAACATCGGTGAGCGATCTTCTGAATCTCCTACTCACTGCGATGTGGTCAATTTGGTTCTCAGTGTCATGATCAGGGGAAATCCACGTGATCTTATGACACCTCTTATGAGGAAACAAAGTACCTCCAATAACAAGGTCATGGCTAGCACAGAAGTTTGTGAACTTTTCCCCATTTCCATTCCTATCCCCAAGGCCATGTACACCCATCACATGTTCTAGTCCCTCGTTGTTCTCTCCTACCTTAGCATTACGGTCTCCCATTATTATAATCACATCTCTCTTACTGCTTTTCTTTACTGTCTCATGTAGAAGGGAGTAGAATGCTTCTTTAAGTTCTTCTTCTGATGGTTCCGTGGGTGCATAGCATTGTATAATCCCATAATCCCATACATGGTTACATTATTTAAAAACATGAATATCACGATACGGTCAAAGAAACATTGATACACAAAAACTGAAACGACATGCAAGTCCTGCTCGGGAGTGTTTGACTAACATGGCAACTGAATTGATGGGACTATTGAGACCCCAATTTGTGATTACAAGTACGGTGGAGACAATTCCTACCATTTATGGTTGAATTAGTTCTTATGTTGACTGTGAACATATTTCAAATCATAAACATGAGTAATTTAGTCTATATTAAGTTGCCAATATTTTAATTTTCTTAATAAATAATAGAAATATGACAATAATTATTCTGTTTTTAAACATTGTACCCCACTTGGTAAACCATGTGTGTTGATATTAGGAAGGTTGATGAAGACAGCGATCTACTGGACATTTACAAGATGTCTGTGTTCTCTAACGTATAAGTTATACCACATGTGGCTCTGTGTGTGACGGGGAGGTTGTCTCTGAATCGTTAGAGGAAGGACACCTTGCCAATGGCAGCAGCAGACCAGCCTGAGTTGTGCTATCAGCTCACCAGGAGGATGGAGACTACGAGCAGCGGGACCATCGAGTGGAGGAAGCAGCAGAGGACCGGCGAACCAGCCAGGGGCCTGAGCAGGCGCAACCGCGCCCGGAGAGGTAGGGGGCCACGATCGGCAGGCTCCCTGGGTGGGGAGTTAACCTCCACAGAGCCCTCTCCTCCGGTCACGCGGGCACGCCAGCAGGCCCTTGGTGAGAAGACGTCAGCGGCGCAGAAGCCGCCAGCCGTTGAAGAGGAAGGTGTGCCTCACATCCCGGCTGGCGCAAGCAACGCTGGAGTAGCTCCCGGCCCGGGGAGCACAGGTAGCCCGGACATAACGCAGGTGTCCCTGCGGTCCGAGTCAACCGACGCCTCCCCAGGGCCCTCTGAGCTAGAGCTAGCCGAGTCCGAGAAGAGTCGGACGCCAGGACCGGCTAGCTCCCCGCGACAGGAGAGCAGCAGCAGCCCGGACGCCAGGTTCAGCTGGGCGAGCGATGTGAGCTCGGACACCGTGCAAGGGCACCCTCGGGCCACTTCCCCAGGCTCCGAGCGAGCATGTGGCTACGACCCCAGCTCCTGGGCTTTCTTTGTTTATTACAGGCCAGGCTTCACCCAGGACGAAGAGAAGTACGTCATCGAGGCCTACCTGGACCAGGCCCACTTGGCCACGACGGGATCAGCCGGACGCTACCGAGAGGACATCGAGGCCTTCCTCCCCACTGGGGTCTTGGTCAGGCCCTATGGGGCGGACGTCGTCGAGACCTACTGTACCTCGCAGCAATGGCCAAGATCTGGCAGGTCGCTGTGATACCAGGCTTCGCGCCAGGTGCCCCTCCGCACATCCGCCGCTACGCGATGGGTGGTGCGGAACTTGCGGCCCTCAAGAAGGACGACACGACGCGTGCAGAGGTTGGGACCCAGGTGGGCCCCCCGACCCTCTCCGAGACGACGCAGGCGCCAGTACCTCAGGCGGTGTCATTAGCGGGGCAACCCGCGCCCGCCATCCAGGAGGAGCGACTACCAGAGCCCCAGGTGGGGCCTTTAGCGGGACAACTCCCGCCCGCCACCACCGCCAGGAAGGGGACACCCGAGACGGCCGGGGCCACCAGGACGGCCCCAAAGCAGCGACTACCAGAGCCCCAGGTGGGGCCATTAGCGGGGCAACTCGCGCCCGCCACCACCGCCAGGCAGGGGACTCCAGAGACGGCCGGGGCCACCAGGACGGCCCCAAAGCAGCGGAAGGTCAACCGCAGCAGCCCAGAGGACCGTCGCCCGCAGCGCCCCCAGGAGGGGGAGCCAGGACGCCGCGAGGCCACCAGCCGCAGCCAGGGACAGCCGCTACAGCCAGGTAGTATGAAGCCCCGCTCAGGCCAGCTTTTACAGTGTTTCCGTTGTCTGAGATGGGGGCACTCCCAGGGATCCTGCGGCTCTCCAGTCCGTTGTAACCGGTGCTCAGGTGGCCACCACCACACCGGCTGCACGGTGCCGCGGCACGCGCCGGTGTGCGCCAACTGCATGGGTGACCATCCGTCATCCCATCGCAGTTGCCCCGTCTACAGGTCCATGGCAAGAGCAGAGAGGAAGGCGGCTCGTTCCCATGGACCGCCAGCTAGGCCCCTGCTTCGGCAGGCGAGGCCCCCCCTCCACTCTCCGGTGACGGAGGCTCGGTACCAGGGACCCCATGGAGATCGGGTAGTGGCGCAGGTTCTCCGGATCCTTGTACCATTGCTCGGTAGCCGGCAAGGCCCGCGCTGATCCCAGCAGTGCCGAGTTCTATCGGATTCCCCGGAGACAAACTGGCGAGAAGACGGACATGGATCTGGTGCATGATACCTTCTCCCAACTAATATACCTACTCATTTCCATACCCACATTATCCTTGCATGTGGCAATAACCAAGCCGCCAGGTTTTACGTGTAGGCAATCTTTCCTTTCTGCCTATGCGGTTTTCCCTGGCCCTACAATCTTACCCTTATATATGAGTACATATTTATATGTGCTCATATATAACATATACCTATGTTAAAATCTATTAATTATGCCTGGTAGATCGCGACCGCGATGGGACAGGCACTAAGTCCTAAAAGACACCTTTCTATCCAATTCCCTATGCTTTCTCTTCTACTATCGTAGATTAACTGCATGTCGGAGGCACCAGTAGTAAGGTCGGGTGCCACGCGGGGGGTGCGGGTACTCTTTTCGCCCCCCCCCCCTTTCCCCCCCCCCCCCCCCCCCCGAAAAGAAAACTGTGTGTGACGTCTAGGAGATCACCTCGTCATTCCGAAAGCCGCTGCAAGAGTGCCTCGTAATATAAGTTTAGAAAATTTGCCGTTGTCAGAGCGTGGCCGCATTGGTTTATGTGGCTACCTGATTGGACAGCAGGATATTCGGGTTCTAAACCCAACTGCAGTCACATTTTCTAGTCTTACTCAACAAATATATCAGAGCTCCCATTCTGCCTGCAGAGATGATAAGAAATACAACTATGTAGAATATTAAACCTTAAAGATTCCTCGCCGTAAGAATGAAATTATAAATTATAAATGATGGTGGATTAAATTTTATTGGTTCTCCATGGTCTCTCCGAGGCTGATATGGTTATTGAAGTACATTTTCAAATGTTGTTTTCTAATTGAATAACGGGCTCAACAAAGTTATAATCTAACTCACATCAGTTTCAGCATTATCTGAACTGTCTTCGAGCATACGCTTCGATGAACAGGCTTGAGAATGTCGTTCACAGTAGGGGTCGAAACGTTGGCTGATCTCAGAACAACCATATATATATATATATATATATATATATATATATATATATATTGTCATGGGGCCTCCTGAGAGGCCGAGTGCAGGTCTTTCTAGTCGACGCCCGTGGGCGACCTGCGCGTCGGAATGAGAGATGGAATGGATATAGATGAATGAAACTGGGCAAGGATGTGGGAGGAAGCGGCCGTGGCCTGTCAGAAGGTACCATCCCAGCATTTTCCTGGTGTTGAAAATGGGAAAACACGGAAAACCATTTCAAGGACGGCCGACAGTTGGGCTCGAACCCACGCGTCTACCGAGTCAGCAGAGAGCTTGGCCCCATGGCCTAACGCTGCGCTTTAGCCAGCATAGCCACTACTGTCGGTAGAACAACCATATAACACGCATAACTGTAACTAAAAAAACTTAACTATGGAATTCTAAATTTTTCGATCGGAGGTATATTTTTCTGCCACTTGATTAGCTTAGCGAACAGTTTCTCTCTGCACTATGTTATCCTGGTCAGTTTATGACGACCTGTGCCCCGGTGGGGCCGTTAGGTGGAAGGAGAGGGGAGGTATGAGTGTCATAAGCCTCGGAGGGAACATAGAGAAGCAATCAGAGTGCAATTCATGGTTTAAAATGTAATCTGCTGGAATGCGCTGAAAGCTCGTCGTTGTAATTCTATTTTACGGGAGGGAAAAATTTTCGTGCTACGGCTTAATACTAAATCCTTACTTCTATGTTTGTTGGGCCGTAGTGCATGAAAATTGGTAGATTTTTGAAATGCCGTGCAGAGAATGATTGTAAGCTGGAAGGATGACTTCATGCACTATTAACTCAGAATAAAGTTTAATTACAAGCACCATTGCCGTTATTATAGCGAAACAACATTGCATAATAGTGTACAGTACTTATGCACTGATTTCATGTTGAGTGATGTCTCCTGTTGTCTCGCGGTAAGTATTGAGGTTCCGGAACGTGGGTTAGATTCCCGGCTCTACCAAGAAATGCAATTCTAGTTTGAGGGCTGTAACGAGCTACACTCTGCCTCATGAGGCAAAAATGTGGAGAGGAGGGATCAATTTCCCATCTGAATCGTCTTATTTGTTGGGTTTTTCATGGTTTCACACTTGTATTTCAGGTGAATGCAGGGACAGTTCCTAATTTAAGTCCACGGTTGCCTCCCTCCCAATCCTCGCCTCAGATGCACGACTACAGACACCGCATTAACACAGATTATAAGAAGAATTATATGAACGCGCGCGCACACACACACACCTCACAACACGAGGATGAAGTGATCTCGATGTCCAAGTCCGTAAGTGAAACAATAGCAGTTACATTCGTTATCATTCCATTCATTCAAAATGTATTGTTGCGCCCCTTAAATTTTTGCGCCTCCACCAAGTCTTGTGTCCCCACCTGATGGCACGGACTTAAGCCATAGGCTGATCAGGGATTCTGCAAGATCAAGTACCAGGATCGTTATCGTGTCCTACCGATAGCTTCTAATAGCGATTATTGTCGCACCCCTATGCATAAGGAAATGGGATTGGGAGGCGATTCATAAATTAGGGGATGCTCCCCAATAAAAGAGATCTATGCTTAACTGCCAGTTTATTTCGTCAAGGGCGTAAAGGAATCCACCACACAGATACAAGGATTGAATGGATAATTCAATCCTGAAAGGAAATAGAAATGTCGGTTCTCACCTGATCTCCCAGCTGGTGTTCTCAAGTACCGGTTCAGCTCTGTACCCCTTGATCAATGAGCGTTCGACGCAACTTGCCCGATCTCCCGATTGGCAGGCAAACGACCTCTCACTACCTGACTTCCGTCTCTGTCGTGCCGACTGACCCCTCACACCTGAGTTCGCAGCTTTTTATAATCATGCAGCACGGTTGTTGATGACCATGATGAAGTGGGTTGAACCGGGGTTGAATTTCCAGTACGGTTTCAGCTTGAACCGACACCGGGACATAACAGTATTCTTGGGATGATATTGGTGTCAGAAGCGCATCTGGCCGTCAAATCAATTCATTATATAGAGATTCATCTGAACTCAATCCCGATCTCACAGAAAGAGAACTAATAAGGAAAATAATTATATACCGTATTGCAAAGAATGCTCATCCCCTGCACAGTAATTACAGACCATTATGGCGCACGGATCATGTTAATTACCTCCCACCAAGACAGACCAGATTCGATTCCCAGTTAATGCATGTGTAATGTTCGGGGTGAAATTTCACGTCTGGTGTCTCGCAAGAAGGAGGTCCAGTTTATGGTGGTGAGATTACCTACCCAACCACTCATCCACCTACCTACCTACCTTGATACATGTTGAGTCATACATACTTATCCACAAAAGAATAGAAGTTAACTTCGTACTTCTTACCCAAGCAATTTTAAACATTGACAAATCTTCCACATACTTCATGCAATAATGAATTTAAATGACAAATAAAAAACAAGAATGTTTTACGACCAAACATTACTACAGTAGTTGGCACAACATGAATGTGTCACCTCCACCTTCACTTAAATAAGAATATCCATTAAACAGATAATTCGCATTTACTGTGTATATTACAGTATACTTTGATAACATTCTTCTTCAAATAACCTTTAATAGATCTCAAATGCATGTACAACCATTTTATGAAATAATTTTGTAAGGAAGTACATTTTCCCTATACTTGAATATTCTAAATTGGATATTTTAGAGTTGAATTTTATTATACAGAATTGTGTAAATGATTAGACTCGATGCCAGTTGGACAAGATTTAGGAAGTGTTGGTTGTCAATGTTGGCATCATAAACAAATGAATGTATGTGAAACAAGCCATCATGGCGACGGGTTTAAGTTGAGTTGTTGTTTAAAGTAGGCTATTCCAACGTTTTATGTTTATTATTGTAATGCAATTTAAGTGGAATAAACATAGTGATAGCATCCAGTAGAATCAGTGTACACTCTATTGAAGTTCTCAACGCTACAAGACGAACACTTAAGACTTAAGTAATTTTATACAGCAGTTTTCGAACAATTACTTTGTACATTTTGTGACGTAATACAGTAGAAATGTTTTGCAATGCGCTGAAATTATTTCATATGTTTAATCAATAATCTTAATACCATTTTTTAAATAATCTGATAGTAAACTGTTTACAATTTCCACTAAAAGAGGAGCCTTGTTAATGCAGAATGCCACATGTTTTGTTTGGATTGCTTTATTCTAGTTTTCGTGTGAATTCAGACCAGAGATTAATAATGTTATTGGTTTTACGTCCCTTTTAACTACCCTGAATTTTAGAGACGCCGGGGTGCCATAATTTTGCCCCGAAGGGGATCTTTAACGTGCCAGTAAATGTACTGACACGGCTCCCTCGCATTCGCGCACCCTCAAATGCCAGCTGACTGCGCCAGGTTTCGAACCTGCAACCTTGGGCTCAGCAAGCGAGAACGTTACCCCTGAGCCACGCAGCCAGACCAGACCAGAGAGATTGAAAGTCTCTTATCACTGATTGACCACTCTTGAACTATTCAAAACTTCATGGACAGTGAATTGAAATCACCTAATTTAGAGGATACATCCCAAAGTCAACGAAAGAAAGAAAAAAATGGACCCAGTTCAGGTGTCCCTCAGAATCTTCAATTTCGAAAATTTCCAGATGCAATTCCTTGCGGGAAAAGTTGTAAGTCCACGGGGGAGAAAACATTAATAAGTAGGGTAATAAAAATAGAACTAAAGGATTTTGAATACAAAATAGTGACTGATTGAAATTATTTGAGTCTAATAATTTGCACACCTGTGCATTATTTTTCAAAGAAAATAACTATTTTAGTGAAAAAAAAAATGAAAATCCACAGCCTGCTTCCAGTCTCCGACCGGGTCAGGAATGGAATGAATGAAGCCCCTATCTAGCGGCGAGGATATGAACTGTGCCGGCTGCCGAGGCCTGACGCACTCCTCTGGGGCAATGATTAAATGAATGACAGATGAAATGAAATGATAGTGGAGAGTGTTGCTGGAATGAAATTTTGACAGGGAAAACCGGAGTACCCGGAGAAAAACCTGTCTGCCTCCGGTTTGTCCACCACAGATCTCACATGGAGTGACCGGGATTTGAACCACGGACCCAGCGGTGAGAGGCCGGCGTGCTGCCGCCTAAGCCACGGAGGCTTACAACTATTTTAGTAAGTTATTTAAATATGTTACCTTAATACAACCCATGCTGATTATGATCCCAATGAAGGATTAAAAACATGTTCCATTAAACATTAAAATATTAACAGGCGTCTCATATAAACTTAATTAATTATTATTTATTTATTCATCGTATGGATTTTAGTGCCGGGAGTGTCCGAGGACATGTTCGGCTCGTCAGAGTCTGTAGCTGCTTCCAGCGGACACCAAGAGGGTGAGCAAGTTCCGTTCAATTTGAAGTACTTCCAACTTTCGCCACCAGATGTCAATCATACCCTAGTGGTGAACGTTGAAACTTTGATAGAGCGTTCCAACGAAATCTAACCTAGAAATTTAGCTCCACACAAGCTTAGTCTGTGGAAGGATCTTTTACATGCCATAAATCTATGACATGGGCCCGCCGGCTTTACTTCCCCTACGAAGGACGGCATATTGAAGGTTCTTTTAACGCTCTTAAAAAAATCCGACGACTTCAGCTGGGTTTGAACCCGCTATCTTGGGCACAGCAGTTCAGCATGCTACCAACTACGCCACCGAAGCCGCATACCTTAATTAATAATAGTTCCAGTTCCGGCCCCTTGGTGTCGGGGTAGGGCACCTGCGTCTCCCCCAAAAGCCCCGGGTTCGATTCCTGGCTCCGTTTAGGGTTTTATACTGACGTGAGGGCTGCAACGGGATACACTCAGCCTTACGAGGACAATTTAGTAGCTGTCTGACGGTGAGACAGCATCTCGGTCATGAAAACCAACATTAACGGCTGAGGGGACCCGACGCGTTGATCTCGCGTCATCCCACAATCTGCAGGCCAAATGGCTGGGCAGCGGTCGTTTGGTAGACCTATTAGTGCCACGGGATTTGGTTTGTGTTTATGAATTACAGTAATTAATACGGTAAGGTTTTGGATAGATGCTTCAGGACGTGAAGCACGGTACCGGCCTTGTCCTTACGGAGTTAGAAAAAGAAATGGGCTGCTATCAGTATCGAGATTCGAACCACTGCTCAGCAAGACTTGCTACCGATCCCCGTCGCAGCCAAAGCGTGCACTGCTCTACAGGTGAGAGGTACTGCTTGGCCATACTCGTAGACTGAAAGAAGAAATACGAGATGAGGTTCATCTAAGTTATCTAACGCTACAAAAACCATTAAAATCAGTGTCGGTGTGTGGATATGTATGTGTAGGGCAGGCAGGCAGGCTAGCACAGTGACGGATGTGTGGTCAGGAGGACATGCAGCAGTGGGTTGGTGGCAATGCCATTATGTCACCTCGGTACAACGGCAATCTGTTCTCGTTACGCGTTTACTCGCATATTGGCAGCGCAATGGTTTGCTTGCTAGGACTGTCCGTCCACCATCAGCCGGCCTGATCTATTGGCAAGGCAGATAGCAACAGAACACTGGAGATGTGCCAACCTTTCTATTTATGACCCATCCACACAGTCAAACAGATTACTATTTGTACATGGCGTTATTTTCTGAGAATTATGGCATTTATTGGGTGATAACCTGGACCAGGGCACAGTGATAAAACCGGACTACCTTACACCGTAGTGTCAAATGAAAGCAGCTAACTACTTAGCCAAGCGCGTTAGGTCATACCATTCTACAACGGTAATAGGTATATTGACGAGGGAACTGTGCGAATTGCCCATCGCTGTGGCTTACTAGTTTGCAAACTGGACTTTGAGCCGAATGGTCCCGGTTTCGATACCCCGTCAAGCCGTGAAAATTGTAAACCCCTGTCATTATTCCCCTGGCTCGAATACTGGGTGTTTGTGACGTCTTCATAAAAGAAATAACAAAAATAAAATCAACAGAAGAAGTAAGACGATAAAATATTAAATTAAAGATTTTTTTAAGGCGATCAAAATGTTTCGAAAAAAATCCTGAAAGTAATTTCATACTGAAACAAGTTTTGGAGTCGAATTATTTGCTAGTCCTCCTTAAGCTGAAATTCAAGGGTTCCAAGTTGAAGCCCCGTGTTGTAAGTAGAAGTCGCTTCATATGCACAAAATAGTAGAAGTAAAAATACCCCGGAGAAAACATATATAGTTGTCTAAGAAAGGAATTGAACTCATTTCTTCTCAGTTTTGTATCACGAGGTTGAGTGAACCCTGTTCGAACCCTCAGACCAGAACCAAATTTCTTGGTAGAACCGGGAGTCGATCCCAGGACCTTGGATTCAGAGTCTCAATACGTACCCCATGACCACAGAAAACAGCTAAAACATCTCTAAAGTCATTGGACAACTATTTTAGCCGTTTTCCGATACAGAATTCGTACGGAGGATACCGTGTCTGAACAGAAAGAAGAAACTAAGAAATAGGTTGCTACAAAGTCATTTTTAAAGCCAATTGGCTTTATTTTGTGAACAGTAGTTGCGGTCAAGACATGGTTACAATATAGAGTAATTGTATTATTCGCGTCAAATTGTGTCTTGGTGTTGCTGATTTAGATCCAGATGCTAGTAGGCACATTAGTGCCAACGTTAATGGGTTCTGAGATACACCGCCTCCGCCATATCTAATGTTGGAGAAGCCTGCGTCAATAATAATTCTCGTCGTTTTTAAAGTTCGTGATTGGGATGTTAATAGCTGTAAGTGGAGTACAGCTGAGTACCATCTAAATCCTGGTCCCAGCTGCTTCTCCAAGTTTCTTGCGGCTCTATAAAGTTGGCTGGCCTGCCTCCTGCGACAATATATAGAGAGCTGGGACAGAGCTAAGGCGTGGCTTAATTGAGAGTGTTCAGTAAACACACACATGAACTGCACCGCTGCATCTTACTACTCGCTGAATAATTGAGCGACAACTTAAGCCATTTGTAGTGCTAACTATTAAGATTAGTCGAAATTTAATGTTTTTCTGTCGGTCAACACGATTGTGCCCAATTGTAATGATTGGTTACATAATCGTGAAAACATTTACATGATAAGAATAAATATACTTAGATGACCAGTTTCGTTCGTCAAGCGATCATCGACAAATCGTATACACTTAGGTTATTAAATCTATGTCTACAAGTATGCGTGATAGTATTTACAATATATACACTTATTTAATTGCATTATTAATTAAACTAGCACGACTAGTCCATATTTGTTAAGATATATGTGTTTTATTTTGATATACTGAAAATGGTGATTGACCTATAAGTTTGCTTACTGCCTACCAGCAGGCATAGGTGTAGCCAGCAGCGCGATAATGTACCATATAAAGCTCAAACAGATAAGTTCTCAATCCACACCAACAACACATGGTCACACTAATCAAGTAAACTTGAGGTCAATCACCACTATCAATAGAGGGTCATCGAAAAATAATGCCAAGATTTAAAAAAATGATAGCATCGAAACTCTTTATGTTAAACGTGTAATTCTTTCACTGAACGCCAGCTGGTTAACGTAAGTTTTGTTTTGGAGGGGACGTGACCTTGCTATGCGCACACTAGATGCGCAGTAGCCAAGGTTGGCCTGAGGCACGCGCGCCAATTACTGCACCGCCCGACAAACTGCACCTGATTACAAAGCTGTCATTCGATGGTTTAATCACTTTAAGGAAACAGGGACTGTAGAGAAAAGATCTAGGCCAGGCCGACCACCAACATCAGCATTGAACGCACGCTTTTCCAATGGCTGGATTGGTACGTGCAATCATTTCAGGAGTAAACGTCAAGATTGCGGCGGAAATTCGCTCCCGCAGGTGCTTCAAATCCCGATTTTTTCTGCATACACAATGTTTTTAATGTACCCCCAGAAAAAAAATCCAAAGAGGAGAGGTCAGGACTTCATGCCCGACCTTGGCTACTGCGCATCTAGTGTGCGCATAGCAAGGTCACGTCCCCTCCAAAACAAAACCTACTTTAACCGGCTGGCGTTCAGTGAAAGAATTACACGTTTAACATAAAGGGTTTCGGTGCTATCATTGTTTTAAATGTTGGGATTATTTTTCGATGACCCTGTATATTAACAGATATCACATATAACTAACAAATCTTGGCAATTTGGGCAAGTTTAATAACTACTGCAACCAAATAAATGTATATATTGTTTATACCATCACCCGTACTTGTAGACATAGATTTAATAGCCTAACTGTAAAGGATCTGATGATGATCGCTTGACGATCGAAACTGGTCATCCAAGTGTATTTATTAAACTCATGTATTTTTCTTTTCAGAAATAGGGAACCACCCATTACAAGCTTGCCACGGTGGGTGAGTGGTTAACGTGTCATTTTACTAACCCCAAGCTTGCAGGTTCGCTCCTGGCCGTGGTAAGTGATTCTTGAAAGGCGGCAAAAACTACGACACACATGTCATACAATGTTGGCATGTCAAAGAACCCATTTGAATTCAGTAGGCCGTGTTCATAATGGCAAAATTAATTTCGGGAGTTTCAGCCAACACAAGTTCCTCATTTCTCTACTAGAAAGCGCTATAGTGTTCAAGGAGCTTAGATATCTTACCTCCTTGGTTTTCATAGGAACAAAGAAATTCGACATGCAAGCTACCCTTCGGGTGTCAAATAACAAAGATTGCACCCGGCACCCGAGGCCATACGATATTATTATTATTATTATTATTATTATTATTATTATTATTACCCATTACAATTCGTACATTCGTGTTGACCGACTAAAAACATAACATTTCGATTATCAAGGCAATACTGAAAAAAATTACTTCCAACACGATAATACAGTACATTGTTGAGATTAGACTAGCCCCTACATTGCGATAAAAAACATTTTGTAAATACACATCCTTCCGTAGATGGGAAGTCCACCTACTTCTACTCAGCAGTCACACAATCTATAGACACAAAGTTTTTCATTGTGTGGGGCTTTTAATTTCAGAATCTTAAGCCGCAGGACATCCTTTTTAAGCTGACTCCAAACTACTGGATGTGATTACTAAACTTTAACCAGCCGCGTTGGCTGAGAGGACTAACGCGCTAGCTCATGCCTAGCTAGCATCGGGAGAGCGTGGGTTCAAATCCAACCTCGGCTGTCCTCAAAATGGTTTTCGTTGTTTCCCCACTTTCACCACCAGGCAAATGCTCAGACCGTTTCTTTCAATAGGTCCGCGGCCGATTTCCGTCCAAAATCTCTTCACTGACTCGTCATGAAAAAAAAAAGGCCATTGGTTGCATTAATAAAAAAACATATTACTAAACTTTAATAATCCCACATCCATTTACTAGGAATCGAACCCGGGCTGCCTTGATGGGATGTAAGGAACTAGCCACTGCATTATCAAACTTCCGGTCACAAAATCTGCTGGGGCAGACGGGACTGTTGTTCCGTTCCTTAAAACAACGACACAATTATGATATTATACTGTCTTGGTTTGGGTTTTGGCACGGAATATGAAGCCAGAACCACTTTATGACACCAAGGTGTCATTGGAATTGAACCCCGTGCGTCCGGTTGAAAGTAAGGTGGCTATGTTCAATTATAACATTGAGGAGGGAAAACAGGTAGAGATTCAAGTAGACAGGATGGGCTATGAAGGGCTATTTAATGAAAACTATTGTAGGCCTCCTCAAAAATACCTTTAGGTTTGCTACAGACCGTGAGCCGACTAAGAGTGACGTCGACAAGAATGAATAAAACAAGATGTTCACTAAAGAACATATAGCCTACTTTCTCCTAAATGTATGGGTATAGTTATAACACTCTGTCTTTATGATGGAGTATAATATAATCATTTCTTGGTTCAGGACCTAAGAAACTATTTACCTCTACCAAACACCAGAGCCTCGGAAAAACTACTACCGTCATTAAAGAAAAAAAGTGAAGACATATCTCAAGAATTTTATGGAAATGGAGACATGATCGACAAGAAGTGGGCAACATCCAACTTCGAGTTGAGGCATGTGTTTAAACGTCTGGCTGTCCATGGTTTTCACCACTCTAATTGCATTAACAAATCTTTCCATGGCCCTATGATGACGTGTGTATACCAACTATGTGGACAAGCATGTGAACGCTACCACTTAGAGCTCTGTAGTAAAAGAAAACAATAAATCAAAGACTATGCAATTAAAATCGCCAGAGCGCAATTTTTGTGTAGATGTTCATTCTTTATTTTCGATTGCTATTTGGCTGCAATAAAAGTATTAATTAATATCCTCAACTAGCATCAACAGCTAGAGTACAGGTACTATGTGGGATCGTTTTGTTCTTTAGTTCAAATAAAATTTTCAAATAACACACAAAAGGCTGTTACAAACGCTTTATAATAAAAACTTATCGTATCATCAACGTGTGATTCTTCAAATTCGATGCGTATTGAATGCCAACGGTAGACAAACCAATGTAGTTCCACATAGACCAGTCATGACATCTGGCGGAAAAGTTTAACATAAGATAATCCTAATAGGGTGAGTGCATTCTAGCGGCCATAAAAGGATACTTTTCAATTAAAGCTGTTTCAATGTGCAGGCCATTGCGCAGCTTGCAACCAGTTGGCCATGATTTTCACCTTCATAGTTCATCTGGTTGCTGTTTGATGTCTCGTGCAGATCCGGTGCCGAATGTGTTTTACTTAAATATTTATTTTCCATTAAAATATGTACAACAACGCTTAATTGTATAACGTCTGAGTAATTACAAAACAATAAATATAAACAAATTCAAGCACAGAAAACTAACTCTGATAGGTTTTGAGCCCCAGTCAATCGGGTAAAAGACTAACGCTTTACCACACAGCCAAACATATCCACCGAAATTCGTCGTTATCAATTGACTTACATACAAGGTCTTAGCAAATAATGAATTGGACTAAACGATTTCGCCAGTGGAGTATATTTTTATATATAAAGCATTTCTTACAAAGTTTATATTATTTCTAACAGTAGGCTATATTGCATGCAATACTCAAACTAGTGAAATATAGGTCAGGAACAAGATATCAGCTGCCATATTGTCTTGTACCCGAGACGGCTCGGCTTTTAAAGCCACTGCTACCATGTAATATCATAATATGAACTTAAAATATTGAACAGGCCACGTCCCTTAGGACAGTTTAAACCATTCTTGTTTCGATAATCGGAACTAATTGGTTCTAATCTATTAATTATAATGCTTCCATAATTCACACGGCCGCCATACTGAAATGCTACCGCTGATGACCTTGTAGTTTGGAAGCAAGACGCGTCCCATATGAAAGTATCTTGTTACCAAATTTGGTAGAGCTCAGATGGTTAGTTTAGTCGTAATTTGATTTTACGTTTTGAACGTTTGAGTGGCAGCCATTCCGTTTTGGTAAAGAAGGTGGCGACATAAAACATGGCACTGAGGTCCCCTTTGCTAGTGCTACCTCTGTACCAAATTTCTTTCAATTCGGTTTCACCGTCTTTGAAATGATAGAAGGGGACAGACATACAAAATCCCACTCACACACTCACTCACACTCACACACAGACACACACTTTTCTGGCCCTGTGAAGATCTCATAATTCTACTTTCATTTTGGCTAATTCGAGTCCGGCTTAAGTGATTGGAATGAGCACCACAAGTATAGCCCCATGATCTCCAACCCACTCCTACAAGTTGCGAGCATCTAAAGGGTGCATCCAAATTAGAGAGCCGAGCGTGGGGCTGAACCTCATTGTACACAACGCGAACTGATTAAAGTAGGCTACCAGTTGTTGGTTTCTGGCCGCGTCCCATCCAAGAAACTCTGCAGTGCAGATACACACTGCAATGGATGGCAGACAAAATGACCAACACTCGAGCAGATACGTGTACTCGGCGGAGAAGCATGACTTCGAATACTCATAAGTATGGAGTGGACATAGGGATGTATTTGGAGCTTTGTATGTTCTTACAATATTGTGAAATGCTAACCAAAATGCATTAACAGCACTACGACAAGTTAAGAACACAATATCATGGGAAGAAATGGAAAAAGAAATTAAAAATTTATCCACGATTGGATGATGATGATAATTGTTGTTTTAAGGGGCCTAACATCTAGGTTATCAGCCCCTAATGGTCTGGGTGATAGTGAAAAAGACAATGAAATGGAAACCACTACGAAAAACCAATTTAGATGGAAATTATTTACAAAATGTATCTCAGACAGAAAACACTCACAAAATGCAATTCAGAGTGGAAACACCTACAAAATGCAATTTAGACGGAAAGCACTCACAAAAATAATTTAGATTGAAAACACGCACAAAATGCAGCTCAGATTCAAAATACCTACAAAATGTAATTAAGATTCAAAATACTCGCAAAATGAAATTTAGATTCAAAATTGGCTACTTACAAAATGCAATTTGGATTGAAAATACAAAATGCAAGTTAGGTTGAAAATACTGTACTTACACAATGCAAGTTAGATTCCAAATACAGTACTCACAAAATGCAATTTAGATTCTAAATACTTATAAAATGCATTACTGAGATTGAAAATACTTTCAAAATGTAATTTAGATTCAAAATTCTCACAAAATGTCGGCCCTACATTCCAATTACTTACAAAATGCAATTGAGATTGAAAATCTTTCAAAATGTAATTTAGGTTGAAAATATTTAGATAATGCAATGTAGATTCAAAATTCTCACAAAATGCAATTCAGAGTCAAAATACCTACAAAATTCAATTTAGATGGACAATACTCAAAAGGCGTAATTTAGATTGAAAATGCTTATAAAATGTAGTTTAGATTCAAAATACTAACAAAATGTAACTTAGATACACACGGGAGCCAATGCAGAAACCAGTGAGGGAACCTTAAAGAATAGCAGGATTGAGGAGAGGGTATAATGGAGGGGAGAAACCAGATCCAGCTCAGAAATCCCTCGGGGTCACAAACTCCTGAACTCACCAGCCGTGAGACCTTGAGGGTATACTAAAAGGGATCAGGAGAGATGAGAGAAGGCGAGAAAGGAAGAGACTCCCTACGCCTCGGATACCCTAATACCGTCTGGCTCGGAAAAGAGCAAGAGTTGACCAAGACAGGTTGACAGGAAAGAAGACGGAGAGGAGCCCAGCACAAGTAAGTGGAAGCTATGCCGGACTCAGCTGGGGTTCCGTGGTCGCCAACCCACGTCCCACTAGATGTGAGCCCCTGGGGTGTCCACGATTGGAGGAGAGTAGCCTAAATGATTCGCATGGATGTAAGCAAGAAAAATTCTTTAGCCGCACGCGATGAATCACGGTTCGCGGCTTGCTTGTTAATGTGGACGCACCTTTACAGTAGCTTATATAGCTTGCCACCGTGGGTGAGTGGTTATAGTGTCGGACTACCAACCCCAAGATTGCACGTTCGCTCCTGGCCATGGTAAGTGATTTTTGAAAGGCAACAAAAATCACGATACTCGTGTCATACGTTGTTGGCATGTTAAAGAACCCATTTGAATTCAGTAGGGATTTTCTGCCAACACAAAGTTCCTCCATTCACTACTTGAAAGCGCTATAGTGTCAAGGAGTTTGGATATCTAACCTCCTTGACTTTCATAGCGTTCAAAGGAACGACGAAATTCGACATGCAAGCTACTCTCTGGGTGTCAATTAACAAAGCTTGCACCAGGCACCCGAGGCCATACGATATTATTATTAGTAGTAGCTTATATGTTGAAATTATAATTTTATCACAGGTAGTAATTCTGGTGTTAATGATGATGAGGAAGATAATGATGATGATGGTGATTCATTTCAGCCTAGGGGAAAACATCCTGGTTATTATACTCTACGGGTGTTGGTCTAGTTTAATGAAATAGATGGTCAAGGTGGGAAAATGAAACATAGCATGCTGCAGAGAACAACAACCGGTGGATGAGTATACCAAGTCTTAAGAGGAGATGTTGTCTTTGTTAATTCGTTCTAAGGGATCGGACCATCTTGGTCATCAGCCTCGTGTACTTGAGTGTGTGTTCAATTTGTCTGATTACGTGTACTTCTGTGGTGGCTGTACTAGTGTGTGTAATAAAAATTTTGGTGTCGGGATCGGGGAAGGGCAGGATTTGAAGTAATTTACTATCCCAGCATTTGCCTATAGGAAGAGTGGAAATACTGGAGAAAACCACACTCAGAATAGCGCCGGGATTCAAACCTTCTATCTACGTATAGCTACAGCTCCCCATCGCGGTCGTGGTGAACGGCTATACTGCGGGGTCTAGCCTTAAAAATCAGGCGAAGCGTTTGGTAGATGAAAATGTGTGGGTTAGCGATGGATGCGTCCATAAAATAACCAAACATAAACTGTGCTATGTGAATCCATGCATATTGCTGCATTTATATCATTTAGTGGAAATGGCTCATTGATCTTGGATGTATAGAATCTGTTCGAGAATCAGAAAAGACAATTGACTTATAACAATTGTGTGAAAAGTTACGATACCAAATTAGTACATTATGCAACGAGCATAATTACCATTCCATTATAGGCGAGTTGAAAACGACTGTTTATGTTCGACGATAATTATAACTATTTTATGTTCGAACATAAATATTTATAAATATCTTTCGAGATTTCGCCAGTTTTATGTACTGAACAGAGCGCATGGAAAGCAGAGAATGCCATGGCCTCCTGGAATACTCCACTATGACACTAGAAGCCACACACTGAAATTTAAAATAGAAGATCGTGGAAGTCAGCGCAGGTGCGATGAAATCCTTACCTAATTGGTCACACAACTGTTTCTTGAGCTCTGATGGGAGAAACTGTTTCATAATGAACAAGTAGTTCCGTGAAGAACTATACAGCCTATTTTCATATATTCTACTTATGTTAATTGCCACTATCAACATACACAATTTCAGTTTGATTGCTGTAATAGATTCGTAGATATTGAGAACCGACTAAATATTTCGGATGGTCGCCATGTTGGATTTTATATATGTAGGTCCAAGAGTTATGTACTGTTACATGCAGATTATTGTGAACGTGTAGTATTCAAACTTCAATCGCATAATTAGGACACAAGAAAAAACAAGGAGATTTAAAAACTTTTCACATCTGCCATCTTGAGGTTATGGAAACAATTGAAATAAATTAGATGCCAGTGGATTAACATTCGGATAAAGATTTACTGTACCAAGTTTCATTGCACGCGGATGGTTAAATTGCGAGAAACGTCCATGTGAATATTTATAATTCGCGTCACCGCCATGTTGGATTTGTGATCACCAGGTTATTTAAAGTCCTATAGGTGAAAAGTTCATAGCCCCTATGAACATTAAAAAAATGCAGTTTGATTGCTAAAATAGATTCGTAGATATTCAGTATCGTTTAAATATTTCGGATGGTCTCCATGTTGGATTGTTAAATGTATAGGCCATAGAGTCATGTACCATTAAAGGAAAATTATTGCGTAGGTTCATTATTCAAACTTTCACTTCAATCGCATGACTACATCACAAGAAATAAAAACTTAATTTTAAAATTCGCACTGCCGCCATCTTGAGGTTATGTAAACAATTGAACTAAATTAGATACCAGTGTATTACAATGTGTATAAATATTTCCTGTAGCAGGTTTCAGTGCGCTTGGAACATTAAATCGCGAGAAAGGTCTATTTAAAATGTTCAAATTCGCTTGGCCGCCATGTTCGTTTTGTAGTTAACCGGTTTTTGAAAATCTTATAGATGGGCTTCTAGTAGTGCCCTTTATCTCCGTACAAAATTTTAGGGAGATACGGCTAATAGTTTCAGAGATATAGAATGCCGGTGAAATATTTCGCACATCCGCCATCTTGTGATTATGTAAACAATTGAACGAAGTTAGATGTCGGTGCATTGCAATGTATATAAACATATACTGTACCAAGTTTCAATGCGTTTGGTTGGTCAAATCGCGAGAAACGTCTTTTTAAAAGTCGCAAATTCGCTTGGCCGCCATGTTGGTTTTGTAGTTACCAGGTTTTCAAAAGTCACATAAGTGAACTTATAGTAGTTCCCTCTATCACCATAGAAAATGTCAGGGTAATATCGGTAATAGTTTCGGAGATATTGAATGCTGGTGAAATATTTCGCACAGCCGCCATGTTGGATTGGTGAGTCGTAACAAAATTTGAAGGGCACGGTCGAGGTCTCCGGGAATGGTGCTATGAACTTTCCGAGTTTCATTGAATTCGGTCCTGCCGTTTAGATTTTATTAGGGGGGGACACACACACGAATCACACACACACGCACACACACACGGACAAAAGGTGATCTCATAAGCCTATTTTTTCAAAATTGAAAATAGGCTAAAAATAGTGTTATAATGACCCTCATTATGATACAATTTTCTGACATAATATTTACATTTCGACATAGTCGAACATAAATCTACATTACGATCTAGTTGAGAACATCCAGGACGAGATAACTAAAGGGAGAGTTACATGATGATCGTAGGGACATAGCTTATTACTGAATACAATGCAAGTTCATATTATTTCCTACAGGTCACGTGAGACAATTCAGTATTTCGTTGGGGGATCACATAATCCTCTCAGGTCATAAACCAACATTAAAGTTTGACCTTCAAAGAACACAAGATGTTTTGTAGCCTGATTGTGCGAGGATAACTAAGGGGCGTTTATCGGTAAATCAAACCAAATTTAAGATCATGTTTATAGCGTTTTGATTAAGTACTTCATCAATGCACCACTAAGCGTTAGTCGTTAAAGCCTCAAGTCTTTGTGGTCTTGACTGGCTGCGTGGCTCAGCGGTAATGTTCTCGCGTGCTGTGCCCAAGGTTGCTGGGTATAATTCTGGCACAGTCAGTTGGCATTTTAGGGTGCGCAAATGCGAGGGAGCCGTGTCAGTATATTTACTGGCACGTTAATGAACCGCTTCGGGGCTAAATTCCGGCCCCCCGGCGTCTTTAAAAGTCGCAATAGTTAAAAGGGACGTAAAACAAATAACATTATTATATCTTTTTGTTCTAATTCGATAAACGTCCCTTAGTTATCCTAGCACAATCAGGCTACAAAATATCTTGTGTTCTCTGAAGGTCAAAGTTTAATGATGGTTTATGACCTAAGAGGATTTTGTGATCCCCCAACGAGATACTGAATTGTCTCACGTGACATCTGTAGGAAATAATATGAACTTGCATTGTATTCAGTAGAAAGCTATGACCCTGGAAGTAGTAAGCTATGTCCCTGGAAATACTAACGATTCGTACGATTCGTTGAGGACATTTTCATACCATACGTTTTGATTTCTAGCGATTATTATGGCTTAAGTGTGTGGGAGCAGGTGTGATCTAATTATATTGTTTGTCAACTTGAAAAGTTTTCTTAAATTATTGTCTTAGGCAAATTCTGTAGTATTGAGCTTCCCAACAAAAATTGTAGCTTCATTCCCAGTACCATGTTGTTAGCCTACTTTCGATTTTTCAAAAAATGAAAGTAGACTTATGAGATCTACACAGGGCCAAAAATTGTGTGTCTGTCTGTGTGTGTGTGTGTGGGTGTGGCATGTTTTATGTCACCGCCATCTTCACGGAAACGTAATGGCGGCCATCCAAATGTTCAAAGCTTAAATCAAATTACGACTAACCTAATCATCCGATCTCTACCAAATGTTGCAACATTATACCTTTATGTATTAAGGATCTTTTCACCAAACTTCAAGGTCATCAGCCCAATAATTTGTGGATGGCGGCCATGTATATGTGCAAATCGATTCCCTCTATCAATTCAAAAACGGTGAATCCGAATTGAACGAAATTTGGTATAGAGGTAGCGCTAGCAAAGGGCACTGCAGTGTCATGTTTTATATCGCCGCCATCTTGACGGAAACGTAATGGCGGCCATCCAAATGTTCAAATGTTAAGTCAAATTACGACTTACCTAATCATCCGATCTCTACTAAATTTTGCAACACTATACCTTAATGTGGGAAACGTCTTTTCTCCAAACTACAAGGTCATCCGCCTAATATTTTCAGGATGGTGGATGTATGAATCATGCAAGTATTACTGCCCAACCATAACTTACGATTCTACAAGGCCTGATCTCAACAATTCAGCTTATCGTACATATGGTGGTTTAAACTGTCCTCAAGGAGGTGACCGGTAGGATATTAGCCTGTTATAATAGAATATGTAGCCGTAGAAATGACATAACAGGTCTGATTGACCATGCCATATGGTTGTGGGTCGTACACAAAATGGCCGCTATTTGTGCTCGTAAATCCATTTATATTCGTAACTGCGTAAGGTTAACCTTTTAGGAATGTACTGAACAAAATAATACATATTTAGTATCAAATGGTTTATAGAAGCGCCAAAAAACGCTAATGAAATCGTTAATTACAATACAAAATATGTTTTTTTAGCGTATGGCTTTTAGTGCCGGGAGTGTCCGAGGACATGTTCGGCTCGCCAGTTTTGTAGCTGCTTCGAGACGGACACCTAATGGGTGAGCTACAAGTACCGTTGGGGAGGAAAGTGGGAATGAAAGGTCGCGGAGTTGGAAGGTAGCGGCTGTGGCCTATAGTTAGGGACCAACCCCGGCATTTGCCTGGAAGGAAGATGGGAAACCACAGAAGACCATCTTCAAGGTTGCCGGCGGGGGGATTCGAACCTCCTCGCCTCCCGGATGTGAGCGACTGCCAGCAGTCATGCCGTAACGACCTCGGCTAACTCACCCGGTACAAAATATGATATATTCGTACTAAAGAAGTTATTTACATTTCCATCTTGTACTGCATTCGTGGTGCAGTGGTAGCGATCTAGCTTGATAGTGAAGGGTTCCGTGGTTCGAATCCCCGTGGTTTCGTTTATTTTACTCGGGACTTATGAGATCACTACAGGGCCAAAAATTGTGTGTCTGCCTGTGTGTGTGTATGTGTGTGTGTGAGTCTGTGTGTGTGTGTGTGTGTGAGTGTGTGTACTCTGAATGTCTGTCCCCCCCTATCAATTCGAACACGGTGAAACCGAATTGAACGAAATTTGGTACAGAGGTAGAACAAGCAAAGGGCACCTCAGTGTCATGTTTTATATCGCCACCATCTTTACCAAAACTGAATGGCGACCACTCAAACGTTCAAAACGTAAAATCAAATAGCGACTAACCAAATTATCCGATGTCTACCAAATTTGGTAATAACATACCTTCATATAGGACGCGACTTGTGACCAAACTACAAGGTCCTCCGCCGTACCATTTCAGGATGGCGGCCGTGCGAATTATGCAAACTTTATAATCCATATCATGGGACCCACCAGTTCCGATTATCGAGCCGAGAATCGATTTAACTGTTCTAAAGGAAGAGGCACGTTCGAAATTAAAAGTTTATTTTGTAATACTATAGTGCAGAAGTGATTTTAAAAAGCTGAGCCGTCTCGGTAAGAAGACAAGATGGCAGCGGATATCTTGTGCCTGACTTATATTTCACTAATTTGAGTATTGCATGCAATATAGCGTACTGATACAAAATAAATAAACTTTGTATGAAATGCTTTATATATAAATAATATACTCCACTGATGAAATCGTTAGGTCTAAATCATTATTTGCTAAGAAGTTCTATGTAAGTCATTTCATATAGACCAATGTTCGTTGGCTCCGTGGTAAAGCGTTGGTCTATCATTCATATGCCTATGGTTCAAACCCCATCAGAGTTAGGTTTTTTGCTTGAAATTTTACATATTTGTTGCTTTGTAATGACTCAGACGTTTTAAAATTAAGCGTTATATTGTGCATATTACGGTGCAAAACATATATTTAATTAAAACATAATTCGCCAGAAGATTTGCTCGAGACATCTAGCAGCCAAAAAGGTAACTGCACGCCGGCCTACTTATTAACTTCCAGATTTTATTGAAAAGTTTCTTCTTATGGCCACTATAATGCACTCGCCCTGTTAGGATTATATTTTTCGATACTTCTCCACTAGATTTCACGACTGGTCTACATGGGACTCCATTGATAGTACACCATTGGCATTCTATGCGCATCGAATTTGAAGAATGACAAGATGATACTATGATACATTTTTACTTCTTATTTTAAAGGGTTTGTAACAGCCTATTGTGCGTTATTTGAAAATGTTATTTGAAGTAAAGAACAAAACGATTTCACATAGTAACTGAATTCTAGCCGCTGGTGCTAGTTCAGGTTATTAATACTTTTTTTTTCAGGCAAATAGCAATCGAAAATATCCACATAGTTTGTATACACACGTCTCTGCAGGGTCATGGAAAGATTTGTTAATTCAATTAGGGTTGTGAAAGCCATGCACAACCAGACGTGTAAAGACATGCCTCAACTCAAAGTTGGATGTTGCCCACGGCAGGTCGATTATGTAATAATAACAATAATAATAATGTTATTTGTTTTACGACCCTTTTAACTACTGCTGCTTTTAGATACGCCGGGGTGCCGGAATTTTGGCCCGAAGGGGATCTTTAACGTGCCAGTAAATCTACTGACACGGCTCCCTCGCATTTGTGCACCCTCAAATGCCAGCTGACTGCGCCAGGATACGAACCTGCAACCTAGGGCCCAGCAAGCGAGAAGTTACCGCTGAGCCACGCAGCCAGTCCGGTCGATTATGTCTCCAGATCCATAACATTCTTGAGATACTTCTTATCTATCTTTCTTCAATGATGGTAGTAGGTTTTTTCTAGGTTGTGGCGTTTGGTAGAGGTAAATAGTTTCTAAGGTCTTCAACCAAGAAATGATTCTATTATACTCTTTGATAATAACAACGAGTTATAACTATACTCATACATTTAGAAGAAAGTACGCTATATGTTCTTTACTGAACATCTTGTTTTGTATTAATTGGTTCATAACTACTCACACGTTATAATGTTAAGTATATATTGTGTGTATTTGCAATTGAAAAGATGTACTCATAAAACCACACATTTCAACACTCGACTAGAGCTATTTAAATTATTTGTCCTTGATTCGCGGTTTGAATCTATCGTTGTTATTTTTGTTGTTGTTTCTTTAGGGGTTTGTGGCATCATGGTCTTGTAGCCCGGTGTACTTGGGTGTGTGTAGAAGTTGTCTGATAACCTGTGTCACTGTGAGGTCTGTAGGCTTACTAGTGTGTGTACTTTTATACGAGGCAGGATTTGGGTAAGAAGCTGTTGTTGCTGCTGTTTCATTTGAGATTCATGGACATCATGGTCATTTAGTCCCGTGTACTTAGGTGAGTGTTGAATTTTGTCTCATAACCCGTGTTATTGTGAAGGCTGTATTAGTGTGTGTATATTCAGGTGAGGATTCAATCAATCAACGTATAATATCCGTATAGCACGTTGTATTTCAACAAGCTACTACAATCAACATTCAATTATACTCCTTGAAGAGGACAAAGAGTTATAACTAAACCCATGCATTTAGGAGATAGTAGGCTATATGTTCTTTACTGAACATCTTGTTGTTGTTGTTGTTGTTGTTTCATACGCGTGCTTGGTTGCTTGTATGTGTGTGTGTTGTATATAGAATAACTTACGTTATAGAGGTCTAACACCTAAAAAAGGAAAGACTGGACCAAGAAAGTGGAAACAATCCTTGTTCTTCGAAGATTGAGGGCCTTTAATTTCCCTTATTCTTTCATAAAATGAATAAACTACAACAACAGTTTTTCCATGACATGTTGGTTGTGTGACATAATGCACTAAACGTATTTATGAACAGATGTTGATTGTTCTCTTAAGTGGCAACATCAACGTCAAGTACCCCGTGGCGTATTCGTGCGCGTTAAACCACGCACCAAGACCACAATTTGCAGCGTCGGAGATCAGCGGTTCGAATCCCGGCAAATATCAGTGAATAACCTGAGTGTTTCCCCTCATTTTTCTTCACTCCCTCCAGGAAAATGCCAGAATAGTGTTTTATTTCAAGTTCCGGGACCCCTACTCCATTCTTTTTTCTAATATAGTTTCTAATATAGCTAACATTAGCAGACATATTTAGCGGGGATGCGTGGCGCAGTCGGTAGAGGTGCTGAGCTTCTAACTGATAGGGAGCGTGTTCGATCCCCACCCAGGTAGTGGATTTTAGAAACAAAACTACCACTGTCGGTTCACTCAGCCTACACCAGAACTTTTACCAGGGTAATTCCTGGGAGCAAAGACGGCCAAGCGTGGAGCTGACAACTCCATCCCATCTAGTGCCGATGTCACAAAGAGTGGAAGTCTCTACTTTCCACTACTCCCAGGGCCTCCATGGCCTGTATGGAGTTGACCTTTGACTTTAGACATTTTTAGCACACACCCAAGTGTACAAGGCTTAAGCGGCAATAATTCAAAGTCACGTTTCCCTCATTTAACAGTAGAGTTGCAGATGTTATAAGGGTAGTACTCCCAGGTACATAATAATAATAATAATAATAATAATAATAATAATGACTATCATTCGAAGATAAAATTAAAACTTCTTCCTAGATCCACCAAGAGATTTCAGGTAAGAAAGATCAACAGGTTTGATGTGGAAAAATTGAGGACACAAAGCGAATTCAGTCATAAACTTGAATCACTTGAGTCACAGAATTGGGAACAACTCAAAGAAGCAATACTTGAAAAGGCAAAGGAAACCATCTCACTGACAAAGTCAAGGAGGCATCCTAGGTGGACTACTGAATGCGACGATGCCATACACCAAAGGCGGCTTGCCTGGCTGTGATGGAACAAACAGAAGAATGAAGAAAACAGAGTGATATTCCTGGTCGTGAGAAAGCAGAATGATAAAACCATACGCGGGTTAACCGAGCATTCCACAAAAATCAGTTGGCACGGATAGATCAAGATTTCGAGAAGAACAACACCAGTGATTTCTCTAAAACCTTCAAGCAAAATGTCAGTAAATACACACCACCCAGTATTCACTTTAGGAATCCCGATGGGAAAGTTGCTTACAATGACAAACACAACTCTCAGATCCAGGCGAAATAACTGGGTGAATATCCAGGTGGATTTCGAAGGAGGCGCTCTTGTGTTGAGCATATCATGAATCTAAAATCAATTCAATCGTACATAAATCTGAGAAGTAAGAAATCTTTGGTGACCTTTGGTGATTTCAAGAAGGCTTACGACTCGCTGAATCGAAGTACCCTGATCCAGGTTTTAAGAAAATTTGGTTTGATTAAACAAGACAAGGCAATCATTCACCAAACCCTGTTAGATACAGCCTCCAAATAGAAATTCAGGGCAGAGATTTCTGAATCCTTCACAATACGGACAGGTGTGAGACAGGGAGATGGGCTCTCGCCTCTGTTATTCAACTGTGTTCCCGAGAATGTTATTCGAGAAAGGCGTAAAGAATTGTGTAAGGATGGTGTAGAGAATGGGGTCAGACTAGATAGTAAAAACAAGAATCTGACAATCGACTGTTTAGCTTTCCCAGGTGATGTTGCAATTATATCTCTAATTCTCTTGACACGGCCACAAAACAAATCAATCAATTACAGGTGCAAGCAGCAAAGGCAGGGCTTGAGTAAACGCAGTTTATAACGAACATCAAGTCAGAACCCAGAGAACGTATGGTGAACGGAGGACAAATAACACAGGTAGAGTAATTCAAATACTTGGGTGAATGTATGGAGCCCAACATTCGTGAAAAATAAGCTTTCGTTTCACAGATTAACACAATTGAAATGGGTTACCATTTAACCAACGAAATTTACAAAAAACGATCCATGTCCTTCAAGGCCAAACTGAGGCACTACGTTACCGTTATTCTCCCGGAGGCATTATATGCATCAGAATGCCTGGCGACGAATAAGTAAGGTCTGGCAGAACAACAGGAAGGCAAATAGAGGAAGATTTTGATAAAGATCTTGGGCCCAGTCAAGGAACAAGGATAATATAGAACATGAGACAACGATGAATTTTATCTACATGTGGAGAAAATAATGGACACCATGCGCAAAAGAAGACTCACCTCTTATGGCCATTTAAGACGAATGAGTTACGGAAGATTGTCCAATCGAATCTGTATCTGCTTTGTGGGAAAAACAACCAAGGGATCTGATTTACAAAGGTGGGAGAAGACCTACAAGAACTGGGGATATCACATGATGACATCTCGGAACGTGACTCTTTGAAGAAAAAACTTGGGGTAATACAGAGTTTTCAGACACAACCCGTATTGAAAACCGGCAAGAAGCACACCGAAGAAGAATGCGCGAACACTGGGTCAATGTGAAAGAACGAGGGAGAAGGCAGTTGAAATAACATGGCCCATAGAAGACTTAAACGATTATAAAAATAATAATATTAATAATAATAAACCAAAGGGCATGTGCGAGAAATCTCGCATGTCTTAAATCACCCGTCCGGCTTTACTGTTATGCGGGCTGAACATGACATAGTTCTGGCAGGGGCTATCGTCTTTTTCATTTGTTTAAATTCACTTTCAAAACAAATTGTCGTTATTTATGAAATCGGTGTGCAATTTGCAACATCTGTGGGTAATTATTTTTCTTTTCAATGCTTATTATTCTGTTACGATCGGTTACTTGTACCCATACCACCCTTCAGGATTTACTGATATGCGGGTTGGCGTGACTCAGTTCTGGCAGGGGCTATCATCTTGTTTATTATATTAAAACACTTTCTGTGGTTTCTTTTTCAAGAAATGCAGGATTTTCCCTGTACTATCGAGACGATTTGAAAAATTTTGGTACATACCGCATTTTCTAACTCACTCTGGTTTAAGACCTAGAGTTTTTTGAAACATACACCTTAGCGTTTTATACAGTATGATGATGATTATTTATTTATTTATTTATTTATTTATTTATTTATCGTAAGGCTTTTACTGCCGGGAGTGTCCGAGGACAAGTTCGGCTCGCCTGAGTCTGTAGCTGCTTCCAGCAGATAGCCTAAAGGGCGAGCTACAAATTCCGTTCAATTTCAAGTAGTTCCAACTTTCGCCACCAGATATCAATGATACCTAGTGGTGAACGTTGGAACTTTGATAGAGCGTTCTGACGATATCTAACCTAACAAATTTTGCTTTACACAAATTTAGTCTGTGAAAGGATCTTTGACATGCCATAAATCTATGACATGGGACCGCCGGCTTTACTTCCCCTCCGAAGGAAGGCATACTGAAGGATTTTTAACGCACCTAGTGGTGAACGTTGGAACTTTGATAGAGCGTTCTGACGAAATCTAACCTAACAAATTTTGCTTTACACAAATTTAGTCTGTGAAAGGATCTTTGACATGCCATAAATCTATGACATGGGACCGCCGGCTTTACTTCCCCTCCGAAGGAAGGCATACTGAAGGATTTTTAACGCACCTAGTGGTGAACGTTGGAACTTTGATAGAGCGTTCTGACGAAATCTAACCTAACAAATTTTGCTTTACACAAATTTAGTCTGTGAAAGGATCTTTGACATGCCATAAATCTATGACATGGGACCGCCGGCTTTACTTCCCCTCCGAAGGAAGGCATACTGAAGGATTTTTAACGCTCTTAAAAAATTCGACGACTTCGGCCGGGTTTGAACCCGCTATCTTGGGCATAGAAGATTGGCATGCTACAAACTATGGCACCGAAGCTGCTAGTAAGGTGGAGAAACATACACCTTAGCGTTTTATACAGTATGATGATGATAACACTCCAGCAAATCTCGTTCAGCATTTTGCCGAGCCTGTTGCGGGGTTTCATCTAGGCGCACCAAGTTAGGCTCATCAGTGGGCACTTTGTACACCCCGCCCGGACCAACGCTGGGGTAGCGCATCTTGGACTACGTGCCATACCTATAGTGGTCCAATAACCTAGATGTCAGACCCCTTCAAACAATGATTATCATCATCATTCTTGAAGCAAACCGCTGTGCTACTTAGTTGCGAGAATGATGATAAAGATAATAGTATTGTTGATATTTCTTTCCATTTAACAACTTCGGTTTTTGGAGAAGCCAGGTTGTTGCCCTGAAGAGGATCTTAATCGTACCAGTAAATCAAATGACACTGCTCCCTCGCTTTTACAATAAATAAATCAATCAATAAATAAAATAAAAATAATATCTATCTTTATATATATAATTCTTCGACACGTGTGTATGTGACTGAACTCCTAAATGACTGAACCGATTTTGATGGAATTTGGTATGTATATTAGGGTGGGTCCATGTATGGTTTAGATTCACAATCTGACCCGGTAGGTGGAATGAACACAATTTTAGAACCACAAATTACACACAATTTTAGTACCACAATATTCAGTCAAAAACAGTCGTCATGGAAACCACTAGCCTTGGCCTTCGTGAAAGCTGATGTCTTTGGACGGTTTGTCTCTGCACGTTAGAGCCACCTGGTTGCAACCTGTGCAACTACCGCCATAACATACACTCCGCCCGTGGCGAAAAGTTGTGTTTTATACCAAAGGTGGCAGTGATGTCGAATTCTACTGTTTGTCTCTGCACGTTAGAGCGTTTCAAAGTCCCGTATGCGTTCATATACCATTCATCCGATTGCCATGAAACTTGGGTGATATATTGAGTGAGCGCCAGGGAAGGTGTTTGGCTTAGTAAATCCATTTTACAATAGATAGCGCACGAATAGATTCAACAAATGAACGACGACGCGCGCAGCGTTTCAAAAATGTCCCGTATGCGTTCAAATACCATTCGTCCGATAGCGATGAAACTTGGGTGAGATGTTGTGTACACTCCAGGGAAGGCTTCTGGCTTAGTAAATCAATTTCACATTAGGTAGCGCACGACTTGATTCAACAAATGAGTGACGACGCGCGAAGCGTTTCAACAAAGTCCCGTATGCGTTCAAATACCATTCGTCCGATAGCGATGAAACTTGGGTGAGATGTTGCGTACACTTACGTGAGGGTTTCTAACTTAGTAAATCCATTTTACAATGGGTAGCTCACGAGTAGATTCAACAAATGAGCAACGACGCGCGAACTTTTAATCAAAGTCCCGTATACGTTCATATACCATTCATCCGATTGCAATGAAACTTGGGTGAGATGTTGTGTACACTTACGTGACGGTTTCTAACTTAGTAAATACATTTCACAGGAGGTTTCGCACGAGTAGATTCATCAAATGAGCGACGACGTACGAAGCGTTTCAATAAGATCCCGTATGCGTTCAAATACCATTCGTCCGATTACGATGAAACATGGGTGAGATGTTGTGTACACCCTACGGAAGGTTTCTGGCTTAATAAATCCATTTTACAATAGGTAGCGCACGAGTAGATTCAACAAATGTGTGACGGCATGCGAATCATTTCAACAAAGTACCGTATGCGGCATATACCATTTATCAGATTGCGATGAAACTTTGGTGAATTGTTGTGTACACTCCAGGAAATGTTTCTGTCTTAGTAAATCCAGTTTTTAATAAGTAGCGTACGAGTAGATTGAACAAATGAGCGACGGCGAGCGAATCGTTTCCACAATGTCCCGTATGCGGTCATATATCATTCACCCGATTGCGATCAAACCTTGGTGAATCATTGAGTACACGCCAGAGAAGGTTTCAGGCTTAGTAAATCTACTTTACAATAGGTTGCGCATGAGTAGATTCATCAAATGAGTGACGGCACGCGAATCGTTTAAAGAAAATCTCTTATGTGTTCATATGTCATTCATCCGATTCCGATGAAACTTTGATGAGTTGTTGTGTACACGCCAGGGAAGGTGTTCAACTTGGTAAATCCATTTTACAATATTGGTAGCGCACGAGTAGACGTAACAAATGAGTGACGACACGCGAAGCGTTCCAACAAAATCCTGTATGCGTTCATATACTATTCATCGATTGCGATGAAACATTGATGAGTTGTTGTGTACCCTTACGTGAAGCTTTCTAACTTAGTAAATCCATTTCACAGTTGGAAGAGCACGAGTAGATTCAACAAATGAGTGACAGCGCACGAATAATTTAAACCAAATCCCGTATGCGTTAAATGCCATTTATCCGTTTGCGATGAAACTTTGGAGAGTTGTTGCGCACGCTCCAACGAATGTTTCTAAATTAGTTTATTCAATTCACGATAGTTTAGAGGCAGTTAACAGAAATTGAAAAAAATATTGTGTATCCAAAAGCACTTCAAGAAACAAAGTTACAACACTTTCTTTGATTGGCAGGACAACGTCTGCCGGGTCAGCTTGTATCTATATATATAAAAATCAATGTTACGTGATAGTTTGTCTGTCTGTGTGTATGTCTCCTATGCGTTCATATACCATTTATCCGATTGCGATGAAACTTGGGTGAGATGTGGAGTATACTCCAAGGAAGGTTTCTGGCTTAGTAAATCCATTTTACAATGGGTAGCGCACGAGTAAATTCAACAAATGAGCGACGACGCGTGAAGCGTTCATATACCATTCGTCCGATTACGATGAAAATTGGGTGAGATATTGAGAAAACCCCAAGGAAGGTTTCTGGCTTAGTAAATCCATTTTACAATAGGTAGCGCACGAGTAGATCAAGAAATGAGCGACGACGGGTGAAGCGATTCAACAAAGTCCCGTATGCGTTCAAACACCATTCATCCGATAGCGATGAAACTTGGGTGAGATGTTGAGTACACTCCAAGGAAGGTTACTGGCTTAGTAAATCCATTCTACAATAGACAGCGCACAAGTAGATTTGACAAATGAGCGACGACTCGCCAAGCGTTTCAACGAAGTCCCGTATGCGTTCATCTACCATTCGTCCGATATCAATGAACCTTGGGTGAGATGTTGTGTCCACCCCAGGGAAGGTTTCTGGCTTAGTAAATCCATTTTACAATAGGTAGCGCACGAGTAGATTCAACAAATGTGCGACAGCACGCGAATCGTTTCAACAAAGTACCGTATGCTTTCACATACCATTCGTCCGATAGCGATGAACCTTGTGTGAGATGTTGTGTCCACTCCAGGAAAGGTTTCTGGCTTAGTAGATCCATTTTACAATAGGTAGCGCACGAGTAGATTCAACAAATGAGCGATGGCACGCGAATCGTTTCAACAAAGTACCGTATGCGTTCATATACCATTCGTCCGATAGCGATGAACCTTTGGTAAGATGTTGAGTACACTCTATGGAACGTTTCTGGTTTAGTAAATCCATTTTACAATAGGTAGCGCACGAGTAGATTCAACAAATTAGCGATGGCACGTGAATCGTTTCAACACAGTCCCGTATGCGCTCATATACCATTCGTCCGATAGCCATGAAACTTGGGTGAGATGTTGTGTACACTCTATGGAACGTTTCTGGTTTAGTAAATCCGTTTTGCAATAGGTAGTGCACGAGTAGATTCAACAAATGAGCGACGACACGCGAAGTGTCTCAAATAAGTCCCGCATCCGTTCATATACCATTAGTCCGATAGCGATGAAACTTGGGTGAGATGTTGTGTACACTCCACGGAAGGTTTCTGACTTAATAAATCCATTTTACAATAGGTAGCGCATGAGTAGATTCATCAAATGAGCGACGGCACGCGAATCGTTTCAACAAAGAACCGTATGCGTTCATATACCATTAATACGATTGCGATTAAACTTTGGTGGATCGTTGAGTACACTCCAGGGAAGGTTTCAGGCTTAGTAAATCTATTTTACAATAGGTAGCGCATGAGTAGATTCAACAAATGATCGACAGCGCGCGACTCGGTTAAACAAAATCCCGTATGCGTTCATATGTCATTCATCCGATTGCGATGGAACTTTGATGAGTTGTTGTGTACACACCAGGGAAGGTCTTCGACTTAGTAAATCCATTTTACAATATTGGTAGCGCACGAGTAGATGCAACAAATGAGTGATGACGCGCGAAGCGTTTCAACAAAATCCCATATGCGTTCATATACCATACATCGATTGCGATGAAACTTTGATGAGTTGTTGTGTACACTTACGTGAAAGATTCTAACTTTGGAAATCCATTTCACAGTAGGTAGCGCACGAGTAGATTCAACAAATGAGTGACAACGCACGAATCGTTTAAACAAAATCCCTTATGGGTTCTTATGCCATTCATCCGATTGCGAAGAAACGTTGGTGAGTTGTTGTGCACGCTCCCTCGAATGTTTCTAAATTAGTAAATCGATTTTACGAAGGTTTAGTGGCGGTTAACGGAAATTGAAAAAAAAATATTGTGTATCCAAAAGCACTTCAAGAAACAAAATTAAAACGCCAACCCTTTTTTTGATTGGCATTGCAACGCATGCCGGGTACATCTTGTATATATATAAATCAATTTTACGTGATAGTTTGTATGTCTGTGGGTATGTCTCCTATGCGTTCATATACCATTCGTCCGATTGCGATGAAACTTGGGTGAGATGTTGAGTACACTCCAGGGAAGGTTTCAGACTTAGTAAATTCATTTTACAATAGGTAGTGCACGCGAAGATTCAACAAATGAGCGACGATGCGCGAAGCATTTCAACAAAGTCCCTTATGTGTTCATATACCATTCGTCCGATAGCGATGAAACTTGGGTGAGATGTTGTGTACACTTACGTGAAGGTTTCAAAATTAGTGAATACATTTCACAGTAGATAGCGCACGAGTAGATTCAACAAATGAGCGACGACTCGCAAAGCGTTTCAACAAAGTCCCGTATGGATTCATATACCATTCGTCCGATAGCTATGAAACTTGCGTAAAATGTTGTGTACACTACAGGGAAATTTTCTGGCTTTGTACATCCACTTTACAACAGGTAGCGCACGAGTAGATTCATCAAATGAGATACGACGCGCGAAGCATTTCAACAAAGTCACGTTTGCGTTCATATACCATTCGTCCGATAGCGATGAAACTAGGCTGAGATTTTGTATGCACTCCAGGGAAGGTTTCTAGCTTAGTAAATCCCTTTAAAAATAGGCAGAGCACGAGTAGAATCAACAAATGAGCGACGACGCGCGAAGTGTTTCAACACAGTCCCATATAATTTCATATACCATTCATCCGATAGCGATGAAACTTGGGTGAGATGTTGTGTACACTCCAGGGAAGGTTTCTGTCTTAGTAGGCTACATATATTTTACAATAGGTAGCGCACCAGTAGATTCAACAAATGTGCGATGACACGCGAAGCGTAAGTCCCGTATAAAGTCATATACCATTCGTCTGATGGTGATAAATGTTTGGTGAATTGTTGTGTGCACTCCAGGAAAGGTTTCTGGCTAAGTAAATCCATTTTACAATATGAAGCGCACGTTTATATTCAACAAATGAGCGACGACGCGCGAAGCGTTTCGACAACGTCCCGTATACGTTCACATATCATTCATCCGATTGCGATGAAACTGGGGTGAGATGTTGTGTACACTCCAGGGAAGGTTTCTGGCTGAGTACATCCATATTACAATATGTAGCGCAAGAGTAGAATCAACAAATGAGCGACGACACGCGAAGCGTTTCAACCAGGTCCCGTATGCATTCATGTACCATTCGTCCGTAGCTATGAAACTTGGGTGAGATGTTGTGTACACGTCATGGAAAATTTCTGGCTTAGTAAATCCACTATACAATATGCAGCGCACAAGTTGATTCAACAAATGAGGGACGACGCGCGAAGCGTTTCAACAAAGTCCCGTATAAGTTCATATACCATTCTGCCGTTAGCGGTGAAACTTGGGTGAAATATGGTGGACACTCCAAGGAAGGTTTCTGGCTTAGTAAATACATTTCACAGTAGGTAGCACACGAGTAGATTCGACAAATGAACGACGACACGCGGAGCGTTTGAATACAGTCCCCTATGTCTTCATATCCCATTAGTCCGATAGCGATGAAACTTGGGTGAGATGTTGTGGACACTTACGTGACGGTTTCTAACTTAGTAAATACATTTTACAGTAGGTAGCGTACGAGTAGATTCAACAAATGAGTGACGGAGCGCGAATCGTTTAAACAAAATCAGGTATGCGCTCATATACTATTCATCCGATTGCGATGAAACATTGATCAGTTATTGTGTACCCGCCAGGGAAGGGGACTTAGTAAATCCATTTCACAATAAGTAGCGCAAGAGTAGATGCAACAAATGGGTGACGACGAGCGAAGCGTTTCAACAAAATCCCCTATTGCATTCATATAACATTCTTCGATTGCGATGAAACCTTGATGAGTTATTGTGTACACGCCAAGGAAGGGCTTCGACTTAGTAATACATATCTCAATAGGTAGCGCACGATTAGATCCAACAAATGAGTGACAGCGCACGAATCGTTTAAACAAAACCCCGTATACGTGCATATACAATTCATCCGATTGCGTTGAATCACTGATGAGTTATTGTGTACACGCCAGGGAAGGGTTTTGACTTAGTAAATCCATTTCACAACAGGTAGCGTACGAGTAGATTCAACAAATGAGTGGCAGCGATGAAACTTTTGTAAGTTGTTGTGCACGCTTCCACGAATGGTTCTAAATTAGAAAATCCATTTTACGATAGCTTAGAGGCAGCTAACATGTTGTGTATCCAAAAGCACTTTAAGAAACAGAATTTCAACGCCAACACTTTCTTTGATTGGCATTGCAACGCATGCCGGGTACAGCTTGTTTATTATAAATCAATGTTACTTGATAGTATGTATGTGGGTGTGTATGTCTCCTATGCGTTCATACATCACCCATCCGAGTGCGCTGAAACTTGGGTGAGATGTTGATTACTCTCCAAGGAAGGTTTCTGGCTTAGTAAATCCATTTTACAATAGGCAGCGCACGAGTAGATTCAACAAATGAGCTACGACGCACGAAGCGCTTCAACAAAGTCACGTATGCGTTCATATACCATTAGTCCAATAGGGATGAAACTTGGGTGAGATGTTGTGTACACTCCAGGAAAGGTGTCGGGCTTAGTAAATTTACTTTACAATAGGCAGCACACGGTTAGATTCAACAAATGAGCTACGACGCGCGAAACGTTTCATCAAAGTCCCGTATGCGTTCATATACCATTCGTCCGATAGCTATGAAACTTGGATGAGATATTGAGTACATTCTAAGGAAGGATTCTGGCTTAGTATATCCATTTAACAATTGATAGCGCACGAGTAGATTCAACAAATGAGCGACGACGCGCGAAGCGTTTCGAAAAAGTCCCGTATGCGTTCATATACCATTCATCCGATTGCGATGAAACTGGGGTGAGATGTTGTGTACACTCCAGGGAAGGTTTCTGGCTGAGTACATCCATATTTCAATATGTAGCGCCAGAGTAGAATCAACAAATGAGCGACGACACGCGAAGCGTTTCAACCAGGTCCCGTATGCATTCATGTACCATTCGTCCGTAGCTATGAAACTTGGGTGAGATGTTGTGTACACGTCATGGAAAATTTCTGGCTTAGTAAATCAACTATACAATATGCAGCGCACAAGTTGATTCAACAAATGAGGGACGACGCGCGAAGCGTTTCAACAAAGTCCCGTATAAGTTCATATACCATTCTGCCGTTAGCGGTGAAACTTGGGTGAAATATGGTGGACACTCCAAGGAAGGTTTCTGGCTTAGTAAATACATTTCACAGTAGGTAGCACACGAGTAGATTCGACAAATGAACGACGACACGCGGAGCGTTTGAATACAGTCCCCTATGTCTTCATATCCCATTAGTCCGATAGCGATGAAACCTGGGTGAGATGTTGTGGACACTTACGTGACGGTTTCTAACTTAGTAAATACATTTTACAGTAGGTAGCGCACGAGTAGATTCAACAAATGAGTGACGGAGCGCGAATCGTTTAAACAAAATCAGGTATGCGTTCATATACTATTCATCCGATTGCGATGAAACATTGATCAGTTATTGTGTACCCGCCAGGGAAGGGGACTTAGTAAATCCATTTCACAATAAGTAGCGCAAGAGTAGATGCAACAAATGGGTGACGACGAGCGAAGCGTTTCAACAAAATCCCCTATTGCATTCATATAACATTCTTCGATTGCGATGAAACCTTGATGAGTTATTGTGTACACGCCAAGGAAGGGCTTCGACTTAGTAATACATATCTCAATAGGTAGCGCACGATTAGATCCAACAAATGAGTGACAGCGCACGAATCGTTTAAACATAACCCCGTATACGTGCATATACAATTCATCCGATTGCGTTGAATCACTGATGAGTTATTGTGTACACGCCAGGGAAGGGTTTTGACTTAGTAAATCCATTTCACAACAGGTAGCGTACGAGTAGATTCAACAAATGAGTGGCAGCGATGAAACTTTTGTAAGTTGTTGTGCACGCTTCCACGAATGGTTCTAAATTAGAAAATCCATTTTACGATAGCTTAGAGGCAGCTAACATGTTGTGTATCCAAAAGCACTTTAAGAAACAGAATTTCAACGCCAACACTTTCTTTGATTGGCATTGCAACGCATGCCGGGTACAGCTTGTCTATATATATAAAAATCAATCTTACGTGATAGTTTGTCTGTGGGTGTGTATGTCTCCTATGCATTCATATACCACTCAACCGATTGCGATGAAACTTGGGTGAGATGTTGAGTACACTCTAAGGAAGGTTTCTGACTTAGTAAATCCATTTTACAATAGGTAGCACACGCGTAGATTCAACAAATGAGTGACGATGCGCGAAGCGTTTCAAACAAGTCCCGTATGTGTTCATATACCATTCGTCCGATTGCGATGAAACTTGGGTGAGATGTTGAGTACACTCCAAGGATGGTTTCTGACTTAGTAAATCCATTTTACAATAGGTAGCGCACGCGTAGATTCAACAAATGAGCGACGATGCGCGAAGCATTTCAACAAAGTCCCGTATGTGTTCATATACCATTCGTCCGATAGCGATGAAACTTGGGTGAGATATTGAGTACACTCCAAGGAAGGTTTCTGACTTAGTAAATCCATTTTACAATAGGTAGCGCACGCGTAGATTCAACAAATGAGCGACGATGCGCGAAGCATTTCAACAAAGACCCGTATGTGTTCATATACCATTCGTCCGATAGCGATGAAACTTGGGTGAGATGTTGAGTACACTCCAAGGAAGGTTTCTGACTTAGTAAATCCATTTTACAATAGGTAGCGCACGCGTAGATTCAACAAATGAGCGACGATGCGCGAAGCATTTCAAAAAAGTCCCTTATGTGTTCATATACCATTCGTCCGATTGCGATGAAACTTGGGTGAGATGTTGAGTACACTCCAAGGAAGGTTTCTGACTTTGTAAATCCATTTTACAATAGGTAGCGCACGCGTAGATTCAACAAATGAGCGACGATGCGCGAAGCATTTCAACAAAGTCCCGTATGCATTCATATACCATTCGTCCGATAGCGATGAAACTTGGTTGAGATGTTGAGTACACTCCAAGGAAGGTTTCTGACTTAGTAAATCCATTTTACAATAGGTAGCGCACGCGTAGATTCAACAAATGAGCGACGATGCGCGAAGCATTTCAACAAAGTCCCGAATGCATTCATATACCATTCGTCCGATAGCTATGAAACTTGCGTAAAATGTTGTGTACACTGCAGGGAAATTTTCTGGCTTAGTAAATCCACTTTACAATAGGCAGCGCACGATTAGATTCAACAAATGAGCTACGACGCGCGAAGCATTTCAACAAAGTCACGTTTGCGTTCATATACCATTCGTCCGATAGCGATGAAACTAGGCTGAGATTTTGTGTGCACTCCAGGGAAGGTTTCTAGCTTAGTAAATCCCTTTAAAAATAGGTAGAGCACGAGTAGAATCAACAAATGAGCAACGGCGCGCGAAGCGTTTCAACAAAGTCCCATTTAATTTCATATACCATTCATCCGATAGCGATGAAACTTGGCTGAGATGCTGTGTACACTCCAGGGAAGGTTTCTGGCTTAGTACATACATTTTACAATAGGTAGCGCACCAGTAGATTCAACAAATGAGCGATGACACGCGAAGCGTTTCAACAAAGTCCCGTATAAAGTCATATACCATTCGTCTGATAGTGATAAATGTTTGGTGAATTGTTGTGTACACTCCAGGAAAGGTTTCTGGCTAAGTAAATCCATTTTACAATACGAAGCGCACGTTTATGTTCAACAAATGAGTGACTACGCGCGAAGCGTTTCGACAACGTCCCGTATACGTTCACATACCATTCATCCGATTGCGATGAAACTTGGGTGAGATGTTGTGTACACTCCAGGGAAGGTTTCTGGCTGAGTACATCCATATTACAATATGTAGCGCAAGAGTAGAATCAACAAATGAGCGACGACACGCGAAGCGTTTCATTCAAGTCCTGTATGCATACATGTACCATTCGTCCGTACCTATGAAACTTGGGTGAGATGTTGTGTACACGTCATGGAAAATTTCTGGCTTAGTAAATCCCCTATACAATATGCAGCGCACAATTTGATTCAACAAATGAGGGACGACGCGCGAAGCGTTTCAACAAAGTCCCGTATAAGGTCATATACCATTCTGCCGTTAGCGGTGAAACTTGGGTGAAATATGGTTGACACTCCAAGGAAGGATTCTGGGTTAGTAAATACATTTCACAGTAGGTAGCACACGAGTAGATTCGACAAATAAACGGCGATAGCGATGAAACTTGGGTGAGATGTTGTGGACACTTACGTGACGGTTTCTAACTTAGTAAATACATTTTACAGTAGGTAGCGCACGAGTAGATTCAACAAATGAGTGACGGAGTGCGAATCGTTTAAACAAAATCAGGTATGCGTTCATATACTATTCATCCGATTGCGATGAAACATTGATCAGTTATTTTGTACCCGCCAGGGAAGGGGACTTAGTAAATCCATTTCACAATAAGTAGCGCAAGAGTAGATGCAACAAATGGGTGACGACGCGCAAAGCGTTTCAACAAAATTTCCTATTGCGTTCATATAACATTCTTCGATTGCGATGAAACCTTGATGAGTTATTGTGTACACGCCAGGGAAGGGCTTCGACTTAGTAATACATTTCTCAATAGGTAGCGCACGATTAGATCCAACAAATGAGTGACAGCGCACGAATCGTTTAAACAAAACCCCGTATACGTGCATATACAATTCATCCGATTGCGATGAATCACTGATGAGTTATTGTGTACACGCCAGGGAAGGGTTTTGACTTAGTAAATCCATTTCACAACAGGTAGCGTACGAGTAGATTCAACAAATGAGTGACAGCGATGAAACTTTTGTAAGTTGTTGTGCACGCTTCCACGAATGGTTCTAAATTAGAAAATCCATTTTACGATAGCTTAGAGGCAGCTAACATGTTGTGTATCCAAAAGCACTTCAAGAAACAGAATTTCAACGCCAACACTTTCTTTGATTGGCATTGCAACGCATGCCGGGTACAGCTTGTCTATATATATCTATATATATAAAAATCAATGTAACGTGATAGTTTGTCTGTGGGTGTGTATGTCTCCTATGCGTTCATATACCATTCGTCCGATTGCGATGAAACTTGGGTGAGATGTTGAGTACACTCCAAGGAAGGTTTCTGACTTAGTAAATCCATTTTACAATAGGTAGCGCACGCGTAGATTCAACAAATGAGCGACGATGCGCGAAGCATTTCAACAAAGTCCCGTATGTGTTCATATACCATTCGTCCGATTGCGATGAAACTTGGGTGAGATGTTGAGTACACTCCAAGGATGGTTTCTGACTTAGTAAATCCATTTTACAATAGGTAGCGCACGCGTAGATTCAACAAATGAGCGACGATGCGCGAAGCATTTCAACAAAGTCCCGTATGTGTTCATATACCATTCGTCCGATAGCGATGAATCTTGGGTGAGATGTTGAGTACACTCGAAGGAAGGTTTCTGACTTAGTAAATCCATTTTACAATAGGTAGCGCACGCGTAGATTCAACAAATGAGCGACGATGCGCGATGCATTTCAACAAAGTCCCGTATGTGTTCATATACCATTCGTCCGATTGCGATGAAACTTGGGTGAGATGTTGAGTACACTCCAAGGATGGTTTCTGACTTAGTAAATCCATTTTACAATAGGTAGCGCACGCGTAGATTCAACAAATGAGCGACGATGCGCGAAGCATTACAACAAAGTCCCGTATGTGTTCATATACCATTCGTCCGATAGCGATGAAACTTGGGTGAGATGTTGAGTACACTCCAAGGAAGGTTTCTGACTTAGTAAATTCATTTTACAATAGGTAGCGCACGCGTAGATTCAACAAATGAGCGACGATGCGCGAAGCATTTCAACAAAGTCCCGTATGTGTTCATATACCATTCGTCCGATTGCGATGAAACTTGGGTGAGATGTTGAGTACACTCCAAGGAAGGTTTCTGACTTAGTAAATCCATTTTACAATAGGTAGCGCACGCGTAGATTCAACAAATGAGCGACGATGCGCGAAGCATTTCAACAAAGTCCCGTATGCATTCATATACCATTCGTTCGATAGCGATGAAACATGGGTGAGATGTTGAGTACACTCCAAGGAAGGTTTCTGACTTAGTAAATCCATTTTACAATAGGTAGCGCACGCGTAGATTCAACAAATGAGCGACGATGCGCGAAGCATTTCAACAAAGTCCCGAATGCATTCATATACCATTCGTCCGATAGCTATGAAACTTGCGTAAAATGTTGTGTACACTGCAGGGAAATTTTCTGGCTTAGTACATCCACTTTACAATAGGCAGCGCACGATTAGATTCAACAAATGAGCTACGACGCGCGAAGCATTTCAACAAAGTCACGTTTGCGTTCATATACCATTCGTCCGATAGCGATGAAACTAGGCTGAGATTTTGTGTGCACTCCAGGGAAGGTTTCTAGCTTAGTAAATCCCTTTAAAAATAGGTAGAGCACGAGTAGAATCAACAAATGAGCAACAAATGAGCGACGATGCGCGAAGCATTTCAACAAAGTCCCGTATGTGTTCATATACCATTCGTCCGATAGCGATGAATCTTGGGTGAGATGTTGAGTACACTCCAAGGAAGGTTTCTGACTTAGTAAATCCATTTTACAATAGGTAGCGCACGCGTAGATTCAACAAATGAGCGACGATGCGCGATGCATTTCAACAAAGTCCCGTATGTGTTCATATACCATTCGTCCGATTGCGATGAAACTTGGGTGAGATGTTGAGTACACTCCAAGGATAGTTTCTGACTTAGTAAATCCATTTTACAATAGGTAGCGCACGCGTAGATTCAACAAATGAGCGACGATGCGCGAAGCATTTCAACAAAGTCCCGTATGTGTTCATATACCATTCGTCCGATAGCGATGAAACTTGGGTGAGATGTTGAGTACACTCCAAGGAAGGTTTCTCACTTAGTAAATCCATTTTACAATAGGTAGCGCACGCGTAGATTCAACAAATGAGCGACGATGCGCGAAGCATTTCAACAAAGTCCCGTATGTGTTCATATACCATTCGTCCGATTGCGATGAAACTTGGGTGAGATGTTGAGTACACTCCAAGGAAGGTTTCTGACTTAGTAAATCCATTTTACAATAGATAGCGCACGCGTAGATTCAACAAATGAGCGACGATGCGCGAAGCATTTCAACAAAGTCCCGTATGCATTCATATACCATTCGTTCGATAGCGGTGAAACATGGGTGAGATGTTGAGTACACTCCAAGGAAGGTTTCTGACTTAGTAAATCCATTTTACAATAGGTAGCGCACGCGTAGATTCAACAAATGAGCGACGATGCGCGAAGCATTTCAACAAAGTCCCGAATGCATTCATATACCATTCGTCCGATAGCTATGAAACTTGCGTAAAATGTTGTGTACACTGCAGGGAAATTTTCTGGCTGAGTACATCCACTTTACAATAGGCAGCGCACGATTAGATTCAACAAATGAGCTACGACGCGCGAAGCATTTCAACAAAGTCACGTTTGCGTTCATATACCATTCGTCCGATAGCGATGAAACTAGGCTGAGATTTTGTGTGCACTCCAGGGAAGGTTTCTAGCTTAGTAAATCCCTTTAAAAATAGGTAGAGCACGAGTAGAATCAACAAATGAGCAACGGCGCGCGAAGCGTTTCAACAAAGTCCCATTTAATTTCATATACCATTCATCCGATAGCGATGAAACTTGGCTGAGATGCTGTGTACACTCCAGGGAAGGTTTCTGGCTTAGTACATACATTTTACAATAGGTAGCGCACCAGTAGATTCAACAAATGAGCGATGACACGCGAAGCGTTTCAACAAAGTCCCGTATAAAGTCATATACCATTCGTCTGATAGTGATAAATGTTTGGTGAATTGTTGTGTACACTCCAGAAAAGGTTTCTGGCTAAGTAAATCCATTTTACAATACGAAGCGCACGTTTATGTTCAACAAATGAGTGACTACGCGCGAAGCGTTTCGACAACGTCCCGTATACGTTCACATACCATTCATCCGATTGCGATGAAATTTGGGTGAGATGTTGTGTACACTCCAGGGAAGGTTTCTGGCTGAGTACATCCATATTACAATATGTAGCGCAAGAGTAGAATCAACAAATGAGCGACGACACGCGAAGCGTTTCAACCAAGTCCTGTATGCATACATGTACCATTCGTCCGTACCTATGAAACTTGGGTGAGATGTTGTGTACACGTCATGGAAAATTTCTGGCTTAGTAAATCCCCTATACAATATGCAGCGCACAATTTGATTCAACAAATGAGGGACGACGCGCGAAGCGTTTCAACAAAGTCCCGTATAAGGTCATATACCATTCTGCCGTTAGCGGTGAAACTTGGGTGAAATATGGTTGACACTCCAAGGAAGGATTCTGGGTTAGTAAATACATTTCACAGTAGGTAGCACACGAGTAGATTCAACAAATAAACGGCGATAGCGATGAAACTTGGGTGAGATGTTGTGGACACTTACGTGACGGTTTCTAACTTAGTAAATACATTTTACAGTAGGTAGCGCACGAGTAGATTCAACAAATGAGTGACGGAGTGCGAATCGTTTAAACAAAATCAGGTATGCGTTCATATACTATTCATCCGATTGCGATGAAACATTGATCAGTTATTTTGTACCCGCCAGGGAAGGGGACTTAGTAAATCCATTTCACAATAAGTAGCGCAAGAGTAGATGCAACAAATGGGTGACGACGCGCGAAGCGTTTCAACAAAATTTCCTATTGCGTTCATATAACATTCTTCGATTGCGATGAAACCTTGATGAGTTATTGTGTACACGCCAGGGAAGGGCTTCGACTTAGTAATACATTCCTCAATAGGTAGCGCACGAGTAGATTCAACAAATGAGTGACAGCGCACGAATCGTTTAAACAAAAACCCCTATACGTGCATATACCATTCATCCGATTGCGATGAATCATTGATGAGTCATTGTGTACACGCCAGGGAAGGGTTTCGACTTAGTAAATCCATTTCACAATAGGTAGCGTACGATTAGATTCAACAAATGAGTGACAGCGACGAAACTTTTTGAATGTTGTTGTGCACGCTCCCTCGAATGGTTCTAAATTAGAAAATCCATTTTATGATAGCTTAGAGGCAGTTAACATGTTGTGTATCCAAAATCACTTCAAGAAACAGAATTTCAACGCCAACACTTTCTTTGATTGGCATTGCAACGCATGCCGGGTACAGCTTGTTTATTATAAATCAATGTTACTTGATAGTATGTATGTGGGTGTGTATGTCTCCTATGCGTTCATACATCACCCATCCGAGTGCGCTGAAACTTGGGTGAGATGTTGATTACTCTCCAAGGAAGGTTTCTGGCTTAGTAAATCCATTTTACAATAGGCAGCGCACGAGTAGATTCAACAAATGAGCTACGACGCACGAAGCACTTCAACAAAGTCACGTATGCGTTCATATACCATTAGTCCGATAGGGATGAAACTTGGGTGAGATGTTGTGTACACTCCAGGAAAGGTGTCTGGCTTAGTAAATTTACTTTACAATAGGCAGCACACGGTTAGATTCAACAAATAAGCTACGACGCGCGAAACGTTTCATCAAAGTCCCGTATGCGTTCATATACCATTCGTCCGATAGCGATGAAACTTGGATGAGATATTGAGTACATTCTAAGGAAGGATTCTGGCTTAGTATATCCATTTAACAATTGATAGCGCACGAGTAGATTCAACAAATGAGCGACGACGCGCGAAGCGTTTCAAAAAAGTCCCGTATGCGTTCATTCATATACCATTCGGCCGTTAGCGATGAAACTTGGGTGAGATATTGAGTACATTCTAAGGAAGGATTCTGGCTTAGTATATCCACTTTACAATTGGTAGCGCACGAGTAGATGCAACAAATGAGCGACGACACGCAAAACGTTTCAAGAAAGTCCCGTATACATTCATATACCATTCGTCCGATAGCTATGAAACTTGGGTTATATGTTATGTACACTTTTGGAAAGGTTTATGGCTGAGTAAATCCACTTTACAATAGGCAGCGCACGTGAAGATACAACAAATGAGCTACGACGCGCGAAGCGTTTCAACAAAGTCACGTATGCGTTCATATACCATTCGTCCGATAGCGATGACGCTTGGGTGAGATATTGAGTACACTCTAAGGAAGGATTCTGGCTTAGCAAATATACTTTACTATAGGTAGCGCACGAGTAGATTCAACAAATGAGCGACGACGCGCGAAGCGTTTCAACAAAGTAACGTACGCGTTCATATAGGCCTACCATTCGTCCGATGGCGATGAAACTTGGCTGCGATGTCGTGCACAGTCCAGGGAAGGTTTTTTGACTTAGAAAATCCATTGCACAATAGGTATCGCATGAGTAGATTCAACTAATGAGCGAAGGCACGCGAATCGCTTCAACAAGTCCCGTATGCGTTCATATAGGCCTACTATTCATCCAATTGCGATGAAACTTGGGTGAGTTGTTGTGCACACTGCAGGGAACGTTTCTGATTTAGTAAGTCCATTGTATAATGGGTTGCGCACGAGTAGTTTCAACAAATGAGTGACGGCGCACAAACCGTTTCAACAAAGTTCCATCTGCGTTCATATACCATTCATCCGATTGTGATGAAACTAGGGTGAGTTGTTGTGCACACTGCAGGGAAGGTTTCTGACTTAGCAAATCCATTGTACAATTGGTAGCGCGCGAGTTGATTCAACAAATGAGTGACGGCGCGCGAATCGTTTAAACAAAATCCCGTAAGCGTTCATATGCCATTCATCCGATTGCGATGAATCTTTGATGATTTGTTGTGTATACGCCAGGGAAGGTTTTCGACTTAGTAAATCCATTTTACAGTAGGTAGTGCACGAGTTGATGCAACAAATGAGTGACGACGCGTGAAGTGTTTCAGAAGAGTCCCATCTGCGTTCATATACCATTCATCCGATTGCGATTAAACTTTGGTGAATTGTTGCGCACTCTCCCACAAATGTTTCAAAATTAGTAAATCCATTTTACGATAGCTTAGAGGCAGTTAACGGAAATTGAAGAAAAATTGTGTATCCAAAAGCACTTCAAGAAACCAAATTACAATGCCAACACTTTCTTTGATTGGCATTGCAACGCATGCCGGGAACAGCTTGTAAAAAATAAATTACGAGCCTTACAGTTGTCGCATATGATGTGTAACATGTGACATGATATCCCTTGTTAACTGTGAACTCTGTTGTTCATTGAAATAACTACTTGTAAAACTGCAGTGCCAAATCCTGGCCGGTTTTCAGCAAATATGATATAATGAATATCTTCACACCAAACAACGACAACTTGAAGACGATTTATTGTAGGAATATCTTTAATGGGGCCTCCAAGCCTTGAAGTAAACCGTATGCGATGTACATTCCACATAGTGCTGTATTTTTGCCGACAGTACCTCGAATACTTACATTAAATAAGAATACAGCAAAAGAAGAAGAACCAGACATTACTGTGCAGAAGTGGACTGGGCAGTTAGGAAGATGAAGTTGGGAAATGCTGTGAGAATCGACGAAGTGGCAATAGAAATGATCAAGGTGGCAGGACCAGTGGGACTGCATTGGACATACAGACTTCTCAGGAGTGTGTGGGGAGAGAAGAAAGTAGGCTACCTGAAGCCTGGAAAAAGGGAATAATATTGCCAATATTCAAGAAAGGAGACTGGAAGGTGTGTGGTAACTACCGAGGAATCACCATCATATCGCATGTTGCCAAAGTAATGGAAAGAATCCTAGAAAAAAAGAATTAGAGTAAAGGTGGAAAGCCAAATAGAGGAGGAGCAGTTTGGATTTAGAGGGGGCAGGTCAACAGTGGATCCCATTTTCATTCTGAGACAGAACATTGAAAAGAGTGGGGAATATGGGAAGGATATGGTAATGACTTGTATTGATCTAGAAAAGGCCTATGATAGCATCCCTAGAAAAAAAAAGTTTGGGAAAGCTTAACAAATAGGGGGATAGGCAAGGAACTGAGAGACATGATAAAAGGAATGTGCATGGAGTGCTACAGTAGTGTGAAGACTAGAGTCGGGACATCGGAATGGTTTAAAATTGACACTGGACTAAAGCAAGGAAGTGTGTTGACACCATTATTGTTCGTAATGGTGATGGATGACATCATGAAGGCAGCAATGAAAGAATATAGTAGGGCAAAGATGAAAATAATGTTGTTTGCAGACGACGTTGTGATCTGAGGCGAGGATGAGATGGAGGTACAAGAACAGTTAGACGTAATGAATGAAAAGATTGAGCAATGGGGATTGAAGATAAATGTGGAGAAGAGTAAAACAGTGGTGATGAGTAGAGATAAGAAAGAGGGAACAGGAGTGATCAAAGTAGGAGATAAGGAATTGGAAGTAGTTAAACACTTCAAATACTTGGGAATTGAACTGACTGAAGATGGAAGACTAGATTTGGAAATTAGCAGAAGAATACAACTCGGGAGATGCTTTCTACCAACAGGTACGGGGACTAGTATGGAACAAGGATATACCAATTAAGGCTAAAGAAGTTATGTACAAAGCATATTATGTTCCTATAATGACATATGCAGCATAAACTTGGACAATGACTAAGAGGGATGAGAGCAGAGTACAAGCAGCTGAGATGAGATTCCTGAGAAGTATGGTCCAGAAAACGAGAAGGGACAGAGTGAGAAATGAAGATATGCGGAAAGAACTGGGAGTACAGAAACTAAATGACAAACTGGAGCAAAACAGATTGAGATGGTTTGGACATGTCAAACGGATGAATGAAGTAAGGCTAGCAAGACGAGCACTGGAACGACGGATGACTGGGAAGAGAGGACGAGGAAGACCAAGAATGCGTTGGATGGACTCGGTGGAGAATAGTATTAGAAAACGGAACCTGGATTGGAACACTGTGTCGGAAGAGGAATGGTGGAACGACAGATCAAAGTGGAGAGGAACCATATTTGCCCCCACCAAGTGTCAACTGGAAAAGGGGAAATTAAGATGATGATGATGATGACAGCAAAAGTATGAAGATTTAAAAATCATTGTTTTCAGCAAATATGATATAATGAATATGTTCACACCAAAGAACGACAATTTGAAGATGATTTATTGTAGGAATATCTTTGATGGGGCCTCCAAACCTTGAAGTAAACCATATGTGATATACATTCCACATAGCCACATGGCCGAGAGTACGTCGTGGTATCAATCTCCGCCACCGCACGCAATCATTGTTTCCGTCCCATCCATTTCCGTTTCATTATTTCCGTCCCATCCATTTCCGTTTCATTTTTCAAAATCACCCCCACAAAAAATATAGACATACCGAGTGGAAAGGTGTTACACATCAATAAATAAAGAACAGCCTTCCATTTCCCATAAGGGCTATGGCCTCCTGCATTGCAGGGACAGTGCACAGGTTTACACTTCAGGTGAGCAAGTCCTGAGGAGCATAAATTGGTCCTAGTGTTAGCGTACATACTGTTTCTCAGAGTTGTTTCTGGCAGTAGACTTGCCACCTCGCATTTAAGCTCTCCCAAAGGCCAACTGACAGCGACACCGGAATGCGATCCCACAACTTTAGGAGCGTTATCACTGTCCCACGCAGCCGGCAGAGTACATTATGAGTCTCTGATTGTTGTTCATTTAGACAAGTCGGGTGCCTTGTCTAGCTCCTGTAAAAGCTGAAACTATCAACGATAAACTAAATTTAGTTGCTACTAAAACTCAGCAATTCTTCTAGGTTTGTGCCGTGCCTCCGGGGTCCGGGCGCGCACACCAAGAGCCCGCCGATGAGCCAGCTTGGTGTCCTAGGCGAAACCCCACACAAAACACGGCACAAACCTAGAAGAATTGCTGAGTTTTAATTCACTGGCCGAGAAAGCCAATATAACATCTTTTTGGAAGCCTTCATAGGGAGGTTGAGGCTGCTTGGGCTTTTAGTTCTCGCAGTCAAGAGGTACAGTTGCACCTTATATAAAGGGAGGTGGCGCGCAGTTCGTCACTCCAGTGGGGGTCCGGGCGGGGACACCAAGAGCCCACCGAAGAGCCAGCTTGGTGTCCGAGGCGAAACCCCACATAAGACACGGCACAAACCTAGAAGAATTGCTGAGTTTTGATTCACTGGCCGTGAAAGCCAATATACCTTATTTTTAGTTGCTACTGTATCACAGTATTTCCAGGGTAAGACGCTACGAAAAGTTAGTGAGGAAAGAATGAGCAATAGCGTGGGCCATTAAGGAGAATGCAAAGTGTATCGTTATAAAGAAAGAATAAAAAGAACTTGAGTAATTAACACGTCATTACCATGGGCGATAATACGGAGCCGAGGGGAGTACAATACCAGCATAAAAATAGCCGCTATGTGCCATAGCTCTCATTAATACCAGTGTGTCGCTGAGAGATAGGATCACTGTACTGTGTACCTTATAAATTAAAAACGTACCAAGCAGCAGGGGAGAAGTAATGATCTCTGATTGGTCCAACACGACCTATATAACTCCTTCTTTTTATCGGGGCTAGAATTCAAAGTGTTATAAATGAGAGGCAGAGTCATTAGAGACTGTGAATATTACATAAATTGAAGCAAGCTATGAACTGTACGCGCTCCAGTTCACGGTAGTAATGGGAATCAACCAATAAACAATGCGCTTCACTTTTCTCTGCTCAGCGATGTACTGTTTCACCCCTCACATGTTGTACCTTGATTGCTTCGTGTGGATGAAGTATGGATATACCAGGTGTTTCACCTATGAGACATCAGTCGCCAATCATCCATTGATCCTCAAGACACTTTCATTTGAAGGGTCCAGGAGATAAAATTCTTGAATAGGTATGTATTAAAGAATTTTATCTCCTGGACCCTTGAAATGAGCCTATAATGGCAATAATTTAGACACGAGTATGTTTATAAAACGAGCGTCGCCAGTTTTATAATTTCCATACGAGTGTCTTAATTAACATTATAGGAGAGTTGCATACGACTGTTTATGTTCGACGAAAATTATAACTATTTTATGTTCGAACATAAATATTCATAAATATCTGTCGAGATTTCGCCAGTTTTATGTACTGAACAGAGCGCATGGGACGCAGACAATACCTCGTATTTGACCATGGCCTCCTCGATTACTCCACTATGACACTAGTCAAGCAGTGAAATTTAAATTAGGAGGCCGTGGAAATCAGCGCAGGTGCGATGCTATCGTTACCTAATTGGTCACACAACTGTTTCTTGAGCTCTGATTGGCTGGAGAAACTGTTTCATAATGAAAAATAGTGTTATACCCTTGCTGGGTGTTTCAAGAAGCTCCTCAATGCAGAGGAACCTGAAGAGAGACTCACCTTCCATGACTCTCCTTCCAGAAATCCAGACTCCTTACCGCCCACCATAGAAGAAATAAGGGAGATTATCAAGAGCCTAAAGAACAACAAGGCCTCAGGTGAAGACGGTATAGTTGCAGAAATGTGGAAACATGCTGATGAACAATCAATACAAAACCTCCATCAAATCATACAGGACATTTGGGCAACGGAGACCTTACCTGAGGGATGGACCTCAGCTGTGATCCATCCTCTACACAAGAAAGGTAGTAGGATTGATCTTGATAACTACAGAGGCATCTCTCTTATATCTGTCACATACAAGATAATATCTCAAGCCTTGCTAACCAGAGTTACTAGTCAACTAGATTCCCAACGAAGTGAATATCAGGCCGGTTATCATGCAAATAGATCATGCATAGAGCAAATACAGAACCTCAAGACAATCTTAAGGTACACGAATTGCGGCAGACATCGATGGGTAGACATACTAGTGGATTTCCAGAAGGCGTATGATTCAATTGACAGACAGACCCTTTTCTCCACTCTATGGGAATTAGGACCGGATGCGAAGACCACCAGACTAATCCAGGCTATACTGAAGACTACGACCTCCAAAGTCAAGTTCAGAGGTGAGCTTTCAGACAGCTTCTCTATCCAAACAGAAGTTAGGCAAGGTGATGGCATTTCTTGTATTCTCTTCAATTGTGTACTTGAGAAGATTATCAGGGAATGGACTACCACGTTACCATCAGGAACAGGACTGCAAATTGGGTACAAGAAAGGCAATCTCAATGTACCTTGCCTGGCCTTTGCCGACGACCTTACCTTTTTAGGGAACAACATAGAAGAAGCTGCTCACCAACTACAGAGCCTCTATAACATAGCAGCTAAAGCTGGCTTGAAGGTCAATAAACAAAAAACAGTGTTCATGACAAATATAAATGGAGCCCCATCTACTATTCTTGTGAAAGACACCGCAATTCAAAACGTTCCTACAGTGAAGTACCCAGGGGAGTGGATTCCAGCAAACGAGAGTGAAACCTTAGCAATAGACACTAGATGCACGAAACTGGAAAGGGTCTACCACTCCTGTAAGAGCATCTACACATCCAAGTGCCTCTCTAAGAACCTTAAACTTCTACATTACAACTCAGCAGTAAGACCTTCCGTTCTATATGCCTCTGAGTGTCTCCTGATGAACCGGAAAGGCCCACTGAGGAAACTAGAGCTCAAGGAACGGAAAATATTTAGAAGGATTTTAGGACCAATAAGGGAAGAGGGTGGTACTTACAGGATCAGGCACAACAATGAGCTCTGTGATCATCAAGAAGATATCGCCACATCCATGAGGAAGAGACGATTAGCTTTCTACGGACATCAGACACGCATGGGTCCAGATAGACTTACCAGCCAGATCTTCACCACGACAGGAAGAGGGAAAGCGTCCAAAAAGAAATGGATCACCACAGTGAAGTCAGACCTAGATCAACTTGGAATTTCATCAAAAAACATACAGGATCGATCACAATTCCGACAGATGATTCAACATGGTGTCTTTCCAGTGTCTCTCACCAGCAGGAAGAGTACAGGGACTACCAGACCGAAGTGGACACAGGAAAGAAAGCAGAAACACAGCCAGAAGATGAAAGCTGCCTGGGCTAAGAAGAAACATAAATTCCTTACAAGAAGTCAAAACGAGCCCCGTGGTCCTCAGTAGGCCCAAACGAAAAAAAGAAGAAGAAGAAGTGTTATAATGACCCTCATTATGATACAGTTTTCTGGTATATAATATTTACATTTCGACATCGTCGAACATAAAATAAGTTAATGGTGGAATGTGTTAGGGAATGTCAAGTAGCATCTTCTGATTGTAGTTCTTTGTGAAAAATCGATCAGAGTAGAATCTTGACGTCACGTGGAATAATGATCTAAGTCCTTAAGTTGTTTGATAATACGAGTGTAAATGAATTATGTAACATTTCATTCATATAAATCTTGAAAGCAATAATTCTTCAGTGTTGTTTTACAGTAGAGTTTCATTTTTTTAAATGAATACAACTGGAATACTGGATACAACGCTAAATGTTCGCCCTAAGGGCCTGCGATATCATTCCCGGCAAGGTTGTGAAAAGTTAACTTCGTATGGTTCACTTTCTTGGCTCGAATATTGAATGGCTGTGAGCATTTATAACTCACTTCAACCTCATTACTACTTGCAGTTCGCATATGGACGGCAACCCAAATGACCTTCCCCAGCTACTTCCCAAAGCCATATGCTATTATTATTATTATTATCGGTTTATACAGTACATATAACACATTTCTGGTATATTACAACGTAACTATACGGGCTTCAGTGAACCAAAGTATAGCTACGGAAACAGAAACTTCTAAGCTAGAATTTCGCTACCCATGAACTTCCAAACGATTCTGGTTGTTGATAGAACTACTGCCTTCTGCATTAGTTTGTACAGCCGAGTATCCAGATCCAGTTCTTTAAGGCCATGGAGCAAGGTACTTGGGAACACGCCCGTACTCGAGACAATGATAGGTATGGTCTTCACTCGCTCTACGTGCCATTGTCTTTTGATAGGGTCGACCAACTCGCTGTATTTGCTGATCTTTTCAATGTGTTTTGACTGGAGATTCTTGTTGTTAGAAATCGCAACATCAATCAATGTAGTTTGCTTGGTTTTCTTGTTTACAACCACCAGATCCGGCCTGTTGTGTGATACCGATTGATCAGTCAAAATAGTTCGGTCCCAATACAGCTTGTATTCATTGTTTTCAAGAACACACTCTGGCTGATATTGGTGGTACGGAACTTTCTTTCCTTTCAAAAGCTGAAACTTATCAGCCAACTCCTGATGCAAGATTTTAGCAACTGCATCATGCCTTTGTTTGTTCTCTGGGGCCAGGAAATATCTACATGCAGATGTAATGATCGAGGAAGCAGGCTGGTAGAATTCTGCACCGAGCATGAATTGGTCATAGCTAACACCTTGTTCAATAACCACAATAGAAGAATATACACATGGATGAGACCAGGAGATACAGGGTGTTACCAAATCGACTTCATTATGGTCAAGCAGAGGTTTCGAAACCAGATTTTGGATTGTAAAACATATCCTGGTGCTGACATAAACTCTGATCACAATCTGGTTTTAATGAAATGCAGATTAAATTTGAAGAAACTGAAGAAAAGTCAAAAGCCAAAAAGGTGGGCAATAGACAGACTGAAAGAGAAGGATGTAAACGAAAGATTCAAGAAGAGTATAAAGGAAGGACTAATGAAAAACCCTAAACAAACTTCAATTGCAGACGAATGAGCACTTTTGAAGAATGAAATATCAAAATCCGCAGAAGAAAACATTGGTAGGAAAGAAAGAATAGATAGAAAACCGTGGATCACTCAGGATATACTAGAATTGATGGATGAAAGGCGGAAACACAAGAATCTTAGAGATGAAAAGGGGAAAGCAGAATACAGACGTCTGAGAAATGAGGTTAACAAGAAGTGCAAGGAAGAGAAAGAAGAATGGTTGAAAGAGAAATGTGCAGGTATAGAAAATTGTCTGAAATTAGGAAAAGTAGACACAGCTTATCGAAGGATTAAGAATACTTTTGGGGAAAAGAAGACTAAGTGCTGAAATATTTAGGACACAAATGGAAAGCCTCTAACAGATAGGGAAGAAAAGGTTGGAGAGTTTGTATAAGTGAAAGGAGATTGAGAATCATGTAATGGAAAGGGAGGAGGAAATTGATGAGGATGCGAAAGGAGATTTAATATTGAGATCAGAATTTGATAGAGCTTTGGAAGACTTAAGCAGGAACAAAGCACCAGGCATAGATGATATACTGATTGAGTTGTTACGCTGCATAGGAGATGAAGGTCTGATCAGGTTATTTCACTTGGTGTGTGGGATTTTGGAGACAGGTGAGGTACCCCCTGATTTCAAGAAGAATGTAATCATCCCTATACCAAAGAAAGTGGGAGCTGACAGATGTGAAGATTACCGTACAATCAGCTTGATTACTCATGCTTCAAAGATCCTGTCTAGAATAATTTTCAAGAGGATTGAAAGCCAGATAGAAACGGAGTTGGGTGAAGACCAGTTTGGTTTCAGGAGAAATGTAGGAACAAGGGAAGCTGTACTAACAAGGGAACGGATCGCGGTGTAAAATTCTGATCTGTTTGAAATTTAGTACATAATAATCCTACAGAGTTGTACAATGACGAAGTGAAAACCGCAAGGGCCGATTTCAATTTTGAACGCCAATATTGAACGCTGAAAATCTGCCGGACGACGGCATGATCGAGTAGGTGGGGGAGAGGTAAAGCTGACCTTCAAGCCTTGCAGCACGCGCCGGCTCCCGGCCACTAGGCAGCAACCTGCCGTGCTGCGATGCATTCCACACTTTAAACGTTCCCCTCACACATCTACCCTCTCAAGGCAGACCGGGTTCGATTCCCGGTCAATGCATGTGAGATTTTCGATGTGAAATGCCATGTCCTGTGGTTCGGCTTGCACGTAAAATGGAGGTCCCTTGGCTCCTTCCTCTCGATAAGAGTATAAAATGCAACATATTGTGATGTTTTGCACTTGGCCATACTATAAATAAATAAATAAAATAACTTTTTTTTTTCAGTTTTACTCTTTGTAATCCTTGCAATAGTGAATGCTTACAAAAAAAAAGTGGTCAATGAAAAAAGATTGCTTGCACCACGCGCACCTTGCAACACTTTCTTTTATACACATATCGCAAGCATGTTGGACAGCATCATCCTTGCAACAAAATTGAACGGGGTTCACAAAGCAAGCAAGCAGTGTTTCAACATAACCAGATTTGTACCAACTGTATTTCCACATGTTACGAAACCGCGGAGAAGATAGTTGGTAGTGGGTCAATGATTGGGTTTTTAAAATATTATTGCGCAAATGAATGTTAATGTCGAAATTGTATAATACAATTAGGTCATAAAAATAACGAACAAATAGTTTCCATATCCGGAAACCAAGCACATCTAACAGCTGAATCATTCCAGTAGTTCTCTGGAGAATAGATTTAACAATGATAGCTTTGTTGGCGGGTTTTGACGCTAATATATTTGCTTCACTTTACTTTGAGCTGTCCACGAATCCAAGAGTAAAAAACTGTCGTCTGGTACAGTTTGAAAATAAACATCTTGTAACCACTTTTGAAGTAGCTTTTTAGTTAACTTTCCGGACGGGGACGAAAATACAAATAAATCATCTGCTGTAAACAAAGTTCTTTTAACAATAGGGCCAAATTCACCGTCCTTTTCTTTTAACACAACTAACAGTTTAGATAACAGTTCTCCATCGGCAGATATTACAGACTGAATTGTATAGCTGTGTGTTAATGAGTTCAACGATTGCACTTCTGCGAAAATTCTTTTGTCTCCCTTTACATGTACCGTATGTCCTGCATGGAACCATCGCGTGCTGCTTGGATTGAAGGTCAGCTTTACCTCTCCCCACCTTCTCGCTCATGCCACCGCCCGGCAGGTTTTTGGCATTCAAAACTGAAAGTGGCCCGTGCAGTTTTCACTACGTCATTGTGCAAATTGTACAACATTGTACTACAAAGTAGCCGCTTGCTTTACGAACCCCGTTCAATTTTGTTTCAAGGATGATGCTGTCCAAAATGCATGCGATATATGTATAAAAGAAAGTGTTGCAAGGTGCGCGTGGTGCAAGCAATCTCTTTGTATTGACCAATTTTTTGTAAGCATTCACTATTGCAAGGATTACAAAGAGTAAAACAGAAAAAAAAGTTGTTTTATTTATTTATAGTATGGCCAAGTGCAAAACATCAAAATATGTTGCATTTTATACTCTTATCGAGAGGAAGGAGCCACGGGACCTCCATTTTACGTGCAAGCCGAACCACAGGACATGGCATTTCACATCGAAAATCTCACATGCATTGACCGGGAATCGAACCCGGTCCGCCTTGAGAGGGTAGATGTGTGAGGGGAACGTTTAAAGTGTGGAATGCATCGCAGCACGGCAGGTTGCTGCCTAGTGGCCGGGAGCCGGCGCGTGCTGCAAGGCTTGAAGGTCAGCTTTACCTCTCCCCCACCTACTCGATCATGCCGTCGTCCGGCAGATTTTCAGCGTTCAATATTGGCGTTCAAAATTGAAATCGGCCCTTGCGGTTTTCACTACGTCATTGTACAACTCTGTAGGATTATTATGTACTAAATTTCAAACAGATCAGAATTTTACACCGCGATCCGTTCCCTTGTAAGTCTTAGGCTGATTTTGGAAGGTAGAATAAGGAAAGATAAGAGAACGTTCATGGCTTTTGTAGACTTAGAAAAGGCTTTTGATAACGTTGATTGGACTAAATTGTTTGACATTTTGAAATCGATTGGAATAAAGTACAGGGATAGGAGGGTGATATACAATCTGTACAGAAACCAGACAGCAGTCATTCGAGTTGAAGGACATGAGAGAGAAGCTGGTATTCAGAAAGGTGTAAGGCAAGGCTGCAACTTATCACCCACACTTTTCAATCTTTACATTGAACAAGCAATGAAGGAAATTAAGAGAAAAATTTAAAGTGGGAGTGAAGATTCAAGGAGAAATAATTTCAACTCTGAGATTTGCTGATGACATCGTCATCTTGGCCGACAAGCCAGAGCATTTGAATGAGTTTTTGAATGGTATGGACTCCGTCTTACGGAAATAAATCATGATGAAAATAAATAAATGTAAAACAAAAATACTGGAATGCAGTCAAAATAAATCAGAAACCTCTATGGAGATCAAATTGGCAGGTGAAAAGCTGAAGGAAGTAGGAGACTTCTGTTACTTAGGAAGCAGAATAACCAGTGATGGACGAAGCAAAGAGGATATTAAAAGTAGGTTGGCTCAGGCAAAGAAAGCATTTCTACAAAAAAAGGAATCTGCTGACATCGTATATAGATTTAGGTATTAGGAAGTCATTTTTGAAAGCCTTTGTCTGGAGCGTGGCGCTCTATGGAAATGAAACTTGGATTATTGGTGCAGCAGAAAAGAGGAGAATTGAAGCATTTGAAATGTGGTGTTACAGGAGAATGATGAAGATCAGATGGGTAGATAGGGTTACAAACAAAGAGGTATTAAGACGAGTGGGAGAGGAGAGATGTTTCTGGCGACTGCTAATGAAGAGAAGAGATAGGTTGGTAGGACACATACTAAGACACCCAGGAATAGCAAGCTTAGTTATGGAAGGAAGGGTCGAGGACAAAAACTGTAGGGGTAGACCAAGGTTAGAATATGTTAAACAGATTGCCTCGGATGTAGGGTGTCGGAGCTATGTAGAGATGAAACGAATAGCTCAGGACAGGGAGGCATGGAGGGCTGCATCAAACCAGTCAAAAGACTGAAGACTCAAACAACAGATGTAATATGCTGTATTGTTTCTGACTGTTGACATCCGTAGGGGCACTTATCATCTGGTACAGCGGGATCTTATACAATGAACTTGAGGTAGTTCCTTGTAGGGATGACTTGGTCTTGAATTGCTAGCATAAAACCTTCAGTTTCTGGAAAGATCTGTCCTGAAGTGAGCCAGTAGTTTGACGCAGTTGTATCAACATTTGCTTGACTCACCTCATTTGGATGTCTTCCATGCAAAGGTTTTGCTTTACATGCTTCCATCTTCTGAAGGTCAGTATGCAGGAGGTGTTGAATCTCTTGCTGACACAAGACCAGTGGCGTTGATCTGTCCGCCTCACTGATGGCTCTGTGAAGTACAGATGACCTCGCTTCTGCGTAGAAGTACTCCCTAAGGCTGACTATCTGTCGTTTCATCTGATTATCAATGTCAACGAACCCACGTCCACCTAGGCTTCTGGGTAGAGTCAATCGCTCTATTGAAGATCGTGGGTGGTGTTTCCTTCCTTTTGTGAGCATCGTTCTCATTTTTCGTTCAAGTCCTTCGATGTCCGTTTTACACCATTTGATTATTCCAAAGGAGTAGCCCAGCACAGGTACAGCATACGTGTTAACAGCTTTCACTGGGTTTTTGCTGTTCAAGTGCGTTTTTATGATTTGTTTTAATCTTTTGACAAATTCACAGGACAGATCTTTCTTTATTGACACATGGTCAATATGCTTAGCTTGTTTTACTCCTAAGTATTTGTAGGTGTCTTCTGCCAACATAGCCCTAATATGCTGTCCATCTTCCAGCTCATACCCGGACTTCTCACCACCTTTAGTGTCCGACACTTGTCCAAACCAAATCCCATTTGTATGTCTCGTGATAATGCTTCAACTATTCTCAACAAGTTTTCCAGATGCGACTCTGTTTCGGCATAGAGTTTAAGGTCGTCCATGTATAACAGATGATTTAGCCGAGTACCAACTCTCGTATTACTATTATTATATTATTATTATTATTATTATTCGAGAAGCTGGTATTCAGAAAGGTGTAAGGCAAGGCAGCGACGTATCACCAATATTTTTCAATCTATGCATTGAACAAGCAATGAAAGTAATTGGAAAAATATTCAAAGTAGGAGTAAAGATTCAAGGAGAAATAATTTCTGAGATTTGCTGACGACATCTTCATCTTAGCCGACACCCCAGAGGAGTTGAATGAGTTTTTAAATGGTATGGATTCTGTCTTGAGGAAAGAATTCATGATGAGAATTAATAAATGTAAAACAAAAATATTGGAATGCAGTCGAAAGAAATCAGAAACCCCTATGGATGTCGAATTGGCAGGTGAACAGCTAAAGAAAGTAGGTGACTTATGTTCCTTGGTTAGGAAAATAACCAGTGATGGATGAAGCAAAGAGGATATAAAAAGTAGGTTAGCACAGGCAAGGAAAGCATTTCTACAGAAAGAGTATGTTGACATCGAATATAGATTTAGGTATTAGGAAGTCATTTTTGAAGGCCTTCGTCTGGAGCATGGCGCTCTATGGAAGTGAAACTTGGACTATTGGTGCAGCAGAAAAGAGGAGAATTGAAGCGTTTGAAATGAGGTGTTACAGGAGAATGATGAAGATCAGATGGGTAGCTAGGGTTACGAATGAAGAGGTATTAAGACGAATGGGAGAGGAGAGATGTTTCTGGCAACTGCTATGGAAGAGAAGAGATAGGCTGGTAGGATACGTACAAAGACACCCAGGAATAGCAAACTTAATAATGGAGGGAAGGGTTGAGGATGAGAACCGTAGGGGTAGACCAAGGTTTGAATATGTTAAACAGATTGCCTCTAATGTAGGGTGTGGTAGCTATGTAGAGATGAAACTATTAGCTCAGAACAGGGACGCATGGAGAGCCGCTTCAAACCAGTCAAAAGACTGAAGACTCAAACAACATTATTATTATTACTATGATTATATTCATTGTTTATTAATAATAATAATTACGAAGGAGAAAATAATAATAGTGAAAGGTGCGTTTAAAAAGTAACGAGCTGGTGGTGACCCTGCATGCTTCCACTGGAGGCTTTGTCGCTTGGATTCTGGTTCGAAGTGATGACACCATGACTCATCTCCAGCCACCACTCGTGCCAGAAACTCATTCCCTTCCCACGCATAGCGCTGCAGATGACCAAGACAGTGGGCCATTCGACATGCTTCCTTGTGTGTTTGAAGACTGTGGGGCACCCATTGAGCACACACTTTGCGCATGTGCAGTCGTTCCTTCATGATGGTGTGCACACTTCCGACGCTCAATCCGACCACGGCGGCTATGGCGTTCACTGTCACTCGGCGGTCCTGGGTAATGAGTGCATCAACCAGCTGGACGTTGTCATCGGTAATGCAGGGGTGCCCCAGACCGTGCGTCATCGGTAATGCAGGGGTGCCCCAGACCGGGCATCATCGGCTAACGACACCCGTCCTTCCCTGATGCGCTCGTGCCACCCCTTGAACCTTGCAAGGGACATACAGTGTTCGCCGTACACTTGTGACATTCGGCGATGAATGTCCGTTCCCCTTACTCCTTCCGCAGTCAGAAACCGAACAACACCTCTTTGTTCTTCGTTTGATGCCTCCATGTCACTGTTTGCAATCCGACTGGCAGCGTTGGACGATCGATGCATGCTGCTGCTCGCTTTGTATCGTCACGTGACGTGCACGCGTGCCCTCTAGCGACGGGCTGTGACCTTCCACGCTCTGGTCGGAATCACACCTCGTTACACACGCCACGATTAGCCGATGTCGTCACCGGTTTGCGCATTCCAGCCTCCGGTTCGTTACTATTTGAACGCACCTTATAATAAGAAACTTGCCATTGATAAAGGTTGAACCGTCCCAGAAATGGTAAGTCACTTTTCACAAATTCACTCGTCACTGCATTAAGTTGAGTATTTAGTATATCCGAGTATTTGATTGCTTCTTTGATCCTCAAAACTCACTTATGCAACAAATATGAAAAATTGTGCATTGTTAACTATTAGGCCTATGTGCAGCATACCCCATACGTAACAGAGGAGCATAGTCCACCCGCACACCAAATGTGCTTAATAAGTTGCCGCTTGCCTTCCAAGCATTCTCCAACGTAATTGCTGACGACAAAACTTCACACTCTCTCGCCGCAGTGCTCCACATTTAAAAGGAATAGGGGAGAAATATTTGTGCACAAGAAAACGTGCGTTAATGACTGTTTAATTAGTGGCCGTCAGTATTATATAAATGTACTCCATGCGGAAATGATACATATAAAACATGGCATGCATGTGGCATGCATGGCATGTGGTATCAAATTTAAACAATAATAATAATAATAATAATAAGAATATTAATAATAAAACAACCAGCCTATTTAATAAATTCCTCCTAACTGTGCAATATGTGTGAGGAATACCATCCATAACCAAGAACTGAAACTGTATTGACTGGGCATAAACAAATTGAAAACCGTCGCTCTACAGCCCACGAAGGACTTTGGCCTGCCAAGTGACCGCTGCTCAGTAAATTAGCTTGGAGATTGCGGGTGAAGCATGGTCAGGATAATGGCTTTCTTGACCGGGGCACTGCCTCTCTGATTGACCTACTCAATTGTCCTCACGAGACTGAGTGCATCCCATTTCCGCCCCCTATAATCCCTGATTGAGCCGGTAATCGAACACGGAGCCTCCTAGATGAGAGACAGGCGCACTACCCTTATACGACGGGAACGGCCTGGATCCAATATATATAAGTAATTACAGGCATAGTTTGATTACTGAGGTAGCCATATATACACTGCAATAGTGTGGAGCCGGAAATAGCCCAATTTGAAGACGAGATCTATAATGAAATTCCAGAGCTTTTTTTAAACCTACTTCTATGTAGTATGTTCCACGAGAACTGTAGCAATGTTAGTGGTTTAATTCCAAGCTACGGAGACCTCATTCAACCATCCTGATTTCACAATTACTGTGAGAAAATCATCATAGGCCTACTTCATTAAAAGCCTAACCCACATAATCACACACTAGTAGAAACATCTCAGTTACGCCAGTTTGTAAACAGATTTACTATATGGATGAAAGCTAGTTAGCCTACTTTCGATTTTTGCAAAAAATGAAAGTAGACTTATGAGATCACTACAGGGCGAAAAAAAGTGTGTCTGTCTGTGTGTGTGTATGTGTGTGTGTGAGTCTGTGTGTGTGTGTGTGTGTGAATGTTGTACTCTGAATGTCTGTCCCCCCTATCAATTCGAACACGGTGAGCGCAAATTGAACGAAATTTGGTACAAAGGTAGCACTAGCAAAGGACACCTCAGTGTCATGTTTTATATTGCCGCCATCTTGACGGAAACGTAATGGCGGCCACACAAATGTTCAAAGCTTAAATCAAATTACGACTAACCTAATCATCCGATCTCTACCAAATTTTGCAACAACATACCTTTATGAAGGTAGCATCCTTTGACAAATCTAATAGGTCATAAGCCTAATAGTTTGCGGATGGCGGCCATCTTTGTGTCAAAATCGATTGCCCCTATTAATTCGAACATGGTGAAACCGAATGGAACGAAATTTGGTACAGAGGTAGTACTAGCAAAGGGCACCCCAGTGTCATGTTTTATATCGCCGCCAACTTGACGGAAACGTAAAGGCGGCCACACAAATGTTCAAAGCTTAAATCAAATTACGACTAACCTAATCATCATATCTCTACCAAATTTTGCAACAACATACCTTTATAGAGGGAGCATCCTTTGACAAATCTAAAAGGTCATTAGCCTAAAAGTTTGTGGATGGCGGCAATCTTTGTGTCAAAATAGATTACCCCTATTAATTCAAACACGGTGAAACCGAATGGAATGACATTTGGTACAGAGCTAGCACTAGCAAAGGGCACCCTAGTGTCATGTTTTATATCGCCGCCATCTTGACGGAAACGTAATGGCGGCCACCCAAATGTTCAAAGCTTAAATCAAATTACGACTAACCTAATCATCCGATCTCTACCAAATTTTGCAACAACATACCTTTATGGATGGAGCATCCTTTGACAAATCTAATAGGTCATTAGCCTAATAGTTTGCGGATGGCGGCCATCTTTGTGTCAAAATCGATTACCCCTATTAATTCGAACACGGTGAAACCGAATGGAATGAAATTTGGTACAGATGTAGCACTAGCAAAGGGCACCTCAGTGTCATGGTTTATATCGCCGCCATCTCGACGGAAACGTAATGGCGGCCACACAAATATTCAAAGCTTAAATCAAATTACGATTAACCTAATCATCCGATCTCTACCAAATTTTGCATCAACATACCATTATGGAGGGAGCATCCTTTGACCAAACTAATAGGTCATTAGCCTAATATTTTGCGGATGGCGGCCATCTTTGTGTGAAAATCGATTCCCCCTATTAATTCTAACACGGTGAAATCGAATGGAACGAAATTTGGTACAGAGGTAGCACTAGAAAAGGCCACCTCAGTGTCATGTTTTATATCACCGCCATCTTGACGGAAACGTAATCGCGGCCACCCAAATGTTAAAGGCTAAAATGTAATTACGTCCAACCTAATAATCTAGTCTCTACCAAATTGTGCAACAACAAATCTTTATGTGGGAAGCATATTCTGACCAAACTGCTAGATCATCAGCCCAATAGTTTGCAGATGGTGACCAAGTATGTGTGCAAATCGATTCCCCCTATCAATTCAAACACGGTGAAACCGAATTGAACGAAATTTGGTACAGAGGTAGTACTAGCAAAAGGTCACCTCAGTGTCATGTTTTATATCACCGCCATCTTGACGGAAACGTAATCGCGGCCACCCAAATGTTAAAGGCTAAAATGTAATTACGACCAACCTAATAATCTAGTCTCTACCAAATTGTGCAACAACAAATCTTTATGTGGGAAGCATATTCTTTATATCGCCGCCATCTTGACGGAAACGGAATGACGGCCACCAAAATGTTAAAAGCTTAAATCAAATTTCGGCCATCCTAATAATTTGATCTCTACCGGATTTTGCAACAACATGCCTTTTTGTGGAAGGCATCTTATGACCGACTACAAGGTCATCAGCCCAATAGTTTGCAAATAGCGGCCATGTATGTGTGCAAATCCATTCCCCGGATCAATTCAAACACGATGAAACCTAATTGAATGTTTTTTTTTTTTTTACGGAGGTAGCACTAGCAAAGGGCACCTCATATTCGTGTTTAATATCCCTATAGCGCGTTGTATTTCAACAAGCTACTACAACCAACATTCAATTATACTCCTTGAAAAGGACAAAGAGTTATAACAATACCCATGCATTTAGGAGAAAGTAGGCTATATGTTCTTTACTGAACATCTTGTTTTTTTCCTAGATATAAAGCTAAGCACATTGGCATGACCTTTGTAAAACGACAAAGAAATAATGCAATTAGAAGATAATTTTGTAAGTGTATTTAAGCTATGTCTGTGTAAAATCGCAATAATAAGGAAGAAATTCCCTTGGAACACAAAGTAGCAATCCAAACGAAATTCGATTGCTGACTGTGTTATACGTTAGAGAAGGTGTGTGTCAACTGCACAAGCGGTCCTCACCTAAGAGGAGACCGATATGAACCCATTGAAGTCACGGCTGAAGTTGGATAGCACTATGTGAGGTACGAGCGAGACTCAGAGAATTGGATAGAAATGACTCTATAGCGTGAGAGGTGAAAATGAGTCCATTTGGCCTCAAATCTGAATAACCTACAATCCGGGCAGTTACGCTAAACCACTGCACCAGAGTGATCTGTGGCTAAACACTTCACTACCTAGCAAGGCTGACTGCATCCGGTTGCATCTTTCATATTAGGATTAACATCCTCCATTACAGAGCCGGGAGTCAAACTCAGACCTTATGTACGTAGAGACATTGCACGAATTCCTAAACCATGCATGAAGACAGGGCGGAAGAGGTATGTTACATTTGTGTTGTTTGAGTCTTCAGTCTTTTGACTGGTTTGATGCAGCTCTCCATGCCTCCCTGTCCTGAGCTAACCGTTTCATCTCTACATAGCTACCACACCCTACATCCGAGGCAATCTGTTTAACATATTCTAACCTTGGTCTACCCCTACAGTTCTTGTCCTCGACCCTTCCTTCCATAACTAAGCTTGCTATTCCTGGTTGTCTTAGTATGTGTCCTACCAACCTATCTCTTCTCTTCATTAGCAGTCGCCAGAAACATCTCTCCTCTCCCACTCGTCTTAATACCTCTTCGTTTGTAACCCTATCTACCCATCTGGTTTTCATCATTCTCCTGTAACACCACATTTCAAATGCTTCAATTCTCCTCTTTTCTGCTGCACCAATAGTCCAAGTTTCACTTCCATAGAGCGCCACGCTCCAGACTAAGGCTTTCAAAAATGACTTCCTAATACCTAAATCTATATTCGATGTCAACAGATTCCTTTTTTGTAGAAATGCTTTCCTTGCCTGAGCCAACCTACTTTTTATATCCTCTTTGCTTCGTCCATCACTGGTTATTTTGCTTCCTAAGTAACAGAAGTCTTCTACTTCCTTGAGATTTTCACCTGCCAATTTGATATCCATTGAGGTTTCTGATTTATTTCGGCTGCATTCTAGTATTTTTGTTTTAAAATTATTAATTTTCATCATGTATTCTTTCTGTGAGACGAAGTCCATACCATTCAAAAACTCATTCAAATCCTCAGGCTTGTTGGCCATGATGACGAAGTCATCAGCAAATCTCAGAGTTGAAATTATTTCTCTTTGAATCTTCACTCCCACTTTAAATTCTTCTCTAATTTCCTTCATTACATTTACGATGGAATATAGATGGAAATTCGCTTTGAACATAAATTATCTAGCTCCATTCACAAGCATATTTTAGAGTCGTTTATGCGTTTCATACATCCTGATAATCCCGCTAGTCAAGGCACTGTAAACCTTCAGCGTATATCTTCATCTTTATGATCTAACCCCACTCAGGCAATGACTGAGAAGGGGTACTTTTGTCTCTTGCACAGCCTCTCCAGAGATAGCTGGAACATATCCATGCTTTTGCTGTCACTCTCGACTTCTTTACGACAGTTAGTTTACGAGTACAGGATATGCGTTGAGAGACTGGCTTTTGCAATAATAAGGAAGACATTCCCTTGGCATACAAATTAGCAATCCAAACGAAACCCAAATGCTGACTGTCTTAGATGTTAGAGAAAGTTTCCTGGTCCCATTCAGATCCGTGAAAACCACAGAACCACACCAAGGAAATGCTTAACACAGTATATACTTTTCTTTTTAAATCCGGGACATATTACCCAATTTTAGTCTGAAACAACTACAACTAACACTGATTTCTCTTGGAGTATAATAATAATGAAAATGAAATGAAAATCCACAGCCTGCTTCCAGTCTCCGACCAGGTCAGGAATGGAATGAATGAAGCCCCCATCTAGCGGCGAGGATATGAACTGTGCTGGCTACCGAGGCCTGACGCACTCCTCTGGGGCAATGATTAAATGAATGACAGATGAAATGAAATGATAGTGGAGAGTGTTGCTGGAATGAAATTTTGACAGGGAAAACCGGAGTACCCTGAGAAAAACCTGTCTGCCTCCGTTTTGTCCAGCACAGATCTCACATGGAGAGACCGGGATTTGAACCACGGACCCAGCGGTGAGAGGCCGGCGTGCTGCCGCCTAAGCCACGGAGGCTTCAGTATAATAATAATAATAGTAATAATTATAATAATAATAATAATAATAATAATAATAATAATAATAATAACGACAATAGTGTGGGGCCGCAGAGGAGGCCTTTGGCAAGTCTTCCGAGTTTAGTTAAGCGTTTGTTTGTTCAAATATGAATATTAGGTCAGTAGTGTCACCTATAAGTAGCTACAAGAACACGAACTCTTAGTTACGTATTATTTGGTTCGTCAAGAATTTGTTTCCTATAACGATGAACGCAGGAAATCTGTAAAACTTATAACGAATGGAAACGTGCGGAGAAGGAAGAAAATAAGGTAAAACATTAAAAAGAGGAAGATTTGAAGCCATTTTTTAGTGTTGCCTTATTGAATAATTGATATTGTAACTTTGAGTCGGTCACCACAAAATAAGTTCAATTACTTAAATCTTCTTCTTAAGTATTCTATCCATGGATTGGTCTGCGGCAGTTCTCCAGTCGGCTCTATAGCTTTCCTCTTCATCTCTTCATAGTTGCTGCATCCTACATCAGACATGATTTGCTGAATTACTTAAATATGCGAAAGTAAATAGTACATTATGCAACGAGCCTATAATGACAATAATTAAGACACGAGTATGTTTATAAAACGAACGTCGCAAGATTTATAATTTCCATACGATTGTCTTAATTACCATTATAGGCGAGTTGCATACGACTGTTTATGTTCGACGATAATTAGAACTATTTTATGTTCGAACATAAATATTCATAAATATCTGTTGAGATTTCGCCAGTTTTATGTACTGAACAGAGCGCATGAGACGCAGAGAATACCTTGTATTTGACCATGGCGTCCTCAAATACCCCACTATGACACTAGCCACGCAGTGAAATTTAAAATAGGAGGCTGTGGAAGTCAGCGCAGGTGCGATGCTATCCTTATCTAATTGGTCACACAACTGTTTCTTGAGCTCCAATTGGTGGTATAAACTGTTTCATAATAAACAAGATGTTCAGTAAAGAACATATAGCCTACTTTCTCCTAAATGTATGAGTATAGTTATAACTCGTTGTTATTATCAAAGAGTATAATAGAATCATTTCTTGGTTGAAGACCTTAGAAACTATTTACCTCTACCAAACGACACAACCTAGAAAAAAAACTACTACCATCATTGAAGAATGATAGATAAGAAGTATCTCAAGAATGTTATGGATATGGAGACATAATCGACCGGACTGGCTGCGTGGCTCAGCGGTAACGTTCTCGCTTGCTGGGCCCTAGGTTGCAGGTTCGTATCCTGGCGCAGTCAGCTGGCATTTGAGGGTGCACAAATGCGAGGGATCCGTGTCAGTAGATTTACTGGCACGTTAAAGATCCCTTTCGGGCCAAAATTCCGGCACCCCGGCGTATCTAAAAGCAGAAGTAGTTCAAAGGGTCGTAAAACAAATAACATTATTATTATTGTTATTATTACAGAATCGACCTGCCGTGGGCAACATCCAACTTTGAGTTGAGGCATGTCTTTACACGTCTGGTTGTGCATGGCTTTCACAACCCTAATTGAATTAACAAATCTTTCCATGACCCTACAGAGACGTGTGTATACAAACTATGTGGATATTTTCGATTGCTATTTGCCTGAAATAAAAGTATTAATAACCTGAACTAGCACCAGCAGCTAGAATTCAGTTACTATGTGAAATCGTTTTGTTCTTTACTTCAAATAACATTTTCAAATAACGCACAATAGGCTGTTACAAACCCTTTAAAATAAGAAGCAAAAATGTATCATAGTATCATCTTGTCATTCTTCAAATTCGATGCGCATAGAATGCCAATGGTATACTATCAATGGAGTCCCATGTAGACCAGTCGTGAAATCTAGTGGAGAAGTATCGAACAATATAATCCCAACAGGGCGAGTGCATTCTAGCGGCCATAAGAAGAAACTTTTCAATAAAATCTGGAAGTTAATAAGTAGGCCGGCGTGCAGTTACCTTTTTGGCTGCTAGATATCTCGAGCAAATCTGCTGGCGAATTATGTTTTAATTAAATATATGTTTTGCACCGTAATATGCACAATATAACGCTTAATTTTAAAACGTCTGAGTCATTACAAACCAACAAATATGTTAAATTTCAAGCAAAAAACCTAACTCTGATGGGGTTTGAACCATAGGCATATGAATGATAGACCAACGCTTTACCACGGAGCCAACGAACATTGGTCTATATGAAATGACTTACATAGAACTTCTTAGCAAATAATGATTTAGACCTAACGATTTCATCAGTGGAGTATATTATTTATATATAAAGCATTTCATACAAAGTTTATTTATTTTGTATCAGTACGCTATATTGCATGCAATACTCAAATTAGTGAAATATAAGTCAGGCACAAGATATCCGCTGCCATCTTGTCTTCTGACCGAGACGGCTCAGCTTTTTAAAATCACTTCTGCACTATAGTATTACAAAATAAACTTTTAATTTCGAACGTGCCTCTTCCTTTAGAACAGTTAAATCGATTCTCGGCTCGATAATCGGAACTGGTGGGTCCCATGATATGGATTATAAAATTTGCATAATTCGCACGGCCGCCATCCTGAAATGTTACGGCGGATGACCTTGTAGTTGGTCACAAGACGCGTCCTATACGAAGGTATGTTATTACCAAATTTGGTAGAGATCGGATAATTTGGTTAGTCGCTATTTGATTTTACGTTTTGAACGTTTGAGTGGCCGCCATTCAGTTTTGGTAAAGATGGCGGCGATATAAACATGACACTGAGGTGCCCTTTGCTTGTTCTACCTCTGTACCATATTCCGTTCAATTCGGTTTCACCGTGTTCGAATTGATAGGGGGGGGGGGGGACAGACATTCAGAGTACACACACTCACACACACACACACACACACAGACTCACACACACACATACACACACACACAGACAGACACACAATTTTTGGCCCTGTAGTTATCTCATAAGTCTACTTTCATTTTTTGCAAAAATCGAAAGTAGGCTAAAAATAGTGTTATAATTACTCTCATTACGATACAGTTTTCTGACATATAATATTTACATTTCGACATCGTCGAAAAAAACTTAATTAAATCACATGTCATATAAGATAAAGGCGCAAGCAAAAAGTTTACGTTTGACGGCCGTACAGTCCAGAATCTGCATGACAATTGAGCCAAATCTTGAGGCACTCATCCCACCGACTCACCACGTTGAAGATCCCCGTGTGGAAAAGCACCGTGTACTACTGCGTGAAATAGTCCTTAACCGCCTGCTGCATATCCTTGTCCGACGGGAACCGTCAACCCTTCCAGGCCCTTCAAATTTCTGTTGGCCGACTGAAGAGTTACAACTGACAGTTGCAAACTCTATGGAAGATGGGTAGTGAAATTGAGATAAATTACGTTTATTTATTTATTTGTTTATTTATTGTCATTTATTTATTTCTTTATTTATTGTCTTTTATTTATTAGCCTACTTTTCACATTTTGCAAAAATGAGAAAAAAGTAGACTTATGAAATCGGGCAAATGTGTGTCTGTCTGTCTGCCTGTCTGTCTGTCTGTCTGTCCTTCTGTCTGTCTGTCTGGCTGTGTGTGTGTCCCCCCCTATCAACTCCTAAACGGCTGCAGCAATCAAAACCAAATTTAGTATGAGTAAAGATGTGCACCGGAATATCTCACGTCCATATTTGAAAATGATGTCAGTGCTACCAACTGCTGAAAAAACGCACTAGAAATTTGAGCTCCATATTGGATATCTTTGAAAGTATGAATGGGAGCTATTTCAAAATTGGCACACGTACAGATCATAATATTTCAGTTTAATTTCCAGGAGGTCAAACATGGCAGTGTTGCCAAAATGATTATAAGCCTCCTGATAAGTCCAATTTTTAAATGCATATAACTTCTACACTATCAAGTGGAATTCAACCAAATTTCGTATGTTGTATGTGTACATAACCAGATATGACTGAGCGTATTCTTAAGACCTACCAGGGCTGCCAACTGTTAATAAATGCTCCTAATTTATTTTATCCAAATACCAATATATCAGAAAGTATGCAAGCCGACAGCTTTAAACTATGCACACGTATAGTATCTGACATTCTACATTAATTTGGAGTAACTTATATACGTCAGTGCTACCAACATGATTGGAAGCCTGCTGACAGGTCCAATTTTAAATACATGCAACTTCCATACTATCATTTGGATTTGAACCAAATTTCATATGTTCTATGTGTACCATAACAGATATGACTATGCGTATTCTTAAGAGCAACCAGGGCTGCCAACTGTTAATATGTACTGTCCCTATTTTTTTTACCCTAATATAAATATATCAGACAGTATGCAAGCCAATAGCTCTAAACTTTGCACACGTATAGTACCTGGCATTCTAGATGAATTTGGAGTAACTAATATACGTCAGTGCAGCCAACATAATTCTAAGCCTGCTGATAGGTTTAATTTTAAAATGCATGTAACTTCTATACCAACTAATGGATTTCATTCAAAATTTGCACAACAATAGATCATATTATTTCAGATTATTTCTGACCAATACATGCATGACATTATTGCCAGCATGATTTTACGCGCGCTGTTAGATCCAATGTTTAACTGTATGTAACGTCCATGCTATTCATTGGACTTCAACCAAATTTTGTATTCTGTACCTTAAGAGATGGAACTAAGAATATATTCAGTCATCAGGGCTGCCAACTGTGGTGCTCTAATAGGCTACATTATGCCAGGTATACAGTATTTCGAACTAATTAGAAATTTCGATATTAGCAACTTAATTTCGTCATTATTCAAGATAGGTTCATATACTGTAGAATAATCATTGGCATGAAAAGTAGGCTCTTTGGTTCGTCACGGAACTTCTTGTTTATTTAATGTCATTGTCATGGAATGCGCAATCGATGATGAAATGTAGAAAATTGGAAGATTTGAAACAAGAGATGAAAAGAATGAAGATTGACATTTTAGGAGTATCAGAGGTGAGGTGGCCAGACGCAGGAGACTTTTGGAGTGGCGATATCAGAATAATTCATTCAGAAACATCATCTGACAAACCAGGTCAAGCAGGAGTAGGAATAGTCCTAAATAAAGAAATGGGCATAAGAGTGAAAGGATATATGCAATTCAGTGAAAGATTAATAATGGTTAGACTAGAAACAGAACCAAGGGACACAATAATAGTACAAGTTTACATGCCAACAACTGGTCATGACGACCAGGAAATAGATCACATGTATGAAGAAATAGAAAAAGCTATTAGTAGAGTAAAGGGTGAGGGAAACCTTATCATACTATGTGACATGAATGCTGTAGTCGGAGAAGGAGCGGAAGATAACATAGTAGGAAAATATGGATTGGGGACGAGGAATGGAAGAGGTGAAAGACTTAGAATTTTGAGCTAAATATGAACTTGTAATCACCAATACATGGTTTAATCATCATAAAAGAAGAAGGTACACTTGGAAAGCATCAGGTGATAGCAATAGATATCAAATTGATTATATAATAGTTAAGAAGAGATTTATAAACCAAGTCAAAGATAGTAGAAGCTATCCGGGTGCTGATGTGGAAACAGATCATAATCTCGTTATGATGAAGAGCAGGCTGAAATTTAAAAGAATACAGAAAAGAAATAACAATTCTTGGCTAATAAGTAAATTGAAATATGAGAATATTGCTGAGGCATACCTGCAGAAAACTGATGAGTTAACTAACACAGAAATAGGGAATACTATAGAAGATTCATGGACTCAAATTAAAAAAGATCTGACAGAGGCAGCTGATGAAATTTTGAGGAGAACAGAAATACCTCCTAGAAAGGAATGAATCACTAAAGAAATTCTAGATATGATAGATACAAGACGGTTACTCAAGAGCTCAACAAGATTGGAAGACAAACATGAATATAGAAGATTGCGAAATGCTATAATCAGAAAAGCAAAAAAAGCAAGAGAAAATTATTACGAGGGTATATGCACAATGATAGAAGAAAAAACTCCTAAAGGACATGTAGATTCTGCATATCAGATTGTCAAGATTTTCTTTGGTGAGAGATGTAACAAGAGTAATGCCATAAGTAATGCAGAGGGAGTAATTCTCGATGATCATAGCGATATTGCAAAAAGGTGCAAAAATTACATTGAAACGAAGGTGTACATTTACATGAAAATGAAGTTCTTGAGGAAGAAGATGAAGTAACAGAAGATAATTTAGGCTTCCAAGTACTGAGAGAGGAATTTGAATTAGCTCTACGAAGACTGAAGGATAATAAGGCGCCAGGCATTGATAATCTCAAAGTTGAACTCCTCAAGAAAAGCGGACCTCGTATGAAGGAGAGATTGCTCCAACTTGTACAAAAACATCAACATGGACGGAAAAATACCGGCTGATTTTGAAAAAAGTATAATGATCCCTATACCAAAGAAAATGGCAGCAAAACATTGTGAAAAATATCGCACTATCAGTTTAGTCGTACATGCATCAAAAATTATCACCAACATAATATTAAGACGAATTGAAAAGCAAATTGAAGAATTTCTGACTGAAGACCAATTTGGGTTTGTTAAAGGTAAGGGTACTAGAGAAGCTATATTGGCATTGAGACTTTTACTTGAAGAAAAAAAAAGATTGGAAAAAGACCAAAGAACTTATTTATGCTTTGTGGATATTGAAAAGGCTTTTGATAATGTACATTGGATAAAAATGTTTGAAATTCTTAAAAACATAGGAGTCCCATATAGAGATAGGAGAATAATCTGGAATTTGTACAAAAATGAAATTGCAGTAATTAAAATTGGAAATGAACAAGAGGAAGCAAAAATAGGGAAAGGAGTTAGACAAGGCTGTGCTTTGTCTCCCTTGCTTTTTAATGCCTTCATCCAGGATGCATTGAATAAGGTTCGAGAGGATTTGAATTTAGGAATAAGGATACAAGGTGAACAAATAAATATGATTAGATTTGCAGATGACATTGCCATATTTGCAGATAGTGAACAACATCTCAAACAAATAATAGTAAAAATTTAGGAAATCATGGGTTATGAATTCAAGATGAAAATAAATAAGTCAAAGACGAAATTTATGGTCTGCGATAAACAGGCAGACTCAAGTATGAAATTAGTGGTGGGAAACAAAACACTAGAAAATGTTCAAGAATTTAAATATCTCGGAGGCAAAATTACCAAAGATGGAAGAAGCAAGAAAGAAATCAAATGTAGAATTTTACAAGCCAAATTAGCATTTCACAAAAAGAAACGCTTATTCACTACAAATTCCATTAATCTTAAAACCAGAAAACGATTATTAAAAGCGTATGTTTGGAGTATTGCCCTTTATGGTTGCGAAACGTGGACAATTGGAAAAGAAGAAAAAAGGAGGATAAATTCTTTTGAACAATGGTGTTATAGAAGAATGCTAAAAATTAGCTGGACAGAAGAAATAACGAATGCTGAAGTATTTAAAAAGGCGGAGGAAAATTATACCTTATGAAAAAGCATAATGAAGAGGAGGACTAGACTGATAGGACATATTTTGAGACACGATAGCCTGCTGAAAACGGTATTGGAGGGAATGGTTCAAGGCAAAAGATGTCGAGGAAGACCACGCCTACAATATGTACAGCAAATCATGTCTGATGTAGGATGCAGAAACTATGAAGAGATGAAGAGGAAAGCTATAAATAGAGCCGACTGGAGAACTGCCGCAGACCAATCCATGGATTGAATACTTAAGAAGAAGATTTATTTATTTATTTATTTATTTATTTATTAATCTATTGTCATTTATTTATTGTCATTTATTTATTTATTTATTTATGTATTTATTTCTTCTTCCTCCTCTTTCGTTTTGGCCAACTAAGGACCACGTCATGTCAACTGTTTCTTCAGCATTTTAATGTTGGCCCAGTACTCTTTCATTCGCAATCGATGTTGCACCTTTCTCTCTGTCGTCCACGCCTTCCCGGATTTTAGTTTCGGCTTAAGTGAAAACTCCGATGTTTTTGAAGTTTTTCCCTAAGTGAGCCACGCTCCTGGATATCTTCACATGTTATCTCAATCTCCAACAGATCTTTCTCTACTTCACTACTTCTTTTTCTCGTGGAAAAAAGCAAAAATTCGGTTGGATAGCCGTGTTGATTTCATTCGGGTTATATGTCCATAAAAAGAAATCCTCCTTTTCCTCATCAAGTCAGTTATTTATTTATGTATTTATTCATTCATTCATTCATTCATTCATTTATTTATTTATTTGTATCTGCATTCAAACCCAAGTACACGGGGTAAATGACCACCATGTTCAAGCACCTCAGACGAAAACTCAACAACAGTTTTACCAGGAGAGATTCCACATAATTATTGAATTTACGGTACGACAAATGTAATACTATTGATTGCAACTGTGTAAAAAATAGCCAAAAGTTTATATTTTGTTATAACAATATGTATTTTCACTTTCATATAATAGGACGTAACTCAAATTCTTAAAACCTCTCATAAATCAGTGTAACATAACGTACAATATGTCTTTATTACCTACCGGTAACATGAAAGTATTCGTGATGATAAATCCTCAATCTATAAGGTTTGTGATACTAAAATGCTTGTGATGTTAAAACACTTGTTTTAGAGTAACCAGGGAAAGCAGTGGAACCCACATATATACACGAACGCGGGCACAGAGACGAACATACATACATACCATCCATCACGAGTCGCATTTGGGGGTGTCCGAATCTATCTGATGGAACATTATATCCCCGTAATAGGGGGAGAGACTCCCGTTGAAACAATTATGATGGAACGACGATAAAACAAAAGCCGCCATGAATTAGACGTGTCTTATCGGGCGATTTACTGGTCGCCCGGTTGGGTGGTCGTGCGGTTCGCCCATGCCGTCCCATCAATATATATACATCGTGAGAATTATCTCCGCGTGCTGTCTCCGGTTCCGCCAGAGTTACTGCGAGCACAGAGCTCAACTGGGACATTCCAAACAAACGATCGCGATATCACACCCTCCTGTCTTTTCTTAGCCGATGATTGTTGCTTTACGGATGCAACTACCTCGGTACTAGGTCAAAAATTGCGCGATTGAAGGTCGGAAAAATCACGACACTCCGGTTCGCAAGATGTTTTCATATTAGTCTGCCTCGTTGCTTAGTGACTAGCAATCTTGACTCGATTGGGTTTGATTCCCGGCCCTGGTCCGATGGCTGGAACGGGGCACACCCAGCATTGTGAGGCAAAATTGAGAAGAAACGGTTTGGCTCCTACCATCTTGGAAGTGGCTTTCCGTGGCTTCCCACTTCTACTCCAGGCAAATTCCGGGAAGGTTGGTTACAAGACAAAAATTAAAATTTCCCAAATCAAGTCCAGTTTTGTCGGATAGATGGCAGTGTTAAACAGAACGTCAACATTCTTGAATAGGTCGCTTAGATGGCCCCACCTTCAAAGACCTACACCAGGTACTTGAGTTCATAATAGTGATACCTGTAGTAGTTGTAGTAGTGTCTGGCCTGCTGGGTAGTTACCTACCTAGCCTGCGGTGCAGTCATGTGCGTTAAATCTCTCATCAAAACCCTGATGGCCAGCTGCAGAATGTCCGGAGATTGAAGGTTTGTATCCTGGCACTAAAAGCGACTATTCTGAGTGTGGGTTTTTCCCGTTTTTTTTTCACACTCTTTCGAGGCAAATCCCGAAATAGTACCTTATTCCAACTCTCGGGACACAAACCTCAGCTCCAACACTAAGAAATACACCTACACACACTTCTACACTCACCACATCTATCTATCTATCTATCTATCTATCGTATGGCTTTTAGTCCGAGGACATATTCGGCTAGCCAGAGGCTGTAGCTGCTTCAAGCGAACACCCCTAGGGTGAGCTACAAGTTCCGTTCAATTTCAAGTAGTCCGACTTTGCTACCAGATGTCAATGATACCTAGAGGTGAACGTTGGAACTTTGATAGAGCGTTCCAACGAAATCTAACCTAGAAATTTAGCTTCACACAATTTTAGTCTGTGGAAGGATCTTTTACATGCCATAAATCTATGACATGGGACCGCCGGCTATACTTTCCCTCCGAAGGAAGGCATACTGAAGGATTTTAAAGCTCTTAAAAAATCCGACGACTTCGGCCGGGTTTGAACCCGCTATCTTGGGCACAGCAGTTCAGCACGATACTGACTACGCCACCGAAGCTACAAGTAACTAGACAAGTTCAATACGTACATACTCAAGTACATGGGGCTGATGGTCAAAGATTTCCCAAGTCCCTAATATGAATAATTAGTAACATCAAGAACAACTACAAAAATTTAGTTTTCGCATTCCCATCGGCAGTTTATAATGAAGTTATAAGAGTTCATGCAGAATTCAACATGATATGATATATCACAGTAATCTCTGTTTTTTCGTAGATATTGTATCAAAAGTTTTCAACCGACTCCATTGCAAAATGCTGACACCAATCTTTAAGCTTTCACAATTCCTTTCCGGCCATGGAACATTTCAATTTTACTTCGAACGTCTCAAAATTAAAGTAGAGGATGATTACTCTTCCATCTGTGGATCATCTCAAAGCATAAGTCACCTCCTATCCAACTGTCCTGCCTTCGAAAGAGAAAGATATAATCTGAATCACCATTTGAATTACTGCAATAACGAACTAACTAAACCACTTTATCCCATTTTTCAAAAATCTTGTTGTTACAATCAGTCTTTAACATTCACACATCACATTTACTCTAAATTATCTCTGTAAATTGACTTAAATAATATTTAATCTGTTATTTCTTAAACTTTTTTTTTTTTTTTTTTTCGTGTAGCCTCCTGAGAGGCCGAGTGCAGGTCTTTCTAGTCGACGCCCGTGGGCGACCTGCGCGTCGGGATGAGAGATGAGATGAATGGATGAAAGTGGGCAAGGATGTGGAAGGAAGCGGCCGTGGCCTGTCAGAAGGTACTGTCCCAGCATTTGCCTGGTGTTGAAAATGGGAAACCATGGAAAACCATTTCAAGGACAGCCGACGGTGGGGCTCGAACCCACGCGTCTACCGAGTCAGCAGAGAGCTTGGCCCCTTGACCTAACGCAGCGCTTTAGCCCGCGTAGCCACTACTGTCGGTATTTCTTAAACTACAACCCTAATAGAGTTCCCCTGGTAATGGATATTTAACAAATACAGCTGGATATTTTACAATGCACTTGCGATAGTTCCTTGTAAGACCTGAATTGCAAGCATACAACCTTGAGTTTCTGGAAATATCTGTCCTAAAGTAAGCCAGTAGTTTGATGCATTTATATTATTATTATTATTATTATTCGTAATCAATTAGCCCAAATGTAATTTAGTTCGGTATTATAATAGTACATTATGCAACAAGTCTATAATGGCAATAATTAAGACAAGAGCATGTGTATAAAACGGCGAAGCGAGTCTTCGGTCTTCGGTATGGTGTTGTGATACAGTAAATACTGTCAAATACATAATGTGTTTATTGCTAGACGTGATATTCTTCCACGTTAACTATAATATTTATAAAGAGTATTCAAGTGAAACATAAACTGATGTCTTGTTGTTGTTGTTTGAGTCTTCAGTCTTTTGACTGGTTTGATTCAGCTCTCCATGCCTCCCTGTCCTGTGCTAATCGTTTCATCTCTACATAGCTACCACACCCTACATCCGAGGCAATTTGTTTAACATATTCTAACCTAGGTCTACCCCTACAGTTCTTGTCCTCAACCCTTCCTTCCATCACTAAGCTTGCTATTCCTCGGTGTCTTAGTATGTGCCCTACTAACCTATCTCTTCTCTTCATTTTCTGATGTCTTGAAGCGAACAAAATATAGGTGTGTTGCATACGACTGTTTATGTTCGACAATAACTATAACTTTATTTTATGTTCGAGCATAAATATTCATAAATATCTGTCGAGATTCCACCAGTTGCATTTACTGAACAGAGCGCATGGGGCACAGAAAATATTGTATTCGACCATAGCCTACTCAAATACCCCAATATGACACTATCTACGCAGTGAAATTTTAAATAGGAGGCCGTTGAAGACAGCGCAGGTGTGATGCTATCCATACGTAATTGGTCAAACATAAGTATCGTAATGAAAATCTTGAGCTCTGATTGGTGGAGAACCTGTATCATAATGAAACTTGTACTATAATGAGCCTCTTTAAGATGCAGTTTTCTGGCATAGGCTATAATATTTATAATTCGGCATGGTTGAACATAAATTATATTCTTCCACGTTGACTATAATATTTATAAGGAGTATTCAAATGAAACATAAACTGATGTCTTGAAGCGAACACAATATGGATTAGACAATATACACTATACAAATGCCAGTTCGAAGGAATCTGCAGATAGCTACCACCACTGTTCAGTTTCCCAATACCCTCTGCGTAGAATGACAGCAAAAGTGGCTGTGTTTGGATCACAACCAGATATTAGTAGCCGTTGACTCGGTACAGTGCTTCGTTTGCGACGTGCGTCCCCTCACACGAATTATATTCAACCAAAGCTTCAAAGTGATCAAGTGGTTCTGTAATGCTATGGAAGATTGGTTTCACTAATAACCAGCGTCCTTCTTCGCGGAGGGTGTACTGTACAGAAACTTGTTCAGAGTAAGGACAGGTGCCGGAGTGGTGGAGATTAATATCTGTAGACTCCCATGAACGGTCTTCGGTATGGTGTTGTGATATAGTAAATATTGTCAAATACATGATGTGTTTATTGCTAGACATGAGCCCGTGTTTCATTATTAATTATTAATTATTATTATTATTATTATTATTATTATTATTATTATTGAGGAGTGCGTCAGGCCTCGGCAACCGGCACAGTTCATATCCTCGCCGCTAGATGGGGGCTTCATTCATTCAATTCCTGACCCAGTCGGAGACTGGAAGCAGGCTGTGGAATTTCATTATTATTATTATTATTATTATTATTATTATTATTATTATTATTATACAGGTTATACGTAACTAAGCAGCCGAACACCCTAGGTAATGAAGTGCCGAATGTCGTGATAAACGTACGGTAAAATGTGCGTGGCTTGGCGGGGGAAAAGTTTGGTCACAGTATTTTAACATATCTAGCAGGCTGTTCGTTCGTTCTATAGACTTTATGGTTGTACTAGGTTGTACAATATACCAAAACGAAGAAATTTAGCCCTAAGTGGACCTGCATGCAGCGAAGCGAATGGTTCTCCCTAAAATCCATGTTACTGTAAACTCTTCTGGGAGACCGTGGAACGTATCCCAAGTGATTGCAGATATGTTTTTTGGGAGAAATATTCACCAAACGCAGATCCACCCTGGAATAAATTTCTTCGTTTTGTTATGTTGCACAACCTAGGCTAGTACAAACACATAGTGTATATAACGAACGATTAGCCTGCTAGATATGTTCAAATACTGTGACTAATACGACTTTTTCCACTAACCAACGCAAATTTAACAAAAGGTTTTCAGGAATTTCGGCACTTCCTGGGAAACCGCATGTTTCGGATATAGAGTTATATTTTACCCAGCCTGTATTCATGAAGAAAGGTACACGTAAAGATAAGGATACGGTGATTAGTCCCACGCCTCGGTCTATCCATTTCCTTGGCATTTCTGCACTAACACTATGACACCCAGGAATAGCAAGCTTAGTTATGGAAGGAAGGGTTGACAGAACTGTTAGGGTAGACCAACGTTAGAATATGTTAAACAGATTGCCTCGGATGTAGGGTGAGGTAGCTATGTAAAGATGAAACGATTAGCTAAAGGGGCCATGGAAACTGCATCAAACCAGTCAAGAGACAGAAGACTCAAACAACAACAAACTAACGTCTGAATGGTAGATCCTTAAAGAATAAAATAAAGATATTCTGGAAACGAAATGAGATGCATCACTGTTTCTTTTGTTGTTATTTTTGCGGGTTTTATATTTTCATCACAGATTGACTTATTTTCACTATTATTCACGGTACCATCACTTACGCCTCTCAAATGCATTCATTGGCAAAATGTTCACCGAGCGTAATTTACCCAGTCTACCATTGAGGTTAACGAATCAATTAGAGTTACACTGCATTAGGAATTTTTATTCCAAGCACGTAGGGTTGAATCAAATTAGTACTAATCCCCCGCCCTCAATACTGTTACTGTATTCATCAATACTTACCGCTGCTTGCAGCTAGTCCAGCCCGAACAATGTGGAGAGAACATTATTGTAAGTTTGTTAACCGACTAGTTTACAATAACATTGTTCAGCACCGTGGCTTAGCGGTTAGCATGACAAGCTTACCAAAAAGGTTTCACATTTGATTCCCATCCGAATAATGAAATTTTAACCATGTTTTGTTAATTTCCACAGCTCAGTAACTGAATGTCTGTGAGGTTTCCATAATAGATCTCCCTCCATACACCTGAGGGAGAGTGAGTGTTTTGTTGTTGTTGCTTTTTGTGATATTGTACAGCATTTGTCTGATAAGTCATGTTCTTATTTTTTCTTCACTAATCAATTTACAGACAGCGTTATGGCGCATTCCTATAGTCACTCATTTCACCCGGACGCCTGAGTTTCGATTCCCTGGAAACTAAAGGAATATTATATTAACCTTTCAAGACACGATTGCCAGTGGCCAAGGTGGAAACTATTCGTTGTTTACTTGTGTCATTTTGATGATGATAATTGTTGTTTTAATGGGCCTAACATCTGGGTAATCGGCCCTAAGGGGGCTCATACACCGCAGGTTGTCAAAATTTAAGTTTTTTTTTTACGTTTAAATGAAAGACAATACCTTTCTCAATATATCTGTTAAGTTTTATATGTAAATTCAGCGTTTTGGCAGAGATATAGCGTTTTACGTGAGACCATGCGCCTATCTGTCAATGGAGTGTTTAATATTCAAAGCTGTTTACCCGAAAGGTTGCTTTTTTGGTAGGAAAAACACAATATCTTGTGAACTATGTGATGAAACTGGATGAAACTTTGCAGATACATTCCAACATATGATCCCTAGAGGATGAACCTCATTTATGAAATTATCTTAAAAAATAATTGAGATATACTTGGAAAATTAAACAAAAAAACTGTTCATTTTTTTGAAAGACAAATTTAATATATTTTTTTAAAATATACTATTTACAATATAACATTCATGGTGGTTCATCCTCGCTATTTATGCGTTTACTTTACATGAAAAAAAATTCATTCTATTCAGACTGATATTTCTTGATAAATCGTGTTTTTTGTGATTCACGGAGTTAAAAATATCACGAATATTATTCTTTCAATATATCACGAAATACTTTATATACTGCTCCTCTCTGTAAATTAGATGAAATCTCTGTGTATTTGCTATACACATGTCAGTTTTCGTAACTCTATGTTACATATTAGTGAAGCTATGATATGATTCGTAACTGTATGCGAAAATACCCACTGACTGTGTTTGAGCCCCCTTTTAATGGTTTGGGTGATAACGAAAATGACAACGAGACGGAAACCATAACGAAAACTACTGACAAATGCCGACAAAGGATTGAAACGACACACAAAATGTAATTTTGAGTTGAGAACCCCGCCAAAATGAAATTTGGATGGAAAATGCTCATAAAAGTAATTTAGATTGAGAACACGCACAAAATGCAGGTTAGAGTAGAAAAGAAATGACAACGTGCAATTTAGATTCAAAATACTCACAAAATGCAACTGAGATTCAAAATGCTTACAATATGCCCAACCTACAAAATGCAATTTAGATTGAAAATACTTGTAAAACGCGGTTTAGGTTGAAAATACTTACAAAATGTAATTTAGATTCAAAATACTCACAATATGACAGCTCCCACTTCAAAAGACTTACAAAATGCAATTGAGATTGTCAATCCACTTGTGTCATGTTGCTAACTAAGCAGGCTGACAGGTACAGTCACTCAGGAAGGATAAAACTCATGTCCAGTAGCCTTTCATCCTTTTACTCTCCATGGATACATAATCTCCATTATGATTAGCTGTGCTGTTGCTACTCATCATTCTTAATTCGCCCATTACTATGACTTATTCCGTTCTCAATTCACAATACAACTTCTGTCAAACACAAGTAGCGCGCGTAATGCTGCTTGACTTATGTGCAGACTGCACTCCGTCATCGCTGTCCCCTGCTCGTCCCGCAAGGCTCCAGGAGCTATTATCAAAAAACTCTGGTGCAGCCAAGTTCAGTAGCAGTCGCATCTTGAAAGGCTGTCACACCCAAATATATTCATTGAAGTGAAAGAGAACATTACTACTGAAGTTATTCACAATAAAAATTCAATAGATCACAGGCAACATATATAAACTACAGTAATAATAAAAAACAACAACCATAGAAGTGTACTATATTGTCTGTAAATACGTTTGACGCGTTAAACAATTTTTTTACAAACTTATATAATCTAACCATTGTATATCATACTAATATATAACAAGATGTTCAGTAAAGAACATATAGCCTACTTTCTCCTAAATGCATGGGTATTGTTATAACTCTTTGTCCTTTTCAAAGAGTATGATTGAATGTTGGTTGTAGTAGCTTGTTGAAATACAACGTGCTATAGGGATATTAAACATGAATATGAGGTGCCCTTTGCTAGTGCTACCTCTGTACCAAATTTCGTTCAATTCGGTTTCACCGTGTTTGAATTGATAGGGGGAATCGATTTTCACACATACTTGGCCACCATCTGCAAACTATTGGGCTGGTGTTCTTGCAGTTAGGTCAGAATATGTTTCCCACATAAAGATATGGTGTTGCAAAATTTGGTAGAGACTAGATTATTAGGTTGGTCGTAATTACATTTTAGCTTTTAACATTTGGGTGGCCGCGATTACGTTTCCGTCAAGATAGCGGTGATATAAAACATGAAACTGAGGTGCCCTGTGCTAGTGCTACCTCTGAACCAAATTTCGTTCATTCGGTTCCACCGTGTTCGAATTAATAGGGGGAATCAATTTTGACATATAGATGGCCGCCATCCGCAAACTATTAGGCGAATGACCTATTAGATTGGTCAAAAGATGCTCCCTCCATAAAGGTATGTAGTTGCAAAATTTGGTAGAGATCGGATGATTAGGTTAATCGTAATTTGATTTAAGCTTTGAACATTCGTGTGGCCGCATTTACGTTTCAGTCAAGATGGCGGCGATATAAAACATGACACTGAGGTTCCCTTTGCTAGTGCTACCTCTGAACCAAATTTCGTTCCATTCGGTTTCACCGTGTTTGAATTAATAGGGGGAATTGATTTTCACACAAAGATGGCCGCCATCCGCAAACTGTCAGGCTAATGACCTAGTCATTTGGTCAAAGGATGAATCCTCTATAAAGGTATGTTGTTGCAAAATTTGGTAGAGATCGGATGATTAGGTTAGTCGTAATTTGATTTAAGCTTTGAACATTTGTGTGGCCGCCATTACGTTTCCGTCAAGATGGCGGCGATATAAAACATGACACTGAGGTTCCCTTTGCTAGTGCTACCTCTGAACCAAATTTCGTTCCATTCGGTTTCACCGTGTTTGAATTAATAGGGGGAATTGATTTTCACACAAAGATGGCCGCCATCCGCAAACTATTACGCTGATGGCCTATTAGTTTGGTCAAAAGATGCTCCCCCCGTAAAGGTATGTTGTTGCAAAATTTGGTAGAGATCGGATGATTAGGTTAGTCGTAATTTGATTTAAGCTTTGAACATTTGTGTGGCCGCCATTACGTTTCCGTCAAGATGGCGGCGATATAAAACATAACACTGAGGTGTCCTTTGCTAGTGCTACCTTTGTACCAAATTTCGTTCAATTCGCATTCACCGTGTTCGAATTGATAGGGGGGGACAGACATTCAGAGTACACACACTCACACACACACACACAGACACACAGACACACACAGACTCACACACACACATACACACACACAGACAGACACACTTTTTTCGCCCTGTGTTGATCTCATAAGTCTACTTTCCTTTTTTGCAAAAATCGAAAGTAGGCTAAAAATGAGATGGTGTGTGTCTGTGTGTCTGTCTGTGTCTCTGTCTGTTACTCGATCACGCCAGAACCACTGGTCCGATTTAAATGAAGTTTTGCATGGATGTAGCTGATTTACCAGGCTTATATATAGGCTACTTTTAATTTCGATATTCTGCACTATTTAAAAATGGTGACTATTTTCATATTTCCATTTCTAATAAAAAGAGAACTCCAAGAAATAGCAAACTTTTGATGGTACTACGAGTTTTAGAATTTATTTTTCTATCCGAAAGGTCCTTATCACTTTTCGTGTATCTCCAACGGTTAGCGAGTAAAACCTAAATATGTGCTATAAAACACGGTCAACGCCGAGCGATGTTAGTCTATATTAGTCTCTACATGAACTGTTTTATTTATAGAGGTAGTTTGTGTGGTCCGAAACTAGACGTGATTTTGAGTCTAATTTTATACTCTTTGTACCGGTTATTGTATGTGAGTATTTGGATCTTTACGCTGTTTCACAATGTTATAGTGCTTTCTACTTTGCACGGTATGCATTCATCCTTTTTATCGATTTGGTTTTCGTTAAATGAATATTTCAGTTGGCCAATATTTATCTGTTTTTTGTCGTTTTTTACCATGATCAGAAACCCAAACTCACAGACGAATGTGTAGGAGAATAACGACTGTCACATTAGTTTATTTAGTGTTCATATTAATCTTACTGCAGAACTGGGCAAATTTATTTCAATAAAGTAGGTATATTGACCCACGGTCAATAAAGAAAACCGCACAAAACACGGCGTAAACCTACAAAAGTTGCTGAGTTTTAATTGCTTGGCCCTGAAATTCAATACACAATCATTTTGGAATCCTTTATAGGTAGGTTTTTTCTTCTGTGTGGCCTCCTCAGAGGTCGAGTGCAGGTCTTTCTATTCGACGCCTGTGGGCGACCTGCGTGTCGCGATGAGAGATGGAATGGATGAAGATGAATGAAACTGGGCGAGGATGTGGAAGGAATCAGCCGTGGCCTATCAGAAGGTACCGTCTCAGCATTTGCCTGGTGTTGAAAATGGGAAACCACGGAAAACCATTTCAAGGACGGCCGACGGTGAGGCTCGAACCCACGCGTCTACCGAGTCAGCAGAGAGCTTGGTCCCATGACCTAACGCTGCGCTTTAGCCAGCTGAGCCACCGCTGTCGGTTATAGGTAGGTGAAAGACTGTTTTAGCCTTTAGCACTCGCAGTAAAGTAGCTGAGGTGTTCTAAATAAGAATTGAGGTATCGCACAGATTGCTACTCCTTTGGTAGTCCGCAAATAAACCACAATAGCCCGCTGATGAACCATCTCGGAGTTACTAGGCGTAATCTCACACAAGTCACGGTATAAACTTAGAGAAAATTTATGTGATTAATTTGTTTTTGTTATTATTACTTGGGATGATTGAAGTTTGTTCCGTTACTGATACTCTTTATCATGACGGTACGTACTTTCCGCAATAATACTTATTGCGAATATGATAATTGCTATCAATTTTTATGTATTTTTAGCATAATGTTAATATGTTTAAATATAGTATGAAGACGTTAAACGATAGGTGTTCAATATTTAAGACAGGTTATTTAACTTTTACTACATAGAAGCTGATATTTATTTCCAATATATAAACGCACTTTCTCACCTACAAAGCGGAGACAGACAGGCTTTTCTCCGGGTACTCCGGTTTTTCCTGTCACAATTTCATTCCAGCAACAATCTCCACTATCATTTCATTTTATCCGTCATTAATTTAATCATTGCCCGAGGGGAGTGCGACAGGCTTCGTCAGCCGGCACAGTTGCTGTTAGATGAGGATTTCATTAATTCCATTCCCTGACCCGATCGGTCGACTGAAAGCAGGGTAAGGATTTTCACTTTCCTACCTCTGATTAATAATTTGGTGAGTGAAAATGCGTGTAGTATACACATGTAGTTGGTTACATGGAAATAACATAACTACATTAGGAATGTGTGATTATACATATTAATGATTTAGGCCAGCAAGTACTAAAAGCCGTTCGAAGAACGGGTACTTCAGCTAGTACTGTATATATTTGAGATTAAGAGCAATTCATAAACATCGTACAGTATACTAATTAAGCCCAAGTGAATAATATGATCTGAGGATGAACGCTTGACGTTCGAAACATGTTATCCTATTAAGTACCCCATTTTGTACATAAAACGTGTTAGTTTGTTATATCTCGTTTCTTTCACGTAGAACACGTAAATACCTGGTTCCCGCCTAATGTAGTTGGGCAAAATTTGTGTTGGCTGACTGGAAAGCTTTCTTTAATATTTACCGGGTGGGTTAGCCGTGGTCGTTACGGTGTGGCTGCAGGCAGTCGCTCACCTCCGGGAGACGAGGAGGTTCGAATCCCCCCGACGGCAACTTTGAAGATAGTTTTCTGTGATTTCCCATCTTCCTTCCAGTCAAATGCCGGGGTTGGTCCCAAACTATAGGCCACAGCCGCTACCTTCCAATTCCTCGTCCTTACATTGACACTTTCCTCCCCAGACAACACTCCACACGCGAAGGTACTTGTAGCTCACACAATGGGTGTCCGTTTAGAAGCAGTACAAAACTCTGGCGAGCCGAAGATGTCCTCGGACACTCCCGGCATAAAAGCCATACGCAAAAAATAAAAAATAAAAAATATAGGCCTATTCAGTCTTTAGGGATAGGTTATGAACAGAGTCAGGAAGAGTCCAGACTGCAGACCCTGAAACCGATACCTGGACTCCAGTGTCGACTCCACTGATGCACTAACGCCATCTAGCAACTGTTTTCGGAACTGCTTGGACTTATAGTTCCACGTTCCTCCCTTGATACGTGTTTGATACCCTGTTACGATGAATAAGGTAATTCCGTGCGATGAATACAAGAGGATTATTAGCCAGCAAACATGAAAGATTGCTTCGGGTTATTATCAACGGTAATGTTGTAGGTGTAATTCTTATTGTTTATATTATAATAATTAATCTTATTAATAATAATACATCCTGCCTAAAGTGCAATATTACAACAATCTGGTACAATTATTGTAAATAATAATAATAATAATAATAATAATAATAATGAGTGATTCGGAGAAAATACTCTTAAAAATCACCAATAAGAACTGCGAGTACATAAAAACCAACAAGATTGGGTATATAGAGTAGGCAATTATATCGCAACATTCATTACCCATTATTGTCAATAGCAATAATAAAATAATATGACGACAAAACTCTCAATTAGTCAAAAATTTGGACATAAATTACATAAAACAAAACACCGGCATAGAGTACAAGATTACAAGCAATAATTTGGTAATACTAATAATATATTCTGACTGACAGAATCAGGGGCAGATGACCTCGTAGTTCCGCCCCTTAAAACAACAATAACTAACTAACTAACTGACTGACAGAATACTCTGCAATAGTGAATACAACCCTCCACATAGGGTTCGTGTCAGGAAGAACATCCGGCCGTAAAACATGGCCAAGTCCATTGTGCGACACAGTCTGCACACTGGTCCCATGAGAAAGAATGATAGATGAAGCAGGTGGTATCGTTCATAGACTTGATGAGCCTTACTATCCCATCGCTTCAGGTCGGCTTCACCCCCGGACTGCGCGGAGGATCGGACCTCTACCATCACAAGGACGGTGTCTGGGAGCTGAAGTCATATTGGGGATGGTGACAAGCCGATCGCGCAGACGACCACAAGATTGGGTGTTAGTAGGTAATATAGGCTGAAACTGGCGCAGGGGCTAATGGGCAAGATGGCCGCCGCGCGCAATCACTCTATGTTATTCTTATGGAGGGGTCATTCAGAGCTGGCGCAGTGGCTAATGGGCAAAATGGCCGCCACGCCCTGAGACCGTGAATGACGTCACAGAGAGAGGTCGGCCGTGTAGTTGCTAAATGGAATATTTATTATTAATATTATTATTATTATTATTATTAGGTAATTATTAATTGATCATGTGCAATCCAGACCAGCCTTATATTGTCCACTTTTGGTGTAGTTGCTAGCATTTTAGCTGTTTCCCTAGAGGTGTGGGTTTCATTCACGCCTCAACCAAGAAATTTTATTCTGGGCTGAGAGCTGGAATGGGGTACACTCAGCCTCATGAGGTGAAAGTAAGAAAAAGTGGGGTTTCATTCATACCTCAGCCATTCCGCCTAATCCAACTTTACCTAACCTAACCTAACTTGACTTAACCTAACCTAACTTCGCCTAACCTAACCTAACCTAACCTAACAAACATTATTTAACCTAACCTAACCTAACCTAGCCTAACTTCAAAGTGAGAGCAAATATGAGAGCAAATGTGAGAGCACACATAATAAACTAAGTTATAACCTAACCTAACCTAACCTAACTTCACCTAACCTAACCTAACATAACCTAACTTCAAAGTGGGTGCAAAAGTGGGTGCAAAAGAGGGTGCAAGAGTGGGTGCAAAAGTGGGTGCAAAAGTGGGTGAAAAAGTGGGTGCAAGAGTGAGTGAAAAAGTGGGTGCAAAAGTGGGAGCAAAATAGTGGGAGCAAAAAGGTGGGAGCAAAAAAAGCGGGAGCAAAAAAGTGGGAGCAAAACAGTGGGGAGCAAAAAGTGTGAGCAAATAAGTAAGAGTAAATGGGAGAGCACAAATAATAAACTTAGTTATAACCTAACCTAATCTAACCTAACCTAACCTAACCTAACCTAACCCACAGAAACCTCATTTAAATATTTTAGATTCAACATTTTAACATTTTACATTTTAACATTTTAGATTTTTGATTTTTAATTTTACATTTTTTTAGATTTTACATTTAACATTTTTTTTTTTTTTTTTTTGTATTTTAGATTTTAGTTTTTTTAGATGTTACATTTTCAATTTAAGATTTTTTGATTTTAGACTTTACATTTTACATTTTCCGAAAAGAGTAAACTACAAGGTCACATACCTAACCTCACCAAACCTAACTTTACCAAACCTAACTTAAGCTAATCCAAAGGCTAATGCACATACACAAAGTATATAAGGGCACATGCAACTATCCTTATGCTAGTCTTATAGGCTACTGTACAACATGATCACTACCCCAACAGGGGTATTTTTTTTTTCATTTTGTTGATTTCTCATTTGTCAATTTTCCAATTTCCCATTTTCAGTTTTTTTTTAATGTCAGTTTTAAGTTTTTCAATTTCATAATATGGAGGCATGGATTTTGCATTTTGTTGTTTACACATTTGCCAATTTTTCAATTTCCCATTTTCGTTTTTTTTAATGACAGTTTTAGGTTTTTCAATTTCATAATATGGAAACATGGATTTTGCATTTTGTTGTCTACACATTTATTAATTTCACAATTTCCCATTTACAGTTTCTAAAATGTCAGTTTAATGTTTTTCAATATCATGATATAGAAACATGGATTTTCCAATTTGTTGTTATACATTATTTGTCAATTTACCAAATTCCCATTTACAGTTTTTAAAAATTCAGTTTAATGTTTTTTCTATTTTGTCAATATGGAAACATGGATTTTCCAATTTGTGTTTTACATGTTCATTTTGCATTAGGAGTGGAGAGAGGTGGGTAGTAATTAAAAATGTACAAGCAGTGTCCATACAATATTTTTTTTATTTTAAATACATGTACACTATTTACACATAATACCTTTTTATATATATTCTTTTTTGTTATAAATTGTAGAGTTGTTTTTATTTTGTTTTCTATTTATATTTATTTTTTGATTATGATTACCATTTTTTTATTTTTGTAGTGTTATTGTTTTATTTCCTAAATTGTTTTATGTATTTGCTAGTTGCAGGCAAAAGATTTTGATATTCATAAATTAACTCTTTAAGCATGGTCAATGATTGAGTAATGACCATAGCCATGTGTACCTATACCATCAGCATCAATCAATCTTTTATCATCACCAGGACACAAAGCAACTTTGTTTAGTCTTATAGATGATATGTCATGTTGTTTAGAAGCGAAAATGTTCATTGGTATTCTTTTTACATTGTTTTTCATGACACAATCCTTTAATCTTTTTGATTTCTTTACCATTTATGTCTAAAGCGTACATTTTAGCTCTAAGTCCAACAAATGCTTTTATAATTTGTCCACAAGCCTCGTCTTAAATTTCCCCAACGTTTTCTTGTATGATGTAGAGTAACATATGTGATTAGTAGGATAATCTGATGTGTCCAGGTGTTCTAGGAAATCCAAATTGTCTTGATATACATCTGGGGTGTTAACCAAATAAATGAACGAGTCGGTATCCATATACATGAGTTTAAGATTGTTCATTCCATAATAGGGTAGCAGGACATCATAGTGGTGGGAATACATGAGAGTTTTTGAAATATCCAGTATACACATTCCAATATATATAGGCTTATTGAATACAATGTTACGTTTAGCCATGTGGAAAGCAGCTAGGTTAGGACCATAAATTGTTCTGTCGATGAATGTTGGTTTAGCTATTAGCTTTTATACCTTTTTGCTGTCAGTCACAAGACGTATGTCTATTCTTTTACGGATATTGTCCATTGTTTTCCCAAAAATGGCATTGTTGAATAATTTGTACAGATTTTTCTCAAAATCATTTTTGGCTTGTTTTCGAAGGTTGTTATTAAAATCAACGTAGGCCTTTAACCAAGGTCTTTGCTTAAACTTTAACACAAGATGAATTTTTATCAATTTTATTCCATGATCTAAATCCTGTTTTTATGCCATGTAGTGAACAACATATCGCCTTCGATTTCCAAGATGAGGAATTAGTTTTTTAAGAGACGAATCCTTAGGTTGTGTACACTCTGGTAGGAAAGGTAAATCGTTGTGTAGATCGTGAAGGTCAGATGGGTAATCAACATCAACGTCTAGAATGTATCCCACAGGATCGTCTTTCTTTAGTTTTTCTAGATCAACAGTATCTGGAGAAACCCACTGAAATCCACCATAAGGAAGGGAGTGGCACATAGCCCACCCGTATTGGTTGTTGGCATCATCATAGGTAATAAACTGCGATGGTTTCTCAGAATCATAGGTTTCCATGTATTTATTGTTAGCTTCAGCATACCGATGAGACACCTGGCATATGCCTCCACGTATTCCAGACTCGATTAGAAGAATCTGATCGTAATCCTGTATCAATTCCAGTTCAATTCCTGTGTAAAGGAGCATTGCCTCGAAACTTAAACCAGGAGAAGTAAAAAAGTGTGCAGCATCCACTCGGTGTGTTTCTAGTGTTTTGTTTCTAAACGTTTCAAAGCTGTCTGCAAGAAGGAGTACATCTGATGTTAGGTAGAGGTCACTATATTCCCCTAGAGTTTTAATGTTGAACTGTTTCCAGACATTTTTGGCATGTTCATAGTCTTCTTGACTAACATCTTCTTGACTTCATTTGTTAAAGAAAGCCTCTTTTGGAGGTAAACACGTTTCACTTAACTTTTCCCATGAGTCAATGTAGTCATAACAAAATACCCCTTTACGAGTCATGAGCATTGCATTTTCTTTTCCAAAGTACTTGTCTGTTTCAGGGTATGATGTTAAGTTGGAAACTAAGTTTTCCAAACTACTCGGCATTAACCGAAACGTGTCCACAAATCGAAGCTTTACATTTCCTACATATTTGGTAAAGGAAATGTACTTTTCTTTGGAGTAAGCGATAACATCCACTCTCTCAGTAGTACATCCCTATTTCTTTACAATAAAATTTGCGTCGTAGCCACTCATATTATGTAGAAACGCAGGAACGGGGTTACGTGTTTTACACCTCAAATTACAGTTATTGTGAGCACTTCCACGGTACTCCCCTGTAATGTGGCAGTGGTCTCGAACTTTCCAGTCCTCTTTGGTAAATGGTTTTTGACACAAATAACACGTTTCAGAACATTGGAACTCTGATTCTTGATCCTGAGTTAAGGCCTTTGGAACATTTAAGCTGTAAAGTCGATCAATTTCATTAGCTATTGAGATCAAACAGTCCATAAACTTTTCCGCAGCGTCAGGTCCACGATAAATAACAGGTTGGCTTGGAAGGTTTGTCTTTATGTGTTCCACAGCAGGTGAGGGTTTAACGTATATACCAAAGCTCATAGGAACATGACTCTGGTATGGTACTGTATAACTTGCTTCAGGATTGGGTAAACATGTTTGATATGGTAAGAGTATACTTTCAAAATCTGCATAGATAACGTAAGGTATTCTCAGCATTTTTTCAACATTTAAGAATTTGACAATGGGGTTTTAATAGGCATTTCAACCCTAGCAATGTCATGCTGGACACACAAAGCTCTATGTTCTTTCAATTTTTCCATTCCTTGTTGACCATATCGATTATCGAAGTGAGTAAAACACCGTTTACACGTATATATCTTATGTCCATGGTGAGTAATCTGATGTCCTACTAGTTTATCAAAATCTTTGATAAAGACGTAGTGGTTCTGGCCGGATAATGAACTTAGCAGAAGTAGGTCGCGATGGTCTTGCAGCTCTTGATTCACAACCTTTAGAGGGAACAGTTTATTGTTTTGTTCCAATCCAAATACATTAATGGATATATCGTTGGCTTTTTCAAATTTGGGAATGTCAGCTAGTAATGTAGGAAATGATATTACAGAAAAATCATACTTGTTGTCCAGGTCCTTGTATTTACTAATGCGATGAGCATCCTTTTTAACCAGTTTTGCTAAAATGGTATACATAAAACACTTTTCATCTTTCAAGTTTTCAGGATTAATGCAGGCTTTTCTTGCTTGTATAGCTGCTGGTAATGGAATATATGTGCTGCCACGCAAGGGATTGTACTTATTTATTTTCAATCGTACTCCTTCCACTGCTAACAAAGCCCAATTACTGCCTTTTAGCTCAGATTCCTCCATTTCCGTAGTTAACTTTGTAAATTGTGTTTCCAAGAAACTACTCAAGTCCGTTTCCAAAAATAGGGCCTGATTTCGTGTTTTAAAAGCACGATCTGTAATTTCATTGGTAGATGTATGAATGAATCTACATTCAGCCACAAGATTAACTTTGATCGACTTGTGCATTGCTAGTTCTTTCTCCATAGCTTGTATTATTTGCTGTTTGGACTCTTTAAGGTATGCATTTAAATCCTTGCACGTATCGCAACGAATGAAATAGGATTTAAGTCGACCTTGAAAAGATGTCTCATATTCAATAAGTCCATTTTTGTCAGGGACCAATGAGAGTAGGTAATGTTTTGTAGGCTCAGATTTTTGTCTTTTAGCTGCCGACACAACATTACAACATTCTTCATGACGACGTCCATTGTAGGCATTGTTGAATTTATTGCCACACGTTTTACACTCATGAAATTCACCACACGATACTTCATGTCGCTTCCTATGATAGTCTCGAAGAAAAGTCTTTCCACACTCTTTACACATATAGCTGGGAATGGCTTCTTCCATTATGAATGTTGATTTCTGCAAACAGCTGCTTACTGCGTATCACAAGGCTAGAGGTTGGTCGGTGAGACGGTCTTTCACGATGTGAACACCGTGAGAGGTAGTAGACAACTGGTGATATTCTTGTGAAGGGTCCTCTAATATACCCCTAGTCTAGACCAACAGCTCTTTACAGCGTATGACAAGGCTGTAGACTGGAGAGTGAAACGGTCTTTCACGATGTGAACACTGTAACAAGTAGTAGTCAACTGATTATATACTTGCTAAGGGTTCTCTAATATACAATAGTCAAGACCAACAGCTACTTACTGAGTAGTACAAGGCTGTGCAATGGTTGTTTTGACAGTCTTTCACGATGTGGTCACTGTGAGTGGTAGTAGTCAACTGATGATATTCTTGCTAAGGGTCCTCTTATATACCCCTGGTTAAGGGTAACAGCTGCTCACTGCATATGACAAGACTAAAGACTGGTTGTTTCAACGGTCTTTCACAATGTAAACACTGTGACAGGTAGTAGTCAACTGAAAATATTCTTATAGCCTACTCAAGGTTATCAGGTAATTACTGCATATCAAAAGGCTGTACACTCATGTGTTAGACAGTCTTTTTTTTGTTTTGCTAAAGACCCTCTATATTCTCTACACAAGGCTATACATGTTAGTTCTAAATACTTGGTGGTTAATTGTATAATAAATTTAAATACACAGCATATACGAGCACGTTTTCACTCGGTAAAACTTTACCAAATAGTCAAATGCGACACGCAAAGTATGTTGCCGCTATCTGGCGGAGACTATGAGAACTACTTGAACGACCAGCAAGCTACCTAGCGCTCCATTTCAACACTCGCTCACTGAACGACCAGCATGCTATCTAGCGGTCGATATCAATACTCACTCAACTACCAGCCTGCTACCTATCGGTCAATATAACAACTCACTCAACTACCAGCATGCTACATGGCTTTTTTGTCAGTTTATTGTTGGCTTTTTTGTATTAGCTCTTACATATTTGCTCTTGTTTGTTGGGGCTTATTTGGTCTTGGAAAGTATGTCAGCCCTTTTTTATGGCTGCATAATGCTTACAGCCATGTTTGTAATCAGCAGCAGCAACAACAACAACACACAAAATTCCTAAAAAAATCCAGAGTACTCTAAGGTTTATCAATGTCTCTCAACTCTCAACTCCCATGCCTAGTCAAAAAAAAAGTGTATTTTTCAAATTTTTCAATAAATATTTGGAAAGTAGGCTATGTCATTAATCTAAAAATCCTAAAAAGACATATGTTAACTCCATTACCTACCACTATACCACTCTCAGTCCAAAAATAGTGTATTTTTCAAATTTTCCAAAACATATTTCCGAAATGGGTTATATTTCCAAAATTAAAAAGTTTACAAAAAGTTTGTTTGACATAAATGAATGGTCTATACCCCCTCTAACGCCATACCAAGTCCCAGGTCTCTAGGACAACAAAAATAAACAAATAAAAATGGGCTTATATTTCCAAAATAAGGAATTTTACAAAAACGTTTGTCTGACGTAAATCAATGGCCTTGACCCCCTCTATCCCCATACCAAGTCTCAGGTCTCTAGGTCAACAAAAATAAAATTTTGAAAATGGGCTATATTTCCAAAATTAGGAATTCTACAAAAAGGTTGTCTAACGTAAATCAATGGTCTTTACCCCCTCTATTCTCATACCAAGTCTCAGGTCACTAGGTCAATAAAATATTTTTTTAAATAATGGTCACTATTTTGGAAACTAGGAATTCTACAAAAAAGTTTGTTTGACATAAATGAAAGGACCCTACGCCCTCTACCTGCAAACCAAGTTCCAGGTCTGTATGACAAAAATGAAAAAGTTCAATTGAGAAAGTAGGCAATTTTTCATAAAACCAAACATTCTAAAAAGTGTTCTATGGGCTTAAAAGAATTGCCTCTATGGCCTTTATTTTTAGCCTACTTTCGATTTTAGCAAAAAATGAAAGTAGACTTATGAGATCAACACAGGGCGAAAAAAGTGTGTCTGTCTGTTTGTGTGTATGTGTGTGTGTGAGTCTGTGTGTGTGTGTGTCTGTGTGTCTGTGTGTGTGTGTGTGTGTGTGAGTGTGTGTACTCTGAATGTCTGTCCCCCCCCCTATCAATTCGAACACGGTGAATGCGAATTGAACGAAATTTGGTACAAAGGTAGCACTAGCAAAGGACAGCTCAGTGTCATGTTTTATATCGCCGCCATCTTTACTAAAACTGAATGGCGGCCACTCAAACGTTCAAAACGTAAAATCAAATAACGACTAACCAAATCATCCGATCTCTACCAAATTTGGTAACAACATACCTTCGTATAGGATGCGTCTTGTGACCAAACTACAAGGTCGTCCGCCATACCATTTCAGGATGGCGGCCGTGCGAATTATGCAAACTTTATAATCCATATCATGGGACCCACCAGTTCCGATTATCGAGCCGAGAATCGTTTTAACTGTTCTAAAGGAAGAGGCACGTTCGAAATTAAAAGTTTATTTTGTAATACTATAGTGCAGACGTGATTTTAAAAAAGCTGAGCTGATTTAGTAATAAGACAAGATGGCAGCGGATATCTTGTGCCTGACTTATATTTCACTAATTTGAGTATTGCATGCAATATAGCGTACTGATATAAAATAAATAAACTTTGTATGAAATGCTTTATATATAAATAATATACTCCAGTGATGAAATCGTTTAGTATAAATCACTATTTGCTAAAAAGTTCTATGTAAGTCATTTTATATAGAACGATATTCGTTGACACAATTAGCTCAGTGGTAGGTAGAGCGTTAGCCTATCGCTCAAATGCCTATGGTTCAAACCCCATCAGAGCTAGGTTTTTTGCTTGAAATTGTATATGTTTATTGTTTTGTAATGACTCAGATGTTTTAAAATTAAGCGTTATATTGTGCATATTATGGTGTAAAATATATATTTAATTAAAACATAATTCGCCAGCAGATTTACTCGAGACATCTAGCTGCCAAAAAGGTAACTGCACGCCGACCAGATTTTATTGAAAAGTTTCTTCTTCTGGCCGCTAGAATGCACTCGCTCTGTTAGGATTATATTGTTCGATATTTCACCACTAGATATCACGACTAGTCTACGTGGGGCTCCATTGATTACTATACCATTTGCATTCTATGCGCATCGAATTTGAAGAATGACAAGATGATACTACGATACATTTTTACTTTCTATTTTAAAGGGTTTGTAACAGCCTATTGTGCGTTATTTGAAAATGTTAATTGAAGTAAAGAACAAAACGATTTCACATAGTATCTGAACTCTACCGTTGGTGCTAGTTCAGGATATTAATTAATACTTCTATTTCAGCCAAATAGCAATCGAAAATATCCACATAGTTGGTATACACACGTCTCTGTAGGGTCATGGAAAGATTTGTTAATTCAATTAGGGTTGTGAAAGTCATACGCAGCCAGACGTGTAAAGACATGCCTCAACTCAAAGTTGGATGTTGCCCGCGTCAGGCCGATTATGTAATAATAATAATAATGTTATTGGTTTTACGTCCCTTTTAACTACTGTTGCTTTTAGAGACGCCGGGGTGCCAGAATTTTGTCCCGAAGGGGATCTTTAACGTGCCAGTAAATCTACTAACACGGCTCCCTCGCATTTGTGCACCCTCAAATGCCAGCTGACTGCGCCAGGATACGAACCAGAAACATACGGTCCAGCAAGCGAGAACGTTACCGCTGAGCCACGCCGCCAGTCCGGTCGATTATGTCTCCAGATCCATAACATTCTTTAGATACTTCTTATCTTTCTTTCTTCAATGATGGTAGCAGTTTTTATCTAGGTTGTGGCGTTTGGTAGAGGTAAATCGTTTCTAAGGTCTTCAACAAAGAATAGTTCTATTATACTCTTTGATAATAACAACGAGTTATAACTATACTCATACATTTAGGAGAAAGTAGGCTATATGTTCTTTACTGAACATCTTGTTATTTTATTAGCCTACTTTTCACATTTTGCAAAAATGAGGAAACAGTAGTATTATGAGTTCACCCGGGCAAATGTATGTCTGTCTTTCTGTCAGTGTGTGCTCCCCCTCCCTATCAACTCCTAAACTCTGCAGCTATCGAAACCAAATTTGGTATGAGTACTAACAACTGCTGGAAATCACAATCGAAATTTATGCTCTATGATGGATATCTCAGAAGTTATCTATGCGAACTGGTCCAAAATTGGCACGCACATAATAACATTCTAGATTAATTTTCCGGAGGCCATGCATGACAGTGTTGCTAACATCATTCTAAGCCTGCTGATACGTCTAATTTGTAAATGCATGTTAATTCTAATGGATTTCTAATGGATTTCAACCAAAATTCGTTTGTACTTTGTGTACCATCACTGATATGACTATGCGTATTTTAAGAGCAACCATAACTGCCAACAGTTAATAAATGCTCTCTGTATTTCTGTTCCCTAATATCAATATATCAGTAAGTATGCAAGCCAACAGCTCTGAACTTCGCATACGTACCCAACATTTTAGATTAATTTGGAGTAACTAATATACGTCTGTGCTGCCAACATGATTCTAAGCCTGATAGGTCCAATTTTAATACATGTAACTTCTATACGAATAAATGGATTTCAACCAAATTTCGTTTGTGTTTTGTGTACCATATCAAATATGACTATGCGTATTCTTAAGAGCCAGCAGGGCAGCCAACTGTTTATAAATGCTCTCTCTAGTTTAGCCTACTTTCGATTTTTGCAAAAAAAAAAATGAAAGTAGACTTATGAGATCTACACAGGGCCAAAAATTGTGTGTCTGTCTGTGTGTGAGTCTGTGTGAGTGAGTGTACTCTGAATGTCTGTCCCCGCCTATCAATACGAACACGGTGAAACCGAATTGAACGAAATTTGTTACAGAAGTAAAACTAGCAAAGGGCACCGCAGTGTCATGTTTTATGTCGTCCCCACCTTCACGAAAACGTAAAGGCGGCCACCCAAATGATCAAATCTTAAATCAAATTACGACTAACCTACTCATCCGATCTCCACCAAATTTTGCAACAACATATACTTATATTGTGAGCGTCTTTGGGCAAACTACATGATCAGCAGCCCAATAGTTTGCAGATGGTGGCCATGTATGTGTGCAAATCGATTCCCCCTATCAATTCAAACATTATGAAACCGAATTGAACGAAATTTGGTACAGAGGTAGCACTAGCAAAGACAACCTCAGTGTCATGTTTTATATCGCCACCATCTTGACGAAAACGCAATGGCGGCCACCCAAATGTTCAAAGCTTAAATCAAATTACGACCAACCTAATCATTTGATCTCTACCATATTTTGCAACAACATACATTTTGGAGGGAAACATCTTTTGACTAAACTACAAGGTCATCAGCCCCAATAGTTTACAGATAGCGGCCATGTATGTGTGCAAATCGATTCCCCATATCAATTCAAACACGGTGAAACCGAATTGAATGAAATTGTTTACAGAGGTAGCACTAGCAAAGGGCACCTCATATGCATGTTTAATATCCGTATAGCACGTTGTATTTCAACAATCTACTACAGCCAACATTCAATTATACTCCTTGAAAAGGACAAAGAGTTTTAACAATGCCCATGCGTTAAGGAGAAAGTAGGCTATATGTTATTTACTGAACATCTTGTTTATAATAAAACTTTTTTATTTTTTACATTTTTTTGAAAAAAGTTCAATTTTGAAATTTTTATACTTTGGAAACTAAAGAGTTTACAAAAAAATTTGTTTGACATAAATGACTGGCCCTGACCCCATCTACCACCAAAATAAATTTCAAGTCGCTAGGACAAAAAAATAACAGTAGTGGAGTAGTGACAGTTCCAGGCCACCCGGCGTTGCTCGGGCGGAGTCCATGTTAATAAGTGGATATCTCGCGAACCCATGATCGGAATTTGACATGCAACATATCAAATTATTCAGGCTGAAGCTCTCTCGATCATGGGTTCGCAAAGATATCCACAAAATCAGCGTAGCCGAGCGCCACCGGGTGGCCTGGAACTGTCACTACTCCACTACTGTTATTTTTTGTCCTAGCGACTCATGGGAAAACTTAAGTGAAACGTGTTTACCTCCAAAAGAGGCATTCTTTAACAAATTAAGTCAAGAAGATGTTAGTCAAGAAGACTATGAACATGCCAAAAATGTCTGGAAACAGTTCAACATTAAAACTCTAGGGGAATATAGTGACCTCTACCTAACATCAGATGTACTCCTTCTTGCAGACAGCTTTGAAACGTTTAAAAACAAAACACTAGAAACACACCGAGTGGATGCTGCACACTTTTTTACTTCGCCTGGTTTAAGTTTCGAGGCAATGCTCCTTTACACAGGAATTGAACTGGAATTGATACAGGATTACGATCAGATTCTTCTAATCGAGTCTGGAATACGTGGAGGCATATGCCAGGTGTCTCATCGGTATGCTGAAGCTAACAATAAATACATGGAAACCTATGATTCTGAGAAACCATCGCAGTTTATTACCTATGATGATGCCAACAACCAATACGGGTGGGCTATGTGCCACTCCCTTCCTTATGGTGGATCTCAGTGGGTTTCTCCAGATACTGTTGATCTAGAAAAACCAAAGAAAGACGATCCTGTGGGATACATTCTAGACGTTGATGTTGATTACCCATCTGACCTTCATGATCTACACAACGATTTACCTTTCCTACCAGAGTGTACACAACCTAAGGATTCGTCTCTTAAAAAACTAATTCCTCATCTTGGAAATCGAAGGCGATATGTTGTTCACTACATAACATTAAAACAGGCTTTAGTTCATGGAATAAAATTGATAAAAATTCATCGTGTGTTAAAGTTTAAGCAAAGACCTTGGTTAAAGGCCTACGTTGATTTTAATAACAACCTTCGAAAACAAGCCAAAAATGATTTTGAGAAAAATCTGTACAAATTATTCAACAATGCCATTTTTGGGAAAACAATGGACAATATCCGTAAAAGAATAGACATACGTCTTGTGACTGACAGCAAAAAGGTATAAAAGCTAATAGCTAAACCAACATTCATCGACAGAACAATTTATGGTCCTAACCTAGCTGCTTTCCACATGGCTAAACGTAACATTGTATTCAATAAGCCTATATATATTGGAATGTGTATACTGGATATTTCAAAAACTCTCATGTATTCCCACCACTATGATGTCCTGCTACCCTATTATGGAATGAACAATCTTAAACTCATGTATATGGATACCGACTCGTTCATTTATTTGGTTAACACCCCAGATGTATATCAAGGCAAGTTGGATTTCCTAGAACACCTGGACACATCAGATTATCCTACTAATCACATATGTTACTCTACATCAAACAAGAAAACGTTGGGAAAATTTAAAGACGAGGCTTGTGGACAAATTATAAAAGCATTTGTTGGACTTAGAGCTAAAATGTACGCTTTAGACATAAATGGTAAAGAAATCAAAAAGATTAAAGGATTGTGTCATGAAAAACAATGTAAAAAGAATACCAATGAACATTTTCGCTTCTAAACAACATGACATATCATCTATAAGACTAAACAAAGTTGCTTTGTGTCCTGGTGATGATAAAAGATGGATTGATGCTGATGGTATAGGTACACATGCCTATGGTCATTACTCAATCATTGACCATGCTTAAAGAGTTAATTTATGAATATCAAAATCTTTTGCCTGCAACTAGCAAATACATAAAACAATTTAGGAAATAAAACAATAACACTACAAAAATTAAAAAATGGTAATCATAATCAAAAAATAAATATAAATATAAAACAAAATAAAAACAACTGTACAATTTATAACAAAAAAGAATATACAAAAATGGATTATGTGTAAATAGTGTACATGTATTTAAAATTAAAAAAATATTGTATGGACACTGCTTGTACATTTTTAATTACTACCCACCTCTCTCCACTCCTAATGCAAAATGAACATGTAAAACACAAATAGGAAAATCCATGTTTCCATATTGATAAAATAGAAAAAACATTAAACTGAAATTTAAAAAACTGTAAATGGGAATTTGGTAAATTGACAAATAATGTATAACAACAAATTGGAAAATCCATGTTTCTATATCATGATATTGAAAAACTTTAAACTGACATTTTAAAAACTGTAAATGGGAAATTGTGAAATTAATAAATGTGTAAACAACAAAATGCAAAATCCATGTTTCCATATTATGAAATTGAAAAACTTAAAACTGTCATAAAAAAACGAAAATGGGAAATTGAAAAATTGGCAAATGTGTAAACAACAAAATGCAAAATCCATGTCTCCATATTATGAAATTGAAAAACTTAAAACTGACATTTAAAAAAAAAAACGAAAATGGGAAATTGGAAAATTGACAAATGAGAAAACAACAAAATGAAAAAAAAAAATACCCCTGTTGGGGTAGTGATCATGTTGTACAGTAGCCTATAAGACTAGCATAAGGATAGTTGCATGTGCCCTTATATACTTTGTGTATGTGCATTAGCCTTTGGATTAGCTTAAGTTAGGTTTGGTAAAGTTAGGTTTGGTGAGGTTAGGTATGTGACCTTGTAGTTTACTCTTTTCGGAAAATGTAAAATGTAAAATCTAAAATCAAAAAATCTTAAATTGAAAATGTAACATCTAAAAAAACTAATATCTAAAATACAAAAAAATCAAAAATATTAAATGAAAAATCTAAAAAAATGTAAAATTAAAAATCAAAAATCTAAAATGTTAAAATGAAAAATGTTAAAATGTTGAATCTAAAATATTTAAATGAGATTTCTGTGGGTTAGGTTAGGTTAGGTTAGGTTAGATTAGGTTAGGTTATAACTAAGTTTATTATTTGTGCTCTCCCATTTACTCTTACTTATTTGCTCACACTTTTTGCTCCCCACTGTTTTGCTCCCACTTTTATGCTCCCACTTTTTTGCTCCCACTTTTTTGCTCACACTTTTGCACTCACTTTTGCACCCACTTTTTCACCCACTATTGCCCCCAATTTTGCACCCACTCTTGCACCCACTTTTGCACCCACTCTTGCACCCACTTTTGCACCCAATTAGAAGTTAGGTTATGTTAGGTTAGGTTAGGTTAGGTGAAGTTAGGTTAAGTTAGGTTAGGTTATAACTTAGTTTATTATGTGTGCTCTCACATTTGCTCTCATATTTGTTCTCACTTTGAAGTTAGGCTAGGTTAGGTTAGGTTAGGTTAAATAATGTTTGTTAGGTTAGGTTAGGTTAGGTTAGGTTAGGTTAGGTGAAGTTAGGTTAGGTTAAGTTAGGTTAGGTAAAGTTGGATTAGGCGGAATGGCTGAGGTATGAATGAAACCCCACGTTTTCTTACTTTCACCTCATGAGGCTGAGTGTACCCCATTCCAGCTCTCAGCCCAGAATAAAATTTCTTGGTTGAGGCGTGAATGAAACCCACACCTCTAGGGAAACAGCTAAAATGCTAGCAACTACACCAAAAGTGGACAATATAAGGCTGGTCTGGATTGCACATGATCAATTAATAATTACCTAATAATAATAATAATAATATTAATAATAAATATTCCATTTAGCAACTACACGGCCGACCTCTCTCTGTTACGTCATTCACGGTCTCAGGGCGTGGCGGCCATTTTGCCCATTAGCCACTGCGCCAGCTCTGAATGACCCCTCCATAAGAATAACATAGAGTGATTGCGCGCGGCGGCCATCTTGCCCATTAGCCCCTGCGCCAGCTTCGGCCTATATTACCTACTGGTGTTGTTTTTATGGAAGTGACGGAGAAAGGATGGGGGAAGGAAGTCGGGTGTGGCCGTGCATGATCTTACTTTGTATTGTCCGCGACAAGGATCATGTATGTATAAGAGATTCGTCACTTTTGGTTATAGAATTTCCGAGTGAGAGCACCGCCTGAGGCCATGTACCGCTATACCAAGTCTGGCAACATAAAAAGTAAAACGCCATATGAATGTAGCCTTTATTACACGTTATTGAACAGTATGTTCTGCGATGAGTTATTGATTATTGATGAAAATAACGCAAACATAACTGCGCTTTTCGCTAGGCCCTGAAATATACGTCCAGATAGGAAAATAATACATTTTGATATATATCAGTGATGGCAATAGATTTGTCACGAAGGACAAAGTTATGCCGTTCTAGAGCTTAATTCACCTTTAGGCTAATTAAATATTGCTCTCCTACTCTACAGAATTGTTGGGATATTCGATGAATATAAAGGAAACTGTCCAAATGCACACACTATATTGCCATAACCTCACATTTTGCCTAGCATGCCGGCCACCACCCACCCCTCCCCGTAGCCCTAAACCACAAATTTTGATGCAATGCAAAGGAGAATGGGCAAGAAAACAAACTAGAGATGAAATGCACACATTTATTCTTTATATATTTTTATTCGAGAGTAGTCCATATTGCCCACTAGTTTTGCACATGGTCAACACCAGGAAGATGAAAATCGCCGTATTGATCTTACTATCATTATAATTCTTACATCCCGGTTCTTGGCAATTTTTCCTCCCTTGCTGTGGCATGATTGACTCTCAATTTAATTCAAATAAATAATCAAAATACCGACCAAATAAAACTACCAACAAAACCACGAGGAAAATCAATCAAAACAGACTATTCCCGCTCCCGCCAGTCGGTTTGGTGTGAGCGTTGGGTGAGTGCCAACTACGGAAACATAGTACTGAAATTAATTCTTCATTGGTTGGCAGAACATCTATAGCGGAGCTTTATTGAAACCCACGCGCTCCCTATGATCTGTCATCCCCCTGGTCCGCGCTTCGACATGCTAGCGGCCCCAGAACGCGAGTCCGTTAGTTTCGAATCGCGAGGCTTCATGCGAAGCGACCGTGCGGCCCCGCAATACGCATCAGGTTAACGTGAAGTCGCGAGGCTTCATGCGAACCGAGCCCGGTGTTCAGAGTCGAAGGAGTCGACACTCTCGATTCCAAGCTTCAGTCGCGCCCATCCCTAGTCTTAATACTTTGTGTAAGAAATATATACTGTCTTCAACATGTCAGTAATTGGCGAGTGATTCCCGCGGTACACAAACAAAAAATTACAGTAAGAAAAGGAATGTTGACTGTACCATTTAAACTCTAAACAAAACAATCAAATTAATTTGTTAAGTAAATTGTAATGCTTATGTTTCAAAACCTAAGGGAAGTTGTTGTGATAATGCAATTAAAAACACTCGGTGTTAAGTTACAACAAATGAGTATGTCACCAAGATAATTGGGAGGGATGTGATGTTTTAAGTCATAACCTCGCCCCTATGCTGATAGAAACTTGGGATATCATAGCCCACAGTTCCATGTACCTGTGTTTAAGTAAGTCTGTAAATTTATGATCTACCTACGGAAGGTAAACTGATCTTAATCCCCTGTTATGCCATTTTATTACAGTGATATTCGTACATAAACACTGAAATGATCATATTTACATAGTCTTAAACGTGTGTTGAATAATTAAATATGTAATAACCTTCCACACAATAAGGTACAACGCCAATTTCTCCAATTTACACTTCATGACATGTTAACCCAGAAATAACAATGTCAGTAAAAGACTCGCAAATGACATAGAAACATCTGTAATAAAAACGAACATTTTGATATTTAAAAATATAGTTTTGAAGCAATTTTCAGTGTTGCCTTACTAACTATTATTAATGTGGTTTTCAGTCGGTCAACACAAATATCATTCCAATTACTGGAATATGTGAAAAATTACCTGAAATAAATTATATGTGATTAAGACTTATTGTAGGTTATTTTTCACATATTCCAGTAATTGGAATGGTTTTTGTATTGACCGACTGCAAGCTACAATATGAATTCATTTTAATAATTGTCCACTCAGCATAAAATAACGCACAAATCTTAAAAACATTCGGCATTTCAGTCCAGGCAGACATTACAAATTAATGTATTCACAATTATGTTACGTAATGCTGCAATCTACCGGCCCATACCAAAAGTTATTAACCACCAGGACAAGAAAACAACAGGCAATTGACCAATAATTTTATTGCACATATGCAATGCTAGGTAGATCATGGACAAAGGAAAATCAAGAAGAATGGCACGCGATTACAAAATAGCGATTCATGATTACCACCACAAAGTCTGCTGCAACAAAGAGTTCCAAAAACCGAACGAGCACTGTGTAACAAAAGGTGTGAATTATACCACATAATACACTGACCGGCACGAAAAACGCAACACCCAATAAATGATGTGAAATTATTGTGTAATTTATCTATTTAATCGAAGTGAAGCACTTTAACCTATTTTTTTAGACGGGGTATGTTATTGGTGTTGCTTTGCAAGCAAACAATGAAGTGTTGATTGTTGATTGCACTAGCCTCAATTGATTTTTCCCGCGTAACCTGGAAAACACATCACTGGATGTAACCCAGTAATGTGTTCCCGCTTAGTGTTGTACTTTCAATTGTTCCCTTTTCAATCACATGTGTTTGTGGGATCTTTCTGTGATTGTCGTAATTAGCTTTCTGGAGCAAACATGCCCTTAAGCCCTGAACAAGCTGCAAAAGTTGTTGCTTTGGTGGAAGATGGTCGCAGCATGCATTACATTGCAGAAATGTTGAGGATTACAGCTTCCACGATTTCCAGAACCGTACGAAGGTACAGGTAAACAGGAGGCTTTCCAAGGAGACCAGAATCAGGCCCGAGAAGAACAAAATCGAAGAGAGATGTCCGCTTCTTACAACTTCAAGTTCTTCACGACCGTCACTCCACCGCCATTGAAGCACGAAATCGACTCCACCAAGTTCGAGGGGTCGATGCTAGTGAGAGAACCGTCCGAAGAAGATTGGAAGAACCAATCTTCAATCCAGAAGACCAGATCAGACCCAGAACGCACCAGAGAACATCGCACAGCTCGACTACGTTTTGCAAGGGAACATCATGGCTGGACAGTACAACAATGGTAACAAGTGTTGTTCACCGATGAGTCATGATTTGGCCTCCGATCACCTGACGGAAGAGGGTCTCTAGAAGACCAGAGGAAAGATATTCCCCTTGCACATTCTCATCCAGGACGCCTTTTCGGGGTGGTTGTGTGATGGTGTGAGCAGGAATCAGTATGGCTGCAAGGACGGATTTGGTCTTCGTGGAGAATGGGAGCCTCACTGCACATCGGTATGTGGAGGAAATCCTTCTGGAGCATGTTGTGCCTTTCGCTCCATTTATTGGTGATGATTTCACACTAATACAAGGCAATGCACGCCCACATGTTAAGAAAGTTCTTGGGTGAAGCAGGGATTCATGCTATGGCTTGGCCTGCTCGAAGCCCTGATTTGAATCCTCTTGAGCACGTTTGGGACCGGCTGGGGAGAAGAGCCCGTCAGTGCTATCCAGAGACCCTACAGGACCTACGGAATGTCCTCCTGGAAGAATGGGAGATGATTACTCAACAGGACATTACAGCATTAATCAGGAGCATCCCTGAAAGGTTGAATGCCGTCATTGGTACAAGAGGTGGCAAAACACGCTTTTAAAGATGCGAACAGAGGTCTCCGAGATCATCTCCGAGGTCTGTGAAGTAACGTGTGAAGTGTATAGAATCAAAACAGAAGTGAGGACTTTTAGGACCTTACTCAAAATTTCCCGCTCTTTTAGCGCTCTTTCCTTGAAGTGTGCATCACTGGCTTAATTTTTAAATTTGTGTATAATCATCTTTTATTTTCCATTGTTAGACACCTACATGGGACCGTACTACAATATTTCATCATCATATAGTAGATTAGTGTTATAAAATTGTCATAAATTTGAAATAATTTTCAGTTTTTGTAAGAAATTGAAGTGTTGCGTTTTTCGTGCCGGCCAGTGTATAATGTGCTAAAAGACTACAAACTATTAGAGAATACAGTAGAGACTAAGTCTCTGAATCTTTTTCCTGCTCTTTCGAGTGCTTTTCTATTAATATATGTTAGTAAAGCGTCCGTCAAGATGCATTATTTCAAATGTACCGAGCCGTATGGGAGCTAAGTGAGTTTGTGTTGGCCCGGAAAGTGTCTAACCTCCCCCTTCCCCCTTCCTCAACACATTTTCCCCAAACTCCTCGTCTGTAGATTAGTAGTAGAACTTGGCAAGAACAACACACGAGTCCCGTTCAACGGCTTTTGTGCTTAACAATACTTAGAGCGGAGTTTGAAAAACACGAGTTGTGCGCTGTGCCACGATTGTTTGTGTGTAATGATTTGAGACGGCCCCACTGCAAGAAACTGAACCGAGCACTATCATTGGCCTCCCCTCCACAAGTACAACTTTCTGTGCATTCAACTTTATTTTTAGTGATGCATATGTTATTATTTATACCTTCTTCACAATTGAAGGGACCATTCCAACAACCACAAAAAAACAAAAATTTAATTTTTGAGAAATTACATCTTCTTCCTCGTCAAGGCCAGCTCAACTTACAGATATTATTGCTGTCTCCAAAAAGCAGAACGGTTGGGTTATATACGAGTGTGAAATATTGTGGATTCTACAAAAATGAGACAAGACCAATTCATTTCCAATGCGTTTTCAAGATAATTAATTACCTGGAATGTTTGACATCAATAATGATTTGTACTTTATTAGGATTTACATAATAAATAATCGTATTTGGGGGCTAAAATACCTTTAATTTCTGTATTCAAATCTGATTTCGCAAAAAAAAACCAGACTAATCCAAAGTTTTTTTTTTTTTAGGATTTCTCAACTATCCCCATAAAAATATATATTCTCTTTATGTGCAATGTCAAGTTCTTAGTTAGACAATAGTAGGCCTAAAAGCAATTTTTATTCCATTCAGCACAAATGAAGCTATAATATTTTTTTGTTTGTTTTTGTTTTAGTTTCTGAACAATTTAATTTTTGGAGTTGTCTGGTTCTTGAAGTGACCCTTCAATTATATCCTGAAAAATTGCATCCTAGGAGCCGAAAAATACCGATTTTACTTTATTTATTCTGAAATTCTGTGTCAAATAATGATTCTATCTCTGTGAAATTTAGTGGGCTATAATGCCATAATCTAAACCTGCAGGTACCTTAATTATTGTACATCGGGAGTAGTAGGTGGAGCGTATGAAAATTCCTCACCTCTAACACATCATGGACTGATCAATCGTACTGAAGCTTGGTATATTGGGCGTTGCTATGATTGAAAAGTTGTGGTTTATAATTCTCTAGTGCAGTTCTTCGCAATATAATGTAGATAGTCTACTGCTATCCTGCCTTATAGAGCAAAACTATAGAGAAGTTCAGCCCTTGATCATCAGGGGGAATCGATAAACACAATATTCGATGTCACTCATGATATTTTTTACATTGTTTGTTACTTTGCAGCTAAACTTTGAGCTCATGGATATATATACTATATATATTTTTTTTTCTAGTATCTATATATCTGTATTCATAGCTACTAATATCGTGGTTACCATTTACGTGTGAATACCATGTATTCTATTATTTAAATTACTCATGATGGTTCCATATTTATGTACTTAAATAGTTTTAATAAGAACCATATCAATACATAAATGAAAGGAATTATTATTAAATCTGTTCCTGTTACATGTTTCAGGGATTAATCAACAACATTTTTTATCCCCTTCATCAGCCAATTGTAAAGTTAATGTATTAAGCCAATGCTAGTGTGTATAACTCAAATATTTGAGAGCGGTTTTTAAAGTTGTTGGATCATGTTCTGTGGGTCATGATATCTGATATTTCACCAGCAAGTGCGGTTGGAATTATCAACAATAACAATCATAACAAATCTTTGAATGCCAGAAGATATCAAGGAACGTTGCACACTGTCTAATAACCCAAAAATTCACCCTGAAGTTTCTTACGGCGGTCGTGGAAGCGTACATCAATATATGAACGTCAGTACTACGAGTCGTACTGAGGTTGGAATATTTCGAAAAGGCTTAAATAAACTGACATGTGCCTAATTCTAGACGCATGCATCTCATTTTAGAGTGATATAATTTGAAAATGAGACCACGAAATAAGCGGGAAAACTGAATAATTCAGAGGATGAAGTGAGACGACTTTCTACTAGGTATATGGCCTAATTCCCTTCTTGAGGAATACCTCAAGAAAGGCAACAATGAGGAATGAATTGACGTTCATGGGTGTTACGTATGAAAAACTTCCCAGAGTATTTGCAGCGTTTCCTCACTGGATAGCAAAGGCTATTCTTTGCGCAAGGTAAGGTTTGAACCTAGGATCTCCAGTCTGGGAAACTAAACTGGTTGCAATGGTGTGTAACAATACCTTAGCCTCAGCACACCTTGCACCCAGGAATAATGTTTCTCTAAATATGAACCATGCAAAGACCAGAAATTGAATTTATATTGCTGACGTCAGATGATTGGGTTCTCGAAGGTAGTATTAATATAAGGCATGATTTATAGAAAAGATTAAACGGATGAATGTAATGTGAAGGGAGGGTTTAGTGTCGACTGTTTGATAATCTCAGCATCGAGATAAATGACCACAAAATAATGCCATGTTTTTTCTAATTATATATAATATATCGATTCCTATTTGTACGATGAAAAAAAAAAGTATTCAGTGTCCATTATCCTTCAAATAGTCCGACCCCCTACTTGTCATCCACGCTTCATCACATGTTCATACTTTTTGACCGTCACAAAAAATGTTCGTTACCATTCATTAGTTTGAGGTGTCCTCTCTCCCTCCATCACTTGAAGAGACGCTACTGTAGCTATTGTTTGATTGTCACTGTCAACACCACAGGTGGTTTTCAATTGAAATATTTTCAATAGGGAAATGGACAGCGATTAATGTTGGTAACATGGATACTATTGTTTACATTCAATATATTTTTCCCTTATTTCTCCTTCATTCAATAGGGATTGTAAATGGTTTGTTATGTCGTCCTGTTCCCATCCAGTGTCTATCCTCATCGGCTGTCCGGCTCACCCACCACCACACTACCATTTATTTTTATTTTTAATTCAAAGTCATTATCAACAAAGCAGAGATATCTGTGCGGATTTTAGCACCAGAGGACAAAGGTATTATACCATATTTGGTTTCACTAAAATGGGTGCTAGAAATTTCCTTTAAAGGGTAATTCTATTGAATATAATTTAAGATAATTCTCTTGAATATAATTTAAGGTGTATTTTGCACCATTTCATACACGACACGACAGGTAACTAACCTGTCCTTCCTACACTCCATTTTAAATAGCCATTACCATTAGCACCGCCTGCTGTCACTTTTCGAACTAAGAGCTCCTTCCCGTTCTACCCGGCTCAAATATATTCTTCACATTCCACACACTAAACATTCGATAATCCAAAGATCCTTGCAAAACCGTATATCATTCCTGTGCAATAGCATAGCAAGTAAACGCGAGCTGGACATATCCACAACCAAGAGGATGTTTCTTAAGTGGGTGAACGAGAACTTAAACTGTATTTAGAACTGTCATCTTGGCCATTGACGACACGGCTACGAACGAGGACAATATACCGGTTCTTGATCTGGACTTGTTTTGTTATGAGATTTGGTTAATTTATTTTATATCTTTACTTATGGTATTCGTCTGTTATTTTTACAGGCGTGAAGGACTCACATATCTGAAGTTTGTGCATTGATTAATAAATAAAAAATAAAAAATTACGAGCCTTACAGTAGTCGCATATGATGTGTAACATCTGACACAGAAGAAACCTCACGTAATTTGATGATACACCGGTATTTTATACTATTATTGGCACAAATATTAATCTATTATGATAGGGAGTGTTTTACAGATATTGTAGTTTATAATACGGAACTCATTGTATTAGATGATTTGTAGCTTCCACCAGCACTAGCCTAAATAAAGAATACGATATGGATCAACTAGATTAACGCTCATAACCTTAAATTCCTTATAAACAGGACCTCTTGATTCACAGACCAACAAGTAATTTCATATGGATTCTGTTAAAATGAGTCATATTGATATGATAAATATCGTTTAAAATGATAATCTGGTAGCTAAAATACCTATCCCATCCGGGATTCGAACCCGAGATCTCTAGATTCACAGTCATGGGTGCTAATCCCACGGCTATTTCGACTACGCAACTATTGTGCACAAGATGGTGACTTATTTCCACGTTCCAATAATACTGCATTACGGAATTAAGTTTCATTTATATTTTGCTTGTTTTGATAATGTTCCTGCGTGAAATTGAGTTTAAAATGCCTTATGAATAGGCCCTCTTGTGAGTAAAGAGAATGTATTCAGTAATAGTTCATGAAGGCTTGCTCAATTCTCGTATAACCACAACGATTATATTATATTGATGACTGCATTACCGTTATGTGGGTTAATATTTGAATAGCCATTGTGCAGAAACATAATACCGGCAATGCCGACTACTTACAATGTTTGATATTAAGGCATTTTACCATTTAAATACTGATACGAAGACTTCGAACATGTACCATGTGCTTTGTTTCAATCACTTGACACCAGAGTTCGCATGAGCGTTTACCGTTCAGTTTGTCATATACATTCCACATGGCCGAGAGTGCATCATGGTATCAATTTCCGATACCGTGCGCTCATTGTTTCTCTTACCACTGCCAGCTGGATCTTACCACTGCCAGCTGAATCGATCTTACACTTCCGTTCGATCCACCACTGCCAGCTAGCACACTTCCGTTCGAGCACACTTGTATACCAGCTGATGCCACCTCGATCGTTCCGATCCACTACCGTCCTATTTTTCAAAATCACTCCCACAAAAATATACAGCAACCGAGTGGAAAGATGTTACTCATCAATAAAAAATATATCAATGTCTAAGTGTTTATATGAAGGAATTTATAGAATTCTTTACCACATGTTCATATTTTGGGCGTCTTCCATAACACGAATAAAATAAATATTTTGTGTAATAGAATTGATTATTATCAGTTCTTCAAAATGTTGTTCCTGTTTCTCAAAGCCTCAATATACTGAATATTATGACAAAGTTGGGATATTTTTTTTACAACACATGAATGCAGAATTTTAGGTAGATTTCATTAGAAAGCTAACTATTGCAATGGGTCCCATGTTTCGACTTCCGGAAAATTTCGACATATCTTCGCGTTTCACAACCCCCAGACCCCAAAACCACCGTCAGTTCAAAAGTTTATATATAATTTATGTATATATATATATATGTATATCAGTTTCTTGTGGACACGATAACTGCCGTAATTTTGCACCAATTACTTCGAATTTTTTACCGAAGATGTATACCTATAAAATCTCGGTCGAGTTCGTTACTGGGCTAAATCGGTCGAAGGGGGTGAAAATGGGGGGCTTTTTTCGAAAAAGTGAAATTTCGCTATAACTCTCTTAATACGTGAAATATCGAATCCATTCAAAGTTCATAATATGTGTCGGATAAGTGCCAAAAATGTATGTCAAATAAGATTTTTGATAGCACCAACCATTGACCAAGGGGGTGGAAAAAAGTGGGTTTTTCGGGAAACATTAATCATATCTCTCTTAATAGGCACAATATCAAAACCGTACAAAATGGACAATATTCCCCTAATAATTACCTAAAACTTTTGTCTGAAAGAATTTTTGATATGACCCACCATTACGCCAAGGGACGAGAAAAATGATTTCGGAATTATAAGAAAATGCCAAGAGCTATCAGTGGTTGCCATGGCAACTACTAAATTGATGAGGCATGGACCATCAGACGTTGCCATGACAACGCACTTGCACGAGATCAGATTCAGTATTTCCATCTGATTAAGTGGTTGGTTGGTTGGTTCTTAAGTTTAGGGGCTGCGACAACGCGGTCATGTAGCCCCGTGTACTTTGGGTGTGTGTAGAATCTGTCTGATAACCGGTGTTAATTGTGATGACTGTATTAGTGTGTGTTATCTGTTTGTTAATTTAAGTACTGCAACTAACAATTTTTCAGATAGTTCCTACTTTTGCCGCCAAGCGCCACTGTCAACGACTACGAGGCCAAGTTCAGAACTGAGCTACTAGACCCCGCCGCAGTCGGCTCTTGGCAACGAACATAGAAACCTAAGAGCGTTGTATACATTCTTAACCTATCCAATTTAGCTTCACACAGGTGCAATTAGTGGAAGGATCTTTAACATGCCATAAATCTATGACATGGGACCGCCGGCTTTACTTCCCCTCCGAAGGAAGGCATACTGAGGGATATTTAACGCTCTTAAAAAATCCGACGGCTTCGGCCGGGTTTGAACCCGGTATCTTGGGCATAGAAGCTCAGCATGTTACCGACTACGCCACCAAAGCCGCCTGATAAAGTGGGAAGCGGCTTCGGTGACGTAACTGGTAGCATGCTTAATGTCTATGCCCAATGTCGCGGTTTCAAAGCCGGCCGAAGTCGTCGGATTTTCTAAGAGCACTAGAATCCCTCAGTATGCTTTCCTTTGGAGGGGAAGTTCCAACGTTCGTTGCGAGTTGATGGTTGGGGTGGCATCTAGTAGCCATGTTCACAGCTAGGTGTCGTTGACGGTTGTACCTGGTAGCAACATTAGGAACTACTGCTTGAAATTGACCGTCTGCAGTACTTACATGAATTAAGACTAATACAGCCATTACAATTCACACCGTGTATCAGACAGATTCTACACTCACCCAAAGTACACGGGGTTAGATGACCGCGTTGTCGCAGCCCCTAAACTGAGGAACCAACCAGAGGTAGATTTCGTTAGAAAGCTAACTATTGCAATGGGTACCATGTTTCGACTTCCGGAAAATTTCGACATATCTTCGCGTTTCACATCCCCAAGCCCCAAAACCACCGTCAGTTCAAAAGTTATATATAATTTATGTATGTATATGTATATCAGTTTATTGTGGACACGATAACTGCCGTAATTTTGTACCAATCACTTTGAATTTTTTACCGAATACGTATACCTATAAAATCTCGGTCGAGTTCGTTACTGGGCTAAATCGGTCGTTGGGGGGTGAAAATGGGGGGCTTTTTTTTTCGAAAAAGTGAAATATTGCTATAACTCTCTTAATATGTGAAATATCGAATCCGTTCAACATTCATACTATGTGTCGGATAAAGCCCAAAAATGTATGTTTGAAGAGGTTTTTTTATAGCACCAACCATTGACCAAAGGGGTGGGAAAAAGTGGGTTTATCGGGAAACATTAATCATATCTCTCTTAATAGGCACAATATCAAAACCGTACAAAATGGACAATATTCCCATAATAATTACCTAAAACTTTTGTCTGAAAGAATTTTTGATATAACCCACCATTATGCCAAGGGATGAGAAAAATAATTTCGGAATTATAAGAAAATGCCAAGACCTATCAGTGGTTGCCATGGCAACACTACTAAATTGATGAGGGATGAGCCATCAGACGTTGCCAAGATAACGCACTTGCACGAGATCAGATTCAGATTTCCATCTAAGTGTGAAGCGGCTTCGGTGACGTAACTGGTAGCATGCTGAATGTTTATGCCCAAGGTCGCGAGTTCAAAGCCGGCCGAAGTCGTCGGATTTTCTAAGAGCGCCAAAAATCCCTCAGTATGCTTTCCTTTGGAGGGGAAGTTCCAACGTTCGTTGCGAGTTGCTGGTTGCGGTGGCATCTAGTAGCCAAGTTCACAGCTAGGTGTCGTTGACGGTAGTACCTGGTAGCAACATTAGTAACTACTGCTTGAAATTGACCGTCTGCAGTCCTTACCTGAATTACAGACTAATACAGCCATCCCAAAGTACACGGGGTTACATGACCGCGTTGTCGCAGCCCCTAAACTGAGGAACCAACCAAAATCTCTGCGGTAGATATAATTTTGCGTGAAGAAGTAACAGACCGTTACATAGTTGCACATCAGTGTCGAAACCTAGCATAAGGACAGTGTGACCACAAGTATAAAAATGGACCCCAAATGACAAGAAGGTTACCGTTCCCATAAGACAATAAAATGTTTAAAATAAGCATAAAATGACGAAAAACAAAGTTAATTAAGCTTCAATTATAAAATACCTTCTCGCATTAAATGAGGTCTGATCCTTCTACGAAAATCTGCATATTCTGCCTATTTTCGCCTATCCCCAAGTTTGTCCGGTGAAATCTACCTCCGCCTTCCGGCGTGCCGAGAGGACTTTTTACTCTAGAGCAGTGGTTTCCATTTGGGGATTAAGGTATCCCAGGGGATTCGCAACATGGGGTGCGAGGCGAAAATAATTAATTGTACAATGGATGGAAACTGGAAGTCCGTAAGTCATAATAAAAAATAGTACTAGCTAGTTGTAAAATTAGCCAGATTGAGGTATAGCGGCTAGCATTCTTTTGTGTCATTCCGGACGCCTGGGTTCGATTCCCGGCTATGCCAAGAAACTTTATTCTGGTCTGAGAGCTGGAACGGAGTACTGTACACTCATCCTCGTGAGGCAAAACTGATTATATGTAGGTTCGATTCTCACCACAGACGCCCTAAATGTGGTTTTACACTTCTACTTCAGGCAAATGCTGGGATGGTTCTTAACTTAAAGCCATGACCATCTCCCTCCCAATACTAATCTGAATTACAAACACACTACTACTATTACTACAACTACTACAACAGACACCTCATTAACACTTGTTGCCAGATACGTCCTACATACACCCATGTACACGGGGCTAAATGACCACGATGGTTCAAAGCCTCTGAGTAAGTGACCAAAAACAACATAAGCAACCATATATACTGATGAAACAGTCGAAAGGTCTTACTACCCGAGTTACGCAATTCATTTTCTCCGTTTTCAATGGCGTTAAATCATATACCTGGTAAGGGGATTAATAACTAAGATATTTTCGGAAATATATTTTTTCTTTGTTTAGGTTCATCCAATAAGACACTCTGTGTCTGCACCAATTTTCATACTAATTGTTCCGTTGGCTTATGAATTATTTGGGTTTTAGCGAGAAAGTGTAAGAAGTGAATGAGTAAGAATTCACATGAATAAAAGGTATATTTATTCTTAAGTCCATTAAGTCACGTTCCTTCAGAACTGCAAATTGGAGATCAGAACGTCAAGTCGCGCGTTGTCAATAATCATTCCTGAGTGCGTTTTATTTCAATTTTTTTCCAAATTCAATCCTGGCAAATACCCTAATACTACAGTAGATCCTTACAATTACAAAAATACACGCTGCTACTGTAATGGTCCAATTAATTAATAAATTCTGTTCTAGTTTAATGGTAGGACCTTCATTCCAAGTAGATACTTTTAGACATAAGGCATACCTTGTCTCTAACACGAGAAACAATCGGTTAATGGCTTAGCTACGCCACGACTTGAGAAAGAGATGTCTCGAGTGCTCTATTACTTTTTAATTAATTATTTTGGCACATCTAACTTATCAGATGTCCTGGCGCCCAAACGAGCAGATTGTTATCATTATACATAAGCAGGTAAGAGGTGAGTATTATATTTCTGGTGTGCGTAAAGCGGGACTTGTTCTTGTTGTGGTTCTTCCACATTACTTCAGGAGAACGTTATATTGTAACTCCGCTTGGAACGTTACATTTGGCAGCCACTACTTAAAGGCAACCATCAGAACGTTACACTGCGTTTACCACAGTAACACAGATTATCAGAAATATACCATTAAAATACAAGTACACACTCCCAACAGAAAGCAACAACAGCAACTATCTATACTGAGCTATATCTGGTAGCATTATCTACTCTGAAAATTTTAATCTTTAAATGTACAAATTCAAAATCTATGTCAGTATGTTAGCTGTTAATATAGGTTTGTTTCTATGACCCCTGGCACTACAGCCCATGAAGGGTCTATGCCTGCCAAGCAACTTCTGCGCAGCAATTTGGTCTCTGTTAATGGAGTGACGCGTTGTCAGCGCATCGGGTCCCCTCGGCCGTTAATCTTGGTTTCGTGACCGGGGCGCTGCCTCACTGTCAGACTGGTACTCAGTTGTCGTCACGAGACTGAGTGCACCCCGTTCCAGCCTTCACGTCAATTTCTAAAGTTCCCGACGGAGCCGGGAATCGAAGCCGGGGCCTCCGGCTGAGAGGCAGGTGCGCTATCCCAACCCCACGGGGACGGCCATAAGTTTGTTTAGATTTTTTTACATTTATATATGTATCTCAGTGGTCATAAGCAACATGCTGTGTGTTGTGAGTCTTTACCATGCATACATCGAAGAATGGATCTCCTTTGAGTTAAAGGGAAAATTGTTAGCGGTACTACCACGTCGACCTTATATTTGTGTAAAACTGGAGGGAAATGGTGAGTTCAATAATTTTGATGCCAAATATATAGAGCCATTAATTCATATATATTCATACACTGTCCATCGAGCCGATCGGTCATAATTCATGCGTTATAATGATATTCAGTGAATTCTGAACACACAATCTGTCATCCAGCTCATTGAACGCGTTAACTCGCACGTAACTGACAGATTCTGTCAAATAATAATAGGTGGCTGCCAAACAAGCCAGATCTTGGCATTGTTGCTGCCATCACTTCAGAGTCTGGAGGCATTGTGGCGGGTTATAATACAGTCTTGTGCGTGTGATCACATGCACCCCTATCCCCATTCACTAGGCCTACTCTCACTGATCTTCACCACGTTATTCGGGGCTCGCAAACAATGCTCCCCTTCGTGGTGTAGTGGCTAGCAATCTTGGTTGTCCTCCCTTAGGTCCAGACTCATTTGCAGTCTCTGCAAGTAATATTAATTCTGGTCTGAAGCGGCTTCGGTGGCGTAGTTGGTAGCATGCTGAACTGTTGTGTCCAAGATAGCGGGTTCAAACCCGGCCGAAAGCGTCGGATTTTTAAGAGCGTTAAAATCCTTCAGTATGCCTTCCTTCGGAGAGGAAGTACAGTCGGCGGTCCCATGTCATAGATTTATGGCATGTAAAAGATCCTTCCACAGACTAAACTTCTGTGAAGCTAAATTTCTAGGTTAGATTTCGTTTGAACGCTCTATCAAAGTTCCAACGTTAACCACTAGGTATCATTGACGTCTGGTAGCGAACGTTGGAACTACTTGAAATTGAACGGAAGTTGTAGCTCACCCTATGTGTGTCCGCTAAAAGCAGCTACAGCCTCTGGCGAGCCGAACATGTTCTCGGACACTCCCGGCACTAAAAGACCGACGATAAATAAATAAAATAAATTCTGGTCTGAGGACTGGAATGGGGTATACTCCGCCTCTTAAGCCAAAACTGAGAGGACAGGAGTTTGATTCCCACCTCAGCAAATCTGGAAGTGCTTTTGTATGCTTTCTCGCTTCTAGTCAACGAAAATGCTGGGATAGTTCCTAACGTGAAAGTGGTCGCATCCTTCCCAATCCGAGTCTCAATTGGAATACACATACTACTACGGACGACTCAATAACAGTTTATCAGACAGGTTCTGTACACACCCAAATACTAGGGACTGAATGACCACATTGTTGTAAGCATATTAATGAATAAAGAACGAAAACAACTACTCCACCTCGTGACGTAGTGACTATCATTTTTGACTATTACTGCGGAAGTCCAGGTTTTTATTCCCGGCTCTGGCAAGAAATTTAATTGTGATCTCAGGATTGGAACGACGAAAACTCAGCCTTGTGAGGTGAAACTGAGGACAGATTGGCTCGATTCTCATCTCAGCTGTTTACACACTTCTACTCCAGGTTAATGTCGATACGGTCTTAAGTAAGGCCACCGCCGCCTCCTACCCACATTCTAGCATCAGCTGCATATACACACACATAAACACACAAGTGGCTATTGGCAACTCAAACTAACACTTGGGGCGCTGCGGTCGGTCTGGATAAGTAGGGTTTAAAATACTCAATAACACGCGTTTGATATGGAACACTTTTTATTTTTCGGTTATAATCAGTAAATGTGGTCTCTAAAGTAATGACAGTGTTATTTTTAATTGTATTTATGTATAACTGTGCGATACACGTGATCTAATTTGTGTGTTCCACTGTTTTTTTTTGGTGTCATTTGCATATTATCAAGCATCAGTTTTTATGGTTGATGTAGATCAGCTGATTCAAATTTACACAGGGCTACACTTCGGACATTATTTCGGTACTATTATGCGCAATATAATGTAAATGTCGATCCTGAGTCAACGCCGAGGACATTCAAATAGAGAAATACGGTACATAAACAAATAAATAACACACCGAAGCTGTGCTACTTTTATCATTCCGAGACTAGCATCCACGCAAACCAGACGCCACTGTTCCAAGCTCCGACTTATATCGTGAATTGATGTCAAACTGATGATCCGCCAGCCTTTCCGCCAAGCCTACACCTCGTTATCGCTAAGTTCTTCGATATTCGAGCTATTCCACTACGAGTCATATAGGCCTAATTTGCCTCCCCGTGGGCACTGTAGAATGAGTGATTCCGCTACCATTCAAATATTCAACACCAAACCCACCTTTTAACCATCCAAATCAAGCAATTCCTGTCGCCCCACGAGTTTTAATACAAGTTAAACTCATCCCTTCTCCCTAACAAGCAGCCAAGAATGAATTATTTAATTAATTATTCAAGTAACTTCAATCTTACCAGCGCGCCCATCGTAACAGCTGTTTTTAAACTGAATAACCTTCGCTGGCTTTACGTCGCAGGTCTTCTGTATGTCTACCTCGACAAGTGTTAGATCCTTCCCGGGGTGGAAAGGTATTATTAGGTATCATCACATTTCGACTATTGCTATTTGCATCTTTTGGAAAGTGATGAAAACGTATATCCGCAGCCCTCTTATACATCGACTTACAGCCGTAAACTGAGCAATACACTTTGCTTTTACTCATTTTTCACTCTATCAACGAGTAAAACTTATTACTTATGTATAAAGTCACGAACAATTTACCACGATCTGTTTACCAATACAAGAAACCATATACAAACAGTCACCACGTGACAAATGTACCCTACTTGGTAAGTTTCTCATTTTTACCGCTAGATGTCATATCAGATAGCTGGAGTTGCCAATATGATCGCAAAGTCCTTCAGTCATAAATGAATCGTCAACAACAATTCCCCATGCATCGTATGGTATTTAAGAATGGTATGACTTACTGTTTCATTTAAGGGGCTTGCTCATCGTGGTCATTCAGTCCCTTGTACCCCGGAGTGTATATAAAAGTCTGTCTGATAATCTGTGTTATTGTGATGGCTGTATTAGTGTCTGGATTTGTAATTAAGGTAAGAATTGGGAAGGAGGTGGCCGTGGCATAAGTTATATACCATCCCGGCATGTGCCTGCAATAGAAATGAGAAACCACCGAAAACCACGTACAAGATGGCCGAGTTGGGAATCGCTCCCACCTCTTCTCAGTTTTGCCTCACGAGGCTGAGTGGATCCCGGATAACATGTTCCTTGCCAAAGCCAGGAATCGAACCCGGACCCCCGTGGCGACAGCCAAAAACGCTGGCCGCTACACCACGAGATGGTCACTTAATCATCAATCCCACTAAATTAATACACGCTAGAATGAGTTAAAGTCGTCAGCACTCATCATAGTACACCTTATGAAATTAGTTTAGCGGTTCACCACTAGGTGGTACATCCCAATTATGTGAACTGGCGTTTTAAATTTGGATTGTTTCTATATTCTCTTTGTCTAGGATTAAGAAGAAACAAAAGATGAACTATCGTTTTTTTAAATTTGTCATAAATCCATTACTGTATTTTGAGAGTAATTTGTCTTCCGTTAATTCATTCATCACCTATAGACTAGAGGGCACTAGAGAGTACATCAAAATCATAACACAAATCAGTATTGAGCCCAGAGGCCACATCCGCATAATTATTGAAATTTGTTCTTCATCGTCCAGTCTAATATGACATCTGTCCTTGCAAAATACCATGTAGTTCTAATTTTTATGTTGTTTGGACCTCTGCCAATAGTAAAAACCAAATTTGCAACTTCGTAGTTGTGTAATACCCAAAAATCAGCTGACCTTTTGCACATTTTTCGGTTTTGGTCAATGTCTTCTAAAATATTAATCTGCCAGAAAAAACGTACCCATCTTTTTTAATCTAGATTATATTTACTACAATTTGAGACCTAAGCGAATACTGTATGTTTAGTAGATCCCCAGATACAGTTCTTCAAAGATTGAATATTTTTTCATAAAAGTAAAAATTGTTGGTATTTGTCTCCTAATTTGACAAATATCATAAAAAATACAGATTCCATGAGAAAAGTCACAGGAAATGAACTTGAAATGTATTTGTTTAGCTTAAACTTGAGCTCTAACGGGTACCTGTAGGTCAATTGCTTTTCTCAAAAGTGAATTTGGAAAAATTGAAAGTAAATAGTTCTCAAAGGTAATATTTTTTTTATTACAAAGGAAATCGTGACGTCTAAAATGAGTTTTTACATGTATGAAGCAACAAGTCTCACCGCAATTCCATTTGTTTTGATGGCCTGGGTCTCAAAAAATCTTCCTCTGATTATAATGCATGTTCATTGGAGGAGTTCTCGAATTAAAGAGCAGGTACAGGCTCGTTTTTCCGTTCTATCAATTTAGCGGTTGGGACGTCTTCCTCGTCGTCAGAATCCTCTAGCTGAAGAGATTGCACGATTTAACATAATTTTGCCACCACAAAATCGACAAAGGGCTGAGCGCTTCAGTCCAGCTTATGGCAACTGCAACTGCCGCTGCAAACTTTTCTACAGTTGTAGGAAATCATGCGCAGTGGTAGCTGAGGTTTAGGATCCATAGTTGTAGTGATAGGGATAAGATCTTAATCATCAAGCTTCTACCCCCAATCTGTAAGATTTTTATTGACCCCCAACTACTCGAACTTGGTAGTAAGTTCTGTAAGCATGGTGGCGTTCTGCATCCTCTGCTGGGGGCAAGCGAGCAAGATTGAATTTGATGTTGGCTGCCGATGTAACAAACAGTTGGTAAGGAAGGCTATTCAGGGTGTTTGTCAGGAAATCACCCCGTACAATGCCACAAAACACTTATCCCCAGCTTTTGCAATGGTTTCGTTACTGGAGTCTAGCAGCAGAAAACGTTCTGCCAGTTCTAGAACAAAAGTTTGATGCTTTTCAGTCGGTCAACACGATTGTACCCAAATGAGATGGGTGTTTCCCTAACCCTGAAAAGAATTACATGAGATTCATAAGAAGTTGGGGATTTTTCTTTGTCAAAGACAAACTGGATGAGAGCTCCTTTATCAGTAGGTGGTGAGGATTCTGATCTCCTGATCGCAGAAAATTTTTTGTCTGCTGGTAAAATAGGTTATTCAGATAACCATTATAATAGTAAAATTAGCTTTAGCGGTAGAATTTGGCAAGTGGAAAGGTAACTTGCGGCCCGCCACTTATTATATAAAAATAAACTTGGCCCCCATTTATAAGTAGGTTGTGCACCCCTGCTTTATAGCATGGTGAAAACAACATTAAAATCCATCGAGTGGTTCTCGAGATTACCCGTTACATCTAAGAATCGGGGACTTTGTTTAATACTATGCAGAGATGAGTCTGTTAATACGTAAACGAAGTAGGCTATTGATGTATTTGATTCATAATACAGATCTGTTAATTTTGTTTGACTCAACACACACATTTCCACCATTATAATAGTACATTATTCAACAATCATATAATGGCAATCATTAAGACACGAGTATGTTTATAAAACGAGCGAAGTGCATACGACTGTTTATGTTCGACGATAATTATAACTTAATTATAATTTGTTCTAACATAAATATTCATAAATATCTGTAGAGATTATGTCGGTTGAATTCTTCTTCTTGGGAATCGTGTGGGCTCAGTATTTGATCTCTACCCAATAACGAATACCAAAGCTTTGAAGCATTGTTTAACCTGAAGTGGCACCAACAGAGAGAGCACAGGTACTATGTATGCTCATTTTGTTATATTGGTCAAATAGCACAAAACAGGCTGTTACAAACGGTTTAAAATTAAAATGTATCGTATTATCAACTAGTTATTCTTCAAACTCGATGCGTATAGAATGTCAACGAAAGGCAAATCAATTGAGTCCCAAATAGAACAGTTATGACATCTGGCGGAAAAGTTTCACATAAGAAATCCATTTACTGAAAACACCGCTGGATTATAATTTCCGTGGAACTAATGTCATATGCTTGCTTCCTCCATGACGTTGTGGCGTATTTATGCCAACAACAGCATTCGCTAAAATTGTCAGCGAAATCTTACGTATGTGTAGAAATTGGAGTTGCGGATATTATGGTACAGTGCTACTTCTTTTGTGATATTGCCCAGTTTGTTTATTCATTGTAACTACAATGACTAATTGGTCAATGAATGAAAATATTGAGCTCTGATTGGTTGGAAAAACTGTGTTATAATGAAAAGTAGTACTTTAATGACCCCCATTATGATACAGTTTTCTGACATATAATATTTAAATTTCGACATCGTCGAACATAATATATATTTCAACATTGCTGTTTATGAAAGGGAATTTTCTTGACAGATTGTTCCATTAAGGCGCAATAACTAGGGCTACGATTTTTAGGTAAATAAATATTTTTTTTTTATGTAAATACATATTTTAAGCATATTTCTATAAATACATAAATTCCTGCTTTTCACTCATTAGCACATAAAAAGACATAATATTTACATATATTAAAATCAGTATGCTAGATCTTTCAGTTTATTGCAGTTTTGTTCTGTGTTTCATCAACGGGGAAGAACCTGTGAGAATCTTCATGCAGAGCGTATGTCAGCTTGCAACTGTGTTATTCTTAACTTGTCGCCCCGTGCCACTCACTGTGGAAGCCGGTGATTTCCTTGTCCATAGCCATATTGTACCACGAGCTAGACATCCCCTCCCCCAGCTACCTGCAACCAGTGTCACTCACATGCAGCTCATTTCTCGCACTGTTAAGTGTAAGGCAGTTCTACGATGCCTAAAGTAAAAACAACTACAATTTATCGTCTGCAGAAGTATGTTGAAGAATTTAAAGATAATTTTACTTCTGATGGGGACGTTCTGTTCTGCCAACCATGTGGGAAAGCAATCATGGCTGAACAGCAATCTCAAGTTACACAACACCTCAAGGACAAGAAACGTATTGCCGCAGTTTCGTGCCTTCAGAAGTAGTGTTTCGCGATAATCGTCGGTCATTTGTGATGGACAACCTGAAGATATATCTCGTTGAGTATTGTAATGCTTCAGGCGTCAGTGAGACATAGCATAAATTGCATTCGTGAGTACTGCATATTGTTTATATTTGCATTAATAAACTAAATTATAATTAAATATTTTTACTTTTTTGTCACATATTTCAGGTATTTTTAGCCTACTTTCGATTTTTGCAAAAAATGAAAGTAGACTTATGAGATCAACACAGGGCCAAAAAAAGTGTGTCTGTCTGTGTGTGTGTATGTGTGTGTGTGAGTCTGTGTGTGTGTATGTGTGTGTGTGAGTCTGTGTGTGTGTGTGTGTGAGTGTGTGTACTCTGAATGTCTGTCCCCCCCTATCAATTCGAACACGGTGAATGCGAATTGAACGAAATTTGGTACAAAGGTAGCACTAGCAAAGGACACCTCAGTGTCATGTTTTATATCGCCGCCATCTTTACTAAAACTGAATGGCGGCCACTCAAACGTTCAAAACGTAAAATCAAATAACGACTAACCAAATCATCCAATCTCTACCAAATTTGGTAACAACATACCTTCGTATAGGATGCGTCTTGTGACCAAACTACAAGGTCGTCCGCCATACCATTTCAGGATGGCGGCCGTGCGAATTATGCAAACTTTATAATCCATATCATGGGACCCACCAGTTCCGATTATCGAGCCGAGAATCGTTTTAACTGTTCTAAAGGAAGAGGCACGTACGAAATTAAAAGTTTATTTTGTAATACTATAGTGCAGACGTGATTTTAAAAAGCTCAGCTGATTCATTAATAAGACAAGATGGCAGCGGATATCTTGTGCCTGACTTATATTTCACTAATTTGAGTATTCCATGCAATATAGCGTACTGAAACAAAATAAATAAACTTTGTATGAAATGCTTTATATATAAATAATATACTTCAGTGATGAAATCGTTTAGTATAAATCATTATTTGCTAACAAGTTCTATGTAAGTCATTTTATATGGATCAATGTTCGTTGGCACAAATGGCTCAGTGGTTACAGTTGGTCACTGGTCGTGGCCGAGTGCGGTACGTGTGTGCGCGCTGTGTGACCGCATTGGAAGAGGTTACGGTTCCTAATACCGGTGCTTCCTTAGTTCCACGTGTGTACTGACCTTCCGTGTGTCATTCGGACAATATTTTTTTTTAAGTAGTGTTCCAGATAGGACAACAAAACCAGAAACCCAGAAAACCCCGCTGAAAATCATGTCCGGATACCAGAGAAAAAACACCGTTCGCTGCCAATGGGACAGGCAGAGTTCTCGCCCCTCACCAGGAGAAATTCACCGCTGGATTGGCGATACCCTCCGGTTGACTGTCGACCAAGTAGAAGCCATCCAGTTAAATGCGCACGAAAAAACCATGTACATCAAGGTAATCACCATATCTATTTATCAGAAATTGTTAAATACTTTTGCAGATCCTATGAAATTTCAGTATGATTCCGGCGAAATGACCAATGTTAAGCTCTCCACAGCGGATTCCAATTTTACCACAGTGCGTATATTTAATGTCCCACTCGAAGTACCCCCTGAAATTTTCAAATCCGTCCTGTCGAAATATGGCACTGTGAGTGACGTCAGGAAAGAACAATGGTCTTCTGCTTATCAGTTCCCGGTGTATAATGGAATACGTGCCGTAACTATGGAAATCAAGCAAGATATCCCCTCCACTGAGGCTTTTGGTGGCCATTCTGGCTATATAACGTATAATGGACAGAAACAGACCTGTTTAATTTGCAATGCTACCACACATCTCCGTATTAACTGCCCAAAGAAAATGATTCCCCTCGGTATAACTCCTACACAACAACGACGTGTACAATACTCGGAAGTTGTGACGCAGCAAACGTCATATGAAAACATGATCATTGATCAGTCAGCTGGGACAACACCAGGAGTGACCTCGGATACATCTGACGCAGAACTGATACCTTGTCCTGACCAGAGCTGCGAGACACAGAGTGCCCCTGTGCTCTCGGCAACCTGTATCGCAGCCTCAGAACCAACTCTGCCGTTACTACAGGCTGCCACAGAAATTTTGTCTTCACTGCCCCAGACTTCGCTGGTCCCTACCGACTCACTTAAGACTGTTGATCGGGGATCCGAGAACGTCTCTAAGAAGATTAAAACAAATGCCTCGATTGCCGTACCAGCCCCGAAGAATAAAACTTGCTCCACAAACGTTTCCGCAGCTGTGAAAAAGAAACAAAATCTTCTTTCAACGTCATCTAGGGACCCACGAACGCTCTCACCCGCTGACAGCCGGCCTATGAATGGCAGTCAAAAGGAACTATCTCAACCTAATTTGACATAGTGCACCAGGATAATTCTCACCTGTGTCTTCTTTCGAGCCCACCTTCCAGTATGTCTAGCACAGCTTTTATACTTCTCGTAATGGCGCAATTTCTCACTGTGGCCACTGTGAATATCAATGTAATAGAATGCCCTCTGAAATTTCAACTGTTGGAGAGATTCCTTCGAGATGCTGACATTGACATTGCTTTCCTTCAAGAAGTTGCTATACCGTGTTTACCCATATCTGCCTTCTACAAACAATACATCAATACCGGTAATACGAATAGAGGGACCGGATTCCTCATAAGACATGATATCCCACTCGCAGGTGTGCTATGTCATCCATCAGGACGCATAATATCTGGACACATAAACAATACCACCCTGATAAATGTATATGCCCCATCCGGGTCTAATAAACGTGTGGAACGGAAAATGTTCTTTCAACAGAGTATACTGCCTCATCTGCACGACGTTAAGGAAAAACTTATTCTTGCAGGGGATTTCAATTGTATTCAACGCCCAGAGGATTCCACTAGTCCATACAGAGGTGTCAACCCGGCTCTCAGGACCCTTCTTACCTCCCTACACCTCATTGATGCTGTGGATAGTTTAAGGGTGCCCCTGCCCCATTACACCTGTATAAGTCACAACTCCTCATCACGACTTGACCGCATCTACTTTTCACAGGAACTCATCCAGCCTAGACGATATGAAGTGATTCCTGCCAGTTTCACTAACCATCATGCTGTCGTATGTACAATCTCTTACCCCCATCCCATATTTCACATAGGAAGAGGTTATTGGAAGCTGAATTGCTCGCTGTTACTGGAGGAGGAATGCCAAGATATTTTCAGACAACACTGGATTCGATGGGTCCAACAAAAAGGCAAATTTCGCGACTGCACAGACTGGTGGGATATTTTAGTTAAACCAGGGATCCGCCGCGTCTTTAAGAACATATCTTACCAACGAGGTCGGGAAAGACGGGATACAGTTGAATTTTACTATCGAGTTCTTCGCCAGCTCCAGCAAAGATCTGATGCTGGGGAGCGTATATATGACCAGATCCGGGAAGTTAAAACCAAGCTCCTGTCTCTACAGCAACGAACGCTCGCTCATATCAACGTGGCTTTAAAAGATCGTACAGTGCTCCCGGACGAAAGTGCAAGTGTATACCATATCGCCAAAGGACAACGTGAGCGGCAACGTAAATATATCCACCGCCTCCGCACCAGTACTGGAAGTGTCGTCACCTCCCCTGACGCTATACGTAGTGAAATATCATTATTTTATCAACGGTTCTACGCTAAGGCTCCCATTGATCCACAGCAGGTGACCCTATTGCTGTCATCTTGCAGTACCAAACTATCTCCGGACAACAAAACTCTGCTCAGCGCGGATATTACGGATGAAGAGATTCACTCTGTGGTTAAACGACTCCCAAACAACCGCTCACCTGGCATTGATGGACTGCCATATGAAATGTATAAACACTTCTGGCCTCTCATTGGCAAAGAATTTTGTCATGTCCTGCGTACCATTCTCCAACGTCGTGCTCTTTGTCAATCACATCACGAGGGTACCATAGTCCTCATACCAAAAACATCCTCTCCCATGGCAGTTGGTGACTTCCGACCAGTTACTCTGCTCTGCAGTGACTATAAAGTCCTTACCAAAGTACTTGCATGCCGATTGAAGACTGTTCTACCTGATATCATTGGTGATGAACAATGTTGCAGTATTCCTGGAAGAACTCTGTTAACAAACTTAGCGATACTACGGGACCTACACCTAAAAGCCGAAATGCTCCCCACTGAGCCAATGAGTTTTCTCACCTTAGATCTTGATAAAGCTTTCGACCGCATCAGTCATGAATACTTGTACATGGTCTTGCAACACTACGAATTTCCTGAAATCCTTATTGACTACATTCGTATGATAAATTGTAATGCTACGTCTAGAGTGCTCGTCAACGGTTTTCTTTCCCCTCTGATTCCAATACAACGATCAGTTAGGCAAGGATGTCCCCTTTCTATGCTACTTTTTGTCATTGGCCTTGAACCGTTCATTCGGACTACCCAGGTGAAGCTACAGGGTTACAAACTGTCCACACATGTTTTTGGAATGTGCGCCTATGCTGATGACGTATCAATATTGATCCGCAATGAAGAAGACATCTCGCACATCGATAGCGTCCTTCAGCTCTACCATATCGCCTCTGGAGCACAATCGAACCCCCAGAAAACTGCTTTGCTTCCGCTCAATACTAACTCAGTGATTACCCCACAGCCCTGGTTCCGGATAGTAAATGAGGTGAAAATTCTTGGCATTACCTGGAAGCAATCGCTTCTGGACACAGTGCAAGTTAACTGGACTAAGGTCATTGCCAAAGTTAGGGGAGTCCTGATCCAATTTGGTCAAAGAAACTTCAATATAGTGCAACGGGTCATGGTCCTCAACGTGTTTGCGCTCTCTAAAATATGGTATGTCGCACAACTTTTCCCACTTCCCAAAATGTTTGAGAGCCAATTGGCAAAATATACAGGTTGGTTTATATGGCAAGGATTTTTGTTCCGAGTACAACGGGAACAGTTGTATCTCCCATCCCGGCAAGGCGGGCTAGGGCTAACAGCTCATGGCATGAAATGCCGTGCACTCCTCTGCAAGAACGATATCACCATTCTTTCCCAACATGACACTTTTACGAAAGCGCTATACAAAGATATTCGAAACACAGCCCGTGGTTGTGATAGAGCTTTGCCGAAGATATTTAGGGACCATCAACAGCACCTTCTGGAAACTGTTCGCCAAATGCCATCAGGGATTGTTCCAACGACGAAAAGTATCTATAACATGTTGCGGCAAGTGGTACACTCCAAACCGCGAATAGAGGCCACCACCCTCTATGTCCATTGGCCCACTGTTTGGAAAAATTTTGGGGCTATGTCCATTTCTTCTGCTGTACACTCCCAAGTTTTTATCTTCCTCAACGATCTCATCCCAACCGCTCTACGGCGGTATACCATCCATCTTGAAGCTTACCCATGGTGTACTATATGTGGTCAAACTGATACGGCGATACACCGCTTCACATCATGCACGCGAGTTGCCTCCACGTGGCTGTGGTGTAAGGGAAAAGTATGTCAACTATTAAATGTGCCCTCGAATGACCTTGATGACAGGAAGTTGGTTCGTTTGTCGGTGACCGCCTTCCCCCAAATTAAACAGACTGCCATTGTGTGGATAATGGGCCAATATGTACACTTCGTGATGGACAATGATCAACATTTCTCTTTCCTGGATCTCAGGTATCACCTGCAAAAAGAGCGTTGGAAGCTTAGTGAAAGTGGACAATTATACGATAAATATGGACACTATCTGGATTTCTTGTGATGTATTAGTCTGGTATTTATCATATCTGAAAATTCTGTAATTCTGTAAAGAGCTAATAAAAAAAAAAAGTGGTAAAGCGTTAGTCTGTCATTCATATGCCTATGGTTCAAACCCCATCAGAGATATGTTTTTTGCTTGACATTTTACATATTTGTTGCTTTGTAATGACTCAGACGTTTTAAAATTAAGCGTTATATTGTGCATATTACGGTGCAAAACATATACTTAATTAAAACATAATTCGCCAGCAGATTTAATCGAGACATCTAGCTGACAAAAAGGTAACAGATTTTATTGAAAAGTTTCTTCTTCTGGCCGCTAGAATGCACTCGCTCTGTTAGGATTATATTGTTCGATATTTCACAACTAGATATCACGACTAGTTTTTATATTTATTGTTTCTTGAGTACTGAGACGTTATAAAATAAAGCTTTATATGGTGCTTTTTGCAATGGAAATTATATATTTAAAAAAAAACGACATTCTCCACTGGAGTGACATCTTCCAGCCTTCAGTTGTACTATGCAGAAACTATAGATTCGAGCAGCGCTCTATACCGGCCAGTTAGTGAACCCAGTCTTAACGACTGCTAGGAGTAATAAGACAGTAACATTCGTTTATTCCTTGTGCACAGAGGCGTTGTTGATAATCTCAAAACTTGCAATATGGATGATTTGGAGATGGATTATTTTGTTATACCGTGTATTTAAGATTAGCCTATAAATTAACGGGTTGCGAAGTTACTTCACTTAGTTCTATATCATTCGTACACGACACAGAACAACAACGTGACGTCAGTTTCTGATCTGCTCTGATTGGCTATTACATTGCTGCAGTCGGGTAGTTGGCAGTCAAGGATAAAATTCTCGACTGCCAACTGCCAGCTACCAACTGCAACTTCATGTTGTGTATGGTGCCTATAGTATACACGGAGTCGATCGCGACTGCCGACCGAGGACTACCAACTACGGACTGCCGACTGCGCATTGTAGATGGGCCTTATTAGAGCAACGAAGTTTCAATTATTGTAAGTAGTCGGTGTTTGGAGTGTTTGCTGATGAAATTGCAAAATGCTGGGGTAAATTATAAACTATGGTTTGAACGCCACTGTTCAAATCCTGTGTGCCAATTTGCACTTCAAATAGGAAGAAATTAGGAGATGATAAGGACAGAGAGTTATAACTATACCCATACATTTCGGAGAAAGTAGGCTATATGTTCTTTCCCGAACATCTTGTTTTATAATTAGAAGTTCTATTACTCGATATGTTGATACGAGGGCAGGTCAAAAAGTAAGTTGCACTTCCCAGTTATAGCAATTTATTACACCACCTATACAACAGCAAGACGTCTATAACGACAAACAATGTAACTTCACTTTCCCACATAGTTTCCAAGAGACTCCAAACATTTCTGCGAACGCATAACCAACTTGTCGATGCCGGATGCAAAGAAAGTTCCTCCAGCGTTCTGCAACCACACGGAGACAGCGGCCTTCACCTCCTCATCGGTCTGGAAATGTCGACCACCGAGCTCCGTTTTGAGCTTACCGAACAGATGAAAGTCACATGGCGCTAGGTCAGGACTGTAGGGTGGTTGTTGCCAGACCTCCCACTTGAAACGCTGCAGCAGTTCGCTCGTTTGGCGGGCCTTGTGAGGCGTTGCGTTATCGTGCAACAAAATGAAACCGACGCTCAATTTTCCCCGGCTTTTCTCTTTAATCGCTTTACGCAACCAGTGGAACGTTTGACAATACTACGCCGCGTTGATCGTCGTTCCTTTCGGCATGAATTCCACGTGCAGCGTCGCGATTTCTCTCAGGTGAATGCGCCGGTTCAGTTTAATGATCGCTTTCCACTGTTGACATTTGCACGGGTCCTGGACGTTGCTGGCCTGCGCTCGCGATATTCCTCCGTGATATCCGTGCGTCCGGCTTCGAATTGCTGACATCACTTTACGTTCCCTTGCCGGGAAATGGTCCGCTCCCCAAACATAGCACTAATTTCAGGATGAATGTCCGTGCAATTCTTCCTTTTGGTCCATAGGAATCGGATTGTCGCACGTACCTCATATTTTGAAGGAACGTCCAGTCGACGCGCCATTGCATTTGGCCGCTATTCACACCATACAAGACGAGGCACCACAGCGACCTGCCTAACAGACGTGTGGGCAGTGTCTGTCCCTTTCTCCGCTGTGCCCACGTTTGCGACACACAGCGCGCTGCTGCAGAGTGTTAGTGCAACTAACTTTTTGATCCACCTTCGTAATTAGAATGCTACTTTGTTCCCCAGACATAGAATATGTGTCTTAAACGCGAATTTTGGGTGAAATTGCAGTTGAATTACTTTCGATAGGTATGGCATGGGAATTGCAATAGCGATTCAGTAGTGTAAGGTACCTGGACTGTGTATTTCTGTCAATTTCTGTCAGCAGATTATTATGCTGGGAATTCCAGATAATACGCAGTCAACCATTATGAAAAGAAACCTACAAAATTTCTAGCGCTATGCAGGTGTCACTTTCTTAAAGGAACATAAAATACACTATAGTAAAATTAATCAAAATGTATGTGCATTATTTGCACAGCAACATTTAACCCTAGTTAGTATGAGTAGACCTGGTGACAATAACAGCATGACGTAGCAACAGTTCACTATTTATGCATTTATTGTTATGGTGTTCGAAAGCTATTTTCAGTGTTGCCTTAGTAAACAACATTTTGATTCTTTTCAGTCGGTCAACACGATTGTACCCAAATGGGATGGGTTGTTTTCTAATCCTGAAAAAAATTTTTTTTTTTTTTTAATTTCGTTAGGGCCATCTATGGACCACGGTGCTTGTGTTTTAGCTGTTCCTTGATGTCATCGTCAGGCTTGCCACGATTGGTGTTCTTAGTGGAGGGTTTGGCAGCTGCTTTCATGTTGGTACCTCGAGCTTTTCTGATGGCCCAGTAGTCTTTCATTTTCCGGCTAAATTGAATCTTACGTTCCTCAGACCATTTCCTAGTCTCGTCTATTGGTCTGTGGGTAACTTCTGTGAGGGATGTTACGAAGGATTTAATTTTAAGAGCTGTATGATAGTTACTCCGGTCGGCTATGTCATTTTCATTTATATGGAGTTCCGAAAGATCCTTCTCCACTTGCTTCTTCCACAAGAATCCAGTAGCTTTGCCGTTGTTAGCAGCCTTGAAGATCCTATGGGATAAACTGTTTCAGTCCATTCTGAATAGATGTCCGTAAAAAGCCAGTCGCCTTCTTCTGATGGCATCTATGAGATTTTCTTGGTGTTTATATAGCTCACGATTTGGTTGATACCATCGGCTTCCATCTGGTGGAATTCTTGGTCCTACTATCCGTCTCAGGAACCTCGAGAGCTCTTAATGGGGTCTTCTTAGTTAGACATAGGCACTCTGCTTGCCACGGTGGGTGAGTGGATAGCGTGTCGGTCTAATAACCCCAAGATTGCAGGTTCGCCCCTGACCGTGGTAAGTGATTTTTGAAAGGCAGCAAAAATACGATACGCATGTCATACGATGTTGGCATGTCAAAGAACCCATTTGAATTCTGTAGGCCGAGTTCATAATGGCAAAATTAATCTCGGGAGTTTCCGCCAGCACAAAGTTCCTCATTTCTCTACTAGAAAGCGCTATTGTGTTCAAGGAGATTAGATATCTAACATCTAACCTCCTTGACTTTCATAGTCTAGGAACTACGAAATTCGACATGCAAGCTACCCTCTGGGTGTCAAATAGCAAAGCTTGCACCAGGCACCCGAGGCCATACGATATTATTACTCTGCTGCATAGAGGACTGAAAGTCTGACTACTGCATTGTAGTGCCTTGGTTTGACATTCATTATAATTTTTCTTATTTATTAATCTCATGTAATTTCTTTCATGATTAGGAAATAACCCATCTCATTTGAGTACAATCGTGTTGACCGACTGAAAAGCATCTAACTTTTATTAAGTATTTATGATGATAGAACCCCATTTTTAGCCTACTTTCGATTTTTGCAAAAAATGAAAGTAGACTTATGAGATCAACACAGGGCGAAAAAAGTGTGTCTGTCTGTGTGTGTGTATGTGTGTGTGTGAGTCTGTGTGTGTGTGTGTATGTGTGTGTGTGAGTCTGTCTGTGTGTGTGTGTGTCTGTGTGTGTGTGAGTGTGTGTACTCTGAATGTCTGTCCCCCCCTATCAATTCGAACACGGTGAATGCGAATTGAACGAAATTTGGTACAGAGGTAGCACTAGCAAAGGACACCTCAGTGTCATGTTTTATATCGCCGCCATCTTTACTAAAACTGAATGGCGGCCACTCAAACGTTCAAAACGTAAAATCAAATAACGACTAACCAAATCATCCGATCTCTACCAAATTTGGTAACAACATACCTTCGTATAGGATGCGTCTTGTGACCAAACTACAAGGTCGTCCGCCATACCATTTCAGGATGGCGGCCGTGCGAATTATGCAAACTTTATAATCCATATCATGGGACCCACCAGTTCCGATTATCGAGCCGAGAATCGTTTTAACTGTTCTAAAGGAACAGGCACGTTCGAAATTAAAAGTTTATTTTGTAATACTATAGTGCAGACGTGATTTTAAAAAGCTGAGCTGATTCAGTAATAAGACAAGATGGCAGCGGATATCTTGTGCCTGACTTATATTTCACTAATTTGAGTATTGCATGCAATATAGCGTACTGATATAAAATAAATAAACTTTGTATGAAATGCTTTATATATAAAAAATATACTCCAGTGATGAAATCGTTTAGTATAAATCATTCAAAGTTGGATGTTGCCCACGGCAGGTCGTATATGTAATAATAATAATAATAATAATAATAATAATAATAATAATAATAATAATAATGTTATTGGTTTTACATCCCTTTTAACTACTGCTGATTTTAGAGACACCGGGGTGCCGGAATTTTGGCCCGAAGGGGATCTTTAACGTGCCAGTAAATGTACTGACACGGCTCCCTCGCATTTGTGCACCCTCAAATGCCAGCTGACTGGGCCGGAATTTTGGCCCGAAGGGGATCTTTAACGTGCCAGTAAATGTACTGACACGGCTCCCTCGCATTTGTGCACCCTCAAATGCCAGCTGACTGCGCCAGGATACGAACCTGCAACCTAGGGCCCAGCAAGCGAGAACGTTACCGCTGAGCAACGCAGCCAGTCCGGTCGATTATGTCTCCAGATCCATAACATTCTTGATATACTTCTTATCTTTCTTTCTTCAATGATGGTAGCAGTTTTTATCTAGGTTGTGGCGTTTGGTAGAGGTAAATCGTTTCTAAGGTCTTCAACAAAGAATAGTTCTATTATACTCTTTGATAATAACAACGAGTTATAACTATACTCATACATTTAGGAGAAAGTAGGCTATATGTTCTTTACTGAACATCTTGTTAATACATAAAAAATAAATATTTTCCCAATTTTTAGCACCTAAAAATCCGAACCCTAGCAATAACAGTTCCCACTCGATTTAGGGATTCATCCAAGATGTGGGCAACTCTTCTTTGACCTTCAGCTGTTTTGAAGGGAGAGTCACTCGCTGATTTGTGACCGAAAGTAACATGTTAAAATAACAATGAAAATTTTAGGTTATGGCAATTGTTGGTACAATACATTGTTAATAGAGAAGTGTAGGTAGACAATAATTGTTGTTTTAAGGGGCGGAACAGGGAGGTCATTTTCCCCTAACTGTAGCTATTTCTCATCGTTAACATAGAAATGTTATTATCTCTACATAGTATAACACAAAGTCCCCGATTCTTGGATTAACGGGTAATCTCGAGACCCACTGGATGGATTTTTATACGGTATTCACCAATCTGTAGAGGATTTCTCGAGGAAGATTTCTTTAGAAAAACATTCAATTATGACCAAAAAAGCCGAGCAGTAACAATTTCAGTGAATCGAGTCGAAGAAAACCCTCCCGTCCGTGCGCCTTTGAAGCTGTGGGGCTTGCCCTTGTTCACTAGGCCTTGCATACTTCTGTTTGATTTATGGTAAATAAATAAATAATAATAATAAGCTTACGCTGCGTAATCCGTTAGAAATATCTATAATTTATGAATGTAAGAATTGTTCAGCATGAGAAGTTCTACAAATAAGTCCGTGACAACATATCTCTATCTTTAATACATCGCCAACTATAAGTGTGTTTAAGTTTTCATTTCTTCCAACAATCTCCACTAAGTTGAAATTTAAATTAATTGCTTCAGATCGAGTTTACGAGCTAGCGAGCGAATCTATCACCCCAGCTTAGGCCAGCATCATACTACCGAATCGTTTCGAGTTAATACTTCAGAGAAGAGTTTATGTGTTTGAAGTTTCGCTGCTCAACTCAGCTTTTCTGAATTGTGTCTGGGACCTGCCATCCGAGTCGTTTACCGTGGGTAAACCTTTAAAGATACCGGGCGAAGCTGGGGTGGGTTGCTAGTACAATATAATTAAATCGTTGATTCCCTCCATCATTTCACGTCGTGCACAGTAAAATGAACTGTGTTTGGATAATGCGGAAAAACAAAGACATTTCTCAATTGCGCAAAACGTTTTGCAGTTTACAACACTACTTACTTTATTTGAGGCTTTATGTCCTCTTCGGGTACATGTTTCGTACCTTTAACATGATCCTTCTTCAGCCCGGTTCAGCAAAATCTTAGTCTGTTATTTTCACCCTTTTGGTGATCGTCATTAAAAAACAAATAAAATCTATTAAAATACATACATGGAGATGAAAATGAAACTGAACGATGAATGAATAGAAGTTTTAGAAGTTGTAAAAGTTATTTAAAACATAAAAAAACGTTATGACGATTTTAGATGCGCTTTTCCATGTATCCCTGTTTGATTTTGGTGGTCCTAGTTGTTGTTTTGAGCGAGGAGATGGTCCGACCTATGTGCCTGCGTGTTCCATCGTTCAGTGTCATTCTTATCTCCATATATCGTATATATTTTAATAGAGTTTCTTTGTATTTTAATGACGATCACCAAAAAGGTGAAAATAACAGACTAAGATTTTGCTGAAACGGGCTGAAGTCGAACCATTTTAAAGATCCGAAATATGTACCCGAAGAGGACATAAAGCCTCAAACAAAGTAAGTAGTGTTGTACAGTGGAAAACGTTTTATGCAATTGCTAATATTCAACACGGAAAATGTAGATAAAATATATTTAAAAACATTTCTTCCTGTAAAACTGCAGTTTTTAATGCTCTGCTGGATGGAGGATAAACAAGTGGTGGGCTCAAACCCGGCCGAAGTCATCGGATTTTTAAGAGGGTTAAATATCCCTCAGTATGCCTTCCTTCAGAGGGGAAGTAAAGCCGGCGGTCCCATGTCATAGATTTATGGCATGTTAAAGAACCTTCCACTAATTACACATGTGTGAAGCTCAATCATAGGTTAAACATTTGACAAATGCTCTTAGGTTCCGACGTTCGTCGCCAGGAGCCGACTGCGGTGGCATCTGATAAACAAATTCTGACGATGGCGTTTGGCGACAAGAGTAGGAACTACTTGAAAAAATTGAATGTCTGCAGTCCTTACTTGAATTGATAACAGATAACACTTACTAATACAGCCATCACAATTAACACCGGTTATCAAGACAGATTCTACAGACACCCAAAGTACACGGGGCTATATGACCGCGTTGTCGCAGCCCCTAAACTGAGGAACCAACCAACCAAAAACAATTGGTTGAGTCTGATAATTTGAACAGATCTGTAATGAATTGTAGGTCGTCTTTGGTTTGCGAACTGGCCCGGAACATGGCATGGCTTAGTGCCGTCTTGGACCTAGTGTTTTGTGTCATTCGTGTTTTGATGACGCCATAACTTTTGGACTGTTGCAAGGTGTCAGCCGACCGCCACTTCAGATTATATACGAGCACCTCTTGCCTGTTTTACAATGCGATATCTCAAGCTGGGGACAGAGACGGATCTGTTAGGCAGACCTCGGACTCTCGTGTCCCTGCTTCATAACTCATTCATCAGCTGCAACATCCGGCCTCAATATTACTCTTTAAATAAGAGAACAGTCGCATGTAACTTTCACAGTAGACAGGCCCGACGATCTTACATTCTGTCACTGTTGATTTCGAAGAATAAAACCGGAACGACAGGATATATTTCAAGTACACAACTGTTTTATTTATAAATACACATTACATTTGAATTACATGCGAGCTCAGCTTGCCCACCGTTCATGCTGCAGGATAGCAAAACACAAAGGTGTTGTTGTTCTGTTGTTAATAATAATTCATATTAGGGACATCTTAAGCCTCCGTGGCTTAGGCGGCAGCGCACTGGCCTCTCACCGCTGGATCCGTGGTTCAAATCCCGGTCACTCCATGTGAGATCTGTGCTGGACAAAGCGGAGGCAGACAGGTTTTTCTCCGGGTGCTCCGGTTTTCCCTGTCAAAATTTAATTCCTGCAACACTCTCCACTATAGTTTCATTTCATCTGTCATTCATTTAATCATTGCCTTAGAGGAGTGCGACAGGCTTCGGCAGCCGGCATAGTTCATATCCTCGCCGCTAGATGGGGGCTTCATTCATTCAATTCCCTGACCCGGTCGGTCGACTGGAAGCAGGCTGTGGATTTTCCTAAGGGACATCTTGGTCTTCAGAACGTAGTTGAGTGTCTGTTGAACTTGTCTGATAACCTGTATTGCTGTGATGACTATAGTAGTGTGTGTAACAGCATTAGGGAAAGGGATGGTATAGGTGCCCCGGGACTTGAAGCAAGGTATAATTCTAAAATCTTCCTGAAAGGAGTGCGGAAAAAAAACCGGGAAGAAACACACTCAGTATAGCTGCTCAAAGAGCCGGGATTCGAACCTGTAATCGTGACATGCTGCAGCTGAACGCACAGCCATGGTGCCTGATTTACCTATCACGGCTACGCCGCGAGGTGAACACAAAAGACTCAACACATCTAATGTCAACGTCGTATGACGTAAGAGGGAGGTTGAAGTCTCGATCCTAGTTGCGTTCATGGCTCATTTCTGTCCACCTCGTGGTGTTGTAACTAGCATTCTTGGCTATCATCCATGTGGTTCCAGTTCGATTCCTGGCTCAGCCAAGAAATGTAATTTTGGTTTGAAGGCTGGAATGGGGTACACTCAATCACCTTCTGTGCTCTTGGAGTACGTATTGGAACTCCAGCAATGAACCTGTGTTCGATTCCTGGCTCTGCCAAAAATATCAACTCTGTTCCGAGGGCTGGAACGAGGAAAGCTCAGCCTCATGGGAAAGTACTGTGAAAATATGTGCTAAATTTTATCTCAACCAGCCATGAAAAGGTTTCACAGGTTTCATCACATTAGACTGCCTTAAGTTGCCACAACATATAGCCTAATACGGCCTTGAGAATCGACATATCTTTTAACTCATTTTGTACCAAACCATGACTTTTTATCGGTTTGTCAAGCTTGAGCATAAACATTATGGTGTTTGAAGCCATTTTTCAGTGTTGCCTTAGTAAACAAAAGTTTGGTGCTTTTCAGTCAGTCAACACGAATGTACCCAAAAGAGTTGGGTTATACTCTAATCCTGAAAAAAATTACATGAGATTAATAAATACATTAGGATGACCAGTTTCGATCGTCAAGCGATCATCATCAGATCCATTACACTTAGGCTATAAAATCTATGTTTGACATCCGGGACATCTTCAAAGACCAGCAGCGCTTGTATAGAGCTAATAGCTTAGGCGTGGCGAGGACTGATCCACGGTCTTTAATAATTGAAGACCTTCCTGAATTCGATAACATACATCTTATCTTGACTTGGAAACACGCCACAACTACAGACAGCACATAGGAATACGGGGCGGGGGGAGAGAAAACCAGTTCAGTGAGGTAACATTCCAATTCAGTAGACAGTCACTGGTGCAAGAGTGAAGTTGACACTGCTCGCACCTACAGCGCGTAAGACACCCAACCAGATAAGTAGTAGCCTCTACTATACAGTAGAACCATAGTTGACTTTTTACAACCATATAGTCACTCCAAACAGACAAATTACGGATTTCTATCACCATTTTACCATATCACCTAACATCAGATAAGGTGCGTTCAAAAAGTAACGAGCCGGAGGCATAATTAAAGAAACCATTACCTGTATTTTAGAAGTATTAGCCCTGGCTGTTGAAGTACTTGTCCCAATGTGACACGAGGCGGTGAATGGCTGTCTCATAAAATTCCCTGGGCTGCGATGTGAACCAGTTCCGCACGTACAGCTGGACGTCGGCGTCCGAGGTGAATCGTTGGCCCCGCAGAGCCCTTTTCAGGGGAAAAAACATGGCGTAATCACACGGAGAGAGGTCTGGACTGTATGGAGGGTAGCCGAGAACCTTCCATTTGAATTTCTGCTGGAGTGCCGCGACTGTGTTGGCCGTATGAGATCGTGCATTGTCATGGAGCGACCACGGCGGCTATGTCGTTCACTGTCACTCGGCGGTCCTGGGTAATGAGTGCATCAACCAGCTGGACGTTGTCATCGGTAATGCAGGGGGGTGCCCCAGACCGGGCATCATCGGCTAAGGACACCCGTCCTTCCATGAAGCGCTTGTGCCACGCCTTGACCCTTGCAAGGGACATGCAGTGTTCGCCGTACTTTTGTGACATTCGGCGATCAATGTCCGTTCCTCCTACTCCTTCCACTGTCAGAAACCGAACAACACCTCTTTGCTCTTCGGTTGACGCCTCCATGTCACTGTTTGCAATGCGACTGGCAGCGTTGGACGATTGATGCTTGCTGCTGCTCGCTTTGTATCGTCACGTGACGTGCACGCGTGCCCTCTAGCGACGGGCTGTGACCTTCCACGCTCTGGTCGGAACAACACCTCGTTACACTCGCCACGATTAGCCGATTTAGTCACTGGATTGCGCATTCCAGCCTCCGGCTCGTTACTTTTTGAACGCACCTTATATATACAACTAGCGTACACCGACAAGTTGCATTACCAATACTGCAACTAAATAATTGTACATATTGTAAATATTTTCACCTGTATTTTCGAACATAGATTTTATAGTCTAAGTGTAATGGATCTGATGATGCTCGCTTGACAATCGAAACTGGTCATCCTAGTGTATTTATTAATCTCATGTAATTTTTTCAGGATTAGGTTATAACCCAACTCTTTTGGGTACATTCCTGTTGACCGACTGAAAAGCACCTTCTGCTGAGCATAAATATACTCCTACATTTTCACAATGGAGTACTGTGATGAGGCCATAGTTTATGTTGTTGTTTCATTTGAGGGACTTGGACATCGTGGTCATTCAGTCCCGTGTACTTTGGTGTGTGTGGCATATTTGATTGATATGCTGTGTTATTGTGAAAGCTGTTTATGCGACTGTATTCATAAATCTGATGAGGATTGGGAAAGAGGCTCCCGTGGGCTTAAGTTAGGTGCCATCCCGGCATTTGTTTGTAGTAGAAATGGGAAACCATGGAAAACCACTTGCAAGATGGATGAGTGACCTTTTCTGAGTTCTAGCTCACGAGGCTGAGGGTACCCAGATCCAGCCGTCAGACCAGTATTAAATTTCTTGGAAGAGCCGGGAATCGAACCCAGGACTCCGAGGCAACAGCCAGAGATGCTTGCGGCTACACCACAATGGGTTGTATTTTTAGCCCACTTTCAATTTTTGCAAAAAAGCAAAGGGCACTTCAGTGCAGTGTCATGTTTTATATTGTCGCCATCTTCACCAAAACTCAATGGCGGCCACTCAAATGGCCAAAACTAAACATTAAATTACAACTAAACTAATCATTGAATCTTTACGAAATTTGGTAAAATCATACCTTCAAATGACACGCGTTCTGTGCTCAAACTACAAGGTCCTCAACCGTACTATTTAAAGATGGCGGTTGTGTGAATTATGTAACCATCATAATCAATAGCTTACGACCCAACAATTCCGATTATCGAGCCAAGGGTTGTTTAAGTTATCCTAAAGAAAGTGCCCCGTTATTTATTATAATTTAATATTATAATATTATACTGTATGAGTGACCAAAAGAGCTGAGCCGTGTCTGACCTCTTGTACATGTCCTATATTTCAGTAGTTTGAGTATGTTGTATGCGATATATCCTACTGATAGAAATTATATAAACTTTGTATGAAATTATTTTTAATGAAGATGTACGGTACTGCAGCGAAGGAATCGTTTATTTCAAGACATTATTTGTTAACACGTTGTATCTGAGTTGGCTAATAAGACTGAGATGTTGTCGACATGTTTGGCTCCGTGCTAACACATTAGTCTCTCACGCGGGCGACTGGGGTTCGGAACCAACTAGAGTTAACTTTTGTTTTCTTTACTTGAATTCTTTTACAAATGATGCGGACGGTTTCTTTCCACAGGTACTAAGTAAAATGTAATTTAGCTCAAACGAGAGACTAATGTATACACTCATTTATTAATCACAGCCCCAGCATACCACATAAACAGAATACATTAGAAAAAGGAGAATATAAGAACAAGATACACGTTGTCGTCAACCACAACCTTCTCAATGCCTCTGCACGGTGCTGTCCTTTTGCAGGTTAGTTGGGTAATTGTTCCAACCATTCCGCTTTGTAAATCCCTGGCCTCTTGAAGTATGGCAATTGTAATAGTTCAACTTCTAGCCATGATCCCGCTCCGATTACCTTAAGCACTGCCAGCTGGATCGCATCCCTCCTGGTTGCTTTAAGCTGCCTGCCCATTCAACACTCAGAGGCGTACAAGATGTATATTAATTCACTGCTAGGTTGCAGCACCAACGTACTGTACTGTGATCGCCGCGGATTTTTAAATGGGAAGATACCTAAAACGAAGGATTCCTAAGCTTGGAGGCAAAATATCGAGATTAACGGACGTGAATGCATTACAATAAGTTAGTAGTTTTGTTATTCAATCATCATAAAGGATATAATATTGATTTAGACACATACTTACTGGCTAATTAACAATATAAAAGAAAACAAAAATACATGGTGGTGGAGGTGATTGTTTTAGGGGTGAGGACAAAGAGTTATAAGTATACCCACACATTTAGGAGAAAGTAGGCTATATGATCTTTGCTGAACATCTTGTTTAATTTATTTTGCGAAAGGAATTTGGAACCCACCTTAAAGATTATGCTACCTACTTAAGGAGGCTCAGGAAGTGATATCCTTGTGAAGGAGTAACTAATCTACTAATTCCCGCGGCCGAGCCGGGCCGGGAGAAATGAAGTCTGGAGCAGGGTGTGTGTTCGCCACGCTACCGTCTCCTTGTTGTGGAAACTTGAGGAAGTTGTAATCAGCTTTGAGCGTGCCCAAGGACGATTGCTTGGGCGCTAATCCGCTACTCTCCTCACCAAACAGCTTACTGCAGTGATGGAGTGAGAGCGAGATGATTGAAGAGGGGGAGTACACCACTTACTGCGTCTCTAAGACACATCATCACTACAATAAGAATAAATACTCACCGAAATTCTTAACCTAAACATTAAAATATTATGAGCCATTCCATATGCCACTGACTGGTATTTACAAAACACCTCGGCAAGAAAATATCAATATAACCGTTTTCACTAAAGTCAATTATCTACTTATTCTTCATTAAGGGGATAAGGAATCCCTTATCTTACACATGTTTTTTTAAATTCACTTTCCTTTTCCTCAGTATCTAATAAATGAAATGAAAATCCACAGCCTGCTTCCAGTCTCCGACCGGGTCATGAATGGAATGAATGGAGCCCCGATCTGCCAGCTGCCGAGGCCTGACGCACTCCTCTGGGGCAATGATTAAATGAATGACAGATGAAATAATATGTTATTGGAGAGTGTTGCTGGACAGGGAAAACCGGAGTACCCGGAGAAAAACCTGTCTGCCTCCGTTTAGTCCAGCACAGATCTCACATGGAGTGACCGGGATTTGAACCACGGACCCAGCGGTGACAGGCCGGCGTGCAGCCGCCTAAGCCACGGAGGCTTTTCCTCAGTATCTAATAAAAGTGTGATAATGAAATTTATGTCACATTTCAATCAAACCTTACCTGACATATTAATGGAGCGCTTTTTATATTGGACTTCAGGGGAGTCAGTTTTCTATTTAAACTGTTATAAAATATAATTACTTTTCCTTACAAATAGCAGCCAAAACGCAAACAGATTTACTTTAAACAAGGAAACTTCACCATTAAAATATGAATCACTATGAGACAAATTTAAGGTGAAAATGTCAAAGCTCTGTGATAAATAGTCGCCTAGAAGAAGGAACATACATTTAAAAAATTGAAACTGAGAAAACTGCAGTTAAAACATTCCGCACATGATGATTATCTCATTGTTAGCGCAAGTGTAAATTAAATTTATGGCAATTTCTAATGTTTTAACTATCATGTATTACACATCATTTCAAAGGGCAGATTTAAGAGATTCATAAAACATAAAAAATATAAATGTTGATTTTGACAATTTTAACCCTTCCGTATTATTTAACTTATTTAACTTTATACGAGCATTTCATCTAACAGACACGCTCGTTAATTTACCACTAACAAGGAACTACGTTAAATGGGCAAATCTCACCACTCAACTCTCTAAAGCATCGTTAAAGTGGAGAAAAACAGCAGAACTCTACCTCATGCATCCCTCAATGGCGATTTGTTTCCTTGTTTCACACGAACTTTCATCCATATGAATATAAAATATGTTTATGACAATGAAATTATAAATGATCATACGTGTCTAATACCAAGAAAGAAGAAATAATTTAAAAAAGCATATCCGCTGTGGGATTCAAACTCCATCCAGCTCTGCATAATAAACTCGGAGGCTACACGTCAACTGCTTACGCTACGAAGACAACGGGCAGAGCATGTCCTATTTAGCTAATTAAACACAACTGCCACAGTAGTGGAGTAGTAGGGGTTCTAAGCCTCCCCCCCCCCCCTAACTTCTCCCTCTGACGTCACATACTAACCCGCAATACAGTCAGGGCAAAGTCGATATCTCCCGAAGCCATGGTCCGATTTTGACAAATGAGGTGTCGTTGGACTCGGATTGACGCCCTCTTTCCAATGGACCACTCATTTCAACCCCTAAATAAAACCTACCCCTACTAGGAGGTGAAATTGAAATATTTTAGTGAAAGTCTTTTTTCAAATGTGACATGTATAAGGTGCGCTGCTAAAATGAACTTAAACGTTGTTGCTCATATAGCGCATGCGTTTTGCTGTATGCCGCTATGAATTAACATTTTTACTTTTGTTTTTTACGCATGCGCACTTGGGATTATTGTAAGAGGGCGAGCTCTTTGAAAAAATGATATATAAGAAGGGGTTTTGGTGGTGAGGAGAGAACCAGATAGTCGCCTACTTTCCTACGAAGTTTGCCGATATCTCTCGAACGCAAGGTCGGATTTGGACGTGTGACGTGTCAAATCGCTTGTCTCGAAGCTCTATAGCCTATATGTTATTAATAGGTTAAAGTTTTGAGAATGATGGAAATATGTTTTTTGGGGTTAAAACGTGATTTTAGACTTTTTCCGATATCTCACGAATGCATGGTCGGATTTGGTTCTATGACGTGTCAAATGGCATGTCTCGAAACCCTCTTTATTTTGGTAATAGGTTAAAGTTTTTGAGAATGAGGGAAACAGAATTTTTTGGTGTAAAACTGTGATTTTAGACTTTCTGTTATATCTCAAAAACCAATAACGCCAGAGACGTATACGAGGGTTCGTAGGACTCGTGGTGACGCCCCCCCCCCCCCACACTACTCCCCCTTTCGAATATTGTATTTATGTTTTTAAAAAATTGCGAAAGGGTCTAACGACACTTTTGTTGAAAACATTTTAGTTTAAATAATGTTTTTTATGTGTCTAAAATGTTCATGAAGAGTGGTTGTAGATAGAAAGAGACGATACCACTGGGCACGTGTTTCAACGAGGCTATTACTGGCCACGGTGCTGATATACAAATACGGTATTCGCTATTTCGATGAGACGGCGGGTCGAGGGTTCGTTTTCCGATTTTTCCTATGATGGAATTCCTGATTCCTAAACCCCCCGAAGGGGTCTTTAACATGTAAACGATTATGAGTGACATGACAAATGATAATTCCTTGATCAGATGAAGTTGGCTTTAGATAGAACAAACAGAACTTGGTTATATGTTGCTTGAAGTGAGTATAGAAAACAAATTTGCTGGGGCAGACTGACAGGAAGTGGATGTTATTTGAGCTTATTGGAATGCATTGACTTGACTTGACAACAGGGCAATGAAAAAAGCACAGAGATGCTGAGGACACTTGAAGGTCAAACGATATGGCAACCATGGTGGGAGGGGGAAGCGAGGATGATGTAGCCGATCATGTTCAATGTTCAATGGATGAATTTATATTTTGCGAAGCATTGTTCGGAGAGGGTCATGTGACGACTTGTTTTAAGGGTATTAATTTTTCCGATCTTTCCTATGGTGGACTCATTGATTGAAATAATCCAAAACTGCTTGGACATGGCCTTGGGATTTTATAAACTGATAATTGGATTTTGACATACAAGGTCCCCCCAGAACTTGACATGATGTCATTCCTTTTATGGCTTATGAATTTCCCCAAAAAAGACCCAAAACAACAAGATCAATGACTTTTGCTTTTCTTAATATATTGCAAACCCATAATGTAAGATGTTTACTGTGAGTGACGGAACCTAGCTAGGTAAAGAAAGAATTATTGTAGGCTACATGTATGGTGACTGACACGTCTTTGACCATTGGAACTTGTTTTCAGATCTGACTGTAGTACATAGGGAGTATAGGTTGTAGGCATTGCTTGACAAACGGGGTACACAAAGTTCAATTTATCGATTCAAGAATTAAGAGTAGACTATCATTAATTAATTGGTTAAAGAGTGTAGCTAAAAATAAAAAAAATGGTGACTACATTAAACTAAACTGAACCAAGTCAAATCAAACCCAACTGAAACAAACCAAGCCTAAAGCAAACCAAACCTAATCAAGAACAAGCCAAGGGCTTAAGTGTAAAATTTGTGGGGGAATGCAGTCATTGGCAATGTCCAAAGGAAGGGATAACGCTCTACCTTTAGAGGGTAAGGTAAAGCTAGCGCATGGTGCTAATGCATATTCACAAGTACATGAACCACACACACGCACACAACTATACTATGCTGTTTTTATGAGTTGACTGATAAAACTTACTCAGTGGTTACTGAGCAAGATGGTCGCTACACACAACGAGCTTTAAATACTTGAGGCTAATAATCTATACACACACACTCGCTTGTTCTAAACTAAACTGTCTTGCTGGCAGTGCTCACACAGTAGTCAAATGACAGAAATGCTTTGCTAACAGAAATACAATCATTTTCGGTTGTCTAATGTTACCAGCTAACCATTACATGCTATAGTGGTGAGCACATGTGCCTCTTGCACTGGAGATCGTAACTCGATTTCTAGCTCTAAGGCCTAGAACGAATCAAACTAAGAAAGATGGGTATTGTGACGCAGTGGTTAAACTGTTAGCCTTTCACTAAGGTAGACTAGGGTTTGATTTTAGGTTCATATACATGTCATAAACAAACAAACAAACAAAAAAAAGCGGAGATAATGTTTAAAACTGATTACACTTGTCTATTTTCAAATTATTACTTAGATTACAAATACAAAGGTGGACTGGGTTTGATATGCAGTTAATGCTGCCTATCGCATACTAGCCTGTAAGAAAGCCAAACAAGCAAAAGGCGTAGGTAGAGCAGTGGTAAAATCGCTATGTGTAGAGAACTACCTAACGGTTTTATGAACTGGCACTGGTATGTCGCATAAACAGTGCAGGATACAATCCAGCAACCATAATTTTTATCTTGTGGAACAGAGAAAACATATATAGAGAGATAGATATAGAAAGCTTGTGTATGTATGGGTAGCATTGATTGTTTGACCAGAGAAAATACGGTGAGGTAGGGTGGGGAGAGGGAGAATTAACACTTATATATGAATGAATGGTAAATAGTATTTTTGTTTTTTTTCAATAGTTTTGTTTTTCAAATGCAGTGGTAGATAGCCGTTATTTTGTAAAACATTCTTACTTGCAGTAGTAATAAGCCTCTACGGTCCCACTAACACACATAGACAGACTGTACTAGTGCCATGGTCAAGCACTCACATTAAGATCATTTACAAAAACATAAAATGAAAAATAAAAAATCTTGTTTTAGAAATATCGTTTTTCAACATACACAAAATAAATATAAAATGTGTAAACAGCAAAATGGAAAATCCATGTTTCCATATGGACAAAATTTAAAAACCTTAAACGAACATTTAAAATATATATATATAAATGGGAAATTGACAAATGTGTAAATATGAAAAAGTAAAATCCATATTTCCATATCATGAAATTGAAAAAAACATCAAACTATCATTTTTAAAAATGAAAATGGAAAATTGACTAATTGCAAAGTGTGAAATGTGAAATTGAACAAATGGCTATCATTATTTAAAAAAAACACAGTGCCTTATGGTTGAGGTGTGAATCAAACCCTCTCTACTTATTTTGGACCACCCGAGACTGAGTATACATGTTTTAATCCTCATACCACTTTCAAAATTTTTGTTAAAGCTAGGAATTGAACCCAAGAGCTTGTAGGGGGAGACCAAGGTTAGAATATGTTAAACATATAGTCTTAATTGTAGGGTGTGGTAGCTATATAGAGATGAAACGATTAGCTCGGGGCAGGGGCATTGAGATCTGCAGCAAACCAATCATACGACTAAAGACTCAAACAACAACATGTAAGCTCACCAAAATAATGTTGTGTAACGGTAAATGTTAGTCAATGAACAGTAATGCATTACTAAAACCCGTGACACGATACCTAAGAGCTTTCTAAAATTATTTTAAAATGCCGTTAACTCTACATTAAACACTCAGTTCACAATACTCATAACTGCAATGTTATGGTAAAACAAAACAAAATCTATATTTCAAAACAAGCAAGTGGTTTAGTCAATGTATACTGGGAAAAGTTTGGTAAACACTCAAGTCCACAAGACTAATTAAATTAGTAACTGTCAGGCTGGCCGAGTGGTTAAGGTGTTTGACTTAAGATCAAATTTCCTGTACAAGGAAGCAAGGGTTCGAATCCCTTACCTGACATAACTATTGCCTTAACATGGCTTATCCACACTGAATTATTATGATACTCGCTACACAAACCATAGACAGAGTGTATTGTTTAAGGCACTCTCTTTATGAACATAGTCAGAGACTGTTGATGGTTAACAATTGCATTAATAGTGGGACATGGGGATAGAAATAAAGAAAATAAGAAAAACAGCCAATACCCATACAATGTTTTTATTCATTTAGTTTTTTTTACAATAGTTACACACTGAATACATCTTTTTATCTTTTTATCATTGTTTGATAAAGATTTTAAACACAACGCTTGTTGTAGATCCTTTTATAACTTTCTCCAGGTACTCTTGTTCTTAAAAACTGGGGAAGCCGCAATGGTTTTATAGACATTAAACCCTCATTCTCCTCCTTTTCATCTTTATCATTATCATTATAAATATTAACTTTATAATTATTATAGTCATTGTCACTAACATTATCATTATCATTATTATCATTATCATTCTCAACATTACTAGAACTATCCAATTTTTTTCCTTTTCAAAAGGGACCTCTTGAAGAGTCTGTGTTGCTTTTGATAGTGTTAAGGGTTTTTCGAACGTTGACAACTGTCCTAACATGACTTTTTGAGGAGATGATAATTGCTTTTCAACAAACAATGCACTATCTAGAGCAGCAATATCAATTTCTTGAACTTGCTTTTTAGCATTTTCATGATGTTTTGTTGACAGCAACAGTGTTTTATCTGGTTCACTACATTGATAATTACCCACACTTAAGACCTTACCATTCTTGTTTTTTAGATGACCTAAACATTTTGTTGTCCTTTGTTTTGAGCACTGCCAAAATATGATTCCATTCACATTTTGCCGCTTATAGTTATAGGAGTAGCCATGAAACAGTGCACGTGGTTTGCCTTTATTGGTTATAGTATATTCCATAGTAGTAACTGACTTGTAAAGTTGATCTACCTGTTACAAAGGTCAGAACAATTCTGGTGAAAGTGTGATTTTGTGTTGACGTTTTATATAGGATGATGTTGGTGGCTTATGTTGGTGGCTTATTTTGGTGGCTTATGTTGATGGTTTATGTTGGTGGGTTATTTTGATGGCATAGTTTGGTGACTTATTTTGGTGGCTTATGTTGGTGGCTTATTTTATTGGCTTATGTTGATGGTTTATGTTGGTGGCTTATGTTGGTGGTTTATGTTGGTGGCTTATGTTGGTGGCTTATGTTGGTGGCTTATGTTAGTGGCTTATATTGGTGGCTTATATTGATGGCTTTGTTGGTGGCTTATGTTGGTGGCTTATGTTAATGCCTTATGTTGGTGGCTTATTTTGATGTCAGTTTTGTTATATAATGTATTTGATCCATTCATTTATGACGTTATAGCCAGTCTTAAAGCAAGTCTAAACGTGTACGACATGTTAGATTTTTTGTTCATGTGTGAAACTATCAAGTACCAATGATCAAGTGAGCTTCTTTCTCTCTAATCCGCAGTTCTGCCCCATAGCATTGAGATTATTTATTGTAGTAGCCTATAAAGAAACAAAAAAATATCATGTCTAATACAGTTTAGCTATAAGTGACCAGAACCACAATATATAACATTTTATTCTAAGAGCTTTCCATAATGACAAGAAAAATACAGCTTACCATAATGATGGATTGTGTAAGTAAACGCCTTCTGCTGCTTGATGCCACTACTAAAGTGATACTCTTACAATAGACCAGTGAATTCATGTTTCGTGCGGTGAGGTTTTAAGTGTGAGTGATCATTAATGTAAGCTCCAATTAAAACACTGTTAGTGTCAACAAAAAAATCATAACAATGTTAAAAAGCTAGAACAAGAATAAATGTTACTACTCAAAAGAGTGAAGTGTTTAGTTGACAATGATTAACCCCTAGCAACTAACCTATTGGTATGATGTGCTCACTACTCAAGTTATAACTGCTCAAGTAATAGAATGATTTAGCGCTGACTTTTATATTTAATATGTACAGTTTAAAGTGGTAGAAAAGTGGTAGAAAAGTGGTAGAAATTAGGTAGCAAAGTGCTAGCAAAGTAGAAAAGTGGTGGAAAAGTGGTAAAAAGGTGGTAGCAAAGTAGAAAAGTGGTGGGAAAGTGGTAGCAAAGTGGTAGAACAGTGGTAGAATGGTGGTAGCAAAGTGGTAAAACATATTACATGTATTGTTAAGAAATAGTTTAAGAAGTTCTGTGGATCCATTACATAATAATTTTGGACACATAGTACACGTTCACCGTACACTGTGTCCACTCATACAACAGACAAGTGAGTTCATGTTTCGTTGACATAATCGTATGTTCCCCCGCACGCACACGCCCTTGGCGACGCAGGTGGTCCCTGTGGACGGGTCCTTGTTGACGGTTCATTGTTCACGGGTCCCTGTGGACGAGTCCCTGTGGACGGGTCCTTGTTGACGGGTCCCTGTGGACGGGTCCCTGTGGACCCCTACAAGCTCTTGGGTTCAATTCCTAGCTTTAACACAAAATTTTAAAAGTGGTATGAGGACTAAAACAAGTATACTCAGTCTCGGGTGGTCCAAAATAAGTAGAGAGGGTTTGATTCACACCTCAACCATAAGGCACTGTGTTTTTTTTTAAATAATGATAGCCATTTGTTCAATTTCACATTTCACAGATTGCAATTTGTCAATTTTCCATTTGCATTTTTTAAAATGACAGTTTGATGTTTTTTTTTTCAATTTCATGATATGGAAACATGGATTTTCCTTTTTCATATTTACACATTTGTCAATTTCCCATTTATATATTTTTTTTTAAATGTTCGTTTAAGGTTTTTAAATTTTGTCTATATGGAAACATGGATTTTCCATTTTGCTGTTTACACATTTTAGGTAGATTTCATTAGAAAGCTAACTATTGCAATGGATCCCATGTTTCGACTTCCGGAAAATTTCGACATATCTTCGCGTTTCACATCCCCCAGACCCCAAAACCACCGTCAGTTCAAAAGTTTATATATAATTTATGTATGTATATATATATATATATATATATATATATATATATATATATATACATATATATATGTATATATATATGTATATCAGTTTCTTGTGGACACGATAACTGTCGTAATTTTGCACCAATCACTTTGAATGTTTTACCGAATATGTATACCTTTAAAATCTCAGTCGAGTTCGTTACTGGGCTAAATCGGTCGAAAGGGGTGAAAATGGGGGGCTTTTTTCGAAAAAGTGAAATATTGCAATAACTCTCTTAATATGTGAAAAATCGAATCCGTTCATCGTTCATACTATGTGTCGGATAAAGCCCAAAAATGTATGTTTGAAGAGTTTTTTTATAACACCAACCATTGACCAAAGGGGTGGGAAAAAGTGGGTTTTTCGGGAAACATTAATCATATCTCTCTTAATAGGCACAATATCAAAACCGTACAAAATGGACAATATTCCCCTAATAATTACCTAAAACGTTTGTCTGAAATAATTTTTGATATGACCCACCATTACGCCAAGGGATGAGAAAAATTATTTCGGAATTAAGAAAATGCCAAGAGCTATCACAGGTTGCCATGGCAACACTACTAAATTGATGAGGGATGAGCCATCAGACGTTGCCATGACAACGCACTTGCACGAGATCAGATTCAGTATTTCCATCTGACTAAGCCGGCCCCGTGGTGTTGGGGTAGCGCGCCTGCCTCTCACCAAGAGGCCCCGGGTTCGATCCCCGGCTCCGTCAGGGATTTTAAAACTGAAGTGAGGGTTGGAACGGGGTGCACTCAGCCTCGTGAGGACAATTGAGTAGCTGTCTGACAGTGAGACAGCACCCCGACCACGAATACCAAGATTAACGGCCCAGGGGACCCGACGCGCTGATCACGCGTCACCCCAATATCAGCAGGCCAAATAGCTGGGCAGCGGTCGCTTGGTCGGCCTAAGCCCGTCATGGGCTGGATGGTGCCAGGGGTTGACTTTGACATCTGACTAAGTGTGAAGCGGCTTCGGTGACGTAACTGGTAGCATGCAGAATGTCTATGCCCAAGGTCGCGGTTTCAAAGCCGGCCGAAGTCGTCGGATTTTCTAAGAGCGCTAAAATCCCTCAGTATGCTTTCCTTTGGAGGGGAAGTTCCAACGTTCGTTACGAGTTGCTGGTTGGGGTGGCATCTAGTAGCCAAGTTCACAGCTAGGTGTCATTGACGGTAGTACCTGGTAGCAACATTAGGAACTACTGCTTGAAATTGACCGTCTGCAGTCCTTACCTGAATTACTACAGACTAATACAGCCATTGCAATTCACACCGCTTATCAGACAGATTCTACACTCACCCAAAGTACACGGGGTTAGATGACCGCGTTGTCGCAGCCCCTAAACTGAGGAACCAACCAGAGGTAGATTTCATTAGAAAGCTATTGCAATGGGTACCATGTTTCGACTTCCGGAAAATTTCGACATATCTTCGCGTTTCACATCCCCCAGACCCCAAAACCACCGTCAGTTCAAAAGTTTATATATAATTTATGTATGTATATGTGTATATACATATGTATATCAGTTTCTTGTGGACACGATAACTGCAGTAATTTTGTACCAATCACTTTGAATTTTTTACCGAATATGTATACCTATAAAATCTCGGTCGAGTTCGTTACTGGGCTAAATCGGTCGAAGCGGGTGAAAATGGTTTTTTTTTTCGAAAAAGTGAAATATTGCTATAACTCTCTTAATATGTGAAATATCGAATCCGTTCAACGTTCATGCTATGTGTCGGATAAAGCCCAAAAATTTATGTTTGAAGGTTTTTTTATAGCACCAACCATTGACCAAAGGGGTGGGAAAAAGTGGGCTTTTCGGGAAACATTAATCATATCTTTCTTAATAGGCACAATATCAAAATGGTACAAAATGGACAATATTCCCCTAATAATTACCTAAAACTTTCGTCTGAAAGAATTTTTGATATGACCCACCATTATGCCAAGGGATGAGAAAAATTATTTCGGAATTATAAGAAAATGCCAAGAGCTATCAGTGGTTGCCATGGCAACACTACTAAATTGATGAGGGATGAGCTATCAGACGTTGCCAAGATAACGCACTTGCACGAGATCATATTCAGAATTTCATCTGACTAAGTGTGAAGCGGCTTCGGTGACGTAACTGGTAGCAAGCATGCTGAATGTCTATGCTCAAGGTCGCGAGTTCAAAGCCGGCCGAAGTCGTCGGATTTTCTAAGAGCGCTAAAAATCCCTCAGTATGATTTCCTTTGGAGGGGAAGTTCCAACGTTCGTTGCGAGTTGCTGGTTGCGGTGGCATCTAGCAGCCAAATTCACAGGTAGGTGTCGTTGACGGTAGTACCTGGTAGCAACATTAGGAACTACTGCTTGAAATTGACCGTCTGCAGTCCTTACCTGAATTACAGACTAATACAGCCATCCCTAAGTACACGGGGTTACATGACCGCGTTGTCGCAGCCCCATAACTGAGGAACCAACCAAAATCTCTGCGGGAGATATAATTTTGCGTGAAGAAGTAACAGACCGTTACATAGTTACACATCAGTGCCGAAACCTTGCATAAGGACAGTGTGACCACAAGTATAAAAATGGACCCCAAATGACAAGAAGGTTACCGTTCCCATAAGACAATAAAATGTTTAAAATAAGCATAAAATGAGGAAAAACAAAGTTAATTAATCTCCAATTATGAAATACCTTCTCGCAATAAGTGAGGTCTGATTCTTCTACGAAAACCTGCATATTCTGCCTATTTTCGCCTATCCCCAAGTTTGTCCGGTGAAATCTACCTCTGCCTTCCGGCGTGCCGAGAGGACTTTTTTTTATTTATTTTGTGTATGTTGAAAAAACGATATTTCTAAAACAAGATTTTTTATTTTTCATTTTATGTTTTTGTAAATGATCTTAATGCGAGAGCTTGACCATGGCACTAGTACAGTCTGTCTGTGTGTGTTAGTGGGACCGTAGAGGCTTATTACTACTGCAAGTAAGAATGTTTTACAAAATAACGGCTATCTACCACTGCATTTGAAAAACAAAACCATTGAAAAAAACAAAAATACTGTTTACCATTCATTCATATATAAGTGTTAATTCTCCCTCTCCCCACCCTACCTCACCGTATTTTCTCTGGTCAAACAATCAATGCTACCCATACATACACAAGCATTCTATATCTATCTCTCTATATATGTTTTCTCTGTTCCACAAAATAAAAATTATGGTTGCTGGATTGTATCCTGCACTGTTTATGTGACATACCAGTGCCAGTTCATAAAACCGTTAGGTAGTTCTCTACACATAGCGATTTTACCACTGCTCTACCTACGCCTTTTGCTTGTTTGGCTTCCTTACAGGCTAGTATGCGATAGGCAGCATTAACTGTATATCAAACCCAGTCCACCTTTGTATTTGTAATTTAAGTAATAATTTGAAAATAGACAAGTGTAATCAGTTTTAAACATTATCTCCGCTTTTTTTGTTTGTTTGTTTATGACATGTATATTAACCTAAAATCAAACCCTAGTCTATCTTAGTGAAAGGCTAACAGTTTATCCACTGCGTCACCATACCCATCTTTCTTAGTGTGATTCGTTCTAGGCCTTTGAGCTAGAAATCTAGTTATGATCTCCAGTGCAAGAGGCACATGTGTTCACCACTATAGCATGTAATGGTTAGCTGGTAACATTAGACAACCGGAAATGATTGTATTTCTGTTAGCCAAGCATTTCTGTCATTTGCCTACTGTGTGAGCACTGCCAGCAAGACAGTTTAGTTTAGAACAAGCGAGTGTGTGTGTGTGTGTGTGTGTGTGTGTATAGATTATTAGCCTCAAGTATTTAAAGCTTGTTGTGTGTAGCGACCATCTTGCTCAGTAACCACTGAGTAAGTTTTAACAGTCAACTCATAAAAACAGCATAGGATAGTTGTGTGTGTGTGTGGTTCATGTACTTGGGAATATGCATTAGCACCATGCGCTAGCTTTACCTTACCCTCTAAAGGCATTATCCCTTCCTTTGGACATTGCCAATGCCTGCATTCCCCCACAAGTTTTACACTTAAGCCCTTGGCTTGTTCTTGATTAGGTTTGGTTTGCTTTAGGCTTGGTTTGTTTCACTTGGGTTTGATTCGACTTGGTTCAGTTTTGTTTAATGTAGTCACCATTTTTTTATTTTTTGCTACACTCTTTAACCTATTAATCAATGATAGTCTACTCTTAATTCTTGAATCGATAAATTGAATTTTGTGTACACCGTTTGTCAAGCCATGCCTACAACCTATACTCCCTATGTACTACAGTCAGATCTGAAAACAAGTTCCAATGGTCAAAGACGTGTCAGTCACCATACTTGTAGCCTACAATAATTCTTTCTTTACCTAGCTAGGTTTCGTCACTCACAGTAAACATCTTACATTATGGGTTTGCAATAAATTAAGAAAAGCAAAAGTCATTGATCTTGTTGTTTTGGGTCTTTTTTGGGGAAATTCATAAGCCATAAAAAGAATGACATCATGTCAAGTTCTGGGGGGACCTCGTGTGTCAAAACCCCATTATCAGTTTATAAAATCTCAAGGCCATGCCCTAGCAGTTTTGGATTATTTCAATCAATGAGTCCACCATAGGAAAGATCGGAAAAATAAATACCCTTAAAACAAGGCGTCACATGACCCTCTCCGAACAATGCTTCGCAAAATATAAATTCATCCATTGAACATTGAACATGATCGGCTACATCATCCTCGCTTCCCCCTCCCACCATGGTTGCCATATCGTTTGACCTTCAAGTGTCCTCAGCATCTCTGTGCTTTTTTCATTGCCCTGTTGTCAAGTCAAGTCAATGCATTCCAATAAGCTCAAATAACATCCACATCCTGTCAGTCTGCCCCAGCAAGTTTGTTTTCTATACTCACTTCAAGCAACATATAACCAAGTTCTGTTTGTTCTATCTAAAGCCAACTTCATCTGATCAAGGAATTATCATTTGTCATGGCACTCATAATCGTTTACATGTTAAAGACCCCCTGCAGGGGGTTTAGGAATTAGGAGTTCCATCATAGGAAAAATCGGAAAACGAACCCTCGACCCGCCGTCTCATCGAAATAGCGAATACTGTATTGGTAAATCACCACCGTGGCCAGTAATAGCCTCGTTGAAACACGTGCCCAGTGGTATCGTCTCTTTCTATCAACAACCACTCTTCATGAACATTTTAGACAGATTAAAAAAAAATTAAAAACTAAAATGTTTTCAACAAAAGTGTCGTTAGACCCTTTCGCATTTTTTTAAAAACATAAATACTATATTCGAAAGGGGGAGTAGTGTATGGGGGGGGGGGCGTCACCCCGAGTCCTACGAACCCTCGTATACGTCTCTGGCGTTATTGGTTTGTGAGATATAACAGAAAGTCTTAAATCACAGTTTTACGCCAAAAAATTCTGTTTCCCTCATTCTCAAAAACTTTAACCTATTACCAAAATAAAGAGGGTTTCGAGGCAAGCCATTTGACACGTCATAGGTCCAAATCCGACCATGCATTCGTGAGATATCGGAAAAAGTCTAAAATCACGTTTTTCCCCAAAAAACATGTTTCCAGCATTCTCAGAACTTGAACCTATTAATAAGATATAGGCTATAGAGCTTCGAGACAAGCGATTTGACATGTCACACGTCCAAATCCGACCTTGCGTTCGAGAGATATCGGCAAACTTCGTAGGAAAGTAGGCGACTATCTTGTTCTCTCCTCACCACCAAAACCCCTTCTTATAAATAATTTTTTCAAAGAGCTCACCCTCTAACAAAAATCCCAGGTGCGCATGCGTAAAAAACAAAAAACAAAAATGTTATTTCATAGCGACATCCAACAAAACGCAAGCGCTATATGAGCAACAACGTTTAAGTTCATTTTAGCAGCGCACCTTATACATGTCGCATTTGAAAAGAGACTTTCACTAAAAAATTACAATTTCACCCCCTAGTAGGGGTAGGTTTTATTTAGGGGTTGAAATGAGTGGTCCATTGGAAAGAGGGCGTCAACCCGAGTCCAACGACACCTCATTTGTCAAATTCGGACCATGGCTTCGGGAGATATCGACTTTGCCCGTGAATGTATTGCGGGTTAGTATGTGACGTCAGAGGGAGAAGTGGTGGGGGGGCTTAGAACCCATACTACTCCACTACTTGCCACTTCTCCTAAATACTTTGTTCATATCATATGAAGCTTTTGCCACGAATAAGGTCATCTGTATTTCCCTTTCCTTAGAATCATGTTCTAGAAAATCTCAATGAAGCATTGCAAACAATGTTGAGTGCTACACGCTTCTTGATCTGTCCGCCATGTTTCTCCAGGATCAAACTGAGTCTACGCATGCACGAGAGCCGTGAAGCGCATTTAATTAATTGGGAACCCGAATGGCCTCATGAATTGCATCAACAATAATCACGCATTAACTCTCGTATTTAAGTAAATAGGAAGGAAGATTGTAGTTTTAAGTGACCGTGAATCTTGTGATTGTGAGCCACAGGACCTCCTTTTTATTTGGAATCCGAACCACAGGGCATTACATTTCACTTCGAAAATCTCACATGCATTGACCGGGAATTGAAGCCAGTCCACCTTGGAGAGAGGTCAACAGCTTGACCCCTGTGCCACCACGCCCCAAGTTAAATAGGAATTAACTACCTAATCGTTAGTAAAGAGTTGGTGAAAACGATGTTTGGGGCGTAAATTTAAAGGATACAGGAACTTCGGTCAGTTACAATGACACATAAAACATGGCTTCAAATTAAAAAGCATACTAAATACTTAGTCTCAAAGTTTTCGTGATTGACTGACATAAATGTCAACTCTCTATTCGCTTGAACGTGGTTCCTTGTATATCTCTCGGAAAGCTTATTTCGAATAATGTTTTTTCAAAATATTGTTTGGAGAGTAAGGTTGAAGGTGCTTCTTCACAAAAAACGTAGGCCTATCTGATACTCAGTTGCGAATGCGATGAAACTTTAATGAGTTATTGTGTACACTCCCGTTAAGGTTCCTGACTTAGTATATTTCACAGTTGGTAGCGCATGAGTAGATTCAACAAATGAGTGACAGCGTGCGAAGAGTTTCAAAATCCTCCCGTATGCGTTTATATACCATTAATCTGACTGCAATTAAACTTTGGTAAGTTGTTGTGTACACTCCTGCAACGGTTTCTGACCTAGGAAATCCATATTACAATAGGTAGCGCACGAGTAGATTCAACAAATGAGTGATAGCGCGCGTTTTTTTTTTTCAACAAAGTCCCGTATGCTTTCCTGAACCATTCGTCCGATTGCGATGAAACTTTGGTGAGTTGTTGAGCACGCTCCCACGAATGTTTATAAGATAGCAAATCCATTTTACAATAGTTTAGAGGCAGTTAACGGATAAATAAAAAATATTGTGTATCCAAAAGCACTTCAACAAACTAAGTTAAAACGCTAACACTTTCTTTGATTGGCATTGCAACACATGCCGAGTACAGCTCATATAACCATAAAAACACAAATCACATGAAACTACCAATATGCCATTATATCATAGCTTCCAAAAATATTAACTTATTAGTATTTCACTGCTGAGGGGGAAAAAAGGTGGATAAACAAGAGCAAATAGAAAAAAGAGTAAAGGGACCCACATATGAACCAGAAGGATTTTAGTGTGACTCCATGCATTCAATTTTTGATTTCTTATGCTGTAATTTTCTTGTGTCTTTCTTTCTATAAAATGGTCATAGACGAGCAGTCATTATGATACGTACCCAAGTTCATAGACGTACAGTGAATAAAAATTGCCCTGGATTTTATAATGGGAATTAGTATTTTTTGAATTATGCAGTATTCTATTGAGGAAAGCATATCACCTGATTAAGCAAGTAGTTCCCAGAAAAACTATATGGCCTATTTTGATTTATCCTACGTATGTTAATTGACTCTATCAACATACAAAATTTCAGTTTGATTGCTGTAATAGATTCGTAGATATTGAGAACCGTCTAAATATTTGGGATGGTCGCCCTGTTGGACTTTTATATATGTAGGCCATAGAGTTATGTACTATTAGATGACGATTTATGCGTAGGTCATTATTCAAACATTCACTTCAATCGCATGATTAATACACAAGAAATAAAAACTTAATATTAAAATTTCGCACAGCCGCCATCTTGAAGTTATGTGAACAATTGAACTAAATTAGATGCCAGTGCATTACAATGTGTATAAACATTTACTGTACCACATTTCACTGCACTCAGATGGTTAAATTGGGAGAAAAGTCTATTGAAATGTTTCACTTTCGCTTGGCCGCCATGTACGGTTTTTTTTTTTTTTTTTTTTTTTTTGTGAGTCTCATAGCTGAAATTCTAGTGGTACCTTTTATCACTGTACAAAATTTTAGTAATAGTTTCGGAGATATCGAATGCCAGTGAAATATTTCGCACAGCCGCCATCTGGAGGATATGTAAAAGTACCAAGTTTCATTGCGTTTGGTTGGTTAAATCACGAGAAAAGTCTATTTAAAAGTTTTAACTTCGCTTGGCCGCCATGTTCGTTTTGTAGTTACCAAGTTTTTGAAAGTCTCATAGGTGAACCTCTAGCAGTGCCCTTTATCACCGTACATAATTTCAGGGTGGTATCGGTAATAGTTTCGGAGATATAGAATTTCGGTGATATATTTCGAACAGCCGCAATGTTGGATTGGTGAGACGTAGTAAAATGTGAAGGGCACGGTCGGGGTCGGCCTAAATTGTACTATGACCTTACCGAGTTTCATTTAAATCGCACCAGCCGTTTAGAGGTTATTACAGGGGGACACACACACAAATACACACACACATAGGCACACACATATACATACACGGACGAAAGGTGATCTCATATGCATATTTTTTCATAAAATTAAAATATGCTAAAAATGTATACACATAAGCAGAATTGCCAAATTAAAATTAGTGTAATTTCAAGAATTATTGAGTGTTTGTGAATACAGTGAAACCCCTGAAATCCGAACTAATTGGGGCTGTAGCTTGTTCGGATTTCAATTTGTTCGGATTAGCCGAAAATATCCATAACATAATAACCAGCCCTCGTTACGGTATATGGCTGTACGTTGAACTAGCGACAGTGAGGAAGAAGAAACTTCGACAGACAATGTGACTTATACTGAAGCTGCATCTGCTCTTGACATCGCATTGCGCTTCGTAGAACAACACGCAGTAGTCACGCCAAACGATGTCATGTTCATGCGACGCTGGCGCACGATTGTCACCGCGGAAATGTTTTTGTCGCTTCGACAATATGAAGATACCTGATTTCAAGTGAAAGATTAAGTGATATTTTGTGTTTTTCTACTGTCATTTCATTTGTTTTTGCAAAGTGATTAACCTAAGGAATTACAATAGCCAACTTTTCCGTTTTTCAATCTGGATGAGATAAGTATGTAGCTTAGGCACAATTACACTTTCTTAGGTATGCTAACTGTACTGCTTTGTTAATTTTTCAACTAATTATTTAAAATAACGTTATATTATAGAATATATAATTGTTTTATGACTAAAATAAGTTTCTCTTTTTTGCGTTTTTTTCCAAACTTGAAATTGTCGAAAATAACTCGTTCGGATTACCCGGGATTTCGGATTTCTGGGGTTCGGATTTGAGGGGTTTCACTGTATTTTTGTTTTTCATTTCAAGGGCTTGGACATCGTGGTCATTTAGCTCTGCTGCGTACTTTGCAAGTATGTAGGTATATATGTACGTATTAAAAAAACAAGATTGCCTGTGTTATTGTGAAATGTGTAGGAGTGTGAATATATGTAATTCAGGTAAGGCTTGACAAAGAGGAAGCCGTAGCCTTCAGTTAGGAACCATCCCAGCATTTGCTGGAGTAGTAGTGGGGGAAACCACGGAAAACCTCTTCCAGGATGGCTGGGATGGGAATGGAACTATTGTCTTGGAGAGAGAAACTTGTGAATCAACTTCCTCTTAAAGCCCCTAACTCATAAAACCACCCCCTCCTGGGTGAAAACACTTGTATAAGGCCTAGAATCAATCCAATTGCGAGTTATTTGAAACCGCCTGGAATTCCGTGGGTTGTCACGATTATAATGCCACTCGCACTTCCCGCACGGGGTCAGCACGACGGACAGCTGTGAGAGTGGATCGCCGCATCTTTTGTATAGCACAGAAACACTAACTCGCAAGGAACCTGCTGTGTCTAACTAGAATTACATGGATTCCGTTAGGTGACCCTAGAATTAAAATAGTATACCACATCATCATTTTCCAGGAGTGTACAGCCACAGAGAAACACATTTGGATGGTCGTTGGTATACACTTAGCGGCCAAATGTCATGGGAATGCAGGGAATATGATGTTAATAACGAATTGCTCCTTCGCGAGGCCTCAAAACGGCAGATATACGGCGAGGCAAAGACTCGACAAGAAATGGGTTCCTGTCCCCCAACATTCAATTGGGCGGTGATCTCACTCGCAGTAGCCCTTCGATCGCCCCGTTTGGTTCTGCTGAGACGACGTGATGTCCGTTAGTTAAACACCTGTGAGGAGCGTGGTGGCGCAGCGGTCAACCTGTTGGCCTCTCACCACGGCAGACCGAGTTCGATTCCCGGCCAATGCATGTGAAATTTTCAAAGTGAAATGCCATGTCCTGTGGTTAGGATTCCACGTAAAAAGGAGGTCCCGTGGCTCATGATCGCAAGATTAATTGGCACGTAAAACTACAGACTCCCTTCCTTAAAAACCTGTGGTCGTCCCGTGCGGTGGTTTACGCGGATGGTAACATTATCTCTGCAAAATTGAAGACCCACCCTCGTTATCGTTTACCTCAGAAACCCGAATTTATGTGTAATCTCCGTAATGCTATGACCCGTGCGCCGCGCACCAGTAGTCATCCCACGTTCAAAGTCGGTTAACTCGCGACGTGTTGCCATGTTCACTACACTCGTGTCTGTGAGAGACTACTCTGCTCCGCCGTAGCTAGCCGCAACGCTCAGGAGTCATACACGGCACAGTTTCTCATGGGACTCCCCTTGCCGTGACCTTTGGACACTCAGTGTACAAACGAGATACAAACCTCAGATATCCGAATTTTTAGCTCCCCTCTGTAGTCTGACTTAACACGGTAAGCTACGCATCTGTTAAACCACCACAATTTTAAATCATCCATCGCATTACAGTAGTCACTTGCAGTCAGGGCAATTTTCGGTAGTCCATATTCAAACCGATGAAGTTGAGTCCCCTTGGAGTGCTGTCATCTATTGAGGAGTTGTAGCAATCTGTTGTATCTCTTCCAAACAAATTAGCTCATATCAGAGAAACATGAATCTCAAATCGCTTTCTTATGGAATCTATTTCAGACCTATCACGAAACAATTTTCATCGGATCGTATGGCGCACTTCCATCCATCACAACTGAGCCAAGCCGTGCTTGAAAAATGAAACATGATATGAAATATTGGAGAGTTCTCTGTCGTTTATTTATTTTTTGTCGTTCCAAGATTTACGACATTTTATCAGAGATGTACATATTTTATATGGCTCTTTGATTCTAGTTTCAAGTTCAGCCAAAGGCAATGATTTACGTTACAAAGCCGTTCTTTGGTTGGTTGGTTCTTAAGTTTAGGGGCTTCGACAACGCGGTCATGTAGCCCCGTGTACTTTGGGTGTGTGTAGAATCAGTCTGATAACCGGTGTTAATTGTGATGACCGTATTAGTGTGTGTTATCTGTTTTTTAATTTAAGTACTGCAACTTAGAAATTTTCAAATAGTTCCTACTTTTGCCACCAAGCGCCACCGTCAACGACTACTAGGCCAAGCTCAGAACTTAGCTACTAGACGCCACCGCAGTCGGCTCTTGGCAACGAACGTAGAAACCTAAGAGCGTTGTTTTCATTCTTAACCTATCCAATTTAGCTTCACACAGGTGTAATTAGTGGAAGGTTCTTTAACATGCCATAAATCTATGACATGGGACCGCCGGCTTTACTTCCCCTATTCAAATGTCCAATGGTGTAACTAAGATAACTTTTTGATGTGTAACATCTTTCCACTCGGTTGCTGTATATTTTTTGTGGCGGTGATTTTGGAAATGGGACGGAAATGGTACGGGAAAAATGAGCGCCCGGTGGCGGAGATTGGCACAACGACGTACTGTCGGCCATGTGGCTATGTGGAATGTATATCGCATACGGTTTATTGTAAGATTTGGAGGCCCCGTTAAAGATATTCCTAAAATAAAACATTTCCAAATTGTTGTTCTTTGGTGTGAATATATTCATTGTATCATATTTTCTGATAACAATTATGATTTATTGAATCTTCATACTTCTGCTGCATTCGAGGTACTGTCGGCCAAAATACAGCCCTATGTGGAATGTATATCGCATACGGTTTACTTCAAGGTTTGGAGGCCCCATGAAAGATATTCCCACAATAAATCATCTTCAAGTTGTCGTTCTTTGGTGTGAAAATATTAATTATATCATATTTGCTGAAAGAATTTGGCACAGGAAGTTTACAAGTAGTTATTTCAATGACCAACAGAGTTCACTGTTAACAACGGAATTGCGCTCCCGGTAGACACATAGTAGGATAACATGTCAACATGTTACACATGATATGCGACTTCTGTAAGGTTCGTATTTTTTTCTAATATGAGATTGTGTTCCTAGTACAATTCACGTTTGTAAATTCTGATTTGAGTTGCACTTCCGTATTCCAGTGACTTTCCGGAGTGAGATTAATTTATCACTATGGTAAGAGTGATCAACACTTGTACATTACCGAACACTGACAATGATCATACTTTGAGACTAACATGCAATCAAACAGTGGGACAAAGATTACATTTGGGGCTAATTCAGCCCAAGTTCTCTCATCCAATAAGGAACTAGTCTCAGTTTCAGTTCCACAATCTAAAAAGGAATTACGTTATCTGAAAGAAATTATAACTTCGTGCCCAGACAGCTGGAGTTGAATTCATATCTATGTCACTGAGGATTCAATTCTTGATGGAGTTGGAGTAGGGTGAAATTAGCCTCAAGAAGACAACATATATAAAATAAGATCTCTTAGCCATATGAGAAGATATTTTGAATAGCTTTCTGCCCACTAGCATTCTTGGCTGTCACTGTGGAGGTCCACGTTCGATTCCTTGCTCTAACAAGAAATGTAATTCTGATATGAGGCCTGGAACGAGGTTCATTGATCCTTGTGACGCAGAAATGAAGAGAGGTTGATTTGAATCCTACCTCAGCCCTATTAGAAGTGGGTTTCTATGTACTTTGGGCGAAAAGCAATTTTTTTCACGAGATCAGCATATAACACTTACAACGATCATTCGTGATGTCCTCATCCGCTCCCAACTAAATGTAATTGTTTAAATGAAATTGAAATGGGGTCGAGGAATACTAAGCATACTTATAATTGCAAAAATCCCTGATTATTTTAGTGAAAACTGTTCACAGCCTTGTAATGCTCCGGCAGCAGCAATCAATCCTAATTAAAATATTAAGGGGGCGTGGTGGCTCAGCGGTCTAGCTGTATGCCTCTCACCAAGGCGGTCCGGGTTCGATTCCCGGTCAATGCATGTGAGATTTTCGAAGTGAAATGCCATGTCCCGTGGTTCGGATTCCACGTAAAAAGGAGGTCCCGTGGCTCATGATCTCAAGATTAACGGTCACGTTAACCTACAAGCTTCCTTCCTTTTTAATTAAAATATTTACCATCAACAGTAACATAACTATTAAATAATAACAAGGCTTTCAAATACTGACATAAGGAAACAAGTATGGAGTTATGAATTGAGTTAATTATATTTTAACTTCACTTTCTTTTTTTTATTTCACGCAGTGTGCCAAAACACTCCAGTGATGCTAATCCTCCGTAGGGGGATTTGTATCTTCGCAGTGAAATAGAGACAGAAACAGAAATAGCTACAGATTTTTAAAGCCTATAGTTCAGCAAATAAGCAGCATTCTGTAATTCACAATCACATATTAGTCGATGAAATCACGGCTTTACATGGAAGGAGAACATTCACTAATGTTTAACACGAGAGCACAAAAAGTTTGTCATTTGCAATGAAGGATTTATACTAGAGGATACCTGGTTTCATATCGCAAATAAGAATTTGCTTGCTCTCTTTAGTGTCATCCACCTCGTGGCGCAGTGCCTAGCATTCATGGTGTCACTTCAAAGGTCCAAGTTAGATTCCCAGCTTTTCGAAGAAATTGGGCTGGAACAGGGTACACTCAGCCTAGTGAGACAGAAATCAGAACAGGTGAAATCAATTCCGACTTCAACAAATTCTGGAAATGGTTTTCTGAGGTATTCAGCTTCCACTCCAGACAAATGCTGGGATATTTCGGAACTTAAGGCCATGGCTATCTCATTCCCAATACTCATCTGATTAACAAATAAATGCTCTAACATAGAGACCGCAATAACACGGGTTATCACGGGTTATTAGAACAATTTTATACACACACTCAAGTATATGGGGCTGAAATGACCACGATGTCCAGGCCCATAAAATGAAATAACTCTCTTTAAAGCGGTAGTTAATCCTAGTTAGTTATTGAGGTTTAAACGGGAGAAACGACGAGGTCATCTGCACCTAAATGCAGATCCTAATCCAGCAGAACTCCACTACTTTCATGAATTCCTGAAAAAGTGTGGATTTTCGTGTGACTCTACATTATGCAAATGCGATGAAGAGCAGACCATGGACCATCTCATCATCTACGAGCTGTGCCCAACAACCTGCTCTCTGGAGGACTTGATGCAAGCCACCAAAAAGGCCTATGAACTGGCTGGATACTGGTCACATCGTATTTTAATTTTGTATAAATTTCTAGAACCTATGAAAGTAGCCACTGTACGAAGAAATGTCTGTATGCTTTTAGTACCAATTACTGCATTGCTTTATGTGTATATTATATGTTATCTGACACGATTAAATTAAATGTGTTCCATTTCAATTATTACAGCATATGAGGCTGTTCTCCTTCAAAGGTGTTCCTATTTAGAAGCATCCTCTTAAGGGAAGCTGTTAATCTCCAGAGGGATATGTAACAGTATCATTACTTCCTTTATATCCAACAGCAAACAACATTCACTCATCCCTGAGTTTTATTGTATCACTTGGAGCTATAACACCCCATCCGTCAAAACAGAATTTCATCTAGAAAATTATTTTCTTACACGTCTTCAAAGGATCAGACACAATAAAAAGAAGCAATAGTTGTAAAATACACAAGGAAATCTACTCCCAAGACAATATTTGAGCATGAAACCAATTTTGTAAATAGAACATCATCCGTCTCCCTTGAGGACGCTGCAGGCAGACCTTTCAAATTAAGGTTCAGGTGGGAGAAGGGAGGAGAGAGCCATAAAAAGTAGCAAGTTGTTGCCTATAAAGTGAAAGCGAAGAGCCCATGCAAAGTGCAAAGCTCTGGGGACAACGTTCAGTGTAATGGACAATTATAGTGCCCGCATAATCATGAGCCCTAAAGTTAAAAATCAGAAATGAGCCTCTACTGTATAAGTGTTGCTGCTACTTCATTTAAGGGGAGAGGGACAACTAGGACTTCAGCCTTGTGTTTTGAATTTGTCAAATAACGTGAGTTTTATGCTGAAGGTAGGAAGAAAGGGAGGTAGCTTGTAGTACTATGTGATCGTTAGGTTCGCGATCATGAGCCACTGAACCTCCATTTTACATGGAATTTGAACCATTGGACGTGATATTTCACCTCGAAAAATCTCACTAACCTACAATTGAACCCATTTCACCCTGTACCATTACACCCCATTTTATAAGGCGTCATAATTAAGTTTGCGTTTGAGGGCTACCGGAAGATATGCAGCCAGTGGATACCCCGGGCGTTGAATGCCGAACTTTGCTGGAGCGCATTGATGCAGGCGACAAAAGCTCGTGGCACCACTGGGAACCGGATCTAAAGCGTCGCTGATGCAGTGGTGTCATCCATCATCCCCTCATCCCAAGACGTTCATGATACAACCATCCGCTGGAAGGGTGATGCTCACTTGGTTCTTTGATTACCAGGAAAACTGCGACAAGGGGTGCTGCTGCTTCATGATAACGCACGTCCCCATACTTCAAATCGATATAACGCATAAGGTACGCCAACTGAAGTGGGAGACACTCGAGCAGCTGCCCTGTAGTCCTGATCTCTTTCCATAAGATTATCACACCTTCGGTCCCTTTTTACCCGGGGGTGGTGGCGTGGGGTCCTTTGTTACCTGGCACAAATTTATTTTGTTAGTGTGTGCTTGATTCTAAACTTAAGAGTCCTTGGTGGCCACATATCTCTCCCAACATGCCTTGCCGTTAGTCTGAGGTCAGTAACATTGTAGTGAAAGGTGTTCATTCTTAGAAAAAGGGATTATTGTCAAGCGGTGCATGTGAGGGAACCCCATAGTTGTTTTTTTTAAGCCTGTTATTCCGAAAGTTTTGTAAATATTGGTTGGATTATTCCTTGGAGTTTCATTTAACTACTGGGCACATCGTAACTCATTGGGTGTATAAAATTTGTTTCATAAACTGTGCTATTTTGGTATCTATGGATTCATGTATATTGTTTGGTATCCTATGCTATGAAGCTAATATCCCTCAGACACTCGCGATATTAATAGATACAGCGCTACTCGCGCGGGCTACATATGTAGCCCAGACAGTTATTCAAACTGATGGACTCACACACGTTATGTTTTGGAGTTCAGTTTTAGTAATATAATAAATAGTAGTATATAGAAGTATTCTAAGCTAAATCTGAAGATTTTATGTAGGCTTTAATTTTCATATCGAGAGAAAATACAAACCTAAGAAGAAAATTCAATTTTATCGTACATCTTCGGCAAAACTGCAACATAAAATGAAACTAATGGAACTAGAACTGTTCAATTATTTTTATGTAAACCTAAATACTTACATTATTGCATATTTGGATTGGAATTGAACAAAAATAATACTGGGTTAGATAATTTCCATAGAAAATCAGCACTTATTATGAACAATTTCAGTATTTTCATTTATTTTTTCTCGAATGTTTGAAATTTATATTTGCTATTTTAGCTACTATCTATAGCCCAGGAAATCCATAAGCATGCTCACACAAATTTGTCACTCAAGCATTCTGTGCAAATGGGCACCATGATCCGAGAAGATTTTTATTGCTCTTTGCGCATCTGTTCCTTGTTGATTTATCCCTTCCTCGTCCACACAAGAAACATCAGCCGAGTTTATTTCCACTACACTCAACCTATAACTACTTTCATCTAAACACTGACTGATTTGAAAGTCATCAACATGGCCGCCTCCTGTGGGGAAGCGTTTCATTTGCACACTCAATTCTGAAACAGCGATGCTCGCGTGGGCTACTATTGTAGCCTATCCGACTTCTAATGCATCTGGTGTCAGTTTGGTGCAATTGATTCAGTTGGAAAAACACCCGTCTGTTAAATACAGCATCAGCAGGCAGCTACAGAGATTCTCAATATTCCTAGCAAAAAATATACTAATAATATATTTATTGCAGCTAAATAGCCATACTCAAAGAAAAGAAATAATACATTTATATACACTGTACTCGCGCGCTTGGGCCTTGGTTTGCATATTCATTAATTGTTTTTGTTCTTTTGGTGCAGAGTTCTAGGTGGTAAAGTTCACACATGTATCCACATAGTTCGCACTTACATGTCTCTGTCGGTTCATGGTATGAGGTGTTGTTACAAATTAGATGGTGGAAACCATGTACTGCCAGTCTTGTGAACACGTGCCTCATCTCGAAGCTGGATGTTGTCCACGTCCGGTCTATCATAGCTCCAGTTCCAAAGAATTCTGGTGGGGTGTCTTCTCTTTTTTTGTTGAGTGTTGCTAGGAGATTTTCTGATGCTCTGGTGTTGGGTCAGGTTCAGGTGTGTTCTGAAGTCTTCAATGAGGAAGGATTCTCGTGCTAGAAGGTAGACGAGTCTTGATCTTGTTGTCTTGGATACTCCGATCGCTCTCTTTATGTATTGAACCCATGTACCATTGGTTCAAGGGGTCGAATCCATGTATTTTGGTAAAAGGAAAGAAGGAAATATACAGTCTTCAGAGGAACATAGAAAGATTTTATACAAGAGGGCAAGCATAACGTTGTGAAATAAACTGAAGCCAGGTGGCCAGGAAATGAGATCATGCCTGACGCATTGATAAGAAGCCAGTCACGAATATAAATAGAACGAGTGGAACTTTCCAAGCGAGTGACGAAGAGCGTGTTTCGGAAATTGCCCTTACGTTGCAGTAAAATGGCAACCGCGCAGCTGTGCCAGAAGAAGAATAATTAGACTTAACCCATTTGCAAGAATAAAATTAAATAAAGAAATACAGCATTGTGAATCATTTCGGAATAGAGATTTTTGTGAGGAGAAAGATGTTATAATAAATGCCCAGGAAAGAAGTGCCGACGTGGTCATACGTCATTGGGAGTTTCCCGAGGCCCGAGGAGGGGGGAATTAAAAATCAACTGTAACACCCACACAGCTGAAGACCAAATTTTATTTAATATCTCAGAACTGCACGATCGATTTTCATGTGCAAAGAAGTCAGTTTACGTTTGGAAAACAAGCTTTCCAGAGATATAATTTTTAATAATGTGCGACCATTACTTCAAAAGTTGGTTCTGGAAAAGACGTGGATTTTATCTTTTTTTAGCCAAAGAGTATAAAAGTCCTGGCAGAGCCAAGCCAATTATTCAGTCTTGAACGACCGATGAGGCGGGTCGTACTGTTTCACCAATCATCCAGTTCCGTGAGCGCCGAGGCGCTGCACGATGATGCATCAGAGTACGATAAGTATCATCATAGTATCGCCGTGTGGAGACTTAGAAAAATCCTAATACAGGATTTAGTTCCGCCAATATCAGTCTTATAGTGAAAAGTTCAGGATTACAGTCAAAGTAGGCTGCGAACTTAAAGAACAGGCGATAGGTCTTCAAAATACAGTTCATTTAAACGACCGAAAGTATCGTAACGTTTTGAAGTACCATAACAGCGAAATAAACATTCTATCAACGTTAAAGAACCCGATCAGGATCGGACAAAAAAGGTCCGCATAGTATTTTGAAAAGATAGGAATTAGAGAACAGGAGAATTGAATTCAAGACGTTGTTTCAAGGAAACAAACGAACTATAAAAAGCAGTAAGTTACGAGGAGTATTGGATGCTAGAAAATAATAGGTCACCGATAGAGTATCTGGGAGACCGTGAACAAGACAGACTTTCGCTAGACAAACTAATAGGGTCTAGAAAGAAGCAGTTCGAGCTAATATTATTAATAGCCGATCGTCAGGAAACCGGATTTGAAGAAGTACCATTCCAAGGAGGGGTAGAGTGTTCGAAACTTTCATATTCTGGTCAGATAGGAAGCCGACATCTACTAGTTTTACCCTTGGAGACGGGAATCAAGAAATCACGTGTGCAAGGCCTAATCAAAGCCTCCGTGATTAGAATCAGTGTAGTGTAAATATATAAAATTTGTGTTAGATAGTAATTTTTCAGTGATGTTTTTGTGTGTAATAGAAGAATACACAATTGTATTTTAAAATGCTACCAGTGTTTAAGGTATATAAATTATATGTGTGTCAAGATATGTCAGTGTATGAAATGAATTTGAGCAAGATGGTTTAATCACAAATAGTGGGCAAAATGAAACATCGTTGGAAAGCACGGTAGTGGACCGTCTGAACATGTAAGTAACCATTTTCATTATGTTATGTTTTGGGAGATATTTGTGTGCAATCCACCTGAGTTTGAGAAATAGGGATGTTTTTGAATAACAAATAACAGAATAAGAGCGCGATCTGAACATAAAAAAAATTGAGAAATTATAAAATAATTATGTGAAATGAATAAATCCTTTAGAGGAAATGTAAGAAATAAAATATCAGTGTATTGGATAAATGTTATGAAAGCAAGCGGAATTATAATAAAAATAAAAACTATATAAATGAAGATTAAGTTGAATTATATGAAAGTAGTAGCGTTTGAGCTCATGTAAAAGGACTAAAGACATGGTGTGAATACATGTTCTTAAAGTATAGCGATTATTGTCACGGGAGAGGATTAATATAAAAATTGAGATGTAGATCAAATGTTGATTTTGAATTTATCAGTTCTTTGGAAGACGCTAGGCCTTAAAATAATGTATAGCGCCATGTAGCGCATTAAAGGAAATTGTTACGCTAGGAAGGCGTTGAATCGAAATATACTTGGTAAATTAATTGTGAGGGACAGTTGATTGCGGTAATTGAGTTATGATAAGTCCTCCATGTTGTGATGGAGATCACGAGGCGTTGTATAATGGGTGCGAATTTATTGTATTGATGAGCGCAGGTTAGACCGAGGTCGCCCTAAGCCGCTAATTGTTGTAAAGCCCTCCAGTATGGGATTGGTTCCCGAGGCAGTTGAGAGAGTCGAACCCAGACTCGTCTAGTTGTTGTAGCCCCTAAATATTGTTGTTGTATTGAAGTATTCTTACCCATCAATGATGACACTTCATAATTAATAAATGCCAAGGTTACGAAAGTGGTCTATGAACCTAAATAATGTTGTAAAAATGAATGAAAGAAACGCCAGGTCTGTTCAGAGAACTGTGTTTCAGAAATAGCTGTTTTAAAGCATGAGTGTAGCCGTCTCGTGTGGACGATAGTGAGGGTCTCCCTCCTGGACAATAAATCTCGCCGAGTGTTACGGTCCGACCCCTCTCTATTGAAAGTGTGGTAGGTCAGGGGAACCGTCTGTTGGAAGTAATAATACACCATGAGTGTTTAGAGTTTGTTAATGACCCGGGATTCGAACCGAGGTTCTTGTAGATAAAAGTTACCGCTTGCAAGTTCAGATCGTTTGCTTTCTTATGAGATGATGGTCTTTTAAGACAAAATATAATAAATATAAATCCCTAATGTAATGGTATATGAATGTAGGATTTCACGAGTTTAGTGAAGACAATTAGAATTCGGGAGTGATCTTAATTTTTGACTTTGTTCAAGTAGTCTTCTATAACACGGGAGTGCACAAGTATTTTTCCCGATCACTGTAGTGAATTTGTTAACTTGAGAGAGGTGGTAACATGAGAACATTGTGAAGTGCCCAAAAATTTAAGCAAAGGAGTAACATTGACGTTAAATAAGATTATATATTGTTGTGATTATAAGAAACTCATAAAATAGATATTGAGATGTGTAAAGAATAACACAGTTTATATTGGAAAGTATCGAGCCATTGGAGCTCGTTATTGTAGTGAATTTTAAAAGGGATACTTTATGGAAGTGAAAAGAATTATAAGTTTGTTGGTTTGAAGGAAACCATGTATTTTAATATAACATTTGTTTGATTTTATGTATTCCTTGTTCACTCTGAACAAGTTAGAAGGATTGGTTAGTAGTTTATTGGTTTAATTTGTTTGTAGCGCCATATATTTGGTTAATTAAAGGTTTTATAATAGGAGTTGATTTTGTTTTTATTTTGGAAGTGTATCCTCTATTTAATCCAAAATGTGTAAGTCACAGAGTGGGAGAACATACCATAACCCCGAAAAAACCGATCTGAGCATTGCTGGCATACTGTGATTTGCATATTTCTTGCTAAAAGGGCACAGTATAGAGCTTTTATTCTTTCTAGAGAGGATAGGTTCTTCTCTGTGAGGTACGGCCAAATGATTTCCATCCCATATGTTAGAATAGGCATGATTTTTGCTCTAAATAGTGCCATCGCCGTCTCTAGGCTAAGTGATCTAATGTAGTTGATTTCGTGCATCGCCCGTATTGCCTGTGTTGTTTTTTCTATTACATGCTTTGTAAAGCATTTGTCACTTGTTTGCAGAGTAATGCCAAGGTACTTGAAATCGTTTACTATGGCTACTTTCTGCCTCTTTATGAAGATTTCTGTCATTGCTGGGATCTTTCCTCCTTGCCTAAATACCATCATTTTTGTTTTTGATGTATTAATTTCGAATGTGTGTTTGTAGCACCATTCCTCCACTTCTTTTATCACGTTTTGTAGTTTTTTGATGTCCTTTGATCCGATCACTATATCATCAGCGTAGGCTTACGATACTACGTCATCCTTATGGGTTATTCTCATTATTTCTTCTGCTGCCAGGATGAAAAGTAACGGGCTCATTGGGTCACCCTGTAATACTCCGTTCGCTTGAAGTATCGGTTCTGAGAGTGATATGTTGTCAGAGATTCTTATTTTGTTCCATTGTAGTATCGTTTTTATGGTTTCAGTCCACACATGGTTTCTGCTTAGGGTTTCTTCCAGCTTCTGTGTCACAAGTTCCCGGTTTATGAGGTCGAATGCTTTTGTGAAGTCTATAAACACTACGTAGAACTTTTCTCTTCTTTCAAGGGCTTCCCTGATGTTATTGAGTAGTAATTGTATAGCGGTTACAGCTGATCTTCCTTTCCAGAATCCGAATTGATTGTCTGGTATATACTCGTCTATTTCTTCTCTGACTCTCCCCACGATTGTTTTTGTGAATATCTTGAACGGAATATTCTCCAGAGCGATGCCTCTGTATGTGTTTGTATCATATGGATCGCCATTGCCTTTATAGAGTACTTTTATAGTTGAATGTCTCCATCTCTCCGGTATTGAGGCCGTCTCAATGCATTTATTGCATTATTTTTTCCATGTAGGTAGTAGGAGGTGAGCAGTGTCTTTTATGTACTCACTGTAAATGTTGTCTGGTCCTGCGGCTTTGTTTTCCTTTGTGCTTGAGATGATGTTTTGGACTTCATTAGGTGTCAGCGGAGTCCATTCTGTTGGCGCTAGTGTATAAGTACTTGGATTATTTTCTGGGGTGTTCGTTATTCCTTCCTTGTTGAGTATATTGTTCAAGTGTGTCATCCATTTTTCCATGTTTATATAATGTGTCTGCGCTTGCTTCCTAGGACTTAGAGCGATATATGGGTCTTTCTTCGTCTCTTCTACGATTCTTTTACCTTCTTCCTCCCAGTATACCCTTTTCTTCTCCCGCGTGAGCGTTTTATAGAGGCTTCTTTTTCTGTTGTATACCTGATAGAGTGTAAGGTTCTCCTCGTTTGTTTTAAGTTCATGCAGGGCCTTCAATACTTCTTTTCTTAGCAGGTAGCATTCCTGATCGAACCATTGTTTCACCTTTCGTTCCTTTCTTGGGGTTGCGGCTTGTATTATCAGTTCTTCAAGTGTTTGTGCCGCTTATTCTAGTCCTGATTCTTCAGTAAGCGTTTCTATTTTTCTTATCTGCTCGGCTCGTCCTACTATTTTTCCGACGTCAATTTTTCTTGATAATAGGCATTTTGTTTTTTGGGTGCTCGCCAATCGCCATGAATTTTTATTTTCATGGGGATATGTTTTCTTATTGGTGTGTGATTTGCTGACCAGATAGGGGTTATTTCTCCATTTATTTGTCCTTTTATGAGTGCCACATCTATGACGCTTTTTCCATTGTGATATATATAGGTTTGTATGTTGCTGTTATTTAATAGGAGAAGGCGATCTTCTTGTAGTTTTTCCATTACTAGTTTTGTTTCGTAATTGTGTACATCCAGTCTACAGTTTAAGTCCCCTGCTACGATTAGGGGGCTGTCTTGTTTACTCTGAGTGATAAGTTGTCCTAATTCGTCTATCATCTCCAAGGCCGTTGTGTGTGGTTGAAAGTAAGCGGCTATAATTGTGATGTGTTTTGTTTCTATTAGTAGAGAGTGATCCAGTTGTGTTATCATTTTTGTTGGCGTCAGCCAAGGCTTTAAGAGAACGGTTATTCCTCCTATTGGTCTTCCCTTTTCTCCTTGTTTCGCTTGTAGATGTATGCAATAATATTCTGCTTGATGCCAATGGCCTGTGAGGAAGGTTTCTGTTAATATTATTATGTCATATCCCTTTAGGCAGTCCGTTGGTGATTTGCTTAATGCGTTTTTTAAGCCTTCAATGTTCCATAACATTATTTGTAGGTTTCCTCTATTCTCTTCTCCTCTATAGCTTGTGTTGCTCCAAAGTCCGTTCTGTGTTTTATTCGAGTGGCATCCCTGTGTTCCTCCGAAAAAACTTAAAACGACTGACGGTGATGTTTGATGGCCAGAAGTCTGAATTATTTACTGTTTCAAGATATTTAAATGGGATTCCCACTTTGAAGCATTTCGTTTTATACTTCGTTGATAATTCTTCGCAGATTAGGTTTCCTATAATTTCCTTGTTGGTAAGGAATTTCGTTATGTCCTCTGTTATTGTTTCCAGTTGTACTCTCCCTATGAAGAACCAGGCCATCTTTTCTGCAGCTTGTAGGTTTTTGTCTTCGGCTCCTGTTCCAGTTATGGGAGCTTGTGATCGCGCCGGTTGTCTCCTTCTTCTGCCGATTACATCTGTCCACTTCTCCTCGGCTGTTTTGTCTCTTGGTGTTTCCTGTTTTTGGCCTTGTGGTGATTCATGTGTTATCGCTGGGAAGTTATCTTCCTCTATGTTGTAATCCTCATTTCTTCCTATAGACGTTGGGGGTGGGGTGTGTTCCTAATCGCATGTTGGGCATCTGCGCATTCCTTTCGAAGCGGTATGGTACTTCAGGGTTTGTTTTAGAAATATCTAGCTGAGGTGTCAGATTCTTTTGATTTGTACATCTGATCTCCTCTCGTATCATCTTTTTGATATTTTGCGACATGTTTTCCATTATTGATTGTATTTGCTGCGTCATCCTTTTTGTGATTTTGTCTTCAAGCGATCTGTATGTATCTACGCTTTGATTGTTATTTGTTTCCACAGCCTGGAACGGTATATGCTGGCTCCTGTTAGTCTTCTGATTTGTGTAGGTTGGTGACACCGCTTGCTGGATGCTGTTTATGTCCTGACTGTTGTTGGTAGGTTTCTCTCTTTGCTGGTTCTGGTCGTTGCCGGTAGATGGAACACTTGATTGGTTCTGTTCGTTGTGTGCCGGCGGCGCTACTCGTACCGTAGTGACCAGGGGGTGTCAACCAGATAGGGATCATTTGGCACCATCGGTGTAGTAGCACGTGCCAGCCGTATGGAGCGCTGTATATCGTGTATATCGTGTCGCCAACATATGCATGATGCAACGTTGTAATTAAATTGCAAACATATCACTATATTTAGTCAATAAATATACACATAATTCCTAATTGACATTTCCTTGCAATTATCTTGCTCACAGACGATAATTACGGCACTTATCATTAAATAAACATTATTTCTACTAGGTTGGCGGCACTGACCATGCCATGGCGGCTCTGTTTATGAGTTGTATGTAATAATATTGGCCGTATACAAATAAGCTAAATAAGCTAATGTTGTGTTCTATCTCATCTTTCTTATATCAAATTGTCTTCGTGGTAATGAGAAGTGAACAGTTCTTCTTCTGCTACGGCGAGTAAGTACGCTTATTTTAAGAATTTAAGTTTTGTGTTTCTGTAGTGGCTGTGAAAAATATAGGCCTAGTTTTGAATTGATATTAGACGCAGGTGACATTCTACTTGACATATCAATTAACTTTCACTATTATTTATCCCATAGGTAGACCTACCAAATTCTGTGAACTGTGCCTATCACCGGAAGAAGGAAAAAAACAAATCGTAAATCGCTGTTCTCGAAATAGCAGAGGAATGTATGGCAATTACTCTCCTAAGAAATGATCCAGTCTATGACCAGGTAAGAAGTCTGTGTTACCGTACCGGTAATGTTTTGGCAGTGGGTAGTGGAACTAGGTACTGTGGGTTCTCGTAATGGATTTTTTTAATAGGCCTATAATTTAGACCTACGGTAGAGTACAAGATGAATAAGGTTGGGTTCCATAAACCATTGCAACAACTTGATTACAACTCGCAGAAATATTTAAATGAGCCTATTGCATGTGTGTACTGAAGATCTTGAGGAGTGTGAATAATCAATTAATTAATTTCACATTGCAATAGAATATAAATCTCATGATTCATGACAACGTGTCTAAGCTTTAATTTTTCCCCTTCCTTGAATTTCAAATTATTACAGTCTTCAAAACAGATCAGTTCAGTTAGAATAGGTAGTAATGCCATGTAGGACTGTAATTACAGGCTATTAAAACTTAACACACACACCCCATGGTCTAATAGGTCTAATGGCCTATATCATATAGTCTTACCAATGTGTAACTATATACATTAATGTGTTCTTGTCCTGTGGAACGAAGTCCAACGTGAATATACTTATGCTAAGTCATGGTGCTAAAGTAGTCGACTCGTGTAATGTTCTGCGACCCAGATACCATTCAAATGCACCTGTCCTCCTCTAATAAGCCAAGAACAAACAAATGTGTAGATGTGTTTCCGTGCATATTCATGCTATGGGCACTTTGTATTTATTTTTGTAGATACACAGGAAAATAAGCTGTACGGTTTATGTTATGGTAGGAATGCAGTGTTTGGGCTGGGTGTTCAGTTGGTCGAATTGGTAGTAATGGCAATACTGATGTAGGACTGTAATTACAGGTTATTAAAACTTAACATACACCCCCATGGTCTAATAGTTTTAATGGCCTAGGATCATATTATAGTCTTACCAATGTGTAACTATTGACGTCAGAAAAGTTGGAAGGCGCAGCCACGCGGTAGAATGTTGAAGCTGTAACATTGTGACTGGTGAGGTTTATTTTCATGGTGAAACATTGATGTCGTGATGGAAACAGAAAGGAATTTGTCAAATTCGAGGAGGTACTGCTCTGTATACGGTTGCAAATCGTATAAAATGGGTACGAAATCTCTTCACTGTACAAAAAGTTCAGAGAGAAAGATGGGATACGGCGCTGTCAATTGGAAAACGTGTTACACGTTACATGACAGTGTGCAGTCTGAATTTTTGTGAAGACGACTTCTTTCCACAGCGTAAGCACCGATACTGTTGATTATTGATAGTTATTGTCTCTAATTGTACTCACAAGGATTTAGCTACATCAAAAATACTGATAAACTTGTAGCCTAATACTTCCGTGTCGTACATAGAATGTAATCCGTTCTTCGCAAACATATTTTAGGGGTTCTTCCGATTGACAATAGTCGAATGGTTAGAAAACTTAAGAAAAATGCTGTCCCTAGCCTTAATTTTCCAGAGAATTTATATTCTTGCCTTTAAACAGCAAGTAGGCCTATGTAGCTCAATATTTGCAATATTGAAGTATTATTTGGCTTAAATTGTGTTTTTGTCTATGATCTCCTTACTGTTGAATTTAGTTAATTAATGTGTAAAATCTTAGTTTTAAGTACCGGTTTGGAAACCCATCATCCCAGGCAGGCCGGTAACACCTATACTACTCAGGCAGATAGGTCACTTAGCCGTAATTTAGAAGTTGTAGTGATTTTAAGTATACATATGCGGTAATGTAGCAGGAGACCTGATCGGCCTAGGCTATTCTAACTTTAATTAGTTTCCATTTCAAGGCTTTTCAGTTTTGAGTGCGAATAGTTGGTTTGAAAGTTGTACAACAGTAAGGAGAGTATGTTTTGTATAGGTTTTAATTGGTATTATGGTTTATGTCGAGCTGGGGAGTGAATTTGATTTAGCTTAAAGTGTAGTTTTAGATCTGTTCCGCTTGCTTATGAGAAGTTCAAATGGAGACTCCAGCTTTGTTAAATATCTGTATTTTAAATATTTAATTAAATATATTGATAAAGAGGATGCCTCCATTTTAACTTGTCTGTGGCAAGAGATTAATAAATTTATATTCTTGCCTTTGAACAGCAAGTATGTAGGTCAATATTAGCAATATTGAAGTATGATTTGAGCATCCCAAGTAACGCTTCTTTGAACCCAAAACATTCATGCAAATTCAGGGTTGCTGGATTCAATTTATTATCAGGGAGTCGTCCTTTGTGTTATGTGAGATATATACAGTGGCGGATCCAGGCTTTGCGGGGCCCTGGGCGATATGATAAGGTGGGCCGACAACAATAGGTAATAATAAAAAAATCAAATCAAATGGAAAATAGTTTTGCAATAATAATAAAATAAAGAATAGTTACCATACTTTGAATACACTACAGTACATTATTTTAAGAAAATGAAAGAAACCTTTATGTCCCCTTGATGAAGATTATGTAAACTATGAAATATTAAAATATCACTTTGCGACTTCTTTTCCCGGCTGAAGTCTTATATTATTTCACTGAAATCTAAACTTGCTAAACGGTCACGGGAGGGCATAGCTGCACTGAAAAGAAGACTATGAATTATAATTTAGTTTGAAAAGATTGAAACGTATAATTTATTAATTAATTAAATTTTAAAAATCCTTGGCGCGGGGCCCCCAGACCGCGGAGCCCTGGGCGGTCGCCCTCCCCTAGATCCGCCCCTGGATATATATATTGTGAAATTAATAAAAACATCGACACCGCTAGGCTCCCAAGTACAGGCTTCATAAATGTAACGGCAGACAGTAAATTAACTATCTACAGGTGGGTAATATTTTTAACTGGTAGTAATTAAGCACTGCATTTAAATTGATTATAAAAATATTTCTATCAATAAAAGAAAATATGTAGTATTTTGCCATCATAAATTAGAATCCATAACAAACGCACACCCTATCACTGTCTTGCTTACGTCTCGTCACTATCTCGCCGCCATATTGCAAACAGCTGACCGTAAGCTCCTCCCCCGTTTCGGACGTCATATCCTGTGGAACTAAGTCCAACGTGAAAATCCAATAAAACCATGGAACCATTGGCCCGATAACCCCACCCTTATCTGCCAATTTTTATTTTATACTCTTGGTAAGTTAATAAGTGTTAGGTTCTGTCGATGATATTCTGTAACCGCGAGATAGATACAAGACAAATATAATTGATTTATTGTATGCCAATGTAATGGTTGATATACCTATAGGTAGTATTTTATTCCCACACGTTATTTACAATATTTTTCAACACGTAGGATGCCAATGTCTAAGCTTACATGGAGGGATTTTTTCATCAATTGATTCTGTAATAAGACCACCTTGTGGTGTGGTTGCTGCCACTCCTGAGGTCCTGGGCTAGTTTCCAAGCTTGATTAAGCAATTTAATTCTGGTCTGACTGTTGGAACGGTGCACACTCATCTTTGTGAGGCAGAACTGAGAAGAGGTAGGTTCGATTCTCACCTCGGCCATTCAAGAAGTGGTTTTCCAAGGTTTCCCCACTTCCTCTCCAGGCTAACGCTGGGATGGTTCCCAACTTAAGGCTACGGCTGCCTCCTTTCCAGGCCTCACCTGAATTACAGGAAGTATACACACTACTACAGATACCACAATAACACAGATTATCATACAAATCATACACTCCCCCAGGGGCTCACATCTAGTGGGACGTGGGTTGGTGACCACGGGGCCCCAGCTGAGTCCCGCATTGCTTCCACTTACTTGTGCCGGGCTCCTCTCTGTCTTCTTGCCTGTCGACCTCACTTGGTCAACTCTTGTTCTCTTCCGACCCCCACGGTATTAGGGTATCCGAGGCCTAGGGAGTCTATTCCTTTCCCGCCTTAATTGGCCCTTGTCTCATCTTTTCTGATGCCCTCCTCCTGCGAGGGGTCAGCCTTCTTTTTCTTTTCTTGTTATCTCCTGCCTTCTGCTCAAGGCCCTCAAGGGGCAGGGTGTATGTAGCCCCACCACCTTTGGTACACCCTGGATATTGCTACACCCTCAGGGGCTCACGGCTGGTGAGTTCGGGAGATGGCGACCCCGAGGGATTCCTGAGCTGGGTCGGTTTTTCCCCTTTCTTCCATTGCCTCTGGGGCCTTTCGTGGCTCTCCTTCCTTCCAAGTGTCTCGATCCTCATTCTTCGATCGGTCACGTAAAACTACAATCTTCCTTCCTTTCATTCTTCGAGGGTTTGAGGGCATTTCTTTTCCTCCTGTCCTTTGTTTGCCTTATTCTCCTTTCGTTTTCCATTTCTTCTTCTAGTAGCCTATATAAGTTTGTAGTTAGTTTCATTTATAGTTTACATTTGATTTTCATCTTCACGATCACCCAAACCATTAGGGGCCGATAACCAAGATGTTAGGCCCGTTAAAACAACAAATATCAACAAATCATACACACTTCCAAATACATGGGGCTAAATGAATATGTTATCGAAAGCCCTAAATGAATTAATATCAAAAACACAATGATTCTTTTAAAATGTAGTTAACTTATAGTAGGTGCAAACATACACTTGTCAGCAAATTCAAGTTCCCCGTTTCAAGCATTAAGTTACACATTTATTAAGTTTACTGTTTCAACATACACACTGGTATGTGTTGTAGGAATTTGCGGTTCATCGGTGTCAGCCATTACATCAAGGAGGAACTAGGTCCATTATTATGTGCTGGACCCTACTGTTATACTTTGGCAAGAAAGAAGAAAGGAACATGCCTCAACACATACTTTTAGGAGGACCAGATTTGATTACTGTATTTTTGCTAAGTTTGATCTTGGCTCTTGCTGTTATCTTCTCTTCATTGACAACTTTTTAAATAAAACATGATGAATTCTAGCAGTATTGAGTATTTTTCTTTTGTTTCATTGAAAGTCCTATTTCTCCCTTCCCCTTAACAGCACGTCATGGAATGTACTGTATTAGTGTGTGATGATAATTTTTAGTGTAGCCTACTTACTGCATTTCACCCTTCAAAATTTTTAACTGGATATATTTTAAAGGGCATATGAAATGAACTACTGTATAGATATTTTGTGATATCCAATTCTTTTTCTGTCCCCTAATGTATTTGGCACTAATTACACTAACAATTTTAGTGTGATGAGGATCTGGTTACACCACCTGATCCTTAGCATTCTCTCTTAAAATTTTACTGTTATTGCTAACAGCATCAAGCATTTTAAAATATGAATTTTCTCCCTTCCCAGTACTTTTCCTTTGTAGTTTTTTCTAATAACTAATTGGTTATAGGCCTACTTGGGCAATTTTCAAGCTGAGTAATAATATGCTGCAGGCCTTGTAGTAGCCTAATTTTTGTCACCAATGCAATATGCTCCAATTGCAACTGAAAGAAATTTAAACATGTATATTAGTGATGAGGTTATGTCCTAAATGCTGTGATTGTTCATTTCAAAGTTCTGGAATTCATAATTTCCCACTTTGTTATTATTTTTATTAATTTTTTCTGTTATTGGTATTTTGAATGTGATTTATTTCTTGTAGATCATATTATTATCTCCACACTTAAAAACGTGCCATAAGTATTGGGAGATTGTGATTTTCGGAACATTGAAGTGGGCAGAGCATTTAGGACGAGAATATTTAGCGGAACGAGGGGATGGGGCAGGGTGGAGGGGAGGGGGCGGGAGGGTTAGTGTTTACGAGATCTGCTCATAGGTGGCGCTACCGGTCGACGTGTTGCTAGTACATCAGTCAACCACCAGACAGCGCTGAAGTCTTAGGTACCAAGAATTAGCATGGCTGTTGGCCATCTGTAGTAGTAGGTAATCTGTGGTAGTGACGTTGTTTTCTTTCTGCGAGTTGTCGGTAGGTGGCACTCTTTGCTGGTTCTGTTCAGTGTTGCTAGATGTCGCTAGTTGTCTCGCAGGAGAGCTCTCTGCTCCCTTAGTTGTGGCATCTCTTTGGTTAACCATAACCTTTCTTTGGTGTATCGTCTTTTCGATAACCTGTCTTTCAGACTTGTCCTTTTCATTGATATCATGAGCCACATTTGAATTCCGTGCTAAGATATAATTCCTGATAACACTTACTGCTTCTGCTATGTCTTCTTTCGTTTCTTTTTTCATATATCCTCCGTCTTCCGCGATGTCTTCGAGCTTTTTAAGAGCACATTCAATACATATTTCTAACTTATCCGCCATCTTGTTACTCAGCTCTACAACAAAATAAATCACTGGGCTGCATCTGCAACCCGCGCGAGTACCCGAGGGACACCGTATGCATTTATTATCAATAAAATATCATGAAATTGAGTTAATAAACCCAATAAATCAATGTATGATACATGAAACTTAGTAATTTTGTTATCAGAGCAAGTTCCGTCATTGGGGTCAGAAAGTCCCCCACGCCACCTCTCACGTTGCATCAACGATCGCCACCGTTCCAGGGTTAAAAAGGGCCTTGATAAGTGCTCCCGGCAATTCTGCCTGATTTGGGTACCTATTCTGGATTGTACGGCCGTCGATCGGAAAACTTATATCGCGCTTTATAATAAGACTATAGTAGGCTAGTTTGTAACGGTCATACACGTCACTAAAGCCGGCCCCGTGGTGTTGGGGTAGCCCACCTGCCTCTCACCCGGAGACCACGGGTTCGATTCCCGGCTCCGTCCGGCATTTTAGAAACTGACGTTGGGGCTGGAACGGGGTGCACTCAGCCTCATGAGGACAATTGAGTAGCTGTCTGACAGTGAGGCAGGGCCCCGGTCTCAAAACAGCAAGATTAACGGCTGAGGGGACCCGATCCGCTGACCACGCGTCACCCCAATATCTGCAGGTGGGCAGCGGTCACTTGGTAGGCCTAGGCCCTTCATGGGCTGTAGCGCCGCCAGGTTCTTGCCTTATTAACATAAGAATCAGCAGATGCAATAATTCAATCACTTGTTTTTGCTTTCTTGCGGGATTAGCTGTTTGTTATTCTTTACGGTTAGTTTAATAATAATGTTATTGGTTTTACGTCCCTTTTAACTACCCTGGCTTTTAGAGACGCCGGGGTGCCGGAATTTTGCCCCGAAGGGGATCTTTAACGTGCCAGTAAATGTACTGACACGGCTCCCTCGCATTTGCGCACCCTCAAATGCCAGCTGACTGCGCCAAGTTTCGAACCTGCAACCTTGGGCTCAGCAAGCGAGAACGTTACCCCTGAGCCACGCAGCCAGACTACGGTTAGTTTAATATTCTATCACAGAATATTTTAATTCTACATCTTTTCATCCATTAAATGATGAGACGCGTCACTAAAACTCTATACCACAACCCATTGTCATTAAAAAACAGACTTAAGCAAAAATACTTTCTATTTACTGTATTATTATCTCCTATTTGATATTTCACTAAGGATTGCAGACGGTTCAGAATGCATATTAAAGAAACTAAGGCGAGTCTTCACTAAAATTATGAACTTCTACATTTTTCAACGAATCAGCTCCAATTTTTTATCACTTACCTGAGTTTAAGGAAAATTTAGTAATTAATTTGTAGGTGTCTTTTTAGTTCAATGTACGATGTAGTACGGGAAAAGCTCCTCCACAATTTCCTGTTTTTAGCCTACTTTCGATTTTTGCAAAAAATGAAAGTAGGCTTACTGTATGTGATCTACACAGGACCAGAAATTGTGTGTCTGTGTGTGTGTGTGTGTGTGAGTGTGTGTACTCTGAATGTCTGCCCCCCTCCCCCATCAATTCAAACACGGTGAAACAGAATTGAACGAAATTTGGTACAGTGGTAGAACTAGCAAAGGGCACCTCAGTGTCATGTTTTATATCGCCACCATCTTGACGAAAACGTAATGGCGGCCACCCAAATATTCAAAGCGTAAATCAAAATACGACTTACCTAATTATCCGATCTCTACCAAATTTTCCAGAAACATATATTCATACGGCGAGCGTGTTTTTACTAAACTACAAGGTCATCAGCCCAATAGTTTGCAGATGGCGGCCATGTATGTGTGCAAATCGATTCCCCCTATCTTTTCAAACACGGAGAAACCGAATTGAACGAAATTTGGTAAAGAGGTAGCACTAGCAAAGGACACCTCAGTGTCATGTTTTATATCGCCGACATCTCTACTAAAACGTAATGGCGGGCATCCAAATGTTACAAGCTTAAATAAAATTACGACCAACTTAATCATCTGATCTCTACCAAATTTCGCAACGTTATACCTATATGTATAAAGGATCGTTTGACTAAACTACAAGGTCATCAGCCCAATAATTTGCGGATGGCGGCCATATATGTGTGCCAATCGATTCCCCCTATCGTATCAAACACGGTGAAAACGAATTGAACAAAATATTGTGCAGAGGTAGCACTAGCAAAGGACACCTCAGTGTCATGTTTTATATCACCGCCATCTTGACGAAAACGTAATGGCGGCCACCCAAATGTTAAACGCTTAAACCAAATTACGACGAATCTAATCATCTGATCTCTACCAAATTGTGTAACATTATACCTTTGTGTATGAAGAATCTCTTGACCAAACTACAAGGTCATCAGCCGAATACTTAACGGATGGCGGCCATATATGTGTGCAAATTGATTCCACTATCAATTCAAACACGGAAAACCCGAATTGAGCGAAATTTGGTATAGAGGTAGCACTAGCAAAGGGCACCTCAGTGTCATATTTTATATCGCCACCATCTTGACGGAAACGAAATGGCGGCCATCCAAATGTTAAAAGCTTAGATAAAATTACGAATCATTTGATCTCTACCAAATTTTGCAACAGCATACCTCTTTGTGGGAAGCATCTTTTGATTGAACTACAAGGTCATCAGGCCAATAGTTTGCAGATAGCGGCCATGCACTCGTAAGTGTGCAAATCGATTCCCCATATCAATTCAAACACGGTGAAACCGAATATATTGTTTGTTTTTCTTTTTACAGAGGTAGCGCTAGCAAAGGGCACCTCATATTCATGTTTAATATCCGTATAGTTCGTTGTATTTCAACAAGCTACTACAACCAACATTCAATTATACTTCTTGAAAAGGACAAAGAGTTATAACAATACCCACGCATTTAGGAGAAAGTAGGCTATATGTTCTTTACTGAACATCTTTTTTTATAGCTGAAATTCACAGAACTAGGCCTAAACATATACATAAACAATTGTTACTGTGCATTTTTAAGTTGAGATAATTTATGTAGGAGACATACAATTTTAATTTTCTCCGACTTGAAAAATTTGAAAAATAAAACAGTTCTAGGCTATTTTAATCAGCAGCAAAAGGTAGCAATTTTCACATGACCCTGAAAAGCAGAGTAACTTTAAACTCGTACATGCACTGGAAGATGTATAGAGAGTTTCACATGAATTGGAACTATACCGCAAGGAGCTTTTTTATGTGAAGATATGTTGAAAAATATAAAACTGAGATAACAGCAATATTGTAATTGCAGGCGAACATACTCAGGTAATTGTTTTGAATTTTAAAATGTCGCTCGGAGCTTTGAAAATGGTGGTACGGTGAAACTAATTATATTTTATGGAACAGTATTTTCCAATTGGAGCTTAATTAACTTTGTTTTTCGTCTTTCTATGCATATTTTTAACATTTTATTGTCATATGGGGACGGTAACAGGAAGTTTTTAAAGGCAAAATCTACAAATCCGTTCTTTTTAATAAATGGGCAAAATTTCAGTCAAGTCTCCTCTCGGGATAAAATAAAAACTTTCACTCGGCACGCCGGAAGGCGGAAGTAAATTGCACCGGGCAAAATAGGGGATAGGCTATAATAGGCAAAATATGCATGTTTTCGTTGAACGATCAGACCTCATTTATTGCGAGAAAGTATTTTACAATTTGAGCTGTTTTTCGTCTTTCTATGCATATTTTTAACGTTTTATTGTCTTATGGTGACGGTAACGTTCTTGTCATTTGGGGTCTATTTTTATACTTGTGGTAACACTGTACTTATGCAAGGTTTCGACACTGATGTGTAACTATCTAACAGTCTGTTACTTATTCAAGCAAAAGTTTATCTCCCACAGAGATGTTGGTTGGTTCCCCAGTTTAGGGGCTGCGACAACGTGGTCATATAGCCCCGTGTACTTTGGGTGTGTGTAGAATCGGTCTGATAAACGGTGTTAATTGCGATGGCTGTATTAGTCTGTAATTCAGGTAAGGACTGCAGGGGTCAATTTCAAGTAGTAGTTCCTAATTTTGCTACCAAATACTACCGTCAACATCACCTAGCTGTGAAGTTGGCAACTAGATGCCACCGCAACCAGCAACGAATGTTGGAACTTCCCCTCTGAAGGAAAGCATACTGAGGAACTTTTAGCGCTCTTAGAAAATCCGACGACTTCGGCCGGCTTTAAACCCGCGACCTTGGGCATAGAAGTTCAGCATGCCACCAGTTACGTCACCGAAGCCGCTTCCCGCAGAGTCAGATGGAAAACTGAAAGTGATCTCGTGCAATGGCGATGTCATGGCATCCTCTGATAGCTCATCTATCTATCCCTATATATATATATCAAAATAAAAGTTTATCTGTTTTTAGCCTACTTTCGATTTTTGCAAAAAATGAAAGTAGACTTATGAGATCAACACAGGGCGAAAAAAAGTGTGTCTGTGTGTGTGTGTGTGTGGGGGAGTCTGTGTGGGTGTGTGTGTGAGTGTGTGTACTCTGAATGTGTGTCCCCCCCTATCAATTCGAACACGATGAACCCGAATTGAACGAAATTTGGTACAAAGGTAGCACTAGCAAAGGACACCTCAGTGTCATGTTTTATATCGCCGCCATATTGACGGAAACGTAATGGCGACCAGCCAAATATTCAAAGCTTAAATCAAATTACGACTAACCTAATCATCCGATCTCTACCAAATTTTGCAACAACATACCTTTATAGGGGGAGCATCCTTTGACCAAACTAGTAGGTCATCAGCCTAATAGTTTGCGGTTGGCGGTCATCTTTGTGTGAAAATCGAACCCCCCTATTAATTCGAACACGGTGAAGCCGAATGGAACGAAATTTGGTACAGATGTAGCACTAGCAAAAGGCACCTCAGTGTCATGTCTTTAATCGCCGCCATCTTGACGGAATCGCAATGGCGGCCACACAAATGTTCAAAGCTTAAATCAAATTACGACTAACATTATCATCCGATCTGTACCAAATTTTGCAACAACATACCTTAATAGAGGGAGCATCCTTTGACCAAACTAATTGGTCATTAGCCTAATAGTTTGCGGATGGCGGCCATCTTTGTGTCAAAATCGATTCCCCCTATTAATTCTAACACGGTGAAACCGAATGGAACGAAATTTGGTACAGTGGTAGCACTAGCAAAGGGCACCTGAGTGTCATATTTTATATCGCCGTCGTCTTGACGGAAACGTAATGGAGGCCACACAAATGTTCAAAGCTTAAATCAAATTACGACTAACATAATCATCCGATCTCTACCAAATTTTGCAACAACATACCTTTATGGAGGGAGCATCCTTTGACCAAACTGATTGGTAATTAGCCTAATAGTGTGCGGATGGCGGCCATCTTTGTGTGAAAATCGATTCCCCCTATTAATTCGAACACGGTGAAACCGAATGGAACGAAAATTGGTACAGAGGTAGCACAAGCAAAGGGCACCTCAGTGTCATGTTTTATATCGCCGCCATCTTGACGGAAACGTAATCGCGGCCACCCAAATGTTAAAAGCTTAAATCTAACTAGATGAAACCCGTCAAAACCTGACGGACAATGGAAAACAAATTTACTGAAGAAGCTTCTTATATAAGTTACATTCTTTGTACGATTACTTTTTAGCACTATTGCAACTTTAAGGGCGTCAAAAGATAGCACTCTCAGCATTGCTACATATTGCTGGTCATGACTGAAAACGTGATGAGGTCATCATCATCTTGCACAGTTTCCAGCCACTGGCCGGGTCTGTTTGGAACACAAGCCTCTCCAACGTCTTCTGTCTTCCCACCATCTCTCAGCCTCCACCCTTGTCCAGTCTTCTCCTCTATTCTTCACGCTTTCTTCCACCCCCTTCAGCCACCTGTCTCACGGTCTCCCTCTTGGTCTCTTTCCTTACCACTTCGTCTCGTGTATCCTCCTGGGTATCCTCTTCTCCTCCATTCGTTTTACATGTCCATACCATCTAAGTCTAGATTTCTCTATACCATCCTGTAATGGTTCCTCCTTCATTAATTCTCTGGTCCTCTCATTTCTTATTCTGTCCGTCTTTGTAGCTTCAATACTGCTTCTCAAGAACCTCATCTCACTGGCCTGTATTTTGCTCTTCTCCCTTCCTTTCATAACCCAGGTCTCCGAGGAATACGTCAGGATAGGGACATAGTACGTCCGATATATGATCTTTTTGCTGTTCTGAGGGACATCCTTGCTCCATAACATGCTTCTCACACTCCTCCGGAATGCTTCTGCCTGTCTCCCCCGCTCATTTATTTCTCTATCGTTTCTTCCATTCCTTTGTATCAGGCTTCCCAGATACTTGAAACTCTCCACTTTCTTCAGCTGTTCCCCACCAATTGTTATTCATGTTGTGGTTCTTTCCTTCTTCCTTGTTGTGATCACCATCTCACTCTTATTTATGCTAAATTTCATCCCATAACCTTGTATTATTCCTTCCCACACGTCCAACTGTGAAGAGGGGTGAACTCTCTCACGCTACTAAAAAACACACCCTGTCGGAAACAAAACACAATTTAGCGACACAGCCAAGCTAGATAAAAAAGGGGGGAAATTAGGGGGTTTTTAATAGGTAAATGTTATCTGGATCAGGTGTACGATGTACTTTGCTTCTGCAATAAACCAAGGCCCATATTCGCGGCAGTATTAAAGGTGCCGGGACGTCCTCATAAGACCGTCAACGCTTAGTTCGAATGGGTTATGCTCCACGCGTGGCGAGGGCCAATCCACGGTCTTTAATAGTTGTGGACCCACCTCATTCAATAACATACATCTTATCTAGGTTGGCAACACCTCACATAAACACATCGCTATCACTCCCCACAGCACGTAGGGAAAGGGGGGAGGAGGCAGGGGAAAAACCAGTCGTTAAGATAACCACCGCAGTCGACCGCACAGCGAGTTCCAGTGAGCACGAAAACTGCGAGTAGCTGTAATACGGAAGACAATCAGATAAGTAGTTAGCCAAAAATTTTATAGTTTAAACATAGTTTACAACCATATAATCTCTCTAAAGTACAATCTCCGGATAGCTATCACCATTTAGCATTTCACCTAACATATATACTGCATTTAGCATACACTGACAGTTGCAGTACCAATACTGCAACTAAATAATTGTACATATTGTAAATATTTTCACCTGTATTTCAAACATAGATTTTGTAGCCTAAGTGTAATGGATCTGATGATGATCGCTTGACGATCGAAACTGGTCATCCTAATGTTTTATTAATCTCATGTAATTTATTTCAGGATTAGGGCATAACCCATCTCTTTTGGGTACATTCGTGTTGACCGACTGAAAAGCACTAAACTCTTGTTTACTAAGGCAACACTGAAAATATGGCTTCAAACACCACAATATTTCTTACAATTAATATATTACCATATATGAGTCCTTGGAAAACGTTCAGATTTCTAAGGAGCATAACTATGGCTCAAACGTTCGGAGTATGTGGAGGCGAATCACTTAATTCCAAGGAATTGAAAAATTCAATAATAGGGAAATGAAGTAGCTGGCTTTCATCTTCAGTATCCAATCTGTTAACGCTGATGTATGTTTTTGAACTACTGGATATAAGTTCAATGACTTTTAAATTAATATCATTACATTGTTGCAGCTTGGCAAATATGTTATATTCCAGCAGATCAATTTTACCCTCACAACAGTAAAGGCCAAAGTAACCACGCATAGATTTTACGCAAGATAAATACACACATCAAAAAAAGTTTTGCATCACCTCGGTTCCAAGAGTTCCGGAACCGTTAAATACAAAGGGAATAGAGATCAACACAAACAACATTTCAGCTCGTTTTATTGCTCATGAGACCCACACATTGCATGTTGTACCATCATACAGCTAGACTTTCAGCATTTGTGGTCCAGATTGCAGTACACACCACTACCTCTAATACCCAGTAGCACGTCCTCTTGCATTGATGCATGCCTGTATTCGCCGTGGCATACTATCCTCAAGTTCATCAAGACACTGTTGGTCCAAATTGTCCCACTCCTCAACGACAATTCGGCGTAAATCTCTCAGAGTGGTTGGTGGGTCAAGACGTCCATAAACAGCCCTTTTCAACATATCCCAGGCATGTTCGATAGGGTTCATGTCTGGCGAACATGCTGGCCACTGTAGTCGAGCGATGTCGTTATCTTGAAGGAACGCATTCACAAGATGTGCACGATGAGGTCGAGAATTGTCGTCCATGAAGACAAATGCCTCTCCAATATTCTGCCGATATGGTTGCACTATGGGTCGGAGGATGTCATTCAAGTATCGTAAAGCCGTTTCGGAGCCTTCCATGACCACCAGTGGCGTACGTCGGCCCCACATAATGCCACCCCAAAACATCAGGGAACCACCACCTTGCTGCACTCGCTGGACAGTGTGTCTAAGACGTTCAGCCTGACCAGGGTGCCTCCAAACACGTATCCGACGATTGTCTGGTTGAAGGCATATGCGACACTCATCGGTGAAGAGAACGTGATGCCAATTCCGTGGGGTCCATTCAGCATGTTGTTGGGCCCATCTGTACCGCGCTGCATGGTGTCGGGGTTGCAAAGCTGGACCTCGCCATGGACGTCGGGAGTGAAGTTGCGCATCATGCAGCCTATTGCGCACAGTTTGAGTTGAAACACGACGTCCTGTGGCTGAACGAAACGCATTATTCAACATGGTGGCATTGCTGTCAGGGTTCCTCCGAGCGGCAATCCGTAAGTAGCGGTCATCCACTACAGTAGTAACCCTTGGGCGGCCTGAGCGAGGCCTGTCATCGACAGTTCCTGTATCTCTGTACCTCCTCCATGTCCGAACAACATCGCTTTGGTTCACTCTGAGACGCCTGGAAACTTCCCTTGTTGAGAGCCCTTCTTGACACAAAGTAACAATGCGGACGCGATCGAACTGCGGTATTGACCTTCTAGGCATGGTAGAACTACAGACAACATGAGCAGCGTACCTTCGTCCTGGTGGAATGACTGGAACTGATCGGCTGTCGTACCCCCTCCGTCTAATAGGCCCTGCTCATGCATGGTTGTTTATATCTTTGAGCAGTTTTAGTGACATCTATGAACAGTCAAAGGGACTGTATCTTGGATACAATATACACAGTCAACGTCTATATGCCGGAGATCTGGGAACCGAGGTGATGCAAAACTTTTTTTGATGTGTGTACAATGTAGAACAATGTTTACATTTGATCGTCAAAGATCTTTCAGTGCACTGTACTGAATAATATCTGGAATTGTTTCTGAAATGGCCTATTTATATTGGATTTTAAATGTGGCTTCGTATTATTCGATAATACTATAGTGTCCTGCAATAACGGAGCCGCTAAATATTAAATGGCAAATAATACTTCCATTGCCGAAATCAACTGCGTAGTTAGACTCAGTACTCTAAACAAATAATCATTAAACAATTGTCTTATACAATGAAATTCAACATGACCGTCCAGAGACTTTCATACTCAATTTGGTTGGTGAGGAGAATGCGATGAGACTGATCGCTTAAAATAAATTCCTTATAATAGTTCCTGCCAGCAAATTTTTTTGCAATAGCTTGAAAACGCAGCTCAGAATGACGTTCTTCATTTTGTCATAAACAGTACAAAACTGCTCTAAATAAGCAATTTCCATCACCTGTTATAGGTTATGGCAGTACATTTTGCAGGGGAACATAGAATCACTTCGCCAACTACTGGAACGACCATAGGCCTTTACTCAATACTCACTTCGGAGGTCACCCTAATGGAGGCAGTTTTTGAATTCTATGTCCCGTGCATGTCAAAAATCGTATTAACACATGGAGGCCCACCTATTCTTGTCTATCGCCCCGGAGACCCGGGTTACATTTCCTGCTCTGCCAAGAAATTTAATTCTGGTCTGAGGGCAAAAACGGGGCACATTCAGTCTCTTGAGGTATAACTAAGAAGAGGAAGGTTTAATTCCCTCCTCGACAATCTTGGATGTGGTTTTCCGTGGTTTCCCACTTCCACTTAAGGCAAATACCGGGATGGTTCCTAACTTAAGGCCTTGGCCGTCTCCTTGCCATTTACCACCTTAATTACAAATACACACAGTAATGCAGCCATCACAATAACACTGGTTATGAAAGAACATTTCACACATACACACCCAAGTACATGGGGCTGAGTGACCACGATGTCGTAGCCCTTCAAACGAATTATGTTTGTCAAGTGTCTCTCATGGCGAAAGCAATTGTGGTCGCGCGCGAGTGCCTGGAAAACTACATTTTTCTTTAATAATTTAAGAGTATATCGACGATGCATAATTATAACTTTTAGTCTAGGACGCTAATAACTTGACCACCGAAGCATTGGGAAGAAATTGCAATATTAAGGTACATAAACAACATAGCCTACACATTCAACTGTCGGTTAATGTTCCTCAAAATTTCCCTTTTTAAAAATATTCCCCTCATTTATAATTCTCCATCACGTGAAAACGTGCCATGTCTTGTGTTTTAAATATATCGATGCAATGGTGTTGCCATCTGCAGTCAGTTACTGGAACTACACACATCAAAAAAAGTTTTGCATCACCTCGGTTCCAAGAGTTCCGGAACCTTTAAATACAAAGGGAATAGAGATCAACACAAACAACATTTCAGCTCGTTTTATTGCTCATGAGACCCACACATTGCATGTTGTACCATCATACAGCTAGACTTTCAGCATTTGTGGTCCAGATTGCAGTACACACCACTACCTCTAATACCCAGTAGCACGTCCTCTTGCATTGATGCATGCCTGTATTCGTCGTGGCATACTATCCACAAGTTCATCAAGACACTGTTGGTCCAAATTGTCCCACTCCTCAACGACAATTCGGCGTAAATCTCTCAGAGTGGTTGGTGGGTCAAGACGTCCATAAACAGCCCTTTTCAACATATCCCAGGCATGTTCGATAGGGTTCATGTCTGGCGAACATGCTGGCCACTGTAGTCGAGCGATGTCGTTATCTTGAAGGAACGCATTCACAAGATGTGCACGGTGAGGTCGAGAAGTGTCGTCCATGAAGACAAATGCCTCTCCAATATTCTGCCGATATGGGTGCACTATGGGTCGGAGGATGTCATTCAGGTATCGTAAAGCCGTTTCGGATCCTTCCATGACCACCAGTGGCGTACGTCGGCCCCACATAATGCCACCCCAAAACATCAGGGAACCACCACCTTGCTGCACTCGCTGGACAGTGTGTCTAAGACGTTCAGCCTGACCAGGGTGCCTCCAAACACGTCTCCGACGATTGTCTGGTTGAAGGCATATGCGACACTCATCGGTGAAGAGAACGTGATGCCAATTCTGTGGGGTCCATTCAGCATGTTGTTGGGCCCATCTGTACCGCGCTGCATGGTGTCGGGGTTGCAAAGCTGGACCTCGCCATGGACGTCGGGAGTGAAGTTGCGCATCATGCAGCCTATTGCGCACAGTTTGAGTTGAAACACGACGTCCTGTGGCTGAACGAAACGCATTATTCAACATGGTGGCATTGCTGTCAGGGTTCCTCCGAGCGGCAATCCGTAAGTAGCGGTCATCCACTACAGTAGTAGCCCTTGGGCGGCCTGAGCGAGGCCTGTCATCGACAGTTCCTGTATCTCTGTACCTCCTCCATGTCCGAACAACATCGCTTTGGTTCACTCTGAGACGCCTGGAAACTTCCCTTGTTGAGAGCCCTTCTTGACACAAAGTAACAATGCGGACGCGATCGAACTGCGGTATTGACCTTCTAGGCATGGTAGAACTACAGACAACATGAGCAGCGTACCTTCGTCCTGGTGGAATGACTGGAACTGATCGGCTGTCGTACCCCCTCCGTCTAATAGGCCCTGCTCATGCATGGTTGTTTACATCTTTGAGCAGTTTTAGTGACATCTATGAACAGTCAAAGGGACTGTATCTTTGATACAATATACACAGTCAACGTCTATATGCCGGAGATCTGGGAACCGAGGTGATGCAAAACTTTTTTTGATGTGTGTATATGGGCGATGTACTGCCATCTGTTGTCAGTTATAGGAACTGATTGCAGATATTTAAATGGCGTACTGAGGACAACAGTTTGCTCTTTTGATCACATGCTGTAATGCAATGGTAAAACGGAAATAAAACGTATTGGGAGGGAATGTAGAAATATGTATCTTTAACAGACATAAAACCTTACTAATTCTCCTTGATTAAACAATATTTCAGTGGTAAAAAAAAAATATTGGCGAGGGCTGGTATCGATCCGGTGAACCATGGAACCACAGCCGGTCGCCTTAACCACATAGCTACTCGCTCACTCTTGTTCAGTAGCAGACGCAGCCATTCATTGTCTTCAAAAGCCGCTGTCTGAAGGAAATAACCCATTTCATTATCCAAATAAATCAATGTTGCACATTCGTAAACGTTCATACTGTTATTATATTTTATTGTCAGAACTTGGTTAATGTATGTTTTCAATTACATGGAAGCTTATTAAATAACTTACATTTTAATGGACTTCTCACCGCCATTTTGTCATGACCCCAGGCGGATTGTGCGCATGCGTGAGGGATAACATTCTGCTATTTTCTATATCAATTCAAAAATATACCGCAATATATTTGTTTATTTTAGAGACACTCTGCAAATCTAGAGGCCAAGAGCTTTCGTTAGAGTGCTCTACGAAGTAAATCGGTTCTGTCGTTCTCTCAATCTCGTGGTAACAAAAATCACCTTACTGTTTTAAATAATTAATTTAAATAATTAACTAGATGAAACCCGTCAAAACATGACGGACAATGGAAAACAAAATTACTGAAGAAGCTTCTTATATAAGTTACATTCTTTGTACGATTACTTTTTAGCACTATTGCAACTTTAAGGGCGTCAAAAGATAGCACTCTCAGCATTGCAATATATTGCTGGTCATGACTGAAAACGTGATGAGGTCATCATCATCTTGCACAGTTTCCAGCCACTGGCCGGGTCTGTTTGGAACACAAGTCTCTCCAACGTCTTCTGTCTTCCCACCATCTCTCAGCCTCCACCCTTGTCCAGTCTTCTCCTCTCTTCTTCACGATTTCTTCCTCCCCCTTCAGCCACCTGTCTCTCGGTCTCTCTCTTGGTCTCTTTCCTTCCCACTTCGTCTCGTGTATCCTCCTGGGTATCCTCTTCTCCTCCATTCGTTTTACATGTCCATACTATCTAAGTCTAGATTTCTCTATACCAGTCTGTAATGGTTCATCCTTCATTAATTCTCCGGTCCTCTCATTTCTTATTCTGTCCATCTTTGTAGCTCCAATACTGCTTCTCAAGAACCTCATCTCACTGGCCTGTATTTTGCTCTTCTCCCTTCCTTTCATAACCCAGGTCTCCGAGGCATACGTCAGGATAGGGACATAGTACGTCCGATATATGATCTTTTTGCTGTTCTGAGCGACATTCTTGCTCCATAACATGCTTCTCACACTCCTCCGGAATGCTTCTGCCTGTCTCCCCCGCTCATTTATTTCTCTATCGTTTCTTCCATTCTCTTGTATCAGGCTTCCCAGATACTTGAAACTCTCCACTTCCTTCAGCTGTTCCCCACCAATTGTTTTTCCTGTTGTGGTTCTTTCCTTCTTCCTTGTTGTGATCACCATCTCACTCTTATTTATGCTAAATTTCATCCCATAACCTTGTATTATTCCTTCCCACACGTCCAACTGTTCCTGTACCTCCTCCTCCTTGTTTCCCCAAATCATCAAATCATCTGCAAGCACCATTGCTTTCATCTTTCCTTCCCCAATTACTTGTGCCACTCGGGTCATTATGTCATCCATCACCACAATGAAAAGTAACGGTGACAGTGCACTTCCTTGTTTCAGGCCGTTTCTCTGTTCCAACCAGTCCGATCTCTCTCCTCCCACTTTCACACAGCTCACGCTTTCCTTGTACATCTCATTTATCTTCCTTATAGTCCATTTTTATATTCCTCTATCCTCCAGGGACTTCCATACTTTGTTTCTGCATACACTGTCATATGCTTTCTCAATGTCCAGGAAGGCCACCAGTAGATCTGTTCCATACTCATAGTGCTGTTCTTGTAACTGCCTTACAGCAAAAATCAAATCCACTGTGGACCTTCCTGATCTGAAGCCATGTTGTTCTACCCTCATCCCTCCTTCTATCCTTGTCCTAATTTTCCTTTCCAAAACTTTCTCAAACAACTTTGCACAATGACTCATCAGTGTTATTCCCCGATAGTTTCTGCATTCTGTTCTACTACCTTTCTTGAAGATCGGGGCAATTATTCCCTTTTTCCAGTCCTCTGGGGTCTTCCTTTCCTTCCATGCTGTCTTCATCACTCGGTACAACCATTGTATCCCCATCTCTCCTGCTGCTCTCACCATCTCCACACTCAACTCATCCACACCCTGTGCCTTCCTTCCTTTCATCTTCCTCACTGCATCTTCCACTTCTTTCCATGTTAAGTCCTTTTCTGTTTGCAGTTCATCTACTGTACCTCTTCCCCGATTTCTTCCTCCTCGCCGTGGTTTCCATTTGGGTTCAGGAGTTCTTCAAAATATTCTTTCCACATTTTCTTCAGTTCTTCCCTATTTTCTATCTCTTGTCCCCTTTTGTTCACCATTCTAACATAATCCGTAGGATCCTTCCGCCTCTTATTCTTTACCATCCCAAACAGGACCTTTTTTGCACCTTCACTATCCTGCTGGTCATGACTGAAAACGTGATGAGGTAAATAGCCCAATACGTTCAAGAGTTTCTCCTTGAGCTTGATTGATTTTGATAAAGTAGGCCGAGCGAATAGGACATTGTTGCCTATTAAAATAAAATGTACTGTACCTGTAAGTGTTTTATCGGAAGGTGTTAAATCAAGTCGTAGGATTTGAGCTCTCTGCCTAATATTACTGCACCTATTATATCCGAATCCAAGCGATTTCTTACAATTAACATATTACCATATATGAGTCCTTGGGAAACGTTCAGATTTCTAAGAAGCATATCTACGGCTCAAACGTTCGAAGTATGTGGAGTCGCCTCCAAGGAATTGAAAAATTCAATAATAGGGAAATGAAGTAGCTGGCTTTCATCTTCAGTATCCAATCTGTTAACGCTGATGTATGTGTTTGAACTATTGGATATAAGTTCAATGACTTTTAAATTAATATCATTACATTGTTGCAGCTTGGCAAATATTTTATATTCCAGCAGATCAATTTTACCCTCACAAAAGTAAAGACCAAAGTAACCACGCATATATTTTACGCAAGAGAAATACAATGTAGAACAATGTTTACATTTGATCGTCAAGGACCTTACAGTACACTGTACTGCATAATATCTGGAATTGTTTCTGAAATGGCCTATTTATATTGGATTTTAAATGTGGCTTCGTATTATTCGATAACACTATAGTGTCCTGCAATAACGGAGCCGCAAAATATTAAATGGCAAATAATACTTCCATTGCCGAAATCAACTCCGTGGTTAGACTCAGTACTCTAAACAAATAATCATTAAACAATTGTCTTATACAATGAAGTTCAACATGACCGTCCAGAGACTTTCATACTCAAGTTGGTTGGTGAGGAGAATGCGATGAGACTGATCGCTTAAAATAAATTCCTTATAATTGTTCCTGCCAGCGAATTTTTTTGCAATAGCTTGAAAACGCAGCTCAGAATGACGTTCTTCATTTTGTTATAAACAGTACGAAACTGCTCTAAATAAGCAATTTCCATCACTGTTATAGGTTATGGCAGTACATTTTGCAGGGGAACATAGAATCACTTCGCCAACTACTGGAATGACCATAGGCCTATACTCAATACTCACTTCGACAGTCACCCTAATGGAGGCAGTTTTTGAATTCTATGTCCCGTGCATGTCAAAAATCGTATTAACACATGGAGGCTCACCTATTCTTGTCTATCGCCCCGGAGACCCGGGTTACATTTCCTGCTCTGCCAAGAAATTTAATTCTGGTCTCAGGGCAAAATCGGGGCACATTCAGTCTCTTGAGGTATAACTAAGAAGAGGAAGGTTTAATTCCCACCTCGACAATCTTGGATGTGGTTTTCCGTGGTTTCCCACTTCCACTTAAGGCAAATACCGGGATGGTTCCTAACTTAAGGCCTTGGCCGTCCCCTTGCCATTTACCACCTTAATTACAAATACACACAGTAATGCAGCCACACAATAACACAGGTTATCAGAGAAAATTTCACACATACACACCCAAGTACACGGGGCTGAGTGACCAAGATGTCGGAGCCCTTCAAACGAATTATATTTGCCAAGTGTCTCTCATAGCGAAAGCAATTGTGGACACGCGCGAGTGCCTGGAAAACTACTTTTTTCTTTAATAATTTAAGAGTATATCGACGATGCATAATTATAACTTTTAGTCTAGGACGCCAATAACTTGACTACCGAAGCATTGGGAAGAAATTGCAATATTAAGGTACATAAACAACCTAGCCTACACATTCAACTGTCGGTTAATGTTCCTCAACATTTCCCTTCTTAAATATTCCCCTCCTTTATAATTTTCCGTCACGTGAAAACATGCCATGTCTTGTGTTTTAAATATATCGATGCAATGGTGTTGCCATCTGCTGTCAGTTAATGGAACTATATGGGCGATGTACTGCCATCTGTTGTCAGTTATAGGAACTGATTGCAGATATTTAAACGGCATACTGCGGACAACAGTTTGCTCTTTTGATCACATGCTGCAATGCAATGGTAAAACGAAAACAAAACGTATTTAGAGGGAATATAGAAATAAGTATCTTTAACAGACATAAAACCTTACTAATACTCCGTGATTAAACAATATTTCAGTGGTAAAAAAAAATACTGGCGAGGGCTAGGATCGAACCGGTGCCTCTTGGAACCACAGACGGTCGCCTTAACCACATGGCTACTCTCGCACTGATGTTTAGAAGCAGACGCAGCCATTCATTATATTCCAAAGCCGCTGTTTGAAGGAAATAATCAATTTCATTATCCAAATAAATCAATGTTGCACATTCGTATACGTTCATACTGTTATTATATTGTATTGTCAGAACTTGGTTAATGTATGTTTTCAATTACATGGAAGCTTATTAAATAACTTACATTTTAATGGACTTCTCACCGCCATTTTGTCATGACCCCAGGCGGATTGTGCGCATGCGTGAGGGGCTAGAATTCTGCTATTTTCTATATTAATTTAAAAATATACCGTAATATATTTGTTTATTTTAGAGACACTCTGCAAATCTAGAGGCCAAGAGCTTTCGTTAGAGTGCTCTACGAAGTAAATCGGTTCTGTCGTTTTCTCAATCTCGTGGTAACAAAAATCACCTTACTGTTTTAAATATATAGATATATATATAGATTATGACCAACCTAATAATCTAGTCTCTACCAAATTTTGCAACAACATACCTTTATGTGGGTAGCATATTCTGACCAAACTGCAAGATCGTCAGCCCAATAATTTGCAGATGGTGGCCAAGTATGTGTGGAAATCGATTCCCCCTATCAATTCAAGCACGGTGAAACCGAATTGAACGAAATTTGGTACAGAGGTAGCACTAGCAAAGGGCACCTCAGTGTCATGTTTGATATCGCCGCCATCTTGACGCAAACGGAATGACGGCCACCCAAATATTAAAAGCTTAAATCAAATTACGACCATCCTAATCATTTGATCTCTACCAGATTTTGCAACAACATGCCTTTTTGTGGAAAGCATCTTATGACTGACTACAAGGTCATCAGCCTAATAGTTTGCAAATAGCGGCCATGTATGTGTGCAAATCTATTCCCCATATCAATTCAAACACGGTGAAACAGAATTGAATGAAATTTTTTACAGAGGTAGCTCTAGCAAAGGGCACCTCATATTCATGTTTAATATCCCTATAGCACGTTGTATTTCAACAAGCTACTACAACCAACATTCAATTATACTCCTTGAAAAGGACAAAGAGTTATAACAATATCCATGCATTTAGGAGAAAGTAGGCTATATGTTCTTTACTGAACATCTTGTTTTTTCTGAATTTCTACGGAATTTTTCGTTATTAACGCGTTTCAGACTGTTTTATGACGGATGCGTGCGAAATTAATTTTTTTGTCCGTCTGTTTGTCTGTGGACAATATTTGTGTCCTTATAACTCGAGAACGGCTTTGTGGATCAACGTAAAATTTGGTAGAGATATCCATCAGAGGTACGAAACCAATCATTGATGTAACTCTTCTCCGTACCTCTCGTAAAAGCGGGGCCTACCCCCTTAAAATACCTGCTGCAATCGTCGCAGTAGGGTGAGACAAAGCTCATTTTCAGCCCCCGAAAACCACATTTTAAGGCCCTAAAACCAACAGGTTCTGAGATATTCCCAGAAAACTAATTTCATTTAATAAACTATCTGCTTCAAGTACGATTCTGGTAAATTGATTCTGAATAACAAAAATTTGTGAACATTTGGCCAAATACTTTTAAGTATTATTGAACTGTGAACCTCCGAAGAAAGAGATGTCATTCCATGAACCAAGAATTAAACTTTTCAACTCATCCCCGCCAGACAAAGAGGAAATAAAAGAAATCATTAAGAACCTCAAAACCAACAAAACATCCGGTAAGGACTCAATCGTGGCGGAATTACTAAAATACTCAAGGGTCAACAGTTCGTGAGTCCTCTCCAAAGCATTTGGGGCACGGAAAAGATACCAGATGTCTGGAAGAATGCTATCATTCACCTTTTCCACAAAATGGGAGACAAGACTAACGTTAACAACTATAGAGGCATATCCCTCCTGTCAGTTGCCTACAAGATATTGTCTAAAGCGCTTCAGAATAGAATTGAGAATCAGATAGATCAACAGTTAGGGGAATACCAAGCAGGATTCAGGAAAGGGCGGTCATGTGTGGAATAGATAATTATCATCAAGACTTTAATCAAAACTAAAACTTTAGCAGCAGACAAGAAGGTAGGGGAGACCGGGGCACCATGAGCCACTAAAATGTACACCCTCAAAAGTTATTTTAAATATAACATTATCTGTCTAGTTTTTGTTTTATAATTAATGGATCATCTATATTTTAAAATTCATTGTGTACATTAGTTAAATATTGCTTGGTTTTTCAGAAAGGAGGAAAAGTACATTTCTTAATGAATGACTCATTGTGCCCCATCCCTGGGGTACTATGAGCCAGTCAGCGGGGCACAATGGGTCGTACAGGCAAGAAGTAGGTTTGGTCAAGAAATGTCCATAAAAGAAGTTGAAAAGGAAATTTAATATAATCCAAGCATTGTTGCTGAATATAGAAGAACATTATTATAACAGAAGTAATAAGAAACACATAAATAAAGGATAAGTACAAATGAAATCATAAAACACATGATTAGAACATAACTACAAAAAAGTAAGAAAGACGTTATTAAAACTGTATTGGTCACTGAAAGGTCGAGAAATGATCATTGATATGGAATACAAAACTTGTGACATGTGAATTTAGAATAAGAGCTGTCTTTCTAGCGCATATTGAATGAACTTAATTTTACAGGGAATTTCACGAATGATCTTTAACGATGAGTTTCTTTATCACACTCCTCAGGATTGGGCAGGACAAATAAGATATCTCAACGTCCCACTGTTGAAATGTCATCTTCTTGAGTAAAAACAAATTTTTCACGTGATTGTTTTGAACATCTCATAAACATTACTTCATACTCTTTCCTTTCATTAGATTCATTAGTGACCCTCAATATCTTCCCAACATAATGCATTTTACTTTTTATCCCTAAACTCAACCAGCACATAGTTATCTTTTTCAGGTTCTTTCTCAGGAATCGTATAAGATTCATCCCCCTCCTCATCAGCATCATCATCATCGCTCTTGCTATCCAGAGACTCTACTTCTCCAGTGTCACTCTCCGAATCATGTTCATTGCGAAAGAGCCTTTTTTTGCAGTTGGTCTTCTCCTCTGTTTCTGTTTCTTATTTTCCCTTTCTTGTTGTTTCCTTCTTTTTATATCAAATTTTGTTTCTCAGTCAAAATTTTGCTGCTTCCCTGCTGCCTGCGTTTTCTTGTGCCGGACTGAAGTTCTGCCTTTGGATAGCCTCTAATTTCTGCAGGACTTTTGAACTGCCTTGGAACTTCATTAGTTAGCTCCATTTCAAGTGCTGGTGTCTTTGGATCTTCAGCTACTGTCCCCCTCGGTAGAATACATGATGGGTCTTCTAGTGGAGAAGGAGTAGGTTGTGATGGACCAGCTATGTTTTCAATTTCCTGTGTCATTTCACTTGGTGGAAAGGGCCGCTCTGAAACTGAACTTGGGAGGAAGTCTTCATCACTAAAAACATGTGAGTCATAAGGGAATTTACCAGTCTTCCTAAAAGCATTGTTGATGTTGCTTGGTATCATAGCACGTGGAAGGGCTGTGCCAACAAAGCCGCCTACTTCATAAATTGACACAGTTTTCCCTGGATGACTCAACATCCATGAATCAATGGCAGAATTGTAGAACTTCTGAAATGGGCCATATAGTCCAACTCAAGAGGTTGCATCCGGTGAGATGAATGTGGTGGAAGTGTCAAAATATGGACCCCATTTGCTTTAGCTAACTCAAATACCTCCAAACTGATGTGACTCTCATGATTGTCACATATTAAAAGAGATGGGTTTTCCTTTGTGCTGTAAGAGTATTTTATAAAATGATCCATTGTTCTGGCAAAGAGTTCGCTGGTCATCCAGCCTGATGGATTGGCAAGACCCAAGGAGTTGGGCGGAGTGCCAATCAGCATATGACCTCGGAAATTCACCCGAGGAAATATTAATACGGGTGGCAAATAGCTTCCATCAGCACGGATAATACAGCAAGTTGTAATTAGAGTGCCCTTTTCCATGCTTTTGACTTTGCACACAGCATTGGAACCTTTCTCAGCAATTATTTTGCCACTGTTTTGTACTGTCATAGTTTTCGTTTCATCCAAGTTAAATATTCGTGAAGGATCCCCAAGTTGTGGCTCCTTCTTCAATAATGTTTTGTAGTTAGAAAAAAAATGCCTGCACATTATGACGATTGAATGCAGTAGCACGAGCAAGACTACATCCTTCCGGAGACCGAAGTGACAAATCCTTGTGCCTTTTAAAAAATCCCGCCAACCAGTCTTCCCCAGCCATTTGTTTCTCAAGCCATGAATCCGGACATTTAACATCATTAACAATGGCAGTTTCATAGACCAGCTTGCGGCAGTCTTTTGTTGTTAATCCATAAAACATTTTGCAACACAATTTCAAATAAACAACAATTAAACGTTCTTGATCATGACTAAAAACTTTTCGGTGACAGTAGTTTGGTTTTAGTTCAAATTCCACACCAGGTTGTGAGTTCAAGTTTATTTTGCGTCTAAGAGTCTCTCTTGATTCCACATTCATCAGCTGCACTTCTAATACTCCTTCCTCCAGCGACTAAATCTATTGCCCTCCGGAGATCATCTTCTTCATACATCCCCTTGGTAGACTTTCTTTGATATTTTCGAACCATGATCTGTAACGAGAGTGCAAACAACCTGTATTGGGTTGACGAGTTTATCATGAATATTTACTGCGTGACCTATGGTGCCCCATTATTGGTTGGGGCCGATAACCTAGATGTTAGGCCCCTTAAAACAACAATTATCATCATCATATCATTATTGGTTGACCCATCATGCCCCGTATGGCATATAAAATAGGAACTGATGAAATATAACCTACAAATAAATTATAAATGATTACCTCTAATGCAGCAAGATGAGAAAATAAGTGTTGAAACTTGATCCACACTTTCAGTAAATGTTTCTTCAACCATAAAAGCAACACTAAAACATTTTGTATGGATCAACAAATTACTTTCACACCTCAAAAAGCATTAATGTTCCATATATCAAAACACCATGCATAAAGATCACTGCCACCTAGATACAATGAATACCCATCAAGAAGAGAGGCATATGATACCCGAGTTACCAACCCCAATATTCAAAAAATGGCTAAAAACGTAATGATCCATGGTGCCCCATGACTCATGGTGCCCCGGTCTCCCCTAATTATGACATTTGTAGATTTCAAAAAGGCATATAACTCCAACACTCTCCACTACCATTTCATTTGATCTGTCATTCATTTAATCATTGCCCCAGAGGAGTGCGCCAGGCCTCAGCAGCCGGCACAGTTCATATCCTCGCCGCTAGATGGGGGCTTCATTCATTCCATTCCTGACCCGGTCGGAGACTGGAAGCAGGCTGTGGATTTTCATTTCATATGACTCCGTCGACAGGGATACATTAATAAAAGTGCTGAAAGAATTTGGAATAGATGACAAGACAAATAATATAATACAACAAACATTAACAAACACTCGGTCACAACTTAAATTCCTTGGAGATTTATCAGAACCATTTGAAATCAAGACGGGTGTGAGGCAAGGAGGTGGTTTATCCACAATACTTTTCAATTGCGTCTTGGAGAAGGTAATACGAGAATGGCGAAAAGAAATGAGTCGGCAGCATATTCCAAATGGAATCAAGATAGGACACAAATAAGGCTGGATTTAAATTTGAATGTCTTGCATTTGCAGAAGACATTTTTTTTTTCGCTGAGAATATCGAAACTGCCACTAAACATATAGAGGTTTTACAAGAAACACCAGAAAAGGCAGGACTGCAAATATCCTTTGAGAAAACTGAATACATGAACATAGATCCAAAAGAACCAACATGGACAATGAATACCAAGTAAGGTGACATAAAAAGAGTCCACAAATCCAAGTATCTAGGGGAGATTCTGACTCCTAAGAACGATGAGAAGTCAGCTATTGAAGAGAGAGCGCAGAAGATGGAGATTGCGTTCAGATTATGCCAGGAATCTTCTCCTATGAAGCCAAACTCAGACACTATAATACCGTGGTGAGACCAGAATGCCTTTATGCAGCAGAGAAAATAGCTAGAAAGGGAATCACAAATATAGAAAAGAAAGAACGTAAATTTCTCAGGAAATTTCTGGGACCCAAGAAAGCAACAAAAAATGAGTTTACCTTCCGTTTGAGATCAAATCAAGAGCTATATAAAAATGCGAGAACATTTCAAAATCTATGAGGAAAAGACGATTGAATTTCCTTGACACTTGAAAAGAATTGGACCAGAACGCCTAGCAAATAAAATACTCATATTTCAGGAAAGGAGAAAAACTCAAGTACCATGGATGAAAAATGATTATTCGGATCTTAAACAAGAAGTTCCGTGACGAACTGAAGAGCCTACTTTTCTTAAATTGAAGATCCATGCAAATCTATATAGACCTATCTAGAATAATGACGAAATTAAGTTGGTAAAATCGAAATCTCTAATTAGTTCGAAATATACCTGGTATAATGTAGCCTAATAGAGCACTACAGTTGGCAGCCCTGGTGACTGAATGTATTCTTAGTTCTATCTCTTAGGGTACAGAATACAAACTTTGGTTGAAGTCCAATGGATAGCATGGACGTTACATGCAGTTAGACAATGGATCTATCAGCGCGCGTAAATTCATGTTGGCAACAATGTTGGTTGGTTGGTTCTTAAGTTTAGGGGCTGCGACAACGCGGTCATGTAGCCCCGTGTACTTTGGGTGTGTGTAGAATCTGTCTGATAACCGGTGTTAATTGTGATGGCTGTATTAGTGTGTGTATTTGTTTTTTAATTTAAGTGCAGACTGCAACTTAGAATTTTTCAAATAGTTCCTACTTTTGCCGCCAAACGCCACCGTCAACGACTACTAGGCTTAGTTCAGAACTTAGCTACTAGACGCCACCGCAGTCGGCTCTTGGCAACGAACATAGAAACCTAAGAGCGTTGTTTACATTCATAACCTATACAATTTAGTTTCACACAGGTGTAATTAGTGGAAAGTTCTTTAACATGCCATAAATCTATGACATGGGACCGCCGGCTTTACTTCCCCTCCGAAGGAAGGCATACTGAGGGATTTTTGGCAACAATGTCATGCTTGTGTTAGTCATAAATAATCTGAAATATTATGATCTCTTGTTGTGCCAATTTTGGATGAAATCCATTTGTTAGTATAGAAGTCACATGTATTTTAAAATTGGACCCCTCAGCAGGCTTAGAGTCGTGTTGGCAGCACTGACGTATATAAGCTTCTCCAAATTAATCTAGAATGTCAGGTACTATACGTGTGCATAGTTTAAAGCTGTTGGCTTGCATACTTTCTGATACATTGGTATTTGGATAAGAACATAAAGAGAGCATTTATTATCAGAAGGCAGCCCTGGTGGCTTTTAAGAATACGCTCGGTCATATCTGTTTATGCACACATAGTACGTACGAAATTTGGTTGAAATCCAATTGATAGTGTAGAAGTTATATACATTTAAAAAATTGGAACTATCAGCAGGCTTATAGTAATTTTGGCAACACTGCCATGCATAGCCTCTTGGAAATTAAACTGAAATAATAATATCTATATGTGTGCCAATTTTGGAATAGCTCACATGCATACCTTCCAAGATATCCAACTTGGAGCTCGAATTTCAATTGCGGTTTTTCAACAGTTGGTAGCACTGATATCATTTTCAAATATGGGCATGAGATATTCAGGTCTTTACTCATACCAAATTTGTATTCGATTGCTGCAGCTGTTTAGGAATTGATAGGGGGGGGGGGGGGGGGACACACAGCCAGCCAGCCAGACAGAAGGACAGACAGACAGACAAACAGACAATTGCCCGGATCGATCTCATAAGTCTACTTTTTCCTCATTTTTAGCCTATTTTCAGTTTATGAAAAAATATGCTTATAAGATCACCTTTTCTCCGTGTGTCTGTCTGTGCGTGAGCGCGTGTGTGGGTCGTGTGTGTGTCCCCTCCTAATAAAATCTAAACGGCAGGAGCGATTTCAATGAAACTCGGTAAGGTCATAGCACCATTTTGGCCAACCCTGACCGTACCCTTCAAAATGTATTACGTCTCGCCAATCCAACATGGCGAAATATTTCACCAGCATTAAATATCTCCGAAACTATTACCGATATCACCCTGACGTTTTGTACGGTGAACAAGGGAACTACTAGAACTTCACCTATCAGACTTTTGTAAACCTGGTAACTACAAAACCAACATGGCGGCAAGCGAAGTTGCGACTTTAAAATAGACGTTTCTCGCGATTTAACCAACCAAACGCATTGAAACTTAGTACAGTATATGTCTATACACACCGTAATGCACCGACATCAAATTTCGTTCAATTGTTTCCATAAGCTCAAGATGGCGGCAGTGCGAAATATTTTACCGGCATTCTATATCTCCGAAACTATTACCGATGTCACCCTGAAATTTTGTACGGAGATGAAGGGCACTACAAGACGTTCATATGTGAGACTATCAAAAACCTGTTTACTACAAAACGAACATGGCGGCCAAGCGAAGTTGAAAATTTTAAATAGACTTTTCACGCGATGTAATCATCCAAACGCAATGAAACTGTGTACAGCAAATGTTTATACACATTATAATGCACTGGCATCTAATATTGTTAAATTGTTTTCATAACCTCAAGATGACGGCTGTGCGATATTTTAAAATTATTTTTTTGTTTCTTGTGTCGTAATCATGCGATCGAAGAGAACGTTTGAATAATGAAGCTACGCAATAATTTTTCTTTATGGTACATAACTATATGGCGTATACATACAACAATCCAAAATGGCGTCTGTCCGAAATATTTGACGGTTCTCAGTGTCTACGAATCATTAATAGCAATCAAACTGGTTTTTTTTTCAATGTTCATAGAGGCTATGAACATAAGTTCATATATAGGACTTTCAATAACCTGGTGAGCACAAATCCAACATTGCGGCGACGCGAAGTATAAATATTTAAGTGGACGTTTCTCGCGATTTAACCATCCGAGTGCAGTGGAACTTAGTACAGTAAATGCTTATACAAATGTTAATCCACTGGGATCTAGTTTATTTCAATTGTTTTCATAACCACAAGATGGCAGCTATGCGAAATTTTAATTTTTATTTCATGTGTCATAATCATGCGACTGACGTTTGAATACCACACGTAAACAATAATCTTCATGCAATAGTACATAAATGAAAATCCAACATGGCGACCATCTGAAATATTTATACGGTTCTCAATATCTACGAATCTATTACAACAATCAAACTGAAATTTTGTATGTTGTTAGAGGCAATTGACCTGAGTAGGATATATGAAAATAGGCTGTATTGTTCTTCACGAAACTACTTGTTGCACAATGTGAAAAGTAGGCTAAAAATGTGGCATTGAGGAGGGGGATATAGCAAACAGAACAAGAAGTTCCGTGAAGAACTAAAGAGCCTACGTTTCTTAAAATTATGATTCATGCCAATGATTAATCTACAGTATATGAACCTATCTACAATAATGACGAAATTAAGTTGATAATATCGAAAGGTCTAATTAGTTCGATGTATACCTGGTATAATGTAGCCTAATAGAGCACTAGAGTTGGCAGCCCTGGTGACTGAATATATTCTTAGGTTCCATCTCTTAAAGTACAGAATACAAAATTTGGTTGAAGTCCAATGGACGTTACATGCAGTTAGACATTGGATCTATCAGCACGCGTCTGAGCATGTTGGCAACAATGTCATGCGTGTGCTGGTCAGAAATAATCTGAAATATTATGTCTGGTTGTGCCAATTTTTGATGAAATCCATTTGTTAGTATAGAAGTTATATGTATTTTAAAATTGGACCTATCAGCAGGCATAGAATCATGTTGGCAGTACTGACTTATATTAATTACTCCAAATTAATCTAGAATGTCAGGTGATATACGTGTGCAAAGTATAGAGTTGTTGGCTTGCATACGTTCTGATATATTGCTATTAGGGTAAAGAAATATAGACAGCATTTGTTAACATTTGGCAGCCCTGATTGCTCTTAAGAATACTTATATTCATATCTGTTACGTTACACAATCCACTTACGAAATTTGGTTAAAATCCAACTGATAATATAGAAATCACATGTATTTAATAATTAGTCCTATCAGCAGGCTTAGAATCATGTTGGTAGAACTCGCGTATATAAGTTACTCCAAATTAATCTAATATGTCAGGTACTATTGAAACCATGTGAATTGGTTCAAGCGTCGAATCCATATTTTATATGTAAAAAAGAGAGGAAATAATGCAGTCTTTAGAATGAATTTGTAAGAATTTTAAGGGTTAATAAGAAGTTGGGCTGTTACAAAATGATGCAAGTGCGGGTGAACACCAGTCACGCGGGCATGAGATCATGGCTGACTCGGCGATAAGAGGCTAGCGCATGATTATTAATAGAGCTGGTAGTTTTCCACTGCGAGTGACGGAGAAGGAGTTTCGGAAATAGGTCTTACTCAGCGATAAAATGGCAACATCGCAATGACGCAAGAAGAGAAATAATTAAAATTAAGCCATTTGCAAGCATTTAATTAATGAAATGAACCCGTCACTGTTGATCATCTTGGAAAAAGAGATTTTTGTGTGTGGAAAAAGTTTATAATAATTGCACAGGAAAGAAGTCAAGAATTGCAGTAACAGAAAGTAAAATCCACGTGTGGATTATTAAACAAGGAAATTACCAGGTCGCCGTTATACAAGTTCGAGCGATCATAAAAGTAAAACGTCAGTGACAGACTTTTATTAGACGAACAAGTTAGCTTCTAGCAAGATACGATATCGTGCAGTAAAATTATTAAGCCGATAGTCAAACCCAGAATAAGAGGATCAGCCGTTCCAGTGAGGGTAGTTCGATCGAGACTTTCAATCATCTCATCAGATTAGGAAGCCGACGTACATAAAATGCAACCCTTTGAAACGGGAAAGAATAAGGAAATCACGTGTGTTAAGGCAAATAATTAATGCCAGAGTGATAAAATTTGATGTGATTCAAGTTTAGTGAAAATTTTGAGTGTAATATATGTTTAGTGAAATTGTATTTGTGTTTAAGTGAAAATGAATCCAAAAATGGTATTCTTTAGATTAAAAGTGATCAGTGTATATGTTTTATGTGATGTTGAAAAAGTGTTAGCAAGTGTAGATATGATCATGAATATGGCTTAAGAAGCAATCAGTGGGTGAAATGTTCCATCGATGGAGAACTCGGTCTCTGACCGTAAAATCATGTGAGTACTAATTTCATTATTATGTGTTTTTGGGAGGATTTGCGTATAATCCTCAGGAGTGGGAGTAGGGATGTTTGAAACATGTGAAATATAGTTTGCGCGATCTGAACGATTAATTTGATTGAAATATAAATAATGTGAAGTATTAATGAATCCCTAGTGGAAAATATTCAGTGGAATATCAGATAATGGTAAATAATATAACTATGGTAAAGCAAGCGCGATAATAATAATAATAATAATTTAATTAATTAATTATGTGATATTTTATGTTGAATAAGTGGTTGCTGCAAGAGCCCCTTAGATGAATTGTTAAATTGTTGTGAATCAATATGTTCTTAATGTTATAAATAATTATTGTTGATGGAGGCTAAGGCTGAATATATTATTTTTGAGACGAAGGTCAAATTTTGATTTGAAATCATTTCTTTCTTTCTTTCTTTCTTTCTTTCTTTCTTTCTCTGAAAGGCAACTTGGCTATTTTATGTATGAGCGCCTTGTCGCGCAATTGAAATAATTTGTCACGCTAGGAACGCGTTGAAATGCTCGGTAATAATAATTGTGAGGGACAGTTAGTAGCGGTAATGCGTTATGTTGAATTGTGGTATTGCAATACTGAAAAGGGTGCAATTTATGTTGTATTATGAGCGCTGGTTGCGTGCTATGCCTTCCTTAAGTCGCTTATGTTGTAAGTCCTCAAAGTTGGTATACTGCTCCAGAGGCATTTTAAAGGATTGAACTCAGAGTCGTCCGCGTCGTAGCGCCTATTATATTTGTTATTTTATGGATTTTCTTACCCACTAATGAGAACACTTCGTAATTATACTTAACCGAAGCTAAAAGAATAGGTCTGCAGAACCTAATATTGTCTTGTCGTTAATTGGTATTACAAGCCTTGTCTATCAGAAAAAAACGCATTTGAAGCAGCTGGCAGTAGCGCTGTATAGCCGTCTCTTGAGGAAGCGAGACTGTGGGTCCCCCTCCCTCCATAGCCATAAATCAGCCAAGTATTTGAGACAGACCGTTATACAATCTCTTATAGAGAAAGGTCAAGAACGAGCTGTCAGAATCACGGTACACGGAAGTGTTTAAGATTGTTTTAACGACCCAGTATTTGAACTGAGGTCCTTTTACATTCGTTATTATCGCTTGCAGAGTTCATATCGTTGCTTCCGTAAGATATAATTGTCTTTGAAGACAATATAATACAATCCCTATCGTTATTATTAAATGATTCAGTTTATTCACGAGTTATTATGAAAATGTTAAGATTTTGGGAGTAATGCTAAGTTGACTTGGTCAGTAGTTTTCTATAACTCGGGGATACGCATGTTTTTCCAATCACGGTAGTGAGTTGGTAGCTTGAGAAGAGAGATGGTAACAGATGAACATTGTGGGAGCCCAAAATTAATTAATGAGTAGCCATACTATGATATTGTGATTAAAGCCAGATATACTCATGTAAAAATTAAATGGTGTGTGTTTAATTGTTAACAAAATGCATGTAAACTTTACCGAGCCATTTCGAGCACGTTTTTAAAGAATTAGGATTGATGCTATATGGGAGTGAAAATATGGGAGTGGTTTTTGGATAACCAGTAATTATTATTTTGTGAATATTTAATTTGAATTCCTTGTTCATCTTTGGACAAGTGTGAAGTGTAGTGTCAGTGTTTTTATGTTTATTTTTGTAGCGCCATATTTTGAATAATTAAATGTTTTGATAGTAGGTTTTTTTTGGAAGTGTATCCTATGCTTAACCCAAAGTGTGTAAGTCACAGAGTGGGAGAACATACCATGAACCCCGATACTCCAGATTGAGCATTGCTGGCGAACTGTGATTTGCATATTTCATTGTTGAAATGGGCACACTATACGTGTGCATAGTTTAAGGGGGGACGTACACGAAATACATGTACAAATACAATCATTCACCAAATCCACACTTTTGAAGTTACACAAATGAAATTTTGTACAATGGTTAAAAATAGTTAATTGCTTCTACTGACAAATTTTCGAAATTTTAACAAAACAATTTGAATTAGTTTTCAATTCTCAAATTTGATGAACCCATGATTTACAAAGGTACATTTTTCTGACAAACTATCCGACAGATTCTCAAGTAAATTGTACAGTATAACCTCAATATATATAGAAACTAATACACATAAGCTTTTTTAATAGATTGACATTTAATGAATTTATACTTAATTGTTTTGTAAACTGAAAAAAAAAATCGATAAAAATTGTGCATTCATTCTGGTATATCTCGGCGTACATGAATTAAATTAAAATTTCCCTCTCTGTATATGTTTGTTATACACACTGCAATGTGGATGCCAAAAATCATGGCTCTATCTGTCCATATTTCTGAGAAAAATGTACCTGAACAATAGAAAAATGAAAATAGAAATTGTGAGAAAATGCACTTTTAAGTTGAACTGACTTTATCCTTGCCATTCCGTTTATAAAAAGGCACCAGAACTGTACTGAGTGTCCTCCTTTCCTTCAAGACTTCTCTTCTGGTTTCTTTTCTTCTGTCTTGTGTTCTTTGCAATATCTTCAATGGATTTCTCAACTGAATTTTTACGTTGTGTGTCAATTTTCTTCAAGATGTCTTGAGTGAATGCTCCAACCTTGAAGCCCATTCTCTGCAAGACATTCATCCTTGGACCATACGTTAATCTCATGTTTGCCTCATAGTACCAATTATTTGATTTTGAAGTTTTAAATGACGTGTCAGCATCACAGTCCTTGCATAAAATGTGTACATTACACACCATGCCACTCTCTTACCATCATCGAAGAATTCCAGATTGTTGCCGCCACATTTCTTACAGATACATGCAGATTTCACTGCACTAGACAACAACTCAATGTCAATCAACCTATATCCAGTGCTATCACGAAAAAAATCATTATTATCACTAATATTTTCACTTGTAATCTTCCATCTGGAGCTGCTGGGTGGTGAGCTCACATGTTCAAAGCATGTGATCTGGTCAGACCTAACCTCGCTTCCATTATCGGTATAATTAGCATACCTAGAATCGATTAAAGTACGCACACACTCTTTCACATCTTTTTAATCAACTTTCGTTGTATTGGCATAATTCAAATAACACAATCAATTACAACGAGTAGTTATTCAACGAACGCAAGCAAATACAAGTAATCACAATTTTTTAACAATGATTACGATGGTCTATTGTTTCCAAGGAGATTATATAACAGTCACAGATGTACAAAACAAAGAGAATATACTTCATGGCCTTGTCGATGTTTGCATAGTAACTTTGCTTGAAGAAATTGCTCAGAAACTCGGTTTGTATAACTAATACCAAAGAGTGTCTTCGCCAAGTGGGCGTGGCATGATGTACACGTTGGGCATTTAATTATTTTATGGCACTTAGGATGCGAATTGGATTATGAAACTTGTGGAAAGTATTGTCAATGATTTGTTCTAATTGATAAAACATGATGTTCAGTAAAGAACATATAGCCTACTTTCTCCTAAATGCATGGGTATTGTTATAACACTTTGTCCTTTTGAAGGAGTATAATTGAATGTTGGTTGTAGTAGCTTGTTGAAATACAACGTGCTATAGGGATATTAAACATGAATATGAGGTGCCCTTTGCTAGTGCTACCTCTGTAAAAAAAAAACATTCAATTCGGTTTCACCGTGTTTGAATTGATCCGGGGAATGGATTTGCACACATACATGGCCGCTATTTGCAAACTATTGGGCTGATGACCTTGTAGTCAGTCATAAGATGCTTTCCACAAAAAGGCATGTTGTTGAAAAATCCGGTAGAGATCAAATTATTAGGATGGTCGAAATTTGATTTAAGCTTTTAACATTTGGGTGGCCGTCATTCCGTTTCCGTCAAGATGGCGGCGATATAAAACATGACACTGAGGTGCCTTTTGCTGGTGCTACCTCTGTACCAAATTTCGTTCAATTCGGTTTCACCGTGTTTGAATTGATAGGGGGAATCGATTTGCACACATACTTGGCCACCATCTGCAAACTATTGGGCTGATGATCTAGCAGTTTGGTCAGAATATGCTTCCTACATAAAGATTTGTTGTTGCAAAATTTGGTAGAGACTAGATTATTAGGTTGGTCGTAATTACATTTTAGCCTATAACATTTGGGTGGCCGCGATTACGCTTCCGTCAAGATGGCGGTGATATAAAACATGACACTGAGGTGGCCTTTTCTAGTGCTACCTCTGTACCAAATTTCGTTCCATTCGGTTTCACCGTGTTCGAATTAATATGGGGAATCGATTTTCACACAAAGATGGCCGCCATCCGCAAAATATTAGGCTAATGACCTATTAGTTTGGTCAAAGGATGCTCCCTCCATAATGGTATGTTGATGCAAAATTTGGTAGAGATCGGATGATTAGGTTAATAGTAATTTGATTTAAGCTTTGATCATTTGTGTGGCCGCCATTACATTTCCGTCAAGATGGCGGCGATATAAAACATGACACTGAGGTGCTCTTTGCTAGTGCTACCTCTGTACCAAATTTCATTTCATTCGGTTTCACCGTGTTCGAATTAATAGGGGTAATCGATTTTGACACAAAGATGGCCGCCATCCGCAAACTATTAGGCTAATGACCTATTAGATTTGTCAAAGGATGCTTCCTCCATAAAGGTATGTTGTTGCAAAATTTGGTAGAGATCGGATGATTAGGTTAGTCGTAATTTGATTTAAGCTTTGAAAATTTGTGTGGCCGCCATTACGTTTCCGTCAAGATGGCGGTGATATAAAACATGACACTGAGGTGCCCTTTGCTAGTGCTACCTCTGTACCAAATGTCATTCCATTCGGTTTCACCGTGTTCGAATTAATAGGGGTAATCGATTTTGACACAAAGATGGCCGCCATCCGCAAACTATTAGGCTAATGACCTATTAGATTTGTCAAAGGATGCTCCCTTCATAAAGGTATATTGTTGCAAAATTTGGTAGAGATCCGATGATTAGGTTAGTCGTAATTTGATTTAAGCTTTGAACATTTGTGTGGCCGCCATTACGTTTCCGTCAAGATGGCGGCGATATAAAACATGACACTGGGGTGCCCTTTGCTTGTACTACCTCTGTACCAAATTTCGCATTCTGTTTCACCGTGTTTGAATTAATATGGGCAATCGATTTTCACACAAAGATGGCCGCCATCCGCAAACTATTAGGCTGATGACCTATTAATTTGGTCAAAGGATGCTGCCTCCATAAAGGTATGTTGTTGCCAAATTTGGTAGAGATCGGATGATTAGGTTAGTCGTAATTTGATTTAAGCTTTGAACATTTGTGTGGCCGCCATTACGTTTCCGTCAAGATGGCGGCGATATAAAACATGACACTGAGGTGTCCTTTGCTAGTGCTACCTTTGTACCAAATGTCGTTCAATTTGCGCTCACCGTGTTCGAATTTATAGGGGGGGACAGACATTCAGAGTACACACACTCAGACACACACACACACACACACACACACACAGACTCACACACATACACACACACAGACAGACACTTTTTTTCGCCCTGTAGTGATCTCATAAGTCTACTTTCATTTTTTGCAAAAATCGAAAGTAGGCTAAAAATAAAACGAAAAATGACATTTTCTGACATTTTCATGTACGTCCCCCCTTAAAGCTGTCGGCTTGCATACTTTCTGATATATTGGTATTTGGATTTTAAAAAAATAGAGAGAGAGAGCAATTATTAACAGTTGGCAGCCCTGATGGCTCTTAAGAATACGCTCAGTCATATCTGTTTATGTACTCATATTACATACAAAATTTGGTTGAAATCCAATTGATAGTGTAGAAGTAATATGCATTTAAAAATTGGACCTATCAGAAGGCTTAAAATTATTTTGGCAACACTGACATGTATGGCCTCATGGAAATTAAACTAAAATAGTATTATCTACAAGTGTGCCAATTTTGGAATAGCTCCCGTGCATACCTTCCAAGATATCCAACATGGAGCTCACTTTCTAGTGCGTTTTTCAGCAGTTGGTAGCACTGACATCATTTTCAAATATGGGCCTGAGATATTCCGGTATACATCTTTACTCATACTAAATTTGGTTTAGATTGCTGCAGCCATTTAGGAGTTCATAGGGGGGGGGGGCACACACACACAGACAGACAGACATACATACATTTTCCCGGATCGATCTCATAAGTCTACTTTTTCCTCATTTTTGCACAATGTGAATAGTAGGCTAAAAATGTTCAGAAGGAAAATTGCGGAGGTGACAGATCTGTCCGTAGAGAACCCCAGGAGAACTCTAAGGGTGTTCTCGGTCGAGGAACGAGCAAGAGTGAGCCAACGAAAGTAAGAGTGAGCCATGAGTGAGGTAAGCTGCCTAATGTGTTATGATAATCTCCAGTAGATACCTGAATTTAAATCTGATTTTCTTCTCTTTACATTCTTGGAGATAATTGAGCCAATAACTAACTGCTCTTTGCATCCGTGGCTCGATATCTTACAACCTTTCTGTTCCTCTGCTAGCCTAACTAACCTTCAGCTGAGAAGTATCCAAACAGCATGACTTGTGCCTTTTCTACCTTCCCATAAATGGCCGAGAAACGATTTTCACGCATGGAATGTAGTAGTAGTAGTAAATAAGGATCCATGTACGTCTTGTAATATTCATAATATTCTTTTAAGGTGTAGAGGTATTGATGTGGGCGCCTTGCATATAGTAGGAAGATATATTGATAATCTTATGTATTCTTAATTGGTGGATCTGTCTTACGTATAAGGTAAGTAAAACCTTGAGTGAAGTTATGAAATTCTTGTTTATGGCTCTTAACCAGTTTTGTGAATATTTTCGATAGCATTAGGTGAATTGCTGTGAATTTCTATAGCCGGTAATTTTCGACGGGTGCTTTAAAGTTAATGTTATTTATAACCTAACTAACCTTCAGCTGAGAAGTATCCAAACAGCATGACTTGTGCCTTTTCTACCTTCCCATAAATGGCCTAGAAACGATTTTCACGCATGAAATGTAGTAGTAGTAGTAAATAAGGATCCATGTACGTCTCGTAATATTCATACGCAAGGGCATTGTCCCTAAGTTCCTTTAAAATAAATGCTAATATGTTTCTCAGGTGATACAATTTGTCGGTCAAATGGAGTTAAGCAGTAGATACCTAAAGAAATGATGTTTTACCAACTGGGTACAATAGAGTGTAATGGTGTTAAAATAATTTTAACGGTATTTCAACTAAAAAGGCACAAAAATACTCTAGTCTACTTCTGTATAAGTTTGCAACGTCACAGTGTAATGCAACTATGACATGGAATGCAAAAGAATTTCGTGCGATTATTTACAGTAATTAGATAATAAACTTGCAGACATAGAGTGAATATTCATTCTCTTTACCGGGCAGCAGTAATCGCACAAATAAATAGCAGACATAGTTTACAAGCTGTTTGCTTTATACCTCTCCCTGCTCTGCATAGTACGACTTCCATCCCGCGTAAATTTGCTCGAAACAAAACAATATCGCATAAAAAAAGAGCAATTTTTTTTGTTGTGTTTTGTGTGTGAAAAAAAAAAAGAATAGCCTATATTTATATTACAATCACCAGCACCATTGCCACGTATTCGCTCTTCTCTGTAGTTTCAACATAAAGGGTCCGGTAATATATCCGCTCCACCCCCGCACCCCCCATCCCTTTGCCCTTTGCTTTGCCACCAAACCTCGTACAACCAGTTTCAAAATACAAAAGGTAGTCTGCCTGACCCGGTGTGTTAGTGCCTATGATGAACTTCATGGGTTATTTTCCGCACTCTGCCCGCTAGGGAACATATTACCGCGGCTGATGGATTATTAAAAGATGTAATATTCCATGTGGTTATTACTCTCAGACAGCTCAGTAGACACTGTCATCGTCACAATCTCTCATTCTTATATAATAGTCCCAGTCAGGGGCGGCTCCTAACTAGATTTATAAGGTGTCCCAGATGATATTGTAGTTGTTTCATAAAACACATTGTTTTATATTTGTCATTTAATGTTGCCGATATTGCCACTACCATCATTCCACACAAGACAACATTTGAAAAAAATATATAAATAATTCATCCATCAAAATGTTTACACACGTGGCTCCTTATTTGAAAATATATAATTTACTCCTGTGCTTAGATGAAACAAATCACCTTGGTTGATGAGATCCTATTTTTAGCCTACTTACGAATTTCGCAAAAAATGAAAGTAGACTTATGAGGTCTACACGGGCCAAAAGTTGTCAGTCTGTCTGTGTGTGAGTGAATGTGCTGTCCCCCCTCCCCTATCAATTCCAACACGACGAAACCGAATTGAGCAAAATTTGATACAGAGGTAGCACTAGCAAATGGTACCTCAATGTCATGTTTTGCATCGCCGCCATCTTTAACAAAACTGAATGGCGGCCACTCAAACGATCAAAAAGTAAAATGAAATTACGACGATCTCTACCAAATATAGGACGCATCTAGCGCCCAAACTTCAATGTCATCAGCCAGACCATTTCAAGATAGTAGCCGTGTGAATTGTGCAAGCATTATAATTCATATCCTAGAAACCACCAGTTCCGATTATCAAACTGAGAATGGAAACATGGTCCGTTCGTCATTTTAAGTTCGTATTATAATATTACACGGTGGCAGTGACTTTTAGAAGCCGAGCCGTCTCGGTTACAAGACACGATGGTAGCTGATATCTTGTGCTTGACCTATATTTCACAAGTTTGAGTAATTCATGCAATATAACCTACTGATAGAAATAATATAAACTTTGTATGAAATGCTTTATAATAAAATTATACGCCACTGAAGAAATCGTTTAGTTCAAATCATTATTCGCTAAGACGTTGTATGTAAGTCAATTAATAACGATGAATTTCGGTGGATAGGCCTATGTTTGGCCGGGGTTCAAAACCTATCACAGTTGTTTTTCTTTTCGCTTGACTTTTTTATTATTTATTGTTCTTTAATTGCTCAGACGTTATAAAATTGAGTATTATATTATGCATATTACAATGGAGAATATGTATTTAATTAAAACAACATTCGTCATCGGATCTGCATGAGAGACATCTAACAGCAACCAGATGAACTATGAGGGTGACAAACATGGCCAACTGGATGTGAGCTGCGCCCCGGCCTGGCGTTGGAACAGCAGTAATTGAAAAGCTTCCTCTAATGACCGCAAGAATGCACTCGCTTTATTAGGATTATCTTCCGCGATTTTTTTTCCCGCCAGATGTCATGACTAGTCTATGTGGGACTTCATTGGTTTGCCTTCCGTTGGCATTCTATACGCATCGAATTTGAAGAATCACAAGTTGAAAATACCATATTTTTTATTTTAAAGGGTTTCTAACAGCCTATTTTGTCTTATTTGAAAATGTTATTTCAACTAAAGAACAAAACGATCCACGTAGTACTTGTACTCTAGCTGTTAGTGTTAGTTCAGGATATTAATGAATATATTTATTTAAATAGCGATCGAAAATAAAGAATGAACATGTACACTAAAATTGCGCTCTGGTGATTTGAATTTCATAGACTTTCATTGGTTGTTTTCTTTTATTTCTACAGAGCTGAACGTGTTAGCGTTCATAAGATTTACTGCACTTCATATAGTACAAAGTTGGAACCTAAAAGACCTCTCTCGTCATTTCTTTTGATAATGATAAAGCAAGAAAAACTTTATTAAATATCATCCACATCGAACATCTAAATATCCGGTTTATGCACTAGGGAGCAGTGCAAGCAAAACTTTGAAATTGGAAGATATATCTCTTAGTTTGCTCCTATTCCATTGATCTGCGCTACGTACGGTAGCATTGGTTAGGATCAGCACCAACATTTTTAGACTACTTTCGATTTTTGCAAAAAATGATTACGATTCAATCAGGCCTGGCGTCAAAAAATCAGCTTATCGTACATAGGGAGGTTTAAACGGTCCTCAAGGAGGTGACTGGTAGGATTAATTAGCATTTTACAATATAATAAGCAACCGCAACGGCATAAAACGCTAATGAAATCGTCCATTCTGAGATAAAATATGGTATGCAGTTATACTAAACCAGTTGTTAACGTAATGTTAGCGCAGGGCGTGTTTAGCGTAGTGATAGTGGTTTAGACTCAAAAGTCTAGAGGTCCGTGGATCGAATACAAGCAGGTTCAATTTTTTTAAACTTGATTTTTGTGTATTCATTGATTTATGACTACTCACACGTAATTATTGTAAGCATATATAGTGTGTATTTGAAATCGAAAATATTATATATATACTTATAACACCACATATTTCAACAGTCGACTACAGCGATTAAAATTAGTTGCTCTTGATCCGCGGTAGAGTCTATTGTTGTTGATTTTGTTGTTGATTCTTTAAGGACTTTCCGGCATCATGATCTTGTAGCCCCGTGTACGTGGGTGGGTGTAGAAGGTGACAACCTGTGTCACTGGGATGTCTGTAGGCTTACAAGTTTGTGTACTTCTATACGAGGACAGATTTTGGTCGGAAGCTGTTGTTGTTGTTGTTGTTTCATTGGAGATGCGTGGACACCAATGTCATTTAGCCCAGTGTACTTGGGTGAGTGATGAATTTTGTCTGATAACCTGTGCCATTGTGATGGCTGAATTAGTGTGTGTTAGGTATAATTCAGGTGAGGATTCAATCAATCAATCAATCAATGTATAATATCCGTATAGCACGTTGTATTTCAACAAACTACTACAACCAACATTCAATTATACTCCTTGAAAAGGACAAAGATTTATAACTATACCCATGCATTTAGGAGAAAGTAGGCTATATGCTCTTTACTGAATATCTTGTTTATTAATAATATTGTTAATAATAATAATAATAATAATAAAATAATAATAATTCGATATAATATCTCTTTTAGCCTACTAGAGACAGTTACATTTACTGGAACCAGGGGCGGTGTGTCATTAAGGACCGAATGGGGGCCGTCCACCTAGCGCCATTAGGCCAAATTGCACAACATTTGTTTTATTCTCGTCTTTAAAAAATACTTGAAATTGCAGATATTCAACTTAAAACTAGTCTTTTTCCATGATTAAATCCCTAAAAAGAATTCAGTGTTCATAACGCATTCCTAGCTTAAGTTCCTGACAGTCTCGTACGTCGTACTGTAATAGGAAGGGCCGCTCTACAGAACCTTTCATGTAAAATATATGGAGTGACGGGCCGGGTGGGAGAACAGTGAATTGCTCCCGAATTCTCCTGTGCTATGAAGGAACGTTCTTTCCTTATCAAGGGCCTGGAGAATTGGCCCATAATATTGCGTTGGAGTGAAACAGAAGATTCCTCTCTCGTTTACCTACTCCTATCTCTATCTCTGTTTGAAAGTCAAGCCTGTTTAGGAGCCTTTTAACAAGTAGCCTACTTATCCATTGTTCAGGGCTTGTTGAAGTTAAAATTTGACACAAGCATGTATTTATACATTTACAGTTGTCTGGTGTTCCAAGTACAGTACAAGTGTGTTAGTGAATTCTGTGACTGTTGTTAATTTATATAAATTAATATCTATTAAACTTTTGTGAAAGCTGTTTAATAAACTAATCGTGTGAAATATAGGAAAATGAATGGAGTGGAATTTTTGTTAATATATCCTTTTTATTGTATATCTCGGAACTCAAAGTTATATATATAAAACAAGATGTTCAGAAAGAATATATAGCCTACTTTCTCCTAAATGTATGGGTATAGTCATAACTCTTTGTCATCATCAAGGAGTAAAATAGAATCATTCCTTGGTTAAAGACCATGGAAACTATTTACCTCTACCAAACACCAGAGCCTCGGAAAAACTACTAACATCATTGAAGAGAAAATGAGAAGACATACCTCAAGAATTTTATGGAACTGGAGACATGATCGAGCGGACATGGGCAACACCCAACTTTGAGTTTAGGCATGAGGTTACACACCTGGATGTCCTTGGTTTTCACCCCCTTAATGGTATTAACAAATCTTTCCATGACCCTAAAGTGACAGGATGAAAATGTGTAAATTGGCTGACTAACAACGGAACTTCGCGAACATGAACCTCCCTATCATCATGAAACTAGAACGAATGTGATGACATTTGAACCGTAAACTTACATTGGCTACCCCTATAAAGCTACCTGCTTTGAGAAAAGACTATCAAGTCTCCGTACACTGTGTTTGTCATTTATCCTGTTGTAATGAAACAAAAATTGTTTAGCACACGGCATTTAGTGCCGGGAGTGTCCAAGGATATGTTCATCTCGCTAGAGTTTGTAGCTGCTTCTATGGGGACACCCAATGGGGTGAACAATGGACATTATATTCTTCGTCATATCAGAGTTATTGCGAAGTGGCCATACTTCTTCATTGTCACCTTGGAGGCCAAAGTTCGATTCCCGTCTCTGCCAACGGGGTACACTCAGCCCCCTGAGCAAAACTGGGAAGAGGAGAGTTCGATTCCCATCTCAGCCACCCAGAAATTGGTTTTCTGTGCTTTCCCATTTCTACTAGAGGGAAATATTGGTATAAATCCTAATTTAAGGCCACGGCACCCTCCCCTTAATTATGTAAACACTCACAAATACAGATGTTACAACACAGAATATCATACTAATTCTACAAACAGCCAAATTCACGCAATGGAAATGTCCAGTATTTCCGAAGCCCTAAAAGAAACAATAGCAACAAATACCTTCCAATCTTAATCCAAAGTAATAATCAGAGAACACAATTTAAAATGAAGGAGCAGATGACCTAGCTGTTCCGCACCTTGAAAAAACAATAACTAACTCAGCGGTAAAGTTCCCTCCTGCTGTTCCCAAGGTCGGAGGATTGATACCTGGTGCAGTTGGCGTTTGCGGGTGAAAAAATGCGAGGGCGCCGTGTCAATAGTTTTATGGTAAGTTAAAGATCCCCTAAGGGACCAAATTCTGGCACCCCGGTGTTACTAATAGCCACAGTTCTTAAATGGGACGTAAAACCAACAACATTATAACTAACTAGCAGTAGTGCCCGACTTCGCCCGGTGGATTCATTTGTTTTATGGATGATAATGAATACTACTACAGAACTGGCACATGATACTTAACTAACAGAAACCAATATTTTAAATATATATATTTTTGTGGTGGTGGTGGTGGTTGTAGTGGGGGTGATAAGTAGTACAGTATAATGGAAGTAACATTCAGGTCAATTTCCAGTAATGATAATTATGAATAGGGAAACAGCTATTTACTAACTACAGCACTGACACATGTAATTTACAAACAAATTTACAAAAAAATAATAATAGAAAGAACAGTAAGTGAAACAAAAGACACTGCCTAGGGCCTATATCTCATTGGCTGTTAGAAATGTAGAGGCCAATAGTGTCGTCTTTTGTCGCATAGCGCCGTAGGAAAATAATCAGAACTCTTTGGCAAACTTCGGCTGTCCCGAGCTACTGAGGTAGCAATAGAATCATTTATCGCCACAAAGCGCTTAACGATAAGTTTCAGAATAAATGAAGGTAAATTTGAAAGCACCAACGCTTATTGCAGCTGATAACCTAAATGTACTGCACCAACACCATTGCACTTGTACAGAGGAATAATATTTTCATGATGATAACTGTTTAAAGGGGCCTAAGAAATCTTTTTGCACTAATTACTCCCCGTGACTGCAATTTATAAACAGCGCAAGATGCAACTATTTTCGCAATTCTGCACCAGAACACTGGTAGGGGTGACGTGATGCAGCCCGAACTGCCCGTCAACAACAGACTTATTAAAATACTCTTACAGTTACACTACTACGGACATGAATGGTTCTAGGGCCTTAATACGTGGGTTTCAAGTTCATTTTGTCTGTTATTCTAAATGTAGGGAATGGGGAGCGTTGTCCAAAATATCAAGTGAACAGTGTTACCAGCAGGGTTGCAAAGTGTATGTAAAATTTGGTGCAATTAAGATAAACGGTGTAGATTTGTGATGAAGGGCCTAAATGCAGGGAATGGAGGGGTCTGTCCAAAATTTCATGCAGTCAGTGTTACACGCAGGGTTCCAAAGGGTAGGTATACAAATTGCCGTTCAGATCGGTGAAACGGTGTAGATGTGAGCCAAAGGGCCTAAATGCAGGGAATGGAGGGGTCTGTCTAAAATGTCATGCAGTCAGTGTTACACGCAGGGTTCCAAAGGGTAGGTATACAAATTGCCGTTCAGATCGGTGAAACGGTGTAGATGTGAGCCAAAGGGCCTAAATGCAGGGAATGGAGGGGTCTGTCTAAAATGTCATGCAGTCAGTGTTACCCGCAGGGTTCCAAAGGGTAAGTATACACATTTTGGTTCAGATTGGTGAAAGGGTCTAGATTTGTGCCCAAGGGCCTAAATGCAGGGAATGGACTGGTTTGTCATAAATTTCATGTAGGCAGTGTTACTCGCAGGGTTCCAAAGGGTAAGGATACAAATTTTGGTTCAGATCGGTGAAACGGTATAGATGTGTGCCAAAGGGCCTAAATGCAGGGAATGGAGTGGTATGTCCGAAATTTCATGTAAACAGTGTTACTCGTAGGGTTCCAAAGGGTAAGTATACAAATTGCCGTTCAGATCGGTGAAACGGTATAGATGTGTGCCAAAGGGCCTAAATGCAGGGAATGGAGTGGTCTGTCCGAAATTTCATGTAAACAGTGTTACTCGTAGGGTTACAAAGTGTAAGTATACACTTTTGGTTCAGATTGGTGAAAGGGTCTAGATTTGTGCCCAAGGGCCTAAATGCAGGGAATGGACTGGTTTGTCATAAATTTCATGTAGGCAGTGTTACTCGCAGGGTTCCAAAGGGTAAGGATACAAATTTTGGTTCAGATCGGTGAAATGTTGTAGATTTGTGTCAAAGGGCCTAAATGCAGGGAATGGATTGGTCTGTCCGAAATTTCATGCAGACTGTGTTACTCCCAGGGTTCCAAAGGGTAAGTATACACATTTTGGTTCTGATTGGTGAAACTGTGTAGATTTGTGCCAAAGGGCCTACATGCAAGGAATAGAGTGTTCTGTCCGAAATTTCATGCAGACTGTGTTACTCGCAGGGTTCCAAAGGGTAAGTATACACATTTTGGTTCAGATCGAGGAAAAGGTGTAGATTTGAACCAAAGGGCCTAAATGCAGGGAATGGACTGGTCTGTCATAAATTTCACGTAGACAGTGTTACCATCAGGGTTCCAAAGGGTAAGTATACACATTTTGGTTCAGATCGAGGAAAAGGTGTAGATTTGAACCAAAGGGCCTAAATGCAGGGAATGGACTGGTCTGTCATAAATTTCACGTAGACAGTGTTACCATCAGGGTTCCAAAGGGTAAGTATACAAATTTTGGTTCAGATAGGTGAAACGGTGTACGTATCACTAACCATAACTCCCGCGCATGCGATTAGAGCTGTTCGGGAGCACTTGTTCTACCGACTTACTGGACAAAAATCAATCTTGAAGGTCACCTGAGAGGTGTAGCCTAATGCTACATAGCCTAAACTATTCCTCTTGAATCAGGCTATCATATAAAAAAGAATTTTTCGAATCGGACTGGTAGTTCCAGAGAATAGCGCGTTTAAACACACAAGCACACAAGCACACAAACACACAAACACACAAACTCTTCAGCTTTAGGGGCCGATAACCTAGATGTTAGGCCCCTTAAAACAACAATTATCATCATCATCTTCAGCTTTATTATATTAAGTATAGATTAACCAACTAACACTTCAATATGAACACTACAATGGCACAATTAGGTATCACTCATGGACCAAATGTGCACGGAATAATGACCCCATTATCCTACGCCTCTAAATGAAGCATTAACAACCTTCAACCCATTTGAAAAAAGAAATATTTGGAAGAGTGTGATGTACTGTACAATAAGGAAGCTGTAGACAGTAGGATTTGAAATGCACCGATGAATTCATTCTGCATTATATTGTACTGCATATCCAGAATTTTTCTGTTTTCCCAAATGCTAACATTTCATTCGATAGAGAGAATGATGAAGCAAAAATTGGATTTTGCCATCTCCTAATTGGCACAATCAACTTTATAGGCTTACTACCCACCATTCTCCCAGTTTCCCTCGCGTAACTTGACATTACTCCTCTGATTCTCGCTGACTTTCCTACTATTACTACCACCAGCACTACAGTAAATGAAAAGGTAGGACAGAGAGAAGAGAGAGAGAGCTGGAGAGAGAGGAGAAAATGAAAACGAACACGCTATTAATTCTAGTAATTTCCATGACAATGGGGGTCGGCGTGCTCTTGTATATAGTTGCAGCAAATCCTTGCTTCCGATCACACAAAAGCTAATTGCGGGAGCTTCACAAAATTTGAGGTAGACTGGCCAACTGGCGGTTGTTCACGGTCTCTGGCCGCGGATAATGGGGTAGCTACCACAGTCGCCGCGCCGCGCCGCGCTCACACTCGCATTCGATACAGGCGCGACAGCAAGTCTTCGGACAGGATGGCGGGCGCTTAACCCTTTCAGTCACTCTGGTGTTTTAATCATTTATGTTCGACCCTCACTATTATGTGTCAGAAAACTGTATCATAATTATGATCATTATAACACTGTTTTTCATTACGATACAGTTTCTCCAGCCAATCAGAGCTCGTTCATTGACCAATTAGGTAACGATACCTTCGCGCATGCGCTCAAAATCCAACATGTCGGTCATAAAAACAACATCGAACTATAATAAATTACTGACATGGAATACGCACCGTCCATATGTTCGCGTAAATAAACTGGGGAATATGAGACAAGAAATAGCACTGTACTTTAATATCACCAACCCTAATTTCTACACAGCCTTCAAACTACTCCGGTGACAATATTACTGAGGGACGGCAGATGTAAAAATATGACCTGCATAATATGGCATTGCAAGCACACAGAGCGCATGCGTCGGTCGTTCAGAGATCTTGAAAGACAGAGATATCAAACCCAGCGCTCGCTCTCCGATCACAAAATTCAAGTGGATGACTCTCAACAGGTATTTATGAATATTTATGTTAAAACATATAATAAAGTTATAATTATCGTCGAACATAAACAGTCGTATGCAACTCGTCTATAATGGTAATTAAGACACTCGTATGGAAATTATAAAACTCGCATACGCTCGTTTTATAAAAATACTCGTGTCTTAATTATAGCCATTATAGGCTCGTTGCATAATGCACTATTTTAGCCAATTTTTATCGTATGAAATATCTGTGTGTGTGTCCCTTATACAATCTAAATGACAGAAGGGATTTTAATAAAATTTGGTAAGGAAATACTGCTATCTCATCCAAACTCGATCGTGTGTTTCAAATAGTAATACGTTTCACCAATGTAACATGGTGGCCGCATGAAATATTTCACTGGAATTCTATATCTCCGCAATTGTTAATGATATAACCATGAAATTTGGTATGGAGATAGAAAATACTAAAATAAGTTCATATATGTGACTCTAAAAACCTGTTAAGTACAGAACCAACATGGCTGCAAAGCAAAGTTACAATATTTAATTAGAGTTTTCTCGCGATTCCATCATGCGAGCGCAGTGAAACTGTTTGTAAAGAATGAAATAAGAATGAGATATACTGGAATCTAATTGAATTCAATTGTTTTTACAAACACTGGATGGCGACTGTGCGATTTTTTTTAAATTCTGTTTTTTATTCTTTGTATCCTAATCATGCGGTCAAAGGGAACATTTTTATAATGAACCAACGCAATAGTTTATATCTATTGGTACATTAAATACGGCCTACATAGAGAACAATTCAACATGGCGATCCTTTATTAGGCGTAAGAGTTATAGGCTATTTGAAAATAGGCTATTTAGTTCTTCACGGAACTACATGTTCAGTGTTGCCTTGGTATCGAAATTAAATGTTTTTCAGTCGGTCAACACGATTGTATCAAATTGAATTGGGTGTTTCCCTAATCCTGAAAACAATTTACATACAATCTCTCTATATATAAAAATGAAAGTTTGTCTGTTTTTTCTGAATTTCCACGGAAGTTTGAGTTATTAACGCGTTTCAGACTGGTTTATGACGGTTGCGCGTAAAAACAATTTTTTTGTCTAACTGTCTGTTTGTCTGAGTACAACTTTGCACGCGCATCACTCGAGAACGGCTGAGTGGATCAACGTAAAATTTGGTACAGGAGTCCATCAGAGGCACGAACGTAATCATTGATGTAATTCTTCTCCATGCCTCTCATAAAATAGGGCCTACCCTCTTAAAATTCATGCTGAAATGGGCGTAGAAAAACGAGACAAAGCTCATTTTCAGCGTCTCAATGTGAGAAACAAACCCGGGAGCCCTACGGGCCCCGAAAACCACATTTTAAGGTCCTAAAACCAACAGTTTATGAGATATACCCAGAAAACCAATTTCATTTATTAAGCTATTGAAAGAATGCAAGCCGGTAACCATGGCAACACAATCTCAGAAGTCCATATATTTCTGTTAGACGCAATGCCATTCATTTTATTAGCCTATTTTCAATTTTGAAAAAATAGGCTTATGAGATCACCTTTTGTCCGTGTGTGTGTGCGTGTGTGTGTGTGTGTGTGTGTGTGTGTGATTCGTGTGTGTGTCCCCCCCTAATAAAATCTAAACGGCAGGAGCGATTTCAATGAAACTCGGAAAGTTCATAGCACTATTCCCGGCGACCTCGACCGTGCCCTTCAAATTTTGTTACGACTCACCAATCCAACATGGCGGCTGTGCGAAATATTTCCCCAGCATTCAATATCTCCGAAACTATTACCGATATTACCCTGACATTTTCTATGGTGATAGAGGGAACTACTATAAGTTCACTTATGTGACTTTTGAAAACCTGGTAACTACAAAGCGAACATGGCGGCCAAGCGAATTTGCGACATTTAAATAGACGTTTCTCGCGATTTGACCAACCAAACGCAATGAAACTTGGTACAGTATATGTTTATATACATTGTAATGCACCGACATCTAACTTCGTTCAATTGTTTACATAATCACAAGATGGCGGATGTGCGAAATATTTCACCGGCATTCTATATCTCTGAAACTATTAGCGGTATCTCCCTAAAATTTTGTACTGAGATAAAGGGCACTACTGAAAGTCCATCTATAAGATTTTCAAAAACCGGTTAACTACAAAACGAACATGGCGGCCAAGCGAATTTGAACATTTTAAATAGACCTTTCTCGCGATTTAATGTTCCAAGCGCACTAAAACCTGGTATAGGAAATATTTATACACATTGTAATCCACTGGTATCTAATTTAGTTCAATTGTTTACATAACCTCAAGATGGCGGCAGTGCGAATTTTAAAATTAAGATTTTATTTCTTGTGATGTAGTCATGCGATCGAAGTGAAAGTTTGAATAATGAACCTACGCAATAATTATCCTTTAATGGTACATGACTCTATGGCCTATACATTTAACAATCCAACATGGCGACCATCCGAAATATTTAGACGATACTGAATATCTACGAATCTATTTTAGCAATCAAACTGCATTTTTTAATGTTCATAGGGGCTATGAACTTAAGTTCACCTATAGGACTTTAAATAACCTGGTGATCACAAATCCAACATGGCGGTGACGCGAATTATAAATATTCACATGGACGTTTCTCGCAATTTAACCATCCGCGTGCAGTGAAACTTGGTACAGTAAATCTTTATCCGAATGTTAATCCACTGGCATCTAATTTATTTCAATTGTTTCCATAACCTCAAGATGGCAGCTGTGAAAAATTTTTAAATCTCCTTGTTTTCTTCTTGTGTCCTAATTATGCGATTGAAGTTTGAATACTACACGTTCACAATAATCTGCATGTAACAGTACATAACTCTAGGACCTACATATATAAAATCCAACATTGCGACCATCCGAAATATTTAGTCGGTTCTCAATATCTACGAATCTATTACAGCAATCAAACTGAAATTGTGTATGTTGATAGTGGCAATTAACATAAGTAGGATATATGAAAATAGGCTGTATAGTTCTTCACGGAACTACTTGTTACATTACTGTGAACGTTCGTAAACGGCTATAAGGTTATCACGGTACCAACTTAAGCTGTAAAATTCATCAATACGTATATAATGCGCTTAAGGGGGTCAAGGGGTACTAAAGGTCTATTATATCCCTATCCCTATATTATTAAATTATTATTATGATTATTATTATATTATGGCGTACAAGGACGAGAAAAACTCATTTGCAGCCCCTCAGTGGTTCGGAGGCTACTACGTTTTATGGCTCTAAAACCACGTTTCTGAGATATTCCCAGAAACCTAATTTCATTTAATAAACTAATAAAGACCACCTCGTGGCGCAGTGGCTAGCATTGTTGGCTGTCACCCCCGAGGTACCGGGTTCGATCCCCGGCTCTGCCAAGAATCTGAAAGTCTTGGTATGGTCTCATACGGGGTCTCCCAGCCTCGTGATGCAAAATGGGAACCTGCCGGATGCTATGGTAGTGGAAAGCAACTGGCCACCCTACCTCAAGCAAACTCCGGCTCGGGATGCCTGGTTAGTGATCCTTTGACTTTGTCAAGGGCTCTAATTCTGGTCGCCTACGTCCCTGGAGGGGATATGGCACTCTTTTATTTTATAAACTAATAAATAGATGACGAGTACAGAAGAAGTCCAAATCAGGAGCTATAGAGATATACTGAGAAAATAACAGATGTGGCCAGGAAGAAACGTCTGGCTTTCTATGGACATGTCTCATGGATGAACCCAACAAGCCTAACAAATCGGCTTCTCAACTACTGGGGGAAGAGAAAGAGCGTGACACCGTCACTAACAGTAGTTAACAAGGATGTCCAAGAACTGAAGATAATGAAAAGTGATATTAGAAACCGATCACATCTCAGAAAGATACTTAAACAAAAGAGTTTTCAGGGCAGACCACCCTGTATGAAAACGGGCATCATCTGGACAAAAGAGAGGAGGGAGAAACATAGCCAGAGAATGCGCGAATATTGGGCGAACATCAAGTCCCTCCCCAAACTGAAAAGATGGACGTCGTGGTCCTTAGCTGGCCCATCCGAAAGAAGAAGAAGAAGAACAAGAAGAAACTAATGAAGTAATGCAAGCCGGTAACCAAGACAACAGTGTCACAAGAGGTGACATCCAACTTTCCATCTATTTCTGTAAGAAGCAATTCCACTCAATTTACACACATCAAAAAAAGTTTTGCATCACCTCGGTTCCAAGAGTTCCGGAACCGTTAAATACAAAGGGAATAGAGATCAACACAAACAACATTTCAGCTCGTTTTATTGCTCATGAGACCCACACATTGCATGTTGTACCATCATACAGCTAGACTTTCAGCATTTGTGGTCCAGATTGCAGTACACACCACTACCTCTAATACCCAGTAGCACGTCCTCTTGCATTGATGCATGCCTGTATTCGCCGTGGCATACTATCCACAAGTTCATCAAGACACTGTTGGTCCAAATTGTCCCACTCCTCAACGACAATTCGGCGTAAATCTCTCAGAGTGGTTGGTGGGTCAAGACGTCCATAAACAGCCCTTTTCAACATATCCCAGGCATGTTCGATAGGGTTCATGTCTGGCGAACATGCTGGCCACTGTAGTCGAGCGATGTCGTTATCTTGAAGGAACGCATTCACAAGATGTGCACGATGAGGTCGAGAATTGTCGTCCATGAAGACAAATGCCTCTCCAATATTCTGCCGATATGGTTGCACTATGGGTCGGAGGATGTCATTCAGGTATCGTAAAGCCGTTTCGGAGCCTTCCATGACCACCAGTGGCGTACGTCGGCCCCACATAATGCCACCCCAAAACATCAGGGAACCACCACCTTGCTGCACTCGCTGGACAGTGTGTCTAAGACGTTCAGCCTGACCAGGGTGCCTCCAAACACGTCTCCGACGATTGTCTGGTTGAAGGCATATGCGACACTCATCGGTGAAGAGAACGTGATGCCAATTCCGTGGGGTCCATTCAGCATGTTGTTGGGCCCATCTGTACCGCGCTGCATGGTGTCGGGGTTGCAAAGCTGGACCTCGCCATGGACGTCGGGAGTGAAGTTGCGCATCATGCAGCCTATTGCGCACAGTTTGAGTTGAAACACGACGTCCTGTGGCTGAACGAAACGCATTATTCAACATGGTGGCATTGCTGTCAGGGTTCCTCCGAGCGGCAATCCGTAAGTAGCGGTCATCCACTACAGTAGTAGCCCTTGGGCGGCCTGAGCGAGGCCTGTCATCGACAGTTCCTGTATCTCTGTACCTCCTCCATGTCCGAACAACATCGCTTTGGTTCACTCTGAGACGCCTGGAAACTTCCCTTGTTGAGAGCCCTTCTTGACACAAAGTAACAATGCGGACGCGATCGAACTGCGGTATTGACCTTCTAGGCATGGTAGAACTACAGACAACATGAGCAGCGTACCTTCGTCCTGGTGGAATGACTGGAACTGATCGGCTGTCGTACCCCCTCCGTCTAATAGGCCCTGCTCATGCATGGTTGTTTACATCTTTGAGCAGTTTTAGTGACATCTATGAACAGTCAAAGGGACTGTATCTTGGATACAATATACACAGTCAACGTCTATATGCCGGAGATCTGGGAACCGAGGTGATGCAAAACTTTTTTTGATGTGTGTATTAAATTTCTGTTAAAGTATGCAAATGTCTATAAGGTTATCGTGGAATCAAACATAGACTGTAAACGTCAACAATGAGATTAAGGGGGTCAAGGGGTACCCTAGAATTTCTACACGTGACTTACACATGCGATATGCGATATGTTGTTCAAAAGGTATATTATATCTCCAAAGAGCAACATTATTTTCAAAAATTCCTGAATTGGAATAGTGTTTTTTTTGTTGCAGCTTTTGGGAATTTGGGCCATTGGAGGCAAAATAAACCGAATTTTCATGCACCACAAGGTTTTATAATTTATTAAAGTGGTCTTCCTGGGGATGGGGCTTTCCACAACGGTGAGGGTCAGTTTTAATTTTACATACACACATCAAAAACGTTTTGCATCACCTCGGTTCCCAGATATCATAAAACAGTCTGAAACGCGTAAATAATTAAAATTTCCGTAGAAATTCAGAAAAAAAACTGACAATTTTTAATTTTTATATATAGAGAGATATACTGCACCGCTCGGCGTTGATAGTGTTTTATTGCACAAATTTAGGTTTTACTCGCTAACCGTTGGAGATACCTGAAACCTGATAAGGACCTCTTGGATAGAAAATTAAATGCTATAGCTCGTTTGTGCCATCAAAAGTTTGCTATTTCTTAGCGTTCTCTTTTTATTTGAAATGGAATTATGAATTTTTGAAACCAAAGGGTGTAGTGACGTCACAAATGTGGGTTTTACTCGCTAACCGTTGGAGATACACAAAAAGTGATACGGACCTTTCGTATAAGAAATTAAATTTTAAAGCTCATATGTGCCATCAAAAGTTTGCTATTTCTTAGTGTTCTCTTTTTAGTTGATATGGAAATATGAAATTTAGACGTCACTAAAATGGTCGCCATTTTTGATAGTGCAAAATATCGAAATCAAAAGTATCCTATATGTAAACCTGGTAAATCAGCTACATCCATGCAAATTTTCATTTAAATCGGGCCAGTGGTTCTTTCGTTATTGAGTAACACACAGACAGACAGACACACACCATTTCATTTTTAGCCTATTTTCAATTTTGAAAAAATAGGCTTATGAGATCACCTTTTGTCCGTGTGTGTGTGCGTGTGTGTGTGTGTTTGTGTGTGTGTGTGTGTGTGAGGTGTGTGTGTGTGTGTGTCCCCTAATAAAATCTAAACGGCTGGAGCGATTTCAATGAAACTCGGTAAGTACATATCACTATTCCCGGCGACCTCGACCGTGCCCTTCAAATTTTGTTACGTCTCACCAATCCAACATGGCCGCTGTGCAAAATATTTCACTAGCATTCAATATCTCCGAAACTATTACCGATATCGCCCTGAAATTGTGTACAGTGATAAAGTGCGTTACTAGAAGTTCACCTATGAGACTTTCAACAACCTGGTGATTACAAAACCAACATGGCGGTCAAGCGAAATTGAGACTTTTAAATAGACATTTCTCGCGATATGACTATCCGAACGTAATGAAACTTAGTACAGCAAATGGTTATACACATTGTAATGCACTGGAGTCTAATTTAGTTCAATTGTTTACATAACCTCAAAATGGCGGCTGTGCGAAATATTTCACTGACATTCTATATCTCTGAAACTATTACAGATATCATCATGCAATTTTGTACGGTGATAAAGGGTACTGATACAAGTTTACCTAAGTATATTTCATAAACCTGTAAAGTACAAAACGAACATGGCGACCAAGCGAATTTGAAATATTTTAATAGACTTTTCTCGTGATTTAACTCTCTGAGCGTAGTGAAATGTGGTACAGTAAATGCTTTTGTAGATTGTAATGCACTGCCATCTAATTTAATTCAATTGTTTACATAACCTCAAGATGGCGGCTGTGCGAAATTTTAAAATTAAGTTTTTATTCTTGTGTCGTAATCATGCGATCGAAGTGAAAGTTTGAATAATGAAGCTAGGCAATAATTGTCGTTGAATGGTACATAACTCTATGGCCTATATATATAACAAACCTAAATGGCGAGCTTCCGAAATATTTAGACGGTTCTCAATATATATGAATCTTTTACAGCAACCAAACTGATTTTTTTATGTTCATAGAGACTATGAACATTTGTTCACCTATAGGACTTTCAGTAACCTGGTGAGCACAAATCCATCAGGGCGGCGACGCGAAGTATAAATATTTAAATGGACGTTTCTCGCGAATTAACTATCCGAGTGCCGTGAAACGTTGCACGTTAAATGCTTATACAAATGTTGATCCACTGGCATGTAATTTATTTCAATTGTTTGCAGAATCACAAGATGGCTGGTGTGCGTACTTTTAATATATCTTTTTTACTTCTTGTGTTCTAATCATGCGATTGAAGTTTGAATACCATACGTACACAATAATCTTAATGTAATAGTACAAAAATAAAAATCCATCCTGGCGACCATATGAAATATTTAGACGGTTCTCAATATCTACGAATCTGTTACAGCAATTAAACTGAAATTTTGTATGTTGATAGAGACAATTAACATGAGCAGGATATATGAAAATAGGCTGTATAGTTCTTCACGGAACTACTTGTTATATATTAGTACTAGCAGAAGTACCCATTCTTCGAACGGTCTTCGGTATTAATAACCAGATGTTATCAATTGAGCTACTGTTGCAATGTTTAGGGGATTGGAACCTGTTTGTTGGCAAAGAAAAATGATTAGTTAAAATGTGCTCTCAAACTAAATTTACCTAACGTGTTCTTCCTGGCGTGAAAATAAAATTGAAAACCTCTAGACGAATCGCAATACACGTCACATACGAACTGACCCTAACCGTTGTGTCAAGTGCCCAACTACAGGAAGACCCCTTTTATAAATTATAAAGGCTTGTGGTGCATGAAAATTCAGTTTCTTTTAGCCTCCAATGGCCCAAATTCCTAAAAACAGAAAAAAAACAGTCTACTATTTCTAATCAGGAATTCTTGAAAATAATGTTGCTGTTTGGAGATATAATAGACCTTCTGTACGACATATCGCACGTATAAGTCGTATGAAAAAAATCTAGGGTACTCCTTGAACCCCTTAAGCGCATTGATGAATTTTACAGTTTTAGTTGGTTCCGTGATAACCTTATAGCCATTTGCAACCTTTGACAGAAATGTAATAAATGGAGTGTCATTACTTATTCCAGAAATAGATGGAAAGTTGGATGCCATTTCTTGAGATACTGTTGTTATGGTTAGTGGCTTGCATTCCTTCTTTAGTTTATTAAATGAAATTAGTTTTCTGAGAATATCTAAGAAACTGTTGGGTTTAGAGCATTAAAATATTGTTTTCGGGGACCCTTTACGGCTCTTGAGGGGCCCCGAGTTTTGTTTCTGTCACCAAGGGTTTGAAAATGAGCTTTGTGTCGTCGTTGTACGCCATAATAATGATAATAATTAAAAGAATAGTAATAATAATAGTCAACAAACAACCCCTGGCACTATACAGCCCATGACAGGCTAAGGCCGACCAAGCGACTGCTGCCCAACCATTGGGCCTGCAGATATTGGGGTGACGCGTGATCAGCGCGTCGGGTCCCCTCGGCCATTAATCTTGGTATTCGTGATTGGGGCGCTGTCTCACTGTCAGACAGCTACTCAATTGTCCTCACGAGGCTGAGTGCACCCCGTTCCAACCCTCACGTCAGTTTTAAAATCCCTGACGGAGCCGGGGATCGAACCCGGGGCCTCCGAGTGAGAGGCACGGGGCCGGCAGTAATAATAATAATATAACAATATAGGGATAGGGATATAATAGACCTTCCATACCATACCAGCACGTGTAAATCGCGTTAAAAAATTCTAGAGTACCCCTTGACCGCTTAAGCGCATTATATGTATTGATGAATATTTCAGCTTAATTTGGATCCGTTATAACCTTATTGCCGTTTGCAAACCTTCACAGTAATGTAATAAATGGAATTGCATTACGTCTTACAGAAATAGATGGACCTCTGAGATTCTGTTGCCATTGTTACCGGCATGCATTCCTTCATTAATTTATTAAGTGAAATTAGTTTTTTGGGAATATCTCAAAAACTCTTGGTTTTAGGGCTTTAAAATGTAGTTTTCGGGGTCCTTTTAGGGCCCCCGAGTTTCGTTTCTTACATTGAGGGGCTGAAAATGAGCTTTGTCTCACCCATCTACGCTTATTTCAGCATGTATTTTAAGGGGGTAGGCCCCCTATTATGAGAGGTACGGAGAAGAGTTACATCAATGATTAGTGTCGTGCCTCTGATGGATATCTGTATCAAATTTTACGTTAATCCACCCAGCCGTTCTCGAGTTATAAGGACACAAAATATTATCCACAGACAGACAGACAAAAAAAATATTTTTGCGTGCATCCGTCACAAAACAGTCTGAAACGGGCAAATATGTCAAATTTCCGTGGAAATGCAGAAAAAACAGACATTCATTTTTAGCCTATTTTCAATTTTGAAAAAATAGGCTTATGAGATCACCTTTTGTCCGTGTGTGTGTGCGTGCGTGTGTGTGTGTGTGTGTGTGTGATTCGTGTGTGTGTCCCCCCCCTAATAAAATCTAAACGGCTGGAGCGATTTCAATGAAACTCGGAAAGTTCATAGCACTATTCCCGGCGACCTCGACCGTGCCCTTCAAATTTTGTTAGGACTCACCAATCCAACATGGCGGTTGTGCGAAATATTCCACCAGCATTCAATATCTCCGAAACTATTACCGATATTACCCTGACATTTTCTATGGTGATAGAGGGAACTACTATAAGTTCACTTATGTGACTTTTGAAAACCTGGTAACTACAAAACCAACATGGCGGCCAAGCGAATTTGCGATTTTTAAATAGACGTTTCTCGCGATTTGACCAACCAAACGCAATGTAACTTGGTACAGTATATGTTTATATACATTGTAATGCACCGACATCTAACTTCGTTCAATTGTTTACATAATCACAAGATGGCGGATGTGCGAAATATTTCACCGGCATTCTATATCTCTGAAACTATTAGCGGTAAAACCCTGAAATTTCGTACGGAGATAAAAGGCACTACTGGAAGTCCATCTATAAGACTTTCAAAAACCGGTTAACTACAAAACAAACATGGCGGCCAAGCGAATTTGAAAATTTTAAATAGACCTTTCTCGCGATTTAATGTTCCAAGCGCACTGAAACCTGGCACAGGAAATATTTATACACATTGTAATCCACTGGTATCTAATTTAGTTCAATTGTTTACATAACCTCAAGATGGCGGCAGTGCGAATTTTAAAATTAAGATTTTATTTATTGTGATGTAGTCATGTGATCGAAGTGAAAGTTTGAATAATGAACCTACGCAATAATTTTCCTTTAATGGTACAAGAGTCTATGGCCTATACATATAACAATCCAACATGGCGACCATCCGAAATATTTAGACAATACTGAATATCTACGATTCTATTTTAGTAATCAAACTGCATTTTTTAATGTTCATAGGGGCGATGAACTTAAGTTCACCTATAGTACTTTAAATAACCTGGTGATCACAAATCCAAAATGGCGGTGACGCGAATTATAAATATTCACATGGACGTTTCTCGCAATTTAACCATCCGCGTGCAGTGAAACTTGGTACAGTAAATCCTTATACGAATGTTAATCCAGTGGCATCTAATTTATTTCAATTGTTTCCATAACCTCAAGATGGCAGCTGTGAGAAATTTTAAAATCTCCTTGTTTTTTCTTGTTTCCTAATTATGCGATTGAAGTTTGAATACTACACGTTCACAATAATCTGCATGTAACAGTACATAACTCTAGGATCTACATATATAAAATCCAACATGGCGACCATCCGAAATATTTAGTCGGTTCTCAATATCTACGAATCTATTACAGCAATCAAACTGAAATTGTGTATGTTGATAGTGGCAATTAACATAAGTAGGATATATGAAAATAGGCTGTATAGTTCTTCACGGAACTACTTGTTATATAATAGAGAAGGGATATAATAGGCCTTCCGTACCACACCCGCACGTGAAAATCACGTAAAAAAATTCTAGAGTACCCCTTGACCCCTTAAGCGCGTTATATGTATTGATGAATATTTCAGATTAATTTGGATCCGTTATAACCTTATAGCCGTTTGCAAACCTTCACAGTAATGTAATAAATGGAATTGCATTGCGTCTTACAGAAATAGATGGACCTCTGAGATTCTGTTGCCATGGTTACTGGCATGCATTATTTCAATAATTTATTAAGTGAAATTAGTTTTCTGGGAATATCTCAAAAACTGTTGGTTTTAGAGCCTTAAAATGTGGTTTTCGGGGTCTCTTTAGGGCCCCCGAGTTTCGTTTCTCACATTGAGGGGCTGAAAATGAGCTGTGTTTCACCCTTCTACGCCTATTTCAGCATGTATTTTAAGGGGGTAGGGCCCCTTTTATGAGAGGTACGGAGAAGAGTTACATCAATGATTGGTGTCGTGCCTCTGAAGGATATCTCTATCAAATTTTACGTTGATCCATTCAGCCGTTCTCGAGTTATAAGGACACAAAAAATTATCCACAGACAAACAAACAGACAGACAGACAGACAGACAGACAAAAAATTATTTTTGTGCGCATCCATCATAAAACAGTCTGAAACGCGCAAATATCGCAAATTTACGTGGAAATTCAGAAAAAACAGACAAACTTTTCATTTTTAGCCTATTTTCAATTTTGAAAAAATAGGCTTATGAGATCACCTTTTGTCCGTGTGTGTGTGTGTGTGTGTGTGTGTGTGATTCGTGTGTGTGTCCCCCCCTAATAAAATCTAAACGGCTGGAGCGATTTCAATGAAACTCGGTATGTTCATAGCACTATTCCCGGCGACCTCGACCGTGCCCTTCAAATTTTGTTACGTCTCACCAATGCAAAATGGCGGCTGTGCGAAATATTTCACTAGCATTCAATATCTCCGAAACTATTACCGATATCGCCCTGAAATTGTGTACGGTGATAAAGGGTACTACTAGAAGTTCACCTATGAGACTTTCAAAAACCTGGTGACTACAAAACCAACATGGCGGTCAAGCGAAGTTGAGACTTTTAAATAGACTTTTCTCGCGATTTAACTATCCACACGTAATGAAACTTGGTACAGCAAATGTTTATACACATTGTAATGAACTGGAGTCTAATTTAGTTCAATTGTTTACATAACTTCAAAATGGCGGCTGTGCGAAATATTTCACTGACATTCTATATCTCCGAAACTATTACAGATATCACCCTGCAATTTAGTACGGTGATAAAGGGTACAGATACAAGTTTACCTATGTATATTTCATAAACTTGTAAAGTAGAAAGCGAACATGGCGACCAAGCGAAGTTGAGACTTTTAAATAGACTTTTCTCACGATTTAACCATCCAAACGTAATGGAAATAGGTACAGCAAGTGTTTATACACATAGTAATGCACTGGAGTCTAATTTAGTTCAATTGTTTACATAACCTCAAAATGGCGGCTGTGCGAAATATTTCACTGACATTCTATATCTCCGAAACTATTACAGATATTACCCTGCAATTTTGTGCGGTGATAAAGGGTACTGGTACAAGTTTATCTATGTATATTTCATAAACTTGTAAAGTAAAAAACGAACATGGCGACCAAGCGAATTTGAAATATTTTAATAGACTTTTCTCGTGATTTAACTCTCTGAGCGCAGTGAAATGTGGTACAGTAAATGATTTTGCAGATTGTAATGCACTGCCATCTAATTTAAATCAATTGTTTACATAACCTCAATATGGCGGCTGTGCGAAATTTTAAAATTAAGTTTTTATTTCTTGTGTCGTAATCATGCGATCGAAGTCAAAGTTTGAATAATGAACCTAGGCAATAATTGTCCTTGAATGGTACATAATTCTATGGCCTATACATAAAACAATCCTAAATGGCGAGCTTCCGAAATATTTAGACGGTTCTCAATATCTATGAATCTTTTACAGCAACCAAACTGATTTTTTTTTGTTCATAGAGACTATGAACATATGTTCACCTATAGGACTTTCATTAACCTGGTGAGCACAAATCCAACATGGCGGCGACGCGAAGTATAAATATTTAAATGGACGATTCTCGCGAATTAACTATCCGAGTGCTGTGAAACGTTGCACGTTAAATGCTTACACAAATGTTGATCCACTGGCATCTAATTTATTTCAGTTGTTTGCATAATCACAAGATGGCTGCTGTGCGTAATTTTAAAATCTCGTTTTTACTTCTTGTGTTCTAATCATGCGATTGAAGTTTGAATACCACACGTACACAATAATCTTAATGTAATAGTACAAAAATAAAAATCCAACCTGGCGACAATCTGAAATATTTAGACGGTTCTCAATATCTACGAATCTGTTACAGCAATTAAACTGACATTTTGTATGTTGTTAGAAGAAATTAACATGAGCAGGATATATGAAAATAGGCTGTATAGTTCTTCACGGAACCACTTGTTATATATATAGAGATGATTGAAGGAATGCAAGCCGGTTACCATGGCAACACAATCTCAGAAGTCCATATATTTCTGCAAGACGCAATGCCATTCCATTTATTGCATTACTGTGAACGTTCGCAAACGGCTTTAAGGTTATCACGGAACCAACTTATGCTGTAAAATTCACCAATACGTATATAATGCGCTTAAGGGGGTCAAGGGGTACTCTTGAATTTGTTCACGTGATTTACACGGACGGATATGGTACTAATGGTCTATTATATCCCTGTCCCTAAATAATTATTATGATTATTATTATATTATGGCATACAAGGACGAGCAAAACTCATTTTCAGCACCGCGGTGGCTCGGAGGCTACTACGTTTTAAGGCTCTAAAACTACGTTTCTGAGATATTCCCAGAAAACTAATTTAATTTAATAAACTATTAAAGACCATATCTTGGCGCAGTGGCTAGCATTGTTGGCTGTCACTCCCTAGGTACCGAGTTCGATCCCCGGCTCTGCCAAGAATTTAAAAGTCTTGGTATGGTCTGGTACGTGGTCTCCCAGCCTCGTGATGAAAAATGGGAACATGCCGGATGCTATGGTAGGAGGAGGAGTGGAAAGGAACTGGCCACCCTACCACACGCTAACTCCGGCTCGGGATGCCTGATTAATGATCCCTTGACTTAGTCAAGGGCTCTTATTCAGGTCGCCTACGTCCCTGGAGGGGATATGGCACTCTTTTATTTTATAAAATAATAAATAGATGACGAGTACAGAAGAAGACCGAATCTGGAGCTATTTTAGATATACTGAGAAAATCACAGATGTGGCCAGGAAGAGACGCCTGGCTTTCTATGGACATGTCTCATGGGTGAACCCAACAAGACTAACCAACCGGCTTCTCAACTACTGGGGGAAGTGAAAGAGCGTGACACCGTCGCTAACAGTAGTTAACAAGGATATCCAAGAACTGAAGATAATGAAAAGTAATATTAGGAGCCGATCACATCTCAGAAAGATACTTAAACAGAAGAGTTTTCAGGACAGACCACCCTGTAAGAAAACCGGCATCATCTGGACAAAAGAGAGGAAGGAGAAACATAGCCAGAAAATGCGCGAATATTAGGTAAACATCAAGTCCCTCGCCAAGCTGAAAAGTTGAACGTCGTGGTCCTTAGCTGGCCCATCCGAAAGAAGAAGAACAACAAGAAACTAATGAAGTAATGCAAGCCGGTAACCTTGACAACAGTGTCACAAGAGGTGACATCCAACTTTCCATCTATTTCTGTAAGAAGCAATGCCACTCAATTTATTAAATTTCTGTTTAAGTTTGCAAATGGCTATAAGGTTATCGTGGAATCAAACATAGACTGTAAAATTCAACAATGCGATTAAGGGGGTCAAGGGGTACCCTAGAAATTTTACACGTGACTTACACGTGCGATATGCGATATGTTGTACATAAGGTCTATTATATCTACAAACAGCAACATTATTTTCAATAAATTCCTGAATTGGAATAGTGTTTTTTGCAGTTTTTGGGAATTTGGGCCATTGGAGACTAAAAATCCCGCATTTTCATGCTCCACAAGCCTTTATAATTTATTAAAGGGGTCTTCTTGGGGATGAGGACTTTCCACAACGGTGAGGATCACTTTTAATTTGACATATATTGTGTTTCGCCTACGAGGTTTTCAATATTATTTTCACGTCAGGAAGTGCACGTTAGGTGAATTTAGTTTGAGAGCACATTTTAATCAATCATATTTTTGTCGACAAACGGGTTCGTCGTAAATAAGATTTTTTTTGATACTGTGTGGTTGATATATCTTTATGTTTATGTACGCCTATAATGCATGTTCGGGTGCTTGGAGCATCGTCAAATTAGGTATTGTAACCATGAGTCAATACACCAATCATTTAGAAAACGCTTCAACGTACTTCTCATACAAGGGTGGGTATAAGGAACAACTTTTCAAAATACATGCTAAAATAGGTGAAAAATAAAAATTATCCTAGAAGGACGACCAAAGCATATGTTGCGCTTCTCAATGTGTGACACAAAACTAGGGAGTCTATAAAGGGTCTCCGAAAACCACATTTTACGTCCCTTAAATTAACAGTGTCTGCGATATACCCAGAAAACTAACTTCGTTCTGATAAACTTATGAAAGATTGACAAGCCGCTAACCATTGGAACAGTATCTCAATTGATAACGTCTGGTTATTAATACCGAAGACCGTTCGAAGAGCGGGTACTTCTGCTAGTTCATAAATAAACTGGGATGACCAGTTTCGATCGTCAAACATCCATCATCAGGTCCATCACACTAAGGATCGTTGTATAAGTGTAACTACTACTACAACTGAATAAGTGTACATAATGTAAATTCTATCAATAGTCCTACTAGGAGACATCGTTTTAATAGCCTAAATGTGATGGATCCGATGATGATCGCTTGATGATCGAAACTGATCAACCAAGTGCATTCATTAATCTCATGTAAATGTTTTCAGGATTAGGGAAACACCCAATACAATTGGGTACAATGGTGTTGACCGACTGAAAACACATCAAATTTCACCTATCCAACACCATAGAAGCAGACTTCAGAAAATTAAGGTGAAGCTCGATAAATAGGACTGGTGTCTCTGAGAGATTAATTGTTTTTTCATTTGAAGGGCTTAAACATCATGGTCATTTAGCCCCGTGTACTTATCTGATAAGCTGTGTCATTTTGGTGTCTGTAGTAGTATTTGTAATTCAAGTGAGGATATAGAAGGAGGTGGCTGTGACCGTAATTTAAGAACCATCCAGGCATTTGCCTGGAGAAGAAGTGGGAAACAACGGTAAACTACTTAATGAATGGCTGATGTAGGAATCAAACCCACCTTTTCTGAGATTTGCCTCACAAGGCTAAGTGTACCCCGTTCCAGCGCTTGTTGGCAGGACCGGGAATTGCACCAGAACTCCACGGCGACAGCCAAGAATGTTAGCCGCTAGCCGATGTGTTCCACGGATTAATTGCTGTTTCTGTTAATTCGTTAGGGGATTTGCGACATCGAGGTCAGGGAGTCCCGTGTGCTTGGGTGAGTGTAGAAGTTGTCTGATATCCTATGTCACTGTAATGTCTGTACGATTTGGGTAGGAAGTGGCCGTGGCCTTAGGTACCGTCCTGGTATTTGGCTGGAGTAGAAGTGGAAAACTACGGAAAACTATTTCCAGGATGGCAGAGGTAGGAATCAAAACAGCCTCTTTTAAGTTTTACCTCACGAGGTTGAGTGTAACCTGTTCTAGCCCTCTGACCAGAGAGAAATTTCTTGGCTAAGCCGGGAATCGAACCGGGGCCTCCACGGTGACAACCAGGAATGATACCCTCTGCAAAGCAAGGCTGACTTAAAGAATTGTATACCAAGTCATTGTAATGGTTTAACAAATTACCGAAAGAGAAATATGTTCCTTTTTGGAAATAAATATGCGTTTAACCAATATTTTACGATATCAACATTAGAAAAGTGGGGCATACGACTTAAGTGTTTCACCACTTACAATAACTACACCCATCACCACTACAATGAAACATCACTTGCTATAAAGAGCATATCCATTTCAGTATCGGTTAATTATGATTCCTCCCATGGGGCACAGCTGTTAATTGAAAGAAGAGTCAAATGTACGGCTTATAAAATTTACAAATTGAAAGTTTCATAATTCAATGGAATTACATATGTTGTTCTTTATTTGTTTTACCCAACTTTGGGGTACATGAAATCAATTTTTTTAAATTGTTTTGAGCTTACCTTTTAGCCAAGTATTGCCTCATCCTTGGAGATCGTGCTTCCCTTTCTTCGGCAGGGATGTGGATCGTACGCTTTTGTTTGATTTTAAATTGGCACCGTTGTTTTTTATCCTTGGTGATGGTTTTGGCTCTTTGTCCATGAGCAAGGTGCCTGTAATTAGGAGTTCTACGAGGTCTTTCTCAGTTTCCTTAAACCAAAGAGGTTTTGATTTTTTATTACAAAAGTAGTCGAAGATCTTCTTGGTTTGTCTATTTGAATTCATTCATTACATAATTGTCGTTTTAGTTTTGTTTGTTTGTAATAGTTCATTATATGAAGCTTTTCTGTGATCACTTGACTGCAATACGGAAAAGAAAACAGTAATTTTAAGTATTTTAACATCGCATGGCCGCCATGTTGTTCTTGTGTTTATCAGTATTTGAACGTTACATTTATAAAATGTACTTAATTAATAGACCTATATCATCATGCAAATTTCAGTTTGATTGTTGTAGTAGTTTCGACGACATTGAGAACTGGTGAAATATTTCTCATCATTGGCATGTTCCAGTGTGTTATATTTGGGCCATAGATATTATATACCAGCAGATTAAGATTATTATGGTAGTTCATTATACAGATTTCCAATTTGGTAGCTTGAATAGGACTAAACATGAAAGCATGATTTATAAATTTCGCACAGTCACCAATCGGAATCTCCCTATAAAATTGAATATACTATTATGCCAATATATTAAGATTTGTATGAAGATTTACATGCTATGTTTCATGATTAATTCGCTAGAAAAGCCCTATTATATATTTGAAATTAGCGTGGCCGCAATATTGGTTTTGTAATAATCAGGTTATTGAATGTTACAAAAAGTATTTTATTTTAATAGCCTCTATTTCTAAATAAAATTATAATGTGGTTGCTATAATGGATTCATATATATTCAGAACAAGAGAAATATTTCTCATGGCAGCCGTGTGGGATTGTTTTCATATGTAGGCTGTAGATTCATGTTCCAGTATATGAAGATTATTAGAGTGGTTCATTATACGAACTTTCACTTCAATCGCTTCATTAAGACAAAATAAATAAAACATATTTTAAAAATTTCCCACCACCGCCATGTTGAATTTATCTCAAAAACGTTGAATTTAATTGATTAGCACTTAAAAGGAACATCTCTCCTCCCCTAATTGTCTGGTACCTTTTCATTTGTTACTCAATTTCCTATCAAACCAATCTTCTCCAGTAAAACACTCCTATTCACTTCGATTTTGCTGTGCCAACAGTCCCAAGTTTCAATTCTATACAGCGACAATATTCAAACACTTCCATAAATGAATTTCTAATATACTGACGAAAATGGAAATTGCAACACCATGAAGGCATGGGTCGTTTGTGTTGATTTACAAGATATGGAACGATGCCATGTAGGTATGTAAACGATCAAAGTTTCAGACCCATTGGATTGTTGCTACAGGTCTCCCCACGTGATTGGTCGCGGAGGAATCAACTCCAGTATATGGACTCTGGTGTAGCGTAGTTGACTTGCAGTCTGTGCAGTGAAGTGTTCCCCGTCAAACATGCCTCGACGACAGAGAAAAGCACGCTATCAACAACAGTCGCCGTTTGAGAGGGCTCGGATAATTAGGCTGTGTGAGGCTGAATTATCGCTAAGGACTGTCGCTGCACGTGTTGGCCGACAGGTATCTACGGTACAACGTGTATGGCAGCAGTGGTCAAATGAAGGTACCCACACTCGTAGACATGGCACAGGCCCAGCGCGACAGACAACTGTGAGGGAGGATTGCCGCATCACTCGGAATGCTCGGGTGGAATCCCATGCAACAGCAGCGCAAATTCGAGCAGCTGTGGCACCCCACGTTACACAACAAACGGTTGGTAATCGCCTGGGGGCAGCTGGCTTACGATCCCGTGTCCCTGCAGAAGGTGTTCCATTAACCCCACAACAGCGACGTGTAAGGCTGGCCTGATGTCGAGAACGATCGACGTGGGTCGACAAATGGCATAGGGTCGTCTTTAGTGCTGAATCACACTTCTGTCTTGCCCGCAGTGATCGCCGGAATCTTGTGCGCCGACGTACCGGGGAGAGGGGCCGCCCAGACCTTATTGTCGAGAGGCACACAGGGCCAACACGAAACATTATGGTCTGGGGAGCTCTTGGCTTTAATGTGAAATCACAATTAGTGCTTGTTGAGGGCACTATGACTGCTCGACAGTACGTTGATAGGGTACTCAATCCAGTGGTTGTCCCTATGATAGCGAACATTGCTAATGGGATGTTTCAGCAGGTCAATGCCCGGGTTCACACTGCACGCATCTCCAGAGAAGCTCTCCACGACATCACAACCTTAGAATGGCCCGCTAGATCCCCGGACCTCAGTCCTATTGAGCATGTGTGGCACTTGATGGGTCGACAACTGGTCAACCGTACTCACCCACCCACAACTCTGGAACAACTGACCCGTGCAGTGCAGCAAGCATGGGCCACAATTCCTCAGGAAGCAATCCAGGGCCTTATCGACTCCATGCCTCGCCGAATTTATCAATGTATTACAGCTCGTGGTGGGCACATCCTGTATTGATTGTTGTCCAAACTTGCGGTCAGAGGGACCTGAAAATGTACTGTAATCATCGAATCACAACCGAACACTCGTCCTGCATGTTCAATTGCAGCAATGTAGTGCCACTCCTTCCGGGTGTTGCAATTTCCATTTTTTTCAGTGTACTTGAATCTATGTTTTATTTGATAAATCATTTGTCAGGATGTACAAGAGATCGTTTCATCAATTAATCAGTACTATAGCTGTATGTATAACGAAGTTAATAAAAGATACACAGAAGTAAATACATGTGTGCACAAAAAAAAGACTGAGGGGACAGCGAATGCAACATCCGTACATATTTCTAAAGAAGTTAAGTTTGAAGAAAAAATTTGTGAGGTGGAACGTTCCTCAACAACTTCCTTCCTAATAGGGTACTTGTAAGAGGTAAGAGGACCAAATAAGTGACGGAGACTGCCTTCCTTGAGTTGGTGCTCATATCATTTCGTAAAGAGCTTTATCTCGTATGATATACCTACATTTTCTGCAATAGCATTATTGACCGTGAATATTCTTTAACAGAGTTAGTTAGTTACTTTGTTTTATGGAGAGGAACTACGACGTCATCTGCCACTAAATTCTCAAACAGAAATCCCCATAATACCTTTACTACGGATTTTGTTGTATGGAAACAGCCCATGTGTGAAGATTACGTGCTAAGATTCATGATTAATATCCGTAAGTTATCATATTTTCTAGCAACATGTGAATATTTTCATAACCATTGCATTCAGAAGTACATACACAAATACATTCATAGTTTGAATACAGCACAAGGAGGACTGATGGTGACACGCTGTTTGCCTGCCACCAAGGTGGAATTTCCAAGGTGAAGTACTTCGCCATCCACGTAAGATAAAGAAAATCTCGTGGCTAATGATCCCAAGATGAACTGTCTCATTTTACTGCAGGCTGACTTTCTGTGTGTATACATGCACATGTATACCACTTGTTACTCTCATTTTTAAGGATCGAAGATGAGGTAAAATGAGTTATCTATGCTAAGAATGGATGTTATGGTCACATGCCCTTCCTGGTGCCAATCATCCGGAGAGTTAACGAGAGATGAAATAAATGAAGACTAATGAAATAGGTTAAGAAGTGGGAAGTAAGCAGCATTGTCCTATTGGAGGGTACCATGCTGTGATTTGCATGGAGTTGAACATAGGAACTACAAAAGAAACCACTCCAAGGATGATCCATGTGGGGAATAACCAATTTGTTTACCCTATCCGGAGATAGCCTGGCCCCTTGGCTTTCTACATCAATGCGTGTAAAAGTAGTTACCTTGGGTGTATATACATACTGCACCCGTTAGACCACAAGTGATTGGTGACAGGCCACCTCACGTCACCAAATTACGAACACATAATGCGAAACATGAGAACAGTGCCAGAAAGAGAATCGGATCTCGGGGCATCAAGTATCCAAGAAACTAAGATTTGCAATGTTCACACATCGCACGTGAAGAACAGAAACAAAATAAAATACACAAACAGAGCAATTAAGATAAAATAAACTTAATTTTGTTGTTGTTGTAAAAATTAATTCTTAACTCTTTACAATATTTCTTTCAGTGTATTCATCGCGTCATTCATATGATTGGGAAATTCACCAATGACATTTTAGAATTATAATTTAGCTACAAAGAGCTACTTAATAAATTATTCATTCAAGTATTGAACTTAGAAACGCAACACATCTTCATAAATTACTTACTGTATGAATCATTTTATAATCGACCATTTAATACAGTATATTACAATGCGCGATTATGCATGATCATTATTCAATCTCAGAGCTTACTTACCATAAATATACACAAACGATTTTATTGTTGGCTGCTCATGTTTATCTATCACTCATGATATTGTAGTGAAGCCAACTATTTCTAGCACATATTGCAACTGGTATTCCAATCACCACTTATAACCCAGGATGAAATTCTACATTAATAGTTCACCACATAAATGGCATTATTGCTTCCATAACAATTACTCTGTCACATACCCTATAAGATACAGCTCAGATTTAAAAAAACAGAAATTCATTAAGAGAAACATACAAGTTCTCTACTCGTATCAACAGTTTCAACTTTAAATATTTCATAAATTTTAACTATTGGGCTTCAATAATATCCGTAAATTATCATATTTTCTAGCAACATGTGGGCCCTCCTTACTACAATTTAGTGATCCTATTTTGTCCTCAAGTTTCTAGCCTCACTCATTAGCTAATATTACATATGTAATCACTACAACTGGCACTTGAGTTGTTATGTTCAAACTGGTAAACCTTCCATAAATATATTGTTATCCAAGCAAATCGAAGAAAGGACGTTTGATATATTTTGAAGTTTACCTGCCCCATCATAGCGTTCTTTTCTACGCCACTGCACGATGCATAGCGTGCGTATTCCACATGTTCTGACGTAAAGCATAATTGTTCATCTAGTGATCCGAAATATTCTCGAATAGTTCCAACAAAAATGAACACTCGAGAAAGAATCTCCTTACTTCCATTAAGGGGAGGTTGTAAGCTGGTTTGCGTCAAAAAGTGGAATTTGAGATGTTATGTTATATTGATAGCCTAAAGTCCAATTAATAATGGACAAATGCTTATTTGCTGAAAATGTTTGATAAACGCCACTTATAGGTCATTTAAAGCCACGCCCCCTTGAAGATCTATTCCTGAGAACTGGCATCTTTTCTCCTCCTCCTCCTTCTTCTCCTCCTCCTCCTCCTTCTTCTTCTCCTTCTCCTACTCCTCCTCCGTCGCCTTCTCCTCCTTCTCCTTCTCCTCCTTCTCCTGCTCCTCCTCCGTCGCCTTCTTCTCGTTCTCCTTCTCCTCCTTCTCCTTCTCCTGCTCCTCCTCCGTCGCCTTCTTCTCGTTCTCGTTCTCCTCCTTCTCCTTCTCCTCCTTCTCTTTCTCCTTCTCCTACTTCTTCCATTTCTCCTTCTCATTCTTCTTCTCTTTCTCCTGCTCCACCTTCTTCTCCTTCACCTATTTCTCCTGTTCCTCCTGCTCCTTCTTCTACTGTTCCTCCTTCTTCTTCTGCTCCTCCTTCTTCTCCTGCTCCTTTTCCCTTTCTCCTTCTCCTCCTCCTTCGTTTCCTTCTCCTGCTCCTTCTCCTTCTCTTTCTCCTTCGGCTCCTTCTTCTCCTGCTCCTTCTTCTCTTTCTCCTTCTCCTGCTTCTTCTCCTTCTCCTGCTCCTTGCTCTCTTTCTCCTTCTTCTTCTCCTGCTCATTTTCCTCCTCATCCTTCTCTTTCTCCTTTTCCTTCTCCTTCTCCTCCTTCTTCTCGTTCTCCTTCTCCTCCTTCTCCTTCTCCTCCTTCTCTTTCTCCTTCTTCTATTTCTCCTTCTCCTACTTCTTCCATTTCTCCTTCTCATTCTTCTTCTCTTTCTCCTGCTCCACCTTCTTCTCATTCTCCTATTTCTCCTGTTCCTCCTGCTCCTTCTTCTACTGTTCCTCCTTCTTCTTCTGCTCCTCCTTCTTCTCCTGCTCCTTTTCCCTTTCCCCTTCTCCTCCTCCTTCGTTTCCTTCTCCTGCTCCTTCTTCTCTTTCTCCTTCGGCTCCTTCTTCTCCTGCTCCTTCTTCTCTTTCTCCTTCTCCTGCTTCTTCTTCTTCTCCTGCTCCTTGCTCTCTTTCTCCTTCTCCTTCTTCTCCTGCTCATTTTCCTCCTCCTCCTCCTTCTCTTTCTCCTTCTTCTCTTTCTCCTTCTCCTCCACCTCCTTCTTCTTTGTCTAAAGAAGCTAGGAAGTTAAAAAGAAACCAGAACAGGGGCAGAGAAGATGAAGATAACCCAGATGATCCTGAATATGGGCCTGGTACACATTTAGGTAACACTTATCTTTAAGAGCAATTTCTTCACTTTTTTTTCGAGACAAATGTTCCTTTCTCTCAGGAAGTATTAACAATAGCGCTCTGATTTTTTCAGTAATTCAATATGATCAACTAAAGGATTGTATGTTTTCTTGTGATTTTATCATAAATAAAACAAGTAGTTCCGCGAAGAACTATATAGCCTATTTTCATATATCCTACTTAAGTTATTTGCCACTATCAACATACAAAATTTCAGTTTGATTGCTCTAATAGATTTGCAGATATTGAGAACCGACTAAATATTTCGGATGGTCGCCATGTAGGATTTTATATATGTAGGTCCAAGAGTTATGTACTGTTACATGAAGATTAATGTGTACGTGTAGCATTCAAACTTCAATCGCATGATTAGGACACAACAAGTAACAAGGAGATTTTAACATTTCGCAAAGCTGCCAACTTGTGGTTATGGAAACAATTGAAATAAATTAGATGCCAGTGGATTAACATTCGTATAAGGATTTACTGTACCAAGTTTCACTGCACTCGGATGGTAAAATTGCGAGAAACGTCCATGTGAATATTTATACTTCGCGTCGCCGCCATGTTGGATTTGTGATCACCAGGTTATTTAAAGTCCTATAGGTGAACTTATGTTCATAGCCCCTATGAACATAAAAAAATCAGTTTGATTGCTATAATAGATTCGTAGATATTCAGAGCCGTCTAAATATTTCGGATAGTCGCCATGTTGGATTGTTAAATGTATAGGCCATAGAGTCATGTACCATTAAAGGAAAATTATTGCGTAGGTTCATTATTCAAATTTCCACTTCGATCGCATAGTTACGACACAAGAAATAAAAACTTAATTTTAAAATTCGCTAAGCCGCCATTTTGAGGTTATGTTAACAATTGAACTAAATTAGGTACCAGTGCATTAAAATGTGTATAAACATTTCATGTACCAGATTTCATTGCGTTTGGAACATTAAATCGCGAGAAAGGTCTATTTAAAATTTTCCTTGGCAGCCATGTTCGTTTTGTAGTTAACCGGTTTTTGAAAGTCTTAGATGAACTTTCAGCAGTGCCCTTTATCTCCATACAAAATTTCAGGGTGATACCGCTAATAGTTTCAGAGATATAGAATGCCGGTGAAATATTTCGCACAGCCGCCATCTTGTGGTTAGGTAAACAATTGAACGAAGTTAGATGCCGGTGCATTACAATGTGTATAAACATATACTGTACCAAGTTTTATTGCGTTTGGTTGGTTAAATCGCGAGAAACTTCTATTTAAAAGTCGCAAATTCGCGTGGCCGCCATGTTGGTTTTGTAGTTACCAGTTTTTTAAAAGTCACATAGGTGAACTTCTAGTAGTTTACTTTTATCAGCGTAAAAAAATCCAGGGTGATATCGGTGAAAGTTTCGGAGATACTGAATGCTGGTGAAATATTTCGCACAGCAGCCATGTTGGATTGGTGAGACGTAACAAAATTTGAAGGGCACGTTTGGGATCGTTAAGAATAGTGCTATGAACGTACCGAGTTTTATTGAAATCGCTCCAGCCGTTTAGAAGTTATTAGGGGACACACACACTCACACATCTCACACACACATGCACACACACACGGACGAAAGGTGATCTCATAAGCCTTTTTTTTTTTCAAAATTGAAAAATTTAACTTTTGAAAATTAAAATATTAAAATATTATTTACAAATAGACACATTTCCAAAAACAATCATTTAAAGATAAAATCATACTAATATATAACAAGTAGTTCCGTGAAGAACTATACTGCCTATTTTCATATATCCTACTCATGTTAATTGCCTCTATCTACTTACAAAATTTCAGTTTAATTGCTGTAACAGATTCGTAGATATTGAGAACCGTCTAAATATTTCAGATGGTCGCCAGGTTGGATTTTTATTTTAGTACTATTACATTAAGATTATTATGTACGTGTGGTATACAAACTTCAATCGCATGATCAGAACACAAGAAGTAAAAACGGGATTTTAAAATTACGCACAGCAGCCATCTTGTGATTATGCAAACAATTGAAATAAATTAGATGCCAGTGGATCAACATTTGTATAAGCATTTAACGTGCAACGTTTCACGGCACTCGGGTAGTTAATTCGCGAGAAACGTCCATTTAAATATTTATACTTCGCGTCGCCGCCATGTTGGATTTGTGCTCACCAGGTTACTGAAAGTCCTATAGGTGAACATATGTTCATAGTCTCTATGAACATTTAAAAATTCAGTTTGGTTGCTGTAAAAGATTCATAGATATTGAGAACCGTCTAAATATTTCGGGAGCTCGCCATTTAGGATTGTTATATGTATAGGCCATAGAGTTATGTACCATTCAAGGACAATTATTGCCTAGGTTCATTATTCAAACTTTCACTTCGATCGCATGATTACGACACAAGAAATAAAAACTTAATTTTAAAATTTCGCACAGCCGCCATCTTGAGGTTATGTAAACAATTGAATTAAATTAGATGGCAGTGCATTACAAACTGCAAAATCATTTACTGTACCACATTTCACGGCGCTCAGAGAGTAAAATCACAAGAAAAGTCTATTAAAATATTTCAAATTCACTTGGTCGGCATGTTCGTTTTGTACTTTACAAGTTTATAAAATATACATAGGTAAACTTGTATCAGTACCCTTTATCACCGTACAAATTTGCAGGGTGATATCTGTAATAGTTTCGGAGATATAGAATGTCAGTGAAATATTTCGCACAGCCGCCATTTTGAGGTTATGTAAACAATTGAACTCAATTAAACTCCTGTGCATTACAATGTGTATAAACAATTGCTGTACCAAGTTTCATTACGTTTGGATAGTTAATTCGCGAGAAAAGTCTATTTAATAGTCTCAAATTTGCTTGGTCGCCATGAAGGTTTTGTAGTCACCATGTTTTTGAAAGTCTCATAGCTGAACTTCTATTAGTGCCCTTTATCACAGTACACATTTTCAGGGCGCTATCGGTAATAGTTTCGGAGATATTGAATGCTAGTGAAATATTTCGCACAGCCGCCATGTTGGATTGATGAGACGTAACAAAATTTGAAGGGCACGGTCGAGGTCGCCGGGAATAGCGCCATGAACTTACCGAGTTCCATTGAAATCGCTCCAGCCGTTTAGATTTTATTAGGGGGACACACACACACACCTCTCACACACACACACACGCACACACACACGGACAAAAGGTGATCTCATAAGCCTATTTTTAGCCTATTTTCAATTTTGAAAAAATAGGCTTATGAGATCACCTTTTGTCCGTGTGTGTGCGTGTGTGTGTGTGTGTGTGTGTGATTCGTGTGTGTGTGTCCCCCCCCTAATAAAATCTAAACGGCAGGAGCGATTTCAATGAAACTCGGAAAGTTCATAGCACTATTCCCGGCGACCTCGACCGTGCCCTTCAAATTTTGTTACGACTCACCAATCCAACATGGCGGCTGTGCGAAATATTTCACCAGCATTCAATATCTCCGAAACTATTACCGATATTACCCTGACATTTTCTATGGTGATAGAGGGAACTACTATAAGTTCACTTATGTGACTTTTGAAAACCTGGTAACTACAAAACGAACATGGCGGCCAAGCGAATTTAAAAAAACTAACCCCGTGGCACTACAGCCCTTGAAGGGCCTAGGCCTACCAAGCGACCGCTGCCCAGCCAATTGGCCTGCAGATTTTGGGGTGACGCGTGGTCAGCGCGTCAGGTCCCCTCGGCCGTTAATCTTGGTTTTCGTGACCGGGGCACTGTCTCACTGTCAGATAGCTACTCAATTGTCCTCACGAGGCTGAGTGCACCCCGTTCCAACCCTCACGTCAGTTTTAAAATCCCTGACAGAGCCGGGGATTGAACCCGGGGCCTCCGGGTGAGAGGCAGGCGCTCTACCCCAACACCACGGGACCGGCTGGCCAAGCGAATTTGCGACTTTTAAATAGACGTTTCTCGCGATTTGACCAACCAAACGCAATGAAACTTGGTACAGTATATGTTTATATACATTGTAATGCACCGACATCTAACTTCGTTCAATTGGTTACATAATCACAAGATGGCGGATGTGCGAAATATTTCACTGGCATTCTATATCTCTGAAACTATTAGCGGTATCTCCCTAAAAGTTTGTACTGAGATAAAGGGCACTACTGGAAGTCCATCTATAAGATTTTCAAAAACCGGTTAACTACAAAACGAACATGGCGGCCAAGCGAATTTGAACATTTTAAATAGACCTTTCTCGCGATTTAATGTTCCAAGCGCACTGAAACCTGGTACAGGAAATATTTATACACTTTGTAATCCACTGGTATATAATTTAGTTCAATTGTTTACATAACCTCAAGATGGCGGCAGTGCGAATTTTAAAATTAAGTTTTTATTTCTTGTGATGTAGTCATGCGATCGAAGTGAAAGTTTGAATAATGAACCTACGCAATAATTTTCCTTTAATGGTGCATGACTCTATGGCCTATACATTTTACAATCCAACATGGCGACCATCCGAAATATTTAGACGATACTGAATATCTACGAATCTATTTTAGCAATCAAACTGCATTTTTTAATGTTCATAGGGGCTATGAACTTAAGTTCACCTATAGGACTTTAAATAACCTGGTGATCACAAATCCAACATGGCGGTGACGCGAATTATAAATATTCACATGGACGTTTCTCGCAATTTAACCATCCGCGTGCAGTGAAACTTGGTACAGTAAATCTTTATCCGAATGTTAATCCACTGGCATCTAATTTATTTCAATTGTTTCCATAACCTCAAGATGGCAGCTGTGAAAAAATTTTAAATCTCCTTGTTTTTTCTTGTGTCCTAATTATGCGATTGAAGTTTGAATACTACACGTTCACAATAATCTGCATGTAACAGTACATAACTCTAGGACCTACATATATAAAATCCAACATGGCGACCATCCTAAATATTTAGTCGGTTCTCAATATCTACGAATCTATTACAGCATTCAAACTGAAATTGTGTATGTTAAATAGTGGCAATTAACATAAGTAGGATATATGAAAATAGGCTGTATAGTTCTTCACGGAACTACTTGTTCAAAATTGAAAATAGGCTAAAAATGAGATGGTGTGTGTCTGTCTTTCTGTCTGTCTGTCTGTCTGTCTGTGTGTGTGTGTTACTCAATAACGCAAGAACTACTGGTCCGATTTAAATGAAAAATTTGCATGGATGTAGCTGATTTACTGGGTTTACATATAGGATACTCTTGATTTCGAAATTTTGTAATATTAAAAAATGGCAACCATTTTAGTGACGTCACTACACCCTTTGGTTCCAAAATTTCATATTTCCATGTCAAATAAAAAGAGAACGGTAGAAAATAGCAAACTTTTGATGGCACATACGTGTTTGAAATTTAATTTTCTATCCAAAAGGTCCTTATCACTTTTCGTGTATCTCCAACGGTTAGCGAGTAAAACCGACATTTGTGACGTCACTACACCCTTTGGTTTCAAAATTTCATAATTCCGTTTCAAATAAAAAGAGAACGCTAAGAAATAGCAAACTTTTGATGGCATACATGAGCTTTAACATTTAATTTTCTATCCGAAAGGTCCTTATCACTTTTCGTATATCTCCAACGGTTAGCGAGTGAAACCTAAATTTGTGCATTAAAACACGATCAACACCGACCGGTGCAGTATATCTCTCTATATATAAAAATGAAAGTTTATCTGTTTTTCTCTGAATTTCTACGGAAAATTTAGTTGTTTACCCGTTTCAGACTGTTTTTGATGGATGCGCGCGACATTTTTTTTTTTCGTCTGTGGACAACTTTGGTCCCTTATAGCTCGAGAACGGCTGGGTGTATCAACGGAAAATTTGGTACAGATATCCATCAGAGGCACGACACTTATCATTGATATAACTCTTCTCCGTACCCCTCATAAAAGGGGGCCTACCCCCTTAAAATACATGCTGAAATAGGCGTAGAAGGACTAGACAAAGTTCATTTTCAGCCCCTCAATGTGAGAGACAAAACTCGGGTACCCGAAAACCACATTTTAAGGCCCTAAGACCAACCGTTTTTGAGATATTCCCAGAAAACTAATTTCATTTAATAAACTAATGAACGAATGCAAGCCAGTAACCATGGCAACAGATTCTCAGAGGTCCATCTATTGCTGTAAGACGCAATGCAATTCCATTAATTACATTAGTGTGAAAGTTTGCAAACGGCTAGAAGGTTATCACGGAACCAAATTAAGCAGTAAAATTCATCAATACGTATAATGCGCTTAAGGGGATCAAGGGGTACTCTAGAATTTTTTCACGCGATTTACACCTGCGGGTGTGGTACGGCAGGTCTATTATATTCCTATCCCCATATTATTAATTCATTCATTTCTTATATGCCATCTATGGACCGCGTCATTCCAACTGTCTCCTACTGGCTTTGATGTTTGCCCAGTACGCCCGCATTCGTTCTCGGTGGACTTCCTTCCGTTCCTGGGTCCAAATCTTTCCCGTTTTCAGCTTCGGCTTTTCTTGGAAACCTTTGCAAGCTTGAAGTCTCCTTTTGAGTGGGGCGCGCTCCTGAATGTCTATTGGTGTAATCCCCACTTCTTTCAGATCTTTATCCAGTTCAATGAACCAGGCCCATTTTGTTTTCCTCTCCTGAAAGTAAGTTATGTTGCGGTTGGTCGGTCTCGCTGGGCTCATTCGTTTCACATGCCCAAAAAATGGTATCCTTCTCTTCCGGATGACGTTACTTATCTTCTCCACATGAGTATATTGTTCATGGTTATGCCGTCTTCTGTATTCCCCATTGTCTTTGATGGAACCCAATATCTTTCTCAAAATTTTTCTTTGTTTGGCCTCCAGTTTCTCGACCAAGCCTTTTTTGTTCATCGTGAGGCATTCAGAAGCATGCAAGACCTCCGTACGGATGACACTGCAGTAATGTTTTAGTTTTGCGTTGAAAGATATTGACCTTTTCTTATAGATGTCCTTAGTTAAATGGTAGGCCATTTCCATTTTGCTCATGCGTGATTGAATGCTTCTTTCTCTGATAATATCCCTTCCCTGACCCGTCCTGAAAAGAAAAGTACATGGCCATTGGCTGCATTAATAATAAAAAATAGGTGTTATAATTTCTCCCTATATTATATTATTATTCGTATTATATTATGGCATACAACGACGAGACAAATCCCCTCGGTGCCAGAAACAAAACTCGGGGGCCCTAAAGGGTCCTCGAAAACTACATTATAAGGCTCTAAATCCAACAGTTTCTGAAATATTCCCAGAAAACTAATTTAATTTAATTTAACAAACTAATGAAGGAATGCAAATCGGTAACCATGAGAACATTATCTCAAGGGGTGGCTTACAACTTTCCTTCTATTTCTGTAAGAAGCAATGTCACTCCATTTATTAAATTTCTGTGAAAGTTTGCAAATGGCTATAAGTTTATCACGGAACTAACGTAGATTGTACAATTCATCAATGCAATTAAGGGGGTCAAGGGGTAACCTAGAATTTTTTTAAGCAATTTTCACGTTCGACATATAGTACAGAAGGTCTATTATATCTCCAAACAGCAACATTATTTTCGAAAATTCTTGAATTGAACCAGCATTTTTTTGCGGCTTTTAGGAATTTGTGCAATTTGAGGCTAAAGAACCTGAATTTTCATGCACCACAAGCCTTTATAATTTATGAAAGGGGTCTTCCTGTGTATGTACAACTAGCACAACGTAGAGGGTCAGTTTTTATGTGACGTGTATAGCGTTGCGTCTACAAGGCTTTCAATTCTATTTCACGTCAGGAAGTACACGTTAGGTGAATTTAGTCTGAGAACACATTTTAAGTTTTTTTCTTGTCGACAAACGGGTTCATCGTAAGGATGATTTTGTTTGATACTGTGTGGTAGATATACCCATATTTGGATATCTGGGTAATATGTTCTGGACAATAGAATTGTCCGTCTTTCTGTGTATCTTTATGTAGCCTACGCCTATAACAAGTGTTCGGATGCTTGGTGCATCGTAAAATTAGGTATGGTAACCATGCGAGTCAATACACCAATCATTTATAAAACTCTTCACCGTACTTTTCATACAGTAGAAGGGTGGATATAGAGAAAAACTTCTCAATACATGCTAAAATAGGCGAAATATAAAAGTTATCCTAGAAAGACGACCGAAGCATATGTTGCGCTTCTCAATGTGAGACACAAAATTCGGGAATCTATAAAGGGTCTCCGAAAACTACATTTTAAGGGCCTTAAATTAACAGTGTGTGTGATATTCCCAGAAAACTAACTTGATTCTGATGAACTTGAAGGAATGACAGACCGCTAACCATTGCAACAGTAGCTCAGTTGATAATGTCTGGTGTTAACAACGAACACCGTTCGAAGAACGGGTACTTCTGCTAGTATAGATCTAAATATCGCTAAGGTTTTGTTTCAATAGGTTAAATACTTAATGAGAAAAAGTAACATGGATTTGACGAATTTAACGTGGCGGAGATAGGGCTTACATGGATTATCCATGGCTATTAAACAAAACTACTACATGACAGACTGTATTATTTCTACATTAGCAGCTTGAAGATCCTGACGGTAGTTGATCCTCAATAATGTCAATTGATAAAATTGATCCCATCTTAGCAATCGCCTTGGTCTGCGACATTCCCAAGCTTTCATGTTGTCCAGTCCAATCCTCAAGTGAAGGATTGCAGACGAGAATATTCAGTGCTCCATTAGGTAAAATAACAGGTTTTTAAATGGAATATTCATTTTGCTTTTAATCGATGTGGATATCTCGGTATCTGAACTTTATAACGATCAAGTTCTCTGATAGGTACTGTAAGTATAGTGTATGAATTGTTTTAAGCGCATGTTTCACTTGATGCATATTACGTAATATTTATCATTTGGTTTGGTTGGCATAAATCTCTCATTGATCTAAATTCGTAGTCCGTCACCAACTGGAGATGGACGGTCTTTCTCTTTTCAGAGGATTAATTTCCCATAGGCACATGAATTTTATACTACTTTTCAGGATTTGAATGATTGAAGTTTTACTTCTATATTTTCTAATTAATTTTCGGAGTCGGTTAAATTTAAAACCATCTTTTGTACGGAATTCAATTCAAACATTTTACTGATATTATTGTTCGTAATTTGCAGGGTGTCTTTCTGCATTTTCATAAGTTATGGTACGATAGCTACCTGTAAGGCAGCCGAGAAATGGATGCATACAGCACACCTTGCCGACGTCTGAGCGTCGCTAAGAGATTTCCTCCCCTCTTCCCTCCTTCCCACATCTAATCGTCCCGACCAACAGTAATTTATGATCCTCACTCACCAATCGATATCTCGAGCCTCAGAGAGGAGGTTACAATTCTCTTAAAAGGCTCAACATTATTTCAGTGTCGAGACGCACGAAAAGCAATCAATCTAACCTTTTTCCCTTTTTTTTCTTTTATTTTGTCTGTTATATTGCAGAACGTAATAATCCTAGGTCGTTCTCCCAAGGTGCAGGGGAGACTAATTCTCCTTAAATCATAGAAGGCAGCCTCGGGGTAGGATGGAATATATCCCTCAGTAGGGGGCACAGACTCTCCACCATAAGGGTGTCGCGACTCTGGGCTCGTGAACAGAGATGAACTGAGGAGTATCTCGATGGAAGAGAGACCAATTCCTCCATGAGCGAGATAATTTCTCTCAAACGTGATGCCATAATAATAATAATAATAATAATAATAATAATAATAATAATAATAATAATAATAATAATAATAATAGTAATCACTGAAAACGATAATATACCTTCAATCAATAATATTAATATTATTGTTCTAAAGGACCGGTTTCAATCACATGGATGACCAGTTTCGATCGTCAAACAATCATCATCAGCAAACAAACTTGAAGTTCAATCACCACTATCAGTATCCCAATAAAAAAAACACATATCTTAACTAGGGTTGTGTCAGTTTAAATGCTACTGCAACTACATAAGTGTATACCGGTATACACTGTAAATATCATAACCCATACTTGTAGATATAGATATAATTGCCTAAGTGTATATGATCTGATGATGATCGCCTGGCGATAAAAACTGGTCATCCAAGAGTATTTATTATTCGCATGTAATTTCTTCTCAGGATTAGAGAGACACCCATTACAATTGGGTACAATCGTGTTGACCGACTGAGAAACTATACATTTCGATTACTAATAAATTACTGATAAATGGCTTCCAACTCGATAATAAATGCATTAACAAGTAGTTCCATGAAGAACTAACAGCCTATTTTCATACATCCTACTTATATTAATTGCCTCTATCAACATACCAAATTTCAGTTTGATTGCTTAATAGATTCGTAGATATTGAGAACCGCCTAAATATTTTGGATGGTCGCCATGTTGAATTTATATATGTAGGCCATTGAGTTATGTACTATTACATAAAGATTCTTGGGTAGGTGTATTATTCAAACTACGATCGCAGGATTAGGCACAAGAAATAATAAAAACGATAATTTAAAATTTCGCACAGCCTTCATCTTGTGGTTTAGAAAACAATAGAAATACATTAATGTCAGTAGATTACAACTTGTAAAAGCATATACCGTACCAAGTTTCACTGCGCTCGGATGGTTAAGTCGCGAGAAACTTAAATATTTAAGTTTCGCGTCGCCGCCGTGTTGGATTTGTGCTCACCAGGTACGTGAATTCATGTCCATAGCCTTTATCAATGTACATAATTTCAATTTGATTGCTGTTAAAGATTAGTAGATATTAAGAACCGTCTAGATACTGTATTTCGGATGGTCGCCACGTTGGATTTTTAAATATGTAAGCCATAGAGTAGTTATGCACTATTAGATGATGATTATTGCGTACGTCCTTTATTCAAAGTTTGACGTCGATTGAATGATTAGGACACAATGAAAAAAACTTAATTTAAAAAATTTGCACAGCGACCATCTTGAGGTTATGTAAACAATTCAACTAAATTAGATGTCGTCGCATTACAATGTGGTTAAAAATTTGTTATGCCCTGTTGTATTGTGCTCGGATGGTTGAATCACGAGATAAGTATATTTAAATGTTTCAAATTCGCTTGGCCACTAGGTTCGTTTTGTACAGACGAGGTTTCAAACCGTTTCATAAGTAAACTTCGAGTAGGGCCCTTTATCACCGTACAAAATTTCATGGTGATATGAGTAATAGTTTTGGAGATAAAGAATGCCAATGAAATAATTCACTCAGCCTCCATGTTTGATTGCTGAGACGTTATAAAATTCAAAAGACATGGTCAGGGTCGGAAAAAGTAGCACTATGTCTTCACCGAGATTAATTGAAATCGCTTCAGGGGTTTAGATTTTATTAGGGGAGGACACACACACACACATACGGACAAAAGGTGATCTCAAAAGCCTATTTTACATCAATGAAAATAGGCTAATAAATACATGAATTGATTTATAGAACATAAATAAATACATACGTAATTATTAAATACATGAAGAAAGAAATAATAGTACATTATGCAACGAGCCTATAATGGCAATAATTAATACACGAATATAATTTGCATACGAGTGTCAAAATTACTGTGGCGACGGGAAGTACACACTACCACCATACTACGCACACAGTCGGTTTCGAGACGGTGAGAACGAAAGCGTTCCCACATGTGCGCAGGATGGGGACTGCCACTCGGAGGGAAAGCCGTGGACCCTCAACCAATGTCGAGCGTAATCGCATTTAGAATTACATGATGTCTAACTATGGAATGAAACATGTATCGAGTGAAGGTTGTAAAATATCAAAATAATAAATTAATATCAAATTAAAAACAAAGGGGACGTGATTGGCGCATGAAATGGTGAATGAGGGTGATGTCGGGGCTGAAATAAAATACAGACATTAACAAAAGGTAAGCACAAGTATAAAATTGAAAAAGGTTATAAAAAGAGAAGAAGATCGATGCAAAGAAGCCTAACCAGTTGTAAGATTGGAGATCGTACGCAAATTACACAATCAGAACAAGGGGTAAACAAGATAATTAATACATACTGTAAATAATACTTTCATCCCACTTCAGGCTAACTACAGAAACGTAGTCAGAAAAAAATATTTTAAGTAGTTTATGAAGTCACGTACCCGTTGATCTGGGATAACCCCACCCTTTAAAACGAAGTATGTCACTACAAAACACAACGTTCCAGAAAGAACAAAACGACACGTCATGCAAACAACTACAAGGAAACCACGAATAACAACAAAGAAACTACATAAGTAAAAAAGATGACAGACATACATTACCCTTAAAGAAATAATACAGTTCAAAACTAAACGTCACTAGAAGAGAACACGAACAACCCACAAAACTAAACAACAAAATGACTTCATACACTTCCTGAATAAATCTTCTATCCGAACGAAAGCGTGAGATTCGGTTATCTAACGGCAAGCAAGATGAGCATCAATTGCAGTCCCGGGCACATGCAAGGAACACACATATAACCACTCGAGTGAGTAACCAATACATCTCATTTAATAAACGTAATGAGTCCACGTGTTGTTTCTTGACTGAAAGCTACACAACCAACAACAGTACTAAAACGACCCTAAGCTTTCAGTCAAACCCCACTTAAACAAATAGCATTAACCCACCCTTAAATACAACGTCCAGAACCGTAATTGTAAATGAAACGTAATTCTGACACAAACATAGTTAATGCCTGCTCAGTCCCTAAGAATAGAAAAAAAAACTAATCGGAGTTCTTAGGGTGCACAAATGACAGACATTGAGAAAACAAAACCCTTAAGACATAAAACAAATTGGTGTGTGTTCCAACTCTACAGAAATGACATCTAAAGCGATGAACACAGCTCCTTCTCCGTCGAGACACCCAAATAACGCGAACTAACATACTAAAGTTACCAGCCCCTAATAACCCAGAAGATCCCGTACTCTCACAAGACATTAGGAGCCAGTAAGAAACACTTCTCATAATTACAATTACGTTTCATGACTACACACGCACATGAACACGTACAGAAAGAATATCAAATGAACAGAAACAAACAAACAACAACAACAACAACAAGAAACCCTTTAGATATTACAACCCCTAAAAACAACACGTTTCCTCTCCACGTATGTCTACATTAAAAAGGGAGGAACATGAACGATAGACAAGATAACCTCAAATAAGATCTCCAACCTTATTTTACAATTCAAAGATACCCGGGACACTTTAACACTGGAAAATTGGAGGATATGTATTTAAGAACCAATTGCTTCTTCTTTAATGCATGCATTGATGATACTTGTAATAAATAAAGCACTTAGCTTTTCCTTGAGACGTTCAGAAGTTCTAGAAGGCAGCTTCAAATATATATTCATGTTCAAACTTGATCTCGTATCAAATGAGCACTACAAACACGGAGATTCAAGTGAAAACTCTTCAAACATCACCAAATAATTTCAAACTTAGTTTCAAAACATATTAACATCTTATAGATTATAAACCGGTCATCATGGCTCTCAATAATCTTCTCCTAATAAACCATCTCCGACCACTATATTGTTGTTGTAAGTTCCTTTGGTCGAGATCACATTCTGCTTAGCGGGCGCTTTTCATTTTACGAGAGATGTACCGATAGATCGATCGTTTAGACATTTAAGTAGAATACGCTAGATGGAAATAGCGTCGAATGGATCTTAAAATAGTAACGTATCAATTACGATTATAGGCGAGTTGCATACGACTGTTTATGGTCGACGATAATTATAACAATTTTATGTTCGAACATAAATATTCATATTAATATCACCAGTTGTATGTACTGAACAGAGCGCATGGGACGCAGAGAATACCTTGTATTTGATCATGGCCTCCTCAAATACCGCACTATGACAGTAGTCACGCAGTGAAATTTAAAATAGGAGGCCGTGGAGGTCAGCACAGGTGCGATGCTATCCTTACCTAATTGGTCACACAACTGTTTCTTGAGCTCTGATTGGTGGGAGAAACTGTTTCATATTGAATAATAGTATTATAATGACCCTCATTATGATACAGTTTTCTGACGTATAATATTTACATTTCGACATCGTCGAACATTAAGACAGAAATAATATTATTATTGGTGATATTGTATATTATTATTATTATTATTATTATTATTATTATTATTACATGGAATGTTGTTAAAACCGAACTAGGTATAGATCCCCGCCTTCTGTGGTTTTGGGGTGCGTGTTGAGATTCCTGGCCTTACAAAAAAAAAGTTTAGATCCGAGGGCTTTCCACCCCGTGAGGCAAAAATTAGATTTCAGCTTTCCACTTCCGCTGTCCTAGAAGTGAATTTTTGTAGTTACCTATTTGCACTCCAGACAAATTCCGGGATGGTTCCTACCTTACGGTCACGGCAGCCCAATTCCAAATCCTAACCTCAATTACAAATACCCAATCGCTACTACCGTATAACCTTCAAATTGGCACAGGTTATCTGACAGATTCCACACACACACACACCCAGGTACACGGGGCAGCATTGCCATTATGTTGCAATACTCTTATATGAATCAATAACAAAAGTTTGGTGCTTTTCAGTCGGTCAACACGAATGTACCCAAAATGAGCTGGGTTATGTCCTAATCCTGAAATAAATTACATGAGATTAATAAATACACTAGGATGACCAGTTTCGATCGTCAAGCGATCATCATCAGATCCATTACACTTAGGCTATAACATCTATGTTTGAGAATACAGGTGAAAATACTTATAATATGTACAATTATTTAGTTGCAGTATTGGTAATGCAACTGTCGGTGTGTGCTAAAAGTAGTATATCGCTTGACGATCGAAATTGGTCATCCTAGTGTATTTACTAATCTCATGTAATTTATTTCAGGATTAGGGCATAACTCAGCTTCCTTTTTTGGGTACATTCGTGTTGACCGACTGAAAAGCATCAAACTTTTGTTTACTTAGGCAACACTGAAGAAATGGCTTCAAACCCCACAAAGAATCAGTAACACCAACAACAACATATGGGTAACAATATTTCAGCGAACGAAAACTCAATTATATTACTTCCGTTGTTTATATATCTTGGTAGAATTCACTGATCGTCTAAGCCTCCACAATACACATGGATGTGGAATACCTAACATTCATTTTACTGTATATATCGCTATGCCAGGAGAAAGGGATTTTAACGCACTTGAGGAACGCACTACTATTTGAAAGACGAGAAAAAGGTCTGCCAAGCAAGTAATCTGCTACTACAAAGAAATTCCGTGCAGAATGTGCACGAAGGGTAATATATAAGGTAGCTGATCCCCAAGAATGGCTTTCTATACCTTTAAAGGTTTAAGTGAAGTCGACAGTAATGTCGCATTTTCTAGATGCTGGGAGTACTTCAAGTGGCAATAAAGGCGCCTCCTTTAGATACCGCTATTCTTGAAACATTACCAAGATTCATCCACTTAAGTAGTATTGAGGTTAGGATCCTCACTTTTCTTGATTATTGAAGAGCGAGGAATAGTACCAGAGAGAAGTAGGACGAAACTGATACTCTGACATTCCCAGGATGACTTCCGTGGAGCTAAGTATCGAAATAATTGGGGCATACTGGGTATTCACCGAGAAATACAACCCACCTACTCTCTTGCTTACGGCATACTATTGTCAAAGACCCGTGGAAAATTCCACCAAGCAGTCAGAATGACCATTGAGATTCAGTAACATGATGATGATGATGATAATTGTTGTTTTAAGGGGCCTAACTTCTAGGTTATCGGCCCCTGATGGTTTGGGTGATCATGAAGATGAAAATGAAATGCAAACTTAAAACTAAAACTAACTACTAACCTACATACTAGAAGAAGAAATGGAAAACTAAAGGAGAATATGGCAAATAAAGGACATGAGGAAAAGAAAAGCCCTCGAAGAATGCGGATTGAGGGACTTGAAAGAACGAGAGCTATGAAAGGCAGATAGGAAAGTGAAAGAGGAGAGGGTCATCCCCACAGGGAAGGGACAAAAGGGAAAAACCGGACCCAGCTCAGGAATCCCTCGGGGTCGCCAACTCCCGAACTCACCAGCCGTGAGCCCCTGAGGGTGTAGCTTTATCTAGGGTGCACCAAAAGTGGTGGGGCTACATACACTCGGCCTCCTAGGGGGCCTTGAGCAGAAGGCAGGAGATAACATGAAAAGAAAAAGAAGGCTGACCCTTCGCAGAAGGAGGGAGTCAGAAAAGATGAGACAAGGGCCAAGGGAAATGAAGAGACTCCCTAGGCCTCGGATACTCTAATACCGTCAGGGTCGGAAGAGAACAAGAGTAGACCAAGTGAGGTCGACAGGAAAGAAGACAGAGAGGAGGCCGGCACAAGTAAGTGGAAGCAATGCCGGACTCGGCTGGGGCCCCGTGGTCGCCAACCCACGTCGCACTAGATGTGAGCCCCTGGGGGGAGATTCAGTAACAGTTCTCTATGATCTGCGGTTGACAGCCGAACTAGAACAGCACAATCGCTCACTACGGTACGTGCAGTGCCTCTGCCCGCAGTGGATTGTGTATCCCGAGGAACTCGTTTTTAATCGCTATTCACACCCATCGTTGACGGGTTTTAGCTGTAGTTGTGTCAAATAGGTCAGTCATGTTGTTTAGGGACTAAAACACAGAATCATGGCTATGATTTTATTCATTTATTCGTACTATACAGCTTATTCCACGGATTTCTGTCTGTGTCCTAGAGAACTAGAGCACTGAGGCGAGTCCAGTAGTCTAGTAACATCCCACTGGAAGCACTGCTGGACAATAGTGGAGCACTCAGCTCATGGTCTACCTATGATTGTAACCCGGCCATGCTCTCTGCACGACTCACAAATAACGTATAAACGCGCATGCGCTAGAAATCTGACGTTCCCGATGCGCATCCAGGGCCTACTGGTAGAAAACGGTGTATTGAACTGTAAGTATCGCACATCCTTCAACGAGTGAGAACTACAGTATGTGTGCTTGTCCTTTTTGCCATGATATATAGGTATCGGAGATTTGTCCACGTCAAATTGTTCACGCTAACAACATCATCATCATCATCATCATCATCATCTAAAGGCTAGGCCTTGTCGCTGCAACCACATTTGTCTCTCACTTGCTGAACCTTTTAAGTCAGCATACTGTTTAAATTGAGTCCATGCATCACAGAATCCAGATGAGACTTCCTCTTCCTCTCTTCCCCAGAACTTTTCCTTCTAGTATGGTGGTCAGGAACTCATTATGTCGTAGGGTGTGGCCAACGAATGCTGCTTTCCTTTTAGGTAGATTTCATTAGAAAGCTAACTATTGCAATGGGTCCCATGTTTCGACTTCCGGAAAATTTCGACATATCTTCGCGTTTCACATCCCCCAGACCCCAAAACCACCGTCAGTTCAAAAGTTTATATATAATTTATGTATATATGTATCTATCTATCTATCTATCTATATATATATATATATATATATATATATATATATATATATATATATCAGTTTCTTGTGGACACGATAACTGCCGTAATTTTGCACCAATCACTTTGAATTTTTTACATAATATGTATCCCTATAAAATCTCGGTCGAGTTCGTTAATGGGCAAAATCGGTCAAAGGGGGTGAAATTGGGGGGCTTTTTTTCGAAAAAGTGAAATATCGCTATAACTCTCTTAATACATGAAATATCGAATCCCTTCAAAGTTCATAATATGTGTCGGATAAGTGCCAAAAATGTATGTCAAATAAGTTTTTTGATAGCACCAACCATTGACCAAAGGGGTGGGAAAAAGTGTTTTTTTCGGGAAACATTAATCATATCTCTGTTAATAGGCACAATATCAAAACCGCACAAAATGGACAATATTCCTCCAATAATTACCTAAAACTTTTGTCTGAAAGAATTTTTGATATGACCCACCATTACGCCATGGGGTGAACAAAATGATTTAAATTATAAGAAAATGCCAACTGCCAAGAGAGGTTGCCATGACAACTTTACTTTTAATTGATAAGGGATGAGCCATTAGCAGTTGCTATGACAACGCCATTGCACGAGATCACATTCAGTTTTCATATGTCTGTGGGAAGCGACTTCGGTATCGGAACTGGTAGCATGCTGAACTTCTATGCCCAAGGTCGCGGGTTCAAACCCGGCTGAAGTCGTCGGATTTACTAAGAGCGCTAAAAAACCTGAGTTTGCTTTCCTTCGGAGGGGAAGTTCCAACGTTCGTTGCGAGTTGCTGATTGAGGTGGCATCTAGTAGCCAAGTTCACAGCTAGGTGTCGTTGACGGTAGTATTTTAGGTAGATTTCATTAGAAAGCTAACTATTGCAATGGGTACCATGTTTCGATTTCCGGAAAATTTCGACATAACTTCGCGTTACACATCCCCCAGACCCCAAAACCACCGTCAGTTCAAAAGTTTATATATAATTTATGTAATATATGTATATATGTATTTCAGTTTCTTGTGGACACGATAACTGCCGTAATTTTGCACCAATCCCTTTGAATTTTTACCGAATATGTTTACCCATAAAATCTCGGACGAGTTCGTTACTGGGCTAAATCGGTCGAAGGGGATGAAAATGGGGGACTTTTTTTTCGAAAAAATGAAATATTGCTATAACTCTCTTAATATGTGAAATATCGAATCCGTTCAAAGTTCATACTATGTGTCGGATAAAGCTCAGAAATTTATGTTTGAAACGTTTTTTGATAGCACCAACCATTGACCAAAGGGGTGGGAAAAAGTGTTTTTTTCGGGAAACATTAATCATATCTCTGTTAATAGGCACAATATCAAAACCGTACAAAATGGACAATATTCCCCTAATCTTTATATATATAATTCTTCGACACGTGTGTATGTGACTGAACTCCTCCTAAATAGCTGGGCCGATTTCGATGAAATTTTGTATGTATGTTAGGGTGGGTCCATGTATGGTTTAGATTCACAATTTGACCAGGTAGGTGGAATTTTAGAATTGTAGAACCACAATTTATACACAATTTTAGAACCACAATATACAGTCATAAACAGTCGTCATGGAAACCGCTAGCCTTAGTGAAAAGTGATGCTTTTGGACTTTGCACGTAGAGCCACCTGGTCGCAACCTGTGCAACTACCGCCATAACATACACTCCGTCCGTGGCGGAAAGTTGTGTTAGTGAAAAGTGATGCTTTTGGACTTTGCACGTAGAGCCACCTGGTCGCAACCTGTGCAACTACCGCCATAACATACACTCCGTCCGTGGCGGAAAGTTGTGTTTTATACCAAAAGTGGCTGTGATGTCGAATTCTACTGTTTGTCTCTGCACGTTAGAGCGTTTCAAAGTCCGGTATGCGTTCATATACCATACATCCGATTGCGACGAAACTTTTATGAGTTGTTGTGTACTCTTACGTGAAGGTTTCTAACTTAGTAAATCCACTTCACAGGAGGTTAAGCACGAGTAGAATCAACAAATGAGCGGCGACACACGAAGCGTTTCAACAAGGTCCCGTATGCGTTCAAATACCATTCGTCCGATAGCGATGAAACTTGAGTGAGATGTTGTGTACACTCCAGGGAAGGCTTCTGGCTTAGTAAATCAATTTTACAACAGGTAATGCACGACTAGATTCAACAAATGAGTGACGAAGCACGAAGCGTTTCAACAAAATCCCGTATAAGTTTATATACCATTCATCGATTGAGATGAAACTTTGATGAGTTGTTGTGTACACTTACGTGAGGGTTTCTAACTTAGTAAATCCATTTCACAGGAGGTTGCGCACGAGTAGATTCAACAAATGAGCGACGACGTGCGAAGCGTTTCAACAAGGTCCCGTATGCGTTCAAATACCATTCGTCCGATAGCGATGAAACTTGGGAGAGATGTTGTGTACACTCCAGGGGAGGCTTCTGGCTAAGTAAATCAATTTTACAATAGGTTGCGCACGACTAGAATCAACAAATGAGTGACGACGCACGAAGCGTTTCAACAAAATCCCGTACAAGTTTATGAACCATTCATGGATTGAGATGTAACTTTGATGAGTTGCTGTGTACACCTACGTGAGGGTTTCTAACTTAGTAAATCTATTTCACAGGAGGTTGCGCACGAGTAGATTCAACAAATGTGCGACGACGTGCAAAGCGTTTCAACAAGGTCCCGTATAATATCATTCGTTCGATAGCGAGGAAACTTGGGTGAGATGTTGTGTACACCCTACGGAAGGTTTCTGGATTAGTAAATCCATTTTACAATAGGTAGCGCACGAGTAGATACAACAAATGTGCGACGACGCGCGATTGATTAAACAAAGTCCCGTATGCGTTCATATACCATTCATCCGATTGCAATGAAACTTGGGTGAGATGTTATGTACACTTACGTGAGGGTTTCTTACTTAGTAAATCCATTTCACAGGAGGTTGCGCACGAGTAGATTCAACAAATAAGCGACGACGGGCGAAGCGTTTCAATAAAGTCCCGTATGCGTTCAAATACCATTCGCCCGATAGCGATGAAACTTGGGTGAGATGTTGTGTACACCCTACGGAAGGTTTCTGGCTTAATAAATCCAATTTACAATAGGTAGCGCACGAGTAGATTCAACCAATGGGTGACGGCACGCGAATCATTTCAACAAAGTACCCTATGCGTCCATATACTATTTATCCGATTGCGTTGAAACGTTGGTGAATTGTTGTGTACACTTCATTAAAGGTTTCTGGCTTAGTAAATTCATTTTGCAATAGATAGCGCACGAGTAGATTCAACAAATGTGCGATGGCACGCGAATCGTTTCAATAAAGTGCTGTATGCGTTCATATACCATTTATCCGATTTCGATGAAACTTTGGTGAATTGTTGCGTACACTCCAGGAAAGGTTTCTGGCTTAGTAAAACCAGTTTTTAATAAGAAGTGCACGAGTAGATTCAACAAATGAGCGACGGCGCGCGAATCGTTTCCACTATGTCCCGTATGCGGTCACATATCATTCATCCAATTGCGATGGAACCTTGGTGAATCATTGAGTACACTCCAGAGAATATTTCAGGCTTAGTAAATCTATTTTGCAATAGGTAGCGCGTGAGTAGATTCAACAAATGAATGACGGCACGCGAATCGTTTAAAGAAAATCCCGTATGCGTTCATATGTCATTCATCCGATTCCGATGAAACTTTGATGAGTTGTTGTGTAAACGCCAGGGAAGGTGTTCAACTTGGTAAATCCATATTACAATATTGGTATCGCACGAGTAGATGTAACAAATGAGTGACGACGCGCGAAGCGTTCTAACAAAATCCCGTATTCGTTCATATACTATTCATCGATTGCGATGAAACTTTGGAGTTGTTGTGTACACTTACGTGAAGCTTTGTAACTTAGTAAATCCATTTCACAGTTGGTAGAGCACGAGTAGATTCAACAAATGAGTGACAGCGCACCAATCATTTAAACAAAATCCCGTATGCGTTATATTCCATTTATCCGATTGCAATGAAACTTTGGAGAGTTGTTGTGCACGCTCCCACGAATGTTTCTAGATTAGTTAATTAATTTCATGATAGTTTAGAGGCAGTTAACAGAAATTGAAAAAAATATTGTGTCTCCAAAAGGACTTCATGAAACAAAGTTACAACACTTTCTTTGATTGGCAGGACAACGTCTGCCGGGTCAGCTAGTAATTACCTAAAACGTTTGTCTGAAATAATTTTTGATATGAGCCACCATTGCGCCAAGGGAGGAGAAAAATGATTTCGGAATTATAAGAAAATGCCAAGAGCTATCAGTGGTTGACATGGCAACACTACTAAATTGATGAGGGATGAACCATCAGACGTTGCCATGACAACGCACTTGCGCGAGATCAGATTCAGATTTCCATCTGACTAAGTGTGAAGCGGCTTCGGTGACGTAACTGGTAGCATGCTGAACTTCTATGCCCAAGGTCGCGGGTTCAAAGCCGGCCAAAGTCGTCGGATTTTCTAAGAGCGCTAAAAATCCCTCAGTAAGCTTTCCTTTGTAGGGGAAGTACCAACGTTCGTTGCGAGTTGCTGATTGTGGTGGCATCTAGTAGCCAAGTTCACAGCTAGGTGGCGTTGACGTTAGTATCTGGTAGCAACATTAGGAACTACTGCTTGAAATTGACCGCATTCCTTACCTGAATTACCGACTAATACAGCCATCACAATTCACACCATTTATCAGACAGATTCTACACTCACCCAAAGTACACGGGGTTATATGACCGCGTTGTCGCAGCCCCTAAACTGTGGAACCAACCAACATCTCTGCGGGAGATATAATTTTGCGTGAAGAAGTAACAGACCGTTACATAGTTACACATCAGTTACACATCGAAACCTTGCATAAGGACAGTGTGACCACAAGTGTAACAAGTAGTTCCGTGAAGAACTGTACAGCCTATTTTCATATATCCTGCTCATGTTAATTGCCTCTATCAACATACAAAATTTCAGTTTATTTGCTGTAACAGATTCGTAGATATTGAGAACCGTCTAAATATTTCAGATGGTCGCCAGGTTGGATTTTTATTTTTGTACTATTATATTAAGAATATTGTGTACGTGTGGTATTCAAACTTCAATCGCATGATTAGAACACAAGAAGTTAAAACGAGATTTTAAAAGTACGCACACCAGCCATCTTGTGATTATGCAAACAATTGAAATAAATTAGTTGCCAGTGGATCAACATTTGTGTAAGCATTTAACGTGCAACGTTTCACGGCACTCGGATAGTTCATTCGCGAGAAACGTCCATTTAAATATTTATACTTCGCGTCGCCGCCATGTTGGATTCGTGCTCACCAGGTTACTGAAAGTCCTATAGGTGAACATATGTTCATAGTCTCTATGAACATAAAAATTTCAGTTTGGTTGCTGTAAAATATTCATAGGTATTGAGAACCGTCTAAATATTACGGAAGCTTGCCATTTAGGATTGTTATATGTATAGGCCATAGAGTTATGTACCATTCAAGGACACTTATTGCCTAGGTTCATTATTCAAACTTTCACTTCGATCGCATGATTACGACACAAGAAATAAAAACTTAATTTTAAAATTTCGCACAGCCGCCATCTTGAGGTTATGTAAACAATTGAATTAAATTAGATGGCAGTACATTACAATCTGCAAAATCATTTACTGTACCACATTTCACTGCGCTCAGAGAGTTAACTCACGAGAAAAGTCTATTAAAATATTTCAAATTCGCTTGGTCGCCATGTTCGTTTTGTACTTTACAGGTTTATGAATTGTACATAGGTAAACTTGTATCAGTACTCTTTATCACCGTACAAAATTGCAGGGTGATATCTGTAATAGTTTCGGGGATATAGAATGTCAGTGAAATATTTCGCACAGCCGCCATTTTGAGGTTATGAAAACAATTGAACTAAATTAGACTTCAGTGCATTGCAATGTGTATAAACATTTGCTGTACCAAGTTTCATTACGTTTGGATAGTTAAATCGCGAGAAAAGTCTATTTAAAAGTCTCCACTTCGCTTGGCCGCCATGTTGGTTATGTAGTAACCAGGTTTTTGAAAGTCTCATAGGTGAACTTCTAGTAGTACCCTTTATCACCGTACACAATTTCAGGGCGATATCCGTTATAGTTTCGGAGATACTGAATGCTAGTGAAATACTTCGCACAGCCGCCATGTTGGATTGCTGAGACGTAACAAAATTCGATGGGCACGGTCGAGGTCGCCGGTAATAGTGCTATGAACTTACCGAGTTTCACTGAAATCGCTCCAGCACACACACACGGACAAAAGGTGATTTCATAAGCCTATTTTTTCAAAATTGAAAATAGGCTAAAAGTGGACTCCAAATGACAAGAAGGTTACCGTCCCCATAAGACAATAAAATGTTTAAAATATGTTTAAAATGAAGAAAAACAAAGTTAATTAATCTCCAATTATAAAATACTTTCACGCGATAAATGAAGTCTGATCCTTCTACGAAAACCTGCATATTCTGCCTATTTTCGCCTATCTCCAAGTTTGTCCGGTGAAATCTACCTCCGCCTTCCGGCGTGCCGAGAGGAATTTTTTTCTATAGTAGTGATCAATTTTCTTGTTTCGTCTACTTCCTTGAGGACCCATTCGTTGGCTTTCTCTCCGACCAGCTTAATTTCAGCATCCATCTCCAAATCCACATTTCCGCTGCTTCCAGGCGTTGTATGTCCTGTTTCCTTAGAATCCAAGTTTCGCATCCGTATAACAAAACACTCCAGGCAAATGTTTTGATAAACGACACGCTAACATGTTGACAATAATTACACGCTAACTACAAATAGACCACCAGCCCAAAAACTTGACTTACTTGTCTTAAGTGGAGCATTGGACATCAACGAATTTCCGCCATACGACTCGGTTATGCACCATTGTCTTGATCAGCGTCCAAGTCGTCCCACCATTCTCAATACCTTCCAACTCTACGCTCATTTTCCAGCCTGCTCTTCGTCTAGAGCAGATGCCTTTGCACGCTCGGCGTGCCAGCTATTCTGCGCCGCACGGTAGCAGGCTGCCTCCTGCCTCTCTTGACTGGGCCGAGTCAAGTTGGGATCGCTAGCGCCTTGGAATGTAAACTAACAAATTGTTCACCCAATACGTTGGTTGTCCGACACATCTATATTGTGTTTCGCGCGTTTCTTCACGTAACGATACTTGAAGATTACGTGCATAGCATTAAAACAGTCAGAAATACTGATAAAATATCTGGAACTCATTTAAGGTATTGCAATTTAGGTCATATTATTCTTTTATTCCTTTCTTTTCGTTTTGCTTCAATTTTTCGTATTTACATTATACTGAATTCCGTTTGACGTTCGACAACACAGCGAAGGAAATACGGGAGGGAGTGAGACGGGGAAGTAAGACAGACAGACACTAGCACTATCGTTGCAAGGCCATACGCGCCAGAAGCACGCCGAAGTGTAGCTGGCGTGCCAGAGCGCCCGGCGTGCTGTATGGACACTTCTGGTCTAGTGCCTTGTGGGTTCCATTTCAGTGATTGTTCAGCGATGATGATTTTATCATTTCAAATGATCTTGTCGACTTGATCGCTATGCTCGCTTCGCTCGAAGCCCTCATGAGCCTTTCTAACATGTGTAGCATTTGTAGCATGCGTCATTTGAAATGATATATAGTCTAGTCTCTCAGACTGACTGTATCTTTTTTATCACGTCTTAGCGTGTGTATGATCTATTTTCACTTTCTGCGACGCATCTCAATGGCAACAAGTGTTAATTTAGTGCTGTTCCATAACTCTTCATTGGAAATTACCGGTGGCCACTACGTTATACCCTCGCTCAGACTCTTGTTCACAAGAGGTAAGGACTCCCACTGCCTTTTGAATAGAAGTGGGAACTTCAAAGGTTAAGGGAAGGAATCAGTAGGCATGAATACTAAGAAGTCAGCTCTTCGCCAGGCTTTGGGTGCTGTAGGCTAATAATAACCTGCACACCCAAGATAACTTTATTGCAGAAACATTAAACTTTAAGCTTTATCAATTGGCCTCAACACTCGCGAGACTCGTGACAGCGCACCTTGTTTGTCCACCACCCATGTGATTTCGTAATTAACTGGAGTATGCGCAGTGAAATATGCGCAACATATATGCTAGAAGTCGCGAGAGAGAGAGAGAGAAAGAGAGCGAGACCGCCGTCCTTGAGATAATATTGATGATTTAGTAAAGAAAGTTCTTAAATCGGTCACCACAACACAACGTGTGCCCAATTACATTAGCCGGACCAACAAGTATTTACATGTACTAACCTGAAATAAATAGGATATTATTACAAAATAACAATACTTATCTGATGATCGAGTCAGGATCGAAACATGTCATCCAATTACTTAGGCCTACCCCAAATTTTGTACATAAATGCGTGTTATTTTGTAATAATATGTCATTTCTTTCAGGTTAGGGCATGTAAATACTTGTTTCCCGACTAATGTGATTGGGCACAATTTGTCTTGACTGACTGGAAAGCTTTCTTTAGTAGAACTAGTCAACACTGAAAAATGCCTTCTTTCACTTCAATAATATTAGTGAACTTCTTGGTGAAAATAAAGAGCAATACCTATTAAACATACACTGAAGGAATTAATTGCAAAAGTAAGTATTAAAAGGGTTCGATTTCCGCAAGTTTGGTCACCTATGTCATCAGACCAAGTCGTTAACAATTAATGTTTGAAAGGCTTAACATTAGATAAATTAAGAACTTAATTCCTGAGAACATTATCAATGCATTTCAACTTTTCCACACAAATAAGAATATATAATTTGTAAGATTTAGGATGCAAGTCATCATTAATATTACCGGATTAAACCATAAAATACCCTTACGTAACCCAAATGACAATATTGAGATAAAATAAGGTATACGGTTATATTGTGATGCAAAAATGATCCGGTTCCCATACTCTCGACAACTGTGATAAGTGTAATATAGAAATGAATGATACGTATGCAATGTGTAATATTTATGTATCTCACATTTGAAGGGTATGGAAGGCAATGGGAAACTACCTCACTCCTTACCGTGACTAATATGTCCCATTATAGTGATGTATGTTTCTTTTGGGAATTCAACCCATACAATCCAAGAATATTCATATTTGTTGATCTAACCACCCTCCAAACTGATAACTTTACATTCATTAAATAGAAATGGGAGCGTGTTGAATTACGTGACCTTTAAACTCGCGATTATAAACCACAAGAACTCCTTTTATGATAAATGAAAACCACTGCACGTGATTTTCCTCCTCAAAACTCTTATATGCAGTGCCATCCATCATGTCCTAAATCTTAATGAACGCCAGAGTTTTAACTTGCAAATGTTCCCATAAGTCATATTAGTAAACTCTTACATTTTCAAATCAAGTAGGCTACCAAAATAAAAGGCAAAAGAGCAAAGGAAGATGAATATTTTACCAGACTAGCCATCTCCATTTAATTCTCGCTTTATTCATTGCTTATTTATCTTATGTGTTCAAGTTCTCTGACAGAATAGTGTAACTATCTCACAGAGCCTCATTATACATTTAAAACCAAGAGCAAACAGAACGTAGATCAAAGAAAACACTGCTCAAGAAGTAAACAAATAGCTCCTCACACACAAATATTGTCTTCTTACAGATGGTGTAAACGTTTCCACTGCACATCTTTTGACTAACAAACTTAAAACATATTTGTGTAAGTCCCTTTGCTTGGAGGATTTATACAGCTTTGATCTCATCCCTTAGTTTGGGAGTAACTAAAGGAGAAACCTATTCTAAATATTTGGACTATGTTTACCGCGTAAACCATATGTTAAGTGGAAGGGGTTTACACTGCATGCTCATTACGAATTCCTGTTGATACGTGGTTATTGGAGTGTATCCCGTGGACTGGGGAACTTGAAGCAGCAAAAACCAACAGTTGCGAGTCCTAATAATCTCAGAAAGGTCATATTTTACGGGCAAGTCAAACACTGCCATTTAGATCGTATACTTAGTTGGTTACAAAAATAATGTTTCCTATGGTAACCAGACCTAGTTTTTGCTAATTCATCATCTTCGGTGAAAAGACCCATGTGCATTGTTTTGTGTCCAGTTTCTGTGGTGACTGTAGTAGTATGTGGAACTGAAATTATTACTGTCGGGAATGGGAACTTTAAGAAGTTATTTTGTTAAAGAAAGCTTTCTAGTTGGTCAAAAAGAAACGAGATATAACCACAAAAGGTCACGCTTTCATGTACAAAATGGGGTACTTAGTCTCCTCGGACTGAGGACAGCTTGATACGAGAACGGACGCTACAGGACTCAGTTTCTAAAACCAGAGTAGTTGACATAATTTCATTCTATTCTAGTGCAGTGTATCATTTGTGTACTTGCCACACGTGATATTACAATACAATTAGGCCACTAGTTTGATTTAGAACATAAATAACAAAATAGGCTCTAGAATTTTTGAACGAGACGAGAGACAGTGAAAATAAAAAAGTAACTATACGAACAGATAGCAGAACGGTAATTGATTCTATAGCAGATTTAAAAAATCACGCTCACCTAACTGAAAGAATTAGGAAATCCACGGCAACAACTGGAAGATACAATTCGAATGGATTAAAACACACACCGGCGTAGAAGGTAACGAGCTGGCTGATATACTAGCCAAGGAAGCAGCTAAATTAAATACCTATCAAAAAGTAAATAATCAACTCTGCAAACAATCCAGCAGTGAATGGCAACAAGAATGGGAAGAGACTTCGAAAGGAATCATTACTAAGGAATTATTTCCAACAATAGAAAGTAGATTAGCAATTAAATTGAACCTCACGCCTAACATGACAACAATACTAACTGGTCATGGAAACATTAATTCTTATCTGCATCGGCTTAAAATAGTAAGCAGTCCTAATTGTTCCTGCAACGAAGGACCACAAACAGTGGATCACCTGATCTTCGATTGTAATGTAGTGAAAAGCGACAGAGAAATCCTAAGAAACACTTAATTAAACATGAGTACTGGCCAACACACAAGTCTGTTCTCATTAAAAAATACTCAAACCCCTTTGCAAAATACAGTATGTGAACTCTTTAGTCCTTCAAGATTTAATATAAAAAAGTCCTCTCGGCACGCCGGAAGGCGGAGGTAGATTTCACCGGACAAACTTGGGGATAGGCGAAAATAGGCAGAATATACAGGTTTTCGTAGAAGGATCAGACCTCATTTATTGCGTGAAAGTATTTTATAATTGGAGATTAATTAACTTTGTTTTTCGTCATTTTATGCATATTTTAAACATTCTATTGTCTTATGATGACGGTAACCTTCTTGTCATTTGGAGTCCATTTTTATACTTGTGGTCACACTGTCCTTGTGCAAGGTTTCGACACTGATGTGTAACTATGTAACGGTCTGTTACTTCTTCACGCAAACTTATATCTCCCGCAGAGATGTTGGTTGGTTCCTCAGTTTAGGGGCTGCGACAACGCGGTCATGTAACCCCGTGTACTTTGGGTGAGTGTAGGATCTATCTGATAAACGGTGTGAATTGTGATGGCTGTATTAGTCTGTAATTCAGGTAAGGAATGCAGACGCTCAATTTCAAGCAGTAGTTCCTAATGTTGCTACCAGATACTACCGTCAACGACACCTAGCTGTGAACTTGGCTACTAGATGCCACCGCAATCAGCAACTCGCAACGAACGTTGGAACTTCCCCTCCAAAGGAAAGCATACTGAGGGATTTTTAGCGCTCTTAGAAAATCCGACGACTTTGGCCGGCTTTGAACCCGCGACCTTGGGCATAGAAGTTCAGCATGCTACCAGTTACATCTCCGAAGCCGCTTCACACTTAGTCAGATGGAAATCTGAATCTGATCTCGCGCAAGTGCGTTGTAATGGCAACGTCTGAAGGCTCATCCCTCATCAATTTAGTAATGTTGCCATGGCAACCACTGATAGCTCTTGGCATTTTCTTATAATTCCGAAATCATTTTCCTCATCCCTTGGCGTAATGGTGGCTCATATTAAAAAATCTTTCATACATAAGTTTTAGGTAATTATTAGGGGAATATTGTCCATTTTGTATGGTTTTGATATTGTGCCTATTAACAGAGATATGATTAATGTTTCCCGAAAAAAACACTTTTCCCACCCCTTTGGTCAATGGTTGGTGCTATCACAAAACGTTTCAAACATAAATTGTTGAGCTTTATCCGACACATAGTATGAACTTTGAACGGATTCGATATTTCACATATTAAGAGAGTTATAGTAATATTTCATTTTTTCGAAAACAGTCCCCCATTTTCATCCCCTTCAATCGATTTAGCCCAGTAACGAACTGGACCGAGATTTTATGGGTATACATATTCGGTAAAAAATTCAAAGTGATTGGTGCAAAATTACGGCAGTTATCGCGTCCACAAAAAACTGATATATATATATATATATATATACATAAATTATATATAAACTTTTGAACTGACGGTGGTTTTGGGGTCTGGGGGATGTGAAACGCGAAGATATGTCGAAATTTTCCGGAAATCGAAACATGGTACCCATTGCAATAGTTAGCTTTCTAATGATATCTACCTAAAATACTACCGTCAACGACACCTAGTTGTGAACTTGGCTACTAGATGCCACCGGAACCATCAACTCGCAACGAACGTTGGAACTTCCCTCCGAAGGAAAGCAAACTCAGGTTTTTTAGCGCTCTTAGTAAATCCGACGACTTCAGCCGGGTTTGAACCCGCGACCTTGGGCATAGAAGTTCAGCATGCTACCAGTTCCGATACCGAAGTCGCTTCCCACAGACAGATGGAAAACTGAATGTTATCTCGTGCAGTGGCGTTGTCATAGCAACTGCTGATGGCTCATCCCTTACCAATTAAAAGTAAAGTTGTCATGGCAACCTCTCTTGGTACTTGGCATTTTCTTATAATTTAAATCATTTTGCTCACTCCGTGGCGTAATGGTGGATCATATCAAAAATTCTTTCAGACAAAGGTTTTAGGTAATTATTGGAGGAATATTGTCAATTTTGTACGGTTTTGATATTGTGCCTATTAACAGAGATATGATTAATGTTTCCCGAAAAACCCACTTTTTCCCACCCCTTTGGTCAATGGTTGGTGCTATCAAAAAACGTTTCAAACATAAATATTAGGGCCTTGTCCGGCACATAGTATGAACTTTGAATGGATTCAATATTTCAGATATTAAGAGAGTTATAGCGATATTTCATTTTTTCGAAAAAAGCCTCCCATCTTCACCCCCTTTGGCCGATTTTGCCCATTAACGAACTTGACCGAGATTTTTAGGGGATACATATTATGTAAAAAATTCAAAGTGATTGGTGCAAAATTACGGCAGTTATCGTGTCCACAAGAAACTGATATCCATATATATATATATATATCTAATATATAAAAAAGTCCTCTCGGCATGCCGGAAGGCGGAGGTAGATTTCACCGGACAAACTTGGAGATAGGCGAAAATAGGCAGAATATGCAGGTTTTCGTAGAAGGATCAGACCTCATTTATCGCGTGAAAGTATTTTATAATTGGAGATTAATTAACTTTGTTTTTCTTCATTTTAAACATATTTTAAACATTTTATTGTCTTACGGGGACGGTAACCTTCTTGTCATTTGGAGTCCATTTTTAGCCTATTTTCAATTTTGAAAAAATAGGCTTATGAGATCACCTTTTGTCCGTGTGTGTGTGTGTGTGTGTGTGTGTGTCTAATAAAATCTAAACGGCTGGAGCGATTTCAGTGAAACTCGGTAAGTTCATAGCACTATTCCCGGCGACGTCGACCGTGCCCATCGAATTTTGTTACATCTCACCAATCCAACATGGCGGCTGTGCGAAATATTTCACTAGCATTCAGTATCTCCGAAACTATAACGGATATCGCCCTGAAATTGTGTACGGTGATAAAGGGTACTACTAGAAGTTCACCTATGAAACTTTCAAAAACCTGGTTACTACATAACCAACATGGCGGCCAAGCGAAGTGGAGACTTTTAAATAGACATTTCTCGCGATTTAACTATCCAAACGTAATGAAACTTGGTACAGCAAATATTTATACACATTGCAATGCACTGAGGTCTAATTTAGTTCAATTGTTTATATAACCTCAAAATGGCGGCTGTGCGAAATATTTCACTGACATTCTATATCCCCGAAACTATTACAGATATCACCCTGCAATTTTGTACGGTGATAAAGGGTACTGATACAAGTTTACCTATGTATAATTCATAAACCTGTAAAGTAAAAAACGAACATGGCGACCAAGCGAATTTGAAATATTTTAATAGACTTTTCTCGTGAGTTAACTCTCTGAGCGCAAGTCAAACACTGCCATTTAGATCGTATACTTAGTTGGTTACAAAAATAATGTTTCTTATGGCGCAGTGAAATGTGGTACAGTAAATGATTTTGCAGATTGTAATGTACTGCCATCTAATTTAATTCAATTGTTTACATAACCTCAAACTGGCGGCTGTGCGAAATTTTAAAATTAAGTTTTTATTTCTAGTGTCGTAATCATGCGATCGAAGTGAAAGTTTGAATAATGAACCTAGGCAATAAGTGACCTTGAATGGTACATAACTCTATGGCCTATACATATAACAATCCTAAATGGCAAGCTTCCGTAATATTTAGACGGTTCTCAATATATATGAATCTTTTACAGCAACCAAACTGAATTTTTTAATGTTCATAGAGACTATGAACATATGTTCACCTATAGGACTTTCAGTAACCTGGTGAGCACGAATCCAACATGGCGGCGACGCGAAGTATAAATATTTAAATGGACGTTTCTCGAGAATTAACTATCCGAGTGCCGTGAAACGTTGCACGTTTTAAATGCTTACACAAATGTTGATCCACTGGCATCTAATTTATTTCAATTGTTTGCATAATCACAAGATGGCTGCTGTGCGTAATTTTAAAATCTCGTTTTTACTTCTTGTGTTCTAATCATGCGATTGAAGTTTGAATACCACACGTACACAATAATCTTAATATAATAGTACAAAAATAAAGATCCAACCTGGCGACCATCTGAAATATTTAGACGGTTCTCAATATCTACGAATCTGATACAGCAATTAAACTGAAATTTTGTATGTTGATAGAGGCAATTAACATGAGCAGGATATATGAAAATAGGCTGTACAGTTCTTCACGGAACTACTTGTTATACTTGTGGTCACACTGTCCTTATGCAAGGTTTCGACACTGATGTGTAACTATGTAACGGTCTGTTACTTCTTCACGCAAAATTATATATCCCGCAGAGATGTTGGTTGGTTCCTCAGTTTAGAGGCTGTGACAACGCGGTCATATAACCCCGTGTACTTGGGGTGAGTGTAGAATCTGTCTGATAAACGGTGTGAATTGTGATGGCGGTATTAGTCTGTAATTCAGGTAAGGAATGCAGACGCTAAATTTCAAGCAGTAGTTCCTAATGTTGCTACCAGATACTAACGTCAACGCCACCTAGCTGTGAACTTGGCTACTAGATGCCACCACAATCAGCAACTCGCAACGAACGTTGGTACTTCCCCTCCAAAGGAAAGCTTACTGAGGGATTTTTAGCGCTCTTAGAAAATCCGACGACTTTGGCCGGTTTTGAACCCGCGACCTTGGGCATAGAAGTTCAGCATGCTACCCGTTACGTCACCGAAGCCGCTTCACACTTAGTCAGATGGAAATCTGAATCTGATCTCGCGCAAGTGCGTTGTCATGGCAACGTCTGATGGCTCATCCCTCATCAATTTAGTAGTGTTGCCATGTCAACCACTGATAGCTCTTGGCATTTTCCTATAATTCCGAAATCATTTTTCTCATCCCTTGGCGCAATGGTGGCTCATATCAAAAATTCTTTCAGACAAACGTTTTAGGTAATTATTAGGGGAATATTGTCCATTTTGTACGGTTTTGATATTGTGCCTATTAACAGAGATAAGATTAATGTTTCCCGAGAAAACCACTTTTTCCCACCCCTTTGGTCAATGGTTGGTGCTATCAAAAAAACGTTTCAAACATAAATTTCTGAGCTTTATCCGACACATAGTATGAACTTTGAACGGATTCGATATTTCACATATTAAGAGAGTTATAGCAATATTTTATTTTTTCGAAAAAAAAAAAGTCTCCCAGTTTCATCCCCTTCAACCGATTTAGCCCAGTAACGAACTCGTCCGAGATTTTATGGGTATACATATTCGGTAAAAAATTCAAAGTGATTGGTGCAAAATTACGGCAGTTATCGTGTCCACAAGAAACTGATATACATATATATACATATATTACATAAATTATGTATAAACTTTTGAACTGACGGTGGTTTTGGGGTCTGGGGGATGTGAAACGCGAAGATATGTAGAAATTTTCCGGAAATCGAAACATGGTACCCATTGCAATAGTTAGCTTTCTAATGAAATCTACCTAAAATACTGCCGTCAACGACACCTAGCTGTGAACTTGGCTACTAGATGCCACCTCAATCAGCAACTCGCAACGAACGTTGGAACTTCCCCTCCGAAGGAAAGCAAACTCAGGTTTTTTAGCGCTCTTAGTAAATCCGACGACTTCAGCCGGGTTTGAACCCGCGACCTTGGGCATAGAAGTTCAGCATGCTACCAGTTCCGATACCGAAGTCGCTTCCCACTGACAGATGAAAACTGAATGTGATCTCGTGCAGTGGCGTTGTCATAGCAACTGCTGATGGTCATCCCTTATCAATTAAAAGTAAAGTTGTCATGGCAACCTCTCTTGGTACTTGGCATTTTCTTATAATTTAAATCATTTTGTTCACCCCGTGGCGTAATGGTGGGTCATATCAAAAATTCTTTCAGACAAAAGTTTTAGGTAATTATTGGAGGAATATTGTCCATTTTGTGCGGTTTTGATATTGTGCCTATTAACAGAGATATGATTAATGTTTCCCGAAAAACCCACTTTTTCCCACCCCTTTGGTCAATGGTTGGTGCTATCAAAAAACTTATTTGACATAAATTTTTGGCACTTATCCGACACATATTATCAACTTTGAAGGGATTCGATATTTCATGTATTAAGAGAGTTATAGCGATATTTCACTTTTTCGAAAAAAGCCCCCCATTTTTACCCCCTTTGACCGATTTTGCCCATTAACGAACTCGACCGAGATTTTATAGGGATACATATTATGTAAAAAATTCAAAGTGATTGGTGCAAAATTACGGCTGTTATCGTGTCCACAAGAAACTGATATATATATATATATATATAAAAGGAAAGGAAGCTTGTAGTTTAACGTGACCGTTAATCTTGAGATCATGAGCCACGGGACCTCCTTTTTACGTGGAATCCGAACCACAGGACATGGCATTTCACTTCGAAAATCTCACATGCATTGACCGGGAATCGAACCCGGACCGCCTTGGTGAGAGGCATACAGCTAGACCGCTGAGCCACCACGCCCCCTATATATATATATATATATATATAGGTAGATAGATACATATATACATAAATTATATATAAACTTTTGAACTGACGGTGGTTTTGGGGTCTGGGGGATGTGAAACGCGAAGATATGTCGAAATTTTCCGGAAGTCGAAACATGGGACCCATTGCAATAGTTAGCTTTCTAAAGAAATCTACCTAAAAGTGAAAGTCTGTATGTATGTATGTATGTATGTATATATGTTGGTTCCGTATACAAATCTACACCGTTCCACCAATCTCAACCATATTTTGCATACACATAGTTTAGGACCCAAGAGGAACCGCTGGCTACATGAATTTTCGATAGTCTTTCTCATTCTTCTGATTTTGGCCCTTTTTCACTCAAAAAAAGTCATCTCGGCACGCCGGAAGGCGGAGGTAGATTTCACCGGACAAACTTGGGGATAGGCGAAAATAGGCAGAATATGCAGATTTTCGTAGAAGGATCAGACCTCATTTAATGCGAGAAGGTATTTTATAATTGGAGCTTAATTAACTTTGTTTTTCGTCATTTTATGCTTATTTTAAACATTTTATTGTCTTATGGGAACGGTAACCTTTTTGTCATTTGGGGTCCATTTTTATACTTGTGGTCACACTGTCCTTATGCTAGGTTTCGACACTGATGTGCAACTATGTAACGGTCTGTTACTTCTTCACGCAAAATTATATCTACCGCAGAGATTTTGGTTGGTTCCTCAGTTTAGGGGCTGCGACAACGCGGTCATGTAACCCCGTGTACTTTGGGATGGCTGTATTAGTCTGTAATTCAGGTAAGGACTGCAGACGGTCAATTTCAAGCAGTAGTTACTAATGTTGCTACCAGGTACTACCGTCAACGACACCTAGCTGTGAACTTGGCTACTAGATGCCACCGCAACCAGCAACTCGCAACGAACGTTGGAACTTCCCCTCCAAAGGAAAGCATACTGAGGGATTTTTGGCGCTCTTAGAAAATCCGACGACTTCGGCCGGCTTTGAACTCGCGACCTTGGGCATAAACATTCAGCATGCTACCAGTTACGTCACCGAAGCCGCTTCACACTTAGATGGAAATCTGAATCTGATCTCGTGCAAGTGCGTTATCTTGGCAACGTCTGATGGCTCATCCCTCATCAATTTAGTAGTGTTGCCATGGCAACCACTGATAGGTCTTGGCATTTTCTTATAATTCCGAAATTATTTTTCTCATCCCTTGGCATAATGGTGGGTTATATCAAAAATTCTTTCAGACAAAAGTTTTAGGTAATTATTATGGGAATATTGTCCATTTTGTACGGTTTTGATATTGTGCCTATTAAGAGAGATATGATTAATGTTTCCCGAAAAACCCACTTTTTCCCACCCCTTTGGTCAATGGTTGGTGCTATAAAAAAAACTCTTCAAACATACATTTTTGGGCTTTATCCGACACATAGTATGAATGTTGAACGGATTCGATATTTCACATATTAAGAGAGTTATAGCAATATTTCACTTTTTCGAAAAAAAAAGCCCCCCATTTTCACCCCCCAACGACCGATTTAGCCCAGTAACGAACTCGACCGAGATTTTATAGGTATACGTATTCGGTAAAAAATTCAAAGTGATTGGTACAAAATTACGGCAGTTATCGTGTCCACAATAAACTGATATACATATACATACATAAATTATATATAACTTTTGAACTGACGGTGGTTTTGGGGCCTGGGGATGTGAAATGCGAAGATATGTCGAAATTTTCCGGAAGTCGAAACATGGTACCCATTGCAATAGTTAGCTTTCTAACGAAATCTACCTCTGGTTGGTTCCTCAGTTTAGGGGCTGCGACAACGCGGTCATCTAACCCCGTGTACTTTGGGTGAGTGTAGAATCTGTCTGATACACGGTGTGAATTGTAATGGCTGTATTAGTCTTAATTCATGTAAGTACTGCAGACGGTCAATTTCAAGCAGTAGTTCCTAATGTTGCTACCAGGTACAACCGTCAACGACACCTAGCTGTGAACTTGGCTACTAGATGCCACCCCAACCATCAACTCGCAACGAACGTTGGAACTTCCCCTCCAAAGGAAAGCATACTGAGGGATTCTAGTGCTCTTAGAAAATCCGACGACTTCGGCCGGCTTTGAAACCGCGACATTGGGCATAGACATTCAGCATGCTACCAGTTACGTCACCGAAGCCGCTTCCCACTTTATCAGGCGGCTTTGGTGGCGTAGTCGGTAACATGCTGAGCTTCTATGCCCAAGATACCGGGTTCAAACCCGGCCGAAGCCGTCGGATTTTTTAAGAGCGTTAAATATCCCTCAGTATGCCTTCCTTCGGAGGGGAAGTAAAGCCGGCGGTCCCATGTCATAGATTTATGGCATGTTAAAGATCCTTCCACTAATTGCACCTGTGTGAAGCTAAATTGGATAGGTTAAGAATGTATACAACGCTCTTAGGTTTCTATGTTCGTTGCCAAGAGCCGACTGCGGCGGCGTCTAGTAGCTCAGTTCTGAACTTGGCCTCGTAGTCGTTGACAGTGGCGCTTGGCGGCAAAAGTAGGAACTATCTGAAAAATTGTTAGTTGCAGTACTTAAATTAACAAACAGATAACACACACTAATACAGTCATCACAATTAACACCGGTTATCAGACAGATTCTACACACACCCAAAGTACACGGGGCTACATGACCGCGTTGTCGCAGCCCCTAAACTTAAGAACCAACCAACCAACCACTTAATCAGATGGATATACTGAATCTGATCTCGTGCAAGTGCGTTGTCATGGCAACGTCTGATGGTCCATGCCTCATCAATTTAGTAGTGTTGCCATGGCAACCACTGATAGCTCTTGGCATTTTCTTATAATTCCGAAATCATTTTTCTCGTCCCTTGGCGTAATGGTGGGTCATATCAAAAATTCTTTCAGACAAAAGTTTTAGGTAATTATTAGGGGAATATTGTCCATTTTGTACGGTTTTGATATTGTGCCTATTAAGAGAGATATGATTAATGTTTCCCGAAAAACCCACTTTTTTCCACCCCTTTGGTCAATGGTTGGTGCTATCAAAAATCTTATTTGACATAAATTTTTGGCACTTATCCGACACATATTATGAACTTCGAATGGATTCGATATTGCACGTATTAAGAGAGTTATAGCGAAATTTCACTTTTTCGAAAAAAGCCCCCCATTTTCACCCCCTTCGACCGATTTAGCCCAGTAACGAACTCGACCGAGATTTTATAGGTATACATCTTCGGTAAAAAATTCGAAGTAATTGGTGCAACATTACGGCAGTTATCGTGTCCACAAGAAACTGATATACATATATATACATATATATATATATATATACATAAATTATATATAAACTTTTGAACTGACGGTGGTTTTGGGGTCTGGGGGATGTGAAACGCGAAGATATGTCGAAATTTTCCGGAAGTCGAAACATGGGACCCATTGCAATAGTTAGCTTTCTAATGAAATCTACCTAACAGGCTAATCAAATCATAAAATATACTCATGAAGGAATGGCAAGGCAGATAGTTTCCATGGCAACATAGCTCAAGTCCAGACACGGCCGACTTGATGCCAATTGCGCTCAGCACTACCGGTATAGAAAATGAGGATCTTTACTTGAAATCCCGTTAGTTACTCAGCTGCTCACACAGCACTGTCAACCGAGTTTAGCACAACAAAGACTTGACACTATCTTCTTTCTACTATATATTTTTCAAATACCACTCACTCACTCACTCACTCATTCATTTATTCATCACGAAATCTCAGAAACCACCGAACGGATTAGAATGAAATCTGGTATGCAGCTTCCTCAAGGGTCGCAAATGCCCACTAAGAGAGAAATTTTGGCTATTCAGGTTCTAAAGGGGTGTTAAGGGGGTAGACCTGCATTTAATTGAATAGCAATATCTCCCGATTGGTTTCATGGGGGGATGTGATACTCGGCATATAAACTCATCATTAAAAATAAGAAGACATGTGTCTGAGGGTTTTTCGATGTGGTGTATATTATGAGGTGAAAGGGGTGAAAAGTGGGGATTAAAAGATTCTTAACGGAGCGTGTGCCTCTTAAACGACATAGGCGAGGAGTTTGAAACACAGCGAAAAAAAATCAACATAAAAAAGAAGTAAATATGTGTTTGACAGTTTTTTCACAAATCCAATTTAAGGGGCCCATGGGGAGAGATGAAATTCTGGGGGGGGGGGGGGAACAGGAAAGAAAGTGTCCTAACTGATTGACTGACTGGCTCACTCATCAAACTCAGGGGGAAAAAACTGCTTTAAAGTAAGTAAATAGCTGTTCGACAGTTTTTTTTTCATAAATCAAATTTAAGGGGTTCATGGGGAGGGGTGAAATTCTGAAAAAAGAAAATTGAAAGAAAATGTCCCGACTCACTCACTTACTCACTCACTCATCATCGCCTAGCCAAAATTATTGAAGCTAGAAACATGACAGTTTGGGGATATGTTCATTCTATGTCAAAACCGTCTACTAAGGGAGGATTTTCGGATATTCAGGTTCTAAAGTGGTCTTAGGGGGGTTAAACCTGCATTTCATTGAATAACTATATCTCCCGATTGGTTTCATTGGGGGATGTGATACACGGCATATAAACTTATCATTAAAAAGTAACAAGACACGTGTCTGAGGGTTTTTCGATGTGTTTATGAGGTTAAAGGGGGTGAAAAGTGGGGATTGAAAGATTCCTAACGGAGCGTGTATCTCTTAAACGACATAGGCGAGGAGTTTGAAACTCATCGGAAAAAAATCAGCATAAAAATAAGTAAATGTGTGTTTGACCGCTCTTCCATAAATCCAATTTAAGGGGCCCATGGGGAGGGGTGAAATTCGGGGGGAGGGACAGGAAAGAAAGTGTCCTAACTGATTGACTGACTGACTCACTCATCAAACTCACAGGAAAAAACTGCTTTAAAGTAAGTAAATAGCTTTTCGACAGTTTGTTTTTCAATCAAATTGAAGGGGTTCATCGGGAGGGGTGAAATTCTGAAGAAAAAAAATTGAAAGGAAATGTCCTGACTCATTCACTCACTCATCATCGCCCAGCCAAAAATATTGAAGTTGGAAACATGACATTTCGGGGATATGTTCGTTGTATGTCAAAACCGTACACTAAGGGAGGTTTTTTGGATATTCGGGTTCTAAAGGGATCTTAAGGGGGTTAAACCTGCATTTCATTGAATATCAATATCTCACGAGTGGTTTCATTTGTGGATGTGATACTCGGCATATAAACTAATCATTAAAAATACGCAGACATGTGTCTAAGCGTTTTTCGATGTTGTGTATTATTATGAGGTGAAAGGGTTGAAAAGTGGGGGTTGAAGGATTCCTAATGGAGCGTGTAGGCCTATCTCTTAAACGACATAGGCGAGAAATTTGAAACTCAGCGAAAAAAAATCAGCTTAAAAAGTAAGTAAATCGGTTTTCGACTGTTTTTTCATAAATTAATTTAAGGGGCCAATGGGGCGGGGTGAAATTCTGGGGGAAAAAAAGGAGAGAAAGTGTCCTAACCGACTGACTCAGGGTAAAAAGACAGCTTAAGAAATAAGTTAATAGGTGTTCAAGCGTTTTTTAATCAATCCAATTTAATGGGCCCATGGGGAGGGGTGATATTCTGGTAAAATAAATGAAAGAAAATGTCCTGTCTGACTCACTCACTCATCACGCCCAGCGAAAACTATTAAAGTTGGAAACATGAAATTTTGGGAAGATGTTCGCTGTATGTCGAAAACGTTAACTAAGGAATGATTTTTGTTTATTCGGGTTTTAGAGACGTGTCAAGGGGGTAAACGTGCATTTCATTGAATAACGATATCTCATGAGTTGTTTGTTTGGGGATGTGATATTCGGTATATAAACTAATCATTAAAAATAATCAGACATATATCTAAGGGTTTATCGATGTGGTGTATATTATGAGGTGAATGGGGTGAAAATTGGGGGTTGAGGGATTCTTGACGGAGCGTGTATCTCTGAAACGACATAGGCGTGAAGTTTGAAATTCGATGGGAAAAAACAGCTTAAAATACAGGTAAATAGGTGTTCGAACCTTTTTTCATAAATCCAATTTAAGGGGCCCTTGGAGAGGGGTGAAATTCTGGGGAAAAAAAAAAACAGGAAAGAAAGTGTCCTAACTGATTGACTCACTTACTCACTCATCAAACTCAGGGGGAAAACAGCTTTAAATAAGTAAATAGGTGTTTGACCGTTTGTTTCATAAATCCAATTTAAGGGGTTCATAGGGAGGGGTGAAATTATCAAAAATAAATGAAAGAAAATGTCCTGACTGACTCACTCACTCTTCATCGCCCAGCCAAAATTATTGAAGTTAGAAACATGAAATTTTGGGGATATGTTCGTTGTATGTCGAAAACGTCCACTAAGGAAAGAGTTTTGGATATTCAGGTTCTAAAGAGGTGTTAAGGGGGTAAACGTGCTTTCCGTTGAATAACAATATCTCACGAGTGGTTTCATTTGGGGATGTGATACTTGGCACATATACTAATCATTAAAAATAAGCTGACACATGTCTAATGGTTTTTCGATGTAGTGTATATTATGAGGTGAAAGGGATGAAAAGTGGGGGTTGAAAGATTCCTAACTGAGCGTGTATCTCTTAAACGACATAGGGAGGAGTCTGAAACTCGGAGGAAATCTATCAGCTTAAAAATAAATAAACAAATGAATAAATAAATAAAATAAATAGGTGTTCGACCGTGTTTTCATAAATGCAATTTAAGGGGCATATGGGGAGGGGTGAACTTCTGGAAGAAAAACGTCCACTAAGGAAGGATTTTTGGATGTTTGCTCTCATCGACCAACCAAAAGTATTAAAGTTAGAAGAATGATATTTTGGGGATATGTTTGTTTGTTGTGTGTCGAAAACGTCTACTACGGAGGGATTTTTGGGTATTCAGGTTCTAAAGTGGTGTTAACGGGGTTAAACCTGCATTTCATTGAAAAACAATATGATACGACTATGACGCGAGCGATGCGAGGCTAAAATTGAGATGGTGTGTGTCTGTGTATTAATCAATCTCGCAAGTACCACTGGTCCGATTTACGCATATGCGAGGTTTAAAATTACATTTTCTATCCGAAAGGTATCTGCAACTGTTAGCGAGTAAAACCTAAATTTGTGGTATAAAACACGGTCAACGCCGAGCGGTGTAGTTGGACAAAATGTTCCATCCTTAATCTCCCTCTGCGCAGCACCTCGCCTATCCCCTGTTTTAACTGTCACCTTCACATTTTAATTTATTTATGACGCGTAGCGAAGCACGGGTACTTCAGCTAGTATATATACATAAATTATATATAAACTTTTGAACTGACTGTGGTTTTGGGGTCTGGGGGATGTGAAACGTGAAGATATGTCGAAATTTTCCGGAAGTCGAAACATGGGACCCATTGCAATAGTTAGCTTTCTAATGAAATCTACCTAACAATTAAGATTAGTCACCAGTAAGTAAACATTTATAAACTACAAAAGACTACCTTGTAGTGGAGCATGTAGAGAATGAACCCAATAAATAAAGCAACTCGAAGCCGGACGCACGGTTATCACGGACGAAAATCGCGAAGGCAGGCCCGCAACGTCCAGGACCCGTGCAAATGTCAACAGCGTGAATGCGATCATTAGACAGAACGGTGGTCGGCATTCCCATACCGATGAGGAGGTGAAGGCCGCTGTCTCCGTGTTGTTGCAAAACGTTGGAGGACCTTTCTATGCATCCGGCATCAACAAGTTGGTTGTGCGTTCGCAGAAATGTTTGGAGTCTCTTGGAAACTATGTGGAAAAGTGACGTTACATTGTATGTCGTTATAGGCGTGTTGCTGTTGTATAGGTGGTGTAATAAATGGCCATAACTGGGAAGTGCAACTTATTTTTTGATCTGCCCTCGTATCACAAGTTAACACACTTTAACTAAATTAATAATAATAATAACGCAACAAACATAGAAGGGTATTATACTGTCTGTAATTAAGTATGACGCGTTACACAAGTTATTACAAACTTACTGTATGTATAAACATTATATTTGTGAATAAGAGTAATTCATAAACATCGTACACTAATTAAGCCTACCGTGAACAGGATCAGAGGATGACGTTCGAAACATGTCATCCAAGAAGAAGTGCTATATTTCTTAAATAAAAGTGTTTTAGTTTGTAATAATATCCCGTTTCTCTCAGGTTAGGGAATGTAAATACTTGTTTTCCCGCCTAATGTAATTGGGCACAATTTATGTTGACCGACTGGAAAGCTTTCTATAGTAGAATTAGGCAACACTGAAAAATGGCTTCAATTATTCAACTTTAAGAAAGGTATTATCCCGGCATTTTCATGGACGAAGTGTGGTAAATCCCTGGGAAAAAACACACTCAGTGTAGCCGCTGTCAGTGTCAGGATTCGAATCTCCGATCTCTGAGTTTGCTGCCGCTAGCCAACCATCGCAAGTTGGGATCAGGAAGGGCATCCGGCTATGAGAAACACACTGACACTAAACTCAGTAAATCGCAACCCCGTGAAAACGGGAATTATCAGGGGGTTTAAATGCATAAAACTTGTTATTCTTATGCATTTTGCATTTAGAAGATTCAATCATTGTGGTCATCAGCGCCATGTACTTAGCTGCGTAAGCCTATACAGGACGTGTGTAACGTCTGATAACCGATTTCATTATCATGACTGTACTGCTGGGTGTATTTGTAATTAAGTCTGGATTTAGATTTTACAAGTTTTATCCATTTATCAATAACTCTTACATTAGCGATGCCTATCCCTGCTCAACGGAACACCACTTCCAGGATTGCTCCTCAGTTCTGCCTCATGACGCACGGTGAACCACGTTCCAGACCTCAAACCGGAATTAAATTTGTTCCCAGAGCTGGTACTATAACCTGGACCTCAGGGGTGACAGCCAAGAATGCAAGCCATTTCACCTGGTAGTGGCCCTCAAAAAACTGTTGTTGTTGTTGTTGTTGTTGACATTAACATTAACATTTATTGGAACCTATTACAGCTATAAACTTGTGTTCCATGATAGTGTATCATCAAACAAGTTCATTGATATAACTTTATATTTTAGCGACAAGCAATAAATCAATTCTTGTTTTAATTGTTTTATCATAATCTATTCATCAATTGCATTTAACAGGACATTACGGACTAGGGCAAAACACAAGAGAATAAATACTTCAATAAAAATGACCTCAGGTATTAATTACAACAAGAGGGACTAAGACTTCTGCACAAGTTTTGGCCACAGATGGTCTTCCACCCTCCCCGGTCTCTTGCATCTTCCACTGTTGTTGATGGTGCCACCTTTCCTAGAGCCATTATCGTCCGATCCATCCATCTTGTTCTAGAGCAGCCTCTCGGGCGTCTCCCAGTTGGTGTTGAGTTAAAACCACGATTGTATATAGAGTCCTCCTCTCTAATTACATGACCCAACCACTGCAACCTCCTCCCCTCTAGAAATTGGTTAATGTTCGTCTTCCCAAAGCGTTGATACAGGTTTTTCTGATATCTTCTTTCCTACCTTTCGGTTTCTGCATTATATATTGGTCCATTTATTTTGCGTAAGACCTTCCTTTCATGAACGCAGATACGATCTTCTTGCATCTGATTATCCATATGTAATTACAGGTCTCACCAACGTCAGGTAGAGATGCACTTTACTTACCTGTCAAATTAAACGTGACTTGAAAAGATTGATCAAGCTATAGAAAACATGATTCGCGTTAGTTATCCTCTGCTGTACTTCCCTTGCTATCTCATTCCGGTTCAAGAAGAACTCACAATCTATAACACCTAAAATATAAAATGTCCCACATAGAGAACTGTAAAACATGTTCCCTGGTATCAGTTTTTAACCTATTTTCAATTTTGAAAAAATAGGCTTATGAGATCACCTTTTGCCCGTGTGTGTGTGCGTGCGTGCGTGCGTGCGTGTGTGTGTGTGTGTGTGTGAGGTGTGTGTGAGTCCCCCTAATAACTTCTGAACAGATGGAGCGATTTCAATTAAACTCGGTAAGTTTTTAGCACTATTCCGGACGACCCCAACCGTGCCCTTCAAATTTTTTTACGTCTCACCAATCCAACATGGCGGCTGCGCGAAATATTTCACCAGCATTCAATATCACCGAAACCATTCCCGATATCACCCTGGAATTTTTTTCGGTGATAAAGGGAACTACTAAAAGTTCACCTATGTGACTTTTGAAATACTGGTAACTACAAAACCAACATGGCGGTCACGCGAATTTGCGACTTTTAAATAGACGTTTCTCACGATTTAACCAACCAAACGCAATAAAACTTGGTACAGTATATGTTTATATACATTGTAATGCACCGACATCTAATTTCGTTCAATTGTTTGCATAACCACAAGATGGCGGATGTGCGAATTATTTCACTAGCATTCTATATCTCTGAAACTATTAGCAGTATCACCCTGAAATGTTGTGCGGAGATAAAGGGTACTACTGAAAGTTTATCTATAAGACTTGCGAAAACCGGTTAACTACAAAACGAACATGGCGGCCAAGCGAATTTGAAAATTTTAAATAGACCTTTCTCGCGATTTAATATTCCAAACGCAATGAAATCTGGTACAGGAAATGTTTACCGGTATACAAATTGTAATGAACTGGCATCTAATTTAGTACAATTGTTTACATATCCTCAACATGGCGGCTTTGCGAATTTTAAAATTAAGTTTTTATTTCTTGTGTCGTAATCATGCGATCGAAGTGAAAGTTTGAATAATGAACCTACGCAATAATTTTCCATTAATGGTGCATGACTCTATGGCCTATACATTTAACAATCCAATATGGCGACCATCCGAAATATTTAGACGGCTCTGAATATCTACGAATCCATTATAGCAATCAAACTGATTTTTTTATGTTAATAGGGGCTATGAACTTAAGTTCACCTATAGGACCTGGTGATCACAAATCCAACATGGCGGCGACGCGAAATATAAATATTCACATGGACGTTTCTCGCAATTTAACCATCCGAGTGCAGTGAAACTTGGTACAGTAAATCCCTACACGAATGTTAATCCACTGGCATCTAATTTATTTCAATTGTTTCCATAAGCACAAGATGGCAGCTGTGAGAAATTTTAAAATCTCCTTGTTACTTCTTGTGTCCTAATGATGCGATTGAAGTTTGAATGCTACACGTACACAATAATCTTCATGTAACAGTACATAACCCTAGGACCTACATATATGAAATCCAACATGGCGACCATCCGAAATATTTAGTCGGTTCGCAATATCTATGAATCTATTACAGCAATCAAACAGAAATTTTGTATGTAGATAGAGGCAATTAACATAAGTAGGATATATGAAAATAGGCTGTATAGTTATTTACGGAACTACTTGTTAAATATTAGTTAAGAAACTGATCAACACTCTGGACGTACTAACTTTTTAAACATTCCATTTCTATTTGTGGTGAACTCACGATCGTAGAGCAGTGAAACTTGGCGTAAAGTACGCTTATTTTGAATTTAAGTGCATACTGAACACTATTATTTTCCCTCGATGAGACTACAGACTAGTACGAGGGGAAAATAAGAGTTCCGTATTGTTTGCGGAATATGCTTGCAGTACATTAGTACCATGCGGGATGCTAGCAGAGAAATATCAACCTTCTTGACAACACGTGTTAGTTGGGTTGCAAAAAATGATATTGGAAGGGGCAGTTGAATCACCCGGTAAGTGATAAGCCTTCACATGGATACTAGATTTTACTAAGACAAATATAATGATTTTTTTTTTCATGTTGGTATTATTGACACTACCAATTTTAATTTCTATATTGCAAATGAATCTAATGATATTGTTTTGATATAATTAGAATATGCTATTCTACCTTTACTAGAATATGTTCTCAGCATACAGTGACGGTAAAAAGAAAATATTCGTTGTTGATGATTTATTAAGAAGCATTGTGACATCGTGGTCATGTAGCCCCATGCACATGGGTATGTATGGTATTTTTCTGATAACTTGTGTTATTGTGATGGCAGTATTTGTGTGTATATTTGTACGTCAGATGAGAATTGGAAAGGAGGCAGCCGTGGTCTTAAGTTAGGAACCATTCCAGGATTTGCCTGGAGTAGAAGTTGGAAACCACGATAAACCACTTTCAGGAGACTGAGGCCGTAATCGAACCCATCTCTTCTCAGTTTTGTCTCATGAGGCTGAGTGTACCCCGTTCCAGTACTCAGACCTGAATGAAATTTATTGTCAGAGCCGGGAATCGAACTTAGACCTCCACAGTAACAGTCAAGCATGCTAGCCATTGCGCAAAGAGGTGGACAAAAGAAATATTAAATGTATGTTATTCAGAAAACTATCAGCTGCATACTTCAATTTCGGCTACATTTTACTTCGCGGGTTCAAGCCCACCCGAAGTTGTCGGATTTCTTAAGAGCGTTAAAATCCCTCAGTATGCCTTCCTTCGTAGGGGAAGTAAAGCCAGCGGACCCATGTCATAGATGTATGGCATGTAAAAGAACCTTCCACTAACTACAATTGTATGAAGCTAAATTTGTAGGTTAGATTTCATCAGCGCTCTATTAAGTTCCAACGTTCACCAGCAGTTGACGGTTGCGGTGGTATCTAGTAGCCAAGTTCATAGCTATATATCGTTGACGGTAGCATTTGGTAGCAAAAGTTGGACCTACTACATGACAGCGTTGTTGAAGCCCCTAAACTGAGGAACCAACCACCAACCAAAATAAATGAGCTTAAAAGTCGATTTAGAATTCATTTCAGCTTTGCACAAATAACTGTATTTCAAATACTGTAGGTTCCTTCTTTCCTGCCATAAAGTGTTAATTGTACTACTCATCTCTGCTAGCTAACAATGTTAATGAGACTACACAATTGCGTGCAGTTGTGTCCCCCTGTTACAGACCACCCTTCATACTGCGAGTCTTGCGGGAGTGTATTTCGACAGGATGACACCCACAACAAGATACCTCATTGCAGAACACTGTGATAGGATATTTTCGATCGATGAGGTGGTATTGATTATATAGTTCGCGTGGGAGGGAGAGAGAGCTATACACACAGTAGACGGGTTAAAAGAGGAACGAGTATGCCTATACTCCCAATACCACATGAACCTATATTAAAAAAAAAAGGTCTCCCTCACACACAGTGCATGTAATCTCGCAATTTGGTCTCCATTACACGTTCATGATGCAAAACCAACAGAACAAGTCCCAATTATAATGCTGTCGCTCCGACCAGAACTGTCCGTCCATTATATGGGCGTCCCCATCAAGTGGACATGTTGCGAGGTAACATAGCTTCACGTAAAAATGAGTCATTAGTGCACAGTACACTCGTAGCGAAAAATACAACGATTAAATACACTATCAGTCATTGGGTAAATGCTTGTATATACACATTTATATAATTATGTTGTAACAAACATGCTTATCGAACACTTCTATATATTACGTCGTGTAATTAATTAATAGTATCAGCCATGTAAATGAAAGTTAGAGAATAAAAATTTCTGACCCCAGCGGGACTCGGACCCGTAACCTCTGGTTTTTTACCCCGGTGATCTGACCTCTGAGCTTTAGAAGGACACCTAAACGCCCACTAGGCAATGATACATCTATGGACCAGCCTATAATAATGTAAATTGGTTCCCGATGTGGGTTATGAATAACTCTTAGAATTTGATTTTCACGAACTCTATGATAAGAAATGAAACTTTTAAGTCATTAGGTTGTGAAATTTACTGGGAAAAGGTAAGTGTTATGCATTGGTGAGTTTATTTCGATAGAAACCCATCTGCCAACTATACCGTTAACGCCCTGACAATCTAGAATCTCGATCTATCATGCTAGTAATATATTCCTTTCCCTGCCGGGTGTGGCGTTTTAGCCAGGGTGTCGCTCATCCATATTTCTTGCAACCGGGTACACTACCTTGCGTTCAAATTTCAACTGTTTATTTCAGCACTTGGCAGTACTAGGTAGCAATGAAATTTTCTTAAAATACAGTGTTGAAATATATTGACAAAGATCTTCAATCATGACAAATTGAGTTTTGGTAACTGCAGCAATTTAGCAGATAGAGATGACAAACGGACAGACAGACAGACAGGGGATGAAGGTCAGACAGACCGACACATATACATTGTCACAGGTTGATCTCATAAGTCTAATTTTTCATATTTCTTTTAGAAAAGTGTGAAAATTAGTTTGAAATACTCGCAAACCTGAATATCTCGTCCAAAGCAACAATCAAGCTCTTGTACTCCCTCACAAAGAGCTTGTCACTTTTCTGGAGAACATAGGTGACAGTTAAAGATTACCACCTGCCTTCTGCTACCCACCTAATGTGACAGTTGGGGTTCTTAGAGGTAAAGGATGTAACTGACAATTGATTTCATTTGAAAAATCACACCTACGGAGGTATGTTTTAAGGGCCATTTTCCCTCGCTTCTCAGTCATCACTTGTACTCCTTGGCTTCCAGATGCCTCAAGTGTTGTCATAATCATGACCATGAATATTGATATACTAAAACGTTATTAACTCTAAGGTAAATACAGAACTAACAGCAAGATTCAGTACGTATAGGATGAGAAAGACAAGACAGTTTTTACCCCTGAAAAGCACTATGCTCCTTAGTTCAACATGAAATAGCAGGCTTATCACAAAGCAGTCACCAAATTCCTTTTCTCCGGTGTTTTATGAATGTATTTTCTATTGAGTATTATTTGGGATGCTTGACTGCTTGTTGTTTAACGCAATGCGTGGGAGAGCAGCCTTTCTAAGCTCCTATTTGAAATAAGGCTCTATCTCTTGTTATGCAGTTACCGTAAGTAAATATCATGGAATCGATGTCGTGATAGATTAATCTGATGCCGCTCTACCATGAAATGAATGTAAGTCATATAATACACAAATAGTGCATGAAAATGGAAGATTAATCTATCCGGAATATTTATTGTAATTTTGTATCGTCCATCTACAAGTGTATTATACATTAGTGTATCATACGCCCTAGTATTTTCATTAGTTATCGCTGTGATCATGAGAAACATACTCTTGGAAATAGAATTACAATTTTAAATTTTAGTCATATTTTCTCTAAATGGAAAATACTGTATAGACCCGTTCAGCATTGCAACTGGACGTCACAACACGCAGCCAAAGAACATGCCCAATTAGAATAACTCTACCTGCACATTTGATGACTCTCACGTTATACACCCGGTGTTGGAAAAGAAAACAGTGCAAGCCACCAATCGTGTATAACAAGAATGAAACCTCCAGATCTACGTCATATCATCGAATGAAGGCATTATAAACTTCTGTACACACCTGTCTCAAATGTCTGCTACGTAATACTCATCCTATGGAGTTTCCTCACTGCCCATGTCACAACCGGATACTTAATGGGCCAACGAAGCTCAACAATAGCATTGAGTTACAGTAGATGAGAGAAATTCATGGATTATGCGGACATGCATTATGTTTTAACCCTTTTAAAACACAATGTTGCGTGAACAATAATTTCATTATATGACATAAATTATGATAATTTTCTCCCAACATTGATTTTATTAAGTAAAGATTCTGATGTCAACACTGACAAACACCTATCAATATCAAATTACTAATCACAGACTTATTTTAATTACATACGTAGGTTTTACATCGTGGCCTCTAACTAGACGAGTTATAGGCCTACTAAGTAAAACGATATCACATTTCCAAAAAATATAAAAGATTTAGTGATCAGGATGACCACGTGACAGTGGAAACGCATAATCGGAAATTCCTTCCTTTATCTGTGAATAATATTAATTCATGTATTTTTTTATCAGAGAAGGTGAGTTATATATAATTACTAGCAGGTACCCGCGGCTTCGCCCGCGATCAAGACAATGGGGACGATGCATTATTGCTGATAATTGGTCTATTCTATTACAGCAATCGCGGCTATAGGTGGGTCCATTCTAATTCTGAATATTCTGATACATACAGTATATTGATATGAGCAGCAAAGTGGGAATTTTATAGAGTTGTGAATGTCTGCAGGGTTCGATGTTACATTATGTTAACACATTTTAAAATTACGTTTTTGGTTTTGCCATCTTCTGCTGAGACATAACGATTTTGTTGTCCGGATGCTCGCGAGCACGCTACATACAGTTGCCCATGGGAAAAAATGGATTTTGTCTAAATGTACACGTACTACTGTTAAGTGTGTGTCATTGCGCTTTGTTAAAGAAATTGCGAATATTGTTTGAAGAGGGAACTGTACTCTTGCACACTGGAATGGCAAATCTATCGGAATATGGGGAATTAAAAGTATTCTTACTTAAGTTATTCTGGATGTAATTTGGCCATACTTATTGATGATTTGAACGTCAACATATCGCTATTAAAATACCTATAGTTAAATATCTCTCACCTTGGCCGCTGATGTACATTATGCAGTCTCTTCCTGTGTTACATCGCAGGGATTGAAATCTCCAACCACCGTTTTGCCTCACATGCCTCTCTAAGTACGGTAATTAAAATTCCTGATTGTTGTTGTTTGAGTCTTCAGTTTTTTAACTGGTTAGATGCAGCCGTCCATGTCTCCCTCTCCTGAGCTAATCGTTTCATCTCTACATAGCTACCACACCCTACATCCGAGGCAATCTGTTTGACCCTGGTTTACCCGTACAGTTCTAGTCCGCGACCCTCCCATCCATAACTAAGCTTGCTATTCCTGGGTGCCTTAATATGTGTCCTACCCTCCTATCTCTTCTCTTCATTAGCAGTCGCCAGAAACATCTCTCCTCTCCCACTCGTCTTAATACCTCCTCCTTTGTTACCCTATCTACCCATCTGATCATCATTCTCCTGTATCACCACATTTCAAAAGCTTCAAATCTCTTCTTTTCTGCTGCACCATTAGTACATTAGTCCAACTCAGCAACTTTTCTAGGTTTAAGCCGTGCCTTGTTGGGGGATTCAATGGCAGTGAAAGACAAAATACCAACATTATTCCTCAGTAAGAGTAATTAAGAAAAAATAATAATTAACGTGACAGCCGGTAGAATACGACACATTCGACTGTGAATATGGGTTGCTGATCATGGTAAAAAACAAAAAAGAGCAGATCAAAATTGGCAAACAAAAATATTCAGTTAACAAAAAACAAATGTATAAAGAAAATGAAAGCATACAGTGTAAAATGGAAAGAATCTTAATATTGTAAATTAGAGTAAAGATCTGAAAGCTCGCTTACAATAACCAGCTCAAAGAGAACAAAATTAGACTCAAATTCACGATCGTATCCAACCCCAAGAGCCACCACTATAAATAAAATATATCTCATTTTACGCGTATCAATGCGAGGAGCAATGTTCGTGGTTAGAAGTGGAAACCAAACCCCGCGTTTTAAGGCCCTGAAACGAACTGTTTTCGAGATATTGCCAGAAAACTATCCCCGGTCTGGGGATTTCCCCGGTCTGGGAAATTTCAGCGGTTGGCATAGTAACGTTGATCAGTTTCTCAGAGGGAACACAGTTATTTGGAAATATCTCCTAAACCGTTCATTTTAGGAAGTTAAAAAGTGTGTTTCGGGGTCCCTACAGGACCTCTGAGTATTGTTTCTCGTATCTGGCGGCTTAAAATGAGCTAAATCCGACCTTTGTACCGACTGTCCTTGCTCAGTGCCAAAGGGCCGAAAAAGGTCACTTACAAATTGAATTTTCAAAAACCGTTTCTTAGTGAGCCTCTACGTACTCGGATCAACCTAGCCTACATGCAAAATTTGAGTTTGAGCCCTGCGTCGATGAGTCAATTTTGGATGGTCAATGCCAAAGGGCCGAAAAAAGTCACTTACAAATTGAATTTTCAAAAACCGTTTCTTAGTGAGCCTCTGCGTACTCGGATCAACCTAGCCTACATGCAAAATTTGAGCTTTCTAGGTCAAGTGGTTTGAGCCCTGCGGTGATGAGTCAATTTTGGATTATATATAATAGATGAAACTTTCCAAGTCGATTTGCTCGTAGAAATATGGTATAGCTCTTCTTGCGCGTATCAATGCGAGGAGCAATGTTCGAGATTTCCACTTCAAAGAAGTGGGAACCGAACCCCGCGTTTAAGGCCCTAAAACGAACGGTTTTCGAGATATTGCCAGAAAACTATCCCCGGTCTGCGAAATTTCAGCGGTTGCCATAGTAACGTTGATCTGTTTCTTCGAGGGAACACAGTTATTTGGGAATATCTCCGAAACCGTTCATTTTAGGAACTTAAAAATTGTGTTTCGGGGTCCCTACAGGACCTCCGAGTATTGTTTATCGTATGTGGCGGCTTAAAATGAGCTAAATCCGATATTTGTACCGACTGTCCTTGCTCAGTGCCAAAGGGACGAAAAAGGTCACTTACAAATTGAATTTTAAAAAACCGTTTCTTAGTGAGCCTCTACATACTCGGATCAACCAACATGCAAAATTTCAGCTTTCTAGGTCTAGTGGTTTGAGCCCTGCGTTGATGAGTAAATTTTGGATGCTCAGTGCCAAAGGGCCGAAAAAAGTCCCTTACAAATTGAATTTTCAAAAACTGTTTCTTAGTGAGCCTCTACATACTCGGATCAACCAACATGAAAAATTCCAGCTTTCTAAGTCTAGTGCTTTGAGCCCTGCGTTGATGAGTCAATTTTGGATTATATATAATAGATGAGACTTTCCAAGTCGATTTGCTCGTAGAAATGTGGAATATAGCTCATTCTGCGCGTATCAATGCGAGGAGAAATGTTCGTAGTTTCCACTTCTATGAAGTGGGAACCGAACACCGCGTTTTAAGGCCCTAAAACGAACGATTTTCGAGATATTGCCAGAAAACTATCCCCGGTCTGCGAAATTTCAGCGGTTGATGTGTAAATCAGAACAGGGCAAGTTTGAATGCCGAGGAATCTCATTTCATGAGTTACCATCGGACAATTCACTTGACTTATAAATACACACACTAATACAGCCATCACAATAAGACGGGTTATCAGACAAATTCAACACACAGCCAAGTACATGGGCCTACATGAGCACGATGTTGCAAAGCCCCTAAATTAATCAACAACCCATTCTTCGGCGGCCGGAGGCATTTCCTTTCCCTGGCTTTTATTCTTTTCTATTCATCTCGTCTAGTACGTACGTTAGATTTACATTAGTTGGAAGTAGTTGTTTTTATTTTATTTTCATCCGTACCGTATTATTACGGGCAAAGGAGGAAGACATTTCGCCGCTTGAAAAGAATCACCTCCACCACCATGTATTTTCGCTTTCCTATAAATTGAAAACTTGCCCGTAAGAATGTATCTGAATGAATATTATATTCTCTATGCTGATTGAATAACAAGAGAACTAACTTAGTACCATGTTTTCACGTCTTTTCAATCTCGATATTAAGCCTCCAAACTAAACAATCCTTCGTTTTGTATTTCCCGCTTTCCTTTATACTGAAAATTTGCCCGTTAGTGTGTGTCTGAATTAATATCATAAACATTATGCTGATTGAATAACAAAATAACTAACTTAGTACCATGTTTTCACGTCTTTTCAATCTCGATACAGTATTAAGCCTCCAAACTTAACAACCCTTCGTTTAGTATTTCTCGCTTTCCTCTATATTGAAAACTTGCCCGTTAGTATGTGTCTGAATTAATATCATAAACTTTATGCTGATTGAATAACAAAAGAGCTAACTTAGTGCCATGTTTTCGCGTTTTTTCAATCTCGATATTAAGCCTCCAAAGTTAAAAACCCTTCGTTTCAGGCATCGTCCCCTTAAAAAGCCGCGGTAGGTTGGCGCTGCAACTGACAGTGAATTAATATACAGTATATCCAGTACGCGTCTGAGTGTTGAATGGGCAGGCAGTTTAAAGCAGCCAGGAGGGATGCGATCCAGCTGGCAGTGAAAATGCCGCGGCGGCCACAGTGGGTTGGTGCTGCAACCTAGCTTGTGTTGAATGGACAGGCAGTTTAAATCAGCATGGAGGGATGCAATCTAGCTGGCAGTGGGTGTAGCATGGCCTCTTACCGAGATAGATGGAAACTTGGTGGTCCCGTCTTGAGCTACTGTTGCCATGCAGCCAGGAGGGATGCGATACAGCTGAGGGTGAAAATGCTGCGGCGGAGATCACAGTGCGTTGGTGCTGTAACCTATCTTGTGTTGAATGGACAAGCAGCTTATAGCAGCTTGGAGGGATGTGATCTAGCTGGCAGTGGGTGCAGCATGGCCTCTTACCGAGATAGATGGAAACTTGGTGGTCCCGTCTTGAGCTACTGTTGCCATGCAGCCAGGGAGGATGCGATCCAGCTGGGGGTGAAAATGCTGCGGAGATCACAGTGCGTTGGTGCTGTAACTTATCTTGTGTTGAATGGACAAGCAGCTTATAGCAGCTTGGAGGGATGTGATCTAGCTGGCAGTGGGTGTAGCATGGCCTCTTACCGAGATAGATGGAAACTTGGTGTTCCCGTCTTGAGCTACTGTTGCTACGGAGATGGCCGGCCTTGCTATTACTTCATCAGTTTATTTTATGACTTTATTAGCCTTTGTTTGAGTGCAAAAAGGCCAAAATCAGAAGCATGAGAAAGACTATCGAAAATTCATGTAGCCTTCTGGGTCCTAAACTATGTGTATGCAAAATTTGGTTGAGATTGGTGGAACAGTGTGGATTTGTGTACGGAACAAATCCACCCACACACACACATACAAACTTTCACTTTGATATATAAGATATTCGCTCTAGTTGTTTTGGCGCCAATCCTTAACGACAAACAGACAACGTACTGTATACTGAGGGTACATTTGGTCACCATACATGTTTTCCGGGATAAATACAAAGTTTGAACCCAAAATTCGGAATGTTGAGACAAAAAGCTTACATTTAGGTAGATGCCATGAGAAAACTACCTATTGCAATGGTTACCATTGTGCGACTGCCGGAAAATTTCCCGTTGTTCATTCCCCATACGCTAAAACCACCACCAGCTCAAAATTGTATATATAATTTTTATATCTATATATATATCACTTTCTTGTGGACACGATAACTACCGTCATTTTGCATCAATCACTTTCACACTTATACATAAAATATAAACGTTCAGGAGCTCGGCAAAGTTTGTTAATGGCCAAAATTATACCAAGGGGGTGGAAATGTAGGGCCTATTCCAAAATGGTGCAATAACACTACAATTTTCTTAGTATGTGATAAATAGAATCCTTTAAAACAGGGGTTTGAAGAGGAGATGGGCTTTCGCCACTCCTCTTCAACTGTGTCCTTGACAAAGTTGTGAGGGAATGGCGCAAAGAACTGATGAACGTGGGTGTCCAGAGTAGGGTATACCTGGGTATAAGAGGGATGGGCTATTGGTTGATACGGCGCTGATGCAGAATCTCTGGAAACAGCAGCAATCCAGGCCAACTGTCACAAGACAAGTTGCCAAAGCAGGACTCCAAGTGCCACTGTAGAAAACAGTGTTCTTTATCAACATCAACATCAACGAGATGTCACTACAACACGGTAAGATCAAGAAAACAGAGACATTTAGGCGAATGGATAGAACCCAACTTGTCAGAGAAAGCGTTCTCCACTAGATTTAACAAGCAGGAATTGGCTCATAGACGGAATCAGAACAACCATAACAAGAGATGCCTAATACGGAATCTTAAACTTAAACACTATACTACAGTCATCCGACCAGAAGCCATGTTTGCTATGGAGTGTCTGGCAAAGAGAAAAATAGTCTTGATAAATGAATTGCAGGTCACAGAGAGTATAATACTCAGAGTGATCTTCGGACCAGTTCTAGAAGATGTGCAATACCAGAGACTACAGTGTACGTACAAACAGAGAGGCTTTCTTACTGTGCCAGGAAAAGAAGGGTAGCGTCTTTGGGTCATGAGGCAAGATTACCTCCGAACAGACTGATGAACCACTTTCTGGCGAAACAGGAAGGTCCGTACTACTTGGCTGACTGAAGCTGTGAAATATATCAAAGAATTGGGACTTACAGACCTACAAGTCGGACTAATTGTGAAACATATTCTTAAGAACGTCCGTGATATTCAAGACAAACCGCAAAAAGGCACCCCTTGGTAGGAAGAAAGAAGAGAAATACACCGGGAAAAGATGCGTCAGTACTTTGCTAAACTCAAAAGCAAACAGGTGAACAAGCGTGGTCACCATTAGGTCAATCCGAAAGAAGAAGAATCCATTCAAAGTTTGTACTACAATTTTCTTTGCAACTTATCTCAGTCAAGTGTTCTAATAGCATCAAGGATTGAACAAAAGGGTGGGAAAAATGGAGTTTTGAGAGAAAAAAGTCATACCTCCCTTGCTAGGCACAATATCAAAACCGTTAAAAATTGTTGATGGACCTCTAAAAATTATCTAAAATCCGTGTCTATATGAGTTTTTCAAATGACGAGGGATGAGCTAAACATTTGAAACACTTCTAGGTATACAACAATTGGAAAATTTAGGGAATTCAGAATATTTTTCATTGCCCAGTGAAATCTACCTCCACCCTCCGGGGTGCCAAGACGGATTTAATGTAGATAGATTGTTTTGATGAAAAAGTTTGATTTTACGATATTGAGTGAGTGTGTACTGTACGTGATTGTAATGTATCGGAAAATAAGTTTACTTAGATTATGTTTGATATAAAGTCTGAACACTTAAGAATTATTAGAACATCACTTTCCACAATTGACATAGTCGTATTCATTTGCGTTTCAGTGACTTCCCTAAGTAGCAATTCTTAAGTATACGTGTTATCAGTGGGGTTTTTTTTTCAAAAAATATATTAATGGATACTCTCAGTTGTAGTCGACAAGACATCACGATGTTGCAATTTTCGGCAATTTGCAAAGTTCAGTCATTGGTTTCGAATCATTAACTTTCAGCTCTTTCGATGCTTGCGTTGATGATAAATATTTCCTTATTTTCTTCATCCTTCAAAACTAACCACACGCTCAAAATAACAAGCTGCCCCACCTCCTAACATCAGCCAGCGTGCTTATAAGAAAGGAGTGCCGAGTTGTCGACCAAAGAATCGATTTACATAGAGCATAACTCGAATTCTCCTCGAGCTATTGAGAACAGCGCGTTGACACCAGCTGATCGATGAACTTTCAAGTCGGAAGTTATATTTGCCGGACTAGATACAAAATGTACCAATATTGTTTCTTGAACATTTTTCAAATGTTAAAGGGTACGCGTACCCCTGCGTTCCCCCTGAAAAAAAAAAACCACTGCGTGTGTTAGTGGTTATTAAGAAAGCAAACTCCCACACAGTGGCACTAAACTTCTTGTTGCACTTTTACAGCCCTGCGCATCAATAAGTTATGGTAGGCTGGTTCCTCAGTTTAGGGGCTGCGACAACACGGTCATGTAGCCCCGTGTACTTCGGGTGTGTGCAGAATCTGTCTGATAACCGGTGTTAATTGTGATGACGGTATTAGTGTGTGGCATCTGTTTTCAATTCAAGTAAGGACTGCAGACAATGAAGTTTTCCAAGTAGTTCCTACTTTTGCCGCCAAACGCAACCGTCAACGACTACTAGTTCAGAACTGGTTACCAGATGCCATTGCAGTCGACTCCGGCGACGAACGTCGGAACCTAAGATCGTTTGTCAAATGTTTAACCTAACCTACAATTTAGCTTCACACAGGTGTAATTAATGGAAGGTTCTTTAACATGCCATAAATCTATGACATGGTACCGCCAGATTTACTTCCCCTCCGAAGGAAGGCATACTGAGGGATTTTCAACGCTCTTAAAAAATCAAAAAGTTAACCACCACAGTTTGGTGTTTAAATGATAGATGCTCATCTCTGGTCCGCAAACTGAAAAATACGGCTAAATAAAAGTTGAGAAAATCAAAGGAAATATAACCGTCAGTAAGTTTCTTTTGAAACTCCCTTACGCTCACTGCAATACGCAACAGAGGCAAATAATGATTTTTTAAACCAAAATAAAGTATCTCATCTCACTTGGTTACAAATATGAAAACCTTTAAAAGCGTATTGCTCAAAGCTAGTAAATGACGCCAAGCCAAATGATGCTCAACAACCTAAGTGACTGAACCCATTCAAAATTGGCAATAACCTGATTTACGAACAGTTAATAAGTTGGAACTTTTGAGAGGCTCAATTAACTAAAATCAAACGTAATACAATCTGATACAGCTATATTTTCACTTAAACTTCAGTCTTACACTTTTATACGAATAGTACAACATTCACAAGATAATACATTTAATTATAATATTGATATGTGGGCTGAGAACTTGACTTCCTATCTCAACTTTTCCTTATTGGTAGTCTTTAATGAATATCATGTAATCCTGTTCCTTATGCTCAAATATTTCTTACAATTTTGTTTCTGAAAATACTTGTGAACTAATACCTACTGCTAAACAGAGACCGTTATTCCGCCTTAGGATATTGCAACTTATTTTAAATTCTCCATACTATTTTCTTTTTCATTGAGCAGATTTCTCATCTTCTATATTCGTCCCTTGGCCCTCAAGCTATTCTCAATTCAGGAGAGTACTTCTTACATTTAAGTGTCTATGCCACACAGAATTTCCATAAGACAATTAAATGGTATAAGAGTAATAACATTTAACATTAACTGTTAAAATTCCAGTCATTTTAAAAGATAAGTTCACAAAACATCTCATATCGGGTCAATGGGTACAGTCGTGGGTCTCAGATACCAGATTTGGGGTGATGTCATGTAGGTGAACGAAGTATCACGTCATCTGGCAGAAAAACTGAAAATACAGTTGGCAAACATGGGACTCCATTTTGTCTTGTAATCACCAAACATGGAGTCCCGTGGAGTACGACTTCCTTGGCCATGAATCGAATCCAATCGTTCTGTGAAGCACGTTGGGTGAAGTATATAAACGTATACCAAACGATGAGATAGCATATTATGCTTGGCAACGTGTGTTCTATAAAGTCCACTTATGCAAAATTGGACCTACATAGTTTTGTTGAATTATCCACGGAGTTTATATTAACATTTCAGTTATGTCTTATATAATAAAAGAGATATAACATTAAACATCATCAAGTGAACGCTACAAACAAAACTTGGGGCTGAACGGGGTCTACATGAACAGAATGTAATATTATCAGTGCCAACCTCCTTCCTGTTTATTCTACTCTATAATAATATTGTAGAACAATGAACTCCTTGCACAATATTTACAATCAGTATGTGGGTACGAATTTAACTGATATGGCATGGTCACGATATTTATTGTTCTGATATTAAAACAGTATACCGGTAGTAGCTATGATGAGGAGGAAGCGTTAGAGCTACTATCACTAGCCAAGTCACTATACGAAGTGATCTGGCGCATCTTAGGGGAAGAAGTCGTATCTCTAACGCCACAATTAGGAATACTTATGAGAGTGGAAGAAGATACAGGGCCAAACGTTGATCCCTTAGGAGCAGATTCAATGTACATGCGGAATACTCTATCAGAAATATCTCCGGGTTTATCTTTCTCTCTTTTATCAGTTTTATCATTAGGTTTTGCATCACGTATACAAATCTTTTCCGGTTTATCACTTTTCACTTCACTTGGTCGTTTTCCTCTGCTGCCACAACAAGGTTCTTCCGCACACCCTGAGACTTCTTTCTTCTCATCTTTCTTTATAGCAGTCGTAGAAGGATTCTTGGGAATCACTGACTGTTGAGGTAGTCCAGAGACGACAAGGAAGGAAGGGCCTGAGCTTCCAAAGCAGCTAGGTGGTTTGATCAGCATTGGCGCTGGGAAGTTGGGTGGTACGCTAAAATCGGAAGGAATAACTATTGCTTGAGCCAGAGCAGATTTAAGGGCAGAGGGACATGAATTACACGTCTGGCCATTACTAGAAAGCACGCCTGCTAATTTAGCACATTCTGAAGTATCATTGGGTTTACCAGGACATCCACCTTTCTTTTTCCTACTTTTACCTGAGGATGATTTTACATTATCCTTTGATCTAATACGTCCTGAACTCCTCCGATGTATGTCCTCATTTTGGCCATCAAAGAAATCTGTGGCTTCATCATCATAATCATCATTGAAACGTATAGGTGACCTTTTAGGAGTTATTGTAGTTTCATGAGGGCCTCTCCGGCCCTTTCTCTCCGGGGATGACTTCTCTACATCATAATCATCATGTTCATCATTGAAACGTTTAGATGACCTTCTAGAAGTTACTGTAGTTTCATGAGGGCCCCTGTAGCCCTTTCTCTCTACATCATAATAATCATAATCATCAATGAAATGTTTAGTTGGCCTATTAGGAGGGGAATCCCTGAGGCCCTTTTTCCCAGGGGGTGACTTCTCGACATCTCGATATTGTGTATTTTGAGCTTGTTTCCGATCTCTCCTCTCGTCTCTCTGGTCTTCAATACCGGTACCTGATCTGTGATTATTATTAATATCCTCGCGATTCTCCCTACCGGGTGGCCTTTGCTGTTGCTTCTGATTTCTACCGGGTGGTGCGCGGCGTGGATCCTCTGGCGATTTTCGACCTGGTTGCTCTCTCCCATGATATTCACATCCCGGGCCACAAGATGCCCTGAAAATAGGAACGTCACAGTTTTAGGAAGGAATATAAAATAATGATGACGATGATAATAATGTTGGTTGTTGTTTTAAGGGGCACAACAGCGAGGTCATCTGTTGAGTAACACAATTAAGTATACAGATAACTTAAACATTTTGAGGTGCATATCAAAATAATAAATAAAACTAATGATTATGTAAGCCAGGCGTTCTCAATCTGGTGCTCTTTAAATGAAAGTTGGCGCTCTCGTCATACGAGCCAAAAAGTGCTCTCGACCATAACCTCCCCTGAAATCTTTTCTCAATTCAAATTCTGTTGCACTAACTGGACGAATAGTGTTTTAATTACAAGTTTTTACAGTCAAGAAATTTTATCACTTCGTAAAATAGCATTCTTAATCTAAACTAAAAATAATAGGGCATCCCTGATTTATGAGTAGCATAATATATGCTGATTCGACTCAACTGCCCACACGCAAATGTTTATTGTCTACAGGAGACGTTCAAGGAGTTGCAGCATGCCTGGTGAGTGCTGAATACCTGGCTATTTTATTACTTCCGAGGGAGAGAGAGAGATAGGAAAAAGAAAGAGCAGCACATGCTTTTTTCATTCTTCTTCTTCTTCTGCTCTCTTCGATTCGGCCAACTAGGGACCACGTCAGTTCAACTGTCTCTTCTTACGAGCTCTAACTACCGCCCAGTGTTCCCTCATTCGTCTCCGCTGTTGTTCTTTTCTCTCTTGGGACCACACCTTCCCTGTCTTCAACTTCGGCTTTTCTTGGAAACCTTTGTGCGTACGTAGTTTTTCCTGAAGTGGAACACGCTCCTGGATATCTTTAGGGGAAATTTCCATTTCACATAGATCTTTCTCAACTTCCGTAAACCATGCCCCTTTGGTTTCTTATCTTCAAAGTACGTCAATATCCGTTTTGATATCCTGCCTGGGCTCATTCGTGTCACGTGGCTATAAAAGGCAAACCTTTTTCGAATCGTACCACTGATCTTCTCCACGTGCTTGTACAATTCGAGGTTGTGACGCCTTCTGTACTCACTGTTTTCTTTGATGGGACCCAGGATTTTCCTCAAAATCTTCCTTTCTTTAGCCTCTAGTGTTTCCATTAGACCTTTCTTGTTCATTATTAGAGTCTCAGCCGCATACAGAGTCTCTGGTCGAATAACAGTGCAGTAATGTTTAATTTTGGCGTTTAAGTATATCGATCTCTTATTGTAGATGTCTTTAGTCAGGTTGTATGCCATTTCCATTTTATTAATGCGTGACATGAATGCTTCCTTCTCTGATAGGTTAGGATCCATCCATTCACCGAGGTATTTAAACTTTTCTGCCTTCAGAACTTTTCCTAGTCCGACCTCCAGTTCCCTGGGCGCTGATGTTATGTTTGTCATGAATTGTGTCTTCTCAAAGGAGATTTGAAGCCCAGCCTTCAGTGCTTGATTTTTCAGCTGGTTAAGTTGTTCTTCTGCCATATCAATGGAATCTGAAAAGATCACTAGATCATCTGCAAAGGCTAGACAGTCAATTGTAAGATTCATACACTTGTACCCTAGCCTTACACCATTTTCTACCCTTGAATTTTTCAATTCTTTCCGCCATTCTCGGATGACCTTTTCCAAAACACAATTGAAGAGAAGCGGTGATAGCCCGTCTCCTTGCCTCACTCCTGTCCTGATTTCAAAGGCATCAGACATCTCTCCTCTGAACTTCACTTTGGAGGTGGTGTTGGTCAGGGTTTGCTGGATAATTGATTGTGTCTTGTTATCTAAGCCAAACTCTTCAAGGATTTGCAATAAGGTGGTTCGATCAATTGAGTCGTACGCTTTCCTAAAATGAACAAAGGTCATCACGAATTCCCTATTCCTGAGTTTCAGATATGAAAGGATGGATTTCAAATTCATAATCTGCTCAGCACATGATCGTCCCATTCTGAAACCCCCTTGGTATTCCCCCAGTTGTGGATCGATTTGTTGTTCCGCCCTATTCTGCAGAGCCTTTGAGAGGATCTTGTAAGTTATTGATAAAAGAGAGATGCCACGGTAGTTGTTCACATCGGTTTTCTCCCCTTTTTTTATGTAGTGGATGAATTACGGCAGAGGTCCATCCACTTGGGAGTTTATCGCTCTCCCAGATCTCTTGAATAATTGCAACAAGCTTGTCGACTGCTTTTTACCCTGCATGTTTCCACAGTTCAGCAATTATTAAATCTTCACCCGGTGCCTTGTTGTTCTTCAGCTCTTGAATGATCTTCGTGATTTCAGCTTTCGTAGGGGGAGGGGGGACGAATCAGAGTGGATGTTTGGATTTATTTCATAAACGAAAGGGGTCTCAGGAGCCACACAGTTGAGGAGGTTTTCAAAATAACTTGCTAGAATCTGACAATTATCTTTATCATTGTGAGCTAATTTCCCGTTGGAATCTTTAAACTGTAGACTTGGGGGGGTTGTATTTGTTCAGACTGTGCTTGAAGGTTTTACAGAAGTTACGTGTGTTATTTTTCTGGAAGTCTTGCTCAATCTGTACCAACTGTTCCCTATTAAACGTACGTTTCATGCCACGGATGGTTTTTGATGCAGATTTACTCGCGTTTAGGAAGTTGACCCTATTCTCTTCATTTTTGTGGCAATTCCATTTCTGCCACGCAACCTGTCTTAGCTGAACTGCTGTATCACATTCATGATCCCACCAAAGATGCTATCTTGATTTTGTGAGTGGGACAGTCTCCTTTGCTGTTCTGACTATAGCCTCTTGTAATTGTTCCCAATTCTCTGGATTTAAGGTTTCCAACTTGTGGGTGAATTCTTGGTTGCTCCTTAGCGTGTCTCTGTCAAACTTATCAGTTTTTCTTGGAGTAATCTTCTTGTTATTTCTTGGATTTAGTCTAACTTTGATTAGCGATAGGCAGTGATCCGAGTCTAAGTTGCCACTTCTCAGAACCTTTACGTTCTGGATCTCTCGTTGCGCTTTCCGTGCAATGGCGACATGATCAATTTGGAATTCACCAAGGTTGGAGTTTGGAGAAATCCAGGTCTTCTGTTTTCTGGGTTGGTGATTGAACGCCGTTGACTTTAGGACCAGATTGAATGCTCTGCATAACTCCACAAGCCACTCTCCATTACGATTAGTTCTCCTGTGAGCTGGGTAGTTTCCAATAATCTTCTGATATTTTCGTTCTTTTCTAAGCTGGGCATTGAAATCCCCTAGGAGAATCATGGTATGTTTGTCAGGTACCTTTGAGAGGATATATTCTAGCTCCTCCCAGAATGCGTCCGTTCCTACCGGGTCCTTCTTATTCGCCTGATTGATTGGCGCATGTACGTTCATCATTGTGTAAACTCTATATGTACACCGAAAAGAAAGAGTAGAGACTCGGCTGTTAGGGGATGTGAAGTCCACAATCGAACCCAAAATCTTCATGTTGACAATAAATCCTGTGCCTAAGTGTGGGATGCTTTTTACTACACGTTTACCGGTCTTGCCTTTGAAGATTCTATAACCTTGTGACTCGAAGCACTGTTCATCCGTGAATCTTGTTTCCTGAATTGCAGAGATCAATATCTGATATCGGGACAAGACATCACTAACCTGTTTGAGTTTGCCGGTCTTAAGAAGTGAGTTTGCGTTGAAAGTAGCAAAAAAAATCCGGCGTTTGTGTCTGATCTTTCCTGGAGTCTCCGATACCTCCACTAATGTCTGCGCAGGCTCCCCAGAATCCGAAGGCCTGCATGCTTCACTCAAGGTGAAGGTGTATTGGTTACCACCTGGGGTAGTTATTATTATTATTATTATTATTATTATTAATAACATTATTATTATTGTTGTATTCGATTTAATCGTTCTCGGATAATTGGTACGTTAGTGCTCACTCCCTAAAATTGTTGAGCACGCGTGATGTAAATGAACAACAAGTAGTTCCGTGAAGAACTATACAGCCTATTTTCATATATCCTACTCGTGTTAATTGCCTCCATCAATGTACAAAATTTCAGTTTAATTGTTGTAATGGATTCGTAGATATTGAGAACGGTCTAAATATTTCAGATGGTCCCCGTATTGGATTTTTAATTTTGTTCTATTACATGACGATTATTGTATACGTGTGATATTCAAACTTCAATCGCATGATTAGGACACAAAAAGTAACATAAACGAGATTTTGAAATTTCGCACTTCTGCCATCTTGTGGTTATGAAAACATTAAATTAGATGCCAGTGGGTTAACATTTGTATAAGCATTTATCGTACAAAGTTTCACTTCACCTGGATGGTTAAATCGCGAGAAACGTCCATTTAAATATTTATATTTCACGTCGCCGCCATGTTGGAATTGTGCTCACCAGGTTACTGAATGTCCTATAGGTGAACTTATATTCATAGCCTCTATGAACATAAAAAATCAGTTTGACTGCCCTAAAAGATTCGTAGATATTGAGAACCGTCTAAATATTTTGGATCGACGCCATTTTGGATTGTTTTATGTATAGGCCATAGAGTTATATACCGATAAAGGCAAATTATTGAGTAGCTTCACTATTCAAACTTTCACTTCGATCGCATGGTTACGACACAGGAAATAAAAACTTAATTTCGAAATTTCGCAAAGCCGCCATCTTGAGGTTATATGAACAATTGAACTAAATTAGATGCCAGTGCATTACACTATGTATAATCATTTACTGTACCAGATTCCACTGTGCTCAGATGGTTAAATCGCGAGAAAAGTCTATTAAAATATTTCAAATTTGCGTGGCCACCATGTTCGATTTGAACTTTACAAGTTTCCAAAGTTACATAGATAAACCTGTAGCAGTGCCCTTTATCGCCGTACAAAATTTCAGGTTGATATCAGTAATAGTTTCGGAGATCTACAATGCCAGTGAAATAATTTGCACAGCCGCCATTTTGAGGTTATGTAAACAATTGAACTAAATTAGATGCCAGTGCTTTACAATGTATACAAACGTTTGCTGTACCAAGCTTCATTACGTTTGGATGGTTAAATCGTGAGAAAAGTCTATTTAAAAGTCTCAACTTCGCTTGGCGGCCATGTTGGTTTTGTAGTTACCAGATTTCTTAAAGCCCCATAGGTAAACCGTACAAAATTGCAGGGTGATATCGGTGAAAGTTTTGAAGATATAGAATGCTGGTGAAATATTTCGCACAGCCGCCTTGTTGGATTCGTGAGATCTAATAAAATTTGAAGGGCACGATCAGGGTCGACCAAAATAGTTCTATGACTTCACCGAGTTTCATTAAAATCGCTCCTGCCGTTTAAACGTTATTAGGGGGACACACACACACAGACACATCTGCACACACACACACACACACACGGACAAAAGGTGATCTCATAAGCCTATTTTTTATTTTTTATTTTTTCATAAATTGAAAGTTGTGTACCAGACTTGGAAATTTTGGTAACTAGCTATAACCCACTTTGTCCCGTAAAGTGAATAATAATAATTATAATAATACATTTTGATTTTCTTCGTGCGAAAAAGACAAAGGGGGCCTGGTTCATTGAAGTAGAGAAAGATCTGTTGGAGACTGGGATTACACGTGAAGATATCCAGGAGCGTGGCCCACTTAGGGATAAACTTCAGAAACATCGGAGTTTTCAACTTAAGCCGAAGCTAAAAACCGGGAAGGCGTGGACGACAGAGAGAAAGGTGCAACATCGATTGCGAATGAAGGAGTACTGGGCTAACATTAAAATGCAGAAAAAACAGTTGACATGACGTGGTCCTTAGTTGGCCGTAACGAAGGAATAATAATAATAATACTACTACTACTACTACTAATAATAATAATATTGTATGGCCTCTTGTGCCTGGTGCAAGCTTTGCTATTTGCCGCTCAGAGGGCAGCTTGCATGTTGAATTTTGTCGTTCCTTGGCGCGCTATGAAAGTCAAGGAGGTCAGATATCTAAGCTCCCTGACACTACAGCGATGACAGATGACCTCGTAGTTCCGCCCCTTAAAACCACAATAACAGTACAGCGCTTTCTAGCAGAGAAAGGAGGAACTTTATGTTGGCGGTAAAACCCGAGATTAATTTTGCCATTATGAACACGGCCTACTGAATTCAAATGGATTCCTTAACATGCCAACAACGTATGACATGCGTGCCGTAATTCTTGTCGCCTTTAAAAAAAAATCTCTTACCAAGGCCAGGAGCGAACCTGCAAGCTTGGGGGTTGGTAGTCTTACACGATAACCACTCACCCGCCGTGGCAAGCTTAACAACTACCACGTGATCGGATAATTTAAGATTGAACGTATTCTGCAGAGTGCAAACCAAGGATTCTTCGTAGATCTGCAAGATCTACATACCCGGTTAAAATAAGGGTCACGGTGAATACCGCTCCACATGAGGTGCAAGAAAATGGACCTTGCATGACCGATGCATAATCTGCACAAAATGACGGACTCCGTCCGTATCCAGAAGGAGGAGCGCCCCTATCAATTTCAGCTTATTGGGCCTTGAATCAGCTAGACACAGAGTTCTCGTGTTTGTCGGCGTAACTGAGAGCGAATAAATCTAGCTGGTAACTTAACTCCCTTTAACGAGGTGGTAGTGATACTGCCTGGGCCGATAACCTAGATATTAGGCCCCTTAAAACAACAATTATTACAATACCGCCTCTTTTACTGAACAGTTTGATCTGCTAATTCATTTCCTACAGTCTTGTGCATATTAAGGTGAACCAGCAGGAAAATTTAGTTTTTTAAGTAATAAAGAGGTATCAACTGGTTAACGCCAATTCTTAACAACAGAATGGACACCCATTGTTGAGATAGGTAATTGTAGTGAATACTCTTATTGCTAGTGTTTGAAAGCTCTTACTTGGCAAGTGTAAGCTATTTGAAATGCATTCAGTGAGTATATTTAATCAGTCATAATGGATATCACACCAAAGAAGAGATGCAAGATTTTAACCCTCCTCGAATTTAGTGAAATGACTCAGAGTCAAATATCAGCTGAATGTTAATTTAAGTTTGGGTGTTGTTTGTAATACAATTAGGAGGAAAACTGAGAAAGTCTTGCCGCAACACAGCAAACAGACAGTAAAGTTTCCACAAAAGAAGATGATTTGGGGCAGTTTTACATTCATGGGCTCTAAATGTGTGATTCCTGAGTGTTGATGGAATGATTAACAGCTACAAATACTTCCAATTTTAGATAGAAAAGCTGCCCCTAGAACTGAAGATATTAGCTGTGAATCTGAACGTCAAGGAAGCGATTTTTCATCTCTCGTCGCATTAATATGCACAATACAGCATATAGCTTTGAAGACACAGTAAGGTGATTCTAGTATAAGCGTTGCACAACCTGGCTAGAAGGTTGTGGATTTAGGCCTACTGCACTAACGGGTGTTCTAGTTGACAACAATGAAACGTCCGTACACACAAGGTGTAGACGTAGTTTTTGGAGCCCACAGATGTAGACAGACAATGGCTGTCATTTAGTGCTGAAAGACGAAGACGCTGGTTGTGAAACTACCTGTCCACTCAGTTGATAGCAATCTGCAAATACCGTTCACGATTTCCGTGCTTCTAGGGCTGCTATATAAAGTTAAATCATCTACATACAGCGATCAAACTCTCGTGGGTCCAGCAGTGGCAAATATGTGGTTGATGGTAATTGTGAACACACTTATTAACACCAAACCCTGCCGAACCTCATTTTCTTCGGTGAAATATTCCGACAATATCTTCCCGACTGTCATACGGAAGACCCAGAAGTCCATCAAGTTCGCAATTAATGTCAGAAGATAACCATATAGCCTAGTCCTCTGTCATCAAGAATTGAAAGAACTCCGTAGCACCGCTCGCCAGTACTTGATGGCGTAACTGAGAGCGAATATCTTCAATTATCGAAGTAGTACCGATACCACCATTTTTACTACTTGAACAGTTAACTCATTTCCCGCAATTCCCATGTGATTTGGCAGCCACAATACCTATGCATAGCTATCATGAGGCGAAATAAGCAAAGTGAGGGCTGAGGTAGTTTATCACTGCTTTCTTCACTAAGCCGGTGGAGCAGCACTAATACTTTCACAACATCCACAGACACTATGTGGGCACCAATTAACATCACTCATCACCACTCGTATTCCATAGAATCACAGCCATAAACGAGACTGACACATAAGTAAAATGTCACATTTGACTTAAGCCCATGCCAGAATACAAATTCATGCTGCAATTTTCAAGAGATGCCAACACACACATTCAAAATCAGCTTTCAATATTGTCTGGTGATCAAGGTCGAATAAGTACCAATAGATATACAATCGTGGTTCATTACTCGAAGTTTCACTCTGATTACTTGAATAGGATACAGGAAATAAAATATTATTTCAAAATTACGCACAGCCATTTTTTAGAATTTTTGAATGTTATGAACTTTTTCTCCCAGCAACCATGTTGGACTGGTGACATCAACATTCTAAAGGAATTGGGAGAGGTGTTCGAGATAATAGTTTAATTAGGCGCAGGTATTTACGAGGCACGTCCAGAAAGTAAGTTCCGTTTGGTAATAAAATTAAATTGTGTACAGATACAGAAAAATTATTTATTGCACAACATTCTACACCTCTTAAACTACTTTTCCACATAACTGTCGAACTTTTGCAGGCATTTGTCATAGCGTGGAACAAGGTTTTGGATACATTCTTCATAGAAGTTTGCCGCCGACCCGTAAACGAGAGTGAAGACACCCCTGTTAGGCAAATTGCGTATGTGGGCAGGCGAACTCCTAAACATACGCAGTTCTCCAGGTAAGCACGCAATTTGCCTAACAGTGGTGGCCAAACGGTAGGATGTCTTACAGGGGTGTCTTCACTCTCGTTTACGGGTCGACGGCAAACTTCTATGAAGAAGGTATCCAAAAGCTTGTGCCACGCTATGAAAAATGCCTGCAAAGGTTCGGCAGTTATGTGGAAAAGTAGTTTAAGAGGTGTAGAATATTGTGCAATAAATAATTTTTCTGTATCTGTACACAATTTAATTTTATTACCAAACGGAACTTACTTTCTGGACGTGCCTCGTATATTAAGCTCTAACTAAAAACCCTATGCAATGTATTATTGGCTGGCCCCGTGGTGTTGGGGTAGTGCGCCTGCCTCTCACCCGGAGGCCCCGAATTCGAATCCCAGCTCCGTCAGGAATTTTGTAAACTGACGTGAGGGCTGGAACGGGTTGCACTTAGCCTCGTGAGGACAATTGAGTAGCTGTCTTTCCAGTGAGGCAGAGCCCGGGTCACGAAAACCAAGATTAATGACCAAGGGGACCCAATGAGCTGACCACGCGTCACCCGAATATCTGCAGGCCAAGTGGCTGGGCAGCGGTCACTTGGTAGGCCTAGGCTCTTTCAAAATTCGAATGGAATGGGCAAAGGCAGTCAAGATATTGGTTTAGTTCAAATCACTGTTAGCATTCAAAGATCATTTGGGGGAAGGGAGGAGGGTGGGAATACCCCACACACACAGGGAATGATATACATTTTATCATGTATACACACACAAAGTTGATCTGTTGTTGTGAATGTTCTTTAGTTAGGGGCTTTAAGTCATCATGGGCATATAACCCCGCATAGGCTACTTGGGTTTGTGTACAATTTCTCTAAAAACCCGTGTAATTTTGAGGTTCATAGTTGTGTGTATATTTGTAATTCAGTTGAAGATTGCCGTGGCCTTAATTTACGAACTATCCCGGCATTTACCTACAGTAATAATGGGAAACCAGGGACAACAAGTTCAAGGATTGCCGAGGTTGAAATTGAACCCACGTTTTCTCCGTTTTGCCTTATGAAGCTGAGTGTATCCCGTTCCAGCCCTAGGACCAGAATTCAATTTATTTGCAAAACCGTTAGCCAAAGCAGCAAGAGGTCGTTGAAATGTTTTGTATTCCTTTTCAAGAAATTGCAATGTTGTACTAAAATCATCACAACTTGTGTATTTGCATTTTTGAAGATAAACCCCCAATTTTTTACTGATCATTCAAAATGAGTTACTCTACCATTCTACTAAGTAGCATACTAGTTACAACAACCCTACAACATATACAAAAATGTTTTGTTACTGTCAAAATAAAAAGAGAAATGTCAAAATTGAGAGAAAGAAACAATTCAAAATTAACAAGTAGTTCCGTGAAGAAATATACAGCCTATTTTCATATATCCTACTAATGTTAATTGCCTCTATCAACATACAATATTTCAGTTTGATTGTTGTGATAGATTCGTAGATATTGAGAACCATCTAAATATTTCAGATGGTCGCCAGGTTGGATTTTATTTATGTACTATTACATGAAGATTATTGTGTACGTGTGGTATTCAAGCTTCAAGCGCATGATTAGGACACAAGAAGTAAGATCGAGATTTTAAAATTTCGCACAGCTGCCATCTTGTGGTTATGAAAACAATTGAAATAAATTGGATGCCAGTGGATCAACATTTGTAAAAGCATTTAACGTGCAAAGTTTCACTGCACTCGGATGGTTAGATCGCGAGAAACGTCCATTTAAATATGTATATTTCACGTCGCCGCCATGTTGGATTTGTGCTCACCAGGTTACTGAAAGTCCTACAGGTGAACTTATGTCCATAGCCTCTATGAACATAAAGACGTTAGGTTTGACTGCTGTAAAAGATTCGTAGGTATTGAGAACCGTAAAAATATTTCGGATGCTTGCCATTTTGGATTGTTATATACATAGGCCATAGACTTATGTACCATTAAAGGAAAATTATTGCGTAGCTTCATTATTCAAACTTCCACTTCGATCGCATGATTACGACACAAGAAATAAAAACTTAATTATAAAAGTTCGCACAGCCGCCATCTTGAGGTTATGTAAAAAATTAACTAAATTAGATGCCAATACATTACAATATGTATAATCATTTACTTTACCACATTTCAATGCGCTCAGATGGTTTAATCACGAGAAAAGTCTATTAAAATGTTTCAAATTCGCATGGCCGCCATGTTCGTTTTGTACTTTGCAGGTTTTTTCAAGTTACATAGATAACCTTGTAACAGTGCTCTTTATCACCGTACAAAGTTTCAGGGTGTTAACTGTAATAGTTTCGTAGATATAGAATGCCAGTGAAATATTTCGCACAGCCGCCATTTTGAGGTTATGTAAACAATTGAACTAAATTGGACGCCAGTGCATTGAAATATGTACAGAGAGGACAGTTTATCTGTCTCGGAGACCCTCACTAGCCCGCTCGCCCGCGGCGCGAGCTTGTCTCCCGCCACGCACATCGCCGTTATGCGGCGCCCGCCCTGCACTGAGTCATTGGGTATAGGAATTTGTACTTAAATTTGTACTTCAATGTGATCCTTGACCCTTTTTTTTACGAACTGACTTACGGAGAGCGATTGTCGAATTACTTTCAACAAGATTCTGCCTCTGCTCACACTGCCGAAGCACCCATGACAGAATTGCGTCGCATTTTCGGTACGAGGATTGTAAGTCGGAACGTGTGGCCCCCGCGAAGCCCAGACTTACCACCAGGTGACTTTTATTTGTGGGGGACGCTTAAAAATAGAGTGTATGCGAGAAACCCTCACACTGTAAATGAGCTTAAAGACTATATTACAGCTGAAATACAGTCAATCGGTGCTGAGGAACTTCAGAGAGTAAATGCCAGTTTCATAAAAAGGTGCCAGCGATGTGTAGCAGTGCATGGCGAACATTTTCAGCACCAGCTGTGAACTAGGTAAGTACAAATTCCTATACTCAATGACGCAGTGCCGGGCGGGCGCCGCATAACGGCAAAGCGCGTGGCGGGAGACAGGCTCACGCCGCGGGCGAGCGGGCTAGCGAGGGTCTCCGAGACAGATAATCTATCCTCTCTGCATAAACATTTGCTGTAACAAGTTTCATTACGTTTGGATGGTTACATCGCGAGAAAAGTCTATTTAAATGTCTCAACTTCGCTTGGCCGCCATGTTACTTTTGTAGTTACCAGGTTTTTGAAAGTCTCATAGGTGAACTTCTAGTAGCGCTCTTTATTACCGTACAAAATTTCAGGGTGATATCGGTTAATAGTTTCGGAGATACTGAGTGCTGGTGAAATATTTCGTCAGCTGCCATGTTGGATTGGTGAGACACAATAAATTTGAAGGGCACGGTCGAGGTCGGCCAGAATGGTGCTACAATCTTACTGAGTTTCTTTTAAATCGCTCCAGCCGTTTAGAATTTATTAGGGGGGGGGGCACACACAAACGCACACACAGACACACACGGACAAAAAGGTGATCTCATAAGCCTATTTTTTTTCTTAAAATGAAAATAGGCTAAAAATACACACTAACGGTTGTTATTGTCTGCAGTCACGTTGTTGGTTTACTCTTCGGAAAGTTTCAATATCTTCGGCACTCTAGTTTCTAATTTAAATTATATTTTATTTCACCATGCACTGTACATATTTCACATTGCATGCTGGTTCACTTTTAGCACTTGAGATACCCTTTGCAGATATCATGAAGACCTTTCATACACTTGGAACATGCAGTTCGTGACCTTTTTACTGAGCCTCCATCTATTTTTCTGCACACAATGCATCTTTTTAGTAATCTACTACTTAATTTCACCAAAAATTCCCCTTCCCTTGGTGGATGAGAGGAGTATTTCCGTGGAGAACTATGTTCATACATTATACAGGACTTTCCCAGTAAAATTATCCCTTCAATTAATAGGACTTTCCGTGTCATGTACTAATTAGCTTTTGGTAAACGAACTACGTTGTGTTTAAGTATGCTATAGACAAAGAAAATAAAATTCAAATTTCAATATCCGTAAGTTGCAGTCATTTCAAACACGAACCATAGAAATTATATTTCAAGAAATATTACTATGGTAATACAAATCAGAGCATTCATAGTTGATCAATTTAACTCACGTCAACACACCTCAAGCACTGGAAAATATGTTGTATCCTAAGGTACACGATGAGGCTTTTAACGCTTGGGTGGCGTAGTCGGTAGCATGCCGAACTGCTATGCCCAAGAACGCGGGTTTAAACCTGGCCGAAGTCGTCAGATTTTTAAGAACGTTAAAATCCTTCAGTATGCCTTCTTTCGGAGGGAAGTAAAGCCATCAGGCCCATGCCATAAATTTATGGCATGTAAAAGAACCTACCACTACAATTGATAGTGTGTAACTAAATTTGTAGGTTATTTGGATAAATACGTTCTATCAGTTCCAGCGTTCCCCGCTAGGTGTCTCGTAGCCAAAGTTGGAACTACTTGTAATTGAGCTTACGGGCGTTCAATTAAATGCCCCGCTAAGGCCGTTGTCTGCAATTCAAATAATAAGACGATGTGTGCTGGTGTATCAACTTACCGAGAAGCAGGTTCAATAGTTCACAGTAAAACACGTTCATCTCTCATATGTAGTCTATAATCCATAATTTACGATGTCTGCAATAGAAGATTGGGGTAAATGACCTTTGTGTTTTACGTCTTAGAATATATATAATATAATATCGTATGGCCTCGGGTGCAGGGTGCAAGCTTTGTTTTTTTATACCCATAGGGTAGCTTGCATGTCAAATTTCGTTGTTCCTTGAAGAACTATGAAAGTCAAGGAGGTTAGGTATCTAAGCTCCTTGGATACTATAGCGCGTTTTAATACAGAAATGAGGAAAGTTGTGTTGGCGGAAACTCCCAAAATTAATTTTGCCATTATGAACACGGCCTACTGAATTCAAATGGGTTCTTTGACGTGCCACCATCGTATGACATGCGTGTCGTAACTTTTGCCGCCTTTCAAAAATCACTCACAAAGGCCAGGAGCGAACCTCTTAAAATAATATCTACCAATACCATTATATTGAGAAAGTATGTGCTAGAGTATATAACTTCAGTATCGTTAATTACGACTCCTCCCGCGTGATGAAATCATTCTGTAACGAATCATGGGAGTTAATTTTTCGAAAAGACAAATGCATGGCTTCTATGATTTACGAAAAGTAAATTTAAATATTTAAAATTCGCTGGCCACCATATTAGATTTGCACCAAACATGTACTATTGAGCGTTGCATAGATGATTTTATTTTAATAGCCTCTATCGCCCTGCATCATATCAGTTTGATTCCTGTAATAGAATCGTACATATTGAGAACAAGTGAAATCCTTCTCATTGCCACTATGTTAGATTGTTTCTTATGTAGGTCATATGTTTACTCTATGTACCAGCGTATGAAGATTACTATGATGGTTGTTTTTTCAAACTTTTACTTTAATCGCTTATTTAGGACACACAATTTTTTAAATTTCCCCACAGCCGCCATGTTGAATTTCTCAAAATAATTGAATTAGATTGTTTTTGCGTATGGCTATCAGTGCGAGGAGTGTCAGAGGACATATTGGGCTTGCCAGAGTAATGTAGCTGCTTCTATGCGGACACTCATGGGGAGAGCTACAACTGCCGTCGCGTGTGGATAAGATGAAATGAATGAAGATGAATGAGCACGTTCAAACTCAAGTAGTTCCAACTTGGGATACCAGATGCCACTGACACATAGCGTCGAACGCTCTATCAAGTTCTAACGTATACCGAAATATAACCTACGCTCTACCAATTGTATAAATCTATTACATGGGCCCGCCGACTTTACTTCTCCTCCGAAGGAAGGCATACCGAATGATTTTAACGCTATTAAAAATCCGATGACTTTGGCTGGGTTTGAACCCTCGATCTTGGGCATAGCAATTCAGCATGCTACAGACTACGCCACCGAAGCCGCTTGAATTAGATTAGACACCAGTATATAATCCCTTGAATATAGTTCAACGATGGCAATTGCATTGCGTTCTGGTGAATAAATTGCGTGAGAAGTCCATTTTATATTATTGAACTTAGCTTGCCCGCCAAGTTGGTTTTGTATTTATCAGGCTTTTGAGAGTAATATATGTAAGCTTAGTATTGTATTCTCTACGACCAGCGAAATGTTGACGTTGATAGTTGTAATAATTTTGGAGATATTCAATTCGGTTAAAATATTTCGGGCAGCTGCCATGTTAGATTTCTCGATCGAGGTCTGACGAGGTGGTAGTAAGTCCTTACCAATTTTCATTTAAATATTTTCAGACGATTCTATTTTATTTGGGACACACACGCGCGGACAAAATAATGTAATCTCATAAGCGTAATGTTGAATATTTACTTGAGTTAACATGAACATTCTAGAAAGTGTTGTGTATTCACTTGAGATAACATGAACATTCTAATCTGGAACCTTCCATATACTATGTATATATGCACCCGCAGACTGTACACGGCAGTTCCGCGCTAGCTCCGCTCTGGACCGCTCAAGTTACGTCAATCTTGTGTATCAACTAGTGTTAAATAAACCGTTGTTTTATATTAACAAGTGTGTGTTATTTATCTTGTATATCCCACGATATAACAGAGGTGTCAGAAGCGAGATAAGATAAATAACGTTGTGAAACCGAGTGACTTTCTAACCTCAACGCAAGTGTTGCACCGAACGGCGTGTTGGAGATACTAAACCAAGTGAACTTTCTAACCTCAACGCAAGTGTGTGCACCCAACTAAGTTCATCGCAAGTGCGTGTTAGAAATACTGTTCTCCACTCATCTTCACCATGCCGGACTTAACCTCTGAGCAACTCCAACAATTCTCGGCAATGATCGCCGACGCTATCCGACAGATAATAGGGTCAAGAACGGCATCAGAGCCTCGACCGCGAAAGTTCACAATGCAACCGTATCGTGCTACCGACGGGACGACTGTAGCCGACTATTTCGCTCAACCTGACTAAGGTATCCGCATGCACACTTTGCACGTGTTTACACGGGATCTGAACTCAATGATGTCCTGAAGATACTGGTGAGTCCTAATGATCCGGAAACTCTGACACACAACGAGATTCAATCTAAGCTGAAAGGCCACTTCGACGCCACACGCAACAAGTTTGCTGAGAACATCAAATTTCAGAGTGTAATGCAGAAGCAAGGAGAAACCATCGCTAGCTTCACATTAAGACTGCGGCAGGCTGCAACGTTTTGTGAGTATGGCACATTCCTCGATCGCATGTTAATTGAACAAATGCTCGCAGGGTTAGAATCACGACAAATGTGCAACGAGATTATCGCAAAGATACCAGAGAACTTCACCGCAGCATATGAAATCGCACACGCGCTCGAAGCTACTCGCAACACCACCGACGAGGTCAAAACAGCTTCCGCTAAGTCTGAACCAACCAATTGGATTGGATACGAGAAGCCTCTGTCCGGGAAGAATAGCAACCAGCAGCCGCCACGCAGCAAGTGAGCTCATCGGAGACAAGGATCTTACAACCTAACCAGACAGCACCAAAATAATTGAATTAGATTGTTTTTGCGTATGGCTATCAGTGCGAGGAGTGTCAGAGGACATGTTGGGCTTGCTAGAGTAATGTAGCTGCTTCTATGCGGACACCCATGGGGTGAGCTACAACTGCCGTCGCGTGGGGATAAGATGAATTGAATGAAGATGAATGAGCAAGTTCAAACTCAAGTAGTTCCAACTTGGGATACATCTCAGGACAACCAATTAACATGTGCAGGGTGCGGTGAAGCTCACCATCGCAGTCAGTGCAGGTTCCTGAACGCCGAGTGCCTGAAGTGTGGCAAGAAAGGTCACATCAGAAAAGTTTGCGATTGAAATCGAGGAAACATCGAACAACAAATCACGTGACCGAAGAAGAGTTTCCAGCAGAGAACCTCGATGTCGTGGAGTACATGAGCAAAATCGAGGTCATATGATCGGTCAACACAGCACTGGTTGATGTCAACATAGAGGGAACCGCCGTCAAAATGGAACTCGACACCGGCGCCCCCTGCTCAACCACTATAACATGTTTTTCGTAGGGTTTTACGGCACTGACATAAGTCTGATGGGAATATTTAATGTTTGTGTAAACGCGGCAATTATTTGGCCTAGTTAATTGAATTTAATTTATTTAATTTATATTTATTATTATTATTCATGTCGTATTTTATTTTGGAGCTTTTTAAATTAGTACGCATACAGTTAGGTTTTCTATTTCTAGAAAACACTATCAATGGGATTATTCCTGAATCCATTACACGGCAAATTATTAGATTGCTGAGAGTCAGAACCTTGTATTAAATCAGTTAGGACAGGAGAGAGGGATGCGTCATCGGAAATTACGGCTACAGAAATATTCTTGTCTATAAGCGATGTTGAAATCAAGGTCAACGACATGATTTCGAAACCGAGGGAACATTTCCAACTGTACAGTTTTAAGAAAAGGCGAATTGATCCAAACGGAAATCTGCAAGCAAGCATCATGGGGAGAAGTATGAACTTTGTTGGCGGGAATGAACGCTTGGGCGCCCAGCCAATCAAGAGGAGAGCGGGAAAGAGCGGGGTGATTCCTACGTCATGGAGACGCACGGGGATTGGTCAAGCCGGCGAGAGGAGAGACTGCAAGTGGAACTCTGGAGGTGAGCCGTGGCTTGTTGATATAGTGTTCGCGCGCCGAGAAGAGAGGACTATTCTTGTGACAAATTCTGTTCCGAGCGGACAAACATTTATTACGTTCCATGGTGGACATCGTCAAATCTGTATACTCCACTGACCGTTCGTCATGGGTATTGCACGTGCTGCAGTATCATGGCAAGCCGTGTATCGTGGCTCTAGGATTTAGATTCGCCACTAAAACAGTATAACTTCAATTATATTCGCAACGCATCAACCAACGCAGAAGATGACGATCTATATTCAACAACATTCTCAACAGAATCAACTAGCACATGGGAGAAAGCATCTCGAAGGGTGAGCGGTACTGGCCTAAACGCACTCTATTTTGTTTAATTCTCTCCGTTAATTCAGTAAATTCAAGCTTGGAAATAATCTTAACTTCTGTAAATTCATCCAACCTCCACATTCAAATACTTTGCTCGTGGTAATGATAAATTATTAATGCTCCATTTTTATTATTATTATTCAAATTACCACTGATATGTTTTTTCTGACAATTAAATTAATTCCTTACATAATGCAATCTTTGATTCCAGTAGGTAGCATTAGATATAAAACAACCTCCTTCTCCCAATGCAAATGTTATCTGGGTTAATGATTCCATCATACCAAGGTCTGAGTGTAAAGAGTATTATATGTGTTCTACACAAGCTAGGGATTGATAGAAATATAAATTTAGGTTTCAACTTATTATTGGCACCTTGGCGCCCAATCAATTCTTAGACTTAGTAGTTAATGGTAAGCACCCGTCAGGGAAGCCGTTACACTTGTGGCAGCGAATCGGTGGGACTTGTGGTTTTCATCACAGACCCCACAAGGCGGTTACACCACGAGCAAATCAAAGCTAAGTATGCTCAAGCCAGGTTTTGTATTGCAGAGAAACGATCGTAAATTCGTCAGTTACACTGGCCATCCGATCAAATGCATTTGCAAAACGGCAGTGTGCGCCACCATCGGAACCACAACCAGGAACCTGAATCTCTATGTGGTTGACGATGAAGAAGAATCGCTCGTTGGCCGAGAGTGGATTTTTGAGTTTCTACGGGAGATCGACTTTGGTCACCTCTTCAGAAAATCCGACCCAATCCGCAAGCTCTCAGACAAGCAGGCTCTGGCCTTGGAACAACAGAAGCAGCTCGACAACATTCTATCTCGCTACCAGGATGTGTTCAGCGACACCCACGGTAAGGTCTAAGGTCCCCCAGCGAAGATGCACCTGAAGGCTGGAGCCACACCTGTTTTCGCCCGAGCTCGAGACGTACCAGTTGCCCTCCGCGATGCCTACGCCAAGGAAATCGACAAGAAAATTGCATTTGGCTCCTACAAAAGAGTGGACTACTCTGACGTCGTCGCCAAGAAGAACGGCAGACTGAGCATCACAGGCAACTCTCAACCGGCGGATCATCATCGATGAACATCCGATTCCCATGGTGAAACATGTGTTCAACCGAATGCGCGGCGCCACTCTCTTCTGCCACCTGGACATCACCGACGCGCACACTCATCTCGAGGTTGACGATGAGTTCAGCCAAGCTGTCACGCTTAACTCCCCAACTCACGGTCTGATCCGCCCAACGCGAGCAGTATATGGAGCAGCTAACATCCCCGTTATCTGGCAGCGGCGAATGGACACAGTCCTGCATGGTCTCCCAAACGTCGTAAGTTTTTTCGATGACAGTATAGTTTTTGCTGATAGCTTTGAAAATCTGATGCAGGCCCTCAGCACCTCCTTGGAACGGTTTCGGCAACACAACCTCAAGCTCAACAGAGCCAAATGTGTTTTCGCTCAAACATCCCTGGAAGCCCTTGGCCACAAAATCGATGCGTCAGGCATCCACAAGTCTGATGCACACATCCGAGCTGTACGTGATGCACCGAAACCAACTACTCCAGAAGAACTCCAACTGTTCCTTGGTAAAGCAACCTACTACAGCTCGTTCATCCCTGATTTGTCCACCAGAGAAAGACCACTTAGGGACATGCTGCTCAAGAACCCTCTCATCTGGACACCAGAAGGCGACAGGGCATACAAAGACATCCAGAACGCCCTAACCTCGCCCCAGGTACTCATGCAGTATGACCCAGCGTTACCACTCCTGTTGGCCACGGACGCCAGCAAGACCGGTCTGGGCGCAGTACTATCACACCGGCTCAGCAACGGGCAAAGACGTCCAATCGCTTACGCCAGTCGAACGATGACAGCAACGGAGTAAAGCTACCCTCATCTCTGCACGAGACTCAACTTCACCGCGTAACCGACCAGGTCACCGCGCAACCGACCAAGTCACTGCGCAATCGACCAAGCCACCACACAACACACCAGGTCACCGCGCAACCGACGAGGCCACCGCGCAACCGACCAAGCCACCGCACAACCCACCGAGCTACCGAGACTGAGACGAGTTCGCTTCACCGAGACACCAGCAACAGTCCATACACCACCAGTCACACCAGCTACACCTTTAAACAGGCCACCGCCTATTTCCCAGACCTCTTTTATTCCACGCAGGAGGACTCACCAGTGCCGACCACCATTGAGATCCTCTCCTGGTTAAGTTTCCTAAATCATCCATTTAAAAGAGGGAGGAAATGTATCTTGTGTATCAACTAGTGTTAAATAAACCGTTATTTTATATTAACAAGTGTGTGTTATTTATCTTGTATATCCCACGATATAACACTTAATATATTTGGTTGGTAGCTCAGTTCAGGGGCTGCGACAACGCGGTCATGTAGCCCTGTGTACTTTGTGTGTGTGTAGAATCTGTTTTTGATAACCAGTGTTAATTGTGATGGCTGTATTAGTAGAAATTCAGGTAAGGACTACAGACGATCAATTTCAAGTAGTTCCTACTATTGCTACCAAATGCTACCGTCAACGACACATACCTGTACACTTGGCAACCAGATACCATCGCAACCGGTACCTTGCAGTGAACGTTGGAATTGAATTGAGGCTAATCAAATGTAACCTACAAATTTAGCTTCACACAATTGTAGTTAGTGGAAGGTTCTTTTACATGTCATAAATCTATGACATGGGCCCGCCGGCTTTACTTCCCCTCCTTTCTGTCTTGATTCGTGTCAGATGTATCAATATTTGAAAAAGAATATAAATACAGGACTACAATTCTACACAGGGCTAAAACAAATCACTTATTGAGAAACAAATTTGAGAGCTAGATGATTTTTGCCCAGTATTGGGCGACATCAAGAGTGCTGGAGGAGGTTGCATAGTGCACTTTGAAGGACATAAGTCACACTGACATAAATGTTGGATTGTCTGCTGCTCTCCACAGGCACAAAATGATGAGTCGTTTGAAAAACCCCACTTCTGCAGATTTACTTTTGTTCTGCCGACTCCTGTACGGAGTCTGTTAAGTGCTTTCCAGGTTGTTCACTTTTCCTGGTGTCTACATGGAAGACTTTCCTTCGCCTCCATCCAGTTGGAAAGGTGGTTAGTTCTTTCTTTCCACATCTTCATCCTAGCATTATCTGCTTTCCCTTGAAGCTTAACTGATGTGCGGAGGAAACACTTCCTAGATTTCAGCCTCCGTGTGGCAGGATGGTATCCATAGAAGGAAAGGAAGGATAGGAAGCTTCTAGTTTAACGTGACTGTTAATCTCGCGATCATAAGCCACGGGACCTCCGTTTTACGTGGAATCCGTACCACAGGACATGGCATTTCACATCGAAAATCTCACATGCAGTGACCGAGAATCGAACCCGGTCCGCCTTGGTGAGAGGCATACAGCTTGACCGCTGCGCCACCACGCCCCTGGTATCCATAGAAGGGGTGTGCTTCTGAAGTAGATGATTGGAGCCTCCGAAGGGAGGGATACTGAGGGATTTTAACGCTCTTAAAAAGTCCGACGACTTCAGCCGGGATTGAAGCCATGATCTTGGGCATAGAACCTAAGCATGCTACCAACTACGCCATCGATGCCGCTTAATATATTTCATGAGTGAAAATAGGCTAATAAAATAGGAAATTGAAAAATTAGCGACCATTTTAGTAACTTTGTTACTGTGGCGTTACAAATACAGTATTGATATTAATGAGAGCGTCGTTAACCCTTTGTTAACTTACGAGAAACTCTTGCTAGTAACGGCATTAGTGGTAACGCACACTAGATGGCGCACTGTGTCTATGAGCCGAGCCTACAGCACGTGGGATGGAGTAATAGGCAGACTTACCGTAGAACAAGGTTCGAGAAGGTGTGAAGACATCTGTTGCTCCCCTGTGTTTGGAAGCATGTGCACTTCTTTATGGGGCCCCGCCACATCAGGTCGTGTCGTAAAGTAAGCAGGCCCTTCCCCTACCCCACGTGGGGATAAAGCTTGCGGGAAGATGACCACTGCTGTTACAGCGCACTCTAACTGTGGGCCGCGAACCAGAAGTGGTCAAGCTGCAAAGCGGATTGAGTTCGATTTTTGAAAAAATGAATGTAAGTTTAAATACTGAAAATATTTATTAGCAGAATAAGTAGGGGGTCCCCATTTTATCAAAAACCTAAAATAAAGCAATTTCAAGCAAGCAAGCAAGCTTGTAGTTTAACGTGACCGTTAATCTCGAGATCATGAGCCACGGGACCTCCTTTTTACGTGGAATCCGAACCACAGGACATGGCATTTCACTTCGAAAATCTCACATGCATTGACCGGGAATCGAACCCGGACCGCCTTGGTGAGAGGCATACAGCTAGACCGATTTGACGGTAAGAGTACAACTCTTTGCACGGATGAACAGACATACCGTCTGATCATCAATTACAAAAAAAAAACGTATCTCTTCAAGAGGTGATGCGAACAAAAGATGAAGAGATTTGGTCCTTAATGATTATGATAGTCGCCTCCGTAGCGAAGCGGTCAGCATGGTTAGCTGCCGCCCCGGAGGTCCTGGGTTCGATTCCCGGCTCTGCCACGAAATTTGAAAAGTGGTACGAAGACTGGAACGGGGTTTACTCAGCCTCGGGTGGCCCAAATGAGTAGAGGGGGTTCGATTCCCTCTCAGCCATCCTCGAAGTGGTTTTCCGTGGTTTCCCACTTCGTCTTCGGGCAAATGCCGGGATGGTCCCTACCGTAAGGCCACGGCCGCCTCCTTCCCTCTTCCTTGCCTATCCATCCCAATCTTCCCCTCCCTTCCCTCATGAGGCCCCTGTTCGCTTTGCAGGTGAGGCCGCCTGGGCGAGGTGCTAATCCCATCTCACCAGTTGTATCCCTTCCGATTAGATGTTCCCAGCTCTAGGACACTGCCTGGATAGGCGGTAGGGGTGAGTTCCCTCGCTGAGTCCCTGGGAGCCACCACCCTGGAGGGTAAACACGATTTTTAAAAAAATGATTATGATAAATGGCCTGATAGAAATTGTTTTCGTCAAAAGATGTACAAAAATGTTCCCGTTATGTTCTCTTAAATGCAAAAGATTACTGAACAAGACATTCTTCATAAAACAGTTTCGTGACTTAAATGGCGCTCCAAACCCGAATCGAGCGGCAATGAGAAAGATACAGCTCGAGCCATAGAGGTTTAGCAATTTAAGCGTCAACTCATGACTGTGTAAAATCAAACCACGTAGTCATTCGAAAGATCAGCAACGGACTGGCTTATTGAGTTGGTGGTCTGGTCTTTGAATTGTGTCACGCATACGCTCTTTATTACTTCACAAGTTGCATGTCTTCTTGACGGTGAAAGGCCCAGAAATATTTCAGATTGAGAGCCTTGGAGAGCTCTATAAAACTAGAAATTTTGAAAATCACTCCCGTCCTGAATGTAGTTCTGGAAAAAACAGTCTAAAATCGCTTGTTCTTTTCCTCATTTTCTTTTTTATTCAAATACTGTACAGTAGACTACTAGCTAAAACAACTTATTTGCGACATAACTTATCAAAGTGTTCCTTGGTTCAATATCCTCAGGCATTTTTTGTTTGTTTTGTTTTTGAAGAATTTTCATACTGGAAGTAGTTATACGTATTCTAGTGAAAATCTGCTATGACTCACACTAGCACTCGTAGTAGTAGAAAAGACAAACTGCTAATCGCATCGAACGGATATGATTGGGTTTCATTGACACACACTAGCACTTGTAGTGGTACAAAAGGCAAACTGCTAATCAAATCGACTGGATATGGTTGAGTTTCCGGTGACCAATCATGAGTCTACCGCGTGTTATCATGGCTTCATCTCGTAAGAATCATTTAGTGTGTCTTTACGTTTGTAAAAGTGGAGAATACAATGAAAATTATTTACAAAAGCACCAACAATAAGATTCAGTGGTGAACCGGGTTGGAGTCGGCAAACGGACGGAATGTAATAATTATCGACAGGCAACGAGAATATAGTGTAATTACCAAGTCTATATCTCCTAAAGGCACAATGTACGTAAATTCATAAATCCACATCCCCTAAAGCAATAGTGTTCATGGAATGTCTAATCTACGACATTAAAGGATGTTTTCATAATTGATTATTATTATAATGTTATTGGTCTTACGTCCCTATTCTGGCTTTTAGAGATGGTAAGTTGGTTGGTTGGTTGGTTGGATGGTTTCTCAGTTTAGGGGCTGCGACAACGCGGTCATGAAGCCCCGTGTACTTTGGGTGTGTGTGATGGTTGTATTAGTGTGTGTTATCTGTTTTTAATTCATGTAAGGACTGTAGACATTGAATTTTCAAGTAGTTCCTACTTTTGCCGCCAAACGCCACCGTCACGACTACTAGTTCAGAACATGGTTAGTAGCTGCCACCGCAGTCGGCTCCTGGCGAAGAACGTTGGAACCTAAGAGCGTTGTTCAAAATTTTACCTATATTAGCTTCACACAAGTGTGATTAGTGGAAGGTTCTTTACCATGCCATAAATCTATGACATGGGACCGCCGGCTTTACTTCCCCTTCAAAGGAAGGCATACTGAGGGATTACTAACGCTCTTAAAACATCCGACGACTTTGGTCGGGATTGAACCCGCGATCTTGGGCGTAGAAGCTCAGCATGCTACCAACTACGCCACCGAAGCCGCGGCTTTTAGAGACGCCGGGGTGCCGGAATTTTGGCCCGCTGACTGCACCAGGATACGAACCTGCAACCTTGGGCCGAGCAAGCTTTCAACATGAGTTGCTGTGGACTTTTTAGCCTACTTTTCACATTTCTCAGATGATAAAGCACACTTTTGATATCAATTTAGGCAGATGTGTGTGTACCATTCTGACATTCTGTTTGTGTCTCCGTCCCCCTAACAAATCCTAAACAGCTGCAGCTATCTAACCAAAATTTGTTGCAAGTGAAGATGTAAACCAGGACATCCTAAGGCCATTTATTTGAAAATTATATCAGTGCTACTAACTGATGAAAAATACAATTGAAACTATAACTCTAATCTAATTAAAATATCCCATAAGATACGCATGGGAACCGTTCCAAACATACAACATAATACTTCAGATAAATTTTCGGGAGCCAAAATATGACACGATTCTATGTATAATGTCGTTATTGATTCTTTTAAAGCCTTTGTGATATCGTGGTTATGTAGTCCCATGTACTTGGGTGTATGCAGAATTTGTCTCATACTCTGTGTACTAGTGTTTACTATTTGTAATCGAGGTAGGATTTCGGTAGGAAGAGGCCGTGGACTTACGTTAGGTAGGCCTACTACCCGTGCATTTGTCTGGAGTAGAAGTGAGAAACCACGGGAAAACACTTCCAGGGTGATCTCATCCCATTTCAGTGTTTGTTCACGAGAATGAGAGTACTTCGTTCAGGTCCTCAAACCAGAATTAAATTTCTTGGCAGAGCCGGTAATCGAACACGGGCCTTCGAGGTGACAGCGAAGAATGATAACCACTGCGCAACGAGTCACACGAACTTATATTTGTAAACCAATGGACACTTTGAATCCAATGCTAAATACTATCAGATTAAAATAGCTAGAGAATGCGATTCAGAGGCTGAAATAAAGGAAAACAACCTAATTGTGAGTCGCTAGTGTGACATTGATCCTGATGTATTAATTAAACAAATTTCAAGAAATTCAAGAAATGTTGACAACACAAATACTGTGATAAAATTGTTGTAATAGGAAACTGTCTGATATACGCTGATCTACCGAGTTCCAGGAGAAGAAGTCCTAGACCAAGAGTTTTCCACTTTAGTGATATTATCCATAACATGACATATTATTATTGATGAAACAGAACATGATAACTGAATGGATGTGCGTTATATAGAGGGATTTCGCTCATTTCATAAGGGATTTTGTTCATTCTAAATACTTACCAGCCCAATTTTAAAGTTTTCTATTGAGGTTTCAAATCACCCTAAAGGAAATATAAGATCTATATCAGTACTTTATGCAACGAGTCAATAATGGCAATAATTAAGACACGAGTATGTTTATAAAACGAGCGTAAGCGAGCTTTATAATTTCCATACGAGTGTCTTAATCACCATTATAGGCGAGTTGCATACGACTGTTTATGTTCGACGATTATTATTATAACTATTTTATTTTCGAACATTAATATTCATGAATTTCTGTCGAGATTTCGCCAGTTTTATGTACTGAACACAGCACATGGGACGCAGAAAATACCTTGTATTTGACCATGGCCTCCTCGATTACCCCACTATGACACTAGGCCACGCATTGAAATTTAAATTAGAAGGCCTTAGACTCAGCGCAGGTGCGATGCTATCCTTAGCTGATTGGTCAAACAACTGTTTCTTGAGCTTTGATTGGTGGGAGAAACTGTATCATATTGAAAACTTGTACTATAATGACCCTCATTATAGTACAGTTTTCTGACATATAATATTTACATTTTGACATCGCCAAACATAAAGCTTATAAATGTATTTAATTTCTGTATTTTTTGTTCTTCATTTAAATCTGAAATACTTTAAGGGAACGTTATAAGCATAAAACTATTGATACGCATAGACCGTTGACCATTGTTCTCATGCTAACTTAACTTTCGTTTCTTTTATTGTAAGAGTAAATGACGTAACTTTAATTTTGACACCTCGATCTAACGGGGACGTGGTGGCGCAACGGTCAAGCTGTTGGCCTCTTACCACGGCGGACCAGGTTCGATTCACGGTCAATGCATGTGAGATTTTCAAAGTAAAATTCCATGACTTGTGGTTCGGATTCCACGTAAAAAGGCACATGATCACGAGACTAACGGTCAAGTAAAACTACAAACGTCCTTTTTATCACTTTCGAAACCCCGAGATAAAAACTGACTCGTAATGCATTGAATAGGCATCTCATATTCTTTCACTTGTATATCTCGCACACCAATCATTGACATACGTAAACTAGTCTGACGAGTTGGGCAGAGAAAAAATCGTCTCTGCCACATCCTGCAAAATACTATTTATTTATTGAATATCCATTACAGGAACCCTATTACACAAAGTACATTAGGGTTGTAGTTTGTTACAAATTTAAAAAAAAACATTAATTACACTATAAATTATGAGATTAATTTGAAAAATTAGATGAATAAAAGTTAAAAACTGCTTATAAAAACGGAAAGAGTGTGGAGTTGCATGCAGTTATATCTACAAAACTTTGAGAGTGAAACGTTTACTGAGACCACATAGGCCGTGATTCGTTTATATAAAAATGATTAGTGTTCTTTGGAGGTGGCGTTGGTGCGCTTGAGTGGATGAAACTTGAACTAATTCAGAGAGTATCAACTCTGACGATAGCAGAGAGGAGTTTAGACAATGAGAGTTAAATACATTGATAAAAAAGGTGATATAGGTTATTAGCACTGATAAAAGATAGCTATTGATAAAATACATTATTATGAAAGATAAACGTTAAGGAAGTTATAGATTGAATCATTCTGTCTTCTTTACTGCATCGTAATGGTTATATGACGATAGTTTCTAAAATACATTGTTCTAAGAAGGGAAACCAGAATAAAATGAGTATTTGAATGGTGGTATGAAACTGGAAATTTTATTTTGTTGTGACGGCATTATTGATACAATTTAAATATACATCCCTTAAGACCACAAAATAGTAAGTAGCATTCCAATGATTTATAGTTATGTTGCAGTATATAATTAAGCTACCTTGTTTACTGAAGTGTCTTGGTTGGTGTCGGAGACATACCACACCTTGAGATGAATGAGTTCTTGTGTCTGTATTAAGATTATATTCATTCGTAGTATTCTATCTATGCATTGGCGCCCTCCCGGAAATATTTATATCACACGTAAAGAAAAGATTACAAATGACACCTCAACGTAGGGCACGAGAACCAGGACACATCAGTGTAGGGGTAGGAATGCTTATATATTGTGCGAGTGATTTTGGGGCTTGTGTTTAGAAGTGTAATTCAGTATGTCGGAGAAAGATATGAAGCTAAGAAGTGGTCTTGATAGTGTAGAGAGCGTAGATGATAATACTATGATGTCAGAGAGTAACCCGAATACTAGTAAAGAGAAAGGAATTTCGGAAGATTCATTAGCTGCGATCATGAGAATGCTGAGTGAAAGATTTGATGAAAGTAAGAATGATAATCAGGAGATGCGAGAGGAAATAAGTAGGCAAAATCAGGAAATAAGTAGGCAAATTCAAGAGATGAGAGAGGAAATAAGTAGGCAAAATCAGAAGATGAGAGAGACTATAGATAAAAATAATAAGGACATTCATCAAAAGTTAGACAATGTGATCAAGGAAAATGAGGAATTAAATAGGAAGTATGGGACTCTGCAGGAGAGTATTCAGGGGGTGAAACAGGAGATCAGATGTGAAATTAGGAATATGTTAGAAGAAGAGGCTAAAAGTATTATAAAGGAAGAAAAGGCTGCAGGTGAAAGTAGTTTGGAGTTAAAGGAGATGGTAGATGAAAGTAGCATAGAGTTAGAGGAAATTGTAAGTGAGAATAGAGTAGATGAGAGGAAGATAGTTGAGCTTGAAGTAAAATTACGATATAAGATTAGGTGATGTTGTAAAGGCATATATTGGAGAGGACGTAGTAGGCGACAAAGCGGAATCAGATGTGGAGGTAGACGCCGCGGTTGTATAGGTCGAAATCGCTTAGGTTACAGAGGTAGACGTGGGATAGGCCATAATAGGCAAAGAAGACAGAAAGGTTGTAGAGGTAGACGTGGAGGTCGCCGCCGACATAGCAGAGGAGGACGCTTTAATGGAAATAGAGGAGTCAGATGTGGAGGTAGACGCCGCGGTTGTATAGGTCGAAATCGCTTAGGTTACAGAGGTAGACGTGGGATAGGCCATAATAGGCAAAGAAGACAGAAAGGTTGTAGAGGTAGACGTGGAGGTCGCCGCCGACACAGCAGAGGAGGACGCTTTAATGGAAATAGAGGGGATGGATATTGTAGGCGTGATAACGATGAAAATGGTACTGGGGATACGTCTCATTTTAGAATAAATGATACAGATAGGTCTAGAAGAGCAGTAGGAGTTCGCTATATTAGAGCATGGACAAGACATACAGCCCAATGCTATAAAGAATCTAATGATGATGATGATGATGATAATGAGCCTAAATGTATTGACAATTTTGATAAAGTTGATGTCAAGAAAAGAGTTAACTTGAAAGTTAAATCTGGGAAGAAAATCCATAGAGACACTGAATTAAGAGAACGAGAAGAAAAGGTTATATTACTTAGATGTATATTTGAAGTTGTTAAGATCATTTTTTATCTCGACGTAAAATTAATGTGTTGGGGGGCGCGTGCCGCTATTTGTTGTTCTAGTTATGAATTGGGTATTGGAGGAATATATATGTCTATCTTCTTAATTTTTGATACAGTTGCACAATGTATATGTATTCGTTTGTATGCTGTAATGTATATGTTTTTCAATGTGTGTGTTACCTAGTATCTTTTTTAATTTTGATTTATGCTGTGGATATTTTTCGTTATCTTCTATTTAACCATTTGTCCATTCATATTATTGCAGCTTTTGTTTTTTTTTACTTGATTTTGTGTAGTAATTCTGAACAATTAAAATATAATTTCCAAGTTTTCTAAGTCATCGAATTAAAGTTGGAACTTTGTACAGAATACTTCAAGGAATGTCCTACACTGCATTCTAAAGTGGACAGATTTGACAAGCTTTTGATGGTGGAGCAATGTTTACAATCAGCTATAAGCAATTGGGAATTGTATCGTGTGATCTTCTGCAACGAACCATGGATGCCTAAAAATGGATGCTGAACCAATATCAGAGGATATAGTACCAATATATATTCACTACAAAAATGAACGGCCGACCTATAACCAGTTTTGCAATAGCCTTCTCAGTGTGTACTAGGCTTAGAAAAATGTGGTAGTTACGACTAAGCCACCTTGTGCTAGCGGCAGTGGAGGTGGAGATGGTGATTTGGTATCTTGATATCCAATTGTGGATGTTATTCTTCAAGAACATTTCAAGTTAATCAGGGTGAGCTTGAGGTATGGAGAGGAGACTACAGAATTGGTTGAAGAGGTGAATAACGGTTGGAAGATGGTGTGTTGTGCAGCTTGATTTGGACAAGATAATAGTGTAATCACATGAAGAAGAGGGAAGTCCAGATCTCCGTGTCTCACGCTCTTATGTATTTTTTTGTGTTGCATGTGTATCAGAAAGCCCTTCAATATGACATAGTTGTCAGGCTTTCTGGGGGCGATTGTAACGTTTACTGAGACCACATAGGCCGTGATTCGTTTATATAAAAATGATTAGTGTTCTTTGGAGGTGGCGTTGGTGCGCTTGAGTGGATGAAACTTGAACTAATTCAGAGAGTGTCAACTCTGACGATAGCAGAGAGGAGTTTTGACAATGAGAGTTAAATACATTGATTAAAAAAAAGTGATATAGGTTATTAGCGCTGATAAAAGAAAGCTATTGATAAAATACATTATTATGAAAGATAAACGTTAAGGAAGTTATAGATTGAATCATTCTGTCTTCTTTACTGCATCGTAGTGGTTATATGACGATAGTTTCTAAAATACATTGTTCTAAGAAGGGAAACCAGAATAAAATGAGTATTTGAATGGTGGTATGAAACTGGAAATTGTATTTTGTTGTGACGGCATTATTGATACAATTTAAATATACATCCCTTAAGACCACAAAATAGTAAGTAGCATTCCAATGATTTATAGTTATGTTGCAGTATATAATTAAGCTACCTTGTTTACTGAAGTGTCTTGGTTGGTGTCGGAGACATACCACACCTTGAGATGAATGAGTTATTGTGTCTGCATTAAGATTATATTCATTCGTAGTATTCTATCTATGAATTGGCGCCCTCCCGGAAATATTTATATCACACGTAAAGAAACAATTACAAGAGTTACTACGCATAATGTCGGCTTGTTACCATTATTGAGTATACAGTACTTAACAAAAGTTTAAGACCACTAGCCTATTTCATATAATTATTTCCTGGTCATATAATTTGTATAATTTTCTTATAATTCTTCAAGTTCCGTCAAATCAAAGGAACCTTAGTGGGTTTGTGGTTCTAAAGCAGAGAGGTCTTCAATACATTCATTTAAAGCCAGTTAAAGGATATTCCAACTACCCGATATTCTTTAATAGCTATGCCCACAAGAATAATTATAGATTCCCTCAACATTTGGTATCACATCTACTTCAATTATTCTGTTGTTGACTTATTTTGGGTGCTTTCGACATCCCTGGGTACTTGGGTATTTGTAGAATCATACTGACTACTGTGCATGTGTGTGCGTTTTGTAATTAAAACTAAGATTTTTGAGGAGGCGGCCGTAGTATCTATCCAGGAGTTTTCCTGCAGTGCAACGTACGACGTAAAACTACTTCCAGACTGCCAAAGGTGGAAACTAATCCATCTCTTATCAGGTTTGCCTCACTAGGCCAAGTATACCCTGTTACAACCCTCAGACCAGAATTAGATTTCTTGGCAGAGTCGGGAATCGAAACCTGGAACTTTGTATATAGAGTCCCAATACGTACCTCAAGACAGCTAACGGTGGATCATACAGAATTTGTGTTTCTAACTATTAATATAAAAGGAAACCAAAATATCTGGTTGATAAGATTTTAAATAATTTCATTACTGTTCTGTGATACTGCACATGTTATGATTATTTTTCTAAAATAGTAGAAATCACTAACTCTTTTTCAGAAAACCTGAGGTCATCTATGTTGAATTTTTACAAATATACACAGTTACATTGAAAGAGAAACGTCTACCTTTAATCTGAATGTTCAAAAATATAAACTAACGAACTCGTTTCAGCTCATTGAAAATAGATTCTCTCTTCAATGTGATAAGTGGCAGTGTGCTGGTCTACTATATTGCAACGCTACAGATACAAATATATTCGAAACAGAGTGGAATAATTGGCTATCCACTGTAATACCTGTTGGACAGACCACCTAGTGGTGTAGGATCAACTATTAATGGTCAACACCCCTGAGGTAGCTTCTTTTAAACGACAGTCGACCTTGAAGGGACAGCAGAGTTTGCTACAATGAAATTGTGGGAGGAAAGAACTGGCCATCTCTCAAACTGGAAGTTTCCTACCTTCTGCTTACAAGCATGGAGGGCCCTGAATAGACATCGAACAGGAGTGGGTAGAACTTAGCTGAATCTACAGAAATGTGGTTTTACAACAGATTCATCCCTATGTGACTGTGGAGAGCATCAGACAGTTCATGATATTTGCCATTGTACTTAGTTAGAGGACTTTATCATAGCCTCTCATAATACTGTTAACGACTCCCGCTACTGGGTAATGAACATTTAAATATTAGACTTTGCCTTGTATTTCTACATATATTTCTGTACAAAGCTCATGTGTTATCTTGGTTTTTATTCATATTTTCATTTGCATTCTTAACCCCTTTGCTGCCGAACGTAATTTTGTACTTATATGTCCAAAATTTTAAAAAAGCGGTAAAAATATCCTACCTTTTTAGCCTATTTTCAATTTTGAAAAAATAGGCTTATGAGATCACCTTTTGTCCGTGTGTGTGTGCGTGTGTGTGTGTGTGTGAGGTGTGTGTTCCCCCCCCCCCCCACCCTAATAAAATCTAAACGGCTGGAGCGATTTCAATGAAACTCGGTAAGTTTATAGCAATATTCCCGGCGACCTCGACCGTGCCCTTCAAATTTTGTTACGTCTCACCAATCCAACATGGCAGCTGTGCGAAATATTTCACTAGCATTCAATATATCCGAAACTATTACCGATATCGCCCTGAAATTGTGTACGGTGATAAAGGGCACTACTAGAAGTTCACCTATGAGACTTCCAAAAATCTGATGACTACAAAACCAACATGGCGGCCAAGCGAAGTTGAGACTTTTAAATAGACTTTTCTCACTATTTAACTATCCAAACGTAATGAAACTTGGTACAGCAAATGTTTATACACATTGTAACGCATTGGTGTCTAATTTAGTTCAATTGTTTACATAACCTCAAAATGGCGGCTGTGCAAAATATTTAAACTGACATTCTATATCTCCGAAACTATTAAAGATATCATCATGCAATTTTGTACGGTGATAAAGGGTACTGATACAGGTTTACCTATATATATTTCATAAACCTGTTTAGTACAAAACGAACATGGCGACCAAGCGAATTTGAAATATTTTAATAGACTTTTCTCGTAATTTAACTCTCTGAGCGCAGTGAAATGTGGTACAGTAAATGATTTTGCACATTGTAATGCACTGCCATCTAATTTAATTCAATTGTTTACATAACCTCAAGATGGCGGCTGTGCGAAATTTTAAAATTAAGTTTTTATTTCTTGTGTCGTAATCATGCAATCGAAGTGAAAGTTTGAATAATGAACCTAGGCAATAATTGTCCTTGAATGGTACATAGATCTATAGCCTATACATATAACAATCTTAAATGGCGAGCTTCCGAAATATTTAAACGGTTCTCATTATCTATGAATCTTTTACAGCAACCAAACTGAATTTTTCATGTTCATAGAGACTATGAACATATGTTCACCTATAGGACTTTCAGTAACCTGGTGAGCACAAATCCAACATGGCGGCGACGCGAAGTACAAATATTTAAATGGACGTTTCTCGCGAATTAACTATCCGAGTGCCGTGAAACGTTGCACGTTAAATGCTTATACAAATATTGATCCACTGGCATCTAATTTATTTCAATTGTTTGCATAATCACAAGATGGCTGCTGTGCGTAATTTTAAAATCATGTTTTTACTTCTTGTGTTCTAATCATGCGATTTAGTTCAATTGTTTACATAACCTCAAAATGGCGGCTGTGCGAAATATTTAAACTGACATTCTATATCTCCGAAACTATTACAGATATCATCATGCAATTTTGTACGGTGATAAAGGGTACTGATACAAGTTTACCTATATATATTTCATAAACCTGTTAAGTACAAAACGAACATGGCGACCAAGCGAATTTGAAATATTTTAATAGACTTTTCTCGTGATTTAACTCTCTGAGCGGAGTGAAATGTGGTACAGTAAATGATTTTGCACATTGTAATGCACTGCCATCTAATTTAATTCAATTGTTTACATAACCTCAAGATGGCGGCTGTGCGAAATTTTAGAATTAAGTTTTTATTTCTTCTGTCGTAATCATGCGATCGTAGTGAAAGTTTGAATAATGAACCTTGGCAATAATTGTCCTTGAATGGTACATAGATCTATAGCCTATACATATAACAATCTTAAATGGCGAGCTTCCGAAATATTTAAACGGTTCTCATTATCTATGAATCTTTTACAGCAACCAAACTGAATTTTTTTATGTTCATAGAGACTATGAACATATGTTCACCTATAGGACTTTCAGTAACCTGGTGAGCACAAATCCAACATGGCGGCGACGCGAAGTATAAATATTTAAATGGACGTTTCTCGCGAATTAAATATCCGAGTGCCGTGAAACGTTGCACGTTAAATGCTTATACAAATATTGATCCACTGGCATCTAATTTATTTCAATTGTTTGCATAATCACAAGATGGCTGCTGCACGTAATTTTAAAATCTCGTTTTTACTTCTTGTGTTCTAATCATGCGATTGAAGTTTGAATACCACACGTACACAATAATCCTAATGTAATAGTACAAAAATAAAAATCCAACCTGGCGACCATCTGAAATATTTAGACGGTCCTCAATATCTACGAATCTGTTACAGCAATTAAACTGAAATTTTGTATGTTGATAGAGGCAATTAACATGAGCAGGATATATGAAAATAGGCTGTATAGTTCTTCACGGAACTACTTGTTTAATCTCAAAAAAAATTCTAAAAAAACATACTCAAGACCACTGAAAAATAATGTTGATGATGATCGTTGTTGTTTTAAGAGGCGGAACAGTAAGGTTATCATTCCCAAAAGCAATGTTATGACATATAATATACCATGCATAAACACACTGTTAAAAACAATGAAAAAGTGTAAGTATATTTTAAAATTAATCATAAATGATTATTTATTATTACTGACCAACTCTAGAATACAGTCAAGCACTATTTGTTACATAAATAACGTTATGTGGAGCTACACGGCAAAAGATGTAAACAGTAAAAATAAATCTGAACTTTCAGTTTTTATCAATAGGCTGCAGCACACAACAGAGCAGTAAAAACGCAATCTTTCACTTAACTCTGCTTATTAAAATGTAAGTACATGTGATATGAATTAAGATGTTGCCTTGGCGTATTTTAGGGACTGCGACATCGGGATCATATGTCCCCGTGTATTTGGGTATGTGTGGAATGAGTGTGATAACCATTGTTACTGCGGTTGCTGTACTAGTAACGAATAAACAAAGGAAGAGCCCATAAGGTCCGGGTTTGATTCATTGCTCTGCCAAGATTTAAATCTGGTCTCAGGGCTGGAACGGGATACACTCACCTTCATAACACAGAACTGGGATAAGGTGGAATCTATTCCCATCTCAACCACCATAGAAGTTATTTTCCATGGTTTTCCACTTCTAATCTGACAAATGGCGGGAAGTTACCAAACGTAGGATCACGCCCAATTCAATTCCATACACATACTAGTACAGCCATCGCAGGTTATCAGACAGGTTCACACCCGAAGTACACGGAACTAGATGATTACGATTTCGCAAAGCCCCAAAATAAATCAACAACAACAACATCTTGTTGGACGCAAAATCACACGCATTAATGGAATGCTGTTATGTCCCGATGTCGTTCAAGGCGAAACCGTATCGGACATCAACCCCAGTTCAACCTGGTCAGCTAGAACCTCGCTTTCTTACTATAGAAAGCTGCGGGCCCGAGTCAAAATAGGTCAGTCGGGCACTAAATTGGTGGACACTCGCTGACCAAGGAGCACGGAGCTCAGGCGGTACTGTGCACCATCGCTAGCAAAGCTGAAGGGAACAGGTGAGAACCAGTATTTTGATTTTACTCCTGGATTAAATTACAATCCAACTTAAACCTTGTTTCCACGCAGGTGGATCCCATACTCACTCACTGAATTAACTCAGCGTTAAACATTCAATCTCTTTCATTGAGGCGTATTCCCTGACTCCTCGAATCACGTCCCACTACCTTTTTTAGCCTACTTTCGATTTTTGCAAAAAATGAAAGTAGACTTATGAGATCAACACAGGGCGAAAAAAAGTGTCTGTGTGTGTGTGTGTATGTGTGTGAGTCTGTGTGTGTGTGAGTGTGTGTACTCTGAATGTCTGTCCCCCCCTATCAATTCGAACACGGTGAACGCGAATTGAACGAAATTTGGTACAAAGGTAGCACTAGCAAAGGACACCACAGGGTCATGTTTTATATCGCCGCCATCTTGACGGAAACGTAATAGCGGCCACACAAATGTTCACAGCTTAAATCAAATTACGACTAACCTAATCATCCGATCTCTACCAAATTTTGCAACAACATACCTTTATGGGGGAATCATTCTTTGACCAAACTAATAGGTCATTAGCCTAAAAGTTTGCGGATGGCGGCCATCTTTGTGTGAAAATCGATTCCCCCTATTATTTCCAACACGGTGAAACCGAATGGAACGAAATTTGGTACAGAGGTAGTACTAGCAAAGGGCACCTCAGTGTCATGTTTTATATCGCCGCCATCTTGACGCAAACGTAATGGCAGCCACACAAATGTTCAAAGCTTAAATCAAATTACGACTAACATAATCATCCGATCTCTACCAAATTTTGCAACAACATACCTTTATAGAGGAAGCATCCTTTGACCAATCTAATAGGTCATTAGCCTAATAGTTTGCGGATGGCGGCCATCTTTGAGTCAAAATCGATTCCCCCTATTCATTCAAACACGGTGAAACCGAATGGAACGAAATTTGGTATAGAGGTAGCACTAGCAAAGGGCACCTCAGTGTCATGTTTTATATCGCCGCCATATTGACAGAGACGTAACGGCGGCCACACAAATGTTCAAAGCTTAAATCAAATTACGACTAACATAATCACCCGATCTCTACCTAATTTTGCAACAACATACCTTAATGGAGGAAGCATCCTTGGACCAATCTAATAGGTCATTAGCTTGATAGTTTGCGGATGGCGGCCATCTTTGTGTCAAAATCGATTACCACTGTTAATTCGAACACGGTGAAACCGAATGGAACGAAATTTGGTACAGAGGTAGCACTAGCAAAGGGCACCTCAGTGTCATGTTTTATATCACTGCCATCTTGACGGAAACGTAATCGCGCCACCCAAATGTTAAAAGCTAAAATGTAATTAAGACCAACCTAATAATCTAGTCTCTACCAAATTTTGCAACAACATATCTTTATGTGGGAAGCATATTCTGACCAAACTGCAAGATCATCAGCCCAATAGTTTGCAGATGGTGGCCAAGTATATATGCAAATCGATTCCCCCTATCAATTCAAACACGGTGAAACCGAATTGAACGAAATTTGGTACAGAGGTAGCACTAGCAAAGGGCACCTCATATTCATGTTTAATATCCCTATCTCTCTGTGGTTAACAGCCGTGAGGCTGGTTGGCAGCAGCTCGCCATTCTTCCCGTCTCTCAGTCTTCCTCTTCAGTTCACAGTATGAGCCACAACCCATATCTTGCAGTATTTGACTCATGTACTCCAGTCTGGGTCTTCCTCTACAATTCTTGCCGCCTACTGTTCCCTCGATTATAAGATTAATCAGTCCATTGTGTCGCAGTATGTGGCCCACGAGGTGATTCCTTCTTCTTTTTAAATATTTAAGGAAGCATCTTCTCTCTCCCACTCTTCTAAAGACTTCCTCATTTGTGACCACTTCTTTCCAATTGATTTTCATAATCCTTCTATAGCACCAGGTTTCAAATGCTAGTAGTCTTTTCCTCCCTCTCTCTCCTATTGTCCAAGATTCGCTGCCATATAGCGCGACGCTCCATACATAGGTCTTCAACAATTGTTTCCTCACATCATGACTCATGTTCCTTGCAGTAAATAGGTTCTTCTTTTTATAGAAAGCGTTCTTGGCTTGGGCAATCCTACTTAATATCTCTCTGCTGCTTCTTCCATCATTCGTTATTTTACTTCCCAGATAATTAAACTCATTCACTTTTTGTATCTTTTCATTTCTTAACTCTATTGATGTCTGGTTTTCGCCATTTCTACTGCAGACCAAATATTTTGTTTTATTTGTATTTATTTGTAGTATTTCAACAAGCTACTACAACCAACATTCAATTATACTCCTTGAAAAGGACAAAGAGTTATAACAATACCCATGCATTTAGGAGAAAGTAGGCTATATGTTCTTTACTGAACATCTTGTTTTTATTGTTTTTAAGGAGCGGAACTACGAGGTCATCGAGAATACAAATTTGGAATTGAATTTAAAATTTTTAGGTGGACACCTCGACTTAAAAAGACCAAAAATTAATTTAAAAAATAAAATTAAAATATATAAAAAATAAATAAAATATATAAAAGTAAACAAAAATTGCGGGGAAAAATCATTCAAAAACGAGCAGGTCTTTGAGCCAATGTTCACTGGAAAATTTAGATTGTTGGCCCTAACCAACTCTCACTTATAAAGCGGATAACGCGATCAGCAGCCACCGCGTCATCGGCTATTATAAGTTTGAGTGTCATCTGCAAAGCAAGGTTTCTTCGTAAGTCCGCAAGATCCACACACTCGGTTAAAATTCCCCTTTCCTTGTTTAGTAGGGACTGAACGGTAATCACTATCAGAAGCTATCAGTAAGGACATGTCTACGATCAGAGTACATTATCTTGCAGAACCCCTGGTCGGCCTATGGCGTAAGTCCGTGCCATCAAGTGGGGATACAACAATACACTTAAGATTATGCTGGAAATTATCTCAAATTCTACTAAATTAGTTTGAACATGATTTCTAACAGAGAAACTAAGCCATCTCATGACATTCACTAAAAATTGAATCACATAAATTTCAAATCGCTGTCGATATAGAGTGACGCCATCCATACTAATGATGCCAAATGAGAAAGCAATAATATATAATATATCCACGCACCAGGCGATACATCACGCCCTGGCATAGTGCCCTCTGACCCAACGACGAACGCCTAGCATTCCACGTACAGTATGATGGCGGTGGCATACGTTACACTCGCCTCTGCGCATACAAATTTGTTTACGTACACATCCGTGATTGAAATGGCTAAACCCATTTCTAATGATTTAATATATATTATAATTTATGTTTAGTATTTTTAGAAGCTCCTCGAAGCAGTGAGATCAAATTACATAAATACGAAGTGTTTCAAAAGAATTATAATCATAAAACGCAAAGTAATTGAAATATTTCAACAGTTACGATTTACAAAAATAATTTATTTATCTATTTATGATATAAAATATCATGTTATTTGAGAAACAAAAAAGTGCTTGTTAACCTTTTGGATCATTCCTATAAATCTTGATTTGTTACCTATCAAAATAATAAATTTCAAGCCTTAACCCGTTGAGTGCTACGCCCGTCTATAGACGGTACAGGAGAACTTGCATTTTTCAAATCGCCGTTTGCTCTTGAGTGCCGACTTGATCTCTGGCATTTCATGCTATCGTTGGGCATTATGCAGTACGACTTGATTTTTTAAATTTTCTATCCGGAGGTAACTAACAGCATTTTGTAGATGTTTATCCTGTATGGTTGGAGTTCATGTGTGATGCAAACAAGCATGGTGGATCCACAAGCAAGTTGTTCTCGCCGCACCACGTAAAGATTTTAGGTCAAAAAGCCTTCAGTTATTAACCACTAGTAAGGAGCAACGTGTCTTAGTTTTATTTTGGGCCGTTTACCTCGTATGGAGATGATGCAAGTGAGGGCACAACAATTTTAATTTTGAATTGTCTAAATAAAAATCAATTTTTACGTAACGGTAACATTTCATATTTGCAATTTTGATTAATAAAACCCGAAACATATAGACATTTTAAGCCTGTCGCCCACATGGAAAGTTAAAAATTACGGTTTCTACAAAATGTATTTCCACTTGCGAATGAAGAAACTCTACGCTACGGTAGCTGCTTACTGGTAGCTCAGCACACAAAATGTTAAGCTACACTGAAAATAAAACTTATTACAACATTTTGGTATGATTCACTACACCCCCCCCCCCCACGTCAAATACGAAAAGCTGCCCTTTTGAAATACAACGTATTCCATAGACTATTATGTTGTGAGCTTATCTGATGATAAATGTTAATTACTTACTCATTATGATTTGAAATTTTGGCTCTATAATTCAATGGTAGAGGATTAGTGGCATTGGGCAAAGGTTCCTAGTTCTATTCTTGGCCACACAATCACATTTCAACTATCTTAACTATCTATGTGACTTATATTTATAAGTCTTCATCACCACTTCATTCTCATTAAGAGAGACAGGTCACCCACTGTCGTCAACTGAAAAGACATGCACTTGACCTCCCAGGAGGCCACACGACATTATCATTATTATTATTATTATTATTATTATTATTAGTAGTAGTAGATCAAATGTGTATGCATGCATGAATAATAGGCCTGTCAAGTAGTAGTCATAATACTATCTCATTGTATATAGCACGCAGCCGCCATCTTGAAATGATGAACAATAAACGCTTTTTCCCACCAATGTAAATTAACTCATAATCCGTAATTAAATCAGGGTTAATTCTGGGTGTGAATTTCACTTGAGTAAATTTCTTATTCACTTTATATACCCTGGGGGGAGGAGGCAGCCATGGCCTTAATTTAGGTACTATCCCGGCATTTGCCTGGAGTAGAAGTGAGGAAATCACTGAAAATCACCTCAGTCTACAATTACATTTATTGGTAAAGCTGGGAATCGAATCTGAATCACCGAAGTGGCAGCTATGAATGATTACTATTACGGATCGAGGTAAACGTTATGGTAACATTTCATATTTGCAATTTTGATTAATGAAACCCGAAACATATAGACATTTTAAGCCTGTCGCCCACCTGGAAAGCTTTTCAGCTATTTGGTCGTGTAGGAAGTACGACCGTAACACAAGGCTGGAACTCTCAAACTTCGGGTCCACTGCTCTAGACATTAAGCTACAACATTTTACATGGCAAGAGTTCATCTACTGGGACGGATGCTGCACTGCATTTGTAAGGCCCGCAGTAGTAAATTTCTAAGTATTGTATCTTTTACGACCACTAGTCGTCCAAATCAGTCTAACACGCTGTTTAACATCGCAATCATCATCATTAAATTATTATTATTACTAGTGAACCCATGTACCATTGGCTCAAAGGGGGTCGAATCCATGTATTTTGTGAAAGGAATGAAAGAAACATACAGTCTCTAAGGGAACGGAGAGAGATTTCAAGCAAGGGTTCTAGCCTAACGTTGTGCAAGCAGCTGGGACCAGGTGTTCAGAAGATGAGATCATGCCTCTTGACTCATTGAGTGGGAGCTGGTCATGGAAATTAATAGAACGAGTGGAAAGTTTTCACTGTAATACAGAGAAGCGTGACTCGGAAATCCAGCTTAGCTTGCAAGAAAATGGCAACCGCGCCGCTATGCCAGTAGAAGAATAATTAAATTAAACCCATTTGCAGGAATAAAAATAAGTAACTAAATACAGTACTGGGAATCATTTCGGATTAGAGATTTTTGTGTAGAGAAAAAGCTTTTAATATTTGCACAGGAGAAAAGTGCAAATGCAGCATACGTCATCGGGGAATTACTGAGACCCGAGGAGGGGAGAATTTAAAAATCAACAGCACTACCCACGCAGCTGAAGACTAAAAATTAATTAATATCTCAGAAATGCACGATCGATTCTTATGCACAGTGAGATCATTTGACGTTTGGAAGACGAGCTTTCTGGAGATATAATTTTTATAATTGTGCAACCATTATTTCAAAAGTTGGTTACGAAAAGGACTAGGAGTTTATCTTTTTTTGACTGAATAGTATAAAAGTCCAGGCCAAGCCAGACCAATCATGCAGTCATTCCGACAGTCCGTGAGGGGGCGTCACGCTGTATCAGTACATGCAGTATTCCGACAGTCCGTGAGGGGGCGTCACGCTGAAACACCTCGAAGTCAGTTTACCAGTACTCCTTGAGGGGAAAAACGCTGTATCACATCGCATAGACAATATCCGACAGCCACGGGCGTCGCGGTATCAATAACTTACGTGATCCGTAGGGAGTTGCAAAGAAGTAATATTACAGTATCGCCGTGTTGAAAAATTAGGAAAATCCTAGTTACAGGATTTAGGTCCGACAGTAGAAAGTTTACAGTGAAAAGTTCATAAAATACAGTCAAAGCAGGCTGCGAACTTTGGACTCAGGGCGAAAGGTCTTTAAGTAAACGACCAAAAGTATCATAACGTACGGAAGTACCGTAACAGCGGGATAAACAGTTTATCAAATTTAAAGAACCCGAGCAGGGAAAGACAGAGAAAATAAGGTTCGCAAAGTATTCTAGAAGATTAGAAGTGCGAGAACCGAATAAGCGAAGAAGAGAAAGGAAACTATAGACATTGTTTCAAGAAAGCAGACGAACTATTCAAAAGCACTAAGACTCGAGAAGTATTAGTTGCTAAAATCCATAGGTCACCGATAGGCTATCGAGGGGACCGGGAACAGAACAGACTTTTGCTAAGATCAATAAATAGGATCTAAAAGGGGAGCCGTTCAAGTTAGAGAAATAGCAGATCGTCAGGAACGGGATTCGAAGAAGTGCTATTGCAGGGAGGAAGTAGATGATTCGAGACTTTCATATTCGGAGAGGATAGGAAGCCGACATTACTAAATTTCACCCTTGGAGACGGGAGGTCAAGAGATCACGTGTGATAGGCTAAATAGCGGCCTAGTGATCAAAATTTGTGAAGTGTAAATATATCAAGATTTTGTGTTAAAAGTAATATATTTCAGTGTTTTTATTGTGTGTTCTAAACGGATACACCAGTGTATTTAAAATGTTATCATTGTTAAATGTATACGTGTTAAATATGTGTCAAGATATGTCTGTACATGCAATGAATTTGTACAAGATGGAGTAATTTAAAAAAGTAGGCAAAAATGACGCATCGCACGAGGAGAAAGGTCAAGAAACGACCTCAAACATGTGAGTAAAGATTTTCATTATGTTTTGGTGTCGGGGAAATGATTGTGTACAAATCCACCGGAGTTTTTGAGTAAAAGGGATGTTTCTAAATAACTAAGTACAGAATAAGAACGCGGTCTGAACAAAAATAGAATTTGAGAAATTATAAATAATTATGTGAAAGAATAAATCCTGTAGAGGAAATGTATGAATAAAATGTCAGTGTATTTGACGAATGTTATAAAAGCAAGCGTATTAATAATAATAATAATATAAAGGAAATAAAAAATAAAGGTTAAATTGAATAATATGAAAATAAGAGCGTTGGAGCTTTAATAAAAGTATAAGACATGAGGTTAATGCATGTTCTTAAAAATAGAGCGATTATTGTCAAATGAATAGATTAATATAAAAATTGAGATATGTATTAATTGTTTATATGGAATTTATCAGTTCTTTGGAAGACGCTAGGCTTAAAATAATGTATAGCGAAATGGAGCGCAATAAAAATAAAATGTCACGCTAGGAATGCGTAGAATTTAAATGTACTTGGTAAATTACTTATGAGGGGTAGTTGATTGCGGTAAATTGAGATATGTTGTAAGTCCTCCAATAGTGACATAGATCACGAGGCCATGTGTGTGTTATTATTATAAAAGGGAGCAAATGTATGGTATTATTGAGCGTAGGTCATGTAGGCCACGGCCGACCCTAAATCGCATTTTGTATAAGTCCTCCAATGTGGGAATGGTTCCCGAGGCATGTTAAGAGATTCGAAACTAGAATCCTCTTGTTGTTGAAGCCCCTAATTATTCGTCGTAGAATGTGTATTACTCTTCCCAATCAATGAGGACCCTTCCATAATTAATAAATGCCAAGGTTACGAAAGTGGTTTATGAGCCAAATAATATTGTTGAAAGTGAAAAGAGAAGTAAAAATGCCAGGTCTCTCCAGAGAACTGAAAGAAAGGAAGATTTGTTTTAAAAGCATTGAGGAGAGCTCCAACCGCATAATAGACGGGAAGTCACCCTCCCAGTCATAAATCTAGTTCAAGTATACGGTCAGACCCTAATAGCAGGAGGGTTGGTGAAGGCCGTCTGTAAGAAGGAATAATACACCGTGAGTGTTTAAAAGTTGTTAATGACCCGGGTTTTGAACCGAGGTCCATGTAGATTGAAATTATCGCTTGCCAGTTCAGATCGTAGTTTTCTTATGTGATAATGGTCTTATAAGACAAATAAATAAATAACAATCCCTATTGTAATGTTGTATGGAAGTAGGATTCCACGAGTTAAATGAAGGTAACTAGATTCCGGGAGTAATCATAGTTTTTGACTTTGTCAAGTAATCTTTATAACTCTGGAGTACACAAGTATTTTCCCGATCACTGTGGTGAATTTGTAAAAACTAGAGAGAGATGATAAATGCTGAAAACATGTGAAGTGCCCAAATATTTAAGTAAAGAATTAACATGTACTTTAAATGTAATTATATATTTGTTTTGATGATAAGAAAATATAAAAATAGTATTTGAGGTGTACCAAAAGAATGACACCGTTATTATAGAAAGTATCGAGCCAAAGGAGCTCGTAGTTATATGGAACTTCAAGATAGATATTTTATGGAAGTAAAAATAATTATGAATTGTTGGTTTTAAAGGAAACCATGTGTTTTATTATAATATTTGTTTAATTCTTATATTATTCCTTGTTCACTTGGAACAAGTAGAAGACTTTGGTCAGTAGTTTAATTGTTTATTGTTTGTAGCGCCATAATTTTGATTAATTAAATGTTTGAAATAGGAGTTGATTTTGTTGTTATTTTTGCAAGTGTATCCTCTATTTAATCCAAAATGTGTAAGTCACAGAGTGGGAGAACATACTACAACCCCGAAAATCCCGAATTGAGCAATGCTGGCATACTGTGATTTGCATATTTCTTGCTGAAAGGGCACACTAGTATTATTATAATTATCATTTAGACTTTAGAGATTCGGACAACGTGCTTACCAGTCTCAGGACATAATTTTGACTAGTACAGCCATCATCACAATAATACATTTTATCACACAAATTCCACACATACCAAAGATCACGGGGCTAATTTTCAGGGATGGCTAAACTCCTCAAATGAAACAACAAGAACATCTTAGTTATCTGTAGAATTAGTCTGACAACCTTGTATATCTCTAGAATTGTACATTTCTTATTGAGGCTGGAATTAGGAGGAAGGTGGCCGTTGTCTTAAGCCAGGAACCATTTTTGTCCTTGCCGGAGTAGAAATAGGAAACCACGGGTAACAAGGTGAGGCTGAGGTGTGAATCAAAACCAACTCTTCCTAATTTTGCCTAAGGAGACCGAGTTTACTCCGTTCCAGTCCCAAATCCTTTACATTTCTCGGTAGGGATAGTAATTGGCCAAGCATTTTAGGGGCAGAAGTCTCAATTTGTACCCTAAAACCACAGGAGGCAGCATGGGTAAGATAAATCACACCCTTAACCTTATGACTAGTCGTTAGTTAAAAGTAGTAAATTAAAGGTTAGGATGGAGTGACTTTTCGACCAGAAATCTCAATCGTTTTATAAGTATGACACTTTGGTGAAACCTGACTGCTATTAGATTAGACAACCAAGCTACACATCTGTTACTTGGGTTGCCTACGCTCACTTACTGCAGGCGGTACACGACACATAGCAGTGGCAGGATGAACAGGAAGTTGGCTGAATTGATACGGGCTTGGATATCGTGGTCATTTTTAGCCCCATGTATTTAGAGGTGTATAGAATATGTCCAATAACCTGTGTTATAGCGGTATCTGTATTAGTGTGTTAGTGTGTGCATTAGTATTTCAGGAGAAAATAGGGATGAAAGCAGCCATGGCGTTAAGTAGGAAATCATTCAAGAATTGGCCTGAAATAGAAGTAAAAAACCAGGGAAACCAATTCTAAGATGGCCAACGTGAAAGTAGAACCTGCCTCTTCTCATATTGGCTCACGGCGCTGAGAATACCCCTTTCTAGCCCTCAGGCCAGAATTCAATTAATTTGCTGGTCCGGGAATCGAACCCAGAACTCCGGGAAAACAGCCAAGAATACTAGCCGCTATACCACAGGGTGGTCTGTTCAAGAAAAAATAATCAATATGTTGAACTAAATGTTGAAAAATTTACAAGAAGTTGAAACTAAATACTTGAGAAAAGAAACTGTATCTAATGGATTTAAATTAATATCTCATTTCAGATCAGCACACCCAAATTAAGTAGGGGCAAGTATTGTTATACGAATGTAACTTGTTTCCCAGTGTAATCAATTGAAGCGTATGCGAGAACCAACGCCAATGTTACATTTTGTTTCATTTGAGAAATTCACGGAACAAACATCTACGATATTTTCTGAATAAGTATTTGCAAGTAGTTCGAGCATATCTTAAGGCTTTAGTATTCCCTAAATTGTGAAGCGAAATTTACTTTAAAAACAAGTAGTTCCGTGAAGAACTATACAGCCTATTTTCATATATCCTGCTCATGTTAATTGCCTCTATCAACATACAAAATTTCAGTTTGAAGATTGTGATAGATTCGTAGATATTGAGAACCGTCTAAATATTTCCGATGGTCGCCAGGTTGGATTTTTATTTTTGTACTATTGCATTAAGATTATTGTGTACGTGTGGTACTCAAACTTCAACCGCATGATTAGAACACAAGAAGTAAAAACGAGATTTTAAAATTACGCACAGCAGCCATCATGTGATAATGCAAACAATTGAAATAAATTAGATGCCAGAGGATCAACATTTGTATAAGCATTTGACGTGCGACGTTTCACAGCACTCGGATTGTTAATTCGCGAGAAACGTCCATTTAAATATTTATACTTCGCGTCGCGCCATGTTGGATTTGTGCTCACCAGGTTACTGAAAGTCCTATAGGTGAACATATGTTCATAGTCTCTATGAACATAAAAAAATTCAGTTTGGTGGCTGTAAAAGATTCATAGATATTGAGAACCGTCTAAATATTTCGGAAGCTCGCCATTTAGGATTGATATATGTATAGGCCATAGAATTATGTACCATTCAAGGACAATTATTGCCTTGGTTCATTATGCAAACTTTCACCTCGATCGCATGATTACGACACAAGAAATAAAAACTTAATTTTAAAATTTCGCACAGCCGCCATCTTGAGGTTATGTAACAATTGAATTAAATTAGATGGCACAGCATTACAATCTCCAAAATCATTTACTGTACCACATTTCACTGCGCTCAGAAAGTTAAATCACGAGAAAAGTCTATTAAATTATTTCAAATTCGCTTGGTCGCCATGTTCGTTTTGTACTTTACAGATTTATGAAATATACATAGGTAAACTTGTATCAGTACCCTTTATCACCGTACAAAATTGCAGGGTGATATCTGTAATAGTTTCGGAGATATAGAATGTCAGTGAAATATTTCGCACAGCCGCCATTTTGGGGTTATGTAAACAATTGAACTAAATTAGACTTCAGTGCATTACAATGTGTATAAACAATTGCTGTACCAAGTTTCATAACGTTTGGATAGTTAAATCGCGAGAAAAGTCTATTAAAAGTCTCAAATTCGCTTGGTCGCCATGTTGGTTTTGTAGTCAACAGGTTTCTGAAAGTCTCATAGGTGAACTTCTAGTAGTGCCCTTTATCTCCGTACACAATTTCAGGGCGATATCGGTAATAGTTTCGGAGATATTGAATGCTAGTGAAATATTCCGCACAGCCGCCATGTTGGATTGGTGAGACGTAACAAAATTTGAAGGGCACGGTCGAGGTCGCCGGGAATAGCACTATGAACTTACCGAGTTTCATTGAAATCGCTCCAGACGTTTAGATTTTATTAGGGACACACACACACACACACACACACACACACATACGGACAAAAGGTGATCTCATAAGCCTATTTTTTCAAAATTGAAAATAGGCTAATCACAGAACAAAAGTCTATGTTAAATCTCTTCCCGCTCGAACGTGGCAATAATGTCATAAAGTGAATGGATATAATGAACACATTCTCGTCAAGAGGCTATTATGGTGTTTTCAGAATAGAACTAGTAACCTTTGCCCAATGCCACTAATCCTCTACCAATGAATTAATGAGCCAAAATTTCAAATTGCAATTAGTGAGTAATTAACATTTATCATGAGATAAACATACAACATAATATTACTATGCGTATTGGAGCAAATTATTGTATTGAAACCAAAAGCTAAAGCACCGAACTTGTATTTTGAAACTTAATAAAAAATACCTTGACCATGGCAAAGAAAGGAGTTCATTCGTGGCTTGCTTTTAAAGGAAAATTATTTTCACGGATTAATTCATTGTAAGTAGGTTCAAACAATAACAATAACGCTTCCATTATGGACGAGTGAGAGAGAGCGCACACTGCTGTGTGTTGGTTTACGGAACAAAAGCCTATGTTACGTCTTACCGCGTAGCCTTGTCTCACGGAAAACAGTCACCTTCATTGGTGTTTTCCTCAATAAGTAAGAAATGTAACATAGACGTTTGTTCCCGCATACGCTTCAATTTACGAGTCCTTACCGACCGATGCTGCAACGGATAAGAAAATGTAATGCCATTTGTGTCAAAAATCGATTTTTTGGAAACGTGTTCTTTGTCATCTACATAATGTAATTTACATTTTGTATAAATGTTATAGTTATAGTTATAGTTAACACTGCACCTATACTTGGTGTGAATCCAGCAGTGTTCCCCATAAAGGCGTTCAACACCATTGACAAGAATAGACTAATGAAAGCTGAGAAGAGAAAGGGATGTCTGATTTTGAGCTGGAAGCCAGACAGAAAATAATTGGGCAGGAAGTAATGAAGAGTATGAATATGGAGGATTTTAAAATCAAATAAGCATTTTCCTTAAATATGGTAACCAAATTTTTAAATGCCTTTTTCTCTAGTACACATTTTTGTGTAGAATCTGAAGCCTTTTCTCAAAACCTATAAATTTCAGAGCTATGATTTTTTCAGAAGTTGTTCATTACACATTGTGGAATATATGGAACTATAATAGTAATCATCTCTTATTTACATTTTTATTTATAGGGTTTTATGTGATGAAAAAATGTCTTATTTCTGCAACAGTATGTTCAAGATTTTTTAAGTAAAAAAGCTAATATGCATATGTAATTTATTTTAGGTCAGTATTAATATTGTAGTGATAGCTTCATATAGTAAACATTTTAAAGTGATTGTATTATTAGAATTCCTGTTATGGCTTTCATTCCAAATGGGCATAACTGTTAAGTGTCTTACAATATTAATGTATATGACTTACTTCTAGGTCTCTAATTATATTTTTCATTTATTACAGTTAGTTATCCATCTACACACAACATTCCATGCCTTTAACTCAAAAACTATGATTGAAATGGTTTTTTAAGAAAAAGCTTGCATTTCAAATTACATCCCCCTTAAGGTTGGCATCTTATGTGAATATATTAGGGTCCACATTTTACGTACAAAAGTGAACGATTTACAAGTATTGGGAGATGGGAAATCAATGGCGCCATAAGGATCACCACTCTTAAAAATATGAGTTTTAATTTGTTGCTCTGAGTTGTATGTTGTTGCCCGGTGTTTGCTTCGAAATGTACTGTGTGTTGTTACTCTGAGTTTTATGGTGTTACTGCCGTGTTTATTTGAGTTGTATACTGTTGTTCTGATTTGGATATTGTTTCTCTGAGTTGAACGTTGTTATTATGGTATTTCTTTGACTTGTATGATTTTTCGCTGAGTTGTATATTGTTGCTGTTAGTTGAATGCTGTTTTGTGGTTAGGCTGTAAGTTCTTTGAAGTTGCTAATATGTTGCTCAGTGTTGAATATTGTGGCTTTGAGTTGTATGTAGTTGTTGTGTTGTTCCTCAAGAGCTGTAGGATTTTGCTATGAGGTGTAAGTCTTTATGGATATGCCTTCAACTATTAGTTCCTATCTCCAAAATTAAAAATTTAAAAATTAAATTAAATTACATTAAATAAAATTAAAATAAAATACATACAGTAAAACAAATATACAAACAAATCAATGAATGAATCTCTTGGCTCCAAGTGACATTGACATTGAGTAGTAGAATGCTGCATTATCTTAGTTAATCAACACCTCTAGGAGAATATGTACAAATTGAATACAACAAGTTGAAGAAGAAATGTAATGCTGCTCATTCCTCTCTAAGATTGAAACGTTAACTAGCAGTGTGGTGGTCGTAAACAAGTTATATTGACGAGGCAAGGTTGCGTGCAGTGCGTCACATGCACTTCAAACAGCCATTATTCTTCAGGCCACATGACATGTCCTCACTGCAGAACGAATCACCCGCATCATTAGATTAATTGTGACACACGATTCCACTGAGGTCTCCAACAGTGACACTGAATTGCATTACAATGCCAAGAGAAATGTAAACTTGTTGCCCTTTGCTAGCACGTCTCACATATTTATCACAGTACAAAATATCAATGTTTCTATTATATTTCAATACGTCAAGTTTGAGCCGTTCAGTAATACCAAACCAGGCTGGCGATAACACTTGTCAGGGTTCACAGGTTGTTGGGGGATAACATCCATTTACTCTACTTGGAATATCATATTTCATCCTTTAAATAACTTTTGTGGAGGGATATATTTTAACTTAATAACCACAATTTTTCTCTGACTGTCATCTATTTTTTCCGAAGGATCGGAGTTAAGAGCTATTACGTGAGATATGGAATACTTATGAAAGGACGAACCAGAAAAAACAGCCACTTTATTTGGTCGCGATTTACGTATTGACACACGATTCTCAAAGTTCCTGGGTTTGATTTTCCATCTGGCCTCAGGGATGGAACAGTGTACTATCTGCCTCATGAGAAGATGGGGATTCAAATTGCATCTCAACAATTTTTAAAGTATTTTTCCGCAGTACTCCATTTCTACTCCAGGCATGTTATAAGGATGATCACTAACTTCAGGTCAAGGTCACCTCCTTCTGTCTCTACCACACATGTACACATAAATACTGTAGGTGGAGCCGGGATAATTTGAACATTGGTTAGTTATTATATTACCCAATTCACACCCTACCCATGGAAGAAGGAATTAAGTTAATATGGAGTCATGTTTTTAAATTGTTATGAATATGTATGTCTTATTTCATTGCTCAATATTGCATTTTATGTAATGTATAGTTATTCGCATTTAGGCATTTAATTTACCCTAATTTTTACCAATAAGTAGCTAGTGGTACTTCTGCATAGTCATACATTATAACGTTGTACTCATTTTTTTTAACAGCTAGTTATTCTATTGCATCCGTTGCATAAGCCTTGTAGGATAGGCGACCACGCAGTACCACCCCTCAAAGCAACTTGAAAGAACTATTTTATGACGGTCACGCTCAGTTTCATTAAAAATATCCTAGCGATGTTACCCTTGAGATCATAAAGGTTGACTACTATCAACACACATGGTTTATCTTAACACGACAAGTTTATTAAACTATACAAGTACAAGCAAATAACAATACGATAAGAAAAACTGAAATCTCAAATTCAGGATTGGACTCGATTGGAAATCCCACCTACAATCACAATAAACGATCTGGTATTCATCAGGACACAAAACACTGTGATTGTCCATCCACAAAGCAAATGAATTTAGAAAAATAATGACAAACTGTAGTAAACTGATAACATATAAACATATGACTGGAGACTTTGACTAATATTGTATTGGTAGACATTATTCAGATCCATTCTCAAACAAGATAATATCTGGGACTTTGATCTGTGATAGTTCTCGTTCACCATAGGGCGCAAACAATTATATTACTCTACATCTGACATGTCTCTTAACTTTTTCACAATATTAACAAGTAGTTCCGTGAAGAACTATACAGCCTATTTTCATATATCCTACTTATGTTAACTGCCACTATCAACATTCAAAATTTCAGTTTGATTGCTGTAATAGATTCGTAGATGTTGAGAAGCGACTAAATATTTCAGATGGTCGCCACGTTGGAGTTTATATATATAGGTCCTAGAGTTATGTACTGTTACATGAATACTATTGTGTACGTGTAGCATTCAAACTTCAATCGCATGATTAAGACACAAGGAGTAACAAGGAGATTTAAAAATTTCGCACAGCTGCCATCTTGTAGTTATGGAAACAATTGAAATAAATTAGATGCCGGTGGATTAACATTCGTATAAGGATTTACTGTACCAAATTTCACAGTACTCGTATGGTTAAATTGCGAGAAACGTCCATATGAATATTTATACTTCGCGTCGCCGCCATGTTGGATTTGTGATCACCAGGTTATTTCAAGTCCTATAGGTGAACTTAAGTTCATAGCCCCTATGAACATAAAAAAAATCAGTTTGATTGCTATAATAGATTCGTAGATATTCAGAGCCATCTAACTATTTCAGATGGTCGCCATGTTGGATTGATAAATGTATAGGCCATAGAGTCATGTACCATTAAAGGAAAATTATTGCGTAGGTTCATTATTCAAACTTTCACTTCGATCGCATGATTACGACACTAGAAATAAAAACTTAATTTTAAAATTCGCACAGCCGCCATCTTGAGGTTATATAAACAATTGAACTAAATTAGATGCCAGTGCATTACAATGTGTATTAACATTTCCTGTACCAGATTTCATTGCGTTTGGAACATTAAATCGCGAGAAAGGTCTATTTAAAAATTCAAATTCGCTTGGCCGCCATGTTCGTTTTGTAGTTAACCGGTTTTTGAAAATCTTATAGATGAACTTACAGTAGTGCCCTTTATCTCCGTACAAAATTTCAGGGTGATACCGCTAATAGTTTCCGAGATATAGAATGCCGGTGAAATATTTCGCACATCCGCCATCTTGTGGTTATGTAAACAATTGAACGAAGTTAGATGTCGCTGCATTACAATGTGTATAAACATATACCGTACCAAGTTTTATTGCGTTTGGTTGGTTAAATCGCGAGAAACGTCTATTTAAAAGTCGCGAATTCGCGTGGCCGCCATGTTGGTTTTGTAGTTACCAGTATTTCAAAAGTCACATAGGTGAACTTCTAGTAGTTTCCTTTATCACCGTAAAAATTCCAGGGTGATATCGGGAATAGTTTCGGAGATATTGAATGCTGGTGAAATATTTCGCACAGCCGCCATGTTGGATTAGTGAGACGTAACAAAATTTGAAGGGTACAGTCAGGGTTGCCTGGAATAGTGCTATGAGCTTACCGAGTTGCATTGTAATCGCTCCAGCCATTTAGAAGTTATTAGGGGACACACACACACACACACATACACACACACACACACACACACGGACGAAAGGTGATCTCAAAAGCCTTTTTTTTTTTTTTCAAAATTGAAAATAGGCTAAAATTAAGCACGATAAACGAATACGCTCGAACCTGCGAGTAAATTCGAGATACTCATGCCCTAAGAGTAATAAGAATAATCCAAACAGAATCCACTTCAAATGCACGCAGTCACTCCAAGTGACTCAGACAGTGTAATAACCACAAATCTAAAGAAAATAACCTAGCGTATCACCTAATTGACACTCCGGTGGAATACAAAGCTATAATAAGCTAACACATCAACCAAAACATAAATACAAAAACCAACACCATCTTAAAATGGAACTTACTACTACTTGCATCACGATGATGTAATTGGTTTTACGCCCCTTTTAAGTACGGCGGCTTTTAGAGACGCCGGGGTGCCTGAATTTTGCCCCCAAGGGGATCTTAAACGTGTCAGTAAATCTACAGACACGGCTCCCTCGCATTTCCACGCCCTCAAATGCCAAGTGACTGCGCCAGAATCCATTCCTGAAACCTTGGGGTCAGCAGGCGAGAACGTTACACCTGCACCACGCAGCGAGTCTATTTACATGAGCCAGAGCTCAGACGTGTAACCCTGCACGAAGATCAAACGTAAATCAATCACAATTCCGGTGTGGAAAGCAAACTCTATGTCTCAAACCTCGTTATTAACACAACCAGTGTCTAACTGCACAAAAAGAATTTGACAAGCAAGTCTCTACAACAACTGATCGTCATATCCATGTATAAATAAACACAAGAAAACAATTAACTGACAGGTTCTGAACTGCCTCTGGACCAGCAGTCCGTAATAACAATTACAGTGAGCACCAATATATCAGCTGATCTACATGCGTCAACAAATCGTAGTAGGGGGCATGGTGGCGCAGTGGTCAAACTGTTGGCCTCTCACCACGGTGGACCGGGTCAATGCATGTAAGATTTTCAAAGTGAAATGCCATGTTCTGTGGTTCGGATTCCACGAAAAAAGAGGCCCCGTGGCTCATGATCGCGAGATATAACGGTCACGTAAAACTACAAACTTCCTTTCTCGAATCGTAGTAACGTGTGGTTAGAGTTCTCAACAGCTTCTCCCCACAAATCTGTAAAATTAAAGAAGAATATGTTGTTGTTGTCGATTGTTTCGGCATCATGTTATTGTGATGGTTGTATTAGTGTGTGTATTTGTAATTCGGATTACGATTGGGAAGGAGACGGCCATGGCCTTACTTAGGAACCATCCCAGCATTTGCCTAGAGTATAAGTGGGGAAACCACGGAAAGCCACTTGCAGAATGGCTGAGATGGGATTCGAACCCTCCTCTTCTCTGTTTTGCCTGACGAGGCTGAGTGAATACTTGCTTGAATGTAAGCTCCAACAAAACATTAAAAGGTTACAATTAACTCTATCTACTGTGATACTCTGGCTTATTTAACATTATTAGGCACGCCCTAACATCAATTCACAACTCTCTAACAAAACAACGAAGCTAAGCCCTAGCTTAATCTACTCAAATCATATTCTACCCCGGTCAACTAACAATTAACCAAAATGGTATACTAACGTCGCACTCATCTCGTCTAGTTCCTGTTAGGTCACTGCAGCTTCATCGCTGCCCCAGATGGATTTATTTATCTCATGGTAACTATCATAGTGCAGTCCTCGGATCGGTGTTTTCCCTCGATTGCCATGTTTGGTGGCTTCTTTTCTTGCAGCTTGGGAAGGGCGTACACGTTGGGACACACTACACACTCCCTACATATGTAATACTGTTGCCATGACTGTCCGTGTACTAACAAGGGAGGTATCGGGTAAGACAGGTCTAAACCTATTTTGAAACATTGTGGACGCAATCGTTGTACTATAAGAGTACAACGTGCGGAAAATCAGCTGCCAGATTGAACTGCAAGGTTCCGAAATCGTACCTGACATCATGGCACGCAGGCATAACGGCTGGCGGAGCTGGACATCCCTGTGGCACTCGGAATAGTCGCGTGGTGGGGCGTATATGCTGACTGGGGCGTGCGGCTGCTTCCCACCAGCCTCGAGTGCCTGGGCCGTCAGGGTTGTCCCTTCCAACATGTACAGTACTGGCTACTTCCCATTGACTTATATGAGAGATTCGCCACATGATTTCGGAGCCTTGCAGTTCAATCTGGTGCCTGACATTCCGCACGTTGTCCTCTTATAGTACAACGATTGCGTCCAAAACGTTGCAGGATAGTTTTCGACCTGTCTCACCTGTTGCTTCGCTTGTGGGGTGTATTGTGTGACGTACGCACTGATAGAATCGCAATCCTACATCCACCGAAGTTTAAGTTAAATGTATGCTACAGTTCATCTAACTCACAACTCTATTCGTAGATTTTACTGTCCAACAACTCATATAAAAGCAAGCACTGTCTGTAACCCAATGTTCTATACCCGCAAATGTAACTTACACACCTATCAGACTGACACCTAAGCCGCTCAAATTTAACAGGCACAAATGTTTTGACATAGTCCACTGGCTATCTTCACATAACAGTCTACTTGCCAAAATAGTACGTCGCACTTAACACACACGCATTGTAGGAGAAGATGACCTCGTAGTTCCGCCCCTTAAAACAACAATAACTAACTAACACACGCATTGTGATATAACACAGCTCTCACGCTGACTTCAGCCTGTGTTTTCTTCAAACCTTTATACTCACATAGTGATCGAACTGCGACTGTTACAGGCACGGGACCCTGCCCCATGTTACGCCCCATGTGTACAGACTACCCGCCCGACTCTATTGCTATGCGGGCTGTAGGCGACAGAGTTCTCGCAGGGGCTATTGCCTTGTTTATTTGTTTAAAAGCACTTTATAAACAAATAAATATATTTCCGTTGACTTTTCAAGAAATGCAAGATATTTCCTGTACTATTGAGACGATTTGGAAGATTTTGGTACAAACCACACCTTCTAACTCTTTCTGGTTTATGAGCTTGAGTTTTGTGAAACATACACCTTAGCGTATTATATAATAGGCCTAAAGATTTTCCTTTTTAGGCTAGAAACTCGAGCCATGGCTCGGATGAATGCCGGAATTTTGGAGGGGCATTCCTTTCCTAAATTCAACTGTAGAATTTTGACTTAATATCTCAGAATCTATTCATAGAACCTCTTTTTAACTTGGGACAGCGTTAAGCAAAGATATTTTCGACAAATTTGTACTAAATAAAATTGACAATGCAAATGGAACTAATATACTAAACACTACTATGGTTTCAATGTTAATTCAAGCAACTTTTGGGGCAATTCATCAAGCCTCAAGATACATAACTAAACCTTGTCTTAGAATCACCAGGTTCACCAACAGTTCTTCAAACATCTTAAAAATCCTGATACAATCTCACGCTTGAAGCATTTATGCCTCGTAGTGGCCTGCTCTGCTTATACTTGTCAATGTCTGCAGTAAGTGGAGTGTGCCATACCAATTGAAGGGGATCAAAGGTACATTGGGGTAAAACACAGGCATTTAGACTTTAATCTAAAAGGCATTAATCCCTCTGAATTAAAATTTCCAAGGAAATAAATCCATGAATAGATGAAAAATATCTATTATCCAGTAATAAAATATTCAAGACAAGGTGTATTCTTTGAGGTAAAGTCGCTTGTCAATTTAAAAAGCATTGATTAGCTCCTACTGTCTCAAATAATGCAATTGACAAGACTAACATATTTCTCGTCTCCAGATGCAGTGATGCAGTATGTTATCAGTATTGTCAAATAAGCCTCGTCTTTTATGTCAGTTGGGGCAGATGACCTCCCTGTTCTGCCCCTTAAAACAACAATAACTTATGTCAGCGTAGCTCAAATCTATGCTATCGTTCGTTATCACGTTAGCTCCATTGGGTAGAATATTGTGTGAAAATGACCAAGGTATAATTATAATGTTACAGTATTATTTTAAAAAATACCAAAGTATATCCTAACTGAGAATATTGTAATGTAAGCCAACACTAACCGAAATTTGTAATACCTTCTCCATTCGTCCAACCCTCTCACACACTCTCTCTCAGTTGTACGTATTGGAGAAGATGATTCGTTATCCCCCTTGAAATATGGTAAATATTCTAAGAGGAGGCACTCGAAGCCAAGAGCGACATCGTCTCAAGTACCCACTCCACAGTCACATTTTCGTGCCTCCCCTGCTAAATTGTCTTTTCTGTGCTTCCAGGCGGGGAGGACAAAAAATCTGGTAGGCTAAATGATTTCATTCCTTTCTTCGGACTGTGATAAGCTCGATATCACCCACAAGGTGCCTCGTTAATGTACCATTGCACTGTCCTGATGATCAGAGCCGTAAGTGAAACACGTTTATCATCATATAGTTTACCTGAAGGCTATTAAGATTTTAGTGAACGAACGTTACGGAATATGTATCGTTGTTGTCATTGTTTCATGGGCGGTAATCGTGGTCATCACACCTATGTATGGGTAGAATTTAAAAAGCCTTCAGAGGGGAAGTAAAGCCGGCGGTCCCATGTCATGTAAAAGATCCTTCCACAGACTAAAAGTGTGTGAAGCTAAATTGTTAGGTGATATTTCGTCGGAACGCTCTATCAAAGTTCCAACGTTTACCACTAGGTAGCATTGATATCTGGTACGGTAGCGAAAGTTGGAACCACTTGAAATTGAACGGAACTTGTAGCTCACCCCAAGGGTGTCAGCTGGAAGCAGCTACAGACTCAGGCGAGCCAAACATGTCGTTGGACACTCCCGGTACTAAAAGCCATACGATAAATAAATAAATAAATAAATAAATAAATAAATAAATAAATAAATAAATAAATAAATAATGGGTAGAATTTCTCTCGAGCAAATATCCTGTTCAACCCTGGTATACAATTATGATAGTGTATTGAGTATAAGACAGCATGCAGTATTCCTAAACAAGAGGGGCAACACAGCTTATACTACACGGCGTATGCGTACCTGACCTCAACTCCGTTGAGCGTGAGTGGCACACCGTCAAGTGCTAGCCCGTCCCCAACACTCCGGACAGACATGCAACATTTTTGCGAGATTTGGAGATTTAGGGCTGTCACTAATGTTATTAAGGTGTCTACTTTAATTATCACGTAGTGTTAAATGTTCTCAAATACATGCTCAGTCGAGTAGTATAGACCATGTATTATGGCTAGAATCAATAGATGGCATACAGAAACCAAGGTCGAACCCCGGTGACGACAGTGACCAACCTTAGTGTTGTTTCTATCTGGATTTTTCAAAAATTCTGAGATAGTGCCCTCCTTGTCGATTTAATATGATGCTACTTTGCTGTTATAAACTATCGCCAACTCATCAGTTTCTTATTGGATACATCTTGGTTCTTATCCCATCTGTAGAGACACGATTTTATGGTGTATCGCGAAAAAGCGAAATGTGTTCATATGTGCATCAAAGGTGTTTTAAATGTGTGTTTAATATTGTTTGATCATAAAGCACTGAATTTTTCCTCACGACTAAACGCGAAATTCCACCTTATTTGCGATGTACGTCCGTATTTGCGCCATATCACGAAATCGGCTTGTTTATTACGTCTCTACACGATTTGGTGCGATATCGCGAGCCTTCAGTGGTTTTCACCTTGTTAGCATTGCTGGTAGAACCCAAATGAAATGTATTTTTAAGTGTTTAAAGCCTAAGCATATCCTAACATCACGTAGCAGGAAATTACTACACAGTTTCAATATTGGCTATCCTGTCGTACTGGGAGACAAGTGAGAGAGTTGGGCCGTGCATTGCTGACCTCGCGGGTGCGCTGTGATTTGTAGTTGAAATTTATATTTCTAATGTGAATTCGGAATGCCGAAAATAACGACGTGTTTGATAGGGCTAACGAGTTTAAAGACGAAGGCTATCATGTTTTCGATGCGCGGCAGAAGATAGTTATGTGCAAATTCTGCAACATTAGACTAGATTGGAAGCGTCGCGATTCATGTGTGAAACACAACTTAAGTGAAAATCACAAAAAGAAGAAAAGGATTTTGTCTGAAGGAGGTACCAAAAGACAAATATCAGTTCAAGAGGCGGTCGGGAATGCCAAAAAAGTGAGAAATGACTCCGACGAATTTGTAATGTCAACAGTGGAGGCCTTTTTGAGTGCCAACATTCCTTTAGAAAAGCTAGATCATCCAACAATGAAGGATTGGATGAACAAACATATACCAGGCGAGTTAATTTTTTTCGGATGCCACTACACTTACCAGTATCCCGCAGCCCCACTTTTCGTAGCGATAAAAATAATAATAGGTGGAAAGACGTAGTTTTATGTAACGAATTTTTTTCAGAGAGGGAAGGTAATTCTTTTACGATTGCCGAGAATCCACCAGCCCGCCGTGACATTTACAGCTGAAAGTTTTGCAACCACCATGGAAACGTGATGTGGGATACTAGAAAGTGTAGTAATGACTTAGTTTACTTTTAAATACTTTTAAGTTCATATCATAAACAACAAATAAGTCTGATTTATTAATATTTTAAATTAAAATGATTTGCTTGCTAATAGATTTTTTTCATTACACTGTTTTAGGAAGTGGAAATTTTCCCACAGCTGACTGGTTACGAAAGAAATATTTGTCCCTATTACATCAAGAAAAAGAAGAATCAAGTAGTGAGAAATTAAAGAATCAGCATGATATTCCACACTGTGATGAAACCACAGATGGGATGGGTCGAGCCGTGTTCATTGTGCTATTTAGAACTCTTCCCAAGGGTAGTAGCGAGACTCCTGAAGTGCTAGTAGGTGGTGTTCTAATGCTTCAGAATGTTAACTCGCAGGAATGTTCTCAAGCCATAGTGGAGGTTATTAAGAGGCATAAACTTGAATACAAAATTATCATAGGTATTTCAACAGATGGCGCACGATATATGAAAAAGTGTGTGCAAACTTAGAAGGTTTGATATCGGACAACCTTCTTCACATTGAGTGTTGGGCACAGAAGCTTGATTTAGTAGCAGGAATCTTGCCGAAGAAACTTCATCGTGTGAATGAGTGTGTTACCAAAACAAAGCAAGCTTTTCTTAATACAAGAAAACGGAAGCATAGGTATATTAGGTTCTTGCAGCAGAAGTATGGTGCAGGAGAAAAGGATATAAAGCTCTTTCCCTCACCAGTTATCACAAGGTGGAATACGTGGTTCACATCAGTTTCCTACTTGACAGACTATGTCATGGACTTGGTTCAGTATTTTAAAACAGTGGAGAGTGATGCTGAAAGTGTTAAATACTTTCAAAAATTAAGTGAAAGTGAAGTAAAATCAATTTTGTGTGAGGCAATTTTTGTGAAAGAACACTGTGCCTCATTTTCTGAAAAGATAACTTGCTTCGAGGGTTCTAATTATGCTTTGGCACATAAAGTTGTTCCAATGGTAAATGAACTCATTTCTGAGTACACGGTTATCGAAAAACTAGTGATGAAACCAGACACATTGAAGGCATTGAATGAACTATCAAGCGATAGAAAGAAAAGTGCTGAAAAAAGGTTCGTAGCCCTTGCCAATGCATGTCACACAAAACTCTCAGGTATGCTGGCAAAACACTCTGCTCATGAGATTTTTAATTCACTCTCCTCACTGTTCCATCTGCCCCTGCTAAGAACTGTGAACATAGAGTCATCTCTCTTCAACAAGATAGAGAAAATCCCCCTTTTTGCTGGAGTGAATTCTCGTGACTTTTTGAAGTTCTACATTCAACTGCAAATCACCTGTAAATATTTTTCATGTAGTGACGGTAATGTAGTTGAAGATGTATTGAAGGGAATGTTAGAGGAATATCCTATAGCTGTGAAATGTCTTCAATCTCTGTACATTTCCATTTCAAATGTTGACAGTGAAAGGGCCCTTTCTGCCTAAAATGATATTTTGTCTGACAAGCGTACCATCCTCTCAAATGATAACTTAGAAACATTACTGAGTTACTACTTCAACAGCAAATGAATACTGTAAACCAAGCCATACTTAGTGTGTTTGTTGTTTCCTTCAATGCAACATACGGCAAAAGTATGTATATAGTCTAGTAAACCGTTTTTCTACAACGTAAGCAATGGCATTTATTCACCGCTTTTATCCCGCTTTGCCCTTAATTTTTACACCGCTATTGTGGTTTTTTATTCACCATAAAATCGTGTCTCTACCCATCTGTCATACTGTTTTATTCTTTACACCACCTCGTAACGCAGTACCTTGCATTATTGGCTGTCACCTCTTGAAGCACTGACAGCAGAGGCTACGCTCGCTAATGCGCAGCGTTAGGCCATGGGGCCAAGCTCTCTGCTGACTCGGTAGACGCGTGGGTCTAACCCCACCGTCGGCCGTCCTTGAATTGTTTTCCCGCGGTTTCCGATTTTCAAAACCAGGCAAATGCTGCGATAGTACCTTCTGACAGGCCACGGCCGCTTCCTTCCACATCCTTGCCCAGTTTCATTCATCTTCTGCCATTCCATCTCTCACCCCTAAGCGCAGGTCACCCACGGGCGTCGACTACGAAGACCTGCACTCGGCCTCTCAGGAGGCCACACGACAAAAGGGGGGGAAACTCTTGAGGCTTGAGTTCAATTCCCAACTCAGCCAAGAAATGTAATTCTGGTCTGAGGGCAAGAACGGGGTATACTCAGCCTCGTGACTTAAAACTGAGAAGAGGTGTGTTTGATTCCTATCTGGACCATCCTAGCAGTGGTTTTCAGTTGGTTCGCATTTGCACTCTAGACAAAAGCCGGGATGGTTTCCAACTTACTATAAAGCCTCGGCCGCCTCCATGCTAACCCTCGTCTTGATTACAAATACACACACTTAAACAGATACCACACAAACACAGGCTATCAGACAAATTAATTGATTGATTGATTGATTTTTATATACAAACCTACAGTAATTACACAGAGCTTAATGACCTTGATGTTCAAGCGCCTACGTGAAACAACAAGAAAATACTGTAATGGAGCTATGACAAACCTGAAGAACTGACTTGTTCTCTAATGGGTTATTTGTTTGAACGTTCGAAACGTGATATATCATAAAATATATCATCTTGTCGTAATAGTTGCTTTGTATTACTTCACAACAGTTATAATAATAATATCGTATGTCCTCGGGTGCCTGGTGCAAGCTTTGTTAATTGACACCCAGAGGGTAGCTTGCATGTCGAATTTCGTCGTTCCTTTGAACGCTATGAAAGTCAAGGAGGTTAGATATCTAAACTCCTTGACACTACAGCGCTTTCAAGTAGAGAATGGAGGAACTTTGTGTTGGCGGAATATCCCGAGATTAATTTTGCCATTGAACGTGGCCTACTGAATTCAAATGGGTTATTTAACATGCCAACAACGTATGACATGAGTATCGTGATTTTTGTCGCCTTCAAAAATCATTAACCATGGCCAGGGGCGAACCTGAAATCTTGGGGTTGGTAGTCCGACACTATAACCACTCACCTACCGTGGCAATCTGCAGCAATTATTAAATACTGTAATATCATTTAGGACTAAATAGATGATTGATATTATCCTAAAGCTACTGTAGTAGTGGAATATCACCAGTAAAATACAATAACACAGTAATGGTTACCTTCGTTTATGATCTAATGTTCATCCGTGTTTGCAGTTTCTAAGAAAGCTCCCGAAATCATAGCGATATTCACGATGGCTGCAATACACGCGAAGACACCATTAATTTTTGAGTGCTGAACAAAATATTAAGTTCGTCCTTTCTTTCTCTCTCTCTCTCTCAGTGCCACCAAAACATTCTCGTCAGTAACTCAGTAGCTGAGAAATAAAATTATTCACGTAATGCATTCAGAATACAGGGTATTTCGTATAAAGTAAGAACGGCAAGCGGCTGTTTTGTTATTCGTTGCTGTGGTGGCCTTGGTGAGCTTGTGGCGCCTCATGGCTCCCTGCTGTACTATTGAAAGCGCGCATAATACATGCGAGGGCTGTCCCCCCCCCCGCCCTCAGTTCCGATGGACTGTATAAAAATAACAGATTGATATTCTAAACTGATTTTACTACTAAATGTTTGCTTGTTTTATTCGTATGTCTCAACATAATCCTGAAGTGTTTCCTTTTTGACGAGGCGAGGTGAAAATCATTCAGTGCTGGTTTGAACTAAACGGCAGATGGTCCAAAACTTCACACTTGAATTCTTTGTAAAAGTCTATCGTAACGTTGGTACAGTGTGGTCGTGAATGATTTTCACCTTTTTCGAGAATTGAAGGTATGGTTGGGCGGCAACACCTCGTCAAAGGGAAACACTTCAGGAGACTGTCCAGACGTAGCTACCTCATTGGTGGCAGAATATTTTGCCGAGCGCATTGGAAAGCTGGTGTGACGATACGACAAATGTTTCAATCGTTTTGGCGATTATATTGAGACATAAGAATAAAACAAGCACACATTTAGGTAGTAAAATCAGTTTAGTATGTTAATCTATTATTTTGATACAGTCCATCGGAACTTGAAAAAAACAGCCCTCGTACTATGCGCGCGCTTTCAATACTAAAGCAGGGGGCCGTGGCGCGCAACAAGCTCGGCCAAGGCCACAGCAGCAGCGAATAACAAAACTGCCGCTTGCCGTTCTTACTTTATATGAAAGACCCTGTATTAGAAGGATACTAGAAAGTTGGTGGTTTGTAAGGTGGTTGCTGTTTGATTACATAGGGGCTTTGCGACATCGTGGTCATGTAGCCCCGTGTGTAGAATTTGACTGATAACCTTTGTCACAGCGGCTTCGGTGGCGTAGTTGGTAGCATGCTGAGCTTCTATGCCCAAGATCGCGGGTTCAAACCCAGGTGAAGTCGTCAGATTTTTTAAGAGCGTTAAAAATCCCTCACTATGCCTTCCTTCGGAGAGGAAGTAAAGCCGGCGGACCCAAGTCATAAATTTATGGCATGTTAAAGAACCTTCCACTAATTACACCTGTGTGAAGCTAATTGTATAGGTTAAATTTGACTAACGCTCTTAGGTTCCAACGTTCGTCGCCAGGAGCCAACTGCGGTGGCATCTAGTAACCAAGTTCAGAACTAGTAGTCGTTGACGGTGGAACTACTTGAAAATTCAATGGCTGCTGTCCTTATTTGAATTAAAAACAAATAACACACACAAATACTGCCATCAAAATTAACACCGGTTATCAGACAGATTCAACACACACCCTAAGTACACGGGGCTACAATACCGCGCTGTCGCAGCCCCTAAACTGAGGACCGACCAACCAACGAACCTTTGTCTTTGTGACGTCTTTACCTGTGTGTGTATTTACAATTGAGGTGGGATTTGGGTAGGAAGCGGCCGTGGCCTTATATTAGGTACTGTACCCGATACCTAGATGAGGCTATCGGCTACGCCAGCAGACATTAAGCCGTAGTTGAGATTATGGGAAGAGTTATGAAAAGATAGCGCTCAAATCGAGTCAAGAGGAATGTCAAGATGACGTAGAAGGTCTAGGATTAAGAAGGCACTGACAGCAGTCAAGCAGATGGAATTCTGGATGGAAATATGAAGCTTTATTAAGATCTATATGGAACATGGTATTTAAACATCTCAGAAGAGAAGATATAACAAGCATTATATGTGGTAATAATTTGAAGGAAGACAGATAACCCTTACGTTATTGTATAACTTAATAGCCGAGATGATGGGGGTTCGAGATTATGTTTGTGACGCAAGACCACAGAGGTGGGGAGAACGTCACGTGACTGCGCCAGGGAGGTGCAGGTCAATGCAGTCTAGAGACAGTCAGTCGAGCTCTGTAAGCAGAGGAGTCGAGCTCAGTTAGCAAGAGAGTCAAGTACAGTTAGCAAGAGAGCGAGCTGAGTAGGACATATGCCGAGCGTATGGTAAAAGTCGCGCAGCGAGCAGTATTTGTCACGGAAAGTGAAAGCGACAGTTTTAACTTCACCAAGCAGCGAACGGAAAGTTGGTCAGTGAGCCAGGCAGACACCCGCAGTAGGCAGCGTGAAGACCGGTTACGGAACCAGCTGTACGGGCCAAGCAAGCATGAGAAGGCCGGGGTTTAGAACAGAACTGTGATAGTAGTTGGAGAACTTTATTTCGAGCTATATTTGGTAACGCAGAACAGCATAGCAGAGCGGCATGGCGAGGCCAGCTTTAGGCGGAGATTATTCTAGAACATTGCAGTAGAGACGAGCGGGTTATTTCCAATTTTATACGCAAGCAATACGATAGAAGCTGAACTTCATTATAACATTGAGTTGGGACTCATATTCAGTAATTGAATTGTGCAGGCAGATAGTTACGAGATACTGCAACTTTGAACTTCAAATGAACATAGTTATTCAATGACATTACGACTATGCATTTCATAACGCATTCCAAATAACATTAACGATTTTACGCAAACGAAATGTTACAAGCATATGCACTTATGAACATTGGCACGTGCATTAATGATATTCTTTCTTATGAAGTGTTATAAAATACCGAGTACGAACACAGATACAGGGTGTTTCACAAACTTATACACTCTGATAAATAAAATTTTATTTTCTGCAAGTGAAACTAAACCGCTGTGGAGATTGAACTTTCAACACTCAAACCGAACATTGTATGGGACAGTGGCGTAACGTAGAAGAGGAATATGGGGTACGCTTGAAACGTTATTTACTTAGGCTGGGATGATAAGTGAAACGGTATTTACTTTGCTCCACGTTGAGTGTACAAATGAAACGTTTTGCTAGCTCCTAACTGTTGGGTGAGAAATGTAACTGTTTACCTTTGCCTAAGCTATGTTGTTTTAATGGGCGCCAAGACCTCAACGCAATGTTGAAATCTAAATTTGTATTTAACAACGTCTAGCTCTGGCAGAACACCTTCAAGACTCTATTCACTCAGATCGTGGTATGATTTGATCATTAACCCAACAAACAATTGTATCAGGAGAAGGAATTGGTCTATATCTAATGCTACCTACTGAAAGCAAAGATTGCATTGTAAAAGAAATGAATTTATAATATAAAACAAGAATAGCAAAATTAATAATAATAAGTATAAAATTTAAATTGGAGCGTTGTGATTTGAATATTACCGATAGAAAATTACGTGAAAACGGAGTCTGATAAATTGATTTTACTCTTATTTCCAAGCTATGAAGTTACTGAAATATGAAATGTAAAACAAAGAAAATGAGAGATTGCGTATTTCTGCGTCATTGGCGCTTACCACTGGAAATTGCCAAAGCATTTCCCTCGTTCTTGATGATGTTGTGAGCTTCCCACAGTCTCCTGGACGTCGTCATCTCCGTCGGAATTTGATGATATTCTGGTAGATTAGATAATTCTATGGTCCGTACCTCGGACCCAAACACTCGTACAACCAAGTTTTACAAAAGTTCGTCGCTAACTCCACTGAACCTCGGAGCGACACGCACTTGCGACCGTACACCTCAAGTATTTCACAGATTGTTCCTAACTCCCCTGAACATCGGAGCGTCCCCCGCGTATAACCATACTCCGCAAGTATTTCACAGATAGTCACTAACTCCACTGAACATCGGAGCGACACGCACGCGCATCCATACTCCTCAAGTATTTCACAGATAGTCACTAACTCCACTGAACATCGGAGCGACACGCACGCGCATCCATACTCCTCAAGTATTTCACAGATAGTCCTTGTTTCACGGCGCGTCGAACGATATAACCACACGCCGGCTCCCCACTCTTCAGTCCCAACTAGCTTACGTCGTCTCCCCTGATTGGCTGACCCACCACGCGATCTTCTCCTCCTCCGGGTCATTACACTCGGCGGTAGGGTTCCGTTCCAACAATTCGTCTTTTCTAGACCTTGCGACCCAAGATTGCGTCATGCTTCTCGACAAGATTAAGCGTGTACTTGAAATCCCAGTGAGTCACGTCTCTCGATATACCCTAACTGACGAAAACTCCGTAAAATTCCGTAATCAGATAATTTTCTATGATATCGTCGTTCGTAATAATTTGCTGGATAGCGTTTTCTAAGACATAGAAAACCTATCTGAATGCTAATAATTTTTATAAAATGCTCCGAAAATACCTAAATAATAATTATAATAAATTAATAATAATAATAATAAATTAACATGAAAAATTATCTTGGCTGAACAATTTGCCGCGTAAATAAATATAGAATGGCTTCCTACTGACTTATGCCAGTTGCATAAAACCCCTCGAAAAACACGTTACATATTCGCCTCGGATCATCGGATGATTTACCGTGACGACGGTCCATTATCCGATTATCCCAGACACGTTAATAAACCCCATCCAAAATACATATTACATAAATGAAATCACCCTAAATTACAGATATATACACTCATATTTTTTCTTCACGCACTTTGCGTCAAAGTTTGTTGTCACAATGGATTGCACTTTGCAACCAGTCCAATGTTTTACATATGGAATAGTGTTCCACGGATATTTCCGCCTCTCAAATTTCTCTATGTTGGAGAAATAGACATAATTAATGTGTGAGCACTATGTATTTATGATGTCATACCACACGCATTGAAGGTGTTCTGATATATTTATATCACCATAGAACTTCCTAATTTCACTGGAGGTCCCCTCCTTATGGTGACATTTAATTCCACTTATCACTCAGCACACGATCACACTATTGTGGCAGCGCCTCGTGACCATAATACTTAATCTCTCTTTGAAGTAGATTAAATTAATATTGACTTCTGAAAAAAAAAACAGTAAATGCGCATTACATATAACACCAAATATTTCTGTGCCGTAATCGCCCTGTCTTGTTAAGTTCCCGTTAACCATATTCTACTTAATACTAGTTCTCAACACAGACCATTTCTCCTCACACAAATAATACCATTGTACATATTATCTTAAATTACACACTTACAAATCTTACATGGCGAGGCCGTAAACAGAAATCACGTGTGCTGATATGTATGAGTTTCATGAAGGACTGTCTCGCATTCTGATGGCCCATCTTTTATCTCGTGGACGCCTTAAGCTAACAAGCCCTATTCAAGCGCTCCCCCATCTCTTGGAGATAAATGGGAATCCATCAGCGCTGCCAAAATGGCCTTGGTGCATCGAGACAATTTAGTGCTCAACAGCATCCGACAATCCCGTCATATTTCCCTGTACCTTAAAAACTCTCATTTACTTACATACTACCCCCCTGTGTGACTTCTGATACGCCTGCCTTAAGACCAGATCTTCCACGCACCAGACACCACACTTACTCATTTGATAGGCTGGCTCGCCAGCTAAACACACTCACTTTATGACACATATTTTCGTAGACTATGTATATTATACGTTCCGTATAATCTGTTTCCCTCACTATTCTCCAGCACATATGCTGTTTTTCCAATACGTTTGGAAACGATAAATGGTACTGCGTCACCTGCTTCCAACCTTGCCAGTGGCTCCCTTAAATGAACGTCCTCACGTTGCTCTACCTAGCATTTTTCTCAGTGTCTGTAACGATGCCCTGTTGCTACTGTCCACACATGCTAACCCTACCTTCCTATGGTGTCACACCTCTACTCGACACTCTATGACCTAAAAATGTCACTTCTGACTGACAGAATGACGACTTAGACAGCTTCAAAGTGAACCCTGCCTGATCTAACTTCTGAAAAACTATATCTAAATGACGTAGATGCTCCTCAAAACTGCGTGAAATAATTACCATATCATCAATGTAAATGGTTACAAACTCTCCTGTGTCATCCCCTAATGCGATGTTTAAAGCCCTAATTAAAGCTGCTGAACTACTCTTTAACCCATAAGGTGTTCTACAAAATTGATAAAGGTTATATTTATGACTAAAAGCTGTAAATGGTCTATCTTCGTACATAAGTGGCACTTGCCAAAAACTGGAACTCAAATCTACACAAGTGAAATACTTCTTCCCCTCAAATGTTTGCATTAATTCCTCTATTGACATAGATTTCAGCTGATCTGAACTAATTCTACTGTTAACCAAACGAGCGTCTAAACAAATACGAACAGTGCCGTCGGTCTTGGGTACCGTGATCAAAGAATTAACATATGGACTGTTAGAGTGCTCAATAATCCCATCTTCAAGCATCTGATTAATTTGTGCCTCAACTGCACTCTGATAAGCGAAAGGTACAGGATATCTATGTCCTGTGAATACTGACCTATCAATAACGTTCAATGAATGTGTATAGCAATTGGCCATACCAATGCGATCCTCAAAAACTCTCCTATTACACAATAACACATCATAGAGCCGAACACATTGTTCCACCTCTATATTACCCTGAAATGCAGCCTCACGTAACGAGTCCTCTAGACTTCCGTTCGTAATCACACTGCCCACAAAACATGGAGAACCCCGCTCTACGGCTGGCGATATCTCATTTAAAGTACAAATCACACCTACAATACTACTCCTCTGAATATGGTCATTGAACGCTACTTCTACTTCAGAATCTCCCCATTTAAATTTCAAACTCCCTACATCATAACATAAGTTACCAGACACTCTACTTAGCCACTCTGAACCCAAGATAACACTGAATACTAAATTTGGAATTACAAGGCAAATCTGCTTCTCTACATGATTATTAATTTTAATGTCTACTAAAACTTGCTTAGAAATTACTTTAGACCTCTTCCCAACAGCTGTGATAACAAAAGTGCTTTTAATTGGCATCTCCTCAAAATTTACTCCAGTTCCTTTCATTTTATCATAAAATGCACTACTTATGCAACTCTTCATACAACCACTATCAATTAAAACATCTGTGTACGCCTCGGACACGTTAAATTTAACTATGGGGCTCTTACTAACCACTTCCTGAATAATACCTTCATCATTTAGTTCATGTAATAATTCATTTCTCACATTTAGGTCATAGGGTTCCTGTATAATTGTATGGACAGGGCATGCTACAGACTGAGATTCTGACCTTACTTCGCAGCCTGGTTCGCGTTTAAAGAACCGCTACTGCTGGCCGTAGTACTAGTTACTACTGCACTGGTCTGGTTGTTCTGAGTTGTGTTGTCATTGTTTGGCTGTATATTACTACCACTAGGCTGTCCTCTTCCTTGACCCCTATTCTGGTTGTAATTATTGTCATTATAATTTCTCCCTTGATTTCCCCTGAAATCATTGTTTCTCCCTTGATTTCCCCTGTAATCATTGTTCCTCCCTTGATACTGATTACCATAGCCATTTCCTCTGTTCTGATTTAGCTGATTATTATTATTTCTATTTTGAGCATTGGCCCCTTCGCCACCGTTCCCTTGAACTTCCTGATGCCTGGCTTCATTAGGTCTATTATTATTATTACCCTGGTTCCTATTGAAATTGTCCTCATAACCCCCTCTCCCTAGTGCATCAAATGTGCTTAACAAATTTTCTACTTGTGATATAGTCTTTACATTCTGGATACAAGCAGCCTCCTTGATCCTATAGGGAAAGTGCCTAAGTAGCAACCTTACCACATCACTTTCCTCCTTCAAGCCATCCAGATATTTACACACTAATACCTGCCCTAAAAAGTATTCGGTCATGGTGGAGCTTCCTTTAGGGTTATATTTACCACACACTACTCCCTCACGATGCTGCGACTGAATAACCTCATTCCAGAACTTTTCACAGAATTTCATTTTAAAATCATTGATATCAGTAAACTTGTCTCTGTAGACAGCAAACCAATTCCTCGTTTCCCCCACAAACACTTGTTCTAAAATTTCAACTACCTGGCACCACTCAATACTACCATTTTCCAACCTTTCCCCGAATTTATTTTCTATAGTGTTCATGAACTCCATTAGGCACCCCTGTCGATTGCTGAACTTACCCAGTTCTACCTCCCTGTGTGTGCTATTCACAAAAACTGGCCTATTCTGACTATTTTCTTGCCTGATCCTAGCTTTTAATTTTAATTCTAATTCTGCGATTTTCTCCTCAGCCTTCCTCTCAATACTGTTTACTGTTAATTTAATGTTTCCTTCTGATTCTTCTACTTTATCATATAGCTTTGCTTGTTTCTCCTCAATCTTGCTAATGCTCTCTTTATTACTCTCTCTTAAATCATTTACTTCTGCAACTATTTGTGAGTGGACTTTCTTAATTCTACCCCCCAGCTGTTCCTTAACCTCTTTAGTAGCTACCTGAATTTTGTCAATTTCTCCCCCCAATTGCTTTTTGACCTGCTGTGTTTCCAGTTGCACTAGTTCTTTTAAATTTTCAGCCTGTGTACTGATTCTAATTTCCAACTCCTCCTGTACTTTTCCTAATTTTCTGTCTACATCTGCAATAATCTCTTTAGCCTTTTCTTCCATCACCCCCCTGATCTCACCTCTAATCAGTTCGAATTTGTCACTCATTTCCCTACTGTTTTGTTCTAATTTAGCATTTAAAGTTTCAGTACTCTCTCTATTTTCCTTACTGTTTTGTTCTAATCTGGCGTTTAAACTATCGCTCAATTCCCTATTACTCTCTTTATTTTCCCTACTGTTTTGTTCTAGTTTAGCGTTATTCTGTTCTAACTTTGCATTTAAAGCTTCTGTACTTTCTTTATTTTCCCTACTGTTTTGTTCTAGTTTAGCGTTATTCTGTTCTAACTTTGCATTTAAAGCTTCTGTACTTTCTTTATTTTCCCTACTGTTTTGTTCTAGTTTACCGTTATTCTGTTCTAACTTTGCATTTAAAGCTTCTGTACTTTCTTTATTTTCCCTACTGTTTTGTTCTAATTTAGCGTTATTCTGTTCTAACTTTGCATTTAAGGCATCACTACTAACTTTGTTCTGATACATAAACTCGAGAAGTAAAGTTTTTAATTCTGGTTGGCCGCCTACACTCCCTGTTTCAGTATCGGGATTTACCTCCGCTACCCCGGTACTACCATCACTCGACATACTGCTCGTATCATCACTCTCCCGTTGATGACCACTACGTAACCTCATCTGTCTTTCTTTCTCATCCCCCATAATGATATACACTGATACAGACAAATAACCCCCAAAATACAGGCACAGAAATATATACCCTTCTCCTTCCACAAATGTTATTAGGTTTTCAGCCCCAAGTTGTCGGCGACAAGTGAAACGTTTTGCTAGCTCCTAACTGTTGGGTGAGAAATGTAACTGTTTACCTTTGCCTAAGCTATGTTGTTTTAATGGGCGCCAAGACCTCAACGCAATGTTGAAATCTAAATGTGTATTTAACAACGTCTAGCTCTGGCAGAACACCTTCAAGACTCTATTCACTCAGATCGTGGTATGATTTGATCATTAACCCAACAAACAATTGTATCAGGAGAAGGAATTGGTCTATATCTAATGCTACCTACTGAAAGCAAAGATTGCATTGTAAAAGAAATAAATTTATAATATAAAACAAGAATAGCAAAATTAATAATAATAAGTATAAAATTTAAATTGGAGCGTTGTGATTTGAATATTACCGATAGAAAATTACGTGAAAACGGAGTCTGATAAATTGATTTTACTCTTATTTCCAAGCTATGAAGTTACTGAAATATGAAATGTAAAACAAAGAAAATGAGAGATTGCGTATTTCTGCGTCATTGGCGCTTACCACTGGAAATTGCCAAAGCATTTCCCTCGTTCTTGATGATGTTGTGAGCTTCCCACAGTCTCCTGGACGTCGTCATCTCCGTCGGAATTTGATGATATTCTGGTAGATTAGATAATTCTATGGTCCGTACCTCGGACCCAAACACTCGTACAACCAAGTTTTACAAAAGTTCGTCGCTAACTCCACTGAACCTCGGAGCGACACGCACTTGCGACCGTACACCTCAAGTATTTCACAGATTGTTCCTAACTCCCCTGAACATCGGAGCGTCCCCCGCGTATAACCATACTCCGCAAGTATTTCACAGATAGTCACTAACTCCACTGAACCTCGGAGCGACACGCACGCGCATCCATACTCCTCAAGTATTTCACAGATAGTCACTAACTCCACTGAACATCGGAGCGACACGCACGCGCATCCATACTCCTCAAGTATTTCACAGATAGTCCTTGTTTCACGGCGCGTCGAACGATATAACCACACGCCGGCTCCCCACTCTTCAGTCCCAACTAGCTTACGTCGTCTCCCCTGATTGGCTGACCCACCACGCGATCTTCTCCTCCTCCGGGTCATTACACTCGGCGGTAGGGTTCCGTTCCAACAATTCGTCTTTTCTAGACCTTGCGACCCAAGATTGCGTCATGCTTCTCGACAAGATTAAGCGTGTACTTGAAATCCCAGTGAGTCACGTCTCTCGATATACCCTAACTGACGAAAACTCCGTAAAATTCCGTAATCAGATAATTTTCTATGATATCGTCGTTCGTAATAATTTGCTGGATAGCGTTTTCTAAGACATAGAAAACCTATCTGAATGCTAATAATTTTTATAAAATGCTCCGAAAATACCTAAATAATAATTATAATAAATTAATAATAATAATAATAAATTAACATGAAAAATTCTCTTGGCTGAACAATTTGCCGCGTAAATAAATATAGAATGGCTTCCTACTGACTTATGCCAGTTGCATAAAACCCCTCGAAAAACACGTTACACGCTGTTTCTATGAACTTTTTCGTGAGGATTTGGACAGTATCCGCTATGGATAACCAGCAGTTTATCATGTCGGAGTAAACGAAGACAGAGACGCGATGGCACCACAGAGCGATGGATTCGATTCCTGAAGAGGAGGAGGTCCACCAGCTGATTCACTTGGGATTTGAAGGCAATCGTCATTGCGTGGGTGGAATGATATTCACGCCGATCTTTCGAGAAATTCATTACATAAGGATAATCGACGATCTTTGAAATTTAATAACAGCTGATTATGAGAAGGTACTGTAAGTGTTATAACCTCCTGATATGATTATTTTCATGAATACTGGACACACGTGTATATTTTTCTAATAGGAGTGATACGATTATTTAGACATGGCTTTGAATTTATATGCTTCAAATTTTGCTAGAATATGGCGTTACCATATGATATGGCAGGCATCATTATACGAAATTCTCACCATTGGTTGGCTTTATTAAGCAGATGTTTGGTCTTTTAGACATTTTTCCAGTAAGGATAGTTTTCATGAATAGTTTTTTTTGTGTGACGAGTATTTCGAACTCGTGATCTGCAATTGATTATCTATATTACTTCGTCAGTTCATTGCATACTAGCGAGTGTGGATTATTCATCAGTAGGGATTTTTTCCATTGGATTGTTTAGAGATATTAAGATGTTATTCACTTTAGTGAATGAATATCGCTTTTATATGACAACTAGAGACTTGTTGATTCCGATCTAGTACATTCACTCATTTAGTCTTCGAGATGGGGTCTTTCGTATTTATACGATTGTATGGTGGTTACTCATCTTACCCATCGTTCAGGGCACTATCATGTTAGTCGACGGGGCGAGGTCTTTCGTATTTATACGATTGTATGGTGGTTACTCATCTTACTTGCCATTGAGGGACTCATTTTTATCATCCGAGTGTACTTGAGATTGTAAGAGAATCAAACAAGGAACTACTAGTCACATAACAGTCGATTTTTTGTTAAATAAAGTAAAGATAAAAGTCAGCAGGGTTACATTTGTAATTCTTGTTTGCCAATCCAATATTTTGTTGCTATACTCTTTTGAGAGTATTTTCAGTTTAGCAGCTGGTACAGCTGATGCTTTTGATGATTTTTATAATTGTGTTTGATACCTTTGAGAAGGATTTAAAGTAATTGAATCTTGTAAGATGAATCATTAATGGTCAGATTTATTTTAAGGCAGATCAGTATTGCATATTTTGATATGAGAGATTATAGCACATTGGTGTTTTTCTGTGATGTGAATTATGAGAATTGTAAGAGAATTTACGCTATTTGAAAGCAGATCTTGAATTACTAAGGTAATATTTTTTCTAATTATTTAAGAAGTTGTCTAGATGTGATCAGAGTAATTACAGTTATTGGAGATTGTGTGCGTTGATAATTTGAAGCCAGTTATATATTTTGTAGATCATGCAACATGGTTAAGTGAAGTTTGTGATATGCATTTTGTAGATGTTGCCAAGTGATAGTTGCAATGTTGCAAATGTATTTTGAGGCAGACATGAGGTTGTCGAACCCAGTCTAGCGTAATTGTTGAGATTCAGGCTGTATGCTGAATATTTATGGAGTTTTGTGGAATAATTGTGGTATTCAAATGTGATATTTGAAGAAGTGAGGATGTATAATGTAGTTGTGGATAGTCAGATCCAACGTGATGTCGTGAAGGCAATAATATTTTTTGGCATGATAATTAAATACGAGATATAACTTGGAAGTGATAAAACTGTAAGACAACGTTCTATAACCCATATTAAACAATTTGTTAGGAAATTAAACAAATAAATAAAGTTGATAATACAAGATTTTCTGAGAATAATAATTAATGAAATAATAATCTGAAATTTAAGCATATTAATGATCTGACCTAATGATATAAAAATCAGAATGACTAGATGAAATAATAAAAATCTAAATAACCAGAAGAATAAAATTTAAATAAATTAATAAATTAAATTTTGGAATAAATCAATGAATTAAATAAATGGATGAATTAAAGATTGGATAAATAAACTGATTTAAATAAATTAATAGATGATTGGATAGATGATGAATAACTGAATTAGAAGGTGATAATTAATTAAAGAAGCTGATGATTAATGAATTTATATGGAATTAAATAAATTTAATTGAGAGATGATTTAAAGAAATTGCAACTTGAGTTGATGAATTAAACGATTTATATTGATGATTTAAGATGATTTAATCTGAAGGAGATGATGAAATAAGAGTGTGTGAATAATTAGAAAGTATAATGAAGTGATAATAATAATTTTCATTTAAATGATTTAATGGTGATGAGTTAATGATTCTGACAGGAATATATTGAATTTTGAAATGAGAATTAATGCAAGAAATATTTAACTTTGATGATGATGATGATTGTGACCAATGAGCAGTGGATTTTCTGTAATTCACAACCAAGCAATTATTAATGATAATGTAAATAGTGTAAATTAATTATTCGATGTTTAGGAGCATTTTACTAACGTATTCAACGTTTAAATTATGCCATGCAAGCCATAAATTACGTGATATTTAAAATATGTGATTATAATATGTATGTTTAGACAGATTAATAATATTTTCAAATCCACATTCATGATGTTAATTTAAAGAGAAATTAGGTCTCAGGTATCACGAATGTCAGTGACGAAAGACATAGTGCTACGGTGATCCTGAGAACCCAAGAGAACTTTAGAGATTTTTCCTATTTTATGTTGATTAAATACTTTTGATTAGAAAAGAGATGGTTCGATTTTTGGACAATGACAATTTAACGTTGGCATTCGACCATGCTCTCAGGTAGGATGAATATTTAAAATGTCTGTCTGACTATCAAAGTGAAATAAATTTGTTTTTATCTTAGTTGTGATCTGATGATGGTGTGATTTTCCTTTTTCTTTCCTTGTCTTGATTAAGGCTTAACCGGAAAGGATGTGGTTTGCTAGGAGTTCAGTTGATGGCGCCCATTTATTTTTTTTTAAATTAAATTTAAGCCCGTAACGACCCTAGAGATACTTTGTCTCGTGTTACCCTCTGCTTTTTTCGATATCTCAGCTGAATTTCCGACACATTCCTTATTTGACTAGAGGTTCATTTAACTCCGCTCTGTCCTGGAACTCCAGGAATGCGATGTAATAGCAGATGGGTCATCGCATCCCCAGGACGAACGGGTACAGTACCAACCCGACATTTGTCTGCAGTAGAAGTGTGAACCCACGAAAATCCACTTCCAGAATGTATGAGGAAGGAACCAAGCCCGCCTCTTGTCAGTTTGGCCTCACGAGGTTGAGTGTACTCCTTTCCAAACCTCACATTAGAATTAAATTTCTGGCAGAGCCGGGAATCGAACCCGGACCTCCGCGGTGACAGCCAAGAATACTAGGCACTGAGCAAAATGGCGGACGGTTTGTTAAGTTACCTACACCTAAAATGATAAGGATAATAATGAAAATTATCATTTAGCTGAACATCACTACAAGGACTGAGCTTCCTCGGTGGGACAATAGTATCTTGGGTTCTAGATCGCTGGTTCGATTCCCAGCCAAGGAATTGGGTTCTTTTGAAGGGAGACTTCACGGCACTCTGTGTTGTACGGTTTCGGCTCGTAAACGATCTCTCGTATCACATTTGGTGATAAACAAGACAACAATTATTAATTATGTATCAACCACAGGTCACCCAGTTGAGGTTTTGTCAGATAGCCGTGTTAAACTGAACGTGGAAATAGGACAGCAGATAGCCTCGATAGCTCCAACTAAACTGATCTACGCCACGCGATTATTATTATTATTATGATTATTATTATTATAATTACAAGGAACGCTACTGACGTTAAACTACCTCACATACTACCTGGTAGAAGAAGATATGGACAAATAATGGAAATACAGAAGAATTGCCCTCAATCCTTAGACAAGGATGACTGGGTATTTAGGAACAAAGTAGAGACATGAATGACAAATAGGAAAGGAAGAGATCAGTTTGTCCAAAGGGGAAAATAGAATCAGATCTGGAATTTCTAGGGTAGCAGATTTATGACCTGAAAATATCCGTGAAGCCTAGAAGGTATGTACCGTTAGAAACTGTTAGAAGCTAATCCGAACTGGAATGTCATGTCCGCTAGTTCAGCTATTAGGTCGTGTTACGTCTTTTGAAAACAAGCCGCAAGTGAGGTTTGTCTGATTGGACCGCCAAACATCACAGCCGTTGATAGATGCCCCAAGAAACCAATACAGTATGTATTAAAACGTTAAACCTTTCAAACTTTAGTAATGACTATTTCTATTGTTCTACCAGACCAATCTGAATAATTCTTTCAGCGGTTGAATCTACATGTGGCCCACTATTACAAATCACACATAAAGCACAGGTTCATCCGTTCTGAGTCCTTATTTTCACCAAGAAGTTTACCACTATTTCCACCATTCTCCCTTCCTTATGCATTCTCCGAGCACTGCACAAGTCAAGAAATACATAGCCTAAAGTCTAGATTCCTAAAGGAGTGAGACACATTCGTAGAAGGAAGCAGCCGTGGCCTGTCAGAAGGTACAGTCCCAGAATTTGCCTGTAGTTGAAAATGGGGAAACCACAGAATACCATTTCAAGGACGGCCAACGGTGGGGCTCGAACCCACGACTACCCAGTCCGCAAAGAGCTAAGCCCCATGGCCCAGCGCTGAGTGTTGTGAGCGTGGCTACCGCTGTCGGTGATCTGTTTTTAATATGAACTGATAACTCTGTCAATATTTGAGGGAATGGATGGTCCCAAAGGAAGAGCTTCCCCCTGGACATTCAGAAAAGTGGACAACATGGAAGGCTCTTAATCGGCTACGCTCCAGTACCACGAGATGCAAGACTAACCAGCAGAAATGGGGCTTTCCTGTGGAATCAGTTTACAGCGAGTGTGGTACTAAGCAGACTAACGATCATCTTCTACTGTTTCCTGCTTCTCCAGACACTTGCACCATTAAAGACTTAATGGGAGCCAATTAAAATGCACTTGTCGTGGCAAATTATTGGTCAACCAGTGTTTATTTTTTTAATCGTGTTTACCCTCCAGAGTGGTGGCTCCCAGGGACTCAGCGAGGGAACTCACCCCTACCGCCTATCCAGGCAGTGTCCTAGAGCTGGGAACATCTAATCGGAAGGGATACAACTGGTGAGGTGGGATTAGCACCTCGCCCAGGCGGCGTCACCTGCAAAGCGAACAGGGGCCTCATGAGGGAAGGGAGGGGAAGATTGGGATGGATAGGCAAGGAATATGGAAGGAGGCGGCCGTGGCCTTATGGTAGGGACCATCCCGGCATTTGCCCGAAGACGAAGTGGGAAACCACGGAAAACCACTTCGAGGATGGCTGAGGGGGAATCGAACCCCCTCTACTCATTTGGGCCACCCGAGGCTGAGTAGACCCCGTTCCAGTCCACATACCACTTTTCAGATTTCGTGGCAGAGCCGGGAATCGAACCCAGGACCTCCGGGGCGGCAGCTAACCGTGCTGACCGCTACGCTACGGAGGCGACCCTGTTTAATATTTCTATTGTTTAATTTGCCTATGTTTACTTTGTACTTCTGACACGATAAATAATGAATATGATCTGATATTTTAAGACAAGTTTTAATGATCCATCACGTAAACAATCTATGGCCGATATTCACTCACATACATAATTTATTTATTTATTTATTATTTACTAATTCATTTATCTTTTTATTTTTATGTTTTGTTATAATTGAATCAGTGTTTTTTGAAAGGGCCTAGGTGAACGAAAGGAAATTGTAGGGAAACTAAATAAAACGTCCCCAAAGGCTCAATATTTAATTTTATTTTATTTTAATGGATTCTGTGACTAACATGCTTTTATGGAATATGTTCCACTCTCTAAAATAATTTTATAAATTTTTGTCCGGAAGATATGCGCAAAAGAAAATCGAGCAACTACGCCCTTTCAAAAAAATTTGAATAATTAGACACAAAAAATGATTAAATTCATTAAATTGTTCGAAAATGCAATCTATTTGCTAGAGACAGATATTTACACAAATTTATGGCAAAGATGGACACAAAATAAAATGGATCATTGTTAAATATCAGTTTAGGACTTAAATTGGATTTTTTTGCAATACTAAGAAATTAGTGCAAATCTAAAGCACAGACATAGTGTTGAGATGGAAAGGATTTGCTACACACAAAAATTGCAACAAATCTGAAGCACAGGGATACACTTACAACATAAGAAAGTCATTGTTGGTTGGTTCCTTAGTTTAGAGGCTGTAACAACGCGGTCATGTAGTCCCGTGTGCTTTGGGTGTAATGCACGTCCGCCCTTTCAAAAAAAACTCAATATTTATAAACATGAGGTTTATACGGAAATAACGCTTGCACAAGCGTCCTTTCAAATGAATTGTTCTATCCATAAGAAAAACAAAACGTTAAAAAAGTGAAATTGTAAAAAAAAAACATTACACCCTTTCAAAAAACACCGATTCAATTGTCATTCTTATTTATTTTATTAGTTACTAGCAGAAGTACCCGTTCTTCGAACGGTGTTATATATTAACACCAGACATTATCAATTGAGCGACTGTTGCAATGGTTAGCGGTTTGTCATTCCTTCATAAGTTTATCAGAACGAAGTTAGTTTTCTGGGAATATCACACACACTGTTAATTTAAGTGCCTTAAAATGTGGTTTTCGGAGACCCCTTATAGACTCGCGAATTTTGTGTCTCAAAATGAGTAGCACAACATATGCTTTGATCATCCTTCTAGGATAATTTTTATATTTCGCCTATTTTAGCATGTATTTTGAGAAGTTTTTCTCTATATCCACCCTTCTACTGTATGAAAAGTACGGTGAGGAGTTTTATAAATGATTGGTGTATTGACTCATGTTTAACATACCTAATTTTACGATGCACCAAACAACCGAACACGATTTATAGCCGTACATCACAGAAAGACAGACAGACAATTCTATTGTCTACAACATATCACCCAGATATTCAAATATGGGTATATCTACCATACGTATCAAACAAAATCATCCCTACAATGAACCCGAATGTCGACTAAAAAATAAAAAAAAGATTAGTTAAAATGTGCTCTCAAACTAAATTCACCTAACGTGTACTTCCTGACGTGAAATAGATGTGAAAGCCCTGTGGACGAAACGCAATACACCTCACATAAAAAATGACCCTCTACGTTGTGTTAGGTCCCCATACACAGGAAGACCTCTTTCATAAATTATAAAGGCTTGTGGTGCATGCAAATTCAGGTTCTTTAGCCTCAAATGGCCCAAATTCCTAAAAGCCGCAAAAAAGCTGATTCAATTCAGGAATTTTTGAAAATAATGTTGCTGTTTGTAGATATAATAAGAGTTTCTGTACTATATGTCGCACGTGAAATTGCATGAAAAAATTCTAGGTTACCCCTTGACCCCCTTAATTGCATTGACGAATTATACAGTCTACGTTGGTTCCGTGATAACCTTATAGCCATTTGCAAACTTTCACAGAAATGTAATAAATGGAGTAGCCTAATAATAGTATCGTATGGCCTCGGGTGCCGGGTGCAAGCTTCGTAATTGACACCCAGAGGGTAGCTTGCATGTCGAAATTTCGTTGTTCCTTGAATCACTATGATAGTCAAGGAGGATAGATATCTAAGCTCCTTGAACACTGTAGCGCTTTCAAGTAGAGAAATTAGGAACATTGTGTTGGCGGAAACTCCTGAGGTTAATTTTGCCATTATGAACACGGCCTACTGAATTCAAATGGGTTCTTTGACATGCCAACATCGTATGACATGCGAGTCGTATTTTTGCCGCCTTTCAAAAATCACGTACAGGCCGGACGTTTGTTTTAGACGATTGCCCTTGACCTTGAAGCTTGCGGGTGAGCCTGTACACAGTCACTCTCTCACCCTATCACTTCTCATTTGTCACCACCGATCTGATGTAATGGAATTCCAGACTTGAGCAGACAGTACAGTCCACGTCGAAGTATTGTGTGACAAGGAAGTACACGTTACGTAGTTACGAACAGAACGTCATTATATTTGCCAGTGACTATACTTCAGCAATAGTGTGACACAGCTTTATCAATCATGGGAGCGCTTGGGGCAGCTGATAACAACACAGGTACTGTAGTAACTCGCCTCCAGGCTTCCATTAAGATTTTCACTCGTCTAAAACCTGCAATCTTGGGGTTAGTAGACCGACACGCTATCCACTCACCCACCGTGGCAAGGTATACATGGAGTGACATTGCTTCTTACAGAAATAGATGGAAAGTTAGATGCCACCCCTTGAGATAATGTTGTCATGGTTACCGATTTCCATTCCTTCATTAGTTTGTTAAATTAAATTAAATTATTTTTCAGGAATATTTCAGATACTGTTGGTTTTAGAGCCTTATAATGTAGTTTTCGAGACCCCCAAGTTTTGTTTCTGGCACCGAGGGGCTTTGTCTCCTCGTTGTACGCCATAATATAATACTAATAATAATAATATAATATAGGGATAGGAAAATAATAGACCTGCCGTACCACACCCGCAGGTGTAAATCGCGTGAAAAAATTCTAGTGTACCCCTTGACCCCCTTAAGCTCATTATACGTATTGATGAATTTTACAGCTTAATTTGGTTCCGTGAAAACCTTCTAGCCGTTTGCAAACTTTCACACCAATGTAATTAATGTAATTGCATTGCGTCTTACAGCAATAGATGGACCTCTGAGAATCTGTTACCATGGCTACCGGCTTGTATTCGTTCATTAGTTTATTAAATGAAATTAGTTTTCTGGGAATATCTCAAAAATGGTTGGTTTTAGGGCCTTAAAATGTGGATTTCGGGGACCCTTTTGGACCCCGAGTTTTGTCTCTCACATTGAGGGGCTGAAAATGATCATTGTCTCGTCCTTCTACTCCTATTTCAGCATGTATTTTAAGGGGGTAGGCCCTCTTTTATGAGAAGTACGGAGAAGAGTTACATCAATGATCAGTGTCGTACCTCTGATGGATATCTGTACCACATTTTACGTTGATACACCCAGCCGTTCTCGAGTTATAAGGGAACAAAGTTGTCCACAGACAAACAAACAAACAGACGGACAGACCAAAAAATTATTTTCGCGCGCATCCATAATAAAACAGTCTGAAACGCGTAAATAACTCAAATTTCCGTAGAAATTGCGAAAAAAACATACAAACGTTAATTTTTATGTATGTAGAGATATACTGCACCGCTCGGTGTTGACCGTGTTCTATTGCACAAATTTAGGTTTTACTCGCTAACCGTTGGAGATAAACGAAAAGTGATAAGGACCTTTTGGATAGAAAAGTAAATGTTTAATCTCGTGTATGCATCGAAAGTTTGCTATTTCTTAGCGTTCTCTTTTTATTTGAAATGGAAATATGAAATTTTGAAACCAAAGGGTGTAGTGACGTCACATATGTGGGTTTTACTCGCTAACCGTTGGTGCTACTCGAAAAGTGACGAGGACCTTTCGGATAGGAAATTAAATTTTGAAGCTCGCATGTGCCATCAAAAGTTTGCTATTTCTTAGCGTTCTCTTATTATTTGATATGGAAATATGAAATTTTGAAACCAAAGGGTGTAGTGACGTCACTAAAATGGTCGCCATTTTTTAATAGTGCAAAATATCGAAATTAAATGTATCCTATATGTAAACATGGTAAATCAGCTACATCCATGCAAAATTTCATTTAAATCGAACCAGTGGTTCTTGCGTTATTGAGTTACACACAGACAGACAGACAGACAGACAGATAGACAGACAGACAGACAGAAAGACTGACACACACCATCACATTTTTAGCCTATTTTCAATTTTGAAAAAATAGGCTTATGAGATCACCTTTTGTCCGTGTGTGTGTGTGTGTGTGTGTGTGTGTGTGAGGTGTGTGTGTGTCCCCCTAATAAATTCTAAACGGCTGGAGCGATTTCAATGAAACTCGGTAAGTTCATAGCACTATTCCGGGTGACCCCTACCGTGCCCTTCAAATTTTGTTACGTCTCACCAATCCAACATGGTGGCTGTGCGAAATATTTCACCAGCATTCAATATCTCCGAAACTATTCCCGATATCACCCTGGAATTTATTACGGTGATAAAGGAAACTACTAGAAGTTCACCTATGTGACATTTGAAAAACTGATAACTACAAAACCAACATGGCGGCCACGCGAATTTGCGACTCATAAATAGATGTTTCTTGCGATTTAACCAACCAAACGCAATGAAACTTGGTACAGTATATGTTTATACACATTGTAATGCACCGACATCTAACTTCGTTCAATTGTATACATAACTACAAGATGACGGATGTGCGAAATATTTCACCGGCATTCTATATCTCTGGAACTATTAGCGGTATCACCCTGAAATTTTGTACAGAGATAAAGGGCACTACTGGAAGTTCTTCTATAAGACCTTCAAAAACCGGTTAACTACAAAACGAACATGGCGGCCAAGCGAATCTGAAAATTTTAAATAGAACTTTCTCGCGATTTATTGTTCCAAACGCAATGAAATCTGGTACAGGAAATGTTTATACACATTGTAATGCACTGGTTTCTAATTTAGTTCAATTGTTTACATAACCTCAAGATGGCGGCTGTGCGAATTTTAAAATTAAGTTTTTATTTCTTGTGTCGAAATCATGCGATCGAAGTGAAAGTTTGAATAATGAACCTACTCAATATTTTTTCTTTAATGATACATGACTCTATGGCCCATACATTTAACAATCCAACATGGCGTCCATCTGAAATATTTAGACGGCTCTGAATATCTACGAATCTATCATAGCAATCAAACTGGTTTTTTTATTGTTCATTGGGGAAATGAACTTAAGTTCACCTATAGGACTTTAAATAATCTGGTGTTCACAAATCCAACATGGCGGCGACGCGAATTAAAATATTCACATGGAAGTTTCACGCAATTTAACCATCCGAGTGCAGTGAAACTTGGTACAGTAAATCCTTATACGAATGTCAATCCACTGGCATCTAATTTATTTCAATTTTTTCCCTAACCACAAGATGGCAGCTGAGCGAAATTTTAAAATCTCCTTGTTACTTATTGTGCCCTAATCATGCGATTGAAGTTTGAATGCTACACGTACACAATAATCTTCATGTAACAATACATAACTCTAGGACCTAAATATATAAAATCCAACATGGCGACCATCCGAAATATCTAGTCGGTTCTCTATGTCTACGAATCTATTACAGCAATCAAACTGAAATGTTGTATGTTGATAGTGGCAGTTAACATAAGTAGCATATATGAAAATAGGCTGTATAGTTCTTCACGGAACTACTTGTTATAATATATTAGTATGATGATTGAGCTAAGTTTATTTTTGTGTTGAATCAGAACAATGTATACAGTACATTGCATAAAGGGGATGTTTAATCTCAAGGGAAGTTATTTGAATAATAAGTTCAATTCAGTTAAATACTCTCTAGCCCACTGTATTGCTCGTCACACTGCACAAGCTCCAGAAAAATGGCAAGCAGAATTCACTATCAGCAGCTGTCGCGAGTGATGTAGTCAATTGGTAAACTAGATTTTGTTACACCTGCAGCACGAATATGTCAAGGGATGGTACGGAAAGCCACAGTAGTATTACTGAAGTCTGGAGAAAACGTAAAACAACTGAGGAATATATCTTGTGTTTCTTTCTTACAGAAGAAACTCTCGACTGTCTGCAACCACCGCTCTGCTTTCCTTCAAGCAAATGCGCATCCAAGCCCCATTTTGTGTGTAAAATGTCTCACCATTAAATTATTAAGATGATAAAATAGGACGACATTAATTTCAATTCCAGCTCAGTGATATACTGTGTCGCTCGCTGAGAGCCGACTGCTTGCCACTTGCCATCACCGGGATTTCTCCGTCTTAAATTCTCACCGAGGTTTCTCCCTAGCAAGAAACAAGTCGCGATTATATGCACAGAATAGACTGAAACTAAGTCTTGGATGGTGTGAAGTGTTTCTTTTACAAAATAGTAAGTCTATACAACAATAATAATTATAATAAACTCTTCCATTGGGATCGTATCGAAGTTGATGTGGGCCAACGACGATAAACAGGGGCTCAACCAACTGAGGACACAAAAATATTATTATTATTATTATTATTATTATTATGGTCATTTGTGTGTTTTAGTCGACTGAGACATTTATCTCCCCTGCTCAAGATTACTGAAACTAATCCAGGTACAATTTGTAGATATTTAATGGCATTTAAATTCTGTGATTTAGATTATCGTTCAGACTGATACATACAGCACTGTCTGTTAGGCCAGGAGTCTCAATTGACGCTGTATGTCACAGGTAGAATTAAAGTTTTATGTATCTCCAACTGCTTAGTGAACTCCAATGTTGATGAGCACTTCATTCAAAGGAGAGGTGAGGATCTGCCCAACTTACACAATTTATATCCTGGCTTATTGCGCCTCTTTAATGCTGTCGAAGAAATTTGGTTTCAAATAGAACGGCTTCGGTGACGTAGTCGATAGCATGTTGAACTGCCATGCCCTAGATCACGGGTTCAAATCCGGCCAAAGTCGTCGTATTATTAAAAGCGTTAAAATCCTTCAGTATGCCTTCTTCCTTCGGAGGGGAAGTAATGCCGGTGAGCCCATGTTATATATGGCACGTAAAAGAACCTAACACTGTGTAGCTAAATTTGCAGGTTACATTCGGCTGGTTAGAATCGCCCTAGCAAGTACCAACGTTCGCCCCTAGGTGTTAGTGACAGTATCATCTGGTAGCCAAAGTTGGAACTACTTGAAATTGAACTTGTTGGGAGCCCTCGGGCGTCCAATTCATATACACTGCTGTGGCCATTCAACAGCAATTCATATTATAATAATTATAACCAGAAAGCTACATTTTCAAACCAATCTTCGGGCTGCCTATTCAACAACCATGTCAGTAGCTGTATTGGGATTAAATGTAACAATTCCAGACGTATTGTCTGGCACTTCTGTGTTGATAAAACCACAAGAGTTGCATAGAACAACAAATAATTATTTTATTATTATTCATTTATTTACAGCGTATTTTCCCAAAATTGGAAAGCGTTAAGCAATTTGACTCAATTCTTGACGTTCTTTTTATTTTGCCAGTATTGTTTCATTCTGATGGAGAATGCCAATTTTCTTTCGTCAGACCATTGAGGTGTGTAAGGTGTAGGTTTTGGTTGCTCTGGTTGGACTTCCCAGTTGTTCACTTTGTTACGGAAAGAGTCTCTGTCTGATGTGTCGGTTATGTTAGCAGTTCGCATGTCTTTTTGTACTTCTTTCATCCATGGTGTTGTACTTTTGAGTGATGATATTATTATTATTATTATTATTATTATTATTTTATTTAAGCGAATATTCCCTTACAGGAGACGAATAAACTTCATAACATGATGTCATTTGGAGGTGTGTCTTCTCCGCTCCTCCCAAAATCTCTTCATTTGCGCGGAATGCTCCCTCTTCCTCTCATCCGTTCACTCTTTCCCAGGTTGTCATCATGATCTTGGTTCAAACTAAACAATCGCGATTTTCGTCTGACACGGTCTTCGAAATTGTCTATGCTGATTATTTGTAAGTCTCATTCTGTGCCGCATTTACTCTGTGTTGTGATACCAAGTAGTTTCTTTGGCAATCAGGAGGTGGCCATCCTGTGGATGTGAGTGTACAATTTGGCAAATTTTCTAATTTCGTCTGTTATCGTATTGGTATTTTGATAGAGTTCTGTACTAGCTCTCTTCATCCAAATGCCGTTTCTGTTGATTGCTCCGTAGATCTTCCGGAGAATTATTCGCTCCTGCTTTTCCAGTTCCCTAATCTTGGAATGGCCGTCGATTACTATTGTTTCAGCGTCGTATGTTGCTTCTGGAAGAATAACTGTTTTATAATGTCGAAATTTGGCACTCGACGAAATGCATTTCGTGTTGTAATTGGCCCACGTTAGCCTGTAGGCCTTCTAGAGCTTAGTGATTCTGTCTTCATTGGTGATTCGATTAAAGTAAGTCTTGAGGGCTGTAAAATCGCCAAGGTATTAGAAAGTGCAGACTTGGGCGATTTTACCGTATTTGGTGTTTAAAGGATATTTATTTATTTATTTATTTATTTATTTATTTATTTATTTATTATTTTCTTGGGGGGATTCTCTTTCTTAAACCCTGGTGTAACATGAGGTTACAAAGTTATGTTACTGTTCTCTTAGAATTAGGTGTAGGTTAGAAAAATGGCGCTTGCTAAGAGTGATATATAGGAGTGTTAGACACGATCCGATTTTAATATCTCTATGCATTTTCTATGTTCCTTTTTTGATGTTGTTTTGTTTTTCTTTTTCTTATTCCATGTTTTATATATATCTTTGACTACTTGTTATGAGTCCATACTGGAAGATTTTATATTTTTTTGTTTATCTATGGAGATTATTGTGTAGGTGCTTGGTTAGAGGAAGTGAGTATCTGTTGAGATTTTCTGTGGAGATTATTGGTTTGGTCTGTTAGTTGAAAGAAATATGAAGAGGAGGAGATGTTTTACATAAGAGTAGAGAGGTAATGGAGTCTTATTAGAGTTATACGTTGGTTATGTAAGTGAAGAAAGAAGTAGTATTGATGTGTGGAAGGAAAGATAGCCTAGTTGAAATAAAAAAAATAATGAAAAGTAAAAGAGTATGTGAAGAGCGATTAAGACGGATACTGCAGTAAGAATAGGATGTTGTTGTTCATGATGATAATGATAGTGATGATTGATTGATTAATTAATATTTATGTTTCTTGGGAAGGAACATCGGTGTAGGTGAGGAAGGGAGAGGAACGTGGACCGAGCGAGGCAAGCGTAGGTCAAAAAAGAGTGGATATAATAATGATTCATATACCTCTTATGCTAAAATAACAACGACCCGAGTAGAACAGTTACATCTCTTTCTTAAACCCTGGCAAATGCTGGTATGATTCCTTGAAATATGTCTTTCCCAGCTTCACTGATTGATATTCATTTCTCATTAACTCCCTTAATAAAAGTGGCGTGAGGAAAATAACTCGGTCGTATAAATATCTTACGTCACGAAGATTCATTTCATCTCATCCCCGACCCCGTAAATTGCGTATCTTCAGGGGCACCAGTAGATATTATATTTTTGGAAGTAAATATTGGAAATATATAAAGAAATACCAAACCTAGTACTGTTACATGTTGTTGTTCATGATGATAATGATAGTGATGATTGATTGATTAATTAATATTTATGTTTCTTGGGAAGGAACATCGGTGTAGGTGAGGAAGGGAGAGGAACGTGGACCGAGCGAGGCAAGCGTAGGTCAAAATAGAGAGATTGCGCAATTGTTCAAAATCAAGGAGTGGGGGATTTACATTGTGGTCAACCTAACGAAGTCATCTATTGCACTTTGCGTCACACACTGCACCTGCGCATGCACCCTGAGAGGCTCTGATTTACATATATCGTAAAATTTGATAAATATTACTAATGTATTAAGGGGCACATTCTCCGTCCTCCAGTGTGCCCTACTAACGGTGGTCATTATATGACCACTATTCCTTTGTAGTAAATAATGACTAATTGCAGCCCATTATCGAGAGGTCCCGAGAAGGGTATTCTCGTCTGAGAAGCACAATAGATGGTGTGTTTGAGAAACCGCCTCACGCAGCCCTGAAATTCATAAGCAACCTTCGTCCGTTCGCCCAATACAAGGCCCGTCACAAGCAGTGGACGTGATCTTCTCCCCTGAGGTCCAGTAGTAGCCGCAGATCTTCTTTCAAAGAGCAATAAAAGAATGATACAAGGAGACAGAGGGACGTCAAGTATTAACCACTGTATGTCCGCCAGGCAGGGGTGTGTTCCGATCAATGGTTTCTACGGATAGTGCAATGAAGACGTCACCATGTCCTGGCATCAATATTTACTCAAGAATCCATCAGTTGTCAATTTAGCAATGAATCGTGTCATATAGCATTGTGTTACGTAGCTGAATTGTTAAAGTAATTATTAAACATTTACTGTCCAAAAAGGTGTTTAAGCATTAAAAAAATATATCCAGTTCACAGCGTGCTTTTGTTCCCAAAATAGTATTATGATAATACTTATAATAATAATAATAATAATAATAATAATAATGATAATAATGATAATAAAAATTGCATTTTATGAACATTGGAACCCATACGATTGGACAAGTCCCAGGTTACTAAAAGTAGTTCAAAATTTCCATTGTTTTCTAACTTGTCCTAGTGTCATATAAATTTTTAAAATCAGTGCTACCAACATAACATTTTATTCAAATAATTCGTGGTTTTTGGGCTAATGCCGTGTGAAATTAAATTAAATACCATTTGTTTAATTCCATTGAAAAAGGAGGCAAGGTTCCTTCGGAACGTCTGGTGGTATTTAATTTAATTTCACACGGCATTAGACCAAACACCATGAATTATTTGGAATAGTAATCCGGGACGTGAAAGCCTTAATCTACATAACAACATTTTGTCAACAAAAATCCCGAAAATATCACTACAGTAAATTCAAATTTCTTTGAAAGTATTATTTAAATGCGCGAGTGGTCTACAGTATTATGTTATCAAGGCAGCAAGGGACTTAAACAGGTAATTACATCAGATGTTGCCTAACAATAATAATAGTTAGTTATTGAGGTTTTAAGGGGTGGAACTACGAGGTCCTCTGCCCCTTAACAATAACAATTGAATTGTCCCCTACTGATATGGAAGAGATATGTAGGAAAATACAAACATTGAATACACCACTTTAAATATTACCATCCTGAGCGAAACATTGTTATTTTAAAGAAGTATTTGATAATAATAACAATCATATGGCCTCGGGTGCCAGATGCAAGCTTTGGTATTTGCCACCCATAGGACAGCTTGCATATCGAATTTTGACCTTCCTTGGAGCGCTATGAAAGTCAAGGATGTTAGGTATCTAAGCTCTTTGACACTATAGCACTTTCTAGCGAGAAAAGAGGAACTTTGTGTTGCCGGAGACTCCCGAGATTAACTTTACCATTATGAACACGGCCTACTAAATTCAAATGGGTTCTTTGACATGCCAACAATTTTTGTCGCCTTTCAAAAATCACTTACCACGGCCAGGTTTGAACCTGCAAGCTTGGAGTTGGTAGCTCACCCACCGTACCAAGCTATAATAATAATAATAATAATATAAAATAACATAGTATATCCATTGTTTCTCAGTGTATCGGGGGGAAATTAACCTTAAACTTCAATATTATTCTTATTATTAATAATACCTATACTTGCTGAGACTATGGAGCCAGGCTATCTGCTGTACCCGATACCTAGTTTAGGCTATCGGCTACGCCAGCAGACATTAAGCTGTAGTTGAGGTTTTGGAAAGGATTAGGAAAAGATAGCACACCGATCGCGTCAAGAAGAATGCCAAGATGACGTAGGAGGTCTAGAATCAAGGAGGCATTGATATCTGTGAGAAGATGGAATTATGGATAAAGATGTAAAGCTTTATTGAGATATTTATGGGATTATAGCAATTAAACATCTTAGAAGAGGATTTATAACATGCATTATATGTGGAAATAATTTTATGGAAGTAAGTTATTTTATAACGGAATAGCCGAGACGATACTGGGTTCGAGACTATGACCGTGACGTGAGAGCACTGTGGTGGGGGACTATACCACGTGTCCGCCCCAAGCACATAAGGGAGTGAAGACAGTGTCAGCACATCCAGTAGAGCTCAGTCAGACGAGCAGGTAGGAGCAAGCTCTATAGCGCAGCGAGACGCACATTGAAGGTCACGTAACATACAGAAACTGTCACGGAAAGGTGTAGGTGACAGTGCCTGCATCGCCGAGCAGCGAAGGCCGAGCGGGTCATTGATCCAGGCGGGCTGGCCGAGGAAGCAATCACAGACGGCCGGGATATATCAGAACCACACTGCTAGTAGTTCAATACTTTATTTCTAGCGACATTTCAACACAGTTTGAACATTGCTTTTATATGAATAACTTTATAACTATGCTGTTCTATAACACATTCAAAGCGACTTTAACTATTTCGATTATACGGAATGTTGTTAGCATAGGCACAGATGGACATTAGATCGTGCATTAATAAGATTTATATCTTATGCAGTTTTCACGAATTACCTAATACAGACAAATACAGGGTGTTTCGTAATTTTGAACACTCTCAAGTAAAATTTTATTTTACGGAAGTGGAACATAGCAGTCATTTGAGATTGAACTTACAATACTCAAACTGAACATTTAACGGAACAGTGGCGTATCTTAGAAGAGGAGTAGGGGGTCCGCTGTTTCCATGAACTTTTTCGAGAAGGAGTTGGACAATATCCGCTATGGGCAATCCGAAGTTCAACATGTCCGAGTAGACACTGATAGAGACAAGATGGCACCGCAGAGCGATGGATTCGATTCCTGACGAGAAGAGTCCACCAGCTGATTCACTTGGGATTTCGAATGCAATCGTCATTTCATGGATGGAATGCTATGCACGCCGATCTTTCGAGAAATTCTTTATGTAGGGAAAATCGACGATCTTGGAAATTAATTACAGCTGATAATGAAAGGTACTGTAAGAGTCATAACTACCTGATACGATTATTTTCATGAATACTGGGCACACATGTATGTTTTTCTAATAGGAGTGATATGATTATTAAGACATGGTTTGAATTTATATACTTCGAATTTGCTAGAATATGGAGTGACCATATGATATGGCAGGCATCATTATTCGAAATTCTCACCATTGATTGACTTTATTAAGCAGATGTTTGGTCTTTTAGACATTTTTCCAGCTAGGATATTTTGCATAAATAGTTGTTTTGTGTAACGAGTATTTCGAACTCGTGATCTGCAATTGATTATCTAAAATTACTTCATCAGTTCATTGCATACTAGCGAGTGTGTATTATTCATCAGTAGGGATTTTTTTTCCATTGGATTGTTTGGAGATATTAAGAAGTTATTCACTTTAGTGAATGAACATCGCTTTTATATGACAACTAGAAACTTGTTGATTCCTATCTGATACATTCACTCATATAGTCTACGAGGTGGGGTCCTTCGTATTTATACGATTGTATGGTGGCTACTCACCTTACCCATCGTTTAGGGAACTATCATCCAAGTCGACGGGGCGAGGTCTTTCGTATTTATACGACTGTACGGTGGTTACACATCTTACTCGCCATTGAGGGACTCATTTTTATCATCCGAATGTATACGAGATGTAAGTGAATCAAACAAGGAACTACTAGTCACATATCAGTCGAAATTTTGTTAAATAAAGTAACGATAAATGTCAACAGGATTGCATTTAGTAATTCTTGTTTGCCAATCCAATATTTTGTTGCTATACTCTTTTGAGAGTAATTTCAGTTTAACAGCTGTTACAGCTGATGCTTTTGATGATTTTTATAATTGTGTTTGATACCTTTGAGAAGGGTTTAAAGTAATTGAATCTTGTAAGATTAATCATTAATGGTCAGATTTACTTTAAGGCAGATCAGTATTGCAGATTTTGATGTGAGAGATTATGGCACATTGATGTTTTTCTGTGATGTGAGTTAAAAATTGTAAGAGAATTTATGCTATTTGAAAGCAGATCTTAAATTACTGAAGTAATATTTTTCCAATTGTTTAAGAAGTTGTCTAGATGTGATCAGATTAATTACAGTTATTGGAGATTGTGTGCGTTGATAATTTGAAGCCAGTTATATATTTTTTGTAGATCATGCAACATGGTTAAGTGGAGTTTGTGATAGGCATTTTGTGGAAGTTGCCATGTGATAGTTGCAACGTTGATAATGTATTCTGAAGCAGACATGAGGTCGTCGTACCCAGTCTAGCGTAATTGTTGAGATTCATGCTGTATGTGCTGAATATTTATGGAGTTTTGTGGAATAATTCTTGTATTCAAATGTGATATTTGAAGTATTGAAGAAATGTAATGTCGTTGTGGATAGTTAGATCCAACGTGATGTCGTGAAGACAATAATATTTTTTGGCATGATAAATTAAATACGAGATATAACTTGGAAGTAATAAAACTGTAAGACAACGTTCTATAAACCATATTAAACAATTTGTTAGGAAATTAAACAAATAAATTAAGTTGATAATACAAGATTTTCTGAAAATAATAATTAACGAAATAATAATCTGAGAATTAAGCATATTAACGATCTGACCTAATGAAATAAAAATCAGGATGACTAGATGAAATAATGAAAAATCTAAATAACCAGATGATTGAAATTTAAATAAGTTGATAAATTAAATTTTGAAATAAATCGATGAATTAAATAGATGGATGAATTAAAGATTGGATTAATAAACTGATTGAAATAAATTAATAGACGATTGTAATGATGATGAATAACTGAATTAGAAGGTGATGATTAATTAAAGAAGCTGATGATTAACGAATTTACATGGAATTAAATAAATTTAATTGAGATATAATTTGAAGGAATTGCAACTTGAATTGAGAATTTAAATGATGTAATGGTGATGAATTAACGATTCTGACAGGAACATGTAGAATTTTGAAGTGAGAATTAAAGTGAGAAATATTTAATTTTGATGATGACGATAATGATTTTCAATAAGATTTGAATTTTCTATAATTCACAGATGAGATTGTGAATGACGATGTAAATAGTGTAAATTAATTATTCGATGTTTAGGAACAGTTAATTAACATGTTCAACATTCAAATTATGCCATGCAAACCATAATTTACGTGATATTTAATATGTGTAATTATTATATGTGTATGTTTAGACAGATTAATAACTTTATTAAATCCACATTGATGTTAAATTAAAGAGAAATTAGGTCTCAGGTTTCACAAATGTCAGTGACGAAAGACATAGTGCTACAGTGATCCTGAGAACCCAAGAGAACTTTATAAATTTTTCTTGTTATGTGGATAAAAATAATTTTGGATTAGAAAAGAGATGGTTCGATTTTTGGACAATGACAATTTAACTTTGGCATTCGACCATACTCTTAGGTAGGAATTATATTTAAAATGTCTGTCTGACTATCAAAGTAAAATAAATTTGTTTTTATCTTAGTTGTGATCTGATGATGGTGTGATGTTCCTTTTTCTTTCCTTGTCTTGAGTAAGGCTTATCCGGAAAGGAAGTGGTTTGCTAGGAATTCAGTTGATGGCGCCCATTTATATTTGCATTATTTCTATTAACTTAAGCCCGTAACGACCCTAGAGATACTTTGTCTCGTGATACCCACTGCTTTTTCGATAACTCAGCTGAATTTCCGACACATTCCTTATTTGACTAGAGGTTCATTTAACTCCGCTCTGTCCTGGAACTCCAGGAATGCGATGTTATAGCAGATGGGACATCGCATCCCCAGGACGAACGGGTACAGAGAGAGAGGGAGAATTGGCTTTATCCAACTAGTGGGGCTTTTCAATTTTGTTTATTCTATGGAATCACATCAGATTTAGATTACTGAGAGTTTGATCTCAAGTTCATTTAAGTGTGTTACAAAATTTATTAAACTTAGTCAGACAATGTACTTGTGTGCCCAATCCAGTGTTCATGTTAATCGTATTAGTAATAACATGTTAGTTATAAGACATTTTTTCCTATACCCAAGTGAATGCAGGAATTGAGACATTGTGATGTGTTGTTGTCTAACGTCTCTATATTAAACCTATATTGAAAATATAATTATGGTGCCGGAAGATTTAGCTAAGGTGTTAGGAGAGTTACAGACGGGTATGTCTGGTATTGCAGAAACTATTTCTAAGATGGAAACTGAAGTTAAAGAACAAATTAATAATTCAGAAGCTAGATTAGAAGCTAAATGTAAAGAGAATGTACAAGCATTACAAACTAGTAATGAAGAAAATTTAAAATCATTGCAGACTAGTACTGAAGATAATTTAAAATCATTAGAGACTAGGTTACAGTCAAATAGCAAAGATGAGTTGATGTTATTAGAGACTAGGCTACAGTCAAATAGTGAAGCTAACTTGAAAGACAATTTTAAGTCATTGGAAGAGAAATTACAGTCTCGTAGTGAAGAAACTAACACTGAATTAGAAAACAAGTTAACTAGATTAGAGAATAGCTTAACTTTAAAGAATAATGAGATGCTGAAGACTTTACAGTTAGACATAATTGCAGTAAACATGAAAGGAGAGGAAAATGTTCAAATATTAAGAAAAAATATTATTGACTTAGAAAGTAGAGGAGAAGAAAATATTTTTACATTAAGAACAGACGTTATGTCCATACAGAAAGACATTAAATCAGATGTATCGAAGTTGAGATTCGACATCGATGGTTTAGTGGCAGATGTAGGCAAAATTCAAGATTGGTCTACCGAAGTATCTTTCGAGACTAAGATTAAAGGTCTAGAAACGAATCTAGGTAACGAGATTAAAGATTTAAAGACAGTAATTGGGACCATTAAAGAGGAAGTCTTAGGAGAGGTCAATTCTAATTTAAAATCATTAGAAAATCAATTGCAGAAAGATATTAGGAAGATAGACGACGATATAGAGCAAAAGGTTAATGAAAACTTAGCTTTATTTAAAAATAGAGTCGGTGCAATCGTGGAAGAACGGTATAGTGAGGTCGATGCCGAAGCAAAAGAGAAACGTGAAGGGTTAGATGAAAAATTAATCGCAGGTATGGCAAACTTAGAAGCGAGGTTCACGGAAAACAAGGAAGCGATGAAGATAGATTCAACTCTATTTAGAACAGATGTTGATCTGTTAAAAGAACAAGTCGCGTTAGTAAAGAACACGTGCGAAGAAAAAATTGACAAGTTAAGAAACGACTTAGACGAGAGTAACAAAACGCAGGATGTTACATCGTTAGATGAATTAAAGACGCAGGTCAAGAAATTAGCAGAAGACAGGATGACTAAACTAGAATCCATGTTTAACAGTTTCACCAGTCAGAATATCACATCAGGGGAAACATTGATAAATCAGACAGCGATAGACCGCAGTATGACGAATCAGGAAACGAGCATGGGAGAAGACCGTCAAATGCAACCGAATGTGACATTCGAAAGGGCTAGTTCAACCCCTCAGGATAATCCAAGTTCGAATAGGAGTACGTTGGGTCCAAGCGAACGATACTCAGGTCCAGTCACCATTATTAGGAATCTGGATGACAAGCCGAGAAAGTTTTCGGGAAATACAGGAGTCACACCAGTCGAATTTCTGCGAGATATTCGAGACTATATGGCGGAACACAGGGTAGCCAAAGAAAGAGAGCTAAGGATAGTCGAACGCGCCTTAGATGGATCTGCACTTACGTGGTTTAGAGCGTTCAGAAGCAATTTTGCGAACATGGAGCAATTTGCCATGGCTTTCTTGAGGAGATTCTGGAGTGCCGAGGATCAACTTAACGTAAGAGCGGAGATGTACTCAAAACGCTATTCTACGTCACATCCGACGCATTACACCAACTATTTCACGTCACAGCTGGCTAAATTACAGTTCCTTATTCCTCCATTGCCAGAAGAAGAGCTTTTGCAAGCTATAGCGAGACAGTTACCGATTGAGGTACAGCGATCACTGATAGCGTCGGGAGCCAATACACTGGAGCACTATGACGACATTCTACGGCGATTGGATTATACAAGCGCACAGGTTACGCCTAGAAGTAACAGGAACGACAACAGAAACACGCAAGAAGTGAATGCGGTAGTCGTAGACAATGCAGCTCAAACGGACAGAAGGGATTCCTGGGAAAACCGACGGAACGAAGGGAATCGAGGAAACATCCGTAACGCTCGAGGAAATGATCGATATAGAGGACCATATGAGAGGCCATACGATCAAGAAGCGAGAGATAGCCGATATAGGAATTATAACCAGAATTCCAGATATCAAGACAGGAATCGATATAACAATAGATATCGGGGCAGGAATAACTGGAGCCAAGGTCAACAGTATAATGGGAACGACAGGCAGGATGGCCGAAGAAACGATCCTAACGATAGACGGGATAATCGTGGACATGAGAGGTCGAGACAAGAAGATAGACAGCCTAGTGCACCACTCGAGGAGACAGTGAGAGATGTCAATCGAGCAAGCACGAGTGGCGAAGGAAGAAATAAACGTCAGAATAACACGGAATCAAGATGTTAATCATTGGAAGTCAATCATCATTATTGAGAGTCAGAAAGAACCATCATGCTGAGTAAGGGAATTGTAGAGCTATCGTGTACATGTATTATATATAGAATGCCTGAGAGTGTATTTTTTTTTCTCAATCCTGATAAAAAAAAGGAGATGAACGGGAGAGATGTACCCGATACCTAGTTTAGGCTATCGGCTACGCCAGCAGACATTAAGCTGTAGTTGAGGTTTTGGAAAGGATTAGGAAAAGATAGCGCACTGATCGCGTCAAGAAGAATGCCAAGATGACGTAGGAGGTCTAGAATCAAGGAGGCATTGATATCTGTGAGAAGATGGAATTATGGATAAAGATGTAAAGCTTTATTGAGATATTTATGGGATTATAGCAATTAAACATCTTAGAAGAGGATTTATAACATGCATTATATGTGGAAATAATTTTATGGAAGTAAGTTATTTTATAACGGAATAGCCGAGACGATACTGGGTTCGAGACTATGACCGTGACGTGAGAGCACTGTGGTGGGGGACTATACCACGTGTCCGCCCCAAGCACATAAGGGAGTGAAGACAGTGTCAGCACATCCAGTAGAGCTCAGTCAGACGAGCAGGTAGGAGCAAGCTCTATAGCGCAGCGAGACGCACATTGAAGGTCACGTAACATACAGAAACTGTCACGGAAAGGTGTAGGTGACAGTGCCTGCATCGCCGAGCAGCGAAGGCCGAGCGGGTCATTGATCCAGGCGGGCTGGCCGAGGAAGCAATCACAGACGGCCGGGATATATCAGAACCGCACTGCTAGTAGTTGAATACTTTATTTCTAGCGACATTTCAACACAGTTTGAACATTGCTTTTATATGAATAACTTTATAACTATGCTGTTCTATAACACATTCAAAGCGACTTTAACTATTTCGATTATACGGAATGTTGTTAGCATAGGCACAGATGGACATTAGATCGTGCATTAATAAGATTTATATCTTATGCAGTTTTCACGAATTACCTAATACAGACAAATACAGGGTGTTTCGTAATTTTGAACACTCTCAAGTAAAATTTTATTTTACGGAAGTGGAACATAGCAGTCATTTGAGATTGAACTTACAATACTCAAACTGAACATTTAACGGAACAGTGGCGTATCTTAGAAGAGGAGTAGGGGGTCCGCTGTTTCCATGAACTTTTTCGAGAAGGAGTTGGACAATATCCGCTATGGGTAATCCGAAGTTCAACATGTCCGAGTAGACACTGATAGAGACAAGATGGCACCGCAGAGCGATGGATTCGATTCCTGACGAGAGGAGTCCACCAGCTGATTCACTTGGGATTTCGAATGCAATCGTCATTTCATGGATGGAATGCTATGCACGCCGATCTTTCGAGAAATTCTTTATGTAGGGAAAATCGACGATCTTGGAAATTAATTACAGCTGATAATGAAAGGTACTGTAAGAGTCATAACTACCTGATACGATTATTTTCATGAATACTGGGCACACATGTATGTTTTTCTAATAGGAGTGATATGATTATTAAGACATGGTTTGAATTTATATACTTCGAATTTGCTAGAATATGGAGTGACCATATGATATGGCAGGCATCATTATTCGAAATTCTCACCATTGATTGACTTTATTAAGCAGATGTTTGGTCTTTTAGACATTTTTCCAGCTAGGATATTTTGCATAAATAGTTGTTTTGTGTAACGAGTATTTCGAACTCGTGATCTGCAATTGATTATCTAAAATTACTTCATCAGTTCATTGCATACTAGCGAGTGTGTATTATTCATCAGTAGGGATTTTTTTTCCATTGGATTGTTTGGAGATATTAAGAAGTTATTCACTTTAGTGAATGAACATCGCTTTTATATGACAACTAGAAACTTGTTGATTCCTATCTGATACATTCACTCATATAGTCTACGAGGTGGGGTCCTTCGTATTTATACGATTGTATGGTGGCTACTCACCTTACCCATCGTTTAGGGAACTATCATCCAAGTCGACGGGGCGAGGTCTTTCGTATTTATACGACTGTACAATGGTTACACATCTTACTCGCCATTGAGGGACTCATTTTTATCATCCGAATGTATACGAGATGTAAGTGAATCAAACAAGGAACTACTAGTCACATATCAGTCGAAATTTTGTTAAATAAAGTAACGATAAATGTCAACAGGATTGCATTTAGTAATTCTTGTTTGCCAATCCAATATTTTGTTGCTATACTCTTTTGAGAGTAATTTCAGTTTAACAGCTGTTACAGCTGATGCTTTTGATGATTTTTATAATTGTGTTTGATACCTTTGAGAAGGGTTTAAAGTAATTGAATCTTGTAAGATTAATCATTAATGGTCAGATTTACTTTAAGGCAGATCAGTATTGCAGATTTTGATGTGAGAGATTATGGCACATTGATGTTTTTCTGTGATGTGAGTTAAAAATTGTAAGAGAATTTATGCTATTTGAAAGCAGATCTTAAATTACTGAAGTAATATTTTTCCAATTGTTTAAGAAGTTGTCTAGATGTGATCAGATTAATTACAGTTATTGGAGATTGTGTGCGTTGATAATTTGAAGCCAGTTATATATTTTTTGTAGATCATGCAACATGGTTAAGTGGAGTTTGTGATAGGCATTTTGTGGAAGTTGCCATGTGATAGTTGCAACGTTGATAATGTATTCTGAAGCAGACATGAGGTCGTCGTACCCAGTCTAGCGTAATTGTTGAGATTCATGCTGTATGTGCTGAATATTTATGGAGTTTTGTGGAATAATTCTTGTATTCAAATGTGATATTTGAAGTATTGAAGAAATGTAATGTCGTTGTGGATAGTTAAATCCAACGTGATGTCGTGAAGGCAATAATATTTTTTGGCATGATAAATTAAATACGAGATATAACTTGGAAGTAATAAAACTGTAAGACAACGTTCTATAAACCATATTAAACAATTTGTTAGGAAATTAAACAAATAAATGAAGTTGATAATACAAGATTTTCTGAAAATAATAATTAACGAAATAATAATCTGAGAATTAAGCATATTAACGATCTGACCTAATGAAATAAAAATCAGAATGACTAGATGAAATAATGAAAAATCTAAATAACCAGATGATTGAAATTTAAATAAGTTGATAAATTAAATTTTGAAATAAATCGATGAATTAAATAGATGGATGAATTAAAGATTGGATTAATAAACTGATTGAAATAAATTAATAGACGATTGTAATGATGATGAATAACTGAATTAGAAGGTGATGATTAATTAAAGAAGCTGATGATTAACGAATTTACATGGAATTAAATAAATTTAATTGAGATATAATTTGAAGGAATTGCAACTTGAATTGAGAATTTAAATGATGTAATGGTGATGAATTAACGATTCTGACAGGAACATGTAGAATTTTGAAGTGAGAATTAAAGTGAGAAATATTTAATTTTGATGATGACGATAATGATTTTCAATAAGATTTGAATTTTCTATAATTCACAGATGAGATTGTGAATGACGATGTAAATAGTGTAAATTAATTATTCGATGTTTAGGAACAGTTAATTAACATGTTCAACATTCAAATTATGCCATGCAAACCATAATTTACGTGATATTTAATATGTGTAATTATTATATGTGTATGTTTAGACAGATTAATAACTTTATTAAATCCACATTGATGTTAAATTAAAGAGAAATTAGGTCTCAGGTTTCACAAATGTCAGTGACGAAAGACATAGTGCTACAGTGATCCTGAGAACCCAAGAGAACTTTATAAATTTTTCTTGTTATGTGGATAAAAATAATTTTGGATTAGAAAAGAGATGGTTCGATTTTTGGACAATGACAATTTAACTTTGGCATTCGACCATACTCTTAGGTAGGAATTATATTTAAAATGTCTGTCTGACTATCAAAGTAAAATAAATTTGTTTTATCTTAGTTGTGATCTGATGATGGTGTGATGTTCCTTTTTCTTTCCTTGTCTTGAGTAAGGCTTATCCGGAAAGGAAGTGGTTTGCTAGGAATTCAGTTGATGGCGCCCATTTATATTTGCATCATTTCTATTAACTTAAGCCCGTAACGACCCTAGAGATACTTTGTCTCGTGATACCCACTGCATTTTCGATAACTCAGCTGAATTTCCGACACATTCCTTATTTGACTAGAGGTTCATTTAACTCCGCTCTGTCCTGGAACTCCAGGAATGCGATGTTATAGCAGATGGGTCATCGCATCCCCAGGACGAACGGGTACACTGCGACTCAATAAAAGAGTGGGTCTGAACCCCACTGTCAGCCATCCTCGAAGAGACTTTCCAAAGTTCTCCATTTTCAACTCAGGCAAATTTAGAGAAGGTATCATCTAATACAATGTTTCCCAAACTTTCTTGTCTGTGAACCACTTTAAGAGATAACAATCTATCGCGTACCACCTAATTGTTGGGAGATATAGTAACTAACCCACCACCACCATCACCACGTAGCAGACCAAAATATATATTGTAAGTTTTGTTTGTTAGAGTTAGACTGTTGCAGTTAAAGTTCAAATAATAAAAAGTGTGTCCAGTTGTTTTATTATTTATTACAATGAGAATTAATTTCAAACATTCAGAAATGACACTGTAAAAATAATATTATTCAAATAACTCTTAATAATTAAACATAAAAACCAAAAATTCAACCAACAACTTCAATGTGAAGGGTGAGCTTGAAGATTAGAAGCCAACTTAGGAACGTCTGGTTAAATATTACTGAGTCTCAAACGAAGATATTTTTCCACTGTAAGGAGCCAATTCCGGCATTTATTCTTGAGATAAACAAGTGAAGAAAATGCAGTCTCACACAAGTATGAGTATGTCAGCTAAGTCAGGATAGTCGGCACGCCTCTCAACCCAAATGTTCTCAAGAGCCATTTTTGAAAAAGTTTGCCTTAGTTCTGAATCACAATTCAATTCATAAAACTGCTCCTTATCTTTGGCCTTAAAGTCCTCCGGCAACATATCAATGTTTTTATATTTTTTATATTTTTAAATCTTTCGTAACGTATCTAATATTTAGTATATTTTTGGTAACATCACCGCGTACCACTGCAGCAGTACGAGCTAACCACCACTGGTACGCGTACCACAGTTTGGGAAACGCTCATCTAATAGACCATGGTTCTTTCCCTCCAATTCCTTGCTATATTTCATTTGCCTTCACTCATTTCATCTCTTATTAACTTCTCTCAAGATGTAAGCGACATGCGTTGTTGGTGTTGTTGCTTCATTCGAGGGTCTTGTGCAACGTGGTCATTTAGCCCCGTGTTCTAGGAGAGTGTGGAATTTTGTCAGATAGCCTGCGTTATTGTGATTGCTGTATCAGAGTGTGTGTTTGTAATGCAGATGAGGATTGGGATGGAGGCGGACGTGGTCTTCAGTTAGAAACCATCCCAGCATTTGACTGGGGTCAATGTGGGAAACCACGGAAAACCACTTCCAGGATGGCTGAGATGGGAATCGAATCAGTTTTTCCTCACTAGGCTTATTGTATCCCATTCCAACCCTTAGACCAGAATTAAATTTCTTGGCAGAGCCGGGAATCGAACCAGGGCCTCCGCGGTAACAGCCAAGAATGCTAGCCACTACACAACGAGAACGAGGTGGACTTAATGACATGCGTCCGGCTGCAAGGAACATAGTCACATAGAAAATCATCACATTCTTTCCCCTAACCCGTTGAAACGGAACTAATGATGTGGAGACATACAGTATATTATTATTATTATTATTATTATTATTCTTTTTGCGTTTTGCCCATTATAGAGCGCGCTTGAACTTGTTTTTCGGCTTGATGATATTCGCCTTCCTATCTTCCCAAAATCTCTTCATGAAGTCACTGTGCTGCTTCTTCCGTTCTTCTGTCCACTTGGTTCCAGTCCTGCCACAAGTTTTCACCCTGAACTTGTGCTTTGTTACTGCGGTCCTGAAGACTACGGTTTCTCAGAATATTTTCTCCGATGTTCAACTCTTGCAGGTCCTCTCTTGATTCATCCAGCCAGGCTATTCTTGACTTCTGAGAATTTATTACATTGAATAACCTTTTTGTAAGTCTATAATCGTCCATCCTGAAGAGGTGTCCAGAAAATATTAAACGTCTTCTTCGTACAGTGTTGCTGAAGCTATCTGTGTGACGGTATAGATCTGAATTTCGTCTTTTAATCCAAATTCCGTTTTCTTGTATGGGGCCGAATATTTTTCTAAGAATTTTACGTTCTTGCTTTTCTATATTTGCAATTTTAGAATGACCTCCTAATGCTATGGTTTCTGAAGCATATAGAGCTTCCGGTAGTACAACTGTTTTGTAGTGTTTCAGTTTTGCATTATGTGACATTACTCTTTTATTATAGTGATCCCATGTTAGTCTGAATGCTCTATGAAGTTTTGAGGCTCTTTCTGTGTTAGCCAAACTGTCCAATCCTGAAGGAAGAATTATTTCTCCAAGGTATTTGATAAATTCTACTTGGGATATTGCTCCATACGCTGTTTCTATTTTTTCTTTCTTGTTCTTTTGCTGAAAATTCTGCATGTACTTGGTTTTTTCAAATGATATTTGAAGGCCTGCTTGTGATGCTATTCTGTACAATGTCTCAATAGCATGCTTAGTTTCTTCTTTGTTCCTAGTGATAATCGCTAGGTCATCTGCGAAAGCCAAGCATTTCACATTGATTTTGTTTCCAGCAGTTCCTATGCTAACGCCTTTGATGTTCTTTTTCCACTCTCTGATGACTTTATCTAGAACCAGGTTAAATAGAAGGGGTGAAAGTCCGTCTCCTTGGTGAACACCTGTTCGTACTTCAAAAGAGTCAGAAATTTCCCCAAGAAACTTCACCTTCGATGTTGTATTGGTGAGAGTCTGACGAATCAGTTCTCTGGTCTTCCTGTCCACATGAAGTTCTTCTAGCGTCTCAAACAGGGTCTGCCTGTCCACAAAGGTGACAATTGTGGGGTTGGATCTGCGGATCTTCAAAATCATCTTCAGATTCCATATCTGTTCAGCACATGAACGCCCTTTCCTAAAACCCGCTTGATATTCACCAATCAAATGGTCTGTTTTTTTCTCTAGTCTGTTCAGAAGAGCTTTAGATAGGATTTTATAGGCCACAGATAATAGGGATAAACCTCTATAGTTGTTTGGATCAGTTTTGTTACCTCTCTTGTGCAATGGATGTACTAACGCGCACTTCCAGTCCTGTGGGATCACTTCTGTTTCCCAAATTGCTTTTAAAATTGCGTGGATTCTTCTGGTGACCTCTTCCCCTCCGAGTTTCAACATTTCAGCGGTAATACCGTCTTCTCCTGGTGCTTTGCTATTTTTAAGAGATTGAATGATTTCTGCTGTTTCTTCCATTGTCGGTGGATGTGAATCTGGATTCGGTGCAGGCTTTTCAAAGTGCAATTTTTCTTTCGGTGGATCACAATTGAGTAGATCTTGGAAGTAATTTGCTAAGATCTTGCAGTTTTCCTTGGTGTTTGTTTCTAGTGAGCCATCTGGTCTACTGAAACATATGCTAGGTGGTTGATAACTAGACAGACTCTCACGGAAGGTCTTATAGAAATTTCTGGTGTTGTTTTTTTAGGAAATCCTTTTCTATCTCTATGAGTTTATTTCTGTCGTATGTCCGCTTCTCCCTGCGGATTATTATTATTATTATTATTATTGTCCGGCTCCGTGGCTAAATGGTTACCGTGCTATGCTTTGGCCCAATCTGCCCCGAGTTCGATTCCCGGCCGTGCTATCTGGGATTTTAATCTCCTGGGGTTAATTCCCGTTGCTCGGGGACTGGGTGTATGTGACGTCTTCATTATCACTTCACTCTCATTACGACGTGCAGGTCGCCCATGGGCGTCAACTAGAAAGACTTGCACTCGGCCTATCTGGAGGTCACACATTCGTTCATTCATTCATTATTAGTCTATTATTATTATTATTATATATTTCGTATGGCATGAAGATGCAATACACAATTATTTACATTCTACACTATTTACAGTACAAATATATACAGATTGAGACCTTGATCTGCAAGTAGCTTCAGTTTTGTTTGAGCTGGATATCTAATTTCTCTAACCATTCTAAAGCTTCATCACTAGCTTGATGAATCTCCTTCATTGGATCATTGAACCTTCGGAGTGGGCAATCCATAGCGATGTGACTGATGGTCTGAGGCACATCTGCACAGTTGCAGAAAGGATTCTCGGCAATTTTCCATTTGTGCTTCCAGAACTGACACCTACCGTGTTGAGTTCTTATACGGTTCAGCGACGTCCAGATGTTCCTGGGAAGGTCGAAACTGGGGGGCTGCTTAACTGGATCCGAGATAAGACCTAATCTGTCTGGATTTGAAGTCAGCCACTCATTGCGCCAAGCTTCATTCACTTGAAACTGCTCTTGGGCCAACTTCCTTCCTTGTCTCCAAGAAGGGTTCCGGGATTTCAGCCTGAGATCTTTAGGTGAGCAGTCTAGATGAATTGGCAAAAGAGGGCTGTCACAACATTTAAGACATTCTCTCTTCAGTGCCATTTGTCTTCGAAAATGAGGTGGCGGGATGTTGGAGAGTACTGGTAACCATTCCAAAGGTGTAGATTGGATGGTTCCTGATACAGTCCTCATTGTGTCGTTCAGCTGTACGTCTATCTTCTTCGCATGGGCGCTGTTAAGCCATACTGGGCAGCAATATTCTGCTACTGGATACACTAGGGCAAGTGATGAAGTTCTGAGGGTGGATGCTGTTGGGTCCCAGCCCGTTCCTGTGAGTTTGTGCAGGATGTTGTTGCGGGTTTTGATCTTAGCAGATGTTTTGCCTAGATGTTCACTGTAAGTCAAGGATCGATCCAAGATAACGCCTAAATATTTAGGATGAGGATTGAATTTTAGTAGATGACCCTGGTATTGAACCCTAGGAATGTAGTTGGCTTGTTTGTTGCTCAGATGAAAGCAGCTGACCTCTGTTTTTGCTATATTTGGTTTTAGTCTCCAGGTTTTGAAGAACTTGTCGAGTGTGCAGAGATTATTATTATTATAGAAACTGAAGTGTAAAAGTGTACTATCGCATGCCCAGAGGGTATACATGAACAGAAATTCTGTAGCAAGCCGTGGAAGCAGTATGCTGCCACAAAGTTCATTATACTATGAAATTAGCAGGATGGATGCTTTGAAGATCCAAGATCAAAGGCCATACAAGTTTTGTAACCAACTTTGCATGGGAAATAAACTTTTAAGAAGGAGATGGTGGAGGGTGGAAAGAAAGTCTTGTAGTGTTCACAAAAGTTTAGAAAACTCTAAAAACTCCTAAGATTCGAGTACTGCCTTTTATACAGTCTCAATTATAGAAGAACCAACTTAAGTCTGAAAAGAGAGTCACCATGTACAAAGATCCAAACAATCCTTCTAATATGACACCATTAAAAATGTCCAGTCAACGAATAACTGAATTTCTGTATTATACTGTAAGTTAAAATAATTGTATTTATACCCTGCATTATCTGTATAGGCCGGCCCCGTGGTGTTGGGGTAGCACGCCTGCCTCTCACCCGGAGGCCCCGGGTTCGATTCCCGGCTCCGTCAGGGATTCTAGAAACTGACGTGAGGGATGGAACGGGGTGCACTGAACCTCGTGAGGACAATTTAGTAGCTGACAGTGAGGCAGCGCCCCGATCATGAAAACCAAGATTAACGGCCGAGGAGCCCCGATGCGCTGATCACGCGTCATCCCAATATCTGCAGGCCAAATGGATGGGCAGCGATCGATTGGTAGGCTTAGGCCCTTCACAGGCTGTAGTGCCAGGGTTATTATTTATGTTATTATTATATGTATATAATGTACAACACTCTTAGTGCATCATTGAATAAATGTATCATTCCAGACCTTGAATTTTGTATGAATTTCTAGACCTTATTTTTCTCGTTCATACCGAGTCAAAGCTGAGATGAAATCAAACGCCAATGGATTTAACGGCTAGATACCCTTTCCTAACTGATCCCGCGGTGTAAGGGTAACATGCTTACATCTTACTTAGGAGGTCCAGGATTTGATGCCAAGTTTCGCCAGAAATTTAAAATCTGACTCGTGGGTTGGAACGGGGTTCACTCAGTCTCATGAGGACAACTGTCAATAACAATTTTACGGGTTGTATGACCAGTTTAACTACTGCGACCTTTTTAATGCAGCCGGGGTACCAAAATTCTGTCCTGAATGGGGTATTTAACGTCTACTGACACAGCTCCCAACTCCCTGGTATTTAAGCACCCTCAACTGACTGTGCCAAGATTCGATCTTGCAATCTTGAGCGTAAAAGGCAAGAAAGTTGCCGCTGTACCATGCAGACAGCTGAGTGGTTTCTTAACAAGAAGAGTAACATTATTTTGCCTAGAACCAAGATAATGCATATGAGAATGTCGTCCGTCTGGCCACGTAACTCCCACAATCCGTAGGCAATAATCGCGTTGTTAGTTAGATATACCTCCTGATGTCAACCTTATTAGGGGATTTTGTAGGAGGGGAAATTAAGACCAATGAAATTAGTCAAGGTGTCGGAAAGAACCAGCCGTGGGCCTCCAGAAGGTATCTTCCAGGCGTTTGCCAACATTCACAGTAGAAAAGGTGGAAATCATTGGGAGCTAGATGAGTACTGTACGGTGGATGATCAAACAGCTCCCAGCCAAACTTCTGCAGAACAGTTGCTGTCCTGATCTTCCTCTCAGTGATTTCTACCTTTCCTTGCACCTCAAAAAATATCCTGGCCTTCGGTCGGCATTTTCACACTGTCAATGAACTGAAGACGAATATCACACGTTTGTTCCATACTCAGGCGCAGACTAATATAACACAGAACTACGAAAGCTAATACCACGCAATGGCAAGTATCTCAATTCGTTTGGTGACCATGTCGAAAAATAGCTGACACATTGCTGTACCTTTTGTCAATAAAGTCTTGCATATAACTATGTTCTCTTATTGTTTATTTTAAATTGGGAAACATATTTTCTGGATGTGCCTCGTACATTCAGGATGGTGGGAATGCGTACTATAAAGCCATCAGAAATCGGTAACAGAAAATTCTACTAAGCATTTGCCACAAGAAGAAAACGCCAAAATGAGTCCTTCATATACAAATCACAATCATGAGAGTTAACAAAAAGCCCAGCCGCTATGTTAAATTCGCAAATATATAGAAAAAAAAACTCTTAAAATTTTATAAAAATTAGGATTTAGCAAGTAAATACTTATTAATGGCTTTAGATTCACAAAATACGTACACCTTCATGGTCCTCATGCTTTTAAAATGCTAGGACATTATAGTATTGAAATCAAAATTCAATTGTGAAAGTTGTGAGAGATTTATACGGAAGGATATAAAAGTAGGAATTTCAGTTCTTTAAAGAAATAATATGCGTAGCCTGATGATGCCAATTTTGAAACAACAGTACCTTGTCTTCCGACTATATGCAGATTAGCCTTTCACTAGCTTCTATAATGCAATTTCAGTTTGTCAGAACTGATTTTGTAGTTGTTTCGAAACCACTGTATCTTCAATATAAAGTTATATTTACACAAATATATTACCTACTAATATTTTTCTCTGAATAATGTAGTGTAAAGATATTAGGATATTGCGTTTCTGGAAAATAGATCATTTATGTAACAAAGTTATTAATATGTTGATGTATTTTTGAAAAACTGCGGTCAAGTTGTTACGGAATTCAAACTAGAGCTCGTTCATTTCCTTCGCACTTGGTTGGCAGGGTGAATCTAAAGGAGCGTTCATAACGAGTCTGGCTGACAGATAAAAGATAATATTACACCAATTGCGTAATGCATTGCGATATGATCACTACTGTCCATCCTCCGTGACAAATATGGAGCCTCATGCCTCGGTGGGCCCACAACTCAATTACGTAAGTAATGACAGCGCAAAGCCAACAATGTGGCTTCTAACTAACCGGATCGCAACATGTGCAAGGACTCCAAATTGATTCTACGGGCTATATTCTCCACAACGCTGACAGATGGTACAGTGGGAGTTCTTATGTATAATACTTTAACGACAGGTGACGATTAACAGGGGAGGATCTAGGGGAGGGCGACGCCCAGGGCCCCGTGGTCCAGGGGTCCCTTTTTTTAATTTAATTAATTAATTATATTTTTCAAACTAATTTATAATTTTTTATTTTTTTTATTTTTTTATGACCTCTGTTGACCGTTTAGCAAGTTTAGATTTCGGTGAAATAATAGAAGACTTCAGCCGGAAAAAAGTGGCAAAGTAATATTTTATTGTATATTGACATTCACGGCCGGTGAATTAAAACTCAGCAATTCTTCTAGGTTTGTGCCGTTTGTGCCACACCCCACACAAGACACGGCACAAACCTAGAAGAATTGCTGAGTTTTAATTCACCGGCCGTGAAAGCCAATATACCATCTTTTTGGAACCCTTCATAGGGAGGTTCAGGCTGCTTGAGATTCTAGTTCTCGCAGTCAAGTGGTGCAGTTGCACCTAATATAAAGGGAGGTAGCGCGCAGTTCGTTACTCCTGTGGGGGTCCGGGCAGAAACACCAAGAGCCCGCTGATGAGCCAGCTTGGTGTCCTAGGCGAAACCCCACACAAGACACGGCACAAACCTTGAAGAATTGCTGAGTTTTAATATTTTATTGTTTACATAATCTTCTCCAAGGGGACTTAAAGGTTTCTTTCATATTATTAAAAAAATGTACTGTAGTGTAATCAAAATATTGTAACTATTCTTTATTTTATTATTTTTATAAAACTACTTTCCATTTGATTTCATACTTTTAGATTATTTCCAATTTTGAAAAAATAGGCTTTTGAAAAGCAAGCTTGTAGTTTAACGTGACCGTTAATCTCGAGATCATGAGCCACGGGACCTCCTTTTTACGTGGAATCCGAACCACAGGACATGGCATTTCACTTCGAAAATCTCACATGCATTGACCGGGAATCGAACCCGGACCGCCTTGGTGAGAGGCATACAGCTAGACCGCTGAGCCACCACGCCCCCAATAGGCTTATGAGATCAGCTTTTGTCCGCGTGTGTGGTGTGAGGGTTGTGTGTGTGTGTCCCCCTAATAACTTTTAAACTTTTAAACTCGGTAAGTTCATAGCACTATCCGGACGACCCCAACCGTGCCCTTCAAATTTTGTTACGTCTCACCAATCCAACATGGCGGTTGTGTGAAATATTTCACCAGCATTCAATATCTCCGAAACTATTCCTGAAATCAACCTGCAATTTTTTACGGTGATAAAGGGTACTACTAGAAGTTCACCTATGTGACTTTTGAAAAACTGGTAACTACAAAACCAACATGGCGGCCACGCGAATTTGCGACTTTTGAATAGACGTTTCTCGCGATTTAACCAACCAAACGCAATAAAACATGGTACAGTATATGTTTATACACATTGTAATGACCCGACATCTAACTTGGTTCAATTGTTTACATAACCTCAAGATGGCGGATGTGCGAATTCTATATCTCTGAAACTATTAGTTGTATCACCCGGAAATTTTGTTCGGAGATAAAAAGCACTACTGGAAGTTCATTTATAAGACTTTCAAAAGCCGGTTAACTACAAAACGAATATGGCGGCCATGCGAATTTGAAAATTTTAAATAGACCTTTCTCGTGATTTAATGTTCCAACCGCAATGAAATCTGGTACAGGAAATGTTTATACACATTGTAATACAGTGGTATCTAATTTAGTTCAAATGTTTACACAACCTCAAGATGGCGGCTTTGCGAATTTTAAAATTACGTTTTTATTTCTTGTGTCGTAATCATGCGATCGATGTGAAAGTTTCAATAATGAACCTACGCAATAATTTTCCTTCAATGGTACATGACTCTATGGCCTATACATTTAACAATCCAACATGGCAACCATCCGAAATATTTAGACGTCTCTGAATATCTTCGAATCTATTATAGCAATCAAACTGAATGTATTTATGTTCATAGGGGCTATGAACTTAAGTTCACCTATCGGACTTAAAAATAACCTGGTGATCACAAATCCAACATGGCGGCGACGCGAAGTATAAATATTCACATGAACGTTCCTCGCAATTTAACCAGCCGAGTGCAGTGAAACTTGATAGAGTAAATCCGTATACGAATGTTAATCCACTGGCATCTTAATTTATTTCAATTGTTTCCATAACCACAAGATGGTAGCTGTGCGAAATTTTAAAATTTCTTTGTTACTTCTTGTGCCCTAATCATGCGATTGAAGTTTGAATGCTACACGTACACAATAATCTTCATGTAACAGTACATAACTCTAGGACCTACATATATACAATCCATCATGGCGACCATCCGAAATATTCAGTCGGTTCTTAATATCTACGAATCTATTACAGCAATCAAACAGAAATTGTGTATGCTGATAGTGGCAATTAACATAAGTAAGATATTTGAAAATAGGCTGTATAGTTCTTCACGAAACTACTTGTTTTATTTCCTATTGTTGTGGGCCCCGCCTTATCATATCGCCCAGGGCCCAGCAAGGCCTGGATCCACCACTGTATAACTGGTACACGATGAGTTAAAATTGGTAGTACACACTTCATAAGGTCAGATGATTTTGGATACATATATTTTCAATGGTTCAAGGTGTAGTCACGCAAGTCTGTCTGTTAGGTCTTCAGCCTGGAGGCTGATTGGATCCTCAAAAAGCACCACCATAGGTTATGTGGTCGGAACCCACAAACCCGAGGCAGCATTACAATGAGGCGTACTAGGCAAGATGAGGAATGAGGTAGTTTGCCATTTCTTTCCTCACTGAGTCTGAACAGCAGTACTAACCCTCTGAGCAGAACCTTTCACAGCATCCACAAACACTGGTTGTGTCCTGAAGATCATTACTAAGCACCACCCATACCTCAGTAGCTTCCATATAATCACAGCCATGAATGAAACTGAGACATCGGTGGAAAGCCACATTTTACTCTAGCCCGTGCCAACAGACAAATGAAAATGTACTGCATTCATCAAGAGATGGCAAACAGGCCAGGTAGCAGGAACTAAATTGGGAGCAGGTGGAACATTGTAAGCACTTGGGCTATGTATTCACTCAGGATGGTAGTATGGGGAAGGAAATAGAGTCGAGGAAAGCCAAAGAAGTGAGTTCTCAGTTGTGATCTACAGCATTCTGCAAGAAAGAAGTAGTGCAGCGACGAGACTCTCCCTACATCGCTCAGTACTTAGACCAACTTTGATTTATGGAAGTGAGAGCTGGGTAAATTCAGGATATCTGATACATAATCTAGAGGTAACTGATATGAGGGCAGCATGAATAATTAATGGGACAAAGAGATGGAAGCAATGGCAGGAAGGTACTCGTAATGAAGAGATCGCTAGGAGCAAGTTCAGGACTGTACAGTGGATGATCAAACAGCTCCTAGCCAACCTCCTGCAAAATAGTAGTAGTGTGTCGAGCCGTATGTAGTCGAAACGATTTCCATCTTTTCTTGTACGTCAAGAAATTCCTGTCCTCCTATTATCATTCATACTGACGAAGAGCTGAATACGAATGTCACACACTGGTTTTCAAACACAGGAATACGAAGGTTATTATCATGATATGACAGGTGTCCGTCTCATTCTTGTGGTGATTATAGCTCAAACCTTGCTGTATCTGGTGCCAATAAAGGTTTCCAAGTAAGTACGTTTTCTTTTAATTTTAAAAAGTAGGGAAACTTAATTTCTGGATGGACCTCGTAGAATATACCTGTTGGTGTTGTTGATTCATTAGTTGCTTTGGGACATCGTGATCATGTAGCCCCGTGTACTTGGGTGTGTGAAGAATTTGGCTGATAACCAGTGTCACTATAATGTCTGTACTAGTGTGTGTATTTGTAATTCAAGTGAGATTTAGATAGGAAGCGACCGTGGACTTAAGTTAGGTACTATCCCAATATTCGCCTGGAGTATCAGTGGGGAAAACACTGAAAACCACTTCCAAGATGGCTGAGGTGGGAATCGAACCAGTTCCTTCTCAGTTTTGCCTCACGAGGCTGACTATATCCCGTTCCAGCACTCAGACCAGAACTAAATTTCTTGGCTGAGCCGGTAATCGAACCCGGCCATCCACGGTGACAGCCAAGAATACTGGTCACTACACAACGAGGTGGACGTAGAATATACCAGAGTAATCACACCTACTCAAAGCAATGAGACATTAGCGTATCTGTTTTCCAAACCATGAATTACACTGAGAGGACAGGGATTGCCTCATAGACCTCAGCATCAAAACTTGTTCGTTATTTACCCCGTCTCGCAGCGATACATAATCGAGTTACCGATCTGTAATTCAATTCCCCCGACAGGCGGTAATAGATGTAATAAGTTTTCCTTTAACCGAACATGAAAGAACATTATACGATGATGAGCGAACTTCGCCTTTAAAACGGAGAGTACGGTGAAAGGTTATTTCAACACGGATGCGTTTTCAAGCTTGGGGTCTACCTACAATATATTGACGTCATAAATCTCACGACACCATGGTCGCCATGGCAACCAGTGTTCGACATCTACGTTGTTATAAGAACGCTAGATTGTAGTTGCGTGTTGTGCGTTGGTTATTGTTTGATTCGTTAGGAATGTATTTGTTACATAAAATGCTGAACGCTGGATAGTTTAAAAGTTACTGCGAAGGGAAACTCGCAAAGAAGGACGAGAATGAGTTCCCAGAGGAGTGCGACAGGCTTCGGCAGCCGGCACAGTTCATATCCTTGCCGCTAGATGGGGGCTTCATTCATTCATTCCATTCCCTGACCCGGTTGGTCTACTGGAAGCAGGCAGTGGATTTTCAGTTTCATCCTCTACACACCATCCTCCTCTATAACTTCCGATGCAAAATAGTATTTCATGGATTCAAAGAAGTTGAGAAGTCAGAACGTCATAATCAGGATTCTTTGGTTTTTACGTATTCTTTTCCTTATTTCTAAATACAAAAATATGGTATAGCGTGGCAATTTAGACCTGGCCTGTCATGGCGGAGTCTCGTCTAGGAGGGGAAGTAGTGGGATCACTAGGCGCAAATGCGATTTCCCCTCTTTGGTGCAACAACTGTTTGGGGCTGCTCGCTGCTCGTCGTGGTTATATTATGCAAGCCTAAAGTATCGAATAGGAGCATTCTCAGTGACATAGCATTGGTATTGGTGGTATTGAACTGAGAGCGCGCCCACTCCTGACAGCAAGCTTGTTGCCGTGCTTGTCATAGAACAGAGCTGCTCAGTTGTGCTTCGCTTGCCTTGACAGCATCTGTACCGTGCCAAGGTGTTGGGAATAATGACTACTTGGCAACATCTAACCAGCGCGTGATGAAGTATGTGCTCACTGGTTGACAAAGAATCCAGGCAGGGGGATGACGTAATGCAACTGGACGCACATGCGCATCGGAAGGTTCAGATCTAACTTGTTCCCCAATACTTGAAAACTTTTCCAAATCGACTCAAAAGAAGAAGAATGATTTTTGTAGTACCTAAAAAAACTGAAAGTGATAGGATCACAAATGTAATGTGTTTAAGGAAACTGAGAGCACTCTTACCTCCAGGCGATGATCAGGAATCAAACCTGCAGGGCCACCGGCCGCGATAGACAATTGGTTCGGTTCGGTTCCCTTTCTTATACGTTTTGGAGCTGCTTGGTCAGCATTGCATCAGTTGTAGCTATCCCAGATAGTTCTAGGGTAAACTGTATGTGTGTTTTGCAAGCTCTTGGCCAACCTCCTGTACAAGGCGGTCGCCAGCTTACTGTGTAAAGATGGTGTTCTGGATTTATTGTATTTCCAGTTGGGGATGGTTTTGGGACAGAAGAGGATTTTTGATAATGTGGTAGATGTGTCGTCCTCGTAGAGTAATTGTAGGTGTATTTATAGATGTCCAACTTGTGGGTGTATGTGGGTTCAGTGGCGTAGGCCGCCTCTCCCTTGGGGGGGGGGGGGGGTATATCCTGAGGGTGTACCACCCTCTAGGACATAACAATATGCGAGTACCTAAAAATACCTAATTGCAGTTTTGTTCCATTTAATGTAGTATATTTGATATCTTGAGCTTTGTCCAGTTTATGACAATGTTTGCTCCACTTTAAACTTAAGAACCTATTCAAAAACCTAACAAGAAGTTCTGTGAAGAACTATACAGCCTACTTTTCATGCCAATGATTATTCTACAGAATATGAACCTATCTAGAATAATGACGAAATTAATTTGCTAATATCGAAATTTCCAATTAGTTCGAAATACTGTATACCTGGCATAATGTATCCTAATAGAGCACTACAGTTGGCAGCCCTGATGACTGAATATATTCTTAGTTCCGTCTCTTACGGTACTAAATACAAAATTTGGTTGAAGTCCACTGGATAGCATGGACGTTACATGCAGTTAAACATTGGATCTAACAGCGCGCGTAAAATCATGTTGGCAACAATGTTATGCATGTATTGGTCAGAAATAATCTGAAATAATATGATCTATTGTTGTGCCAATTTTGAATGAAATACATTAGTTAGTATAGAAGTTACATGCATTTTAAAATTGGACCTATCAGCAGGCTTAGAATCATGTTGGCAGCACTGACGTATATTAGTTACTCCAAATTCGTCTAGAATGCCAGGTACTATACGTGTGCAAAGATTAGAGCCATTGGCTTGCATACTTTCTGATATATTGATATTAAGGTAACAAAAATAGGGACAGCACATATTAACAGTTGGCAGCCCTGGTTGCTCCTTAGAATACGCATAGTCATATCTGTTATGGTACACATAGCACATACGAAATTTGGTTGAAATCCAAATGATAGTATGGAAGTTACATGTATTTAAATTTGGACATGTCAGCAGGCTTAGAATCATGTTGGTAGCACTGACGTATATAAGTTACTCCAAATTAATATAGAATGTCAGGTACTATACGTGTGCATAGTTTAAAGCTGTCGGCTTGCATACTTTCTGATATATTGGTATTTGGATAAAATAAATTAGGAGCATTTATTAACAGTTGGCAGCCCTGGTAGGTCTTAAGAATACGCTCAGTCATATCTGGTTATGTACACATACAACATACGAAATTTGGTTGAATTCCACTTGATAGTGTAGAAGTTATATGCATTTAAAAATTGGACCTATCAGGAGGCTTATAATCATTTTGGCAACACTGCCATGTTTAGCCTCCTGGAAATTAAACTGAAATATTATGATCTGTACGTGTGCCAATTTTGAAATAGCTCCCATTCATACTTTCCAAGATATCAAACATGGAGCTCAAATTTCAATTGCGATTTTTTAGCAGTTGGTAGCACTGACATCATTTTCAAATATGGCCGTGAGATATTCAGGTATAGATCTTTACTCCTACCAAATTTTGTTTCGATTGCTGCAGCCGTTTAGGAGTTGATAGGGGGACACACACACACAGCCAGACAGACAGACAGAAGGACAGACAGACAGACAGACAGACAGACACACATTTGCCCGATCTCATAAGTCTACTTTTTCCTCATTTTTGCAAAATGTGAAAAGTAGGCTAAAAATATGGTATAGCGTGGCAAGTTAGACCTGGCCTGTCATGGCGGAGTCTCGTCTAGGAGGGGAAGTAGTGGGATCACTAGGCGCAAATGCGATTTCCCCTCTTTGGTGCAACAACTGTTTGGGGCTGCTCGCTGCTCGTCGTGGTTATATTATGCAAGCCTAAAGTATCGAATAGGAGCATTCTCAGTGACATAGCATTGGTATTGGAGGTATTGAACTGAGAGCGCGCCCACTTCACACATCCTGACAGCAAGCTTGTTGCCGTGCTTGTCATAGAACAGAGCTGCTCAGTTGTGCTTCGCTTGCCTTGACAGCATCTGTACCGTGCCAAGGTGTTGGGAATAATGACTACTTGGCAACATCTAACCAGCGCGTGATGAAGTATGTGCTCACTGGTTGACAAAGAATCCAGGCAGGGGGATGACGTAATGCAACTGGACGCACATGCGCATCGGAAGGTTCAGATCTAACTTGTTCCCCAATACTTGAAAACTTTTCCAAATCGACTCAAAAGAAGAAGAATGATTTTTGTAGTACCTAAAAAAACTGAAAGTGATAGGATCACAAATGTAATGTGTTTAAGGAAACTGAGAGCACTCTTACCTCCAGGCGATGATCAGGAATCAAACCTGCAGGGCCACCGGCCGCGATAGACAATTGGTTCGGTTCGGTTCCCTTTATTATACGTTTTGGAGCTGCTTGGTCAGCATTGCATCAGTTGTAGCTATCCCAGATAGTTCTAGGGTAAACTGTATGTGTGTTTTGCAAGCTCTTGGCCAACCTCCTGTACAAGGCGGTCGCCAGCTTACTGTGTAAAGATGGTGTTCTGGATTTATTGTATTTCCAGTTGGGGATGGTTTTGGGACAGAAGAGGGTTTTTGATAATGTGGTAGATGTGTCGTCCTCTTAGAGTAATTGTAGGTGTATTTATAGATGTCCAACTTGTGGGTGTATGTGGGTTCAGTGGCGCAGGCCGCCTCTCCCTTGGGGGGGGGGGGGGGGTATATCCTGAGGGTGTACCACCCTCTAGGACATAACAATATGCGAGTACCTAAAAATACCTAATTGCAGTTTTGTTCCATTTAATGTAGTATATTTGATATCTTGAGCTTTGTCCAGTTTATGACAATGTTTGCTCCACTTTAAACTTAAGAACCTATTCAAAAACCTAAAAATGACTATTTTATGTTTTTTGAAAACCTAAAATGACAACTTAAAAACCTAAAAATCCTGTTCCTAGTCATAACATATTCATTATTGTACGTTTTTCCGTGTAGCGGAGGAATCGTATGTTTCTCTCTATCATTTCAACATTGGGTTCAGAAAATATTAGAATAATTTGTTTACAATTCTTATAGACTAATATTACTGATGGTCTTATTTCTACCTAGGTGATTCCGTAAAACTCTGTTACAGGGGCAGATGACCTCGTAGTTCCGCCCCTTAAAACAACAATAACTAACTATAACTCTGTTACACTATGTTTTCGGCCGTCTTCTATTAAACCTCTAATCCCAAATGTATTGGGCTCGATGCCTGGTTCTGCAAAGAAATGTAATTCTAGTCTGAGTTCTGAAACGGCATCCACTCAGCCTCAAGAGAGTAACTGAAAAGAGAAACATGTTGGATTACCTAGCCATCCACCCTGAAAATGTTTAAGCTTACCTTAGTTTCTCACTTCTACTACAGGAAAATGCCGGGATGGTACCAAACTCTTTCACAATCCAAGCACCATAACAATTACACACACTAATATAAACCCCACAGAGACATTTGTTACAAAACATATCCCACAATCATAATCTGAGTTCAATGCCCGGTTAATTAATAAATGGGGGCGTGGTGGCTCAGCGGTCTAGCTGTATGCCTCTCACCAAGGCGGTCCGGGTTCGATTCCCGGTCAATGCATGTGAGATTTTCAAAGTGAAATTCCATGTCCTGTGGTTCGGATTCCACGTAAAAAAGGAGGTCCCGTGGCTTATAATCACAAGATTCACGATCACGTAAAACTACAATCTTCCTTTTTAATTAATAAATGCATTAATTCATTCATTCGTGCATTGCATTCGTGCATTTTATTTCTCCTTTCAAAGGAGTAAGATTTAACCGAATGTTTTGAAAGGCTGAAATAATTTGAATTCGCGGTGATATTTTTTAGTTCTGGGAACTGTTGGATCTCCGGAAAACGACCGAATGCTCCCAGAGAGGGAAGCGATAAAGCAGTTTTAATGCTTTTTGTAATAATTTTACTGTTTTTCTTGACAATTTTTAGAAGTATACCAATTGTGGCACTTAAGGAAGGCTAAGCTTTTACCCAGCAAAGTGCCGACTAAAAGTTTAGGACAGAGGAGAACCTCAAAACTAATTCAAACAAAACTGGAATTTTTGGAAACAAATCGTAAATAAGATAGAAAATCTCAACAAGTAGAAAGCTTGCAGAGCTTGCTTTAATGGCTTGCTAGAATTAGCTATGACAGCCAAGAGAAACTTTGAAAATGTTGTTACTTGAAGTTTTGAGTTAAATGCAACAAGTAGTAAAGACTTTGTGTTTTGGAGATTCGTAAAGAGAGCTTAAGCTTAAAGGAAGAATCAAGGAAGTGAAGGTCCTGCCTAATCGTGATCCTAACAGTAATGATAAAGAACAAAAAAAATATTTAACAAAAAATATAGAATTCAAAAATTTTACAATTTATAGAATTAGATTCTTGTTTTATAGTTAGAAGAACCTTTCTTTGTTTAGATATACGAACATTTGAGGGTCTCAGACCTAATAAAGTAAAATTTTACAATTAACAATATCAAAGTAGTTATAAGTTTCAAATTTGTTACAAGCACTAAAATCTTCTAAAGATTTTAAAAGGTGAGCTTAAGATTAAGAAATTTAATGTTTTTGGGGCAATAAATTGTACAATGATTATAACTTTTACAAATTAAGGGGGTAGTCCCTCTTTTATGAGAGGTATGGAGAAGAGTTACATCAATGATTCCTTTCGTGCCTCTGAGGGACATCTGTACCAAATTTTGCGTTGATCCACTCAGCCGTTCTCGAGTGATGCGCGTGCAAAGTTGTACACAGACAAACAAACATACAGACAAAAATAATGTTTTTGCGCGCAACCGTCATCAACCAATCTGTAACGCGTTAATAACTCAAATTTCTGTGGAAATTCATAAAAAACAGACAAAATTTCATTTTTATATATAGAGAGATACCATCACCCACATACTTTTAGATATAGATTTAATAGCCTAAGTGTAAAGGATTTGAAGATGATCGCTTGACAATTGAAACTGGTAATCCATGTGTATTTCCTCTTTGGTCGTTTGGGCCACGTATGGAACTCGGTGCTTGTGCTTCAGCTGTTGTCTGCCACTTGTGGGTTTTTTGGTGGATTGTTTGGCGGCTGCTTTTGTGCTGAAATTTTGAGCTTTTCTATTGGACCAGTAATCTTTCATTTTCTTGCTGAACTCAATTTTACGTTCCTCGGACCATTTCCTGGACGCGTTGTGGTGGATGTGATGAAAGTAGCGACTCCTGTCATGTAAGTTCAGCAAGATCCTTGTTTGATCCACAAGGGCCCAGTGGCTTTACCCTTCTTGGCTACCTTGACGATCTTATAAGACAGCCTGTGGTGGTCCATTCTGTACAGGTGACCATATCCCCCAGGGACTCACATCTTGTGCAACGTGGGTTGGCGACCAAGGGACCCCAGCTGAGTCCGGCATTGCTTCCACTTACTTGTGCCGGGTTCCTCTCCGTCTTCTTTCCTGTCTACCTCCCTTGGTCAACTCTTGTTATTTTCCGACCCCGACGGTATTAGGGTATCCGTGGCCTAGGAAGTCTTTCACTTTCCCGCCTTAATTTGCCCTTGTCACATCTTTCCTGATCCCTCCTTCTTCGAGGGGTCAGACCTCTTGTTTTCTTTTCATTATATTTACTTTTCTCTTTAAGATTCCCGCACTGTTTCTGTTACTTGGCTCCCCGTTTATCTAAATTCCCTTAAGCGATTTTTTTTCATCTACACTACATTTTGTAGGTATATTTTAATCTACGTTGCATTTTGTACGTTTTTTCGATCTAAATTGCATTTCGCGATTATTTTTTCGTTAGTAGAATTTTGGTATTTAATTGTTAGTAGGTTAGTATTTTTGTTAATAGAATTGCTCTATTACTTATTCTGAAAGGGATTAGCAGCCTTTCAGAATAAATCAATTCTTTACTTGTCTTATAGACGGTTAAGATATTGATAATATAAGCCAACCAATGGCTACACTGCGTTCTGCTACACGGCTGAAAGCAACGGGAAACTACAGCCGTAATGCTCTTCCCGAGGATACGCACATCTCTATGCATAATTACATGTGATGATGGCCTCCTCCCATGTAAAATTCCAATCCGGAGGTAAACTAGTCCCCCGTTCGGATCTCCGGATGGGGACTACTCGATAGGGGGTTAACATCACAGAAGTAACAAAGAGGAAATCTGACATTCTACGGATAGGAGCGTGGAATGTTAGAAGTCTGCTGGGAAGTGGAAGGTTAGAAAACTTACAAAGGGAAATGGATAGGTTGAGGTTGGATTTGGTTGGTATTAGTGAAATGCGCTGGCAGGAAGAACAAGACTTTTGGTCAGGAGACTATAGGATCATTAGCACTAAATCAAACAATGGTCAAGCAGGGGTTGGTCTCATATTGAGTAGGAAACTTGGACAGCGGGTGGAATATTATGAGCAATATAGTGAACGGATTATTGTAGCAAAAATCAATACAAAACCTACGTGCACCACAGTGGTACAAGTCTATATGCCTACCAGTCAAGCTGATGATGAAGATGTTGAAAAGGTCTACGAAGAAATAGATGGAATTCTGAGGTATATCAAGGGTGAAGAAAATGTTATAGTAATGGGAGATTGGAATGCTGTGGTAGGAAAAGGAAGAGAAGGCAAGATAGTAGGAGATTTTGGATTAGGTGAAAGGAATGATCGAGGAAGCAGACTGATAGAATTCTGTACCGAGCATGAGTTGGTCATAGCTAACACCTTATTCAATAACCACAATAGAAGAATATACACATGGGTGAGACCAGGAGATACAGGGCGTTACCAAATCTACTTCATTATGGTCAAGCTGAGGTTTTGAAACCAGATTTTGGATTGTAAAACATATCCCGGTGCTGACATAAACTCTGACCACAATTTGGTTGTTATGAAATGCAGATTAAAGTTGAAGAAACTGAAGAAAAGTCAAAAGCCAAAAAGATGGGCAATAGACAGACTGAAAGAGAAGGATGTAAACGAACGATTCAAGATGAGTATAAAGGAAAGACTAATGAAAAACCCTAAACAAACTTCAATTGCAGACGAATAGGCACTTTTGATGAATGAAATAACAAAACCCGCAGAAGAAAACATTGGTAGGAAAGAAAGAATAGGTAGAAAACCGTGGATCACACAGGATATACTAGAATTGATAGACGAAAGGCGGAAACACAAGAATGTAAGAGATGAAAAGGGGAAAGCAGAATACAGTCGTCTGAGAAATGAGGTTAACAAGAAGTGCAAGGAAGCGAAAGAAGAATGGTTGAAAGAGAAATGTGCAGGTATAGAAAATTGTCTGAAATTAGGAAAAGTAGACACAGATTATCGAAGGATTAAGACTACTTTTGGGGAAAGGAAGACTAAGTGCTGTAATATTACGGACATAAATGGAAAGCCTCTAACAGATAGGAAAGAAAAGGTTGAGAGATGGATAGCTTACATACAGTGTTTGTATAAGAGAAATGAGATTGAGAATCATGTAATGGAAAGAGAGGAGGAAATTGATGAGGATGTGAAAGGAGATTTAATATTGAGATCAGAAATTGACAGAGCATTGGAAGACTTAGGCTGGAACAAAGCACCAGGCATAGATGATATGCCGATTGAGTTGCTACGCTGCATAGGAGATGAAGGTCTGATCAGGTTATATCACTTGGTGTGTAGGATTTATGAGACAGGTGAGGTACCCTCTGATTTCAAGAAGAATGTTATCATCCCTATACCGAAGAAAGTAGGAGCTGACAGATGTGAAGATTACCGTACAATCAGCTTGATTACTCATGCTTCAAAGATCCTGTCTAGAATAATTTACAAGAGGATAGAATGCCAGATAGAAACGGAGTTGGGTGAAGACCAGTTTGGTTTCAGGAGAAATTTAGGAACAAGGGAAGCTGTACTGAGTCTTAGGCTGATTTTGGAAGGTAGAATAAGGAAAGATAAGAGAACATTCATGGCATTTGTAGACTCAGAAAAGGATTTTGATAACGTTGATTGGACTAAATTTTATGACATTTTGAAAACGATTGGAATAAAGTACAGGGATAGGAGGATGATCTACAATCTATACAGAAACCAGACAGCAGTCATTCGAGCCGAAGGACATGAGAGAGAAGCTGGTATTCAGAAAGGTGTAAGGCAAGACTGCAACTTATCACCCATACTTTTCAATCTTTACATTGAACAAGCAATGAAGGAAATTGGAGAAAAATGTAAAATGGGAGTGAAGATTCAAGGAGAAATAATTTCAACTCTGAGATTTGCCGATGACATAGTCATCTTGGCCGACACGCCTGAGGATTTGAATGAGTTTTTGAATGGTATGGACTCCGTCTTGAGGAAACAATTCATGATGAAAATTAATAAATGTAGAACAAAAATATTGGAATGCAGCCGAAATAAATCAGAAACCTCTATGGACATCAAATTGGCAGGTGAAAAGCTAAAGGAAGTAGGAGAATTCTGTTATTTAGGAAGCAAAATAACCAGTGATGGACGAAGCAAAGAGGATATAAAAAGTAGGTTAGCTCAGGCAAGGAAAGCATTTCTACAGAAATGGAATCTGTTGACATCGAATATAGATTTAGGTATTAGGAAGTCAATTTTGAAGGCCTTTGTCTGGAGCGTGGCACTCTATGGAAGTGAAACTTGGACTATTAGTGCAGCAGAAAAGAGGAGAATTGAAGCGTTTGAAATGTGGTGTTACAGGAGAATGATGAAGATCAGATGGGTAGATCGAGTTACAAACGAAGAGGTATTGAGACTAGTGGGAGAGGAAAGACGTTTCTGGCGACTGCTAATGGAGAGAAGAGATAGGTTGGTAGGTCAGATACTAAGTCACCCAGGAATAGCAAGATTAGTTATGGAAGGAAGGGTTGAGGACAGGAACTGTAGGGGTAGACCAAGGTTAGAATATGTTAAACAGATTGCCTCGGATGTAGGGTGTGGTAGCTATGTAGAGATGAATAATAATGTTATCGGTTTTACGTCCCTTTTAACAACTGCGGCTTTTAGAGACGCCGGGGTGCCGGAATTTTGCCCCTAAGGGGATCTTTAACGTGCCAGTAAATCTACGGACACGGCTCCCTCGCATTTGCGCACCCTCAAATGCCAGCTGACTGCGCCAGGATACGAACCTGCAACCTCGGGCCCAGCAAGCGAGAACGTTACCCCTGAACCACGCAGCCAGCCCTATGTAGAGATGAAACGATTAGCTCAGGACAGGGAGGAATGGACAGCTGCATCACACCAGTCAAAACACTGAGGACTCAAACAACAACAACAACATTTAACCCCAAGCTTGCAGGTTCGCTCCTGGCCGTGGTAAGTGATATTTGAAAGGCGGCAAAAATTACGACACCATGTCATACGATGTTGGCATGCCAAAGAACCCATTTGATTTCAGTAGGCTGTGTTCATAATGGCAAAATTAATCTCGAGAGTTTCCGCCAACACAAAGTTCCTCATTTCTCTACTAGAAAACGCTATAATGTACAAGGAGCTTAGATATCTAACCTCCTTGACTTTCATAGTGATTCAAGGAACAACGAAATTCGACATGCAAGCTACCCTTTGGGTGTCAAATAACAAAGCTTGCGCCCAACACCCGAGGCCATACGATATTAGACTATTATTATTATTATTATTATTATTATTATTATTATTATTATCGGTTTATACAGTACATATAATATATTTATGGTACTTTAAACCATAACTATACGGGCTTCAGTGAACCAAAGTATAGTTACGGAAACGGCAACTTCTAAGCTGGAATTACGCTACCCATGAACTTCCGAACGATTCTGGTTGTTGATAGAACTACTGCCTTTTGCATTAGTTTGTACAGCCGAGTATCCAGATCAAGTTCTTTAAGGCCTTGGAGCAAGGTATAGTTCATCTACTGTAAGTTTGCACTATTTTGACAGCTAGGGTTGCCAACCTTCATAAGGAAAGACTCAATTTATAACCTGTAGTCCATAACAAATATATGCATGTTTTATTCACATGTAAGTTTTTTCAGTTTTTTTTTTCGCTTGTCCCAGTATGTGAATATATTGACAACATATTCTGTCGGCCAGACTGAAAAGTTGCATTATCAAACTGAAGTACCACGTGCTCTTGGGATGGGCGTGCGGCTGGTAATGGACGCTATACTGTGTTGATCCGCCAGAGAAAATAACGTGTTAATTATATTAAATAATTATAATTATAATTGATAATATTGCGTAAAGTCGTCTGAAAGTATTATTTCCATATGAAGGCGTGTTCATTTTTCAGATAAATATATAGTGGTTATCTTAAATGTTGAGTAAATATGTAGCCTGAGAGGTCTCCAGGTCGGACATCTTTGTTTTGACTATCGAGTAGCAAGTAGATACGGAATTTCTTGTTCAAGATATTTATTTTATTTCCTTCTTTTTAAAGGTAAAAGAAAAGTCAGCAGAACTATTTATTTCCCTAAGGACATTGACCTGGTGAATAATTTTCATATGGCATGATTTGTGCAAAAAAAGTAGGCCTAAAATATGAGTTGTTTTTAGGCCTAAAAGTTAACTTACATGGTGTAATGTTTCGTACTTTTTATTTCAATATCAATCCAACAGGTCAAGTAATGATCGGATCATCGTAAGGACATCTTACACCATACCTTAGTAAGCATTTTCCTCGAGCTGTGAAATGATGAGCCAAAAATAATTCCACTCTCACATGTAAGTTATCTGCTGCTCTGTCATAGCAAAGGTCTTGGTCATAGCGCGTCCAATGATGTAACATTATTCTGTCAGCGAGCCGGCAGTGGATGTGCTGTTAGAACGATTATTTGATAAATGCCACAAGGAAATACAAGTTTCCTTTAAAAGGGGCAATGAATTGATATTGCGAGATGAATGTAGGTTTAGGCAATTCATAACAGCTGTTAACACCTTGACGGAATACAGCGACCATTGCTGGCTGCCACGTCGGTGATAGCTCATTGGCTGGAATGCACGTGGTAGAGGCGGATTGATATGTTCTGTAGGAGTATTCGTTCCCGCGAGAACTGTCAGAGAAGTGCAAACTTACAGTAGATGAACTTTACTTGGGATCACGCCCGTACTCGAGACAATGATAGGTATGAATTTACTCGCTCTACATGCCATTGTCTTTTGATAGGGTCGACCAACTCGCTGTATTTGCTGATCTTTTCAATGTGTTTTGACTGGAGATTCTTGTTGTTAGGAATCGCAACATCAATCAATGTAGTTTGCTTGGTTTTCTTGTTTACAACCACCAGATCCGGGCTGTTGTGTGATACCGATTGATCAGTCAAAATAGTTCGGTCCCAATACAGCTTGTATTCATTTTTTTCTAGAACACACTCTGGCTGATATTGGTGGTACGGAACTTTCTTTCCTTTCAGAAGCTGAAACTTAACAACCAACTCCTGATGCAAGATTTTAGCAACTGCATCATGCCTTTGTGTTCCGTCGCCAGGAAATATCTACATGCAGATGTAATATGCTGTATTGTTTCTGACTGTTGACATCCGTAGCGGCACTTATCATCTCGTACAGCGGGATCTTTTACAATGAACTTGAGGTAGTTCCTTGTAGGGATGACTTGGTCTTGAATTGCAGGCATAAAACCTTCAGTTTCTGGAAATATCTGTCCTGAAGTGAGCCAGTACTTTGACGCAGTTATATCAACATTTGCTTGACTCACCTCATTTGGATGTCTTCCGTGCTAAGGTTTTGCTTTCCATGCTTCCATCTTCTGAAGGTCAGTATGTAGAAGGTGTTGAATCTCTTGCTGACACAAGACCAGTGGCGTTGATCTGTCCGCCTCACTGATTGCTCTGTGAAGTACAGATGACCTTGCTCCTGCGTAGAAGTACACCCTAAGGCTGAATATCTGTCGTTTCATCTGGTTGTCAATGTCAACGAACCCACGCCCACCTAGGATTCTGGGTAGAGTCAATCGCTCTATTGATGATCGTGGGTGGTGTTTCCTTCCTTTTGTGAGAATCGTTCTCATTTTTCGCTCAAGTCCTACGATGTCCATTTTACACCATTTGATTATGCCAAAGGAGTAGCTCAGCACAGGTACAGCATACGTGTTAACAGCTTTCACTGGATTTTTGCTGTTCAAGTGCGTTTTTATGATTTGTTTTATTCTTTTGACAAATTCACAGGACAGATCTTTCTTTATTGACACATTGTCAATATGCTTAGCTTGGTTTACTCCTAAGTATTTGTAGGTGTCTTCTGCCAACATAGCCTTAATATGCTGTCCATCTTCCAGCTCATACCCGGACTTCTGTACTTTTCCTCTCACCGCCTTTAGTGTCCGACACTTGTCCAAACCAAACTCCATTTGTATGTCTCGTGAGAATGCTTCAACTATTCTCAGCAAGTTGTCCAGATGCAACTCTGTTTCGGCATAGAGTTTAAGGTCGTCCATGTATAGCAGATGATTCAGCCGAGTACCAACTCTCTTTCCAATCTTGATAGAAAGGCCGTAGTGAGTAGAGTTAAGCTGGGTAGGTAAAGGATTCATTGCCAGGACAAACCATAAGGGGCAAAGGGAGTCTCCTTGAAAGATACCTCTCCGAATCAATATCTCATCTGTTCGTATATCTCCGCGTGGCGTACTGAGACACAGTCTAGTTTGCCAAGCTGACATAACCCTTTCCAAGAAACTGACAAATACCTCATTGATCCTACACAATCGCAACACTGCTTCTAGCCAGTCATGGGACACAGAACCAAAGGCCTTCTTATAATCGATGTACGCCATATGAAGGTTTCGGTGATTTAAGTGTGCCTGGCCACACACAACTGAGTCAATTATTAGTTGTTCTTTGCACACTTTTGTACCTTTTTTACAACCTTTCTGTTGCATGGCAATTATATTGTTTCTTTCACAGTGTGCATATATCCTGTTAGCCACGCATGATGTAATGATCTTATACAACGTGGGTAGACATGTGATGGGACGATATTTTGTAGGATCCCATGTATACTGAAGATCTTTTGGAAGCAAATATGTGATGCCACGTGTGATGAATTCGGGCAAGCTATCAGGATGAAGGATGGCATCATTAATGAACTCACATAGTCGATTGTGGATGCTCCAGAACTTCTTATACCAAAAATTCTGAATCTGGTCAGGGCCAGGGGCTTTCGAATTCGCTAAGTTGTTGATAACTTCCTTAATATCATTTGTGGTGAATTTCGTGTGCTGCATTTGCTCAAATCTTTGGGAATCTTGCTATTCTTCTCTTACCCAACTTGATTGAGTGTCATGATGAGATGGTGTAGACAGTTGTTTGCCCCCAAATTCTAGAACTTCTTCTTTAGTCGGATAGTTTTTGGCCGCAGAAACCTTTATCTTACACAGAGTCTGATAGAATCTTCTCTCTGAATTGGCGAAAAGGAAGTTATCTTTCTTCCTCTTCATACTCTCCCTATACTTTGCAAGTCTGGCGGATAAAATAGATAGCCTTTTGTTTCAAGGTATCTAAGCACTGTTTAAGTGTTAAATTCGGTACATCTCGCTGTGTGTGGTCTGTGTTTTGTCTCATTATATGCTCAGCTTTCCTCAGTACTTTTCTTCTTCTTGTACCACGAACATATTGTGTCATTCTAGCAATATCTGCCCTGAGCTGTTCAATCCTTCCAACAAGTCTTCTTTCCCAGTTTGGCATAGATGGCATTTGCTTTTTCCGTTCATGTTGTCCAATACCCATAGCTCTCACAACAGTTACTGCACCACAGTAAAGAATAGTATGAAGGGATTCCAGATTGGCAGATGCTTCAATATGTTCCGGCAAAACATCCCGATTCATGATACTCAGTATCTTTGTCAGCTTTCTTGAACCATTGACTTTCGGTATTTTCGGCCTGCAATTTGTATCAGTTCCATAAAACTCTATGACAGTAGTCATCATTTCATTCTTCAACTTTCCAATTTGGTGATGATCGATAATTTGCATGGAAACTGGATCTACTTCTTGAAGGTTCTGGCTATCAGCTTGTGCCGACTCCAGTTCTTCAGGAAACCTGTTCTGAGTATCTCCATTCACACCTTCCTTCTCACGCCGTACCTCTTCTTTAATGGGGTTCATTCTGGCTTCAGGGATAAGATTATTCCGGAGAATAGCCCTGTATTGATCAGATACTCTCTGTTCGGTCACAGTTAATTCAGGGTAATGCAACCGAAATTCAGAATGTAAGCGTTGCCTATAACCAACTGAATTCTGCCCAAAGTCAGTAACCCTACAGTAAGTGCATATCATGGTTTCATTCATGGCATTTTTCCATTTAATACGCTGTCGTGGCAGTCCTGCCTGGGTGAGCACAGGTTGAGTTACCTATGCAGCACCTTCAGCAGGTGAAGTACTAGGTAATGATTCACTTCGCTGCTCAGGCTCATCTTGAAAACGCTTGTCGGCTGTAGTGATTGGGATCTTGCCCGGTAGGGGCCTGCCTGTTCAGCCCTCGACCACCGGTGGCTCGCATACTGTCACGTCCAGCACCGGCTCCAGACGTGGCCTGGCGCTCCCCAGGCAGCGGCATTTCATCCGAGGCATTACTCGTTAATTTCTCTATCATGCATTAGATGGGTTTGCCTTTTATACCTACAGCCAGGTTTTGTCATCAGCCGTCCCTAACATGGGATACAGACGCTGTTGGCAGACGCCCGTTCCGGGTAAGACGCTACCATTGTAGGTTTAATTTTGGAGTTTTCCATCTCCTAGGCAGGCTGCCTTCACTACGGCTCAGGAGTCCTGCCTACCCCATTATTATTATTATTATTATTATTATTATTATTATTATTTAACAATTTTTTGACCTTCAGCGTCCAGTCTAGTCTTCAAGCCGTTGTTGGCGAACAAGTCACCTCCGTGATCCCTTATTTGAAGTTAGCACTGTGGTCTCCTCTGTTTCTATGCCCCTCGTCCTGAAATCGTTCAACATGAATCTATCCTACGCCTCTTTGTTCGTCCTTTGCTTCACTTACCCTCTACAGCCGATTTCATTAACCTCTTAGGTAATCTTTCCTCCCTCACCATCTGAGTAGTCTCATACAAACAGCTTCATCTAGCTTATTCATTTCTAACTTACCCTTTATCTCCTCACTACGAGTACCTTCCTGCCATTGCTCCCATATTGTTTGTTCAGGCAATCACTCGTGCTACCCTAATATCAGTTACCTCCAGTTTCTGCAACAACTATTCTGAGTCTATCCAACTCTCAATTCCGTAAGCCTATAACAAGGTCGGCCTAAAAATACTGAACTATGTAGGGAAGGTTTCGTCACTACATTAACTTATTTCTTGCAAAATACAGTAGATCGCAACTGAGAACTCACTTTTCTGCACTTCGACGCTACGCTTGTCACTATTCTACTATCCTGAGAGAAAACACTGCCAAAGTACACCCTTTGTCTGAAAAGTTCGGTGAATGGGCTATATTACGAACGGATTGTTGGCTTACCTGAAACAGCCATTACTGTCCTTCGAAGTAATCCCCGTGGATGGTTAAGCACTTCTGAGAACGTCTGAACAAGTCCTGGAAACTCCTGGTACAGTCTTCTTAAGAATAGCCTTCAGTTTGGGCGTCAAAACTCTAAATTGAAAGCAAGAGAGAAGCGTAAATTTATGCAACCTACCTTGCACACCTGATAAAAGGCGGCAGTGAAAAGGGTGAATTTATGCAACCTAACGTGCACACCTGTTCGACGGGTGGCAGTGAGAAGGGTGAATGTTCCATGGAATGGAATGGTCCTGAAAACCATCGTCACGGGTGACGAGACCTGGTGCCTGAGGTACCACCTCGAAGGCAAGCGTCAAAGTATGGAGTATCAGGGTCCAGCGTCGCCGAAAAGCCCTGAAGGGCCAGAGGTTTTCGGACATTTCGGACATCCAACGTAATGTGACGACCCAACTGAAGGCTATCCCTCAGGAAGACTATGCCAGGACTTGCACAGCCGTTCTAAGAAGTGCATAACCATCAACGGGGATTACTTCGAAGGATAGTAACGGCTGTTTCAGGTAAGCCGACAATCCGTAATATAGACCCATTCACCGAACTTTTTAGACAGAGGGTGTACTTAGAACGGTCCACCTGCTACAATTTAGCTCTCCTACCTGGCATGCCTCGTTACGTAGTGGCTCGCACCTTTGACAGTCACCACGGATTCCAGGCTCTGACAATAAATTTAATTCTGTTCTGAGGGCTGAAGCAGGGTACATTCGGCCTCGTGAGGCAAAAGTGAGAAGAGGGGAGTTCGATTCTTACCTCAGCCATTCTGGAAGTGGTTTTCCGTGTGCTTCCACTTGTATTCCAATCGAATGCCAGGATGGTTCCTAGCTGAAGGTCACGGGCGCTTCCTTCCCAATCCTCATCAGAATTACAACTACACACACTACAGCTCTCGATTACACACACACTCACAAGTACACGGGACTACATGACCACAATGTCACAAAGCCCCTAAATGAATTAACAACAACAACTATTTTCTTATGTTTCTCCCCTACCCGGTTAATGCATGTAATATTTTCTAAGGTGAAATGTCACGTCCTGTGGTTCAGATTCCACGTTAAAAAAGAGGTCCCGTTACCTATGAACGCGAGAATAATAGTCACATTAAACTACGGCTACAAGCTTCCTTTTTATGTAAGGGAAATAGTTACGATCGAAATATCAAACTTGCACACCTCCTGATCCAAGCCACAACGTACACATTTAAACTCAAGGCGTGAATTGCTTCGGAAAATCACACGTACGTATTTTTTTCAGCCTACAAATGGAGAAAGGGGAGGTGAGAAAAAAGAAGGCGGTGGCTCTAAATCTCAGAATGCTTTCTAGCGTCCAGTAGCGTCTTAACTTGGGGAGAATGTAATTGCCAAGTTGCCATATTTCACGGCCCTGAAACATTTTTGGCAAGGAAGGCAAGAGTGCACTGCCGTGGTGTTTCGTGAGCAGGATAGCAACAGAGGAGAGGAGGAGAGAAATAATGGATAACACTACTACTGGCCACCATCACAAATCTTGGAGTAGAAAAATAAAAATAATATGAAGATACTGTGTGTAGCATAGAGGGGAGCATATGATTTATAAACCTTATGCAAGCTTTTATACCAAGGGGCCTGCAGAGAATTAAAAGGCAAACACAAGAACAAGAAAGAGTGACCCTATTTCCAAATTTATCTATTTGGGTGTGAAGTTTTCGTGAGCCGAATGCTACAAATGTCTTAATTTCAACACTAAAGCACGGCAATTCACTCCAGTTCTAGAAACGAAAAGGATATATATGTTTTTCTTTCAGCCTTGAAATAGATTAATGCTTTTGTTTGTCAAGGAAAAGTCAGTTCGTTTGAAGAAGGGAGCCTAACCATACCTATGGCGGTATACATCCAAAATAAGTAAAAATTGAATGGAGAACAGCAATCTGGTAGGTATCAGATCATCAATGTATATCTTTATTCTCAACAGTTATTTTCGAGGACGTTCTAAATTGCTGTGTGACAAACTTCGGCAGCGTATAATAATATGTTGAATAAAATCTTCAGGAAATGCACATCGGTAATTGTCAGGACTAAATTCAGGGAACTAGGTGACAATCATCCATTATCAGACAACCCAAATATTACATAAAACAGAAAATTGACGGAAAGACACACAAAGAACCCTAGTGAGAATATGAAGACATTTGGGGAGGACAAGAAATCAAGAATGACTAGACAGTTTCAAACGCGCTCCTTCAACAGGCATAAAGATGTTATAAAATAAATGTATCACGTCCCTTTTAACTGCACCCTCGTCTATGTCATCCAGTCAAACAGACAAACGTCGGGAAGTATCTCATTTCTGGTTCCGGGATACCTACTCAATCCTAGGACCAGATCATAATTACATACACTGATACTGTCACTACGAGTACAAAGATTCAACACACAACCAAGCTCACGGTGCTGATTACCCAGATGTTTCTAATATCGAAAATGAATCAACAAACCTTTTAATTATTGTATCTTTGGGAGACATCAGGATACAGACACCCTCGAATGCCAACTGTACCGAGTTGGCATAGCAGGCGAGATTATTACCATTCCGCCACACAACCAGCCACCATGATCTATTCTGTCCTATAAAGGTTTGGATTTAAAATAGATCCTGCATCTTTAACTTCGCATAAGGTTTGTTGCTGTCATTGTTTAATTGTAATCACTTAGTCCCATGTATTTGGGTGGGTGTAGTATTTATCTGATAACATACATTACTGCGGTGTTTGTAGTAGAGTATATATAATATGTAACTCAGATGAGGATTTGGAAGAAGGCGGCCGTGGCCTCAAGTTAGGAACCATACCGGCCTTTACCTGGAGTAGAAGAGGGAACCAAAGGAAACCAATTCCAGGATGGCTGAGGTGGGATTCGTAGCCACCTCTCCCGTGTTCTGCCTCACGAGGCTGCGTGTACCCCGTTTCAGCCCTTAGACTAGAATTCAATTTCTTGGTAATCGAGCTCTTAATAAAGCAAGTTGGGCAAACTTTTCTAATGCCAGAAGAGTTTTTTTTTTTTTTTTAGCGTATGGCTTTTAGTGCCGGGAGTGTCCGAGGACATGTTCGGCTCGCCAGTTTTATAGCTGCTTCGAGACGGACACCCAGTGGGTGAGCTACAAGTACCATCACGTATGGAGTGTTGTCTGGGGAGGAAAGTTTGAATGTAAGGACTGGGAGTTGGAAGGTAGCGGCTGTGGCCTATAGTTAGGGACCAACCCCGGCATTTGCCTGGAAGGAAGATGGGAAACCACAGAAGACCATCTTCAAGGTTGCCGGCGGGGGGATTCGATCCTCCTCGCCTCCCGGATGTGAGCGACTGCCATCAGTCATGCCGCAACGACCACGGCTAACTCACCCGGTCGTGAAGAACTAAATAGCCTGTTTTCATATATCCCACTTTAAGATTCATGCCAATGATTAATCTACATGGACCTATCTAGAATAATGACGAAATTAATTTGGTAATATCGGAATTTCTAATTAGTTGGAAATATACCTGGCATAATGTAGCCTAATAGAGCACTACAGTTGGCAGCCCTGGTGACTGAATATATTCTTAGTTCCATCTCTTAAGGTACAGAATACAAAATTTGGTTGAAGTCCAATGGGTAGCATAGACGTTACATGCAGTTAGACACTGGAACAATCAGCGCGCGTAAAATCATGTTGGCAACAATGGCATGCATGTGTTGGTCAGAAACAATCTGAAATATTATGATCTATTGTTGTGCCAATTTTGGATGAAATCCATTTATTAGTATAGGAGTTACATGTGTTTTAAAATTGGACCTATCAGCAGGCTTAGAATCAAGTTGGCAGCACTGACATATATTAAATACTTCAAATTAATCTAGAATGGCAGGTACTATACGTGTGCAAAGTTTACAGCTGTGGGCTTGCATACTTTCTTATATATTGATATTAGGGTAAAAAAATTGAGACGGTATTTATTACCAGTTGGCAGCCCTGGTTGCTCTTAAGAATACGCATAGTCATATCTGTTATGGTACAAATAGCACATACTAAATTTGGTTGAAATCCAATTGATAGTATAGAAGTTACATGTATTTAAAAATTGGTACTATCAGCAGGCTTAGAATCATGTTGGTAGCACTGACATATATTACTTACTCCAAATTAATCTATAATGTCAGGTAGTATACGTGTGCAAAGTTTAAAGATATTGGCTCGCATACTTTCTGATATATTGGTATTTGGATAAAATAATAGAGAGCATTTTTATTAAAAGTTGGCAGCCCTGGTGGCTCTTAAGAATACGGTTAGTTATATGAGTTTATGTACACATAGTACATACGATGTTTGGTTGAAATCCAATTGATAGTGTAGAAGTTATATGCATTTATAAATTGGACTTGTCAGTAGGCTTAGATACATTTTGGCAACACTGACGTGTATGGCCTCCTAAAAATTAAACTGAAGTATTATTATCTATATGTGTGCCATTTTTGGAATAGTTCCCATGTATACCTTCCAAAATATCCAACATGGAGCTTAAATTTCAAATGTGGTTTGTAGCAGTTGGTAGCACTGACATCATTTTAAAGTATGGCATTGAGATGTTCCGGTATAGATCTTTACTGATACCAAATTTGGTTCCGATTGCTGCAGCCGTTTAGGAGTTGATAGGGGACACACACACACCGACAGACAGACACACATTTTCCCGGATAGATCTCATAAGTCTCCTTATTCCTCATTTTTGCAAAATGTGAAAAGTAGGCTAATTATGTATCTAAAAGCAAGGGCACAATATTTGATAATTAGGTTAAAAATAAAGTGGTAGTTCTGAGAATTTGGGGGCCAGTTTTTTTTAAGATATAACAGTGCGTTAAAGTGCGGCTACTTTATTAAAATGTATATAGATTTACTTTAATGTGGCGTTAAATCTTCAACGAAGGTTGTTGGAAAGGTCACTAAAAGATGTGTCAGGCAGCAAAGTTGTCTGTGTTCTTTGAAAATGGGTATATTTGTTGTACAAGATTGATGACAGACACAGTGATAAAATTAACATAGTTTTTTTTTCTCTTTTCTTTCTTTAATTTCTTATATTTAGGGTCTTTGCGACATCGTGGTCTTGTAATCCCTGTACTTGTATGTGTGTAGAGGTTGTCTGATAACCTAAATTATTGTGATGGCTGTATTAGTGCGTGTAATTGTAATTCAGATGGGGATTGGGAGGGAGACGGCAGTGGCCTTAAGTTAGGAATCATCCCGACATTTGTCTGGAGTAGAACGGTAAACCACGGATAACTACTATTAAGATGGCTGAGATGGGAATCGAATCCTCCTCTTCACAGTTTTGCCTCACGAGGCTGAGTGTACCCCCTTCCAACCCACAGACCAGAATTGAAAGTTCTCGGTAGAGCTAGGAATCAAACCTGGTCCTCCGGGGCGACAGCAACGAATGCTAGCTGCTACACCAGCAGTACCTCCTCCTTCAAGTTAAGAATGTTACCCCTTATAAATCTTGTTGTTGTTAATTCTTATTAGGGACATCAGTCCCAAGTAGACCTAGGCGTACTTGGTTGTTAGCTGAGTTGGTTAGACATCCTGTTTCTGTGTATGTTTTAATGGTCTAGGATTATTATAAGATGCCCCGGAACTTGAAATAGGTGTAATCCCGACATTTTCCTGGAGTGAGTGTGGAAATAACCAGAAAACCACATGAAGTATGGCCAATGTCAACGTCTGTAATCCAACATTTGATATCCAGACTTTCAACTCCCACTTGCAGTTGCGGTGAGAGAGTAAATGCTTACAGCTTCGATGAAAGGCGTCCTAAAATCCCAAATCAACGTAATATATAATTTTAAAATAGGACTTCTCTTTACCATTAGATGAAAGGAAGCCATTTCTTCTTGCAAGTTTCCTCGGAGGATCAGTGGATCCGCCTTATCATCCGAAGATCCTGAGTTGGATTTTCAGCCTAGAAATTGAATATTTGGAGGGCCCATGAATTCACGAAACACCCGAGTCGTGAAAAGTCGACTAGTAAAAGAGCTGTCATATGACATTTCGTTATTACGAGAATGAATTAATTAAATCTCAGCAGGAGATTGCACAATGCATGTCCTGTTTCTCTACCCGAAGGCTGGATTGTACAAAACGTGGAAATTAGGGTTGGTAATAATGTTTATTTATTTATTTATTTATTTGTTGATGGTACACAACAGGGCTCAGTGTGCGCCCCAATAATAGTAAATCTACACAGTAAGATACATTTCCTGATATGTCTGCATTAAGTATTAATATCTTAATGTAATTCTTAAAACTAAGAAGTTCACACAGATCTAAATACATAGTAGTAAAAAGATCATATAAAAACTAAATCTAAATATGATCTAATGCCAAATATAAAAACAGGTTTTGAAATTATTACATAATAAACTAAAAGGTAACATCAATAACTAGGGAACAGGCCTATCCACATATATACATTGTTGATTCTGTTATGTGTGATAATTTTATTTCAAGTATGAATTAGAGTGACTGGATTATAATTTCCAAGAACGGTCTGATTGAGAGACAGAAATCTAGTTTCCAGTTTACACGAACCGCATCGTTGTAAATACTGCAAAGCCTCCATACAGGTGAATTGTTATGTGAAGTGATATTGGTTATATCAGTTTTGAATGTTATGGTTGATCTTGTAGTTAAGCGAGGGATGTTGAAATTTAGGAGCGATAGGAAAAATGAGTTATCAATTTGACCGTTAATGACTTTATAAGGGAATTTCATATCATTCACTTGCCTTCGAGACTCCAAACTAGTCATGCCGAAATTCAACAAAAGTTCACCGTAGGGTACCATGTGTGGGTAATTGCCCGTTATTTTGAGGTGTAAATATCTGAGGAATTTCTTTTGAACTTGCTCAATGGACTTAATGCATGTTTTCTGCCAGGGACTCCATACTTGGCTGGCGTACTCGAGCTTGGATCACACCATGGCAGTATAAAGTTTTATGCAGGTACTGGTCCTAATGAATGGCTTAGTGTTTCTTATTATAAACCCTAACATGCGGTAAGCATCCCCGACCGTCTTTTGCACATGATAAGTGAAAGCAAGCTCCCGGTCAAACAGAATCCCTAGATCTTTCTTCTCGCTTACTGTTTTCAATGACTTAAGTCCAATTCCATAAACAAATGTGATTGGGTTCTTCTTACGTGTAAAGGTCATAACAACACACTTCGGTACGTTTAAGTATAATTTGTTTTCTATACTCCATTTGTGTATATTATTTAGGTCATTTTGTAGTAGAGTGCAGTCATTAGTGGAAGAAATTGATTTAAAAATTTTGAAGTCATCTGCATATAAAAGACTATTTGAGTGCAGTATACATCGTGGCAAATCATTTATCATTGCTAGAAAAATCAAAGGTCCAAGGTTCGAACCTTGGGGTATTCCGGAATGAACTATGTATTCCTTTGAGACAATTTTCTGGAACAAAACAAATTGTTTCCTGTCTCTGAGATAGGAGATGAACAATTTTAGTAATGGGTGGGAAAATCCCAAAATACATAATTTTTTAAGAAGGATATCGTGATTTATTGTGTCGAAAGCTTTCTCGAAATCTGTAAATATGACATCCATCTGCCCTCCTTTATCTAACTCTTTAGATATAATTTGAGTAAAATTAATTGCATTCGTCTCTGTAGATTTCCTGGATAGGAAACCATGTTGGTTATCTGTTACGAGTGGTCTGAGAAATACTGATATTCTTCCGTGCAATATGAATTCAAATACCTTGGCTACTGCGGATAAAATAGATATAGGACGGTAGTTATTAATTAGTGATGGGTCTCCCGATTTTAGTATAGGGCAGACGCGAGTGATTTTCCAGGCGTCAGGGAACGTACAAGTTTGTATTGCTAAGTTAAATATAAAGTGTAACGGGTCCCTGAGGCTTTCAGCACATCCCTTAACTACATACTGTACCCGATACCTAGTTGAGGCTATCGGCTACGCCAGCAGACATTAAGCCGTAGTTGAGATTATGGGAAGAGTTATGAAAAGATAGCGCTCAAATCGAGTCAAGAGGAATGTCAAGATGACGTAGAAGGTCTAGGATTAAGAAGGCACTGACAGCAGTCAAGCAGATGGAATTATGGATGGAAATATGAAGCTTTATTAAGATCTATGTGGAACATGGTATTTAAACATCTCAGAAGAGAAGATATAACAAGCATTATATATGGTAATAATTTGAAGGAAGTCAGATAACCCTTAAGTTATTGTATAACTTAATAGCCGAGATGATCGGGGTTCGAGATTATATTTGTGACGCAAGACCACAGAGGTGGGGAGAAAGTCACGTGACTGCGCCAGGGAGGTGCAGGTCAATGCAGTCTAGAGACAGTCAGTCGAGCTCTGTAAGCAGAGGAGTTGAGCTTAGTGAGCAAGAGAGTCAAGTACAGTTAGCACGGCAGTCGAATTCAGACAGCGAGCTGAGTGGGACATGCGCCGAGCGTATGGTAAAAGTCGCGCAGCGAGCAGCATTTGTCACGGAAAGTGAAAGCGACAATTTTAACTTCACCAAGCAGAGAACGGAAAGTAGGTCAGTGAGCCAGGCAGACACCCGCAGTAGGCAGCGTGAAGACCGGTTACAGAACCAGCTGTACGGGCCAAGCAAGCATGAGAAGGCCGGGGTTTAGAACAGCACTGTAGAACGAGTCGGAGAACTTTATTGCAAGCTGCATTTTGGTTACGCAGAACAGCATAGCAGAGCGGCATGGCGAGCGGGTTATTTTCATTTTTATACGCAAGCAATATGATAGAAGCTGAACTTCATTATAACATTGAGTTGGGAATTGTATTCAGTAATTGAATTGTGCAGGCAGATAGTTACGAGATACTGCAACTTTGAACTTCAAATGAACATAGTTATTCAATGACATTACGACTATGCATTTCATAACGGAACATGCAGAGCGACCATGGGGTCCAAGTAACATTAACGATTTTAGGCAAACGAAATGTTACAGGCATATGCACTTATGAACATTGGCACGTGCATTAATGCAATTCTTTCTTATGAAGTGTTATAAATTACCGAGTACGAACACAGCTACAGGGTGTTTCATAAACTTAGACACTCTCATAAATAAATTTTATTTTCTGCAAGTGAAACTAAACCGCTGTGGAGATTGAACTTTCAACACTCAAACCGAACATTGTATGGGACAGTGGCGTAACGTAGAAGAGGAATATGGGGTACGCTGTTTCTATGAACTTTTTCGTGAGGATTTGGACAGTATCCGCTATGGATAACCAGCAGTTTATCATGTCGGAGTAAACGAAGACAGAGACGCGATGGCACCACAGAGCGATGGATTCGATTCCTGAAGAGGAGGAGGTCCACCAGCTGATTCACTTGGGGTTTGAAGGCAATCGTCATTGCGTGGGTGGAATGATATTCACGCCGATCTTTCGAGAAATTCATTACATAAGGATAATCGACGATCTTTGAAATTTAATAACAGCTGATTATGAGAAGGTACTGTAAGAGTTATAACTTCCTGATATGATTATTTTCATGAATACTGGGCACACATGTATATTTTTCTAATAGGAGTGATACGATTATTTAGACATGGCTTTGACTTTATATGCTTCAAATTTTGCTAGAATATGGCGTGACCATATGATATGGCAGGCATCATTATACGAAATTCTCACCATTGGTTGGCTTTATTAAGCAGATGTTTGGTCTTTTAGACATTTTTCCAGTAAGGATAGTTTTCATGAATAGTTTTTTTTGTGTGACGAGTATTTCGAACTCGTGATCTGCAATTGATTATCTATATTACTTCGTCAGTTCATTGCATACTAGCGAGTGTGTATTATTCATCAGTAGGGATTTTTTCCATTGAATTGTTTAGAGATATTAAGATGTTATTCACTTTAGTGAATGAATATCGCTTTTATATGACAACTAGAGACTTGTTAATTCCGATCTGGTACATTCACTCATTTAGTCTTCGAGATGGGGTCTTTCGTATTTATACGATTGTATGGTGGTAACTCATCTTACCCATCGTTCAGGGCACTATCATGTTAGTCGACGGGGCAAGGTCTTTCGTATTTATACGATTGTATGGTGGTTACTCATCTTACTTGCCATTGAGGGACTCATTTTTATCATCCGAGTGCACTTGAGATTGTAAGAGAATCAAACAAGGAACTACTAGTCACATATCAGTCGAATTTTTGTTAAATAAAGTAAAGATAAATGTCAGCAGGGTTACATTTGTAATTCTTGTTTGCCAATCCAATATTTTGTTGCTATACTCTTTTGAGAGTACTTTCAGTTTAACAGCTGGTACAGCTGATGCTTTTGATGATTTTTATAATTGCGTTTGATACATTTGAGAAGGATTTAAAGTAATTGAATCTTGTAAGATGAATCATTAATGGTCAAATTTATTTTAAGGCAGATCAGTATTGCATATTTTGATATGAGAGATTATAGCACATTGGTGTTTTTCTGTGATGTGAATTATGAGAATTGTAAGAGAATTTATGCTATTTGAAAGCAGATCTTGAATTACTAAGGTAATATTTTTTCTAATTATTTAAGAAGTTGTCTAGATGTGATCAGAGTAATTACAGTTATTGGAGATTGTGTGCGTTGATAATTTGAAGCCAGTTATATAATTTTTGTAGATCATGCAACATGGTTAAGTGAAGTTTGTGATAGGCATTTTGTGGAAGTTGCCAAGTGATAGTTGCAATATTGCTAATGTATTTTGAGGCAGACATGAGGTTGTCGAACCCAGTCTAGCATAATTGTTGAGATTCACGCTGTATGCGCTGAATATTTATGGAGTTTTGTGGAATAATTGTGGTATTCAAATGTGATATTTGAAGAAGTAAGGATACATAATGTAGTTGTGGATAGTCAGATCCAACGTAATGTCGTGAAGGCAATAATATTTTTTGGCATGATAATTAAATACGAGATATAACTTGGAAGTGATAAAACTGTAAGACAACGTTCTATAACCCATATTAAACAATTTGTTAGGAAATTAAACAAATAAATAAAGTTGATAATACAAGATTTTCTGAGAATAATAATTAATGAAATAATAATCTGAAATTTAAGCATATTAATGATCTGACCTAATGAAATAAAAATCAGAATGACTAGATGAAATAATAAAAATCTAAATAACCAGAAGAATAAAATTTAAATATATTAATAAATTAAATTTTGGAATAAATCAATGAATTAAATAAATGGATGAATTAAAGATTGGATAAATAAACTGATTTAATAAATTAATAGGTGATTGGATAGATGATGAATAATCTGAAGAAGGTGATAATTAATTAAAGAAGCTGATGATCAATGAATTTATATGGAATTAAAATAAATTTAATTGAGATATAATTTAAGAAATTGCAACTTGAGTTGAGGAATTAAACAATTTATATTGATGATTTAAGGTAATTTAATCTGAAGAAGATGATAAAATAAGAGTGTGTGAATAATTAGAAAGTATAATGAAGTGATGATAATAATTTTCATTTAAATGATTTAATGGTGATGAGTTAATGATTCTGACAGGAATATGTTGAATTTTGAGATGAGAATTAATGTGAGAAATATTTAACATTGATGATGATGATGATGACCAATGAGCAGTGGATTTTCTGTAATTCACAAACAAGCAATTGTTAATGACAATGTAAATAGTGTAAATTAATTATTCGATGTTTAGGAGCATTTTTCTAACGTATTCAACATTTAAATTATGCCATGCAAGCCATAAATTACGTGATATTTAAAATATGTGATTGTAATATGTATGTTTAGACAGATAAATAATATTTTCAAATCCACATTCATGATGTTAATTTAAAGAGAAATTAGGTCTCAGGTATCACGAATGTCAGTGACGAAAGACATAGTGCTACGGTGATTCTGAGAACATAAGAGAACTTTAGAGAATTTCCCTGTTTTATGTGGATTAAATTCTTTTGATTAGAAAAGAGATGGTTCGATTTTTGGACAATGACAATTTAACGTTGGCATTCGACCATGCTCTCAGGTAGGATGAATATTTAAAATGTCTGTCTGACTATCAAAGTGAAATAAATTTGTTTTTATCTTAGTTGTGATCTGATGATGGTGTGATTTTCCTTTGTCTTTCCTTGTCTTGATTAAGGCTTAACCGGAAAGGATGTGGTTTGCTAGGAATTCAGTTGATGGCGCCCATTTATATTTGCATTTTTTTTTATTAATTTAAGCCCGTAACGACCCTAGAGATACTTTGTCTCGTGTTACCCTCTGCTTTTTCGATATCTCAGCTGAATTTCCGACACATTCCTTATTTGACTAGATGTTCATTTAACTCCGCTCTGTCCTGGAACTCCAGGAATGCGATGTAATAGCAGATGGGTCATCGCATCCCCAGGACGAACGGGTACAATACGGTGGAATATTATCAGGACCAGCCAACGACTTAGGTTTTAATTTTTTAAATGCCATTTCTATCTCTTCCTTTGAGACAAGTTTTATGTGAAGGGTGTTGGGAGTATTCGAATTGCAGGCTGGGACTTTGTATTGGGCTGACAGAGAGTCATACACTGATTTGAAATATGACGCGAAACCTTCAACAATGGAATCACCCCTGTCCAATTCTTCATTATCATATTTAAAAGTGTCGCATGAGTTCCTATTTTTTTTCTTGTTTTTAATAAACGTCCAAAATTTCTTTGAGTCCCTGCTAATGTTTTGTTCAATATTATGGATATATTTCTTATAAGATAATTTAATGTCCTTTTTAATTTCTGGCCTTAATTCTTCAAAACGTAGTCTATGATGATCTGAGTAATGTTTTCTCTTCCTATGGTGTTCCTTCTCCTTCAATTTACTCTTTATTTCCTTAGAGAACCAGACAGGATATTTTCTGCCCGTTTGTCGTTTACATATAGGAACGGTTTCGCCAAGTACTGTGTTAAAAATCTGATAAAACAGGTCTACTGCAGTATTTACATCAGTGCACTCGTATATTTGACCCCAGGCACTATCCCTCAACCGAGTGTACATTTGCTCAAAATCGGCTTCCCGGAAGTTATAGGTATCATTAGGCTGGATAATTACTTGGTTTCGACATATAGTTAGAGATATTTCCACATCCAGAGCTGGGTGATGGCGATCCTGCGGTAAGAGTGGGTCTGTGTTTTCCGTTACATTTATGTTGGGTTTGTTGGATAGAACTAAGTCCAGCGTCCTCCCGTTACAGTTTAGTACTGAATTATAAGATTTTAGCTGAAGATAATTAATAAAATTTACGAGTTCTCTTGTGTGAATATTGTCATCTTTAATTATTTTACTTTGTATTGTTGGGATATTGAAGTCACCAAATATTAATAAATTTTTATCATATATTTCTGTGCGGGATTCCATCCACCGATATAGTTGCCTGTACGATTCTACTTTCGAAGCTGGTGGGATGTAAACATTACAGACGTACCAAATATTTCCTGAAATAACCAGTTTCACTAATAGACATTCCAAGCTGCCAGTCATTCTTTCGACCTTGAGTACTGTTAATCCGCTCCGAACCAAGACAGCCACCCCACCCCCTGTTCTGGCAGGCCTCTCAGCCCTGTATACTCTGTACATATCACAACAGACCTCACTGTCAGCGATTTTACTAGATAACCAAGTTTCTGTAATTAGAATTAAGTCATGCTTTTTGGTGATCAGGTTTTCATTGAATAAATCTAATTTTGTATTCATTCCTCCTACATTTTGATAATAAATGGATAATCTAGATTTTGATACCATTAGAGAGTGTTCAGGTCATCCTCATTTCGAATTACGATGTCTCGAGAACCTTCAGATTTGCGTATTTTAATGTGTCCATTTCTTACCCAGAAGAAAGAACACTCCTTCTCTCTCCTGATGTTCCGAGCTTGTGACAGTAATTTCCTCTTCTCTGGTGATAAACTTTCGTTCACATAAATTACACTGTCCCCAGGAAGACCGACGTGACGAGTGGAGAGATTCCGTTATTGTTACTTGTTATTTGTGTTACGTCCCTTTTAAAATCTGCGGCTTTTTAGAGACGCTGCGGTGCCGAAATATCGCCCCGAAGGGGATCTTTAATGTGCCAGTAAATCTACTGACACGGCTCCCTCACATTGCGCACGCTCAAATGGCAGCTGACAGCATCAGGATTCGATCTTGCAGCCTTGGACACAGCAAGCGAGAACGTTACCGCTAATGTCACGCAGCCAGCAAGGAAATTAGAGAGATCACCCAAAAGCACCCGCACATTCTTAACCAGGTAGTTGACTTCATACAATTACTATTATTATTATTATTATCATTATTATTTATGTCGTTCCAGCCAGCTATGGACCACATTAAACCAACTGTCTTCTTCCTCGGGCTTTAACATTTGTCCAGTACCGTCTGATTCGTTCTCGGTGGTGCTTCTTCCTGTCATCGGTCCACGTTTTGACTGATGTAATTGAGGCTTTCCTTGGAAACGCCGGTGCTTTTGAAGTTTCATTTTAAGGGTTATTCGCTTCTGAATATCGTCAAATGTAATCCGCACTTCTAAGCCCCGCCGTTAGCCAGACTTGGTTTTCTTTCCCGGAAAGTAGGTAAGATATTTTTATTATTTGTTTATTGTTATTGTTGTAGTGTTATAATTTTTTTCAGTCGGGCAACACCGATTTTACCCAATTGTAATTGGTAGTTCCCTAATCCTGAAAATATTTACATGTGAACAATGTACATCTAATATGGTGTATGTTACTGTATCAATATTGGGATGTTCTAGACTTGGCAACAGACACATGCTAGATTGCTGGACAAACGCAGGCAGTTAGCGATGCGGGGTGCAAGGCCAAGGAGGGTAAGAGATAACGTAACAAGACAGGAAATACCTTCCAGTTCAGTGCAGGCAGCAGCACGGAACACCCAAGTGCACAATCCACAATAACCTGACCGTTCACTAACAATCACACTAAGCAAGCAAACTTGAAGGTCAATCACCACTTAGTATCTAAACAAAAAATCACATATCTTGACTAGTTGTGCTAGTTTCATTGTTGGTTGGTTGGTTCCTTAGTTTAAGGGCTGCGACAACGCGGCCATGTAGTGCCGTGTACTTTGTGTGTGTGTAGAATCTGTCTGATAACCGGTGTTCATTGTGATGACTGTATTAGTGTGTGTTATGTGTTTTTTAATTCAAGTTAGGACTGCAGACGATAATTTCAAGTTCAGTAGTTTCTACTTTCACTACCAAGTGCTACCGTCCACGACACCTAGCTGTGAACTTGGCTGCTACTGGATGCCATCGCAACCAGCGCCTGGTGACTAACGTTGGAACAAATATAGTGTTATCAAATTAACCTACAAATTTGAGCTTCCAAAAGTGTAGTTAGTGGAAGGTTCTTTTTCATGCTAAAAATCGTTGACATGGGAAAGCCGGCTTTACTTCCCCTCCGAAGGAAGGCATACTGAGGAATTTTAACGCTCTTAAGAATCCGGCTGCCTCGGCCGGGTGTGAACCCGCGACCTTGGGCATAGAAGCTGCTAATTCAATTACTACTCCAACTAAATAAGTGTACATATTGTTAATATTCATACTTGTAGCCTAAGGTTAAGGATATGATAATCTCTTTACGATCAAACCTGTTCATCCAAGTTCTCATGTAATTTTTTACAGGATTAGGGAACCACTCATTACTATTGGATACAATCGTGTTGACCGACTGAAAAAAGCAATACATTTCGATTACTAAGGCAACACTTAACAAGAAGTTCCGTTGCGAACTAAAGAGCCTACTTTTCTTAAAATTTAAGATTCATGCCAATGTTTAATCTATATGGATCTTTCTAGAATAATGACGAAATTAAGTTGGTAATATCGAAATTTCTAATTAGTTCGAAATACTGTATAACTGGCATAATGTAGCCTAATAGAGAACTAAAGTTGGCAGCCCTGGTGATTGAATATATCGTTAGTTCCATCTCTTAAGGTACAGAATACAAAATTTCGTTGAAGTCCAATGGATAGCATGGACGTTACATGCAGTTAAACATTGGATCTAACAGCGCGCGTAAAATCATGTTGCCAACAATGACATACATGTATTGGTCAGAAATAATCTGAAATAATATGATCTATTGTTGTGTCAATTTTGAATGAAATCCATTAGTTACTATAGAAGTTACATGCATTTTAAAATTGGACCTATCAGCAGGCTTAGAATCTTGTTTGCAGCACTGGCGTAGGCCTATATTAGTTACTCCAAATTAATCTAGAATGCCAGGTACTATACGTGTGCAAAGTTTAGAGCTATTGGCTTGCATACTTTCTGATATATTGATATTAGGGTAACAAAAATAGAGACAATATTTATTAACAGTTGGCAGCCCTGGCTACTCTTAAGAATCGGCATAGTCGTAGCTGTTATGGTACATATAGCACACACGACATTTGGTTGAAATCCAAATGATAGTATAGAAGTTGTATGTATTTAAATTTGGACCTCTCAGCGGGCTTAGAATCATGTTGGTAGCACTGACGTATACAAGTTACTCCAAATTGATCTAGAATGTCAGGTACTATACGTGTGCATAGTTTAAGGCTGTCGGCTTGCATACTTTCTGATATATGGGTATTTGGATTTAAAAAATGAAAGCATTTATTAACAGTTGGCAGCCCTGGTGACTCTTAAGAATACGCTCAGTCATATCTGTTTATGTACACATAGCACATATGAAATTTGGTTGAAATCCAATTGTTAGTGTAGAAGTTATATGCATTTAAAATTTGGACCTATCAGCAGGCTTATAATCATTTTGGCAACACTGCCATGTATGGCCTCCTGGAAATTAAACTGCAATATTATTATCTATACGTGTACCAATTTTGAAATAGCTCCCAATCATACCTTCCAAAATATCCAACATGGAGCTCAAATTTCAATTGCGATTTTTCAGCAGCCGGTAGCACTGACATCATCTTCAAATATGGCCGTGAGATACTTAGGAATAGATCTTTACTCCTACCAAATTTTGTTTCGACTGCTGCAGCCGTTTAGGAGTTGATAGGGGACACACACACACACAGCCAGACACGATAGTGTTATTGAAACTAGCGTAACCACCATCGCTAATTTATAACAGTATCTAGCGTTCTATTAGTTGTTTACGAGACTGTATGATTGAGTCATTTCTGGAATTTTGATTATTCCAATGCGAAGTCCGGTCGTGTCCCCTTCAAAACTGTAAAGAGAGTTACACATGTGGACATGTAATTGCCTGGTGCGAGCTGTATTGAGGTGAGGGTGGCGAAATCGATACGATATAGTGGAGAGTTGAAGAGGGAACTGACCCCTGTTATAACATCTGCCACCAGACAATATAGTGTGTCTCCAGACCGCAGATAACCCACCTGACTTGGGCCCAGCGAGGGTCAAGAAATATTGGATGGGGACTGCAGCTAACTCTCAGAAAACTAGCCTTTATTTTCCAGAACAACTCACCACCACCCTCTATCACCCTCTCCCTCCCTCCCTCCCTCCCTCCCTCCCTCCCTCTTGGGAATCAGTCCACGACATTTCAGAGAGCATTATTACAGTAAAGCACCAACTGCGGTAACTGCTAAGGTACAACGTCATGGGGACAATGATCTGTTGTTGTTGATTTATATAGGGGCTTCGCGACATCGTAGTCATGTACCCCCGTGTAATTAGGTATCTGTGGAATTATTTGACTGATAACATGTGTTATTGTGTTGGCTACATTAGTGTGATTATTTGTAATTTAGATAATAATAATATCGTATGGCCACGGTGGCCGGGTGCAAGCTTTCATGATTGACTCCCAGAGGGTAGCTTGCATGTCGAATTTTGTTGTTCCTTGAAGCGCAATGAAAGTCAAGGAGGTTAGATATCTAAGCTCCTCGACACTGTAGCGCTTTCGAGTAGAGAAATGAGGAACTTTGTGTTGGCGGATAATCCCGAGATTAATTTTGCCATTATGAACATGGCCTACTGAATTCCAATGGGTTCTTTAACATGCCAATATTGTACGACATGCGTGTCATAATTTTTGCCGCCTTTCAAAAAACACTTACAACGGCTAGGAGCGAACCTGCAATCCTGGGGTTGGTAGACCGACACGACAACCACTCACCCACCGTGGCAAGATTGTAATTTAGATGAGGATTGGGAATGTGGCAGCCGTGACCTTAATTTAGGAACCATCCCAGGATTTGCCTGGAGCAGACGTGGGAAACCAAGGAAAACCACTTCCAGGATGACTGAGGTGGGAATCTAAACCACGTCTACTCAGTTTCACCTAATGAGACTAAGTGTACCCCGTTCCAGCCCTCGGACCAGAATTAAATTTCCTGGCAGAGCCACGAATCGATCCAGGGCGATCCGCGGTAACAGCATAGAGTGCTAGCCACTACGCAACGAGGCGGACGACAATGATCTATGGGCTCAGAAAACTAGGGTTCGAATCCCACCTTCGATCATAATTGAAAAGGTTTCCACGGTTCCTTAATTTCAAATCCAAGCAAATGCCAGGTAGGCCACTCCCAACTTCTTGCACAGTTTCAAACATGTTCATTCATTTCATCTCGACAGGCTGCGAGGCGTAGCTGTAACTTTCTCGCCTGCTGTTCCCAAGGTTGCAGGATCAAATCCTGGCGCAGTCAGTTGACATTTGAGGATGCGCAAATGTGAGGGAGCCGCGTCAGTAAATTTATTGGCACGTTAAATATCCCCTTCGGGGCACAAATCCGGCACCCTGGCGTCTCTAAAAGCCACAGTAGTTAAAAGGGACGTAAAACAATTATTATTATTATTATCATGATTTCATCGCTCATTAACTCTTATGGTGAGCTTGTCACTGGAAATACATCCGACTGGAAAAATCATTCCTCATGCAGAAACGTATCTCACTTCACCCTTGACGCTATAGAATAAAGAATATACAAATTGGAGTACGTATATCCCATGGTTGCAAGAGAGCACAAATATTATTCGTAGACAGAAAGACATGTCTGCTTCAACAACTGAAGTTCTTTAACGTTGCTGTTGTTGCTTCATTTAGGGTCTTGATGTATTGAGGTTAACATAACGTCCGTGAGTTTGGAAAACCTCTATTTATCTATTAATCTATTAATCCATTTATCCATTTATCTATTTATTTTGACCACGTAGTTCTGCCCCTTAAAACAACAATAACTAACTATCTATTTATCTGTGTATTTATTTATTTAAATATCAACACCACTGAGTTTTTCTAACAAGTATGACACGTTTTGCTGAAAACTGTATGATTCTATATTAGAAACTAACGTTTACCGTTAAGCTAACTTGTTGATAATTGTTTTAGTACCTAAAACACTCATTCATCTGGAAATTATGTAATGTTCTACGTTTTATTATGAGCCCTTTATTGCAGTTTATATATAATACGATCATTTGTGAGGAAGATGAATACGAGTGTAAATAGTCAAGACAATTAGTTTTAAGTTACTATTAAGGTAAATGTTCATCAGCATAGCTCATCTGATGAAATATTTCAGAGCTACCCTGCTAGCAGGAGGCCGATGCCCTTTATGGGATTTACCAATGGCTAATAATAATAATAATAATAATATAAGAAAAGAATGAAACGAAATGTAGGTAAAGGTATTTGAGGTGAATAATCCTGTATGTTGTGTATCTAGTGTAGATGAGAGAGGAATCGAACTCGCCTCTTCTCAGATCGGGCTCACCAGGTGGACTGAACTCCGTTCCAGCCCTTGGACCAGAATTAAGTTACTTGGCAAAGCCTGGAATATAATCCGGGCCTCCACGGCGACAAACAAAAATGCTAGTCAACTACACCAAGGTGAACTTCTTGAGAATAAAAGACCTGAAGAGGCTTGAACAGATGTACATTCCCTTTGAACCTTTGTTGTTGTTGTTGCTGTTGTTGTTGTTGGAAAGAAAAATATAGAGGCATTGCAACATCGTGGTCGTTTAGCCCCATGTACTTAGGTGTGTGAAGGATTTGCCTCATAACCCGTGTTATTGTGGTATCTGCAGACGTATGAGTGTCTGTAATTGAGACGAGGATTGGAAAGAAGATGGCCGTGGCCTAAGATATGAACCATCCCGGCATTTGCACCAAGTAGAAATGGGAAACAACTTCTAGAATGGCTGAAGTGGGGGTGGAACCCACCTCTCCTAGGTTTTGCCTCGCGAGGCTAAATGTACCCCGTTCCAATCTTCGAACCACAATTATATTTCTTTGCAGAGTCAGGAATTGAAATCAAGACCTCTGGAGATTCAGAATCTAAATACGTTCCCTCAGACCACAGAAGGCGGAGATGATACATCTCAAATGGATCCATTTCTCTAATCCTCAAGGTAATTTATTTTCGGAAAGCATGCCCGACCGCAAGGGTCATATTCAGTCGATCTACTCTGTTCTGGATTTCATTTTGCTACACACAGCTTGAATATGAGTGAATGTGTAATCGAAATACGAACTTCAAAAGCGTTTCATTTTCTTTCTTCATTTGGCAGTATTCCTTCCCCCAAAGGGTTGGGCTAGTGTCTAGGGGATAGCCTAGTGTACAGGAGAAGCAGAACTGGTGAACTGTAAAGTATGTGTGTGTGACACTTTAATTAGCGGGGTGAAAAACGAGGGTTTGAAAACTGTTTTAATTTAGTTCCGTGTATAATATGAGGTGAGGGAGAAAGAGAGCATTAAGGGGGAGTAAAGAGGAGGGACAAGGATGGAGCGAGTGAAAGGGAGATTATAAAGCCCCTCTGGATATGAGTGGGACGGGATGGGGGCCAAGTAGGGTGCTACAAAAATTGATTTGCACTGCTAAAAAGAAAAAAATATTTCTGCTCTATATATGCACTCGACGTGTTGGAAAGCAGGTACAGGGTGATTATCACATTCTATTAACAAATGATTAAAGTTCTATAAAGCTCGCTCAACAATGGCGCTTAGTGAGTGAGTATTCGGACATCCTATGTTTGAATCCTGGTGTTCATCCTGAGTGTGGTATTTTCTTTTTTTCAGATGCTCATCACTCGCTTTAGCCAAATACCGAGATTTTACATCATTTCAAGTAAACGGGCACCTATTTCAGTCCTGTAACTCAATAATGCCTCGAATCCAGTCACACAAGAGCACAGGTTTTAATACGAATCCATTAGACGTTTAGTGGGGTATATTATCATGATGTCAAGAGTCTCTTAGATGTAGCAAATACTACAAAGCTCATGGAAGTAAGTAGTATTTTATCATATTGATCATATTTTCCAGAGTTTCCCTTAGAACTGAGAACAATCCCAGAATAAAGTATATTTCTGTGACCCTCTATCCTGATTTAGGTATTTGAAATTGATGATGCTAATAATAATTATAATAATAATGTTATTGGTTTTACGTTCCTTTTAACAACTGTGACTTTTAGAGACGCCGGGATGTCGGAATCCACTGACACGGCTTCCTCGAATTTTTGCACCCTCAAATGCCAACTGACTGCGCCGGGATTCGATCCTGCAACCTTGGGGACAGCAGGCAATAACGTTACATCTGAGCCACGCAGCCAGTCGATTTGAAATTGATGCCACATGATTGACTCAGATATGGACAATACCGTTTTAATACTTTCAAACCAGAATTTAAACCCTTAACAGAGATGAGAATCAATCCCGGTTCTCCAGGTGTGCAGCCAATGACGCTAGCCACTACACCATGTGTACAGAGAGTTAGGGTAAAACTTCAGCAGCACGGTCTTCCCGCTAAGACTTGCGAGTGGGCGAAAGTTGACCATGCGATCCCTATGAATTACGAACACACCTCGATATAAATGTCTCGCTCACCAAACCTTATCACATGGCGACCGCGAATATAGTCACAGATATAGTGACTTGGCGGTGATTAAGGTGAAACAATGTGGCCATCTGCAAAATCGGGAATGTTATTTCTTCAAATTGTAAGTACCAAATATAAAATTCGATCTAATACAAACAAATTAGAAAAATGAATAAAATGGCTTTAATAAATATATCATCAATACACAAATAGTACGGAAATAAACAATAAATTTGATTAAAGAACAGAACAAAAGAAGAAACATGAAATTCTATAAAAAGGACATTCGAGTTTTGAAACAAAAAATATTTTAAATTTAGAAATTTACCGTAACCTATAGCCTATTCTCCCAAATATACGCATGATGCAGTCAGTAGCCGTCGCGTCATCTACTAATGTGAGATTAAACGCATATCACTGATTCAGAATTCTTCATACTCAGTAGTAGGTCTGGAAGATCAGTACACTCGGATTGTTGGCCACTATGAAAACGGGTATACATTCCGTGCGTTGAAGGGAGAAAGCCACCACCACGCTGCGAGTGGCCAAACTTGTAAGATGTTAAGTATTACCAGGATAGAGGTGGAGAATGTGTGTGTGTGTGTAAAGTTTTGAAGCCAATCTTCCAGTGTTGCCTGTAAGAACTGTTAGTTGTAACTCTTCAGTCGGTCGACACGAATTTGCCCAATGACTGTACGGAATACAATTTATCTTCTTCTTTATACAGTGTGGTCCACCCGCCCCTTATTTTTTTCTGGAGGAAGGCAACCCAACTAACGCGTATATCACAGTCATCCTAAAAACATTAGTACGTCCATTGTACAACTTTACTGTTGAGTGCATCCTCGCGAATATAGTAGAAATCAATAGTGGCAGTGTTCTTTCAATTACCTCAAATATAATGCATGATTGAAAAGATCAGAGCTCCGAATAACACCTTCTTACGTTTGGGCAGGAAGTGTCTACGAATAGATTCAATACATGCCAGCAATACACTGTGGTTCTCGGTAGCTATGGTGGCTAAATCATGACTTGCCAGAGTAGCGTCAACGAAGTCGCATAGTAGTAGGCTCGAACCTTGAACTAGTACATTTTTTTTGCTTAATGTCGTTTATTGTGGATGTATTATAGACGCATATCTATCTGTTCCAACTCGATTCCCGGTCAATGCATGTGAGATTTTCGAAGTGAAATGCCATGTCCTGTGGTTCGGATTCCACGTAAAAAGGAGGTCCCGTGGCTCATAATCACCAGATTCACGGTCACGTAAAACTACAATCTTCCTTCCTTCCTTTATCTGTTCCAACGAGTGATTTTTTATTTGGTCCTCAAAAGGACCGTACTTTTCCCATGGTACGCAGCCAGATTGGACGACGACATAACGATCTGTAGAACGAAAGCAAGGTATCCTGTATATTCAAGGTAGCAAGTATTCGAAATTTTGACCACCTTTGTTTAAATGAAAACTCCGACTAAATCAGACGACCCACATAACAAATCTATTTGCCTACCCACATAACAAATCTATTTGTTATGTGGGTAGGCTCACGAATAAATACATCAGACCGAAACTATAATTTCTTTCAACGGCTTCTGTGCGAAAAGCGATTGCTCTACACTTACAGTAATAGTTAGTTAGTGAGGTTTTAAGGGGCGGAACTACGAGGTCATCTTCCTCAAACATACAGTAAATACAGATAATTATAATGTTATTGGTTTTACGTCCCTTTTAACTACTCTGGCTTTTAGAGACGTCGGGGTGCCGGAATTTTGCTCCGAAGGGTATCTTCAACGTGCCAGTAAATCTACTGACACGGCTCCCTCGCATTTGCGCACCCTCAAAAGCCAGCTGACTGCGCCAGGATACGAACCTGAAACCTTGGGCACAGCAAGCGAGAACGTTACCGCTGAGCCTCACAGCAAGGCAGTAATTACAGAACGTGTCATATTATTATAAATATTGAACTATTAAAATTCTAATTATCACGAATAGAGTCGCCTCCGTTGCGTAGTGGTCAGCGTGATTAGCTGCCACCCCGGACGTCCTGGGTTCGATTCCCGGCTCTGCCACGAAATTTGAAAACTGGTATGAGGACTGGGACGGGGTCTGCTCAGCCTCGGGTGGTCCAAACAAGTAGAGGGGTTCGATTCCCACCTCACCCATCCTCAAAGTGGTTTTCCGTGATTTCCCACTTCGCCTTCGGGAAAATACCGGGATGTTACCTACCGTACGGCCACGGCCGCCTCCTTCCCTCTTCCTTGCCTGTCCCTCCCGATCGTCCCCTCCCTTCCCATCCGTCAAGAGGACCCTGTTCGCTTTGCAGGTGAGGCCAACTGGGCGAGGTGCTGATCCCACCTCCCCAGTTGTATCCCCCAGACGAGATGTTTCAAGCTCCAGGACACTTCCCGTAGAGGCGGTAATGATGGGATCCCTCGCCGAGTCCGTGGGAAAACCTAACATGGAGGGTAAAATCGACTAAAAATATAATAATTATAACGAATACTATCCATCCATGGTATTGAACAGTATTTAGGGAAAATAGCCATTTAAATGAGACAAGAAAATAACTTTCCCTATCGTATTCGTAGATAATGTGAACAAAACCAAGTTGAAATCTTGTTGTACGAGGTAGGGAGGGTATAATAAAATAGTTAAAGAGAATTTTAAAAGTCTGCCGTTGGATTGTCTTGAACCCGGGATCTTCGAAAGAGCGAGCGGGCGCAATAACACTTGCACATATTTTCAACACACTCTGGAGGTTTTTGTTGCGCTTCTTATTAACGCGTATGGTAAAATATTAAATTATTACAGTTAGATCTTAAATATTGATTGGAATGCATTCAGTACCAAGCATGTTTTCTAATTTACTTAAAGCAAGTTTCGCGACCGTTTTGCGTTATTAAGGCGAATTAACTGCAAATAATGCCCTCAACGACAGCCCTTCGGTTTTATTTCATACAACATAGCGTACAAAATGCTAGCGTGTGATACACTTCGGTAATACAAGCGGGTGTACTGACGAAGAGAACAGAATCATACAGGATTTTGTACCAGCGATCACAGCAGCTTCCTTGTCAGCGAGTGTCGTGTGATACGGGCCTAAAGATTTGCTAAGACTATTTGTTAAAATTTAATAACAAAACAAGATGTTCGGTAAAGAATAGATAGCCTACTTTCTCCTAAATGAATGGGTATTGTTATAATTCGTTGTCCTTTTCAAGGAGTATAATTGAATGTTAGTTGTAGTAGCTTCTTGAAATACAACGTGCTATACGGATATTATACTGAATATGATGTGCCCTTTGCTAGTGCTACCTCTGTAAAGAAAATTCATTCAATTCGGTTTCGCCTTGTTTGAATTGATAAGGGGAATCGATTTGCACACATACATGGCCGCTATCTGCGAACTATTGGGTTGATGACCTCGTAGTTCAGTCAAGAGATGCTTCCCACAAAAGGTATGTTGTTGACAAATTTGGTAGAGATCAAATGATTAGGTTGGTCGTAATTTGATTTAAGCTTTTAACATTTCGGTGGCCGCCATTCCGTTTCGGTCAAGATGGCGGCGATATACAACATGACACTGAGGTGGCCTTTGCTAGTGCTACCTCTCTACCAAACTTCGTTCCATTCGGTTTCACCGTGTTTGAAAAAATAGGGGGAATCGATTTCACACATACATGGCCGCCATCCGCACATTATTGGCCTGATGACCTTGTAGTGTGATCAAAGGATTTTCTATACATAAAGGTATGTTGTTGCAAAATTTGGTAGAGATCAGATTATTAGGTTGGTCGTAATTTGATTCAAGCTTTTAACATTAGGATGGCCGCCATTAAATTTTCGTCAAGATGGCGGCGATATAAAACATGGCACTGGAGTGCCCTTCGCTAGTGCTATCTCTGTACCAAATTTTGTTCAATTCGGTTTCACCGTGTTTGAATTGATTGGGGGAATCAATTTGCACACATACATGGCCGCCATCTGCACACTAATTGGATGATGACCTTGTAGTTCAAACAAACGACACTCGCCATATAAGTATATATTGTTGCAAAATTTGGTGGAGATCGGATTATTAGGTTAGTCGTAATTTGATAAGCTTTGAACATTTTGGAGGCCGCCATTACGTTTTCGTCAAGATGGCGGCGATATAATACATAACACTGAGGTGTCCTTCGCCAGTGCTACCCCTGTACCAAATATCGTTCAATTCGGTTTCACCGTGTTTGAATTGATAGGGGGAATCGATTTGCACACATACATGGCCGCCATCTGCAAACTATTGGGCTGATTACCTTGTAAATTAGTCAAAAGACGCCCGCCATATAAATATATGTTGTTGCAAAATTTGGTAGAGATCGGATGATTAGGTTATTCGTAATTTGATTTAAGCTTTAACATTTGGGTGGCCGCCATTACGTTTCCGTCAAGATGGCGGCGATATAAAACATGACACTGAGGTGCCCTTTGCTAGTTCTACCTCTGCACCAAATTTCGTTCAATTAGGTTTCACCGTGTTCGAATTGATAGGGTGGGGGCAGACATTCAGAGTACACACACTCACACACACACAGACACACAGTCTCACACACACACACACTCACACACAGACACACAATTTATGGCCCTGTGTAGATCTCATAAGTCTTCTTTCATTTTTTGCAAAAATCGAAAGTATGCTAATAATACCATGGGAAATTCTAAGGAATACGTATACTTCGATGCAAGCACTGGCGATCAGAATATCCTTCGATATGTTGTTGTTTTGTTTCATGTGAGGGGCTAGAACAACGCGGTCATTTAGCCCCGTTTACTTGGGAGTGTGTGTAGAATTTGTCTGATAACCTGAGTTATTGCGGGCTTATAATAATGTGTGTATTTGCAATTAAGGATTGGGAAGGAGGCGGCCGTGGCCTTAAGATAGAATCCGTCCCGAAATTTGGCCGGAGTAGAAGTGGGAAACCACGGAAAACCATTTCCAGGGTGGCTGAGGTGGGAATCGAACCCACTTCTTCTCATATTTGCATCACGAGGCTACGTGTACCCAATTTCAGCCCTCAGACAAATATTACATTTCTTGGCAAAGCTGGGAATCGAACCCGGACCTCTGGAGTGACACTTCGATATGTTATATTAATATTCATGTCAGTTTTTAAATTTGCTGCCATTACAGGTCACGTGGCATAACGTACCAGTTCGATCGTATTTTCGTAAATAAATCAGCAAAATTCAACGTATTTGTCACAAAAATACGTCGTAAGGCAATAAATGTGGCAATGTAGTTACATCCCCACTAAAATGGAATGTGGGCTTTCGTTCAAAAAAGTATGCCTACTACTGGATTCGAAGCAGAATTCAACCCGCTCGCGCCCATCATGTACGGTCAGGCTTTAAACCTCTCAGCCACCAACACATGGTAGATACCGCTCGCTAAACGTGGTGTAGTTACAGTAGCCGTCCCACCTCAAACGTTTAAGTCCATCTCAAAGTCTTCAATCACGTTTTATGGTGTTGATTTAACTTTCTACTATTACAGATCACGTGGCGTAAGCTATTAATTCGATCGAATTGCGTGTATGTGTGTTATTTCAAGGAGCAGTGAGTCATATGTTAGTAGAATGGGCCATAGTATTTGGCGGGGAAAAGTTTAAGGTCGGTTTTTCTTTGTTAGACCCATGGCCCAATTACATTGCTGTCGCACATTCAGAGCGCAGGGCAATATCGACCATCGGGAGAAATGCCGTGTTAGTTGGGTTTCATAAAACTAAATAATAAGGGGCGGGTGGACCACACAGTATATATAATTCTTCGACACGTGTGTATGTCACTGAACTCCTCCTAAACGACTGAACCGATTTTGATGGAATTTGGTATGTATATTAGGGTGGGTCCATGTATGGTTTAGATTCACAATCTGACCCGGTAGGTGGAATGAACATAATTTCAGAACCACATTTTACACACAATTTTAGAACCACAATATACAGTCGAAAACAGTCGTCATGGAAACCACTAGCCTTGGCCTTGATGAAAGCTGATGTCTTTGGACGGTTTGTCTCTGCACGTTAGAGCCACCTGGTCGCAACCTGTGCAACTGTGTGTTTTATACCAAAGGTGGCAGTGATGTCGAATTCTACTGTTTGTCTCTGCACGTTAGAGCGTTTCAAAGTCCCGTATGCGCTCATATACCATTCGTCCGATAGCGATGAAACTTGGGTGAGATGTTGAGTGAGCTCCAGGGAATGTGTTTGGCTTAGTAAATCCATTTTACAATAGATAACGCACGAATAGATTCAACAAATGAGCGACGACGCGCGAAGCGTTTCAGAAAGGTCGCGTATGCGTTCAAATACCATTCGTCTGATAGCGATGAAACTTGAGTGAGATGTTGTGTACACTCCAGGGAAGGCTTCTGGCTTAGTAAATCAATTTCACAACAGGTAGCGCACGACTAGATTCAAAAAATGAGTGACGACGCGCGAAGTGTTTCAACAAAATCCCGTATAAGTTTATATTCCTTTCATCGATTGAGATGAAATTTTGGTGAGTTGTTGTGTACACTTAAGTGAAGGCTTCTAACATAGTAATCCATTTCACAGGAGATTGCGGACGAGTAGATTCAACAAATGAGCGACGACATGCGAAGGGTTTCAACAAAGTCCCGTATGCGTTCAAATACCATTCGTCCGATAGCAATGAAACTTGGGTGAGATGTTGTGTACCCTCCAGGGGAGGCTATTGGATTAGTAAATCCATTTTACAATAGGTAGCGCACGAGTAGATTTAACAAATGAGCGACGACACGCGTACGTGAGGGTTTCTAACTTAGTAAATCCATTTCACAAGAGGTAGCGCACGAGTAGATTCAACAAATGAGCCACGACGCGCGAAGCGTTTCAATAAGGTTCCGTATGCGTTCCAATATCATTCGTCCGATTACGATGAAACTTGGGTGAGATGTTGTGTACACCCTACGGAAGGTTTCTGGCTTAATAAATCCATTTTACAATAGGTAGCGCACGAGTAGATTCAACAAATGAGTGACGGGACGCGAATCATTTCAACATAGTACCGTATGCGCCCATATACCATTTATCCGATTGCGATGAAACCTTGGTGAATTGTTGTGTACACTCCAGGAAAGGTTTCTATCTTAGTAAATTTAGTTTTTAATAAATAGCGCACGAGTAGATTCAACAAATGAGCGATGGCGCGCGAATCGTTTAAAGAAAATCCCGTATGCGTTCATATGGCATTTATCCGATTCCGATCATACGTTGATGAGTTGTTGTGTACACGCCAGGGAAGGTGTTCAACTTGGTTAATTAATTTTACAATATTGGTAGCGCACGAGTAGATGTAGCAAATGAGTGACGACGCGCGAAGCGTTCCAACAAAATCCCATATGCGTTCATATACTATTCATCGATTGCGATGAAACTTTGATGAGTTGTTGTGTACACTTATGTGAAGCTTTCTGACTTAGTAAATCCATTTCACAGTTGGTTGAGCACGAGTAGATTCAACAAATGAGTGACAGCGAACTAATCATTTAAACAAAATCCCGTATGCGTTATATGCCATTTATCCGATTGCGATTAAACTTTGGAGAGTCGTTGTGCACGCTCCCATGAATGTTTCTAGATTAGTTAATTCATTTCACGATAGTTTACACGCAGTTAACAGAAATTTTAAAAAAATGTGTATCCAAAACACTTCAAGAAAAAAAGTTACAACACTTTCTTTGATTGGCAGGACAATGTCTGCCGGTTCAGCTTGTATAATATAAAATACTAGCAATAAATAAATTAACACTCCTGGAAAGAAATCAACTCCATGTTTATATTTTATTTTATTTACTTATATTTTGTAATAATAATAATAATATCGTATGGCGTCGGGTGCCGGGTGCAAGCTTTGTTATTTGACACCCAGAGGGTAGCTTGCATGTCGCAATTTCGTTGTTCCTTGAAGCACTATGAAAGTCAAGGAGGTTAGATATCTGAGCTCCTTGAACACTATAGCGCTTTCTAGTAGACAAATGAGGAATTTTTTGTTGGCGGAAACTCCCGAGATTAGTTTTGCCATTATGACCACGGCCTACTGAATTCAAATGGGTTCTTTGGCTTGCCAACATCGTATGACATGCGTGTCGTAAATTTTTGCTGGCTTTCAAAAATCACTTACCACAGCCAGGAGCGCTGAAAGCTTGGGGTTAGTAGACCGACACGTTAACCACTCACCCACCGTGGCAGTTTGGTTATTATTATTATTATTATTATTAAGGTTATGACAGAGTACTGCCCTACCAGCGAATTATTACCGGTGGCGGAAATCGGAACTAATGCGCTCCGCCCAGCCACACGCCTGCTATAGATATTCAGTCGTCGCCAGCGAAACCTTATCGCATGTCATTTGTATGCATGATTCGTGCTGGGTCGTGAGCTGTGCGATGTGTTCTCATTGTATGTCTGTACATGCGTTCCCTCTCTTGCCCCGCAGCCATACCGAGGTGAGATGACGTAATGTACATACAACAGCAACGCTCCACATTTAGCGGTAACAATTCCCTGGTAGGGTAGTACACAGAATAGGCTATATAATATCATTACAAACAACGCACATCTATAAAACAATCAACTTGGCACCAGATACATTTAAAGTTTCAAATCCAAATTAGCCAGCCACTCTATAGCCTTTATAGAGGCTTGCGCAAAGTCTTCCAGCGATCCCAAGTATGGCCTGTTACAACACTCTAACGGTGTGACGGATAGTTCGTCTAGGCGCAGCACAGTTGGTTGGTTGGTTCCTCAGTTTAGGGGCTGCGACAACGCGGTCATGTAGCCCCGAGTACATTGGGTGTGTGTAGAATCTGTCTGATAACCGGTGTTAATTGTGATGACTGTATTAGTGTGTGTTATCTGTTTCAAGTAAGGACTGCAGACTTTGAATTTTCCAAGTAGTTCCTACTTTTGCCGCCAAACGCCGCCGTCAACGACTACTAGTTCAGAACTTGGCTACTAGACGCCACCGCAGTCGGCACCTGGCGACGAACGTAGGAACCTGAGCGTTGTTTACATTTTTAACCTAATTTAGCTTCACACATGTGTAATTAGTGGAAGGTTGTTTAACATGGGGCCGCCGGCTTTACTTCCCCTCCGAAGGAAGGCATACTGACGCAGCACAGTCAGGCGACGTTATCATGCCCCACTTATGCAGCAACGAGCCACACCGCCCATGCTTGGTTCATACCCTGTTAAGGGCAACCCACGTTTCACGTGGCAGATCAAAACCTGCTGATGGGGTTCGGGTACAAAGTAGTGACTGCCATTCCTTCGGAGCTGTGTTGTTCCAGTCCTGTTGCCATTCTGACGAAATGTTAAACCCTCTCCTAACCAACTCTTGGGCTTTTACCGTAATATAGATGGAGAACGTGATTTTAATCAACCAAATTTATGAAGTAAGTCTTCATGAATTGGGATATTTTTGTGAACTCACGGATCAGATGGTTATATCTCCTTTGCCTTGGTGGTTCGATATGGCTCAGTACAGGCAACCAGAAAACAGGAGTAGATTTTACTGTACCACTGATGACGTGCATTGCCTGATTCAAGACAGTGTCGATCTTCGTAACATGTGGGCTGTTCATCCATAATGAAGAACAGTACTCTGCTGTTGGATATGCCAGTCCCATCGCAGATGATCGAAGAACGGATGCAGAAGCTCCCCATGTAGAGCCGGCCAGTTTTATGATATTTTATATAGTATGGCCTCGGGTGCCGGGTGCAAGCTTTGTTATTTGACACCCAGAGGATGATAATGTTCCTTGTCCTCAGCACTCTTAATCAAAGTGGCTTCGGTGGCGTAGTTGGTAGCATGCTGAGCTTCTATGCCCATGATCGCGGGTTCAAACCCGGCCAAAGTCATCGGATTTTTAAGAGCGTTAAAAATCCCTCAGTATGCCTTCCTTCGGAGGAGAAGGAAAGCCGGCGGTCCCATGTCATAGATTTATGGCAAATTAAAGAACCTTCCACTAATTACACATGTGTGAAGCTAAATTAACTTATAGGTTAAATAACGCTCTTAAGGTTCCTACGTTCGTCACCAGGAGCCGACTGCGGTGGCGTCTAGTAGCCAAGTTCTGAACTAGTAGTAGTTGACGGTGGCGTTTGGTGGCAAAAGTAGGAAGTACTTGGAATGCAATGTCTGCAGTCCTTCTTGAATTAAAAAGAGATAACACACGATAATACAGACATCACAATTAACACCGGTTATCAAACAGATTACACACACACCCAAAGTACACGGGGCTACATGACCACGTTATCGCAGCCCCTAAACTAAGGAACCTACCAACCACTCTTAATCAAGTGTGTCTTGAAGGATAATTTATTGGTTGAACTGTATAAACGTGCATTATATGCATACGTTGTTCACAAACCCTTATAAACAAACTAACTTTATATAACGGGGTTTCAAACTGTGAATCGTAATATAAACATCATTTATTTATCTATTTATCGTATGGCTTTTACTGCCGGGAGTGTCCCGAGGACATGTTCGGCTCGCCTGAGTCTGTAGCTGCTTCCAGCGGATACCCTAAAGGGTGAGCTACAAGTTCCCTGCAATTTCAAGTAGTTCCAACTTTCGCCACCAGATATCAATGATACCTAGTGGTGAACGTTGGAACTTTGATAGAGCGTTCACGGGCGTTCCAACGAAATCAATTTACTCATTATACAAAGTAGAGGGCGCCAGGGAATGTTCTCCGCAGTGCCTACAAGCTGCTGCAAGAGATTACGTCACCAGTTACGTTGGCAGCACGGCTGTCGCTTGTATCAAAACAAAGAGTAAACTTTGTTCTCACCACAGCCATTCATAACAGATGCTGGAAGTGTTGTCCTTGTGTTCGAAGACAGACCTCAACACGTCTACACATCTTGTCCAAGACTTTCACTAAAGTTTCTTGCATAATGGACTGCACATAATTATCGATATTCACTTCAAGTTCATCAATCGTTTTTGAATTAGTTTGTGAGCCGGTCACACTAAATTTACCTATCAAATCCCAAACGGTATCCCGTGTTGGACACTTTGAATTAAGAAACCGCACCTGAAATTTTAGTTTTACATTTTCTGTAAACCGATTGCCTTCACGAAAAACGTACAGTATTCCACCAAAAAATCTCTTCTCTTCAGTAGTAAACATTACCGCCTGTATACATTCATTCATTCGTTTATTTTCAATTGGGGGGTGTGTCCCCCGGTGGCAAATTAGATATACATAACAAATAAATAATTGTACATAACAATTCACTAACAATTAAACTGGAGTATTTACTCAAATGGTCAGTCTTTTCTTAAACACACATATATGTTTGGGAAAAGGCTCTAAGACTGCGGCAGGTAGAGAGTTCCAATTATCAATGGCACGGTTTACGAAAGAATATTTACCATAATTTGTTCGCTGTGGTCGGCCCTTAACTTTGAAAGGATGATCGCTCCTACCCATGTAAGTAGGCTTTTCCATACGTTTGCTGAGCTCACTCCATGCTGGTTGATTTGTATACATGTTGCACTCTTCCAATAATCTATCTGAACGCTCGCTTACTGCAATACACACTGACGATTTCGACAGCCTCCACCAACACGTGTACCGTTACCCTGTCAAGGTCACCGTGCTGCCAACTAAACTGCTGACGCTACCTCTCGCTGTAGCATGTAGCCACTGTTGAGAACATTTCCTGCATAATGTACATAAATTTAAACCTCAACCCCAATGATCAGGATCTGATGATCACCGCCTGACTGTCGACACGCGTACTCCTAAATTAGCTCATTACTAATAGTGATAATAATTCCTGCATATACATTCACAGGCAGTGTGTATTTACTTAGAATGTCATATTATACACATTGTACCCCACCCAGTCATTGGGCAAATTCGTGTTGACCGACTGAAGAGTTGCAACTAACAGAATGTGTGTATATATTCCGAAAATAAATTTTAATTATTGAAGCATTTCCAGACATCCCAGAAATATGAAACATGGTACCAGTGAAGCTGATACTAACAAAATCTCTAGAAAAAAAAATCGGGGCTTAGGATAACAACGGTGTAAGTACTCAAGCACAAGCATTTCTTCAATCACAGATTAAATATTCTTCCAAAGCGATGGTCAATAATTTTCGTTAGCTTAAAAGCATCTTAAAAGCGAAATTTTTAAATTAATTTCGTGAGTTCATGAAAATTCCTATTTAGAACATTACAATATTCTGTGCTACAGTATCTTTTATTGCAGTCAACAACATTACACAGCATTTTGATATCTTTACTGTATAAGATAACAAATAAATGCTCATACTGTAACTCCTCGATGTATATTGTTTTAGATCCCTTATTTGGGGGTGGTTGGATCTAAAAGACAGAGTTATTGTGTTAATTTATAGAGCTGTGCCTAAAGAGGGGTAGCTTCCCTTGGCAGGGTAAGCTGACCAGTGTAGAGTGTTGTTGTGTGCTAGGAACTAGGGGGCGCTCCTATAAATAATGTAGCGGTGTTTTAGGGGATGGGACCCAATGCAAGGGTCACTGTGCTGGTCGCTCAGCTGACTGGCTTATTATATAACTGAACGTGCTCGTATCAGCTAAGTGGCACGCGCTGCTCCCTAGCAGCCAGGCCGCCGCGAGGAATACAATGTTATCTGAGCTAGCACTATCAGACTACCGTATGTCACGTCTAACCGTGACGGGAATAAGGAAGGGCGTTGGGATGTAAAGAGGCGTATAAACAGTAAGGCGAGTGTAGGGTGTTGACCAAGTGTTTATTGGTCTTGTGATGTTAAAGTATGAGTCCCTTGTAGGGAATGTAACAATGTAACAATGTTCACAATGTGAAAGTACAAGCTGTGGGTGAAGGTTACAAAAGTAGGAAATCTGAACACGACTGACTCACCTCTGATGACACCAGCGTAGCCTTCGGCTGCACCACTGAAAGACTGATAATGGAGAGATCCTTGTGACCTCCTTAGGCCTCCTTTTATATTCTTGGGCGCTATGCTGTCAGCAATGTGATGGCATAGCTGCCCCAGTTAATAATATGTCGCTGTGTGTAATAATTGTGCAAGGATTGAGCTGCTTTCTAGAATGGCAAGCTGTCCTTGCGGCGTTGATGTATGTTGGCCTGGCTTTACGAGGGTTGCCCGTTAGGATATTTAGATAGATGCTGGGGGGATGGTCTCCAAGGGGTGCATACCCCTGGGGTACTGTACAAGCCTCCTTCCCTATTTAGTTCGCGTCCCCGCGAACGGGAACGGAACTTGAGGTTGGGATGCTGATGTAGTCGTTCTTGAAGCCCCCTCGTATCGTCTGGCGGTGTCTTCCTCGTTGTCGTCGGCGTCGTCGTGTAGAATGGGTGATGTCGTGAAGTGTAGGTGTGAGATCAGCCCGTGTTCAGAGGGGAGGGTTATGGGAGGTACAGATATATGTATAACACTGACATTGGCATTGTGAAAATGGAAACTGACATTGAAAAATAATTGACATTGAGAAAAATTTAACATAGAGAAAAAAATTGACATTGAAAAAAAATTGACATTGAGAAAAATTTGACATTGAGAAAAAATTGACATTGAAAAAATTGACATTGAAAAAAATTGACGTTGCCATTGTTGGCATGTTGCGAGTTTCATAAAAGAGAAAAAAAACATGGTTTTGATAGTTACATAGTTGTGCAGGGAGGAAAAACCCAGCTAGACGAGGAATTGTGCCGTCTGGCTTTATTTTGGGGAAAAAATGCTCCCTGCTAAGAGAAAGATAGAAGAGAATAGAAAAAATGGGTGTTCCAGGGTATAATTTAAGGGAAATATTCAAAGTATTTATTGGTTTGGGAAAAAACGGAACACCCTGACAAATTTGGGCGTTAGTAGAGTAGAAAGGAAAAAACAAAACCGTATATTCAGTGTTGCCATTATGGCAGTGTTGAATGGCGTGACATATTGTTTACATTTAATTGACAAGCATGATATTTTGAATGGCGTGACATATTGTTTACATTTAATTTACAAGCATGATATTTTGAATGGCGTGACATATTGTTTACATTTAATTTACAAGCATGATATTTTGAATGGCGTGACATATTGTTGACATTTAATTTACAAGCATGATATTATATATATATATATATATAAAATAAGAATCTTATTATTAAACCGGTTTGCTCATGAGCCTGGTACCTTTCATTTCGTAGAGCTCTTTACCTGGCCTTTGTATACCATTCGCTGATTCTTTCCTGGCCATTTTCCTACTCGGCCGTCTTACCGTAGTTTAGTGGCTAGGCCGCTAATTCCTTTTTCCATTGAGCTTATGTCCTAGTGGTTTTCCCTCCGTGGGTTGGGAAATTCCACCTTGGCGTCGAAGGTTAGGCCCTTACAATATTTGTGCCGCCCTTAGATGCCGAAGTCACGCCTTATTTGCGTGTCATCTGGTTTTCGGCGCTCATCGATGCCCAGTATCCCACGGATACTGTGCTTCGGTGGTCGCTACGCTGTCACCTTTAGGAGGTGCAACGGAAATTGAAAAAGAGTGTATGTGTCTGTACAAGAGGGAGAGAGTGTGGTATTTCTGTGTTGGGATATATATATATACAACAGGTTTGTGTACAATCCTCGTCATCTGCAAAACAAAATGTGTTAATGGCCATATATTTGGAAACATGTACATTCCGTCGCTTCCTTGCTTTCCTGCAAATAAAGTGTATTAATACATATAGCAGTTCCCTCGCTGCGCATAGTATATAAAATCAATTATGGTGCCACTTAAGTCTAACTTAATCTATGTTAGCCTATGTTAGTCTAGTTTAGCCTAAGTATTGTCGGGCTTACCTTGGTAACGGATTTTTAGTCACCAAGTGCCGAAATTTTACCTTAATATATACATAAAAAAAATTGCCCTAAATGTAGACTTATACTGTATTGTACTGACTTATCACTAGGTATCATGGGTGGTCATGAGATGTCATGAGTTTGCCATGAGTTGCCATGAGTTTGCCATGAGTTGTCATGAGTTTGCCATGAGTTTGCCATGAGTTGTCATGAGTTTGCCATGAGTTTGCCATGAATTGCCATGAGTTTGCCATGAGTTGTCATGAGTTTGCCATGAGTTGTCATGAGTTTGCCATGAGTTTGCCATGAATTGCCATGAGTTTGCCATGAGTTGTCATGAGTTTGCCATGAGTTTGCCATGAGTTGTCATGAGTTTGCCATGAGTTTGCCATGAATTGCCATGAGTTTGCCATGAGTTGTCATGAGTTTGCCATGAGTTTGCCATGAGTTGTCATGAGTTTGCCATGAGTTTGCCATGAATTGCCATGAGTTTGCCATGAGTTGTCATGAGTTTGCCATGAGTTTGCCATGAGTTTGCCATGAGTTGTCATGAGTTTGCCATGAGTTTGCCATGAATTGCCATGAGTTTGCCATGAGTTGTCATGAGTTTGCCATGAGTTTGCCATGATTTTGCCATGAGTTGTCATGAGTTGTCATGAGTTGTCATGAGTTGCCATGATTTTGCCATGAGTTTGCCATGAGTTTGCCATGAGTTGTCATGAGTTGTCATGAATTTGTCATGAGTTGTCGGACTTACCCTGATGCCGGGTTTGTGGGCCATCAGGCGCCGAACGGCGTTACTTAATGTTATCTATCTTAATTATGGTCTAAAAAAATGCTATTTCTAAGCCGAAAGGGTTGCCTTAATCTACTGCCGAAATGTGCTGTGCCATTATCTGGCGACAGCGGTTAATAAATTTGCTTAATCCTAGGTTGCGTGTCAAATGCAACCGTCTTACAGCTAAATTTGGCCTAGAACGATCGCCTGAGGCAATTTGCTTCCCCAGGACACCACCCGCACGAGTCCTAGAAACACCGGTTGTCTCTAGGATCGCTGGATTCCGTTCCCTTAACTCTAGGTGTCGACGTCTATTACTAGTACTAATCTAGTCGCAGGCGGCTTACGGTGCCACTAAGCAAACCGTTTCGCCCGCTGTACGTATCATTTCTTTGCCGTTGCCATTGCGTATGTGGTCGTAGTTGGGCCGCCCACGTAACCCTTATGAGGCGCTCGCAATGCCCCTCTCTTAATGCCCATTGGTTGCCCGCTGCGTCGCCATTTATGTGGGCATTGGACATTGTCGTCCAATGGCATAATATTCTCTTCGCCTTTGTCGGCAATCGTGGTCTGCTTTTCGCAGTAATCTTCGCCTGTATCGGCCGCAGTAGTATGCTTTTCGCATTAATATTCGCCTGTATCGGCCGTAGTAGTATGCTTTCCGCATTAATATTCGCCTGTATCGGCCGTAGTAGTATGCTTTCCGCATTAATATTCGCCTGTATCGGCCGCAGTATTATGTATCTCGCAGTAACATTTCCCTCCAACGCACAGGAGTTTTGCTTCCCGCTATGGAAGCCATGCCTACTTAAATGTAAACTTAACTAGAAGTCTAGTCATAATGGGGTCGTCTCTAGGGATAGCTGCCGAGTCCGGCGCTGAGTGAGCTATTTCTCCCGCCATTCTCAGAAAGTCTCCCTGCAGGTCTTGGCTTCGACGACCGTGGCACATAGTGGGTGTAACCTTCTCCGACAAGGGGGATAAGCTATATGCACCCCTAGATCTCGATGTTTGCCCGTGCCAGGTCACGAATGCTTTGACCTTACGTGGTTCGTCTGTTTGGTCTAGCCGTCAAGTTAAGTGAGGTCGCTGCGCTGTTGAGCCAACTGGGGTAAGGGTCCACATCACCTTCCCCAGCTCTGCTCCAGTGTGGTCCCTCTGACCTTCGGCTTACGCCGTTGTCATCAATCAGAGCGTATCAGATTCCTTTGTAAAAAAAATGTGGGCGTAACCTGTGTAAATAGTTTAAGTACATAGACTACTTCTGGTCTACCATTGCTACGTCAGCTTTCCAGCAATAATGCTCTCTTTACCTTAATGGAGGTGTTAGTAGGGTCTGTGGCGTCAGGTACCCTGTTATTATGATCTGGGGGTAGTTATTTGTTGAGTGGGCTTAAAGTATGGTAGGAAGGGGTTGCGCACCTTTGGGTTCCACGTTAGTGTTGGCCTGGAACCGGTGATGGCGCTGGGATGCTCCTATAGTGAGTGGACTGGGGCAGGTGTCCCCTGGATTGCAAAGATATAAAAATTCCATGCAGGTTTGATATTAAAATCCCTGGTAAATGGATGGGATACTCATGCAGGTGTCTGGATATGAGGCATCTGCACTCATATAAGGATAGGTGTAGGGTGGGGCATAATACCAATATATTCCTGTCATGCGGGAGTGTTTAATTAATAAAGAATGGTTAGTATATATATCTATGGCCTCATCTCTCATTTGGAGATGCGCATTATGCTTATTTAATTTTTTTGCCGACCCACCCCTAATACTCAGGTGGTAGCATCGTGGTCCAAGGCGTAGCATGCCTTCTCTTTAGACGCATGAAGTCCATCAACCCCTTGTGTGTACTCTGTAATGTAGTGTAGCTGTTTTGATCGTGTTCATGTGTCTGCGTTGGTGTATGTTGGACGTGAGAGGGTTATTGGAAGGGAATTGGGTATTAACCATGGTAGCCTGCTGCAGTATGTCGGTAATCCCTCTCGGATTATCCACCTATGGTTTGTCATCCTCCCTTGGTCCATGTTGGCTTTCTATCCGCGCCTTGGGATAGTAAAGCTTCACGACCTAATCTGGTCTGCCATTTGTAGTGTAAATGTGGCCAGTGGTCGTAGTGCGACTGGCCATGTCCTAGTCATCTGTAATGATTCCTATGCCTTACGATCGATAAAATAAGTTATTAGGGGGGAGATCTTGTCTGTGTTTGCTCCTAATTGTTGAGTGCATGTGCGTGTGTGTAACTATGTTCCGCTACACCACGCGGACGGTTGGTCTGTTGCAGGCTAAGTCGTAATATGTATCGCGTGTATGGGCATGAGGCGCCCGTGGCCTGTCAACGTCCTGTCCATTGCCAAGTGCTTTTGCGGTGTAATAAAAAAATGCATGTTATTATGATTGTTTTGCGTTTTTGATTTCATTGTCAATGCCGGTACACAATAGTGTCTTGTCATCAGCAGTATTGCAGTATGACTAGTCTGCAAGTCAGCAGTTGGTATGTGTAATGTCAGGCTGGGATGTTATTGTTTGTCATCCTCTGGCATGTGCTTTCCTGCACGTATGCAAGTGTTGTCATTGTCCTAGATTCCTAGCGGACTAATGTAGCAATTCATCCTAATTAGCTAATGATGTTGTGTGGCCATTGCTTCCTAAGACTTGTGTCTTGCGACATTTTCCTACCTGTGTTTGGGAAATGTATTTTCTATGTCTGGTGTAATTTGAAATTTTATGTCTGGCTTTTGGTGGGAGGAAATGTAGTATTCCCTGTTCATGTATTTGTATGGGCCAATTTCGGTGTGGTTGGAAGCCTGGATAATTGCTTTCCCTTGTGTCTAATTTTTACTGGGATTGGAACCCGTGACCTTTTGTCATTCTCTGTGTTCCATGTCTGCGTTGTGTTTCAGGGCTTGGGGCGTCCCCAGTGTGGTTTTTGCTTGTGTTTCGCGTACCAAAAATACCGTTGGATAGTTAGTTTTTGGTACGAGTGTGGTCTGTGGTCATGGGTTCGGACCCGGTTGCCTGTAAAGACTTGGTGTGACCCTCTCTGTGCCGCATATATTATGGCACATGTACTGTGTATTTGCTATGCGCAAACGAAAGTACTCATTACTGTGAGGAGTTTGCGTATTTTTGAACTCTCCTCGTAGTGTAATTTTGGAAGTTATGGGGTCCTTAGATCGGACGTGAATGATGCGTTCGTTCCTGTCTAGTAGGAGTTGGCTCGGTTCGTCTGTGTCGAGCAGTCTTGCTCATTGAGGAGTGTGTTACTGCTGACGCGACGGTGTTGAATTACGATGTTGTGGGCTTTCATTTGTTGTATGTTCTGCCCACGTCCTTGTTTTCTGCACGTGTGTGTGTGTGAACTTGATTGTTGTCTGTAGTAATTGCGAGCAGTGCCACTCGCATTGTAAAAAAAAAGACTTGTAGTTTAACATGACCGTTAATCTGTAGATCATGCGCCACGGGATTTCCGTTTTACGTGGAATCCAAACCACAGGCCATGGCATTTCACTTCGAAAGTCTCACATGCATTGGCCGTACTGTAAAAGAACCTCTTACTAACTACCTTTGTGTCCCCAATTGTGTGTTACTGTAACGCGGTTCAAGTATGTTCCTTATCCATTGTACCCAATGTCGTTATGCACGAGTGTCTCCGGGCCGCTAGTCGCGTGTTTGGTGACTATGTGCCGGTGAGAAAAAGTCATTTTAGAGGCAGTGTTATGTGTAACAGATGCCTATGTATTACATATATATATAGTTTAACTTGGCCACCTTCCTTTCTCGGGCCGAATGCGTGAGGCAAAAAAAAAAATTCCATGCCCCGCTCTGAATTAAGAGAGCACTTTGAAAGAAAATAATAGAAAGACTATGCTGTATCTCGTTAGCACCCTGCTTTATGCTGATTAAAGCGGGTTGCCCGATGGCGATAGTCTGCCAAAATTGTGTCGTAACCACTATGAAAAAAAATGCTTAAAAATGGTAAGTAGGTCCTGATCGTACTATCCACCTAGTAGGTGACGTTAGCACCATAGTAATCTGGTTACATCTCAGGGGAATCTACCGACACTGTCTAGTACACATTGGGAAGGCCATTGCAAGACGTAATTGATACCTTTGTATCCACGTCACTAGCAAAGCCAGTGCACTATGGGAGTCGAACCTCCACTCCAAAGCAATTATAACCTTACCTTGGCATTGAATATATATTTTTCAAAAGAAAAATATGTATTGTCCGTTGAGCCATTATATATTTAAACACAATTTGTGTTAAATGTTCCGGCATAACTCAACAAAATGACAGTGTCTCGCCCCGGTGTGCAATTGGGCTTTTCAGTTGGTTAAAGCACACCTCACCAAAATTTTTGAAAACTAGTTTGCGATTCTTAATTCTTGCCACGCTTATGGCTTTTGCCCGCTACAAGAGAATCTATCCAACTGTTGAACCGGAACGTAGAACATTTAGTCATTTCTGCTTAGAAAGACTCGCTTAAGCTCTATGCTGTGATTTGATGCTTAAGCTATGTTCAAAATATCTCTTTCCGGCTTTAAGCCGCGTAGCTCACCTGATGGGCTTCTACTTGGCTTTGGATATTAGAAACTTTACGTTATCCAATTTATGGTGATAACCACTCCGACCAATAATCATTGATGGCCTGAGAGAAAAAATGTCAGGGGCAAACAAAAAAAACAAGGATTTTGAATCATGCACTTCTGATCTAGCCAAGTTGCACTGCATATACATGAAAGAAGGCAGATAGAGAAAGAAGAAGAAAAAAATGTGCAGTTTATGTTTGTGAGTACTTGTTTGTCTATTATTTTGTTTCCCCCGTGTAAAAGAACTTATGTGTACTATACTATTGGTGCAAGTGATGTCGGAATATATTGTATTCCTAGTGAAAGCCGTTGTCCTATTTCGAGCGTCAGTGCCCGGCAGGTGGATACCGTCGCCCCGTCACTAGGGTGTAAGCCCCTGGGATCCACTGAGGTGCCCCTCTGCTATTTTTCGGAGGAGTTTGTAGCAAAGTGCGACCGGGCTTGCTTTCACCGTATCGCTTGACCGTTGGTCTAAGTGTACCTGTATTCGCGGACCTACTCGCGCTCCGTGCTACTCTAGTAGAGTTTACGGGGGTGTGTGTATTTTTGCCTGATCTGTTCTGTGGGGTAGGTAATAACACTTTTCCTAATCCCCGTGTACTGTGTGGTAGTGCCTGGTCAAAATGTGCGTGCGTGTATCGTGCATTCTGAGGGACTAATATCGGTGTTCGCCTTCGTTCTGGCAAATTTGCCCTTTGAACTGGCGGTAAAGGTCGCTTAATGTCTTGTGTCTGGCCTAGCAATGTGGTGGCGTGTAGCCTGACCGCTTTTCGGCCTGTGGCCACGGCAGACTCCTGCCGTTGCGTTAGCCTATCTGTGTGGGTGTATGTAGGCTTTATGTGTAGTGGGACGGGTTCTATGTCATCTGCCCATGACGTGGTTACCTCCTGTTGTCTCTGTGTCATGTCATGTGTTTCTGAGAGTCCTGGGTTCAACTCCCTCTCGTCCCTTTGTTCCGAGGGGGTTGTTCTAGGCTCTGCCCCTCGGTTTGGCAACATTGCCTTCCGATCCGGAGCTGAAGGACATGTGTTTGTGTAACCTTGTACTTGTAGCCTATTGGAGCCTAACCTGGCCGTCTCCTGGACTGTGGCCATGGTGACCTCCTTCCCATGTGTGGCAGTACATGGCGAGAGGGACATCCTCGCAAATTGTCGAGTTAGCGTATCTACGCTTATGTCCTCTCTCGGCTGGGCTGGTGGCCCTACCATGAACTCAAAAATGGCCTTGTTGGCTTGGAGCTCACGGTATTCGTCCCAAATTTGGGTCTACTGCCTATTGAGGCATATGGCCTGTTCAGCGACTTTTGTGCCACTGGTCCCCATTCGATTGTGTTCCCTTATGAGTGTCTCCCATTGTTGGAACATAAACTCGTGTCGGCAGTGTAGTTGCCAGTGTGCTTTTATGATTTGTGTGCGGAGGGTGGGGATTTTCGCCCGAATCTTGCGATTCTTAGCGCTGCGGAGTGGCCGGACAAGGGCTCTTATGATCCGCATGTACTGGGCGTGCAGGAGCTGCTGAAACCTTCTGAGGTAGTCCTGCCTAGTTTCAAAAACTCTGTGCCAGGCAATTAATTCCTGGTACTCCCCAATGCTCCTTAGCACAGCTAGGCGGTATAGGGGGGCCATGTTGAATGAAGTGTATGTGAATAAAATACAAATAAAATATCTGTGCGTGTTTGACAGTGTATTTTCGTATCTGTTTGATTCTTTCTGGGGCTGGGGGGTTGGTTTAGTAAGAATCTCCCCTGTGTAGCTAGTTTTGGGGAAAAAAGGTGTTTTTTGTCTGGGGGAAAAAATTTTCACTATTTGCTTGGCTTTTTGCGGTACGGAAGGGGTCGTTTTAACTACGAGGGCTCGTTGGTTGAGTCCTGTTCTACTATGCGTAGTACCCCGCCTCCACCAGTGTTTTAGATCCCTTATTTGGGGGTGGTTGGATCTAAAAGACAGAGTTATTGTGTTAATTTATAGAGCTGTGCCTAAAGAGGGGTAGCTTCCCTTGGCAGGGTAAGCTGACCAGTGTAGAGTGTTGTTGTGTGCATGGAACTAGGGGGCGCTCCTATAAATAATGTAGCGGTGTTTTAGGGGATGGGACCCAATGCAAGGGTCACTGTGCTGGTCGCTCAGCTGACTGGCTTATTATATAACTGAACGTGCTCGTATCAGCTAAGTGGCACGCGCTGCTCCCTAGCAGCCGGGCCGCCGCGAGGAATACAATGATATCTGAGCTAGCACTATCAGACTACCGTATGTCACGTCTAACCGTGACGGGAATAAGGAAGGGCGTTGGGATGTAAAGAGGCGTATAAACAGTAAGGCGAGTGTAGGGTGTTGACCAAGTGTTTATTGGTCTTGTGATGTTAAAGTATGAGTCCCTTGTAGGGAATGTAACAATGTAACAATGTTCACAATGTGAAAGTACAAGCTGTGGGTGAAGGTTACAAAAGTAGGAAATCTGAACACGACTGACTCACCTCTGATGACACCAGCGTAGCCTTCGGCTGCACCACTGAAAGACTGATAATGGAGAGATCCTTGTGACCTCCTTAGGCCTCCTTTTATATTCTTGGGCGCTATGCTGTCAGCAATGTGATGGCATAGCTGCCCCAGTTAATAATATGTCGCTGTGAGTAATAATTGTGCAAGGATTGAGCTGCATTCTAGAATGGCAAGCTGTCCTTGCGGCGTTGATGTATGTTGGCCTGGCTTTACGAGGGTTGCCCGTTAGGATATTTAGATAGATGCTGGGGGGATGGTCTCCAAGGGGTGCATACCCCTGGGGTACTGTACAATATCAATCACTCAGCTAATCGCGTCATCTTCAAGGGCTTCTCAAAACATTCACTTACAGCAGCACATCAATATGCTTACAGAGATACGAACTAGGAGGGGATCATCAGCTAGTAGGGAGTCCTATGTTGCATCTGTAGTATCCTATACCATGTGCACCACAATCAAACACCACAATCCACATTAAACGACATATTCCATGTCAACAATGTATGGCAACAGTTGTGCATGAGTGGTATGAGAAACATTCCAACGAGGTGTTCCATATCGAATGGACCCCTAGGTCTCCCGATCTTAATCGCATACAGCAGGTATGATATATTGATGAATAGTGATGCCTCTCTTATAGCTAGAACTTGGAGAAGATACTGCATTAGAAAGTTCATCCTTCTTATTTGGGACAGAAACATAGCTTTTCTATTAATATTAATTCCTGATAAATATAATTACTCTTTCTGGCACTTGTAGACACCCCACAATAACTCAGAAAATTGGACGGCACCCCCATACCCTAAATACAAAATAGTTTTTTTCCATGTACTTTCTACCAAATTATTTAACAGAGCAGGCATATTTTTAGCCTACTTTCGATTTTTGCAAAAAATGAAAGTAGACTTATGAGATCAACACAGGGCGAAAAAAGTGTGTCTGTCTGTGTGTGTGTGTGTGTATGTGTGTGTATGTCTGTGTGTGAGTCTGTGGGTGTGTGTGTGTGTGTCTGTGTGTGTGTGAGTGTGTGTACTCTGAATGTCTGTCCCCCCCCTATCAATTCGAACATGGTGAATGCGAATTGAACGAAATTTGGTACAAAGGTAGCACTAGCAAAGGACACCTCAGTGTCATGTTTTATATCGCCGCCATCTTGACGGAAACGTAATGGCGGCCACACAAATGTTCAAAGCTTAAGCTATATTAGGACTAACATAACCATCCGATCTCTACCAAACTTTGCAACAACATACCTTTATGGAAGGAGCATCCTTTGACCAATCAAATAGGTTATTAGCCTAATAGTTTGCGGATGGCGGCCATCTTTATGTCAAAATTGATTCCCCACATTAATTCGAACACGGTGGAACCGAATGGAACGAAATTTGGTACAGAGGTAGCACTAGCAAAGGGCACCTCAGTGTCATGTTTTATATCGCCGCCATCTTGACTGAAACGTAATGGCGGCCACACGAATGTTCAAAGCTTAAATCAAATTACGATTAACCTAATCATCCGATCTCTACAAAATTTTGCTACTACATACCTTTATGGAGGGAGCATCCTTTGACCAATCTAGTAGGTCCTCAGCGTAATAGTTTGCGGATGGCGGCCATCTTTGTGTGAAAAACGATTCCCCCTATTAATTCGAACACGGTGCAACCGAATGGAACGAAATTTGGTACAGAGGTAGTACTAACAAAAGACACCTCAGTGTCGTGTTTTATATCGCCGCCATCTTGACAGAAACGTAATGGCGGCCACACAAATGTTCAAAGCTTAAGTTATATTACGACTAACATAACCATCCGATCTCTACCAAACTTTGCAACAACATACCTTTATGGAGGGAGCATCCTATGACCAATCGAATAGGTTATTACCCTAATAGTTTGCGGATGGCGGCCATCTTTATGTCAAAATTGATTCCCCCTATTAATTCGAACAAGGTGAAACCGCATGGAACGAAATTTGGTACAGAGGTAGCACTAGCAAAGGGCACCTCAGTGTCATGTTTTATATCACCGCTATCTTGACGGAAACGTAATCGCGGCCACCCAAATGTTAAAAGCTAAAATGTAATTACGACCAACCTAATAATCTAGTCTCTACCAAATTTTGCAACACCATATCTTTATGTGGGAAACATATTCTGACCAAACTGCAAGAACATCAGCCCAATAGTTTGCAGATGGTGGCCAAGTATGTGTGCAAATCGATTCCCCCCATCAATTCAAACACGGTGAAACCGAATTGAACGAAATTTGGTACAGAGGTAGCACTAGCAAAGGGCACCTCATATCCTTGTTTAATATCCCTATAGCACGTTGTATTTCAACAAGCTACTACAACCAACATTCAATCATACTCCTTGAAATGGACAAAGAGTTATAACAATACCCATGCATTTAGGAGAAAGTAGGCTATATGTTCTTTACTGAACATCTTGTTATCTCTAACATCTCACTGATCACACACAAAATAAATAATAATAGAAACGGATATATCCAATCTAATTTTAAATGCTTCTTTCTTTTATTTCCCATATAGCCATGGTGACCCTACCAAAGGGTTACAGCATTTTCATACAATTACTGCATTTTCTGCCGTCAAAAGTATCCCTTTAGCGCTATTGGCTCCTTTGGCTTCTCAACCATTACCCTTTGATTACACCACTGTGGCCCTTCGTATGGCTAATGGAGTCCAAAGCAAAGGGACTGACTTCTTCTTTTCCTGCACCTCTACTGCCTGCTTGTGTTCCTTTTGATGTCTACAAAATTGGCTCCGTTTCTCCGGCCGGCGCGGCGATTCAATTGCAGATTCCGTTTGTATGTGACGGTCTTGTCCCGTGAACAAATATTGGCTGGCCAGCAAGGTACGTCTCAGAGGAGGGAGTCGTGAATAAACACAGGATCCAGGGTCCAATGGGACTCCATCGTCATACTCAGCTTAAAACCGCTATAATGGCATTGCATAATTGACGAGGGCGTAGCCACACTGTACTCATTACAACATTTGCTAAATGTAAATTCTGTTCGCATAGAAACGAAGCAATCATTTTAAAAGTGGCTTGTGTGTGCTGGATAAAAATCCACTTTAGTCATGATATTCTTTTGGTTTCGGGATGCAGTGGTCAAAGCTGCTTGTCTCTCGCCAGATGTACCTAAGGCGCCAGTCCTCGTGTGACAATTCTTGGCTTACGTTAGTTGCGACGATATATAAAAAAGGTGGAGAATCCACTTGAAGCACAAGAACATTCCGCAGCGCTATTGCACTTACAATGCTAATAAGAAAATAAAAGTGGAGTGTCGCAACAATGGAATAATTAATTGTGGTCAACGTTCAGCTCTTACGTGCTTTCAATAAGCGGACATCAGAATGCCAACGAAGTGAACGTTTTGGATAGCCGTGCATTGTTGAAGAATGAAAGTCTCGATTTCATATTGGCTGTAAATGGTTATTGAAAATTTCACTGTAAAGTAGTATAATGTAGATTGTGATTGAAACTTTTATGTTAGGTGACTAAAATTGAAGATATTTTCTTTACGCCATAACCAAGGTCAATAAATACTGTTGCAAAAATTATTGTTTCTTATCCGCATGTTAATTTCGAAAAATGTAACTAAACCTCATTTTATGTTTGGTATTGGTTTTTCGGAAGACACCCGGTGTAAATTACTTCAGTTACGACTAGAAGAAAAAGGCGGTGTCACACTAAACGTCAACATAACCCGACGCCAGTCGTCGTGTTATAATTTTTCACGCCAGTTCTCAAGGGCTAAGCAGTTGCATTGTTGGCTATTCCACACTAGGCTACCAGGTTCCCTTAAGGACACAGCCCTCCTTGGAGCTGTCATATCTGTTGAGTGAGACTTTAAAATGTGACTGCAGTCGGGATTTGAACCCGAAACTCCTGCTGTCCGGGAAGGTGCAGTTAGCCACTTACACCAGTGTGGTAACGCTGCGACCGCGGCTTATTTTCAATTCTTAGATGAAGAGGCGCTGTTGCGGTAGCTTCTGCAATGATGTGCAGTGATAGGAACGTTACCGCATTGGGGTAAGTTGTTAAACGCTCCTGGCCGAACATCAGGAGGTTAGGTTTGAACTCCGACTGCACTCACCTTTTCTAGTATTACTCTACAAACGCTTATATTTTAATCATATGATAATTAAGGTATTCCGCTAGAAAATGTCACCAATTTTCAGCGATGCTCTCTCTCACCAAAACGTGTGAGAGTGAGTTGATGAGTTGAAGGCAAGGGGTGAGCAGTGAGACAGTGGAAGTGCGGAGAATGGAAGAGGGGTGGGATGGTGAATATCATTAAATACAGTGAACCAAAGAGCGGGAAGAAGACCCCAGCCATTCCGAGACACCTCTTGCGCACATCTACCTCCTAATTAGCCAAATTTAAATTCATAGCCACTGTGGTTTTCTACCCTTCTAAAACTAAACCAATTACGGAGGAAGGAGAAAGAGAGCAGGCGGAAGAAGATGGAGAAGAGGCGAGAAGATCGTACAGCACCACATACAGACACACATCACACCACACTACACAAATACGGCTTCTATATCAATACTAATGAGCTCAACGACAGTGGGAAGGGTGGATGCTACGAATAGCCACTGTAAACAAATGCTATAGAATATTAACACCGGACACAATTCACTCATTTTAATGGCATATGAACTCCTGAGAGACCTGGTGCAGTCATTTCAAGTCATGATCAGTAAGTCGTTGCTGATGTTGTCGATGATTAGTAGACAAGTAGACCACACCGTGATCATTTAGCTCTATGTATTTGGACGTGTGTTGAATTTGTGTGATAACCTGTGCCACTCTGGCATTTGCCTGGAATAGAAATGAGAAACCATGGAATCCTACTTCTGAGATGGGAATTGAACTCACCTGTTCTCAGTTTTAATTCACGAGGCTGAATGAACCCCGTTCTAAGCCTCAGACCAGAATTCAATATCTTGGCTGAACCAAGTATCAACCCCGTACCTCTGTGGTAGTTAGTTAGTTATTGTTGTTTTAAGGGGCGGAACTACGAGGTCGGTAACACCCAAGTATCCTATCCACTAGACCATCAGGTGGTCGCCCTTTATCTGATTTTTACTGTAAATACATAGAAGTACTGCCGTAAAATTCAGTTTTTTTTTCATAGCACTTTATTATCCCGCGTCCTTCAAATTACAAATCCCCCCCAAAAACAGCTGGGACGCTGCTGTCCGTTGCCACTAACGCCTCCTCCATCGTACATGGATAGTCTACTTCGGGGGTAGACAAGCATATCCTGAACAGCGAAGAACTCATACAGGATGTCCCCAACGGCTGACTGACAGGAAACCCCATTTTCGCAGGTTGATATTTCACCTCGGCACTGTCATGCTCATATGGTTGAGGAAGGGAAGATTACTCTCGGGTGATATTTCTTCCTTCACTGGGATGTCCATGTGGTTCTATTCGCTCCTCCACATTGTGATGAGAATTACTTCAAGCTATTCCACCAGGACTCACTTTCTCCATAAGAAGCTACTTCTAAACCTGAGTTGTCTTGCCACATGTTGAAGACCGTGCACGGGGAGACGGCGACCTGTCTTCAGCTTCGTCCTATCTACATGTGGAACAACATCCCATGGTATTCCGATGAGAGGTACAGTTTCTGCACTGGGGAAAATTGTAGACACCGTGACACGATCCTTCAAGTCTCATTGGCTGCAATATCAGTATGTTTCGTGTGAGCGGAGCTGTTTCATGACAGAACAGCGTTACTCTGAACCAAACACACACAGTGCCATGGTGATGCTCTTGAATTTCGTTTACTTCCACCCCAGGTTGCGCTTGTTAGCTTCCGGATGTTTTCCGAGCTGAAACTACTCCCCTGATGTTGGGGCAGTGACTTTTGAAAGTCCTAGTGCGATCTAGCTTGACATCCACGTATTTTGGCGTCGGATAACCAGTCAACCAGTCACAAGACGTCCAGCTCTCGCCATACTTTCCAGTTGATGAGGGGGATAGTACACACTTGTGTCTTGTTCGGTTTCGGCATGAAGTGATTGGCTTTGAAATACACATAGAGCACGTCCAGGGAGTCGAAGAATTTCTCTTCAACCTCAGCAAGCTCAAGCCTTGGTCAGGGTAGATGGACTGCCGTGTAAAGTTTGGTATAGGCTGATCGTTAGCATGGATGTTGAAATAGGCTCCAGCTAGTACGTTTCTCTGGGGTAGACCATTCTTCTCGATCGTCCATGTGGTATTCTTCATCTGGAGACAGAAGAAAAACCTGTTTTACAGGGAGGTCCAGATCAGCCATATCAATTAGTAACTCCTTGTCATGTTGTGAGCTTCCTGTGGTTCGCTGTGTCGTGCGCAAGTCGATCAAAGCTACTCTCATAATTGTCTTCCACTCAAAACCTTCGTCAATGTGCTCGATAAAGTTAACATTTTGGCCACAACACGCTTTTTCAGGTAAGAATCCTGCATGTCGGGTGATGAATATTTCTACTAGGATGCTCGCTATTCCCTTCAGAATCAAGCATTACAAAATCTTCAAGTTGTGGCAAAGTTGAGACACAGTTTGGAAGCTTTTGTGTTACTTTTATAGCATTTATTCTTCTCTTAACTGCGTTAGGAGAAAACTATAGCAATTTATTTAAGCGTAACTAAACTAGTTACAATGTCCAACCACTTGTTGCCAAGTGACTGCATATTAAGTCCATTATTGTGTCACTTTATTGTTCTGTTCCACCAATTACCATTATTTGTTCTAGTGTCTCTGATTAATTCTATGTTCTCTGTCTTTTCTCAAATTTTTAGGAGGCATCCATAAAATACGATCGTAAAAATGCCATACTATGTAACCCTACCCTCACCCTCCCCCCCTCCCCCTCCCATTGTAACACGTTGTAAAAATTCTTTATACCCCTCTAAGTGAACGTCAAAAATAATTAATCCCTCCTCCCTCGTCCCATATCAATAAATTGCACATCTCAGCACATGGAAAAAATCCACTTTACAGGAAAAATATTCTAAAATCGTGAGAATGGTACAGAGAATGGATTTTTCCTTCCACAACTCAACCTACAAAATAAGTTTTTTTAAGTACGTATATGAAAAGTGACAAAAAGAAAGTTAATTTGGATTTTGAACATCAGGTAATAACGGAAAAAATGACGAACGCACATATTTTAATAAAGAACCCTTCCAAAAAATCGAGCGACTTCTTATCAGGAAGTCTATAACCAAGCAATATATTCAGGACCAGAATTACAACAACCAGCAAAACTCTTCTCGATAATCTCCGAAGATATTGTTTATAAATATATTCGCTTTTTTGCGTCTTAAAGTGAGAAGGACGTTATTTCGGATATACGTCAGAGTCTTACCTGTTGCGAAGAGGCTTAGGATATTCCTCAAGTAGAACACAACTGCAGGAATAAGAGGCTTACCTGTAACAAGCAACAAAATCCCTCAAGTCAGTATGAGTACATATATCATAATCTAATTCTCCAATAAGGGCTATCAGCACAAGTAACTTATATCTCCAGTATATACATACAGATTTGTGTCCGTAAAACAGTAGAATGATTTATATAAGAGAAATTGTAACTTAATAAGTAGTTCCATGAAGAGAGAGCATAACCTATTTTCATATTCTACTGATCCTTCACATCTCAAAACCCTTTACTGTAATTGAAATAGATTATCCATGCAAAGGACTAAACAATTGTTAATTTATGACCAACACATGATTACAGAAATATTTGTTTGGAAATACAATAAGGCGGACACTTTAGGTTTTCAAAATTACTTAAAAGTAAATTTTCCTCGATGGGCATCGACTGGCGCTAGCGTTGAAGATGTGTGGTTAAATTTCAAAAATATTATTCATACGGGCCAATCGCTATACGTTCCAAAATATAGAGTGAAGGGAAACCAGGATCCAGAATACTACAATTCACGTGTTAGAATTCTTAAGAGAAAAGCTAGAAAAATACACAACAGACTAAAATCAAATAGGAACTATTACAGACAATACCAACTAATTATCAAGGAATTGAACACAGAAAAACGTAAAGCATACGATTCTTATATGAAGACTATACTAACACCGGGAAATACAAATACTTTTTATAATTATCTTAGGAGACGGAAAAAGAACCGAGATGACATTAAGTCTCTGAGGGACTCAGAAGGAAATCTTGTCACAGGAAACCCACAAAAAGCTGAAGTGCTTAATGAGTGATATTGTAGCGTTTTTACTGCGAAAGCTAGCATGTCCGTTCCTTCAAATTTAAAGGAAAATACATTTAAACCATTCACTATTCATAACAGGGAGGTTAGAAAAAGCCTGAAGAAAATGAAAAAATTCAAGTCAGTAGGACTCGATGAGGTGTCTGGCGACATTCCCAAGATAGGCGGAGAACAAATAATTCCCTTCCTTAGGGTATTGTTCACAGTCTCTCTGAACAATAGGTCTGTCCCGTCCGACTGGAAGAAAGCTATTGTAGTTCCAATTTATAAAGGAGGGGACAGAACCATGCCAGGTAACTATATACCAGTGAGTCTGACAGCAGTAGTGTGTAAACAAATGGAACAAATAATTGCAGATTATATGAGGGAATTTTGGGAGAAAAATAACTGGTTGTATGATAGACAACACGGATTCAGGAAAGGATATTCATGTGAATCACAGGTGGTGGGTTTTTGTCAAGATATAGCAGAAGTCATGGACACAGGGGGCCAGGTGGACAGTGTAATCATTGACTTAGCTAAGGATTTTGACATGGTTCCACATGACCTCCTGTTACATAAGCTTGCAAATTTGGGTCTTGATGAAAGAGTGGTATTCTGGATCCGGGACTTTCTCCAAAACAGAACCCAAACAGTCAAAGTTGGGGAAGTATTTTCGAAAGAGACAAAAGTCACCTCTGGAATTCCAGAAGGAAGTGTAGTTGGGCCATTGTTGTTTCTTCTATACATAAACGACCTGGCAGAATATGTTAAATCGGACGTCAGACTATTCGCTGACGACTGTGTAATATATAGAAAAATCGAAAATCAAGTTGACACTGCGCTCCTCCAACAAGACTTGGAACGTATAGAATGCTGGTTTATCCGAAATAACATGAGGATAAGTGCAGAATAAAGTAAATGCCTGTCTTTTACTAACAGCAGAAAAGGGACAATAGATGATTATAAATTAGGAAACAAAATTATTCCTCGAGTGGAGTCGTGCAGCTATCTCGGGATTGCCATAAATAAAAGGTTACACTGGGGTCAGCACGTTGAGTGCGTTGCTAATAAGGCACAAAAGTCATTATACTTTGTTATGAGAAACATGAAGGGTAGTAGTATTCAGGCCAAAGAATTGGCTTACAAATGTCTAGTGAGACCAATTTTGGAATACGCCACGAGTGTGTGGGAGCCCTACCAATCAACTCTAACGAACAAATTGGAGATGGTGCAAAGGAAAGCTGCAAGATTCGTACTTGGCAAATTCTCCCAAACTGATAGTGTCTCTGATATGTTAAAGTCATTGGGTTGGGAATCCCTACACAGCAGAAGACATAAAAGAAGACTCCAGGAGATGTACAAAGCATACACAGGGGAGCCGGCCTGGAATGAGTTGCGAAACAGAATGCATGATCCAGATTATATGGGTAGGAGAGATCACGAATACAAAATTAGGCCCATCATTCAAAAAACAAACTTAGCTAAGTATTCTTTTATAAACAGGGGTATTCAAACATGGAATGAGTTACCTAAAGAAGTCTTAGAACCTTTTCCTAACAGTTTAAAAGCTTTCAAGAAGAAATTAAATGTTGCATTCAGGGAACCCAGAGACATTATGGAGAGAAATTGAGTTACAAGCAACATCCAAATATCTTGTTACCACCAGGCTTTGCCTAACTGTAACAGTACCTATTAATAAATAAATAAATAAATAAATAAATAAATAAAATATAGGCCAGCTACTTCAAAGTCGTAACTCAATATCCAGATATTGTAACCATTTTATACTATGAGGATAACATACTTATGATATCAATATAGTGTTATTAGGATGATAGACCTTGCCCCGTTTGAAAACGAAGTTGCCACCTATAAACAAGGTGCCTCCCTCTGGAAAATATGTGTCCAATGTCACATTTATAACACAATGAATTTAACACAAATAAAACATGTTCCAGGACAATTCACGTAGAAATTAAATAACTACATATTTGTGACATAAATTCAGTTCTTAAAATTCCAGCTGGCGTGGGTTGTCTAACAAGACATTTGATTTAGTAACGATTTAGGAATTTTAGGTTGATACAATTGGTACTAGCACCAATTCCGCGGTACCTCTTCTAAATCCACAATATGGAAAGTTTAATAATATGTTTCATTACTACCACTACGGCATCACCGAAATACGGGTACATGAGATTTTGCAAATACTTCACAAAGAAAATAACACAAGTTTCACCATTTTGCCACCAGGTGGTGGCTTTTGTTGTTTCGAAATTCATAGCCAAGGGAAATAAAATAGTTGACTCAACAGAACTGGTGAGATGACCTTGGCTCTTGCGCTGGGGTATCTCTGAACGAAAAACATATTTCAAGGGCTGCGGAATTAGTAGTACCGGGGAGTAAACAAAGTCTCCCCTACAGGTACGTGTCAACATTGGTTTTACGCCCCTTTTAAATACTGAGACTTTTAGGACGGCAGGGTGCCAGAATTTTGCGCCGAAGGGGATCTATAACGTGCAGTAAATCTACTGACACAGCTCCCTCCCATTTCCGCACCCTCAAATGCCAACTGACTGCACCAGGATTCGATCCTGCAACTTTGGGAACAGAAGGCGAGAACGTTACCGCTACACCACGCAGCAATTTACATGTTATCAACTTTCCCAGTGACCTGTTCAATAGAACATAAGAGATGTTAATTTATCTTTCTAAATTAACATCGTATCAACCATAATTTACGTTACCGGTATGTTTTGGGTGAAAAAAATCGATTTTTACTTTTTTGACCATTTGTATGCTAAACACTGCAAAGTATCACTGAAAGTTAGTTTGGTGAATTAATATTTACCCGAGATATGGGAAATTAAAGTTCATGTCGTAAGATGGACGTGATCATGTCCTTTTGACAATTCAGCACGGCGCGCTCTTGTTCTTAATCGGATTATTACTCGCATCCGCGCAGGACCTTCTATAATACCGGACCTGACACTGGCGGCGGGACTGATGAAAGATGGCTGTCGCTGTTGGTGATTACATGCTTTGTTTATTAGTTGAGTCGTTTTGTTTACGATGTGATAGTGATGTGAATTTCGGTTAGCAATCGTCTCCCTTGATTATCTGTGCTTATTCATTATTGCTTAATGATATTACACGTTCGTGTAAGTAAATGTCTGCAATAGTGCTTCTTAAATACGAGATACCGGTGACTTCTGTTACGCTTGTGATACCATCAATATTGCCAATCAGTGGGTAAGTTTGGTCTATTTATTATTCTGTTTATAGTTTATAAATTATTAGTAATGGTAATTCATTATGAGCAAGCATAGTAATAATTAACGTATTCCAATTCAAGGTTTAAGAAGATCTGAAAATTGATTACCGTACGTAGGAACATAACCTACTTTTTAAATTGTCTGCAGTGTTCTCTCATCCAATTATACGCCTGCTTGTCCAAGGATATCAATCTTATTACGTACTTGGTGTGGATCCCGTTTTAATAAACTACCAGTAGGCTTACTCATACATAGGTTATGCTAAAATTGTGGTGATATGCCTTGAAACTGTTGTGTGACTGGATCCAAATCCAATTATTATGAAGATAAGCCATTGGTGCCTATTTTCTAATTTCCCATCAGGGGAATTCAACCCACACCCAACTTCGCGGGGTTGATGACCAAGAAGTCCCAAGCCCATAAAATGAATTAACAGCAGACAAAATCACGTCATGATGTTATTTTGGGTTGGGTTGGATTCTGACACACGTCATGCCTTTGACAGAGTTTGGTTGGTTCTTAAGTTTAGGGACTGCGACAACGAGGTCATGTAGCCCCGTGTACTTTGGGTGTGTGTAGAATCTGTCTGATAACCGGTGTTAATTGTGATGACTGTATTAGTGTGTGTATCTGTTTATTAACTTAAGTACAGACCGCAACTTAGAATTTTTCAAATAGTTCCTACTTTTGCCGCCAAACGCCACCGTCAACGACTACTAGGCCTAGTTCAGAACTTAGCTACTAGACGCCACCGCAGTCGGCTCTTGGCAACGAACGTAGAAACCTAAGAGCGTTGTTTACATTCTTAACCTATCCAATTTAGCTTCACACAGGTGTAATTAGTGGAAGGTTCTTTAACATGCCATAAATCTATGACATGGGACCGCCGGCTTTACTTCCCCTCCGAAGGAAGGCATACTGAGGGATTTTTAACGCTCTTAAAAAATCCGACGGCTTCGGCCGGGTTTGAACCCGCTATCTTGGGCATAGAAGCTCAGCATGCTACCAACTACGCCACCGAAGCCGCCCCGTTTGACAGAGTTCCATTTAATCTCATGAATAGGAATGAATGAATACGACTAGCCTACTTGTTGACTTATTTACAGGAGGCAGTCGTGACCTTATGATAGGAATTACCTAGGCATTTATCTTCAGTATGTGTGGGAACCCATGGTAAACCACTTGCTGGGTGGCTAAGCGGCGAATCGAACCTAACATTTCTCGGTTTACCTCACTAGGCTGTGTGTAGCCCGTTCTTACCCTCAGACTAGAATTGAGATTTCTTCACAGTCAGGAATCAAACTTGGACCCCAGAAGTGACAACCAAGAACTACACCATCTGGTTGGTTACATTTATTTTTAAGAATAATATGTATGTCTGTTGAGCCTCCGTGGCTTAGGCGGCAGCACGCCGGCCTCTCACCGCTGGGTCCGTGGTTCAAATCCCGGTCACTCCATGTGAGATCTGTGCTGGACAAAACGGAGGCAGACAGGTTTTTCTCCGGGTGCTCCGGTTTTCCCTGTCAAAATTTCATTCCAGCAACACCTCCACCATCATTTCATTTCATCTATCATTCATTTAATCACTGCCCCAGAGGAGTGCGTCAGGCCTCGGCAGCCGGCACAGTTCATATCCTCGCCGCTAGATGGGGGCTTAATTCATTCCATTCCTGACCCGGTCGGAGACTGGAAGCAGGCTGTGGATTTTCATTTTTCATGTATGTCTGTTAGGTAGTCAGCCCGAAAGCTGGTTGGATCCTCAAAAGGCACTGCCGTTAGGTTATGTGGGTAGATACCCACAAAAACCCATGGCAGCGCTATATTGAGGCGTACTAGGCAAGAAGAGGAGTGAGGTAGTTTGTCATTACTTTCCTCACTGAGTCAGTACAGCAGTACTAACCCTATGAGTAGAACCTTTCACAGCATCCACAGGCACTGACTGTGCCCTGAATGTCATTACTAAGCACCACCCATACCTCAGTAGCTTCCATATAATCACAGCCATGAGTGAGTCTGAGACATCGGTGATACTCTAGCCTGTGCCAACAGGCACTTACTGTGCCCTGAATGTCATTACTAAACACCACCCATACCTCAGTAGCTTCCATATAACCACAGCCATAAGTGAGGCTGAGACATCGGTGATACTCTAGCCTGTGCCAACAGACACTGACTGTGCCCTGAATGCCATTACTAAGCACCACCCATACCTCAGTAGCTTCCATATAATCACAGCCATAAGTGAGACTGAGACATCGGTGATACTCTAGCCTGTGCCTACAGGCACTAACTGTGCCCTGAATGTCATTACTCAGCACCACCCATACCTCAGTAGCTTCCATATAATCACAGCCAAGAGTGAGACTGAGACATCGGTGATACTCTAGCCTGTGCCAACAGACATTGACTGTGCCCTGAATGTCATTACTAAGCACCACCCATACCTCAGTAGCTTCCATATAATCACAGCCATGAGTGAGACTGTGACATCGGCGAAAAGCCTCATTTTACTCTAACCTGTGCCAACAGAAAAATGCAAATGTACTGCATTCATCAAGAGATGGCAAACATGCCCCGAATAATATGTAACTTACTAAAAAGGGATTGAAATTCCTACAGGAACATTTACAACTTTCCCTGTTCACTCAGCCAAGATATTCTGCAGATCTCTCCTGTGGGCCTCAACATTATTTTATTTTATTCCTTTCCTGATGAAACTCCGGTGGTACCTTAATTCAACTCCTAGGGCACCTCCCGATGCCTGTCCCTTACACATCTACACACACTACTACATTCATCACGTAATCGGAGGAATTCAACCCACACACAACTGCACGGGGCTGATGACCAATATGTCCCAAGCCCATAAAATGAATTAACAGCAGACAAAATCACGTCATGATGTTATTTTGTGTTGTGTTGGATTGTGACACACGTCAGGCGTTTGATGTCCGACCACCAACTACGGCGGCCATCTTGGATTGCAGTGTCAGGTCCGGTAGTATAGAAGGTCCTGATCCGCGGTCTTTGACCAAGAATGTAGTTCATATTTACTCCGGCAGATGGTAGGGCAATGCAATTTTATTACTGACATAGCTTTGAAGAGTATTCATTCTTTGGTATCCATGGATTTTGATACTAATGTTGGTATACATTTGTTTACTTTGAATCTGGGAATGGTGCCCCAAAACAACATTTGTAGGAAATGAACCTTAACGTGCGGCCAACAATAGCGGACTGCGTCCTAAGTTTGTGATGTGTGATATCTTGTAGTTGTGAGAAAAGAAATATACCCTTGACTGAATTATTATGTCTTGTAGTTTAGCAATGTATGTATTAAACGGAAATACAACAGTGCGGAAAAATGTATTCAATGGTTCTTTCTTCGTATGATTTTTTAAATTTGATTAGTGATGAAATGTAGCCTATGTTACGCTTGGCGGAAATCCGTTAAACCAGACCAAGCAAACATATAGCTCTAAGATTCGCTTCCCATGGATTCCATCACAAGATTTGACCAAAAATTGCATTTCCATCGAAAGTATAATTATTTTACCGTAGTAAAATAACACAGAATGCTTCCCCGCCCCAATTGTATTACACAGTAGCCTACATCATTGTGCAAAACAATGAACCGTAACGTCAAAAAGAAGCTTCATTCCGTGACTTAATGCAGTTTATAGATTGCTAGAAATGTCCGTCTCAATCACCGTTTCCATCCTAGAAAAATTTGCGACATTTACCACGCCATATTTGCTTTGATAAAGCGGCTTCCGGTTACTTTGGCCACGGAGAAAAAAACTTTGGTCGCTTTGGTTGTTCAACACTGATGCATGCGCACTGGAGCAAGACCTTCCGCTCGCTAGACGTTCCTTTTCATCTCCACATAGCCTAGCTGCCACACTTTACATCCAAGGCAATCTTTTTAACATAATTATTCTAATCTTGGTCTACTACAGTTCTTAACCTCGACCCTTCCTTCCATAACTAATTTTACTATTCCTGGGTGTCATAGTATGTGTCCTACTAACCTCTATCTTCTCTTCATTAGCAGTCTCCAGAATCATCTCTTCTCTCACACTCATCTTATTACCTCTTCATTCTCGCTGTTCCGCCCCTTAAAATCTCAATAACTAACTACCTCTTCATTAGCTATTCTATCCATCCGATCTCCTTCATTCTCCTGTATCACCATACTTCAAATGCTTCTCTCGTCTTTTCTGCTGCACCAAACAGTCAATGTTTTACTTCCATAGAGCTCCACGCTCCAGACATTGGCTTTCAAAATGACTTTTATGTTCGACCCTGACTGTTATATGTCTGAAAACTGTATCATAATGATGGTCATTATAACACTATTTTTCATTATGAAACAGTTTCTCCCACCAATCACAGCTCAAGAAACAGTTGTTTGACCAATTAGATAAAGATACCTTCGCGCATGCCCTCAAAATCCAACATGTCTGTATAAATTAACGAAAGTGCACCGTGCATATGTTCGCGTAAATAAACTGGTGAATATGAGACAAGAAATAGCACTGTACCTTAATATCTCCAATCCAATTTCTACACAGCGCGTTGTTTTCAAACGCATTCGGTGACATTTTTACTGAATATTGGCGCTCAATCTGCACATATGGCATTGAAGCACTTAGAGCGCATGCGTCGGTCGATCAGAGAGCTTGGAAATCAGAGATATCCTATACTCAGCGCAGCACCCGATCACAAAATTCTAGTAACAATCTCCACAGATATTTATGAATATTTATGTTAAAACATATAATAAAGTTAGGCCTATAATTGCAACTCGCCTATAATGGCAATTAAGACACTCGTTTGGAAATTATAAAACTCGCATACTCTCGTTTTATAAAGATACTCGTGTCTTAATTATTGCCATTATAGGCTCGTTGCATAATGTACTATTATCTTCGACCCTGACTGTTATATGTCTGAAAACTGTATCATAATGATGGTCATTATAACACTATTTTTCATTATGAAACAGTTTCTCCCACCAATCACAGCTCAAGAAACAGTTGTTTGACCAATTAATAAGGATACCTTCGCGCATGCGTTCAAAATCCAACATGTCTGTATAAATTACCGAAAGTGCACCGTCCATATGTTCGCGTAAATAAACTGGTGAATATGAGACAAGAAATAGCACTGTACCTTAATATCTCCAAATCCAATTTCCACACAGCGCGTTGTTTTCAAACGCATTCGGTGACATTTTTACTGAATACTGGCGCTCAATCTGCACATATGGCATTGAAGCACACAGAGCGCATGCGTCGGTCGATCAGAGAGCTTGGAAATCAGAGATATCCTACACCCAGCACAGCACCCGATCACACAATTCTAGTGACAATCCCAACAGATATTTATGAATATTTATGTTAAAACATATAATAAAGTTATAATTATCGTCGAACATAAACAGTCGTATGCAACTCGCCTATAATGGTAATTAAGACACTCGTATGGAAATTATAAAACTCGCATACGCTCGTTTTATAAAGATACTCGTGTCTTAATTATAGCCATTATAGGCTCGTTGCATAATGTACTATCTTCTTTGCTTCTCCATCATGGGTTATTATGCTTCCTAAGAAGCAAACATCTTGCACTTTGGTTGGTTGGTTGGTTCCTCAGTTTAGGGGCTGCGACAACGCGGTCATGTAGCCCCGTGTATTTTTGGTGTGTGTAGAATCTGTCTGATAACCGGTGTTAATTGTGTTGGCTGTAATAGTGTGTGTTATCTGTAATTCAGGTAAGAACTGCATACGATCAATTTCAAGTAGTTCCTACTTTTGCTACCAAATACTACCGTCAACAACACCTAGCTGCGAACTTGGATACTTGATGCCACCGCAACCGGCACCTGGTGACAAATGTTGGAACTTAATAGAGCGTTAATCAAATCTAACCTAAAAATTTAGCTTCACACAATTGTAGTTAGTGGTAGGTTCATTTACATGCCATAAATCAATGACATAGGCCCGCCGGCTTTAATCCCCTCCGAAGGATGGCATACTGCGTCATGCACATGCTTTAGCGTTTTACCAGCAAATCTGAAGTCAATAGGGGTTTCAAATTTATTTCGGCTGCATTCCATTATTTTCGTTTTACATTTATTGATTTTCATCATAAATTCCTTCCTCAATCAAGCATATAAAAAGTCGTAAGATATGTATTATTCATTTGGCACGGACCGTGGAGTGAGTCCATACGGACGCTACCTAAATTCTTTCTGTTGTCAGGAGTAGAGACAATATTAAGGGCTGGAATGGATTTTAAACTTCTACTTGGCTAATAATATATGATAATATAGATTATGATTTTCATACCTTGTCCAGTGGGAGTCATTGGCAAAGGGAATTACTGTTCATTATCACTACTGCACCGGAAATACGTGCTAAATTAAGTATTTCTAGCCATTATCATTTATGAAAAAATAGGCTTATGAGATCACCTTTTGTCCGTGTGTCTGTGTGTGCGGGTGTGTGTGTCCCCCCCCCCCCCCAACCTAATAAAATCTAAACGGCTGGAGCGATTTCAATGAAACTCGGTAAGTTTATCGCACTATTCCGGACGACCCCGACCGTGCCCTTCAAATTGTGTTACGTCTCACCAATCCAACATGGCGGTGTGCGAAATATTTCACCAGCATTCAAGCAAGTGCAAACCAAGGTTAAAGGAGGTAGCTGGCTGGATGACGTCACGCTCACCGGAGCGCGCGGGAAAGGAGGAAGCTCAAGCAGTACTATGACGCCACACACTTCAGTGCATTCTCGGTACATTTCGACCCGTCACCGTAACGTATCGTCAGACCCCAGCGAAGTCGACATAATCATTTAAAAGGATAAAATGGAGTGACACACCATGGGTCAAAATGACCCGGCGCCAGTCCTCGTGTTATATTTTTTAACGCCAGTTCTCAAGGGTTAAGCACCAAAAAAATAACTATTTATTTTAATGTTGCAAAACCTGCGCGTCGGGATGAGAGATGGAATGGATGAAGATGAATGAAACTGGGCAAGGATGTGGAAGGAAGCGGCCGTGGCCTGTCAGAAGGTACTGTCCCAGCATTTGCCTAGTGTTGAAAATGGGAAACCACGGAAAACCATTTCAAGGACAGCCGACGGTGGGGCTCGAACCCACGCGTCTACCGAGTCAGCAGAGAGCTTGGCCCCATGACCTAATGCTGCGCTTTAGTCAGCGTAGCCACTACTGTCGGTAAAACTAATAATTATAATAACAAACAAAAATCACGGAATAAACAAAAAATTCAGAATTCAAAAAAATCAAAAATCTTAATCAGGGTTCTTTGACGCGAGAGATCCAAGTCGACAGATTTATTGGCTTGTTGAAGATCCTCAAGTGGCCTTCCGACATCTCTAATGCCTCAGTGGATAAAAATGGGACGTGACACAAATGATTTCGTCATAATGAGTTCCTGACCAACATACTGGAAGGAAAAGTTCTGGGAAAGAATGGAAGAGGAAGACCGCAGAAGGCTCATCTGGATTCTGTGATGCATGGACTTCAATTTGAACAGTATGCTGACTTAAAAGGTTCAGCAAGTGAGAGACAAATGTGGTTGCAGTGACAAGGCCTAGCCTTTAGATGATGATGATTGTGGAGCACTGTGGAGGAACGCGAGCCATCTACCGGAGCCTCCACCGAAGCTATATGATTGTTGTATGTGTAAACTTCCTTGGGAATAAAGGTTGTGTATGAATTAGCTCCACGCATATCAATACTTCAAATATTGGTGCCGAAAAATCCGGTGAAACGAAAATGTAAGGGAACTGCCTTAAAACGAGTCGAAGAGTTTGAAGAAATAATTTTCAAGTGCAAATCAGTGTAAAGTGAACGTAACTTAATTGTACGAGCGCCTCCACCTATAGCCTCCAACACGCAGATGAGTAACGTATCTAACTTTCTAAACTACGATGTTATACGATACGGCAGTTAGGAGTTGAACACATGTTATTTTATGTCCAAATACGATCTCGCATGGTTCTAGCTTGAATAATTAGGTTATAATTATACTACTTCCTAAGAGTTTCCAACACGCTCATCGCGATTACTAGCGATCTCTACTGACAAAAACCTCAACTTCCTTATTCCATATCACGGCCGACTGAATACGATATTACCTGTACAGAATGGTGAAAGCCGCATCAAAATCCATCCAGTGGTTCTCGAGATTACCCGTGATATCCAAGAATCGGGGACTTCGTTTTACACTAATGTGTAGAGATAAGTCTTAGTCGTGCAATGCTTGGTGAACAGCGCTGTGTGAGCAGTTTAGTAACTAACAAGATTTCATGAAAAAGGTCTCATTGTCTAGGCCGGTATGAGCGCATTCAGTCGGCCGTGTTCCATATAGACTCGAGGTGAGCTACGGGAATTTCACGGCCTACTCGATATTTCAGAACTGTCATTTTCCCCAGCCACCTGACGTAAACTAAATTAACTATCGACTGTCACTAAATAAACGCTATTTTTGCACGCTTCAAACTTGTACTTAGAGACTCTTAGACTTCGAGACAGCAGTTATTATAAATCAAGATGAATGAAACCCGACTGGCAACGTTATCCAATTTGAAGAAGAAACGAAAGAGAGAGAGGACTAATTACACGATTTTCTTCAGAAATAAATGGATTTACAGAGGAAACTTCCGTGGAAGACTACGAATATTCTACAAATCGTCTTAAGGAAACTCTGTATCGTCTAATGTCTCTAGATGACGCTATTCACGACCATCTATCCGAGACGGAATACGACGAAGACGTGTAACTTGTGAAGAATATATTGACAAGGTTAAACGGGAAATTCATAAGGCTACGCGGGAACTTGAAAAGAGACTTGCTGCCAACACAACCAGCATGACTAATGTGCCGAATCCCTTAACCCACACTCCTCTTCATTCCGTCAAACTACCTCCCATCAAATTTGAGCCGTTTTCAGGGGATGTTGGGTGCTGGTCCCGGTTCTGGGAGCAGTTCGAGATGTCAATTGATCAGGACACTACACTTTCTACTGTGAACAAGCACGTCTTCCTACGGGGGTACCTAGAAGGTGAACCTAAGCGACTCGTCGACGGAATAGCCGTGAATGGTAATACCTACGAACAGACTAAACTAATTCTTAAATCAAAGTATGGGGACAAAAACCGAATCATTCAGACCCATTTGGACTACTTAGAGGACCATAAACCAACTCTCCACGATAGCCCTGAGTCACTGAACGTGACATATGCCGAATGTTATCGGCGGGTCCAGGCTTTGATATCGTTAGGTGAAGACGTAAACGCCTATGGTCGGGTACTAACTCCGAAAGTCCTACGAGCCTTCCCCTTAGATATCTGCAGACGCTGGCTTATCCACTCCAAAAGGGCGAATACACCTGAGAGCGATATCTCCACACTGATGGTGTTCTTAAGAAGAAGTAGAAGGAGCTCTAATGGCGCAGAAGATCCGCGGTGCAACAATAGCCAGCTCCGACTTTACTCCTACCGCTGCAACGCTTCATGTCCATTCTAACCGGAGGAAGCCTGCGCGAGAGAAGAGACGTACAGGACCATTTGTGTCTTCTGCGAGGGTCAAAACCACTGGGCTCAGAACTGCAGGAATATAACAGATGTAAATAGCCGTATTGCCAAACTGAAGGCTGCAGACCGCTATTTACTTTGCCTTAATCGTGGCCACAGCTCCAAGGCATGCAGTAAGAAAGAAAAGTCTGTAAAGGAAACCATCACAAATCAATTTGCCACACCATTGGCAATTCGCCATTACCAAACCCACGCACCTCAGCAACATCAGTCGGTAAGATAGACGTATCATCCACAGATTTCACATATTTGCAGACGGCGCGGGTGTGAATTACTGGACCTACAGGGATTAGCAAACTTACCAGATGTGTCCTAGACGGAGGTAGCCAGTCCTCCTTTGTGACTAAGACCCTAATTGATGAACTACGCTTAGAGGTAATCGGCAATAGTTCCCTATCTGTAAGTTCCTTCGAAACCACATCTTCTTCCTCTGCCCAACGCAGACTGATTCAGCTAAACATGAGAGAGATTTGGGCCAATTCCATTATACCTATCACGGCACTCGAAAGTAATCACTCGTTTTCCCCGCATCCAACTGTTCCTCATGATATTTACATGCTAGGGAAAATGCGCAAACTATTACTGGCGGATCCCAAGGACAGCTGCGTTGATCTCCCTATTGAACTCCTGATAGGTGCTGATCAATACTGGCGTATTGTCAAAGACACTTCACCCATACGACTTTCTCAATCAGTAGTACTACTGCCATCACATCTGGGATGGATTCTTAGTGGAAACCGCTCAGGAATAAAGACAAATTCCATGAGTGTTAACTACATCAATCTTGATCAGACAGTCTCTCTTGTAGACAACGACTTTCGCCACTTCTGGGATTTAGAAACAATAGGGATCTCAGTTGAACAATCACGAACCATGACTGAAAAGGATTCTTCACTACTTTCTCAGTTTCACGCTTCACACGAACTTGAAGATGGACGAAGATTGGTATCTCTTCCCAGAAAGGAGCACGTCACTCTATCTAGCAACTATGAAATTGCTAAGCAACGATTTCGTGTACTCGAAAAGAGACTTGAAAAGGACCAAACGCTACGCGACGTTTACCACGAGCAAATGCTAAACTACATTAGACAGAAACAAGTACAAATAGCGCCGCCTACTGATGGAATAGACGAGACTTTCTACTTACCCCTCCACTTAGTCAGGAAAGAGAAACGTGGAAACTCCAAATAGCGTGTCGTTTTTGACGGAGGAGCCCACGACAAGGGAACATATTCTCTTAACGACACTTTAGAAGTAGGTCCCAATCTTCTTCCAGACATTCTTTCTATGATGCTAAAATTCCGGCAGCACCCCTGGGCCATTGCAGGAGATATAAGCCAAGCATTTCTACAACTAGCTCTCCATACAAAGGACAGAAACATAACACGTTTTCTATGGTTTCACTGTATCCAGAGCTCCGATGGGAACTTCACTATGACGAAGGATATTGTAGCATACCGTTTCACGAAATTACCATTTGGGCTCACCTGCAGTCCATTCCTTCTCTCCGCTACACTGAGAAAGTTAGCTATCACCCACGAAAAGGAATTTCCTGAGGTTGCCGCTCTCATAGATCAACATATGTTCATGGACGACTTTGCTGCATCCGTACAGAGTGAAAATGAAGTAATCTCCCTCTACTACCAACTTGTATCTCTGATGAAGAAAATACACATGCCCATGTCGAAATGGGCAACTAACTCATGGCAAATGAAAAAGATTTGGAAGGCTGAAGGCCAAGAGGTGAAACAACAAACGCAAATTCTGGGTATTAATTGGGACACAGAACATGATACCTTCCCCTTTGATCATCGAGACGTTACCGATAAAATAACAGCCAATCCGGTTACCAAAAGGCAACTAGTGCAAGCCACTGCTAAACTGTACGATCCATTGGGTCTAATATCTCCAACCACCATTGCAGCCAAAATCATTTTCCAGGATACTTGGATCAGGGGGGTTGGATGAGATGAACTTCTTCCACATGATGTTGGCCTACGATGGAATCATTGGATATCTACACTTTATTCAATATCGCACATTCAAACTCCTCGTTGGGTCAGCACTACCCATAAAAGAGGGTCGCAGGTTCATGTGTTTTGTGATGCCTCTGAACGGGCATATGGTGCAGCGCTTTACGTTAGGAATCCCACAGACCACCACGTTTTAGTACAAATTATGTGTAGCAAGAATCGTCTCGCTCCGGTCAAAAGAGTTACACTGCCACGCTTGGAACTCCTCACAGCGCTTATAGGTGCTAGACTGCTTGACTATTTCTGTAAGGCGACAGCCTACCCAATTTCGAATGCTGTTTTATGGAGTGATTCTATGGTAACTTTAGGATGGATAAGAGGAAACCCAAATAACTTTAAGACCTTTGTCTGCAATAGAGTAACCGAAATCCAGACCTACACTAGTCCAGGCCTATGGCGACACTGCCCAGGAGCAAACAATCCAGCAGACTGTCTTTCCCGAGGACTTCCCGTCGATGAACTCGTTTCATTTGATACGTGGTGGAAGTGACCTGTTTGGCTTACACAGCCCCCGACTTGTTGGCCTAACGATACTGGCTTCCTTAACCTAACACTTCCGGAAGCAAAGAAATTGATAAAACAAACACTGCTTGTCACTGTGTTTGAGCCACTCCTTCAGGTTTCAAAATATTCCTCCTACTGGAAGGTTTTACATATCACCGTATTCGTCCAGAGGTTCGTTTACATTTTGAAGACACAGAAACGACCGCCAGAAAATCTCACAGCTTCCGAATTACACGACGCCCGTATGTATTGGATTAGAGCCGTCCAATCACAATGTTTTGCTGAGGAATTAACATGTCTTCAGAAAGAGAAATGTTAACCGATAACATCCAGAATTGCTTGTTACCACCCCTACTTAGCAAATAGCTTAATTCGCCTAGGTGGTAGATTACATTTTTCCAACCTGACTTCAGATTTAAAAAAACACCCCATATTGTTAGATGGCTCTCATCATTTTACAAAACTGTTAATCATGCACACCTATATCAAGCTGCATCATCTTGGAGTTCATGTTGTTCTGATGGAGCTCAGAGAAGAATTTTGGATTCTGAAAGCGCGCCAAGCCATAAAGAAAGTTCTTCATATTTGCCTACCGTGCAAAATAGCTCACAACAGACGCAGAAGCTATCGAAGCACCATTTCCAGCTGACCGAATTAAACCCACTGAGCCTTTCGCAATCACTGGGGTCAACTTCGCCGGGCCCCTCTACATTAAATCTCACGCTACTACAAGATGTCTTACATTCTTCTATTCACTTGTTCGACCACGCGAGCACTTCGCCTTGAACTTACTACGGACTTATCCACTGACCGTTTCCTAATGGGACTCCAACGGTTTGTCGGTCGGAGGGGCTGCCTGATACCATATACTCAGATAATGCTCAAACTTTCCATGGAGCCAACAAAGAATTACAAAATTTCACTACCGTGCTGACAGATTCCCAGACTCACCAGTACCTCGCGCATAGCAACATCAGGTGGAAGTTCATCCCACCAAGAGCGGCTTGGTGGGGAGGATGGTGGGAGAGGATGGTGGTCTCTGTCAAGCGCTGTATACGGAAGAATCTAGGAAAACTGCAAATTGACGAGGAGCAAACCAATACCCTGCTCATCAGTATTGAAGCCGCCCTTAACTCGAGACCACTCACCAAGGCAGATGATCAAGAAGTACTAACACCCGCCCACTTCTTGAATGGAGAAAAACTAACAGCAATACCATCCGGACAACCAACAACAGACGTTAACTTAACCAAGACGTACAGACTGAAACAAAGAATTGCAGACGTTTTTTGGAGACGTTGGACAAAGGACTACCTTTTAGAATTGAGAGCTTTCCACCATGTCTGAAACACCCGCAGCAAGTCAACGGCGCTCAAGGTAGGAGACGTTGTACTTCTGCAGGAGGACCATGTGCGACGCCATATGTTGGCGCAAATAGAAGAACTTCGACCTGGCAGAGACGGCGTGACGAGGACCGTACTCCTGAGGACCACCTGCGGCACGCAGATTATTCGACCTATCCAGCTGGTCATCCCTTGGAGATCGGGAAGGACCAGGGTGGGGAGGTTGTGGAGGAACGCGAGCCATCTGCCGGAGCTTCCACCGAAGCTATATGATTGTTGTATGTATAAACTTCCTTGGGAATAAAGGTTGTGTATGAATTAGCTCCACGCATATCAATAATTCAAAATGATGATGATTACACCAATGATAACAATTATTATTATTATATGGTCAAAAGGTATGTGACTGCAGACATAATTCTGATATGAAATTCAATTCTGTATTGAGGGTTGTAATGGTGTGAACACTAGTGACATGAGGATCAGATAAGCAATTAGTTTAAATCCCACCTCTGCCTCACAGAAGTGGATTACCGTTGTTTTCCAGTTATTCTTCAGGTAAATGCCATGGTGGTATGCAACATTAGGCCACTGCCACCTCCGTCCCAATCTTGGCCCGCAAACAAGCACTTACTTAAGTAGCGACAATAAAATATTCACACAGGATTCAGGAATCATTTTACTTATTCGCTGGTTGTTTCAGCTATTATAGGAAGCCGTTACAAACATGCAATGGAGATTATCATATCACTGTGCCAACGGCTTCGGTGGCGTAGTCAGTAGCATGACAAACTGCTATGCCCAAAATTACGGGTTAAAACCTGGCCGAAGTCATCAGATTTATAAGAGGGTTAAAATCCTTCAATAGGTATTCTATCGGAGGGGAAGTTTCAACGTTTGCCGCTGGGTGATAGTGGCATCTGCTAGCCAAAGATGGAACTACTTGAAGTTGTACTTTCATTCTTCTTCATACATTTCATCTCTCATTAACTATCTCGTACCGACAGTAGTGGCTACGCGGACTAAAGCGCTGCGTTAGGTCAAGGTGTCAAGCTCTCTGCTGACTCGGTAGACGCGTGGGTTCGAGCCCCACCGTCGGCTGTCCTTGAAATGATTTTCCGTGGTTTCCCATTTCCAACACTAGGCAAATGCTGGGACAGTACCTTCTGACAGGCCACGGCCGCTTCCTTCCACATCCTTGCCCAGTTTCATTCATCTTCATCCATTCCATCTCTCATCCCGATGCGCAGGTCGCCCACGGGCGTCGACTAGAAAGACCTGCACTCGGCCTCTCAGGAGGCTACACGAAAAAAAACTATCTCGTGAGGTTGTCTTCAAGAAGGGCATCCGGTAGTAGAAACCATCAGCCACGTGTAATTTTATCGCATATCATACCAGACCCCGTAAAATGGCATTAACCCAAGCAACACCATGCTATTTTTCAAACCACGCGCTACCAACGAGGGGGTATTTTGTGACCACCATGATAAATCCCTTCAGTTTGATTTGTATTATCCTTTAATTAACATATCTTGTATTTTGAACCTTAAATGACAAAAATATAAGTTAATTAACAACAGTTGAAACAAAATCAATAAATCATGAAAAATGAAGTTCAGAAAGTAAATTATTCACTGATCATACTCTTCGCCATCTTTAACAAACGTGGAACATACGACTGTTCTTTATTGTGTTTTCCGCATGTGTACCTCTTGCAACAAGAACAAATTATGGTGGTTTTGTTAACTTTGTTGTACTTTTGTCCTTACCACAGTGCACAGAATGACGAGGCACACGAACCACCAATGGGGGAGGGGGGTTTCCGTGCCCACCAAAAGAAAATTGTTAATATCCTATACAAGAATTACATTGTTTTTTAAAAAAATATGTGAGGTTTGGTAACCGGATTCAAAATAGACAATAACTTTCTGTACAGTATGCGTAGAAAAGGAATACCATGTATAAACCGTGAAATATGGAACTGGTGGGCACGAAATACAACCCCCCCCCCCCGTTGGCATTGCTAGGGATAACAAGGGGCAGACAGAGATAGATCATATCACTGTGCTAGGATAGTTATATATGAAAAATATGCTAACAATTTATCTACAAGATATGTAGTAGTATCAATAGAAGTCTAACTTATTTTTCACTGACTCTCTTTGTCTTTGATGATTTTTATTTTATTAAACAAATCCATAATTCATTTAAAAACCCTTTGTGAAAAGAATGCATGTCTCCCCTTGTGCCGACACCACCCATTCCACACTCCCCAATGTCCAACACGCTGCCCAGCCCATCCAGCCATTCACTCTCTCACTCAGTCAAACATTTCAAAAAGATTTTTTCTCCATGCTTTGAAGCCAATTAGTAGGATTCTGTATTATATATAACTTCATTGGCCGCATTGTTAACCTACTTGAAAACGTGTACCACATACAGAAAGAGAATCGGTTGGGCATGCACGGCAGATATTTCAAGCCTAAATTAAAAGTACTTTATAAGCCAAGCACATTTCACCAATGTGTCTCTGTTACCATCTCCCTTCATTCTCCCCTACCACCACCATTCCCAATGTTGGGTAGTTTTCAAGGCAATTCATGTTTTCCAGGCTTGCCAACCAGGTGGCCGTGCGGCAACGCTCTGATCCTGTTTAAAGTACTGTACTTTCTCCCAATTCCAAACACAGTACAGTACAGTGCTTTGCATTCCAGACTCGGGGAATAGGTTCACATATAAATGGATGAAATGAAAGATGCATCCACTGGCGCACAAAATACGCCCACATGTGTGCGCCATATTATGTGCATACTGTCAATTCTCCACAACAGGGACAAAGTGTAGGAAAGAACGACAAACCCCAACAATTTGCTACGGAAAATTTACGGATCTATCTCCCGGTTAGCGAAGCGAAATATTTATATGGGAGGGGAGAATGTGGGTAGAAATTAGATGATTATTTATTTGAGAGCTCTTCCGGATGGGGAACGATAGAATCACCAAGAAGATCTTCAACTTGATTAATGGCTACAAGACTGGCAGCTTGTGGCTTAATGAAGTGAAACAAGACTTGAATAACGCTGGTATTTTAAACTGTGATATTCTTGGCCGTTCCAAATTTTGTGATAGTGATAACTCTTGATCCCCACCACCCAAAGTGATTAAGACCCGACCACACCACACACAGGAGAGGAAGGACAAGTTAGTTAGTTATTTAGTTGTTGTTTTAATGGGCGGAACTACGAGGTCATCTTCCCCTTATAACACAGATTAAAGTATACAAATTTTGGAATAGAATTAAAAATTTAGAAGAGGACACCTACATTTGAAAAGACCGAAAATTAATAAAACAAAAAATTAAATAAAACGAATAATTATAATATAATTAAACAAGTAGTTCCGTGAAGAACTATACAGCCTATTTTCATATATCCTGCTCATGTTAATTGCCTCTATCAACATACAAAAATTCAGTTTAATTGCTGTAACAGATTCGTAGATATTGAGAACCGTCTAAATATTTCATATGGTCGCCAGGATGGATTTTTATTTTTGTACTATTACATTAAGATTATTGTGTACGTGTGGTATTCAAACTTCAATCGCATGATTAGAACACAAGAAGTAAAAATGAGATTTTAAAAGTACGCACACCAGCCATCTTGTGATTATGCAAACAATTGAAATAAATTACATGCCAGTGGATCAACTTTTGTACAAGCATTTAACTTGCAACGTTTCACGGCACTCGGATAGTTAATTCACGAGAAACGTCCATTTAAATATGTATACTTCGCGTCGCCGCCATGTTGGATTTGTGCTCACCAGGTTACTGAAAGTCCTATAGGTGATCATATGTTCATAGTCTCTATGAACATAAAAAAAAAACAGTTTGGTTGCTGTAAAAGATTCATAGATATTGAGAACCGTCTAAATATTTCGGAAGCTCACCATTTAGGATTGTTAAATGTATAGGCCATAGAGTTATGTACCATTCAAGGACAATTATTGCCCAGCTTCATTATTCAAACTTTCACTTCGATCGCACAAGAATAGAAACTTAATTTTAAAATTTCGCACAGCCGCCATCTTGAGGTTATGTAAACAATTGAATTAAATTAGATGGCAGTGCATTACAATCTGCAAAATCATTTACTGTACCACATTTCACTGCGCTCAGAGAGTTAAATCACGAGAAAAGTCTATAAAAATATTTCAAATTCGCTTGGTCGCCATGTTCGTTTTGTACTTTACAGGTTTATGAAATATACATTGGTAAACTTGTATCAGTACCCTTTATCAACGTACAAAATTGCACGATGATATCTGTAATAGTTTCGGAGATATAGAATGTCAGTGAAATATTTCGCACAGCCGCCATTTTGAGGTTATGTAAACAATTGAAATAAATTAGACTCCAGTGCATTACAATGTGTATAAACATTTGCTGTACCAAGTTTCATTACGTTTGGATAGTTAAATCGCGAGAAATGTCTATTTAAAAGTCTCAATTTCGCTTGACCGCCATGTTGGTTTTGTAGTCACCAGGTTTTTGAAAGTCTCATAGGTGAACTTCTAGTAGTGCCCTTTATCACCGTATACAATTTCAGGGCGATATCGGTAATAGTTTCGGAGATATTGAATGGTAGTGATATATTTCGCACAGCCGCCATGTTCGATTGGTGAGACGTAACAAAATTTGAAGGGCACGGTCGAGGTCGCCGGGAATAGTGCTATGAACTTACCGAGTTTCATTGAAATCACTCCAGCCGTTTAGATTTTATTAGGGACACACACACACACACCTCACACACACACACGCACACACACGCACACACGGACAAAAGATGATCTCATGAGCCTATTTTTCAAAATTGAAAATAGGCTAAAAATACGGAAAAACAAAAATTCTGAATTCAAAAACGAACAAGTCGTTGAGTCAATGTACCCTGGAAAATAACGACAAGTTATAGGCTGGACTGAGGAGATATTGGAATGCAAAGAAAGCGTCGCAGAAGCACTAGTCATAAGCGCTCCTTATTGGGCTTAAATCACTAATTATATGTTACCATAAGAGGATGCATTCCATATATTCAACCAAGGAGAACTTCAGTCATTAGACCGCGCTGTGTACACTGAGTACAAGCCACATACAGTAGATATTAAATGTAATGCCACATGTAGGATCGAATCTATAACCATTAATTTTGGTTGCTTATTATCTACCAATTCCGTACAAAAATAATCTAAATATTTACACCATTTAAGTTCTAAACCATAACAGTTATACTTTTCAGGCATCTCAATCTAGTGGCAGCGCTTCTCTCCGTTTACCATAAGTAAGCATCCCTTACTGAGCCACAACAGCAGTATTGACCCTATAAGTAGAACCCTTCAGAACATTCACAGGCACTGGTTGTGACCTGAAGGCCATTACTCAACACCACTTATACCTCAGTAGCTTCCATATAATTACGGTCATAAATGAGACTGAGACATCGGTAAAAAGCCTGTCCCAACAAACGAATGTAAAATTTTGGCATCCATCAAGAGTTGGTAAGAGGCCAAACTTAGATATAATTTAAATATATCTTATAAGTACGAGTATGTATTCCACAGAAAAGAATTTTTTTTAAGCTATAACTTGCAACACCTCCCTAAGGAGAAGCCGTGTCCCGCCTCGACAAAGAGATACTAGCTATCACCTACTCGTTGTTGTTGATTCTTTAGGGCTTTGTAACAACGTAGTTATGTGAACTTGGGTGTGTGTAGAAGTTGTCTAAAAACCTTTGTGACTGATGTCTGTAGTTGTGTCTGTATATGTAATCTAGGTAAGATTAGGGTAGGAAGCAGTCATGACCTTGCGTTAGGTACCATTCAGGCATTTGCCTGGTGTAGAAGTGGGGAAATAACGGAAAACCACATCCAGGATGGCTGAGGTAGGATTCGAACCCACCTCGCCCCAGGTTTGCCTCACAAGGCTGAGTGTACCCCGTTTTAGCCTTCAGACCAGAATAAAATCTCTTGGCAGAACCAAGAATCGAACCCGGGCCTCCACAGTGACAGCCAAGAATGCTAGCCACAACTCAACGAGGTGGCATCAACTATTCATTTCAATGTTTAATTTACATGCATAGTTTGAGGATACAATGGTTGTTGACATTTGGAACACTTAGTTAGTCGATTGTGCAGGAACTTCAGGTATCCTTAAAGAGAAAACAGTGGTACAGTAGAGTCTCACAAACTCGGCCTAATGAGGACCGAAGGGTGGCCGAGTTCGCGAAAATGCCGGGTTATCGGGAAATGTGTTTAAAATACGAAATTAACTGTTTGTTTTGGTAATGCAATGCAGTACATTTATTTGTTTTTAACAGAAACACAAGTTTTAAAATGATTAAGCCACTACAATTACAGTAGGCCTACTTGAATTTGTACAAAACAAATTCCCGTAGGCAAATAGTGTTTTCACTTAATGAAAATTACCATTTACTTTTTTGCAAAAAAAAAGTAAGTAATGCTCTTTTGCTTTTTGCTTTGAAACCTGTTTCTTGAAGCCTCGTCACGAAGAAGGCGAAGAAACAGAATTGCGGAGAATAGGCAATGAAATAAATACAACGTTCTTCGCGAGAACCGTTTGTTTACTTCTTACTGCCAATAGTTTGCGCATTTACAGTACTGTACTGTACCTGCATCCATCAGGTCATCGTTACTCTTCTTACTATGTACTGTAGGTCAACTTGTTTCGCGTCGTATTTAACTGTCCATTGATGGAGAAGACGAAAGAAAACAAAATAACGCTCTTTGCGGAAACACAGAAACAAATAAACATCATGCTTTTTTTCTCCTGTCAGGGTGGCCAAGAAATCCGGAGTGCCGAGTCATCGAGTGCCGAGTTTGCGAGACTCTACTGTAACACTAGTGATGTATATGTCGTAGTCTGACAGTGAAATCCGTCATTTCATGAAAATCCTCCGCACTTCATTAAAATCCGGCATTTGATGTAAAATTGGATAATTACACAATCTCATGGTTTCTTCATGAAGTGACGGACCGATTTAGGCAGATGGTGTAAGGTATGATTCTATATTATCAGCCGAGGCACTTCATGAAGATCCGGTGTTTGTTGATTCGACTCATCATGAAATGACTGGCGCAATGGCGTCGTACATTAACTTCACGCCATCTTACACGAAATTTTCCTAGAAATAAATTAATGCTTGTTTACGATGCTTTACAAGAAATTTACAAAAACAACAATAATAGAACCCAAGAACAACCGGTATATTAAAATGACCAGGCTGAACCAAAATAAAATTACAGAAATCGTTAATTTGCAAAAAATACTGCTAAAACAGTCTTTGGACGTTTATGGTGATTTCTAGGCTATACCACGTATATTGCCACTGTTAATTATTCTTGGGAAGCACACTTTTCTCACCACGAGGGCACCGCTATCGCCACTTCATGAACTGACGAGCTGGACTTCCCGTCAAATAAAGTACTAAATGAATTACACTATGTGACGGTGAAATTAAGTCATTTCATGAATACATATGTCAGATAGTAAAACTACCGTATCCCATTTCACGCCATACGCTGGCTTTTTATGAAGTACTTAGGATGTTCAAGAAATGGCGTATTTCACCATCTGACTACGACATATAGAATGTATAAGATAATAGATGATAAAACAAATATACGGAAAATAACCCCTGTTTCGCATTTGTAGTCATGCTATTGTATAGAATTACAAGAAATTTGCTTCCTTTTCTTATATCAAGGTCCAATTTAGCATTAATATTGTTGTGATATCATTGAATGGATATAAAATTGTGACTGAGAATTGTTTTGTAACACTGGTAGCCATTTATAAAATAAACATTAGAACATATAATTATTGCAAGGATATTGTTCGTACAGAAAGACAATTATTTACAGCGCCTAAATGATGGAGGGAGGGGGTGTTACATAATGAGAAAAGCATTCAAAACAAACAACAATGACATCAATTGAAAAGAGTTAGTTATTGTTGTTTAAAGGGGCGGAACTACGAGGTCATCTGCCCCTAAAATTGAAAAGAAATTCACAAAGTATCAAAGTTTGAAAGAGGTTATCATGTGAGGGGCAGATGACCTCGTAGTTCCACCCCTTAAAACAACAATAACTAACTAACTAACTAGGTTATCATGTGTAATTAGAATTCCTATGTAATAGCTCTTTTTACACGCTGAAAAAAACCTGCAAGGCATTTAGAAGCCACAAGCAATGCCAATGTACTACAGGAGAAAAGGATCTCCGCTTTTCTTTTATGCCTGTCGGGCAATTCAAAGTAAAAGTATATACACTGAAGAAAATGGCAATTGCAACACCATGAAGGCATTTGTCGTTTGTGTTGATTTTCAAGATATGGAACGATGCCATGTAGGAATGTAAACGATCAAACTTTCAGACCCATTGGATTGTTGGTACAGGTTTCACCACGTGATTGGTCGCGGAGGAATCAACTCCAGTATACGGACTCTGGTGTAGCGTAGTTGACTTGTAGTCTGTGCAGTGAAGTGTTCCCCGTCAAACATGCCTCGACGACAGAGAAGAGCACGCTATTAACAACTGTCGCCGTTTGAGAGGGCTAGGATAATTGGGCTGTGTGAGGCTGGATTATCGCTAAGGACTGTCGCTGCACGTGTTGGCCGACAGGCATCTACGGTACAACGTGTATGGCAGCAGGGATCAAATGAAGGTACCCACACTCGTAGACGTGGTACAGGCCCAGCGCGACAGACAACTGTGAGAGAGGATCGCCGCATCATTCGGATGGCTCGGATGGAACCCCATGCAACAGCAGCGCAAATTCGAGCTGCTGTGGCACCCCACGTTACACAACAAACAGCTGGTAATCGCCTGCGTGCAGCTGGCTTACGATCCGGTGTCCCTGCAGAAGGTGTTCCATTGACCCCACAACAGCGACATGTAAGGCTGGCCTGGTGTCAAGAACGATCGACGTGGGTCGACGAATGGCATAGGGTTGTCTTTAGTGATGAATCGCACTTCTGTCTTGCCCGCAGTGATCGCCGAAATCGTGTGCGCCAACGTACCGGGGAGAGGGGCTGCCCAGACCTTATTGTCGAGAGGCACACAGGGCCAACACCAAGCATTATGGTCTGGGGAGCTATTGGCTTGTATGTGAAATCACAATTAGTGCTTGTTGAGGGCACTATGACTGCTCGACAGTACGTTGATAGGGTACTCAATCCAGTGGTTGTCCCTATGATGGCGAACAATGCTAATGGGATGTTTCAGCAGGACAATGCCCGGGTTCACACTGCACGCATCTCCAGAGAATCTCTCCACGACATCACAACCTTAGGATGGCCCGCCAGATCCCCGGACCTCAGTCCTATTGAGCATGTGTGGGACATGATGGGTCGACAACTGGTCAACCGTCCTCAGCCACCCACAACTCTGGAACAACCGATCCGTGCAGTGCAGCAAGCATGGGCCACAATTCCTCAGGAAGAGATCCAGGGCCTTATTGACTCCATGCCTCGCGGAATTCATCAATGTATTGCAGCTCGTGTTGGGCACATCCTGTATTGATTGTTGTCCAAACTTGCGGTCACAGGGACCAGAAAGTGTAATCATCGAATCACAACCGAACACTCGTCTTTCATGTTCAATTGCAGCAATGTAGCACAACTCCTTCTGGGTGTTGCAATTTCCATTTTCTTCAGTGTATTTCCTGAGGAAACCAGTTATTTACACCCCGGTAGAGAGTATTAATACGATATTATTATAATACTAATTCATAAGAATTAGTGTTTTTCAGACATCTCAATTCAGTTCGTTCCGGTGTGTCTATTAATAATTAATTAAGCATTAATACTAATAAATAATAATATTATTAATACACTCAATCGGGGTGTAAAATACCAGTTGCCTTTAGAAACACGGGGCGAAACAGTGAGGTCATCTACCCCATTCACCAATGACCTTGTATTATCAAGACGTCTTTGGTATACGAGTAATTCTTCCGAGAGTGACCTCCTACCGTCTTTCACAAAGGCAGTCCGTTGATTTATTGGTATATAGGATATGCCACGCTAGATTCAAATACTCGTGCCTGATGAAAAAGGAAGACCCCGTGAAGCCACATTCACCTGTGGCCCACATTTTAACTGAATGTGTGGTTCTTGGGGAATTTACGAAGAACTCTTAATTAGAACAGAACGTTCGGTACGGTATATTATTAGTCAATGCCGCGATGGCTGCTAATCGGCTTTATGCGAGAAAATGGATTTAGTCGACTGTATTATTTGTGACTCATGGAACGAATGTTTATATATGACTTGAGATTACAGTATTATTATTACTTAAATTAAGGTTTTACATTTTGTTCTCACGTATATTTTCATATTGTTGTTATTATGTATTTTGTTTCATTAATTATTAATTATAAATTTTAGTTTATAATTGTAATTATTGTATATTAAGTTTATTGCAATGTCTTTTAATTGTATTTATTTCATATTGCCTATTTGTTTTAAGCTATGGGGATGACTTTTATTTTGGGACTTACCTTCATTTGTATATTATATACATTTTGGTTTATTATTGTAATTATTATTTACTAGCAACCCTAAGCCTCCGTGGCTTAGGCGGCAGCACGCCGGCCTCTCACCGCTGGGTCCGTGGTTCAAATCCCGGTCACTCCATGTGAGATCTGTGCTGGACAAAACGGAGGCAGACAGGTTTTTCTCCGGGTACTCCGGTTTTCCCTGTCAAAATTCATTCCAGCAACACTCTCCACTATCATTTCATTTCATCTTTCATCCATTTAATCATTGCCCCAGAGGAGTGCGTCAGGCCTCGGCAGCCGGCACAGTTCATAGCCTCGCCGCTAGATGGGGGCTTCATTCATTCCATTCCTGACCCGGTCGAAGACTGGAAGCAGGCTGTGGATTTTCATTCATTTACTAGCAACCCGCTCCGGCTTCGCCCAGGAACAGTTATGAATGCATTACGTGATAAAGGCCTTTTTCTTCGATGTCAATGAACTACGACCTATATCCGTTTTACGTCTCGGCATGATGGGATAGAAACACTGACTGGACTATTAATTATATTATCATGGAGATGCATGTGCAACGAATTGTTGTCAGACGTAATTTAAGAATGGCGAGGTGCATGAAACACAAATCCCCCTTCCGTCCAATCTTAAATTGACTGTGTATTTTGCGGAACGAAAAGTTCACAGGCGAAATGAAGAAAAGCCGAGTTGCACTTCCAGGGAAACTCCAAACACAACCACACTTCTCTGAAGTCTTAACACAACTCGACAGTTTGATGCTGGCTGCATCTCGGGTAATAGGCTCGCCCGCTGGCTAGGCTGTAACAAGGGAGATAGGCTCGCCCCTAGCTAGCACTTAAACAGTCGTCTCAGTAATTGAAAGGAGATTGTTGGAAGAAATGAGGACGTAAAGACACTTATAGTGGGCGTTGTATTGAAGATAGAGATATGCTCTCGCAAACGTTTTAGTAGATCTTTTCATCCTGCACAATTCTTATACTCATAGTATATAATAATATTGTTAACGGTTTGCCCAACCTAAGCTTGAAAAGCACACTGACGCCAGGTATATTTTCAACTTTTTTACTGAAATCGTTACTGTTTGTCTTACTTTGATCATAAATAAATTATTTTCTACAGAAACCTTCCTCGAGATATCCTTTACAGGATGGTGAAAACCACATCAAAATCCATCCAGTGGTTCTCGAGATTACTCGTGTCATTCAAGAATCGGAGACTTTGTTTTATACTAAGTAGATATTTGTTTTCATGTACTGTATTTTTAGCCTACTTTTCACATTTTGCAAAAATGAGGAAAAAGTAGACTTATGAGATCGGGCAAATGTGCGTGTGTCTGTCTGTCTGTCTGTCTGTCCTTCTGTCTGTCTGTCTGGCTGTGTGTGTGTCCCCCCCCTATCAACTCCTAAACGGCTGCAGCAATCGAAACAAAATTTGGTAGGAGTAAAGATCTATACCTGAATATCTCTCGGCCATATTTGGAAATGATCTCATTGCTACCAACTGCTAAAAAATCGCAATTGAAATTTGAGCTCCATGTTGGATATCTTGGAAAGTATGAATGGGAGCTATTTCAAAATTGGCACACGTACAGATCATAATATTTCAGTTTAATTTCCAGGAGGCTAAACCTGGCAGTGTTGCCAAAATGATTATAAGCCTCCTGATAGGTCCAATTTTTAAATGCATATAACTTCTATACTATCAATTGGAATTCAATCAAGTTTCGTATGTTGTATGTGTACATAACCAGATATGACTGAGCGTATTCTTCAGACCTACCAGGGCTGCCAACTGTTAATAAATGCTCCTAATTTATTTTATCCAAATACCAATATATAAGAAAGTATGCAAGCCGACAGCTTTAAACTATGCACACGTATAGTCCCTGGCATTCTATATTAATTTGGAGTAACTTATATACGTCAGTGCTACCAACATGATTCTAAGCCTGCTGACAGTTCCAACTTTAAATACATGTAACTTCCATACTATCATTTGGATTTCAACCAAATTTCGTATGTGCTATGTGTACTATAACAGATATGACTATGCGTATTCTAAGGAGCAACCAGTGCTGCCAACTGTTAATATGTGCTGTCCCTATTTTTGTTACCCTAATATCAATATATCAGAAAGTATGCAAGCCAATAGCTCTAAACTTTGCACACGTATAGTACCTGGCATTATAGACGAATTTGGAGTAACTAATATACGTCAGTGCTGCCAACATGATTCTAAGCCTGCTGATAGGTCCAATTTTAAAATGCATGTAACTTCTATACTAACCAATGGATTTCATTCAAAATTGGCACAACAATAGATCATATTATTTCAGATTATGTCTGACCAATACATGCATGACATTGTTGCCAACATGATTTTACGCGCGCTGTTAGATCCAATGTTTAATTGCATGTAACGTCCATGCTATTCATTGGACTTCAACCAAATTTTGTATTTTCTACCTTAAGAGACGGAACTAAGAATATATTCAGTCATCAGGGCTGCCAACTGTAGTGCTCTATTAGGATACATTATGCCAGGTATACAGTATTTCGAACTAATTGGAAATTTCGATATTAGCAACTTAATTTCGTCATTATTCTAGATAGGTTCATATTCTGTAGAATAATCATTGGCATGAAAAGTAGGCTGTATAGTTCTTCACGGAACTTCTTGTTATTTTACTTATTTTACACAGTATATTGTTTTAATTTTTTTTTATATATGATCGAATTTTATTTCTGGACTTAGCTTTTACTTTCTATTTCCACATTTGTAGAATAACTGTGTTTAAGGGGAAGATGATTTCGATTTTCACTATTTAAACAAGCTATCACCATCACAGTTATAGAACAAGTGCAGATGAACGATTCCAATTTATCAGTGGGATGGTTTAGGGTTAAGCTCCATTGATCTTGGCTGTGCCGTGCTGCCTGTATTCAGGATCCGCTATGTTGAGAATATCCTTTAATTGCCACGTCGCAAATTCATTGACTTTCAAATTAAGCCATAACAGCACTTTAAGTTAGTAATATCAACCGTAATTAAGGGGGGATTTCAGTTCGCTTGGTTAGCGACCAATAAACAAGTTTAATCTGGTATTACATACGTACAGGAGAGAACCTATATGATACTCTCAGGTTAATACTGTATTGCTAACTGGAGCTTGGCACATTCAGCGAGATGTATCGAGATGCTCAGAACCCAGCCTGACTCCTGGGAAGTACAACTTCACGAACTGTGTGAGCTTTACAGGATTATTTCTTGGCATGAGGTTATCAAAGTAACATCTATTCCTTAGATTTTTATGACATTTCGACTTTGTTCCTTACACGTTCGGGACATATTCAGAGCGAATAGCGGGACAAAAATAGCAGTTTTATATCTGTCTGATGCTGTTAATTGTTGTTTCAGTCGGTGGAATATTTTGAGTTTATCCGTCTTTAAAGAACGCCTAATTATGTTATCACATAGAACAATATATGCAATTTACAAAACAAAAAATAAGAACATTATCAACCATAAAAATAATTAGCTTACAATAAGAAGATGCTAAGTGCGAGCCTCCGTGGCTTAGGCGGCAGCACGCCGGCCTCTCACCGCTGGGTCCGTGGTTCAAATCCCGGTCACTCCATGTGAGATCTGTGCTGGACAAAACGGAGGCAGACAGGTTTTTCTCCGGGTACTCCGGTTTTCCCTGTCAAAATTGCATTCCAGCAACACTCTCCACTATCATTTCATTTCATCTGTCATTCATTTAATCATTGCCCCAGAGGAGTGCGTCAGGCCTCGGCAGCCGGCACAGTTCATATCCTCGCCGCTAGATCGGGGCTTCATTCATTCCATTCCTGACCCGGTCGGAGACTGGAAGCAGGCTGTGGATTTCCATTTCATTTTCAAGAAGATGCTAAGTATAGGAGACAAACTAAAGCATTACAGCACTGTTGTCAGACCAGAAGGTGTATATACTTCGCAGACCCTGTGTATGAATCAGTTAGGACAAGTCAATCAGTTACTTAAAAGAGAACGCAGACTACTACGGAAAATTTTGGGCAACAGATGGGTTGACGGACATCAAATAAAGAAGTATACAGCAAGATGGAACCGATAACAACAACAATTAGAAGGAAAAAAAAAGGATTGCTGTTTTATGGGCGCATCTTCCGTATGAATAATGACCAGCTCACAAAGAAAATCTGGAATTTTCTTAAACCGAAGATCTCCAAGTAGAAATGGTTCCAAGAGTTTGAGAAAGATATGAGACAGGTGGGCATTACGGTGGATAAAATCAAAGACAAGAATAGTTTCAGAAGGATGGTGAAAAGCTATCAGGGTTTTATGATGAGGGCAGAACCCAGAAGACGAAGAGGCCCTTTGACAGAGGAGTGGATGAACAAGCTGATAGATGGGCTCAAGAGATACTGGCAAGATGTCAAAGCCGGCAAACGAACAAGACGCAGACACTGAAATGAGATTGGTTGTTAACACGCAGTCCATAGAGGCTCAAGGCGACGGTAAAAAAAAATAGCCTACAATAAGTAAACATTTAATATTTGAATGAAAAATAAACATGCATTCCACTCTGCCAGTAAAGTTTCTGTTTGCCTCCTATCACACACTGAATATAGTTTGACAGTCTGTAGCGGTGGTTATGAACCCGTAGAAGTCTGCGGACCACTCAGCCTGAAAACGTGCTGGCGGACCCTTTTCACCCGCGGACCACTCCCGAAGCACTCGCGGAACCAGTGGTCTATACAGGGTGTTTCAGGAGGAATAGTAAATATTTTAGGAGGTGGTAGTATAGATGAATTGCAATAAAAAATCCATATAACATGTGCCCCATTTGTATTGCGTACAGAGATACAGCTGGCAGTGATTAACCCACATAAATGTAAAGCCAAGGCAAAAGAGGACGCTCAAAGTTGATTTTCAAAAATCCACCGCCAACTTCAATGCATTTTGCAATTCACATGAAAACACCCCATGTAGGGCGCCTTGGCGTTCTTTGACGAGGTCTGCACTATGCATAATCCGAAAGACCAACTCGGCTCTTGTGTTAATTTTTTCTCGTAGACTTCGCCTTTCTACCATCCCCACAGGCAAAAAACAAAAGGGGTAAGGTCTGGGGACTTTGGTGGCCAAGAAACGTGTCCGTAGTACCCGGTGTGCCAACACACGAAACGATACTGCCCTGGCTACATACCAACATCTGTATCTCGGTATGCAATACAAATGGGACACATGTTATATGGACTTTTAGCCTACTTTCGATTTTTGCAAAAAATGAAAGTAGGCTTATGAGATCACTACAGGGCGAAAAAAAGTGTGTCTGTCTGTGTGTGTGTATGTGTGTGTGAGTATGTGTGTGTGTGTGTGTACTCTGAATGTCTGCCCCCCCCCCTATCAATTCGAACACGGTGAGCGCAAATTGAACGACATTTGGTACAAAGGTAGCACTAGCAAAGGACACCTCAGTGTCATGATTAATATCGCCGCCATCTTGACGGAAACGTAAAGGCGGCCACACAAATGTTCAAAGCTTAAATCAAATTACGACTAACCTAATCATCTGATCTCTACCAAATTTTGCAACAACATACCTTTATGGGGGCAGCATCCTTTGACCAAACTAATAGGTCATCAGCCTAATAGTTTGCGGATGGCGCCCATCTTTGTGTGAAAATCGATTGCCCCTATTAATTCTAACACGGTGAAACCGAATGGAACGAAATTTGGTACAGAGGTAGTACTGGAAAAGGGCACCCCAGTGTCATGTTTTATATCGCCGCCATCTTGACGGAAACGTAATGGCGGCCACACAAATGTTCAAAGCTTAAATCAAATTACGACTAACCTAATCATCCGATCTCTACCAAATTTTGCAACAACATACCTTTATGGAGGGAGCATTTTTTGACAAATATAGTAGGTCATTAGCCTAATAGTTTGCGGATGGCGGCCATCTTTGTGTCAAAATCGATTACCCCTGTTAATTCGAACACAGTGAAACCGAATGGAATGAGATTTGGTACAGAGGTAGCACTAGCAAAGGGCACCCCAGTGTCATGTTTTATATCGCCGCCATCTTGACGGAAACGTAATGGCGGCCACCCAAATGTTCAAAGCTTAAATCAAATTACGACTAACCTAACCATCCGATCTCTACCAAATTTTGCAACAACATACCTTTATGAAGGGAGCATCCTTTGACAAATCTAATAGGTCATTAGCCTAATAGTTTGCGGATGGCGGCCATCTTTGTGTCAATTTCGATTACCCCTATTAATTCGAACACGGTGAAACCGAATGGAATGAAATTTGGTACAGAGGTAGCACTAGCAAAGGGCACCTCAGGATCATGTTTTATATCACCGCCATCTTGACGGAAACGTAATGGCGGCCACACAAATGTTCAAAGCTTAAATCAAATTACGATTAACCTAATCATCCGATCTCTACCAAATTTTGCATCAACATACCATTATGGAGGGAGCATCCATTGACCAAACTAATAGGTCATTAGCCTAATATTTTGCGGATGGCGGCCATCTTTGTGTGAAAATCGATTCCCCCTATTAATTCGAACACGGTGAAACCGAATAGAACGAAATTTGGTACAGAGGTAGCACTAGAAATGGCCACCTCAGTGTCAAGTTTTATATTACCGCAATCTTGACGGAAACGTAATCGCGGCCACCCAAATGTTAAAGGCTAAAATGTAATTACGACCAACCTAATAATCTAGTCTCTACCAAATTTTGCAACAACAAATCTTTATGTGGGAAGCATATTCTGACCAAACTGCTAGATCATCAGCCCAATAGTTTGCAGATGGTGGCCAAGTATGTGTGCAAATCGATTCCCCCTATCAATTCAAACACGGTGAAACCGAATTGAACGAAATTTGGTACAGAGGTAGCACTAGCAAAAGGCACCTCAGTGTCATGTTTTATATCGCCACCATCTTGACGGAAACGGAATGACGACCACCCAAATGTTAAAAGCTTAAATCAAATTTCGACCATCCTAATAATTTGATCTCTACCGGATTTTGCAACAACATGCCTTTTTGTGGAAAGCATCTGATGACTGACTACAAGGTCATCAGCCCAATAGTTTGCAAATAGCGGCCATGTATGTGTGCAAATCCATTCCCCAGGTCTATTCAAACACGGTGAAACCGAATTGAATGAATTTTTTTACAGAGGTAGCACTAGCAAAGGGCACCTCATATTCATGTTTAATATCCCTATAGCACGTTGTATTTCAACAAGCTACTACAACCAACATTCAATTATACTCCTTGAAAAGGACAAAGAGTTATAACAATACCCATGCATTTAGGAGAAAGTAGGCTATATGTTCTTTACTGAACATCTTGTTTATTGCAATTCATCTATACTACCACCTCCTAGAATATTTACTATTCCTCCTGAAACACGCTGTTGACTAAGCCAGACTGTCGTTCACTCATGGAGTACATTTTCTTTCCAAACAGTAAGTTATGGCGACACATGAATTGTGAATGTCTGTTGTTGATCCATTTAGGAGCTTGCAACAATGTCATTTGTTGTTGTTTGAGTCTTCAGTCTTTTGACTGGTTTGATGCAGCTCTCCATGCCTCCCTGTCCTGAGCTAATCGTTTCATCTCTACATAGCTACCACACCCTACATCTGAGGCAATCTGTTTAACATATTCTAACCTTGGTCTACCCCTACAGTTCTGGTCCTCAACCCTTCCCTCCATAACTAAGCTTGCTATTCCTGGGTGTCTTAGTATGTGTCCTACCAACCTATCTCTTCTCTTCATTAGCAGTCGCCACAAACATCTCTCCTCTCCCATTCGTCTTAATACCTCTTTGTTTGTAACCCTATCTACCCATCTGATCTTCATCATTCTCCTGTAACACCACATTTCAAATGCTTCAATTCTCCTCTTTTCTGCTGCACCAATAGTCCAAGTTTCACTTCCATAGAGCGCCACGCTCCAGACAAAGGCTTTCAAAAATGACTTCCTAATACCTAAATCTATATTCGATGTCAGCAGATTCCTTTTTTGTAGAAATGCTTTCTTTGCCTGAGCCAACCTACTTTTTATATCCTCTTTGCTTCGTCCATCACTGGTTATTCTGCTTCCTAAGTAACAGAAGTCTCCTACTTCCTTCAGCTTTTCACCTGCCAATTTGATCTCCATAGAGGTTTCTGATTTATTTCGGCTGCATTCCAGTATTTTTGTTTTACATTTATTAATTTTCATCATGAATTCTTTCCGTAAGACGGAGTCCATACCATTCAAAAACTCATTCAAATCCTCAGGCTTGTCGGCCAAGATGACGATGTCATCAGCAAATCGCAGAGTTGAAATTATTTCTCCTTGAATCTTCACTCCCACTTTAAATTTTTCTCTAATTTCGTTCATTGCTTGTTCAATGTAAAGATTGAAAAGTATGGGTGATAAGTTGCAGCCTTGCCTTACACCTTTCTGAATACCAGCTTCTCTCTCATGTCCTTCAACTCGAATGACCGCTGTCTGGTTTCTGTATAGATTGTATATCACCCTCCTATCCCTGTACTTTATTCCAATCGATTTCAAAATGTCAAACAATTTAGTCCAATCAACGTTATCAAAAGCCTTTTCTAAGTCTACAAAAGCCATGAACGTTCTCTTATCTTTCCTTATTCTACCTTCCAAAATCAGCCTAAGACTTAGTACAGCTTCCCTTCACGACTAGTGGGAGGTGGGTTGGCGACCACGGGGCCCCAGCTGAGTTCAGCATTATTTCCACTTACTTGTGCCGGGCACATCTCTGTCATATTTCATATCGTCCTCCCTTGGTCAACTCTTGTTCTTTTCTGACCCCAACGGTATTAGGGTATCCGAGGCCAAGGGAGTCTTTCACTCTCCCGCTTTATTGGGCCCTTGTCTCGTCTTTTCTGAGCCCTCATTTTTCGAGGGGTCAGACCTCTTCTATTCTCTTCATATCTCCTGCCTTCTGCTCAAGGCCCTTAAGGAGGCAGGGTGTGAGTAGCCCCACCACTTCTGGTGCACCCTCGATAGTGATACACCCTCAAGGGCTCAGGCTGGTGAGTTCTTGAGTTGGCGATCCCGAGTGATTCCTGAGCTGGGTCTGGTTATTCCCCCTTTTTTCCATTGCCTCTGGGGCGGACCCTCTCCTCTTTCCCTTTCGTCTCTGCCTTTCATGGCTCTCCTTCCTTCCAAGACCCTCAGTCCTCATTCTTCGAGGGTTGAGGGCATTTCTTTCCTCCTGTACTTTAATTGCCTTATTTTCCTTTTGTTTTCCATTTCTTCTTCTAGTATATAAGTTAGTAGTTAGTACCGGGTGAGTTAGCCGTGGTGGTTACGGCATGACTGATGGCAGTCGCTCACATCCGGGAGGCGAGGAGGTTCGAATCCCTCCGCCGGCAACCTTGAAGATGGTCTTCTGTGGTTTCCCATCTTCCTTCCAGGCAAATGGCGGGGTTGGTCCCTAACTATAGGCCACAGCCGCTACCTTCCAACTCCTCGTCCTTACATTCCAACTTCCCTCCCTCCCTCCCCAACGGTACTTGTAGCTCACCCATTGGGTGTCCGTCTCGAAGCGGCTACAAAAACTGGCGAGCCGAACATGTCCTCGGACACTCCCGGCACTGAAAGCCATACGCTAAAAAAAAAAAAAAAAAAAAAAAAAAAAAGTAGTTAGTTTTAGTTATACTAGGTAGTTGACATTTCATTATCATCTTCATGATCCCTCAAACCATTAGGGGCCGATAACCTAGATGTTAGGCCCCTTAAAACAACAATTATCATTATCATCATCGTCCACCCTGGTGAGGGAAAAGTAGGTAGATAGTTGCACAGCCACGGCCCCTGAGTGCCAGTCTACTTCTACCTCCTGACTAAGGAACTTCCCATGCAGGAAGGTCATAGCTGTCAGTACACCATAAGCCTTCTATTTATAACTGCTTAGTCCAGTACACCAGTTATTTTCCTAACGATTCTGACTGACATCCATAATTTCCATCACGAACAAGTGAACAAGTAGTCGAAATATGACATTGAATGTGGATTATTACATCGAAGTTAAATTTTGCTGCTAAAGTTATAATACAAAAGGTGGTTCAGAAATAATACAAAAAATCTTATCGCTTAGTTATATAAGTATAGTGCTTTAAGTGTACTTCCAACTCTACCAACACCTTGTGGTGAGGCGGCTAACATTTTCAGCTGTCACCCCTTCCTTCTGGTTCGATTCCCAGCTCTGCCAAGAAATGTAATTCTGCTCTGGGGGCTGGAATGGGGTACACTGAGCTTCGTGAGACAAAACTGAAAAGAGGAGGGTTCGATTCCTACCTCATCCAGTCTGGAAGTGGTTTTCTGTAGTTTAGGTAGTTTCCAAGCCCCTCCATACGAATGCTGGGATGATTACTACCGTAAAGCCACGGCCGCCTCCTTCCCAATCGTCAAGTTAATTGCAAACACACACTAATACAGCCATGTCAGGGTATCGGACAAAAATTTCACACACACCCAGTAGGTCACCGAGATTCAGAGGTTATTATTTTCAGTAGAAACTGAAAGAACGACCCATATCCTCTCAATTTTTCATAATTTAACTTTAGTTGCTATTTGTATTACATGTACGTCGTCCATGGGAAATACATTTGGCAAAATAACTATATCGGTTACGTTCAATTGGGGTGTTTAAAGTGTTTTTTTTTTTAGTGTTGAAAGTTTAAATTGGCTCTCCTGAAAATTGACATGATGTGACTTACCCCGTTCTTCCCGTGGAGTCTTCGAAATGGTATGATACTAAAAATAAAATAAATAAAAAAACACGTTACTTTGTTACATGGTAGAGAGTAGTTTATTATGTTTAAGGTTTTAATAGTAATATACGTTTTGATAAAATTTCAATAATATCAAACCAAACTTTTTGATTTTTAGCAGTTAACGAGTATGTAAATAAAGTCGTTTATGCCACCAGAATGGTATATTTACAGAAGAAATTGCATTTTTTGAAATTACCGAGCAACTACCACAATGGATCTATTTCAATTCCTCTTTCACATAACTATTAACATTAGTGTTTTTTATGTCCCTTACTAAATTTATTACTTTATCACTACTGTATTAGGTATTCCATTAAATATAACATTCTTTCAAAAATGTAAACTTTCTAAGAATTGTATATTTCTATTCTTTCATATTCAGTTTCTGAATGTGGACACGTTTTTTCTGAGCTTTAATACAGGACATTCCTAATTTAATGATCTTTACAGCACTTGCATTATTATTATTATTATTATTATTATTATTATTATTATTATTATTATTATTATTATTATTATTATTAAAAATGTTGAGAAGAACGTGAACTTAAGTTCTCACGGATCTCTAACCATCTTAGATACACGATTCAGTTTATGGGCGAAATAAAAGTGTAATTACAAAGCAACAAAACCTAAGGAAATGTGGGAAAGTTTTTCTGGAATGACAACGATGTCCAAGCCCCTCAAATGAAACGTCATATATACCAACACCGAGATGATGGACGGATGTTTGTAGTTTTACGTGACCGTAAATCTTGTGAGAATGTGCCACGACACCTGAGTTTTACAAAGGAACCACAGGACATGGCATTTCACTTCGAAAATCTCACATGAATTGACAGGGAATCGAACCCGGTCCACCTTGGTGGGAGGCAAATAACTTGACCACTGCGCCACCACGCCCCCTCCCTCCCTAACAAGAAAAAGGACGGTGGAAGCTGTGGTGGTCATTAGGCCATTTGACCCTAGAAAGAGGGATGAATTGAAACTAAGGACAGTCATTTATCCTGTGCAGCCAGACAGTAGTATTCTGATAAACAATTTTTCCTCATTGAGACTCAAACTGACATTTACGTAGTAGAATCCAAGTTACTTGCTGACAAGTGACGTGTGGTCCAAGAAACTGAAACAAGAGACAAAACTAAGACATTATAACACGGTAATTAAAACTGAAGCACTCTACAGCTCAGAATTCCTGATTCTCAACAATAACACAAAAAAACAACAAAAATGGAGGAGTTCGAAAAGAAAGAACGAATAACTCTAAGGAAAATATTGGAGCCAGAAAAGAGAGCAGACGGCTTATGGAGTAAAAGGAGAAATAGTCACTTGTACAGCCAGGCAGAGACACAATATGCAAGCGTAGGATGACTATTATGGACACCTCAAAAGGATGAACAACAGAAAGTTCACCAAAAGGGTATTCATTTTCATTGCCAAGTTGAAGTACACCACAAATTCGTTGACGAAACAAGAAACGGTCTCCACGGATTTGGAGTTAATCCACAAGATATTCTAAACAGAATAGGATTACATAGGAAGGTTGATGAATTCAAAGGATTTCAGGAAAAGCATAGCTCATGAACTGAGGTCACCTGGTCTGAAGACAGAACAAGAAGACGTAGCGACCATATGGAGAAATTCAGCGAGGAGGTAAAGAGATTGGCAGGTCGGCCTATTGTTTACCGCCATCCACAGTAGGCTAATATTGACAGAATTATATATTTAAGCGAATATTCCCCTACAGGAGAGCGATTAAACTTGATAACATGATGTCATTTGGAGGAGTGTCTCCTCCGCTCCTCCCTAAATCTCTTCATTCTCGCGGAATGCTCCCTCTTCCTCTCATCCGTCAACTCTTTCCCAGGTTGTTGTAATAATCTTGGTTCAGACTTAACATTCGTGATTTTCGTCTGGCACCCAGTTCGGTCTTCGAAATTTTCTATATTGATTACTTGTAAGTCTCACTGTATCTCTTTAAGCCATTCTATGTCGCATTTACTCCGTGTTATGATACCAAGTAGTTTCTTTGTCAATCTGCAGGTGGCCATCCTGTGGATGTGAGTGTAAAATTTGGCTCCGCGTTTTCTAATTGCGTCTGTTATCGTATTGTTCTTTTGATAGAGTTCTGTACTAGGTCTCTTCAACCAAATGCCGTTTCTGTTGATTGCTCCGTAGATTTTCAGGAGAATGTTTTGTTCCTGTTTTTCAGTTCCCTAATCTTACATGACCATCGATTACTATTGTTTCAGTGGAATAATTATGTTGCTTCTGGCAGAATAACTGTTTTATAATTACGTAATTTGTCGTTCGTCGAAATGCATGTCTTGCTTTAATGGACCCACGTTAGCCTGTAGGCCTTCTGGAGCTTAGTGATTCTGTCTTCATTTTTTGACAGAATAATAATAATTATTATTATTATTATAGTAATAGTAATAAAAATAATAGTATATCAACAGCTACACTCTAATAACTTCTAACATTGTCAAAACAGTGCAACCAGCAAAGGAATATAATAGTTACAGTACTGTATTGTATTACTGTATTATAACTACAATACATACAGTATTTATGAGCATGAATATCCCCATACATTTGTGTTCTTTTGAGAGATTTGTTATGATATCCATTTTATTTCACTTTTCCTTCGTGACACTGATACATGGAACTGTCCATTGTTTTGTACGCAACTTTACTTTTTTTAAATTAATAAATATTTTAGGGTATTTAATAGGCTACTATTCTGTGTTTTGTATTTGCCAAAACTGTCAGAGTAGATAATATGCAGCAAAATATTATAACGTAAAAGGCGATATTCCGTAAACTCAACACCCCTTCAGTCCACATTAGGTCAAGTTTGGAGGACTCTACTGTATTCAAAACATCAATTTGTTAATTCTCAAGCGATAATCTGGGTGTTTGTTCCTTGATATGACTGCGTAGATAAGGGGGGATTACAATTTGTCGTTAACGATGTGTACAGTCTCCACTGACTACAAAATATTCAGCAATGGTTTTGCACCCTTAATTCAAATATCTAACTCGAGGAACGCCGGACGGAATTGATAGTATTATACTATCATGACAATAAATTCCCTTTCATAATTTGAAAATATGTAAGCTGCGTTTGAATCCAAAACGAAACCAATATATTACAATTCCTTTGAAGTACTTTAGTCGAAATATGTATCGCGGCTGCGCGGACAAAAGGACAGTGCCGCTGAACACAGAGAGAATATAGAAAAGAGAGGATGTAACGTAAATTTCAGAAGATTGTGGTAACATTTGGAGGCTTCCACAGTACGTGTTTCGCATTTAGATGGTCCGCTTATGAGTGCGGCAGAGGAACAATTCAATATAAGCTCTGTGTTTAGTTACAACTGTGAGGTCTCCACTCGTAACTTCCTAACACTCCAGAAAAACTTTCCCACTTTTCCTTTCGTTTTGTTACTCTGTGATTACACTTTTATTTCCCCCATAAACTGAGTCGTATACCTTAGATGGTTAGAGTTCCGTGAGGACTTAATTTCACCTTCTTTTCTACATTTTAATAATAATAATAATAATAATAATAATAATAATAATAATAATAATAAGTTAGTTATTGTTGTGTTAAGGGGCGGAACTATGAGGTCATCTGCCACTTAATAATAATAATTTAAGTGCCGGTGCTGTAAAGAACATTAAATTAGGAATGTCCTGTATTAAAACTCAGAAAAAACGTGTCCACATTCAGAAACGTAATATGAAGAAATAAATAACAACATTTTAAAAAGTTTTCATATTTGAAAGAATGTTATAAATCATGGTATAGTACAGTAGTGATAAACTAATAAATTTAGTAAGAGACATCAAAAACACTAATGTTAATAGTTATGTGAAAGAATAATTGAAATAGATCCATTTCTTTTGTAAATTTTGGCTACCATTCTGATGACAGTATTTACATACTCATAACTGCTAAAAAAAAGAAGTTTGATTTAAAATTATTGAAATTTTCTTAAATCGTTAATCATAATAATCTACTCTCTTCCATGTAACAAATAATGTATTACTTTAATTATTTCATTTTTAGTATCATACCATTTCCAAGACTCCACGGGAAGTACGGGGTAAGTCACATTATGTAAACTTTTCAGTAGAACCAATTTAAACATTCAACACTAAAAATAAATTATTGAGTGAAATCAACATAATTATTTTGCCAAATGTATTTCTTATAAAAAGCTTTTAGTTTAACGTGACCGTTATTCTCGCGATCATGAGCCACGGGACCTCCTTTTTACGTGGAATCCGAACCACAGGACCTGGCATTTAACTTCGAAAATCTCACATGCATTGACCGGGAATCAAACCCTGTCCGCCTTGGTACGAGGCAAAGAGTTTGACCGCTACGCCACCACGCCCGGTATTTCTTATAAAGGAAGTATATGTAATTCAAATAACAACTTAATTTAAATTATGAAAAATTGAGAGTATATGGGACGTTCATTCCGTTTCCACTAAAAATAAAAACCTCTGTATCTCGGTGACTTACCGCTTTATTTGAAATCAATTTCAACTGATCTGTAGTTACGATGGCTGGCCACTAGAATGCGCTATAAACTCATTTCCGAAAAAAATGGACTTAGCCTACTCCGTTCTTCCTCTGGGGTCTTCAGTTTAATTGAAGGTATAGAGAATGTAAGTAAATTCGGAACAAGAAGACATTCAATACAATTAATGTCATGTCAATGTAAGTGAATTATGTAAAAAAAATGGGGTTTAGTTGAACATTATTCCTGTCAAAATGAATTAGTGGTAGAGTAAAAAACATTTTTGAAACGTTATTGTGTATTTGTTCTTATTATTATTATGATTATTATCATTCCACTTATGGGTTCGGATAATTGTGGTTATCAGTTACATGTAGGCTACTTGTGTAAGTGCGCGTGTACAATTAGCCTGATAGCCTGTATTATGGTAGTAGAACCATGTGCAACCGCCAACATCTAGGCCTAGGATTGGGGAATGTACCAGTATCCCGAGATCCGAAATATTACATATTTCTGGAATTTGCCACAATTGAGTGATGGAAAAAAATCTGGAGAAAAAAACAAGCTCTGGACGGCCATTATCAGATCAGGAATTTGAACCTTGGATCTCCGTAACCCAGTTACTCAGTCCGCGCGTGGAACGTGCTTTACACCTCTCGCCTGAGCTGGAGGGTGTGAAATAGAGAAAGATCTAAGATAATGTAATTCAAGACTCCGCCAAGACACACTTTCCTGTATATTTAGAGTAGAGAACATGTGCCACAATATGAACAACAATGCGGAGGAGGGAAGTCATCGCTATGGTTACTGCTCGGTCGGTCAGACACTCCCCCTCCCGCTCATTTTGCGAGGAATGTAGCGAGCGTCCCTTCATCTCAAGCAGAACATGCCACAGACTGAGCAGACGTTATTAAAACATTACTGTAATTAGTTTAACAGGCTCTGGGGGATATTGGAGTGGCGTGGCGTGGCGTGTGGGATCCGCCCGCGTTATGAGCACATTCTTACACTACAACCTAGTGTTAGGACACTAATGCTAGAAGGCCGTATTTACAAAACAATTTCACATTCAATGTGTAATTTCTTATAAAGCAAGGTTGTAATTAAGTAAATAAGTAAACCACATCTACAATGACGGATTACATCCTAGGATTATTATTTTTATTATTATTCTTTATTTGTTTCACCCAACTTTGGGGTACATGAAATCAATCACTTTTTATGGCTTTGAGTTTTCCTTTTGGCCCAGATCTTTGAGATATTTTTGCCCTTTCTTCGGCAGAGATGTGGTTTGTACACTTTTGTTTTATTTTAACTTGGAACCGTTGTTTCTTATCCTTGGTGCGGTTTTGGCTGTTTTGTCCATGAGCATGGTGTCTGTAATTTGGAGTTCCACGAGGTCTTTCTCAGTTCCCTTAAACCAAAGAGGTTTTGTTTTTTGTTTTATTAAGAAAGTAGTCGAAGATCTTTTTGGTTAGTCTATTTGAATTCACTCGGGAGATGTGCCCATAAAAATCAATTCTCCGTTTTCTTATTGTGTCCGAGAGTTTTTCAGTCTTTTGGTAAAGAGTTTCGTTCCTGACATGGATTAATTTGTTGTTATGAAATTTGGGGCCTAAGATTTTGCGTATCATCTTTCTTTCCTTAACCTCCAAACTTTCAAGCGGTCCCTGGGTGGTGAGAGACAATGTTTCGGCTGCATATGAGGCTTGTGGTTTAAATACCGTGTTATAATGTATTATCTTGCTATTCCAGGAGAGAGACTTCTTGTTATAAGTGTCCTTCGTCAATTGGAAGGCCAGTTCAACTTTATTTCTCCTAGATTCCATTGCCTTTTTCTCTAGCGCATTATTATTATTATTGTTACGTGCATTGCCCGTACCAACGTTTTTAAAAATGTATCTTACCTGGATGTGACTTCATGACATTTTGAAACGACCGCATGGTCGCTTGGTTCCGTTTGTGAACACGAGATGGTAGCTGCTGTCGGACTTGGCGCTTCTTCACGTGGTTCCTTCTTCTCCACTAGAGCGTGTTGGTTGTGCCTTATAAAACTCTTCCTAATCGTGTCATGTATGAAGGCAATTATTATTCTACCACATGAAACAAAAGACTATATATACTTCATGCCGCCAAAACATTTTAGTGGTGTCGTGTGAATATTATTTGGTTTTCACATTGTCGTAATATGTGGCTAAATTTAATTGGTCCAATTTAAATAAACCTGGTGCATGCTGGGTGGCCTTCTTCGCTTTTGTCATCCATCTTGTAAATAATAAGTTGTGACTAATTGCTGGGAGAAGATCTACGCCTATTGTGAATCTCGCCAGGGCGAGGGCTCTGCCCTCGTCCACGCTAACTTGGGAATATATCCCAGTATTTGATGTTACATGAAGTATTAGTGTGCAACTATCATCGATGAAAATCGTGTAAATAGTTTCTTCGGCCTTAATATGGAAAGGCGATCTTTGGTGTGCATCTCTTCGACAGCGACTGGCATCCATCTGCTATTTTAGTTTATTTTTGATGATATAAATCCTTTAAGGATATCTAAGTAGTGTTTAAAAAATTAGTGTCTCCCCTAAAGGTATGTTTTGGCATTTTATTTATTTTAAATTATTGGAGCTCCATATTTTTGCATGGTGTACTGAGTGTTTGTTTTGGTTCTGAAAGGTTGACCTTGGAAAAGATATGTCACCTATGAAAATGTAAATTTTTTGTTAAACTATATTTGTCCGAGGAACACTACTGTTTTTCTTCTTATTTTATTATTTGGCATCTGGCTAAGGCATTTTCTTCTTATAATATTATGGTACTGGCCAGACGAATCTATTAACACTAGGCCTAAATTGGTTCATTAGTCGGTCGGTTTTTAGTCTGATCCGTTGCCTTTAAAAACTATTTGATCTCGTAATGTCTAGAGTTTGTTTATATCTAGCTGTTTTCTCACTGGAGAAGATTTAATTTAAAAATGTAAATTACGCGTTTCACATATATACGTACTGATGTACCTTCAACTGTTCTTGGTCGCCATGGTAACTTGTTGACAGAAGTGCATTGTGGGTTTGTTTTTCTGGCGTGTTTTGAAGTGCACGTTCTTGGGTCATGGTGATGTTGGTTAACTTATTTGTTTAAAATTTTCCTTTGGTTTTCCTTTTTTGGAGTTTTCTTGGTACTCCTACGTTATTCTTTCGTTACCTTGTTTATGGTAATAATTTTGCACTAGTTTTTTTTCTGATTCTCCAAGGCCCTCATGGTCCAGTTTGGGAATATGTCTGGTGTTTATTAAGTTTTTATTTGGTTTGTAGCTTTTCATTTTCTTGCGCCAGGTAATTGTTAATTGATATCGGCCTTATTTTTTTTTATTTCTACAGTGAGAATTCTAGCTGAGGTTTTGTTTTATTTTGTAATTTATGCTCCCTGATGCATGTTCTGTTTTCTGGTGGAGGTGTTTTCCTTTTAAATTTTAACATAAAATTTTTATTTTAAATTTTTAAACAACTGTTGTGGCATTATTTCGTCGACGACAATTCCATTAGTTATTGGAGGGTGTCTGTAGAATAGCCTGTGCGTTGTCCCCTTGTCCACCTTCCTTCTACCCCTTTGGAGTTCTTCTGTTGGGGCATGTCTTCTGGAGGTGATTTTGCTGAAGCGATGCGGACCTCTAAATAAAAGGTAAGTATCCACCCTGGCCATCCACGGTGTCAATTATTATTATATTATTATTATATTATTATTATTATTATTAATATTATTATTTGGTCATAATTGATTCGAAAAAGTTCAAAATGATATAGAAGAGTTGAATATAACAATGTAACAAATTGCAAATAGAGAACAAAGAAATAAGATTCTGAAGAACGAACATTATAACACTTTCTTGAAAACTATGCAACGAAAACAATATGTTAGCCTATATCTGATGAGAGTGCATCCAGGTCAGCCAGAATGAAGAGGTTTTGGGAGAGGAAGAAGATGTTAGATAGTTAGTTATTGTTGTTTTAAGGGGCGGGAAGACAGCTCAATTCCCTGTATATTCTTGGATAACTTCAATGAATTTGGTTTGATTTAAGTGCTCCAATGAGGGCGAAAACTAAGTAAGTAAATAAATAAATTAATTAATTAATTAATAATCTGGTCAACAGTATTGGTATTACTAGAAGTTTTAATAAAATAAAAATAAAATAAAATTAGTTTCGTGTATATACCTCGTAGAATTAAAGAAAATTATGTTTAATAACCGTTTTATATCACAACAAAGTCACAATTACCATTCGTTGAATTTCTATCTCTATGTTTCATCGTGCTAAGATTGAAAACTGACCAAATCTAAAATTTGAAACCTGGTCATATGTTTTAATTGCACGTTATCGTGTTGGAAGCCATTATTCAGTGTTGCCTGGGTGAAGGAAATTTAAATGCATTTCAGGCGGTACACACGATTGTACCAAAATTGTAATGGGTGTTATTCCTTAAACGTGAATAAGAATACAAAAAATTCAGAATACCTTCACATAATCTGCGTCAGGACATGGTTAGCACAGAAATATCTTACAAGGGAGACTTCACGTTCATCGGTCCAGCAGTTTTGGTTCGGCGTTGATGAATTAGTCTGCTAACTCTTTCACGATGGTGTGTGTATAGCAGGCCCAAGAGTACAATATGTAGACGATATCTCACTAGCACATTCAGATGACGATTGGTACCATTTAGTCTCAAATACATAGTATATATACCGTAACATTTTAAAAGTTTGGGTTAAGATTTAAATAACAGTCAACCTATACACAATAATTTAATAATATCAGTCCTCATATTAGAAAGGCAACATACCTAAGTAGGTTATTGGTTAGTGACTTATATATCCACCACAGGTCGTGCACCGGCTTCATTGATAGCTTTCATTTGTGCGGGAAAAACTTCTCACTTTATTGAGCCTCACATTTAAATGTTGGCACGCGGGCTGAGGCAAACTGCACGCCATGCGTGCACGAAGAGGAGGCGAGACAGGGCATGAGCCTTTAGCGAGTTAAAGAGAGAAGACATCACTGTGTCACAGATGTTTAATAATACCCTGTTGTTGCTGCTGTTGTTGTCGTTATTATTCTAAAGTAAATTCAAGCTGAATATGGAAACTCTCATTTTACTCGAGCCCACATCCTGAAGGCACAAACCGTCCGTCATCATGCATGTATGAATAGAGAAACACTTCATTTTAAAATGGAATCTTTGTTCATTCGTACCGTGAACAATAAATCCATTTAAAGTTTAAAACAATGTAATATGTATTCATGCCGTGAACTTGTATGATCTGTCTAACCCTCCTTGTCTACTCTATCCCCTCCCAGCACACACATAGACTTTCCTCCCATCCTACCCTTCCCCAACAACATTCTGTCTCTCTCCGGTAACGCTTTTCAGTTCATATAATCTCCGTGGTGCGCAATGGGCAGACAGACGTCTTTACAGGAAGCACGCACGCACACATACACGCACACACACGTCTGGAAAGAGAGCGAGAGAGATTGGTTCGTGTAAGTGACTTGACTTATAGCTTGATGCAGTAGAGCGAAATGTTTTCTCACTTCAGTAAATTGTGCATGTCCCCTTAATGCGATACATAATGATGAATAGCTGAGTATAGTTCAGCTCCCACTACTGGGACATAACACACAGCTGTTGCCTGTTCAGTAGTCCTAAACAGTGATCGGGGTTGGTGGTGGCGCAGCGGTCAAGCTGTTGGCCTCTCACCAAGGTTCGATTCTCGGTCAATACATGTGAGAGTTTCAGAGGTTCAGATTGCACGTAAAACGAGTTAGTTAGTTATTGTTGTTTTAAAGGGAGGAACTACGAGGTAATCTGCCCCTCTCAACAGAGATTAAAGTATACAAATTTGGAATGGAATTTAAAATTTAGAGGTGGACACCGAAAATTAATAAAACAAAAAATTAAATAAAAATAATAATTATAATATAAACAAAAATTACGGAAAAACAAAAAAACTGCATTCATAACCGAACAAGTCGTTGAGTCAATAATTTCCAATTTATTAAATGCAATAATATTTACCCAAGTAAATCACCCAATAGCAATAATAGCACTGACAAATCTTGATTGCTGGCCTTAAACCCACTCTCATTTATGAAGCGGATGACGAGATCAGCAGCCACCGCGTCATCGGCTAATATACTGTAAGTTTGAGTGTCATCTGCAAACCAAGGTTTCTTCGTAAGTCAGCAAGATCCACACACTCGGTTAAAATGTGGGCCACGGTAAAAACAGGTACAGAGTGGGGGAGTCCTGTGGCTCATAATTTCAAGATTCACGGTCACGTAAAATTACAATCTTCCTGTTTTCAACAGTACAGCCTCCGTGGCTTAGGCGGCAGCACGCCGGCCTCTCACCGCTGGGTCCGTGGTTCAAATCCCGGTCACTCCATGTGAGATCTGTGCTGGACACAACGGAGGCAGACAGGTTTTTCTCCGGGTACTCCGGTTTTCCCTGTCAACATTTCATTCCAGCAACACTCTCCACTATCATTTCATTTCATTTCATCTGTCATTCATTTGATCATTGCCCCAGAGGAGTGCGTCAGGCCTCGGCAGCCGGCACAGTTCATATCCTCGCCGCTAGATGGGGTCTTCATTCATTCCATTCCTGACCCGGTCGGAGACTGGAAGCAGGCTGTGGATTTTCATTTTCTGTTTTCAACAGTGATGGTTGAGACTGGGAGCACCACCCTCACGCCGTACCAAGTACCCGAGCACTACTAAATCTAATATAATTCTAATTATTATAATAATAATTATAGTAATACAGTTTAACCTGGTTATAGTAAAAATCTGTATAAGAAAAACCTATGTATTGGAAAGAAAATTCTTGGTCCCGTAATTTTTACGGTGAAAATTCTATACAAGAAACATGTATACCTCTGTATAAGGAAGTTGTGTTGGACTCGTTTACCCCTGTATAAGAAAGAAAGTAGGTTCATGGCCACTACACAAGAAAGTGGTGCCTCTTATTTCCTGTACTGTAATATCCATACGTATTTTACTGCATTGCATTGTTTCTATTGTCAGAGTTCAGTCTGTTTTAGGAGTAAACGCTCTAATGAATGAACTGAATTAAATACCATTATTCAGCTATGTACAGTATGTAACTGACTTGCAACCTCCATACAAGAAAGTGGCTTGGATAAACTTGGATATAAGACAACCTGGGCATAACGAAAACCTCTATATAAGAAAGAATAACACTTTCCCCTTCAACTTTCTTGTAACAAGGTTCAACTGTGATGATATAATTATAACAATAGAAATTATATAGCAAAATAATAATAAATTAGAAAGAAATAATATAAGAGAAGACACTATGGGCAGAGAGATTATTCGAAAGGAGGTGTTAATTATGGAAGGATTCCAGGGAAGAGTGGAAAGGAAACCTGGGCGAACTGGTCTTAGGTCAGGAAAAAGCAGCATAGTCTAAGAATGAAGAAATATTGATACGAACGGAAGAGAAATCAACAAAGAGTGAAGAATATTGAAATTGGTGCATGGTCCATAGCAGGCATAATCGGAAAGAGGAAGAATAACAATAATTATAATGCAATAAATATGCTCCTCTCTTTCAATTTCCTATTTCTTTCACCCACCGAAGTGATGAATTAGCTCGGTATTTACTTCTCACCAGGCATGCTGCATCTGCTTGCAGCATCACTCATGCACATGAGATACTTTTATATGTGGACAGTCGAGTCGAATCAATATCTTTCATAAAACAGGGATGTCCAATTATTTTTACTGTAGATGAAAAATACTAGTTCACAAAATAATAAAGTTTCTGACTGTCAAAACTTGTATTGAAAACAATATTATTCCGGTTCGTGCAACAGAATTTGAATTGAAGAAAGGATCTCAGGGGAGGTTATGCTCGCCAGCACTTTTTGACTCGTATTACGAGAGTGCCAAATTGCACCGTGATGCTCGCGAGCACCAGGTTGAAAACGCCGTGGCTGTAGTGACAAATATCACCCCTAAGGTTCGGACTCGATACCCGGCTCTATCAAGAAATGTAATTATGGTCTGAGGAGTGAAACGGGACACACGCAGCCTCTGGAGGGACAACCGAGATAAGGTGTGTTTGATTCCCATCCCAGCTATCCTAAAAACGGCAGTTCGTGGTTTCCCATTTCTACTCCTGGCAAATACTGGGATGGTTCCTAATACAAGACCACAGACGCCAGATTTCCTAGCCTTAATTATAAATACACACACTACTACAGACACTACAATAACACAGGTTATCAGACAAATTTCAAATACCACAGTACACGGGGCTACAAGACCGCGTTGTCGCAGCCCCTAAACTAAGAAACCAACCAACCAACCTTTGTTGTTTATTCAATTAAGGGCTTTACGCCATCGTATTCTTATAGCCCCTCGTGCTTGGGTGAGTGTGGAATATGTTTGATAACCTGTGTTCCTATACTGGCGTGAATTCGTAATTCAGGCTTGCAGGTGGTCATGATCTTAGGTCTGGATCCATCCCGGCATTAGTTTGAAGTAGAAATCTAGAACTATGGATAGCAATTTTCAGGATGGTTCGGATGGAAACCCACCAATTCTGAATGTTGCCTCATGAGACTGAGTGTACACCCGTTCAAGACCTCAGACCAGGACGAAATGCCATCGCAGAGCCGGTTAGTTAGTTATTGTTATTTTAAGGGGCGGAACTACGGGGTCATCTGCCCCTGGTAACACAGATTAAAGTACACAAATTTTGAATGGAAATAATAATTTTTAGGTGGACACCTAAATACGAGTGTGTAAAGGACTTGCAACCTCCATACAAGAAAGTGGCTGGGTATGAACAGATCGAAAATTAATAAAACAAAAAAATAAATAAAAAAGAATAATTATAATAAAGAAAAATTACGGAAAACGAAAAAAACAGGATTCAAAAGAGAACAGGTCTTTGGGTCAATGTACACTGGAAAATTTAGATTGCTGGCCCTAACCCACTCTCACTTACAAAGAGGATGACGAGATCAGCAGCCACCACGCCATCGGCTAATATAAGTTTGAGTGTCTTCTGCAAACCAAGGTTTCTTCGTAAGTCAGCAAGATCCACACACTAGGTTAAAATGTGGGCCACGGTGAAAACGGCTCCACAGGTACAAAGTGGGGGGTCTTTCCTTCTCATTAGGTACGAGTGGTTGGATCTTGTATGACCTATCCTTAGCCTACACAAAATGAAGGACTCCCTCCGTGACCAGAAAGAGCTCCGCCACATGCAAGTAGTTCCCTTGATCGCTCTCAGTTTACTGGGCATTGGGTCAGCTGAATCGAACCCAGAACTCGGGGCGACAGCCAAGAATGCTAGTAGCTACACCACGAGATTGGTTAATATAACTATTGATACGATTCCTGAGTTAATTGGTTCCCCATGGTTACTAAGTATAAGTACATCCTGGTGAATACTTTTAGTCACTAGTAGACTAAGGTGTGTTCGCTTCCCACCTTGGCCATCCTGGAAGTGGTCTTTCGTTGTTTCCCATTTCTACTCCTGGAAGACTCTGGATACTTTCTAACTTAAGGCCACGGTCGTCTCCATCGAAATTCTTGCTTCAATTAAATATACACACACAAATACAAACACCACAATATTACAGGTTATAAGATATATTCTACACACATTTCTTAAAATGAAACATCAACAAATAAAAAATTACGAGCCTTACAGTAGTCGCATATGATGTGTAACATCTGACATAGAAGAAACCTCACGTGAAATTATTGATACACCGGTATTTTATACTATTATTGGCACAAATATTAATCTATTGTAAAAGGGAGTGTTTTACAGATATTGTAGTTTATAATACGGAACTCATTTTATTAGATGATTTGTAGCTTCCACCAGCACTAGCCTAAATAAAGAATATGATATGGATAACTAGATTAATAGACGCGACATCGCTCATAACCTTAAATTCCTTATAAACAGGTCCTCTTCAGTCACAGACCAACACGTAATTTCATATGGATTCTGTTAAAATGAGTCATACTGATATGGTAGATATCGTTTAAAATGGTAATCTGGTAGCAAAAATATCCACCCCGTCCGGGATTCGAACCCAAGATCTCAAGATTCACAGTCATATGCACTAACCCCACGGCTATTTCGACTACGCAAATTTTGTGCACAAGATGGTGACTTATTTCCACGTTCCAATAATACTGCATTGCGGAATTAGGTTTCATTTATATTTTGCTTGTTTCGATAATGGTCCTGCGTGAAATTGAGTTTAAAATGCCTTATGAATAGGCCCTCTTGTGAGTAAAGAGAATGTATTCAGTAATAGTTCATGAAGGCTTGCTCAATTCTCGTATAACCACAACGATTATATTATATTGATGACTGCATTACCGTTATGTGGGTTAATATTTGAATAGCCATAGTGCAGAAACATAATACCGGCAATGCCGACTACTTACAATGTTTGATATTAAGGCATTTTACCATTTAAATACTGATACGAAGACTTCGAACATGTACCATGTCATTTGTTTCAATCACTTGACACCAGATTTCGCATGAGCGTTTTCCGTTCAGTATGGCCTATACATTCCACATGGCCGAGAGTACGTCATGGTATCAATTTCTGACACCGCGCGCTCATTGTTTCTCGTACCACTGCCAGCTGGGCCTTACCACTGCTCGCTGGATCGATCGATTGAGCGGGCAGGGCATACTTCCGTTTTCCACCACTGCCAGCTAGTACACTTCCATTCGATCGATCGAGCGGGCAATGCATACTTCCATTTTCCACCACTGCCAGCTAGTACACTTCCGTTCGATTGATCGAGCGGTAAGTGCATACTTCCGTTTTCCACCACTGCCAGCTAGTACACTTCCGTTCGATCGATTGAGCGGGCAGTGCATACTTCCGTTCGATCCACCACTGCCAACTCGATCGTTCCGATCCACTTCCGTCCCCAATTGTCAAAATCACTCCCACAAAACTATCCAGCAACCGAGCGGAAAGATGTTACACATCAAAAACAAAAATAAAGTCATAAAATACAGGTCTACTACTTGTATTCCCTTCCTTAGGTAGCAGATACGTAAATCCTTGCGTGTAAAAATGTTAGAATTGTACTTCAATAATAATTATAATAATAATAATTATTATTATTATTATTATTATTACTAGTATTATTATTTGTAGCGATCAAATTGTATAAGTTGAACTGTCCACAATTAAACTTGTCTACGTTTCGCGTAGAATGGCTAAGACACACACATAAATATTCGGTAGTTGCCTGCATCAAAATGATCCTATTGAACTTGTCTCAGCCAAGAAACGGGGCTGTCCATTCATCTACCATCAAACACAAGCCGACAAATGCACTGCTGACACCACTGATTGTCATTAACAAGTTACATTCGTGGCAAGACTTGTTGTGATCAATCACGATCTTAATCATAGGACGGAAGAACAATAGCGAAGTGTGCTGGCGTGAAAAGCAAATCCTCGCCAAGTAGTCGACAAAGACGCTTTACAGATTGTAAGCACGCACTCCTTCAGTCTAGAAGAATACTTCGCAATAATTAATAACAGACGTCTACAATCAATTATCCTGCTCTGCAAGTTCTATGCTTATCAAGCATGAGTTTATAGGAGGGATGCACGGGTGGTGTGGTGTGTCTTCTACTTTTTCATGCACGGATTATCATTATAAATAATAACAATAACATTTGGTGGCATGTGGCCTCCAAAAAGGTCTAGTGTAGGTCTTTTAAGTTGATGCCAGTGGGCGACCTGCACGTCATGATGATGAAATGAATGACGAATGGCAACGTGTTGAAAAGCTGTCAAAATGCAGAGAGTTTTCAGAATTGACAAGAAGAACTGGCTCATGGAACAAGTCAGGCCAGTTTCTATGATCATCTACAGTACTGTCTTGAAGCCGAACAAATTAAAGGAATCTTTTGCAGAATCGGAATTATTCCGAGGCCTCTTTAAACTTATGCAAAGACAATCATAATTACGATGTGTCGAATAGTAAGGTTGTTCTGGGGGTAATCAGGCCTGAAGGAGTAATGGAGAAGAGTAATGATACCACAGAATGCAGTCACCGAGAGACTGAAAAATTCCATCATTATGCTTTGTTTAGAAATGTTTTGTTTTCAACAAAAATGCTGAAAATTTGTAAGTGCATGCACAAAATTGACGATAATATAATAACCAATTAGTCAATGATCTTCAAAGAAATGACATTTGTACGAAGTAAGCCAACATGATATGACTTAGGTCAAAAATTAACCAAATTCAGCATCGTATATTTTAAAACTGCGTTGTGAATAAAATTGGCCTTTGGGCTTAAATGTTTTCCTTTTCAATATTCATTCCTAGCATTTCGACTTTCTGTGTTACAGCGTACCTGTATGCCAACTTTTGAATATCTGGCTGTGTGCACAGTAAGTTCCATTTTGATTTTAGTTGGTTAGTTATTGTTGTTGTTTTAAGGGGCGGAACTACGAGGTCTTTTGATTTTAATTACGATCAAAATCAGTAGACAGTTTTCTTCCAAAGATCCATTACAGTCATCCAAAAGTACGATTTTTCCTTGGAAATACACCACAGTTGAACATTCAGTTATCACGACTTCCCGGAGTACCGGGGTTGAGGATTTGAATTCCGATGGTAAGTTAATGTGACAGGCCATGGAGCGCGGGCAACAGCCGAGTGGACGTGCGACGGTACTCATATATAACCCTGAATACGGAATAAGGAAATGAGTGAGTTAAACCTACGCCACTGACGAACTTTGAAATAGCTTTCGATAGTCCCCTGTTCCAAATTGTTGTTTTTGTTGCTGTAATTAATTCATACTTGGCTTGGGGCATGTTATTCTTTAACCCTATGTACTTCTGTGTGTGATGAACTTGTCTGACAATCTGTGTCAGTAGTGATGACTGTAGTAGTGTGTGTAGCTGTTTTAGGGTTAGGTATGGAGTAGGTGCCCCAGAATTTAAAAAAAGGAACCATCCCGTCATTTACCTGGATGGTGATTGGGAAAATCCGGGCAAAATCAACACTCAGGATAACCAGGATTGTAACCTACGACCTCTGGACTTGCTGGTGCTCCCTAACGAGGTCTGCGATTTAACACTTACTGCTGCGTCACTGGGGAGGAGGATGGTTGATGTTATTTTCTCTGCTGTTGCTGCTACAATTCAGGTGAGAATTGGGAAGGAGGTGGCCGTGGGCTTAAGTTAGGAACCATCCCGGAATTTGCCTGCAATAGAAGTGGAAAGCCACGGAAATTCAGTTCCAGAATAGCTGAATGTACTCCGTTTCATCCCTCAAACCAAAATTAAATTTCTTGGCGTGGGTTTTCTATTTCCATCAACACGAAAGTGTCGAGACGTTACTTTGGAACTGGCCACGGCTGCCATCTTCCAATACCTTGCCCAGTTTCATTAATATTTATTCATATAATCTCTCATAAACTCATTTGTTGTGTTTGCTGTCAGATAACGAATCTGGGCGTGAAAATATATCGAAAAATAGCGGCTCTTCTCACCTCTTCCTTAACCCCATCAAAACAGAAATAATAACAATGCAACTTAGATAACGTCTGTCTAATTCCCCTCCACAAATTTTTGATTCTCTCCATCAAATAAATTCCTCTACCCCTTCCCCTCCCCCCACCTATAGCTTTGAATATTAACCAAGGAAACGAATGTTTGCCAAAAATTGAATGTTACCATACATCTTAAGGAAATTTGATGTGTTCCAGAGCTGTCAGAGGAATAACATTAAAGTGGGGGGTGTGTGTGGTGGGTGGGGACATGAAGACGATATGACGTAACTCAGCAGCGTCAGAATCTCCCATGAGATATTTATACGAGGTTAAAAAACTTTTATATATACTGCCTTGAAGAAAATGGGGCAAGACAGACGAGCGTCGACTATAGTTAACTGCACAGGAGTGATACTCATGCAGGAGCTTGGGGTTGGGCACATAAAGAAGTACCGTGGCGTGGTGGATCTGTTATGCATAAAGAGGTGTTGGTTGCTTGCCGTGAAAAATGAACATGGAGATCGGTTTTGGGTGAAGTGGAGAAGAATGAGGGAAGGGGTGAAGGCAAGGATGGAGATGAAAAGTAAAGGAGAAAGAGGGATGGAATAAAAATTGGTGAAATGTGAGCCCTATAAACATTCTATCGTCTTTTCAATTTGGGTTGCGAGTAAATAGGAAGAGGTAGTTACAGGTGGTAGCAGCTGAATATTTTATTACGACGCGATGGATATATTATTGTGTTATTTACTGATGCCTCTTTTCACCAAGAATAAAGGAGTAGCCTGACTCCTGTAAGTTAGACCTCACATCGTACACACAGGAACAAAGGAGTAGCCTGACTCCTGTAAGTTAGACCTCACATCGTACACACAGGAACAAAGCACAGACAGTTTACTACAATACTGTACAATACCGTCGTTGTTGGATCAATTAGAGGCTTGGTTATGGTGTTCATCAACCCCGTGTACTTGCATGTGGATGTGTTTGATTGGCTGTGTTAGTAGTAGTGTGTGTATTTTCATTTGGGACTAGCGTTGTCCGCCTCGTTGCGTAGTATTTTTGGCTGTCACCGAGGAGGCCCGGGTTCGATTCCCAGCTCTGCCAAGAAATCTAATTCTGGCCTGAGGGCTGGAACGGGGTACTCTCATCCTCATGAGGCAAACTGAGAAGAGGCGGATTCGATTCCCACCTCAGTCATCCTGGAAGAGGTTTATTGTGGTTTTCCACTTATATACCAGGCAAATGCCGGGGTGGTTCCTAACTTAAGGTCACGGTCCCCTCCTTCCCATTCCTCACCTGCATTACAAATACACACATTGCTACGTACACCACAATAACACAGGTTGTCAGACAAATTCTACACACGCACAAATACACGGGGCTAAATGACCACGATGTCGGAAAGCCCCCAAAACAATAATAGAGTTGTGAAAGAGTTGGCCATGGTTGTAACTTACAAACTATCCTGATATGAACCTACAGTAGAAGCTAGTAGCCACAGAAAACCACTTTTGAGTGGTGAATCGAATGACAGAATTTGAGGACATCTGCTCATAACTTCGGCTTTTCCTAATTAATAGGGGTTGCCGCAGCCAAACAGGCACATTTTGGTTTTGGCCGTGGAATTAAGGCCGGATACCATTCCTGGCACCACGTGATTTTTCAGGTGAACCACCCCGCTGTCACCGGGATTCGAACCCCGGCCGTCCGGGTGAAAGACGAGCAGCTAAGCCACTGCACCATCACGCTCCCAGAGGACTTCTGATCATACTGTAGGCCTAAGGTGTGAAATTAAGCATTTCTGTATTTCGTTTTGGTTCACACTCGGTGGCTTGAAAATAAAGCGCGATGCTTGATGTGACAAGGGTCTGAGCTGATCTAGTCCTGTATTATGTAAACCACATGGCAAGTGCACACACCGTATTTATAATGTTATGTGACAATAGATTTTTGAAATTTGCAGAGAGGTGGCGTTAGGATGTTAGGCCATATGTTAGGTTTGTTAATTTACTTTTTCAGTTGAGCAACAATGAGTAATATGTATTGAGACCCTAAAGTCCAGGACTCGTTTTTTGTTATTGATTCATTTATGGGCTCTGAGATATCGTGGACATGTAGCCCCGTGTACTTGAGTGTGTGTGAAATCTTATGTCATTGTGATGGCTGTGATAGTGTGAGAATTTGTAATCTATTTTATTAATATTATTTTTTCACAATTGAATAGTTCCAGAACATTTCAAAGGCATGTTAATTTGTAAGTAAGAGGCCGTGGCCTTAAGTCAGGAACCGTCTCGGAATGTTCTTGGAACAGAAGAGGGAAAACCACGAAAAAACACTCCTAGGACAGTGAGAGAGGGAATCCAACCCACCCCTTCTCAGTTTTGTCTCACGATGCTGAGTATACCCCGTTCCAATCCTCAGACCACAATTAAATTTCTTCGCTGCAATCGGCTCCAGAACCTTTTGATGGGAGTCTCATAAGGTACGCAGCAGGCTCTTCCAGCTAGAAATGTCAAGAAATGCAAATCTGGTCTGAGGGCTCGTACGGGATTCGCAAGGTAGAACTGAGATGAGGCGGGTTTAGTTCCTACCTTAGACATCCTAGAAGTTGTTTTCCGTGGTTATAACTTCTACTCCGAGAAAATGTCAGAATGGTGCCTAACGTAAGGCCATTCCTATCCCCAATTACATATACACACTTGTAGACAGTAACCCCACTGACACAGGTTATCAGAGAAATGTCACTCTCACCTAGGTACATGAGGATAAATGGGTACGGTATCACCTAAATGAAGCAACTAGTAATTATATCAAAGGTTGCAACGCTAATTATCTATCGACAGATATATTTGGTGTAAACGAATATAGAAATATCCCGAAATAAACAGAATTCTTCAATGACTTAGTTTCATAAGATATGCGTTCGGTTCTTACTCCAAACATTGTTTAGTACAAACTATTTCATACGAACTACTAAAAGACGACGTGTAAACATGAATTACGTGCCCAACACACAAAACAACAAATAAAAACGAACTTAAATGTTATATGGCACACATAATGATAAATCCAAAAACCTTCTCTTGAAACAAAATCGTCCTTAGATTGCCACCCAAGATTCCCTTCGTTTCTTTACGCTAGATTCCATTCCGTTAAGAATTACTTGGCTATGTCATCTCCCGTCGTGTTATTGGAAACAGATTTGGGGAGATCTTCGATTTGCTAGCGTCTGACTCCTCGTTTGGAGCGCGTTCGTCACCAAAAATTCAATATCAAATATCGCAGCGGGTGAGGTAATCTTTCTCCCATACAAGTGACCTAATAGCTACAGCATCCCTCCTTTCCACTTTCCCATCCTTGTCTTCAAGTTGTGTTGATTGTGTTAACTATACGATTCTAACATTCTTGTTACATTCACGTCTATTATGGTAGAATTCTTTCTATTCCAACATTTTCGTTTTTAACTACTGTAATAGCCCATTCTTTTTGAATTTCGGACTAGGTGTTTCAAATATAACTTCAGTTTCAGAAAAGTTTTCTTAATTCATTTTTATTAATATTTTACTTTGTGTTCTTCATCTTTCTATCACTTCTTTCAAAACATCAGATAGAGTAGACTCGGTTAAATCCGCAATATTAGGCTAAGGGGTTGAGGGTGGACATGATAAATTAAGGGAAAGAGTTTCAACAAATCAACAAGGAAATTAAATTACTATATATTTATGACAAATTCAGTTCTTAAAATTTCACCTGGCTTGGGTTGTCAAAATCAATTAATATCAATTTGAGAGAAACTTTTATTTAGTAACTTGAAACGTTAACGGTAATAATAATGTACAGGTATATAAATAACCTCTGCCAGATATGTCGCGTTTAGCCCGCATAACATTTAAAACCAGGCGAGTGATCTATAAACGTAGGGCGTACAAGTAACCGTTTGTAACAAATGAGCATTCAAAAGAATTACCCACTGCAATGACGAATTTTACTGTGATGTCATAAAAAAATATCAACAATTAGTTTAAAAAGATACAGTCAGTCTGAGATACTAGACTTTATATCATTTCAAATGACGCATGCTACAAATGCTACGCATGTTAGTAAGGCTCAGGATGGCTTCTTGCTTCGCTCGAAGCCCCAGAACTCTATCAACAGACTCCATTACCCCATTAACATAGGCTTCCCGTGCACTCTCCTGCATGACGTACGCACTCGCCGTCACCGTATCGCATAACGCCAGACCCTAGGAGTAAACTCAGACTCAACAGACTCCATTACTCTTCAACTTAGGCTTCCCGCGTGGGGGCTGCATGACGTCACGCACTCGCCGTCTCCGTTCGCATAACGCCAGACCCCAGGAGTAAACTCAGACTCGGTGCATATGCACTGAACAACATGATGACGTCATACACCGTGACGCATAACGATGAAGTCGACAAGATCATTTGAAATGATAAAAGTACATCTAAACAAATAAGCAAGACAATGGTCCTTGCCAGAACTGTGTCGCGTCTAAGATTTCTCACCGAAGCCGTCATCTACCTTCGTGACAACGCGCGACCCCATACTGCCCAAAATGTATCGGTTTCGCTGGAACATCTTGACCACCCTCCCTACAACCCGGACCTCGCTCCAAGCGATTTTCACTTGTTTCCTGACTTGAAGTAGCACCTAGGAGGACGATGATTCCCTTCAGACGAGAGGGAGAAACACTTCGCGACAACGTGGCTCAACACTCAAGGACAGGATATTTACCATGAGAGAATATTCAAACTCATGTCATGAAGTGACAAGTGCCTAAACCGAATGTCGAAAACTAACCTAATGTTCAGGGTCTTTCATATAAAGTAAGAACGGCATGCGGCAGTTTTGTTATTCGCTGCTGCGGTGGCCTTGGTCGAGCTTGTGGCGCGCCATGGCCCCCTGCTGTACTATTGAAAGCGCGCGCATAGTGCATACGACCACACTGTACCAACGTTGCGATAGACATTTACAAAGCATTCAAGTGTGAAGTTCTGGACCATCTGCCGTTTAGTCCATACCAGCGCTGAATGATTTTCACCTTTTTCGAGAATCGAAAGTATGGTTGGGCGTCAACGCCTCGCCAAAAATGAAAAACTTCTGGAGACTGTCCAGACGTACCCCCCTCAGTGGCGGCAGAATATTTTGCTGGTGTAACGATACAGACAAATGTTTCAATCGTTTTTGGCGATTTTGATGAGACATACGAATAAAACAAGCCAACATTTAGTAGTAGAACCAGTTTCGTATGTCAATCTGTTATTTTTATACAGTCCATCGAAACTTGAAAAACAAACCAGCCCTCGTATGTACTATGCGCGCGCTCTCAATACTACAGCAGGGGGCCATGGGGCGCCACAAGCTCGGCCAAGGCCACCGCAGCAGTGAATAACAAAACTGCCGTTTGCCGTTCTTACTTTATATAAAAGACCCTGTATGTACTATCAGTTGGCTGTATTGGTTGCACTAAATAAAATGTACACGTTTCACTGCAGGCTTTGTAACCTTAGTTTCTGATCACCCCTCGTATACACATTAGATGCGATTATCCTGGTTTAGTTGTTAGGATCAAATAACGCAGCGGCAGCTGACATATGGTATTATAAAACGGCTACAAAATTATCGAACTTAACGTTGGTCCTTCAAGTTGGATTGCTTTGAATGTCCACATATTTCAACAAGTAGTTTCGTGAAGAACTAAAGCCTATTTTCAAATATACTACTTATGTTCATTGCCTCTATGAACAAACAAAATTTCAGTTTGATTGCTGTATTAGATTCGTAGATATTGAGAAACGTCTAAATATTTCGGATGGTCGCCATGTTGAATTTTTATATATGTTGGTTTTAGAGTTATATACTATTACATGAAGATTATTGCGCAGGTGTAATATTCAAACTTCAATCGCATGATTAGGACACAAGAAATAAAAACGAGATTTTAAAATTTCGCACAGCTGCCATCTTGTGGTTATGAACACAATTGAAATAAATTATATGCCAGTGGATTAAAATTTGTATAAGCATTTACCGTACCTAGTTTCACTACACTCGGTTGGTTAAATCGCGAGAAAAGTCTATTAAAATATTTCAACTTCGCTTGGCCGCCATGTTCATTTTGTACTGTACAGGATTTTTGAAAGTTGCATAGATCAACTTGTGCCCTTTATCACCGTACACAATTTCAGAGTGATATCAGTGACAGTTTCGAAGATATCGAATGCCAGTGAAATATTTCGCACAGCCGCCATCTTGAGGTTATGTAAACAATTGAACTAAATTAGATGCCAGTGCATTACAATGTATATAAACATTCGCTGTGCCAAGTTATATTGCGTTTGGATGGTAAAATCACGAGAAAAATCTTCTCAAAAGTTTCAACTTCGCTTGGCCACCATGTTCGTTTCGTAGTTAACAGGTTTTTGAAAGTATCATAGGTAAACTTCTAGTAGAACCCCTATCAACATACAAAATTTCAGGGTGTTATACGTAATAGTTTCGGAGATATAGAATGCCGGTGAAATATTTCGCACAGTCGCCATGTTGGATTAGTTAGACGTAATTAAGTTTGAAGGGCACGGTCGGGGTCGGCCAAATTGATGCTATGACCTTACCTAGTGTCATTGAAATCGCTCCAGAAGTCATTAGGGGGAGGACACGCATACGCACACACACACACACACACACACACACACACACACACGGACAATAGGCCTATATTTAGCCTACTTTCAATTTTTGCAAAAATATTGAAGTAGACTTACGAGATCAAAACAGGGCCAAATATTGTGTGTCTGTCTGTGTGTGTGTGTGTATGTGTGTGTATCTGTGTGTCTGTGCGAGTGTGTGTACTCTGCATGTCTGTGTCCCCTCTCCCTATTAATTCAAACACGGTGAATCCGAATTGAACTAAATTTGGTACAGAGGTAGCACTAGTAAAGGTCACCTCAGTGTTATGTTTTATATTGCCGCTATATTTACCAAAATTTATTGGCAGCCACTCAAATGGTCAAAACTTAAAATTAAATTACGACTTAACTAATCATCGGATCTTTACCATATTTGGTAACAACATACCTTCGTATGGGATGCGTATTGTGGCCAAACGACAAGGTCATCAGCCGTACCATTGAATGATGGCGGCCGTGTTAATTATGCAAACTTTATAATCCTTAACATGGGACTCACCAGTTCCGATTATGGAACCGAGAATCGTTTAAACTGTTCTAAAGGACGTGCCCGTTCGAAATTAAAAGTTTATATTTTAACTAGCAGAAGTACCCGTTCTTCGAACGGTGTTCGGTGTTAACACCAGACATTATAATAATAATAATAATAATAATAATAATAATAATAACAATGTTATTGGTGTTACATCCCTTTTAAGTACTGTTGCTTTTAGAGACTCACCAGACATTATCAATTGAGCTACTGTTGCAATGGTTAGCGGCTTGTAATTCCTTCATAAGTTTATCAGAACGAAGTTAATTTTCTGGGAATATCACACACACTGTTAATTTAAGGGCCTTATAATGTGGTTTTCGGAGATCCTTTATAGACTCGCGAATTTTTGTCTCACATTGAGAAGTGCAACATATGCTTTGGTCGTCCTTTTAGGATAATTTTTATATTTCGCCTATTTTAGCATGTATTTTGAGAAGTTTTTCCCTATATCCACCCTTCTACTGTATGAAAAGTACGGTGAAGAGTTTTATAAATGATTGGTGTATTGACTCATGTTTACCATACCTGATTTAAGATGCACCAAGCATCCGAACATAGGCGTACATAAGGATATACAGAAAGACAGACAGACAATTCTATTGTCTACAACATATCACCCAGAAATCCAAATATGGGTATATCTACCACACAGTATCAAAGAAAATCATCCTTACGATGAACCCGTATGTCGACAAAAAAGAAAAGAAAAAATATTAGTTTAAATGTGCTCTCAAACTAAATTCACCTAACGTGTACTTCCTGACATGAAATAGAATTGAAAGTCTTGTAGATGAAACGCAATACACGTCACATAAAAACTGACCCTCTACGTTGTGTTGGGTCCCCATACACAGGAAGACCTCTATCATAAATTATAAAAGCTTGTGGTGCATGAAAATTCAGGTTCTTTAGTCTCAAATGGCCCAAATTCCTAAAAGCCGCAAAAAATGCTGATTCAATTCAGAAATTTTTGAAAATAATGTTGTTGTTTGGAGATATAATAGACCTTCTGTACTATATGTCGCACGTGAATATTGCATGAAAATATCCTTGATAACCCGTTGACCCCCTTAATTGCATTGGTGAATTATACAGTCTACGTTGGTTCCGTGATAACCTTATATTTGCAAACTTTCACAGAAATGTAATAAATGTAATAAATTGCTTCTTACTGAAATAGATGGAAAGTTGGATGCCACCCCTTGAAATAATGTTGTCATGGTTACGGATTCGCATTCCTTCATTCGTTTGTTAAATGAAATTTAATTAGTTTTCTGGGAATGTTTCAGAAACTGTTGGTTTAAGAGCCTTATAATGTAGTTTTCGAGGACCATAGAGTTTTATTTCTGGCACCGAGGGGCTTTGTCTCGTCGTTGTACGCCATAATATAATACTACTAATAATAATATAATATAGGGATAGGAATATAATAGACCTGCCATACGACACCCGCAGGTGTAAATCGCGTGAAAAAATTCTTGACTACCCCTTGACCCCCTTAAGCGCATTTTACATATTGATGAAAATTACAGCTTAATTTGGTTCCATAATAACCATCTAGCAGTTTGCAAACTTTCACACTAATGTAATTAATGGAATTGCATTGCGTCTTACAGCAATAGATGGACTTCTGAGAATCTGTTGCTATGGTTATCGGCTTGCATTCGTTCAGTAGTTTATTAAATGAAATTAGTTTTCTGGGAATATCTCAAAAACGGTTGGACGTAGGACCTTAAAATGTGTTTTTAGGGCCCCCGAATGTTATCTCTCACGTTGAGGGGCTGAAAATGGGCTTTGTCTCGTCCTTCTACTCCTATTTCAGCATGTATTTTAAGGGGGTATGCCCCCTTTTATGATAGGTACAGAGAAGAGGTACATCAATGATTAGTGTCGTGCCTCTGATGGATATATGTACCAAATTTTGCGTTGATACACCCAGCCGTTCTCGATTTAAAAGGGAACAAAATTGTCCACAATCAAACAAACAGACAGACCAAAACATTATTTTCGCGCTCATCTATCATAAAACAGTCTGAAACGTGTAAATAACTCAAATTTCCGTAGAAATTCAGAAAAAAACAGACAAATTTTATATTTATATATGTAGAGATATACTGCACGGCTCGGTGTTGACCGTGTTTTATTGCACAAATTTAGGATTTACTCGCTAACCGTTGGAGATACACGAAAAGTGTTAAGGATCTTTTGGATAGAAAATTGAATGTTAAAGCTCATGTATGCCATCAAAAGGTTGCTATTTCTTAGCGTTCTCTTTTTATTTGAAATGGAAATATCAAATTTTGAAACCAAAGGGTGTAGTGACGTCATAAATGTGTGTTTTACTCGCTAACCGTTGGAGATAAACGAAAAGTGAAGCTCGTATGTACCGTCAAAAGTTTGCTATTTCTTAGCGTTCTCTTTTTATTTGATAAGGAAATATCAAGTTTTGATTAAAGTGTGTAGTGACGTCACTAAAATGGTCACCATTTTTAATAGTGCAAATTATCGAAATAAAATGTATCCTATATGTAAACCTGGTAAATCAGCTACATCCATGCAAAATTTCATTTAAATCGGACCTGTGGTTCTTGCGTTATTGAGTAGCACACAGACAGACAGACAGATAGACAGAAAGACAGACACACACCATCTCATTTTTATATATTAGTATAGCAGAAGTACCCGTCCTTCGAACGGTGTTATATATTAACACCAGACATTATCAATTGAGCTAGTGTTGCAATGGTTAGCGGTTTTTCATTCCTTCATAAGTTTATCAGAACGAAGTTAATTTTCAGGGAATACCACACACACTGTTAATTTAAGGGCCTTAAAATGTGGTTTTCGGAGACCCCTTATAGACTCGCGAATTTTGTGTCTCACATTGAGAAGCGCAACATATGCTTTGATCGTCCTTCTAGGATAATTTTTTATATTTCGCCTATTTTAGCATGTATTTTGAGACGTTTTTCCCTATATCCACCCTTCTACTGTTTGAAAAGTACGGTGAGGAGTTTTATAAATGATTGGTGTATTGACTCATGTTTACCATACCTAATTTTACGACGCACCACGCCTACTAACACGATTTATAGGCGTACATAAAGATACACAGAAAGACAGACAGACAATTCTATTGTCTACACCATATCACCCAGATATCCAAATATGGGTATATCTGCCATACAGTATCAAATAAAATCATCCTTACGATGAACCCGTATGTCGACAAAAGAAAGATTAGTTAAAATTTGCTCTCAAACTATATTCACCTAACTTGTACTGCTTGACGTGAAATAGAATTGAAAGACTTGTAGACGAAACGCAATACACCTCACATAAAAAATGACCCTCTACGTTGTGTTAGGTCCACATACACAGGAAGACCTCTTTCATAAATTATAAAGGCTTGTGGTGCATGAAAATTCAGGTTCTTTAGTCTCAAATGGCCCAAATTCCTAAAAGCCGCAAAAAATGCTGATTCAATTCAGGAATTTTTGAAAATAATGTTGCTGTTTGGAGATATAAAGGATGATTGTAGTTTTACGTGACCATTAATCGCGAGATCATAAGCCACGGGACCTCCATTTTACGTGGAATCTGAACCACAGGGCATGGCATTTCACTTTGCAAATGTTTGGAGATATAATAGTCCTTCTGTACTATATGTCGCACGTGAAAATTGCATGAAAAAAATCTAGGTTACCCCTTGACCCCCTTAATTGCATTGATGAATTATACAGTCTACGTTGGTTCCGCGATAACCGTATAGCCATTTGCAAACTTTCACAGAAATGTAATAAATAGAGTGACATTACTCCTTACAGAAATAGATGGAAAGTTGGATGCCACCCTTTGAGATAATGTTGTCATGGTTAGCGATTTCCATTCCTTCATTAGTTTGTTAAATTAAATTAGTTTTCTGGGAATATTTCAGATACTTTTGGTTTTAGGGCCTTATAATGTAGTTTTCGAGGACCCTTTAGGGCCCCCAAGTTTCGTTTCTGGCACCGAGGGGGCTTTGTCTCCTCGTTGTACGCCATAATATAATAATAATAATATAATATAGGGATAGGAATATAATAGACCTGCCGTACCACACCCGGAGGTGTAAATCGCGTGAAAAAATTCTACTGTACCCCTTGACCCCCTTAAGCGCATTATACGTATTGATGAATTCTACAGCTTAATTTGGTTCCGTGATAACCTTCTAGCCGTTTGCAAACTTTCACACCAATGTAATTAATGGAATTGCATTGCGTCTTACAGCAATAGATGGACCTCTGAGAATCTGTTGCCATGGTTACCGGCTTGTATTCGTTCATTAGTTTATTAAATGATATTAGTTTTCTGGGAATATCTAAAAAACGGTTGGTTTTAGGGCCTTAAAGTGTGGATTTCGGGGACCCTTCAGGGCCCCCGAGTTTTGTCTCTCACATCGAGGGGCTGAAAATGATTTTTGTCTCGTCCTTCTACTCCTATTTCAGCATGCATTTTAAGGGGGTAGGCCCCCTTTTATGAGAGGTACGGAGAAGGGTTACATCAATGATTAGTGTCGTGCCTCTGATGGATATCTGTACCAAATTTTACGTTGATACACCCAGCCGTTCTCGAGTTATAAGGGAACAAATTTGTCCACAGACAATCAAACAAACAGACAGACCAAAACATTATTTTCGCGCGCATCTATCATAAAACAGTTTGAAACGTGTAAATAACTGAAATTTCCGTAGAAATTCAGAAAAAAAAACAGACAAATTTTCTATTTATATATATATAGAGATATACTGCACCGCTCGGTGTTGACCGTGTTTTATTGCACAAATTTAGGTTATACTCGCTAACCGTCGGAGATACACGAAAAGTGATAAGAACCTTTTGGATAGAAAATTAAATGCTAAAGCTCGTGTATACCATCAAAAGTTTGCTATTTCTTAGCGTTCTCTTTTTATTTGAAATGGAAATATGAAATTTTGAAACCAAAGGGTGTAGTGACGTCACAAAAGTAGGTTTTACTCGCTAACCGTTGGAGATACACGAAAAGTGATAAGGACCTTTCGGATAGGAAATTAAATTTCAAAGCTCGTATGTCCCATCAAAAGTTTGCTATTTCCTACCGTTCTCTTTTTATTTGATATGGAAATATGAAATTTTGAAACCAAAGGGTGTAGTGACGTCACTAAAATGGTCGCCATTTCTTAATAGTGCAAAATATCGAAATTAAAAGTATCCTATATGTAAACCTGGTATTTCAGCTACATCCATGCAAAATTTCATTTAAATCGGACCAGTGGTTCTTGCGTTATTAGGTAACAGACAGACAGACAGACAGAAAGACAGACACACACCATCTCATTTTTATATATTAGTATGATATAATAGTGCAGAAGTGGCTTTAAAAAGCTGAGCCGTCTCGGTTACTGACAAGATGGCAGCTGATCTCTCGTTCTGACCTAGATTTCACTTATTTGATTAAGTTGCATGCAATGTAGCCTTCAGATATAAATAATAGGAACTTTGTATGAAATGGCCTTTTTTGAAGTATACTGTACTCCAGTGAAGAAATCGTTTAGTCAAAGTCATTATTTGCTAAGACGTTGTATCTTAATCGATTAATAACATTGAACTTGAGAGAACAAAATTAGGTCTGTGGTTACAGCTTTAATCCCTCACCAGGCCGGCTGGGGTTCTAATCCTAACAGAGTTGTAATTTTTGCTTGACTTTTTTGTATTTATTGTTTTTTTAGTACTGAGGCGTTATACAATTGAGCGTTATATTATGCTTTTTGTAGTGGAAAATATATATTTAATTAAAACTAATTTCTCCAATAGCATGAGTGACATTTACCAGCAACTAGTTGAATTACGGAATGCGGAAGCTATCCACTGCCTACCCTATGCGAGCTGCGCTCTATACCTGCCAGTTAGAGAACCCATGCCAGCGGTAATATTGAAAATGGCCTCTTTTTGCCGATAGAGCGCACTGCCAAGTACAGGCGCGATTAAAAATTAGGTGTGCAGTAGGTATTGTACCCATGTGAGTAATCTCGATGGAAAATATGCTTCTGCCTCCAGCTAGCATCAGGACTCAGGCGTGTACCGTTCTCCCATTGAGCAGTTGCATATTTTGGATTTGAGGCTAAAAGGTATCAACTCTACAATGATAAGGCACAACTCTCCTCTAAAGACTTTAATTCAGTAAAACTCATGGCTTCAAACAAATAATGAGAACACAAATCCCATAAACAATACACAAACAAACAAGTTACTCCCACAATCCATTAATTATTCACATAGTTGAATAAATTAGATCCATATCACTATTCAATCTTTACCATTATGTGGACTTTAAACTTTACTCAAGTGCACTGATGCACATGTAATGTTTCACAAAAACTGACTATTACATTCATGTCACCTAATGTGACTTCTTCATATTCACCAAAGTTACTTGTATCCTACAATACATCTTAATTTACATCATGTGTACTATCTGTGTTACATCTCTCTCTCCCACCAAATGCTTTCATGCATTAGCCAACTCATGGTTTGCACTACATCTACTTGCAACACCACAATTACGTAAGTCTACCCCTCCACTCCCTTCTTTTTATAGTTACACTGCATGTCATTGTGATTTCACTAAATAACTTTTGTTATCGTTGTGTCGGATAGTATACTATTACGCTACCCTTTCGAGCGTAGCCTGTGGCAACGAGTAACCAACTTCATTAACTAGGTGTCAGTGACAGTAACAAATACAACATCCAACCATTCGTTAGATTGCTAAATTTTTATATCATCAGGGTAATCTATGGTTAGCAATGTGTTTTAAACCACACACATTTATTACACGTTATAACAATTCTTCCTATCATTACAAGCAAGGTCTTAAATCTGTCCGCTCAAGAACGCGAACCTTCATAGTTTGTTTAGCAACCCCAGCCCCTTGGAGCTGCCTGCATACAATGGACAGGGTAGGGTCGTTCACGGCTGTAAATCGCCCCTTGTCTCCCCTTCCCGGACTTCTACCTCCCAAGCAGTATTACAACTTTGATTATAACATTGTGGTCACAATGATCCACGTGATCCCATATGATCTGAACTGAATATTATGCAATGGTTCTGGGTGAGCTTGAATATTTAATCCTATCCTTAGGTCATTAATAACGGCCTCAACAGGTCCGTATCACAATATGAAGGCACGAGATTCATAGAACACAGGTCTAGTGGTTAGCCGGTATCTCAAATAAATATTACGGTCAGTCAACAGCTGCCGCCAATGAATTCGCTTCAACGAGCCGAATCACTCAACAATAAGTTCTCGGGGAATCAGGTATAGCGTCGAGGTGTCCAATGTTGTCCCCGCACTTACCACTGGATTCGAACCCGGAACATTTCATATCCAACATCGGAGATAGGGTACACACTAAATACGCTCCGGCATAAATTAATGTCTCTGTACGCTCATGCTGTACGAGATTTCACACGTCGATTAGATTATCTGGCCCCTTACCTGTCCACGATCTCGCCTTATAATAAAGAGAACTCTAACTGTTACTCTACAAGCTTAATCAAGCCACAAATTCAATTCACTGTCAAGCTCCAACATTCCCGTGCATAATCATATTCCCATTAATACAATATATTTAATGTTAACTCTTTTCTCTTCCCTTAATGTAATCTACTGCTTGGCTAGATAAATAATCCAATTAGCGTAAATATTTCTTGCTTAAAACCTTTCATCCTGATGTATTCAGTTATACCGTTTATCATTATTATAATTATTATTATTATTATTACTGACATAAATTATCCTTCCGACACAACGTAACTGCTTCAATGATCGAACATTCGCGTTCGTCACGTTAAGTTTCATATAACTGAATTGCCATTTTATTAGTAGCATTAATAGTGGTAACGATTAATCCACTCTCTGATGTATTCAACATCTTAACTTTACTGAAATCAAACAATAAACATATGAGGGTATGCCTCCTAATATTGATTCTTACTGGCATATTTTATACTTCCGAAATCACATTACATGCAGTGACTATCCTTCTATAGTAGCATGATTTGTGGGGTACTTACGTCGGCTTTATCCAGGTGGCTCCAACCACCATATTCCAGTGTCACCTGCCATCGGCTTACTTAGTGACACATTGCCATCTTGCGAATACACATATTATATGACATCTGATTTATAAACACACGACACTTTTCCATTTTTATAATGAAGCTAATGCTTCCAAAACACATGACACTTTTCCATTTTTATAATGAAGCTAATGCTTCCAAAACACATAACACTATATAACACTGGTTATATTATTAATTTAAGAGATATTTTACATAACATCGGTGCACAAACACACGTTACACTTTAATTCCTGATTGGTTGACATTCCCTAGCATGTATCGAAAGTACAGGTGCGGACGGCCCTTTCTTCGGTCCTACCCCTTCCTGATTGAATCTCCCGATCATCTGCTCACGGATTCACCAACAGTTTCTCGATCATCCCTTGATAATCTTCCTATTATTGCAGCGATATGCTTCCATATCGTCATGAACGCTACTTACTGGTATACTCCAGATATGTATAACCAATCACTATACTGCGCTCAACATTGTACATTGTATTTACATGAATTATTACTTTTCACAGTCCTGCCTAGTATATCACACGGCACTTAATAAACATTATATAACAGTCTTACTGCACGGCTTCCCACATTGAAGTCCGAGCATCCTCTCCTAACTTCGGTAATATGCATTTCGCATAATCAAGTTTGTTAATTACCGACTTCATTCTTGGTTCATGACCATGCATGAATATATTCTCACATGTGTGTTACATTGCACAGCTAACATGCTGATTACCAGTGAAATGTTTAAGTCTTTGTGTGCGCCTGGGCGCTCCGTGTCCTTTTCAACTGCGACTGCTTCAAAACAACTCTCCCTCTGACTCGGTCTAAAACTGTAAAACTGTCACGAACTGTAAGTTTCAACTGTACGCTTCGACTGGGTCCACCCTCTTATATCTGTTTCACACAAAAAGTAGGGCAAGAATTTCCGCGATAAATCAGCTCCTCTCCTAGGGTGATTCTGAACTTGGAATAATATCCATATTGTTCCTTTTTCTTCGCTGGTCACAAAAACGTATGTGTGTTCGAGGATCGATCGGTCACTTAATTTATATTAATTATCTTATCCATGGCGTGGGGACGCTACTTCTGTGGGAATCCCTGTCGACCTCCTCAAGTCCAGCCGCGAACCTCCATAGTCCTGTAACATTACGCATTGCATTAAACATGCCTAGATTTCGCCGTTTTATGGCTCTAAAATTAGCCTCCTGGCTAAAGATTCACCTGTGCGCAACTTTCATGTCATTGCATTGCTCCAATCATGAGTAATTAATGATTTTCCTTGGGATCTTCCCGTTCCATTCTCAAATCTATTATCAAACGGGGAAGAACCTGGTCATTATTTAACCTCCCGACCCCTTGCAGACGACTTATCTGGGTCAGCAAGATTGACGTGGCGCCACGGGCCTCCTCCCACAATTCTGGGGCTATTTGCAAAACGTCAAACTTTGAAACTCCTGTGTTTCAAGTCCAGAATAGCCTACTTCATGTAGTCCAAATAATGCTATCTTCTACTATTTTCCTGCATTATTTCACTACATAATGTCAGTAACAACTGATATCACACCAGTAATTAAATATATAATTTCTTCTAGGGGTTCTTACAATGAAATACCCTCAACAGATCTCGGGTTCGTTCCCTGGTGGAACCTTCATTCAGAGCTCAACTTACCTCCGAGATCCACGTTCGAGACCAGTCAGCATGACCACCTCGGGTTCAGTATATTAAATGTGTTTCTCCCAGGGATACGTTTAGACCAACGAAGTTTCAATTATTGTTAGTTGGTGTTAATATACTGAATTCCTACGTTGTTTGAAGTGTTTGCTGATGAAATTGCAAAATACTGGGGTAAATTATAAACTATAGTTTGAACGCCGCTGCTACAAATCCAGTGTGCCAATTTGCATTTCGAATAGGAAGAAGACAGGAGGTGATCAGGACAAAGAGTTATAACTATACCCATACATTTAGGAGAAAGTAGGCTAACAACTGTAACTTAGTTCAAATTCTATTCCTATTATCAAAGCATATGAACAGATACGTGAAATGTATAATATTTTTTGAAATTTTATTTATTACTATGCACGAGAGGCAAGACAGCGAATACAGTAATTCATTTTATCCGTTTGTATAGATCCCAGCCTGGCAAAATTGTATAAAACTGGTGAGTAAATAAAATTTACGATAGAATTCTATTATTCTGTATATTGACATGGATATTGGAATCTGGCTGATGCAGAGTACCTTATCTACACCATATGGTGGAGAAACTGGCAAGTGGCTGGCTCTATAAGTCACTGAGATGTCTCCGCACCAATAATATACTAGCAGCTTCCACACACAGAGCCATGTAAATAAATAAAACCCATCCCATGTTACCCTTCACCACAATTTATAACAGCTTCTCTCACTTGCGCAACAAGTTAGGAAGTATGGCAGGTCTTCTCGAATGTAAGCTTTACAAAGGGATATTTTCTTAAGAAGAGTACACGTCCATAATCAACATGTGGATAATGTCCACAGACTTGAAATTTAATCATATCCACTTCGTGTAACAACAGCATTGCACAGATATCATTTGTCTTTTTATCTCTCTCACACAAACACACACATACTTGTCTTATTAATACACTCAGTCTTATTAATATGACTGGCTGCGTTGTGCAGCGGCAACGATCTCACCTGCTGTTCCCAAGGTTGCAGGATTAAATCGTGGTGCAGTCAGTTGACATTTGAGGGAGTCGTGTCAGTACAGTTACTGGCACGTTAAATATCCCTTTCGGGGCAAAATTCTGGCACCCCGGCATCTCTAAAAGCCACAGCAGTTAAAAGGGACGCAAAACCTATAACATTATTATTTATTATTATCTTATAATACGTCTCGTGGCATAGTCGTGCTCATTAAATTGTGCACCATGGCCGTGAGGGCAGCAAGTCCAAAGATTGGTGGTTCGAATCTCGGGACTGACAGCGGCTACCCTAAGTGCGGTTATTACCCGGGTTGTTCCACATTTCCCCCCAGGCAAATGGCGTGATAGATGCCTAACTTCAAGTCCCGGGGCACCTACCTAATCTTCTGTTCCTAATACACACACTATTACAGTAATCACATAAATAAAAGATATCAGACAAGTTCAACAAATACCAAACTACAAGGGGCTGTTGACCAATATGTCCCAAGCCCATAAAATGAATTAACAACAACAAAACAAATCTTATTTATACAATCAGTAAACAAGATGTTCACTAAGGAACTTATAGCCTACTTTCTCCTACATGCATGAGTATACAGTAGTTATAAGTTAATTCTCTGTCCTTTTTAAGCAATATAATTGAGTGTTGGTTGTAGTAACTTGTTGAAATACAACGTGCTATACGAATATTATACGATGATTGATTGAAACCTCACCTGAATTATATATAAACACACTCCTACAGCCATCACAATAACACGGGTTATCAAACAAAATTCAACACTAACCCAAGTACACGGGGCTAAATGACCATGCAACTCAAATGAAACATCATCAACAACAACAACAGCTGCTTCCTACCCAAATACTTCCTCGTACAAAAGTACACACACATCACAGACATCACAGTGACACAGGTTAACGGACAACTTCCACACACACACACACAAGTATACGGGGCTACAAGACCATGATGCCGCAAAACTCCTAAAGATTTACAACAACAAAAACAACAACAATAGACTCTACCGAGGATCAAGGACAGCGAATTTTAATCCCTGTAGTCTAGTGTTGAAGTATGTGGTGTTAAAAGTTTATATAAAATATTTTCGATTGCAAATGCACACTATATATTCTTAACATTATAACGTGTGAGTAGATATAAATCACTAAATACCAAAACAAAAGTTAAAAAAAATTAACTTGCTGGGATTTGATCCACGATCCTTTAGACTATGAGACTAGGTCGCTACCACTAAGCCACACACGCTCTATGCTAACACTAGGTTAACAACTGGTTTAGAATAAATCCATAATATTTTGTCTTTGAATCAACGATTTCATTCGCGTTTACTGCCGTTTCTATAAACCATTCGATACTAAATATTATTTTGTTCAGTACATTCCAAAAAGGATTTAAACTTACGAAGTTACGGAAATTGTGAGCAAACAATAGCCTCCATTTTGACCCAACGGGACGGCACGGACAAGCACGATATGGCACGGTCAGCCTGAACTGTTAGTCACTACTGCGGTTACATATTCGATTTCAAAATGCTAATATCCTACCGGTCACCTCCTTGAGGACTGTTTAAACCTCCCTATGTACGACAAGCGGATTAGGTGAGGCCAGGCCTTGAAGAATCGTAAGTTACGGTTAGGCTATAATATTTGCATGATTCATACATCCGCCATCTTGAAACTATTTGGCTGATGACTTTGTAGTTTAGGGTATATTGTTGCAAACTTTTGTACAGATCAGATGATAAGGTTAGTAGTAATTCGATTTCAGCTCAGAACATTTGGGTGGGTGCCATTTCTTTTCGTTATAATGGCGGCGATGTACAACATGACACTGAGTTGTCCCTTGCTAGTGCTACCTCTGTACGAAAGGTGGTTCGATTTGGGGGGGGGATCGATTTGCACACATAGACAGCTGCCATCATGAAACTATTTGGCTGATGACCTTGTGGTTTGGTCAGAAGACGCTTTCCACACGAAGATATGTTGTTGTAAAATTTGGTAGAGATCATATGATTAGGTTAGTCGTAATTTGATTTCAGCTTTGAACATTTGGGTGGCCGCCATTACCTTTCCGTGAAGATGGCGGCAATATAAAACATGACACTGAGGTGTCCTTTGCTAGTGCTACCTCTGTACCAACAAATTTCGTTCAATTCGGTTTCATCGTGTTTGAATTGAATGGGGCGGGGGCAGATACACACACACACACACACACAGACTGACAACTTTTGACCTGTGTAGACCTCATAAGTATACTTCGTTTTTGCGAAAATCGAAAGTAGGCTAAAAATAAGTATTATTTGTGTTTCTTAAAATGTATTACCAATGTTGTCGTTGTTGCTTCATTTAGGGGCTTTGCGATATCGTGGTCATGTACCCCGTGTACTTGTGTGTGTGTGGAATTTGTCAGATAACCTGTTTTATTGTGTTGGTTGTGTTTGCAATTCTGATGAGGAGTAAGCAGGAGGCGACCGTGGCCTTCATTTTGGAATCATCCCGGAATTCGCCTGGAGTGGAAGTGGGAAACCACGGAAAGCCACTTCCAGGTAGCTGAGGTGGGAATCGAAACTGCCTCTTCTCGGTTTTGCCTCTCGAGGTGTTGAAAGTACCCCGTTCCGACCCTCAGACCAGAATTTTCTTTTTTTCTGCCAGTGCCGGGAATTAAACCTGGACCTCCGTGATGACAGCCAAGAGTGCTAGCCACTACGCAACCATCGGACAATTTGATTGTTCTAAATCACAAATAAATCCCCACATTTTCTATCAGATGTTGAATTTTGGTAGGGTACACTGTAGATTACAGTATTTTATTGTAGTTTTGTGTTGTAGCCCGTGAAAAGTCTCAGATTAAGTCAGTCATTGAGTGAGTCTTGGAGATACCGTACTGTGGAACACAAGATTAATCGGGTCACTAAATTGCAAGTCAGGCCTGTTACAGAGAAATGGGAAATCGAAGCTTAATGAACAACGTAATGTCGGAGTGCATCCAAAGGAATGTGTGAAATCAACGAAATAACAGAGCTCCGACAATTTGTATATTTTAAGAACATGGCCAGTTGTGTGGCACAGTGCGTTGAGCGATTGCTTGCTCCGGTAGAGGTCGCGGTATCGACTCCTGACACAGATTCACATATAGGGAGTGCATATTGTATTTATTAGAAACTATGTGTTTAAGGGCTGACTAGGAGTTTAAATATCATCCTTTTAGGGGCATATGACCTTGATGTTCTACCCCATAAAACTCGATCTTTATTTGTGACCCAAAGAATTTCAATTATGTATTCGTTTACAGCCACTCAAGCAAAGAATAAGTTGCCTTCTTGGAAAATGAAAAGCTTCTTTAATGATTATTATGTACGTTGTTTTAAGGGGCGGAACATCAATGTCATCTACCGCATTCTTTCTTAGTTTCTTTCTTTCTTTCTTTCTTTCTTTCTTTGATTCCTTAGAGCGTAATACCGCTGTGGCCAAGCTGCTTTCTTATCACCGTTGCGGTACCGATGGGAAGTTACCACAAAAAAAAAGTTACAGTCAGTCTGAAAGACTAGACTTTATATCATTTCAAATGACGCATGCTACAACTGCCTTCTCGCTTCGCCCGAAGCCCCAGGTCGCTCGACGCCCCAGGACTCTTTCAACAGACTCCATTACCCATTAACTTAGGCTTCACGCATGGCTGCATGACGTCACGCACTTGCCGTCCATTACCCATTAACTTAGGCTTCCCGCGCGCTGAATGACGTCACGCGATCGCCGTCTCCGTAACGCATAACGTTAGACTCAAGCATAACGATGAAGTCGACAAGATCATTTGAAATGATAAAAACTTCAGACCACAGCTATTCTCATGAAGTTGACTGTGTCCCATTCCAGTTGACACACCGGAATTTTATTTCTTAGCATAGCCAAGAATCAAGCCCACGATTTTCGCATTGGAAGTGTAAATACATGGATCTCCTAGAACACGCATATGACGTATATTTTTGTTTCGTGTAAGCGTCCGTGAAAGAGGTAATTCTGAGCTACTAGGTGTCATAACAACGAAAGCATTACAAGTAAATGTTATGAAGTAATATTTCCAAACTATTCATTTTATGATTCACCACTTTCTGTGTGGTATTTAAAGCAATTTTAACCATCCTATATCTACGAATCACATATGCAATTTTAAAGACAGACCATCCAACATATTGTGGAGGACTGCAGCCTTCGAGCCTATAATGGAAACCTGAAACACTTTCATGATGGAACGCAGCCTGCTCTTGATTGGATTTCAAATTTAAATATTACCTTGTAAATATGAACATTTTAACTCATCAAAATTGATTTTAATATTTTTCGTTCTTTTAAATGCTAATGTAGTTAGTTAGTTAGTTATTGTTGTTTTAAGGGGCGGAACTACGACGTCATCTGCCCCTCTTAACACTGATTGAAAATGAAAATCCACAGCCTGCTTCCAGTCTCCGACCGGGTCAGGAATGGAATGAATGAAGCCCCCAATCTAGCGGCGAGGATATGAACTGTGCCGGCTGCCGAAGCCTGACGCACTCCTCTGGGGCAATGATTAAGTGAATGACAGATGAAATGAAATGATAGTGGAGAGTGTTGCTGGAATGAAATTGTGACAGGGAAAACCGGAGTACCCGGAGAAAAACCTGTCTGCCTCCGTTCTGTCCAGCACAGATCTCACATGGAGTGACCGGGATTTGAACCACGGGCCCAGCGGTGAGAGGCCGGCGTGCTGCCGCCTGAGCCACGGAGGCTCCCTTAACACTGATTAAAGAATATAAATTTGGAATTGAATTTAATTTAGAGGTGGACACCTAAATTTGAAAAGACCTAAAATTAATAAAACTAAAAATTAAATAAAAATAATAATTATAAAAATTAACAAAAATTACGGATAAACAAAAACAAACATTCAAAAACGAACAAGTCGTTGAGTCAATTTACACTGGAAAATTTAGATTGCAGGCCCTAACCCACTGTCACTTATAAAGCGAATAACGCGATCAGCAGCCACTGCGTCATCGGCTAATATAAGTTTGAGTGTCATCTGCAAACCAAGGTTTCTTCGTAAGTCAGCAATATCCACACACTCGGTTAAAATGTGGGCCACGGTTAAAACGGCTCCACAGGTACAAAGTGGGGGGGGGGGTCTTCCTTTCTCAACAGGTACGAGTGGGTAGATCCTGTATGACCTATCCTTATCCTACATAAAATGACGGACTCTCTCAGTGACCGGGTTCCTTTAAATGCTAATGTATATGTTTAATGTGTTCCTTATTTTGTAATTATGTAAATGTACCATGCCATACGCTAAATTAAGTAAATAAATATATGCAATGAATTTAGACTGTACTTCAAACGTCCTTTTACCTCGTCTGGGATCTAACTCATTTTTCTTATTTTAATGAGGAGTCATCCAAGGAGTTGGATGGCATTTATGCAATGTTACATGTGATATCGACTTGCCAGTAAAGAATTTATCTGTCTGTCAGGTAGTAAACCCAAAGGCTGGTCGGAAACCCACAGAACCTCATGACAGCGCTACAATGAGGCGTACTACGCAAGGTTAGTAGTGAGGTAGTTCCCTCACTGAATGAGTACAGCAACACTGAGCCTAAGAATATAACCTTTATTGCAATCCACTAGCACCAGCTGACCCTGAATGTCATTTCTCAGCAGCTTCCTTATACTCACAGACATGCATGAGACTGGGGCATCGACTAATAGCCTAATTTTACTTTAGCCTTTCCCTACAGAGAAATACAAAACATACTGCATTAATCAGGAGATTTCAACAGACAAATCGAAAAGGTAATGACACGTAAATTGCTCTTCAAGTGCGGGATGAAATTCTGTCACCCTATCATTTCTAAAAACTGTTATTAATATTTCTGAAACCTTATAGCCTCAGCTTCCGGATAAACATATTTTGAGCTGCAAACCGCTTATGTCATTTACTGTAAACTTCCGATTGCACCGTCATTTATGGAAGAAATCGCAACCCATTGTGAGTTCTATAGCTGCTATTTAATTGGTTTTATCTTGTTATCATTAAATGAGAAATATTTTACGAGCCACATCCTACAACTTGACAGTACCAGAGATTTTTTACCACATTTAAACATACGACTTTCACGTTCAGAACCCGAACCCACGATCTTGGGACAAAGAGTTGGGCACTCTACCGCTGGTCCATCAAAAAAAAATCCTCTTAAATGAAACATGAATTTCAAAGGCCAGATGGAGGAACTCGAATTAAAGGTAAGGAAACTATAAGAAAAATCATAGGACCAAAATTTCAGGATAATAAGTTAATACACATCAAGAATGAGTCTCTATAGAAGAAAATTGAAAAACTCTCAGATACTCTGCGAAATAGGAGGACACATTTTTACGATCATCTTCTCAGAATGAAATCTAATAGATTAACCAAACAAATCATTGATTTCTTCCGTAACCACAAAGCAAAACCCACACGGTTTAAAGAAACTGAAAAAGAACTACAAGTTCAGAAAATTACAGAAAATGTACTACGGTACTCAATCGAAAAGCTTAAATAAGTATTAAAGACGAAAATATAAGGCTCGAAGACAAGTCTACACTAAAATCCAAACCCATCATCTCAGAAGAAGAGAGGAAAGGATGATAAGAAAGACTGAAGAGATACTGGGCACTAAGGAAATAACAACACAAATAGAAATGATTAATTCACCATACCCCAAAGAGGGTAAAATTAAAGAAGAAGAACAAGAAACTTTATTTTTCCGACGAGTGTCTAACTGTAAAATTAGAATGTTTGTGGCAAAATGAAGTGGCTGTCAGTAAGTCGTGTAAATTATTCAAAGTTTGTGATAATTTAGGATCTTGTTTTGTAATGTTACTTCCCAGTAGCATGCTATGTAGTTATTAGAAGTGGGCTCGGACCAATCTTAAGTGCCAATGTTTCATATTTAAATATACTCCAGTGACTCTCTGGTCGATAATACGAGACCTAAACACGCGCTTACAACGCTTGGGATGCAAATTATTCGTGCCGAGGATAGCTTCGGTGACTTCGTAATTTTTTCACAACGGATGTGAAATGTTCACGGCAGAAGACATTCACAAATCAGTGATCCAAACGAATTTCAAAGTGGAATTTGAACTCTTTGACGTAGAACATCATAAATTTACGTTTATGGCTAATGATTTAGTTGTTGATTTGCTGTTAATTCATTAGAAATTTTTGGCAATAACATGTCATCGATTCCAGGTGCTTGCATGTGGGTTGACTTTCTTAGTTTGTGTTTCTTTAATAGCGAGTACAGATATTTTAGACGCCATTCTTTAGAACTGCGTTCCTAATCTAGTAAAATTAGTGTTTTCAGTTGGTCAACACGTTGAAGCATATGTACATACGAAATACGTGATTATTTTCTAGTCGGTCAACATAATTGTAATGGCTGTTATTCACTATACCTGAAAAAAAATCACATGAGATTAATTTATTTATTAAATGTTAGTTCATGTTTCGTTATGCGATGATACTTCTTCAGCGTTTATACAATATTAAATGGTGATCCTTACAAATAATTTGATTAAATAAATGTTCTTCTTCTTCTTCTTCTTCTTTTTGCGTTTTGCCCATTATAGAGCGCACTTGTTTTTCGGCTTGATGATATTCGCATTCCTATCTTCCCAAAATCTCTTCATGAAGTCACTGTGCTGCTTCTTCCGTTCTTCTGTCCACTTGGTTCCAGTCCTGCCACTAGTTTTCACCCTAAACTTGTGCTTTGTTACTCCGGTCCTGAAGACTTTGCGGGTTCTCAGAATATTTTCTCCGATGTTCAACTCTTGCAGGTCCTCTCTTGATTCATCCAGCCAGGCTATCCTTGACTTCTGAGAATTAATTACATTGAATAACCTTTTTGTAAGTCTACTAGCTGACCCGGCAGACGTTGTCCTGCCAATCAAAGAAAGTGTTGTAACTTTGTTTCTTGAAGTGCTTTTGGATACACAATATGTTTTTCAATTTCTGTTAACTGACTCTAAACTATCGCGAAATGTATTAACTAATCTAGAAACATTCGTGGGAGAGTGCACAACAACTCTCCAAAGTTTCATCGCAATTGGATAAATGGCATAAAACGCATACGGGATTTTGTTTAAATGATTCATGCGCTGTCACTCATTTGTTGAATCTACTCGTGCTCTATCAACTGTGAAATTTATTTACTAAGATAGAAAACTTCACATAAGTGTACACAACAACTCATCAAAGTTTCATCGCAATCGATGAATAGTATATGAACGCATACGGGATTTTGTTGGAACGCTTCGCGCGGCGTCACTCTTTTGTTACATCTACTCGTGCGCTACCAATACAGTAAAATAATTTTACCAAGTTAAACACCTTCCCTGGCGTGTACAAAACAACTCATCAAAGTTTCATCGGAATCGGATGAATGACATATGAACAGATACGGGATTTTCTTTAAACGATTCGCGTGCCGTCACACATTTGTTGAATCTATTCATGCGTTACCTATTGTAAAATAGATTTACTAAGCCTGAAACCATATCTGGAGTGTACTAGATGATTCTCCAAGGTTTCATCGCAATCGGATGAATGATATATGACCGCATACGGGACATTGTGGAAACGATTCGAGGGCCGTCGCTCATTTGTTGAATCTACTCGTGAGTTACTCATTAAAAACTGGATTTACTAAGCCAGAAACCTTTCCTGGAGTGTACACAACAATTCACCAAAGTTTCATCGCAATCGGATAAATGGTATATGAACGCATACAGGACTTTGTTGCAATGATTCGCTCGCCATCGCACATTTATTGAATCTACTCGTGCGCTACCTATTGTAAAATGAATTTACTAAGCCAGAAACCTTTACTGAAGTGTACACAACAATTCACCAAAGTTTCATCGCAATCGGATAAATGGAATATGGACGCATAAGGTACCTTGTTGAAATGATTCGCGTGCAGTCACTCATTTGTTAAATCTACTCGTGCGCCACCTATTGTAAAATGGATTTATTAAGCCAGAAACCTTCCGCAGGTTGTACACAACATCTCACCCAAGTTTCATCGTAATCGGACGAATGGTATATGAACGCATACGGGACCTTATTGAAACGCTTCGCGCGTCGTTTTTCATTTGTTGAATCTACTCGTGCGCAACCTCCTGTGAAATGGATTTACTAAGTTAGAAACCCTCTCGTTAGTGTTCACAACATCTCACCCAAGTTGCATTGCAATGGAATGAATGGTATATGAACGCATTCGGGACTTTGTTTAAACGTTCGCGCGTCGTCGCTCATTTGTTGAATCTAGTCGTGCGCTACCTATTGTAAAATTAATTTACTAAGCCAGAAGCCTTCCCTGGAGAGTACACAACATCTCACTCAAGTTTCATCGCTATCGGACGAATGGTATTTGAACGCATACGGGACCTTGATGAAACGCTTCGCGCGTCGTCGCTCATTTGTTTAATCTACTCGTGCTTAACCTACTGTGAACCGGATTTATTAAGTTAGAAAACTTCACGTAAATGTACACATCAACTCATCAAAGTTGCATCGCAATCGATGAATGGTATATAAACTTATACGGGATTTTGTTGAAACACTTCGCGCATCCTCACTCATTTATTGAATCTAATCGTGCGCTACCTATAGTAAAATGAATTTACTAAGCCAGAAGCCTTCCCTGGAGTGTACACAACATCTCACCCAAGTTTCATCGCTATCGGACAACTGGTATTTGAACGCATATGGGACCTTTTTGAAACGCTTCGCGCATCGTCGCCCATTTGTTGAATCTAGTCGTGCGCTATCTATTGTAAAATGGATTACCTAAGCCAAACACCTTCCCTGGAGTGCACTCAACATCTCACCCAAGTTTCATCGCAATCGGATGAATGGTATATGAACGCATACGGAACTTTGAAACGCTCAAACGTGCTGAGACAAACAGTAGAATTCGACATCACTGCCATCTTTGGTATAAAACATAAATTTCCGCCACGGGCGGAGTGTATGTTGTGGCGGAAGTTGCACAGGTTGCAACCAGGAGGCTCTATGTGCAGAGACAAACAGTCCAAAAGCATCACTTTTCACTAAGGCTTGCGGTTTCCATGACGACTGTTTATGACTGTATATTGTGGTTCTAAAATTGTGTGTAAATAGTGGTTCTAAAATTATAAAATTCCACCTACCTGGTCAAATTGTGAATCTAAACCATTCATGGACACACACAAACATTCATACAAAATTTCATCAAATTCGGTCCAGGCGTTTAGGAGGAGTTCAGTCACATACACACGTGTCGAAGAATTATATATACACACATCAAAAAAAGTTTTGCATCACCTCGGTTCCAAGAGTTCCGGAACCGTTAAATACAAAGGGAATAGAGATCAACACAAACAACATTTCAGCTCGTTTTATTGCTCATGAGACCCACACATTGCATGTTGTACCATCATACAGCTAGACTTTCAGCATTTGTGGTCCAGATTGCAGTACACACCACTACCTCTAATACCCAGTAGCACGTCCTCTTGCATTGATGCATGCCTGTATTCGCCGTGGCATACTATCCACAAGTTCATCAAGACACTGTTGGTCCAAATTGTCCCACAACTCAACGACAATTCGGCGTAAATCTCTCAGAGTGGTTGGTGGGTCAAGACGTCCATAAACAGCCCTTTTCAACATATCCCAGGCATGTTCGATAGGGTTCATGTCTGGCGAACATGCTGGCCACTGTAGTCGAGCGATGTCGTTATCTTGAAGGAACGCATTCACAAGATGTGCACGATGAGGTCGAGAATTGTCGTCCATGAAGACAAATACCTCTCCAATATTCTGCCGATATGGTTGCACTATGGGTCGGAGGATGTCATTCAGGTATCGTAAAGCCGTTTCGGAGCCTTCCATGACCACCAGTGGCGTACGTCGGCCCCACATAATGCCACCCCAAAACATCAGGGAACCACCACCTTGCTGCACTCGCTGGACAGTGTGTCTAAGACGTTCAGCCTGACCAGGGTGCCTCCAAACACGTCTCCGACGATTGTCTGGTTGAAGGCATATGCGACACTCATCGGTGAAGAGAACGTGATGCCAATTCCGTGGGGTCCATTCAGCATGTTGTTGGGCCCATCTGTACCGCGCTGCATGGTGTCGGGGTTGCAAAGCTGGACCTCGCCATGGACGTCGGGAGTGAAGTTGCGCATCATGCAGCCTATTGCGCACAGTTTGAGTTGAAACACGACGTCCTGTGGCTGAACGAAACGCATTATTCAACATGGTGGCATTGCTGTCAGGGTTCCTCCGAGCGGCAATCCGTAAGTAGCGGTCATCCACTACAGTAGTAGCCCTTGGGCGGCCTGAGCGAGGCCTGTCATCGACAGTTCCTGTATCTCTGTACCTCCTCCATGTCCGAACAACATCGCTTTGGTTCACTCTGAGACGCCTGGAAACTTCCCTTGTTGAGAGCCCTTCTTGACACAAAGTAACAATGCGGACGCGATCGAACTGCGGTATTGACCTTCTAGGCATGGTAGAACTACAGACAACATGAGCAGCGTACCTTCGTCCTGGTGGAATGACTGGAACTGATCGGCTGTCGTACCCCCTCCGTCTAATAGGCCCTGCTCATGCATGGTTGTTTACATCTTTGAGCAGTTTTAGTGACATCTATGAACAGTCAAAGGGACTGTATCTTGGATACAATATACACAGTCAACGTCTATATGCCGGAGATCTGGGAACCGAGGTGATGCAAAACCTTTTTTGATGTGTGTATAAAGAAGACAAACTGACCCGGCAGACGTTGTCCTGCCATTCAAAGAAAGTGTTGTAACTTTGTTTCTTGAAGTGCTTTTGGAAACACATTTTTTTTTCAATTTCTGTTAACTGCCTCTAAACTATCGTGAATTGAATTAACTAATTTAGAGACATTCGTTGGAGCGTGCACAACAACTCTCCAAAGTTTCATCGCAAACGGATAAATGGCATTTAACGCATACGGAATTTGGTTTAAATGTTTCGTGCGCTGTCACTCATTTGTTGAATCTACTCGTGCTCTACCAACTGTGAAATGGATTTACTAAGTTAGAAAGCTTCACGTAAGTGTACACAACAACTCATCAAAGTTTCATCGCAATCGATGAATAGTATATGAACGCATACAGGATTTTGTTGGAACTCTTCGCGCGTCGTCACTCATTTGTTACATCTACTCGTGCGCTAACAATATTGCAAAATGGATTTACCAAGTTGAACACCTTCCCTGGCGTGTACACAACAACTCATCAAAGTTTCATCGGAATCGGATGAATGACATATGAACGCATAAGTGATTTTCTTTAAACGATTCACGTGCCGTCACTCATTTGTTGAATCTATTCATGCGCTATCTATTGTAAAATAGATTTACTAAGCCTGAAACCTTCTCTGGCGTATACTCAATGATTCGCCAAGGTTTGATCGCAATCGGATGAATGATATATGACCGCATACGGGACATTGTGGAAACGATTCGTGCGCCGTCGCTCATTTGTTGAAACTTCTCGTGCGCTACTTATTAAAAACTGGATTTACTAAGACAGAAACATTTCCTGGAGTGTACACAACAATTCACCAAAGTTTCATCGCAATCGGATAAATGGTATATGGACGCATACAGTACTTTGTTGAAATGATTCGCGTGCCGTCACAACTTGTTGAATCTACTCGTGCGCTACCTATTGTAAAATGGATTTATTAAGCCAGAAACCCTCCGTAGGGTGTACACAACATCTCACCCAAGTTTCATCTTAATCGGACGAATGGTATTTGAACGCATACGGGACCTTATTGAAACGATTCGCGCGTCGTCGCTCATTTGTTGAATCTACTCGTGCGAAACCTCCTGTGAAATGGATTTACTAAGTTAAAACCCTCACGTAAGTGTACACAACAACTCACCCAAGTTTCATTGCAATCGGATGAATGGTATATGAACGCATACGGGACTTTGATTAAAAGTTCGCACGTCGTTGCTCATTTGTTGAATCTACTCGTGAGCTACCTATTGTAAAATGGATTTCCTAAGTTAGAAACCCTCACGTAAGTGTACACAACATCACACCCAAGTTTCATCGCTATCGGACGAATGGTATTTGAACGCATACGGGACTTTGTTGAAACGCTTCGCACGTCGCCGCTCATTTGTTGAATCTACTCGTGCGCAACCTCCTGTGAAATGGATTACTAAGTTAGAAGCCTTCACTTAAGTGTACACAACAACTCATCAAAGTTTCATCTCAATCTATGGATGGAATATAAACTTACACGGGATTTTGTTGAAACGCTTCGCGCGTCGTAACTCATTTGTTGAATCTAGTCCTGCGCTACCTGATGTGAAATTGATTTACTAAGCCAGAAGCCTCCCCTGGAGTGTACACAACATCTCACCCAAGTTTCATCGCTATCGGACGAATGGTATTTGAACACATACGGGACCTTTTTGAAACGCTTCGCCCGTCGTTGCTCATTTGTTGAATCTATTCGTGCGCTATATATTGTAAAATGGATTTACTAAGCCAAACACCTTCCCTGGAGCTCACTCAACATATCACCCAAGTTTCATTGCAATCGGATGAATGATATAGGAACGCATACGGGACTTTGATTAAAAGTTCGCGCGTCGCTGCTCATTTGTTGAATCTACTCGTGAGCTACCTATTGTAAAATGGATTTACTAAGTTAGAAACCCTCACGTAAGTGTACACAACATCTCACCCAAGTTTCATCGCTATCGGACGAATGGTATTTGAACGCATACGGGACTTTGTCGAAACGCTTCGCACGTCGCCGCTCATTTGATGAATCTACTCGTGCGCAACCTCCTGTGAAATGGATTACTATGTTAGAAGCCTTCACTTAAGTGTACACAACAACTCATCAAAGTTTCATCTCAGTCTATGAATGGAATATAAACTTATACGGGATTTTGTTGAAACGCTTCGCGCGTCGTCACTCATTTGTTGTATCTAGACGTGCGCTACCTAATATGAAATTGATTTACTAAGCCAGAAGCCTTCACTGGAGTGTACACAACATATCACCCAAGTTTCATGGCAATCGGATGAACGGTATGTGAATGCATACGGGACTTTGGAACGCTCGAACGTGCAGAGACAAACAGTAGAATTCGACATCACTGCCACCATTGGTATAAAACACAACTTTTCGCCACGGGCGGAGTGCATGTAATGGCGGTAGTTGCACAGGTTGCGTCCAGGTGGCTGTAACGTGCAGAGACAAACCCTCCAAAGACATCAGCTTTCACGAAGGCCAAGGCTAGTGGTTTCCATGACGACTGTTTTTGACTGTATATTGTGGTTCTAAAATTGTGTGTAAATTGTGGTTCTAAAATTGTGTTCATTCCACCTACCGGGTCAGATTGTGAATCTAAACCATACATGGACCCACCCTAATATACATACCAAATTCCATCAAAATCGGTTCAGTCGTTTAGGAGGAGTTCAGTCACATACACACGTGTCGAAGAATTATATATATAAAGATAATCGTCCATCCAAAAGAGGTGTCCATAAAATGTAAAACGTCTTCTTCGTACAGTGTTGCTGAAACTATCTGTGTGACGGTATAGATCTGAATTTCGTATTTTAATCCAAATTCCGTTTTCTTGTGAGGGGCGAATATTTTTCTAAGAATTTTACGTTCTTGCTTTTCTATATTTGCAATTTTAGAATGGCCTCCTAAAGCTATGGTTTCTGAAGCATATGGAGCTTCCGGTAGTACAACTGTTTTGTAGTGTTACACTTTTGCATTATTTTACATTACTCTTTTATTATAGTGATTCCATGTTAGTCTGAATGCTCTATGAAGTTTTGAGGCTCTTTCTGTGTTAGCCAAACTGTCCAATCCTGAAGGTAGAATTATTTCTCCAAGGTATTTAAACATTCTACTTGTGATATTGCTCCATACGCTGTTTCTATTTTTTCTTTCTTGTTCTTTTGCTGAAAATTCTGCATATACTTGGTTTTTTCAAATGATATTTGAAGGCCTACTTGTGATGCTATTCTGTATAATGTCTCAATAGCATGCTTAGTTTCTTCTTTGTTCCTAGTGATACTCGCCAGGTCATCTGCGAATGCCAAGCATTTCACATTGATTTTGTTTCCAGCAGTTCCTATGCTAACGCCTTTGATGTTCTTTTCCCACTCTCTGATGAATTTATCTGGAACCAGGTTAAATAGAAGGGGTGAAGTCCGTCTCCTTGGCGAACACCTATTAGTACATCAAAAGAGTCAGAAATTTCCCCCAAGAAACTTCACCTTTGATGTTGTATTGGTGAGAGTCTGACGAATCAGTTCTCTGGTCTTCCGGTCCACTTGAAGTTCTTCTAGCGTCTCAAACAGGGTCTGCCTGTCCACAGAATCATAAGCTTTATTTAGGTCCACAAAGGTGACAATTGTTGGGTTGGATCTGCGGAGCTTCAAAATATTCTTCAGATTCCATATCTGTTCAGCACACGAACGCCCTTTCCTAAAACCCGCTTGATATTCACCAATCAAATGGTCTGTTTGTTTCACTAGTCTGTTCAGAAGAGATTTAGATAGGATTTTATAGGCCACAGATAATAGGGATAAACCTCTATAGTTGTTTGGATCAGTTTTGTTACCTCTCTTGTGCAATGGATGTATTAACGCGCACTTCCAATCCTGTGGGATCACTTCTGTTTCCGAAATTGCTTTTAAAATTGCGTGGATTCTTCTGGTGACCACTTCCCCTCCAAGTTTCAACATTTTAGCGGTAATACCGTCTTCTCCTGGTGCTTTGTTGTTTTTAAGAGATTGAATGATTTCTGCTGTTTCTTCCATTGTCGGTGGATGTAAATCTGGATTCGGTGCAGGCTTTTCAAAGTGCAATTTTTCTTTCGGTGGGTCACAATTGAGTAGGTCTTGGAAGTAATCTGCTAAGATCTTGCAGTTTTCCTTGGTGTTTGTTTCTAGTGAGCCATCTGGTCTACTGAAACATATGCTAGGTGGTTGATAACTAGACAGACTCTCACTGAAGGTCTTAAAGAAATTTCTGGTGTTGTTTTTAGGAAATCCTGTTCTATCTCTATGAGTTTATTCCTGTCGTATGTCCACTTCTCCCTGCGGATGACTTTAGCTGTTGATTTTTGGATCTTAAGGAATAATTCCCATCGTTCAGTTGTGTGATGTCCGTTCCATTTATTCCAGGCTTTAATTATGTCTTCAATTGCTTTATCACAGGCTGTGTTCCACCATCTGTGTTTCCTTTTCCTTGGGGGCTGCCCTACCTTCTGTGCTGATGTCAGAATTGAGTTTCCTACGTCCCTCCAGTCTTTGGGATTTTGCTCTTTTTTGGCCTGAAGAAACTCTTTGGTGTTCTAAATAAAAGTTCTAAATATTTAAATATATTTTTTAAAGACACAATGGAGATGCTGTTTCCAAACTGGTCAATGGAGCTGTGATGGGTGGTTGTGAAGTTAAATAAACTCACATATGGAATTAAGACTTCGACTCTCGACATCTACCAAATTTGAAGTCACAATTGCCGGCCTATTATCGTTGTAGTCGTTTGGAATGCTTCATAGAATGTTTGTGTACTTCATACTGATCTAATTCTGGTTCTAATGCAGAGAATCATTCACATAACAGCAAATGTATGCTATTCACGACACTGTCACAATGAATGTGGCATGTAGCCGCCTTCTTGAATATATAAGTTATTGAAATTAATAACCTATCATCTATTAAATCTACAATGATGAACCATAGCAAGTAGGTAAACTCTCAGAAGAGACTTTCTCTACAAGGTCGGTTGTCGTACTATTCGAACATTAAAATCAATTACTCACAGACAGAAGCCTCCGTGGCTTAGACGGCAGCACGCCAGCCTCTCACCGCTGGGTCCGTGGTTCAAATCCTGGTCACTCCATGTGAGATCTGTGCTGGACAAAACGGAGGCAGACAGGTTTTTCTCCGGGTACTCCGGTTTTCCCGGTCAAAATTTCATTCCAGCAACACTCTCCACTATCATTTCATTTCTCTGTCATTCATTTAATCATTGCCCCAGAGGAGTGAGTCAGGCCTCGGCAGCCGGCATAGTTCATATCCTCGCCGCTAGATGGGGGCTTCATTCATTCCATTCCTGACCCGGTTGGAGACTGGAAGCAGGCTGTGGATTTACATTTACTCACAGACAATGCGAAACCCCAAACAGACAACATTATAGGTATGTTTTCTGAAATACTCTCAGAACTTAAAGATTTGAAAAAGCAAACTGAAGAGTTTAAACAAGAAACAAGGGAGGAAATTCAGTCCAAGAGAGAGGAAATCCAAAAAAGAAATGAATACTGCGAAAGAGCAAATTATTCATTAGAGAAAAATTCACTAACATAGACAACACAATACAAGAAAAGATAGAAACATTATCTAAAAGAATAAGTGACCTAGAAGAACAAAAAGAGCAACAGGCGAAAAGATAAAAGGAGGAACAACATAGTGGTAAAAAGTAAAGAATTCACTAATGATGAAAGTAACCAAGACGAACTAAAGAACAAAATCAAGAAGATATTGGACACTATAGAAAAATAAGTGACGGCAGAAAATTCAATCTATGTCGGCAAAGACAGAAACAATAGAGGTATAATCAAAGCCAGTTTCACAAATTTTGCAGACAAACTAAAAATAGTCCGAAACAAACACAAACTGAGAGGACAAGACATATTCATAGTTGATGACCTCACAATAAAAGAAAGAGCAATCCAAGCATCACTCAGACAGAAAGCCAGGGAAGAAAGGGAAAAGGGTAATTACAATGTAAGAGTTGGATACCAGAAAATCCTGTTAAATGATCAGTGGGTGCACTGGAAAGACTTAACCTCAAAAAACGGGGAAGAAGAAATCAACCAAACACAAAGATGAAGCAACCTTCACACAAGGAGGAAGAACTCATACTAGGTGCACTAAACGTTAGAACCTTAAGAACACAAGATAAAGAAATAGAACCGGAAACGCACTCGAAAACATAAGGTACGATATATTAGGCATCAGTGAAGTGAGGCAATACGGCGAGGACATAATAGAGAAAACAAATGGGGATGTCTTTAGCTTCATTGGGGAAACAAAAGGACAAAAAGGGGTAGTTTTTTTATTTAAAAAATACATCTAAAACACAATATAAAAGAAATAAAGGGAATCTCAGAAAGAATTATAGTATTATCCCTAAACTTAAATGACAACACATTCATAATAATTCAAGCCTATGCTCCCACAGAAGCAAGTACGGAAGAAGAAATTGAAGACTTCTCCTCGAAGACACATTAGCCGAGTACGAAGCACACACAACATTCATAATTGGAGACTTCAACAGCAAGGTAGGAAGAAAGGAATACGAAGAAGAAGAACCTATGGAACCTTACGGATATGGAACAAGGAACGAAAGAGGAGAAAGACTAATACAGTTTGCACTGGGACAAAGACTTAAAAGTGTGAACACATTTTACAAGAAACCCCCAGAAAACAAATGGACATGGAAGGCTCCGAATGGGAAAATCAAAAACGAAATAGACTTCATCCTAACCAATAGACTTACAGAGGTGAAAGACATACAAGTGATAAATGGTCTGAAGTTTGACACTGACCACAGATTGGTACGATTGAAAGTGAGAATAAAGAAGAAAAGGAGACACTACTTCAACAACAAACCTACACATCCAGAATGCATAGACAGGGCGGAGTATGTAAAAGCACAACAAAATCTTCAAGACTTCAACCAACAAACGGAGCAACACGCCCAACAACACTATACAGAGCTCGTAAATTGCATATCCCGCGCATTCAAACAATCGTTAACACCAGGAAACAATATGAAAAATAGTATAAAACTAAAGGATAGCACCAAATGTTTGATCGAAGAAAGAGAACGTCTAAAATCACAAGCCATAGAAAACGAACACTAAAAGCTGGAATATGCGGACGTCAATAAACAATCAAACAGGGAAATCCGAATAGCCATCAGAGAACACAACAACCAAGTGGTCAAAGAAATCATGGATACCACAAAATCAATAAAGAAGAGTAGAAAAAATTAACTCCAGGCAAACATTGGATACTGGGAGTAAAAGACAACAACGAAAAGAGACGAGCCTCAAGAGAAGAGATAATGACGCAAGCGACAGAGTTCTATAGAACACTATACTCAAATAACTCTCAAAGATCCAACTTGCATCAGGACCAGAATACATCAGAAGTAAAGCTAGAGGAAGAAACACCTCCAATACTACCCAGTGAAGTAAGAGCAGCCATTCGACAAACAAAAACCGCAAAATGCCCAGGTGAATATGAAATTTACAATGAATTTCTGAAATGGGGGGAAGAGGACAATAATAATAATAATAATAATAATAATAATGTTATTGGTTTTACGTCCCTTTTAACTGCACCGGCTTTTAGAGACGCCGGGGTGCCGGAATTTTTGCCCCGAAGGGGATCTTTAACGTGCCAGTAAATCTACTGACACGGCTCCCTCGCATTTGCGCACCCTCAAATGCCAGCTGACTGCGCCAGGTTTCGAACCTGCAACCTTGGGCTCAGCAAGGGGGGGAAGAAGGCCTAATCCCAGTCATCAGAACATTATTTGACACAATACTCACATCAGAAGACATACCAATGGAGTGGAAGTAAAGCATTATCATACTTCTACACAAAAAGGGAGCCAAGGACGACATAAACAACTACAGACCGATCAACCTAATTGTAAACCTCTACAAGATATTTATGAAGATCCTAACCAATAGAATGACAAAGGCACTGGACGAACAGCAACCGATAGAGCAAGCAGGATTGAGAAAGAGTTTCAGTACATCAGACCACTTGCAAACAATAAAGATACGTCCACACCAAGATGTTTTCGTTAACTTTGTTAATGAACACTGTTCATGAACAATGTTCATGAACATTTTTGACTGTTCATAAACAAAATAGCGTGTTCTTTAACATTTCGAGCATGTTCATGAACAAAATCTCTTTAACTTTTGTGAATGAAACTTTTCATTAACTTTTCGTGTTTTCGTTAACATTTTGGTTTGCGCATGCGCAAATACGCAATTTAGGTTGTAAATTCTTAGCGCGGAATACGGTGCTCTTTTATTTCTCTAAAAACAGACTATCGAATCTCAAGCTACTCGTATATTGCGCGGAATTATGAAATACCAGGAAGCACCTGAGAATATTAATTTTGTTGATAAGGAGTCTAGGATCATGGAGTGGTCGAACGAAAACGTTTTGGCGCTTATCGATGCTTATCTAAATCATCCCGTTTTGTGGGAGAGTCGGCATCCCAGTCACAAAGACAGGAATGCTCGCAAGGATGCCTACTCAGAACTGGCCTCCGAGTTTAATATTGCACTTAAAATGATATTGAGCAAAAAATTAACAAACTCAGAGGCCAGTTCCATAGGGAATTCCTGAAGGTTAATTTGTTTCATTTCTTGCAATTTCAGGCCCAATTACTGTCAACAAGAACTGAAAGTCATGTGGAGATATTCTCAGAAAGTTTTGAAAGTCTGCTGCATCATGAATTAATAGTTCTGACATAAGTGTTCTCTCCAAACTGAATTCTAAACGCCTTTCCAAGATTTTTCTTTGCCACACCTTGCGTCTGCGCTTTTCTCTAATTGCACTCACTAAATTAATGAAAGCTGCAGCTCTAAGTACTCTTCTTCCTGACCCTACCCATTATAACCTCACAAACTGTTTATTTAATGTTGAAGATGTTTGTTAACAAAAGTTTATTTGGTGTGGACATAATGTTGAAGAAGTTTGTTAACAAATGTTTAGTAAACATGTTGAGAAATGTTTTCATTAACATTGTTCATGAACATTGTTCATTAACATTGTTCATTAACTTTGGTGTGGACTAGCCTTAAATCAACTCATGGAGAAATTTCAGGAATTTAATCTAGGTGTATAGAGCATTTGTGGATTACAACAAAGCATTTGACTCCGTAGAACAGGAAAGCGTCTTAAAAGCACTAGAAAACCAAGGCATCCCAAACAAATTCGTTAAGACTCTTCGGCAAACTCTACGACGGTAACCAAGCCAGAAGAAAGAAAGAAAGAAAGAAAGAAAGATCTAGCATCATGATAGAAAGGGGAGTAAAACAGGGAGACCCCCTCTCCCCAAAATTATTCACCTGTTTGCTGGAAAATCAGTTTAGAAAACTAGACTGGGAAGGAAAATATGGCATCAGAATCGATGGAACAAGACTAAAACATTTACGGTTCGCAGACGACATTGTTCTGGTGGCTGAATCAACGAAAGAACTGGAACAAATGATAAAGGAATTGGAGAAAACAAGTAAAGAAGTGGGCCTTACAATGAACCCGAAGAAAACGAAGCTGATGACCAATGTGTTAGAAGCCCCAATTAATGTGAACGGAGAAACACTGGAATATGTTGAAGAATATGTCATTTTCAAGTCGTTCAGAGAAAGAGGTCAAACGAAGAATAGGACAAGCATGGAAGAGCTTTTGGTTCCTAAAGTTTATACTGGCTGATAAGACCCAAAGGCTGAAGTTCTGTAAAAATGCGTGATACCGGTGTTACTATGTGGTTGCCAAACTTGGGCATTAACATCGAAACAAAGACAAATGATCCAGAGATGTCAACCAAAAATGGACAGGAAGATTCATCATGTCTCACTGATTGTGAGACATAGAATACGGAACGAAGGTATAAGAAGGAGAACCGGCATGAAAGACGCTATGACATCAGCAGACCAGCTTAAATGGAAATGGGGTGGACATTCAGCGAGATTAGATCCCAACCGATGGACGTACAAAATGACGATGTGGGACCCAAGAACGGGAAGACGAAACGTTGGGAGACAAAGAATCAGATGAGGAGACATGTTCGTAAAATGGGGAGGAAAACAATGGACAAGAACAGCAAAGATGAGGCAGGAGTGGAAAGACCTAGGGAAATTCTCATGCAGTGACCAATAAAACAATTCATCAATTAGAAAGACACCGTTCGGTGCACATGCAGTACATACGTCCGGTGTACAACAAAGGCTTCTCACAGAGCAGTGACCTCAAGAAACACAGCGTTGTTCATACTGGAGTACTGGCTTATACCACTTGTGAGAAGTCATTTGCACGGCAAACAAGAGCTCATGGAACATTTTGTCACTCAGGGGAGAGACCGCATGTTTGTTTGTTGTGCCCAAAGCGATTCATCTCGCGCTCTAATTTGAGGAAACATCATCGTGTTCACTTGGGGAAGAAATAACCTTACTGCATCACCGGTTACAAGGAATTCAAAAGGTTCGACTAGCTTGCGAAACACATGTTAATTCGTTCCGGGACCACATGTGCACATCATACTGAATGATTTGTGTAGGATGTTAAAGAAAGTGTATAGGTATCTGCATCCAAACTAGATGACAAAACTCCACCAGTAATATTTTGTATTGCATTTAAAAAAAACTTCTATTTGAAACGGTTCAATATGGATTTTACTGAAGTGTGGAGACTTGGCAGTTTCTGTCATTGTTCAAGGGGTTAGACAGGGTAAGCTGTGTGTTTAGTGGCAATGGGAAGCTCCCGGATATTGGTTGATGGCTATTATGATTTTCGTAATAATAATGGATATTTGAGGCCTTGATATCGCCCGACTCAATGAACTAATATGTTTCTATATAGCAGATTGTTGTAGCGAATGTTATACCAGCGCAATATAATTTACTTAATCTTTAATCACCTACACATCTACAATATAGTAGGCCCAATCAGAAAGAATGACCCCGAATGCTCCTCAGGACTTGATCACCTGTTGAGTTAAATCTGCGTAATTCCCTGCAAAGCAGGCGGCCATAGCCCTTATGAGATTTGTAAGACTATTTATTATTATTATTATTATTATTATTATTATTATTATTATTATTATTATTATTATTATTATTATTATTATTACTCGGATATAATACATCTCAGGTGATACATCAGAATAAAAGCAAATTCGGCTGGCATATTATAATGACCACAAGCACACACAAAATATGACTTTCCAACTCTACAAGATTCGTTTATCAAATTAATAGAATGCCTTTTAGTTTATTTGCCTGAAATGTTCGTTTCTTGCAGGCACCCAAGCTGCAATACAGCAGGCATACTAGTTGTTCTTTGAGTCTTCATCCTTTGACTGGTAGCTCGCCATGACTCCCTGTCCTCAGTTAATCTACATAGCTACCACATCCTAAATCCAAGGCAATATGTTGAACATACCAGGAGCTGGGAAGAGAAAGGGCGAATCTGCAATAAGATTACATACACTATTCGCTCATTCAGCTGGGAGGAGAAAGAGTGAATCTGCAATAAGATTACATACACTATTCGCCCTTTCAGCTGGGAGGAGAAAGGGCGAATCTGGAATAAGATTACACACACTAATCGCCCTTTCAGCTGGGAGGAGAAAGAAAGAATCTGCAATAAGATTACATACACTATTCGCCCTTTCAGCTGGGAGGAGAAAGGGCAAATCTGCAATAAGATTACATACACTAATCACCCTTTCAGCTGGGAGGAGAAAGAAAGAATCTGCAATAAGATTACATACACTATTCGCCCTTTCAGCTGGGAGGAGAAAGAGCGAATCTGCAATAAGATTAGATACACTATTCGCCCTTTCAGCTGGGAGGAGAAAGGGCGAATCTGCAATAAGATTGCATACACTAATCGCCCTTTCAGCTGGGAGGAGACAGGGAGAATCTGCAATAAGATTACATACAATAGTCGCCCTTTCAATTGGGAGGAGAAAGAGCGAATCTGCAATAAGAATACATACACCATTCGCCCTTTCAGCTGGAAAGAGACAGAGAAAATCTGCAATAAGATATTACATACCATATTCGCCCTTTCAGCTGGGTGGAGACAGGACGAATCTGATATAAGATTCCATACATTAATCGCCCTTTCTTCTCCCAGCGCCTGATATTCTAACTTTGGTCTACCCCTACAGTTCTTATACTCAACCTTTCCTTTCCTAAGTTTGCTATTGCTGGGTGTCTTAGTAAGCGTCTTACCAACCTATCTCTTCTCAAATAGCAGTTTCTAGAGACATCTCTCCTCTCCCACTCGCCTTAATACCTCCTCATATGTTACTCTATCCATCTGGCCTTCATCATTCTCCTGTAACACCACGTTAAAAATGCTTCTATTTTCCTCTTTTCTGCTGCGCCAACAGTCCAAGTTTCACTTCCATGATGCGCCACGCTCCAGACGAATGCTTTCAAAAATATACGCTATAATAGTTAAATCTCAAAAGATTTATTTCCTTTCTTTTGCCATAATACAAGACGCATGCGAGTTCAGGAGAAGATAACCTCGCTGTTCCGCCCCTTACGGGAGTTGGTATAGCTTAACACCTTGAGTTAGTTAGTTATTGTTGATTTATGTGGTGGAACTACAAGGTCATCTGCCCCTCTTAGCACAGATTAAAGTACCGGTATACAAATTTTTAATGGAATTAGTAATTTAGAGGTGGACACCTAAATATGAAAACATCGAAAATTAATAAAACAAAACGAACTCTGCAGTAAACACACTACAGGCTTCAGGCAAAGAGATATTGGTATTTGCAACATAAAATCCAATTTTTCGAAATTAATTTTTATAATGTAACCCTACTCGGATGGTTAAATCGCGAGAAACGTCTATTTAAATGTTTCAAATTCCCTTCGCCGCCATGTTAGTTTTGTACCTAAAAGGTTTCTGAAAGTTACATAGGTGAACTTCTAATTCAAATTTTTAGGGTGATATGAGTATAGTTTCGGAGATATAGAATGCTAGTGAAATATTTCGTACAGCCGCCGTGTTGGGTTGGTGAGACGTATTAAAATTTGAGGGGCACGGTCGGCGTCCGACAAAATGGTACTATGTCCTTAACGAGTTTCATTGTAATCGCTCCAGCCATTTAGATTTTATTACGGGTGGGGGGACACACATACACAGGCATACGCAAACACACACACGGACAAACTGTAATCTCATGAGCCCTTCTTCATTTTTCTTCTTTCATAAATGAAAATAGGCTGAAATTACTGAATGCCGACTTTGCTGGCTGAACTGCTATGCCTAAGATCGCGGCCGAAGTCGGATTTTTTAGAGCGTTAAAATCTTTCAGTATGCTTCCCTCCGGAAGGGAAGTAAAGCCGGCAGGCCCATGCCATAGATTTTTGGCACGTAAAAGAACCTACTGTTACAACTGGTAGTGAGTAGCTAAATTTGCTGTTTATTTGGTTAGAAACGCTCCCCGCTAGAGTTCAGTGACAGTGGCATCTCTGGTACCCATAGTTAGAACCACTTGAAATTGAACATGATGGGGAACCTACGGGCGTTAAATTAAAATACCCCGCTATGACCATTGGCTGGAATTCAAATATAATAAAAATACTGAATGTAATAATAGAGTTCTGAAAGAGGTCAGCATTGCAGCTGTTATATTTCAAAGCAAACTCCAACAAACAGAGTAGAAATAGCTTAATAGCTTAATAAATGTTTCACTACCTAATCAGGGAAACGGTGCAACTTGACAACTTAGCTTAACAGTCGCCTTTTTGATTCTTTATGTTTAACTTTAGTGAAAACAGTTTTTGAAATTGCACATGTAATCTACACATGAGATAGATTACATGTGGAAAGTTCCATTATCTTTTTATGATACATAAACATTGTTTAAAATGTTAAACTCTTGAAGCGAACCCCTCAGAACAACATTAACTAACACCTGCGAATTCGAGGTATTTTGGCAATTCTTTGGAAGTGATGAACGTGGATCCTACACCAACGGCAATTTGTCATTGCTTGTCGTTGATCAACTGTTACTGAAAGAGGCGCATTACGTGTCTTGAACTGTTACCAAGACGCACATCATTTCACTGTTGCCAAGGTATGCTACACAAAATACACGACACAGGCCATACGTAGCGTGTTCAGTGAGAAACTATTGTCTTACGAAGCGGAAAGAGATACTATTGGCTTGTGAAACGAGATACGAGTTAGGTTAGTTAGGTAGATTTCATTAGAAAGCTAACTATTGCAATGGGTACTGTCCCCGATAATCCGGATAGTAGGCTGTCAGAAATCCGCCCCCTCAATCGGATTGCCAATAATCAATCGCACCGGCACAGCTACATCAATGAAAATGGCACTGACAGATACTACCGAGATTAGAGCACAGCAGTTAACAAGAAATTATTGTGGAACACACCAAAATATTCGGGGGTTCATACTTACCTTTTACTTACCTATTCAATTTAATCTCGGGTCTGGGTTTTCAACTGGATCACTTAATAGTATGCCCTCACAATAACCTCCACCACGATATTTAAAATGAACCAAGTCGAAACAAGAAAATTTAAACTGCACAATAATTTATTTCACATAAAGGAAAAATAATATAACAAAATTTAACAACAAAATATACGTGGCAATCAGAAGCCATTGTCAATGCATCCATGTCCTCCTGTAGGACTTGTAGACTTCACATACAAAATTTCAGCTTTCTCTAGCTCAAGAGAACGTAATAATTAGAACAATGCACTTTGGAATGGATAAGGGAGCTGGGACGAGACATATAGCATTTGTTTCCTTTTTCATGAACTTCACATTTTATTTATAACCGCAAGGCTGCTATGTAGATGACCTTGGCCTCTATCATACAGTTATCTGGCCACCTGCGATACACCCTGCACCGTGTCGCATGCTTGCTTCGTCAAATGGACGCACCTGTCCAGCCAATGTTAGCATATGCTAGTTACCTCGGAGCCTAGCTCCTTTTCAAAACACTTTAAATGTTCACATCTCAACTCAAATATTATCACGCAAATCTTTTAAATGCTCCGTTCAAATATCAATGGATTACTCTAATAATCCCAAATCTTGTTTAATTGTATAATCCAATTGTTGAACTAGCGTTATTTAGAGTATAATAACAAAAACGCTTAATGTTTATAACAAAATGTTCATTAATTATTTATAACATTTTAAATTGTTTATAACATTGTCAAACGACAATTGAAAAATTTATACACGCCTCTATTAATCCCGTTCGTTTCAAATTATTATTAAAGATATTTACATAGTTATTTACATTATTTATATTATTTATATTAGAAATACATTAAACCACACGTTTATCCGGTTGATAATTACTCAAATCGTGGTGATATAATCGACCAATGAAGGTTAGTTATATTTAAATTTTAGATTCAGGTTTAATAAGATTTAATAATTATTATTATTTGTGACGGTAACCTCCATTCAAAATCGTTATCTCTTGTTAATTTTAACAGTAACTTCACATGAATAATTTTCAATGGACCTGAACAATACACTCAGCGGAAAAATACCTCGCTCAAAACGCACAAAATTGCACAAAAATTGGCCCATAATTCATCATATATCTCATTATATATGGCATCAAAATCTTCCACAATACACACGAAAAACCTCCACTTATAAATTCATCATCTTCATCAATATTACTGTGGGAACCTCCTTCACTTATTACAGCGACTTTTACACGTCCACTGAACTAACGATTATACATCCATAGTTCCTCTTTAAAAATTCTTATATTCATCAATTGTATCAAAAACTGTTATTATATTTAATCTTCGTGGGTTACATTCATGAATCGATATGAAGTAAAAATTTGCCAGTCACAAATAAATTTAATAGCAAATACGATTAGACACGCCTCCCTGGTCTATCAAAATTGAGATTAATATTATCAAAGTATCGCAGTATAAAAATACTATCTTCAATCAAAGTTCATCTAAACTGCATAAATAGTCGAATAGAATACAATTAGACTGTGGACTGCAAACATTATTGTTCCAATCTACAATTGAGAAAAACTCCTATCAAATGTTCATTACTATAGTGTACTCAATAAATCGTAATCAAAGTTCATATTTCATAAAATTGTCTATAATGCAATGGTATTTCAGAATTGACGATAAATGTCTATGTTGCAATCATGTTCATAAAACGACTAGTATTTCCAAGATCGTCGATAAAGTAGTAGATTTTAACGCTCTAAAATCTTTTAATCATTCTTCTTTCTTGAGGATGACAGAACATTGGTCAAAGTAATTTACTGAATAGAATTACTTTAATAAAATGACACGCTGTCTGAATTCAAATTTGCCATAGAAAATCGTTAACTTTACAGTCAAATCGTGACTGCAAAAATATGCAAATTACTGAATGAATATATAATATCAGTCTCAACTGATCCAAAATTATTTAAATATGCCAATGACATAATAATGTCTCAATAAATCGTAGAAAAAGGCATAAATCAGCAAAGTGTACTGAGTACAGAAATATCAAGCAAGAATATGGGGCAAAATATATGGGACAGAAAATATGGGAAAAATGGTTGCTCAGATATCGCTAAATGGCTCAAATAAATCAAGAAACGTTCACGACTACCTTATCTGTTCATTGAAGTTCTAGAGGAAAATTTCCAAAGAAGACTGCTGTTGGTTCCATTTCACCACCGTAAAGATGTGCTCCGACCTCGAACCTGGAACCTGCGCCCTCGGAGAATAGAACAGTTTCCTCCTCCGGAAATAGCACTGCTCCGTGTAGACAAAACTCTTCTTTGTGTGCTGGGAAAAACCCTTGCCACTCTTGAAAGTTCCCTGAAGTTCTTGTAGAAATCAGCCATGAAGTTCATTGCAAATATTTCCGCAGAAATGTTCATAATTGTGGAGTATGAATTTATTTCCACTGCCATTTGATGTAATTCAGCGATGGATTACGATGCATGAGTGTAGTTGGATGTTCACTACATGCTCGCTTTTGTAGAATGACGATTAACGAAGTTCCATGCTGCTATTTCACTCCATTGATATATGTCCCAATTGCATTAAAGTTTTAGTCTTCCATCTCCACTTCCGTTATAATAATAGTCGAAAGTACTGCCGGATTATATAGTTCCATTGTAGAATGTAGCGTTGTATCACCCAATGTAATCTTCAGTATCACGGTTGCAATACACGTGTCAGCCGTAGCGTAGAATGTGGTATTATAAAAGTGCTTCTCAGGTGTCGAGAAAATCACTTTTGTCTGCAGTCTTAAAATGCGAATATCTTCCAAAGTATAATAGTGAAATTGTTCAACTTTCGTACACGCCTCAATATTGTAATGCACAATTGAATTAGCATAAATGCAGTAGCTAACTCTTGATAGATAATCTTGTAGACTCGTTTATGTGTGCGCTCCAACTTCGCCTAGTTTTAGTAACCGTAAAATTGTACTGCTGCACGCTCAGTGCTTGTTCGATGCTGTGGGCTCTACCACACTTGCTAATGACGACTTGCTTCACTTAAGAACTCGAAGTCTGACAATATGAGAATCAGAAAAATGAGCCATGAGACATGAGAGCTTCCTCTCTGCTGTGCAAGGCCTTTTATCAACTTCTTAAGGGGCGTATCCATCCCTACCATAGCTTGTTCCTCCGTCATTGCTAGAAGTTCTAACTTTGGCTATACTTGACGGATTTTCAAATTTCAAAAACTCAAAATTAATTTCTTCAAAATTCCAAATCATTGCCATAACTGAAAATAGATTTCCACAATTCTGCATGCCAAAAGTAATTAAATATGGTAGTTTCAGTAATCTCCGTCTCCCTCCAAGCTATCATTCATTGGTTCGAGCCTCTCCTCCAATAGCGTAACTTCTTCCTCAGCACAATTCCTTGTTTCCCTGCGACTGCGTCGTAAATCTCAGATCTTTCTCGAACAAACTCATGACGTCACCAAGAATCTCAGCTCATCCAGCCTACTTGCATGAAGTCTGCGTCATCCGTGCCTACGTCATGAATATACACGTCACAACTATGACAGCCATAACTTTATTCACATATGCCAATACAGCCACCGTGGTCTCAGTATAATTCAATTTACGGGGGCAGTACCATGTTTCGACATCCAGAAAAATTCAACATATCTTCGCGTTTCACTTCCCCTAGACCCCAAAACCACCGTCAGTTCAAAGGTTTATACATAATTTATGTATATACGGTATATATTATACATATATATATTTGTCCATATATCACTTTCTTGTGGACACGATAACTACCGCAATTTTGCATCAATCACTTTGAATTGTGTACATAATACTGTATGTATCCCTATAAAATCTCGGTCGAGTTCGTAAATGGGCACAATCGGTCGAAGGGGGTGAAAATGGTGGGCTCTCTTCGAAACAGTGAAATATCGCTATAACTCTCTTAATATCTGAAATATCGAATCCATTCAACGTTCATACTATGTGTCGGATAAGGCCCAAAATGTATGTTTGAAAAGGTTTTTGATAGCACCAACCATTAAACAAAGGGGTGGGAAGAAGTGGGTTTTTGGGAAACATTAATCATATCTCTCTTAATTGGCACAATATCAAAACCGTACCGAATGGACAATATTCCCCTAAAAATTATCTAAAACGTTTGTCTGAAAGAAGTTTTGATATGACCCACCATTACGCAAAGGGATGAGCAAAATGATTTTGTAATTAAAAGAAAATGCCAAAAGCCATCAGTGGTCGCCATGACAACACTACAATATTGATGAGGAACGAGCCATCAAGAGGTTGCCATGACAACGCCATTGCACGAGATCACATTCAGTTTTCCATCTGAATCTGTGGGAAGCGGCTACGGTGACGTAACTGGTAGCATAGGCTACTGAACTTTTATGCCCAAGGTCGTGGATTCGAAGCCAGCCGAAGTAGTCGGATTTTCTAAGAGCGCTAAAAATCCCTTAGTATGCTTTCCTTTGGAGGGGAAGTTCCAACGTTCGTGGCGTGTAGCTGGTTGCAGTGACATCTAGTAACCAAGTTCGTAGCTAGGTGTCGTTGACGGTAGTATTCGGTAGCAAAATTAGGAATTACTAATTGAAATTGACCGTCTGCAGTCCGTACCTGAATTACAGACTAATACAGCCATCACAATTAACACCGTTTATCAAACAGATTCTACACTCACCCAAAGTGCACGGGGCTACATGACCGCATTGTCGCAGCCCCTAAAAAGGAGGAACCAACCAAAATCTCTGCGGGAGATAAAATTTCGCGTGAAGAAGTAACAGACCGTTAGATAGTTACACATCAGAGTCGAAACCATGCATAAGGACAGTGTGACCATAAGTATAACAAGTAGTTCCGTGAAGAACTAAATAGCCTATTTTCATATATCCTACTAATATTAATTGCCTCTAACAACATACAAATTGTCAGTTTGATTGCTGTAATAGATTCGTAGATATTGAGAACCGTCTAAATATTTTGGATGGTCACCATGTTGGATTTTTATATTATAGGCCTTAGATTTATGTACTACTAGCTGAAACCCGGCATGTGTTGCAACGCCAATCAGAGAAGGTGTTGGCGTTGTAATTTTGTTCCTTGAAGTGCTTTTGAATGCAAAATTCTTTTTTTCATCTTCCGCAACTGCCTCCAAACTATCGTACAATGGATTAACTAATTTAGAAACATTCGTGGGAACGTCCACAACAACTCACCAAAGTCTCATTGCAACCGGATGAATGCCTTATGAATACATACGAAATTTCATTTATACGGTTCGTGTGCTGTCACTCATTTGTTTAATCAACTCATTCGCTACCTACTGTGAAGTGGATTTATTAAGTTAGAAACCTACACGTAAGTGCACACAACAACTCATCAAAGTTTCATCGCAATCGATGAATGGTATATGAACGCATACAGGATTGTGTTGAAACGCTTCAAGCATCGTCACTCATTTGTTGCATCTACTCGTGCGCTAAGTATTGCAAAATGGATTTACTAAGTCGAAACCCTTCCCTGGCGTGTACACAACAATTCTTCAAAGTTTCATCGAAATCGGTTGATTGTTATATGAACGCATACGGGCCTTTGTTGAAACGCTTCGCACGTCGTCGCTCATTTGTTGAATCTACTCGTGCTCTACCAATATTGTAAAATCGATTTACTAAATTGAAGACCTTCCCTGGCGTGTACACAACATCTCACCCAAGTTTCATCGCAATCTGATGAAAGGCATATGAACGCATACGGGACTTGATTGAAACGATTCGCGTGTCGTCGCGCACATGATGAATCAACTCATGCGCTACCTACTTTAAAATGCATATACTAGGCCAGAAACCTTCCCTGGAGTGTACACAGCATCTCACCCAAGTTTCATCGCTTTCGGGCGAATGGTATATTATCGCATACGTGACGTTGTTGAAACACTTCGCGCGTCGCCACTCATTTGATGAATCTACTCGTGCGCTACCTATTGTAAAATTGATTTATTAAGCCTGAAACCTTCCCTGGAGTGTACATAATATCTCATCCAAGTTTCATCGCTATCGGACGAATGGTATATGAACGCATATGGTACTTTGTTGAAACGCTTCGCGCGTCGTCGCTCATTTGTTGTATATACTCGTGCCCTACCTACCGTAAGTGGATTTACTAAGCCAGAAACCTTCCATCAAGCGAACACAACATCTCAACCAAGTTTCATCGCTATCGGACCAATGGTATATGAACGCATACGGGCCTTTGTGGAAACGCTTCGCGCGTCGTCACTCATTTGTTGAATCTACTCGTGCACTACCTATAGTAAACTGGATTTACTATGCCTGAAAGCTTCCATGGAGTGGACATAATATCTCATCCAAGTTTCATCGGTATCGGACGAATGGTATATGAACGCATATGGAAGTTTGTTGAAACGCTTCGCGCGTCGTCGCTCATTTGTTGTATCTACTCGTGCCCTACCTATCGTAAAGTGGATTTACTAAGCCAAAAATCTTTCATGAAGTTGCACAACGTCTCACCCAAGTTTCATTGCTATCGGACGAATGGTATATGAACGCATACGGGACTTTGTTGAAATGCTTCGCACTTCGTCGCTCATTTGTTGAATCTACTCGTGCGCTACCTATTGTAAAATGGATTCACTGAGCTAGAAACCTTTCCTGTAGTGTACACAATATTTCACCCAAGTTTCATCGCTATGGAACGAATGGTATTTGAACGCATACAGGACGTTGTTGAAACGCTTCGCGCGTCGTCGCTCACTTGTTGAATCTACTCGTGCGTTACCTATTGTAAATTGGATTTACTAAGCCAGAAACCTTCTCTGAAGTGTACACAACATTTCACTAAAGTTTCATCGCAATGGTATGAATGATATATGAATGAATGTGTGACTTTGTTGAAACGAATCGCACGCCATTTTGTTGAAGCTACTCGCGTGCCATCTATTGTAAATTGGATTTACTACGCCTATAAATGTCTCGGGAGTGTGCACTACAACTCACCAAAATGTGATGGCAATCGGATGAATTTTATATGAACGCATCGCCATCACTCATTTGTTTAAACTACTCGCATCTATTGTGAAATGGAATAAATATGCCTATGAACATCCGGAAAGTGTGTTCAACAATTAACTAAAATTTGATCGTAATCGGATGAATGGTTTATGAACGCATAAAAGACGAACAGACAGACATTCCTTTATATATATAAGATTACATGAAGATTATTGTGTAGGTGTTTAGTTCAAACTGCAATCGCATGATGAGGACACAAGAAATAAAAGTGGGATTTTAAAATTTCGCTCAGCCGCCATCTTGTGGTTATGAAAATAATTTAAATGAATTTGATGCCAGTCGATTAATAGTTTTATAACCATATACCCTATCAAATTTCACTGCGCTTGGATGGTTAAAACGCAACAAAAGTCCATTTGAATATTTATTTTCGCTTCACCGCCATGTTGGATTTGTGCTCACCAGGTTATTGAGCGTCCCATAGGTGAACTTATGCTTATAGCCTCTATACACTTACAAAATTGCAGTTTGGTTGCTGTCGTAGATTAATAGATATTGAGAACCGTCTAAATATTTCGGAAGGTCGCCATGTTGGATTTTAATATATGTAGGCCATAGAGTTATGTACTATTAGATGATGATTATTGCGTACGTTCATTATTAATAATAAATATTTATTGCAGCCAAGTGGCCATAATGGACAGTTATAAGGTGTGCTTACAAATAATTATTACAGGTAGATTAATCTTTACTGTATTCAACTATGCTCTTTGTCCGTTTGCTGCATGATGTGATATGGTATTTGTCGCAGGGGTAATTGCACAGAGAACATATGCATTCTTCATTCGGTTCATGGTATTTAACATTTTTACAGATCTTGTGGTGGAAACCGTGGATGGCGAGTCTTGTTACCACATGTCTCATCTCCTGGTTCTCGTTTGTCCATCTTCTGTCCACCATTGCTTCTGTTGCGTAGAATTCAAGCGGGATTTCGTTCTGCTTCTGATGTCTTATCTCGAGGAGCTTCTTCATATGCTTAGTAGATGGCAGTTGTAGTCTTAATCTGAGATCTTCAATGTAGTATGTTTCTTTTGTTAGGACATATGCCAGCCTGGACTGGGACGTTCTTGCAATTCCTAGCACCCTTTTTAGGAAAGAAGCTTTTACTTTTTCAATTGTGATTAGGTCTGTCATGGATAGCCTTTCCCATATCACTTCTAGACCATATGTAATGACGGGGGTTATTTTCGCGTGGAAGAGAATCATTGCTGTTTGTAGAGATAGTTTGGTAATATTGTTCAAATCGTACATTCCTCTAATGGCTGCTGCTGCTCGTTCCTTTATATGTAGTCTAAAGGATTGGCACGTTGTCTGTAGGGTGAGGCCGAGGTATTTGTAGGAATTGACTGTCTCAAGTTCAGTCTCTCCCAGGATCATTTTGTTTTCGGCGGCTAGTTTTCCTCCTTTTCGGAAGGCCATATGCACTGTCTTCTTTTCATTTATACTGAGCTCATTTTCCTCCGCCCAGTCTTGCAAGTTGTTGAGCACTTCCTGTAGCTCCTGTCTGTTTGTATACCCCAGAACCATGTCATCTGCGTACAGGTAAAGGGATACTGATTTTGTGTTTTCAATAGTCCGTATAACATCCGCTGTCGCAACGTTGAACAGAGTGGGACTCAGTGGGTCGCCTTGTAGTACTCCGTTGGTTTGGGTGATCTCTCTTGAGGTTGATATCCCATTATTTATCTCTACTTTGTTGAAAGACAGGATGTTTTTTATCATATACGTGATTTCGGATTTTTCATCCATCATTTGCTCCAGTTTTATAATGAGCTTCGATCTGTTTAGTAGGTCGAAGGCCTTCGAGAAGTCGACAAATATTGCATGGAAAATTCCTTTAGGGTGTCTAAGCGCTTGTTCAATGTCATTCAGTAGATTGTTGATAGCTTGAAGGGTGGACCTTCCTTTCCTGAACCCGAATTGTTGATCGGGAATCAGTCGATCGACTGTCGGGGTGAGCCTTTTGAGCAGAATGTTTGAAAATACTTTGAATATATTGTTCTCTAGAGCGATTCCTCGGTATGAGTTTGGGTCGTTGTCTTCTCCTTTGCTTTTGTGTAGAACCTTAATTATGGATTTTCTCCATTCGTCGGGTATTTCCCCTGTTGCTAGGCATCTGTTAAACAGATCTGACCATAGTTCACTTAGAATTTCAGCCGAGTCTTTCAGGATCTCATTGGAGATGCCGTCTGGGCCAGTCGCTTTCTTGTTTTTTGTCTTGCTGATTGCCGCAATTACTTCTTCCGATGTGATGGGTGTGCCCAATTCTACACCTGTGTGATATGTTGCGTTATATGCCGCTTGTGACTGAGTTATGCTCAGTACTTGTGAGAAGTGATTTTCCCATATGTCCATGTACGTTCATTATTCAAATGTTGATTTCGATGGCATGATTAGAACACAAGAAATAAAAACTTAATTTTCAAAATTCGCCCAGCCGCCATCTTGAGGTTACGTAAACAATTTACCTAAATTAGATACCAGTGCATTACAATGAGAATAAACATTTGCTGTGCGAAGTTTCATTGCGATTGGATCATTAAATCGCGAGAAAATTCTATTTAAAATTTTCAAATTCGCTTGCCCGCCATGCTCGTTTTGTAGTTAACCGTTTTTTGAAAGTCTCATAGATGAACTTCCAGTAGTGCTCTTTATCTCCGTTGGGGGCGTGGTGGTTCAGCGGTCTAGCTGTATGCCTCTCACCAAGGCGGTCCGGGTTCGATTCCCGGTCAATGCATGTGAGATTTTCGAAGTGAAATGCCACGTCCTGTGGTTCGGATTCCACGTAAAAAGGAGGTCCCGTGGCTCATGATCTCGAGATTGACGGTCACGTTAAACTACAAGCTTCTTTCTTTATCTCCGCACAATATTTCATGGTGATACCGGTAATAGTTTCAGATATATAGAATGCCGGTGGAATATTTCGCACAGCCGCCATCTTGAGGTTATGTAAACAATTGAACGAAGTTAGATGTCGGTGCATTAGAATGTATATAAACATTATAGGCTACTGTACCAAGTTTTATTCCGTTTGGTTTGTTAAATCGCGAGAAACGTCTATTTAAAAATCGCAACTTTGCTTGGCCGCCATGTTGGTTTTGTAGTTACCAGGTTTTCAAAGGTCACATAGGTGAAATTCTAGTAGTTCCCTTTGTCACCGTAAAATATTCCAGGGTGATATTGGTAATAGTTTCGGAGATATTGAATGCTGGTGAAATATTTCGCACAGCCGTCATGCAGGATTGGTGAGACGTAACAAAATTTGAAGGACACGGTCGAGATCGCCCGGAATAGTGTTATGAACTTATCGAGTTTCATTGGAATCGCTCCAGCCGTTTAGAAGCTATTATTGAGACAACACAAAAATCCATCACACAAACGCGCACACACGGACAAAAGGTGATCCCATAAGCCAATTTTTTTTAATAAATCAAAATAGGCTAAAATTGGATCCCAAATGAGTAGAACGTTACCGGCCCCATAAGACAATAAAATGTTTAAAATATGCATAAAATGACGAAAAACAAAATTAATTAAGCTCCAATTATAAAACACTTTCTCGCAATAAATGAGGTATGATCCTTCTACGAAAACCTGCAAATTCTGCCTATTTTCGCATATCCCCAAGTTTGCCCGGTGAAATCTACCTCCGCCTTCCGGCGTGCCGAGAGGATTTGTTTTGTATGCAAAGCCTTCTCAACATAGTGTAACCGAATTTTTGGTTACAGAGCTCACCTTTAAGTTTCTGTATGTATGTATCAGCGCCTTGGTGTGTGCTGTGTGTAAATAGGTTACCAATCATGGCCACCAATATTGTTGGAGCACCAAAGAGAGTCTAGTGTTTAGTGCCAATTGGATTCTTTCGTGGTGGTCCACCAGTAGGTGGCAGGTGGCTTTGCTAATGGCAGGTTGTATTTATGTTCCTTTTATGATAGGGTTTTGTATTGAGTCTTCATGTTGTTTGATAAGTTGTTGCCATAGATGGTAGTTAAAAATGAGAGAGGATAATAGTATGGAGAGTATTTGTAATGTTGAGATGTGAAGATAGTAGGCTTGTTGGGGAATAGTGATGGCTATGTTTTCTTGGATTGTAGGAACGTATGGGTTAGGCTGGTTTTGAAATAATAGTTTTGAAGAGATTAGAATTGTGCTATTAAGAATTTATCAGAGGCAAATAAAATCAGGAATTATATGTGAATTGCAAGAGTATCAAGTATTAAGATTTGGTTTGTCCATGCAAGTATTGAACCCCTTATAAGCTACGCATATAAATTATTCTAATTATTTTATTCATTATACTCTGATGTGACTGCTAGCAACACTCATAAGCCAGACAGTATTGCGAAATCACTGGAGACAGTTCGGGCGGATGTGCCCATCTATGAAACAAAGGGTGACGCTAAATTGGAATGTATTGACAGGTGCAGCTGAGAAACAAAGGTGGCTTGGGAATTGACTCATTTTAACCGTACTTTCTTTGTAACCACAGCGTCAGGAGAAAGATAGATGCAATAGAAGAAAGAGATGAGAGGAAATTTTAACCACTCCTTTGGGAGGTGCTACTGTTCAAATCTGCAACTTAGGCATTGTGAAGAACCAATCTGGAGAGGGAGGATCATTACTCTTTGAGGTGTCTGAGGGCACGTTTCGAATACATATTTCGGTGTCCGAGGGCACAGTTGTTATACTAAAATTCTGTTGTGAAGTGTCAGTGGACACTTTTACTTTTTGAAACATTGGATTATGATATTGTATGCGCGTAGCTTAGTGTGGAAAGTTGTAGAGTCTGTGAAATGTTGGTAGTTAACCATGACTACAAGTATTAGGGACAGTCCCTTCGAATAATTTTGCATAGGACAATAGGTGAAGTTAGTAACCTTTCAGCAAAATTTAGCTAGAAATATTAACGTGTGACTATAATATACATTTCTATTCAGCATCAAGATGGAACTCCAGATCAAGAAGAAATCTTCGAACCAGCGTCTCTTCAGCCTCATGAGGGCTAACATGAGCTAAGCGCATTGAAGGGAGGATGTCTGGCGATGGGAACTGAGGCTGTTGCAGAGAGGGATAAGTACAAAATAATGCATATTATTGGTCAAATCGGTTGTGGCTATGATGGGACTAAATTTGTGTAAATATTTGTTTGTGTGTTTTAAATGTACAGACTTTGTTTTGTTACTGGCACACAATATTTAATGCATGTGGCAGCGTGGCGATTTGGTATTTTGTAATATTATTGTGATTTGTGTGATGTTCAAGTACACGGGGCCACACGTACGACCGCGTGCGTGTACGCTACCGTACTTTGCGGCTAAGTAGCACGATTTGGGAATCAGTATCATAACAGAAGCGAAACTGAATTAATTAGCATAAATAATAGAATTGGTGGAAAGTATTTGTTGTGCCTAGAATTTATAGTTAATCAGGCTATTGTTGTTAATTGCCATGACGCAATTCTTATGTGAGGGGCCGTCTGCCCACTCAAATTTCAGATTTTGAATTAAATTCTTGGAGTGTCCTAGGACACGAAACTAGGGATATCTGGATCAAGTGCCGGCCAGTGGTAGATCATTGTTATATCAGCCTAAGCTTTGTTGTGTCTGCGATGCGTTGTTTTTATGTGATATTTGCTTGCGGGAATGACCACATTCTGACTGCCGCTATCCTGGTTCCACATTCATAACCTTACGAGGCGAATGTTGGGAATACTATGTGATGTTCTTGCAATTCAAAGGAATTGGCGAGATCTTGTGTGAATTTATGTATACGCGATTTCAGTCTGGACTTAACGGGGCCGTGGAGGTCATCTGTTATTTATAGCAAAGCTTGAGGGGGCTGGCTGAACCATATTATGTTGTTGAGTGACAGGGAGGAATTACTACCAGGCGGACTTAGATCAGATAAGGGCAAAGAATGCTCATAAGTGAAACGAGCTTGGTTTCCGTACTTCGTAAAAGTTGGTTTCAATTTTAAAAGAAAGCCTGAATAATTATAAATGCATTTTAATCTGTAAATGGGAGTTGTTCACGCTATGATTTTATTGATTTCCATTGTGTTAACTTATCCCGGCTCTTATTTCATGTAGATATTAGCCTGTTTAGGCATGTTGTTTTTCTTGGTTTGTTTACTTTCATGTTCATTGACCTCGGGTGGTCTTGATGTTCCATCACATTGATGTCATTTTGTTGCATGACCATTTGAGCCCAGAGGGCGCGCTCTTGTTTGTTTGAAGTGCTCTGGCACAAGTTTCGATCTTGTTGGAGATCGATTATTTATGTAGTCTTTAAATGGTTGCGTGTGTGAGTAGGTATATATTCGTGTACAGCCATTCTTAGTGTATGTCCCATAAAGCCATGATAATGGTTTGTAGCATGAGGATTGCGAGCAACTTGGCTGCTCCATTTGTGAGCAAATCTTCATCAAAGTACTTATTCTCCTTCTAGCATAGTTACACGCGCGCATACACATTAAGCATACAAATGGATTTTTTTATCCACTTTTATTTTTCAAGAGTGGACTTTTCTAAGCCACTCATATCTTTGTAATTATATGTTCAGCGGGAGTCAAATTCAGAGAGGAACTTTGTGTATTTGTTGTTATTTTATTTCTTGTTGATTCAGTTATGAAATGATGTTTATTTTATCTGTTTTTCGCTCATTTCTTAGTTTATTGTTTTTCTTATGATCCTTGAGACTTGTAAAGCAGTTGTTTGGTATTTGAGTTCTGGTAAAAGCCTACAAGGACTGAACGCTAACCCCGAAGAAAGTATCTTGTTAAACACTGTTTTATTCAAGGGTACAGTATTAAGGGTTGTGTTACCCACAAAAGGTGGAGTAATAATAAAGAATGGAGCAGAAAAATATTAAGCTTTGTGAGGGATATTTTTATTATGTATATAGTTGTGGATACTGAACAAGAGATGCAGGTAAAGGAAGATTGCTTACATGTTGACAAACAAGTAATAAGAGTATAGTATTTCTTATATTCCTTTGCGGGTTTAACGCTATGTAGACCCCGTAGATTATTATATCATTAGAAGGAAGAGAATAGTTACATTGATTGCCCAACGTAGGGTGTTGTTGGTTGACTCCGACCGAGATATATTTTAAAATTATTACATTGACGCACCAACGTGTGGCTGGACAAAGGAAACACCAATCACGACCCCTAACCAATATAGTATTGAATTCTTTTCATTCACGCCCAGCAGTGGAGGGAATATTATTATAAGAAAGAAGATAAGTTTACCAATTTTAAAGAAGTACTATTACTATATAATATAGTTTCACTAGAAACACAACGAAGCGAATGAATCGAGTGGAGTGAGCGCAGCATAAAACCAACACCACACGGCACGCTTATCGTATGCGTGGGGTTGGCATTTTTTTTGTTGTCCCATAAATTATGCCTTCGATGGCCGAGACAACTGAAATTTTAGTATACTAGCGGACCCGTGCGATATATCTCGCTTGTTCTTAAACCACACTTTCCCCAATAGGTTTATAATGAGACATTTAAGGAGAAAGGTTATGCTTTTATTTCAAACAAATGATTATAGAACACTACATTTCAGGAAAAAAGGAAATACCTCAGAATGTTAATATGACATGAAACAGGCGTCACAGCGACCCGCGGTCAGCAATTATGGAGCGTATTTTCCGATATCAATGGTGTTCGCAAATCGCACACTTCGTACAATTTTTTTAAAGTCATTTTTTACAGAAATTATAGATATTTATGAAATTATAGTGCAATAAGTCACTGCTAATGTCTATTCTCTTTCATTTCAATGCTCATTTGACACGATCGGTCGCTTGTGAGCGCCGCAGGAGGGATGCATACTACTGAAATAATATATATGATAAGTCGTGTTATAAAAAAGAAATTTTGGGTGGGTTATAGGCAGCGGGGAAGATAACATATTCTATTACATCATTTCCACAATTATTATTCATCATTCATTACACTAGGTATTTCGGCTAATTTAAGTAGTTTCGTACGTTCATCACTCCCGAAGCGTTTCAGGTAATTTTTCTTGCCAACTACAAAACACGTCAATATCAAAACTAGGGTAACTATGTGGTCTCTCGTGAGTCCTTAAGAACCCGGTTTGTTTGAAAGATTATACGGAACTGTATCACCTCGCCAGCCTTACAGGGACTAAAGCTTTTATACACACTATGTTTAAACATCTACAGGGATTTCTGTCAACAGATGGCAGCACTTAATGTGTATTGCCGCCTCTTCACGTATTTATTTTCAATAATGAACGCCATTCGCTTGTACCAAATCTAGTGATAAAATGAGACACCGATACAAGTCTTGGGAAACCCCGGTAGGGTGGTATCCCTAGTTTGGAGAACGTGTCCAGACTCACTCACCTGTCATGGGAAGAACCACTTCCACACATGTTGCCCATCTGGTCGGTTCATAGCGCCTTTCGCTACATGTTATCCATTTTGGGTTCGGTCAGTTCCACGGGTGGTGGTAGCCATAGTTTTGTATACACTATTATTGGTCCATCTCGTCAGTCCCTACAGTTCTCAACAATGGATTGTTTGAATAAAATCGCGGCCGCTCCCACGCAGCCAACAATGCAGTACTTTGACTAAATAACAGCTGACTAGGAGTGCACCATGGCAAAACTAGAAGACTTCTTCTACTAGGAGGTAGGATTTGGGTAGGAAACGGTCATGGCCTTGCCTGGGAAACCAAGGAAAACCACTTCCGTAGAGTATGAGGTAGGGATAGAACACGCCTCTTCGCAGGTTTGCCTCACGAAGCTAAGTCTACCCCGTTCCAGCCCTCAGACCTGAATTGAATTTCTTAGTCAAGCCGAGAATCGAACCCGGACATCCAAGCCAAGAGTGCTAGCCACACTACACAACAAGGCGGACGTTCAGACTTGTGTAAGTGAACGTTCTGGAAGGTACAAGAGCTTAATGCAGCAATTTTCGCGTTCCTTTAGTTTAAAATGAATCTTTGGTTATTTGGAGTGTTTTGGAATTACACTTACTCGTAACCTATCCATCGTCGAGGTCGTAAGTGCAGTTACTGCTTAGTACTGTCTCTATAACTAGAATATATTCAACAAAACATGCCGGGATGGTTCCTAAACTAAAGCCACGGCCGCCTCCTTCCCAATCCTCATATGAATTACAATTACAGACACTAATACAGTCATCACAATAGCACAGGTTATCAGACAAATTACATACATACATACATACATATACATACATACATACACACCCAAGTACACAGGGCTGCATGACCACGATGTCGCCAAGACCCTCAACAACCAAAACAAAACGATATGTTACCTGTAAATGTACAATACTGTGGCATTCATACACCCAATCCATCGGACTGAACCATGATTTAATTCACGATATTGGATTTTGAAGAACAGTAACTATCCAACTGGGCCACTCAGTTGGAATTACGTTCCAAGAACAGACAACACAATGATTCAAGTTATGAGGCGAGTCCTATATACACACATCAAAAAAAGTTTTGCATCACCTCGGTTCCAAGAGTTCCGGAACCGTTAAATACAAAGGGAATAGAGATCAACACAAACAACATTTCAGCTCGTTTTATTGCTCATGAGACCCACACATTGCATGTTGTACCATCATACAGCTAGACTTTCAGCATTTGTGGTCCAGATTGCAGTACACACCACCACCTCTAATACCCAGTAGCACGTCCTCTTGCATTGATGCATGCCTGTATTCGCCGTGGCATACTATCCACAAGTTCATCAAGACACTGTTGGTCCAAATTGTCCCACTCCTCAACGACAATTCGGCGTAAATCTCTCAGAGTGGTTGGTGGGTCAAGACGTCCATAAACAGCCCTTTTCAACATATCCCAGGCATGTTCGATAGGGTTCATGTCTGGCGAACATGCTGGCCACTGTAGTCGAGCGATGTCGTTATCTTGAAGGAACTCATTCACAAGATGTGCACGATGAGGTCGAGAATTGTCGTCCATGAAGACAAATGCCTCTCCAATATTCTGCCGATATGGTTGCACTATGGGTCGGAGGATGTCATTCAGGTATCGTAAAGCCGTTTCGGAGCCTTCCATGACCACCAGTGGCGTACGTCGGCCCCACATAATGCCACCCCAAAACATCAGGGAACCACCACCTTGCTGAACTCGCTGGACAGTGTGTCTAAGACGTTCAGCCTGACCAGGGTGCCTCCAAACACGTCTCCGACGATTGTCTGGTTGAAGGCATATGCGACACTCATCGGTGAAGAGAACGTGATGCTAATTCCGTGGGGTCCATTCAGCATGTTGTTGGGCCCATCTGTACCGCGCTGCATGGTGTCGGGGTTGCAAAGCTGGACCTCGCCATGGACGTCGGGAGTGAAGTTGCGCATCATGCAGCCTATTGCGCACAGTTTGAGTTGAAACACGACGTCCTGTGGCTGAACGAAACGCATTATTCAACATGGTGGCATTGCTGTCAGGGTTCCTCCGAGCGGCAATCCGTAAGTAGCGGTCATCCACTACAGTAGTAGCCCTTGGGCGGCCTGAGCGAGGCCTGTCATCGACAGTTCCTGTATCTCTGTACCTCCTCCATGTCCGAACAACATCGCTTTGGTTCACTCTGAGACGCCTGGAAACTTCCCTTGTTGAGAGCCCTTCTTGACACAAAGTAACAATGCGGACGCGATCGAACTGCGGTATTGACCTTCTAGGCATGGTAGAACTACAGACAACATGAGCAGCGTACCTTCGTCCTGGTGGAATGACTGGAACTGATCGGCTGTCGTACCCCCTCCGTCTAATAGGCCCTGCTCATGCATGGTTGTTTACATCTTTGAGCAGTTTTAGTGACATCTATGAACAGTCAAAGGGACTGTATCTTGGATACAATATACACAGTCAACGTCTATATGCCGGAGATCTGGGAACCGAGGTGATGCAAAACTTTTTTTGATGTGTGTATTATCCGAAACGAATGACCCGAATAATTTGGTACCAACATAATGAGACGATAATCAGCCAAGAGTAATTAAAAAGCACTTTTTAGCCCATTTTCAGTTATGAAAAAATAGCTTATGAGACCACCTTTTGTCCGTGTGTGTGTGTGTGTGTGCGTATGTGTGTGATTCGTGGAGCAATTTCAATGAAACTCGGTAAGTTCATAGCACTATTCCGGACAACCCCGACCGTGTCCTTCAAATTTTGTTACGTCTCACCAATCCAACATGGCGGATGTGAGAAATATTTCACCAGGGTTCAATAACTCCGAAACTATTACCAATATCACCCTGGAATGTTGTACGGTGATAAAGGGGACTACTAGAAGTTAACCTATGAGACTTTTGAAAATCTGGTAACTGCAAAACCAACATGGCGGCCAAGCGAAGTTGAAAGTTTTAAATACACTTTTCTCGCGATTTAACCAACCAAACGCAATGAAACTTGGTGCAGTATATGTCTATACAAATTGTAATGCACCAACATCTAACTTCATTCAATTGTTTATAACCTCAGGATGGCGGCTGTGTGAAATATTTCACCGGCATTCTATATCTCGGAAACTATTACAAGTAAGTAGTAAGTGTTTGTTAGACTCTAAATATTGCATCATCATGACCAGAAATTGCGTAATCCTGATGACGTCATGGGATGACGTCATGGGTCCTTAGAGCGAGCACGTGGTCCAGGAGCGAGCATGTGCAGTGCACGTGTTAGCGTGGGAAGAGGTTGACCCTTTGGCTTGTTTGTGCGATGGTGATAAAAAGTTAATGGGTGTTGACGTCATGGAGGATGTTTATTAGGATGCTAACTGTCATCTGACACCCATGCGAGTGTGAGCACCAAAACAAAAGGTTATTCGCGGGTAGTGGGGTAGTGTATGTTCTCTTGCAAGTCGCGTGTGTGCTTGAATACGTATGGCTATGTTGGGAAATGTTTGGTGGCGGGCGAGGACTAGGGTTGAGTGAGGGTTCGTTTAAATGCTATTTTTCCCGCTCTATTTGATGGTGAGGTAATTTTTTAAAATGGGTGGAATTTGGAAACGCAATTTGAGGTAAACGTGCTTTTTTGACAATTTGGCGAATTTAATGAGCTTGTAAGGCTAGAACGATGCATATAGGGTGTCGTAGGACTTGTGGTGAACCACCCCTTGCTATGGACGGGAGTATATCCACCCCAAAATAAATCTACCCTTACCCGGAGGTTAAGTAGTGGTTATTTTTGTATGCATGCGCACTTGAGGGCTTTTGTAAGAGAGCGGAATTTTTAAAAGATTCTTTATAGATGAGGCTTTTTAAAAAATTTATTAAAAAAACAAAAAACTAATAGGTCATTCGATTTTTAGTATCTCGCTAACCAATAATGCGATGTAAACATATGGGGTGTCATAGGACTCGTAGTGAATTCTCCTTTTGTATGAATGAGGTATGTCAACCCCCAAAATAAAAACTACCCTTACCTGGGGTGAAAGAGCAATTTTTGTATGTATGCACACCGGTGGCTTTTGTCAAAAGGGTCTAACTACACATTTGTTAATATTTTCTGAACCCAGGATGGGATTTTCCCATAGGCAGTATCCTAGCACTTGGGGTGACACCTCGTTTTTGAAAGTATCATTCATTTATTTTCTTGTCAAAAGGGCCTAACTACACTTTTGTTAATATCTCGTGAACCAATCATGCTAGGGACTTGTATGAGGGGTCCTAGCACTTGGGGCGACGTCCCCCTTTATGGGGTGAAACTACCCCCCCAAAATTGAAAACTCAATATCTTGGAAACTATGAACCCTAAAATTAGGCGTTATAGCTTTAAAAATAGGTGATGACATAGGCTTTTACCTGGATTGGTCATTTCACCCCTAAAACAGTAAATAGTCATGTTATGGGGAAAAAACGTGTTAAACACCTAAAAATGATAAATGAAACTAAGATCTTTTGTTTTTGATGAAAAATAGCAGGGGGGGTGAAAACTACCCCCAAATTGAAAAATCGATACCTTGGAAACTAAGAACCGTAAAATTATGTGTAATAGCTTAAAAAATTCGTTGTGACATAGGCTTTTACCCGGATAGATGATGTCACCCCTAAAACAGTAAATAGTGATTTTACAGTGGGGAAAAAGGTCTTAAACGGGTAAAAATGATAATTGAACCTAAGATCTTTTGTTTTTGATGAAAAATAGCAGGGGGGTGAAAACTACCCCAAAATTGAAAAATCGATACCTTGGAAACTAAGAACCGTAAAATTATGTGTAATAGCTTAAAAAATTCGTTGTGACATAGGCTTTTACCCGGATAGATGATGTCACCCCTAAAACAGTAAATAGTGATTTTACAGTGGGGAAAAAGGTTTTAAACGGGTAAAAATGATAATTGAACCTAAGATCTTTTGTTTTTGATGAAAAATAGCAGGGGGGTGAAAACTACCCCCAAAAATGAAAAGTCGATACCTTGGAAACTAAGAACCGTAAAATTATGTGTAATAGCTTAAAAAATTCGTTGTGACATAGGCTTTTACCCGGATAGATGATGTCACCCCTAAAACAGTAAATAGTGATTTTACAGTGGGGAAAAAGGTTTTAAACGGGTAAAAATGATAATTGAACCTAAGATCTTTTGTTTTTGATGAAAAATAGCAGGGGGGTGAAAACTACCCCAAAATTGAAAAATCGATACCTTGGAAACTAAGAACCGTAAAATTATGTGTAATAGCTTAAAAAATTCGTTGTGACATAGGCTTTTACCCGGATAGATGATGTCACCCCTAAAACAGTAAATAGTGATTTTACAGTGGGGAAAAAGGTCTTAAACGGGTAAAAATGATAATTGAACCTAAGATCTTTTGTTTTTGATGAAAAATAGCAGGGGGTGAAAACTACCCCGTATATGAAAGGAGTGTAGACTTATTGATGTTGCAGATTGGAAACAGTGAAAGTTATCACTTTTGTTTAATTAGAAATCTTGCTCGCCTTGTGCGTTCAAGCATCACTAGCACTCAGAGAAGGATTTATATATGTAGACGTTGTTTGTCATATTATCTTCTTGAGGATGAGTTAAATGTTCACTTTGCAGACTGTAAACAGTTTCCTGTTGCAAAAAGCATAATGCCGACTGATGAACAAAGATTTGTTCATTTTACAGAATTCCGAGTTAAAGATACAGTTCCATTTATAATATATGCAGACACTGAATGCGTTTTGTCTCCAATTTCCTCCTGTTTTCCAAATAGTGACATTCATAACTCTACTTTAACACATAAACATATTCCTTACAGCATTTCTTTATACCTTCATTGTAATTTCGATAGTGAATTGTGCAGTTTCAAGCTCTTTAGGGGAAATAATTGCATTGAATTGTTTGTAAAGGAACTTTATAGTATTGTGGATAAACTTCAAACATATTACTTATCGGTTAAGCCAATGTTAAAGATGACCGAAAATGAAGAAAGATTATTTTTGTCAAGTAAAATGTGTCACATTTGCGAGAAACCGATTGCAGTTAATGAACTCAAAGTACGCGATCATTGTCACTTAACTGGAAAATATAGAGGAAGCGCACACAATAGTTGTAATTTAAATTACAAAGTAACAAAGGTTTTGCCTATAGCATTTCATAATCTAACCGCCTATGATGGACATTTTATAATTAAAGAAATTTGCGAGAAACGTGATGGAGAGGTGTTACATAATCCTGGTCATATAAAATTGTTAGCGATGAATATGGAACGTTACAAAGGGTTTACAAAGTATGTACGGGCTAAGAATGGATTCATTCAGTTAAGATTTTTCGATACATATAATTTCTTGTCCTGTTCACTAGATCAATGTTCATCTTCGTTAAGCGAAGATTCAAAGCAAATAACACAACGTTATTTTAATGATGATGCACAGTTTCGACTTACTGCGAGAAAAGGTGTGTTTCCCTATGAATACGTCACGAGTATGGATGTTCTTAACGAAACTAAATTACCTGAAATATCCAAGTTTTATAGCAGCCTTAATGATCAAACAATATCGAATGAAGAGTATGAGTTTGCTCAATCGGTGTGGGAAACGTTTTCCTGTCAAACATTAGGAGAATACGCAGATTTGTATTTAAAAGTTGACACACTTCTTTTGGCGGATGTCTTTGAAAATTTTAGATCGAATGGCATGGAAACTTATGGCATTGATGCAGCTCATTTTTACACTGCTCCATCTATGTCTTGGTGTGCTATGAAAAAGATAACCAACGTTCAACTTGAATTGCTTCAAGATATTGATATGTTACACTTTTTTGAACGATCTATTCGAGGAGGAAATGTTCAGTGTATAACACGACATGCGATTGCTAATAATAAGTATATGAAAACTTATGATGAGAAAAAGCAAGAGTCCTACATAATGTACTTTGACGTTAATAATTTGTATGGATATGCGATGATGGAATATCTTCCAACGGGTGGCTTTAAATGGATTGCAAATGTTGAAGGCTTTGATGTTTTAACTATTGATGATACTTCAGAAATTGGATATATTTTGGAAGTAGATTTGACTTATCCTCAAGAGTTACATGACAAACATTCAGATTACCCTCTATGTCCAGAAAAGTTGACAAAGCTAATGGCTACCCTAGATAATAAAGAACGTTATGTTTTGCATTATAGATTGTTAAAGCAATGTATTCAACTAGGAATGAAATTAGATCGTATTCACAGAATAATTGAATTCAATCAGAGCCAATGGCTAAAACCATATATTGATGTGAACACAGAGAAACGAAAACAAGCCAAAAATGATTTTGAAAAGAATTTTTATAAATTGATGAATAATGCAATTTTTGGTCGTTCACTGATGAATGTGAGGAAGTTAAGGGACATCAAATGGGTCACCAAATGGCATGGAGCTCGTGGTGGTAGGTCTTTAATAGCTAAGGCTAATTTTAAACATAGAATTATATTCGATGAACAATGTATGGTCATCGAGATGAGTAGACTAAAGATTTTTCACAATCAACCAGTATATGTTGGTGCATCTATATTAGATTTGTCTAAATGTAAAATGAATGACTTTCATTACAATGTTATTTTAGCAAATCCTGAATCAAATGTGAGGTTGTTATACACAGACACCGATAGTTTTATGTATATATTCTATTATGATATTTATGAGTTCATGAAACAACATTCAAATTTGTTTGATACTGGAAACTATGAAACAAACAATCCTTTTGGCATTGTGAGACAAAATAAAGGTGAAATTGGTTTAATGAAAGATGAAAATGCTGGAAGGATTGTTGAAGAATTTGTGGGGTTACGACCCAAAATGTATGCAATAAAATTGTGTGATGAAATGAATAGCTTGTGTAAGGCTAAAGGCATTAAGAAGAGTGTGAGTAAAAGTAAGAATATTGATGAGTATCGAAAGTGTCTTTATAACAGAGAAAAAGTCAACAAAGTTCAAGTTTGTATAATTTCAAAATCTCATTCTGTATTTACTGTTCGGCAAAATAAGTTGGCAATTTCATCAAACGAAGATAAAAGACACATAACTGAAAACGGAATTGATACTTTACCGTTTGGTCATTTTTCTCTGAAAAATGATTAGAAACAAATTGAGATTAAAGCAGTTCATCTCACTTACTTTATTTCTTTCACACACACACTTTTATGCTGGTAATAATACTAATTTTTGTGTGTTCCTTTGCTTATGAAATCCTAGACTAGGAGTTCCACATTCGACATGATAGCGGAGTTTCATCTCCCATAAACTCGTCTCTGAGGTGGGTGCCAGAAAAGGCATCCAGCTGTAAAAACCACACCCTCACATAGACTTTCATAACTTCTTACGTTGAGGTTCATAACACTACGTTGATTGATTTATCGGTTTCCTTTTCACAATTCCTGTCTATACATTCCTCTTGAAGGTTGCAAGATGCTTGCAAGGTTCCTAAAATGCAATTAAATTTAATAAATACCTTAAGATGGTTTGATTTGTTTAATGATATGGTGTTAATAGTATTTTTAGGTTTTGACTGGCTTTGCATTAAGAATTGACTAACCAAACATGAGTTACCTATCAGGGAAACATTTTGGCCACTATGTTGGCTATTGACCAGTGAGTTTAGCTGTTTATCATTTTTTTAAATCATAAACAACAGAGGGTTAAACGTATAGATAAACCGTGTGACCATGTTTGTTAAACAAGACATTATACCAGAGACAATTAGAATACTTATGTAGAGTTTACCAAAAATAATGTTGTGTAACAGTAAATGCTAGTCAACAGTTATACACTTCTAAAAAAAATCATCATACAATACCTGAGAGCTCTTCTAAAATTATTGATGTGTAACATGATTCCACTAACTTGCTATGTATTTTTTGGCTTGGGGGTGATTTTCAAGAAATGCAAATGGAACTGAAATGCAATACAAACAATGAGCGTGCCTGGTGGCTGAGATTGATACCACGACGTACTGTCGGTTATGTAGCTATGTGGAATGTATATCAAATATGGTTTACTTCAAGGTCTGGAGATCCCTACAATTCCTACAATAAATGATCTTGAAATGGTCATCCTATGGTGTGAAAATATTTATTAGGTATATATATATTTACTGAAAACAATTATGATTTATTAAATGTTTATATGTTTACAGTATTGTTATTTAATGTAAGCACTTGAGGCACTACCGACCAATGGGAAGCAAAAAGTGGGAGCATATATGGGATGAAATGTGGGAGCAAAGCAAATATAAAAAGTGGGAGCAAATATGCTAACTTGAATTGTGTATATACTTTACTTTCAACTATCTTGAATTGTGTATATACTTTTGCCGGCATATTTGTTGACATATTTGTTAGCATATTTGCTCCCACTTTTTATATTTGCTTTGCTCCCACATTTCATCCCATATATGCTCCCACTTTTTGCTTCCCATTGGTCGGTAGTGCCTCAAGTGCTTACATTAAATAACAATACTGTAAACATATAAACATTTAATAAATCATAATTGTTTTCAGTAAATATATATATACCTAATAAATATTTTCACACCATAGGATGACCATTTCAAGATCATTTATTGTAGGAATTGTAGGGATCTCCAGACCTTGAAGTAAACCATATTTGATATACATTCCACATAGCTACATAACCGACAGTACGTCGTGGTATCAATCTCAGCCACCAGGCACGCTCATTGTTTGTATTGCATTTCAGTTCCATTTGCATTTCTTGAAAATCACCCCCAAGCCAAAAAATACATAGCAAGTTAGTGGAATCATGTTACACATCAATAATTTTAGAAGAGCTCTCAGGTATTGTATGATGATTTTTTTTAGAAGTGTATAACTGTTGACTAGCATTTACTGTTACACAACATTATTTTTGGTAAACTCTACATAAGTATTCTAATTGTCTCTGGTATAATGTCTTGTTTAACAAACATGGTCACACGGTTTATCTATACGTTTAACCCTCTGTTGTTTATGATTTAAAAAAATGATAAACAGCTAAACTCACTGGTCAATAGCCAACATAGTGGCCAAAATGTTTCCCTGATAGGTAACTCATGTTTGGTTAGTCAATTCTTAATGCAAAGCCAGTCAAAACCTAAAAATACTATTAACACCATATCATTAAACAAATCAAACCATCTTAAGGTATTTATTAAATTTAATTGCATTTTAGGAACCTTGCAAGCATCTTGCAACCTTCAAGAGGAATGTATAGACAGGAATTGTGAAAAGGAAACCGATAAATCAATCAACGTAGTGTTATGAACCTCAACGTAAGAAGTTATGAAAGTCTATGTGAGGGTGTGGTTTTTACAGCTGGATGCCTTTTCTGGCACCCACCTCAGAGACGAGTTTATGGGAGATGAAACTCCGCTATCATGTCGAATGTGGAACTCCTAGTCTAGGATTTCATAAGCAAAGGAACACACAAAAATTAGTATTATTACCAGCATAAAAGTGTGTGTGTGAAAGAAATAAAGTAAGTGAGATGAACTGCTTTAATCTCAATTTGTTTCTAATCATTTTTCAGAGAAAAATGACCAAACGGTAAAGTATCAATTCCGTTTTCAGTTATGTGTCTTTTATCTTCGTTTGATGAAATTGCCAACTTATTTTGCCGAACAGTAAATACAGAATGAGATTTTGAAATTATACAAACTTGAACTTTGTTGACTTTTTCTCTGTTATAAAGACACTTTCGATACTCATCAATATTCTTACTTTTACTCACACTCTTCTTAATGCCTTTAGCCTTACACAAGCTATTCATTTCATCACACAATTTTATTGCATACATTTTGGGTCGTAACCCCACAAATTCTTCAACAATCCTTCCAGCATTTTCATCTTTCATTAAACCAATTTCACCTTTATTTTGTCTCACAATGCCAAAAGGATTGTTTGTTTCATAGTTTCCAGTATCAAACAAATTTGAATGTTGTTTCATGAACTCATAAATATCATAATAGAATATATACATAAAACTATCGGTGTCTGTGTATAACAACCTCACATTTGATTCAGGATTTGCTAAAATAACATTGTAATGAAAGTCATTCATTTTACATTTAGACAAATCTAATATAGATGCACCAACATATACTGGTTGATTGTGAAAAATCTTTAGTCTACTCATCTCGATGACCATACATTGTTCATCGAATATAATTCTATGTTTAAAATTAGCCTTAGCTATTAAAGACCTACCACCACGAGCTCCATGCCATTTGGTGACCCATTTGATGTCCCTTAACTTCCTCACATTCATCAGTGAACGACCAAAAATTGCATTATTCATCAATTTATAAAAATTCTTTTCAAAATCATTTTTGGCTTGTTTTCGTTTCTCTGTGTTCACATCAATATATGGTTTTAGCCATTGGCTCTGATTGAATTCAATTATTCTGTGAATACGATCTAATTTCATTCCTAGTTGAATACATTGCTTTAACAATCTATAATGCAAAACATAACGTTCTTTATTATCTAGGGTAGCCATTAGCTTTGTCAACTTTTCTGGACATAGAGGGTAATCTGAATGTTTGTCATGTAACTCTTGAGGATAAGTCAAATCTACTTCCAAAATATATCCAATTTCTGAAGTATCATCAATAGTTAAAACATCAAAGCCTTCAACATTTGCAATCCATTTAAAGCCACCCGTTGGAAGATATTCCATCATCGCATATCCATACAAATTATTAACGTCAAAGTACATTATGTAGGACTCTTGCTTTTTCTCATCATAAGTTTTCATATACTTATTATTAGCAATCGCATGTCGTGTTATACACTGAACATTTCCTCCTCGAATAGATCGTTCAAAAAAGTGTAACATATCAATATCTTGAAGCAATTCAAGTTGAACGTTGGTTATCTTTTTCATAGCACACCAAGACATAGATGGAGCAGTGTAAAAATGAGCTGCATCAATGCCATAAGTTTCCATGCCATTCGATCTAAAATTTTCAAAGACATCCGCCAAAAGAAGTGTGTCAACTTTTAAATACAAATCTGCGTATTCTCCTAATGTTTGACAGGAAAACGTTTCCCACACCGATTGAGCAAACTCATACTCTTCATTCGATATTGTTTGATCATTAAGGCTGCTATAAAACTTGGATATTTCAGGTAATTTAGTTTCGTTAAGAACATCCATACTCGTGACGTATTCATAGGGAAACACACCTTTTCTCGCAGTAAGTCGAAACTGTGCATCATCATTAAAATAACGTTGTGTTATTTGCTTTGAATCTTCGCTTAACGAAGATGAACATTGATCTAGTGAACAGGACAAGAAATTATATGTATCGAAAAATCTTAACTGAATGAATCCATTCTTAGCCCGTACATACTTTGTAAACCCTTTGTAACGTTCCATATTCATCGCTAACAATTTTATATGACCAGGATTATGTAACACCTCTCCATCACGTTTCTCGCAAATTTCTTTAATTATAAAATGTCCATCATAGGCGGTTAGATTATGAAATGCTATAGGCAAAACCTTTGTTACTTTGTAATTTAAATTACAACTATTGTGTGCGCTTCCTCTATATTTTCCAGTTAAGTGACAATGATCGCGTACTTTGAGTTCATTAACTGCAATCGGTTTCTCGCAAATGTGACACATTTTACTTGACAAAAATAATCTTTCTTCATTTTCGGTCATCTTTAACATTGGCTTAACCGATAAGTAATATGTTTGAAGTTTATCCACAATACTATAAAGTTCCTTTACAAACAATTCAATGCAATTATTTCCCCTAAAGAGCTTGAAACTGCACAATTCACTATCGAAATTACAATGAAGGTATAAAGAAATGCTGTAAGGAATATGTTTATGTGTTAAAGTAGAGTTATGAATGTCACTATTTGGAAAACAGGAGGAAATTGGAGACAAAACGCATTCAGTGTCTGCATATATTATAAATGGAACTGTATCTTTAACTCGGAATTCTGTAAAATTAACAAATCTTTGTTCATCAGTCGGCATTATGCTTTTTGCAACAGGAAACTGTTTACAGTCTGCAAAGTGAACATTTAACTCATCCTCAAGAAGATAATATGACAAACAACGTCTACATATATAAATCCTTCTCTGAGTGCTAGTGATGCTTGAACGCACAAGGCGAGCAAGATTTCTAATTAAACAAAAGTGATAACTTTCACTGTTTCCAATCTGCAACATCAATAAGTCTACACTCCTTTCATATACGGGGTAGTTTTCACCCCCCTGCTATTTTTCATCAAAAACAAAAGATCTTAGGTTCAATTATCATTTTTACCCGTTTAAGACTTTTTTCCCCACTGTAAAATCACTATTTACTGTTTTAGGGGTGACATCATCTATCCGGGTAAAAGCCTATGTCACAACGAATTTTTTAAGCTATTACACATAATTTTACGGTTCTTAGTTTCCAAGGTATCGATTTTTCAATTTTGGGGTAGTTTTCACCCCCCTGCTATTTTTCATCAAAAACAAAAGATCTTAGGTTCAATTATCATTTTTACCCGTTTAAAACCTTTTTCCCCACTGTAAAATCACTATTTACTGTTTTAGGGGTGACATCATCTATCCGGGTAAAAGCCTATGTCACAACGAATTTTTTAAGCTATTACACATAATTTTACGGTTCTTAGTTTCCAAGGTATCGACTTTTCATTTTTGGGGGTAGTTTTCACCCCCCTGCTATTTTTCATCAAAAACAAAAGATCTTAGGTTCAATTATCATTTTTACCCGTTTAAAACCTTTTTCCCCACTGTAAAATCACTATTTACTGTTTTAGGGGTGACATCATCTATCCGGGTAAAAGCCTATGTCACAACGAATTTTTTAAGCTATTACACATAATTTTACGGTTCTTAGTTTCCAAGGTATCGATTTTTCAATTTTGGGGTAGTTTTCACCCCCCTGCTATTTTTCATCAAAAACAAAAGATCTTAGGTTCAATTATCATTTTTACCCGTTTAAGACCTTTTTCCCCACTGTAAAATCACTATTTACTGTTTTAGGGGTGACATCATCTATCCGGGTAAAAGCCTATGTCACAACGAATTTTTTAAGCTATTACACATAATTTTACGGTTCTTAGTTTCCAAGGTATCGATTTTTCAATTTGGGGGTAGTTTTCACCCCCCCTGCTATTTTTCATCAAAAACAAAAGATCTTAGTTTCATTTATCATTTTTAGGTGTTTAACACGTTTTTTCCCCATAACATGACTATTTACTGTTTTAGGGGTGAAATGACCAATCCAGGTAAAAGCCTATGTCATCACCTATTTTTAAAGCTATAACGCCTAATTTTAGGGTTCATAGTTTCCAAGATATTGAGTTTTCAATTTTGGGGGGGTAGTTTCACCCCATAAAGGGGGACGTCGCCCCAAGTGCTAGGACCCCTCATACAAGTCCCTAGCATGATTGGTTCACGAGATATTAACAAAAGTGTAGTTAGGCCCTTTTGACAAGAAAATAAATGAATGATACTTTCAAAAACGAGGTGTCACCCCAAGTGCTAGGATACTGCCTATGGGAAAATCCCATCCTGGGTTCAGAAAATATTAACAAATGTGTAGTTAGACCCTTTTGACAAAAGCCACCGGTGTGCATACATACAAAAATTGCTCTTTCACCCCGGGTAAGGGTAGTTTTTATTTTGGGGGTTGACATACCTCATTCATACAAAAGGAGAATTCACTACGAGTCCTATGACACCCCATATGTTTACATCGCATTATTGGTTAGCGAGATACTAAAAATCGAATGACCTATTAGTTTTTTGTTTTTTTAATAAATTTTTTAAAAAGCCTCATCTATAAAGAATCTTTTAAAAATTCCGCTCTCTTACAAAAGCCCTCAAGTGCGCATGCATACAAAAATAACCACTACTTAACCTCCGGGTAAGGGTAGATTTATTTTGGGGTGGATATACTCCCGTCCATAGCAAGGGGTGGTTCACCACAAGTCCTACGACACCCTATATGCATCGTTCTAGCCTTACAAGCTCATTAAATTCGCCAAATTGTCAAAAAAGCACGTTTACCTCAAATTGCGTTTCCAAATTCCACCCATTTTAAAAAATTACCTCACCATCAAATAGAGCGGGAAAAATAGCATTTAAACGAACCCTCACTCAACCCTAGTCCTCGCCCGCCACCAAACATTTCCCAACATAGCCATACGTATTCAAGCACACACGCGACTTGCAAGAGAACATACACTACCCCACTACCCGCGAATAACCTTTTGTTTTGGTGCTCACACTCGCATGGGTGTCAGATGACAGTTAGCATCCTAATAAACATCCTCCATGACGTCAACACCCATTAACTTTTTATCACCATCGCACAAACAAGCCAAAGGGTCAACCTCTTCCCACGCTAACACGTGCACTGCACATGCTCGCTCCTGGACCACGTGCTCGCTCTAAGGACCCATGACGTCATCCCATGACGTCATCAGGATTACGCAATTTCTGGTCATGATGATGCAATATTTAGAGTCTAACAAACACTTACTACTCAAGTATCACCCTGAAATTTTCTACGGAGATAAAGGGGCCTACTGGACGTTCGAGACTTTCAAAAACCGGCTAACTACAAAACGAGCATGGCGGCAAAGCGGAGTTGAAAGTTTTAAATTGAATTTTCTCGCGATTGAATGATCCAAACGCAATGAAACTTGGCACAGCAAATGTTTATACACATTGTAATGCACTGGTATCTAATTTAGTTTAATTGTTTACATAACCTCAAGATGGCGGCTGTGTTAATTTTAAAATTTAGTATTTATTTCATGTGTTGTAATCATGCGATCGAAGTGAAAGTTTGAATAATGAACCTACGCAATAATTTTCCTTTAATGGTACATGACTCTATGGCCTATACATATAACAATCCAACATGGCGACCATCCGAAATATTTAGACGGTTCTCAATATCTACGAATCTATTAGAGCAAATAAACTAATTTTTTTCTGTTCATAGGGGCTATGAACATAAGTTCACCTATAGGACTTTCAATAACCTGGCGATCACAAATCCAACATGGCGGCTACGCGAAGTATAAATAATCACATGGACGTTTCTCGCAATTTAACCATCCGAGAGCAGTGAAACTATGTACAGTAAATCCTTATACAAATGTTAATCCGCCGGCATCTAATTTATTTCAATTGTTTCCATAACCACAAGATGGCAGCTGTGTGAAATTTAAAAATCTCGTTTTTACTTCTTGGGTCCTATTCATGCGATTGAAGTTTGAATATTACACGTACATAATAATCGTCATGGAACAGTATATAACTCTAACACCTACATATATAAAAATCCAACATGGCGACTATTCGCAATATTTAGTCGGTTCTCAATTTCTACGAATCCATTACAGCAATCAAACTGAAATTTTGTATGTTGATAGAGGCAACTATCATAAGTAGAATATATGAAAATAGGCTATAGTTATTCACGGAACTACTTGTTGTTGTTGTGTTTAGGGGCTTTTAGAACATCGTGGTAAATAGTCCCATTGTGATGACTGTAGTAGCTTGTGTAGCAGCCCTAAATTCAAAACTTCTTATGAATCCTGATCTGAAACACTGCAAAAAAAGCGTGTTAGAATGGACTGTATTCTCTTGATAACACAGCTCATGCATGAAGGCCTACGAGCAACGTCTATCAAATATAAATAGCTCGCAGCGGCCAGATTACACACAAAACACCCACAGAGCGGCGCCACAAAATTTAGAAGCACGTAGAGATATGTTAAGTTGACCAGACCCTTCTTCCTTTTGAGGGTGGGATAGAGCCGTGATGGGCAGACGAAAGGGTTAGCTCGAGCGGAAAAAACCTCTTTACCCCTTGAGCAGGCGGAAGAACGTTCCTTCCCTTTCATTTAGGAAGACAATAGGAAATGTTCATTAATCATGTAACATTGTCACAGGCATTGAGTCTTGACTGCCGAAATGTTTTGCAGGTGGCTCGGTTATCACAAGCGACCTCCACTCTGTCGAGAGAGAGCAGCCAGCTTGAACTAAATTACAACAGTATCTAGTGTAACTAGAGCCTCCGTGGCTTAGGCGGCAGCACGCCGGCCTCTCACCGCAGAGTCCGTGGTTCAAATCCCGGTCACTCCATGTGAGCCTTGTGCTGGACAAAACGGAGGCAGACAGGGTTTTCTCCGGGTAATCCGGTTTTCCATCAACAGTATCCACTATCATTTCATTTCATCAGTCATTCATTTAATCATTGCCCCGAGGGAGTGAAACAGGCTTCGGCAGCCGGCACAGTTCATATCCTCGCCGCTGGATGGGGGCTTAATTCATTCCATTCCCTGACCCGGTCGGTCGACTGGAAGCAGGCTGTGGATTTTTCATCTAGTGTAACTGTTCAATTTATTCGGGGTGGTGGTTGTGTATTGACAACAAGGACAACATTTCACAACCATATATTTTCATAGTAACTCACAATAAGACATGTTATGTCCTCTCTCATTATTACTATCTATTATCAACACATCACTATCATTCATTCCAACAAAAAGAATCACAACAAGACCCATTCCATTCTCCATAGAGAATCCCAACAGCATTCCATCATCATTCTCAACAAGAAGAAGTTCAACAAGTGACCATCATAAAAAAGTAATATATTCTATATATAAACATGAAACTTTATAGGGCAAAGCCCCCTACTACCTCACTGCTGGACCACCACAATGAATCCCATAGCTCAATCGCTAGACTCCTTGCAATGGCCCACCAGCAAGAGGTGGCCATGCTACTAACCATATATTTTCCTTCAAGAAAGGAACCGTTTCACTAGATCAGGTGTATACGCATGTGAATCATCAACTAGCCATGACTTCACTAAGGTAAATTTGCTAAATAAGGCCCACTTAACGTTTAAAGATTTCTTGTATTTTTACTACAAGGGGGAAAAATCAGAACGTTGTCCTGGATTTAATTTGAAGGCAAGCAGTATTGAAAACATGGGTTGATAATTAGAATCACTGGAAAATATTTCAGTAATAATACAATATTTAACATGTGAGTAACGGGCCTTATTACGAACACCCGTTCCAAATAAGGCCCACTACTTTTTCCAAATAAGGCCCATTTGTAAATCAAATGAGATATAAAAAAATTGAAATAAAACGCAAAATAACAATACAGCACATTAATTTACTAATCACATTCTTTGAAATAATATACACCAGGTTTTTTTATGATAAATTTCAAGAACACGAAGAAGGTTTATTAAGATACCTAGAAATAGTAACAAAAGAGCGTCGAACACCGTTTACATCTAGACTGAAGCAAACATTGTGGAATCGTTTGTTTCAACAGTTGTAGTTTATAGTCTAGCCGTTAGAGGCTAGTAGCTGTCAGAAACATTAAGAATCTTGTATAATTTCTAATATTACTAATATTAGAACCGGGCCTTATTTGGCTAGAGTACCTTACAAATGTATTTATGCCATTTTGCTAATGTTGGTGTTGGTGATGGTGATGTAATCTATATTTTAGTGGTCCCCCAACGTCAGTCAGATTAGGCTATTGATTCCGTGTTTTCATTTATTACTGTATAATTAATTACGTACGGTATGTTATTGCGTGTCTAATTGCTCAATTGTAGTTATCATGGAAAACTAACGCATAATATGTAAGCCTTTTCAATAGCCGAGAGCGCCAACGCGCTACCTCGTGCCTCGGTGGTATCTGGAGAGCGTGGGTTCAAATCCCACCTCGGCCGTCCTGAAAATAGTTTTCGTGGTTTCCCATTTTCATCCCCAGGCAAATGCCAGGGCGGTTCCTTTCAAAGGTCCATGGCCAATTTCGTTCCTATATCCCTTCCCTGACCCGTTCTGAAAAGATAAGTACATGACCATTGGCTGAATTAATAAAATTATTATAAGCTTTATAAAAATGTTAATGACATTATCATAATTACGTTCTCTTTATTCATTAACAGATGGCAAAATCAGACTTCATTACAATTTCAATAAGAATACTACCATACTGTAGATTACGACACAACAGTGTTTTATCAGGATCTTTGTCATTTTGGACAAATTCAAAATTTCCATTGGAGTAAGAACATAAATATTATTCGTCTAAGTAAGTTATAATTACATGAATTTATTGCTGTGTTTCCTTTGTAACTTATCCTTTAGACCTAGTACTTTTCATTCCTTATCCTGATTTTTCGTCTTTACAAGGCAACTCATTTTGTTTGCAGGTTCCGCTCAATAGAAAGCCCTCATTATTCACATAGAAAACACACTTCACACCGTGTTGAGCATCTCAAGGAAAAGAAAATAGGTATCGTTTATGTATCTAGGCAGTAGGTTGAGTAGGGATGGACGGAGCAAAACAGAAAGTACGAAGTAGAATTGCTCAAGCAAAAGCTGCGTTTAACAAAAAGAAAAAGATCTTAACTACGGTACAAAGAACATTAGCCTTGAAATCAGGAAAAGGTTTCTGAAAGCATATGACTGTCTGGAGTGTGGCATGCTACGGCTGTGAAACCTGTACTCTGGGGACTGTGGAAGAGAAGAAGCTACATTCTTTTGAGATGTGGTGCTATAGGCGCATGGTCAAAATAAAATGGATTGCAAAGGTTAAAAATGAAGAGGGTTTGAAAGGAGTGGGGGAGAAGAGAATTTTGTGGCAAGAATACAATTTACAGGCCATCTATTGAGGCACGAAGGAATCCTATAAACCACCATAGAGGGGCGTGTTGATGGAAAAAAGACTTAGAGAAAGACCACGCCTGAGGTATATGGATCAAATTAAGGAAGATGTGGGTTACAAGACCTACGGAGAAATTTAGAGTAAAGCGGAAAGGCGCGAAGAGTGGAGATTTTCTGAAAAACCAATTCTCGGATTGACCACTAGAGGAGAAGGAGATACAAATACCAACTATTTAGATATATACACATCAAAAACAGTATTGCATAACACTTCTATGCCATGCTGCACAGCGTGTGTGGGATTGTGGGTGAGGTTATTACAAAAGAGACGGCATTCTGACAAATCCTGAAGACTTGATTCATGTGAGGAAAAAAAATTACAAACAGAAAGATATTTGGCCTGTTAAACAGGGACTGATATGTGTTGTAATCTTGCCATCCTGTGACGTTTCAATAAGGATCATGGCCATCACGGGCGTCCGGCAGGGCTCTTCCTCGCCGTGGCATACCACAGATTCAAAGTTGTCCAGGTCCTCTTGAGACAGGCGATCCCACTCTTTGAGGGCGGCCTCCATGATCTCTTGGCGGTTCATGGGAAGGCGTGCACGCTGAGCAATAGCATGCTTCAGCATATCCCAGACATTTTCGATACAGTTCATGTCCGGCGACATCGCAGGCCATTCCATTCGTGCAATGGTGGACTCCTGGAGGAAGTTTTCTACTACCGCCGCTCGATGTGATAAGTATATGCAATATTCTCTTGATGTTTATATATTATTTTCGCAAAATTATTTTGATTTATATCAAATTAAAGCCCACATTTGTTACAGATCTGTTCTTTACTATTTTTTATCAAAAATTTCCTAGAACACTGAGGTAAATTATTAATAACGATGTTTTGCTCGTATTTACATTAGTTTCTTTTCATTTTAACAACATCGCTGAAGAAGGCCATAATATTCATTTATGATTATTGATTAAGGTGTAATGAATATATTAAATGTCTATTGGTATTCATTGAGATTAAATCGTCGATAAGGAAACCTATTCGATGTGATTAAATTCATATAACTACGATGATGCCCACATAACCCCAAGCTACCGTGCTCTTTCTTGGCTTAAACCTGATGAACGCCGTAAATTTCACTTGCTGACATCCATTTATCGATTTCTGCATGAAAACACCTCCACGTACATGTCATCAAAATGTAGTTACTTGTCCTCATATCATAATCGAAGCACTCGATCTGGCTCTTCCCTCGCCATCCCCATCAACCGCTCATCCAAGTTTAACCACTATTTTGCTGTAGCTTGGTCTCGACTATGGAATTCAACTCCTGCCGATATATGAAATTCCACAACAATAAAGAAAATTAAGGCCGCATGCCGAGATTGACTCTTGAATACTGCTGATTGACCCGTGTGAATGGTGATGGATGATAGGACGTATGACTGAGCTAGGATTATATCAAGGATATTATAGAAAGGTCTGTGACATTGTGACTATTATTATTATTATTATTATTATTATTATTATTATTATTATTATTATTTGTATTGTTATAATTATTCATGTGCCTTTTTCATGAATATTAGTATTAGCATAATTTATTTACTCCGTATTTATCATCATAATAATTTTTTGTATTTCCAACATTGTCTCATATGTACTGGTACCATATTACGTGGTTAAGTGTAAGAGAGGGCCATGTGCCCTAACTTCACCACTACCGAAGACATAAAATAAAATTAAAATAAAATCCATAGCAATAGGTCATAGATCGGTTAATTGATATGACTATAGCTTATAAGAATACACAGCGTACCCAGTGCCGGATTTCTGCCTAGGCCTACAAGGCCCCGGCCTAGGGGCCCAGCCAGCCTAGGGGCCCCGGTGGCGGAATCTTATCTGCTTATGAGGAGTTAAGTAAAAAGTTTGACTTTCTTACGAAACTACATCGTTTGGAATCTAAAGACATCCGTGAAGGAGCCAGAAACCTTATAACTTTTTATCCGGGGGACTTGGATAGGATTTTGGAAAACGAGTGTCTAGACCTGCAAGCTCATTTGTCTTCAAATAATGAAGTCATGGAGTTATCGTCACTGAAGCTATACAAATACTCATCAGAAAAAGGCTTTTTGGACATTTATCCAAACGTAGGAATTGCACTCCGAATGCTGTTGTGTACACCAGCGTCAAACTGCTCAGCAGAACGGTCTTTTTCAGCACTAAAGAGAGTAAAGAATTACTTAAGATCTAACATAGGAGAGAACAGGCTCAATTCACTCTCGATAATGTACATAGAGTCAGAAATAATGCAGTCATTTGACTATGGTGTCATTCATTCTTTGGCACAGAAGAAAGTTCGTCGTATGATTCTATACATTTTATAGAATAACTAACTATAGTAACATAGACTGTATTATTCTGATGTCTATTTAAGTTATTAAAGTCGATTAAGAATTATATGTTCTGTAGTAGTGCATTTAATTTGCTAAATTTCCAAAATAGCTTCGAGATGGTAGGGGAGGCCCAAATGTCAAGTGCCTAGGGGCCCTGGATCTCTAAGTCCGGGCCTAAGCGTACCAACGACAAGAATGCCCAGAAGGAAACTTAAATAAAATAAACATGGTGTATTTATTAGTGGGAAAATGAGCGAAAGGTAACAGACCCCAGCCGTTAGACAATGTGTTGTGCAGCAACCAATCGAGACCTGTAGCTCAAGTGTAATACTACAAGAATAGTAGGGAGCGAACTGGTCCCTGATGGAGATGTCCTGATAGGCTCGTACTGTACACAGTAAGTAACTCGCAAATTGCTGCCACAGGTTCAAGTAAATCTTTGAGGACTTTCGCGTCAGCTACTTGAGGCTTTTGCATTTCCGAGTTGTAACATCGGGAAACGTCGTTCCCGTCTGCTGTTTGTCTCCATTTGTCAAGCAGTGAGCCAGAGGACGCAAATCGCTTATCCCAAAACCTGTCGTGAAGCCAAGACAAATCGCGCCCGAGACGGACCGACCAAGCTTTGCTGCTATTTATGAGCACTGAATTGAACATGTACCGTCCAGAGTTTGTGGGGAAGATTCAGGGGGAGGCGTGAATCCATTACTTCACTCAAATCTACTTCACTACGCAACAGTATACTGGTGACAGGTATCGATTTATTATTATTATTATTATCAGCAACAAACCGACAGTAGTGGCTATGCTGGCTAAAGCGCAGCATTAGGTCATGGGGCCAAGCTCTCTGCTGACTCGGTAGACGCGTGGGTTCGAGCCCCACCGTCGGTCGTCCTTGAAATGGTTTACCGTGGTTTCCCATTTTCAACACCAGGCAAATGCTGGGACGGTACCTTCTGACAGGCCACGGCCGCTTCCTTCCCCATCCTTGCCCAGTTTCATTCACCATCATTCATTTCATCTCTCATTAACTCCTCTCATGAGGTTGGCGTCAGTAAGGGCATCCGACCGTAAAAGCCATCGCCACAAAGACTTCCATCGCATCTCATCCCCGACACCGTTGGAAAACGGGAATAATAAGGGGTAGACATACAATTATTATCAGCAACAACAATTAATCTAACAGGAATTACGTCAAGACGACTAACTGTATGAAAAATGTACACCTGATCTTGATTGAACACTACCAGATGTACTGCAAAATCTTAAGTTTATTAACTTAATTTAATTTGTTGTGTGTTGGTTTGTTTGTTGTTTGTTTGATTGTTTGTTTGTGTGCCTGTGAATTTAATTAATCCATGTTCTGAACATTAATGGATATTTAAATTAAACCCTCACCACTGCAATAGACAACAATAGATTTGGCCTATATTAAATTTGCTATTTTTGAAATGTTATGTTTGTAAGTTAGACAACACGATTGTACCCAATATTGTAATGGTCGGTTCCCTAATCCTGAAAAATGACTTGAGATTAATAAATACACTTGGATGACCAAGCGATCATCAACAGATCCTTTATACTTTGATCTACAAGTATGGCTGATGATATTTACAATATATACTCATTATTTGTTGTTGTAGTAGTAATTAAACTAGCACAGCTATGATATTTAGCCATCTTGGAGCACTTCCTCGTTATCACTGAGAAGTTGCGAGAGTAGGTGACCCAGTTGTGGTCAGTTAATAATGCTACTGAAGAAATTATTCCTTTAGTATTGGATGATACCATACCGGCCTAAGGTAATAATAAAACACTCTAGTAGCACTGTAAATATAAATAATACAAATCTGTACACTGTACACAACCTAAATTGCGGAGCATTGTACTTCAGGTGACTTGCCACCAATTCTCGGTGTAGTAGCACTCTCTCTCGACCAATAAGAAGAAAGCAAAACAAAACAAAACAAAAAGTAGTACCAACTACACACACAAAAATGACCACATGCGGGAAATGTGCACAATCCATCAGTGTCCAAACAAGTATGATACCATTGAACCCGCATGCATTTTTAAGTTAAGGTATTAGCTCTTAGAACCAAATTCTAATAGGATGAACTCGAATCTTTTCTTACCCACAAAACACCCAAGTTCAATTGCAGCGAAAAACAGACTTTCAAACATACTGTGTATACAGTATGTGTCAGTACACTTTGTGCTCACCATATTCAGAGCAAAATGGTAAATATTGAATATCATGCAGAAAATGTATACTGCTGGAGATACATGTGCACAATATGGTAGACATGCGTGGTACTGGAGCATCAATATCTATAAATAAGAATGAAATCTAGCATTTAAAATGAAGCTTAGTGAGAATTGAATCTTGTTAGGGCCACCACAGATGCACAAGTTACAAGACATTTAGTGAATATTACGCTGAACTATGATCTTGAATATATAAAATATTAAAATCAATATTACAGAAACCTGAAGATTGATAATGACCAAATTTTGGAAGGAGAATAAACCGTATATGAAACTTACTGTGTTCTTTTCCGAAAATTATCAGATTGAATATTACGCACAGCCGCCATTTCAAATATATGATATTGAAAAAACAATGACTCACTATCTAGTAAAATAACTTGTGATGATGGCGGGGGAGGAGATATTACCTAAGAGGTTAATGAATTCGGCTTTAGAGGGTAAGAGAAGCAAAGGTAGACCTAGAAGGCGATGGTTAGATTCAGTGTTAATTGATTTCAAATTGAGAGGCGTAGAAACAGAGTATAAATAATAATGTTAAGCCTATGTGTTTTACGTCCCTTTTAACTAACTTACTGCGTCTTAAAGAGACACCGGGTTACCGGAATATTGCCCCAAAGGGGATCATCAACGTGCCAGTCAATCTACTGACACGGCTCCCTCACATTTATGCACCCTCAAATGCAAACTGATTGCGCCGGGATTCGATCCCTCCATATTGGGGTCAGCAGGCGAGGTCGTTACCACTGAGCAACGCAGCCAGTCAGAAGCAGAGGAGGACGCAGTGCTAACTGCTAGTAGGCCCCTAGTGAACTACGATCTGGAATATCTAAAATATATTTTAAAAATAGATGTTCAAGAAAGAACATATAGCCTACTTTCTACTAAATGTATGGGTATAACTCTTTGTCCTTATCACCTCCTATTTTCTTCCTATTCTAAGTGCAAAATGCACACCACAGTATGATATACTGGATTTGAGCAGCGGCGTTCAAACCATAGTTTATATTATACCCCAGCATTTTACAATTTCATCAGCAAACAATCCAAACAACGTAGGAATTCAGTATATTAACACCGACTACTTACAATAGATGAAACTGAAACAAAACTTCGTTGGTCTAAGCGTATCACTGGGAGAAATACATTTGATGATGATGATAATAATTGTTGTTTTAAGGGGCCTAACATCTAGGTTATCGGCCCCCAATGGTTTGGGTGATAGTGAAAGATGAGATGAGAATGAATACTATAATTAATCCTAACTACAGACTTATATACTAGAAGAAGACATGCTAAACAAATAAAGCATAAGGCAAATAAAGAACAGGTAGGAAAGAAACGACCTCAACCCTCGAAGAATGAGGATTGAGGGACTTTGAAGGAAAGAGAGCCATGAAAGGCAGATAGAAAAGGGAAAGAGGAGAAGGTCCGCCCCAAAGTCTGCGGGAAAAGAGGACAAAACCGACCCAGCTCAGGAATCCCTTGGGGTCGCCAACTCTCAAATTCAATAGCCGTGAGCCCTTGAGGGTGTAGCACTATCCAGGATGCACCAGAAGTGGTGGGGCTACATACACCCTGCCTCCTAGAGGGCCTTGTGCAGAAGGCAGGAGAGAACATGAAAAGATAAAGAAGGCTGACCCCTCGAAGAATGAGGGTATCAGGAAAGATAAGACAAGGGCCAATTAACGCGGGAAAGTGAAAGACTAGCTAGGCCTCTGATACCCTAATACCGTCGGGGTCAGAAGAGACCAAGAGTTGACCAAGAGAGGTCGACAGGAAAGAAGACAGAGAGGAGCCCGGCACATGTAAGAAAACCCATTTAATAAACCTACTGCACAGCTGATTTTTAATCGCGCCTATCCTTGGGAGCGAGTGTGCTCTATCGGCAACAACACGAAATTTTTCAATTACACCATATGCATGGAATCACTAACTGGGAATATCGACCGGTATATAGGACAGCTCACATCTAGTAGGCCGTGGATAATACACGCATAGGTCAACGGGTTGCTGGTAGATGTCACTCGTGCAGATCCGGTGGCAAACTTTGTTTTAATTAAATATATATTTTCCATTGCAAAATGCACAACATAACGCTCAATTTTATAACGTGTCAGTACATTAAGAGCCTTACAGTAGTAGCATATGATGTGTAACATGCCACATGGCCGACAGTACCTCGAATGCTTACTTTAAATAACAATACAGCAAAAGTATTAAGATTTAATAAATCATAATTGTTTTCGGCAAATATGATATTATGAATATTTTCACATGAACGAACGACAACTTGAAGATGATTTATTGTAGGAATATCTGTAATGGGGCCTCCAAATCTTGAAGTAAACCTTATGCGATATACATTCCACATAGCCATATGGCCGATAGTACGTCGTGGTACCAATCTCCGCCACCATGCGCTCATTGTTCCGTTAATTGCCTCTATCAACATACAAAATGTCAGTTTGTTTGCTGTAATAGATTCGTAGATATCGAGAACCGACTAAATATTGCGGATGGTCGCCATGTTGGATTTTTATATATGTAGGTCTTAGAGTCAAGTACTGTTCCGTGAAGATTATTGTGTACGTATAGTATTCGAACTTCAATCGCATGACTAGGACACAAGAAGTAAAAACGAGATTTTAAAGTTTCGCACAGCTGCCATCTTGTGGTTATGGAAACAACTGAAAACAATTAGATGCCAGTGGATTAACATTTGTATCTGGATATTGTGACCGTTTAGTTGATGTCAACAACCACGATGACTCAACTAACGACACATAAATCGAATAAAAAGTACCGTGAGGATCAGGTGACCTTCCAAAAAGGCTAAAGCGGCACGAGAGTCCGTAGTCCACAGGGATCGTGGTACATGGTGACGATGGTCATAGACCGCCTAAGGAAAGGTTCACCTTAAAACTAGACAGAAAATAAACATCCAGACTCATGTAAAACACCGTGAAAATTTATTAAAATTCACAAGCCCCTAGCCTAGTTTGGAGGGTTATAATCGGCTAGTCCGCATAATAAATAAACTAAGATAAAGAACAGGTCCCCTACCTGAGAAGTTACTGAAAACCCTCGCGAAAGATCTAACTCACAATGATAAAGCAACAACAGCAACGCTAGGAATATGGCACGACGCAAGTCCCTAGTTCAAGTTACAAGATCAAGCTAATATCTGAATTTACATTTAACAGGGTAGCAAAACAAATCTAGGTTAGGATGGCACCATTTCGACATTTAAATTTAACATTAATTCAACTATCTAAGTCCTATCAATTAACAAAATTTACGGCGATGACGTCCGTAAAAGAAAACAATTACATCCAAAAGCTAAGTGTACAGCCATGAAAAACAAACAATTTAATTATGCTTAATAACTATGTGCTAACAGCACACAATAAAGTAACATGTAGGGTTAAATACACTTGACATCATAAATTAATAACGAAATAGACACAGTAGTTTTATTAAAAATTCCTGCCTACACCTTGGTTTACTCTTTGTAAACCATAGTCATCTAATGTGTATAGTTACGGTGACGAATGCGCAGTTGAGACCACGTCTGACATCGCATGGCCTGAGCTCCACAAGCTACGAACTCTAGGTTCGCACATGCTTCAGGTCGCTACAAAAATGTCAACTGTCCTAGTCATTTCCTCACAAGGAAATTATCTTCAACTGCACGGCTATGTCAACAGTTCCAGAATGCAAAGAACAAAGTTAGATAGAAAGAATCGTTAGTTAGGCTTGTTTTACAACAATTATGCATTTTATTATTAGAATGTCGGTTTATAGGTTTATCGTAGGTTTATGGCGAATAACATTGACAATAGCCTGGGCACGGAGTGTCTCCAACTGAGATCATTCTCCACCAAAAAGCCTCGACTCAACAGTCGGAATATAATCAACGAGTATAACAACTCGGACACACAATAACACGGGTTACCAGCGGCGCTAAGCTCGCGTTCAATAACTCTGGGATAGGCCTGTACAACAGTTACCTTCCAGTAACATCTGGTCAACGGGATCATCCCCGGACAAAGCATACAATAACATCCTGCTATAACAGGGTAGACTTCACCATCCTATAGAAAACCTTACATAACTGTACCTGTTATACGACAATACACGCAACAGAGCGTTAAACTAACAAAAACCGATCCATAAAACAAGTGATCAAATACAAGAGTGGAAACTGATTTCCATAAGCAAAATAGCAATGAAAGGAAAAGCGAATACAAATTGTACTCTGTCCTCGTCTATAGTAGTTTTGTCTCACAATGAAGCAGGCGTGCTCTAGGTCACTGGGTTACATAACCAGTTTATTCAAGGCCGGCGATTTAATCAATACAAAACCTGCACTTGGCCGGTTCATAAAAAACTTTACCATAAGTTACGGATCTCTACAGAGTCCGTGTATCAAACGCACGCTATAAATCTGAGTATAGTAATACACTTCCGTCTTTCTACCAAAGACGTCTAAATGAAAGTAAACTTACAATAACTGAAGCTCTTTGCTTTAAAAATATGCAACTCAGTAGTTGCTAGAACATCAAATAAAAACGTGTCTCACACGACACAAGAAAAATATGATAAATGTGGCACAGATTCACACACTAGATCTGCTTAATGATACGTTGGGAACCGCGTTCGATGCTAGGCAACGAAACATTCCTTCTAGTTGTTAGGTTCAAACATGACCAAGAATAGCTTCTGAGCTTATTCAAAATGAAATATAATGCATTTACAAACTGGTAGTTACTGTCGACTACCTAAATGATACGACCGTTCTAACGACAGTCAGGGGTGTAACAAAGGATGGCTGCGAAGAATGCAGTCAATTAATAACCAAGGCATCTGATTGCCATAACTACAGTCAGCAAAGACTTGAAAATTACCCCAAGTAGAGTTGAACAAAATAGCCTCAAAATGACTACGATCAGGTTCAGCAAAAAGGTAGGCATTGACGTTCCACGACGTTCACCAAGCTGCACCAGGGCTGACCAAAATGTCTGACCCCAAGGGTGTCTCACTCTAAACTGAAATAAATGACATCTAACTAATCTAGTTACATCCCTACCTAGAAAAATGGCTGACACTGAGTGTGGTTGATTCACAAACTACATTAAAACTACTATACCACCAGAAACTAGAACAAAGAAGGGGTGTGACAAAAACTCACGAAATGGAGGAGCTCTCACTCAGCTCTCTATTCCACAACAAGGGTTGTACATAAACCTCTCTGGCTCTCTGGATCGGTATCCTCCTCATCAGGATTCCCATCCGGACTCCCCCAAAGACCAGGGTTCGATTTGTCCCTGTCGACATCTTCGTGGATATGCCTGGAAATGGCATTTTGGCTCCTTCCCTCTCGTTCATCGTTCTGGAAGTTCCACCATCATGCTGGTTCCTGTAGAAACGTCACCCCCCCATACTGGGATGGTATTAGCCCATGGTGACTGCTTCAACCATGGTGAATAAAAGTCCAATCACGTGGGTAGCGAAATAAGTTGCGTGATTATTCATCCTCTCACTTCCAAAATTATAATGTCCGTCGTGACTATTATAGGCTTCAATTATAAGATACGACACAGCCTTAATCTTGCAGATGTGGATTAGCATGTGAGCTAACACTATTTTATAATGCTGCACGTGCTAGTGACGCTACTTTTGTATCACGCAGCATCCGTGAATTATACGACGTTTCAAAGATGAAATTTCCACTTTGGCAATTTAAATATCTCATACTATTATAATCACACTTATTCAGGATAATTGTAACACTATTACCTGTATATTTCCACTAGGCATCTGCCCTCCACATACGCGTGGGTAATATGTGATGTCACAGCAATGTTGTGCAATACACTATACTTGCCAATAATTATTTCCCAAGCTTCTTATTTAATTCACTGGACTTCATCGACAGTGAATATTAGTATTTGCTCGCTCGATGGCACCTTATAATCACTTTTTAACGCTAAACAGCGGATATTCTTCTACGTCTCGTAGGACAAATGTAATTCCACGCCTACACAAGGCGGATTCTCAAGACGCAGTGCTCCGGTACTGGGTGTCTCTAGAAAGTAGGTCGTCAAAACGAAAACGTTGAGCGACTACTTACGTTCCTTTTTGCGTATCTGCAAGGGTATTACCTTACCTAAAGTAAAAATAAACATTCTCCAAAAAGTTTTAATAATGCAGCATGACGAAATGGAATATTCTGAGTCTCGTAGGAAAGATAAAAATAATTAATAAGACCTCAGATAATAATTAGCAGTTTACACCAAAGTCAAAAGTGCGATTCACCGCTACTTCAAAGTATCGCGTGATCTCTCAGCTTCACGTGGCTTCCTGGGTGTGTTCAAAAGTACAACATCCCCTCATAAATGCTCTGTCATAAAAAAATATCACATGAACCATAGCTCAGCGGGTTCATCTGCCTCTCTGTCGTTTCAAATAAAATGTTGGGATAACATTTTTATTTGCTTTGAAATTCATTCAAGAGTGATATTTTTTTAGATTGGCTGCATTAAAGGTTCCAATGCGTTCTCCTGTCCTAATGTCTTCTATCACATAACTTCCATTGTTTAAAGGCTGTCGGATACGACTAGGGCCATAATACAAGGATAGAAATTTCCCATATATGCGGTCTATAGGACTAGAAATTCCGGGTCTCCTTATAAGGATAAGGTCTCCTTCTACTAGTGGTTCTCTAAACCTCTGGCGTCTAGTTCTTCTCAAGCGCTTGGCAGCTTGTCTGTCCATAGTCTCTCTTGCAGCTAAAAGTCTGCTGGCATGTGATGGTTGTAAACAAGGTGGATTTACAATCACACGATCCCATATTCTCAGCGGCATCTGGTTCAAATGCAAGACCAAGTCTCAAGCTTCCATCTACCTTAACCACAGGTATTATGGGATTCAAGAAAGGAGTCGGTGATTTCTTGATTGTACCTGCTGCTTCCATCTCATGGATCTTCTTAGCAGCTTCTTCGAGATGTTTCTCGGCAATCGGATAGATCCTTTTCTGGAATGGGGAATCGTCCAGTAATACAAGATCATACTCGTAGTCTAATATCTCACCAGGTGTGGTGTCGAATATATCTCGGTATTCGTTCAGTATTGCCTCAAGATCCTCATGTGTGGGTGCTGATAACGATTCTGCCTCTTCGTCGGCATCTAGTGTCGCCTCAATTTCCTTGCCATTTAATGCTTCGACTACGTCTACTTCGGATAGGAATTCCGGTTCTTCTTCAATTAGGCTCATCTGAATGGGTTCGTTCGGCTTAAACTCTACCGTATTCCGTCCCATGTCAATGATTCCATCATATTTTCTAATGAAGTCTGCGCCTAAAATGGCATCATGATGCAGGCCCTTCATTACGAGAAATTCGTGCAAGTACACGTGGCTCGAAATCTTCACAGTACACAAAATCTGGATTTTGCACGTTACAACGCGGTCAGGTATGACACCTCTGACTCTTATAGCTGAAATGGGCAACTCCGTCACCTCAGAGTTTGCTCTAAGTCTGGCGTGGCAATCGGCGGAAATTACACTAATCATCGCTCCAGTATCGATGAGTATGACTACACTGACTTCATTCAAGGTGGCTACAATCTTGGGTAGACGTGTTAATTCATAATTGTGGTTCGTCGTTCGTCGTTCGTCCAACAAGTCTTCTTGGATTGGCTCCCAGAGTAATATAGAGGCAGTTACTCGGTGCTCAACCAAACAAGAATCTATTGATTTTTCGGAGTTTTTTTTTCTGTCATGGCGAGAAGTACTGGGCTGGTTCTGCTCCGTCTCCTGCGCCGAATGTCTATTTTCCCTCGAAGTAGGGTTCCGTTCTCCCTCTTCTTGGATCTGCAATTCTCTCAATTGTTGGAGGTACTCACGGCTCTCCCGCGCTCTTCCTTTCCAATCCCTGTCTGGCTGGTATCTAGGGTCTCGATTTCTGTCGTAACCCCCACTATATCGATAGTCTCTACGGATACGTCCGTGTTGCTGATTTCTTCCTTCATTCCCTCGGCGGTTGTTTTCATGACGTCGGTTGTCGTCCGTCCTTCGGTCGAATCGCCGGTCCCAATGACTTCGCCGGTCATCATGTTGATTTCGAGTATACGGAGTGTTGTTCCATTCTCTCCTGTTATAACTGTAATTGTTATCACGTCGCCCAGAATCCTCTGTGGTTTGTGTTTGTTGTGGCGTCTGGCTCACTTTATCAACAGTCGTCAGATTCATATGTCTATCCTCGCGCCTATCAGCCTTCTGCTGACGGTGTGTAGGAAACTGTTCTGTGTTAGCGTCCAACCTTCGCAGTATCTGGTCACACTGCTGGAAAGTGGATGCCCCTGCAGCGATTAACACACGTTGTACATCCGCAGGGTACTGCCAAACAATTGTGTTCACCAAATCTTGTTCGGACAATGGAGGCTGAAGACAACGGAGCTTCGCGAGCTGTATTGCGAAGTAATTCGCATAACGAGTAGGTGTATTGGAACTGTACCTTCGAGTGTACATCTCAGCTCGGATGCTCTGCTGGATGTCGCTCGACCAATATGTTCTTAATAACGCTTCCTTAAAGTCTTGGTAGCCTGTGAATGAGTATCGGAATGCTCTGAACCAGGTACCGGCTTGTCCCTCAAGCAGTCGTTCTATAACTCTTAGTTCCCTCTCTGGAGTTACCATAGTATCACGTAAGTAGCTTTCGACATTTGCTAGGAATTCCACTGGAGTAACACCGCTCCCAGTTCCCGAGAAGCGAGCTGGTTGCTCCTCTCTTGAACGAATTATGGTGACATTTCCCTGCGTATTCGCGGGTCTGAAAGTATTTTGCATGTAACTCTGCGTAGGAGTGTTAGTCTCATGAATAATTCGATTAGATGCTGGTTGAAACGGTTTAGCGTTAAAGTTCAAGGTCTGACCTTGCGCTAAATTAGTGAATTGTGACGGTTGCGGTTCCATAGGCGCGCTGGGTTGGAAATGGGTAGGCATCATTCCTCCTGATTGAGATATAGGCGTTTCCTGAGATTCTCCCATCTGTGGGTGTACGTGTCTCTCTCTTGGAGTCGTCACGAGTCTGTCCAGGCGTCTTTCTATTACTTCAAGACCTGGGATGGTTCTGGCTGCGACTTTGTTGCCTAAGTCGTTCAATTGCAGCTCGATCCTGTCAACCTTTCCCTTGAGGTTTGTGTCTACCTCGCGTATGGCCGTCCTAAGGTTATAACTGAGGTCTAACCTCTCGGTCACCGTGACTTCCTCAAATCTCTTTTGTAAGGAATCGATATCTCCTTCAACTCTGGACATATTTTCTTGGATTTTACCCACATCGTCTCTAACCTCGGCTACCTTAGCCTCGACTGTAGCTTCGTGTTCGTTGAGGTCACCTCTCAATAACATGAGGTCAATTTTGTGTTCCTCATGATGAACATCAACTGTCTCACGTAGACTGGCTACGGTTTCCGTCAATTCAGAAATGTTTCTCCTGTTGGTGTTAAGTTACTCTTTAATCTCCATCATGCCATCAACGATAGTCTTCACGTTGTTATTAACGGCATTGGCAGCTCCTCTCATCAAGATTAAACCAACGTTCATGGTTGACATGTCCTTCTTCACATTTCCGATAAATCCCTCGACGTGATCTAGTCGAGTCCCGAATTCTTCCCTGGTATGTTCCAGATCTGCTCTCATGTCTATCTGGACTTTATTCAAGGTTGTCTGAATTTGAGCTGTGTGCTCCTCCAAACGGTTTTGCACCTCCTCCCTAGCTCTATTCATCTGGTCGGTTAAGCAATCTACGCGCTGGTTAGCCTCCTGATGGTGTCGTATGACATCAACCCTAACAGCTGCTAAACCTTTCGTCAGATCATTTCTCTCTTCGATCCTATATGTGTCCATGTCTGCCCTGACTTGAGTTAAATCAGCCCTAACATTATTTACAGAGTGAGTGTTAATCTCTAAGTCCTGTCTTACATTGTTCATAGACTGAGTGTTAATCTCTAAGTCCTGTCTTACATTGTTCATAGACTGAGTGTTAATCTCTAAGTCCTGTCTTACATTGTTGACTTCCTGTCTAACCTGGTCCACATGACCACTGACATTGTTGACTTCCTGTCTAACCTGGTCCACATGACCACTGACATTGTTGACTTCCTGTCTAACCTGGTCCACATGACCACTGACATTGTTGACTTCCTGTCTAACCTGGTCCACATGACCACTGACAGTATTTACAGCCTGAGTATTCTGACCTAAGTCAGCAGTAATCTGTTGAAGATTGGCATTCACACCTGCCATCATCTCTCCAAACACACGACGAATAGTTTCCTCATCCATAGATAAGAAATATATGTGAAAGTGAGGGATCAATTTCTACTGGAACTTACAGCTATGATTAGTTACTTGGTGGTATAAAGCTTGCTTCATTTATATAAATATCACGAGTACAGCTGGAGTATGCAAACTAAGTGCTTCTACATTTACAAAGACAACGGTGAGCAAAGCAAAGTATTACATTTACTTAGGATGAGGCATCATCAAAGAAAATCCTATCCTTCATTTATTCAACACTAAAGCCTCACCCCATGGGCTTCTATCAAACATGAATGCCATGCGGTCAATTGATCTGCAGTACGACTTTCTAAGTTCGTCCCAGTCCTGTCAATTTACCATTAATCAACATTAGGATCCTCAAAAAAATAACATGGTACTGAGGGTCACCACGTTAACGTCGGCACATGAGTTGGGCGCCATTTTATGTGACCGTTTAGTTGATGTCAACAACCACGATGACTCAACTAACGACACATAAATCGAATAAAAAGTACCGTGAGGATCAGGTGACCTTCCAAAAAGGCTAAAGCGGCACGAGAGTCCGTAGTCCACAGGGATCGTGGTACATGGTGACGATGGTCATAGACCGCCTAAGGAAAGGTTCACCTTAAAACTAGACTGAGAAAATAAACATCCAGACTCATGTAAAACACCGTGAAAATTTATTAAAATTCACAAGCCCCTAGCCTAGTTTGGAGGGTTATAATCGGCTAGTCCGCATAATAAATAAACTAAGATAAAGAACAGGTCCCCTACCTGAGAAGTTACTGAAAACCCTCGCGAAAGATCTAACTCACAATGATAAAGCAACAACAGCAACGCTAGGAATATGGCACGACGCAAGTCCCTAGTTCAAGTTACAAGATCAAGCTAATATCTGAATTTACATTTAACAGGGTAGCAAAACAAATCTAGGTTAGGATGGTACCATTTCGACATTTAAATTTAACATTAATTCAACTAGCTAAGTCCTATCAATTAACAAAATTTACGGCGATGACGTCCGTAAAAGAAAACAATTACATCCAAAAGCTAAGTGTACAGCCATGAAAAACAAACAATTTAATTATACTTAATAACTATGTGCTAACAGCACACAATAAAGAAACATGTAGGGTTTAATACACTTGACATCATAAATTAATAACGAAATAGACACAGTAGTTTTATTAAAAATTCCTGCCTACACTTTGGTTTACTCTTTGTAAACCATAGTCATCTAATGTGTATAGTTACGGTGACGAATGCGCAGTTGAGACCACGTCTGACATCGCATGGCCTGAGCTCCACAAGCTACGAACTCTAGGTTCGCACATGCTTCAGGTCGCTACAAAAATGTCAACTGTCCTAGTCATTTCCTCACAAGGAAATTATCTTCAACTGCACGGCTATGTCAACAGTTCCAGAATGCAAAGAACAAAGTTAGATAGAAAGAATCGTTAGTTAGGCTTGTTTTACAACAATTATGCATTTTATTATTAGAATGTCGGTTTATAGGTTTATCGTAGGTTTATGGCGAATAACATTGACAATAGCCTGGGCACGGAGTGTCTCCAACTGAGATCATTCTCCACCAAAAAGCCTCGACTCAACAGTCGGAATATAATCAACGAGTATAACAACTCGGACACACAATAACACGGGTTACCAGCGGCGCTAAGCTCGCGTTCAATAACTCTGGGATAGGCCTGTACAACAGTTACCTTCCAGTAACATCTGGTCAACGGGATCATCCCCGGACAAAGCATACAATAACATCCTGCTATAACAGGGTAGACTTCACCATCCTATAGAAAACCTTACATAACTGTACCTGTTATACGACAATACACGCAACAGAGCGTTAAACTAACAAAAACCGATCCATAAAACAAGTGATCAAATACAAGAGTGGAAACTGATTTCCATAAGCAAAATAGCAATGAAAGGAAAAGCGAATACAAATTGTACTCTGTCCTCGTCTATAGTAGTTTTGTCTCACAATGAAGCAGGCGTGCTCTAGGTCACTGGGTTACATAACCAGTTTATTCAAGGCCGGCGATTTAATCAATACAAAACCTGCACTTGGCCGGTTCATAAAAAACTTTACCATAAGTTACGGATCTCTACAGAGTCCGTGTATCAAACGCACGCTATAAATCTGAGTATAGTAATACACTTCCGTCTTTCTACCAAAGACGTCTAAATGAAAGTAAACTTACAATAACTGAAGCTCTTTGCTTTAAAAATATGCAACTCAGTAGTTGCTAGAACATCAAATAAAAACGTGTCTCACACGACACAAGAAAAATATGATAAATGTGGCACAGATTCACACACTAGATCTGCTTAATGATACGTTGGGAACCGCGTTCGATGCTAGGCAACGAAACATTCCTTCTAGTTGTTAGGTTCAAACATGACCAAGAATAGCTTCTGAGCTTATTCAAAATGAAATATAATGCATTTACAAACTGGTAGTTACTGTCGACTACCTAAATGATACGACCGTTCTAACGACAGTCAGGGGTGTAACAAAGGATGGCTGCGAAGAATGCAGTCAATTAATAACCAAGGCATCTGATTGCCATAACTACAGTCAGCAAAGACTTGAAAATTACCCCAAGTAGGGTTGAACAAAATAGCCTCAAAATGACTACGATCAGGTTCAGCAAAAAGGTAGGCATTGACGTTCCACGACGTTCACCAAGCTGCACCAGGGCTGACCAAAATGTCTGACCCCAAGGGTGTCTCACTCTAAACTGAAATAAATGACATCTAACTAATCTAGTTACATCCCTACCTAGAAAAATGGCTGACACTGAGTGTGGTTGATTCACAAACTACATTAAAACTACTATACCACCAGAAACTAGAACAAAGAAGGGGTGTGACAAAAACTCACGAAATGGAGGAGCTCTCACTCAGCTCTCTATTCCACAACAAGGGTTGTACATAAACCTCTCTGGCTCTCTGGATCGGTATCCTCCTCATCAGGATTCCCATCCGGACTCCCCCAAAGACCAGGGTTCGATTTGTCCCTGTCGACATCTTCGTGGATATGCCTGGAAATGGCATTTTGGCTCCTTCCCTCTCGTTCATCGTTCTGGAAGTTCCACCATCATGCTGGTTCCTGTAGAAACGTCACCCCCCATACTGGGATGGTATTAGCCCATGGTGACTGCTTCAACCATGGTGAATAAAAGTCCAATCACGTGGGTAGCGAAATAAGTTGCGTGATTATTCATCCTCTCACTTCCAAAATTATAATGTCCGTCGTGACTATTATAGGCTTCAATTATAAGATACGACACAGCCTTAATCTTGCAGATGTGGATTAGCATGTGAGCTAACACTATTTTATAATGCTGCACGTGCTAGTGACGCTACTTTTGTATCACGCAGCATCCGTGAATTATACGACGTTTCAAAGATGAAATTTCCACTTTGGCAATTTAAATATCTCATACTATTATAATCACACTTATTCAGGATAATTGTAACACTATTACCTGTATATTTCCACTAGGCATCTGCCCTCCACATACGCGTGGGTAATATGTGATGTCACAGCAATGTTGTGCAATACACTATACTTGCCAATAATTATTTCCCAAGCTTCTTATTTAATTCACTGGACTTCATCGACAGTGAATATTAGTATTTGCTCGCTCGATGGCACCTTATAATCACTTTTTAACGCTAAACAGCGGATATTCTTCTACGTCTCGTAGGACAAATGTAATTCCACGCCTACACAAGGCGGATTCTCAAGACGCAGTGCTCCGGTACTGGGTGACTCTAGAAAGTAGGTCGTCAAAACGAAAACGTTGAGCGACTACTTACGTTCCTTTTTGCGTATTTGCAAGGGTATTACCTTACCTAAAGTAAAAATAAACATTCTCCAAAAAGTTTTAATAATGCAGCATGACGAAATGGAATATTCTGAGTCTCGTAGGAAAGATAAAAATAATTAATAAGACCTCAGATAATAATTAGCAGTTTACACCAAAGTCAAAAGTGCGATTCACCGCTACTTCAAAGTATCGCGTGATCTCTCAGCTTCACGTGGCTTCCTGGGTGTGTTCAAAAGTACAACATCCCCTCATAAATGCTCTGTCATAAAAAAATATCACATGAACCATAGCTCAGCGGGTTCAATATACTGTACCAACTGTTACTGCCCTCGGATGGTTAAATTGCAAGAAATGACCATGTGGATATTTATATTTCGCGTCGCCGCCATGTTGGATTTGTGATCACCAGGTTATTGAATGTCCTATAGGTGAACTTATGTGCATAGCCCCTATAAACATTTAAAAATTCAGTTTGATTACTGTAATAGATTCGTAGATATTGAGATCCATCTAAATATTTCGGATGATCGCCATGTTGGAATGTTATATGTACAGGCCATAGAGTCCTGTACCATTAAAGGAAATGTATCGCGTAGCTTCATTATTCAAACTTTCACTTCGATTGCATGATTACGACACAAGAAATAAAACCTTGAGGTTATGAAAACAATTGAACTAAATTAGATACCAGTACATTACAATGTGTATAAACATTTCCTGTACCAAGTTTCATTGCTTTCGGATCATTAAATCGCGAGAAAGGTCTATTTAAAATTTTCATTTTCGCTTGGCCGCCATATTCGTTTTGTAGTTAACCGGTTTTTGAAAGTCTTATAGATGAACTTCCAGTAGTGTCCTTTATCTCCGTACTCCATTTCAGGGTGATACCGCTAATAGTTTCAGAGATATAGAATGCCGGTGAAATAATTCGCACAGCCGCCATCTTGAGGTTATGTAAACAATTGAACGAAGTTAGATGTGGATGCATTACAATGTGTATAAACATATACTGTACCAAGTTTTATTGCGTTTGGTTGGTTAAATCGCGAGAAACGTCAATTAAAAGTCACAACTTTGCTTGGCCACCATATTGGTTTTGTAGTTACATGCCGGACGTTTGTTTTAGACGATTGCCCTTGACCTTGAAGCCAGCGGGTGAGCCTATACAGAGTCACTCTCTCACACTATCGCTTCACATTTGTCATCACCGATCTGATGTAATGGAATTCCAGACTTGAGCACCTGGCGACACTGACTTGCAGACAGTACAGTCAACGGCGAAGTATTGTGCGACAAGGAAGTACACGTTACGTATTTACGAACAGAACGTCATTATATTTGCCAATGGCTGTACTTCAGTAGGAGTGTGAGACAGCTTCGTCAATCATCGGACCGCTTGGGGCAGCTGATAACAACACAGGTACTGCAGTAACTCGCCTCCAGGCTTCCATTAAGATTTTTCACTCGTCTAAAACAAACGTCCGGCCTGTACCAGGTTTTCAAATTTGACATAGGTGAACTTCTAGTAGTTCCCTTTATCACCGTAAAATATTCCAGGGTGATATCGGTAATAGTTTCGGAGATATTGATGAAATATTTCGTACAGCCGCCATGTTGGATTGGTGAGACGTAACAAAATTTTAAGGACATGGTCGGGGTCGTCCGGAATAATGCTATGGACATACCTAGTTTCATTGAAATCACTCAAGCCGTTTAGAACACCATCTCGCACACACCATCACACACACACGCACACAGACAGACACACGGACAAATGAAAATAGGCTAAAAATTATGTTATTTGTCTTACGTCCCTTTTAACTACTGTGGCTTTTAGAAACGCCGGCGTGCCAGAAGTTTGCCCCGAAAGGGATCTTTAACGTGCCAGTAAATCTACTGACACGGCTCCCTCACATTTGCGCCCCCTCAAATACCAGCTGACAGCGCCAGGATTTGATCCTGCAACCTTGGGCACAGTCAGCAAGAACGTTACCGCTGAGTCACGCAGCTATTCTGTAGAACGACATGGTTGTCAAAACGACATCAACATTAAATAGATGACATCCGTAATACAGTACAGTCAGCAATAATTTTTGATACGTATCTTCGGCTTGGCATCTCCATGGACAAAATTTTGCTCATCCCTTAGCGTATGTTAAGGGTGCGCCATATCAAGATATATTTCAGACAATAGTTTTAGGCAATGATTAGAGGATTATTGACCATTTTGAACGGTTTTGATATTGTGCCAATTAAGGGAGGTATAACTTTTTTCTAAAAAAAACTCAATTTTGTTTTCCACCCAGTTTACAAAGGAATCGAACCCTTACTTTCGATAGGTGCAATTTTATTAATCATGTGTTTATTTTTATTGGATATTTTTTATGTCTTAGAATTATTTATTAGAGTGTATGATGACGTGATTGATTTCCAATTACTTTGCTTAGATTTGAAGTATTGTAATTTAGCAGGATCTGAATCTAGGGATAGTTGTATATTTTAACATTGAACTAATGTGAAGTTTGCGAAGCTGGAATTGTGTTCATGACAAGGAAATTGACCTGTTGTTGACGCGGGGTTTCTCCCAAGCGCCGAGTGGCTGGGTGACTCATTAGACTTGACAACCATGGGCTGTTGATGTGTCCAGGGTATTTTGGAGACCAGGAGGGATGTTCCATATATGGTCATATTTTAATTCTGTTGTTGTGATTGGTTGTATCAGAGGTTGAAGCCAGGTAAACCAGTGGTTGTGGAGGGGGATGACGACTGTTACTTAAATCTGTGGAGGCAAGCGAGAGACACTCAATTTAGAACTCCGGACGGGAGCGGAACTTGAGTTTTGCATCCCGTGAGGATCGGACTTATTCTGTAGACCGCGCGTGGTGCGGTAGGAACTTATTCTTTGGATCACGGGAGGATCGGTACTCCACGAGGGAGAAGGATTTGTCATTTTGGTATTGTGTGTTTTGTTGGTCGAGGAGGAAGTATTACAAACACTAGTAGTGTTTAGGATACAATTACTGAAGTTGCTGGCTATAAGTTCCCTAGTGAATGATGAGCCTAGTTTCAAGTATATCGCCAAGGTTGCTTGTCTCGAATTGCACAAAGTATTGTGATCTAAATAAATAATATTCCGAGACTGTAGCGGCATATTTATTTTTCGATGAATGCTAGTCAAATATGATAGGCATTAGTAAATTCATGAGCGGAGTAAATGCGAAGATCCAACACACGGATTCTAAGCATGTAAATTTAATCAGATCCTCGAAGCAGTCTGATTCGTTGGAAGCTGACCATCAAAGTAACATACATATTCTTCATAATTACAAAGCTGGCGTGTGAAACAAATTTAAGTTGTGCTGCGAGTATATAGGACTAATTCTTTGGGAGAACTTACCCCAGAATTAGTAGAGTTATCGCCACTGCTGAAACCAACATCTGTAAGTACCAGTCAACATTATTCCCGAGGGTCATCTGTATTATGGCATATGTGTATCTGTGTAACAACGATAGGGAGTGTAATTAATCTGTACGATGAGGATCCTCCGAATGTTTGTTCTATGTCTGGTATGATAATACAAGATCGCTTTTATCAGAATTTCAAGTGCTATTATTTATCAGGTTACTAGTGTAGTTAAGTTTGCATGTTTATTGCTGTTGATTATATCGTACAGGTGTTTAACCCCCACGCACCCTGTATATATATAAGTATAGAGAGGCCGGTTAGTTACAGTAGATAGACAAATTATAAATAAACTTTTGAACAGATGGTGGTTTTAGAGTTTTAGAGTTTTAGAGAAGATATATCGAAATTGTCCGGAAATCGAAACATGTTAGGTAGATTTCATTAGAAAGCTAACTATTGCAATGGGTACTGTACCCTTATACCTGGAATGAACCACCAAAAGTCCGCCGCTGGAAAAAATGGATTGTAGCATCTTGAAGTCCCAGCTAAAAAAAAACACAGTGCTACTTGGCGAATAAACTCAGAATAAGGAACAGGGATTTTTTTAAACTAAATGTGCTATAGAAACAAACTACAGAAGAATAGGGTTCTCAAACTGCTCAGGAAAACGAGAATCCATGAAAATCTCGGGAGAAAGGATGTGGATCAGGTCCCTCAGAAACCATCCAAACCTAAAGCACATTCCACTACCATTTAACTACAAAGACAATGCCAATTTTCTATAAAAGTTCAGGGAATCGTAAAAACGTGCCTGTCATATTTATTGATATAAAATACACGCCTCCTATCACTTGCATTTAATATATGCACAACTGACGTTTAAACTGAGTCAAAAATGACCAAATGTCATTACATCTGTTACGATACACACATATATTTCCCCTAGAAACCACTAAAAACATTTACAGTGGCTTTCATAAGCTCAAATAAAAAAAGTCCTCTCGGCACGCCGGAAGGCGGAGGTAGATTTCACCGGACAAACTTGGGGATAGGCGAAAATAGGCAGAAAATGCAGGTTTTCGTAGAAGGATCAGACCTCATTTATTGCGAGAAGGTATCTTATAATTGGAGCTTAATTAACTTTGTTTTTCGTCATTTTATGCATATTTTAAACATTTTATTGTCTTATGGGGACGGTAACCTTCTTGTTATTTGGGGTCCATTTTTATACTTATGGTCACACTGTCCTTATGCAAGGTTTCGACACTGATGTCTAAGTATGTAACGGTCTGTTACTTCTTCACGCAAAATTATATCTCCCGCAGAGATTTTGGTTGGTTCCTCAGTTTAGGGGCTGCGACAACGCGGTCATGTAACCCCGTGTACTTTGGGTGAGTGTAGAATCTGTCTGATGAACGCTGTGAATTGTGATGGCTGTATTAGTCTGTAATTCAGGGAAGGACTGTAGACGGTCAATTTCAAGCAGTAGTTCCTAATATTGCTACCAGATACTACCGTCAACGACACCTAGCTGTGAACTTGGCTACTAGATGCCACCGCAACCAGCAACTCGCAACGATCGTTGGAACTTCCCCTCCAAAGGAAAGCATACTGAGGGATATTTAGCGCTCTTAGAAAATCCGACGACTTCGGCCGGCTTTGAACCCGCGACCTTGGGCATAGAAATTCAGTATGCTACCAGTTACGTCACCGAAGCCGCTTCACACTTAGTCAGATGAAAATCTGAATCTGATCCCGTGCAAGTGCGTTGTCATGGCAACTTCTGATGGCTCATCCCTCATCAATTTAGTTGTGTTGCCATGGCAACCTCTGATAGCTCTTGGCATTTTCTTATAATTCCGAAATCATTTTTCTCATCCCTTGGCGTAATGGTGGGTCATATCAAATATTCTTTCAGACAAAAGTTTTAGGTAATTATTAGGGGAATATTGTTCATTTCGTACGGTTTTGATATTGTGCCTATTAAGAGAGATATGATTAATGTTTCCCGAAAAACCCACTTTTTCCCACCCCTTTGGTCAATGGTTGGTGCTATAAAAACACTCTTCAAACATAAATGTTTGGGCTTTATCCGACACATAGTATGAACTTTGAACGGATTCAATATTTCACATATTAAGAGTGTTATAGCAATATTTCACTTTTTCGAAAAAAAGACCCCCATTTTCACCCCCTTCGACCGATTTAGCACAGTAACGAACTCGACCGAGATTCTATAGGTATACATATTCGGTAAGAAATTCAAAGTGATTGGTGCAAAATTACGGCAGTTATCGTGTCCACAAGAAACTGATATGCATATATATATATACATAAATTATATATAAAATTTTGAACTGACGGTGGTTTTGGGGTCTGGGGGATGTGAAACGCGAAGATATGTCGAAATTTTCCGGAAGTCGTAACATGGTACCCATTGCAATAGTTGGCTTTCTAATGAAAACTACCTAATTACGAATGAAATCGTGGCAAACACCTGCTGTTCCCTAGGTAATGGGAGTTTAACAACAAAAATTTAATGTTATAAAGCTTTTTTAAAAAATATTCCATCCAAAATAAAATGAATTTACAAAAAGTGCTTATCTAAAAATCTTAAAATAAGGCACTACACTACAGTGGTGAAACCGGAATGCCTATACGCAAGTGAATGTCTGGTACTAAACTATAGATTAGATAAACTTGAAGTACTAGAAAGGAGAATCATGAGGAAAATTTTAGGCCCAGTGAAAACAGCAGAAGTATGGAAATTAAGATCTAATGATGAAATATACAGGAACATAGAAAATATAACAGAAATGATAAGAAAAAGGAGATTGCAGTTTTTTGGACATATTTACAGAATGGATGATTCCAGATTAACAAAAAGGATATTCAAGTACCTTTGGGAGAAAAGGGCAACAACTAGCTGGATTCAAGAAGTAAAGAAAGATTTAGAAAGAAATAATATAAGTGAAGAAGAAACGGTGAACAGAGAGATCTTCAGAAAAAGGGTGTTAAGTATGAAAGGATTCCAAGGAAGATTGCCAAAGAAACCTGGTGCGAAGTGGTCCGAGGACAGAAAGAAACAGCATAGTGAACGGATGAAGGAGTACCCGAGGGAACGGAAGAGAAAACAACAAAGTGTGAAGAATTAAAATTGGCACGTGGTCCCAAGCAGGCCTCGTCGGAAAGAAGAAGAGAAGAATTTACCCCTGACGTAGATCTCCGTCATTACAACAACTAAAAACTCTATACAATTTATCTCCCGTCTCATATTACAGTACTTAAATTCTTCTCTACTCAAAATAAAAATTAAAGATAAAAGTTACAACACGCATAAACATAACTATAAACCTTTCTCTAAATCCTGAACATAATTCATATACAACACAAATATCGGTGGAGTAGTTCATCAACAACCCAAGTTAAGATAAAATATTTACAATGGGAAAACTGCCTTCTTCACACACAAAATAGACATAAATTTTCTTCCTATTTCTCCACTTAAATTCCTACAGACTTTAGAAAATATCTTCCCCATACTATGTCTTATTCGGGAAACTATTACAATTTGGGATTCTATAATTCGTACAACTAAGTAAAGACATAATCCATTGACCTCCTCTAACTGGTCTCTCATCAAAATAAAAATACTTAATAAAAATATTATCTTCCCAACCATTGAATAATTACCGTAAATTAAATCTCTGATTTGAACCATTTAAATAGAACTTAGCCTACTAATTTCAATTATATGATTTTATTTCAATAATCTCCGATATTAATAAACACCAACAATACTGCTTCTTTTTAACACATCCTACTTTCAACACCAAATCATGCGCAAGTCTGTCACTACAGACATTCTTCCAACAATTGACCAATGGCCTCACAATGCTCATTGTCTTACTTTCAACAAGTTCCTCCGTCAACACGGGAATAATAAAAATCTCTCTCTTAGAGTAACTTCGTAGTTCCTTTTCAAGTAACATAGTATTCTCAACTAACTTCACGTTAACAAATTTTTATAGCAGTTTGAACATCATTAATAAAAATATCTAATAAAAAATACTGCTTCTATCGATGAATTTATGGGTGAGATATCAAAATCTATTAAGATAAATACAGGTGTACGGCAGGGTGATGGTTTATCACCCCTTCTGCTCACCTGTGTTTTAGAGAAAATTGTAAGAATTTGGAATTTAAAGCTAAAAGAACATAACATTTCGCCAGTAACTTTGGGGAGACGAAACAAAGGCATTGAAATAAGTTGCCTAGCATTTGCAGACGATTTTGCTATATTGTCAGAAAACCTAACAAGTGCAACAACACAAATCAATCTCTTGGTAGAAATAGCCAACAAAACAGGTTTGAGAATCTCCGTAGAAAAAACTAAATTTATTACAAACATCAAGAACGCTTCAAAATACTTGGCAACAGATATTGGCCCAGTGGAAGAAGTAAAGAAATTCAAATATCTGGGAGAAATAATTCAAGAAAATGGCTTAGAAAAATCTTCAGTAGAAGAAAGGGTACACAAGATGGAAAGAGCATATGGTATCACTAAGAATTTTTACAACAAAAAGTGCTTATCTAAAAATCTTAAAATAAGGCACTACACTACAGTGGTGAAACCGGAATGCCTATACGCAAGTGAATGTCTGGTACTAAACTATAGATTAGATAAACTTGAAGTACTAGAAAGTAGAATCATGAGGAAAATTTTAGGCCCAGTGAAAACAGCAGAAGTATGGAAATTAAGATCTAATGATGAAATATACTGGAACATAGAAAATATAACAGAAACTATAAGAAAAAGGAGATTGCAATTTTTTGGACATATTTACAGAATGGATGATTCCAGATTAACAAAAAGGATATTCAAGTACCTTTGGGAGAAAAGGGCAACAACTAGCTGGATTCAAGAAGTTGTTGTTTGAGTCTTCAGTCTTTTGACTGGTTTGATGCAGCTCTCCATGCCTCCCTGTCCTGAGCTAATCGTTTCATCTCTACATAGCTCCGACACCCTACATCCGAGTCAAACTGTTTAACATATTCTAACCTTGGCCTACCCCTACAGTTTTTGTCCTCGACCCTTCCTTCCATAACTAAGCTTGCTATTCCTGGGTGTCTTAGTATGTGTCCTACCAACCTATCTCTTCTCTTCATTAACAGTCGCCAGAAACATCTCTCCTCTCCCACTCGTCTTAATACCTCTTTGTTTGTAACCCTATCTACCCATCTGATCTTCATCATTCTCCTGTAACACCACATTTCAAATGCTTCAATTCTCCTCTTTTCTGCTGCACCAATAGTCCAAGTTTCACTTCCATAGAGCGCCACGCTCCAGACAAAGGCTTTCAAAAATGACTTCCTAATACCTAAATCTATATTCGATGTCAGCAGATTCCTTTTTTTGTAGAAATGCTTTCTTTGCCTGAGCCAACCTACTTTTTATATCCTCTTTGCTTCGTCCATCACTGGTTATTCTGCTTCCTAAGTAACAGAAGTCTCCTACTTCCTTCGGCTTTTCACCTGCCAATTTGATCTCCATAGAGGTTTCTGATTTATTTCGGCTGCATTCCAGTATTTTTGTTTTACATTTATTAATTTTCATCATGAATTCTTTCCGTAAGACGGAGTCCATACCATTCAAAAACTCAGGCTTGTCGGCCAAGATGACCATGTCATCAGCAAATCTCAGAGTTGAAATTATTTCTCCTTGAATCTTCACTCCTACTTTAATTTTTTCTCTAATTTCCTTCATTGCTTGTTCAATGTAAAGATTGAAAAGTATGGGTGATAAGTTGCAGCCTTGCCTTACACCTTTCTGAATACCAGCTTCTCTCTCATGTCCTTCAACTCGAATGACTGCTGTCTGGTTTCTGTACAGATTGTATATCACCCTCCTATCCCTGTACTTTATTCCAATCGATTTCAAAATGTCAAACAATTTAGTCCAAACAACATTATCAAAAGCCTTTTCTAAGTCTACAAAAGCCATGAACGTTCTCTTATCTTTCCTTATTCTACCTTCCAAAATCAGCCTAAGACTTAGTACAGCTTCCCTTGTGGGGCGTGGTGGCTCAGCGGTCTAGCTGAATGCCTCTCACCAAGGCGGTCCGGGTTCGATTCCCGGTCAATGCATGTGAGATTTTCGATGTGAAATGCCATGTCCTGTGGTTCGGATTCCACGTAAAAAGGAGGTCCCGTGGCTCATGATCTCGAGATTAACGGTCACGTTAAACTACAAGCTTCCTTCCTTCCTTGTTCCTACATTTCTCCTGAAACCAAACTGGTCTTCACCCAACTCTGTTTCTATCTGGCTTTCAGTCCTCTTGTAAATTATTCTAGACAGGATCTATGAAGCATGAGTAATCAAGCTGATTGTAAGGTAATATTCACATCTGTCAGCTCCCACTTTCTTTGGTATAGGGATGATTACATTCTTCTTGAAATCGGGGGGTACCTCACCTGTCTCATAAATCCTACACACCAAGTGAAATAACCTTATCAGACCTTCATCTCCTATGCAGCGTAGCAACTCAATCGGTATATCATCTATGCCTGGTGCTTTGTTCCTGCTCAAGTCTTCCAAAGCTCTATCAAATTCTGATCTCAATATTAAATCTCCTTTCGCATCCTCATCAATTTCCTCCTCCCTTTCCATTACATGATTCCCAATCTCCTTTCCCTTATACAAACTCTCTATGTAAGCTTTCCATCTCTCAACCTTTTATTCCCTATCTGTTAGAGGCTTTCCATTTGTGTCCTTAATATTACAGCACTTAGTCTTCTTTTCCCCAAAAGTATTCTTAATCCTTCGATAAGCTGTGTCTACTTTTCCTAATTTCAGACAATTTTCTATACCTGCACATTTCTCTTTCAACCATTCTTCTTTCGCTTCCTTGCACTTCTTGTTAACCTCATTTCTCAGACGTCTGTATTCTGCTTTCCCCTTTTCATCTCTTACATTCTTGTGTTTCCGCCTTTCATCCATCAATTCTAGTATATCCTGAGTGATCCACGGTCTTCTCCCTATACTTTCTTTCCTACCAATATTTTCTTCTGCGGATTTTGTTATTTCATTCTTCAAAAGTGCCCATTCATCTGCAATTGAAGTTTGTTTAGGGTTTTTCATTAGTCCTTCCTTTATACTCTTCTTGAATCATTCGTTTACATCCTTCTCTTTCAGTCTGTCTATTGCCCACCTTTTTGGCTTTTGACTTTTCTTCAGTTTTTTCAACTTTAATCTGCAATTCATTACAACCAGATTGTGGTCAGAGTTTATGTCAGCACCAGGATATGTTTTACAATCCAAAATCTGGTTTCGAAACCTCTGCTTGACCATAATGAAGTCGATTTGGTAACGCCCTGTATCTCCTGGTCTCATCCATGTGTATATTCTTCTATTGTGGTTATTGAATAAGGTGTTAGCTATGACCAATTCATGCTCGGTGCAGAATTATACCAGCCTGCTTCCTCGATCATTCCTTTCACCTAATCCGAAATCTCCTACTATCTTCCCTTCTCTCCCTTTTCCTACCACAGCATTCCAATCTCCCATTACTATAACATTTTCATCACCCTTGATGTACCTCAGAATTTCGTCTATTTCTTCGTAGACCTTTTCAACATCCTCATCATCAGCTTGACTGGTAGGCATATAGACTTGTACGACTGTGGTGCACGTAGGTTTAGTATTGATTTTTGCTACAATAATCCGTTCACTATATTGCTCATAATATTCCACCCGCTGTCCAAGTTTCCTACTGAATATGAGGCCAACCCCTGCTTGGCCATTGTTTGATTTAGTGCTAATGACCCTGTAGTCTCCTGACCAAAAGTCCTGTTCTTCCTGCCAGCGCATTTCACTAATCCCAACCAAATCCAACCTCAACCTATCCATTTCCCTTTCTAAGTTTTCTAACCTTCCACTTCCTAGCAGACTTCTAACATTCCACGCTCCGATCCGTAGAATGTCAGATTTCCTCTTTGTCACTTCTGTGATGTTAACCCCCTCTCGAGTAGTCTCCACCCGGATATCCGAACGGGGGACTAGTTTACCTCCGGATTGAAATTTTACAAGGGAGGAGGCCATCATCACATGTAATTATGCATAGAGAGGTGCATATCCTCGGGAATAGCATACGGCTGTAGTTTCCCGTTGCTTTCAGCCGTGCAGCAGGACTCAGTGTAGCCATTATTTGGCTTATATTATCAATATCTTAACCGTCTATAAGACTAGTAAAGAATTGATTTATTCTGAAAGGCTGCTACTCCCTTTCAGAATAAGTAAAGAGCAATTCTACTAACAAAAATACTAACCTTCTACCATACTGACAATTAAATACCAATATTCTACTAACAAAAAAAACAAAAAAAACTAAATTTCCACCAACAACAAATACTACCACTAAAACAGTGTCACCAGGCACACTCACATGCACCCTCACACATCACAGTCTACTGAAACAATGAACTATAACTAATAAACAATGCAACTGCTACCAGACACACTCACACACCACAGTCTAATAGAACAATGACATATATCCAATAGACAAACTAACTACCTACTTACAACTAAAACTAACTACATACTTACTGTACTGTTATTTGAATTGACAATATTTACAAAATGCAATTTAGATAGAAAATACTTACAAAATGTAATTTAGATTCAAAATAGTCACAAAATGCAAATTAAGGGGGACGTATGCAAAATTGCACTCCAGTAAAAAAAAGTATTTTAACTCCCAGAGTTTAAAATATAATGCTATAGAATTTGACACAGATGATTATCCCCTTATTAACGCTGGTTAACTCAACAAAAGAAATAGTTAAGATTTTCACAAATCGAAACAAGTCACGCGGTTTATAATCGTTCAGAATTGCGAAAGAAAGATTTAGAAAGAAATAATATAAGTAAAGATGAAACGGTGAACAGATCTTTAGAAAAAGGGTATTAAGTATGAAAGGATTCCAAGGAAGATTGCCAAAGAAACCTGGTGCGAAGTGGTCCGAGGACAGAAAGAAGCAGCATAGTGAACGGATGAAGGAGTACTGGAGTGAACGGAAGAGGAAACAACAAAGTGTGAAGAATTGAAATTGGCACGTGGTTCCTAGCAGGCCTCATCGGAAAGAAGAAGAAGAATTAATTTAACAGGAAATATAATAAAATACTAGTCTTCAAATAACAATTATATTACTTTTATATAAATCACATTTCAATAAAGCTTCCTCTTAGCTGTGATATTTCACTTAAATCTTTCTTCAATATCTTATTGTTTCAATAATACGTTGCAATTCGTATTTACTAATTTCACATTACATTCTCATATAAATTCTTTCTTTAATACATTTCTCATGAAATTCTATACTCTTATGTTTGCGAATTATTACACCAAATATTTATAACTAGATCTGTCTAATAAGTTATCACATCGTGACTTTAAATAGATCTCCAAATAATAACTTTAAGAATCGCATTCTCTAAAATACAGGGTGCTTCAAAAAAAATGTATACACACTTTAAACTATCGTAGTTTTCCCGCTCTACAAGGCTAATGTTATATTTCTTCGCCAGGTGGCAGCATAATCGTCCCTCTATGTTATATTGTCAGTTGGAATTTGTAATATCAACATGGCGGACGTACGTTTGAGTTTTGAAGAACGTAAGCAGGTTATTAAGTGGTACTGGAAGTTTGAGAATGTAAATGAAGTTCAAAGACAGTGGAGAAGGGAGTATGATACAGAACCACCTTCAAGATTAACAATTACACGCATACGAGACAAATTCGAAGTTCATGGAACAGTGTGTGATGTGCATAAAGGTCATTCAGGTCGACCTCGAACAGCTACAAGTGATGAGTCATCAACGGCAGTCTTGGAACTGTTTCAACGCTCTCCTAACAAATCTTCGAGGCAAGGGGCACGTGAAAGTGATGTAAGTGCTAGCAGCGTGCTACGCATTCTGAAGAGAGGCAAGTATCGTGTTTACATTCCAAGGCTGGTGCAACAGCTAAGTGACGACGATCCAGATCGAAGGTTGCAATTTTGTGAATGGGTTCAGGAGATGGTGATACGTGAACCGGGATTTATGGGTAGCATCATTTGGTCGGATGAAGCCCAATTCAAACTTAATGGAACTGTCAATAGGCACAATTGTGTTTACTGGGGTGAAGAAAATCCTCACATTACAATTGAAAAAGCTGTAAATTTGCCTGGTGTAAATGTGTGGTGCGGTTTGTCTTCAAGGGGACTCATTGGACCTTTTCGATTTGAAGGCACTGTAACTGGTATAACTTACATAACAATGCTTGCTGATTCCATATTTCCTGCCATTCGTGCAATATACGATAATGATAATTTTTATTTTCAACAAGATGGTGCCCCGCCGCACTATCACAGGGACGTACGAGCTTACCTGGATCAAAATTTGCCGGGCCAGTGGGTAGGCCGCAGGGGGCCAATCGAGTTTCCAGCACGCTCTCCAGACCTTACACCACTGGATTTCTTCTTATGGGGCACAGTAAAAGATGAGGTGTACAAACGTAAACCACGTAACCTAGACATTCTTTGGAAAGAGATTCAAGCCGTGTGTAGAGAAATCTCATTGGACGTTTTGATACGATGTACAGAATCAGTGGTGACTCGTACTCAGAATTGTATTGATGCTGCAGGTCGCCAATTTGAACAGTATTAACATTTGTTATTTATGTTTCATTTACATTGGACTTTCAGCTTTCTAATTTCCTGAAATTTAACTTTGTAGAACGGTAAATAAATTTTCTATGGAAGTTCAAAGTGTGTATACATTTTTTTGAAGCACCCTGTATACCTCGGTATAACATTCTTGGAACAAATTTCCATTAATTCCATCGTTATCAAAGAACGATATTATACAATTCAAAAACCAATAAAAGGTGATCGAAACACATTTAAACATGACCAATAAAATATTCTGAGCTAAACGGTAAAACCTCCATCATTCAAATTCGAATGTCGCAAAATTCAAAATTCCAAAAACAATTCAAAATTGTCAAAAATTGACGAAAATAGAGAATAAACATCTACATGACGTAGCAATGAAAATATAAAATCCAAAAACTATAATGATATTACGAAAATGTAGAAAAATGGCATTAATAAATAAAGTTGTCGGTTATTCTCCAAAGTATCTACAATTCTACAAAATGGGATACACCGTTGGTCGTTAGTCTACCATGTGATGCGTTATAGTTGACTATAATCCCTCGAAGCTTCATGATGTCGTGTGGGCCTCCCCTCGATCTCCTTCGGAAGTTTCCAGGCTGTCAGGAACGGGATCCGAACTCCAACATATTCGTGTGGCCGTCCTTTCTGCTGGGCTATCTTCTTGTACGAGATGGGGAAACCCTCTCCCTCTTGATTGCGCTGGGATCCACCCGAGCTGCACTCGTTCGTGAAATTCTTCTGTCTTCTTTGCCAAAGTTCCGATGAATTAGTATTCGTCATTGAAGTTGGTGAAATGACTTTTGTAGACGTACAATAATTTTACGCAGGAGAGACGAGATGTTTGTCTCCCCCACGATATTGATATTATTTCATTTCGAATATTCTCGTTGCCATCACAGTTATGTTCCAATTAACATTTAAGTTCGTCATTACAATCTCTGTAGAATCAGATGTATACACCTCCCTCAACTTCAGAATATAAGACATGATAGAAATACGTACAATAATTTCTTAATATGTTTCAAATGTAGTTGTATGTCGACTTAATATTCTTGCACAAAACTAAGTGCCGTTGTTCTCGTTGTTATTTGCTTGCAGTAGTAATCTTCTTCGAAGGTATAATAATATCTATCAGATTTGAACACTTGTAGAGTATTTGGTAAAGACGTCCACACCTGACGAAGTCTTGATTATTAAGAGCCTCTATTCCACTCTCTTATTTCCCTCACCCACAATAAAGTTAGCGTCACCTTACAGAACATGGATCTGATTGGTTCATTATTAGCGATGATGAAAATAATCCTTATTTAAGCATTTAATTATCCACAATGTCAATAAATAATGCCCATTTATGATGTCATGAAGTGTTAATATCTCGCTGGTAATTAGATATGCCAATTGCTTTTATCTAAGTAAGGCCGCTTCTCATTGGCTAGTAGCGCCAATGCCGCGTGTGCCCCTTCCTCTCGTCTCTGTGGAAGGCACTCCTATCGCCAGCGGTCGCATGCCCTCGTGGAGTCAAACCAAGAATCGCCCTCTCCTTGCGAGTTTATGCTGCACGTGCATATCGGGAATAACCAACTAGGTTCCGCCGGTTAACTAGTTAATTCACTGGGCCGTCATAACCTGTTTATGGCTTCTTTCAGTGTCAGTTTTATTTAGCATTGCCTAGTTTTAGAAAACTTTGAGAACATGAATATTTCCAGGCTCATAAATACGCGTACAGTACCGTGTTTCGACTTGCGGAAAATGTCGACATATCTTCGCGTTTCACATCCCCTAGACCCCTAAACCACCGTCAGTTCAAAAGTTTATATATAATTTACTAGCAACCTGACCCGGCATCGCCCAGGAACAGATATTAATGCATTACGTGACAAGCGCTTTTTTTTCTCCAATGTCAATAAACAACGACCAATACCCGTTTTACGTCTCGGCATGATGGGTTGAAATCACTGACTGGACTATTAATTATATTATCATGAAGATGCATGTGCAACAAATTCTTGTCAGACGTAATTTAAGAACGGCGAGGTGCATGAAACACAAATCCCCCTTCCGTCCAATCTTAACTTGACTGCGAATTTTGAGAAACGAAAAGTTCACAGGAGAAATGAGAGTTGCACTTCCAGGGAATGGCGAGGTGAATGAAACTCAAATCCCCCTTCCGTCCAATCTTAACTTGACTGTGTTTCACATGCGAAATGAAGAAAACCCGTGTTGCACTTCCAGGGAAACCTCAAACACAACCAACCTTCTCAGAAGTCTTAACTCAACACGACTCAACGGCATGCTGCTGGCTGTATCTGGGGCAATAGGTTCCCCACTAGCTAGGCTGTAACAGGGATGATAGACTCGCACTTAGCTAGCTCGAAAACTGTCACCTCAGTAGTTGAATGGACACGGTTGGAAGACATTATAACGCAAAAACACTTATAGTGGGCGATGTATTGAAGATAGTCACATGCTCTCGCGGACTTCTTTGTAGAACTTTTCATGCTGAACAATTCTTACACTCATAGTATTGAGATATTTTTAACGGTTTGCCAAGCGTAAGCTTACAAACTGCTCGGAGGCCAGGTTTTTTAGACTTTTCCACTGAAACCGTTACTGCTCGGCTTCCTTTGATCATAAATAAATTATTTTCTACAGAAATCATCCACGAGATATCCTTTACAGAATGGTGAAAAGCGCATCAAAATCCATCCAGTGGTTCTCGAGTTTACCCGTAACATCCGAGAATCGGGGATTTTGTTTTATACTATGTAGAGATGTATATATATATATGCATCTATATCACTTTCTTGTGGACACGATAACTACCGCAATTTTGCACCAATCACTTTGAAGTTCTTACATAATATGTATCCCTATAACATCTCAGTCGAGTTCGTTAATGGGCACAATCGGTCGAAGGGGGTGAAAATGGAGGGCTTTTTTTTCTTTTTCCAAAAATTGAAATATCGCTATAACTCTCTTAATATGTGAAATATCGAATCCATTCAAAGTTCATACCATGTGTCGCATAAGGCCGAAAAATGTATGTTTGAAAGAATTTTTGATAGCACCAACTAATGACCAAAGGGGTGTGAAATGTGTTTTTTTCAAGAAACATTAATTATATCTCTCTTAATAGGCACAATGTCAAATCCGTATAAAATGGACAATATTCCCCTAATCATACTAATATATAACAAGTAGTTCCGTGACGAACTAAAGAGCCTACTTTTCTTAAAATTTCAGATTGATGCCAATCTATATAGACCTATCTAGAATAATGACGAAATCAAGTAATATAGTAATAGAGTAAATTACTGCAGTAGGCAGCCCTGGTGACTCTGAATAGTCTAACATAGTTCCATCTCTTAAGGTATAGAATGCACATACAACATTTGGCAGAAGTCTAATGGATAGTATGGACGTTACATGGTGTTTGATATTGGATTTATCAGTGCGCGTAAAATCATGTTGGTAACCATGGCATGTATGTGATGCTCAGAATTAATCTGAAATATAACGATCTATTATATTGCCAATTTTACATAAAATCCATTTGTTAGTATAAAAGTTACATGTAAATAAGAATTGAAACTGTCAGAAAGCTTAGAATCATGTTGGCAGCACTGAGGTATATTAGATATTCCAAATTTATCTAGAATGTCAGGTACTATACGTGTGCAAAGTTTAGAGATGATGACTTGCATACTTTCTGATATATTGATATTAGGATTAAACAAATAGAGAGAGTATTTATTAACAGTTGGCAGCCCTGCTTGTTCTAACGAATACGCATAGTCATAACTATTATGGTACACAAAGCACATACGAAATTTGGTTAAAATCCATTTGTTAGTATAGAAGTTATATGCATTTAAAACTGGACATATCAGCAGGCTTAGAATCACGTTGGCAGCACTGATGTATATAGGTTATACCGAACTAAGGTAGAATATCAGGTACTATACGTGTGCAAAGTTTAGAGCTGTTGGCTTTCATACTTTCTGATATATTGACATTTGGGTAAAAACATAGTGAGAGTATTTATTAACAGTTGGCAGCCCTGGTGGCTCATTAGAATACGCACAGTCATATCTGCTGTTGTACACATAGTACAAACGAAATCTGGTTGAAATCCAATCAATAGTATAGAAGTTACATGGATTTAGAAATTGGACCTATCGGAAGGCTTAGAATCATGTTGGCAATACTGGCACGTATGGTCTTATGAAAATTAATCTGAAATGCTATTGTCTACGTGTGTACCAATTTTGGAATTGTTCGCTTGTATAACTTCTGAGATATCCAACATAGAGCTCAAATTACAATTGCGACTTTTCAGCATTTGGTAGCTCTGACGTAAATTTAAAACATGGCCGTGAGATATTCAGGTATAGATCTTTGCTCTTACCAAATTTGGTTTCAATAGCTGAAGCCGTTTAGGAGTTGATAGGGGGGGACACACACACAGCCAGACAGACAGACAGAAGGACAGACAGACAGACAGACAGACAGACAGGCAGGCAGACACACATTTTCCCGGATCGATCTCATAAGTCTACTTTTTCCTCATTTTTGCAAAATGTGAAAAGTAGGCTAAAAATGAGATGGTGTGTGTCTGTCTGTCTGTCTGTCTGTCTGTCTGTTACTCAATAACTCAAGAACCACTGGTCCGATTTAAATGAAATTTTGCATGGATGTAGCTGATTTACCAGGTTTACATATAGGATACTTTTGATTTCGAAATTTTGCACTATTAAAAAATGGCGACCATTTTAGTGACGTCATTAGACCCTTTGGTTTCAAAATTTCATAATTCCATATCAAATAAAAAGAGAACGGTAGGAAATAGCAAACTTTCGATGGGACATATGAGCTTTGAAATTTAATTTCCTATCCGAAAGGTCCTTATCACTTTTCGTGTATCTCCAACAGTTAGCGACTAAAACTGACATTTGTGACGTCACTACACCCTTTGGTTTCAAAATTACATATTTCCTTTTCAAATAAAAAGAGAACGCTAAGAAATAGCGAACTTTTGATGGTATACATGAGCTTTAACATTTAATTTTCTATCCGAAAGGTCCTTATCACTTTTCGTATATCTCCAACGGTTAGCGAGTAAAACCAGAATCTGTGCAATAAAACACGGTCAACACAGAGCGGTGCAGTATATATCTCTATATACACACATCAAAAAAAGTTTTGCATCACCTCGGTTCCAAGAGTTCCGGAACCGTTAAATACAAAGGGAATAAAGATCAACACAAACAACATTTCAGCTCGTTTTATTGCTCATGAGACCCACACATTGCATGTTGTACCATCATACAGCTAGACTTTCAGCATTTGTGGTCCAGATTGCAGTACACACCACTACCTCTAATACCCAGTAGCACGTCCTCTTGCATTGATGCATGCCTGTATTCGCCGTGGCATACTATCCACAAGTTCATCAAGACACTGTTGGTCCAAATTGTCCCACTCCTCAACGACAATTCGGCGTAAATCTCTCCGAGTGGTTGGTGGGTCAAGACGTCCATAAACAGCCCTTTTCAACATATCCCAGGCATGTTCGATAGGGTTCATGTCTGGCGAACATGCTGGCCACTGTAGTCGAGCGATGTCGTTATCTTGAAGGAACGCATTCACAAGATGTGCACGATGAGGTCGAGAATTGTCGTCCATGAAGACAAATGCCTCTCCAATATTCTGCCGATATGGTTGCACTATGGGTCGGAGGATGTCATTCAGGTATCGTAAAGCCGTTTCGGAGCCTTCCATGACCACCAGTGGCGTACGTCAGCCCCACATAATGCCACCCCAAAACATCAGGGAACCACCACCTTGCTGCACTCGCTGGACAGTGTGTCTAAGACGTTCAGCCTGACCAGGGTGCCTCCAAACACGTCTCCGACGATTGTCTGGTTGAAGGCATATGCGACACTCATCGGTGAAGAGAACGTGATGCCAATTCCGTGGGGTCCATTCAGCATGTTGTTGGGCCCATCTGTACCGCGCTGCATGGTGTCGGGGTTGCAAAGCTGGACCTCGCCATGGACGTCGGGAGTGAAGTTGCGCATCATGCAGCCTATTGCGCACAGTTTGAGTTGAAACACGACGTCCTGTGGCTGAACGAAACGCATTATTCAACATGGTGGCATTGCTGTCAGGGTTCCTCCGAGCGGCAATCCGTAAGTAGCGGTCATCCACTACAGTAGTAGCCCTTGGGCGGCCTGAGCGAGGCCTGTCATCGACAGTTCCTGTATCTCTGTACCTCCTCCATGTCCGAACAACATCGCTTTGGTTCACTCTGAGACGCCTGGAAACTTCCCTTGTTGAGAGCCCTTCTTGACACAAAGTAACAATGCGGACGCGATCGAACTGCGGTATTGACCTTCTAGGCATGGTAGAACTACAGACAACATGAGCAGCGTATCTTCGTCCTGGTGGAATGACTGGAACTGATCGGCTGTCGTACCCCCTCCGTCTAATAGGCCCTGCTCATGCATGGTTGTTTACATCTTTGAGCAGTTTTAGTGACATCTATGAACAGTCAAAGGGACTGTATCTTGGATACAATATACACAGTCAAAGTCTATATGCCGGAGATCTGGGAACCGAGGTGATGCAAAACTTTTTTTGATGTGTGTATAACAAGATGTTCAGTAAAGAACATATAGCCTAATATTGTCATTTAGACTTTCACGGCCCGTGTTATTATTCATAATGTTGAATTTTGGGCTTATGCCGATCATGCTTTAACACCTGGCCATGATGTCATGTTCCAAGGGGTGGATGTTCTTGCCCGTATAAAGCAATATCGTCCCAGAATCATCAGGGAGGCGGTTGAAATACGTAAACACCCAGATAATTTCAACCGCGACACCGGCTAAAATCTCAGTGAATCCTGGCTACCTATTATCAGAACCCTGAGAAAGTAATTCACTGCTGCTTTCCGTTGTCCCTAACATGGGGCTATAATGGCGTCCATCTTTGGGCACCTTCTATATGTTCTTCGTTGCTTTCTCTTAGCAACATTGTCGTATTCCAGATTATTCCTGACGATGAAAGACATGGTTTCTTTCGAAACGCGTCGAATTGCAATATAATAAAACACGGCATAAGCCCAAAATTCAACATTATGAATAACATATAGCCTACTTTCTCCTAAATGCATGGGTATTGTTATAACTCTTTGTCCTTTTCAAGGAGTATGATTGAATGTTGGTTGTAGTAGCTTGTTGAAGTACAACGTGCTATAGGGATATTAAACATGAATATGAGGTGGCCTTTGCTAGTGCTACCTCTGTACCAAATTTCGTTCATTCGGTTCCACCGAGTTCGAATTAATAGGGGGAATCAATTTTGACATAAAGATGGCCGCCATCCGCAAACTATTAGGCTAATGGCCTATTAGATTGGTCAAAGGATGCTCCCTCCATAAAGGTATGTTGTTGCAAAGTTTGGTAGAGATCGGATGGTTATGTTAGTCGTAATTTGATTTAAGCTTTAAACATTTGTGTGGCTGCCATTACGTTTCTTTCAAAATGGCGGCGATATAGATCATGACACTGAGATGCCCTTTGCTAGTGCTATCTCTGTACCAAATTTCGTTCCATTCGGTTTCACCGTGTTTGAATTAATAGGGGGAATCGATTTTGACACAAAGATGGCCGCCATCCGCAAACTATTAGGCGAATGACCTATTAGATTGGTCAAAGGATGCTCCCTCCATAAAGGTATGTAGTTGCAAAATTTGGTAGAGATCGGATGATTAGGTTAATCGTAATTTGATTTAAGCTTTGAACATTCGTGTGGCCGCCATTACGTTTCAGTCAAGATGGCGGCGATATAAAACATGACACTGGGGTGCCCTTTGCTAGTGCTACCTCTGTACCAAATTTCGTTCATTCGGTTCCACCGTGTTCGAATTAATAGGGGGAATCAATTTTGACATAAAGATGGCCGCCACCCGCAAACTATTAGGCTAATAACCTATTAGATTGGTCAAAGGATGCTTCCTCCGTAAAGGAATGTTGTTGCAAAGTTTGGTAGAGATCGGATGGTTATGTTAGTCGTAATTTAACTTAAGCTTTGAACATTTGTTTGGCCGCCATTACGTTTCTGTCAATATGGCGGCGATATAAAACATGACACTGAAATGCCCTTTGCTAGTGCTACCTCTGTACCAAATTTCGTTCCATTCGGTTTCACCGTGTTTGAATTAATAGGGGGAATTTATATTCACACAAAGATGGCCGCCATCCGCAAACTATTAGGCTAATGACCTAGTCATTTGGTCAAAGGATGCTTCCTCTATAAGGGTATGTTGTTGCAAAATTTGGTAGAGATCGGATGATTAGGTTAATCGTAATTTGATTTCAGCTTTGAACATTTGTGTGGCCGCCATTACGTTTCCGTCAAGATGGCGGCGATATAAAACATGACACTGAGGTTCCTTTTGTTAGTACTACCTCTGTACCAAATTTCGTTCCATTCGGTTGCACCGTGTTCGAATTAATAGGGGTAATCGATTTTCACACAAAGATGGCCGCCATCCGCAAACTATTACGCTGATGGCCTATTGGTTTGGTCAAAGGATGCTCCCCCCATAAAGGTATGTTGTTGCAAAATTTGGTAGAGATCGGATGATTAGGTTAGTCGTAATTTGATTTAAGCTTTGAACATTTGTGTGGCCGCCATTACGTTTCCGTCAAGATGGCGGCGATATAAAACATGACACTGAGGTTCCTTTTGTTAGTACTACCTCGGTACCAAATTTCGTTCCATTCGGTTGCACCGTGTTCGAATTAATAGGGGGAATCGTTTTTCACACAAAGATGGCCGCCATCCGCAAACTATTACGCTGATTGCCTATTGGTTTGGTCAAAGGATGCTCCCCCATAAAGGTATGTTGTTGCAAAATTTGGTAGAGATCGGATGATTAGGTTAGTCGTAATTTGATTTAAGCTTTGAACATTTGTGTGGCCGCCATTACGTTTCCGTCAAGATGGCGGCGATATAAAACATGACACTGTGGTATCTTTTGTTAGTACTACCTCTGTACCAAATTTCGTTCCATTCGGTTGCACCGTGTTCGAATTAATAGGGGGAATCGATTTTCACACAAAGATGGCCGCCATCCGCAAACTATTACGCTGATTGCCTATTGGTTTGGTAAAGGATGCTCCCCCCATAAAGGTATGTTGTTGCAAAATTTGGTAGAGATCGGATGATTAGGTTAGTCGTAATTTGATTTTAGCTTTGAACATTTGTGTGGCCGCCATTACGTTTCCGTCAAGATGGCGGCGATATAAAACATGACACTGAGGTGTCCTTTGCTAGTGCTACCTTTGTACCAAATTTCGTTCAATTCGCATTCACCGTGTTCGAATTGATAGGGGGGGACAGACATTCAGAGTACACACACTCACACACACACAGACACACACACACACACACACACACACTCACACACACACATACACATACACACACACAGACAGACACACTTTTTTCGCCCTGTGTTGATCTCATAAGTCTACTTTCATTTTTTGCAAAAATCGAAAGTAGGCTAAAAATGAAAATTTGTGTGTTTTTCTCTGAATTTCTGTGGAAATTTGAGTTTTTTACACGTTTCAGACTGTTCTATGATGGATGCGCGCGAAAATAATTTTTTGTCTGTCTGTTTGTTTGTTTGTTTGTTTGTCTGTGGACAAATTTGTTCCCTTATAACTCGAGAACGGCTGGGTGTATCAACGTAAAATTTGGTACTGATACCCATCAGAGGCACGACACTAATCATTGATGTAACTCTTCTCCGTACCTCTCATAAAAGGGGGCCTACCCCCTTAAAATATATGCTGAAATAGGCGTAGAAAGACGAGACATAACTCATTTTCAGCCCCTCAATGTGAGAGACAAACCCCGGGTCCCCGAAAACCACATTTTAAGGACCGAAGACCAACCGTTTTTTAGATATTCCCAGAAAACTAATTTAATTTAATAAACTAATGAACGAATGCAAGCCAGTAACCATGCCAACGGATTCTCAGAGGTCCATCTATTGCTGTAAGACGCAATGCAATTCCATTAATTACATTAGTGTGAAAGTTTGCAAACGGCTAGAAGGTTATCACGGAACCAAATTAAGCCGTAAAATTCATCAATACCTATAATGCGCTTAAGGGGATCAAGGAGTACTCTAGAATATTTTCACGCGATTTACACCTGCGGGTGTGGTACGGCAGGTCTATTATATTCCTATACCCGTATTATTAATTCATTCATTCATTTCGTATAGGCCATCTATGGACCGCGTCATTCCAACCGTCTCCTACTGGCTTTGATGTTTGCCCTGTACGCCCGCATTCGTTCTCGGTGGACTTCCTTCCGTTCCTGGTCCAAATCTTTCCCGTTTTCAGCTTCGGTTTTTCTGGGAAACCTTTACAAGCTTGAAGTTTCCCTTTGAGTGGGGCGCGCTCCTGAATGTCTGTTGGTGTAATCCCCACTTATTTCAGATCTTTATCCAGTTCAATGCACCAGGCCCATTTTGTTTTCCTCTCCTGAAAGGAAGTTATGTTGCGGTTGGTCAGTCTCTCTGGGCTCATTCGTTTCACATGCCCAAAAAATGGTAACCTTCTCTTCCGGATGACGTTGCTTATCTTCTCCACATGAGTATATAGGTCATGGTTATGCCGTCTTCTGTATTCCCCATTGTCTTTGATGGAACCCAATATCTTTCTCAAAATTGTCCTTTCTTTGGCCTCCAGGTTCTCGACCAAGCCTTTTTTGTTCATCGCGAGGCATTCAGAAGCATGCAAGACCTTCGGACGGATGACACTGCAGTAATGTTTTAGTTTTGCGTTGAAGGATATTGACCTTTTCTTATAGATGCGCTTAGTTAAATGGTAGGCCATTTCCATTTTGCTCAAGCGTGATGTGAATGCTTCTTTCTCTGATAATATCCCTTCCCTGACCCGTCCTGAAAAGAAAAGTACATGGCCATTGGCTGAATTAAAAATAATTAAAAAAATAGGTGTTATAATTTCTCCCTATATTATATTATTATTAGTATTATATTATGGCGTACAACGACGAGACAAATCCCCTCGGTGCCAGCAACAAAACTCGGGGGCCCTAAAGGATCCTCGAAAACTACATTATAAGGCTCTAAATCCAACAGTTTCTGAAATATTCCCAGAAAACTAATTTAATTTAATTTAATTTAACAAACTAATGAAGGAATGCAAATCGGTAACCATGAGAACATTATCTCAAGGGGTGGCATACAACTTTCCATCTATTTCTGTAAGAAGCAATGTCACTCCATTTATTACATTTCTGTGAAAGTTTGCAAATGGCTATAAGGTTATCACGGAACTAACGTAGACCGTATAATTCATCAATGCAATTAAGGGGGTGAAGGGGTACACTAGAATTTTTTCATGCAATTTTCACGTTCGACATATATTACAGAAGGTCTATTATATCTCCAAGCAGAAACATTATTTTCAAACATTCCTGAATTGAACCAGCATTTTTGCGGCTTTTAGGAATTTGGGCAATTTGAGGCTAAAGAACTTGAATTTTCATGCACCACAAGACTTTATAATTTACTAGCAGTAGTACCCGGCTTCGCCCGGTGGAATGATGATAATGTTTTAAGGTCTCCTTAGAAATATAATGGACTTAAAATCTAAGTCATTTGTCCCCAAAGACAATGAGGGAATAATATCTAGGTCATTTGCCCTTTTGATAAGGATGATAATAAAAACTACTGTTGAATTGACACATCAAACTTACAAACTACCGTAATAGAAATACATATTTCAAAATTCACAGGCGAGGAAGACTTATTGTGTGTGGTGATTAATGGTGTAATGGGCGTAACATCTACTGTAGGTCATTTGCTCTTATGATGAGGATGATAAGGGAAACTACTACCGGTATTGAATTGACACTTCAACGTATAATGTACACAATGTACTGTAATAAAAATAACTATATGGCGGCTTCGGAGGCGTATTTGGTAGCATGCTGAGCTTCTATTCCCAAGATAGCGGGTTCAAACCCGGCCGAAGCCGTCGGATATTTTAAGAGCGTTAAAAATCCGTCAGTATGCCTTTCTTCGGAGGGGAAGTAAAGCCGGCGGTCCCATGTCAGATTTATGGCATGTTATTGAACCTTCCACTAATTACACCTGTGTGAAGCTAAATTGGATAGGTAAACAACGCTCATAGATGTCTACGTCCGTTGCCAAGAGCCGACTGCAGTGGCGTCTAGTAGCTAAGTTCCGAACTTGGCCTAGTAGTCGTTGACGGTGGCGCTTGGCGGCAAAAGTACGAACTATTTGAAGAATTCTAAGTTGCAGTTTGTACTTAAATTAAAAAACAGATAGCACACACTAATACAGTCATCACAATTAACACCGGTTATCAGACAGATTCTACACACACCCAAAGTACACGGGGCTACATGACCTCGTTGTCGCAGCCCCTAAACTTAAGAACCAACCAAAAATAAATATTTTAAAAATCACAGTCGAGAAAGACTTTATGCGGCGGTGATTATTGGTATGATGCGCGTAACATCTAGGTCATTTGCACTTATGATGATAATAATAAGGTAATGAAAAAATGACTACTAAACGAACATGGTGTTATTTTAAAACTGATATAGGTAGTTCAGGTGTCTAGCTTCGATGTCTTCCAAAGTCTCAACCTTATTTTCTGGCTTAGGCCTGTACTGGATGCGTCTAGTGAAAGAGCGTACTGCTCGGCAAAGACAAAGAATATAGGTCAAAGCTGCACGAACCTGAGATGATCGCAGATGATGACGAAATATGATGACACACGTTCGGGGTTCCCCGTCCTATACAGATTGACCGGGAATCACTCACTGTTTCGCAACGGCCCTGTGCTGGCATCAGCATAGACAGCAGGAGATAACACGGCGGGCACTGGAAAGTACTCTCAAGTCACCTCACGATGAATCAGCAAGCTATTCTCACTACTGACACCCCCCCAGGGTCTCACAACTTGTGGGACGTGGGTTGGCGATCACGGAACCCCAGCTGAGTCTGGCATCGCTTCTACTTCCTGGTGCCGGGCTCATTTCAGTTCTCTTTCCTGTCGGCCTCCCTTGGTCAACTCTTGTTCTCTTCCGACCCAGACTGTATTAGGGTATCCGAGGGCTAGGGAGTCTTTCAATTTCCCGCCTTAATTGGCTTTGTCTCATCTTTCCTGATACCCTCATTCTTCGAGGGGTCTGCCTTCTTTTCCTTTTCATAATATCTCCTGTCTTCTGCTCAAGGCCCTCAAAGAGGCAGGGTGTGTGTAGACCCACCACTTCTGGTACACCCTCAAGGGCTCACGACTGGTGAGTTAGGAAGCTGGCAACCCCGAGGAATTCCTGAGCTACATGCAGGGAATGGAGTGGTATGTCAGAAATTTCAAGTGGACAGTGTTACGCATCGGGTTCCAAAGGGTAAGTATACACACTTTGTTTTCGATCGGTGAACGATGTAGATTTGTACCAAAGGGCCTTAATGCGGGAAAAGGAGTGGTCTGTCCGAAATTTCGAGTGGACAGTGTTACTCATCGAGTTCCAAACGGTAATTATGTAAAATCTGGTTGAGATCGGTGAAACGGTGTAGTTTTGTGCCAAGGGCCAAAATGCAGGGAATGGAGTGGCCTGTCCAAATTTTAAAGTGGACAGTGTTACTCATCGGGTTCCAAAGGGTAAGTATACACATTTTGTTTTCGATCGGTGAACGATGTAGATTTGTGCCAAAGGGCCTAAATGCGTGGAATGGAGTGGTCTGTCCGAAATTTCGAGTGGACAGTGTTACTCGTCGAGTTCCAAAGGGTAATTATGTAAAATCTGGTTGAGATCAGTGAAACGGTGTAGTTTTCTGCCAAAGGGCCAAAAAGCACGGAATAGTGTGGTCTGTCCGAAATTTAAAGTGAACAGTGTTACTTGTCGGGTTCTACGGGTAAGTATATAAAATTGGGGTCAGATCGGTGAAACGGTGTAGATTTGTGCCAAACAGCCTAAATGCAAGGGATGGAGTGGCCTCGCCGCAATTTCAAGCAGACAGTGTTAGTCGCAGTGTTCCAAAGGGTAAATATACAAATTGTGGTTGAGATCGGTAAAACGGTGTAGATTTGGGACAAAGGGCCTAAATGCAGGGAATGGAGTGGTCTGTCCGCAATTTCAAGCAGACAGTGTTACTCGCTGGGTACCAAAGGGAAAGTTTACGAATATTGGTTCTGATCGGTGAAACGGTGTAGATTTGTGCCAAAGTGCCTAAATGCAGGGAATGGGGTGGTCTGTCCGAAATTTTAAGTGGACAGTGTTACTCGCAGGGTTCCAAAGGGTAAGTATACAAAGTTTGGTTCAGATCGGTGAAACGGTGTAGATTTGTGCCAAAGGGCCTAAATGCATGGGATGGAGTAGCCTCTCCGCAATTTCAAGCAGACAGTGTTAGTCGCTGTGTTCCAAAGGGTAAATATACAAATTTTGGTTGAGATCGGTGGAACGGTGTAGATTTGTGCCAAAGGGCCTAAATGCAGGGAATGGAGTGGTCTGTCCGCAATTTCAAGCAGACAGTGTTACTCGCAGGGTTCCAAAGGGTAAGTATACACATTTTGGTTCAGATCGGTGAAACGGTGTAGATTTGTGCAAAAAGGGCCTAAATGCAGGGAATGGCGTGGTCTGTCCGAAATTTCAAGCAGACAGTGTTATTCGCAGTTTTCCATAGGGTAAATATACAAATTTTGGTTGAGATCGGTGAAACGGTATAGATTTGGGCCAAAGGGCCTAAATGCAGGGAATGGAGTGGTCTGTTCGCAATTTCAAGCAGACAGTGTTACTCGCAGGGCACCAAAGGGTAAGAATACGAATTTTGGTTCTGATCGGTGAAACGGTGTAGATTTGGACCAAAGGGCCTAAATGCAGGGAATGGGGTGGTCTGTCCGAAATTTTAAGTGGTCAGTGGTACTCGCAGGGTTCCAAAGGGTAAATATACAAATTTTGGTTGAGATCGGTGAAACGGTGTGGATTTGGACCAAAGGGCCTAAATGCAGGGAATGGGGTGGTCTATCCGAAATTTCAAGTGGACAGTGTTACTCGCAGGGTTCCAAAGGTTAAATATACAACTTTCGGTTCAGATCGGTGAAACGGTGTAGATTTGTGCAAAAGGGCCTAAATGCAGGGCATGGGGTGGTCTGTTCGAAATTTAATGTTGACGGGGTTACCCGCAGGGTTCCAAAGGGTAAGTATACAAATTTTGGTTCAGATCGGTGAAACGGTGTAGATTTGTATACATAACAGACAGACAGACAGACAGACAGACAGACAGACAAACTTTGTGCTTTATATATACAGATGAAAGGGGTCTTCCTGAGTATGGGCACCTAGCACAACGTAGAGGGTCAGTTTTTATGTAACGTGTATTGCGTTTCGTCTACAAGGCTTTCAATTGTATTTCACGTCAGGAAGTACACGTTAGGTGAATTTAGTCTGAGAGCACATTTTAACTTTTTTTTTCGACATACGGGTTCATCGTAAGGATGATTTTATTTGATACTGTGTGGTAGATATACCCATAATAGGATATCTGGGAAATATGTTGTAGACAATAGAATTGTCTGTCTGTCTGTCTTTCTGTGTATCTTTATGTAAGCCTATACCTCGTGTTCGGATGCTTGGTGCATCGTAAAATTAGGTATGGTAACCATGAGAGTCAATACACCAATCATTTATAAAACTCTTCATCGTACTTTTCATACATTAGAAGGGTGGATATAGAGAAAAACATCTCAATATATGCTAAAATAGACGAAATATAAAAATTATCCTAGAAGGACGACCAAAGCATATGTTGCGCTTCTCAATGTGAGACACAAAATTCGGCAATCTATAAACGGTCTCCGAAAACTACATTTTAAGGGCCTTAAATTAACAGTGTGTATGATATTCCCAGTAAACAAACTTCGTTCTGATAATCTTGAAGGAATGACAAACCGCTAACCATTGCAACAGTAGCTCAATTGATAATGTCTGGTGTTAACAACGAACACCGTTCGAAGAACGGGTACTTCTGCTAGTAATTACCTAAAACGTTTGTCTGAATTTTTAGCCTACTTTCGATTTTTGCAAAAAATGAAAGTAGACTTATGAGATCAACACAGGGCGAAAAAAGTGTGTCTGTCTGTGTGTGTGTATGTGTGTGTGTGAGTCTGTGTGTGTGTGTGTGTGTGTGTGTGTATGTGTGTGTGTGAGTCTGTGTGTGTGTGTGTGTCTGTGTGTGTGTGAGTGTGTGTACTCTGAATGTCTGTCCCCCCCTATCAATTCGAACACGGTGAATGCGAATTGAACGAAATTTGGTACAGAGGTAGAACAAGCAAAGGGCACCTCAGTGTCATGTTTTATATCGCCGCCATCTTTACTAAAACTGAATGGCGGCCACTCAAACGTTCAAAACGTAAAATCAAATAACGACTAACCAAATCATCCGATCTCTACCAAATTTGGTAACAACATACCTTCGTATAGGATGCGTCTTGTGACCAAACTACAAGGTCGTCCGCCATACCATTTCAGGATGGCGGCCGTGCGAATTATGCAAACTTTATAATCCATATCATGGGACCCACCAGTTCCGATTATCGAGCCGAGAATCGTTTTAACTGTTCTAAAGGAAGAGGCACGTTCGAAATTAAAAGTTTATTTTGTAATACTATAGTGCAGACGTGATTTTAAAAAGCTGAGCCGATTCAGTAATAAGACAAGATGGCAGCGGATATCTTGTGCCTGACTTATATTTCACTAATTTGAGTATTGCATGCAATATAGCGTACTGATACAAAATAAATAAACTTTGTATGAAATGCTTTAAATATAAATAATATACTCCAGTGATGAAATCGTTTAGTATAAATCATTATTTGCTAACAAGTTCTATGTAAGTCATTTTATATAGAACGATATTCGTTGACACAATTAGCTCAGTGGTAGAGCGTTAGCCTATCGCTCAAATGCCTATGGTTCAAACCCGATCAGAGCTAGGTTTTTTGCTTGAAATGTTATATGTTTATTGTTTTGTAATGACTCAGACGTTTTAAAATTAAGCGTTATATTGTGAATATTATGGTGTAAAATATATATTTAATTAAAACATAAGTCACCAGCAGATTTACTCGAGATATCTAGCTGCCAAAAAGGTAACTGCACGCTGACCTACTTATTAACTTCCTGATTTTATTGAAAAGTTTCTTCTTATGGCCGCTAGAATGCACTCGCTCTGTTAGGATTATATTGTTCGATATTTCACTACTAGATGTCACGACTAGTCTACGTGGGGTTCCATTGATTACTATACCATTGGCATTCTATGCGCATCGAATTTGAAGAATGACAAGATGATACTACGATACATTTTTACTTTTTATTTTAAAGGGTTTGTAACAGCCTATTTTGCGTTACTTGAAAATGTTATTTGAAGTAAAGAATAAAACGATTTCACATAGTAACTGAATTCAAGCCGTTGGTGTTAGTTCAGGTTATTAATTACTACTTTTATTTCAGGCAAATAGCAATCGAAAATATCCACATAGTTTGTATACACACGTCTCTGTAGGGTCATGGAAAGATTTGTTAATTCAATTAGGGTTGTGAAAGCCATGCACAACCAGACGTGTAAAGACATGCCTCAACACAAAGTTGGATGTTGCCCACGGCAGGTCGTATATGTAATAATAATAATAATAATAATCTATATATTTAAAACACTAAGCTGATTTTTGTTACCGCGAGATTGAGGGAACGGTAGAACCGATTCACTTCGTAGAGCAATCTGTCGAAAGCTGTAGGCCTGTAGATTTGCAGAGTGTCTTTAAAATAAACAAATATGTTTTCACATATTTTTAAATTTATAAACAAAACTGCAAAATTATTGGCTCAAGCGCATGCGTAGAATCACCTTGGTTAATGACAGACATGGCGGATGTCCACAGCGTTTTAATGTAATCGTTATTTATAAGAATTATAATAGAGGAGGGGAATATTGATTATGAAGTTTCCACGATATAAACAGGAATAGAATATTATAAAAAACGGGAAATGTAGAAGAACTTATACGGACTGTTGAGAGTGAATGTTGTTTAAGTACCTTAATATTGCACTTTTTAACCAGTGATTCGGTAGCTCAGACGGTAGCATTCAAAACTCTTAATTTATGCATCGCGCAATGGAAGCAGTTCGAATCCCTCCTCCGACACATATTTTTATTTCTCAATTATTCTTTCTGCCTATTGGTAATACATTGTCTTAACATATTTTACTTTTATTATTCCCATAAAGTAAGGAATTCTCCACGATTTGCATTGCCATATACTTTTAAATTATTAATTAAAAGATGCCCACAATCGCTTTTGCCATGAGAGACAATTGACGAATATAATTCATTTGATGGACTCAGACATCGTGGTCACTCAGCCCCGTCTACTTTGGTGTGTGTGTGTGTGTGTAAAATTTTCTCTGATAACCTGTGTTATTGTGATGGCTGTACTGATGTGTGCATTTGTAATTCAAGTGGGGAATGGGGAATTGACGACCGAGGTTGTAAGTTACGAACTATCCCGGTATTTACCTGCAGTGGACTTGGCAAACTACGGAAAACCACATCTCAGATTGTTGAGATAGGAATCTAACCTTGCTCTCCTGAGTTTTGCCTCAAGAGTGCGCCCCGTTCCAGCCCTCAGACCAGAAGTAAATTTCTTGGCAAACCAGAGATCGAACCTGGAATCCGGGGCGATAGCTCAGAATGTAGCCTTCAGATTGGGCTTCCCTGTGTTAATACGATTTTCGACAAGCACTGAACATATAGTCTAACTCTTAAACTCCCTCCATTACGGTGGCTGTCGAAGTGAGTCTATGCTCATTCCAGTAGTTGAAGAAGTATGCTCCCTTGCTTAATTTACTGTCATGGAAATGCAAAGGATTGTACCTACATCAAGTGATGGAAATTGCTTATTTAGAGCAGTTTCGTACTGTTTATTCCAAAATGCAGGACGTTATCCTGAGCTGCGTTTGCAAGCAAATAGCAAAAATTGATGCTGGCATGAATAATTATAAGGATTTTATTATTGGCGATCAGTATCATCGCATTCTCATCAGCAACAAACTTGAGAATGAAAGTATCTGAACTTCATTGTATACGTGAATATTATTGTTTATTGATTATTTGTTTAGAGTACATAACAATGATTCTAACCACGCTGTTGATTTTGGCAGTGGAAGTATTATTTGCCATTTAATATTTGGCGGCTGCGTTGGTGCAGACCACTATTGTGTTATTGAAAATTACGTTAATTTGGAGAGAAATGCTACAATAAATATACCCATTTGACGAAAAAGAACATTAGCCACAAAAAAGTGGGAAATCGTAGAAAAATACGAAGCCACTTTTAAAATCTAATATAAAAATGCCATTTCAGAAACAATTCCAGATATTATGCCGTACAGTGTATGGTCCTTGACGAACAAATGTAAACATTGTTCTGCACTGTATTTCTGTAGAGAAAAATCTACGCTTGGATACTTTGACCTTTGGTGTTGCAATGGCAAAATTAATCTTACTAAATATAAAATATTTGACAGACTGCAACAATTTTTCACTGGAAATGATATATCAAGGAATTTAAGAGAGAATAATCGGCAGTAGAACAAATGCTATGTCCTTGGTTTCATTTGGTGCCAATGTCACTGTGCCACATGCATACGGTCCATATTGTTTTAAAATGTATGGAATTGCACATCATCGCATTTCTTCGTTAATGTATATTCCAAAATTATAAGCGACGGTTCCTGCGGTCAGTTGTATATATTTGACTCCTCAGAATTCTTGAATTCCTTGGAATTAAGTGATTTGCTTCCACATACTCCATACGATTGACCCATAGATATGGTCCTTAGAAATCTGAAGTTTCCTAAGGGCATCTAAATGCTACCATATTAATTATAAGAAATATGTACGAAAATTGCTTGAATTTGGAAATAATAAGTGCAGTTAAAATTAGGCGGAGAGATCTAACCCTCCGACTTGATTCCATATTAATTATATGAAATATGAATGAAAATGCTTGGATTTGGAAATAAGTGCAGTTAAAATTAGGCAGAGAGGTCTAATCCTTCGACTTGATTTAACACCACGGGATAAAACAATCATTTTCATTTAAGAGGCAACATTTTCCGATTCGCTTGGCATACTTTATCACAATCAATAAAGCTCAAGGGGGAACTCTGGAACGTATAGGTCTCAATTTTCCTCATCAAGTTTTCAATCATGGCCAGCAGTATGTTGCAATGTCTAGAGTGCAATATTTTGACGCCCTTAAAGTTTCAATAGTGCCAAAAAATAATTGTACAAAGAACGTATATAATAAAATTCTTCAGTAAATATTTTCTTATTGGCCGTCATGTATTGACGGGTTTCAACTAGTAATAATAATAATAATAATAATAATAATAATGTTATTGGTTTTACATCCCTTTTAACTACTGCTGCTTTTAGAGACACCGGGGTGCCAGAATTTTGGCCCGAAGGGGATCTTTAACGTGCCAGTAAATGTACTGACACGGCTCCCTCGCATTTGTGCACCCTCAAATGCCAGCTGACTGCGCCAGGATACGAACCTGCAACCTAGGGCCCAGCAAGCGAGAACGTTACCGCTGAGCCACGCAGCCAGTCCGGTCGATTATGTCTCCAGATCCATAACATTCTTGATATACTTCTTATCTTTCTTTCTTCAATGATGGTAGCAGTTTTTATCTAGGTTGTGGCGTTTGGTAGAGGTAAATCGTTTCTAAGGTCTTCAACAAAGAATAGTTCTATTATACTCTTTGATAATAACAACGAGTTATAACTATACTCATACATTAAAGGGGAAAGTAGGCTATATGTTCTTTACTGAACATCTTGTTTTTTGATATGACCGCCCATTACGGCAAGGGATAAGCAAAATGAATTCGGAATTAGAAGGAAATGCCAAGAGCCATCAGAGGTTGCCATGACAACATTACTAAAATGATGAGGGATGAGCCATCACAGGTTGCCATTACGACGCCATTGCACGAGATCACATTTTCCATCTGACTCTGTGGGAGCAGCTTCGGTGACGTAACTGGTAGCATGCTGAACTTGTATGCCCAAGGTCGCGGGTTCAAAGCCGGCCGAAGTCTCGGATTTTCTAAGAGCGCTAAAAATCCCCAGTATGCATTCCTTCGGAGGGTAAGTTCCAACGTGCGTTGTGAGTTGCTGGTTGCGGTGGCATCTAGTAGCCAAGTTCACAGCTAGGTGTCGTTGACGGTAGTATTTGGTAGCAAAATTAGGAACTACTACTTGAAATTGACCGTCTGCAGTCCTTACCTGAATTACAGACTAATACAGCCATCACAATTAACACCGTTTATCAGACAGATTCTACACTTACCCAAAGTACACGGGTTTACATGACCGCGTTGTCGCAGCCCCTGAACTGAGCAACCAACCAAAATCTCTGAGGGATATAAAATTTTGCGTGAAGAAGTAACAGACCATTAGATAGTTACACATCAGTGTCGAAACCTTGCATAAGGATAGTGTGACCACAAGTATAACAAGTAGTTCCGTGTAGAACTATACAGCCTATTTTCATATATCCTACTTATGTTAATTGCCACTATCAACATACAAAATTTCAGTTTGATTGCTGTAATAGATTCGTTGATATTGAGAGCCGACTAAATATTGCGGATGGTCGCTATGTTGGATTTTACATATGTAGGTCCTAGAGTTATGTACTGTTGCAAGATGATTATTGTGTACGTGTAGTATTCAAACTTCAATCGCATGATTAGGACACACAGCTGCCATCTTTTGGTTATGGAAACAATTGAAATGAATTAGATGCCAGTGGATTAACATTCGTATAAATATTTAATTTACCAAGTTTCACTGCACTCGGATGCTTAAATTGCGAGAAAAGTCGATGTGAATATTTATATTTCGCGTCGCCGTAATGTTGGATTTGTGATCATCAGGTTATTTAAAGTCCTATAGGTGAACTTAAGTTCATAGCCCCTACGAACATTAAAAAATTCAGTTTGATTGCTATAATAGATTCGTAGATATTCAGAGCCATCTAAATATTTCGGATGGTACCATGTTGGATTGTTAAATGTATAGGCCATAGAGTCATGTACCATTAAAGGAAAATTATTGCGAAGGTTCATTATTCAAACTTTCACTTCAATCGCATGATTACGACACAAGAAATAAAAACTTAATTTTAACATTCGCTCAGCCGCCATCTTGAGGTTACGTAAGCAATTGGACTAAATTAGATACCAGTGCATTACAATGTGTATAAACATTTCCTGTGCCAGATTTCATTGCGTTTGGAACATTAAATTGCGAGAAAGGTCTATTTAAAATTTTCAAATTCGCTTGGCCGCCATGTTCGTTTTGTAGATAACCGGTTTTTGAAAGTCTTATAGATGAACTTCCAGTAGTGCCCTCTATCTCCGTACAAAATTTCAGAGTTATACCGCTAATTGTTTCAGAGATATAGAATGCCGATGAAATATTTCACACATCCGCCATCTTGTCGTTATGTAAACAATTGAACCAAGTTAGATGTTTGTGCATTACAATGTGTATAAACATATACTGTACCAAGTTTTAATGCGTTTGGTTGGTTAAATCGCGAGAAACGTCTATTTAGAAGTCACAAATTCGCGTGGCCGCCATGTTGGTTTTGTATTTACCAGTTTTTCAAAAGTCACGTAGGTAAACTTCTAGTAGTTCCCTTGAATAGTTTCTGAGATATTGAATGCTGGTGAAATATTTCGTACAGCCGCCATGTTGAATTGGTGAGACGTAACAAAATTTGAAGGGCACGGTCGGGGTCGTCCGGAATAGTGCTATAAACTTACCGAGTTTCATTAAAATCGCTCCAGCCGTTTAGAAGTTATTGGGGACACACACACACACACACACACACACACCTCTCTCTCTCTCTGTCTCACACACACGGACAAAAGGTGATCTCACAAGTCTATTTTCTTCAAAATTGATAATAGGCTAAAAAATGGACCCCAAATGAATCTTCCCATAAGACAATAAAATGTTTAAAATATGCATAAAAAGACGAAAAAAAAAGACGAAAAACAAAGTTAATTGAGCTCCAGTTGTAAAATACTTTCTCGCAATAAATGAGGTCTGATCCTTCTACGAAAACCTGCATATTCTGTCTATTTTCGCCTATCCCCAAGCTTGCCCGGTGAAATCTACCTCCACCTTCCGGCGAGCCGACAGGATTTTTTTTTTTTACCTATTGCAATAGGTAGCTTTCTAATGAAATCTACCTAATAGAGGTGACTTTCTCGCTAACAGAGGCTTGCAGACTGGACTCGACTGTGTCAAAACAGTCTCAAATGAAAACGTGCGTATTTATGCATGTAGGTATAAGGGATTTATTTATATATAGGTTTGTTAGCTCCAAACATTAATGTATCTCTACTTAGTATAAAACAAAGTCCCCGATTCTTGGATGTTACGGGTAAACTGAGTACCACTGGATGGATTTTGATGCGGTTTTCATCATTCTGTAAAGGATATCTCGAGGATGATTTCTGTAGAAAATTATTTATTTATGATCAAAGAAAGCCGAGCAGTAACGATTTCAGTGGAAAAGACGAATAAAACCCTGGCGTCCGTTCGCTTTGTAAGCTTACGCTGGGCAAACCGTTAAACATATCTAAATACTATGAGTGTAAGAACCGTTCAGCATGAAAATTTCTACAAAAAAGTCCGTGAGAGCATATGTCTATCATCAATACATCGCCCACTATAAGTGTTTTTACGTTTTAATTTCTTCTAACCATGTCCATTCAACTACTGAGGCGACAGTTTACGAGCTAGCTAAGGGCGAGTCTATCATCCCTGTTACAGCCTAGGTAACGGGCGAACCTATTGCCCTAGATGCAGCCAGCAGCAAACCGTTGAGTTAAGACTTCTGAGAAGGGCGGTTGTATTTGGAGTTTCCCTGGAATTGCAACGCGGGTTTTCTTCAATTCGCTTGTGATACACAGTCAAGTTAAGATTGGTCGGACGGGGGATTTGAGTTTCATTCACCTAATAGTCCAGTCATTGATTTTAACCCATCATGCCGAGACGTAAAACGGATATTGGTCGTTGTTCATTGACATTGAAAAAAAAAGCGCTTATCGCGTAATGCATTCATAACTGTTTCCGGGAGTAGCTGGGTCGGGTTCCTGGTTAATGGACTATTTCATTGTCGAAAGTGACGGGGCTCTTAAGAGGAATTATTGGCATTGACGTATTGTCAGCAGTGCTTGCACCAAACTGCGCGTTAGCTGCACAAAGCTGCATTTCATTATAATGTGCACAGATGACTTTTGATTGAGAAAATGGTATTGGGTTTTATAATAATGCCATACGCTATTTATTGGCACCGCAGCGTCAGGGCGCCAGGTTTGCAAGAGAGACGGGGAGTGTTGGCATCAAGAACCCGGCCACGTACACGGAAGCCAAGGCTAGCAACATAACTACTTGAATTAGAGGAAATCTACTGCCGGCCACATCAATTGGTGAGCTTCGTGTGGCAGCAACCGATGACTTGAAAATACTTCTACGTACAACTGTGGATACTAGTCACATTTTATACATGAATATAGTATGAGGGCATATACAGGATGATTCAACTAAGTTAACCACCTCACATACCTACTGATCCGTTTGAGATATCGACATTCTGTTTTTGAATGCGTCAATTGTATTAAGGGTCTCATAAAACACCGTCCATTTTGTCTCCATCACCTACGTATTTACCGCGAAACCGGTAGCAACGTTGTTGTTTAAGGTGACTATTTTAATTGCACCCTATAGAATAGTTGACAATCAAGCTGCTTTTTCACATCCGACGAGTACTTTCGGAGATATTAAATGTTTTCATTTGAGTCGGAATTTGACATAACGCCGCTGTCATGTCCTGTGCATGATTCCATAGCGAGATCGACTCCTTGCTGACAAACACACGCATCATATGCATAGCATACTGTGAGGTATTGTACATTTGCAAAATGTGTGATTTTTAACCAGCCGTTATGACTTAAAATAAGACAAGGCGTTCACAATAATCTAGAAGAGCGAGGTGTGTTTAATGACTAATATTGTATTGTGTAAATTAATTCACTTTTCGCAGGTTTGCTAGTACTGACACAGTTCTCTGCATACGTCTGTATCGTTCCAACAATATCTACCAAATATTGCATTTCAGATAGCCATTTCCATTCTTCTAATTTCCGCCCTTTGACACTCGAACATAAGCTACTATAAGCCAAAGATCGAATTTATCGTACAAAAAGAGGACATAGTTGATTTTACGCCCCTCGATGCGATAACCAATACTCGGCAGGGAGCATAGAAAACCGCATTTCAAGGCACTAAAACTAATCGTTTACGAGATACCGTATATCTTCGCTATGGTAAACTGAATCAAGGAATTTGGAACATTCAGTCAGATCACAATGAACGTGAGGTATGATATTTATTTCAGCACTTTCTGTTGCATCTTCATGATGAGTAAGCGGCAGACACTCCCAAGAGCAGTCTTCACAGGGTTGTATGCATGAGTGACACATCACACTGCCACATCTCGACTGGCCTACTAAACTACCTAATCTTAATTGCGTATAGATAGTGTGGAATAGTGGGTAAAAACGTGAAGTCACCATTCCAGCAATTTTGTGTCACTATGGATCTGTTCTTCAGTGGGTAGCTTCAACTTGCAGACATTTGTGAACTCCTTTCTTTGCTAAATGATGTGGTTTTCTTGGCTAAAGGCCACACACACTGTTAGTTGCAACTCTTTAGTCGGTCAACACAAGTTTGCTGAAATGACTGGGTGGGGAACAATATATATATTTCGGCGGCTTCGGTGGCGTAGTCGGTAGCATGCTGAGCTTCTATGCCCAAAATAGCGGGTTCAAACCCGGCCGAAGCCGTCGGATTTTTAAAGAGCTTTAAAAATCCCTCAGTACGCCTTCCTTCGGAGGGGAAGTAAAGCCGGCGGTCCCATGTCATAGATTTATGGCATGTTAAAGAACCTTCCACTAATTACACCTGTGTGAAGCGAAATTGGAAAGGTTAAGAATGTAAACAACGCTCTTAGGTTTCTACGTTCGTTGCCAAGAGCCGACTGCAGTGGCGTCTAGTAGCTAAGTACTGAACTTGGCCTAGTAGTCGTTGACGGTGGCGCTTGGCGGCAAAAGTAGGAACCATTTGAAAAATTCTAAGTTGCAGTCTGTACTTAAATTAGAAAACAGATACACACACTAATACAGCCTTCACAATTAACACCGGTTATCAGACAGATTCTGCACACACCCAAAGTACACGGGGCTACATGACCGCGTTGTCGCAGCCCCTAAACTGAGGAACCAACCAACCAATACACTGGGTATATGTCTATATAATAAACTAGGTCAATTTTAGTTTGTCAGTTTTTTTTGTTTTGTTTGTTTGTTATTTATACAAATCTACGCCGTTTCACCGATCTGAACCAAATTTTACATATTTACCCTTTGTAGCCCGAGTAACACTGCCTACTTGAAATTTTGGACATACCACTCAATTCCCTGCATTTGGGCCCTTTGACCCTCGCCCTTTGGAATCTGACGAGTAAATCTGTCTACTTGAAATTTTGGACAGCCCTCACCATTCCCTACATTTAGGCCCCTTGGAACAATTCTACACCGTTTCACCTAATTGCACCAAATTTTGCATACTTACCTTTTGGAACCTTGCGGGTAACCCTGCTCACTTTAAATTTTGGACAACCCTCTCCATTCCCAAAATTTAGAATAATACACAAAGGGACCTGAAAACCAAGTTTTAAGTCCCTAGAACCATTCATGTCCTTAGTAGTGAAACTGTAAGAATATTTCTAGAAGTCTATTGTTGGCTGGCAATACGGGCTGCATGACGCCGCCCCTACCCATGTTCTGGTGTAGGATTGCGAAAATATATTGCGGTGCTTATAAATTATAGTCACAGGGAGTAATAGAGTGCAAAAGGACATCTTATGTCCCTTAATTCCACCAGGCAAAGCCGGGCACTACTGCTAGTATAAATAAAGCTCATGAAAAATGCATGTATTAGTTATAATAACTCTTAAAGAATGCAAAGTTTAGGATTACGTCCTTTGACCGTCAAGCGGTCATCATCAGATACTGAACACTAGGGTTGAGGTTTAAATTTATATACAAATAATATTAATCGGTATGGTCGCATAATTCTTAATAATTATAATGTGGTCAGAATCTGATGATGACCGCTTAGCGGTCAAAACGTGTAATCCTAAATTGCCCATTATTTAATACTGTAGTAATTATAACTTAAACATGTATTTTTTTCAGGAATGTTGATTCATTTGATATTTATATATATTACATACATTGTACCCCGCCCAGTCATTATGGCAACCCCCCAGGGGCTCACATCTAGTGGGACGTGGGTTGGCGATCACAGGGTCCCAGCTGAGTCCGGCATTGTTTCCACTTACTTGTGCCGGGCTCTTCTCCGTCTTCTTTCCTGTCGACCTCACTTGGTCAACTCTTGTTCTCTTCCGACCCCTACGGTATTAGGGTATCCGAGGCCTAGGGAGTCTCTTCCTTTCCCGCCTTAATTGGCTCTTGTCTCATCTTTTCAGATACCCTCCTTCTGCGAGGGGTCAGCCTTCTTTTTCTTTTCATGTTCTCTCCTGCCCTCTGCTCGAGTCCCTCAATGAGGAATGGTGTATGTAGCCCCACCACTTCTGGTGCACCCTGGATATTGCTACACCCTCGGGGGCTCACGGCTGGTGAGTTCGGGAGTTGGCGACCCCGAGGGATTCCCGAGCTGGGTCCGTTTATTCCCCTTTCTCCGCTTACTTGGGGTGGGCCCTCTCCTCTTTCCCTTTCCTATCTGCCATTCATGGTTCTTCTTCCTTCCACGTCCCTCAATCCTCATTCTTCGGGGGTTGAGGGCATTTATTTTCCTGCTGTCCTTTGTTTGCCCTATATTTTATTTGTTTCCCATTTCTTGTTCTAGTATATGAGTCTGTAGTTAGTATTAGGTATAATTTTCATTCTCATCTCATCTTTCACTATCACCCAAACCATTAGGGGCCGATAACCTAGATGTTAGGCCCCTTAAAACAACAATTATCATCATCATCATCATCATCATCATCATTATGGCAAATGTATGTTGACCGACTGAAGAGTTATTACTAACAGTTTGTAGTGGTAACACTGAGAAGATGGCTTCAAAACTTTACAATAGAACGATGTCCTCCAGGAGGTGTCTTATAGTTTTGTCCAGCGAGTTTACCATAGCTCTGTAGGCGAATGTATATGCATTGATAAAAGTGTGAATTTCTTAATTTTAAAAGCTATATTTTACATCATATGAAAACATTGAAACCAAGATGTACCGAATGTTTCCATGAATGATATAAATGTTCATTCCTATTTCCCATATTCGGAAAAGTTGAGTCTAATCGTGTTTCTTGTTGCTGGTTTTAGATTGATTAATGCTTCAAAACAGGCAAAAATCAAATAGAATGAACCTTCCTAACAGATTATTTTTTGTTAGTGTAATTAGGGAATGCTTGGTCATAGACTCGTGTACTTGTGTACTTATGATATTCGACCGAGAACCTGTGCTTTCGTGAATATTTTTTCTAAGCGTATGGCTTTTAGTGCCAGGAGTGTCCGAGGACGTGTAACTGCTTCTATACGGACACCCATTGGGTGAGCTACAAGTACTGTCGCGTGTGGAGTCTTGTCTGGGGAGGAAAGTGTTAATGTAAGGACGAGGAATTGGAAGGTAGCGGCTGTGGCCTATAGTTGGGGACCAACCCCGGCATTTGCCTGGAAGGAAGATGGGAAACTACAGAAAACCATCTTCAATGTTGCCGGTGGGGGTATTTGAATCTCCTCGCCTCCCGGAATTGAGCGACTGCCTGTAGCCACGCCGTAACGACCACGGCTAACTCACCCGGTGTTGTGAATACTAGTACTGTATGTTAATGAAAATCCACAGCCTGCTTCCACTCGTCCAACCGGATCAGGGAATGGAATGAATGGAGCCCCAATCTAGCGGCGAGGATATGAACTGTGCCGGCTGTCAAAGCCTGTCGCACTCCCCTGGGGCAATGATTAAATGAATGACATATGAAATGAAATTATAGTGGAGAGTATTGTTGGAATGAAATTGTGACAGGGAAAACCGGAGTACCCGGAGAAAAACCTGTCTGCCTCCGCTTTGTCCAACACCAATCTTACATGGAGTGACCGGGATTTGAACCACGGACCCAGCGGTGAGAGGGCGGCGTGCTGCCGTCTAAGCCACGGAGGCTCTCAGTACTGTGTGTAATGATAATTATTAAGGTCTGGTATGAAAACGGTTCATACTAACGTTATTGATGTTACGTCTCTTTTAACTACCATGGTTTTTAGAGACACCGGGATGCCGGAATGTTGCCCTGAAGGAAGGGTCATCCTAGTGAATTTTTTAATCTCACATAAATTAAATTGTTTTCACGGTTAGGGAATAACCCTCTCATTTGGGTACAATCGTGTTGACCGAATGTAAAGCAGCAAACTTTCGTCCCCGAAGGGGATCTTTAACGAGCCAGTAAATCTACTGACGCGGCTCCCCTCACATATTTGACCCCTCAAATGTCAACTGACTGCGCCAGGATTCGACCCTGTAACCTTGAGGATAAGAGGCGGGAACGTTAATGAAATAGGTACCCGGGGACTTGAAAGTAAATACCATCCATGATAGAAGCTGCCAACACCGTGGTTAGAACCTATGATCTCTGAACTTACAGCTCTTCATGTTTACATATGGATTTAGCTAACATTAATCTACGCCAGTCAGAAGTTGACCTTGACCATGAGGAGGTTTGAGGCCCCTAAAGTAAAAGGATATATTCATGGAAAATAAAAATGCAAATTTTTGATTGACAATCTCTACTGGAGAAAAGTATTCTTCTAGTCCAAAAAACCATTAAATTTCTTTCCTAATCTGACCGCAAGCCATGCGATCTTCTTCTGCAGTGCTACAGAATACTTCCTTTCAAGGCAAGCCACAGTGGTAATAGAGGGAGCGCGAGAGGAAGTGAGATGGAGAGAAAGAGATACGAACAGCAAAGCAAAACGTCGGCCTCGACAAATTGATGGCATCCACCCCCCCCCCCCCCCCCCCCTTTTCTCTCCCGTACGTTTGTCCTTCTAACGTCGCTTCCAGCTATTTATCTTTAAGCGAGTCAACTTACCCTTCAAGTCTTCTAGAGCAACCAACATCTATTAATCTGCTCCTGTATCTTTAAGGATGACACCTCTCTGTCTTTCTCTATCCCTCCTTCATCACCCTTTGTCAGATTATTTCTCCCTTTGTTGTAACTAAATGCACAGTACCTGATGATGGAGGAAGTTTCACGGAGGAAGAAGAAGAAAAGGAAGGTGATGATTATGAAGAAGCAGCATGGGGAAGAAGAATGCTACCCTTACACAGACCCCTAAGATATCCTAAACTTGTGCCGTTTACGCTCATAGACGCCTTCTCCTCCTCTGTACACTTGAGTGGAGGCCAAAAGACAACGCTGCCTGCGTGTCTCGTTAAAGATCAGACGTCAAAAGATGAATTGATTGTTCACGAAACTTGAGCCAGATTTATTCATATTCACCCTTCTACCCCTTTACTTCTCCTACCCCACTTCGTATATAGCCTACACTACATATAATATATCCTAACGTTACATAACTCATCCTCTCTTTTGTAGAAAACCGTGTGTAAGTTAAAGGGAGAGTGTCTTTAATATTGTGTTTTAATGAATCAGAAATGCACCCTTTCTCATTTCTTTGAGTACATTTGATGATAAGAAAGAGTGTGGTAAACCACGGTCAGACCCAACAATAATAAATTATTTTCACGGCCGTGTGTCATATTGAAACAACTACCGGTAATGTACCGGGTGTAAAAATAACTTCGTCAAGGACGTTCACGTCGCTGCTGTGCATGCGGATTTGGGATTTTTGCTGGTCACCATGCATATTTCAATATCTCAGTTCAGTTTGAGTAAAATCTTGTTCATACTTGAAAATATGTACAAAGCTTGAAACGAAACGTCTCGTTTAACCATTTTGAACACATGACATAATCTCCGTAGTTATATTGTCATGAATATGGCAGATTTATTTCCAAACGTGTGCTCAAAATTACTGTTACCAGCTGTTTCATTTTCTCTTCGGTATTCTTAAATGTTTACTGCCTATAGAATGAAATGTTGTTACATTCCAAAAGAGTTCTTGTAGTTGATTCATTTGGGGACTTTGCAACATCATTATCATGTATCCCCGTGTACTTGGGTGTGTTTGGAATTTGTCTGATAACCTGTGTTATTGTGATGGATGTATTAGAGTGTGTATTTGTAATTCAGATAAGTATTAGAAAGGAGGCGAAAGTGGCCTTAATTTAGGAACCTGCCTGGAGTAAAAGTGGGAAATCATGGAGAACCACCTCCAGGATGGCTGAGGTGGGAATCAAACCGGCCTCTTCTCAGTTTTGCCTCACGAGGCTGCGTGCACCCTTTTTCAGTCCTCTGGCCATTCCAAGAGAGTTAATCAGCCTAACCAAGAAGTAGCCTGTAGTAGAGGGATGGCATACATAGCTATTACTCTGTCACTACCGGTGATGAAATATTGCCTACAGTACAACCGTGAGGAGCTGACGCGGTAATAGTACAATCTGAAGGCTGATACTTGGTTGTAATTGGCTTTGAATAATAATAATAATAATAACTTTTTGTCGTGTGGCCACTTGAGAGGCCGTGTGCAGGTCTTTATTCGACGCCCGTGGGCGACCTGCGCGTCGGGATGAGAAATGGAATGAATGAAGATGAATGAAACTGGGAAAGGATGTTGAAGGAAGCGGCCGTGGCCTGTCAGAAGGTACCATCCCAGCAATTGCCTGGTGTTGAAAATGGGGAAACCACGGAAAACCATTTCAAGGACGGCTGATGGTGGGGCTCGAACCCACGCGTCTACCGAGTCAGCAGAGAGCTTGGTCCCATGACCTAACGCTGCGCTTTAGCCAGTATTGTGAAAGAATTATGAAATATTTGAAAAATTATTTTTTGGAAAGTAGATTTATATTGTACCGGCTGTATTAGTGTTTCGTTATAATTCAGACGAGTATTGGGAAGTAGGCAGTTGTGGCCCTAATTTAGGAACCATCACGGTATTTACCTGGAGTAGAAGTGGGAAACCACGGAAAACCACTTCCAGGATAGCTGTGTTGGCAATCGAACTCGCCTCTTTTCAATTTTGCCTCACGAGGCTGAGTGCACCCCGTTCCAGCCCTCAGACAAGAATTACATTTCTTGACAGAGTGGGAATCGAACAAGCCCAGAGTGACTGCCACAACGAAATGAGGCGGACTGCACATAATTGACAACGACTGTTTAAGTTTTCATTATTTGATTGTGTGAACTGACAACCAGTGATTTGTTACCACTGTCAAGAAATTGCCGTTCGTGAAGCAATCTGACTCCATCCTAATGGTCTTCTTCAAGAATATTACATTCGCCATACGTGAAATTAAATCACAGTATTTCTACGATGATTGCAGGCCGTTACAGTACCCTTGAATCGAGCTGTCTAGGTTAATTATTTGAAAGAGCCAATGGCCTGACCATTGAACTACCGTGGCATGACTTACTTGACTTATTTCCTTTCGCTCCGTGCCGAGCATAGGGCATCCAAGAATGATTTCCATCGGGCTCTGTGTGTTGCCAAGTTCTTCACTTCCATCCAAGTCTTTCCCGCTTTTCTGGCCTCCTCTTCAATGGTGCGTTTCCAGGTGTTCCTTGGTCTTCCCCGTCTCCGAGCCCCTTGAGGATTCCAGTCCAGAGCTCTCCTTTCTACTGCATCATTCTGTTTCCGCAGAGTATGCCCAATCCAGCCCCATTTCCTCCGTTTAATTTGGACTTCTATAGGTTGTTGGTTAGCCCTTTGCCACAGCTCTTCGTTTGGGATTATATCTGGCCATCGTATACCCAGAATTCGACGCAGACAACGATTGATGAATACTTGAAGTTGGTGGCTGATAGGATTGGTAACTTTCCATGTTTCACATGCATACAATAGGACAGCTTTTACATTGGTATTAAAAAGTCTGATTTTCGCCTTCCTGGATATGTTACGGTTTCTCCATACTGGATAGAGCTGCACAAAAGCCCCATTTGCCTTTCTCATTCTGCTCTTGACATCCTCCTCAGCCCCTCCACTTCTCGTTACCACGCTTCCCAAGTAAACAAATGTATCCACCTGTTCTACATCTACACCTCCCACAGTGAGACCAGCCTGTACTGTGGAGTTCACTCTCAGCTCCTTTGTCTTCTTTGGGTTTATCTTAAGTCCAACCTTAGCAGCTTCAAGTTCTAAGTTTGCCAGTTTTCCCTCTATGTCTCTAAAGCGCTGTGCTAGCATACAGATGTCATCAGCAAAATCAAGATCCTCCAACCTGTCTCGAAGTCCCCACTGTATCCCTCTCTTCCTTCCTCTCCCCACCTTCCTAAGAGTATTATCAAGAACAATCAGGAACAAAGTGGGAGAAAGTATACATCCTTGTCGTACTCCAGTCTGGATGGCCAATGGCTGGGATAGCTGACCCTCATGCAGGACTTGACATTCATAACCAGAATACATATCTCGTATAATGTTAACTATTTTACTTGGTATACCATATTCCTTTAAGGTCTCCCACATGACCTTCCTATTAATGGAATCAAAGGCCTTCTCAAAATCTATAAATGTGATGTACAGTGCTGCTTGCCATTCGTTACTCTGCTCCACAATAATCCGTAAAGTGTTAATTAAGTCCACACAACTACGGTGTTCCCTAAATCCAGCTTGTTCTTTCCTCAACTTCGACTCGATAGACTTCTTAACGCGATTCAAGATAATCCTGAGAAATACTTTGCTTGGTACGGATAGTAAGGTAATACCTCTCCAGTTGTTACAATTCGTCAAGTCACCCTTCTTTGGGATTTTAACAATCACACCTTTCTTCCATTCCGCAGACAGCTTCTCTTCAAACCAGATCTTTTTCCATCAATGGCTTCAGGATATTAGCTGTGGTGTCCATGTCTATCTTGAGGACATTTGGCGAAATGTTGTCGACACCGGGGGATTTTCCATTCTTCAGTTGTAGCAAGGCTTCTTTGATTTCAGCACAAGTTGGACTGTGCAAAAGAATATTTGGATCAGAATTATCAGGTTCATCATTCCTCTCTTCGTGGTGTTCATTAATCCCTCGATCAACATTAAAAATTTCGGTGAAGTATTCCCTCCACCGTTCTTGTTGTTCTTCTTGAGTTGTGAGTACATTTCCCTGTTTGTCTTTTATGGGCCGGTTCTTTCGGAAACTTTTCTTGGACAGCACTTTTGTGATGCAGTACATTTCTTTGCTGTCACCTTTTGATGCAGCATCTTCTGCCTTCTTCGCCATCTCATCGATCCAATTACTCTTATCTCTTTTCACACTCTTCTTGACTTCTTTGTCAACGACCGTGTATTCTGCTTGCACTTTTGCTTTCTGATGTCGAGTCTTACACATATTCAACCTCTCCTTAATAATTTTCCTATGACTTATTGCCTCCCAAGTTTGTTCTGACATCCAATCCTTCTTGAGAGGATTGCTCTTTCCCAGGACTATTTCACTTGTATCAAGGATGATGTTCTTTACATTACTCCAGGAAGATTCAATATCAGTTTCTTCTGTATCAGATTGGAGTACCTGAAAACGATTTCTTAGCTCCAATTTAAATTCATCTCTGACCTTCTCCTCCTTCAACTTCCTCACATCAAATCTCTTGCTCTGTTTTTCAAACCTCTTCTTTGCCACCATGATCTTCATCTTGAACTCAGCCAGCATAAGGTGGTGATCACTGCTAGCATCAGCTCCTCTCTTATTCCTAACATCGGTGATCGATCTTCTGAATCTCCTACTCACTGCGATGTGGTCAATTTGGTTCTCAGTGTCATGATCAGGGGAAATCCACGTGATCTTATGACACCTCTTATGAGGAAACAAATTACCTCCAATAACAAGGTCATGGCTAGCACAGAAGTTTGTGAACTTTTCCCCATTTCCATTCCTATCCCCAAGGCCATGTACACCCATCACATGTTCTAGTCCCTCGTTGTTCTCTCCTACCTTAGCATTAAGGTCTCCCATTATTATAATCACATCTCTCTTACTGCTTTTCTTTACTGTCTCATGTAGAAGGGAGTAGAATGCTTCTCTAAGTTCTTCTTCTGATGGTTCCGTGGGTGCATAGCATTGTATAATCGTAACATTGCGAATGCGAGTCTTAAATCGTGCTGATAATATTCGTTCGGAAATGGGTTGCCAACTTATAAGGCTTTTCTTTGCATGTTCAGTAAGCAAAAGACCAACTCCATCTCTGCGTTCCGCATTCTCCTCGCTCCTCCCCGACTATATGAGGGTAAGTCCTTCATAAGTTTTTATCTCACCAAAATCTGGCCATCTTATCTCACTGAGCCCAAGTATATCAAGTTTATACGAGATCATTTCTCTGGTAACCTGCCTCAGCCTACTACTCTCACCCAGAATCCTCACATTCCAGAAACCTATTCGTGTCTTCCTTTTCGTGCCGAAAGTTGTCAACATGAGATCCGTCCGGTTTTCATTCTTTTCAGTTTCTTTAATAAACAATTTCGGAGAGTGCGAGTTATTAGCCCACAGCTTCCTAGTTTTCTGGTAGGGCTGCCACCTTAAGGACTGAAAACGAGCCCCCGCAGTTTTCCAACCGTACCACTGAATTACAGCTCCGCCTGGAAATAATCTACTGATGACGCTGCTGCCCACCATCATGGTGTAGTCTGTCATTTAGTCTGGTCTCTCACCCTCGACCTTACCGGCATGGGTGACCCTGCCAGGAGTCGAAGCTCCCGCCGGCATTGCTCTCGGGATCACTGAAACACACAAGCCTCCCCACCACGTCAAGGTACCAGACCATGGGGGAGGACCGTGGCATGCCATTTAATTATTTATTCAAAGGTACTTTTATACAGTATACAGTATTATCGATACACCCTTACAGTAATATTAACTCCAGAGAGATGAATGATTCAATCCGAGTCATTTTGTGTCATCCCTTTGCTTGAGGTCTATTGTTCACAGCCTTTACTCCATAAATATTTCGGGACACAAAATAGCGTGGGACACATGTGTGAAGCTGTCAGGTGACATGCGCTTCACCAAGCGCCTGCGCTGCAAACGTTGCTGGCCCTGCATGAGATACCGCATCTTGTCAAACATGCACTCGTACGTTAAAAGACATTAGTGTTGCCAATCTTCACTTGTGGCAGAATGAAGTACCCTCAGTAGGTCGGCAACTGTTCAAACGCCCGTACTTCGCGGGTTGCCGTATCCCCTGCCGAACACGAAACGAAGGGAGATTAAGAGGGCGGACACCTTTGCTGTGTCTGGCAAGATACCACGTGCTTCGTTATCGCGGAAACCAAGCTATATTTGTAAACAAAAGCGTCACGTGCCTTCCTGTTACTCAGATACAAAGAGAAATGTAATACGGAACATACTTGAGGGAGATTTAGTAGCGCCAATTTTCAGAAGGAGCGAAATAATTCTTAAACAGATGCGGCGCTTGCACGTATGCGTGGCAGTGCTTCTGATCAGCTGACACCTATTTATATTTTTCATTGTAAATCGGAAACGGTAACAGATATTTTACAATTATTTCACCACTGTAAAGAGCGAAGTCTATTTATTATTTAAGGACCTAACAAAATGCAATTTTTTGCCCTCGAAATGTGTACCTCCCCCCTTAAAAAGACATTAGTTGCCAATCTTTACATGTGGCAGAATAAGTATCGTCTGTAGGTCGGCAACATACTTCGCGGGTTGCAGTACCCCTGCCGAACATGAAACCAAGGAGAGATTATTAAAGAAGGCGGACAGCTTTGCTATGTCTCAAGATAATCACATTGTATATCATTTCAGTCCCAATCCTAGTAGCCCGGTCAAGTTAGACATGCAAGGTTACAAAAATTCGTATAGAGCTGAAAATTTGTACTAATGGTCGAAACACCATTATAAATGAAATGTAAAAAGTCCCCATCGATCCGACAACGGCAAAAAAAATTATTCAAGGTCAAAGTTTGAAAATATGGGTTTTTTGCGTTTTTCAGCCAAACGGTAAGTTTTATCATAAAAATAGATCAGACTAAAATTGTCTCAACATTGTTTCTCCTAATAGTCACCGTTGTTGAGATATAACGATTCTAAACGTTGAAAAAGTTGTATTCTTCATAATATGCACACGTTTCCACGCCACCGGTGAGGTAGTGTACTAGGCGCGTTTTTTTTTCAACGTGGTTTCTCCGGTAGGTCTATTTCACTATCTATTGTGATCCTGTTTAATTCAATATTATTTAATGATAAAGAATGGTACTATTGGAAATGATGAAAGCGGTGTGAATTTTAAGAAATTGTGGGAAATTATTCGGAATCATCTAATATTCCTGCTTCCTCATGTCCTTGTTCTTCTTTTCTTCTTGTTCTCTTCTTCTTCTTCTTCTTCTTCCTGCTGGGTGCAAGGTAAATTGTCCTAACAGCGATGAATCACATGTCTCCTCGCTGATATCGTATGAACACTCTTCTGATGGCAAATCAACATTGGATCATGACTGGCTTTGACAACTGGTACATGCTAATGAACAAAATAATCCAACTTTTTTGCTGCCGCATCCCTTAAGGCATATACAGAATATATAACATTTGTTAGTTATCCATTAATGTTATGGAAGTTACGTGCAGTTAAACACTGAACCTATCAGCACGGTTAGAATTATGTTGGCAACACTGTCACGTATGGGTTACTTGAAATCAACCTGCAAACTTATCGTTTAAACACATGTGCCAAATTTTGAACTGTTTCCCTGCATACATTGAGACTATTTCAAAATCATGGAGAACATTTACCAATACGTAGTAGTCCTGCTGACTTCAAAGGATGCCGAGTTCGATCCCTTGAAACATACATTACATAATAAACGAAATTTGGTTCACACAGACAGACAGACAGCCAGAAGGACAGACAGACCGACAGCAGAATCACATTTTCCTGGATCAATCTCATAAATAGTTTTTTATCATTTTTACAAAACGTGCAAAGTAGGCTTATAGTTCACCACGAGAATACACGTCATGCACACATTAACAGAAATGGGGTATGTACTGTATAGTGGATACGTCATGTCCACCATCTGGAGCGAGACGCAATATTGCACAGGAGTGTACCTCGCAATATGGTTTACACCGCCTCGTTGCTTAGTGGCTAGTATTCTTGGCTGTCACGACGGAGGCCATGGTTCGATTACCGGCTCTGCCAAGAAATTTAATTCTGGTCTGAGGGTTGGAACGGGGTCCACTAAGCCTCGTGATGCAAAAGTGAGAATAGGAGGTTTCTATTCCTACTTCAGTCCTCCTAGAACTGGTTTTCCGTGGTTTCCCACTTTTACTCCAGGCAAATGCTGGGATACCTAACTTAAAGCCACGGCCGCTTCCTATCCAAATCTTACAACAATTACAAATACACACACTAATAGAGACAACTCAGTTACTCAAGTTATCAGACAAATTCTGCACACACCCAAGTACACTGGACTACATGACCACGATGTCCCAAAGCCCTTAAAGAATCAACATCAACAATATGGTTTACAAACCAAACTTAAACAAAAATGTTAAGTTGGTAGTCCATTTGATACTGAACTTGATAGTATATGCATGTGACCCCATATAATAAGTTTGACGCTTTCCACTGTACAAGTCGTGTAAGCCAGGTCTAGAAAAAGACCCCATCTCCAACACTTTTCTCCCTCCTCTTACTTGTGAGAAAGTGTTTAAACATCTGTTCCTTTGACCAAATAAATAGAAAATTGTTTCCGAATAGAGGAAATGGGAGTTTGATACTCTTGCTGAGGCTGGTTCACTTGACTTGGCCGGTCATCCCATTGAGGACGCACAATGGCTCCACCCTGACCGCGACCCAAAGCCTTCAATCACGCTTGGCCCGATCTGTGCTACGCTACACAGGGGGAAAGGCCGGTCATAATGAAGCTGTAAGGTGCTGTTAGACCTTCCCTCCCGTGTCCAACATCCGACTCTCGTATTGTAGCAGCACCAAAAGAGAAAAAAGTAGAAATTTACCATCAAGCCAGGACAACAAACGGAACAGGAACTTGACCGTAAAACTTCGCTATTCAATCGAGTAACAAAATGTTCGCGCAAGCCATTTCCCCCCCTCCTTTCCAATACTGGTATAGAATACCGCTCTCTTCAATTATTAAAAATTCACCTTTTCCCATCACTTTACGAGTCACTAGGAAACCCTTCATCAAACGCAATGCAAATCGCTTATCCCCGTATTATAAATAAGTTTATTTACACATCACTCTGTTGTAGATCTTATGTAGATATGTATGTCTCCTCCTTATTATTCCCGTTTCCAACGGGGTCAGGGATGAGATGTCATGAAGTTCTATGTGGCAAGTGGTTTTGAGGGCCGGATGCCCTTCCTGACTCCAACCTCATGAGAGGATGTACAAATTCACAATGACATTTGATAAAATGGTCTGGTTAACTCAAAACAGTTGCCAGCATTTCGCCCCAGTGTACCATTGGGCTCTTCTCTCATGAGAGGAGTTAATGAGAGAATAAATGAATGAAGATGAATGAAACTGGGCAAGGATGTGGAAGGAAGCGGCAATGGCCTGTCAGAAGGTAACGTCCCAGCATTTTCCTAGAGTTGAAATGGGAGAAACCACGGAGAACCATTTCAAGGACAGCCAAAGTTGGGGCTCAAAACCCATCTACTAAGTCCGCTAAGAGCTTGGTGGCCCCATGGCCTTGCGCTGCGCGTCAGCGAGCACTGCTGTCGGTCTGTTGTAGACCTTTAACCCAACTTTAATTTTTTACAAAATTTGAAAGTAGGCTGATATTTTGGCATATTGCTACTTTTAATCACTATTATTTGGCCAGGAATTGAAGCAGGTATCCTCCTTACCTGTACTTTATAATATTGGCAATCACCCACCTTGTCTGTGAACCTGAAACAGTGCACTGTCATGGTGGCATGCGAATTGAACCCGACTGACGGACGTAGGGAACGGCTGAGAAAGCAAAGAAAAGGCTAGTAAAATGGCAACTCTTTGTAGGAGTGCTGGTTTATTCCTTATATTGTGCAAATGTAACCAGACTTGAGAAAAGTTAGAACAAAAAGCCAGTCGGAGAAAGAGAGAAATAGTGTATGGACAAAAAGAGAAGCCATTCGTCACCAGATCCGACACATACTTAAAGGCTTGTGTACAACGACATAGGAAGCCCCTAGTCTTAATGGCTATCCATCAACATGACACATCGCTCTTCTAATGTATGCAAAAATACACTGCACACTAATGTTCGCAGAATAGCATACTTGTATTTCCGCAGTGATAAACTGAAAACATTAGTACATTCCTCTATATAGACTATAGAAGTTTCATAAGAAGAATCAACTCGATAAGTTAAAGTAGGAAGTAGGTCAAAAGAAACGTTTCTGTCTTTGATGATCAGTATGTATTTTTCAGAACATATTGGTGTATAGTCACCAATTATAACTGCATTATACTATTTCTCATATCTTATGGCACCTATCCTTGCTTTGTTATCGAGAACTATTCACATTATTTAATATTAAGAATGATAAGCGGAGTATTATTTATTATTGTTATTCTTCTTTCTTTATTTCTTTCTTTCTTTCTTCCTTCCTTCGTCATGCTCAACTAAGAAGCGCAATGGAACTAATTTAGCTGATGGCATTGCCTTTCTCTTCTCCCAAAATCTCTTCTGTGTCTTTTCGTGCGATCTTCTGACCAGGTGTTGTTGTTGATAATGCTTGAATGGTCTGCAAAGCGGTGATTATCGACTAATTCTCTGAACGTAGCTCTGTCTAGTACAATGTCATCTATGATTCCTATTTCCTGAAGATCTTTTCCAACTTCTAGCAGCCAGGTGATATTAACGTTCATTGGCAGGGCAAGGTTAAGAATTCTTTTGGTCAGTCTATGATTGCCCATTATTGTTTTATTATTAATAATAATCATTCATGTCCAACATATCTCTGATGTTATGAGGAATAGAATATTTGCATTTTATGACCTTTTGCTAAGAATGAAACCCACAATATTGACGAATTGGATCTTTACCTATTTTAAAGATTACAAGACCAAGCCAACTTTGTTTGAAGAGGTATAAAGTAACCTACTGGAGGTGTAGATTATCTGTGAAGATATTCAAGAACGCAAACCCCTCAGGAATAAACTAAACGCTCACCAGGGTTTCATGAAAAACAAAAGTTGAAGACGGGAAAGATGTGGACGGAAGAACGAAAAGAGCAACACCGGCAACGTATGAAGGAGAACTTGGCAAAGATCAAAGCCCAGAGAAGACAGCCGAAATTACGTGGTCTTTAGTAGGCCGATACTATTAAAGAATAATAATAATAATAATAATAATAATAATAATGTAAACTGAATCAGTCAACTACAGATGCAAGCAGCAAAAGCATGGCTTCAGACTTCGTTTGAGAAAACACTGTTCATAACGAAAATTAAGTCAGCACTGAAAGTACTTCTGGTGAACGAAGGAGAAATAAGAACAGGCAGAGAAATTCAAATACCTGGGTAAGTGGATAGAGCCCAACATTTGTGAAAAAAAGCTTTCGTGTCAAGAATCAACAAAATGGAAATGACTTATTATCTAACCTAAGACACCTACAATAAACGGTCAGTGTCCTTCACGGCCATACTCAGGCACTACTGTACGGTTATTCGACCGGAGGCACTAAATGCATCAGAATGCCTTTGGATGAATAAGAAAGGTCTGCCAGAACAACTGGAAGTCAAAGAGAGGAAGACCTTGAGAAAGATGTTGAGCCCGGTCAAAGAACAAGGAGAGTAGCGAAGACGACACAACGATGAACTACATATATCTTCATGTGAAGGAGATAACGGACACTATACGCAAAAGGAGAATCTCTTTCTATGGCCACTTGACACGAATGAGCTCCGGAAGATTGCCCAATTGATACTGTGGTTTCCTATCCCACAATGTAGGCAAAGGGATCTGGATTACAGAGGTAGAAGAAGACCTGCTAGAACTGGAGATAATGAGGGAATCTTGGAACGTGATCGTTTGTAGAAGAAACTAGGGGTAATAACGAATTTTCAGCCAAAATCTAAAATTAAAACAGGCAAGATGCGTATCGAAGAACGGAAGAAAGCACACCGAAGAAGAATGCGGGAATACTGAGCAAATGTGAGGGATCTAGGGAGAAATCAGTTGAAACAGCGTGACCGAAACGAAGGAAAGAAAAAAAAAGTAAACTGGCGTTATTCACTTGCGTGGAGCAAATCTTCAAAACAGCACAAAAACGTTTTTATTCTTTCTACAAAACTTACAAAACATCAATTATAATATGATAACTCCATTTGTTTAGTATCCACAAATCAATCTGAGGTTAGCGATGCTTATCTGTACCGTGCACTTAAATTCGTGTTCAATTTGTCGGATCACGCGTGTGTCTGTGGTGACTGTAGTAGCGTGTGTAAGTGCAATTATTAGGTTCTGGGATGGTGTAGGTGCCCCGGTACTTGAAATACGGTTCTATCCCGCAGTGAATGTGGAAAAGCGCTGGGGAAAAGATCACACCTAGGGCAGCCTCTATGTGCGAGCCTCCGATCTCCGGACTTGATGCGACTTCTCATCGCGGTGTGTGAGCGATTTAACGCACACGACTAAGCCACGGGGTAGGCTGGTTATGTTAGAAACAAAGCTCTCTTTCTCTCTTAATATTTTGGATTTTTTTTCTTTATTCTGAACGTTTCCTTTATTGAAGTGAAATATTTCGTATCTCGCAGTTGCTCAGCCTCACACTGTTTCACACGGGTTTGCAAAATAATTTGTACTAGACACTTGCCTTTAAAAATGAGAATGGCCATTTCTGAAAAAACGATTCAATACGTAATCCGCGAAGATGGTGCTTAGCATGCTGCGTATCATATTTGCAGCTATAGGACGTGGTGTTCTTGATTGTGTGTTGGATTGTCGGATTACACCGTGCCTACTAATAGTTTTGGACCATTGGCTTATTTTCAACAAAAGTTTCCAGATGTTAAATTCTGTTACGAATTTCACCAAATATTTATTTAACTGATTTGGTCATTTGAACATTGCACCTGTACCAATAACATAGTGATATAACTTTCAGTTTTGGGGTTTTTATTTGTAATACAAGAGAAGTATCAAAGATGTCTCAACCCCCTAGAACGAATTAACGAAAACATAACTAAAACTCAGCAATTTTTATTCCTTGGCCGTGAAAGCCAATATACCATCTTTTTGGAAGCCTTTATAGGGAGGTGATAGGCTGCTTAAGCTCTTAGCTTTTCATCCTAAGAAGGGAGGTAGTGCACAGTTCGCTACTCCTGTGGGGGTCTGTGCACGGACACAGTTAGCCCGCTGATGAGCCAGCTTGGTGTTCCTAGGCAAAACACCACACTAGACACGGCAAAAACCTAGAAAAATTGCTGCGTTTTAATTCCTAGGCCGTGAAAGCCAATATACCAACATGACTGTTTGAAGCAACCTCCACATTGCACTTGTGGAATACAGAGAGATTGTGGGATCTCTAAACGATAGTTGATATAAACAAAAACAATGGCGAATAGGAACCGACAGCAGTGAAGTTCCCTCACTTTCCTGGTGAACAAGCGACGACTCAAACGTCAGGCAGTAACACGCGCCGACATTAATCATTGTTCGCTAGTGACCAATAGAATGCTTCCTCTATCACTCCACGTGGACTCCAAAGTCCCACCCTGGCAGCCAGCTCGTGTCGCACGCAGGTATGAGGTGTCCAGTGTTGCACATCTTCACGCAGTTCTGTCCATTCTCACTGGCTGCTCCCAGTGGCTACGGTGGAAAGTTGACAACGCATTGCCTCCAGGCAGCCATGGATTGTTAACATATCCTCACAGCTAGATTTCAAAGGCGAGCCGCTCGTTAACGAGGAAAGTGCAAGAACTATAGCTAGTCTCGCTAACGTGCAGTGCTAGGCCATGTGACCAAGCTCTCTGCGGACTCGGTAGACGTGGGTTCAAGCCCCACCTTCGGCCATCCTTGAAAGGGTTTTCCGTGGTTTCTCATTTTCAACTCCAGGCAAATGCTGGGACGGTACTTTCTGACAGGCCACGGCCGCTTCCTTTCGCATCCTTGCCAGTTTTCATTCACTTTCATTCATGTCGTCTCTCATTAACTCCTCTCATGAGGTTGGCGTCAGGAAGGGCCTTCGGCCATAAAATCATCCGACACATTGACTTTCATCGCATATCATCCCCGACTCCGTTGAAAATGGGAATAAAAGGGGTATACATACATACATACAATGTCGAATAGGAATATAGTGTTGCATGATGTGTGTATGTCTACCCCTTATTATTCCCGTTCTTCCTACGGGGTCGGGGATGAGATGCGATGGAAGTCTTTGTGGCGGATTATTTTTTACGGCTGGATGCCCTTCCGGACACCAACCTCATGAGAGGAGTTAATGAGAGATGAAATGAATGATGGTGAATGAAACTGGGCAAGGATGCGGAAGGAAGCGGCCGTGGCCTGTCAGAAGGTACCGTCCCAGCATTTGCCTGGTGTTGAAAATGGGGAAACCACGGAAAACCATTTCAAGGATGGCCGACGGTGGGGCTCGAACCTACGCGTCTACCGAGTCAGCAGAGAGCTTGGCCCCATGGCCTAGTGCAGCGTTTTAGTGAGCGCAGCCACTACTGTCGGTATAGTGTTGCATGATATAATTTTTAGCCTACTTTCGATTTTTGCAAAAAAATGATAGTAGACTTATGAGATCACTACAGGGCGAAAAAAAGTGTGTCTGTCTGTGTGTGTGTATGTGTGTGAGTCTGTGTGTGTGTGTGTGTGAGTGTGTGTGTGTACTCTGAATGTCTGTCCCCCCTATCAATTCGAACACGGTTAAACCGAATTCAACGAAATTTGGTACAGAGGTAGCACTGGCAAAGGGCACCTCAGTGTCATGTTTTATATTGCCGCCATCTTTACCAAAAGGTAATGACGGCCAATCGAATGGTCAAAACTTAATAATGCATTACGACCAAACTAATCATCGGATCTTTAACAACTTACCTTCATATGGGACGCGTCTTGTGCCCAAACTACAAGGTCATCAAACGTACCATTTCAGGATGGCGGCCGTGTGAATTATGCAAAATTTATAATCCATAACATGGGACCCACCAGTTCCGATTATCGAACCAAGAATCGTTTAATCTCTCTAAGCGACGTGGTTCGTTCGAAATTAAAAGTTTATATTGTAATATTATAATCTAGAAGTGACTTTAAAAATCTGAATCGTCTCGGCTATTTGACAAGATGGCAGCTGATCTCTCGTTCTGACCTACATTTTACTAATTTCAGTATGTTGCATGCAATATAACCTACTGATAAAAATTATATGAACTTAATATGAAATGAACTCGGTTTGAAATACACTCCAGTGAAGAAATCTTCAGTCCAAGTGATTATTTGCTAATACAGTACGTTATATGTATTTGATCGATAACGCGTGTTATGAGTGTACGATTGGCTGTGTGGTTAGAGCTCCCGTCTCTCATGTGGCTGGCCGGGGTTCAAATCCTATCAGAGTAGAACTTTTTTGCTTGATTTTTTTATATTCATTGTTTCTTGAGTACTGAGACGTTATAAAATAACGCGTTATATGGTGCTTTTTGCAATGGAAATTATATATTAAAAAACCGACATTCTCCACCGGAGTGACATCTAACAGCCTTCAGTTGTACTATGCAGAAACTATAGATTCGAGCAGCGCTCTATACCGGCCAGTTAGTGAACCCAGTCTTAACGACTGCTAGGAGTAATAATACAGTAACATTCGTTTATTCCTTGTGCACAGAGGCGTTGTTGATAACCTCAAAACTTGCAATATGGATGATTTGGAGATGGATTATTTTGTTATACCGTGTATTTAAGATTAGCCTATAAATTAACGGGTTGCGAAGTTACTTCACTTAGTCCTATATCATTCGTATACGACACAGAACAACAACGTGACGTCAGTTTCTGATCTGCTCTGATTGGCTATTACATTGCTGCAGTCGGGTAGTTGGCAGTCAAGGATAAAATTCGCGACTGCCAACTGCCAGCTACCAACTGCAACTTCATGTTGTGTATGGTGCCTATAGTATACACGGAGTCGATCGCGACTGCCGACCGAGGTCTACCAACTACGGACTGCCGACTGCGCATTGTAGATGGGCCTTATTAGAGCAACGAAGTTTCAATTATTGTAAGTAGTCGGTGTTTGGAGTGTTTGCTGATGAAATTGCAAAATGCTGGGGTAAATTATAAACTATGGTTTGAACGCCACTGTTCAAATCCTGTGTGCCAATTTGCACTTCAAATAGGAAGAAATTAGGAGATGATAAGGACAGAGAGTTTTAACTATACCCATACATTTAGGAGAAAGTAGGCTATATGTTCTTTCCCGAACATCTTGTTTAAAATTAGAGATTGCTTTCAAGCCTTTCTTCAGTGTTGCCTTATTGACAACTAATATTGCAATTTTCAATACAATTCCAATTTTTGGAATATGCAAAAGATAACCTGAAGAAAATTACATACATATATGAGCCACGGGGTTGTTATATTAGGAACAAAACTTCCTTTCTCTCTCAATATACTAGGCTCTAGTAACTAGGGCATTCGATAAGTATGGATGGCAACAGTGTTAAAACATCGCAAGAATATTATTTGCTTACTTTTGACATTACGAACTTCATTTATAGTCTCCTGCCACGTCAATAATACGTTGCCAAATCATTGGAAGACGACGTACTCTATCTACAGCAGCATTTCTGGATATCTCTTTCACTGATCGATCTAGAGCTCTTTTGATGTCAACTCTTGATTGAAATCCATCACCTGGTAGAAGTTCTTTGATTTTTGAGAATAAGTTGTAATCACAAGGGTTCATGTCAGGTGAATTTGGTGGTTGTTCGAGTACTTCCTAGTTCCACCTTGTGAACAGATTCCCCATTGTTGCGGCTATATGGCAACGAGAATTGGCATGTAACACAATAGCACTCTCAATGGCCTGAGGTTAACGACACCATGCTGGGCGCAAATGATGTTCTAACAAGGGAACGGATCACGGTGTAAAATTCTGATCTGGTTGAAATTTAGTACATAATAATCCTACAAAGTTGTACAATGACGTAGTGAAAACCACATGGGCCGATTTCATTTTTGAACGCCAATATTGAACGCCGAAAATCTGCCGGACGACGGCATGAGATTGAGGTGAGAAGAGGTAAAGCTGACCTTCAACCCTAGCAGCACCCGATGGCTCCCGGCCAGTAGGCAGCAACCTGCCGTGCTGCGATGCATTTCCCACCTTAAACGTTCCCCTCACTCATCTACCCTCTCGATTAGAGTATAAAATGCAACATAATGTGATGTTTTGCATTTGGCCATACTGTAAATAAATAAAACAACATTTTTTTCTGTTTTATTCTTTGTAATCCTTGCAATAGTGAATGCTTACAAAAAAGTGGTCAATGCAAAGAGATTGCTTGCACCACGCGCACCTTGCAACACTTTCTTTTATACACATATCGCAAGCATTTTGGATAGCATCATCCTTGAAAGAAAATTGAACGGGGTTCGCAAAGCAAGCTAATGTATTTGCTCCACTTTGTGCTGTCCACGAATCCAAGAGTAAAACACTTTCGTCTGGTACAGTTTGAAAATAAACATCTTGTAACCACTTTTGAAGTAACTTTTTAGTTAACTTTCCGGACGGGGATGGCAATACAAATAAATTATCTGCTGTAAACAAAGTTCTTTTAACAATAGGGCCAAATTCACCGTCCTTTTCTTTTAACACAACTAACAGTTAAGGTAACAGTTCTCCATCGGTAGATATTACAGGCTGATTTGTATAGCTGTGTGTTAATGAGTTCAACGATTGCGCTTCTGCGAAAACTCTTTTGTCTCCCTTTACATGTAGCGTATGTCCTGCATGGAACTCTTTGTTAAACCCGCTTTGATCTGTGTTAAAACACGCTTTGGAGAGTGAATGTTAGTAGTGTGTTTTGGACAGTTCAAAACCCTCCTCCTCCTCACCCTCCTCACAAGATGGCGGCAGCCCGATAACTCCCGAACCTGTGGTCGGATTTTGACGAATGAGGTGTCATTGAACTCGGGCTAACATCCCTTTCCAATGGATAACATATCTCCACCCCAAAATAAAACCTACCCCTACTAGAGGGTGAAATTGTATTGTTTTAGAGAATCTGTCTTTCCAACTGCAACATGTGAGAGTTTGAATGTTAATATGGAATTAAACGTTGTTCTACATAAAGTGCATGTGTTCGGTGGATAGCCACTATGAATTAACATGCTTGTTTTTTGTTTTTACGCATGCCCACTCATAGGTTTGGTAAGAGGGCGGGCTTTTTAAAAGATGGTGGCTGTAGTGTAACCTAACCCAACCTAACGGGTCCTTATTGACAAGTCCTTGTGGACGAGCCCTTGTTGACAGGTCCTTGTGGACGAGTCCTTGTTGACAAGTCTTTGTGGACGAGTCCTTGTTGATGAGTCCCTTTGGACTGATCCCTTTGGACCGATCCCTTTGGACTGGTCCCTAATGCTATGATGAAATTAAACGTTGTTCCACATGAAACGCAAGCGAAGAGCCGATCGCTACTATGAATTAACATGTTTGTTTTTTTGTTTTTACGCATATGCACTTGGGGTTTTTGTAAGAGGGCGGGCTTTTTGAATACAGATTTATAGATGAGTTTTTTTTAATTAACCAAAAGATCCAAAACTAACAGGTCATTAGCTTTTAATATCTCATGAATCAATAAGGCTAGGGACTTGTATGAGAGGTCGTTGGACTTGGGTTGACATTATGTTTCTTAATGTATTATTCATTTTTGTCAAAAGGGCCTAACTGCACTTTTGTTAATATCTCGTTAACTAATAATCAGAGAGGGTCAAGTGAGGAGTCATGGGACTCAAGATGGTCCACCCTTTTCCATGACCAACGAATTTACCCAAAATAACTAAAACAGCAAGGTCATTGACCTATGATTTCATAAACTAATAATCGGAGAGGGTCAAGTGAGGTGTCATAGGACTTAGAATGGTTATCCCTTTCCCATGACCAATGAATTTACTCCAAAAATCCAAAACAGTAAGGCCATTGACCTGAGATTTTATAAACTAATATGGGGTCGATAACCTAGATGTTAGACTCCTTAAAACATCAATTATTATTATTATTATTATTATTATTATTATTATTATTTTTATTATAAACTAATAATCGGATATCAACATGTGAGGTTTCATAGGACTTAGAATGATCAACCCTTTCCCATAGCCAATGAATTTACCCAAAAAACCCAATATATCAAGGTCATCGACCCGAGATTTTATAAACTAATAATCGGATACGAACATGTGAGATGTTTACCATGTGTGATGAAACATAGCTTGGTAGACAAAGAATTAGTGTAGGCTACATGTATGGTGACTGACAAGTCTTTTACCATTGGAACTTGTTTTCAGATCAAACTGCAGTACAGAGAGAGTATAGGTTGCAGGTATGGGTTAATAAATGACAAACGGAGTACACAAACTCTGATTTATCGATTCAAGAATTAAGAGTAGACTACCTTTAATTGATTGGTTAAAGAGGATAGCTAAAACACAAAATAGTGATTACATTGTACTAAACCGAACCAAACGTAACCGAAAACAAACCAAGGGTTTAAGTGTGAAACTTGTCGGTAAATGTGGTCATTGGTAATGTCAAAAAGGAAAGGGATAACGCTCTACCTATAGAGGGTAAGGTTTTTAAATGTATTATTTTTTTGAAATTTTGACAAAGTGCCTAACTATACTTTTGTTGATATTTCCTGAACCCATGATGGGATTTTGACCTGTGAGGTGTCGTTGGACTTGGGCAGACACTCTCTTTTTGAATGTATTTTTGACATTTTAACAAAGGGCCTAACTATACTTTTGTTAATATCTCGCGAACCAATAAGGCTAGGGACTTGTATGTGGGGTCCTAGCACTCGGGGTGACGCTCTGTTTTTGAATATATATTTAATGTTTGTCAAAAGGGCCTAACTGCACGGTTGTTAATATCTCGATAACTAATAATGGGAGAGAGTCAAGTTAGGTGTTATAATACTTAGGATGGCCAACCCTTTCCCATGACCAACGAATTTACCCCAAATATTCAAAACAACAGGGTCATTGACCTGAGATTATATAAACTAATCATCGGATATCAACATGTAAGATGTCATTAGACTTATAATGGTCAACCCTTTCCCATGGCCAATGAATTAACCTAACATATCTAAAACATTAAGGTCATTGACCTGAGCTTTTATAAATTAATGATTGGATACGTACATGTGAGATGTTTACCGTGAGTGATGAAACATAGCTAGGTAGAGAAAGAATTAGTGTAGGCCACATGTATGGTGACTGACAAGTCTTTCACTATTGGAACTTGTTTTCAGATCAGACTGTAGTAAGAGAGAGTATAGGTTGCAGGCATAGGTTAATAAATGACAAACGGTGTACACAAAATCTGATTTATTGATTCAAGAATTAAGAGTAGACTATCTTTAATTGATTGGTTAAAGAGGATAGCTAAAGAAACAAAATGGTGACTACATTGAACTAAACTGAACCAAGCAGAATCAAACCCAACCAAACCTAACCAAACCTAATCGAAAACAAGCCAAGGGTTTAAGTGTAAAACTTGTGGGTGAATGTGGTCATTGGTAATGTCAAAAAGGAAAGGGATAACGCTCTACCTATAGAGGGTAAGGTAAAGCTAGAGCATGGTGCTAATCCACACGCCTAAGTACATGAGCCACACACAACTATCCTATGCAGTTTTTATGGGTTGACTGTTAAAACTTGCTCAGTGGTTACTGGGACAAGATGGTCGCTACACATAACAAGCTTTAAATACCTGAGGCTAATAATCTATACACACACTCACACACACTTGTTCTAAACTAAACTGTCTTGCTGGCAGAGCTCACACTGTAGGTAAATGACAGAAATGCTTGGCTAACAGAAATACAATCATTTTCGGTTGTCTAATGTTACCAGCTAAACATTACGTGCTATAGTGGTGAGCACATGTGCCTCTTTCACTGGAGATCTTAACTCGATTTCTAGCTCTAAGGCCTAGAACGAATCAAACTAAGAAAAAAGGGTATGGTGACGCAGTGGTTAAACTGTTAGCCTTTCACTAAGGTATACTAGGGTTTGATTTTAGGTTAATATGCATGTCATAAACAAACAAATAAAAGCAGAGATAATGTTTAAAGCTGATTACACTTGTCTCTTTTCAAATTATTACTTAGATTACAAATACAAATGTGGACTGGGTTTGACATACAGTTAATGCTTCCTATCACATACTAGACTGTAAGAAAGCCAAACAAGCAAAAGGCGTAGGTAGAGCAGTGGTAAAATCGCTATGTGTAGAGAAATACCTAACGATTTTATTAACTGGCAAAGATATGTCGCATAAACAGTGCAGGATACAATCCAGCAACCATAATTTTTATCTTGTGGACAAGAGAAAACACATATATATAGAGAGATATATAGAAAGCTTGTGTGTGTGTGGGTAGCATTGGTTGTTTGACCAGAGAAAATACGGTGAGGTAGGGTGGGGAGAGGGAGAATTAGCACTTATATATGAATGGAAAATAGATTTTTTCAATTGTTTTGTTTTTCAAATGCAGTGGTAGATAGTCGTTATTTTGTAAAACATTCTTACTTGCAGTAGTAATAAGCCTCTATGGTTCCGCTAACACATAGATAGACTGTATTATTGCCATGGTCAAGCACTCACATTAAGATCATTTACAAAATCATAAAATGAAAAATAAAAAATCTTGTTTTGGAAATATCGTTTTTCAACATACACACAAAATAAATATATAAAAAAATTGTAAACAGCAAAATGGAAAATCCATGTTTCCATATAGACAAAAATTTAAAAACCTTAAACGGACATTTAAGAAAATATATGCAAATGGGAAATTGACAAATGTGTAAATATGAAAATGGAAAAATCCATGTTTCCATATCATGAAATTGAAAAACATCAAACTGTCATTTTAAAAAATGCAAATGGAAAATTGACAAATTGCAATGTGTGAAATGTGAAATTGAACAAATAGCTATCATTATTAAAAAAAAAAAAAGAACATTGTGCTCTATGGTTGAGGTGTGAATCAAACCCTCTCTACTTATTTGGGTCTGGCTGCGTGGCTCAGGGGTAACGTTCTCGCTTGCTGAGCCCAAGGTTGCAGGTTCGAAACCTGGCGCAGTCAGCTGGCATTTGAGGGTGCGCAAATGCGAGGGAGCCGTGTCCGTACATTTACTTGCACGTTAAAGATCCCTTTCGGGGCAAAATTCCGGCACCCTGGCGTCTCTAACAGCCAGGGTAGTTAAAAGGGACGTAAAACCAATATTATTATTACTACTTATTTGGACCACTCGGGACTGAGTAGACTAGTTTTAGTTGTCATACCACTTTTAAAAGTTTGTGTTAAATCTAGGAATTGAACCCAAGAGTTTGTAGGGGAGATCCATGGTTATAATAGTTAAACAGATAGCCTTGAATGTAGGGTGTGGTAGTTATATAGAGATGAGACGTTTCGCTCGGGGCAGGGAGGCATGGAGATCTGCATCAAACCAGTCAAAAGACTGACGACTCAAACAACAACATGTAGAGCTCACCAAAATAATGTTGTGTAACGGTAAATGTTAGTCAACGAACAGTAATGCATTACTAAAACCCATGACACGATACCTAAGAGCTTTTCTAAAATTATTTTAAAATGCCTTTAACCCTATATTAAACACCCAGTTTACAAGACTCATAACTGCAATGTTATGGTCAAACAAAACAAAATCTATATTTCAAAACAAACAAGTGGTTTAGTCAATGTATACTGGAAAAAGTTTTATAAACACTCAAGTCCACAAAAATAATTAAATTAGTAACTGTCAGGTTGACCGAGTGGTTATGGTGTTTGACTTAAGTTCAAAATTTATGTACAAGAAAGCAAGGGTTCGAATCCCTTACCTGATTTAACTATTGCCTCAACATGGCTTGACCACACTGTATTATTGTGTACTCGGTGCACAAACCATAGATAGAGTGTATTGTTTAAGGTCACTCTCTTTGCGAACATAGTCAGAGACTGTTGATGGTTAACAATTGCATTAATAGTGGGACATAGGGATAACAATTAAGAAAAACAGACAATACCCATACACTATTTTTATTTATTTAATGTAAGTACTTGTACAATAGTTATATACAAACTACAACTCTCTTTTGTCTATTACTATCTAGTCCTTTTCGATCCACTTGCATATCAAGGCAGATGACTTTGTAGTTCAGCCCCTTAAAACGACAACAACACTACCTCTTGCATAGTCTGTGATGTTGATGACTCTTGAGGCGTGGAAGATGGATACAACATAACTTTTACAACAGGGGTTAAACGTTGCTCAACAAACAATGCACTATTTTGAGTAGCAACATCTTTCTCTTTTACTAACTTATAAGCATTCTGTTGATTTTTTGCCAACACCATCAGTGTTTTGTCTGGAGCACTACATTGATGATCACTCACACTTAAAACCACACCATTTCTACTTTTCATATTGCCTCGACATTTTGTTGACCTCTGTTTTGAGCATCGCCAGAATATTATTCCTTTTACATTTTGTCGTCTATAGTTATAAGAGTAGCTTTTATAGAGTACACGTTGTTTACCTCGGTTAGTTGTAGTAAGTTCCATAGTAGTAACTAACCTGTTAGTAAGATTTGCACACTACAAAGGTTATCTCTGTTCTGGTAATAGAATTATTTAGCGTTGGCTTTTATATTTAATATGTACAGTTAAAAGTGATAGAAAAGTGGTAGAAACGTGGTAGCAAAGTGGTAGACAAGTGGTAGTCAATTGGTAACATAGTGGTAGCAAAGTAGTAGAAAAGTGGTAGCAAAGTGGTAGAAAAGTGGTAGCAAACTAGAAAAGTGGTAGAAAAGTGGCAGAAAAGTAGTAGAAAAGTGGTAGCAAAGTGGTAGAAAAGTGGTAGCAAACTAGAAAAGTGGTAGCAAAGTGGTAGAAAATATTACATGTATTGTTAAGAAATAGTTTAAGCGGTTACATGGATTCATTACACTATAATTTTAGCATCACGGAGCTCATTTTCTATATCCAAAAGTTCTTCCTCATATTTAGTATGACCAGCCTGTTTACAGGTATGCAAGTACTGAAGCCGCTGGATTAGCTTACTGGGATTGTTCCAGTAAACAAATTTAACAAATGATTTTTTTGGGTGTAAACCATTATCATCATCATCATCATCATCATCATAATCATCATCATCATCATCATGGTTATCATCATCGATATAATTATCATCAATATAATCATCATCACTATTACTATCTAATCCTTTTTGTTCATCTTGCAATGCAACAACCTTTGGCATAGTTTGTGTTGTCTTTGATTGAGTTAGAGGTTTCTTAGACGTTAACGACTGTCCTAACATGTCTTTTTCAGGAGATAATAAATGCTCTTTAACAAACAAAGCACTATCTTGAACCACGCTATTTTTTCTCGGTCTTGCTTTTTTTTACCTTGGTTAGAGTGTTTTGTCCATTTAAATGAGTATTATTTTGAGATTTACAATGATGATCGATTGAAATAAGTATCACGAAGCTCATTTTCTATATCCAAAAGTTCTTCCTCATATTTAGTATGACCGGCCAATGAATCAGAGATCAAGATTTTCATTATGAAACGGTTGTTTTAATCATTCCTCGACACTTTTTAGATCGTTGTTTCGAACAGCACCAAATAACAGTTCCATTTTTATTAGTTCTTTTTACAATATATGCATATCCTTTATAGTAAGCACATGGCTTACCATAGCTAGTCGTTGATACTTCCATGTCAACTGTTAAGCATAAACTAATCTCTAGTAAAGTTAACTCGATAATAAAAATGATAGTTTGTTGTACGTGCAGTTTAAAGTAAGAGCAAAAGTGAGAGTCAAATGGTAGAAAAGTGTTAGCAAAGTGGTGGAAGAGTGGTAGCAGTTTATAGTAGTCATGATCTTTTTTTACCAGAATGTGATTTGAGTAAATGTAATTTCTAAACCTTAGCAGTGAGTAGTCAGTTAGTCTTGGTTCAGACAAGCGTAAACAGTTCTCCAATGAATCAGAGATCAAGATTTTCATTATGAAACAGTTGTGTAACCAATTAGGTATCGGTACTTGATAGCTTCACACATGAACAAAAATTCCAACATATCTGACATGAATTACATGATTTGAAAGTTGACAAAGAATATCCAATCAACCATTGTAGTTGCAATGTCAAACACAAGACAAAATCAGTATGAACTTTTAAGTTACAGGAAAATTCTATGAAATAGACTATGCAGGAAATTTGGAAATACACATCAGAAGTTTGCAACACCATCCTTCTAGCCTATATAAATTATCGGCATGGAAAGTGTGCACTGCCCCTAACATTAAACCAATTTATCAATAACACACAAGTCAACAATCAAAACATTTTGTGTTGAGTCTATCATTTAATGCATATATTCTGTCTACATTGAACAGTAACAAAAAACGCCATTCATAATTAATTAAGTTTGCTTTAATTCTTTATGTAATGATAAATACATATTTAAAGTTTTGGCTGACTGTTCAGGGTGAATCGGCTTTGAACACATAAGAGAGGGAATATTTTAAGACTTACCTCAGCTCACCTAACATAACCTAAATTTACCTAACCTAACCTTGTCCTATAGGTAAGAAACGGGTCAAGCTATGCTTTCGACCACCGAGTTTCAGCTACTTTTCAAGGTTACTCTCCCGAACATTGCCGGAGACTGCTGATAAACACCTATGTTCTCACGGCGGCGGCGCGCAACGACTTACATGACGCGCTTCCCCCTTTTCATTGATCCCTGTTGATTTGTCCCTTTGGACTGGTCCCTGTTGACTAGCCCCTTTGGAAGAGCCCTTTTTGAATGGAGTCATTTTTGACGGGTCCCTGTGGACAGGTCCTTTTGGCTGATCCCTTTGGACCGGAGCCTTTGACATAATTTGGATAATTGCATGGGCCAGTCCAGTAACCTTGAAAAGTAGCTGAAACTCGGTAGTCGAAAGCATAGCTTGACCCGTTTCTTACCTATATGACAAGGTTAGGTTAGGTAAATTTAGGTTATGTTAGGTGAGCTGAGGGTAAGTCTTAAAATATTCCCTCTCTTATGTGTTCAAAGCCGATTCACCCTGAACAGTCAGCCAAAACTTTAAATATGTATTTATCATTACATAAAGAATGAAAGCAAACGTAATTAATTATGAATGGCGTTTTTTTGTTACTGTTCAATGTAGACAGAATATATGCATTTAATGATAGACTCAACACAAAATGTTTTGATTGTTGACTTGTGTGTTATTGATAAATTGGTTTAATGTTAGGGGCAGTGCACACTTTCCATGTCGATAATTTATATGGGCTAGAAGGATGGTGTTGCAAAGTTCTGATGTGTATTTCCAAATTTCCTGCATAGTCTATTACTATTTCATAGAATTTTCCTGTAACTTAAAAGTTCATGCTGATTTTGTCTTTGTGTTTGACATTGCAACTACAATGGTTGATTGGATATTCTTTGTCAACTTTCAAATCATGTAATTCATATCAGATATGTTGGAATTTTTGTTCATGTGTGAAGCTATCAAGTACCGATACCTAATTGGTTACACAACTGTTTCATAATGAAAATCTTGATCTCTGATTCATTGGAGAACTGTTTACGCTTGTCTGAACCAAGACTAACTGACTACTCACTGCTAAGGTTTAGAAATTACATTTACTCAAATCACATTCTGGTAAAAAAGATCATGACTACTATAAACTGCTACCACTCTTCCACCACTTTGCTAACACTTTTCTACCATTTGACTCTCACTTTTGCTCTTACTTTAAACTGCACATACTACAAACTATCATTTTTATTATCGAGTTAACTTTACTAGAGATTAGTTTATGCTTAACAGTTGACATGGAAGTATCAACGACTAGCTATGGTAAGCCATGTGCTTACTATAAAGGATATGCATATATTGTAAAAAGAACTAATAAAAATGGAACTGTTATTTGGTGCTGTTCGAAACAACGATCTAAAAAGTGTCGAGGAATGATTAAAACAACTGTTTCATAATGAAAATCTCGATCTCTGATTCATTGGCTGGTCATACTAAATATGAGGAAGAACTTTTGGATATAGAAAATGAGCTTCGTGATACTTATTTCAATCGATCATCATTGTAAATCTCAAAATAATACTCATTTAAATGGACAAAATACTCGAACCAAGGTTAAAAAAAAAGCAAGACCAAGAAAAAAATAGTGTGGCTCAAGATAGTGCTTTGTTTGTTAAAGAGCATTTATTATCTCCTGAAAAAGACATGTTAGGACAGTCGTTAACGTCTAAGAAACCTCTAACTCAATCAAAGACAACACAAACTATGCCAAAGGTTGTTGCATTGCAAGATGAACAAAAAGGATTAGATAGTAATAGTGATGATGATTATATTGATGATAATTATATTGATGATGATAACCATGATGATGATGATGATGATGATGATGATGATAATGGTTTACACCCAAAAAAATCATTTGTAAATTTGTTTCCTGGAACAATCCCAGTAAGCTAATCCAGCGGCTTCAGTACTTGCATACCTGTAAACTGGCTGGTCATACTAAATATGAGGAAGAACTTTTGGATATAGAAAATGAGCTTCGTGATGCTAAAATTATAGTGTAATGAATCCATGTAACCACTTAAACTATTTCTTAACAATACATGTAATATTTTCTACCACTTTGCTACCACTTTTCTAGTTTGCTACCACTTTTCTACCACTTTGCTACCACTTTTCTACTACTTTTCTGCCACTTTTCTACCACTATTCTAGTTTGCTACCACTTTTCTACCACTTTGCTACCACTTTTCTACTACTTTGCTACCACTATGTTACCAATTGTCTACCACTTGTCTACCACTTTGCTACCACGTTTTGACCACTTTTCTATCACTTTTAACTGTACATATTAAATATAAAAGCCAACGCTAAATAATTCTATTACCAGAACAGAGATAACCTTTGTAGTGTGCAAATCATACTAACAGGTTAGTTACTACTATGGAACTTACTACAACTAACCGAGGTAAACAACGTGTACTCTATAAAAGCTACTCTTATAACTATAGACGACAAAATGTAAAAGGAATAATATTCTGGCGATGCTCAAAACAGAGGTCAACAAAATGTCGAGGCTATATGAAAAGTAGAAATGGTGTGGTTTTAAGTGTGAGTGATCATCAGTGTAGTGCTCCAGACAAAACACTGGTGTTGGCAAAAAATCATCAGAATGCTTATAAGTTAGTAAAAGAGAAAGATGTTGCTACTCAAAATAGTGCATTGTTTGTTGAGCAACGTTTAACCCCTGTTGTAAAAGTTATGTTGTATCCATCTTCCACGCCTCAAGAGTCATCAACATCACAGACTATGCAAGAGGTAGTGTTGTTGTCGTTTTAAGGGGCTGAACTACAAAGTCATCTGCCTTGATATGCAAGTGGATCGAAAAGGACTAGATAGTAATAGACAAAAGAGAGTTGTAGTTTGTATATAACTATTGTGCAAGTACTTACATTAAATAAATAAAAATAGTGTATGGGTATTGTCTGTTTTTCTTAATTGCTATCCCTATGTCCCACTTTTAATGCAATTGTTAACCATCAACAGTCTCTGATTATGTTCGCAAAGAGAGTGACCTTAAACAATACACTCTATCTATGGTTTGTGTACCAAGTACACAATAATACAGTGTGGTTAAGCCATGTTGAGGCAATAGTTATATCAGGTAAGGGATTCGAACCCTTGCTTTCTTGTACAGAAATTTTGAGCTTAAGTCAAACACCATAACCACTCGGTCAACCTGGCAGTTACTAATTTAATTATTTTTGTGGACTTGAGTGTTTACAAAACTTTTTCCAGTATACATTGACTAAACCACTTGTTTGTTTTGAAATATAGATTTTGTTTTGTTTGACCATAACATTGCAGTTATGAGTCTTGTAAACTGGGTGTTTAATATAGGGTTAAAGGCATTTTAAAATAATTTTAGAAAAGCTCTTAGGTATCGTGTCATGGGTTTTAGTAATACATTACTGTTCGTTGACTAACATTTACCGTTACACAACATTATTTTGGTGAGCTCTACATGTTGTTGTTTGTGTCGTCAGTCTTTTGACTGGTTTGCTGCAGATCTCCATGCCTCCCTGCCCCGAGCGAAACGTCTCATCTCTATATAACTACCACACCCTACATTCAAGGCTATCTGTTTAACATATTATAACCTTGGATCTCCCCTATAAGCTCTTGGGTTCAATTCCTAGATTTAACACAAACTTTTAAAAGTGGTATGACAACTAAAACTAGTCTACTCAGTCTCGAGTGGTCTAAATAAGTAGAGAGGGTTTGATTGACACCTCAACCATAGAGCACCATGTTCTTTTTTTTTTTTAAATAATGATAGCCATTTGTTCAATTTCACATTTCATACATTGCAATTTGTCAATTTTCCATTTGCATTTTTTAAAATGACAGTTTGATGTTTTTCAATTTCGTGATATGGAAACATGGATTTTTCCATTTTCATATTTACACATTTGTCAATTTCCCATTTGCATATATTTTCTTAAATGTCCGTTTAAGGTTTTTAAATTTTGTCTATATGGAAACATGGATTTTCCATTTTGCTGTTTACAAATTTTTCACATATTTATTTTGTGTGTATGTTGAAAAACGATATTTCCAAAACAAGATTTTTTATTTTTCATTTTATGATTTTGTAAATGATCTTAATGTGAGTGCTTGACCATGGCAATAATACAGTCTATCTATGTGTTAGCGGAACCATAGAGGCTTATTACTACTGCAAGTAAGAATGTTTTACAAAATAACGACTATCTACCACTGCATTTGAAAAACAAAACAATTGAAAAAAATCTATTTTCCATTCATATATAAGTGCTAATTCTCCCTCTCCCCACCCTACCTCACCGTATTATCTCTGGTCAAACAACCAATGCTACCCACACACACACACACAAGCTTTCTATATATCTCTCTATATATATGTGTTTTCTCTTGTCCACAAGATAAAAATTATGGTTGCTGGATTGTATCCTGCACTGTTTATGCGACATACCTTTGCCAGTTCATAAAATCGTTAGGTATTTCTCTACACATAGCGATTTTACCACTGCTCTACCTACGCCTTTTGCTTGTTTGGCTTTCTTACAGTCTAGTATGTGATAGGAAGCATTAACTGTATGTCAAACCCAGTCCACATTTGTATTTGTAATCTAAGTAATAATTTGAAAAGAGACAAGTGTAATCAGTTTTAAACATTATCTCTGCTTTTATTTGTTTGTTTATGACATGCATATTAACCTAAAATCAAACCCTAGTATACCTTAGTGAAAGGCTAACAGTTTAACCACTGCGTCACCATACCCTTTTTTCTTAGTTTGATTCGTTCTAGGCCTTAGAGCTAGAAATCGAGTTAAGATCTCCAGTGAAAGAGGCACATGTGCTCACCACTATAGCACGTAATGTTTAGCTGGTAACATTAGACAACCGAAAATGATTGTATTTCTGTTAGTCAAGCATTTCTGTCATTTACCTACAGTGTGAGCTCTGCCAGCAAGACAGTTTAGTTTAGAACGAGTGTGTGTATAGATTATTAGCCTCAGGTATTTAAAGCTTGTTGTGTGTAGCGACCATCTTGTCCCAGTAACCACTGAGCAAGTTTTAACAGTCAACCCATAAAAACTGCATAGGATAGTTGTGTGTGGTTCATGTACTTAGGTGTGTGGATTAGCACCATGCTCTAGCTTTACCTTACCCTCTATAGGTAGAGCGTTATCCCTTTCCTTTTTGACATTACCAATGACCACATTCACCCACAAGTTTTACACTTAAACCCTTGGCTTGTTTTCGATTAGGTTTGGTTAGGTTTGGTTGGGTTTGATTCAGCTTGGTTCAGTTTAGTTCAATGTAGTCACCATTTTGTTTCCATAGCTATCCTCTTTAACCAATCAATTAAAGATAGTCTACTCTTAATTCTTGAATCAATAAATCAGATTTTGTGTACACCGTTTGTCATTTATTAACCTATGCCTTCAACCTATACTCTCTCTTACTACAGTCTGATCTGAAAACAAGTTCCAATAGTGAAAGACTTGTCAGTCACCATACATGTAGCCTACACTAATTCTTTCTCTACCTAGCTATGTTTCATCACTCACGGTAAACATCTCACATGTACGTATCCAATCATTAATTTATAAAAGCTCAGGTCAATGACCTTAATGTTTTAGATATTTTAGGTTAATTCATTGGCCATGGGAAAGGGTTGACCATTATAAGTCTAATGACACCTTACATGTTGATATCAGATGATTAGTTTATATAATCTCAGGTCAATGACCCTGTTGTTGTGAATATTTGGGGTAAATTCGTTGGTCATGGGAAAGGGTTGGCCATCCTAAGTATTATAACACCTAACTTGACTCTCTCCCATTATTAGTTATCGAGATATTAACAACCGTGCAGTTAGGCCCTTTTGACAAACATTAAATATATATTCAAAAGCAGAGCGTCACCCCGAGTGCTAGGACCCCACATACAAGTCCCTAGCCTTATTGGTTCGCGAGATATTAACAAAAGTATAGTTAGGCCCTTTGTTAAAATGTCAAAAATACATTCAAAAAGAGAGTGTCTGCCCAAGTCCAACGACACCTCACAGGTCAAAATCCCATCATGGGTTCAGGAAATATCAACAAAAGTATAGTTAGGCACCTTGTCAAAATTTCAAAAAAATAATACATTTAAAAACCTTACCCTCTATAGGTAGAGCGTTATCCCTTTCCTTTTTGACATTACCAATGACCACATTTACCGACAAGTTTTACACTTGAACCCTTGGCTTGTTTTCGGTTACGTTTGGTTCGGTTTAGTACAATGTAATCACTATTTTGTGTTTTAGCTATCCTCTTTAACCAATCAATTAAAGGTAGTCTACTCTTAATTCTTGAATCGATAAATCAGAGTTTGTGTACACCGTTTGTCATTTATTAACCCATACCTGCAACCTATACTCTCTCTGTACTGCAGTTTGATCTGAAAACAAGTTCCAATGGTAAAAGACTTGTCAGTCACCATACATGTAGCCTACACTAATTCTTTCTCTACCAAGCTATGTTTCATCACACATGGTAAATATCTCACATGTTCGTATCCGATTATTAGTTTATAAAATCTCGGGTCGATGACCTTGATATATTGGGTTTTTTGGGTAAATTCATTGGCTATGGAAAAGGGTTGATCATTCTAAGTCCTATGAAACCTCACATGTTGATATCCGATTATTAGTTTATAATAATAATAATAATAATAATAATAATAATTGATGTTTTAAGGGGTCTAACATCTAGGTTATCGACCCCATATTAGTTTATAAAATCTCAGGTCAATGGCCTTACTGTTTTGGATTTTTGGAGTAAATTCATTGGTCATGGGAAAGGGATAACCATTCTAAGTCCTATGACACCTCACTTGACCCTCTCCGATTATTAGTTTATGAAATCATAGGTCAATGACCTTGCTGTTTTAGGTCTTTTGGGTGAATTCGTTGATCATGGAAAAGGGTTGACCATCTTGAGTCCCATGACTCCTCACTTGACCCTCTCTGATTATTAGTTAACGAGATATTAACAAAAGTGCAGTTAGGCCCTTTTGACAAAAATGAATAATACATTAAGAAACATAATGTCACCCCAAGTCCAATGACCTCTCATACAAGTCCCTAGCCTTATTGATTCATGAGATATTAAAAGCTAATGACCTGTTAGTTTTGGATCTTTTGGTTAATTTAAAAAACACTCATCTATAAATCTGTATTCAAAAAGCCCGCCCTCTTACAAAAAACCCAAGTGCAAATGCGTAAAAACAAAAAAAACATGTTAATTCATAGTAGCGATCGGCTCTTCGCTTGCGTTTCATGTGGAACAACGTTTAATTTCATCATAGCATTAGGGACCAGTCCAAAGGGATCGGTCCAAAGGGATCAGTCCAAAGGGACTCATCAACAAGGACTCGTCCACAAAGACTTGTCAACAAGGACTCGTCCACAAGGACCTGTCAACAAGGGCTCGTCCACAAGGACTTGTCAATAAGGACCCGTTAGGTTGGGTTAGGTTACACTACAGCCACCATCTTTTAAAAAGCCCGCCCTCTTACCAAACCTATGAGTGGACATGCGTAAAAACAAAAAACAAGCATGTTAATTCATAGTGGCTATCCACCGAACACATGCACTTTATGTAGAACAACGTTTAATTCCATATTAACATTCAAACTCTCACATGTTGCAGTTGGAAAGAGAGATTCTCTAAAAAAAATACTATTTCACCCTCTAGTAGGGGTAGGTTTTATTTTGGGGTGGAGATATGTTATCCATTGGAAAGGAATGTTAGCCCGAGTTCAATGACACCTCATTCGTCAAAATCCGACCACGGGTTCGGGAGTTATCGGGCTTCCGCCATCTTGTGAGGAGGGTGAGGAGGAGGAGGGTTTTGAACTGTCCAAAACACACTACTTATGTTTATTTATTCGGATACCTCTCCTACAAAAATTGTTGCGTTGGACGCAAGGTCAAGCTGATCGGCTGTGAAACTTTTGTTTACAAATTTCGTAACTTTTCGGGAACCAATATTGAATTTATTTTTAAACTTGCGAACCCATAAATTTGAGGCGCGGAAGGTATCGTCATGAACACGCCGAGCATTCTTCAGGGCCATTTCCTAATGTATGCGTCATGGACGTTTTCGTTGTTATTCAGCCTCGCCTTTTTAAATTATTCAAATCCTTCTTTGGTGATAAATTTCAGTTTTTCATACTTTGTACCGCCTGATTCTACTTGTAGCTTCCATCTAGAAAGGTCCGACTGGTGCCGTAGTTTTTTAAATTTGTGCTGAATGACTTTAAATGACCTTTTTTCCCTCCTTTGTTCAGCCAATAATCAACCACTTTTTTGTGTGACACTTATCGCAGGTGTTGTGGTAACATCTTTTTCACTATCAGTGTCGGATATTGCAAATCCATCGTCTTGAATAACATTGTTATTGTCAGGCAAAACTAACATATCCTCATGTTCATTGGCGACCTGCACATCACCAACCCTTTCTGCAATAAGGCCTGTAAACAAGGATCATGATTCAGTCTTGGTGCGTGTCTGCCTTTGCCATGAGAAAATGTAAACAAAGTTTTTACTTAGGTACAGTTCAAAACCCAATTCTCTTTCACCAAGTGTTACTTGCTTTCACAGCGATCACTTTCAGCAAAGCAGCTTTGTAGACAAACTACCACATTCCAAGGATTAAAACTTGGAAGGTGTTCCAATTGCACATCGTCGTCGTCACTTTCTGACATTTGTAAATATTCTGACTGTAAAGTAAAGGATTTAGCAATAATTGCTGTCTGTGCCAGTAAAATTAAACACAGACACAATAAAATTGTCATTCTTACATGGCTTGATGACGGAACGATTTGGGTCCTGTTCATCCGAAACATCACTCTTGTTTTGCATAGCCCCACTTAACTGATAAGGAAGTGACGGAATGAGAGGAAGGTTGAAGGTGGGGAATACAACGCAGCACGGCAGGTCACTGCCTGGTGGCCGGGAACCATCGCGTGCTGCTTGGATTGAAGGTCAGCTTTACCTCTCCCCACCTACTCGATCATGCCGTCGTCCGGCAGATTTTCGGCGTTCCATATTGGCGTTCAAAATTGAAATTGGCCCATGCGGTTTTCACTACGTCAATGTACAACTTTGTAGGATTATTGTGTACTAAATTTCAACCAGATCAGAATTTTACACCGCGATCCGTTCCCTTGTAAGTAACGCAAATAGTAGCCTGCATTTACTTACCAAGATTATGCCTTCATAATCATAACACACTATAATCGTCAGCTCAAAGGATCCTCCAATGCTCGACATCTTTTTTGGTCGTGGTGATTCTGTATGTCGCCATTTGCTTGATTGCCGTTTCAGTTCAGGTCTCATCCATTGTGGTAACGCGACGAAGAATGGCCTCACATTCATTTATTGTCACAACATGGCAGTGCCCCAATTACAGTAGCGAACAATTGTTAACACACAGATAATACATTAGAACACAAAAATTAAAAATTAAAAATTAAAAATTAAAAATTAAAAATTAAAAATTTAAAATTTAAAATTTAAAATTTAAAATTTAAAATTTTAAATTTTAAATTTAAAATTTAAAATTTAAAATTTAAAATTTAAAATTTAAAATTAAAAATTAAAAATTAAACATTAAACATTAAACATTAAAAATTAAAAATTAAAAATTTAAAATTTAAAATTTAAAATTTAAAATTAAAAATTAAAAATTAAAAATTAAAAATTTAAAATTTAAAATTTAAAATTTAAAATTTAAAATTTAAAATTTAAAATTTAAAATTTAAAATTTAAAATTTAAAATTTAAAATTAAAAATTAAAAATTTAAAATTAAAAATTAAAAATTAAAAATTAAAAATTAAAAATTGAAAATTGAAAATTGAAAATTCTCCAAATGTATTCTTGCTGTCTCCATTCGCTGCCACTTTCCAATTTCGGTTAGAGTTAGCGGAACGCTGTGGGCACAAACTTTTCCCATCTTCAGCTGTTTTCCTAAAATGTGATGGTCAGACGATGCTGCAATACCAAGTTCCTTGGAAATCTCCACACATTCCAGCGCCTGTCTTTTTCCAATAATGCCCTTACAGCCTGAACATCGAGATCGCCATTTGCAGCAACGGGTTTACCAGAACGTGTTCTGTGTTGACATTCCTCTCTTCCTTGACGGAAGGCTCTGTTTTTAATTTAATTCAATATCACAGATTTATAGAATAAAGACTTAAGTTGGTTGTTTCCTTAGTTTAGGGGCTGCGACAATGCGGTCATGTAGCCCTGTGAACTTTGTGTGTGTGTAGAGTCTGTCTGATAACCCGTGTTAATTTTGATGGCTGTATTAATGTGTGCTATCTGTTTTTAATTCAAGTAAGGACTGCAGAGGATAATTTAAAGTAGCTCCTACTTTTGCTACCAAATGCAACCATCCACGACACTTAGCTGCAGACTTGGATACTAGATGCCAACGTAGGCAGCACCTGGCGGCGAACGTTACAACAAAGACTGCTTAACAATATACTACAATACTATAACGTTCCCCACTTGGATCGCTGATTGACAACAGTGTTGCCTTTACTTATCGAATGCCCTAGTATATATATGAAACACATGTAATTTGTTTCAGGGTTTCTTTTCTCATATTCTAGAAATTAGAATTATAGTGTGTTGACTGACTGCAAGTCAAATTATTAATTTTTAAAACTGTTCTACATCATTGATAATGCCGGCCCCATGGTGTTGGGGTAGTGCGCCTGCCTCTCACTCGGAGTCCACGGGTTCTATTCCCGGCTCCGTCAGGGATTTTAGAAACTGACGTGATAGCTGGAACGGGGTGCACTCAGCATCGTGAGGACAATTGAGTAGCTGCCTGACAGTGAGGCAGCGCCCCGATCACGAAAACCAAGATTAACGGCAGAGGAGACCCGATGCGCTGATCACGCGTGATCTGCAAGCTAAATGGCTGGGCAGCGGTGGCTTTGTAGGCCTAGGCACTTCATGGGCTGTAGTGCCAGGGGTTATTATTTATCATCATTGATAATATACCGGAAGAAAAGGAGAGGAAAGCTTGTTTTCGAGCCGTTAGAAACAATACATTCTCATGCAATAAATCTACAAACGAGGAGCAAGTCTTCCATTTTGTTTCCTTTAATCCGGCCGTTAAAAGTATGCTACGTAGTTTTCATTAACCTAGAAGATACGCCACGCTTAAAGACGCGGCTAACATCTTGTTGGAGATATAAGTCTTTAATAAAAAGAAACTGGTTTAAATAACCACAGAGTAAGAATATTGACACATTTAGCAGAATAAGCGAGGTGATAAACGAGGAAATGAGCAGTGGAGACGTAAAGAAAGGCTTCTATAAGAAATAAAATGCCTTAGTGTAATGTCCTTCTTTTACATTTAAAGAATATAAACGTTATCTTCTTCTTCTCCTTCATTTTGAATTATAAATAAGAGAAGGGAGGGCGATGATTGTGTGTGTGATACAATCAGAAGGAGAGACTTGGTTAGCTGGTTTCATCAACCAAAGATGTGGCACTCATTAAGACATGGAAATGAGTTTCACTCCAATTCTTCAAGATATTTGCAAAGTGGTTGTTACTAGGGAAATGGGCCGGGTGGGGAATTTTTTTCAAGTAGGGGAAGGGGGAAGAGGTACCGGCTGGCCATTTCCAGAAACGTACTATTTTCAATCTCACTCGCAGTAGTGTCGTTTCATTTAAGTATAATCGCTCCTCCCCACTGGCAGTGCCCCTCTTGCATACTATTATTATCATCAGAAGACGGACAGACACAGAGCGAAAGAATGTCACACTGCTGGAAGAGGGATGCAAGGGAAATGAAATCCACATGCGCTCCAGGGAACTGTCATTAGCTTCAAGGCTGTGTACCCAATACTTTAATTGTGGTTGATCGACCTATCCAATATATTCTCCTAGAATTTTTGATGATTTGGGAGTTTGGGACATAGAGTTGATGAACCCTAGTTACCATTCATTCATTCATTTATTCATTTATGTATTTAGTTAGAATAACTTCCTGACCAATACTGCTTTCCAACGAAGACGAAACATATCGAACAAAGAACGAGATAATGAGATATAGGGCCTATCATATAAAAGCAAACAAGAGTTTATAAGAAGAGTTTTAATATGAGATTTTAGCATTACAAAGGTGGTTACTCAAGATCTGGATCAATTTATCAACAATTATAATCGAATAACAATATTTCAATAATACTTAAACAATAATATTTACAGACAATGAAAACCTAGTCAGAATAACGCCAGAAACTCTTCAGTGGGAAGATGAGATTTTGAATGAAGATTAAACCAAATATGTACGGTTATTAAATTGTATCGTGATCCCCAGTTGTCCTTAACGATGTAGACAATAATAATACAAATATAATAAAATAATAAAACTGAAGGTTTCATATTTCTATTTAACTGCAGTGGCAAAGAAGATGCCAATATGCCGGGATTTCTCCTAAAAGGGGATATTCAACGTGACATTAAAACCCACAACCTCCAGTAAAGGAGGAGAGTTCCTCACTAACTTAGGCACACAGCTGGCAGAACAAAAAAATGCGCTTAGTGTTTATTTGAATGATATCTTGAACAGTGCCGCAAAACAAGGAGTAACAATCCATACATATTATTATAGAATATGCTCACTCATAGGAACTGTTTCAGGTAAGTTCCAACGGCGGGTTTACACGAGAACCTTCCATTGGTGTCAGAAATTATGTCCTGTTACGAAGTTAAACCTTTGCTTTGAGCTTTGGTTTGGGGCTCTAGAAAGAAAACAGCAAATAAGAAATTAAACTGTCCATTTCTTTGAGTGACTGTACATCTAAATAAAGTATCACCTTTGGCATGGTTCATATCTTAGCAACACCTCGTTAAAATAAATAATTATTTATAATAATTATTCTACGAAGTCAGAAATGGATACATGTAATGCGCACACAATACCCAACATATCATACAAGATCTACTGTTTATAAAATAACATTCCAACCCAAAAAGAGCCCGGGGATATCCAGTTGCCATATGACTTCGAAGTAAGTTTTTCAAGTGAATTGCGGATTGGGCATTCAAGCAGCATTAATACACAGTACATCTCAAGAAGCCCACATAACGAACAAATATTAGAAGAATATTTATATTTAGTTTTAACGTATAAAAATTTAATTTAGTTCTAAAAATTAAAAGTACTTTTTGCTTTAAAATTGAGACCAACACAAGGCATTTATAAGTTCTTTACAAAGGCTTATGAGATCACCTTTTGTCCGTGTGTGAGTGTCAGTGTGCGTGTGTACCCCCCGTCCCTCTCCACCCCGCCATCCCCACCGCCCGTACTATTGAAATCTAAACGGTTGGAGCGTTTTCAATGAATCTCGATATGGTCATAGTACTATTTTGTCCAACCTCAACCATGCCCTTTAAATGTTATTACATCTCACCAATCCAACGTGGTGGCTGAGTGAAATATTTCACCGGGATTCTATATCTCCAAAAATATTACTGATATCACCCTGATATTTTGTACAGTGATAAAGGGCATTACTAGAAGTTCACCTATGTGACTTTCAAAAATCTGTTAAGTACTAAACGAACATGGCAGCCAAGCAAATTTGAAACATTTAAATAGAATTTTCTCGTGATTTAACCATCAGAGCACAGTGAAACTTGGTACAGCAAATGTTTATACGTATTGTAACGCACTGGCATCTAATTTGGTTCAATTGTTTACATAACAACTAGACGGCGACAGTGTGAATTTTTTTCTTGTGTCATAATCATGCAACCGAAGTCAACGTTTGAATAATAAACCTGCGCATAATCGTCATAACTCTATGGCCTACATATATAAAAATCGAACATGGCGACCATCCGAAATATCTAGACGGTTCTCAATATCTACTAATCTACGACAGCAATCAAACTGAAATTTTGTAGTTTGATAAAAGCTATAGACATAAGTTTACCTATGGGACTTTGAATAACCTGGTGAGCACGAATCTAACATGGCGACGACGCAAAATTTATATATTGAAATGGAAGTTTCTCGTGATTTTGCTACCATCTAGCGCAGTGAAAATTGGTACAGTTAATGCTTAACGTTATTTTATTTTATTTATTATTTATTTATTTATCGTATGGCTTTTAGTGCCGGGAGTGTCCGAGGACATGTTCGGCTCGCCTGAGTCTGTAGCTGCTTCCAGCGGATACCCTAAAGGGTGAGCTACAAGTTCCGTTCAATTTCAAGTAGTTCCAACTTTCGCCACCAGATATCAATGATACCTAGTGGCGAACGTTGGAACTTTGATAGAGCGTTCTGACGAAATCGAACCTAACAAATTTTGCTTTACACAAGTTAAGTCTGTGAAAGGATCTTTTACATGCCATAAATCTATGACATGGGACCGCCGGCTTTACTTCCCCTCCGAAGGAAGGCATACTGAAGGATTTTTAACGCTCTTAAAAAATCCGACGACTTCGGCCGGGTTTGAGCCCGCTATCTTGGGCATAGCAGTTCAGCATGCTACCGACTACGCCACCGAAGCCGCTATGCTTAACGTTAATCCACTGATATCTAGTTTATTTCAATAGTTTTCATAATCACAACAGACTGACATGATAAAGGGACTAAGGACCTAGCAGAGAGATGTGGAGATAACCAGCACACTTCTCCTGTGCAGTGGATACTGTGTACTGTACAGTGTGTGCGGTGGGCGAGAGTGGATGCCCGCCCCCTGCCTGCCCGCCTGCTAGCCTATTGTATAAGCAGCTCCATTCAGGCTTGAAGTTCAAGTGAAAAACTTTTCGAACCAACAGCAGTAACGTTAGAAAAGTTTTTGAATAAGAGGCAAGCAGCTCGCCAGCCAGAATATGCACACACAAGTCAGTTCAATAGCTTTGAAGACCTCGATAGCCTCACAAAACCGTTCCACTTCAAGCTCTATCCATTTACGCGCAACGAATTTTCTCCAACGACTACAGGATATAAAGACAAAGACTTTATAAAAACACACACACGCCAGTTCTTAAATAAATTGCAATTTAAGAAGATGCTATCGATATACTAAAGGAACCGTTTCCTGTTATTTTGCTACCATCGTCATTTGGAAACTGTTAGAAACTGTGCACAGGCTGGTAAGTGTGTTTGGAAATCGTTTATCTCAATCCCAGGCTATCCTTCTATTGCTAAAAGGGCTTTCAATCTACATTCAAAAGCTCTCTTAGGTTGTTGCTGCTCCATTTTCCTCCTTGTGCATTTTTATTTGCGTTTAATATTACCCTCTATTCCAGATAAGAGAACCACTCAGTGAAAACTCGGAAAGAATACTTCCTTGGTGTTTTTTGCAGCAAAACTGTTACCGTACTACGTTCACCTCAGCATGCATATGTGTGACAAAATATTCAAAGCTTGAGCCAACTTCGAAGGCATAGCGCAAAAAAAAAGATATGGAATGTTCCCTCAAAACTTAGTTGAGCCATGACAAATCCTACGGGTTATAATAAAAACTAGAGGACTAGTGCGAGAAATTTCGCAAGTGTACACTATATACTAGCCGCTCGGCTTACTGTGATGTGGACTTGTCGCGACACAGTTCTGGCAGGGGTTGTTTATTTGATGAAACGCTCTTTTTAAATAAATAAATAAACAAATTTCTGTTGACTAATGAAGAAATGAAAGACTTAGCCAGTTCTCTTGAGAATATTTGGAAGGTGTAGGTACCAACCGCATACTTTAACTCCCTCTGGTTTAGGAGCGTGAGTTTTGTGAAACACACACATTAGCGTTTTATATAATACTAGCAGAAGTACCCATTCTTCGAACGGTCTTCGGTATTAATATCCAGACGTAATCAATTGAGCTACTGTTGCAATGGTTAGGGGCTAGGAACCTGTTTGTCGACAAAGATAAATGATTAGTTGAAATATGCTCTGAAACTAATTTACCTAACGTGTACTTCCTGACGTGAAAATAAAATTGAAAACCTCGTAGACGAAACGCAATACACATCACATAAAAACTCACCCTCACTGTTGTGTCAAGTGCGCATCCAGAGGAAGACCCCTTTAATAAATTATAGGCTTGCCGTGCATGAAAATTCAGGATTTAGCCTCCAATGGCCCAAATTTCTAAAAGCAAAAAAATAATATAAAAAATAAACTATTTCAATTCAGGAATTTTTGAAAATAATGTTGCTGTTTGAAGATATAATAGACCTTCTGTACGACACATCGCAGGTTCAAGTCTTGTGAAAAAAATCGAGGGTACCCCTTGACCCCCTTAAGCGCATTGATGAATTTTACAGTTTTTGTTGGTTCCGTGATAACCTTATAGCAATTTGCAAACTTTCACAGACATTTAATAAATGGAGTGGCATTACTTCTTGCAGAAATAGATGGAAAGTTGGATGTACATTTTTGAGACACTGTTGTCATGGTTACAGGCTTGCATTTCTACATTAGTTTATTAAATGAAATTAGTTTTCTTGGAATATCTCAGAACCTCTTGGTTTTAGAGCATTAAAATGTAGTTTACGGGGAACCTTTACGGCTGTTTAGGGGCCCCGAGGTTTTTTCTGACACCAAGGGGCTGAAAATGAGCTTTGTCTCGTCGTTGTAGGCCGTAGTATCACCATCTTCATCATCCTCTTGCACAGTTTCCAGCCACTGGCCGGGTCTGTTTGGAACACAGGTCTCTCCAACGTCTTCTGTATTCCCACCATCTCTCAGCCTCCACCCCTGTCCAGTCTTCTCCTCTCTTCTTCACGCTTTCTTCCATCCCCTTCAGCCACCTGTCTCTCAGTCTTCCTCTCGGTCTTCCTCTCGGTCTTCCTCTCGGTCTCTTTCCTTCCCACTTCGTCTCGTGTATCCTCCTGGGTATACTCTTATCCTCCATTCGTTTTACATGTCCATACCATCTAAGTCTAGATTTCTCTATACCATCCTGTAATGGTTCCTCCTGTATTAATTCTCTGGTCCTCTCATTTCTTATTTTGTCCATCTTTGTAGCTCCAATACTGCTTCTCAAGAACCTCATCTCACTGGCCTGTATTTTGCTCTTCTCCCTTCCTTTCATAGCCCAGGTCTCCGAGGCATACGTCAAGATAGGGACATAGTACGTCCGATATATGATCTTTTTAGCCTATTATCAATTTTGAAAAAATTGGCTTATGAGATCACCTTTTGTCCGTATGTGTGTGATGTGTGTGTGTGTGCCCCCCCCCTAATAAGTTCTAAACGGCTGGAGCGATTTCAATGAAAATCGGTAAGTTCATAGCACTATTCCGGGCGACCCCGACCGTGCCCTTCAAATTTTGTTACGTCTCACCAATCCAACATGGCGGCTGGGCGAAATATTTCATCAGCATTCAATATCTCCGAAACTATTGCCGATATCCCCCTGGAATTCTTTACGGTGATAAAGGGAACTACTAGAAGTTCACCTATGTGACTCTTAAAAAACTGGTAACTACAAAACCCACAAGGCGGCCAAGCGAAGTTGCGACTTTTAAATAGACGTTTCTCGCGATTCAACCAACCAAACGCAATAAAACTTGGTACAGTATATGTTTATACACTTCGTAATGCACCGACATCTAACTTCGTTCAATTGTTTACATAACCACAGGATGGCGGCTGTGCGAAATATTTCACTGGCATTTTATATCTCTGATACTATTAGCGGTATCACCCTGAAATTTTGTACGGAGATAAAGGGCACTAGTGGAAGTTCACCTATAAGATTTTCAAAAACCGGTTAACTACAAAACGAACATGGCGGCCAATCGAATTTGAAAATTTAAATAGACCTTTCTCGCGATTCAATGTTCCGAACGCATTGAAACTTGATACAGAAAATGTTTATACACATTGTAATGCACTGGTATCTAATTTATTTCAATTGTTTATATAACCTCAAGATGGCGGCTGTGCGAATGTTAAAATTAAGTTTTTATTTTTGTGTCGTAATCATGCGATCGAAGTGGAAGTTTGAATAATGAACCTACGCAATAATTTCCCTTTAATAGTACTGTAACCGTTCATACTTCTTTCTTGGTTATCGGGGCGTGGTTGTTATTTCACAATTAGGGAGTTTTCTTTTAAAAATAACATCTTTCTCCATTTTATTCTTCTCATTTAATACTAAGCATCAATCACTAACACTTCACTTCTCGGGATCTTATCACGCAATCCCACCAAGTCAACAGATACTCACATGGCTTCCTACAATCTCCAAAGATAATCCGGACAGATACTCTAACACAAAATCCCTCAGTATGGACTCCCAACAAGAACAGCCAAAGATATATATAAAAACAAAATAGCGTCAAAAAAAGAACATATAAAAGAAACTTCATTGGCAAGGCCACCTGCCATGCCGCACAGAGATGCAAACTGCCCTCCCAGCAAGCGCCATTTCCTTACCTTACAAACCCAAAAGAGCTGAGCCTTGCAATCAGATGGTTGCAATCGCCCCTCTATGTGATTCTCACGTGAGAAGCACGTGAGTATCACATACATTAACAAGAAGTTCCGTGAAGAACTATACAGCCTACTTTTCATGCCAATGATTATTCTACAGAATATGAACCTATCTAGAATAATGACGAAATTAAGTTGCTAATATCGAAATTTCCAATTAGTTCGAAATACTGTATACCTGGCATAATGTATCCTAATAGAGCACTACAGTTGGCAGCCCTGATGACTGAATATATTCTTAGTTCCGTCTCTTAAGGTACAAAATACAAAATTTGGTTGAAGTCCAATGAATAGCATGGACGTTACATGTAGTTAAACATTAGATCTAACTGCGCGCGTAAAATCATGTTGGCAACAATGTCATGCATGTATTGGTCAGAAATAATCTGAAATAATATGATCTATTGTTGTGCCAATTTTGAATGAAATCCATTAGTTAGTATAGAAGTTACATGCATTTTAAAATTGGACCTATCAGCAGGCTTAGAATCATGTTGGCAGCACTGACGTATATTAGTTACTTCAAATTCGTCTAGAATGCCAGGTACTATACGTGTGCAAAGTTTAGAGCTATTGGCTTGCATACTTTCTGATATATTGATATTAGGGTAACAAAAATAGGGACAGCACATATTAACAGTTGGCAGCACTGGTTGCTCCTTAGAATACGCATAGTCATATATGTTATGGTACACATAGCACATACGAAATTTGGTTCAAATCCAAATGATAGTATGGAAGTTACATGTATTTAAAGTTGGACCTGCCAGCAGGCTTAGAATCATGTTGGTAGCACTGACGTATATAAGTTACTCCAAATTAATATAGAATGTCAGGTACTATACGTGTGCATAGTTTAAAGCTGTCGGCTTGCATACTTTCTGATATATTGGTATTTGGATAAAAGAAATTAGGAGCATTTATTAACAGTTGGCAGCCCTGTTAGGTCTTAAGAATACGCTCAGTCATATCTGGTTATGTACACATACAACATACGAAATTTGGTTGAATTCCAATTGATAGTATAGAAGTTATATGCATTTAAAAATTGGACCTATCAGGAGGCTTATAATCATGTTGGCAACACTGCCATGTTTAGCCTCCTGGAAATTAAACTGAAATATTATGATCTGTACGTGTGCCAATTTTGAAATCGCTCCCATTCACAGTTTCCAAGGTATCCAACATGGAGCTCAAATTTCAATTGCGTTTTTTTAGCAGTTGGTAGCACTGACATCATTTTCAAATATGGCCGTGAGATATTCAGGTATAGATCTTTACTCCTACCAAATTTTGTTTCTATTGCTGCAGCCGTTTAGGAGTTGATAGGGGGGGACACACACACAGCCAGACAGACAGACAGACAGAAGGACAGACAGACAGACAGACAGACACACATTTGCCCGATCTCATAAGTCTACATTTTCCTCATTTTTGCAAAATGTGAAAAGTAGGCTAAAAATACATACATAAACGTAATATACATCAAGCATACTAAAAACACACAGAGTACAACAAATTATAGATCATCATCACCATCATCTTCGTCTCCTACAGTTTCTTCCATTCCACCTTCCTGGTTCTTCCTTTTCATCTGTTTCTCCTTCTTCCCCATTCTTCTTTCTTCCTCTGCCTTCCATCTCGTCTTTTTCTTCATCCGCCAGGTCATTCCGTACCTTGTACTCCTCATCTTCCATCTCCACCGTTCCTGTTTCCTTCCCTTCCTCATTTTCTTCATCTTCTTCTTCTGATCCTTCACACTCTTATCTTCATTTGCCTGACATCTCATCTTCTTCCTACTCCTTTTCTTTGCTTTCCAACTCATCCTTTCATCCATTCTCCTCGTCCTCTTTGTCTTCATTCTCAACAACTTCTCTCTTCTTCTCTTCCACATTTTCCACCTCGTCTGTCTTGTCTTACTCAACAGTTCCTTTCTCTTCTTCCACTTTGTTTTCCCCTGTTTCTTCATCACCTTATCTTCTTCCAGTATGTTGTCTTCTCCATGACCTCTTGCACTTTTACCTTCTTCTTTATCCGTTTCTCCTTTCTCTTCTGCCTTTTCCTTTCTTTCACCTGTCTCCTCTCCGTCAGTTTCTTCCATATCACCTGCTATCTCACGCCCCCCACATCGCTGATAATTTTCTTGTTTTCCTTCAAGTGAATCACTTATCTCATTCACTTCCTCCTCTTTTATCTTATCCTCCACTTCTTCCTCCTCTACAGCCACTTTCCAGGATTCCAACTCCATACTACTATTAAGTACAGACTTATGGTCCTGTATTTCTTTCCTGAGACTCTCTATCCTTGTGTTCGTGGCCCTGTTGCTCTCCTGAATTAACTTACTTACAAATTCCTTCACTTCTACTATCTGTTTGGTCACTGACACTACATTCTTATTTACAGAGCCTACCTGCTCCTTAATCTCCTTACTCATAGATTCTCCTTGCTTCTTAATCTCTCCTTTTATATCAATCAGTAGCATTTGTATCAAACTATCATTCATAACCCCCATTCGTTCCCCTCGTTGGTGTGTCATTTTGTAATTTTTCTACTTGCACTGTACTCACTTTATTAAAGTTTACTTTTCTTCAACTTTCCTGGTTCCTCATCTTGCTCATATCCCTCTTTCGATCCTCATGTTGGTGCGCCATAATGTAACCTGACGTTCTCTCCATATCGGGGTTGTGGTTGATTATACTCACAATGAGGGAGAGCAATTAAAAAGAAACATCTCTTCCATTTATTCCTTTTCATTTAACACTAAGCATCAATCACTAACACTTCACTTCTTAGGATCTTATCACGCAATCCGACCAAGTCAACAGATACTCACATGGCTTCCTACAATCTCCAAAGATAATCCGGACAGATACTTGAACACAAAATCCCTCAGTACGGACTCCCAACAAAAACAGCCAAAGATATATATATAAAAACAAAGTACCATATAAAAAGAACATATAAAAGAAACTTAATTGGCAAGGCCACCTGCCATACCACACAGAGATGCAAACTGCCCTCCCAGCAAGCACCATTTCCTTACCTTACAAACCCAAAAGAGCTGAGCCTTGCAATCAGAATGGTTGCAGTACATGACTCTATGAGCTATACATTTAACAATCCAACATGGTGACCATCCGAAATATTTAGACGGCTATGCATATCTAAGAATCTATTATATCAATCAAACTGAATATTTTTATGTTCATAGGGGCTATGAACATTAAGTTTACCTATAGGACTTTCAATAACCTGGTGATCACAAATCGAACATGGCGGCGACGCGAAGTATAAATATTCACATGGACGTTTCTCGCAATTTAACCATCCGAGTGCCGTGAAACTTAATACAGTAAATCCTTATATAAATGTTAATCCACTGGCATCTCATTTATTTCAATTGTTTCCATGACCACAAGAAGGCAGCTGTGTGAAATTTTAAAATCTACTTGTTACTTCTTGTGTCCTAATCATGCGATTGAAGTTTGAATGCTACACGTACACAATAATCTTCATGTAACATTACATAAATCTAGGACCTACATATATAAAGTCCAACATGGTGACCTTCCGAAATAATTAGTCGGTTCTCAATATCTACGAATCTATTACAGCAATCAAACTGAAATTTTGTATGTTGATAGTGGCAATTAACATAAGTAGGATATATGAAAATAGGCTGTTTAGTTCTTCACGGAAGTACTTGTTTCTGTTCTTAGGGACATCCTTGCTCCATAACATGCTTCTCACATTCCTCCGGAATGCTTCTGCCTGTCTCCCCCGCTCATTTTTTCCTCTATCGTTTCTTCCATTATCTTGTATCAGGCTTCCCAGATACTTGAAACTCTCCATTTTCTTCAGCTGTTACCCACCAATTGTTATTCCCGTTGTGGTCCTTTCCTTCTTCCTTGTTGTGATCACCATCTCACTCTTATTTATGCTAAATTTCATCCCATATCCTTGTATTATTCCTTCCCACACGTCCAACTGTTCCTGTACCTCCTCCTCCTTGTTTCCCCAAATCATCAAATCATCCGCTAACACCATTGCTTTCATCTTTGCTTCCCCAATTACTTGTGCCGCTCGGATCATTATGTCATCCATCATCACAATGAAACGTAACGGTGCCAGTGCATTTCCTTGTTTCAGGCCGTTTCTCTGTTCCACCCAGTCCGATCTCTCTCCTCCCACTTTCACACAGTTCACGCTTCCCTTGTACATCTCCTTTATCCTCCTTATAGTCCATTTTTCTACTCCTCTATCCTCCAGGGACTTCCATACATTGTTCCTGCATACCCTGTCATATGCTTTCTCAATGTCCGGAAAGGCCATCAGTAGATCTGTTCCATAATCATAGTGCTGTTCTTGTAACTGCCTTACAGCAAAAATCAAATCCACTGTGGACCTTCCTGCTCTGAAGCCATGTTGTTCTTCCCTCATCCCTCCTTCTATCCTTGTCCTAATTCTCCTTTCCAAAACTTTCTCAAACATATTTGCACAATGACTCAACAGTGTTATTCCCCGATAGTTTCTGCATTCTGTTCTACTACCATTCTTGAAGATCGGGACAATTAGCCTATTCCCTTTTTCCAGTCCTCTGGGGTCTTCCTTTCCGTAGTGTAATAATAATAATAATAATAATAATATTAATAATAATAATAATAATAATAATAATATAACAATATAGGGATAGGGATATAATAGACCTTCCGTACCACACCAGCACGAGTAAATCGCGTGAAGAAATTCTAGAGTACCCCTTGACCCCCTTAAGCGCATTAAATGTTTTGACGAATTTTACAGCTTAATTTGGTTCCGTTATAACCTTATAGCCGTTTGCAAACTATCTCAGCAATGTAATAAATGGAATTGTATTGCGTCTTACAGCAATAGATGGACCTGTGAGTTTCTTTTGCCATGGTTACCGGCTTGCTTTCTTTCATTATTGTACTAGCTGAAGTACCCGTGCTTCACTACGCGTCATAAATAAATTAAAATGTGAAGGTGACAGTTAAAACAGGGGATAGGCAAGGTGCTGCGCAGAGGGAGATTAAGGATGGAACATTTTGTCCAACTACACCGCTCGGCGTTGACCGTGTTTTATAGCACAAATTAGGTTTTACTCGCTAACAGTTGCAGATACCTTGCTATTTCTTAGCGTTCTCTTTTTATTTGAAATGGAAATATGAAAGTTTGAAACCAAAGGGTGTAGTGACGTCACTAAAATGGTCGCCATCTTTATATAGTGCAAGGTATTGAAATCAAAAGTAACCTATATGTTAACCAGGTAAATCAGCTACTTCCATGTAAAATTCATGTAAATCGGGCCAGTGGTACGCTCCGTTAGGAATCTTTCAATCCCCACTTTTCACCCCTTTCACCTCATAATATACACCATATCGAAAAACCCTCAGACTCCAGTCTTCTTATTTTTAATGATGAGTTTATGTGCCGAGTATCACATCCCCCAATGAAACCAATCGGGAGATACTGCTATTCACCAAGGCGGTTCGATTCCCGGTCAATGCATGTGAGATTTTCGAAGTGAAATGCCATGTCCTGTGGTTCGGATTCCACGTAAAACGGAGGTCCCGTGGCTCATGATCTCAAGATTAACGGTCACGTTAAACTACAAGCTTCCTTCCTTTTTCCTCATAAACACATCGAAAAACCCTCAGACACGTGTCCTGTTACTTTCTAATGAAAAGTTTATATGCCGTGTATCACATCCCCCAATGAAACCAATCGAGAGATATTGCTATTCAATTAAATGAAGGTCTACCCCCTTAACACCCCTTTAGAACCTGAATATCCAAAATTTCTCTCTAAGTGGGCATATCCGGCCCTTGAGGAAGCTGCATACCAGATTTCATTCCAATCCGTTCGGTGGTTTCTGAGATTTCGTGATGAATAAATGAATGAGTGAGTGCGTGAGTGAGTGAGTGGTATTTGACAAATATATAGTAGAAAGAAGATAGTGTCAAGTCGTTGTTATGCTAAACTCGGTTGACAGTGCTGTGTGAGCAGTTGAGTAACTAACGGGATTTCAAGTAAAGATCCTCATTTTCTATACCGGTAGTGCTGAGCGCAATTGGCATCAAGTCGGCCGTGTCTCGACTTGAGCTATGTTGCCATGGAAACTATCTGCCTTGCCATTCCTTCATGAGTATTTTTTAGCCTATTTTCAATTTTGAAAAAATAGGCTTATGAGATCACCTTTTGTCCGTGTGTGTGTGTGTGTGATTCGTGTGTGTGTCCCCCCCCCCTAATAAAATCTAAACGGCAGGAGCGATTTCAATGAAACTCGGAATGTTCATAGCACTATTCCCGGCGACCTCGACCGTGCCCTTCAAATTTTGTTACGACTCACCAATCCAACATGGCGGCTGTGCGAAATATTTCACCAGCATTCAATATCTCCGAAACTATTACCGATATTACCCTGACAATTTCTAATGTGATAGAGGGAACTACTATAAGTTCACTTATGTTACTTTTGAAAACCTGGTAACTACAAAACCAACATGGAGGCGAAGCGAATTTGCGACTTTTAAATAGACGTTTCTCGCGATTTGACCAACCAAACGCAATGAAACTTGGTACAGTATATGTTTATATACATTGTAATGCACCGACATCTAACTTCGTTCAATTGTTCACATAATCACAAGATGGCGGATGTGCGAAATATTCCACCGGCATTCTATATCTCTGAAACTATTAGCGGTATCTCCCTAAAATTTTGTACGGAGATAAAGGGCACTACTGGAAGTCCATCTATAAGACTTTCAAAAACCGGTTAACTACAAAACGAACATGGCGGCCAAGCGAATTTGAAAATTTTAAATAGACCTTTCTCGCGATTTAATCTTCCAAGCGCACTGAAACCTGGTACAGGAAATATTTATACACATTGTAATCCACTGGTATCTAATTTAGTTCAATTGTTTACATAACCTCAAGATGGCGGCAGTGCGAATTTTAAAATTAAGTTTTTATTTCTTGTGATATAGTCATGCGATCGAAGTGTAAGTTTGAATAATGAACCTACGCAATAATTTTCCTTTAATGGTACATGACTCTATGGCCTATACATTTAACAATCCAACATGGCGACCATCCGAATTATTTAGACGATACTGAATATCTACGAATCTATTTTAGCAATCAAACTGCATTTTTTAATGTTCATAGGGGCTATGAACTTAAGTTCACCTATAGGACTTTAAATAACCTGGTGATCACAAATCCAACATGGCGGTGACGCGAATTATAAATATTCACATGGACGTTTCTCGCAATTTAACCATCCGCGTTCAGTGGAACTTGGTACAGTAAATCCTTATACGAATGTTAATCCACTGGCATCTAATTTATTTCAATTGTTTCCATAACCTCAAGATGGCAGCTGTGCAAAATTTTCCTTGTGTCCTAATTATGCGATTCAAGTTTGAATACTACACGTTCACAATAATCTGCATGTAACAGTACATAACTCTAGGACCTACATATATAAAATCCAACATGGCGACCATACGAAATATTTAGTCGGTTCTCAATATCTACGAATCTATTACAGCAATCAAACAGAAATTGTGTATGTTGATAGAGGCAATTAACATAAGTAGGATATATGAAAATAGGCTGTATAGTTCTTCACGGAACTACTTGTTTATGATTTGATTAGCCTGTTTTTGAGTGCAAAAGGGCCGAAATCAGAAGAATGAGAAAGACTATCGAAAATTCATGTAGCCAGCGGTTACTTCTGGGTCCTAAACTATGTGTATGCAAAATATGGTTGAGATTGGTGGAACGGTGTAGATTTGTATACGGAATCAACCCACATACATACATACATACATACATACATACATACAGACTTTCACTTTTATATATTAGACTAGCTGAAGTACCAGTGCTTCGCTACGCGTCATAAATAAAATAAAATGTGAAGGTGACAGTTAAAACAGGGGATAGGCGAGGTGCTGCACAGAGGGAGATTAAGGATGGAACATTTTGTCCAACTACACCGCTCGGCGTTGACCGTGTTTTATAGCACAAATTTAGGTTTTACTCGCTAAAGGTTGGAGATACCTTTCGGATAGGAAATGTAATTTTAAACCTCGTATATGCCATCAAAAATTTGCGATTTCTTAGCGTTCTCTTTTTATTTGAAATGGAAATATGAAAGTTTGAAACCAAAGGGTGTAGTGACGTCACTATAATGGTCGCCATCTTTATATAGTGCAAGGTATTGAAATCAAAAGTAACCTATATGTTAACCAGGTAAATCAGCTACTTACATGTAAAATTCATGTAAATCGGGCCAGTGGTACTTGCGTGATTGAGTAATACACAGACACACACCATCACATTTGTATTCTCGCTTCGCTCGCGTCATAGTCGTGTCATATTGTTATTCAATGAAATGCAGGTTCAACCCCGTTAACACCCCTTTAGAACCTGAATATCCAAAAACCCCTCCTTAGTAGACGTTTTCGACACACAACAAACATATCCACAAAATATCATTCTGCTAACATTAATAGTTTGGGTTGGTCGATGAGAGTGATCATACAAACATCCTTCCTTAGTGGACGTTTTTCTTCCAGAATTTTACCCCTCCCCATAGGCCCCTTAAATTGGATTTATGAAAAAACGGTCGAACACCTATTTATTTTATTTATTTATTTATTTATTTATTTTTAAGCTGATTGATTTCCTCCGAGTTTCAAACTCCTCGCCTATGTCGTTTAAGAGATACACGCTCCGTTAAGAATCTTACAACCCCCACTATTCATCCCTTTCACCTCATAATATACACTACGTCGAAAAACCATTAGACATGTGTCAGCTTATTTTTAATGATTAGTATATATGCCAAGTATCACATCCCCAAATGAAACCACTCGTGAGATATTGTTATTCAATGAAATGCACGTTTACCCCCTTAACACCTATTTAGAACCTGAATATTCAAAACTCTTTCCTTAGTGGTCCTTTTCGACATACAACGAACATATCCCCAAAATTTCATGTTTCTAACTTCAATAATTTTGGCTTGGCGATGATGAGTGAGTGAGTGAGTGAGTCAGGACATTTTATTTCATTTATTTTTGATAATTTCACCCCTCCCCATGAACCCCTTAAATTGGATTTATGAAGCAAACGGTCGAACACCTATTTACTTATTTAAAGCTGTTTTCGCCCTGAGTTTGATGAGTGAGTAAGTGAGTCAATCAGTTAGGACACTTTCTTTCCTGATTTTTCCCCCAGAATTTCACCCCCCTCCAAGGGCCCCTTAAATTGGATTTATGAAAAAACGGTCGAACACCTATTTACTTGTATTTTAAGCTGTTTTCCCCGCTGAATTTCAAACTTCTCGCCTATGTCGTTTAAGAGATACACGCTCCGTTAAGAATCCCTCAACCCCCAATTTTCACCCCTTTCACCTCATAATATACACCACATCGATAAACCCTTAGATATACGTCTGATTATTTTTAATGATTAGTTTATATACCGAATATCACATCCCCAAAGAAACAACTCATGAAATATCGTTATTCAATGAAATGCACGTTTACCCCCTTAACATCTCTTTAAAACCCGAATAAACAAAAATCATTCCTTAGTTGACGTTTTCGACATACAGCGAACATATTCCCAAAATTTAATTTTTCCAACTTTAATAGTTTTCGCTGGGCGTGATGAGTGAGTGAGTCAGACAGGACATTTTCTTTCAATTTTCTTTTTTCAGAATTTCACCACTCCCCACGAACCCCTTAAATTTGATTTATGAAAAAAAACTGTCGAACAGCTATTTACTTACTTTAATGCAGTTTTTCCCCCTGAGTTTGATGAGTCAGTCAGTCAGATAATCAGTTAGGATACTTTCTTTCCTGTTCCCCCCCCCCCCCAGAATGTGACCCCTCCCCATGGGCCCCTTAAATTGGATTTATGAATAAACGGTCAAACACATATTTACTTATTTTTTATGATGATTATTTTTCCGCTGAGTTTCAAACACCTCGCCTATGTCGTTTAAGAGATACACGCTCCGTTAGGAATCTTTCAATCCCCACTTTTCACCCCTTTCACCTCATAATATACACCATATCGAAAAACCCTCAGACTCCAGTCTTCTTATTTTTAATGTTGAGTTTATGTGCCGAGTATCACATCCCCCAATGAAACCAATCGGGAGATACTGCTATTCAATGAAATGCAGGTCTACCCCCTTAACACCCCTTTAGAACCTGAATATCCAAAAATCCTCTCTTAGTGGGCATTTGCGGCCCTTGAGGAAGCAGCATACCAAATTTCATTCCAATCCGTTCGGTGGTTTCTGAGATTTCGTGATGAATGAATGAGTGAGTGAGTGAGTGAGTGGTATTTGACAAATATATAGTAGAAGATAGTGTCAAGTCTTTGTTATGCTAAACTCGGTTGACAGTGCTGTGTGAGTAGGTGAGTAACTAACGGGATTTCAAGTAAAGATGCTCATTTTCTATACCGGTAGAGCAGAGCGCAACTGGCATCCAGACGGCCGTGTCTCGACTTGAGCTATGTTGCCATGGAAACTATCTGCCTTGCCATTTTCATGAGTATATTTTATTTATGATTTGATTAGCCTGTGCTTGAGTGCAAAAGGGCCGAAATCAGAAGAATGAGAAAGACTATCGAAAATGCATGTAGCCAGCGGTTCCTTCTGGGTCCTAAACTATGTGTATGCAAAATTTGGTTGAGATTGGTGGAACGGTGTGGATTTGTATACGGAACCAACCCACCCACCCACCCACCCACCCACCCACATACATACATACATACATACAGACTTTCACTTTTATATATTAGATGAAATGAAATAAATTTTCTGGGAATATCTCAAAAACTGTTGGTTTTAGGGCCTTAAAATGTGGTCTTCGGGGCCCTCCCTTTAGGGCCCCCAAGTTTTGTTTCTCACATTGAGGGGCTGAAAATAAGCTTTGTCTCGCCCCTCTGCGCCTATTTCAGCAAGTATTTTAAGGGGGTAGGCCCCCTTTTATGAGAGGTACAGAGAAGAGTTACATCAATGATTAGTGTCGTGCCTCTGAAGGATATCTGTACCAAATTTTACGTTGATCCACCCAGCCGTTCTCGAGTTATAAGGGAACAACCACTTTGTCCACAGACAGACTAACAGACAGACAGCCAGACTAAAAAAATATTTTCGAGCGCATCCGTCATAAAACAGTCTGAAGCGCGTAAATAACGCAAATTTCCGTATAAATTCAGAAAAAACAGACAAACTTTCATTCGTTTATATATAGAGAGAGAGATGATGAGAATAATTTTCAAAAGTTGTATTCCACCTTTCAGTGTCATTAGTGTAAGGTGCGTCGGAAGAATGTACTCGTAGAAGCTACAATACAAAATGTAAAGATTATGAGTGTAAACTGAACCAATCTCTTCTCAGTTCTGCCTCACTAGGCTGAGGATACGCCATTCCTACAATCAGCAGATGATGTGTTCCAAGGAATAATCCAATATAACGATATCACCAAGAGGTTGATGAAACTATCGGACAACTCTCAAGAACGTGACTGTAATGTGAACATGAGAGAATGCACTTAACTTTTCTATGATCTTTTGTGTGATTGAGTTCTTCAATGAGATTGCCACGGAGTGAAAGGTGAAAATGAGATTTCTGGTAGGTACGCCTCTTCTTTTAATATTCAAACGATTTAGAAAGCGAACACGTCGTAGTGCAGTAGCTAGAGTTCTTGGCTGTCGCCCCTGGGGAACGGGTTTGATTCCTGCCACTGCCAAGAAATTATATGTAATTCTGGTTTGAGGCCAGGAACGGGGTACACTCAATCTCGTGAGTCAAACCTGAGTAGAGGAGGGTTCGATTCCCATCTCAGCCATCCTGGAAATGTTTTACCGCGGTTTCCCACATTTTCGCCTACTTTTCTCAATTTACAACAAAATGTTCAGAAAAGTACATGTAGCCTACTTTCTCCTAAATGTATGGGTATAGTTATGACTCTTCTCCCATTTTCTTCTTATTCGAAGTGCCATTTGTCACACTGGATTTGAGCAGCGGCGTTCAAACCATTGTTTATAATTTACCCTAGCATTTTACAATTTCATCAGCAAACACTCCAAACAAAGTACGAATTCAGTATATTAACACCGACTACTAACAATAATTGAAACTTCGTTGGCCTAAACGTATCACTGGGAGAAACACATTTAATATTGTCATTTAGACTTTCACGGCCCGTGTTATTATTCATAATGTTGAATTTTGGGCTTATGCCGTGTTTTATTATATTGCAATTCGACGCGTTTCGAAAGAAATCATGTCTTTCATCGTCAGGAATAATCTGGAATACGACAATGTTGCTAAGAGAAAGCAACGAAGAACATATAGAAGGTGCCCCAAGATGGACGCCATTATAGCCCCATGTTAGGGACAACGGAAAGCAGCAGTGAATTACTTTCTCAGGGTTCTGATAATAGGTAGCCAGGATTCACTGAGATTGTAGCCGGTGTCGCGGTTGAAATTATCTGGGTGTTTACGTATTTCAACCGCCTCCCTGATGATTCTGGGACGATATTGCTTTATACGGGCAAGAACATCCACCCCTTGGAACATGACATCATGGCCAGGTGTTAAAGCATGATCGGCAACAGCTGATTTATCAGGTTGAATGAGCCTGATACATCTATTATGTTCCTTAATGCGAGTGCCCGCTGGGTCCGTGGTTCAAATCCCGGTCACTCCATGTGAGATCTGTGCTGGACAAAACGGAGGCAGACAGGTTTTTCTCCGGGTACTCCGGTTTTCCCTGTCGCAATTTCATTCCAGCAACACTCTCCACTATCATTTCATTTCATCTGTCATTCATTTAATCATTGCCCCAGAGGAGTGCGTCAGGCCTCGGCAGCCGGCACAGTTCATATCCTCGCCGCTAGATGGGGGCTTCATTCATTCCATTCCTGACCCGGTCGGAGACTGGAAGCAGGCTGTGGATTTTCAATGCGAGTGCATATTGTTCTCGAAGTCTGCCCGATGTAAACCTTGCCACAAGTACAGGGAACTCTGTAGATACCCGGTTGTTGCAATTTAGGCAAACTGTCCTTAGTTGGTCGCAGGAGTTGCCTAATCTTAACAGAAGTTCCAAATACAGTCCGTATGTTGTATCGACGTAGGATTTTAGCAATACGATCCGTTGTGTTATGTATGTACGGAAGGTAAGCAGTTCCTCTTACATCTCTTTTCTCAACTGACGTCCTATTATTATTTGTTGGTTTCAGAACCGTAGAAATCAAAGCCTTGCTATAACCGTTGCTCTCAAAGGTGGTTCGCAGGGTGTTAATTTCTTCTTGTAAAGAAGACACTTCACAAATCCTCCTAGCCCTGGTAGTTAAAGTTGTAAGGATACCATGTTTCTGGGCAGGGTGATGGTGAGAACTTGCGTGGAGATATCTATTGGTGTGTGTTGGCTTACGAAAAACGCTGTGTCCTAAAGATCCATCCTCTTTCTTGGTGACGAGAACATCTAAAAAAGGTATTTTGCCGTCAGATTCCTTTTCCATGGTGAAACAAATAGAAGGGTGCTGGAGATTAAGGTGATCCAGGAATGGCTAAGATTTTCCTCACCTTCCGTCCAAACAACGAACGTGTCATCCACATAACGCCACCAGATCTTCGGTTTGAAAGGAGCCGACGACAAAGCTTTCTCTTCAAAGTTCTCCATGAAGAAATTAGCCACAACAGGAGAGAGAGGACTACCCATGGCCACACCATCAGTCTGCTCATAAAAATTCCCATTCCATAGAAAGTAGGAGGAGGTCATGCAGTGATAAAAAAAGTCTTGAGATGTCTTCAGGAAAAAAGCCATTAATGAGAGACATAACACCATCAATAGGTACTCTCGTAAACAGAGACACCACGTCGAGACTCACTAGAATATCACCCGGCTGAAGTGTTATAGCTTTTAACTTTTCCACGAAGTGTGTGGAATCCTTAATGTACGAAGGCGTGTTACCCAGAAGCGGCTGAAGTAGTCTACCTAAGTATTTGGAAAGGGCATATGTGGGAGAACCAATCGTACTAACAATAGGTCTAAGAGGAACATCTTCCTTATGTATTTTAGGAAGACCATAGAGTCTCGGAGGAATAGCATCTCCTGGAAGGAGAGTCTTCGCTGCATCCGCTGGAATAGATGATTGCTTGATCAATTTGACGGTGGCATTTGAGTAGCGAGTAGTAGGATCACGACTATTAATCCTATATACAGGATCTGATAACAAAGACGAGATCTTGGAATCATAATCAACCATATCCAATACCACTGTCGCGTTACCCTTGTCAGCGGGGAGAACGATAATATCAGAATTGTCCCTTAGATCTTTAAGTGCCCGGCTTTCGCCTTGTGTCCTATATTGCACAGGCAATCTTTAATCGCGCCTATCCTTGGAGAGAGAGTGTGCTCTATCGGCGACAAGAGGACATTTCCAATTGCACCATAGGCATAGGTTCACTAACTGGCCGGTAAAGAGCGCAGCTCGGATCTAGCAGGCCGTGGTTAGCTCTTGCATAGTTCAACTGGTCGCTAGTAGATGTTACTCGTGTAGATCTGGTGGAGAATATTGTTATAATTAAATATATATTTTCCATTGCAAAATGCACAGTATAACGTCTAATTTTATAACGTCTCAGTGCCCCCAAAAAAATACATATAAAAATCAAGCAACAAAATACAACTCTGATAAGATTTGAACCCTGGTCGTCTGGGTGAAAGACCAAAGCTCTAACCACAGAGCAAAACATGTCCTCCCAATTTAAACGTTATCAAATGATTTACATACAACGTCTTATCAAATAATGACTTTGACTAAACGATTTCTTCACTGGAGTATTATATCCATTATAACCCATTTCATACAAAGTTCATATTATTTCTATCAGTAGGCTATATTGCATGCAACATTCTCAAATTAGTGAAATATAGGTCAGAACGAGAAATCAGCAGCCATCTTTTCTTGTACCCGAGACGGCTCAGCTTTTTCAAGTCACTTCTGCAGTATAATAATAATTTAATATCGTATAGCCTCGGGTGCCAGGTGCAAGCTTTGTTAATTGACACCCAGAGGGCAGCTTGCATGTCGAATTTCGTCGTTCCTTTGATCGCTATGAAAGTCAAGGAGGTTAGATATCTAAGCTCCTTGACACTACAGCGCTTTCTAGTAGAGAATGGAGGAACTTTATGTTGGCGGAAAATTCCGAGATTAATTTTGCCACTGAACACGGCCTACTGAATTCAAATGGGTTCTTTAACATGCCAACAATGTATGACATCCATGTCGTGATTTTTGTCGCCTTTCAAAAATCACTTACCACGGCCAGGGGCGAACCTGCAAGCTTGGGGTTGGTAATCCGAAACGTTAACCACTCACCCACCGTGGCAGTATTAGATTATAATATACTCTTTTAATTTCTAACGGGCTACGCCCTTTAGAACAGTTTAAACGATTCTCGGTTCGATAATCGGAACTGGTGGGTCCCACATTATGGATTATAAAGTTTGAATAATTCCCACGGCCGCCAACCTAAAAGTGGCAGGGCTTGTAGTTTGGGCACAAGACGTGTCCTATATGAAGGTAAGTTTTTACCAAATTTGGTAAAGATCCGATGATAAGTTGTCATATTTTAAATTTACGTTTTGACCATTTGAGTGGCCATTATTTTTTGGTAAAGATGGCGGCAATATAGAACATGGCACTGAGGTGCCCTTTGCTAGTGCTACCTCTGTACAAATTTGGTTCAATTCGGTTTCGTCATGTTTGAATTGATAGGGGGGACAGACATCCAGAGCAGACACACTCACAGACACACAGACAGACACACAAAGTTTTGGCCCTGTGTAGATCTCATAAATCTACTTTACCTTCATTTTGTTTTTTCAAAAATAGAAAGTAGGATAAAAATGAGGAAATGTAGACTTATAATATTGATCCGGGAAAATGTGTGTCTCTGTCCGTCTTTCTGTATGTACACACATCAAAAAAAGTTTTGCATCACCTCGGTTCCAAGAGTTCCGGAACCGTTAAATACAAAGGGAATAGAGATCAACACAAACAACATTTCAGCTCGTTTTATTGTTCATGAGACCCACACATTGCATGTTGTACCATCATACAGCTAGACTTTCAGCATTTGTGGTCCAGATTGCAGTACACACCACTACCTCTAATACCCAGTAGCACGTCCTCTTGCATTGATGCATGCCTGTATTCGCCGTGGCATACTATCCACAAGTTCATCAAGACACTGTTGGTCCAAATTGTCCCACTCCTCAACGACAATTCGGCGTAAATCTCTCAGAGTGGTTGGTGGGTCAAGACGTCCATAAACAGCCCTTTTCAACATATCCCAGGCATGTTCGATAGGGTTCATGTCTGGCGAACATGCTGGCCACTGTAGTCGAGCGATGTCGTTATCTTGAAGGAACGCATTCACAAGATGTGCACGATGAGGTCGAGAATTGTCGTCCATGAAGACAAATGCCTCTCCAATATTCTGCCGATATGGTTGCACTATGGGTCGGAGGATGTCATTCAGGTATCGTAAAGCCGTTTCGGAGCCTTCCATGACCACCAGTGGCGTACGTCGGCCCCACATAATGCCACCCCAAAACATCAGGGAACCACCACCTTGCTGCACTCGCTGGACAGTGTGTCTAAGACGTTCAGCCTGACCAGGGTGCCTCCAAACACGTCTCCGACGATTGTCTGGTTGAAGGCATATGCGACACTCATCGGTGAAGAGAACGTGATGCCAATTCCGTGGGGTCCATTCAGCATGTTGTTGGGCCCATCTGTACCGCGCTGCATGGTGTCGGGGTTGCAAAGCTGGACCTCGCCATGGACGTCGGGAGTGAAGTTGCGCATCATGCAGCCTATTGCGCACAGTTTGAGTTGAAACACGACGTCCTGTGGCTGAACGAAACGCATTATTCAACATGGTGGCATTGCTGCCAGGGTTCCTCCGAGCGGCAATCCGTAAGTAGCGGTCATCCACTACAGTAGTAGCCCTTGGGCGGCCTGAGCGAGGCCTGTCATCGACAGTTCCTGTATCTCTGTACCTCCTCCATGTCCGAACAACATCGCTTTGGTTCACTCTGAGACGCCTGGAAACTTCCCTTGTTGAGAGCCCTTCTTGACACAAAGTAACAATGCGGACGCGATCGAACTGCGGTATTGACCTTCTAGGCATGGTAGAACTACAGACAACATGAGCAGCGTACCTTCGTCCTGGTGGAATGACTGGAACTGATCGGCTGTCGTACCCCCTCCGTCTAATAGGCCCTGCTCATGCATGGTTGTTTACATCTTTGAGCAGTTTTAGTGACATCTATGAACAGTCAAAGGGACTGTATCTTGGATACAATATACACAGTCAACGTCTATATGCCGGAGATCTGGGAACCGAGGTGATGCAAAACTTTTTTTGATGTGTGTATGTATGTCTGTCTGTCTGTCCTGTTTGTCTGTCCCTCTGTCTGCCTGTCTGTGTGTGTGTGTCCCTGTCAACTCTTAAATGGCTACAGTTATCGAAACCAAATTTGGTATGAGTAATGATCTATACCTTTTTATCTCACGGTCGTATTTAAAATTGACGTCAGTACTACCAACTGCTGAAAAATTGCAATTGAAATTTGAACTCTATGTTGGATAACTAAGAAGTTATGCATGCGAACTGTTCCAAAACTGGCACACATATAGATAATAGCATTCCAGATTAATTTTCTGGAGCCCATACTTGCCAGTGCTGCCAGCATGATTCTAAGCCCGCTGACAGGTTCAGTTTTTAAATGCATGTAACTTCTATATTATCGATTGGAGTTCAACCAAATTTCGTATATTCTATGTGTACTACAAGAGATATGACTGCGTATTTTAAGAGCCACCAGGGTTGCCAACTGTTAATAAATGCTCTCTCTATGATTTAACCCTAACATCAATATATCAGAATGTATGCAAACCAACAGCTCTAAGCTTTGCACACGTATGGTACTTGACATTTTAGATTAATTTGGAATAACGAATTTACCTCAGTGCTGCCAACGTGATTCTAAGCTTCCTGATAAATTCAATTCTTAGTTACATGTAAATTCTATACGATTTATTTATTTATCGTATGGCTTCTAGTGTGGGGAGTGTCTGAGAACATGTTCGGCTCACCAATGGCTGTAGCTGCTTCCAGCGGACACCTTTAGGGTGAGCAACAAGTTCCGTTCAATTTCAAGTAGTTCCAACTTTGGCTACCAGATATCAATGATACCTAGTGGTGAACGTTGGAACTTTGATAGAGCGTTAAAACGAAATCTAGCCTAGAAATTTAGCTCCACACAAGATTAGTCTGTAGAAGGATCTTTTAAATGTCCTAAATCTATGACATGGGACTGCCGGATTTACTTCCCCTCCGATGGAAGGCATACTGAAGGATTTTAACGCTCTTAAAAAATCCGACGACTTCAGCCGGGTTTGAACCCGCTATCTTGGTCACAGCAGTTCAGGATGCTACCAACTACGCCACCGAAGCCGCTAATTCTATACTAACAAATGTTTTTATCCAAAATTGGTACTGTTATAGATCGTAATATTTCAGATTAATTCTGAGCTTCACATACATGACCATTTTTAGACTATTTTCATATTATGAAAAAAATAGGCTTATGAGATCACCTTTTGTCCGCGTGTGTGTGTGTGTGTGTGTGTGTGTGTGTGCGTGTGTCCAAATAACTTCTAAACGGCTGTAGCGATTACAATAAAACTCGGTAAGATCATAGCACTATTCTGGCCGACCCCGACCGTGCCCTTCAAATTTTATTGTGTCTCACCAATCCAACATGGCAGCTGTGCGAAATATTTCACCAGCATTCAGTATCTCCGAAACTGTTACCGATATTGCCATGACATTGTGTACGGTGATAAAAGGCACTACTAGAAGCTCGCCTGTGAGACATTCAAAAACCTGGTGACTACAAAATCAACATGGCGGCCAAGCGAAGTTGAGACTTTAAAATAGACTTTTCTCGCGATTTAACCATCCAAACGTAATGAAACTTGGTACAGCAAATGTTTATACACATTGTAATGCACTGGCTTCTAATTTAGTTCAATTGTTTCCATAACCTCAAAATGGCGGCTGTGCGAAATATTTCACTGGCATTCTATATCTCAGAAACTATTACAGATATCACCGTGACTTTTTGTACGGTGATAAAGGGCACTGCTACAAGTTTATCTATGTAACATTTAAAAACCTGTCAAGTACAAAACGTACATGGCGGCCAAGCGAATTTGAAACATTTTAATAGACGTTTCTCTTGATTTAACCATCTGAGCGCAGTGAAATGTGGTACAGTAAATGATTATACAGATTGTAATGCAATAGCATCGAATTTATTTCAATTGTTTACATAACCTCAAGATGGCGGCTGCGTGAAATTTTAAAATTATTTTTTTATTTCTGTCGTAATCATGCGATTGAAATGAACGTTTGAATAATGAAGCTACGCAATAATTTTTCTTTAATGGTACATAACTCTATGGCCTATACATATAACAATCCAAAATTGCGAGCATCCGAAATATTTAGACGGTTCTCAATATCTACGAATATTTTACAGCAATCAAGCTGATTTTTTAATGTTTATTGAGGCTATGAAAATAAGTTCACCTATAGGACTTTCAGTAATCTGGTGAGCACAAATCCATCATGGCGGCAACGCGAATTATACATATTTAAATGGACGTTTCTCGTGATTTAATTATCCGAGTGCAGTGAAACTTTGCACGTTAAATGCTTATACAAATGTTAATCCACTGGCATCTAATTTATTTCAATTGTTTGCATAATCACAAGATGGCAGCTGTGCGAAATTTTAAAATCTCGTTTTTAGCCTACTTTCGATTTTTGCAAAAAATGAAAGTAGACTTATGAGATCAACACAGGGCGAAAGAAGTGTGTCTGTCTGTGTGTGTGTATGTGTGTGTGTGAGTCTGTGTGTGTATGTGTGTGTGAGAGTCTGTGTGTGTGTGTCTGTGTGTGTGTGAGTGTGTGTACTCTGAATGTCTGTCCCCCCCTATCAATTCGAACACGGTGAATGCGAATTGAACGAAATTTGGTACAAAGGTAGCACTAGCAAAGAACACCTCAGTGTCATGTTTTAGATCGCCGCCATCTTTACTAAAACTGAATGGCGGCCACTCAAACGTTCAAAACGTAAAATCAAATAACGACTAACCAAATCATCCGATCTCTACCAAATTTGGTAACAACATACCTTCGTATAGGATGCGTCTTGTGACCAAACTACAAGGTCGTCCGCCATACCATTTCAGGATGGCGGCCGTGCGAATTATGCAAACTTTATAATCCATATCATGGGACCCACCAGTTCCGATTATCGAACCGAGAATCGTTTTAACTGTTCTAAAGGAAGAGGCACGTTCGAAATTAAAAGTTTATTTTGTAATACTTTAGTGCAGACGTGATTTTAAAAAGCTGAGCCGATTCAGTAATAAGACAAGATGGCAGCGGATATCTTGTGCCTGACTTATATTTCACTAATTTCAGTATTGCATGCAATATAGCGTACTGATACAAAATAAATAAACTTTGTATGAACTGCTTTATATATAAATAATATACTCCAGTGATGAAATCGTTTAGTATAAATCATTATTTACTAACAAGTTCTATGTAAGTCATTTTATATAGAACGATATTCGTTGACACAATTAGCTCAGTGGTAGAGCGTTAGCCTATCGCTCAAATGCCTATGGTTCAAACCCGATCAGAGCTATTTTTTTTGCTTGAAATGTTATATGTTTATTGTTTTGTAATGACTCAGATGTTTTAAAATTAAGCGTTATATTGTGCATATTATGGTGTAAAATATATATTTAATTAAAACATAATTCGCCAGCTGATTTACTCGAGACATCTAGCTGCCAAAAAGGTACTTATTAACTTCCAGATTTTATTGAAAAGTTTCTTCTTCTGGCCGCTAGAATGCACTCGCTCTGTTAGGATTATATTGTTCGATATTTCACCACTAGATGTCACGACTAGTCTACGTGGGGCTCCATTGATTACTATACCATTGGCATTCTATGCGCATCGAATTTGAAGAATGACAAGATGATACTACGATACATTTTTACTTTTTATTTTAAAGGGTTTGTAACAGCCTATTTTGCGTTATTTGAAAATGTTAATTGACGTAAAGAACAAAACGATTTCACATAGTATCTGAACTCTACCGTTGGTGCTAGTTCAGGATATTAATTAATACTTTTATTTCAGCCAAATAGCAATCGAAAATATCCACATAGTTGGTATACACACGTCTCTGTAGGGTCATGGAAAGATTTGTTAATTCAATTAGGGTTGTGAAAGTCATACGCAGCCAGACGTGTAAAGACATGCCTCAACTCAAAGTTGGATGTTGCCCGCGTCAGGCCGATTATGTAATAATAATAATAATAATAATAATAATAATAATAATAATAATATTGGTTTTACGTCCCTTTTAACTACTGTTGCTTTTAGAGACGCCGGGGTGCCAGAATTTTGTCCCGAAGGGGATCTTTAACGTGCCAGTAAATCTACTAACACGGCTCCCTCGCATTTGTGCACCCTCAAATGCCAGCTGACTGCGCCAGGATACGAACCTGAAACATACGGTCCAGCAAGCGAGAACGTTACCGCTGAGCCACGCCGCCAGTCCGGTCGATTATGTCTGCAGATCCATAACATTCTTTAGATACTTCTTATCTTTCTTTCTTCAATGATGGTAGCAGTTTTTATCTAGGTTGTGGCGTTTGGTAGAGGTAAATCGTTTCTAAGGTCTTCAACAAAGAATAGTTCTATTATACTCTTTGATAATAACAACGAGTTATAACTATACTCATACATTTAGGAGAAAGTAGGCTATATGTTCTTTACTGAACATCTTGTTACTTCTTGTGTTCTAATCATGCGATTGAAGTTTGAATACCACACGTACACAATAATCTTAATGTAATAGTACCAAAATAAAAATCCAACTTGGCGACCATCTGAAATATTTAGATGGTTCTCAATATCTACGAATCTATCACAACCTTCAAACTGAAATTTTGTATGTTGATATAGGCAATTAACATGAGTAGGATATATGAAACTAGGCTGTATAGTTCTTCATGGAACTACTTGTTCCCAATATGATTTTACGCGCACTGATAGATCAAATACCTAACAGCATATAACGTCCATGCTATCCATTAGACTTCAACCAAATTTTGTATGCGCATACTATACCTTAAGGGATGGAACTAAGAATATATTCAGAGTCACCAGGGCTGCCAACTGTAGAAAGTTACTATATTAGGCTACACTATTTCAGGAGCATTCCAAACTACAGTACTTAGAAATATTAGTATTACCAACTTGATTTCGTCATAATTCTAGATAGGTCTATACTCTATATATTGGCATGAATCTTAAATTTCAAGAAAAGTAGGCTCTTTAGTTCGTCACGGAACTATTATCCAGGCAATTGCTGTGATAGTTTTTAACTTAAAGCCACGACCACCCCCTCCCAATCCTATCCCCAATTTACATATACCCACACTTTTAGAACCATTACAATAACACAGATTGTCACACAAAATGCATGCATACACACACCTTAGTACACGGAGCTACATGACCACGATGTTGCAGCCTCTAAAATAAGCAACAACAACATCAAGAGGATTTAGAAAGCTAACATCAAACAGTGTGTATTATATACACCCATAGTTCTTTTCTAGCTGTCTGATTGATTGACGTTAATATGGCGGAGTGGGGTATGAATACGCTAATAAAAACTGAGTTGTGTTCCGGCTTCCTTGTTTCATTCTTACCGAACGTATCTTATTATTCTTCGTGATCTAGTGGCTCTAAGAAAGATTCGTTCCAGGGTTAGATGTATGGCTATGTGAAGAATATTAAGACGCCCTGGTGGCGCAGTGGTTAGCATTCTTAGCTGGTATGCCCGGGTTTGAATCTCGACTCTGCCAAGAAATTTAATTTTGGTGTGAGGGCTGAAACAAATAAATAAATAAATACCAAATCAACACAATAAAACTATCATTGCAATAACACAGGTTATCAGACGTTCACGGGGCTACTTGACAACGATGGCACAACAGCAATTTTAAATCCAATATGAGATCTGTAACGGTTTGAACTCCGCATTGGAGAGATAAGATGGAGGTTTAGGACCCAGCCTTAACCATTATCGAAGTGATTATCATTGAGGGTTCCCATTTCAATTCCAAGATACCGCTAGGCTGACACTAAACGTAAGACAATGGCACCTCGTTCCGTATTTTAGTCCAAAATTCCCAATTTTAGAGACACCAAATGAATAATCTATCTATATATATAAAAATGAATTGCTGTTCGTTAGTCCCGCTAAAACTCGAGACCGGCTGGACCGATTTGGCTAATTTTGGTCTTGATTTATTTGTGGAAGTCCAGAGAAGGTTTAAAAGGTGAATAAATATGAAAGTTGTAGCGCACGAGTAGAATCAACAAATGAGTGGCGACACGCGAATCGCTTAATCAAAGTCCCGTATGCGTTCATATACCATTCATCCGATTGCTATGAAACTTTGGTTGTATTGTTGTGCACACTCCAGGAAAGGTTTCTGACTTAGTCGCACTTTTTACAATAGGTAGCGCACGAGTAGATTCAACAAATGAGCGACGACGGCCGAAGCGTTTCAACAAAGTCCTGTATGCGTTCACATACCATTCGTCCGATTGCGATGAAACTTGGGTGAGAGGTTGTGTACACTACAGGCAAAGTTTCTGGCTTAGTAAATCCATGTTATAATAGGTATCGCACGAGTAAATTCAACAAATGAGCGACGACGAGCGAAGCGTTTCAACTAAGTCCCGTATGCGTTCATATACTATTCGTCTGATAGTGATCAAACTTGGGTGAGATGTTGTGTACACTTAATGAAAGGTTTCTGGCTTAGTACATCCACTTAACAATAGGTAGCGCACGAGTAGACTCAACAAATGTGCGACGACGGGCGAAGCGTTTCAACAAAGTCCCGTATGTGTTCATATACTATTCGTCTGATAGTGATGAAACTTGGGTGAGATGTTGTGTACTCTTCAGGGAAGGTGTCTGGCTTAGTAAATCCACTTTACAATAGGTAGCGCACGAGTAGGTTCAACAAATGAGCGACAACGGGCGAAGCGTTTCAACAAAGTCCTGTATGCGTTCAAATACCATTCGTCCGATAGCGATGAAACTTGGGTGAGAGGTTGTGTACACTACAGGCAAGGTTTCTGTCTTAGTAAATCCATGTCATGATAGGTAGCGCACGAGTAGATTAAACGAGCGACGATGCGCGAAGCGTTTCAACAAAGTCCCGTTTGCGTTCATATACTATTCGTCTGATAGCGATGAAACTTGGGTGAGACGTTGTGTACACTTCAGGGAAGGTTTCTGGGTTTGTAAATTCACTTTACAATTGGTATCGCACAAGTAGATTAAACAAACGAGCGACGACGCGCGAAGTGTTTCAACATAGTTCCGTATACGTTCATATACCATTCGTCTGATAGCGACTAAACTTGGGTGAGTTGTTGTGTACACTCCAGGGAAATTTCAGGCTTAGTTAATCCATTTTACAACAGGTAGCGCTCAAGTAGATTCAACATATGAGCGAAGGCGCGCGAAGCGTTTCAACAAAGTCCCGTATGCGTTCATATACCATTTGTCTTAAAGCGATGAAACTTGGGTGAGATGTTTTGTACTCTTCAGGGAAGGATTCTGGCTTAGTACATCTACTTTACAATAGGTATAGCACAAGTAGAATCAACAAATGAGTAACGACGTGCGTATCGTTTAAAAAACATTCCTTATGCGTTCATATATCATTCATGCGATTGCAATTAAATTTGGAGAAATGTTGTTTCGACTCCCGCAAAGATTTCTGATTTAGTAAATCCATTTTACAATTGGTAGCGCACGATTAGATTCAATTAATGGGCGACAGCACGTGAATCGTTTCAACCAAGTCCCGTATGCGTTCATATAACATTCATCCGATTATCATAAAACTTTGGGGAGTTGAGCACAGTCCTGCGAAGGTGTATGGATTAGTAAATCCGTTTTTCAATGGGTGGCGCTCAAGTAGATTCAACAAATGATTGTCGTCGCGCGAATTGTTTAAGAAAAAACCGTATGCGTTCATATGCCATTCATCCGATTGCGATGAAACTTTCATGAGTTGTTGTTTACACGCCAGGGAAGGTTTTCACTTAGTAAATCCATTTTACAATAGGTAGCGTACGAGTATATTCAACAAATGGGTGACGGCTCTCGAATCGTTTCAACAAACTCCCGTATGCGTTCATATACCATTCATTTCATTGCGATGAAAATTTGGTGAGTTGTTGAGCACGTTCCCATGATTTTTTTGAGATAGTAAATCAATTTTACTATAGTTTAGAGGTGGTTAACGGAAAAAGAAAAACAATATTGGGAATCCAAAAGCACTTCAACATACAAAGTTACAATGCCAACACTTTCTTTGATTGGCATTGCAACGCATGCCGGGTACAGCTAGTAATGTAATAATAATGCTATTGGATTTACGTCCCTTTTACCTACTCCGGCTTTTAGAGACACCGGGGTGTCGGAATTTGGCCCCAAAGGGGATCTTTAACGAGCCAGCAAATCTACTGACACGGCTCCCTCACATTTCCGCACCGTCAAATGTCAACTGACTGCGCCAGGATTCGATCCTGTGACCTTAGGAACAGCAGGCGAGAACGTTACCACTAAGCCACGCAGCCAGTCGACATCAAATGAACACAAGCAGTCAGATACAATCCACAGACCTCGAAGTAGACGAAATGTATGGCCATTTATAGTACAACAATACTAATGCAATATATTGCAATATACTACATACATACATTTTCATTTCAGGCTGTTTTGCCTTTCAGTGTCAAGTAAAGTCTGCAAATCTCTGTTTGCAAACAAGTTGCCTATGAGATGCTGGCGCTGTGACCTCTTCTGCTTCTGTATCTCTCACTTTGAAGTCGTTCAACACTGAATCTAACCATCGCCTCCTAGTCTAGTACTGCTCCTCTTACTCTCCAACTCATTAACATCTTAGGCAATCTTTCCTTCCCCATTCTAATCACATGACCCTAACATCTAAGTCGGCTAATACAAACAGCCTCGTCTGGCGAGTTCATTTCTAACATAGCTTTTCTTTCTTCATCACAAGTGCCCTTCTGTGATTGCTCCCATCTATTTGTCCCAGCAATCATTAGTGCTACCCTCATATCAGTTACTTCTAGCGTATGTATCAGATATCCTGAATCTACCTTGCTCTCACTTCCATAAAGCAAAGTCGGTCTAAATAATGAACAATATAGAGACAGTTTTGTCGCTACATTACCTTGTTTCTTACAGATCTCAACTAAGAGCATTAGACTCAGCAATGTTTCTAGGTTTATTGCCGTGTCTCGTGCGGGGTTTCGCCTAAGAACACCAAGATAGGCTCATCAGCGGGCTCTTGGTGTCCGTGCCCGTGGCCGTAAAAGCCAATATACCATCTTTTTGAAGCCTTTATAGGGAGGTGAGAGGTTGCTTGAGCTTTTAGTCCTCGCAGTAAAGAAGCGCAGTACGCTTCAAAAGAAGGGAGGTAGTGCACAGTTCGCTACTCCTGTGGCGGTCAGGGCATGGGCACCAAGAGCCCACTGATGAGCCTATCTTGGTGTTCCTTGGAGAAAACCCCACACAAGACACGGCAATAAACCTAGAAACATTGCTGAATTTAATTCCTTGACCGTGAAAGCCAATATACCAACTTTAAATAGCATTGGCTTTCCTGTACCTTGACTTTATCTCCTTCCTCATACTAATACTGTTAATATTGAGGGGAGTTGTGGAAGGAAGAAAGTAGAGCTAACTGATTCAGTAAGTACAATGGAGTTTGATACTTCAGGGATTAGTAAAGTTGAGATAAAAGAAGATAGAGAGGAAGATGCGGGAGATTACAAGGTGTACCTGTCAGGACGTGTAAGACGAGGTAAGGCAAAGTGGTGGAGTAGGGATATATACAGTATAAAGAGAACCTTACACCGTAATAAAACATAAACAAAAAACACACACCATATATAAAACATATAAAGCATATAAAAGATAAAATATAAAACATAATATAATGTAATATTAAAAGTGCCTGCCATGTCAGCCTTGAAGCCGAATATCACGCACGCAGGTGCTGCTTACTGCTCCCTTTATTCATGAGGTTGATGAACTGACATAACCATGACTCTGCCTTGGATATGAAGCGGGCAGAGTATCCACCAGCTTTACGAGAGTCGAGTTGGTAAAGTTAGTCAATAGTCTCCACTGCCATCATCTTGGATGATGAAGGCATTCTGCTGGATGGTAATGATTTCGGCTTAGAACTTGAATGCAGCTTTCATCCTATGCTAATCACTTTGGAGAATATGGCCATAGCTTTCAGAGCTCTTGTTCTCCTAGACAGTAGAAGGATATGCGTGGAGCAATCGCTCCGTTAATGTTGGCAATACCGTGTCTGCTTCAATAACCGTACCATTAGCATGAAACGCTACTGTAAGCGACAGGGGTGCCACAGGGCTCTTGTCTTACCCTCTTGATCTTTGGCCAACATTTAATAAGTTGCATGAAAATAGCTAAACGATATTGCATGTTATTAATAATGAAGATAAAAACAATAATAATAATACTATCCATATCATATATGTCAGCCCGGCGTGCCGTGTGGACACCTCTGCTATACTGTAGACGGAACCAACAGATGGCATTATGGCTTCCACGCCTAAGTAAATTAATATTACTTGACGTGCACATATATGGGACGTAGTGCATGGTCCACTATCCTAGCAGCGGGGTGCACCGGAGAGTCCGCTGAAGAGCCTAACTTAGTCCATGTAAGGCGAAACCCCGCAAAAGACACGAAGAAAAGGCTAGAAGAATTGCTGGATTTATGTTACTATGGAATATCAGTGGAATATCTAAACAAATATGGGATTCGCTACAAATGGCATATCAATAGAAATAAAGTGGCGGTAGGCTATCCGCTATATTTTTGGGCGGATATTCCGTAATCCTTAAATGGCATTCATGTGTGAAATGTACTGTATTTATACTTGAAAAATACAGTACCTCTGAAATCGATAATTCTGGAAAGAAGAACAGGGATATAAGTAATATTTTGGGGAACTACTACATATGATAAAAAAAAGTGAAATTGTGTGCGGGCATGAGTTGTAAACCGAAGTTGAATTGCCACTTAAAATCACTAAATTAACAGCGGCTTCGTTGCCGTAGTTGGTAGCATACTGAACTGCTGTGCCCAAGATAGCGGATTCAAACCCGGCCGAAGTCGTTGGATTGTTTAAGAGCGTTAAAATCCTTCAGTATGCCTTCCTTCGGAGGAGAAATAAAGCCAGCGGTCCCATGTCATAGATTTATGGCATGTAAAAGATCCTTCCACTAACTAAACTTGTGTGAAGCTAAATGTCTAGGTTAGATTTCGTTGAAACGCTCTATCAAAGTTCCAACGTTCACCACTAGCTGTCAGTGATATCTGGTGGTGAAAGTTGGAACTACTAGAAATTGAACGGAACTTGTAGCTCACCCCATGGGTGTCCGATTGAAGCAGCTACAACCTCTGGCGAGCCTAACATGTCCTCAGACACTCCCAATACTTAAAAAAAAGCCATACGCTAAATAAATATATAGGGCTACTAAATTAACGTTTAGCCATTTTCCCATCTGTAGCAAAGCACTATTATTACGGCTAATAATAGACCTACATCACTTATGAAACTAAGATGTTGTGATGTATTCATTAAATTAGGTTGAATATATGGAACGTAAGTTAACAACAATTTTCAAGAGGAAACCATTTCGAGAAAATGGAACATAAAATCATAAGAAAATTCAAGCCGAAAAACTCACAGGCGAACATTAAGAACTCGGAGGCAAACAGGAAATCAAACAGTGACATTAGAGAACGCAAATTAAAATTTCACAGACCAATCAATAGAATGAGCCTTGACAGGCTCACAAACCTAATAGTGGAATTCTATGAAAATAGGGGTGAATCACCATAAAGTGAATTACCGGAATGAAAAACAAACTTAAATTAGCTAGAAATATACAAAAAAGAATACTTACAAAACAGAGTGCTCTGTATATTTAAATTATAAATGGCTTGTTAAACGAAAGAGTAATCCGGAAGGAATTATTATTATTATTAGTATTGTTATTATTATTAATATTAATTAAATTCCAGTGATATTAAAAGTAATCCACCAAAGGTCAATGAAATACGTTACTAGAAGATGTTTATTGGGTTAGTTTCAACCACATTGTGGTCTTCATTAAAAATTATTGATCTTAAAAGCAATTGGTAATAAAATACTCTAGTAAGTGGTGTCACCGTCTTTCAGTGTGAATCAAATATTTGGTGTTTAAGGGAAGTGTAGAGATTTGAAGCCTTTCTTTCTTAAGTGTTGCTAATACAATCTGACTTTTTATAGCTTTTCAGTCGGTCAACACCGTTTGTGCCTAATGAATATAGCCTACACATTTAATTGTGATCATTTACTTTTACATGTAATGTTTCCAGGAGTGTACAGTACGCTATTTATATATTTGTATATTGTACCCCGCCCATTCACTGGGCACCGACTTAAAAGCTACAAAAAGTGTGTTGAAAGGAAGTGTGTTACTATAAAACTAATGAACTTATGTATACTAATTTTCATTAAAATTATTAGTTCAACATTGTTATTGGAAAGTTCTTAAAAGTATACAAAATATAAATAGGAAATTAGTTTGGTTACGAAATCATTTAAGTATAATTTTCTGGCAATATGAATAATGATGTGCCACAAGCTGCCATCAAATAGAATATATGAAGGACCCAATTTGAATATCATTAATTCCGTAACAATATGCAGGGGGTCAACCCAACCCAACCCCTGGCACTATCCAGCCCATGTCGTTTTGTAAAGAAAATTTTATTTGTAAAGTTCCCTGAAAAAATTGAACTATTCTTCAAGTAAAGGCCATCAGATGTTAAGGTCGTGAGCCATATTTCAGGGCGGTTTCTTAACCCGTGACGGTACCAGTCTCTGGGTTTTATTACGAAGAATTCGGTGAAACCCAGTTCCACAGCTTCAAAGTTTTCGAAATTTCTTCCACGCAAGAAATGGACCATGGATCGAAATAACCGGTAATCTGAAGGCTCAAGAGCAGGGCTATTTGTGGTAGCAGTTCGACTCCTCCCAATTCCTGAATTTTTGACATGGTTGGTTGTGCAGTATGAGGACTCACACTGTCCTGCTGCTACAGAACTCTGTTTCGGTTAACTAATGCTGGGTACATATCTGTCTCAAGATTTCATGAACTCATTTCAGTTGTTGAGAATAAAGATACGCATTGACTGCACGCCTATTTGGAACAAACTCTGAGTGAATCACTCCTTCAAAATTCCACCAGACACACATCTCTTTGTGGCCGAACCGATCCCTTTTAACGATGACTTTGGCAGGTTGATGGGGACTGAGCCACTGTTTCGAAGCGTCAGCGTTGCGGTAATAAACCTATTTTTCATCACATGTGACTCTTCTTCTGATAAATCTATCAACCTTGGGGTTACTGATATGCTGACGTCAGATATCCACTCTACTTGAGCCTGTTCAGGGGTCAGTTCATGAGGTACAGATCTACAGCATCTGTTTGATCTTCCAAGCCTCTGGAACTGGCGATGTATGGTATCTATTGATGAACCAAATTCTTCTAACAGCTTACGAGTACTTCTTAGCAGATTTTCTTCCAAAACTCTGCGTGTATTGTCAATATCCCATAGTTTAGGTCTTCCATAACGCGGTAAATATGTAGTGTTTTCTTCTCCAGTGTTGAAACATTGGAACCATCGTTGTGGAACACGATCACTAACACCACCTTCTCTTTCCACTTCATATATTCTTCAAGTCATGGCAGCAGCTTTGTAATCTTCAGTAGTACTGTAAAAAGACCCTAACCTCCAACTTTGTAAGTTCTATTTGTGATTGTGTATCAACAAATGACGACTGATACATTCTCACAATATACACAATTCTAGTCATTGTCTCCTGTAAAGAGCATTGGCGAACCAAAGATAACCAATTCTATCTTATAAAGCACCAAACTTAAAAAACGACATTACTTATGAGATATACTAAATAATTATATTCTTTCAACTGTTAGCAATCAGGTGGCGAGATCTACTAATAATTACTAGCCTACAGTAAAAAAAGGTACTTAAACATAAATGATGAGCAGTTTATTTCAGACTAGCCCCATTTGTGGCAATGGTGTGTTCCAACCAAATTATAGAGTTTTGTTTTTGTTTGTTTTAGTTTTTGTTTTTTATTTCCGTATGTATTTTAGTGCCGGGAGTGTCCGAGGACATGTTCGGCTCGCCAGAGTTAGTAGCTGCTTCTAAGCGGACACCCATGGGGTGAGATACAAGTACCGTCACGTGTGGAGTGTTGTCTGGGGAGGAAAGTGTGAATGTAAGGACTAGGAATTGGAAGGTAGCGGCTGTGGCCTATAGTTAGGGACCAACCCCGCCATTTGCCTGAAAGGAAGATGGGAAACCACAGAAAACCATCTTCAATGTTGCCGGCGGGGGGATTCAAACCTCCTCGCCTCCCGGATGTGAGCGACTTCCTGCAGCCACGCTGTAACAACCACGGCTAACTCACCCGGTAAAGAGTTGGTAACAATTTTGGAATAACATAAATATAATGAAGAGATAATCTGCTGAAAACAAGTCAGTCACCATAGAAAATTAGTTATCTCAAAAGCATCCAAAACTAAAGAATTCCAAGCACTAATGTCTATCCATTTTCCCTGAGACCTCCATTATGGTGGCACAGGATGAACATAACTAAATTTGATCTCTAATATTTTAATATCTTACATCTTAAGTGAAAGTAATTGTTAGGGTAACTTTGTATGCGGAACATGCTGGACCATTATGAGCTGATGCTGCGGAGAAAGTATGCGTGATTATAGGTTCTCAGTATTGTCCTAGAACATAGGCCGTGATTATAAAATTACAGCTAATTTAGAAATTCTTCTTTCAAATAGGATAATTCTAAGCGTTTTCCAAACAACACACTCATTATTTTAATTAGGATGAAAGTACCTCTGCATTTGCACGCAACAATTAAAAATAAATAGCCTATGTTTAAATTGGTTTATGCAAAATACTGATAATGAAAGAGAATAAAACGTGTATTAAGAACCTAGAAAGAGAATGTGTATGTCCCACATTCCACGATCGCAGCAAGCCAAGTGTGAAATGGGTGACCACCAGGATGTTAACTGTAAGTTGCTGTTGTTATTGTTGTTGCTAAAAGGAAATTCGTTGTTATTGTGAATTCATTTAGGGGACTTAATGACATAACGGTAATTTAGCCCCGTTTACTTGGATGGGTGTATACATCGGACTCGTCTGATTACCTGTGTTATTGTGGTGAGTTGTTGTGTGTGTATTTGTAATATTGATGGATTGTGGTGGAGAAGACCGTGGCCTGGTGTTAAGGACCATCCCCATATTTGGGTGAAGTAGATGTGGAAAAACGGAAAACCACATTCACGATGGTCGAGGTGGCAATCAAACTCGCCTTTCCTCATTTTTCCACTCACGAGTTCAGTGTACCCCGTTCTAGCCATAAGACCATTTTTTATTTTTTTTGCAGAGCCGGGCATCAAACGCGGACCTCTGGGGCAACTGCCAAGAATGCTAGCCGCTACACCATTAGGTGGGCAAAGGAACATTCCATTAGAGTGGAAGTTACCAGGAATCTCATACTTCTGCAAATAACTTGTAAACAGTTGCCTTCTGTTGTCCCGGGGTACTCAACGAATCACGGGTCTCAATGGTTCTGAGCTTGATTGCCAGTTCTGTCAAGATTTTCAATTTTGGTCTGAGGGCGGGAGCGGCGTACTCTCAGCATCGTAAAGTAGAACTGCGAAGAACTGGGTTCAGTTCCTACCTCACTTATCCTAATAGTTTTTCCTGTTGTTTCCCCCTGCCGGGATAGTTCATAACTTAAGGCCACGGCTACTACCTTCATAATCCTAGCTTAATTACAAATACACACACTACTAAATTCACCACAATAACACAGTTCAGCAGACAAATATTATCTGTCTAAATACTATATAATGTGTGTATACACCCAAGTACACGGGGATGAATGACCACGCTATCGTAAGCCCCTGAACGAATCACGTGGCCTACTTGCAGAATCTAGTTTTTGAATATGACAGTATCTTATGTAACTTGCATTAAACGAATGCAACCTAGTACCTTAAGCCAGAAATATATATGCTTGATAGAGCCAAGGGGTGATACCGAGCTGTGCTAATGGGTTCTCTACGCGGATGCTAATTGGAGAAATTCTTACAGAGGAAGTTACCTGGGGCGTGCTTCACTGACCCCCACTACAAACTGGAGGTCGAACATCAATTCCCCTCAATTTTCCTTAATTTCACTCGGTGCTCCGAGGGACCCAAAAATGACTTCATCAACTCCACTCAGGCTATGCCAAGGGATCAGCAAAGGGGTTATCCCCAATGACGTAAACAAATGTCATAACCCTCCTGCTCGCATTCCAAGGACCGGGTCAAAATATTTAGGGGATGAAAAGAGTTTAATCTAATGTTTTTGTATAGTTTGAAATGAAGAAAAGATTTATGTGATTTTAAGATGCTGTTTTTTTTCTTATTTTATTAAATTTCCTGTCCATATTTTTATTTAACAGTGATTAATATCTAGTTCTTTATGTATTATGTTCATATCTGATTTAACGAATGAGCGGTCTTGACTTCGGAGCGCTTGACCGATGGCGTGGTGGTGTTCGCAAGACATTGTTGTGCCATTGGTCAACCGCTCTGATGTCAAGTCCGCTCATTCATTAAATCAGGTATAAAGTGTTTGGCACATTATAACTTATATGGCAGAAAATACAAGTGATTTAAAATTAATCATAATATTCTTTTAAATAAGTCTGCCAAGTTTTCTGTTTGTTTTTTTTTTTTTCCTACAAATTTTATGCAATGTTTTTAACATGTTTGTATGTTTTTTAACCTATTCATACATTATAAAATTAAATTTAGATAATAATAGGTGTATAATTTGAACCTAAAAGAATACTTTCGATATCAGCTGCGGATGCTGAAAATACTGTTTTCCAGCCTAGAACGGAAAAATCAGCTGCATTCCCACACAACAAATTAGTTATGAATTCTAACTCTTATAGAGCTAGGCTTGTTTACCGTAACAGCTAATCGGATTTAAGATATCGTCTACCCACCACTTTTTCTATGCAATCATCTCGTCTGTTCTTATCAGTTACCAAGTGACAAGAATTTGTTAAATGAGGAGTAGACTAAGTAACAACAAAAAGTTGAACAATTCTACTCTATGTTTTGAAATTAGTTGTTCCACTTATTTTAGTAAACTTAAAAATGTAAACACTGAAGCAGAGGTCATTGTACTGCTGAAATATAACTTACCACGGTAGGTTATTTTCAGAAGTTATACTTAATTTGTTATCATTATTAGAAGTTACATTAGTTATATTAGAAGCATTGTATATAATCAATGGTAGAAGTGAGCATGGAAGACTTGTGTCGTTCTAAGAATGCATAAGGATAAAGAGACCGCGATCGAGCGGAGTTGAGGTACTCCTCTCGCGACTTCCTGGAGTGTCGAATGGAATTGAGGTAACCCTGGCTACCTGAGTGGAATTCCCAAGTGGAATTGATGTCCGCCCAAACTGGACGTGAAGGTATATGCGAATATTTATGGAATGTGTTAACCTGCGCTATTCTTCGCGGTCTTTTTCACTATCTATTCTTTTACCTCGAATATTCATTAGCAAGTTTTGGCATTATTCCAGATTCCAGGATTTCTTTAGTCTTGCACTTAGAGCTCAAGTTTGGTCATTTTATTTGTGTTTCACAGTTACTATTCAGATCTGCACATTGTAATTTTTATGTTGTAGCTTCGTAAAAGTGTCTCCGTATGCAAGTTATAACCTGCACTATGAGCTTTAAAACAATATCGTGGGAACGATATCTGTTACAAAACAAGGTGGACAGGACATTCATTGTTCGAATACCTCCACTTTTGGTCCCGTTGTGACTACTCACATATACAAAATGTATACTTTCCTATAATCGCAATTCTCCAACTCTTTGATTGTTTATACACCCAAGTACACGGGGATGAATGACAACGCTATCGTGTTAGCTGCATGTTAGCTGCACTGTTTATATATTTGGAAACTCCAGGGGGTCCAGGTGTACGTAGCTGTCAGTCAACACATGACACTAACATTTCAAGAAACGTTGCCTACCCTCACTCTCTTCCCAAACCCATTAGCCTAAGCTGACTGGACTCCCGCAGCTGAGCTAGCAGCCAATTGCACTAAACACTTCGCAACATTTTTTATGACAGAACAATAAGTCGAGAACTATGACCTGCCCGGCCCCACGATTTGTCTGTGTGCGAATTTTTCTTGTGGGAGAACCTCAAACAAACGTTATACAGAAACAAACCGCGTACTCTGGTGGTTCTCGAGACCGAAATAACTGCACTTATACAAAATATCAGTGAGGACGAATGTTTGCCACGGTGGGCGAGTGGTTATCGTGTCGGTCTACTAACCCCAAAGCTTGCAGGTTCGCTCCTGGCCTTGGTAAGTAATTTTTGAAGGGCGGCAAAAATTATGACACGCATGTCATACGATGTTGGCATGTCAAAAAAAACATTTGAATTCAGTAGACCGTGTTCATAATGGCAAAATTAATCTCGGGAGTTTCCGTCAACACTAAGTTCCTCATTTCTCTACTAGAAAGCGTTATAGTGTTCAAGGAGCTTAGATATCTAACCTCCTTGACTTTCACAGTGTTTCAAGAAACAACGACATTCGACATGAAAGCTACCCTCTGGGTGTCAAATAACAAAGCTTGCACCCGGCATCGAGGCCATACGATATTATTTTTATCAGTGAGGATGAATTACAGCGAGTGTAACAAAACTTCCTACGTTGGTGCAATGTGTGTTTAGAAAAAGAAGGGCAGCATTTCCAGCAACTACTGTGAAATTCATTTAAGTAAATATGATTATTAAATACGTTGGTTGGTTGGTTCCTAACTTTAGGGGCTGCGACAACGCGGTCATGTAGCCCCGTGTACTTTGGGTGTGTGTAGAATCTGTCTGATAACCGGTGTTAATTGTGATGACTGTATTAGTGTGTGTTATCTGTTTCATAATTCAAGTAAGGACTGCAGACTTTTGAATTTTTCAAATAGTTCCTACTTTTGCCACCAAACGCCACCGTCAACGACGACTAGTCTTAACCGATACAATTTAGCTTCACACAGGTGTACGTAGTGGAAGGTTCTTTAACATGCCATAAATCTATGACATGGGACCACCGGCTTTACTTCCCCTCCGAAGGAAGGCATACTGAGGGATTTTAACGCTCTTAAAAATCCGACGACTTCGGCCGGATTCGAACCCGCGATCTTGGGCTAGAAGCTCAGCATGCTACCAACTACGCCACCGAAGCCGCCTATTAAATACGTTAAAAGTGTAAATGTGTTAAACTAGTTGGGCGCTACGCTGCAGCAAGTGCCAGTGCCTTGCTTGACACGCGGCTACACGCAGTGGCCCTTCCGTCACGCGGCGCATCCGAGGCTCCGTTCTATAGGGATGGTCCTCACTGTATATACTGTAGTAGTAAAGAAGGAAGGAAGCCCGTAGTTTTACGTGACCGTGAATCTTGTGATTATGAGCCACGGGACCTCCATTGTACGTGGAATCCGAACCACAGGACGTGGCATTTCACTTCGAAAATCTCACATGCATTGACCGGGAATCGAACGCAGTCCACCTTGGTGAGACGCAAACTACGGTGAATACAATACATTCAATGAAATATGCTTTATCAATGAAGTATTTTGCATCACGCAAGGCAGGGTGTAATGTAATATTGCCCGCTCACAGGGAACGGAAGAAGGCGATGACAGATGAGAGCCGCGTTCATTCGCGTGAGCAGTTCCTCCTTCCTATCACTTTTCCGTGCTACAATAAATTCTTCTCCCCGGAATCAATGGCGACGTCAGTCGAGAAGAAATTCGGTCGTTGTTGTCAGATATTACACCGGCGTGGCACGGCGGAATATGTAAGTTAGAGACACAGTCTGATATGTACGGATCGTTGAATATACGAAGAATGTCACAGGACTTCCACATGCATGCTCTTGATGAAACATTAAACACTTCGCATCACTTTCCCTCGCTCGTATGTCTAACCACCTGTCGTTGTTAGTATTGGCATTGCCCGAGAAGGTAAGATCATCGGTGAAATGTAGTATTTCATACTCAGAAACTTGAAGAAATGAAAGACATTATAATTTTACCTTCTCGCTAAATTGTTACAAAGTTGTTGGCAATTCATTTCGAGGCTTTGTGACATAGTTGTCATTTATTCCATGTACATGGGTGTGTATTGAATTTGTCTGAAAACCTGAGTAATTGTCGTGTCTGTAGTTGTTGTTTTAGTCTTCAGTCTTTTGACCGGTTTGATGCAGCTCTCTATGCTTCCCCGTCCTGAGCCAATCATTTCATCTCTATATAGTTACCACACCCTACATCCGAGGCAATCTGTTTAAACATCTTCTAGCCTTGGTCTACCCCTACACTTCTTATCCTTGACCTTTCCCTCTATAACTAACTTTGCTATTCCTAAGTGTCTTGGTATGTGTCCTACCAACCTATCTCTTCTCTTCATTAGCAGTCGCCACAAACATCTCTCCTCTCTCAATCGTCTTAATACCTCTTCTTTTGTAAAAAATATCTACCTATAATCACCCATCTGATCGTCATCATTCTCCTGTAACACCACATTTCACACGCTTCCCTTGTCCTCTTTTCCGCTGCTCCAACAGTCCAAGTTTCACTTCCAAAGAGTACCACGCTCCAGACAAACGCTTTAAAAAATGATTTACTAATAACTAAATCTAAATTTGATGTCAACAGATTCCTTTTCTGTAGAAGTGCTTTCCTTGCCTGTGCGAATCTTCTTTTTATATCCTCTTTGCTTCGTCTATCGCTGGTTATTTTGCTTCCTAAGTAACAGAAGTCTCCTACTTCCTTTAACTTTTCACCTGCCAATTCAACGTCCATTGGGGTTTCTGATTTTTTTCTGTTATAGTGTGTGTATTCGTAATGTAGGTGAGGATTGGGAAGGAGGCGGCCGTAGCCATAAGTTAGGGACCACGGAAAGTCACGTCCAGGATGGCTGAGATGAGAATCGAACTCGCCTCTTTTCAGTTATGCCTCACGAGCCTGAGCAGATTCCGTTCCAGCCCTCAAATCAGAATTAAATTTCTTGGCAGAGCCGGTAATCGAACGCGGACCTCCGGGATGACAGCCAAGATTGCTAGCCACTACACCAGGAAGTAGACTAATTTGTTAGAAATTATACGTACCGGTATGTTTGTACGAGGCCCATCCAAAAATTAAGTTTCCCTATTTTCAAATATAAAGAATACAGTACATAGTTGCATTAAAAAAATCTTAGCATCAGATACAGCAATGTATCTTCTCGAAATAATCACCACCAGAATTGAGACACCTGTCATATCGTGGGATTAACTTTTGTACAGGGTCATTATTTGTGTGCACACGCCAGTAAACACGTCAAGCTAAGCCGGCTGTGACTAGCGCAGATCGCGGCTGAGTGCACCCGGTCCAGCCGAGGGTCGGTACCCACTATCCCACTTTTACCAAACATGTTCAATAATGTGTACTTACAGAGCTCATAGGCGATGCTGAAAATGTCCTCCCTCTCTTGTAACACACACCTGACATCTTTTGATGAAGGAATGTCTGTCAACTATTTTGTTATTTACGGAGCCTGTTTCTTTGAATCGTTTAGCGAGCCTCCTAACTGTACTGGCATTAGGCTCAGGTCTTCATGAAAACTTGATTCGAAATTTTGTCTCATTTCAGAACAAGATTTTCTGCTTTTCATATACGAATTATGGATTTACACACTTTCGCGCAATGTGAATTGGTGTCTAGGCATGACCAACAATCACAGTATCACAATACTCACTAAACGTGCAACACTAACGTCTAAGCTTTGTAAATAGACGCCCATATGAATGACAAAACACGTGTGAACTAACGATATGAGTCAGCGGAGCACACAAACCGCCGGCCGCGATCTGCGCTAGTCACAGTCGGCTTAGCTTGCCGTGTTTACTGGCGCGCACACATATAATGACCCTGTATTCATGTGTCGAAGAAGTCTGGGATTGAAACCAGCGTGTGAAATTCGTCTTCAGCTCTTTTCAATGTGAAAATGCTGACCGGAGGACCAGAATTCCTGCAAGAAAAGATGGAAATCACTGGGAGTCAGATCAAGACTGTACGATTGAGGATCAATCAGCTCCCAGACTAACTCCCGCCGAGCAGTTGCTGGTATACTTATGTCTGTACGTACACATTTATGTATAAATCAATAAATTAGTATGGTGGTTCCATGCAGTTGAACATCGAATTTTATGCACATGCAAAGAATTATGTGTATAGCGATAACTTTGGCAATTTCCTGTAAATATGTCTGAAACTCTTGAACTTACAGTTTGCAATTTGAAGTATTGCACTATTCCGAAATATGAACTTATGGTTTAATAAAATTGAGATAATTAATACATAGTTGGTAGCCCTGGTGGCTCTTATATTAAGTATCTGTCCTAAAGGATACATTACAAAATAATACAACATTTGGATTAAATCCGTTCCTTAGTGTGGAAGTTACGTACTGTTAAACATTGAATCTATCAACATGCGTAGAATCATGTTGGTGCCATTGTCTTGTATGGGTTACATACAATTATTCTGAAATATTCTATTCTGTATGTGTGCAAAGTTTAGAACTTTTGGCTTGCTTACTTTCTGACATACTGAGACTAGGGTTCAAAATTATAGAGATCATTTATCAACAGCCGGCAGTCCTGTTGATTCTAAAGGATACTCATGGTCATATCTATTTAGGTACCAAAAGCACATAAGAAATTTGATTAAAGTTCAATAGATAATATGCGCGTTGTATGGAGTTAAACATTGAATCTATCAGCACGCAAAGAATCACGTTGGCAGCACTGCCATATATGGACTCCTAAACATTAATCTAAAATTTTAGAGCAGTTCCCATGAATGCCTTTTGAGATATCCAACTTAAGAGTTCAAATTTCAACTAAGATCGTTCAGCAGTTGGTAGCATTGACGTAATTTTCAAACAACGCCTCAAGACGTCCTGCTATAGATCTTCACTCATACTAAATTTGGTTTTCATAGCTGCAGCTGTTTAGGAGTTGACAGGGACACACAAACACAGAAGGACAGACACACACACATTTGCCCGGGCTGATCTCTCTCAGCTAGGTGTCGTTTACGGTAGCATTTGTTAGGAAAAGTAGGAACTACTTGAAATTGATCGTCTGCAGTCCTTAGCTGAATTACAGATAACACACACTAATACAGCAATCAATTTAACACTGGTTATCAGACAGTTTCTACACACACTCAGAGTACACGGGGCTGCATAACCGCGATGTCGCAGCCCCTAAACTGACGAACCAACTAACCAACCAGATTGAAATCTGGTAAGTCTACTTTTTTTTATAATTTTTTCAAATGGTAAAGTAGGTTAAAGATAACAGACGGAATTCATCACATAAGCATCATGGTGTTTGCCATCTAATTGATTTCTGATTAATGCATCTAATATTTTCGAAGTGAAGAGTCACATTAATTGGTTTTTGTTTGTTATTTATAACTTTTAGGAATTTGGGACATATCCGTCATCAGGCCCGTGTATAGTGTTGTGTGTTGAATTTGACTGATAACCCGTGTGTCTGTGATGACTGTGTAGCTGTTTTAGGGACAGGGAAGGGGTAGGTGTCCAGGTACTTGAAATAATGTACTATTCGAGCATTTGTCTGGAGGAAGTGTGAGAAACCCCACGGAAAACCTGATCGTGGTATGCATTGTGCCGTGGGGCAGATTTCAACTAAAAAGGAGGACCAGTAACTTACTCATCGATTACGATCTTATAAATCTACATTCTTGTTTGGTTCTTTAATCCATACACCATGATGTACATGCGACTGGTGATCAAGTTGCCTCTGACCTCTAATACGAAATAACTGCTACTTGGTTACGTACATTCATTTGCCACGAGGTCAGTTAATTAGCCATTCTTCTGTCATTACTCTGCCATGTTCGACTTTCGTCAGTTGGCTGTCAGGAGAGGCAAGTGGAGCAGCCAATGTTCCCACTCATTACCCCTCCCTCTCTTCCACCCGCCCTTCATTACCTCTCGCTATTGTCTGAGCTGGAACAAGGAACGTGCAAAGACTCTGATTGTTTCCATTCTTCTTCAAAACTGCACCAACCAGCCGCTCATACAGCGTACGTAGTAGATTAGAATGTAATTGGTTTTGCCCTCAGGAAAAGAAATGTTCCCTCATGGAGAATAGAGCATTTCCTATATCCACTAGTACTTTCACTGTTTGCCTGTATGTCTTTCATTGCAAGTGTTAGTTCCATGCAAATCGTAAGCTAAAGGCATCTATGGTATCAACTAACGTGTGTTACATCGAGAATCAACAAACGCTTATAATCGCAGATCTGTTGTTTTTCTTTGATAAAATGCAATTTATTCCTTTGTACTGTAGGTTTCAATATTTGATGTCAATGGATTGTATGTGCCTATCGCAGTCCTTTTGCTGGGGCATATGACATCGATATTCGACCACATAAAATTAAAAGCCCCAAATTTTTATCTATGGAACCCCTAAGCCGACAAGGTTACAATTTTGAACTTATTTATATTCCGAAGGTCCAACAAAATGTAATCTTGACTGTCGCTGATTAGAATTTTCCTGAGTAATGGTGACAGTATACTGAGAGGGGGTCAAGTAAGGATTTTCACAAACAATAGATTGTCTTATTACATACTGCAAGTAAGATCTGAACGATTACATTTTAGGCACAAGTTAGTATTGAAAAAGAAAGAAATGTCCACGAGAGAGATGAAAAATATGGAAATATTTTCGTCTCAACCATCCCTCCAACGAAATGAAGTACCATTTGGTGTCAGAAGCATGATTCAAACGAGGTCGTTGATATATCATCAGAATGATGTATTCTCCAGTTTGAAGGTTGTACTGTAACTTAGATGATGATGATGATTCTTGTTTTAAGGAATGGAACAGCGAGGTAATTAGCCGAAGTTGTAACTTCAAGGACCACAGTGCGTTTTGAAAGGAAATTTCAATGATTTTCAAGTATTAAAATCATTAGGGAATAAAATCATAATCTAGTATTACTGAGTATTCATGCTTTTGAAAACCCTGACCGCTTGAAAATACAGTAGACCAATACCCAGAAATATCTGCTGGACACTGATTAAATCAGAGCTCTGAATGACAAAGATTGTCGTGCCTCACTCCTTTTACACGATAAATGGCTAGTAACGTCTTCATTATCTACGAGAACGTCTTCATTATCTACGAGAAGAACGAAGTTAAAAACCACCTTGTATTTAAATGTGAACTAGAGCGGTAACTCGGTGTTCCTTCTTGTTAATTTTCAGCTAATCAACTTTCTAAGATGGTTGTGGACCACAATCCAATGGACGTCCATTAATACCACATATAATGCGTAGCCTTTTAAAACACTATTATCGTGTTCTATTTCACGAAAATACAAAGATACAAAGGATAAGCATATAATTAATATCACAGTAAAGAAACTTTTACAGGAATCATTTAACTGATCTTCTCGCAGGTGATCTTAAATCTCTCTCACTCTAAATAAATTGGCATCTAATTCAAAAGTTGAGGCTGTTCAGGTTTCGCTATAATTATGCAGATTTCCTTTCTATTTAGACTGTAGATGGATTAACGCTTCACGATGACCAGATGCAATTAAGACTAACTGGATATGCTTCATACAAGGGAAAATATTGGATTCAGGGCAGCAGGGATGTGTTAATCTCATTTCAGCAACATGATTATGTAACACATCTGTTCGAGGAACATACCGTATTTGCACAATGAAGAGCAATTATAAATGAATTATAGTTCATACAAGCAATGAAACCCTTTGCTGGGAAAAATACAAAACTTAAAATTAAAAAAATGGCAATCTCTGACATATCGACGATTATCATAGGTGGCTTGGTGTGTTTTATCTAGGAGATTAAAGATACGTATTTCCTCGCCCTTAAAGGACTCATTAAAACAGCGCTTCTCCATGTAAAACTAGAAAATTTGCCCTAGTTGGAGTGTTGCCGCATTAGCGTGAACGCTCTGACAGCAGGAGATTCAGGATCGAATTCCAACTGCAGCTACATTCTTAAGTCGTACTTATCAGATAATTTAATATATTACTATGTGAAATTGGTTGCATATTTTTTTCATACGGTAAGGGGTATGAATTCCCTTTCATTTCTCTCCGTTATTTTATTTTATATTTAGTTTTTGTTTCCGTTCCTTGACATTTTATGTTGTTAGCATACATACAAAGGGCCTATTTACGTTGGCAAATGTATTCAAATACTCAGCATGAGTTTTCTAGTGACGTAACATTGTTATAATTGGTCTGTAAATAAAGAGTTAGTGAGTTTTCCACTTTTCTGGAGGTTCCTTTCCACAAAGCTGTCACATTAGCCCATTGTTTCGGATTCACTTATCCATACATTTTAAGAAACATACAAATTATTCAAATATATTCAATATATCTGTAGAAATGAGCGTTTACGAATAATGTCTTGGCATTTATATATTTACGGGAGAGGTGTTTCATTAAGTGTATTAATAATTATTGTTATTTATTTATGGCGTTAGGAAATGAATTGTAACTTCCCGCCCAATCTAATTGGGCACACTCATTATAATGTTATTGGTTTTACGTCCCGTTTAACTAATGCGGATTTTAGAGATGCCAGAGTGCCGGAATTTTGCCCCGAAGGGGATCTTTAACGTATATCTACTGACATGGCTCCCTCGCATTTGCTCACCCTCACATACCAGCCGACTGTGCCAGGATTCAATCCTGCAACCTTGGGAACAGCAGACGAGAACGTTACCACTGTGCCACGCAGCCAGTCAGCAGTAAAAGAGAGATAAAGTGAAGGAAGAAGAATGAAACTGAGCAGGGAGTTGGAAGGAAGCGGCCATGTCATAATAGAAAGTATCGCGTCCCGGCGTTTATGTGGAGTTAAAATTGGCAAAGCTCGGGAAACCACTTTAAGAACGGTCGAGGTTCAAACTCACTCTTGTACCGAGTATGGAGATAGCTTCGCCCTACGCCGTAGTGCTGTGGCGTAACGAGCGTTGCTCCTGCAGACGCCAAATAAATAAAACAAATAAATCAATAAATAAATACATAATTCCAACGTTCAGCTCAAAAACTTTCAGGAATTTTATGGAAAAAAAAAATCAAAAGCAACAAAGCACTCTCCATCTGTCTCTAGGCTACTTCGCATATTCTAAATCCGGGTTAATAGATTTCGTGTCCGCTTACTAGTCCACGATGAGGGGGAACACATGTCTGGACCACTTACGATAACAGGACTAATTACAGGTCTAGAAGTGGTCTCAAACAAGAGCGACAGGATTTATAGTTCATATCTAATTCTGTAATGATAGTGTTGCAAGCATGATCGACAAATTGGCACGAGGTAGCCGCGGACTGGAATGATGCTATAGCATAAGACTAGGCAGTCCCTACAACACTTAGGAGCTAATTGACAACAGCAAGTTAAATACTAAATTACTGGTTACAAAGTAAGAAATAAATACATCATCCTCCTAAGGAAGTGCTAACAGATAAGGAGAACAAGCGGCACATAACAAGATGATGATTATTGTGATTGACAATCAGTAGTGTATTCTACAGATAGATAATTAAAATGCTCCGCTATCAATACAAATTATATTCAAAATAGCAAATGTTTCGGTCCAACATTCTTCAACAAATTACAATTAAACCTCAACAAAATAATTTAATAAAACTAATGAGAATTTAAATTATTAAAGTGTAGTATATACAGGATGAAATTAAGAAACTGGAAAGGCAATGAATAAGAACGATGAAAATACAAAATCTAATGGATAAGTATTCTTGTTAATGTAAAATGAAAATCCACAGCTTGCTTCCAGTCGTCCGACCGGGTCAGGAAATGGAATGAATGAAGCCCCCATCTAGTGGCAAGGACAAGAACTGTGCCGGCTGCCGAAGCCTGTCGCTCTCCCCTGGGGCAATGATTCAATGAATGACAGATGAAAGGACATGATAGTGGAGAGTGTTGCTGGAATGAAATTGTGACAGGGAAAACCGGAGTACCCGGAGAAAAACCTGTCTGCCTCCGCATTGTCCAGCACAAATCTCACATGGAATGACCGGAATTTGAACCACGGACCCAGCGGTGAGAGACCGGCATGCTACTGCCTAAGCCACGGAGGATCTTTTTTAATATAAAATAATAGAATCAATTTGAAATAAAATAAAATGGATATCCTTACAAATAATTTGGATAAATAAAGGTTCTAAATATTTGAATATAATTAGATCTAGACGGGAAAACAAATATTTATAAACGCTAAACTGAAAGAAATATTAAGTAAGATATTTATCACAAAATAGTTTGGTTGGATGGTTCCTTAGTTTAGGGGTTACGACAAGTTATTAAGCCCCGTGTAGACTACTTTGGGTGTGTGTAGAATCTGTCTGATAACCGGTGTTACTTGTGATGACTGTATTAGTGTGTGTTATCTGTTTTTATTCAAGTACGGACTGCAGATGATAATTTAAAATAGTTCCTACTTTCGCCACCAAATGCTACGGTCCACGACACCTAGCTGTGAACTTGGCTACTACTAGAAGCCATCGCAACCAGCACCTGGTGATGAATGTTGGAACTTAATGATCATTATTCAAACCTAACCTACAAATTTTGCTTCACACAGGTTTAGTAAGTGGGAGGTTCTTTTACATGCCATAAATCTATGACAAGGGCCCACTGACTTGTCTTCCCCTCTGAAGGAAGGCACAGTGAGGGATTTTAACGCTCTTAAAAAACCGATGACTTAGGTTGGGTTTGAACCCACGACCTGAGGCATAGAAGCTCAGCATGCTACAAACTACGCCTCCAAAGCTGCCTATCACAAAATACCACGCTCTTACGTACATATTCCACTCCAGTGTATTGTATCATGTGAGTATTCGTTACTTTGATAAGATATCCACTTCGCAAGAGGCCACCAGTTTATGTAGGAACGGTTACATTTGCTTCAAACTGAATGAGCAATAATATCTGTAAATAAGATTCATGCGTTACTTAAGTGTTCACACACTATTGTAATCCAAATATTGTATATTATATATTTGTGCATAAGTAATACATAAACATGGTACATTAACTAAGTCTAACTGAGCACGATCCGATCATGATTGCTTGACGATCGAAACATGTCATCCAATAACCACCCCATATGTGTACATAAAAACGTGTTATTTTGTGACAAATATCTTATGTAATATCTCTTTTAGGTTAGGGTGTATAATTACTTGTTTCCCGCTTAATGTAACTAGGAACAATTTGTGTGGATCTACTGGAAAGCTTTCTTTAATAAAAGGCAGAGATCAAAAATGTGTGATCCATTTGTGACATGTTAATTCCCTGCCTTCCATTTAAATGCCTTGTACGTTCTGTACAATACACGACCTAATAACTGAAAGCTTCCATCAACACAGTCGTGAAAGTCCAATTCTGCAATGAATAGGCCAATATAATATTGTTTTAAGGGTAATACCGTATCACTAAACATATTGCATAACCGAGTAGGACACACCTCTCCAGCCCAACTGCCCGATGGTTGGTTCGAGGCTGCAGGTGAGCTGAGCTACTGCACGGTGTGAGACCAATTAATAACGTGTTGTAGGAGAGTGGAGACAATGAGAGCAAGTCGGCCTCGTCCGATGGAAGGGCTTGTATTAGGACACGCCTATATACTGAACCCGAGGTGGTCATGCTGACTGGTCTCGAACGTGGATCTCGGAGATAAGTTGAGCTCTGAATGAAGGTTCAACCAGGGAACGAACCCGAGATCTGTGGAGGGTATTTCATTGTAAGAACCCCTAGAAGAAATTATATATTTAACTACTGGTGTGATATCAGTTGTTACTGACATTATTTAGTGAAATAATGCAGGAAAATAGTGGAAGATAGCATTATTTGGACTACATGAAGTAGGCTATGCTGGACTTAAAACACAGGATTTTCAAATTTTGACGTTTTGCAAATAGCCCCAGAATTGTGGGAGGAGGCCCGTGGCGCCACGTCAATCTTGCTGACCCAGATAAGTCGTCTGCAAGGGGTCGGGAGGTTAAATAATGACCAGGTTCTTCCCCGTTTGAGAATAGACTTGAGAATGGAACGGGAAGATCCCAAGGAAAATCATTGATTACTCATGATTGGAGCAATGCAATGACATGAGAGTTGCGCACAGGTGAATCTTTAGCCGGGAGGCTAATTTTAGAGCCATAAAACGGCGAAATCAAGGCATGTTTAATGCAGTGCGTAATGTTACAGGACTATGGGTGTTCGCGGCTGGACTTGAGGATGTTGCCAGGGATTCCCAGTGAAGTAGCGTCCCCACGCCATGGATAAGATAATTAATATAAATTAAGTGGCCGATCGATCCTCGAACACATACATTTTTGTGACCAGCGAAGAAAAAGGAACAATATGGATATTATTCCAAGTTCAGAATCACCCTAGGAGAGGAGCTGATTTATCGCGGGAATTCTTGCCCTACTTTTTGTGTGAAACAGATATAAGAGGGTGGGCCCAGTCGAAGCGGACAGTCGAGGCGGGCAGTTGAAACTTACAGTTCGTGACAGTTTTAGACCGAGTCGGAGGGAGAGTTGTTTTGAAGCAGTCGCAGTTGAAAAGGACACGGAGCGCCCAGGCGCACACAAAGAGTTAAACATTTCACTGGTAATCAGCATGTTAGCTGTGCAATGTAACACACATGTGAGAATATATTCATGCATGGTCATGAACTAAGAATGAAGTCGGTAATTAACAAACTTGATTATGCGAAATGCATATTACCGAAGTTAGGAGAGGATTCTCGGACTTCAATGTGGGAAGCCGTGCAGTAAGACTGTTATATAATGTTTATTAAGTGCCGTGTGATATACTAGGCAGGACTGTGAAAAGTAATAATTCATGTAAATACAATGTACAATGTTGAGCGCAGTAAAGTATAGTGATTGTTTATACATATTTGGAGTATACCAGTAAGTAGCGTTCATGACGAGATGTAAGCATATCGCTGCAATAGTAGGAAGATTATCAAGGGATGATCGAGAAACTGTTGGTGAATCCGTGAGCAGATGATCGGGAGATTCAATCAGGAAGGGGTAGGACCGAAGAAAGGGGCCGTCCGCACCTGTACTTTCGATACATGCTAGGGAATGTCAACCAATCAGGAATTAAAGTGTAACGTGTGTTTGTGCACCGATGTTATGTAAAATATCTCTTAAAGTCATAATATAACCAGTGTTATATAGTGTTATGTGTTTCGGAAGCATTAGCTTCATTATAAAAATGGAAAAGTGTCGTGTGTTTATAAATCAGATGTCATATAATATGTGTATTTGCAAGATGGCAATGTGTCACTAAGTAAGCCGATGGCAGGTGACACTGGAATAAGGTGGTTGGAGCCACCTGGATAAAGCCGACGTAAGTACCCCACAAATCATGTTACTATAGAAGGATAGTCATTGCATGTAATGTGATTTCGGAAGTATAAAATATGCCAGTAAGAATCAATATTAGGAGGCATATCCTCATATGTTTATTGTTTGATTTCACGGTGGGTGAGTGGATAGCGTATCGGTCTACTAACCCCAAGATTGCAGGTTCGCCCCTGACCGTGGTAAGTGATTTTTGAAAGGCGGCAAAAATACAATACGCATGTCATACGATGTTGGCATGTCAAAGAACCCATTTGAATTCAGTAGGCCGAGTTCATAATGGCAAAATTAATCTCGGGAGTTTCCGCCAGCACAAAGTTCCTCATTTCTCTACTAGAAAGCGCTATTGTGTTCAAGGAGATTAGATATCTTACATCTAACCTCCTTGACTTTCATAGTCAAGGAACTACGAAATTCGACATGCAAGCTACCCTCTGGGTGTCAAATAGCAAAGCTTGCACCCGGCACCCGAGGCCATACGATATTATTATTATTAGTAAAGTTAAGATGTTGAATACATCAGAGAGTGGATTAATCGTTACCACTATTAATGCTACTAATAAAAAATGGCAATTCAGTTATGTGAAACTTAACGTGACGAACGCGAATGTTCGATCATTGAAGCAGTTACGTTGTGTCGGAAGGATAATTTATGTCAGTAATAATAATAATAATAATTATAATAATGATAAACGGTAAAATTGAATACATCAGGATGAAAGGTTTTAAGCAAGAAGTATTTACGCTAATTGGATTATTTATCTAGCCAAGCAGTAGATTACATTAAGGGAAGAGAAAAGAGTTAATATTAAATAGATTGTATTAATGGGAATATAATTATGCACGGGAATGTTGGAGCTTGACAGTGAATTGAATTTGTGGCTTGATTAAGCTTGTAGAGTACAGTTAGAGTTCTCTTTATTATAAGGCGAGATCGTGGACAGGTAAGGGGCCAGGTGATCTAATCGACGTGTGAAATCTCGTACAGCATGAGCGTACAGAGATATTAATTTATGCCGGAGCATATTTAGTGTGTACCCTATCTCCGATGTTGGATATGAAATGTTCCGGGTTCGAATCCCGTGGTAAGCGCGGGGAGAACATTGGACACCTCGACGCTATACCTGATTCCCCGAGAACTTAGTGTTGAGTGATTCGGCTCGTTGAAGCGAATCATTGGCGGCAGCTGTTGACTGACCGTAATATTTTATTTGAGATACCGGCTAACCACTAGACCTGTGTTCTATGAATCTCGTGCCTTCATATTGTGATACGGACCGGTTGAGGCCGTTATTAATGTCCTAAGGATAGGATTAAATATTCAAGCTCACCCAGAACCATTGCATAATATTCAGTTCAGATCATATGGGATCACGTGGATCATTGTGACCACAATGTTATATTCAAAGTTGTAATACTGCTTGGGAGATAAAAGTCCAGGAAACGGGGAGACAAGGGGCGGTTTACAGCCGTGAACGACCCTACTCTGTGCCATTGTATGCAGGCAGCTCCAAGGAGCTGGGGTTGCTAAACTAACTGTGAAGGTTCGCGTTCTTGAGCGGACAGATTTAAGACCTTACTTGTAATGAAAGGAAGTATTGTTATAATGTGTAATGAATGTGTGTGGTTTAAAAACACATTGCTAATCATAGATTTCCCTGATGATATAAAAATTTAGCAATCTAACGAATGGTTGGATGTTGAATTTGATACTGACGGTGACACCTAGTTAATGAAGTTGGTTACTCGTTGCCACAGGCTACGCTCGTAAGGGGAGCGTAATAGTATACTATCCGACACAACGATAACAGAAGTTATTTAGTGAAATCACAATGACATGCAGCGTAACTATAAAAAGAAGGGAGTGGAGGGGTAGACTTACGTAATTGTGGTATTGCAAGTAGATGGTAGTGCAAACCATGAGTTGGCTAATGCATGAAAGCATTTGGTGGGAGAGAGAGATGTAACACAGATAGTACACATGATGTAAATTCAGATGTATTGTAGGATACAAGTAACTTTGTGAATATAAAGAAGTCACATTAGGTGACATGAATGTAATAGTTCAGTTTTGTGAAACATTACATGTGCATCAGTGCACTTGAGTAAAGTTTAAAGTCCACATAATGGTAAAAGATTGAATAGTGATATGGATTTAATTTGTTCAACTATGTGAATAATTAATGGATTGTGGGAGTAACTTTGTTTGTTTGTGTATTGTTTATGGGATTTGTGTTCTCATTATTTATTTGAAGCCATGAGTTTTACTGAATTAAAGTCTTTAGAGTAGAGTTGTGCCTTATCATTGTAGAGTTGATACCTTTTAGCCTCAAATCCAAAATATGCAACTGCTCAATGGGAGAACGGTACACGCCTGAGTCCTGATGCTAGCTGGAGGCAGAAGCATATTTTCCATCGAGATTACTCACATGGGTACAATACCTAGTAATATGAGATGCCGTTTATTTCACATTTATATCTGAAATCGTTCCCCCCTGCAGTTTAATCACTGCCTGTTTTTGTTCTTGGGGTCCGTATTGTACCCAACTGTCATCATGTGGAACATGTGTTCGTATCCCAGCTAACTCACGGTCTTTCGAGGTATGGGACGTTCCTGCCCACCATACGACCACATGCTCAGGATTTGAGTCTACCAGGTAACTACTCTACTTGGAATACACAACATATTCCTACAAGACAATATTTACTGGTCTAAAATCATGGCTATACAACAAATACAAATAAAGGACAAATTATATTTAATTCCCACAAATACAAATAGGGTTATTTTGTGAGTTTTCTTCATAAAATAGTGCTACACTGCACTCAAATCTAATTCTAGCATCCTATCATTGATACTTTCAGACTTAAATGGGCTTCCATAGTGTTCATCATGTGACATAATTACTTAACTGGAGTATCATAACACAAAAGTCACATATCACCTCAAAATGACATTAATAAAACATTACTCCGTTCCTTACGGCATTTACTTTAATTAGCATAAATTCATTATTTTCTGCATTAATTAACAAATATTTGTTGTGTCGTGTGGATCATCTTCCCTCTTTCCGTCAATATGAACGCTTTAAGAAAAGTGGTCCTTATCCCTTCCAAAATAAACATGGATAGAATATTTTATAGTTTCACCATACAACGATTTTCTGGGTCTTGTCGGACTTATATCGTTACAAACGTGTCATGTTCTTAGAAATCACATACCCGTCTGCATAACTTAGCGTGAACTGGCAAGAATGCATTCTAAAAAGATGCCTAACAATTTATTTGGTTCAGTGTTCCCCTTCAGAGAATAACTGGGCCAAATATTATCCGATTTCTTTGATCCAATAACGTATGTGTGTTGCAACACATCATTCAATTCAATTGGTATCAACACAACACTCCTATCATAATTGCATATTGAAATATCGAGATTCTTCAGTGTCCTACTGTGACCCTCATTTAAAGGACTGGTCGACCGACCATCCCCTTCCCCCAGCAGGCAATAAAATTCGTTCCAGCAGGCTAGTCAAGATGGCTGCCGCAGAAATGGTCTATTCCCCCACTTCCCTCATCTGCTGTCAAGGTCAGATTTGTTTACAACTGCAGTACAGTAAAGTTACGCTAGGTGTGGCTCCTAAGTAATTGAGTCATTTAATTATTTAACACCTATAATTAGTGCATTGGGCTCAACTTGGCTCCTATTAACATTCATGGCTGGGGATGACTCTGGTGATAGCCTTGCCGTTCTATGGTGAATACTGTGGCTTTAGACGCGCATCATAACGAAAATCCAAGATTTTCGCCAGCAGCTGTCACAATAATATATAAGGAAATCTGCGTTTCCTAAACGAAGAATATGATCCTTACCTCTCAGGGTAGATCATTCATATACATGCTCACGGAGTCTCAACGGATCTCAATCGTGGCCATAATTCATGCAAGCGATGGCAACAGACAGGCTCTGTCCAATTCGCTGCGAATAATTCAGTATGCTCAAGGGCGATACTCACTCGTAGATTTAGCCAATTTCTCACCTAACGCGCAAGCTATACTAGTTGGTCCCCGCAATTATTTATTACGTAAATCACTGGATTCTACGTTAATTCTGCACGCGATATGCGGCTTCAAACAATACTTCACATAGATGACTCAATTATTAAGGCACCCGCGCTCTTTCTGTAATAATACTTAAGCCAAAGCTCTAAATAGCTCCTAATAACAAGGTATGAATTTACTGGCTTACTTTACTTTAATGGTCCTCAAATATAATCCTAAGGATTGACCATATCAAATATTCATTCAACATTTCACTGACACTGAAAAATTCTCGTATCTCGCTATATTCCACATTACTTTCTTACTGTTTACCAAAATACAGTATCTTTATATTCGACATGACACACTTTGAACATTATTTAGGCCAAAAATGCCTATTACTTTACTGTTGCCGACCCCAGATTATTATTATTATTATCATTCATTTAACGTTACCGTTTCATCCATCACTATTTTGGCCTGAATGGCCTTAAACAAATCACCTTCCAAGCCATATTTTATTCAAGACGAGTGGTGAAAACTCGTTCAGTAAGTGACTGTGACATTTTAGTCTCAAAGTGATAAAATCGTTACATGGTGAACTATTTATTTATAATCATGTAATGAATTGGTACTCACTTTTTCCTTTCGCTGGATAGTGCCAGCAGCTCAACCTGCGACCCACCATGATGCTTGACTTAAGCCATCATGTTATACTTTTCACAACACTTAATTTCACATATTTTCCACCTGATAAACATACTCTTATCAGTGGCCTCATTCACTTTCACACAATGCATATTAATCACTATACACATGAACACTTTTAAATCACTATTACACAATTTATGTACACTTATTCACTATTTCACAGGTTGATCCTTAAATCGGACTTCTCCTACGCCTGATCTCAGAGATGCGATGCAATTACGCCAACCGCTGGTCTTCGTGAAATCTAACAGCGTTTACTGACGTTCGGTCCTCGTCACCTGCAACATCGTTCAGCTCACTGTCAAGATGAAGTGGCGATGCTTCCCCAAGCTCCCATCATTGTAGTGATCCTGCTAATAATGTCATATTCAACTCTGACAGTACCTCCTGGTATGTGTCATGTTCAAAACATTATAAGTTATACTTTCGCTGTGGCGAATTTATATTTGCGTCAGATAATAGATAAATATCTATATTAAATTAACTTCGACGCACTTCATGAATCCTTATGAAGCTGTATGACTTGCTTCCATTGTTCTTTAACGGCTGAGCGTCGATACTTTAACATTTGGCGCGCTCACTGGCGGCGTATAAGTTACGTGTATACTGCTGAAGACTGGAGATGAACTGGTGAAGACTGGAGAACAACTGGCTTGGCTTGCCTTACTCCTCCTATATAAAGTTTTCTCGCACAAAATAGTCCACTGGACATGTGAGAGCGACTTCTATCTTGAAATAATACCTCTTCAGCCGAAATGACATATACACCTTGTTTATTTAGGTGTGGAGGTTTCATAACCGTTCGCGTGCCGGCGATCGCTTCGGCCAATTAATTACAATTAATTGCCTTAGTTCAGCGCGTGGGGACGCCATCGTGGTAATTCCCCCTTGCCTGGTCAGCAAATCACTCCTCTCGAGCGTAGGCTAGGTTGTAATTCGTTCATTTGGAGATACAGGCATTAATTTAGGTGAAAAATCACTCCTAAATTACCTCTCCATGAATATATTCACCTGGGTGTACATTTCACACCATCTCATTGCTCCACTTAGCGGTAATTAATTAATTTCCGTGTGCAGTCGTTCCCACCATAGCTTCCATCGTTGTCAAGTGGTGAATACCCGAGTCATAAATTTTGGGCTGTCTTCTCGGTCCAGACGTAAATAGTCCGCTCGGCGCCTAGGGTTACCACCCACTTGCCAAGTGTAATTTGTAAAATGCCAAACTAGCCTCCTTCGTTCTTATATGCTTAGAAAACGTATATTTTCTTGCATTTGGTTGCAATTCTTTACCTTAAATAGCTATGATATTCACATATAGGTCGTGAAATCATGCTACGTTATTATATCTCATTATTTAACACATTGCTCTTCAGGTCCCCTAAAACTGTTCCCCCTCAGAGACCAATGGTTCGACTCTAGGCATAATCATGTGCCTGGTCTTCTCTGATGAGACCTGAGTTCGATGCCAGACTGCCGTGACTGATTTCGCACAGTATTGAGACTCCATTCCCTAAAGGACCTGCATTCTATTCTCGGCGCTGTCAAGATACTTAATTCTAGTCTGAGGGTTGGAGCGGAGTGCACTCAGCCTTGAGAGGCAGAACTAGCGATCATAGTTTCGTAGAAATGGTTTTCGGTAGTTTCCCAGACAAACGACAGAATGGCCACGGCCACCTCCATACAAACTCTAACCTTTATTGCAAATGTATACACTACCATAGCCATAAGATTGACACAGGTTATCAGACCGATTTCACGCACAAGTACAAATAAACAACAAAATTTACGAGCCTTACAGTAGTCGCATATGGTGTGTAACATCTGACATAGAAGAAACCTCACGTGAAATTGTTGATACACCGGTATTTTATACTATTATTGGCACAAATATTAATCTATTGTAAAAAGGGAGTGTTTTACAGATATTGTAGTTTATAATACGGAACTCATTTTATTAGATGATTTGTAGCTTCCACCAGCACTAGCCTAAATAAAGAATAAGCCTACGATATGGATCAACTAGATTAATAGACGCGACACCGCTCATAACCTTAAAATCCTTATAAACAGGACCTCTTGATTCACAGACCAACACGTAATTTCATATGGATTCTGTTAAATGGAGTCATATTGATATGATAAATATCGTTTAAAAAGAAAATCTGGTAGCAAAAATACCTACCCGTCCGGGTTTCGAACCCGAGATCTCTAGATTCACAGTCATAGGTGCTAACCCCACGGCTATTTCGACTATGCACATTTTGTGCACAAGATGGTGACCTTTTTCCACGTTCCAATAATACTGCATTAGGGAATTAAGTTTCATTTATATTTTGCTTGTTTCGACAATGTTCCTGCGTGATATTGAGTTTAAAATGCCTTATGAAAAGGCCCTCTTGTGAGTTAAGAGAATGTATTCAGCAATAGTTCATGAAGGCTTGCTCAATTCTCGTATAACCACAACGATTATACACACATCAAAAAAAGTTTTGCATCACCTCGGTTCCCAGATCTCCGGCATATAGACGTTGACTGTGTATATTGTATCCAAGATACAGTCCCTTTGACTGTTCATAGATGCCACTAAAACTGCTCAAAGATGTAAACAACCATGCATGAGCAGGGCCTATTAGACGGAGGGGGTACGACAGCCGATCAGTTCCAGTCATTCCACCAGGACGAAGGTACGCTGCTCATGTTGTCTGTAGTTCTACCATGCCTAGAAGGTCAATACCGCAGTTCGATCGCGTCCGCATTGTTACTTTGTGTCAAGAAGGGCTCTCAACAAGGGAAGTTTCCAGGCGTCTCAGAGTGAACCAAAGCGATGTTGTTCGGACATGGAGGAGGTACAGAGATACAGGAACTGTCGATGACAGGCCTCGCTCAGGCCGCCCAAGGGCTACTACTGTAGTGGATGACCGCTACTTACGGATTGCCGCTCGGAGGAACCCTGACAGCAATGCCACCATGTTGAATAATGCGTTTCGTTCAGCCACAGGACGTCGTGTTTCAACTCAAACTGTGCGCAATAGGCTGCATGATGCGCAACTTCACTCCCGACGTCCATGGCGAGGTCCAGCTTTGCAACCCCGACACCATGCAGCGCGGTACAGATGGGCCCAACAACATGCTGAATGGACCCCACGGAATTGGCATCACGTTCTCTTCACCGATGAGTGTCGCATATGCCTTCAACCAGACAATCGTCGGAGACGTGTTTGGAGGCACCCTGGTCAGGCTGAACGTCTTAGACACACTGTCCAGCGAGTGCAGCAAGGTGGTGGTTCCCTGATGTTTTGGGGTGGCATTATGTGGGGCCGACGTACGCCACTGGTGGTCATGGAAGGCTCCGAAACGGCTTTACGATACCTGAATGACATCCTCCGACCCATAGTGCAACCATATCGGCAGAATATTGGAGAGACATTTGTCTTCATGGACGACAATTCTCGACCTCATCGTGCACATCTTGTGAATGCGTTCCTTCAAGATAACGACATCGCTCGACTACAGTGGCCAGCATGTTCGCCAGACATGAACCCTATCGAACATGCCTGGGATATGTTGAAAAGGGCTGTTTATGGACGTCTTGACCCACCAACCACTCTGAGAGATTTACGCCGAATTGTCGTTGAGGAGTGGGACAATTTGGACCAACAGTGTCTTGATGAACTTGTGGATAGTATGCCACGGCGAATACAGGCATGCATCAATGCAAGAGGACGTGCTACTGGGTATTAGAGGTAGTGGTGTGTACTGCAATCTGGACCACAAATGCTGAAAGTCTAGCTGTATGATGGTACAACATGCAATGTGTGGGTCTCATGAGCAATAAAACGAGCTGAAATGTTGTTTGTGTTGATCTCTATTCCCTTTGTATTTAACGGTTCCGGAACTCTTGGAACCGAGGTGATGCAAAACTTTTTTTGATGTGTGTATTATATTAATGACTGCATTACCGTTATGTGGGTTAATATTCGAATAGCCATTGTGCAGAAACATAATATCGGCAATGCCGACTACTTGCAATGTTTGATATTAAGGCATTTTACCATTTAAATACTTCGAACATGTACCATGTGCTTTGTTTCAATCACTTGACACCAGAGTTCGCATGAGCGTTTACCGTTCAGTAGCCTATGTCATATACATTCCACATGGCCGAGAGTACGTCATGGTATCAATTTCCGACACCGCGTGCTCATAGTTTCTCTTACCACTGCCAGCTGGATCTTACCACTGCCAGATGGATCGATCGATCGAGTTGGCAGTGCGTCTTACACTTCCGTTCGATCCACCACTGCCAGCTAGCACACTTCCGTTCAAGCACACTTCCGTTCGATTGAACGGAAGTGTGCCAGCTGGTGCCACCTCGATCGTTCCGATCCACTTCCGTCTCATTTTTTCAAAATCACTCCCACAAAAATATCCAGTAACCGAGTGGAAAGATGTTACATATCAACAAGACTGTTTTTTTTTTGTCGTGTGGCCTCCTGAGAGGCCGAGTGCAGGTCTTTCTAGTCGACGCCCGTGGGCGACCTGCGCGTCGGAATGAGAGGTGGAATGGATGAAGATGAATGAAACTGGGCAAGGATGTGGAAGGAAGCGGCCGTGGCCTGTCAGAAGGTACCGTCCCAGCATTTGCCTGGTGTTGAAAATTGGAAACCACGGAAAACCATTTCAAGGACGGCCAACGGTGGGGCTCGAACCCACGCGTCTACCGAGTCAGCAGAGAGCTTGGCCCCATGCCTAACGATGCGCTTTAGCCAGCGCAGCCACGACTGTCGGTAAAAAGACTGATAAGAGGTGTGTTCGATTCTCAACTCTGGTTGTAATAAGAAGCGTGACTGAATGCACTCAGCTACACTGGTGGGAGGAAGTGGAACTGAAAGAATATAGGGAAGCTGACACTCCTGATTTTGTTGGTATTCTGATGGGGAGCTGTGCATATTGAGCAATTCGTAGTACTGAGGTAAGTTGCATTAATTGACATCGTCCTCCTAAACAGCAATCAACTGTGTGGCACGTGATGATCATACAAGTACGTTTTGGCACGAGTGCGAGTTTCTGCTCATACAATGGGTGCTCGTCACTTCAAGGAATCTGATCTCAATCTAATTGCCCAAACCTGTTTGAAATTAAATAAACGTAGTAGCATGTAGCAATCCGACACACTTACTAAAAAAAAGTTAACAGTCGTCCCATTGTCTCACTTTCGTTCTTAGTTAACTCATTATCTTATATCTTAGTGTTCCTGGAACAAGCTGTAAGATAACATTTCACTCCCAATGCCAGTCGTAGCTTCCCACCAAGGTAGAGTGCTACATGGCCAGGAGTATTCTACGAAAATTATCTCAAATGTTACTTGGCAAATAAGTTCCTTGGTGGATAAATAGTTCATGGTATTGTGTCCACCTTGAGATCAAAAGTCCTGTTCTTTGTTATGTAGGTTTTATTTAGAAAGACGTATAGAAAACCTTGGTTGGTTTGTTAGTTTAGGGGCTGCGACAACGCAGTCATGTAGCCCCGTGTACTTTGGGTGTGTGTAGGATTTGTCTGACAACCGGTGTTAATTGTGGTGGCTGTATTAGTGTGTGTTATCTGTGATTCAGGTAGAAGGACTGCAGACGATTAAATTTTTCAGGTAGTTCCTACTTTTTCCACCAAATGCTACCCTCCACGACACCTAGCTGCGGACGCGGCTTCTAAATGCCATCGTAGTCAGCACCCGGTGGCGAACGTTGGAACCAATAGAGCGTTGTCATACTAACCTACAAGTGTTTGCTTCCACAAGTGTAATTAATGGAAGGTTCTTTTTCATGTCATAAATATATGACATGGGACCGCTGGCTTTACTTCACCTCCGAAGGAAGGCATACTGAGGGATTTTTAACGCTCTTAAAAAAACCGACGACTCCGGTCGGGTTTGAACCCGCGATATTGGGCATAGCAGCTCAGCATTCAACAAAAAGAAAACCTTCAACACTCAAATTCGTACTCCTCGGTACGCTAATTAAGTCTCGCTTCATATTTGCTCTTAATACCGACGCTTAGATGTGCCCTTGACCTTGAGAGATCAGCGGTAGGAGAGAAGTGTAGAGCGGTGCGGGGAGTGGGCCAAATTATTCCCTATCTGAGAACATTGACGCACGTGACAGTAGGTTCTCAAAGACACAGACGCGCTCAGCGTGGTAAATGATTTAAGCTGCAGTAGTACACAAGGGGAGTGGGATGGGGAAGTGCAGAGCTAACTGCCAGTAACCGTTTTTTCTGTAACATTTCGTGTCTACCCCACGGCACGCAGGATATCCATCTCAGTGTTTTCTGCATAATACCGTGTGCACTGTCATAAAGGGTGATGGGATTACTTGGTAGATGTCTGAGCATAAACATATACAGTACACCTGATTTCTTCGCAAAAATGAAATAACAATTTTGCGGGACACTTTTGGCCACAAAAGAAGCCGTGGGGCACTTATTGCTGACGATGGACCAACTATTGGTGCAGAATGCCTTCCACAAGTGTGAAGGTGATAAACATGAGAAAAGTGTAGCCTTCACTGGAAATATTTAACAAATGTTTCCTCTGCCAATTATGGAAAGGACAATACATATTGAGTGGTAATTAGGCTACTTCCTACTGTGTGTATTTAAAAATTGTGTATGTTACATGCAATATTTGTTAGTGACATATTTTGAATAATCTCCATATGACGTCAGTTTTGATCACACGCCGTGTTAAAATGTTATATAATTCATATCATAACGCTAGTCTAAGTATTATCAATCCCAATGGCGTGTGTTCTACGGTTCCATATGAGCTTAATATAACACACATTACTCAGTGAAATAGCAAATTTATTTATGGAAGGAAGGATCGAGGATAAGAACTGTAGTAGACCAAGATTAGAATATGTTAAACAGATTTCCTCGTATGTAAGGTGTGGTAGCTATGTAGAGATGAAACGATTAGCTCAGGACAGGGAGAAATGGAGTGCTGCATTAAACCAATCAAAAGATTGAAAAATCAAACACACACACTCAGTGAACTTCCACCACTTACGATATACAACGTGATTATCAGAAGGAATGGAATTATGCTTGGTAATAGGAACTGCAGGTATTTAGGACGGCACGATGTACTAAGTGTTCTTTAACAGATGGATGTCGTTGGAGACAAATAAAGTACATCTTTCCAGAGATAGCCTTAAACACAATTAAATTCTAAAATGTGATAATCCAATATAGGCAATGAAATGCCGATGTTTCAGTTCACGAATAAGCATCCTAAATCTATTCAACCGAACATTTGCGTGTGTGAAATTGAAGACTTAATGAATGTTATGCCGTGTTGTGATTACTTATTATCCAACGTTTCGTAGTAAAACTGTGATAAGCTTCATCGAGACTAAGAATCAGCCGTGCTCGTTGGATAGAGCACCACCACCGCGCAGGCAGTTGCAGCAAGACCGAGGGTCATGGGTTCAAATTCCGGCGCTGTCAGCAGCTATCCTGAGTGTGGTTTTCCCGCTGGTTTTTGCACACTTCCTCCAGCGAAATGTCGGAATAGTACCTTATTACAAGTCCCAGAGCACCTACCCTATCCCTGTTCCTAATACAGCTACACACACTACTACATTCATCACATAAATACAGGTCATCAGACAAATTCAACACACACCTGATTATACAGGGCTGATGACCAATATGCCCCAAGTCCTGAAATTGAGTTAACAACAACACAAGAATCAGCTAATAGCGAACCAACTGATATACCGTGATGCACACTGGTTCGAGGCTCGGCTGGAAATCATTGCTTATTGTTATGGTTACGTCCACACTACAGTACATGATCCATTATACTGTAGTAGTGCAAAACGTCGGCTAGCTAGTACTAATGAGGTTGCATAACATTCCCAAAACCGTTATAATGGCCACGAACCTCTTGAAGATTTTATTTGCGTGCTATCTTCTATAACTCAGTGTTATTTTCCTTTCTCTTAGAAAGATCATTGGAGATTTACGCAGCATTTGAAGTAAATCATAAGTTGTTGAATTGATAATAACTTGATGAAATGGAGATGTGTGTTCTTATTCAATAACGTGTATGGCTTACAACATGTAAGAGAGGAGCACTGTATCTGGAGTTAAAATAATCCCGCCTAGTTCACTCCGTTAGCTACATTTTACCCTCGATGTATTTGTTTCTACTTCTAAACTACAAAAAGAGGTTATTCAATTTTCGTAAGTTTGCTCGTTCAGTTAGAAACTTAACTTTCTTCAGAAATATTTACTTGCTAGGATTCTTCTCCCTGTTAGTCGCCCCAGGCGAGCGAGGCAAGAGATTGTACTCAGTTGGCATTCCGGAAGCCAACTCTTCAAGCCAAGTAACTCGAGAGGGCTCAATGCGAAATGCTTGTTATTTCTTGGTCCAAGAGCGGGTTCACGAAGATTCACAGAAGATATAAGAGGATAAGAAATTACTCATGTGCCAATACAGAAGAGTAGGAAATAACAATTCATCCGGAGAATCGAAGTTCTTCAAAGCTATAATAGAGTTGGGTATTGGTGTGTGTGTGATGATAATATGTTTAGTCATTTGGATACCGACCCCTGGTGATGAGGAAAAACACTTAACATCAAAAATCTAAGTATGTGACCATTGCTCTAATCGACATAATTATCCTAGATAAATGTTTGAACCAGAAATATGAATCTCATATACTCCAACTGACCAGTTTTATAAAGAGACAATCTTCTGATTTACATCAGCAGAGTCAGACAAATGGTGAACTATGTTGTAAAACAATTAGTTCATACAGGAATACACAGTGTGTAATTAGAATCGGCACATATAAAAGTGTGTGACTATTACAACGATAGGTTGAAATTATCCCAGTACTTTTAAGACAGAGCGTTAATATCCTTCAGTATTCCTTCCTTCGGAGGGAAAGTAAAGCCGGCGGTACCATGTCATAGATCTATGGCCTGTAAGAGATCCTTCCACTTACTAAACTTGTGTGAAGCTAAATTTCTACGTTAGATTTCGTTGTAACGCTCTATCAAAGTTCCAACGTTTACCACTAGGTGTCAATGATATCTGGTAGGGAAAGTTGGAACTACTTGAAAATGAACGAACTTGTAGCTCACCCTATGGGTGTCCGCTTGAAGCAGCTACAGCCTCTGGTGAGCTGAACATGTCCTCGGACACTCCCGGCAGTAAAATCCGTACGATAAATAAATACATACTAGAAATATAAATTGTAGGGCTTAAGACGCCTTTGAATCTGGTTGGAGCTGTCAGGGAGGCGTCTTTTGAATTAAAGGAAGTGTCTCTCAAAGTAGGCTACACTGGCACTGTTCCTAGCATCGAAGTGGTCATCGCAGCTTGTACTGGCCAGAGAATTGGAGAATTGTGAACTGTGCCATACCATTGGCGAAACATAACTATAATAGATTGAGAAATCCTGACAATATCATTTCCTTTGTAAATTGAATTGATATAATGAACAGTTCAATCGGAGTAAAATATCTGGTATGATTTCTTGGGACTATATACCGTCTAGGCGGGGGCGTGGTGGCGCAGTGGTCAAGCTCTTCGCCTCTCACCAAGGTGGACTGGGTTCGATTCCCGTTCAATGCAAGCGAGATTTTCGAACTGAAATGCCATGTCCTATGGTTCGGATTCCACTCAAAAAGGAGGGGCCCGTGGCTCATAATCACAAGATTCACGGTCACGTAAAACTACAATCTTCTTTTCCTTCCTTCTTATGACGCCTTATTGCAGTAGTCTCATACTTTCGCAAGTAGGCCCTACTAAGATTTTCATCAGAAGACACCTCCCGGAACAAAAACAATTTATTATTAATTTGGAGGTCATTGGGTCTCATAGTGATATACAAATCTCTAATAAGAGGTGGTACACTAAAAATAAATAGTAATAAAATATTTGAATTTCACTGATCCAAGATTAGTTTGTGTATCGCAATATAGCAGCTAGCCTGTTTTATGACTTAATACATAACCAGAGTTGAGAAACACTCGGTGTTCAGATAAGAGCGGAGAATGCGAGTCTCAGGAGGACACTTCTGCGAACACTACACACATCCACATGGGACATGATTATCAGGTCTTATCAGTAACTTATGTGACAGTTTATTATGCCTTAGGCTCGTAAATTCTGGGCAATGAGATGCATAACAAGGGAGGTTATGAAGGAATGTAAAGTAGCTCTGGAGTCAAAGAACAGATAAAGTAGAGGGCACCAAAAATATATTCATTGGATGTCTGTTAACGATTTAAGACCAAGATAAACAGGACATTCCAATCTAGATACGCAAAGACTTCTATGCGATAAAAGTAGTTGCATTTAATATGGGTGAAAAGCGAGCCATGTGAAAGTGGCCTTATATTAAACTCCACCCCTCACCCCCTCCATATGATGCCTGTCCACGTAAGGTGGTCCTGGATTGTACTCTCGGCTTTGACCAGAACATTCATTCTAGTTTGAGGGCTGGAACGGGCAGCAATCATTCCAGTAAACACAACTGAGCAGGCGAAGAATTCGAATCCAGGACCGTTACGTTCATCCTAAAAATGAATATTTGTGGTTTCCCTATTCTCTTTCAGGCGATTAATATCAGCCAACTTTCCAATCTGACCCCAAACTACAAGTTTACAGGATAATAGACAGACTACAATAACTCATAGACTATTTTTAGCCTATTTTCAATTTTGAAAAAAAAAAAAAGGCTTATGCGATCACCTTTTGCCCGTGTGTGTGTGCGTGTGTGTGTGTATATGTGTGTGTGTGTGTGTGTGTGAGGTGTGTGTGTGCCCCCCCCCCCTGATAAAATCTAAACGGCTGGAGCGATTTCAATGAAACTCAGTAAGTTCATAGCACTATTCCCGGCGACCTCGACCGTGCCCTTCAAATTTTGTTACGTCTCACCAATCCAACATGGCGGCTGTGCGAAATATTTCACTAGCTTTCAATATCTCCGAAACTATTATCGATATCGCCCTGAAATTGTGTACGGTGATAAAGGGCACTACTAGAAGTTCACCTATGAGACTTTCAAAAATCTGGTGACTACAAAACCAACATGGCGGTCAAGCGAATTTGAAGTATTTTAATATACATTTCTCGCGATTTAACTATCCAAACGTAATGAAACTTGGTACAGCAAATGTTTACACACATTGTAATGCACTGAAATCTAATTTAGTTCAATTGTTTACATAACCTCAAAATGGCGGCTGTGCGAAATATTTCACTGACATTCTATATCTCCGAAACTATTACAGATATCACCCTGCAATTTTGTACGGTGATAAAGGGTACTGATACAAGTTTACCTATGTATATTTCATTAAACCTCTAAAGTACAAAGCGAACATGGCGACCAAGCGAATTTGAAATATTTTAATAGTTTTTTCTCGTGATTTAACTCTCTGAGCGCAGTGAAATGTGGTACAGTAAATGATTTTGCAGATTGTAATGCACTGCCATCTAATTTAATTCAATTGTTTACATAACCTCAAGATGGCGGCTGTGTGAAATTTTAAAATTAAGTTTTTATTCTTGTGTCGTAATCATGCGATCGAAGTGAAAGTTTGAATAATGAAGCTAGGCAATAATTGTCCTTGAATGGTACATAACTCTATGGCCTATACATATAACAATCCTAAATGGCGAGCTTCCGAAATATTTAGACGGTTCTCAATATCTATGAATCTTTTACAGCAACCAAACTGAATTTTTTAATGTTCATAGAGACTATGAACATATGTGCACCTATAGGACTTTCAGTAACCTGGTGAGCACAAATCCAACATGGCGGCGACGCGAAGTATAAATATTTAAATGGACGTTTCTCGAGAATTAACTATCCGAGTGCCGTGAAACGTTGCACGTTAAATGCTTATACAAATGATGATCAACTGGCATGTAATTTATTTCAATTGTTTGCATAATCTTAAGATGGCTGGTGTGCGTGCTTAAAAAATCTCGTTTTTACTTCTTGTGTTCTAATCATGCGATTGAAATCTGAATACCACACGTACACAATGATCTTAATGTAATAGTACAAAAATAAAAATCCATCCTGGCGACCATCTGAAATATTTAGACGGTTCTCAATATCTAGGAATCTGTTTCAGCAATTAAACTGAAATGTTGTATGTTGATAGAGACAATTAACATGAGCAGGATATATGCAAATAGGCTGCATAGTTCTTCACGGAACTACTTGTTTCATATTTGAAACACTTCTGCAAGCCCATAAATATACAATAAACACCCAGCAACCTGGGGCACAGGAGATAGTAGTCTTCCCATAGGCGCTATATAGTCGGCCTGGAAGTCGATACCCAATATCAGGCTTCGTCCTACAGCCCGAATCGAGCGCGTGCCAACAGCACTTTTCTGAGTCGACCAGTACCAGTACATTCGGGGCCTTCGGGTAACTTGGAGCGCCCCCGTGTACAGGATGGGTGGGATATGACTTGGAACCCAAGAACATAAGATCCCCCACGTCATTAAGTGCCAAAAGACGTATAAAATGTAGAGTAAAAATAAGCGAAGTTTAGCTGACAAAATGGCTTAGTTACATTACTGAACGTCCAGCAGGCTAATCGTACAGTTTGTTTGAACTGTGTTGTGCGGGGTAACAATACTAGCCACCTTGCTTGGCATAGCAGAACGTACTGGTACTCCTGTCACAAACGCTTCTTGGCTGTGCCAAGTCTAGTTGTTAGTTAGTTATTGTTGTTTTAAGGGACAGAACGGTAAGGTCAACTGCCCCTAGTGTCTACTGAGCTGAGTAACTACACACATTAAATCATACTCAGTTTGGAAATTCATGTTCAATGTGGTTTTTCCTTGGTTTCCAGGCTCACTCCAGGGAAATGCTAGTACGGTATCTTATTTCAATTACCGGAACAACTACTTCCAATCCTAGGCTATAATAACGATTACAAACCCTAGACTACTAATGGCACCACGATAATACATGTTAACACACATGAACCATATGCATCACTTGCCATCACTTGTTATTTGTTTGTTGACACAGGCTAGAGCAGAATGTGGCTTATCATGGATGTCTGAGTCTCATTTAAGACTAAAATTACAGTACTTGGAAGCCTTGACATGTGTGGCGGCATTCGGGGCACAGTTAGTGCCTATGGAAAATTTGAAGTGCTATTGCACTGACTCATTGAGAAAAGCAGACACTCCGTGAGCCTAAAATTCAAGGACATGCTCATTGATACGTCAGTCACGCGGAGAGCTTGGCCGTGTCTCAATCGTGCTCTCAGTGCTTCTAGTGGGCAACTATGAGACTACCAGACTCACTTCAATATGTGAGCTGTCAAGGACATCGGCTCTTAATGATATGGGCGAAAGTAAAAATAAGAGAGTGAAATGAACCTACCACTACTGCCACAACTACTTCCAACTACAGACTTTTAATTAATTTACATACTAGAAGTAGAAATTAAAAAAAGTTAAGCAATACATAAAAAGAAAAGAAATACCCTAACTCTCCAAGACTGAGGATTGAAGGATGAAAGGAAGAAGAGGCATGAAAGATATATAGAGTACTGACGGTATGTGGTGAAACTTCAAGGAAAAGCTGAACACTCTGGGCAGACAGATTTCCAGCCACGTTTCAGTGGTGGGGAAACAGTGACAAGTCACTCGTCGTCCACCGTGCTGGGGAATTCATGTGTAAAGCCCCATATTCATAAGTTAGCTTGAGGCATTTACGTGAGGGGTGTCTCCTCCAACGCTTCGACCCCCACAAGTTATACTGTACTGCGACCTTGAAGCTTCATCACATTCTATTCGAGCTCTAAGAAAGGAGAGGAGAGATTCCGTCCCAAAGTCAGTGGAGAAAAGAGGAAAAACCGGACCCAGGTCACGGATCCTTCGGATTCTTTCAACTCCCAAACTCATCTGACGTGAGCCCTTGAGGGTCTTATGTAGTAGGCAGAAGATACCATAAAATGAAAGAAGACGTCCGACACCTCGAAGATTGAGGTTATCAGGAAAGACGAGACAAGGACCAATTGAGGTGTCAAAGTGAACGACACCCTAGGCCTTGGATACCCTAATACCGTTGGGGTCGGAAGAGAAAAAGGTCGACAGGGAAGACGACAGAGAGGAGCCTGGCACAAGTAAAATGAAGCAATGTTGGACTCAGCTTCGGTCCCGTGGTCACCAACCCACGTTCCAGTAGTTGTGAGCCTCTGATGTGAGGGCTGATGACCAAGAATGTCCTAAGCAACAACAACTTTACTGTAGTATTTGGGCTGGAATGGGATACACTCAGGCACGTGAGACTTGCTGACAAGAGGTGGCGACGCTTCACACATCAGCCACTCAAGAAATGGTTTTCCTCTTCTTCTGCAGGAAAATGCTTGGATGGTACGTTATATTAAGGCCACGACCACCTCACCCCCAATCACACTAGTACAAGGGCACACTAACAGAGATTATCCGACACATTTGCGCTGATGAACATGATATTACAATCTGCAAAACTTAAACAACAAAGCAGTTCATTGCGATCATTGAACTCACACGTGATGTGGAAAGTTTCATATTTTTGTTAATGAGATGTTCTCATCTTGAGAAGTGGTCTGTGAAAGTTCCTTATGGTCTGCTGGCCTGTGAATTACTAACCCCGATCATCTTCAAGTGACCAGTTAATGGTGAAAGTTCCCAGCCGTGAGTCCATTTACAGTTTGAAGATGCGGCTTGTAATTCATAATGTTGGTATACACCGAACTTAATATCTGTCGTCATTCATCATAAAACAAGCAAAACCGCTCTTCGTGCACTTTGTTAATGGAATGTGCAAAAAGGTAGGAAGCGTGACCGTTAATCTCGCGCTCACAAGCCACGGGATCTTCATTACACGTTAAACTCGAACCACTGGACGAGACATTTCACTTAAATATCCCACATGTATTAACCGGGAATCGAACCCGGTCCACCTTGGTGAGCGGCAAGCAGCTTGGCCAATAAAATGTCTGATATTAGACCTACAAAGAGCAATTGTATTAATTTAATAATAGCAACAGTCTCCCCAAAGGGGCTGAGGAGGATGAATGATAATAATGATAATAATTCAAAGGAAGTTTCCGTCATGCCAGTTGTGTCTGTGATTGGTTTAGTTACGAAGGTATGCTTGAAGAGACACCATATGCAGTTAATGCAAAAAGGCTGCTCTCCTTGGTAATGCAAGTATAACGCAAGGTTTTGCCTAGAAACCCAGTGCTATCATCACTGTCTTTGGTTCGCAAGGAGTCCAACAGTTTTGTAATTCTATGTAAATGTCATATATAATAGTAATAATAACAAGATGTTCAGCAAAGAACATATAGCCTTCTTTCTCCTAAATGTATGGGTATACTTATAACTCTTTGTCCTTATCAAGGAGTAGACTATAACTGAATGTTCGTTGTATTGTAGTAGCTTGTACTGAAACCTAGCGGTGAATTAATAGTATATCTTGTACGCCTCTGAGAGCTGAATGGGCAGGCAGTTTAAAGCAACCAGGAGGGATGCGATCCAGGTGGCAGAGCTTAAAGGTAATCGGAGCGGAGTCATGGCTAGAAGTTGAACTAGTACAAAATTGTAAAACTTCAGGAGGCCAGGTATTTGCAAAGCGGAATGTTTGGAACAATTATCCAAGTAACCCGCAAGAGGAGAGCACCGTACAGAGGCAATTAGAAGGTTGTGGATGACAACGTGTATCTTGTTTTTCTATTGTCATTTCTCTTTTGGCTTCTGTTTATATGCGATGCTGGGGCTGTGATTATTAATAAACGAGTGTATACTTTAGCCTCTCCTTTGAGCTAAATAGCATTTTAATTTGTATCTGTGGAAGGAGCTCGTCCACATCATTTGTAGAGGAATTCAAGTAAAAAATTTAACTCTAGTAGGTTTCGAAACTTAGCTGACTGCGTGAGAGTTTAACTCTCTAGCACAGAGCCAACCAAGCATGTCTAAACATATAAGTGGTTGATACAATACTATTTCGACGCTATTTCCATCTAGCGTTAATTGCTCGAAATACTAAGAGATTGAATTTACCGGCTATCTCTCGTAAATATGAAATGCGCCCCAATGAGAATGTTAGCTTGACCAAAGAAACTTGCAACAACAATATAGAGAGATCGGTGATTGTCACGACTAGAAGATGACTGAGAACACCATGACCGGTTTACAGTCTAGATATTAAAATGTTTTAAAATTAAGTTTTGAATTACCTTGTTACGATTTAAACCTTCTCCATTTTGGATATCCGTGTTCTTCGTGCTCATTTGAAACGACACAAAGATTGAGAATCGATATATATATTTTTAAGCTGTCGCCGAGAACGTCTAGTCATCTCATCAAAGGTAAGTCCTTTACCGTTTGAAGTATCATGCATGAAAATGTAATTAGAAGTTGCCGACTAAGAAAAACATCCTCCAATCTTTGGTGTTAGCATGACCCTTTATTATATAAATAGGTTCGGAGATCTTTCTGGTTTGAGGTTAAGTTGTTGACTTGTGTAATTGTTCCCTTATTATTATATAAACGTAGTGGGCGATCGCGTTGGTTTTATTTTAAGGGGTTTGTATCTTTCGGGTTTTGTAATTTTGCCTTTTCACTCGCGTGTTGTTGCGTTTTGTTATGCTGGATAATGGAATGTTTAAGAGTGAATGCCTAGTGTTTTATTTTGGCGTTCTGCCATGGGGTTAGCTCGCAGTTTACGTGGATCTACCATGGGGTTAGTTCCACGTGTTGTTGTTGTCAGTTTCACTGGATGATAATTGAGGGTTATTTTGTTGTTTCATGTATTTGTGTTTTGTGTATTTAATTTAAGACTACGTATTCCTCCTTAACATTCCATTATAAGCTCTTCCTTGTTCTTTCCTTGTGGGTGGGTAGATATTGTTTGTTTAACTTGGGTTTTGACTGGACAGTGGTTCATTGTGTATGTTTCCTTGTGTTTCTTTTAGTCCAGTCAAGAAACGACGCGAGAGCTCGTTATGTTATTAAATGAGATCTATCGGTTATTATTTCGGGTGGTAGTATGTGTGCTTCTTACATCTGTCCGGAGGTTGTGATTGGTGCTCATATCGCCTCAAGTTATGTAACTGAATCTTATACTTCGTTCGAGAAGAAGTCTTATTCTGGAAGTTCATGAAATCATTTTTGTAGGTTATTAATTTTGGGATTGTTATTTGTTTGTCTCTTATCGTGGTAAATGTTTGAACTGATCTATGTTTCGTAAGGGGTTGGTATGTCATGTCATGTTTTAGTGAAGTTCGGGTACGTTTTGTTATGTTCTGTGTGATGTCATTTGTTCTTGTACTGTTTTGTTTCTTGGGTTGTTTGTATATGATGTGACATACTGTGCCCAACTCTAGGAATGGGTATTCCAAGATTCAGACGATATCAAGGGAAAGGCTACAGCCGCTTTTGAAAGTAGAGATATTTGAATATCGCGCTCCATTACTTCTAGAAGGGAATGGAAATTTTATGCAGCCAAGAGCATGTCAAGTGACGTAGCGAGTAATAGCAGAGGTCGAGACAATTTGTTGATTAAATAGTTAGCCATGGAGTAGTGACTTGAGACTTGGATCAGATTACTGGCACGGCCAAATGAAAGAGAATGCACTTAGTATCAAGTAAATCGGACCAGGGATACCAGAGATATGAGGATTTCCAAATTTCAGCGTGATTCAGCGAGGACCTGACCGTTTTGAATAAAAGCCGGCCGGCCCAAGCAACATGAGCTCACTTCGAACCAAGCTCTTGCATGACAAGGTGCTGCAACGTTGAGCCAAGGCACATGGTTGCCGGATCTACGCAGAAGATATCTTTAAATTGTGATAGTCACAAAAGTGCTGCGATACATGTGGAACATAATAAGTTTCAGGCAGAGAGAATCACTAAGGTGATTGTTATTTTTCTACGGACACTGGTGAAATACTTTATTTCTATATGGACATATGCTAGACTTTGTCTAGAAAGTACTTTGTCACAGTCCAGTAATAATAATTCAATACTTGGATATTTTAGTCCAATTAGTCAGTTTCATAAATTGTAACTTGATAACCACTCCGATCTTTCAGTATATTGAAGGCCAGTCTATCACGGTGTTGTTCATTAGCCGACGAAGGGAAACTATAAGTTGCTTAGCGCATGATAGATGGTGATAAGCCATGCCCAGGGAACGATCTTCAGAACAGCCGTTGATTGATTTAGACTGTCAGTGTTTTCTTGTACTGAAAAGATTACCGTGAGTTATGTTACAACTGACATATTTGAGAATAGATCACTTGGATCTGACCCCATTTAAGCGAAATGCTATGGACTTAATAGAAGTCAATATTAAAATGGATCAGCAGTTACTTCAAACTTCAAGAAATATTTCCACTATGTCGTGTTAGACAGATTGTGGGTATATAATGGCGGCCGATACAAGGATTAGACGTGCGTGTCCGTTAGGGCATGTATCTGGATAAATCTGGTACAGACCAGGTTCACTACGCTTCAAGACCAACGAGAAATGTAAGCCACATTTACTTTTATATTATGCCTAGCTAATTGGAACAAACTCATTTTCTGCAGATGACCAACACATTTGTTTTTCTTCGTATTTAAATCTTGCAATGATTTACGCAAGACATATTAGAGTTATTCTGAGTATTTTCAGCACTCAGAACAGTTTAGGATCGATGACCGAGCAGAACGAGCATTTATTTGAATGTTTCATATTTTTGATAATCACGGTAATCAGCCGATGTAACTGTAAAAGTTAATAATTATTTTTGTTGAGAAATGGATGTTTTATCCATATTCGAAGAATCGAACATGTGGATTCTCACATAATGAAATAATAATTAAATATATTTAAAATAATATAACTAATAATAATAATAATAATCCACTAATAATAATAATAATAATGATTTTCATAACTTTTCTAAATAATTCTTGGATCTTATATTTTCTAATAATCACATTTATTGAGAGAGAGCTTATGAAGTAGTTTAATCATTTCTAGTTTGGAACAGGTGATTTTCCGAAGGAGAGTGGTTAGCGCAAGCCCGCATTCAACCAACATTACAGTTCTAGTTGAACAGTTAATATTTGCAATGAGCAAAGTATATTTTTCAGATAACACGGAGAGGCATGAAACGGGAAGCAAATGATATTTGTATCAATTAGGATATTTTTGTATTTATATAAAATCATGACGTAAATACACATTCGAAAGTGAAATAGAGATTATCATAAGTATGGTAACTTCACGGGTTGAACTGAATGGTAAAATAAAATAAACTTGTAAGTTTATATGTCTTCCAGTGTTGATAACAAGCAGAGGCTTGATTTATTGTATAAATTTTGGGAAGAAAATGTATGTGTGTGGAGTAGTTGAAATGCCATTCCCAGGTGCGCATGTATAAGTCGCAGGAATGAGGAGGTTTTTATTTGAGCATCAATCAAATAGCAGGTTCGATGACTCAGTGTTAAAGAAGGAGTATTGGAACTACACATTGCGTCGTATGAATGACCCAAAGGTTATTTCTTAAAAACCATCAGTTCTTATTTCAACCATGTTTACGGATTCCATTAAGACTTTGATTTTGCTAGAACCCGGATTTGTCATGATAGTATTTTATTCTTCTTCAGAGGAAGACCTTTGCCGTTGTTGTTGGAATATTGTGTTCTTATAAAAATAATAGAATGGGCCACTGCCAATTAAAAATAATTCTATAACCACGAATAATTTGAAGGATGTTTTCAATCCTAGTGCCATGAACTAAATGAATTTATTATGAAGCTACAATTCTTATTTCCGCATTCTGCTAAAGAATTGCAAGTTGTGAAAGTTACTAAAATGGCCACAAATATAAATATTTTTCTTAATAATGATTCCAAGTGGAAAATCGAATAATTGAATGGTCCAACAATTTTTTGATCAAGTTGATGATTCAGAAATCATATATTTTGTTAGGAACTTGAAGTTTATAATCGAGTCACTTCTCGAAACGTTTAATGTCAGAAGAACAATTAATTTTGTTGTGCTTCGCACAGTTCTTCGATACTATGCGCAATGGTCAAATACTTTTCAGATGTTGTTATTAATATGTGTACATAATTTGTGTTGATTCAGAGATAATAATATTTTTTGACAATATTTATTTTTGAAACTGGAAAAATAAGTGAAAGTTAAAAAAAATCTATAAACACTTATTCTACGAGTGTTAATATTATGTAAAAATTCAACCAGTGAACTACAGTATTTCCAGTAAAGACAATTAAATTTGAACTGGATTTAATCATAAATAATGGATATAATTTTGGAACACAGTCTACAGGACTGATAATCAGACTTGTGTCTCCAAAGATAATTGTCCAATGTGTTGGAAAATTTCTGTACATTGTGTAAATAGTAATGTGGGTCGCCACACATGAATGATGCTGCTTTGAGCATTTTATTTTGCAGTCAATTTTAAATTCAGAATAAAATGAGATAATTTTACATGATGTGTTATGCCCAGTTGAATCTCCTTCTATCCTTATTGTTGCATTGAGCCAAAAATCAGTAAAGCATTTTTTTTCATTTGATGTCGTTTTTGCGATTAGCTTTAACCCATCTGGCGCCCCGGGATATTTTGACTCTCGTGCTGACTGATTCTTGGTAAAATACATATGTGGTCGTGCGGACTCCGGTCTAAACGGGCACATAAAATAAGATAGAGAGAGAAATGGCTTCGAACGTGGGGCTCGAGTTAGACACGGTCAATCGCATGCCGATTTAAATTGTAATAATTTTTATATAGATATTTTGGGAGTTGAGAGATGTCTGGTTTGGATGAATAAATTAGTAGGAAACCCAATTAGTGGGGAAAATTAAAAATTTAACTGGGTTAATAATTAGAATGGGTTTGATTATTTTTGATAATGTCTTAACCATTAGGGCGTCAAGTAAATTCAGTAGTAAGCGTTCGATGACTGGACATACGCATTATTAGAATCCAGGTGGAGGATATTTGAGAACTTGCATATTTTTCTTGTGATATTGTGGTAAACGTAATTCGTAAAAGTAGAGAATTTTGTTTTTCCATCACGTCGACATTAGGACAAATCTCATTTTATTAGAGTGTTCCAATTAGCTATTCATATTTCTTGTTCTAATTATAAGCTTGTGTCTGCCAATATGTATACCCCTAAGTTTTGAATAATAATTGAAAATTATGGAAGAGATGATGAGGATGATGAGGAGTTTGGAAGAGAGTTCCAAAGAAGCTGGACGGCGTGTAGCAGCCATTATGAAAGAAAATACAGAGGCTTTGGAAAAGAAACTTAAAGAAAATTCTGAATCTTTAGAAAATAAACTTAAAGAAAATTCTGATTCTTTAGAAAATAAATTTAAAGAAAGTTTAAATGATAAACTTAAGGAAAATTCTGATTCTTTAGAAAATAAACTTAAAGAAAGTTTAAATGAGAAACTTAAAGAAAAATCTGATTCTTTAAAAAATAAACTTAAAGAAAGTTCTGATTCTTTAAAAGATAACTTGAAAGAAAATTTAAATAGTAAATTTAATTCTATGGAAAATAAATTTAAAGAGAATTCCGAAATTTTGAAAATGTCACTTGAGAGTAAAATGACTAAATTATGCGAAAAAACACATGAGCTCGAAACTTCATTAGCCACTAACGCAAGTTTAATGGACGATAAATTTCGCGATGCCGATCTAAGATCCCAAAGCTTAGCTGATAGGATATAACATGGTCTTAGGAAAGTTGGTGAAGACATGATCAACCTAGAAGTCAGAGTGAAGAAAGAGAGCAATGAGATGGCAATTCTAGTTGTTCAACGTTTGACAGAACAATTCAAAGAACTCGTAATGGGAGAAATAAGAGAAGGTGTGATTAATGAATTACAAACTGAAATTAAAACCACAATTATCGATGAGATTAAAGACACACTCAAGCCGGAGAACCAAGAGGGAGTCAAGGAAATTAGGGAATCTTTGTCATCCCATATTCAAGTAATTTCCAAAGATATTCAAGCAACTCAGAAGGACATATCAGATGTGACAGGGTCGTTGAAAAGTCACGAGGCTGTTATGAACCAGATATCCACTGATGTCAAGGAGAACTGTAAGGAAACCGAAGCAATTAAAAAAATGGCAGAAGAAAACCATAAGGAAATTGAGGCTATGAAAACCCAAATCAAGGACGAGAAACGACCATCTGTTGAAAATGCCAAGTATAAGGGGAGAAGAACAGATACAGATAAACCTAGGAGCAGCTTGAGAAACTGATAGTCAAAGACAGGATGAGGTCAGGACGATATTTCAATCCAACCCCATAACTGTATTCAAGAATGTAGAGGATAACCCTTCTAAATTTTCAGGGCGAGATTCTGTGACACCCGTAGAATTCTTGAGAGAAGCAGGTGATTACCTAAAAGATTCCAAAATCCCTAAGGAAAGACAGATCCGAGTGATAGGGAAATTTTTGGAAGGTCCTGCACTTCTTTGGTTTAGAGCTTTTAGGTCCACTCTCACCAATTTTGAGGAGTTTTCCCGTGGGTTATTAAAAAAGTTTTGGTCCCCGGAAACCCAACAGCAAGTCAGAGCAGAATTTTATTCAAAGAGATTCTCGACGTCACAACCTACTCGATACTCTACGTACTTTTCAGGACAGCTTTCTAAACTACAACATTTAGATCCGCCGATGCCAGATAATGAATTAATTACCGCATTAATACGTCAGTTTCCAGCAGACGTCCAAAGAACTTTGATCGCTGCTGACATTTATAATATGGAGCAATTTGATGAGGTATTGCAGAAACTTGATCACACGAACGCTCAATTCTTCCATCAGAAGGGAGGAAAGAATAACAACGCTGTGTACGCTGTTATGGCCGACAGTTATTCCCAAACACCTCGAGAGATTCGAGAGGGGCGAGAGGAGAAAACGCCGAGGGAAGAGCCCGATAAAAGAGGATGGAATCAGTACAATAACAGATACAGTTACAAGCCTTATGCGAGACCGGATGGTGGATATCGATATAATACTCGATGGAGAAGGCCAAGGGATAATCAAGGAAGGTACCAGGAAAGAAGGTACTATGGTAGAAACAATAACTACAATAACAGAGGGAATGTGAATACTCGTCAGTCCAATGAAGAGTTCAATAAGGAGACGAGGAAGAACTTGGAAGAAAGACACCAAGAAAACTTGCAGTTCTTGGAACAGAAGTCCAATGAACCAGGTCCATCGGGAACACAACAATCCCGGGGGAATGGAAAAGAAAAAAAACTTCGAATTCACAGTAGAAGATAGAATTTTAAACACTTTCACTTCCAGGATTATTAAATGGCAAGCAGAGGATGATGACTTAATTCAACATAATAACGAACGGAAAGAAATTGGTACAAGAATTAAAATGCCAATCATGTCATGCGAAGTATTCGGTATGCCTGTCGATACTTTAATTGATACTGGGGCTATGCTTTGTCTTGTGAGCGAGAAGCTTTATATTCTGTGGAATCTCAAAGAGAATTTAGAGGAGATTCCAGTATCAGGAATTAAAATCCAAGGAATAATACCCAACAAAATATCTCTGTGTAAAACACAATTATACTTATGTGTTACTATTGGAGGACATGATTTCCGACATGTGTTTGTAGTAATGAAGGACATGGCTTTTGACATGATATTGGGAGCGGATTTCATTCAGAAATATCAAGCAGTGATAGACATGAAGACAGAGACGATCAGATTCAAGAATACCGAAGAGATAAACTTCGAGGGAAAAGAAGAGGAAGACATCGAGGGAGATGCTCAATGGTCTCTGATTTTTCATGAAGCTGAAGGAAGAGAAGTCTACACTGAGAAGGAGTCCCCAGAACTAGGAAAAATTTTGGAAGAGTATCACGATATTTTTGATATTAAACCTGGTGAAATTAAAGATTTTGAATATCGTATTCGTGTAAATGATGATGCACCTTTCCATGCTAAATTGTATCCGGTAGCGGAAAAGCATCGATAAAGGGTAAAAGTGCTTATCAAAGAGATGGAAAGCAACAATGTGATTGAAAAGTACACTACCTCTTATGTCAATCCATTAGCAGTAGTGTCTAAGCAAGATGGAAGTCTGAGACTATGTTTAGACGCGCGAAATTTGAATTCAAGATTGCTGCCAGAGTATGACAGACCACCAATCATTAGGGAACTGTTAAGGAAATTCCAAGGCAAGGTCTGGTTCTCTAACATTGATCTCACCTCGTCCTACCACCACATTAGGCTTAGTGAAGATTCCAAAAAGTTTACAGGATTTATGTTTGACCAGCAGACATATGTATTCCGCCGTCTACCATTTGGAGTCAAAACATCTGGATCTGTTTTGATCAGAGCACTGGAACAAAACTTGAGTCCTGAAGTAAAAGAGATAGCAATTCGTAACATAGATGATATCCTAATTGCATCTGAGACTAAGGAGGAACATTTATTACATCCTCAGATGTTATTCGCAGATTTGAGAAAAGCGAACTTTAAAGTAAACCTTCGAAAATGTCAGTTCTTTCGGAAGGAAATAAAATTTTTGGGCCACATTTTGGATGGTGAAGGATACCGTCCCAATAAGACAAAGATACAGGTGATTGCAAATTTCCCTAGACCTACTAGAGTGAAGAATGTCCGCAGTTTTCTCGGGACATGCCAATTCTTTGCAGGGCATTGTCCAAGCTCCACCAAGACGGTTGCTCCATTGCAGGAATTATTAAAAAAAGGAAACAAATGGAAATGGAATGAAGATTGTGAACAATCATTTCAAGATGCCAAGAGGTTATTGGTAAACAGCGTGAAATTAGAGTATCCTGACTTTACAAAGAATTTCATCATAGAATCTGATGCATCCACCGTAGGGATTGGAGCTATTCTTCTTCAAGAAGATGACGATCACAAGAGACGTTACCTGGCGTTCATAAGCAGGAAACTTCGTCCATCAGAAAGGAATTATTACACCACAGAGTTAGAAGCACTTGCTGTAATCTTCGCGTTGGAGTCATGGAAGAAAATGTTAATTGGACATTCAGTAATTGTGAGGACTGATCACCATGCATTGGAGTTTATCTTGAGAACAAACTTTGCCAGTGATAGGATAACTAGATGGTCACTTTTTATTCAACAATTCAACCTAGTTATTGAACACACTCCTGGAAAGTTGAACGTTGGAGCTGATTTATTGAGTAGAGCAGTGGAGTCTACATCTAAGGTTTTTCAAGTTAACCTGACGCAGGAGGATGAGGATACCTTGAGAAGGTTAAGATTGTTGCATTTATCCCAGAGGAGAGACCGACGTTTTAGAAACATTTTTCGTTTTCTACAGGGAGACATGGATCCAAATGATGATGATATTGTGGAAGTAAACAACAATGGAAGCTATGAAATTGCCAATACACGAACTGGTAACATCGTGGGAACTTATAATGCAGCGAATTTGAAGATTTACTATTCAAGAACCAGATGATTTAATGTGTAGATAGGAAAAATAAAAAATTTTCAATTTTTATTTCTTGCTAGGTGTGGGGTGGATGTGCCCAACTCTAGGAATGGGTATTCCAAGATTCAGACACCTAGATATCAAGGGAAAGGCTACAGCCGCTTTTTAAAGTTGAGATATTTGAATATCGCGCTCCATTACTTCTAGAAGGGAATGGAAATTTTATGCAGCCAAGAGCTGACCTAGCGAGTAATAGCAGAGGTCGAGACTATTTGTTGATTAAATAGTTAGCCATGGAGTAGAGACTTGAGACTTAGATCAGATTACTGGCACGGCCAAATGAAAGAGAATGCACTTAGTATCAAGTAAATCGGACCAGGGATATCAGAGATATGAGGATTTCCAGATTTCAGCGTGATTCAGCGTGGACCTGACCGTTTTGAATAAAAGCCGACCGGCCCAAGCAACATGAGCTCACTTCGAACCAAGCTCTTGCATGACAAGGTGCTGCCACGTTGAGCCAAGGCACATGGTTGCCGGATCTACGCAGAAGATATCTTTAAATTGTGATAGTCACAAAAGTGCTGCGATACATGTGGAACATAGTAAGTTTCAGGCAGAGAGAATCACTAAGGTGATTGTTATTTTTCTACGGACACTGGTGAAATACTTTATTTCTATATGGACATATGCTAGACTTTGTCTAGAAAGTACTTTGTCACAGTCCAGTAATAATAATTCAATACTTGGATATTTTAGTCCAATTAGTCAGTTTCATAAATTGTAACTTGATAACCACTCCGATCTTTCAGTATATTGAAGGCCAGTCTATCACGGTGTTGTTCATTAGCCGACGAAGGGAAACTATAAGTTGCTTAGCGCATGATAGATGGTGATAAGCCATGCCCAGGGAACGATCTTCAGAACAGCCGTTGATTGATTTAGACTGTCAGTGTTTTCTTGTACTGAAAAGATTACCGTGAGTTATGTTACAACTGACATATTTGAGAATAGATCACTTGGATCTGACCCCATTTAAGCGAAATGCTATGGACTTAATAGAAGTCAATATTAAAATGGATCAGCAGTTACTTCAAACTTCAAGAAATATTTCCACTATGTCGTGTTAGACAGATTGTGGGTATATAATGGCGGCCGATACAAGGATTAGACGTGCGTGTCCGTTAGGGCATGTATCTGGATAAATCTGGTACAGACCAGGTTCACTACGCTTCAAGACCAACGAGAAATGTAAGCCACATTTACTTTTATATTATGCCTAGCTAATTGGAACAAACTCATTTTCTGCAGATGACCAACACATTTGTTTTTCTTCGTATTTAAATCTTGCAATGATTTACGCAAGACATATTAGAGTTATTCTGAGTATTTTCAGCACTCAGAACAGTTTAGGATCGATGACCGAGCAGAACGAGCATTTATTTGAATGTTTCATATTTTTTGATAATCACGGTAATCAGCCGATGTAACTGTAAAAGTTAATAATTATTTTTGTTGAGAAATGGATGTTTTATCCATATTCGAAGAATCGAACATGTGGATTCTCACATAATGAAATAATAATTAAATATATTTAAAATAATATAACTAATAATAATAATAATAATAATCCACTAATAATAATAATAATGATTTTCATAACTTTTCTAAATAATTCTTGGATCTTATATTTTCTAATAATCACATTTATTGAGAGAGAGCTTATGAAGTAGTTTAATCATTTCTAGTTTGGAACAGGTGATTTTCCGAAGGAGAGTGGTTAGCGCAAGCCCGCATTCAACCAACATTACAGTTCTGGTTGAACAGTTAATATTTGCAATGAGCAAAGTATATTTTTCAGATAACACGGAGAGGCATGAAACGGGAAGCAAATGATATTTGTATCAATTAGGATATTTTTGTATTTATATAAAATCATGACGTAAATACACATTCGAAAGTGAAAGAAATAGAGATTATCATAAGTATGGTAACTTCACGGGTTGAACTGAATGGTAAAATAAAATAAACTTGTAAGTTTATAAGTCTTCCAGTGTTGATAACAAGCAGAGGCTTGATTTATTCTATAAATTTTGGGAAGAAAATGTATGTGTGTGGAGTAGTTGAAATGCCATTCCCAGGTGCGCATGTATAAGTCGCAGGAATGAGGAGGTTTTTATTTGAGCATCAATCAAATAGCAGGTTCGATGACTCAGTGTTAAAGAAGGAGTATTGGAACTACACATTGCGTCGTATGAATGACCCAAAGGTTATTTCTTAAAAACCATCAGTTCTTATTTCAACCATGTTTACGGATTCCATTAAGACTTTGATTTTGCTAGAACCCGGATTTGTCATGATAGTATTTTATTCTTCTTCAGAGGAAGACCTTTGCCGTTGTTGTTGGAATATTGTGTTCTTACAAAAATAATAGAATGGGCCACTGCCAATTAAAAATAATTCTATAACCACGAATAATTTGAAGGATGTTTTCAATCCTAGTGCCATGAACTAAATGAATTTATTATGAAGCTACAATTCTTATTTCCGCATTCTGTCGAAGAATTGCAAGTTGTGAAAGTTACTAAAATGGCCACAAATATAAATATTTTTCTTAATAATGATTCCAAGTGGAAAATCGAATAATTGAATGGTCCAACAATTTTTTGATCAAGTTGATGATTCAGAAATCATATATTTTGTTAGGAACTTGAAGTTCATAATCGAGTCACTTCTCGAAACGTTTAATGTCAGAAGAACAATTAATTTTGTTGTGCTTCGCACAGTTCTTCGATACTATGCTCAATGGTCAAATACTTTTCAGATGTTGTTATTAATATGTGTACATAATTTGTTTTGATTCAGAGATAATAATATTTTTTGACAATAGTTATTTTTGAAACTGGAAAAATAAGTGAAAGTTAAAAAAATTCTATGAACAATTATTCTACGAGTGTTAATATTATGTAAAAATTCAACCAGTGAACTACAGTATTTCCAGTAAAGACAATTAAATTTGAACTGGATTTAATCATAAATAATGGATATAATTTTGGAACACAGTCTACAGGACTGATAATCAGACTTGTGTCTCCAAAGATAATTGTCCAATGTGTTGGAAAATTTCTGTACATTGTGTAAATAGTAATGTGGGTCGCCACACATGAATGATGCTGCTTTGAGCATTTTATTTTGCAGTCAATTTTAAATTCAGAATAAAATGAGATAATTTTACATGATGTGTTATGCCCAGTTGAATCTCCTTCTATCCTTATTGTTGCATTGAGCCAAAAATCAGTAAAGCATTTTTTTTCATTTGATGTCGTTTTTGCGATTAGCTTTAACCCATCTGGCGCCCCGGGATATTTTGACTCTCGTGCTGACTGATTCTTGGTAAAATACATAAGTGGTCGTGCGGACTCCGGTCTAAACGGGCACATAAAATAAGATAGAGAGAGAAATGGCTTCGAACGTGGGGCTCGAGTTAGACACGGTCAATCGCATGCCGATTTAAATTGTAATAATTTTTATATAGATATTTTGGGAGTTGAGAGATGTCTGGTTTGGATGAATAAATTAGTAGGAAACCCAATTAGTGGGGAAAATTAAAAATTTAACTGGGTTAATAATTAGAATGGGTTTGATTATTTTTGATAATGTCTTAACCATTAGGGCGTCAAGTAAATTCAGTAGTAAGCGTTCGATGACTGGACATACGCATTATTAGAATCCAGGTGGAGGATATTTGAGAACTTGCATATTTTTCTTGTGATATTGTGGTAAACGTAATTCGTAAAAGTAGAGAATTTTGTTTTTTCCATCACGTCGACATTAGGACAAATCTCATTTTATTAGAGTGTTCCAATTAGCTATTCATATTTCTTGTTCTAATTATAAGCTTGTGTCTGCCAATATGTATACCCCTAAGTTTTGAATAATAATTGAAAATTATGGAAGAGATGATGAGGATGATGAGGAGTTTGGAAGAGAGTTCCAAAGAAGCTGGACGGCGTGTAGCAGCCATTATGAAAGAAAATACAGAGGCTTTGGAAAAGAAACTTAAAGAAAATTCTGATTCTTTAGAAAATAAACTTAAAGAAAATTCTGATTCTTTAGAAAATAAACTTAAAGAAAGTTTAAATGATAAACTTAAGGAAAATTCTGATTCTTTAGAAAATAAACTTAAAGAAAGTTTAAATGAGAAACTTAAAGAAAATTCTGATTCTTTAAAAAATAAACTTAAAGAAAGTTCTGATTCTTTAAAAGATAACTTGAAAGAAAATTTAAATAGTAAATTTACTTCTATGGAAAATAAATTTAAAGAGAATTCCGAAATTTTGAAAATGTCACTTGAGAGTAAAATGACTAAATTATGCGAAAAAACACATGAGCTCGAAACTTCATTAGCCACTAACGCAAGTTTAATGGACGATAAATTTCGCGATGCCGATCTAAGATCCCAAAGCTTAGCTGATAGGATAGAACATGGTCTTAGGAAAGTTGGTGAAGACATGATCAACCTAGAAGTCAGAGTGAAGAAAGAGAGCAATGAGATGGCAATTCTAGTTGTTCAACGTTTGACAGAACAATTCAAAGAACTCGTAATGGAAGAAATAAGAGAAGGTGTGATTAATGAATTACAAACTGAAATTAAAACCACAATTATCGATGAGATTAAAGACACACTCAAGCCGGAGAACCAAGAGGGAGTCAAGGAAATTAGGGAATCTTTGTCATCCCATATTCAAGTAATTTCCAAAGATATTCAAGCAACTCAGAAGGACATATCAGATGTGACAGGGTCGTTGAAAAGTCACGAGGCTGTTATGAACCAGATATCCACTGATGTCAAGGAGAACTGTAAGGAAACCGAAGCAATTAAAAAAATGGCAGAAGAAAACCATAAGGAAATTGAGGCTATGAAAACCCAAATCAAGGACGAGAAACAGTCTGACCATCTGTTGAAAATGCCAAGTATAAGGGGAGAAGAACAGATACAGATAAACCTAGGAGCAGCTAGAGAAACTGATAGTCAAAGACAGGATGAAGTCAGGACGATATTTCAATCCAACCCCATAACTGTATTCAAGAATGTAGAGGATAAGCCTTCTAAATTTTCAGGGCGAGATTCTGTGACACCCGTAGAATTCTTGAGAGAAGCAGGTGATTACCTAAAAGATTCCAAAATCCCTAAGGAAAGACAGATCCGAGTGATAGGGAAATTTTTGGAAGGTCCTGCACTTCTTTGGTTTAGAGCTTTTAGGTCCACTCTCACCAATTTTGAGGAGTTTTCCCGTGGGTTATTAAAAAAGTTTTGGTCCCCGGAAACCCAACAGCAAGTCAGAGCAGAATTGTATTCAAAGAGATTCTCGACGTCACAACCTACTCGATACTCTACGTACTTTTCTGGACAGCTTTCTAAACTACAACAATTAGATCCACCGATGCCAGATAATGAATTAATTACCGCATTAATACGTCAGTTTCCAGCAGACGTCCAAAGAACTTTGATCGCTGCTGACATTTATAATATGGAGCAATTTGATGAGGTATTGCAGAAACTTGATCACACGAACGCTCAATTCTTCCATCAGAAGGGAGGAAAGAATAACAACGCTGTGTACGCTGTTATGGCCGACAGTTATTCCCAAACACCTCGAGAGATTCGAGAGGGGCGAGAGGAGAAAACGCCGAGGGAAGAGCCCGATAAAAGAGGATGGAATCAGTACAATAACAGATACAGTTACAAGCCTTATGCGAGACCGGATGGTGGATATCGATATAATACTCGATGGAGAAGGCCAAGGGATAATCAAGGAAGGTACCAGGAAAGAAGGTACTATGGTAGAAACAATAACTACAATAACAGAGGGAGTGTGAATACTCGTCAGTCCAATGAAGAGTTCAATAAGGAGACGAGGAAGAACTTGGAAGAAAGACACCAAGAAAACTTGCAGTTCTTGGAACAGAAGTCCAATGAACCAGGTCCATCGGGAACACAACAATCCCGGGGGAATGGAAAAGAAAAAAAAACTTCGAATTCACAGTAGAAGATAGAATTTTAAACACTTTCACTTCCAGGATTATTAAATGGCAAGCTGAGGATGATGACTTAATTCAACATAATAACGAACGGAAAGAAATGGGTACAAGAATTAAAATGCCAATCATGTCATGCGAAGTATTCGGTATGCCTGTCGATACTTTAATTGATACTGGGGCTATGCTTTGTCTTGTGAGCGAGAAGCTTTATATTCTGTGGAATCTCAAAGAGAATTTAGAGGAGATTCCAGTATCAGGAATTAAAATCCAAGGAATAATACCCAACAAAATATCTCTGTGTAAAACACAATTATACTTATATGTTACTATTGGAGGACATGATTTCCGACATGTGTTTGTAGTAATGAAGGACATGGCTTTTGACATGATATTGGGAGCGGATTTCATTCAGAAATATCAAGCAGTGATAGACATGAAGACAGAGACGATCAGATTCAAGAATACCGAAGAGATAAACTTCGAGGGAAAAGAAGAGGAAGACATCGAGGGAGATGCTCAATGGTCTCTGATTTTTCATGAAGCTGAAGGAAGAGAAGTCTACACTGAGAAGGAGTCCCCAGAACTAGGAAAAATTTTGGAAGAGTATCACGATATTTTTGATATTAAACCTGGTGAAATTAAAGATTTTGAATGTCGTATTCGTGTAAGGGTAAAAGTGCTTATCAAAGAGATGGAAAGCAACAATGTGATTGAAAAGTACACTACCTCTTATGTCAATCCATTAGCAGTAGTGTCTAAGCAAGATGGAAGTCTGAGACTATGTTTAGACGCGCGAAATTTGAATTCAAGATTGCTGCCAGAGTATGACAGACCACCAATCATTAGGGAACTGTTAAGGAAATTCCAAGGCAAGGTCTGGTTCTCTAACATTGATCTCACCTCGTCCTACCACCACATTAGGCTTAGTGAAGATTCCAAAAAGTTTACAGGATTTATGTTTGACCAGCAGACATATGTATTCCGCCGTCTACCATTTGGAGTCAAAACATCTGGATCTGTTTTGATCAGAGCACTGGAACAAAACTTGAGTCCTGAAGTAAAAGAGATAGCAATTCGTTACATAGATGATATCCTAATTGCATCTGAGACTAAGGAGGAACATTTATTACATCTTCAGATGTTATTCGCAGATTTGGGAAAAGCGAACTTTAAAGTAAACCTTCGAAAATGTCAGTTCTTTCGGAAGGAAATAAAATTTTTGGGCCACATTTTGGATGGTGAAGGATACCGTCCCAATGAGACAAAGATACAGGTGATTGCAAATTTCCCTAGACCTACTAGAGTGAAGAATGTCCGCAGTTTTCTCGGGACATGCCAATTCTTTGCAGGGCATTGTCCAAGCTTCACCAAGACGGTTGCTCCATTGCAGGAATTATTAAAAAAGGAAACAAATGGAAATGGAATGAAGATTGTGAACAATCATTTCAAGATGCCAAGAGGTTATTGGTAAACAGCGTGAAATTAGAGTATCCTGACTTTACAAAGAATTTCATCATAGAATCTGATGCATCCACCGTAGGGATTGGAGCTATTCTTCTTCAAGAAGATGACGATCACAAGAGACGTTACCTGGCGTTCATAAGCAGGAAACTTCGTCCATCAGAAAGGAATTATTACACCACAGAGTTAGAAGCACTTGCTGTAATCTTCGCGTTGGAGTCATGGAAGAAAATGTTAATTGGACATTCAATAATTGTGAGGACTGATCACCATGCATTGGAGTTTATCTTGAGAACAAACTTTGCCAGTGATAGGATATCTAGATGGTCACTTTTTATTCAACAATTCAACCTAGTTATTGAACACACTCCTGGAAAGTTGAACGTTGGAGCTGATTTATTGAGTAGAGCAGTGGAGTCTACATCTAAGGTTTTTCAAGTTAACCTGACGCAGGAGGATGAGGATACCTTGAGAAGGTTAAGATTGTTGCATTTATCCCAGAGGAGAGACCGACGTTTTAGAAACATTTTTCGTTTTCTACAGGGAGACATGGATCCAAATGATGATGATATTGTGGAAGTAAACAACAATGGAAGCTATGAAATCGCCAATACACGAACTGGTAACATCGTGGGAACTTATAATGCAGCGAATTTGAAGATTTACTATTCAAGAACCAGATGATTTAATGTGTAGATAGGAAAAATAAAAAATTTTCAATTTTTATTTTTTGCTAGGTGTGGGGTGGATGTGCCCAACTCTAGGAATGGGTATTCCAAGATTCAGACACCTAGATATCAAGGGAAAGGCTACAGCCGCTTTTTAAAGTTGAGATATTTGAATATCGCGCTCCATTACTTCTAGAAGGGAATGGAAATTTTATGCAGCCAAGAGCTGACGTAGCGAGTAATAGCAGAGGTCGAGACTATTTGTTGATTAAATAGTTAGCCATGGAGTAGAGACTTGAGACTTAGATCAGATTACTGGCACGGCCAAATGAAAGAGAATGCACTTAGTATCAAGTAAATCGGACCAGGGATACCAGAGATATGAGGATTTCCAGATTTCAGCGTGATTCAGCGTGGACCTGACCGTTTTGAATAAAAGCCGACCGGCCCAAGCAACATGAGCTCACTTCGAACCAAGCTCTTGCATGACAAGGTGCAGCCACGTTGAGCCAAGGCACATGGTTGCCGGATCTACGCAGAAGATATCTTTAAATTGTGATAGTCACAAAAGTGCTGCGATACATGTGGAACATAGTAAGTTTCAGGCAGAGAGAATCACTAAGGTGATTGTTATTTTTCTACGGACACTGGTGAAATACTTTATTTCTATATGGACATATGCTTGACTTTGTCTAGAAAGTACTTTGTCACAGTCCAGTAATAATAATTCAATACATGGATATTTTAGTCCAATTAGTCAGTTTCATAAATTGTAACTTGATAACCACTCCGATCTTTCAGTATATTGAAGGCCAGTCTATCACGGTGTTGTTCATTAGCCGACGAAGGGAAACTATAAGTTGCTTAGCGCATGATAGATGGTGATAAGCCATGCCCAGGGAACGATCTTCAGAACAGCCGTTGATTGATTTAGACTGTCAGTGTTTTCTTGTACTGAAAAGATTACCGTGAGTTATGTTACAACTGACATATTTGAGAATAGATCACTTGGATCTGACCCCATTTAAGCGAAATGCTATGGACTTAATAGAAGTCAATATTAAAATGGATCAGCAGTTACTTCAAACTTCAAGAAATATTTCCACTATGTCGTGTTAGACAGATTGTGGGTATATAATGGCGGCCGATACAAGGATTAGACGTGCGTGTCCGTTAGGGCATGTATCTGGATAAATCTGGTACAGACCAGGTTCACTACGCTTCAAGACCAACGAGAAATGTAAGCCACATTTACTTTTATATTATGCCTAGCTAATTGGAACAAACTCATTTTCTGCAGATGACCAACACATTTGTTTTTCTTCGTATTTAAATCTTGCAATGATTTACGCAAGACATATTAGAGTTATTCTGAGTATTTTCAGCACTCAGAACAGTTTAGGATCGTTGACCGAGCAGAACGAGCATTTATTTGAATGTTTCATATTTTTTGATAATCACGGTAATCAGCCGATGTAACTGTAAAAGTTAATAATTATTTTTGTTCAGAAATGGATGTTTTATCCATATTCGAAGAATCGAACATGTGGATTCTCACATAATGAAATAATAATTAAATATATTTAAAATAATATAACTAATAATAATAATAATAATCCACTAATAATAATAATAATGATTTTCATAACTTTTCTAAATAATTCTTGGATCTTATATTTTCTAATAATCACATTTATTGAGAGAGAGCTTATGAAGTAGTTTAATCATTTCTAGTTTGGAACAGGTGATTTTCCGAAGGAGAGTGGTTAGCGCAAGCCCGCATTCAACCAACATTACAGTTCTGGTTGAACAGTTAATATTTGCAATGAGCAAAGTATATTTTTCAGATAACACGGAGAGGCATGAAACGGGAAGCAAATGATATTTGTATCAATTAGGATATTTTTGTATTTATATAAAATCATGACGTAAATACACATTCGAAAGTGAAATAGAGATTATCATAAGTATGGTAACTTCACGGGTTGAACTGAATGGTAAAATAAAATAAACGTGTAAGTTTATAAGTCTTCCAGTGTTGATAACAAGCAGAGGCTTGATTTATTGTATAAATTTTGGGAAGAAAATTTATGTGTGTGGAGTAGTTGAAATGCCATTCCCAGGTGCGCATGTATAAGTCTCAGGAATGAGGAGGTTTTTATTTGAGCATCAATCAAATAGCAGGTTCGATGACTCAGTGTTAAAGAAGGAGTATTGGAACTACACATTGCGTCGTATGAATGACCCAAAGGTTATTTCTTAAAAACCATCAGTTCTTATTTCAACCTTGTTTACGGATTCCATTAAGACTTTGATTTTGCTAGAACCCGGATTTGTCATGATAGTATTTTATTCTTCTTCAGAGGAAGACCTTTGCCGTTGTTGTTGGAATATTGTGTTCTTACACAAATAATAGAATGGGCCACTGCCAATTAAAAATAATTCTATAACCACGAATAATTTGAAGGATGTTTTCAATCCTAGTGCCATGAACTAAATGAATTTATTATGAAGCTACAATTCTTATTTCCGCATTCTGTCGAAGAATTGCAAGTTGTGAAAGTTACTAAAATGGCCACAAATATAAATATTTTTCTTAATAATGATTCCAAGTGGAAAATCGAATAATTGAATGGTCCAACAATTTTTTGATCAAGTTGATGATTCAGAAATCATATATTTTGTTAGGAACTTGAAGTTCATAATCGAGTCACTTCTCGAAACGTTTAATGTCAGAAGAACAATTAATTTTGTTGTGCTTCGCACAGTTCTTCGATACTATGCTCAATGGTCAAATACTTTTCAGATGTTGTTATTAATATGTGTACATAATTTGTGTTGATTCAGAGCTAATATTTTTTTTGACAATATTTATTTTTGAAACTGGAAAAATAAGTGAAAGTTAAAAAAATTCTATGAACAATTATTCTACGAGTGTTAATACTATGTAAAAATTCAACCGGTGAACTACAGTATTTCCAGTAAAGACAATTAAATTTGAACTGGATTTAATCATAAATAATGGATATAATTTTGGAACACAGTCTACAGGACTGATAATCAGACTTGTGTCTCCAAAGATAATTGTCCAATGTGTTGGAAAATTTCCGTACATTGTGTAAATAGTAATGTGGGTCGCCAAACATGAATGATGCTGCTTTGAGCATTTTATTTTGCAGTCAATTTTACATTCAGAATAAAATGAGATAATTTTACATGATGTGTTATGCCCAGTTGAATCTCCTTCTATCCTTATTGTTGCATTGAGCCAAAAATCAGTAAAGCATTTTTTTCATTTGATGTCGTTTTTGCGATTAGCTTTAATCCATCTGGCGCCCCGGGATATTTTGACTCTCGTGCTGACTGATTCTTGGTAAAATACATATGTGGTCGTGCGGACTCCGGTCTAAACGGGCACAATACGTTATAGTATGGGTGGTCGGATAGACAGTTCTTGGGAAATGTGATTTCTTAAACCTCTCAGAATATTCCTTCTAACTACATTTATGAAGTTAGCCTGTGGTGGAACGAATGTATTATTTAATCTATTGTTAACTTGTTATTCTTTATTCCCCTTTTTCTTCAGTTGAGTATTTTAAGAAAGATCTCCAGCCTTCCGGTATCTTGAGTCATCTCTCAGTCAAGCTCTTATTTTGATATGTTTTTGTTTTGTTTTCTTGTTTTGATAATATGTGTACTTTATTCCAGCCCCATCAGTCCTCATTAAATCATTTCATGCGCTCCTCACGTTCCCCGTTTTGATATGTCTCTTTTCATTAAATGCTATTTTGCAGTTTTCAAACGATACTTTAAACGTGTTTTCATTTCATGATTCGTCACCATCTAATTCTAAATGTGAATATACTCGACACTGGTCGAGGGTCCACGGTTCCCTCTGAGTGAGTAGCAGTCCCCATCCTGCGCACATGTGGGAGCTCTTTACGTTCCCACCGTCTCGACACCGACTGTGGGCGTGGGTGGTAAAATCCCGATTGTGGTATTAACCGACTTCCATACAACGAGTTAGCAAATAATGTCTTGAAATAAACGATTTCTTCACTGCAGTACATCTTCATTATAAATCATATCATATAAAGTTTATATTATTTCTATCAGTAGGCTATATCGCACGCAGCATACTCAAACTACTGAATTATAGTCAGCACTGCCATCTTGTCATGTGACAGATATGACTCAGCTCTCTTAAGTCACTGATGAAGTGTAATATTAGAATATGACATTATAATAAACAACGGATCACGTCCTTTAGGATAGCTTAAACCGCCAACGGCTCGATAATCCGATTTAGTGGGTCCTACGTTTTAAATTATAATGCTTGCACGGTTCATACGGCCGCCATCTTTAAATGGTACGACTGATGACCCTTTAGTTTGGGCACAGGACGCGTCCTATAGGAAGGTATGTTTTTACCAAATTTGTTAAAGACCCTATTTTTAACAAGTAGTTCCGTGAAGAACTATACAGCCTATTTTCATATAGTCTATCCTACTTATGTTAACTGCCACTATCAACATACAAAGTTTGTTTGATTGTTGTAATAGATTCGTAGATATTGAGAACCAACTAAATATTTCGGATGGTCGCCATGTTGGATTTTATATATGTAGGTCCTAGAGTTATGTACTGTTATATGAAGATTATTGTGTACGTTTAGCATTCAAACTTCAATCGCATGAGTAGGACACAAGAAGTAACAAGGAGATTTTAAAATTTCGCACAGCTGCCATCTTGTGGTTATGGAAACAATTGAAATGAATTAGATGCCAGTGGATTAACATTCGTATAAGGATTTACTCTTCCAAGTTTCACTGCACTCGGATGGTTAAATTGCGAGAAAAGTCCATGTGAATATTTATACTTCGCGTCACCGCCATGTTGGATTTGTGATCACCAGGTTATTTAAAGCCCTATAGGAAAACTTAAGTTCATAGCCCCTATGAACATACCCAAATTCAGTTTGATTGCAATAATAGATTCGTAGATATTCAGAGCCGTCTAAATATTTCGGATGGTCGCCATGTTGGATTGTTAAATGTACCCGGGTATAGGCCATAGAGTCATGTAACATTAAAGGAAAATTATTGCGTAGGTTCATTATTCAAACATTTGCTTCGATCGCATGATTACGACACAATAAATAAAAACTTATTTTTAAAATTCGCACAGCCGCCATCTTGAGGTTATGTAAACAATTGAACTAAATTATATACCATTGCATTAAAATTTGTATAAACATTTCCTGTACCAGTTTTCATTGCGTTTGGAACATTAAATCGCGAGATAGGTCTATTTAAAATTTTCAAATTTGCTTGGCCGCCATGTTTGTTTTGTAGTTTACCGGTTTTTGAAAGTCTTATAGATAAACTTCCAGTAGTGCCCTTTATGTCCCTACAAAATTTCAGGGTGATGCCGCTAATAGTTTCAGAGATATAGAATGCCGGTGAAATATTTCGCACATCCGTCATCTTGTGGTTATGTAAACAATTGAACCAAGTTAGATGTCGGTGCAATACAATGTGTATAAACATATACTGTACCAAGTTTTATTGCGTTTGGTTGGTTAAATCGCGAAAAAAGTGTATTTAAAACTTTCAACTTCGCTTGGCCGCCATCTTGGTTTTGTAGTTACCAGATATTCAAATGTCACATAGGTGAACTTCTAGTAGTTCCCATTATCACCGTAAAAAATTCCAGGGTGATATCGGGAATAGTTTCGGAGATATTGAATGCTGGTGAAATATTTCGCACAGCCGCCATGTTGGATTGGTGAGTTGTAACAAAATTTGATGGGCACGGTCGGGGTCGTCCGGAAAAGTGCTATGACCTTACCGAGTTTCATTGAAATCGCTCCAGCCGTTTAGAACTTATTAGGGGGACATACACACACATCACACACACACACACACACACACACATGCACGCACACACACAAGGACAAAAGGTGATCTCTTAAGCCTATTTTTTCAAAATTGAAAATAGGCTAAAAATTATGGACTAAAGATTCAAATAATAGTACTTTCATTGCAGCCAAATAGCCATAAAAAGAAACGTGAAATACACTAAAATTGCGCACTACAATAAATGGAACAAAACTGCAATTATGTATGTTTAGTTACTCGCATATCTGTTAGGTTTTGTAGATACAACATAATTCATGAATATGGCTCGTGTGATGTGAGTCGGAAAAGTATTGAAATTTTTTGTATTTAGAAGTAAGGAAATAAATAGGTAAGAACCTAAGAATCAGGTTCCTAATTTTATTTGTTGGTGATTTGTTTAAAAGTAAGCTCTATTCATCTGGTTTAGCACACTATCTGCACAGACAGATTTATCGTCGCTACAACCACAAGTATGGAACCGAATAAAATAAAAAGTAAAATAAACGCATGACTGAGAAAGTTAGTTCTACAATTCTCCAGCCCGACGCCTCACCTGTGTTGCATTCAACATGTGTTCGCTGTCTCTCTCCTCCCCTGTATTGTATTTTACTGGAAGGACCGGAGCCGGAAAATTAAAGGGCTCCAGAGTCACTGTTCCAGAACATTCTTCGTCACACAGCATCGATGATTCTCACTACCTGCCCCGGAGAAAGAATGGCTCCCTCTCACTCAGTCTGTAAAGGGGGAAGTAAGGAACTCCCGCCTCGAGCTTAAAAACGAATGAATTCGGAATGCTTACTCAATCGTATTTTGCAACTTCAGTATGGACGAATTGTTTCATCTCAGCGATGTTTTGTGCGTTTGCTGCCTAGCGTCTTGGTGATATAATAATAGTAATAATAATAATAATAATAATAATAATAATATTATTATTATCGAACTGCTAACATAACCGACACATCAGACAGAGACTCCTACCGTAACAAAGTGAACAACTGGGAAGTCCAACCAGAGCAAGCAAAACCTACACTTTACAGACCTCAATGGTCTGACGAAAGAAAATTGGCATTCTCCAACAGAATGAAACAATAATGGCAAAATAAGAAGAACGTCAAGAATTGAGTCAAATTGTTTAAAGCTTTCCAATATTGGGAAAATACGCTGTAAATAAATAAATAATATTATTATTGATTTATGCCCACTACGGAGCGCTTATGACTAGTTCTTCGATGCTCTTTTCCGTTCGCAATATCTCTTGAGCCCTGCTGATAATTTCTCCTTTCTCTCCTTCGAATGGGGCTTCCGACCTTTTGGGACTCTGGGTGGTGGGGTCCAAGATTCTACCATAGCACAAAATTTAGAACGATCTTCTACATCAAGGTCAGCAATTCCAGTCGAATCCAAGTCCTTTAGTACTTCATTAAGCCACAGGCTTCCAGTCTTGTAAATAATAATTATTATTATAAAAATAATATTAATAAGTGACGTGGGTTTTGACATGGGTCCCATCAAAGAAAACAGCGAATACAGGAGGCGTCACAACCACGAATTATACAAGCACGTGGAGAAGATCAGTGACATGATTCAAAAAAGAAGGATTGCCTTTTGTAGCCACGTGACACGAATGAGCTCAGGCAGGATATCAAAACGGATATTGACGTACTTTCAAAGCAAGAAAACCAAAGGGGCATGGTTCACGGAAGTTGAGAAAGATCTACCGGTACGTGAAATGGAAATTTCCCCTAAAGATATCCAGGAGCGTATTCCACTTCAGGAAAAACTACGTACGCACAAAGGCTTCCAGGAAATGCCGAAGCTGAAGACAGGGAAGGCGTGGTCCCAAGAGAGAAAAGAACAACACCGGAGACGAATGCGGGAACACTGGGCGGTAGTTAGAGCTCGGAAGAAGAGACAGTTGAACTGGCGTGGACCCTAGTTGGCCGAAACAAAGAAGAAGAAGAAGAGACGTGTGGCCTCCTGGAGGGTCTGGTGCAGGTCTTTCAAGCCGACGACGTCCGCGGGCGACCTGCACGTCGTGTTGGTGGTAAAATTAATGATGTCACAATCACCCAGTCCCTGATCTAGGAGAATTAATCATTAGCGATAAAAATCCCCACCACCTGGCGGGAATTGAACCCGAGACCCTTCGGACCAAAAGTGACGCATGCTGACTACTGTGCCTATCTACAGGGATGGTCATAAGAATAATATTAAAGAAATCTTTCCAGTCGGTCAACACAAATTGTGCCCAATTATATTAGGCGGGAAACAAGTATTTATATATCCTAACCTGAAAGAAACGAGATGTTATTACAAACTAACACCCTTTTTATGTACAAAATGGGGTGAATATGGCCCAAGTGAATAGTATCTGAGGATGAACGCTTGACGCTCGAAATATTTCATCCAATTAAGTACCCCATTGTGTACATAAAAACGTGTTAGCGTGTAGTAATATGTCATTTCTTCCAGGTTATGTTGTGTAAATACTTGTTTCCCGACTAATGTAATTGGGCACAATTTGTGTTGACCGACTGGAAAGCTTTCTTTAATAGAATTAGGCAACACTGAAAAAATGGCTTTTATCACTTCAGTAATAATAATAATAATAAGTTTAATAATAATAATAATAATAATAACAGACCGCTTTGCAGACCATCCAAGCACTATCACCAACAAAACCCGGTCAGAAGATCGTAAGAGAAGCCACAGCGAGAAGATGAAGAGATTTTGGGAAATGAGAAAGATAATGCCATCAGCTAAATAAGTTCAATCGCGCTCCTTAGTCGGGAAAAAACGAAGAAAGAATAGCAGACGTATGTAAATATTCTTATTCTTATTCGTATTACTCTTCAGACCAGTCCTTGCCAGCAGCAGCGACGTCGACAACGGTGATCCTGCCAGGTAAGCCAATTAGGTAGATTTCATTAGAAAGCTAACTATTGCAATGGGTACCATGTTTCGACTTCCGGAAAATTTCGACATATCTTCGCGTTTCACATCCCCCAACACCACCGTCAGTTCAAAAGTTTATATATAATTTATGTATGTATATATATATCAGTTTCTTGTGGACACGATAACTGCCGTAATTTTGCACCAATCACTTTGAATTTTCTACCGAATATGTATGCCTATAAAATCTCGGTCGACTTCGTTACTGGGCTAAATCGGTTGAAGGGAGTGAAAATGGGGGGCTTTTTTTCGAAAAAGTGAATTATTGCTATAACTCTCTTAATATGTGAAATATGGAATCCGTTCAAAGTTCATACTATGTGTCGGATAAAGCCCAAAAATGTATGTTTGAAGAGTTTTTTATAGCTCCAACCATTGACCAAAGGGGTGGGAAAAAGTGTTTTTTTCGAGAAACATTAATCATATCTCTCTTAATAGGCACAATATCAAAACCGTACAAAATGGACAATATTCCCCTAATAATTACCTAAAACTTGTGTCTGAAATAATTTTTGATATGACCCACCATTACGCCAAGGGATGAGAAAAATACGCTCCTATATCAGGGACTGGGTGATTGTGACATCATTAATTTTACCACCAACACGACGTGCAGGTCGCCCGCGGACGTCGTCGGCTTGATGAGAGCTATCAGAAGTTGCCATGGCAACACTACTAAATTGATGAGGGATGAGCCATCAGACGTTGCCATGACAACGCACTTGACGATATCAGATTCTGATTTCCATCAGACTAAGTGTGAAGCGGCTTCGGTGACGTAACTGGTAGCATGCTGAACTTCTATGCCCAAAGTCGTGGGTTCAAAGCCGGCCGAAGTCGTCGGATTTTCTAAGAGCGCTAAACATCCCTCAGTATGCTTTCCTTTGGAGGGGAAGTTCCAACGTTCGGTGCGAGTTGCTGGTTGCGGTGGCATCTAGTAGCCAAGTCCACAGCTAGGTGTCGTTGACGGTGGTATCTGGTAGCAACATTAGGAACTACTGCTTGAAATTGACCGTCTGCAGTCCTTACCTGAATTACAGACTAATATAGCCATCACAATTCACACCGTTTATCAGACAGATTCTACACTCACCCAAAGTACACGGGGTTACATGACCGCGTTGTCGCAGCCCCTAAACTGAGGAACCAACGAAACTCTCTGCTGGAGATATAATTTTGCGAGAAGAAGTAACAGACAGTTACATAGTTACACATCAGTGTCGAAACCTTGCAAAAGGACAGTGTGACAACAAGTATAAAAATGGACCCCAAATGACAAGAAGGTTTTCGTCCCCATAAGACAATAAAATGTTTAAAATATGCATAAAATGACGAAAAACAAAGTTAATTATGCTCCAATTATAAAAAAACTTGCTCGCAATCAATGAGGTCTGATCCTTCTACGATCCTTCTGCCTATTTTCGCCTATCCCCAAGTTTGCCCGGTGAAATCTACCTCCGTCTTCCGGCGTGCCGAGAGGACTTTTTTATACCATGGTCGGTGTTTATCAGGCAGAAACTCATCAAATGTGGAATTATTTAATTGATCAGATGATGTATACGTTAGTAATTCATTTTATACAGTTTCCCTTTAAAGCCCACGGCTTGGCCAAGTTGAAACAACGGAAGTCGTGAGATCTCCGCAGTTATGCAACATCAGACGTGGTCAGAACTTCAATGGGTGGCCAAGTTCTGGAGGGATCACGTGCTGGTGGCGGGGGAAGGGAAGGAGGAGCACAAAGAAACTGGCCACCCTACCGCAAGTAAACTGCGGTTAAGGACCACCTTTCCGGAGGTGCAAACCAGCCTTTGGGCTGACAACCAACCATCACCGTCTTCTTCTTCTTCTTCTTCTCCTCCTTTAATAAATTGTACGGTGTATAGCGTGATGGCTCATTAATACATTGAGATCAGTGGCTCCCATGAGGGATGAAAGAAGTTTTAAAACTTGAAATGTTGGATTTTATGTAGTTACCTTAATAAACCTTACGGAGGAAAGCGAAGTAGCTGCCTTGGAGGATGAATGAGGAAATTTGGAAACTTATTTGAATTAATAGACTTGTCCCACACACTGTGTCTTGGCACTTAAAATGAATGGATTAATGTCATTCCGTTATTGTACGTACATATCGTGTTGACCGACCGAAAATTTGAAATATCAACTGTCCATAAAGCAACACTGAGCAATAAAGCTTCAAAACTTCCTATTTGGTTATGTAGTTTCCTTAATAGTGTTCCAAAACGAATGCAAATTAGCGAAATCATATACTGGAGATTATTAGGTTCTACGTTTTGGGCTGGTACCCCGAAACTCGAAAAGAAGTACCACCCCGGTATTTGGCATGAGTATGTATGGAAAACCCCGGGGAAAATAACACTTAGGATGGCCATCGCCAGTACTATAATTCGTACCTTGCATCTCCAAAATACAGCTGCCTATTATAGTCGAGGAGCGTGGCTCTCACACAGATACAGTTGCTTCCGTGTGATGCCACACGCAACAGTATTGTTGCGTTCAACTGAGTTCTCCCAACCAGAAAAAAAATTGTCAAGGTTAATTTCAACATGGTAGTAAAGGGAGGTGTGTTATTATGCCAGCATTTCTTTATACCATGGCTTGTGGGTTTGGAAATACGTAGGCCTGCCTTGGCATGACGAGTACTTCAAATGAAATTGCTGAAAATATGATCCATCTTCGGAATTCAAACCCAAATGCTCAGAATTCTTAACAAGTAAGTAGTTTTCTTTCTAATTTAAAAGCATATTAGCTTGCTTTACCCAAAATCTACCATATTTTGTAAATATATTTTTATGATCATTTCTGAATTTCAAATTATCGAAATCAAGCAGAACGTACTCTGACTTAAGCCTCATATCATAGGTTATAATACAATATAAAAGCATATTTACAATAGTTTCTAACAACTTCAATGTCATTCACAAATTCACAATTTTCCAATTCCGAGGCGTATTCTTACCCCATCTTGTCCGAATTTAGTCTCCAAAAAAATAATGAAATAGATTTTGCATTCGCATTGAAGAAATTATTGTTTTTTTTAAATAAAATATGCTAGTGTTATATAAAATGTGTGAATCAATACGCACCAAGTTGCTATTAAATATTATTTAGGGTCAGATGTCCTAGTTGTTCCACCCCTTAAAAGAAGAATGACTACCATAACTCAGCACTCTCATGTTTTTCCACGTATTATTACTGAGGTACCGAACTCAATTATCTCAAGTATACTACGAAACTGAAAAGCTAGACCTTACTATTTCTAAACTTAAATGAATTATGATTTAGTTATTTCTTTATATTTAGAATTATTTAGTTGCCAGTATGTATTCTAGATAATAGGGTTTTTCATACCACTTCTCTTTTTGGGTATTTTATTTGACTTGCAGAAGTACCCGCTCTTCGAACGATCTTCGGTATTAATAACCAGACGTTATCAATTGAGCTACTGTTGCAATGGTTAGGGACTTATCATTCCTTCAAAAGTTTATCAGAGCAAAGTTAGTTTCTGGGTATATCACAGTCACTGTTTATTTAAGGGCCTTAAAATGTGGTTTCCGGAGACCCTTTATAGACTCCCTAGTTTTGTGTCACACATTGAGATATGAACATATGCTTTGGTCGTTATTCTAGGATATTTTTTTATTTTTTGCCTATTTTAGCATGTATTTTGAAAAGTTTTTCCCTATACCCTGCGCCCGTTGACGCATGTTTGCACAGCTAACAAAGACTAAGATCCATGCTGAAAAGTAACTGAACATACCCTGCGTGCGGCGGGAAGAAGTTGAAGTAATATCGCTTATAATAACATTTTTATGCACTTTGAACATGCCATAAATCAACAATAATTTAATCAACGTAATTCTGCTTATTTAAAATACGGTAGACAACGTTGATGAGCGAAACCGTCAATTTACGCGGCTAACACATGTCCTGACTGAACGCCATATTTTGTGAAGGCAGTGCCTACTTGTCGTTTGTTGAAGAACATCTATGTGCATGTTGACGTACGAGTACGGACACGTTCCGAGAACGGAACCCATGTGCTATGGAAAATCCGAGTGTATTTGTCGAATGGACAGCCATCAGGGCATTATCTAAAAATCTAGTGATTGGAGACAATTAGTAACATTTAATCAGTGAAATATTTTATTCACGAAGTGAAAATTATGTAAACGTGCTACGCAAACATTAAGACCACATGGTCGCATCCAATTGTATTATAAAACTGTGAATTGATAAACTGTGAAAATCCAGAAGAATATTTTATGTTTTGCCGGATGGGCAGTTATTTTGGTTTATATTTTCGTGTAAATAATTCGTGAAAGTTACGAGTGAACATCGCAGAAGCGATAATTTAACGCCATTGGCGGAGTGAAAAAAATGGGCAATTTATTACCGCACCTTAGCATCAGTGAGTGCAAGTTTTCTTTAAACATATGTAATATTATCACCAACGGCAACATTATGATCCTACTGAAACATCAAATCTTGGAATATAACCCCTACCACGCAATGCAAATGGATAACTAAATCATGCGTGGGGAATTGGCAGCGGAAGGTGACCGGAAACAATGAGGAAATGATTTAAAGCCATAGAGGAGACCACTTACAACATCTCATGGCGGGTCTCGAACCGACGGTCGCTGCATCTGTAAGTCAGATCATGTATCAGTAGCGTAATTGTAATGAGTTGGAAACAGTAGAGTAATTTTAGTATGGTTTCATTTTACAGTGCACAACGCAGGTAGCTATTCTAAGACCACGTGTGGAAAGTTACAGTTTTGTTAAAAATGTATAAACGCCAGGAAGGCAGCATTTTTCAATGTCCATTTCGTATAATTTCAAAACAGTTATTATCAACTTTTATTTTGTCAAGCTGATGACAAAGAAACTAGTTTTGGCAGATGTTAAAACAAGGCCAAGGTTACACGTACAAGCCAAACCACTACACAGCACACTACATCTTAAGGCAGTGCATTATTTATTTAGAAGGCTGTGAAATTCTTAGTATTATTTTAAGCGGAATGCAGAGTTCCGTTATTCACATTTGTTTGGCCAGATCAATATTTGAAAACAGGTTTATTTCTTTACGAGAAGCCAGACAGGCAATGAATGCAACAGTATTTTGTAACCAGAGAACATAGGTTCGACCTCATTCTGGGAAGAGGCAATGTAATGAATGCACAATCTCACACTTTAGCTTGTATCGGAAGCCTTCATGTTAATTCATAGCGTTGTTAGAATGTGTTTCCTACACATTTAAAACGTGTATAATTTAGGGATCCACACTTATTGTAATTAACATTATTATGGTATTAGTGAAGTAAAGCCTCCGTGGCTCAGGCGGCAGCACGTCGGCCTCTCACCGCTGGGTCCGTGGTTCAAATCCCGGTCACTCCATGTGAGATCTGTGCTGGACAGAACGGAGGCAGACAGGTTTTTCTCCGGGTACTCCGGTTTTCCCTGTCACAATTTCATTCCAGCAACACTCTCCACTATCATTTCATTTCATCTGTCATTCATTTAATCATTGCCCCAGAGGAGTGCGTCAGGCCTCGGCAGCCGGCACAGTTCATATCCTCGCCGCTAGATAGGGGCTTCCTTCATTCCATTCCTGACCCGGTCGGAGACTGGAAGCAGGCTGTGGATTTTCATTTCATGGTATTAGTGAAGTGAATCGTGATGGTGGATTTAGACCTCCGACATGTTATTGTGGTTATTCAGGTGGTAACGAACTACTGCAGTCGTACCTAACCGATGTTGCCAGGATTGATGAATCCGTAATTGTAAGAGTGAGACACAGGGTGTCTAATAATAAGGAAGTATTGTTGGAGACACAGGGTGTCTATTAAACTATTAAGATATTATGCATTAGTGGATACACACGTTACCCGAGTACACTGAACGCTATTTAAAGGTCCTTAAACTGATCACCTATACTGTGAGGAATAAATAATTGTGTGAATCTTTAATAATCAAAGATAGGATTTTGTGAAAATAAACTAATCTCATAATTCCCCCTGAACTTAAATAAAGATAATAAATACTAAAAATAAAATATTTTCTGGACCAAATGTTTGACACTTAGTTATTGTGAAGTTATTTAAGATACATTTTGATACATTTTTACAAGAATAGTCGACAACCAATTGGTGATGTGATAACTGTAGCACACACATCAGATTGGTAGCAATATGAGTCGATGTAATTGTTTAATTACCATCACATTTGCAGGCTTTCCTATTTTTTCTATTTTCTTAACACTTTGAAACTATGACCATTTGATACAAACAGTAACAAACCGAGTACGCGGGCAGTGCCAATTGCACAACCATAGGAGTGCTGAATTATTGTATGCATTTGTGTTGTATTAGCATAGCTCTTTTTTTCATTCAGCAACGTTGTGCACATAGCTTGATTTTCTTAGTTATAAACGCGTCTCGTTTATTAATTAATGATATTTAGGACTAGCTAAACACTTAAATCTAAAGATAAATGTTAGAGATGGCACCATCATAGCATAGGACAAATGTTCCCCTTGCTAATAAATGTGAATGTTTCTAGTTTTTGTAAACAAGTAAATGTCTTGCTCTGCAGTAGATTCTTTGATGTTTGATCCTCCCGTAGTCATTTTCGATGTAATTGCTTAGGGCTGATCTTACGTGCCATTCTCTTAGGTTGTTCGTTCTCAGTCGATTTTTGAATTAGGACCATGAGAGTAATTTAGATCTTGATTAGAACATTTTTTTATTTTCTTTCGGGGCAGAATAGTATCGGACTAGCCGTTTTCAGTTCTCATGCTAGGCTAGGGATCTGTCCTGAATAAAATGTATTCGTGATTTTAACATAAGACTGACCTCTCTTTTCTTGCTTAGTTTTGTTATCGATGCATTCCTCTGAGCTGGTTAAAGAATCGAACCTCACCAATTCCCGATACCCCCGAGTGCAGACTTTTGTGCAACACCAGCCTATGAATCTGTGTTAACTGGAAGGTGGTCTCGGAAGGGGCATTTGAAACAGGTGGCTCCCCGAAACCTTAGGCCAGCGGGCACAACCCACCCTTCTATGAGGAGAACGGTGAAGAGTTTTATAAATGATTCGTATATTGACTCATGGTTACAATACCTAATTTTACGATGCTCCAAGCACCCGAACACGAGTTATAGGCGTACATAAACATAAAGATACATCAACCACACAATGTCAAACAAAATCATCTTTACGATGAACCCGTTTGTCGACAAAAATATGATTAGTAAAAATGTGCTCTCAAACTAAATTCACCTAACGTGTACTTCCTGACGTGAAAATAATATTGAAAACCTAGTAGACGAAACGCAATATATGTCACATAAAAACTGACCCTCATCTCTGTGGAAAGTCTCCATCCCCAGGAAGACCCTTTTAATAAATTATGAAGGACTGTGGTGCATGAAAATTCAGGATTTTTAGCCTCCAATGGCCCAAATTCCCAAAAGCTCAAAAAACAATATTCCAATTCAGGATTTTTTGAAAATAAATGTTCCTATTTGGAGATATAATAGACCTTCTGTGCAACATATCGCACGTGTAAGTGACGTGTAAAAATTCCAGGTACCCCTTGACCCCCTTAAGGGCATTGATGAATTTGACAGTCTATGTTGGTTCCATGAAAACCTTATAGCCATTTGCAAACTTTAGAAGAAATTTAATAAATTGAGTGGCATTGCTTCTTACAGAAATAGATGGAAAGTTGGTTGGTTGGTTGGTTCCTCAGTTCAGGGGCTGCGACAACGCGGTCATGTAGCCCCGAGTACTTTGGGTGTGTGTAGAATCTCTCTGACAACCGGTGTTAATTGTGATGGCTGTATTAGTGTGTGTATCGGTTTTTTTAAATTATTATTCAAGTAAAGACTGCAACTTTGAATTTTTCAAATAGTTCCTACTCTATCCGCCAAACGCCACCATCAACGACTACTATGCCTAGTTCAGAACTTAGCTACTAGACGCCACTGCAGTCGGCTCTTGGCAACGAACGTAGGAACCTAAGAACGTCATTTACATTCTTAACCTATACAATTTAGCTTCACACAGGTGTAATTAGTGGAAGGTTCTTTAACATGCCATAAATCTATGACATGGGACCGCCGGCTTTACTTCCCCTCCGAAGAAAGGGATACTGAGGGATTTTTAACACTCTTAAAAAATCCGACGGCTTCGGCCGGGTTTGAACCCGCTATCTTGGGCATAGAAGCTCAGCATGCTACCAACTACGCCACCGAAGCCGCTATGGAAAGTTGGATGTCACCTCTTGAGATACTGTTGTCATGGTTACCGGCTTGCATTACTTCATTAGTTTCTTCTTCTTCTTCTTCTTCTTCTTCTTCTTCTTCTTCTTCTTTCCGATGGACCAGCGAAGAACCATTACGTTCAACTTTTCAGCTTGGCGAGGGACTTGATGTTTGCCCAATATTCGCGCATTCTCTGGCTATATTTCTCCTTTCTCTCTTTTGTTCAGATGATGCCGGTTTTCTTACATGGTGGTCTGTCCAGAAACCTCTTCTGTTTAAGTATCTTTCCGGGATGTGATTGGCTTCTAATATCAATTGCCATTATCTTCAGTTCTTGAATGTCCTTGTTAACTTCTGTTAGCCACGGTGTCACGCTCTTTCTATTCTCCCAGTAGTTGCGAAGCTGGTTGATTAGTCTAGTTGGGTTCATCCTTGAGACATGTCTGTAGAAAGCCAGACGTCTCCTCCTGGCCACATCTGTGGTTTTCTGAGTATATTGTTACGTGCCACCCCCTAGTGGCACTTTTGTTAACTGGATTACGGTGGGTTGAAGCACAACACAGGTTGTTCCTTTAAATGAAATAATTAACTTTATTGCGGCCAGAACATACACCACTCATCAGCAATTACAGACAAATAGAACCTTACTCCAGTTTCCTCAAGTCTCTTCTTGAGCGCTCTTGCCCCTTTCACTTGTCAACAAACCACAGAAGTTAAACCGTCTTAATGAGTCCGGTGGCCTTGACAGAAACTACCTGCCCCTCTTCCTCATGTACACCAACTAAAGTTACTTACGGTAATCCGCTACCCGCTGTTTCGCTGTCCACAAGCTGGGGAAACAATGCCACTGGATTTCGTAACTCGCACGGCACTTCGTCACCACACTTCTGTCGCACTCGCTCAAAAACACCCACCCACAGAAAACTCGGTCCCCTCACTGTTGAAGCCGCTTATATAGCAGGCTGGTGACTCAATGAATTCTAGAATCGTCCAGGACACACGGCTTCTCGACATTTCCTTCGCTGGCGGGGTCACGAACATTCTTGACCATCCCTTTGTCCTAGTAGCCCTGTTGCATAAGGCGCACGCAATACACGAGGCAAGGCACAGCCCAGCCCTGGGGCAGTTGTGACTCATGCGTCGAGCGATGACACAAACTCACAGCCGTAACAATATCTATTGTACCCAATTACCTATAGCTCCTGATTTGGTCTTCTTCTGTAGTCGTCATCTACTTATTAGTCTGGTTGGTTGGTTCTTAAGTTTAGGGGCTGCGATAACGCGGTCATGTAGCCCCGAGTATTTTGGATGTGTGTAGAATCTATGTGATAACCGGTGTTAATTGTGATGACACTTATTAGTCTATTAAATGAAATTAGTTTTCTGGGTATATGGTTCTGGAGCCTTAAAACATAGTAGCCTTCGAGTCACCGAGGGGATGAAAATGAGCTTTGTCTCGCCTTGTACGCCGTAATATAATAATAATCATAAAAATAATTTAATAATATAGGCATAGAGATATAATAGGCCTTCAGTACCACACCCGCACGTGTAAATCGCGTTAAAAATTTCTAGAGTACCCCTTGGTACCCCTACGCGCATTGTATACGTATTGATGAATTTTACAGCTTAATTTGGTTCCTTAACAACCTTATAGCCGTTTGCAAACTTTCACAGTAATGTAATAAATGGAATGGCATTGCGTCTTACAGAAATAGATGGACTTCTGAGATTGTGTTGCCATGGTTACTGTATTGCATTCTTTCAATAGCTTATTGGCGGCTTCGGTGGCGTAGTTGGTAGCATGCTGAGCTTCTATGCCCAAGATAGCGGGTTCAAACCCGGCCGAAGCCGTCTGATTTCTGAAGAGCGTTAAAATCCCTCAGTATGCCTTCCTTCGGAGGGGAAGTAAAGCCGGCGGTCCCATGTCATAGATTTATGGCATGTTAAAGAACCTTCCACTAATCGCACCTGTGTGAAGCTAAATTGGATAGGTTAAGAATGTAAACAAATCTCTTAGGTTTCTACGTTCGTTGCCAAGAGCCGACTGCGGTGGCCTCTGGTAGCTAAGTTCTGAACTTGGCCTAGTAGTCGTTGACGGTGGCGCTTGTCGGCAAAAGTAGGAACTATTTGAAAAATTCAAAGTTGCAGTACTTACATTTAAAAATTCCCCTCGGCACGCCGGAAGGCTGAGGTAGATTTCACCGGACAAACTTGGGGATAGGCGAAAATAGGCAGAATATGCTGGTTTTCGTAGAAGGATCAGACCTCATTTATTGCGAGAAAGTATTTTATAATTGGAGCTTAATTAACTTTGTTTTTCGTCATTTTATGCATATTTTAAAAATTTTATTGTCTTATGGGGACGGTAACCTTCTTGTCATTTGGGGTCCCTTTTTAGCCTACTTTCGATTTTTGAAAAAAATGAAAGTAGACTTATGAGATCAACACAGGGCGAAAAAAGTGTGTCTGTCTGTGTGTGGGTATGTGTGTGTGTGAGTCTCTGTGTGTGTGTGTGTGTGTGTATGTATGTGTGTGTGTGAGTCTGTGTGTGTGTGTGTACTCTGAATGTCTGTCCCCCCCTATCAATTCGAACACGGTGAATGCGAATTGAACCAAATTTGGTACAGAGGTAGCACTAGCAAAGGACACCTCAGTGCCATGTTTTATATCGCCGCCGTCTTGACGGAAACGTAATGGCGGCCACACAAATGTTCAAAGCTTAAATCAAATTACGACAAACCTAATCATCCGATCTTTACCAAATTTTGCAACAACATACCTTTATGGGGGGAGCATCCTTTGACCAAACCAATAGGCCATCAGCGTAATAGTTTGCGGATGGCGGCCACCTTTGTGTGAAAATTGATTCTCCCTATTAATTCGAACACGGTGCAACCGAAGAGAACGAAATTTGGTACAGAGGTAGTACTAACAAAAGGCACCTCATTGTCATATTTTATATCGCCGCCATCTTGACGGAAACGTAATGGCGGCCACACAAATATTCAAAGCTTAAATCAAATTACGATTAACCTAATCATCCGATCTCTACCAAATTTTGCAGCAACATACCTTTATAGAGGAAGCATCCTTTGACCAAATGACTAGGTCATTAGCCTAATAGTTTGCGGATGGCGGCCATCTTTGTGTGAAAACCAATTCCCCCTATTAATTCAAACACGGTGGAACCGAATGAACAAAATTTGGTACAGAGGTAGCACTAGCAAAGGGAACCTCAGTGTCATGTTTCATATCGCCGCCATCTTGACAGAAACGTAATGGCGGCCACACAAATGTTCAAAGCTTACGTTAAATTACGACTAACAAAACCATCCGATCTCTACCAAACTTTGCAACAACATACCATTATGGAGGGAGCATTCTTTGACCAATCTAATAGGTTATTAGCCTAATAGTTTGCGGGTGGCGGCCATCTTTATGTCAAAATAGATTCCACCTATTAATTCGAACACGGTGGAACCGAATGGAACGAAATTTGGTACAGAGGTAGCACTAGCAAAGGGCACCTCAGTGTCATGTTTTATATCGCCGCCATCTTGACTGAAACGTAATGGCGGCCACACGAATGTTCAAAGCTTAAATCAAATTACGATTAACCTAATCATCCGATCTCTACCAAATTTTGCAACTACATACCTTTATGGAGGGAGCATCCTTTGACCAATCTAATAGGTCATTCGCCTAATAGTTTGCGGATGGCGGCCATCTTTGTGTCAAAATCTATTCCCCCTATTAATTCAAACACGGTGAATCCGAATGGAACGAAATTTGGTACAGGGATAGCACTAGCAAAGGGCATCTCAGTGTCATGATTTATATCGCCGCCGTATTGACAGAAACGTAATGGCGGCCACACAAATGTTTAAAGCTTAAATCAAATTACGACTAACATAACCATCCGATCTCTACCAAACTTTGCAACAACATACCTTTATGGAGGGAGCATCCTTTGACCAATCTAATAGGCCATTAGCTTAATAGTTTGCGGATGGCGGCCATCTTTATGTCAAAATTGATTCCCCCTATTAATTCGAACACGGTGGAACCGAATGAACGAAATTTGGTACAGAGGTAGCACTAGCAAAGGGCACCTTAGTGTCATGTTTTATATCGCCGCCATCTTGACGGAAACGTAATGGCGGCCACACAAATGTTCAAAGCTTAAATCAAATTACGATTAGCCTAATCATCCGATCTCTAGCGAATTTAGCAACAACATATCTTTATGGAGGGAGCATCCTTTGACCAAACTAATAAGTCATCAGTCTAATATTTTGCGTATGGCGGCCATCTTTGTGTGAAAATCGATTCCCCTTATCAATTCGAACACGGTGAAACCGAATGGAACGAAATTTGGTACAGAAGTAGCACTAGCAAAGGGCACCTCAGTGTCATGTTTTATATCACCGCTATCTTGACGGAAACGTAATCGCGGCCACCCAAATGTTAAATGCTAAAATGTAATTACGACCAACCTAATAATCTAGTCTCTACCAAATTTTGCAACATCATATCTTTATGTGGGAAACATATTCAGACCAAACTGCAAGAACATCAGCCCAATAGTTTGCAGATGGTGGCCAAGTATGTGTGCAAATCGATTCCCCCTATCAATTCAAACACGGTGGAACCGAATTGAACGACATTTGGTACAGAGGTATCACTAGCAAAGGGCACCTCATATTCATGTTTAATATCCATATAGCACGTTGTATTTCAACAAGCTACTACAACCAACATTCAATCATACTCATTGAAAAGGACAAAGAGTTATAACAATACCCATGCATTTAGGAGAAAGTAGGCTATATGTTATTTACTGAACATCTTGTTATACTTGTGGTAACACTGTCCTTTTGCAAGGTTTCGACACTGATGTGTAACTATGTAACTGTCTGTTACTTCTTCACGCAAAATTATATCTCCCGCAGAGAGTTTGGTTGGTTCCTCAGTTTAGGGGCTGCGACAACGCGGTCATGTAACCCCGTGTACTTTGGGTGAGTGTAGAATCTGTCTGATAAACGGTGGGAATTGTGTTGGGTGTCTGTTAGGTAGTCAGCCCGAAGGCTGGTTGGATCCTCAAATAGTACCGCCATCAGGTTATGTAAGTATTAGTCTGTAATTCAGGTAAGGACTGCAGACGGTCAATTTCAAGCAGTAGTTCCTAATGTTGCTACCAGATACTACCGTCAACGACACCTAGCTGTGAACTTGGCTACTAGATGCCACCGCAACCAGCAACTCGCAACGAACGTTGGAACTTCCCCTCCAAAGGAAAGCATACTGAGGGATGTTTAGCGCTCTTAGAAAATCCGACGACTTCGGCCGGCTTTGAACCCACGACTTTGGGCATAGAAGTTCAGCATGCAACCAGTTACGTCACCGAAGCCGCTTCACACTTAGTCAGATGGAAATCTGAGTCTAATCTCGTGCAAGTGCGTTGTCATGGCAACGTCTGATGGCTCATCCCTCATCAATTTAGTAGTGTTGCCATGGCAATTTCTGATAGCTCTTGGCATTTTCTTATAATTCCGAAATTATGTTTCTCGTCCCTTGGCGTAATGGTGGGTCATATCAAAAATTCTTTCAGACAAAAGTTTTAGGTAATTATTAGGGGAATATTGTCCATTTTGTACGGTTTTGATATTGTGCCTATTAAGAGAGATATGATTAATGTTTCCCGAAAAACCCACTTTTTCCCACCCCTTTGGTCAATGGTTGGTGTTATAAAAAAACTCTTCAAACATACATGTTTGGGCTTTATCCGACACATAGTATGAACTTTGAACGGATTTGATATTTCTCATATTAAGAGAGTTATAGCAATATATCACTTTTTCGAAAAACAAAAGCCCCCCATTTTCACCCCCTTCGACCGAATTAGCCCAGTAATGAACTCGACCGAGGTTTTATAGGTATACATATTCGGTAAAAAATTCAAAGTGATTGGTGCAAAATTACGGCAGTTATCGTGTCCACAAGACACTGATATATATATTCATATATACATATACTAGGTGACCCGGCGAACTCAGTTCCGCCTTAGAGGCAATAAATAAGCAGATTTTCGATTTTATTAAGTTCAATTTTTTATTAGGAAATACAAATAAAAAATTAAGTATTTTAATGATTTTTTATTGTTCATGTATTTTGGTGTATAGGTTGCAATCTTCAGTTAAGTACCTTGGGATACACGACATTTTTTGTTTTATTATCAGGCGCAAGAACAAACAACGCAGTTGGTCTTCCGACCCGTGAACATGCCACATATAATTAACCATGGGAAAAACATGGATATTCCAGATTCAAACCACAAACTTTCAAGGATTGACCTTGTGATTTGTTAATGGCCATGGCGAATGCAAGACGGATCGGAAATTGAAGTCTTTTAAACTCAAACGGCATATCGGTAGGGATCATCGGGATCCTCGGAATGAGAACTTCCTCACCTTCGAATTTTCCTTTGAGTTTCGTCGCGTAAATCACATTGTTCATCAATTTACTTACCACCAAACGCGTACCGTTGCACAGTTTTGGTTGGTTTATGACTCGAAGCATGATTACTACGGAGCCAACCTTTAGGCGTAAATTGTGCGGTGTTAAGCCAGGCACATCCAAGGAGTTTAAAAATTCAATTGGGTAGTTGGTGGCTTTATCTTCATTTGTTACACAGTTAATAGATTTGAATGAATGAATTGTTCCAATGATCTCATTCTGAATTATGTAGTTTAGGTCATCTATATATTTATTCTTAGCCGCTAAAATTGCTCGCTCACTCAACCATTCATTATTTTTGTAATTAGTAATGATGTTTGGGAATACTTTGTTGATAAGTTCGTCTTTCGATGAGACAAAGTTACAGAAATTATGAGGAAATGAAATCAATCCGCTCGATTCGTCGACAGGTACTCGACCATTACCGATAGTCAGAAATTGCTCAGAGAAATCTTCAGCAGATGTATCATAAAGCAATGCAACTCTCATGTTTGTTGTCAGCTGAAGTTTCATCACATAGCGCCATAGATTCGATGATTTGAGGCAAGCGTTTATTTCGTCGGCAGCCGTTGATCTTGGAATCACTGGCAGTGTTTGGCGGAAATTGCCAGAGAGTAAAATCATTGCTCCTCCAAAACATCTGGAGTCATTGCGTAGATCTTTCAATGTTCGGTTAAGTGCTTCTAATGCACGTTTATGCGCCATTGTGCATTCGTCCCAGATGATGATTTTCGATGCTGATAAAACTTTGGCCATTGCTGATTTTTTTGCAATATTACATGTTGGTTCTTCAATAGTTTGAAGATTTAACAGCAATTTTAATGTTGAATGAGCCGTACGATATCCTTCTAACAATATGGCTGCTATTCCAGAAGAAGCAACTGCAACCGCAATGTTGGATTTCGCACGAACAGTGGCTAAAACTACTGACATGAGGAATGTTTTGCCAGTTCCACATGGGCATCCAGGAAATATAAACCACCATTTCCATCATCAATTGCCTTCATTAATGTATCATAAACTTCCTTTTGTTGGGGATTCGACAGGGGTATATTCGTTTGAACTACTAAATCTAATTCCTGGTGATCATACTGTATTCACGTTCCCGTTCCAATTCTTGATTAAATGTGTCATTCATTTCACGATTTGGCGCTGGCATTCCTAACGTGACTAATAAGCTACCGCACATGAGGTAACACATGTCTTCGATCAAGAGTAAAGCCTGATTATGTATCTCCTCATTCATCTCAAGATCGTGATTTCAAGAATTTGACACGAATTTGATGTAAAATATCTTCTGACATATTATCCTTGTATTGGTGCCAAAGGTTAGATGGGTTCGATGGAAAGCATGTCGAAATGATGATAGCAAATAATGTGCGTATCTGACTTGCAGATGCAGAGATAATGGCTTCAACGATTGTCGTATCCCAATGGGTATCGTTTTCCAGTAACTTGAGTTCTTCACATGCAGCAAGATATGTTGGGAATATTATACCATTAAAAGTCCGTAGTGTCTCAAATGACGTTGGCCCACGCACATTTACCAGCAACAACTGCAAATAGAAGCAATCATCATGCTTTGGATGAACTGTATACATACGACCAAGAGCATCAGTAGAACGCACATCCGGATAAACAGGAACCGTATCGCCTTGCTTCCGTCGTTGAAAATTCTTCGATGAAGCATTCCAAGTATAAAAACGTGGCATCTCCGAGTAAAGCAAAGTTCGTGCAAACGGACCGCTTTGGCAGAATGCAAAGAAACTGGGGATTTCATGTTAAGAGCCTCGTTTTCTATACCGGTAGTGGAGAGCGCTACACGCATACAGTCGGCCGTGTCTCGTCAAGAGCTACTATTGCCTGGAAACGACTTGCCTTGCCATTCCTTCATGTGTTTATTTTAGCTGTCATTTGCGTTACGTTACGTTGTATTCTCTTTGACGTTTTATGTCACGTCACGGGATAAAAAGAAAGTATCCTATGTCCGTCTCCTAGTTCTAAGCTACCTCCACACCAATTTTCAGCCAAATCGGTTCAGCCGTTCTTGAGTTATAAATAGTGTAACTAACACGACTTTCTTTTATATATATAGATATATATACAGTATATACATACATAAATTATATATAAACTTTTGAACTGACGGTGGTTTTGGGGTCTGGGGGATGTGAAACGCGAAGATATGTCGAAATTTTCCGGAAGTCGAAACATGGTACCCATTGCAATAGTTAGCTTTCTAATGAAATCTACCTAAAACAGATAACACACACTAATACAGTCATCACAATTAACACCGGTTATCAGACAGATTCTACACACACCGAACATACACGGGGCTACATGAGCGCGTTGTCGCAGCCCCTAAACTTAAGAACCAACCAACCATTAGTTTATTAAATGAAATTAAGTTTTCTGGGAATATCTCAAAAACTGTTGGTATTAGGACCTTAAAATGTGGTTTTCGGGCTCCCATCGGGCCTTCAAGTTTTGTTTCTCACATCGAGACGCTGAAAATGAGCTTTGTATCGTCTATCTACGCCCATATCAGCATGTATTTTAAGGGGGGTAGGCCCCCTTTAATCAGAGGTACGGAGAGGATTTACATCAATGATTACTTTCGTGCCTCTGATGGACATCTGTACCAATTTTTACGTTGATCCACTCAGCCGTTCTCGAGTGATGCGCGTACAAAGTACAGTAGTACACAGACAGACAAAACAAGTAGTTCCGTGAAGAACTATACAGCCTATTTTCATATATCCTACTTATGTTAATTGCCACTATTTAACATACACAATTTCAGTTTGATTGCTGTAATAGATTCGTAGATATTGAGAACCGACTAAATATTTCGGATGGTCGCCATGTTGGATTTTATATATGTAGGTCCTAGAGTTATGTACTGTTACATGCAGATTATTGTGAACGTGTGGTATTCAAACTTCAATCGCATAATTAGGACACAAGAAAAAACAAGGAGATTTGACATTTTTTCACAGCTGCCATCTTGAGGTTATGGAAACAATTGAAATAAATTAGATGCCAGTGGATTAACATTCGGATAAAGATTTACTGTACCAAGTTTCACTGCACGCGGATGGTTAAATTGCGAGAAACGTCCATGTGAATATTTATAATTCGCGTCACCGCCATGTTGGATTTGTGATCACCAGGTTATTTAAAGTCCTACAGGTGAACTTAAGTTCATAGCCCCTATAAACATTAAAAAATGCAGTTTGATTGCTAAAATAGATTCGTAGATATTCAGTATCGTCTAAATATTTCGGATGGTCGCCATGTTGGATTGTTAAATGTATAGGCCATAGAGTCATGTACCATTAAAGGAAAATTATTGCGTAGGTTCATTATTCAAACTTTCACTTCGATCGCATGACTACATCACAAGAAATAAAAACTTAATTTTAAAATTCGCACTGCCGCCATCTTGAGGTTATGTAAACAATTGAACTAAATTAGATACCAGTGGATTACAATGTGTATAAATATTTCCTGTACCAGGTTTCAGTGCGCTTGGAACATTAAATCGCGAGAAAGGTCTCTTTAAAATGTTCAAATTCGCTTGGCCGTTTTGTAGTTAACCGGTTTTTGAAAATCTTATAGATGGACTTCCAGTAGTGCCCTTTATCTCCGTACAAAATTTTAGGGAGATATCGCTAATAGTTTCAGAGATATAGAATGCCGGTGAAATATTTCGCACATCCGCCATCTTGTGATTATGTAAACAATTGAACGAAGTTTGATGTCGGTGCATTACAATGTATATAAACATATACTGTACCAAGTTTCATTGCGTTTGATTGGTCAAATCGCGAGAAACGTCTATTTAAAAGTCGCAAATTCGCTTGGCCGCCATGTTGGTTTTGTAGTTACCAGGTTTCCAAAGTCACATAAGTGAACTTATAGTAGTTCCCTCTATCACCATAGAAAATGTCAGGGTAATATCGGTAATAGTTTCGGAGATATTGAATGCTGGTGAAATATTTCGCACAGCCGCCATGTTGGATTGGTGAGTCGTAACAAAATTTGAAGGGCACGGTCGAGGTCGCCGGGAATATTGCTATGAACTTTCCGAGTTTTATTGAAATCGCTCCTGCCATTTAGATTTTATTAGGGGGGGACACACACACGAATCACACACACACACACACACACACACACACACGCACACACACACGGACAAAAGGTGATCTCATAAGCCTATTTTTTCAAAATTGAAAATAGGCTAAAAAAATGCGCGCAATCGTCATAAACCGGTGTGAAACGCGTTAATAACTCAAATTTCCGCGGAAATTCAGACAAACTTTCAATTATCTCTATAAATATAAGAATGAAACTTTGTCTGTTTTTATTGAATTTCTACGGAAATTTGCGTTATTAACGCGTTTCAGACTGTTTTATGATGGATTCGCGCAAAAGTAATTTTTTTGTCTGTCTGTCTCTCTGTAGGTCTGATTGTTTGTCTGTCTGTGGACAATTTTGTTCCCTTATAACTCGAGAATGGCCTGGTGGATCAACGTATAATTTGGTACTGATATCCATCAGAGGCACGACCCCCATCATTGATGTATCTCTTCTCCGTGCCTCTCTTAAAAGAGGGCCTACCCCCTTAAAATGAATGCTGAAATGTGCGTAGAAAAACGAGACATAGCTCATTTTCAGCGTCTCAATGTGAGAAACAAAACTCGGGAACCCTACGGGCCCCGAAAACCACATTTTAAGGTCCTAAAACCAACAGTTTTTGAGATATACCCAAAAAACTAATTGCATTTACTAAGCCATTGAAAGAATGCAAGCCGGTTACCATGGCAACACAATCTCAGAAGTCCATCTATTTCTGTAAGACGCAATGCCATTCCATTTATCGCATTACTGTGAACGTTCCCAAACGGCTTTAAGGTTATCACGGAACCAACTTAAGCTGTAAAATTCATCAATACGTATATAATGCGCTTAAGGGGGTCACGGGGTACTCTTGAATTTTTTCACGTGATTTACACGGACGGGTGTGGTACTAAAGGTCTATTATATCCCTATCCCTATATTATTACATTATTATTATTATGATTATTATTATATTATGGCGTACAAGGACGAGCAAAACTCATTTTCAGCCCTTTAGTGGCTCGGAGGCAACTACGTTTTAAGGCTCTAAAACCACGTTTCTGAGAAATTCCCAGAAAACTAATTTCATTTAATCTCTTCTCTATATATATAAAAATGAAAGTTTGTCTGTTTTTTCTGAATTTCCACGGAAATTTGCGATATTTGCGCGTTTTAGGCTGTTTTAAGACGGATGCGCGCAAAAATAAAATTTTTGTCTGTCTGTCTGTCTGTGTGTCTGTGGACAACTTCTACGAGTCCTTATAACTTGAGAACGGCTGGGTGGATCAACGTAAAATTTGATACAGATATCCATCAGAGGCACCACACTAATCATTGATGTAACTCTTCTCCGTACCTCCCATAAAAGGGGCCCTACCCCCTTAAAATACATGCTGAAATAGGCGTAGAAGGGTGAAACAAAGCTCATTTTCAGCCCCTCAGTGTGAGAAACGAAACTAGGGCAGGGCCCCCGAAAACCACATTTTAAGGCCCTAAAACCAACAGTTTTTGAGATATTCCCAGAAAACTAATTTCACTTAATAAATTAATGAAAGAACTAGATGAAACCCGTCAAAACATGACGGACAATGAAAATCAAATTTACTGAAGAAGCTTCTTATATAAGTTACATTCTTTGTACGATTACTTTTTAGCACTATTGCAACTTTAAGGGCGTCAAAAGATAGCACTCTCAGCATTGCAACATATTGCTGGTCATGACTGAAAACGTGATGAGGTTATCATCATCTTGCACAGTTTCCAGCCACTGGCCAGGTCTGTTTGGAACACAAGCCTCTCCAACGTCTTCTGTCTTCCCACCATCTCTCAGCCTCCACCCTTGTCCAGTCTTCTCCTCTCTTCTTCACGCTATCTTCCACCCCCTTCAGCCACCTGTCTCACGGTCTCCCTCTTGGTCTCTTTCCTTCCCACTTCGTCTCGTGTATCCTCCTGGGTATCCTCTTCTCCTCCATTCGTTTTACATGTCCATACCATCTAAGTCTAGATTTCTCTATGCCATCCTGTAATGGTTCCTCCTTCATTAATTCTCTGGTCCTCTCATTTCTTATTCTGTCCCTCTTTGTAGCTCCAATACTGCTTCTCAAGAACCTCATCTCACTGGCCTGTATTTTGCTCTTCTCCCTTCCATTCATAACCCAGGTCTCCGAGGCATACGTCAGGATAGGGACATAGTACGATATATGATCTACTTGCTGTTCTGAGGGACATCCCTGCTCCATAACATGCTTCTCACACTCCTCCGGAATGCTTCTGCCTGTCTCCCCCGCTCATTTATTTCTCTACCGTTTCTTCCATTCTCTTGTATCAGGCTTCCCAGATACTTGAAACTCTCCACTTTCTTCAGCTGTTCCCCACCAATTGTTATTCCCGTGGTCCTTTCCTTCTTCCTTGTTGTGATCACCATCTGACTCTTATTTATGCTAAATTTCATCCCATATCCTTGTATTATTCCTTCCCACACGTCCAACTGTTCCTGTACCTCCTCCTCTTTGTTTCCACAATCATCAAATCATCCGCAAACACCATTGCTTTCATCTTTCCTTCCCCAATTACTTGTGCCGCTCGGGTCATTATGTCATCCATCACCACAATGAAAAGTAACGGTGACAGTGCACTTCTTTGTTTCAGGCCGTTTCTCTGTTCCACCCAGTCCGATCTCTCTCCTCCCACTTTCACACAGCTCACGCGTCCCTTGTACATCTCTTTTATCCTCCTTATAGTCAATTTTTCTACTCCTCTATCCTCCAGGGACTTCCATACTTTGTTTCTGCATACACTGTCATATGCTTTCTCAATGTCCAGGAAGGCCATCAGTAGATCTGTTCCATACTCATAGTGCTGTTCTTGTAACTGACTTACAGCAAAAATCAAATCCACTGTGGACCTTCCTGCTCTGAAGCCATGTTGTTCTTCCCTCATCCCTCCTTCTATCCTTGTCCTAATTCTCCTTTCTAAAACTTTCTCAAACATCTTTGCACAATGACACATCAGTGTTATTCTCCGATAGTTTCTGCATTCTGTTCTACTAACTTTCTTGAAGATCGGGACAATTATTCCCTTTTTCCAGTCCTCTGGGGTCTTCCTTTCCTTCCATGCTGCCTTCATCACTCGGTACAACCATTGTATCCCCACCTCTCCTGCTGCTCTCACCATCTCCACACTCAACTCATCCACACCCGGTGCCTTCCCTCCTTACATCTTCCTCACTGCATCTTCCACTTCTTTCCATGTTAAGTCCTTTTCTGTTTGCAGTTCATCTACTGTACCTCTTCCCCGATTTCTTCTTCCTCGCCGTGGTTTCCATTTGGGTTCAGGAGTTCTTCAAAATATTATTTCCACATTTTCTTCAGTTCCCTATTTTCTATCCCTTGTTCCATTTTGTTCACCATTCTGACATAATCCGTAGGATCCTTCCGCCTCTTATTCTTTACCATCCCATACAGGGCCTTTTTTGTACCTTCACTATCCTGCTGGTCATGACTTAAAACGTGATGAGGTAAATAGCAAAATACGTTAAAGAGTTTCTCCTTGAGCTTGATTGATTGTGATAAAGTAGGCCGAGCGAATAGGACATTGTTGCCTATTAAAAGAAAATGTACTGTACCTGCAAGTGTTTTATCGGAAGGTGTTAAATCAAGTCGTAGGATTTGAGCTCTCTGCCTAATATTACTGCACCTATTATATCCGAATCCAAGCAATTTCTTACATATTTCTTACAATGAATATATTACCATATATGAGTCCTTGGGAAACGTTCAGATTTCTAAGGAGCATAACTATGGCTCAAACGTTCGGAGTATGTGGAGGCGAATCACTTAATTCCAAGGAATTGAAAAATTCAATAATAGGGAAATGAAGTAGCTGGATTTCATCTTCAGTATCCAATCTGTTAACGCTGATGTATGTGTTTGAACTACTGGATATAAGTTCAATGACTTTTAAATTAATATCATTACATTGTTGCAGCTTGGCAAATATTTTATATTCCAGCAGATCAATTTTACCCTCACCACAGTAAAGACCAAAGTAACCACGCATAGATTTTACGCAAGAGAAGTACAATGTAGAACAATGTTTACATTTGATCGTCAAAGACCTTACAGTACACTGTACTGCATAATATCTGGAATTGTTTCTGAAATGGCCTATTTATATTGGATTTTAAATGTGGCTTCGTATTATTCGATAACACTATAGTGTCCTGCAATAACGGAGCCGCTAAATATTACATGGCAAATAATACTTCCATTGCCAAAATCAACTGCGTAGTTAGACTCAGTACTCTAAACAAATAATCATTAAACAATTGTCTTATACAATGAAGTTCAACATGACCGTCCAGAGACTTTCATACTCAAGTTGGTTGGTGAGGAGAATGCGATGCGACTGATCGCTTAAAATAAATTCCTTATAATTGTTCCTGCCAGCGAAAATTTTTGCGATAGCTTGAAAACGCAGCTCAGAATGACGTTCTTCATTTTGTTATAAACAGTACGAAACTGCTCTTAATAAGCAATTTCCATCACCTGTTATAGGTTATGACAGTACATTTTGCAGGGGAACATAGAATCACTTCGCCAACTACTGGAACGACCATAGGCCTATACTCAATACTCACTTCGGCAGTCACCCTAATGGAGGCAGTTTTTGAATTCTATGTCCCGTGCATGTCAAAAATCGTATTAACACATGGAGGCCCACCTATTCTTGTCTATCGCCCCGGAGACCCGGGTTACATTTCCTGCTCTGCCAAGAAATTGAATTCTGGTCTGAGGGCAAAAACGGGGCACATTCAGTCTCTTGAGGTATAACTAAGAAGAGGAAGGTTTAATTCCCACCTCGACAATCTTGGATGTGGTTTTCCGTGGTTTCCCACTTCCACTTAAGGCAAATACCGGGATGGTTCCTAACTTAAGGCCTTGGCCGTCTCCTTGCCATTTACCACCTTAATTGAAAATACACACAGTAATGCAGCCATCACAATAACACAGGTTATGAGAGAAAATTTCACACATACACACCCAAGTACACGGGGCTGAGTGACCACGATGTCGGAGCCCTTCAAACGAATTATGTTTCCCAAGTGTCTCTTCTGGCGAAAGCAATTGTGGACACGCGCGAGTGCCTGGAAAACTACTTTTTTCTTTAATAATTTAAGAGTATATCGACGATGCATAATTATAACTTTTAGTCTAGGACGCTAATAACTTGACCACCGAAGCATTGGGAAGAAATTGCAATATTAAGGTACATAAACAACTTTGCGGCACTTTGTGACCTCTTTGGCTGTGCACGTTTCCACCATAGAATGTGCAAGACAAAGACATTCCATGATCCGGACCCGGCCTGTGTCTGTGAGCTGTGTGACGGAATCTGTGAACGTTATCACGTTCTTCATTGCAGGAATAGAGGGAAACCCATCATAGATCACTGCATAGGCTGAAGTGCATCTTTCCTTGCATGTTATTTGTAATTTTGCACAACTTGTGCGCAATAAAACGTTATTATTATAAACAACATAGCCTACACATTCAACTGTCGGTTAATGTTCCTCAAAATTTCCCTTCTTAAATATTTCCCTCCTTTATAATTCTCCATCACGTGAAAACGTGCCATGTCTTGGGTTTTAAATATATCGATGCAATGGTGCTGCCATCTGCTGTCAGTTACTGGAACTATATGGGCGATGTACTGCCATCTGTTGTCAGTTATAGGAACTGATTGCAGATATTTAAACGGCGTACTGAGGACAACAGTTTGCTCTTTTGATCACATGCTGTAATGCAATGGTAAAACGGAAATAAAACTTATTGAGAGGGAATGTAGAAATATGTATCTTTTACAGACATAAAACCTTACTAATACTCCTTGATTAAACAATATTTCAATGGTAACAAAAAAAATACATATATCGGCGAGGGCTGGGATCGAACCGGCGAACCTAGGAACCACAGTCTGTCGGCTTAACCACATAGCTACTCGCGCAATTTTGTTCAGCAGCAGACGCAGCCATTCATTATCTTCAAAAGATGCTGTCTGAAGGAAATAATCCATTTCATTATCCAAATAAAAAATGTTGCACATTCGTATACGTTCATACTGTTATTATATTTTATTGCCAGAACTTGGTTAATGTATGTTTTCAATTACATGGAAGCTTATTAAATAACTTACATTTTAACGGAATTCTCACCGCCATTTTGTCAAGACCTCAGGCGGATTGTGCGCATGCGTGAGTGGCGAGAACTCTGCTATTTTCTATATTAATTCAAAAATATACCGAGAGGGAATGTAGAAATATGTATCTTTAACAGACATAAAACCTTAGTAATACTCCTTGATTAAACAATATTTCAGTGGTAAAAAAATATATATATATATATATATATATCGGCGAGGGCTGGGATCGAACCGTTGAATCTTGGAACCACAGTCTGTCGCCTTAACCACATAACTACTCGCGCATTCTTGGTCAGCAGCAGACGCAGCCGTTCTTTATCATCAAAAGCCGCTGTCTGAAGGAAATAATCCATTTCATTATCCAAATAAAAAATGTTGCACATTCGTATACGTTCATACTGTTATTATATTTTATTGTCAGAACTTGGTTAATGTATGTTTTCAATTACATGCAAGCTTATTAAATAACTTACATTTTAATGGACTTCTCACCGCCATTTTGTCATGACCCCAGGCGGATTGTGCGCATGCGTGAGGGTCAAGAATTCTGCTATTTTCTATATTAATTCAAAAATATACCGTAATATATTTGTTTATTTTATAGACACTCTGCAAATCTAGAGGCCAAGAGCTTTCGTTAGAGTGCTCTACGAAGTAAATCGGTTCTGTCGTTCTCTCAATCTCGTGGTAACAAAAATCACCTTACTGTTTTAAATATATAGATGCATGGCGGTAACCATGGCAACTGAATCTCAGAGGTCCGTCTATTTCTGTAAGACGCAATGCAATTCCATTTATTACATTACTGTGAAGGTTTGCAAATGGCTATAAGGTTATAATGGATCCAAATTAAGCTGAAACATTCATTAATACATACAATGCGCTTAAGGGGTCAAGGGGTACTCTAGAATTTTTTCACGCAATTTACACGTGCGGGTGTGGTACGGAAGGTCTATTATATCCCTTCTCTATTATATAAAAATGAATGTTTGTCTGATTTTTCGGCTTTTCTACGAAAATTTGGCATATTTGCCCGTTTCAGACTGTTTTGTGACGGATGCACGCAAAAATATATTTTTGTCTGTCTGTCTGTGGACAATTTTTTGTGTCCTTATAACTCGAGAACGGCTGGGTGGATTAACGTAAAATTTGATACAGATATCCATCCGAGTCACGACACTAATCATTGTTGTAACTCTTCTCCGTACCTCTCATAACAGGGGGTCTACCCCCTTAAAATACATGCTGAAATAAGCGTGAGACAAAGCTCATTTTCAGCCCCTCAATGTGAGAAACGAAACTCGGGTGCCCTAACAGGACCCCGAAAACCACATTTTAAGGCCCTAAAACCAACAGTTTTTGAGATATTCCCAAAACACTAATTTCACTTAATAAATTAATGAAGGAATGCATGCCGGTAACAATGGCAACAGAATCTCAGAGGTCATTCTATTTCTGTAAGACGCAATAAAATTCCATTTATTACATTACTGTGAAGGTTTGCAAACGGCAATAAGGGTATAACGGATCCAAATTGAGCTGAAAAATTCATCAATACATATAATGCGCTTAAGGGGTCAAGGGGTAATCTAGAATTTTTTAACGCGATTTACACTTGCGGGTATGGTCCGGAAGGTCTATTATATCCCTATCCCTATTTTGTTATATTATTATTATTATTATTATTATTATTATTATTATTAGTATTATTCTTTTAATTATTATCATTATTATGGCGTACAACGAAGAGACAAAGCTCATTTTCAAACCCTTGGGGTCAGAAACAAAACTCGGGGCCCCTCAAGAGCCGTAAAGGGTCCCCGAAAACTATATTTTAAGGCTCTATACCCAACAGTTTCTTAGATATTCCCAGAAAACTAATTTCATTTAATAAACTAAAGAAGGAATGCAAGCCACTAACCATGACAACAGTATCTCAAGAGGTGGCATCCAACTTTCCATCTATTTCTGGAATAAGTAATGCCACTCCATTTATTACATTTATGTGAAAGGTTGCAAATGGAGTACACTAGATTTTTTTCACACGACTTACACGTGCGATATGTCGTACAAAAGGTCTATTATATCTCCAAACATCAACATTATTTTCAAAAATTCCGGGTATCTACAGAGTTCCCTGTACTTGTGGCAAGGTTTACATCGGGCAGACTTCGAGAACAATATGCACTCGCATTAAGGAACATAATAGATGTATCAGGCTCATTCAACCTGATAAATCAGCTGTTGCCGATCATGCTTTAACACCTGGCCATGATGTCATGTTCCAAGGGGTGGATGTTCTTGCCCGTATAAAGCAATATCGTCCCAGAATCATCAGGGAGGCGGTTGAAATACGTAAACACCCAGATAATTTCAACCGCGACACCGGCTACAATCTCAGTGAATCCTGGCTACCTATTATCAGAACCCTGAGAAAGTAATTCACTGCTGCTTTCCGTTGTCCCTAACATGGGGCTATAATGGCGTCCATCTTTGGGCACCTTCTATATGTTCTTCGTTGCTTTCTCTTAGCAACATTGTCGTATTCCAGATTATTCCTGACGATGAAAGACATGGTTTCTTTCGAAACGCGTCGAATTGCAATATAATAAAACACGGCATAAACCCAAAATTCAACATTATGAATAAATATCATGTGGCCTCCGGAGAAGCTGAATGCAAGTGTTTCTAGTTGACGCTCATGGGCAACCTGTTCCTCCTAATTAGGGTGAAGTTATGATGACGGCACATACACCCAGTCCCCAGGCCAGGGGAATTAACCCGAGGATATTATAATCCCCGATGGTTCGGTCGGGATTCGAACCCAGGGCGATTCTGGGCAAGGCATAGTGTGCTAACCAATTCAATACGGGGCCGGACGAGGTGGCAGTCAATGAGTCGATTTAATTTAGGTACCATTCTAGTATTTGTTGCAGTAGAAGTTAAAAACCACGGAAAATTACACCTTCGATGGCTTTGGTGCGAATAAACTTTAGCTCTTTGCAATTATCAACACTAGGTTAAGGTTTTAAGGTTGAGAACATGGGCAGATGACCTCGTAATTCCGCACCTTAAAACAACAATAACTAAGGTTGAAAGCATTTCATAGCAGGAAAGTAGGGGTCCCCATCTCAGCCAAATAATAAAATTAAGCAATCTCCTCAATTGTGCCAAAGGTTGAAGGGTTCAAGGGGACGGAAAGGTTTCGAATTGAGAGAGCTCCATCAAACTAAAAAAGCAAATTTCGAAAATCACTTCCGGCCAAAATGTAGTTCCGAAAAAAAGGGCCAAAAAAACGTTTGTTTATTTACTCGTTTTTGGCCTATTTTCATTTATGAAAAAATAGGCTTATGAGATCACCTTTTGTCCGTGTGTCTCTGTGTGTGTGATGGTGTGAGTGATCGTGTGTGTCCCCCCCCCCCTAATAACTCCTAAACGGCTGAAGCGATTTCAATGAAACTCGGTAAGTTCATAGCACTATTCCGGACGACTCTGACCGTTCCCATCAAATTTCGCTACATCTCACCAATCCAACATGGCGGCTGTGCGAAATATTTCACCAGCATTCAATATCTCCGAAACTATTACCGATATCACCCTGGAATATTTTACGGTGGCAAAGAGAGCTTCTAGAAGTTCACCCATGTGACATTTGAAAACCTGGTAACTACAACACCAACATGGCGGCAAAGCGAAGTTGCGACATTTAAATAGACGTTTCTCGCGATTTAACAAACCAAACGCAATAAAACTTGGTACAGTATATGTTTATACACATTGTAATGCACCGACATCTAACTTCGTTCAATTGTTTACATAACCTCAAGATGGCGGCTGTGCGAAAAATTTCACCGGCATTCTCTATCTCTGAAACTATTAGCGGTATCACCCTGAAATGTTGTACGGAGATAAAGGGCACTACTGGAAGTTCATCTATAAGACTTTCAAATACCGGTTATCTACAAAACGAGTATGGCGGCCAAGCGAATTTGAAAACTTTAAATAGATCTTTCTCGCGATATAATGATCCAAACGCAGTGCAACTTGGTAAGGGAAATGTTTAAACACATTGTCATGCACTGGTATCTAATTTAGATTAATTGTTTACATAACCTCAAGATGGCGGCTGTGCGAATTTTAAAATTAGGTTTGTATTTCTTGTGTCGTAATCATGCGATCGAAGTGAAAGTTTGAATAATGAACTTAGGCAATAATTTTCTTTTAATGGTACATGACTCTATGGCCTATACATATAACAATCCAACATGGCGACGATCCGAAATATTTAGATGGATCTCAATATCTACGAATCTATCACAGCAATCAAACTGAATTTTTATATGTTCATAGGGGCTATGAACATAAGTTCACTTATAGGACTTTCAATAACCTGGTGATCACAAATACAACATGGCGGCGACGTAAAATATAAATATTCACATGGTCGTTTCTCGCAATTTAACCATCCGAGTGCAGTGACACTTGGTACTGTAAATCCTGATAAAAATGTTATTCCACTGGCATCTACTTTTTTCAATTGATTCCATAACCACAAGTTGTCAGCTGTGCGAAATTTTAAAATCTAGTTTTTACTTCTTGTGTCCTAATCATGCGATTGAAGTTTGAATACTACACGTACACAATAATCTCCATATAATAGTACATACATAAAAATCCAACATGGCGACCATCCGCAATATTTAGTCGGTTCTCAATATCTACGAATCTATTACAGCAATCAAACTGAAATTCTGTATGTTGATAGAGGCAATTAACATAAGTAGGATATATGAAAATAGGCTGTATAGTTCTTCACGGAACTACTAGTCTTTTTGATCCATATTGTAGCCGAATTAACTTATTTACATAATTCATTCTTTAATGTGTTCCTTGGTTCAATACCCTTAGACGTTCTTTTGATTTTTTGAAAAATGTTCACTCGTGAAGTAGTTAAAAGGGCTTAAGTGAAACTCAGCACTGACTCACACCAGCGCCAGAAAAGGTAGAAAAGGCAAACTGCTATTCTAATCGACCGGATTTGGTTGAGTTTCCGGTGACCAATCACCAGTGTACCACGCATCATCATGCCGGCACATCAAAAGAATCGTTTAGTGTGTGCTCTACGTTTGGAAAAGTGGAGAAAACAACGCAAATAATTTACAAATGCACCAAAAATGAACGGGATTTGAGTCAGCAATCGGACGAAAATGTAATAATGTTCGACAGACAACGAGAAGATAGTGTCACGAACTACGACATTAAAGGATGTTTTCAACGGTGACTTCGGTGGGGTATTTGGTAGCATGCTGAGCTTCTATGCCCAGGATCGTGGGGTCAAAGCCGGCCGAAGTTGTCGGATTTCTTAAGAGCATTCAAAATTCCTCAGTATGCATTCCTTCGGGGGGGGGGGAAAGTAAAGCCGGCGGGCCCATGTCATACATTTATGGCATGTAAAAGAACCTTCCACTAACTTCAATTGTGTGAAGCAAAATTTGTAGGTTAGATTTGATTAATACTCAAAAGTTCCAACGTTCGTCGACAGGTGCTGGTTGCGATGGCATCTAGTAGAAAGTTTGCAGCTAGGTGTCGTGGACGGTAGCATCTGGTAACAAAAGTAGGAACTATTTGAAATTATCGTCTGCAGTCCTTTCTTGAATTAAACAGATAACACACACTAATACAGCCATCACAAATAACACCGGTTATCACACAGATTCTACACACACACACAAAGTCCACGGGGCTTCATGACCGCGTTGTCGCAGTCCTTAAACTGAGGAACCAACCAACCGTTGTTTTCAACATTGAGTTGCTTGCACGAAGGGCTAGAACTCTGGATTTTGTTCTTGTTGATTCATTTAGGTGCTTTGCGACATCGTGTAATATCTGATAACATGTGTCATTGTGATGGCTGTATTAGAGGATGTAGTTGTAATTCAGACAGGGATTAGGAAGGAGGCAGCCGTAATTTAGGAACAACCCCGGCATTCGGCTGGAGTAGAATTGGGAAACCACGGAAAACCACTTCCGAGATGGTCAATGTGGGAATTGAACCCGCCTCTTCTCAGTGTCACCTGACGTGGCTAAGTGTACCCCGTTCCAGCCATCAGACCAGAATGAAAATGTGCTCTTCTTGTTATTGCTTCATGTCGGATAAGAGCATCCATGAAAATTTACTTGGATTGCCTGATAACCTAGCGCCGAAGGTATTATTTTTAACACTGTCGGCTAGCAATCCAGGCTGCCAGTCGGGAGTTACAGGTTCGATTCCCGGCTCTGCCAAGAAATTTAAGTCGGTTTTGAGGGCTGAAACGGGGTCCACTCACCGTCGTGAGACAAAAACTGAAAAGAGGAAAGTCCGATTCTCATCACAGTCAACCTGGAAGTGGTTTTCCCTGGTTTCTCACTTCTACTTCAGGCACATACCGGGATGTTTCTTAACTTAAGGCCATGACTGCTACTTCCCAATCCTCATCTGCATTACAAATACACACACTATTACATACACCACAATGACACCGATTGTATTACAGATTATACCTAGGTATACTGAGCCCGAATAGCTCATGCTGGTGATAGCTTGTACACGAGAACCATGGAATGTATAATGTTCAAGAATTATGAACGCATCCCCAGACGTATGCCACTACATCAGATGTTCTTTTGCCTTTATTAAGAAGCTATGAAAAATTACCCAACATGATCAAAGAAGTTTTCTTTGATGTGCAATCTAGAATTTATAATAAGAAGTCATGCAGCTTAATTAGCCACATTTTCATGGGCTTATAATATCTATTTTTGGTTGACAACCGAAGGTATACCACCACAAACACGCGGACGGAAAGAACTTAGTCGCTAAATGACTTGGAAGTGATAGAACTGAGCACACCTACTTCCGTGAAGGAATTACTCTAATCCGTACTCGCATGGCGAGCAGATGTCATTTGTGAAGGTCCAAGGTGACCCAATATTAGCATCGTCGTTATTAAAATTTGAGAAGTAAACGTGACCAAAGTATTTATTTTAGCACGAAGTGTGCTTGTGACGCGAAACAGTCCGTCGGATATCTTGAATTTTGTGATATTTCCACTAAGTGAAGTGATCGACCACATGGTTGCAGCATGCTTAATGGCTGACCAGTGTGACAAGTGATTTGGGTACCAGCGATACACGAGTGAGAATCTAGTCGAAATATTCATCAGTTTACGGGCAATATTATTGAGCCGTGCAAAGGCCGCATTTAAAACGACTATGGTTGAGCTGATGCACTTAGATAAAATATCTACCACATGTGAAGTGTTAACTTCAGTGAAAATACACGTGCTTTGTGTCAAATCTAGCTTCTGTGATTTAAGCAGACAAGGCTATTTTTTGAATATAGTCTGCTATCTATAAAGTGTAGAAGCAGTGAATTTAAAATACGCTAGAAGCAGTGTCTACGATTCTACAAATTCTACGATTAAGCCAAGATGCTTTCATTCAGCCATGTGCTGAGGCATAATTGTACTGTACTAAAGAAGAAGATGACAATGGCTTAAATATCCAAATGGAAGGAACGCTGAACACCTAAGCCACACTACGACTATGGAGAACCACCAGTGGATAACCATGCTTATAGCCAAGCAGAGAACATATCTGTGGATTGCCAGGATAAAAAGGAAAAATCCTCAATCCTCGTGTCTGGATAAAATAAACTGCAATAGCTGTTAGTCATGATCTTATAATCTATTTATGTACGGTGGATGGTCATGGGTGGATTAGTTTGTAGCATCCGTAATTTATTGTCAGTCATCAAGGTGGGGTTATTTCCGTTCTTTTTGACCACCTTCTTATGGTGATTTTCACGCTTCTAAATGCTTCTTTGCATTTCGTTACTCGACAGAGAGTTAGTCACCTGATTGTGTGCATTCACACGGTGCAATATTGTTTTTGAAAGGTAATTCCGCTTGACGGAAGATCAATTTAGTCAATTTGTGACAGGGGCATATTTTTTTATTCAGCTCTTGCTGATCATTTGTCATGTTTTCTGAAGTCCTCTTTTTCTATTAATTTGTACGCCACTGACGTCTATTATTTAACATTTATGGACGTATCGTTTAGGCATGGAAAGGATCCAGCCCACATTGTTATTGTAAATTACATTTTTCTAAGAGTGAGCAGTTTGCCACCAAAATTAAGAAGAATTCACATCGCTGTAAATGAGTCAAGTAATGTTTTTAACTTTCTCATAATTCCTATTACACGATATTCGTATCATTTCAATTATTCCCACCAGAGGTTAAGGTGTGAAGCTTGTATTTATACTCATTTGAACGTGTTTTGTACGCAGCACATATTTGCTGTGAGCTTCAGTGGTGCTACACATTTTCAAAGACTTTCAACACGAGAGAGATATCTTTCCGTTACGTTTATTTGGTTTTTAAAGCCAAACATATCATTCTTACTGTAATTTAATCGTCTTTAACGACATAATAACCTTTCTTACATGTGTATAATCATACAGAGTGAATGCTAGGATCACTCAGTCAACGTTTATTGTGAATCTAATGTTTTTTTTAAATATCAGTGAAAGACATTTCTTTGAGAACTCATTGACACGTCATAACGTGTATTGCAGAGCGCTGGAAGCATGATGACGGATGCTCGTCCAGTTCGCGTCTGTGACATTGCCCAAGGTTATTTACGATCTCAATTGTGAGACAATTGACTAACGACTTCATTTTTATTTTATTGTTTCTAGACCTTGCTAGGAATGCCCATTACAAGCCATGTTTGTTTATGCTCATGGTATTGACCTTGATCAAGTATCGATTTTTGTAAAGATTGTATCTAGTACGGGAGTACTAATAATTAATGCCAAATATTTGATATACTCGCAGGTATTTGTGAGCGAGCCCAATATGTTTTTGTCATGATTCATATTTAATTTGAGCAACCATTTGATAGGTTGGACCGTTCAGGCCATCGTGTATTCTCACTTGTAAGTGAATGATTATTTACCGTGTTTTTGATACACGACGTCGGGCTGATTACCATGTTTATTAGTGAAAGCCTGCAAATCTATGTTACAGAACAAGTTTGACCGAGGAGGAAAGGTAATGGTCTCTTACGAGTACCGATAGTGTTATTGTTAACGTGCGAGCCACGTATTCTTTGTTGAGGTGTACCACGTGTTGGTAGCACACTCCTGTGAAGCCTTGCATTTGGTCAACTATATTAATAATAAATGGACTCATAAATCTACGGCATTAAACTTAGTACTAAATCATGAACAATCAATTTATTTCCTAAACCTACGATGCTAATAATACAGTTAATCTTTAATCGTTGTTAGATCTTGATCTTGTTCTTTTAGTCGAGCGGACCAATGCAGTGAGCTTTCGTTTTGTTCTTACTAGTACAGGCCGGACGTTTGTTTTTGACGATTGCCCTTGACCTTGAAGCCTGCGGGTGAGCCTACACACACTCACTCTCTCACCCTATCGCTTCACACTTGTCACCACCTATCTGATGTAATGGAATTCCAGACTTGAGAAGACAGTACAGTCCACGTCGAAGTATTGTGTGACACGGAAGTACACGTTACGTAGTTACGAACAGAACGTCATTATATTTGCCAGTGACTATAATTCAGCAATAGTGTGAAACAGCTTTATCAATCATCGGAACGCTTGTGGCAGCTGATAACAACACAGGCACTGTAGTAACTCGCCCCCAGGCTTCCATTAAGATTTTTCACTCGTCTAAAACAAACGTCTGGCCTATAAGTCTAGTAGTTAACACTGATAGACTTTTGACAGAGATCGCACGCGAACCCAAAGTTCAGAACTCGTGGGTCGTGACTCGATCAGGAGAATGCTGTTCTTGCACAGTTGGATTCTCATGTTTAAATACACTGATAGATGACGGTGGATAACATACAGTTGTTTATCTGACTGTAGGCAGGAATAATAAGATGAATTATTTGTGTGTACAACTTATTTATTCATTGACATGTTATCCCACTGTTGCCCTACTGTTTCTTGTAATGTAATATATTTGTTGTTGTTGTTGTTGTTGTATATAATTGTACCATTGTACTGTAATGATGACTGACAATCATTAGTGTTTGTTTAATTTGTTTATCACGGACGTCTAACGCCGTTGATCAGCTTAAAGCAGGTTTAGTTCGAATTAATTAGAGCGTAAATGTAAATATGGGATGGTACCAGTCCTTTAACTTTTCTGTCATGTTTGACATGTTTTGATGACAGGATGCCTTCTTCCTAGAAGCATCATTTATTCTTGTATAACTATTTTCATTGCGGTACCATTTCCCCAGCTTTGATTTTTAGTTTGCTGTATTTAGGACCTGTCGAGGGGATTCTACGTTAACTTTAGGAGTTGTTTATATTTTTTAAAATTTTGTTTATTAGCTACGGAATAGCCGTTTTACCAAACCCTCCGATCGTAGGACAGGGGTTTGGCATTTCAAATAAACAAACCATGAGTATGTCTTAAGTCTGGATGTAATTATTTAGTAGTTTTGACCTTTTGGAGGTGGATTTTCTTTGGGTGTCTATGACAATCACTGTGATGGGAACCTGATCCTTAGGGAAGCAGAGTCTTGTGCCGGCTAGTCCCATAAGAAGTGCATTCCGATCCTCTCCGGCAATGTGTCTCGAGATAGAGGTCATCTGGGAGGCCACGTTACGGTTGGTGGTAAACAGATAACCTCGTCCAACGGGCACAATACACTTAATGTGGAAGTTGATAGGTTCAATATGGGGAGCGAACCCTCAGGTTCTACTTTCAACAGCATTGGGACTTTGTTTGGCAGCAGGAGAGTACGGATCATCAGTGTGGGGAGGATCTGCCCATACCAAGCAAGTGGACATAGCTCTTAACGAGTCCGTACGTATTGTCACTGGATGTCTGAGACCTACTCCAGTGCAGAAGATCTACCCTTTCGCTGGCATTCCACCTCCAGTCATTCGACGCAGGGTGGCAGCAGAGAAAGAGAGACAAAAGCTTGAAACAGATCCCAGACATTCTATGTTCAACCACAACGTGACCACTCCTCGCCTAAGATCCAGGAAGCGTTTCATTATGAGAACAATACCCCTCCATACCAGGCCAGACGTCCGGCGTGTGCCACTCGGGAAACAAATATTACCAGAGGAGTTTACCCCTAAAGAAGAACTGAGCAGTGGTAGTCATTTGCCTTATACCATCTTGAGGTCCTTAAACCGGATGAGAACAGGAGTGCATAACTGCCGTAGCAACCTTGTGAAGTGGGGTTATGCAGAAGATCCACGATGTGCCTGTGGAGAAATCCAGACTCCACATCACCTGCTCACGTGCTAAGATGACACCTGCCGACAGGAAGACCTTATGTTGGCCACAGACCGAGGGATAAGAGCTGCAGAGTTCTGGAAAGGAAGAATTTAGTGTGTCTCCCGGACACGGAAAGTAAGTAAGTAGGTATACACACACACCCAAGTGTGTATGTCCACCCCTTATTATTCCTGTTTTCCGACGGGGTTGGGGATGAGATGCGATGAAAGTATGTGTGACTGATAGTTATTACGGTCGGATACCCTTCCTGACGCCAACCTCATGACGGGAGTTAATGAGAGATGAAATGAATGATGGTGAATAATAATGGGAAAGGATGTGGAAGAAAGCGACCGTGGCCTGTCAAAAGGTACCGTCCCAGCATTTGCCTGGAGTAGAACATGGGGAAACTACGGAAAACATTTTCAAGGATGGCCGACGGTGGGGATCGAATACGGCGCCAAATATCACGATGTCGCTAAGCCCCTCAATGATGATGATAATTGTTGTTTTAAGGGGCCTAACATCTAGGTTATCGGCCCCTCATGGTCTGGGTGATAGCGAAAATGTCAATGAAGTGGAATCCAGATCGAAAAATAAGGGAGAAGGAAAATACTTACAAAAAGGAACTCACATTGAAACTACTCACAAAATGGAGAGCGGTAATACTTACAAAAGCGAATTTTGAACGAAAATACTCACAAAAGGAATAGATTGAAAAATACACACAAAATGTAGGTTAGGTTCAAAATACGTACAAAATACAATGTACAGTCGAAATACTTACAAAATGCAATTGAAATTCAAAATACTTACAAAATGCAAATGAGATTGAAAATACGTACAAAATGCAATTGAAATTCAAAATACTTACAAAATGTAATTGAAATTGAAAATACACAATGCAATTTGGATTTAAAAATGCACATTTCAGATTCCAAATAATCACAAAGTGCAATTGATATTCAAAATACTTACAAAATGCAATTGAAATTGAAATTGCTTACAAAATGTATGGTAGATTCAAACTACTCAATTGGATGGACAATACTTACAAAATGCAATTTAGATTGCAATTGAGAATCAAAATACTTGCAAAATGCGCAACCTACAGAATGCAATTTAGATTGGAAATACTTGCAAAATGAGGTTTAGGTTGAAAATACAAAATGCAATTGAAATTCAAAATACTCACAAAAGTCCCAGCCCCTATATTGAAAGATTTACTAAAAAGCAATTTAGATTGTCAATCCTTACAGAATGCAATTGAGGTTGTAAACACTCTCAAAATGCAATTTGGATCGAAAAGACTTACAAAATGCAACGGAGATTGAAAACACCTACAAAATGGAGTGTAGATGCAAAAAAAAAAAAAACGCTAAATGGAATTTAGATACTCGAGGGTCCAATTAACAAAAACAGTGCGGGAATCTTAAAGAGCAAAGGAAATATAATGAAAAGAAAACCAGAGGTCTGACCCCTCGAAGAAGGAGGGATCAGGAAAGATGAGACAAGGGCCAATTAAGCCGGGAATGTGGAAGACTCCCTAGGCCTTGGACATCCTAATACCGTCGGGGTCGGAAGAGAACAAGAGTTAACCAAGGGAGGTCGACAGGAAAGAAGACGGAGAGGAGCCCGGCATAAGTAAGTGGAAGCAATGCCGGACTCAGCTGGGGCCCCGTGGTCGCCAACCCACGTCCCACTAGATGTGAGCGCCTGGGGGTACCCCTGAATGAATTAACAAGAACAACACAAGTACAGTACTTTTGTAACGGCAGTTATTTGCATCCAGAAATGAGAAGGACAGTCTAGGAAGATATCAACTCAGAATTTGCCTGAAATGAATGGAAAATTGGCCAAGGGAGAACCACATTAAGCATAGTCGATGTCAGTGCCGGGAACTTCGAATTTGGACTACGTATTTCACAATGAGCCATTAAAGATATTTGAGAACTTTTTTTGACAGTCGGATTGAATCACTTGAATTATTTTGATACATAAGGAGAACCGAATTGAATCTTCAAAAATCACTCAACGGCGTATGTTTATGTAATCTGCATTAGAAATTTGGGAACTCGTGTAGTATACGGTGCGAGCCGCCATGACAATCAAAAACCGGTAATATGACGAGGCGAAGGAGTTTAAATATTTGTTGCTAGGGGGTTTCATTGTATTTTTTTTTTTCAGTAGTGCCGGTATGCTTGCGTCTGGCGCGAGATAGGATTTGCAGCGCTCGGTACTCAATGTAAATCAAGGAGTCTCTTCAAGCGCGGTAGAGGTTGTGGTGAAGGCGGGGTGTGCCGGATTAGTGCCGAAAGTGCGGTGTTGAGAGTTTACATAAGGTTTTGCCTATGTGATTTTTTCTAGACCACAATGCTTGTAGTAAAAACCGTATGTTCGCCCTGATAGTGATCTAGCGCAGTGGCGACCAATGGTTTTATCCAGACAGTAGCTTCAAGTCTGTGAAGTGTAACTGGCTTAGGAGAATGCTATGAAGTGGTGTTGGCAGCAGTGCCTTTTCCAACATGCCGAGTAATGTTTTCGTACGTTTACTACTGGGAAATCAAAATAATCATAATTTCCTTATTAAAGCACAAATGTGATTTTCCCGAATGCATTTAATGGAATAACTGTAGCAAAGTGTGCAGAAACAAATTTCTGAGTTAAGCAAGCAAACACACAAAATTTGAAAAAATTCCTCTCGGCACGCCGGAAGGCGGAGGTAGATTTCACCGGGCAAACTAGGGGATAGGCTATAATAGGCAAAATATGCAGGTTTTCGTAGGAGGATCAGACCTCATTTATTGCGAGAAAGTATTTTACAATTGGAGGTTAGTTAACATTTTTTCGTCTTTCTATGCATACTTTTAACATTTTTTACTGTCTTATGGGGATGGTAACCTTCTTGTCATTTGGGGTTAATTTTTATACTTGTGATCACACTGTCCTTATGCAAGGTTTGGAACTAATGTGTAACTATCTAACAGTCTGTTACTTCTTCACGCAAAATTTTATCTCCCGCAGAGATGTTGGTTGGTTCCTCAGTTTAGGGGCTGCGACAAGGTGGTCCTGTAACCCCGTGTACATTGGGTGTGAGTAGAATCTGTCTGATAAACGGTGTTATTTGTGATGACTGTATTAGTCTGTAATTCAGGTAAGGTCTGCAGACGGTCAATTTTAAGTAGTAGTACCTAATTTTGTACCAAATACTAACGTCAACGACACCTAGCTGTGAACTTGGCTGCTAGATGCCACCGCAACCAACGACTTGCAACGAATGTTGTAACTTTCCCTCCGATGGAAAGCATGCTGACGGATTTTTAGCGCTCTTAGAAAATCCGGCGAATTTGGCCGGCTTTGAACCAGCACCTTGGGCATAGAAGTTCAGCATGCTACCAGTTAGCCGCTTCCCTCATAGTCAGATGGAACAAGAAGTTCCGTGAAGAACTAAAGAGCCTACTTTTCTTAAAATTAAGATTCATGCCATAGATTAATCTACAGTATATGAACCTATCTAGAATAATGACGAAATTAAGTGGGTAATATCGAAATGTCTTAATTAGTTCGAAATAAGGTATACTAGGCATAATGTTGCCTAATAGAGCAATATAGTTGGCAGCTCTGGTGACTGAATATATTCTTACTTTCATCTCCTAAGGTACAGAATACAAAATGTGGTTGAAGTCCAAAGGACGTTACATGGATTTAGACATTGGATCTATTAGTACACGTAAAAGCATGTTGGCAACAATGTCATGCGAGTGCTGGTCAGAAATAATCTGAAATATTATATATTTTTGTGCCAATTTTGGATGAAATCCATTTGTTGGTATAGATGTTACATGTATTTAAAAATTGGTCCTATCAGCAGGCTTAGAATCATGTTGGTAGAACTGACGTATGTAAGTTACTCCAAATTAATGTAAAATGTCGGGTAATTTACGTGTGCATAGTTTAAAGCTGTCGGCTTGCATACTTTCTGATATATTTGGATACAAAATAGAGAGCAATTATTAACAGTTGGCAGCCCTGGTGGCTCTTAAGAATACACTCAGTCATATATGTTTATGTACACATATTACATACAAAATTTGGTTGAAATCCAATTGATAGTGTAGAAGTTATATGCATCTAAAAATTGGATTTATCAGAAGGCTTAAAATTATTTTGGCAACGCTGTCATGTATGGCCACATGGAAATTAAACTGAAATAGTATTATCTACATGTGTGCCAATTTTAGAATAGCTCCCATGTATACCTTCCAAGATATCCAACATGGAGCTCAAATTTCTAGTGCGTTTTTTTTAGCAGTTGGCAGCACTGGCATCTTTATCAAATATGTGCCTGAGATATTCCGGTATACATCTTTACTCATACTAAATTTGGTTTCGATTGCTGCAGCCGTTTAGGAGTTGACACACAGCCAGACAGACAGAAGGACAGATAGACAGACAGAAGGACAGACACATTTTCCCGGATATATCTTATAAGTCTACTTTTTCCTCATTTTTAGCCTATTTTCAATTTTGAAAAAATAGGCTAATGAGATCACCTTTTGTCCGTGTGTGTGTGCGTGTGTGTGTGTGTGTGTGATTCGTGTGTGTGTGTCCCCCTAATAAAATCTAAACGGCAGGAGCGATTTCAATGAAACTCGGAAAGTTCATAGCACTATCCCCGGCGACCTCGACCGTGCCCTTCAAATTTTGTTACGACTCACCAATCCAACATGGCGGCTGTGCGAAATATTTCACCAGCATTCAATATCTCCGAAACTATTACCGATATTACCCTGACATTTTCTATGGTGATAGAGGGAACTACTATAAGTTCACTTATGTGACTTTGGAAACCTGGTAACTACAAAACCAACATGGCGGCCAAGCGAATTTGCGACTTTTAAATAGACGTTTCTCGCGATTTGACCAATCAAACGCAATGAAACTTGGTACAGTATATGTTTATATACATTGTAATGCACCGACATCAAACTTCGTTCAATTGTTTACATAATCACAAGATGGCGGATGTGCGAAATATTTCACCGGCATTCTATATCTCTGAAACTATTAGCGATATCTCCCTAAAATTTTGTACGGAGATAAAGGGCACTACTGGAAGTCCATCTATAAGATTTTCAAAAACCGGTTAACTACAAAACGGCCAAGCGAATTTGAACATTTTAAAGAGACCTTTCTCGCGATTTAATGTTCCAAGCGCACTGAAACCTGGTACAGGAAATATTTATACACATTGTAATCCACTGGTATCTAATTTAGTTCAATTGTTTACATAACCTCAAGATGGCGGCAGTGCGAATTTTAAAATTAAGTTTTTATTTCTTGTTATGTAGTCATGCGATCAAAGTGAAAGTTCGAATAATGAACCTACGCAATAATTTTCCTTTAATGGTACATGACTCTATGGCGACCATCCGAAATATTTAGACGATACTGAATATCTACGAATCTATTTTAGCAATCAAACTGCATTTTTTAATGTTCATAGGGGCTATGAACTTAAGTTCACCTATAGGACTTTAAATAACTTGGTGTTCACAAATCCAACATGGCGGTGACGCGAATTATAAATATTCACATGGACGTTTCTCGCAATTTAACCATCCGCGTGCAGTGAAACTTGGTACAGTAAATCTTTATCCGAATGTTAATCCACTGGCATCTAATTTATTTCAATTGTTTCCATAACCTCAAGATGGCAGCTGTGAATTTTTTTTAAATCTCCTTGTTTTTTCTTGTGTCCTAATTATGCGATTGAAGTTTGAATACTACACGTTCACAATAATCTGCATGTAACAGTACAGAACTCTAGGACCTACATATATAAAATCCAACATGGCGACCATCCGAAATATTTAGTCGGTTCTCAATATATACGAATCTATTACAGCAATCAAACTGAAATTGTGTATGTTGATAGTGGCAATTAACATAAGTAGGATATATGAAAATAGGCTGTATAGTTCTTCACGGAACTACTTGTTGAAAAGTGTGAAAAGTAGGCTGAAAATGAATGTGATCTCGTCAATGGCGTTGTCTTGGCAACCTCTGATAGATCATCCCTTATCAATTTAAAAGCGTTGTTATGGTAACCTCTGATGGCACTTGGCATTTTTTTAAATTCCGAAATCATTTTTCTCATCCCTTGGCGTAATGGTGGGTCATATCAAAAATTCTTTCAGACAAAAGTTTTAGGTAATTATTAGGGGAATATTTTCCATTTTGTACGGTTTTTATATTGTGCCTATTAAGAGGGATATGATTAATGTTTCCCGAAAAACCCACTTTTTTCCACCCCTTTGGTCAATGGTTGGTGCTATCAAAAAACTTATTTGACATAAATATTTGGCACTTATCCGAGACATATTATGAACTTTGAAAGGATTCGATATTTCACGTATTAAGAGAGTTATAGCGAATGTTCACCTTTTCGAAAAAAGCCCGCCATTTTCATCCCCTTCGACCGATTTTGCCCATTAACGAACTTGACCGAGATTGTATAGGGATACATATTATGTAAAAAATTCAGAGTAATTGGTGCAAAATTACGGCAGTTATCGTGTCCACAAGAAACTGATATATATATATATAGATAGATAGATAGATAGATAGATACATATATACATAAATTATATATAAACTTTTGAACTGACGGTGGTTTTGGGGTCTGGGGGATGTGAAACGCGAAGATATGTCGAAATTTTCCGGAAGTCGAAACATGGGACCCATTGCAATAGTTAGCTTTCTAATTAAATCTACCTAAAACTCGCCTTGTTTCCTTGCTTAGCAAGGAATTTATAGGGTTGACTTGTTAAATTGTATGTAAAGATTGTTTTCCAGTCGATTAATACGCAGATGGCAGCCCAATTATCTTGTAGTTAATATACCCCACTCAAAATAACCTTCGCAATACCTGTAATAGATGAACTTAAAATGTTATTAAGTATTACATTGTACTGTATAAGAAATGTATCGACTATGGGCGTATGGACGTATAGAAATATTTATGTTCGACCCTCACTATTATGTGTCAGAAAACGGTGTCATAATGATGGTCATTATAACACTTATTTTCATTATGATACAGTTTCTCCAGCCAATCAGAGCTCGTTCATTGACCAATTAGGTAACGATTCCTTCGCGCATGTGCTCAAAATCCAACATGTCGGACATAAACACAACATCGAACTATAATAAATTACCGACATGGAATACGCACCGTCCATATGTTCGCGTAAATAAACTGGCGAATATGAAACAAGATATAGCACTGTACCTTAAAATCACCAACACTAATTTCTACACAGCGCATTCAAACGACTCCGGTGACAATATTACTGAGGGACGGCAGATGTAAACATACGGCTTGCATATGGCATTGCAAGCACACAGAGCGCATGCGTCGGTCGTTCAAAGATCTTGAAAGACAGAGAGATGTCTCGCGCTCTCTCTCCGATAACAAAATTCTTGTGGCTGACTCTCAACAGATATTTATGAATATTTATGTTAAAACATATAATAAAATTATAATTATCGTCGAACATAAACAGTCGTATGCAACTCGCCTATAATGGTAATTAAGACACTCGTATGGAAATTATAAAACTCGCATACGCTCGTTTTATAAAAAATACTCGTGTCTTAATTATAGCCATTATAGGCTCGTTGCATAATGTACTATTACCGCCTCGTGGTGTAGTGAATGTCACTGTTGGCTCCAAACTTACAGGTCCCGAGTTCAATTCCTGGCATTGGCAAAGTCTTGGTATGGTCTGGAACATGGTCTAACAGTCTCGTGATACCAAATGGTAACTTGCAGGATGCTGTAGTAGGAGGAGGTCACCCTACTCCACGTCAACTTTGGCTCAGTTTGTCTGGTTATTGATAGCCAAGGACTTGGAACGGGTCGCCTAATCTCCTTGTGCATATGGCACTCACATTATATTAATATTTAACTCTCAAGATATTCAAGCTCCCTCATACTTCCTGATCAGCTAAAATAGCAGGCTCCACACGTACATTGAACATTAACCATACATTATTCTATGATTCATGTTCACATGCAGTATCTTGAACTTCGATTTTAAAAGAACAACAAGCAAAAAAATAACTAATTAGAGAGAAATAAACGCACGATGATGTGTATTTGTTCGGCAAGACATGGCGGGAGGTAAAAAAAAGTATGCATTAGTCCCTCCTGGGATCAAATTAGAACGACCATTCATTAGCAAGCCAGTTCGTTAGCCAATATTCTTGACGTGTGTTTAATTTCTCCTTTACTACACTCCCCTCCCCTTTCCCTCGCCCCTCGTTTTGTATGTTTTCCTTTCTCTTCCATCTCCACCGATATTACCCTCCTTTAGGCACCTAATTAATCTCTTGAAGAATAGAGGAAAAGGACTGGAGAAGCAAGGAAGCAAGAAAAGAGACTGGGATAAACAAAGGGAAACAAAAACAAAGCACATGTAATGAGGGACAAAATGAAGCGCAAGAATACGTTTTCTTCCTCAGCACTTCACCTCCATTTTATCTCCTCGTATAAACAAACTATTTTTTATCAAATTCTTATATTATTATATCCTTCCGGTTGAAACAAATGACACGACTCAAAATTAACAAATAGAAAGAGCCAGTGAAATAAGATTTATACATTACTTGCTTCATTAAATTTCACCGTTCTTAAGCGACGTTTTTACTAAATGATTTCATCACTAGCACTGACGATGATGGACGTAGTACATTGCCCCTAAAGTAAAAGTTAGATAACCAGAAGGAACACGGAATTAGCCAAAACATTAATGTAGGCCTACATTAAAACTGCAAGATTTACTCGAGTTGTTATGGTATTAGGTGATATGTCATTCTTGTTGTCCAACTATGGGATTTATGGCTGATACACGTAACACAGTACTAGTTGCTGAAAATGTGGAGAACTTTTGACGTAGTAAGTTGTTGTTGTTAATTCATTTAGAGGCTTTGCGACATCGTGGTCATTTAGCCCCGTGTACTTGGGTGTGCGCGCGCGCGCGCGCGCGCGCGTGCGTGCGTGCGTGCGTGCGTGCGTGTGTGTGTGTGTATGTATATGTATATACACAGTATATATACAACTTGTCTGATAATCTGTGTTATTGTGATATCTGCATTAGTGTGTGTATTTGTAATGCAGGTGAAGATCTGGAAGGAAGTGGTCGTGGCTCCATGTTAGGACCCATCCCGGCATTTGCCTGGAGTAGAAGTGGGAAACCATGGTTGGTTGGTTGGTTGGTTGGTTCCACAGTTTAGGGGCTGCAACAACGCGGTCATGTAGCCCCATGTACTTAGGGTGTGTGTAGAATCTGTCTGATAACCGGTGTTAATTGTAATGGCTGTATTAGTGTGTGTTATCTGTAATTCAGGTAAGGACTGCAGACAATCAATTTCAAGTAGTTCCAACGTTTGCTACCAAACGCTACCGTCAAAGACCAACTAGTTCTGAACTTTGTTACTAGATGCCGCCGAAGTCAGCTCCTGGGCACAAACGTTGGAACCTAAGAGCGTTAGTCAAATATAACCTATAATTTAGCTCCACACAAGTGTAATTAGTGGAAGGTTCTTTATCATGCCATAAATTTATGACACGGGACCGCCGGCTTTACTTCCCCACCGAAGGAAGGCATACTGAGGGATTTTTATTGCTCTTAATAAATCCGACAACCTCGACCAGGTTTGAACCCGTGACCTTGTGCATAGAAGCTCAGCATGCTACCAACTACGCCACCGAAGACGCCGGAAACCATGGTGCCAAGATGGCTGAGGTGAAAATCGAACCCACCTCCTCTCAGTTTTGCCTCACGGGGTTGAGTGTACCCCACTCCAGCTCTCAAACTAGAATTAAATTTCTTGGCAGAGCCGGGAATTGAACCTGGGCCTCCCGTAAACTGAATCAACTATAAACACCACCATCCATAAGAATGAAGATACGTTAGAATATCGATATCGTCAACCGATTGGAAGATACAGATTGCCCGTTTCATGGCTGATAACCTGACAAAACAACAACAACAATAAACATTGACCAATGCGTGTCCTCGTTACAGAGAATTTCGCAACTGATGACACGACTTGATAACCGTGTTGTTTTTTACAGCACACATTCGCCGTGACAATGAAAGTGAAAGCTCAGAATACGGATGCTCTTTTCAAGGTTTTCAAGACAATGGACGACGAATGGAGCAACGCTACACTTTCAACTCATGACTTGCAGAAGCACTGAACTATTTTGAAGGAAGCTTGCCATTCCATATGTGCATCTTCAAGTTCGAAGCTAGTCGAGTGATTGCACCCCAAGTCGATGTTATGTGGTCCAATGTACTAGCGTGTGTGTGGCCGTCTGTAATATATAATTTGTGTGATTGTGATAGGTGAAATAGTGTGTGAATTTGTAATGTACGGATTAAGCCATCACTTCAACAACATAAATCGTATTGTATGTAGGTCTACCCCATATTATTCCCGTTTCCAACTGGGTCGGGGATGAGATGCGATGAAATTATATGTGGATGATGATTTTTTGCGGCCGGATGTCCTTCCTGACACCAACTTAATGAGAGGAGTTAATGAGATGGTGAAGGAAACTGGGCAAGGATGTGGAAGGAAGCGGCCGTGTCCTGTCAGAAGGTACTGTCCCAGCATTTGACGGGAGTTGAAAATTGGAAACCACGGACAAACATTTCAACCCACGTATACCGAATCCGCAGAAAACTTGGCCCCATGGCCTAGCGCTGCGCTTTAGCGAGCGTAGCTACCGCTGTAGGTTTTCAACAACATAAATCCCTTACGTAAAAGTACGTGTATATCGACTAAAATGAGCATTGTTTCATTGGAGCATGCAATAGGCTATGAGTTATGTTTTCATGTTTCACACAGTCGTCGTCTTGAGGATTTGGGTAGGAGGTGACCGTGGCCTCAAGTTAGCCACGTCCAACGTTCGCCATATTAGAAGACATGAAAAGTAAACATGTTCACAAAGGAACACTATTAATAATAGTATTGGTTGTACGTTCATTTTAACTATTGCAGCTTTTAGAGACGCCTGTGTGCCTAAATTTTCCCCAGTGAGAACTTCAATATGCCAGTAAATCTACGGACACCGCTTCCTTGTATTTACGCACCCTCAAATGCCAAGTGACTGCGCCAGGATTCGATCCTGCAACCTCAGGTACAGGAGGCGAGAACGTTACCACTGCGCCACGCAGCAAGTTTCAGGAACGAACATATAACCAAATTTCTCTTAAATATATTAGTTAGTTCAAATTGTACCTCATGACCTGATCATGCTGCATAATTTCGTGGACTTAGGGTGGACAACCAATATCGTCTTACACAGAAAGCATACTGAGTAATGTAATAGGCCCCTTCTGTATATAATCCATAAATTCAAAATTAATCAACAATGCTACTTTACACACACTGTATAGGGCTATGATTAGCCTATTTTCATTTTATGAAAAAAAAAAAAAAAAATAGGCTTATTAGATCACCTTTTGTCCGTGTGTGTGTGTGTGTGTGTCTGTGTGTCTGTCTGTCTGTGTGTGTGTGTGTGTGTGTGTGTGTGTGTCCCCCTAATAACTTTTAAACGGTCGGGGGATTTCAATGATACTCGGTAAGTTGATAGCACCATCTTGGCCGACCCCGACCGTGCCCTTCAAATTTTATTATGTCTCACCAATCCAACATGGCGGCTGTGCGAAATATTTCAGCAGCATCCAATATCTCCTTAACTGTTACTTATATCACCCTGATATTTTGTACGGTGATAAAAGGCAATACTAGAAGTTCAACTATGCAACTTTCAAAACTACAAAACCACAACTATGCAACTTTCAAAACTACAAAACCAACATGGCGGCCAGGCGACGTTGAAACGTTTTAATAGACTTTTCTCGCGATTTAACCATATGAGCGGAGTGAAATATGTTACATTAAATGTTTATACATATTGTAATGCACTGGCATCTAATTTAGTTCAATTGTTTACATAACCTCAAGATGGCGGCTGTGCAAAATTTTAAAATTAAGTTTGTATTTCTTGTGTCGTAATCATGCCATGCTGAAAGTTTGAATTATGAACCTACGCAATAATTTTCCTTTAATGGTACATAACTCTATGGCCTATACATATCACAATCCAACATGGCGACCATCCGAAATATTTAGACGGTTCTCAATACCTACGAATCTTTAACAGCGATCAAACTGAAAGTATTTATGTTCATAGAGGCTATGAACATAAGTTCACCTGTAGGACTTTCAATAACCCGGTGAGCACTAATCTAACATGGCGGCGACGCGCAGTATAAATATTTAAATCGACGTTTCTCGCGATTTAACCATCCGAGTGCAATGAAACTCGGTACGGTAAATGCTTAGGCTATACAAATGTTAATCCACTGGCATATAATTTATTTCCATTGTTTTCATAACCAGAAGATGCCAGCTGTGCGAAATTTAAAAATCTAGTTTTTACTTCTTGTGTCCTAACCATGCGATTGAAGTTTGAATACTACACCTACACAATAATCTTCATGTAATCTGTACTAATATAATCAAGCTGAAGAGTTTGTGTGTTTATGTGTTTAAACGCTCTAATCTCTGGAACTACCAGTCGGATTCGAAAAATTATTTTTGTATATGATAGCCTAAACTATTCCTCTTGAATCACACTATGTAGCATTAGGCTACACCTCTCAGGTAACCTTAAAGATTGATTTTTGTTCAGTAAGTCGGAAGAACAAGCGCTCTAGAACGGCTTCAATAATACCGAAGTCTATTGTTGCCATGTAATGCGGGCTGCATCACGTCACCCCGACCAATTTTCTGGTGCAGAATTGCGAGCTGCTTACAAATTGCAGTCACGGGGAGTAATTAGTACAAAAAGATTTCTTAGGCCTCTTAAAACAGTTATCATCATGCCAATAGTATGCGTCTGTATAAGGGCGATGGTGTTGGTGCAGTATACTGAGATTATCAGCTGCATTAAGCGTTGGCGAGCTGCTTATAAGTTTCAGTTACGGGGAGTAATTAGTGCAAAAAGATTTCTTAGGCCCCTTAAAACAGTTATCATCATGACAATAGTAAGCCTCTGTATAAGGGCGATGGTGTTGGTGCAGTATACTGAGGTTATCAGCTGCAATAAGCGTTGGTGCTTTCAAATTACCGATCCTGATCCTTGAGCGCTCCAGTTCTGTAAAACAAATAAATCCACCGGGCAAAGCCGGGCACTACTGCTAGTAGTACATAACTCTAAGACCTACATATATTAAAATCCAACATGGCGACCATCCGAAATATTAGACGGTTCTCAATATCTACGAATCTCTTACAATCAAACTGAAATTTTGTATGTTGATAGAGGCAATTAACATATGTAGGATATATGAATATAGACTTTAGTTCTTCACGGAACTACTTGTTAATATCTGAATTCACATATTTGGGCGTTTTACTGTACTAGAGAATACCACCGTGGAACATTCCTGTAACCTTTGTACAGTACGTCCATCCAACGTATCGAGTCGTAGATCTATAGTATTTTGCAGAGAAGACCTCTTTTGTGAATCTACCTACTAAATACGTTTCATCACTGTAGGTCTAATAGATGATGGTAATCAATTTTAATAACTTAAATTTTCAAGATGATGGTTGTGCGCTGTTTTCAGTGGTAAATTATTGTGGCGCATGCTATCAAGTTTCCTTACATGATACTCCTTTGCTACAAAGTTTTTCGTCAACTGTACATGTACATCCAGAGTTATTGATTTTGGTGTTTTAATAGTTCGCCATATCACCATCATGCCAGAATACGGTCGCTGATCTTTACCCCAAGGTATTAAAAGCCATATTGATCAGTGTCGTCAATGTTCCTCTAATAGATGGTAGGTAACCAATTTTATGTTCAATTTCAGAGAAACCAAGGGTCCTTTCAGAGAAAATAATTTCAATTTCCGAAAAAGCAACTTCGATTTCAGAAGAAGTCATTTTAATTTCAGAATAAACATAAGAGAAAATTACAAATACTTCTAGTCCTGAAAACATTCTGCGCACAAAGTTAAATTAAATAAATATTAATAACTAAATAACAAGTTTCTCACTTTATCCAATTTCTTCCATTAATTTTCCACAGCTATGTCGTCCATATTTGCATGCCAGCAGGATAATGTGTCTGCACATGGTAAGCATATCTGAGCAATGGCGGCTTTTATTGCATCATTAGCGATAATCTCCAGGTTGAGCATGAAATAATACAGTAACGCTTTGTTTGTGTTTTCACATATTTATTTCTGTAATTAAATTCGATGTTTGCTTTTCTGAAATTGAGATTACATTCTCTGATACTAAAACTTTCTCCGAAATTAAAATTAATTTTTACGAAATTAAAACTACTTTGTCCGAAATCAAACCCACCTTTTCCGAAATTGAGGTTGAAAACCTGAAATAATGTTAGCAACATTTCAAATACAATACAATTAGGTCACTAGTTTAAATAGGAATGGTTGATTTAGAACATTAATAACAAAATAGTGTAGACAACATCACTACTGAAGTTATTCATAATAAAAATTCAATATATCACAGACTTCATACATAAACGACAATAATAATAATATAAATAATAATAATAATAATAATAATAACTTACAAACCATAGAAGTGAACTAAACTGTCTGAAAATAGTTTGATACGTTACATAAGATTTTACAAACTTATGTAATATGAACATTGTATATATATATATATTTATGTTCGACCCTCACTATTATGTGTTTGAAAACTGTATCATAATGATGCTCATTATAACACCATTTTTCATTACGATACAGTTTCTCCAGCCAATCAGAGCTCGTTCATTGACCAATTAGGTAACGATAATTTCGCGCATGCGCTCAAAATCCAACATGTCGGACAAAAAACACAACATCGAACTATAATAAATTACCGACATGGAATACCCACCGTCCATAAGTTCGCGTAAATAAACTGGCGAATATGAGACAAGAAATAGCACAGTACCTTAAAATCACTAACACTAATTTCTACACAGCGCATTGTCTTCAAATGACTGCGGTGACAATATTACTGAGGGACGGCTGATGTAAACATATGGCTGCATATGGCAGAGCGCATGCGTCGGCCGTTCAAAGCTCTTGAAAGACGAAGGTATAACACCCAACGCTCGCTCTGCGATCACAAAATTCCAGTAGCTGACTCTCAACAGATATTTATGAATATTTATGTTAAAACATATAATAAAGTTATAATTATCGTCGAACATAAACAGTCGTATGCAACTCGCCTATAATGGTAATTAAGACACTCGTATGGAAATTATAAAACTCGCATACGCTCGTTTTATAAAAAATACTCGTTTTAATTATAGCCATTATAGGCTCGTTGCATAATGTACTATTGTGGTGAGTTTCATTCATAAACATCGTATACTAATTAAGCCTAAGTGAACAGGATCTGAAGATGAGCGCTTGACGTTTGAAAAATGTCATCCAATTAAGTAGGTATTTGCACATAAAAGCGTGTTAGTTTGTAGGGTATGTAAACTACTTGTTTTCATCCTAATGTAATTGGGCACAATTTGGTTTGACCGACTGTAAAGCTTTCTTTAGTAGAATTAGGCAACACTGAAAAATGGTTCTATCACTTAAGAGTATATCTTTAGTTATTCATTTTAATGTTTTACAGTTAGGCCTATGCCCAGCCTAAACCTTGATTGTAAAGAGTCGATGTCTATTTTCTTTGGGCATCCGAACTACTAATTCATTTCTTTGTAACTTCAAACCCTTGGGAATCACTTATTGTCACAGTCCATGATTTTAAAATGGAGGCTGCGCATATATTTCATTCGGATTAAGCTGTCTCTTCAACAACATAAGTTTTTTTTAACGTAAAACGCCGTGTATATCAACTAATATGAGGATCACTTCATTGAATTAGGCTATGTATTATGTTTTCGTGTTTCACATGGTCATCATCTTGAAATCATTCAGCCCATCACTTTCTAGTTTGGTCCTCTTTCAGCTCCTATAGTAATATTTACTTTTTGAAAATTCCATAGCGATTCGAAGATTAGTTTAGTCGGTACTTGATTTAGGCATTCAATTCTGTCTCGTCGTTTGAGAAAACACACACATGCACATTTCGCCCAGGATACAGTCCTGTTATAATTTGCAGTACATCAACGTTTACAAGCCTTGATCAAACAACACTTTAAAACAGCACACCCCAGAAAAATAACTATATTATAACCCTTAAAGTATTTGAATAAACAAACTTTTAAAAAGCTATTCGTTGAAATGAATGCCAGTTAAACTATATTTAATCATTGATTTAGGCGCCTCTTTAACCTTCAGTAGTTCACGAGACACCGGTGTACTGAAATTTTACCTTAGAAGGGGGTTACTTTACGTGGCCGTAAATCTATTTTAACGGGTCTTACACGTGTTATCACCCTTAAATTCTAAGTTACTGGGTTAGCAATTCATCCCGTAATCTTGGATACAAGGGTAAGTGCCTCAAGACCCTAAGTCACTATGCCAAACCCCTTAAATAATGCCTAATGATGGTGATTGCAATAGGTATTTCTCTGAATTGTGAAGGTCAGAACATGTAAGAGCCAAGCAGTATGAGTCTGTGCTGAAGTCCACTTTGGGCACCACTTGCTTACAGCTCGTAAATGCCTCATTTCGGGGGTCCCTCCGCTCCACTTGATCCTGTGCAATAAAGCGTAGATGAGGACCATTGTTCGTCTGCAGTACAGGTGCGGAGACCTCCATTATCAGGCGTTATAATGCGAGAAATGGCCCGTGTGATATGCTAAACATATCTGATACACTCCCTGCCAGCCTGCCAGCCTCGTGACAGCCCCCATTAGCCGCGCCTCTGAACACATTAATAGACTCACCAAGAATTTACCAACCAAACTGCATTAAAGTTTTGTTAAGCAGGGGTTGGAGGGATTGGGGAACCGTAAAATGTGGTGAGACTTGAAAAGGTGGTTGTCTTAACTCTAACTCGTCTCAACATGTCGTGCTCTTGGAGGCTGTTTTCCCTCCGTGTCAATGGAAAAGGGGGAGAGACTCTCTCCGTTGACTCCAATTACCCATGCCACTATCACTCAGTGTTTATTTCAGGAGGAGATATCCCATGTTTTATTTTCTTTCGCGTGCAAAGGAGGAACTTCGCCAAAATTCCTGAATTGAGGGAGGGTGTTGAATTTGTTTTATAAGGGAAAGAGAATGTTGTTGTCGTTGTTGTTGTTGTTGATGTTGTTGCTACTGCAGCTGCTGCTAAATTTTGGGGCTAAGGCTATCTTGGCCATTAGCTCCACATATTACGGTCTCTATTTTTTCCGACAACTCATGTACTGTACTGTATGTAGCTGTGTAGCTCTTGGGAGCTTGATAGGTATCCAGTAAGATTAAACAAGATAAAAAAAATCAGGTGAGAAGTCACTCTGTGGGTGGCCGATATAAGTGAGATATTCAAATGTTGGTTCACCGAACGATGTAGTTACATTGTCCTCAATCTAAGCATGAATTAGGTCACCCAGCAAGTGCTGCCAGTGTTCACTAGTAGATGGTGAACTGACATTTAATACATCATGTGCTGGAGGTGTACCAGGCCTATATTCGTAAAAATGTTCATCATAATTGGATCTGCCAGTTATAGTACTCTTGCTAAACTAGAAAACTTTAAAGCTATTTTTCAGTTTTGCCCATTAACAAACAATCTCCCCTTTCCTGAGTCACCTTTCTAACAATTGCGCCAAGATAGGATAATTCAAAGTTTTATGAATCATGAAATTCTACTTCGAAGATCCGCATGATAAAACGTCGATAAATTAAGAAATTTAGTACAATTATCGAAATGATTTAGAAACATTAAATGTTCAATGTGAGCTACACTCCTGGTGAGAGTTGACACAGGTGGGGTTCTTGGCAGAGCCGGGAACCAAACACGGACATCCGGTGTGACAGCCAAGATCGTTAGCTGCTACACCAGGAGTTGGATTGCACTCTAAAGTAATGTCTATGAATCTGAAGAGTGTATTTGATCATCAATACTTTGTCTAAAATACAAACAATGAAGATTATGAGCACAAATTATAACTGTGCAGACGATGCATTTTTATGAATTAAGGTTGGAGACACTGTTTGTACTCATATGAAAGTTCCCCAACTGCATGATTTGATATATTTAATGTAGTATTTTGTCTCTCCAGTTACCGACTGGTCTTCAGCCTCGTGAACTTACGCGTGTACGTAAGAACCTAGCCGAATGCGATGAGTCATTCTTCAGGACTGAAATTGGGAGCTGCTGCGAGTTCGGAGATCGGTGCTTCGAGCCCCGGTGCTGACAGGTTTAACACACACACGCTAGTGTTAATTTGTTGTTTGTTAATTGCATTCTAGAGGCTTGGGACATATTTCACATCCGTCCTGTGGTGACAACTGTAATTATGAAAGTCTATAATTCGAGTTGGAGCTCCGAGACTGGAAATGAGATTCCGAGCAGACTTTTCCGAAATTAGAGTGGAGAAACCATACTCGGGATGGCTACTGTCAACGACGAGAATCGAAACTCAAATCTTCGTAGTCGCGGTGCACGACACAGCGCGCAAGGCCATGTCGCAAGACGCGAAACAACGTTTATAGGTTCGAGTCAATGAGGTCCTAACTACTTCCGCATGTTTTGTGAGATGAGTAAATAATTGTGGGAACAGAACAAGCAGGGAAAGTATAACAAGGTGCCCAAAACATGTGCTGAGAATATACTAATGGAAGTATTCAACACTTTCTCAGAATTGAGTGTAATTAGGGTTTCTACTAAACAAAGGGCAGAAAATTATCAAACAAATAATATTTTTATTCGAGGAGAAAGCAAGTTAAAATGTTATCATTTGCTGGCGGTTTTGTTGTAGTTGATTCATTTAGGGGCTGCGAGACGTCCTGGTCATGTAGCCCCATGTACTTGGGTATGGGTACGTGTGATTTTATTGATAACGTGTTATTGTGATGGCTGTATTAGTGTGTGTATTTTTAGCCTACTTTCGATTTTTGCAAAAAATGAAAGTAGATTTATGAGATCAACACAGGGCGAAAAAAGTGCGTCTGTGTGTGTGTGTGTGTGTATGTGTGTGTGTGTGTGTATGTGTGTGTGAGAGTCTCTGTGTGTGTGTGTGTATGTGTGTGTGTGAGTCTCTGTGTGTGTGTGTGTGTGTCTGTGTGTGTGAGTGTGTGTACTCTGAATGTCTGTCCCCCCCTATCAATTCGAACACGGTGAATGCGAATTGAACGAAATTTGGTACAAAGGTAGCACTAGCAAAGGACATCTCAGTGTCATGTTTTATATCGCCGCCATCTTGACGGAAAAGTAATGGCGGCCACACAAATGTTCCAAGCTTAAATCAAATTACGACTAACCTAATCATCCGATCTCTACCAAATTTTGTATCAACATACCTTTATGGGGGGAGCATCCTTTAACCAAACTAATAGGTCATCAGCGTAATAGTTTGCGGATGGCGGCCATCTTTGTGTGAAAATCGATTCCCCCTATTAATTCGAACACGGTGCAACCGAATGGAACGAAATTTGGTACAGAGGTAGTATTAACAAAAGGCACCTCAGTGTCATGTTTTATATCGCCGCCATCTTGACGGAAACGTAATGGCGGCCACACAAATGTTCAAAGCTTAAATCAAATTACGACTAACATAACCATCCGATCTCTACCAGTCATTGCAACAACATTCCTTTATGGAGGGTGCATCCTTTGACCAATCTAATAGGTTATTAGCCTAATAGTTTGCGGATGGCGGCCATCTTTATGCCAAAATTTATTCCCCCTATTAATTCGAACACGGTGGAACCGAATGGAACAAAATTTGGTACAGAGGTAGCACTAGCAAAGGGCACCTCAGTGTCCTGTTTTATATCGCCGCCATCTTGACGGAAACGTAATGGCGGCCACACAAATGTTCAAAGCTTAAATCAAATTACGATTAGCCTAATCATCCGATCTCTAGCAAATTTAGCAACAACATACCTTTATGGAGGGAGCATCCTTTGACCAAACTAATAGGTCATCAGCCTAATATTTTGCGGATGGCGGCCATATTTGTGTGAAAATCGATTCCCCTTATCAATTCGAACACGGTGGAACCGAATGGAACGAAATTTGGTACAGAGGTAACACTAGTAAAGGGCACCTCAGTGTCATGTTTTATATCACCGCTATCTTGACGGAAACGTAATCGCGGCCACCCAAATGTTAAAAGCTAAAATGTAATTACGACCAACCTAATAATCTAGTCTCTACCAAATTTTGCAACACCATATCTTTATGTGGGAAACATATTCAGACCAAACTGCAAGAACATCAGCCCAATAGTTTGCAGATGGTGGCCAAGTATGTGTGCAAATCGATTCCCCCTATCAATTCAAACACGGTGAAACCGAATGGAACGAAATTTGGCACAGAGGTAGCACTAGCAAAGGGCACCTCATATTCATGTTTAATATCCCTATAGCACGTTGTATTTCAACAAGCTACTACAACCAACATTCAATCATACTCCTTGAAAAGGACAAAGAGTTATAACAATATCCATGCATTTAGGAGAAAGTAGGCTATATGTTCTTTACTGAACATCTTGTTTATTTATTTATTTAGGTAAGAATTGGAAAGCAGACGGTCGTGGCCTTAATTTAAGAGCCATTCCGGCATTTGCCTAGAGAAAAAGAGGGGAACTACGGGAAACCCAGTGGCAGTCGGTGTAAACTACAGTGGCGCCAACTGTAAGACAAATTTTCGAACGCACAAAAATATGATTTTTAGCCTACTTTCGATTTTTGCAAAAAATGAAAGTAGACTTATGAGATCAACACAGGGCCAGAAATTGTGTCTCTGTCTGTGTGTGTGTGTGTGTGTGTGTGTGTGTGAGTGTGTGAATGTCTGTCCCCCCTCCATTATCAATTCGAACACGGTGAAACCGAACTGAACGAAATTTGGTACAGAGGTAGCACTGGCAAAGGGCACCTCAGTGTCATGTTTTATATTGCCGCCATCATTACCAAAACGTAATGGCGGCCACTGAAATGGTCAAAACTTAATAATGCATTACGACCAAACTAATCATCGGATCTTTACCAAATTTGGTACCAACACACCTTCTAATGGGACGTATCTTGTGCCCAAACTACAAGGTCATCAAATGTACCATTCCAGGATGGCGGCCGTGTGAATTATGCAAACTTTATAATCCATAACATGGGACCCACCAGTTCCGATTATCAAGCCAAGAATCGTTTAATCTGTTCCAAACGACGTGGTTCGTTCGAAATTAAAAGCGTATATTGTAATATTATCGTCTAGAAGTTACTTTAAAAATCTGAGTCGTCTCCGTTATTTGACAAGATGGCAGCTGAGCTCTCGTTCTGACCTATATTTTACTAGTTTCAGTATCTTGCATGCAATATAATCTACTGATAAAAATTATACGAACTTAATATGAAATGAACACGGTTTGAAATATACTCCAGTGAAGAAATCATTCAGTCCTAAGTGATTATTTGCTAATACAACGTATGTATTTGATTGATAACGCTTAGATGTGAGTGTACGATTGGCTGAGTGGTTAGAGTTTTCGTCTTTCACCTGGTTGACCGGGGTTCAAATCCTATCAGAGTTGAATTTTTATGCTTGAATATTTTTATATTTATTCTTTTTTGAGTACTGAGACGTTATAAAATAAAGCGTTATATGGTTCTTTTTGCAATGGAAAATATATATTGAATTAAAACAACATTCTCCACCGGTGTGACATCTACCAGCCTTCAGTTGTACTATGCAGGAGCCTTGGAGCTAACCACAGCCCTCTAGATGCGAGGTGCGCCCTATACCGGCCAGTTAGTGAACCCAGTCTTAACGACTCCTAGGAGTATTAATACAATGGCATTCGTTTATTCCTTGTGCACCGAGGCGTTGTTGATAACCTCAAAACTTGCAGTATGGATGATTTGGAGATGGATTATTTTGTTATACCGTGTATTTAAGATTATAAATTTACGGGTTGCAAAGTTACTTCACATAGGCCTATATCCTCTTTGTACACTACACTGAACAACAACGTGACGTCAGTTTCTGATCTGCTCTGATTGGCTATTACATTGCTGCAGTCGGGTAGTTGGCAGTCGAGGATAAAATTTTCGACTGCCGATTACCGTCTACCGACTGCCAGCTACCAGCTACCAACCGCAACTGCATGTTGTGTATGGTATACACGGGGACGATCGCGACTGCTGACTGAGAACTTCCAACTACGGACTGCCGACTGCGCATTGTGGATGGGCCTTATTAGAGCAACGACGTTTCAATTATTGTAAGTAGTCGGTGTTAATAAAATGAATACCTACGTTGTTTGGAGTGTTTGCTGATGAAATTGCAAAATGCTGGGGTAAATTATAAACTATGGTTTGAACGCCACTGCTCAAATCCTGTGTGCCAATTTGCACTTCGAATAGGAAGAGATTAGGAGATGATAAGGACAGAGAATTATAACTATACCCATACATTTAGGAGAAAGTAGGCTATATGTTCTTTCCTGAACATCTTGTTTAATATGCTGTGCAGGCCTAACTCAAGGTACTCACACGACGCTGTCATCACTGACCATAATGGAAAGTCACCTTATTAAAAATTGCATATCTGTATTGGAAACTGTTAATGTTTTACGAACAAAGAATATCGTTCACAACACTCACCTAACGTCTGAAGACGCGCGATGTGGTTACCTTAAAGTTCGATCTCTGTACTGAGTAACCAACATACCTAGGTACAATTGTTATTTACTAGAAACATTAACTGAATGTCTATGTTATGTGCATGTAGAAATTCTCTAATTAAACCGTATGCGGGAACACACGTCTATGCTACATTTCTTACTTATTGAGGAAAACAGCAATAAAAGTGACTGTTGTCCGTGTGAGAAGGCTATTCGGTAAGACGTAACATATACTTTAGTTCCGTAAACCAACACACTGCAGTGTGGGCTCTCTCTCACTCGTCCATAATGGAAGCGTTATTGTTATTGTTATTGTTTGAACCTACTTACAATGTATTAGTCCGTGAAAATAATTTTGCTTTAAATGTAAAACGCGTGGTCAATGCAATTTTATAAGTCTCAAAATGCAACTATGGCGCTTTTCCTTTTGGTTGTAACACAATAATTTGCACTGATGAGCTTAGTAATACACAGCTGATAACACCAGAATATCCTCTTGACGAGAATGTGTTCATTATATCCATTCACTTCATGCTGCGTTCAAGCGGGAAGCGATGTAACATAGACTATTGTTCCGTTATTCTTAAAGTGCATTTCGCTTCACAATTTCGGGAAAACTAAAGCCATATGTTGAGATATGCTCGAATTACTTGCAAATATGTATTCATAAAACATCGTAGATTGTTGTTCCGTGAATATCTCAAATTACACAAGATGTAACATAGCCTTTTGTTCTCGCATACGCTTCAATTAATATTGACCAAATATTTATATATTGTTTTGAGTTAGTTATTCTAATGTGTACCTACTTGATGAAATTCATTTCACATTAGGATACTGTACCCAATGGGACGGATGCTGACTGGCATCGAACCTGGGTCTCTGAGGAGGAAGAATCAGGTCTATGATTTTCCCGAGAACCGAACCATTGATTTCTGAGGGGGAACAGCCACATAGAACCCGAGGGACAGTGATATGATAATTACTGAGGTAATAATAATATCGTATGGCCTCGGTGCCGGGTGCAAGCTTTGTAATTTGACACCAGAGGGTAGCTTGCATGTCGAATTTCGTCGTTCCTTGAATCACTATGAAAGCCAAGGAGGTTAGAGGTTAGGTATCTAACCTCCTTGAACACTATAGCGCTTTCTAGTAGAGAAATGAGGAACTTTGTGTTGGCGGAAACTCCTGAGATTAATTTTGCCATTATGAACTCGGCCTACTGAATTCAAATGGGTTCATTAACATGACAACATCGTATGACATGCGTATCGTATTTTTTCCACCTTTCAAAAATCACTTATCACGGCCAGGGGCAAACCTGCAATCTTGGGGTTAGTAGACCGACACGCTATCCACTCACCCACCGTGGCAAGCTATTTACTGAGGTAATTAAAGCGTAATTCCATGTCTGGAACAGGAATTATAAGCAGTGCTAAGACAGAATATTGTATGAACTGGAAGCCAGTATACAACAAGATGTTCGGGAAAGAACATATAGCCTACTTTCTCCTCAATGTATGGGTATAGTTATAACTCTCTGTCCTTATCATCTCCTAATTTCTTCCTATTTGAAGTGCAAATTGGCACACAGGATTTGAACAGTGGCGTTCAAACCATAGTTTATAATTTACCCCAGCATTTTGCAATTTCATCAGCAAACACTCCAAACACCGACTACTTACAATAATTGAAACTTCGTTGCTCTAATAAGGCCCATCTACAATGCGTAGTCGGCAGTCCGTAGTTGGTAGTCCTCGGTCGGCAGTCGCGATCGACTCCGTGTATACTATAGGCACCATACACAACATGAAGTTGCAGTTGGTAGCTGGCAGTTGGCATTCGCGAATTTTATCCTTGACTGCCAACTACCCGACTGCAGCAATGTAATAGCCAACCAGAGCAGATCAGAAACTGACGTCACGTTGTTGTTCTGTGTCGTATACGAATGATATAGGACTAAGTGAAGTAACTTCGCAACCCGTTAATTTATAGGCTAATCTTAAATACACGGTACAACAAAATAATCCATCTCCAAATCATCCATATTGCAAGTTTTGAGGTTATCAACAAAGCCTCTGTGCACAAGGAATAAACGAATGTTACTGTATTATTACTCCTAGCAGTCGTTAAGACTGGGTTCACTAACTGGCCGGTATAGAGCGCTGCTCGAATCTATAGTTTCTGCATAGTACTGTAACCTTATTTTGAAGGGTACGATTACGCCACTGATGTTATGTCAAAATTTTGACATTCGTTATTTATATCATGTGTTATTTCGGCAGTTAATTAGCCACAAGTTATTAAGTGTAGGGTTAGTCCATATAATGTATTATCATGATTAAGGTTTTGTTACGGTATTAAGTTGACAGAAGTCAGAGGCTGTTTTTGTAATTAGCTAGCGCTTGAGCACTAATGGTCATTTCTTGAGCTTACGTCTTCTCCCAGAACAGCACGATGTGAAGAAATAACTTACCTGCGTACCTACTCAACAACAATAGCCGCGTGCCGAGCCCACGGTAATGAGTAAGGGTGCGGCCAAGGACGAGGGTAGATGAGTGGAAAGTGGTGAGGTGAACAATACAGACGGTCGTGGTACGACTTGGGACGAGACTCCTTTATGTGAAAAGAGGACAACTCAACGAGACTTGGTGGAAGACAGTCGCAGGTAGAACAGTATTGCAGGAGTGGTATTCAAGACTTAGGCCAGTACGATACATTATGGTGTTGGCAGTGTCATTCGCCAACATCATAAGAGTGGTTTAGGGACTTACAATCCACCACCATTATTCATTCTGAGTAGCCTACATACCTCAGAATTAATAGTAGCCAGTTATTTAAGATAAATTCCTCGTATGAAGATGGACTTCTACCACCTACGACAGCAGCTTTCTCTTGGGGAGAGACTCTTCAATAAAGCGGATTCATCGTTTGGTAAGCTCATTGACCTTATGCACAAGCTCTCTTTCTTCACTCTTGAATAAATCAAACTAAAGTATTAAATTCAGATCTAGATTAAATTAAATTCATAACGCCTCCATTTTCTTGCAACTTTTGGCTGTCTTAAATTCTTTTGTTTACTTTCTACGTTAAGTCATTAATTAATGCATTTTCCTAACTTGTTTGTTTTTGATGCCATTAAATTTTTATTTAAAGTAAATGCAGTCTGTCTCCTTTCTAGATGACAGAAATAGATATAAGCCATCCTCTTTTCCCCGAAGCAAATGTTATTCAGGTTAATGACTAAGTCATACCACGACTTGAGTCGATGGAGTCTGGTGAATGTTCTACCTGAGCTAGGACGTAAAGTTATTTATGATTTATTGGGTTATCGCTCTCAGATCGAACCCTTGGCGCCCAACACTCTTACATATAACTTCAGATCCGGTGACCACTGATGGGTCATATCAAATGGTAAGTCAGGTAAAAAAAATGGATACAGAAATTAATAATCTGGCAGGTTTTGATCTTATATATTGTTCCAAATTTACATACACAACCAAAAGTACCGTTACATTGTCGCCATAAACGTGGGACGAAAACCTGATAACGTTTGTGGAGGGAAAAGTGACATATTTCTGTACCTGCATTTTGGGGGATTTTATATATCAACGTGAGTCAGAATGAGTGATTCAGAAGACGATATGTTACTACGTAGTCAAAAACAGCTAGGGAGTAAGATGACGAAGGAGAAAGAGGATGAAACACGTAGTAAGTTAGTAGAGGAAGGTGAAAGCAGCACAGGGATGATGTCGGAGGTAAATCCCAGTAATGATGGTGAGAAAGAAAGTCCGGGAGATATGAAGAGCATGTTTGCGAGTCTTATACAGGTATTAAATACGAAATTTGATCAAAACAGTAAAGAAATTAGTAGTAAACTAAACGATAAATTGGAGGAAAACAGTAAAGAAATTAGTAGTAAACTAAACGATAGTAATAAAGAACTTAATAGTAAATTGGATCAAAACAGTAAGGAGATGGATAAGAGATTTGAGCAAATTAAGGGTGAAATCAGGGGTGTGATGGAAGAGAAGACGAAAGAAATCCTAGCTGACATGGAGAGTAGATTGAGGAGGGTGCAAGATGAACTTGAGAATAAAATAAGTAAGCGAGCAGAGGAATCTAAAGAGTTAATACAGTTAGAGACGAAGCAAATTAAGAAACAATTGGGAGGAGAAATTGAAAAAGTTCAGAGTACAACTATGGAGGTTAAAGAACAGCTCGGGGGAGAAATTAAAAAGATTCAGGGAGTAACAACGGAAATTAAAGAACAGCTGGGCGGCAAAATCGACAAGGTTCAAGCAGAAATTAGTAAAGAAGTTGAAAATTTGAAGAAACAGAGTAAGGAAAGTATAAGTAAAATTCAAGAAACACAGAATAGGCTGAATGATAAAGTTGAAGCAACAGATGGGAGCATATACGCAAAAGTTAGTAGTATAGAGAAACGAGCAGTGGAGAAAATTGCCGAGCTTGAAAATAAATTAAAGTCTAGAATAAGACAAGAAGCAGGTCAGAGTCGAACGACATATATGAATAGCACGCATAAAGAAATAGAGTTAGGGAAATTTAGCAATCGGCAAGGATGCCCCATGGAATTTCTAAATACTATTGAAGTGAGGTTTAAAGAAAGATTGGAGGACGGAAACATCGAATGGTGTAATGTTGTTGAAATATTAGAACAGGCCTTCGTAGGGGAAACCAAAAACTGGTTTGCAGTTTATAGGGACGGTTTTGAAGATATCACAGACTTCAGACATAAATTTTGTGATAAGTTTTGGAGTGAGAGCATACAATCACGGTATCGTGAGGGAATCGTGTGTGGAAAATACAACGCAAGGGGTAATCTCAATATGACGGAGTATTTCCTGGGGCAAGTGTTGGTTTGTAAATACTTGGATGGACTGAGAGAGGAAAAAGATGTGGTAAGGCTCCTGTTAAGGCATTTCCCTTACCGGATCAAAGAGGCGGCATGCATACAAAATGTAAAAACTGTCACGCAAGTAGAGAACTTACTAGGTACCTTTGATGCGCTAGGGAAAGGTTCAAGTGAGGAAACAGTCACTAGAAACCAGGGTAATTATAATAATCAGGCTCAGGATGCAAGAAATCAAGGAATGCAGAGAAACAGTGGCGAAGGAGGCAATTATCAAAATAGGGGTCAGAGTGGAAACAATTACCAAAACCGGGGTAATAATTTTGTGACGCCCTATCAAAACAGGAATAATTACTCGCAAGGCAGGAATTATGATTCGCGAGGAAATCAAGGTAGGGCTAATGATGGACGCAACGGACACGGGCAGGGTAACTACGGTAATAACCCTAATGTTAATCAGAACCGAGGATATGGGAGAGGTAATCCCGTAGGTAATAATGAAAATAGTAACCAACAGAATGTGAATAGTAATAGCCAGACCAGCGTTGCGACCACTTGTGAAGCTAGAGACAATAATAGTAATTTAAACGCGAGCCAGACTGCATCATAAGGTCAGGATCTCAGTCTGCAACGTGCCCTGTTTTAACCCTGATACAGGAACACTATGACCTAAACGTAAGGAATGATTTGTTAAGTGAACTATGTGACGAAGCAATACTACCAGTGGCGGGTAATATAAGTCCGATCATTAAGTTACACGTGTCCGGGACGTGTACGAATGTGTTAATAGACAGTGGCTGTGTAAGAAGTTGCATAAGCAATGCTTATTATGATAAATTAAAGGGAACTGGGGTTAACTTCGAAGAATTGCCAATTAAGAGTACTTTTGTAATCACAGCCGTGGGTAGGAAGTCTAAAATTATATCAAAGCAGGTGTTAATAGAAATAAATATAAACAGTTACGTAGAGAAGCAAGTGTGCCTTGTAATTCCAAATCTAGTGTACGACGTTATTTTGGGTTCTGATTGGCTGACTAGGGTGTCAGGAAACATATGTTATGAAGAGTGCTGTATTACATTTAAATTTGGTGGTGCGGAAGTGGTGATACCGTTCAATGAACAATATAGGAGTAGCGTAGTAGGAGTGATGTGTACGTTAAATGAGATGTCTCAAGCTATAGAGCAAGAGTCAGTAACTTTTGTAGGCAGTGTGGTTACGAACGACAGTCTCGATGACTCGTTACGTGAAGCTGCGTTTCTTGGAGATGTAGAGGAAGATAAGTGTATGCTTCTCTACGATGTTTTGTCAAATAATAGTAGGATATTTGAAGATCGAATTGGTAGAGCCAATTGTTATGTCCACTCTTTGAACGTTGTTGACAATTCGGTATTTACCGGTCACCGCTATCCTGTGCCTTTTGTCTATCAGAAAGCCGTAGAAAGTCAGATCAATCAGATGCTTCAGGACGGTATAATTGAGTATTCTAACAGTCCCTATGTAAATTCACTTATTACAGTACCTAAGGCAGATGGAAAAGTCAGGATATGTTTAGACGCGCGTTTAGTTAATGCACACATTTCATCAGACCAATTAAAATCTATGTCTATAGAGGAGCTAATGCAAACTTTTGAGGGAAAACAATTTTTTACGTGTGTTGATTTAAGTTCTAGTTTCTGGCAAGTTCCTCTTAAAGTTGAAGATAGAGCCTTTACCGCTTTTAGACATCAGTACAATCTGTACCAATTTTGCAGGGTACCCTATGGATTAAAGAGCAGTTCAGCAGCGCTGATAAGAGCACTGAACATAGCTTTAGGTGATAACACGGGAGATTATGTAACTATATATTTTGATGATCTTGTAATTAGTTCGCGTACTTTTGAAGAGCATTTGGTTCACTTGGACACGGTTTTTAAGAGACTAGATAAAGCAGGGTTCACCCTGAAATTGTCAAAATCTACGTTTTGTAAGTCACAAGTAATTTTCCTGGGTCATAGTGTGTCACGTTCAGGGGTAACTCCAGAAGAAAGTCGGATTAACAAAATCCTCGATGCAAGTGTGCCACAAAATGTTAAACAGCTGAAGACGTATTTAGGAATCTGTAATTTTTTTAGACGTTTTGTGTTAAAATATTCTAAGTTAGTAGAACCATTCAGGGACCTCTTAAAGCAAGGAAGCAGATGGAGATGGGATGTGACTCATGACGAGGCATTTCAATCTCTGAAACGAGGTTTTGAACAAGCAGTTGTTTTAAAATATCCAATAAGAGACCAGGAATATGTGGTGATGACAGATGCCTCACATATAGGTATAGCAGGAGTTTTGTGCCAGAGAGATACGGAGGGAAATTTACGGATTGTATCCTTAGCCTCGCGTGGACTTTCTGCCGCTGAGAAACGCTACACCATCACAGAATTAGAGCTACTTGGGATAGTATTTAGTTTAGGGAAATTCCGTATGTATCTACTCGGAAGTAAATTTGAGATCCACACAGATCACCACGCATTGTTGTACATGAAAACATGCAAATTAAGTTCAAATAGAGTAAGCCGTTGGATTCTAGCATTACATGAATATGACTTCACAGTTATGCACATTAAGGGTAAAGATAATATCCTAGCCGACATGTTATCACGTGACTCCAGTCTAAGCAGGGATAATTCTATTATTAAAGCAGAAGAAGGGATTTTATTGTGCGCTTGTGTAGATCAAGGCAATAAGGCATCGTTACAGAAACTGAAAGACATGCTAGTGGAACAGCGTGATGATGTAATCTTGGGTGAGGCACTCGCTAGGTTGGAAGGGGGCAACTCAGACATAGTGAAAGTGGGAAGGTTCGCATATAAAATGCAGGACGGCCTTCTCGCAAGAAGATGTAGGAAGGATCGCTGGGCAATATGTGTACCGGGCACTTTGAGGGAGGAATTAATATGGTTTATGCATAAGGAGCTGGGACACTTTGGAGCCAGCAAAGTACTTTATGAAATTGCTCATGACTTTATCTGGGAGAAAATGGGAAGGGACATTAGAAAAACCATAGCTAAGTGTGACACCTGTCAGAGGAGTAAGTATCCAGTAAGATATCTAGTTGGGGAAAGACAGGCAGTTCTCACAAGTAGTCCCGGCGAACTACTGTGTGTGGACCTATTTGGCCCAGTCATTCGAGGTCAGTACGGCTACGAATATATATTCATAGTTATTGATGCATTCAGTAAATACATCAAACTGTATGCGCTAAGGAAAGCCACGGGACTCGCATGTAGCCGACTGATCATTAACAAGTATATACCCGAGTTTGGCGTTCCGCTCAGGATATTATCTGACAGTGGACCACAGTTCACTGCAAAGAAATGGAGAACCAGTATGCAGGAAGCTGGTATCACACAGGTTCCTTCCTCTGTAAGATACCCCCAAGGAAATTCTGCAGAGAGACCGTTAAGGGAAGTGGCTCGTCTTTTTCGCACTCTGGTGAATGACAAACATTCGGCTTGGGTTGGACATCTTCCCAAAGTCGAGACTTGGCTGAATTCTGTCCAGCACGAGAGCACGAAGATGACACCGTACGAAGTTCACTTCGGTAAAAGACCTCAGAATGAACTAGCTAGAGTATTGGGCTTAAATGAGGGGAAACTACCAGGGATGGATTACATTGTCCAGTTGGCGAAACATAATTTATCAAAGTCAGCTGCAAAAAGAATTCGCCAACAAAAGCAAACGAAATTCGACCTATTCAATCCGGGAGACAGAGTCCTGTTAAGAGTACCGAAGCAGTCGAATAAATTAGAGAAAGTGATGAGCAAGTTCTTTTTTTTATATGAAGGCCCTTACACGGTTACCAAACGTATAGGCAATACTGCCTATGTACTAGAAGACGATACGTCAACTCGATTATACGGCACGTACAACATAAATAGCCTTCGGAAGTATATATCTTAAGTGACCCAGAAACAGGCAATATTGCAAACATTATGCTGTTGAGCAGGTAAATCAAAATGGTAAATACCTAGGTATTAATAAGGTATCAGATGTGGTCAGTATCATTGATCTGTGTGAGATGAACTGTTAAAGAGGAGAGGGAATCGAGATGAAGGGAGAACTGGTATGGAGTTTGGTACTTAAAAGGAGTTATATCTAAAGGGACAAACAGGACAGAAATATGATGGATTGTATGTATTTCTAATGTTGTTTTTTTTTCAGTGATATACACGTAATGACATATGAGAGAGAGTTTGGGTGATAGAGTCATATAGCACAACCAAATTACTAGTGATTGTGTGTGTGATTGACCTTACTCAAAGCACTCAAAATGGGAATTCCAAAATCAACGAACTTGCAATACAAGGTGGTTTGGGAAATCAAACTGCAGATCACAAAGTGAACTCGTGTGATTTGAAATAAGAAAATGTGACAAAGGGGAAATAAGAGAACACATATATGTCTTTTCTTACACATATAGGTAAAATAAACAATGAGCGGTAATGACCGCAAGACAATAAAAAGAAAACAATAAGCTATATGCGATTGAGACATAATAGCCTGAGCAAAAAACATTGGTGTTAAACCAAAAGAAGAAATGTTGATTGTATATATAAATGTCTATAAGGGTAATTTATTATGTGTATTATGTTATATTAGGGTTCTATGTTAATTTACACGTGTCTTAGGAAGATCACGCGGAATATAGTAAACAATAGTCTGCGTGATTCTCCGGGACGAATGTAACCTTATTTTGAAGGGTACGATTACGCCACTGACGTTATGTCAAAATTTTGACATTCGTTATTTATATCATATAGTCCATATAATGTATTATCATGATTAAGGTTTTGTTACGGTATTAAGTTGACAGAAGTCAGAGGCTGTTTTTGTAATTAGCTAGCGCTTGAGCACTAATGGTCATTTCTTGAGCTTACGTCTTCTCCCAGAACAGCACGATGTGAAGAAATAACTTACCTGCGTACCTACTCAACAACAATAGCCGCGTGCCGAGCCCACGGTAATGAGTAAGGGTGCGGCCAAGGACGAGGGTAGATGAGGGGAAAGAGGTGAGGTGAACAATACAGACGGTCGTGGTACGACTTGGGACGAGACTCCTTTATGTGAGAGAGAACTCAACGAGACTTGGTGGAAGACAGTCGCAGGTAGAACAGTATTGCAGGAGTGGTATTCAAGACTTAGGCCAGTACGATACATTATGGTGTTGGCAGTGTCATTCGCCAACATCATAAGAGTGGTTTAGGGACTTACAATCCACCACCATTATTCATTCTGAGTAGCCTACATACCTCAGAATTAATAGTAGCCAGTTATTTAAGATAAATTCCTCGTATGAAGATGGACTTCTACCACCTACGACAGCAGCTTTCTCTTGGGGAGAGACTCTTCAATAAAGCGGATTCATCGTTTGGTAAGCTCATTGACCTTATGCACAAGCTCTCTTTCTTCACTCTTGAATAAATCAAACTAAAGTATTAAATTCAGATCTAGATTAAATTAAATTCATAACGCCTCCATTTTCTTGCAACTTTTGGCTGTCTTAAATTCTTTTGTTTACTTTCTACGTTAAGTCATTAATTAATGCATTTTCCTAACTTGTTTGTTTTTGATGCCATTAAATTTTTATTTAAAGTAAATGCAGTCTGTCTCCTTTCTAGATGACAGAAATAGATATAAGCCATCCTCTTTTCCCCGAAGCAAATGTTATTCAGGTTAATGACTAAGTCATACCACGACTTGAGTCGATGGAGTCTGGTGAATGTTCTACCTGAGCTAGGACGTAAAGTTATTTATGATTTATTGGGTTATCGCTCTCAGATCGAACCCTTGGCGTCCAACACTCTTACATATAACTTCAGATCCGGTGACCACTGATGGGTCATATCAAATGGTAAGTCAGGTAAAAAAAAATGGATACAGAAATTAATAATCTGGCAGGTTTTGATCTTATATATTGTTCCAAATTTACATACACAACCAACAGTACCGTTACAGTACAACTGAAGGATGGTAGATGTCAATCCGGTGGAGAATGTCGTTTTTTTTTAATATATAATTTCCATTGCAAAACGCACCATATAACGCTTTATTTTATAACGTCTCAGTACTCAAGAAACAATAAATATAAAAAAATCAAGCAAAAAAGTTCTACTCTGATAGGATTTGAACCCCGGCCAGCCACATGAGAGACGGGAGCTCTAACCACACAGCCACTCATAACTCACGCGTTATCGATTAAATACATATAACGTACTGTATTAGCAAATAATCACTTGGACTGAAGATTTCTTCACTGGAGTATATTTCAAACCGAGTTCATTTCATATTAAGTTCATATAATTTTTATCAGTAGGTTATATTGCATGCAACATACTGAAATTAGTAAAATATAGGTCAGAACGAGAGATCAGCTGCCATCTTGTCAAATAGCCGAGACGATTCAGATTTTTAAAGTCACTTCTAGATTATAATATTACAATATAAACTTTTAATTTCGAACGAACCACGTCGCTTAGAACAGATTAAACGATTCTTGGTTCGATAATCGGAACTGGTGGGTCCCATGTTATGGATTATAAATTTTGCATAATTCACACGGCCGCCATCCTGAAATGGTACGTTTGATGACCTTGTAGTTTGGGCACAAGACGCGTCCCATATGAAGGTAGGTTGTTACCAAATTTGGTAAAGATCCGATGATTAGTTTGGTCATAATGCATTATTAAGTTTTGACCATTTGATTGGCCGCCATTACCTTTTGGCAAAGATGGCGGAAATATAAAACATGACACTGAAGTGCCCTTTGCCAGTGCTACCTCTGTACCAAATTTCGTTCAATTCGGTTTAACCGTGTTCGAATTGATAGGGGGGACAGACATTCAGAGTACACACACTCACACACACACACACACAGATTCACACACATACACACACACAGACAGACACACTTTTTTCGCCCTGTAGTGATCTCACATGTCTACTTTCATTTTTTGCAAAAATCGAAAGTAGGCTAAAAATCTAGCACAGATTCAGGAACTTGAAGCAACTTGACAGGTGACATATCGCTTTTGAAAGTAGGAGGAGCAGACAGACTCCAGTGAACTATATCCAAGCGTCAGTAGGGGAGCAAGACAGTTACTAATGACCATAAAAATCCCCGAAGGACAATGGAGAGAAGATGGAAGGGGATGGTTGCTAAGATAAATTAATTAATTGCTGGCAAACGAAGCATTCTAATGGGATGAGACTTACACCCAGATGCTTATAATCAAAGAAAGCTAATTTAGGGATGTGGAGACACCTAAATTAAAGCCTATAAAAGATTGAAGGTAAATTTACACAGCTAGCGCGGAAGAGCAGTGGTTAGCTAAGGAGTAAGAGGGGATTCACGGAGGGTAGCGTCAAGAAGCCATGGAGAAAAACAATTAATATTAATTAATTGGGCGAACGAATCACCTGCACGCAAGTAGATCTGAAACCTCCGTGAAAATACGATCAGGAACCACGCGTTACATTGTCCGTAAATGCGGTATGTGAGTAAAGAGTCGCTCCTGATGTGAAGAGAGACTATATTTTGCCAGAATCCTTTATATGGTCGGAGGAGCTGGGGAGAGTCAGTTCTTCTTTGACTCAACTCGTGAGGGTGACACGCTGTCCGTTGACATGAGATAAGTGCGCGGAGTACGCAAGTTCATTAAAGTCAGTATCGAACAGATAGAAAATGAAAGGTGCATTATGCAGCCTATTAAAAGCATTTCTACATTAGAATTATGAACAGTCTACAACATGCATATAATCAGTTATTATACGCGAACGTCATTCAGTACAGCGTAGGAAAATCGCATTATGTTGTGATAGACAATGGACGTATCCGCAGGGATAATAATGATCTTTAGAGTATCATACAGTAAACTAGTCAAGTATACAATAGATCATGGGAGCAAGAAAGGTATCGCAGGTATTAGTGATAAAATGATTAAGGAGCACACACTAGAAGGGAGAAGATAGGAACACAGTAGGAGACGGGAGGTGTACACATCTACTCGAGATAGACTTTCGTTGGAGACAAGCAGATGTCAGGATATTGCAGCATCGCAAATCTGAAATCACGCAGTAGCGAAAAGCCCAATAAGGCATCGTGTGTAAAAATCGAGTGTATAACGTTTGTGTCAAAGTGTGATAATATAATATGTTTTAAATTGTGTGATAAAAGAAAATGTGGTATAATTTAAAGTGTGAAATATATCTATTCCGAGCTGTAGTCAGCATATTCAAACCACATCAAGTGTTATTTGTGAAAAGTATGGAAATGGCAGTGTTTTAGAGCCATTATGGTGGGCTACGTGCTGTACTATTGGATTAATCCAGCCCGCAAGAAAATGTGAGTACCATCCAAAAATGTTACTATGATTATATAGCTCACCATACAACATATCATTCCATTAAATACTATAATAATGTGCAATCAATATTGTACGAGTTCACATTCCTCGTATTACAGTAAATAACTTGAATTGAGAATGATAAACTTACGACAAATAATGCGTAAGATGATATTCAATATAAAAATAACGTTAATTGATGATGATAATAATAATAATAATAATAATAATAATAATAAGACATCGAATCCGAAAAGAAGACAAGGTGCCATCTGGACAGCGGAGCACAAGATGGCCCACTCACAGAGAATGAGGGAATTCTGGGCTCAGAGGAAGGCGAAACAAATTGCCAAGTGTAGCAAGACTTAACGTGGTCCTAGATGGCCTCAACGAATTATATATACCCTATATATACATATATACTAGCAGAAGTACCCGTTCTTCGACACCAGACATTATCAATTGAGCTACTGTTGCAATGGTTAGCGGTTTGTCATTCCTTGTGATGGTGAGCCACGGGACCTCCTCTTTACGTGAAATCCGAACCACAGGACATGCCATTTCACTACGAAAATCTCACATGCATTCACCGGGAATCGAACCCAGTCCACCTTGGTGAGAGGAAGGAGGTATAAAGATCGACGGAAAAGTATTGGAACAAGTAAAACGTTTAAGAGACGGTCGTACTCAGATCCTATTTCACCTTTCATTTCAAAACATTGCCACTAGTTTTGTTGTAGTCGCTCTCGCCTAGTAGTTACATGACCTGTACATAGGTATCAGCACGGACTACCCCCACCCCCTAACAGTGAGGGTGTTTCAAGGTCGCGCATTAAAGAAAGTCCAAACTGCTTGTCCGAACACTGGGGAATTATTGCAGTCTCGTGGCATTGTGCCTCAGGAATAACGCGACTAGAAAGTTCGAAGTGATTGTATACTTTCAATTGAATGGCCGAAATATTTTGCTATAGATGAGCTAATACTGTACTTAAACTACGGAATTCACAAGTGACTGAAATATGCTTAGTCTTCCTCGTGATGTACCGGCTAGTATTCTTGGCTGTCGCCCCGGAAGTTTGGGTTCGATTCCCGGCGCTGACAAAAAATTCGATTCATTCTTGTCTGAGGGCTGGAATGCCCCGTGAGGCAAAACTGAAAAGGTGTGGTTTCGATTCCCATCTCAGCCATTTTGGAAGTGGTTTTCCATGGTTTCTCAATTCTACTCGGCTGACTGCGTGGATCAGGGGTAACGTTCTCGCTTGCTGTGCCCAAGGTTACAGGATCGATTCCTGACACACCCAGCTGGCATTTGAGGGTGCGCAAATGCGAGGGAGCCGTGTCAGTGAATTTACTGGCAGGTTAAAGATCCCCTTTGTGGCAAACTTCCGGCACCCCAGTGTCTCCTAAAACTACAGATGGTAAAAGGGACGTAAAACAATAAAATTATTATTATTATCACTTCTACTCCAGGCAAATTCAGCTGACTCCTTCACAATCCTCATCTGAATCACAAATACACACACTAATACAGCCATCACAATAAGACGGGTAACTAGACAAATTCCAAACACACGCCAAGTACACAGGGCTAGATGACCACGATGCCGCAACAACTACTTTGAAATGCGCTAATGAGTTTCAAAAAATACGGGAACTAGTCCTTGCACGGAGAAACGTGTTTTACAGGTGGTTATAAGGATGCGCAGTGACCGACCGCAGTAGCTACACTTGCTAAGGTCATGGGTCCCAAGCTATCTCCGAACTCGGTAAACAAGTGGGTTCGAACCCGTGGGCTTTTGTTTCAATGTTGAACTCCATTCCTATTATGTAGTCTATATTTTATTATTATCTTGGTAAGTCTTTATTATTAAAATAATAATTATTATTATAATTATTATTATCATCGGGATCTTGCCCGGTGTGGACCCGTCTGTTCAGCCCTATATTATTATTAATAATATTTCTAAAATTACTATCGGCTGACTGCGTGGATCAGGGGTAACGTTCTCGCTTGCTGTGCCCAAGGTTACAGGATCGATTCCTGACACAGCCAGCTGGCATTTGAGGGTGCACAAATGCGAGGGAGCCGTGTCAGTGAATTTACTGGCAGGTTAAAAATCCCCTTTGTGGCAAACTTCCGGCACCCATGTGTCTCCTAAAACTACAGGATTATAAATGAATATTACATAATTCGGCAATAGGCGCGGGAGGGGGGTGCGTCCAGGAAACTCCAGCCCCAGGACCCATCACCGCTCTCCATGGCCTTGCCTCCGGGGTGACACACAAGAACGCTACACCACGATATAGTCTTGGAAACATTATGTTATGCTTAATGTGATAACGCAGAAAGAAATTAAATTGATATTCTCTAAGCTCTACCATTTCCCTACAGACCTCCCTTACATAAAACTGCCTATGTAGCGAAGTTTGAAACGGTAACACAATAAGGTTTCACGCCGTCATAGTTGTTGCTTATGCTCCATTAGATTGTGTATATTCAATCATTTACTTTCATAAACATCTTCATACTAACCTTAATTGTGATTAAGAATCGTCCAGACTAAACTAATTCCTGAAAAAAGTTGAAAATTAAATTTTCAACAACTTTTTTTAAAATATTTCAAAATATATTTTTTATTTAATTGTTTGTTTTTGTTTTATTAAAATTTGGTCTTTTTAAATTTAGATGTCCACCTCAAAATTTTAAATTCAATTCAAATTTTGTATTCTTTAATCTGTGTTAAGAGGGGCAGATGACCTCGTAGTTCCGCCCCTTAAAACAACAATAACTAACTAACTAAGGAGAGGGTCTACCCTAGAGTCGCTGGAAAAAGGGGGGGGGGGGAAACTGAACCCAGCTCAGGATTCCCTTGGCGTCGCCAACTCACGAAGAGCCCTTTAGGGTGTAGCACTATCCAGGGTGCACCTTAAGTGTTGGACCTGCAACTCAGGGCACGGATCGCCAGGCGTATTTGTTCAAAGAAAATCAAATTTGAAATCACTCTAGGAGAGGGAAAAAAATAATAACAGTACGGTAAGTTACTCTGAATTTTATCGATCGCAATGATGGCGAATAAAGGCCGTGTTCAGTGCAAGCCGTGAGGGCAATGTCGAGCAGCTTCCATTTAGGGTCGACATATTTATGGAGGTTAAATATATATATTTTGAATCTAAATTACATTTTGTAAGTATTTTCTAACTAAATTGCATTTTGTAAATATTGTCAATTCAAATAACAGTACAGTAAGTATGTAGTTAGTTTTAGTTGTAAGTAGGAAGTTAGTTTGTCTATTAGATATATGTCATTGTTCTATTAGACTGTGGTGTGTGAGTGTGTCTGGTAGCAGTTGCATTGTTTATTAGTTATAGTTCATTGTTTCAGTAGACTGTGATGTGTAAGGGTGCATGTGAGTGTGCCTGGTGACAGACTGTTTTAGTGGTAGTATTTGTTGTTGGTGGAACTTTAGTATTTTTTCTTTAGTAGAATTTTGGTATTTAATTGTTAGTACGGTAGAAGGTTAGTATTTTTGTTAGTAGAATTGCTCTTTACTTATTCTGAAAGGGAGTAGCAGCCTTTCAGAATAAATCAATTCTTTACTAGTCTTATAGACGGTTAAGATATTGATAATATAAGCCAAATAATGGCTACACTGCGTCCTGCTGCACGGCTGAAAGCAACGGGAAACTACAGCCGTATGCTATTCCCGAGGATATGCACCTCTCTATGCATAATTACATGTGATGATGGCCTCCTCCCTTGTAAAATTTCAATCTGGAGGTAAACTAGTCCCCCGTTCGGATCTCCGGGTGGGGACTACTCGAGAGGGGGTTAACATCACAGAAGTGACAAAGAGGAAATCTGACATTCTACGGATCGGAGCGTGGAATGTTAGAAGTCTGCTAGGAAGTGGAAGGTTAGAAAACTTAGAAAGGGAAATGGATAGGTTGAGGTTGGATTTGGTTGGGATTAGTGAAATGCGCTGGCAGGTAGAACAGGACTTTTGGTCAGGAGACTATAGGGTCATTAGCACTAAATCAAACAATGGCCAAGCAGGGGTTGGCCTCATATTGAGTAGGAAACTTGGACAGCGGGTGGAATATTATGAGCAATATAGTGAACGGATTATTGTAGCAAAAATCAATACTAAACCTACCTGCACCACAGTGGTACAAGTCTATATGCCTACCAGTCAAGCTGATGATGAGGATGTTGAAAAGGTCTATGAAGAAATAGACGAAATTCTGAGGTATATCAAGGGTGATGAAAATGTTATAGTAATGGGAGATTGGAATGCTGTGTTAGGAAAAGGGAGAGAAGGGAAGATAGTAGGAGATTTTGGACTAGGTGGAAGGAATGATCGAGGAAGCAGGTTGGTAGAATTCTGCACCGAGCATGAGTTGGTCATAGCTAACACCTTATTCAATAACCACAATAGAAGAATATACACATGGATGAGACCAGGAGATACAGGGCGTTACCAAATCGACTTCATTATGGTCAAGCAGAGGTTTCGAAACCAGATTTTGGATTGCAAAACATATCCTGGTGCTGACATAAACTCTGACCACAATCTGGTTGTAATGAAATGCAGATTAAAGTTGAAGAAACTGAAGAAAAGTCAAAAGTCAAAAAGGTGGGCAATAGACAGACTGAAAGAGAAGGATGTAAACGAAAGATTCAAGAAGAGTATAAAGGAAGGTCTAATGAAAAGCCCTAAACAAACTTCAATTGCAGACGAATGGGCACTTTTGAAGAATGAAATAACAAAATCCGCAGAAGAACACATTGGTAGGAAAGAAAGAATAGGTAGAAAACCGTGGATCACTCAGGATATACTAGAATTGATGGATGAAAGGCGGAAACACAAGAATGTAAGAAATGAAAAGGGGAAAGCAGAATACAAACGTCTGAGAAATGAGGTTAACAAGAAGTGCAAGAAAGCGAAAGAAGAATGGTTGAAAGAGAAATGTGCAGGTATAGAAACTTGTCTGAAATTAGGAAAAGTAGACACAGCTTATCGAAGGATTAAGAATACTTTTGGGGAAAAGAAGACTAAGTGCTGTAATATTAAGGACACAAATGGAAAGCCTCTAACAGATAGGGAAGAAAAGGTTGAGAGATGGAAAGCTTACATAGAGAGTTTGTATCAGGGAAAGGAGATTGAGAATCATGTAATGGAAATGGAGGAGGAAATTGATGTGGATGCGAAAGGAGATTTAATATTGAGATCAGAATTTGATAAAGCTTTGGAAGACTTAAGCAGGAACAAAGCACCAGGCATAGATGATATACCGATTGAGTTGCTACGCTGCATAGGAGATGAAGGTCTGATCAGGTTATTTCACTTGGTGTGTAGGATTTATGAGACAGGTGAGGTACCCCCTGATTTCAGAAGAATGTAATCATCCCTATACCAAAGAAAGTGGGAGCTGACAGATGTGAAGATTACCGTACAATCAGCTTGATTACTCATGCTTCAAAGATCCTGTCTAGAATAATTTACAAGAGGATTGAAAGCCAGATAGAAACGGAGTTGGGTGAAGACCAGTTTGGTTTCAGGAGAAATGTAGGAACAAGGGAAGCTGTACTAAGTCTTAGGCTGATTTTGGAAGGTAGAATAAGGAAAGATAAGAGAACGTTCATGGCTTTTGTAGACATAGAAAAGGCTTTTGATAACGTTGATTGGACTAAATTGTTTGACATTTTGAAATCGATTGGAATAAAGTACAGGGATAGGAGGGTGATATACAATCTATACAGAAACCAGACAGCAGTCAGTCGAGTTGAAGGACATGAGAGAGAAGCTGGTATTCAGAAAGGTTACATTGAACAAGCAATGAAGGAAATTAGAGAAAAATTTAAAGTGGGAGTGAAGATTCAAGGAGAAATAATTTCAACTCTGCGATTTGCTGATGACATCGTCATCTTGGCCGACAAGCCTGAGGATTTGAATGAGTTTTTGAATGGTATGGACTCAGTCTTACGGAAAGAATTTATGATGAAAATTAATAAATGTAAAACAAAAATACTGGAATGCAGCCGAAATAAATCAGAAACCTCTATGGAGATCAAATTGGTAGGTGAAAAGCTGAAGGAAGTAGGAGACTTCTGTTACTTAGGAAGCAGAATAACCAGTGATGGACGAAGCAAAGAGGATATAAAAAGTAGGTTGGCTCAGGCAAAGAAAGCATTTCTACAAAAAAGGAATCTGCTGACATCGAATATAGATTTAAGTATTAGGAAGTCATTTTTGAAAGCCTTTGTCTGGAGCGTGGCGCTCTATGGAAGTGAAACTTGGACTATTGGTGCAGCAGAAAAGAGGAGAATTGAAGCATTTGAAATGTGGTGTTACAGGAGAATGATGAAGATCAGATGGGTAGATAGGGTTACAAACAAAGAGGTATTAAGACGAGTGGGAGAGGAGAGATGTTTCTGGCGACTGCTAATGAAGAGAAGAGATAGGTTGGTAGGACACATACTAAGACACCCAGGAATAGCAAGCTTAGTTATGGAGGGAATGGTCGAGGACAAGAACTGTAGGGGTAGACCAAGGTTAGAATATGTTAAACAGATTGCCTCAGATGTAGGGTGTGGTAACTATGTAGAGATGAAACGATTAGCTCAGGACAGGGAGGCATGGAGAGCTGCATCAAACCAGTCAAAAGACTGAAGACTTAAACAACAACAACATTCCTTTATAAGTTTATCAGAACGAAGGCGACAAAAATCACGACACTCATGTCATACGTTGTTGGCATGTTAAAGAACCCATTTGAAATCAGTAGGCCGAGTTCAATGGCAAAATTAATCTCGGGATTTTCCGCCAACACAAAGTTCCTCCATTCTCTACTTGAAAGCGCTGTAGTGTCAAGGAGTTTAGATATCTAACCTCCTTGACTTTCATAGCGTTCAAAGGAACGACGAAATTCGACATGCAAGCTACCCTCTGGGTGTCAATTAACAAAGCTTGCACCAGGCACCCGAGGCCATACGATATTATTATTATTATTATCAGAACGAAGTTAGTTTTCTGGGAATATCACACACACTGATAATGTAAGGGCCTTAAAATGTGGTTTTCGGAGACCCCTTATAGACTCGCGAATTTTGTGACTCACAATGAGAAGCAACATAAGCTTTGATCGTCCTTCTAGAATAATTTTTATATTTCGCCTATTTTAGCATGTATTTTGAGAAGTTTTTCCCTATTTCCACCCTTTTACTGCATGAAAAGTACGGTGAGGAGTTTTATAAAGGATTGGTGTATTGACTCATGTTTACCATACCTAATTTTACGGTGCACCAAGCATCCGAAGACGATTTATAGGCGTACATAAAGATACACAGAAAGACAGACAGACAATTCTATTGTCTACAACATATCACCCAGATATCCAAATATGGGTATATCTACCATACGTATCAAACAAAATCAGCCTTACGATGAACCCGTATGTCGACAAAAAAAAAAAAGATTAGTTAAAATGTGCTCTCAAACTAAATTCACCTAACGTGTACTTCCTGACGTGAAATAGATTTGAAAGCCTTGTAGACGAAACGCAATACACCTCACATAAAAAATGGCCCTCTACGTTGTGTTAGGTCCCCATACACAGGAAGAACTCTTTCATAAATTATAAAGGCTTGTGGGGCAAGAAAATTCAGGTTCTTTAGCCTCAAATGGCCCAAATTCCTGAAAGCCGCAAAAAATGCTGATTCAATTCAGGAATTTTTGAAAATAATCTTTCTGTTTGTAGATATAATAGACTTTCTGTACTATATGTCGCACGTGAAATTGCATGAAAAAATTCTAGGTTACCCCCTGACCCCCTTAATTACATTGACGAATTATACAGTCTACATTGGCTCCGTGATAACCTTATAGCCATTTGCAAACTTTCACAGAAATGTAATAAATGGAGTAGCCTAATAATAATATTGTATGGCCTCGGATGCCGGGTGCAAGCTTCGTAATTTGACACCCAGAGGGTAGCTTGCATGTCGAAATTTCGTTGTTCCTTGAATCACTATGAAAGTCAGGAGGGTAGATATCTAAGCTCCTTGAACACTATAGCGCTTTCTAGTAGAGAAATGAGGAACTTTGTGTTGGCGGAAACTCCTGAGGTTAATTTTGCCATTATGAACACGGCCTACTGAATTCAAATGGGTTCTTTGACATGCCAACATCGTATGACATGCGAGTCGTATTTTTGCCACCTTTCAAAAATCACGTACAGGCCGGACGTTTATTTTAGACGATTGCCCTTGAACTTTAAGCCTGAGGGTGAGCCTGTACACAGTCACTCTCTCACCCTATCACTTCACATTTGTCACCACGGATCTGATGTAATGGAATTCCAGACTTGAGAAGACAGTACAGTCCACGTCGAAGTATTGTGTGACACGGAAGTACACGTTACGTAGTTACGAACAGAACGTCATTATATTTGCCAGTGACTATAATTCAGCAATAGTGTGAAACAGCTTTATCAATCATCGGAACGCTTGGGGCAGCTGATAACAACACAGGTACTGTAGAAACTCGCCTCCAGGCTTCCATTAAGATTTTTCACTCGTCTAAAACAAACGTCCGGCCTGTACCACGGCCAGGAGTGAACCTGCAATCTTGGGGTTAGTAGACCGACACGCTATCCACTCACCCACCGTGGCAAGGTATAAATGGAGTGATATTGCTTCTTACAGAAATAGATGGAAAGTTGGATGCCACCACTTGAGATAATGTTGTCATGGTTACCGATTTCCATTCCTTCATTAGTTTGTTAAGTTAAATTAAATTAGTGTTCTGGGAATATTTCAGATACTGTTGGTTTTAGAGCCTTATAATGTAGTTTTCGAGGCCCCCATGTTTTGTTTCTGGCACCGAGGGGCTTTGTCTCCTCGTTGTACGCCATAATATAATACTACTAATAATAATAATAATATATAGGGATAGGAATATAATAGACCTGCCGTACCACACCGGCAGGTGTAAATCGCGTGAAAAAATTCTAGTGTACCCCTTTACCCCTTAAGCGCATTATACGTATTGAAGAATTTTACAGCTCAATTTGGTTCCGTGATAACCTTCTAGCCGTTTGCAAACTTTCACACCAATGTAATTAATGGAATTGCATTGCGTCTTACAGCAATAGATGGACCTCGGAGAATCTGTTGCCATGGTTACCGGCTTGTATTCGTTCATAAGTTTATTAAATGAAATTAGTTTTCTGGGAATATCTCAAAAAGGGTTGGTTTTAGGGCCTTAAAATGTGGATTTCGGGGACCCTTTGGGGCCCCCGAGTTTTGCCTCTCACATTGAGGGGCTGTAAATGATCTTTGTCTCGTCCTTCTCCTCCTATTTCAGCATGTATTTTAAGGGGGTAGGCCCTCTTTTATGAGAGGTACGGAGAAGGGTTACATCAATGATTAGTGTCGTGCCTCGGATGGATATCTGTGCCAAAGTTTACGTTGATACACCCAGTCGTTCTCGAGTTAAAGGGAACAAAGTTGTCCACAGACAAACAAACAAACCTACAGACAGACCAAAAAATTATTTTCGCGCGCATCCATAATAAAACAGTCTGAAACGCGTAAATAACTCTAATTTCCGTAGAAATTGCGAAAAAAAACATACAAACTTTACTTTTTATGTACGTAGAGATATACTCCACCGCTTGGTGTTGACCGTGTTTTATTGCACAAATTTAGGTTTTATTCGCTAACCGTTGGAGATACACGAGAAGTGATACGGACCTTTTGGATAGAAAATTAAATGTTAAATCTCGTGTATGCATCAAAAGTTTGCTATTTCTTAGCGTTCTCTTTTTATTTGAAATGGAACTATGAAATTTTGAAACCAAAGGGTGTAGTGACGTCACATATGTGGGTTTTACTCGCTAACCGTTGGAGATACACGAAAAGTGATAAGAACCTTTCGGATAGGAAATTAAATTTTAAAGCTCATATGTGCCATCAAAAGTTTTCTATTTCTTAGCGTTCTCTTTTTATTTGATACGGAATTATGAAATTTTGAAACCAAAGGGTGTAGTGACGTCACTAAAATGGTCGCCATATTTTAATAGTGCAAGATATCGAAATTAAAAGTATCCTATATGTAAACTTGGTAAATCAGCTACATCCATGCAAAATTTCATTTAAATCGGACCAGTGGTTCTTGCGTTATTGAGTAACAGACAGACAGACAGACAGACAGACAGAAAGACAGACAGACACACAACATCTCATTTTTATATATTAGTATGATATAATAATCAAAGGTCAAAGTCGAAAATAAAACGTAAAATCGGCATGTTGATGCCTTAGAAACGTGCAAATTGTGTCATGTCCGATAAAAGAATACAGTGTTATTGTATGTGGAAGAGTGAGATATATGTATTAGGGAGTGCAAAGAGAGTTTTCAGTGTAATTGATATGCTAATAATAATAATTGATATATTGCTAAGAATGAAAGCCTATAATAAGGCAGATAATGTAATTGCCCGTAAAAATATACCTTTAATAAGAGCTAGTGTAGAGCCATGGTATAATAACGATTAAATCAGGGGAGTAAAGGAGTGCATTATGAATTGGTTTATCTAATAGAAATAAGTTGTAGACGCAGTAAACGTACAAATTAACTTAGAATCCAGTGATTTGCGTAAATAATCGCAGGGATCATCCAATTAGCTTGTGCGTCGGAGAATCTAGTGAGCCAATCTACGAATCTACAATGTAATTTGTACAGCCTAAGAGCGTACCTATGGATAGCGACAGCGTTGGGCCAGGTATTGCACTTGTAACCCACCGTCAGCATCTTCATGGCTACCAGGGAATAACAGTGCTACCCTGTGTAGCCTAAGCTAATTAAATAATTGATCTGCTCGTGGTGGTGAGACAATTCTTCGTGGAGGAATCATGGTGATTTCCTACCATATTCGTACCCGTGCAGCGAGATAACATTGGAAACTCGACTGACACCCATTTAAGAGCCACAGATTGCATCCATAGGACGGCAAAGCTAAAGGAAATCCATCCCTTGCTAAGAATATTAATTGAGAGCTATATTGAGTCAATTAAAGACCCTAAGTGTAGGAGTTAAATAATTAGGTAGATTCCATTCATTAAATGACACATCCAAACCTTTGCCTCTATGAAAGGAGGGCAACACTCATGGCTTTGTTTACAAAAGTTTAAAATCGGTCAGTGAGACCAGACGAGGTAGTGGGTGAAGTAGCCATGTTGAAAAGAGCGGAGCTTAGCGAACCTATTGTACACGCAACGGGGAGCACTGGGCTGACCGCCGACCCTTTAAAGTACTACTGGTACACTGAAATCTCTAATCTCATCTCTTGATATAATTAAATAATGGTTGATATTATTGTATAAATTAATTTACATGCCTCATGTCCATGCAGATTTGTTGTTGGATCGTAAAAATCGGATAATATTTGGCCAAGTTAGTGTCTGGTGACATTTTAACTTCGCTCAATAATTAGATACACGTTTAAGGAGTAATTACCCAGTTAATGCTAATTTACTCAGACGGGTAGCGTTAATGCACGGAATGGCACATTTGTAACGTTAGTAACGACTTGGTTAGATCTAAAGGATTGTTGTATGGTGATGCTAAATCATTAATTATGTATGTTATGGAGAGGGAGAGTACTCGCAAGTGCGTTTGAAACATATGGGAAAGAAAACGATTGTTCACACAAACAACGCAAATTAAGCAAAGAAAAATGTAAAAAGATTAATATTGTTGAAACATAAGTAAAGATAAATGTTCCGATTCAGAACGGACAGTGCAATTGGATCAACAATGATTGCATTTAAAGATTATGCAGCGATAACTTGTGTATTTAGTAATTTGTTGTGTTGTGATATGCTAATTAAGGTTAATTAAGTGATGTGAAAGACTATGAACATTCGTCAATGTCAAAGGTATAAATTTTAGGAAGTGTAGAGTATATTTGGGTGCAGAAGAGTGCCAATCATAGTAAAGACTCACAGTAGAGATGTTGGAGCATGCCTGAGGAGCTCAGTGCATTAATATTGATCAGATCTTTGGAAATGGATCAGAGCTGCGAAGTGCTGATGAATCAAATAGGGTTTATATGATTATGTTAATTATCATCTGTGCACCCCTATGTTTGGTTTGTGTTGTGGGAAGTAAATGTACATTATTTGTGTTTTTGTTGTATTTTGCCATGATTTTAGTATCATTAAATTCAGTATTTAGGAATCTGTTGTGGTTTCCATGTAGAGTAGTCACCTGGTAGACTCAAATCCTGAGCATGTGGTCGTACAGTGGGTTGGACGTAGCATACCTCGAAAGACCGTGAGTCAGCTGGGATACGAATACATGCTCCATATAATGTTACAAGGGTACAATACAAAGGCGAGATAATGTTGGCAACATTGCAGCATACTTGACATTTCCTGGCTAGGTTCTTTACAGTGGCGCTAAGTGTTTGCAGCGTTAGCTGGTAGAACTATAACATTTGTGTCGTCACCCATCCCATGCTAGCTGATTCAAACACATTCAACTCACAGTAACACCCCTGTCGTCCCTAACCAACGTAATGATCTAAAGGAATGCAATGCACATGCGTCTACTCCACGGTTTGAAATGCAGCATAGGGGAAAAGCTGGGTTCTAACTGTTAGTGGCGATAAATTAATATTTTCTGTGTGCCCAATTTTGAATGTGTTTAGGTAGTTACCACAAGAAATCATTTGATAAAAATGCTTTCCCCTGCATGGAATTAAATGCACGCCACTGGGAAGACCACTTCCAGGATGGCTGAGGGGGGGAATCGAAACCACCTCTTCTCAGTTTTGCCTCACGATGTTAAGTTTATGCCATTCCAGCCCTCAGACCTGAATTCAATTTCTTGGCAGAGCCGTGAATCGAACCCGAACATCCGGGGAAACAGCTACCTGCTATTCCATGAGGTGGTCTGTTATCATTTGCTGGCTGACAGCGAGCATGGTGACGCAGCTGTAAAGCTGTTGGCCTCACACCAAGGTGGACCAGGTTCGATCCCCGGTCAATGCATGTGAGATCTCGACGTGAAATGCCATGTCTGGAGGTTCGGATTCCACGCAAAAAGGAGGTCCCGTGGCTCATGATCGCATGGTTAACGGTCACGTTAAACTAAAAGATTCCTTCCTTTCCTTCATTTGCTGACAGTGGTGTTGTTGATTCTTTCAGGGGCTTTGTAAAATCATGCGTCTATAACCTGTCTGATAACCTGTTTCATTGCGATGGCTGTACTTGTGTGTGTGGTTGTCATTCCAGCTAGGATTTGTGAAGAATAAGACTGCATTATTTAATGTGAATAGTCTGCATTATAAAGAGAACATAACATTATTTTTTATAATAATCGTTATGTTTCTTGTTTCTCTGCCATGGTTTATTAAAATTAAAAAGTTGTTATAGGATGGGATGTTTGACAATATGACTATTTACGTCGTGTGGTTCTATCAGGTGCATTTAATGCACAATAATCAAAATCAATATGTAAAATAAAACAATTAATAAGACAATAAAATGCTCTGATTAACGATAAAAAGATAAATTCACTGGATATAGATACTGAATTACACGGCCATTTTATTGGGGGGTTTATTTATTCATGGTTATGGCATATACTATTTACATATATACATATATATATACAGAAAAAAGGAGCAAACCATTAAAACAATCAACTTAGATTTCACAGCTGTATGTCCAGTTCGTCTAACCACTTTAATGGCCTGAGTAGATGTCACCAGAAAGTCGTCCATTGATCCAGAGTACGCCCTCCTCGGACATTCTGCTACAATATGGTGGATGGTTTGATTCACTGCACCACAGTCACAGCTGGGGGAAGTTCGCATGCCCCACTTATGAAGCAGTGAACCACATCACCCGTCCTTGGTTCGGATTCTATTGAAGGCAACCCAAGTTCTTCGTGGGAGAACAAAACCAGCCGGAGGGTGCTTGATATTAAATAATGTCTGCCACTCTTTCGGAGCTGTGCCGTTCCAAACAGCTTGTCATTCTGCTTTTCCATTATAGCTTCTGCTGGTGAGCAACTGTGCCGTCTGATCTGGTGGTGATCTCGATTTTAAGCGCCTGAATCCTACAGCTATGTCCTGGTGGATAGGAAGGGTTGTGTTTGATGTTATTTTTCTGTACTCTCTTACCAGGTTGTTGAGGCGTCTTATAGTCCATCTGGAGGCTCAATATGACTCAACACAGGTAACCAAAACAGAGGAGTAGATTTAACGGTGCCGCTGATGATACGCATGGTTTGATTCAAGACTACGTCGATCTTCTTGCCATAAGGACTGTTTAGCCACACTGAAGAGCAACACTCTGCTGTAAAGTACACTAATGCCATGGCTGATGTTCTAAGAGTGGATGCAGAAGCTCCCCATATTGAACCAGCGAGTTTGTGGAGTATGTTGTTCCTAGTCTGTAGTTTAGCAGCACTATTGTTCAGGTGTTTCTTGAAAGATAGTGTGCGATCAAAGCTAACGCCCAGGTATTTTGGGGGGTTATAACATGGAAATACAAACTTGATACTACCAGGATTTTGTTTTGTCGTGTGACCTCCTGAGAGGCCGAGTGCAGGTCTTTCTAGTCGACGCCAGTGGGCGACCTACGCGCCGGGATGAGAGATGGAATCATGGAGATGATTGAAATTGGGCAAGGATGTGGATAGAAGCGGCCGTGGCCTGTCAGAAGGTACCTTCCCAGCTTTTGTCTGGTGTCGAAAACGGGAAACCACGGGAAACCATTTCAAGGATGGCCAACGGAGGGGCTCGAACCCACTGTCTACCGAGTCAGCAGAGAGCTTGGCCCCATGACCTAACGCTGCGCTTTAGTGGGCGTAGCCACTGCTGTCGGTATTACCAGGATAATGTCACGGGACGAATAGCAAAGGGACCCGGATGTTCTAGTCCTAAGACTGGCTGCGTGGCTCAGCTGTAACGTTCACACCTGCTGTCTCCAATATATCAGGATCGAATCATGGCGCAGTCAGCTGGCATTTGAGGGTGCGCATTGTGAAGATGATTTACTGACACGTTAAAGATCCCCTTCGATGCATAATTCCGGCATTCCGGCTTCTGTAAAAGTCACTGTAGTTGAAAGGGACGTAAAACCAATAACATCTTACTATGTAATACGCTAAGGTGTATGTTTCACAAAACTCAAGCTCCTAAACCAGAGGGAGTTAGAAGGTGGGGTTTGTACCAAAATCTTCCAAATCGTCTCAATAGTGCAGGATAAATCTTGTATTTCTTGAAAAGTTAACGGAAATATATTTATTTGTTTATAAAGTGCTTTTAAACAAATTAACAAGACTATACCCCTGGCAGAACTGTGTCGCGTACAGTCCGCATAGCAATAGGGACGGGCGGGTAGTCTGTACACATGGGGCTCACACAACCCATTATGCGAGAGTTCTCGCACGGATCCGCTAGTTATTATTATTCTAGTCCTGGGGCCCGTCGTCACTATCCACGGCCCTGAATACAGTCAGCACAGAAACCGAGGTTGCCATACGAAATTTAACACACATCCAAGTACAAGGGACTGATGATCGAGATATCCCAAACAACAAAGAATGAGAACGTATGGAGTGGTGAGCAAGAAACCGTTTATGGAGCGCAGTGTGTGTCGCGGACCAGAAGAGAGGTGGAAGTGACAGTCCCTCTGTCCTTGTGTCAATAAGGAGCGGAGAGGTCCGGAGGGAGGCCCTAGCCAAGACAAATGGACGTCCACATGTCCGCATCATGAGGGACACACAATTTGTCCACCTGTCAAGGGACTAGACTCTCTCCTCGTCCCTTCTCTGTCTAATGCTCCAGTGCGACCCATTCTGCAAGCATTTAATGCTACTTGTGCAGAGATAATTACTATTTCAGCATATCTTCAGATAAGACCTCAAGAAATTCCAGATATTCTGACTTTCAGTGTTCAGTTTCAGCTGCGAACCTCTTTGAGTCTACTAGGCACATCCATAACGTGCGGAATAGCTTGTGTCAATGAATGCTTTTGCTGTTTTATTTCAGGGACTTGGACGTCATGGCCTTTCAGCACCGTGTACTTCGGTGTGTGTGTGGCTTTTTTCTGATAACCTGTGTTATTGTAATATCTGTATTAGTGTGTATATTTGTCATTCAGAACAGTATTGGGAAGGATGTGACCGTGGCCTTGAGTTAGGCGTAGTCAGTAGTATGTTGAACTGCTATTCCCAAGATCGCGGGTTCAAACCCAGTTGAAGTCGTCGAATTCTTAAAGAGCGCTCAAATCCTTCAGTATGCCTTCCCTCGAAGGGGAAGTAAAGCGGGTGGGCCTATGTCATAGATTTATGGCATGAAAAAGATCCTACCGCTACAATTGTTGGTGTGTAGCCAAATTTGTAGGTTATATTTCGTTGAAACGCTGTATGAAGTTCCAACATTCGACACTAGATGTCAGTGACACCCGGTAGCCAAAGGTAGTTTTACTTCAAATTGAACGGTAAGAAGAACATGTCCTCGGACACTATCGCACTAAATGCCATACGCCAAATAAATAAATAAATAAATAAATAAATAAGTTAGGCATTTTTCTGGAATACAAGTGGAAAAACATGAGGTTGAGCGCACCCCATTTCAGCATTCCAACCAGAATTACATTTCATGGCAGAGCTGGGAATTGAACCCGAACCTCCGGGGAGACAGCCAAGAATGCTAGCCGCTGCACCACGAGGGGGACGTAAATAAATGCAATAGTAGTGTAATTGTAAATCTTCAATCCATATCCCAGTCTAGTGTTACATATAGCAGAAATCAGCGAACACTGATTCGTGAATCAATGACGTCATCAGATTGACAGGGGCAAGTAAAGGCGAAAGCAGATGTGCCTCCTCGTTTCCCCCACCACACAGAATAGTGGTCGATTGTCCGAGCTGGATGTATGAAGGGGAATCTAACTTCTATCTTCTCATTTAAGTAAACAGAATGGAATCTGTACAATTAGTCTTCATGATCACCTATCAGATTTTAGAATATGTCACAGCCCCCAACTATAGTCTGTATTATGAGAGTCGAGCGCTGACAGCTATCATCAACTGATAAGAATAGGTGTGTAAAGGTGGTAGATGGGGGTAACGTTCTCCATGGTAACAACGAGTTGTGTTGCAATATACTCAAGGACGCGGCTTCGGTGGCGTAGTTGGTAGCATGCTGAGCTTCTATGCCCAAGATAGAGGGTTCAAACCCGGCCGAAGCCGTCGGATTTTTAAGAGCCTTAAAAATCCCTCAGTATGCCTTCCTTCGGAGGGGAAGTAAAGCCGGCGGTCCCATGTCATAGATTTATGGCATGTTAAAGAACCCTCCACTAATTACACCTGTGTGAAGCTAATTTGTATAGGTTAGGAATGTAAACAACGCTCTTAGGTTTCTACGTTCGTTGCCAAGAGCCGACTGCGGTGGCGTCTAGTAGCTAATTTCTGAACTAGGCCTAGTAGTTGTTGACGGTGGCGTTTGGCGGCAAAAGTAGGAACTATTTGAAAAATTCAAAGTTGCAGTCCTTACTGAAATTAAAAAAACAGATACACACACTAATACAGCCATCACAATTAACACCGGTTATCAGACAGATTCCACACACACCCACAGTACACGGGGCTACATGACCGCGTTGTCGCAGCCCCTAAACTGAGGAACCAACCAACCAACCATACTCAAGGACAGTGGTGAGTTGATGCAGTGACCTTGACTGGCGTGTCTCGTCATTCACTGTCACTATTATCCCGTGTACCTTTGACGTGTATTTGCTTTTGGAGGAGAGAACATCCTATAGGTCACAGTGTAAACTGAATAACAATCGGTCCAGAGGTTCCCGTGTTACACGTGCATACATCAACAGTCGTTTAGATGACCTGTCACAGTGGCAACTTGGCATTTCCCCACGTGCTGGCTTTGACAGCTGTCAGCGTTCTTCTTCCATAATACAGACTACAGTGGTAAGATGTTTGAGTCGTCCCTCTCCTTATCCACGTTTCCGTGATTTGTGGGTAGTATTCTGAATCGCGTCATATGAATATCCGCATTCTGCCGACCAATGCATATACAGTATACTAGAGGAATAGAACCAGGCTGGTGACGAAATCTGGAATAGTCCGTAAGACCAATGAGATACACTGACGAAAATGGAAATTGCAACACCATGAAGGCATTGGTCGTTTGTGTTGATTTTCAAGATATGGAACGATGCCATGTAGGTATGTAAACGATCAAAGTTTCAGACCCATTGGATTGTTGCTACAGGTCTCCCCACGTGATTGGTCGCGGAGGAATCAACTCCAGTATACGAACTCTGGTGTAGCGTAGTTGACTTGCAGTCTGTGCAGTGAAGTGTTCCCCGTCATACATGCCTCGACGACAGAGAAGAGCACGCTATCTACAACTGTTGCCGTTTGAGAGGGCTCGGATAATTCGGCTGTGTGAGGCTTGGATTATCGCTAAGGACTGTCGCTGCACGTGTCGGCCGACAGGCATCTACGGTACAACGTGTATGGCAGCAGTGGTCAAATGAAGGTACCCACACTCGTAGACCTGGAACAGGCCCAGCGCGACATACAACTGTGAGAGAGGATCGCCACATCATTCGGATGGCCCGGATGGAACCCCATGCAACAGCAGCGCAAATTTGAGCAGCTATGGCACCCCACGTTACACAACAAACAGTTGGTGATCGCCTGCGTGCAGCTGGCTTACGATCCCGTGTCCCTGCAGAAGGTGTTCCATTGACTCCACAACAGCGACATGTAAGGCTGGCCTGGTGTCGAGAACGATCGACGTGGGTCGACGAATGGCATAGGGTCGTCTTTAGTGCTGAATCGTGCTTCTGTCTGGCCCGCAGTGATCGCCGGAATCGTGTGCGCTGACGCACAGTGGTTCTTTTAGGATGCCTGGCCGCGCAAAATACCTTTGCATATAGAAATAAACCTTAAAATAACTGTTGAAAATGATGTAAAACAATTTCCTTATTCTCATTTATAAGAATTTAAGTTTGACTGTCGCCCCGGAGGTCCAGGTTCGATCCCCGGTTCTGCCAAGAAATTTTAATTCTGGTGTGAGGGCTGGTACGGGGTAAACTAAGCTTCCTGAGGCAAAACTGCGAAGAGGAGGGTTCGATTCCCACCTCAACCGTCCTGGAAGGTTTCCCGGAGGTCCGGATTCGATTCCCAGCTCTGCCAAGAAATTTTACTTCTGGGGTGAGGACTGGTACGGGGTACACTAAGCTTTCTGAGACAAAACTGAGAAGAGGAGGATTCGATTCCCATCCCAAACATCCTGGAAGTGGTTTTCCGTGGTTTCCCCCACTTCTACTCCAGGCAAAAGCTGAGATGGTTCCTAACTTAAGGTCATGGCTGCCGTCTTCCCAATCCTATCCCAAATGCACAAATAGTAGTACAGGCATCAAAATAACACAGGTTATCACATAAATTACACAGACACACCCAAAATACATGGGACTATACGAGCACGATGTCGCAGCCCCTAAAATAAGCAACAACAACAATAATTGAGGTTAAACGTGTCTTATTAGCCTAATAATAATAATAATAATAATAATAATAATATTTTTCAACTGGATTAGGATTTTCCTTAACGCCGCTAAACTGGGAGAAAATTCTGCATTTTTTTCCAATAAGTTCAGTGGTGTCTCTCGTTCCTTCTAAGCGTATACTCACTTTTGAGTAATGCTAACGCTAGCTCCTCCACTGAGTTTTTGTATTAAAAGTCGCAATATCCTTAGTTTCGAAAATTCACTACACTCCACGAGTGATTGAGAAGGACGACCCACATTACCTGTATTCCCTCTCAAAGTTCCTTTCCAGGCTATTCTTATTTTGTGACACACTTTCTTAAGATCCTGTGATTGGCAACCCACGTTTTTCTTAACTGCACGGAAAAATGAACAAGATTTTATCCTAAACAGACTGTCCAAGGAATTTCAGATCGTTGTTTTCTATTAGATAGGTTCAAATCCTTTCGCTTTTCCACCTACATGGCGCCAAGCATCGTAAAGATTGTTCCACGAAAATCCTTACGACAACACTAAAACGAGAGCAAAAGCCAAAGTTGCAAAAGTTGCAAATAATTTTTACACAGAAAACAAAATAGGGTGTCGGCTACAGGCTAATGGAAAGAAATTCACCATTGGTTGACAATCGTGAATTTCTTGGTCTGAAAACCCATAACAGAAGAATTATTTTAAAACAAAAATTCACTATTTTCAAACGTTTATCTCATAAACACAGCGATTTTTATAGGATTTTGCAAATTTCATAAAGAAAGATCATATCATAGTCTGTCATATCCACTGACAAACGGTGAAGATAGCTGAACTAATAAGTCTTTACAAGCACAAGATTCAAACACAAATAATCAGCTTTGCTTCCAGCTGTGGATGCGATAAGAAACGTCCTACTTCAGCAGTCTTTCACATTCCAGGAGGTGAACAAATAAGACATATAAGTACAGTTATGAGGTCCTCTGACATTGCTGATACTAAAAATGGCATACAACATGAAAATACAAGACATTCATTTTTTATATTTTGAGCGCCCAGATCGTGCAAAAGGACCACTGTGCGACGTACCGGGGAGAGGGGCCGCCCAGACCTTATTGTCGAGAGGCACACAGGGCAACACCAATCATTATGGTCTGGGGAGCTCTTGGCTTTGATGTGAAATCACAATTAGTGCTGTTGAGGGCACTATGACTGCATGACAGTACGTTGATAGGGTACTCAATCCAGTGGTTGTCCCTATGATGGCGAACATTGCTAATGGGATGTTTCAGCAGGACAATGCCCGGGTTCACACTGCACGCATCTCCAGAGAAGCTCTCCATGACATCACAACCTTAGAATGCCCCGCCAGATCCCCCGACCTGAGTCCTATTAAGCAAGTGTGGGACATGATGGGTCGACAACTGGACAACCGTCCTCAGCCACCCACAACTCTGGAACAACTGATCCGTGCAGTGCAGCAAGCATGGGCCACAATTCCTCAGGAAGCAATCCAGGGCCTTATTGACTCCATGCCTCCCCGAATTCATCACTGTATTGCAGCTCGTGGTGGGCACATCCTGTATTGATTGTTGTCCAAACTTGCGGTCTGAGGGACCTGAAAGTGTAATCATCGACTCACAACCGAACACTCGTCCTGCATGTTCAATTGCAGATGTAGCACCACTCCTTCAGGGTGTTGAAATTTCCATTTTCTTCAGTGTATAATTGGTCATCAAACATTAACTCAATTAACATAAGAGGAAATCTGTTGTTATTTCGTTTGAGGGGCTTGGGCATCGTGGCCATTTAGCCCCGTGTATTTCGGGCGTGAGTTTAATATTTGTTGGATAAACTGTGTTATTGTGATGGCTGTATTAGTGTGTGTATAGATATTTGGTCGAGGAGATGGTCGAAGGCTGAAGTTAGGAACCATCTAGTCATTTGCCTGGAGTAGAAGTGGAAGACCACGGAAAACTACTTCCAGGATGGATGAGAAGGGAATCGAAACCACCTCTCGTAAGTTTTGCCTCGCGAAGCTCAGTGTTCCTCGTTCCAGCCCTCATATCAGAATCACATTTCCTTAAGAGTCAGGAATCGAACCCGGACCACCAAGCGAGAAAAGCAATGATCGATGGCGCAAAGAGAATATATAAATTAGGCCAGCACTAGCCAGAAATGTTTTTCTAAATGAGCGAAATCTGTTGATATCAAATAGAGATTTAGATTTTAGATGGTCATTTTTTTAATCCTTTGTATGGAATGTGATCTTTTTTGGCGCTGCCAAAAAGAAGTAGAATAGAAGCATTTAAAATGCGGTGTTATGATAATGATTAGATGAGTTGACAAATGACAACCGAAGAGGTACTGCGGCAGAGAGGGAAGAGAAGCTTTCTCGGAGTGCTAATGAAAAGAAGAGGTAGGTAAAGTAGGTAAGGCGCATATCAATTCACCCCGAAATGTGTAACTTGGTTGTGGAAGAAAGGGCGGAGGACAAAATCTGCAGGGGATAATGTTAGAACATGTTAAACTGCGTCGGATGTATGGTGCAGTAGCTGATATTATTAGTTCAATACACACAATGGCTGGTAGGAGGTGGACGGATACATTAAACTAGTCAAGCGGCTTCGGTGGCGCAGTCGGTAGCATGCTGAGCTTCTATGCCCATGATAGCGGGTTCAAACCCGGCCGAAGCCGTCGGATTTTTTAGGAGCGTTAAAAATCCCTCAGTATGCCTTCCTTCGGCGGGGGAGGAAAGCCGGCGGTCCCATGTCATAGATTTAAGGCATGTTAAAGAACCTTCCACTAATTACACCTGTGTGAAGCTAAATTGGATAGGTTAAGAATGTAAACAACGCTCTTAGGTCCCTACGTTCATTGCCAAGTGCCGATTGCGGTGGCATCTAGTTGCTAAGTTCTGAACTTGGCCTAGTAGTCGTTGACGGTGGTGCTTGGCGACAAAAGTAGGAACTATTTGAAAAATTCTAAGTTGCAGTCTGTACTTAAATTAAAAAACAGATACACACACTAATACAGTCATCACAATTAACACCGGTTATCAGACAGATTCTACAAACACCCAATGTACACGGGGCTACATGACCGCGTTGTCGCAGCCCCTAAACTTAAGAACCAACCAACCAAACTAGTCGATGGACCAACGACTAAAACAGAAATGACTGGAGTAAAGGGACAACCAGAAGATAACCTGCTCCACAAACGCATTGTCATGGTTCGTTTTGATGGAGGTTTGAACCTGGGATATGACAATGAAAAGTCAAACCAGATATCTTTATACCAATAGGATGGGATATTAGACAGAAATCACGCATACACACATGAAGTACTGTGCCCAACTCTAGGAATGGGTATTCCAAGTTTCAGACACCTAGATATCAAGGGAAAGGCTGTAGCAGCGTTTGAAAGTTCAGATATTTGAATATCGCGCTACATTGCTTCTCGAAGCCTTTCGAAGGAAATTACCGATAGTTGGATGGTAAATGACGTAGCGAGTAACAGCAGAGGTGGAGACTATTTATTGATTAAATAGTTAACTATGGAGCAGAGACTTGAGACTGGGATCAGATTACTGGCACGGCCAAATAAAAGAGAATGCAATTAATATCAAGTAAATCGGACCAGGGATTCAAGAGATATGAGGATTTTTAGATATCAGGCGATGACGCGTGACCCTGACCGTTTTTGTATAAAAGCAAGCTGGAGCAGGCTTAGTTAGCTCAATTCATCACAAGCACTTGGCGAACAAGTTGCGTCTACGCTGAGCCAAGGCACATGGTTGCCACGTCTACGAAGAAGTACTTTTCAAATCGTGATAGTCACGAGAAGTGCTGCGCAAACGAGTTGGAACTTAGTAAGTTTCTGGTGAGGAGAATCACTGAGGTGATTGTATTTCTACAGACATTGGTGGAAATATTTATATTTCCAAAAATGACATATGCTAGACTTGGTCTAGAAAATAGTATTTGTCACAGTCCAATAGTAAATTAATACTTGGATGTTTAGATCCATTTGAAGTCAGTTTTCATATTTTGTAACTATTTAACCACTTCAATCCGTCAGTACATGGAAGAATAGTCTATAACGGTGGCGTTCATTAGTCTACGCAAGGGAAACTGCAGGTTGCTTGGCGCATGGCAGATGGTGATATACAAACCATGCCCAGGGAACGATCTTCAGAACAGCCGTTAACTGCTTAGACTGTCAACGTTTTTCTTGTACTGATGAGATTACAGTGAGTTAAGTTACAACTGACACATTTAAGAAGAGATCGCTTAGATCTGACCCTTTTCAAACAAATTGTTATGGCTTTGTTAGAAGCCCATATCAAAATGGAACCACAGTCATTTAAAACGTCGAAAGATACTACCACTATGTCTGACTAGACGATTTGTGGGTCTACAATGGCGGCCGATACAAGGATTATACGTGCTTGTCCGCTAGGGCATGTTTACGGATAAATCTGGTATAGACCAGGTTTACTACACTTCAAGAACATCAAGAAATGTAAGCCACATTTGAATTATATTATGCTTAGCTAATTGGAACAAACTATTTTTCTGCAGATGACCAACACATTTTTTTCGTCATATTTAAAGCTTGTAATGATTTACGCAAGACTTGTTAGATTTATTCTGAGCATTTTCAGCACTCAGAACAGTTTAGGATCGATGACCGAGCATTTTGAGCATTTATTTGAATTTTTCATATTTTTGGGAAATCACGGTAATCAGCCGATGTAACTGTAAAAGTTAAATTTATTTTTGTTGAGGAATGGATATTTTTTCCATATTCGAAGGTTCGAACATGTGGATTCTCACATAATGAGATGATAATTAAACATATTTGAAATAATAATAATAATAATAATCCACTAATAATAATAATAATAATTTTCATAATTTTTCTAAATAATTCTTGGATATTATATTTTATAATAATCATATGTATTGAGAAAGAGCCTATGAAGTAGTTGAAACATTTCTAGTTTGGAGCAGGAGATTTTACGAAGGAGAGTGGTTAGCGCAAGCCCGCATTCAACCTACATTTCAGTTCTGGTTGAACAGTTGATATTTGCAATGAGCAAAGTATATGTTTCATATAACACGGAGAGGCATGAAACGGGAAGCAATTGATATTTGTATCAAATAGGATATTGTTGTATTTATATAAAATCATGACGTAAATACACTTCGAAAGTGAAATGAAGCTTTTCATAAGTATGGTAAATTCACGGGTTGAACTGAATGGTAAAATAAAATAAACTTGTAAGTTTATTAATCTTCCAGTGTTGATGACAAGCAGAGGCTTGATTTATTGTATAAATTTTGGGAAGATAATTTATGTGTGTGGAATAGTTGTAATGCCATTCCCAGGTGCGCAGGTTTAAGTCGCAGGAATGAAGGTTTTTTCGAGCATCAATCAAATAGCAGGTTCGATGGCTCAGGTTTATAGTAGGAGTATTGGAGCCACACATTTCGTCGTATGAATAACCCGAAGGTTATTTCTTTGAAACCATCAGTTCTTATTTCAACCTTGTTTACGAATTCCATTTAGAATTTGATTTTGCTAGAACCCGGATTTGTCATGATAGTAGTTTATTCTTCTTCAGAGGAAGACCTTTGCCGTTGTTGTTGTTGTTATAATATTGTGTTCTTACACAAATAGTAGAATGGGCCACTGTCAATTTAAAATAATTCTTTAACCACGAATAATTTGAAGGATATTTTCAATCCTAGTGCCATGAACCAAATGAATTCATTATAAGACTACAATTCTAATTTTCGCATTCTGTCGAAGAATTGCAAGTTGTGAAAGTTGCTAGAAATGGCCATAAATATAAATATTTTTTTCATAATAATTCCAAGTGGAAAATCTAATAGTTGAATGGTTCGACCATTTATTGATCAAGTTGATGATTCAGAAATCATATGTTTTGTTTGGAACTTGAAGTTCATAATCGAGTCACTTCTCGAATATTTAATGTCAGAAGAACAATTAATTGTTGTTGTGCTTCGCACAGTTCTTCGATGCTATGCTCAATGGTCAAATACTTTTCAGATGTTGTTAATATGTGTTAATAATTTGTGTTGCTACGATGATAATAATAGTTTCAACGATATATTTTGGAAAACTGGAAAACAAATGAAAGTCTAAGAAATTCTATAAACATTTATTCTACGAGTGTTAATATCATGTAAATAGTCAAACAGTGATCGACGTTATTTCCAGTATGGACAATTCATTTTGCACTGGAGTTAAAATGTTAATAATTTTGGAACACAGTCCACAGGACTAACAATCGGACTTGTGTTTTCAAAAAGATTGTCAAATGTGTTTGGAAGATTTCTGTATATTGTGTGTAAATAAGAGTGTGGATCGCCACACGTGGATGATGCTGCTTTGAGCATTATTCTTGCAGTCAGATTTTAACTTTAAATAAACTGAGATAATTTTACCAGATGTGTTTCACCCAATTAAATCTCCTTCTATCCTTATTGTTGCATTGAGCCAAAAATCAGCAAAGCATTTTTATAAATTTGATGTCGTTTTTGCGATTTGCTTTAACCCATCTGGCGCTCCGGGATATTTTGATTCTCGTGCTGACTGATTATTGGTAAAATGCATATGTGGTCGTGCGGACTCCGGTCTAAACGGGCACAGTACATGTATCTGATGGCTTCAATACTACGAACTCCCAATGAAACAGGGGCGTAACAGGGGAAATAATGCTCCAAAGAGTAACTATTCGCAAACCCGTTCATCTTTTTAGCATCTGTCATTCTCGAAGCGGACTAAAAATGTAATTTAAAAACACATTCTCATGTGCGTACAGTAGGCACATATGTGTTTGGCAGAGCGAACCGCTTCTAAATGAAGAGCGTATGATATATACTGCATTAAACGAAACAATATAAAGTGTCTTAAATGACAATAAAACAATATAGAGTGAAGTGGCGCCACATTTTAATATCCAGCAGCGATGGACCACACCCCTTAAAGCACGAGAGAGGGCGAAGCGAAGAAGTGACTTGTATTCTATGATTTACGGGTTGCCGCTCTCCAGGCGCTTTCTAAATTATATACTGCGTTACCAGGAGCGCCCAGGGTTTCCCCCGCCTGCTCTCCACGAGACTTACTTTACCCCAGCCATGTGGAATGCATGAGAGGGATTTCTTAGTCGCTCGACTCGGCTTGGGTTCCAACTAATTATCATTTATGAACGATCGGGTGAGCTGAAACTTGTGTATTAACCTCACAAGTTTGGATATAAACCTCTAGTGAGAGATGACCTTCCCTTGTTTGACCTCGGTACACGATAATGGACTTCCCAAGCATACCTAGCTTAATGGCGTGTGCTTTAATCGGGGCACCGTCACAACAGAATAAGGGTCACCAGTCCTAGTTACACTTACTAACAGTAAAATCCTTAACTTGTGAGTAATTTTGAAATATCTTTCTCTGCTTTAAATTCACACCATAGAGATGAAATGATTTATAAAACGCATTAGAAAATATATTTGAGCCTCAGTGGCTTAGGCGGCAGCACGCCGGCCTCTCACCGCTGGGTCCGTGGTTCAAATCCCGGTCACTCCTTGTGAGATTTGTGCTGGACAAAGCGGAGGCAGACAGGTTTTTCTCCGGGTACTCCGGATTTTCCCTGCCAAAACTTTTATTCCAGCAACACTCTCCACTACCATTTCATTTGTCATTCATTTAATCAATGCCCCAGAGGAGTGCGACAGGCTTCGGCAGTTGGCACAGTTCATATCCTCACTGCTAGATGGGGGTTTCATTTATTCCTTCCCTGACCCGGTCGGTCGACTGGAAGCAGGCAGTGGATTTTCATTTTCATTTAGAAAAAAATATTTAAGGGGCTCCGGAATGCCTAAAGTCATCAAATTTTGTTTTTGCACCATATTAATCAAGAGACTTTTAGCGTTCTAAGGGTAAATTTATTTCTCATATCTCAATTCTGAGGTTGTTTTCCTTATACTTTCACCACAATCCTGCGTCCTATTAGTAAACTTACCAAAGTACATATCTTGTTGAGACGTATTCTCCGGTCTTTGTCATTGCTACTGAATCTTGGTTAAATGAGGATATATACTGTATAGTAATGAAATAATTCAAGGGTCCTTCGAAATGTACAGAAGGGATCGGAGGAAGCGAGGTGGTGGGCTATTTATTTGTGTGCGCAAAAATATAGCTAGTTTCTTAAAGTGGGCTGATACGGATCATGAAATGTTATGTGTACAAATTTCGGATAAAGGGAATAAATTCCCTCTTCAGGTGATAGGGGCGTATAGAGCACCGAAAGTTAACTTTTCGCTTCTCGACACACTTCATGATAAAACTTGTACGGGTAATGCTATGAAAAAGAGCATACTAATTGCCGGAGATTTAAACCTCCCCAAAGTAGACTGGTCTGGTGAGTCAACTAGCTGTGGTCAAGCTCAGAGCGCTGCAAACAAATTCCTAAGGGAGGGGGGATTTTCGAAGTAGTTGACTTCCCAACTAGAGGCAATAATACCTTAGATGTTTATCTCGTAAGGCCTGTAGAGCTGTACATTAACTGTCTGAAAGTACCAGGAATTAGTGACCATTCCGGGGTTGAATTAAATATTAGATACGGTGACATTACAGAATTAGACTCTGATGTAACAAATAAGATCCTATTCCAGTATCGCAGGGCGGATCAGGGCAAATTTCAGGGGTATTTGAATGAGGTATTTGTAGGATGGGCATCGGAAGGAAATCACATTAATATCCTGTGGACTAACATTTTGAAAATTTTAAATAGCGCTATTGATAAATTTGTTCCATTTAAATTACTGAAACAGATCCCAGATCATGAGTATTACACACGGGAAATCAGGAGTCTTAAACGGAAAATTAGAAAATTATACAATAAAAGACATGATAGTGACAAGTGCATGTTGAAATTTAAGTCCTTATCAAGAGAGCTCGTCTTAAACAAGATGTTCAGTAAAGAACATATAGCCTACTTTCTCCTAAATGTATGAGTGTAGTTATAACTCGTTGTTTTTATCAAAGAGTATATTAGAATCATTTCTTGGTTGAAGACCTTAGAAACTATTTACCTCTACCAAACACCACAACCTCGAAAAAAACTGCTACCATCATTGAAGAAAGAAAGATAAGAAGTTTCTCAAGAATGTTATGGATCTGGAGACATAATCGACCGGACTGGCTGCGTGGCTCAGCGGTAACGTTCTCGCTTGCTGGGCCCTAGGTTGCAGGTTCGTATCCTGGCGCAGTCAGCTGGCATTTGAGGGTGCACAAATGCTAGGGAGCCGTGTCAGTAGATTTACTGGCACGTTAAATATCCCCTCCGGGGCAAAATTCCGGCACCCCGGCGTCTCTAAAAGCAACACTAGTTAAAAGGGACGTAAAACCAATAACATTATTATTATTATTATTATTATTATTTTTATTATTATTATTATTATTATTATTATTATTATTATTATTATTACATAATCGACCTGACGTGGGCAACATCCAACTTTGAGTTGAGGCATGTCTTTACACGTCTGGCTGTGCATGGCTTTCACAACCCTAATTGTATTAACAAATCTTTCCATGACAATACAGAGACGTGTGTATACCAACTATGTGGATATTTTAGATTGCTATTTGGCTGAAATAAAAGTATTAATTAATATCCTGAACTAGCACCAACAGCTAGAGTTCAGATACTATGTGAAATAGTTTTGTTCTTTACTTCAAATAACATTTTCAAATAACGCACAATAGACTGTTACAAACCCTTTAAAATAAAATGTAAAAATATATCATAGTATCATCTTGTCATTCTTCAAATTAGATGCGCATAGAATGCCAAAGGTATACTAATAAATGGAGACCCACGTAGACCAGTCGTGACATCTAGTGGAGAAGTATCAAACAAGATAATCCTAACAAGGCGAGTGCATTCTAGTGGCCATAAAAATAAACTTTTCAATAAAATAGGTGGATAATCAGTAGGCCGGCGTGCAGTTCGCCGCCAGTTGGACATGATAATTCACTTTTTTGCCGCTAGATGTCTCGTGCAAATCTTCTGGCGAATTTTGTTTTAATTAAATATATATATATATATATATATATATATATATATATTCTATCGTAATATATATAACGCTTAATTTTAAAACGTCTGAGTCATTACAAAACAATAAATAAGAAAAATTTCAAGCAAAAAGGACCTAACTCTGATGGGGTTTGAACCATTGCCATAAGATTAATAGGCTAACGCTTTACCACGGAGCCAAACGTGCCAACGAAGTCGTCCGATATCAAATGAGTTACATAGAACGTAGTAGCAAATAATGATTTTGAATAAACGATTTCATCAGTGGAGTATACTATTTATATATAAAGCATTTCATACAAAGTTTATTTATTTTGTATCAGTTCGCTATATTGCATGCAATACTCGAATTAGTAAAATATAAGTCAGGAACAAGATATCCGCTGCAATCTTGCCTTGTAAATGTGAAAGCTCAAGTTTTTAAAATCACTTCTTCACTGTAGTATTACAAAATGAACTTTTAATTTCGAACGTGCCTCTTCCCTTAGAACAGTTAAAACGATTATCGGCTCTATAATCGGACCTGGTGGGTCCCATGATATGGATTATAAAGTTTGCATATTTCGTACGGTCGCCATCCTGCAATTGTCCGGCGGATGACCAGGTAGTTTGGTCACAAGATGTGTCCTATATGAAGGTATGTCGTTACCAAATTTGGTAGAGATCGGACGATTTGGTTAGTCGTTATGTCATTTTACGTTTTGAACGTTTGAGTGGCCGCCATTCAGTTTTGGTAAAGATGGCGGCGATATAAAACATGACACTGAGTTGCCCTTTGCTAGTTCTACCTCTGTACCAAATTTCGTTCAATTCGGTTTCACCGTGTTTGAATTGATAGGGGGGGGGGCGACATTCAGAGTACTCTACACTCACACACACAGACTCTCTCTCACACACACACACACACACACACAGACAGACACACAATTTTTGGCCCTGTGTAGATCTCATGTCTACTTTCATGTTTTGCAAAAATCGAAAGTAGGCTAAAAAGAGGGCTGCTCATGACAATTATATGCAAGGTTTACTTGGTTCGGGAGGCGATGGGTGGAAAAAAAAATTACAGTTATGTTAGGAGAAGAAAGGGAAATGCAAATAATTTGTCGATGATAATGTCCGGTGACGGTAAATTAATTACTGAGAAGCAGGCCATTGCTAATGAATTAAATGTCTTTTATGGTAGTGTGTTCAATAAATCCAATAGCTGTGTGTTGGACCTTATCGGTGAATCAGGGGCTCCACTTCTCCAAATACACCAGTCAGCAATTGTAAAGCTAATACAAAAATTACGTTACAATATATCGAAGGGTCCTGATAATATTGTTAGTGAAGTACTTAAACTAGGAGGTAGGGCCGTGGCACGATACTTAGAGGTGATGTTTAATGTGTCCATAAACAATGCGCAAATCCCGGATGACTGGAAAAGAGCTACGGTAGTCCCAATATTTAAGGGAGGGAGCAGACTTGAATTGGGCAACTACAGGACGGTTAGTCTTACGTCCATCGTTTGTGAACAGATGGGGCATCTCATTTGCGACTACTTGTGGGAAACATTATCATGGTTTAATGATAGGCAACATGGATTTCGGAAAGGTTACTCATGCGAGAGTCAGATGCTATCACTTTTTCAAGATACTAGCGAATCGTTAGACGATGGAGTTTCAGTCGACGCCGTAGTTACAGATTTTGCGAAGGCATTTGATGTCGTGCCCCATGACATGCTACTCCATAAATTACAGTAGCTTCGACGAAGATTGATAGAAGAGTAATTTTATGGATCCAAGAATTTTTGACGGGTCGTTCCCAGAAAGTGAAAGTTGAAGGCCGATTCTCGGATGAAATTACCGTAACGTCGGGTATCCCTCAGGGCAGCGTAATCGGAACTTTGTTATTTTTGGCGTTTATAAATGACTTACCAAATGGGATTCGCAGTGACTGTCGATTGTTTGCGGATGATTGTGTAATATATTGTTTTATCCCTCTGTTGGGGTGGGATAAACAGGGTATTGTAGTTGTATTAATTTAAGGGATGTTTCCGAAAAAGGGTAGTTTCCCGTGTTTGGGGGAGACCACCAGTGTAGTGTGTTGGTGTGAGTACGTGATCTATTGGGGGCGTCCCTACAGGATGCGTTTACCTGCTAGGGGATGAATGTCTAAGGTGAGCTAATGACTTAGCCTGCCAATTAAGTAGAGCGAGCGTTTTAGCGAGCTCGCGTGCAGAGTTGGCACTTTGACACGCTGCCATCTGGCTGCTTGCTCGAGTACAATAGAATTACTGACGGTGCAGTTCCTGGCCTCCACGGTCAGGGGCAATTAGGACTAAGGTCAGGTCGGGCATAAGGATATAAAACAGGGTGTAATGAGTAATAAATGTGTGTGTTTTACTGACCAAGTATTTATTGGCCAGTAGCTGTGATGTACTGTCCCTTTTATGTGCTGGACAGATATAAAGTAAAGTACAAGATGTAAAATACAAAAGTGTTCAGGGTAGGTGTTACAATGATAAGAAATCTGAGCACACGGCTAGTTCTCACCTGGTGAAGAGCTGGAACGGACCTCGGAGGAGCAGGGCCGCTGGCCACGAACAGATAATGGGGCTCTTCTGGGCCTAGCTTTCTAAGGCCTTCCCCCACTGCTCGATCAGCGTTTCCTCACCGTCGCTGTTCCAGTTAGTGTGTTTATGTGTGTATTATGTAAGCGTGGCTTGTCAGCAATATTGCTGGGCCTGCTTGTGTTGAAGAAGTATGTGAGGCTTATGGCATGCCTATGAGGGTGGTTTTGATGAAAGATGGAGGGGTGGGTCTTAGGGGTACTGCCCCTGGGCTGTACAAGACCTCCTCGGCCTTTTTTCGCAGCCTCGCAAACGGGAAATAGAGTAGGTGTGTCGATGTAGTGATTCTTCTTCATCTTCTTCTTGTCCCTCTTCTTCTTCGTCTTCGGTGTCGTGTGGATGTGTCGATGTCGTGTTGTCCTGGCGATGATGTGAGTTTCGCGTGTGCTCAGAGAGGGTGGGTTTTGGGTATGGAACATGTTTATGCTTTACATATGTGTAGAATCAATTATAAAAATTTGTTACATGGAGATTAAAAATACTTATCTTGAATACATAGCGTGGGAAATTTTTATTTTGCATTGTCACAGAAGGGAAAAAAAACATCGGTTTTGGCTGTGGTGCTGCGCTGCAGCAGGATGAAAAAATTGTCTTCTGCGTTTACACTTGGTATGACACTGAAATATAATGTATGAAAGAGTGAAGAAGAAAGAAAAATAGGCGCTCTGGGGTGTAATTTTAAGGGTGTATATTAAAATGAGTTTATTGTGTTGGGGTAAATAGAACGCCTTTACAAATTATCGTTATTAGGAAGAAAGGAAAGAAAAAACAAGTGTATTGGCTGTTTACAGTGTGGCATTGTGATAAGTGCAAAATAGAATACAAAATAAAATACACTTAAAATACAAAATGTAATAAAATCTAATAATATATTTCTCTAGAGCTCCTTTTGTGCGGCCATTCTTCCGCGTCCTCCTCTCTTATCCCGGCTAACCCTTATTCTCTATACCTTATCTGCTTTCCTTTTACCCGGCCTTTTTGGATCGTGGTTTAGCGGCAAATCTCTAGTATCTCTTAACCTTGTCCTAGTAAATTTCTCCTCGTGGGCGGGAGAATTTTGACCCTGATGGCTAGATTTGGCACTTACAAAGTTGTACCATTCCTGCCCATCGCATGTCGCTCATTATTTAAGCATCGGTGTGATTTGTGCCAGTGGCGTTCAGTGTCCCTCGACCGCTGTCTGCTGCTGAGCACCGTTGCCGTCACCTTATTGGCGCGACTGAAGAACGACAGATAGTGTATTTGTATGTGAGTGATACTACAGGAGTATAGTGTTTTTTGGTGTGTTAAGAAATATATTTACAATGGGTATATGTACAATTTCTGCTTCAACTGGAAAGAATGGTTAATTATGCATTTATTTGGCAATGGATGCCTTGCTGTTGCTTCCTTGGTCGTCTGAAATGGAATTCAATGTTATGATACATGTATATTCATATTATATATATTAAACCTATTTAGTGCTCATAAGACATATATTCTACCTTGGCGCCACTTAGCCTATCTTAGTCTAAGCCGGCTGGATCTTACCAAATTTTCTGTACTGCTCTCTCCTTCTTCAGTGTATTTGTAAATGTGTAGCCCGCTATAGGGCAGTGTAGTGTAACAAGTGTGGTGTTATAGGAGAATTATGCTGCCTTTGCGCATAGCCATTACATGTGACCGTGGTTTTCGATGATCTCTGCCGTAGCGATGGAGCTCAAATCTGTAATATAAAGTACATTGGTAATATGCCCTTGGCCAAATGTGTTAACGCACGCACGTGTCGCGCAGCGCTGTTTTAAGGGTCGGCTTGGATGGTGCCACCGCCCTTGAGACCTCTTCGGCCGTCTCGCGTATTGCGTTCGTATAGTGACATCAATTAAAGCTATATGGTGTCGGTCTTACCCTATACGGTGCCGAACGCCCTGTATTGCGTTCGCATAGTACCATCAATTAAATTTATATGGTGTCGGTCTTACCCTATACGGTGCCGAACGTCCTGTCGATAAGTAAAAGTGCTTAACCTAGATTATATTAATTAATGCTATAAAAAATGTTTGTATATACATGCCGAAATAGTCCTTAACCTAATGCCGAAATATGTTGTAGCTACTGTTTTACAACAGTGCTTGTTAAATTTGCTTAAATCTAAGTTGCCTTTCAAATGCAACTGCCTTACATACTAGAATTTTGATCGGCGCGATCGCCTGAGGTATGTCGCCACCCTCAGGGCACCACACGTGGATATTTTGGTAGCACCGGTTGCCTCCAAAACTGCCAGGTAAAAAAACCCTTTTGCATTCCCCGCCCTTAATGCTAATTGTCGACTTCCGCCCTTAATAACTAATATAGGCCTGTGTGTCTGCGTTGCTAGGGAGCAAACGCTTCGCGCGAATATCCTTTCCATTGGTCATAAACATGCTTATATTGGCATTATTGGCCATTTTATATTTATTAATCGGTGGCCCAGGCCGCTGTGAGGTGCCCGCCGCATTCCTCATTTACATCTCTGGCCGCTCGCTGCGTTACCATTTAAGCTCTGGAGACTCGCTGTCATCCATTTATGTGGGCACGGGACCCAATGACCGCCTTCATTCCATACGCATTATTTATCATTCATTGGTTATTATATATAATTTGTTAAATCATCTTCACCTCACCGTCCGGAATGAGGACTTGGCGTGCCAGGGATTGGTCCCGTTGAATCCTGAGGCACTGCTTCACTTCACACGATTGGAAGACTCGTTCCCCGCCTTAGGAACGCTACCTATGTTACAAACTAACTAACAGTCTAGTCCAAATTGGTCGTCTCTAGGTTCATCTCCTGAGTCTAGTATGGAGCTGGCTAATTCTCCTACCAGCCGTCAAAAGTCTCCCCTGCAGGTCTGGCTTCGATGACCGAAGTGCATAATGGATGTAAGTTTCTTCGTCCTAGGGCCAGGCTAGGTCTCCCAGGATTCCGAAGTTTGCCCGCATTGAGTCATCGGCGCTTCGACCTTACGTCCATCTGTCATTAAACTGGGTCAGGCCTCATCGCCGCCTTCTCCAGCTCTGTCCTCGTGTGGCGATTCTGCTCTCCATCCGTTTACCTTTTCGTCACCATATGGTGTGACTTCAGATTCCTTTGAAAATAAGTGTGTTACTGTATAATTATGTAATTATGTAAAATTTCTAGTGTTCTGGGGTTGTAGAATCTTTGAAATGCAGTGACTACTTTAGGCCTGTTATTGCCGTGTCGGATTTCCAGCGTTGATGCCTTGGTACTTTTCTGGAGGTATTAGTAGGATTTATAGGGCGTTTGGTCCCTTGTTATTAGGATCCGGGGGTGTTATTTGCTGAGTGGGGTTAAAGCGTGGTGGGAGAGGGTTGTGCATCGTTAGACTCCATGTTTATGGTGGCCGGGAGCCGATGATGCTGTTAGGAGGTATTTACTGTGAGTGGATGGGGTGGGTTTTTCCCAGGTGTGCAAAAATTTGAAAATATCATGCGGGTGTGATAGTGATACAACCCCTGGTGTGTGGGTGGGATATCCCATGCAGTGAGATGGATATGAGGCGTATCTGCTCTCATTTGAGGATAAGGCGTGTGCTGGGAAACAATAAGTTTACGTCCCTTGCATGCGGGATTATTTAATAAAATATTTGTTAGTATCAGTATAGCCTCATCTCTCTATATAGAGATGTGCATCGCCGCTTAATATTTGTTTCCGAATCACCTCTAATACTCAGGTGTAGGCGTTCAGGTCCAAGGTGTAGCAAACCTTAATTTGTGAGAAGCATGAAGTCTATCAACCCCGATGTATACTTTGCAATGTAGTGTAGGTGTTCTTATGTATCTGTATGCCTGTGTTGGATAGTGTTGTAGGTAATGGGGTATGTAGGAGGGAGGGTATGGGGATGGTAGCCCGTAGCTGGTACCATGGCCATTCTGATGGCATTATCCACCTCTACTCCTATTGTAGTGTGTCATCCTCTCTTGGTCGTTATGCGTTGTCCTCCCGCTCTTTGGGATTTACGCTGGCTGAGTTGAGATGCCATATAGCACCTAGTGTCACCTAAAATACTAGTCTGTGGGTCTGTGATACCTACGTCGTGTAAAAATGTTCGTGTCTATGGGCACCGCCCTCTGGCTGCCCTTATGATGTTCAAGTGTGGTGACGTTGTGTCGTTCACGGCCTAATCTGGTCCCCTGTTCATAACGTGGGAGGGTAGCATGTGGCTGTGAGTATAAATCGGCATAGCATAATTGCCTGTACTGGATTTTTGAGAGAAAAAAAAACAAAGAAAAGAAATTATAAGGGGGGGGGGGGGTTGTTCCTCCATGGAATCTGTCTGTATCCGCCCCTAATTAGTTTGTATGTTCGCGAGTAATTGCCTGTCTGCCCCTAAGTGCGGGGCGCGTGTGGGGGGGGAAGCGGCCGTGGCTGTAATTGACGCGCTTGTGTGTATGGCGTCGCCTACCGCTGACTCCTGCCGCCGCGTGTGGTGTTATCGGAGATGGCTTATCTCGTATCGCTTGGCTACTTGTCACGCGCCGTGTACTGTGTGTTATCACCTTTGTATACATGTTCCTAGTGCTGTTAGTGATAGGCGTAAAAGAGTCTGTCTTCCCAGATCAATCTGGTCTGCAATATTTGTGTAATATATGATGCGGGGCCTAATGTAATGCTGCTCTCACTTCCTGTATCAACATCCGGGTTGTCACTCTATACCTTTACTGTTATTGTTTTTATGTTGGTGTCATCATGTCTGTATGTCATTGTCAAGTCCATCTGCTACAAGAATTTCTTCCGTCAACAGTGTGTGGCAACACGCTGGAATTCGCTTATTTGCAGCGCAGTGTTTTTTGTATATTTGTTTAGTGTCCTTGTGTGCGGAAATTCTTCAATGATATGCTGGAAGGCTAACAAAACGTGCCTTCCGCCACTGTCCGTGTGTCGACATGTGTTTGCATTCTAGAAAGGCCAATGTGTTAACGTGTCATTTTTTTCCGCTCACAAGCTTGTTTGGGAATTTGATTACGTGATTACTTCCCCTTTGTGTCTTGCTCTATTATTTTATGTCCGGGGTAATCTACATTGCCATGATTTTTGGCCGTAGAGATGTGGTGTTCCCTACTTTGTGTGAGCGTTTGTCTGTGCTCGTGGCGTCTCCCATATTCAGATTTCGGGCGCTATGGTCCAAAAGCGTATTTTGTGGTCTCCGTAGAGGCCTGGTGTTACCGGTACGTGCCCTATTGGTAGTCCCGGGGTCGCTAATGCCCTAAATAGGTTACTATAGCGAATACCTTAGAACCGGCCTACGCCCCTGTAAGTATGACCCATGTGTGTCGCCTGTGTAAATTTTGGTTAGCCCTGGTCTTAATTTGTGGGCGTAGTATGGTTTTGAAACCCTAGTGAATGATACTCTGTCGATCGTAATACTGTGCTGTCTGTGAGTGCCTTCAGCCGACCGGTGTGTCACGTATTCGCGCTGAGCATGCAAAGTGTTGTGTTACTTCATGTGATAACAGCGCTGCCAGGACCGTATTTCCTGTCCGGTAGTTAACATTTGAAGTGTATAGTATTTATGTTGCGACCTTGTCACAAATAGTGTGAGTGTTTCTGAAATATATTTTCTGCGAGGCCCTACGTTTCCTCATAATGACCGTGCCTTATCTTTTGGCCCTACTATCGTGATGACGCTATCTGTATCAGTGTCTCTGCCTGCGTAAATTATGTGTTTGTACATGTATTCCCCGTATGTAAAAGAACCTTCCCGTGTTCATGCTTGTGTGGCTCAATCCTTTTTTTGCTTGTGTGTCCTGGCCCTTAGTTACCATATCACGCCCTTGAGGCTGACTTTGGGCAGTAAGATATGGCTGTATACTCCCGTGTCGGTGTATCAACCTTGTAAAAGAACCTTCCCGTGTTTATGTCTGTGCTGTGAATGGCATTAATGCAATTCATATGCCATCCTTGGTGTATATTTAAGATGTGTACACAATGATAATATGCCAGTCATATACATATAATATAAACCTTCTTATGCATGCATTAATTCTTAGTTATAACTCTATGGGGCACAGTGTCTGTATGGGATCATATGGCTTTTCTATGAGATTGTGTATTCATGCTGTCTGTGCGATGCCGTCCGTGTGATTGTCTGTCCCCGTGTCCATATTCCTGGCTTTAATTTTAATATGTCTACAAATTACCTTAGTTCTGGCCAGATTTTGTCTAGTTGGGAGTGGATTTTCCCCTGTAAATGTGTTTATCGTCGCCCGAGTGATGTTGCCCGACGGGGTGAATACCTTCGCCCTGCCATGAGGGTATAGGCCTCCGACTCCCATTGAGGTGCTTCTTTACCATTTTTCTGGGGTGTTTTAAGTAAAGTAAGCCTAATCCTACACTCACCGTAGTGCCTGTAAATAGGCGTAGGTGTGCTGGCGCCTGAAGGGCTGCGTTGGCTCCGCGCTACCCTATCAGTGTCTGTGGGGGTGTATGCCCTCCTGACTGTCTGGCCTCGTGGGGTGGGCGGTAAAACTTCCCTTATACCCCGTGTACTTTGTTTTGGAGGCAGGATAGTGCGTGCAGGCGTGTGTGTTACACCCTGGTGAATTGTAAGCAATCCCCCTGTATTTCTTTGCATCGGGGGTGCACATGTTCGTGTCCGCCTCCATTCTGGCGAAATCGCCCTTTGAACTGGCGGTAGGGGTCGTGTAATTGTTTGTGAGCGCCCTTCTAATGTACTGGAGGGTAGTCTGGCAGATTTGTGGGCTATGGCCACGGCAGACTCCTTCCTTCGCGTCTGTCTATGTGTGTAGTCTGTATGGGCTTATCGTGCTGTGGCACGTTCTCTACGTCTTCAGCCCATGATATAGTTTCCTCCAGGTTCCTCTCTGTGTTATCGTGTATGATTGAGAGCCCTGGCGTCAACTCCCTCTCGTTCATTTGTTCTGAGGGGGCTGGCGTAGGTTTCGCCCCTCGGTCTGTCAAAATTGCCTCCCGGACCGGAGCTGAGGGACATGTGTCTATGTGAGTTTGGCCCTGTAGTGTATTGGAGGCTAGCCTGACCGTTTTCTGGCCTATGGCCACGGCAGACTCCTTCCCTTGTGTGGCGGTACGTGTCGAGAGGGACATCTTCGCGAATTGCTGAGTTAGCGTATCTACGCCCATGTCCTCTCTTGGCTTCGTTGGTGGCCCTGTCATGAACTCAAAGATGGCATTGTTGGCCTGGAGTTCCCAATATTCGGCCCAAATTTGAGCATACTGCCTATTGAGGCATATGGCCTGTTCGGCAACTTTGGTACCGCTAGTTCCTATTTGTTTATGTTCTTTGTTCAGTGCCTCGTATTAATGGAACATGATCTCGTGTCGGCAGTGTAGTTTCCAGTGTGCTCTGTTGAGTTGTGTACGGAGGGTGTGGATTTTTGCCCTGTCTTTCGATTCTTGGCGCTGCGGAGTAGCCGGACAAGGGCCCTTATAATTCTCATATACTAAGCGTGCAGGAGCTGCTGATACCTCCTGAGGTAGTCCTGTCTTTTCTCAAAGACCTTATGCCAGGCAATTAATTCCTGGTATTCCCCAATGTTCCTTAGCACAGCTAAACGGTATGGGGGGCCATCCTGAACTAAGTGTGTGTATTTAAAAAAGTTTGTGTGGCTTCTAATGTATTAAATCTGCTGATTCTTCCCAGGGGGGGGGGGGGGGGTTGGCTAAAATTTCCCTTGCGTTCCCAGAGAGGAGGGAAAAAATAATGCTTTCTCTCAGAGAAAAAAAATTCAAATTTCGCTTGGCTGCTTTCGGTATGGATCGCTCTACCACGAGGGCTCGTTGTTTGAGTCCCTTACCCTTATTTTGCGTGGTAGCAGCGCCTCCACCAATATGTTTTATCCCTCTGTTGGGGGTGGGATAAACAGGGTAGTGTAGATGTATTAATTTAAGGGAGGTTTCCGAAAAAGGGTAGTTTCCCGTGTTTGGGGGAGACTACCAGTGTAGTGTGTTGGTGTGAGTACGTGATCTATTGGGGGCATCCCTACAGGATGCGTTTACCTGCTAGGGGATGAATGTCTAAGGTGAGCTAATGACTTAGCCTGCCAATTAAGTAGAACGAGCGTTTTAGCGAGCTCACGTGCAGAGTTGGCACTTTGACACGCTGCCGTCTGGCTGCTTGCTCGAGTACAATAGAATTACTGACGGTGCAGTTCCTGGCCTCCACGGTCAGGGGCTATTAGGACTAAGGTCAGGTCGGGCGTAAGGATATCAAACAGGGTGTAATGAGTAATAAATGTGTGTGTTTTACTGACCAAGTATTTATTGGCCAGTAGCTGTGATGTACTGTCCCTTTTAGGTGCTGGACAGATATAAAGTAAATTACAAGATGTAAAATACAAAAGTGTTCAGGGTAGGTGTTACAATGATAAGAAATCTGAGCACACGGCTAGTTCTCACCTGGTGAAGAGCTGGAACGGACCTCGGAGGAGCAGGGCCGCTGGCCACGAACAGATAATGGGGCTCTTCTGGGCCTAGCTTTTAAGGCCTTCCCCCACTGCTCGGTCAGCGTTTCCTCACCGTCGCTGTTCCAATTAGTGTGTTTATGTGTGTATTATGTAAGCGTGGCTTGTCAGCAATATTGCTGGGCCTGCTTGTGTTGAAGAAGTATGTGAGGCTTATGGCATGCCTATGAGGGTGGTTTTGATGAAAGATGGAGGGGTGGGTCTTAGGGGTACTGCCCTTGGGCTGTACAATATCGAAAGATACATGACTCGCAAGACAATGCAGTACTTCAAGATGACCTGAACCTGGTCTATAAGTGGGCGATTGAAAATAAAATTAAAATAAACACAAGAAAATGTAGTTTAATAAAAATATGGAAAGTGCGAAGGCAAGATTTTCAATATACCATTGGCTCGGAAATACTTGTAGAAGAAGATTCTTGCAAATATTTGGGCGTTCACGTAAGAAATGACATGAAATGGAGTAGTCATATAGGATGTGTAGTTTCTAAAGCTTACAAATCCCTGCACTTTGTAATGAGGGCATTAAAAGGAAGTAGTACCTCTGCTAAAGAATTAGGATATTTGTCACTTGTAAGACCTATACTGGAATAAGCCTCGGCGGTTTGGGATCCATATCAAATAGGGCTCATAAATGAGTTGGAAATGGTACAAAGAAAGGCCGCTAGATTTAAGCTCAGTGACTTTAATCCCAGGAGCAGTGTGAGCCGTATGTTAAAGAAACTTGGGTGGGAATCACTTGAGGCTAGGAGGATGAAATCTAGACTCTGCGCTATGTACAACACGTATACAAATCAACCAGCATGGGGTGAGCTCAGCAAACGTATGTAAAAGCCTACTTACATGGGTAGGAGCGATCATCCTTTCAAAGTTAATGGCCGACCACAGCGAACAATTTATGGTAAATATTCTTTCGTAAACCGTGCCATTGATAATTGGAACTCTCTACCTGCCGCAGTCTTAGAGCCTTTTCCCAAACATATAGGTGTGTTTGAGGAAAGACTGACTATTTGTGTAAATACTCCAGTTTAATTGTTAGTGAATTGTTATGTACAATTATTTATTTGTTATGTATATCTAATTTGCCACCGGGGGACACACCTCCAATTGCAAATAAACGAATGAATGAATGAATTAATTAATATATTATTTCAGTAGTATAGATCCCTTCTGTGGCGCTCACAAGCGACCGATCGTGACAAATGAGCATTCAAATGAAAGAGAATAGACATTAGCAGTGACGAATTGCACTCCAATTTCATAAATATCTATAATTTCTTTAAAAAATACTTTTAAAAATGTACGAAGTGTGCGATTTTCAGATACTGTTGCTGTAGGAAAATGCGCTCATAATTGCTGTCCACTTCACATTTTGGCCACTGTGACACCTGGTTCAAGTCATTTAACATCGTGAGGTCTTTCCTTTATAATTTTGCATAGGTTTCAGAAACAGTAAATCAAAGGAATGAGTAGCCTACTCAAATCGTATAATTTCATAAACCAGTGTTACAACTCAACTGTCAATCAACGGACTCAGCACACAAATGACATTAGCAATGACGAATTTAATTCTAATTTCATAAATATCGTTTTTTGTAAGAAGTGAGAGATTTGCAAATACTGATCCTCGAACATGCTGCAATTATGAGTTGTCGTCCAAAACCTTAAAACTCACATATTAACCTTTCTCCTTAAGTCTCGCATTATAAACCTATTGGGGAAAGTGTGGTTTATGAACATGCGAGATTTCTTGCAGGGGTCCGCTAGTGTATGTTTATTTCTATTAGACAATGGATACAAAACAAATTAAGAAAGAGGCTGCGTTAGAAGTAAAGGCAAAAGGAGATGGAACAAAAGCAACAGCAAGGCATAGAAGTGCGAGTGCTACATCTAATGCCATATTGTCGTGTAAGGTAGTCATGCTATAGCTTTCTTCGGCTATTTTATGGGCTATGCTTCTTCTCATTAATTTGGACAAGAACAAACCACAAACACATCCTTCATTGCCCTCCGTGCCCTTCATCTTGTGCAGAGGAAGATCTCCTGCAAGCCGCTCCAAGCGCCTTTTACTCTTATATGTACTGCAACTGTACATTTGTATGTTCCCGACACGAGATTTTTAGCCTACTTTCGATTTTTGCAAAAAATGAAAGTAGACTTATGAGATCAACACAGGGCGAAAAAAGTGTGTGTCTGTGTGTGTGTATGTGTGTGTGTGAGTCTGTGTGTGTGTATGTGTGTGTGTGAGTCTGTGTGTGTGTGTGTGAGTGTGTGTACTCTGAATGTCTGTCCCCCCCTATCAATTCGAACACGGTGAATGCGAATTGAACGAAATTTGGTACAAAGGTAGCACTAGCAAAGGACACCTCAGTGTCATGTTTTATATCGCCGCCATCTTTACTAAAACTGAATGGCGGCCACTCAAACGTTCAAAACGTAAAATCAAATAACGACTAACCAAATCATCCAATCTCTACCAAATTTGGTAACAACATACCTTCGTATAGGATGCGTCTTGTGACCAAACTACAAGGTCGTCCGCCATACCATTTCAGGATGGCGGCCGTGCGAATTATGCAAACTTTATAATCCATATCATGGGACCCACCAGTTCCGATTATCGAGCCGAGAATCGTTTTAACTGTTCTAAAGGAAGAGGCACGTACGAAATTAAAAGTTTATTTTGTAATACTATAGTGCAGACGTGATTTTAAAAAGCTCAGCTGATTCATTAATAAGACAAGATGGCAGCGGATATCTTGTGCCTGACTTATATTTCACTAATTTGAGTATTGAATGCAATATAGCGTACTGATAAAAAATAAATAAACTTTGTATGAAATGCTTTATATATAAATAATATACTCCAGTGATGAAATCGTTTAGTATAAATCATTATTTGCTAACAAGTTCTATGTAAGTCATTTTAAATAGAACGATATTCGATGACACAATTAGCTCAGTGGTAGAGCGAGAGCCTGTCGCTCAGATTCCTATGGTTCAAACCCGATCAGACCTAGTTTTTTTGCTTGAAATGTTATATGTTTATTGTTTTGTAATGACTCAGATGTTTTAAAATTAAGCGTTATATTGTGCAAATTATGGTGTAAAATATATATTTAATTAAAACATAATTCGCCAGCAGATTTACTCGAGACATCTAGCTGCCAAAAAGGTAACTTCCAGATTTTATTGAAAAGTTTCTTCTTCTGGCCGCTAGAATGCACTCGCTCTGTTAGGATTATATTGTTCGATATTTCACCACTAGATGTCCCGACTAGTCTACCTGGGGATCCATTGATTACTATACCATTATCATTCTATGCGCATCGAATTTGAAGAATGACAAGTTGATACTACGATACATTTTAACTTTTTATTTTAAAGGGTTTGTAACAGCCTATTTTGCGTTACTTGAAAATGTTATTAAGCGTTATATTGTCCACATTATGGTGTAAAATATTGAACCCTTATTGATCTTCGATAAATAAGTATTCATATTTATTATTATTACTACGGCCTAGGCAGCACATAAGGAAGTCGACTTGGATATTAGGGAGGCCAGCATTTCGTAATGATTGCAACAGAAGCTGAGTTGGTAGTTATTCCTGGGGGACGGCCAGAATTAGTCGAGTTCAAGGCCAAATTGTGCAACTACTGTACCAAAATTGGAGACATAAAGGAAGAATCACGAGGTCTTCTCAACAAACATACGATTGAATCAGCCAATCGCAAGAGACCAAGCCGTGACCACGAGGTGGACGGCGTCAGTAGTAAAAAGCGCGCGGAAGTGTATATCTAAGGAACCGCCGAACGGATTAATCTCCGCTCGAGTAATTTGAGACGTTGGATTTATTTGGAGAAGAATGACACTAGCCCCATCTTTGTGAGACAAATACTCTGGAAGTTTTTATCCGACTCTGCCCCACCCCGCCGCCCTTGTCAGTTTCTCATAAATAGTTTGGCCTGACGCCAATCTAAGTCAATTCTTGTGGAGCCTTCAGAGGCATACTCCACGCCAGTTTGAAGTGTGATTTTTGACGCTCGAATTTATCTAAGTCTATTGTGTGGAGCCTTCAGAGGTATACTCCACGCCAGTTCGAAATGTGATTTTTACGCTCTAAAATCAGTGAAGCTAATTTATTTTCTGAGCTCTGGGGAGCTAAAGTCGCAGCGTTTGCAATATCGAATTTTAAAAAGCTATAATACATTTTGTTCTAAAATCAACTAAATTGTGTGATCTAAATATTTCACGCCAGCGCGTGATAAACTGTAACATTCTTTTAAAGGCGACGAGTTCAACTTTAAGGGGGAAGTATCGTATCACCCTAATTAGCGCTTACCAGAACCGAAGTCCAAGACGGGACGGAAATACCGGACGAGATAGCGACTGCGAGTGCAGCCAGGATTTTGAACTTGTTAACGAGCCAGTGGCGCGGACTCGAGATGTATATTTTATGTATAAATTGTGTGTATTGTATGTGTGTTTTTATAGTGCGTATGTGCGATATAATTAGGGCCAGTCTTCGCTATTAATCGCAGTAGGACAATTGTGGGTGAACTGAGTAGCCTGCAAGCGATTATAGATAGGCAAATATTTAACATTGAACTTTTCTGCCAAGGAGTCGAGACCAAGATGATCAGCACGTGGTTTGAAGTTGGGATGAGCTTCAAGAAATCAACGCAGACGACTATTATGGAGTGCTAAATTGTCCATAGGGCAATGGGTTGAGGAGGATGTCCTTAGTCCTACATGCAGAGGCGGTGATGTACTAAAATTGGATTATTTCAATTATGTAGTTAGATTTGGCCGGGGAACTTTGTAAATAGTCATGTTTTTCTTTCTTGTTGTATAGCTGTTTTTCTTGTACCGACACTATATGTTTAAATGTCCGTTGGCGCGTGGCCAAAGTGTTTGTTGATATTTTGATTTTTTTTTCTTGAGTCATGTGTAATGTACGCGGCGTGCGTGCGTGATTTTTATCCTTGCAATTGCGGAACCCGTTACATTCGATAAATGGTGCTTTATTAACGTTAATATTTGAAATAGGAATGGAAGGAAATGATTGTAAAACATTTTGCTGAACAGGTTATTATTCATGTTAGGGTAGCCGAGTGCACCAACTTAAAAGTAATTGTAGAACACCTTCGTTCTAATTTTGATAGATTTTTCTTGAGTCCTTTTCAGGTGACTAGTCACGGCATAGAACGATGGCGCCAGCATGTGGATATTATTTGTGTCTTTTATTTCAGGGTCTGTCACAACCCACACGTGTGATTAAGTGTGTGTTGATGTGTCTTGTGTGTGTTGATTCTACGTGAGGAGGGGGTAGTTGTCCTACCGCCCTTATATTTTTGCTGCTGTTGTATTTTTTTAGATGGAAAGACAGAGTGCTCTTGGGAGACTGCTGATTCTTGTCCATATGTTTTTCTGACACACACGTATTATTGTGCTTTGGGGCACATTTCTTCGAGGTTCGACCCCATGCTCTGGGAGGTCGAGGTTATTGACACGTGGGTTGACAGACATGCAGAGTTCCACAAACCGCCCGTTTTGCCTGTGACTTATTTTGATAGGCAGTCCTTTTTGTCCGACTGAACCCTGTAAGCTTTCATGCAGCAAACCTGTTCATTGTGATGGCTAATTTTAAGCCATAATTAATTGGAGAGTTCGCCATGTGTGTAACGGATTGTTGTACCTTGTATGGATAAGAATATTGTGATTAACGTAAATGTTGGCTGTTTGCCTATTGCTTTGTTGATGACTCGATTTCATGTAATTTTGTTTGTCACACCCGTGTGGTGTAGTGGTAGAGTATTTGTAAATTTTGACAGCGGTCATTTGAGTATTTTTCTATTGGTCACGTGTTAATGTACTTGTGTTGATTTGTGTGAGAAGTCCTAAGTTTTAGGCAGTAAATGTTGCTACGGCAATTTAAGTCCAATTTCACACGGAAATTTTGTGTTTGTTTATAGTAGATTTAGGAAGTGTCGGTTTAATTTAAGTATTGTAGTTGTGTTCCCTTGTGTCGGTCTAGCTCTAGGAAATGCGGATTCGTTGTTTAAAGGGTCATTCTGGACGATAGCGAATCACGCATTCAAAGTACACATCGTGGTGCATGTAGAACGGCGTACGCACTTATATGGTCACTTTTTGTATCTTTTATTTAAGGACACTTGGTCCAGGTAATTAATCTCTCCAGAGATATCGCCTAAGTTTGGCATTTTTATTAAGCGGGAGTCAGTTGGGAGTTTTTGTTGTTAATTGTTTATGTGTAAATATGGTGATTTGTTATTAAATTCAGTTGTTTTTAACCCTGGCTTCACTCTTTCCTGCATGTTATTTTGTTATATGTTACCCTGCAAGTTAATGATGCGCCCTGACAGCAACTTACGAATATGACCTGTTACGCCCCGAATCTGAGTCTCATATGCTTCTTTGCAAGGGTTCATAAAACAAAAATGGCTGCCCAAGTGGGGATTGTTGTTGTTGTTGCTTCGCTGATCTCATATTTATTTCGTTGAGAAATGATGCCAGGTCAAGCGGACATGTAAATTCAGTAAATGGAGGCGATGTTGTACCGCCATGTGCATTAGTAAAATCACTGAGTTCCTAAAGTTAGAAATATTGAACAAGGTTAGAATTTGATTTGGTATTTGTTATAAACTTGTTCTGGCGCCCACATTAAAATTAGAAATTTGCATTATTGATGAACTCAGTCAAAGCAGGAAGATGTTGCCTTATATCTGACATTTAATTGACTTCGGTTAATTGGTGTTTCGTAAATTTTGTTGGTTAGGAATTTAAAAGCAGATCACTAGGGGTTATTTTGTTGTTTGGGAATAAGTGTCATTGTATTCAGTAAATTTTGTTACTGAAATTTTCATTAAATTAGAGCCAGTAATATTTAAATGTGTGACATGTATGTGCGTATAGGGCTGAAACCTTAGCCCATAACCCTGTTTTTCTCTGAATATATTTTGTGTGTGATATGGCGATCGTTGATGAAATTAAGGCATTGTTAGAACAGATGTCGATCCAAATGTCCGCGAAAACGGAAGAACAATTAGAACAGATGTCGATCCAAATGTCCGTAAAGACGGAAAAACAATTAAAAGAACAATTAGAAGCTCAGCGTGAGCATAGTGAAAAACAATTAGAACAAATGTCCGCGAAAACGGAAGAACAATTAAAAGAACAATTAGAAGCTCAGCGTGAGCATAGTGAAAAACAATTACTTGATATGAGCGGTAACATTTCGGTCCAGTTAGAAGTCCAGAAATTAGACACTGACAAACAATTCAATGAACTAAACCACAAATTGTCACAACAGGCGGTAACACAAACCGAACAGTTAGGAAAAATCACAAATGATATTAATCAGAGCGTTCAAAAAGTAGAGAAACTGGCAGGCGAGGTTGCGGAAAACAACATCAAACAGTTAGGCGAAATGAAGAAATTGGAGGCAAAATTTGATAACAAATTAGTACAATTTGACGAGATAGTGGCAGATAAACTCAAGCAGATAGAGGCAGCATGTGTCAGTAACACCGCGGGAGTGAAGAAAACCCAAGAGAAACTACAGCAGCAAATTAATTCGGTAGATAACAACGTGCTGGAATTAATAAAGGAAATAGATAAAGTCGAAGTTAAGGCTGAAACCGAGCGGATACACCTGCGGGAAAATTTAGAGGAGCAATTAGGCAGAACACAAGAGATCATAAGAAAAGAGATGGAAGGCCAGCTAATAAACACACAAGAGGTCATAAGACAAGAAGTAGGGGAGCAGCTCGTCAAAACCCAGGATAATTTGGAAGAACAACTAGTAAAAACGCAGGAACGGATACGTGAAGAGCTAGAGAAAAATCAGGAGAGGAACGAGGAGAAAATAAATAGCTTAAAAAGTAGGATCCGGCGAGATTGGGACCAGCAGGCTCATGCGAATAAGGAAGACAGGCTGGCAGTTTTAAAGCGAATGCAGGCACTGGAGGAAAATATGAAGTCGAAATTACAGGAACACTCAGAATTAATCATAAAAAACGAGATTAGATCGTTAGAGAATGCGACGTTATTTTCAAACGAAAATATTCCGGAAAAGCAAACAAGTATTGGAAGTCCGGCAGGTTCGAAGTTGGCTGAGGACACGAGTCGGGGTCAAAGTCCCAGACTAACGACTAATGCATTCCAGCAGTACAGGGGGGAGACTTCAACTCCGCAACCGAACTTGGCACCAGCCCAAGTCATCCAAGTCATTCGGGGTAATGATTTTAAGCCCGATAAGTTTAAAGAACATTCAGGAACCACTCCCAAAGCATTTCTACGGCAATTAACTGAATACTTTAATGACCAACACATCGGCCCGGAGAAACAATTAAGACTGGTGGAGAAATTTTTAGAAGGACCTAGCCTGACCTGGTTTTTAAGTTTCAAGTACACGTTTACAGACATGGCTCAATTCCGCGAGGCGTTTTTGAAGAAGTTTTGGAGTCCTTCGTTACAGCAAGGGTTAAGAATGGACCTGTACACGCGCAAATACCACAGTACACATCCAACCCGTTTTTCAGAATTCTTCAGTCAGCAATTGGTAAAATTCAGGGATTTTGATGACCCGCCTAGCGAGCCGAATATGGTTCTAACCATCGGAAAACAACTCCCAATGCATATCCAACAATTATTAGTCGCAGGAAATATTCAGACCGCAGTCCAAGCCGAAGAATTACTCAGACACTTAGATGAGACGAGTATGGTAAGCCCACAGACAGGAAGAAGGAATTTGGAATGTGTCAACACGGCAGAGGTAGTTCAGGGACTCCAAAATAACCACGGCCAGGGGAACCAAAGTAAGACACAGTCCACAGGGACACAGTTCACGCCAAGAAGACAAGATTTTGACGGCCGAAACCAGTTCCATAACAACAATCAGAATTATCAGAATAACCGCGGGAGATATCATCAGAATAACCAAAATCAAAATAATCAGTGGACGTACCAGCGGGAATACACGAATTGGAGGGGAAACCAGAGACAAGGTAGACCTTACCAAAGAAATGGAGATGGTAGATGGAGTAACGGCAGGGACTATCGCCAAGAAAACAGAGGAGATTATAGGAATAACTGGGACGAACGATATATTGAATCCCGTAAAAACTTGGATCAATTAAGTAATGAAGAAGCGGAGAAGGAGAAGTGGGGGAGTGCCATGGCGAACAGACAGAGCCCAGATAACCATCAAGGAGAGGGAGCAGAGAGTTTACTGAGGCAACAGGAGCGACAGAATGATAACCGGCGAAACACATCTAATGGGGACCGGGATATAAAAAAAAACCAAATGAACTGAAAGGAGACAGGCTAAAAACGGAGATCGCCAGGGAGCAAGAAGAGATGATAGTGGCCAATATAGAAGAGTGGGTAGCATTCCCAGACGACTGCCTGGAGGAAGTGGTGAAGAACCGTGAAAATGTTATCAGACAGCTACCAATTATTTACGCGCATATTGGAGGTATGAGGGTGAGATGTTTGATTGATACAGGTAGCCAGGTGAGCTTAGTCACTGAAATTTTGATAAAAGAAATAGCAAGAAAACAGACTGTTCCTATTATGCCGGTACCGCTAATGAAAGTCAGAGGTGTCATTCCTGACAAAACTATGAATTGTAAACAGCAAGCATTTCTAGATCTGGAAATATTGAACCATACTTTTTCACAAACATTCATTGTTATTCCAAAGATGAAATACAATATAATTTTAGGAGCCAACTTCATCTGCGATTTTCATGCTGTTATTGATTTACATAACAACACTGTAAGCTTCAAACAAGTAGAAGGATTGGATCATGTGGGTTTAAATATGGAAGAGAATCCGCTGGAGAGAGAGGCCAATACTTGGGTTGTTGAGGAATGCACTAATGAGGCCGGAGATAAGATCTTGAGGGGAGAGCAAGTTAACCAGACAGCAGTGCTAGAAATTGACAGCCGAGATATTTCGCAGGAACTTTGGGTGCATTTGGCGGAAGAAGAAATGGGCGGAACCAAATTCGAAATTCTACTTCAGGAGCGACTTAAGGAAGCCATCGTAGGGGAATCTGATAGAAGAAGATTGGAAGAAATTTTAAGATTACATAAAGGAGCTTTTGACACCGTACCTGGGAAAGTTTTAAATTTTCAATATGCGATGCAGGTAACAGATTGGACCCCATTTAAAAGTAAATTGTACCCGATCCCAGAGAAGCATTTTTCTCAGGTGAAGGACATTATTACTAACTTATTAGATTCTGGCATGATAAGGAAAGCTGCAACTCCTTATCTGAACGCAATATTGGCTGTGACCAAGCCAAACGGATCAATTAGGCTATGCCTAGACGCGCGAGTTTTAAATAGCAAACTGCTAGTTGAGCACGACCAAGCACCGAGGATCAAAGATGTTTTGAAAGGCTTCCGCGGGAAGAAGATATACTCAAGTGTTGATTTGACGAATAGTTTCCACCATCTTGAACTTGAAGAAAAATCCCAACTGTTGACGGGATTTTTATTCGATAATCAAAGTTATATCTGGTGTCGAATGCCCTTTGGCGTGAAAACTGCGGGATGTGCACTCATTAGAGCACTCGATAGAAATCTGACTGAGGAGGTCAAGAACTTCACCACGAGATATGTTGATGACATATTAATCGCTTCTGAGACAATGGAAGAACACTTGGTAAATTTAAATAAACTGCTGGACAACCTGAGAACCATGAACTTCAAGATCAACTTAAAAAAGTCACATTTTTGCCAGAGCGAAATTTTATATCTGGGACATATAATTGATGTCGAGGGCGTGCGGCCTAATCCAGCCAAGATTGATGCTATTAAGAAATTTCCCACACCTACCAAAGTCAAACATGTTAGAGCATTTTTGGGAGTGACAGGTTTCTTCAAAGAAAATTGCCCCGGTTACACAGAAACAGTAGCGCCTATGCAGGAGATGTTGAAGAAAGCGAATCGATGGTCGTGGAACGAGGAGTGCGACAGGTCTTTTAAAGCAACGAAGGATTTATTGGAAAACTGTGTGAAACTTGGATATCCGGATTTTGAGAAACAATTTATCATTCAAGCAGATGCTTCGTTAATTGGGATTGGTGCTATGCTGTACCAAGAGGACGCTGAAGAACCCAAGAAGAAATCCTATTTGGCATTTACGAGTCGTAAATTACGGAAACATGAGAGGAACTACACAGTTACGGAACTTGAGCTACTAGCAATTCTATATTCTCTCCAACAGTGGCGCAAGATGATCTATGGTTATTCCATCATTGTTAGAACCGACCACCATGCACTGACATTTTTATTTAAGACAACAATAGCAAGTGAGAGAGTTACGCGCTGGTCCATCTACATACAGCAGTTTGACATCACAATAGAGCATTGTCCTGGGAAATTGAACGTCATACCAGATGCCTTGAGTAGAAACCCTGAGGACGGAAACGAAGTAACAGCGGAAGTTCACAATATTACCTTGACACCTAAGGCTCGTGAGTTTTTGGCGAGATTGAAGGATATTCGGAAGGAGCAAGAAGCTGACCCATGGATGATGATGATGATAAAATTCTATAGGAAGGAGTTACAACCAAATTCACCGGAGTACCGGGAAGCCAGTGCTAAACAAGCGAGATTTCACTACTTGAATAACTTGTTACATAAGTACGTGGATGAGCATCATACTAAACTGCGGATCTTAGTTCCAGCATCACTACAGAGGGGATTAACTTGGCATGTTCACGAGAGCCTAGCACATATCGGCACGGATAAGACTGAAGCTACGATAGGGGAGACCTTTACTTGGCCCAAGATGAGATTCACCATTGTTGAAGTAATTAGAACGTGTGACGCTTGTCAGCGCACAAAGCCGAACAACTTTATTCTGAAACAACCTCCAAGACCACTATTACCGCAGAAACCATGCGAGATGCTCGCGATTGATTGCTTTGGTCCTTTAGTAAAAGGAAAGCGTGGATGCCGACACCTCTTGGTATGTGTCGATGTATTTTCGAAGATGGTCGTGCTATGTCCTATTCAGAAGACGACATCAAGACAAGTCCTTAGTCGAATTAAGAACAAAGTCATTCCGATGCTTGGGAAGCCGGAATCCATTCTATCAGATCACGGTACCTATTTCACAAGCAATGTTTTTAGGCAAGGTTTGGAGAGCCTAGGAATAAAACACATATTTTCAAGTATTCGTCATCCTTGTGGAAATCCGAGCGAAAGAACAATTCGCTGTGTCGCTAAATACTACAGAGTAATGATTCCTAACGAACACAATAAATGGGTAGACAAAGTAGGGGAAATTGAGATGTGCATGAACACTACTAAGCACGAGTCGACGGGTCAAGTCCCACTGATTGTACACCACAACAGATGGCCGGAAAGAACTTGGGACAAGATCATTCCTTGCCCAAGGGATCCATTATTAGCGCATGATTTGCGAATCCAGCGAACGAGAGAGCACATGAGGAACCAAGCGGACCGAAGGCTGAGACGGTACCGAGGAAAGAAGTTTCACCGAGAGTTACAAGAACAAGAATTAGTGCTGGTTCGTAGACCACCGATCTCCGACCCTAAGAACAAAGTTTTCGCCAAGTTCTGTCCAAAATTCATTGGCCCGTTCCGGGTAATTAAGAATCTGGGTAACAATGCCTACAGATTAGAAGAAGTGAGCACTGGTGCAAAATCTGTTTTTAATAGCGCCAATTTGAAACCGTACTACAGAAGGGAACCATTTGATGATTAGGAAAGATGATATGTGCGGAATCTGTATTGCCAAAAATTTATATTTTTTTGAAAGCAAACACTCAAATCCACGGGGAGCGCGTGAGTACGCACTTTGTTTGTAAACAACGAGCAGCTGAGACGACGGGAGTGGCAACTACGTGAGGAGAAGGGGGAGACCTAGAGAAAATATGAATGACATTCCAGCGAGAAGGGAGCACACTAATTGAGTCAGAGGGGCATACACTCGAGCAGCTGAGTGAGATTTAAAGAGATGTGTTGTTACTACAGTGGATTTTGTTTTTGAAATCCAAACCAATAAATTGTTTCGAATTTCAAAACCTTGCTGAGGATAAATGAACCCTTATTGATCTTCGATAAATAAGTATTCATATTTATTATTATTACTACGGCCTAGGCAGCACATAAGGAAGTCGACTTGGATATTAGGGAGGCCAGCATTTCGTAATGATTGCAACAGAAGCTGAGTTGGTAGTTATTCCTGGGGGACGGCCAGAATTAGTCGAGTTCAAGGCCAAATTGTGCAACTACTGTACCAAAATTGGAGACATAAAGGAAGAATCACGAGGTCTTCTCAACGAACATACGATTGAATCAGCCAATCGCAAGAGACCAAGCCGTGACCACGAGGTGGACGGCGTCAGTAGTAAAAAGCGCGCGGAAGTGTATATCTAAGGAACCGCCGAACGGATTAATCTCCGCTCGAGTAATTTGAGACGTTGGATTTATTTGGAGAAGAATGACACTAGCCCCATCTTTGTGAGACAAATACTCTGGAAGTTTTTATCCGACTCTGCCCCACCCCGCCGCCCTTGTCAGTTTCTCATAAATAGTTTGGCCTGACGCCAATCTAAGTCAATTCTTGTGGAGCCTTCAGAGGCATACTCCACGCCAGTTTGAAGTGTGATTTTTGACGCTCGAATTTATCTAAGTCTATTGTGTGGAGCCTTCAGAGGTATACTCCACGCCAGTTCGAAATGTGATTTTTACGCTCTAAAATCAGTGAAGCTAATTTATTTTCTGAGCTCTGGGGAGCTAAAGTCGCAGCGTTTGCAATATCGAATTTTAAAAAGCTATAATACATTTTGTTCTAAAATCAACTAAATTGTGTGATCTAAATATTTCACGCCAGCGCGTGATAAACTGTAACATTCTTTTAAAGGCGACGAGTTCAACTTTAAGGGGGAAGTATCGTATCACCCTAATTAGCGCTTACCAGAACCGAAGTCCAAGACGGGACGGAAATACCGGACGAGATAGCGACTGCGAGTGCAGCCAGGATTTTGAACTTGTTAACGAGCCAGTGGCGCGGACTCGAGATGTATATTTTATGTATAAATTGTGTGTATTGTATGTGTGTTTTTATAGTGCGTATGTGCGATATAATTAGGGCCAGTCTTCGCTATTAATCGCAGTAGGACAATTGTGGGTGAACTGAGTAGCCTGCAAGCGATTATAGATAGGCAAATATTTAACATTGAACTTTTCTGCCAAGGAGTCGAGACCAAGATGATCAGCACGTGGTTTGAAGTTGGGATGAGCTTCAAGAAATCAACGCAGACGACTATTATGGAGTGCTAAATTGTCCATAGGGCAATGGGTTGAGGAGGATGTCCTTAGTCCTACATGCAGAGGCGGTGATGTACTAAAATTGGATTATTTCAATTATGTAGTTAGATTTGGCCGGGGAACTTTGTAAATAGTCATGTTTTTCTTTCTTGTTTTATAGCTGTTTTTCTTGTACCGACACTATATGTTTAAATGTCCGTTGGCGCGTGGCCAAAGTGTTTGTTGATATTTTGATTTTTTTTCTTGAGTCATGTGTAATGTACGCCGCGTGCGTGCGTGATTTTTATCCTTGCAATTGCGGAACCCGTTACATTCGATAAATGGTGCTTTATTAACGTTAATATTTGAAATAGGAATGGGAGTAAATGATTGTAAAACATTTTGCTGAACAGGTTATTATTCATGTTAGGGTAGCCGAGTGCACCAACTTAAAAGTAATTGTAGAACACCTTCGTTCTAATTTTGATAGATTTTTCTTGAGTCCTTTTCAGGTGACTAGTCACGGCATAGAACGATGGCGCCAGCATGTGGATATTATTTGTGTCTTTTATTTCAGGGTCTGTCACAACCCACACGTGTGATTAAGTGTGTGTTGATGTGTCTTGTGTGTGTTGATTCTACGTGAGGAGGGGGTAGTTGTCCTACCGCCCTTATATTTTTGCTGCTGTTGTATTTTTTTAGATGGAAAGACAGAGTGCTCTTGGGAGACTGCTGATTCTTGTCCATATGTTTTTCTGACACACACGTATTATTGTGCTTTGGGGCACATTTCTTCGAGGTTCGACCCCATGCTCTGGGAGGTCGAGGTTATTGACACGTGGGTTGACAGACATGCAGAGTTCCACAAACCGCCCGTTTTGCCTGTGACTTATTTTGATAGGCAGTCCTTTTTGTCCGACTGAACCCTGTAAGCTTTCATGCAGCAAACCTGTTCATTGTGATGGCTAATTTTAAGCCATAATTAATTGGGGAGTTCGCCATGTGTGTAACGGATTGTTGTACCTTGTATGGATAAGAATATTGTGATTAACGTAAATGTTGGCTGTTTGCCTATTGCTTTGTTGATGACTCGATTTCATGTAATTTTGTTTGTCACACCCGTGTGGTGTAGTGGTAGAGTATTTGTAAATTTTGACAGCGGTCATTTGAGTATTTTTCTATTGGTCACGTGTTAATGTACTTGTGTTGATTTGTGTGAGAAGTCCTAAGTTTTAGGCAGCAAATGTTGCTACGGCAATTTAAGTCCAATTTCACACGGAAATTTTGTGTTTGTTTATAGTAGATTTAGGAAGTGTCGGTTTAATTTAAGTATTGTAGTTGTGTTCCCTTGTGTCGGTCTAGCTCTAGGAAATGCGGATTCGTTGTTTAAAGGGTCATTCTGGACGATAACGAATCACGCATTCAAAGTACACATCGTGGTGCATGTAGAACGGCGTACGCACTTATATGGTCACTTTTTGTATCTTTTATTTAAGGACACTTGGTCCAGGTAATTAATCTCTCCAGAGATATCGCCTAAGTTTGGCATTTTTATTAAGCGGGAGTCAGTTGGGAGTTTTTGTTGTTAATTGTTTATGTGTAAATATGGTGATTTGTTATTAAATTCAGTTGTTTTTAACCCTGGCTTCACTCTTTCCTGCATGTTATTTTGTTATATGTTACCCTGCAAGTTAATGAAGCGCCCTGACAGCAACTTACGAATATGACCTGTTACGCCCTGAATCTGAGTCTCATATGCTTCTTTGCAAGGGTTCAATATATATTTAATTAAAACATAATTCGCCAGCAGATTTACTCGAGACATCTAGCTGCCAAAAAGGTAACTTCCAGATTTTATTGAAAAGTTTCTTCTTCTGGCCGCTAGAATGCACTCGCTCTGTTAGGATTATATTATCGAAAATATCCACATAGTTTTGTATACACACGTCTCTGTAGGGTCATGGAAAGATTTGTTAATTCAATTAGGGTTGTGAAAGCCATGCACAACCAGACGTGTAAAGACATGCCTCAACTCAAAGTTGGATGTTGCCCACGGCAGGTCGTAATAATAATAATAATAATGTTATTGGTTTTACATCCCTTTTAACTACTGCTGCTTTTAGAGACACCGGGGTGCCGGAATTTTGGCCCGAAGGGGATCTTTAACGTGCCAGTAAATGTACTGACACGGCTCCCTCGCATTTGTGCACCCTCAAATGCCAGCTGACTGCGCCAGGATACGAACCTGCAACCTAGGGCCCAGCAAGCGAGAACGTTACCGCTGAGCCACGCCGCCAGTCCGGTCGATTATGTCTCCAGATCCATAACATTCTTGATATACTTCTTATCTTTCTTTCTTTCTTCAATGATGGTAGCAGTTTTTATCTAGGTCGTGGCGTTTGGTAGAGGTAAATCGTTTCTAAGGTCTTCAACAAAGAATAGTTCTATTATACTCTTTGATAATAACAACGAGTTATAACTATACTCATACATTTAGGAGAAAGTAGGCTATATGTTCTTTACTGAACATCTTGTTTTAATATAATATATTACATTTAGAAAATCATACCACACTATTAGCTTTCAATTACCTTGCCACGGTGGGTGAGTGGTTATCGTGTCGGACTGCCAGCCCCAAGCTTGCAGATTCGCTCCTGGCCGTGGTAAGTGATTTTTGAAAGGCGACAAAAATCACGATACGCATGTGATACGATGTTAGCATGTTAAAGAACGCATTTGAATTCATTACACCGTGTTCATAATGGCAAATTTAATCTCGGAATTTTCCGGCAACACAAAGTTCCTCATTTCTCTATTAGGAAGCGCTATACTGTCAAGGAGCTTATACAGTATATCTAACCTCCTTGACTTTCATAGTGCTTCAATGAGCGATAAAATTCGACATGCAAGTTGCCCTCTGGGCGTCAATTAACAAAGCTTCACCCAGGCAGCCGAGGCCATATGATATTATTATTATTATTATTATTAGCTTTGAATTTTCAGAAAAAGCAGTGTCTTCCTTCCTTAAACTTGAAAGTAGACAGTTTCAGTATATTTACAGTAAATATGTGACCAGGAGCCCCTAATGCCTCCTTCGCAACTCCTTCCATCTCCCCCACTCCCTTACACACTCTACAACGCTCACTCAAGACACGACGTCGTCCACATCATCGTCATCCATACTTCATTTGGAGAATTTGAGACATCGTGTCACGTAGTCCAGTGTACTTGAGTGAGTGTGGAATTTGTTTGATAACCTGAGTTATTGTGATTGCTGAATTAGTGTGTAAATTTATGATTGAGAAGGGAATTGGGAAGAGAGGTGATCGTGACCTTAATTTAGGTACCATCCCAGCATTTGTCTGGAGTAGGAGTTAGAAACCACAAAAGATGAGTGTGCCCCTTTCCAGCCCCTGGCTGAGCTGGGAATTGAACCCAAACTCTGGAGTGAGAGTCAAGACTGCTAGCCACTTCAACACGGGTGGTCTCACTGGAGAGATAACCTTCCCTTGTTTGTTCTACCTAGCTGTGTAGCCATGCGCGTTAAATCACTCACCACTGCCGTGATGGTGAACTGCAGGTAATACAAGGTACGGTACTGATGACCAAGATATCCCTAGCTCCTAATATTAATTTTTGACAACAAATTGATCTCACATAATAATAATAATAATAATAATAATAATGTGTGTGTGATGTCACAACAGAATGGGGAATAAGACTGGGAATATTTGTGTTATTACCTAGTGAAGGTACTGTATTTTAGAAGAGCTTCATTATTGCTTAAGATCCACACTCATAGTAAGGGAATATTGATTGTAAGACAACTAATAACAGCACATTTAGCCAGATAACGGTGACTCCGCTGAATAAATGATCGCATGAAATATTTGAAAAACTCATGCTCTCTATGTGACTGTGGTTTTATTCGCTGCCTCTCTAAAATCGAAACAAAGCTCTCAATAGAATATCTTTGATTTTAATTCTGTTATCGCATCATTTTCTCAAGTAATACAAAATATTTTCCTTTATCAAATTTCTTCCTAATATTTTGCAGCAAAGTATAACACTGCGTTTTAAGGGGCTCCGGAATGCTAAAAATCTTCAAAATTACAAAATTTCATGTTTACGTCGTGTAAATTTATTTTCTTACTGGCTCATTTTTATAACTACTGTGCTTTCCTAATACTTTCCCACAACCATGCGTGCTATTAGTCTAATAAACCCAAAATTTTAATTTTTCACTTGATTTATTTCCTGACTCTTAGTTTTCTCTGTGTTAGACAATATACATAATAAATAATAAATAATGTTATTGGTTTTACGTCCCTTTTAACTACCCTGGCTTTTAGAGACGCCGGGGTGCCGGAATTTTGCCCCAAAGGGGATTTTCAACGTAAATCTACGGACACGGCTCCCTCGCATTTGCGCAACCTCAAATGCCAGCAGACTGCGCCAGGATACGAACCTGCAACCTTGGGCCCAGCAAGCGAGAACGTTACCGCTGAGCCACAGACATAATAAAACATAATAAGAAAGCAAAACGGGTGTTGCGATGTCAGAGCGTACCTCGTCCGAAAACCAATGTTGTCAGATAGCGGAAAAATCTTTGATTTCAATTTGTTGCTAAAATACATTTTTAATTATAGAAATTCTCTTTCTTCCGCTACTTTTCGACATGCAAAGCTGAATGTTTTGGAAGTAATTCCTCCTTGTGTGTGTTATATTTTAACACAACCGTTTTACTTTAGTTTAATTTTGCCTCATGGAAAAGTTTATGAAATTGCTGTTACCTATTATGCCATTTTTTAAATATCCACGAAAAATCAAACATTTTCAGCAGGCTGCATGGCTCAACGGTAACGTTCTCGGCTGCTGTGCTCAAGGTTGCACAGCAACTTACCACGAACATATCCCCTAAATTTCATGTTTCTAACTTTAATAGTTTTGGCTGGACGATGATGAGTCAGTGAGTCATTGAATCAGTCAGTCAGTCAGGACACTTGTTTTTATATAAGAGACTAGCAGAAGTACCCGTTCTTCGAACGGTGTTCGTTGTTAACACCAGACATTATCAATTGAGCTACTGTTGCAATGGTTAACGGTTTGTCATTCCTTCAAGTTTATCAGAACGAAGTTAGTTTTCTGGGAATATCACACACGGTTAATTTAAGTCCCTTAAAATGTAGTTTTCGGAGACCCTTTATAGATTCCCTAATTTTGTGTCTCACATTGAGAAGCGCAACATATGCTTCGGTCGTCCTTCTAAGATATTTTAGCATGTATTGAGAAGTTTTTCTCTATATCCACCCTTCTACTGTATGAAAAGTTCGGTGAAGAGTTTTATAAATGATTTGTGTATTGACTCTCATGGATACCATACCTAATTTTACGATGCTCCAAGCATCCGAACACTAGTTATAGGCGAAGGCTACATAAAGATACAAAGAAAGACAGACAGACAATTCTATTGTCTACAACATATTACCCAGATATCCAAATATGGGTATATCTACCACACAGTATCAAACAAAATCATCCTTACGATGAACTCGTTTGTCGACAAAAAAAAATAGTTAAAATGTGCTATCAAACTAAATTTACCTAACGTGTACTTCCTGACGTGAAATAGATTTGAAAGCCTTGTAGACGAAACGCAATACACGTCACATAAAAACTGACCCTCTACGTTGTGTTAGGTCCCCATACACAGGAAGACCCTTTCATAAATTATAAAGGCTTGTGGTGCATGAAAATTCAGGTTCTTTAGCCTCAAATTGCCCAAAATCCTAAAAGCCGCAAAAAATGCTGGTTCAATTCAAGAATTTTTCAAAATAATAATGCGGTTTGGAGTTATAATAGACCTTCTGTACTGTATGTCAAACGTGAAAATTGCATGAAAAAATTCTAGGTCACCCCTTGACCCCTGTTGTTGCTTAAACATCTCTCTGGTAGCAGTTAAAATGAAACACCTCGAGTACTCACTTAAAATAATTTATTAACTAAATTCTACAACTAAGGAGAACATCTTAAGACTACGACATGGCTCTCCGTGAGACTGCACGTGAATGAGGAAAAGGGACCTCGCTCAAGGCTACCCGACTCGCCTGCGGGATGCTGCCGCCTAGTGGGTGCTGGGTGAACTACCCTTAGTCCAGAGCGAAGCACCAGACATGCCGCCCATCTAATTTGTACACAAATTATAAAGAAAGATAACAGTACGTGGACATAACTGCTCCAACACAAGTCTCTAGCAATAAATCAAAACACACAATGTAGACAAAAGAATACAAGATAAACACAAGATAAACACTATATGAACACAAGATAAACACAAGATAAACACACTACACTGGTAGTCCTTTTAGATGAGTTCTTCGGGGAAAAGGCTGATCCTGGTTACTGGCCGTTTGTACGACCCCTTGCTCGTCCGCACAGTCACCACACGCACCAGCCCATCAGTCCCAGGATGGAGCTCTTCTATTATCCCGGTTGGCCATGTGAGGGGGGGAGCATTTTCTTCTTTGAGGAACACCAGCCTTCCTGCCTTGAGGTTGGGTTGGTTGTGGAGCCACTTGGAACGCTGCTGGAGCTGGCCCAAGTAATCAGTTGACCAGCGCTTCCAGATGAGTCGTCGGCACCGCTGGACCAGTTGCCATCTTGACAGTCGTGATGATGGCCCTAAGAGACAATCTGGTTCAGGGAACGACACTAAGGGTTCGCCAGTCAAGAAGTGACCAGGGGTGAGGAACGCATACTCATCAGGACTGTTGGGTATCGGGATGATGGGTCTCGAATTTAAACATGCCTCAATTTGTGTGAGCAGTGTTGTTATCTCTTCAAAAGTTAGCACAGTGTTACCAGCAACTTTCTTCAGGTGGGTCTTCACTGATTTTATACCTGCTTCCCACAGTCCGCCGAAGTGAGGGGAGTAAGGAGGTATGTGATGCCAACGAATTCCTTCTTCAGCTGTGAAGTTCGATACGGTAGTTTGATGGTCTTCTGTTCGGATGAAGCGCGACAATTCATCTAGTTTCCTTCGTGCTCCGGTGAAGCACGTGCCATTGTCACTATACATGTGACTGCAGCGCCCACGTCTTGCAATGAACCTTCTTAATGCGGCAATAAAGGCCTACGTGGATAGATCGCTGACTGCCTCAATGTGTAGTGCCTTGGTCGCCATGCACACAAACAATGCTATGTAGCATTTCTTCTGTGTTTTACTTCGTGGGCTTCCATATTTCACATGCAGCGGCCCTCCATAGTCCACACCACAATGAGAGAACGGCTTGCTTGGGGTCACTCTAGACTTAGGCAACTGTCCCATGAGCTGACTGGTGTCATTGGTCTTCACTCGGAAGCATGTTACACAGCTGCGGATCACTTGCCTGATAACAGATCGGCCATTGGTTATCCACCACCGTTGCCGCAACGAGGCTAAGAGAAGTTGGCTTCCTGCGTGCAAAAGTCGTATGTGCTCATTCCAAATAAGCAATTTTGTGACAGGATGCTTAGGGGGCAGTATCAAAGGATGTTTTTGTTGAAATGATGCTTCAGCATTCTCCAGCCTGCCGCCCACCCTCAATAGGTTGTCACTATCCAGAAAGGGGTGCAGAGTGAGAAGTTTGCTCTGAAGTGGCACTGCGTTTCCTTGATGTAAATTATGTATCTCCTGACTGTACGAGCAGCGCTGAACGATGCGGATGATTGCTGTCAGACTATCGCGAAGTTCGTCAGTAGTCAAAGGTCCATGCCGTCTTGCTGCTGCTTCCTGCTTTAGATTGTGAAGAAATCTGAGAATGTATGCAAATACTCTGTGCAGATTAGTCCAGCTGGAAAAGCGGGTGAAGAGGTTATCTGCGTCATGATTGCTCGCCACGAAACACAATCTTACTCCTCGCTGCTCAGGAATTTCGGTTGGTTCAGCAGTGATTAGTTCAGGCCAGGCTGAAGGATCCATCGATAGCCAGGCGGGCCCCGCCCACCATAATCGATTGCCTTGAAGTCGATGTGGCTCCGTTCCCCTGGAGATAACGTCCGCTGGATTTTCCTGTGATGAGACATGGTTCCAATCTTGCTGAGAAGTCAGTTGGTGAATTTCCGACACCCTGTTGGCCACATATGTTTTCCAGGCTGAGGAGCTACCTGCAATCCAGGCCAGAACGACAGTGGAGTCTGTCCAGTAATAACGTCGACATGAATGTAGATTAAGGGCTTGAATCACTCTTTCCATTAGCCTGCTCAGAAGTAGTGCGCCATTCAACTCCAGTCTTGGGAGCGACACTTGCTTCAAAGGGGCTACCCTAGATTTAGAGCAAAGTAAGTGAACGGAGATTGTTCCATTGGAGTTGATGCATCGTAGGTAAGCGCAGGCACCGTAGGCTCTTTCTGAGGCATCAGCAAATCCGTGAAGTTCAACATTGGCATTCATGCCGTCTGCAGTCACCCTCCGTGGTACACGAATCTCATTTAGTTTGGGGTGCTGCTGATGTATCTCCTTCCATTGTGTCTCAAGTTCTGAGGGAATTTTACCATCCCAATCGAGGTGTCGTTGCCAAAGGACTTGTATGAACAACTTGCACTGGACAATTACAGGCCCTATGAGTCCCAATGGATCATAAATGGACGCTACATTGGCCAACACTGATCTCTTAGTCCAAGTCAATTTGTTGTGGTTGAGAGCTCCCACGGTGAATTGAAATGAGTCACTACTCGAATGCCATAACAGACCAAGCGTTTTCACGGCGCCATCTTCAAGAGGAAGACTGCAAGACACCTGGCTCTCGCGAAGTGTAGGTGGGATGGCCTCCAATACATCGGGATTGTTGGACCGCCATTTACGGATGAGGAATCCTCCGGTTTGCAGGAGCGATGTGAGGTCTTTGTACAAATGGATGGCTTTTTCAATGGTGTCTGTCCCTGTCAAAAGATCATCAACGTAGAAGTCTCTCTTGGCAACTTCGGCTGCTGTAGGGTGTATGTCTTTACCGTCGAGTGCCACCTGCAGTAAGCAACGGGTAGCTAGATACGGAGCCGCTGCAGTACCGTAGGTTACCGTAGTCAATCGGTACATATCCAATTGTTGATTCGGAGAACTGCGCCACAAGATTCTCTGGAAGTCTCGGTCTGCTTCATGAATCTGGATCTGTCGGTACATCTTCTCGATATCTGCTGTTAGCGCATACTTGTGTGTGCGGAAGCGAAGAACGATAGAGAACAGATCCTGCTGAACAGTTGGCCCAACCAGCATCACGTCATTCAGGGAGATCGACGAAGTTGTTTTAGCCGACGCATTGTAGACAACTCTGACCTTGGTAGTGTTGCTCGTGTCCTTGATTACTGCGTGATGAGGCATGTAATAAACAGGTTTCTGCTGGTCACTACGATCGACAAGTTCCATGTGTCCTAGTTGGCGGTATTCATCCATGAATTTGATATACTCATTCTTCAGTTCAGGTTGTCGATGCAATTTCCTCTCGATATAGCCAAAGCTCCTCCTGGCATTGGCAAACGAGTCACCAAGTTCTCCTACTGCTTCTCGTAGTGGAAGTCTCACTGAGAACCTGCCCGACTTATCACGCGTGAATGATTTCCTAAAATGCTCCTCGCATTGACTTTCTTCCTTGGAATGGCTACGAGTCGTCAGCTCCTCCTGTTCCCAAAAGCGTTCCACCTGTGTGTGCAAGGCTTCAGTCGTGGATAACAATGATGTTGTTCCATTCTTACGTTGTTGAACTGAGTGAGGGGGTAGACATCCAGATAGTACCCAACCAAGTTGTGTATTTTGAAGAGTAGGGTAACCTTCTCTAGATTGTTGTTCGGGTCTCAAGACTTCAAAGAACACAGTAGCACCTAACAGCAGATCTATCTCCTTAGGCTGGTTGAAATTAGGGTCGGCTAGTGGAATGTTGGCGGGCAGTTGCCAGTCCTCGCACTCTATTCTTGATGAAGGCAGCGGGCCAGTAATCTGACGCAGGACAGAACCTACTCCTACTATATGCCGACTATAAGTACCAACTCTCGACTCTATCTGAAGTTGACAGAAGTGAGAGGATTCAGTCGCTCGCGTGTTGCTAATGCCATTGATGGGCATTGAATGCCGATTCAGCTTGATACCCAACCGGTCCACTAAGTCTCGAGACACGAAGTTCATCTGTGATGCACTGTCTAATAGTGCTCGGCATTGATGCATTCGACCTTCGCTATCCCTAATGTTAACAATGGCAGTTGATAGCAATACTTCATTGTGAGGGCAAGCGCCTCTGACAGAACAATATGCTTGGTGTTGGGATGAAGTGTGTGACGAGGTAGCAGTACGGTCCATATTCTCGTCTATATGTAACATTGTGTGGTGACTTTTATTGCATCTTCGGCAGTTACCTGCGTTGCAATTGTTGGCTATGTGGTCATTTCTCAAACAATTGAAACAGAGATTATGTTCCCTCACAATACCTATACGGCCATTTACGTCCATGTATTTGAATTTTGGACATTTATGCAGACTGTGAGATGTCTTACATAGCACACAATAAGGTGACGTGGTGACGAAGGCTCGGTGTTGTCCCCTTGAACTTGTACCACGCTTGACCTCATCTTGGGTTACAGCAGTTGTCTTGTTGGACGTGACTATTTCTAAAGTTTGGCAATTACTTTCCAAGAATTGAATTAGGTCCTTCAAGCTGGCATGCACTTCATTTGACGTACCGTTCTCCCATTGTTTCCGGAGATTGAGACTGATTCTTTCCAAAACTAAGTGCGAGAGCATAAGGTCATGCAAGGGCGTTTCAATTTTTAGAGCTTCTATGGCATTTAAGTTGCTGCAAAGTTGATTAATTAGCAAACGCAGCTCTTTAGGAGAATCATGCTTTGCGTTAGGGAGTGACAACAATTCCTTGATGTGAAGGTCTGATATAAGTCTGGGATTGTGATACCGACTGCGAATCAATTCCCAGGCGACCTTGAAGTTATCCTGTGAAATTGGTAAATTCTCAATTAGGTGGTGAGGTTCGCCAGACAAACATGATAGAAGATAATAGTATCTTTGAATGTCTGTGATTGTATCATTATTGATGATCAGCGCTACAAAGGTGTCATAGAAATGCATGAAATCTTGTAGAGCACCACTGAACTTGGGTAGTGAAATAGTTGGAAGTTTTAGGGCGCAACTATTGCTCATGTTATCACTATTTACAGGCGGAGGTGTGTGTGTATGTTCGGGGCACAATAGCGTTTCCATTTTTGACTTAATGTCCAAGCATAAATCATCAAAGGCTGCTCTATCTAGATCATGTGCTTCGTTTTCAGGATCATCGATTTCCAATTGTATCTGAGTGTCATTATACTCATCCATTAAACTCGCCAACGATTGTTTCCTAACTTTAATGTCATTAAGATTCCCACCTGCTGCAAATGCATTCACGAATATACTTAAGCGAGTCACGCGAGATTTGATGACTGCTCTTTTCTTTGTTAATACACGTTTTTGATTGGCATCCATACTAACCCGGTAAGAAAGGACAGAAGGAAATGTTGAACCAGATTGTACTCACCGATGCTGTCTTCAATGTTGATAAGCTTGTTTATCTGTCGACAGCGGTCTCTGGTGGATGTTCCTGCAGGTTCCGTTCTCTAGCACTCCTGGCGGGCATGTATGGTAGCTGACGTAAGCGGAATAGCACCTCACAAGATGGCGTCCTACGGTCATGGCGTGGTTGTGCTATTCAAGATGGCTATTTACAGAATACGAATTTATTTCTACCGTTATATATGTATATATTTTGTATTCTTATACCGCACTTTGTATTATTAGTCACAGTTTGTTTTGTAACATAAGTCATGCACATTTCATCACTAAACAGGTACACTTGTTTCACAAAAATCCCACATGTTGGCACACGAATAAGTTCGAAGTTCACTTTTTTCTATAATCTGGCATTAGGAGGACCAAAATGTTGTTGCTTAAACATCTCTCTGGTAGCAGTTAAAATGAAACACCTCGAGTACTCACTTAAAATAATTTATTAACTAAATTCTACAACTAAGGAGAACATCTTAAGACTACGACATGGCTCTCCGTGAGACTGCACGTGACTGAGGAAAAGGGACCTCGCTCAAGGCTACCCGACTCGCCTGCGGGATGCTGCCGCCTAGTGGGTGCTGGGTGAACTACCCTTAGTCCAGAGCGAAGCACCAGACAACCCCCTTAATTGCATTGATGAATTGTACAGTCTACGTTAGTTCCGTGATAACCGTATAGCCATTTGCAAACTTTCACAGAAATGTAATAAATGGAGTGACATTGCTTCTTACAGAAATAGAAGGAAAGTTGTAAGCCACCCCATGATGTAATGTTCTCATGGTTACCGATTTGCATTCCTTCATCAGTTTGTTAAATTAAATTAAATTAGTTTTCTGGGAATATTTCAGAAACTGTTGGATTTGGAGCCTTATAATGTAGTTTTCGAGGACCCTTTAGGGCCCCCGAGTTTTGTTTCTGGCACCGAGGGGATTTGTCTCGTCGTTGTACGCCATAATATAATACTAATAATAATATAATATAGGGAGAAATTATAACATCTATTTTTTTAGTCTACTTTCGATTTTTGCAAAAAATGAAAGTAGACTTATGAGATCAACACAGGGCGAAAAAAGTGTGTCTGTCTTTGTGTGTGTATGTGTGTGTGTGTGTGAGTCTGTGTGTGTGTGTGTGTGTGTGTGTGAGTGTGTGTACTCTGAATGTCTGTCCTCCCCTATCAATTCGAACACGGTGAACGCAAATTGAACGAAATTTGGTACAAAGGTAGCACTAGCAAAGGACACCTCAGTGTCATGTTTTATATCGCCGCCGTCTAGACGGAAACGTAATGGCGGACACACAAATGTTCAAAGCTTAAATCAAATAACGACTAACCTAATCATTCGATCTCTACCAAATTTTGTAACAACATACCTATATGGGGGGAGCATCCTTTGACCAAACTAATAGGTCATCAGCCTAATAGTTTGCGGATGGCGGCCATCTTTGTGTGAAAATCGATTACCCCTATTAATTCGAACACTGTGAAACCGAATGGAACGAAATTTGGTACAGAGGTAGCACTAGCAAAGGGCACCTCATATTCATGTTTAATATCCCTATAGCACGTTGTATTTCAACAAGCTAATACAACCAACATTCAATTATACTCCTTGAAAAGGATAGAGAGTTATAACAATACCCATGCATTTAGGAGAAAGTAGGCTATATGTTCTTTACTGAACATCTTGTTTAAAATTATTAATGCAGCCAATGGCCATGTACTTTTCTTTTCAGGACGGGTCAGGGAAGGGATATTATCAGAGAAAGAAGCATTCAATCACGCATGAGCAAAATGGAAATGGCCTACCATTTAACTAAGGACATCTATAAGAAAAGGTCAATATCCTTCAACGCAAAACTAAAACATTACTGCAGTGTCATCCGTCCGGAGGTCTTGCATGCTTCTGAATGCCTCACGATGAACAAAAAAGGCTTGGTCGAGAAACTGGAGGCCAAAGAAAGAAACATTTTGAGAAAGATATTGGGTTCCATCAAAGACAATGGGGAATACAGAAGACGGCATAACCATGAACTATATACTCATGTGGAGAAGATAAGTAACGTCATCCGGAAGAGAAGGATACCATTTTTTGGGCATGTGAAACGAATGAGCCCAGCGAGACTGACCAACCGCAACATAACTTACTTTCAGGAGAGGAAAACAAAATGGGCCTGGTTCATAGAACTGGATAAAGTTCTGAAAGAAGTGGGGATGACACCAATAGACATTCAGGAGCGCGCCCCACTCAAAAGGAAACTTCAAGCTTGCAAAGCTTTCCAAGCAAAAAACGAAGCTGAAAACGGGAAAGATTTGGACCAAGGAACGGAAGGAAGTCCACCGAGAACGAATGCGGGCGTACTGGGCTAACATCAAAGCCAGTAGGAGACAGTTGGAATGACGCGGTCCATAGATGGTCTATACGAAATGAATGAATTAATAATATGGGGATAGGAATATAATAGACCTGCCGTACCACACCCGCAGGTGTAAATCGCGTGAAAAAATTCTAGAGTACCCCTTGATCCCCTTAAGCGCGTTAATCGTATTGATGAATTTTATGGCTGAATTTGGTACCGTGATAACCTAGCCGTTTGCAAACTTTCACACTAATGTAATTAATGGAATTGCATTGCGTCTTACAGCAATAGATGGACCTCTGAGAATCTGTTGCCATGGTTACTGGCTTGCATTTGTTCATTAGTTTATTAAATGAAATTAGTTTTCTGGGAATATTTCAAAAACGGTTGGTCTTAGGGCGTTAAAATGTGGTTTTCGGGTACCCTAGTTTTGTCTATCACATTGAGGGGCTGAAAATGAGCTTTGTCTCGTCCTTCTACGCCTATTTCAGCATGTATTTTAAGGGGGTAGGTCCCCTTTTATGAGGGGTACGGAGAAGAGTTATATCAATGATAAGTGTCGTGCCTCTGATGAATATCTGTACCAATTTTTACGTTGATACACCCAGCCGTTCTCAAGTTATAAGGGAACAAAGTTGTCCACAGACGAACAAACAAACAAACAAACAAACAGACAGACGAAACAAAATCGCGCGCATCCATCAAAAACAGTCTGAAACGCGTAAACAACTCAATTTTCCGTAGAAATTCAGAGAAAAAAAGACAAACTTTCATTTTTATATATAGAGAGATATACTGCACCGGTCGGTGTTGACCGTGTTTTATTGCACAAATTTAGGTTTCACTCGCTAACCGTTGGAGGTATACGAAAAGTGATAAGGACCTTTCGGATGGAAAATTAAATATTAAATCTCATGTATGCCATCAAAAGTTTGCTATTTCTCGGTGTTCTCTTTTTATTTGAAATGGAATTATGAAATTTTGAAACCAAAGGGTGTAGTGACGTCACAAAATGTCGGTTTTACTCGCTAACCGTTGGAGATACACTAAAAGTGATAAGGACCTTTTGGATAGGAAATTACATTTCAAAGCTCCTATTTCCCAACCAAAGTTTGCTATTTCCTACCGTTCTCTTTTTATTTGACATGGAAATACGACATTTTGAAACCAAAGGGCGTAGTGACGTCACTAAAATGGTCGCCATTTTTAAATAGTGCACAATTTCGAAATCAACAGTATCCTATATGTAAACCTGGTAAATCAGCTACATCCATGCAAAATTTCATTTAAATCGGACCAGTGGTTCTTGCGTTATTGAGTAACACACAGACAGACAGACAGTCAGAAAGACAGACACACACCATCTCATTTTTATATATTAGTACAAGCTGACCCGGCAGACGTTGTCCTGCCAATCAAAGAAAGTGTTGTAACTTTGTTTCTTGAAGTGCTTTTGGATACACAATATTTTTTCAATTTCTGTTAACTGCCTCTAAACTATCGTGAATTGAATTAAGTAATTTAGAAACATTCGTTGGAGCGTGCACAACAACTCTCCAATGTTTCATCGCAAACGGATAAATGGCATTTAACGCATACGGGATTTGGTTTAAATTATTCGTGCTCTGTCGCTCATTTGTTGATCTACTCGTGCACTACCAACTGTGAAATGGATTTACTAAGTTAGAAAGCTTCACGTAAGTGTACACAACAACTCATCAAAGTTTCATCGGAATCGGATGAATGACATATGAACGCATAAGTGATTTTCTTTAAACGATTCGCGTGCCGTCACTTATTTGTTGAATCTACTCATGCGCTACCTATTGTAAAATAGATTTACTAAGCCCGAAACCTTCTCTGGCGTGTAGTCAATGATTCACCAAGGTTTGATCGCAATCGGATGAATGATATATGACCGCATACGGGACATTGTGGAAACGATTCGCGTGCCGTCGCTCATTTGTTGAATCTACTCGTGCGCTACACATTAAAAACTGGATTTACTAAGACAGAAACATTTCCTGGAGTGTACACAACAATTCACCAAAGTTTCATCGCAATCGGATAAATGGTATATGGACGCATACCGTACTTTGTTGAAATGAGTCGCGTGCCGTCACACATTTGTTGAATCTACTCGTGCGCTACCTATTGCAAAATGGATTTATTAAGCCAGAAACCTTCCGTAGTGTGTACACAACATCTCACCCAAGTTTCATCGTAATCGGACGAGTGGTATTTGAACGCATACGGGACCTTATTGAAACGCTTCGTGCGTCGTCGCTCATTTGTTGAATCTACTCGTGCGAAACCTCCTGTGAAATGGATTTACTAAGTTAGAAACCCTCACGTAAATGTATACAACATCTCACCCAAGTTTCATTGCAATCGGATGAATGGTTTATGAAAGCATACGGGAGTTTGATTAAAAGTTCGCGGGTCGTTGCTCATTTGTTGAATCTACTCGTGAGCTACCTATTGTAAAATGGATTTACTAAGTTAGAAACCCTCACGTAAGTGTACACAACATCTCACCCAAGTTTCATCGCTATCAGACGAATGGTATTTGAACGCATACGGGACTTTGTTTAAACGCTTCGCACGTCGCCGCTCATTTGTTGAATCTACTCGTGCGGAACCTCCTGTGAAATGGATTACTAAGTTAGAAGCCTTCACTTAAGTGTACACAACAACTCATCAAAGTTTCATCTCAATCTATGAATGGAATATAAACTTATACGGGATTTTGTTGAAACGCTTCGCGCGTCGTCACTCATTTGTTGAATCTAGTCGTGCGCTACCTAATGTGAAATTGATTTACTAAGTCAGAAGCCTTCCCTGGAGTGTACACAACATCTCACCCAAGTTTCATCGCTATCGGACGAATGGTATTTGAACGCATACGGGACCTTTTTGAAACGCTTCGCGCGTCGTCACTCATTTGTTGAATATATTCGTGCGCTATCTATTGTAAAATGGATTTACTAAGCCAAACACCTTCCCTGGAGCTCCCTCAACATATCACCCAAGTTTCATGGCAATCGGATGAATGGTATATGAACGCATACGGGACTTAAAAAGCTCTAACGTGCAGAGACAAACAGTAGAATTCGACATCGCTGCCACCTTTGGTATAAAACACAACTTTTCGCCACGGGCGGAGTGTATGTAATGGCGGTAGTTGCACAGGTTGCGACCAGGTGGCTCTAACGTGCAGAGACAAACCGTCCAAAGACATCAGCTTTCACCAAGGCCAAGGCTAGTGGTTTCCATGACGACTGTTTATGACTGTATATTGTGGTTCTAAATTTGTGTGTAAATTGTGGTTCTAAAATTCTAAAATTCCACCTATCAGGTCAAATTGTGAATCTAAACCATACATGGGCCCACCCTAACATTCATACAAAAGTTCATCAAAATCGGCCCAGGCGTTTAGGAGGAGTTCAGTCACATACACAAGTGTCAAAGAATTATATACTGTATATAACAAGCTGACCCTGCAGACGTTGTCCTGCCAATCAAAGAAAGTGTTGTAACTTTGTTTCTTGAAGTGCTTTTGGATACACAATATTTTTTTCAATTTCTGTTAACTGCCACTAAACTATCGTGAATTGAATAAACTAATTTAGAAACATTCGTTGGAGCGTGCGCAACAACTCTCCAAAGTTTCATCGCAAACGGATAAATGGCATTTAACGCATACGGGATTTGGTTTAAATGATTCGTGCGCTGTCACTCATTTGTTGAATCTACTCGTGCTCTACCAACTGTGAAATGGATTTACTAAGTTAGAAAGCTTCACGTAAGTGTACACAACAACTCATCAAAGTTTAATCGCAATCGATGAATAGTATATGAACGCATACAGGATTTTGTTGGAACGCTTCGCGCGTCGTCACTCATTTGTTACATCTACTCGTGCGCTACCAATATTGTAAAATGGATTTACCAAATTGAACACCTTCCCTGGCGTGTACACAACAACTCATCAAAGTTTCATCGGAATCGGATGAATGATATATGCACACATAAGAGATTTTCTTTAAACGATCCGCGTGCCGTCACTCATTTGTTGAATCTACTCATGCGCAACCTATTGTAAAGTAGATTTACTAAGCCTGAAACCTTCTCTGGCGTGTACTCAATGATTCACCAAGGTTTGATCGCAATCGGATGAATGATAGGCTATATGACCGCATACGGGACATTGTGGAAACGATTCGCGCGCCGTCGCTAATTTGTTGAATCTACTCGTGCGGAACATCCTGTGAAATGGATTACTAAGTTAGAAGCCTTCACTTAAGTGTACACAACAACTCATCAAAGTTTCATCTCAATCTATGAATGGAATATAAACTTATACGGGATTTTGTTGAAACGCTTCGCGCGTCGTCACTCATTTGTTGAATCTAGTCGTGCGCTACCTAATTTGAAATTGATTTACCAAGCCAGAAGCCTTCCCTGGAGTGTACACAACATCTCACCCAAGTTTCATCGCTATCGGACGAATGGTATTTGAACGCATACGGGACATTTTTGAAACGCTGCGCGCGTCGCGTTCATTTGTTGAATCTATTCGTGCGCTATCTATTGTAAAATGGATTTACTAAGCCAAACACCTTCCCTGGAGCTCACTCAACATATCACCCAAGTTTCATGGCAATCGGATGAATGGTATATGAACGCATACGGGACTTTGAAACGCTCTAACGTGCAGAGACAAACAGTAGAATTCGACATCACTGCCACCTTTGGTATAAAACACAACTTTTCGCCACGGGCGGAGTGTATGTTATGGCGGTAGTTGCACAGGTTGCAACCAGGTGGCTCTAACGTGCAGAGACAACCCGTCCAAAGACATCAGCTTTCACGAAGACCAAGGCTAGTGGTTTCCATGACGACTGTTTTTGACTGTATATTGTGGTTCTAAAATTGTGTGTAAATTGTGGTTCTAAAATTGTGTTCATTCCACCTACCGGATCAGATTGTGAATCTAAACCATACATGGACCCACCCTAATATACATACCAAATTCCATCAAAATCGGTTCAGTCGTTTAGGAGGAGTTCAGTCACATACACACGTGTCGAAGAATTATATATATAAAGCTGAAAAATATTGACTTTAGGTAAAATTAAATAGTTTATAATCATTTGTTCATATTCTGCATTTGTTATTTCTATATTTAATTTTCTATATGGCTTTTTGGAATTTAAATGTAGTGCCCAAAATGTTATTTGCGTTACTTTTTAGTACAAAAATTACTTGTTTTTTCTATCTATACTTTTGAAAATTTTTCATGTGAAAGCCCCATATGATATTCTATTTACATTCAACTACATTGTAAAGGTATCCATTTTAATATTTTATTTTATTCTTTCAATTAAAATGTATAATGTAATCCTCATAACAAACAATCGGCATTAGACTGAAGTACGCCATTAGTATTTTGACTTCTTCATTGAGCTGAAGAAGCCCTCAATATCAGATCGAAATATGTACTTTAATATCTAATAGATATATTTCAGTTTAAGTATTGATCGGCGTATATTTTAAACTCTAAAAAACAAGAAGTTGAAAAGGTACAGTATATGGACAGCGTAGAAATTCCGGAGCTCGTTAATCCAGTCTGATGTCAAGTAAGTAGTAAGGTGATGATTTTCAACAATTCACTCTGAATTATTGTTTTTTTGTTGTTGTTGTTGTTGTTATTGATGTTAAGTGAAACTTGGACTGTTGGTGCAACAGAAATGAGGGGAATCGAAACTTTTGAAATGTGGTGTTACAGGAGAATGATGAAGATCACATGGGTAGATAGGGTTACAAATGAAGAGGTACATTCCGCAAAATCTCTCTGCAGCGGCGAGCTTCGCGGGTCTCACCTTGCGGGCGTGTTATGTTGGCAGCAAATTCATGTCACCATGGAGGAAAGAAAGGAAGGAGATGCCTTCGCTGCGCTGCCTAGTGGAAGCTGTTGAAGCCAAACGGCTCGCCCACTTTGGTTGCAAGAAATGGATTTTAGTGACATAAAACTGCAATGACAATTCAAGATATTTTCTTGGATAGGCAGAATACACTCTGTACTTCACGGTACTTGGCACAAATAAGCTGCGTTATCGTTTTAAAAGCCAATTTAAATATAAACTAGATGAAACCCGTCAAAACATGACGGACAATGGAAAACAAATTTACTGAAGAAGCTTCTTATACACACATCAAAAAAAGTTTTGCATCACCTCGGTTCCAAGAGTTCCGGAACCTTTAAATACAAAGGGAATAGAGATCAACACAAACAACATTTCAGCTCGTTTTATTGCTCATGAGACCCACACATTGCATGTTGTACCATCATACAGCTAGACTTTCAGCATTTGTGGTCCAGATTGCAGTACACACCACTACCTCTAATACCCAGTAGCACGTCCTCTTGCATTGATGCATGCCTGTATTCGTCGTGGCATACTATCCACAAGTTCATCAAGACACTGTTGGTCCAAATTGTCCCACTCCTCAACGACAATTCGGCGTAAATCTCTCAGAGTGGTTGGTGGGTCAAGACGTCCATAAACAGCCCTTTTCAACATATCCCAGGCATGTTCGATAGGGTTCATGTCTGGCGAACATGCTGGCCACTGTAGTCGAGCGATGTCGTTATCTTGAAGGAACGCATTCACAAGATGTGCACGATGAGGTCGAGAATTGTCGTCCATGAAGACAAATGCCTCTCCAATATTCTGCCGATATGGTTGCACTATGGGTCGGAGGATGTCATTCAGGTATCGTAAAGCCGTTTCGGAGCCTTCCATGACCACCAGTGGCGTACGTCGGCCCCACATAATGCCACCCCAAAACATCAGGGAACCACCACCTTGCTGCACTCGCTGGACAGTGTGTCTAAGACGTTCAGCCTGACCAGGGTGCCTCCAAACACGTCTCCGACGATTGTCTGGTTGAAGGCATATGCGACACTCATCGGTGAAGAGAACGTGATGCCAATTCCGTGGGGTCCATTCAGCATGTTGTTGGGCCCATCTGTACCGCGCTGCATGGTGTCGGGGTTGCAAAGCTGGACCTCGCCATGGACGTCGGGAGTGAAGTTGCGCATCATGCAGCCTATTGCGCACAGTTTGAGTTGAAACACGACGTCCTGTGGCTGAACGAAACGCATTATTCAACATGGTGGCATTGCTGTCAGGGTTCCTCCGAGCGGCAATCCGTAAGTAGCGGTCATCCACTACAGTAGTAGCCCTTGGGCGGCCTGAGCGAGGCCTGTCATCGACAGTTCCTGTATCTCTGTACCTCCTCCATGTCCGAACAACATCGCTTTGGTTCACTCTGAGACGCCTGGAAACTTCCCTTGTTGAGAGCCCTTCTTGACACAAAGTAACAATGCGGACGCGATCGAACTGCGGTATTGACCTTCTAGGCATGGTAGAACTACAGACAACATGAGCAGCGTACCTTCGTCCTGGTGGAATGACTGGAACTGATCGGCTGTCGTACCCCCTCCGTCTAATAGGCCCTGCTCATGCATGGTTGTTTACATCTTTGAGCAGTTTTAGTGACATCTATGAACAGTCTAAGGGACTGTATCTTGGATACAATATACACAGTCAACGTCTATATGCCGGAGATCTGGGAACCGAGGTGATGCAAAACTTTTTTTGATGTGTGTATAAGTTACATTCTTTGTACGATTACTTTTTAGCACTATTGCAACTTTATGGGCGTCAAAAGATAGCACTCTCAGCATTGCAACATATTGCTGGTCATGACTGAAAACGTGATGAGGTCATCATCATCTTGCACAATTTCCAGCCACTGGCCGGGTCTGTTTGGAACACAAGCCTCTCCAACGTCTTCTGTCTTCCCACCATCTCTCAGCCTCCACCCTTGTCCAGTCTTCTCCTCTCTTCTTCACGCTTTCTTCCACCCCCTTCAGCCACCTGTCTCTCGGTCTCCCTCTTGGTCTCTTTCCTTCCCACTTCGTCTCGTGTATCCTCATGGGTATCCTCTTCTCCTCCATTCGTTTTACATGTCCATACCATATAAGTCTAGATTTCTCTATACCATCCTGTAATGGTTCCTCCTTCATTAATTCTCTGGTCCTCTCATTTCTTATTCTGTCCCTCTTTGTAGCTCCAATACTGCTTCTCAAGAACCTCATCTCACTGGCCTGTATTTTGCTCTTCTCCCTTCCTTTCATAACCCAGGTCTCCGAGGCATACGTCAGGATAGGGACATAGTACGATATATGATCTACTTGCTGTTCTGAGGGACATCCCTGCTCCATAACATGCTTCTCACACTCCTCCGGAATGCTTCTGCCTGTCTCCCCCGCTCATTTATTTCTCTACCGTTTCTTCCATTCTCTTGTATCAGGCTTCCCAGATACTTGAAACTCTCCACTTTCTTCAGCTGTTCCCCACCAATTGTTATTCCCGTTGTGGTCCTTTCCTTCTTCCTTGTTGTGATCACCATCTCACTCTTATTTATGCTAAATTTCATCCCATATCCTTGAATTATTCCTTCCCACACGTCCAACTGTTCCTGTACCTCCTCCTCCTTGTTTCCACAATCATCAAATCATCCGCAAACACCATTGCTTTCATCTTTCCTTCCCCAATTACTTGTGCCGCTCGGGTCATTATGTCATCCATCACCACAATGAAAAGTAACGGTGATAGTGCACTTCTTTGTTTCAGGCCGTTTCCCTGTTCCACCCAGTCCGATCTCTCTCCTCCCACTTTCACACAGCTCACGCTTCCCTTGTACATCTCTTTTATCCTCCTTATAGTCCATTTTTCTACTCCTCTATCCTCCAGGGACTTCCATACTTTGTTTCTGCATACACTGTCATATGCTTTCTCAATGTCCAGGAAGGCCATCAGTAGATCTGTTCCATACTCATAGTGCTGTTCTTGTAACTGACTTACAGCAAAAATCAAATCCACTTTGGACCTTCCTGCTCTGAAGCCATGTTGTTCTTCCCTCATCCCTCCTTCTATCCTTGTCCTAATTCTCCTTTCTAAAACTTTCTCAAACATCTTTGCACAATGACTCATCAGTGTTATTCCCCGATAGTTTTTACATTCTGTTCTACTACCTTTCTTGAAGATCGGGACAATTATTCCCTTTTTCCAGTCCTCTGGGGTCTTCCTTTCCTTCCATGCTGCCTTCATCACTCGGTACAACCATTGTATCCCCACCTCTCCTGCTGCTCCCACCATCTCCACACTCAACTCATCCACACCCGGTGCCTTCCCTCCTTACATCTTCCTCACTGCATCTTCCACTTCTTTCCATGTTAAGTCCTTTTCTGTTTGTAGTTCATCTACTGTACCTCTTCCCCGATTTCTTCTTCCTCGCCGTGGTTTCCATTTGGGTTCAGGAGTTCTTCAAAATATTCTTTCCACATTTTCTTCAGTTCTTCCCTATTTTGTATCCCTTGTCCCCTTTTGTTCACCATTCTGACATAATCCGTAGGATCCTTCCGCCTCTTATTCTTTACCATCCCATACAGGACCTTTTTTGTACCTTCACTATCCTGCTGGTCATGACTTAAAACGTGATTAGGTAAATAGCCCAATACGTTCAAGAGTTTCTCCTTGAGCTTGATTGATTGTGATAAAGTAGGCCGAGCGAATAGGACATTGTTGCCTATTAAAAGAAAATGTACTGTACCTGCAAGTGTTTTATCGGAAGGTGTTAAATCAAGTCGTAGGATTTGATCTCTCTGCCTAATATTACTGCACCTATTATATCCGAATCCAAGCAATTTCTTACATATTTCTTACAATTAATATATTACCATATATGAGTCCTTGGGAAACGTTCAGATTTCTAAGGAGCATAACTATGGCTCAAACGTTCGGAGTATGTGGAGGCGAATCACTTAATTCCAAGGAATTGAAAAATTCAATAATAGGGAAATGAAGTAGCTGGCTTTCATCTTCAGTATCCAATCTGTTAACGCTGAAGTATGTGTTTGAACTACTGGATATAAGTTCAATGACTTTTTAATTAATATCATTACATTGTTGCAGCTTGGCAAATATTTTATATTCCAGCAGATCAATTTTACCCTCACAACAGTAAAGACTAAAGTAACCACGCATAGATTTTACGCAAGAGAAGTACAATGTAGAAAAATGTTTACATTTGATCGTCAAAGACCTTACAGTACACTGTACTGCATAATATCTGGAATTGTTTCTGAAATGGCCTATTTATATTGGATTTTAAATGTGGCTTCGTATTATTCGATAACACTATAGTGTCCTGCAATAACGGAGCCGCTAAATATTACATGGCAAATAATAATTCCATTGCCGAAATCAACTGCGTAGTTAGACTCAGTACTCTAAACAAATAATCATTAAACAATTGTCTTATACAATGAAGTTCAACATGACCGTCCAGAAACTTTCATACTCAAGTTGGTTGGTGAGGACAATGCGATGAGACTGATCGCTTAAAATAAATTCCTTATAATTGTTCCTGCCAGCGAAATTTTTTGCGATAGCTTGAAAACGCAGCTCAGAATGACGTTCTTCATTTTGTTATAAACAGTACGAAACTGCTCTTAATAAGCAATTCCCATCACCTGTTATAGGTTATGACAGTACATTTTGCAGGAGAACATAGAATCACTTCGCCAACTACTGGAACGACCATAGGCCTATACTCAATACTCACTTCGGCAGTCACCCTAATGGAGGCAGTTTTTGAATTATATGTCCCGTGCATGTCAAAAATCGTATTAACATATGGAGGCCCACCTATTCTTGTCTATCGCCCCGGAGACGCGGGTTACATTTCCTGCTCTGCCAAGAAATTGAATTCTGGTCTGAGGGCAAAAACGGGGCACATTCAGTCTCTTGAGGTATAACTAAGAAGAGGAAGGTTTAATTCCCACCTCGACAATCTTGGATGTGGTTTTCCGTGGTTTCCCACTTCCACTTAAGGCAAATACCGGGATGGTTCCTAACTTAAGGCCTTGGCCGTCTCCTTGCCATTTACCACCTTAATTACAAATACACACAATAATGCAGCCATCACAATAACACAGGTTATGAGAGAAAATTTCACACATACACACCCAAGTACACGGGGATGAGTGACCACGATGTCGGAGCCCTTCAAACGAATTATGTTTGCCAAGTGTCTCTTATGGCGAAAGCAATTGTGGACACGCGCGAGTGCCTGGAAAACTACTTTTTTCTTTAATAATTTAAGAGTATATCGACGATGCATAATTATAACTTTTAGTCTAGGACGCTAATAACTTGACCACCGAAGCATTGGGAAGAAATTGCAATATTAAGGTACATAAACAACATAGCCTACACATTCAACTGTCGGTTAATGTTCCTCAAAATTTCCCTTCTTAAATATTCCCCTCCTTTATAATTCTCCATCACGTGAAAACGTGCCATGTCTTGGGTTTTAAATATATCGATGCAATGGTGCTGCCATCTGCTGTCAGTTACTGGAACTATATGGGCGATGTACTGCCATCTGTTGTCAGTTATAGGAACTGATTGCAGATATTTAAACGGCGTACTGAGGACAACAGTTTGCTCTTTTGATCACATCCTGTAATGCAATGGTAAAACGGAAATAAAACGTATTGAGAGGGAATGTAGAAATATGTATCTTTTACAGACATAAAACCTTACTAATACTCCTTGATTAAACAATATTTCAATGGTAAAAAAAAAACTTATATCGCCGAGGGCTGGGATCGAACCGGCGAACCTAGGAACTACAGTCTGTCGTCTTAACCACATAGCCACTCACGCAATCATGTTCAGTAGCAGACGCAGCCATTCATTACCTTCAAAAGCTGCTGTCTGAAGGAAATAATCCATTTCATTATCCAAATAAATCAATGTTGCACATTCGTATACGTTCATACTGTTATTATATTTTATTGCCAGGACTTGGTTAATGTATGTTTTCAATTACATGGAAGCTTATTAAATAACTTACATTTTAGTGGAATTCTCACCGCCATTTTGTCATGACCTCAGGCGGATTGTGCGCATGCGTGAGGGTCTATAATTCTGCTATTTTCTATATTAATTCAAAAATATACCGAGAGGGAATGTAGAAATATGTATCTTTAACAGACATAAAACCTTACTAATACTCCTTGATTAAACAATATTTCAGTGGTAAAAAAAAATAATATATCGGCGAGGGCTGGGATCGAACCGGTGACGCTTGGAACCACAATCTGTCGCCTTAACCACATAGCTACTCGAGCACTCTTGGTGAGCAGCAGACGCAGCCGTTCTTTATCATTAAAAGCCGCTGTCTGAAGGAAATAATCCATTTCATTATCCTAATAAATCAATGTTGCACATTCGTATACGTTCATACTGTTATTATATCTTATTGCCAGAACTTGGTTAATGTATGTTTTCAATTACATGCAAGCTTATTAAATAACTTACATTTTAATGGACTTCTCACCGCCATTTTGTCATGACCCCAGGCGGATTGTGCGCATGCGTGAGGGGCGAGAATTCTGCTATTTTCTATATTAATTCAAAAATATACCGTAATATATTTGTTTACTTTATAGACACTCTGCAAATCTAGAGGCCAAGAGCTTTCGTTAGAGTGCTCTACGAAGTAAATCGGTTCTGTCGTTCTCTCAATCTCGTGGTAACAAAAATCACCTTACTGTTTTAAATATATAGATATTAGAGCACCTTTGCGAGGCTAGTTTTGTAAGGAAGACGCGGCAAAACGTAATAATACGCTGAAATACTGAAGATGCGAGTTATACCAAAGAAGGAACATCTTGGGAAATAATGATGCCGCACTAACTACGGTATTTACACCAAATTGAGTTATATGTTCTTATTGGTGTTGAGGCATTCATCAGTTTTTATGCCTAATTTCGAGCACAGCCACTTTCACTCATTGGTCGTACACATTTTGATATTCAAGAATACGAACCTCAAAATTAATAAACAGAACAATTAAATAAAGGATGCATATTTGCACAAAAATACGGTATAGCCTTCCGTTTCGGTACCGTACGGTATTTTCTTTGTGTGGGGTAGAAACTTAACGATTAGCCTCGAATTGATTAATTACCTAGGCCTACCATAATTATTGACCGACAGCCGTTTGATAATTTGGGATTTGCAGAGGAATGATTTTTAGCCTACTTTGCACATTTTGCAAAAATGAGGAAAAAGTAGACTTATGAGATCGGGCAAATGTGTGTCTGTCTGTCTGTCTGTCTGTCCTTCTGTCTGTCTGTCTGGCTGGCTGTGTGTGTGTCCACCTCCCCCCTATCAACTCCTAAACGGCTGCAGCAATCGAAACAAAATTTGGTAGGAGTAAAGATCTATACCTGAATATCTCACGGCCATATTTGAAAATGATATCAGTGCTACCAACTGCTGAAAAATCGAAATTGAAATTTGAGCTCCATATTGGATATCTTGGAAGGTATGAATGGGAGCTATTTCAAGATTGGCACACGCATAGATAATAATATTGCAGTTTAATTTCCAGGAGGCCATACATGGCAGTGTTGTCAAAATGATTATAAGCCTGCTGATAGGTCCAAATTTTAAATGCATATAACTTCTACACTATCAACTGGATTTCAACCAAATTTTGTATGTGCTATGTGTACATAAACAGATATGACTGAGTGTATTCGTAAGAGCCGCCAGGGCTGCCAGCTGTTAATAAATGCTCTCAATTTTTTTAATCTAAATACCCATATATCATAAAGTATGCAAGCCGACATCTTTAAACTATGCACACGTATAGTACCTGACATTCTATATTAATTTGGAGTAACTTATATACGTCAGTGCTACCAACATGATTCTAAGCCTGCCGAAAGGTCCAATTTTAAAATGCATGGAACTTCTATACTAACTAATGGATTTCATACAATATTGACAAATTAATAGATCATATTATTTCAGATTATTTCTGACCAATACATGTATGTCATTGTTGCCGACATGATTTTGCGCGCGCTGTTAGATCCAATGTTTAACTGCATGTAACGTCCATGCTATCCATTGGACTTCAACCAAATTTTGTATTCTGTACCTTAAGAGATGGAACTAACAATATATTCAGTCACCAGAGCTGCCAACTGTAGTTCTCTATTAGGCTACATTATGCCAGGTATACAGTATTTCGAACTAATTAGAAGTGTCGATATTACCAACTTAATTTCGTCATTATTCTAGATAGATCCATATAGATTAATCATTGGCATGAATCTTAAATTTTAAGAAAAGTACGCTCTTTAGTTCGTCACGGAACTTCTTGTTTTTAATAACTTATCACTACTGTTATTACGTTTACAAAGTTGCATAACCGGAGCGCGATAAAAACCAGGGCCAAAATAAGGTTTAGCCATGCACAATGCCCCATGCAAGTCACAGAACACCGAATACGAGTTAAGGTTACGCCCACTTTGGTTGCAGCGCTTGGCTTCACTTAAACGAGCTCAGGGCATCTCCTCTTATTCTTTCCTCCATGCATGTCACTGTAGTCTCAACACAGTGGTTGGCATAAGCATGCACTTGTTCCGTGTTGACCTTCAACTGGATAGGGTGGGGAATACCGGTTCATTATTGCCGACAGTGGGTGCCTGTGTGTGACAGTGTTGACGCTGTAAGTTGTGTTCTTTTCAAGTTCTTGTGTAAGCTGAGTCTAGTGGGAATGCTTACTACTGAAGAGCGTGCGTTTTTAGTGGAATTGGTTTTCGTGCTGGTAAACTTTACGAAGCTTAGTGTGATAGTGGTGAGTACCGTATATATAATTGCATTACTTAATTCAATGTAATTGTTTTCCTTGTAACAACATAACATGAATGTAGTGCCAACCCAACACGCTCTGCAAGGTGAGACACGCGCTGCGGAGAGACTTTGCGGACACATTGTATTAAGAGGAGTGGGAGAAGAGAGATGTTTCTGGCGACTGCTAATGAAGAGAAGAAATAGGACGCATACTGACACCCAAGAATAGCAAACTTAGTTTTAGAAGGAAGGATTGAGGACAAGAACTGTAGGGGTAGACCAAGGTTAGAATATGGTTAACAGATTGCCTCGGATGTAGGGTGTGGTAGCTATGTAGAGATGAAACGATTAGCTCAGTACAGCGAAGCTTGGATATCAGCATTAAAACAGTCATAAGACTGAAGACTCAAATAACATCAATTGATGTTAAGGGTTTGGACCGACATTGGTCATTAGCCCCGTGTACTTAGGTGAGTGTTGAATTTGGTTGATAACCAGTGGTGTCTCTGTGCTGACTGTATGATTGTGTGTATCTGTATTAGAAACAGGGATAGGGTGAGTTTTCCGGGACAAAACCGTTGTTACAAAATGTTTGTGTAATTTTGAAGATTATTGAGAATTAGTTACCTTCCTCTTCATAAATTAAAATTTGGTATCTGATTCTCTTTATTGCTTCGTGTAGCGCATTTGCTCACTGATACTGCGGTTCTTCCAGAAAATAAGGAACATAAACTTGTGCGATATGGGAAAGGAAATTAAAATCCAACTGGGCTTCCGATCAAGCACACACCCAGGCGAACGTTTTTCATTAACGTTTTCGTCTACGCTTCGCAGAATCAAATTTAAGCCACGAGATACTGGAGGAGAAACTTCAATTAGGGAGTGAGTGAAATGTATTTGTGTTTGGTATTTTTAGAATGGGTTATTCCTTGAAGAGTTATAAGCCTACGATACACTGGAAGGGAGTCTCCCATCTCTTTTCAATACATACAGAGGCACTATAGTAATTATTTTGTATGTCAGAGATTACATAATTTGTGTTACAACATTAAATTGGGCTGAAGAGAAAATCTTAATTTGTTTTGGCATTCCCAGCTATTGTCTGATTGCCCTGGTTTCCTAGAAAAAGCTTTCTACATAACGAAAGTGTGCCACATTTCTAAACATGAATGTTCTTGAATTTGTTGTAAGATTTAAACAACCAAAGCAGAAGTAGTAAACCAATGACATTTGTGTCACACTGTGAAATGCAAGAAGAAATTGGGGGCAAGCTGAATAATAAAAATGCAAACTAACTTATAAAATCGAGTAACGGTACAATCTTTTAGACAGAAAATTATAACTCTTTATGGAATTTAACTCATTTGCACTTTTTATTTCAGTAGCCTAAACATGTGTAGCAAGCCTACTTAATTCGTAGGTTAAACCAAACATTTATTTTATTCCCTGTGAGTATTCTGTTATACTTTCTTTTTAGGGGCTTTAGATATAGTGTTCATTGATCCTCGTTTACCTGGGTGTGTGTAGAATTTGTACGATAATCTTTGTTTATTATTTGTCTGCAATATAGTGTGTATTTCCAATTCAGAAGAGGAAGGAGACGACCGTGGCTCTAAGTTAGTAACCAACTCTGCAATTGCCCGGAATAGAAGAAGGGAAATCATGGAAAGCAATCCAGATGACTGAGATTGGGATTGAACATACATCTTCTGAGTGTATCTCGTTTCTTGTCAGTGCCGGAAATCGAGCCCGGACCTCAAGGGCGACAGCCAAGAATGCTAGGCAGTGGGGCACGAGGCGGACGTCCATACAGTAGTATTGTGACGACCCAACAACTCACTGCATTGCCTCGTGAGATAAAATTGAGAAGAGGTGGTTTCGATTCCTACATCAAGCATCCTGGATGTCTTCATCCATGGTTTCCCACTTCTACTTCAGGCAAATCCCGGGACGTAAGGCCATAGCCACCTTCTAACCAAACTACCTTGATTACAAATACACACACTAGTACAGACCTCACAGTGACACACTCCCTAATACACGAGGCTACGTGAACACGAGTTTCTAAAGCCATTGTAGTGAATACCTGCAATGTACATTATAAACAATGCTATTAAACACACACATGTCACAAAACATTATCTACAAACTAGTGGGCCCATGCGAGAACTCTCGCATAATGGATTGTGTGCGTCCCATGTGTACAAACTACCCACCCGGCCTTAGTGCTATGCGGGAACGACGCGGCACAGTTCTGACACGGGCTATCGTCTTGTTTATTTGTTTAAACGCACCTTATTAACAAATAAATATATTTTTGTTGACTTTTCAAGAAATTCCAGATTTTTCCTCTACTATTGAGACGATTTATACGATTTGTAACAACAGTGTCAAAATCACTGCATTATGGCAGTTGTATTGAATTATACGAATTGCATTACCACGAGATTCGGGTTTTGTTTAAAATGACTAAAATTGGGGTGGTCTAAGTGAAGTGAAAATCATCGATAGGTAGAAGCATAGCAATCGCTAGGCTCAACTAAACCATATGTAGTCTAAACAATCGAAAAGGTGGACAACAATGGGCAAAATGACAGCATTCGGACTTCCCAATAATAGCTGACTCATTACCTATCTGAGCAGGGCGGATCATCCACAGCGACCACCGACCGCAGTGTATAAATTATGGGAAATATTCTTTCATTAGTCGCGGAATTGATAATTGGAACTCATTACCTGCCACATTCTTACAGCATTTCCTCGAACATATTGATTTGTTTAAGAGACGACTGACATTTTGTGTAAATACTACGATGTAATTAATAGGGCTCGGATTTTTAGGTGCTAAAAATCGGGAAAATATTTATTTTTTATGTATTAAAAATACCTGAAATATGTGACAAAATAGTACATTATGCAACGAGCCTATAATGGCTATAATTAAGACACGAGTGTCTTTATAAAACGAGCTTTAGCGAATTTTATAATTTCCATACGAGTGTCTTAATTACCATTATAGGCGAGTTGCATACGACTGTTTATGTTCGACGATAATTATAACTTTATTACATGTTTTAACATAAATATCTGTTCAGTAACTAGAATTTTGTGATCGGGTGGTGCGCTAGGTAGCACATCTCCCTGTTCCAAGCTCTCTGGCCGGCCGACGCATGCGCTCTGTGTGATTCAATGCCAGATGTGCAGATCGTGAACCAGTATTCAGCAAAACTGTCACCGTAGTCGTTTGAAATCAACGCGCCGAGTAGAAATTGGATTTAGGTATATTAAGGTACAGTGCTATTTCTTGTCTCATATTCACCAGTTTATTTACGCGAACATTTGGACGGTGCACTTTCGGTAATTTATATAGACATGTTGGATTTTGAGAGCATGCGCGAAGGTATCCTTATCTAATTGGTCAAAAAATTTGTTTCTTGAGCTGTGATTGGTGGGAGAAACTGTTTCATAATGAATAATAGTGTTATAATGACCATCATTATGATACAGTTTTCAGACACATAATAGTCAGGGTCGAACATAAATACCTGAAATATGTGACAAAAAGTAAAAATATTTCATTATAATTTAGTTTATTCATTTGAACATAAACAATACGCAATACTCACGAATGCAATTTATTCTATGTCTGCTGAAGCATTACAATACACAACGAGATACATCTTCAGGTTGTGTATCACAAATGACCGACGATTATCACGAAACACTTCTTCTGAAGGCGCGAAACTGGGGCAATATGTTTCTTGCTCTTGAGGTGTTGTGTAACTTGAGATCGCTGCTCAGTCTTCAGTATTGATTGCTTCTCCACATGGTTGGCAGAACAGAACGCCCCAATCAGTAGTAAAATTATCTTTTAAATTCTGCAATAGGCGATAACTTGTAGTTGTTTTTACTTTAGGCATCGTAGAACTGTCTTACACTTCACAGTGCCAGAAATGAACTGCTATGAGTGACACTGGTTCCTGGTAGCTGGGGAAGGGGGAGGTCTAGCACGCGGTGCAATATGGCTGTGGACAAGGAAATCCCCGGCTTCCACAGTGAGTGGCACGGGGCGACAAGTTAAGAGCTGCGAACTGACATGCGCTCTGCATGAAGATCAGATAGCTCACGGGTTCTTCCCCGTTGAAATAACACAGAACAAAAATGCAATAAAGTGAAAGATCTTGCATACTAATTTTAAAAAAATTAGATATTATGTATTTCTATGTGCTAATAAGTGCAAAGCAGGAATTTATGTCTTTATAGAAAAAATGCTTAAAATATGAATTTACATAAAAAATATTTATTTATCCAAAAAACCGAGCCCTAGTAATTACAACGAGTGCCGGGTCTACTAGTATATCTATTATATATAATCCAAAATTGACTCATCACCGCAGGGATCAAACCACTAGACCTAGAAAGCTGAAATTTTGCATGTTGGTTGATCCGAGTATGTAGAGGCTCACTAAGAAACGGGTTTTGAAAATTCAATTTGCACACACATCAAAAAAAGTTTTGCATCACCTCGGTTCCCAGATCTCCGGCATATAGACGTTGACTGTGTATATTGTATCAAAGATACAGTCCCTTTGACTGTTCATAGATGTCACTAAAAGTGCTCAAAGATGTAAACAACCATGCATGAGCAGGGCCTATTAGACGGAGGGGGTACGACAGCCGATCAGTTCCAGTCATTCCACCAGGACGAAGGTACGCTGCTCATGTTGTCTGTAGTTCTACCATGCCTAGAAGGTCAATACCGCAGTTCGATCGCGTCCGCATTGTTACTTTGTGTCAAGGGCTCTCAACAAGGGAAGTTTCCAGGCGTCTCAGAGTGAACCAAAGCGATGTTGTTCGGACATGGAGGAGGTACAGAGATACAGGAACTGTCGATTACAGGCCTCGCTCAGGCCGCCCAAGGGCTACTACTGTAGTGGATGACCGCTACTTACGGATTGCCGCTCGGAGGAACCCTGACAGCAATGCCACCATGTTGAATAATGCGTTTCGTTCAGCCACAGGACGTCGTGTTTCAACTCAAACTGTGCGCAATAGGCTGCATGATGCGCAACTTCACTCCCGACGTCCATGGCGAGGTCCAGCTTTGCAACCCCGACACCATGCAGCGCGGTACAGATGGGCCCAACAACATGCTGAATGGACCCCACAGAATTGGCATCACGTTCTCTTCACCGATGAGTGTCGCATATGCCTTCAACCAGACAATCGTCGGAGACGTGTTTGGAGGCACCCTGGTCAGGCTGAACGTCTTAGACACACTGTCCAGCGAGTGCAGCAAGGTGGTGGTTCCCTGATGTTTTGGGGTGGCATTATGTGGGGCCGACGTACGCCACTGGTGGTCATGGAAGGCTCCGAAACGGCTTTACGATACCTGAATGACATCCTCCGACCCATAGTGCAACCATATCTGCAGAATATTGGAGAGGCATTTGTCTTCATGGACGACAATTCTCGACCTCATCGTGCACATCTTGTGAATGCGTTCCTTCAAGATAACGACATCGCTCGACTACAGTGGCCAGCATGTTCGCCAGACATGAACCCTATCGAACATGCCTGGGATATGTTGAAAAGGGCTGTTTGTGGACGTCTTGACCCACCAACCACTCTGAGAGATTTACGCCGAATTGTCGTTGAGGAGTGGGACAATTTTGACCAACAGTGTCTTGATGAACTTGTGGATAGTATGCCACGACGAATACAGGCATGCATCAATGCAAGAGGACGTGCTACTGGGTATTAGAGGTAGTGGTGTGTACTGCAATCTGGACCACAAATGCTGCAAGTCTAGCTGTATGCTGGTACAACATGCAATGTGTGGGTCTCATGAGCAATAAAACGAGCTGAAATGTTGTTTGTGTTGATCTCTATTCCCTTTGTATTTAAAGGTTCCGGAACTCTTGGAACCGAGGTGATGCAAAACTTTTTTTGATGTGTGTAAATGACTTTTTTTGGCCCTTTGGCATTGACCATCCAAAATTGACTCATCGACGCAGGGCTCAAACCACTAGACCAAGAAAGCTGAAATTTTGCATGTTAGTTGATCTGAGTATGTAGAGGCCCACTGAGAAACGGTTTTTGAAAATTAAATTTGTAAGTGACTTTTTTCGGCCCTTTGGCACTGAGGAAGGACAGTCGGTACAAAGGTCGGATTTAGCTCATTTTAAGCCGGCAGATACGAGAAACAATACTCGGAGGTCCTGATGGGACCCCGAAACACACTTTTTAAGTTCCTAAAATGAATGGTTTCGGAGATATTCCCAAATAACTGTGTTCTCTCTGAGAAACAGATCAACGTTACTATGGCAACCGCTGAAATTTCCCAGACCGGGGATAGTTTTCTGGCAATAACTCGAAAACCGTTCGTTTTAGGGCCTTAAAACGCTGGGTTCGGTTCCCACTTTTTTGCTCCTCGCATTGATACGCGCAAGAAGAGCTATATTCCATATTTCTACGAGCAAATCGACTTGGAAAGTCTCATCTATCTTTATATATATATAATTCTTCGACACGTGTGTATGTGACTGAACTCCTCCTAAACGACTGAACCGATTTTGATGGAATTTGGTATGTATATTAGGGTGGGTCCATGTATGGTCTAGATTCACAATCTGACCCGGTAGGTGGAATGAACACAATTTTAGAACCACAAATTACACACAATTTTAGAACCACAATATTCAGTCAAAAACAGTCGTCATGGAAACCACTAGCCTTGGCCTTCGTGAAAGCTGATGTCTTTGGACGGTTTGCCTCTGCACGTTAGAGCCACCTGGTTGCAACCTGTGCAACTACCGCCATAACATACACTCCGCCCGTGGCGAAAAGTTGTGTTTTATACCAAAGGTGGCAGTGATGTCGAATTCTACTGTTTGTCTCTGCACGTTAGAGCGTTTCAAAGTCCCGTATGCGTTCATATACCATTCATCCGATTGCCATGAAACTTGGGTGATATGTTGAGTGAGCTCCAGGGAAGGTGTTTGGCTTAGTAAATCCATTTTACAATAGATAGCGCACGAATAGATTCAACAAATGAACGACGACACGCGCAGCGTTTCAAAAATGTCCCGTGTGCGTTCAAATACCATTCGTCCGATAGCGATGAAACTTGGGTGAGATGTTGTGTACACTCCAGGGAAGGCTTCTGGCTTAGTAAATCAATTTCACATTAGGTAGCGCACGACTTGATTCAACAAATGAGTGACGACGCGCGAAGCGTTTCAACAAAATCCCGTTTAGTTTATATTCCATTCATAGATTGAGATGAAACTTTGATGAGTTGTTGTGTACACTTAAGTGAAGGCTTCTAACTTGGTAATCCATTTCACAGGAGGTTGCGCACGAGTAGATTCAACAAATGAGTGGCGACGTGCGAAGCGTTTCAACAAAGTCCCGTATGCGTTCAAATACCATTCGTCCGATAGCGATGAAACTTGGGTGAGATGTTGCGTACACTTACGTGAGGGTTTCTAACTTAGTAAATCCATTTTACAATGGGTAGCTCACGAGTAGATTCAACAAATGAGCAACGACCCGCGAACTTTTAATCAAAGTCCCGTATACGTTCATATACCATTCATCCGATTGCAATGAAACTTGGGTGAGATGTTGTGTACACTTACGTGAGGGTTTCTAACTTAGTAAATACATTTCACAGAGGTTTCGCACGAGTAGATTCAACAAATGAGCGACGACGTACGAAGCGTTTCAATAAGGTCCCGTATGCGTTCAAATACCATTCGTCCGATTACGATGAAACTTGGGTGAGATGTTGTGTACACCCTACGGAAGGTTTCTGGCTTAAAAAATCCATTTTACAATAGGTAGCGCACGAGTAGATTCAACAAATGTGTGACGGCACGCGAATCATTTCAACAAAGTACCGTATGCGGTCATATATCATTCATCCGATTGCGATCAAACCTTGGTGAATCATTGAGTACACGCCAGAGAAGGTTTCAGGCTTAGTAAATCTACTTTTCAATAGGTTGCGCATGAGTAGATTCAACAAATGAGTGACGGCACGCGAATAGTTTAAAGAAAACCTCTTATGTGTTCATATGTCATTCATCCGATTCCGATGAAACTTTGATGAGTTGTTGTGTACACGCCAGGGAAGGTGTTCAAGTTGGTAAATCCATTTTACAATATTGGTAGCGCACGAGTAGACGTAACAAATGAGTGACGACGCGCGAAGCGTTCCAACAAAATCCTGTATGCGTTCATATACTACTCATCGATTGCGATGAAACTTTGATGAGTTGTTGTGTACCCTTACGTGAAGCTTTCTAACTTAGTAAATCCATTTCGCAGTTGGTAGAGCACGAGTAGATTCAACAAATGAGTGACAGCGCACGAATAATTTAAACCGAATCCCGTATGCGTTAAATGCCATTTATCCGTTTGCGATGAAACCTTGGAGAGTTGTTGCGCACGCTCCAACGAATGTTTCTAAATTAGTTTATTCAATTCACGATAGTTTAGAGGCAGTTAACAGAAATTGAAAAAAATATTGTGTATCCAAAAGCACTTCAAGAAACAAAGTTACAACACTTTCTTTGATTGGCAGGACAACGTCTGCCGGGTCAGCTTGTCTCTTATATAAAAACAAGTGTCCTGACTGCCTGACTGATTCAATGACTCACTGACTCATCATCGCCCAGCCAAAACTATTAAAGTTAGAAACATGAAATTTTGGGGAAATGTTCGTGGCAAGTCGAAAACGCGCACTAAGGAAGGATTCTTGGATATTCTGGTTCTAAAGGGGGTGTTAAGGGGGTAGACCGGCATTTTATTGAATAACAATATCTCCCGATTGGTTTCATTGGGAGATGTGATACTCGCCATATACACTCATCATTAAAAATAAGAAGACACGTGTCTGAGGGTTTTTCGATGTGGTGTATATTATGAGGTGAAAGGGGTGAAAAGTGGGGGTTGAAGGATTCCTAACGGAGCGTATATCTCTTAAACGACACAGGCGAGGATTTTGAAATTCAGCGGAAAAAAATCAGCTTAAAAAATAAGTAAATAGGTGTTTGACCGTTTTTTCATAAATCCAATTTAAGGGGCCCATAGGGAGGGGTGTAATTCTGGGGGGGGGGGGGGGGAACAGCAAAATAAAGTGTCCTAACTGATAGACTGACAGACTCACTCATCAAACTCAGGGGGGGGGGTAATCTGCTTAAAAATAATTAAATAGGTGTTTGACAGTTTTTTTAATAACCCAATTTAAGGGATACATGGGGAGGGGTGAAATTCTGAAAAAAGGAAATTGAGAGAAAAAGTCCTGACTCACTCACCATCGTCCAGCCAAAATTATTGAAGTTAGACACATGATATTTTGGGGAATATGATCATTGTATGTCAAAACCGTCCACAAAGGGAGGATTTTCAGATATTCAGGTTCTAAAGGGGTCTTAAGGGGGTTAAACCTGTACTTCATTGAATAACAATAACTCCCGATTGGTTTCATGGGGGGATATGATACTCGGCATATAAACACATCATTAAAAATAAGAAGACATGTGTCTGAGGGTTTTTCGATATGGTGTATATTATGAGGTGAAAGGGGTGAAAAGTGGGGGTGTAGGATTCCTAACGGAGCGTGTATCTCTTAAACGACATGGGCGAGGAGTTTGAAACTCAGCGGAAAAAAATCAGCTTAAAAGATAAGTAAATAGATGTTCGATCGGTTTTCTTTTATAAATTCAATTTCAGGGGCCCATGGGGAGGGGTGAAATTCTGGGGGAGGGGGGGGAAGAACCGGAAAGAAAGTGTCCTAACTGATTGACTGACTCACTCACTCTTCAAAGTCAGGGAGAGAAACTGCTTAAAAATAAGTGTTCGACAGTTTATTTTTCAAAAATCAAATTGAAGGGGTTCATGATGAGGGGTCAAATTATGAAAAAAAATTGAAAGAAAATGTCCTGACTCACTCACTCACTCATCATTGTCCAGCCAAAATTATTGAAGTTAGAAACATGACATTTTTGGGATATGTTCGTTGTATGTCAAAACCGTACACTAAGGGAGGATTTTCGGATATTCAGGTTCTACAGCTGTCTTAAGGGTGTTAAACATGCATTTTATTGAATAACAATATCTCACGAGTGGTTTCATTTGTGGATGTGATACTAGGCATATAAACTAATCATTAAAAATGAGCAGATATGTGTCTAAAGGTTATTCGATGTGATGTATATTATAAGGTGAAAGGGGTGAAAAGTGGGAGTTGACGGACCCCTAACGGAGCGTGTATCTCTTAAACGACATACGCGAGAAGTTTGAAACTCGGCGAAAAAAAACAGCTTAAAAATAAGTAAATCGGTGTTCGACCGTTTTTTCATAAATTCAATTTAAGGGGCCAATGGGGTGGGGTGAAATTCTAGGAGAAAAAAGGGGAGAAAGTGTCCTGACTGACTGACTAACTCACTCACTCATCAATCTCAGGGGAAAATGACAGACTAAAATATAAATTAATAGGTGTTCGAGCGTTCCTTCATAAATCCAATTTAAGGAGCGCATGGGGAGGGCGTAAAATTCTGGTAAAAATAATTCAAAGAAAAAGACCTGACTGACTCACTTACTTATCATCGCCCAGCGAAAACTATTGAAGTAGGAAACATTAAATTTTGGGAATATTTTCGCTCTATGTCGCAAACGTCAACTAATGAAAGATTTTTGTTGATTCGGGTTCTTAAGAGGTGTTAAGGGGGTAAACGTGCATTTCATTGATTAGCAATATCTCATGAGTTGTTTCTTTGGGGATGTGATATACGGCATATAAACTAAACATTAAAAATAAGCAGACATATGTCTAAGGGTTTATCGGTGTGGTGAATATTATGAGGTGAAAGGGGTGAAAATTGGGGGTTGAAGGATTCTTAACGGAGCACGTATCTCTTAAACGACATAGGCGAGAAGTTTGAAATTCAGCGAAAAAAAAACAGCTTAAAATATAAGTAAATAGGTGTTCGACCGTTTTTTCATCAATCCAATTTTAGGGGCCCTTGGAGAGGGAAGAAATTCTGGGGAATAAAAACAGGAAAGAAAGTGTTCTAACTTGATTAATTCACTCACTCATCAAACTCAGGGGGGAATAACAGCTTAAAAATAAGTAAATAGGTGTTCGACCGTTTTTTTTTTCATAAATCCAATTTAAGGGGTTCATGAGAGGGGTGAAATTCTGAAAAATAAATGAAAGAAAATGTCCTGACTTACTCATTCATCAACGCCCAGCCGAAATAATTGAAGTTAGAAACATGCTATTTTGGGGTTATGTTCGTTGTATGTCGAAAACGTCCACTAAGGAAGGATTTTTGGATATTCAGGTTCTAAAGGGGTGTTAAGGTGGTAGACCTGCATTTAATTGAATAACAATATCTCCCGATTGGTTTCCTTGGGGGGATGCGATACTGGTAATATTAACTCATCATTAAGAATAAGAAGACACATGTCTGAGGGTTTTTCGATGTAGTGTATATTATGAGGTGTATGTGTGAAAAGTGGGGGTTGAAGGATTCCTCACGGAGCAAGTATCTCTTAAAAGACAGAGGCATAAAGTAGGAAACTCAGGGGGGAAAATCAACTTGAAAAAAAGTAAATTTGTGGTCGACCGTTTTTTCATAAATCCAATTTAAGGGACCCATGGGGATGGGTGAAATTCTGGGAAAGAAGTCCACTAAGGAAGGATTTTTGGATATTCACTCATCATCCCCCAGCCAAACATATTGCAGTTAGAAACTTGAAAGTTTGGGGATATGTTCGTTGTATGTCGAAAACGTCCACAATGGATGGATTTTTGGATATTCATGTTCTGATGGGGTGTTAAAGGGGGTTAAACTTGCATTTCATTGATTAACAATATCTCACGAGTGGTTTCATTTGGGGTTGTGATACTTGGCATATAAACTAATCATTAAAAATAAGCTGACAGATGTCTAATGGATTTTCGATATGGTGTATATTATGAGTGGGGGGTTGAAGGATTCCTAACGGAGTGTGCTTCTCTTAAACATCATAGGCGAGGAGTTTGAAACTTAGAGGAAAACAATCAGCTTAATAAAAATATAAAAAATTATTAAATAAATAGGTGTTCGACCGTTTTTTATATAAATCCAATTTAAAGGGTCCATCGGGAGGGGTGAAAATCTGGAAGAGAAACGTCCACTAAGGAAGGATTTTTAGATATTCACTCTCATCGAACAATCAAAACTATTAATGTTAGAAATATGATATTTTGGGGATATGTTTGTTGTGTGTCGAAAACGTCTACTAAGAAGGGATTTTTAGCCTATTTTCAATTTTGAAAAAATAGGCTTATGAGATCACCTTTTGTCCGTGTGTGTGTGCGTGTGTGTGTGTGTGTGTTGGAGCGATTTCAATGAAACTCGGTATGTTCATAGCACTATTCCCGGCGACCTCGACCGTGCCCTTCAAATTCTGTTACGTCTCACCAATGCAAAATGGCGGCTGTGCGAAATATTTCACTAGCATTCAATATCTCCGAAACTATTACCGATATCGCCCTGAAATTGGTTACGGTGATCAAGGGTACTACTAGAAGTTCACCTATGAGACTTTCAAAAACCTGGTGACTACAAAACCAACATGGCGGTCAAGCGAATTTGAGACTTTTAAATAGACTTTTCTCGCGATTTAACTATCCACACGTAATGAAACTTGGTACAGCAAATGTTTATACACATTGTAATGCACTGGAGTCTAATTTAGTTCAATTGTTTACATAACTTCAAAATGGCGGCTGTGCGAATTATTTCACTGACATTCTATATCTCCGAAACTATTACAGATATCACCCTGCAATTTAGTACGGTGATAAAGGGTACTGATACAAGTTTACCTATGTATATTTCATAAACTTGTAAAGTAGAAAACGAACATGGCGACCAAGCGAAGTTGAGACTTTTAAATAGACTTTTCTCACGATTTAACCATCCAAACGTAATGAAACTAGGTACAGCAAGTGTTTATACACATAGTAATGCACTGGAGTCTAATTAGTTCAATTGTTTACATAACCTCAAAATGGCGGCTGTGCGAAATATTTCACTGACATTCTATATCTCCGAAATTATTACAGATATTACCCTGCAATTTTGTACGGTGATAAAGGGTACTGGTACAAGTTTATCTATGTATATTTCATAAACTTGTAAAGTAAAAAACGAACATGGCGACCAAGCGAATTTGAAATATTTTAATAGATTTTTCTCGTGATTTAACTCTCTGAGCGCAGTGAAATGTGGTACAGTAAATGATTTTGCAGATTGTAATGCACTGCCATCTAATTTAAATCAATTGTTTACATAACCTCAATATGGCGGCTGTGCGAAATTTTAAAATTAAGTTTTTATTTCTTGTGTCGTAATCATGCGATGGAAGTGAATGTTTGAATAATGAACCTAGGCAATAATTGTCATTGAATGGTACATAATTCTATGGCCTATACATATAACAATCCTAAATGGCGAGCTTCCGAAATATTTAGACGGTTCTCAATATCTATGAATCTTTTACAGCAACCAAACTGAATTTGTTTATGTTCATAGAGACTATGAACATATGTTCACTTATAGGACTTTCATTAACCTGGTGAGCACAAATCCAACATGGCGGCGACGCGAAGTATAAATATTTAAATGGACGATTCTCGCGAATTAACTATCCGAGTGCTGTGAAACGTTGCGCGTTAAATGCTTATACAAATGTTGATCCACTGGCATCTAATTTATTTCAATTGTTTGCATAATCACAAGATGGCTGCTGTGCGTAATTTTAAAATCTCGTTTTTAATTCTTGTGTTCTAATCATGCGATTGAAGTTTGAATACCACACGTACACAATAATCTTAATGTAATAGTACAAAAATAAAAATCCAACCTGGCGACAATCTGAAATATTTAGACGGTTCTCAATATCTACGAATCTGTTACAACAATTAAACTGAAATTTTGTATGTTGATAGAGGCAATTAACATGAGCAGGATATATGAAAATAGGCTGTATAGTTCTTCACGGAACTACTTGTTTAATATTCAGGTTTTAAAGGGGTGTTAACGGGATTAAAATTGCATTTCATTGAATAACAATACGACACGATTAGGACGCGAGCGACGCCGCGGGTACCTGATAGTACATGTATATATATAAATAAAATTTAGAGTCGGTCAATACAATGTAAGTAGGGGAGTAGTGAGAGTTCTGCCCCCTCCCGCCACCTCACCTCCAGACGTCACATACTAACCCGCAATACATTCAGGGGCAAAGTCGATATCACTCGAACCCATGGTCCGATTTTGACATGCGACATATCGTTGGACTCGGGCTGACGCCCTCTTTCCAATGGAAAACTCATTTCAACCCCTAAATAAAACCTACCCCTACTAGGGGTGAAATTGTAATTTTTCAGTAAAATTCACGTTACAAATGCGACAGACATGAGGGGCGCTACCAGTATGAACTTAAACGTTGTTGCTCATAAAGCGCATGCGTTTTGTCGGATGCCGCTATGAATCATCATTTTTATTTTGTTTATTTACGCATGCGCACTTGGGGGTTTTGTAAGAGGGCGGACATTTTAAATAATTATTTATGGATGAGATTTTTTAAAATTTAATTTAACCAAAAGATAGAAAACTAATAGGTCATGTGCTTTTTAATATCTTACGAACTAAGAAAGCTCCGGACTTGTATGAGAGGTCGTTGGATTTGGGATGACACCCCGTTTTTTAATGTAGTTTTGATTTTTGTCAAAAGGGCCTAAGTGCACTTTTGTTAATATCTTGCGAACCAATAAGGCTACGGGCTTGTATGAGGGGTCGTTGGATTTGGGATAACGCCCCTATTTTTATGAACTTCTGATTTTTGTCAAATTGGCCTAAGTGCACATTTGTTAATATTTTGCGAACCAATAAGGATACGGACTTGTATGAGGGGTCGTTGGATTTGGGAAGACGCCTCGTTTTTTAATGTAGTTTTGATTTTTTTGTCAAAAGGGCCTAAGTGCACTTTTTGTTAATATTTTGAGAACTAAGAAGGCTACGGTCTTGTATGAGGGGTCGATGGATTTGGGATGACAACCCGTTTTTTAATGTAGTAAAGATTTTTTGTCAAAAGGGCCTAAGTGGACTTTTGTTAATATTTTCGAACGAAGAAGGCTACGGACTTGTATGAGGGGTATTAGCATTTGGGGTGATGCCCTGTTTTTTAATTGATTTTTTGATTTTTGTCAAAAGGGCCTAAGGCCCTATTTTTTACCTGTTTAAATTTATATTAAGAGTGGTCGTTGAGAGAGCCGGTACTGTTGTTATGTGTCTCAACGAGCCTGTTGTCGAGCACAGTGACCATGCCTGGAAGAAATGAATTTTTATTTTGGCTGGATGGCGGGGCAGGTTATTACGATTGGTTTTGTGATATTTCCTATGACGAATGGAGGCCAATAATTGAAAATGCGTGAAGCATGCTAAGATTTTTACCCCTGAAGGGGATCTTTAACATGCTAGTAAATGGCAATAAGCGAGACTGCTGTCTGGCACAGTAAATGGTTTTAGAATATGGAAACCTATAACATTTGCTCGACCAAGTCATGTGCATGTACGCAAAGAGCCAAAACGGTAAGGGCATTGGCCTGAAATGTTATAAACTAAATATTGAACTGGGTAAAGTCATGTGTTTTAGGGTGAAAGTATGTGGTTATCATGATCATGTATTGAGGATGGCCGCTTGCTAATGATTATTATTATTACAGTAAAATGTTTAAGAATAATAATAACAGTAAGACACACATGTTTTTCAATGCTAACTCACACACAGTCCTGCTCACTGGAGACTGAATATTGTACCTAGCCAGAGGCCTCGTGAGAGCTGTTGCTGTTGCTGACGAGGCAGGAATGTCTACGTCAGCAGGAAGTGTGATATCAGCTTACTTGCCTCGTGGTGGTTAGCAGGTGCGACGTTTAAGCAGCCGCCATGTTGGTTCTTATGCAGTAGTACTACCAATGTATAACAGGCAGCCATTTTGGTTCCTTATCAAAAACATGAAGCTAGTATAAGGTACGCAAATCTTATGGAGATTAACGAATGTGGGGAGGCGTGGGAACATGTGAGAGGCAGACATGAGTTCAAGGTCAAAACGCTGAGAAAATGCAACTCTCTCTCTTGCTAAGCAGACTGATAAGAATTGCGTTAGCGATACACTGACAGGACTAGCAAATAGACGTATACAGTAGAGGTGTGGAAGAAAAATCCTTTTATTTTTTTGGTAAGTACCTATGAATGATTATTTTAATAATGTCATGCTAATGAACCTTAAATTTGTAGTTATTGATTAGGTAATTAATGATTTTTATTTATTTATTTATTTGTTTGCAGATAACCGGTATACCTTACATGTCTGAGATACAAGAAACCATTGCGCTCTTGGGTCCACTAGAAGGAAACAGTAACAAGCCAGTGCAAGTGAAGGTGAGATTATTTTTTTAAACTAACTTGTTTCATTTTTGTTTGATATTATTTTATTTTATTTTATGAAATGCATGTATAACCTGAATTTAGGTTTTTATAGTGGTTTATTTTATTTATTTTTAGAAACTTGGAAAGAAAAGCCTTACCGCCGTAGCAGTTGCTGTAAACCCAAGATGCAGTAGAGTGCAACCATTGCTTCCAGGCAGTGAACTATTGAAAACTCAGGTTAAGTCTAACTTAAAAATGCTATTCCATTTTACCACTAATGAAAAACCATAGACAAAAATATTCATTACCTGTACATGACTGGTACAATGATTGCTTTCTTGATTAATGACTATGTATTGGCAACCGGTACAAGACCATATTGGTTGTTTACCGAGAATGTACAAGGCTATGTTGGATTTTCTAAAAACAAAAATTTAAATTTAACTTATGGACGGTTCCCTATGGACTAAACAAATATCTACAGGTTTGAACAAGGTAATCTGAACAAACTGACATGACATTCATTCATTTTTGTTTATATATTGGTTAAAGGGGGATATAAACGACTGTAGCTTTATAAAAAGAAAATACGTACATGGGTTACTGTTAATGCCGACATACAGTTATTATTAAATATTTTTTGATGGTGTTTTGATATATTAATGCCAATTAACGTTAACGTTTTATTTACAAGTATTGATTGATTGATTGATTGATTGATTGATTGAGTGATGGGTTATTTTGTTTGTTTTTAGGTGTGGTCATGCGCCATTAACGTAGTGAACAGACAGCGAACAAGCATACATTGTGCTTTAAAGTACTCTGTGCAACGTTAATAACTTACAATAAGAAAAAGTTTTATTATAACACATGGCGTTAGTACCAAATACAACAAGTGAGCAAGTTGGTTTACCACGTGGGTTAAATTTAAAATCAGAACATTTGAATCCTGGCCTGTAGGCTTTTTGTCGACACATAAACTTGCAAAAGCCGTTTTTTTTTATTTGAACCGAGAAGATGTGGTGCGCTGTGTGTTTTGTCGTATTGAACTTTCACACTGGAAAGAAGAGGATCATCCCTTTAGAGACCATTTGCGATGGTCTCCTTGTTGTCCTTACATGCTTGGAAAACAAGTGGGTAACATACCCGTGTATCCATTTTACCGAACCACAAGGCCATTGGCCGCTACTTACGTTGCTGAATCATTAATAAATAAATAATAATAATAATAATAATGATGTATTACCAGCCAACAACGGTAGTGTCGATATATGTATTCCATATGCCATAGTGTTGAATTGGCATGTGCTTTTGAAAAATTGGGAGTTTGCAAGACTAGAGTACTAGCACACCCAGAGTACAGCTCTGTTGAAACACGTTTAGAATCTTATAAAAATGTTTGGCCATTAATATTAAAACACCTTACCAAACAGCTAAGTGAAGCTGGATTTTTTTATACTGGTGAAGGGGATAAAACAATATTTTTTTATTGTGGATTTGCTCTAAAGGATTGGCAAATGACCCTTTTGTGCAACACGCTCGTGGTTTACCTAACTGTAGATACATGGTGTTGCTTACAGGTCAGGAATTTGTGAACACTATTCGTAAAGAAACCGTGATTGCAGCACAAGACATAAAAGTGCCTTTAGAGTTAGAGCACGCGGAGCAAATACATGAGGCTGAAAAAAAAAGACTTGTCTCACGAACAGATACAAAAGTGTGACCAACAATTATGTAAAATTTGTTATCAAGATGAACTAGGTGTTGTATTTTTGCCTTGTGGACACATGATAGCATGTGTAAAGTGTGAATTGGATCTTAACACTTGTGCTATATGCAGAAAAGTAGTATCTGCTAGCTAGAGATAGGGCATTTCTTGCATAACTAGTATAATTTATTAGCCATGCATAGTGCAAAATCCTTAATTGCATAATATTATTAAAGCTGTTTTAGAGTGTAATAGATATGATTTTCTTTTGTTTATAGACTACTACAATGAATGTTTTGAATGCTGTGGGTCAAGCATGTGGCTTAGAGACAAAAAAAAAAGCTCAGCGAATATCCAACGCATATTCCATTCCACATTATCATGATTCGGAAATTGAAAACAGCATATGGTGATCGTGTACTTTGTGTATGTGAAAACTTTGAGACATTTCTGCCTACACGGTTTAATGATATGGCGGAGAGTGTTTTTGATGAAGTCAATAATGCTGTACAGCCTGTACACTTAATTTATGAAGGTTTTAATAACAATAGGTGCACGGTTCGCTTTAATTAAATAAAAAAACGAATGTCAAATAATAATGGGAGATATAAAAAACTCTGAAGGATGATTCTGGATTAAGAATAGGCTACAAGAAAGACAAGTTAACAGTCCCCTGTTTAGCCTTTGCAGACGACCTTGCACTCCTAGCGTCCAGTGTGGAGGAAGCTAACCATCAACTATCCTCTCTGAACTATATAGCAGCTAAAGTAGGCTTAAAGATCGCCATCAACAAAACACAGTTTATCAGCAACAGCAGAGTTGCACCCGAGTCAATCCCACTGGGGGACAAAGTAGTACAAAGGACTAACTCCTTCAAATACCTAGGAGAATGGATAACCCCAAACATCAATGAAGACCTGGCCATGAACGACAGATGCATCAAACTGGAGAGAGCCTACCACTATGCCAGAATATGTACAAATCCAAATCCCTCTCAATGAATTTCAAACTCAGACACTACAGTACTGTAGTGAGACCATCAGTACTATATGCCTCAGAATGCCCAAATATGGTCAGAAAAGGACAACTCCGGAAATTGGAGCTGAAGGACGGGAAGATTCTACCAAAAATCATGGGCCCTATTAAAGAGGAAGGCAAGTATAGAATCAGGCACAACAATGAACTCTATGAACAAGTGGAGAGCATTACAACAGCTATGAGGAAGAGGAGGCTGATCTTCTATGGTCATATTGTGAGAATGGATAATCAGAGGCTCACCTCCAGAATTTTCAACATTGTCTCTAGAGGGAAAGCAACTAACGCCAAGTGATCGAAACTAGTCAGAAAATACCTTGAACAATTGGATATTGACCCCAGTAACATCTATGACAGGAATAAATACAGGACTTTAGTCAGAACATCAGACTCTCTCCAGTCACTAACAGCAAAAGCAGTGCGTCCAGGAGTAGGTGTGAAATGGACTCAGGAGCGGAAGGACATTCACAGTGCCAGAATGAAGGAATACTGGGCTAGGAGGAAAGCTGCCCGAGATAAGAACCACGTGGTCCACAGCCGGCCCAAACGGAACTTAAAAAAATGGGAGATATAAGTCATGACAATGGACTGAAAGAAAAATATGTGTATAGAATAATAATGTTTTAGTTGTTAGTATTGTCTTAAAAAATATTATCATGAAACCAAAAAAATGTATATAAAGTTTGTAAATAAATGCAAAATGATGTTACAATGTTGTTTTATTCTATACAAAGTTAGAATATTTAACATTGCAGAGTATACATGATTATGACAATAGATGCACACTTAATACAACTCTTTCTCTCTTTACAATAGTCTGTTATAGTTTTTAAACACAAGGCTTGTTGTAGATCTTTTTATAGCAATGTCCATTCACTGTTGTTTTCAAAAAACTGGGGAAGCCGCAATGGTTGAATAGGCATAAAATCCTTATTGTTATTACTATTCAGTCATTTTGATCCTCATGCATATCAAGAGCAGATGTTCTAGTTGTTTCACTCTTTAAAACTACAACAATAACAACAACACTACCTCTTGCATAGTTTGTAATGTTGATGGCTCTTGCGACGTGGAAGATGGATTAAAATAACTTTTAGAACAGGGGTTAAACGTTGCTCATTTAACAATCCACTATTTTGAGTAGCAATATGGTTTTCTTGATTTTTTTTGTCGACGGCAACTGTATTTCATGCAGTACACTACATTGATGATCACTGACTCATAAATCCTCACTATGTTTACTTTTTAGGTCACCACGACAATGTTTGGAACGTTGTTTTGAACAACGCCAAATAACAGTTCCATTTTTATTGGTTCGTTTCACAATATATGAATATCCTTTATAGTATGCATAAGGCTTACCAAACCTAGTCACTGATACTTCCATGTCAACTGTCAAGCATAGACTAAGCTCTAGTAAAGTCAACTTGGTAATAAGAATAATCGTTTAATGTGAGAGCAAATATGGATACAAAGAGTTCAGGTAAAAGTGGAAGCAAATAAGCAAATATAAGAGCCAAGAGTGGGGGTAAAAGTGGTTGCAAAGTGGCAGACCCATTACACAATAATTTCAGCACGACGAAGCTCTTGTTCAATTTCTTTGATTTCCCAATCGTGACCGGTATGCCCAGCTTGTTGTAAAGCTTGCAAGTGTCGAAGCCGTTGAATTAGCTTACTGGGTTTGTTCCAGTATACAAATTTAACAAATTAATTTGTAGGTGTAAACAAAGCATTACCATTATCATCATCTTCTTCTTCTTCTTCTTCCTTCGGCTTTTTCCCAATTAATTGGGGTTGCCGGAGCTAACCAGGCTCATTTTGGTTTTGGCCGGGGATTTAGGGCCGGATGCCCTTCCTGACGCCACGTGATTTTTCAGGTGAAAATGCCACCCCACTGTCACCGGGATTCGAACCCCGGCCGTCCGGGTGAAAGACGAGCAGCTAAGCCACCAGACTCCCCCATCATCATTATCATCATTATCATCATCATCATGATCATCATTATCATCATGACCATCATCACTATTACTATATAGTCCATTTAAATCCTCTTGCAATACCACGTTGTTTATAGTCTGTGTCGACTTTGATAGTGTTGAAGGTTTCTTGTACGTTGACAACTGTCCTAACATGACTTTTTGAGGACATGATAAGTCCTTTTGAACAAACACTGCATTATCTTTAGCCGCAATATCGTTTTCTTGAACTTGCATTATAGCATTTTGAAAATTGTTTGTAAACAGCAACCGTGGTTCGTTTAGAGCACTACATTGATGAACACTCACAGTTAAAACCTTTCCATTTTTACTTTTCAGATTGCCTCGACATTTTGTTGACCTCTCTTTTGAGCATCGCCAGAATATTATTCCATTCACATTCTGGCTATTATAGTTATAAGAGTAGCCTTGATAGAGTGCACGTTGCCTACCTTTGTTGATTGTAGTAAGTTCCATAGTAGTAACTGACCTGTCAGTACGATGTTCACACTACAATGGTTACAACTGTTTTGGTGATGGAGTGACCTACCATAAGCTTATATATTGACTTATGTGTTGGCTTTTGTGTTGGCTTATGAGTTGGCTTTTTTGTTGGTTTTTGTGTTGGCTTTTTGTGTTGGCTTTTTGTGTTGGCTTTTTGTGATGGCTTTTTGTGATGGCTTTTTATGTTGGCTTTTTTGTATTGGCTTTTGTATTGGTCCCATATGTTGGCTTTTGTATTATCTCTCTCATATTTGCTCTTACTTGTAGGCTTATTTGGTCTTGGAAAGTATGTGAGCCCCTTTTTTATGACAGCATAATGCTTACCACAATGTTTGTAAGCAACAACAACAACACACTAAAATTCTAAAAAAACTAAGTATTATAAGGTTAATGATTGACTAAGAATGAAATAAAGGCAGCTAACCTAACCTAACCTTGCATAACCTAAACTAACTTTACCTATCCTCACTTCATTCAACCTAACCTAACCTAACTTTATGTAACCGAACCTAACCTAACATAACAAAACCTTGCCTGAGTGAGTGCTCGTACCCACCGTTAGATAGCATGCTAGTAGTTGAGTTAGTGCTCATATCCACCGCTAGGTAGCTCGCTAGTAGTTCAGTTAGTACGTTCCAAACATTGTCGTGGTGACCTAAAAAAGTAAAAATAGTGAGGTTTTAAGAGTCAGTGATCATCAATGTAGTGTACTGCATGGAACTCAGTTGCCGTCGACAAAAAATCAAGAAAACCATAATGCTACTCAAAATAGTGGATTGTTAAATGAGCAACGTTTAACCCATGTTCTAAAAGTTATTTTAATCCATCTTCCACGTCGCAAGAGCCATCAACATTACAAACTATGCAAGAAGTAGTGTTGTTGTTATTGTCGTAGTTTTAAAGAGTGGAACAACTAGGTCATCTGCTCTTGATATGCAAGAGGATCAAAATGACTGAATAGTAATAACAATAAGGTTTTTACGCCTATTCAACCATTGCGGCTTCCCCAGTTTTTTGAAAACAACAGTGAATGGACATTGCTATAAAAAGATCTACAACAAGCCTTTTGTTTAAAAACTATGACAGACTATTGTAAAGAGAGAAAGAGTTGTATTACGTGTGCATCTATTGTCATAATCATGTATACTCTGAAATGTTAAATATTCTAACTTTGTATAGAATAAAACAACATTGTAACATCATTTTGCATTTATTTACAAACTTTATATACATTTTTTTGGTTTCATGAAAATATTCTTTTAGACAATTCTAACAACTAAAATATTATTATTCTATACACTATTTTTCATTCAGTCCATTGTCATGACTTATATCTCCCATTATTATTTGACATTTGTTTTTTTATTTAATTAAAACGAACCGTGCACCTAATGTTATTAAAACCTTCATAAATTAAGTGTACAGGCTGTACAGCATTATTGACTTCATCAAAAACACTCTCCGACATATCATTAAACCGCGTAGACAGAAATGTCTCAAAGTTTTCACATACACAAACTACACGAACACCATATGCTGTTTTCAATTTCCGAATCATGATAATGTGGAATGGAATATGCGTTGGCTATTCGCTGAGCTTTTCTTTGTCTCTAAACCACAGGCTTGACCCACAGCATTCAAAACAATCATTGTAATAGTCTATAAACAAAAGAAAATCATATCTATTACACTCTAAAACAGCTTTAATAATATTATGCAATTAAGGATTTTGCACTATGCATGGCTAATAAATTATACTAGTTATGCAAGAAATGCCCTATCTCTAGCTAGCAGATACTACTTTTCTGCATATAGCACAAGTGTTAAGATCCAATTCACACTTTACACATGCTATCATGTGTCCACAAGGCAAAAATACAACACCTAGTTCATCTTGATAACAAATTTTACATAATTGTTGGTATCTGTTCGTGAGACAAGTCTTTTTTTTTTTCAGACTCATGTATTTGCTCCGCGTGTTCTAACTCTAAAGGCACTGTTATGTTTTGTACTCCAATCACGTTTTCTTTACGAATAGTGTTCACAAATTCTTGACCTGTAAGCAACACCATGTATCTACAGTTAGGTAACCAACGAGCGTGTTGCACAAAAGGGTCATCAGTCATTTGCCAATCCTTTAGAGCAAATCAACAATAAAAACATATTGCTTTATCCCCTTCACTTAGCTGTTTGGTAAGGTGTTTTAATATTAATGGCCAAACATTTTTATAAGATTCTAAACGTTTTTCAACAGAGCTGTACTCTGGGTGTGCTAGTACTCTAGTCTTGCAAACTCCCAATTTTTCAAAAGCACATGGCTATTCAACACTGTCTATGGCATATGGAATACATATATCGACACTACCGTTGTTGGCTGGTAATACATCATTATTATTATTATTATTATTATTATTATTATTTATTAATGATTCAGCAACGTAAGTAGCGGCCAATGGCCTTGTGGTTCGGTAAAATGGATACACGGGTATGTTACCCACTTGTTTTCCAAGCATGTAAGGACAACAAGGAGACCATCGCAAATGGTCTCTAAAGGGATGATCCTCTTCTTTCCAGTGTGAAAGTTCAATACGACAAAACACACAGCGCACCACATCTTCTCGGTTCAAATAAAAAAAAACGGCTTTTGCAAGTTTATGTGTCGACAAAAAGCCTACAGGCCAGGATTCAAATGTTCTGATTTTAAATTTAACCCACATGGTAAACCAACTTGCTCACTTGTTGTATTTGGTACTAACGCCATGTGTTATAATAAAACTTTTTCTTATTGTAAGTTATTAACGTTGCACAGAGTACTTTAAAGCACAATGTATGCTTGTTCGCTGTCTGTTCACTACGTTAATGGCGCATGACCACACCTAAAAACAAACAAAATAACCCATCACTCAATCAATCAATCAATCAATCAATCAATCAATCAATACTTGTAAATAAAACGTTAACGTTAATTGGCATTAATATATCAAAACACCATCAAAAAATATTTAATAATAAACTGTATGTCGGCATTAACAGTAACCCATGTACGTATTTTCTTTTTATAAAGCTACAGTCGTTTATATCCCCCTTTAACCAATATAAAAACAAAAATGAATGAATGTCATGCCAGTTTGTTCAGATTATCTTGTTAAAACCTGTAGATATTTGTTTAGTCCATAGGGAACCGTCCATAAATTAAATTTAAATTTTTGTTTTTAGAAAATCCAACATAGCCTTGTACATTCTCGGTAAACAACCAATATGGTCTTGTACCGGTTGCCAATACATAGTCATTAATCAAGAAAGCAATCATTGTACCAGTCATGTACAGGTAATGAATATTTTTTGTCTATGGTTTTTCATTAGTGGTAAAATGGAATAGCATTTTTAAGTTAGACTTACCTGAGTTTTCAATAGTTCACTGCCTGGAAGCAATGGTTGCACTCTACTGCATCTTGGGTTTACAGCAACTGCTACGGCGGTAAGACTTTTCTTTCCAAGTTTCTAAAAATAAATAAAATAAACCACTATAAATACCTAAATTCAGGTTATACATGCATTTCATAAAATAAAATAAAATAATATCAAACAAAAATGAAACAAGTTAGTTTAAAAAAATAATCTCACCTTCACTTGCACTGGCTTGTTACTGTTTCCTTCTAGTGGACCCAAGAGCGCAATGGTTTCTTGTATCTCAGACATGTAAGGTATACCGGTTATCTGCAAACAAATCAATAAATAAATAAATAAAAATCATTAATTACCTAATCAATAACTACAAATTTAAGGTTCATTAGCATGACATTATTAAAATAATCATTCATAGGTACTTACCAGAAAAATAAAAGGATTTTTCTTCCACACCTCTACTGTATACGTCTATTTGCTAGTCCTGTCAGTGTATCACTAACGCAATTCTTATCAGTCTGCTTAGCAACAGAGAGAGTTGCATTTTCTCAGCGTTTTGACCTTGAACTCATGTCTGTCTCTCACATGTTCCCACGCCTCCCCACATTCGTTAATCTCCATAAGATTTGCGTACCTTATACTAGCTTCATGTTTTTGATAAGGAACCAAAATGGCTGCCTGTTATACATTGGTAGTACTACTGCATAAGAACCAACATGGCGGCTGCTTAAACGTCGCACCTGCTAACCACCACGAGGCAAGTAAGCTGATATCACACTTCCTGCTGACGTAGACATTCCTGCCTCGTCAGCAACAGCAACAGCTCTCACGAGGCCTCTGGCTAGGTACAATATTCAGTCTCCAGTGAGCAGGACTGTGTGTGAGTTAGCATTGAAAAACATGTGTGTCTTACTGTTATTATTATTCTTAAACATTTTACTGTAATAATAATAATCATTAGCAAGCGGCCATCCTCAATACATGATCATGATAACCACATACTTTCACCCTAAAACACATGACTTTACCCAGTTCAATATTTAGTTTATAACATTTCAGGCCAATGCCCTTACCGTTTTGGCTCTTTGCGTACATGCACATGACGTGGTCGAGCAAATGTTCTAGGTTTCCATATTTTAAAACCATTTACTGTGCCAGACAGCAGTTTCGCTTATTACCATTTACTAGCATGTTAAAGATCCCCTTCAGGGGTAAAAAAATCTTAGCATGCTTCACGCATTTTCAATTATTCGCCTCCATTCGTCATAGGAAATATCACAAAACCAATCGTAATAACCTGCCCCGCCATCCAGCCAAAATAAAAATTCATTTCTTCCGGGCATGGTCACTGTGCTCGACAACAGGCTCGTTGAGACACATAACAACAGTACCGGCTCTCTCAACGACCACTCTTAATATAAATTTAAACAGGTAAAAAATAGGGCCTTAGGCCCTTTTGACAAAAATCAAAAAATCAATTAAAAAACAGGGCATCGCCCCAAATGCTAATACCCCTCATACAAGTCCGTAGCCTTCTTCGTTCGAAAATATTAACAAAAGTGCACTAAGGCCCTTTTGACAAAAAAAATCATAACTACATTCAAAAACGGGGCGTCATCCCAAATCCAACGACCCCTCATACAAGACCGTAGCCTTCTTAGTTCTCAAAATATTAACAAAAAGTGCACTTAGGCCCTTTTGACAAAGAAAAATCAAAACTACATTTAAAAACGGGGCGTCATCCCAAATCCAACGACCCCTCATTCAAGTCCGTAGCCTTCTTCGTTCTCAAAATATTAACAAAATGTGCACTTAGGCCCTTTTGAAAAAATAATCAAAACTACATTCAAAAACGGGGCGTCATCCCAAATCCAACGACCCTTCATACAAGTCCATAGCCTTCTTCGTTCTCAAAATATTAACAAAGGTGCAATTAGGCCCTTTTGACAAAAATAAAAACTACATTAAAAATCTTCCCAATTCCAACGACCCCTCATACAAGTCCGTAGCCTTATTGGTTCGTAAAATATTAACAAAAGTGCACTTAGGCCATTTTGACAAAAATCAAAACTACATTCAAAAACGGGGTGTCATCCCAAATCCAACGACCTCTCATACAAGTCCGTAGCTTTCTTAGTTCGTAAGATAGTAAAAAGCACATGACCTATTAGTTTTCAATCTTTTGGTTAAATTAAATTTTAAAAACCTCATCCATAAATAATTATTTAAAATGCCCGCCCTCTTACAAAACTCCCAAGTGCGCATGCGTAAATAAACAAAATCAAAATGGTGATTCATAGCGGCATCCAGCAAAACGCATGCGCTTTATGAGCAACAACGTTTAAGTTCATACTGGTAGCGCCCCTCATGTCTGTCGCATTTGTAACCTGAATTTTACTAAAAGATTACAATTCCATCCCCTAGTAGGGGTAGGTTTTATTTAGGGGTTGAAATGAGTTGTCCATTGGAAAGAGGGCGTCAGCCCGAGTCCAACGATATGTCGCATGTCAAAATCGGACCATGGGTTTGAGTGATATCGACATTGCCCCTGAATGTATTGCGGGTTAGTATGTGACGTCAGAGGGAGAGGCGGCGGGAGGGGGCAGAACTCTCACTACTCTCCTACTAATGTAATCTCAATTACTGGGGCATGCAAAAAATAACCTTAAAAATTACACTTGATTAAAATACTGTAGTTTCCAAGTCGTATCTTGTGTATATTGTGTTTGAAATTATTGTTGGGAATTTTCTGTGATTTTACAATATTTGACACCGGGGAATTACCCCCATTTGCAAATAAAGTAAATGAATGGATAAAAAAGACACATTTTGAACAGAAAGAACTCGCTAAAGAAACTAGAGGCATTTTACTGTTGGTCTAATAAATTTCACGATCACTATGTATTAACATGTTTAGTATTTCTGTAAATAGGGGCTAGCTTTCTTGGCTATTATGAAATTCAATTCTGGTCTGAGGGCTGGAACGGGGTATACTCAGCCCCCTAAGGCAAAACTGAGAAGAGGCTGGAAGTTTTTTCCATGGTTTTCCACCTCTACTCTTTGCAAATGATGGGATGGTACCCAACTTAAGGCCACAGCCGCTTCCTACCCAAATCCTACCTCAATTAGAAATAAACACACTAGTAGAGACATCACAGTGACACAAGTTATAAGACGAATTCTACACACGAACGTGAACCTGTTCAGTGCAGGCAACGGTATCGGCATCAGCATGAGAACGAAGCACACATCACTCAAACAGCTAAGTGCACAATCCTCAATAACCTGACCATTTACTAACAACCACATATTCACACTAAGCAAGCAAACTTGACGGTCAATCCCCACTATTAATGTATCAATACAAAATTAAATATCTTGACTAGTTGTGCTAGTTTATTTACTACTGCAACTAAATGAGTGTATATATATATATATATATATATATATTGAACCCTTGCAAAGAAGCATATGAGACTCAGTTTCGGGGGTGTATCGGTTCATATCGTAAGTTGTTGTCAAAGCGCTTCATTAACTTGCAGGGTAACATATAACAAAATAACATGCAGGAAAGAGTGAAGCCAGGGTTAAAACAAATGAATTTAATAAACAAATCACCATATTTACACTCAACAATTAACAAAATAAAACTCCCATCTGACTCCCACTTAATAAAAATGCCAAAAACTAGGCCAAAATCTCTGGAGAGATTAATTACATGGACCAAGTGTCCCTAAAGAAAATAACAAAGGAGACTATGTATGCGCGTATGTCGTTCTACATGCATCACGATGTGTACAAACGAATGCGTGATTCGTCATCATCCAGAATAATCATTCAGACAACGAATCCGCATTTCTTAGAGCTAGACCGACACGGGGGAACACAACTACAATACTTAAAAACTAAACCGACACTTCCTAGACTTAATATAAACAACACAACAATTTCCGCGTGAAATTGGAATCAAATTGCCGTAGCAACAGTTACTGCCTAAAAACTTAGGACTTCTCATACAAATCAACACAAGTACATTAACACGTGACCAATAAGAAAATACACATATGACCGCCGTCAAATTTACAAGTACTCTACCACTACACCGCACAGGTGTGACACTAAATTACATGAATCGAGTCATAAACAAAACAATAGGCTCACAGCCAACATTTACGTTATTAATACAATATTTTACCCATACAACGTACAACAAGCCGTTACACACATGGCGAACTCCCAATTAATCATGGCTTAAAAAATAACCATCACAATGAACAGGTTTGCTACATGAAAGCTTACAGGGGTCAGTCGGACAATCAGGACTGCCTATCAAAATAAGTCACAGGCAAAACGGGCGATTTGTGGAACTCTGCATATCTGTCAACCCACGTGCTAATAACCTCGACCTCCCAGAACATGGGGTCGAATCTCGAAGAAGTGTGCCCCAAAGCACAATAATACGTGTGTGTGTGTCAGAATAATATGGACAAGAAACAGCGGTCTCCCTAGAGCACCCTGTCTTTCCATCAAAAATACAACAACAACAAAAATATGAGGGCGGTAGGACCTCTACCCCCTCCTCACGTAGAATCAACACACACTTGACACAGTAACACACACAGAATCACACGTATGGGTTTCGACAGACCCTGAAATAAAAAGACATAAATATATTCCACTTGCTGGCGCCACCGTTCTATGCCGTGACTAGTTAACCTGAAAAGGACTTAAGAAAAATCTATCAAAATTAGAACGAAGGTGTTCTACAAATTACATTTTAAGTTGGTGCGCTTGGCAACCCTAATATGAACAATAACCTGTTCAGCAAATATCTTACAGTAATTACCTCCCTTTCCTATCACAAATATTAACGTTAATAAAGCACCACTTATCGAATGTAACGGGTTTCGCATTTGCATGGATAAAAATCACGTACGCACGCCGCGCACATTAAATATGACTCCCAAAGAAAAACAAATATACAACAAACACTTTGGCCACGCGCCAACGGACATTTAAAACATTTAGTGTCGGTGCAAGAAAAACTCTAAACAACAAGAAAAGAAACATGAACTATTTACAAAAGTTCCCCGGCCAAATCTAACTACATAATTGAAATAATTCAATTGTTGTACATCACCGATCAGCTTGTAGAACTTAAGACATCCTTCTCAGCCCATTTCCCTATGGACAGATTAACACTCCATCGTGGTCGTCTGCGTTGAATCGTTGAAGATCATCCCAACTCCAAACCACGTGTTGAGCATCTTGGTATCGACTCCTTGGCAGAAAAGTTCAATGTTAATTATTTGACCTAGCTATAATCGCTTGCAGGTTACTCAATTCGCCCACAAATTGTCCTAATGCGATTAATTGCTAAGACTGGCCCTAGATATCTCGCACACACGCACAATAAACACATGAAAAATACACTGAAATTTGTACATAAAATATACACCTCGAGACCACGTCACTGGCTCGATAATGAGTTTAAAATCTTGACTGCACAGGCAGTCGCTATCTTGCTCGGTATTTCCGTACTGTACTGTTGACCTTCGCTCTGGTGAGCGCTAATTAGGCTGTTACAAGACTTGCCCCTCAGAGCTGAAATAGCCGTCTTTAAGAAAATGTTACAAGTCACCACGCACACTGCGTGAAATATTAGCTCACAAAATAAATTTGACTTCAGATAAAATGTACTAGAGCTTTAAAATTCGTTATTACGACTGATGTGAATTTAGCTCCTCAGAGCTCACAAATAAAATAACTTCAACTAATTTAGAGCGTTAAAATCGTTGTACAAACGGGCGTGAATTTAGCCTCTCAAGGCTCCAAAACGAATGACTTAGAGAAGCGTCATGCCAAACTATTTATTAGAAACTGACATGGGACGGAGGAGTGGGGTGGAATCAGATAAAAATTTCCAGAGTTTTTATCTCACAAATATGGGACTAGCGTCAATCTTCTTCAAATAAATCAAACGTCTCAATGCACTCGTGCGGAGATCGGTCCGATCGGCGGTTCTTTAGATAATCAATTCCGCGGGCTTTTTACTACTGACGCTGTCCATCGCGTGATCACGACTTGGTCTCTCGTTATTGGCTGATTCAATCGTAGGTTCGTTGCAAGTGACTCGTGATCATTCCTTTATGCTTCCAATTCTGGAGCAAGTAGTTGCTCAATTTGGCCTTGAACCCGGCTAAATCTGACCGTCCCCCAAGAATAGCTACCAGCTCTGCTCCTGTGGCAATCATTACGAAACGCTAGCCTCCCTTTTATCCATGTCCACTTCCTCAAGTACTGCCTGGGCTGCAGTAATAATAATAATAAATATGAATACTTATTTATCGTAGATCAATAAGGGTTCAATATATATAGTAAATACCGTTTGAAAATCCCTCAGTATGCTTTCCTTCGAAGGGGAAGTAAAGCCGGCGGTCCCATGTCATAGATTTATGGCATGTTAAAGAACCTTCCACTAATTACACATGTGTGAAGCTAAATTATATATAGGTTAAACATTTGACTAACGTTCTTAGGTTCCTACGTTCGTTGCCAAGAGCCGACTGCGGTGGCGTCTGGTAGCTAAGTTCTGAACTAGTAGTCGTTGTCGTTTGGCGGCAAAAGTAGGAACTATTTGAAGAATTAAAACGTCTGCAGTCCTTACTTGTATTAAGAAACAGATAACACACACTAATACAGTCATCACAATTAACACCGGTTATCAGACAGATTCTACACACAACCAAAGTACACGGGGCTAAATGACTGCGTTATCGCAGCCCCTAAACTTAAGAACCAACTGTTTAGGAACAAGTGTTAAACTGTTCGCCAAACCTCTAGTCGCCTTTGTTGGGAGTCCCGTTATTCCCTGGCCACGAGGGGTCTGCTACCCTACCTCTCGCCGCTCCCCAAGTACAGTACATTCCTTCGCCAGTGTCATAATTGTGCCCAAGCAAGTCACCACGGGGTGAATGTGCTGCAGACCTGCTGCCATGCAATCTCGGAAAACTATATCGAACGAGTGACAGTGTATTAATTGTATCAACATGTATTGTATATAACTGTGTAATATAGGCTAATATAATTACTTAAATGTTCCACAGAAGTCCAGTGATTTGATATCCCAGCACTATAAATTACAGTCCACCAGAGTATATTCTTCACATTTATTATCAAACTTTCTTCATGGTCCTCCGGGCCGGATTTCTGTGGAACATCGGACGTGTGTTATGAGCTCGTGCATCATTTCATATCGATGCCTTGCGTTGTGCATTGTTACGGTAGCCTCAACGCGAAGTATGAGCGGTAATCGTGTGTTTCTTCGATGATTCGTATTAACTACAGCGCGCAGTGGCGCATATTGAACCTCGAGATATTACGCATGGATGGAATTCAACTTTAAGCAGCTTCGGTAAGTACATACTCATTTCTGGTTACCTGTATTCCTGTATGCTATTCCCATTATGGATCATAAATTGAAAGCACTTCTCGTAAAGACTAGGGGCCTCGCAAAGGCAAATATTACTCGTTTGCATAACTTCGTCAAGAGCTTCCAACCTGGGTCAAGTATTAACGCAATAAGGGTAAGGTTAGACGATCTACCAAAATTAAGGCAGAAGTACGAAGACGCGTAGGAGAGATTAGAATTAGAAGACGAATCCGAGGACCACAGTGAAGATAGGAATACTTTTGAGACTATGTATTATGATCTCGTTGATAAAATGACCACGTTGATTGAAGATAGCGTAGAGTTACGATTAAAATAGAACAATCCTTCGAGTACTAAAAGTCATGGTCAGTCTAGTTCCGGAAAGAGAGAGCTGACACTTCCTACAATTAAATTACCTTCATTCGGGGGACATATCACTGAATTCCGTCATTTTTGTGACACATTTACTAGCCTGGTAATAAACAATCAAGCAATTGACGATATACAACGATACCACTATTTGTTATCTTCATTAACGGGTGAGATAGGTTGGTAGGACACATACTAAGACACCCAGGAATAGCAAGCGTAGTTATGGAAGGAAGGGTCGAGGACAAAAACTGTAGGGGTAGACCAAGGTTAGAATATGTTAAACAGATTGCCTCGGATGTAGGGTGTCAGAGCTATGTAGAGATGAAACGATTAGCTCAGGACAGGGAGACATGGAGAGCTGCATCAAACCAGTCAAAAGACTGAAGACTCAAACAACAACAACATTAACGGGTGAAGCACATGGCCAGATTAAGAACCTTCCCATAACGGGTCCTAATTTTAAAATTGCTTGGCAAACTGTCTGTCTGAGATACAATAATCTGAGATTGCCACAGCACACATCAACAACTTGCTGAACCTTCCACGTGTACACAATGAATCACCCACAGAGTTACGAGCACTTCTAAATCAGGTATCAAGTAACTTAAATGCACTTGAAGCACTTGAACTTGAAATCCCTCTTCACGGAATCCTTCTAGCGCAATTAATTCTTGAAAATACTGATGACGTCTGAAGAAAACAGTGGGAGCTGTCGTCATCAAATTCACAATTCCCAAGACTGGAAATGCTAAGTAAATTTTTAGAGGACAGATGTCAAGCCCCAGAATTAATCAATGGTAACCGAATTCCTACCCCAGTTGTCAATTCTACCACTCAAAACATCACTAGAAAGAAGCTCACGAACCAAGTCAGACAAGTGTATGTTTCAAGTAACAATAATTGTTTATTTTTACTGGCGTGCACCCTCTTTATAAATGTCAAGACTTTTCCAGTGTTAGTGTTGCACAACGAACAGAATTTGCCAAACAGCATAAATTGTGTACAAATTGTTTGAGACATGGTCACATTGTTGGTGATTGTTCTTCAGGTTTTTGCTATTCTTGTGGTTTGAAGCATCACACACTACTTCACCGCGACCGAGGAACTGGTCGTCCTCCTACCCCTAGGCCGCCTGATAACACGCATGATAGGCAACAGGCAAGACCCAACAACTCTAATGTTACGCAACAACGTGCCGACACAGCGTCCTATTGCTCACTTAAAATAAAACCGCATACTCATATATTGCTCTCGACTGCATTGGTAAAGGTGCGTGATGGGGAGGACCGACTTCAGACTTGCCGAGTCCTGCTAGAGTCGGGCAGTCAAGCACACTTCATCACGACTGCCTGCACACAACGACTGAACTTAAAGAAGGTATGGAATAGAATTCCAATCCAGGGTATAAGTAGTATCGACGCAGAGTCGCATCATAGTGCAAACATAGAGGTGCATTCCATTACTAGCAACTATCAAGTAGTTATTAATTGTGCTGTATTGTCACGAATTTCAGCTGAATTGCCAGGATCATACATTAACTATCAAGACTGGCAAATTCCCGAAGAACTGGCCTTAGCTGACCCCAGCTTCAACCAGCCAGGTCAGATTGATATGTTAATCGGGGCAGAGATATTTTTTGATCTTCTTAGGCCTGAAAGACGCACGAGGAGTGGACCCTATCCAGTTCTTCAAAACACGGAATTCGGTTGGATTGTAGCGGGACAGTTTCAAATGGATAAGGCGAGCGGTCCGGGTTCACCACCTGTAAAGTCATTCTTCACTATGAATGACCATTCACTCGACCAGCAACTTCAACGATTCTGGGAATTAGAAGAGATCACTCAACCAATCAGATCGAATGATGAAATGGAGTGTGAAAGGCATTTTGTTGACACAGTCAGACGGGATGCAGGAGGTAGATTCACGGTACGACTCCCACTCTGTGGAAAACCATCAGAACTTGGAAACTCACTAACAATGGCTACGTCACGGTTTCACAATCTCGAGAGACGCCTTGAAAGAAACCCTCAGTTGAAGGGGGATTACGTCAGCTTTTTAGAAGAGTACGAGACTCTAGGGCATATGGAGCCTATAACCATGGCGTCTGATAAGGAGGAGCTGAGCTGCTTCATGCCCCATCATCCAGTGTTCAAGGAGTCAAGTTCAACTGCAGGAACCAGGGTTGTATTCGATGCCTCCGCCAGTACTACCACCGGACGGTCATTCAATGACATCCTCAGGGTTGGTCCGACAATCCAGCAAGATATCTGGTCCATTATCACCAGATTTCGCACTCACCAAATATGCTTTACGGCAGACATTCGACAGATGTACCGGCAGATAAGGGTTGATAGTCATGACCGCAGACTTCAGAGAATCGTGTGGCGATCATCCTCAGAAGATCCTGTAAAACATTACCAGCTCAACACCATCACCTACGGCACAGCGTCAGCACCCTTCCTCGCCACTAGATGCCTCCAACAGCTCGCTATGGAAGAATCAGACAGCTTTCCTGAAGCAGCGAAGATTTTACAGAGAGACTTCTACATTGATGACCGTATGTCTGGAAGTGCGACCGTCGAGGACGCGTTAGACACTCAAAATCAACTCATCAACCTTCTACAAACTGGAGGGTTCCAGCTACGAAAATGGTGTTCGAATCATCCCCGACTACTTGAAGCAGTTCCTTCGGAGTGGCGAGAAACCCAGCTCCCACTTCAACTAGAAAATGGGGAAAACATTAAGACATTAGGCTTGCTTTGGCATCCTGCTAGTGACCAACTGCAAGTCGTAAACGGCAACTTACAACTACGCAACCCAGTAACAAAACGGAAGGTACTATCAACCATAGCTCCAATCTACGACCCACTTGGGCTAGTGAGTCCAATCATCATCTCCTGCAAGTTCTTCTTACAGCAACTGTGGCAGCTACGTCTAGGGTGGGATGAAATTTTACCACCAGAGCTACTTCATCGTTGGCAGAAGTTGTGCGGCGAACTTCCACTTCTCAACCAAATTCGGATCGACAGACTTGTATTGGCAAAGGGAACTCCGTTGAACATACAACTGCATGGTTTTTCGGATGCATCTGAGAAGGGATATGGTTGTTGCATTTATCTTAGATCTGAAACTCAAGATGGAGACTGCGTTACGAAACTGTTGAGTGCTAAATCCAGAGTTTCACCATTGAAGCGGGTTTCTCTACCCCGTCTAGAGTTGTGTGGAGCCCTACTTTTATCTCGGCTGATTAAGAAGGTCAACTCAATCCTAAATCTGAATGTCACTAGCGTTCATCTCTGGACAGATTCGACTATAGTTCTTGCATGGATTGCAGCGTCTCCCAACCGCTGGAAGACATTCATTGCCAATCGAGTTGCGGAAATTCAGCAAAACACGTTGATTAGGGACTGGAAACACGTTGCCTCGGTTGATAACCCTGCTGACATGATTTCTCGGGGGGTCACTCCAGAAACTCTCATTTCCAACGCCATGTGGTGGAACGGACCGTCGTGGCTTATGAAGCATTCGGCATCCTGGCCTACATCAGCCCCTTTATTAATACCTCAGGACATCCCAGAACAGAAAAAAACTGTTGTTAGCCTGATAGCAGCTCAACCTCAAGATGATTTCATGAAGCGGTTCTCCAAGTTAACGCGTCTCACGAGAGTAACAGCATATTGTATCAGATTTGCCGCAAATGCCAGATGTCCTCGCAATCAAAGAAAACCGGGTGAATTGGAGTTCGAAGAACTGCGTGTTGCATTACATGCATGCATCAAAATAGCCCAAGCTTCAGAATATGGTCCAGAAATTAACGATCTTCGGATGACAAGGGCCATTAGTTAAGGAAGCAAGTTAATACCTCTGAATCCTTTCCTCTGTGACCAAAATATCCTTCGGGTAGGTGGTCGACTACAACAATCTGATCTTCCGTTTAACCACAAACATCAGATAATTTTACCGCCAAGGCATCAACTAACTAAACTGATCATTGAAAATGAACATCTACGCCTGCTTCATACTGGATGTCAACTACTACTGTCGTCGTTACGTGAGCAGTACTGGATACCTAATGGCAAGAGTACGATTCGTCACATCATTTATTTTCGTATTATCTGCCACAAACTTAAGGCAAAAAAGCTGAACAACTAATGTGTCAACTGCCGAATTACAGAGTAACTCCAGTCAATCCATTTATCCACTGCGGAATCGACTACGCGGGACCATTCTACATAAAGGCAGGCTCTCGCAAAACCAGATCCAAAATCAAGAGTTATGTAGCACTCTTCGTATGCCTTTCTACTAGGGCAGTGCATCTAGAGATTGTAAGCAGTATGACTAAGTAAGTAAGTAAGTAAGTAAGTAATAATTTATTTAAACCAAATCTACTTGTTAATTGTCACTTTAACTCAGAGAGTCATATCGTGACATACAGACAATAAACACATATAAAACATAAATTTACAGTATGGCGTTAAATAATTAAACCAAATGTTCATTCGGCATTTCATAGCTTCCACGTTATTTCAAAACTTAATAATGCTTTGCAGTAGTTATCTTCATTCACAATATCACTGGGCAACTTTTCTGATGGAGACTGCACAATGTTCTTTCTTAATCATAAATGTGGACACAGTGTTCTTCATTTTTAGACAGTTCTCCATGGGAGACACATCACAGAAAGAATTACTTTTATTTCCCTATCGAGCCCTTACTGACTGTAAGAGTCTGATAAGTTTTGTAGTAAGGAAAAAAAAACATCAAACTCACAGGAAAAATCTACAGACAGCAATATGTGGCTGTACTGTAGTAATCGTATAGGCTACCTAGTTAATACAGATAGGCTCTCCTAGGCTTTAACAAGATTTATAGCTTAGGAAGCCGTCTCCTGTACTTGAATGCTTAATTTACATGCATCTTTGTTCTGAATCTCATCCGACGCTTTCTTATTCCACATTGCCCTGATGGTATTAAAATATTTTGCTAATTGACCTGCTTTCCCCCATTCCCTTTTTAGTAATTTAATTAAAGTGTGATACTCATTTTCATTTTCTATTCTGTTTAGATCTGCTTTGTCTACAAACTTTGCTCTTATCATTTTAATTTCCATGCATTCCCTGATCAGGTGCGCTGCACCCATAATCTTCCCACAAAACAGGCAAATGTCCTCTTTTCCTACTTCTCTCAACGCTTTGTTCTTATACACCCCCATTAACCACCAAATTATCCCTCTCATTTCTCTTTTCATTAGGCATGCAGTATGACTACACAGGCCTTCATTGCTTCTCTAAGGCGTTTCATATCCCGTAGAGGCAGGCCAGCCCATGTGTTTTCTGATAACGGCAGAAATTTCGCTGGAGCCAATAGGGAACTGGAGGAGATAAGAAGATTGTTCAAAGAAGGACAGCATCAACCTTTGCAAGCAGTGAAGGAATTCAGTGGCATTTTATTCCTCCTCAAGCTCCGCACTTTGGAGGAATATGGGAGGCGAGTGTCAAATCTTTTAAACACCATCTTCGGCGAGTGATGGCACCGCATACCTTACCTTCGAGGAATTGTCCACACTCACAACCCAGATCGAAGGATGTCTCAATTCGAGGCCTCTAGTCCCGGCATCCGATGATCCTGACGACCTAGTTGTCCTTACTCCTAGTCACTTTCTCATTGGCCGACCAATCACTGCACTACCCCAATCAGATCTGAGTAATGTGCGTGTAAGCTTGCTTTCCAGATGGCAGCAAATCCAAAGACAGTTCCAAGGATTCTGGAAGGCGTGGTCAACCGACTACTTGTCCCATCTACAACAGAGAGGAAAATGGAAGAAGGAAGGGCGCAACGTCCAGGCAGGCACGCTGGTGATCGTGAAAGAAGACAAACTTCCCCCACTGTGCTGGAAGCTTGCAGTGGTTGATCAGGTGGACTCGAACGTGTTGCCACTATACGTACCTCTTCCGGTACATTCAAGAGACCCATTACAAAACTTTGCCCACTTCCCATGCCAGACAACGGCATTTGTGAAGGTGGTGTTTTGACTGACTAACTAACTATGTTCAGTGCTTTGTGTTCGTTTGTTTGTTGGTGTTATATTTCAGGTGACTGTTTGTTGGAAAAAAAAGTGTTAAACTCTTTTTTGGCGGGCGGCATGTTTAGGAACAAGTGTTAAACTGTTCGCCAAACCTCTAGTCGCCTTTGTTGGGAGTCACGTTATTCCCTGGCCACGAGGGGTCTGCTACCCTACCTCTCGCCGCTCCCCAAGTACAGTACATTCCTTCGCCAGTGTCACAATTGTGCTCAAGCAAGTCACCACGGGGTGAAAGTGCTGCAGACCTGCTGCCATGCATTCTCGGAAAACTATATCGAACGAGTGACAGTGTATTAATTGTATCAACATGTATTGTATATAACTGTGTAATATAGGCTAATATAATTACTTAAATGTTCCACAGAAGTCCAGTGATTTGAAATCCCAGCACTATAAATTACAGTCCACCAGAGTATATTCTTCACATTTATTATCAAACTTTCTTCACCAACCAACCAAATAGGGCCTACCGTAACCCATACTTGTAGACATAGATTAATAGCCAAAGTGTAACAGATCGGATGATCGCTTGACGATCGAAACTGGTCATCGAATGCCCTACAATGTACTTTTTTTCAGGATTAGGGAACGACCCATTTAAATTGGGTACAAACGTGATGACCGACTGAAAAACATTAAATTTCGATGTATTCCATCAATTTTTGTTTTGGATGTTTTGGATGTATTTAAATCAAAAACTTTAAAATGAGTAAAAAGAAATACATTATTAAATACCACAGTACTTTTCGCAAATTAATAATGTTATTGGCTTATAAAATATCTGTCTGTAGTTAATGTTGCTTAATTATTAAAATATGCTCGCCTCGGCGGGTGAGTGGTTAACGTGTCGGATTACCAACCCCAAGATTGCAGGTTCGCGCCTGACCGTAGTAAGTGATTTTTGAAAGGCGACAAAAATCACGACATGGATGTCATTCGTTGTTGGCATCATAAAGAACCCATTTGAATTCAGTAGGCCGTGTTCAATGGCAAAATTAATCTCGGGATTTTCCGCCAACACAAAGTTCCTCCATTCTCTACTAGAAAGCGCTGTAGTGCTTAGATATCTAAGCTCCTTGACCATCATAGCGTTCAAAGGAACGACGAAATTCGACATGCAAACTGCCCTCTGGGTGTCAATTAACAAAGCTTGCACCCGACACCCGAGGCCATACGATATTGTTATTATTATTATTATTATTATTATTATTAAAATATGATATATATTTGCCTCTTTATGAATAGCGAGACAAGTACTGTATGTTTATTTTCTGAAGTAAAATATTCTTGGATTACGGAGGAAAATGTGTGATAATTTTTCACAAACCAATGGAGTAGAAAAGACTCCTTCAGCTCAACTTAATTGCATAAATTAATAAAGCTCAAAATATAGAAATAGCACTCTCAACATTGTTCAAGAAAAGTTATGAAAACACCTGTTACTGTATTAATTAGTGATAGAAATTGCTAATGAATTGGGAAATGTTATTTTAATCCTAATAATTTGCCCGCATATGTATGGTGGACTTAAAACCATCCACACAACATTGCGAGAATGATGCATCGACATACAGTGCAGACCGGACAAGAGATTGGGTTACACCGCTGACAACTTGTGTTCATACAGAGGTGGCCTGGTTACCGCATTATCGTAAATTCTTAATACAACCAAATCCTTATTGTTTCTTGATTCATTGAGCTACCGCGGTTGTAAATTAATTAAATTATTGAATTCCAGCTGATAATTTGCAGTTAATTAATTCCTTCAATGTACGGTATTAGTATCCCATAAACTCCTACAGGGGTCTTTCACTCAAAGTGCGGCCAGCAGCGCGGCGCGTCGAGGCAGCTCGCTGAGCCTAGGGTCGCGAGTCCGAAGCATCAATCCAACAGCACTCTAGGCATAACTAAAGATGAAACGGTGACAGGTTTGGTTTTAGGACAGAGCAAGTTCCGAAACCACACCATTTTTATTTTCTTAAGATTTGTCCTTTAATGTCTATTGTCTAATAGGATATAAGATAGATATTGGTATTTTAAGCGGCGGAACTACAAGGTCATCTGCCCCAAAATAATAATATAAAAGTGGTTTGAAGTTAAATAGCTAAAAATGCGTAAATGTATAGGATGTTGGTTTGTAAAGGATCTCCTGTGCACATTTGGGAACACCTGGCAAAATACCACAAACAAAGGTCCCGCAATGGACACTCGGCCTCAAAAGAGATGCTCCATTGTACTGCATCGTATCTTAATTTGCAATACGGAGTTTGGTTCTATTCTGCTTTGTAATAATAATTTGACCAGCTCTGTATATCTACCATCGGCAAGGGTTCGTCATAGCCTACAGGTGATATCAGTGGCGTAGTTGGTAGCATGCTGAACTGCTGTGCCCAAAAGAGCGGGTTCAAACCTGGCCGAAGTCGTCAGATTTTTTAAAGAACGTTTAAAATCCTTCAGTATGCCTTCATTCGGAGGGAAGTAAAGCCGGCGGCGGTCCCATGTCATAGATTTGGAAAAAATCCACAGCCTGCTTCCAGCCTCCGACCGGGTCAAGAATGGAATGAATGAAGCCCCCCCCCATCTAGCGGCGAGGATATGAACTGTGCTGGCTTCCGAGGCCTGACGCACTCCTCTGGGGCAATGATTAAATGAATGACAGATGAAATGAAATGATAGTGGAGAGTGTTGCTGAAATGAAATTTTGACAGGGAAAACCGGAGTACCCGGAGAAAAACCTGTCTGCCTCCGTTTTGTCCAGCACAGATCTCACATGGAGTGACCGGGATTTGAACCACGGATCCAGCGGTGAGAGGCCGGCGTGCTGCCGCCTAAACCATGGAGGCTTCCCATGTCATAGATTTATGGCATGTAAAAGATCCTTCCACAGACTAAACATGTGTGGAGCTAAATTTCTAGGTTATATTTCGTTGGAACGTTCTACCAAAGTACCAACGTTCACCTCTAGGTATCATTGATATTTGGTAGCGAAAGTTGGAACTACTTGAAATTGAACGGAACGTGTAGCTCACCCTATGGGTGTCCGCTGGAAGCAGCTACAGACTCTGGCAAGCCGAACATGTCCTCGGACACTCCCGGAACTAAAAGCCATAGTATAAATAGATAATCCCCCAGAGCTTTCCCTGGCTGACTGGATCTCTACGTAGCGGTATAAGCCCAACCTCCATCATAAAATGCATTGATATGGTCTTGGGCTTAAAAGAAATGACCTCTATTCTAGCAGTCACTACCATAGTGTTTTTGATATCTCGCCTAATGGTTAACGTGCGGCAAGTAGAGATAAGATGGCAGTCCAGTCCGCCTTGCCACTGTCAATTGGCGGCTCTGGCTCGGGCCCGCGGCTATAAAATAGATAATGAGATTTTCTTCAGCCAGCCCAGCAGAAGCGCGACGAGCAGCAATAAATAGAAATTGTGTAACGTCTGAGTTACGCTGCGCGATATGAATGCATGACTAAGACCAACATGTTATCGCTGTTCAGTATTACTGCTTGTTGATTCATTTAGAGCAGACCCTCTCAATCTTATTGAGACAGCAGGCATCCACCCTCATGTCATACCAAGTACTCGAGCACCAATAAATCGAATATAATAATAATAATAATAATAATAATAATAATAATAATAACTAGGGGAACCGTGCGAGTACTCTCGCATAATGCGTTGTGTTCGCCCCATGTGTACAGACTACCCGCCCGGCTCTAGTGCTATGATGGCTGTTCGCGGCACAGTTCTGCCAGGGGCTATCGTCTTTCCGTTGACTTTTCAAGAAATGCAAGATTTTTTCCTGTACTATTGAGACGATTTGGAAGATTTTCGTAAAACCCACAACCCCCTACTCCCTCTGGTTTAGGAGCTTGAGATTTGTGAAACATACACCTATGAGTATTATAAAATAAGATAATATCGTATGGTCTAGGGTACCGGGTGCAAGCTTTGTTATTTGACGCCCAGAGGGCAGCTTGCGTGTAGAACGCTATGAAAGTCTAGAAGGATAGATATCTAAGCTCCTTGACACTATAGCGCTTCCAAGTAGAGAATGGAGGAACTTTGTGTAAGCGGAAAATCCCGAGATTAATTTTGTCATTATGAACACGGCCTACTGAATTCAAATGGGTTCTTTAACATGCCAACAACGTATGACATGCGTGCCGTGATTTTTTCCCCTTTCAAGAATAACTTACCACGACCAGGAGCGAACCTGCAAGCTGGGGTTGGTAGTCCGACAAGATAACCACTCACCCACCGTGGCAAGCCAATATAATAATAAATAATAATAATAATAACAAGCCTCCGTGGCTTAGGCGGCAGCACGCCGGCCTCTCACCACTGGATCCGTGGTTCAAATCTCGGTCATTCCATGTGAGATCTGTGCTGGACAAAACGGAGGCAGACAGGTTTTTCTCCGGGTACTCCGGTTTTCCCTGTCAACATTTCATTCCAGCAACACTCTCCACTATCATTTCATTTCATCTGTCACTCATTTACTCATTGCCCCAGAGGAGTGCGTCAGGCCTCGGCAGCCGGCACAATCCATATCCTCGCCGCTAGATGGGGGCTTCATTCATTCCATTCCTGACCCGGTCGGAGACTGCAAGCAGGCTGTGGATTTTCATTTTTCAATAATAATAACAATGAAACAAGGCTGCGCCTCTCTTTCCTTTTCCTATCTCTCTCTACCTCCCTCTGAAGTGCTGAAGTAGCCAGGGATTCACCGCTCACCAGGCATGCTGCAACTGCTTACATGACTCATGCAGATAGCCCAAAATACATTTACGAGTGGCCACTCGTGTCAAATCAGCATCTTTCGTGTTACTCATAAATAAGGGATGTCCAATTATTCTTACTGTTGATTAGAAATACTATTTTGGCGGCTTCGGTGGCGTAGTTGGTAGCATGCTGAGCTTCTATGCCCAAGATCGCGGGTTCAAACCCGGCCGATGCCGTCGGATTTTTAAGAGCGTTAAAAATCCCTCAGTATGCCTTTCTTCGGAGGGGAAGTAAAGCCGGCGGTCCCATGTCATAGATTTATGGCATGTTAAAGAACCTTCCACTAATTACACCTGTGTGAATCTAAATTGTATAGGTTGGGAATGTAAACAACGCTCTTAGGTTCCTACGTTCGTTGCCAAGAGCCGACTGCGTTGGCGTCTAGTAGCTAAGTTCTGAACCAGGCCTAGTAGTCGTTGACGGTGGCTTTGGCGGTAAATGTAGGAACTATTTGAAAAATTCAAAGTTGCAGTCCTTACTTGAATTTAAAAAAACAGATACACACACTAATACAACCATCACAATTAACACCGGTTATCAGACAGATTCTACACACACCCAAAGTACACGGGGCTACATGATCGCGTTGTCGCAGGCCCTAAACTGAGGAACCAACCAACCAACCAAAATAGTATTTCACTAAATAATATTTTTTTATGGCTGTGAAAACTTCTGACGTAAACACTGTAGCAGGATTAGAATTGAACAATGGATCTCAGGGGACCTTGTGTTCGTAAGCAATTTTTGGCTCGTATGGCGAAAGCACTAAAATGTCATTTAAAGAGCACCAGGTTAAGAACGCCTGAAGGCACTTTGCATCATTGCTGTCTGCTAACCAGTGTTATTGTGATGACTGTATTACTGAGTGTATATGTCATTCATTGTGTAGGAGACGATGCTGTCCTTAAGTTAGGTGCCATCGTCCAATCACCTGGAGTAGAAGATGACTGATGACTGAAGTAAGAATCGAACTCACTTCTCAGTTTAGCCTCACGAGGCTGAGTGTATGCCATTCCAGCCTTCACACTCGAATTACATTTCTTGGCAGAACCTAGGTTTGAACCTGAACCTCCGGGACGATAGACAGAATGCTAGTCACTACACCACCAGGTGGTCACATTTATTTATTTAGCGTATGGCTTTTAGTGCCAGGATTGTCCGAAGACATGTTCGGCTCGCCAGGGTTAGTAGCTGCTTCTATGCGGTCACCCATGGGGTAGGCTACAAGTTCCGTTGGGTGTAGATGAGATGAAATGAATGAAGATGAATGAGCAAGTTCAATTTCAAGTACTGTAGCTCCAACTTTGGCTACCAGACGTCACTTACACCTAGCGGTGAACGTTCAAAATTGATAGAGCGTTTCTAGCCAAATAACCTACACATTTAGCTACACACTACCAATTGTAGATGTAGGTTCTTTTACATGCCATAAATCTATGACATGGGCCCGCCAGCTTTACTTCCCCTCCGAAGGAAGGCATATTGAAGGATTTTAACGCTATCACAAAACGAAGAAAAGTGCTATTATCATAGTTATGTATTGACTAGGCTGTAAATAAGCAAATCATTATTAAAATAATCTTTCAATACCGATCCATTTTCAAATATAACGAATTCCATATCGAAGAATTTATTGGTGATTTAAAAATATCTGCACGAAAAACATTGTATGTTTGCAAGGTCATCAACACATATACTGATGGACAACTGTTGATGTTGTTGATTCATGTATGGACTTTGCGACATGTTGGTCATGCAGCCCGTGTACTGTATTAAGTGCGTAAACTAACCTGTGTCATTGTGATGGCTGTAGTTTTGTGTGTATTTTTAATCACGGCTAAGATTTGAAAAGAGGTGATCGTGGCCTAAAGTTAGGAAGTATTCCAGCATTTGGCTGGTATAGAAGTGTGGGAAACCACCTGTAGGACAGATGGGGACGGAATCGAACCCATCTCTTCTGATTATCCCCTCACAAGGCTCTTACCAGAGCAAGGAATCAAACCCCAGACCTCTGGATCAGGAGTCTACATACGTACCCGGAGATCACAGAAGGCGATAGATTGACAACGAAATTTACGTCCAAACCTCAGTCGATATGTCAAAGAATGTTTCGTATTAATGTGGAGTGGGATGGTAACATCTTTGCTTGAGATACTAAAACAGAAAGAACTGACAATACCTTCAACAGGATTTCCGCCAAAAGGTAATGTTACCTCGGGAGGTATATTTCATACATATTTTCTATAAAAGGCACCATAAAACTTTGCTATTATCAAAGTTCATGATGGCATAAACAGAGGAGAAGAGACTAGTGAGGATCGCCCAGCACACCACGGCACACCTAGATTTACCTGTAGAAGTTAATATCGCAGCGAATACAATGCCACATCCACCCCCCACACGACGTCATAAAACGTAAACCCAAGTTGAGTATCGCAAGATAAGCCCGGCTGCCGTGTTATATATCCTACTCGCATTAATCCACAGCACGTGTTTTGTTTCAAAGCAAAGGCCAAATTACTTCTCCGAGCCAGCATATCATATTAATGTCTCGTTTAGCCATATTTTAAAGCAGTCATATATCGTCTAGCTGAAATAATACCAGAGTTTCTCCGCAAACTCATATAAAGTTACCCGTAATAATAAGGAACGAGACGACGGGGCATCACAGACCAGATGATGAGATACCAATCTTGGAGCCAGCAGCATAACCGTGTTTGTCTGATCGCGCACGGGGAAGAAGGAAGTCCGGAGATCAACGGTTCGAATCGTGGCGCTAACAACAGTCATCGTGAGCGTGTTCTTTCCCCGGGTTCCTCTCCAGCAAAGCCAGGGTGGTGCCAGTACTATGTTTGAAGTCCAAGGAGATCTAACCCAAACCTAAACTGTAAACTTACAGTTTCGCGCACTACTACAGTCTCGACAGGAACACTGACGATGAGGCAAATTCAACATATAGGCCTACCCAGGTACACGGGCAGTCAAGTACCGAGATGTCCATATTCCTTTCAATGAATTAATAACACCATCAATCATGGGAAGGATAAGGGCAACAAAAATAAAGAAGGCTACATTTTGGTGAATGATTGAACGCTTTTATCGATTCTTCACGATATGAAAACTATTTTAAGATCATTACACAGAATAATACTGATTTTAAGTGATGCTCCCGGCAGGCGCAAGGATCAATTTACGATAGGGAACCCTGGTCCAATACCGCCTCCGTTACCTGGTAGTTGTCCGAATGGACACGGGTTACCTACGGACGTGGAATAAGACTCTGGCTTCGGGAAAATGCATTTAAAGTTTGTGATGTGATCCATTGAACTTTCATAGTTAAAACTCGTCAGGTCCATAGCTGTCCTCACTGGAATTTATGTTTGGCGATTTCCTTTTAAATCTTAGCCTCATTCATCATGTGTAAGGTCTAGAAAATGCAGCTAGCAAAAGGTGGATTTGTAGGCATATGTGACGAATCTGCTGGGTTAACCCACAATTATCCAAATTTGTGATTTAGGTTCAAACTGTACTCAACGTAGAGCAATAAAATGTCATCATCAATCCCTACTCAGCATTCTCCTGAGCTAGGCATGCTGTACATATACTGTAGGCTATATAGAATATATAACCCCCTGGCACTACAGCCCGTGAAGGGCCTAGGCCTACCAAGCGACCGCTGCTCAGCCATTCGGCTAGCAGATATTGGGGTGATGCGTGATCAGCGCATCGGGTCCCCTCGGCCGTTAATCTTGGTGTTCGTGATTGGGGCGCTGCCTCACTGTCAGACAGCTACTCAATTGTCCTCACGAGGCTGAGTGGACCCAGTTCCAGCCCTCACGTCAGTTTAGGCTATATAAAAGGGAGTTATTAAATAGGTGGGCAAATCTTGATATCTCTGCTCCTGGAGGGGACCAAACCCACGACCTCCACGGAGATGAGTCACAACGTATAGAAGGATCACTAAATGAGTGATTGATGATAAGGGCTAAATTTCAAGATACCAATAAATAACTAATTGCCGAACGGTGTATATACGGGATTGATATCAGTAAGGCAGACACGAGAGTTGGAGCCAGTAGGAGAGAGAGGGTAGCGGGCTGCCTTTGAATGGTAAATTAGCCAGAACACAGATTATATCTGGTGTGGTAACGGATCCTAATTTCCTCGTCAGTACTGAATGATTGTGATACTGCTGGTAGGTGCCGTTGTTAATCCTTGCCTCTAATAGCCGCAGCCTGCAATCCCTCTGATCTGCGGCGAACCGACACGGGAATTAGCTTCGGACAAGTAGCAATTTGCACTCGGGGATGTATGAATTAGAGCAAAAACTTGACTACTGCTAATGATGTAAGCCGATCATAGAGTTCATATTAATTAATCAAAGAGGAAACCGATAAAAGAATGGTAATACTACAGTAATTGAACCGCGAAAGAAACCTAAACAAATCCCCGTCAAATCCCAGTGTTGAGTGACTTTCGAACATGGCCTCTGATACATACAGTATGAACGGGTATTTCCAAAAGCAACTAATATGTGAAATACGAACTGTATTGGTTTCTACAGAAATGTTAAGACTGGAAAGAATGACCCAGAGGATTTGAGCCTATCGATTTTTCGCATGTTTATAGTCGTAGCCTGTAATTGTGAGAAAAATAAGGGCAAAAAAGATTGTTTTTACTAAAACTGATACGAATTACATGACAGTTATAACAATAATACTTACCTTGCTTACAGAATAAATGAAAGTGGTATTAATTTTAATGATTCTCTTTCCTTGCGTTCGCTAATGACATAAGTCGATCTGAAAAGTTGTTATTAATCATTCAAAGAGGAAGCCAATGAAAGAATTCGGATATTAATCGAACTACGAAAAAGAACATTTACCTTACCGTAACTCACTTGGCATACACTATAGAAAGAAGTTACTAAACATCTGGCGAGGTTACTAAGGGTGAGAGGAAAGGAACTGGTCACTCTACTTCATGTAAACTAATTGCTCCCTCGCCTTAGTTGGGTAACCTGTATTTTTGAGTCCCCCAAGACAGTTTAATTTAGGTTATCGTGTTGGCAGCGTGACCAAATGCATTGGTGCGTCTGCAGTAGACGCAGTGTCACTATTTTATTATCTTATTCTTCTTTTCGTTTGGGCCTACTGAGGACCACGGGGCTCCTTATGACTTCTTGTAAGGAATTTATGTTTCATCTTAGCTTAGGCAGCTTTCATCTTCTGGCTGTGTGTCTGCTTTCTTTCCTGTGTCCACTTCGGTCTGGTAGTCCCTGTACTCTTCCTGCTGGTGAGAGACACTGGAAAGACACCATGTTGAATCATCTGTCGGAGTTGTGATCGATCCTGTATGTTTTTTTTAATGAAATTCCAAGTTGCTATAGGTCTGACTTCACTGTGGTGATCCATTTGTTTTTGGACGCTTTACCTCTTCCTATCGTGGTGAAGATCTGGCTGATAAGTCTATCTGGACCCATGCGTGTCAGATGTCCGTAGAAAGCTAATCGTCTCTTCCTCGCGGATGTGGCGATATCTTCTTGATGATCATAGAGCTCATTGTTGTGCCTGATCCTGTAAGTACCACCCTCTTCCCTTATTGGTCCTAAAATCCTTCTAAGTATGTTCCATTCCTTGAGCTCTAGTTTCCTCAGTGGGCCTTTCCGGTTCATCAGGAGACACTCAGAGGCATATAGAACGGCAGGTCTTACTACTGAGTTGTAATGTAGAAATTTAAGGTTCTTAGAGAGGCACTTGGATGTGTAGATGCTCTTACAGGAGTGGTAGACCCTTTCCAGTTTCGTGCATCTAGTGTATATTGCTAAGGTCTCACTCTCGTTTGCACTATTTTATTATATTTATTGTATTTTTATACTTTTCCTTCACATCTCCATTTTCATCTATGTAGCATAGTGGAGTGATGTGGGGTTATGGTATTTAATAAATGGACGCTCTGTGTAAGGGGCAGACATTACCATCTAGTAGCAGCTCTACTTGTTCACAGCCTCCTAAATGAATGGATTTTGGAAACAATAAGGTTTTAAGAGTAGATGATACATCAAGATCCCAGTGAAAGTAGAAAAGCTGATATAAAGAAACTTGGGAGCCCTTACCTAAGAATAGTTGCAAATGTGAAGCATACTGAACCCATGTGCCATAGGGTCCATGGAGGTCGAATCCATGCATTTGGGGAAGAAATGAAAGAAACATACAGTTTCTAATGTAACTTAAAGAAAGATCCAGCTAGGATGCTAGCCTAAGGTTGTGCAACCAACGAGGACCAGGTGTTCGAGAGGATGAGATCACCCCTCTTGACATTCAGAAGGGAGCGAGTCATGAGTATTAATAACCGAGTGGAAAGTTCCCAAGATTAAACAAGGAAGCCTGACTCGGAAATCGACCTTACGTTGCAGGAAAATGACAACACCGCTTATGCGCCAGAAGAGGAATAATTAAATTTAACCCGTTTACGAGTATAATAATGAGTAAACAAGTACTGTACGGTGAATCATTTTGAATGAGAGATTTTTTAGTAAAGAAGAACTCTTTAATAATTGCACAGGAGAAAACTGCAAACGCAAGTGTACGTCATCGGGGAATTACCAAGGCTGGTGTAGAGGGGAGAGTACAAAAGAAATGCAACACCCACACAATTGAGGACGAGAAATTAATTTATATCTCCGAATTGCACGATCGATTCTTAGGCGTAATGAGATTATTTGACATTGAGAAGACGAGCTTTCGGAAGGTATAATTTTTATAATTGTGCAACCATTATTTTAGAAGTTGGCCACAGAAAGGGCTAGAGTCTTATCTTTTTGTAGCGAAAAGGTATAAAACTCCTGGCCTCACCAAGCCAATCATGCAGTTATTCTGACAACCCGTGAGGGTGTTGCTACGCATCAGTACAAGCAGGTCCAAATAGCCCAAGGGGGGCGTGGCTACGCATCAGTATTCAGACAGCCGTGTGGGGCGTAACTCTGCGTCACATCGAAGACAGTTACCAGTACTCCTTGAAGGGAGAAACGCTGTATTACACCGCAGAAGTAATATCCGATAGCCATAGGCGTCGCAGTTTTAACAACTTGCTTGCCTCCATAAGGAGTGGTAAAGAAGAAATTTAAAGTATCGCCGTGTTGAAAGATTAGGAAAATCCTAGTTACAGGATTTAGGTCCGACAGTACACAAGTTATAGTGAAAAGTTCGTAAGATATAGTCAGAGCAGGCTGCGAACGTTGGACTCAAGGCGATAGGTCTTTAAATAGACGAACGAATATATCATAACGTACGGAAGTACTGTAACAGAAAGATAAACAGTTATCTAAATTAAAGAACCCAAAAAGGGAAGAACAGAATAAGGTTCGGAACGTATTTCAGAAACGTAGGAGTGCTATAACCGATCAAATAAAGAAGAACGGAGACTATAAACATTATCTCCAGAAAACAGGCGAACTATTCTAAAAGTACTAGACTCGAGAAGTACTAGCTGCTATAAACTAAATCCATAGGTCATCGAGAGGTTATTGAGGAGACCTCGATCCAAATAGACTTTCGCTAGGATCGATAAGCCAGATCTACAAAGAAGCCGTTCAAGCTAGATAAATAGCCGGTCATCCAGGATAGGAGTAGAAGAATTTGGATTCCAGGGAACAGTAGATGTTTCGAGACTTTCGTATTCTGCAGGATAGGAAGCCGACATTGAATAAATTTCACCCTTGGAAACGGGAAATTAAGAGGTCACGTGTGATAGGCTAAGAAATACGGCCTAGTGATCAAGAATTGTGAAGTGTAAATTTATCAAGATTGTGTGTTAAATTAATATTTTTTAGTGTTTATTGTGTGTTCTAAAGGGACACACCAGTGTATAAAAATGTCGTCAATATTAAGTGTCTTAAATATGTGTCAAGAAGTGTTTGTACATAAGATGAATTTCTATATTATGGAGTAAAATTTCAAAGTGGGACCAAAATGAAACACCGCACAAGAATAAAGATCATGGGACGATCTTAAAAACATGTGAGTACTGAATTTCATTCTATTTTGGTATCAGGAAATGATTGTGTACAGATCCACCGGAGTTTTTTTTTTTTTGAGTAAAAGGGATGTGTTTTAATAAATAAATACTGAATAAACAAGAACGCGGTCTGAACAATAATAGAAATTTGAGAAATTAAAAATAATTATGTAAAGAATAAATCCCGTAGAGGAAATATGTGAATAAAATGTTAATGTATTTAACGAATGTTATAAGAGCAAGCGAAATATCAGTAATTATCATGAAAGATATTTAAATAAAGTAAATTTGAGATATGAAAGAAATAGCTTTTGAGCTTGTGTAAAGAATAAAGATAATAATAATAATAATCAAGAAAGGAAATATTAAATAAAGATCAAATAAATTGATGTGAATAAAAGAGCGTTAGAGCCTTAATAAAAAGTATAGACATGATGTTTAAATGCATGTTCTTGAAATAGAGAAAGTTATTGTTAAAAGGAAAGAATAATATAAAAATTGAAATGTGCATCAATTGTTAATATGATATTATCAGTTCTTTGGATGACGCTAGGCTTAAAATATATAGCGCAAAAGGAGCGCCATTAAAGTAAAATGTCACGCTAGGAACGCGTAAAGTTAATGTACTTGGTGAATTATTTATGAGAGGTAGTTGATTGTCGCGAATTGAGATTGGGTATAAGTCCTCTATTTGTGACGTAGTATCACGAGGCATTGTGTATGTATTTGAAAGGGAGCAAATGTATGGTATTGAGCGTAGGTCTATTTAGCTATTTTGGCTGACCCTAAATCGCATTGTGTATAGTCCTCTAAAAGGGAAAGGTTCCCGAGGCATGTGAAGAGATTCGAACTCAGAATCCTTTTATTTTGAAAGCCCCTTTATTATTCGTCGTTTTATTGCTCTTCCACAATCAATGAGGACCTTTCATAATTAATAAACGCCAAGATTACGAATGTGGTTTTTAAGCCCAATAATATTGCTGATTGTACACGCAGAGTGAAAGGCCAGGTCTCCACCAAGAACTGAGAATGGAAAGTTTGTGTTTTGTAAAGCATTTAAAGAGGGCTCTAGCTCGGGCCAGACGGGAAGGAGCCCGCATAGTCATAAATAACTATCATGTTTCACGGCCGACCCTCGGAGTAGGAGGGGTGGCTGGAGGTCGTTTTGTAAAGAGTAATGAATACACCAGGAGTGTTTAAAGTTGTTAACGACCCGGGCGTTGAACCGAGGTCCTTGTAGATTGATATTTCCGCTTGCCTGTTCAGATCGTAGTTTTCTTATGTGATAATGGTCTTATAAGACGTAAGAGATAAATAACAATCCCTATTGTAATGTTGTATGGAAGTTGGATTCCACGAGTTAATTGAAGGCAACTAGGTTTCGGGAGTAACTATAGTTTTTTGACTGTGTCAAGTATCTTCATACTCTGGAGTACACAAGAAATTTCCTGATTACCTTAATGTAGTTATGAAACTAGAGAGAGATGATAACAGCTGAACTGTGTGAACATTGCCCAAAATATTGAGTTAGATAATTAACATATAATTTTAAATGTGATTATACATTTGTTTTTGAGGATTAAGAAAATATAAAAAGTAGTATTTGAGGTGTATAAAGAATGACACCATTATTGTGTAAAGCATGGAGCTAAAAGAGCTCGGAATTATATAAAACTTACAGTTGATGCTTTATGGAAGTAAAAATAGGTAGGAATTGTTGGTTTATGTGGAAACCATATGTTTTAATACAATATTTGTTTTATTATTGTGATTCCTTGTTCATTTGGAACAAGTAGATGATTATGGGTCAGTAATTTAATTGTTAAAGTGTTTGTAGCGCCATTAATTTTATTAATTAAATGTGTTAAAAATAGGAGTTGATTTTGTTGTTATTTTTGAAAGTGTATCCTCTAATTAATCCAAAATATGTGAATCACAGAGTGGGGGAACTTACCGCTGCCCCGAAATTTCCGAAGTGAGCTACGCTGGTATACTGTGATTGGCATATTTCTTGCTAAAAGGGCACAATACGCAGGGAAACTAGGTCCCATTCAAGATGAAACTGTCACAAAGCATGAATTAACCACAAGGAAGGGTAGTTAATTAAATGACTCAAGCTGAGCGAAACATTATAAAGAGAAAATTAACATTGAAGAAAGTACTAGAGATGGCAATAACGAGACCAAACGAGTTGAAAACATCTGTGAAATAATTATTTGTGAAGAGAGCACTGATCGTGAAGCGGACGATATTACAGTTGATAAGAGAATTGAAGCCGGCGAGGGAGAAATTTCAGAGGTTGTGGAAGGTAAAAGCAGAAAGGAGAACACATAGAGAGCGACCATCGTCTGGTGAAAATAACAAAGATATCTGCTAACATCCAAGATCAAAAAGGTGTCCGAAGGTAGGCAATGTGAAGGTAGGCAAAATCATGTTCCTGCTTACACACCAATAAATTTACCCATATATTCAATTATGTTCTTTCTTTTTTAGTAAGATAGTTTGTGTAGCGAATAAATCGCCCCATGACTCTAGAGAATATAGATAGATAGGTTACAGTTGTGGACACATTAATCAGATGACCAGTGTTCATGATGTAGGGATACCAGTTTTGCTGTTGTTGTTGTTGTTGTTGTTGTACTGATTGATAATACTTGTTTTATTGGATACGAATATCGCAATGAGTGATCTTGAAAACAGATTGGTTTCCCTCGATGAGCGATTATCAGTCCCGTAAGGTACTTGTAACACTAGTACTGGAGGAGTGTACACACTCGATCGGTATCAGAATTACCAGGTGAGTTAGCCGTGGTCGTTACGGCGTGGCAGCAGGCAGTCGCTCACATCTGGAAGGCGAGGAGGTTCGAATCCTCCCGCCGACAACCTTGAAGATGGTTTTCTGTGGTTTCCCATCTTCCCTCGAGGCAAATGCCGGGGTTTGTCCCTAACTATAGGCCACAGCCGCTACCATCCAATTCCTCGTCCTTACATTAACACGTTCCTACCCAGACAACACTCCACACGCGACTGTACTTGTAGCTCACTCAATGGGTGTCCGTATAGAAGCAGCTACAAAACTCTGGCGAGGCTAACATATCCTCGGACACACCCGGCACTAAAAGCCATACGCTAAAAATAAAAAGAATTAAAAAAGTATCAGAATTGGGTCATGAAAACAGAAACTTGCAATGGGAAAATATATGGATGATAACCTAACCCCCCCCCCCCCAATCACCTGCTTACTTTTCACTAAGGATTGCACGCGGTTTGGATCACACGTTAAAGGAAACTGCATAACGGAACAACATTAGAAGCGTCAGTATACGGGGTGTGTGCAATATCCATTAATCCGACATTTTATGACTCCAAATCGATTTAATAATGGTACATTATGCAACACGCCTATAGTGGCAATTATTAAGCCACGAGTATGTTTATAAAACGAGCTAAGAGAGTTTTATAATTTCCGTACGACTGTCTTAATTACCATCATAGCCAAGTTGCATACGACTGTTTGTGTTCGACGATAAGTATAATTATATTATAATTATGTTCGAACATAAATATTCAAAAATATCTGTCGTTATTTCGCCAGATTCGTTTACTGAACAGAGTGCGTGGGACGTAGAGAATGCCTTGCATTCGACCACGGCCTCCTCAAATACCCCACTATGACACTGCCCAAGCAGTAAAGATTAAAATAGGAGGCCGCGGAAGTCAGCGCAGGTGCGATGCTATCCTTACCTAATTGGTCAAACAGCTGTATCGTAATGAATATCTTGAGTTCTGATTGGTGTAGAACCTATTTCATAATGAAACTTGAACTATAATGAACTTCTTTAAGATGCAGTATTCTGGCATCATATTTCGGCATGGTCGAACCTACAATAAGTTTCCGAAGTTAAGTGTTTCATCCTCATTGGGAGCTGTTTGCACTAGCAATCTACGCATGCGCAATCTCAATACAGGATCATCCATACAGCGTGTCTCCACAGCTGAGGCGAGGTATCGCTTGGCCAATAAGCTATAGTTTCTTGCCTGCCGGTGCGGTCGTTTTTTAGCCTACTTTACACATTTTGCAAAAATGAGGAAAAAGTACACTTATGAGATTCGTCCGGGAAAATGTGTGTCTGTCTGTCTGGATGTGTGTGTGTGTGTGTGTGTGTGTGTGTGTGTGTCCCTATCAACTCCTAAACGGCTGCAGCAATCGAAACAAAATTTAGTATGAGTAAAGATGTATACCGGAATATCTCAAGCCCATATTTGAAAATAATGGCAGTGCTACCAACTGCTGAAAAAACGCAATAGAAATTTGAGCACCATGTTGAATATCATGGAGGGTTTGCATGGAAGCTATTCCAAAATTGGCACTCATGTAGACAATACTATTTCAGTTTAATTTCCAGGAGGCCATACATGACAGTGCTGCCAAAATAATGTTAAGCCTTCTGATAGGTCAAATTTTAAATGCTAATAACTTCTACACTATTAATTGGATTTCAACCAAATTTTGTATGTAATATTTGTACATAAACAGATATGACTGAGTGTATTCTTAAAAGCCACCAGGGCTGCAAAGTGTTAATTGCTCTCTCTATTTTCTTCATCCAAATACCAATATATCTGAGTGTATGCAAGCCGACATCTTTAAACTATGCACACGTATAGTGCCTGATATTTTAGATTAATTTAGAGTAACTTCATACTTCAGTTCTACCAACACGATTCTAAGCCTGCTGATAGGACCAATTTTTAAATACATGTAATTTCTACGCTATCATTTGGATTTCAACCAAATTTCGTATGTGCTACGTGTAACATAACAGATATGACTATAAGTATTCTTAAGAGCAATCAGGGCTGCCAACTGTTAATAAATGCTGCCTATTTTTTTTACCCTAATATCAATATATCGGAAAGTATGCAAGCAAACAGCTCTATACTTTGCACGTATAGCACCTGACACTCTAGATTAATTTGGAGTAATTAATATAAGTCAGTGCTGCCAACATGATTCTATGCATGCTGATAGGTCCAATTTTAAAATACATGTAACTTATATACTAACAAATGGATTTCATCCAAAATTGGCACAACAAATATTATAATATTTCCGATTATTTCTAACCAGCACACGCATGACAATGTTGCCAACATGATTTTACGCGTGCTGATAGATCCAATGTCTAACTGCATGTAACGTCCATTGGACTTCAACCAAATTTTGCATTCTGTACCTTAAGAGATGGAACTAAGAATATATTCAGTCACCGGAGCTGCCAACTGTAGTGCTCTATTAGGCTACATTATACCAGGAATATTTCGAACTAATTACACATTTCGATATTACCAACTTAATTTCGTCATTATTCTAGATAAGTTCATATACTGTAGAATAATCATTGGCATGAAAAGTAGGCTCTTTAGTTCGTCACGGAACTTCTTGTTTTAATGTGATAACGGTCATAACCACTTTAAATAAATGAAACAGTACAGTGGGTTAAGAACTACAGACGTTGGTTCATTTTAGGGACTTGTGGCATCATGATCATCAGCAAGGTACGAAACAAACAACATTCCCGTAATGATATTAATAATAATAATAATAATAATAATAATAATAATAATGTACTGTTGTTGTTTGAGTCTTCAGTCTTTTGACTGGTTTGATGCAGCTCTCCATGCCTCCCTGTCCTGAGCTAATCGTTTCATCTCTACATAGCTCCGACACCCTACATCCGAGGCAATCTGTTTAATATATTCTAACCTTGGTCTACCCCTACAGTTTTTGTCCTCGACCCTTCCTTCCATAACTAAGCTTTCTATTCCTGGGTGTCTTAGTATGTGTCCTACCAACCTATCTCTTCTCTTCATTAGCAGTCGCCAGAAACATCTCTCCTCTCCCACTCGTCTTAATACCTCTTTGTTTGTAACCCTATCTACCCATCTGATCTTCATCATTCTCCTGTAACACCACATTTCAAATGCTTCAATTCTCCTCTTTTCTGCTGCACCAATAGTCCAAGTTTCACTTCCATAGAGCGCCACGCTCCAGACAAAGGCTTTCAAAAATGACTTCCTAATACCTAAATCTATATTCGATGTCAGTAGATTACTTTTTTGTAGAAATGCTTTCTTTGCCTGAGCCAACCTACTTTTAATATCCTCTTTGCTTCGTCCATCACTGGTTATTCTGCTTCCTAAGTAACAGAAGTCTCCTACTTCCTTCAGCTTTTCACCTGCCAATTTGATCTCCATAGAGGTTTCTGATTTATCTCGGCTGCATTCCAGTATTTTTGTTTTACATTTATTTATTTTCATCATGAATTCTTTCCGTAAGACGGAGTCCATACCATTCAAAAACTCATTCAAATCCTCAGGCTTGTCGGCCAAGATGACGATGTCATCAGCAAATCTCAGAGTTGAAATTATTTCTCCTTGAATCTTCACTCCCACTTTAAATTGTTCTCTAATTTCCTTCATTGCTTGTTCAATGTAAAGATTGAAAAGTATGGGTGATAAGTTGCAGCCTTGCCTTACACCTTTCTGAATACCAGCTTCTCTCTCATGTCCTTCAACTTGACATGGCGCAGAGTGAGTAACACGACTAAGGATCGGCTCGTGGAAATTGTGTACTTGGCAGGTGTAAACGCAGTGTAGAGAGGAAAAAGAAGTATAGTGTGAATCAATTCAGTGTATAAGTTTTAGCTGGTGAGATTATTTCACACTCATCATCCTTTAATTTACATAAATCGTAAAAACTAAAAAGTGAAATGTCTTCTAAGAAGAGCAAGCAGCAGCAGCAGAAGCATCAGACAGGTAACGACAGTTCCAGTTCTACCAACTCCATAGAGGAAGTAGTACGGCGTGTGATGGAGGATTCCTTGCAGTCAAAATCATTTGTGGACCTAATTGTAAGTACTGTAGTGGATAAGATCACGGAATGTGTATTAAGTAAACTTGAGGAAACGATCCAATTCAACGTGAATCTTTGTGAGGACCTCAAAGTTCAGATAAAGAAACGGGATAAAGAGATCGAAGATCTCAAATCGGAAAGCAACTCCAAACACGATGAACTGGAGCAATACCAAAGGAGGCAAAATCTCCGTATCTTCGGTGTGCCAGAGCATCCTAACGAGGACACAGATAATTTAGTGCTGAAAGTTGCCGGAGACATTAAGGCAAACATCGCTCTTGCGGACATAGACAGAAGCCATAGGTTAGGACCCAAGATTGGGACCAAACCTAGGCCAATCATAGTAAAATTGGCGACGTATCGTGAAGGCATGAATTGTTTAAAAACAAGAAACAGCTCAAAGGTACCCCGGTGACAATCAGGGAAGATCTCACAGCCACAAGACTAGCGATTTTGAAGGCGGGAATTGCAAGATTTCAGCAATCCAACGTATGGACTTACGATGGCGTAATTTACGTGAAGAAAACAGATGGCAGCAAGCACCGTGTTACAAAGATGTGTGAGTTACCCAAAGCTTAAAGTAAGGCCACTTAACATATAGCAATAGATTGTTTTAGTAAGCAAACGTTGGTACACCCTCTAAGATAACCCACACCACAATCTGTCTGTCTCTCTCCCGCATAACTGTTCATTGCATACCTCCCCTGCCGTGTTGCTTGTGCTATTTCAAACTGACCTTTCACTTTCCTCCCCTCAACAGCTGAATTCCACTCCACCCCTCCCTCCAAGATATCTCACAATAACTTGACCGCTAACACTTAACACTTTTCCTCATTCAATTGTATGAACACTTCTGAGGAAACATCCAATACAGTAATTAGTATACCTTACTAACTGATCTCAACAGCTGACTAATTGTAAATATCCTGTTCCTGTCAAATATTTCTGTGTATGACTTTATTTAATGATGACTTTGTAAGATATCAAATTCATACAGAAGTAGGTAGAGGTATTGATCAATGTGTGTCTCAAATACTTAAATTTAAGAAGGTAAATAACTTAAGCATATTTCACACAAATATTAGAAGTCTATCTAAAAATAAAATAAATTTAGATGCCGAGTTAGAAGCATATAACCATATATTTGATGTCGTTATACTCACAGAAACTTGGAAATTAGGTAACTTTAATATATGCAAGCATTCCAACTATAAAACATACTATAACGAAGGATGCTTTAATAAATGTGATGGAGTTGTTTTTATGGTGAAGAATTCTATTGACCACGAGGTAGAAACTGTGAATTACAATGATTTCAAACTCCTTAGGCTCAAAATAAATTATGGGATCAATAGAATTGCATTGACAGGCATATACCGTTCGTCAAAATACAATAAACAACTATTTATTAATAATCTCCATGATTATGTCCAGCAAAAATGTACACTAGAAACCGAGGTGATTCTAGGCGACACTAACATAGATCTATTTGATGAGTACGACTCTAATGAATATTTAAACTTACTGCATGAGCATAATTTTAGATCGTTGATATATGGCACCACTAGAGAAACTTCAACGAGCAAAACCTGTATTGATCATGCACTTATTCGTAGCGGTATTTCTAATGATAACATCTTACCCATTATATCACAGAACAGAATTACAGATCACTATCCTATACTAGTTAGTATAAATCTTGAAAATGGCCGTGACTTAGAAGCAGCTCAGTGTAACATACGTGAACATAGATTTAAGTTAGATAGTGAGATGCTTAAAAATAAATTGAGCAATATTAATTGGGATACAGTATTAGGGAACAACCACTTGGATTCTAAAGTAGATAAATTTATACAAACTATCCAAAATTGCATAAAAAATGCTTCAATACAATTAAATTCAAAGCAACGAAAGAGAAAGGAGTGGATCACACACGCGCTAATTAAGTCCATTCACACCAGAGATAGGTTGTATCAGGAATGTATAGCAAATAAAGAGAACAATGCCATCATGGAGAAATATAAGCGATATAGAAATAAATTAAACGAATTGCTTAATAAAGCTAAAACTGGCCACTATAAACAATTAATAAATTCCAATTCTAATAATCCAAGAAAGGTATGGGGCATTGTCAATGAAATAACACAAAGAATAAGTCATAAAGAAAAAATAACAAAAATAAGATCTCAAAATCATGTTTACGATGATGATTTCACTATAGCTAATACATTCAATGATTATTTTATTAACAAAACTACTGACATGTCTAAAAATATTAAGAACAATCCAGATTTTTCCTTGAAAATCAACAGAAACACATATTCCTGTTTTTTTATTCCGATTACCGAAGCGGATTTACATAAGTACCTACACGAAATAAGCGACACTAAAGCAATGGGAATAGATAACATCTCAGCTCAAATTATTAAGCAGAATTTTAATTCTTTAAAGAATCCTTTACTAACAATAATAAACGAGTCACTTTCAGTTGGATACTTCCCAAAGCAATTAAAAATTACAATTGTAAAACCGCTACATAAAGCAGGCAATCCTTCAGAACTAAAGAACTATCGACCGATATCGTTAACGACAGTCATATCAAAATTATTTGAAAAATGTATAAAAAATCATATTTATCAGTTTTTGAAGAAACACAATCTACTATCAACTAGACAATTTGGCTTTATAAAAAATGTCAGCACCACTGATGCTATTGGGGAATTAACTAGGCGAATTTATGAAAATATGAACAGTATGAAACCGACCTTGGGCATATTTCTCGACTTAGATAAGGCTTTTGACACCATACCTCACCATATTCTCCTTCAGAAGATGGAAAGATATGGCATCAGAGGCATAGCACTGAAATTGATAGAAAGCTATTTGACTGAAAGGATTCAATACGTTAGAATAAATGGAACTACAAGTCTACCTTTAAGAGTGAAAAGAGGAATACCACAAGGCACAGTGTTGGGTCCATTATTATTTTTGATTTTTATCAACGATATTGAATCATCTATACATGGAATTGAAAATGTTAATGTCATATCATACGCAGATGATACGGTAGTTTGTGTTGAAGGTAGAACATGGGGAAATGTAAAACAAATTGCAACTGCGGCATTGAAAATGTTAAAGGTATGGTTAGATGGTAACGAACTATTTCTAAATGTAAATAAATCAAAGTTCGTAAGATTCAGTTTAAAAGCAGTTAAAGATGATTTTAATGAACTAAAAATACACACTTTGAACTGTAATCAGAACTGTGACTGTCCTAAAATAGCTAAAGTGGATACAGTTAAATATCTGGGATTATTTATAGATAGTGACATGAAATGGAAAAGCCAATGCAAACACCTTACAAGTAAAATAAGAAGAACAATCTATATATTTCACAATTTAAAACATATTGTCAATTACAAATTAATAAGAGACATCTACCATGCTCTAGTCCAGTCAGTTCTTACATATGGTATTCTTGCCTGGGGAGGCGCCTATGAAAATGTACTAAAAAGTGTTCAGATTGTGCAGAATCTCATATTACGAATAATGTTGAAGAAAGATAGATTATATCCGACTATGAGACTGTATGCTGAGACAAGGGTCTTCAACATTAAACAATTGTATGCTTTTGAAATATATAAATACATTTTTAAAGATAGAAATAGAATTCAAGTTGTTAGCCACGAGTATGAAACCAGAAGTATTACAGAGAATCACTCTATTTTATATCAACCTAAGTTAGGTATAGCCAAACGTAACTTTCTGTATTTATCACCAAAATTATATAACATTCTCCCAATTAAATTAAAAGAATTTAAAGGAAATCATGCAAACCTGAAGATGCAAATAAAACATTTTCTCAGAGAAAACAAAATTAAAATTGAAAGTATAATTACTTGAGCTTACAAGTTTATAAAACACAAATTCAATTTTCCTTCTTATTCATTTTTTCTTTTTGTGTATACACCATTTACATAGAACGTGTTATTCGGCTAAGCCATTATACAATTTTTAGAAATAGTAATCAACGATATGCATGCCACACACAAGGTTGCACCTTTTAGTGGCATATGTGATATCTCTTCCTGCTCTGTATGAATTTGATATCATATTTCGACCTGTCTTTATCATATTGTAACAATATAATTTAATAATTGTAAATTTAAAGATTAAATAATGAGTAGGAAGTGCAAGAAAATTCATAAAATGTGTACAGATATTATGAATTTTGTAAAATGTGTGTATTTGTAACGATTTAATAAATAATAATAATAATAATAACTCGAATGACTGCTGTCTGGTTTCTGTACAGATTGTATATCACCCTCCTATCCCTGTACTTTATTCCAATAGATTTCAAAATGTCAAACAATTTAGTCCAATCAACGTTATCAAAAGCCTTTTCTAAGTCTACAAAAGCCATGAACGTTCTCTTATCTTTCCTTATTCTACCTTCCAAAATCAGCCTAAGACTTAGTACAGCTTCCCTTGTTCCTACATTTCTCCTGAAACCAAACTGGTCTTCACCCAACTCCGTTTCTATCTGGCTTTCAATCCTCTTGTAAATTATTCTAGACAGGATCTTTGAAGCATGAGTAATCAAGCTGATTGTACGGTAATCTTCACATCTGTCAGCTCCCACTTTCTTTGGTATAGGGATGATTACATTCTTCTTGAAATCAGGGGGTACCACACCTGTCTCATAAATCCTACACACCAAGTGAAATAACCTGATCAGACCTTCATCTCCTATGCAGCGTAGCAACTCAATCGGTATATCATCTATGCCTGGTGCTTTGTTCCTGCTTAAGTCTTCCAAAGCTCTATCAAATTCTGACCTCAATATTAAATCTCCTTTCGCATCCTCATCAATTTCCTCCTCCCTTTCCATTACATGATTCTCTATCTCCTTTCCCTTATACAAACTCTCTATGTAAGCTTTCCATCTCTCAACCTTTTCTTCCCTATCTGTTAGAGGCTTTCCATTTGTGTCCTTAATATTACAGCACTTAGTCTTCTTTTCCCCAAAAGTATTCTTAATCCTTCGATAAGCTGTGTCTACTTTTCCTAATTTCAGACAATTTTCTATACCTGCACATTTCTCTTTCAACCATTCTTCTTTCGCTTCCTTGCACTTCTTGTTAACCTCATTTCTCAGACGTCTGTATTCTGCTTTCCCCTTTTCATCTCTTAGATTCTTGTGTTTCCGCCTTTCATCCATCAATTCTAGTATATCCTGAGTGATCCACGGTTTTCTACCTATTCTTTCTTTCCTACCAATGTTTTCTTCTGCGGATTTGGTTATTTCATTCTTCAAAAGTGCCCATTCGTCTGCAATTGAAGTTTGTTTAGGGTTTTTCATTAGTCCTTCCTTTATACTCTTCTTGATTCTTTCGTTTACATCCTTCTCTTTCAGTCTGTCTATTGCCCACCTCTTTGGCTTTTGACTTTTCTTCAGTTTCTTCAACTTTAATCTGCATTTCATTACAACCAGATTGTGATCAGAGTTTATGTCAGCACCAGGATATGTTTTACAATCCAAAATCTGGTTTCGAAACCTCTGCTTGACCATAATGAAGTCGATTTGGTAACGCCCTGTATCTCCTGGTCTCATCCATGTGTATATTCTTCTATTGTGGTTATTGAATAAGGTGTTAGCTATGACCAATTCATGCTCGGTGCAGAATTCTACCAGCCTGCTTCCTCGATCATTCCTTTCACCTAATCCGAAATCTCCTACTATCTTCCCTTCTCTCCCTTTTCCTACCACAGCATTCCAATCTCCCATTACTATAACATTTTCATCACCCTTGATATACCTCAGAATTTCGTCTATTTCTTCATAGACCTTTTCAACATCCTCATCATCAGCTTGACTGGTAGGCATATAGACTTGTACCACTGTGGTGCAGGTAGGTTTAGTATTGATTTTTCCTACAATAATCCGTTCACTATATTGCTCATAATATTCCACCCGCTGTCCAAGTTTCCTACTCAATATGAGGCCAACCCCTGCTTGGCCATTGTTTGATTTAGTACTAATGACCCTATCAGGGGCGCACCCAGACTTTTGGTTTGGAGGGGGCTTTCCTCAATAACATGATTTCAGCTATGGAAAGAAAATGTGTCCATTTTATTCTTGTACTTGTATATTTGAGATCATAAGCATAAAAAGATATTCTATAAGATCAAGCATACTGTAGAATTCTCTGTTAAAACCAATACAAAAGATGCTATTGGACTGGAGATTATTTCAACAGAATGTGCATTGGTTGTATACAAATTTTAGTTACAGTGCCATTGAGCTAAGGTTATACAAGTAATAAAAAGGGACTGCATGATTTTTATCAAGAATTAACTTTTGATCACGATCAGAGTGATAACGACTGGATTGCTCTGCTCACTATTATCATAACTGTATACCCAGCTGCCAGGATCGTCAGATTGATGTGTAACATCAATTATCTGCTATCATTTATTATGTTTTGAGTTGTTTATACCAAGAACTATTATATGTTTTAGGAAATTAATAACAACATTTTGATTTTGAATATGTAAATTTAATTGGAACTAAAAATTACATTTTAAAAATTACGAGATGTAATTTTACACCATAGTGTTATGGAGTGTAACAAATATTTTATGTACTGTACATGAAAATATATGTTATTTTAAGTTTCCTTAATAACTAACATTATAATAAAAAATCTTAAAACATTTCTAGATTTTCACGTTGAACTTAATTACACAGGCTGAATGCAAGTTTAAACAAATAGTTGAATACAAATCATGTGTTAATTAATTAACATTAACGTTGTTTGAATAAAGCGGAAACTCAAATTTCACAGAACAAAATCCAGCCGCCTAGCAGATTTTTTCAAAACAGAAACTACCTCTGTACTGGTGACTTCAATTTCGCGGTGAATATTCAGTGCTGCTAGATCAGTCAGCCTGACTGCACCCATGGTATTCCTAAGGTATGTTTTCAGCCGACGTAGTGTAGAAAATGACCTCTCAGCAGTGCTTGTAGTCACAGGGATAGTACACAAAATTCTCAACAATGTGTGGATATTAGGAAACAAGTCCTTGTCAAATAGATTCAACACATCAATTGCGTTTTTAGGGTTATTAGCGTGGGTCTTGATGCTCTTGTGCCGAAGTTCAAACTCAGCCTTAAGCAGGCCTTGTTTGTTTCCTCCACTTTCAATTTTCATTCTTATAAAAATTACACAGCTGTAAGAAATCAAGTTGCATTCTTTCTGGGAAGGTTTCTTTATGTGTATGTGATGCATTGGCTGATGGCAGTAAGCACTCAAAACTCTTTAATAAGTCTTTATGTTTGATGAATCGAGATTCCAATGAAATAATGAAAGAGTCAATCCAAGGGATGAAAACATATCTTTTATATTATAATTCTGGAGTTTCTGCTGGTATGTCGCTTCTGTTCAGTTGTCTTCCAACTGTTCGATGCATAGAAATTATTGAACCGCAGTTATTAGCAATTTTGGTAGCTTCTTCAAACAACGAGTGAAATTCTTGATCTGCATTTTTTCTTAGAGATTTTAAGCGTTCTATCACAGTTTCAGCGTGTGTAATTGCAGACGATAAATCTAAATCAGTTCCCTGAAGCTTTTTTCTTACGTTTACTGTGTAACCAAGCAGTTTTTCTGATGCCAAGAGAGAAATTATAAATTCACCTTGACTTAAGGAGTTTAGTAGTATTAGAGCTTATGAAGAAGGTTCCCTATCATTCCAGTTTTTAATCTCCTCTAACGCTACTTCAAGAGGTTGCAGCAGTTCTTTCAAAACAGAAATAGCATCGTGCCTTTGTACCCATCTCGTTGGACAAAGCTGCAGGAGTTTTTTCTTGTTGGTTTCAAGATTTACCTCAGATTCAATGCACTGTTTTAAAACTGCTTGTCTTTTAGCTGTGTTTAAAAAATCCCACAACTTCTCCACTATTCCAAAGCAGTCCCTGATTAATACAACCTCAGACGCGGTCGACAATGCCAGAGATTTGTCAATCGGTTTCATTCGGCAGTCCATAACTTTTTTAAAGTTAGCTGCGCTTACACATGAGTCTTTATGATACTGCGAGTTTGCATGTTTTTCAAACTTTTCTAGTGCTTTTTTCCAGGTACAAAAACCTTCTTCAACAAGTTGTCCAGTATGTAGAGCGTTACTCTTACCTACTTCTTTTTTTTGTTGAAAAAAAAAAGCATACAATGGACACAGTATGCAGAGTCTTCAATTCCAGAATACGAAAGCCAGGTATATTTCTTTAGCCATGAAAACGAAAATTTTCGTTGTTGGTTCCCATGTGATCTAAAAGGAAAGTTAAAGTTGCTCTGAGGAACCCATTTGTCAATCAAAACTTTGAACTTTTCATTGTCCGTCAACACTTTGTTTTTAAATAAACCAATGTCCAAATCCATGTTATGTTTAGTTACAACGACCTTAGACCTGCTCACATTTGCCTCTGAGCCCTCCCCTGATGAAAAACTTGGCTGTTTTTCTATGCTTGCAGTCCTTGTTAACAATTCTTTTATTGATTTTTAACGGTTTAAAGTAGTTTTGCATGTTTGACTTTCTTTTGTCTCCCATTACTACTAGTCCAATTGGACACACTACGAACACCAATAGCCAATAGAAAATACAAACACAACAACAATCAATGAATTAAATTTTTACAAACACCACGACTGACTTGACGCCTGACACAGAGCACAGCACAATACCTTGGGGAGAGAAATTTTCACCGCTGTCACACGCACATCTTGCTCCGAGCATAGTTACGACAACAGCCGGAAATATCCGATCGTGTTGTGTTTACAATATATATTATTATCACTCAAGTGTTGCATAAATATAGGCCTAACATAATTCTATTTTAAACCAGAAGAAAATCGCAAAATGTTCCAACGTTCCAACACTAAACATTCTAGAGCCCGTTATGCAATCAATTTTCTTGAAAGATATCATCAATGTTTTTAAAGTGTTCAGGTTTTTAGGGGGGGCTTAAGCCCCCAAAGCCCCCCCCCTGGGTGCGCCCCTGGACCCTATAGTCTCCTGACCAAAAATCCTGTTCTTCCTGCCAGCGCATTTCACTAATCCCAACCAAATCCAACCTCAACCTATCCATTTCCCTTTCTAAGTTTTCTAACCTTCCACTTCCCAGCAGACTTCTAACATTCCACGCTCCGATCCGTAGAATGTCAGATTTCCTCTTTGTCACTTCTGTGATGTTAACCCCCTCTCGAGTAGTCCCCACCCGGAGATCCGAACGGGGGACTAGTTTACCTCCGGAGTGAAATTTTACAAGGGAGGAGGCCATCATCACACGTAATTATGCATAGAGAGGTGCATATCATCGGGAATAGCATACGGCTGTAGTTTCCCGTTGCTTTCAGCCGTGCAGCAGGACGCATTGTAGCCATTATTTGGCTTATATTATCAATAGCTTAACCGTCTATAAGACTAGTAAAGAATTGATTTATTCTGAAAGGCTGCTACTCCTTTTCAGAATAAGTAAAGAGCAATTCTACTAACAAAAATACTAACCTTCTACCGTACTAACAATTAAATACCAAAATTCTACTAACAAAAAACTTAAGTTCCACCAACAACAAATACTACCACTAAAACAGTCTGTCACCAGGCACACTCACATGCACCCTCACACATCACAGTCATCTGAAACAATGAACTATAACTAATAAACAATGCAACTGCTACCAGACACACTCACACACCCCAGTCTAATAGAACTATGACATATATCTAATGGACAAACTAACTACCTACTTACAACTAAAACTAACTACATACTTACTGTACTGTTATTTGAATTGACAATATTTACAAAATGCAATTTAGATAGAAAATACTTACAAAATGTAATTTAGATTCAAAATTGTCACAAAATGCAATTTAAGGGGGACGTATGCAAAATTGCACTAAGTGAGAAATGGTTTCATTCGGCTGTATTAAGGTAAAGAAGGAAGGAAGGAAGCTTGTAGTTTAACGTGACCGTTAATCGGTAGATAATGAGCCACGGGACCTCCTTTTTACGTGGAATCCGAACCACAGGACATGGCATTTCACTTCGAAAATCTCACATGCATTGACCGGGAATCGAACCCGGACCGCCTTGGTGAATTAAGGTAAAGAAGGAGGATTGTGTAGTCGGGAATTGGTTTTTAAAGTATGTGATACACCGGACTGTTTGAGGGTGAAAATCAAAGCAACGGATCAAATAATACAGGAACTTTAACCTTATTGTGTTAAAATTTAAAATCACCTAATCGTTAGCAAAGAAAACCCTTAGGTAACCTATTTCCTACTCCGGCTCTCAAGTTCGAGGCCACCGTCCATCAATGAGCTAGTCTCGACTTGTCCGAAAGTTGGGACAATTTCCATAGTCATATACCTTACAACTTCGTACTATACCTGCACAAGATTATTTTACTGGCAATCATAGTGAAATCCCACTAATAAATACTGTAAGATAGAGACATGAAATTCATTTTGGGGGTAGAGGGGGTCAGGGCCATTCGTTTACGTCAAACAAAATTTTTTGTAAACTCTTTAGTTTCCAAAATATAAAAATTTCAAAATTTAAGTGTTTTCAAAAAATCTCAAAAATTAAAGAAGTCTTATTATAAAAAAAATATAGGTCATAGAGACCATTCGTTTCAACTATGGCACAACTTTCTATCATGTATGGTTTTCAAACTATCGCCTACTTCCAAAAACATTTTTTTTTTTTCAAAAATATGACGAGTGGTCCATAGGAAAGAGGACGTCAGCTCGAGTCCACCCTGTTTAATACTCCTGAAAAAAGTTTACATGTATTAGTTATTATTCACTGATAAATAAGCGACAATATAGGATTATGTGTTTCGACCGACAAGCGGTCATCGTTCTGTACCCCCAATCATATGGGGCAAATTTGTGTTGACCGACTGAAGAGTTACAATTGATAATGTTAAGCAGCATAACTGTCAATATTACGCAAGAGAAAATCCTAAAATTTAAAATGTGAATTAGTCACAATATGGGCAATGGTTGCAAGGGAAGAAATACAACTCGATCGAGTCTTCTTCTTCATGGCGTTGTTCCCAATTATTGTTTGGGTCCACCACTCTGCACCTCGCTCTCCATTTGTTACGGTTTGCTGCATCTATAGGACGAAGACATCATCATCATCATCATCATCATCATCATCAGCATTTCCCCTTATCCAGCTCCTGCCGGGTCGGGGTATTTATGGCACTTCTTCACTTTCCTCTTTCCTTCCACCATTCTTCTCCCACGATCTTGTCCCAGTCCAGATTTCTTTTTCTTACGCTGTTCTTCACTGAATCAATCCACCTTGTTCTAGGTCTTCCTCTTGCTCTCTTACCCTTGCACTTCGCCTCCAGCATCTGTCTTGGTATTCTATTTTCCTCCATCCTCTTTACATGTCCAAACCACCTTAGTTTATTCTTCTCAATTCTCCCATTTAGTTTTCCCATCCCAACTTCCTTCCTAACATCTTCATTCCTCACTCTGTCTTTCCTTGTCTTTCCTATCATACTTCTTAGGAATTTCATTTCACTGGCTTGGATTCTACTCTCTTGCCTGCTTGTCAGGGTCCAAATCTCAGCTGCATAAGTTAATATGGGAACATAGTACACTTTATGCATTACCTCCTTGCTTTTCCTTGGTACTTCCTTATCCCAAACAAGTTTCTTACACTTTGATAGAATGCATTGCTCTGCTGTTCCCTCCTGCCAATCTCCATGTCCAACCTACCAGTTTGCATCAATTCACTTCCTAGGTATTTGAACACTGAAGACCATCAAAGTCAGACACATTGCATTCGACGAACCGGCGTAAACGATACCGATACTGAAGAGACTTTAACCAAACGCCCAAAAACTTCTGCAGTCAAGGTAGCCACGTCCACCAGCCAAGAGGATGCGACCGGCGTAAACAATATTGAGGAGACTTCGACCAAACGGCGAAATAAATCTCGAGGAAAGATCCGTACGCCGAGCACCCTAGAGGTGTAAATCCAATTTACAAAAGATGGCGCGAGTAGCTTCAACAAAATGGCGTGCGTTTGTTTCAAGCAAGTCCCACATGCGTTCATATACCATTCATCCCATTGCAATGAAACTTGGGTGAGATGTTCTGTACACTTCAGGTAAGGTTTCTGCCTGAGTAAATCCACTTAACAATTGGTAGCGCACGAGTAGATTCAACAAATGAGCGACGACGGGCGAAGGAAGCGTTTCAACACAGTCATATATGCGTTCACATACCATTCGTCAGATAGCGATGAAACTTGGGTGAGAGGTTGTGTACACTACAGGCAAGGTTTCTGGCTTAGTAAATCCATGTTATAATAGGTAGCGCACGAGTAGATTCAACAAATAGGTGACGACGCGCGAAGCGTTTCAACCAAGTCCCGTATGCGTTCATATACTATTCGTCTGATAGCGATGAAACTTGGGTGAGATGTTGTGTACACTTCAGGGAAGCTTTCTGGGTTAGTAAATCCACTTTACAATAGGTATCGCAAAAGTTGATTAAACAAAATGAGCGACGACGCGCGAAGTGTTTCAACATAGTCCCGTATGCGTTCATATACCATTCGTCCGATAGCGACTAAACTTAGGTGAGTTGTTGTGTACACTTCAGAGAAGGTTTCTGGCTGAGTAAATCCACTTTACAATAGGTATCGCACAAGTAGATTCAACAAAAATAATAATACTGTACTTATAATAATAATCATAATAATAAGATGAAGAAAGGCAAATGTACACGTCTGTCCTAATCAAAAGTTATTCCAAGTGATTTGCAAAATTTCTGAACTCTCTAGACTTTCAAGAATTGAAAAAGCGTCATGATTAATAGCCATTAATAAATATGCCTGTCCAAAGTAATTTATAGCGGCTTCGGTGGCGTAGTCGGTAGCATGCTGAGATTCTATGCCCAAGATAGTGGGTTCAAACCCGGCCGAAGCCGTCGGATTTTTTAAGAGCCTTAAAAATCCCTCAGTATGCCTTCCTTCGGAGGGGAAGTAAAGCCGGCGGTCCCATGTCATAGATTTATGGCATGTTAAAGAACCTTCCACTAATTACACCTGTGTGAAGCTAAATTGTATAGGTTAGGAATGTAAACAACGCTCTTAGGTTTCTACGTTCGTTGCCAAGAGCAGACTGCGGTGGCGTCTAGTAGTCTAGTTCTGAACTAGGCCTAGTAGTCGTTGACGGTGGCGTTTGGCGGCCAAAGTAGGAACAATTTGAAAAATTCAAATTTGCAGTCCTTACTTCAATTTTTATTTATTTAGCGTATTTACTTGAATTAAAAAAACACATACGCACACTAATACAGCCATCACATTTAACAGCGGTTATCAGACAGATTCTACACACACCCAAAGTACACGGGGCTACATGACTGCGTTGTCGCAACCCCTAAACCAAGGAACCAAAAAGAAATTTATGTTTTACACACAACTATGTAAGACTAGTTAAGAGCGTATAATACTACGCGTGCAGTGGAGCATACAGGGAGTATACAAAACAAATATAAAATGAAGAGAAGAAATCCCAGTAATTCTTTTAGGTGTTTACCATATCTGTTGCAGGGTTTTGCCGAGGTACACCAAGTCAGGCTAATCAGTGAGTCAATATATACGAGGCACGTCCAGAAAGTAAGCTCCGTTTGGTAATTAAATTAAATTGTGTACAGATACAGAAAAAATATTTATTGCACAACATTCTACACCTCTTAAACTACCTTTTCACATAACTGCCGAACTTTTGCAGGCATTTGTCATAGCGTGGCACAAGTTTTTGGATACCTCTTCATAGAAGTTTGCCGCCGACCCGTAAACGAGAGTGAAGACTCCCCTTAAGATATCCTACTGTTTGGCCATCACTGTTAGGCAAATTGCGTATGTGGTCAGGAGAACTCCTAAACATACGCAGTTCTCCTGGTAAGCACGCAATTTGCCTAACAGTAGTGACCAAACAGTAGGATATCTTAAGGGGAGTCTTCACTCTCGTTTACGGGTCGGCGGCAAACTTCTATGAAGAGGTATCCAAAAACTTGTGCCACGCTATGACAAATGCCTGCAAAAGTTCGGCAGTTATGTGAAAAGGTAGTTTAAGAGGTGTAGAATGTTGTGCAATAAATATTTTTTCTGTATCTGTACACAATTTAATTTAATTACCAAACGGAGCTTACTTTCTGGACGTGCCTCGTAATAATAATATAATATCGTATGGCCTCGGGTGCCTGGTGCAAGCTTTGTTAATTGACACCCAGAGGGTAGCTTGCATGTCGAATTTCGTCGTTCCTTTGAACGCTATGAAAGTCAAGGAGGTTAGATATCTAAACTCCTTGACACTACAGCGCTTTCAAGTAGAGAATGGAGGAATTTTATGATGGCGGAAAATCCCGAGATTAATTTTGCCATTATGAACTCGGCCTACTGAATTCAAATAGGTTCTTTAACATGCCAACAACGTATGACATGAGTATCGTGATTTTTGTAGTGAGTCAATATGTCATCATTTTGGAAACTGAACCTGTATAGGGAGCAGAAAAAGTGCAGGAGCTATCTTCTCACACAGCAAAGGAGCTCAATGCGTTTCATATAGCGCATGATCCACTGTCTAAAAGCCGCAGTAGTTAAAACAGATGTCATGATATTATTAACAATAATAATAATAGCATGGGTCTTTCGAAGGGACCTCGAGCAGTTCTCTGATGCCCTTGGATGATCTGTACATCGCAATGTGGGTGGAATAAATTATGAAGACGACACAAACTTCCAATCACCGAGACAGGAGAATCAACAATACGTTGTTAAAATACAGCAGTCGTTTGAAACCAATGTCTAGCGTCCTATTGCATTTTTCACTGCATTATATGGCATTGACAGACAGTTGGAGAGTCGAGGAAGAATATGCATATACGCTACCCACAAATGAAGTAAATGCAGTAGAAGTGCAGTAGTGGCTTGAACAGGTGCCCGCACTTGCCTGTCATTCATAAAACAGACGGAAGTTACGCTCCAGTAGTTAGACAGAGCTGATATTTACGGAGGAACTCACTCAACAGTAACACCACTAACCAAGAAGTCACGTTCTGACACTTTATGTAATTGCAAACAACCAACAAGAACTCGCTTTCCATGGTTTGTTAGCTGGACGTGACCTGGCTGTTTTTGACAGTTATACAAGCTAGTATAAATGTGGTCATTCCTAATGCTAACCCCATCCGAGGAAAGATGAAATTTGGGGGTGAATAAATCTGGTGAAGGAATTTAAAACAGCAACTGTGGCCAATTAGAAGGCACAGCAATAGCCTCGGGTTGCAGTTAAAACTGGGAAATCATTTCAAGGATGGATGTCGGTGGGTATCGAACTCATTTGTCTTCCAAGTCCAGAGATAGCCTTGCCTCATGACCTTCCACACTTCATTTGAGACTGTTTTGCCTTTCAGTGTCCAGTATGATCTACAAGCCTCTGTTTGCGAACAAGTTGCCTCCATGATATCCTATTAGCAGTTAGCACTGCGGCCTCTTCTGTTCCTACACCTCTTACACTGAAGTCGTTCAACACAGAATATAAACATCGCTACCTAGGTCTGCCTCTGCTTCTCTCACCCTCTTCACCCAAGCGCATGAACCTTTTAGGTAATCTCTCCTCCCCATTCTCTTCACATGACGCTACCAAATTATTCAGATGATAACAACAACTTCAACTAGCGTGTTCAATAGACTTGGAGAATACCAACTACAACTTAACTAAAGAATGGCAGGGAAGGCACGATCAACATTACCACGCATTGGATCATCGCTGCCACCTGGATTTGATTTTACTTGGAAAACATGGTCAACTCTCAACAGGATTCGTACGGGTCATGGCAACTGTGCAGACTTCCATTATAAATGGAAAATAATTTCTTCACCTAACTGTGATTGTGGTGCCCCTAAGCAGAATATCCAGTATATCATCACCAAGTGTCCTAAAAGAAAGTACAGTGGCAACGTCACTGATTTCACTCATGGATCACCAGACACCTAAACAATTTAGATATAAATATACCACAGTTTGTAAACTAATATTATCTATGTACACACATCAAAAAAAGTTTTGCATCACCTCGGTTCCAAGAGTTCCGGAACCGTTAAATACAAAGGGAATAGAGATCAACACAAACAACATTTCAGCTCGTTTTATTGCTCATGAGACCCACACATTGCATGTTGTACCATCATACAGCTAGACTTTCAGCATTTGTGGTCCAGATTGCAGTACACACCACTACCTCTAATACCCAGTAGCACGTCCTCTTGCATTGATGCATGCCTGTATTCGCCGTGGCATACTATCCACAAGTTCATCAAGACACTGTTGGTCCAAATTGTCCCACTCATCAACGACAATTCGGCGTAAATCTCTCAGAGTGGTTGGTGGGTCAAGACGTCCATAAACAGCCCTTTTCAACATATCCCAGGCATGTTCGATAGGGTTCATGTCTGGCGAACATGCTGGCCACTGTAGTCGAGCGATGTCGTTATCTTGAAGGAACGCATTCACAAGATGTGCACGATGAGGTCGAGAATTGTCGTCCATGAAGACAAATGCCTCTCCAATATTCTGCCGATATGGTTGCACTATGGGTCGGAGGATGTCATTCAGGTACCGTAAAGCCGTTTCGGAGCCTTCCATGACCACCAGTGGCGTACGTCGGCCCCACATAATGCCACCCCAAAACATCAGGGAACCACCACCTTGCTGCACTCGCTGGACAGTGTGTCTAAGACGTTCAGCCTGACCAGGGTGCCTCCAAACACGTCTCCGACGATTGTCTGGTTGAAGGCATATGCGACACTCATCGGTGAAGAGAACGTGATGCCAATTCCGTGGGGTCCATTCAGCATGTTGTTGGGCCCATCTGTACCGCGCTGCATGGTGTCGGGGTTGCAAAGCTGGACCTCGCCATGGACGTCGGGAGTGAAGTTGCGCATCATGCAGCCTATTGCGCACAGTTTGAGTTGAAACACGACGTCCTGTGGCTGAACGAAACGCATTATTCAACATGGTGGCATTGCTGACAGGGTTCCTCCGAGCGGCAATCCGTAAGTAGCGGTCATCCACTACAGTAGTAGCCCTTGGGCGGCCTGAGCGAGGCCTGTCATCGACAGTTCCTGTATCTCTGTACCTCCTCCATGTCCGAACAACATCGCTTTGGTTCACTCTGAGACGCCTGGAAACTTCCCTTGTTGAGAGCCCTTCTTGACACAAAGTAACAATGCGGACGCGATCGAACTGCGGTATTGACCTTCTAGGCATGGTAGAACTACAGACAACATGAGCAGCGTACCTTCGTCCTGGTGGAATGACTGGAACTGATCGGCTGTCGTACCCCCTCCGTCTAATAGGCCCTGCTCATGCATGGTTGTTTACATCTTTGAGCAGTTTTAGTGACATCTATGAACAGTCAAAGGGACTGTATCTTGGATACAATATACACAGTCAACGTCTATATGCCGGAGATCTGGGAACCGAGGTGATGCAAAACGTTTTTTGATGTGTGTACATATTGTATCTCTAAAGCCATACGCTAAATAAATAAATAAAATTTCTAACTTATCGTTTATCTCTTCATAACGAGCACCTTCCTGTCATTACACCCATCTATTCAACAATCATTTTTCCTACCCTCATATTAGTTACCTCTAGCTTATGTATCAGATATACTCAATCTACCCAGCCCTCACTTCCATACAGAAAAGTTGGTCACCCATCTGACAGCTCAGAGACTCCTAGGATAATAATAATAATAATAATAATAATAATAATAATATGATCTATCATGTCATATTTTCAAGTTGAAAATGCTCCGTAATCACACAAATATGGTATGGAGTGCTGCCTCTCGGTAAGGCTGTATAACATCGGTTAATAAACACGCATTTAAGAGAAACCCAACAAGAAGACTGTAAGATATGACCAGAAAAATGCAAGAAACAACACAGACGAGATTTTGGAAGAACTGGAAGACTTACGCAGGACGTTAGACTACTCTTTGTTAACATTCTGCCCTGGAGAAAGTTAATGTTGATCTTTTTTGCCAAGGACATTTCCCTGAAAGAACTGGACACGATCATTTATTTATTTATTTATTTATTTATTTAATGTAATTATTTATTTAATTTATTTATTTACTTTCGCTTTCGAATTTGAAAAAATTTAATGGTAGGCATATAGCATAATTTTATTTTTAGTAGGCTGGTAGGAATTTATTCGTGTATGGGAAGAAAATTACAAAAGTCAGAGAGGAACCTCATAAACTGCAGTTATCTTCTCCTTGGTTAAATAATAATAATAATAATATCTAACCAAAAATATCTTCGACTACTTTCGTAATTAAAAAACTCTTTGGTTTAAGGAGACTGAGAAAGACCTCGTAGAACTCCAAATTACAGACACCTTGCTCATGGACAAAACAGCCAAAACTATCACCAAGGCTAAGAAACAACGGTTCCAAGTTAAAATCAAACAAAAGCGTACGATCCACATCTCTTCCAAAGAAAGGGAACCAAGAACTCAATGATGGGGCAATACTAGGCTAAAAGGAAAGCTCAAAACAATAAAAAAAATGTTTGATTTCATGTACCCCAAAGTTGGGTGAAACAAATAAAGAAGAATAATATTTGATCCCCGGTTACAATTGCCATAGACACAGAATTTTTGTACAAAGGGCAAACAAAAACTTAGGGAATGTAATTTAATATAATATAACGTTTAAACGAGGTTGATAGTTACCAGGGTGTATATTAATATAAGTAGTTAAAAAATACGCTTTAAGAACTAATTTGATTTGAGGACATTCTTACACAGTAAACTTTTTCATGTTGAGTCATGCATCTAATAACTTCATTTGATCTTTAAAATATTTATAACCGTGTAGTAACGCCGCGCCGGCCCCGTGGTGTTGGGGTAGCGCGCTGCCTCTCGCCCGGAGGTCCCGGGTTCGATTCCCGGCTCCGTCAGGGATTTTAGAAACTAACGTGAGGGCTGGAACGGGGTGCAATCAGCTCGTGAGGACAACTGAGTAGCTGTCTGACAGTGAGGCAGTGCCCCGATCCCGAAAACCAAGATTAACGGCCGAGGGGACCCGATGTGCTGATCACGCGTCACCCCAAAATCTGCAGGCCAAATGGCTGGGCAGCGGTCGCTTGGTAGGCCTAGGACCTTCATGGGCTGTAGTGCCAGGGTAACGTCGCGCTGTGAGGAAATCTGAGTGGAATGGATATTTCACTGAGTAAGGTGCTGGTTACTAACTACAGAGATAGGCTCGTTAATGTATCTTGTGTGTGTGCATTACTGCGTTACACGGTAATTTGTATCGTATTTCCATTTACGGTGACGTAAAACGGCCATAAATTATCGCTGTATACCAAATGATGTTCTCCTGTTTTGTGGGATACCTAAGAGCGCCTTCGGTGGTGTTGAAATCTTCAAAGAATCCTCTCTATATATGATCACATTGTTCGAGTAGCCACATTGAAATAATGCGTGTCGTAACAACACCACCACACAGAATTATTATTATTATTATTATTTTCGTTTCTCCCATTCAGAGAGTGCGTTGGAACTTATGAATTGTCTTGACAGGTGTTTTCATTCTAAAATTTGAAAGCTCTGTGCAATCTAGGCAGGTTAAATGTGACATCTTGTCACTGGAATATGTCAGTATAGCCCCTATTGATACGAAATTAATAATATTTCAATTGGGACATTATTGACAACTAATTTTATTAAATACGGTACCAATGCCATTAAAAGTAATCCACCAAAAGTCAATATAATAAATTATTAGCAGATGTTTATTGGACTAGTTTACTGCTTATTTTATATACTTTTAAGGACATTCCGAAGACGAAAACACCACTAAATATACTAACAAGTAGTTCGATGACGATTTAATGAGCCTACCTTTCTTAAAATTTAAGATATATGCAATGATTAATCTTTATAGACCTATCTCGAATAATGACGAAATTAAGTTAGTTATAATTAAAATTGGTTCGAAATATACCTGAAATAGTGTACCCTAATAGACCACTACAGTTGGCAGGGCTGGTGACTGAATATATAGGCTACTTAGTTCCATCTTTTAAGGTTCTGAATTCAGACACAAAATTTGGTTGAAGTCCAATAGATTATATGGACGTTAGACATTGGATCTATCAGCGTGTGTAAAATCATGTTGGCAACAATGCCATGTATGTGTTGTTCAGAAATAATCTACAATAATTAATGAAATCGTATAGCATTCTAATGAATCTACCTAATGTAATCGCAATATCAAATGTTTCTCAAGATTGTGCTCAGGAAGACCACGATGTGGCCAAACCTATTTCAATAATCATCAGCTAGTAGTTTATTTAATTGACTTCTGATGGAGTTTGTATAATTTTAATGATTTTTGTAAACTAAGTGCTACAATAACCCAAACACACCATATTATTTGCTATTGAAGACAGAGGTACGAGCAGCTCGAGCCTTTACGGGGGAGTGGTCAATGCTTCAACTCACAGCCTGCTAAAGAGCTGACAGGGCGTCTCCATATTACTCCTTGAGGAACACCTTCTTGGAAGGACAAACCTGTCCTTACGTGTTTTGGTTCAACATTCTACTGTAGCTACTGCGATTTATAGTGACTCTGAACAGCTAATCATTCCAAAGTCTAGTAATTACAAGTATTTCTTAATACAGCGTTCTCTAGACGAGATGAACTGAAGAAGGCTGAGATGCAACTCAAAACACGCGATATATAAAAATCAATTTCATTGCCTCCACTTGATCACCTTGCTGAAATACCCGCAGGTAGCAATTGAATGTGGCCCCTTAGCACACATTAGTGGTAATGTTAAAAGAGAAACTAGTTCACTAGTCTCTCTGATTACTATTATAAGAGAGATCATGCTGGATGACCACACCATTTACATACCAGAAACAGAGAGAGAGCAAGTACACTTGACGTGACACTAACACCGATCGCTTCTTATGTCACCTGCTTCTCAACTAGCATGTTGTTTCATCAGGCCCGTGTACTTCGGTATTTGTTGAATGTGTACAGTGCAGCTTTCAGTCGGTCAACAAAAATATCATTTAATTTACCGGAATATGTGAGGAATAACCTGAAATAAATTACATGTGATTATGATTTATTTATAGACTAGCAGAAGTTCCCGCTCTTCGAACGGTCTTCGGTATTAATAACCAGACGTAATCAATTGAGCTACTGTTGCAATGGTTAGGGGCTTGGAAACTGTTTGTCGACAAAGATAAATGATTAGTTGAAATATGCTCTGAAACTAATTTACCTAAAGTGTACTTCCTGACGTGAAAATAAAATTAAAAAACCTCGTAGACGAAACGCAATACACTTCATATAAGAACTGTCCGTCACTGTTGTGTCAAGTCCGCATCCAGAGGAAGACCCCTTTAATAAATTATAAAGGCTTGTGGTGCATGAAAATTCCGTTTTTCTTAGCCTCCAATGGCCCAAATTCCTAAAAGCCAAAAAATTAAATAAAAAATAGATTATTTCAATTCAGGAAGTTTTGAATATAATGTTGCTGTTTGAAGATATAATAGACCTTCTGTACGACATATCGCACGTTTAAGTCTTGTGAAAAAATCTAGGGTACCCCTTGACCCCTTTAAGCGCATTGATGAATTTTACAGTTTTTGTTGGTTCCGTGATAACCCTATAGCCATTTGCAAACTTTCACAGAAATTTAATAAATGGAGTGGCATTACTTCTTGCAGAAATAAATGGAAAGTTGGATGTAACTTTTTGAGACACTGTTGTCACGGTTACTGTCTTGCATTCCTACATTAGTTTATTAAATTAAATTAGTTTTCTGGGAATATCTCAGAAACTCTTGGTTTTAGAGCCTTAAAATGTAGTTTTCGGGGACACTTTACGGCTGTTTAGGGGCCCCGATTTTTGTTTCTGACACCAAGGGGCTGAAAATAAGCTTTGTCTCGTCGTTGTAGGCCGTAGTATAATAATAATAATTATAATAATATCATAATAATATAGGAATAGGGATATAATAGACCTTTCGTACCACACCAGCACGTGTAAATCGCGTGAAAAATTCTAGAGTACCCCTTGACCCCCTTAAGCGTATTATATGTATTGATGAATTTTACAGTTTAATATAATTCCGTTTTAACCTTATAGCCGTTTGCAAACTATCTCAGTAATGTAATAAATGGAATTGTATTGCGTCTTACAGCAATAGATGGACCTGTGAGTTTCTGTTGCCATGGTTACCGGCTTGCTTTCTTTCATTATTGCATTAAATGAAATTAATTTTCTGGGAATATCTCAAAAGCTGTTGGTTTTAGGGCCTTAAAATGTGGTTTCGTTTCTCACATTGAGGGGCTGAAAATGAGCTTTGTTTCGCCCTTCTACGCCTATTTCAGCAAGTATTTTAATGGGGTAGGCCCCTTTTATGAGAGGTACAGAGAAGAGTTACATCAATGATTGGTGTCGTGCCTCTGAAGGATATCTGTACCAAATTTGACGTTGATCCACCCAGCCGTTCTCGAGTTATAAGGGGAAAAAAATATTTTCGCGCGTATCCGTCATAAAACAGTCTGAAACGCGTAAATAAAGCAAATTTCCGTAGAAATTCAGAAAAAAACAGACAAACTTTCATTCTTATGTATAGAGAGAGAGAGATTGTTACGGACTATTGAAGAAGAAGAAGAGGAACAACAAAACATTTCATTAGAAACATACTTTCATGAAATCTACTTTAAACAATTCACTAAAACCTACACCAAGACTGGTTGCCTAAGCAGCCTGTAGACATTCCACAACATCAGATAAGTATCCACAGTAAATCTTTGAACACTTTAGTAGTTGTCAAACAACATGTTATGTTGTAGTTATAGTATTTGATAATAATAACGATATTGGTTCTACGACCCTTTTAACTACTCTGGCTTTTAGAGAAGTTATAGCTTTTAATCATCACAACAGAATACTTGTAGTTCATTGAAAATCCACAGCCTGCTTCCAGTCTCCGACCGGGTCAGGAATGGAATGAATGAAGCCCCCATCTAGCGGCAAGGAAATGAACTGTGCCGGCTGCCGAGGCCTGACGCACTCCTCTGGGGCAATGATTAAATGAATGACAGATGAAATGAAATGATAGTGGAGAGTGTTGCTGGAATGAAATGTTGACAGGGAAAACCGGAGTACCCGGAGAAAAACCTGTCTGCCTCCGTTCTGTCCAGCACAGATCTCACATGGAGTGACCGGGATTTGAACCACGGACCCAGCGGTGAGAGGCCGGCGTGCTGCCGCCTAAGCCACGGAGGCTTGTTGTAGTTCATTGTCGCATATTAATTTACAATTCTACTGTACTCTTATGGTTTACTGCTCAAGTGTATCACAGCAATAGTAGCTACACCTTCATAGATTATTTTGGGGGAGGAAGACTGTTTTTCTTGATGGGATCGGATCGTCATTTATAAGTTTCGCAACGTTAAAATAAATAGTTCTTTTATCGGTGCTTAATGCCTTTATCAGTAATAATTACCACACTTGCTGCGTTTTCTCTCAGGCTTTCCTTGTATTTTGTTCTTAGAGAACAGAGACTGTCTGTGGGGTGTCACTGTAGGTTTGGTACTGATTTGTAGAGCTGTTTGTCTTGCATATTTGTATCTGATGATGCTTGCTTAACGAGAGAAACATGTCATCCCTCAGTTTGCTTCTTCTTCTTCTTCAATACTCCGTAACAATATAAACCTATATAAATCTTAATCACATGTAATTTATTTCAGGTCATTCCAGTAATTTAAATTACTTTTGTGTTGACTCTTGTATCACTAATTATAATCAATTTTGCTTAATATTAGGTACGCACCCCAAGACATGAAATGTTATCATTCCGATATTTTCCAGGACATAATATGGAAATACGAAGGGAAATTCGTATTGTCAGTGCCAGGAATCGAACATTGATCTCAGGACAAAAGACTCAACAAGTCACCTTCCTAGTTTAAGATTGAGAATCGAGACTGATGACCCAGAAATTAAATTCTGATCTTAAGGCTAGAATGGAGTAAACTCGGCCTCATGGGATCAACTGGGAAGAGCTAACTTCGATTCTTACATAAGCTATTTTAAAAGTAGTTTCTCATGGCTTTGCCAGGGAAAAGATGAAATTGTTCCCAACTGGAGGCCACAGTCCTACAGCTTAAGTAACTGGGAGTCGAACCCGGAACTCACAGTCAAGTATGACACCCGTATGTACTTTCCTAACATACTCCAGTGTGGAATCATAACCATGTACGTAGTAGAATGCAAAACAATAATGTAGTCAGCTGTAGCAAAGGGATATAGGCTAATAATGATATTTCGTTTATGCCCCCATTACCAACTGAGGCTTTTACAAACGCTAGGGTGCCGGAATTTTTCCCCAATGTGGATCTTTAACGTGCCAGTAAACCTATTGACACGAGTCCCTCGCATTTGCGCACCCTCAATCGCAAACTGACTGCGCCTTGGACACAACAGGCGATAGCTATTCAGTCTAGCAAAAGGGATGAATGAGGTGCTGCTCCATTCACTTCCATTTATGTATGACTGTCTAACTTGGGGAAGTATTTGACTACTTTCTCTCACATTCTGACCTGTGATCTCACGATCTAATTCAGGTCTGAGCGGTTTTCCTTCCGCATAAATGACTAATTTACCACTTAGCAGGTATTCCAATTTCTTCTTTCGTACCAAGTACACGGGGGCTACATGACCACAATGTCGCAAAGACCCTAAAGAATCAACACCAACAGAATTACATTTCTTGCCAGACCCGACGGTGACAGCCAAGAAAAAAAAAAGGAAGCTTGTAGTTTAACGTGACCGTTAATCTTGAGATCATGAGCCACGGGACCTCCTTTTTACGTGGAATCCGAACCACAGGGCATGACATTTCACTTCGAAAATCTCACATGCATTGACCGGGAATCGAACCCGGACTGCCTTGGTGAGAGGCATACAGCTAGACCGCTGAGCCACCACGCCCCCTGACAGCAAAGAATACTAGTTACTACGCCATGAGGTAGAGTGGTGAGAGAAAACGTGTCTATAAAACAGCGAGTGGAAAATTATTAATACAAACATTCGACAAAAACTTTTATTAACGAGCTTTTAAACAAGTTTTTGTAAAGTAAAGATAATAATAATAACTAGCGGACCCGTGCGAGAACTCTCGCATAATGGGTTGCTGGCGCCCCGTGTGTACAGACTACCCGCGTGGCTCTAGTGCTATGCGGGCTGTAGGTGGCAAGAGTTCTCGCAGGGACTATCGTCTTGTTTATTTGTTTAAAAGCACTTCATGAACAAATACATATATTTCCGTTAACTTTTCAAGAAATTCAAGATTTTCCCTGTACTATTGAGACGATTTGGAAAGTTTTGGTACAAACCACACCTTCTAACGCCTTCTGGTTTAGGAGCTTGAGTTCTGTGAAACATACACCTTAGCCTTAGCGTATTTTATAAAACGATTGCTTTACGTCCCTTTTAACAACTGCGGCTTTTAGGGACGCTGAGGTGCCGGAATGATGCCCCGAAATGGATCTTTAACGTGCTATTTAATCTACTGACACGGTTCCCTCGCATTTGCGCACTCTCAAATACCAACTGATTGTGGCAGGATTCGATCCTGCAATCTTGGGAACAGCAAACGAGAACGTAACCGCTGAGCCACGGAGCCAACCATAAAGTAAAGAACATGCAGGCCTACATATAACTACTATGCTAGCCACCTCATTAATTTATTTACATTTTGTTATGAAAACAGATTGCTATAGCTTCGCGCGCTAAGGTGCAGACTATCTCCGAACTCGCAAGTGTTTGTGTAACCAATTAATTGTCTCTAAGATTGGGGTTGGTGGCCCTGGATTTGAAATAAGGTGCCATCCCGGCATTTGCCTTGCGGGAGTATGCAAAGAACGAGGGAAAACTACACTCAAGGTGACCACTGCCAGCACCGGTACCCGAATCTGCAATCTTTAGACTTCCAGCTCCTTCTTGCTCTCATGGCGTGTGGTTACGCTGTGACGAAGGGCATCCGCCCGTAATAAATAGAGGATACATCCACCATATGGAGAGACTCCTCTCACGTGATCGCTGACCCTGTAGAAAGGGTGAACATAGTAAGGGATAGAATTACATACGTACTGTGGGTTACTGTTCACTTTCTCCTCGCTGTGTGTGCTCTTCGCCTTGAGAGGAGAGATGTGGGTCAGGCGGATGCAAGGCCAACAGGTTATAGAAGAGCACGTCTCGCTCGATGCAAGCATCTCAAACTAAATACCGGACAATTCGTATAACTTGACTACCTGCTAAGTGTCAGCTAATGACAGGATAGGACTATCCGAACTGCTAGAAAATATGCGAAGTATTCCAGGTGCATCATAGGCGTATTGACATCCTACATAAGCGCTTACAGAATGTTAAACTAGTCATTTATACAGTACGAGAAAATGTCCTATAGCAGGCGATTTGAACCTTTTTGTTATACGAAGTCCCCGAGCACCATTAAATCTAACATAATAATAATAAGAGTAATAATAATAATAATAATAATGCAACAAGCATGCTCCTCTCTTTCCTTTGTCTATCTCTCCCTCAGAAGATGATGTTGATGAGCCATAATAGGCCTTGTGACTTCGTGGTCATGTAGCCTCGTATACTTTGGTGTGTGATGGATTTGTCTGATAACCTGTGTTATTGTCATGCCTCTATTAGTGTGTGTATTTGTAATTCACATGAGGATTGGGAGAGAGGCGGCTGTAGCCGTAAGTTAGGAACAATCCGGGAATTCGCCTCGAAGAGAAGTGGGAACCACGGATAACGAAAACCACCTCCAGAATGGCTTAGGTGGGAATCGAACCAACTTCTTTTCACTTTTGCCTCACGAGGCTGAGTATACCCCGTTCAGCCCTCAGACGTGATTGATTTTTTTTGTCAGAGCCAGGAAACGAACCCGGGCTTCCGCGGTGACAGCCAAGTTTACTAGCCACTACGCAACGACGGGGAGCAGCCACAGAAGTGCTGAAATACACAGCTCACCAGGCATGCTGCAACTGCTTGTGTGACACATGCGGATAAGATACTTTTACGTGTGGACAGTCGAGTCTTTTGTGCTACTCATTATTAGGGCTCGGATCGATATGCTCGATAAAATCTCCAGATATGCTCGAAAACCATATGTTTTATGCTCGATAGATAAGCTCGAAAAAACCATAATACGCTCGAGAGATATGCTCGAAAAAAACATTATATACGGTTAAATATGCGGAAAATGCTCGAAAAAACACCGTTAAAAACTATAGAAAAGAAAGTGAAACGAAAAACCTATAACATACCTTTATATATGAGCTTTATTTTCTAATTGTGTGTATGATACACTGCAATATACCCGCATTCAAGTTTTTCAAGTATATAAGAGAAGTTTTCATATAAAAGTTACAGTTTAAAAGTTCATTTACAAAATGTTCAGACTTAGGCGAGTCAATGAAGTAGATCTGCATTGGTCTGTACAACAAGAATTGTTTCTATGTTTTCAGTTTTGAATGATTTTCTTAAATCAGTCAATAAAAGTTTCAATGACGAGAACGACCTCACTAAAAGTTACAAACCAGCGGTTTTTTATTCGCACCACATGGCTTTTCAATAATTATTTCTGTTTTCGAACCTTAAGAAAAGTCAGGGCCCGAATTCGGGGGGGGGGGGGGAATTCAAAGAAGAACAAACTATTTAGACGAAAACCATAAGAATAAGCATTTATATGCTTCTATTCTGAAAACCGCGGTTTTATGCATTTATATGCTCGATAAATTTCAATTCTGTTGGTCGCAGAGAGGTGAGAATACCACCGAAAGGCTTCTTTTAATGTGTAGTATTCAGGAAAAAAATATGCAAATATGCTCGAATCCGAGCCCTACTCATGATACAGGGATGTCTAATTATTCTTACTGCAGATTAACTCTTTATAGGGCAATGCTATTTATTTTTATATTTATGTGTTTTTACATATCAATTTATTTTAATTATTACTATTATTAATGTTATTTTCTGTTCCTCTAATTTTAATGTTTATCTATATTTATTCTTAATGTATAATTTATGTTCCTATAGATTTAACTGATATTTTCCTTTTCATTTAATTAATTAGTTAACTTCGAATTGATTTTACAATTATTTTCATATTTTTAGCCTATTTTCACTTTTGAAAAAATAGGCTTATGAGATCACCTTTTGTCCGTGTGTGTGTGCGCGCGTGTGTGAGTCTGTGTGTGTGTATCCGCCCCCCCCCCCCTAATATCTTCTAAACGGCTGGAGCGATTTCAATTAAACTCTGTAAGTTCATAGCACTATTCCGTACGACCCCCACCGTGCCATTCAAATTTTGTTACGTCTCACCAATCTAATATGGCGGCTGTGCGAAATATTTCACCAGCATTCAATATCTCCGAAACTATTCCCGATAACACCCTGAAATTTTTTAAGGTGATAATGGGAACTACTAGAAGTTCACCTATGTGACTTTTGAAAATCTGGTAACTACAAAACGAACATGGCGGCCACGCGAATTTGCGACTTTTAAATAGACGTTTCTCACGACTTAACCAATCCAACGCAATAAAGCTTGGTACAGTATATGTTTATACACATTGTAATGCACCGACATCCAACTTGGTTCAATTGTTTACATAACCTCGGGATGGCCGCTTTGCGAATTTTAAAATTAAGTTTTTATTTCTTGTGTCATAATCATTCAATCGATGTGAAAGTTTGAATAATGAACCTACGCAATAATTTTCCTTTAATGGTACATGACTCTATGGCCTATACATTTAACAATCCAACATGGCGACCATCCGAAATATTTAGACGGCTCTGAATATCTACGAATCTATTATAGCAATCAAACTGATTTTTTTATGATCATAGGGGCTATGAACTTAAGTTCACCTATAGGACTTTCAATAACCTGGTGATCACAAATCCAACATGGCGGCGACGCGAAGTATAAATATTCACATGGACGTTTCTCGCAATTTAACCATCCGAGTGCAGTGAAACTTGGTACAGTAAATCCTTATACGAATGTTAATCCACTGGCATCTAATTTATTTCAATTGTTTCCATAACCACAAGATGGCAGCTGTGCAAAATTTTAAAATCTCCTTGTTACTTCTAGTGTCCTAATCATGCGATTGAAGTTTGTATACTACACGTACACAATAATCTTCATGTAACAGTAACTCTAGGACCTACATATATAAAATCCAACATGGCGGCCATCCGAAATATTTAGTCGGTTCGCAATATCTACGAATCTATTACAGCAATCAAACTGAAATTAACATAAGTAGGATATATGAAAATAGGCTGTATAGTTCTTCACGGAACTACTTGTTATAGTTATGATAATTATTTTAATTTTTGTATTCTTTTATAATTGTAACTTTATTTTTATGATTTTCATTTTTATATTGATATTTTATTTCTACACATTAATTGTTAATGATTTAGTTTTTTTTAATAGGCATGAAAAATTCTCCAAAATTTGGCTGAAAGATTCAACTATCTGCAGCTTTGAAAGCATAAACTGTACTTATGACAGGTGGTTAATATGCAGACCACAATCCCATGAAGGATTAAAAATACTATTTCACAAAAAGATAAAATGTCTGACCGCCAAAGCTTGTAATGAAAATATTATTCTGGTTTGTGCAACAGAGTTTGAATTGAAAAATGGATCTTAGCATAGCTTGTTCTCGCCAGCACCTTTTGGCTAGTATGACGAGTGAACCAAATTAGCCTACATTTAAAGAGAACCAGGTTGAGAACCGTAGTGGTATAGTAGTGCAATATTATGATTTACCCCCGGAAACGCTGAGTTGAATATTATCAAAACGCTTTGGTGTTAGGTATAATCTTTTGGTGCCATCAATATTGTGTTATAATCTATTCCTGCGAGACACTATTGCTAAACTCTGCGTGGTGATTTAGAGCAGAGGTTCTCTAAGTAAGGGGCGCTCAGGGGGGTGCAGTGAGTGATAAAGGGGGCACCGACTCATGTGGAAATATTTATATTTCATACTGTAACAAATATTGCTATCCTCATATCCATGAACCTATCATAGGCAGGAAGCTTCCATGACCATTCTAGACTAATAAACTCATAATACCCTTTCAGGAATTTATTGATTGCCGGTGTTCGAGATGGGAACTATTCTTTATTTACTTGAGTCACACGTCGACAGGTACAGTTGCGCGAGTAGGATATGACTTAGCTCCAGTAGCCTTAGTCATCGTTTAACTGGCTGTGGTAACATGAGCTCCTGTGACGCGTATCTGACGCAATACTGCTTGACTTATGTACAGACTGCACTCGGTCATCGCCAGGTCCTCCGTTTCGCCCCGCGGGGCTCATTCTACAATAAACAACAAACGCTGGCGCAGGTACGCTCAGCGGCAATCAAATGTTGAATGGGTAATACTTTTGCTGCCTTATTTCACAAGAACTGACCACTAGATCCTGCCAGTCGCAATTCTGACAAGGGAAGTATCGGGTAAGTCAGGTCGAAACCTATCTTGAAACTTTGTGGACGCAATCGCTGTACTACAAGAGGACAACATGCGGAAAATCAGCTGCCAGATTGAACTACAAGGCTCCGAAATCGTACCAGACATCTTGGTACGCAGGCATGACGGCTGGAAGAGCTGGCCATCCCTGTGGCACTCGGAGTAGTAGCGAGGCGGGGCGTATATGCTGACGGGAGCGTGAGGCTGCTTCCCACCGGCCTTGAGTGCTTGGGTGGTCAGGGCTGTCCATTCCAACATGTACTGTGCCCAACTCTAGGAATGGGTATTCCAAGTTTCAGACACCTAGATATCAAGGGAAAGGCTGTAGCCGCTTTTGAAAGTTCAGATATTTGAATATCGCGCTACATTGCTTCTCGAAGCATTTGGAAGGAATTTACCGATAGTTGGATGTCAAGTGACGTAGCGAGTAATAGCAGAGGTCGAGGCTATTTATTGATTAAATAGTTAACCATGGAGTACAGACTTGAGACTGGGATCAGATTACTGGCACGGCCAAATGAAAGAGAATGCAATTAGTATCAAGTAAATCGGACCAGGGATACCAGAGATATGAGGATTTCTAGATTACAACGTGATGACGCGTGACCCTGGCAGTTTTGAATAAAAGCCAGCTGGCCGAGGGATGGTCAGCTCATTCTAACACAAGCACTTGGCGAGCAAGTTGCTGCGACGCTGAGCCAAGGCACATGGTTGCCGGATCTACGCAGAAGTTCTTTTCAAGTCGTGATAGTCACGAAAAGTGCTGCGCTACGAGTTGGAACTTAGTAAGTTTACGGCGAGGAGAATCACTGAGGTGATTGATATTTCTACAGACATTGGTGGAAATATTTATATTTCTACAAGGACATATGCTAGACTTTGTCTAGAAATTAGTACTTTGTCACAGTCCAGTAATAACATAATACTTGGATATTTAAATCCATTTCAAGTCAGTTTTCATATTTGTAACTAGTTAACCACTTCGATCTGTCAGTACACTGAAGACTAGTCTATAACGGTGGCGTTCATTAGTCTACGCAAGGGAAACTACAAGTTGCTTAGCGCATGGTAGATGGTGATATAATAAACCATGCCCAGGGAACGATCTTCAGAACAGCCGTTTATTGCTTAGACTGTCAGTGTTTTTCTTGTACTGATGAGATTACCGTGAGTTATGTTACAACTGACATATCTAAGATTAGATCACTTAGATCTGACCCTATTTAAACAAACTGTTATGGCTTTGATAGAAGCCCATATTAAAATGGAACCACAGTTTATTCAAACGTCAAAAGATACTACCACTATGTCTGACTAGACGAATTGTGGGTATATGATGGCGGCGGATACAAGGATTATACGTGCTTGTCCGATAGGGCATGTCTATGGATAAATCTGGTACAGACCAGGTTTACTACACTTCAAGACCATCAAGAAATGTAAGCCACTTTTGAATTATATTATGCCTAGCTAATTGGAACAAACTATTTTTCTGCAGATGACCAACACATTTTTTTTCTTCGTATTTAAATCTTGCAATGATTTACGCAAGACTTGTTAGAGTTATTCTGAGTATTTTCAGCACTCAGAACAGTTTAGGATCGATGACCGAGCATTTCGAGCATTTATTTGAATATTTCATATTTTTGGGAAATCACGGTAATCAGCCGATGTAACTGTAAAAGTTAATAATTTATTTTTGTTGAGGAATGGATACTTTTTCCATATTCGAAGGTTCGAACATGTGGATTCTCACATAATGAGATGATAATTAAACATATTTAAAATGATATAAATAATAATAATATTTTTTTTTTTTTTTTTTCGTGTAGCCTCCTGAGAGGCCGAGTGCAGGTCTTTCTAGTCGACGCCCGTGGGCGACCTGCGCGTCGGGATGAGAGATGGAAAGGATGAAGATGAAGGAAACTGGGCAAGGATGTGGAAGGAAGCGGCCGTGGCCTGTCAGAAGGTACTGTCCCAGCATTTGCCTGGTGTTGAAAATGGGAAACCACGGAAAACCATTTCAAGGACAGCCGACGGTGGGGCTCGAACCCACGCGTCTACCGAGTCAGCAGAGAGCTTGGCCCCTTTACCTAACGCAGAGCTTTAGCTCGCGTAGCCACTACTGTCGGTATAATAATAATAATAATCCACTAATAATAATAATAATAATTTTTATAATTTTTCTAAATAATTCTTGGATATTATATTTTCTAATAATCATATGTATTGAGAGAAAGCCTATGAAGTAGTTCAATCATTTCTAGTTTGGAACAGGAGATTTTCCGAAGGGGAGTGGTTAGCGCAAGCCCGCATTCAACCAACATTTCAGTTCTGGTTGAACAGTTAATATTTGCAATGAGTAAAGTATATTTTTCAGATAACACGGAGAGGCATGAAACGGGAAGCAATTGATATTTGTATCAAATAGGATATTTTTGTTTTTATATAAAATCATGACGTAAATACACTCGAAAGTGAAATAAAGATTTTCATAAGTATGGTAAATTCACGGGTTGAACTGAATGGTAAAATAAAATAAACTTGTAAGTTTATTAATCTTCCAGTGTTGATAACAAGCAGAGGCTTGATTTATTGTATAAATTTTGGGAAGAAAATTTATGTGTGTGGAGTAGTTGAAATGCCATTCCCAGGTGCGCATGTTTAAGTCGCAGGAATGAAGAGGTTTTTTTGAGCATCAATCAAATAGCAGGTTCGATGGCTCAGGTTTATAGTAGGAGTATTGGAGCCACACATTTCGTCGTATGAATAACCCGAAGGTTATTTCTTTGAAACCATCAGTTCTTATTTCAACCTTGTTTACGAATTCCATTTAGACTTTGATTTTGCTAGAACCCGGATTTGTCATGATAGTAGTTTATTCTTCTTCAGAGGAAGACCTTTGTCGTTGTTGTTGTAATATTGTGTTCTTACACAAATAATAGAATGGGCCACTGCCAATTAAAAATAATTCTTTAACCACGAATAATTTGAAGGATGTTTTCAATCCTAGTGCCATGAACTAAATGAATTCATTATGAAACTACAATTCTAATTTCCGCATTCTGTCGAAGAATTGCAAGTTGTGAAAGTTGCTAAAAATGGCCATGAATATAAATATTTTTTATAATAATGATTCCAAGTGGATAATTGAATAGCTGAATGGTTCAACCATTTATTGATCAAGTTGATGATTCAGAAATCATATATTTTGTTAGGAACTTGAAGTTCATAATCGAGTCACTTCTCGAATGTTAAATGTCAGAAGAACAATTAATTGTTGTTGTGCTTCGCACAGTTCTTCGATGCTATGCTCAAGGTCAAATACTTTTCAGATGTTATTAATATGTGTAAATAATTTGTGTTGCTTCAATGATGATGATATTTTTCGACGATGTATTTTTGAAACTGGAAAAATAAGTGAAAGTTAAAAATTCTATGAACATTTATTCTACGAGTGTTAATATCATGTAAATATTCAAACAGTGATCTAAGATATTTCCAGTATAGACAATTAACTTTGAACTGGAATTAATCATTAATAATTTTGGAACACAGTCTACAGGACTATTAATCAGACTTGTGTTTCCAAAAAAATAATTGTCAAATGTGTTTGGAAAATTTCTGTATATTGTGTAAATAAGAGTGTGGATCGCCACACGTGGATGATGCTGCTTTGAGCATCTTTGCAGTCAATTTTAACTTAAAATAAACTGAGATAATTTTACAGGATGTGTTACTCCCAATTAAATCTCCTTCTATCCTTATTGTTGCATTGAGCCAAAAATCAGTAAAGCATTTTTTTAATTTGATGTCGTTTTTGCGATTTGCTTTAACCCATCTGGCGCTCCGGGATATTTTGACTCTCGTGCTGACTGATTATTGGTAAAATGCATATGTGGTCGTGCGGACTCCGGTCTAAACGGGCACAGTACGGTACTCGCTACCACCAATAGATTTATATGAGAGATTCGCCACATGGTTTTGGAGCCTTGCAGTTCAATCCGGCAGCTGATTTTCCGCATATTGTCCTCTAACAGTACAACGATTGCGTCCACAAAATTTGAAGATAGGTTTCGACCTGTCTTACCTGATACTTTCCGTGTGAGAAACGGTGCAAAGTAACATTTCCCATACAGCACGCATTTACCCGCCATCTGCAGCGGTATCTGATTACCAAACACTTAACAAATACTAATGACAATAAGCCGCCTGACAATGTGAAAGCCACTTCTTTACAAGAATAGGTTCTTCTGCTTTTGCCAACGACGACTCGAAATCGGCCAGGCCCTTGCAGTCAGTTCAAAGACAGTGAGTGAAAAGGTGAGTTCTAGTGCGTGTTCAGTAGAAGAGGTTAGCCCGATTGACAAACTGATACAATTAACGCCATTAACTATGGATGAATGCGTATTAGCAGTGGTGAAAAGAGAACCCATGAAAGTAATAGTGCTTGCGCTCCTTAGGAAATAAGAATAAGGGGGGAGGCGCTAGATATTTCATGTTTCAGAAGGGGGGCGGGGCGTGACAGAAAAAGTTTCAGAATCCCTGATTTAGAAGATCAATAATGATTAAGTTTTTTTAATTGTTCACTTGTCGAGAAATAATGGCAAAATATCTCAACGTGGCGCTAGGAAACGTTACTTATACGTTGTTTTTTTTTTCGTGTTTTTTTTTTCGTGTAGCCTCCTGAGAGGCCGAGTGCAGGTCTTTCTAGTCGACGCCCGTGGGCGACCTGCGCGTCGATATGAGAGATGAGATGAATGGATGAAAGTGGACAAGGATGTGGAAGGAAGCGGCCGTGGCTTGTCAGAATGTACTGTCCCAGCATTTGCCTGGTGTTAGAAATGAAGAAACCACGGAAAACCATTTCAAGGACAGCCGACGGTGGGGCTTGAACCCACGCGTCTACCGAGTCAGCAGAGAGCTTGACCCCATGACCTAACGCCGCGCTTTAGCCAGCGTAGCCACTACTGTCGGTTACTTATACGTGATAATGAGTTAAACATGGATGAAACTGAATTGCCATTAATTCCTGTATACCAAGTAGGCCCATTTAGATCAAATAATGCTGGTAATAAATATACAGACAATAACATCAAATATGGCCAGTTTTATGATTCCCGGCACACTTTATTCAGGCTTATTAAGTAGTTCCGATTGTCCTGGCATAAATATTTGGAGATAGTTACACTAACACAACTTGTCAATATTAGTTAGTTTAACTACTGCTGCAACCAAATGTTGTAAGTGTACATATTGTACTGTAAATACCCATACCCATACTTGAGGACATAGATTTAATAGCCTAAGTGTAGAAGATTTGATGATGATCGCTTGACGATCAAAACTGGTCATCCAAGTATATTTATTATCGTATTTTCATTTATGAAAAAATAGGCTTATGAGAACACCTTTTGTCCCTGTGTGTGTGTTATGTGTGTGTGGGTATCCCCCACACCTAATGCCTTCGAAAGGGCTGGAGCGATTTCAATGAAACTCTGTAAGACCACTTTGGTTGATCTTGAACGTGTCCTTCAAATTTTATTACGTCTCATCAATCCAACATGGCGGCTGTGCGAAATATTTCACCGGCATTCTATATCTCCGAAACTATTACTCATATCACCCAGAAATGTTTTATGTTGATAAAGAGCACTACTAGACGTTCACCTATGTGACTTACAAAAACCTGTTAACTACGAGCAAAACGAACATGGCGGCCAAGCGAAGTTGAAACATTTAAATAGACTTTTCTCACGATTTAACCATCCGAACGCAGTGAAACGTGGTACAGCAAATGACTATACAAATTGCAATGCACTGACATCTAATTTAGTTTAATTGTTTACATAATTAAACATCAAGATGGTGGCTGTGCGAAATTTTAAATTTAAGTTTTTGTTTTTTATGTTCTAATCATGCGATCGAAATCAACGTTTAAATGACAAACGTACATAATAATCCTCATCTATTAGTGCATAACTCTATGGCCTACATAAATTAAAATCCAACATGGCGACCATCCGAAACATTTAGATGGTTCTCAATATCTATTCATTTATGACAGCAATCAAACTGAAACTTGGTATGTGTATAGAAGCTATAAACATAAGTTCACCTATGGGACGTTCAATAACCTGGTCAGCACAAATCCAACATAGCGGCGACGTGAAATTTAGATATTCAATAGGATGTTTCTCACGATTTAACCATTCGAGCGCAGTGGAACTTGGTACGGTATATGCTTATATAAATTTTAATCCACTGGCATCAAATTAATTGAAATTATTTTCATAACTACAAGATGGCAGCTGAGTGAAATTTTAAGATGTTTTTATTTCTTGTGTCCTAATCATGCGATTGAATTTTGAATAAAACACCTACACAATAATCTTCATGTAATAGTACATAACTCTAAGGCCTATATATAAAAGTCCAACATGGTGACCATCCGAAATATTTAGACGGTTCTCAATATCTCCGAAACTATTACAGCAATCAAACTGAAAATGTGTATGTTGATAGAGGCAATTAATATAAGTAGGATATATGAAAATAGGCTGTTTAGTTCTTCATGGAACTACTTTTTAATCTCATGTACTGTTTTTTTTTTCAGGATTAGGGAGCCACCCATTACAATTGGGTACAATCGTGTTGACCGACTGAATACCATTACATTTCGATTACTGAGGCAACACTGAAAGATGGCTTCCAACACGATAAGAATAAGAAATGTAAGATCTCCTTAAAGCGGTTGAGAGTTAAGGCGGCCGACGCACATAATGCAGGAGTTATGGGTTCGAACCCTGACGGTGTCTTACATTCAAGTCGTATTCAACAAGAAATAATAACAATATCTTACTGCTTTAACATTTACAAGTAATGGGTATTATGCTTTTATTTAAACGACATATCCTTACTTCAAGTATGTGCAACCCAATTTCTTGCACTAAGGAAATATCACTAGTCTGTTTTTTAGCCTATTTTCAATTTTGGAAATAATAGGCTTATGAGATCACCTTTAGTCCGTGTGTGTGTGTGTGTGTGTGTGTGTGTGTGTGTGTGTGTGTGTGTGAGGTGTGTGTGTGTGTGTGTGTGTGTGTGTGTCCCTAATAACTTCTAAACGGCTGGAGCGATTTCAATGAATTTCGGTAAGTTCATAGCACTATTCCGGGCGACCCCCCCCCCCTGTGCCCTTCAAATGTTGTTACGTCTCACCAATCCAACATGGCGGCTGTGCGAAATATTTCACCAGCATTCAATATCTCCGAAACTATTCCCGATATCACCCTGGATTATTTACGGTGATAAAAGGAACGACAAGAAGTTCACCTATGTGACTTTTGAAACACTGGTAACCACAAAACCAACATGGCGGCCACGCGAATTTGCGACTTTTAAATAGAAGTTTCTCGCGATTTAACCAACCAATCGCAATAAAACTTGGTACAGTATATGTTTATACACACTGTAATGCACCGCCATCTAACTTCGTTCATTTGTTTACATAACCACAAGATGGCAGCTGTGCGAAATTTTAAAATCTCCTTGTTACTTCTTGTGTCCTAATCATGCGATTGAAGTTTGAATGCTACTCGTACACAATAATCTTCATGTAACAGTACATAACTCTATGACCTACATATATAAAATCCAACATGGCGACCATCCGAAATATTTAGTCGGTTCTCAATATCTACGAATCTATTACAGCAATCAAACTGAAATGTTGTATGTTGATAGTGGCAGTTAACATTTAAGTAGGATATATGAAAATAGGCTGTATAGTTCTTCACGGAACTACTTGTTTTTTACCTGTATTTGATTGGGATCTAACTTATTCGAAATTCTAAATACATGCCATCGACTTTGTGGCTTTTATTCCCTTCGTCTAAGAAGCAGACTTGGACAGCTAATCACCGACTTCTCGTAACTGCGGTATGCTGATGACTTCTGCCCACGTAGCAATATTAGGGTGCTATAATGTTTAATCTTAACATTATCCCATTGGACAAATATGGTCGCTGTATGCACAAATATTGAACCAGTCGAATGAGACAGCGTGATGGTAATCAGTAATCACAAATCATTTACACGTAAAAACAAGAAGTTCCGTGAAGAACTATACAGCCTACTTTTCATGCCAATTATTATTCTACAGAATATGAACCTATCTAGAATAATGACGAAATTAAATTGGTAATATCGAAATATCTAATTCGTTCAAAATATACCTGGTATAAAGTAGCCTAATAGAGCACTACAGTTGGCAGCCCTGGTGACTGAATATATTCTTAGTTCCATCTCTTAAGGTACAGAATAAAAAATTTGGTTGAAGTCCAATGGACGTTACATGCAGTTAGACACTGGATCTATCAGCACGCGTAAAAGCATGTTGCCAACAATGTCATGCGTGTGCTGGTCAGAAATAATCTGAAATATTATATCTTGTTGTGCCAATTTTGGATGAAATCCATTTGTTAGTATAGAAGTTACATGTATTTTAAAATTGGACATATCAGCAGGCATAGAATCATGTTGGCAGCACTGCCTTGTATTAATTACTCCAAATTAATCTAGAATGCCAGGTGCTATACGTGTGCAAAATATAGAGCTGTTGGCTTGCATACTTTCTGATATATTGATATTAGGGTAAAAAAATATAGACAGCATTTATTAACAGTTGGCAGCCCTGATTGCTCTTAACAATACATATAGTTATATCTGTTATGGTACACATAGCACATACGAAATTTGGTTGAAATCCAACTGATAGTATAGAAGTGACATGTATTTAAAAATTGGTAATATCAGCAGGCTTATAATCATGTTGGTAGAACTGACGTATATAAGTTACTCCAAATGAATCTAAAATGTCAGAATACACGTGTGTATAGTTTAAAGCTGTTGGCTTGCATACTTTCTGATATATTGGTATTTGGATTTAAAAAAATAGAGAGAGCAATTATTAACAGTTGGCAGCCCTGGTGTCTCTTAAGAATATTCTCAGTCATATCCGTTTATGTACAGATATTACATACAAAATTTGGTTGAAATCCAATTGTTAGTGTAGAAGTTATATGCATTTAAACATTGGACCTATCAGAAGGCTTAAAATTATTTTGGCAACACTGTCATGGTTGGCCTCCTGGAAATTAAACTGAAATAGTCTTTTCTACATGTGTGCCAATTTTGGAATAGCTCCCATGCATACCTTGCAAGATATCCAACATGGAGCTCAAATTTCTAGTGCGTTTTTTCAGCAGTTGGTAGCACTGACATCATTTTCAAATATGGACGTGAGATATTCCGGTGCACATCTTTACTCATACTAAATTTGGTTTTGATTGCTGCAGCCGTTTAGGAGTTGATAGGGGGGGGGGCGCACACACAGCCAGAGAGACAGACAGACAGACAGACAGACACACATTTTCCCGGATCGATCTCATAAGTCTACTTTTTCCTCATTTTTGCAAAATGTGAAAAGTAGGCTAATAATCACATATTGATGCTGAGTCATTGGATCAAATAAGGTCTTCCATCAGGCTATGTGCATATGTCAAGAGTTACATCATTACTTCCTTAACACTTCGCCAACTTCTTAAACAGTGTTATGCTACTAATAATGGCCTATTGAGTATTGTGTGTGACAAGCACATCAACACAAAATATATATAAGAATAATTAGTATATTGTTAGAATATTAAAAAGGTTACCGTCAAAACATGTCTTCGGGGAAAATTCCATACTGGTTTGCATCAAAGAGAAAGGCATGTTGCTTATGTTCTTGGTTCGCAAGGTCAACGCAGTAAATAAAGAGCTATGTGTGTATTTTTCCGTCATTTGCGGAAATCCATCCGTGCTCAGTGGTGTAAGTTGAGGCTAAATGGGCAATGACTAGACGCATGCAAATGCACCCCTTCTTTTTACGAGTTAGTTGCCATACATAGAACTTCTTAGCCTCAACGGCAAACATATTCATCTGACTTAACCAACTGAGGCGGCTATATCTTTCTTTCTTTCTTTCATTCTGAATGAATGAAAATCCACAGCCTACTTCCAGTCTCCGACCGGGTCATGGATGGAATGAATGAAGCCCCCATCTAGCGGCGAGGATATGAACTGTGCCGGCTGCCGAGGCCTGACGCACTCCTCTGGGGCAATGATTAAATGAATGACAGTTGAAATGATAGTGGAGAGTGTTGCTGGAATGAAATTTTGACAGGGAAAACCGGAGTACCCGGAGAAAAACCTGTCTGCCTCCGTTTTGTTCAGCACAGATCTCACATGGAGTGGCCGGGATTTGAACCATGGACCCAGCGGTGAGAGGCCGGCGTGCTGCCGCCTAAGCCACGGAGGCTCATCTTTCTTTCTTTCTAAAGATTTAAAAAAAAAATATTTGGAGACATAATATTTCATCAAACAAATGAGGTAAAAGCTGTGGTGTATCCAGGAGTTTATGAAGGAAAGGATGCAGCCTGTGGTATCGCAGCATCCTTAAAATCACCTGAAATTTAAAGATCACAGACAATAATGAAGAGCATAGAAATGTCGTACAGTGTCACTTTATTTGTGACAATCTCTTGCGTGATCCCATTACCGACAAGTCCTCCCCGTCAGCATACATACAATTATCCACAATCTTACTATCCTTAAGCTTTGAATAATTCAGCAATATTATTCTCCCTGTTCCACACACCCCTCCCCCAATGTTCCTTCATCTTTATTTCTAATTTAAAATGATTTTAATTCCCAAACTTTTCCTTGACATTTCTGTATTAGTTAGAAAGAGACGCTGCTGTTTCTATATCTTCTTGATACTTCTGTCATAACTCTTCATGACTCATAATAACATGGTGGAGCTGGAAACTTTTCGAAAACTCAACAGCATTTTCATCTCAGTAACCTAATGAATAATTTGCCACTTAGTTTAAACAAAGTTAGATAGAGATGGCAGTAGTGATGCCGGTTGTAATTATACTGTAGAACAGGGGTGTGAAAAAGTGTAATCCTACGACATAAAGTGGTCCGCTATGGAGACTTGTCAAATTGGGTCAGAGATCTGGCTAACAGAGAACCAGCCATGCTATAATATAATGCAAACCTAGAGTGAGACAAACGGCGCAGTCTCAATATTTCTTGTGAGAGGTGAGGGTACTTTGATAAGTGGTTGTTCGTCAGTTGGCAGAGTGCGTAATTGTGTTTTCACTATCCACGCGTTCACATTCAAAATAATCTCTTCACGATTAATGTGTAATATCACTGGATAAACATGAAATTTGTGTGTAGTACCTCGCAAAACCCCCTTCTGTGCTCCGGACATATGTATTGAGACTTTGTTCCCAAAGGTCCAGGGTTCTGGTCTGAGGGCTGAAATGGAGTATTTAGTACACAGCTTCGTGAGGCTGTGAGGAGAGGAGAGGTGGGTTCGATTCCAATCTCATCCATCCTGTAATTAGTTTCCCGCATTTTTCCACTTCCATTCCAGGCAAATGATGGAATATTTCCTAACTTAAGGTCCACCTCCCTCTAAATCTTCACTTGAATTACAAATACACACACGACTACAGAAAACACAAGAACACTGGTTATCAGACTATTTATTTAATTTATTCATTCATTCATTCATTCAGTCATTAATTCATCCATTCATCCATTTATGTATTTGTACACACACCAACGTTCTTGGGGCTTCAAATGAATCAACATCAAGTGGAGGAACAAGTAAAACTTATTCTCATATACAGTAGATACGATTGCGTTCTTATCCACCTCTTCTCATTTGTCCTCATGAAGCTGAGAGAAAGCCGTTCCAGCCCTCATTCCACAACTCAAATACTGAGCTTACCTGAGAAACTTTGAATACGGTTTCCGCCAGTTTCAAGAATACGCTACAGCTTTCTTGATAATACTGTACAGTGGCGTAATGAAGGGAAGCTGTAGGAAGTCCGGAGATAGGAGGTTTGAATCTCTACGCTGACAGCAGCCATCCACGGCATCTCTTCTATACTCCCTCCAACAAAAAACATTACCGGAATGATGCTTCATTTCCAATAACAGAGCACCTGACCCAATCCCTTACACTAATGCATACACACACTATTACAGACACCACAAAAACACAGGGTACCCCCAAGCCCCTAAAATGAAACAGGCTCACAACAACGCTAACCCTCCTCTGTCATAACACCTTTTAATACCAAATAGTTACGTAGTGGCTAGCATTCTTGGCTGTCACCTAGTAGGACCGGGTTCTATTCCCGGCCCTGACAAGAAATTTAATTTTGGTCTGAGGGCTGGAACGGGGTACACTCAGCCTCATAAGACAAAACTGAGAAGAGACGGGTTCGATTCCAACCACAGCCATCCTGGAAATGCTTTTCCGTGGTTTCCAACTTCTACTCCAGGCGAAATGCCGGGATGTTACATAACTTAAAGGTTGTTAGTTAGTTAGTTAGTTAGTTATTGAGACTTAAAGGGGCAGAACTACGAGGTCATCTGCCCCTTAACTTAACAATGAATATTTATCAGTGATAGTTGCCACACTTACTAAATTGTTTCTTGTGTTTTGTTTCTTGGCGGGCAGAGACGCTCTGTGGGTTTGGTAGTGTTTTGTAGAGTTGTTTGTCTTGCATATTTGGATCTTATGATGCTAACTTGATGAGCGAAATAGTTATTTTCTTCAATAGACCGTAACAATATATACACATCTTAATCTCATGTAGCCTAATTAATTTCATTTTTTTTTTTACATATTCCAGTAATTGGAATGCATTTTTGTTGACAGACTGAAAGCTACAATATTAATTGGCTTTTTACCTAACCGAAGGCCACGGCCGCTTCCTACCTCAATTACAAATACACACAGTACGGTAGTAGAGACATCACAGTGACACAGGTTATCAGACACGTTCTACACACACGGGGCTATTTGACCACGATGTTGCAAAGCTCGTAAAGAATCAACAACAACAATACCAAATATTATCAGTTAAGTACGAAACAGTAACACATGCTGGTAGTTGTGGGTGGCTTATATAAAATACCTTGCGAAAGTCTGCTTTCAAACATGGCTCATGATGGCGACATTGACGATCACCTACAACTACAGTCAGTCAGTTTTTATTTCTTTCTTTCTATCTTTCTTTTTTTTCTTTCTTTCTTTCTTTCTTTCTTTCTTTCTTTCTTTCTTTCTTTCTTTACGGTCTCGAGTACTGTAGCAACACCACCAGCCCGAAGACAGGAAAATTCTAGGATGATATCTAGCCCAAATAAAGGCTTCACATATTGCCATTTCTTATAAGTTCAACTCGGCACAATAGACATGGACATAAATACACGGGCCTGATCACCGCGTTGGCCTTAGTCCTTAAGTAAGCTTAAGAAGAGCATCTGAAATCGGTAATAGGATAATTAATACCATGTTATAAACCCCGAATTCTTTCTTATTGTATACAATAACTTGCACATCGTCGATGTTGTTTTTGGGGGTTGTGTGCATGGAACTTGTCTGATAACCTGTGTAACTGTGGTGTAACCATCGTAGAAGTTAATTAATGTTATTTGTTTTACGTCCCTTTTTACTACAGTGGCTTTTAGAGACGCCAGGGTTTCGGATTTTTGCCCCAAAGGGGACCTTTAATGTGCCAGTAAATCTACTGACACAGCTGCCTTGCATTTGCGCACCCTCAAATGCCAACTGACTGCGACAACATTCAATCCTGCAATCTTGGGTACAGCAGGTGAGAACGTTACCGCTGAGCCACGCAGTCAATTGTTATGTATTTGTAATTGAGATTAGAATTTGGAAGGAGGTTTAAGCTAAAAATCATTCCAGCATTTGCCTTGAGTAGAATTGGGAAACCATTTCTAAGATGGCAACGGAGGAAAATGAACCTGCCTCTCCTTACTTTTGTCTCACGAGGCTGAGTGTACACCGTTCCAGCCCTCAGACCATAATTACGTTTCTTGACATAGCCTGTAATCGAGGGGTGATAACTAATAATACTAGTCACTACACCATGAGGTGATCGAAATGACTCGAAACAGTACGAGTATGTATTAACACAGATCTGCATAACGAATCATTAAGGTTTAAATTTTGATATTATAATGTTGAGTAAAATAGCCATTAGGGAACAGCCCTCATGATTCATTATCCTATGTTAAACAGTAATGAAAATAACTATTAATTGTTCTCCTTGAGTGAATATGGAAATGACACTAGTAGCTGACGACCCGTTCAATGGCACTGAATTGAACTGATCAACATTCTCACGTCCAAGGCTTTGAACGCGCTGTAGGCTACTGTCTTCACTTACCAAGACAATGGATTGTGTTTCAACTCTTTACTAACCTCGCAAAGACAACTAATAACTACCATAAATGTGGGTTTCTAATGACTATCTTCTAATCTAGGCAAGTAACCTACTGTGAAGGTACAGTACATACTCGTAGAGACACCACAATAACAAAAGTTTGCGGGATATTTATTATGGTGTTTGAAGCCATTTTTCAGCGATGCCTTAGTAATGGAAATTTGATGTTTTCAGTCAGTCAACACGACTGTACTCAAATTTGTGATGGGCTGATCCCTAATTATGAAAAATTAATAAATACACTTGGATTTAATTTATTTTGTACTTATTAAACTCATGCAATTTTCTTTCAGGATTAGGGAACAGCCCATCACAATAATTGAGTACAATCGTGTTTACCGACTGAAAAACATCAAATCTTGGTACGTTTTATTATTATTGTTATTATTATGATTATTATAATAATAATTATTATTATTATTATTATTATTATTATTATTATTATTATTATTATTATTATTATTACCGATAGATGCTAAATTTGCCAAGCTTATTGTGTTTAGAGTTTTCTACCGAGTGACGAGCGTATCCGGCCAAAGAATTAATTGCTCAGTTCAATGTTTGTAGGAAGAAATTGAATCTTTAAATTTTGAAGCTCAATTTTGGGATTTCATGGCATGTATGAAACTGATTAACCCACGTTTTTCTCCCTGCTATTGAGGGCATTTTCAAGGTAGAAGTCACGAATTTATCAAGTAAATTGCTTGAAATTCAGAGATTGATATGAGTTTGATCATGGAATTAAAAATTACTTTCATATTGATATTTACCATAAAGTCTAAAAACTGGAGGCTTTGTTTTCCACAATCCTACCCTGATAAGTTCGCTAATTTCTTTAATCTTCCTCTTCTACTATAGTGTTTTTGGAAAATTATGGTCCAGAACAATCATTACTCTCGCTCGTCAATAATGTATACTCTTTAACAATCCGGGCTGACTCAGCGGTAACGTTCTCGCCTGCTGTTTCCAAGGTAGCAGGATCGAATCCTGGTGCCGCCAGCCGGCATTTGAGGGTGCGAAAATGCGAGGGAGCCGTGTCAGTAGATTCACTGGCACGTTAAAGATCCCTTTGGGGACAAAATTCCGGCACCCCGGGGTATTTAAAAGACGCAGTAGTTAAAAGGGGCGTGAAACCAATAACATTAATATTTTTAAATTCCAATCATTATGTGCAATATTAAACGTAACACTATTTTTGTTACCAATTTGCCAAGAAAAATATAGGCTAAATATGAAAAACTTAGATGTTGCAAGAAGCCAAATAAACAATTCAAAATTTTATTTTTTGAAAGCCAAAATCCTAAATTTTCGATAAAAAAAAAAGCTAAATTTGCAATTTATAACGGCAAATTAAAATTTAAAATCTGTTATTTACACTTGAAGAACTTACCATTTACCATTTTAAAACGCTACTTAAATGCTTAATTTACAATTCAAATTTACAGCTCAATATTCTAAATGTACAATCAAAAATTCTAAATTAACTGGTTTAAACAATCTAAAACACAAAACTCTACAGAAGATATCCCACACACATGTTGCACAGAGCGCTGATGGCCGGGACATTCCTAACCCCTAAAATGAGACAAGTAACGATGTGGCTCTTTAGTGCACTACCGAAGGGAGGTTGCACATCCCTGCTCCGTCCCCGCTTCTGGAAGACACGTCGCGGGGAAGCGCCTCGCGGATTGTATGACGGACTCATTAGTAAACGTAACCAACTTGCAAAACACTTCTCTTCATTATTCATAGCAGGGAGAGAAGAAATCGTCAACTTCTCAAAATATAATGGAAAGAAAACGAAAACTCATATTAAAACAGGGAATATAAGTTAGTCCTCGGGATGGATATAAAGTCAACACTTCCGGCTCGTTCTAATAACAGAACTGAGTAGACGATATAATTACATGGCGATATCAAAATACTGAAGCAGGGAAAAGGTCTCCTTTCACTGAATGTCGGCTGAGTGTTCCTTGATGTCGAGACGGTTTTCTTATTCAACAACCACATTCATGGTCCGAATACACAAATATTGTTCATTCACTACGTTGTTGTTGTTGTTGTTGTTGTTGTTGTTGAATCTTTTAGGGGCTTGGGCATCATGTTTATTCAGCCCCATGCACTTAGGTGTGTGCAGAATTTGTCTCATGGCCTGTATTATTCTGGTATTTGCTTACCTGTTTACCATCTCTTGTTGGATGCAGTATTATTGCATTTGGCTGTTGACACAGGCTAGAGTGAAATGTGGCTTTTCACCTATGTCTCAGTCTCACTCATGGCTGAGAATTTTGTTGTTGTTGTTGTTGTTGTTGTTGACCCCTTATCGGCCTTGCAACATCGTGGTCATGTAACCCCGTGTACTAGAGTGTTTATGTGGAATTTGTATGATAACCTGAGTTATTGTGATGCCTGTATTAGTGTGTGTATTTGCAATTCAGATGAAGATGGGGAAGGAGGTAGCCATGAACTTAAGTAAGGAACCATCTGGGCATTTGCCTGTATTACAAGTGGTAAACCACGGAAAGTAACTTCCAGAATAGCTAAGGTAAGAAACTAACTCACCTCTTCTCAGGTTTGCTTCTCGAGGCTGAGTGTACTCCGTTCCAGAACCTCGAACCAGAAATAAATGTCTTGGCAGACCCAGGAATTGAACTCGGGCATCCGCGGTGACAGCCAAGAATATTAGCCACGAGACGGACTGGCTGAGATTAAATGCAAGCTACTGAGGTATGAATGGTGTTGAGTAGCTACAGTCAGGCCACAGCTAGTGGCTGTGGATTCTGTGAATGGTTCTACTCATAGGGTCAGTACTGCTATACCGACTCAGTGAGGAAACCAATGACAAAACTGCTAGCTCCTAAACCATGACGAGGTGATCCAATACTTCCGAAAAGAATAAAGACCGTGAACTGTTAAAAAATTATATCATGCACACTAAACTATTTTACCATTCATATCAATATAATATTTTCAGTCTTGTCCAGTGATGTTTCAGACTTCAGTCGTGTCCAGTGATGATAAAGATAATTGTTTTGAGGGGCCTAATATCAAGGTCATTGGCCCCTAATGGGTTGAGTGAAAATGAAAAATGATGTTGAACTGATAACTAAAACTAACTACAACATACCACTAACTTACGGACAGGAAGAAGAAAATGACAAAAATAAAGGAATAAAAGAAATAAAAGACTGGGAAAAGAAATGCCCTCGAAGATAACAGAAATGATAACAGAAAGGAGCCCGGTACAAGTAATGGAATTAGTCGACTTGGAAAGAAGTAGAGCAACGAAAGGCAGATAGGGAAGGGAAAGAGGAGTGGGTCCGCCCCTTGGTGAACAATAAGTAGTGGGGTTACACATGCCTTGCCTACTTTAAGGCCTTGAGCAGGAGACAGGTGATATCATGAAGAGAAAATGAAGAGGTCTGACCCCTCGAAGAATAAGGATACAGAATCAGGAACGATGAGACAAGGGTCAATTAAGGCGGGAGAGTGAAAGACTCCCTAGGTCTCGGATACCGTAATACCGTCGTAGACGGAAGAGAACAAGAGTTGACCACGGGAGGTCGAAAGAAATGATAACAGAAAGGAGCCCGGCGCAAGTAATGGAAGCAATGCCGGACTCAGCTAAGGTCCTGTGGTCACCAACCCACGTCTCATTAGTAGTCGTGAGTCCATGGGGATATTAGGGTATCCAAGGCCTAGGGAGTCTTTCACTTTCCCACCTTAATTGGGCCTTGTCTGATCTTTCCTGATACTGTACCCTCTTTGAGGGGTCACACCTCGTCTAAGAAGTTGGAGGTATCTGGGATAGTACATTGAGTCATGGTAGGACATCCAACAGGGCCCACTAACACAAGATCCACAGATCACACCCGAAGTCAATTGAAATCATAGAAGTCTGATGTCACTTGTTACTTCTGAAATAACTGTTCTTGTCTCGTACATCACCATCTTCACCTTGTGTGCCGGAGGGCCTTATGGAAAGCAGCTACTTACTTCTCCACGCACAGTATATCATCACGTCAAAAGTGGCAGGTGTTACTTTATGGGAACAACAACCAAGGGTTTAGGATTTCAGTTAATAGAGAAAATGAAGGTCACTGCTTCTTTCTATGACCGCAGGGGAGATGTAGCGAAAATAAGGTTGCGGTCTCCACTCCCTAACTGTCTACTGCAATTGAGGTGGGAAAAGGCAATGGCATGGAGCGAAACATACGTGAATGGACGCAGTACTGGGTGACTTCAAGGGGGAAATCTTGAAATGACGTTTGTAGAATCACAATTGATTTATATGGGGTGGAGTTAACAAAGCTGAGTATTTCATTTAATATTATATTACATTAAAACGTAAGAAGAGGAAGGAAGTTTGTAGTTTCACGTGACCATTTTTCTCGTGATCATGAGCCATGGACCTCCTTTTTACGTGGAATCTGATCCACAGGACATGGCATTTCACTTTGAAAATCTCACATACATTGACTGGGAATCGAATCCTGTCCGCCATGGTGAGATGCCAACATCTTGACCACTGCACCACCACGCGCCAGCACATTATAACGTACTGAATTAAGATTGCTCACAAAATTAATTCATTCAGTCATTCGGTCGTTTTGTCATTCGTTTGTTTGTCTGTATGTACATTTGTATGTACTGTATTTTTGATTGAGTGTAAAAACTGAAATTGTTGGACCTCCGTCGGAATTATAGCCCTGCATTCCGGGAGAAATGTGGCAGATCATATTATCACATCACAAGAAAGTTCTTGATGTACTAGCCGAAGCTAAAGAGTGCTAGGTGGACAAATGCGAAAACTCAGCAGTGATTAGCCTTTCAATATACGAGTGCCGGTGGCCGAGGTGGGAACTAATATTTGTTTACACGTGACACGCTGTCAGCCAGCTTGTTTGACGAACACAGTCGCGCGGCTGGGACATTACTCAGCTCAATCATCGTGTACTCTCCGTGGTGACATGAGCTCCTGTTACGCTTACGTGTGCTGTTATAAAACATAGAAAGAAATTATACTAATTTCGCCCATTATTATTCATTATTCAGCGCGTGTAAAGCTGCTAAACTTAATTGCAGACTGCACTCAGATATCGCTGTATTCCTCTCATCGTCCTGGAAGGCTCCGTATGCTATTACAGTATCAACAAACGGTGGCGCAGTCAAGTTCAGAGGCACTTGTATCTTCAAAAGCTAATACTGTCTATTCGGCGATGCCAACATAAAAAGAGGCTGTACCATAAAATCATTCAACAGATTTTGTTCACTGTCTTACTACATCTGCCTGTGACAAAAAATCTTAAGTCAGGATGTGAAGCAGAAGCTTAGAAGACATTTTCAGCGTTGCCTAGTAACAATTAATTGAAATAAATTACAGTCAGTGAACACGTAAATCAAAGTGAAGGCCGACAAGAGAGATATTGAACTAATTGTAACGGAGAGGTGGGAGGACATTTAAATTGGGCCGCCATGCATTAAAAGATTAAAAAGACCATATTTTAACAGGAAGAAGTTGCTTCAGACCCAATGACGAGCGCAGTTACGCAAATTATTAAACTACAGCCAATCACCACACGTTTTATGCATGCATAATATGAGAGTACAAGGACCAAGTTGCAACAGACGGTCATGTCGTAACCCGTCTGTCAAGCGCATTCCTCATTCCTTATGCGAGCCGTACCTCGGCACAAGGCCACCATACTATGTTAACAGCCTTCCTGGTCGCAATGCAACACCCACTTCTCGCAACCTTTTAGCTTACCCCATGTATTTTATTATATTTATAATTATTTTATGCCGGCCCCGTGGTGTTGGGGTAGCACGCCTGCCTCTCACCCGGAGGCTCCGGGTTCGATTCCCGGCTCTGTTAGGGATTTTAGAAATTGACGTGAGGGCTGAAACGGGGTGCACTCAGCCTCGTGAGGACAATTGAGTAGCTGACAGTGAGGCAGCGCCCCGATCACGAAAACCAAGATTAACGACTGAGGGGACCCGATGCGCTGATCACGCGTCACCCTAATATCTGCAGGCCAAATGGCTGGACAGCGGTCGCTTGGTAGGCCTAGGCCCTTCACGGGCTGTAGTGTCAGGGTATTTTTTTTGTTATTATAATTCATTTATTTATTCATCTATTAATCTATTATATCTATTTTTTGTCTGGGCAACATGAGGAAATTAACAAATAATTATAATAATATGGCTTTAGTAATGCGGCGATCCTGAACTATCGTCTGTGTGGTTTGTACCCGCTTGTCTACAGAGTCCGGAGATAGCATGGTTCCATGGCCATGCGTCTTCATTCATTTTATATTGCATTAGCCCCCCTAAATATGGTGGCGTCAAGAAGAGCATCTGACTGTAAGAACACCCGTTACATTGAAAATCATCGCATCTCATCTCCTTCCCCGCATAGATGGGACTGATGTGAAGTAAGAACACAATGTGCTCACCGGGCAAAAATTTAGTCACCCCACTGAAATAGCCCAATAGTCGGTTTGGAACGCGGTTGTATGATTCTTCGCCGCTGAGAGGAGTGAAATATGAACGCGGGTAGCATTTTGCCTGTTTTTAACGAAGCAAGGCATCGATTCACTGACGGTCCAATGAGGCGTGTAAAGAGTGTAGTTCAGGTCGGAAATAATTATGTGATGTTTTCGGGAGTGTCGCCTTATTCAGGTCCCGTCGAACATCAACCAAATTCTTTATTTTAACACTCTTGGTGACATCTTTATGAGCATGCTGTGGAAAAACTAATGTTTCAAGATGACAACAGCCATATTGACAGGGCTCTTTGCGCACCTACGAAGGCCCGCTAAATCGTTTGATCTTAATCCCATAGAAAATGTGGTGTAACTGTCGGGAATAGCGGCTTTGTTGTTGTTTGAGTCTTCAGTCTTTTGACTGGTTTGATGCAGCTTTCCATTCCTCCCTGTCATGAGCTAATCGTTTCATCTCTACATAGCTACCACACCCTACATCCGAGGCAATCTTTTTAACATATTCTAACCTTGGTTTACCCCTACAGTTCTTGTCCTCCACACTCCCTTCCATAACTAAGCTTGCTATTCCTGGGTGTCTTAGTATGTGTCCTACCAACCTATCTATTCTCTTCGTTAGCAGTCGCCAGAAACATCTCTCCTCTCTCACTAGTCTTAATACCCCTTCGTTTGTAACCCTATCTACACATCTGATCATCATTCTCCTGTAACACCACATTTCAAGCGCTTCTATTCTCCTCTTTTCTGCTGCACCAATAGTCCAGGTTTCACTTCCATAGAGTGCCACGCTCCAGACAAAAGCGGCTTTAACACAGAAATAAGCATCCCCGTAGTTTGGTAGCTCTACGGGACCAAATTGAAGGCGTGTTGATTATATAGTGCTAGCACCTCACAAGGCGGACCGGGTTCGATTCCCGATCAATACATGTGAGATTTTTATAGTGAAATATCATGTCCAGTGGTTCGTATTCCACATAAAATTGGAGCTCTCGGGGCTAACTATCACCGTCACGTAGGAAATTTACAAGCTTCCTTCTAATCATCAGTGAGTGGCTTAAACTGGAAGTGGAATTTTACTTCCCTTGAATAAGTCCATTTTTTTCTGGATGATTTATATGTTAGTTTTGTTTGCCATTTTACAATAGTTTATTAAGATAGGGTTTACTTATATGTTATAGTGACCTGGTAGGTGCCTCGTTTTCCTATGATAAAAAACCTCTCCACATTAGCGTTTAACGACGTTTTTCCTATGGGCCTAAGTGAGAATCAATACTCCTTGAATATGTTGCAAACAATTTTCTACAAGATTTTTCCTGTTTTTTTTTAGTTTTTTTTACAAAGAAGAGTGATATCTTCATTTCTATATGTTTTATCATGTTCTTAACGTTATATAATATTATTGATGTTGAATATCCTAATGCTTCTTTGATTCGTTATTATAAGATACAGTATAAGTTTTAAACTGACATTTGGGTACGATTAGGTATTTTTTACTTTTAGTTTTCTTAATACTTTATATGCTTCGGTGGCGTAGTCGGTAGCATGCTGAACTGCTATGCCCAAGATCGCGGGTTCAAACCCGGCCATGTCGTCAGACTTATAAGAGCGAGAAAATCCTTCAGTGTGCCTTGAAAATACTCACAATATGTCAGCCCGCGATTCAAAATACTTATAAAATGCAATTTAGATTGGAAATACTTACAAAATGGAGTTTGGGTGGAAAATACTTATAAAATGCAATGTAGATTAAAATACTTTAAAAATGTAGCCGAGATTCAAAATTCACACGAACTGTAATTTAGATACACGGGGAACCAATTCACAAAACAGTGTGGGAATCTTGAAGAGAAAAGGAAATATAATGAAAAGAAAAAGAAGGCTGATCCCTCGAAGAATGAGGGACTCCCCAGGCCTCGGATACCCCAATACCGTCGGGGTCGGAAGAGAGCAAGAGTTTACCAAGAGAGGTTGACAGGAAAGAAGACGGAGAGGAGCCCGGCACAAGTAAGTGGAAGCAATGCCGGGCTCAGCTGGGGTCCCGTGGTCACCAACCCACGCCCCACTAGATGTGAGCCCCTGGGGGGATTTAATATTTAACCATTATGGTTTTTATTTTTGATTATTATGGCTTATCATACCTGCCGAAACTTGTGGATTTACTTCCCCAGGCCATTATCAAGGCTATGTGGTATTAGAATAATATCTGCGGGGGACAAATATGTTCTAATCCATAGAACTCACGTTTGATATTCTTAAGATGTTGTTGTTGTTGTTAATAATAATAAATTTTAGGGTATTTGGACATTTGGTCTTCACCCCCGTGTAGTTGAGTACGTGTTGAAATTTTCTGATAACCAGCAATTATGTGATGACTGTATTAGTCTGTGTAGCTGTATTAGGGAATGAGATGAGGTAGATGCCCCGGGTCTTGAAATAAGGTACTATCCCGGCATTTGCCTGGAGGGAGTGTGGAAAAAACGGGTAATAACCACACTCACGATAGCCGCTGTCTATGCCAACTAACTGCGCCAGGAGTCGATCCTGCAACCTTGGGGACAGCAGACGAAAACTTATCACCACGCAGCCAGTTGATTTGTAATCTACCAGGGTATAAGATTAGGTCATGAGCCTGGTAGAGTGATGACGCACGTACGGATGAAGAACATAAGGCACGAGCGCGCTGGTAGATGATTTGGCAGGCAGTGGATTGAGGTAAGGAGGCTGAGGGACGGCCGGCGCGGCGAGTTTCTAGCTGTTGACCCCGACTGAAAGTTTGATATGTGAAGAGCGCGCGAGTACATTACACCTCCCGTAAGGTGTTAATAAGCCGATACGATCAGTTCCCACCGTATACTGTACTAATCCACTTTCAGTCACGACTCACACTCCACAGACCGAGAAGGAGGGTAATAAAACTGAAAGTTCGTTTGAAGAATTCCATATCCAGCTACGCGTCCCTAGACCAACGCAGGTCAACGCAGTCCAATCAATATAGTCCATTTCATTCAGGAGATACAAATGGGTAACTTACAAATAACCCCACCTACCTATCTCTTTTGTATGAATTTCAGCCGAATGGCCATAGCAGGGTATTTTTAAATGAACGCCCGCAGGCTCCCGAAAAGTTCAATTTCAAGTAGTTCCTACTTTGGCCACCAGTACCACTGTCACTGACACCAAGCAGCGAACGTTGGAACTTGATAGAGCGTTTCTAACTAACAAAATATAACCTGCGTTTCTAACTAGCCAAATATAGCCTACAAATGTTTCTACAATTACAATTACAGTGGTAGATTCTTTACAAACCATAAATCTATGCCATGGACCCGCGGGCCTTACTTCCCCTCTGAAGGAAGGCATACTGAAGGATTTTTACGCTCTCAAATATCCGACGACTTCGGCTGGGTTTGATCCCGCGATCTTGGGAATAGCAGTTCATCATGCTACCGACTACGCTACCGAAGCCCCTTCTGTCCATGGTCCATGATATTAAACCTACAAAAGGGACGGAATGGATTATCAAATCATTTTATCATTTCAAATGATCTTGTCGACTTCGTCGTTATGGTTGGGGTCCATCGTTATGCATTATGGACACGGACACGGACACGGTGACGGACGTGACGTCATGCAGACGCGCGGGAAGTGACGTCATGCAGCTGCGCGGGAACGTGACGTCATGCTCACGCGGGGAGCGAGAACCAGACGCTAATGATTATTGGAGTCTGTTGAAAGAGGCCTGGCGTCGAGCGACCTTTTAAAAATCAGAAACTCACTCCACAAATCTGTAAATCAGTATTTTTCCCTTATTTCAGATACACTATTCATTAAACAAACATATATGGCATAGTCATCACCCCTTCATGGAGAAGGCTATTGTCTAAATCTGGACACTCATACTACATCCTTACACCAATTCAAATTTACGGCCAAATGATCCTTCTGACAGGGAGGCAAAGGTTTCCGCAGGCTTGCCTGGGATGATGGGCCACAAAACCGCTATCAAAAAGTACACAATTTACGCTTTATTCAACCAAACACATCTGTAATACAAGTACAAGAAACACATTTCTTCCCGTGACCCTTAACGAGGAGTCCGCGCGGGAAGCCTAAGTTAATGGGTAATGCAGTCTGTTGAAAGAGTCCTGGGGCTTCGAGTAAAGCGAGAAGCCCTCCTGAGCCTTTCTAACATGTGTAGCATTTGTAGCATGCGTCATTTGAAATGATACAACGTCTAGTCTTTCAGACTGACTGTGATTTTTTATCACATACAGTAATGTGGACAGTGGAGTCGAATCTACTTAATGATTTGAAGCTGCTGTTTTTTTTTTCATAACAAAAAGATCTTTGAATTAGTAAAGCATGCCTTCAGAAAATAAGTCGGTACATTGCGGTTGCTGTATCTATGTACATCCAGGCGGACTGGAAAAAACGCCTCTCATTATTGTTAATTAAGGAGGTAAATTAGTAAAGACACTACATAGAAATTTCGAAGCAACACATATTGTTGTTGATTCCGTTACTCTAGACATTGATAAATTAAAATATGATTTGAGCAATATGTTATCTGAGCATAAAAACAGAATAAAGTTTGTTCGAACAAAGTCGGAAAGAAAAGAAACTAGCAGACACAAAAGAATTTGAATTGTCTTTTAAATTACTGATTTTACGTTTGGGATTTAATTACAAAATGGAAGGAACGTGTAGTTTAACTTGTCTGTTAATCTCGGGATCATGATACAAGGAATCTTCTTTTTACTTGCCCACTTTCAGGTGTAGTGGCTAGCATTCTTGGCTGTCGCCCTGGGTTCGATTCCCGGCTTTGCCAGGAAATTTAATTCTGGTTTGTGGGCTGGAATGGGGATACACCCAGCCTCTTGAGCCAATACTGAGGAGAGGTGGGTTCGATTCCCACCTCAGGCATCCTGGAAGTTGTTTCCCGTGGTTTTCCCCACTTCTAATCCAGGTAAATTGTGGGACGGATCCTAACCTAAAGTCACGGTTGCCTCCTACCAAACCCTCACCTGAATTACAAATACACACACTATTACACACATCACACTAACACACGTTATCAGAAAAATTGTTTCTTTATTTACACACACCCAAGTATACAGAGATAAATGACTACAATGTCCAAGCACCTCAAATGTAGCAACAACATTTAAAGCCTACTTTCGAATATTGCAAAAAATGAAAGTAGACTTATGAGATCTACACAGGGCCAAAAATTGTGTATCTGTGCGTCTGTGTGTGTGTGTGTGTGTGTGTGTGTGTGAGAGAGAGAGAGAGAGAGAGAGAGAGAGAGAGACTGTGTGTACTCTGAATGTCTGCCCCCCCCCCCCCCCCCTATCAATTCGAACACGGTGAAACCGAATTGAACGAAATTTGGTACAGAGGTAGAACTAGCGAAGGGCACCTCAGTGTCATGTTTTATATCGCCACCTTCTTGACGGAAACGTAATGGCGGCCACCCAAATGTTCAAAGCTTAAATCAAAATTACGATCAACCTAATCATCTGATCTCTACCAAATTTTGCAACATTATACCTTTATGTTTGAAGAATGTTTTGACCAAAATACAAGGTCATCACCGTAATACTTTACGGATGGTGGCCATGTATGTTTGCAAATCGATTCCCCCTATCTTTTCAAACATGATGAAACCTAATTGAACAAAATTTGGTACAGAGGTAGTACTAGCAAAGAGCACCTCAGTGGCATGATTTATATTGCCCCCATCTTGACGGAAACGTAATGGCAGCCACCCAAATGTTAGAAGCTCGAATCAAATTACGACCAACCTAATCATCTGATCTCAACCAACTTTTGTAACAACATACAGTACCTTTTTGTGGGAAGAATCTTTTTACTGAACTACAAGGTCATCAGCCCAATAGTTTGCAGATAGCAGCCATGTATGTGTGCAAATCGATTCCTCATATCAATTCAAACACGGTGAAACCGAATTGAATGAATTTTTTTACAGAGGTAGCACTAGCAAAGGGCACCTCATATTCATGTTCAATATCCCTATAACACGTTATATTTCAACAAGCTACTACAACCAACATTCAATTATACTCGTTGAAAAGGATAAAGAGTTATAACTATACCCATGCATTTGGGAGAAAGTAGGCTATATGTTCTTTACTGAACATCTTGTTCTTACGTGGAATCCAAAACACTGGGCGTGATATTCCACATGCATTAACCAGGAATCAAACCCAATCCACCTTGATAAGAGGCACGCAAATTACCCACAGCGCCATCACGTCCCCTACCTACGGAATATTTTAAGAGAAAAGTCATCACATGATCAACACGTTGATCGCAAATTAAGACACAAGAAATCCAATTAATATGAAATAATGGAATGTCACTTCTTGATCACGTTAATGTGCACAAGGTTGGTCTCTAACGAGTCAACATCATACAACTTGAGAGTATTGAGAATATTTCTCATCCTTCTAAAATCCGACTACTGTACCTCAGCTAGAAATCGATCCCCAATATTGGGATAATGAGACTGACCTTTGATCTACCAAGATAACTATCAAGGTTAAAGTAAATCCGTGAGGTCCATTAACCTGGTACAAGCTTTTGAAAATGACACCGTTTGGGTGACTTGAATCCCAATAATACCGTTTCATTAGATATTATAGCAAGGTCGTGACTCAAATGTGGGCCTCCGGGATAGTAACCAACAATGCTCACGACTATTATGAATGTGCCACATGATTTCGCCCAAATGAAAGTCACCTGAAGTGATCTTCAATAAATGACCCACCCAGCAGAGGATCCAACTGCGTTAAGGAGCTTCATATAGTAACAAACCTTCAGAAATAGTTTTCTCTTCCTTTTTAGCTTCTTATGATACGACACATCTCTCTCCGTTTCAGTACAGTAGTTCCAGTAGTTCTTTAGATATTCGGGTTTAAGCAACAGAGTGCACGTGTAAGAAAAGACCGTCTGAAAACGTGTGTTCAACTATTAATAGAGTCTTTCTGAACTTTTCAATGTTAAAATCATAAGTTAATTGGATGATTCACTTAAAATTTGGTAGGATTCTTAAGATGTATACAATATTAATTATTGAGGATGAACTCGAAGGTCACAATGAATTAAGTACACAAGAAATTACAGCTCAAATATCGCCACAAAAAAAATGAAAAATTTGAAATCTTAGGTTTTGTAACCTGTATAGGTATAATGACATGGTAGTTCATCCTCTAGCGAAACGTCTCCTACCATGAGGTGCGTAAAATTTCCCCTCTTTCTTATGGTTGCGTAGTGGCTAGAATTATTGGCTGTCACCGCGGAGGACCGGGTTTCGAGTCCCGGCTCTGCCAAGAAATGTAATTCTGACCTGAGGGCTGGAACGGGATACACTCAGCCTCGCGAGGCAAAACTGATGCGAGGCAGGTTCGTTTCCTACCTCAGCCATCCCGTAAGTGGCTTCCCATGGTATTCCACTTCTACTCCACACAAATGCCAGGAACGTAGCTATCTTAAGGACACGCCCACTTCCTACCCAAGTCCAACCTCAATTACAAATACACTACTGTCGACCAAAGTATTATGTTTACTCGAGTTTTAAGGTTGTTTGTTAAGCAACCAATAGACCTACATAAAATCCAATACCATCAACATTTTCGTCGTTCTATTTTACGTTAGTTCATGTAGGTTTGGATTTTTAGCCTACTTTTCACATTTTGCAAAAATGAGGAAAAAGTAGACTTATGAGATCGGGCAAATGTCCGTCCGTCCGTCCGTCCGTCCGTCCGTCTGTCTGTCTGTCTGTCTGTCTGTCTGTCTGTCTGTCTGTCTGTCTGTCTGTCTGTCTGTCTGTCTGTCTGTCCGTCTGTCTGTCTGTCCTTCTGTCTGTCTGTCTGGCTGTGTGTGTGTCCCCCCCAATCAACTCCTAAACGGCTGCAGCAATCGAAACAAAATTTGGTAGGAGTAAAGATCTATACCTGAATATCTCACGGCCATATTTAAAAATGATGTCAGTGCTACCAACTGCTAAAAAATCGCAATTGAAATTTGAGCTCCATGTTGGATATCTTGGAAAGTATGAATGGGAGCTATTTCAAAATTGGCACACGTACAGATCATAATATTTCAGTTTAATTTCCAGGAGGCTAAACATGGCAGTGTTGCCAAAATGATTATAAGCCTCCTGATAGGTCCAATTTTTAAATGCATATAACTTCTATACTATCAATTGGAATTCAACCAAATTTCGTATGCTGTATGTGTACATAACCAGATATGACTGAGCGTATTCTTAAGACCTACCAGGGCTGCCAACTGTTAATAAATGCTCCTAATTTATTTTATCCAAATACCAATATATCAGAAAGTATGCAAGCCGACAGCTTTAAACTATGCACACGTATAGTACCTGACATTCTATATTAATTTGGAGTAACTTATATACGTCAGTGCTACCAACATGATTCTAAGCCTGCTGACAGGTCCAACTTTAAATACATGTAACTTCCATACTATCATTTGGATTTCAACCAAATTTCGTATGTGCTATGTGTACCATAACAGATATGACTATGCGTATTCTAAGGAGCAACCAGTGCTGCCAACTGTTAATATGTGCTGTCCCTATTTTTGTTACCCTAATATCAATATATCAGAAAGTATGCAAGCCAATAGCTCTAAACTTTGCACACGCATAGTACCTGGCATTCTAGACGAATTTGGAGTAACTAATATACGTCAGTGCTGCCAACATGATTCTAAGCCTGCAGATAGGTCCAATTTTAAAATGCATGTAACTTCTATACTAACTAATGGATTTCATTCAAAATTGGCACAACAATAGATCATATTATTTCAGATTATTTCTGACCAATACTTGCATGACATTGTTGCCAACATGATTTTACGCGCGCTGTTAGATCCAATGTTTAACTGCATGTAACGTCCATGCTATTCATTGGACTTCAACCAAATTTTGTATTTTGTACCTTAAGAGACGGAACTAAGAATATATTCAGTCATCAGGGCTGCCAACTGTAGTGCTCTATTAGGATACATTATGCAAGGTATACAGTATTTCGAACTAATTGGAAATTTCGATATTAGCAACTTAATTTCGTCATTATTCTAGATAGGTTCATATTCTGTAGAATAATCATTGACATGAAAAGTAGGCTGTATAGTTCTTCACGGAACTTCTTGTTAATTTATATTTTAATATTTTTTATCACAGTTGGAACACAAAAAGTGCACGCTTTTAAGCATGTTTCAACCATGCGTCAGATTTAAAAATTATTATCTCAAAAGCCCGTCATCAGATCGAATCCAAATTTTAACACAATATACATTAGAATGTTGTATAACTGGTTTATTAATTTCACAATTTAGTGTGTCCACGAAACAAAGTTGTTATCATTGTTGTAAGGTAACTTTTTCTCGGCTCGGGGTGGTTGGAAAATGTAGTTCTTGGTTGCGTTGTAATCGTTATACATCAAAAAGTTATGCTGTATGACTGTGAAATACGTAAATTAATTCACTTATTTTATATCGGCTTGTATTTGTACCAGGAAATAACACATGGTTCACCTGCTAGCCGCTCCGGGAATTGCTGTACAGCGATGCTGATATGGAGCCCATGACTTCCAAGCGAGACGCGCCATGATGCGTGTGGGCACCATTTCGGCAACGCTGTACAGTTTTTTCCGGAACGGCTAGCAGGTGAACCATGTGTTATTTCCTCGTACAAATACAAACCGATATAAAATAAGTGAATTAATTTACGTATTTCACAGTCATACAGCATAACTTTTTGATATATAACGATTACAACGCAACCAAGAACTACATTTTCCAACCAACCCGAGCCGAGAAAAAGTTACCTTACAAAAATGATAACAACTTTGTTTCTTGGACACACACAATTTTGAAATTAATAAACCGGTTATACAACATTCCCATGTATATTTTGTTAAAATTTGGATTCGATCTGATGACGGGTTTTTGAGATAATAATTCGTAAATGTGACGCATGGTTGAAACGCGCTTAAAAACGTGCACGTTTTGTGTTCCAACTGCGATAAAAAATATTAAAATATAAATTAAAAATTCCAAACCTACATGAACTAACGTAAAATAGAACGACGAAAATGGTGACGTTAATGGATTTTATGTAGGTCTATTGCTTACTTCACAAACATCCTTCAAACTCGAGTGCACATAATACTATGGTCGACAGTAGTACAGACATCACCGGTGTCACAGGTTTCAACAAAATTTCTAAACACACCAAAGTACACGGGGCTACAAGAAGACTATGTCACAATGCCCCTAAAAGAATCATCAACAAGAATAACTCTCTGTTATACTTTTCATTTTGGAAGGTTGAATTTCCGAGGCCAGACATGTAACTTCTAGGCATAGGTGAACTCCAGAGAAGGCAGGGAGATGCATGGCAAATCGTGAATTCCAGGAGCAAGTGTTGAAATTTCCCTTTTTATTAAATCCCAAACGTAAAATCAGTAATTCAAAAGATAGGTAGTTGGGGTAATTCGTCCTTTTGAAAGTCACCCGTTTCTATTTCCTGAATAGAATGCACTGCATTGACCTGATAAGTTGGCTAATAGCGTACGTGGTCTACGTAGGGACGTATATCTGGATATGGAATTCCTCAAACGAACTTCAGGTTTAACTCCACTGAGTGTTTTCATAAATACCGCAAGAACATATTAAAAAGTCCGTTCTTATCGCTATAAACAAACACTTAACTAAACACTTTTAACTACTGCGGCTTTTAGAGACGCCGGGTTAGCGGAGTTTTGCCCCGAAGGAGATCTTTAACGTGCCAGTAAATCTACTGACACGGCTCCCTCGCATTGGCGCCCTCTCAAATACCAGCTGACTAAGCCAGGATTCGATCTTGCAACCTCGGAAACAGCAAGCGAGAACGTTACTGCAGAGCCACGCAGCGAGCCGAAACGCTTAAGAAATACTGTATGTACGCAGAAATCAAAACTCAACAGATTACCACAAATAGTTACTGAAATATTGAATACTTTGTAAAGCGCGTAGGCCTACTACCTAGTGGCCCTAACGTTTCAAGTCATGCTGCACGACTACAATGCAAGTTTCAAATCCCGCTGTTGGTTTTGGCTATTCAAAGTGTAGTTTAATCCCCGTTTTTCTTTTGCAGTACCTCTAGGCAAACTGTGAAATAGTCAACTTTTTTCAACTCCTTGAATTAAACCAACATGTCCCTGAATATTACTTTTCTTATGGGACGGTTCACCTTGTGGTGTACTCACTGATCTCTATGGGTGTACTGGACATCAGCCTTCATGTTGGTAGGGTTGATCTATCCACTCATTTTTCATCACTGTGCAGACCTTAGGCGGGCTGCGTAACATACACTGAAGTACAAAAAGAAAGCATTCTGGACCTAAATACCCTCAACAGCCAATTGATTTCTTTCTGCCTCCTTGTGCCGTTTCACTTAACTTCTCAAGATGAAGCGTGGCGAGACTCAAAAAACTGAATTCCTGCATTGTTCTGTAAAAACAGAACCACGCGTGCTGCTGTAATCGTTAGCCACCACAAAGAAACCATGCCAGAGCGCTAATGTGGCTGGTTATATCCCGTACTAACAAGTGTGTTTCCTGAACACACGGTGCGTTGGCACCGCCAAGAGTCTCCGGACTCGGAAGGCAAATGGAATCGAAACCCACTGACAGCTGTCCTAAAACTAGTTTTCCGTGGTTTGCCATTGTTGTTACTGATTCATTTAGAGGCTTGGCACATCGCAGGATGTGTGTGTGTATAGAACTTGTCTGATAACTCGTGTTACTCTGGAGTCTGTAGTAGTGTGTGTATTTGTAATTGCGACCAGGATTGGGACGGTGGCCGTGTGCTTAATTTAGGAACAATTCCGGCATTTTCCTTGGACTAGAAATGGGAAGCCCCAGAAGACCACTTCTAGGATGGCTGAGGTGAAAGTCAAGCTCACTTCTTCTCAATTCTCCCTCCCGAGGCTGAGTGTAGCCCATTCCAGCCCACAAACTAGAATTTAATTTCTTGGCAGAGCTGAAAAACGAACCCGGACCTAAGGGGTGACAGCCAACAATACTAGCCACTACATCATGAAAATGATAAAACTACGGGACTAGCTCAACTCCAGGCAAATGCTAGGACTATAATTTCCAATACCAAGCCACAGTCGCTTCCTTGCAAAACCTTGGCTCTATTATTAATGTTCAAACATTTCTTTTTTGTGGGCGTGGTGGCGCAACGGTCTAGCTGTTGGCCTCTCACCACGGCGGTACGGGTTCTATTCCCGGTCAATGCATGTGAAATTTTCAAAGTGAAATGTTATTTGGATTCCACGTAAACAGGAGGTCCCGTGGCTCATGACTATGAGATTAAGGGTCACGCAAAACTACAAACTTCCTTCCTTATGGAACTCAGCAAGCCTGATACTTGGTTCTTACTTGCAAAGAGATCAACTGATAAATCACAGAAAGATCCTTCCTCAATACAAGCTAGGCTATATTTAGCCATGACTGCTAACTGAGCACTCGTGGGTTCCCACCCAGATTCCGTAAAATCCAGGTCAGGGTGAAAGTCCTTGGCCGTGACTTGGTTCGATCCCACGATCTGCTTTATTATACAGCCTGCCTCTAAGCTCTCAGCGCAGTGAAGTGCGCATTACCTGCCAAATAGGCCTATCTGATAGTAGTGGAAATAATAGAAACACCCAGCGAGAGCTCAAGGCTTCGTCTCGGAACTCCTACGCGTATAGTATCTTCGTACTGTTGAGTTCAAACAGAGAGGGAACATGTGCTAGCCATTAATACCACGACATACGGATACGGTTATGCAAAATAAATATGTAGTGTGGCTTCGGTGGCGTAGCCGGTAGCTTGCTGAACTGCTATGTTCATGTTCGCGGGTTCAAACCCTGCCAAATTCGTCGGATTTTTAAGAGCGTTAAAACCCTTCAGACAAATTTCTAGGTTAAATTTGGTTAGAAACGCTCTATCAAGTTACAACGTTCACCGCTAGGTGTCAGTAGGTAGCCAAAGTTGGAATTACTTGAAATTGAACTTTCTTGGAGCCTACGGGCGTTCAATTAATATACCGTGCTATGGCCATTGGCTGCAATTCATATATAATTGAAATAAGTATGTATGTACTCGTATATATTTTTATGATGTTTTTGGTTCCTTTAGGGGATTGCGACATCGTGGTCATCATCCACGTGTACAGTGCCAGCAAAAGGTTTAAGAAACCCATTCAAAACAGATAATGAACCACTGGCCTTATACTATTCCAACATTAACGTCATTAAAGGTATGATATGTTTCTATATATTAAGTTGTTGTTGTTAATTCTATAGAGGTGTTTAGTACATCTTTAACATCATCCCCGTGCACTTGGTTGTGTGTAGAACTTGTCCGATAACCTGTATTCCTGTGGTGACTGCATTAATGTGTGCACTTGCATTAGGGACAGGTATGTGGTAGGTGCCCCGGGACTTGGAATAAGGTACTGTCCCACTATTTTCAGGGGGGAGTTAGGGGGAAAAAACACTCAGTATAGCCATTGTCAGCGCCGGGATTTGAACCTGCGATCTCTGGACCTGCTGCAGCTACCCTCGCGGACGTAGTGCTCGATTTAACGAGTACAAATACGTCGCGGGGTTGTACATTTTAAGGCACGCTTAAAAAAATATAATTATAGTTTGAGGTAGGTTTCTGACCTTTAGTAGGTTACACCAATTGACCCTGCTAGTAGTATTAGGCCTACACCGCTATTGATAAAACTCATTCCAAACTATGTAATTAGAAGCTTTTCAGTCGGTCAACACGAGTGTACGTAATTATATTAGGCGGGGAGTTACTGTACAATTAATTTCCTAATGCCTGAAATAAATAAATAAATAAATGCATTACTTTACATGTCTCACACAATTGGGGTGTTCAATTAGATGACTAGTTTCGTTTAGTCATTTCAAAAATGTATATTTAAATTTTGGATGGGTTTAGTTTTGCTATATTTAGCGAAAAAGGAATAAAGTACACTAAAATCCATTATTACGATTAGTTAGTTAGATACAGTAGTTATTGTTGCGTTAAGGGGTGAAACAGCGAGCTAATCCACCCCTATTCTTACGGTTTTAGATAATGCCTATTGGCTATTGATTTTCCCATTAACATGTCTAAATCGCCCGAGATGTGTGGACTACTAGGGCTCTTTGATCACATGGCTGCTCAAAGAAAAATGCAGTTTCTTCTCGTTCCATTCCATCCCTTCTTTCACTGAACTCAGTAAATGTTTAACCCACAAAACCTTTAACACACATTTTGAAATAAGATTGAGCACTTATGGTATGTGTGCTACCTGTTAGACGTAACTGAGTACACAGGTTCAAGAATCTTGTTCAAACCATCTTCCAGTTAAACATTTATTGGTATTTATTAATTATATTTAAAGCGTGCCTTCCAATATACCGTAAAATAAGAGCCTTCCCTATAGACCGGAGATTCACCTGCACCGTGTGAAGGGCGAAACACGTTGAGTCAGCGCCAGTTGAATAGCATCTACAGTTACACAACAGCGCATTGGGAGGCCCCGACGCGTTTAGGTATAGAATAAAACAACGAATTTTCCTCAAGAAGAAGTCCTCCAGTAAACGTGTTCGTACGTTTCAGCACCGTGCTACGGTGGGTGAGTGGTCAACGTGTCGGTCTACTAACCCTAAGCATGCCGTTTCGCTCCTGGCCGTGGTAAGTGATTTTTGAAAGGCGGCAAAAATTGCGACACCATGTCATACGATGTTGGCATGTCAAAGAACCCATTTGAATTCAGTAGGCCGTGTTCATAATGTCAAAATTAATCTTGGGAGTTTCCGCCAACACAAAATTCCTCATTTCTCTACTAGAAAGCGCAATAGTGTTCAAGGAGCTTAGATATCTAACCTCCTTGACTTTCATTGTGCTTCAAGGAACAACAAAATTCGACATGCAAGTTACCCTTTGGGTGTCAAATAACAAAGCTTGCACCCGGCACCCGAGGCCATACGATATTATTATTATTATTATTATTATTATTATTATTATTATTATTATTATTATTATTAGCACGGTGCGATTTCTACTTGTGGGGGAATCTCAAACAAAAGGTATACAGAAACAATCCGCGTACTCTGGAGGCTCTCGAGAACGAAATAACTGCACTGATACCAAATATCAGTCAGAATGAATAACAGTCAATGTACAAAAACTTCCTACGTTGGTGCAGTGTGTGTTTAGAAAATGAAGGACAGCATTTCCAGCAACTACTCTGAAATTCATTTAAGCAATGATGATTATTAAATACGTTAAAAAGTGTAAATGTGATGAACTAGTTGGGCGCTACGCTGCTGCTAGTTCGACAGACGACTTCCCCGACTGCCCCAGCCATCACACGGCGCATTCTAGGCACCGTTCTATAGGGAGGGCTCTCACTCTAGAAACATATACTCGTAGTACTTTTGAATTGATACAACCTGAGAAACCTCTAGTTTTAACTGTTGTTCTAATTTAAGGGCTTTGTGACATTTACCACCGTGTACTTGAGTGTGTATAGAATTTGTCTGATAACCTGTGTTATTGTAGTGTATGTAGTAGCGTGTTAATTTTTACTAGTGAGCACCATGTTTACTGTAATTTTGGACTCAACATGTCAGTACTAATTTTAAGTCGTGCAGAACTCTGCCGTCCCAGAGAGAGCCCTGGATACGCTTCTCGGCTCTGCCAAGAAATTTTTTTCTGGTGTGAGGGCTGGAATGGGCTACACTCATCTCGTGAGGAAAAGCTAATAAACTGGTAGGTTTGATTCCCACCTCATCCACCCTGGAAGTAGTTTTCCGTCGTTTCCCACTGCTATCCAGACAAATGCCTGGTTTCTAACTTAAGACCATGGCCACATCCTTCCCAATCTTCACCTAAATTACAAATACACAACACACTACTAGAGACTGCATAATAACACAAGTTACCAGACAAGTTGTAAACACACCAAGTACACTTTGTTAATTAACACTGATGACCAAGCCACTCAATTGAAACATCAATAATTAATTATTTTGGGATGGATATCTGCCGACACTCTATTTTAACCCTTACCCCTCGATTTAAAATTCTCTTGGCTCTCCCTACATCTCGTATTTAACCCTTTACTGCATAGTGTGGCCACAAGGTGCAATTGTGCACTCATTCAAACACACAACCAAAGGTACTCCTTCCACCCCGTCAACATCCAACCTCCGTTTATTTTCCGTGGGCGCTCCCCATCCAGTTACCACAGGCTTCTGGAGTACCTTTGGCTCAACCTCAAAGACATTACCGACCTACGGTCGTGCAAGTATACTTGCGCATTGCAATACGTACCCATGGCCAGTAGGCAGTAATATTCGGTCTTCGAGAGTTAAGAGCTTAGCGTAGGAATCGCAAAAGATCATATATACACTGGTCAAAACAATTAGGGGATCAGGTGAGATATCATACACAAGATACATATGGTTACGTATTTTATTCAGAGTTCGATTACAATTGTAACTTGTGTGTGCTACAGTACGATATTGTGCTGTCTCAACCCTTTACTGGAGGTTTACATGGCGTATACTTCGAGCGAGGCACCATGTCATTCTCGTTGCTCTCTAATATGCTGTGTGATCACCTCAGACGGCCAGGACAGTTGCACACCTGCGTGGCATGGACATTATGAGGTTATCAATCGGCTCTTGAGGGATATTTGGCCATTCTTCCATGAGTGCAATATCCAGCTCGGCAACCATTGTGGGAGATGCTGGTGTGACTGCAATGCGTCTGCCAAGTCCATCCAAAACATGCTCAATCGGAGCTAAGTCCGGTGAACAAGCTGGCCACTCCATTCGTTCAATGCCCTCGTCGTCAAGCATGCTGTCCACCAGTGCAACTCTGTGGGGACGTGCGTTATCGTACACCAGAATGAATCCATTGCCTATGGCACCAGCGTAGGGCACAACAAACGGTCGAAGGATCTCGTCTCGATACCTCTGAGTTGTCAAAGCGCCATTCTGAACGACATAGAGGTCCGTACGTCCGCCAATACTGACTCCTGCCCACACCATTCGTCCACCACCATGATATGGTGCGGTTTTCTGCACATAAGCGGGATTGTTCCGAGTTCCACGTTCACTCCAGAAGAGGGAACGACGATTGTCCGGCTGAACACAAAATCCGGCGCCATTCGTTACGTTGCCAATCCTGATGATCCTCCGCCCAGTTTCTGCGAGCTAAACGGCGGGGTGGTTTTAAATGGGACACACACCATATGCCTCCGTGCGTAGAGGCCACTTTCCCGAAGGAGATTTCGGACTGTTTGTGTTGACATTGCGCGTCCCGTTGCCGCCTGGAGGGTGCGTTGCAGCCGAGTTGCATTCAGCCTCCTGTCTCGACGGGCTGTTAACCGGAGATAACGGTCATCTCTTGCTGATGTTACCCGTGAACGACCTTGGTCTGGCCTTCTTTTAGCGGTTCCTGTTGTCTGAAATCGCGTCCAGGTCCTGGAAATTACACTTTGAGACACTCCAATAGCTGCAGGCACCTGCCTCTGTGTCTGTCCCGCTTCCAACCTCCATGCCATACTTTTGGGTAAGTCACGTTGTTGTTGCATTGCACTACCTGCTCACTACACAATCTGAACCCAACTGCTTGTGTCATTCGTGTGGTAGAGTAAACACACGTGCACACCAACCCCCTCTGCAGCAACTTTCTGTTATTACCACTATCTCGGTTGCCGTAATATTGTTGTCTCCACTCCGTAGAACCGACAGAAAGACGTCGATCCATTTTAGGTCATTCTGCCGATGACAATACGTCAGAACCTAGATATCTCAACTGATCCCCTAATTCTTGACCAGTGTATATATTCCATTATGGCATTCCACATCACATACGAGTGTTAAGGTATTAGCGCCAATTAAAAATTGTTGGTAAATCTAAGACACTAAACGCCAATTGAATATTGAAGCTTGAAATCTTGTACACCAAACGCAAATGAAAAACAAGAAGTTCCGTGAAGAACTATACAGCCTACTTTTCATGCCAATGATTATTCTACAGTATATGAACCTATCTAGAATAATGACGAAATTAAGTTGGTAATATCGACATATCTAATTAGTTCAAAATATACCTGGTATAATGTAGCCTAATAGAGCACTACAGTTGGCAGCCCTGGTGACTGAATATATTCTTAGTTCCACCTCTTAAAGTACAGAATACAAAATGTGGTTGAAGTCCAATGGACGTTACATGCAGTTAGACACTGGGTCTATTAGCACGCGTAAAAGCATGTTGCCAAAAATACCATGCGTGTGCTGGTCAGAAATAATCTGAATTATTATGATATCTTGTTGTGCCAATTTTGGATGAAATCCATTTGTTAGTATAGAAGTTACATGTATTTTAAAATTGGACATATCAGCAGGCATAGAATCATGTTGGCAGCACTGCCTTGTATTAATTACTCCAAATTAATCTAGAATGTCAGGTGCTATACGTGTGCAAAGTATAGAGCTGTTGGCTTGCATACTTTCTGATATATTGACATTAGGGTAAAAAGAATATAGACAGCATTATTAACAGTTGGCAGCCCTGATTGCTTTTAACAATACTTATAGTGATATATGTTATGGTACACATAGCACATACGAAATTTGGTTGAAATCCAACTGATAGTATAGAAGTTACATGTATTTAAAAATTGGTACTACCAGCAGGCTTATAATCATGTTGGTAGAACTGACGTATATAAGTTACTCCAAATTAATCTAAAATGTCAGAATATACGTGTGCATAGTTTAAAGCTGTTGGCTTGCATACTTTCTGATATATTGGTATTTGGATAAAAAAAAATAGAGAGAGCAATTATTAACAGTTGGCAGCCCTGGTGGCTCTTAAGAATACGCTCAGGCATATCTGTTTATGTACAGATATTACATACCAAATTTGGTTGAAATCCAATTGATAGTGTAGAAGTTATATGCATTTAAACATTGGACCTATCAGAAGGCATAAAATTATTTTGGCAACACTGTCATGGTTGGCCTCCTGGAAATTAAACTGAAATAGTATTATCTACATGTGTGCCAATTTTGTAATAGCTCCCATGCATACCTTGCAAGATATCCAACATGGAGCTCAAATTTCTAGTGCGTTTTTTAAGCAGTTGGTAGCACTGACATCATTTTCAAATATGGACGTGTGCTATTCCGGTGCACATCTTTACTCATACTAAATTTGGTTTTGATTGCTGCAGCCGTTTAGGAGTTGATAGGGGGGGGGGGGGGGACACACACAGCCAGACAGACAGACACACATTTTCCCGGATCGATCTCATAAGTCTACTTTTTCCTCATTTTTGCAAAATGTGAGAAGTAGGCTAATAATTGATGCAGTAGAGGACACAATTATGATGTCGGGGCTCGCCCAACACACGACTGGAACGGGAAATTTGTTATGTCGGGGCTCGCCCGACTGACGAGGGGTAAAAGTTAACATTTGACTGATAAATTACCTTTTGTAGGTTTTCAGTCAGTCAACACGATTGTGCCCGATGCATGGGTTGGGTTCAAGATACAAATATATAAATACACTCCTAGAAAAAATTACATGTATTAGTTAATATTCACTTAATTTGTGATTTTTTTTTTCCAGGAGTGTATTCATATATTTGTACAGTTCTTGTAGGCGGCTTCGGTGGCGTAGTCGGTATCATGGTGAGCTTCTATGCCCAAGATCGCGGGTTCAAATCCGGCCAAAGTCGTCGGATTTTTAAGAGCCTTAAAAATCCCTCCGTATGCCTTCCTTTGGAGGGGAAGTAAAGCCGGCGGTCCCATGTCATAGATTTACGGCATGTTAAAGAACCTTCCACTAATTACACCTGTGTGAAGCTAAATTGTATAGGCCTAGGTTAAGAATGTAAACAACGCTCTTAGATTCCTACGTTCGTTGCCAAGAGCCGGCAGCTGTGGCGTATGGTAGCTAAGTTCTGAACTAGTAGTCGTTGACGGTGGCGTTTGGCGGCAAATGTAGGAACTATTTGAAAAATTCAAAATTCTGCAGTCCTTACTTGAATTACAAAACAGATAACACACACACTAATACAGTCATCACAATTAACACCGGTTATCAGACAGATTCTACACACACCCAAAGTACACGGGGCTACATGACCGCGTTGTCGCAGCCCCTAAACTTAAGAACCAACCAACCAACAGTATCTTGTACCCCTCCGGTGTTGGAGTAGCGCGCCTGCCTCTCTCCCAGTTTTGGAAACTGACGTGAGGGCTGGAACGGGGTGCACTCAGCCTCGTGAGGACAATTGAGTAGCTGTCTAACAGTGAGAGATTAACGCTGATCACGCGTCACCCCAATGTCTGCAGGCCAAATGGCTGGGCAGCGGTCGCTTGGTAGGGCTAGGCCCTTCACGGGCTGTTGTGCCACGGGTTATATATATATCTTGTACCCCGCCCATTCATTGGGCACAATCGTGTTGACTGAATGAAAAGCTACAAAAGTCAATTTGTAAAGGCAACACTGAAAAAAGATTGGCTTCAAATCTCTACATTGTTGTGATGTCTCCTACGATGGCTGAGGTGGGATTCAAACTCGCCTCTTCTTAGTTCTGCCTCCCGAGGCTGACTGCACCTCATTCCAACACTCAGAACATTTTTTGGCAGAGACGGGAATAGAATCAAGAACTTTGCATCCTAAGTCTCAATACGTACCGCGAGACCACAGAAAGTCTATATAACCAAGGAGGCTTTCAGTTGTTAGGTTGTGTATTAAACAAAGTGAACTCACCATACAGACGATAGAGAAAGCCGGAAGTGACTGGTTTGACTCCCGCATACGTCAGATATTTTAAATCTCTGTTTTCCATACATATAGTTTGTACTCAATGGTCTCCTCGAGATACAGTGCGAGAAATGTATAAATGAATAAACCTACTGTATTCAAAACAGACCCAATTGATTACGTAGAAAGATAATCCAGTGAATCCATATGAGCCGAATGAGTACGTTAGAAAGAGATCAAAACGCGTAGGCCTATATCGGTCGATTGTAAGAATTAGACATAATTTCGACTTCAGTAGAAGTTGCAAGATACAATAGGTCTATTATAGATATATCACTTAATTCTAGTCACTTTAGTCCCCTTATTATACTAGGCCATTTGATATGTAATGGGAACACTGTCGTCAATCAGCGATCCTAGTGGTGACTGTGGTAATCTTGTAGTATATTGTTGAGCAGTCTTTGTCGAATAAATCTGTAATATTGAAAGTCTCCAAATAACTGATTTGTGAATACAATAACTGTTTCTCACATTCAGTAAATAATATCGCCCTAAAAAGATGTTCAGTAGATATGAAAAAAGGTGCTTCATAAAAATCCAAGTTGCAAGAGGAAAAAGTGCAACTCAGATTTAGAGCATTGCAAGAAGCTTTCGGGAGAGAAGTCCTATTGCAAGATGTGTGGAAGCCTTCCATCAAGGAAGAGAGGAATGTCACACAGAACACGTGCTGGTAGACCCGTTGCTGTAACTGACGATCTCCATGTTCAGCCTGTAAGGGCATTATTGGAAAAAGACAGGCGCTGGACATGTGTGGAGATTTTCAAGGAACAGCACCGTCTGCCCATCACATTTTAAGATTACAGGCGAAGATGTGAAAAGTGACAGCGAATTGAGACAGCAAGAATGCATGTGGAGCGATATGAACACGAACGTGAGGCCTTTCTTCGTCGCGTTATCACGATGGATGAGACACGGGTACGATCGTATGTACCAGAGCTAAAACGATAATCAAGCGAATGTAGACATATAGAATCACCACGCCCAAAAGATGTCAAGCATTGCAGGATCCTTTGAAACTGATGAGTGTGTGCTATGATAATGAAAGGATAATTTTGGTATATAGGCTACTGTACCTCATGGTATAAAAGTAAAAATGCAGGCTACTATTTACTTGGATCATCATGTGCGCCCAGCATGGCGTCGTTAACGACCTCAGGCCATTGGGAGTCCTTATGTGTTATAATGCTAGTTGCCATGTAGCCGCTACAGTGAGGAATTTGTTTACAAGGTGAAACTGAGAAGTACTCGAGCAGCCACCAAATTCACCTGTGGTTACGACTTATTCTCAAAGATCAAAGAACCTCTAGGAGGCGTTCGATTCCAAGCAACAGTTGACATCCAAAGATCTCTAGGTCTATCAGTGAGAGAGATATCTAGAAATGGAGCTGCAGAGGGAGTGCGTCGTCTTTCAAGGATTTGGCTACGTATTGTTGACAGTTCAGGAGACTATAATGTCAAAATTAACCAAATAATATTCTTTGTGATGTTATAGCAGTGTTGACATTACTTATTGAATGCCCTATTATTTCCAAACGTTGATGACTGTGAAACTTCCAGTGCCTTGTTGAAAGTTACGAATTATTTTTTGGAAGTTCTCATGATCACGAACATTCAAATCAACCGGAGCAAAACCGTGCTGTTTTCTTTTAAACTAACTTTCCCCTTTGTTAGATCGTCTGACCTGTTACATAACACGGTGCAGGGTACAGTTCTTACCTCCTCCATCTGTGGAGCTTTCTATCTCAGTGTCCCCGATATCATTATCACTGTATGCCTAACGACTCGTTCGCGCCTCACCCTGTTGACGCTGCCGAAAACATCTCGCCCACTCTGCAGACGTAAGCAGCAACTCTCTGGGCGCATAATTTTGAGTTCTTTTGATTTTTATTATCGTGTTGGAGCCATTTTTCAGTGTTGCCTCAGTAATCGAAATGTAATGGGTTTCAGTCGGTCAGCACGATTGTACCCAATTGTTATGGGTGGCTCCCTAGTCCTGAAAAATGTATCTCAGATTAATATATAACTTACACTTGGATGATCAGTTTCGATCGTCAAGCAATCATCATCAGACCCTTTACACTTAGGCTATTAAATCTATGTCTCCAAGTGTGGGTGATGGTATTTACAATATATACACTTATTTACCTACAGTAGTTACTAAACTAGCACAACTAGTCAAGATTTGTTAGTTAAATGTGATGTTTCGTTGAGATATTGATAGTGGTTATTGACTTTCAAGTTTGCTTGCTTAGTGTATTACAGTGCGTATAGAAACTCTCTCCGCAGCGAAGTCAGACGCTTGGTTAAGTTAGCAACTGCGCACGCGTTGACCTTGGAGCCAGCCTGCTTACTGGCTCTGCGCCCTGTTTACCCTGATGCTTGAATGTGAGAACAGTGTTACAAAGTGGTTGTGTTCTGCTTCTGTGTCTCGGATGTGAATTAGATATCTTAACGAGCGAAGAGCAGAGTGACTGCTAGCGGGATCCGTTGCCATCTTGAATGCGGATGAGTGAGTGTGCTAGCGTATTCACGTCACTGCGGAGAGACTTTGTATATACCCTGTATCTGTGATTGTTATTTAATTGTCAGGTTGGAGTGGATTGTCAACTTAGCTGATAGAGCGATGTGTGGTCCGGTCCCGTGCAGAGCTTCTCTCCCCACTGCCTGCACTGAACTGGGAGGAATTTCCTGTGTGTTCTTGTTATCTCTCATCCTCCTTGGCATCCCTTCCCCCACCCCACCCCACCCCCAATTTCTGTCGATGTTAGTCCGCCATGTAATATAAAATGTGTGCTGCCAAGCTAGATCTTCCTAATATGGTGTATGTTACAGTATTTTGGACATCTTCAACTATTAAAGGCCAAATTTCATTCTCGCCACATGTAAGCTAAACAGCCTTCTGTGAGCGCACCCGGTCTATTGAGAATGACTTGAAACTTTAATACTGTCCTTAATGCCGGCCTTTGTCTATTGAAGATATGGTGCTAAGTACATTTTAATCCTATAACATGTTTCCCTTATTGCTCCCAAGTCCAGCCTATCTGCAACGTTATGTTGTTTCTAGTTTCCAATGAGGGGTGATTTCTAGTAATGTAAAGATGGGTAAATACTCCATGAATGTGTGTTCGTTTGGATTATTAGGGTTGTTTATATTAGTTAAGTGTATCTCAATTGTGTCCTTACACAAACATCCCATGCAATTGACAATCACTCGAACCATTCCACCGCGGTTTTGTTCTTAATTTACCTAGGTAGATACTATCCTAGCATTTGCATGGAACAGAAGTGGGGAAACCACGGAAAATCCCCTCTAAGAGGGTTGAGGTGTGGATCGAACTCATCTCTTCTCAGTTCCGCTTCACGAGGCTGAGTAACCTCCGTACGAGCCCTCAGAACAAAATTAAATATCTTGTCACAGCTGCGTTTTGGATGGTGGCCACTACGCCACGAGGTAGACAGCTTTAAACTGTTATAGTTCCCTCACTTTACTGCTTAACGAGCGGCGACTCAAATGTAAGGCAGTAGCACGCGCCGATAATAACCATTGTTCGCTACTGACCAATAGCTGACGGTTGTTGACCAATAGAATGCTTCCTCTATCTCTCCACGAGAACTCTTAAGTCCCGCTCTGGTGGCTAGCTTGTGTCTCCGACAGGTATCAGTATCCAATGTTGCACACCTGCACATAGTTCTGTCCAGTCTCGCTGCTTGCCCTCAGTGGCTACGGTGGAAATTTGATAACGCTGTGCCTCACGCTGGGAAAGCCTTGGCCCCAGGTGCCATGGAATGTAAACATATCCGCCCAGCTAGATTTCAAAGACGAGCCGCACGTTAACCAGGAAAGTGAGGCAACTATACCTCAGGCATTCCAATATGCCTTATAGTTCTATATTTATTACGAAATGCCCGTTAAGCATCACATCACATCTGTCCAGCCCAGTAGCGACCAATAGTTTCCCCCAGATTGTCATCTAACCAAGTAGCGACCAATGGCTTTAGAAGAGTACAGTGCAACTTTTCAATTACATTGAACAACTGAAAGTAATCTATGAACATGCATAACTCAAGACCAACCTCGCACTTGAACACATGTCACTACATCGGTATCTAACGTCGCACTGTTTCAAACTTCATACAGCTGACCAATATGGCGGCAATTCAAATCACACTATCAAGCAAACTAACATCTATGTCCTCACGTCATCCATGACATCATCGACTAAAATAAATATGTCACCTAGAAACGTACGTATCGCGGTATACTTGGTTTATTTAGCCTGCAATGAGGTTGGCATTGCCTCGGAACACTGTTTTTAGTAGTCCTCTTTCTTTGCTGTTAGCCCCTTAACACAAAAATCATCATTCGCTCTTTCAATTTAATGAGTGACACCTAGATCAACTTATTGTCACTCACTTCAAAGCTATCAGGTCGCTGATAATTGAGGAGTCTTTCACTTTTCAACCAGTTTATCTCTACCCACATATTGTATGTTACAGCGTCCTAGTTTCACTGCGGGAGATTATGAGACTGCGTGTATGTGAGTTATGTCGTTGCTTCCGGTAGGGGCATGCAACATCATGGTCTTCAGTCTCAAGTAGCTGGGTGTGTGTATGATAACTTGCGTTACTATGGCATCAGTATATTTGTGTGCTCTTCTAATTAAGGCTAGGCCTGCTAAGTCGGCGGTCATGGCCTTAAGTTTGGTTCCATCTTGACATTTGAATGAAGTAGAAAGTACGGGAATTGAACCTGCACTTCCGGGGCGTCTGTCAAGAGGTGGTCAATTAACGAGTGGTAGCAAGTTAAAAGTTATCCTTGTAAAACCCTTTTGGGACAGACGTAATTTTAATAAATTCCATCACTTCAGTTTTCAGAGAAGTTATTTCTACTTTTACTGACCCAAATACCTGTAATAAAGTGCCCACGTTGGCCCCAACTACCGAAACTGATAATCTTCTTTAACCGCGTCACTCATGATTGAAAAGTAAAAGTGAATCCATTAAGTTCAAGGAAAGCAGGAATCTGTTCTTTATGAAACATCTTGCTCAAACCTCAACAGTCTGAAATGAAGACCATGATGCCCCAATTACCAACAATTAAACAACAAGAACAAATAATTAAGTAAGAGATCTGGTGCATCAAAGAAGAAGGGTGTTGTATAACGTATAACATTGGCAGTGGCGTAACTATGGGGCTGATAAGGGGGGTGGGGGTCAATCTTCCCCATAGTCTAATAAGAAAACAAGTAGTTCCGTGAGGAACTAAAGCCTATTTTCATATATCATACTTATGTTAATTGCCACTATCAACATACAAAATTTCAGTTTGATTGCTGTAATAGATTCGAAGATATTGAGAACCGACTAAATAGGTAAATGGTATCTGGATCAGGTATACGATGTACTTTTCTTCTACAATAAACCAAGGCCCGTATTCGCGGCAGTATTAAAGGTGCCAGGACGTCCTCATAAGACCGGGAAGCGCTTAGTTTGAATGGCGTATGGTGCACGCGTGGCGAGGGCTAACCCACGGCCTTTGATAGTTGTAGACCCACCTCATCCAATAACATACATCTAATCTAGGTTGGCAACACCCCACATAAACACATCGCAATGACTCCGCACAGCACATATGGACAGGGGGGACAAGGAAGAAGGGAAAAATCAGTCGTTAAGATAACAACCTACTGCAGTCGACCGCACCTTGAGTTACAGTGAACACGAAAACTGCGCGTAGCTCTAGCAAGGAAGACAATCAGATAAGTAGTTAGCCTATAATATTATAGTTTAACGATAATTGAATTTTACAACCTTATAATCACTCCAAATTACAAACTCCGGATATCTATCACCATTTAGCATTTCACCTAACATCATATATACTGCATTTAGCATACACCGACAGTTGCAGTACCAATACTGCAACTAAATAATTGTACATATTGTAAATATTTTCACCTGTATTTTCAAACATAGATTTTATAGCCTAAGTGTAATAGATCTGATGATGATCGCTTGACGATCGAAACTGGTCATTCTAGTGTATTTATTAATCTCATGTAATTTATTTCAGGATTAGGACATAACCCAGCTCTTTGGGTACATTCGTGTTGACCGACTGAAAAGCACTAAACTCTTGTTCTTATTTCGGGTGTACTGTTACATGAAGATTATTGTGTACGTGTAGTATTCAAACTTCAATCGCATGATTAGGACAAGTAAAAAAAGATTTTAAAATTTCGCACAGCACCCATCTTGTGGTTATGGAAACAATTGAAATATTTTAGATGCCAGTGGATTAACATTTGTATAAGGATTTACTGTACCAAGTGTCACTGCACTCGGATAGTTAAATTGCGAGAAACGTCCATGTGAATATTTATACTTCGCGTCGCTGCCATGTTGGATTGTGATCACCAGGTTATTGAAAGTCCTATAGGTGAACTTATGTTCATAGCCCCTATGAACATTAAAGAATTCAGTTTGATTGCTGAAAAAGATTCGTAGATATGGAGAACCGTCTGAATATTTCGGATGGTCGCCATGTTGGATTGTTATATGAATAGGCCATAGAGTGATGTACCATTAATGGAAAATTATTGCGTAGATTCATTATTTAAACTTCCACTTCGATCGCATGATTACGACACAAGAAAAAAAACTTAATTTTAAAATTCGCACAGCCGCCATCGTGAGGTCATGTAAACAATTGAACTGAATTTGATACCAGTGCATTACAATGTATATAAACATATACTGTACCAAGTTTTATTGTGATTCGTTGGTTAAATCGCGAGAAACGTCTATTTATAAGTCGCAACTTCGCTTGGCCGCCGTGTTTTTTGTAGTTACCAGAGTTGCAAAAGTCACATAAATGAACTTCTAGGAGTTCCCTTTATCACCGTACAGTATTGCAGGGTGATATCGGTAATAGTTTCGGAGATATTGGTTGCTGGTGAAATATTTCGCACAGCCGCCATGTTGGATTGGTGTGACGTAACAAAATTTGAAGGGCGCGGTAGGGGTCGTCCGGAATAGTACTATGAACTTACCGAGTTTCATCGCTCCAGCCGTTTAGATTTTATTAGGGGGGACACACACACACACGAATCACACACATACGCACACACACACACACAGACAGACAGACAGACAGACAGACACACGGACAAAAGGTGATCTCATAAGCCTATTTTTAGCCTACTTTCGATTTTTGCAAAAAATGAAAGTAGACTTATGAGATCAACACAGGGCGAAAAAAGTGTGTCTGTCAGTGTGTGTGTATGTGTGTGTGTGTGTCTGTGTGTGTGTGTGTGTGTGTGTGTGTGTGAGTGTGTGTACTCTGAATGTCTGTCCCCCCCCCCAATCAATTCGAACACGGTGAATGCGAATTGAACGAAATTTGGTACAAAGGTAGCACTAGCAAAGGACACCTCAGTGTCATGTTTTATATCGCCGCCATCTTGACGGAAACGTAATGGCGGCCACACAAATGTTCAAAGCTTAAATCAAATTACGACTAACCTAATCATCCGATCTCTACCAAATTTTGCAACAACATACCTTTATGGGGGGAGCATCCTTTGACCAAACTAATAGGTCATCAGCGTAATAGTTTGCGGATGGCGGCCATCTTTGTGTGAAAATCGATTCCCCCTATTAATTCGAACACGGTGCAACCGAATGGAACGAAATTTGGTACAGAGGTAGTACTAACAAAAGGCACCTCAGTGTCATGTTTTATATCGCCGCCATCTTGACGGAAACGTAATGGCGGCCACACAAATATTCAAAGCTTAAATCAAATTACGATTAACCTAATCATCCGATCTCTACCAAATTTTGCAACAACATACCCTTATAGAGGAAGCATCCTTTGACCAAATGACTAGGTCATTAGCCTAATAGTTTGCGGATGGCGGCCATCTTTGTGTGAAAATCAATTCCCCCTATTAATTCAAACACGGTGAAACCGAATGGAACGAAATTTGGTACAGAGGTAGCACTAGCAAAGGGCATCTCAGTGTCATGTTTTATATCGCCGCCATATTGACAGAAACGTAATGGCGGCCACACAAATGTTCAAAGCTTAAGTTAAATTACGACTAACATAAACATCCGATCTCTACCAAACTTTGCAACAACATACCTTTATGGAGGGAGCATCCTTTGACCAATCTAATAGGTAATTAGCCTAACAGTTTGCGGATGGCGGCCATCTTTATGTCAAAATTGATTCCCCCTATTAATTCGAACACGGTGGAACCGAATGGAACGAAATATGGTACAGAGGTAGCACTAGCAAACGGCACCTCAGTGTCATGTTTTATATCGCCGCCATCTTGACTGAAACGTAATGGCGGCCACACGAATGTTCAAAGCTTAAATCAAATTACGATTAACCTAATCATCCGATTTCTACCAAATTTTGCAACTACATACATTTATGGAGGGAGCATCCTTTGACCAATCTAATATGTTATCAGCGTAATAGTTTGCGGATGGCGGCCATCTTTGTGTGAAAATCGATTCCCCCTATTAATTCGAACACGGTGCAACCGAATGGAACGAAATTTGGTACAGAGGTAGTACTAACAAAAGGCACCTCAGTGTCTTGTTTTATATCGCCGCCATCTTGACGGAAACGTAATGGCGGCCACACAAATGTTCAAAGCTTAAATCAAATTACGATTAACCTAATCATCCGATCTCTACCAAATTTTGCAACTACATACCTTTATGGAGGGAGCATCCTTTGACCAATCTAATAGATCATTCGCCTAATAGTTTGCGGATGGCGGCCATCTTTGTGTGAAAATAGATTCCCCCTATTAATTCGAACACGGTGCAACCGAATGGAACGAAATGTGGTACAGAGATAGCACTAGCAAAGGGCATCTCAGTGTCATGATTAATATCGCCGCCATATTGACAGAAACTTAATGGCGGCCACACAAATGTTTAAAGCTTAAATCAAATTACGACTAACATAACCATCCGATCTCTACCAAACTTTGCAACAACATACCTTTATGGAGGGAGCATCCTTTGACCAATCTAATAGGTCATTAGCCTAATAGTTTGCGGATGGCGGCCATCTTTATGTCAAAATTGATTCCCCCTATTAATTCGAACACGGTGGAAGCGAATGAACGAAATTTGGTACAGAGGTAGCACTAGCAAAGGGCACCTCAGTGTCTTGTTTTATATCACCGCTATCTTGATGGAAACGTAATCGTGGCCACCCAAATGTTAAAAGCTAAAATGTAATTACGACCATCCTAATTATCTAGTCTCTATCAAATTTTGCAACACCATATCTTTATGTGGGAAACATATTCAGACCAAACTGCTAGAACATCAGCCCAATAGTTTGCAGATGGTGGCCAAGTATGTGTGCAAATCGATTCCCCCTATCAATTCAAACACGGTGAAACCGAATTGAACGAAATTTGGTACAGAGGTAGCACTAGCAAAGGGCACCTCATATTCATGTTTAATATCGCTATAGCACGTTGTATTTCAACAAGCTACCACAACCAACATTCAATCATACTCCTTGAAAAGGACAAAGAGTTATAACAAAGGCCATGCATTTAGGAGAAAGTAGGCTATATGTTCTTTTCTGAACATCTTGTTATTTTTGGTTAGGATTTCGATGTCATATGATGTTTCACACCAACATATGGGGTGAAGAAGGAAACATATCAAGTTTCCGAAACATGTACCTATATTATTTTTAGTAAAGTGAAGTATTGATTTGGCGAGTGAAAATTGTATTATACTTCTTCTTAAAGAGAACGGTTTTTATTTCAACCAAATGATTATAGAACACTATTTACATTTCAGTTAGAATTCCAAGTTCTACGTTCCCTAACTTAAGAAGGCAATCACTAAAAATTGGATCATCATAACACTCACCGGTTATTGGATATTTATGAAATTATACGATTTGAGAATTCATTCTTTTGATTAACTGTTTCTTAAATCCATGCAAAATGATAAAGTGAATACCTCAGAGTGTTAAAATGACATGAAACAGGCGTCACAGGGACCAACATGTGAAGTGGACAGCAATTATGGAGCGTATTTTCCTACAGCAACAGTATCTGCAAATCGCACACTTCGTACATTATTTTAAAAGTAATTTTTTAAAGAAATTTTAGATACGGTATTTATGAAATTAGAGTGCAGTTCGTCACTACTAATGTCTATTCTCATTCATTTGAATGCTCATTTGTCACGATCGGTCGCCTGTGAGCGCCGCTAGAGGGAACTATTGTACTGAAATAATATATTTTTATTGTTGTAACTGGTAGTTGCAGTAATTAAATAGACGCCCATAAGAAGTGTTAAGAAAGGAAAGGAAAATAAGGGTGGAGTGGGGGAGGCACTGGATATTTCATGTTTCAGAAGGGTGGTGCGACAGTGAGAGCCCGTGCGCTAGAGGACTGCTCGGAGCCGGGCCCTGAGCCCCCACCCGATGAGCGTAACTCCGAGAGGAGTGCAGTACGGCACAGTAGGAAGTTACACCTTACAATGACGCAAAAGGCAAGGGTAATAACCGTTGCGAACGTCGCAGAATATTAACTCGTAAAGACAGCTGTTATAAGATCAAGGTGAGGTTTAACACGCGTTTCTAATGCGGTACAGCCGCAGAATTGCTAAATTACTTTCCTGCCATTGCAACACCACTGAGAACAATGACTTTCACCCGGGAGGAACTACCAACAAGACTACCACTCCGTCTGAGACAGTGGAACTAAGCCGGATAAATTGACAGATAAAATACTGCCTCCTGTGGTCTCCAGTCGCTAAGTTCGATTACCGTCACTGCCAAGAGGTTGTTTCTGGTCTGAGGACTGGAACGGGGTACATTCAGCCTCGTGAGGAAAAATTGAGAATAAATTCAACCATCTTAGAAATGTTTTTTTTATATCTGGCAGTCGCTCACATCCGGGGGGCGAGGAGGTTCGAATCCCCCCGCCGGCAACCTTGAAGATGGTCTTCTGTGGTTTCCCCATCTTCCTTCCAGGCAAATGCCGGGGTCGGTACCTAACTATAGGCCACAGCCGCTACCTTCCAACTCCTCGTCCTTACATTCCAACTTTCCTCCCCAACGGTACTTGTAGCTCACCCATTGGGTGTCCGTCTCGAAGCAGCTACAAAACTGGCGAGCCGAACATGTCATCGGACACTCCCGGCACTAAAAGCCATACGCTAAAAAAAGTAGGCTACATGTTTCGGGCAATCATCAACTGTAACAAATCATCACAACACAAGATCAATTCTCAATGCCGGGATGTTCTAGGCCTCCGCCTTCCCAATCCTAGCTTCAATTACAACTCCACACACTAGTGCAGTCATCACAATAAAAACGTTATCACACAAATTCCTCTCTACAAATATGACGTATAGAGAAAGCAGCATTGAACGAAGAATATAAGAATGGCACCTAAATATAATCTTTGAATCTTTCCTTTTTCATTACATGTTTAGGACGATTTGTGGCCCTTCCTCAATCGTAACGAATCATCAAAATGTACAAAAATTATAACAGAAAACCAACTCTCCATTTTAATGAGTTCTTAACAAAATATTATCGGAATTATAAACATTTTAGGCTGAAAGGTGGAGGATATTTAGATTATATTAACTCGTAGTTATTAAAGTCAGCACAGATCCAAAACATATTAAACAGGGTGTTCATCATGTCTTCATACTATCACTAGAAATCAGTGTGCATGCTCTAATTTCATTATATGTTGTGTACCCAAACTATTTGCACGTGCATATTATACATACGTAGATCGCAAACATATAGGCCAAATACAGGGTTATATTCATGTGTCAGCATCGTCCGGTGCGGGTATTTTACACTCGGATGTTGCCCATGCATCGGCCGACCGCGGCTGATTCAATTCCCCTTGTTACCCATATGCACAATCGTCTTGTCATCTGCATCCATCACCCCGCGGCAATTACATCAGTCACGGTCGGCTGATGCACGGGCAACAGCTGAGTGGGAAATCCCCAGGCGCGACGGTGATAACCCTGTACATCATCATAGAATATACCAACGTTTTCGGGCGCAGCCCAATTCGGCCAGTTAATTACACTGATAAAATCGGACTTTTCTCGCCACCATGATCTGACCCTTTGATACAGTAATTCATAGTCCGATTGGGCCAGTGATAACTCATTAGCAACCTCCCCTCTCTTCACCCACTCTGAAGCCAACGCATACCATACTGTGCACACGTTCCAACCTTTCCTCATTAAACTGTTGGATGGGAGGTGACTCTCAGTTTGACGGTCCCAAGGGTATCAATTACTATAAATTCACATATATAAGACCTAGCTTTCAGGATATGGTGACAACTATTGTATGTGGAGGAGTTTTACACAAGGAATACGATATGTCCTCAATAGTTTCACAAATATGGACATCCATGAGATTGTGTTCGATAAACTGACAGCGGGCGTGGTGGCGCAGCGGTCAAGCTGTATGCCTCTCACCAAGGCGGACCGGGTTCGATTCCCGGTCACTGCATGTGAGATTTTCGATGTGAAATGCCATGTCCTGTGGTTCGGATTCCACGTAAAATGGAGGTCCCATGGCTTATGATCGCGAGATTAACGGTCACGTTAAACTACAAGCTTCCTTCCTTTCAAACTGACAGCGTTAATATAACCTAAGTGCAAGCTCTAACTTTTTACCCGATCTTCATTGCATAAACTAATGAATGGACAAAATTAATTTTTAATAAACCAAGTGAACAATTTTCATTGAATAGCCTAACCTATGAGATGAAATTAAAACATACTTAATACCAGTACCGTCATTAACAGTTGGAGATTCATTGTAAGGGCTGGGATAGCTTGGCAATCAGCCCCGCGTACTGATTTTTAAATTGGTGTAAACTATATTTATATACTAACCAAGGCAATATTACCTAGGTATTTAGCATTTATATTTCTACCACGCAGCCATCTAAATTGCATTTTGTAAGTATTTTCTATCTAAATTGCATTTTGTAAATATTGTCAATTCAAATAAAAGTACAGTAAGTATGTAGTTAGTTTTAGTTGTAAGTAGGTAGTTAGTCTATTAGATATATGTCATTGTTCTATTATACTGTGGTGTGTGAGTGTGTCTGGTAGCAGTTGCATTGTTTATTAGTTATAGTTCATTGTTTCAGTAGACTGTGATGTGTGAGGGTGCATGTGAGTGTGCCTGTTGACAGACTGTTTTAGTGGTAGTTTTTGTTGTTGGTGGAACTTAAGTTTTTTGTTAGTAGAGTTTTGGTATTTAATTGTTAGTACGGTAGAAGGTTAGTATTTTTGTTAGTAGAATTGCTCTTTACTTATTCTGAAAGGGAGTAGCAGCCTTTCAGAATAAATCAATTCTTTACTAGTCTTATAGACGGTTAAGATATTGATAATATAAGCCAATAATGGCTACACTGCGTCCTGCTGCACGGCTGAAAGCAACGGGAAACTACAGCCGTATGCTATTCCCGAGGATATGCACCTCTCTATGCATAATTACATGTGATGATGGCCTCCTCCCTTGTAAAATTTCAATCCGGAGGTAAACTAGTCCCCCGTTCGGATCTCCGGGTGGGGACTACTCGAGAGGGGGTTAACATCACAGAAGTGACAAAGAGGAAATCTGACATTCTACGGATCGGAGCGTGGAATGTTAGAAGTCTGCTAGGAAGTGGAAGGTTAGAAAATTTAGAAAGGGAAATGGATAGGTTGAGGTTGGATTTGGTTGGGATTAGTGAAATGCGCTGGCAGGAAGAACAAGAATTTTGGTCAGGAGACTATAGGGTCATTAGCACTAAATCAAACAATGGCCAAGCAGGGGTTGGCCTCATATTGAGTAGGAAACTTGGACAGCGGGTGGAATATTATGAGCAATATAGTGAACGGATTATTGTAGCAAAAATCAATACAAAACCTACCTGCACTACAGTGGTACAAGTCTATATGCCTACCAGTCAAGCTGATGATGAGGATGTTGAAAAGGTCTACGAAGAAATAGACGAAATTCTGAGGTATATCAAGGGTGATGAAAATGTTATAGTAATGGGAGATTGGAATGCTGTGGTAGGAAACGGGAGAGAAGGGAAGATAGTAGGAGATTTCGGATTAGGTGAAAGGAATGATCGAGGAAGCAGGCTGGTAGAATTCTGCACCGAGCATGAATTGGTCATAGCTAACACCTTATTCAATAACCACAATAGAAGAATATACACATGGATGAGACCAGGAGATACAGGGCGTTACCAAATCGACTTCATTATGGTCAAGCAGAGGTTTCGAAACCAGATTTTGGATTGTAAAACATATCCTGGTGCTGACATAAACTCTGATCACAATCTGGTTGTAATGAAATGCAGATTAAAGTTGAAGAAACTGAAGAAAAGTCAAAAGCCAAAAAGGTGGGCAATAGACAGACTGAAAGAGAAGGATGTAAACGAAAGATTCAAGAAGAGTATAAAGGAAGGACTAATGAAAAACCCTAAACAAACTTCAATTGCAGACGAATGGGCACTTTTGAAGAATGAAATAACAAAATCCGCAGAAGAAAACATTGGTAGGAAAGAAAGAATAGGTAGAAAACCGTGGATCACTCAGGATATACTAGAATTGATGGATGAAAGGCGGAAACACAAGAATCTAAGAGATGAAAAGGGGAAAGCAGAATACAGACGTCTGAGAAATGAGGTTAACAAGAAGTGCAAGGAAGCGAAAGAAGAATGGTTGAAAGAGAAATGTGCAGGTATAGAAAATTGTCTGAAATTAGGAAAAGTAGACACAGCTTATCGAAGGATTAAGAATACTTTTGGGGAAAAGAAGACTAAGTGCTGTAATATTAAGGACACAAATGGAAAGCCTCTAACAGATAGGGAAGAAAAGGTTGAGAGATGGAAAGCTTACATAGAGAGTTTGTATAAGGGAAAGGAGATTGAGAATCATGTAATGGAAAGGGAGGAGGAAATTGATGAGGATGCGAAAGGAGATTTAATATTGAGATCAGAATTTGATAGAGCTTTGGAAGACTTAAGCAGGAACAAAGCACCAGGCATAGATGATATACCGATTGAGTTGCTACGCTGCATAGGAGATGAAGGTCTGATCAGGTTATTTCACTTGGTGTGTAGGATTTATGAGACAGGTGAGGTACCCCCTGATTTCAAGAAGAATGTAATCATCCCTATACCAAAGAAAGTGGGAGCTGACAGATGTGAAGATTACCGTACAATCAGCTTGATTACTCATGCTTCAAAGATCCTGTCTAGAATAATTTACAAGAGGATTGAAAGCCAGATAGAAACGGAGTTGGGTGAAGACCAGTTTGGTTTCAGGAGAAATGTAGGAACAAGGGAAGCTGTACTAAGTCTTAGGCTGATTTTAGAAGGTAGAATAAGGAAAGATAAGAGAACGTTCATGGCTTTTGTAGACTTAGAAAAGGCTTTTGATAACGTTGATTGGACTAAATTGTTTGACATTTTGAAATCAATTGGAATAAAGTACAGGGATAGGAGGGTGATATACAATCTGTACAGAAACCAGACAGCAGTCATTCGAGTTGAAGGACATGAGAGAGAAGCTGGTATTCAGAAAGGTGTAAGGCAAGGCTGCAACTTATCACCCATACTTTTCAATCTTTATATTGAACAAGCAATGAAGGAAATTAGAGAAAAATTTAAAGTGGGAGTGAAGATTCAAGGAGAAATAATTTCAACTCTGAGATTTGCTGATGACATAGTCATCTTGGCCGACAAGCCTGAGGATTTGAATGAGTTTTTGAATGGTATGGACTCCGTCTTACGGAAAGAATTCATGATGAAAATAAATAAATAAATGTAAAACAAAAACAAGATGTTCGGGAAAGAACATATAGCCTACTTTCTCCGAAATGTATGGGTATAGTTATAACTCTCTGTCCTTATCATCTCCTAATTTCTTCCTATTTGAAGTGCAAATTGGCACACAGGATTTGAACAGTGGCGTTCAAACCATAGTTTATAATTTACCCCAGCATTTTGCAATTTCATCAGCAAACACTCCAAACACCGACTACTTACAATAATTGAAACTTCGTTGCTCTAATAAGGCCCATCTACAATGCGCAGTCGGCAGTCCGTAGTTGGTAGTCCTCGGTCGGCAGTCGCGATCGACTCCGTGTATACTATAGGCACCATACACAACATGAAGTTGCAGTTGGTAGCTGGCAGTTGGCAGTCGAGAATTTTATCCTTGACTGCCAACTACCCGACTGCAGCAATGTAATAGCCAATCAGAGCAGATCAGAAACTGACGTCACGTTGTTGTTCTGTGTCGTGTACGAATGATATAGAACTAAGTGAAGTAACTTCGCAACCCGTTAATTTATAGGCTAATCTTAAATACACGGTATAACAAAATAATCCATCTCCAAATCATCCATATTGCAAGTTTTGAGATTATCAACAACGCCTCTGTGCACAAGGAATAAACGAATGTTACTGTCTTATTACTCCTAGCAGTCGTTAAGACTGGGTTCACTAACTGGCCGGTATAGAGCGCTGCTCGAATCTATAGTTTCTGCATAGTACAACTGAAGGCTGGAAGATGTCACTCCAGTGGAGAATGTCGTTTTTTTAATATATAATTTCCATTGCAAAAAGCACCATATAAAGCTTTATTTTATAACGTCTCAGTACTCAAGAAACAATAAATATAAAAACTAGTCGTGATATCTAGTTGTGAAATATCGAACAATATAATCCTAACAGAGCGAGTGCATTCTAGCGGCCAGAAGAAGAAACTTTTCAATAAAATCTGTTACCTTTTTGTCAGCTAGATGTCTCGATTAAATCTGCTGGCGAATTATGTTTTAATTAAGTATATGTTTTGCACCGTAATATGCACAATATAACGCTTAATTTTAAAACGTCTGAGTCATTACAAAGCAACAAATATGTAAAATGTCAAGCAAAAAACTAACTCTGATGGGGTTTGAACCATAGGCATATGAATGACAGACTAACGCTTTACCACTGAGCTAATTGTGTCAACGAATATCGTTCTATATAAAATGACTTACATAGAACTTGTTAGCAAATAATGATTTATACTAAACGATTTCATCACTGAAGTATATTATTTATATATAAAGCATTTCATACAAAGTTTATTTATTTTGTTTCAGTACGCTATATTGCAGGCAATACTCAAATTAGTGAAATATAAGTCAGGCACAAGATATCCGCTGCCATCTTGTCTTATTAATGAATCAGCTGAGCTTTTTAAAATCACGTCTGCACTATAGTATTACAAAATAAACTTTTAATTTCGTACGTGCCTCTTCCTTTAGAACAGTTAAAACGATTCTCGGCTCGATAATCGGAACTGGTGGGTCCCATGATATGGATTATAAAGTTTGCATAATTCGCACGGCCGCCATCCTGAAATGGTATGGCGGACGACCTTGTAGTTTGGTCACAAGACGCATCCTATACGAAGGTATGTTGTTACCAAATTTGGTAGAGATTGGATGATTTGGTTAGTCGTTATTTGATTTTACGTTTTGAACGTTTGAGTGGCCGCCATTCAGTTTTAGTAAAGATGGCGGCGATATAAAACATGACACTGAGGTGTCCTTTGCTAGTGCTACCTTTGTACCAAATTTCGTTCAATTCGCATTCACCGTGTTCGAATTGATAGGGGGGGACAGACATTCAGAGTACACACACTCACACACACACACACACACACAGACTCACACACACACATACACACACACAGACTCACACACACACATACACACACACAGACAGACACACTTTTTTCGCCCTGTGTTGATCTCATAAGTCTACTTTCATTTTTTGCAAAAATCGAAAGTAGGCTAATACTGGAATGCAGCCGAAATAAATCAGAAACCTCTATGGAGATCAAATTGGCAGGTGAAAAGCTGAAGGAAGTAGGAGACTTCTGTTACTTAGGAAGCAGAATAACCAGTGATGGACGAAGCAAAGAGGATATTAAAAGTAGGTTGGCTCAGGCAAAGAAAGCATTTCTACAAAAAAGGAATCTGCTGACATCTAATATAGATTTAGGTATTAGGAAGTCATTTTTGAAAGCCTTTGTCTGGAGCGTGGCACTCTATGGAAGTGAAACTTGGACTATTGGTGCAGCAGAAAGGAGGAGAATTGAAGCATTTGAAATGTGGTGTTACAGGAGAATGATGAAGATCAAATGGGTAGATAGGGTTACAAACAAAGAGGTATTAAGACGAGTGGGAGAGGAGAGATGTTTCTGGCGACTGCTAATGAAGAGAAGAGATAGGTTTGTAGGGCACATACTAAGACACCCAGGAATAGCAAGCTTAGTTATGGAAGGAAGGGTCGAGGACAAAAACTGTAGGGGTAGACCAAGGTTAGAATATGTTAAACAGATTGCCTCCGATGTAGGGTGTCGGAGCTATGTAGAGATGAAACGATTAGCTCAGGACAGGGAGGCATGGAGAGCTGCATCAAACCAGTCAAAAGACTGAAGACTCAAACAACAACAACAACATAAATCCAGGAACTGGCCTTTCTAATAGGCCACGGCTGCTTCCTTCCAACTCCTTACTTAGGTTCATTAATTTCTTGTTGTGAGGTTAGCTCCAGGAAGAGCATCTGGCCTTTTAAAATATCCGCCACATTCATGACACCTAATTCCCATCAAGAAAAGAATCGATATCCCAAGTAAATTCTACCTTATAAATCCTCTTAGTTATGATTAGAGGGTGGATGATGTTGAAATGTCATAGGTTTCCATTTCTAATTACAGTAATACGACGCCCATTGCTGTAGAAATCCTTGCTACGCAGTAGCGAAGGGGATAACACATGCTCAATTCAACATTATTGTTGTGTAACATCTTTCCGCTCGGTTGCTGGATAGTTTTGTGGGAGTGATTTTGAAAATTGGGGACGGAAGTGGATGGGGCGGAAGTGGATCGAACGGAAGTGGATCGAACGGAAGTGGATCGGACGGAGTGAAGACGCACTGCCAGAAAAATGGGACGAAAGTGAATCGGGCGGAAGTGGATCGAACGGAAGTGGATTGGACGGAGTGAAGACGCACTGCGAGAAAAATGGGACGAAAGTGAATCGGGCGGAAGTGGATCGAACGGAAGTGGATCGGACGGAAGTGAAGACGCACTGCCAGCTGGATGTACAATTGAAAATGTGTGTATTGGAAACAAGGCAGTGTGTGCTCTGTAGCGCGAGAATGTTATGTCAATACAGTAGGCAGTGCATTTAGCAGGCACTGGTTTGACGAGCACAGTGGAAAATGTTTCACCGACTTTCATTTGTCATTGAGCAGTTTATGAAGCTTCACGTTTAAGGTTGAATATCACATGGGGTAGGACAAAGACGACAAAATGACATTTAGTAAGCGGCATTATTGTCAAGCTGTGGGTGAGTAGTCAAATATTAAATGCATAACAGAATGTTGTTATATGAGTGGAATAAAAGCTGTATTTTCATCATATGTGAGACTAGGTCATTTCATGATTGTAGGAAGCCATGTTCTGATTGTTTACGACGAACTGTATGAGAGCCCTGAAAATAATGAATGTTGTAGTTACTGAGGAATGTGCTCACAGTATTTGAGAGTACTGTCGACGTTGTGTGTCACTTTGTTATTATGAATTATTAATGTAAAAGGAAGGAAGAAAGCTTGTAGTTTTGCGTGTCCGTTAATCTCACGATCATGATCCACGGTACCTCCATTTTACGTGGAATGTGAACCACAGGACATGGCATTTCAATTCGAAAATCTCACATGTATTGACCGGGAATCAAACCCGGTCTACCTTGGTGAGAGACTACCAGCTTGACCGCTGCGCCACAAATGTGACAGTAGCATATCTCCAATTCAATATATACATTCATCATAGTACCAGTATGAAAATGGAGTGTAAATTAACATTTTAAGAATGCCCAAGCTGTGTAGTATACGAGTAGGATAACATGTCAAATGTAACACATCATATGCGACTACTGTAAGGCTCGTATCTTTTTTATATATTTTTGCCTCTTTATGATTGATGCTTTTTTAGACAATTTTACGATAATATTTATCAATATGATATTTTTTTACATACTTTTAATGCATCATGGTTTTTCTCGTACGATGAAAAATGTTAAAATATTCTTCATAGGCAAGTTAAGCGACTTGTTCGGGAATGTAGTTAGATTTGTAAATGATTGGATAAAAGAATCCTACGACTGACACAACGAGTAAACGAGTTGTTTAAGTGAAATGAGAGAAGTGTTCTGAAAATCCACAGCCTGCTTCCAGTCGATCGACCGGGTCAGGGAATGGAATGAATGAATCTCCCATCTAGCGGCGAGGATATGAACTGTGCCGGATGCCGAAGCCTGTCGCACTCCCCTGGGGCAATGATTAAATGAATGGCAGATGAAATAAAATGGCAGTGGGCAGTGTTGCTGGAATGACATTTTGTGACAGGGAAAACCGGAGTACCCGGAGAAAAATCTGTCTGCCTCCACTTTGTCCAGCATAAATCTCACATGAAGTGACCGGGATTTGAACCACGGAATCAGCGGTGAGAGGCCGGCATGCTGCCGCCTACGCCACGGAGGCTTAGAGAAGTGTCTACATAATTTAAATTAATTCCAAAGTATTGCTGTATTAAATTACTCCAGCAAATCGTTTTTTCTTTTTTGTCTATCCGGGAAGTTTGTTTTATTGAGATTTTAATTAATATGGTTCAAAGAAACACTAAGATTATGAACAACATTTTAACTGCCATTACCTTGTTAAATCTATTATATATAACCCAAAATTCACTCATCGCCGCAGGGCTCAAACAACTACACCTAGAAAGCCGAAATTTTGCATGTTGGTTGATCCGAGTATGTAGAGGCTCACTAAGAAACGGTTTTTGAAAATTCAATTTGTAAGTGACTTTTTTCGGCCCTTTGGCACTGAGCAAGGACAGTCGGTACAAAGATCGGATTTAGCACATTTTAAGCCGCCAGATACGAGAAACAATACTCGGAGGTCCTGTAAGGACCCCGAAACACACCTTTTAAGTTCCTAAAATGAACGGTTTCGGAGATATTCCCAAATAACTGTGTTCCCTCTGAGAAACAGATCAACGTTACTATGGCAACCGCTGAAATTTCGCCGACTGGGGATAGTTTTCTGGCCATATCTCGAAAAGCGTTCGTTTTAGGGGCTTAAAACGCGGGGTTCGGTTCCCACGAACATTGCTCCTCGCATTGATACGCGCAAAATGAGATATATTCACAGACGAATGTTTCATATTCTACCGGCTGTCACGTTAAATTATTATTTTTTCTTAATTACTCTTACTGAGGAATTGGGCAAACTTATTTCAATAAAGTTGGTATTTTGTGTTTCACGGCCATTGAATCCCCGCACAAGGCACGGCTTAACCCTAGAACAGTTGCTGAGTTGGACTAATGGACTAATGGTACAGCAGAAAAGAGAAGAATTGGAAGATTTTGAAATATGGTGATACAGGAATGATGATCAGATGGGTAGATAGGGTAACAAATGAAGAGGTATTAAGACGAGTGGGAGAGGAGAGATGTTTCTGGCGACTGCTAATGAAGAGAAGAGATAGGAGGGTAGGGCACATATTAAGACATCCAAGAATAGCAAGCTTAGTTATGGATGGGAGGGTCGAGGACCAGAACTGTAGGGGTAAACCAGGGTTAAACAGATTGCCTCGGATGTAGGGTGTGGTAGCTATGTAGAGATGAAACGATTAGCTCAGGAGAGGGAGACATGGAGGGCTGCATCAAACCAGTTAAAAAACTGAAGACTCAAACAACAACAATCAGGAATTTTAATTACTTAGAGAGGCATGTGAGACAAAAGGGTTGTTGGAGAATTTCAATCCCTGGGATGTAACACTGGAAGAGACTGCATAATGTACATCAGCGGCCAAGGTGAGAGATATTTAACTATAGGTCTATTAATAGCGATATGTGGACGTTAAAATCATCAGTAAGTATGGCCAAATTACATCCAGAATAGCTTAAGTAAGAATACTTTTAATTCTCCATATTCCGATAGATTTGCCATTCCAATGTGCAAGAGTGCAGTTCCCTCTTCAAACAATATTCGCAATTTCTTTAACAAAGCGCAATGACACACACTTAACAGTAGCACGTGTACATTTAGACAAAACCATTTTTCCCATGGGCAACTGTATGTGGCGTGCTCGCGAGCATCCGGACATCAAAATCGTTATGTCTCAGCAGAAGATGGCAAAACCAAAAACGTAATTTTAAAATGTGTTAACATAATGTAACATCGAACACTGCAGACTTTCACAACTCTATAAAATTCCCACTTTGCTGCTCATATCAATATACTGTATGTATCAGAATATTCAGAATTAGAATGGACCCACCTGTAGCCGCGATTGCTGTAATAGAATAGACCAATTATCAGCAATAATGCATCGTCCCCATTGTCTTGATTGCGGGCGAAGCCGCGGGTACCTGCTAGTTCAAGTATATTTAAATGAGAGTAGGTAATTGAGTAGTGAATAAAACAGGATTGCTTCTATGAATCCTCTGTAAAACTGTCGCCATATTTCAATTTGATAGAATAGTTTTTAAAGTCATTTTCATTCATATTTGTAGTTTTTTAGATGATATTTCATTGAGCATTATACTTAGGTATGTACGCCTCGTTACGTAGTGGCTGTCACTGCGGATGCCCGGTTTCGATTCCCGGCTCTGCCTAGAAATTTAATTCTGGTTTGAGGGCTGGAACAGGGTACACTCAGCATCATGAGGTAAAACTGAGAAAAGGAGGGTTCGTCCCACGTCCGCCATCCTGGAAGTAGTTTTCCATGGTTTCCCACTTCTACTCCAGGCAAAAGCTGGATTGATTCCTGACTGAAGGCCACGGCTGCCTCCTTCCCAATCCTCATCTTAATTACTACACTCAATAATACAGCCATCACAATAAGACAAGTTATCAGACAAATTCCACACAGACAACCAAGTACACGGGGTTACATGACGACGATGTCGCAAAACTCCTCAATGAATCAACAATAATGGTCTAACAAACCCGCGGTTGGGAGCACCCAAACATCAAGCCGACTGCAACCCAGCTCATAGCCTACAAATTGTGGGGGACGAATAACCTGCGCGACGACACCCTTAGTCACATCACCTTGTTTTTAGGTCATGGGGCACTACTTCTTATATCATGCAGGTACTTAATTGTCCTCACGAGGCTGAGTGTACGCCTTTCTTTCTCCTGATGCAGAATTGAGAAGAGGCGGGTTTGATTCCTACCTCGGCCATGCTGGAAGTAGTTTTCCATGGTTTCTCATTTGTACTCCAGGCTGATGCCTAGATTGTACCTAAATTAAGGCCCTGGCGCCCTTCTAACCATATCCTAGCCAAATTACAAGTACACAATAGTACGCTACAGCAGTTACAATAACACAGATTCCACACACATCAAAAAGTACACAGCACTACATGATCGCAAAACATTCAAAATGAATAAACGACAAAAGACACCCCTTTTCAGCCCTCAAGTCTGATCTTAAGTATGACTGGCTGCGTTGCTCAGTGGTAACGTTCTTGCCTACTGTGCCCAAGGCTGCAGGATTTAATCCTGGTGCAGTCACTTGGCATTTGTGGGTGCGTAATTGCGAAGGAGCCGTGTCAGTAGGTTTACTAGCACGTTAAAGATCTTCAGGACGTAAAACCAATAACATTCTATAGATCTTAAGTTTCTGGCTGGAATCTAATCCAGAGCGTCCTCGGTAAGAGAAAAGCGTGAAAAGAATTAAGGCATAATGTTTGTTTCAGTGAATTGTGCAATTTGCACAGCCCTGCATGGCAGATTGATTACAGGAAATTCCAGATCCAGCCGGTCATTCTGCAAGAACAAATAAGCTACCTTAGCTTTTGGTTTTGGGGAACGGAAGGGAGGATGATTTCAGCGGAAGAACCAGAACTTGGCCCGGGGCAAGTGACGAAAAAGGACTGTGCGATGGAATGACAAGATAAGAAAGATCCACTCAGAAAATTAGCTGGCTCAATTCGCCAACACCCACGTTTTCAAATAACGAGATTCACTGGGAATCATGAATACTAACATTTAGACAAGCTAGACAAAGTACAGCAGAACATATTTCTAAATATTTGTATAATTTTAAACTTTAACCCTAGTGATCAGGATCTGATGATGACTGCGTGGCAATTGAAACACGTAATTCTAAAATCCCACTTTTATCAGTGAATAATAATAATAATAATACATGTTATTGTTTTCATGGAAGTGTGTTATTTATATAGTTACACCACTTATTCTAATTCGGCAATATCATGTTGGCAGACTACATTGATAGTTTGTACAGGCAACACTGAAAGAATGGACTCAGAATCTCACATAATTATCATGTTGTTATTTATAAGAATTTAATCTCAAATAAAAGGTCGACTGACTTCTGTGCCGATGAGCCACGGTTCTTACAAGTCCAACTTTCAAAAAATCATCATCTGGACTTTCTAACTCTAGACTCAATTTAACCCTAAAAGTACCTTCACCTCTCAACATGAAACATTTTTATCGTTATCTCCTCGAAAGATGTTGGGAACTAAATCTCAGTCTTAGAAAGCTTCTCAGTTTGTCAACACTACTGTGCCCAATTACATTAGGCAGGAAAACAAGTACAGTGCCCGCAAAGTCTCTCCGCAGCGGCTACTATTGAAGAGCGTGTGTTTCTAGTGGAAGATGATTTCCGTGCTGGTGGAAACTTTACGGAGCACAGTGTGAAAGTGGTGAGTACTTAAATTACTTAATTTAATTTAATTGATTTCCTTGTAACAACATAACATGAATATACTGCCAACCCAACACGTCTCACAAGGAGAGACACGCGCTGCGGAGAGACTTTGCGGACAACCTAGCTCGAAAGAAATATTACATGAGATATTTAACACAAAATAACACGCTCTTATGTACAGAAAGGTGAGGGGGAGGGGGTTTACGTTGTTAAATATATCATCATCATATATATTATTTCAGTAGTATAGATCCCTCCTGTGGTGCTCACAAGCGACCGATCGTGACAAGTGAGCATTCAAATGAAAGAGAATAGACATTAGCAGTGACAAATTGCACTCAAATTTCATAAATATCTAAATTCCTTTACACAATTACTTTTTTAAAAATGTACGAGTGTGCGATTTGTAGATACGTTTGCTGTAGGAGAATACGTTCCATAATTGCTGTCCATTTCACATTTTTGGCCGCTGTGACGATTGTTTCATGTCATTTTAACACCCTGAGGTCTTTCCTTCATCATTTTGCATGGATTTAAGAAACAGTAAATCGAAAGAATGAGTACTCAAATATTATAATTTCATAAATATCGAATAACCGGTGAGTGTTATGATGATCCAATATTCAGTGATTGCCTTTTTTTAAGTTAGGGAACGTAGAAGTTGGAATTCTAACTTAAAAGTAAATAGTGTTCCATAATCATTTGGTTGAAATAAAATCATAACAACCTTTCTCCTTAAGTCTCTCATTATAAACCTATTGGGGAAAGTGTGGTTTATGAGCATGCGAGATTTCTTGCACGGGTCCACTAGTCATGTAATATTTCTTTCAACCCAGGGTATGTAAATCCGTGTTTTCCCGCCTAATTGGACACAATAGTGTAAACCAATTGAAAAGCATTGCAGGAAATGCAGAAAAATGGCTTCTAATACTGTATATCCATTTCTCAGGCATGAAACATAGAAGTTGTAACATTATATAAGTCTTCTTGAAATAAGGTACATTCCCAGCGTTTACTTTAATAGGGTGTGGCGGTGTTGGGGGGTACCCTGGTGGAAAATTACACTCAGGATCGCCATATTCACGTTGCAGCTAGAATGGGAATGAAATGGCCGTGGTCCTTAGCAAAGACAAAATTCCATCATTAGACTGGGGTTTAAATGAGGAACCACCAAGAAATATTTCAAGGTTGGCAGACGGTGGGATTGGAACCTAGTCCCAGGATAACGTGACGGTGAGCATGTTAAGTGGTAGAGCAGATGACGAGGTAAACGATATTGAGGCCAGGACAGTGGACCCACAGTATGAGCCAACAAGACGTGAGGAGCATAGAGATGGGAACTGCGTGAGGCTGTTAGACTATCAGGTAAATAAAGTGTGTTGCTTAAATCAGGACACTTGTAAGCTATTGACCACACTGAGATATGAGCCCCGCAGACATGAATATCGACCTACAAGCAGACCGCACCATGAGGAGCCGACTTCTTGGATGTCCTGGGTTTGATTCCCGAAATGTAGCTCTTCCCTGAAGGATGAAAGGGGGTTATAATCACCCTCGAATGGAGGAGAAGGGGGTTCTATTGCAACCTCAGTCATCCTATACAATAGAACTTATATTCCAGGCAAACGCCAGGATGACATCTAACGTAAGACCAACGCCACCATCTTCCATTAACATTCTGCCACAACAACAACACAGAGCAGTTCGGAGTGTGCAACATACGGGCTGGCAGTCGAGAGGAAATAAGACTGACTCGTGACGCAGTGGATAGCATTGTTGGCTACCACCTCACTAATAAAACTTTAAAATCAAAAACTCCGGATCCAATTCCGCAATTAACGCGAAATTTTGTATAATAGTAGAAACAGATCAGTTGCCTCGCTTGAATTAGTCGAAAGGCTCTTACACTGTATATTGCACGCGTCTACCATCTTGAAAATATAAGATATTAATGTCGATAATTCACTATATATCACAGTTACGATGGTGAAACACAGCAAATATGTGGTCCGACATAGAAGGATGTCTCTGCGGAAGACGCAAAATAAAATATTTCATTGAGGATGGTGGATGGGCGTACTTTTCTAATGTTCCAATCAATTCTTCTGAATGCAAGAGCAGAATTACAACGAAACTTAGTAAACAGGGAGTCTTATATAGGATACAACTCTTAACATTCATCACCAAAAAGAAACAATTATACTCCATGCATTTAAGAGAATGTAGGCTGTATGTTCCTAACTCCATGAATAACTCGTGTAGCCCACAGGCCTTGTCTTCCAAATTGGCACCACTTGGGTGATTTAAAAGTCAACAATATCGTCCTCACGCCTCGAACTAGAATTAAGTTTCTTGGCAGAGCCGTGAATCGAACCCTGCCTCTGGGGTGGCAGTTAACAATGCTAACCACTACACTACAAGGATCTTCAACATACGGTACCTCACTGTAGTTTAACGCGTTCAGTTACGCTTCTGGGTGACATAAAATGAAAACGGAAATGAAACATCAGTTATGAGTTCTGTAATTCACTGGATACAAGCCGCAGAATTGTTTCCATTTAGGACATCATGATCACCATCCTCGTGCTATTGTATGTCAGCACTTGTAATCGGGGTTAGGAGGGTGGTGGACTGAAAGTAAGTACCATCTCCGTGTTTGAACCCTACGTCTCTTAATTTCCCTACTCAGTCCGAGTTGACTCGTTCCAACTTTCAGAATAAAATAAAATACGGTAATTCTTAGTGAGGCGGAATTGGAACCCAGAATCATTAGTAGAAGAGTCTCAATATGTACCAACAGACCACGCAACGCAGATTATATTACTAGTCCCTGTTTATTATGAGAGACAATACACTTTACTGACACTTCACTTCATCAACTTAACCGTGTTACATTTTAACACGCTGTTAAATAGACAAACAACGTAATGTAGTTGAAGGATAGAAAGAGCCCGTTAAAATGTACTTCAATTATGTAACAAACCAAATAAGTGTATATTACTATGTGCCAAATTAGCTGGCAGACATGCACACATTGATGGGAGACTATAATTCAGAACAATATTACATAATAGCAGTATCAGGCATTGGTTACAATACCAATCAAAGAAAGAAAGAAAGAAAGAAAGAAAGAAAGAAAGAAAGTGTTATGAAGTGAGAGCAAATAATGAAAAAGATTATTTAAATCATATATATTCTTTCAGTAGTATAGATCCCTCCTGCGGCGCTCGAAAGCGACTGATCGTGACAAATGAGCATTCAAATGAAAGAGAATAGACATTAGCAGTGACGAACTGCACTCTAATTTCATAAATATCAATAATTTCTATAGAATATCACTTTTAAAAAAATGTGCCAAGTGTGCGATTTCCAGATACTATTGCTGTAGGAAAACACACTCCATATTGCTGTCCACTTCACATATTTGGCCGCTGTGACGCCTGTTTCATGTCATTTTAACATTCCGTGGTATTGCCTTTATCATTTTGCATGGATTTCAGAAACTGAAAGGAATGAGTACTCAAGTCGTAAAATTTCATAAAAATATCGAATAACCGGTGAGTGTTATGATGATCCAATTTTCAGTGATTGCCATCTTAAGTCAGGGAACGTTGATAATAATAATAATAATAATAATGTTATTGGTTTTACGTTCCTTTTAACTACACTGGCTTTTAGAGACGCCGGGGTGCCGGAATTTTGCCCCGAAGGGGATCTTTAACGTGCCAGTAAATCTACGGACACGGCTCCCTCGCATTTGCGCACCCTCAAATGCCAGCGACTGCGCCAGGATACGAACCTGCAACCTTGGACCCAGCAAGCGAGAACGTTACCAGGGAACGTAGAACTTGGAATTCTAACTGAAGTGTAAATAGTGTTCTATAATCATTTGGTTGAAATAAAAACATAGGCTAACAACCTTTCTCCTCAAGTCTCTCATTATAAACCTATTGGGGAAAGTGTGGTTTATGAACAAGCGAGATTTCGCACGGGTCCGCTAGTCAACTACTAATCTCTTAATGGCATCGGTGGACAATTAAGTAACGGAATTAAGCAAATTATGTCATAGTTAGTTAGTTATTGTTGTTTTAAGGGGCGGAACTACGAGGTCATCTGCCCCTAAATTATGTCATATACTATCTGAAATGTCGCTGTGTGTATTTGATTCAATACAATTCTGTCAATCGTGCGCTCTCAAACAACGAAAAAACAAACAGCCGCTCATTCCGAAACCTTTACGGGAGTATGCACAACACCTCATTATTTTTTATTGCAATCACATGCATGGTATATAATTTTGTTAATGCAGCCAATGGCCATGTACTTTTTGAACTCATACGGGACGTTGTTGAAACGATTCGCGCGCCAAAAGCTTTATGAAACTACTCGTGCTCCACCAACTTTAAAATTAATTTATCGGTTCAGTAACCTTCACCGGGGTGTGAACAGCAACTCATCAAAGTGTCACCGCTATCAGTCGAAAGGTAGTATATAAGAACGCATACGGGACCTTGTTGAAACGATTCGCGCATCGTCACTCATTTGTTTAAACTACTCGGACAGTACCTATTGCAAAATGGCTTTACTAATTCAGAAACATTTACGGGAGTGTTTACAATAATTCACCAAAGTTTCATTGCAATTGCCTGAATGGTATATGAGCGCATAAGGGACAAATATAAAGTAATATTTATTTATATATCTCTTACTTAGTATAAAACTAAGTCCCCGATTATTGGATGTTGCGGGTAAACTCGAGAACCACCGGATGGATTTTGATGCGGTTTTCACCATTCTGTAAAGGATATCTCGAAGATGATTTCTGTAGAAAATAATTTATGATCAAAGGAAGCCGAGCAGTAACGATTTCAGTGGAAAAGTCGAAAAAAATAAACCTGATGACCGAGCGCTTTGTAATCTTACGCTGGGCAAACCGTTAAAAATATCTAAATACTATTAGTGTAAGAATTGTTCACCATGAAAAGTTCTACAAAAAAAGTCCACGAGAGCATATGTCTGTCTTCAATACATCGCCCACTATAAGTGTTTTTGCGTTTTAATTTCTTCCAACCATGTCCATTCAACTACTGAGGCGACAGTTTACGAGCTAACTAAGGGCGAGTCTACCATCCCTGTTACAGCTTAGCTAGCGGACGAGCTTATTGCCCCAGATACAGCCAGCAGCAAACTGTCGAGTCGTGTTGAGTTAAAAACTTTAGAGATGAGTGATTGTGTTTGAGTTTCCCTGGAAGTGCAACTCGGCTTTTCTTCATTTCGCCTGTGAACTTCGTTTCGCAAAATTCACAGTCAAGTTAAGATTGGACGGAAGGGGGATTTGTGTTTCATGCACCTCGCCATTCTTAAATTACGTCTGACAAGAATTTGTTGCGCATGCTTCTCCATGATAATATAATTAATAGTCCAGTGAGTGATTTTAACCCATCATGCCGAGACGTAAAACGGATATTGGTCGTTGTTCATTGACACTGAAAAACAAAGCGTTTTTCACGTAATGCATTCATGACTGTTCCCGGGCGAAGCCGGGTCGGGTTGCTAGTTACATATATAGAGAAGATAGAGAGATTTGTAATCATTCCAATAGCGGAGATATATGCACCTAACAATGAAATGAGGAGTAGGCCTACTCTAAATACACTTGCTGTACAAGGCTTCCATCATAAGCTGTGCGTGCGACGTGGCTTTCATGAAGCTTCTGTACAGTGTGTGTGCGAATTACGTGCTAAACGGTCTGGTCGGTACCATTTTAGTGAATGCTCTAAGAGAACACTTTTCTTATTGGATTACTCCGAAATGTAATGCACATTTGTTCGCAGTTCCTTTATTAAATGATTTAAAAATGACGATATCGAGTTGTAGAAATATTAGTTCAGTAGGCTGCATGTGAAGTATGTTAAAATTCTACCGTTTGAAGATTCTATCTGGTCTATAAAGGCCTCAAATATGTTGTGCAGAGGTCTGCTCGCCCCTTTAATTTTTAATTGTTTTGTCCAAGGTTGCGGTTTCAAAGTGGGATATTTTAAGAGCGTTAAAAATCCCTCAGTATGCCTTCCTTCGGAGGGGAAGTAAAGCCGGTGGACCCTTGTCATAGATTTATGGCATGTAAAAGAACCTTCCACTAACTTCAATTGCATGAAGCAAAATTTGTAGGTTAGTCGCCAGGGGCTGGTTGCGATTGCATCTAGTAGCCAAGTTCACACCTAGGTGTCGTGGACGGTAGCATTTGGTAGCAAAAGTAAGATCTACTTGACATTATCGTCTGCAGTCCTTACTTGAATTGAAAACAGATAACACACTCTAATACAGCAATCACAATTAACACTGGTTATCAGATAGATTCTATTCACAGCCAAGTACACGGGGCTACATGACCGCGTTGTCGCAGCCCCTAAACTAAGGAACCAACCAACCCCCTTTAATGACATGTTTACTCAAGGCAGACATTTTGGTTTGTATGACAGGTCCACACTCAGACCTGTTGCTGTAGTGATCAAGATGACCTGGAGACATGGCTGCCGCTTACTGTTGGCAAATAATTGCACTGGATCTATCTTCTGGACATTGTTGAATTTATGTGAGAGATATTTAGTGCTCATGGACCTAAGACAGTACCGTGACTCAAACCTCACTTATTGTTGTTATTTTTGATTTATTTAGAGGCTTGTAACAGTATGGTATTTAGAAGTGTGTACTGGGGTGAGCGTGGACTCTGTCTGATAACCTGTGTTATTGCGATGACTGTTCTAGAGTGTAATTAGGCCTAGGATTGGGTAGGAAGTGGCCGTGGTCGTAAGTTAGGAATAGTCTACGTCCTGCATTTTAGGTAGATTTCATTAGAAAGCTAACTATTGCAATGGGTACCATGTTTCGACTTCCGGAAAATGTCGACATATCTTCGCGTTTCACATCCCCCAGACCCCAAAACCACCGTCAGTTCAAAAGTTTATATATAATTTATGCATATATATATGTATATCAGTTTCTTGTGGACACAATAACTGCCGTAATTTTGCACCAATCACTTTGAATTTTTTACCGAATATGTATACCTATAAAATCTCGGTCGAGTTCGTTCCTGGGCTAAATCGGTCGAAGGGGGTGAAAATAGGGGGCTTTTTATTTCGAAAAAGTGAAATATTGCTATAACTCTCTTAATATGTGAAATATCGAATCCGTTCAAAGTCCATACTATGTGTCGGATAAAGCCCAAAAATGTATGTTTGAAGAGCTTTTTATAGTACCAACCATTGACCAAAGGGGTGGGAAAAAGTGGGTTTTTCGGGAATCATTAATCATATCTCTCTTAATAGGCACAATATCAAAACCGTACGAAATGGACAATATTCCCCTAATAATTACCTAAAACTTTTGTCTGAAAGAATTTTTGATATGACCCACCATTACGCCAAGGGATGAGAAACATGATTTCGGAATTATAAGAAAATGCCAAGAGCTATCAGAGGTTGCCATGGCAACACTACTAAATTGATGAGGGATGAGCCATCAGACGTTGCCATGACAACGCACTTGCACGAGATCAGATTCAGATTTCCATCTGATTAAGTGTGAAGCGGCTTCGATGACGTAACTGGTAGCATGCTGAACTTCTATGCCCAAGGTCGCGGGTTCAAAGCCAGCCGAAGTTGTCGGATTTTCTAAGAGCGCTAAAAATCCCTCAGTATGCTTTCCTTTGGAGGGGAAGTTCCAACGTTCGTTGCTGGTTGCGGTGGCATCTAGTAGCCAAGTTCACAGCTAGGTGTCGTTGACGGTAGTATCTGGTAGCAACATTAGGAACTACTGCTTGAAATTGACCTCTGCAGTCCTTACCTGAATTACAGACTAATACAGCCATCACAATTCACACCGTTTATCAGACAGATTCTACACTCACCCAAAGTACACGAGGTTACATGACCACGTTGTCGCAGCCCCTAAACTAAGGAACCAACCAAAATCTCTGCGGGAGATATAATTTTGCGTGAAGAAGTAGCAGACCGTTACATAGTTACACATCAGTGTCGAAACCTTGCATAAGGACAGTGGGACCACAAGTATAAAAATGGACCCCAAATGACAAGATGGTTACCGTCCCCATAAGACAATAAAATGTTTAAAATATGCATAAAATGACGAAAAACAAAGTTAATTAAGCTCCAATTATAAAAAACTTTCTCGCAATAAATGAGGTCTGATCCTTCTACGAAAACCTGCATATTCTGCCTATTTTCGCCTATCCTCAAGTTTGTCCGGTGAAATCTACCTCCTCCTTCCGGCGTGCCGAGAGGACTTTGTTTTGGAGTTGAAGTGGGAAACAACGGAAACCACTTCTAGGATGACTCGGAGAGTAATCGAACTCAGATTATCTCAGTTATACTCCACAAGGGTGCCGTTGGTTGGTGTGATTCATGAATCGACGTGGACAGTGAAATTGAAATGCCGATGGTTGATATGATAGATGGTTGACGTAATTGATAGGATGACGTATAACCCTTTCTAGCCCTCGGACCAGAACCAGGCCTCAGCAGTGGCAGCCTAGAACGCTAGTCAGTGTAGTAGCGTGTGTAATTGTAACTATTGCAGTCTAGGATTGGCATAGGCTAGTTGCCTCAGGACTTCGAATAAGGTACCGTCCCTATACTTGCCGGGAGAATTCGGAAAACCCCATTCCGGATGGTCGCTTTGAACCCTGGGATTACAACCACCGATTTCCGGGCTTGCCACAGCTACCCATCGCACACAGCAATGCAGCAGAGTACGATAACATAATACATGAGTGGAGACGCTTTAGAACGTCTCAGAAGTTGGAATATTTGCATGCAGATGTGATGTGCTGTATGGTTTGTGACTCGAAACAACCGTAACGATATATCATAATTGCAGGATCTTTCACAGTGAACTTCGAGTGATTATTATTTTTATTATTATACTATTATTATTATTATTATTATTATTATTATTACAAGCTGGAGAGAATAATTCCTGTATTTGTAAGCAAGTAAAAATAATTTGCAATTTCAGTGAGACATTTTACATGACACGTGCCGCTTGTCACCCGTCATTTCTCATGTGACACGTATCACTTCAGTGCGAAACCTTCAATTGACATAAAAACTCTGTGCAATTAGTTTCTTGTATACTTTCTTCGGTTCGTATATCTCACTCATCTGCTACCTTATAATAGTACATCGACTTGAAGCTAAGTCCCCCAGGACCCAATCGAATTGATAAGATCTGATATAGTAATATCCCAACAAGCGGCTCTTACCTTCATATTTCAGGTCATTATACGGAGCCACTTGTAGCACCGCTGCTTTCTCTCTCAGTGACTTGCACAAGCCAAGACGTAGCAAGGACATACTCAAGTGAGTGTTCTATAGTTTTCAAATGCCCTCTGGAATTTCTAATAAAAGGAAAGTTACTAATCTTGGAGCTTACTAATAATGATCGTGTAGTCTCCTGAGAGACCGAGTGCAGGTCATTCTAGTTGACGCCCGTAGGCGACCTGCATACCGTAATTAGGATGAAGCGATGATGAAGACGTCACATACACCCAGTTCCTGAGCCACGGGAATTAACCTCAGGGAATTAAAATCCCTGATGTCCCGGCCGGGAATCAAACCCGAGACACTTCTGGTCAAAGCCTAGCACGCTAACCTATTCCACACTGGGCTGGACTCAGAGCTTACTGAAAGTGGTAGGTAAGCTCACCAAGGTCATGAGGCCAAGCTATCTGCGTTGGTTTGAACTCCAAAATCGGCAGTCTCTGAATTGATTTTTACTGCTTCCCACTTTCAAATCTAGACAAATTCCTGGACGGTACCTTGTAATCGGCCACGGCCGTTTCCTTCCACACCTTACTCAGTTGCAATCATCTTCATTCAGTTTATCTCTCAGTAACTCGTCTCATGGGGTTGGCGTCTGCACAAGTGCTACGCTCTCTTTCGTGGAATTACACTTTCTGGTTTGGTTACTTTGACAGACCAACACTCACGAGCTGTTGCTGTAGTGATCCAGACATGGCTGCCACTTCCTGTTGTTCTCAGGAAATTACACTGCATATTTCTTCTAGATATTTTTGACTCTATATTACACATAATAATTGGTGATCCTGGATAATATTGTGTGTGCAATTGATAAGGTAATGTCTAGGTGATGGACTATGGACTGTATACCAAACTTCACAGATGTAGTTGTGATTGTTTTCACTTTATAACTCCATTAATACGGGTTTTCTACCTCTACAAAAACATCCCTTGCGTTGCAAATTTAATTATTTTGGTCTCACAATTTGTTGTTGTTGATTTATTTAGGAGCTTTGCGACATGTGACATCGTGATCATGTGTCCCTGTGTACTTGTGTGTATGTGTGGATTTTTTTGTAATAACCTGTAAGTTACTATTATGATAGCTGTATTAGTGCGCGTATTTGTAATTCAATATATAGACGGTCTCAGGAGTAATTCAGAGAGACGAGCGCTTCTGGATTCATCATATCATCACAGAAGGTATCGGGAGATGTTGCAAAGCTGTTGTGATGTTTGGGAAGGAGGTGGCCGTGGTATTAAGTTAGGAACCATCCCTATATTTGCCTGGAGTGACTACACTAGTTAGGTTTCGAGATGCTTTTTTTTTGTTGTTGTCTATTTTCATTTATGAAAAAATAGGCTTATGAGATCACCTTTTGTCCGTGTGTCTGTGTGTTTGTATGTATATGTGTGTGTCTCTCCCTAATATCTTCTAATCGGCTGGAGCGATTTCAATGAAACTCAGTAAGGTCATAGTAATATTTTGGCTGACCCCGACCGTGCCCTTCAAATTTTATAATGTCTGACCAATCCAACATGGCGGCTGTGCGAAATTCTATATCTCCGAAACTATAACTGATATCACCCTGAAATTCTGTACGGTGATAAAGGGCACTACTAGAAGTTCAGCTATGAGAGTACTAAAAACCTGTAAAATCCAAAACGAACATGGCGGCCAAGAGAAGGTGAATAATTTTAATAGACTTTTCTCACGATTTTACCATCTGAGCGCAGTGCAATATGGCAGAGTAAATGTTTATACACATTGTAAAGCATTGGTTTCTAATTTAGTTCAATTGTCACATAACCGCAATTTTAAAATTAAGTTTTTATATATTGTGTATTAATCATGCGATCGAAGTGAACGTTTGAATAATGAACCTACGCAAAAATCGTCATCTAATAGTACATAACTCTATGGCCTACATATATAACAAGTAGTTCCGTGAAGAACTATACAGCCTATTTTCATATATCCTGCTCATGTTAATTGTCTCTATCAGCATACAAAATTTCAGTTTGAAGGTTGTGGTAGATTCGTAGATATTGAGAACCGTCTAAATATTTCATATGGTCGCCAGGATGGATTTTTATTTTTGTACTATTACATTAAGATTATTGTGTACGTGTGGTATTCAAACTTCAATCGCATGATTAGAACACAAGAAGTAAAAACGAGATTTTAAAAGTACGCACACCAGCCATCTTGTGATTATGCAAACAATTGAAATAAATTACATGCCTGTGGATCAACATTTGTATAAGCATTTAACGTGCAACGTTTCACGGCACTCGGATAGTTAATTCGCGAGAAACGTCCATTTAAATATTTATACCTCGCGTCGCCGCCATGTTGGATTTGTGCTCACCAGGTTACTGAAAGTCCTATAGGTGAACATATGTTCATAGCCTCTATGAACATAAAAAAATCAGTTTGGTTGCTGTAAAAGATTCATAGATATTGAGAACCGTCTAAATATTTCGGAAGCTTGCCATTTAGGATTGTTATATGTATAGGCCATAGAGTTATGTACCATTCAAGGACAATTATTGCCTAGCTTCATTATTCATACTTTCACTTCGATCGCATGATTACGACACTAGAATAAAAACTTAATTTTAAAATTTCGCACAGCCGCCATCTTGAGGTTATGTAAACAATTGAATAAAATTAGATGGCAGTGCGTTACAATCTGCAAAATCATTAACTGTACCACATTTCACTGCGCTCAGGGAGTTAAATCACGAGAAAAGTCTATTAAAATATTTCAAATTCGCTTGGTCGCCATGTTCGTTTTGTACTTTACAGGTTTATGAACTATACGTAGGTAAACTTGTATCAGTACCCCTTATCTCCGTACAAAATTGCATGATGATATCTGTAATAGTTTCGGAGGTATAAAATGTCAGTGAAATATTTCGCACAGCCGCCATTTTCAGGTTATGTAAACAATTGAGCTAAATTAGACTCCAGTGGATTACAATGTGTATAAACATTTTCTGTACCAAGTTTCATTACGTTTGGATAGTTAAATCGCGAGAAATTTCTATTTAAAAGTCTCAATTTCGCTTGACCGCCATGTTGGTTTTGTAGTCACCAGGTTTTTGAAAGTCTCATAGGTAAACTTCTAGTAGTGCCCTTTATCACCGTACACAATTTCAGGGCGATATCGGTAATAGTTTCGGAGATATTGAATGCTAGTGAAATATTTCGCACTGCCGCCATGTTGGATTGGTGAGACGCAACAAAATTTGAAGGGCACGGTCGAGGTCGCAGGGAATAGTGCTATGAACTTACCGAGTTTCATTGAAATCGTTCCAGCCCTTTAGATTTTATTAGGGGGACACACACACACACCTCACACACACACACACACACACACACACGCACACACACACGGACAAAAGGTGATCTCATAAGCCTATTTTTCCAAAATTGAAAATAGGCTAAAAATCCAACACGGCGACAACCTGAAATATTTAGACAGTTCTCAATATCTATTAATTTATGATAGCTATCAAACTGAAATTTTTTAATGTTGATGGAGGCTATGAACCTATGGGACTTTCAATAACCTGGTGAGCACAAATCCAACATGGCAGCGACGCAAAATATAAATATTTAAATGGATGTTTCTCACGATTTAACCATCCGAGTGCAGTAGAACTTGGTACGGTAAATGCTTATGCAAATTGTAATCCACGGGCATCAAATTTATTTCAATTGTTTTCATAACCACAAGATTGCAGCCGTGCGAAATTTTAAAATCTGGTTTTAATTTCTTGTGTCCTAATCATGCGACTGAAGTTCGAATATTACACCTACACAATAATCTTCATGTAATAGTACATAGCTATAAAACCTTCATATATAAAAATCCAACATGGCGACCATCCGAAATATTTAGATGTTTCTCAATATCTACGAAACTATTACAGCAATCAAACTGAAATTATGTATGTTGATAGTAGGATATATGAAAATAGGCTGTATAGTTCTTCACGGAACTACTAGGTAAATTTGATGATAAACTTCAACATTAAAATACTGTCATTAGTTTGTGAAAATTAAATAAAACTCACAAGTTGTACTCACAGTAAAACCCAGGCTAATGTTTATTGGCCATGCTTCGTATGACCATGGATACTAAGTTATTTCAGTCTATCATGATCACTGTTTCACAAGGGGAATTTAAGAAAAAAGACAAATAAAAAAGAGAAAATTGAGAATGAAAATGCATATTAATACCTCTTGGCTTCAGAAAACTACTACTTATCCACTCCCTCTTGTTTTCTCCACTTTCCTCTTATTCTGTTGCGAACGGGGTGTTTTGTGATCTGAGAAATACTTAAACACGCCATAGAGACAAGAAACATTGCTCCTGAAAGGAGACGATGAACTTTTCAACACAGGAAGGTCGTGATTATTTAATTTTATGAAGCCAAACATAAAAATGTGATTTTTATCATATTGCTCAAGAATATTCAGCCATAGGTAACCTTAAACGTGCATCGGAAGAAAATATTATTCAATATCTCCATGTAAATGTCAGAGGGAAGTACAGGAACATAAAGGAAAAGTATTCATTTAAAAAATTACAACAAACATTTATTTACAAAGTCGTTTTGGTTGTTGCACAAGATACAAAAATACTATTAACAATACAATAAAAATAATCCTTCAAAACTACACATGCATTGATAAAACAGATTCTGCAGCGTAGTTGAGGAATATTGGCACGAGATTATACAGATTCTTTAACATTGTTTATACAAACTTGCTTTGGATTGTTTAGTTACATCTAAATATGAAGTGAGTAATAACTCCATGCAATCATATATCCTTAGATTATTCGTTTACCAGGGAAATCAGATACAGTACGTTCATTTCGATAAACATAAGAGGAAAGTTAAAGACTTAAAAATAGGAAGAAGCTTTCTCTCGACATTATCTGGAAAGTTATAAGGAACAATAACTCTCAAGATAATAAGAGACTTCAAGTTTCTTCCGAGATGTAAGTTTCATTTTACACATGAATATACAATGCATATAGCGTTCTTTTCAAGTACAGTAGAGGAAGTATTTCACTCAGCACTTGAATTTGAAATATTTCTCGATATTTAGATATTAAAGACTCATATTGATGGTCGCTGTTTAGTCAGACTCATTACAAACAAAACGAAGAAAATGTTTGCTCCTGATAAATCATTTAGCATGTTTCACCAGAGCACAGTCAAACAAAAATTAGCTGAAAAACACAACAAATTAAACTACTAAATTGTAATATGCTATTTTGTTTTCTTAAGAACTGGCTTCACTTAATACATGTGACTTCACGTAGAACACAACCTCACAGGAAAGTTTCAAATATTTTCAAAAGTTTTTAATGCACATTTTCCAGAATGCATTTCAATGTGCGTTATCCTTTACTACTCCTAAATATCAAGCAGTTGTGAGAACTAGAATTTTTGCTGAAATTACACATTTATTGAATTGATTATTGTGCTATATTTAATAGAATAGTGTTTAAAAATGTCTAGTTCCACAAACTCACTCTAGTGTGAAATGTTATCAACATTTCTCACGTCGATACATTTGCACAGTAAATCGATTACAATAAGCCTTCATATATCTTCAAACGAATATCATCATAAAGTCTAAGTTTTGTGCAAAGAAGCAGCCCTTTAACATATTTGAAATTATATTTTTTCAAATTTATATCTAATCTTCAAAGCATTAATCATTTCATTAAATTCGAAAGTGAAATGAACACACGCTTCTAAATTTAACATTTTTGAAAAGCTACGCAGCTATAAATAAAGGGACTTTCACTTACATCCGAGACTCAAAGATTCCTAGCTGTGGAATGTGTTGGAAATTGAAAGAACGGAGCGTGAAGCACAGTTACTATTGTTGTTACGTGAGCTTGCTCCCTGAGATGTGAAAACTTGACTTAGTGAACTCTGTGACGGAACTCAGCCAAGTGAAGAACGTATCTCACCCGTGAACTCCTTCCGTGTGCATGTGACTTGAGTTATACTCATTGTTCTTACTTGAGAGAGACGTACTACTCGCCAAACTTCGGCACTCGTGCTGAATATTTGACAATGATATAAATTAGAAGGATCTCTGGCCTCTCCCCCTCTTCAACCAGAACCCGTGTTCTTACTAAAGTCAAATAACTGTCATGTTCATCCACGACTGTGGGAAGCCTCTTGCATGCAAAACTTGATACTGGACTTAATAGAATAATCATTTCGGTTCTTTTCCTCGGATCTTTTTATTATTATTATTAATTGAATTCCACTCTAATTGATAAGAATCCATGGCATTCAGGATGGATGACGTATTTTTTTTATCTTAAGAGGTGGTACTGATAAATGTCAACAGGTTTTTTCAAGATTCCATCCCAAAACCTCTAGCACAGGAAGTGAGTGCCAAAGCAAGTCCACCAAACATCTCATCGCACATGATGCAACAACATGAAGTACACCAAAAGCAGAAATAAAGAACAAGCTTTAGAAATACGCAACTTATATGCTGCACTGTAACGGATTGAAAATGAACGTGTGGCAATAATAGAATAATTTCCACAGCCAATAAGAAATATACAATACTAGTTATTTCAAAATTTCAGAAACAATCTTATCTGAAAAAGAAATTAGGAGCCTGAAGCAGACTTTGGAAAAATAGAATTTGATCTATGTGTGTGTTTTGCATATATCCGTTGGAGATCTTTAGCATATTTGGAGCCATGACTATTGTTCAATCGGGATTATCCACGTACGACTGATTGATAAAGTTCTATAAAATACTATCGTGCGTGGATAATAAGTATGAAAAATGGATAAAAAGAGTCCATCGTTCATCCAATTGCTCCAACGAATTTGTATTCATGACCATGCTCTAACGAAGCCGAAATTGACCCTGTGGTTTGGAACGTGCTGTACTTAATACCAACAAGACAGTCGTTCAGACACAATTCACCAATCTTATATTCACAATCAATTTTGGATATGACTACATTTGGGAGAAACAAGCAACATCCTCATTCCACACTTGTCTGGAGTAGCCCAGCCTGAAGGTCGTTCCCTTCAAACCGGCTAGCCCACTTTCTACAGGACTTCTTCTGCCGTGCTCATTACGACACCGCGCTTTTTGAAGCAGTCTTTTTTTTCTTTTCGTGGAAATCCACTCGACAGAGATGAAACCTCTATTCTTCTAGGCAACACAATTGCTTTAACAAATTATTCCACTGGTAACATTTTCTGGATATCATATACATTCCCGGGCATCACCTCTTCTACTTCTTTCATAATAAATAACATTTTCATATGCCCATGCTATTCTCAAGTATTTTAATATTTCTCCTCTGTATATATTTCGAAGTAAATCTATTTGAAACATGTCCATGTCTTACTATATTTTCCTATGGCTATCACACTCATTGTAGGACATCAACATTACCTCTCTTCAACAATAAATAATAAAGTCGTCCTATTTCATCCATTCTCACAACGAATGATGTCCTCGTGTATTTGAGTATTTCACATCTGTATTCTTTTCGAAATAAACTTGTTGCAACAGAATTTCTGCTTTATTTCTTTCCACCTCTTGGATGTGTCGTCGAAGATTCTGAGCTTGTAATGTCTGTGACAACGTGAAGTGGCGCGGAAGTGGTAGCTCTGTAGTTAGATATATCTCCGTAAACATACTTAATGTTCGGAGTATTGAATGATACATAGCTTCCTTGCTCACTGCCCACATCACCACTTTCAATCTTAACATCATTTTCTGATGTTGAATTATTGTTTATTGTTTCGGTATTGGATGATCTTCCTTTACTCTTCTTAAAATACAGGGCAATGCCATCTTTTTCCAGGGAGAATGGTCGTTGTGTGGTGTTTGATGGATCCAACGATGACGTTAGTTTAGTGACGTCAGTATTGTCTAAAGAACCATTTGAAGATGGTGCAACTACAATGTCACTACGTGATGAGCCTTGGGCTTCTACCTCTTGTGATTGCTGAATATTCACAGCAGAACTTGATGAGTCATGTTGCAAGTCATGGGGAGGACCGTAAGATTTTTGTGCCTGTGGTTGCTGCTGCTCGATAACATTCAAGATATCTTGCAGAAGTCCTTGGGATAACAATTGTTGATGTGGAATCTCAGAAGCGCCCTCACTACTTCCAATGCCCCCAGCAGGCTGGATTTGTAGCGTGTAACTACCACGTGATCCCCTTATGGGGATATCATTAAGTGCATTGTTACCATGGTTATTGCTACTTTGCAAGCCCTCGTGAGATTCATGAATGAGCTGTCCAACATTCTGGGACAGCCCTAAATTATCTTGGGACAGCCCCAAATTATCTAGAAGTCCTGCTACAGAGACACCACTACTTGCCTGAGATGCAGCTGATTCATCAGGCACCCCATAGTTGATGTTAAGAGACGATGACTGAGCACCAGAACTGCTATGACTATCTGACGCAGATATATCTGAGGAATGCGGCTTTCTTGGGTCAGGTGTGCCGTAACTCACGGACAATACCTGTGCAGACGGAGCACCATACAAGGAGGACGGTCCAGATGGCCCAGATGGTCCAGACGGCCCTGATGATGGTGCACCATATCCGGTGGATGGTGGTAGAGGTGGTGGTGGACCTCCATAACTATCAGATAGACCTCCAGAATTACTTAATGAGCCTCCGTGCCCTGTAGATCCAAATGTGTTCGATGGCACAAAACTGGTATCAGCACAGTTATGACCTGGAGAAGACGATGGCACTCCATAACTTTGAGATGGTGGTGCAAAATTTGGAGAAGGCACCCCATAACTTTGAGACGGTGGTCCATGGCTTAAAGGTGGTGGCCCATAATCCTGAGATGGTGCTCCATAATTCTGGGATGGCGCTGTGAGAGCCAGTGCTTGTGCACCTCCAAAGCCACCACCATTAGATCCAATATGTCCGTCATGACCTCCATTACCCAATAAGAAGTCACTAACACTACCTGCGCCACCAAATCCTCCTCCATGCCCACCTCCTCCAGCTGAACCTCCATGGCCACCAGAAATTATCGGTGCTCCATACGAGGATGATGGTGGGGGTGGAGGCGGAAGTCCGTATTCCGTTGAAAGAGACGAAGATCCTGAACCAAAGGAAGACGATCCTGTATTAATGTTAACATAGCTTGTCGACAAACCACCAGAGGAATGTCCACTATTGGAGGGCACGCCATATGAAGAAGAAGGAACAGGTGGTAACAAGAAGGAACCTGAAGAATCCGAACCAAATGGTCGAGGCTGAGGAGAGCCATAGACTACTGCCGGAGCATCAGGCTTGGAACCACTGGCCGGATCAGGTACAGGTGGTGGAAGATAAGTTGGTCCCTTTGAGTCATGATGTGCATGATGTTCACCAACATCCTTCTGTTTTACAGTTTGTCCAATTGATGTTATAAGTCCCTCAGGTACGGGTTCTCTAAACTTGACCGGAGTTTTCGGCATTAAATTAAGTCCATGTTGTGAATGTGATGATGGAGGTCGTAGATCAACACTCGGACCCCTCAGTGGAACTCCGTATGATGTACTGGGTGGTCCCTGCCCGAAGTTTCCTGCACTGGGAACGCCATATTCCGTGCTAGGTGCTGGGGGATGGACAGGACCTCCACCAATAGGAACTCCGTATTCAATGCTTGGTTGAGGACCATCAAAACCAGCTGAACCTCCACCAAGAGCTTGCGCGATTGCGAAGGCGAAATCTCCCCCTCCACTTCCACTTCCTCCTCCAGACTGAGGTACTCCATATTCGGTGCTAGGAACAGATAACCCACCTCCTCCCAATGAACCTCCGATCGGTGTTCCATATTCAAGGCTAGGGGCAGATGGGAGAGATCCCCCTCCAATCTGTAGTGGCACGCCATAGTCTGAACTGGGTGGCGCTGGAGGAGGGCTGAATACGCCCAATGCAAAGCCTCCTCCACCTCCATCCCCTAGCCCTACACCACCACCTCCTCCTCCTCCTCCTCCTCCTCCTCCTCCTCCTCCAAGAATCAGATCACCTCCGCCACCTGATGGCACCCCATAGCTTCCACTGGGAGTTGGAGGAGGTTCCAAAGCATCTGATCCATGGCCTCCGCCAATAGGTGCACCGTATGAATCGCTTGGTGTTGGAGGAGGTGGAGCGCCATATGACCCACTGATCGCGCCTCCGCTAGGTGGTGCACCATATGCACCACTGGGTGCTGGTGGTGGACCATAACTATCACTAACAGACCCTCCAGGAGGGTGGGAGACAAATCCAGGCATGGGCTGCCAACCATCATATTTTATTTCTGGTGGCGTTGGGGGAGCGCCATCACTTCCTCCATGCGTTGGAGGTCCATACAGCGATGGGGGCGGACCGTACGTTGCCTTAGGAGGTCCATAGACTGGTTTTGGTGGACCATAACTTGGTTTTGGTGGTGGAGGCCCATACACTGGTTTCGGTGGTCCACTGAAATAACCTTTCGGTGGTCCATATGAACTAGAAGGTGGTCTTGGAGGGCCATATACTGGGCGTGGTGACTTGGGTGGACCATAGGAACTTGATGGTGGTGGACCGTAAACAAGCTTAGGTGGCCCCTTTATTGGTGGTCCATACGAACTAGGTGGAGAAGGTAGCGGTGGTCCGTACACGGGTTTTGGTCCTCTTGGAGGAGGAGGTCCATATAGTGGTCTTGGTGGTCTTGGTCTGTACCCATGACCTCCATTACCTCCATGGCTTCCATGGGCACCCCCATGATTTACATGGCCACCTCCATGACCTCCATGGGCACCCCCATGACTTTCATGGCCACCCCCATGACTTATATGGCCACCTCCATGACTTTCATGGGCACCCCCATGATATCCATGGCCACCTCCATGACTTCCATGGGCACTCCCATGACCTCCCCCACCACCACCAATAAACGAGGGCTTATGGGAGCCAAACAGACCTGGAGGAGGTGGGGGCGGTTCAGGAGGGGGTGGGGCATATATAGCACCTGGTGGTCCGCCGAATTGTTTGGGGGATTGACCTATTGTAGGAGGTCCATATACTGGTTTGGGTTTTGGTGGTCCATACGATGGTGGAGGACCGTATGAGTCCGGAGGTAGAGGAGCACCGTACGAATCACTTAAGGTATCACTGCCACCAGCATTGTTGCAGCAACTGCTACTTCCTGGAGAATGGAGCGACGCGTCCCGACGTGTTGCTTCCGTTGGCGATGCCGTCAACACAGCCAGCACCCGCTGCGACATCGCCACGGCGAGGAACAGGAACACCACGGCCACCTGAAAGCAAACAAGATGAGTTAAATTCAAGAACATTTGCCAAAACATACATTCAAAAATGCAGTCATTGGAAGACCATTATATCCAGAGGGTAAACAAAATTAGGAGGTAGAATTGTTTGACTCTAGATTAAGGTAACACTGCCCTGTTGTAATAGGCAACACATTCAAGTACTACCAAATTTCAAGCTAGAAAGTTGAAAATATTGATTGTTTAATATCCACCATAGATTGCGCAATTTCAGCCCTACATTCCTCCTGGAGGTTAGTCCCTACTTTCGTCTCTGACCAATATATACTTACGAGACTCAAAACTGAAAATGGTTACTTCAGCAGTCATATTCCTTGACAGTCTCCTCCTTGATTGATTTAAGTTAACGTGGGAAGGAGAATACAGTACTGTAGTTCCACAGCATTACAATAATAACGTCAGAAAGGAAAGTGTATTTACGTAGTACTCTAGATATGTAAAACCTAGGATTGTTACTTTAAATCGATTACTCGAAGCATAACATTCGATTAATTGCCACAAATAACAATCAATCGATTATGCGTTTAATCGATTCATCTAATAATTGATTCATTGTTTCATCGATTAATCGATGTACTTTGCTCCTGTCACTACGCTATCACAGATGCAAAACAGACATTTAATTGATTAAATTATATTGTATCATATTTTTAGCCTACTTTCGATTTTTGCAAAAAATGAAAGTAGACTTATGAGATCAACACAGGGCGAAAATTTGTGTGTCTGTCTGTGTGTGTATGTGTGTGTGTGTGAGTCTGTGTGTGTGTGTGAGTGTGTGTGTAAGTGTGTGTACTCTGAATGTCTGTGTCCCCCCCCCTATCAATTCGAACACGGTGAAACCGAATTGAACGAAATTTGGTACAGAGGTAGCTCTAGCATAGGGCACCTCAGTGTCATACTTTATATCGCCGCCATCTTTACCGAAACTGAATGGCGGCCACTCAAACGTTCAAAACGTAAACTCAAATTACGGCTAAACTAATCATCCGATCTCTACCAAATTTGGTGACAACATACCTTTATATAGGACGCGTCTTTCACCCAAACTTCAAGGTCATCGGCCTTTCCATTTCAGGATGGCCGCCGTATGAATTATGCAACCATTATAATCAATAGCTTAGGACCCACCAATTCAGATTATCAAGCCTAGGGTGGTTTAAGCTATCCTGAAGGTCGTGATCCGTTATTTAATATAATTTAATATTATAATATTATTCTGTATGAGTGGCTTAAAAGAGCTGAGCCGTATCTGCCACACGACAAGATGGCAGCTGTCCTCATGAGCCTGTCTTATATTTCATTAGTTTTAGTATGTTGTATGTGATATACCCTACTGATACAATAATATAAACTTTGTATGAAATGATCTATAATGAAGATGTACTGCAGTGAAGAAATAGTTAATTTCAAGTCATTATTTGCCAACAGGTTGTATCTAATATATCAGTTAAGATCGCCATCATGTTAAGGATATTGTTAGCTCTGGGCTAGCGTGTTAGTCTGTCACGCAGTTGACTGGGGATCGAATACTGCTACAGTTAACTTTTTTTTCTTGAATTCTTTTACAAATGATGTGCACAAGCTCTTTCCACAGATACTGAATAAAATGTCATTTATCTCAAAGGGGAGGCTAATGTATACACTCGTTTATTAATAAAATCACAGTCCCAGCATTGCACATAAACAGAAGACATTAGGAAAAGGAGCATAGAAGAACTAGATACACGTTGTTATCAACCACAGCCTTCTTAATGTCTCTGTACGGTGCTGTCCTCTTGTGGGTTATGTGGGTAATATTGTTCCAAACATAGCGCTGTGTAAATACCTGGCCTCCTGAAGTATGGCAATTTTATAATACTGGTAGTTCAACTATTAGCCACGATCGCGCTCTGATTACCTTTAAACACTGCCAGCTGGATCGCCTCCCTCCTGGCTACATTAAACTGCCTGCTCGTTGAACACCCAGAGGCGTACAAGATAAATATTAATTCACTGCTAGGTCGCAGCACCAACCTACTGTGATCGGCGCGGATTTTTAAAGGGGAAGGTACCCAAAACGAAAGATTCATAAGTTTGCAGGCTGGCTTAATATAGAGATAACGGACATGAATACATTACAATAAGTTAGCAGTTTTGTTATTCAATCATCATAAAGTATATAATATTGATTTTGACACTTACTGGCTAATTATTAATATAAAAGAAAACAAACACTACATGGTGGTAGAGGTGGTTTTAGGGATGAGGACAAAGAGTTATAAATATACCCATACATTTAGGAGAAAGTAGGCTATATGTTCTTTGCTGAATATCTTGTTAAATAATGCGGGGAACGTGATGGCGCAGTGGCTTAGCTGTTCGTCTTTCACCCGGAGGAACGGAGTTCGAATCCCTGTAACAACGGGGTGGAATTTTCACCTGAAAAATCACGTGGTGTCAGGAATGACATCCGGCCTTAAATCCCCATCCAAAACCATATTGTGCCTGGTTGGCACCGGCGACCCCAATTAATTGGGAAAAGTCGAAGAAAGTTTGCATTTTTAAATAACGCACCTTTGTGAAAAGTAGGCTAAAACTCAGTAAAACAAAAATGTTCCCGTCTTAAACTGTAAACATTGAACAAGAATTAAAATAAATCTTTGCTGATAACGGCTCGGTGGCGTAGTCGGTAGCATGCTGAACTGCTATGCCCAAGATTGCGGGTTCAAACCCGGCCGAAGTCATCGGATTTTTAAGAGCGTTAAAATCCTTCAGTATGCCTTCTATCGGAGGGTAAGTAAAGCCGGTGGGCCCAAGTCATAGTTTTATGGCATGTAAAAGAACCTACCACTACAATTGGTAGTGTGTAGCTAAATGTGTAGATTACTTGGTTAGAAACGTTCTATCAAGTTCCAACGTTCGTGTTGGAACAACTTGAAATTGAACTTTATGGGGAGCCTGCCTTCGGACGTTCAATTAAAATACCCCGCTATGGGCTTTGGCTGCAATTGAAATATAATAAAATATTTGCTGAAAACTCTTCGTATTGCTTTTTTCGAAACCCTTCCCAATTTGATTGATGTTTGTTCTTCCACTATCACTGACTCTTATTTTTCTGTTATTAACATAAACAAGGACGGACACTTTGTATATTTCGTCAAAAAGTAATTCTTATAGATTTCTATATATTATTCCGAAAATAAGCGTAACTCAACTTAAGCGATAACCTCTCATTTGAATTTATTTTCTCATCTCGTCTCTACTAATCCATTAATCGATTCTTCGGTTGGCCGTTAATCTATTATTCGGTTAGTCTATAATCGATTGTACTGTCTGTCGATTAATCGATTATTAATCGATTACCATCTCCAATAAAAACATGTCGTTAACGTCAGTCTGAATACATCTGTAGCATTGATCGATAAGGATTGAATACATTTCGTATGGTTAAATCGTTATTGCTCACTGAATGACACAGTTGGTTGTGTGTTGGTCATGAAATCATACGATTGCGGGTTATATAATGGCTCAGTCCGATGGTATTTAAGGCTGTAAATGCAAAAATGCCTCGTTAATGAACCTCTCCAGATCAAAATTTGTTGTTGTTATTCTTGAAGTACGAAGCGATTTACTGTCCTGTGCCTTTTAACTGCCGCTAGTTTGCTATTCCTCATGAGCTGTCTGTGTATGAGAACAAGAGTGCCCAACGCGTGGTCCTAGGATAGTGAGTTCGAATCTCTGACGAGGAAATTTCATTTATTAAGGGTTGTAAAACCCGCAGCACTGTGCGTGCTGGATAGCTGAAGACATTTTATGTCAGCTATAGATCAAAAATCTCAAGCACAGATCACCCATACCAAGTTTAGGTTTTTCTGCTGGATGCTAGATCGAACATTCTCAGTGGGTGCTTACTCATAGTCTTATGTATTGAAAATGAACCACCTTTCAATCGGTCAATATGTTATTTTTGACATGTTTCGTTCGTCGCGAGTAACATCATCAGATCCGTTCACTTAACGTTTTTATTAATGTGTGGCGGGTATGTATATGAAACACATTTCATTAGTTTATGGCTCTCCTGAAAATATTGCGTTAGTTGTTTTGTCACGGTAAGTTAACACTAAGGTGGACCATTTCTGATTGCTGGAAACACCTTTTTCAGTTCCACAGTTCAACACTGTCCGGAGCACAATTAGTGAGAAAAAGATATTATAGTGAAATTGACATATATTTTTCTATATAAGTGTTTTAGGCTATACATATCCACCAAACTTCAAAAGGTCCTAAGTCAACATGATCTGAGGATGATCGCCTGACGTACGAACCATTTCAAAAATAATAACACTTTTACCGAATGAAAAACGATTCATTTATTAGATTACGAAAGCAAAACTGAAAAACTGACTTCTAAAATGTAGATATGATGTGTAGAAACAACTAGTATTTAATAAACAGAAAATTGCGCACGACTGTGCTTAGAAATACATACATAGTGTTATTTCTATTAACAAAGACAAGCATTCCATCAGCGAAGGCGCTTCTAAGAAAATACAGTAGTTTATAAATAGTATTATGAATAATTAAATATTTAGAATATGAGTAATACACGGCGGAGTATTATACTACTGATATTTGAGTTGTTTAAAATCTACATATCGTAAGTTCTAAGCATATTACCCCTCTTTGAGTCCAAGGATTGTTAATTACAAGAAACCCCGTTCGAAAGCGAGGTTTACGCCCTACCATATAAGGTACTGTCTTTTCGCCTAATATACGTGATTAGTCATGACATGAATGATAACGATTAGTCTTAGAATTACACAACGAGTCCATACGGGACTGTCAACAGCCCTATACGAGGCATTCAGTGGCATGAGACGGTAATGCCAAAGGACTAGATGACGCTGCTCTCTATCGCACTAGAATTGATTCAAGCTAGAAGAAAACAGCAAGGCTAGCGACCACTACACTTTTATAATCATGGTTAAACTGATTTTGATCTATTTGAGTTTCCTTTTGAACAGTGTTTCTTCCAGGAAATTCAGGAAAGAATTAAAAAACACCTAAGTGCTTACATTATAATCAACTTGAAATTATTATTATTATTATTATTATTATTATTATTATTATTATTATTATTATTATTATTATGTTCACCATGCCGTTGAGTACAATTCACCATTTCATCGGCAATTATCGCAAGATGGAGTAGAGTTCTCTATCTTGGTATGTCAAGGAACGAACGAACTATGGAGCAGGTCACTAGGGGTATGCAGATTATGGTGGAGCCCCAGTTTATCGAGGAAAGCACTCAGCTACTTCGGTATAATCGCAGTCGAAGAGATGATAGACAATAGTAACACATTTCTTGTAGTCACATCTGTCTGATCTTTTCACTATCTCAGCATAAATGTGTTGGATATTATGCGAGTTAGGGACTGCGATGCCTATTAGAAGGGTTCTCTTTTGTCTATCTATGATCACTGATCTGTCCAAGAGTAGCTTGTGTGAATCTTTCTCCATAATCGCATCAGGAATATACTGATAGTAAGGCAGAACATCATTACTCAAGGAGTGCTTCTATGCCAGGTTCAAGTGGATTATCTTGGCTGCTTGGTCATGCCTCTTCAAGTAATAAGTAGATGAAGTTATTGGACAGCCTTCTGCAATAAGCTGGATGGTCTCTGAGGTGTTGTTGTTGTTGTTGTTTTGAAAGGGAAACACAAATATCAAGTGACCACAGTTAATGGCTGTGCCTCTACGAACACTGGCTCTATAAAACTGCTTTGATGAAACACTACTTTTAAGGGACCTAAACTCATGAAAGACCTCAAAATATCCAATCAAATCCGCGAATTGTAATCATGTAAGAGCTATAAGGGAACAAAAGCTAACCAAGAAGTTTAAGACAAAAAAGATGAAAGAAAGAAGTTATACCGCAAGTTGTGAACCCCTGAGAGGATTCAGTGATGTTTATTGCGAATAAAAAACACTTTTCTGAGGCAAAGCAAGTGCATTTAATTTCTACAATGGTCTATTTAATTATGCATTTTTGGGAATATCAGGATCTTCACTTCCAGTACGGTATTTCTTGAGGATATTCTGTCATTGCTTCGTTTGGAGGCTCTAATAGACCCCAAGTTGTGTAACCCAGCCTTAAAGAGACCATTGAAAGTAGAATATTTATTCATAAGATTTCACTACATCAGGTGTACCACTGCTTCTGTCGGTATGTTCCTTTCACTGGGCAGAGGATAACTATGCAGGAATGAAGACCATGAGAGAGGAGAGCATGTAAGCAGTGACCTAAATGTTCAGAGATTTTCCTCTCTCCGACCTAGCGCTCGTCTTACTATTTATTATTTAAGAGCTACGTTCAAGAATTAATAAGAGCACATTAGAGTTAACCCGGCTGTGACGAGATCTATGCTTGCTCCCTTTACCCAGGAAGACATCAGCTGCAGAGCGAGCGAGGTGAGCATGGATCTTACGAAAGTGGATATTCATGTAGTAAATCCAGTGACAAGGAGCTTTCTTTTACCTCCAAGAAGTGAAGAGATAAAATATACCCAATGCATCATCCAAGAATCATCAGTGTCCGGTATTTCTGCAGTTATTATTAAATAATAATAGTAATAGTAATAATAATAATAATAATAATAATTGCAGGAAGTGCATTACCGGCCCAGAAACCGTAGAGCATATTACCAGCAGCTGCAGAATTCTAGCGCCAACATCTTACACTGAGAGGCATAACGATGTTGCCCAAGTCATTCATCAAGAACTCGCCCTAACCCGATCTCTCATACACGACAAGACGCCTTATTACAAATACTCTCCCGAAAGTGTGCTGAAAAACGAAGATTACTAGCTGTATTGGGATCGCACTACTCAAACTGACAAAACAACGCCTCATAATAGACCAGACATAATTTTAACTGATAAGAATAACCATCACACGTACTTGATTGACATATCTGTTCCGAATGACCATAATATCCACCATAAATACAGAGAGAAGATTGATAAATATAGTCCTCTAGCTATGGAGGTGGCTAGAATCTGGAGACAAAAGAATGTGACGATCCTGTCTTTCCTCCTTTCTCCCACTGGCCTGACACCTAAATCCTTTTCAGTAAATCTAGCCACACTAAATCTTCCCATATACACCCACACTATTGTACAAAAGGCTGCAATTCTGAAAACCTACAACATCGTTAGAGGGTGTTTGAATACACATTAGGATTTTTCTTTGGACCCTCTTGTGAAAAAGGGACGTGGAAGATAATAAGAGAAAAGATAATTAACTGTCAAACGTCTATGTTATACCGTATAGTTCGAAAATGTATACTAGAGGCTTAAGTGTTACTTTACTCATTTTCTTGTACGTAATGTACCGATATGAGTCATGTTACCGACTGTAAGATGAGTAAATAAAGAAATAATAATAATAATAATAATCGTATAGCTTCATCTACCTAGGTGTTTACCTGAAGTAGACCCATCTGGATAGTATATCCTATAATTTCAACGTTGCAATTGCACTGTGCTGTACTCCAAATTTTTCTGGTCAACATGTGATTGAGATTTTGTCGTGCAGTCTTCAAATGTCTTACAAGATATCATTGGCGAGTCGAAATTGCACCACTTGGAGTGCCGGGGATTTTTCCTGTCCTTCAAAAATTCGACCTTCACGGTGGAGAATCTATGTTGTCGATTCATTTGAAAATCTTGGAACTCATGGTAATTTAGTCTCGTGTACTTGGTGTGTGTAGAATTTGTGTGATAACCTGTGTTATTGTGATGTCTGTAATTAAGTGTGTATTGGTAATTCGGGTAAAGATTGAGAAAGAGGCGGCCGTGGCCTTAAGCTGGGAACCATCCTGGCATTTGCCTGGAGTAGAAGTGGGAAACCACGGTAAGCCACATCCAGGATTGCTCAGGATGGAATTGAACCCCCTTCTTCTCAGTTATATCTCACAAGATTGAGTGTGCCCTCTTCCTGCCCTTACACGCGGAGAATCGAGCTTGCGATCTTAAGAGTATGACTAACACACTACCACTGACCCAGTGATGCAATTTAAAGTAGTCCTTTCTGTGTTTAGCCACGGCCATCTCCTTCCCAAACATTTCCCAAATTACAAATACACACTATCACAGCCAACACAATGAAACAGGTTATCAGTCAGATTCTAAACACATTCAAATTTACGGGGCTGCATGACCAAGTTGTAGAAAGTGATCTAAATGAATCAGCAGCACCAAGTCAGTCAGTTATATTATCGTGTTGGAAACCATTTTAGCCTATTTTCAATATATGAAAAATCGAGTTGTTCCGTGAAGAACTATAAGGTGCGTTCAAAAAGTAACGATCTGGAGGCATAATTACAGAAACCAGTACCGGTGTGTTAGAAGTATTGGCCCTGGCTGTTGAGGCACTTGTCCCACTGTGACACGAGGCGGTGAATGGCTGTCTCATAAAATTCCCTGGGCTGCGATGTAAACCAGTTCCGCACGTCAGCTGGACGTCGGCGTCCGAGGTGAATCGTTGGCCCCGCAGAGCCCTTTTCAAGGGACCAAACATGGCGTAATCACAGGGAGAGAGGTCTGGACTGTATGGAGGGTGGCCGAGAACCTCCCATTTGAATTTCTGCAGGAATGCCGCGACTGTGTTGGCCGTATGAGGTCGTGCATTGTCGTGGAGCAACCACGGCGGCTATGGCGTTCACTCTCACTCGGCGGTCCTGGGTAATGAGTGCATCAACCAGCTGGACGTTGTCATCGGTAATGCAGGGGGTGCCCCAGACCGAGCAACATCGGCTAACGACACCCGTCCTTCCCTGAAGCGCTTGCGCCACGCCTTGACCCTTGCAAGGGACATGCAGTGTTCGCGGTACAGTTGTGACATTCGGCGATGAATGTCCGTTCCCCCTACTCCTTCCGCTGTCAGAAACCGAACACACCTCTTTGCTCTTCGGTTGACGCCTCCATGTCACTGTTTGCAATGCGACTGGCAGCGTTGGACGATTGATGCATGGTGCTGCTCCGTCAGGTGACGTGCACGCGTGCCCTCTAGCGACGGGCTGTGACCTTCCACACTCTGATCGGAACCACACCTCGTTACACACGCCACGATTAGCCGATGTAGTCACCGGTTTGCGCATTCAAGCCACCGGCTCGTTACTTTTTGAACGCACCTTATAAATGGCTTAGTTTCATATATCTCTGGTCTTACTTACGACATGAGAAATGAAAACTAGATTTTTAAAAATTGCACAGACATCGTTTATAAGTTCTCATAAAACTCCATTAAATTAGACGTCAGTATATTAATCTCTTAATGAAGATATACCGTGCCAAGTTTCACAGCACATGGATGAAAAGTCACAAGAAAATCCATTTAAATATTTGAATTTTGCGTCGCCGCCATGTTGGTTTTGTGCTCGCCAGGTTATTGAAAGATCCATAGGTGAACCTAACTTAATAGCCTCTCTCAAGATACAAAATTTCAGTTTGATCGCTGCAATAGATTCGTAGATATTCAGAACCGTCTAAATATTTCGGATGGTCATTATGTTGGATTGGTTGGTTGGTTGGTTGGTTGGTTGGTTGGTTGGTTGGTTCTTTAGTATAGGGGCTGCGACAACGTGGTCATGTAGCCCCGTGTACTTTGGATGTGTGTAGAATTATATGTGTAGGCCATCGAGTTCTATACCATTAGATGAAGATTATTGCGTAGGTTCATTATTCAAACGTTGACTTCGATCGCCTGATTAGGACACAAGAAATAAAAACATAATTTTAAAATATCGCACAGCCGCCATCTTGGGTGTATCAAAACAATTGAGTCTAATTGGATGTCAGTAGATTTAATATTATATGAACATATACCACACTAAGTTTCACTGCGCTCAGATGATTAAATCGCGAGTAAATTTCATTTCAATGTTTAAACTTCACTTGGCCGCCATGTTGGTCATGTGATCAGCAGGTTATTAAAAGTCCCATAGGTGTACTTAAGGTAATAGCCTCTATCAATATACAAAATTTCATTCTGATTGCTGTGAAAAATTTGTAGATATTGAAAACCATCTAAATATTTCGGATGGTCGCCATGTTGGATTGTTATATGTGATATGTGTAGGCCATAGAGTTACGTACCATTAGACGAAGATCATTGCGTGAATTCATTATTCAAACGTTGACTTTGAACGGATGATTAGGTCACAAGAAATAAAAACTTAATTTTAAAATTTCGCACGGCCACCATCTTGAGGTTATGGGTAAAAATTGTTTTTGTTTTTTTCATACATGAACATAGGCTAATAAGCTTATGGGATCACCTTTTGTCCGTTCGTATGTGTGAAACTCGGTAAGTACATACTACTTTATCGTTCGACCTCGGCCGTGCCCTTCAATTTTTAATACTCTTCACCAATCTAACATGACGGCCGCGCGAAATACATTAACCCGGCATTCTATATCTCCGAAACAATTACAGTTATCACCCTGAAATTTTATATGGTAATAGAAAATACTAAGTAACGTTCATCTAGGTAACGCTTAAAATAATCTTAAGTATAAAACCAACATGGCGGCCAAGTGAAGTTACAATATTTAATGTGGCTTTTCTCGCTATTTAACCACCAGAGCGCAGCGATACTTCGTACCGTAAACGTTTATACAACATTAAATCTACTGACATCGGATAAATTTGATTGTTTTCATAAAAACAAGATGGTGGCTGTACGAAATTTTATAAATATTATTTTTGTTTACTAATCATGCGATCGAAGTGAACGTTTGAAAAATTAACCTACCCAATAATCTTCATCTAATAGTACTGTACATAACTTCATGGCCCACATATAGAACAATCCAACATGGTGATCAGCTGAACTATTTAGGCGGTTATCAATATTTGCGAATCTATTACAGCAATCAAACTGAAATTTTGTATGTTGATAGAGGCTATTAATATAAGTTCACATATGGGACTTTCTATAACCTGACGACCTCGAATCCAACATGGCGGCGACGCGAAATTTAAATATTTATATGGAATTTTCTCGCGTCTTAATTATCCGAGCGCAATGAAACATAGGACGGAAAATCATCATATAAAGATGAATATACTGGCGTCTAATTTTATTCAATTTCTAAGGAAATTAAAAAATGGTGGATGTGCTAATTCTTTAAAATCATGTTTATGTTCGACGATGTCGAAATGTAAATATTATAAGTCAGAAAACTGTATCATAATGAGGGTCATTATAACACTATTTTTCATTATGAAACAGTTTCTCCCACCAATCAGAGCTCAAGAAACAGTTGTGTGACCAATCAGGTAAGGATAGCATCACATCTGCGTTGACTTCCATGGCCTTCTATTTCAAATTTCACTGCGTGGCTTCTAGTGTCATAGTGGGGTATTCCAGGAGGCCATGGTATTCTCTGTCTCCCATGCGCTCTGTTCAGTACATAAAACTGGCGAAATCTCAACAGATATTTATGAATATTTATGTTCGAACATAAAATAGTTATAATTATCGTCGAACGTTAACAGTTGTATGCAACTCGCTCGGTTTATAAACATGCTATTATATTTCTCATGTCCCGAACATGCGATAGAAATGTATGTTCATGATTCATCTGGTGGCATGTAATTCTGTAGCATATAGGATAAACTAATCAAACATGGCAACTATATGTTACATTTCACTGTTTCTCAATATCTCGAAAATTTAAGCAATCAAACTGAAAATTTGCATAGTGCTAGAGGACAGTTAAAATAGTACATTATGCAACGAGTCTATAATGGCTATAATTAAGACACGAGTATGTTTATAAAACGAGCAAAGCAAGTTTTATAATTTCCATACGAGTGTCTTAATTACCATTACAGGCGAGTTGCATACAATTGTTTACGTTCGACGATAATTATAACTATTTTATGTTCGAACATAAATATTCATAAATATCTGTCGAGATTTCGCCAGTTTTATGTACTGAACAGAGCGCATGGGACGCAGAGAATACCTTGTATTTGACCATGGCCTCCTCCAATACCCCACTATGACACTAGCCACGCAGTGAAATTTAAAATAGGAGGCCGTGGAAGTCAGCGCAGATGCAATGCTATCCTTACCTAATTGGTCACACAACTGTTTCTTGAGCTCTGATTGGTGGGAGAAACTGTTTCATAATGAAAAATAGTGTTTTAATGACCCTCATTACGATACAGTTTTCTGACATATAATATTTACATTTCGACATTGTCGAACATAAAAGGATAAATATGTGACTTGCAAATCCCAAGAAACACAAAAACATCATGGTGGCCAAATGAATTTAAAATATTAAAAATTACATTTCTGCCGATCTAATCATCCGACTGCAATTAAATTTGGCACAGCGAGTCTTAGTTCGAAGCTTAGTGTACAGACTTCTAATGATGTTGAAGTGCTTTCAAAAATTCAAGATGCATCAGTTCAAAATGTTAAAACATTATTTTGTATTCCGAGTATCTTTTTCAGACGATTGAAAAGATGACTCGTCTGATGGGCTATGATGACAAACATTATATAATGGCACTACATTCAGTAGCTTCCTTTTCGTAAATCATAGAAGCCCTGCATTTGATCTTTCTAATAACAAACTCCCGTGGTTTGTTCCCAAAAAATGTCATCTCGCAGGATGAGTATTAATCACTGACATTGGAAGCTATATACAGGGTCTTTCTCATATAAAGTAAGAACGGCAAGCGGCTGTTTTGTTATTCGGTGCTGCGGTGGCCTTGGCCGAGCTTGTGGCGCGCCATGGCCCCCTGCTTTAAGCGTGTGTACACTTCTGTATGAAAAATTACCTGATTAAAGATGCTGGAAGTGTCATCTACCTGGGTTATACAGGCATTGTATCTGGTAACCACATTCTGGCTAACGCGAGTGAGTTCTGGCTAACGCGAGTGAGTTCTGCCACAGTAATGTTTCTGATTTTTAATTTTTTGCTTTTTATTGAGCACTGAGTCAGTAGTGTGTAACTTATTTACAATTACGTGAATCTGTGCTAGTGAAGGTGGCACTTCATCAGGAAATTGCTGAACAAATGCATCACGTACCCGCCGAGCCAGCTCGTACTTAAAATAAGTTTTACATAAAAAAGTACGATGTTGTAATGTTAACATCTGAGGTTCACTCTGGCGACTGCACCTGCACGTTTATTGCAAGGTCGAATACAGTATATACTATGCGCGCGCTTTCATTACTACAGCAGGAGGCCGTGGCACGCCACAAGCTCGGCCAATGCCATTGCAGCAGCGGATAACAAAGCCACCGCTCACCGTTCTTACTTTATATGAAATATCCTGTATTCTAGCACATAACTTCTTATTGTAATGGTTTTGTTGAAGACATAGGTTGTGAACCATAAGCGATTTTGTATATCACATTGAAAATACTTACAATAGGAAAAGTTAACATAATTGGCCAGTGGATATGTGCAAATAGGCCATTTAGTTCTTCACGGAACCACTGTACTCATTCACTGTTGTGGAGGTAAACGAAATGTAAATGCTTTTCAGTCGGTACCAAGATTTTACCCTAATTCTAATGGGTGTTATTCACTAAATCTGATAAACATTAGGTAACTCAATATTAATAAGTTAACTTGGATTCCTAGTTTCAGTCGTCAAGAGATCATCATCAAATCTCTCATCTGAAAATCCACAGCCTGCTTCCAGTCCACCGACCGGGTCAAGGAATGGAATGAATGAAGCCCCCATCTAGCGGTGAGGATATGAATTGTGCCGGCTGCCAAAGCCTGTCGCACTCCCCTGTGGCAATGATTAAATGAATGACAGATGAAATGAAAAGATTGTGGAGAGTGTTGCTGGAATGAAATTATGACAGGGAAAACCGGAGTACCCGGAGAAAAACCTGTCTGCCTCCACTTTGGCCAGCACAAATCTCACATGGAGTGGCCGGGATTTGAACCATGGACCCAGTGGTGAGAGGCCGGAGTGCTGCCGCCTAAGCCACGGAGGCTCATCAAATCTCTCATCTAAGGCTATTAAATGTATGTCAACGGTTATGTGGGTAATAACATTTACAGTACAATATATACAATTTTACAATTTTAGTCTTTGGAACAAAAAGCCTGAGCGTGAAGGATCTGATGATGATCACTTGACGATCGAAACTGGTCATCCAAGTGAATTTATTAATCTCAAGTAATTTTTCAGATTTAGGGAATAACACCAATAACAATTTAGTATAATCGTGTTGACCAACAGAACAGCATTTAAATTTAGTTAGTTAGCCATTATTATATTGCTTTATTTATTAAGTGATGTTTACCGACAGCGGTAGCTACGCTCGCTAAATCGCAGCGCTAGGCCATGGGCCAAGCTCTCTGTAGACTCGGTAGACGTGAGTTTCCCCACCGTCGGCCGTCCTTGAAATGGTTTTCCGCGGTTTCCCATTTTCAACTCCAGGCAAATGCTATGATGGTGCCTTCTGACAGGCCACGGCCGCTTTCTTCCACATTCATGCCCAGTTTCATGCAGCTTCATTCATTTCATCTCTCATTAACTCCTCTCATGAGGTTAGCGTCAGGAAGGGCATCAGGACGAAAAAAACATCCGCCGCATAGAATTTCATCGCATCTCATCCCCGACCCGTTGGAAACGGAATAATAAAAGGTAGACATTCTTACGTTTATAAGGTGATGCATAACGTGGTGTAGTCACCACTTAGATAAAACGTGTTGCAGTTGGTGCAAAAGAAGACACGATGGCCCTGGAAGTTTTTGCTCGCGAGCGGACAGGATGTCATCTATAGTATTTGGCTTGTTCACGATGATGATACTTTCTTGTGTAATCAAGGATCCAGGATGAAATTTATATTTATAAATTATCTGTAAATATTCTTCAAATGACGTGTCCTTAGCTGGACTGTGCTGATCGACCTGACAAGGATAAGCGATGTAATTCCTAGTAAATATCATTACATCATTCCACAGAGACTAATTAGCTACGGTGCTTACGTCTATACATTGCGTGATATGGCAAGTGTGTTAAATTATGAGATCAGAAATATGGTGCCTAACCATCCAGATAGGATCGGCACAGTGCGAGAAACTAGCATTGATACCCCTCACTTATGGGTTAATTTAGCTAACGTCCATAGTTGGTATTCACCCTATCTCACAAATATGTACTTGAGAAGAACAGAAGAGAGCGCACATAGTAGCCAGCCACGTTAAGTCGCTTACCTCCATTTCAAGATGTAACTCCCGAGATCAAAAGCATTGAAAATAGTCATGCGCAATATAATGGAGTTGTTGATGATGATAATTTGTTTTAGGGACTTGGGGCATCTTGGTCAGCAGGCCCGTGTAGATGAGTGCGTCTGATGACCTGTATTTATGTGGTGACTGTACAGTAGTAGTGTGTGTAGCTGTATTAGCGACGAGGATGGGATGGGTGCCCCGGGACTTGCAATGGGGTACTATCCCGACATTTTCCTGGAAGGAGTGTTGTAAAAACCTGGGGAAAGAACCACACTAGGATAGTGGCTGTGAACGCTGAATTCGAACCTACGATCTCCCCACCTACTGCAGCTGCCCGCGTGGTCGTAGTGCACGATTTAACGAGCACGGCTACGCTGTGGGACTTGACACTACGTGTTGTATTATCTTGAGGTGCAAGTAAAATTAGCTGAATATCCCCTTGCTCCACCGTTAGATTTGGTAGACTCTCTTCAAGTGGTGCAATTTACCAAGAACTTCGTGCCATTGAAAAGTGCAAGAATCAACACGTACTGTACTTTAATAGTACATTATGCAACGAGCCTATAATGGCTATAATTAAGACACGAGTATTTTTTATAAAACGAGCGTATGCGAGTTTTATAATTTCCATACGAGTGTCTTAATTACCATTATAGGCGAGTTGCATACGACTGTTTATGTTCGACGATAATTATAACTTTATTATATGTTTTAACATAAATATTCATAAATATCTGTTGAGAGTCAGCTACTGGAATTTTGTGATCGCAGAGCGAGCGTTGGGTGTTATATCTTTGTCTTTCAAGAGCTTTGAACGACCGACGCATGCGCTCTGTGGGCTTGCAATGCCATATGCAGCCATATGTTTACATCTGCCGTCCCTCAGTAATATTGTCACCGCAGTCATTTGAAGACAATGCGCTGTGTAGAAATTAGTGTTGGTGATTTTAAGGTACAGTGCTATTTCTTGTCTCATATTCGCCAGTTTATTTACGCGAACATATGGACGGTGGGTATTCCATGTCGGTAATTTATTATAGTTCGATGTTGTGTTTATGTCCGACATGTTGGATTTTGAGCGCATGCGCGAAGTTATCGTTACCTAATTGGTCAATGAACGAGCTCTGATTGGCTGGAGAAACTGTATCATAATGGAAAACAGTGTTATAATGACCATCATTATGATACAGTTAACTGACACATAATAGTGAGGGTCGAACATAAATTAAATTTTGTAGCATACAGTTCTGCTTCTACTGACTAACACTAGAATTGTCTCCGTGCTTTACTGGGAATTAGAGAAAAGGGCATATTACTGTATATTCGTTTCATAGCACATCGATGCTGCTATAACTACGGCATTTGGTAACGTGTCAATTGTGAGAGATTAAAAGAATAATAAAGAAAGCTTTTCAGTCGGTCAACAAAACTCTTTCGTGCCCAATTAAATTAGGCATGTCATTGGGCACCAAAAGAATTGTGTTTAGTGACTCAATAGCTTTCTTTATCAGAACTAGGCAACAGTGAAAAATGGCTTCTATCACTTCAATTCAAGATTAAAGGAAATCTCCTGAAAGTTGATACTTACGCTAAGACCAAATGAATTGAATTCAAGGTTACAAAATATACTGCTCAAAAAAATTAAAGCACCACTTTTTTCAAAGGCCACCAAATTGTGAAAAGTTGACCTACAAGCTCGAAATCTCAGTACGACGTTTATCCTGACGCCTACCAAGCATATGCTTCAGCACAACTCCCCAACTTGAGTAGTTTCGGGGTAGCACCCCGAAAACCAGCCCATTTTCGAAAACCGCAAATTGAAGTTTGCGAAAAACGCTGCAGGACTTGTCGCAGGTTGCCCAAGCAGTCAAAAATGAATGAGTCTTACTCTTAAAGGTTCCACAAACACGTAGAAATCGTTACATTTGACGTTTGGGCATTTTCAACCCCCTTCATCATCCCCTAAACATGGACTACCATTGGGGGCGTCTGAGAAGGTACCGGGTGTGTTTAACCATCTGAAAACCTACACACCGTCCTCAGTTGCTGATTGCAGTAAGTTCTTAAGGCCTCCGGCAATGTCCACACCCCCTAACACCCTCAACTGGCATGGGACCAAACCACCCCCTCTCGATTCACCCCTAAGGAAGGTTTTAATCGAGATGTTTATCAGTGCTGTGAATGCGGGGGTCTTCCCCTACCGTTTCAAAAAAGGAGCTGTGCCTTTGTCACCACCCCTTCCCCTGCAACCCCCGTTTGTATGATTTTTCGAATCAGGCCCATTTTAAGGGCTGAAACGAGATCTTAATCGCTGAAAGGGCTGCAAAGGTCCTTATAAGTAGTGGTGACACGAAATCAACCCCTTCCGATCGATGATTGACATTCCGTCCCCCAAATTCGAAATTTTTGCACCCCCAACCCTCCCTGTCTGGACGCGTAACGCGTCATGGCAGAGTTTTCAGAGTTGGATGGAAATGAAGCTTATGGCCTGCAATGGAGCCCAAAGCAGCAGGATGGATAGAAATTCATCGGTAGGTTGGGAAACGGGACCTAAATTTTTCAAAAAAGTGTACAGCCTACAGTAAGTACGCCCTGCATAGGCAACCCACATCACGTCCGTGCGTGTGGGTTGCCTATAATCGGCAATAGGTTACAAAGTTTGGCAATGAGAGAAAAATGACGTGATGTGGGTTGCCTATGCATTGGTGTATTTACTAGAGGCTGTTAACTTTTTTGAAACATTTTGGTCCCGTTTCCCTACCTACCGATGAATTTCGATCCAACCTGCTGTTTTGGGCTCCATGTCAGGCCATAAGCTTCATTTCCATCCAACTCTGAAAACTCTGCCATGACGCGTTACGCGTCCAGACAGGGAGGGTTGGGGGTGCAACAATTTCGAATTTCGGGGATGGAATGTCAATCATCGATCGGAAGGGGTTGATTTCGTGTCACCACTACTTCTAAGGACCTTTACAGCCCTTTCAGCGATTAAGACCTCGTTTCAGCCCTTAAAAAGGGCTTGATTCGAAAAATCATACAAACGGGGGTTGCAGGGGAAGGGGTGGTGACAAAGGCACAGCTCCTTTTTTGAAACGGTAGGGGAAGACCTCCGCATTCACAGCACTGATAAACATCTCGATTAAAACCTTCCTTAGGGGTGAATCGAGAGGGGGTGGTTTGGTCCCATGCCAGTTGAGGGTGTTAGGGGGTGTGGACATTGCCGGAGGCCTTAAGAACTTACTGCAATCAGCAACTGAGGACGGTGTGCAGGTTTTCAGATGGTTAAACACACCCGGTACCTTCTCAGACGCCCCCAATGGTAGTCCATGTTCAGGGGATGATGAAGGGGGTTGAAAATGCCCAAACGTCAAATGTAACGATTTCTACGTGTTTGTGGAACCTTTAAGAGCAAGACTCATTCATTTTCGACTGCTTTGGCAACCTGCGACAAGTCCTGCAGCGTTTTTCGCAAACTTCAATTTGCGGTTTTCGAAAATGGGCTGGTTATCGGGGTGCTACCCCGAAACTACTCAAGTTGGGGAGTTGTGCTGAAGCATATGCTTGGTAGGCGTCAGGACAAACGTCATACTGAGATTTCGAGCTTGTAGGTCAACATTTCAAAATTTGGTGGCCTTTGAAAAAAGTGGTGCTTTAATTTTTTTGAGCAGTATATTTGGCTTCTGTAAATGAGAATTAAGAAATATGAAAGAGGTAATATATCGGTTAATATTAAGGGGCAGATGTCCTCGTAGTTCCGCCCCTTAAAACAACAATAACTAACTCGGTTAATATTATTCTCACCCAAAAATTTGATTGTAGGAAAAGTTAATGCATCCTTCATGTCATATCAATTTCTTCATTCGTGTTACAATTTTCAGCCTATTTTCATTTATGAAAAAAAAATGCTTACGAGATCACCTTTTGTCCGTGTTTGTGTGTGTGTGTGTGTGTGTCTGTGTGTGGGCCTCCCCCTAATAAAATCTAAACGGCTCGAGCAATTTCAAACTCAGTACGGTCATAGTAATATATTGTCCAACCCCGACTGCGCCCTTCAAATTTTATTACATCTCACCAATCCAACATGGCGGCTGTGCGAAATATTCCACCGGCATTCTATATCTCCGAAACTGTTACTGATATCACCCTGAAATTTTGTACAGTAATAAAGGGTACTACTAGACGTTTACGTATGTAGCTCTCAAAAACCTCTTAAGTACAAAACGAACCTGGCGGCCAAGCGAGGTTGAAATATTTAAAAAGACTTTTGTCGCGATTAAACTACCCGAATGCAGTGAAACACGGTACAGTACATGGTTGTACACATTTTAATGCACTGACATCTAATTTAGATTACATAACGTAAAGATAGTGGATGTGCCAAACATTTTAAAATTAAGTTTTTATTTTTTGTGTCATAATCATGCGATCGAATCGAAGTCAACGTTTGAATAATGGACCTACGCAATAATCTTCATCCAATAGTACATAAGTCTATGGCCTACATATATAAAAATTACAACATGACGACCATGGGAAGTATTTAGACGGTTCTCAATATCTACTAATCAAACTGCAGCAATAAAACTGAAATTTTGTATGTTGACAAAGGCTATGAATATAAATTCATCTATGGGACTTTCAATAACCTGATGAGCACAAATCCAACATGGCGGTGTCGAAAAATTCAAATGTTCAAAACGACGTTTCTCGTGATTTAACCATCTGAATGCAGTGAAATTTGGTATGGTAAATGCTTATAGACATTTCAATCCACGGACATCTAACTTATTTTAATTGTTTTCATAACCACATGATGGTTTTTATTTCTTGAATTCTAATCGTTCGATTGAAGTCTTGAGTAATACACTTACGCAATAATCTTCATGTAATAATCTTCATCTCTATGAACTACATTTATAAAAATCCAACATGGCGACCATCTGAAATAGTTAGACGGTTCTCAATATTTACGAATCTGTTACAGTAAACAAACTGAAATTTTGTATGTTGATAGAGGCAATTAACATAAGTAGGATATATGAAAATAGGCTATATAGTTCTTCACGGAACTAGTTGTTAAATTTTATTCCGTTCATTCCTAAGGTACCGCATTAAATATTTTGCCTTGTATATTTTTTGAAATGCGTTAAGTTACTGTATGAAAAAGTGGAAACCCTGATTTAGATGGGTGTGGTAGGAACGCAATATAATTTACTCACTTTCCCTCTTGAAGCTGAGTGTCCTCCGTTTTAGCCCCCAGACCAGTATTACCTTTCTTGGGAGAGCCAGGAATGAAACCTGAGACCGTGGGAATAGCAGCCGATACCGCTAATCACTACATTCCGAGGCGGTCCTTCTCTAGAGAGAAGTTGTACCAAATATGTTAATGGAATCCACGTTTTTCTCCAATTACGTGGCTATAAGTTTCCTCATATTTCGCTTTAAGATGGTGACAATCCTAATCTGAAAGGACCTAAGATCCCCTATGTGGGTCGTGAATATTTATAGTCAAACATATCCTTGCTGAGAGTAGCAGTTATGAACACACCAAGATTCCACAAGCCAAACACGATACAAATCTTCAATTTCCGGGACAGAGCGAATGCTTGTGCAATGGACCGTCTCCTATGGCTCGTCAGCTTCCCGATTACATGCAAATATACCTAGTCTCATTTCTTGGCAAAAAATTGGGAAGGGTTAACAGAGTTTTATCATCGAATTATAAAACTAACCATAGGCACTGACTTCCGGTGTCTGACACTTTCTGTCCCCTGAAGGAAGAGCATCACGCTCTATAATATTTCTACAGGAGCCTGACAAACGCATTAGTGCAATTTGTCGTTCTTTAATTGACAAGCAGAACAAACGTAGTTCGAATGTTTCTGAGTACATTAAATGCACGGTGATGGTTTCAATAATTGGTTTATGTTCGACGGTGCCGAAATGTAAACATTATGTGTCGGAAAACTGTATCTTAATGAGGCTCATTATAACACTATTTTTCATTATGAAACAGTTTCTCCCACCAATCAGAGCTCAAGAAACAGTTGTGGGCCCAATTAGGTAAGGATATCTTCACGCATGCGCTCAAAACCCAACATATTTCTATGTTGGCAAGCAAAGTGAATGGTCTCTGCTTTTGGAGTGCCTTGACCACGCATGCGCTCTGTTCAGTCAGCAAAGCCAGCGCAAAACATATAATAAAGTTACAATTATCTTCGAACATAAACAGTCGTATGCAACTCGACTATAATGGTAATTAAGACACTCGTACGGAAATTATAAAACTCGCTTACCCTCGTTTTATAAACATACTCATGTTTTAATTATTGCCATTATAGGCTCGTTGCATAATGTACTAATATAATACATCCATAAGTATTCATATGATTCAATTAAACACTATTGAAATGTGAAGAAAAGAGCGAGTGCTGCAGCCATGAAAGAAAACAGTTCCCGCGCAGACTATACGTGCAAAAGTTGTACCAAAGATTACTTACGGGCTGGAATTCATATAGCCTCATGTGACAAAAAGTGACCTCAAAATGATTGAGCCGGTTAAATCCATCAACATAAAGAAACTGTTGTGTGAGTCTAAATACACTCCGTCTAGTCTCACGTACGAATTAGCTAGAGAACCTTTCTTTATAGATCAATCAATGATGGAGATAGCTTGCCAGGGTGGGTGAGTGGTTAACGTGTCGGACTACCAACCCCAAGATTGCAGGTTCTCCCCTGGCCGTGGTAAGTGATTTTTGAAAGGCGACAAAAATCACGACATGGATGTCATACGTTGTGGCATGTTAAAGAACCCATTTGAATTCAGTAGGCCGTGTTCAATGACAAAATTAATCTCGGGATTTTCCGCCAACACAAAGTTCCTCCATTCTCTACTAGAAAGCGTTGTAGTGTCAAGGAGCTTAGATATCTAACCTCCTTGACTTTCACAGCATTCAAAGGAACGACGAAATTCGACATGCAAGCTGCCCTCTCGGTGTCAATTAACAACGCTTGCACCCGGCACCCGAGGCCATACGATATTATTATTATTATTATTATTATTATTATTATTATTATTATTATTATTATTAACGATGGAGATGGTCCTCCCATCGACTGGAACTTACCAGGCCTTGTTGTTGGAGTTACAATACAAAACGAGAGAAACATGGGAAGATTTTTATGGAATGGAAGCAATGTACAACTGGCAATGGATGAGGGCAGGATACGACCTGCGCCACTCAGAGACTCGATTTTCTGTTCACGGTTTTCACTTCCGAGCGTGGTAAAAGTCTTTCATGCCCCAAGTGGGGCGTGTGTGTGTGCAAGTTGTGTGGTGATAGCTGTGAACGTGATCACGTACTGCATTGCAAACAGAGGCTTAAGTCCCTAATAGAATTCTGTAGTGAATGATGTACAGCACCTCTTTTTACTAATGGCCATTGGTTGTAATTAAATCTATTATTAAACACTTATTCCAAATCATTCATGAAATAGTCAATATAAATGCAACTCGTAATTTTGAAATCTTCTAGGTAATCCTCGTCACTATATTCAAAAGTGCTGATACTTTACTCATTTCTAGATATTTATAAATAACACCAATTACTTTGAAAGATTGACTAGGTCAAAGGAAGCTCAAAATTATTATTTAGTATGTTATTCATTCGTAGACAGGAGCTCAGGTATAACACAGTGGCTGGAAAACGATATGGCAAGACATAATTCTGGAGCTAAAAATTGGAAACCACGGAAAATAATTTCGAGAACTGCTAACGGTGGGGTTCAAACCCACATAAAATGATTCTGAAGATAGCATAGCCCCGATATCTAGTGATACGTCGTCGTACGTGTAGCTACCGCTGTCGGTAAACTATCAAAATTATACCATAGCAATATTGGATGCTCTACTTCATCTCTCCCCCTCAAAATCTGGTCTACTGGAATTGTTCGTTTGTGGCTTAACATAGTTTAGTTCACCGGTCTTCATTCAGTAAAATGAAACCCTGAATTGTTCGCACTAATTGGAAGCCATATGTTCCAGTGTTGCGTATAAAAACGGTTGGTTGTAATTCTTCAGTCGGTCAACATGAATTTTCCCAATGACTTGTGGAGGGGGTACAGTGTATAATACAACTTTATAAGTAAATAAACGAAGCCTCCGTGGCTTAGGCGGCAGCACGCCGGCCTCTCACCACTGGGTCCGTGGTTCAAATCCCGGTCACTCCATGTGAGATCTGTGCTGGACAAAACGGAGGCAGACAGGTTTTTCTCCGGGTACTCCGGTTTTCCCTGTAACAATTTCATTCCAGCAACACTCTCCACTATCATTTCATTTCATCTGCCATTCATTTAATCATTGCCCCAGAGGAGTGCGTCAGGCTTCGGCAGCCGGCACAGTTCATATCCTCGCCGCGAGTTGGGGGCTTCATTCATTCCATTCCTGACCCAGTCGGAGACTGGAAGCAGGCTGTGGATTTTCATATAAGTAAATAAACACTCCTGAGTAACAACTACATGTATTTTTCTTTCGAGAGTGTATATTTACTTAGAAAGTTACATACATTGTACCTCCAGCCAGTCACGCACTATGAAACTCTTGTATCACAACCAGATCCTGTCTATGCCCAAGATAGCGGGTTCGAACCCAGGCGAAGCCGTCGGATATTTAAGAGCGTTAAAATCCCTCCGTATGCCTTCCTTCGGAGGGGAAGTAAAGCCGGTGGACCCATGTCATAGATTTATGGCATGTTAAAGAACCTTCCACTAATTACACCTATGTGAAGCTAAATTGCATAGGTTAAGAATGTAAACAACGCTCTTAGGTCCCTACGTTCGTTGCCAAGAGTCGACTGAGGTGGCGTCTAGTAGCTAAGTTCTGAACTAGGCCTAGTAGTCGTTGACGGTGGCGTTTCGCGGCAAAACCAGGAACTATTTGATAAATTCAAAATTGCAGTCCTTCCTTGAATTAAAAACAGATACACACTAATACAGCCATCACAATTAACACCGGTTATCAGACAGATTCTACACACACCCAAAGTACATGGGGCTACATGACCGCGTTGTCGCAGCCCCTAAACTAAGGAACCAACCAACAACCAGAACCTGACTATGTCACATGACTATATATTTCATCATTACAGCACACAGTGGCTTCATGTAATTGATATTCATGATATCATTTATTCTAATGTACCACATGTTTCCATAAAATAAAATATTGAATTAGGCTAAATTGAATATTCCGTAAATACATACTGCATATCAAAATAGTTCTGCATATTGCCAACGGCGCTACATTCTGTAGCTCTTTTAATAGTAGCTTTATTATCGTGAAAAGAAGCCATTTTTCAGTGTTGCTTAGTAAACCAAATTTTTCATTCTTTTCGGTCGGTCAACATGACTGTACCCAATTGTAATGAGTGTAATAAAACTCAGCAATTCTCCTAGGTTAGTGTCATGTCTTGTGTGGGGTTTCGCCTAGGACAGTGTGGTACAACCCTCGGCCCGCCTATTCATTGTTGTTGGCCCTTGCCCTTCTTACTTCCCTTCACTCTTCGACAGTTGTAATCCGTGGCGTGCCTACTTTAATTTTCACTTTCATTCAATTATGTTACCAAGGAGCCAGGCTGGAAAGGAAAGATCCCGAAAAATACGCCAGTAATCAGAATTGTCTTTCCACGAATACGTACGGCACGAGAAGCCTCCAAGTGACAACTAGTTGGCTGCCAGTGATTGGCTTCATATTAGTTCGCGATCGTTCGTGTGCTGCGGCTGATTTCCCTATAAAAGGGAGCGCAGGGCTGTTCGAAGAGGTTGTTTTTGACGAGAGAGGTAGTTCGAGAGATATAGTACGACGAGAGTTTGTTGTCATCGTTGTTGCAAGAGCGGTACCTAATATGGCGGGACTTAATAAACGGCGTGTTGAAGGTGAGAAACGACAATTTCAGTCAAAGTGGCAGGGAAGTACCTTTTTTGTTGAACATAATGGAAAACCACAGTGCGTTATCTGTTCTCTAGTCTTAGGTGTTTCGAAGGAGTATAACGTGAATAGACACTATACCAGCTTGCATAAATCAAAATAAGATCAATACCAAGCAAGTGCCAGATGTTGTGTGTTTAATGATTTGAAGCTGAAACTAAACAAGACAGAAGAATATATTTCAGCAACCGTCAAACACTCCAAGTTTAAAGGCATCTTATGTGGTATGTTTAGAGCCACCGAAGCTAAAAGTAAAACGTCGTTTAGGGATGGTGAGCTCATTAAGAGATATGTGCTGTAAAAATGGCATCTTCATTCGGAGATAATAGGATGGCTAAAAATTTTGAAACAGTTTCCTTGTATCATCAGACAGTTAGTACAAGAATTAATGATACGGCTGGTGAACTTTCAGGTTCTCTCAAGAGCATTTTGGAAAAATTTGAATTTTACTCTCTAGCTCTAGATGAGAGCACAGATATTGCTGACATCGGCCAGCTCCTTATCTTTGTCAGAACAATAAACGAAGAATTTGAAATTCATGAAGAACTGTTGGAATTAAGATCATTAGAAACCAGCAAAAAAGGTATTGACAAATTCAACGCACTGGATGATGTCGTTACTAAATATGGAGGTTTTGTGAAGTGCTATGGCATTGCAACAGATGGAGCTAAAGCAATGGTTGGTCCTAACATTGGTTTAGTAGGACTGTGTAAAGAAAAAGGATTGAATTGTTTGTTTTCCCACTGCATTATCCACCAGGAGGCTCTCTGTGAAAAATTATAAGGCTCAGTGCGCCAATGAAAACTGTTGTAAATACTGTGCATTCAATAAGAGGAGGCAATAAAGCCTGTAGACACAGAGCATTTATTGCATTCCTGGACAATTTGGAAGCTGAGAATAGTTGGCTAAGTGCTGGAAATTGCTTGCAACAGTTTTTTGGGTTGAGGAACGAAATTCTTGCTTTTCTCAAAAATGAAAACATTGGGCATGAGTATCAAGAAAAACTGGAAGAAATCCAGTTTTTAAATAATTTCTCTTTTCTGACAGATTTAACATCCAATCTAAATGCTTCAAACCTGAAACTACAAGACAGAAAACAAAATATCTCCCAGCTTTATGGACATATTGAGGGCTTCGGCAAAAAACTTGATGTAATGCAAATTGCATTGAAGGCAAATAATATGGCACACTTCCCATCTTGTCAGCAGTTGAAAGAAAAATTCCTCTCGGCACGCCGGAAGGCGGAGGTAGATTTCACCGGACAAACTATGGGTTAGGCAATAATAGGCAAAATATGCAGGTTTTCGTAGGAGGATCAGACCTCATTTATTGTGAGAAAGTATTTTACAATTGGAGGTTAATGAACTTTTTTTTCGTCTTTCTATGCATATTTTGAACATTTTATTGTCTTATGTGGATGGTAACCTTCTTGTCATTTGGGGTTCATTTTTATACTTGTGATCACACTGTCCTTATACAAGGTTTGGAACTGATGTGTAACTATCGAACAGTCTGTTACTTCTTCACGCAAAATTTTATCTCCCGCCGAGATGTTGGTTGGTTCCTCAGTTTAGGGGCTGCGACAACGTGGTCATGTAACCCCGTGTACATTGGGTGTGTGTAGAATCTGTCTGATAAACTGTGTTAATTGTGATGACTGTATTAGTCTGTAATTCACGTAAGGTCTGCAGACGGTCAATTTTAAGTAGTAGTACCCAATTTTGTACCAAATACTACCGTCAAACGACACCTAGCTGTGAACTTGGCTGCTAGATGCCACCGCAACCAGCAACTTGCAACGAACGTTGTAACTTCCCCTCCGAAGGAAAGCATGCTGTGTGATTTTTAGCGCTCTTAGAAAATCCGGCGACTTTGGCCGGCTTTGAACCAGCGACCTTGGGCATAGAAGTTCAGCATGCTACCAGTTAGCCGCTTCCCTCATAGTCAGATGGAACAAGAAGTTCCGTGACGAACTAATGAGCCTACTTTTCTTAAAATTATGATTCATGCCAATGATTAATCTACAGTAGCCTATATGAACCTATCTAGAATAATCACGAAATTAAGTTGGTAATATCGAAATGTCTTAATTAGTTCGAAATACTGTATACTAGGCATAATGTAGCCTAATAGAGCAATAGAGTTGTTAGCCCTGGTGACTGAATATATTCTTAATTACATCTCTTCAGGTACAGAATACAAAATGTGGTTGAAGTCCAAAGGACGTTACATGGAGTTAGACATTGGATCTATTATTACACGTAAAAGCATGTTGGCAACAATGTCATCCGAGTGCTGGTCAGAAATAATCTGAAATATTATGATATCTTTTTGTGCCAATTTTGGATGAAATCCATTTTGTTAATATAGAAGTTACATGTATTTTAAAATTGGACCTATCAGCAAGAATCATGTTGGCAGCACTGTTTTATATTAATTACTCCAAATTAATCTAGAATGTCAGGTGTATACGTGTGCAAAGTATAGAGTTGTTGGCTTGCATACTTTCTGATATATTGATATTAGGGTAAAACAATATAGACAGCATTTATTAACAGTTGGCAGCCCTGATTGTTCTTAACAATACCTATAGTCATATCTGTTATGTTCCACATAGCACATACGAAATTTGGTTGAAATCCAACTGATAGTATAGAAGTTACATGTATTTAAAAATTGGTACTATCAGCAAGCTTATAATCATGTTGGTAAAACTGACGTATATAAGTCACTCCAAATTAATCTAAAATGTCAGGTACTATACGTGTGCATAGTTTAAAAGCTGACGGCTTGCATACTTTCTGATATATTGGTATTTGGATAAACAAATATATGGAGAGAACAATTATTAACAGTTGTCAGCCCAGGTGGCTCTTAAGAATGAGCTCTGTCATATCTGTTTATGTGAACATATTACATATTATATGCATTTTAAAATTGGACCTATCAGAAGGCTTAAAATTATTTTGGCAACACTGTCATGTATGGCCTCCTGGAAATTAAACTGAAATAGTATTATCTACATGTGTGCCAATTTTGGAATAGCTCCCATGCATACATTCCACGATATCCAACATGGAGCTCAAATTTCTAGTGCGTTTTTTAGCAGTTGGTAGCACTGACATCTTTTTCAAATATGGGCCTGAGATATTCCGGTATACATCTTTTCTCATACTAAATTTGGTTTTGATTGCTGCAGCCGTTTAGGAGTTGATAGGGGACACACACACACACACACACACACACACACACACACACACACACACAGCCAGACAGACATACACACATTTTCCCGGATCGATCTCATAAGTCTACTTTTTCCTCATTTTTGCAAAGTGTGAAAAGTAGGCTAAAAATTAATGTGATCTCGTCAATGGCGTTGTCTTGGCAACCTCTGATAGCTCATCCCTCATCAATTTAGAAACGTTGTCATGGTAACCTCTGATATAACACTTGGCATTTTCTTTAATTCCGAAATCTTATTTCTCATACCTTGGCGTAATGGTGGGTCATATCAAAAATTATTTCAGACAAAAGTTTTAGGAAATTATTAGGGGAATATTTTCCATTTCGTACGGTTTTGATATTGTGCCTATTAAGAGAAATATGATTAATGTTTCCCGAAAAACCCACTTTTTTCCACCCTTTTGGTCAATGGTTGGTGCTATCAAAAAACTTATTTGACACAAATTTTTGGCAGTTATCCGACACGTATTATGAACTTTGAATGGATTCGATATTTCACGTATTAAGAGAGGTATAGTGAAATTTCACTTTTTTCGAAAAAAGCCCCCCATTTTCACCCCATTCGACGGATTTTGCTCATTAACGAACTCGACCGAGATTTTAATGGGATACGTATTATGTAAAAATTGCAATAGTTAGCTTTCTAATGAAATCTACCTAAAACAAGTGACATAAATTTTAGTATGTTTCATGAAATAATAATAGATATCAAGAAAGGGTTCCAGAACAAATTCCAGGATTTTGACTCCCTAAAACTAAAACTTGCACTGTTCAACAACCCCATGGATATTGAAGTGAGTGAGGTGCCCTGCGTCCTTCAAATGCAAATTTGTGATCTTCAGGCAGACCCATTCTAACAGACTAAAAAGTCTGATGTCCCTGAAAATGTTTTGGAAACTGATTTCTAAAGAAAGTTTTCCTAAACTGCTATAATTCTCTCTGCAAGTGTTATCGCTGTTTGGCAGTACGTATATGTGAAAAAGTGTTTTTTCTGCTCTCAAAAAATTAAATAAAAAACGAGAAATAGAATTGAAAATGCTTCACTGGAATCGAGCCTGAGACTTTGCCTTACTGAACTTACAGTGGACATTGATACACTTGTATCAGGAAAGCAGTGCCAATCATCACATTGATTTCTCGACTGTAAAATGAAGTGGTATAATAAACTAGTAATATTATACTTCTTTCAATAAAAATTTTAATAAATGTTTTTGAGTAATGTATGTAGTACGTTTTCTTTCTGGATTGTCTCTGGCCCCCACATTCCTATACTAAAGTTTGATTGGCCCTCGGGTAACAAAAGATTGGACCACCCTGGCCTAGGACAACAGTCTGACTCACCAGCGGGCTCTTGATGTCCCCGACCATCATTTTTAGCCTACTTTTCACATTTTGCAAAAATGAGGAAAAAGTAGACTTATGAGATCGATCCGGGAAAATGTGTGTCTATCTGTCTGTCTGTCTGGCTGCCCCCCCCCCTATCAACTCCTAAACGGCTGCAGAAATCAAAACCAAATTTAGTATGAGTAAAGATGTGCACCGGAATATCTCACATCCATATTTGAAAATGATGTCAGTGCTACCAACTGTTGAAAAAACGCACTAGAAATTTCAGCTCCATGTTGGATATCTTGCAAGGTATGCATGGGAGCTATTCCAAAATTGGCACACATGTAGATAAGACTATTTCAGTTTAATTTCCAGGAGTCCGACCATGACAGTGTTGTCAAAATAATTTTAAGCCTTCTGATAGGTCCAATGTTTAAATGTATATAACTTCTACACTATCAATTGGATTTCAACCAAATTTTGTATGTAATATCTGTACATAAACAAATATGACTGCGCGTATTCTTAAGAGCCACCTGGGCTGCCAACTGTTAATAATTGCTCTCTCTATTTATTTATTTTATCCAAATACCAATATATCAGAAAGTATGCAAGCCAACAGCTTTAAACTTTGCACACGTATATTCTGACATTTTAGATTAATTTGGAGTAACTTATATACGTCAGTTCTACCAACATGATTATAAGCCTGCAGATAGTACCAATTTTTAAATACATGTAACTTCTATACTATCAGTTGGATTTCAACCAAATTTCGTATGTGCTATGTGTACCATAACAGATATGACTATAAGTATTGTTAAGAGCAATCAGGGCTGCCAACTGTTAATAAATGCTGTCTATATTTTTTTTACCCTAATATCAATATATCAGAAAGTATGCAAGCCAACAGCTCTATACTTTGCACACGTATAGCACCTGACATTCTAGATTAATTTGGAGTAATTAATTAATACAAGGCAGTGCTGCCAATATGATTCTATGCCTGCTGATATGTCCAATTTTAAAATACATGTAACTTCTATACTAACTAATGGATTTCATCCAAAATTGGCACAACAAGATATCATAATATTTCAGATTATTTCTGACCAGCACACGCATGGTATTGTTGGCAACATGCTTTTACGCGTGCTGATAGATCCAGTGTCTAACTGCATGTAACGTCCATTGGACTTCAACCAAATTTTGTATTCTGTACCTTAAGAAATGGAACTAAGAATATATTCAGTCACCAGAGCTGCCAACTGTAGTGCTCTATTAGGCTACATTATACCAGGTATATTTTGAACTAATTAGATATTTCGATATTACCAACTTAATTTCGTCATTATTCTATATAGGTTCATATTCTGTTGAATAATCATTGGCATGAAAAGTAGGATGTATAGTTCTTCACGGAACTTCTCGTTTAATGAGTGTAATTCCCAAAAATACGAGTATTACATGAGATTAATAAATTCACTTGTATTACTAGTTTCGTCCATCAAGCGATCATCATCAGATGCCTTGCACACAGGCTTCAAATCTATGTCTCGATTATGTGGACGAAGGCATTTTTACAATATATGATATAATCCTAAGAAATACTGCCATTACAGCTGTTAAAAATCAGAAAAGGCAGGACGCCTTAAAGAGCCTTCTAGGCTAAACAAATCACACATCAACTCGTAAATGATCGCTCTCCTTCTTCCAAACTAATCCACAAAGGCTCGGCTACTACTGCCAAGAAATATCTAAAGCAACAAGCCCCCAGAATATAATTCTAAACACTGAATAAGAAAATTCCTACAAGCGTGGTATATTGGCTTTCACGGCCAGTGAATTACTACTCAGAATTTTTTCTAGTTTTATGCCGTGTCTTGTGTGGGGTTCGGCCTAGGAAAACGAAGCTGGCTCATCAGCGGGCTCTTGGTATCCGTGCCTGGACCCCCACAGGAGTAGCGAACTGCGCGCTACCTCCCTTCTTATGAAGATGGTTTACCACCTTCTTGGAAGCCTTTATAGGGAAGTGAAAAGCTGCTTGAGATCTTAGCTCTCGCAGTAAATAAGCGCAGGTTCACTTCATAAGAAGAAAGGTAGCGTAGTGTAGTTTTGTGCACCCTCATTACTGCGCTCCAGGAAATGGATAATCCTACAAAATGCAATCAGGCTGAAAAATTTAGAAAATTCGAATATAGTAAATTATTTTTTGCAATTAGCCTACCTGGTTGGTTCGTTAGAGGCTGCGTGTACTTTGGGTGTGTGTAGAATCTGTCTGATAACCGGTGTTAATTGTGATGACTGTATTAGGGCCGTGAGCCATTGAGGGTGTAGAACTATCCAGGGTGCACCAAAAGTGGTGGGGCTACACCCACCCTGCCTCCTTTAGGGCCTTTACCAGAAGGCAGGAGATACCATGAAGAGGAAAAAAGAAAGTTTGACCCTTCGAAGAATGAGGGATCAGGAGAGATCATACAAGGGCCAACTAAGGCTTGAAATTGAAAGATTCCTTAGACCTAGGATACCCTAATAGGCTACCGTAGGGTCGGAAGAGAACAAGAGTTGACCAAGGGAGGTCGACAGGAAGTATGACAGAGAGGAGTCCAGCAAAAGTTGGTGGAAGCAATGTCATACTCAGCTGGAGTCCCGTGGTCGCCAACCCACGAGCCACTAGTCGAGCAGTGATGTTAATGGCATCCCTTACAACTGATATGCAATAGAGACGCCGGGGTGTCGAAATTCTATCTACATCCTTAACTGCCTACGGCTTACGGTTTAGCCATGTAAAAAGCCCCCGTTAAGCAACACTGGAACTGGAAAGTCGCCCAGAGACGGGATAAGGATGGACGAATTGCTGCAAGTCAACTCCGGTTCACACGTTCGGACATGCCTAGTGGGCACAATCCCTTCTTCAAATGCCTTTGAGCTCAGCCGGGATCGAACTCCTTATCTTGGGGGTATAACGTTTAATACACTGCACCACAATTAATATCATACTATCGCTCAAGTAGGTTATAAGACAACGATTGGAAATTGTCATGAAAAATTAGCGTACATTCCAAACAGAAAGAGTTGACAATAGGAGGTCAGGCAGGAGGTAGAAGAGAGGCGTATCTTGCACGGAAGCAATTGCAGAATCAACTCGAATAGTGACCCTCTGTGTCGGAAGATACCTACGAAGTCATGGGAAAGCGCGGATTAATAACGAGTTACTCCTCCACAAGCCCTCTAAACGGCAGCAATACGAAGAGGTATTGACTAGTCAAGAAATAGGTTCCTGACTACCAACATTCAACTGGGCGGTGGTCTGACTCACAGTAGCTCTTCGATCTCCCTGTATGGCTCTGCTGAGGCAGCGTGTTGTCCGTTCGTTAAACACCTGTGGTCGTCCCGAGCGGCGGTTTACGCGAAGAGTAACATTATCTCTGCGATATTGAAGATCCACCCTCGACACTGTTGACCTCGGAAACCCGAATGCACGTGTAATCTCCGAAATGCTATGATCCATGCGCCGTTCAAAGTCTGTTAACTCGTGACGTGTTGCCATCTTCACTACACTCGTGTCTGTAACAGGCTGCTCTGCTCCACCGCAGCTAGCCGCAACGCTCAGGAGTCATACACGTCATATATTCTCATAGGACTATCTTTCCCGTGACTTTTGGTCACTCAGTGTATTTACTGTAGGCAATCCCCTCCACATGATTCAAGTGTTTACTTTTGGGCAGAATCTGTTAACAGAATTAATTTGCAGTCGGTCAACAAAAATGTGTGCAATTAGAATGGGTGGGACCCCCACAGAGGCACCACAGTTTAAGAGAGGCCTTGCCCTACCAAGCAACAGCTGCCGAGCGATTTAGCCTGCAGATTGTGGGGTGATGCGTGGTCAGCACGTCGGGTACCCTCAACCGTTAACTTGGTTTTCCTGGCGGGGGTGCTGCTCCATTGTTAGAGAACTACTTACTGTAGTTGTTCGCACGAGGCTTTGTGCACCCCGTTCCAGGCTTCACGTCAGCCTGTTAAATCCCTGAGAGGCACGCGCACTACCGCAGCACCATGGGGCCGGCGAGATTGGGCGGGCTGTAACAATTATCATTTTCTCACCCTATTTCCTTTAAGAAAATGCTACGCAAAGCACTAGACAACAACTTTTTAACTTTTTGCTTTTTATAAAGGCCAAAATAGTTGATTTATAAGGATTTGAGTGAGCTGAAGCTGAATATGACAGTTAACAATCTAGATTAGCTCAGGTTTTATGTTCTTCACATATTATAATGGGACAACAATTGTTGGGGTTATTAACACAACTGCGCGGCATTATAACAGCAGTTTTGATTCCACACATTAACTCAGAAACTCTTGTCACAATTCACAATGAAGCACTACGGAAAACAAGTAATCTTAGACTGTGTTAGCTAGGAACAAGATACAGCATTCATTGGCATTGCTGACATTTAAAAAAACGAGAGCTAAAACAGAAATAAGGACGTAACAAACTTCATTTAGCACGAAAACGGGAGCTATAAATCGAAAATTTTTGTCATTTTTAAATTCAGCTCACTAAAATTTATAAAGATTGGGTATTTTTGTTTATGTAAAAATTTTATTGTTGAACAGTGTTATTCATACTTTCGGTAAAGAAATGCGTTATGTGCATGCTGACGATTACTATTATTACTATCACTTAAAACTGGTAATTTATGTATTATCATCGTTTAAAGTAGACTGTTCCAAATACACGAGTTTGAGTATGCGTACACGCGAGTACTCAGCAGTGATGCTCGGAGCACGGTTGGAGAGGGACTGGGGGTGATAGCCAATACGTCACTGGGCGAAGGTCATAGTACAAGTACATGCGCTTCCTGTCAGTCTTGATGTATCCACCGCTTAGTAACGGCAGCCCCTACAGCAGAGCTGTATTGCATATTGCAGGTTTACTGACACAAGGCGGTGAGTACTCAGCTGCTCCCTGACGAGCAGCTCGGCTGGAACAGCCTGGTTTAAAGTCACGCACAATTCCACATGTATTTGACAGCGTGAAGATGGGAATGTAAACCTGGTGCCATAGTACAAACATTTGCCTGGCATGACTGACTGAATAGGCTACTCTGCGACTGGCTGCGTGGCTCAGTGGTAACGTTCTCGCCTGCTGAGTCCAAGGTAGGGGGATCTAATCCCGGCGCCATCATTTGGCATTTGCGCACCCTTAAATGGCAACTGACTGCGCCAGGATTTAATCCTGCAATCTTGGGAACAGAAGGCGAGAACGTTACCACTGAGCCACGCAGCCAGTCAAATGATAAGGAAAGTCTACTGTTATCAAAAAAAGGAAAAATACTTTGCATATTAAGGCTTTCACGGCCCGGATTATTATATAAATAATTCATTCTTTTGGGCTAATGCCGTGTGTATTTTTAATTTAAAACCATACGTTTCGGAGAAACCTTGCCTCCTTTCATTGAAAAAGGAGGCAAGGTTTCTCCGAAACGTATGGTTTTAAATTAAAAATACACACGGCATTAGCCCAAAAGAATGAATTATTTATATAGGAAAAATACTATTAAAAAATCAAAACATTGCTCAGTTGCGAGGAGCAAAAGCAACAACTCGGCAACTGGAGGAAGAAAACGGCTCTTGAAACATCACCGGATGAAGAAACACGAAAGGATGGTACTTAATACACTGAAAGCCAGTGAGGCAGCCCTCTTTAACATCCTACGCTGACTGAACGCAAAGTAGCCCAGGTATTGCTTGTATGTAGGCTACAACAGCCGACTGCACCTGAATGACTGGTTTCCATCTCTCTCGCTCTCCTAGAAGAGAGGCATAACACATCTCTTGGCATCGCCTCACCTGCTCTGCTCGACTCGACGGAGAGAGTTACCTACAATGACGCATGGCATGGTAATGTGTATGTGTATGTGTGTCTTTTTCTCCTTAGCGATGCTCACAGCTAAGATTCCTTGTAAATTGGTCCACATTTATGCAAATGTCATGAGAGAGTGAAATAAAAACAGAAGACCTTGACACAAGGAGAAGATTTTTTTAGGTTCTAGTCACTGTAACCGTGCGTGTTCGCTTCTCTTTAGTTTTCAAATAACTATTAAGACAAGAGAAATTGGAAGCCCGAGTTGAGGGGATGTCGGAGTTGTTATCGGCTGTTTTAAGTCGGTATTTTTCTTCGCACATTAATAATATACGTACAGTATAATAATAATAATAATAATAATAATAATGAAATTTTGATGCTTTTCTGTCGGAAAATACGATTGTACCCAAATGAGATGGATTATTTCCTAATCCTGAAAAAAATACATGAAATTAATAAAATCTCTTGGGAGATATGTGCTTGCCTATTTTGTATTTTCTTTGGAGTTCTGAAGAATATGATGTGACTTTCCTTGTAGAAATTCCAATTTCGAGTCAACTTAGTGGACCTCATTTCGTAATAGGACTAACCACCTACACATGGTTTTGGTTAATAAACATTATGCCTACTCAAAATGTCAGCTCAATTGGTTCAGTAGTTCTAAGCGTGAAAGGAATTACCACGCAAGGTTTCAAGATCTGTGATGCACTCGGTTGAACTTCAACACGAAAAGCCAAGGAAACCATTGCAGTTACGAATAATATGTTGTGACTTTTGCCTGTTGTTAATTTAAAGTACATATCGTGGGCTCCATTTCATGATTGGACTGACCATTTACTTAATATGTTGCCATTTAGCAGATAAGGTTTTCACAAGGTTACTGAATACATATTTTTTTTTGAAATGCATTAGAGTCACGCGGAAAATGCATATGACTTTTCATGTAGAAAATTCAAGTTTAGTTAACATGGTGGATTTGACACTTTGATAGAATTAACCGTTTATTCCTTAACCTATTATGGTTTTAGTAGATTGAGGAAGTTAAGTTTATAAATCTACCAATATCAGGTAAATCAGTTGCCACTAATAGTAGCCTACTGTTTTATGCAGCCCAACTAACGCGTGTTATCAGGAAGGTCGATATTTCTCTGCTTGCATCCGGTAAGGTACTAATGCACTGCAATCATATTCTGCAAACGATACTAGACACAAATTATTTTTCCCCCGATTTGACTGCAGACTAATACGAGGGAAAAATAATATGGTTCGGTATCGTTTGCAGGATATAATTGCAGTGCATTAGTTCCTTATGGGATTCAAGCAGAGAAATATCGACCTTCCTGATAACACGCGTTAGTTGGGCTGCATAAAACAATATTATATGGGGCAGCTGAATCACCTGGTAGAGTAAATAACCACGGTTTTAAAATTATCGGCTATGTGTTAACAGACCACACAATCTTGAAAAATAACTTAAATAGTTTTTGCCTGAAGGAACACCACCAAACCAACTTCTGGTTTATAGTAGTCGTTTCATTTAGGTGCCTCGTGACATCGTGATTATGTAGTCCCGTGTACTTGGAGAGTGTGCAATCATTCTGATAACCGGTGACATTGTGAAGGCTGTAGTAACTTATGTATTTGAAATTGAGGCTAGAATTTGGAAGGAGATGGGCACGTCCACAAGTGAGGAACCATCCTGGCATTTGTTTGAAATAAAAGTGATAACCACGGAAAATAATCTCTATGATAGCTGAGGAGGGAATCGAACCGAAGCCGAGTACACGATGCCCCAAGCCCCAGACCAGAATTACATTTATTGGCAGGGCTGAGAATAGAACTCAGGTCCTTTGGATCTGGAGACAACAGAACGGTGGTTATACAGGGTCATCGAAAAATAATGCCTACATTTTAAATAATTGCTACAAAAAAGTATTGCATGTAATGAAATGGTTTTAACCTTAATATGCGTGGAAAAGATAGGATATTTTTCGTAGGCCTATCCTAGCAAGTTTCAATGTGAGCTACGTGTGTTGCTCTGTAGTCGTGCGTCGAGTGTATCGCGTACCGCGTGAAGGCAGTGAGGCAGAGAATTATCGACCTCCTGACAACACGCATTAATTTTTCTGCATTAAACAATATTATCAAGGCAGCTGATTCATCTGGTGGAGTTAAATTACCGCAGTTTTAAAATGGTTGGCTATGTGTTAACAGACCACAAAATCTTGAAAAGTTACTTTAAAATGACACGCTGTGCAGTTTGTTGTCGGATGTGTTCTATTTGAGCGAACAGAAAGTGTTCAAGCATGTCGAGGTAAATTAAACTTGTAATATTCTTTTTTCAGCGAAAAGGAAAGGTCCAATAACTTTAGTTAGTTAGTTAATTATTCTTGTTTTAAGGAGCGGAACTAAGAGGTCATCTACCCCTCCAATAACTTTGTCATGTAGAAACTCGCACCACACATTGACACAGATTAGACGTCTGCAGAGCAATAAACGGAGCTCACACTGAAACTTGCTAGGGTATGAAAAGAAATGTCATCTTTTCCAGGCATTTTAAGGTTAAAACAATTTCATTACCTGCAATAGTTAGGTAGATTTCATTAGAAAGCTAACTATTGCAATGGGTACCATGTTTCGACTTCCGGACAATTTCGACATATCTTCGCGTTTCATATCCCCTAGACCCCAAAACCACTTTCAGTTCAAAAGGTTTTGTGCACACGATAACTACCGCAATTTTGCACCAATCAGTTTAAATTTGTTACAAAATATGTATCCCTATAAAATCTCGGTCGAGTTCCTTAATAGGCAAAATTGGTCGAAGGGAGTGAAAATGGAGGCCTTTTATTCGAAAAAGTGAAATATTGCTATAACTCTCTTAATATGTGAAATATCGAATCCATTGAAAGTTCATACTATGTGCCGGATAAGGGCCAAAAATTTATGTTTGAAAAGTTTCTTGATAGCACCAACCATTGACCAAAGGGGTGGGAAAAAAGTGGGTTTTTATGGGAAACTTTTTATAGGTATTTTTTTAAATCCAGGCATTATTTTTCGATGATTCTGTATATTATTAGACTATCATTTTTTAAAAATTATGTTCCTAATATTCATAACTTCATGTCAACAATTTTAGGTGCGTAAACTTTCCCTGTTTACTAACAATGTACTTCTTCACAAGTTGCATCATTGCTGCACGAGTGTAGAACTTGCTATTTGTGCAATGTAAACGTAATAACTCTGGAACAATTGTGTTGACAATTGAAAAGAGGTTCTAATGAAATTGCAGCGGGTGGGAATGGTGAATATTTCATCAGTTGGGTGCACTAATTGTTTTATTTCATTAATTGAGAGGCAGCATGTGGGAACCAGTGTGGCGAGTCTCACGTGAACTACGGTTACATGGGAAGTAAACCTCCCCACACGTCTGTTCTAGAAACACCTGCATGCTAGGGATATAGCCTACTGTAATGCATGCACTGCACGCATGCTGGTTATTGTTTCATTTTCGCAATGTCGACGGCAATCTAGCCAGTATTCATATTTAGATCTCGGCCAGTCTCTAGTTTACTGTATTATCTTGGCATTCAGGATGGAGCCGCGCCGTAGATCTGTGATTGATTCCTTCCTGTCAATAAGCAGCCTTCATGATGGGTACGTGTTCGTGCCTATGTATTTATTTTATTTAGCGTATGGCTTTTGGTGCCGGGAGTGTCCTAGAACATATTCGGCTCACCAGAGGCTGTAGCTGCATCAATGCGGACACCCATGGGGTGAGCTACAAGTTCCGTTCAATTTCAAGTAGTTCCAACTTTCACTACCAGATGTCACTGACACCTAGTGGTGAACTTTGGAACTTTGATAGAGCGTTTCAACGAAATCTAACCTACAATTTAGCTTTACACAAGTTTAATTAGTGGAAAGTTCTTTTACATGCCAGAAAGCTATGACATGGGCCCACCGGCTTTACTTCCCCTCCGAAGGAAGGCATACTGAAGGATTTTAAAGCCCTTTGGCCGGGTTTGACCCGCGATCTTGGGCATAGAAGCTCAGCATTATAGAAAGGTCTGGTGCAGGTCTTTTAAGTGGACACCCCTGGGCGGCATCATGAGAATGAAGGCGTCACAAATACCTAGTCCGCGAGCCACACCAATTAACCGTGTGCAGTTAAAATTCCGCGACCCTTCCAATCTCAGGTCAGCATCATATCCACTTAGCTATGATACTAGGCAGTAATAATAATAAAAAATGAAAATCCACAGCCTGCTTCCAGTCTCCGACCGGGTCAGGAATGGAATGAATGAAGCCCCCATCTAGCGGCGAGGATATGAACTGTGCCGGCTGCCGAGGCCTGACGCACTCCTCTGGGGCAATGAGTAAATGCATGACAGATGAAATGAAATGATAGTGGAGAGTGTTGCTGGAATGAAATTGTGACAGGGAAAACCGGAGTACCCGGAGAAAAACCTGTCTGCCTCCGTTTTGTCCAGCACAGATCTCACATGGAGTGACCGGGATTTGAACCACGGACCCAGTGGTGAGAGGCCGGCGTGCTGCCGCCTAAGCCACGGAGGTTCAGTAATAATAATAATAATAATTATTATTATTATTATTATAATAATGTGTAGATTAAGGCGTTCACGGCCCGAAATACTGTTAAAATTATTCATATTTTTGTGATATTGCCGTGTGAAAAAAAATTAAGACTCCTAGGCGTTTCGGGAGGGACCTTGCGTCCTTTTTCAATAGACTTAAAACAGTGACCCAAAAATGTGTGCCAATGAGCTTAGAACAAAATTGGGAAATTGCTCTGTTTCTCACCAGATAACAGCCAGTAGCTTCAGCCTGCTATCTGGCGACAAAAACAGGAATATATATAGTTGTTTTCTTTGTTTTTCTAAGCTCATTGGCACACATTCTTTTGTCACTGTTTTAAATCTATTGAAAAAAAGACAAGGTCCCTCTCGAAAGGTCTAGGAATCTGAATTTCTTATGTTCACACGGCATAATTTTAATACTGATACTTGTTATTCTTACTATTATTATTTTGCTGGTTGTTGTTGGTTCACTATTCGACCTCATGTACTTCTCGTGTTTGGAATCTGTATTAGTGCATGTACTGTGCTAGTGTTTGTGTGCGTTTATTGATCACTGGCTGCTTGGCGCAGCAGTAGCCTAAGTTGACCTGTTGTGCCCAAGTTGTAGGATCGAATCCCGGCACAATCAGTTCGCAATTGAGAGTGCTTGTACAAGGCACGTCTAGAAAGTAAGTTCATTTTCATACGTTGTCCCGGCATCGCTGCAATCGCAGTTTGGCGTATGCGTGGTGGTTGCTCTGAATCAAGAAGAACGAGGTGACGCCATTTTGACGCCTGTTGTTTACGCTTTATAGTGTTTGGTTAGAATGACAAAGTTGGTTGTAAATCCCGTCACTTTTAGGTAGATTTCTTTAGAAAGCTAACTATTGCAATGGGTCCCATGTTTCGACTTCCGGAAAATTTCGACATATCTTCGCGTTTCACATCCCCCAGACCCCAAAACCACCGTCAGTTCAAAAGTTTATATATAATTTATGTATATATGTATCTATATCTATATATATATATATATATCAGTTTCTTGTGGACACGATAACAGCCGTAATTTTGCACCAATCACTTTGAATTTTTTACATAATATGTATCCTTATAAAATCTCGGTTGAGTTCGTTAATGGGCAAAATCGGTCAAAGGGGGTAAAAATGGGGGGCTTTTTTCGAAAAAGTGAAATATCGCTATAACTCTCTTAATACATGAAATATCGAATCCCTTCAAAGTTCATAATATGTGTCGGATAAGTGCCAAAAATTTATGTCAAATAAGTTGTTTGATAGCACCAACCATTGACCAAAGGGGTGGGAAAAAGTGGGTTTTTCGGGAAACATTAATCATATCTCTGTTAATAGACACAATATCAAAACCGCACAAAATGGACAATATTCCTCCAATAATTACCTAAAACTTTTGTCTGAAAGAATTTTTGATATGACCCACCATTACGCCACGGGGTGAACAAAATGATTTAAATTATAAGAAAATGCCAAGTGCCAAGAGAGGTTGCCATGACAACTTTACTTTTAATTGATAAGGGATGACCATCAGCAGTTGCTATGACAACGCCACTGCACGAGATCACATTCAGTTTTCATATGTCAGTGGGAAGCGACTTCGGTATCGGAACTGGTAGCATGCTGAACTTCTATGCCCAAGGTCGCGGGTTCAAACCCGGCTGAAGTCGTCGGATTTACTAAGAGCGCTAAAAAACCTGAGTTTGCTTTCCTTCGGAGGGGAAGTTCCAACGTTCGTTGCGAGTTGCTGATTGAGGTGGCATCTAGTAGCCAAGTTCACAGCTAGGTGTCTTGACGGCAGTATTTTAGGTAGATTTCATTAGAAAGCTAACTATTGCAATGGGTACCATGTTTCGATTTCCGGAAAATTTCGACATATCTTCGCGTTTCACATCCCCCAGACCCCAAAACCACCGTCAGTTCAAAAGTTTATATATAATTTATGTAATATATGTATATATATGTATATCAGTTTCTTGTGGACACGATAACTGCCGTAATTTTGCACCAATCACTTTGAATTTTTTACCGAATATGTATACCCATAAAATCTCGGACAAGTTCGTTACTGGGCTAAATCGGTCGAAGGGGATGAAAATGGGGAACTTTTTTTTTTCGAAAAAATGAAATATTGCTATAACTCTCTTAATATGTGAAATATCGAATCCGTTCAAAGTTCATACTATGTGTCGGATAAAGCTCAGAAATTTATGTTTGAAACGTTTTTTTCATAGCACCAACCATTGACCAAAGGGGTGGGAAAAAGTGTTTTTTTCGGGAAACATTAATCATATCTCTCTTAATAGGCACAATATCAAAACCGTACAAAATGGACAATATTCCCCTAATAATTACCTAAAACGTTTGTCTGAAAGAATTTTTGATATGAGCCACCATTGCGCCAAGGGATGAGAAAAATGATTTCGGAATTATAAGAAAATGCCAAGAGCTATCAGTGGTTGACATGGCAACACTACTAAATTGATGAGGGATGAGCCATCAGACGTTGCCATGACAACGCACTTGCGCGAGATCAGATTCAGATTTCCATCTGACTAAGTGTGAAGCGGCTTCGGTGACGTAACTGGTAGCATGCTGAACTTCTATGCCCAAGCTCGCGGGTTCAAAGCCGGCCAAAGTCGTCGGATTTTCTAAGAGCGCTAAAAATCCCTCAGTAAGCTTTCCTTTGGAGGGGAAGTTCCAACGTTCGTTGCGAGTTGCTGATTGAGGTGGCATCTAGTAGCCAAGTTCACAGCTGGGTGGCGTTGACGTTAGTATCTGGTAGCAACATTAGGAAATACCGCTTGAAATTTAGCGTCTGCATTCCTTACCTGAATTACAGACTAATACCGCCATCACAATTCACACCGTTTATCAGACAGATTCTACACTCACCCAAAGTACACGGGGTTATATGACCGCGTTGTCGCAGCCCCTAAACTGAGGAACCAACCAACATCTCTGCGGGAGATATAATTTTGCGTGAAGAAGTAACAGACCGTTACATAGTTACACATCAGTGTCGAAACCTTGCATAAGGACAGTGTGACCACAAGTATAACAAGTAGTTCAGTGAAGAACTGTACAGCCTATTTTCATATATCCTGCTCATGTTAATTGTCTCTATCAACATACAAAATTTCAGTTTAATTGCTGTATCAGATTCGTAGATATTGAGAACCGTCTAAATATTTCAGATGGTCGCCAGGTTGGATTTTTATTTTTGTACTATTATATTAAGATTATTGTGTAAGTGTGGTATTCAAACTTCAATTGCATGATTAGAACACAAGAAGTAAAAACGAGATTTTAAAATTACGCACAGCAGCCATCTTGTGATTATGCAAACAATTGAAATAAATTAGATGCCAGTGGATCAACATTTGTGTAAGCATTTAAAACGTGCAACGTTTCACGGCACTCGGATAGTTAATTCGCGAGAAACGTCCATTTAAATATTTATACTTCGCGTCGCCGCCATGTTGGATTCGTGCTCACCAGGTTACTGAAAGTCCTATAGGTGAACATATGTTCATAGTCTCTATGAACATAAAAATTTCAGTTTGGTTGCTGTAAAAGATTCATATATATTGAGAACCGTCTAAATATTACGGAAGCTTGCCATTTAGGATTGTTATATGTATAGGCCATAGAGTTATGTACCATTCAAGGTCACTTATTGCCTAGGTTCATTATTCAAACTTTCACTTCGATCGCATGATTACGACACAAGAAATAAAAACTTAATTTTAAAATTTCGCACAGCCGCCATCTTGAGGTTATGTAAACAATTGAATTAAATTAGATGACAGTACATTACAATCTGCAAAATCATTTACTGTACCACATTTCACTGCGCTCAGAGAGTTAACTCACGAGAAGTCTATTAAAATATTTCAAATTCGCTTGGTCGCCATGTTCGTTTTGTACTTTACAGGTTTATGAATTATACATAGGTGAACTTGTATCAGTACCCTTTATCACCGTACAAAATTGCAGGGTGATATGTGTAATAGTTTCGGGGATATAGAATGTCAGTGAAATATTTCGCACAGCCGCCATTTTGAGGTTATGTAAACAATTGAACTAAATTAGACTCCAGTGCATTGCAATGTGTATAAATATTTGCTGTACCAAGTTTCATTACGTTTGGATAGTTAAATCGCGAGAAAAGTCTATTTAAAAGTCTCCACTTCGCTTGGCCGCCATGTTGGTTATGTAGTAACCAGGTTTTTGAAAGTTTCATAGGTGAACTTCTAGTAGTGCCCTTTATCACCGTACACAATTTCAGGGCGATATCCGTTATAGTTTCGGAGATACTGAATGCTAGTGAAATATTTCGCACAGCCGCCATGTTGGATTGGTGAGACGTAACAAAATTCGATGGGCACGGTCGACGTCGCCGGGAATAGTGCTATGAACTTACCGAGTTTCACTGAAATCGCTCCAGCCGTTTAGATTTTATTAGGGACACACACACACCTCTCTCTCTCTCACACACACACACACACACACACACACGGACAAAAGGTGATCTCATAAGCCTATTTTTTCAAAATTGAAAATAGGCTAAAAATGGACTCCAAATGACAAGAAGGTTACCGTCCCCGTAAGACAATAAAATGTTTAAAATATGTTTAAAATGAAGAAAAACAAAGTTAATTAATCTCCAATTATAAAATACTTTCACGCGATAAATGAGGTCTGATCCTTCTACGAAAACCTGCATTTTCTGCCTATTTTCGCCTATCTCCAAGTTTGTCCGATGAAATCTACCTCCGCCTTCCGGCGTGCCGAGAGGACTTTTTTTAGATTAGATCTGTCATTAATTTTCTGAATGCGAAGAACACTAAACCAGTCGTCATTCATCGACAGATTTGCGAGATGTACGTGGAAAATACGATGAGTGATTCAATGATAAGGGCATGGGTTAGACAGTTCAACGGAGAACGTGATCAAGTACACGATGACGAACGAAATAGGTGTCCATCGTTGGTTAAGGAAGGCTTGATTTGTGCCGTAAGAGCTCGTACAGGAAATCCGTTTTACAAACATTCCGCAAATTTTAAGATCTCTTTTTCATGAAATTGTTGACAACACAGATGGCAACGTTTTGTGAAGAAGGCATACGAAATCTTGTGCCACACTATGACAAGTGTTTCCAAAATGGCGGAAACTTTGTGGAAAGATGAATTATGATTTGTAGCGTGTTCTGTAATAAATAATTTGTCTGTATCTGTACTCATTCTGATTTCATTACCAAACGGACAACGTTCTGGACAAACAACGTATGTAAGAGGCCAATGTCAGAAAATTTACCTTCTCATTAAAGATCTTTTTGAGGGCCAAATTTTGGCATCCTGGTGCCTCTAAATGCACAGAAGTTAAAAGCGACGTAGGGCCTTTAAGACTGTTATGATGATGATTATTATTATTATTATTAGTAGTAGTAGTAGTAGTATTAGTTAAGATTAGTAATAAGACAGTCATTAGCCTGGAGTAAAAATGAATAATAATAACACTTTTTCGGCGTATCCCAATTAGTCTAATTGGTGTTGTTGAAACCCACCAGGCTCATTTTGGTTTTGGCTGGGAATTTAAGGCTGGATGCCCTTCCTAACGCCAAGTGATTTTTCAGGCGAAAATTCCACCCCTTTATCGCCGGGATTCGAACTCCGGCCATCCGGGTGAAAGACGAACAGCTAAGCCACAGCGTAATTAAGCTCCCCCCCCCCCCAATAATAATTCTAATAAATAATAATATTAATTTTATTGGTTTTACGTCCCTTTTAACTACTGCGGCTTTCAGAGACGCCGGGGTGCTGGAATTTTACCCCGAAAGGGATAATTAACGTGTCAGTAAATCTACTCACACGGCTCCCTCGCATGTGTGCACCCTCTAATGCCAACTGATCGCGCCAGTATTCGATCTTGCAAACTTGGGCATAGCAGGTGAGAGAGCAATAATGATAGGTCATGGAAAACCACTTCAAGGATGACTGAAGTGGGAATAGAACCCATCGTTACCCAATTGTCCTCACGAATCTGAGTAAAACCCGTTCCGGCCTTCCAACCACAATTCAATTTGGTATTAATTTAAGACGTTAATCTCAATTGATATCCTGCTGGACTACAAAAGATGCTTGCAACTACCAAATGAAGTTGAATGAAATGTGTGTCTTGCCGCTACACAAAGAAATGTTTCGCTATGCGAGAGACTCCAGTGTTAATGTTGTCTAGATCTTTCTCTTGAGAGCTTCTTATGGCCGCGGTTACTACACTCAGTAGGGAGACTTATATTAACGGAGACAATGGAAAACTACATCCTACTTAACTTTATTGCTAAGCGGATTACTTTGTCGGCCACAGTCTCATACAGTCATAGCAAACAAACCCTGCCAAGCGGCAAGGCTAAAGGGAGCACTTCACTTCATTGTACTTTAATGGAAAACACCTGTTAACATCTAATGAACACAATCCATTGTTTATAACAGGTTATTAGTTCATTGGTACAGAGATAAAAACCATCCTTCAAATTTTGACAAGAAAAGTTTAAGAATTGCCGTTGGTTTTGTTTGTTTCCAGTTGATAATTTATTTAGGGGCTCGTGACTTCGTGGTCATTTATCCGCGTGTACTTGGGTGTGTGTGGGGGGGGGGGGTACTAGCCTGATAACTTGTGTTATTGTGGTGCATATAGTAGTGTGTGTATTTGTAATATAGATCAGAAAGCAGGAATGGAGCTTATAGTTTTGCGTGACCGTGAATCTCGCGATTCACGTGACCTCCTTCGATCTCCAGCTCTGACAAGAAATTTAATTGTGGTCTGAGGGCCGGAATGGAGTACACTCAGCCTCGTGTGGTACAACTGAGAAGAAGTGGGTTTGAGTTCCACCGCAGCCATTTGAAAGAGGTTTTCCGTTGTTTCCCACTTCTACTCCAGGCATATACTGGCATGGTTTCTAACTTAAAGCCACGGCCATCTCCTTTCCAATCACTTGACTTACAAATACACACACTAATACAGCCATCACAATAAGGCAGGTTATCAGACAAATTATACACCCAAGTACACTGGGCTACATGACTACCGTACGATATCGCAAATTCCCTAAATAAATCAACAACAATATATAGCACAGGTCATTGTATAGACTCTCTTAGTTCTAACAGGTGTACAATCTGTAAGTAGACAATGCCTTCTGGTTACAATTGACAATTTGTCAAGGTTCATTTGGAGAGCGAGCATTTATAAATGCAAGCATGCCGCACATTCAATGATGTTGGTGTTTTGTGCGAGGTGTTGGTTCAGTTCACACCTGAGTCATGTGTAACTTAATGGATCCATCCTTAACACACACAGTCTTGGGGTACTTCCCCTGTCTGTGTCCTGTGTCTCGCTTGTCTTCCCATGTTCTGGACCTTGGGCTTGATTTCAATGGGCTGCCGAGCATTCAGGTAATAAGGGTAGCCTACTCTCAGCCTTTCTCTTCGCTGCTCTCTGACCCATGTTAGGTCAACAGCTTAGGGCCATCCCTTTCACTATTTTGGTATGGTACACACTTGGGTTTGACAGCTATTGCGCAGCGTCTATAAGATTGATGTTTATACGTTTCATCATGATGAAGATCATTGCTGTCATTTTAAGGTACCAAATCAGTGAGGTCATCTGCCCGTACGTTCCATCATGCCAATGATACATAGACATCACCATTTCAGCTATTTATAATGCAAAGAATTTCTTCGGAAACACAGGTGAACACTAAAATTGTAATTTATATAATTACCAAACCACAATGAGCTGCATCATAATACAGTACCGGTACTTGAAAACGCTGAGATTTACCATATTTCTGGCACATTTCTGAAATCCCCGGGCAGGGACACCAAGAGCCCGCTGACGAGCCAGCTTGGTGTCCTAGGCGAAACCCCACACAAGACACGGCATAAACCTAGAAAAACTGGCCGTGAAAGCCAATTTAAGAAGAAGAAGGAAGATTGTAGTTTTAACGTGACCGTCAATCTCGAGATCATAAGCCACGGGACCTCCTTTTTACGTGGATCCGAACCACAAGACGTGGCTTTTCACTTTTGAAAATCTCACAAGCATTGACCGGGAATCGAACCTGGTCCGCCGTGGTGAGAGGCCAACATGAAAGCCAATTTACTAGAGTTATTATGGTATTAGGTGATATGTCATTTGTTGTCCAACTATGGGATTTATGGCTGATACGCGTAACACAGTACTAGTTGCTGAAAATGTGAAGAACTTGTTGACGTAGTAAGTTGTTGCTGTTAATTCTTTTAGAGACTTTGCGTCATCATGGTCATTTAGCCCCGTGTACTTGGGTGTATACGTGTGTATGTACATATACACATATATACAACTTGTCTGAGAAACGGTGTTAATATGGTATCTGTAGAATATTAGTGTGTGTATTTGTAATGCAGGTTAAAATCGGGAAGGAGGCGGTCGTGGCCTTATGTTAGGACCCATCCATTATTTGCCTGGAGAAAGAGTGGGAAACCATGGTTCCAAGATAGCTGAGGTGAGAATTGAACCCACCTCCTCTGAGTTTTGCCTCCCGGGGCTGAGTGTACCCCACTCCAGCCCTCAAACTAGAATTACATTTCTTGGCAGAGTGGGGAATTGAACCCGGGCCTCCCGTAATCATACAGTATTTATGAAAACGCGCATCTGCCAACTTGAAGATATAAAATATTAAAGGCGGCTTCGGTGGCGTAGTTGGTAGCATGTTGAGCTTCTATGCCCAAGGTCGCGGGTTCAAAGCTAGCCGAAGTTGTCGGATTTCTTAGGAGCGTTAAAATCCATCAGTATGCCTTCCTTCGGAGGGGAAGTAAAGCCGGCGGTCCCATGTCATAGATTTATGGCATGAAAAAGAACCTTCCACTAACTACACTTGTGTGAAGCCAGAATATGTAGGTTAGATTATTTGATAACGCTATATTAGTTCCAACTTTCACCACCAGGTTCTGACTGCGATGGCATCTAGTAGCCAAGTCCGCAGCTAGGTGTCGTGGATGGTAGCATTTGGTAGCAAAAGTAGGAACTACTTGAAAAATGTATTGCCTACAGTCCTTACCTGGATCAGAGATAACACTCACTAATATAGCCATCACAATTAACGCCGGTTATCAAACAGATTCTACACACACCCAAAGTACAAGGGGCTACATGACCGAGTTGTCGCAGCCCCTAAACGAAGGAACCTACCAACCAATAAAATAACAAAACTGCTTATTCACCATCTAATAAGACTGGAAATATGTAACTTCTCAAAGAATGAGTGTTGTATAGAAGATATAGACCTACTGTATAGTACTCACATGATAGCGAATGTACCTGGATTTATATACAGTATATTCCAGATGGCGGTCTTGAGAACAATTGAACTTTAGATCGATTAATGAGGATGTAATTTGGTTATTATTACAAAGGGATGAAAGAAGTGTGTGTTATGAGAGACCTTAGATACTCACGCCACGACGCTGTAGATTTAAGATAATGCACTGTAGCCACATTGAATATATGAGGGTAAAATATTAAAATTGAGTATTCGCCGTTTCATTAATTTACAATTTATAAACTTTTCAAAAAAGTTAGTATAGTATAGGACATTTACTCTGGTGAATTTGTGAAATATTAAAATCTAATTCTCCACACTTATCTCTAAAGAGGCCATGGCTGCTTCTTTATTTCCTATTCCTATCCCCAGTCATGTGTGCATACTAGTATGGACATCACAATAACACAGATTATCAGACAAACACCATATCCATACCCAAATACATGGAGAAGATAACCTAAGACATCCCAATCTTCTAATTGAAGGAGAAACAACTTAATCTTGATCGTAATTTTGGAAGTTTTAGCGTTGAGAAGTTGGTAACACTTAAGGATAAGCGCGTGGCGACTGGAACCATGCACATTGTATGAGACCCTGTTGATTGAAGGCGCACCAGTACCTTCATCTCCCTTTCGCTCATTCACCTCCGGGGATATGAAAAGGAAAGCTTGTAATTTAACGATGATTAAGCGTTTTGTTACAGTAATACTGACAGCTGTGCAGTTCTACGATCACTGTTAGAAGAAAGCAGGCAGCAAACAGCTGTTAACTAATTATGACAATTTATTGTTTACTCATGAATATAATTTTGCATACTTATATAATGGTTGAAATTAGAAACGCAAGGAAAAATTCAAGTGCTCGTTAGCATCACCGCAAGCTATGAATTCACCTTGATCGTCACGCACTGGTGCAGCTTAAATGGTAACTACAGATGAGCGTAACCTCGGGGTCTCAGGCACCTTCCAGGACTCTACTGGATAGGTGTCGTTCCGATATCCGTGGTTCGAACCCAGGCACTGACTGTGGGCACCCTGAATGTAGTTTCCCCCGTGGTTTGCAACACCCTCCAGGATAGTGGCTTATTTCATGACTCGTGGCACGAGCCGGTGGCCAAGGTGGAAACTAGTCCAATCTTTGGTTACTTGTGTCACACCGTCAGCCTGCCTGGTTGACGGGCACAGTTACGCTGTTAGAATATTACCTAGCTCCAGTAATCTGTCATCATTTTACTCTCTCTGATGACATGAGCATCTGTTAGGGGCAGGTGATCTCGCTGCTTCGTTCCTTAAAGCAACAATAACTAACTATACCACCTTTTAGGATTAGTTGTACTGTTGCGAAATAATCAGAAACGCAACATTCTTAATTCATTCAATAAGATTCATTTCTCAGTCCACAATTCACGTTATAACTCCTGTCTAACACAAGTAGCGCGCGCAATTCTGCTGCCTTGTTCTCCTGCTCGTCCCACAAGGCTCAAACAGTTATTGGCAACGGGGGAGAGCGTGGTGGCTCAGCAGTGAAGCTCTCACCAAGGCGGACCGGGTACGGTTCCCGGTCAATGTATGTGAGATTTTTGAAGTGAAATACCATGCCCAGTGGTTAGGATTCAACGTAAAAAGGAGGTCCCCTGGCTCATGATCATGCTATTAACTGTCACGTTAAACAACAAGCTTCCTTCCCTTCCTTGCTATTGTCAACAAACGCAGCCAAGTCCAGCGGCACTCGTACCTTGAAGGCTTAATACCAGCAGCAACAACAACATCAACAAACATGAATGGCATTAGGGTGTTTGAATCCAGTTTCAGTGTTGCCTTAGTAATCAAAACTTGATGTTTTTTAGTCGGTCAACACGATTGTACCCAATTGTGATGGGTTATACCCTAATCTTGAAAAAAATGTACATGAGTTTAATAAATACATCCAATTGTATTTTTTTTTCAGGATTTATTAATTTATTAATCTCATGTGAATATTTTTCGGGATTAGGGTATAACCCATCACAATTGGGTACAATCGTGTTGACCGACTAAAAAACGTCAAATTTCGAACATGAATGGCAGTTGAGCTACAGTATATCCTGATGGTCTCGAGTTCTAGTCCAGTATCTTATGAGTAATCACCTTGAACCGGGTGAGTTAGCCGTGGTGGTTACGGCATGACTGATGGCAGTCGCTCACATCCGGGAGGCGAGGAGGTTCGAATCCCCCTGCCGGCAACCTTGAAGATGGTCTTCTGTGGTTTCCCATCTTCCTTCCAGGCAAATGCCGGGGTTGGTCCCTAACTATAGGCCACAGCGGCTACCTTCCAACTCCTGTCCTTACATTCCAACTTCCTTCCTTCCCTCCCAAACGGTACTTGTAGCTCACCCATTGGGTGTCCGTCTCGAAGCAGCTACAAAACTGGCGAGCCGAACATGTCCTCGGACACTCCCGGCACTAAAAGCCATACGCTAAAAAAAAAGTCACCTTGAGTATATGATTCACCATATCCACTCTTAAGATTGCCTCGAAATAGAACCTTTTTTATAAACAGAGGCATTGTTCGCAAGACTTGAGAAACTCCCATATGAGATTACGAAAACTGCCACACACATTAATAACCTACTTCCACCTCACCTTACTCCGAAATGTAAATTACAACAAACCTGTAGATGAAGGCTTTCACGGCCCGGAATACTATTACAATTATTCATGTTTTTGGGATATTGCCATATCAATATAAAACTTAATATTCTAAACGTTTCGAAAGGAACCTTGCCTCCTTTTTCAATAGAATTAAAACAATGTGGCCAAAGAATGTGTTTCAATGAGCTTACAAAAACTACAGAAATTCCCCTGTTCGTTACCAGAGAGGAACCAGAAAACACTGTATGAACCTTGGTAGAAAAGCGCGCCATTTATTTATTTATTTTTTTTTATTATTTTTTTTAGCGTATGGCTTTTATTGCCGGGAGTGTCCGAGGACATGTTCGGCTCGCCAGTTTTGTAGCTGCTTCGAGACGGACACCCAATGGGTGAGCTACAGGTACCGTTGTGGGGGGGGGGGGGGAAGTTGGAATGTAAGGACGAGGAGTTGGAAGGTAGCGGCTGTGGCCTATAGTTAGGGATCAACCCCGGCATTTGCCTGGAAGGAAGATGGGAAACCACAGAAGACCATCTTCAAGGTTGCCGGCGGGGGGATTCGAACCTCCTCGCCTCCCGGATGTGAGCGACTGCCAGCAGTCCTGCCGTAACGACCACGGCTAACTCACTCGGTGCCATATTAATTTGAACGGCGGACAGAGTAGTAAGGAAGCGAAGGAAATGAGGGCGGCGGAAAAATTGAGACTCCTCGAAGAATGAGGGATATGGCTTTATAATCTTATTGTTAAGCATAGTACAAACAACGTGAATCAATTTCTTTTTGGGTTTACATTAATGTGGGATTTTTAATAATTATTTGATTCTAATTTTAATTTTTTGTTAAATGTTAATATATGATGATGATGATGATAATTGTTGTTTTAAGGGGCCCAACATCTAGGTTAATAATTGTGGTAGAGTTACTCATAATAATCCAGAAATTGGCATTGCACATCCCATTCCCCAATTGCTGAGAAAATATACTTACGTTAGTATACTTAGTATCTCAGAAAAACAAATTTGCTGAGAAAACCAATACAAACAAGCTGTACTGTCATAATGATAACTGTTTCTGAATCTTACCACTTGTGTTCAATGATTTCCTGCATCATACTCACCTTCTTTTCTATTTTTACAATCCCCTCTGTGCGTAGGTAGTAGTATTTTCTAAATTATTTCATTTAATTATGTAATATTCACAAAATTTACCAAGAAATGACAACTGTCTGTGCCAAGTTAAGGTAATTAAAATAAAAGGAAAATATATTGCGATATCAGTTTCAAATTTCATACACTGGAGCATTATATACTGCGAAGTAAAATTAGCAAATCAAACAATATTTTATTTATATTTCCCCAGTTAACGCCCACTTAATTGTTAACTAGGCAACACAGGAAATAGCTTCTATAACTTAGGGTATCTTTTGTCATTATTTATCACAGGCATTTTCGTTTTCTATGTTTCTAACTTTTGGGACATTCCTGAAACTGGTAGATTATAATTAATGCCTCAATGTGTGGGCAGGCCCGGCGAAAGGGAGGGGCAAACGGGGCTCTTGCCCCAGGGTCCGGATTTCCTGAGGGGACTGAAGTGGTATAAGGACATAGAGTGGATAGCTTTATTTAATATTATGTCAACATTATTATGAAAAATTTCTGATTTTCTGATATGACTCTCGGTGTAAACACAGCCAATGAATACTATCCAAAATATTACGAAGAGAAAATGTTATTCATTTTATAAATTACCTTTGTTTTTTTTTCATTTTTCTTTCGAAGAAATGGCAACGTTGCCAGAGTTGTGTATTTAACTTATAACGTGCTGAAATTCAAGAGCACTTTGTGGGGCGTAAAGTTTCCAATTCAATCTCAGTAAACTTCACTGATTACTTCATACATTTTTGAAAGGAGTAAGGAATTTTAATGGACGGTGATCAAAATCTTGAACTAAAGAAATAACCAATGAGAGTGAGAAAGGAAAATGGCTGAATAACTAACAACAAGGCAATTTAATATTCAAAGAAGCTTGTAGTTGTACGTGCCAGTTAATCGTGCAATTATCAGCCACTGGACCTTATTTTTACTTGGAATCCGAACCACAGGACATGGCATTTCACATCGAAAATCTCACATGCATTGACCATCGAACCCGGTCCCCCATGGTGGGAGACCAGCAGCTTGACCACTGCGCCATCACGCTCCTAAATTAATATCCAGTTGAGCAAGCTAAATAGGGGGGGGGGGGGTCCAGAATGCTTGTCTTAGGGCCCTTGATTGCACTCCACGGCCCTGAGTGTGGGCGTATGGTTTCCCAGTGAATGGCAGTCTGCTTCGTCCCTCCCTCTACAGAAACAGTACCTTCGTAACAGGTCACCGTGCCACGTGTAAGAACTAGTATCTTACCTCATTGAGTGTTCCCGCGTGAGAGCGTGGTTAAAACACCAGCTAACCTTGTCAATGACTTGTTCGAGGAGTCAAGTTGCTGGCATATTGGAATACTTCCGCAGTTGACGAGTGCTTTCACCGCTCGACCCCATCTGGCTCCCTACTTGTCGCTATCAGTCCTGAATTCCTCAAGTCCGCTGATAAATACACTGTAATCAACTAATGGAACACATTCCAGACTGTAGTGGTACATAAGGCTCCCGACTACTGACCAATTAGCCTATAAACTCCTCACAACGGGAGAGAATATTTACCAGCAAACATAAAATTATTACGCACTTCAAGGGAGTGTGGTTTAACCGCATAATAAGCAGGACAGAGTTATTGACGAATTGATTTGTGAGGTGAGAAAACAATTTGGAAACCATATTACAGTAATGTGCAGTATTTTATTTTACTGTATAATAATAATAATAATAATAATAATAATAAATAAATAATAATAATAATAATAATAATATTATTATAAACCGACAGTAGTGGCTACGCTGGCTAACGCGCAGCATTAGGTCCTGGGGCCAAGCTCTCTGCTGACTCGGTAGACGCGTGGGTTCGAGCCCCACCGTCGGCCGTCCTTGAAATGGTTTTCCGTGGTTTCCCATTTTCAACACCAGGCAAATGCTGGGACGGTGCCTTCTGACAGGCCACGGCCGCTTCCTTCCACATCCTTGCCCAGTTGCATTCACCATCATTCATTTCATCTCTCATTAACTCCTCTCATGAGGTTGGCGTCAGGAAGGGCATCCGGCCGTAAAAACCATCGCCACAAATACTTCCATCACATCTCATCCCCGACCCCGTTGGAAAACGGGAATAATAAGGGGTTGACATACAATTATTATATTATTATTATTATTATTATTATTATTATTATTGATGTATTATTATTACAACACTTTAAATACAGCGCTTTTTTATTTTATACGTAATTCTCTCTCTTTTTTTAGACGTAAAAAGGCGATACAAGCGGGATTTAAGGCCAATGGCCTGGCCATGTTGAAACACCGGATCTCATGAGAACTCCCCAGTTAAGCAGCATTGGGCGTGGTTGGAACTTGGATGGTATGTCGGTTCTAGGTACCGTGTGTTGTTGGCCAACATAAGGAGGTGTGGAAAGGCCATCCTACCGCACGTAAACTCTGGTTGAGGAAAGCTTCTTCGGAGGCTCGGACCTGCCTTCGGGCGGAATACCAATTATTTTAAAAGCGGGATTTAGAAACGTTATAATAAGGTAAAATTAGTCAGCATTATATACGAATTGTCCAGGGTCCTTACAAATAGAGCGTAGTAGACCGGATAGCGTACGTAATAAGCGGGCGCGTAACAACGGGGTTTTACTGTAGTAAGATGTTCTAGTGAACTCCTCGCTGGAAGTTTGACTCAACTAAGGTAGGTATGACGTGTATAGTAGCCTCACTTTCCTGGTTAACGACCGGCGATTCAAACGTTAAGCATTACCACGAGCCGACAATAGCCATTATTTATGGCTGACAAATACCTGACGGTTCTTGACCAATAAGATGCTTCCTCCATCTGTTCACGAGGAGTGCAGACAAGGTGTTGACACCAGTCCTGTCTACCTGCTCACCAGCCTCAAGCCGTGAATGCCTCGGCACCCCGCAGCTATGGAATGTAAACATATCCGTTCAGCTAGGTTTGAAAGACGAGCCGGTCGTTAACCAGGAAAGTGAGACTACTATACCGTTGACTTTGGCTGCGCTAGCGTTTGTTGTTCGTTACATCTCGAGCCATGCGGGACGAGGAGAGGGATACAGGGATGACAGCGTACAGTGTCCACGTAAGTCCCGCACTGCTAATGGTAACAGTAGCTCATATCACTTGGTTGTAAGAATATTGTGCATGAAAGACTCAAGTTGAGAAGGTTCCGGGACACAGGCTGGATGCCTTGCCGACAGACATGGTTTTGTGTCGCCACTGACCTTATTAATGGGAACCACATGCCGCTTGACAGTGAAGGGGAACTTAGGCCTGGCCAGAAAATCTTCTTGAGACAAAGGAATTGGACCATGGAGAGCGTAGCTCCGCAACTTTTATTAAAGTTTAATCCAAAAACTAAATTTTAAACAGAAGAGAGAATCGGAAGGAGAAAAATTAGTGGATATTTAATCCGCGGAAATACTAGCTAATGTAAATTTAGCGTCACCGTGGAATCACTCATTAGTAGAAGAGAAGGATGACAGACTACTGGAGCTGATCATTTAACCTACGGTATAGTTCCCTCACTTTCCTGGTGAACAAGCGGCGACTCAAACGTTCGGCAGTAGCACGCGCCGAGAATAATCAATGTTCGCTATTGACCAATAGTTGATGGTTGTTGACCATTAGAATGCTTCCTCTATCACCCCATATGGACTCCAAAGCCCCGCCCTGGTGGCTAGCTTGTGTCCCACGCAGGTACCAGGTGTCCAGTGTTGCACATCAGCACGTAGTTCTGTCCAGTCTCGCTCCTTGCTCTCAGTGGCTACGGTGGAAAGTTGACAACGCTGTGTCTCGCGCCCTGGCTCCAGGCTGCCATGTAATGTCATTAATAATAATAATAATAATAATAATGTTATTGGTTTTATTTCCCTTTTAACAACTACACCTTTTAGAGACGCCGGGGTGCCGAAATTTTCCCCCGAATGGGGATCTTTAACGTACCAGTAAATCTACTGACACGTCTCCCTCACTTTCGCCTACCCCCAAATGCCAACTGGTTGCGCCAGGATTCGATCCTGCAACCTTTGGAGGGCACCCATGGAATGTTAACATATCCGCTCAGCTGGACTTCAAAGGTGAGCCAGGGCGAATAGAGTAATAAGTGGTGGAACTTCCGTATGAGTCAATGGTTAAGATGAAGTAGTTCTAAATTTCAACACCACGCGCTGCGCTGAGCGTATGGTCGTAGCAGATGCCGGCTGCCAAGCAGTGATGCATTACCGTTCGCAAATTGTACTTACAATACAAGTACGTTTTAACTGCAAAATTAAATCAAGACCCTTCTGAGAGGTATTTTGGACTTGAACGAGGTTATGCAGTGACGATCATCCTACTTCTACTGACTTTTTTCGCCTCCATTTGCTTCAGTCTATATACAGTGCATAGGCCTACCAGTGAAAGAGATCCTTTCTTCACAAGCTAATTATGAGGACGTTATTGACAATTAGCTTCCTTCCCATAATGAATACGGTCAATGGCGAGAAATGAAATACATACGAGCATAGAGGTGAAGAATAACAATTGTCAGCAAATTAAAGAAACTGTTACACTAATAGAAATTGAACCCTATAATCCTGTCAGTTAATGATGAGAGTTCTGAGAGAGCAGGCGATAACGTTGTTTATTATTTGAGTGGTTACCTGATTCACACAGCAGCAACGAAGATTGTGATATGTACTTCCTGCATTTGGTCATTGGAAAGTGATTCCGAAACATTTAATGCTGTTAGTGATGTATGTATCCTCACCATGCTGAGAGACTTTGGCGGAAGTGAATCTAAATTTCTCAAATACCCGTCTTTATCTTTATTTCACGTGATGAAAAAAAATGATCGTGTGGCCTCCTGAGAGGCCGAGTGCAGGGCTTTCTAAATGACGCCCGTGGGCGACCCGCGCGTCGTAATGAGGATGAGGTTACGATGAAGATGGCACATACACCCAGTCCCCGAGCCACGGGAATTAACCCCAAGAGATTAAAATTCCTAATGGCCCGGCCAGGAATCGAACCCGGGACACGGCGGACCTAAGCCTAGCGCTCGAACCATTTAGCCACGGAGCCGGACATTTCACGTGATGAAACGTGTAGATGCAGTAGTGGAGGCAATGTTGGAGCAAGAAGGCGCGTTGTGGGGCGATATCTTTTCAGATTGTGTGGATATGATCTGTGAACTTCCTGTGTTCCGAAATGTGTGCTGCTCAGAGGATCAAAATAATAACCCCTGACACTACAGCCCTTGAAGAGCCTAGGCCTACCAAGCGACCGCTGCCCAGCCATTTGGCCTGCAGATATTGGGGTGACGCGTGGTCAGCGCATCGGGTCCCCTCGCCATTAATCTTGGTTTTCGTGACCGGGGCGCTGTCTCACTGTCACACAGCTACTCAATTGTCCTCACGAGGCTGAGTGCACCGGGTTCCAGCCCTCACGTCAGTTTCTAAAATCCCTGACGGAGCCGGGAATCGAACCCGGGGCCTCCGGGTGAGAGGCAGGTGCGCTACTCCAACACCACAGGGCCGGCGCTCAGAGGATCATCTGTTACTATACTTCCCTATGATAGTGTTTCATTACATTAAATGCCGGTTCATTTTCTGGGCGAAAGAAATGTCCAGGGAACTGAGATCCAGATCGACTTCAAAATCAGCGAAAAAAAATAATTAAGGTCTCTTCTGTTTAGAGGTAAGCTCTATTCTTCTTAGAAATGTAGCCTAATTTACTGTATTCTGGATAGTATTTTAATATGTTCGTATTCCCTTGAAGATTTGTTTCTGTTATTCACAACTTGCTTAGTATTTAGTGCAATACTTGTTTTAATAAACAACTAGCAACCCGCCCCGGCTTCGCCCGGGAACAGTTATGAATGGGCAAAGAATTCCTGTCTGACGTAATTTAAGAATGACGAGGTGCATGAGACATAAATCCCCCTTCCGTCCAAACTAAAAACACTTATAGTGGGCGAAGTTTCGAAGATAGAGATATGCTTTCGCGGATTTTTTTTTGAGAATTTTTCATGCTGAACAATTCTTACACTCATAGTATATTGATATTTTTAACGGTTTGCCCAGCGTAAGCTTAAAAAGAGCACGGACGCCAGGTTCTATTTTCGACCTTCTCACTGACATCTGAAATCGTTACTGCTTGGCTCATAAATAAATTATTTTCTACAGAAATCTTCCTCGAGATTACGTTTACAGAATGGTGAAAGCCGCACCAAAATCCATCCAGTGGTTCTCGAGATTACCCGTGACATCCAAGAATCGGGGACTTTGTTTTATACTAAGTAGAGGCGAGCCAGACAGGCAAGCGGAGACCAAGTTACGCTAGTACCACCTAGCGGCGGAAACAGCCAACTACCGGAGTTCCTTCACTTATTACTCTATTCGCCCTGGGTGAGCCGCACGTTAACGAGGAAAGTGCAAGAACTGTACTTGTGAACAGTGCAAGCTGGCAATGTGACACGTGTGCACAAAGAACAGATCCCAACTCGTATCTCAAACGGGTATTAGTAGTATTTATTTATTTATTTAGCGTATGGCTCTTAGTGCCGGGAGTGTCCGAGGATATATTCGCCAGAGGCTGTAGCTGCTTCTATCTGACACCCATGTGGTGAGCTACAAGTTCCGTTCACTTTCAAGTAGTTCCAACTTTCGCTACCAGATGGCACTGACACCTAGTGGTGAACGTTGGAACTTTGATAGAGCGCTTCAATGAAATATAACCTAGAAATTTAGCTCCACATAAGTCGTAAAACCATAAAGCCATAAATCTATGACATGGGACCGCCGGCTTTACTTCGCCTCTGAAGCAAGGCATACCAACGACTTCGGCCGGGTTTGAACCCGCGATCTGAGGCACAGCAGTTCAGCAAGATACCAACTATGCCACCGAAGCCGCAGGGTATTAGCAGTAATAGTTGTTGTTGTTGTTTCACATGAGGGGATTCGACAGCATGGTTATTTATCTCCGTGTATTTGGATGTGCATAGAATTTTTCTGAAGTCCTGTGTTATTGTCATGGTACTATCGGGACATCTCGGTCAACGACCCTGGTATTTGGGTGGGGGTTAATTTGTCTGATAAACTGTGTTCTGTGGGGACTAAAATGGTGAATTAATAATTAGTAATTACTAGCGTCAAGGATTGGAGTTTGTGCATCGGTGCTGGAATTACTACAAGGAATCGGTTAAGTATTTACTTGGAAGTAGTGCGTAAAAATGCCGGGGTAAAGACACACTCAGAATGGCCACTGTCAGTGGTGGGATTTAAGCTGTGGCTCCTCCTTGCAGATGAACACGCACTGCTAAGTGGTGGTGTCGTAATGGTATGAGGCGTCGAGAATATTGACATCTTCAACAAATATTTGAAATGACTAAACCTGTACAATTCCTCACAGGAATTCACTTTGCTAGTCTACACCTCTTGGTTTCACCACTGAGTCCTTGTTCGTTTCCCGGCTCTACCAAATAACTTTAATTCTGGTCTGAGGGTTAGAGTGGGGTACACTCAACCTTGAGAGGGATAACTGAGAAGGGGTGGTTTTGATCCCCAACTCATCCATTAAAAAAAATAGTTTTCTGTGGTTATACACCTCTACCCCAGCATTTAGGGTTGGCCACTAACTGAAGACTAGGGCCGCCTCCATCAATTACAAACACCAACACAGGTCAAATTGTGAGAGTTTGGCATCGACGAGTTGGTAAAGCTATGGTAGTGATAGCTAGTTGCCTCAAATACAGTATATGATTTCATGTCTTAACTTGTCGCTTTATTTAGGCACTTTGCGACATCACAATTATTTACCCTCGAGTGTGGAATGTGTGTGATAACCTGTGTAATTGTAATAACTGTACTAGTGTGTGTGTGATAACTATACTAGTGTGTATTTGTTAATTGGGGACTAGGATTGGGAAGAAGGTAGACGTGGCTTAAGTTAGAAACCATTCTGGTATTTACCTGGAGTAGAAATAGGAAACCACAGGAATCCACTTTCAGGATGGCTGAATTTTCCCTCGTTAGGCTGAATGTACCCCGTTCCAGTCCTCACACCAGAATTAAAATTTCTTGGCAGAACCGTGAATCGAAACCGGACCTCTGAGGCGACAGCCAAGAACGCTATCAGCTACACTACGAGGCATTTCATATTAAGCGAATTAATCTGGATCTTATGATGCTCACTTGGTGAACCAAACAGGTTATCTCCCTAATTATGTTGAGTAGTGAAATGTAATGTTTGTAAATGTTTACTTTAGTCAGGTATTTGTGTAGAATGTATTAATTCTAACTTCTCTATTACGAGTTGACCGACTGAAGAGCATATCAGACTAATTCTACAAACACCTCCAAGTATATGGTGCTGATGACCACTATTTCAACGCCCCTAAATGAAGCAGAAAGACAACACTCAAGTGTCCTGGTAGAACCGGGTATCGAAAAAGGACCTCAAACGAGAGAGCCAAGAATGCTAGCCTCTAGACTAACAAAGTGGAATTTACTTTGTTAAACCTGTTATTTAAGAGGCTAACGGGTATACACCTCGTATCGAGAATACATTGGCAAGAACCCGTGGCGTAGCCGTGCTCGTTAAATCGTTCACAACGGCCGTGAGGACAGCCTAAGCAAGTCCGGAGATAGCAGGTTTGAATCTTGGTGCTGACAGTGTGTTTTTTTTTCGAGTTTTTCCACACTTCCTCCAGGTATATGCTGGGATAGTACCTTATTTCAAGTTCCGGGATACCTACCACATCCCTGCCACTAAAACAGATACACACAATACTACAGTCACTATAGAAACACAGGTTATCAGACAAGTTCAACACACTACCAACTGTACGGCGATGATGACCAAAATGTCCCAACCACTCAAATAAATTAACAACAAACAACCACATGGGGAAGAAAATAGATATTTAGCTGGCTGCGTGGCGCAGCGGTAACGTTCTCGCTTGCTGGGCACAAGGTTGCAGGTTCGTATCCCGGCGTGGGCAGCTGGCATTTGAGGGTGCGCAAATGCGAGGGAGCCGTCCGTAGATTTACTGGCACGTTAAAGATCCCCTTCGGGGCCAAATTCCGGCATCCCGGCGTCTCTTAAAGCCAGAATAGTTAAAATGAACGTAAAACCAATAACATTGTTATTACAAAAGAGATTACTAGGTGTGCGTTCCAAGTCTCTCTCCTCGGGCTTGATAGGAATGTATCGCATAGCCTAATATTCAGTTTGTTTTCTATCCTAAATAGAAAATTAGATTCCTTTCTCTTTTCCGAACAGCTAACTATTTCTCTAGGGCTATTTATTTACAGATGTTTCCTCATACTTGTATACCGACTCAAATCCGGCATCAATAATACTGTTTGCCTCGCTTTCTTCAATACATCAGCCAAGGTCGCGCACGCATGGACTGCCATAGTCAACGATAGATGGACTTCCTAATTGGATTAATGCACTGTGTTATGAGGAGTATATTCGTAATAAATGCTATAAATAGGAGCCAATAAGTAAAAGCAGAACATTGACAATGGACAACAATCCAAAACGTGCTAATACAGTGAGTCCGGGAATGTTCTCCGCAGCGCCTACATGTGTCTGCGAGAGCTAGCTACAGCAGTTACGTTGGTAGCACGGCTGCCGCTTGCATCATAACAAATAAACAGTAAACTTTATGCTCACAACAGCCATTCATAACAGATGCTGGAACCATTCACAGTACTGTGCCCTTGGCCTATGTCTTAGGCCATGGACACATTATGTCACTGGAGTACTTATATGGGGCAATGTCATGATGTTAATGAGAATGAAATCATCATTATGTAATGATCATAAGAAATAACTAGGATCTTTCTGCCGTAGTGAGACCACATATACTGTATATGGCTTGGCAGTTCTGACAGGGAGAAATTTATGGTTTTCACACAATGGACAGAGCAGGTGCATTCCAAGTCGCTTGCCTGCAAGTTTCAGAGCAGGAGCACCCCAGCGAATTCTGAGAATCTTGCCAAAACGCAGTAACTATCTCAAGTTAGCACGCAGTAGACGCCTGACTCCGCCCTTAAAGAGTACGCTTCAGTTAGTTACAAGAGATCAAGGCATTACAGGAATGATCTGAAACGCCCATGATGAATCTAATTATTATCAAGAATTTTGGGAATGCGGTAACGGATTAAATATCTCTGCGTTCATCGAATGAAAGTAGTCCCTGCGCAAGGAAATCTGACAACGTCGAGTGTGTGAGAGAGAGAACATAGCGTCCTTCAGCAAGAAATTAGTTCTACCCAAGCGCTGATGATATAAATTTAGCCTATGATCGAGTTTCGTCGTGAATCATATGATTAGCAAGGCCATATTTTTATGTATGAATTAAGGTACCTGATTACTGTAGCCTATGATTGTGAAGGGAGCATTTGGTGTCGTATGTGCAAAACTGTGAATTGGCAACCATTTTGTCATATATGTGGGTGAAGTCTGTGACAGGGGCATTGTTCATCATTCAGCCAACGTTAGTGGATGCTGGTCCATGTAGGGTCACGCCCAAGCATTAATGTACGAAACGCACAGTCCATTGTTCGGCTGATGCGGAATAATATTAAAAATGAATACTGAGCTGTGAATGTGTATAACAGTAAGGACGGATGTGAAATTATATGTAATTCAAGTGAAAAATATGTAACAGAAAATGTGTCCGCGACAAGTGTGGAAATAGTGTGAGAATTTGTCATCTATGACACAAGTGTATAGTCCACTAATGTGTAATTTTTAAAGTGGTGCATAATTTAATTAAATATGTGTGTGTACGCATTTTAAAAGGGTGCTGGCTTATAGCAACCTAGTGATAATGGAGGGTTGCAGTGATATTATCGAGTGGTTCTACATCATCGTGATGGGATTCGAACCGGCCATGGAGGTCATGTGTTAAGTTATACTGTTGCGGGCCTCTGGTCCAACTCTTGCAAATGATGAAGGAAGTCTTCAATATGATAAGTACCTTTTGATTACATTTTACAGTGTCAAATAATTCATGGATTTTATCGCCATAATGTTAGCATGTTATTTGTTTTCTTTTGAGTTGTTTTATCTTGTGTGTACAATGACTGTGTCGATGGCGACCATAGTCGTGCATCTGAAGGAGCTGGGTACGCTCATAAGGATTAAGGATCAGAATAATTATTTTAATGAATTAAAAGTGCCTAACTTAACGTAAGGATGTTGCTAGGTAATCGTATCCGTACATAAAACACATGGTAGAATTCCCTATTTTATTTATAGATGTGTGTTAGAAATATCCCCTGTGTTTTCCACCCAAATAGAACGAACGAAGCATGGTATTTCGATAGGTGCCCTTTCCAGGTAAAATCTCATTATTTCGTATAAATGACCAGAAATAGTAATTTATGTATTTGCATACCGGATGAATTAATATCCGAGGATTTTTTTTGGGACGATATTTAAAGGACCATGGTGTATTGTGATGGATAATGACGGGATATTATGGTGTAAGCAATGAGTATAGTTTAGAGGACAGTTTACAATGATATAAGTGACGGCTGACCCAGCCTCACTAATTGTTATATCAGTTTTTATTGAACGCGTGTGATATTTAAGGCCATACAGGTAAGATGTTGTAAGGAGGAATCTACGATGAAATAAGATAAAATAGATGATGATGCCAGGTAATAAGACCTGAGGGAAGATGTCAGATGAGAGTTAGTATGATAAGTTTACAATGATATAAGTGACGGCTGACCCAGCCTCACTAATTGTTATATCAGTTTTTATTGAACGCGTGTGATATTTAAGGCCATACAGGTAAGATGTTGTAAGGAGGAATCTACGATGAAATAAGATAAAATAGATGATGATGCCAGGTAATAAGACCTGAGGGAAGATGTCAGATGAGAGTTAGTATGATAAGTTTACAATGATATAAGTGAATTGTGTGTGTAAGTTAGTGGCCATCAAGCGCAGATAAAATAATGCTATAATTAATCTATATCCAAATGAGAGCGTCCCGCTCCACATTTAGAATACTAAGATCCAGTCCGATCAGCTGGTAAGAATAGAATCATATGTTAGCCAGGGAGGGGTGAAGACTTGCATTTCTCCCTTTCACGGTCAAGGTCAGCCAGCAGGCGCGGCTCGCCTATTGTCACTTTCCACAAAGAAAAGGAGCCCATTCAGGACTCGGGTGCTTTGTCGCAGCGATTTGTATAATTTTTGTTATGTTTGGTCCCAAGTTTAATATTCACGTAAGGATATGTTAGGTTACTACCCTGATGCCTCCAATCGATAGTGCTTCTTTTACTGGTCATTTTGATATAAGGGACGGTTTTGTCTGTTGACCATACAGTCCCGGGTTCGATATCCTTTTGTTGTGCCTGGTCCAGACGCTATTTTTAAACGGGTACTAGATAGGCAATAACCTTGCGGTCCCGTGTTCGAAATCCTTTTATTCATACCTGGTCGATCAGTCTTTTTAAATGGGTACTAGCTAGACAGTGACCATAGAGTCCTGTGTTCATGAATAATTATTTTCGGTCCTGGAAAATAATTATTATTAGTTTTTTTTTATAGTTAATATTGGTTCAAAATCATCTTGAGATTTCTTTTTCTCGATAATTGTTGAACGGACCATGCTTTGTTCTATTGTAACCTCGTTCTGCGAGATAAGGCATTCAAGGTAAGAAATGTGTAGGTAGCGAATACCCCTAAATACATATTGACCCTATTGAATAAGCCGCTAAGAACATGTTTGTGCCATGTCTATCTTTTTCAGGGGTCGCGGCTTCAAATACATTCACCGTTGCTTAACGTGACTCTGACAAGATACGATTACTTTAATAATGTTTGGTTGGAATTATTAATTGTTTTTCATGTTTATCCAACCCAAATGTGGTAGGCAGATGATTAGTCATCATTTTTTTATGATGCTATTTTTGTTTGTTTTTAAGGCATTTTTCCTAGTTTGTTTATTAAATATCCATGAATTATTTGACAAGGCATCGGGTGCTTGGTTCGAGAATGTATCACGTCGAACGCAAGGGCCGAAGCCAGGCTTATCATATCGCTAATATGTTAATGTAATATGTGACGATTTGTAAGGGTGTTTCAAGGCTAAGTAAATTCAATGGCTTCATTGATTCAGCTAATTTGTTTTAAAGCTAAGACGTCCAAAGTAACGTCGGGATTGAACATTAAGATTCCGTACGGAAAGGCTTCCATAATTAATTTACAAGAGTATGTAAATAAGATGCATAAATCATATTCATGTTTGCAGATAGAAATACATAATTAATGCCATGAAGGTTAAGATTTGATATGAGGGTAAACTTTTATTTAACGGAGGGATTCTAGTAAATGTTAATTAAACGCCATTAATAATTAAATAAGCCAATGGCTAGGCTATAATGTATACTTCGGAATGGCCAGGGATGTCTCTGATATTGAACATGCCATGCATCTGAAATGTAATTGGATGATATTAGAATCAATGATCATTATGTTTACTCAGATTAATGATCGATTAATTTCGCATAATTGGATTTCTTTTTCTTAATCCATACTGTTGTTGCAATTAACCGGACCCTCTTGATTCCTCATCTCTTAATAACTTAACTTTCTGATGATATCTTATCATCGTAATTAATAAATTTGATTATGGCAATTAAGGCTAATTGGTGTTAACCAGATTTCATTTTTTATTCATTTTCTTTATTTTGCCATATGATTGGTTTTTATTTGTTAATAAATTTGATTGTAATCATACATCATAACTACTATGATAAGTATTAATTGATGCTGATTAGCATTTAATTGGTGGTTTTTGGACATTAATTAGTCCATTGTTTATATTTTTGATTTTGACTTAATTTTATTGATTCCACATTTGATTTATTTTACCTTTGAGTTATTATTATTATTATTATTATTATTATTTTAAATTTCATTTCTACTATTTTGGTTTTATTTCATTTATTTGTTTTTGCTGTACTGGTGTTGGTGCATTAAATTTGTTTATTCTCATTCAGAATCTGTGTGTGATGAATTTTATTCAGCCCTAGTGATCTTCCTATAATATCCAGAACAGTTTCATATTCAAGCTAGTGTACCGTTCATGCCCCGACGACAGAGTCCTGTTCTGAAGGCCTTGTGCAAGGGTACATGGCAAAGGATAGATTATTCTCTATTCTTCTTCGATTTTTCTATTCTGGAAGATTCTAGTGGTTAACATACACAGATGCACCCGGGTTTTGTGCTTGTTTGATTAAGTTTGGCTTGCCTACTCGTTCGGCATGTTATTTTTTTTTTTTTTGACTTTATGCTGAGCGGGTAAACGCTGGAAGATACCCATAAGTCACTTATCAATTCAAACCCGAATCCAAACCGTATTCCATTCATTTCATACCCGTTATTTTTCCGTGAGGATCAGCCTTGCCCTTTTTCCGCTTGCCACATTCATTTAATACCAAACCCTGCTCTCCCCACCACCAGTCCAAAGTGCAAAATGGCGCCCAACGTGGGGCTTAAGCTTGAGACAATAGCAGCCCAACATAAGGTCGAAATGGAGCTCAATTAATTGAATGAGAGTTACTGTAATTAAATTTTCATTTATATAAATTTTTATAGTATCATACAGTAATCTCAAGGAGTCCCTTGAAATTTTTATAGCATTGAGCATCCATCAGATAGTTAATTAAGGCTCATTAGTGGCCTGATGAGAAACATTAATCACTTTAATTAATGTTTGATTAAATTAAATTAATTAATTAATTTTTCTTTTAGTGATAAGTCAAATATTTAATGACACCAATGGATTACAATCAAATTTTGAATCGTTTTACTGTTGCAATATCACTGTAGGTGATTGCAAATTCGAAAGATAGGGGAAGGAAGCCTTGAAAGCTTTGAAATACACTTACATTGCATGGTGTGTTGATGTGTGTATTTGCATGAGTTGGGACAAGCCCGCATATTCTCTTATTGATAATTATGTCGTCGACAGAGGACCTGATGGTCGTATTGCAAGAATTTAAGGACAGTAGTTATAAGCAGATGCAGGAAATAAAAGACAGTAATCAGGAACTTAGAGTTAGTACTGAACAGCAATTGTCACAGATGCAGAGAAACATAGAACATGTAGGCCGCATTTGCAATCAGAGTACTGAGCAAATAGAAATTCATATGGTCACGATCGAGAACGAGATCAGGAACGTGTCTCAGAGAATGGCTAGTATGGAAATTCGAGTCCAAGCGCAGGTAGCGAAATGTGAAGTGGGAATCGCAGCAACTCAGGCAGATGTCGACAAGCTGAGAGATGAGAATAAGTCAACGCAAGCTAAGATAGGAGTGATCGAGACCGACATCTCTACATTTAAGGACGAGATTAAGGATTCATTGCAGCTCATACGAGATGATATGGATGGCCAACATGACGAATGTAAGAAATCATGGGAAAAGGATAAGGAAGGATTGAAGAGAGATGTCGAATTAGCATACGATGACATGAGCCAGGAGGCTAAGGAAGAAAGGATAGCTGTACTCCGTAAATTAGAAGAGAGCAAATTAAAGATGAATAAGGTCGAGATGGAGCTTTTGTCAAGGATGGAACGACAAGAAAATAAACAAGTCAAAAGCGACCTCAAGATGCTGATCCAAGAAGAGGTCATCGCCGACTTACAAAAAGGATTGGCCAAGTCCATTACAGAAACCCGTATGGAAGGGAAAGTAGGATTTCAGGAGCATACGACCATAGATGAGGGGATGGAACCTCACAGTCAGGAATTCAGGGGTCGTACTTCGACACCCGTCGAGTCTAACGCAGCTGCTCAGGTCATTCACGTTATAAAAATGAGTGATGACCGGCCGAACAAATTTTCAGGGAACAATAACTTTACTCCTAAGAGTTTCCTCAGAGAATTGATGGAATACATCAAAGAAAGCAAGATCTCAGAAGACCGACAGTTAAGGACAGTGGAGAAACTGTTGACTGGACACGCGTTACAATGGTTCCGTAGCTTCAGGTATACCTTTGACACTATGGGAGAATTCCGTGAAGCATTTCTGAAGAAGTATTGGAGCCTTGCCTCGCAACAGAACCTGAGGATGGAACTATACGCGCGCCGCTATAGTACCACATCACCCACAAAATATTCAGAATATTTCATCACACAGCTACACCGGATGAAAGAGTTGGATATGCCTCCATCAGAAGAAGAGATGATCACCGCCATTGAGAAGCAACTGCCAGTCGGGGTTCAACAGATCATGGCGGCAGCGAACGTACGGACAGCGGTACATGCCGAGGAGATATTAAGAAACCTCGATGAGACGACGATCCACAGTCCACAAAGATCAGGTCGAATGACTGAAAATGTAAACGTGGTCGGCCTAGAAGAAGCACCTAGACGACGCATGAAAGACCAAAGTACAGACGCCATGGACATGAGGCAGAACTGGGAACGTCGGGAATACCAAGATCAAGAACTGAGGCCCCCGTGGTATAGTAACCGAGGTAATAATAACTGGAGGTCGTCCCAAAGACAAAATGAACCATGGAGAGGACATCGTGGATCATACAGGCCGTATAACAAGAGAGGTGGGCGTTTTCAACGCGGAAGGCCACCGTGGGACCAAAACAGAGAGCCAGAAGTGAGATGGGACTTGCCAGATGACCACAGAGAGGAAATGGAAAGGTGGCACAGCGATTCGGAGCGGTATTTGGCAGAATTACGTGCCAAAGAATCGGCCGAACAAAGTAAGAAAGACAGATGGAACAGGGGAATGAATGATCGAAGGGATCCAGATGTCATCGAACAGGGAGCTGAGAGCCTGGAACTCCAGAATGCCCGGAGGAACAACAATCAATCATCCGGAGGTACACCAGATAGGAATGGCAACAACGAGAAAAAAAAACGCCAATTTTAGAAGATGGGAACGTCGCTAGTGCACAGAACAGTCACAATGCAAAGTATATGGTAGTAGCGCAGATCAGTGATTGGGTCATCAAAGAAGAGGATTTGACGGAGGACACAACAGGGCCAAAGATTAATACAATTAGAGAATTACCCATAATTTACGCCCGAGTGGGAGGTCTAACGGTACGATGTATGGTAGATACGGGTGCCAGCATCAGTATAGCTTCCCAAGCATTAGTTAAAGAGTTGGAGAGATTGGGGAAGGTTCCCGTGATGCCAATTTCTAACATCACAGTCAAGGGCATTATCCCAGACAAGTCCGCAGTCTGTAAGTTCCAAGCATTGTTGGACATTACACTGCAAGGACATAATATGCCGCATTCGTTCATCATAATGAACAAGATAAATTATAACATTGTCTTGGGAGCGGACTTCATTCGAGAATATAAAGCAGTCATCAACCTATATGAAAACACCATTTGTTTTAAAGATATTGGAGAGGACAATCATTTGGACATGCAATTAAATACGGATATTCCAAGAGATGGCGAAGAGATATGGACATTGTGCACCACTGAAGAGATGGAAGCATATGAGAAAATCGACGAAAGGTTAAGGGATATTGAGGATGATTTAATGGAACCTGAATCCTGGGTCATGGCGCTAGAAGAATTGGAAGACAGAGTTACTGACGCTTTTGAGGAGAAGGCTCGTGAAGCAAAGATAAATGAGGAGAACAGGATCAAATTGATGGACATGTTAAAGCGACACGAACCGGTTTTTAATTCTAAACCCGGTAAGATAGAACATTTCAAGTACCAAATGCAGGTCAACGATTGGTCACCGTTTAGGAAAAAGCCTTATCCGATAGCCGAAAAACATATGAATGAGGTGAAAGAAACCATCAAGCAAATGGAGGATGCTGGAGTCATAGTTAAGATGGCTACCCCATTCGTGAGTCCGTTGGTAGTAGTCAAGAAACCCAATGGCTCTGTCCGAATATGTCTGGACGCCAGGACAATTAATGAACGATTGATTCCTGAATATGACCAAGCTCCAGCGATCAAAGAGGTCATAAACAAATTACAGAACAAGATATATTTTTCATCGATAGACTTGACTAGTAGCTATCACCATTTGGAACTGGATGACAAGTCAAGGTTATTGACTGGATTCCTATTTAATCAGCAAACTTATGCATTTCAAAGATTACCATTCGGTATCAAAACAGCAGGTTCGGCACTCATACGAGCGTTAGACCGGAACCTGACGTCGGAAGTCAAGGATGCCACTGTAAGATATGTCGATGACATACTCTTGGCGTCTGATAATTTGGATGATCACCTCACGAATTTAGAGAAATTACTAGACAATTTGGAGAAAGCCAATTTCAAAATTAACATCCAAAAATCTCATTTTTTGCCAGAAGGAGGTACTCTATTTAGGCCACATCATCGATGGTGAAGGAGTACGCCCAAATCCTGCGAAACTAGAGGCTATTCGGAACTTTCCTAAACCAAACAGGGTAAAACACGTCCGCCAATTTCTGGGCATTTGCAATTTCTTTGCAAATCATTGTCCCGGGTATACTGAGGCTGTGGCGCCACTACAGGATATGCATCGTAAGAACAGCAAATGGGCATGGAAGGAAGAATGCGACGCGGCTTTTCGGAAAACGAAGCGAATATACTCAAAATTTTGTGAGATATTCTATGGACCGTACCGAGTCATAAAGGTGATTGGAAATAATGCTTATAAAGTGAAACACCTACGCACTGGAGTCGAGTCTGTCTATAACGCACAGAATCTAAAACTGTACTATCCCGCCGAAGAAGATGAGGTCCAACACCAAGTCAACGTAGGGGAGAAGAAAGAAGAAGGGGAAGATCCATTCCAAGTAGAAAAACCATCGGAAGCAGAAAAAGAGAATCAACGGACAAATAATCACGACTGTCAATGGATAACGCTGCATGAAGAATTTGATAATGCTAAGGGAGAGTGAACTAAGGATAAATGCAGAATTTAAAGCTGAGAATAAGAGGCTGCGTGAAGAATTTCACGATCCGAATTAATTTAGAGTCCCTCAGGAAGCAAACTTCGAAAGAAGGTCGATGAGGAAGACATGACATTGTTAAAATGGATTATGTTGCCGAGTATTGTTGAATTGTAAAAACTCTTCGTAACCTCAGCAGTTTTTCCAAACTAAGAAGGAGGGAGATGTGCCCTTGGCCTATGTCTTAGGCCATGGACACATTATGTCACTGGAGTACTTATATGGGGCAATGTCATGATGTTAATGAGAATGAAATCATCATTATGTAATGATCATAAGAAATAACTAGGATCTTTCTGCCGTAGTGAGACCACATATACTGTATATGGCTTGGCAGTTCTGACAGGGAGAAATTTATGGTTTTCACACAATGGACAGAGCAGGTGCATTCCAAGTCGCTTGCCTGCAAGTTTCAGAGCAGGAGCACCCCAGCGAATTCTGAGAATCTTGCCAAAACGCAGTAACTATCTCAAGTTAGCACGCAGTAGACGCCTGACTCCGCCCTTAAAGAGTACGCTTCAGTTAGTTACAAGAGATCAAGGCATTACAGGAATGATCTGAAACGCCCATGATGAATCTAATTATTATCAAGAATTTTGGGAATGCGGTAACGGATTAAATATCTCTGCGTTCATCGAATGAAAGTAGTCCCTGCGCAAGGAAATCTGACAACGTCGAGTGTGTGAGAGAGAGAACATAGCGTCCTTCAGCAAGAAATTAGTTCTACCCAAGCGCTGATGATATAAATTTAGCCTATGATCGAGTTTCGTCGTGAATCATATGATTAGCAAGGCCATATTTTTAGCCTACTTTCGATTTTTGCAAAAAATGAAAGTAGACTTATGAGATCAACACAGGGCGAAAAAAGTGTGTCTGTCTGTGTGTGTGTATGTGTGTGTGTGAGTCTGTGTGTGTGTGTGTATGTGTGTGTGTGAGTCTGTGTGTGTGTGTGTGTGTCTGTGTGTGTGTGAGTGTGTGTACTCTGAATGTCTGTCCCCCCCTATCAATTCGAACACGGTGAATGCGAATTGAACGAAATTTGGTACAAAGGTAGCACAAGCAAAGGACACCTCAGTGTCATGTTTTATATCGCCGCCATCTTGACGGAAACGTAATGGCGGCCACCCAAATGTTCAAAGCTTAAATCAAATTACGACTAACCTAATCATCCGACCTCTACCAAATTTTGCAACAACATACCTTTGTGGGGGGAGCATCCTTTGACCAAACCAATAGGCCATCAGCGTAATAGTTTGCGGATGGCGGCCATCTTTGTGTGAAAATCGATTCCCCCTATTAATTCGAACACGGTGCAACCGAATGGAACGAAATTTGGTACAGAGGTAGTACTAACAAAAGGCACCTCAGTGTCATGTTTTATATTGCCGCCATCTTGACGGAAACGTAATGGCGGCCACACAAATGTTCAAAGCTTAAATCATATTACGACTAACCTAATCATCCGATCTCTACCAAATTTTGCAACAACATACCTTTATGGGGGGAGCATCCTTTGACCAAACTAATAGGTAATCAGCGTAATAGTTTGCGGATGGCGGCCATCTTTGTGTGAAAATCGATTCCCCCTATTAATTCGAACACGGTGCAACCGAATGGAACGAAATTTAGTACAGAGGTAGTACTAACAAAAGGCACCTCAGTGTCATGTTTTATATCGCCGCCATCTTGACGGAAACGTAATGGCGGCCACCCAAATGTTCAAAGCTTAAATCAAATTACGACTAACCTAATCATCCGACCTCTACCAAATTTTGCAACAACATACCTTTGTGGGGGGAGCATCCTTTGACCAAACCAATAGGCCATCAGCGTAATAGTTTGCGGATGGCGGCCATCTTTGTGTGAAAATCGATTCCCCCTATTAATTCGAACACGGTGAAACCGAATGGAACGAAATTTGGTACAGAGGTAGTACTAAAAAAAGGCACCTCAGTGTCATGTTTTATATTGCCGCCATCTTGACGGAAACGTAATGGCGGCCACACAAATGTTCATAGCTTAAATCAAATTACGACTAACCTAATCATCCGATCTCTACCAAATTTTGCAACAACATACCTTTATGGGGGGAGCATCCTTTGACCAAACTAATAGGTAATCAGCGTAATAGTTTGCGGATGGCGGCCATCTTTGTGTGAAAATTGATTCCCCCTATTAATTCGAACACGGTGCAACCGAATGGAACAAAATTTGGTACAGAGGTAGTACTAACAAAAGGCACCTCAGTGTCATGTTTTATATCGCCGCCATCTTGACGGAAACGTAATGGCGGCCACACAAATGTTCAAAGCTTAAATCAAATTACGATTAACCTAATCATCCGATTTCTACCAAATTTTTCAACAACTTACCTTTATAGAGGAAGCATCCTTTGACCAAATGACTAGGTCAGTAGCCTAATAGTTTGCGGATGGCGGCCATCTTTTGTGTGAAAATCAATTCCCCCTATTAATTCAAACACGGTGAAACCGAATGGAACGAAATTTGGTACAGAGGTAGCACTAGCGAAGGGCACCTCAGTGTCATGTTTTATATCGCCGCCATCTTGACAGAAACGTAATGGCGGCCACACAAATGTTCAAAGCGTAAGTTAAATTACGACTAACATAACCATCTGATCTCTACCAAACTTTGCAACAACATTCCTTTATGGAGGGAGCATCCTTTGACCAATCTAATAGGTTATTAGCCTAATATTTTGCGGGTGGTGGCCATCTTTATGTCAAAATTGATTACCCCTATTAATTCGAACACGGTGGAACCGAATGGAACGAAATTTGGTACAGAGGTAGCACTAGCAAAGGGCACCTCAGTGTCATGATTTATATCGCCGCCATCTTGACTGAAACGTAATGGCGGCCACACAAATGTTAAAACTTAAATCAAATTACGACTAACATAACCATCCGATCTCTACCAAACTTTGCAACAACATACCCTTATGGAGGGAGCATCCTTCGACCAATCTAATAGGCCATTAGCCTAATAGTTTGCGGATGGCGGCCATCTTTATGTCAAAATTGATTCCCCCTATTTATTCGAACACGGTGGAACCCAATGAACGAAATTTGGTACAGAGGTAGCACTAGCAAAGGGCACCGCAGTGTCATGTTTTATATCGCCGCCATCTTGACGGAAACGTAATGGCGGTCACACAAATGTTCAAAGCTTAAATCAAATTACGATTAGCCTAATCATCCGATCTCTAGCAAATTTAGCAACAACATACCTTTATGGAGGGAGCATCCTTTGACCAAACTAATAGGTCATCAGCCTAATATTTTTCGGATGGCGGCCATCTTTGTGTGAAAATCGATTCCCCTTATCAATTCGAACACGGTGAAACCGAATGGAACGAAATTTGGTACAGAGGTAGCACTAGCAAAGGGCACCTCAGTGTCATGTTTTATATCACCGCTATGTTGACGGAAACGTAATCACGGCCACCCAAATGTTAAAAGCTAAAATGTAATTACGACCAACCTAATAATCTAGTCTCTACCAAATTTTGCAACACCATATCTTTATGTGGGAAACATATTCAGACCAAACTGCAAGAACATCAGCCCAATAGTTTGCAGATGGTGGCCAAGTATGTGTGCAAATCGATTCCCCCTATCAATTCAAACACGGTGAAACCGAATTGAACGAAATTTGGTACAGAGGTAGCACTAGCAAAGGGCACCTCATATTCATGTTTAATATCCCTATAGCACGTTGTATTTCAACAAGCTACTACAACCAACATTCAATCATACTCGTTGAAAAGGACAAAGAGTTATAACAATACCCATGCATTTAGGAGAAAGTAGGCTATATGTTCTTTACTGAACATCTTGTTTATGTATGAATTAAGGTACCTGATTACTGTAGCCTATGATTGTGAAGGGAGCATTTGGTGTCGTATGTGCAAAACTGTGAATTGGCAACCATTTTGTCATATATGTGGGTGAAGTCTGTGACAGGGGCATTGTTCATCATTCAGCCAACGTTAGTGGATGCTGGTCCATGTAGGGTCACGCCCGAGCATTAATGTACGAAACGCACAGTCCATTGTTCGGCTGATGCGGAATAATATTAAAAATGAATACTGAGCTGTGAATGTGTATAACAGTAAGGACGGATGTGAAATTATATGTAATTCAAGTGAAAAATATGTAACAGAAAATGTGTCCGCGACAAGTGTGGAAATAGTGTGAGAATTTGTCATCTATGACACAAGTGTATAGTCCACTAATGTGTAATTTTTAAAGTGGTGCATAATTTAATTAAATATGTGTGTGTACGCATTTTAAAAGGGTGCTGGCTTATAGCAACCTAGTGATAATGGAGGGTTGCAGTGATATTATCGAGTGGTTCTACATCATCGTGATGGGATTCGAACCGGCCATGGAGGTCATGTGTTAAGTTATACTGTTGCGGGCCTCTGGTCCAACTCTTGCAAATGATGAAGGAAGTCTTCAATATGATAAGTACCTTTTGATTACATTTTACAGTGTCAAATAATTCATGGATTTTATCGCCATAATGTTAGCATGTTATTTGTTTTCTTTTGAGTTGTTTTATCTTGTGTGTACAATGACTGTGTCGATGGCGACCATAGTCGTGCATCTGAAGGAGCTGGGTACGCTCATAAGGATTAAGGATCAGAATAATTATTTTAATGAATTAAAAGTGCCTAACTTAACGTAAGGATGTTGCTAGGTAATCGTATCCGTACATAAAACACATGGTAGAATTCCCTATTTTATTTATAGATGTGTGTTAGAAATATCCCCTGTGTTTTCCACCCAAATAGAACGAACGAAGCATGGTATTTCGATAGGTGCCCTTTCCAGGTAAAATCTCATTATTTCGTATAAATGACCAGAAATAGTAATTTATGTATTTGCATACCGGATGAATTAATATCCGAGGATTTTTTTTTGGGACGATATTTAAAGGACCATGGTGTATTGTGATGGATAATGACGGGATATTATGGTGTAAGCAATGAGTATAGTTTAGAGGACAGTTTACAATGATATAAGTGACGGCTGACCCAGCCTCACTAATTGTTATATCAGTTTTTATTGAACGCGTGTGATATTTAAGGCCATACAGGTAAGATGTTGTAAGGAGGAATCTACGATGAAATAAGATAAAATAGATGATGATGCCAGGTAATAAGACCTGAGGGAAGATGTCAGATGAGAGTTAGTATGATAAGTTTACAATGATATAAGTGACGGCTGACCCAGCCTCACTAATTGTTATATCAGTTTTTATTGAACGCGTGTGATATTTAAGGCCATACAGGTAAGATGTTGTAAGGAGGAATCTACGATGAAATAAGATAAAATAGATGATGATGCCAGGTAATAAGACCTGAGGGAAGATGTCAGATGAGAGTTAGTATGATAAGTTTACAATGATATAAGTGAATTGTGTGTGTAAGTTAGTGGCCATCAAGCGCAGATAAAATAATGCTATAATTAATCTATATCCAAATGAGAGCGTCCCGCTCCACATTTAGAATACTAAGATCCAGTCCGATCAGCTGGTAAGAATAGAATCATATGTTAGCCAGGGAGGGGTGAAGACTTGCATTTCTCCCTTTCACGGTCAAGGTCAGCCAGCAGGCGCGGCTCGCCTATTGTCACTTTCCACAAAGAAAAGGAGCCCATTCAGGACTCGGGTGCTTTGTCGCAGCGATTTGTATAATTTTTGTTATGTTTGGTCCCAAGTTTAATATTCACGTAAGGATATGTTAGGTTACTACCCTGATGCCTCCAATCGATAGTGCTTCTTTTACTGGTCATTTTGATATAAGGGACGGTTTTGTCTGTTGACCATACAGTCCCGGGTTCGATATCCTTTTGTTGTGCCTGGTCCAGACGCTATTTTTAAACGGGTACTAGATAGGCAATAACCTTGCGGTCCCGTGTTCGAAATCCTTTTATTCATACCTGGTCGATCAGTCTTTTTAAATGGGTACTAGCTAGACAGTGACCATAGAGTCCTGTGTTCATGAATAATTATTTTCGGTCCTGGAAAATAATTATTATTAGTTTTTTTTATAGTTAATATTGGTTCAAAATCATCTTGAGATTTCTTTTTCTCGATAATTGTTGAACGGACCATGCTTTGTTCTATTGTAACCTCGTTCTGCGAGATAAGGCATTCAAGGTAAGAAATGTGTAGGTAGCGAATACCCCTAAATACATATTGACCCTATTGAATAAGCCGCTAAGAACATGTTTGTGCCATGTCTATCTTTTTCAGGGGTCGCGGCTTCAAATACATTCACCGTTGCTTAACGTGACTCTGACAAGATACGATTACTTTAATAATGTTTGGTTGGAATTATTAATTGTTTTTCATGTTTATCCAACCCAAATGTGGTAGGCAGATGATTAGTCATCATTTTTTTTATGATGCTATTTTTGTTTGTTTTTAAGGCATTTTTCCTAGTTTGTTTATTAAATATCCATGAATTATTTGACAAGGCATCGGGTGCTTGGTTCGAGAATGTATCACGTCGAACGCAAGGGCCGAAGCCAGGCTTATCATATCGCTAATATGTTAATGTAATATGTGACGATTTGTAAGGGTGTTTCAAGGCTAAGTAAATTCAATGGCTTCATTGATTCAGCTAATTTGTTTTAAAGCTAAGACGTCCAAAGTAACGTCGGGATTGAACATTAAGATTCCGTACGGAAAGGCTTCCATAATTAATTTACAAGAGTATGTAAATAAGATGCATAAATCATATTCATGTTTGCAGATAGAAATACATAATTAATGCCATGAAGGTTAAGATTTGATATGAGGGTAAACTTTTATTTAACGGAAGGATTCTAGTAAATGTTAATTAAACGCCATTAATAATTAAATAAGCCAATGGCTAGGCTATAATGTATACTTCGGAATGGCCAGGGATGTCTCTGATATTGAACATGCCATGCATCTGAAATGTAATTGGATGATATTAGAATCAATGATCATTATGTTTACTCAGATTAATGATCGATTAATTTCGCATAATTGGATTTCTTTTTCTTAATCCATACTGTTGTTGCAATTAACCGGACCCTCTTGATTCCTCATCTCTTAATAACTTAACTTTCTGATGATATCTTATCATCGTAATTAATAAATTTGATTATGGCAATTAAGGCTAATTGGTGTTAACCAGATTTCATTTTTGATTCATTTTCTTTATTTTGCCATATGATTGGTTTTTATTTGTTAATAAATTTGATTGTAATCATACATCATAACTACTATGATAAGTATTAATTGATGCTGATTAGCATTTAATTGGTGGTTTTTGGACATTAATTAGTCCATTGTTTATATTTTTGATTTTGACTTAATTTTATTGATTCCACATTTGATTTATTTTACCTTTGAGTTATTATTATTATTATTATTATTATTATTATTTTAAATTTCATTTCTACTATTTTGGTTTTATTTCATTTATTTGTTTTTGCTGTACTGGTGTTGGTGCATTAAATTTGTTTATTCTCATTCAGAATCTGTGTGTGATGAATTTTATTCAGCCCTAGTGATCTTCCTATAATATCCAGAACAGTTTCATATTCAAGCTAGTGTACCGTTCATGCCCCGACGACAGAGTCCTGTTCTGAAGGCCTTGTGCAAGGGTACAGTACATCACTCTTTTTCCGTATTCAGTTTGTTTTAATTCATGAACCACGGTAACTTAATAAGGGAACAACTGAAGCTTGTCTCTTACAGCTTTATGTGCTGTCGACTTAGAGATTCTTGTTTGTTGAGCTAATTTTCGTGTTGATTTACTTGGACTACGCAGCATTATACCGGAGATTTCATCAAGTTTTTCGTTCGTTAAAAGCGTAGGCCTGCCTGTTCCCGGTACAACGTTAACTGAGCCAGTCACACGAAATTTACTTACCAAATCCCGAACGGTATCACGGTTTGGACACTTTGAATTAGGAAATCGCGCCTGAAATCTTAATTTTACGTTTTCTGTAAACCAATAGCCTTCGCGAAAAACGTATTCCACCAAAAAAAAATCTCTTCAGTAGTAAACATTACCGCCTGTATACTGTTGCACTCTTCCAATAATCTATCTGAACGCTCGCTTACTGTAATACACACTGAAGACATACAGGCTCGCTCGCTTATAGCAATACACACTAACATCCCACTCGGGGAGTCACGCTTTGAAGGACACAGTGCAGTGCAGCCAACTTATCTCATGACTCAACCACTCACAGCTGCACGTACCCACTGCGGAGAACATTCTATGGCACCCTGTACATGTCCTATACAATCTACGAGGGAAGTTCTGAAAATAAGTTTCGTCATTTTATTGCACGAGCAGATGGTACACCAGGTGACACCATCAATCGCCGTAAGAATCCACACCCGTGGCGGGTTCAACGACGGAAAGAGCGTCAGCGGAGGGGGAATGACGCACGCGCAGAGCGCCAAGGAAGAGAGAAGGAGCAGCAGACCAGTGTGCCAGATATCGTTCGAGTACAACTCACGACGGCAGACAGGCGTGTACTGACAACGTGGTCACCAATGGAAGTACGTGGTATGAATGGGCACGTGGGACTACTGTATGGTGTATGGTGAAGCGGTCATGTCTCGACATATGGTCGGTCACTGGTGTTGCAGGTTCAGTAAAGAACGGAAGAATGTGGAGGATGAAGATTGAAATGGGCGTCCCTCCACATCCACAAATGAAAGCAACATTGCTCGAGTACAGGACATGGTGTTAGCGAACAGCCGCATAACGGTGGCAAACGTGGCGTCCACACTGTCATGCCCGGGCCCATCACGTGCTGCATCATGTGCGACAATTCCTTGCATCGCAGTGCACAGAGTTTTACCAGTGTTTTTCTCAAACTGATTGCACGCTACGACAAGTGTCCCAATGTCGATGGAGACTATGTCAAAATATAGTGCAAGGTGTATAGTTCATGGTGCCATGGTGTATGTCAGTTTGGCAATAAAGGGTCCCTGGGGAAAAATGACGAAACTTATTTTCGGAATATCCCTTGTAGAGGGTCATTATCTATGTGCGCGCGAGTAAACACGGCAAGCTAAGCCGGCTGTGACTGGCGCAGAACGCGGGTGCGCGTACGCTGTTCAGCCGGTGGTTGGCGTGCTCCGCTGACTCATATCGTTTGTTCACACGCGTATTGTCATTCACATGGACGTGTACCTGCAAAACATAAGACGTTAGTGTTGCACGTTTAGTAAGTATTGTGATTACTGTGATTATTGGTCATGCAATGATATGAAATGAGTATTATATCAGAGAATGACTCCCACTATTGAGCGATGTCACTGCGCGCACGCGTGTATATCCATAATTCGTATATGAAAAGCAGAAAATCTTGTCCTGAAAATAGACGAAAATTTCGAATTTAGTTTCCAAGAAGACCTGTGCCTAATGCCAGTACAATTGGGAGGCTCGCTAAATGATTCAAAGAAACAGGCTCCGTAAATAATAAAAGAGTGACGGACACTCTTTCATCAGAAGATGTCAAGTGTGTGTTACAAGAGAGGGAGGACATGTTCAGCATCGCCTATCAGCACTGTAAGTACACATTTTTGAACATGTTTGGTAAAAGTGTAAAAGTGCGTGCCAATCACCGGCTGAATCGGGTACGCGCGCCCGTGATCTGCGCCAGTCACAGCTGGCTAGGCTTGCCGTGCTTACCCGCATGCACATGGATAATGACCCCGTATAAAGGATAGGAGGAAGTGCTGAGCTTTCTACCGTCAAGTACAGATGGATTAACGTCTGATAATATTCCAAAGTGTTGATGGCGTCGATGTTCCACCCCATAAAATGACAATCACTATCACCACTACTCTTCCTGCGAAAAGCTTTTAGGCGGTAATTATCAGAAGATAATATGCCCCCATTTTCCAAACTAATGGAAAAAATGTATTCGATATTTGAAGATCGCTCAATAGTGGGAGTCATTCTCTGATATAACACGCATTTAGTATAAAACACCGGGTTAGTATGAAACTAATATCTTAATACGTTACGCGAGTTCGATAAATGTGGATACGCATAATTTGATTATAAATTATTATTTATGTTTATTGTTGTTGTTAACATTCCAGGAAACCCCAATTACAATGCTCACTAACTAAATTAAGATAATATACAGTACCATAAAAATAGAGATACATAAAAATAAAGATAAAACTGAAGATACACGTGAAAAATAAGAAGTAGAAGAAGTGGAAGAAGAAGGAAATAATGGGCTGAACTTATACAGTATAATGTATCACAAGACATCTTTCGGTTTATCACAGGACGCTGCAAACTGGCTTTCTGATATACTGAAAATGTCAAAATCAAGATGAAAAATCCACAGCCTGCTTCCAGTCGACCGACCGGGTCAGGGATTGAATGAATGAAGTCCCCATCTAGCGGCGAGGATATGAACTGTGCCGGCTGCCGAAGCCTGTCACACTCCTCTGATGCAATGATCAAATGAATAACAGATGAAATCAAATAATAGTGGAGTGTGTTGCTGGAATGAAATTGTGACAGGGTAAACAAGAGTACCCGGAGAGAAACCTGGCTGCCTCCGTTTTGTCCAGCACAGATCTCACATGGAGTGGCCAGGATTTGAACCACGACCCAGAGGCGAGAGGCCGGCGTGCTGCCGCCTAAGCCACGAAGGCTGTCATCTAAATCAAAATTATAGACTTTATTTAGTGACAAGGGAAGTATCTTGAAACTTTATGAACTGCCAGATTGAACCCCAAGGCTCCGAAATCGTACCTGACAGCCTGGTACGGAGGCATGACGGCTGGCGGAGCTGGACATCCCTGCGGTACTCGGAGTGGTCGCGTGGCTGGGCGAATATGCTGACTGGAGCGTGATGCTGCTTCCCACTGGCCTTGAGTGCCTGGGCCGTCAGGGCTGTCCCTTCCAACATGTACGGCACTTGCTACCTCCCATTGATTTACATGAGAGATTCGCCACATTATTTTGGAGCCTTTCAGTCAATCTGGCGGCTGACATTCCGCACGTTGTCCTCTTAAAGTACAACGATTGCGTCCACCAAGTTTCAAGATAGGTTTCGACCTGTCTCACTGGATACTTCCCTTGTGAGATAATACTCTCTCGATCTGCGAGATTTTATGGCAGTCCATATGAGCTCTTGGAATAAAGAAAATGTTCTTGAATCTACTTGGTTGAATAACTGGAACATATCACTTAATTCAATCTCAAATTTTATCGTCGTAAATTTTATTGTTCACTTGTTTATAGAGGAAAAGCAAGTCCTGACAATTTCATCTGTGGGATAGCTTTCTGTCATTAAACGACTGTAATATAATTGTGTACAATTCGTAAGAGAGATAATAGCCAAGTATTTTTAATAGGATATGCATATCTTAGGAATGTGTTTAGGATGCAATGTTTGGCTGGTCTGAAAATTGATGATTGTAAATCCCAAAGAAATGAAAGAGCGTTTCACGAATCTCAGCCACGGAACGTCTAGCGGTTTGTTATTCGGAATATAGGTTGCTTTAAAGCCATTTTACAATGTTGCCATATTGATAATTGATATTACAACTTTTCAGTCGGTCAACACAATGTAATAACAATTACAGAGACTGAAAAAATTACAAGTGATTAAAATACATCAACATCATCATCGTCATTAACTCTCTCTCTTTTTTAAGCGTATGGCCTTTAGTGGCGGAGTGTCCGAGGACCTGTCAGGTTCTGCCAGAGTTTTGTACCTGCTTCTATGTGGACACCCTTGGGGTGAGCTACAAGTACTGTCACGTGTGGAGTGTATTCTTGGGAGGAAAGTGTAAATGTAAGGACGAGGAATTGGAAGGTAGCGGCTGTGGCCTTTAGTTTGGGATGAGAAACCACAGAAGAACATCTTCAAGGTTACCGGCAGGGGGATTTGAACCTCCTCGCCTTCAGGATGTGAGCGACTGCCTGCAGCCACACCGTAACAACCACGGCTAACTCACACGGTATATTAACTCTCTAGGCCTAGTGGACTGTTACGGTCTCTTGCTAGCGTTTCTTTGGTCTTCCCAGATTTATCGGCTACTTGGAGCATACGGAAGAATCTGTTTAGGGACTCTGCTAGAACTCATCCTGTCCACATGTTCTTTCCATCTTTCCATATGCTGTACAAGTGGGATTATTTTTAGCATATTTTCATTTATGAAAAAAATAGGCATAATGTGAGACCAACGTTTGTCCGTGTGTGTGGGTGTAACCCTAAATAAATACTAAACAGCTGTTGCGATGTCAATGAAACTCGGTAAGATAATAGTACTACTGTATTTTGTCCGACCCCGACAGTGCCCTTCAGATTTTATTACGTCTCACCAATCCAACATGGCGACTGAGCGAAATGTTTCACCGGCATCCAATATCTCCGAAACAAATAGACTACCTAAATCACCTTGAAACTTCTTTACAGTGATGAAAGGTACTACTACAAGTTCACTTATGTGACATCCAAAAATCTGTTAAGTACAAAACGAACATGGCGGCCAAGTGAATTTGAAACATTTAAAAAGACTTTCCTCGCGATGTAACCATCCGAGCGCAGTGAACCAAGGTACAGCAAATGTTAATGCCCATTGTAATGCACTGACATCTAATTTAGTTCAATTGTTTACATAACGTCAAGATGGCGGATTTGCAAGATTTTTAAATTAAGTTTATACTTCTTGTGTCCTAATCACGTGATTGAAGTCAACGTTTGAATAATGAACTTACGCAGTAATCGCCATCTAATAGTACATAACTCTATGGCCTAGATATATAAAAATCCAACATGGGACTATCCGAAATATTTTTACGGTTTTCAATATCTATTAATCTAGGCAGCAATTAAACTGAAATGTTGTACGTTGATAAAGACTATTAACATTAGTTCATCTATGGGAGTTTCAATAACCTAGTGAGCACAAATCTAACATGGCGGCAACGCGAAATTTAAATATTTAAATGGACATTTCTCACGATTCAACCATCCGAGAGCAGTGGAACTTGGTACGGTATATGCTTATACAAATGTTAGTCCACTGGCATCTAATTTCTTTTAATTGTTTTCATAACCACAAGATGGTGGGTGTGCGAAATTTTACATCTTGTTTTTATTTTATTTCGTGTGTCCTAATCATGCAATTGTAGTTTGAATAATAAACCTACGCAATAATCTTCATCTAATAGTACATAACTCTATGGCATATAAAAATCCAACATGGCGACCATCCGAAATATTTAAACCGTTCTCAATATCTGCGTATCTATTTCAGCAATCAACTGAAATTTTGTATGTTGATAGAGGCAATTAAAATAAGTAGGATATATAAAAATAGGCTTTAGTTCTTCATGGTACTACTTGTCAGTTCTTGCAGAATGTCTTCATTCCTACGATACTCGAGCAACGAGTAACCAGAAGTCGTCTCGTAAATCTGATTTCTGCTGCTATTAGTATTTTTTCATCTGCCTTCCTGATGGTCCAGGACTCACTTCCATATGCAAGAACTGGTCTACCAAGAGTTTGATATACGTCTTTCAGTCTAGTGTGTCGTTGTAACTGAGGTGACTTGAAAACTTGACTGATTACTCCCGTAATTTTAATAAATTTAGAGATTTTGACTGCCATGTCTTTTTCATCCAGGAATGATAATTTGTAACCAAGATAGTTAAAAGAGTTGAGACGTTCAATGATGATGTATCCTACACAGATTTTACTCTGAATTGGTTCATTGCGCAAGAATGCAATTTTTTTGGTTGTATGTGTTGATATTAAAATATATTATTTATATAGATATAAACATTTAAAAAACACCAAAATAGCTTCAAGTGGGCAAACAATACATAGACTTCGTCAAAAAATTCAAATATCTTGGGGAATGGATCAGCTGGAATGCGCTAGAAAATAAGGCAATGGAATCTAGGAGAAATAAAGTTGAATTGACTTTCCAATTTACGAAGGACACTTATAACAAGAAGTCTCTCTCCTGGAATAGCAAGATAATACATTATAACACGGTAATTAAACCAGAAGCCTCATATGCAGCCGAAACATTGTCTCTCACCACCCAGGGACCGTTTGAAAGGCTGGAGGTCAAGGAAAGAAAGATATTACGCAAAATCATAGGCCTCAAATTTCATAACAACAAATTAATCCATGTCAGGAACGAAACTCTTTACCAAAAGACTGATAAACTCTCTGACACAATAAGAAAATGGAGAATTGATTTTTTACGGACACATCCTCCGAATGAAATCTAATAGACTAACCAAAACGGTCGATGACTACTTTCGTAATAAAAAAAACTCTTTGGTATATGGAAATTAAGAAAGACCTCGAGGAACTCCAAATTACAAACACCATGTCCATGGACAAAACAGCCAAAACCATCACCAAGGCTAAGAAACAACGGTTCCAAGTTAAAATCAAACAAAAGCGTACGATCCACATCTCTGCCGAAGAAAGGGAAGCAAGATCTCAAAGGATGAGGCAATACTGGGCCAAAAGGAAAGCTCAAAACTATAAAAAATGATTGATTTCATGTACCCCAAAGTTGGGTGAAACAAATAAAGAAGAGGTGCTCTTCCTCTTCTGTAGTCCAAAACAAATATATATATATATATTAATCACATGTAATTTGTAAGTTTATTTCTTGCATGTCCAGTAAATAAGATTTCATTGTAATATCAGTTATTCAGAGCATCAAGAATTGTATGCACTTGAGATACTATATTATGGGGCTGCCAGTAAACATAACAAGGGTAATAAATCGAATAGCACGGGAGTGTGAAACAATTCCAAGTATTGGCCTGTGTTCACACATACACGCTTGAGCGCGCGCCAGACATTGCGTGTCGTCAACAGTTGGCAAGCGTGTATTTAGATGGGCTGGCCGTACTTCAATTATAGTATCTACCTTATACGCATGTACTGGGGCAATTTGGTAGCCGTGTTTATGTGTCTGCACGAACAGAAACTGTCATGAATTTTATAACACATGCACAATCCATCAAAGCCTACCTGAGTCATGTGCTGAATACGTAAGACACCAGCCGAACATACATAGAATAATGGTGTCATCGAAACTTAATGATTTTCATTCGGTCATTCCCTAATCCAGAAAAGAATTCCATGAGATTAATATATGCATTTGGATGACCAGTTTCGATCGTCAAGCAATCATCATCAGATCCTTTTCATTTAGGCTATTAAATCTATGTCTACAAGTATGGATTATAATATTTACAATATATACACTTATTTAGTTGCAGTAGTAATTAAACTAGCACAATCTATGTCTACAAGTATGGATTATAATATCTACAATATTTTCAGGATTAGGGAATAACCCATTACAATTGGGTATAATCGTGAGACCGACTGAAAATCATTAATTTTCGATTACTAAGGCAACAAAGAACAAGTAGTTCCGTGAAGAACTATATAGGCTATTTTCATATATCCTACTTATGTTAATTGCCTCTATCAACATGAAAATTTCAGTTTGATTGCTGTAATAGACTCGTAGATATTGAGAACCGTCTAAATATTTCGGATGTTCACCATGTTGGATTGTTATATATGTACGCGTCAGAGTTGTGTACTAATACATGAAGATTATCGTGTAGTTATTTCATTCAAACTTCAATCGCATGATTAGGACACAAGAAATAAAAACGAGATTCTAAAATTTCGCACAGCCGCCATCTTGTGGTTAAGAAAACAATTGAAATAATATAATTTAGATGCCAGTGGATTAAAATTTGTATAATCATAGGCCTGTACCGTATCAAGTTTCACTGAGCATGGATTGTTAAATCGCGAGAGACGTCCATTTAAATATTTAAATTTCGCTTCACCGCCATGTTGGATTTGTGGTCACCAGGTTATTGAAAGTCCCATAGGTGAACTTATGCTTATAGCCTCTATCAACATACAACGTTTTAGTTTAATTGCTGTCATAGATTAATAGGTATTGAGAACCGTCTAAATATTTCGCCTAAGGAAAGGAATCAGACCACCAAAAAAACAGCCACATCGAAATCCATCATATCTTACTCCGAACCCCGAATCCCGTTGAAACTGGAATTACGAAGATATATTTACTTATTTGGATTTTGTATTGGGAAAAGTGTCCGAGTAACTTGGTTGTATTTCAGATGGCTAACACCGTTCAGTTTTGAACCTCTTTGTCTTCCTGACCACCTCGTAATGTAGTGGCTAGCATTCTTGGCTGTCGCCCCGGATGCCCGGGTTTGATTCTTGGCTCTGCCAAGAAATTTCAATCTCATCTGAGGGCTGGGACAAGGTCCACTCCACCTCGTGAAGCAAAACTAAAATCAGGTGGATTCGATTCCAACCTCAGCCAGCCTGTCTCCTTCCCAATCCTCATCGGAATTACAAATAGACATCACAATAACACAAGTTATCAGACAAAGTTTACACTCTCCCAAGAACACGGGACTAAATGAGCACTACGTCTAAGCCCCTCAAATGGAACAACAACTCGTATAGTTTCCGAGTTCTTTCTTTGTAGCCTACCTTGTTCAACATGCCGAATATGAAGCTAGTTACTGCAGTGAAGAAAATATTGTCGAATATTTGCTTACTGGATCCATTAATTTGCTGCCGGTTACTGTGGTGTTGATGCATGTATTGAGACTCCTGTCCCAAAGGTCCTGGGTTCAATCCCCAGCTCTGCCAGAAATTTAAATCCATTCTAAGGGCTGGAACAGGGTGCACTAAGTCTCTTGAGGTAGAACTTAGAAACGGTGGATTTGATTCGACTCCTGACATATGCCGGGATAATGACTAACTTAGGCCATAGCCGCCACCTTCTCAATCCTAGTCTCACCCACAACTACACTACTACAGACACAACTATAACACAGGTTTATCAGACAAATCCAGTATATGTATACACACACTCAAGTACCCGTGGATGAAAGACTGCGATTTTTTTAACCTCCAAATCAGGAGTTTTCAACCTGGTGCTCCTTAACTGAAAGTTGGTGCTCTCGTCTTAAGAGCCAAAATGTGCTAGCGAGCACAAGCTCCCCCGAGATACAATCTTCAAATCAAATTCTGTTGCGCGAACCGGAATAATAGTATTTTCATTAGAAGTTTTGACAGAAAGAAATGTTATCATTTTGTGAAATGGTATTTTTAATCTACAGTACAGTGAAAATAACTAGACATCCCTATTTTATGAGTAACACGACAGATGCTGATTCGACGGGACTATCCACAATTAAATGTATCTTATCTGCACGAGTCATGCAAGCAGTTGCAGCATGCCTAGTGAGTGGTGAATCCCTAGCTATTTCAGCACTTCTTATGGAGAGAAAGATAGGCATAAGAAAGCGAGGAGCATGCTTGTTGCATTACTATTATTATTAATATTATTATTATTATTATTATTATTATTATTATTATTATTATTATTATTATTATTATTATTCGTATGTTCTCCCTGTTATTGGGTACAATTCACCATTTCATTGGCATTTGTTGCAAGATGGAGTGGAGTTTTCTATAGGCCTACTTGTTGGTTGAGGAACGAACGAACGAACTATGGAGCAGGTCTCTAAAATAACTACTTTCTGCATATTGGTATGCAGATTATGGTGGAGCCCCAGATTATCGAGGTTGGCCTTCAGCGACTTCGGTATGAACCCTGTGGAAGAGATTATTATTGGCAATACAGTGACAAATTCCTGTCGCCACATCTGTCGGATCTCTTCAGCCAGAGGCACGTATTTCGTCTCTTTCTCAGCATAACGGTGTTGGATATTATGCGAGTTAGGGACTGCGATGTCAATTAGAAGAGTTTTCTTCTGCACTTTATCAATAAGAATAATGACTGGCCTGTTTGCTGATATAGGTCTATCTGTGATCACTGACCTGTCCCAGAGTAGCTTGTGTGTATCGTTCTCCAGAACAGCATCAGGAATGTATTGATATTACTATTAATATTATTATTATTATTATTATTATTAATAATAATATATTCAATTTAATGGTGCTGGATACTTGGTATAATATGAGAGTGGTGCTCACAGACTCAAAAAGGTTGAGAATGTCTGCTCTAAATGAATCTGCTTCAATAACACATATTAACTTAATTTGGATGTACGAGTGACTTGGTATGCCCCTAGCCCACCGCAACCCGGAATGCCCGGCGGCAATGCAGTTTACCGACTGGGTTGGGTCATGGTCGTGCTACATACAGTCTCATATATGCAGTGGAACTTATAATGAAGCCGAGAGGTAATTAGGTATGGTCGGCGATTCCGATCCAGGTTACCGGTGGCTAGAAGTGTGTTAATTTTCGGTAGCAAAAAAAAAATACCCTCTTTCTATTCCACATGCGTATTAGCGGTAATACAGCATACAGTCAGTTAAGGATGTAGATGCGAGCCAACCAGTTCTATTCACAGCGAATGTCCTAAAACTCCCCCTGGGGTACCATCTTGTTGGTGTTTGATTTAGTGGTTTGGATACCGTGCCATCAGCCCTGTGTATTTGGGAGTGTCTAGAGTAACTTGTGTGGTGTATGTTAATTGATATTGAAACTTACAGTCGGGCAGCACGCCGGCCTCTCACCGCTGGGTCCGTGGTTCAAATCCCGGTCACTCCATGTGAGATCTGTGCTGGACAAAACGGAGGCAGACAGGTTTTTCTCCGGGTACTCCGGTTTTCCCTGTCAACATTTCATTCCAGCAACACTCTCCACTATCATTTCATTCCATCTGTCATTCATTTAATCATTGCCCCAGGGGAGTGCGTCAGGCCTCGGCAGCCGGCACAGTTCATATCCTCGCCGCTAGATGGGGGCTTCATTCATACCATTCCTGACCCGGTCGGAGACTGGAAGCAGGATGTGGATTTTCATTTTCACTAGAATATGTAAAATAATCTGAAATGAATTTTATGTTCGACCCTGACTATTATTGTTAGAAAACTGCATCATAATGATGGTCATTATAACACTATTTTTCATTATGAAACAGTTTCTCCCACCAATCACAGCTCAAGAAATAGTTGTTTGACCAATTAGATAAGGTTAACATCGCACCAGCGTGGAGTATCAAGGCCTTCTAAACTGCGTTGCCTAGTGTCATAGTGGGGTAATCGAGAAGGCCATGGTCAAATACAAGGCATTCTCTGCGTCTCATGCGTCTGTTCAGTACTTAAAACTGGCGAAATCTCGACAGATATTTATGAATATTTATCTTCGAACATAAAATAGTTATAATAATTATAGTCGAACATAAACAGTCGTATGCAACTCGCCTATAATGGTAATTAAGACACTCGTATGGAAATTATAAAACTCGCATACGCTCGTTTTATAAATATACTCGTGTCTTAATTATAGCCATTATAGGCTCGTTGCATAATGTACTAATATGTGGTTGAGATGTACAGGATGTATCCGTGATGATGTTACAAACTATCAGAGATGATGGAGGAAGGCAAAAGGATCAATGTGAGATAAGGAACCAGAGTACGAAAGCGATCGAGTCACATGCTACTCATTTAATACCGTTTACCTGTACACGTCGGTTACGTTTAAGGGTGTTTACAAGTGGCAAACCCATGTTTTTGTCTTCCGGCGCGTGAAAAAATGCCTGCAGGACGAAATTCCGCCACCCCCGGCGTCTGTTAAGAACTAGAATTGAGGACGGACGTTAAAGAACTGCGATTATTAATAACTGTTGGCTCGATTGTAGGGGGCTGCGTGGCACAGTCGGTAGAGGCACCGAGCTTCTAACTGAAAGGGAGTGGGTTTGATCCCCACCAGGTAGTGGATTTTAGAAACAAAAATACCACTTTCGAAAACGCAAATAGCCCTAGGGTTCACTCAGCCTACGCCAGAAATTAGTACCAGGGTAATTCCTGGGAGCAATGACGGCCGGGCGTGGAGCTGACTATTCCATCCCATCTAGAGCCGATGTCACAAAAAGTGGGAGCATCTACCTTCCACTACTCCTGGGACCTCCATGGCCTGTACGGAGTTGGCTTTGCTTTGTTTCTTGACTCGATCGTATCCCGACTATGGGTCCTTATCTCAAATGGATCAATTTGCCTTCCTCCATCATCCCTGAAAGTTTGTAACATCACCACGGATACACCCTGTCCATATATTGTTATTGACTATAGAAGGGATGACATGTTTCGCTCGTCAAGTGAGTATCATCAGATCGAAATCCTAAGACAAATAGCTCTACAAAACACTACCAAACCTACAATGACACCCTCATAAACTGTCTGCCCTCCAAAAACAAAACAGAAACCCCTTCAGAAAACTTAGTAAGTGTGGTAACTTCTACTTCTTCTTATCTAGTAGTCAATCCGAGGATTGATTTGCAGCAAATATCCACTCTTCGCGTCTTTCCGCTTTCCTCTTCATATCTCCGTAGGCCTTGCATCCCACATCTTCCTTAATTTTATACATATACCTCAGGCGTGGCCTTCCTCTATGTCTTCTTTTCTTTTGGTAACTACAGTATTATTAATAAATGTTAAGGCATTAAGCAACCGAAAAAAGAACTATTTTAATATAGCAAATCTTAGAAGTATGCAGTAGTGCGTGTACCTGAATTTGAGACTAGGATTGGTAAGGAAGCGGCCGTGGCCTTTAGTTAGGACCCATCGCGTATTTTCATGGAGTAGGCGTCGGAAATCAGAGAAAGAACTTGTACAAAGACTGATGTGATATTCCACTGTCCACACGAGGCTAAGTGTGTCCCGTTCCGTCTCTCGGAACAGAATGAGAGTTTTGGTATAGTCAGCAATCAAAACTGGGACTTCAGGGATGGAATCCAACACGAGGCGGTGTTGTTGGACGTTGTTTGACAACCAAGAGGTCTCAGCTGAAACTGGCATTGCTTCCACTTATTAATGCTGGGCTCCTTTCTATTACATTTCAGTGCTATTTTGTTCAATATTAATATACCGACGTGTCAAGCTAGTGTGGAGAACGTGGATGGTCCTTAAATCAGACATACCCGAATAGATTTTGATTAGTATCTTCTCCGTACTAACTTACGGCTACGCATTCACCAAGAAAAATATGTAAATTTCTCACAGAGGTATGGAAAGGTCGATTAGCAGAGAACTGCCCAAGACCACGCTCCCTAGAAGAAACTGTTGAATAGTTATTTTTTCAGAGACTTTGGAGACCACATCATTCAATTGACTGATTATGATTTTGATTATTATTATTATTATACTTCAGTTAGTCCTTGTTCTCTACCTATTCCGACTCATGACTGTCCGAGAGAACAGTCTTTGAAGACCCTTCTCCTTTCTTTAAAGATAAACTCCTTCTACGAGAGATTCCAGTTTTGTCCGTAGAAGTTGTTGATTTGTTCGGTATCTGTCCATTAAATGATGGTGTTTTCAAGTTTGAAGGTTTTAAACGTAAGCCTAATAATAACAGTCCTCGTGTCCATCTATGGGTGGGTGAATAAACATGTTATTGTGATAACTGTACTAGTGTGTACACCAGTATGCCTAATTGAGGCTAGAATTGTGAAATGTCTCGTGAGGTCATCAGAAAAGGGATGGGTTCGATCTCGGCTTCTCCACTTTTACTCCATGCAAATGCCGGAATGGTACCTAGTTTATTTATTTATTCATTTATTTATTTATTTATTTAAGATCGTACCCACCGGTATAGACATCAAAATAACATGAGTTACCTAATTCCACACACGGGACTAATGACTCCAAAGTCACGGGCTCCTATATAAAAAAAACGAAATGAGAATAATGTGGCCGTAAATTTCCGGTTAGTAAGTTACCGTCCTAGAAATTGTCTATAGTGAATTTGGGAAAAACTCAGGGAAAACCACACTCAGGATGTTAGGTGTCAAAGCTGAACATTAAACCTCCAATCTCCAAACTAGAGCTCCTAATTTCAGTTTTGGAACACGATTTAACTCACTCGGCTATTCTTGATGTGTTCTGCTTCGAGACATGAGAGTGTGTATCCCAATAGAAACATACGGCCTCTCCAAACTCGTTTGTAGTAACCTATTAGTAGTTTCGCTGGTGTGGGCAAAATAACATCTGTGAAACTTGTGTGAAATGGATCATTTTGAACTGTTAACGCTCATCAAAATTCACTTTCAATATCACATGTAAATGATGACAACACGTCTGCTTATCATATCCGATCTAATCCCGTTACGGAGAGCCGCATTATTACCTGGTTTCCTCAGCAGCTTACCTAACCTCACATAACGCTCCACAGACCATGCATGTAAACAGGTACATACACTTAACGACGTGCCGACACTATTACATCATAATGATGATGAGAGCGGACGAAGAATGTGCGAACATGGCCTTGAGGACTACATTCACTTCCAGCTGGACTTCACAAATTGATTAGCGCCCAGCAGTCCGACAATTTACAACTATTATGTACATATGTTAATAATAGCTATTTAACCTAATGAGTACAAATATGTGTATATTGGTACCAAATAGATCCTTACATGAATTTTTGATTTTTAAGGTAGTATGAATAAGACTTGCCTGCCCCGTGGTGTTGGGGTAGCGCGCCTGCCTCTCACCCGGAGGCCCGGGGTTCGATTCCCGGCTCCGTCAGGGATTTTAGAAACTGACGTGAGGGCTGGAATGGGGTGCACTCAGCCTCGTGAGGACAATTGAGTAGCTGTCTGACAGTGAGGCAGCGCCCCGGTCACGAAAACCAAGATTAACGGCCGAGGGGACCCGACGCGCTGACCACGCGTCACCCCAATATCTGCAGGCCAAATGGCTGGGCAGCGGTCGCTTGGTAGGCCTAGGCCCTTCATGGGCTGTAGTGCAAGGGGTTATTATTATGAATAAGACTTATTTGATTGTTCGAGCAAAATGAGAATTGATGTTGTCACCTACGTCGAACGAAAGTGATCTCCATTTGTGGTATTTATGTATTAGCAATCGCCACAGCAGTATTGCTCCACCTCTCGTGGTTAGACTCGTCACAATGTTAACAGTGATTCCTGTAAGGATGTTGACTAAATGCTGTCACACGCACTCCATGTATTACAAGAAAAAATCCAATGACCTCCATGGTTAATTGCGCTTGGTTTTCCGCGCGGTAATAGTAGTTCTGTAACCCAGTCAGCCGTTTACATGACACACATGTCTTGAGGATTGGATATGAGGATAATCGTGACCCATACTTTCACTAAAACCCACCAAGTTTAGTAGGCTGACTAATATAATTAAAGAGCCTAGACATTGAAGGCAAGTGTGTTCAAACCTATCTTTTGAATGGTTTTCAATTTCTATGAGACGTGTGTTTTTCTTTCAATATCTCATTGCTTCCTTCTCAGTAATACTCCCTTCTTCTTGTTTAGTTTCGGCCAACTAAAGACATTTTTATTTTCAACTGTTTCCTTTGTAGCTTTAAACTTAGTCCAGCATTCCATCATTCGTAGACGGTGTTGTTTCTTTCTCTCTTTTGTTCACGCCTTTCAAGTCTTCAGCGTCGGCTTAGGTTGGAAACTCCGATGTTTGAATAGTTTTCTCTTAAGCTAATCACACTCCTGATATCTTCACATGAGATCCCAATCTTGTGCAGATCTGTTTGTATATCACTGAACCAGGCTCTCTTTTTCTCACGAAGGAAAGTGAAAATGTGATATGTTAATCGTGTAATAGAATATTATAAATTAATTCATCAAAACACACATCAAATCAGTACAGGTCATCAAGACAGACTTCAAACATGCACAAAGCACATGGAGTTAATGACCACGTTTCCCCTTTAGTGAAAAGCAGGAGCTACAGCAATCTGTACCGATCTACATTATACAAGAGGGTAGCATTGGTATTTATGTATGGAACGCGTGGGTCTGTACAATCATTTTGAGAAATCTTTCAAATATCTGTGTGTGCAAAAACTACATCTGCATTTGCATTGCTATTGTGATGTCTGTATTAGTGTGTGTATTTGTAATTCAGGTGAGGATTGGGAAGGAGGTGGCCGTGGACTTAAATTACGAACCATCTCGGCTTTTACCTCCGGAAGTGGGAAACGACTTCCAGGATGGCTGATGTGAACATCGAACATACCTCTTCTCACGAGGCTGAGTGTACCCCGTTCCAGCCCTCAGGCCAGAATTAAATGTCCTGGCAGAGCTAGGGATCAAACACGAACCTCTGAGGCGACAGCCAAGAACGCTATCTGCTACACCAGAAGGTGGACACCCGCTTCAATGAGGCTGGAAGCGCATTTCAGGTGAAAATTTGTTCATGTAGTTAGCTGTAACTTCCTATTTGGGACACATAGGTATCGGGACAAATAGGTATCAGTGTGTCGTTTGTGTAAATGTTAATTATGGTCAAGGGTTTTCAAAATAGCCATGCATGTTGATGAAATAAATTTCATTAGAAAGCTACTTAATACAATGGGTATTATGTTTCGACTTCCGGAAAATTTCGAAATATCTTGGCGTTTCACATCCCCCAGACCCTAAAATTAACGTCAGTTCAAAGGTTTATATATAATTATTATATTTATGTATCTATCTCACTTTCTTGTGGACATGATAACTACAGTACTGCCATTTTGCACCGAGAACTTTCTAATTTATACATATTATATAACCCATTAAAATCTCAGTCAAGTTCGTTAATGGGACAAAGGGGGTGAAAATGTGTGGGGAGGGGGGAGGCTTTTTCCAAAATGTGAAATATCGAATCAATTCAAAGTTCATACTATTCCTCGTATAAGGGCCAAACCTTAATGATAGGAAAGTTTTTTGACAGCATCAACCATTTACCAAAGGGGTGGGAAAAAAAGGTTGTTTTTTTAGAGAAACAGAAGCATATCACTCATAATAGGCACAATATCAAAACTGTTTAAAATGGTCTATACTCCTCTAATAATTACCTAAAACTTTTGTCTGTAAGAAATATTGATATACCTCACCGTTACGCCAAGGGATGAGCAAAATATTTTCGGAATTATAACAAGATGCCAAATTGATGAAGGAAGAGCCAAACGTTACTATAACAACGTCACTTCACGAGATCACATTCAGCTTTCCGTATGTCTCATTGGGAGATAAAGTTTTGTGTGAAGAAGTAACACACCGTTAGATAGTTAGGCAACAGTGTTGAAACCTTGTATGACCACCTTGTGTGGCCACCAGTGGAAAATAGACGCTAAATGACATAAAGGCAATCAAGACAATGAAATGTTAAAAATATGTATAAAAACACGAAAAAAGTTATTTAAGCTCGAAATGTAAAATAGTTCTCACAATGAGGGGTTTATAATGAGATGTGTCTGGTCCTTGTACGAAAACCTCATATATTGCCTATTCTAGCCTGCCCGACTGCCAAAGTTGGCGAAAGTCAGAAGAGTCGGCTATATTTCACAACGGACATAGTCCATGGTTGATCTGGGTATAAAAATTATGTTCATACAATATTTCATCTTAATCGGTTAGGTAGTATTCGCGTGAAAGAGTAACAAACAGATACCACTACATATTGATAGATTTCATGAAAATGCCTATTGCAAGGGGTAACATTTTGCGACTTCCGGAAAATTTCTCTCTATCTTCGCATTTCACATCCCCCAAAACCCCAAAACCACAGTCAGTTCAAAAGTTTATATATAATGTATATATAGGCATATCACTTTCTTGTGGACCGTCATTTTACACCAATCACATAAAATACATAACCATTCAAAATCTCGGTAGAGTTCGTTAAAGGACAAACTAGCATCTATAGGGGTGGAAATGGTGGGGGATGGGAGGGGGGGGGGTGCTCTCTTGAAAAAGTGAAATACTGCTATAACTTTCATAGTATGTGAAAAATCGAATCCATTCGTACTAAGGGCCAAAACTTATCTCCGTCAAGTTTATCGATGGCACCAACCATTGGCCAAAGAGGTGGGAAAAATAGAATTTTGAAAGGGAGAAAATCGTACCTCCCTTAATAGGCAAAATATGAAAACAGCTTTAAAAGGTTAATAGTCCTCTAAAAAGTACCTAAAACCTTTGCCTGAAAGAATTTTTGATATGACCAACCCTTACGCCAAGAGCAAAGAGTTTTCGGGAAAATGTAGAATATTTCAAGGTATACAACAATTGACAAATTTAGTGAATTCGTTATATTTTTCTTTGGGCCGTGAAATCTACCCCGGTCTTACGGCGTGCCGAGAGGGATTTTTAGCCTACTTTCGATTTTTGCAAAAAATGAAAGTAGACTTATGAGATCAACACAGGGCGAAAAAAGTGTGTCTGTCTGTGTGTGTGTATGTGTGTGTGTGAGTCTGTGTGTGTGTGAGTCTGTGTGTCTGTGTGTGTGTGTGTGTACTCTGAATGTCTGTCCCCCCCCTATCAATTCGAACACGGTGAATGCGAATTGAACGAAATTTGGTACAAAGGTAGCACTAGCAAAGGACACCTCAGTGTCATGTTTTATATCGCCGCCATCTTGACGGAAACGTAATGGCGGCCACACGAATGTTCAAAGCTTAAATCAAATTACGTCTAACCTAATCATCCGATCTCTACCAAATTTTGCAACTACATACCTTTATGGAGGGAGCATCCTTTGACCAATCTAATAGGTCATTCGTCTAATAGTTTGCGGATGGCGGCCATCTTTGTGTAAAAATCGATTCTTCCTATTAATTCAAACACAGTGAAACCGAATGGAACGAAATTTGGTACAGAGATAGCACTAGCAAAGGGCATCTCAGTGTCATGATTTATATCGCCGCCATATTGACAGAAACGTAATGGCGGCCACACAAATGTTCAAAGCTTAAATCAAATTACGATTAGCCTAATCATCCGATCTCTAGCAAATTTAGCAACAACATACCTTTATGGAGGGAGCATCCTTTGACCAAACTAATAGGTCATCAGCCTAATATTTTGCGGATGGCGGCCATCTTTGTGTGAAAATCGATTCCCCTTATCAATTCGAACACGGTGAAACCGAATGGAACGAAATTTGGTACAGAGGTAGCACTAGCAAAGGGCACCTCAGTGTCATGTTTTATATCACCGCTATCTTGACGGAAACGTAATCGCGGCCACCCAAATGTTAAAAGCTAAAATGTAATTACGACCAACCTAATAATCTAGTCTCTACCAAATTTTGCAACACCATATCTTTATGTGGGAAACATATTCAGACCAAACTGCAAGAACATCAGCCCAATAGTTTGCAGATGGTGGCCAAGTATGTGTGCAAATCGATTCCCCCTATCAATTCAAACACGGTGAAACCGAATGGAACGAAATTTGGTACAGAGGTAGCACTAGCAAAGGGCACCTCATATTCATGTTTAATATCCCTATAGCACGTTGTATTTCAACAAGCTACTACAACCAACATTCAATCATACTCCTTGAAAAGGACAAAGAGTTATAACAATACCCATGCATTTAGGAGAAAGTAGGCTATATGTTCTTTACTGAACATCTTGTTTTACTTTTATTCGTAACTTATTCTTCAAACGCCTGCCACCCCATTCATACATGCAAGCGGCTTGAGTCATATCACATGTATTGTAACGAATCGTAAATAGTACACTCCTTTTGTTTTCGGGTTTGGTTGTGAATTGATTGTTGTTGCATATTTTAGGGACAGCGACATCGTGGTCATATAGCCCCGTGTATTTGTGTGGAATGTGTGTGATAACCTGTGTTATTATGATAGCTGTACTAGTGTGCGTACTTGTAAATTGGGGATAGAATTGATAAGGAGATGGCCGTGACCTTAGATTACGAACTGTCTAGCCGGTTATAAGATCGAATCCCACCATATTCTGTTGGTATTTGAGGGTGATTAAATGCACCCACGTCAGTAAATACATTGACTTGCCGAAGATCACCTCTGAGCAAAGTTGCGGCTTTCTTAAGTTTCAACAGTTACATAATTAATTAAACCTTAACATTATACTTACATACAATTATTTTAACAATTATAATAATATTGTTATTATTATTATTATTCTTTCTTTGATTCAGCCAACTAGGGACCACGTCAGTTCAACTGTCTCTTCTTATTATTTGTCATGAAACGATCTCCATTAATGTACATACGTATAGTGCTCGAGAGATGTATTTCAGACATCAATGAGGCCCACGTATGTTCGGTAGTCACAATAAAGGTCGATTCGCACATCTCCGGGACGTGACAGTGCTCTCCGTTTCTGTATCCGTCCTTTCCGATATTAATTTTTCAGTCTGTTCTCACACTTCAGTTCCACGCAGTTCCGTGGGCAGTCAAGTGTTCCATGATGGATTTTAGTAATGATGAACTGATAATGACAACTGTTATCTTAGATGACGTGGATAAAGAGGGGAAGAAACAGTGGGTTCATCCTATTTAGAAACGCAGGGGTTTCTTGACGGATGACAAAGTAAAATTTCATGGATATTTCAGAATGAGCAGTTTGTCCTTCATTTCGGTAGCTAAGGAACAGTTCAAAAGTACACAGATAACCTCAGCACTCGAGAGAAATGAAAGTAAGCTTTTATTTTTACGTGACCGTTAATCATACGAATCATTAGCCACGGGACCTCTTTTTTACGTGGAATCCGAACTGCAGGACATGGAATTTCACTTCGAAAACCTCACATGCATTGACCGGGAATCGAACCCAGTCCACCTTGGTTAGAGGCCAACAGCTTAACCGTTGCGCCACCACGCCCCCCTCAGCACTCGAAGAAAGCAGAGAAGAAGGAAGGCGGGAAGAGAGAACTCATGTCTGTGAAATTACGTATTGCCGGCACGGATCACGGAGAAGCACTGAAGGTCACGGCGAATTGCCGTCAACGGAAGTGTTGGAACTCAGTCCTTCGTTTACATGGCGACGATATTTTATTTTCGCGGAGGATTCCGTCACGTCACGGAAAGCGCCGTCACGTCCCAGAGATGTGTGAATCGACCTTAAAGGAGTACTTGTTGTTGTTGTTTCATTTTAGGGGCTTGGACATCGTAGTCAGTTAGAATATCAGGTAGTTAGTTATTGCGGCATTAAGGTGCGGAACAGCGAAGGCATCTACCCCCGTAGTTATTTAGCCTCGTGTGTGAAATTTCCGTCTGATAACATGGGTTATAGTTGTGGCTGTATTGGTGTGCGTATTAATAATCCAGATGCGGATTGGGAAGGAGGTGGCCACAGACTCAAGTTAGGAACCATCCCAGCATTCACCTGTAACTGCCCTTGGGTTCAAGATCGTCACCAGAATGCAATGTGTGAACCTTGAACTACGGTCAAAGACACGCTGACGGTCTTTCACACGAATGAAGCACACACAGTCAAGTTATTACGTTTTACTTTTACTGTTTACAACGCACGTGAGGCAGAGGATGGTTGTGCCCAACAATAAACCTCTCGAATGTCACCCCACAGTTTTCTAAAAAAAAACAACTTACACGTGACAGTCGCAAGAACAGAGATCAGGGCTGTCAGATGCATAATCCATTCGACCCCAGGCATACCGGGTTCGATTGCCAGCCAATGCATTTGACATTTTTGAAGTGAAATATCACGTCCTGTGTTTCGAATTCTACGTAAAAATAGAGAACCGGTGGCTCATGAACGTGAGATTAACGGTTACGTATACCTACAAACTTCCTTCATTTGTATATTCAGAAAGGAAAATGCGAGATGAATTAATTATTCAACATATTGCTTTTGGTTTTGCCTTGTTTGAAATGACAAGAGTAATAGTGGAAAAATTAAAAATCATATCGCGGCTCCAACATTAGCTAGAATGTGTGTGTTTTATCATCTACTGTAGGTTCATTGTCCAAACACATTCAAGCCATATTATGCGACAGTGTTTTATTTTAAGTACTGAAGCAGACTATCTACTTCTACACACAGTATGAATGGATTTAACAGGACAGCAATAACAGAAACTGTCCACACCCGATGAGAGAAACAGAGTAGTTTTCTAAACTCTAAAATGAACCAACTTCAAATTCATCATTATAATTTGCAGACGAATCAGCTATAAGTATCAAACTCTCTCCTAAACAAGATCTGTCGTTCTTTGTCAATCAATAGGTAGGCCTATATTTCTAATTAATTCTTTTTAATTCATGCATACTCTTAGGACCTATCTTAAAGCTAAGGACATCACAGATACCCGTGCCCTAATCCAAACTCGAACCGGCAGCAGATCATTCGCTCAGTTCCAGCGACTCACACGCTGGCCCTGAACTACGTCTGCCGGCAAGAATGACTGCACCTTCGTTGGTAGACCACATAAAGAACAAACCGCACCAACAATCCCTGGTCAACAGACACAGAAATAGAACGCTTACTTTAGTAGCTCATGTGTGTTCTGTCTTATTGCGGTGCCATCTACTACTAAATTTTATATTGCTAAGTGCAACTCTTGACCCGACATTTTTAAATCCCCTCGTTAGACTGGAAACAACGCCTGATATTCAATGTGGTCATATATCTACATTATAATGATTCTGTGGTTCTTAGATACCTTAATACCGACTTATAATCTTCTATGTGAAAACTTAACGAAAGGTAAACATTCAATAGGGTCATTACGCACTCCAGGAGTTTGTAGTAATAGGCTATGCAACAATACCTTCTAAGCTTGCTTTCCTTCCTGGAAATATGGGAGCAATATTATTAGGTAAAGGTAGAATTTATACAACGGGGAGACTTTGCTAACTCTGCGGTACGGCTAATTCCGCCGTACTTGAAATATAATGTTTATAATGAAAACTCTCTGTGCAAGAGACGAGTTCATCTCACCAGTTGTATTGAGTGAACTATTTAAGTTCCCTTGGCTATGAATTTCGAAATGACAAATGCTACCCCCTGGTGGTAAAATCGTAAAAACTTGTGTTGTTGTAAAGTATTTATAAAATCTCACGTAATTTGGTGATGCCGTAGTGGTAGTAGCCTAATGAAATATACGAGTATGATAAGACTTATAATTTTGTGGATTTACACAAGTTACCGCGGATTTAGCCCTGGTACCACTAGTATCAACCAAAAATCCCTAAAAAGTTAAAGTATTAGATGATTTAGACAACCCACGCCAGATGAAATTTTAAGACCTGAATGTACAGTATGTCACAAATATGTAGTCATTTAATTTCTATGTTAATTTTTTGAAACCCTTTCCCTTAATTTATCATTTTTACCATCAATCCTTTAATATTGCGGATATAGCCAAGTCTCCCCTATAATAAAAATAAAAGATAAACTTACCGATCTGGTCTTCATGGCTGCAAATCCACAAGGTCACTTGTTCCGCCGCAACCAAACACACAACACCACACCACCACTTATCAAAGTCTTCTTCTTCTTCAAAGTCTTGCGGGTATGTTGTCACGTCCGGAGAATATCTGAAAATCACTGTTCTTTCTTTAAATTAATGCTATAAAGTTACAATCACAATCCTTCTTTTGCACTCGCTAAAAATAACAACAGTTCACACATTTTGCTCGTAACACCACAGTTTTCAAGTAAATCCCATTGCAACGGCTATACTGTAAAAATAACACTATCGTATAGATGTTACAAAAGGACAGACCGGTAAAAAATTGTTTGCTGGAGTATGGTTGCGGCGGTAGTTATATAGACTCGGTCCCCACCATGATTAGTAAGCGCCAATCCCATGAGGAGTGTGGTCACCAGAATAGAGACAGCTATGAATATACAATCCTCGGTGCGGCGCGGGTCGTCAAGGAGAAAGTAGGGTATCTCCCACCACACACACGCACACTGTTGCTGCTGCTGCTTCTTCTCCACCACCTCTCCAGAAAGAAAGTCCACTCCACAAGAAGAGGAGGGGAGGGGAGGGGGACAGGTCTCTGAGTGAGTAAGGTAGCCAGAACCTATGACCCACACAGATCATGTCCATATCCTTCAGTGACTTCACTCTGGAGTGAGATGAATTTCTCTTTTCACGACAGTCACACAAGAAGAGATACTTCAGGCAGTGACCTGTTAATTACTTGCACAAGAACTCTCACCTTTGGCGGAGTTCCGTTTGGTCGTAAGAGGATGTGAGGCTAGATGGTGCCATGCTTACGATGCTCGGCTATTCCGAGGAAATTCCACAAAGAAGAAAGGAATGTTTTCCATTATCTCCAATATCTCCCATGGGTTTTTGGAGTTAAGCAATATTGGACGTGGTCATGACTTGGCAAGGGGGTGTAAATTTGGGACTAGTGCCATTTGTAGCGGAAGGTAAATAAGAGCACTGACGACCTTACCTCGGGTCCCGGAAATCCTTTCCAGAGATGTAAATTTGCCAATATGGCAGCCATCCCTAGGTTGAGTTAGCCTGTTGTGACAAGAGCATCGAATAATGATGTGGATTTAACGTCTTTTTTTAATAGCTAGAGATTTAGACGCACCAAACTCACGCATTTAAACTCCTTAACATGGCTTCGAACTCGGCGAGGAGGATCTAGCAATCTCGGCTTTTGAAGGCCAGCACATAAGCAAATGTACTACTTATTAGACAACAAAGATAGCGTCCCCATATCACGTGCCAGATATCAAAGAAAGTGCAGAGGCTCTGTTTGACACATGTATTTCGCTCCATTAGCTAAGTGGCGTTTTGAGAGGTGTTGGACCGAAGCTGTTGTTGTTGTTGATTGATTTTGGGGCTTTGAGACATCGTGGCCATGTATTCCCATGAACTTCAGTGTGTGGAGAATGTCTGATAACCTGTGTCATTGTGGTGGCTCTAGTGGTGTGCATTTGTAATTGAAGGTGGGATTTTGGCAGGAGGCGACCGTGGCCTTAGGTTAAGCACCATCCCGGCGTTCACTTAGGGTAGAAGTGGGTGGAGCGTACTACAAAATACCACTTCTAGGATGGCTAGTATGGGAATCTAACCCACCTCTTCCCAGTTCTGCCTCATGAGGCTGAGTGTACCTAATTCCAATCCTGGGATCTAAATTAATTTCGTAGCAGAGCCGGAAATCGAACCTAGGTTGATTATGACTGGAGTCTCAATGAGTTCCCCGAGGCTACAGAAGGCGGTCCAGCATTCCATGAGGGTGGTGCATGGAAGTTTGCTACGAGAGCAACAAGCTTCAAAAGGTTACCGTCCTTGTCGTAATGTCTTAAGGGATACGAATATTTTCGATAGCGCTCGCAATTAGGGTAACCCCGCGGCGTAGGTGTGTGCGTTAATTCATCCACCACGACTGCGATAGGAAGCTGTAGTAAGTCTGGAGATCGGAGGTTTGAATCCCGACAATGACAGCGACCATCCCGAGTGTGTTTCTTTCCTCGTTATTTTCACACTCTCTCCAGAAAAATTCCTGGATTCTATCTACACTTCCGAGGCACTTACCCCATTACACAGACTTCAACTGTCACTACAGTAACACAGATTTTTAAACATTTAATGCAACCAAGTGGCCATAGGTTTACAAAAAAATACTATTTATATAAACTTAATTTCTATTGATTCGCATGATCACTGATTGTCCTTGTTCCTTTTGTAAAGATTTCCAAGTGGTCATAGTGATCGCATGTATGTTGAAGGCTCATGATACGCATTATTGTGACAAATGATATGATGGAAGCCGTGTACTGCCATTCTTGTATAGTCGTGACGTATTTCAAAATTTGCTTTCGTCCATGGAGATCAGTCATGGGGCTAGATGCAAAAAACTCCGGATATACGTCTTCTCGCTTTTGGATGAGTGTTGCCAATAGGTTCTCTGATCCATTTGTGTTGGGTAGATGTATTTGTGTCCTAAGATCTTCTATGAGGAAGGATTCTCTTGCCAGGAGAAAAACTAATCTGGATCTTGTCTTTGGAACTCCAATTGCTTTCTTAATGTATACTGCTTTTACTCTTTCTAATGTGGAGAGGCTTTTCATTGAGAGATACGGCCAGATAATTTCTAAGCCATAGGTCAATATTGGCAGTATTTTTGCTTTAAATAGAGACATGGCTGTCTCTAAACTTAGGGATCTTACATTATCGTTCCAAGTAAACACACACTGGGGTTATATGACCGAAATGTCCCAAGCATATAAAATGATTCAACAACAATCAATTACCTTAGTACTGTATTTTATCTAATTTGGAAGCTCCATTTCCCAATGTGATTATACTGATTATTGTACGCGTCTCTGTTGAGGAGTGAGAGTCAAGTACTTTGAACAATGAGACTCGTTGGCCTTTTCACAGTTTAAGAAGGAGAAGAAAAAGTGGTGGGTAGTTCTTTTTGGTGCCTGCGAGTGTGGTTGGGAAGAGGTCATACAGCCATTGCACTGTCACTGGACCACAATCCACAGACAGCGAGTCAGAAGGAAATGTGGCATATTGCGGCAGTGTCAAGAGGAAGCGTGTAATTGAGGAAGGTGCGGGAAAATGCCCCTTAAAGCTAAGGTTTATCTCTGGCAATGATCGCCAAACGCACATTGATCAGCACAAATCTGAAAGAAGTTTCTTTGCCGGCAATCATCGCCCTACAAAGAGCAGAGGGAATAAACTGATTTTTTCGACTCTTTACTATTTGGAATCAATTTGTTCATGAAAGCATCAATCATCTGGTCAAATGAACTATAATAATAATAATGCCAGAATTGTGGAAAAGAGGAGTTATTACTGCATATTACTACGACAGTAAGATGATGATGATCGATTGAAGAAAGAGAGAATCCACAGACGCACGGATGTTTCAGCTTCATTTATCTTTAAATTCATCTACTGTATGTATGCCATGCATGTCATAGAAACAGGTTAATTACTTAGACCATTTATTAACATCTCATAACTTAAGACGATAAAATGCAGAATACGCCATGCCTTGCACCATGTTGATTTATAGTTAATGTTTTGTTTACCAAATGGTCATCATCATCATCAACATCATCATCATCATCATCAATCATCGCTGTTGAATTGAAATCAACCCGGACGCTCATATGCATAAAGAAACCAATCCCATTTGTTTTCATGAGGAGGTAATGAGTCGAAGATCATCAGCGATGTGTGCCCAGCTATTTTTTACCGTAGCGGAACCAGGCCTTAACAGTGCACATCGAAATGAACAAGAAGTTCGGTGACGAACTAAAGAGCCTACGTTTCTTAAAATTTAAGATTCATGCCAATGATTAATCTATATGGATCTATCTAGAATAATGACGAAATTAAGTTGGTAATATTGAAATTTCTAATTAGTTCGAAATACTGTATACCTGACATAATGTAACCTAATAGATCACTACAGTTGGCAGCCCTGGTGACAATATATTCTTAGTTCCATCTCTTAGTGTACAGAATACAAAATTTGGTTGAAGTCCAATGGATAGCATGGACGTTACATGCAGTTAAACATTGGATCTACAGCGCGCGTAAAATCATGTTGGCTACAATGTCATGCATGTATTGGTCAGAAATAATCTGAAATAATATGATCTATTGTTGTGCCAATTTTGAATAAAGTTCATTAGTTAGTATAGAAGTTACATGCATTTTAAAATTGGATTATCAGCAGGCTTAGAATCAAGTTGGCAGCACTGACGTACGTTAGTTACTCCAAATTAATCTAGAATGCCAGGTACTATACGTATGCAAAGTTTAGAGCTATTGGCTTGCATACTTTCTGATATATTGATATTAGGATAACAAAAATAGAGATAGCATTTATTAACAGTTGGCAGCCCTGGTTGATCTTAAGAATACGCATAGTCATATCTGTTATGGTACACACAGCACATACGAAATGTGGTTGAAATCCAAATGATAGTATTTAAAGTTGGACCTCTCAGCAGGCTTAGAATCATTTTCGCAACACTGGCCTCCTGGAAATTGAACTGAAATATTATTATCTATACGTTTTCCAATTTTTAAATTGCTCCCATTCATACCTTCCAAGATATCCAACATGGATCTCAAATTTCAATTGCGATTTATCAGCAGTTGGTAGCACTGACATCATTTTCAAATTTTGTTTCGATTTCTGCAGCCGTTTAGGAGTTGATAGGGGGAGCGGGACAAACACACACACACAGCCAGACAGACAGACAGACATACAGACACACACATTTGCCCGGATCGATCTCATAAGTCTACTTTTTCCTCATTTTTGCTAAATGTGAAAAGTAGGCTAAAAATTGTATCGTGTGGTTCACTTTGCACATAACTATGAGGTATGAGGTCTCACTGTTTATCACGAGATTTATAACCACATACGACTACAAGCATACAACTGCGAGCAATGTAATACTTTATAATATATCTTATACTAACTATTCCAAAGATTGTATATTGGCTTTCACGGCCGGTGAATTAAAACTCAGCAATTCTTCTAGGTTTGTGCCGTGTCTTGTGTGGGGTTTCGCCTAGGACACCAAGCTAGGCTCATCGGCGGGCTCTTGGTGTCCCCGCCCGGACCCTCACAGGAGTGACGAACTGCGCGCCACCAAATAGCTTATAAAGATAATAGCGGAAACTCCTCGCCAAAACAGGAGACAGCGCACCCCAGCACCGCCTAGCGGTCCGAGTTGGCAACGTAAGACCAGCTGACTTACAACCGTGAGATCGAACCAAACAATTAAAGAAATTATTGACCTGTGGATGATCTAATTATCCAATTGTAATGGTTGGTACGGGGAGTATTTGTGCCATATATGGATGTAATAATTATAAACAACAAAGTGACCCAAAATCTTTCTTCAGGTTCCCAAGAAATTATTGTAAACAAGTAGCCTACCATTACACTGATAGTTCGGTTTTCTTTTAATACAGAATGCTTTTACAATACAATTTAGCATATTTTAGCCTGTTCTTTATATATTTATAGATGCACGCTGTGGGTTATTCGAAGCCGAAGAGCTGACTTAGATGACGTATTGAAAAGGAATGGCCCAGAACATTTAAACAGAACTCATGTTGTATGCTCATACCACTTTGTGGAGAAAGATTTCAGGAACAAAAACTTGTTATGTCAAGGGGTAGGTTGTAGGCCTAATGTTAATATTGAAATAACAGCCTTTATAAAACGTGGTGACTCTACGGTACAGTAGGCCTCACATTTAACAACATGCTTCAATATTTCCGATTGAAAGTGTACGTAGTTATTTATTGTTGTTATTAGGGGCGGAACAGCGAGGTTATCTGCCTCTAAAGTGTACGTATTGCACTATTAAAGCTAAGGAGGTTGGTGTAATCTACCAAGTTCAGAAACACAAATTTTAATTTTACTGACTTTATTAGGAAATATATAAGAAGGTAACTGTTTTCTTTTAATGTAATTAAGCGTGTTCAACTCGTTTTTAAATACCAGTATGTCAAAAAGGATGGATTAAAAACAATGTGCTAATATTTCCTTGTAATTATCAGTATTTGGCCTGGTGCAGTGCCTTCAGTTCTACTGCCTATGGCAAAGCAAACCATATGCAGAAACAGTCCAGTATTTTTTAGAATTCTATATAAATATTGTACAGAACCAAGTATCTTTTGTTTCTTTTAACACTAATCTTTAAGTTATTTGCTGCCTAAATATCAAGCCGAGACATATGTTGACTTCGCAATGCAATTTTTGTCGGTGCGCACTCTAAAATGCTAGCAGTGGGTGGCAAGGCGAGTAATGCTGTCAACTCACACCAAGAGATGGCACTGTGATCGCTGTCTCCAAACGAGCGCATGCTTTTACGGCCGAGTTTCCGCTATTATCTTTATAAGCTATTTGGCGCCACCTCCCTTTATATAAGGTGCAACTGCACCACTTGACTACGAGAACTAAAAGCTCAAGCAGCCTTAACATCCCTATGAAGGCTTCCAAAAAGATGGTATATTGGCTTTCACGGCCGGTGAATTAAAACTCAGCAATTCTTCTAGGTTTGTGCCGTGTCTTGTGTGGGGTTTCGCCTAGGACACCAAGCTAGGCTCATCGGCGGGCTCTTGGTGTCCCCGCCCGGACCCCCACAGGAGTGACGAACTGCGCGCCACCTCCCTTTATATAAGGTGCAACTGCACCACTTGACTACGAGAACTAAAAGCTCAAGCAGCCTTAACCTCCCTATGAAGGCTTCCAAAAAGATGGTATATTGGCTTTCACGGCCGGTGAATTAAAACTCAGCAATTCTTCTAGGTTTGTGCCGTGTCTTGTGTGGGGTTTCGCCTAGGACACCAAGCTAGGCTCATCGGCGGGCTCTTGGTGTCCCCGCCCGGACCCCCACAGGAGTGACGAACTGCGCGCCACCTCCCTTTATATAAGGTGCAACTGCACCACTAGACTACGAGAACTAAAAGCTCAAGCAGCCTTAACCTCCCTATGAAGGCTTCCAAAAAGATGGTATATTGGCTTTCACGGCCGGTGAATTAAAACTCAGCAATTCTTCTAGGTTTGTGCCGTGTCTTGTGTGGGGTTTCGCCTAGGACACCAAGCTAGGCTCATCGGCGGGCTCTTGGTGTCCCCGCCCGGACCCCCACAGGAGTGACGAACTGCGCGCCACCTCCCTTTATATAAGGTGCAACTGCACCACTTGACTACGAGAACTAAAAGCTCAAGCAGCCTTAACCTCCCTATGAAGGCTTCCAAAAAGATGGTATATTGGCTTTCACGGCCGGTGAATTAAAACTCAGCAATTCTTCTAGGTTTGTGCCGTGTCTTGTGTGGGGTTTCGCCTAGAACACCAAGCTAGGCTCATCGGCGGGCTCTTGGTGTCCCCGCCCGGACCCCCACAGGAGTGACGAACTGCGCGCCACCTCCCTTTATATAAGGTGCAACTGCATTACTTGACTACGAGAACTAATAGCTCAAGCAGCCTTAACCTCCCTATGAAGGCTTCCAAAAAGATGGTATATTGGCTTTCACGGCCGGCGAATTAAAACTCAGCAATTCTTCTAGGTTTGTGCCGTGTCTTGTGTGGGGTTTCGCCTAGGACACCAAGCTAGGCTCATCGGCGGGCTCTTGGTGTCCCCGCCCGGACCCCCACAGGAGTGACGAACTGCGCGCCACCTCCCTTTATATAAGGTGCAACTGCACCACTTGACTACGAGAACTAATAGCTCAAGCAGCCTTAACCTCCCTATGAAGGCTTCCAAAAAGATGGTATATTGGCTTTCACGGCCGGTGAATTAAAACTCAGCAATTCTTCTAGATTTGTGCCGTGTCTTGTGTGGGGTTTCGCCTAGGACACCAAGCTAGGCTCATCGGCGGGCTCTTGGTGTCCCCGCCCGGACCCCCACAGGAGTGACGAACTGCGCGCCACCTCCCTTTATATAAGGTGCAACTGCACCACTTGACTACGAGAACTAAAAGCTCAAGCAGCCTTAACCTCCCTATGAAGGCTTCCAAAAGGATGGTATATTGGCATTCACGGCCGGTGAATTAAAACTCAGCAATTCTTCTAGGTTTGTGCCGTGTCTTGTGTAGGGTTTCGCCTAGGACACCAAGCTAGGCTCATCGGCGGGCTCTTGGTGTCCCCGCCCGGACCCCCACAGGAGTGACGAACTGCGCGCCACCTCCCTTTATATAAGGTGCAACTGCACCACTTGACTACGAGAACTAAAAGCTCAAGCAGCCTTAACCTCCCTATGAAGGCTTCCAAAAAGATGGTATATTGGCTTCCACGGCCGGTGAATTAAAACTCAGCAATTCTTCTAGGTTTGTGCCGTGTCTTGTGTGGGGTTTCGCCTAGGACACCAAGCTAGGCTCATCGGCGGGCTCTTGGTGTCCCCGCCCGGACCCCCACAGGAGTGACGAACTGCGCGCCACCTCCCTTTATATAAGGTGCAACTGCACCACTTGACTACGAGAACTAAAACTCAAGCAGCCTTAACCTCCCTATGAAGGCTTCCAAAAAGATGGTATATTGGCTTTCACGGCCGGTGAATTAAAACTCAGCAATTCTTCTAGGTTTGTGCCGTGTCTTGTGTGGGGTTTCGCCTAGGACACCAAGCTAGGCTCATCGGCGAAACCCCACACAAGACACGGCACAAACCTAGAAGAATTGCTGAGTTTTAATTCACCGGCCGTGAAAGCCAATATACCATCTTTTTGGAAGCCTTCATAGGGAGGTTAAGGCTGCTTGAGCTTTTAGTTCTCGTAGTCAAGTGGTGCAGTTGCACCTTATATAAAGGGAGGTGGCGCGCAGTTCGTCACTCCTGTGGGGGTCCGGGCGGGGACACCAAGAGCCCGCCGATGAGCCTAGCTTGGTGTCCTAGGCGAAACCCCACACAAGACACGGCACAAACCTAGAAGAATTGCTGAGTTTTAATTCACCGGCCGTGAAAGCCAATATACCATCTTTTTGGAAGCCTTCATAGGGAGGTTAAGGCTGCTTGAGCTATTAGTTCTCGTAGTCAAGTGGTGCAGTTGCACCTTATATAAAGGGAGGTGGCGCGCAGTTCGTCACTCCTGTGGGGGTCCGGGCGGGGACACCAAGAGCCCGCCGATGAGCCTAGCTTGGTGTCCTAGGCGAAACCCCACACAAGACACGGCACAAACCTAGAAGAATTGCTGAGTTTTAATTCACCGGCCGTGAAAGCCAATATACCATCTTTTTGGAAGCCTTCATAGGGAGGTTAAGGCTGCTTGAGCTTTTAGTTCTCGTAGTCAAGTGGTGCAGTTGCACCTTATATAAAGGGAGGTGGCGCGCAGTTCGTCACTCCTGTGGGGGTCCGGGCGGGGACACCAAGAGCCCGCCGATGAGCCTAGCTTGGTGTCCTAGGCGAAACCCCACACAAGACACGGCACAAACCTAGAAGAATTGCTGAGTTTTAATTCACCGGCCGTGAAAGCCAATATACCATCTTTTTGGAAGCCTTCATAGGGAGGTTAAGGCTGCTTGAGCTATTAGTTCTCGTAGTCAAGTGGTGCAGTTGCACCTTATATAAAGGGAGGTGGCGCGCAGTTCGTCACTCCTGTGGGGGGCCGGGCGGGGACACCAAGAGCCCGCCGATGAGCCTAGCTTGGTGTCCTAGGCGAAACCCCACACAAGACACGGCACAAACCTAGAAGAATTGCTGAGTTTTAATTCACCGGCCGTGAAAGCCAATATACCATCTTTTTGAAAGCCTTCATAGGGAGGTTAAGGCTGCTTAAGCTTTTAGTTCTCGTAGTCAAGTGGTGCAGTTGCACCTTATATAAAGGGAGGTGGCGCGCAGTTCGTCACTCCTGTGGGGGTCCGGGCGGGGACACCAAGAGCCCGCCGATGAGCCTAGCTTGGTGTCCTAGGCGAAACCCCACACAAGACACGGCACAAACCTAGAAGAATTGCTGAGTTTTAATTCACCGGCCGTGAAAGCCAATATACCATCTTTTTGGAAGCCTTCATAGGGAGGTTAAGGCTGCTTGAGCTTTTAGTTCTCGTAGTCAAGTGGTGCAGTTGCACCTTATATAAAGGGAGGTGGCGCGCAGTTCGTCACTCCTGTGGGGGTCCGGGCGGGGACACCAAGAGCCCGCCGATGAGCCTAGCTTGGTGTCCTAGGCGAAACCCCACACAAGACACGGCACAAACCTAGAAGAATTGCTGAGTTTTAATTCACCGGCCGTGAAAGCCAATATACCATCTTTTTGGAAGCCTTCATAGGGAGGTTAAGGCTGCTTGAGCTTTTAGTTCTCGTAGTCAAGTGGTGCAGTTGCACCTTATATAAAGGGAGGTGGCGCGCAGTTCGTCACTCCTGTGGGGGTCCGGGCGGGGACACCAAGAGCCCGCCGATGAGCCTAGCTTGGTGTTCTAGGCGAAACCCCACACAAGACACGGCACAAACCTAGAAGAATTGCTGAGTTTTTATTCCAAAGATTGTTCAAATCCGTAATTTTTAATGCAACTCAACGGCTGCTTGGCCATTGGCTGAAAGCAACGGGAAACTACAGCCGTAATGCTATTCCCGAGGATATGCACCTCTCTATGCATAATTACATGTGATGATGGCCTCCTCCCTTGTAAAATTTCAATCCGGAGGTAAACTAGTCCCCCGTTCGGATCTCCGGGTGGGGACTACTCGAGAGGGGGTTAACATCACAGCAGTGACAAAGAGGAAATCTGACATTCTACGGATCGGAGCGTGGAATGTTAGAAGTCTGCTAGGAAGTGGAAAGTTAGAAAACATAGAAAGGGAAATGGATAGGTTGAGGTTGGATTTGGTTGGGATTAGTGAAATGCGCTGGCAGGAAGAGCAGGACTTTTGGTCAGGAGACTATAGGGTCATTAGCACTAAATCAAACAATGGCCAAGCAGGGGTTGGTCTCATATTGAGTAGGAAACTTGGCCAGCGGGTGGAATATTATGAGCAATACAGTGAACGGATTATTGTAGCAAAAATCAATACTAAACCTACGTGCACCACAGTGGTACAAGTCTATATGCCAACCAGTCAAGCTGATGATGAGGATGTTGAAAAGGTCTACGAAGAAACAGATGACATTCTGAGGTATATCAAAGGTGATGAAAATGTTATAGTAATGGGAGATTGGAATGCTGTGGTAGGAAAAGGGAGAGAAGGGAAGATAGTAGGAGATTTCGGATTAGGTGAAAGGAATGATAGAGGAAGCAGGCTGATGGAATTCTGCACCGAACATGAGTTGGTCATAGCTAACACCTTATTCAATAACCACAATAGAAGAATATACACATGGATGAGACCAGGAGATACAGGGCGTTACCAAATCGACTTCATTATGGTCAAGCAGAGGTTTCGAAACCAGATTTTGGATTGTAAAACATATCCCGGTGCTGACATAAACTCTGACCACAATTTGGTTGTTATGAAATGCAGATTAAAGTTGAAGAAACTGAAGAAAAGTCAAAAGCCAAAAAGATGGGCAATAGACAGACTGAAAGAGAAGGATGTAAACGAAAGATTCAAGAAGAGTATAAAGGAAGGACTAATCAAAACCCCTAAACAAACTTCAATTGCAGACGAATGGGCACTTTTGAAGAATGAAATAACAAAATCCGCAGAAGAAAACATTGGTAGGAAAGAAAGAATAGGTAGAAAACCGTGGATCAGTCAGGATATACTAGAATTGATGGATGAAAGGCGGAAACACAAGAATCTAAGAGATGAAAAGGGTAAAGCAGAATACAGACGTCTGAGAAATGAGGTTAACAAGAAGTGCAAGGAAGCGAAAGAAGAATGGTTGAAAGAGAAATGTGCAGGTATGGAAAATTGGCTGAAATTAGGAAAAGTAGACACAGCTTATCGAAGGATTAAGAATACTTTTGGGGCAAAGAAGACTGAGTGCTGTAATATTAAGGAACCAAATGGAAAGCCTCTGACAGATAGGGAAGAAAAGGTTGAGAGATGGAAAGCTTACATAGAGTGCTTGTATAAGGGAAAGGAGATAGAGAATCATGTAATGGAAAGAGAGGAGGAAATTGGTGAGGATGCAAAAGGAGATTTAATATCGAGATCAGAATTTGACAGAGCATTAGAGGACTTAGGCAGGAACAAAGCACCAGGCATATACCGATTGAGTTGCTACGCTGCATAGGAGGTGAAGGTCTGATCAGGTTATTTCACTTGGTGTGTAGGATTTATGAGACAGGTGAGGTACCCCCTGATTTCAAGAAGAATGTTATCATCCCTATACCAAAGAAAGTGGGAGCTGACAGATGTGAAGATTACCGTACAATCAGCTTGATTACTCATGCTTCAAAGATCCTGTCTAGAATAATTTACAAGAGGATTGAAAGCCAGATAGAAACGGAGTTGGGTGAAGACCAGTTTGGTTTCAGGAGAAATGTAGGAACAAGGGAAGCTGTACTAAGTCTTAGGCTGATTTTGGAAGGTAGAATAAGGAAAGATAAGAGAACGTTCATGGCATTTGTAGACTTAGAAAAGGCTTTTGATAACGTTGATTGGACTAAATTGTTTGACATTTTGAAATCTATTGGAATAAAGTACAGGGATAGGAGGGTGATATACAATCTATACAGAAACCAGACAGCAGTCATTCGAGCTGAAGGACATGAGAGAGAAGCTGGTATTCAGAAAGGTGTAAGGCAAGGCTGCAACTTATCACCCATACTTTTCAATCTTTACATTGAACAAGCAATGAAGGAAATTGGAGAAAAATTTAAAGTGGGAGTGAAGATTCAAGGAGAAATAATTTCAACTCTGAGATTTGCTGATGACATCGTCATCTTGGCCGACAAGCCTGAGGATTTGAATGAGTTTTTGAATGGTATGGATTCCGTCTTACGGAAGGAATTCATGATGAAAATTAATAAATGTAAAACAAAAATACTGGAATGCAGCCGAAATAAAACAGAAACCTCTATGGAGATCAAATTGGCAGGTGAAAAGCTGAAGGAAGTAGGAGACTTCTGTTACTTAGGAAGCAGAATAACCAGTGATGGACGAAGCAAAGAGGATATAAAAAGTAGGTTGGCTCAGGCAAGGAAAGCCTTTCTACAAAAAAGGAATCTGTTGACATCTAATATAGATTTAGGTATTAGGAAGTCATTTTTGAAAGCCTTTGTCTGGAGCGTGGCGCTCTATGGAAGTGAAACATGGACTATTGGTGCAGCAGAAAAGAGGAGAATTGAAGCATTTGAAATGTGGTGTTACAGGAGAATGATGAAGATCAGATGGGTAGATAGGGTTACAAACGAAGAGGTATTAAGACGAGTGGGAGAGGAGAGATGTTTCTGGCGACTGCTAATGAAGAGAAGAGATAGGTTGGTAGGACACATACTAAGACACCCAGGAATAGCAAGCTTAGTTATGGAAGGAAGGGTCGAGGACAAGAACTGTAGGGGTAGACCAAGGTTAGAATATGTTAAACAGATTGCCTCGGATGTAGGGTGTGGTAGCTATGTAGAGATGAAACGATTAGCTCAGGACAGGGAGGCATGGAGAGCTGCATCAAACCAGTCAAAAGACTGAAGACTCAAACACACCCAAAATTTGGTGGAACTCATTCCAAGCAAGCAGACGTATGCAACAGTGCATCACGTGGAATGTGAATCATAGGAACGCAACGTCTTATTCCGAAGTTCTCACGAGCATTGACCGGATTGCATCCATGGCCGGCTAGGTGACACTCATTCTAGTTCAACTTAAGTAACTTTCAGCTTTGCTAATAGTTTCAGCAGCGCTCCAATTATCTAATGTCTTACGCGGAGACTGTTAACTCACCGTCATGCTTGGTGAGGACTAGTAACCACTGTGCGGAACGTGCCGACACTCAGTAACCATGGGCCAGGAAATGTACTACCTCTATTAATTGAAGACCTTGCAGGAAACCCCATAAATTTCGAATGAAAATGTATTTGCAGAATGAAGAAACTATGGGGTATTTTTAGAAACCTGGAAAATTAAAGAAATAGTCATTGCATAACTAAAGCATCTCTGGAATACGAGATCACAGTTTTTCAATCCTGACCTTCGACTCAAGATATAGTGACGTCCTCCTTTGGCCAGTATCATATTATTGCGCAGAGACGTAACTATGAAAACTTACTTCAACAGCTTGAGATTTTAAAATGTTAATTCACAGAAGACTGCTGAACATTTTGAAAGGTTTAAAACACCGATATACTAAGGACAGAAATATCAGACGTAAAAAAATGATGATAATTGTTATTTTAAGGGGCCTAACATCTAGTTTATCGGCCCCTAATGATCTGGGTGATAGCGAAAATGACAGTGATATGGAAACCATAACGAAAATTAAGCTGGACTGAAAATACTTACAAAATGGAACTCAGATTGAAACGACTCACAAAATGTAGAGCGCAAATACTTACAAAAGAAAATTTAGAACGAAAATACTCACAAAAGGAATTTAAATTGAAAAATACGCAAAAAATGTAGTCTAGGTTCAAAATACTTACAAAATGCAATGCAGATTCAAAACACTGACAAAATGCAATAGAAATTAAAAAGACTTACAAAATGCAATTGAAATTGAAAATACCACAAAGTGTAATTTAGATTCAAAATACTCACAATATGTGGGAGCCCGAGATTCAAAATACTGTACTTAAAAATGCAATTTAGATTGAAAATACCACAAAGTGTAATTTAGATTCAGAATACTCACAATATGTGGGAGCTCGAGATTCAAAATACTGTACTTAAAAAATGCAATTTAGATTGAAAATACTTACAAAATGTGGTTGAGATTCAAAATACTCACAAAATGTAATTTAGAGACACGAGGAGGCAATTCATAAAAACAGGGCGGGAATATTAAAAGAGAAAACGAACCATAATGAAGAGAAGAAGAAGGCTGATCCTTAGAAGAATGAGGAATCACGAAAGATGAGAGAAGAGCCAATTGAGGCGGGAAAGGAAGAGACTCCCTAGGCCTCGGATACCCTTTTAACGTCGGGGTAGGAAGAGAACAAGATTTGACCAAGAGAGGTTGACAGGAAAGAAGACGGAGAGGAGCACGACACAAGTAAGTGGAAGAAATGCCGGACTCAGCTGGGGGTCCCGTAGTCGCCAACCCACGCCCCACAAGATGTGAGCCACTGGGGGAGACGTAGACGTAGAAAAACGTGATACGATTAACTAAATATACTTTGCAACATATTTTTGAAGAAAGAAAAAAATTACGTTTATGTGAACGCAGAAGATCATGATGGTTAGATGACATCAAGCATTCACACGTCCACTAATGGTTTCTTCCTTGCAGATGCGAGAGGAGCATTTGCCATAGTGAACATCAATGTGTGGAGAGATGCAGAAAACACGCAAAGAATGTGCGTACAGTCTCATGCAAATCTATGTAACAGTATGGTAGAAAATAAACAACTAATGACAGAAAATTTTAAGGTAATGAGCCAGTTGATTTCCTCATATTATGCAGAGCTTGGTCTATTTTCGAGGTATCGAAGTCCGTGGGATAAAATATTGAACAAGTAGTTCCGTGAAGAACTATACAGCCTATTTTCATATATCCTACTTATGTTAATTGCCACTATCAACATACACAATTTCAGTTTGATTGCTGTAATAGATTCGTAGATATTGAGAACCGACTAAATATTTCGGATGGTCGTCATATTGGATTTTATATATGTAGGTCCTAGAGTTATGTACTGTTACATGCAGATTATTGTGAACGTGTAGTATTCAAACTTCAATCGCATAGTTAGGACACAAGAAAAAACAAGGAGATTTAAAATTTTTCACAGCTGCCATCTTGAGGTTATGGAAACAATTGAAATAAATTAGATGCCAGTGGATTAACATTCGTATAACGATTTACTGTACCAAGTTTCACTGCACGCGGATGGTTAAATTGCGAGAAACGTCCATGTGAATATTTATAATTCGCGTCACCGCCATGTTGGATTTGTGATCACCAGGTTATTTAAAGTCCTATAGGTGAACTTAAGTTCACAGCCCCTATGAACATTAAAAAATGCAGTTTGATTGCTAAAATAGATTCGTAGATATTCAGTATCGTCTAAATATTTCGGATGGTCGCCATGTTGGATTGTTAAATGTATAGGCCATAGGGTCATGTACCATTAAAGGAAAATTATTGCGTAGGTTCATTATTCAAACTTTCGCTTCGATCGCATGACTACATCACAATAAATAAAATCTTAATTTTAAAATTCGCACTGCCGCCATCTTGAGGTTATGTAAACAATTGAACTAAATTAGATACCAGTGGATTACAATGTGTATAAATATTTCCTGTGCCAGGTTTCAGTGCGCTTGGAACATTAAATCGCGAGAAAGGTCTATTTAAAATTTTCAAATTCGCTTGGCCGCCATGTTCGTTTTGTAGTTAACCGGTTTTTGAAAGTCTTATAGATGGACTTCCAGTAGTGCCCTTTATCTCCGTACAAAATTTCAGGGGTTGACCGCTAATAGTTTCAGAGATATAGAATGCCGGTGAAATATTTCGCACATCCGCCATCTTGTGATTATGTAAACAATTGAACGAAGTTAGATGTCGGTGCATTACAATGTATATAAACATATACTGTACCAAGTTTCATTGCGTTTGGTTCGTCAAATCGCGAGAAACGTCTATTTAAAAGTCGCAAATTCGCTTGGCCGCCATGTTGGTTTTGTTGTTACCAGGTTTTCAAAAGTCACAAAAGTGAACTTATAGTAGTTCCCTCTATCACCATAGAAAATGTCAGGGTAATATCGGTAATAGTTTCGGAGATATTGAATGCTGGTGAAATATTTCGCACAGCCGCCATGTTGGATTGGTGAGTCGTAACAAAATTTGAAGGGCACGGTCGAGGTCGCCGGGAATAGTGCTATGAACTTTCCGAGTTTCATTGAAATCGCTCCAGCCGTTTAGATTTTATTAGGGGGGGACACACACACGAATCACACACACACACACGGACAAAAGGTGATCTCATAAGCCTATTTTTTCAAAATTGAAAATAGGCTAAAAGTGCTTTTGATTATTGATTCGCATTCCCAGACGCATCAGCTATTATCGCTCAGGCTATTGTATTGACCGACGAGTTTTTCAGTAATTAGTCTATGGGAGGCTCTCTCATGAAGAAGATCCTCGATGGATCAATTCCGGAGATGTTTCGATATAATCTTATATACTTATGAATTGATTATAAAGTCATTTTCCAAATTATTGTATTATATTATTAAGTGTCTATCATTGAACTACTTTACTTAGCGTGGATAAAAATCGACTTGATTTTCAATTGTTATATATTAAGATCTGATAATATGCGAATAGGTTGGAGATTGTATTTGAGGAAACAACATGACCACATTCAATTATGATCACTTGGGAGAATCTTACTGGAAGGACACAGAATAGAAACTTATCAAAAACACTAATAATGGTAAAAAAAAAAAAGTCCTCTCGGCACGCCGGAAGGCGGAGGTAGATTTCACCGGACAAACTTGGGGATAGGCGAAAATAGGCAGAATATGCAGGTTTTCGTAGAAGGATCAGACCTCAATTATTGCGAGAAGGTATTTTATAATTGGAGCTTAATTTACTTTGTTTTTCGTCATTTTATGCTTATTTTAAACATTTTATTGCCTTATGGGAACGGTAACCTTCTTGTCATTTGGGGTCCATTTTTATACTTGTGGTCACACTGTCCTTATGCTAGGTTTCGACACTGATGTGTAACTATGTAACGGTCTGTTACTTCTTCACGCAAAATTATTCTCCCGCAGAGATTTTGGTCGGTTCCTCAGTTTAGGGGCTGCGACAACGCGGTCATGTGACCCCGTGTACTTAGGGATGGCTGTATTAGTCTGTAATTCAGGTAAGGACTGCAGACGGTCAATTTCAAGCAGTAGTTCCTAATGTTGCTACCAGGTACTACCGTCAACGACGCCTACATATTCGGTAAAAAGTGATTGGTGAAAAATTACGGCAGTTATCGTGTCCACAAGAAACTGATATACCGGTATATATACTTTTGAACTGACGGTGGTTTTGGGGTCTGGGTGATGTGAAACGCGAAGATATGTCGAAATTTTCCGGAAGTCGAAACATGGTACCCATTGCAATAGTTAGCTTTCTAATGAAATCTACCTCTGGTTGGTTCCTCAGTTTAGGGGCTGCGACAACGCGGTCATCTAACACCGTGTACTTTGGGTGAGTGTAGAATCTGTCTGATAAACGGTGTGAATTGTAATGGCTGTAGTAGTCTTAATTCAGGTAAGGACTGCAGACGGTCAATTTCAAGCAGTAGTTCCTAATGTTGCTTCCAGGTACTACCGTCAACGACACCTAGCTGTGAACTTGGCTACTAGATGCCACCCTAACCAGCAACTCGCAACGAACGTTGGAACTTCCCCTCCAAAGGAAAGCATACTGAGGGATTTTAGCTCTCTTAGAAAATCCGACGACTTCGGCCGGCTTTGAAACCGCGACCTTGGGCATAGACATTCTGCATGCTACTAGTTACGTCACCGAAGCCGCTTCCCACTTAGATGAAAATACTGAATCTGATCTCGTGCAAGTGCGTTGTCATGGCAACGTCTGATGGCTCATCCCTCATCAATTTAGTAGTGTTACCATGGCAACCTCTGATAGCTCTTGGCATTTTCTTATAATTCCGAAATCATTTTTCTCATCCCTTGGCATAATGGTGGGTCATATCAAAAATTCTTTCAGACAAAAGTTTTAGGTAATTATTAGGGGAATATTGTCCATTTCGTACGGTTTTGATATTGTGCTTATTAAGAGAGATATGATTAATGTTTCCCGAAAATCCCACTTTTCCCACCCCTTTGGTCAATGGTTGGTGATATAAAAAAACTCTTCAAACATAAATTTTTGGGCTTTATCCGACACATAGTATGAACGTTGAACGGATTCGATATTTCATATATTAAGAGAGTTATAGCAATATTTCACTTTTTCGAAAAAAGCCCCCCATTTTCACCCCCTTCTACCGGTTTAGCCCAGTAACGAACTCGACCGAGATTTTATAGGTATACATATTCGGTAAAAAGTGATTGGTGAAAAATTACGGCAGTTATCGTGTCCACAAGAAACTGATATACCGGTATATATACTTTTGAACTGACGGTGGTTTTGGGGTCTGGGGGATGTGAAATGCGAAGATATGTCGAAATTTTCCGGAAGTCGAAACATGGTAGCCTACCCATTGCAATAGTTAGCTTTCTAATGAAATCTACCTCTGGTTGGTTCCTCAGTTTAGGGGCTGCGACAACGTGGTCATCTAACCCCGTGTACTTTGGGTGAGTGTAGAATCTGTCTGATAAACGGTGTGAATTGTAATGGATGTATTAGTCTGTAATTCAGGTAAGGACTGCAGACGGTCAATTTCAAGCAGTAGTTCCTAATGTTGCTACCAGGTACTACCGTCAATGACACCTAGCTGTGAACTTGGCTACTAGATGCCACCCCAACCAGCAACTCGTAACGAACGTTGGAACTTCCCCTCCAAAGGAAAGCATGCTGAGGGATTTTTAGCGCTCTTAGAAAATCCGACGACTTCGGCCGGCTTTGAAACCGCGACCTTGGGCATAGACATTCTGCATGCTACCAGTTACGTCACCGAACCCGCTTCCCACTTAGTCAGATATCAAAGTCAACCCCTGGCACCAACCAGCCCATGACGGGCTAAGGCCGACCAAGCGACCGCTGCCCAGCCATTTGGCCTGCAGATATTGGGGTGACGCGTGATCAGCGCGTCGGGTCCCCTCGGCCGTTAATATTGGTATTCGTGATCGGGGTGCTGTCTCACTGTCAGACAGCTACTCAATTGTCCTCACGAGGCTGAGTGCACCCCGTTCCAACCCTCACGTCAGTTTTAAAATCCCTGACGGAGTCGGGGATCGAACCCGGGGACTCCGGGTGAGAGGCAGGCGCGCTACCCCAACACCACGGGGCCGGCTTAGTCAGATGGAAATACTGAATCTGATCTCGTGCAAGTGCGTTGTCATGGCAAACGGCTCATCCCTCATCAATTTAGTAGTGTTGCCATGGCAACCTCTGATAGCTCTTGGCATTTTCTTATAATTCCGAAATCATTTTTCTCATCCCTTGGCGTAATGGTGGGTCATATCAAAAATTCTTTCAGACAAACGTTTTAGGTAATTATTAGGGGAATATTGTCCATTTTGTACGGTTTTGATATTGTGCCTATTAAGAGAGATATGATTAATGTTTCCCGAAAAACCCACTTTTTTCCACCCCTTTGGTCAATGGTTGTTGCTATCAAAAAACTTATTTGACATAAATTGTTGGCACTTATCCGACACATATTATGAACTTTGAATGGATTCGATATTTCGCGTATTAAGAGAGTTATAGCGAAATTTCAATATTTCGAAAAAAGCCCCCCATTTTCACCCCCTTCGACCGATTTTGCCCATTAACGAATTCAACCGAGATTGTATAGGGATACATATCATGTAAAAAATTCAAAGTGATTGGTGCAAAATTACGGCAGTTATCGTGTCCACAAGAAACTGATGTACATATATACATATACATATATATACATACATACATACATACATACATACATAAATTATATATAAACTTTTGAACTGACGGTGGTTTTGGGGTCTGGGGGATGTGAAACGCGAAGATATGTCGAAATTTTCCGGAAGTCGAAACATGGGACCCATTGCAATAGTTAGCTTTCTAAAGAAATCTACCTAAATGTAGACCGCGAAACAGAGATTACTAATAATGGTGTTTGAAGCTATTTTCTAGAGATGCCTCGGTAATCAAAATGTTATGTTTTTCAGTCGGTCAACAAGATTGAACACAATTGTAATGGGTGGTTCCCTAATCCTGAAAACAAATTACATGAGATTAATAAATACACTTTACACCAGGAAAACCTCACCGATGCCATCAGAAGGAGACGCCTGGCTTTCTACGTCCACCTGTACAGAATGGACCACCGCAGACTGTCTTGTAAGATCTTCAAGGTATCCAAGAAGGGTAAAGCCACTGGGTTCTTGTGGATCAAACAAGTTGAGAAGGATCTTGCTGAACTTAATATTCAGCAAGACACAATAAATGACAGAGCCGCTACAGTCTGACAATTGAAACCAGGACTTTCCTCACATGCACCACAACGGGTCCAGAAAAGGTCCGAGGAACGTAAAATAGAGTTCAGTATGAGAATGAAAGATTACTGGTCCAATAGAAAGGCTCAAAATTTCAGCAAAATGGCAGCCGCCAAACAATCCACCAGAAGTGGCAGACAACAGCTGAAGCAAAAGCACCTTGATCCATATGTGGCCCAAACGATCAAAGAAGAAATACACATTATCCAAGATTCAGGATTAGAGAACCACCTATCACAATTGGGTACAATCGTGTTGACCGACTGAGAAACATCAAATTTCAAAACAGTACTAACTTATATAATTTAGCACATTGCTGAACGTTTTATTTACCTTTCAAGTTATTTAAACATATTGGTATAAATGTCTCATTTGAAAAAGTAAATCGAACACTTTATTTAAATAATAAAATTGTTTTGCCCTATATTCAAAATTTATAGTTAAAAAATTATCACAGTGAATAAGAATGAATTGGCTCACACGACTTCCACAAGAGTGCAGGTTAAATGTGGTACCAGTTCTTGAGTGAATGATGAACTCCAACAGAAAAGAAATTATGAATGATTATTCCAAGAATGGTATTTTCACGATCACATTGAGGATAAATAGGTGCTGTCAGCAATCAAGTCGTGTGTTGTACACAGTGTGCTCATAGACTTAACGACACAGATTTACCCTTGCCACGTGAGTTAAAGATGTTCTTGCATTAGGTCATTGATAAAGCCAGAGGATGGGATCGAATCCGCATTCGTAGATCATTTTAACGGTCTATCTTTAATCTATATAGCTTGTAATATCTGTAAAACACACTGGCAGACTCCATTTATCACAATGGATAGTGATCAAGATTATTGATCCGGTTGTGATCTCCTAATTAAAAAAGGAGGAGGCACCGTAGGTGAAGTGAACTGAGAGATCGTATGAAACGAGCAGTGTACAAGGTAAACTCTGATGTATTGAGTTGTCAGAACCCTCACATCCATTAGTCATTGCAACAATCGTGGGATTAACTGTTGTGTTGAATTAAGCCTGGTTCTATTTGTTTCTTCCACGTGTATCTATCTAGTGCTTGACGAAGATCTTTATCCATGGGGATAAGATCATCTTTTCTACAAAGAGTATATTTCCTCCCTATATATATATATTTATATATATATTCCTTACCAATTATAGATTTTTTTAAAATCTATAACAGAGGTTGCCTTAAGAACAAATTATAAAATTAGAGTATTTTCTAAAACTATCTAAATTCTTAATACAGTACGCGAAAGAAACAAGGACAATCTCATTGAATATTAATTGGCTGCCTGAGTCTTGGCTATGGATTGGCGTTGGGCAGTAAAACGTATGGAATATAATCAACAATTAACTGATAAATTTTTTGTCGGCCAACACGTATTTATTTTTGGCAGGATACACAAGACAATACTTGAAAATCTGCACAGATAACAAGGAGGAATGCAAAAAAATATTAATCACATGTATATTTGTTTCAGGTAGAATCCTACATTTACCGCCAAAAAAACACGTGTTGACGAACTGATAAGTATATCAGTTAATTGTTAATTTGGCAACAGTAGAAATAACATCGAATCTAGCTATACTCAATGACTGATAGTAATGTACCATAACGATGGTTCTTCAGGATGGTGACTAAGCTCTTCAATGGGATTACCACCTTATTGGTTTTTAATGTGTATGAAATTGTTTCATGGTTCCCTTTCCTCGCTGTTCCATAGCCAATAGTCAATAATTACAAAATAAGTATGTGAATTTTGATGTTTTTATGAGAGATAGCATTGAATATACATTGAAACATAATTTTTTCACATTAATTGTTTCTAAACTACAGACTTTTGTGAGATGGAATCCAAGTTTCGCATTATTTCGTAAAATATATGTTTCTCTCTCTTTAATTTGCTTCAATAATATCCAAAAATTAGTCATATACCATAATGCTTTATTAGGTTCTTTCAAATTATTTAAGAAAAGTACGATAAATGTATTAACTACTAATATATTGTTGAACATCCAATATTATTTCGTTATAGTCCTAATTACGCTTACATAATACTTACATTACATTCATGATTCTGATTATGGATACCGTAGGTAGCCTACTTTGTGAGAAACAACATTATTACCGGTATAAACCTTCACTTGCAAACTGTTAAGCTCTGCCGTCCTCCCCGAAAGGTGTCGTCAGATCCATCTTCGCTTCTGATTGTGGTATTTATGTTATCTGAACCAGGATACCGAATTACACCAAACCTAATTACAGCGATCACTAACGATCCGACGCCAGCCGGTAATACACACCAACAGGGATTTACAAGAATCTAAACTTAGTGGGATGAGGGAACATGTTGAGGTGGGATTAGCAGCCAGACGAAGAACCACATTCCATTCCAATGACTTCGCTTGACAGCAAGCAGACAAGACTCGTAAAATGTCAAATATTTCTTCCAAATTACTTTTAAAAAAGCCCGTCCTCCATAACTCCTTTTGCGCTGTAGGGCATGACTAGGAGGTTTTCTATAATATGAAACCTCACAGGAATTTATGTCGAGTTGAGGTGGGTATATCTATTCTCGCTTCCCTTTATCTTCAGACATGTAATCTTGCAATAAAATGTTAAGCTCGTTATTCTTTATGAAATTCGGTGTAATATTCTGTGAATCGCAAAATAATAATCAGGCTAAATTTTGCTTAAAAATTACCTTACCATTGAAATTATTTTCAAAAACTATTGTCACTACTTTCTTAACTGGTAACATATGATTCGTGAAGATCTCAAAACCAAAATAGTTTGGTCCCGTTCATCGTTAATGTGATTAAAAAAATGTATATATATATCAATATAATACATTTATTTTATGTATTTTTCACAAATGTCCACCGCCTGAACAGACTTGGGCCATAATGTGATTCCTATCCCTTAATGAACAGCTGAGTTAGCATCCCAGCAGAGGTAGTCCAATCATCTCCGCCTCTATTAACTAAGAATAGCTCTGTCGATTAGCGTCTATCATTCGTGTGAACCTGCGCTCAGCTGTACTGTATAATTTTGCACTTAGCTTCACCCTACATTTACCTGGTGGAAGATACGTCATTTACAACAGATCACACTAGCTCGCCATTAGAGCAATTCAGTTAATTAAGTGATTTTGTGCACTTGTGGTCTGCGCCAAGTACTCATACGGGTTCCGGCGGGAAAGGACTGCGCTCTGAACAGGCCATTGGGAGCACGCAAGCTGTATGCTTCCAAATAGACAACATTAACAGTATGCGAGAGAGAAACGTAATATGGATTCGTATTTTCAATGTATTATCTATATCACCATTATTCACAATTCTTGTGTTCCATGGATTTCCTATTTTCAACTCGAAGGAAATGCCGAGATGGTAGCATCTAAAAAGCAAAGACCACTTCCATCCAACTCCTTACCCAATTTTATCCACCCCCCCCCTCCAAGGGCTCACATCTAGTGGGACGTGGGTTGGCGACTACAGGACCCCAGCTGAGTTCGGCATTACTTCCATTTACTTGTGTCGGGCTCATCTCTGTTGTCTTTCCTGTCGACCTCGCTTGGTCAACTCTTGTTCATTTCCGACCCCGATGGTATTAGGGTATCCGAGGTTTAGAGAGTACTTTCCTTTCCCGCCATAATTGGCCCTCCTCTCATCTTTCCTGATCCCTCATTCTTCGAGTGTTCAGACCTCTTGTTTTCTTTTCATTGTATCTCCTGCCTTCTGCACAAGGCCCTCGTGGAGGCACAGTGCGTGTAGCCCCACTACTTATGGTGCACCCTGGATAGTGCTACACCCTCAAGAGCTCACGGCTGGTGAGCTCGGGAGTTGGCGACCCAGAGGGATTCCTGAGCTGGGTCCGGGTTTTCCCCTTTTTCCATTGTCTTTGGGGCGGATCCTCTCCTCTCTCCCTTTCCTCTCTGCCTTTCTTGGCTCTCCTTTCTTCCAAGTCCCTTAATTCTCATTCTTCTAGGGTTGAGGGCATTTGCCTTTCTCCTGATTTTTGTTTCCATTATTGTTATTATTTTTGTTTTCCATTTCCTCTTCTAGTTTGTAAGGGAGTGGTGGCGCAGCGGTCAAGCTGTTGGCCTCTCACCACGGTGGACCGGGTTCGATTCCCGGTCAATGCATGCGAGATTTTCGATGTGAAATGCCATGTCCTGTGGTTCGGATTCCACGTAAAAAGGAGGTCCCGTGGCTCATGATCGCACGATTAACGGTCACGTTAAACTACAAGCTTCCTTCCTTCCTTCCTTCCTTCCTTCCTTCCTTCCTTCCTTCCTTCCTTCCTTCTTTTAGTTTGTAAGTTTGTGATTAGCTTTAGGATATGTTTCATTTCATTTACATTTTCACTATCACCCAATCCATTAGGGGCCGATAACCTAGATGTTAGGCCCCTCAAAACAACAATCATCATCATCATCATCATCTTCATCATCATCATCATAAATTTGATTCATCTTCACTCATTTCATCTCTCGTGAGGTTTACGTCAGGAAGGCAATTACAGCCTTAAAACTCACCAGTCACATAGAATAAATATTAACTAGAGACCTTGTGCAAGAAATCAAGCATCTGTTAAACCACCCACCTGGCTTTACTAATATGCGGGCTCGACGCGACACAGTTCTGGCAGGGGCTATCGTCTTGTTTATTTGTTCGCCCTTTATAAACAAATAGATATAATTTACCTCAACTTTTCATAAAATGCAAGATTTTCCTATACTATTGACACGATTTGGTACAAACCGCATCTTCTAACTCCCTCCGGTTTAAGAGCTTGAGTTTTGTGAATCATACAGCTACTATTATTATTATTATCATTATTAGCGCACTGCAGGTAGGATTCATTAGCCCCCCTAGGAGTTTGATCAGTAGTGGATCAGTCCAAATCTCCAATAATGAACCTGTACGAGCCATATATCAAGCTACGGGAGGGAGTAAGTGTGGGGTGGGGGGGGGGGGGGGGGGGGGGATAGTGCACCGTATTGACTGGTTTATTGCTTTAATTGCACTCCATTATGACTCTGCTCTGCTACTACTATCTAGTGTCTGCCTTCAAACCCAAACATAATTTCCTCCTTGCCTTGATTACCATCATCAGCTCTCCTCGTGGGGGGAACACGTGTAACCCAAATATAACAACAACAACAACTACTACTACTACTACAACCAGGCTTACTTATGGATGAGTTATGCGCTCATTGGTTCACACTAATTTATGGCCCAAATTCAACATTTAACACGCTTGTGATTACACAGGCAGTATGTTCGGATTAGGGTAGATAGTGTTGTGATATCAGGAAACGGATAGAGTGCGTGCCTTGATTGCTTGATGTACACTATGCACGCTGTTTCTAAGCGATCACCATGGCTAGGCTTTATATGTACTGACAAGTGTCAAAATATGTACATATATACACACATCAAAAAAAGTTTTGCATCACCTCGGTTCCAAGAGTTCCGGAACCTTTAAATACAAAGGGAATAGAGATCAACACAAACAACATTTCAGCTCGTTTTATTGCTCATGAGACCCACACATTGCATGTTGTACCATCATACAGCTAGACTTTCAGCATTTGTGGTCCAGATTGCAGTACACACCACTACCTCTAATACCCAGTAGCACGTCCTCTTGCATTGATGCATGCCTGTATTCGCCGTGGCATACTATCCACAAGTTCATCAAGACACTGTTGGTCCAAATTGTCCCACTCCTCAACGACAATTCGGCGTAAATCTCTCAGAGTGGTTGGTGGGTCAAGACGTCCATAAACAGCCCTTTTCAACATATCCCAGGCATGTTCGATAGGGTTCATGTCTGGCGAACATGCTGGCCACTGTAGTCGAGCGATGTCGTTATCTTGAAGGAACGCATTCACAAGATGTGCACGATGAGGTCGAGAATTGTCGTCCATGAAGACAAATGCCTCTCCAATATTCTGCCGATATGGGTGCACTATGGGTCGGAGGATGTCATTCAGGTATCGTAAAGCCGTTTCGGAGCCTTCCATGACCACCAGTGGCGTACGTCGGCCCCACATAATGCCACCCCAAAACATCAGGGAACCACCACCTTGCTGCACTCGCTGGACAGTGTGTCTAAGACGTTCAGCCTGACCAGGGTGCCTCCAAACACGTCTCCGACGATTGTCTGGTTGAAGGCATATGCGACACTCATCGGTGAAGAGAACGTGATGCCAATTCTGTGGGGTCCATTCAGCATGTTGTTGGGCCCATCTGTACCGCGCTGCATGGTGTCGGGGTTGCAAAGCTGGACCTCGCCATGGACGTCGGGAGTGAAGTTGCGCATCATGCAGCCTATTGCGCACAGTTTGAGTTGAAACACGACGTCCTGTGGCTGAACGAAACGCATTATTCAACATGGTGGCATTGCTGTCAGGGTTCCTCCGAGCGGCAATCCGTAAGTAGCGGTCATCCACTACAGTAGTAGCCCTTGGGCGGCCTGAGCGAGGCCTGTCATCGACAGTTCCTGTATCTCTGTACCTCCTCCATGTCCGAACAACATCGCTTTGGTTCACTCTGAGACGCCTGGAAACTTCCCTTGTTGAGAGCCCTTCTTGACACAAAGTAACAATGCGGACGCGATCGAACTGCGGTATTGACCTTCTAGGCATGGTAGAACTACAGACAACATGAGCAGCGTACCTTCGTCCTGGTGGAATGACTGGAACTGATCGGCTGTCGTACCCCCTCCGTCTAATAGGCCCTGCTCATGCATGGTTGTTTACATCTTTGAGCAGTTTTAGTGACATCTATGAACAGTCAAAGGGACTGTATCTTTGATACAATATACACAGTCAACGTCTATATGCCGGAGATCTGGGAACCGAGGTGATGCAAAACTTTTTTTGATGTGTGTATGTTAATATATTTTACAATATATGACCAATAAAATTAATTTAACCACTAAACACTATATTTTGTTACTTTTAGGGCCAACAAAAGTACAATAAGATTAATTTAACCACTAAACACTATATTTTGTTACTTTTAGGGCCAACAAAAGTACAATAAGATTAATTTAACCACTAAACACTATATTTTGTTACTTTTAGGGCCAACAAAAGTACAATAAGATTAATTTAACCACAAACACTATATTTTGTTACTTTTAGGGCCAACAAAAGTACAACAAAATTAAAGTAACCACCAAACACTTTTTGTTTTTGTTTTTAGCGCTAACAAAAGTACATTAATTACTGGATTCAAAAATTATGTTATTCAATTTTTTTCAGTTCACTAACTTTTTATTTGTTATTCATTCATTGAATATTTCTGCTTCCAATACAGTATACCACAAAATATAGCTTTAAATGTTCAAACTTGAAGCTTTTCCTGTTTTCTCGCAAAATTGATTTGTATTGGCTGAAGCTTCGCTCTACCGCACATGAGCTGTTTGGCGCATATTAAAAATTCACTGTATCAGCAGGAGATATATCTGATTCTAGTTTTGAATTACACATTTCGTCAAAACTTTCGATTTCTTGAAATATTTGCGTATCTCAAGGTCCAGGTCTATTTTCATAAGCACCGCTACGTGACTCAAAGGGATGCTTGCTATTGTTACAGCCACATATTTTACAAATCTATATTTGCTAAAAATAATGTACGTATTGTCCCCGTCTGTCCCTGGCGGTACTCAGGCCACGCGCTGCTTCAAAACATGGCGAGTCGACAGCATGTCGCGACCTTGGTCTCGCCTCAGCGCGCTCAATTCAAATTACGCCAGTATCTCCACTCCGTCTTATAAGGGCACATACGCCACCTGCCTCTTCAAAAATGGAAATTCCCCGAATTTTTATTTTGATCTTTCTCTCGACGTAATTTCTTCTTCGTCTGGCATGATAAATTTCTCCAAATTAGCATCATAAAACACGTGTGAAACATCGTCTCGACTCCTATTTCAATCGGTCATAAAGTGGTGTGCTTTTTTTCTTTTGTTTCAAAATAGTGATCTGTATCTTCTGTCTCTCGAGAAGTTCCAAGTTTGGGCTCTTCCTTCTTATTTTGCTGGTTGAGCTCTTCTAGGTATTTCTTGCTTTCAAGATGTCTCTCCTCCATGTATTGACGATTGTCGTGATTCCTGGAGTCTCACAACGATGAAGGTTAGTTTTTATTTGACATATATTGCGTTTCGTTAACAAGGTTTTCAATAATATTTTCACGTCATGAAGTACACGTTAGGTGAATTTAGTTTCGGAGCACATTTTAACTAATCATATTTTTGTCGACAAACGGGTTCATCGTAAAGATGATTTTGTTTGGCACTGTGTGGTTGATATATATTTATGTTTATGTACGCCTATAATTCATGTTCGGGTGCTTGGAGCATCGTAAAATTAGGTATTGTAACCATGAGTCAATACACCAATCATTCAGAATACCCTTCAACGTACTTCTCATAGAAGGGTGGGTATAAGGAACAACTTTTCAAAATACATGCTAAAATAGGCGAAAAATAAAAATAAAAATCCTAGAAGAACGACCAAAGCATATGTTGCGCTTCTCAATGTGTGACACAAAAGTAGGAAGTCTATAAAGGGTCTCCGAAAACCACATTTTATAGCCCTTAAATTAACAGTGTCTGCGATATACCCAGAAAACTACCGTAACTTCGTTCTGGTAAACTTATGAAGGAAAGACAAGCCCCTAACCATTGGAACAGTAGCTCAATTGATAACGTCTGGTTATTAATACCGAAGACCGTTCGAAGAGCGGGTACTTCTGCTAGTCTACTATATAAAGCTCTAATACCACTCACTCACTCACTCACTCACTCACTGATTCATTCATCACGAAATCTCAGAAACCACCGAACGGATTGGAATGAAATTTGGTATGCCGCTTCCTCAAGGTCCGCAAACACGCACTAAGAAAGGATTTTTGGATATTCAGGTTCTAAAGGGGTGTTAAGGGGGTAGACCTACATTTCATTGAATAGCAATATCCCCAGATTGGTTTCATTGGGGGATGTGATACTCGGCATATAAACTCATCATTAAAAACAAGAAGTTCCGTGACGAACTAAAGAGCCTACTTCCCTTAAAATTTAAAATTCATGCCAATGATTAATCTATATGAACCTAGGCTATCTAGAATTATGACGAAATAAAGTTGGTAATATAGAAATTTCTAATTAGTTCGAAATATAACTGGCATTATGTAGTCTGATAGAGCACTACAGTTGGCAGCCCTGGTGACTGAATATATTCTTAGTTCCATCTCTTAAGGTACAGAATACAAAATTTGGTTGAAGTCCAATGGATAGCATGGACTTTACATGCAGTTAAACTTTGGATTTAATGCAGCGTGCGTAAAATGATGTTGGCAACAATGTCATGCATGTGTTGGTCAGAAATAATTTGAATTATTATCATCTACTGTATTGTTGTGCCAATTTTGGATGAAATCCATTTGTTAGTATAGTAGTTACTGGTATTTTAAAATTAGACCTATTAGCAGGCATAGAATGATGTTGGTAGCACTGACGTACATTCGTTGCTCCAAATTAATCTAGAATGGCAGGTAACGTACGTGCGCAAAGTTTGGAGCTGTTGGCTTGCATACTTTCTGATAGCCTATATTGATATTAGGGTAAACAAGAAGTTCCGTGAAGAACTATACAGCCTACTTTTCATGCCAATGATTATTCTACAGAATATGAACCTATCTAGAATAATGACGGAATTTAGTTGGTAATATCGAAATATCTAATTAGTTCAAAATATACCTGGTATAATGTAGCCTAATAGAGCACTACAGTTGGTAGCCTTGGTGACTGAATATATTCTTAGTTCCATCTCTTAAGGTACAGAATACAAAATTTGGTTGAAGTCCAATGGACGTTACATGCAGTTAGACATTGGATCTATCAGCACGCGTAAAAGCATGTTGCCAACAATGTCATGCGTGTGCTGGTCAGAAATAATCTGAAATATTTTGATATCTTGTTGTGCCAATTTTGGATGAAATACATTTGTTAGTATAGAAGTTACATGCATTTTAAAATTGGACATATCAGCAGGCATAGAATCATGTTGGCAGCACTGCCTTGTATTAATTACTCCAAATTAATCTAGAATGTCAGGTGCTATACGTGTGCAAAATATACAGCTGTTGGCTTGCATACTTTCTGATATATTGATATTAGGGTAAAAAGAATATAGACAGCATTTATTAACAGTTGGCAGCCCTGATTGCTCTTATCATTACTTATACTAATATCTGTTATGGTACACATAGCACATACGAAATTTGGTTGAAATCCAACTGATAGTATAGAAGTTACATGTATATAACAAGTAGTTCCGTGAAGAACTATACAGCCTATTTTCATATATCCCACTTATGTTAATTGCCAGTATTTAACATACACAATTTCAGTTTGATTGCTGTAATAGATTCGTAGATATTGAGAAGCGACTAAATATTTCGGATGGTCGCCATGTTGGATTTTATATATGTAGGTCCTAGAGTTATGTACTGTTACATGCAGATTATTGTGAACGTGTAGTATTCAAACTTCAATCGCATAATTAGGACACAAGAAAAAACAAGGAGATTTAAAAAAAATTCACAGCTGCCATCTTGAGGTTATGGAAACAATTGAAATAAATTAGATGCCAGTGGATTAACATTCGGATAAAGATTTACTGTACCAAGTTTCACTGCACGCGGATAGTTAAATTGCGAGAAACGTCCATGTGAATATTTATAATTCGCGTCACCGCCATGTTGGATTTGTGATCACCAGGTTATTTAAAGTCCTATAGGTGAACTTAAGTTCATAGCCCCTATGAACATTAAAAATGCAGTTTGATTGCTAAAATAGATTCGTAGATATTCAGTATCGTCAAAATATTTCGGATGGTCGCCATGTTGGATTGTTAAATGTATAGGCCATAGAGTCATGTACCATTAAAGGAAAATTATTGCGTAGGTCCATTATTCAAACTTTCACTTCGATCGCATGACTACATCACAAGTAATAAAAACTTAATTTTAAAATTCGCACTGCCGCCATCTTGAGGTTATGTAAACAATTGAACTAAATTAGATACCAGTGGATTAAAATGTGTATAAATATTTCCTGTACCAGGTTTCAGTGCGCTTGGAACATTAAATCGCGAGAAAGGTCTATTTAAAATGTTCAAATTCGCTTGGCCGCCATGTTCGTTTTGTAGTTAACCGGTTTTTGAAAATCTTATAGATGGACTTCCAGTAGTGCCCTTTATCTCAGTACAAAATTTTAGGGAGATACCGCTAATAGTTTCAGAGATATAGAATGCCGGAGAAATATTTCGCACATCCGCCATCTTGTGATTAGGTAAACAATTGAACGATGTTAGATGTCGGTGCATTACAATGTATATAAACATATACTGTACCAAGTTTCATTGCGTTTGGTTGGTCAAATCGCGAGAAACGTCTATTTAAAAGTCGCAAATTCGCTTGGCCGCCATGTTCGTTTTGTAGTTATCAGGTTTTCAAAAGTCACATAAGTGAACTTATAGTAGTTCCCTCTATCACCTTAGAAAATGTCAGACTAATATCGGTAATAGTTTCGGAGATATTGAATGCTGGTGAAATATTTCGCACAGCCGCCATGTTGGATTGGTGAGTCGTAACAAAATTTGAAGGGCACGGTCGAGGTCGCCGGGAATAGTGCTATGAACTTTCCGAGTTTCATTGAAATCGCTCCTGCCGTTTAGATTTTATTAGGGGGGGACACACACACGAATCACACACACACACACACACACACACACGCACACACACACGGACAAAAGGTGATCTCATAAGCCTATTTTTTCAAAATTGAAAATAGGCTAAAAATTGGTACTATCAGCAGGTTTATAATCATGTTGGTAGAACTGACGTATATAAGTTACTCCAAATTAATCTAAAATGTCATAATATACGTGTGCATAGTTTAAAGCTGTTGGCTTGCATACTTTCTGATATATAGGTATTTGGATGAAAAAAACAGAGAGAGCAATTATTAACAGTTGGCAGCCCTGGTGGCCTTAAGAATACGCTCAGTCATATCTGTTTATGTACAGATATTATATACAAAATTTGGTTGAAATCCAATTGATAGTGTAGAAGTTATATGCATTTAAACATTGGACCTATCAGAAGGCTTAACATTATTTTGGCAACACTGTCATGGTTGGCCTCCTGGAAATTAAACTGAAATAGTCTTATCTACATGTGTGCCAATTTAGGAATAGCTCCCATGCATACCTTGCAAGATATCCAACATGGAGCTCAAATTTCTAGTGCGTTTTATCAGCAGTTGGTAGCAGCGACATCATTTTCAAATATGGACGTGAGATATTCCGGTCCACATATTTACTCGTACTAAATTTGGTTTTGATTGCTGCAGCCGTTTAGGAGTTGATAAGGGGGGACACATACACAGCCAGACGGACAGACAGACAGACAGACAGACAGACATTTTCCCGGATCGATCTCATAAGTCTACTTTTTCCTCATTTTTGCAAAATGTGAAAAGTAGGCTAAAAATATAAACAGCATTTATTAACAGTCGGCAGCCCTGATTCCTCTTAACAATACGCATAGTCAGATATGCTATGGTATACATAGCACATACGAAATTTGGTTGAAATCCAATTGATAGTATAGAAGTAACATGTATTTAAAAATTGGTCCTATCAGCAGGCTTAGAATCATGTTGGTAGCACTGACATACATTAGTTGCTCCAAATTAATCTAGAATGTCAGGCACTATACGTGTGTGAAGGTTAAGGCTGTTGGCTGGCATACTTTCTGATAAATTGGTATTTGGATAAAAAAAAAAATAGAGAGAGCATTTATTGACAGTTGGCAGCCCTGGTGGCTCTGAAGAATACGCTCAGTCATATCAGTTTATGTACACATAGTACATACGAAATTTGGTTGAAATCCAATTGATAGTGTAAGAGTTATATGCATTTAAACATTTGACCTATCAGTAGGCTTAGAATCATTTTGGCAACACTGTCATGTATGGCCTCCTGAAAATTAAACTGAAGTATTATTATCTATATATGTGCCAATTTTGGAATAGTTCCCATGTATATATTCCAAGATATCCAACATGGAGCTGAAATTTCAATTATGATTTTTCAGCAGTTGGTAGCACTGACATCATTTTCAAGTATGACGTTGAGATGTCCCGAAATAGATCTTTACTCATACCAAATTTGGTTTCGATTGCTGCAGCCATTTAGGAGTTGAAAGGGGGGGGGGCACACTCACAGACAGACAGACAGACTGACAGACAGACAGACAGACAGACATTTTCCCGGATCGATCTCATAAGACTAATTTTTCCTCATTTTTGCAAAATGTAAAAAGTAGGCTAATAAGACACGTGTCTGAGGGTGTGTGTGTGTGTGTGTGTGTACTCTGAAAGTCTGTCCCCCCTATCAATTCGAACACGGTGAGCGCAAATTGAACGAAATTTGGTACAAAGGTAGCACTAGCAAAGGACACCTCAGTGTCATGTTTTATATCGCCGCCATCTTGACGGAAACGTAATGGCGGCCACACAAATGTTCATAGCTTAAATCAAATTACGACTAACCTAATCATCCGATCTCTACCAAATTTTTCAACAACATACCTTTATGGGGGCAGCATCCTTTGACCAAACTAATAGGTCATCAGCCTAATAGTTTGCGGATGGTGGCCATCTATGTGTCAAAATCGATTGCCCCTATTAATTCGAACACGGTAAAACCGAATGGAACGAAATTTGGTACAGAGGTATTACTAGCAAAGGGCACCCCAGTGTCATGTTTTATATCGCCGCCATCTTGACGGAAACGTAATGGCGGCCACACAAATGTTCAAAGCTTAAATCAAATTACGACTAACCTAATCATCCGATCTCTACCAAATTTTTCAACAACATACCTTTATGGGGGCAGCATCCTTTGACCAAACTAATAGGTCATCAGCCTAATAGTTTGCGGATGGTGGCCATCTATGTGTCAAAATCGATTGCCCCTATTAATTCGAACACGGTAAAACCGAATGGAACGAAATTTGGTACAGAGGTATTACTAGCAAAGGGCACCCCAGTGTCATGTTTTATATCGCCGCCATCATGACGGAAACGTAATGGCGGCCACACAAATGTTCAAAGCTTAAATCAAATTACGACTAACCTTATCATCCGATCTCTACCAAATTTTGCAACAACATACCTTTACGGAGGGTGCATCCTTTGACAAATCTAATAGGTCATTAGCCTAATAGTTTGCGGATGGCGGCCATCTTTGTGTCAAAATCGATTACCCCTATTAATTCGAACACGGTGAAACCGAATGGAATGAAATTTGGTACAGAGGTAGCATTAGCAAAGGGCACCCCACTGTCATGTTTTATATCGCCGCCATCATGATGGAAACGTAATGGCGGCCACCCAAATGTTCAAAGCTTAAATCAAATTACGACTAACCTAATCATCCGATCTCTACCAAATTTTGCAACAACATACCTTTGTGAAGGGAACATCCTTTGACCAAACTAATAGGTCATTAGCCTAATATTTTGCGGATGGCGGCCATCTTTGTGTGAAAATCGATTCCCCCTATTAATTCGAACACGGTGAAACCGAATGGAACGAAATTTGGTACAGAGGTAGCACTAGAAAAGGCCTCCTCAGTGTCATGTTTTATATCACCGCCATCTTGACGGAAACGTAATCGCGGCCACCCAAATGTTAAAGGCTAAACTGTAATTACGACCAACCTAATAATCTAGTCTCTACCAAATTTTGCAACAACAAATCTTTATGTGGGAAGCATATTCTGACCAAACTGCTAGATCATCAGCCTAATAGTTTGCAGATGGTGGCCAAGTATGTGTGCAAATCGATTCCACCTATCAATTCAAACAAGGTGAAACCGAATTGAACGAAATTTGGTACAGAGGTAGCACTAGCAAAAGGCACCTCAGTGTCATGTTTTATATCGCCGCCATCTTGACGGAAACGGAATGACGGCCACCCAAATGTTAAAAGCTTAAATCAAATTTCGACCATCCTAATAATTTGATCTCTACCGGATTTTGCAACAACATGCCTTTTTGTGGAAAGCATCTTATGACTGACTACAAGGTCATCAGCCCAATAGTTTGCAAATAGTGGCCATGTATGTGTGCAAATCCATTCCCCGGATCAATTCAAACACGGTGAAACCGAATTGAATGATTTTTTTTTTTTACAGAGGTAGCACTAGCAAAGGGCACCTCATATTCATGTTTAATATCCCTATAGCACGTTGTATTTCAACAAGCTACTACAACCAACATTCAATTATACTCCTTGAAAAGGACAAAGAGTTATAACAATACCAATGCATTTAGGAGAAAGTAGGCTATATGTTCTTTACTGAACATCTTGTTTAATTCCCAGGAATGACATAAAAATTGATTTGAATGAAATTACTTTTATTATATTTTTCACGTCTTTTAGGGTCCGAAACCAACATGATATTTTGATGGGTTTTTTCGTCCCATGTATTTTTGGTTTCAGGTGATTGTTAAGGGGGTAGACTTGCATTTCACTGAATAGCGATATCTCCCGATTAGTTTCATTGGGGGATGTGATACTCGGCATATGACACGTGTCTGAGGATTTTTCGATGTGGTGTATATAATGAGGTGAAAGGGGTCAAAAGTGGGGGTTGAAGGATTCCTAACGGAGCGTGTATCTCTTAAACGACATAGGCGAGGAGTTTGAAACTCGGAGAAATCAATCAGCTTAAAAATAAATAATTAATTAAAATAAATAGGTGTTCGACCGTTTTTTCATAAATCCAATATAAGGGGCCTATGGGGAGGGGTGAAATTCTGGAAGAAAAACATCCACTGAAAAAGGATTTTTGGACGTTCACTCTCATCGACCAACCAAAACTATTAAAGTTAGAAGAATGATATTTTGGGGATTTGTTTGTTGTGTGTCGAAAACGTCCACTAAAGAGGGATTTTTGGATATTCAGGTTCTAAAGGAGTGTTAACGGGGTTAAACCTGCAATTCATTGAATAACAATATGACATGACTATGACGCGAGCGAAGCCGCGGGTACCTGCTAGTAGCTTAATAAATGAAATTAGATTTATGGGAATATCTCAAAAACTGTTGGTTTTAGGACCTTAAAATGTGGTTTTCGGGGCCCGTAGGGCTCTTGAGTTTTGTTTCTCACATTGAGACGCTGAATATGAGCTTTGTCTCGTCTTTCTACGTCCATTTCAGCATGCATTTTAAGGGGGTAGGCCCTCTTTTATGAGAGGTATGGAGAAGAGTTACAACAATGATTACTTTCGTGCCTCTGATGGGCATCTTTACCAAATTTTACGTTGATCCACTCAGCCATTCTTAAGTGATGCGCGTGCAAAGTTGTACACAGACAACAAACAGACAGACAAAAATTTTGTTTTTGCGCGCAACCATCATAAACCTGTCTGAAACGCGTTAATAACTCAAATTTCCGTGGAAATTCAGAAAAAAACAGACAATCTTTCATTTTTATATATATAGTGATGACACGCTTGTCAATTCTGATGTATTGTAGTGACAGAAGCCATTTTTCAGTGTTGCCTAATTCTAATAAAGAAAGCTTTTCAGTCGGTAAACACGAATTCATGTTGACCGACTGAAAAGCATCCTTTATTATTATATTAATTCTGATGAATGTACTTTAAATCGTCATGGATTACAGGTGTAAAATATAATGTAGGCTATGTCCTTGATTAGCATGCTAATTCCTCAGACAAGAATTCACCTAATTCGTCACTGAATGACATGATCACTGTGAAAAATGGTATAGTTAATCCCTGCTACATAATCTAGACCTACGGGTATATAATTCTATTGCATCCTTCACGCAAATCATACATGGTGCACATGTCAATCCTTATGATATGTGGATCCCACGGAAAGAGTTTATGGTGCATTCTGGTGGCCAGTTATCGTCACTACAGATCAGTTGAAATTAATTTAAACAAGAAGTTCCGTGAAGAACTATACAGCCTACTTTTCATGCCAATGATTATTCTACAGTATATGAACCTATCTAGAATAATGACGAAATTAAGTTGGTAATATCGAAATATCTAATTAGTTCAAAATATACCTGGTATAATGTAGCCTAATAGAGCACTACAGTTGGCAGCCCTGGTGACTGAATATATTCTTAGTTCCACCTCTTAAGGTACAGAATACAAAATTTGGTTGAAGTCCAATGGACGTTACATGCAGTTAGACACTGGATCTATCAGCACGCGTAAAAGCATGTTGCCAACAATACCATGCGTGTGCTGGTCAGAAATAATCTGAATTATTATGATATCTTGTTGTGCCAATTTTGGATGAAATCCATTTGTTAGTATAGAAGTTACATGTATTTTAAAATTGGACATATCAGCAGGCATAGAATCATGTTGGCAGCACTGCCTTGTATTAATTACTCCAAATTAATCTAGAATGTCAGGTGCTATACGTGTGCAAAGTATAGAGCTGTTGGCTTGCATACTTTCTGATATATTGATATTAGGGTAAAAAGAATATAGACAGCATTTATTAACAATTTGCAGCCCCGATTGCTCTTAACAATACTTATAGTCATATCTGTTATGGTACACATACGAAATTTGGTTCAAATCCAACTGATAGTATAGAAGTTACATGTATTTAAAAATTGGTACTATCAGCAGGCTTATAATCATGTTGGTAGAACTGACGTATATAAGTTACTCCAAATTAATCTAAAATGTCAGAATATACGTGTGCATAGTTTAAAGCTGTTGGCTTGCATACTTTCTGATATATTGGTATTTGGATATAAAAAAATAAATAGAGAGAGCAATTATTAACAGTTGGCAGCCCTGGTGGCTCTTAAGAATACGCTCAGTCATATCTGTTTATGTACAGATATTACATACAAAATTTGGTTGAAATCCAATTGATAGTGTAGAAGTTATATGCATTTAAACATTGGACCTATCAGAAGGCTTAAAATTATTTTGGCAACACTGTCATGGTTGGCCTCCTGGAAATTAAACCGAAATAGTATTATCTACATGTGTGCCAATTTTGGAATAGCTCCCATGCATACCTTCCAAGATATTCAACACGGAGCTCAAATTTCTAGTGCGTTTTTTCAGCAGTTGGTAGCACTGACATCATTTTCAAATATGGACGTGAGCTATTCCGGTGCACATCTTTACTCATACTAAATTTGGTTTTGATTGCTGCAGCCGTTTAGGAGTTGATAGAGGGGGACACACACACACAGCCAGCCAGACAGACAGAAGGACAGACAGACAGACGGACAGACAGACACACATTTTCCCGGATCGATCTCATAAGTCTACTTTTTCCTCATTTTTGCAAAATGTGAAAAGTAGGCTAAAAAAGCGGAATGTTACCAAGATACAGAGATTTTTATATTTATTGGATACAGAAAGAACGTCCTATATCCTCTCACTTTTTTCATAATTTAACTTTACATTTTATTTGTTTTACATGTACTTCCTTTACAAGATATAAATTTGGCCAAGAAAAACTATATTGGGGTGTTTTAAGTATTTATTTTTAGTGTTGAAAGTTTAAATTCGCTCTCCTGAAAAAATTAAAGAATGTGACTTACCAAGTTTTTCCCATGGAGTCCTCATATGAATTCCGCTAACTCGTCACGGAATGATCCGATGTCTAAGAAACTTGCTATAGTACTGTGTACCGCTGCTATATACAAACCTATAATTATTAGATGGAACGAACCAGTAGAATATATGAAAACAGGCTATATTAGCTCTTCTACTTGTATTGAAGAGTGAGAGAGAGAGAGAGATGTATTACAATTTCATAACAGAGTTCCTTTTCTACTCAACCATTGAAGTCACTTCCCGCAACATATTATTTTATTAGTAATTTACCTTCAATTCTTTTATTTACGGTTACGATTTACAATGGTCATCAGTCCCGTGTATTTGGGTTAGTGTGTAACCTGTCTCATAACCTGTGTTGTTGTTATGAATCGAGATTAAATTTCTTAACAGTGTTAAGGACTGAAGTTTTAACACGTATTCCAAGACCAAAGAAAGCAGCTACCAGAGAAACAAATTCACAATTATGTATGGATACATGAACTGATTTGTGGCCACCACTGCTATTGTGGGTGTTGCAGACGCAATGACGACTTACATGTATTTTCAATTGGCATTCGAAGCAGATGACCTCACTGTTCCTCCACTTAAAACAACAACTAACTAACTATTTGGAGTCACCCCAGCGTTGCTATATTTCATAGTAATGTACCCTCCTCTGTTGTCAAAAGTAATTTCAGTATTATTTCAGACATTACAAAACATGAAGGTAGTGAGAAGTTCAAGCAATTCACCACGAACAAGTAAGAATATTATACAAACAAGATGTTCAGTAAAGAACATATAGCCTACTTTCTCCTAAATGCATGGGTATTGTTATAACTCTTTGTCCTTTTCTAGGAGTATAATTGAATGTTGGTTGTAGTAGCTTGTTGAAATACAACGTGCTATAGGGATATTAAACATGAATATGAGGTGCCCTTTGCTAGTGCTACCTCTGTAAAAAAAAAATCATTCAAATCGGTTTCACCGTGTTTGAATTGATCTGGGGAATGGATTTGCACACATACATGGCCGCTATTTGCAAACTATTGGGCTGATGACCTTATAGTCAGTCATAAGAAGCTTTCCACAAAAAGGCATGTTGTTTCAAAATCCGGTAGAGATCAAATTATTAGGATGGTCGAAATTTGATTTAAGCTTTTAACATTTGGGTGGCCGTCATTCCGTTTCCGTCAAGATGGCGGCGATATAAAACATGACACTGAGGTGCCTTTTGCTAGTGCTACCTCTGTACCAAATTTCGTTCAATTCGGTTTTACCATGTTTGAATTGATAGGGGGAATCGATTTGCACACATACTTGGCCACAATCTGCAAACTATTGGGCTGATGATCTAGCAGGTTGGTCAGAATATGCTTCCCACATAAAGATTTGTTGTTGCAAAATTTGGTAGAGACTAGATTATTAGGTTAGTCGTAATTACATTTCAGCCTTTAACATTTGGGTGGCCGCGATTACGTTTCCGTCAAGATGGCGGTGATATAAAACATGACACTGAGGTGGCCTTTTCTAGTGCTACCTCTGTACCAAATTTCGCTCCATTCGGTTTCACCGTGTTCGAATTAATAGGGGGAATCGATTTTCACACAAAGATGGCCGCCATCCGCAAAATATTAGGCTAATGACCTATTAGTTTGGTCAAAGGATGCTCCCTCCATAATGGTATATGGTTGCAAAATTTGGTAGAGATCGGATGATTAGGTTAGTCGTAATTTGATTTAAGCTTTGAACATTTGTGTGGCCGCCATTACGTTTCCGTCAAGATGGTGGTGATATAAAACATGACACTGAGGTGCCCTTTGCTAGTGCTACCTCTGTACCAAATTTCATTCCATTCGGTTTCACCGTGTTCGAATTAATAGGGGTAATCGATTTTGACACAAAGATGGCCGCCATCCGCAAACTATTAGGCTAATGACCTATTAGATTTGTCAAAGGATGCTCCCTTCATAAAGGTATGTTGTTGGAAAATTTGGTAGAGATCGGATGATTAGGTTAGTCGTAATTTGATTTAAGCTTTGAACATTTGTGTGGCCGCCATTACGTTTCCGTCAAGATGGCGGCGATATATAACATGACACTGGGGTGCCCTTTGCTAGTGCTACCTCTGTACCAAATTTCATTCCATTCGGTTTCACCGTGTTCGAATTAATAGGGGTAATCGATTTTGACACAAAGATGGCCGCCATCCGCAAAATATTAGGCTAATGACCTATTAGATTTGTCAAAGGATGCTCCCTTCATAAAGGTAAGTTGTTGCAAAATTTGGTAGAGATCGGATGATTAGGTTAGTCGTAATTTGATTTAAGCTTTGAACATTTGGGTGGCCGCCATTACGTTTCCGTCAAGATGGCGGTGATATAAAACATAACACTGGGGTGCCCTGCTAGTACTACCTCTGTACCAAATTTCATTCCATTCGGTTTCACCGTGTTCGAATTAATAGGGGCAATCGATTTTCACACAAAGATGTCCGCCATCCGCAAACTATTAGGCTGATGACCTATTAGTTTGGTCATGACGAATAGAAATAAACAGTGTCATCACTCCGCTACTTAAGCATTGTAGTTCATGGTCCAGCCAGTGTGTGGCGCGGAAGTCGCGCCGAACCATAAGCACGTGTGACAAGTAGCCCACGAGGTTAGTACTGTAATATCCTGTGCGCGAGAAGTCATGTTATTCGAGGGAATTTGTTTCTTTGTAATAGTTTACGAATGTCTGTGCAGTGCTTTGTGTGTGCAAACAACTAAGTTTTCTGTCGTTTCGGGAAAATGTCGTAATGTTTTGTTCCTGGAAGTAAATCGGGTTACGAAGAAAATCTGATGGTAGACATTTTTTCACACCGCCAAAAGATACAAATCTGTTGCGAAATGGGCGCGAGTTATTCCGCGGTAAGATGAGCAATTGTCGATCAAAAGTAGAATCTGTGACGTGCGTTTTTCGGAAGATTTAATTATTATAAAGGCGGACTGTTTCGTAGTGAACTATGAGAACGTGGAAATTCCTCGCGTGAAGTGGAAATTAAAACCAGGATCAGTACCTCACATTTTTCAAAATTTACCGAAATATCTATCCACTGTTGTAAAATCACGGAAGCCGCCCAGTAGGATACGGAATGAAGGTAGCCTTCCATGGTTACTTGTTCTATTTCGTGCCATCCTTACCTAAAACGAAAAAAAAAGCCGTCTTAATAATAATAGGCCTAAAATAATAATAGTTGTTGATTCTTCAGGGACTTAACGAAATCGTGGTCACGTAGCCCCGTGTGTTTGGGTTTGTTTAGAATTCGTCTGATAACCTGTGCCATTATGATGTCTGTAGTAGTGTGTGTATATGGAATTGAGGTCGGATTTGGGTAGGAAGCGGCCATGTCCTTCAGTTAGGTACCATCCCGGCATTTGCCTGGAGGAGAAGTGGGAAACCACGGAAATCCACTTCCAGGATAGCTGAGGTAGGAATCGAACGCGCCTCTTAACATTTTTGCCTCACGAGGCTGAGTGAACACCGTTCCAGCCCTCAGACCAGTATTAAATTTATTGGCAGAGCTGGGAATCGAACCCGGACTTCCGTGGTGATAGCCAAGTGGCCAAGAATGAGTTGGACATATAATAATGGCCAACCTGCCAATAAAATAAACGGTCATCCAATTCCTCGCTTCCGTTACCGTCCTCCTGATCTTCGGATCTGGTTTCAACTTTGTCTTCAGTATCAGAGTCACAAATTCCTTTGAAATTACTGAATCATGAACTAGCTATTCGTTATCTTTCAGCAGAAGGTGACACGCTTCATCTGCATCCTTAGGTTTTCGTAAGGCGCAATCTCCTTACTGATATTAACTAAGGCAACATACTAAGCCAAATAATCGGTATAACAGCACACCTGCCACTCACTGACAGAATGTAACATCATTGGGAGCGCTGGTACTGTCAATCTCACGCTGACAAAATGTTACACGTGTTAAAGTTATTTTTAGGCACGATATTTCACAACTCCAGAAAAATGCTTACTAAGGTTTGGTGTAAGATGTCACGAGACGATAAGATCATAACTTGAACTGTTGGCTTGATATTAAAACTAATATAACGAACCATGGAGCTGTCAGACCAATGCGCGACTAACGGACGGTTTTAAACGATAGTTCTACATGGGGACAGAGAATATTAATACTAACTTTTTGACAGTATTATTCATAAGTCTAAACACACAATTTGTTGTAATCAGCGTAACCGCAGCCTACGTAAAGAGGTTTACGTAGCCCAGCGCGTATCTCACTATTGAACAGCTGACTGTGTAGCGTTGGGGATCAGCGCCGCTAGCGCTAGCCGAGCGGGACGCGGTTGAACTCGGTGAGTGATAACACTATTTATTTCTATTCGTCATGGTTTGGTCAAAGGATGCTGCCCCCATAAAGGTATGTTGTTGCAAAATTTGGTAGAGATCGGATGATTAGGTTAGTCGTAATTTGATTTAAGCTTTGAACATTTGGGTGGCCGCCATTACGTTTCCGTCAAGATGGCGGCGATATAAAACATGACACTGAGGTGTCCTTTGCTAGTGCTACCTTTGTACCAAATTTCGTTCAATTTGCGCTCACCGTGTTCGAATTGATAGGGGGGGGGCAGACATTCAGAGTACACAGACTCACAGACTCACACACACAGACTCACACACACACAGACAGACACACTTATTTTCGCCCTGTAGTGATCTCATAAGTCTACTTTCATTTTTTGCAAAAATCGAACGTAGGCTAAAAATTACTAAATCATTAACGTTGGTCATTATGTGAGTGAGAAGCTTAAGAACTCGAAATTTGTTTCAAAAACCTCAATGGCCTCAGTACCTTTAAAAAGTACCTTTCCAAGCCCCAAATAATTACAATTACTCCCATTAGTGCAGAAAAAAGTCAACTAAACAACGAACGTTCATGTTGTCAAACGAAATTCCCACAATATAATTGCTTTGTTAGAACGAACGACAGTAATAAGTCTCTCAAAGTTCAATGAGAAATGCTTACTTCAATTTCTACACGTCGGAGTGTTTTCTTAATGTTGCGACCAACCTAGCCAGCACGTGTGGAGTTTCGTGTACAATAAAATCATCGCGTTGTGTGTGCTCATAATTAAATGCACCTAATCCTCTTGAAATGGTCATCCGTTATGTTCGTATTTAGAATGATTTACGCTTGAAAGCTGGTATTAAGGTTGTAAATCAACAATAACGATCATAATTCAAATGTAAGCAGACAAAAAAACTAAAATTCTAAATTAAGATTCTCCTAAGAAGGATGCTTCATTTTAATCTCTCAGGGGTTTCCAGTGAGGGTTCCTCCTCATTTTAGGCAGTCCAAATGAGGTACAAGTAGGCAACAGGCGTCCCGGTCCCAGTTTTCAAGCTATTCGAAGGACGTCTTAGCCGAAATATTACGTTCCAGGGATACACACATGAATGCAGTTCATATAAAGATATTGTTAAATCTAACTAATTTTACTACACATTTATACAGTCTACCATATTTTTAGCCTATTTTCAATTTTGAAAAAATAGGCTTATGAGATCACCTTTTGTCCGTGTGTGTGTGCGTGCGTGTGTGTGTGTGTGTGTGTGTGTGTGTGATTCGTGTGTGTGTGTCCCCCTAATAAAATCTAAACGGCAGGAGCGATTTCAATCAAACTCGGAAAGTTCATAGCACTATTCCGGCGACCTCGACCGTGCCCTTCAAATTTTGTTACGACTCACCAATCCAACATGGCGGCTGTGCGAAATATTTCACCAGCATTCAATATCTCCGAAACTATTACCGATATTACCCTGACATTTTCTATGGTAAAAGACGGAACTACTATAAGTTCACTTATGTGACTTTTGAAAACCTGGTAACTACAAAACGAACATGGCGGCCAAGCGAATTTGCGACTTTTAAATAGACGTTTCTCGCGATTTGAACAACCAAACGCAATGAAACTTGGTACAGTATATGTTTATATACATTGTAATGCACCGACATCTAACTTCGTTCAATTGTTTACATAATCACAAGATGGCGGATGTGCGAAATATTTCACCGGCATTCTATATCTCTGAAACTATTAGCGGTATCTCCCTAAAATTTTGTACTGAGATAAAGGGCACTACTGGAAGTCCATCTATAAGATTTTCAAAAACCGGTTAACTACAAAACGAACATGGCGGCCAAGCGAATTTGAACATTTTAAATAGACCTTTCTCGCGATTTAATGTTCCAAGCGCACTGCAACCTGGTACAGGAAATATTTATACACATTGTAATCCACTGGTATCTAATTTAGTTCAATTGTTTACATAACCTCAAGATGGCGGCAGTGCGAATTTTAAAATTAAGTTTTTATTTCTTGTGATGTAGTCATGTGATCGAAGTGAAAGTTTGAATAATGAACCTACGCAATAATTTTCCCTTAATGGTACATGACTCTATGGCCTATACATTTAACAATCCAACATGGCGACCATCCGAAATATTTAGACGATACTGAATATCTACGAATCTATTTTAGCAATCAAACTGCATTTTTTAATGTTCATAGGGGCTATGAACTTAAGTTCACCTATAGGACTTTAAATAACCTGGTGATCACAAATCCAACATGGCGGTGACGCGAATTATAAATATTCACATGGACGTTTCTCGCAATTTAACCATCCGCGTGCAGTGAAACTTGGTACAGTAAATCTTTATCCGAATGTTAATCCACTGGCATCTAATTTATTTCAATTGTTTCCATAACCTCAAGATGGCAGCTGTGAAAAAAAATTAAATCTCCTTGTTTTTTCTTGTGTCCTAATTATGCGATTGAAGTTTGAATACTACACGTTCACAATAATCTGCGTGTAACAGTACATAACTCTAGGACCTACATATATAAAATCCAACATGGCGACCATCCGAAATATTTAGTCGGTTCTCAATATATACGAATCTATTACAGCAATCAAACTGAATTTGTGTATGTTAAATAGTGGCAATTAACATAAGTAGGATATATGAAAATAGGCTGTATAGTTCTTCACGGAACTACTTGTTAAAATAAGAATCAAATAATCTAACGAGAGAAGTGACATGAAGTCTACTTCGAAATTCGAAAAAAGTAATTACAATTTCGTGAATATCTCTTCGAGCTAAAACAGGTTTGGGGATCTATTTTTTGCTTGTCCTTTATAAGGAGACAGCCTGTAGATAGAATTTAATTTTTTGTCATTTTGTTGAAAAAAGTATTGATAGAATTAGGGTCTTCTTTCTTGTCAAATAGTTATTCTGTTCCATTTGAACTAGTTATCGCTTTAATAATGCGTGGATTTTCTTTTCAGCACACAGCAGAAATTGGCACGCCTCTGCCGAACTAGTTGGTTAGGATACGCGCCATCCACTGTCTACTCTCATCATGGTCTTGCACTTTCCTCGCAATGTTGTAGACAGGGGTTGGGCCCAGAACCCCCTGAAAGGGAAGGTAAGGAAGCACAGTCACTGGCTTCTCTTCAGAGCACAGACCGCCAACTTACAACCCCTGAATTCCAAATTAAAAAGGAATATCGAAATATTAGGCTCCCCCGCTCCCCTTAGCCTGTACCAGCTTGAAAAGTCCTCCATATTTTCTTTTCACAAGAGGGGAAACCACGAAAAATTACTTCTACGATGGCTGGGGTAAGAATCGAACCCACTTCTTTTCAGTTCTCCCTCACAATGTTGAGTGAACCCCGTTCCAGCTCTCAGACCAGGCTTAAATATCTTGGCATATCCAGGAACCGAACCTGGACCTCCATGGAGACAGCCACAGGGTGGAGAAGATATATGAAAAGACGAGCTAGAATTAGAAAAACCAAGCAACATGTGAGTCGTTGATGAAAAATTATAAGAAGAACGTAAAACCTAAAGCGAAAAAAGAACAAAGCGCTATAAAATTATGTGATGTTTCTTATTATGAAGTAACATTTTCCTGGATTGCACATTTTTATAATAATAATAATAACCCCTGGCACTACAGCCCATGAAGGGCCTAGGCCTACCAAGCGACCGCTGCCCAGCCATTTAGCCTGCAGATAATGGGGTGACGCGTGGTCAGCGCATCGGGTCCCCTCGACCGTTAATCTTTGTCCTCATGACCGTGGCGCTGCCTCACTGTCAGACAGCTACTCAACTGTCCTCACGAGGCTGAGTGCACTTCGTTCCAGCCCTCACGTCTGTTTCTAAAATCCCTCACGGAGCCGGCAATCGAACCCGGGGGCCTCTGCGTGAGAGGCAGGCGCGCAACCCCCAACACCACGGGGCCGACCGCACATTTCTATTAAAACTTTTATTTCTTAATTTGAGGGTGAAGGGACACCACGGCATCAATGACAGCGACGCCACTGCTGCGATTGTAGTGTGTCTCGGACATCCTCATCTTTAGGAATCTGAAACATAAGCAGATTATTTACTACCACGCGAGGTGTGGCACGCTGTGCTGTACCACTTGAGGAGAGGTTTTAAGGTCACTGTCACAATGGCGGGACGGGACGGGACCGGTAAGAATGTGGCTGGGCCAGGTGAGAGTGTGTGTGGTGTGTACAGCCTGCTACATAACATCCAAGCTCTCACCGCCACCTGCCTCTCGCAGTACAGTACTTAACAGATAATTTGATCTGGTGTAGCGGCTAGCATTCTTGGCTGTCGTTCCGGAGGTCCGGGTTCGATTCCCTGCTCTTCCAAGCAATTTAATTCTGGCATTGGGGCTGGTGCGGGATATACTCAGACTCGTGAGGCAAAACTGAGAAGAAGCGAGTTCGATTCCTAGTTCAGTCATCCTAGAAGGGGTTTTCCACTTCCACTAAAGATCACGCTCATGGCTACCTCCAACCAAAATCCTAGCCCTACTAACAGTTAGTTGGTGAAATATCAAGCAGACAGTGTTAATCGTCGGGTTCCAAAGGGTAAGTACGTAAAATTTGTTTCAGATAGGTGAATCGGTGTAGATTTGTTCCAAAGGGCCTACATGCAGGGAATAGAGTGGTCTGTCCGAAATTTCAAGTGGGCAGTGTTACTCGCAGGGTTCCAAAGGGTAAGTATGTAAAATTTGGTTCAAACTGGTGAAACGGTGTAGATTTGTATAAATAACAGACATACAATTCAACATTTACTGTAGCTTTATATACAGTACAGTATATAGAAGATTCCGATAATATCATTGAAAGAGGTCACTTCCGTTTGTGTGAAGAGAGATAGAAATGTGGAATGTGTTGAAGATATTTGCTGAAAGCACATACAGTACCAAGAGCGATAACCTCGAAGGCTAACTTGATGTATCTCACATGAATATGTATAATATCCTGTGCTTGATGGATAGGAAGAATCGAACCATGATCATATCGGAGGAAGCGCGCAATGAAGATTGGTAAGATGTATCTCCACAAATCTGCACACACAACATTCGTTCCATAGACTGGCTGCATGGTGCAGCGGTAACGTTCTCGCCTGCAGTGCTCAAGGTTGCAGGATCGAATCCTGGTGCTGTCAGTTAAGATATGAGGATGCGCAAATTTGAGGGAGCCGTGTGAGTAGATTTACTGGCACGTTAAAGATTCCCTTCGGGGCAAAATTGCGGCCCCCGGCGTCTCTAAAAGCCGCAGCAGTTAAAAGGGACGTACTTTCAAAGGGACGTAAAACCAATAAACATTCTTCTTGCATCGTTATGCCCGACTCAGGAGCACGGTTGAACCTGTTTAGCTGATGTGTTGGCCTTCTTTTCCTTCCAAAATCTCTTCATCCTCTCGCTGAGCGCCTTTCTTCGGTCTTCTGTCCAAGTTATGGTGGCCCTGGTGTTGGGTTTGTCTTCAAATTGGTGATTGTCGATTAGGGTTCTGAATTTGCATCTGTCCTGTATAATATTGTCTGAAATGTTGATTTTCTGGAGATCTGTTTCAATTTCACGTAGCCAGCTGTTCTTGGTTTTTAGTGAGAGGGCCAAGTTGAAAATTCTTTAAGTCAATCTGCCATTGTTCATTCTGATAATGTGCCCGTAAAATTTCAATCGTCTTTTCCGAAAAGTATGAGACATTTTTTCACATTGACGATATATTTCCTGGGATGACTTTTTCCTCCAGATTCCCTCTATAAAAACTGGGCCAAAAATTCTTCGTAAAATTTTCCTTTCTTGTTTTTCAATCTCTTTGTTTAAAGATTTGCCACCAATGATTAAGGTTTCTGATGCATATAACGCCTCCGGTTTGATTACTGTATTATAATGTCTAAGTTTTGCTTTCCGAGATATTGATTTTTTGTTATACCTATTCCAAGTGATTCTGTAAGCTTTCTGTAATTTGGAAATTCTCTCTTTATTTGCTTCATGGTTTAAACCAGAGGGCTGAATAATTTCTCCCAGATATTTGAATTCGTTCACTTGAAAGATTTTGCCGAATTTAGTTCTCATAGGTTGTCCGTCTAAGTATCGTGAGGCTCCTTCCATGTACTGAGATTTCTCATAAGAAATTTGAAGTCCCGTTTTGATGGCCATTTCATGTAATTTCTCAAAGGAATGAATTGCTTATTGCCTGTTATTAGAAAGGATTGCTATGTCATCAGCAAAGGCCAAACAATGTACATGAATTCTATCTTTGAGTAGTCTGCCAAGGGTTATTCCCTTAGTTTCCTTTTCTCAGGTCCTGATTATCTTCTCAAGTACGAGGTTGAACAGTAACGGAGATAATCCGTCTCCTTGGCGGACCCCAGTGTTAATTGCAAAAGGCTCAGATATTTCGCCGAGGAATTTAACTTTTGAAGTAGTGCCAGTTAATGTTTATCTGATTAATTTTCTTTTTTTTTTCTATCCACTTGAAATTCTTCTAGAGTATTGAAAAGTGTTTGACGATCTATAGAGTCATATGCTTTTCTGAAATCTACAAAGGTAATGACTGTCTGTCTGGTTTTGCGCATTTGTAGGATAGTTTTGAGATTAAGAATTTGTTCCGTACATGATCTTTCTTTTCGGAAACCTGCCTGGTATTCTCCAATCAGACGGTCTGTTTGTTTCTCAAGTCTAGTGAGCAGGGCTTTGGAGAAAATTTTATAAATAACTGGTATCAAGGAAATTCCTCTATAATTATTGATGTTGGTTTTATCCCCTTTCTTGTGCAGTGGATGGATTAGCGCACATTTCCAATCCTCAGGTATTTCTTTGGTGATCCAGATGTTCTCAAGAATTGAGTGGATTTTCCGGGCTACGTTCTCACCACCTATCTTCAGCATTTCGGCAATTATACCATCTTCCCCTGGGGCTTTATTATTTTTGAGTCCATGGATTATTTCTTTAATTTCTTCCAATGTTGGGGGTTCTGAATCTTGGTTGGATGTTTTTTTTTTTTTAAGATGAGTTGTTCTTTAGGGGATTCACAGTTTAAAAGATCCTTGAAATAATCTGCTAGAAGTTTGCAATTTTCTTGATTATTTGTTTCCAATGTCCCATCCGGGCGTTTGAAGCAAAGACTGGGTGCCTGATAATTTGATAATTCTTCTCTGAATGTTTTGTAGAAGTTTCGTGTATTGTTTTTAGTAAAATCTTGTTCAATTTCAGCCAATCTGTAGTGATCGTACTTGAGTTTTTCAGATCTGATGATTTTAGAGGTTTGTTTCTGTACTTTGGTGAATTCGTGCCAATTTTGTTCCGTTTTGTGAGAATTCCAATTCTGCCAGGCTTTAATTCTGAAGTTTATAGCCTTGTCACAGGTTTCGTTCCACCACCTATGCTTGCGTTTCCTGGGCGGTGTGCCAATGTTTTGAGAAGCTTTCGAAAGTATATCTTTAACCAGCCAGAAGAATCGTGAGTAGGGATACTTTCTTGGAAAGTACTGGCGTTCTGTTTAAGAAATTCTGGATCGACGCGCAGATTTTTTGTTATTTTTGGTTTGGACCTGTTTGGTTGAAATTTTACCTTGATTAAAGATAGATGGTGGTCAGAGTCAATGACTCCTTTCTTGACTTTGACTTTCATAATTTCTTTTTGATTCTTTTTGGAAATAGCCTCATGATCTATTTGAAATTCTCCTAAGTGAAAATTAGGGGATCTCCAGGTCTTTTTCTTGTGTGGAAGTGCCAGGAAATGTGTTGACATTAGTTTGAGATCAAAAGTTTTGCAAAACTCAAGTAATCTTTCTCCATTTTTATTAGTTCTATTGTGTGCTGGATATAGTCCTACAATGGTCCTGAATTTCCTTTCTCTACCAATTTGGGCATTAAAATCTCCCAAGAGGATTTTTAGCCTACTTTTCACATTTTGCAAAAATGAGGAAAAAGTAGTCTTATGAGATCGATCCGGGAAAATGTGTGTCTGTCTGTCTGTCTGTCTGGCTGGCTGGCTGGCTGTGTGTGTGTCCCCCCCTATCAACTCCTAAACGGCTGGAGCAATCGAAATAAAATTTGGTAGGAGTAATGATCTATACCTGAATATCTCACGGTTATATTTGAAAATGATGTCAGTGCTACCAATTGCTGAAAAATCGCAATGGAAATTTGAGCTCTATGTTGGATATCTTGGAAGGTATGATTGGGAGCTATTTCAAAATCGGCACACATATAGATAATAATATTGCAGTTTAATTTCCAGAAGGCCATATATGGCAGTGTTGCCAAAATGATTATAAGCCTACTGATAGGTCCAATATTTAAATGCATATAACATCTACACTATCAATTGGAATTCAACCAAATTTCGTATGTTGTATGTGTACATAACCAGATATGACTGAACGTATTCTTATGAACCACCAGTGCTGCCAACTGTTAAAAAATGCTCTTAATTTCTTTTATCCAAATACCAATTTATATGAGAAAGTATGCAAGCCGACAGCTTTAAACTATGCACACGTATAGTACATGACATTCTATATTAATTTGGAGTAACTTATATACGTCAGTGCTACCTACATGATTCTAAGCCTGCTGAGAGGTCCAACTTTAAATACATGTAACTTCCATACTATCATTTGGATTTCAACCAAATTTCGTATGTGCTATGTGTACCATAACAGCTATGACTATGCGTATTCTTAAGAGCAACCAGGGCTGCCAACTGTTAATAAATGCAGTCTCTATTTTTGTTACCCTAATATCAATATATCAGAAAGAATGCAAGCCAATAGCTCTAAACTTTGCACACGTATAGTACCTGGCATTCTAGATTACTTTGGAGTAACTAATATACGTCAGTGCTGCCAACATGATTCTAAGCCTGCGGATAGGTCCAATTTTAAAATGCATGTAACTTCTATACTAACTAATGGATTTCATTCAAAATTGGCACAACAATAGATCATATTATTTCATATTATTTCTGACCAATACATGCATGACACTTTTGCCAACATGATTTTACGCGCGCTGTTAGATCCAATGTTTAACTGCATGTAACGTCCATGCTATTCATTGGACTCCAACCAAATTTTGTATTCTGTACCTTAAGAGATGGAACTAAGAATATATTCAGTCACCAGGGCTGCCAACTGTAGTGCTCTATTATGCTACATTATACCAGGTATACAGTATTTCGAACTAATTAGAAATTTCGATATTACCAACTTAATTTCGTCATTATTCTAGATAGATCCATATCGATTAATCATTGGCATGAATCTTAAATTTTAAGAAAAGTAGGCTCTTTAGTTCGTCACGGAACTTCTTGTTATGTGATGATTTGGAATGATGGCTGTAGTATCTTCCAGCAGTTCCCAGAAGTATTCCACCTTTTGTGGATCTTTATGATTGTAGTTGTTGGTGGGTCCATGCGCATTAATAAGCGTATAAGCTTTGTTTCCTGATTTAACGGATAGTGTTGAAATTCTTTCAGAAGGCGAGGAAAAGTTAAGCACTGAGTTTATAATGGTTTTTTTTTTCTGACAGCGAATCCAGGGCCAAATTGTAGTGGCTTCATATGGAGGGAGATTGCTGGCTTGCCTTTATAAATTCTATAATTTCCTGATTCAAAATGATTTTCATCCGTGTATCTGGTTTCCTGTAGTGCTAAAATTTGGATGTTGAAGTTATCCAACATGTCTGTTAATTGTTTTAACTTGCCAGTTTTCCGAAGTGTGTTGATGTTGAAGCTACCAATGAAAGTTTTGCATTTTGGGCGAAGAGATTTGGGAAGCTCCGATACATTCCCGCATGATGTTCTCGGTCCCCCAGAATCCGATGACCGAGAAAAATAACTAGTATGTCTACTAGGGCCTGGGGTAGTTATATTGTAGGTTGTTTCCATCATGCTAACAAGTTGAAAGTAGTGGGGACATCGATCTAATTCGTTCCATAGACTGACTGCATGGTGAATCTTACCAATCACTATTGCGCACTTGCAGCTAGTCTATTGGAATAATAATAATAATAATAATAATAATAATAATAATAATAATAATAATAATACTTGACTAGCAAAAGTATCCTCTATTTCTATACATTGTACAATCACTCCTTACTGAACTACCACCTGGGTTGTCCAACATGAACAGCAAACAGCTAGCTATGCGTCGCATTAAAGACTATTACCTAAATAAACATTAATATATAACAAACTTATTATTGTAAGCATTCTTGTATCGAAATACAATCTCTATACAGTATATGTTGTAAAATAAAATAATTAATATGACTCATAATCTGTACTGGTTTTGTCGTCAGATTCGTGAGACATATCACAAATGTATTGCCAATAGTACGGTACCGTACATAAAAAGTAAATTCAAAATTATTAATATTATTATTATTATTATTATTGTCGTGTGGCCTCCTGAGCGGCCGAGTGCAGGTCTTTCTAGTCGACGCCCGTGGGCGACCTGCGCGTCGGAATGAGAGATGGAATGGATGAAGATGAATGAAACTGGGCAAGGATGTGGAAGGAAGCGGCCGTGGCCTGTCAGAAGGTACCGTCCCAGCATTTGCCTGGTGTTGAAAATGGGGAAACCACTGAAAACCATTTCACGGACGGCCGAAGGTGGGGTTCGAATCCACACGTCTACCAAGTCAGCAGAGAGCTTGGCCCCATGACCTAACGCTGCGCTCTAGTCAGCGTAGCCACTGCTGTCGGTATAATAATAATAATAATAATAATAATAATAATAGACCGACCTTGCTGTATGGAAGTGAGAACAGGATGCATTCATGATATCTCATACATAAGCTGGAGGTTACTGTTATCAGGGTAACTCGTGTGATTGCTGAGACAATATGAAGGGACCAATGGCAGAAGGGTACTCGTAATCTATACTAATATAATAAGGCTGAAGAGTTTGAGTATTTGTTTGTGTGTTCAAACGCGCTAATCTCTGGAACTACCAGTCGGATTCGATTTTTTTTTTATATGATAGCCAGATTCAAAAGGAATAGTTTAGGCTATGTTAAATTTCGGACAGACCACCCCATTCCCTGCATTTAGGCCCTTTGGCTCAAATCTACACCGTTTCACCGATCAGAACCAAAATTTGTATACTTACCCTTTGGAACCCTGCGAGTAACACAGTCTACGTGAAATTTCGGTCAGATTACTCCATTCCCTGCATTTGGGCCCTTTGGCACAAATCTACACCGTTTCACCGATCTGAACCAAAATTTGTATACACACCCTTTGGAACACTGCGGGTAACACTGTCCACTTTAAATTTCGGACAGACCACTCAATTCCCTGCATTTATGCCCTTCGGCACAAATCCACACCGTTTCACCATTCTGAACCAAAATTTGTATACATACCCTTTGGAACCCTACGAGTAACACTGTTTACATGAAATTAAGGACAGACCACTCCATTCCCTGCATTTATGCCCTTCTGCACAAATCTACACCGTTTCACCAATCTGAACCAAATTGTATATACTTACACTTTGGAACCTTGCGGGTAACACTGTCTACTTGAAATTTCAGACAGAACACTCTATTCCCTGCATTTAGCCCTTTGGCACAAATCTACACCGTTTCACCGATCTGGACCAACATTTGTATACTTACCCTTTGAAACCCCTGCGAGTAACACTGTCAGCATGAAATTTTGGACAGACCTCTCCATTTTCTGCATATAGGCCCTTTATCACAAATCTACACCGTTCCTCCTAATTACACCAAATTATACATACACTTTGAACCCCTGCTGGCAACACTGTCCACTTGATATTTTGGACAACGCTCTCCATTCCCTACATTTAGAATAACAAACAAACGGAACTTGAAAACTATGTATTAAGGCACTAGAATCATTCATGTCCGCAGTAGTGTAACTGTAAGGCTTGATTCACACTATCGCTACAGTCACGAACCGATCACAGGGCAGCAGTATCCACACTACAACGGGGAAGCTCCAGTCTTGATCAGTGAACAGTTGAGATCAGACCCGCCCGGAGGTCACAATGTCTGGTGTTTTCTCTACGAAAGAGTTGGCAATTAACTCGATTGCGATAATTCTTGTTTTAAGGGGCCTAACATCTAGGTTATCGGCCCCTCATTTCTTTAGCGTATGGCTTTTAGTGCCGGGAGTGTCCGAGGACATGTTCGGCTCGCCAGTTTTGTAGCTGCTTCGAGACGGACACCCAATGGGTGAGCTACAAGTACCGTTGGGGAGGAAAGTTGGAAGGGAAGGGCGAGGAGTTGGAAGGTAGCGGCTGTGGCCTATAGTTAGGGACCAACCCCGGCATTTGCCTGGAAGGAAGATGGGAAACCACAGAAGACCATCTTCAAGGTTGCCGGCGGGGGGATTCGAACCTCCTCGCCTCCCGGATGTGAGCGACTGCCATTAGTCATGCCGTAACGACCACGGCTAACTCACCCGGTCCCTCATTAAATGAAATGGTGTGAAATGAAAGGATGAAGTTATGATGATGATGATAATTCTTATTTTAAGGGGCCTAACATCTAGGTTATCGACACCTAATGGTCTGGGTGATAGCGAAAATGACAATCCAATGGAAACCATAGCGAAAATTTAGCTGGACTGAAAATACTTACAAAATGGAATTCAGATTGAAACGACTCACAAAATGTAGAGTGAAAAAAAATACAAAAGGTAATTTAGAAGGAAAATACTCACAAAAGGAATTTAGATTGAAGAAGTACGCTCAAAATGTAGTCTAGGTTCAAAATACTTACAAAACACACTATAGATTCGAAATACTCAATAAATGCAATTAAAACTCAAAATACTTACAAAACGCAATTGAAATTGAAAATGCTTACAAAATGTATGGTAGATTCAAAATACAATATGTGGAAGCCCGCGATTCAAAATACTGTACTTACAAAATGCAATTAAGATTGAAAATACTTACAAAATAGAGTTTAGATCGAAAATACCTACAAAATGCAATGTAGATTGAAAAAACTTACAAAATTGTGGTGAGATTCAAAATACTCACAAAATGTAATTGAGAGACACGGAGAGCCAATTCATAAAAACAGGGCGGGAATCTTAAAGAGAAAAGGAACTATAATGATAAGAAAAAAAAGGCTGATCCCTAGAAGAAGGAGTGATCAGGAAATATGGGAGAAGGACCAATTTAGGCGGGAAAGGAAGAGACTCCCTAAACCTTGGATACCCTAATACCGCCGGGGTCGGAAGAGAACAAGAGTTGACCGAGAGAGGTCGACAGGAAAGAAGACGGAGAAGAGCCCGGCACAAGTGAGTGGAAGCAATGCTGGACTTAGTTGGACTCCCGTGGTCACCAACCCACGTCCCACTAGATGTGAGCCCCTGGGTGGGGGCTGAAAAACGCGTGCTCTGCTTGTTGCTTGTACGTGTGGTATGTTCACACTGCCAGGCTAGTCACGGGACAGTACGGTCACGGTCCGGTCAAATATTCTCTGATTTGATCGTTGCCTGCACGTGCCTGTACTGTGATTGTATCTGACCTTACCGCGACTGCTAGTGTGTACAGTTCCTATGAAATCAGTTAAATAATATCTGACTGGACTGTGAATGTACCGAGACTGTGCCGTGACCGTACCGATAGTGTGAATCAGGCTTAAGAGTATTTAATAAGTCTATTGTTGACTGGCAATTCGGGCTGCATCACGTCGCCCCTACCATTGTTCTGCAGAATTGCGAAAATAGTTAAATTCTCGCACTGCTTATAAATTGCAGTCACAGGGAGTAATTAGTGCAAAAAGATTTATGTTTCCCCTTAAAACAATTATCGTCATGAACGTATTATGCCTCTGTATAAGTGCAATGGTGCTGGTGCAGTATATTGAGGTTATCAGCTGCAATAAGCATTGGTGCTTTCAAATTTACCGTAATTTATTCCGAAACTTATCGTTGAGCGCTATCTGGCCATAAATGATCCTATTGCTACCTCAGGAGCTCTGGACAGCCGAAGTTTTCCAAAGTGTTCTGATTATTTTCCTACGGCGCTATGCGACAAAAGACGACACTATTGGTCTCTACATTTCTAACAGCCAATGAGATATAGGCCCTAGGCAGTGTCTTTTATTTAACTTACTCCTCTTTTTAATCATATTTAGCCTATTTTCAATTTTGAAAAATATAGGCTTATGAGATCACCTTTTGTCCGTGTGGTGTATTCTTTGGAATACACGGTAAGACAGAGTAAGCTTTTGCTTCTCTTTGCTTTAGTTCATCTCTTCCTTTTTTCGCAAACACCAACAGTGATCTCCTGATTTCTCTTTGTTGGTATATGTTTCTTACACTACCTGTAAGTCTGTTCTAGATATATATCTTCCATGACCCACCTAGAGTCATCTAGCAGCGAATCTCTGAAGTTCCTCAATTCTTCCCTGTACAAGAGGACTTCCTTACCAATCTAGCCACCAGATCTCGTCACTATCGCCAGCTATCATCTCCGTGATCAAGAGAACTTCGTCTACTTTTTCACCCACCAGGCTGCGCTAGTGACGCTTGCTATCAACTCTTTGAAGACCATTTCATCAAGAAAATGTATTTCTGTTATGTTGGCTATTCGTATATGTATTCCTTTTGTCTCCTACCCCCACTCTTTTCCCTTCCCTGGTCTCTTCGCGCTCCGTTGAGCTGGCCTCACTTGTGCGTTTGAAGTCAAACTAGTCAGTCGGAGCTTTACTAAAGCTCGTTTCCTCAGATCGAGAGACAAACTTTCAAATCTTCGCCATGTTGTGAATTCCTGACTAACGGTCACCTAAGGATTCGCCGTTCATCAGAAATGAGCTAAGCACTACTTCAACGTTCTTCAATTTATTTTAATTGATTTTAAATAGCTACATGCTTTTTAATGATCATTTTATAGGCAGTGTGAGATTTCTTATGTGGGGCAATAATCATCCTTCGCGGGATTTTCTATGTTGGGCTTTTGTCTATCTAAGCCAATCTTAACATGAAGCAGCATTTCTTATGCTTATTAAATGAAAGATTTTCTGAGATGCTATCTCACATCGAGGGATATTTCTAAAATACCCACTGTCTATATAATCTAGTTTTCCGCCGAGGGATTCTCTACCCAATTTAAACAAGTCATCATTGCTCTGGAACCTTCCAGAACCTACACTCTATCTACCAGTTATACTGTCATGTATTTTTCACTTGATTTGGGAATACTTTCTTCGCTGAGAAACTTATGTGGGATAAACTTCTAATCCACATAAACTGTCTTCCTACCTGGAAAATTTTCTGCCGTATTTAACTGCCGCCCATAGAAACTACAACTCATAATTCTCTCAAGCCAAAACTCAACTTATACATAATTGCAATAACTTTCTTTGCCATCAACTTTTTGTGCTGCTACAGTGAACTTTTCAACTATATCAACATACTATAGTGAAAACAGTGCCTGTTCAATTTTTCATCCGCGTCGCGCTCGTCCGAGTACAATAAATAGGGCCATGAACACTCTTCCACAATCCCATTTGATCTTTCCCAAACCCTTTACTAACAAACTAAAATAATAAAATTGTTACTTTAGGTCTTTTTTCAATGAGGTGTCACTCTAAATAAGTGCCCTCCCTTACTTGCTCCACGTATAACGAATTAATGTCTGTAAAACTTCGTGTCTAGTACACGCCTTAAATTGTATTGTTTCTCCCTTCTAATGAGGGAATCCAATTCTTTTTACACAAAAGTGAGTTATCTCTAGGTTTCACGAAAGGGAAATTTGCCCTGATTTTCTCGTGATCCCTACCCACATAGGAGTTCTAGAAACTTCCTTTCATTTTTTCTCTTCAGGTTTCACAATAAGTGACCTGCCCTATTTGTATAATCGCCAAATGTAGCTCTGTATTAATACAAGAAGTTATAGAAACTTCTATTTCATTCCTTCCTGTTTTTTTGTTGTTACTTTCGACGTTGTTATTTGTTCATATTTCTAAGATACTTATCTAGAAATCCTTAAAGTACACATCTTGTACTTGATTTATTTTTTAACCTTAATTACGTCAATTATCTTTAAATTTCCCATTTATTAATCTTAGCTATTTCAAAATCTTACGAAGATTTTAAAGCATATAAAAGGTTTAAAACCAAAAGAATTGTCAATTGCCTGGCGCAAGCTTTAGATGTTTTCGGAGGTCTGCGACCCCAATTGTTTACAAAATCAAAATTATATATTTGTTACATAAACTACTCCTTTTTACATTGTTAAATAAATTAAGATTTGTTCTTTTGATTTATCATTTCTCAAACATAACGGTTAGGCAAGATCCTGTCTTCCCTGACACTTCCTAGGTTTATGCCCTCTTTAATAAAAATAAATCCATTGATAAGGTTTTCACCACTTGTTGCATTTGAGCGAGAACTCGTAGTTATTAACTTAGTAAAGTCTTTCTTAGCTTTGATAGCTAATTCTAACTGGCCAGTAAGGCAAGCATAGCTCGCTACGCCAGCTTCCTGCTTGTGGAGATTCTCTCTACCACTTATGGTTGGTTTTTCAAAATTTAAGTGTTTCTCATTGTCTAAACTTTTAGTCGGCGCCTTGCTGGGTAAAAGCTTAGTCATTTCTAAATGCAACTATTGGTGCTCTTACCAAAATTATTCCCAAGGGTATAATTGCTTTATCCCTATCCTTCTTGGAAGCATTCGGTCGCTCTTTAGAAATTCTACAATTTCAAGAACTAAAATATCACGGCTGATTCAAATTATTCGTATTCTTCAAAATACTTGTTTAGAAACTAACTCCTTTGAACAGATACACAATAAATCTGTTACTCTTTGTCTTGCCAGACCACCACCCTTCCCCATAGTAGGTATATTTATGCTTGAGAGGGAATACGCTATAGCAACTTTTTTGCGAATAGCCCAAGTTCCAGCTGCGTTTCCTGTTAGCTTCGCCCAGGTCCCTACCCACTTTAGGTATCGGAAAGCGGATTTGCAGTGGCAGCTGCCTTTGAGTATACTTAAAGTTAAAATTATAACTTCTGTTGGACTCTCGTCCTATTTCTCCATCCTTTTTCTCCAGTCCGCAACCCACTTCTTTTTCTTCATCATCTTCCCTTGGGGGTTAGGTTATTCCCAAGCTAATAATCTACCCACCGTGTGTGGTGTGTGTTTGTGTGTGTGTGTGTGTGTTCGAGGTGTGTGTGTGCGTGTCCTTAATTATTTCTATACGGCTGGAGCGATTTCAATGAAACTCGGTAAGTTCAAAGCACTACTCCGGGCGACCCCGACCGTGCCCTTCAAATGTTGTTACGTCTCACCAATCCAACATGGCGGCTGTGCGAAATATTTCACCAGCATTCAATATCTCCGAAACTATTCCCGATATCACCCTAGATTTTTTACGGTGATAAAGGAAACTACTAGAAGTTCACCTATGTGACTATTGAAAAACTGGTAACTATAAAACCAACATGGCGGCCACGCGAATTTGCGACATTTAAATAGACGTTTCTCGCGCTTTAACCAACCAAACGCAATAAAACTTGGTACAGTATATGTTTATACACATTGTAATGCACCGACATCAAACTTCGTTCAATTGTTTACATAGCCACAAGATGGCGGATGTGCAAAATATTTCACCGGCATTCTATATCTCTGAAACTATTAGCGGCATCACCCTGAAATTTTGTACGGAGATAAAGGGCACTACTGGAAGTTCATCTATATGACTTTCAAAAACCGGTTAACTACAAAACGAACATGGCGGCCAAGCGAATTAAACATTTTAATAGATCTTTCTCGCGATTTAATGTTCCAAACGCAATGAAATCTGGTACAAGAAATGTTTATACACTTTGTAATGTACTGGTATCCAATTTAGTTCAATTGTTTACATAACCTCAAAATGGCGGCTTTGCGAATTTTAACATTAAGTTTTTATTTCTTGTGTCGTAATCATGCGATCGAAGTGAAAGTTTGAATAATGAACCTACGGAATACTTTTCCTTTAATGGTACATGACTATGGCCTATACATTTAACAATTCTACATGGCGACCATCCGAAATATTTAGACGGCTCTGAATATCTACGAATCTATTATAGCAATCAAACTGAATTTCTTTATGTTCATAGGGGCTATGAACATAAGTTCACCTATAGGACTTTAAATAACCTGGTGATCACAAATCCAACTTGGCGGCGACGCGAACTATAAATATTCACATGGACGTTTCTCGCAATTTAACCATCCTAGTGCAGTGAAACTTGGTATAGTAAATCCTTATACGAATGTTAATCCACTGGCATCTAATTTATTTCAATTGTTTCCATAACCACAAGATGGCAGCTGTGCGAAATTTTAAAATCTCCTTGTTACTTCTTGTGTCCTAATCATGCGATTGAAATTTGAGTGCTACACGTGCACTATAATCTTCATGCAACAGTACATAACTCTAGGACCTACATATATATAAAATCCAACATGGCGACCATCCGAAATATTTAGTCGGTTCTCAATATCTACGAATGTATGACAGCAATCAAACTGAAATTGTGTATGTTCATAGTGGCAATTAACATAAGTAGGATATATGAAAATAGGCTGTATAGTTCTTCACGGAACTACTTGTTTAGAAATTTGTTTGTAAATTACATGTGTCAGTTCTGTAGTTAGTAAATAGCTGTTTCCCTATTCATTATTATCATTATTATCGTTAGGGGAAAATGATCTAAATGTTACGTCCATCATACTGTACTGCTTATCACCCTCACTACAACCACCGCCACCACAAAAAGTTATATTTTTTTCTGGTAGTTTAAGTATCATGTGCCAGTTCTATAGTAATATTCATTATCATCCATAAAACAAAAAAATCCACCGGGCGAAGCCGGGCACTACTGCTAGTGAATAGATAAAAGCTGAGTTAGAAATGAACGCGTTAGATGAAGCTGTTCGTATGAGCCAACTCATATAGTAGGGTCATGTGAAGGGAATGGGAGAGTAGATGCGAGTTCGGCTGTAGAGGGTATGAGAAGCACAGTGGACTATAGGGGTCATGGAGGTAACTATCACAAATACTATAGACTAGACTGGACGTTGAAAAACAAAACTAGAGACTATCAATAAATAAATTAATACTGCCAAGGGGTCTCTCTTACCGCTGTGGTTTAAGAGATCAGATCAGTTTTTGTTGGTCTAACATCCATGTTAAGTACTGTGGCTTTAAAGACGCCGGGGTGCCGGAATTTGGCCCTGAAAGAGATCTTCAACGTACCAGTATATCTACTGACACGGCTTTCTCGCATTTTAGCACCCTCAAATCCCAACTGACTGCGTTGGAATTCGATCCCGTAACCTTTATCAACGTGGTAAGAACGTTACCGCTGAGCTACGCTGCCAGCTGGAACTTTATTCGATGTGTCGGGACATCATTCTCAATTCCCAACATTGTAGATATCACAATCATATGCTATCACACAACATGCACTGGAAACAAATAGGGCTGATGACTTGATTATCCCTTGACTGTGAAAGACGGGGCAAACTCTATTTTACTTTAAATGGTGCATAGCACACATAATTAGTTCCCGATGCCGTAGGTAAAACACTGAACAAGCTGAGGATATTTTTTGAAATAAACACTGTGTCGGGGTGCCAAAATGTTGTCATGGAGGGGTATTATAATGTCCCGGCTATGCCACGAAATTTAATTCTGGTCAAAGGCTAGAATGGGGTATACTCTGCCTCATGAGTCAAAATTGAGAAGAGATGTGACGCATTCAAACGCCCTTGAATGTTATCCGACTTTGGTTGGTTGGTTGGTTCCTCAGTTGAGGGACTGCGACAACGCGGTCATGTAGCCCCATGTACTTTGGGTGTGTGAGAATCTGTCCGGTGTCAATTGTGATGGCTGTATTAGTGTGTGTTTCTGTTCTTAAATCAATTCAAGACTGCAGACATTTGATTTTCAAGTAGTTCCAACTTTTGCTACCAAACGCCACCGTCAACGACCAACTAGTTCTGAACTTGGTTACTAGATGCCACCGCAGTCGGCTCCTGGTGACGAATGTTGGAAATTAAGAGCGTTAATCTAATCTTACCCTATAATTTAGCTTCATACAGATGTAATTAAGAACAGGATCAAAACCATAATGTTGGCTTAGTAGGCCAGCACTTTACTAGCCGTGCCAATCATTACAACATAAATCAATAGTCAAGCTGAGTTATGTAGTTGGTTAAGCATTGACCGTTAAACCCTAAGTTAGCGGGTTTGATCCTTTATCAGACCAGTGGTATGGTGACACAACCTGGTGTCACCTCACATAAACACATCGCGATCACTCCCCACAGCACGTAGGGGTAAGGGGGAGAAGGGAGGGAAAAACCAGTCGTTAAGATAACCACCGCAGTCGACCGCACAGTGAGTTCTAGTAAACACGAAAACTGCGAGTAGCTGTAGTACGGAAGACAATCAGATAAGTAGTTAGCCTAAAATTTTATAGTTTAACCATAGTTTACAACCATATAATCTCTCTAAAGTACAATCTCCGGATAGCTATCACCATTTAGCATTTCACCTAACATATATACTGGATTTAGCATACACTGACAGTTGCAGTACCAATACTGCAACTAAATAATTGTACATATTGTAAATATTTTCACCTGTATTTCAAACATAGATTTTATAGCCTAAGTGTAATGGATCTGATGATGATCGCTTGACGATCGAAACTGGTCATCCTAGTGTTTTATTAATCTCATGTAATTTATTTCAGGATTAGGGCATAACCCATCTCTTTTGGGTACATTCATGTTGACCGACTGAAAAGCACTAAACACTGGTGTCAGTAGATTCATCATCGCGTTAAAAGTAAGGGCAGAATTCTGATACAACGGCGTTTCTAGGACACAGTACTTGAAAGACAGACTAAACCCATGAACATTTAGTAATTAATTTCCTAACAATGGATTGAAAGTGGTGTGCACCTCTCTAAGATTTCCTAAACGGTGCACTGTGAAAGATAATCTTTTGAAGAAGACTAATGTATTCTGTTGTGATTCAGAGAAACCTGCCTGTCCCATGAAGGACGGTGTGAACACTGGTGGATTCACGATTCTTCCCGGAAACATTTAGTCTTAGAAGAGTTCAGGAGGTGTTATTACATGTAATTACCTTCCCAGAACATTGTACATTCTGACCACAATGAGTTGAACAGAGAAAGTATTTTTTAGATTATGTAGGTGGAGCATTTCTCCCCACGCTTTATGTACAACACAGTGCTTTATGAAAGTATGAAATAATCTTAAAGATGTAAGACGCGATTAATGTAAGGAAAACAAGTAATTACCAAGCGAAATATTACACCTACTTTCAGCATTGGAGAGGAAAGCATAAAATCTACGTAAGCTACTGTCCTATCATTCTTAGTCTAATAAAGGTACGAGATGCAGATCGAAGTGTCAAAGAAGTAAAATTGTTAAATTTAATACCGTGTCTATCCTAAATTGTGTACATAAATTATACATCTCTCCAAGAAAATAGAAATATTTTTGGCCTACTTTCCACATTTTTCAACAATGAGGAAAATGTAGACTTATGAGATCGGGCAAATGTGTGTCTGTCTGTCTGTCGGTCCTTCTGTCTGTCTGTCTGTGTGTGTGTGTGTGTGTGTGTGTCCTATCAACTCCTAAACGGCTGCAGCAATCAAAACAAAATTTGGTGGGAGTAGAGATCTATACCTGAATATCTCACGGCCATATTTGAAAATGATGTCAGTGCTACCAACTGCAGAAAAATCGCAATTGAAATTTGAGCTCCATGTTGGATATCTTGGAAGGTATACATGGGAGCTATTTCAAAATTGGCACACGTATAGACAATAATATTGCAGTTTAATTTCCAGGAGGCCATACATGGCAGTGTTGCCAAAATGATTATAAGCCTGCTGATAGGTCCAAATTTTAAATGCATATAACTTCTACACTATCCATTGGATTTCAACCAAATTTCGTATGTGGTATGTGTACATAAACGGATATGACTGAGCGTATTCTTAAGAGCCACCAGGGCTGCCAACTGTTAACAAATGCTCTCAATTTATTTTATCCAAATACCATTATATCAGAAAGTATGCAAGCCGACAGATTTAAACTATGCACACGTATGGTACCTGGCATTCTAAATTAATTTGGAGTATCTTATATACGTCAGTGCTACCAACATGATTCTAAGCCTGCTGAGAGGTCCAACTTTGAATACATGTAACTTCTATACTATCATTTGGATTTCAACCAAATTTCGTGTGTGGTTTGTGTACCATAACAGATATGACTATGCCGATTCTTAAGAGTAACCAGGGCTGCCAACTGTTAATAAATACTGTCTCTATTTTTTACCCTAATATCAATATATCAGAAATTATGCATGTCAATAGCTCTAAACTTTGCACACGTATAGTACCTGGCATTCTAGATTAATTTGGAGTAACTAATATAGGCCTACGCCAGTGCTGCTAACATGATTCTAAGCCTGCTGATAGGTCCAATTTTAAAATACATGTTACTTCTATACTAACAAATGGATTTCATCCAAAATTCGTACATCACGAGATCATAATATTTCAGATTATTTCTAACCAACACATGCATGACATTGTTGCCAACATAATTTTACGCGCGCTGATAAATTCAAGGTGGCGGAACCCAAGCAATCGAAGCCGGCGAGGCCGGCTTCGGTGCGTTGCTTTTTAGCCTATCAGCCCTGAGGCCTTGAGAGCTATGACAAATTGGTACGACCGACTACAATTGTTTTTGGGGTGTTTGGGTAATTACCGTGAATCGAACTGATCAGAATATGACCTGATGTACTAGACGTATGAAATACAGAAATTTAAAGGATAGTAAGAGTAAGAAGTTCGTGGAAAGGAAATCAGAAAATTAAGAAGGTTGTGAAGAAAGAAATTTTCAGGAGAAAGTAAAAGTGCTATAGTATCATTCTATAATAATTCGGGGGCGTTTGTGGCGACACCCCCTTGCACGGTAATCACCCAAATTGTTTATAAGAGGATTGTTAATCCGTGTAACTGTTCTATAAGTTTTGGCCGCCTGTCGGTGTATCCTCTGACTGATGGTCGAGAGGTTGTAGTCGGTGTGTAATTGAGCATTGCGTACGTACCAGGGGGCGCCTGATATCATACGCAAGGCTCGATTCTGAACTGAACTGTCTGGAGTTTCTTGAGAGTTGAGGGAGCTGCGTAACCCCAAACAGGGCTGGCATATTCCATCACAGGCTGCACAGGAGCTTGCTGAATTCATCTAGGGAGCTCTGGGCCTTGAGTAAGGGCCAGAGCTGCGCTTGGACCGCCTTCGCTTTATTAGCGCGCTGAGAAACCTCCTGAGCGAAGGTGAGGCCTCAGTCCAGCGTGACTCCCAGGTATTTAGTAGCAGGTTGCCACCTGATTACATCGCCAAAGAAGTTGAGTTCCTGGACTTCTGTATGTTTACGTTTCTTAGTAAACAGTGTGGCTGAGCATTTATTAACATTCATCTTAACTCTCCAATCCCTAAACCAGGGTTCTAGGGTGTCTAATGCGACTTGGAGGTTGAAGTCAACTCTATGTCCTCTCGTGGAGGTAGTGGAGATTGCAGTACTGCATGTAACGTGCATGCTATCCATTGTACTTTAACCAAATTTTGTATTCTGTACCTTAAGAGATGCAACTAACAATAGCCTATATTCAGTCACCAGGGCTGCCAACTGTACTGCTCTATTAGGCTACATTATATAAGGTACATTTCGAACTAATTAGGAATTTAGTTATTACCAACTTAATTTCGTCATTATTCTAGATAGGTCTATATAGATTGGCAAGAATCTTAAATTTCAAGAAAAGTAGGCTCATTAGTTCGTCCCGGAACTTCTTGTTAGCCTACTTTTCACATCAATAACTGATAAAAAAAAACGAGGAAAAAGTAGACTCATGGGATCGATCCAGGCAAAGCTGTGTCTGTCTGTCCTTCTGTCTGTCTGTCTGTCTGTGTGTCTGTCTGTCTGTCTGTCTGTGTGTCTGTGTGTCTGTGCCCCATCGACTCCTAAACGGCTGCAGCTATGGAAGCCAAATTTGGTATAAGTAAAGATCTATACCTGAATATTTCACGGCCATATTTTAAAAAGACGTCAGTGCTACCAACTGCTGCAAAATCGTAATTGAAATTTGAGATCCATGTTGGACATCTCGGAAGGTATACATGTAGGTCCAATTTTAAATGCATATTACTTCTATACTATCAAGTGGATTTCAACCAAATTTCGTATTTGATTCGTGTACCATAACTGATATGACTATGCGTATTCTTAAGAGAAACCAGGGCTGCCAACTGTTAATAAACGCTCTCTTATAAAATTTCTTAAAAGTGTAGGTACTAAATTACCTTACAATCTATATATAAGAAAACAAGCTGACCCGGCAGACGTTGTCCTGCCAATCAAAGAAGGTGTTGTAACTTTGTTTCTTGAAGTGCTTTTGGATACACAATATTTTTTTCAATTTCTGTTAACTGCCTTTAAACTATCGTGAATTGAATAAACTAATTTAGAAACATTCGTTGGAGCGTGCGCAACAACTCTCCAAGGTTTCATCGCAAACGGATAAATGGCATTTAACGCATACGGGATTTTGTTTAAATTAATCGTGCGCTGTCACTCATTTGTTGAATCTACTCGTGCTCTACCAACTGCGAAATGGATTTACTAAGTTAGAAAGCTTCACGTAAGTGTACACAACAACTCATCAAAGTTTCATCGCAATCGATGAGTAGTATATGAACGCATACAGGATTTTGTTGGAACGCTTCGCGCGTCGTCACTCATTTGTTACGTCTACTCGTGCGCTACCAATATTGTAAAATGGATTTACCAACTTGAACACCTTCCCTGGCGTGTACACAACAACTCATCAAAGTTTCATCGGAATCGGATGAATGACATATGAACACATAAGAGATTTTCTTTAAACGATTCGCGTGCCGTCACTCATTTGTTGAATCTACTCATGCGCAACCTATTGTAAAGTAGATTTACTAAGCCTGAAACCTTCTCTGGCGTGTACTCAATGATTCACCAAGGTTTGATCGCAATCGGATGAATGATATATGACCGCATACGGGACATTGTGGAAACGATTCGCGCGCCGTCGCTCATTTGTTGAATCTACTCGTACGCTATTTATTAAAAACTGGATTTACTAAGACAGCAACATTTCCTGGAGTGTACACAACAATTCACCAAAGTTTCATCGCAATCTGATAAATGGTATATGGCCGCATACGGTACTTTGTTGAAATGATTCGCGTGCCGTCACACATTTGTTGAATCTACTCGTACGCTACCTATTGTAAAATGGATTTTTAAGCCAGAAACCTTCCGTAGGGTGTACACAACATCTCACCCAAGTTTCATCGTAATCGGACGAATGGTATTTGAACGCATACGGGACCTTATTGAAACGCTTCGTACGTCGTCGCTCATTTGTTGAATCTACTCGTGCGAAACCTCCTGTGAAATGTATTTACTAAGTTAGAAACCCTCACGTAAGTGTACACAACATCTCACCCAAGTTTCATTGCAATCGGATGAATGGTATATGAACATATACGGGACTTTGATTAAAAGTTCGCGCGTCGTTGCTCATTTGTTGAATCTACTCGTGAGCTACCCATTGTAAAATGGATTTACTAAGTTAGAAACCCTCACGTAAGAGTACGCAACATCTCACCCAAGTTTCATCGCTATCGGACGAATGGTATTTGAACGCATACGGGACTTTGTTGAAACGCTTCGCACGTCGCCACTCATTTGTTGAATCTACTCGTGCGCAACCTCCTGTGAAATGGATTACGAAGTTAGAAGCCTTCACTTAAGTGTACACAACAACTCATCAAAGTTTCATCTCAATCTATGAATGGAATATAAACTAAACGGGATTTTGTTGAAACGCTTCGCGCGTCGTCGCTCATTTGTTGAATCAAGTCGTGCGCTACCTAATGTGAAATTGATTTACTAAGCCAGAAGCCTTCTCTGGAGTGTACACAACATCTCACCCAAGTTTCATCGCTATCGGACGAATGGTATTTGAACGCACACGGGACATTTTTGAAACGCTGCGCGTGTCGTCGTTCATTTGTTGAATCTATTCGTGCGCTATCTATTGTAAAATGGATTTACTAAGCCAAACACCTTCCCTGGAGCTCACTCAACATATCACCCAAGTTTCATGGCAATCGGATGAATGGTATATGAACGCATACGGGACTTTGAAACGCTCTAACGTGCAGAGACAAACAGTAGAATTCGACATCACTGCCACCTTTGGTATAAAACACAACTTTTCGCCACGGGCGGAGTGTATGTTATGGCGGTAGTTGCACAGGTTGCAACCAGGTGGCTCTAACGTGCAGAGACAAACCGTCCAAAGACATCAGCTTTCACGAAGGCCAAGGCTAGTGGTTTCCATGACGACTGTTTTTGATTGAATATTGTGGTTCTAAAATTGTGTGTAATTTGTGGTTCTAAAATTGTGTTCATTCCACCTACCGGGTCAGATTGTGAATCTAAACCATACATGGACCCACCCTAATATACATACCAAATTCCATCAAAATCGGTTCAGTCGTTTAGGAGGAGTTCAGTCACATACACACGTGTCGAAGAATTATATATATAAAGACAAGCTGACCCGGCAGACGTTGTCCTGCCAATCAAAGAAAGTGTTGTAACTTTGTTTCTTGAAGTGCTTTTGGATACACAATATGTTTTTCAATTTCTGTTAACTGCCTCTAAACTATCGTGAATTGAATTAACTAATTTAGAAACATTCATTGGAGCGTGCACAACAACTCTCCAAAGTTTCATCGCAAACGGATAAATGGCATTTAACGCATACGGGATTTGGTTTAAATGATTCGTGCGCTGTCACTCATTTGTTGAATCTACTCGTGCTCTACCGACTGTGAAATGGATTTACTAAGTTTGAAAGCTTCACGTAAGTGTACACAACAACTCATCAAAGTTTCATCGCAATCGATGAATAGTATATGAACGCATAAATGATTTTGTTGGAACGCTTCGCGCGTCGTCACTCATTTGTTTTACATCTACTCGTGCGCTACCAATATTGTAAAATGGATTTGCCAAGTTAAACACCTTCCCTGGCGTGTACACAACAACTCATCAAAGTTTCATCGGAATCGGATGAATGACATATGAACGCATAAGTGATTTTCTTTAAACGATTCGCGTGCCGTCACTCATTTGTTGAATCTACTCATGCGCTACCTATTGTAAAATAGATTTACTAAGCCTGAAACCTTCTCTGGCGTGTACTCAATGATTCACCAAGGTTTGATCGCAATCGGATGAATAATATATGACCGCATACGGGACATTGAGGAAACGATTCGCACGCCATCGCTCATTTGTTGAATCTACTCGAGCGCTACTTATTAAAAACTGGATTTACTAAGACAGAAACATTTCCTGGAGTGTACACAACAATTCACCAATGTTTCATCGCAATCGGATAAATGGTATATGGACGCATACGGTACTTTGTTGAAATGATTCGCGTGCCGTCACACATTTGTTGAATCTACTCGTGCGCTACCTATTGTAAAATGGATTTATTAAGCCAGAAACCTTCCATAGGGTGTACAAAACATCTCACCCAAGTTTCATCGTAATCGGACGAATGGTATTTGAATGCATATGGGACCTTTTTGAAACGCTTCCCGCGTCGACGCTCATTTGTTGAATCTACTCGTGCGAAACCTCCTATGAAATGGATTTACTAAGTTAGAAACCCTCACGTAAGTGTACACAACATCTCACCCAAGTTTCATTGCAATCGGATGAATGGTATATGAACGCATACGGGACTTTGTTTAAAAGTTCGCGCGTCGTTGCTCATTTGTTGAATATACTCGTGAGCTACCTATTGTAAAATGGATTTACTAAGTTAGAAACCCTCACGTAAGTGTACACAACATCTCACCCAAGTTTCATCGCAATCGGACGAATGGTATTTGAACGCATACGGGACTTTGTTGAAACGCTTCGCACGTCACCACTCATTTTTTGAATCTACTCGTGCGCAATCTCCTGTGAAATGGATTACTAAGTTAGAAGAAGCCTTCTCTTAAGTGTACACAACAACTCATCAAAGTTTCATCACAATCTATGAATGGAATATAAACTTATACGGGATTTTGTTGAAACGCTTCGCGCGTCGTCAGTCATTTGTTGAATCTAGTCGTGCGCTACCTAATGTGAAATTGATTTACTAAGCCAGAAGCCTTGCCTGGAGTGTACACAACATCTCACCCAAGTTTCATCGCTATCGGACGAATGGTATTTGAACGCACACGGGACATTTTTGAAACGCTGCGCGTGTCGTCGTTCATTTGTTGAATCTATTCGTGCGCTATCTATTGTAAAATGGATTTACTAAGCCAAACACCTTCCCTGGAGCTCACTCAACATCTCACCCAAGTTTCATCGCAATTGGATGGTATATGAACGCATATGGGACTTTGAAACCCTCTAACGTTCAGAGACAAACAGTAGAATTCGACATCACTGCCACCTTTGGTATAAAACACAACTTTTCGCCACGGGCGGAGTGTATGTTATGGCGGTAGTTGCACAGGTTGCAACCAGGTGGCTCTAACGTGCAGAGACAAACCGTCCAAAGACATCAGCTTTCACGAAGGCCAAGGCTAGTGGTTTCCATGACGACTGTTTTTGACTGAATATTGTGGTTCTAAAATTGTGTGTAATTTGTGGTTCTAAAATTGTGTTCATTCCACCTACCGGGTCAGATTGTGAATCTAAACCATACATGGACCCACCCTAATATACATACCAAATTCCATCAAAATCGGTTCAGTCGTTTAGGAGGAGTTCAGTCACATACACACGTGTCGAAGAATTATATATATAAAGATATGCAAGCCATTCCAGATTAATTTGGATTAACTATTATACGTCAGTGCTGCCAACCTGATTCTAAGCCCGCGAATAGGTCCAAATTTTAAATACATGTTACTTCTATACTAACAAATGGATTTCATCCAAAATTGTCGCACTAAGAGTACATGACATTTCAGATTATTCTAAGCAACACGTATATGACATTGTTGCCAACATAATTTTACGTGCGCTGATAGATCCAATGTCTAACTGCATGTAACGCCCATACTATCCATTGGACTTCAACCAAATTTTGTATGTGCATTCTGTACCTAAAGAGATGAAAGTAATTAAGGTAGACTATTGAAGTAATTCAACATGTTTGTATTACGAACTTAATTTTGTATTTATCCTAGATAGGTCTATATAAATTAATCATTGGCATGAATCTGAATTTTAAGTAAAGTAGGCTCTTTAATTCGTCATGGAACTACATGTTGTGCTACCAGAATCAACCTAAAAAATCGATATTATAAAGATAATTATTTATTATCCAATTTTCAAAATTTGCCCTTGCTCTGAAGCACCTTTGCCGTTTCTCTCAAATCCCTGATATTAATGGGAAGTTCTTAGATTATTTTTGTATGTTAAACTCCCAGATATGAATTGACATCACTCAACTCATTAACTCTCCTATAACATTTTTAAATGAAATGTTTAAGTTTCCCAGAGTGAAAATGAAATAATAATGCTTAATTAACAGTTTTTACCGTGTTGGAGGACATTTTTCAGTGTTGCCTTAGTAATCAAAATTAATGCTTTTCAGTCGGTGATCACGATTTACCCAATTGTAAAGGGTATTTCCCTAAACCTGAAAATTTACATGAAATTAATAAATAAATTCTCATTGGTGACCAGTTTCGATCGTCAAGCGATCATTGTCAGGTGCCTTACTCTTGTAGACATAGATTTAACGGCCTAAATTGGCGACCACGAGGGATTCCATAGCTGGGTCAGTTTTCCCCTTTTCCCATTGTCTTTGGGGTGGACACTCTCCTCTTTCCCTTTCCTATCTGCCTTTCATGGCTCTACATCTTTCAGAATCCCTCAGTCCTTTCCTTTCCCTGTCTTTTATTTCTCTTATTCCCTGTTTTCATTTTCTCTTGTTCTTCTTCTATTATGTAAGACAGTAGTTAGTTTTAGCAATAATTTCTACTTCATATTCATTTAACTATCAATCAAACCATTAGGCGTTGATAACCCAGTTGTTAGGGCCCTAAAACAACAATTATCATCATCATCATCATCATCATCATCATGAATATATTCTTACAGTGACATCATGTCTTCGTTGGTATTCAGTTGTTGACAACCAAGTAGATCAAGAGGTGGAATGCTGAACACACTCAGACACTTGGCACTTATAACAACACTTAACCTCTTGCACTGCTTTGGCTTTCATTCTGCTCTCCAAGCAGTTTCACGTTGACACGACCTGATCTGCTGCCAACATAAATCCTTTTCCTTCCTCGAAGATCAAGTTGTTTCTGATTAATTTAGGGGTCTTTGTGACATCGTGGTAATTTATCCCTGGGTACTTGTGTGCATGTGGTATCTGTCTGATAACATGTGTCATAGTCATGGCCGTAGAACTGTGTGTATTTGTAATTAAGAATAGGATTTGGGAAGGAACCATCCCAGCATTTGCCTGGAGTAGAAGTCAAAATGAAAATCCACAGCCTGCTTCCAGTCGACCGACTGGGTCAGGGAATGGAATGAATGAAGCCCCCATCTAGCGGCGAGTATATGGTCTGTGCCGGCTGCCGAAGCTGACGCACTCCTCTGGGGCAATGATTAAATGAATAGCAGATGAATTGAAATGATAGTGGAGAGTGTGCTGGATTGAAATGTGAAAACCGGAGTACCCGGAGAGAAACCTGTCTACCTCCACTTTGTCTAGCACGAATCTCACATGGAGTGACCGGGATTTGAACCACGGACCCAGCGGTGAGAGGCCGGCGTGCTACTGCCTAAGCCACGGAGGCTCTTGGAGTAGAAGTAACAAACAAACAAAAAAAGAAAGGAAAAACAATTCTACGATGGCTGAGGCTGGAATCGAACTCATCTCTTCTCATTTTTACGTCAAGAGGCTGAGTGTACCCGTTCCATCCCTCAGGCCACAATTAAATTCCTTGGCAGAGCCAAGAATCGAACGAGGGCCTTTGAGATCGGAGTCTCGAGACCACAGCAGTCTGCCAGACGTTTGGCGTGGACTTATCGACAGACATCGAACAGTTCATTCACATTCCATGCATTTTTGTGATAATTTTAGTTGTTGCCAGTTGCTCAGTTTATGAGTTAGGGGTATTGTGGCCATCAGTAGCCTACTTGTGTGCGAGTGAACGCACAGTTTGACAATCTGTATTGTTCTAAACATTTTGGATTTCTACGACCGCGTTGATCACCAGGTTGGCTGGTTGGTTCCTTAGTTTAGGGGCTGCGACAAGGCGGTCATGTAGCACCTTGTACTTTGGGTGTGTGTAGAATCTGTCTGATAGCCGGTGTTAATTGTGATGGCTGTATTAGTGTGAGTTATCTGTGATTCAGGTAGAAGGGTTGCAGGCGATTAATTTTTTCCAAGTAGTTCCTACTTGTGTTGCCAAATACTGCGATCCACGACACCTAGCTGCGGACGTAGCTACTAAATGCCATCGCAGTCAGCACCTGGCTGCAAACTTTGGAACTAAAATAGCGTTATCAAACTAAACTACAAATTTTAACTTCCACAAGTGTGGTTAGTGGAAGGTTGTTTTTCATGCCATAAATCTATTGATCACCAGGAAATTGGTCGACCTCGGAAATTAGTGACTAGCATTCTCGGCTGTAACCACTGAGGTTCGGTTTCGATTCCCGGCACGGCCAAGAAATTGAATTCAGATCTGAGGGCTGGAAAGGGACTCCACTTACGTTCGTGGGGCTAAACCGAGAATAGCTGGGCACGATTCGTGCCTCAGCCATCTTGGAAGTGGTGTTCCGTGGTTTTACACTTCTACTCCAGGTGAATGCAGGGGTGATGCTTATATTAACCATCCGTTGGCCGCAGTGTATCAAAAACATCACCCAACATATTCACTCAACTGAAATTGTGTTTGGAAATACTTATTAAGCATTTACGTGTAGATACAAAAAATAGTTTACCAGTTACATTTCAATAAACTGACATTTTTTCATTGAACTCAAAATATCTCAAATTCTACATTCTACATTGTTGTATTACTTACCATGTGGTCTAGATAACCAAATAAACGTATTTTTGCAAAGAAACAGGAGAGGCGCAGTGTATCAAATTGATCAGTTAGGTGATATCATGACAACACAGCAGTTAGTCACATTCTGCAGGTCATGACGATGGAGAAGGGTGAGAGACAGGATGCTATTATCGGGAAGAAACTTTTACTCCCGATTGTCGACAAACAATCGAGAGAGAATGTCAACTTGTATCAATCTGATCAGCTGCGCCCGACGGAAGGTAAAGCCCACGTCCGTCTCCAACCTAAATACTAACCCCAATTACAAATACACACACTATTACAGGCATCACAATGACACAGGTTGTCAGACAGATATCACACACACACACTCTTACCCGCGTGGTGCAGCAGTAAAGTTCTCGCCTGCTGTGCCCAAGGTTGCAGTCAATTCCTTGGAGTTGGCATTGGAGGGTGTGAAAATGTGGGGGAGCCATGTCAGAAAATTTACTGGCACGTTAAAGATCCCCTTCGGGGCAAAATTCCGGCCCCCGGCGTCTCTCAAAGCCACAGCAGTTAAAAGGGACGTAAAACCAATAATATTATTATTAGACCCATTTATACGAGGCTACATGACTACAGGGGCAGATGACCTCGTAGTTCCACCCCTTAAAAGTTAAATAACTAACTACATGACTACAATGTCGTAAAACACTTATATGAATAATCAACAACAACAACTAGCCATTAGGTCGTGTAGTATACAGATCCAATAACACAGAGGTAGAGATGTGGGTTTAATTTCCGGTTGCTCAATGTTATTTTAATTCTCTACATTGATCCTACAAGGCCTGTAATCAAAGTACACTATCCGAACCCACCTCCATTATTAGTTGGCCTCACGAGGCTGAGTGTACCTCGTCACATCCCTCACACTAGGATACCTCTGCCAGGCTGTGCATTCAGCTATACAGATCATGGCAGCGCTGCAGTGGTGTCTAGACATCACAGTCATTATTGTAATAATAATGCATTACTAACGTGCAACTTTTCTCTCGTGATAGGTTGGTTCCTTCACACTAAGAGAAACTTCCTGGAGATGGACGAGTCACGACCGGAGCATTAGTGAGGTTTCACACATACCCCAGTGAACAAACCGTAATTCTGACTAGTGCAAGTGAAAGACAACACATCTGCCGTTACATTGCTGAGATGACTACGTCACGTATCGCAACACTGACAGGTGTTAGAAATTGCAGTGAATGGAATGTGCCAGCGTTCTTGGTTCTAGCATCACCCAATAAATTGGGTAGAACAGCTACCTGCTTACCTCATCTATACATCCATTTTCATTTGGGACTGTTTTGCCATATAGCGTCCAGCCTATACTCTATATTACCAATAATGATCGCTGACAGCTGTCAAAGCTAGCACGTGAGGAAATGCTACATTGTTACTGAGACGGATCATGACTCATAGCATTCCAGGAAGACACAAATACTGGGGAAGTTAGCCCCCGCTGCCTGGCGCTCTAATGGCCGTGACGAGTCAAGGCACAGTAGAACACTGAGTCAAACCATGTGATCACTGCTGTGTCGGCATACATTGCAACACTGCTCGATGTTGCTATGGAGACTGTTACCCCACTCGTCTCCACTCCTCACCTCACCCTTCTGACAGCTTTCACCGTTCATCTTTTGTAAATCAGAGTGTAGCCTGCAAGCCTCTGATTGAGAACAAGTCGCCTGCAAGATCCCCTATTAGCAGTTGGAACTGTGGCCTCCTCTGTCACTCTACTTCTCACTTCGAAATCGTTCAACACTGAATCTATCCATCGCCTCCTGCTTCTCTTACCCTCTACAGCAGTGGTTCTGAACCCCATTCGGTCGATTCTCGTTCAACGCACATCGTTTTCAAAATCCCCATTTATTGTCCACTTTTTATACATGCTGGTGGACCCTTTTCTCACGCGGACCACTCCCGAGGCACTCCCGGACCCCCTGTGGTCTGCGGACCACCGGTTAAGAACCACTGCTCTACAGCATAACTCATTAACCTCCTAGGTAAACACTCCTCGACCATTCTCTTCACATGACCCCACCATCTGAGTCGACTCATACGAACAGCTTCATCTAATGTGTCCATTTCTAATTTAGCCTTTACCTCTGCATTACCAGTGCCTTCCTGCCACTGCTCCCAACTATTTGCCCTAGCACCGGGGCCGTGGTGGCGCAGCGGTCAAGCTGTTGGCCTCTCACCAAGGTACGATTCCCGGCCAATGCATGTGAGATTTTCGAAGTGAAATGCCATGTTCTGTGGTTCGAATTCCACGTGAAAAGGAGGTCCCGTGGCTCATAATCACGGGATTCACTGTCACGTAAAACTACAACCTTCCTTTCTATATTTCCGAGCAATCATTCATACTACCCTCATATCAGTTAGCCTACCTCTAGCTATCCTGAATCTACCCACCTGTCACTTCCATACAGCAAGGTCGGTCTAAATAGCGATGTAGAGAGAGTCTCGTCGCCACACAAACTTCTTTCTTGCAAAATACATCTCAACATTTCACTCGCCAATATCGACACGCAAGCTTCCCTCTGGGTGTCAATTAACAAAGCTTGCACCCGGCATCCGAGGCCACACGATATTATTATACTCGCCAATAGGGATGCAGTGACACAGGTTAACATATAAATTCTACACACGTCCAACTATACGGGGCTAGTGACCAAGATGTTCCAAGCCCCTAAAATGAATTAACAACAGCATTTAGAAGCCTCTTACGATACGCAGGGGGATCGTAGAAGTAATCGAATCCCCGCTACAAGGAGCCCATTTTCCTTAGCTTAGTTATTATTCAGCCCGTTGCCATACATACTGTAGCTTCAACAATAATAATAATAGATCGTATGGCCTCGAGTGCCGGGTGCAAGCATTGTAATTTGACACCCAGAGGGTAGCTTGCATGTCGAATTTCGTTGTTCCTTGAATCACTATGGAAGTCAAGGAGGTTAGATATCTGAGTTGCTTCAACAGAAAGCCCACAAAAGGATTTACTTTGTGTCACTAGGTCACATTTCCCTCAGAAATAGTATCGTTGAACGAAGTGAAATCATGATGCCGTTACGTGTTCCCTCCCAGGAGGCAAATAACTCCTGTGAAGACTTTCGTTCTTCCTAATAGCTACTTCCCCTCACCACAATACTATACTATTATTAGTGGCACACTCACAATTAACACAGAACTTCCTCAGTTAAATGACCACTGAAGGAATGTTCCCCAAGCTCGTGGCTTCCAACACGAAGGTCACAGGCCATCATCATTGGATACCTAAGATCCGCATTCGTTACCTAGAATATTAAGAATTGCTATTTCAGACTCAAAGGGATTGGTATCGAGTCCCGGTTCTGACTGCATGTTGTGTTCTGGTTTGAGGACTGGAACTAGCTACTGTCCATCTCGTGAAGACAAATGACAGATTGATTACCATCTCAACCAACCTGAAAGTGGTCTTATGAGTTGGTTGGTTGGTTGGTTCCTTAGTTTAGGGGCTGCGACAACGCGGTCATGTAGCCCCGTGTACTTTGGGTGTGTGTAGAATTTGTCTGATAACCGGTGTTAATTGTGATGACTGTATTAGTGTGTGTATCTGTTTTTTTAATTCAAGTAGGGACTGCAACTTTGAATTTTCAAATAGTTCCTACTTTTGCCGCCAAACGCCACCGTCAACGACTACTAGGCCTAGTTCAGAACTAGCTACTAGACGCCACCGCAGTCGGCTCTTGGCAACGAACGTAGCAACCTAAAAGCGTTGTTTACATTCTTAACCTATCCAATTTAGTTTCACACAGGTGTAATTAGTGGAAAGATCTTTAACATGCCATAAATCTATGACATGGGACCGCCGGCTTTACTTCCCCTCCGAAGGAAGGCATACTGAGGGATTTTTAACGCTCTTAAAAAATCCGACGGCTTCGGCCGGGTTTGAACCCTCTTATGAGTTGTCTCACTTCTATTTTAGGTAAATTATGAAATGGTACTTTATTTGATATCAAGGAACGTGCTTTAGAGCTCTCAGAGAGGGGGAGATGACCTTGACGTTTTCGCACATCTTCTTTGGCCATATGGGGATGGTAGTTCACCAAAATTCAAGCAATAACATAACACCTTTTCAGCAATATGATCATTCCCGTGCCGAACGGTCTGGTGGTAGTTATTTTTAAGGGTTAAACGTCGACGTCATCTGTCCTTCACTGACAAGTGAGAGCTATAATGCACGCTCTAGACCTACAATCGGGAGCTGAGCGTTTGGTTATACGAAGTATGAATCCCAGTGCACAGTGGGTCAAAATCAAAATCTAGGGGGACAAAATTACTTTTACGTTTTAATCATGAATTTAGAGTGAAAGCATCGTATATAATTTGTTTACTTCATAATAAACATCAGTTAAGACCTTTTTTAAGCTACGTCTACTCATGCAAGAAATTGTCTATGACTAGGAGTTGGATAGAGCATTCAGTTATCTCTTCAGAACAATTATCTACCCCTAATTTACTTTTAACAAAGTCACAATGTTCCACTTTTGACATAATCGTCGAACACAGTGCTTCAAACAGTTGTAAACGTGTGAGAACTGGTTGCGCGGCATCTTCGGAAACCTAAAATAACTAAGCAAGTTGCAAAAAGATGCACAAAATCTTATAACAGGCGTAAACTAAAAGACTTTATCTACATTTTAACATTAAGTATAAAGTGACGCAGAGTGACGCGACATACTAAAAAACTAAGTGAAAATATAATTTTAAAAATAGTTAAATATTATATAATGCAAATATAGCTAAATTTACGTAACAATTACGCCCATTAATAACTGAAACCCGTTACAAAGATCATACCTTCAGCTGTATGTTCCATTTTAAAGCATCACACTAACCACAAAGACAACCAAACCACAGCCACTTACATTCAACCTCCAATTCAGACTGCTCGAACAGTGGTGACAGATTTACACTAAGATGCGTTTATATCCCAGAATAGTGCGCGGCAATTATATGGGAATGCTGTAGAAGTAATAAATTTTGATTTTCTAATTGTGAAAATAAATAATTTTGTCCTCCTAGACTTCGATTTTGACCCACTGTGCAGTGCTAACAACTACCATATCAAGTATGGTATATTCCCGGAATTCATTACATTCGTTTCAGGAAAGTGTCGAAATGGTAGTCTACCATCACGGGGCACCTACATCAGTTGTATGCCCAAATAAATACACTTACGCGTACAGACACTACAATAACACAGATTTTAGATGAAATGAATGCACACGCTTCAGTACATGGGGCTGATGATCAAGATTTTACAAGCCCCTAAATGATAATGCAACAGCAACAAATTATCCTACCTCAGCAGTAGAGTGAAGTGCACCACGGGAACAGGTCTAGGGTCAAAGTTGAGGTCAGCTACTCTATAATTTTTAAAACTAGGCGGTGCAAGGCTAGAATGTTGGCCAAGGTCAAGTCTACTACACCGCGCCTCGCCTCGCATAACGGGACCCACCGCACGACTTCATTCACGAGCGTATCACCGGTATACTCGACCATTCATACAAAGGTTGTGCTTGCGAACTGCGATGAAGGGTTAATCTATCACAATAAATATTATCCATCATAGATATAAAGTGTAAGTATTCTGTAGTATACCAGAAGAGCCTCCGTGGCTTAGGCGGCAGCACGCCGGCCTCACCGCTGGGTCAGTGGTTCAAATCCCGGTCACTCCATGTGAGATTTGTGCTGGACAAAGTGGAGGCAGACAGGTTTTTCAACAGGTACTCCGGTTTTCACTGTCAAAATTTCATCCATCAACACTCTCCACTACCATTTCATTTCATCTGTCATTAATTTAATCATTGCCACAGGGGAGTGCGACAGGCTTCGGCTGCTGACACAGTTCATATCCTCGCCGCTAGATGGGGGGCTTCGTTCATTTCATTCCCTGACCCGGACGGTCGACTGGAAGCAGGATGTGGATTTTGATCCTGTAGTATACCATAAAGAGTTAGCTTTCGATCCTGCCACCCGTTGCACAATACACTACAGTACAATGCTAACGATTCATTGCTCGTTCAACAACGGGATACATATCACACAACATCTTGGAATGTTGATATGAAATTAATCATTGTAAAATTGAAATACGTATGTCCACATCGACAAATAATCCATTGTAGTTCTATATATATATCATTTACTACCAATTGGTATTCGCTCCCCTAGCACTACAGCCCGTGAAGGGCCTAGGCCTACCATGCGACCGCTGCTCAGACATTTGGCCTGCAGATATTGGGGTGACGAGTGATCAGCGCATCTTGATTTTCGTGATCGGGGCGCTATTTCAATGTCAGACAGCTACTCAATTGTCCTCACGAGGCTGAATGCACCCCGTTCCAGCCCTCACGTCAGTTTCTAACATCCCTGATGGAGCCAGAAAACAAACCCGGGGCCTCCGGGTGAGAGGCAGGCGTACTACGCCAACACCACGGGGCCGGCACCAATTTGTATTACTAAAATATATTTGAGGGGAGTGCTAGCGCAGCGGTCAAGCTGTTGGCCTCTCACCAAGGTGGACTGGGTTTGATTCCCGGTCAATGCATGTGAGATTTTCGAAGTGAAATGTCATGTCCCGTGGTTCGGATTCCACGTAAAACGAGGTCCTGTGACTCATGATCGCATGATTAATTGTCAAGTAAAGCTAAAACTTCCTTCTCTTTACTACTATATACCTTTGAATGTTACTGTATAATACGTGGTACTTAACGTTATCGTTGATAAAGCAGTAGAACAAATATTGTACCATGTACACCTAATACGCTAATGACAGAAATATTAAATAATAATAATAATAATAATAATAATAATAATAATAATAATAATAATAATAATAATAATAATAATAATAATAATAATATTGGTTTTACGTCCCTTTTAACTACTCTGGCTTTCAGAGACGCCGAGGTGCCGGAATTTTGCCCCGAGGGGGGACTTTAACGTGCCAGTAAATCTACTGACACGGCTCCCCTGTATTTGCCCACCCTCCAAAATTCTAAACTAGAGGGTGTTAACCGGGGGTGTTCACCTTTCAAAGAATTTGAATAGTAATCTTCTCCCTCGAGCAAGGCTGATAGCAGTATTACATTTTCCAAGAAATTCATTAGAACAGTTTTCTTTTTATTCTAATTTTTATATCATAAAATAATTATTGTTCTTGTTGTTGCTTCATTTAAGGGCTTGGAACATATTTGCCCATCAGCGCCATGTGTTTGTGTATGCATTGTATCTAGTAGGTAGTTATCTGGTGAGCTGTGTTATTGTGACGACTCTAGGAATTTGTGAAATGTAATTATTTTGGTATAAAAGTGAATAGGTGCCCCGGGACTTCAAATAAGGAACCGTCTTAGCATTTTCCCTGAGAGTGTTTGGGGAAATCTTCAGAGAAAATAAGATGTCCCTCTTCCAGGCAGTAAGTGAACAAAGCTCTGGCAGTAACGTGTTCTTCTGTTTCATATCAACAGTAAGATATTTTTCCTATACCATTACAGTCCTAGTCCACAAGAGATGTATTCTTTTGTGAATATCCAAGTCTTCAATAAATTTCCAAAATACATCATATTCGAAGTCCTCCCAGGGGCTCATAAATAGCTTCCACTTACTTGTGTTAGGCTCCTCTCATTCATCCAGAAATATTACTTGAATTGAGACGTGCAGTTGCAAAACTCGTTTAATCCACTTGTGAATAAGAATCATTTTCATGAGAAACGTTTCTCTGGACTTTGACTCACGTATCATTTGTTTGTTGTTTTCTACTTTAGCTTTGTGTTTTTGCTTTCGTGTTTGCTTTGTGCTTTTGCTTTTGAATTTTACTTTCTGCTTTTCTTTCTTGGTTTTGGTTTTGTGTTTGTTTTCTGCTTTTGCTTTTTTGAATTTTTCTTTTTGCTTTGCGTTTCTTGTTTTTCGTTTTCTGTTTTTGCTTTTGAATTTTGAATTTTCTTCGTGTTTTTTGTTTTTGGTAGTGTTTCTTTTCTGGAAAATAGAAATAAAACAAAACAAAATAAATTAAAACAAAATAAACAAAACAAAACAAAATAAAACAAAATAAAACAAAACAAAATCAAAAGAAAACAAAACAAAATTAAATTAAATTAAACAAAACAAAATAAAATAAAATAAAATAAAATAATCTATATATATAAAAATCAATGTTACGTGATAGTTTGTCTGTGGGTCTGTGGGTATGTCTCCTATGCGTTCATATACCACTCATCCGATTGCGATGAAACTTGGGTGAGATGTTGTGTACACTCCAAGGAAGGTTTCTGGGTGAGTAAATCCATTTTACCATAGGTAGCGCACGAGTAGATTCAACAAATGAGCGACGATGCGCGAATCGCTTCAACAAATTTCCGCATGTGTTCATATACCATTCATCCGATTGCGATGAAACTAGGGTGAGATATTGTCTACACGCCAGGGAAGGTGTCTGGCTTAGTAAATCCATTTTACAATAGGTAGCGCATGAGTAGATTTAACAAAGTCCCATATGCGTTCATATACCATTCGTCCGATAGCAATTAAACTTGGGTGAGATGTTGTATACATTTCAGGAAAGGTTTCTGGCTTAGTAAATCCACTTTACAATACGCAGCGCACGAATAGATCCAACAAATGGGCGACGTCGCGCGAAGTGTTTCAACTAAGATCTATATGCGTTCATATACCATTCGTCCGATAGCGAGGAAACTTGGATGAGATGTTGTGTACACTCCAGGGAAGATTTCTGGCTTAGTACATGCATTTTACAATAGGTAGCGCACGAGTAGATTCAACAAATGACTGACGGCACGTGAATCGATTAAACAAAATCCCGTATGCGTTCATATGCCATTCATCCGATTGCGCTGAAACTTTGGTGAGTTGTTGTGCATGCTCCCACGGATGTTTCTAATTTAGTTAATCCATTTTATGATAGTTTAGAGGCAGTTAACGGGAATTGAAAAAAATATTGTGTATCCAAAAGCACTTCAAGAAACAACATTACAACGCCAAGAGTTTCTTTGATTGGCATTGGAACGCATGCCGGGTACAGTTTGTATAAAATAAAATAAAGTAAAATAAAATAAAATATACTCATTAAATAAATAATTTTATGACATGATCCTTATTCACAAGTGGATTAAACGAGTTTTGCAACTGGGCGACTCAATTGATAATCTATTACATAAACTGGGATATATTCAAGGACTGAACATCGCCATATGTGAACATTATATTCCAAAAATTAAATATAAATAATTTTCAGTTCGGCACAATTCAATTTTTTTAACAAAGGAACAATCTCATGTTGACAACAAGGCAATTCCAGCTGAATAGCTAGGTGCTCTTAAGCACTGGATAGTAATGTGAAGATAAATCAAGTTCAAAGTCTAATAGCTCTCTTGTTGTGACAGAAACGAGGTGTCACTTCCAAGTATTATATTGCTTGTTAATCAATAATTCATGAGCTCGGTGGTCATAAAATGCTGCACTACTTAAATGTACATCCTATCCAAGCTATTCATCACAACTTTATGCGCGACCATGACTGACGACTCTAATCTCGTCAGGGGAAACAATACACAGCATGTTACCAGAAATGTGGATAGTACATTTCACAATGGCACAAAATGTCCTTATTAAGATCTGTTCTATGGTCTATCGGTTATAGGTTATGTCTGTTTATATTATCAGCTGCAATGGCGAGAATGGAACATAATATGTCGTATTATGGACTCACTATTATGTCTTGTCTCGCATCATTTAATTTACTGCCTGTCATTACAAGTTTGATGTCTGTTCACCCTCTACGGCCAAATAACGTAAGCTTCTCATTGTAAACGCCATCCACGATTGCCCGTAACACTCGAAAATACTCTCTATCAGTAGCCGATAAACTGATTTAGAGGATAGGATAATGTGGTCATTTCAACACCTTGTATTTGGGTGTTGACGGAATGAATCTGATATAATCAGTGATATTGTTGTGTGTGCAGAAGCGTGTAGGCTTGTACATGTATTTGTAATTGAGACAAGGATCTGGGAGGATACAGACATGGTGTTTAGTTGGGAACTATTCTAGCGTTCATCAGAAGTAGAAGTAGGAACCCACCGAAAAATACTTTTAGGATGGTTGATGTGGGAATCGAACTTATATATTCTCAGTTCTGCCTTACAAGGCTGTGTGTATCCCGTTCCAAACCTCAGACCAGAGTTACATTTTTTGGTGGAGCTGGGCCTCAGGGATTACAGCCACTATATTTCTTCACTGCAAACGATCGACCCCTTATATTGGTTTAAAGAGTACTACTTACCAACCAGATACTTCCCACATCTTGTTTATAATTGGAGAGCATCATCAACAAACACATTCTGAAGATATTCTCAATATTAATAACTCGCTGCATGTAATATATGCCACACCCTATCAGGGTCTCCATAAAGCAGCAGAATCTGTGTCTCCCAGAGCTGAAAGATCCTTAAAATACGTAGAAAAAATTCAACAAGCTTTCGACATCGAGGCTTAAATCTATGAAGAGGTTTCTGAAAAAAGTCAAGAGTGAATGACCCAGTTAACTACTTTGTCCGACAGGAAGCCCCAATGGATTTGATCACTTTGGGAATCTGGAGAAGGTTTAATCGTTTACACGAGTGGTTCTGAACCCGTAGAAGTCTGCGGACCACTCAGCCTAAAGTTGAATCATGTACGGACCCCCCCCCCCCCAATACACCTTATCAGTTGTAAACCTTCCTAAATAACCCTTATTTTAAAGATATTTCAATTCAAGCCGTGATTACATTCGTACGATTCTCGTTCAACGCACATCGTTTCCAAAATCCCCATTTATTGGCCACTTTTTTGTACGTGCTGTTGGACCCCTTTCTCCCACGGACCACTCCCGAGGCACTCGCGGACCACCTTTGGTCCGCGGACCACCGGTTAAGAACCCCTGGTTTACACTGATGATGTTCCTGTGAAAATAAATCCTCACGGTACTTGATATTTGCACCTGTGGTGAAGTGGAGACCATGAAATATCTGACGGAATGTTCTGAATACCCATTCACAACTTGCGACTTGCCACAAACAACGCATTTACCCTAACTCGATTTCGTGCTCATACAACCTGTCAGTAGATGGATTCGGCCACAAACAAGTAAACTGTAACTTTCAAAACAATACGAAAATATACCAGTATTATGTTATACTTATGAAATATGTTTGAAGGACCAAAATATGCACAATCCTGTCAGTAATCCTCATTATGCATGATACACTAGGTATTCATACATAGTTAGGTAGATTTCATTAGAAAGCTAACTATTGCAATGGGTCCCATGTTTAGACTTCCGGAAAATTTCGACATATCTTCGCGTTTCACATCCCCCATACCCCAAAACCACCGTCAGTTCAAAGTTTATATATATACACACATCAAAAAAAGTTTTGCATCACCTCGGTTCCCAGATCTCCGGCATATAGACGTTGACTGTGTATATTGTATCCAAGATACAGTCCCTTTGACTGTTCATAGATGTCATTAAAACTGCTCAAAGATGTAAACAACCATGCATGAGCAGGGCCTATTAGACGGAGGGGGTACGACAGCCGATCAGTTCCAGTCATTCCACCAGGACGAAGGTACGCTGCTCATGTTGTCCGTAGTTCTACCATGCCTAGAAGGTCAATACCGCAGTTCGATCGCGTCCGCATTGTTACTTTGTGTCAAGAAGGGCTCTCAACAAGGGAAGTTTCCAGGCGTCTCAGAGTGAACCAAAGCGATGTTGTTCGGACATGGAGGAGGTACAGAGATACAGGAACTGTCGATGACAGGCCTCGCTCAGGCCGCCCAAGGGCTACTACTGTAGTGGATGACCGCTACTTACGGATTGCCGCTCGGAGGAACCCTGACAGCAATGCCACCATGTTGAATAATGCGTTTCGTTCAGCCACAGGACGTCGTGTTTCAACTCAAACTGTGCGCAATAGGCTGCATGATGCGCAACTTCACTCCCGACGTCCATGGCGAGGTCCAGCTTTGCAACCCCGACACCATGCAGCGCGGTACAGATGGGCCCAACAACATGCTGAATGGACCCCACGGAATTGGCATCACGTTCTCTTCACCGATGAGTGTCGCATATGCCTTCAACCAGACAATCGTCGGAGACGTGTTTGGAGGCACCCTGGTCAGGCTGAACGTCTTAGACACACTGTCCAGCGAGTGCAGCAAGGTGGTGGTTCCATGATGTTTTGGGGTGGCATTATGTGGGGCCGACGTACGCCACTGGTGGTCATGGAAGGCTCCGAAACGGCTTTACGATACCTGAATGACATCCTCCGACCCATAGTGCAACCATATCGGCAGAATATTGGAGAGGCATTTGTCTTCATGGACGACAATTCTCGACCTCATCGTGCACATCTTGTGAATGCGTTCCTTCAAGATAACGACATCGCTCGACTACAGTGGCCAGCATGTTCGCCAGACATGAACCCTATCGAACATGCCTGGGATATGTTTAAAAGGGCTGTTTATGGACGTCTTGACCCACCAACCACTCTGAGAGATTTACGCCGAATTGTCGTTGAGGAGTGGGACAATTTGGACCAACAGTGTCTTGATGAACTTGTGGATAGTATGCCACGGCGAATACAGGCATGCATCAATGCAAGAGGACGTGCTACTGGGTATTAGAGGTAGTGGTGTGTACTGCAATCTGGACCACAAATGCTGAAAGTCTAGCTGTATGATGGTACAACATGCAATGTGTGGGTCTCATGAGCAATAAAACGAGCTGAAATGTTGTTTGTGTTGATCTCTATTCCCTTTGTATTTAACGGTTCCGGAACTCTTGGAACCGAGGTGATGCAAAACTTTTTTTGATGTGTGTATATATAGACTAGCAGAAGTACCCATTCTTCGAATGGTCGTCGGTATTAATAACCAGACGTAATCAATTGAGCTACTGTTGCAATGGTTAGGGGCTTGGAACCTGTTTGTCGACAAAGATAAATGATTAGTTGAAATATGCTCTGAAACTAATTTGCCTAACGTGTACTTCCTGACGTGAAAATAAAATTGAAAACCTCGTAGACGAAATGCAATTCACGTCACATAAAAACTGACCCACACTGTTGTGTCAAGTGCGCATCCAGAGGAAGACACCTTTAATAAATTATAAAGGCTTGTGGTGCATGAAAATCCAGGTTTTTTAGCCTCCAATGGCCCAAATTCCTAAAAGCAAAAAATAAATAAAAAAAATAAAAAACTATTTCAATTCAGGAATTTTTGAAAATAATGTTGCTGTTTGAAGATATAATAGACCTTCTGTACGACACATCGCACGTTTAAGTCTTGTGAAAAAATCCAGGGTACCTCTTGACCCCCTTAAGCGCATTGATGAATTTTACAGTTTTTGTTGGTTCCGTGATAACCTTATAGCCATTTGCAAACTTTCACAGAAATTTAATAAATGGAGTGGCATTACTTCTTGCAGAAATAGATGGAAAGTTGGATGTACCTTTTTGAGACACTGTTGTCATGGTTACTGGCTTGCATTCCTACATTAGTTTATTAAATGAAATTAGTTTTCTGGGAATATCTCAGAAACTCTTGGTTTTAGAGCATTAAAATGTAGTTTCCGGGGACCCTTTACGACTGTTTAGGGGCCCCGAGGTTTTTTTCTGACAAGGGCTGAAAATGAGCTTTGTCTCGTCGTTGTAGGCCGTAGTATCATCATCATCCTCTTGCACAGTTTCCAGCCGTTGGCCGGGTCTGTTTGGAACACAGGCCACTCCAACGTCTTCTGTCTTCCCACCATCTCTCAGCTTCGCTTCCCACCATCTCTCAGCTTCCACCCCTGTCCAGTCTTCTCTCTTCTTCACGCTTTCTTCCATCCCTTTCAGCCACCTGTCTCTCGGTCTTCCTCTCGGTCTTCCTCTCGGTCTCTATCCTTCCCACTTCGTATCGTGTATCCTCCTGAGTATCCTCTTATCCTCCATTCGTTTTACATGTCCATGCCATCTAAGTCTAGATTTCTCTATACCATCCCGTAATGGTTCCTCCTTTATTAATTCTCTGGTCCTCTCATTTCTTATTCTGTCCATCTTTGTAGCTCCAATACTGCTTCTCAAGAACCTCATCTCACTGGCCTGTATTTTGCTCTTCTCCCTTCCTTTCATAGCCCAGGTCTCCGAGGCGTACGTCAGGATAGGGGCATAGTACGTCCGATATAGGATCTTTTTTCTGTTCTGAGGGACATCCTTGCTTCATAACATGCTTCTCACACTCCTCCGGAATGCTTCTGCCTGTCTCCCCCGCTCATTTTTTCCCTATAGTTTCTTCCATTATCTTGTATCTCCACTTTCTTCAGCTGTTCCCCACCAATTGTTATTCCCGTTGTGGTTCTTTCCTTCTTCCTTGTTGTGATCACCATCTCACTCTTATTTATGCTAAATTTCATCCCATATCCTTGTATTATTCCTTCCCACACGTCTAACTGTTCCTGTACCTCCTCCTCCTCCTTGTTTCCCCAAATCATCAAGTCATCCGCTAACACCATTGCTTTCATCTTTCCTTCCCCAATTACTTGTGCCACTCGGGTCATTATGTCATCCATCACCACAATGAAAAGTAACGGTGCCAGTGCACTTCCTTGTTTCAGGCCGTTTCTCTGTTCCACCCAGTCCGATCTCTCTCCTCCCACTTTCACACAGCTCACGCTTCCCTTGTACATCTCCTTTATCCTCCTTATAGTCCATTTTTCTACTCCTCGATCCTCCAGGGACTTCCATACTTTGTTTCTGCATACACTGTCATATGCTTTCTCAATGTCCAGGAAGGCCATCAGTAGATCTGTTCCATACTCACAGTGCTGTTCTTGTAACTGCCTTACAGCAAAAATCGAATCCACTGTGGACCTACCTGCTCTGAAGCCATGTTGTTCTTCCCTCATCCCTCCTTCTATCCTTGTCCTAATTCTCCTTTCCAAAACTTTCTCAAACATCTTTGCACAATGACTCATCAGTTTTATTCCCCGATAGTTTCTGCATTCTGTTCTACTACCTTTCTTGAAGATCGGGACAATTATTCCCTTTTTCCAGTCCTCTGGGGGTCTTCCTTTCCGTAGTGTAATAATAATATTAATTATAATAATAATATAACAATATAGGGATAGGGATATAATAGACCTTCCGTAGCACACCAGCACGTGTAAATCGCGTGAAAATTCTAAAGTACCCCTTGACCCCCTTAAGCGCATTATATGTATTGATGAATTTTACAGCTTAGTTTGGTTCCGTTATAACCTTCTAGCCATTTGCAAACTATCTCAGTAATGTAATAAATGGAATTGTATTGCGTCTTATATTACAGCAATTTCTGTGAATTTCTGTTGCCGTGGTTACCGGCTAGCTTCCTTTCATTATTGTATTAAATGAAATTAATTTTCTGGGAATATCTCAAAAACTAATGGTTTTAGGGCCTTAAAATGTGGTTCGAGTTTCGTTTCTCACATTGAGGGGCTGAAAATGAGCTTTGTCTCGCCCTTCTACGCCTATTTCAGCATGTATTCTAAGGGGGTAGGCCCCCTTTTATGAGAGGTACAGAGAAGGGTTACATCAATGATTGGTGTCTTGCCTCTGAAGGATATCTGTACCAAATTTTACGTTGATCCACTCAGCCGTTCTCGAGTTATAAGGACACAAAAAATTGTCCACAGACAAACAAACATACAGACAGACAGACAGACAGACAGACAAAAATTTCATTTTCGCGCGCATCCGTCATAAAACAGTCTAATACGCGTAAATAACGCAAATTTCCGTAGAAATTCAGAAAAAACAGGCAAACTTTCATTCTTATATATATAGAGAGATATCAGTTTCTTGTGGACACGATAACTGCCGTAATGTTGCACCAATCACTTTGAATTTTTACATAATGTGTATCTCCTTAAAATCTCGGTCGAGTTCATTAATGGACAAAATCGGTCAAAGGGGGTGAATATGGGAGGCTTTTTTTTTTTCGAAAAATTGAAATATCGCTATAACTCTCTTAATATCTGAAATATGGAATTCATTCAAAGTTCATACTATGTGTCGGATAAGGCCCTAAAATTTATGTTTGGAAAGTTTTTTGATAGCACCAACCATTGACCAAAGGGGTGGGAAAAAGTGGGTTTTTCGGGAAACATTAATCATATCTCTGTTAATAGGCACAACATCAAAACCGTACAAAATGGACAATATTCCTACAATAATTACCTAAAACTTTTGTCTGAAAGAATTTTTGATATGACCCACCATTACGCCACGGGGTGAGCAAAATGATTTAAATTATAAGAAAATGCCAAGTGCCAAGAGAGGTTGCCATGACAACTTCACTTTTAATTGATAAGGGATGAGCCATCAGCAGTTGCTATGACAACGCCACTGCACGAGATCACATTCAGTTTTCCAGCTGTCTGTGGGAAGTGACTTCGGTATCGGAACTGGTAGCATGCTGAACTTCTATGCCCAAGGTCGCGGGTTCAAACCCGGCTGAAGTAGTCGGATTTACTAAGAGCGCTAAAAAAAACTGAGTATGCTTTCCTTCGGAGGGGAAGTTTCAACGTTCGTTGCGAGTTGATGGTTCCGGTGGCATCTAGTAGCCAAGTTAACAGCTAGGTGTCGTTGATGGTAGTATTTTTAATTATGTAGCCTATGTTAGGTAGATTTCATCAGAAAGCTAACTATTGCAATGGGTGCCATGTTTCGACTTCCGGAAAATTTCGACATATCTTCGCGTTTCACATCCCCCAGACCCCCAAACCACCGTCAGTTCAAAAGTTTATATATATATGGGTGTGTTTATATATGCATATATATCAGTTTCTTGTAGACACGATAACTGCCGTAATTTTCCACCAATCACTTTTAATGTTTTACATAATAAATCTCGGTCGAGTTCGTTAATGGGCAAAATCGGTTGAAGAGGGTGAAAATGGGGAGGGGGGGGCTTTTTTTTTCGAAAAAGTGAAATATCGCTGAAATATCGGATCCATTCAAAGTTCATGATATGTGTCGGATAAGTGCCAAAAATTTATGTTTGAAAAGTTGTTGATAGCACCAATTATTGACCAAAGGGGTGGAAAAAAGTAGGGTTTTCAGGAAACATTAATCATATCTCTCTTAATAGGCACAATATCAAAACCATACAAAATGGAAACTATTCCCCTAATAATTACCTAAAACTTTGAGAGAATTTTTGATCTGACCTATCATTACGCCAAGGGATGAGAAAAATTATTTCGGAATTAAAGAAAAAGCCAAGTGCCATCAGAGGCTACCATGACAACACCTTCTAAATTGATGAGGGATTAGCTATCAGAGTTTGGCAAGACAACGCCATTGCATGAGATCACATTCATTTTTCCATCTGACTCAGTGGGAAGCGCCTACCTGGTAGCATGCCGAACTTATATGCCCAAGGTCGCTGGTTCAAAGCCGGCCAAAGTCGTCGAATTTTCTAAGATCGCTAAAAATCCCTCAGCATACTTTCCTTTGGAGGGGAAGTTCCAACGTTCGTTGCAAGTTGCTGGTTGCGGTGGCATCTAGTAGCCAATTTCACAGCTAGTGTCGTTGACGTTAGTATATGGTACAAAATTAGGAACTACTACTTAAAATTGACCGTCTGCAGACCTTACCTGAATTACAGACTAATACAGTCATCACAATTAATACCGTTTATCAGATTCTACACACACCCAATGTACACGGGGTTACATGACACGTTGTCGCAGCCCCTAAACTGAGGAACCAACAAAAATCTCTGCGGGAGATAAAATTTTGCGTGAAGAAGTAACAGACTATCACATAGTTACACATCAGTTCCAAACCTTGCATAAGGACAGTGTGATCACAAGTACTGTATAAAAATGAACCCCAAATGACAAGAAGTTTACTATCCCCATAAAACAATAAAATGATAAAAATATGCATACAAAAACGAAAAAAAAAAAAAAATTAAACCTCCAAATATAAAATACTTCCTTGCAATAAATGAGGTCTGATCCTCCTACGAAAACCTGCATATTTTGCCTATTATAGCCTATCCCCTAGTTTGCCCGTTGAAATCTACCTCCGCCTTCCGGCGTGCCGAGAGGATTTTTTTTATAAGATATGCCGTGTCAATACAAATAATCATTATACTGTATAAAGTCGGTCAGCATTTAGTGGCAGTTGTAGCACCACTAAGGAAGTATTAAAGTTGTGTTGTGATCAGTGTTGTGAACGTCCATAAGGGCACAACGGACGCTGTCGACATCGGGTACACATCGTCACTTTATGCCAAGAAGGATTGTTATCAAAGGAAGATGCTCGATATCAGAGTGATGTGGTTAGAACGTGGATCTGGTACAGGATGGCGAGAACTTAACCCATACAGGATATCAACGTTCGACAACTGCAGCTGATGATCACTTTTGGCTCGGAGGAAGCGCGGGCTGAATGCCCCGTTTGGTGTTCGTGGAAGCTACCGGACGTCGCTCGGGCGTGCACACCGTTGGAATAGGGGGCACGGTGCCAATCTCCATTCCCGACGACCAAACCTAACACCTCGACACCATGCAACCCGCTGCAGATGGGCAAGAAATTATGCTGCATGGACTTCCCAGCATTGATATAAGGTGCTATTTGCCGACGGGAGTCGTGTATGCGTCAACCGTGACGAACGCAGACGACGTGCTTGCAAGAATTCTAGTAAAACCGCACTCCTCCAGCACAGTGTTCACCGTGGGCAGCAAGTTGTTCTGGGGTAGCATCACACAGGTTCATCATACACCTCTCGCAGTTGTTCAAGGCGCTCTGAAGGGATGGCTTCCTTCAACCAATAGTGGAACGATATCGCCAGCAGTTTGGTGAGTACTCCATCTTCCATCATCATTTCTTCGCTCCAGCAAGCCGGGTGCGGTTAATAATGAGCCATCTCCAATTTGTCCTGTTCATCCATAACTGTTGTTCTAGTATTTGATGCCAGTTGTTCTCTCTAGCTTCAAGGTCCTTATAAATATGCTTCTCCCACACATCGCGAGGTCTTCCTCTTGGTCTCTTCTCGGGGACACTCTGGCCAAAGTACACTCGATGTATCCTGTGAGGAGCCATCCTCTTCAGGTGACCATACCATCTCAATCTCTTGAGTTCGAGTGTCTCCAGCAGGCTCCTTTCCAATCCAAGTTGTTGTCGGATATCCTCATTCCTTATTTTATCCATTTTCGTTTATTGAAGGTAATAACGGAGGAACCTCATTTCTATTGCCTGGAGACGACTGTTTGTTGGTCCAGTAAGGGTTGCTGCTTCCAGTCCATCTTAATGTATGATAATTCTAGAGTTCATCGTGTAGTTCTCGTGAACATGTACGTGCAACGTACTGAAGTGGCCTTCCTGTTCGCCCAACATGAACACTGCCATTGACATGTCTGGGATCATTGATAAAAGTGGTTATGACGGCTTGAACAACCCGAGAAATCTGCAGGACCTACGCGAACTCGCCATTTAGGAATGAGATAAATTGGATCATGTGGATATTACGCTCAGATGGATTCAAGATTCTTTCCGTGTAACGCCATGAAGGTTGATAAGTCACCCTCCCTCTGAGAAACCACGGCTGTGATCTGGTACAGAAATAATGTCATTTTTTATTTGCTGAGCAGGAATGTGTGCAATAATTCTTTCATGCCTCGGGGCTATACAGATGTGGTGCTCAGATCCATGCGCCATATAATTCATAGGTGATTAAAAACATATTTATTGCTGACCTTCTTCGAGATATCAGATCCTTGTCACAACCTCTCCCGAACCTTAGAGCCGTAATCTTACCTGTAAAGAGAAGAAATAAGGAATGCATCAACAACAAGGCAATAATCACGAACAACAATGTGGTTATGCACTTAAAAAGCTACAGTATATGCTGAAGTAATTTCTGTGTATCAATACATTTATCAAATCATGTCCTGATAACTCACAAACCGCATGACCAACACCAAGTGACGTCATTGACCGCTGAGTAGTTCATAGTACAAGAGTTGGAGTGAACCTCCACTTGGGTCAACACTGTTCTTCTCCATACGAGTAGCGCAACTGCTCGAAGTGCAGAGGATTCTTGTTTCAACTCTTACAATTCACACTTTATTTCAAGTAATTCATGAGCTGGGAGGAGAAAGGGCGAATCTGCAAAAAGATTACATACAATAGTCGCTCTTTCAGTTGGGAGGAGACATTGTGAATCTGCAATAAGATTACTTACAATAGTCGCTCTTTCAGCTGGGAGGAGAAAGGGCGAATCTGCAATACGATTACATACAATAGTCGCTCTTTCGGCTGGGAGGAGAAAGGGCGAATCTGCAATAAGATTATTTACAATAGTCGCTCTTTCAGCTGGGAGGAACAAGGGCGAATCTGCAATAAGATTACTTACAATAGTCGCTCTTTCAGCTGGGAGGAGAAAGGGCGAATCTGCAATAAGATTACATACAATAGTCGCTCTTTCAGCTGGGAGGAGAAAGGGCGAATCTGCAATAAGATTATTTACAATAGTCGCTATTTCAGCTGGGAGGAGAAAGGGCGAATCTAAAATAAGATTACTTACAATAGTCACTCTTTCAGTTGGGTGGAGACGGGGCGAATCTGCAATGAGATTACTTACAATAGTCGCTCTTTCAGCTGGGAGGAGAAAGGGAGAATCTGCAATAAGATTACATACAATAGTCGCTCTTTCAGTTGGGAGGAGAAAGGGCTAATCTGCAATAAGATTACTTACAATAGTCGCTCTTTCAGTTGGGAGGAGACAGGGCGAATCTGCAATAAGATTACATACAATAGTCGCTCTTTCAGTTGGGAGGAGAAAGGGCGAATCTGCAATAAGATTACTTACAAAAGCCCTCCTTTAACTGGGAGGAGACAGGGCGAATCTGCAATAAGATTACATACACTATTCTCCCTTTCAGCTGGGAGGAGACAGACCGAATCTGCAATAAGATTACTTACAAAAGCCCTCCTTTAACTGGGAGGAGACAGGGCGAATCTGCAATAAGATTACATACAATATTCACCCTTTCAGCTGGGAGGAGAAAGGGTGAATCTATACTAATATAATAAAGCTGAAGAGTTTGTGTGTTTGTTTATGTGTTTAAACGCGCTAATCTCTGGAACTACCAGTCGGATTCCAAAAATTCTTTCTGTATATGATAGCCAGATTCGAGAGGAATAGTCTAGGCTATGTAGCATTATGCTACACCTCTCAGGTAACCATAAAGATTGATTTTTGTTCAGATTGTTGGAAGACCAAACGCTCCCGGATAGCTCCAATAATACCTACTGTCGACCAAAATATTATGTGTACTCGAGTTTGAAGGTTGTTTGTGAAGTAACCAATAGACCTACATAAAATCCAATAACATCATCGTTTTTGTCGTTCTATTTGACGTTAGTTCATGTAGGTTTGGAATTTATAATTTATATTTTAATATTTTTTATCGCTGTTGGAACACAAAAAGTGCCCTTTTTAAGCGTGTTTCAACCATGCGTCATATTTAAGAATTATTATCATACAAACCCGTCATCAGATCGAATCCAAATTTTAACACAATATACATTGAAATGTTGTATACCAGGTTTATTAATTTTAAAATTTTATGTGTCCAAGAAATAAAGTTGTTATCTTTTTTGTAAGGTAACCTTTTCTCGGCTCAGGGTGGTTTGAAAATGTAGTTCTTGGTCACGTTGTAAACTTTATACATCAAAAAGTAATGCTGTATGATCGAGAAATACGAAAATTAATTCACCTATTTTATATCGGTTTGTATTTGTTCGGGGAATTAAGACATGGTCCACCAGTTAGCCGCTCCGGTGAAAGCTGTACAGCGTTGCCAAGATGGGTTGCATCACGCGTCATGGCGCGCTTCGCTCGGAAGTGATGGTCTCCAAATCAGCAACGCTGTACAGCATTTTCCGGAGCGGCTAGCTGGCGAACCATGTCTTAATTCCCCGTACAAATACAAACCGATATAAAATGAGTGAATTAATTTACGTATTTCACAGTCATACAGCATAACTTTTTGATGTATAAGGATCACAACGCAACCAAGAACTACATTTTCCAACGACCCCTAGCCGAGAAAAAGTTACCTTACAAAAATGATAACTTTCGTTCTTGAACACACACAATTTTGAAATTAATAAACCAGTTATACAACATTCTAATGTATCTTTTGTTAAAATTTGGATTCGATCTGATGACGGGTTTGTGAGATAATAATTCTTAAATGTGACGCATGGTTTAAACACGCTTAATAACGGGCACTTTTTGTGTTTCAACTGCGATAAAAAATATTAAAATATAAATTTAAAATTCCGAACCTACATGAAGAAACGTAAAATAGAACGACGAACATGATGATGTTATTGGATGTTATGTAGGTCTATTGGTTACTTCACAAACAACCTTCAAACTCGAGTGCACATAATATTTCGGTCGACAGTAAGTGTATTGTTGCCTGGTAATGTGGGCTGCATCACGTCGCCCATACCAGTGTTCTGGAGCAGAATTGCGAGCTGCTTATAAATTGCAGTCACGGGGAGTAATTCGTGCAAAAAGATTTCTTAGGCCCTTTAAAACAGTTATAATCATGACAATAGTATGTCTCTGTATAAGGGCGATGGTGTTGGTGCAGTATACTGAGGTTATCAGCTGCAATAAGTGTTGGTGCTTTCCGATCCTTATCCTTGAGCACTCCACTTCTGTAGTAGTACTCATTATCATCCAATAAAACATATAAATCCACCGGGCGAAGCCGGGCACTACTGCTAGTCTGCAATAAGCTAACACACAATATTCGCCCTTTCAGCTGGGAGGACAATGGGTGAATCTGCAATAATATTACATACAATTTTCGCCCTTTCAGCTGGGCGGAGAAAGGGTGAATCTGCAATAACATTACATTCATTATTCGCCCTTTCAGCAGGGAGGAGAAAGGGTGAATCTACAATAAGATTACATACAGTAGTCGCCCTTTCAGCTGGGAGGAGACAGGGTGAATCTGCAATAAAATTACATATAATTTTCGCCCTTTCAGCTGTGAGAAGACGGGGCGAATCTGCAATAAGATTACATACAATAGTCGCCCTTTCAGCTGGGAGGAGACAGGGCGAATCTGCAATAAGGTTACATACTATAGTCGCCCTTTCAGCTGGGAGGAGACAGGGCGAATCTGCAATAAGGTTACATACAATAGTCGCCCTTTCAGCTGGGAGGAGACAGGGCGAATCTGCAATAAGGTTACATACTATAGTCGCCCTTTCAGCTGGGAGGAGACAGGGCGAATCTGCAATAAGGTTACATACAATAGTCGCCCTTTCAGCTGGGAGGAGACAGGGCGAATCTGCAATAAGATTACATACAATATTCGCCCTTTCAGCTGGGAGGAGACAGGGCAAATCTGCAATAAGATTGCATACGCTATTCGCCCTTTCAGCTGGGAGGAGACAGGGCAAATCTGCAATAAGATTACATACGCTATTCGCCCTTTATCCTACCAGCTCCTGAATTGATAGCATAACTTTTGAATGTAGGTGTATTTTGATTTGATTACAATTTGATTTATAACCTTAATAAAAATACATAATATTTCAACGTTTAGCAATCTGCATCACATAAATCTTGAACCACCTTGTAATATAGTGGTTAACTTTCTTGTCTGTCACCTTGAGGTTTGGGTTCGATTTCCGTCTCTTCTAAAAAAAAAAAGGAATTGTGGTTTGAGCGCTGGAACGTTCACACTCAGCATGGGTGACAGAATAGACTGAGGTGGGTTCGATCAACACCACAGTTATCCTAGAAATAGGTTTTCGTGGTTTCCTCACTTCTATTCCAGACAAATGCAGGTATGGTTCCTAACTTACTGTTCAGACACGACCATCTCCTTTACAATATTAGTCTCAATCATAAATACTTTTGTTGTTAATTCGTATTAGGGGCTTGGGAAATCTTTGGTCATCAGCCCCGTCTATTTCGGTGTGTGTTGAATTTGTATGTTAACATGTGTTTCTGTGGAGACTGTAGAAGTATGTGTAGCTGTATTAGAGACATGAAATAAGGTACTATCGCGGTATTTTGCCTGGAGGGAGTGTGGAAAACCCAGGGGTAAATCACACTCAAGATAGTCGCTGTCAGCGCCGGGATTCAAACCACTGATCTCCGGACTTGCTGCAGCTTCCATCGCTGTCGTGGTGGTCGATTTAACGCACACGGCTACACCGCGGAGTAATCATAAATACACAAAATAATACAAAAATCACAGTAACACATGTTATCAGGCAGGTTTCCATACATACACACATTTAAGTACACACGGCAAAATTACCCCGATGCTGCAATCTTCTCAATGAAATAACCTAGATCTTAATTGCGGTACTCTTTTCGTACGTAGCCTCTGCAGATATGTTTCCTATATGCCCCATTTTACTTTTGTAATCTCAAGGGGCCCGTGAAGTTAAGAAACCACTCCATGATAATATTTCTCAGTGTGGGAGACCAGGGTCCCAGAAACGCACGTACTGTAAACCTCCAATTCCTTATCCCCTTCGATTTATGGCCCTACTAATGTAGACATTGTACACCCACCTCTGAAGCCAAACTCACTAAGAAATGCTCCACCAGGAGACTGGTAATCGGGCGTAAAGTGGTTGTATCCCAAGCTAATTGACTTCAAGTAAATGCTGAGATAGTGTTCTGTAATTAACAGTTGAAAACACTGGTGTTCTACCTCATCAATACTACATATTAAATGTTATAGTAAGATAACACTAATGTCCGACTCCATACATGTTTCAGGCGATTCAGGTCCTTCTTCAGTAAATAAGTAACAGTCTTAAATAATCAACTATGATATTTGTGCTGTAAAAACAATGTATAACATTCTACTAAAAGGTTATAAAACTGCATAAAATAAAAGTATAAACGGCCGGTATAAATGTGCTTAAATATATATATATATATATATAAAGTCCTTCAAAGCCATTCAGACGTAAAAAAAAAACATTAATATAAATTTCCGAGTTAATTATTTTCAAAATTGGCTTCTTAAAAATCAACAAATGTTAAATTAATTTTCAAAGGCGGAACACAAATTTATATTATACAATATGGATAATAATTTTTTTTTATTATTATTATTAATATTATTATTGAACATTAAATTTCTTTAGGACGTAGCTCTGCTTGAAACGGTCATATCTGTTGAGTAAGACTTGAAGATGTGACCACAGACTGACCCCCATCTCCTTTTGAGGTTTTGACTTTAGTTCACAGGTGGCTCTGTGCGAATCGTCTAGGAAATCAAAGATATTTCCTCGTCATTTCGGAAGCCACCACAACAGCGCGTTGATCCAGGTTCAAAAATTAACTGCGGTCAATATTTTCAAGTCTTACTCAACAGAAATAAAATATTAAGGCTTCAACATCCCTTTTAACTACTGTGACTTTAGAGACACTGCAGTGATGTAATTTAGCCAGGAGGGATTTTCAAGGTGGTATTACATCTATACACACCAAACTGCACTGGAGCGCATTTCAAAAATCGAACCTAATATACACTAGAACGTCCAGGCCGGCGGGACCAGCCCCAGGGACTGACCTCCGCTGGACTGGCTTTCTCGCCTAGTTGAAACCTTAAACTCTTGAATTTCACCAAATACAGACCCATTTAATAATAATAATTCATAATATTGCAATATTTTCACCTACAAATACATTTAAACATCAAACAAGCAACAGCCAATCAGAGCACATCTCCAGCCAATCAGCGCACAGCACCTCTAAATTCAAACTCGCAGCTCCAGTGACATACTTTACACTACAATTGTACTGCCTACAATTACTAAACACAAATTTAAATCGTAAGAGGCGGAAGCTGAGGCCTTTTAAAAGCAATGCATTGTTGCCAAACAATGCCAAACCTACTACAGGTCTTTACATTTCATCTCTCCTAAAGCACTATTAAATTTCAACCTACTTAAGGTCTTCTACTTTTCACTTTAATTCGAACCGACAGTAGTGGCTACGCTGGTTAAAGCGCTGCGTTAGGCCATGGGGCCAAGCTCTCTGCTGACTCGGTAGACGTGTGGGTTCGAGCCCCACAGTCGGCTGTCCTTGAAATGGTTTTCCGTGGTTTCCCATTTTCAACACCAGGAAAATGCTGGAACAGTACCTTCTGACAGGCCACGGCCGATTCCTTCCACATCCTTGCCCAGATTCATTCATCTTCATCCATTCCATCTCTCATCCCGACGCGCAGGTCGCCCACGGGCGTCGAATAGAAAGACCTGCACTCGGCCTCTCAGGAGGCCACACGACAAAAAAAATCTTTAATTCGAAGCTGCTGCATAACTTAAAACCATTATGCACACAGCAAAATCGCACATACATCTTAACCATGGTGAGCGTAGCGATAATAACACCACCTACAGCATCGGCAGGTCCGAGTCTGGTCAACAATGACCAAAGTGCACTTCCTGACCCGAACTAATGCTGGAACGATCTGCTACTCTCATTTTAAATTAGCACTGCTCCTTTTAATTTAAATTGGTTTTAAACAATTATATTTATTATTCCTTTCACAAAATAAATCACTACACAACAAATACGCTGGCAATGGTTAGTGACATACCATTTCCAGTTGTAGTATTATTATTCAATCCAAATAATTATTACTATCAAGTTTTCCCCTCAAAATAGAGTAAAAGAGCCCGGTTTACGGGCACCAGTCTCCAACTTTTTGTTTCCCGCATTCACATTTCTCCAAGGTGATATGTCCGCATGGCATGAGAGTAGTACTGGCATTGTTCTATGAAGATACTTTCAAATCTATTGAAGTAATAACTATCAGATGTCACTGAAACTCAAGATTGTACATTGAGGTGATCCGGCCGTGACTCCTGGTTGAGACCGACGAATTAAGGTACCGTTGGTAGCTGTCTATAGCGCCGTTCTAGATCCACCAGATAGTGTCATATCAACCATCAGAGCAAACCCGCTTCACGCTTCGCACACTTGCAATCAGATCTACCAGCATTCCCGCTACTTCAGTCACACATGACGATTAACTCTCTATATTGAGACCGTCGGTGGAGCTGCCAGGATAGCCAACAACCGCAATGACTTCCCTAACATCTCATCCGTCGGACATAACTGCCGTGAGGATCAGGTGAACTTCCTAATAGGCCAAAGCGGCACGAGAAACTGTAGTCCACAGGGATCGTGGTACATGGTGACGATGGTCATAGACTGCCTAAGGAAAGGTTCACCTTAAAAACTAGACTGAGAAAATAAACATCCAGACTTATGTAAAACACCGTGAAAATGTATTGTTAAAATTCACAAGCCCCTATCCTAGTTCGGAGGGTTTCAATCGGCTAGTCCGCAAGCTAATAAACAAACAAAAATAAAGTGCAGGTCCCTACCCGAGAAGTTACGGAAAACCCTCGCGAAAGACCTATCTCACAATAATAAAGCAACAACAGCAACAATAGGAAAATGGTACGACGCAAGTCCCTAGGTCAAGTTACAATATCAAGCTAATATCAGAATTTACATTTAACAGGGTAGCAAAACAAATCTAAGTTAGGATGATATCATCTCCACATTTACATTTAACGTTAATTCATCTAGCTAAGTCCTATCAATTAATAACAAAATTTACGGCGATGACGTCCGTAACAGAAAACAATTACATTCAAAGCTAAGTGAACAACCATGTAAAAAAAACATTTAGTTATTCTTAAGAACTACGTGCTAACAGCACACAAGAAGGTAACATGTAGGATTCATACACTTGTACATCATAAATAATTAATAAAGAGACAACAGTTTTATTAAAATGCCTGCCTGCACCTTGGTTTACTCTTTGTAAGCCATAGTCATCTAATGTGTGTAGTTACGGTGACGACTGCGCAGTAAAGACTACGTCTAACATCGCATGGCCTGCGCTCCACAAGCTACGAACTCAAGGTTCGAGCAAGCTTCAGGTCGCTACAAAAGTGTCAGCCGTCTTAAGTCATTTCCTCAAAAGAAATACCGTCATTAGCACGGCCATGTCAGCAGGTTCCAAATGCAAAAGAACAAAGTTAGATAGAAAGAATTCGTTAGTTAGCTTTTGTTTTACCAAAATTATTCGTTTTATTATTAAGATGTCGGTTTAAGTTTATCGTTGGTTTATGGCGAATAATACTGACAATAGCCTGAGCACGGAGTGTCTCCACTGAGATCAATCTCCACCAAAAGCCTCGACTCAAAAGTCGGAATACAATCAACGAGCAATAACAACTCGGACACACAATAACACAAGTTACCAGCGGCGCACAGCTCGCGTTCAATAACTCTGGGATGGGCCTGCACACAACAGTCACCCTCCATAACATCTGGTCAACGGGAACAATCCCGGACAAGGTACACACAAATACCTTCATACATGAAATATCTCCTTTAACAGGGCAGCCTACAACGTACTATAGAAAACCTGACATAGCTGTACACGTCAAACGACGGTACACGCAAAAGTGCGTTTAACTAACAAAAACAATCTATAAAAACATGTGATCAGATACAAGGTTGGACACTGGGTTCCATGAGCTAAATAGCAATGAAAGGAAGAGCGAATACAACAAGCATTCTGTCTTCTGTCAAACTATGTCTGTCTCATAATACAAGCGTGCTCTCAAGGGCACTGGGTCACAAACCAGTTTGTGTCGCTGCAGGCTACAACATTCCTGCGCGGTCTGACACAACACACACTAACTATCAAGGCCGGCGATTTAAGCAAAATAAAAACTGTACAACTGGCCTCATCATAAAAACTTTACCATTGGTTATAAACCTCGAAGAATATGTGTATAAAAAACACGCTATAAATCTGAATACAATAATATAATTCCGTCTTTCAAACCAAAGACGTCTAAATGGTAGCAATGTCACATTGCTGGAGCTCTTTGCTTTCAAAGATATAATACTTCAGTAGTTACTTGTATAACTTCAAATAAATACGTGTCTTCACATGACACTAACAAAATAATAAGTGTGGCGCAGATTCCACACTCTGGATCTGCTTAATGATACGTTGGGAACTGGGTTCGATGCTAGACAACGGAACATCCCTTTCACTCATAAGGTCTACACTTGACCAGATGGCTTCTGAGCAACATCTCAAATGAAGTATAATGCAGTTACAAAACTGGTAATTACAGTCGATTACCTAACTGATACGACTGCTCTAACGAAGTCAGGGGTGTAACAAAGACTGGCTGCAAAAAATGCAGTTAAAGAAATATAACCATGGCATCTGATTGCCATAACTAAAGTCAGCAAAGACTTGAAAAATCACCCCAAATAGGGTTAAACAAAGTAGCCTCAAATGACTACAGTCACGTTTAGCAAAAGATAGGCATTGACGTTCTACGACGTCCATCAAGCTGCACCAGGGTTGACCAAAACGTCTGACCCAAGGGTGTCTCACTCTAACTGAAATAAATGACATCTAATTAGACTAGTTACATTCCCTACCTATAAAAATGGCTGTCACTGAGTTCGGTTGGTTCACAAACTACATTAAACCTACTATACCACCAGAAACTATAACAAGAAAGGGTGTACAAAAACTCACGAAATGGAGGAGCTCTCACTCAGCCCTCTGTTCAACGACAAGGGTTAAACAAATTCATCTCTGGCTTTCTGGAACGGAATCGTCCTCATCAGGACTCCCATCTGGAATCTCCTAAAGGCCAGGGTTCGATCTGTCCCTGTCGATAACTTCGTGGATGTACTGGACTTGCCTGGGAATGGCATCCTGGTTTCCTTCCTCCTCGTTCGCTGTTCTGGAAGCTCCACCATCATGCTGGTTCCAATAGATACATCACCCTCATACCATAGCGGTATTAGCCCATGATGTTGGTCTCAAACATGGTGTAGAATAATTTGATCACGTGGGTGATGGAATAAATCGTGTAGTAGTTCATTCTTTCACTTCAAAAATCACAATGTTCGTTGAAAATGTTACAGGCTTTAATTGCAATTGATAACACAGCCTTTACTTTGCATATATTGAATAATACGTGAGCAAGCACTGTTCTGTGGTTCTTCACGTGTACTGACGCCACTTTTACATCACGTGGCATCCGTGAAATGTGCGTCGTTTTGTAATTGAAAAATTCACTGTGGCAATTCAAATATGTTATACTTTCATAATCACAATTGCTTAAAATAATTACAACACGTTTACCTCTATATTTTTCACCAGGCTCTCGGCCCTCCACAAACACGTGGGTACAAAAATGTGGTGTTACGGTAATGTTAGAATTTTCACTATACTTGCCAATTATATCACAATATGATTCCTGTTGTTCACTGTGCATAAATAACAGCGATTTATAGAATATTCGTGCTCGATGGCACCCGATGATAACTTCTACGCTGAAACAGGGGATACTTTTCCACGTCTGACACGACGGCTATAACTTCACGCCAACACAGGGTGGATTTTCCAGATGTAGTGCAAATAATTCACTATACAATTCTTACTTATCACTCGTATCGTAACGTATGCGTGCTCGATGGCTGCTGATTATAATTTCCACGCTAAACAGCGGATATTTTCTACGTCTAACAAGACGGATGTAACTTCACGCCTACACGGGGCGGATTCTCCAGACGTAGTGCAAGGCACAGGGTTACTCGAGGAAGTAGGTCGTCAAACCGAAGTCGTTGAGCGACTACTTACATTCCTGTTTGCGTATCTGCAAGGATATTATCTTACCTTAAGCGAAAATAACATTCTCCAAAATGTTTTAATAATGCAGCATGACGAAATGGAATATTCTGAGTCTCGTGGAAAGATAAAACTGATTAATAAGACCTCAGATAAATAATTAGCAGACTTCACCAAAGTCAAAAGTGCGATTCACCGCTACTTCAAAGAGTATAGCGTGAGCTCTCAGCTCCACGTGGCTTTCTGGGTGTGTTCAAAGGTACTACATCCCATCATAAATGTGCTGTTATAAAAAATATCACATGAACCTTAGCTCAGCGGGTTCAATATATACATACATACATACATACATACATACATAAATACTATGCAGGGGTGCAGTTCATGCGGCCCGCGACCCGGTCATCAATATTTTTAGCGGTCAAAAATGTATCATGTCTTTGACAATATAAATAATTTTCCTGCGATATAAGGTAAAAAATAAATCTGTTAAAAATTGAAGATTTAAACACACTTATTATAAGACATATAAGATTTAAATAGCGACAAATACAAGATTTAAATCTGAGAAAAGTAAGTTATGCAAATATACACAGAGTGATAAAAGGATTACATGTCGTTTACATGTGGATATTAACACCATTTGAACAATATTTAGCTGCATTTAAATGGAACGTGCACAAGATTTAAATCAAATATACAGAGGTCTACGAGGATGAATTAGTAATGTTTAATGAGATTCGATGTTATTTACTGACATTCAGCCAGGCTTAGTGGAAGCTTATTCTATGAGTATGATCTGAATATTGACAGGATTATTATGTTCAAAACGGAACGTGTAACGAAGTTATTACTAGGCTGTGAAAAAAATGCACTAGTCAGATTATTGTGGAAATGATAAATTATCAAGCTGTGTAGACTGAAAGACAGTCATCTGTTCATGTAGCTTGTGCAAGGCTGTACAGAATGAATGAAGAAAGGAAGGATTGACAAAATATTAACAAGAATAGTAATGAAATAGGATGAAGTTTATTCCTTGCATCGCAAGGCACCGAGTTTTACCCGAGTGGTTTCTTCGAACTGACTGCACGCAACGACAAATGTATCAATGTTGGTGGCGGCTATATCGAAAAATAGTGCAAGGTGAATAGGTCATGATGCCATGGTATATGTCGATTTGGCAATAAAGGGTCCCTGGGAAAAAGAAAGACGAAACTTATTTTCGGAATATCCCTTGTATCATTATTATTACTATTATTATTATTATTCAAAAGTTTGGTGCTTTTCAGTCCGTCAACACGAATGTACCCAAAAAGAGCTGGGTTATGTCCTAATCCTGAAATAAATTACATGAGATTAATAAATACACTAGGATGACCAGTTTCGATCGCCAAGCGATCATCATTAGATCCATTACACTTAGGCTATAACATCTATGTTTGAGAATACAGGTGAAAAATATTTACAATATGTACAATTATTTAGTTGCATTACCAATACTGCATTACCAATACTGAACTAAAGAATTGTACATATTGTAAATATTTTTCACCTGTATTCTCAAACATAGATATTATAGCCTAAGTGTAATGGATCTGATGATGATCACTTGACGATCGAAACTGGTCATCCTAGTGTATTTATTAATCTCGTGTAATTTATTTCAGGATTAGGGCATAACCCAGCTCTATTTGGGTACATTCATGTTGATCGACTGAAAAGCACCAAACTTTTGTTTACTTAGGCAACACTGAAAAATGGCTTCAAACCTCACAATTATTATTATTATTATTATTATTATTATTATTATTATTATTATTATTATTATCCGCGCCTGCAATTCTCTCTCGCAGAATGGTAGTTTGCATCGGGCAAATGTACATGTAATGTTGTTTATAAAGCGGGTTACCCACATTTTTTAATTGGTGGAGACATCACATGTAAACAATAATTCTGAATGATGGCCTAACTAGATCTGGCGTGGAAATGGTTGCACCATTTCTGATCAAAGTAGTGAACATAATGGTAATACGGTATTTGGTCATTTTTATAACGCATGAACAAAGAAAGAGTGAATTAACTGAGTTAATAATAGACAGTAATATCGTTGACAGTGATGGTGACGAAGCTGGTGAGTGCAGACCTTCAATAACTAAGATTACGGGTTCAATCCCAGATCAGTCGTATTGAAATGTGACACGTTGTGTTAGTAGATTTAAGGCACGTCAAGAGAAACCTCCAGGACACACTTCCGATAAATCTGCGTCTCAGGAACATCAGTATTTAAAAGAGCCGAGTACCTAGTGTTTACAGGATGTACTTGAAAGTCTTCTTTTGGAAGTGATTGCTTTAAAAACAACGGCATACTGATAGAAAAGAAGGTTGGTATTTACAAAGTGGCCACGCTAGTGATTTGAGAAATATAACCAATTTTATAGTCACTATCAAGAAGGGCAGGTATGCATGTTAAGGCTCAAAGCTATGAAACCAGCATTACCCCGCATTTGAGTGACGAGTGAGATATTGACTTCGAAACTTGGAATGCTTTCCCCACATTCAGCTCCAGGCAAATGCCGGGATGGAAACTGATATAAGGCCACTTCCAATTTCTTGCCCAATTTCATTTACCTTCGTTCATTTTATCCCTCATTAACTCCTCTAGTGAGGTGATGTCAGTAAGGGCTTCGGATGTAAAAACCACCCATTGCATACCACACTCTTCCCTCCTTATCTCCGACGTCGTAAATTAGGAATAACAATTACATATCCCCGCAAGTGTTGCCGACCTTCCCGAGTACCGTGAGCCGCTAAACGAGAGCGCAGTCGCCGTCACATCGTTTCCCTACGTCCGTAGAAATGCCATCAGCTTTGATGATTGAATGATCACATTGCAAAACCGGTACAGAAACAGTAAAACTTATCCCACTGCAGGGAGTGTTGAAAATGCTCTCACTCAGCTTGTCAACAAGCGTTGAAGCGGTTCACTTTCTGCAATTCAGCTTCTTAACTCTTCAAAATGTCGGTGTTAATTTCATTTTCAGTTCTTATATAGTGAGTGTTTTATTCTTATTCATTCTTTCTTTCAAACTACTCCACAAACAGTCGAAAGGTGTTAAATCGGGAGAGCGAGTTAGCTGTAAGCCTGCACTATTTCGTTGTTTCATTTTAGGGGCTTGGACATTGTGGTCATTTAGTCCATGTACATGGGCGTGTGTGTGTAATTTTGTCCTGTGATGGCTGTATTGATGAGAATTGGGAAGGAGGCGACCGTGGCCTTAATTTTGGAACCATCCCGGCATTTGCATGGAGTAAAAATGGGAAACCACGGGAAACCACTTCCAGGATGGCTGAGGTGGGAATTGAACGCGCTTCTTCTCAGTTTCGCCTCTCGAGCTTGAGTGTATCCCGATCCAGCCCCACAGAACGGAATTAAATTTCTTGGCACAGCCTGGAATCGAACCCGTGCCTCTGCGGTGACAGCCAAAAGTGCTAGCTACTACGCAACGAGGCGGACCACATAGACAACACAAATCAGCTGGCTATCAGCCATGCATCACACACTTGTAAGTGCACATGACTGACGTCATAATGTCTCAAGTGCTGAAATGAACTAAGAAAGCTAATACTGCGTCCCACGTGCTTTAACAATCCAAGCACCATAAACAATAATGAACTGTCCGCTTGTGAAACTACTTGTAACCCACGACTTGACTGCCAAAAAAATTGTGAGGACAAGAGATGTTAGGAAATAAACGATGTCTCAACACGAGAGCTACCGTGTGCTCCCAGGAGAATATGTGACCATGAACTTTAATACTGGATCACGATGGGAAATCTAGCCCCACACAAAGACGAGGCAACTCTTAATTCCCAAGTGAGGCAGGTAGAAGCAATATGTTGGCCCACTTTCCATATATTATAATGATTCGCATGAGTTCTGCACACTAGTTATCAACAAGCCTACTTCCCATGGGATTGCCGGATTGTAGCAATAGTGCAAGAGCGAATTGATGAAATCATATACAATATCCTCACATGTATAATTCATTCAGGTCTATAGCCAGAAATTTGAATCGCAGATGCACTTTTTAAGAAAATTTTCAACAGAATTACAATAGACTAGTTAGTAATTTGGGGTGTGATGGCGCTGTGAACTCGCTGCTTGCCATCCTGCTTCTTGGTTAATACATGTGCGATTTTCGAGGTGAAATGTTACATTTTGTAGATTCGATCCCACATAAGAAGGAGATCCTGTGGCCTATGTTCGCGTGATTGGCGGTCACGTAAAACTGCAAATGTCCTTGAGAAGAGGTGGGTTCGATTCCTATCTCAGCCATCCTGGAAGTAGTTTCCGTGGTTTCCCCACTTCTACACAATACGAATGCCGGGATGGTTCCTAACTTAAAGCCACGGCCGCTTCCTTCCCAATCCTCATCTGAATAAAAATACATACACTAATACTGCTATCACAGTAAGACAGGTTATCTGACAAATTGGACACACAGCCAAATGCACGTGGTTTCATGATCACATATCACAAAGGCCCTAAATTAATCAACAAACAACAACGATATCGTTTATGGAAGTCTTTGAAGTAGAACAATGGACACAATTAATTAGTATTTGTAATTGTGTTAAATGCTGTTATACAGGATGTTTATAAATGAGTATCGGGGTTTTAACTCTTTATAATATTTATTACATTATACTTACAGTTATAAATGATATGTCAAATGAAAAAGCAACTCTAACAGTTTTGTTAGTTGGCACCAGTGCGCATGTGCGTGCAATGTTTCTGCCGCAATCCGCTAGATAGCGGCAGTAGCAAAGACGGCGACTAGTAAACAGAAAGCCTTTTGTGTTTTGCAGTTTGCAAATACCGAATCTGTAGTTACTGTGCAACGTGCGTTCCGCATTAAGTTCGGTTGTGATCCTCCTAGTGATAATAACATTCGTAGATGGTATCATTAGTTTGAAGATACCGGCTGCCTTTGTAAAGGGAAGAGCACGGGACGACCAAGAGTTAGTGAAGAGACTGTTGAGCGAGTGAGAGAGTCGTTCACCCGTAGCCCAAAGAAATCAGTCCGGAAGGCTAGTCGTACATTACAAGTTCCTGTGTCGACTGTTTGGAAAGCTCTAAGAAAACGCTTACGGCTACGTCCTTACCGTTTACAGTTATTACAGGCTCTAAAGCCGACAGACCACGGATTACGTGCCAACTTCGCAAACGACATGTTGTCTCATGACGATGACGATTTTATGGATCGTGTTGTATTCAGTGATGAATCGACCTTTCACCTTAGTGGACATGTTAACACTCATAATGTGCGCATCTGGGGCTCAGAAAATCCTCACGAGATGGTACAAATGCAACGAGATTCCCCTAAAGTGAATGTTTTTTGTGCCTTATCCCGGCGAAAAGTTTATGGGCCTTTCTTTTTTGATGAGCCTACTGTAACTGGCACTTCTTACCTTGATACACTAGAGCAATGGCTCTTCCCTCAGTTGGAAGAAAATGAGCCAGATAACTTCATTTTCCAGCAAGATGGTGCGCTACCTCACTGGCATAACGAAGTACGCGATTGGTTCAACGTCACTGTACCCGAGGGCTGGATAGGCCGCAAGGGCCCCAATGGCAGGGCTTGCTATGCATGGCCTCCACGTTCTCCTGACCTAACGTCATGCGATTTTTACCTTTGGGGCTCCATCAAGTATCGTGTGTACGTGCCTCCGCTACCAGCTGACCTCTCTGAATTAAGAAACCGGATTGAAGCAGCTGTTGCTAAAATTACTGAATCCACACTTATCAACGTTTGGGAAGAACTCGGCTATAGACTTGATGTGTGCCGTGTGACAAATGGTAGTCACATTGAACTTTTATAAAGTAAAACTGTTTGAGTTGCTTTTTCATTTGACATATCATTTATAACTGTAAGTTTAATGTAATAAATATTATAAAGAGTTAAAACCCCGATATTCATTTACAAACACCCTGTATATTAACTTACCTGATTATGTAGGGATTCGTTCGTCAAGCATGCATCCTCAGACCCAGGTTGATCAAATCTATCATAAATATATATTACACAACAAACTAACACTAAAAAAGACACAAATAGTCACGTCCCACCAACACCTATCCGCAAATGTGGTTATCATAGGTTTGGTGGTGTTTTGTAGAGCTATTATTGTCTTGAATATTTGGATCTGAAGAAGCTCGCTTGACGACGAAACTTCTCATCACTTCGTTTCCTCCACTGGTTTTTGTATCTTCGTCGCCACTTGTTATGTATGTATTCTATACATTATTTATGGTATGATGGCTATTTATGTATATTAATCACATGTAATTTTTAGCCTACTTTCGATTTTTGCAAAAAATGAAAGTAGACTTATGAGATCACTACAGGGCGAAAAAAAGTGTGTCTGTCTGTGTGTGTATGTGTGAGTCTCTGTGTGTGTGTGTGTGTGTGTGTGTGTGAGTGTGTGTACTCTGAATGTCTGTCCCCCCCCCCCCCTATCCGAACACGGTGAATGCGAATTGAACGAAATTTGGTACAAAGGTAGCACTAGCAAAGGACACCTCAGTGTCATGTTTTATATCGCCGCCATCTTGACGGAAACGTAATGGCGGCCACACAAATGTTCAAAGCTTAAATCAAATTACGACTAACCTAATCATCCGATCTCTACCAAATTTTGCAACAACATACCTTTATGGGGGCAGCATCCCTTGACCAAACTAATAGGTCATCAACCTAATAGTTTGCGGATGGCGGCCATCTTTGTGTGAAAATCGTTTGCCCCTATTAATTCGAACACGGTAGAACCGAATGAAACGAAATTTGGTACAGAGGTAATACTAGCAAAGGGCACCCCAGTGTCATGTTTTATATCGCCGCCATCTTGACGGAAACGTAATGGCGGCCACACAAATGTTCAAAGCTTAAATCAAATTACGACTAACCTAATCATCCGATCTCTACCAAATTTTGCAACAACATACCTTTATGGGGGCAGCATCCTTTGACCAAACTAATAGGTCATCAGCCTAATAGTTTGCGGATGGCGGCCATCTTTGTGTCAAAATCGATTACCCCTATTAATTCGAACACGGTGAAACCGAATGGAACGAAATTTGGTACAGAGGTAGTACTAGCAAAGGGCGCCCCAGTGTCATGTTTTATATCGCCGCCATCCTGACGGAAACGCGATGGCGGCCACCCAAATGTTCAAAGCTTAATTCAAATTACGATTAACCTAATCATCCGATCTCTACCAAATTTTGCAACAACATACCTTTATGAAGGGAGCATCCTTTGACAAATCTAATAGGTCATTAGCCTAATAGTTTGCGGATGGCGGCCATCTTTGTGTCAAACTCGATTACTCCTATTAATTCGAACACGGTGAAACCGAATGGAACGAAATTTGGTACAGAGGTAGCACTAGAAAAGGCCACCTCAGTGTCATGTTTTATATCACCGCCATCTTGACGGAAACGTAATCGCGGCCACCCAAATGTTAAAGGCTAAAATGTAATTACGACCAACCTAATAATCTAGTCTCTACCAAATTTTGCAACAACAAATCTTTATGTGGGAAGCATATTCTGACCAAACTGCTAGATCATCAGCCCAATAGTTTGCAGATGGTGGCCAAGTATGTGTGCAAATCGATTCCCCCTATCAATTCAAACACGGTGAAACCGAATTGAACGAAATTTGGTACAGAGGTAGCACTAGAAAAGGCCACCTCAGTGTCATGTTTTATATCGCCGCCATCTTGACGGAAACGGAATGACGGCCACCCAAATGTTAAAAGCTTAAATCAAATTTCGACCATCCTAATAATTTGATCTCTACCGGATTTTTCAACAACATGCCTTTTTGTGGAAAGCATCTTATGACTGACTACAAGGTCATCAGCCCAATAGTTTGCAAATAGCGGCCATGTTTGTGTGCAAATCCATTCCCCGGATCAATTCAAACACGGTGAAACCGAATTGAATGAATTTCTTTACAGAGGTAGCACTAGCAAAGGGCACCTCATATTCATGTTTAATATCCCTATAGCACGTTGTATTTCAACAAGCTACTACAACCAACATTCAATTATACTCCTTGAAAAGGACAAAGAGTTATAACAATACCCATGCATTTAGGAGAAAGTAGGCTATATGTTCTTTACTGAACATCTTGTTTGTCAGGTTATTATTTCGCATTTTCTAGTAATTTGAATTATATTGTGTTGGCCGACTGAAAAGATACAATATGTTCTGTTTCTGCAAGTTTCTGAGTTCGTCGGAAATTTAGCCACCAATTGAATCCATTTGTTATGGTTTTAACATAAAAGTAGGTCTACAAAATCACAAGTTATTCTCAAGTTGAAGAAAACTGCTTTAAATTCCAGAGCCATCTGCAAGGTAGGAGAGATTCAAAATACCCTGATCTAACATCGATCCTACCAGTTGGGAAGGTAACTCCTTACTCTTTAAGCCACCGTAAAATCATCATATTCATATTGTGATCTGACAAATAGAAGGCAACGGTTCATATGATAGTTCCCTCTTCACCCCAGGCACAATGTGCGATCCCATTCGGCTCGTTAATGGCACAAACCACTTGCTATGTATGTATCCTATACATTATTCATGGCACATTGGCTATTTATTTGCTACTACCGCCCAGTGCCACCACTTTGCGGACAAATTCTCCTCTAATGTAAGCATATGGCTAGCTGTCTGCTCCGCAGAGTCATTCAGCTCATTCAACAAAAACACACATTTAAAATCATCTGCTCTCAGAGTCACAATAAATGTGCCCTTCTCGAAGACTATCGTAATTCACAATTTATCCTCTAAAAACTCCCTAGATTTTTCATTATTATTTTTTTATTCACGACAATTAATAGTAATTAGCGCTACTTTTGCTTTGTTTGTAGCCTTTCGACTCACGGGACTCCCGAGAGATATCGTTGCCAACATTGGCTAGAAGGGATTTGGCCTTAGAGGCGTTCAGGCTTAATCCCACGGATTGTACCTTCACACCACCTCCCGCTCGACCGATTGCGTGAACCAAATGCCCGAACCTGCGGTTTCTCTCGTACTGAGCAGGATTACTATCGCAACGACCTGTCATCAGTAGGGTAAAACTAAACTGTTTCACGACGGTCCATTTGAAAATATGATGCTTACTGATAGGAAAGATATTAGAGAGAAATTAGAGGAATTGATGGTTTCTATGGCGAAGGAGGCTTAGCAGAAAAAAAAAGAAAAAGGAAGCTTGTAGTTTTACGTGGCCCTTAGTCTAGCGATCACGAGCCACTGGACCTCCATTCATACGTAGAGTCATAACCACAGGACGTGATATTTCATTTCGAAAATCTCACATGCACATATATGGAATCGAACCCGGTCTTTCTTGGTGAAAGGCAAACAGCTTGACCACTGCACCACCACGCCCTTAGCCAAAAAACAATCATCCTTCATATATCACTGTTATTCAAAATACTGTTATATTATTGAGTTATAATAAAATGTATTTAATCATAAGTCAATATAATTACATTAAAACCTTACCGGTTTTAGTCACATTGTGACCTTCCTCAGCGTAATTTTAGAATTCTTTTAGAACCCTTTGTTATGGCAAAGTTTATATTAAGAGTATGTTCTTGCACATTTACATGTCCTAAATTACGCTGAGGAAGGTCACAATTTGACTAAAACCGGTACGGTTTTAATGTACAACATATTGACTTATGGTTATATACATTTTATTATAATTACATCGTCAATAAGGAACCGGGGTATCATGGTCATTTTTGTCATTTTATGTTCGACCCTAACTATTGTGTGTCAGAAAACTGTATCATAATGAGGCTCATTATAACACTATTTTAGCCTACTTTCGATTTTTGCAAAAAATGAAAGTAGACTTATGAGATCACTACAGGGCGAAAAAAAGTGTGTCTGTCTGTGTGTGTGTGAGTCTGTGTGTGTGTGTGTGTATGTGTGTGTGTACTCTGAATGTCTGTCCCCCCCCCCCCCCTCCTATCAATTCGAACCCGGTGAGCGCAAATTGAACGAAATTTGGTACAAAGGTAGCACTGGCAAAGGACACCTCAGTGTCATGTTTTATATCACCGCCATCTTGACGGAAACGTAATGGCGGCCACACAAATGTTCAAAGCTTAAATCAAATTACGACTAACCTAATCATCCGATCTCTACTAAATTTTGCAACAACATACCTTTATGAGGACAGCATCCTTTGACCAAACTAATAGGTCATCAGCCTAATAGTTTGCGGATGGCGGCCATCTTTGTGTGAAAATCGATTGCCCCTATTAATTCGAACACGGTGAAACCGAATGGAATGAAATTTGGTACAGAGGTAGCACTAGCATAGGGCACCTCAATGTCATGTTTTATATCGCCGCCATCTTGACGGAAACGTAATGGCGGCCACACAAATGTTCAAAGCTTAAATCAAATTACGACTAACCTAATCATCCGATCTCTACCAAATTTTGCAACAACATACCTTTATGGAGGAAGCATCCTTTGACAAATCTAATAGGTCATTAGCCTAATAGTTTGCGGATGGCGGCCATCTTTGTGTCAAACTTGATTACCCCTATTAATTCCAACACGGTGAAACCGAATGGAATGAAATTTGGATACAGAGGTAGCACTAGCATAGGGCACCTCAATGTCATGTTTTATATCGCCGCCATCTTGACGGAAACGTAATGGCGGCCACACAAATATTCAAAGCTTAAATCAAATTACGATTAACCTAATCATCCGATCTCTACCAAATTTTGCATCAACATACCACTAAGGAGGGAGCATCCTTTGACCAAACTAATAGGTCATTAGCCTAATATTTTGCGGATGGCGGCCGTCTTTGTGTGAAAATCGATTCCCCCTATTAATTCGAACACGGTGAAACCGAATGGAACGAAATTTGGTACAGAGGTAGCACTAGAAAAGGCCACCTCAGTGTCATGATTTATATCACCGCCATCTTGACGGAAACGTAATCGCGGCCACCCAAATGTTAAAGGCTAAAATGTAATTACGACCAACCTAATAATCTAGTCTCTACCAAATTTTGCAACAACAAATCTTTATGTGGGAAGCATATTCTGACCAAACTGCTAGATCATCAGCCCAATAGATTGCAGATGGTGGCCAAGTATGTGTGCAAATTGATTCCCCCTATCAATTCAAACACGGTGAAACCGAATTGAACGAAATTTGGTACAGAGGTAGCACTAGTAAAAGGCACCTCAGTGTCATGTTTTATATCGCCGCCATCTTGACGGAAACGGAATGACTGCCACCCAAATGTTAAAAGCTTAAATAAAATTTCGATCATCCTAATAATTTGATCTCTACCGGATTTTGCAACAACATGCCTTTTTGTGGAAAGCATCTTATGACTGACTACAAGGTCATCAGCCCAATTGTAACGATTCGATCCCATACCTATTATATTTAAAGGGTTATTCATTTATCATGTTATTATTATTATTAATTAGTACATCCATGAGATGATTTTTATATCAGATAATTGTAAGCGGTTTTTATTATTATAGTCAGAAATATTTTTATTAACAATTATTTGTAAAGAGACGAAGTAGTATATATATTGCAACAAGATTGCCAATAAGGATCAACCCAATGCGTCACAAACTGAACGACGTAGTGAACCCTTGGGCCATAGGGTCCATGACGGTCGAACCAATGTCCTTAAGGAAGAAATGAAAGAAAGGTATAGTTTCTTAAAGGAACGGAGAGAGATTTTAAGCCAGGAATATAGCTTAACATTGTGCAAGCGACTAGGGACAGATGCTCCTTAGATGAGATCACCCCACTCGACATGCCAGAGAGGGCTGGTCACGAGTATTAATAACTGAGTGGAATCTTCCACCGTGATAGAAAGAGAAGCCTGAATCGGAATTCAAGCTGACGTGGTTGGAAATTGACAACGTCGCATACGCGCCATAAGAGGAATAATTAAAATTAACACGTTTACGAGCATAATAATGAGTAAACAAGCACAGTACAGTGAATCATTTTGAATGAGAGATTTTTCAGTATAGATAAACCATGTAATAATTGTGCAGAAATAAACTGCCGACGTAAGACGACGTCATCGGTGAATTACCTAAGCCTCTGTGGAGGGGAGAGAACAAAAAGAATGCAACACCCACACAATTGAGGACGAGAAATTAATTAATATCTCCAAATTGCACGATCGATTCTTAGGTGCAATAAGATCATTTGACATTGAGAAGACGAGCTTTCGGAAGGTATAATTTTTATATTTGTGGCACCATTATTTTAGAAGTTGACCACAGGAAAGGCTTGAGTCTTATTTTTTTGTAGTAAAACAGTATAAAGCTTCGGGCGTTTCCAAGCCAATCATGCAGTATTCGAACGGCCCGAGGGGTATCGCCACGCATCACGCATCACGAATCCGTCCAGGAGGACGTGAAGTTATATCAGCACATGCAGTTATTCTGAGAGCCCGTGAGGGGACGTAACGCTGTATCACGTCACATCGCATGCAGTATTCAGACAGCCAGAGGGCACGTGACTGTGTCACATCGTATGCAGTCCTACGAGCATTCCGTGAGGGGAAGTGCTGCTCCACGACGTAGAAGTAATCATTCCGACAGTCCGTGAGGGGACGTAACTCTGCGTTACATCGATAACAGCTACCAGTACTCCTTGAGGGGAGAAACGCTGTCTTACACCGCCGAAGTAAGATCAAATAGCCACCGGCGTCACAGTAGTAACGACTTGCTTGCCTCTATAAGGAGCATTCAAGATGAAATTTTAAAGTATCGCCGTTGTGAAATATTAGGAAAATCCTAATTATAGGATTTAGGCCCGACTGTATACAAGTTAAAGTGAAAATTCGCAAGATATAGTCATAGCAGGCTGCGAAAGTCGGACTTAAAGGCGATAGGTCGTTAAATGTTTAAACGAAGAGATCATAACGTACGGAAGTATCGTACCAGACAGATAAACTGTTATTTAAATTGAAACAACCTAAAAAGGAAGAACAGAATAAGGTTCGAACGTAGGAGTGTTAAAACAGTTCAAATAAATAGAATAGGAGACTATAAACATTAGCTCCAGAAAGCAGGCGAACAATTCTAAATAGTACTAGAATCGAGAAGTGCTAGCTGCTAGAAACTAAATCTATAGGTCTTAGAGGAGACCTCGATCCATATAGACTCTCGTTAGGATCAATAGACAGATCGACAGGGAAGCCGTTCAAGCTAGATAATAGCCAGTTATCCAGGATAGGAATAGCAGAATTGAACTCCAGGGAACAGTAGATGTTTCAGGACTTTCGCATTTCTTCAGAATAGGAAGCCGACATCAGATAAATCTCACCCTTGGAGACGGGAATTAAAGAAGATCACGTGTGATAGGCTCAGAAGTACGGCCTAGTGATCGAGTAATTGTGAAGTGTAAAATAATCAAGATTGTGTGTTAGATAATATTTTTAGTGTTATTATGTGTTCAAAAGGGACACACTAGTATATAAAAATGTCGTCAATATTAAGTGTTCTAGATATAGGTCAAAAAGTGTTTCTACGTAAGATGAATACCTTCAATATGGTGTAAAAAGTTCAAAGTGGGCCCCAAAAATGAAACACCACACCAGATTTAAGATCATGGGATGATCTGAAAATATGTAAGTACAAAATTCATTTTTATTTTGGTGTCAGAAATTGATTGTGTGCAACTCACCGGAGTTTTGAGTGAAAGGGATGTGTTTTAATGAATGAATAATGAATAATCAAGAATACGGTCTCAACAATAATAAATAAATAGAGAAATTATGAATAATTATGTAAAGAATAAATTCCGTAGAGGAAATAGGTGAATAAAGGGTTAATGTATTTAACAAATGTCATAAGAGCAAGCGAAATATCATTTAATTATCATAAAAGACATTGAAATAAAGTAAAGTTGAGATATGAAAGAAATAGCTTTTGAGCTTGTATAAAGAATAAAGATAATAATAATAATAATTAAATATGGAAATGTTAAATAAAAATCAAATAAATTGATATGAACATAAGAACGTTAAGCCTTAACGTATGTGTAAGAAATGAGGTTATATGGAATATTTTAAAACAGGGAGCGATTTATCGACCATGGAAAGATTAATATGTGAATTAAAATAATATGAATTGTTACTAAAGAGATTTACCAGTTCTTGGGAAGACATTTTCGGCTTAAAATAATGCCTTAGCGCATAATGAGCGCAAATATAATATTAAAGTGTCACGCTAGGAACGCGTAGTGGTTGAAATACTTGGTACATTACTTATGGAGGGTAGTTGATTGCAGTGAATTGATAATTGTGTAAGTCCTCTATTAGTGACATTAGTATCACGAGGCATTGTGTATGTATTTAAAAAGGGAGCTAATATATGGTATTATTGAGCGTATGTCATATGGGCCACGGCCGACTCTAAATCGCATTTTGGATAAGTCCTCTGTACGGGATTAGTTCCCGAGGCACCTGAAGAGATTCGAATGCAGGATCTTCTTATGATAAAAGCCCCTGAAATTCTCCGTCGTCGTATGTGTATTTAATCTTCCCAATCAATGAGGACCCTCTCATAATTAATAAATGCCAAGGATATGAAAATGGTCTGTGAACCAAAGAATAGTTGTTTGAATGTTACGGTACAATAAAGCCCGGTCTCCTCAGAACTGGATAGAATGGAAAGGTTTGTTTTGAAAGCCTTGAAAATAAGCTACTAATGTTGGGTCAGACAGGATGGCTCCGCCACCCTAAGATGTCATAAATCGCACCCCTTGTAGTAGAGACTAGCTCTTTTAAAGCGAGGGGAACAGAGACCGTCTCGTAAGCTGTTGTAAAAGAGAAATGAATACACCAGGAGTGTTTAAAGTTGTAAACGACCCGGGCGTTGAACCGAGGTCCTTAAAGATAGATATTTCGTTTGCCGGTTCAGATCGTAGTTTCTTATATGATAATGGTCTATTAAGACATAAGAGATAAATAACAATCCCTATGGTAATAATGTAAGGACGTGGGATTCCACGAGTTGATTGAAGGCAACTGAGTTCGGGAGTAACTATAGTTTTTTGACTGTGTCAAGTACCTTCACGCTCTGGAGTACACAATTGATTTTCTGATTACCTTGATATATTTGTGAAATAAAGAGAGATGATAACAACTGAATGTGTGGACATGCCCAAAAATATTGAGTTAGATAATTAACCTAGATTTTTAAATATAATTATATATTTGTTCTTGAGAAATAAGAAATATAAAAGCTAGTGTTTGAGGTGTACAAGAATGACACCGTCATAATGTAAATGCATGGAGCCAAAGAGCTCAGAATTATGTAAACTTAATGTTAGTGCTTTATGGAAGTGAGACTAAGTAAGAATTGATGGTTTATGTGGAAACCACAGGTTTTGAATACAATATTTGTTTATTTTATTTTGTGATCCCTTGTTCATTTGGAACAAGCAGTTGATATTTGGGTCAGTAATTAATTTGTTTAATATGTTTGTAGCGCCATTAATTTTATTAATTAAATGTGTTTAAATAGGAGTTGATTTTGTTGTTATTTTTGCAAGTGTATCCTCTAATTAATCCAAAATATGTGAGTCACAGAGGGGGGGGAACTTACCGCTGCCCCGAAATTCCGAATTGAGCTACGCTGGTATACTGTGATTGGCATATTTCTTGCTAAATGGGCACAGGGGGATATATAAATACTGTGCTGGATTAATACCTAGAGGAACACTTAAGTCGGTCATATCATGTAAAATTAAAGTAATAATAGGAATAGCTACAACGTAAAATATTAACTGACCGCATGGGTCCCTGGAAACTCATACCGAGCAGCCCTGAATATATTATTATGAACCCCCTAGCAAAAACTAAACATGGCGCCCAGTACGCAGGGCTGAGTTTTCCTAGGGAAAACCCGAGTTTTCTCGAAAAATCAAAATTTTCATTTTTGAAAAAAATGGTTTTTCGAAATTTTGAATTTTGAATACTTCCATAAAGGTTTTATGAAGTTAAATAAAAGTAGTAAAAGGGTACGTTGTAAGTGAATACCCGTACCAAGGTAATATTTTAAAGAAATTGGGACACACGGATTCAGAGTATCATCTCTCAAGCATGTACTAGTGTGGTGGCATTTGTGGCCCACTGTATTCTCATAAGATGGTATTGAGTGAGGAATTGCAGGGGCTTTTGGAGGCGATAAAAGCCGATAGTACTGAGAAGTTGGAGGCGATAAACAAGACATTGGGCCTCCAAAAGGAGGAAAATAACATAGTGTTCGAATCCATAAATGAAAGTTTGGAGTCAATAAAAACTGATAGTGCTAATATGGGCACTAAATTAGAGAATATCGAAGCTAAAAGTAATACCATGGAAACTAAATTAGATAATATCGAAGTTAAAGGTAATACCATGGGAATTAAGTTAGAAGCTATCGAGGCTAACTGTGTAACAATGAACAATGAAGTAAAGGCTGAGATAGATAAAATAAATAACAAGTTCCAAGGTTTTGACACTAAGTTGGAGACTAAGCTAAGTGAAATTAAAGAGGAAAGTAAAGGATTTTACTCAGGAATACAAGTCCAAATAGAGACTATGAACAAAAATAGTATAGAATCCAAAAAGGAGTGCCAAGATAATTTTAAAAGTATAGGGAATAAAATTGATACCATGGAAAATAAATTTGGTTCTATAGAAACTAAATTAATGAACATAGAAACAAAGGGTGATGAGTGTGAAAATAAACTTGTAACCCAGATCCAAGGTGTGCAGGAAAGGTTAGAAGCTCAGATAAAATATAACAGCGATATTTGTAAGGCATCCCGGGATGAAATAAAACAAAGCGTGAATAAGTTAGGAGATAGATTTGAAGGGGTTGAAGAGAAAGTAGAAAAACTCGAGGGGAAAGTCGAGAAAGTACAGACAGAAATAACTGAGGTTAAGAAGCAAGCTGAGGCCGATGCCAACAAAAGGGAATTGCAATTTAACGTATTCACGGGACAGGTGGACGAATGGTTGAGAAAGCATGAGGGGGATATAACTACGAAGTTAAGCGAATACGAAGGGAATCTTAAGAAGGAAAGCACGCAACGAAAAAGGGATCGTGATGAACAACTTATAAAAATAGAGAAGATAGATAAAGGGGTTACTGGAATTCGGGAAACCGTAGTAGGATTAACAAAACAAATGGGAGACACAAAGGGAGAGATAGATAAGGTTATGACCGACATAACAATTATATTCGAGGAGCAAGGAAGGGCTCGAGAGGATATGAACAAGATCCAGGATAAAGTCTACAAAGGACAAAAAGAAGTGGATAAGCAGATAAAGGAGATACGAGAGGGCCTGGAGACCATAGGTGACGTTAAGCCAGAAATTATAGACCAACAGGCTAAGATCATTAAGAAAGAGGTAGAAGACCAAATAAAGGAATTCAGGGATAGTTACAGGGATGAGAAATTCCAATCCAAAAAGGAAGAGGAAGAGATTAAAAGGAATCAAGAAAGAATTCAGAATGAATTAAGATCCCGATTGGAGAGGACGGAACATAAGAACAGTCAAATGGAAATCCAACTCATGGCAAATGAAGAAAGTGCCCGAAGAGAAAGGAAGTTAGAATTCGAAAATCAGGAGGAGTTTCCAAAAACAGGATGGGCAGATTCTCGTGAACAAGGCACAGATACGGAGAGGGACTTAGGAGGGGAGAGCCCTTATAAGATCCCAGGATATCCAATGGCGATGTCAACCCCGTACACAAATCAGGCAAATGGCCAAATAATAAACATTATTAAATCTAATGAGGACAGACCAGTAAAGTTTACGGGTAATAACATGTCTATTACTCCAAAATACTGGCTAAAAGAAGTGGCAGAGTATCTAAATGAAATGAAGGTTCCTCAGGATCGGAGACTGAGAGCTATTGAAAAGCTGTTGGCAGGTGATTGTCTCACCTGGTTCAGAAGCTTCAGATACACTTTTGATACGGTGGAAGGCTTTAGGGAAGCATTTTTAAAGCGATATTGGGCAGCAGATGTCCAAGAAAATTTAAGGCTAGATCTGTACTCTAGGAAGTACAGCACCAATGCACCTACTAAATACTCGGAATTTTTCACTGCTCAGCTGTGTAAATTCCGAGAACTGGATATTGCTCCGGCAGAAAACGACCTGTGTGCCGCCATTGCAAGACAGCTTCCATATGAGATTCAGAGGCTGCTAATCTCATCCAAAGCCAGAAGTGCTGTGGAAGTGGAAAGCGTATTACGTCAGTTAGATATGACGACTTCGCACGTAACACCTCGGCATCAGAGACAAACTGAGCAAGTACACATGGCCAGCAGTCAGGAAACTGGAGAAAAACCAGCGACCAGGAATCAGTCCACCAGTACGGATACTCAAGGACGAGATCGAGAGTATGGGCACCAGGAGCCTAGAAGGATACAGCCATATTACCGGGGAGGATATCGAGGAAGAAATCCTAGAACGACGGGTTATAGGCAACAGGAAAGCCGACCCTATAACAATAACCAGCAAAGGCCGGACAATAGAAAGAAATGGGAGAATTATCCCAGGAGGAATGTAAGGCCAGACGATAGGGATGATGAATATCGGGCCGAAATAGAAGAAAGATATCAGGAGAGTCTTCGTTATATGAACGAAAGACCAGATGAACCTGATAGGCAAAAAGTCCGTTGGAGTGAGGCAATCAAAAACCGGAAATCACCCGACCGACTAGACGGAGCTCAAAGCTTGGAACTACAAGCTCAGTTGAAGAATGAGGGAAAAGGGAGCCCTCAGGATAAAAAAAAACTCCAAATTTAAATTGTCAAAAGTGGAAACATACCAGGAGCTGGGAGGAAGTAGAAATTGTAAATTGGATAGCTAGACCAGATGAACTAATTAACGAGGATGTGGAAGGAATCCCACCCGTTAAAAGAGAACTACCTATAATTATGCTTAGGATAGAAGGATTACTGGTCAGAGCATTGATTGATACTGGATCCACAATAAGTTTAATTACACAAACCCTTTTAAGTGAATTGGAAACAAGAGGCCGAGTACTAAAGATTCCCACATCAAGTGTAAAGATTAAGGGAATTATCCCTGAAAAATCTTTGACATGTAAATTTCAGGTATACATTGATTTAATCATGGGTAACGCTGAAATTTCGCAGTGCTTTTTGCTGGTAAATCAATTACCGTATAATGTCATATTAGGTATTGATTTTATCCGTGAGAACAAGGTCATTATAGACCTAGCGCAAAACTGCATTAGAATTCAAAGAGAGGATGTGGATGAGCAAAACATTAACCTACAGGATCAGGAGGCGAAAATAGCAGAACAGGTATGGCATATGGAAGAAGTGATTGAGGAAGATTATAAGGACATAGAAAAGATATTTGAAGTCCTCAACATAGAACTCGAAGATAATGTGGAAAATGAGTTCGAGACCAACCTGTCAGGAAAAATGGAGGAAGCTAAAGTCAGCCTCGAAATTAAGGAACAGTTAAAGAAATTATTATTGGATTATAGGGACGTATTTGATTCCAAGCCAGGGAAGATTGAAAATTTTAAATACGCGTTCCAAGTCAACGATTGGGCACCGTTCAAACAAAAACCATACCCGGTTGCGGAAAAACATTACCCACAAACCAAGAAAACACTGCAGGAGATGATGAATGCAGGTGTTATAGAAAAGATGGCGACACCATATGTTAGTCCATTAGTGATTGTGAGTAAACCGGATGGCTCAGTAAGGGTGTGTTTAGATGCCAGAAATCTAAATGCAAAAATTATACCAGAAAATGATTCGGCACCACCCATAAAAGAAATACTGAGGAAGTTTAAAGGCAAGAAGATTTTTACAAATATTGACATGACTTCTTCGTATCATCATCTCGAACTGGAAGAGAAAACCAGCTTGTTGACTGGATTTCAGTTCGATCAACAAACATACTGCTTTAGAAGATGTCCGTTTGGATTAAAGACTGCAGGATCCGCATTAATAAGAGCGCTGGATCGAAACCTGTCAGAGGAAGTGAAAGAGTGCACTATCCGATACGTAGATGACATTTTGCTTACCTCGGAGAACATTGAGGAACATTTAGAAAATTTGAAGAAATTATTAGAAGACTTAAGAAGGGCAAATTTTAAGATAAATTTAAAGAAATCGAACTTCTGTCAAAGGCAAGTGACATTTTTAGGGCATGTGATTGACAAGGATGGTGTTAAACCAAATCCATGCAAATTGGAATCGATAAGGGATTTTCCAAGGCCTTTGAAAGTGAAGAACGTTCGCCAGTTTTTGGGATTGATTGGGTTCTTCTCAGGACATTGTCCATCATACACCAAAACTGTTGCACCACTACAGGACCTTCTGAAGAAGGGGGGCAAGTGGAAATGGACGGAGGAAGCAGAGAAAGCATTCGTGGAGGCCAAGGAAATGCTCTTAAATTACGTGAAGCTAGGATATCCTGATTTTAATCAGAGATTTATCATTCAGACAGATGCATCCCAGATTGGAATAGGGGCAATGCTATATCAGGAGAACCCGGAAAACCCTGATAAGAAGAATTATCTAGCTTTCACAAGTAGGAGACTGAAACCACACGAGAAAAATTATACGATCAGCGAGATCGAGCTGTTAGCGATATTGCACGCGTTGCAATATTGGCGGAAGATCGTATATGGGTTTCAGGTCATTCTAAGGACGGATCATAAAGCCTTAACCTTTTTGATGAAGACTGATTTATCCAGTCAAAGGTTGATGCGTTGGGCTTTATATATTCAACAATTTGATGTCAAGATAGAGTACTGCCCAGGAAAGGAAAACATAGTTCCAGACTACTTAAGTAGACAGCCAGAGTCCATAGAAGAGGAAGTAATGGCTATAGATTTGGAAGACAGGGATCAGCGTACTCTTAATGAGTTAAGAAACATTAGTCAAAGGCAACGGGAGGATCCATGGATGAACATGCTCATATCATTCCTTGAGGGAAGCTTGATAAGAGGAACACCAGCGTACACGGAAGCTGAGAAGATAGCACAGGACTACACGTTTTATAATGGGTTATTATATAAGTTTGTGGACTCTGACCATACGAAATTAAGGATTGTTGTACCTGCAATTTTGCAGAGGAAAATAGTATGGTTAGCCCATAGATCGTTCGGACATATGGGAGTCGACAAAACAGTCTCGATGCTGAAAGAAGCATTTATCTGGCCGAGACTGAGAGAAACTGTAAGGGACACGCTAAAGACATGTGATTTATGTCAAAGGATCAAACCTAATGCATTTCTGATGAGACAGAAGCCTATACCATTGTTGCCCGAAAGGCCTGGCCAAATCATATCTATCGATAATTTTGGACCTTTGCCAAAGGCAAGAAGAGGAAATCGACACATAATGGTGGCTATGGATGTCTTCACTAAAATGGTTGTCCTTGCTCCCATACAGAAGACTAGTACCAAACAGGTGTTAAAACGACTTAAAGAAAAAGTGATACCGATTCTGGGGAAACCTGAGAATTTGTTGTCGGATCACGGCAGTTGTTTCACCAGTGTAGAGTTCAGACGAGAATTAGAAAGACTTGGAATACGTCAAATTTTGTCAAGTATTCGCCATCCTGAGGCAAACCCTGTAGAGAGAGTTATGAGAGAAACGGCCAAGTATTGTAGAATATACTGTGCCGAAGAAAATTGGAAGTGGATAGATATTTTGGATATTATTGAATTTTGTATAAATAATACAATCCATGAATCCACAGGAGAGATACCCATAACGTTACATCGGAATGAGCAACCAGAAAGACCTTGGAATCTGGTAATTCCTAGACCAGCAGACGCTCAGCCGGGAAGAGATGTACGAATTAGGAGAGCCTTTGAGCATCTAAAAGCTCAAGCCGACAGGAGGCAGAGAAGAAATAGGCATAAGAGGTATCATCGACCATTATTAGCAGGAGAAATGGTGTTAGTGAAAAGACCAGCCATTTCGGATCCAGGGAACCGTGTGTACAAGAAGTTCCAGAAAATGTACCACGGACCATATCAGATAATCAGAGATTTGAGGAATAACGCATATAGAATTCGGCACTGTGAAACGGATCACGAAGTGACCACGAATTCAGCAAATTTGAAATTATATTACCCTCCCGAAGATTTTGATGAAGAAAATGAACAAGCCCTGGTCATGGAAACATTTAGAGATGAATCCGCTTTTGACATAAATAAGAATAAGGAAGAAATAGAAAATAGAGCTCAAGCATTCGAGTGCGAATGCGAATTGGAGAAAGTATATTGGGAAATTAAAGAAATAATTGAATTTATTGAAGAAGAAAATTCCAATTTAAGAAAAGAAAATGATGAAATAAGGAAACGGGTAGGGATAGACCAAACCCGTAAGGGAGAATGAGGTTCTGGGAACTTAAAGTCCAGACAATGAAAGAAAGAAAGAAAGGGTAGGGACAGAGCATACCCGACCTACACAATTACCGGATACGACTTAAAAGAAGTAAAAACAACAGTAAATACGGATGACGTTATGATGGATTCGACGGAAAGGAAATACAAATTAAATTGAAATAAATTTCCTCAAAATTTTCGAAAATTTATTTACCTAAGGAGGGGAGAGATGAACCCTTGGGCCATAGGGTCCATGACGGTCGAACCAATGTCCTTAAGGAAGAAATGAAAGAAAGGTATAGTTTCTTAAAGGAACGGAGAGAGATTTTAAGCCAGGAATATAGCTTAACATTGTGCAAGCGACTAGGGACAGATGCTCCTTAGATGAGATCACCCCACTCGACATGCCAGAGAGGGCTGGTCACGAGTATTAATAACTGAGTGGAATCTTCCACCGTGATAGAAAGAGAAGCCTGAATCGGAATTCAAGCTGACGTGGCTGGAAATTGACAACGTCGCATACGCGCCATAAGAGGAATAATTAAAATTAACACGTTTACGAGCATAATAATGAGTAAACAAGCACAGTACAGTGAATCATTTTGAATGAGAGATTTTTCAGTATAGATAAACCATGTAATAATTGTGCAGAAATAAACTGCCGACGTAAGACGACGTCATCGGTGAATTACCTAAGCCTCTGTGGAGGGGAGAGAACAAAAAGAATGCAACACCCACACAATTGAGGACGAGAAATTAATTAATATCTCCAAATTGCACGATCGATTCTTAGGTGCAATAAGATCATTTGACATTGAGAAGACGAGCTTTCGGAAGGTATAATTTTTATATTTGTGGCACCATTATTTTAGAAGTTGACCACAGGAAAGGCTTGAGTCTTATTTTTTTGTAGTAAAACAGTATAAAGCTTCGGGCGTTTCCAAGCCAATCATGCAGTATTCGAACGGCCCGAGGGGTATCGCCACGCATCACGCATCACGAATCCGTCCAGGAGGACGTGAAGTTATATCAGCACATGCAGTTATTCTGAGAGCCCGTGAGGGGACGTAACGCTGTATCACGTCACATCGCATGCAGTATTCAGACAGCCAGAGGGCACGTGACTGTGTCACATCGTATGCAGTCCTACGAGCATTCCGTGAGGGGAAGTGCTGCTCCACGACGTAGAAGTAATCATTCCGACAGTCCGTGAGGGGACGTAACTCTGCGTTACATCGATAACAGCTACCAGTACTCCTTGAGGGGAAAAACGCTGTCTTACACCGCCGAAGTAAGATCAAATAGCCACCGGCGTCACAGTAGTAACGACTTGCTTGCCTCTATAAGGAGCATTCAAGACGAAATTTTAAAGTATCGCCGTTGTGAAATATTAGGAAAATCCTAATTATAGGATTTAGGCCCGACTGTATACAAGTTAAAGTGAAAATTCGCAAGATATAGTCATAGCAGGCTGCGAAAGTCGGACTTAAAGGCGATAGGTCGTTAAATGTTTAAACGAAGAGATCATAACGTACGGAAGTATCGTACCAGACAGATAAACTGTTATTTAAATTGAAACAACCTAAAAAGGAAGAACAGAATAAGGTTCGAACGTAGGAGTGTTAAAACAGTTCAAATAAATAGAATAGGAGACTATAAACATTAGCTCCAGAAAGCAGGCGAACAATTCTAAATAGTACTAGAATCGAGAAGTGCTAGCTGCTAGAAACTAAATCTATAGGTCTTAGAGGAGACCTCGATCCATATAGACTCTCGTTAGGATCAATAGACAGATCGACAGGGAAGCCGTTCAAGCTAGATAATAGCCAGTTATCCAGGATAGGAATAGCAGAATTGAACTCCAGGGAACAGTAGATGTTTCAGGACTTTCGCATTTCTTCAGAATAGGAAGCCGACATCAGATAAATCTCACCCTTGGAGACGGGAATTAAAGAAGATCACGTGTGATAGGCTCAGAAGTACGGCCTAGTGATCGAGTAATTGTGAAGTGTAAAATAATCAAGATTGTGTGTTAGATAATATTTTTAGTGTTATTATGTGTTCAAAAGGGACACACTAGTATATAAAAATGTCGTCAATATTAAGTGTTCTAGATATAGGTCAAAAAGTGTTTCTACGTAAGATGAATACCTTCAATATGGTGTAAAAAGTTCAAAGTGGGCCCCAAAAATGAAACACCACACCAGATTTAAGATCATGGGATGATCTGAAAATATGTAAGTACAAAATTCATTTTTATTTTGGTGTCAGAAATTGATTGTGTGCAACTCACCGGAGTTTTGAGTGAAAGGGATGTGTTTTAATGAATGAATAATGAATAATCAAGAATACGGTCTCAACAATAATAAATAAATAGAGAAATTATGAATAATTATGTAAAGAATAAATTCCGTAGAGGAAATAGGTGAATAAAGGGTTAATGTATTTAACAAATGTCATAAGAGCAAGCGAAATATCATTTAATTATCATAAAAGACATTGAAATAAAGTAAAGTTGAGATATGAAAGAAATAGCTTTTGAGCTTGTATAAAGAATAAAGATAATAATAATAATAATTAAATATGGAAATGTTAAATAAAAATCAAATAAATTGATATGAACATAAGAACGTTAAGCCTTAACGTATGTGTAAGAAATGAGGTTATATGGAATATTTTAAAACAGGGAGCGATTTATCGACCATGGAAAGATTAATATGTGAATTAAAATAATATGAATTGTTACTAAAGAGATTTACCAGTTCTTGGGAAGACATTTTCGGCTTAAAATAATGCCTTAGCGCATAATGAGCGCAAATATAATATTAAAGTGTCACGCTAGGAACGCGTAGTGGTTGAAATACTTGGTACATTACTTATGGAGGGTAGTTGATTGCAGTGAATTGATAATTGTGTAAGTCCTCTATTAGTGACATTAGTATCACGAGGCATTGTGTATGTATTTAAAAAGGGAGCTAATATATGGTATTATTGAGCGTATGTCATATGGGCCACGGCCGACTCTAAATCGCATTTTGGATAAGTCCTCTGTACGGGATTAGTTCCCGAGGCACCTGAAGAGATTCGAATGCAGGATCTTCTTATGATAAAAGCCCCTGAAATTCTCCGTCGTCGTATGTGTATTTAATCTTCCCAATCAATGAGGACCCTCTCATAATTAATAAATGCCAAGGATATGAAAATGGTCTGTGAACCAAAGAATAGTTGTTTGAATGTTACGGTACAATAAAGCCCGGTCTCCTCAGAACTGGATAGAATGGAAAGGTTTGTTTTGAAAGCCTTGAAAATAAGCTACTAATGTTGGGTCAGACAGGATGGCTCCGCCACCCTAAGATGTCATAAATCGCACCCCTTGTAGTAGAGACTAGCTCTTTTAAAGCGAGGGGAACAGAGACCGTCTCGTAAGCTGTTGTAAAAGAGAAATGAATACACCAGGAGTGTTTAAAGTTGTAAACGACCCGGGCGTTGAACCGAGGTCCTTAAAGATAGATATTTCGTTTGCCGGTTCAGATCGTAGTTTCTTATATGATAATGGTCTATTAAGACATAAGAGATAAATAACAATCCCTATGGTAATAATGTAAGGACGTGGGATTCCACGAGTTGATTGAAGGCAACTGAGTTCGGGAGTAACTATAGTTTTTTGACTGTGTCAAGTACCTTCACGCTCTGGAGTACACAATTGATTTTCTGATTACCTTGATATATTTGTGAAATAAAGAGAGATGATAACAACTGAATGTGTGGACATGCCCAAAAATATTGAGTTAGATAATTAACCTAGATTTTTAAATATAATTATATATTTGTTCTTGAGAAATAAGAAATATAAAAGCTAGTGTTTGAGGTGTACAAGAATGACACCGTCATAATGTAAATGCATGGAGCCAAAGAGCTCAGAATTATGTAAACTTAATGTTAGTGCTTTATGGAAGTGAGACTAAGTAAGAATTGATGGTTTATGTGGAAACCACAGGTTTTGAATACAATATTTGTTTATTTTATTTTGTGATCCCTTGTTCATTTGGAACAAGCAGTTGATATTTGGGTCAGTAATTAATTTGTTTAATATGTTTGTAGCGCCATTAATTTTATTAATTAAATGTGTTTAAATAGGAGTTGATTTTGTTGTTATTTTTGCAAGTGTATCCTCTAATTAATCCAAAATATGTGAGTCACAGAGGGGGGGAACTTACCGCTGCCCCGAAATTCCGAATTGAGCTACGCTGGTATACTGTGATTGGCATATTTCTTGCTAAATGGGCACAGTAGTAATAATTTCACCACGGCAAACTGCGTCATTTTCGAGATGCTAATAAACCCAATATGAGTAACCATCACGTGCGCACAATCTAGTTCCTTCGAGAAGCAATGGAACATTATATTTCACGTATGGTGCAATCAATACGTCACTACTGGAGCCAAGGTACGCGTCAATGAATGGACAAGCCCCAGGTAGAAGGGGTGATTTGACTATGAAGTGGGGGCTGCTTACTACCACGTGACAAGGAAGATATAACCGCACACTCGCATCTACAGAGTCATTAGTGAACGACAAGTCATTACAGAACAATTGTTCTGACCACAATAGGAGAGCGTCAACTGAGGGTCTTAGCTAATGAGCTGAGCCAATATTCGACTTCCGACTTCAAACCGTACAGCGTGATGTCTACCCAAGATACATATCAGTCCGCACTGACTTATAGATCAATTTTACAATCAATCTACAAGTCGCAACGGACTTGGTTATGTTAAACAGTATCAAATGACATACTACAACATTTTTTTAGAAATATGAAACGCAACATCGAGATCATCTTGCACACTTTTTTTATGATGATACTTCAAAAGGGTGAGCAAACAATTAAATATCCGACGTCTCTGTAATATGTAACTTCAAGATAGATTCAATTCATTAATGTTTATTTCCTTTTAAAATTAATTGCCGCATTGAGTAATTTTAAATTCAATTGTGTGACTATCACTATTCTGTTTTATTAATATTTTGTTCTTGAGTCAATAAATTCATTTTCTTTAACGTAATGCCTATTTCTTTCATTGTAGTTAGTACTTTAAGGCAATCATGCTCCTTGATTAAATACTGGATTGGTTAGATAACTTTGTCTCACTACGGCCCGGGTAAGTGGTCTCGACTCTACTGCTGATAGCCGAGGTTAAATCAATAAATTTCGATTCACTGTCTTAAATAGGAATCTGGCGCTCAACAACAACTTATTATAATATACTATCACAGGTAAGGTCACACCACAGTGTATATTATTTATTCATATTATGTTTGTTTTTATTGAACCACAATAGTTAACACCACGTTAAAGGACTTTTAAAAATGTTACACAATAGTTTGCAAATAGCGGCCATGTATGTGTGCAAATCCATTCCCCGGATCAATTCAAACGCGGTGAAACCGAATTGAATGTTTTTTTTTTTACAGAGGTAGCACTAGCAAAGGGCACCTCATATTCATGTTTAATATCGCTATAGCACGTTGTATTTCAACAAGCTACTACAACCAACATTCAATCATACTCCTTGAAAAGGACAAAGAGTTATAACAATACCCATGCATTTAGGAGAAAGTAGGCTATATGTTCTTTACTGAACATCTTGTTTCATTATGAAACAGTTTCTCCCACCAATGAGAGCTCAAGAAACAGTTGTGTGACCAATTAGATAAGGGTACCTTCGCGCATGCGCTCAAAATCCATCATTTCTATATAAATTACCGAAAGTGCACCGTCCATATGTTCGCGTAAATAAACTGGTGAATATGAGACAAGAAATAGCACTGTACCTTAATATCCCCAAAACCAATTTCTACACAGCGCGTGGTTGTGAAACGACTTCGGTGACAGTTTTACTGAATACTGGAGCACAATCTGAACATATGGCATTGAAGCACACAGAGAGCATGCGTCGGTTGTCCAGAGAGCTTGGAAATCAGAGATATACTACCCACCGCAGCGCCCGATCACAACATTCTAGTGACTGAACAGATATTTATGAATATTTATGTTAAAACATATAATAAAGTTATAATTATTGTCGAACATAAACAGTTGTATGCAACTCGCCTATAATGGTAATTAAGACACTCGTCTGGAAATTATAAATCGCGCATACGCTCGTTTTATAAAAATACTCGTGTCTTAATTATAGCCATTATAGGCTCGTTGCATAATGTACTATTATATTATTGAGTATTTAGTGTCATTATGATGGAGTTTGACTATCAAATTTAGTAGCGACAATTTTAGGAGTATATTCTGGCCAGCTGCAGAGTACACTAACGTGCACCCACCAGCAATCAGCGAACTAGTAAAATGTGTGGTCATGTGTGTAACGTATAACCCTGCACATTGTCCTGTACATTTCTGAAAGCAAATACATTACAGTAGAGCGTCGTTTATCCGGACTAATTGGGTCCGAAAGTGCTCCGGATAACGATTTTTCCGGATAATCAAACATGCATTTATTTCATCGGAAAAAACATGCACAGTATATTATGGTAATAACCACCAAGCTTCTCATTTAGCTGCGACGCTTTCTCACATAACAAAGGTCCAGAAATGGGATCTCCCTTACTTCTTGTCTGAATAAACCATAAGTACACCGCTTCTTCCAATTTTTATCTCTAGCTCTTCTCATGGTTCTGCTCTTTTTAGACCCTTCTTCCCTATCTAACTTCGATGCATAATTCAGAATTTCAACGTTCCTTTCTTCAAATCATAAATTGTGGATTTTCTAACACTAAGTCTTCATTAGACACTGCACACTCTCATCTTTATCCAGTTTATTAATGATCTCCACCTTCTTCTCAATGGATAAAACATTGCGATTTCGTTTTTCTTTTTTGTCACTCGTAGAAGCCATTTTCACAGCGTAATACAGTACTGTACACACAGTACAGTACACACACTCACATACTGTAACACATTGAAACATTATAGAGCAAACAAGCGGGAGGGGACATAAGAGACAACAATTGAAAACGAGAACCAACTCACTACTGTAGGCAGCACGCGCTGCTTCGTCTTTTTTTTATTATTATCATTTTTTTTCTCGTCCGGATAATTGACGTACCGGTTGTTTGACGTCCGGATAAACGACGTTCTACTGTACTAGCATTCTTCGCCGCCAGCGTGTTGTGCATTTAGTGCAATACAGAATATGAATCCGTTAAGACTGTCCATAACTAAAGCCATGCGCAGATACTGATATAGTTTGCATGGCTGAGCGGATAGCGGATAAGCTGTGGATAATGTTTAGAGTAAATTTGTGTATAGTACAATGTTGAACTGAATTCTTAAAAAAGTAATTTATTTTTTGCTAAGATCTGCGTCTTTCTCGTTTGTTGCTATTTCCCTATTTGCTTCCGCTTGGATTGTATGAGAATAATAGAGAATTGAGAGAAGCCAGTCATGGAAATGCCCTCAATTAGTGTAGACTAATTTAAAAAAAAACAAGTCCTTTATACCTGCGCTTGCCTGCGTGGGTATATCTGACGACTAAGTAAATGCTATTAGCCACCCGCTGTTTCACATGCCGTTACTCAGAGGGGAAAAAACTCAGTGAACATTATCTTGCGATTCACACACAGCATAGGGGAACAAATTTCTCCTCAAATGTCTATAGGTGTTGCTTTAATACTTTATCTAATAACTTAAACATATTTTTGTAATGTCAGCGTATTCGGGTAACAAACGTGCGGATGCGGATAAAAGTCGTGCGGATGCGGCGCGGATACGGGGTGGATACAGATTACGTTTAGTTTATTCACGCATGGCTCTATACATTACCAAGTGGCCCATGAGGCTCACAACTCGTGGGATGTGGGTTGGAGACCATGTGGCACCACCTAAGTTGGGCATTGCTTTCACGTATTCTACTTGCGCCGGGATCCATTCTCTCTCTTTCCTGTTGACCTCCCTTTGTCCACTCTTGTTCTCCTCCGACCCTGGTAATATTAGGGTATCAAAGGGTGTCTTCTATTTTCCCACCTTAATTGACCTACAACTTTTCATCCCGATTTCTTCATTTTTTCAAGTGGTCGGACCCCTTCTTTTCTTTTCATGGTAACTCTCGCCTTCTGAAGAAGGCCCTAAGGAGAAAGTATGTGTATTCCCACCATTCCGTCATGCATAGCGATAAAAGACCACCTCGTAACGCAGTGACTCTCATTCTTGCCAAGTAATCGTCAGGTCCGGGTTCGATTCCTGACCCTGACAAGATATTTAATTTTGGGGTGAGGTTTTGAACGGTGTTCTCTCAGCTTCGTGAGACAGAACTGAGAAGAGGTGGATTCGATTACCACCTCCTCATTCCTAAAAGTGGGTTTCCCACTAAAGTAAGGCCACGGCCGCCTCCTTCACTAATCTTCATCTCGATTACAAATACACACTTAACAATGACACAGGTTATCAGATACATTCCACACACACACGCAAGTACCTGACCACAATGTGTCGCAAAGCCCCAAAATAAATCACAAAGGGCTTATAGAAAGTTGGCGGCCCTAGAGTTCGTAAGTTACGCAGAGTTTTTCCAGCGACTTTAGAATGAACCCTCTCCCATATTCATGGCTCTACTTCTTTTTTTCTTCGAGAGTTGTGGGCATTAGTTTTTCCTTATCTTTCATTTCCCTTGTCCTATTTCACTTTCCTCTCTTAGTTAGATTTCATTCGAAAGCTACTTATTGCAATGTGAATTATGTCGAGACTTCCGGAAAATATCTGCATATCTTCGCGTTTCACAACCCCCAGATCCCAAAACTACCGTCAATACGAGCATTTATACAGAGTCTTTCATATAAAGTAAGAACGGCAAGCGGCAGCTTTGTTATTCGCTGCTACGGCGGCCTTGGCCGAGCTTGTGGCGCGCCATGGCCCCCTGCTGTTCTATTGAAAGCGTGCGCGCATAGTACATAATTATATGAGGACTGTTTCTTCCCCAAGTTCCGATGTATAAAACTAACAGATTGACATACCAAACTGATTTTACTACTAAATGTTTGCTTGTTTTATTCGTATGTCTCAACATAATCGCCAAAACGATTGAAAATTTTGTCGTATCATTACACCAGCTTTCCAATGCCCTCGGCAAAATATTCTGCCGCCACTGAGGTGGGTACGTATGGACAGTCACCTGAAGTTTTTTAGGTAGATTTCATTAGAAAGCTAACTATTGCAATGGGTACCATGTTTCGACTTCCGGAAAATTTCGACATATCTTCGCGTTTCACATCCCCCAGACCCCAAAACCACCGTCAGTTCAAAAGTTTATATATAATTTATGTATATATGTATCTATCTATATATATATATATATATATCAGTTTCTTGTGGACACGATAACTGCCGTAATTGTGCACCAATCACTTTGAATTTTTTACATAACATGTATCCCTATAAAATCTCGGTCGAGTTCGTTAATGGGCAAAATCGGTCGAAGAAGGGGAAAATGGGGGGCTTATTTCGAAAAAGTGAAATTTCGCTATAACTCTCTTAATACGTGAAATATCGAATCCATTCAAAGTTCATAATATGTGTCGTATAAGTGCCAAAAATTTATGTCAAATAAGTTTTTTGATAGCACCAACCATTGACCAAAGGGGTGGGAAAAAGTGGGTTTTTCGGGAAACATTAATCATATCTCTCTTAATAGGCACAATATCAAAACCGTACAAAATGGACAATATTCCTCCAATAATTACCTAAAACTTTTGTCTGAAAGAATTTTCGATATGACCCACCATTACGCCACGGAGTGAGCAAAATGATTTAAATTATAAGAAAATTCCAAGTGCCAAGAGTGGTTGCCATGACAACTTTACTTTTAATTGATACGGGTTGAGCCATCAGCAGTTGCTATGACAACGCCACTGCACGAGATCACATTCTGTTTTCATATGTCTGTGGGAAGCGACTTCGGTATCGGAACTGGTAGCATGCTGAACTTCTATGCCCAAGGTCGCGGGTTCAAACCCGGCTGAAGTCGTCGGATTTACTAAGAGCGCCAAAAAACCCTGAGTATGCTTTCCTTCGGAGGGGAAGTTTCAACGTTCGTTGCGAGTTGATGGTTCCGGTGGCATCTAGTAGCCAAGTTCACAGCTAGGTGTCGTTGATGGTAGTATTTTAAATTATGTAGCCTATTTTAGGTAGATTTCATAAGTAAGCTAACTATTGCAATGGGTGCCATGTTTCGACTTGCGTAAAATTTCGACATATCTTCGTGTTTCACATCCCCCAAACCACCGTCAGTTCAAAAGTTTATATATATGTGTGTGTATATATATGCATATATATCAGTTTGTTGTGGACACGATAACTGCCGTAATTTTGCACCAATCACTTTTATGTTTTACATAATATGTAACCCCTTAAAAAATCGGTCGAGTTCGTTAATGGGCAAAATCGGTTAAAGGGGGTGAAATTGGGGGGGGGGGGGGCTTTTTTTTTTCGAAAAAGTGAAATGTCGCTATAACTCTCTTAATACGTGAAATATCGAATCAATTCAAAGTTCATAATATTTGTCGGATAAGTGCCAAAAATATATGTCAAATAGGTTTTTTGATAGCACCAACCATTGACCAAAGGGGTGGAAAAAAGTGTTTTTTTCGGGAAACATTAATCATATCTCTCTTAATAGGCACAATATCAAACCCGTACATAATGGAAAATATTCCCCTAATAATTACCTAAAACTTTGTCTGAAAGAATTTTGATCTGACCTACCATTACGCCAAGGGATGAGAAAAATGATTTCGGAATTAAAGAACATGCCAAGTGCCATCAGAGGTTACCGTGACAACGATTCTAAATTGATGAGGGATGAGCTATCAGAGGTTGCCAAGACAACGCCATTGCACGAGATCACATTCATTTTTCCATCTGACTGTGGGAAGTGGCTAACTGGTAGCATGCTGAACTTATATGCCCAAGGTCGCTGGTTCAAAGCCGGCCAAAGTCGTCGGATTTTCTAAGAGCGCTAAAAATCCCTCAGCATTCTTTCCTTTAGAGGAGAAGTTCCAACGTTCGTTGCAAGTTGCTGGTTGCGGTGGCATCTAGTAGCCAAGTTCACAGCTAGGTGTCGTTCACGTTAGGATATGGTACAAAATTAGGAACTACTACTTAAAATTGACCGTCTGCAGACCTTACCTGAATTACACACTAAAACAGTCATCAAAATTAACACCGATTATCAGATTCTACACACCCGGGGTTACATGACCACGTTGTCGCAGCCCCTAAACTGAGGAACCAACAAAAATCTCTGCGGGAGATAAAATTTTGCGAGAAGAAGTAACAGACTGTCAGATAGTTACACATCAGTTCCAAACCTAGCATAAGGACAGTGTGATCAGAAGTATAAAAATAAACCTCGAATGACAAGAAGGTTACCATCCCCATAGACAATAAAATGATAAAAATATGCATACAAAAACGAAAAAAAGTTGATTTATAACCTCCAAATGTAAAATACTTTCTTGCAATCAATGAGGTCTGATCCTCCTACGAAAACCTGCATATTTTGCCTATTATAGCCAATCCCCTAGTTTGCCCGGTGAAATCTACCTCCGCCTTCCGGCGTGCCGAGAGGATTTTTTCTTTTTGACGAGGCGTTGCCGCCCAACCATACCTTCAATTCTCGAAAAAGGTGCAAATAATTCAGTGCTGGTTTAGACTAAACGGTAGATGGTGCAAAACTTCACACTTGAATTCTTTGTAAAAGTCTATCGTAACGTTGGTCCAGTGCGGTCGTGAATAATTTCCCCCTTCTTTAGAATTGAAGGTATGGTTGGGCGGCAACGCCTCGCCAAAAAGGAAACACTTCAGGAGACTCTCCAGACGTACACACCTCAGAGGCGGCAGAATATTTTGCCGAGGGCATTGGAAAGTTGGTGTAACGATACGACAAATGTTTCAATCGTTTTGGCGATTATGTTGAGACATAAGAATAAAACAAGAAAATATTTAGTAGTAAAATCAGTTTGGTATGTCAATCTGTTATTCTTATACAGTCCATTGGAACTTTAAAAAGAACACCAAAGAAAAAACAGCCCTCGTATGTACTCTGCGCGCGCTCTTAATAAAACAGCAGCGGGCCATGGCGCGCCACAAGCTCGGCCAATGCCGCCGTAGCAGCGAATAACAAAACTGCCGCTTGCCGTTCTTATTATATATGAAAGACCCTGTATATAACATATTTAAATCTATATGTATCACTTTTTGTGGACACGATAACTACAGTCATTTTGCACCAAATAATTTCAAATCTATACATAAAATATAACCAATTCAAATCTCAGTCGGCAAAATATGACCAAGTTGGTAGAAATGAGGGCCATTTTCGGAATCGTGAAATATCGCTATAACTTAATTAGTAGGTCTATGTCAAAAATCGAATCCATTCAAATCCCGTACTATTCTTGGATAAGGGCCAAAAGCTTATCTCAGTAAATTTTTTGGATAGCATCAACCATTGGACAACCATTGAGTTTTGAGAAAGAAAAGTACACCTCCCTTAATAGGCACAATATCAAAACAGTACAAATGGTCAATAGTCCTATAATAATAATAATAGTAATAATAATAATAATAATAATAATAATAATAATAATAATAATAATATAGTGTGTATATGAGAGGTTTTTGGGAAAAAAGAAGAAAGGTCCAGAATGAAACATGAAAATTGATTGTGTTGTAACGCTCTCCTTATGGGGAATTAACGAATAAATAATAATAATAATAATAATAATAATAATAATAATAATAAAATAATAATAATAATAATAATATCGTAAGAACAAAAACCTGACAATCGACTGTTTAGCTTTCGCAGATGATGTTGCAATTTTCTCTAATTCTCTTGACACGGCCACACAACAAATCAATCAATTACAGGTGCAAGCAGCAAAGGCAGGTCTTCAGATTTCGTTTGAGAAAACGCAGTTTATAACGAACATCAAGTCAGAACCCAGATAACTTGCGGTGAATGGAGGACAAATAACACAGGTAGAGAAATTCAAATACCTGGGTGAATGGATTGAGCCCAACATTCGTGAAAAATAAGCCTTCGTGGCACGGATTAACAAAATGGAAATGGCTTACCATTTAACCAAAGACATTTACAAATCACGATCAATGTCCTTCAAGGCCAAACTGAGGCACTTCGTTACCGTTATTCGCCCGGAGGAGTTATATGCATCAGAATGCCTTGCGATGAATAAGAAAGGCCTGGAAGAACAACTCGAAGCCAAAGAAAGGAAGATTCTGGGAAAGATCTTGGGCCCGGTCAAGGAACGAGGAGAGTATAGAAGACGACACAACGATGAACTCTTATCTACATGTGGAGAAAATAACGGACACCATTCGAAAAAGAAGACTCTCCTTTTATGGCCATTTAACACGAATGAACTCCGGAAGATTGTCCAATCGAATCTGTGCCTACTTTGTGGGAAAGAAAACCAAAGGTATCTGGTTTACAGAGGTGGAAAAAGACCTACAAGAACTGGGGATATCACATGAGGACATCTTGGAACGTGACTCTTTGAAGAAGAAACTTGGGGAGATACAGAGTTTTCAGCCAAAACCTATATTGAAAACCGGCAAGAAGTGGACCGAAGAACGAAGGGAAGCTCACCGAAGAAGAATGCGCGAATACTGGGCCAATGTGAAAGAACGAGGGAAAAGGCAGTTGAAATAAAGTGGTCCATAGACGACCGAAACGATTTTTAAAAAAATATTAATAATATCGTATGACCTCGGGTGCCGGGTGCAAGCTTTGTTATTTGACACCCAGAGGGCAGCTTGCATGTCGAATTTCGTCGTTCCATGGAACGCTATGAAATTCAAGGAGGTAAGATATCCAAACTGCTTGACACTATAGTGCTTTTAGTAGAGAATGGAGTTTTTGGGATGGCGGAAAACCCGAGATTAATTTGCCATTATGAACACGGCCTACTTAATCAAACGGGTTTTTTAACATGACCTCGGGTGCCGGGTGCAAGCTTTGTTATTTGACACCCAGAGGGCAGCTTGCATGTCGAATTTCGTCGTTCCTTGGAACGCTATGAAATTCAAGGAGGTAAGATATCCAAACTCCTTGACACTATAGTGCTTTTAGTAGAGAATGGAGTTTTTGGGATGGCGGAAAACCCGAGATTAATTTGCCATTATGAACACGGCCTACTTAATCAAACGGGATTTTTAACATGCCAACAACGTATGACATGCATGTCGTGATCTTTGTCGCCTTTTAAAAAAAATCACTTACCACGGCCAGGAGCGAACCTGCAAGCTTGGGGTTGGTAGTCCGACACGTTAACCACTCACCCACCGTGGCAAGCTATAGTTCTATGAAAAGTACCTAAAACTTTTGTCTGAAAGATAGGTATACAACAATTGACAAATTTACTGAATTCGAAATATTTTTGATTGGCCGATTATATCAACCTCCACCTCCTGGCGAGCCGAGAGGGATTTATTCCTTATTTTAGTACATGTTAGTTGTAAGTCAGCATTAATTGCAATACTCATTTTACTTTAATTTTAACGATGTATTTATTTATTTCATTATTTATTTATCGTATGGCTTTTAGTGCCGGGAGTGTCCGAGGACATGTTTGGCTCGCCTGAGTCTGTAGCTGCTTCCAGCGGACACCCTTATTAGGGTGAGCTACTAGTTCCGTTCAATTTCAAGTAGTTCCAACTTTTGCCACCGGATATCAATGATACCTAGTGGTGAACGTTGGAACTTAGATAGAGCGTTCTGTCCAAATCTAACCTAACAATTTAGCTTCACACAAGTTTAGTCTGTGAAAGGATCTTTTACATGCCATAAATCTATGACATGGGACAGCCAGCTTTACTTCCCCTCCGAAGGAAGGCACACTGAAGGAGTTTTAGCGCTCTTAAAAAATCCGACGACACTGGCCGGGATTGAACCCGTTATCTTAGACACAGCAGTTCAGCATGCTACCAACTACGCCACCGAAGCCGTTATTTTAACAATCATTCACATCATCATAATCACCACCAAAAGTACGTGGTCATACGAATCCATAAATGAAGCCCTGCGCGGATGCGGATAACCGTAAAATTTGTCACCATGCTGATTTAGTTTGCATTGTTGTGCGAATAGTCGATAAGCTGCTGATAATGTTTGGAGAAAATTTGCGGATAGTTTTTAGAATACAATCTGAACTTGTTGAATAACATTATTAAGACCCGGATGTTTATGGCATATCATATTTTTCAGTTATGTTTTTTTTTTTCATGACAAATGTAAGATAATGATTTAAGCTAATCTCATTCAAATAATGTCATTAAGCATAATTAACACTCCGAACAGGAAAGGGTTACACTTCTGGCTGTATTGCATTCATTTTGAACATAGCACATGACATACAGTACATAGCCTAGGGGAACGACTTTTTCCTCAAACGTCTAAATATGTTGCTGTAGTAATTTATGCTTTATCTAATAAAAATATTATTGTAATGCCAGTAGATTCGGATAACAAACGTGCGGATGCGGGGCGGATGCGGATAACAGTCGTGCGGATAACGTTTTGTTTATCCGCGCAGCGCTCCATCCAAAACTACAAAATCGCTTTCAGGAAGTAATCCAATGATAGAGTTTAATGCCATTGTAATCTTTAGTTCGGAAAGTTGCAGAACGAAGTACCCCACGTGGAGAGAAATCCTGTACCGGAAGGGAGAAATAGTTGCAAAGGACATGGAGTAGATAACACTTTCCCCGCAAGAAGCAAGCTCTAATGTGGGCACTTTTAGCGAGCGACTACTAACACACAGTTATCAGCAGGCTGTCGAAAGTGACCGCTAACAACGCAAATAGAGATCACAGACAATATCGTCACCTGTGACAACTACAAAACTCGAGAATAAATTGTACAATTTGGGTTATCATAGCATATCAGATGTGTATCCCACATAGGCGTTAAGTGGGTGGTGTAAGGCACATTCCACTGGGCTGAGTAACTAGCGTTTGGAGATCCGAGATTCGAATTCCGGCGCTGACAGCGACCATCAGGGTGTGAATTTTCTCCACGGTTTTCCACACAGGCAAGTACCCGGACAGTACCTTATTTCAAGCCCCGGGATACAGAACCCAGTCCTAGTCCCAAATAATATAATACAGTTACAACGCTGATACTTCATCACAATAACACGGTTATCATACATATTCTACACACACCCCAGCACATGGGACTGATATCCAAGATTTCCCAAGGTCATGAATAAATCAACAACCATTAACAAAGGTACCCAGATACATTCTTCAGGCTCGTAAACCAACTCCCTTTCCCGTTGTATGGCCAAGACTTTTCCATACAGACATACATCAAATCGAAACGTTGTAAGAGTGCAGAAATCTCTGATTCTCTCTGACGGAGTTTTTGATATTGTTACTTTATTTAGGGTTTTGGGGAATCATGTTCATCAACCCCATGTATTGGGGTGACTATAGAATTTGTCCGATCAACTGTGTCTCTGTGCTGGTGTAGTAATATGTGAAACTGTAAATCTGTGGATCAAGTATTGATATTCGTGCCGAGTCACTTGAACTAAAGTACCATCCCTGCATTATTCTGGAGCGAGTGTGGACACACTACCAATTCCACACACACACACCTAAGAACACACAGCTGATGACCATAATGTCCCAAGCCGAAAATGGGATACGTAATCAACTGACTAATGCTTGAAATGTCTTTAGTCTGACAAGAATAAAGGTACATACTGTAGTAATCAGATAACTACGCGTACCTCTAGGGAAGAACATGCTCCAGGCAAATGCCCAAATAGTACCTGGAGCATCTTCCCCAATCCTTAACCAAAATAGTCACATTCACATACACTACTACAGTCACCAAAAAGTCATACAGTAGGTTACCAGACACAAGCACATGGGGTTGGTGACTAACGATGTAACTGAAGTAACAAACAGGAACTGTAGGGATAAAAAAGTAAAGCAAATGAATTTAGGGGGTAAGTGAACGAAAGGGTTCGTATGTCAGTGCTGTGAACAGCGTCCTTCTTCAGCTAGTCCGCGCAATTATGTTTGAGTTCCGTTGCAGAAAATTCATAATTTTCATTTTAATTGCAATTTATAAAAACGAAACAAGAACACACTGCAGGTTGATGAAGCTACTGTATATTTCTAGCAGATTGAGCATTTGGTACACAAATTGACAAGATTTTGACAAATTCAAATGTTGCACTTAGTCTGCAAGAATTAATTTTCAAACAAAATGTGATAAATGATTAAATTTAAACTCAACAAGTAGTTCCGTGAAGAACTATACAGCCTATTTTCATATATCCTGCTCATATTAATTGCCTCTATCAACATACAAAATTTCAGTTTGATTGCTATGTTAGATTCGTAGATACTGAGAACCGACTAAATATTGCAGATGGTAACCAGGTTGGATTTTTATTTATGTACTATTACATGAAGATTATTGTGTACGTGAAGATTTTCAGACTTCAATCACATGATTAGGACACAAGAAGTAAAAACGAGATTTTAAAATCTCGCACAGCTGCCATCTTGTGGTTATGAAAACAATTGAAATAAATTAGATACCAGTGGATTAACATTTGTATAAGCATTAACGTGCAATGTTTCACTGCACTCAGATGGTTAAATCGCTAGAAACGTCCCTTTAGATATTTATACTTCGCGTCGCCGCCATGTTGGATTAGTGCTCACCAGGTTACTGAAAGTCATATAGATGAACTTATATTCCGAGCCTCTATGAACATAAAAAAAAATAGTTTGATTGCTGGAAAAGATTCTTAGATATTGAGAACCGTCAAAATATTTCGGATGCTCGCCATTTTGGATTGTTATATGTATATGTCATAGAGTTATGTACCATTAAAGGAAAATTATTGCGTAGCTTCATTATTCAAACTTTCACTTCGATCGCATGATTACGACACAAGAATAAAAACTTAATTTTAAAATTTCGCACAGCCGCCATCTTCAGTTTATGTAAACAATTGAACTAAATTGGATGCCAGTGAATGACAATATGTATAATCATTTACTGTACCACATTTCAATGCGCTCATATGATTAAATCACGAGAAAAATGTATTAGAATGTGTCAACTTCGCTTGGCCGCCATGTTCGTTTCGTAGTGTACAGGTTTTTGAAAGTTACATACATAAACGTGTAGCAGTGCTCTTTATCACCGTTCAAAATTTGAGGTTGATATCATAAACAGTTTCGGAGATATTGAATGCCTGTGAAATATTTCGCACAGCCGCCATTTTGAGGTTATGTAAACAATTGAACTAAGTTAGATGTCGGTACATTACAATGTATATAAACATATACTGTGCCAAGTTTCATTGCGTTTGGTTGGTTAAATCGCGAGAAACGTCCATTTAAAAGTCGCAACTTCGCTTGGCCACCATGTTGGTTTTGTAGTTACCAGGTTTTCAAGGGTCACATCAGTGAATTTCTAGTAGCTCCCTTTATCAGCATACAAAATTCCAGGGTGATATCTGTAATAGTTTCGAAGATATTGAATGCTGGTGAAATATTTCGCACAGCCGCCATGTTGGATTGGTGAGACGTAACAAAATTTGAAGGGCACGGTCGGGGTCGCCCGGAATAGAGCTATGAACTTACCGAGTTTCATTGAAATCTCTCCAGCCGTTTAGATTTTATTAGGGGGACACACACACACGAATCACACACACACACGCACACACACACGGACAAAAGGTGATCTCATAAGCCTATTTTTTCAAAATTGAAAATAGGCTAAAAATAAAATAAAAAATACAGCTATGACTCTACAATATAACATTTTTTAATTCAGTGTTATTGTTTTTGTTTTGATTTAATAATATTATAATCTCTATATACAGGGTGTATCTTAATTATACCGACAAAAGAAATCAGGGACGCTCTGCGTGTTATGTAAAAGACGATGCCGCAATCGGATTGGAGGAGAAAATTTTTCCCTCCGAGAAAATGAGGTTACTTTGTTTCTTCCGGGCGCGCGATTCAAATCTACGAACTCGCCATATTTGCTGAGCTAGAGAGCAAGCCACTGGCCACCGCTGTGCTTCAAGCAAGGGAAGGGAGTGTGATAGAAGGTGACAGAGATATGCTGGCGGGCATGCGCAAATTTCCTCGATCGCCTCGGCTTGCCGCATGCCCGCCAGCATATCTCTGTCTCCTTCTATCACACTCCCTTCCCTTGCCTGAAGCACAGCAGTGGCCAGCGGCTTGCTGCCTGGCTCAGCAAATACGGCGAGTTCGTAGATTTGAATCGCGTGCCCGGAAGTAACAAAGTAACCTCATTCTCTCGGAGGGAAAAATTTTCTCCGCCAATCCGATTGCGGCATCGTCTTTTACATAACACGCAGAGCGTCCCTGATTTTTTGGTCGGTATAATTATTGTTACGTGCAAAGCACTTCCTAACGTTTTTATTTATGCATCTCCTCTACATATCTGTATTCCCTACGTTTAAAGCGCCCGCCTAGATGGCTTAGTGTGGCTAGTGAACTCGAGATTGCAGCATCTGTCGGCACCACTGGCCGGGGGTTGTGTCTTCTACCGCTGGAGTGTGTGAGTGGTGTCTTCTGGTCTCGGCTAATCAAGACATATTTAAAAAAAAGTATTCTACGTCATTAAACAAAAGACTATTTATGCATCATGCCGCCAAAACATTTTAATGGTGTCGTGTGAATATTATTTGGTTAAGCACATTGTCGTAATATGTGGCTAAATTTAATTGGTCCAATTTAAATAATCCTGGTGCATGGTGGGTGGCCTCCTTCGTTTTTTGTCCTCCATCTTGTGGATACTGACTTGTGACTGATCGCTGGGTGAAAAAAGACGCATATTGTGAATCTCGTCAAAGGGGCGAGGGCTTTTGCCCTCGTCCCCGCTAACTTGGGGATTTATCCCAGTATTTGGTGATGCATGAAGAATTAGTGTGCAACTATCATCTGTGATAATCGTGAAAATATTTTCTTGGGCCTTAATATGGAAATGCGATGCTTGGTGTGCTTCTCTTCGACGGCGTTTGGCAGCCATCTCATATTTTATTATATTTTTGGTGATATAAATCCTTTAAGGATACCTAAGTAGTGTTGTAAAAATTAGTGTCTCCCCAAAAGGACTTATTAAGGTATGTGTTGGCATTTTATTTAATTTAAATTTTTGGAGCTCCATATTTTTCATTGTGTACTGAGTGTTTTGTTTTTGTTCTGAAGGTTGACTTTGGCCTAGATTTGTCACCTCTGAATACGTAAAAATTTTGTTAAACAATTTAGTCCGGGGAACACTACTGTTTTTCTTCTAATTTTATTATTTGGCGTCTGGCTAAGGCATTTTCTTTTTATTATATTCTTGTACTGACCAGACGAATCTATTAACACTAGGCCTAATTTTGAGCATTAGTCGGTCGGTTTTTAGTTTGATCCGTTGCCTTTAAAAACTATTTGATCTCGTAATGTCTAGAGTTTGTTTATATTTTTCTGTATTCTCACTGGAGAAGTTCTTTTTTTAATAAGGTAAAATTAGGCGTTTGATATAAATACGTGCTGATATACCTTCAACTGTTCCTGGTCGCCATGGTAACTTGTTGACAGAAGTGCATTGTGGATTTTTGTTTCTGGCGTGGTTTTGAAGTGCGCGTTCATGGGTCATGGTGATGGTGTTTAACTTATTTTGGTTGTAAATTATCCTTTGTTTTTTTTTGTTTTTTTTTTAGTTTTCTTTTTGTACTCCTGCGTTATTCTTTCGGTACCTTGTTTATGGTAAAATTTTGCACTATTTACCTTTTTTTTTTGATTCTCCAAGGACCTCAAAGTTCAGTTGGGAGTATGTCAGGTACATATTAAGTCTTAAATTTGATTTGTGGCCTTTCATTCTCTGACCACAGGTAATTGTTCATTGATATCGACCTTTAAATTTTCTTTTAATCTACAATGAGAATTCTAGCTGAGGTTTTATTTTATTTTTGTAATTTAATGCTGGCTGATGCATGTTCTGTTCTTTGGTGGAGGTGTTCCTTTAAATTTAACATTAAATTTTCTTTTAAAATATTAAGCAACTGTTGTGGCATCATTTCGTTGGTGGCAGTCCTGTGGGTTATCGGACTGTGTCTGTAGACGAGCCTGTGCGTTTCCCTCTTCTCCACCTTCTTCCACCTATAGGTGTTCTTCTGTTGGGGCATGTCTTCTGGCGGTGATTTTGCAGTTAGCGATGCGGACCTCTGAAAAAAGGTAAGTCGGCCCATCATACCATCCAAGCTTATTCCAGGTGTAGCAGTGGTAGCAGAGCGTGGTTGTGTATCGCTTCTGCAGCTATCCCCTCCCCCATACCCGCAGGCTCATTTATGGACCCTTCTGATGCTGATAGGACGGTTGCTGATGGGATGTGTCATGTCAGTGCACTTAATGTTATTTAATGCTAATCCTTGTCGTTTGTTCGGTTTCATGTTTGCCTCTGAGTATCCATGTGGTGATATGTGAAGTGTCCTGTTCCAAGCGAGGTTTCTGTGCTGAATTTTATCCTGTTTGTGATGCAACATTCCCGGTGAAAAAGAAGCTTGGTAAGTGACTGGCATGTGTTCTTGGCATGGGAAATGTGGGTATCTTGATTTTCTGATGGCCTAAATGCTGCGAGTGAAGGCATCGAGGAGCCCTGTCTGAAGCTGTTCGCCCTGTGATTTGTAGCAATTTGTTGTAATTTAGCTTCCTGTTCTCGAGCCAAGCAAGCGATGACATCTGCTATCCTGAGCAATGTTGTGCATGTTTTTGTCGAAATTTCAGGTATCGAGGCAGTGTCGGTGTTTAAGAAGACTGTTGTGTTCCTGTATGCTTCTTTTGCATGAAATTCTGTTGTGATATGCTGCCCTCGTGATATATTTATTATGGAACCATCACGCCTATTGGTGTTAATGAGAAGTGTAGTCCGATTAAATGGGCTAACCCCTGCAAATCTGCCCTCCCTATGTCCCTACTGTGATGCCCAAGGGCACATTTAACGTGCATGTCACTATTATATGGCTAGAAATTCTTCCCAAACTCATTCAAGGTAAGTGTTTGTTTTGAGATGTTTTTATCGCAGTGTGCGATTTGTAAATGTTTGTTCATACACTTACTTTATGCTGCAATCGTTCTGGGATAAGTGTGTATGTTGTGCAAATCGTGTCTGGATGTATGTGTTAACGTTAGATTTTGATTTAGATTTGTAGGGTGGGATAAACATAATATAATAAACATAATATGTAGGTCTGTTTTACGCGGAGATATCTACTCTCTGGGGTTAGCTAGGTTAGAAGTATGGGATTCTTTCTTAGTTTGATCCCTGGGCAGGTTGTATATAGGACTTGCACGATCCGAAGAGTCTCAGGTATGGGACTGGTCTGTTCGATGACATGCAAGTATGTGTCATGTCATGTAATGTAATTGTCAGAGTATTGTGTTTTTAATTGTATTTGTTTGTGTTATGATATCTCTACGACTACATAACTTGCATATTTGAGTATTAATGGGAATTATTTTTGTGGGTGGGTAAAAATTATGTATCGCTGTTATTGGAGTATGTTGTGCGATGAATATGTTGTTGTGAATATGAGGTCTCAGTTCGTGAACAGCCATAATGTAATATGTTTTCCGGTTAGTTAGTTAATATAGGGTCTTCTAAATTTACTGGGGTTCAATTTCTGTTGAAAATTGTGGTCATCAGTTTCTGTAACTCAGCTTGTTTTGCATTTAAAGCCAGTAATCTGTTGTTGCTGGAAATCAGGGTCATCAGTTGCCTCATGCTAACTGTAAATGACATAGGCCTTCTGTTTTAGTTCATGCTATGGCAATCTTGGTCATAAGCCACTGCAAAAACCTCTGAAAAAAGGTAAGTCGGCCCATCATACCATCCAAGCTTATTCCAGGTGTACACCCTGTATATAAAAATGAAAGTTTGTCTGTTTTTTCTGAATTTCCACGGAAATTTGCGATATTTGCGCGTTTAAGACTGTTTTATGATGGGTGCGCGCAAAAATATTTTTTGTCTGTCGTCTGTCTGTCTGTATGTCTGTTTGTCTGTGGACAATTTTTTGAGTCTTTATAACTCGAGAACGGCTGAGTGGATCAACGTAAAATTTGATACAGATATCCCTCAGAGGCACGACACTAATCATTGATGTAACTCTTCTCCGTACCTCTCATAAAAGGCGCCCTACCCCCTTAAAATACATGCTGAAATAGGCGTAGAAGGGTGAAACAAAGCTCATTTTCAGCCTCTCAATGTGAGAAACGAAACGGGGCCCCCGAAAACCACATGTTAGGGCCCTAAAACGAACAGTTTTTGAGATATTCCCAGAAAACTAATTTTACTTAATAAATTAATGAAAGAATGCATGCCGGTAACCATGGCAACTGAATCTCAGAGGTCCATCTATTTCTGTAAGACGCAATGCAATTCCATTTATTACATTACTGTGAAGGTTTGCTAACGGCAATAAGGTTATAACGGATCCAAATTAAGCTGAAATATTCATCAATACATATAATGCGCTTAAGGAGTCAAGGGGTCTCTAAAATGTTTTTACGTGATTTACACGTGTGCGGATATGGTACGGAAGGTCTATTATATCCCTATCCCTATATTGTTATATTATTATTATTACTATTCTTTTAATTATTATCATTATTATGGCGTACGACGAGACAAAGCTCATTTTCCAACCCTTGGTGTCAGAAACAAAACTCGGGGCCCCTCAAGAGCCGTAAAGGGTCCCCGAAAACTATATTTTAAGGCTCTAAACCCAACAGTTTCTTAGATATTCCCAGAAAACTAATTTCATTTAATAAACTAAAGAAGGAATGCAAGCCACTAACCATGAAAACAGTATCTCAAGAGGTGGCATCCAACTTTACATCTATTTGTGGAATAAGTAATGCCACTCTATTTATTACATTTCTGTGAAAGGTTGCAAATGGCTATAAGGTTATCACGGGACCAACTAAAACAGTAAAATTCATCAATGCGCTTAAGGGGTTCACGGAGTATCCTAGATATTTTCACACGGCTTACACGTGCGATATGTCGTACAGAAGGTCTATTATATCTCCAAACAGCAACATTAGTTTCAAAAATTCCTGATTTGAAATAGTAGACTGTTTTTCGCTGATTTTAGGAATTTGGGCCATTGGAGTCTAAAAAAACTGAATTTTCATGCACCACAAGTCTTTATAATTTATAAAAGGGGTCTTCCTGTAGTTAGGCACTTGACACAACGGTTAGGATCAGTTCGTATGTGACGTGTATTGCGATTCGTCTACGAGGTTTTCAATTTTATTTTCACGCCAGGAAGAACACGTTAGGTAAATTTAGTTTGAGAGCACATTTTAACTAATCATTTTTCTTTGCCAACAAACAGGTTCCAAGCCCCTAAACATTGCAACAGTAGCTCAATTGATAACATCTGGTTATTAATACCGAAGACCGTTCGAAGAATGGGTACTTCTGCTAGTAAATGATATAAATAATTATTAACATAAGAACTTTATTGGCACTCTTAACATCAATACTCTACGCAAACTCAAACAACTAACAGATGATGTTGCGGTTGTTGTTGATTATTTACGGGGATTAGCGACATCGTGGTCATGTATCCCCATGTGTGTCTAATTTGTCTGATAACCTGTGTTACTGAGATGTCTGTACCAGTGTGTGTATTTGTAATTGAGGTAGGATTTGGGTAGGAAGCGGCCGTACCATCCCAGCGTTTGCTTGGATTAGAAACGAGAAACCACGGAAAACCACTTCCAGGATGGCTGAGATAGGAATCGAACCCACCTCTTCTTAGTTTTTCCTCACGTGGCTGAGTGAACCCCGTTCCAGCCCTCAGTGCAATTTACTCCTGTCCCCAACATTTCTTCTTGCCTTTTGCTAGTCTGTCAGTGTTTTAGACGATTTTACATCGCTGCTCTAGAATATCTCTGCTGTATCACTGTATACAGTGCATGAAGAACAGAACGGTACTGGGTATTCTAATCAGGTGTTACCTCATCCATCCCTCAGACCATTGTGTTACGCTACAGTAGCCCAACATAATTACTCTCGAGTTTTCAGTATTTTTATTAGCACTCCTAATGTATGCAACTTTGATGCAACATCCTCTAGATTTCCATTGTATAGCAGCAAGCTTCTCTATAAACTTGTTCCGACATCTCACTGTGCCATAAGGAAATGAATGAGCCGGGTCAGTAGTGAAGTAAGAAGCAGCGAGTATGAATGAGTTGTGGCAAGAGGAGTTGACTATCATTAGTGGCACTCTTTTTTCTTCTTTACGATTAACGCAAAACAAACAAACGAAAAAGAAATCAATGAAACTTAGACTTAATTTTATGTAAATTGCATTAATGCATTGTAAAATTTATAATAATAATAATAATACACTATCGAATGGAGTAGCTACACACATTAAGGCACAAGGCGCCATTAGGCCAGGTTATCACTAGACTCGGAAAAAGAGTGAATCCCACGTTCGGCCGTCCTTGATGTGGTTTTCCCTAGCTTCTCATTCATCAAATCAAACGCCGAGACGGTTCTTTCCAAAGGGCGGCGACCTCTTCATGCAACCCCTTGCCCAGTTTTATTCACTTTCATGCATTTCATCTCGCATTAATTCCTCTGACGAGGTTGGCGTCAGAAAAGCATCAGGCCATAAAAATAACTACAAATAAACTCTTCCCACTTTATCCTAGATTCCATAGAAATGGGAAGATAGTATTATTATTAGTATAATTATCTCTTTATTTACTCAACTTACAGTCGGAACCATGACTCATATCGGTACATTATGTACAAGAAAATGAGTCAAGTAACACTTAAGCCTATAGCATACATTTTCGAAGAGCATAGATGTTTGACAGTTAATTTTGTCTTCTCTTCTTATCTTCCACGTCTCTTTTTCACAAGAGGGTCCAAAGAAAAATCCACATGTGTATTCAAAAACCCTCTAACGATGCTGCAGGTTTTCAGAATTGCAGCCTTTTGTGTAATAGTATGGGTCAATATGGGAAGATTTAGTGTGGCTAGATTTACTGAAAAGGATTTAGGTGTCAGGCCAGTGAGAGAAAGGAGGAAAGGAAGAATCGTCACATGTTTTTTTTGTCTCCAGATTCTAGCAACCTCCATAGCTGGAGGAGTATATTTTTTCAATCTTTTCTCTGTATTTATGGTGGATATTATGGTCATTCGGAACAGATATGTCAATCAAGTACGTGTGATGGTTCTTCTTATCAGTTAAAGTTATGTCTGGTCTATTATGAGGAGTTGTTTTGTCTGTTTGAATAGTGCGATTCCAATACAGCTTGTAATCTTCGTTTTCCAGCACACTTTATGGAGAGTAATTGTAATAAGGTGTCGTGTCGTGTTTGAGAGATCGGGTTAGGGCGAGTTCTTGATGAATAACTTTGGCAACATCGTTATGCCTCTCAGTGTAAGATGTTGGCGCTAGAATTCTGCAGCTGCTGGTAATATGCATTATGGTTTCTGGGCCGGTATTGCACTTCCTGCATTCGTCATCTATAACAGTCTGATCTTTCAGGATGTGTTTCCTATAACTTTTTGTGGTGATAACTTTGTCTTGTATCGCCTGGTTAAATCCCTCAGTTTCCGGGAACAGCTCTCCCCTTGACAACCATGTGTTCGAAAGCTGTTTGTCAATATTCTTGCCATTGCACTGGTTGTAGAATCTGCCATAAAGTTCTTTTCCAGCCCATCTCTGCACCTTCTCTCTGTTCAGTGTGTTCTTGTCTTTCATGACGAAATTTCCTTCATGGAGATTCAAAGGAGTGTGGTTGAAGTCAGCTTGTGCTACCGCTCGATGTAAAACACTGGTATATTTCCGAGAATGAAAGTAATTCCTTAGATGTATAACTTGTTGATCGTGCAGAGCTATAGCATCAAGAATACCTCTGCCTCCTTCATTTCTGGGTGTTGTTACTCTCTCTATACAAGCATTGGGATGCAACATTCTTTGTTTCGTAACCATAGTTCTTATTGAGCGGTTAATGCTCTCTAGGTCTGTTTGAGACCATTTTAAAACACCAAACGAATACATCAGCACAGATATAGCATATGAATTGATAGCTTTTGTTAGGTTATGAGCACTAAGCTTGGTTTTCAGCAGAAGTCGAAGTCTATGATTAAATTTTTGGTCGAGGTTCTCCTTCTCAGATTTACTGTCGATTCCAACTACTTGCTCAAATCCTAGATATTTAGATGTTTCATCTTTCCCCATGCTGTCTATTCGATCATCAGCTGCTATGCTTATTCCCTTTGTTCTACACCACTGTCCTTTGTTGATGCTGTTGATTTTGCATTTGCCAGTCCCAAACTCCATGCAAATGTCCTTCGAAATGTTATCTGTTATATTGATGAGTGATGTCATTTGGTTCCTATTTGCTGCATACAATTTTATGTCATCTATATAAAAGAGGTGACTTACTTTGAGAAGATTTTGTTTATTTTCTTTTATTTGGTATCCGTAGTTGTTCATCTTTAGAATCTCTGATAAAGGGTTGAGACATAAACAAAACCACAGTGCACTTAAGGCATCACCTTGAAATATTCCACGTTTGATGGGTATGACCTCTGTTTCAGTGGTAGTGATGTTAGATTTCAAGATGATTTTGGTACGCCAAAATTGCATAATGATAGCAAGGAAGTTGATGAGTGTCTTGTTTACTCGATATATCTCAAGGGTATGGATGAGCCAGCTGTGGGGCACCGTATCGAATGCTTTTCTATAGTCGATATAAGCCAAGAAGAGGTTACGTTGTTGCTTCTGCGCTTGGTGTATAATCACACTGTCAATTGTGAGCTGTTCTTTGCAGCCTTGGCCGCCTCTCTTACAACCCTTTTGCTCCTCTGTCAAGATGCTATGCTGGTACATGTGACCATAAATTACATTTGTGATGACCGATGTGATGATCTTGTAGAGCGTCGGCAAACAGGTTATTGGTCTGTAGTTTGCTGGATTAGCTGTGTCATCACTCTTAGGCAATATGTAGGTTCGTCCCTCTGTGAGAAAGTGTGGGAACTCTTCTGGATCATACATTACCTGAGTTACAAGACCAGCTAATTTTCTGTGTGTGCTGGTCAAGATTTGTACCAATAGTTCTGAATTTTGTCTGGTCCCGGAGTTTTCCAGCTGTGTGTTTTGCTGATGGCTATTTGGATGTCCTGTTCATTAATGACTAACTCTTGCGTTTGATTAATGCGTGAGTGCTTCTCGTTGATTTTATGGATCCATTCTGCATTATTATTATTATTATTATTATTATTATTGCTTCCTGCTAAGGACCACGTGGCAATCCCAAATTCTCTTCCTTTGTTATTAAATCCTTCTTTCTTTGGAGTGTTCCTTCATTTCACTGTGTTTCTTTCTTCTCTTCTTCTTTCTCAGCTCAAACCACTTTTCCCAGTTTTCTTTCCCTTCTGCCTTGGTATCCATTCATTTATTTAACACCTTCTTTCTAGAAATCCTTCCAAAGTTTCCTCTCTCTCTCTCTCTTATATTATTTTGTTCTAAAGTGGAAAATTCAATTGCCCATAATTTAATAATGATTAGTACTAATAAGTTACATGCATTTTTTTCAGAGTGTTTATTTACTAATTTATTATTATACTTATATTATATAGGCTACACTATACCCATGCCCAGTCATTTGAGACAAATCGCGTTGACCGAATGAAGAGCTACAACTAACAGTCTTAAATTAGTAAAATCTAGTGGTTAATTTATGTGTAGCTTACATTTCATCGGAAGCAAATTATTATTCCCAATAATGCAATTTCAAAAGCGGTAGGAATCTAGGATGGTACTTAGTGGCAGGACGTAGTGATGGTTAGGTATGAATTTTTCCGACTCCGTGGCTACGTAGTAGGTCCGAAGTATCCCGTGTCTGATTCACGGGCAGGACGTTGGGGTGTTAATCTCCTAAGCTTGATTTCCCGGTCTCGGGTACTAGGTGTTTGTGTAACGACCTCATCGGAAGAAAGGAAACTATAATATAAACAAAAAAATAAAGCATTATTTAAGCAACGACACATTTCTACACACTTTGTGTGTTCGAATTTGTTCCCTATGGTTTCTTCCATATTACATGCATTGTTATTCACTTCACGCGGGGCGTTCTTGACTGACCTAATAGCTAGAAAAACTTTCAACGTTGATTCGGCTCATTTTGAAAATGTTTGCACCCCACCCAAGATATGGATTGTTGTGAACACACTGATGAAATGGGTAAGGTTTGTTGTTGTTGGTTGTTTTTTTTTTCTATCAGGCCCTTTACTGTAGGCTACATAGAATACAAATCATACGGAGGGAAGGTAGAAGATTTATTTGTCTCTTAAACGAGGGAGCCGAGCACGAAAGTTCTATTTGGCACTCATACACAGCCTAGAGGTCGAAAAGCCCGTTTGTACACTTTGTTGGTCTTTCACCTATTTTGATCCTTTGCCGACTTATACATTTCCAACCTTATTTGTGTGTAGCCATGAGCAATGGCCATCGTTGTCAAATCCATTCAAATCCTCATGAAGGATGACCGAGTAGGGCAGGCTTATGCAGTCAACCACTTAATGCTAATGACTTAACCTGTGACAACACGTGCATATTAATAGAAGAGTTCCTCAGAGCATTGGGGTTCGCACTCTGTTTTGCTACACAACATGCTACAAGGGTGCTAATGACGCAGTAGTTACTAGTCTGACATGGGTGTTAGTTGTGATTATATGCGCGTGCTCATACACTAAACTGCTAACGAGCAGGCCCACTCTGTGCTCCCCCATTCACGCAGCTAGGGTTCAACTCTATTTCACTCTTTCTTTGCTGACATTTACCATGCTAGGTAATGTAAGGTATTTTCCGTATTGACTTATAGATAACTCTTATAAATACTACGCCTATCATCCCTCCCTATATTATTCTGCTAAGGTCCCATTCCAGTTTTGTACCGAATATAAGGTCCCATTAACACCAACCTACACATATGGGGTACCTACAGGTTCAGCATAACCCAATGCGTAAGCGAAACGCACTCACTTACTCTTTAAAAACCTCACAATTAAATAAATTCCTTAAAACATGTATATTTACAATCAAATAATGAAAGAATGCAACACGGTAACCATGGTAACAGAATCTCACAGGTACATCTATTTCTGTAAGACGCAATGCAATTCCAATTATTACATTACTGTGAAAGTTTCCAGACGGTTATAAGGTTATCACTGAACCAAATTAAGCTCAAAAATTCATCAATACATACAGTATAATGCGCTTAAGGTTGTCAAGGGGCACTCTAGAATTTTTTCACGAGTGAGTGTGGTACGAAAGGTCTTTTCCACCCGACTATAAAGGGTCTCCGAAAACCACATTTGAAGTCCCTTAAATTAACAGTGTCTGTGATATTCCCAGAAAACTAACTTCACTCTGATATACCTATGAAGGAATGACAAACCCCTAACCACTCCACCAGTAGCTGAATTGATAAAGTCTGATTATTCTTACCAAGGATAAACCAGGCATAGCATTCATGATTGAGATTTTGCTAAGTGTACTCTTTACAACTAGAATATTCGCGGGCGAAGCCGCGACGGGTAATGCTAGTATATATTATTTCAGTAGTATAGATCCCTCCTGCGGCGCTCACAAGTGACCGATTGTGACAATGAGCATTCAAATGAAAGAGAATAGACATTAGCAGTGACGAATTGCACTATAATTTCATAAATATCTATAATTTATTTATAAAATTAATTTAAAACAAGATGTTCAGTAAATAATATATAGCCTACTTTCTCCTAAATGTATGAGTATAGTTATAACTCGTTTTTATCAAAGAGTATAATAGAATCATTTCTTGGTTGAAGACCTTAAAAACTATTTACCTCTACCAAACACCACAACCTCGAAAAAAACTACTACCATCATTGAAGAAAGATAGATAAGAAGTATCTCAAGAATGTTATGGATCTGGTGACATAATCGACCGGACTGGCTGCGTGGCTCAGCGGTAACGTTCTCGCTTGCTGGGCCCTATGTTGCAGGTTCGTATCCTGGCGCAGTCAGCTGGCATTTGAGGGTGCACAAATGCGAGGGAGCGTGTTAGTAGATTTACTGGCACGTTAAAGATCCCCTTCGGGGCAAAATTCCGGTACCCCGGCGTCTCTAAATGCAACAGTAGTTAAAAGGGACGTAAAACCAATAACATTATTATTATTATTATTATTATTATTATTATTATTATTATTACATAATCGGCCTGACGCGGGCAACATCCAACTTTGAGTTGAGGCATGTCTTTACACGTCTGGCTGAGCATGACTTTCACAACCCTAATTGAATTAACAAATCTTTCCACGATCCTACAGAGACGTGTGTATACCAACTATGTGGATATTTTCGATTGCTATTTGGCTGCAATAAAAGTATTAATAAATATCCTGAACTAGCACCAACGGCTAGAGTTCAGATACTATGTGAAATCGTTTTGTTCTTTACTTCAATTAACATTTTCAAATAACGCACAATAGGCTGTTACAAACCCTTTAAAATAGAAAGTAAAAATGTATCGTAGTATCATCTTGTCATTCTTCAAATTCGATGCGCATAGAATGCCGATTGTATACTAATAAATGGAGTCCCATGTAGACCAGTCGTGACATCTAATGGAGAAGTATCGAACAAGATAATCCTAACAGGGGGAGTGCATTCTAATGGCCATAAACATAAACTTTTCAATAAAATCTGTAAGTTAATCTGTTGGCCGGCGTGCAGTTCGCCATGATAATTCACTTTTTTGTTCCTAGATGTCTCGTGCAAATCTGCTGGCGAATTTTGATTTAATATTATATTTTCCATCGTACTATGCACAATATAACGATTAATTTTAAAACGTCTGAGTCATTACAAGACAAATATAAAGAAATTCAAGCAAAAAACCTAACTCCGATAGGGTTTGAACCATAGCCATAAGATTTATAGGCTAACGCTTTACCACGTAGCCAAACGTGCGAACGGACATTAACCGATATCAAATGAGTTACATAGAACGTGTTAGCAATTAATGATTTACACTAAACTATTTCATCAGTGGAGTATATTATTTACTAGCTGAAGTACCCGTGCTTCGCTACGCGTCATAAATAAATTAAAATGTGAAGGTGACAGTTAAAACAGGGGATTGGCGAGGGGCTGCGCAGAGGGAGATTAAGGATGGAACATTTTGTCCAACTACACCGCTCGGCGTTGACCGTGTTTTATTGCACAAATTTAGGTTTTACTCGCTAACCGTTGGAGATACCTTTCGGGTAGAAAATGTAATTTTAAACCTCGTATATGCCATCAGAAGTTTGCTATTTCTTAGCGTTCTCTTTTTATTTGAAATGGAAACATGAAAGATTGAAACCAAAGGGTGTAGTGACGTCACTAAAATGGTCACCATCTTTAAATAGAGCAAAGTATTGAAATCAAAAGTAACCTATATGTTAACCAGGTAAATAAGCTACTTCCATGTAAAATTCATGTAAATCGGACCAGTGGTACTTGCGTACCACAGACACACACCATCTCATTTTTAGCCTCGCTTCGCTCGCGTCATAGTCGTGTCATATTTTTATTCAATGAAATGCAGGTTTAACCCCGTTAACACCCCTTTAGAACCTGAATATCCAAAAATCCCTCCTTAGTAGACGTTTTCTACACACAACAAACATATCCCCAAAATATCATTCTTCTAACTTTAATAGTTTTGGTTGGTTGATGAGAGTGAACATCCAAAAATCCTTCCTTAGGGGACGTGTTTCTTCCAGAATTTCACCCCTTCCCATAGGCCCCTTAAATTGCATTTATGAAAAAACTGTCGAACATCTATTTATTATATTTATTTATTTATTTATTTTTAAACTGATTGATTTCCTCCGAGTTTCAAACTCCTCGCCTATGTCGTTTAAGAGATACACGCTCCGTTAGGAATCTTTCAACCCCCACTTTTCATCCCTTTCACCTCATAATATACACTACATCGAAAAACCATTAGACATGTTGTGCCCAACTCTAGGAATGGGTATTCCAAGATTCAGACACCTAGATATCAAGGGAAAGGCTGTAGCCGCTTTTGAAAGTTGAGATATTTGAATATCGCGCTCCATTGCTTCTCGAAGCAATTGGAAAGAATATACCGATACTTGCATGTCAAGTGACGTAGCGAGTAATAGCAGAGGTCGAGGCTATTTATTGATTAAATAGTTAACCATGGAGTAGAGACTTGAGACTTGGGTCAGATTACTGGCACGGCCAAATGAAAGAGAATGCAATTAGTATCAAGTAAATCGGACCAGGGATACCAGAGATATGAGGATTTCCAGATATCAGCTGATGACGCGTGACCCTGGCAGTTTTGAATAAAAGCCGGCCGGCCGAGGCATCGATAGCTCACTTCGACACAAGCCCTTGCCTAGCAAGGTGCATCTACGCTGAGCCAAGGCACATGGTTGCCGGATCTACGCAGAAGTTATTTTCAAAGTTGTGATAGTCACAAAAGTGCTGCGCTACGAAGTGGAACTTAGTAAGTTTCCGGCGAGGAGAATCACTGAGGTGATTGATTATTTTCTACAGACATTGGTGGAAATATTTATATTTCTACATGGACATATGCTAGACTTTGTCTAGAATTAGTACTTTGTCACAGTCCAGTAATAACCTAATACTTGGATATTTAGATCCATTTCAGTCAGTTTTCATATTGGTGACTTGTTAACCACTTCGATCTATCAGTACATTGAAGACCAGTCTATCACGGTGGTGTTCATTAGTCTACGCAAGGGAAACTACAGGTTGCTTAGCGCATGGTAGATGGTGATAAACCATGCCCAGGGAACGATCTTCAGAACAGCCGTTGATTGGTTAGACTGTCAGTGTCTTCTTGTATTGATAAGATTACCGTGAGTTATGTTACAACTGACATATCTAAGAATAGATCACTTAGATCTGACCCCATTTAAACAAACTGTTATGGCTTTGATAGAAGCCCATATTAAAATGGAACAACAGTTAATTCAAACGTCAAGAGATACTACCACTATGTCTTACTAGACGGATTGTGGGTATATAATGGCGGCCGATACAAGGATTATACATGCTTGTCCGATAGGGCATGTCTATGGATAAATCTGGTACAGACCAGGTCTACTACGCTTCAAGACCATCAAGAAATGTAAGCCACATTTGAATTATATTATGCCTAGCTAATTGGAACAAACTATTTTTCGGCAGATGACCAACACATTTATTTTTCTTCGTATTTAAATCTTGCAATGATTTACGCAAGACTTGTTAGAGTTATTCTGAGTATTTTCAGCACTCAGAACAGTTTAGGATCGATGACCGAGCATATCGAGCATTTATTTGAATATTTCATATTTTGGGGAAATCACGGTAATCAGCCGATGTAACTGTAAAAGTTAATAATTATTTTTGTTGAGGAATGGATACTTTTTCCATATTCGAAGGTTCGAACATGTGGATTCTCACATAATGAGATGATAATTAAACATATTTAAAATAATATAACTAATAATAATAATAATAATCCACTAATAATAATAATAATAATTTTTATAATTATTCTAAATAATTCTTGGATATTATATTTTATAATAATCATATGTATTGAGAGAGAGCCTATGAAGAAGTTTAATCATTTCTAGTCTGGAACAGGAGATTTTCCGAAGGAGAGTGGTTAGCGCAAGCCCGCATTCAACCAACATTTCAGTTCTGGTTGAACAGTTAATATTTGCAATGAGCTAAGTATATTTTTCAGATAACACGGAGAGGCATGAAACGGGAAGCAAATGATATTTGTATCAAATAGGATATTTTTGTATTTATATAAAATCATGACGTAAATACACTCGAAAGTGAAATAAAGATTTTCATAAGTATGGTAAATTCACGGGTTGAACTGAATGGTAAAATAAAATAAACTTGTAAGTTTATTAATCTTCCAGTGTTGATAACAAGCAGAGGCTTGATTTATTGTATAAATTTTGGGAAGAAAATTTATGTGTGTGGAGTAGTTGAAATGCCATTCCCAGGTGCGCATGTTTAAGTCGCAGGAATGAAGAGGTTTTTTCGAGCATCAATCAAATAGCAGGTTCGATGGCTCAGGTTTATAGAAGGAGTATTGGAACTACACATTTCGTCGTATGAATGACCCGAAGGTTATTTCTTAGAAACCATCAGTTCTTATTTCAACCTTGTTTACGAATTCCATTTAGGACTTTGATTTTGCTAGAACCCGGATTTGTCATGATAGTAGTTTATTCTTCTTCAGAGGAAGACCTTTGCCGTTGTTGTTGTAATATTGTGTTCTTACACAAATAATAGAATGGGCCACTGCCAATTAAAAATAATTCTTTAACCACGAATAATTTGAAGGATATTTTCAATCCTAGTGCCATGAACTAAATGAATTTATTATGAAACTACAATTTTTATTTCCGCATTCTGTCGAAGAATTGCAAGTTGTGAAAGTTACTAAAATGGCCATGAATATAAATATTTTTCTTAATGATGATTCCAAGTGGAAAATTGAATAGTTGAATGGTTCAACAATTTATTGATCAAGTTGATGATTCAGAAATCATATATTTTGTTAGGAACTTGAAGTTCATAATCGAGTCACTTCTCGAAACATTTAATGTCAGAAGAACAATTAAATTTTGTTGTGCTTCGCACAGTTCTTCGATGCTATGCTCAAGGTCAAATACTTTTCAGATGTTATTAATATGTGTAAATAATTTGTGTTGCTTCAATGATAACAATATTTTTTGACAATATTTTTTAAACTGGAAAAATAAGTGAAAGTTAAAAATTCTATGAACATTTATTCTACGAGTGTTAATATTTTGTAAAAATTCAAACAGTGAACTCCGATATTTCCAGTAGAGACAATTAAATTTGAACTGGATTTAATCACAAATAAATGAAAATAATTTTGGAACACAGTCTACAGGACTAACAATCAGACTTGTGTTTCCAAAAAATAATTGTCAAATGTGTTTGGAAAATTTCTGTACATTGTGTAAATAGGAGTGTGGGTCGCCACACGTGAGTGATGCTACTTTGAGCATTTTTGCAGTCAATTTTAAATTCAAAATAAACTGAGATAATTTTACTTGATGTGTTACTCCCAATTGAATCTCCTTCTATCCTTATTGTTGCATTGAGCCAAAAATCAGTAAAGCATTTTTTTATTTGATGTCGTTTTTGCGATTTGCTTTAACCCATCTGGCGCTCCGGGATATTTTGACTCTCGTGCTGACTGATTATTGGTAAAATGCATATGTGGTCGTGCGGACTCCGGTCTAAACGGGCACAATGTGTCAGCTTATTTTTAATGATTAGTATATATGCCACGTATCACATCCCCAAATGAAACCACTCATGAGATATTGTCATTCAATGAAATGCACGTTTACCTCTTTAGAATCTGAATATCCAAAACTCTTTCCTTAGTGGAAGTTTTCGACATACAACGAACATATCCTCAAAATGTCATGTTTCTAACTTCAATAATTTTGGCTGGGCGATGATGAGTGAGTGAGTCAGTCAGGAGATTTTCTTTCTTTCATTTATTTATGATAATTTCACCCCTCCCCATGAATCCCTTAAATTAGATTCATGAAACAAACCTATTTACTTATTTAAAGCTGTTTTCCCCCTGAGTTTGACGAGTGAGCAAGTGAGTCAATCAGTTAGGACACTTTCTTTCCTGTTTTTTCCCCCAGAATTCCACCCCTCTCCAAGTGCCCCTTAAATTGGATTTATGAAAAAACGGTCAACACCTATTTACTTGTATTTTAAGCTGGTTTTTTTTCGCCGAATTTCAAACTTCTCGCCTATGTCGTTTCAGAGATACACGCTCCATAAGAATCCCTCAACCCCCAATGTTCACCCCTTTCACCTCATAATATACACCACATCGATAAACCCTTAGACATATGTCTGATTATTTTTAGCCTATTTTCAATTTGAGATCACCTTTTGTCCGTGTGTGTGTGCGTGTGTGTGTGTGTGTGTGTGTGTGTGTGTGTGTGCGTGTGAGGTGTGTGTGTGCCCCCCCCCCCCTAATAAAATCTAAACGGCTGGAGCGATTTCAATAAAACTCGGTAAGTTCATAGCACTATTTTCGGCGACCTGGACCGTGCCCTTCAAATTTTGTTACGTCTCACCAATCCAACATGGCGGCTGTGCGAAATATTTCACTAGCATTCAATATCTCCGAAACTATTACCAATATCGCCCTGGAATTGTGTACGGTAATAAAAGGCACTACTAGAAGTCCACCTATGAGACTTTCAAAAACCTGGTGACTACAAAACCAACATGGCGGTCAAGCGAAATTGAGATTTTAAATAGACATTTCTCGCGATTTAACTATCCAAACGTAATGAAACTTGGTACAGCAAGTGTTTATGCACATTGTAATGCACTGGAGTCTAATTTAGTTCAATTGTTTACATAACCTCAAAATGGCGGCTGTGCGAAATATTTCACTGATATTCTATATCTCCGAAATTATTACAGATATCATCATGCAATTTTCTACGGTGATAAAGGGTACTGATACAAGTTTACCTATGTATATTTCATAAACCTGTAGAGTACAAAACGAACATGGCGACCAAGCGAATTTGAAATATTTTAATAGACTTTTCTCGTGATTTAACTCTCTGAGCGCAGTGAAATGTGGTACAGTAAATGATTTTGCAAATTGTAATGCACTGCCATCTAATTTAATTCAATTGTTTACATAACTTCAATATGGCGGCTGTGCGAAATTTTAAAATTAAGTTTTTATTCTTGCGTCGTAAACATGCGAACGAAGTGAAAGTTTGAATAATGAACCTAGGCAATAATTGTCCTTGAATGGTACAAAACTCTATGGCCTATACATATAACAATCTTAAATGGCGAGCTTCCGAATTATTTAGACGGTTCTCAATATCTATGAATCTATTACAGCAACCAAACTGATTTTTTTTTATGTTCATAGAGACTATGAACATATGTTCACCTATAGGACTTTCAGTAACCTGGTGAGCACAAATCCAACATGGCGGCGACGCGAAGTATAAATATTTAAATGGATGTTTCTCGCGAATTAACTATCCGAGTGCCGTGAAACGTTGCACGTTAAATGCTTATACATATGTTGATCCACTGGCATGTAATTTATTTCAATTGTTTGCATAATCACAAGATGGCTGGTGTCCGTACTTTTAAAATATCGTTTTTACTTCTTGTGTTCTAATCATGCGATTGAAATTTGAATACCACACGTACACAATAATCTTAATGTAATAGTACAAAAATAAAAATCCATCCTGGCGACCATATGAAATATTTAGACGGTTCTCATTATCTACGAATCTGTTACAGCAATTAAACTGCAATTTTGTATGTTGATAGAGACAATTAACATGAGCAGGATTATATGAAAATAGGCTGTATAGTTCTTCACGGAACTACTTGTTAATGATTAGTTTATATACCGAATATCACATCCCCAAAGAAACAACTCATGAGATATCGTTATTCAATGAAATGCACGTTTACCCCCCTTAACACCTCTTTAGAACCCGAATAAACAAAAATCATTCCTTAGTTGACGTTTCCGACATACAGCGAACATATTCCCAAAATTTCATGTTTCCAACTTTAATAGTTTTCGCTAGGCGTGATGAGTGAGTGAGTCAGACAGGACATTTTCTTTCAATTATTTTTACCAGAATTTCACTCCTCCCCATGGGCCCCTTAAATTGGATTGATGAAAAAACACTTGAACACATAGAAACTTATTTTTTAAGCTGTCGTTTTCCCCTGAGTTTGATGAGTGAGTGAGTTAGTCAGTCAGTTAGGACACTTTCTCTCCTTTTTTCCCCCAGAATTTCACCCCACTCCATTGGCCCCTTAAATTAATTTATGAAAAAACGGTCGGACAGCCATTTACTTACTTTTTAAGCTGATTTTTTTTCGCTGAGTTTCAAATTTCTCGTCTATGTCGTTTAAGAGACAGGCCTACACGCTCCGTTAGGAATCCTTCAACCCCCAATTTTCACCCCTTTCACCTCATAATAAAACACCACATAGAAAAACACTTAGACACATGTCTGCTTATTTTTAATGATTAGTTTATATGCCGAGTATCACATCCACAAATGAAACCACTCGTGAGATATTGTTATTCAATGAAATGCAGGTTTAACCCCCTTAACACCCCTCCAGAACCTAAATATCCGAAAATCCTCCCTTAGTGTACGGTTTTGACATACAACGAACATATCCCCGAAATGCCATGTTTCCAACTACAATATTTTTGGCTGGGCGATGATGAGTGATTGAATGGGTGAGTGAGTGAGTCAGGACATTTTCTTTCAATTTTCTTTTTTCAGAATTTCACCCCTCCCCATGATCCCCTTGAATTTGATTCATCAAAAAAACTGATGAAAAGCTATTTACTTACTTTAAAGCAGCTTTTTCCCCTGAGTTTGATGAGTGAGTCAGTCAGTCATCAGTAAGGACACTTTCTTTCCTGTGTCCCCCCCCCCCCAGAATTTCACCCCTCCCCATGGGCCCCTTAAATTGGATTTATGAGAAAACGGTCAAACACATATTTACTTATTTTTTATGCTTATGTTTTTCCGCTGAGTTTCAAACTCCTCGCCTATGTCGTTTCAGAGATACACGCTCCGTTAGGAATCTTTCAATCCCCACTGTTCACCCCTTTCACCTCATAATATACACCACATCGAAAGACTCTCAGACACGTGTCTTCTTACTTTTTAATGATGAGTTTATATGCCGTGTACAACATCCCCAATGAAACCAATCGGGAGATATTGTTATTCAATGAAATGCAGGTTTAACCCCCTTAAGACCCCTTTAGAACCTGAATATCAGATAATCCTCCCTTCTTTGACGGTTTTGGCATACAATGAACATATTCCCAAACTGTCATGTTTCTAACTTCAATAATTTTGGCTGGGCGATGGTGAGTGAGTGAGTGAGTGAGTCAGGACATTTTCTTTCAATTTTCTTTTTTCAGAATTTCATCCCTCCCCATGAACCCCTTGAATTTGATTTATGAAAAAAACTGTCGAACAGCTATTGACTTACTTTAAAGCATTTTTCCCCCTGAGTTTGATGAGTCAGTCAGTCAGTCAGTCAGTTAGGACACTTTCTTTCCAGTTCTCCCCCCCCCCCCTCCCCCAAATTTCACCCCTCCCCATGGGCCCCTTAAATTGGATTTATGAAAAAACGGTCAAGCACATATTTACTTCTTTTTATGTTGATTTTTTTTTCGCTGAGTTTCAAACTCCTCGCCTATGTCGTTTAAGAGTTACACGCTCCGTTAGGAATCTTTCAATCCCCACTTTTCACCCCTTTCACCTCATAATATACACCACATCGAAAACCCCTCAGACAAGTGTCTTCTTATTTTTAATGATGAGTTTATATGCCGAGTATCACAGCCCCCAATGATACCAATCGGGAGATATTGCTATTCCTTGAAATGCAGATCTACCCCCTTAACACCCCTTTAGAACCTGAAAATCCGAAAATCCTCTCTTAGTGGGCATTTGTGGCCCTTGAGGAAGCTGTATACCAAATTCCATTCCAATCCGTTCGGTGGTTTCTGAGATTTCGTGATGAATGAATGAATGAGTGAGTGAGTGAGTGGTATTTGACAAATATATAGTAGTGTCAAGTCTTTGTTATGCTAAACTCGGTTGACAGTGCTGTGTGAGCAGTTGAGTAACTAACGGGATTTCAAGTAAAGATCCTCATTTTCTATACCGGTAGTGCAGAGCGCAACTGGCATCCAGTCGGCCGTGTCTCGACTTGAGCTATGTTGCCATGGAAACTATCTGCCTTGCCATTCCTTCATGAGTATAATTTATGATTTCATTAGCCTGTGCTTGAGTGAAAAAGGACCGAAATCAGAAGAATGAGAAAGACTATCGGAAATGCATGTAGCCATCGGTTCCTTCTGGGTCCTAAACTATGTGTATGCAAAATTTGGTTGAGATTGGTGGAACGGTGTAGATTTGTATACGGAACAGACCCACCCACATACATACATACATACATACATACAGACTTTCACTTTTATATATAAGATATATGAAGCATTTCATACAAAGTTTATTTATATTGTATCAGTACGCTATATTGCATGCAATACTCAAATTAGTGAAATATAAGTCAGGCACAAGATATCCGCTGCCATCTTGCCTTGTACTGAGACGGCTCAGTTTTTTAAAATCACTTCTGCTCTATAGTGTTACAAAATAAACTTTTACTTTCGAACGTGCCTATTCCTTTAGAACAGTTAAAACGATTCTCGGCTTGATAATCGCAACTGGTGGGTCCCATGATATGGATTATAATGTTTGCATAATTCGCACGGCCGCCATCCTGAAATAGTACGGCGGATGACCTTGTAGTTTGGTCACAAGATGCGTCCTATATGAAGGTATGTTGTTACCAAATTTGGTAGAGATCGGATGATTTGGTTAGTCGTTATTTGAATTTACGTTTTGAACGTTTGAGTGGCCGCCATTCAGTTTTGGTAAAGATGGCGGCGATATAAAACATGACACTGAGGTGCTCTTTGCTAGTTCTACCTATGTACCAAATTTCGTTCAATTCGGTTTCACCGTGTTTGAATTGATACGGGGGGACAGACATTCAGAGTACACACACTCTCACACACACACAGACAAACACACACAGACAGACACACAATTTTTCGCCCTGTGTATATCTCATAAGTCTACTTTCATTTTTTGCAAAAATCGAAAGTAGGCTAAAAATGTACGAAGTGTGCGATTCGCAAATACTTTTGCTGAATGAAACTACGCTCCATAATTGCTGTACACTTCACATTTTGGCCGCTGTGACGCCTGTTTCATGTCATTTTAACATTCTGAGGTCTTTCCTTTAGCCTGTCATTTAGCGTGGATTTCAGATCAGTAAATCAATTTCATAAATATCGAATAACCGGTGAGTGTTACAGCAACCTATCTCTTTCAGGCTCTCATTATAAACCTATTGGAGAAAATGTGGTTTATGAACATGCGAGATTTCTCGCACGGGTCCGTTAGTCAATACAATTCATAAAACATTTATTGAATTTAAGTACATGTTCCGACCCTTCAATGGAGTCTTCTTCAGCTTAAATCTAATTTATAATCTATTCTAATTTTTAAAAATACAGTAAAAATAACGAAACTGAAAAAAGTGGATGTCGTTACACAAAGAAAATTAATTTAAAAATGAATAGAATACAATATAATTGTGAATAGAATTCAGAAATAAAAATAAAAATATGATTATTGTCGAGAAATTTCGTGCAAACAGATATCAAAATGAGAAATTTCTTGAATTATTATCCAAACATCGATGTGGAAAACATCTTCCGATTTAGTACTTATGATGCATTGGGTTACTTACTCTAAAAAAGAAAAGGATTTATCATAACAGACTATTTGTCTCAATTTAAACTCGAACTAACAAGGGAAGTCTCTGAACCGGGGAATCGCGGATCCTGCTGGAACTTTGCAGATACGTTACGTGAGCCCAACTAGGCAGAACCGTGAAGAAAAATCTTTCGGAAATTAACTTCCCCTTCTACTGGATGAAAAATTAAGATTTACACGTTTAAATTGGCGCGCCAGTGGCGTGACCTTCACTGGCTGCGTCAAAGGTTGCTTCCCAACCGTACTGTGCTTCCCGGCCTATGGTGTACAGTCACCGAATGAGAGGCGACAGACCCGGCATACGCTTATTTCCGTATACGGCGAGTGTTCCATGCAATGTTAACATTGGAAAAGTTATATGTTGTCTGGAGGAAAAATATGGAAAATGTATGAAAAAGCCTCTCAGCATTCAAGAACAGGACCTGTTGGACAGTTTGGATAGTTTTGTGCCTATCTGGCTCTCTGCCGATGGTCTCTTGTAACAAGTGTGTTAGGTATGAAATACAAAAAATGCTGTTGAGTATTGGAAAAGCGGTAAGAGGCGTCCGCTTTCAGTTTCGTCGGTAAACGAAAGTAAGAAGTAAGAAATATTTATATTTGTGGGCAGAGCAAGTGATCAGGGGCGGCACCCAACGCGACAAATTGAGGAGAATAACATGTGCCTTAAAAGCCCAAATTGGCATTGCCCATCAGAATAATGACGTAATATAGGCTATGACGCGACAATTCAGCAATGGGCTATGCTAGCTGCGCAGGACGTAAAATGTACGAGGTTTAAAGTCAGCCATTCCTGGGTGCAGCACTTTAAGAATCGCTATAATACCATTTCGCGAAAAATAGCAACTGTGGTGATATCAAAGAATGCCCATCGAGAAATGGATATTATGTCAGCAGCAGAAATATTCGTAGAAGAGGTTACATCGGTTCTAGATTCTCTCGGCCCTGGAAACGTATGTATAGCTACTGTAATAGTGATCAAAGTGGGTTCAATTTGGAGATGTGTTCGGGTAGGACACTGGCTATAAAAGGGTCGAAAACGGTTTGCTCCAAAGTGCAATCAGTGGGGGCCACAACGCAGTTATACAATAATGCCCACAGTACAAGCAGCGGGCAAGCTGCTTGGACCTCTCTTCATTACTTTGAAAGAATCAAATGGTGTGTTTGGTAAAACGGTGAAAGAAACTATGCTTTCACATGACAATATTTATGTTGTTCCCATAAAATCTGGCAAAATCGGATCCGCAAAATTGGAGAATTGGTTTCATAATGTTTTCAAACAGCATGTATCGTCTGGCAATGTGGCACTCCTTTTGTATTCCTTTTCTGGACATTCATCGTTAGAAAGTGAAGAGCACATACGACTGATGATCATCCCTCCTGGGGCCACAGCCTGTTGTCAACCATTGGATGTAAACGGCTTTAGGGTCTGGAAAACCGTTGTCCGTAGATTTTGGAACACCGTTCGGTTATTGAATTTTGACATCAATTTGGCCCAGAGAATTACAATCTTGAAAATGCAGTCTCTGACCACCAATAAATTGTCGTCCTCTAGTTTTATTTCAATGTGACAATACGCATGGTACCGAAGTCAGTATTTGTCCGACGATCCCGAATGGTTTGAACACCCAGTGCCATATTGTTTCAATATCAGTGTAATAAAATGTATTACTTGCACTCGCCCGTGTCTTATACGGTGAGGATGGTGTAAAAGCAGTTTGTTTTTCCAACATTATTACCACGAACATCACTGTTGTCAGAACTATGCGAAATAGCTTGGTCTCTTACTCACTTGTGTGACCATTGGTCCAGTTTACTCTGTATTGTGTTGTAATTATATGTATCTGTGATACCTTACATAGCATGATTAATAATAAAGCACGACGTGCAATATATTGTAATGATGCAACATTAATGTCCCATGCCGCAGCGCAGCTTATGAGCGCGAGTACGGGAGGGCAGTCGTTTGGAACTTGATCTTTTGAGCCACCAATCAGGAGTGAGGCACACTCCCGCTTGACCAGCGGGCATAGTTCAAAATTGTTGTACTTACTGCCGTCTACGGTGGGTAGGAGTCAATTTCCGAAAGATTTTTCTTCACGGTTCTGCCAAGTCGGGCTCACGCAACGCATCTGCTAAGTTCCAGCAGGATTCGCGATTCCACGGTTCAGAGACTTCCCTTGTAAGAGTTACACTTACCGGAAAGAAACCTATTAAATATGTTGATTGTATCGGAGATCTTTTATTATTTCAAAACCGTAGAAAATTTGTATATACCTCACTGGTATTTGTTGAAATATAATGTTGGTTATACACTACCTGTGGATATGAGAAGGAATATCTTATCATACTATGATTGTGCATTGAATTGATTATATGACAAGATGTTCAGTAAAGAACATATAGCCTACTTCCTCCTAAACGTATGGGTATAGGCCTAGTTGTAACTCTTTGTCTTGATCAAGGCGTATAATATAATCATTTCTTGGTTGAAGACGGTAGAAACTATTTACCTCTACCAAACACCAGAGGCTCGGAAAAACTACTAACATCATTGAAGAAAGAAAAGAGACGACATCTCAAGAATTTCATGGAACTGGAGACATCCAACTTTGAGTTGAGGCATGTGTTAACACGTCTGGCTGTCCGTGGTTTTCACCACCTTACTGTGCGGCTTCGGTGGCATAGTCTGTAGCATGCCAATCTTCTATGCCCAAGATCGCAGGTTCAAACCCGGCCGAAGTCGTCGGATATGTTAAGAGAGTTAAAACCCTTCAGTATGCCTTCCTTCGGAGGGGAAGTAAAGCCGGCGATCCCATGTCCTAGATTTATGGCATGTAAACGAACCTTCCACTAATTAAACTTGTGTGAAGCTAAATTTGCAGGTTCGATTTCATTGAAACGCTCTATCAAAGCACCAACGTTCACCACTAAGTGTCAGTGACATCTGGTAGCGAAAGTTGGAACTACTTGAAATTGAACGGAACTTGTAGCTCACCCCATGGGTGTCCGCATTGAAGCATCTACAGCCTCTGGTGAGCCGAACATGTCCTCGGACACTTCCGGCACTAAAAGCCATACGCTAAATAATGACCACCTTACTTGTATTAACAAATCATTCCATGACCCTACAGTGACGTGTGTATAACAACTATGTGGTCAAGCATGTGAACACTACCACTTACAGCTCTGTAGTAAATGAGAACAATTAATCAAGTCCGGGGCCGATAACTTAGATGTTAGGCCCCTTAAAACAACAATTATCATCAACATCATCAATTAATCAAAACTGTGCAATTCAAATCGCCAGAGCGCAATTTTAGTGTACATGTTCATTCTTTATATTCGATTGCTATTTGGCTGCAATAAAAGTATTAAATAATATCCTGAACTAGCACCAACAGATAGAGTACAGGTACTATGTGGGATCGTTTTGTTCTTTAATTCAAATAACATTTTCAACACCTCGGCGGTGAAAACCAAGAATTCTAGTGACTACGCCATTAATTTGAAGATGACGATGATGATGGCGGAGTGCGGTACAGGACTATGTTCTGTTTTATGCTAATGATAGCAGACGTGCAGCATAAGAACGCGAGTTTTGGAGCACACTACGCGAGAAGAGCGACAGATCTTTGAATACTGCGACAAAGAAAAGAAGAAAGTGACAGTTCCACAACAAAGTAGTTAGGGGAAAACTGTCAGATCGGAGGGTTAAAAGACAGTTTCCTTCAAGTCTTGAGAAGCAATCAAAGCCATGTAAATGTCATCTCAAATTGGATGGACACAAAGGGAGCAACCCTTGACATTAAACAGTACGATATAGGATCTTAGCTACACAGCCGTCACATGTCAAGAAGCTTCTCCACGACTCAACACGTCCCAATACCATGCACTTTCAGGTTAAAAGCAATGTTAGCGTCAAGGGACTGCCAGGCCATATAAGTCTGTCGTTGCCGGCGTGGGTATTTTCCACGCAAGAAAAAACACAGTACAGTATCGGCAGATTTTCTGTAACGTGTGTTCAAACATCAACAGCCATTCCTGCTATAGTCCGCGTACTGTAAGTAAGTTGCTAACAATTTCCATCATAAGTTATGTACTTGTCCACTATACAATACAAAATATCTTTTTATTTATACATTTTGATACATGTTTCGGCCCTGTGAGCCTTCTTCAGTCAAAATCAAAAAATTCTCCTAGATCATTCTAAAGGTTGGTCTCTCATAAAAAAAAATGTAAATAAAATTTTACATCGTCAGGATGCTTAAAATACATGAATATAAAATGCTTAAAGACATTAAAAGATTTAAAAATGCACGAAATTTTGAAACGTGGGCTCCATTCTTGTTAATCTATTTCCAAAACAAGGGACCTGGAACAATAAAATTACCTAACAATCTATGGTTCTTACTTGGAAACATGAAGAAATGTTGACTTTAGTTATGTAGAAAACTTACCCCATTGCACAAGCATCTTTAAAAAGGAAAGTAGAAATAGGAATCGAACGTTGTTTATTTAGAGCTTGGTCAAAATGTTTTCAACAACCTGTAAAACGAAAAACTAAATGAAAATGAAAAATTGAAATTATAACAAAAACCCACGCATAAATGACCAATGTTTACATACCGCAGTTTGGAGACCATAAACTATCACCTCACAACTTGAAAGAGCTACTACAAATGTGTCCGTCTTGTTGTTCACCTTGATCACATGTTGACTAGAATACTGCAAGTGTGGGGTCAACGGTCGCAGAAGGGGAGGTGTAGCATACGTCAGAACCTTACGTTATGGAGGAGGGAGGGCCGTTTCTTGTTTATGTCGGTCTCTTCGCCTTAATTTCGAGATCGTGTTAAATAATATGTTGTCGTTGAGAGTTAATTCGTTCAAATTGTTTACAGGGTCTGTTTCTTGGGCGATATAAATTTCTATGTTCTCTAATACATTAAGTTTTTTACATTTATTAACGATATGTACAATTTCCAAATCCTTATCTATCGAACTGAAATTATGTTTTTTCTCGTCCATGTGGTTCGCCATGGCCGAGAACTTATTATATTTCAGCGCACTGGTATGTTCCCCGTATCTTACGTTGAACGCTCTACCCGTTTGTCCAAAATAGGTGGAATCGCAATCCTTACATTTTAGTTTGTACACTCCCGATTTGCTGAATTTATTGGTCTTATTTACACTATTATGATTAAAGAAGATGTTGCTGTTATTATTTTGTGTTTTGTATGCAATGTTAATATCAAATTTTCTAATTGAGTTTGTTATTGTATGTGCTTTTGGGTTTACATATGTGAAAGTAGCGAAATTTTGGTTCTTTTTGCGATCTTTTTCTAAAGTTGTTTCAAATTTGTTAATAATCTTATTTTTGATTCTGTTTACGTAATTTTGCGAATAACCATTTTTCTTTGCGATGTTGGCTATGATTTTTAGTTCCTTGTTTAAACTTTCTTCACCGAGTGGAATATTTAGCGCTCTATTAATTAAGCTGTAAAAGGCGGCTTTCTTATGGCTCTCTGGGTGATTAGAATCTTTCTTGATTGTTATGTCTGTTTGGGTTGGCTTGCGATATATATCAAAATGCAACTTATTCTGTGTTTTCTTCATTTTTAGATCTAAGTAATTTAAGCAATTTTCTTTTTGGGATTCTAGCGTGAATTTTATATTATCTATCTTGTTTAACATATTCAATAATTCGTCTGCTTTTACCATTTTTTCGTATATTATAGTGAACACATCGTCCACATATCTTCCCCAGAACACAATACCTGGTAGATGGTTAATGATTTTATTTTGTTCCAAGAAATCCAAATAAACGTCTGCTATAATACCGGATGCCGGAGATCCCATTGCCAAACCATTGGTTTGTTGATATATTTTATTATTAAAGGTGAAAAAAGTGTTTTCTAAACTAAAATTAAGTAGTGACATAAACTCATTAATTTCTATTGCACTTACTTTTCCATATTTTTGTAAGTTATTTAGGATTATTTTCTGTGCTTTCTTTATTGGAATATTGGAGTACATGTCTTGTACGTCAAATGAATGCATAGTGTGTTCATCTTCTATGATTAGGTCTTTTGTTTTTTTTGCTGAAATCGATGGAATTAATGAAGCCTGTATTAGCTTCAAATTTTATATGTTTTTTTAGAAACTGCTGTATGTACTTTGCTAATTTATACGTTGGGCTATTCTTAAAGTTTACTATGGGTCTAATAGGTATTTCTTTTTTATGGGTTTTGGGTAGTGCCCTGACTGTGGGTAGTCCGGGGTTCATGTTCACTAAGTTTGGGGGTTGTTTACCGTCAAACAGGACTTCTACATTTTTAATTACTTGTTTTAGCTTTTTTTGGATATTCGTAGTTGGATCTTTGTTAACCACTTTAAACTTTGAGCTTTCGAAAAAAAAAACGGTTTTTTCTATGTATTGCTCTTTTTTTAAAAGGACTATTGTATTGCATTTGTCTGATTTTGTGACTATTATATTGTTACTGTTAATTTTTCGTTTTAGTTGTTTGATGCTTTGCTTATCAGATTGCGTTATGGGTTCTGTGTTCTTAAGAATCTTTTCTATTTTTCTGCTAGTCTCGTGCCTTATTACATTTTTATTTTCCTGGCTTAGATCCTGTATAGCTACTTCTATTTCAGCAATAGTATTAGTGATTGTGCGTTCATCATATGTTTGGTTCCAATTATACTTGGGACCTTTATTTAAAATTAATTCTTCATCAGTTGAAAGTTTTATATCGGTTAAGTTAATGACAGGTTGTTGAAAACACGGGCTGTCAATATTTTCATCTACGGATGTACTTGTTTTAATACTTAAGGCATTAGATTTTTTGTCTAGGACTTTTTGTTTCTTATCTAAAACAAATTCCATTTTTTCTATACTGCACCGTGGAAAATCATCCCACCCTATTTGAGTTAATTTATTTGCTGCTACTAAGTGATGATTGTACATTTTTTTATTTAAAAAATCTTTCTTTTTGTAAAGAAATTTATTTCCCTTCTTAACACAGTTTCATTAATGATCTCCTGTGTTTTTCTCTCATGGTGTGATTTTCCTTTTATTTTTTGAAATTTATTCAAATGTTTCGGGATCCATTTATTCCTTAAACAATTCTTTAAGAATTTTATATCCTTACATAGACTGCTAATTTTAACCTTTGTGCTGGAGAATTTATGTGCTTCAATATATGCCTGGTTGGCTTCATTATGAATATCTATGACTTTAGTCATTTTTTCAAGTTTTTCCGTATTGATTTTGATAAGTTATGTACTTGTCCACTATACAATATAAAATATCTTTTTATTTATACATTTTGATACATGTTTCGGCCCTGTGAGCCTTCTTCAGTCAAAATCAAAAAATTCTCCTAGATCATTCTAAAGGTTGGTCTCTCATAAAAAAAAATTGTAAATCAAATTTTACATCGTCAGGATGCTTAAAATACATGAATATAAAATGCTTAAAGACATTAAAAGATTTAAAAATGCACGAAATTTTGAAACGTGGGCTCCATTCTTGTTAATCTATTTCCAAAACAAGGGACCTGGAACAATAAAATTACCTAACAATCTATGGTTCTTACTTGGAAACATGAAGAAATGTTGACTTTAGTTATGTAGAAAACTTACCCCATTGCACAAGCATCTTTAAAAAGGAAAGTAGAAATAGGAATCGAACGTTGTTTATTTAGAGCTTGGTCAAAATGTTTTCAACAACCTGTAAAACGAAAAACTAAATGAAAATGAAAAATTGAAAAATTGAAATTATAACAAAAACCCACGCATAAATGACCAATGTTTACATACCGCAGTTTGGAGACCATAAACTATCACCTCACAACTTGAAAGAGCTACTACAAATGTGTCCGTCTTGTTGTTCACCTTGATCACATGTTGACTAGAATACTGCAAGTGTGGGGTCAACGGTCGCAGAAGGGGAGGTGTAGCATACGTCAGAACCTTACGTTATGGAGGGGGGAGGGCCGTTTCTTGTTTATGTCGGTCTCTTCGCCTTAATTTCGAGATCGTGTAAAATAATATGTTGTCGTTGAGAGTTAATTCGTTCAAATTGTTTACAGCTATACAGGATCTAAGCCAGGAAAATAAAAATGTAATAAGGCACGAGACTAGCAGAAAAATAGAAAAGATTCTTAAGAACACAGAACCCATAACGCAATCTGATAAGCAAAGCATCAAACAACTAAAACGAAAAATTAACAGTAACAATATAATAGTCACAAAATCAGACAAATGTAATACAATAGTCCTTTTAAAAAAAGAACAATACATAGAAAAAACCGATTTTTTTTTTCGAAAGCTCAAAGTTTAAAGTGGTTAACAAAGATTCAACTACGAATATCCAAAAAAAGCTAAAACAAGTAATTAAAAATGTAGAAGTCCTGTTTGACGGTAAACAACCCCCAAACTTAGTGAACATGAACCCCGAACTACCCACAGTCAGGGCACTACCCAAAACCCATAAAAAAGAAATACCTATTAGACCCATAGTAAACGTTAAGAACAGCCCAACGTATAAATTAGCAAAGTACATACAGCAGTTTCTAAAAAAACATATAAAATTTGAAGCTAATACAGGCTTCATTAATTCCATCGATTTCAGCAAAAAAACAAAAGACCTAATCATAGAAGATGAACACACTATGCATTCATTTGACGTACAAGACATGTACTCCAATATTCCAATAAAGAAAGCACAGAAAATAATCCTAAATAACTTACAAAAATATGGAAAAGTAAGTGCAATAGAAATTAATGAGTTTATGTCACTACTTAATTTTTGTTTAGAAAACACTTTTTTCACCTTTAATAATAAAATATATCAACAAACCAATGGTTTGGCAATGGGATCTCCGGCATCCGGTATTATAGCAGACGTTTATTTGGATTTCTTGGAACAAAATAAAATCATTAACCATCTACCAGGTATTGTGTTCTGGGGAAGATATGTGGACGATGTGTTCACTATAATATACGAAAAAATGGTAAAAGCAGACGAATTATTGAATATGTTAAACAAGATAGATAATATAAAATTCACGCTAGAATCCCAAAAAGAAAATTGCTTAAATTACTTAGATCTAAAAATGAAGAAAACACAGAATAAGTTGCATTTTGATATATATCGCAAGCCAACCCAAACAGACATAACAATCAAGAAAGATTCTAATCACCCAGAGAGCCATAAGAAAGCCGCCTTTTACAGCTTAATTAATAGAGCGCTAAATATTCCACTCGGTGAAGAAAGTTTAAACAAGGAACTAAAAATCATAGCCAACATCGCAAAGAAAAATGGTTTTTCGCAAAATTACGTAAACAGAATCAAAAATAAGATTATTAACAAATTTGAAACAACTTTAGAAAAAGATCGCAAAAAGAACCAAAATTTCGCTACTTTCACATATGTAAACCCAAAAGCACATACAATAACAAACTCAATTAGAAAATTTGATATTAACATTGCATACAAAACACAAAATAATAACAGCAACATCTTCTTTAATCATAATAGTGTAAATAAGACCAATAAATTCAGCAAATCGGGAGTGTACAAACTAAAATGTAAGGATTGCGATTCCACCTATTTTGGACAAACGGGTAGAGAGTTCAACGTAAGATACGGGGAACATACCAGTGCGCTAAAATATAATAAGTTCTCGGCCATGGCGAACCACATGGACGAGAAAAAACATAATTTCAGTTCGATAGATAAGGATTTGGAAATTGTACATATCTATATATATAAAGCACAAAGTTTGTCTGTCTGTCTGTCTGTCTGTCTGTCTGTCTGTCTGTCTGTCTGTCTGTCTGTCTGTCTGTCTGTTATGTATACAAATCTACACCGTTTCACCGATCTGAACCAAAATTTGTTTACTTACCCTTTGGAACCCTGCGGGTAACGCTGTCAACATTAAATTTCGGACAGACCACCCCATGCCCTGCATTTAGGCCCTTTTGCACAAATCTACACCGTTTCACCGATCTGAACCAAAAGTTGTATATTTAACCTTTGGAACCCTGCGAGTAACACTGTCCACTTGAAATTTCGGACAGACCACCCCATTCCCTGCATTTAGGCCCTTTGGTCCAAATCCACACCGTTTCACCGATCTCAACAAAAATTTGTATATTTACCCTTTGGAACCCTGCGAGTAACACTGACCACTTAAAATTTCGGACAGACCACCCCATTCCCTGCATTTAGGCCCTTTGGTCCAAATCTACACCGTTTCACCGATCAGAACCAAAATTCGTATTCTTACCCTTTGGTGCCCTGTGAGTAACACTGTCTGCTTGAAATTTCGGACAGACCACGCCATTCCCTGCATTTAGGCCCTTTTTGCACAAATCTACACCGTTTCACCGATCTGAACCAAAATGTGTATACTTACCCTTTGGAACCCTGCGAGTAACACTGTCTGCTTGAAATTGCGGACAGACCACTCCATTCCCTGCATTTAGGCCCTTTGGCCCAAATCTACACCGTTCCACCGATCTCAACCAAAATTTGTATATTTACCCTTTGGAACACTGCGACTAACACTGTCTGCTTGAAATTGCGGACAGCCCACGCCATTACCTGCATTTAGGCCCTTTTTGCACAAATCTACACCGTTTCACCGGTCTGAACCAAAATGTGTATACTTACCCTTTGGAACCCTGCGAGTAACACTGTCCACTTGACCTTTCACCGATCAGAACCAAATTTCGTATTCTTACCCTTTGGTACCCTGCGAGTAACACTGTCTGCTTGAAATTGCGGCGAGGCCACTCCATCCCTTGCATTTAGGCTGTTTGGCACAAATCTGCACCGTTTCACCGATCTGACCCCAATTTTATATACTTACCCGTAGAACCCGACAAGTAACACAGTTCACTTTAAATTTCGGACAGACCACACTATTCCCTGCTTTTTGGCCCTTTGGCAGAAAACTACACCGTTTCACCGATCTCAACCAGATTTTACATAATTACCCTTTGGAACTCGACGAGTAACACTGTCCACTCGAAATTTCGGATAGACCACTCCATTTCCCGCATTAAGGCCCTTTGGTACAAATCTACATCGTTCACCGATCGAAAACAAAGTGTGAATACTTACTTACCCTTTGGAACCCGATGCGTAACACTGTCCACTTGAAATTTCTGACATAGGCCTACCACTCCATTCCCTGCATGTAGCTCAGGAATTCCTCGGGGTTGCCAGCTTCCTAACTCACCAGTCATGAGCCCTTGAGGGTGTACCAGAAGTGGTGGGTCTACACACACCCTGCCTCTTTGAGGGCCTTGAGCAGAAGACAGGAGATATTATGAAAAGGAAAAGAAGGCAGACCCCTCGAAGAATGAGGGTATCAGGAAAGATGAGACAAAGCCAATTAAGGCGGGAAATTGAAAGACTCCCTAGCCCTCGGATACCCTAATACAGTCTGGGTCGGAAGAGAACAAGAGTTGACCAAGGGAGGCCGACAGGAATGAGAACTGAAATGAGCCCGGCACCAGGAAGTAGAAGCGATGCCAGACTCAGCTGGGGTTTCGTGGTCGCCAACCCACGTCCCACAAGTTGTGAGACCCTGGGGGGGGGTCAGTTGTGAGAATAGCTTGCTGATTCATCGCGAGGTGACTTGAGTGTACTTTCCAGAGCCCGCCGTGTTATCTCCTGCTGTCTATGCTGATGCCAGCACAGGGCCGTTGCGAAACAGTGAGTGATTCCCGGTCAATCTGTATAGGACGGGGAACCCCGAACGTGTGTCATCATATTTCGTCATCATCTGCGATCATCTCAGGTTCGTGCAGCTTGGACCTATATTCTTTGTCTTTGCCGAGCAGTACGCTCTTTCACTAGACGCATCCAGTACAGGCCTAAGCCAGAAAATAAGGTTGAGACTTTGGAAGACATCGAAGCTAGACACCTGAATTACCTATATCAGTTTTAAAATAACACCATGTTCGTTTAGTAGTCATTTTTTCATTACCTTATTATTATCATCATTATTATCGACTGTGATTTTTAAAATATTTATTTTTGGTTGGTTGGTTCTTCAGTTTAGGGGCTGCGACAACGCGGTCATGTAGCCCCGTGTACTTTGGGTGTGTGTAGAATCTGTCTGATAACCGGTGTTAATTGTGATGACTGTATTAGTGTGTGTTATCTGTTTTTAAATTTAAGTGCAAACTGCAACTTAGAATTCTTCAAATAGTTCGTACTTTTGCCGCCAAGCGCCACCGTCAACGACTACTAGGCCAAGTTCGGAACTTAGCTACTAGACGCCACTGCAGTCGGCTCTTGGCAACGGACGTAGGCATCTATGAGCGTTGTTTACCTATCAAATTTAGCTTCACACAGGTGTAATTAGTGGAAGGTTCTTTAACATGCCATAAATCTGACATGGGACCGCCGCTTTACTTCCCTTCCGAAGAAAGGCATACTGACTGATTTTAACGCTCTTAAAATATCCGACGGCTTCGGCCGGGTTTGAACCCGCTATCTTGGGCATAGAAGCTCAGCATGCTACCAAATACGCCACCGAAGCCGCCATATAGTTATTTTTATTACAGTACATTGTGTAGCCTACATTATACGTTGAAGTGTCAATCCAATACCGGCAGTAGTTTCCCTTATCATCCTCATCATAAGAGCAAATGACCTACAGTAGATGTTACGCCCATTTCACCATTAATCACCACACACTATAAGTCTTCCTCGCCTGTGAATTTTGAAATATGTATTTCTATTACGGTAGTTTGTAAGTTTGACGTGTCAATTCAACAGTAGTTTTTATTATCATCCTTATCAAAAGGGCAAATGACCTAGATATTACTCCCTCATTGTCTTTGGGGGCAAATGACTTAGATTTTAAGTCCATTATATTTCTAAGGAGACCTTAAAACATTATCATCATTCCACCGGGCGAAGCCGGGTACTACTGCTAGTCGTTAATAAAAGTAAAAAACTTAATGTATTAGAGAACATAGAAATTTATATCGCCCAAAAAACAGACCCTGTAAACAATTTGAACGAATTAACTCTCAACGACAACATATTATTTAACACGATCTCGAAATTAAGGCGAAGAGACCGACATAAACAAGAAACGGCCCTCCCTCCTCCATAACGTAAGGTTCTGACGTATGCTACACCTCCCCTTCTGCGACCGTTGACCCCACACTTGCAGTATTCTAGTCAACATGTGATCAAGGTGAACAACAAGACGGACACATTTGTAGTAGCTCTTTCAAGTTGTGAGGTGATAGTTTATGGTCTCCAAACTGCGGTATGTAAACATTGGTCATTTATGCGTGGGTTTTTGTTATAATTTCAATTTTTCAATTTTTCATTTTCATTTAGTTTTTCGTTTTACAGGTTGTTGAAAACATTTTGACCAAGCTCTAAATAAACAACGTTCGATTCCTATTTCTACTTTCCTTTTTAAAGATGCTTGTGCAATGGGGTAAGTTTTCTACATAACTAAAGTCAACATTTCTTCATGTTTCCAAGTAAGAACCATAGATTGTTAGGTAATTTTATTGTTCCAGGTCCCTTGTTTTGGAAATAGATTAACAAGAATGGAGCCCACGTTTCAAAATTTCGTGCATTTTTAAATCTTTTAATGTCTTTAAGCATTTTATATTCATGTATTTTAAGCATCCTGACGATGTAAAATTTGATTTACAAATTTTTTTTATGAGAGACCAACCTTTAGAATGATCTAGGAGAATTTTTTGATTTTGACTGAAGAAGGCTCACAGGGCCGAAACATGTATCAAAATGTATAAATCCCTATATCCCTATATATATTATAATTGTGAAAGTCTGTGTGTGTGTTAGTTTGTTACCTCTTGACACTAAAACGGCTGGACGGATTTGGATGAAATTTGAAATGGAGACAGCTTATACCCTGGGATAACATATAGGATGCCTTTCATCCAGAAATAAATCATTGTTCCCGTGGAACGAGCAACATAACAGAAAAGTCACTAAAAATACTCAACTGGGACAAAATATCGAAGTTGTCGCATAAAGAGCGGACACAGCTCATTTTACGCCCCTCGATGCGAGAAACAATACTCGGTAGGTCCCTACGGGACACCGAAAACCACTTTTTAAGGCCCTAAAACCAATATTTTCAAAGATATTCGCAGAAAACTATCTTTGCTCTGATAAACTGAACTAATGGAAAGTCCGTTTCCATGGCAACACTACCTCAAGGTATGACATCCGATTTTATATAAATCCCTATAGGAGGCAATGCCAATCCATTTGTTATCTTTTTCAAGATATATATAAACACAATAAGAACAGGGTAGCGCGCCGGCCTCTCAACTGGGGGCCCTGGGTTCGATTCCCGGCTCCGTCAGAGATTTTTGACACTGACGTGAGGTTTGCAACGGTGTGCATTCAGATTCGTGAGGACAATTGAGTAGCTGTCTGATAGTGAGGCAGCGCCCCGGTCACGAAGAACAACATTAACGGCCGAGGGATACGATGCACTGACCACGCGTCACCACAATATCTGCAGGCCAAATGACTGGGAAGCGGTCGCATTATAGGCCTAAGCCCTTCATGGGCTGTAGTGCCAGGGGTAAAAAAATTAGAGGAAGCGCCTTTTAATACCGCCTTTAAGTTTTAAACACTACAGTAGCGGCTACTAAATAAAGGTAGCGATCAAGCTACGTTCAATTTCTTTAACACTGGGCTCACAAATCCCGTATATTTCAGTACAAATATCAGTCTGGTCGTTATGTCAGTAGCAACGAAGCTCTGTGGCGGCTATTGCCGTTTCCGTAACACTAAAGGCATCCCGCCGTCTCATAGTCGGTGGCGTAGTCGGTAGCATGCTGAACTGCTGTGCCCAAGATAGCGGATTCAAACCCGGCCGAAGTCGTCGGATTTTTTTAAGAGCGTTGAAAATCCTTCAGTATGCCTTCCTTCGGAGGGGAAGTAAAGCCGGCGGTCCCATGTCATAGATTTATGGCATGTAAAAGATCCTTTCACAGACTAAACTTGTGTAAAGCAAAATTGTTAGGTTAGATTTCGTCAGAACGCTCTATCAAAGTTCCAACGTTCACCACTACGTATCATTGATATCTTGTGGCGAAAGTTGGAACTACTTGAAATTGAACGGAACTTGTAGCTCACCCTTTAGGGTGTCCGCTGGAAGCAGCTACAGACTCAGGCGAGCCGAACATGTCTTCGGACACTCCCGGCACTAAAAACCATACGATAAATAAATAGTCAATGTGCACTTATAAAATTGTGAACTACCTTTTGCAAAATTTACACAAGACGTGATTTTGAAAGCACTCTTCTGTATGTTGAGGTACAGATATATACCACATGGATACAATAAAATGTTGGCAAATCTGAGTTTAAGGAACTGCTGTTCAGAATAGGCATTGTGTTAAATCTGCAGAAGCTTTCGGTACAGGTTATGCATCCCATGTTCGTAACATAGAATGTTTTCCTTTGACAATGCATCTACACCATGTGCGAGGGCAACGCATTTCAAAGATCTCTAAAAACACAGTAATCAGGAAATTGGAGAAAATGTATAGTGGGAGAGAAGATTCAAGGAGAAATCACTTCGACTCTGTGATTTGCTGATGACATCGTCATCTTGGCCAATACGCCAGAGAATTTGAATGAGTTTTTGAATGGTATGAAATCCGTCTTGAGGAAAGAATTCATGATGAAAATCAATAATTGTAAAACAAAAAAATTGGAATGCAGCCGAAAAAGATCAAAAACCTCTATGGACATCAAATTGGCAGGTGAAACGCTACGGGCAGTAGGAGACGTCTGTTACTTTGGAAGCAAAATAACCAGTGAAGGACGAAGCAAAGAGGATATCAAAAGTAGGTTGGCTCAGGCAAGGACAGCATTTCTACAGAAAAGGAATCGTTTGACATAGAATTGAAGCGATTGAAACGCGGTGTTACAGAAGAATAATGAAGATAGATGGGTAGATAGGGTAACAAATGAAGCGGTATTAAGACGAGTGGGAGAGGAGAGATGTTTCTGGCGATTGCTTATGCAGAGAAGAGATAGGTTGGTACGACACATATTAAGACACCCAGGAATAGCAAGCTTAGTTATGGATGGGAGGGTCGAGCCCAAGAACTGTAGGGGTAGACCAAGGTTAAACAGATTGCCTCGGATGTAGGATGAAGTAGCTATGTAGAGATGAAACGATTAGCTCAGGAGAGGGAGGCATGGAGGTCTGTATCAAACCAGTCAAAAGACTGAAGACTCAAACAAACAACAACAACAATCAGGAATTTTTATTACCCACAGAGGCATCTGGAGAATTTCAATCCCAGGGATGTAACACTGGAAGAGACTGCATAATGTGCTCCAGCGGCCAAGGTGAGAGATATTTCACTATGGGTCTATTAATAGCGACATGTTGTCGTTCAAACCATCAATAATTATGGCAAAATTACATTGTGAATAGCTTAAGGAAAAATACTTTTAAATCCCCATATTCCGATAGATTTGCCATTCCAGTGTGCAAGAGTGCAGTTCCCTTTTCCAACAATATTAGCAATTTCCATTAACAAAGCGCAATGACACACTTAACAGCAGCAGGTGTACATTTAGACAAAACCATTTTTTCCCATGAACAACTGTATGTGGCCTGCTCACGAGTAACCGGACAACATAATTGTTATGTCTCAGCAGAAGATGGCAAAACCAAAAAGTAATTTTCAAATGTGTTCACATAAGGTAACATCATACCCTGTGGACTTTCTCAACTATATGAAAGTCCCACTTGCTGCTCATATCAATACACTGTATGTATTAGAATTTTCAGAATTAGAATGGACCCACCTGTAGCCGCGATTGATGTGATAGAATAGACCAATTTTCAGCAATAATGCATCGTCCCAATTGTCTTTATCGCGAGCGAAGCCGCGGGTACCTGCTAGTAAAAAGATATTTTGTATTGTATAGTGGACAAGTACATAACTTATCAAAATCAATACGGAAAAACTTGAAAAAATTACTAAAGTCATAGATATTCACAATTTCCATCATTACAAACACGGTGCTTTTAATTTCGTGTTGTTATGTTGAATTCGGGATGTATTCACTCGTGTTTCATAGTCAACATATTTCCAGAACACTTGCAAACACTGAAACTGTCATCTCTACAAAGACACACACTACTGTACTACAGACACCACAATGACACACGTTATCACGCAAATCATGTTCTTTTTGATCCATTTAGTAGATTTGCAACATCGTGGTCATGTAATGCCGTGTGCATAGGTGTAGTGGAATTTGTCCAATAGCCTGTGTCACTGTGTTGGCTGTAGTAGTGTGTGTATTTGTAACTGAGGCTAGGCCATGGTTTTGAGTTAGGACCCATCCTGGCGTTTGCCTGTAGTGCAAGTGGAGAAACTCGGAAAACCACTTACATGATGGCTGAGGGAGGAATCAAACAATCACTTTTCAGTTTTGCCTCACGGTGCTGAGTGTACTTCGTTCCAGCCCTCAGACCAGAATCAAACCCGGAGCTCGGGAGGCAACCGCCAAAAATGTTAGTCACTACACCACAAAGCGGCACACAACTAAACGAATTCAGCGAAGACTCCCTTTAGGTTCCTTCTTGTTGTTGAGCTGAACAATACTGTATATCTATTTGACATCTGTCCGACAAAACGTGAATTTTCTTGTGAGAGTTTAAACATTGACATGCTCTAGATTTGTTAAAAAGTAATGACAAGACTGCTGTAATTTGTAACAGGCTTTATTAGCAAAAGCAACCATTCTTTTTTAACATTGGCTCAATGAATTGTGAAAGGTGTCGTACAGTTCGCCCTCAACGTGCCAATCTCTGGTGATGTCACACATTGAGCACCCTATAACCCTTATCTGAACATCTCTTGTGTAGTAATGCTTCCCGCGAATTGTTATTTTAACTTTCTTCTTCGAAAAATTCTCATTCACAAGGACTCATATCAGGTGAATACGGCGATTTTCCAATATAGTCGGAGTCATCTTACTTGTTACTACTATTCTTTAAAGAAAATCATTCGGCCGTAATTATCCTGCCAACGAAGATATTTACCTTTGTGATCATCGTAAAATCATTCAGTAATAGCCTAACAGGTCAGTAAATGTGGCACAATCTTGAGCCAATCGTTTACAATAGCAATTAGTAAAAAAAAGTGCTGTCTAGTTAGTTAGTTAGTTAGTTATTTTAAGGGGCGGAACTGCGAGGTCATCTGCCCCTAATGTGCAGTCTACGGGAAGTGAAAATTTATTTCTCTTCTCCAATAGGCATTGAATTATAGGTTAGGTTATTGCATTGTTATTATCTAAGCTTACAATGTGAAGTTTGAAACCCTGAATGACGTCACAGAGAGGCAGATAACAATCACCCCAGCTTCCAACTTGCAAGTTACATTATACGTGACAGTTTCAATATCTACAAACATGGTGACTTTCAACAATAAGTGACTAGACTTATTCAACCAAATACAAATCATACTATAAACCACAATGTTTGCAGTGATTGGGGACAGATGTTAAGGCTATACTCGTAGTAACTGATTTAAGATGACGCGGACTATATTTCCCATCGCCAATAACGCAGAATAACCATCATTAGCCAACGATAGTTATAGCACCTTCCAGTGACATGAGGGACGAAATAATTCCCCAGTTACACAATACATTAGCTGGCTCAACTGTAGTCAACTAAGTTACACAGTATTACCATCACAATTGCTTAATCCATGTATTCACTTTCATTATATCAATGGAGACCATTTTCAGTATCTTAGAAGTGAACAGCGAAATGTCAGACTGAGTGGCGTACTCTGTTAATGGTGTGGTCTTCAAAACCGAAAATAGCATTTAAGGGAGTTGAAATGCGACAACCTCGTGTCAGTCGATTTACTGGCACGTTAGAGATCCTATCCAAGGGGGGAAAAATCCGCGAGGATGTAATTCGATGGCACATGAAAGAGACATTTTTACTACTATTATTATTGTTATTATTATTATTAACTCTTATACAGATGGTTTCTTTTTTTTAATTCTTTATAATTCACCACCTCCTGGTGTAGTGGCTAGCATTTTTGACTATCGGTCTTGGTTCAAATCCCGGCCCTGCCAAGAAATGTAATTCTGGTCTTAGAGTTGGAATGGGGGTAGATCTACACCCAACGTCCTGAGGCAAATCTGAGAAGAGGTGGGTTCGATCCTCATCTCAGTCATTCTAGAAGTTATTGTCTGTGTTTCCTCAGTTTTACCTCAAGCAAATACCGATGGTTCCTAACTTACGCCCCTCGCCACCTCCTTCCCAATCTTAAGACAAATTCTCCATACACTCAAGTACACGGGGCTGAGATGACCACGATGTCCAATCCCCTGAAAGAAACAACTCTTCATAATTCCTGAAGCCACACGGGACGAAGCCCCACATTATGAAGAGGTCACTATATCCGTACTGATTGGCCTCAATACCCCATTATGGAGCAGGAAAGCCTAAAGCCGAAGGAAATTATCATTATAAATACGGATTTCTTTCCGTTCTTCCAAGTTTGTCTCGATTAACTGATGGTCAAACTAACTGGATTGTAGTTTTCCTCCAACGAAATCATGAATCTGAGGCAGAAGTGGTCTGTATTTCAAGTCGTATCTAGCCCCACTCCGAGTAGTGTCATGTTGAAATATTCTATTCTACTCGATCGTCGTCCTACAACAGGCCGCGTGCCCAAAAGTGCAGCCTTGAAGCAGAGCGTCGCGCCCATCAAGTTCAAAGCTCAGGGTCAAGGACTCACGTCTTCCAATACCTATTTTAGAATGCATTACAAAAGAACCAGGATTAAAGAGTTACGAAAAGCGTAGACCTGCGGAGGTTACAACGCCTCCACGAAGAACTTTTTCTTCCTGCATGCATTCTTCTGCAAGTTGCTAGCTCCTTCATCTTGGATTAAACAGGTCTAAATGACCACAATATCCAAGCCCATACATGAAACAACAATAACAACAACGATATGTATAACATTTCTAGAGCCCAATAGATAATAATAATAATAATAATAATAATAATAATAATAATAATCGCGGAAGGCCTGGTAAAAAAATGGAGATTTAAGAAAGAAAGAAAGAAAGAAAGAAAGAAAGAAAGAAAGAAAGAAAGAAAGAAAGATCTTGGCCCGATTGAAGACAAAGGTGAATATAGACGACGGCAATACCATGAGCTGTATAGGCCTATTGATGTCCAATAGATCTCTAATGTTATGAGGAGAATACCATAATCGACAATATTCCTGAGTGCATTGTGTGTTCCCACCTCTCGCCAGATAAGGAAACGTCTCGAATCACTACGCAGAATGAATTGTCAAAAAAAAAACAAGTAGTTCCGTGAAGAATTATACAGCCTATTTTCATATATCCTACTTAAGTTAATTGCCTCTATCAACATACAAAATTTCAGTTTGATTGCAGTAATAGATCCGTAGATATTGAGAACCGACTAAATATTGCGGATGGTCGCCATGTTGGATTTTTATATATGTAGGTCTTAGAGTTATGTACTGTTACATGAAGATTATTGTGAACGTGTAGTATTCAAACTTCAGTCGCATGATTAGGACACAAAAGTAAAAACAACATTTTAAAATTTCGCACAGCTCGCATCTTGTGGTTATGGAAACAATTGAAATAAATTAGATGGCAGTGGATTAACATTTGTAAAAGGGTTTACTGTACCAAGTGTCACTGCACTCGGATGGTTAAATTGCGAGAAACGACCATGTGAATATTTATACTTCGCGTCGCCGCCATGTTGGATTTGTGATCACCAGGTTATTGAAAGCCCGATAGGTGAAATTAAGTGCATTGCCCGTATGAACATTTAAAAAAAATCAGTTTGATTTCTGTAATAGATTCCAAGATATTGAGATCCATCTAAATATTTCGGATGGTCGCCATGTTGGATTGTTATATGTATAGGCCATTAGAGTCATGTACCATTAAAGGAAAATTATAGCGTAGGTTCATTATTCAAACTTTCACTTCGATCGCATGATTACGACACAAGAAATAAAAACTTAATTTTAAAATTCGCACAGCCGCCATCTAAATTACTAAATTGTACTAAATTAGATACCAGTGCATTACAATGTGTATAAACATTTCCTGTACCAAGTTTCATTGCGTTTAGATAATTAAATCGCGAGAAAGGTCTATTTAAAATTTTCAACTTCGCTTGGCCGCCATATTCGTTTTTTAGTTAACCGGTTTTTGAACGTCTTATAGATGAACTTCCAGTAGTGTCCTTTATTTCCGTACAAATTTTCAGGGTGATGCCGCTAACAGTTTCAGAGATATAGAATGCCGTTGAAATATTTCGCACGGCCGCCATCTTGAGGTTATGAAAACAATTGAAAGAAGTTAAGATGTCGGTGGATTACAATGTGTATAAACATATACTGTACGAAGTTTTATTGCGTTCGGTTGATTAAATCGCGAGAAAAGACTTCTTAAAAGTCGCAATTTCGCTTGGCCGCCATGTTGGTTTTGTATTTACCAGGTTTTCAAAAGTTACATAGATGAACTTTTAGTAGGTCCCTTTATCACCGTAAAATATACCAGGGTGATATCGGTAATAGTTTCGGAGATATTGAATGCTGGTGAAATATTTCGCACAACCGCCATGTTGGATTGGTGAGAAGTAACAAAATTTGAAGGACACGGTCGGGGTCGCCCGGAATTGTGCTAGGAATTTACCGAGTTTCATTGAAATCGCTCTAGCCGTTTAGAAGTTATTAGAGGGGGGCACACACCATCACACACGCACACACAGACAGACACATGGACAAAGGGTGAACTCACAAGCGTATTTTTTCATAAATGAAAATAGGCTAAAAAAAAGGCTACTTGAAGTAGAAAAAAAACCTTCTGAAAATGCGGTGGTCAACAGGACTAAACTCAGCGAACTAGTTGACAATCATCAATTTTCAGACCACCCGAACATCACATCCAACAGAACCTGGACGGAGGAGCATAGAAAGTGTGTTAGTTAGTGATTGAGGTTTTAAGGGGCGGAACAGCGAGGTCATCTGCAGAAAGTGTCATTGCGAGAAGATGAGATCTTGGGAGAAGAAGAAAATAAGATCACCTAGATAGATTCAATCGCGCTTTTTCGACGGGCATGAGGATTTAAAAATAATAATAATAATAGCTGGTGTAAAGTATCCAAAGAGGAATAATGAGCTTGCTATAAGAGGAGGACTTCTGGAAACGACCATTGAGTATTACACCCATCATCCGTCCAACGTGCCAGAAAACAAGGTGTACAAACAGTACTGGGACAAACCTGTCCTAACGGACCAGAAATATCTTCGGCAAATCGACCAGATATCATCTACCTTAACAAAACAAGCCCCAAGGTTTATTGGATAGACAACACGGTAACTTACCACTAAGGCAAAACCTCAAGACCACTCAGGCACAAAAAATTAACAAATTTAATACGCACTGTTGGCAGAAGAAATCAGGAAGATGTGGTGAGTAGACTCTGTGAAAATTTTACCACTGGTAATGTCAGCAACGGGAATAGTTCCAAAAGGTTCTGGTAACGGGGAACTAGAAATGAAACTTCTGATCGCCAGAATACAGAAGGTAGTGTTGCTATATACATGTCATATAGCCCGATTATTTTTATCCAAGTAATAATTATAAGGTACTTGATTGTTAAGTCCTTATCTTGTGTACTGAGATTCACTATATAATAATAATAATAATAATAATAATAATAATAACAATTGTCTATGTCTGCCCCTTGTTATTCCCGTTTTCCAACGGTGTCGGGGATGAGATGCGATGAAAGTCTTTGTGGTGGATGGTTTTTACGGCCGTATGCCCTTCCTCACGCCAACCTCATGAGAGGAGTTAATGAGAGATGAAATGAATGATGGTGAATGAGACTGGACAGGGATGTGGAAGGAAGCGGCCGTGGCCTGTCTAAAGTTACCGTCCCAGCATTTGCCTGGAGATGAAAATGGGGAAACCACGGAAAACCATTTCAAGGACAGCCGACGCTGGGACTCGAACCCACGTTGACCGAGTCCGCGGAGAGCTTGTTCCTACGGTCTAGAGCTGCGCGTTAGCTAGCGAAGCCACCACTTTCGGTAATTATTTGATTTTATTTATTTATTAAATACTATTGATATTACATTATTGTGGTATGTCTCATGAATATGACGGCAAATCCAGTACAGATTATCTGTGAGACATTAATATTAAGACATATTAATAATAATAATAATAATAATAATAATAATAATAATAACAACAATAAACCATGAAAAAATATTGTTTTAACGGCCTCCTTAAGGAGGAATTCACGAAAATAATATTAATATAAATAATTGTTCCGGTCTACGGTTCATAGGAAATCAAACAGCATAATTATAGTTACTCCGTTACTGCGAGAATAGAGGAAGGAGTCGAGTTCCAGATTACTGTAACTAATAATTCCAGCGTACATTAACGTAATGACCTTACTTGTAGCGCGTAGTTCCATAACCCTGCTAGTAACAGAATCACCCTCTGCATATTCCGGGACACATTCAAATCTTTAATATATGCACGACCAGTCAGGGAGTTTACTTACATTTACTGATTTTGGGTTAAGCTTTTTTTTTCCCCTGGCCGTGAGCGGACATGTCAAAGTTCGCAGCGTATTGGTGTGGTATATGGTCCAGCTGCTATATTTTATCGTTTGGCTGCGGCCGTACTCGCCTGTGCTTTGGGAGCCCAGCAAGTGGATAAAATATGTGTCCCTAAGGTGTGCGCTGATGTGTTATCTATCCCATGTATTAACCCCGGGATTCCTGTTTCCTCTCTCTCTCTCTCTCTCTCTCTCTCTCTCTCTCTCTCTCCCTTGCTGTCCTTCCACACACTCACACATAGCCATGAGATGTGCTGAACTTCACAAGGTGGCTCAGAAGCACATACAAAATATTGCATGCAAACCTGAAGGAACCATTTGTTTTTGTCAATTCATTTTAAGGGATTGAGACATCTTGGTTATCAGCCCCGTGTGAGTTACACTTTGGTTGATTGGTTGGTTGGTTCCTCAGTTTAGGGGCTGCGACAACATGGTCATGTAGCCCCGTGTATTTTGGGTGTGTGTAGAATCTGTCTGATAACCAGTGTTAATTGTGATGGCTGTATTTGTGTGTTTTATCTGTTTTTAATTCAAGTAAGGAATGTAGACATTCGATTTTCAAGTAGTTCCAACTTTTACTACCAAACGCCACCGTCAATGACCAACTAGTTCTGAACTGTTGTCACTACATACTAGCACATTCGGCTCCTGGCGACGAACGTTGGAACCTAAGAGCGTTAGTCAAATATAACCTATAATTTAGCTTCACACAAATGCAATTAGTGGAAGGTTCTTTATCGTGCCATAAATCTATGACATGGGACCACCGGCTTTACTTCCCCTCCGAAGGAAGGCATACTGAGGGATTTTAACGCTCTTAAAAAATCCGATGACTTCGGCCGGGTTTGAACCCGCAACCTTGGGCACAGAAGCTCAGCATGCTACCAACTACGCCACCGAAGTCGCTGAGTTACACTTTGTCTGTACTTAGGTGATGACAGTAGTAGTTTGTGTAACCTGTATTAGGGACAGGGTTGGGGTACAGTAAGCGCCCCGGAACTCGATGTAAGGTACTATCCCGGCATTTGCCTGAAGGGAGTTTGGTAAAAACCAGTGAAAAACAACACTCGGGATAGCCACTGACAGCGCCGGGATTTGAATGTGTGATTTCTTTCTGCAGCAGCCCTCACGACTGTGGTGCACCAATTACCGAGCACGATTACGCCGCGGGATACACTTATAAGGATACACTTGATTGAAGCGAACATTATACCACATATTAGAAACATGTTGTTGTTGTTGTTGTTGTTGTTGTTGTTGTTGTTGTTGTTGTTGTTGTTGTTGTTGTTGTTGTTGTTGTTGTTGTTGTTGTTGTTGTTGTTGTTGTTGTTGTTGTTGTTGTTGTTGTTGTTGTTGTTGTTGTTGTTGTTGTTGTTGTTGTTGTTGTTGTTGTTGTTGTTGTTGTTGTTGTTGTTGTTGTTGTTGTTGTTGTTGTTGTTGTTGTTGTTGTTGTTGTTGTTGTTGTTGTTGTTGTTGTTGTTGTTGTTGTTGTTGTTGTTGTTGTTGTTGTTGTTGTTGTTGTTGTTGTTGTTGTTGTTGTTGTTGTTGTTGTTGTTGTTGTTGTTGTTGTTGTTGTTGTTGTTGTTGTTGTTGTTGTTGTTGTTGTTGTTGTTGTTGTTGTTGTTGTTGTTGTTGTTGTTGTTGTTGTTGTTGTTGTTGTTGTTGTTGTTGTTGTTGTTGTTGTTGTTGTTGTTGTTGTTGTTGTTGTTGTTGTTGTTGTTGTTGTTGTTGTTGTTGTTGTTGTTGTTGTTGTTGTTGTTGTTGTTGTTGTTGTTGTTGTTGTTGTTGTTGTTGTTGTTGTTGTTGTTGTTGTTGTTGTTGTTGTTGTTGTTGTTGTTGTTGTTGTTGTTGTTGTTGTTGTTGTTGTTGTTGTTGTTGTTGTTGTTGTTGTTGTTGTTGTTGTTGTTGTTGTTGTTGTTGTTGTTGTTGTTGTTGTTGTTGTTGTTGTTGTTGTTGTTGTTGTTGTTGTTGTTGTTGTTGTTGTTGTTGTTGTTGTTGTTGTTGTTGTTGTTGTTGTTGTTGTTGTTGTTGTTGTTGTTGTTGTTGTTGTTGTTGTTGTTGTTGTTGTTGTTGTTGTTTGAGTCTTCAGTCTTTTGACTGGTTTGATGCAGCTTTCCATGCCTCCCTGTCCTGAGCTAATCGTTTCATCACTACATAGCTACCACACCCTACATCCGAGGCAATCTGTTTAACATACTCTAACCTTGGTCTACCCCTACAGTTCTTGTCCTCGACCCTTCCTTCCATAACTAAGCTTGCTATTCCTGGGTGTCTTAGTATTTGTCCTACCAATCTATCTCTTCTCTTCATTAGCAGTCGCCAGAAACATGTCTCCTCTTTCACTCGTCTTAATACCTCTTCGTTTGAAACCCTATCTACCCATCTGATCTTCATCATTCTCCTGTAACACCACATTTCAAACGCTTCAATTCTCCTCTTTCCTGCTGCACTTTCACTTCCATAGAGTGCGACGCTCCAGACAAAGGTTTTCAAAAATGTCTTCCTAATGTTCATCATCTATGTTCGATGACAACAGATTCCTTTTCTGTAGAAATGCTTTCCTTGCCTGAGCCAACCTACTTTTTATATCCTCTTTGCTTCGTCCATCACTTGTTTTTTTGCTTCCTAAGTAACAGAAGTGTCCTACTTCCTTTCGTTTTTCCCCTGCCAATTTCATGTCCATAGAGGTTTCTGATTTATTGTGGCTGCATTCCAATATTTTTGTTTTACATTTATTAATTTTGTAAAACATGGCAACACATAAATGATTAGAATTACAGAACTAAACATGATCTTTGACCTTAAGAATTCCGCATGGTGTGGAGCCCATTACGTGCTGCAATCAGAGCACCTTTCACTTCCATGCAGCAAAATTGGTCTGGATACTTATTTATGTATCGTATGATGAATGTATGTACATATACACAATATATATATATATATATATATATATATATATATATATATAATTTCTGGACAAATGTGGATAGTCACAAGTGTTCGTACGATCTTACAACTCTAGGTCTAGTTCTTTGACCCATTCAACTGCTTCATCCGATGTAAGATGAATGCCCATTGTTGTTCCTTTGAAAGATCGAAGAGGACAGTGGAATAACCAGGTCATCTGCCCCTGGGACCAAATTATTTTGAAGAGGAAAAATGAGGAAGACTTCTAAATCCTCAAGAAAGAGGTAGGCTATTGGGAAAGGATAAGGGTCATGATAGGTGGAAATATGAAAGCCATCCTAGACTTCAGTTGTTCAAATACCGACTAGGTCAGAAGAGAACAATAGTTGGTCAAGGGAGGTATACATGTAAGAGAAGTAGAACCTGGCCATTGCCAACCCCTAAGTTGGTTCACAGTGGGATACTGAGCGATAAAGGGATAGTTGAGTCTGCGTACTCAGTTCATTCTTGCAGAATACAGTAGATCACAATATACGGTACTCTTATTGGATTGAGTGACACAGTTGGCTTCAAACCCCAAGATTATGGGTTCAATCACTGCTCAGTCCGATGGCATTTTAGAGTGATAAATGCTACAACTTTATATCAGTAAATATACTGGCACTTTAAACACACCCTCCCGTCAACATTCCGGCATCTGGGTGTCTCTAGCCACAGTTGTGAATTTGAATGTAGGTTGGTTGGTTGGTTTCTCAGTTTAAGGGTGGCGACAACGTGGTCATGAAGCCCCGTGTACTTTGGGTGTGTGTAGAATCTGTCTGTTAACCGATGATAAGTGTGATGGCTGTATTAGTGTGTATTATCTGCAATTCACGTAAGGACTGCTGGCGATCAATTTCAAGTAGTTCCTACTTTTCTACCAATTGCTACCATTAACGACACCTAGATGCGAACTTGGCTATTAGCTGCCACCGCAACCGGCATCTAGCGGCGAACGTTGGAACTTAAAAGAGCGTTAATCAAATCTGGTCAACAAATTTAGGTCCACACAAGGTTCTTTTACATGCCATAAATCTATGACATGGCTCGCCGGCTTTACTGCCCCTCCGAAGGAAGGCATACTAAGGGATCTTTAACTTTCTTAAAAATCCGACGACTTCGGCCGGGTTTGAACCCGCAACCTTGGGCATGGAAGCTGAGCATGCTAGCAACTATGTCACCGAAGCCACCAAATTGAATGTAAAACTCATAACTCATTTATATTTATATTCTTATTATTCATATAATCGCTCATCAATAATATATTCTTGCCTAAATCCTACTGTCTACAATACACAGTTAAGCCCTCCAGTCCACACCACTCTAAAGGTGAGAATTATTCCACTCCTCTGAGAGCACAAATGATGAGTGGTCAGCTTAGCGACTCTGCTTTGTGTTCAGAGGATTAAAGCAGCTCTTAAGACGTTTGACTTATTATAGAAATACCCTTCCACTGTAGACACACAGCCTTCAGCGTGATTACACATGTGTACAGGGTGCATTAGCAATTCCCTTTAATGAGTATAATGTCCAGGGGCTGTTTTATACAGGCTCTTAGTTAGGCCACTGAATGGAATAGTATCCAATGAGAAGGCAGGGCTCTCAAAGTAGAATACATTAATGTAGCACAAGGAGATTATAAACTGATTAAAGCTACTTTGTGAACTGATTAAAGCTATTTAAGTACCTTTTGCTTCAACAAGGGATCTCCATAAACCCTAACATGCAGGCTAATGAACGAGTGAAAAAAATAGCAAACATGCACGCTAAAAAAGAGGAAACCTCTTTCTGTATTAATAAAGCTCTACACTTAACCTTCAGTACTACCCGTTTGGAATAGATTGCAGATTGCCAAGTTAGGAACCAAGGCTTGTTGACAGCCGGCGCCGAGGTTGCATTGAGCAGTGATCCTCACTTTCCCCCACAATCGTATCTCAAACAGGTAATACACATTCCCACCGCTGTTTGAGTTGATCTGTAGCCAACGAAAAGTTCAAAATCACTGAATGTTTCGAAAATCGAACCAGGTCCTTTCCATTTGAGAAGCTGCTACCTCAGCCGCTAAATTATCGACCCTCTTGTAGACACCTGCCTGATGAACCCAAGAAATTTCAATAAAATACTTAGTATATAATTTGTTACATACCACAAATACAGGCGGTACTTTACTATTTTGTCAAAACCTCATGGGACATTAAGAAGAATGATATTTGAGTAACAGATGTAAAAACATTTATTTTATAAATTATTGTGGTGTACTGACACTAAATTAAACATCGACATTTCACTGTAGGAAGTAGCCTAGCAGTGTTTTGTAAACATACAGCTTAGATAACATGTCTGAAACTTCACGAAGAGTGTCAATATTCAGTGTCGAGGTAAACGCAGATAACTACAACAAACAAAGAGGATTACAGATCTTATTTTAAAATGTAGCTTATCTTAAAGCAAACATACTGTACTTCAAAGCACGAGAGTCGAAAATGAGACCCGTGATGAGACTTGAAGCAGAATATTCTGCATTCCGGGCACGTGCGCGAGTCAATTACACTACTAATAGTCCACTCCCGGGAGTAGTTCACTTGTCAATTCCTGATGAAATGGATCAAGCTATGGTCATCAATCAAGGCTCTTTTGTCTTGCGTAGTGTTGACGGCGCATACTTGTAGCTAGATATCACCTTAACCGGGCATTATACTGAAATAGGCACGTCGAAGAGCTTCCTAAGATTTCAAAGAATCTGAAGATAGCTTCCCAAGCTCCTACCAGGGTATTCAACACTTCCAAATATTCCAGATTGTACTTCTGCTTGAAAAATTGAACGGTGGTGCAGGATGTATGTAAAGTCTCTCCGCAGTGACGTGAATACGCTAGCACACTCACTCATCCGCATTCAAGTTCGCAATGGATCCCGCTAGTAGTCACTCCGCTTATGTTGTTATAGGAAATGCATTAACAGACGAATTGAACAGCCACTTTGTAACGCTGTTCTCATTCAAGCATCAGGGTGAAAATAGCGCAGAGACAATGATCAAGCAGGCTCCAAAGTCAACGAGGGCGCAGTTGCCAACTTAATCAAGCGTCTGAATTCGCTGCGGAGAGAGGTTCTATACGCACTCTATTATATATGATATCCACCCCCAAAAGTCTGATAATCATCTGCTTATAAAGCGAGTTGTTGGATGTTATAAAGATATTTCAATGGAGAGGACTCCAACCACCAGAACTTCCTGACCGTAAGCCATACTTAACTGAGATATAGAAGTGAAATGATTTTTTAAGGGCTTGCAGTATCCCCATGTACTTGGGTTTGTGTGCTGAATTAGTTAGATACCATGTGTTCCTGTGGTCATTGTAGAAGTGTCGGGGCCGCAGCACTTTTAATAAGATACCAGAGGACGTGTATAAACAAGTAGTTCCGTGAAGAACTATACAGCCTATTTTCATATATCTTGCTCATGTTAATTGCCTCTATCAACATACAAAATTTCAGTTTAAGTGCTGTAACAGATTCGTAGATATTGAGAACAGTCTAAATATTTCAGATGGTCGCCAGGTTGGATTTTTATTTTTGTACTATTACATTAAGATTATTCTGTACGTGTGGTATTCAAACTGCAATCGCATGATTAGATCAAAAGAAGTAAAAACGAGATTTTAAAATTACGCACAGCACCCATCTTGTGATTATGCAAACAATTGAAATAAATTAGATGCCAGTGGATCAACATTTGTATAAGCATTTAACGTGCAACGTTTCACGAGTCTCGGATAGTTAATTCGCGAGAAACGTCCATTTAAATATTTATATTTCGCGTCACCGCCATGTTGGATTTATGCTCATCAGGTTACTAAAAGTCCTATAGGTGAACATATGTTCATAGTCTCTATGAACATTAAAAAAATTCAGTTTGGTTGCTGTAAAAGATTCATAGATATTGAGAACCGTCTAAATATTTCGGAAGCTGGTCATTTAGGATTGTTATATGTATAGGCCATAGAGTTATGTACCATTCAAGGACAATTATTGCCTAGGTTCATTATTCAAACTTTCACTTCGATCGCATGATTACGACACAAGAAATAAAAATAAAAACTTAATTTTAAAATTTTGCACAGCCGCCATCTTGAGGTTATGTCAACAATTGAATTAAATGTGATGGCAGAGCATTACAATCAGCAAAATCATTTACTGTACCACATTTCACTGCGCTCAGAGAGTTAAATCACGAGAAAAGTCTATTAAAATATTTCAAATTCGCTTGTTCGCCATGTTCGTTTTGTACTTTACAGGTTTATGAAATATACATAAGTAAACTTATATCAGTACCCTTTATCACCGTACAAAATTGCAGGGTGATATCTTTAATAGTTCCGGAGATATAGAATGTCAGTGAAATATTTCGCACAACCGCCATTTTGAGGTTATGTAAACAATTGGACTAGATTAGACTCCAGTGCATTACAATGTGTATAAACAATTGCTGTACCAAGTTTCATTACGTTTGGATAGTTAAATCGCGAGAAAAGTCTATTTAAAAGTCTCAACTTCGCTTGGTCGCCATGTTGGTTTTGTAGTCACCAGGTTTTTGAAAGTCTCATAGGTGAACTTCTAGTAATGCCCTTTATCACCGTACACAATTTCAGGGTGATATCGGTAATAGTTTCGGAGATATTGAATGCTAGTGAAATATTTCGCACTGCCACCATGTTGGATTGGTGAGACGTAACAAAATTTGAAGGGCACGGTCGAGGTCGCCGGGAATAGCGCTATGAACTTACCGAGTTTCATTGAAATCGCTTCAGCCGTTTAGATTTGATTAGGGGAGGGACACACACACACCTCACACACACACACACTCACACACACACACGCGCACACACGCACACGGACAAAAGGTGATCTCATAAGCCTATTTTTTCAAAATTGAAAATAGGCTAAAAATATATCTCGGCCACCTCGTGGTGTAACGGCTAGCATTCATGACTGTCGCCCCGGAGGTCGGAGTTCCTTTCCCGGCCCTGGTCTGAGGGCTGGAACAGGGGACACTTAGCCTCATGAAGCAAAACGGAAACGAGATGGGTTCGATTCTGGAAGTGGTTTTCCGAGGTTTTCCACATCTATCCCAGTAAAATGCTGGGATGGTCCCCCACTTAAGGCCACGGCCGCCTCCTTTCCAATCCTTAACTCAATTACAAATACACATACTAATGGACTACAGCCATCACAATAACACAGGTCATCAGACAAATATATTTATTTATTTATTTATTTATTTATTTATTTATAGACTATATACACATACACACACACAAGTACACGGGGCTATATGAACCTCACACGACACAAAACTCGTAAAAAAAACTCAGAAATTATTCTAGGTTTAAGCCGGGTCAAGTGGGGTTTCGTCTTGGGACACCAAGCTGGCACATCAGCGGGCTCTTGGGTGTCCGTGCCTGTGAACTGCGCACACTCCCTTTGTTATGAAGCGCACCTGCGCCGCTTTACTGAGAGAGCTGAAAGCTCTAACAGCGTTAACCTCCCTATGAAAGCTTCCAAAAAGATGGTATATTGGCTTTCACTGTTCCTCCGCTACACAGAGAAGCATACAATCATGAATATGTTTAAGACTTTGTGACTTCTCAACTTGTTTGAAACCTTGAAAATCTTTGGACAGTAGTTTTAGAGGAGGATGGTGTGTCGAGGAGAATCTTCTGAAACTCAATCTGTTCCTTCTCAGCACGTTTCCGACAGCGATAATCTTTACACTTCGCAGCGTTCAACATCATAAGAAAAACAAGTAGTTCCGTGAAGAACTAAACAGACTATTTTCATATATCCTACTCATGTTAATTGCCTCCATCAATATACAAAATTTCTGTTTGAAGGTTGTGATAGATTCGTAGATATTGAGAACCGTCTAAATATTTCAGATAGTCGACAGGTTGGATTTTTATTTTTGTACTATTACATTAAGATTGCTGTGTGCGTGTGGTATTCAAACTTCAATCGCATGATTAGAACACAAGAAGTAAAAAACGAGATTTTAAAATTTCGCACAGCTGCCATCTTGTCATTATGCAAATAATTGAAATAAATTAGATGCCAGTGGATTAACATTTGTATGAGCATTTAACGTGCAACGTTTCACTGCACTCTGATAGTTAATTTTCGAGAAACGTCCCTTTAAATATTTATACTTCGCGTCGCCACCATGTTGGATTTGTGCTCACCAGGTTACTGAAAGTCCTATAGGTGAACATATGTTCATTGCCTCTATGATCATTAAAAAAATCAGTTTGATTGCTGTAAAAGATTCATAGATATTGAGAACCGTCTAAATATTTAGGATGCTCGCCATTTTGGATTGTTATATGTATAGGCCATAGAGTTATGTACCATTCAAGGACAATTATTGCCTAGGTTCATTATTCAAACTTTCACTTCGATCGCATGATTACGACACAATAATAAAAACTTAATTTTAAAATTTCGCACAGCCGCCATCTTGAGGTTTTGTAAACAATTGAACTAAATTAGATGCCAGTGCATTACAATATGTAAAATCATTTACTGTACCACATTTCACTGCGCTCAGAGAGTTAAATCACGAGAAAAGTCTATTAAAATGTTTCAAATTCGCTTGGCCGCCATGTTCCTTTTGTACTTTACAGGTTTATAAAAGTTACATAGATAAACTTGTATCAGTACCCTTTATCACCGTACAAAATTGCAGGGTGATATCTGTAATAGTTTCGGAGATATAGAATGTCAGTGAAATATTTCGCACAGCCGCCATTTTGAGGTTATGTAAACAATTGAACTAAATTAGACTCCAGTGCATTACAATGTGTATAAACATTAGCTGTACCAAGTTTCATTACGTTTGGATAATTAAATCGCGAGAAAAGTCTATTTAAAGGTCTCAACTTCGCTTGCCCACCATGTTGGTTTTGTAGACACCAGATTTTTGAAAGTCTCATAGGTTAACTTCTAGTAGTTTCCTTTATAACCGTACACAATTTCAGGGCGATATCGGTAATAGATTAGGAGATACTGAATGATGGTGAAATATTTCGCACAGCCGCCATTTTGGATTGGTGAGACACAATAAAATTTTAAGGGCACGGTCGGGGTCGGCCAGAATAGTGCTATGATCTTACCGAGTTTCATTGAAATCGCTCCAGCCGTTTAGAAGTTATTAGGGGGGACACACGCACACCATCACACACACACACACATACACGCACACACACACGGACAAAAGGTGATCTCATAAGCCTTTTTTTTTTTCATAAAATGAAAATAGGCTAAAAATACGTTGCTAAGACACGTAACTAAAGTCTTGTGTTCTTGTACCGACGTATAGATGGTGCTACTAGCCTAGTACGCCTATACATAGTTTAACACTGGTTGCCATAGTTACCATGGCGTCTGCTCCAAAGTTGGGACCCAGGTCAGGAATCAATCGGGGTCTCCAACTCTTGAACTCACCAGCCATGAGGGTGTAACACCATAAGTGGTGGCTCCTCTCGGACCGTGCAGAGAAGAGGTCTGGACCCTCGAAGATTGAAGGTAACAGGAAAGATGAAACGAGGACCAATTAAGGTGGGAATGTGAAGGAACTCCTAGGCCTCGGATACCTTAATATCGTTAAGATCGGAAGAAAGCAAGAGTTCACCAAGGGAGGTCAACTGGAAGGATGACAAAGAGTGGATCCCGGCACAAGTGGAAGCAATGAAGCAATGCCCGTGAACGCCATCATTGTTAAAATAGGGTGGGGAACAACTCTTAGGATGGCCAACGTCAGTGCGGGGACTTAGAACTTTCTGGAGCGTATGGCTGCGTTGCTGGGTAAAAAAGAGAAATACAGGGGAAAAATGTAATTACATAAAAATCAAAGCTGCAGTCATAAATAAGGTGGTCGGGTCGGTGAGAGCACCATATCGACTGGTGAGCTGGCGGGCTATCTTAATTGAGTCTCCCGCTACGTACACTACACTTGCAGTAAGTAAGATTCATGCACCCGACCGGCGCGGGCCAGCGGCCGCTGTTTTTCTTCATTTGAGGACCCAACAGGCATGCAAAAGGTCATCCACACACGCACCGGAACTCCCTCAGGGTTCCAGACATGCTACACTCACCGCCTCCCCACACAAAACTTACAAATTAAACACGACGTAATGTAACCAGCCCAACTTTACAAACATTATTCTTAATTTGGCAATCAAGCTTTCTGCGACAACGATTACCCGTCTAACTTTAAATGGTATTCCTTCACAGTTAAACCTCGATAAATTACGACTTGATATACTACATGCTTTGAAATAGTATACTCCAAAATTATTACACATTATTGATGCTGAAATTTAATAGGCCTACGTATCTTCAATTACTGCATCGCAATGGGAGGTAGAATGTCCAATAATTCGTCGGGAATATGGCGATTGTGGCACGATATAATTATGATGATAATTGTTGTTGTAAGGGGCCTAACATCTAGGTTATCGGCCCCTAATGGTGTGGATGATAACGAAAGATGAGATGACAATAAAAACTAAAACTAATACTAACTACAAACTTACAGACTAGAAGAAGAAATAGTAAACAAGTAAAGGATAAGGTAATTTTTTTATTATTTTTTTTAGCGTATGGCTTTTAGTGCCGGGAGTGTCCGAGGACATGTTCGGCTCGCCAGTTTTGTAGCTGCTTCGAGACGGACACCCAATGGGTGAGCTACAAGTGCCGTTGGGGAGGAAAGTTGGAAGGGAAGGGCGAGGAGTTGGAAGGTAGCGGCTGTGGCCTATAGTGAGGGACCAACCCCGGCATTTGCCTGGAAGGAAGATGGGAAACCACAGAAGACCATCTTCAAGGTTGCCGGCGGGGGGATTCGAACCTCCTCGCCTCCCGGATGTGAGCGACTGCCATTAGTCATGCCGTAACCACCACGGCTAACTCACCCGGTTATAAGGTAAATAAAGGAGAGGAAGAAAAGAAATGCCCTCAACCCCCAAAGAATGAGGATTGAGGGACTTGGAAGGAAGGTGGGCAGATAGGAAAGAGGAGAGGGCCCGCCCCAAGGTCAGAGGAAAAAGAGGACAAAACTGAACCAGCTCAGAAATCCCTCGGGATCGCTAATTCCCGAACTCACCAGCCGTGAGACCCTGAGGGTGTAGCATTATCCAGGGTGCACGAGAAGTGGTGGGGCTACACACACCCGGCCTCCTTGAGGGCCTTGAGCAGTAGGCAGGAGAGAACATGAAAAGAAAAAGAAGACTGGCCCCTCGCAGAAGGAGGGTATCAGGAAAGATGAGACAAGAGCCAATTAATACGGGAAAGTGAAAGACTCCCTAGGCCTCGGATACCCTAATACCGTCGGGGTCGGAAAAGAACAAGAGTTGACCAAGGGAGGTTGACAGGAAAGAATACGGAGAGGAGCCCGGCACAAGTAAGTGGAAGCAATGCCGGACTCAGCTGGGGTCCCGTGGTGGCACGATATAAACAAGAGTGGTTGTTCATAACGAAAGGAAGAAGAAATAAACGAAAGAAAGGATTTATTGTGCTTATTTAGGGGCAGGATTGAGACGATTTGAAATGAGTTGCTATCCACCATATTTTCCTGGGTTTTGTCTCCGACAGTAGCCATGGTCCAAACCACTGAATGTTGTTCCTTTAATCCTGAATTGGTACGCACCTTGAGGGCATGATGTAGTCGTGCTATATTGGTGAAAAACTTAAATGAATATGTATCAGGCATTTTGGCATCCACAGCCAAATAATAAATATCCACAAATGTTTCAAGGCTTTGCCTTATCTCCAGCGTGGTTTCTCCTATTTCTCCTATTTGCATAAGTCAGGTTCATCAGTGGGCCCTTTGTGCACCCTGCCCGGACTGCCGCTGGGGTAGTGGACCATGCACTACATCCGATATATGACCCATTGAGAGCTTAAGTGGAACGCAGGAAAGTCTAACCTTTATGGCAAGCAGGCGTAGATCAGGACCAGTGTGTGTGAAGCATTGGAAGTGAGCATTGCGTCTATCGGCCACAAAGGTTACATATTCTTGTTGTTGTTGATTCATGAGGGGCTTTGCGATATCGTAGTCATGTAGCCACGTATACTTGGATGTGTGTAGAATTTGTCTGATAATCTGTGTCACTGCGATGTCTTTACTAGTGTGTGCATTTGTAATTACAGTAGGATTTGCGTAGGAAGTGGCCGTGACCTTTAGTTAGGAACCAACCCGGCATTTGCTGAAGTTGAAGTGGGAAACCACGGAAAACCACTTCCAGGATGGCTGAGGTAGGAACCACACCCGCCTCCTCTCAGTTTTGCCTCACGAGGCTGAGTGTAGTTCGTTCCAGCACTCAAACCAGAATTAAATTTCTTGGTAGTCGAAAGTTAGACTTGTCCGTTATTCCGAGAGGAGTTACAACACTTGAGCTCTCAACGGCTCATTTTTAAAGCGCATCGCACGTCTTTGCGGTGGGAACTGAAAGCTCCCATGATATTATTCCCTCCATACAGAGATACCAACATTAGCGGTCCGGGCAGGGTCACCAAGAGCCCACTGATGAGCCTCACTTGATGTACCTAGGCAAAAGCGCGAAAATGATACGAAAAAAACAAGCAAAAAGGATTGCAGGATTTTTTAATATTTAGCTGTTTCATAGAAAATCAAAGCGCTAACTTTTGTGGTCTACGAGTGCGTATTGAGATTGCTCTCCAGAAGATCCTGGCTTCAATTCTCGATTTTGTCAAGGTATTCGATACTGTTCTGAGGGTCAGAACGAGGTATAGGCCTACTGAGATTAGAGACAACCTCAACCATCCCAGAAGTGGTTTTCCGTGGTTTTCTATTATCACTCCAGGAATGTGATTGTGGCAGTGAACATCAGACCATCCAACACATTATATCAAGTTGCAGCCATCGAGCATATCCTGGAAATCTTAACGATTTCTATGAAGTGACAGAGGCAGCCCTTCAATGGATAGAGAATTTAGATATTAAATTATAAATATAATGACTTATTTAAATTAATTTTGTATATTTATTATGTTATAATTCAGTTTTGTTATTGGCATACGCTAAATAAATAATAAATACATTCACTCCAGGAAGGCAAAGGGAGTGTTTGTAACAGAAAACCACGGCTATCTTCTTATTGACCTAACCTCAGTTATAATTACACACAAGTTCACACACGCACAAATATTACAGTGTTTCAGTCATATTACATACTCACAAATACATGGAGCTGATGATCACGATGGCGCAAGCCCGTAAATAAAATAAAGAAAACTTCAGGTAGTGAAGAAATGGTGAGGCGAGTCCTACAAAGGTATTTTGCAGGGAAAGATAGAGAAGATAACGTGCTCCCAACAGCGATTACAGCATAGAACAGTATAATGTATGATATCGGAATTGTATAAATACGGAAAGGTTAGATAACCCAGGTGTTGAATATTTAAAATACTTTTACCATTGTATTTTTACCTGCAGTTACGCTACGCTAAGAGTATTCCACCGGAACACAAATTGCCGGTCACTCTGAGAACAAAGAACTACGGGCGATGATGGGGATGAATTATTGCGCCAGTGGTTACTAATAGAGTTCCTGATCCTGTCTGGAGCAACCTGCCGGGCTCATGGTTGTTAATCACTGTCGGAAACTTGGAAGACTTCAGGAATGTTCATTACATTTAGATATTTTGAATGGAAGAAGCAACAACGAAACGGACTTTCTACTCATACGTAAGTTCGATGATGATGGTATTAGTAATAATCGGAATTAGGTTGAGGAGGACCAACAAATTTTCATTTATTGAACAAGTATCAGATGTAAAACTCCAAGTGTCACCACATTCTTTTGAGCTCCTTCATTATATGGATTGCATGAGATTTTTCCAATCCCTGTGGTTGTATCAGTCAATATAGGCATATGATGTTCTTGTCAAGAAACACCACATACAGATGCTGTCGAATGCTGCCCTCCTTGGAACTCCAATCATTGTACGCAAGACGGTGTCTGTTGAGTAATCAGCTCGGAACCCTTGAACACATCAATGGATCAGAAGAGAAAACGAAGCTTATGTTCAGTATTTTGTATGTAAATATAACTTACGCAATAATAATAATAATTCATACTAAATTGTAAGTAAAACAAGAGAAAATGTTAATTTCATAATAGTATATTTCGTATCGAGTTTATCGCAAGTGATGACTCGTGTTTCATACGATTGGCATGAGTAGAGCCTAAACGATCCGTATTACTCCCAGTATTTTTTTCACTAGTGACAGTATTACTAAATATCTTGTAAGGGTAGTAATGATGGAATGAAGTAGGATGCTGATAAAGACTTGAATGTTTTCTTATAGTTTGAGCATCATTACTGACGATATTACTGAGTCAGTAATACTGAATTTTAGGGTCAATAATATATAGGTATCATTCTGCCATTTACTGGTAATGTAAGTGAAGCCACGGCAACCTTATTCTAGGCTGCCTAAGATGATGATCGAACCAACCTTAATTTCCAGCTGCCTTCACGAAGCTGTGTGTACTCCGTTCCAAACCAGAATATTCCACGTTATAGCGTACAATCTCACCCGCATAGTCTCCGCGGAATATTTACCGCCTAAGCACGACAGCGACGCTACAGTGGTGTGGCCTACTACTGATGCACACTTCACTCCTCATTGGAGAGTCGAAGTCCCAATCGGGGGTCTTACAGAAACAATCCGAGTGTCACCTTTCCTTTTTTTCCTAAAGGAATATTTCGGGATGGTATCTAATTTCATGTCCCAGGGCGTATATCACATCAGGTTTAATGGGTGGAATATCTACCCCTCCCTCGTAACACGGTTAAAATAGATATTTTGATTTATAAAATGGGGATGGATTCTTAAACAAGAAAACAGCCTAATATAAATAAAACAATGAAATAAAACTAATAAGAACAAACATAAAAAGCACTCAATACAAAAAGAGGAACATCAAATTTTAAAAATTTATAATTTAGACTGCTGGCCGTAAACCATTCTCTCCCACAATGTGGAACAGTAACACAAGTCATCTCACAAATGTAATTCATACCCATATACAAAAACACGCAGCTGATGACTAGTCAGTCCCTTCCCCTTCCTTCCTTCCTTCCTTCCTTCCTTCCTTCCTTCCTTCCTTCCTTCCTTCATATATTAATGAGGCACTTACTAACTTGGTGATTGGTCTAAGAAAAGAACTTATCCCTGTCCCTCTTCTGGTGCAAGATTTCCGGCATTTGATTCAAAACTCGAATGTATATCCTAACTTCAGAGTTTAAGTCAATATCTCAAAATGGCAAGGAAGAAAGTTACTGAATTTCGCTTTTCGTGTGTTCGTTGAAGCCTTGAATTGATTACCGAAATATATTATGTGGCAGATTGATTAAGGGAGAATGGTACCGAGGTACGAGATGTGTGTTGGCCTTCGGAAGGGGCACAGGGCCACCAAAATTCGTATGAGAAAAACTAAACTAGACAAGCGCGTTATTCGGCCTACAAGGCTAAAGGAATTCTGGGAAACATGAAGTAGCAGTCATCAGAAGAAGCTAGTCATCAAATATTTTAAAGACAAAGGAATATTATTCCGGATTCTTTAATAAAAGAGACTGCATTTTTAAGAATTTTATATTTAACATTAGTCATACGAAAATCCAATGATTTGTGAAAAGGATGTGTTAAATGTGTGTGAAATATTTTTGTAAACAAAGAATGACTGATGAAGGCATAACAATGCGGAAACATGTAACATGTGTAATTTAGGTTATGAAAAACTAAAATTAAAGTTGTAATGAAAAGTGGAAATCATAATCATTAATTTTAGATTTCAATACGGGCCAAAAATGGTAATTATGACGAAAGTCATAGATATACATAAGGAATAGAGAGTTATTGCCACATAATGCACTTGGGATTGAACCTACCTACCTTGGTAAATCAAGTTGTAGAATATTCAGGAATATCATTGAATGGCTTACTCCCATTATGTAATGTAAGGAAAGTAAGTGTTCAGGTACATACCGTCACTCGAAAATAGGAGTAGTGGTAAGTTGTGCAATGCTGATGACTTTTTCTCACAGGAGATCCTGGTTCAAACCTCGTTCCAGTCTGGGTTTCCCTCACAGTTGGATGAACAATACTATCCTCCCCTTCACTAGCCATTAACAGATACTTTCACATTTCTTGCTGGGAGAAAAGAGTTCGTCATAACAAAGCGTACTGTATTCTGTTTATCCCATCATAGTAATGGAATCTCAAGTGCATTATGCAGCAACAACTGTCTAATGCGAGCTTCCTGATACCAGGTGCTTATTGGCGAAAGTATAAGGTGCCCGCTACAGCGTGACTACACCACGTGTCAAACGATTTCAAATTAAATAATACTGAGATTTACCTGAATTGGGTGGGCTTTTTTTTAGCGTATGGATTTTAGTGCCGAGAGTGTCCGAGGACATGTTCGGCTCGCCAGTGTTGTAGCTGCTTCGAGGCGGACACCCAATGGGTGAGCTACAAGTACCGTTGCGTGTGGAGTGTTGTCTGGGGAGGAAAGTTTGAATGTAAGGACGAGGAGGAGGAAGGTAGCGGCTGTGGCCTATAGTTAGGGACCAACCCCGGCATTTGCCTGGAAGGTAGATGGGAAACCACAGAAGACAATCTTCAAGGTTGCCGGTGGAGGGGATTCGAACCTCCTCGCCCCCCGGATGTGAGCGACTGCCTGCAGTCATGCCGTAACGACCACGGCTAACTGACATTGGGTGGGCTATTTACTCAACATATGGTTTCTACATATTGACACACCACACTGCAAGCAACGTGTGAGTGCAAAGAGAACATAACTACTTAACTAGCTAACCAACCAACTAGGGGGTGTGATGGTGGAGTGGTCAAGCTGCTTGCCCCCCACCAAGGTGGACGTGTTTTGATTAACGGTCACGTAAAACCACAAGCTCTCTTCTTTAACTGACTAACTAACTAACATGCGTGCCTTAGCGCTCGCATGTCAGTGTGTAGGCGAGTGAGTGATTTTCCTATGTATTTAAGATTTATGTGTGAATTATTAAGAAATAATAAGGTCATGTGTTTTACACCATTTTTTTAACTACTGCGACGCCAGGGTGCCGGAATTTTTCCCCGAAGGTGATCTTTAACGTGATAGTAAATGTACTGACATGGCTCCCTCACATTTGCGCACCCTTAAATACCAGCTGACTGCGCCAGAATATAGGCAATGTATAACAATACCTTGTAAATTGTATACCTTAAGCAACATATGGAGATCTCAATACTTCTAGTCTAGGCTATTTTATACTCGCACAACAAACGGCGATGTTGATGCATCTATGTAACTTATGTGGGCCTTGCTATTTCTACACTTGCTGTTCATAGTTTGGACAGAATAATAATAATAATAATAATATTAATAATAATAATAATAATAATAATAATAATAAACTAAATAAATAAATCAAAAATAAATTATGTATTATTATTATTATTATTATTACTGCAAAGAATGTAAGCAGTGACAGACTAAATTTCCCCTCCCCCCCCCCCTCCCACCCTTCTTCCATCGCCTATTGGAATTGATGAAATCGGGTTCGATCTCCGGCTCTGCCAGGAAAATTAATTCCGGTCTGAGGGCTGAAACGGGTTACACTCTGCCTCGTGAGGTGAAACTGAGAAGAGGCAGGTTCTATTCCTACCTCAGCCATTCTGGAAGTAGATTTCCGCGGTTCCCGCACTTTTACTCCTGGCAAATGCCAGGATGGTACCTAGTTGAAGGCCACGGCCGCTTCCTACCCAAATCATATTTCAGTTACAAATACTCACATTAGCACAGACATCACAGTGACACAGGTTATCAGACAGCTTCAAGACACACCGAAATAAACGGGTCTACATGACCACAATGTCGCAAAGCGCCTAAATAATCAACAACAATTCATGAAATTAGTCTCAACCAAATCCGTTTTATTAGTCTCCTGGTAATTTTAGAAACCCAAATTGAACTTTCAAAAGGTTTGTTCAAAGTTATTTTTAGGCGGCTTCAGTGGCGTAATTGGTAACATGTCCAAGATCACGGGTTCAAACCCGGCCGAAGTCATCGGATTTTTTAAGAGTGTTATAAATCCCTCAGTATGCCTGCCTTCCTTCGGAGGGGAAGTAAAGCCGGCAGGCCCATATCATAGATTTATGCCATGTAAAACAACCTTCCACTAACTACACTTGTGTGAAGCTAAATATGTAGGTTAGATTTGATTAACGCTCTATTAAGTTCCAACATTCGCCGCCAGTTGACGGTTGCAGTGGCATCTAGTAGCTAAGTTCACAGCTAGGTGTCGTTGACGGTAGCATTTGGTAGCAAAAGTAGGAAATACTTGAAATTGATCTTTTGCAATCCTTACCTGAATTACAGATAGCACACACTAATACAGCCATCACAATTTAATTAATACCGGTTATCAGACATATTCTACACACACACACATAGTACACGGGGCTACATGACCACGTTGTAGCAGCCCCTAAGCTGAGGAACCAACCAAACAAAGTGATTTCCAATTTTCAAATCATACCCTTTTAACATCACTGCTTACATCAAATTGCAATTGCCGAAGTATGCACTACGCAAAGTTCTGTGACAGTGAACACTGTCCAATGCCAGGTATCAACATAAATTTGGTGAATGTTGTTGAAGCGCTGTTAGCTTAGAAATCTAAGTGAAGATCTACACAAATAAACGATTATAGCGTCGTTATTAATTCTAGCAGCGGAATTCTAAGCAGGGCATAATTAATCACCAAGCCGGGATAGAGCGTGATTTGCATATCATTTTCATGTAACATTCCCAAATATCAGCAGTCTGTTTAAACTTCCCTCTCTGTTTCCCACTTTATATGTTTTATCAACTCACATATTTTGTTTTAAGTCCCTCGTAACTCTCGTCATGGTAGTGATTACAAAATAAACAAACATTCAGTCCATCACATCGACCTGAATTTCAATGATAAGGATCATTCCCCTGACTTCCAGCTTAGCTACACCTGGTTTTCAGTTTTAGAGGGTTTTATCCTCCGATATCTCTTCATTTTGTCTAAATGAAGACGTTGTTCTTGTTGTTTCTTTCTCTTTGTTGCTTTATATAGGAGATTTGCGACATCGTTGTCATATAGGGCCTTGTGTGTGTGTGTGTGCTTGTGTGTGTGTGTTTGTGTGAGTGTGGAATATGTCTGATAACCTGTGTCACTGTGATAGCTGTAACAGTTCGAGTATTTGTAATTGGGATTTGAATTGGAGGCGGCCATGGTCCTATTATAAGTACCATCCCGGCATTCGCCTAGAGCTGATGTGGAGAAACCACGAAATACCACCTCTAGGATGACTGACTGGGAATCGAATCCACCTTTTCTCAGTTCTGCGTCATGAGGATGAGTGAACCCCGTTCCAGCTCTCAGAGCAGAATTTAATTTCTTGGCAGAGCCGTGAATCGAACCCGGACTCCCTGGTGTCAGCTAAGTATGTTAGCCACTACAGCACGACATGGAATCTAAATTATCCTTTATGTGCTCTGTTTGTTGTCCGCTGTTCAAAAAGAGACCTACTGTTGTTGTTGTTTCATGTGAGGGACTGATATGGTAATTTATCCCCGTGTACTTGGGTGTGTATCTAGAATTTGTCTGATAACCTGTTTTATTGTGGTGTCTGTAGTAGAGTGTGTGTATTTGTAATTCTGGTGAGGATTGGGAAGGTGGTGGCCGTGGCCTAAGTTAAGATCCATCCCGGAATTTCCTGGAATTAAAGTGAGAAATCTCAGAAAACTACTTCCATAATGGCTGAGGTGAGAATCGAACCAATCTCCTCTCAGTTTTACCTCTTGAGACTGTGTGTACCCCATTTCATCCCACCGAGCAGAATTACCTCCGGGATGACAGTCAAGTGTATCAGCCGCTACACCACTAGGTGGACCAAAAAAAGAAAAGAACATTCAAGCACATTGTTAACACCTTTCCATTGTGTAACAAGCAGGTTGCATTCACTTCTAAGAGGTTTCAGCATGGATCTGCACAAAAGCTTATGATCGCTGCCTTTGAGGAGCTATTCACATAAAGTTACACGATATACAGGGTGTTTCAGAAATACTTTTACAAACTTTGGGGATTGGTTTTTTACACCAAAACAAGAAAAAATGTTCATATACACATATGCCCCAAAATCATTCGTTTATGCTTTATTAATAAAAGAACATTGTACAGTGACACATTAATTGACAGCCTGTTTGGAAGTGTTTAACACATAAACTCATATCAAACAAGATGTTCAGTAAAGAACATATAGCCTACTTTCTCCTAAATGCATGGGTATTGTTATACCTCTTTGTCCTTTTCAAGGAGTATGATTGAATGTTGGTTGTAGTAGCTTGTTGAAATACAACGTGCTATAGGGATATTAAACATGAATATGAGGTGCCCTTTGCTAGTGCTACATCTGTACCAAATTTCGTTCAATTCGGTTTCATCGTGTTTTAATTGATAGGGGGAATTGATTTGCACACATACTTGGCCACCATCTGCAAACTATTGGGCTGATGTTCTTGCTGTTTGGTCTGAATATGTTTCCCTATAAAGATATGGTGTTGCAAAATTTGGTAGAGACTAGATTATTAGGTTGGTCGTAATTACATTTTAGCTTTTAACATTTGGGTGGCCGCGATTACGTTTCCGTCAAGATAGCGGTGATATAAAACATGACACTGAGGTGCCCTTTGCTAGTGCTACCTCTGTACCAAATTTCGTTCCATTCGGTTTCACCGTGTTCGAATTGATAAGGGGAATCGATTTTCACACAAAGATGGCCGCCATCCGCAAAATATTAGGCTGATGACCTATTAGTTTGGTCAAAGGATGCTCCCTCCATAAAGGTATGTTGTTGCTAAATTTGCTAGAGATCGGATGATTAGGCTAATCGTAATTTGATTTAAGCTTTGAACATTTGTGTGGCCGCCATTACGTTTCTGTCAATATGGCGGCGATATAAATCATGACACTGAGATGCCCTTTGCTAGTGCTATCTCTGTACCAAATTTCGTTCCATTCGGTTTCACCGTGTTTGAATTAATAGGGAGAATCGATTTTGACACAAAGATGGCCGCCATCCGCAAACTATTAAGCGAATGACCTATTAGATTGGTCAAAGGATGCTCCTTCCATACAGGTATGTAGTTGCAAAATTTGGTAGAGATCGGATGATTAGGTTAATCGTAATTTGATTTAAGCTTTGAACATTCGTGTGGCCGCCATTACGTTTCAGTCAAGATGGTGGCGATATAAAACATGACACTGAGGTGCCCTTTGCTAGTGCTACCTCTGTACCAAATTTCGTTCCATTCGGTTCCACCGTGTTCGAATTAATAGGGGGAATCAATTTTGATATAAAGATGGCCGCCACCCGCAAACTATTAGGCTAATAACCTATTAGATTGGTCAAAGGATGCTCCCTCCATAAAGGTATGTAGTTGCAAAATTTGGTAGAGATCGGATGATTAGGTTAATCGTAATTTGATTTAAGCTTTGAACATTCGTGTGGCCGCCATTACGTTTCTATCAAGATGGCGGCGATATAAAACATGACACTGAGGTGCCCTTTGCTAGTGCTACCTCTGTACCAAATTTCGTTCCATTTGGTTTCACCGTGTTTGAATTAATAGGGGGAATTGATTTTCACACAAAGATGGCCGCCATCCGCAAACTATTAGGCTAATGACCTAGTTATTTGGTCAATAGATGCTTCCTCTATAAAGGTATGTTATTGCAAAATTTGGTAGAGATCGGATGATTAGGTTAATCGTAATTTGATTTAAGCTTTGAACATTTGTGTGGCCGCCATTACGTTTCCGTCAAGATGGCGGCGATATAAAACATGACACTGAGGTGCCTTTTGTTAGTACTACCTCTGTACCAAATTTCGTTCCATTCGGTTGCACCGTGTTCGAATTAATACGGGGAATCGATTTTCGCACAAAGATGGCCGCCATCCGCAAACTATTACGCTGATGACTTATTAGTTTGGTCAAAGGATGCTCCCCCCATTAAGGTATGTTGTTGCAAAATTTGGTAGAGATCGGATGATTAGATTAGTCGTAATTTGATTTAAGCTTTGAACATTTGTGTGGCCGCCATTACGTTTCCGTCAAGATGGCGGCGATATAAAACATGACACTGAGGTGTCCTTTGCTAGTGCTACCTTTGTACCAAATTTCGTTCAATTCGCATTCACCGTGTTCGAATTGATACGGGGGGACAGACATTCAGAGTACACACACACACACACACACACAGACACACAGACACACACACAGACTCACACACACACACATACACACACACAGACAGACACACTTTTTTCGCCCTGTGTTGATCTCATAAGTCTACTTTCATTTTTTGCAAAAATCGAAAGTAGGCTAAAAAGGTTCTTGTCACCACAGATAAAAGTCTAACGGACAGTGCAAGCCATGGAACGGGTCCACCTCTGCCCAACCATCTGTCCTGGAAGATCTCCGTCAGTGCAGTGCGAACAAGGTGACTAAAGTGTGCAGGAGCCCCATCATGCATCCACCACAGGGCATATTGTCATGCAGTAAGTCTGAAAGGGTGTTCTGGATAAAGTCTCTGGAGACAGCACCAGTAAGACGTGCTGGTAGAATGCATGGACCTGCAGTACTGTACAATGCCAGCCCACACATTAATCCTAAACTAGTGCTGATGGCGAGCCTGTCTGGAACACCCGTGCATTTGACAGTTTTTCCATCTGTCGGTGTCAGGAAACTTTTCCGATATGAGTTCATGTGTTAAACACTTCCAAACAGGCTGCCAATTAAGGTGTCACTGTACAATGTTCTTTCATTAATAAATCGAAAACGAAGGATTTTGGGACATATGTGTATATGAACTTTTTTCTTGTTTTGGTGTAAGGAACCAATCCCCAAAGTTTGTAAAAGTATTTCTGAAACACCCTGTGTATTGTTCTTCTGTTCTACAGTTTCAGAGAATTTTACTATCATACAGAGTCAATTACACCAACACCCCATTCCTGTCCACCTCGCGATGTAATGACTAACATTCTTGGCTGTCATCGTGGAGGTCCAAGCACGATTCATGACTCTTCCAGTAAATTAATTTCTGGTCTGTAGCGAGGTTTACTCAACCTCGTAGCAGAAGTGAGGAGACGTGGATTCCATTCCCAGCTCAGCCATCTTAGAAGAGGTTTTCTCTCGCCTCCTCTCTTCTCTCTCTTTTCTCAGTTTTACCTCACCAGGCTCACATGAAATAGCCGTGGTCGTTACGGCGTGGCTGATGGCAGTCGCTCACATCCGGGAGGCGAGGAGGTTCGAATCCCCCCCGCCGGCAACCTTGAAGATGGTCTTCTGTGGTTTCCCATCTTCCTTCCCGGCAAATGCCGGAGTTGGTCCCTAACTATAGGCCATAGCCGCTACCTTCCAACTCCTTGTCCTTACATTCACACTTTCCTACCCAGACAACACTCCATACGTGACGGTACTTGTAGCTCACCCAATGGGTATCCGCATAGAAGCAGCTACAAACTGGCGAGCCGAACATGTCCTCGGACACTCCACGGAACTAAAAGCTATACGCTAAAAAACTAAAACAAAAACAAAAAAGCAGGCTCACAAGGGAACTCTGGTACTGTATATTCCTCCCACCCCGATCATTTTGTATGACAGAGAATACTCTTGGAAGCTCACTTTGTACGATGGTGGTAAAAAAACAATCGACTCAAATTAGCATTAAGCCTCTATTTAAAGCGATTGGAAAGACGCGGAACAGGGAGTGAGCGCGTGGAAATGGATGGCTGGCGGTTGTCTGGTCTCTCCGACAAGTCAGCATGCGGACGACTGTCTTCATTTAGTTTACCACCATTGTCTAGAGCAGGCGTTCTCGTAAGTTTCGACAGTCATTATGTGAAATAGTATTTCTCATATACAGTAGAAGTAATTGGACATCCCTCTCTTATGAGTAACACGAAGCATGCTGATTCGACTTGACTGTCCACACGTAAATGTATCATATCTGTATCTGTATCCTTGCGAATTCCAGGATGATAGCTCAATTAAGGTAGCGACCTCCTCCTACTCAAACGCTAGCTCAAGTTACAAATACGAGGGTTGATCATAAACTAAGGTTACGAAGCCTGCAGTGAAACGTGTACATTTTATTTAATGCAGCCAATACAGCCAACTGATAGTGCATACATTAGGTTTTATTTCCACACAGTCTGCATATCGGTTTAGGCACTTGTCGCTTCATGAGACGAGTTTGAATATTTCCTCCAGGTAACACTCCTGTCCTTGCGTGTTGAGCCACATTGTCGCGAAGTGTTTCACCTCCTCGTCTGAAGGGAATCGTTGACCTCATAGGTGCTCATTCAAGTGAGGAAACAAGTGAAAATCGCTTGGAGCAAGGTCTGGGCTGTTGGGAGGTTGGTCAATGATGTCCCATCGAATCCGCTACAATAGCGCGGTGGTCTTCTGGACTGTATGAGGTCGCGCGTTGTCATGAAGGAAGATGGCGCCCTCGGTGAAAAGTCCTGGCCCTGGTTATATGTTTCGCCCACAGAAATCGAATTTCTCTTCGCGAGACCTGTTTTCCAAACGAGTCGCTATTAGTTGCTTACCTACAACTAGCGCTGTAGGTGGCGGGTGGCTGAAACTCAGCACAGTTATTAACAGTATGTATTCGAATTATCCCACACTACTAATTTCCCTCTAACAGATGAAACTCCAGGAATATCGGCCTTGTAACCTTAGTTTCTGATCACCGCTCGTACACTAGTGCAGCCATCACAATGACACAGGTTATCAGACAGATTTCACACGCAAAGTCCCTCAAGGATACAATAACAACACCTTCCATATACCTTGTAAATGTTATATATTTTTTAAGTTTTATCCTAATACTGTTCATAGTAATAGATGACGTAAGGGGTCATCCAGTGGCTGCGTAGTGCAGTCGCTAGAGGCGCTGAGCTTCTAACTGAAAGAGAGTGGAGTTGGATTTTAGAAACAAAATTACCACGTTTGGAAACGTTAATAGCACTGGGATTCACTCATCCTACACCAGAAGAGTACCAGTTTAGTTACTGTTTTTTATATTAAAGAATATTCTTTTCAATTTTTAAAAATTGAATTTCTTCAATTTTCTCTTGTAGTCTACCTACTGTAAAATATATTTAAAACAGTTTTCATGCAAAGAGAGTGTTTATTTAATTATTAGCGTCTCAAAGTGGTTAAAAGGGACGTAAAACTAATAACATTATTATTTTTGTTATTATGTCTTATTCTGATGGCACCAGGGTTTGAAGGGTGGTGAGCTATGTTCGGCTATGAATGTTTCACTCATCCCTTGCCTGTGGCTGGTCGTTTGGCTCGGCTTTGGGGTGCACAACCCTAACTTCAATAATTCAAACCCCGCAGGACTGGGCGTTTCGTATGCATTACATTGGTTGCGCAGCGCTAGGCTCCCTCTCCAAACCAGGATAATGGAACCTGTCTAAAATACTCCGGCGGGAACACTTGAATATTTCAAACCGATTTAGGAACTGCTACTGTTCCCTCTCTGTCGGTCAGTACACTTCTAATTATTTGTTTGTTTATTTAGTTCTTTTAGATGTCGCACTCGTTTGGCTTGATGGTGCTAACAGGACACATGCATACATATCGATACATACATATCGATCTTCTAAAGTTGAAGGGTCATCATTCCCAATTCTATCCCAAATGAACTTCAAATACGGTAAATTCGCTAGTACAAACACCACTGTAACCCAGGCTATAATACTGATTTTACATTGCATTATGTAGGCCTACTCTTCGTAGCTTACCATGTTTCGTACGATTTGGTTAAATAACTCAATATTAGCAGAAGTTGTCGGTGTCGGTGTCGGTGTCGGTGTTGGTGTTAACAGGGGCGGATCCAGGCCTTGCGGGGCCCTGGGCGATATAAGGTGGGGCCAACAACAATAAGAAATAAGAAATAAAAAATTTCAAATCAAATGGAAAGTACTTTTGTAATAATAATAAAATAAAGAATAGTAACAATATTTTGAATACAATTAAGTACATTTTTAGCCTATTTTCAATTTTGAAAAAATAGGCTTATGAGATCACCTTTTGTCCGTGTGTGTGCGCGCGCGCGTGTGTGTGTGTGTGTGTGTGTGTGTGTGATGTGTGTGCCCCCCCCCCTAATAAATTCTAAACGGCTGGAGCAATTTCAATGAAACTCGGTAAGTTCATAGCACTATTCCGGACGACCCCGACCGTGCCCTTCAAACTTTGATACGTCTCACCAATCCAACATGGTGGCTGTGCGAAATATTTCACCAGCATTCAATATCTCCAAAACTATTCCCGAGATCACCCTGGAATTCTTTATGGTGATAAAGGGAACTACTAGAAGTTCACCTATGTGACTTTTGAAAACCTGGTAACTACAAAACCAACACGGCGACCACGCGAATTTGCGAATTTTAAATAGACGTTTCTCGCGATTTAAGCAACCAAACGCAATAAAACTTGGTACAGTATATGTTTATACACATTGTAATGCACCGACATCTAACTTAGTTCAGTTGTTTACATAACCACAAGATGGCGGATGTGCGAAATATTTCACCGGCATTCTATATCTCTGAAACTATTAGCGGTATCACCCTGAAATTTTGTACGGAGATAAAGGGCACTACTGGAAGTTCACCTATAAGACTTTCAAAAACTGGTTATCTACAAAACGAACATGGCGGCCAAGCGAATTTGAAAATTTCAAATAGACCTTTCTCGCGATTTAATGTTCCAAACGCAATGAAATCTGGTACAGGAAACGTTTATACACATTTTAATGCACTGGTATCTAATTTAGTTCAATTGTTTACATAACCTTAAGATGGCGGCTGTGCGAATTTTAAAATTAAGTTTTTATTTCTTGTTTCGTAATCATGCGATCAAAGTGAACGTTTGAATAATGAACCTACGCAATAATTTTCCTTTAATGGTACATGACTATGGCCTATACATTTAACAATCCAAAATGGCGACCATCCGAAATATTTAGAATCCTCTGAATATCTACGAATCTATTATAGCAATCAAACTGATTTTTTTATGTTCATAGCGGCTATGAACTTAAGTTCACCTATAGGACTTTCAATAACCTTGCGATCACAAATCCAATATGGCGGCGACGCGAAGTATAAATATTCAAATGGACGTTTCTCGCAATTTAACCATCCGAGTGCAGTGAAACATGGTACAGTAAATCCTGATACGAATGTTAATCCACTGGCATCTAATTTATTTCAATTGTTTCCATAACCACAAGATGGCTGCTGTGCGAAATTTTAAATTCTCCTTGTTACTTCTTGTGTCCTAATCATGCGATTGAAGTTTGAATGCTACACGTACACAATAATCTTCATGTAACAGTTCATAACTCTAGGACCTATATATATAAATTCCAACATGGTGACCATCCAAAATATTTAGACGGTTCTCAATATCTACGAATCTATTACAGCAATCAAACTGAAATTTTGTATGTTGACAGTGGCAATTAACATAAGTAGGATATATGAAAATAGGCTGTATAGTTCTTCACGGAACTACTCGTTTTTAAATATGAAAGAAATCTTTAAGTCCCCTTGAAGAAGGAAGGAAGCTTGTAGTTTAACGTGACCGTTAATCTTGAGATCATGAGCCACGGGACCTCCTTTTTACGTGGAATCCGAACCACAGGACATGGCATTTCACTTCGAAAATCTCACAGGCATCGACCGGGAATCGAACCCCCGCCTTGTTTAGAGGCAAACAGCTAGACCGCTGAGCCACCACGCCCCCTGCCCCCTTGAAGAAGATTATGTAAACTATAAAATATTAAAATATTACTTTGCCACATTTTTTTCCGGCAGAAATCTTCTATAATTTCACTGAAATCTAAACTTGCTAAACGGTAAAGTTGCCAAGAAAAAAAATATAGATTAGTTTGAAAAGTATAATTAATTAATGAATTAAATTTTCAAAAATCCATGCCCCCCCCCCCCCCCCCCCCCCCGAACCACGGGGCCGTGGGCGGTCGCCCTCCTCGCCCTCCCCTAGATCCGCCCCTGGGTGTTAATTAGCTTTGCGACACTGTGGTCATCCCCATGAAAGTGTATGTGTGTGTGGAATCTGTTTGATAACTTATTATGCCATTGTTATGGCTGTAGTATTTTGTACATTTGTAATTAAGGCTTGGATTCTCGATGGAGGTGGCCATAGCCTTAAATTAGGATCCATCCCAACATTGGCTTAGAGCAGTGGTTCCCAACCTGGGGTACACGTACCCCTTGGTGGTACCCAACGAACCGGTTAAGGATACGCCAAAAAATAAACTGTAATGGTGGGCGCCATGTTCCCATCGTACGTGGCATTCGTAATGTATCGGCACGCAGGGCCGTCTTATTCACACATGTCAAGGTCAATGCTCCCCCTCGACAACCCACCCTATCCCAACCCCAGTCACTTCCATCGCTGCACTGCTATTGTCTTAATTTGTCTATTTTTGTCAAACTGTTCGATAGAATTAATTGGTTATCAATAAAATAAAAATTTTAAATACTTATGCATTTAATCGTTTATTTTCCTTAGCTAAATGTTTATACCTCTTCATTGGCACAAGTAAATCAAAGTAAAATTGAAAATTATACGGTAGATAGCATTTTATTGAAATTAAATGCATACTAACCGCAAACAAATGATAAATTAAAAATATTAGTTATACTGTATTCAAAAAGTTATAAATATTTGTAAGTTATTATTGATGTTTTTATTAAGTTATGTACATATTCCCCGTAAAATATTAAACGTTTTGAAAGTTAACATTTTAGGGTAATTAGAAGCGTTTGTGGCGCCGGATCCCTCGTGGTAGATATGGGAGCCGAACCACATTGAGAATTTTTCCAGCCCCAATCCAGTGGATTTGTGTCATTTCCATACCATGTTTGCATTTGATGGTATGTTCTTAAAGAGTGCTCACGTGCCGCTGATTCGGTGGGAGGTAAGCGTGCGAGATTAAATCGATGTTTGCTTAGAGATTTTGCCAACAGTTGGAACCGCAACTCATTCAGGGTATTTCCCGTGGTTTTGTTGTCAAAAAGCCTAGCCAAAACCAACTGGCCCGCTTTGTCAATTTCATCGGGGTTTGCGTTCACGTCTTGGAAAACCCTAAGAGCTGTCTGCAGTTCCTCATTACTCTTCAGCAGTGTTACGAATTTCATTTTGCTCTGCCTGTGAAACGATGACGTTGTATCGCACCCACTAAACGCATACAAAAAGAGGATGTTTTCCTGCACACACGGCGGGAGATTGAAACTTGTTGTGCAAAATAGTAGTTGTTTGGTCGAACCTTTGCCGGGTTTCATAAAATACATTTTCGTGGAGGGTGGCACACGAGCCGCCAAGATAACTAGGATATCTATATCTTCAGCCACTATAATGACCGAATTGTCGGACCGAGATAACTCGAGTGCGGTGGTAACGATGAGCACATCGGCATCTTCAGGAGCTTATCTGGTTTCGATTCCTTCGCTTTCGAATTTGACGTGCCACAAGTCGATCAATCTTTTGTGTGTGTGTGTGTGTGTGTGTGTGTGTGTGTGTGTCATTAGACAAAAATTTTGCTTGTGGCATGGACTCATCAAAAAAATAAAACATTAGCAGCATCATGCTTGTGCGATCGTCGAAGACGTTCAGCGGACTTGGTACTGCGAGCTGCTGGGTCGTCAGGATACCCATCGAAAATAATGACACTGTTTTTGAAGTATCTTTTAACGTAATTCACATATTTGGCGCTAATGTCGACTAAAGTATCAGTTTGGTGCCAAATTACACGGTGCAGAAGATATCCTCCGTCGAGAACATGATGTAGGTCCTCAAATGTGGGATCATCGGTAACAGGATGGAATAATTTATAGAACACAGACTTTTGCGTCTTACGCATTCCTGCTTCATTAAAGATCGCAACCGGATACGGAACTAGTTCAAACTGGAAATATTGTTTCAATTCTGCATCGGATTTATTTGCAAGGCAAATGCGTTGGAAAAGCACAAGAAGATCAACAGAAATATCCGTGTTGCGGATTCTTATTTTCGAATTTACCGCGCGGAGAGGCATCACGCGATTTTTTTCTAAGGAACTTCACATCGGGAAAGTTGTTGCTGGTTATGTCTTTTTGTGCTGCTATTCCAATTTCATAGGCCATATGACAAGTGATTTGTCTATCCCCGACAACTCCTGTGCTTAACGAAACAATGCGTTGTCCACGAGGAAAGGGATCGCGAGTTGATAACCATCCAACAAATTTTCTCAAATCCGCATCATCGATGTTAATCTTGAGCGCCCTGTGACGTCGGACAAATGTACCGATTCAGACGATGAAAGCGATGACTGAGAAGTAGAGGCAGACGATCAAGACTGTCAGCCTTCATCAAAACGGTTTAAAATCGACTAACTTTGACATTTGAACAGTGGAATAGGCCTCCTGGGGACACCACTTAAAAAAAACGCGCCATTCACTCTGCCGCCAGGTGGTGTGGAAAAGAGTGATTTTATGCCAATACTACGCAATAATAATACTAATGCTAGGTACTTCGCCACAGCTGTTTACATTCAAAAGCTGTTCTACTTGTAACAAGTTAACAACTTGTGCACCTGGAATGCTGGCAAATATTTATAACATGTAGAAACTTTGATATGGCATATCATTTCCATAGCTTTTCCGCAAGAATCAAAAAGGGCTCCACTTTGAATGGTCGTAGCATCGTAATGGTTCACATTAGAGACAAATGATACCGAACATCTTTGTAGGAAATTTACTCTAGATTATTTTTATAATAGGTATTTTGTTGATAACGTTGATGGTTTGGGAGATATTTGCAAAACAACGAAAAATGGTACCTTCTTAGAGCCAGAAGGGCCAACGCCGACTTCGCTCGAGGGGGGAAACTTGGGAGAGTATTATCTGGGTCCAAATAAAGCGATTAAAGCAATTTCCAGCTTTCCACTAATTGTTTCCTTATTGAACTACCTGTCGCCTGGCCTATAAAGGGGTACGGGAGCAAAAATGGGTTGCAAGGTTGCAACCGCTGGCTTAGAGTATAGTGGGAAACCAGGGAAATCCACTTCTAAGACAGCTGATGTGGGAATCGAACCTATAATCTCTCAGTTTGACCTCACGAGGTTGAGGTACTCCGTTCCAACATTTAGAGCCAGGAATTGGACCAATCTGGATTGCTTAAGTGAGTCGCTCCGTGGTAGGCAAGCTATTTGTACGGTCGGACGCCCTTGCTATAACAAACTTCAGTAGAGAAGTTCATGCGAGATGAATGAACATGAAACTAGGGAAGGCGTGGCCTACAACAAGATATCGATTAATGTATAATTCAAGGAATGGCTAACGCACTCTTCTTGTGAATCCTGATGCAGCCTTGCCTTTTGGCCTAACGCTTCGATCTAGCCCGGCTGGTTGGCTTCAATGAGTGTTGACAAATACTACATTAAGCAGTCGTGAAAATCCATATTTTGGAACATTGAAATCTTATTCTCCAGTATCCATTACCTAAAAGTATGATCCTCAATTCAATAAATATCACCGTCACCGTGAAGGCGTGGGTTCGATTCCCGACTCTGCCAAGACATTTAATTCTGATCTGAGGGCTGGAACGGGGTACACTCAGCCTCGTTAGGCATTACTGAGAGGAGGTTGTTTCTATTCTCACGTTAGCCATCCTGGAAGTCGTTTTCCATGGTTTCCCACTTCTACTCCAGGCAAATGCCGGATGGTTCCTAACTTAAGGCCAAGGCCACCTACTTCGCAATCATCATCTGAATTACAAATACACACAGTAGTACAGCCATCACAACGACAAAGTTATCGGGAGGCGAGGAGGTTCGAATCCCCCCGCCGGCAACCTTGAAGATGGTCTTCTGTGGTTTCCCATCTTCCTTCCAGGCAAATGCCGGGGTTGGTCCCTAACTATAGGCCACAGCCGCCACCTTCCAACTCCTCGTCCTTACATTCCAACTTCCCTCACCAACGGTACTTGTAGCTCACCCATTGGGTGTCCGTCTCGAAGCAGCTACAAAACTGGCGAGCCGAACATGTCCTCGGAAACTCCCGGCACTAAAAGCCATACGCTAAAAAAAGACAAAGTTTAGCTGACAAATTCCACACACACCCAAGTACGCTGGGTTACATGACCACGATGGCACAAAGCCCCTAAAGAATCAACAACTACTACAATAAATATCATAGTATTCTCTCGCATTTTAAGCAGCAATCTGTACGCACACTAATTGAAATGTTACCCACATTTTCACATCATAAATAATGATGATGATGATGATGATGATGATAATAATTGTTGTTTTAAGGGGCCTAACATCTAGGTTATCGGCGCCCAATTGTCTGGATGATATTCTAAATGACAATGAAATAGAAACCATAACGAAAGTAAAGTGAGACTGAAAAGAACTTATAAAATGGAACTCAGATTGAAATGACTCACAAAATGGAGAGTGGTAATACTTAAAAAAGGGAATTTAGAAGGAAAATACTCATGAAGGGAATAGATTGAAAATTTCGCACAAAATGTAGTTTAGGTTCAAAACCAGTACAAAATACAATATAGAGTCGAAATACTTACAAAATGCAATTGACATTCAAAATACTTACAAAATGCAAATGAGATTGAAAATACGTACAGAATGCAATTGAGGTTCAAAATATTTACGAAATGTAATTGAAATTGAAAATACACAATGGAAGTTCGATTGAAAAAGGCCGGTTCAGATTCAAAATACTCACAAAGTACAATTGAAATTAAAAATACTTACAAAATTCAATTGAAACTGAAAATGCTTACAAAATGTATGGTAGATTCAAACTACGGTACTCATTTGAATTGACAATACTTACAACTTGCAATTTAGATTGAAAATACTTACAAAATGTAATTTAGATTCAAAATACTCACAAAATACAATTGAGAATCAAAATACTTGCAAAATGCCCACCATACAAAATGGAATTTAGATTGAAAATACTTGCAAAATGAGGTTTAGGTTGAAAATACTTACAAAATCCAATTGCAATTCATGATACTCACTTAAGTTCCACCACCTACATTAAAAGACTTACTAAAACGCAATTTAGATCGTCAATCCTTACAAAATGCTTTTGAGGTTGAAAATACTCGCAAAATTCAATTTAGATCGAAAAGACTTACAAAATGCAACTTAAATTGTAATTACCTACAAAAAGTAGTGTAGATTCAAAAAATTCGCTTAATGTAATTTAGATACACGGGGAGCCAATTAACAAAAACAGTGCGGGAATCTTAAAGAGAAAAGGAAATATAATGAAAAGAAAACAAGAGGTCTGACCCCTCGAAGAATGAGGGATCAGGAAAGATGAGACAAGGGCAAATTAAGGTGGGAAAGTGAAAGACTCCCTAGGTCTCGGATACTCTAATACCGTCGGGGTCGAAAAAGAACAAGAGTTGAGCAAGGGAGGTCGACAGGTTAGAAGACGGAGAGGAGCCCAGCACAAGTAAGTGGAAGCAATGCCAGACTCAGCTGGGGTCTCGTGGTCGCCAACCCGCGTCCCACTAGATGTGAGCCCCTGGGGGATAAAAATAATGAAGATGCGTTGTAGACACAATAATGACCTCGTTGATGGACATTGAAGAGGGATAAAGACGGATACATTATTTAACAAATCAGGATTTTAGCTAGTAAAATATTTAATTCCATCAGTGTGGAACAAAACTTTAATTAATTATTGGCGAAATGCATATATTTATCTCAATTCTTCATTTGTAATCGTTAAATATACAAGCCGATTTTTTATTTAAAAAGTAAAATATATTTATAAAAAAAGTAGAGGAAATGTGTACATACAGGCTCGGTGGCTCAAATCCTCCTGTTACAGTGTTCATAATCCGATGAGAGTTAAACGGACCCGGCCAGGGTTTTACGTAGCAAATTCGTTTCAAACACGGTTAGTTCCAAATGAAGTTATACTTTAGTATTTAAAACACAATACTGAGGGCTCAGTAATAACCGACGAGAATGAAAGCATTTTGCTGATGGAGCGTACAAAATGCGATTTATTTAAAGCCTCTGTATCATTCACTATTGGGGAATATGAGTTGTTGTGGCCCCGACCCGACCTCATGGCTACTGTGTGTGATTCAACTAATATACATTACAGCAATATATGAGTATATCATGGTGAAATATTAAGGGGGATCGTACAGCTCAAGGAACTAAACAATAATTATTATAGCCGTGCCTGTCATTGATCTTGTACAATACTGTTATATACATCGCCAAGGAACCACACACATCTTCCTATTAGATGATGATGATGATGATGATGATTGTTGCTTTAAGGGGCCTAACATCTAGATTATCGGCCCCTAATGGTGTGGGTGATAGTGAAGGAGGAGATGAGAATGAAAACTATAACTAATACTAACTACAAACTTACATACTAGAAGAAGAAATGGTAAACAAATAAAGGATAAGGCAAATAAAGGACAGGAAGAAAAGAAATGCCCTCAACCCCCGAAGAATGAGGATTGAGGGACTTGAAAAGAAGAAGAGCTATGAAAGGCAGATAGGAAATGGAAAGAGGAGATGGCCCACCCCAAGGTCAGAGGAAGAAAGGGACAAACCGGATCCAGTTCAGGAAACCCTCGGGGTCGCCAACTCCCCCAACTCACCAGCCGTGAGCCCTTGAGGGTGTAGCACTATCCAGAGTGCACCAGAAGTGGTGGGACTACATACACCCTGCCTCCTTGAGGACCTTGAGCAGAAGGCAGGAGACATGAAAAGAAAAAGAAGACTGACCCCTCGAAGAATGAGGCTATCAGGAAAGATGAGACAAGGGCCATTTAAGGCGGGAAAGTGAACCGTCGGGGTCGGAAGAGAACAAGAGTTGACCAAGAGAGGTCGACAGGAAAGAAGACGGAGAGGAGCCTGGCACAAATAAGTTGAAGCAATGCCGGACTCAGCTGGGGTCCCGCGGTCGCCAACCCACGTCCCACTAGTAGTGAGCCCCTGGGGGTTTCCTATTAGAAGTAACGTGTTAGTTTTCAAAATGTAATCAGAAATACATTTCATCCATTTCTCAAAATGTGATTCTTGCTGATCATCACCGTTTCCCCTCATATCTCTCATATTTATAGGAATTTAAAGACTATTATTTTATTTTAAGTGGGTGTTAAAACCTTCAGTTAAAAAAAGGAATCTCACTCATTTCCACATTAATTAATTAATTACTAATTAAGCGTTATTATTTAATTTGTAGACTATTCTCAGTAATCTCAAGAAATATTCTTACGTTCTAACCACAGCAGACAGGGTTCGATTCCTGGTCAATGCATGTGAGACTTTCAAAGTGAAATGCCATGTCATGTGGTTCCGATTCTACGTAAAAAGGAGCTCTCGTGGCTTATGATCTCGAGATTAACGGTCACGTGAAACTACAATCGTCTTCCTTCTTTTTTTCGTTTTATAGAAAGGCTAATTAATGCCACGAAGGCTGAAGATTTAACATCCACATTGAAAAAAAGAAAGTCCAAAAATTCTTATAAAAATAGAGGTTTGAGGGGAACGGTGAAGACCACCACAAAGCAAGAACTACATTTTGAGAAATTAATAACAAAAATATAAGGTGCGTTCAAAAAGTAACGAGCCGGAGGCAGGAATGCACAAACTGGGGACTACATCGGCTAATCGTGGCGTGTGTAACGAGGTGTGGTTCCGACCAGAGCGTGGAAGGTCACAGCCCGTCGCTAGAGGGCATGCGTGCACGTCACGTGACGATACAAAGCGAGCAGCAGCATGCATCAATAGTTCAACGCTGCCAGTCGCATTGAAAACAGTGACATGGAGGCGACAACTGAAGAGCAAAGAGGAGTTGTTCGGTTTCTGACAGCGGAAGGAGTAGCGGGAACGGACATTCATCGCTGAATGTCACAAGTGTACGGCGAACACTGCATGTCCCTTGCAAGGGTCAAGGCGTGGCACAAGAGCTTCAGGGAAGGACGGGTGTCGTTAGCCGATAATGCCCGGTCTTGCCCTCCCCCCTCCTACATTACCGATGACAACGTCCAGCTGGTTGATGCACTCATTACCCAGGACCGCCGAGTGACAGTGAACGCCCTAGCCGCCGTGGTCGCTCCACGACAATGCACGACCTCATAAGGCCAACACAGTCGCGGCACTCCTGCAGAAATTCAAATGGGAGGTTCTCGGCCACCCTCCATACAGTCCCGACCTCTCCCCCTGTGATTACGCCATGTTTGGTCCCCTGAAAAGGGCTCAGCGGGGCCAACGATTCACCTCGGACGCCGACGTCCAGCTGAACATGCGGAACTGGTTCACATCGCAGCCCAGGGAATTTTATGAGACAGCCATTCACCGCCTCGTGTCACAGTGGGACAAGTGCCTCAACAGCCAGGGCCAATACTTCTAACATACAGTTACTGGTTTCTGTAATTATGCCTCTGGCTCGTTACTTTTTGAACGCACCTTATAGTTAAGTTTTGATTCTGAAAATTTAAAATTTTGCTTCTAATACCAAGATGTATGCGTTTGCCTGTAAATGTAGGCTATATAATTCTTGTACAAGATCTATGGCCGACACAGTAGTAATATTAAAATCGTTGTAATTGTTGGCTCCTTAGTTCTTGTTGTTTTAAGGAGTGGAACAGCGATGTCATCTGTCCCAAAAGGGTCCTTTAGCTGCATGTTCCCAAAAGACATAATAATAACAATGTTATGGGTTTTACGTCCCTCTTAATTACTGCGGCTTTTTAAGACGCCGGGGTGCCGGAATTTTGCCCCGAAGGAGATCTTTAACGTGCCAGTAAATCTACTGACACGGCTCCCTCACTTTTAAGCTCCCTCAAATGCCAACTGACTGCATCAGGATTCTATTCCGCCTTCACGGGCTCAGCAGGCGAGGACGTTACCGGTGAGCCATAGGGCGGCAGGTGAGTTAGGAACACATCACAGACCAGCGTCAAATAGCTCCTAAGAAATGCGAATGTTAACCTTTGGAAATTCCAAGGTCGTTTCTTTCTCAACATTAGACAAACACCACGATAGCACAAGTCATCAGAGATACTGTATATGGCGCTGTCAAGTGGTAGCTGATGACAATGGTGTCTCAAAACCCTAATTATCATACCATGAATTAATAACTGAATAAAGTTTACAATGTATTATAAGTAACAGCGAAAGTCGAAAGAAGTGTCATTAGTTGTCATATAAAATATCAGCGGCAGGTAATCTCGCTGTTTCGTCCCTTAAAACCTGAATAACTAACATGAGATACCCAATAGTGTACGGATACTTTGAGTTGAAAACGCCGTGGTATTCAACCCTAAAACTAGCAGGTCTACTTCTTGGAGTAGTGGCTAGAATTCTTGGCTGTGAACGCAGGTCCGTGTTCGAATCCCTGCTCTGGCAGGAAATATAATTCCTGTATAAGGGCTGAAACGGAATACCGTCAGTTTCATGAGGCTGGATTGAAAAGTGGCCTCTGCCATCCTAGAAGAGATTTTTCGTGGTTTCCTTCTTTTTACTTCAGGTAAATGCCGGGATGATGCCTAAATTAAGTCCTAGCCCCAAATAACAAATACACAAACTATATTAGCCTTCACAATGAATCAGGTTATCAGAAAGATCCCTGACACAGGCAAGTGCACGGTCTACATATGTGCGATATCATAAAGGCTCAAAATGAACCTTCAACAACAGCAATAATAACAAATAACAAGCGATATGGCTCTGCAACTGAAAGGCAACACCTAACCATTGAGCGTGCAATTCAGAGGAACACAGCTGGTTGTAAAACATACACACATTGTACAGTACTGTATAATGAAGATCCCAAAGAAACATTCGAGTAAAGTATTGTTAATTGTTAATCAATTAACAATTAATAATACATTACTCGCGAATATTTTAGTCGTAAAGAGTACAATTAGCAACGTCTCAATCATGAATGCTATAACGGATTTATCTCTTAATTTTGAATAATAATGATAATAATTTGGTAAAGACCGTAAAATATCCGACAATAAAGACAATATAACACAACAATGGCACATAAATATCGAAATTTCACGAACATCACGTCCTCTTCAGTTTAGGGGCTGCGACAACGCGGTCACGTTGCATCGCATGTATAATATTCGACTCAAAATTGCAACACAGTTTCCGACCACAAACGTAAATATGAAAAAACTGATACAGTATATTGATCACACTGGGTAAAAACACAAAATCCATTTACCTAAATTCATATGAAATAAAGTACACATCATAAAATTTCACAAGTAAAAAAATCTAAGCCCACAGTTTCTCCCTTTCACCTCATAATATACACCACATCGAAAAACCCTTTGACACGTGTCTGCTTATTTTTTTAAATCATTCGATAACATGCCGAGTACCACATCCCCAAATGAAACCACTCGTGAGATATTGTTATTCAATGAAATGCACGTTTACCCCATTCACACCTCTTTAGAACCCGAATATCCAAAAATCCCAAAATGTCATGTTTCTAACTTCAATAGGCCTAGTTATCGTTGGGCGATGATGAGTAAGTCAGTCATGATATATTCTTTCATTATTTTTCAGAAATTCACCCCTCCCCATGGACCCCTTAAATTCGATTTACGATAAAACGCTCGAACACCTATTTACTTATTAGCCTATTTTCAATTTTGAAAAAATAGGTTTATGAGATCACCTTTTGTCCGTGTGTGTGTGCGTGTGCGTGTGTGTGTGTGTGTGTGTGTGTGTGTGTGTGTGATTCGTGTGTGTGTCCCCCCCTAATAAAATCTAAACGGCAGGAGCGATTTCAATGAAACTCGGAAAGTTCATAGCACTATTCCCGGCGACCTCGACCGTGCCCTTCAAATTTTGTTACGACTCACCAATCCAACATGGCGGCTGTGCGAAATATTTCACCAGCATCCAATATCTCCGAAACTATTACCGATATTACCCTGACATTTTCTATGGTGATAGAGGGAACTACTATAAGTTCACTTATGTGACTTTTGAAAACCTGGTAACTACAAAACCAACATGGCGGCCAAGCGAATTTGCGACTTTTAAATAGACGTTTCTCGCGATTTGACCAACCAAACGCAATGAAACTTGGTACAGTATATGTTTATATACATTGTAATGCACCGACATCTAACTTCGTTCAATTGTTTACATAATCACAAGATGGCGGATGTGCGAAATATTTCACCGGCATTCTATATCTCTGAAACTATTAGCGGTATCTCCCTAAAATTTTGTACGGAGATAAAGGGCACTACTGGAAGTCCATCTATAAGATTTTCAAAAACCACTTAACTACAAAACGAACATGGCGGCCATGCGAATTTGAACATCTTAAATAGACCTTTCTCGCGATTTAATGTTCCAAGCGCACTGAAACCTGGTACAGGAAATATTTATACACATTGTAATCTACTGGTATCTAATTTAGTTCAATTGTTTACATAACCTCAAGATGGCGGCAGTGCGAATTTTAAAATTATGTTTTTATTTATTGTGATGTAGTCATGCGATCGAAGTGAAAGTTTGAATAATGAACCTACGCAATAATTTTCCTTTAATGGTACATGACTCGATGGCCTATACATTTAACAATCCAACATGGTGACCATCCGAAATATTTAGACGATACTGAATATCTACGAATCTATTTTAGCAATCAAACTGCATTTTTTAATGTTCATAGGGGCTATGAACTTAAGTTCACCTATAGGACTTTAAATAACCTGGTGATCACAAATCCAACATGGCGGTGACGCGAATTATAAATATTCACATGGACGTTTCTCGCAATTTAACCATCCGCGTGCAGTGAAACTTGGTACAGTAAATCTTTATCCGAATGTTAATCCACTGGCATCTAATTTATTTCAATTGTTTCCATAACCACAAGATGGCAGCTGTGAATTTTTTTTAAATCTCCTTGTTTTTTCTTGTGTCCCAATTATGCGATTGAAGTTTGAATACTACACGTTCACAATAATCTGCATGTAACAGTACATAACTCTAGGACCTACATATATAAAATCCAACATGGCGACCATCCGAAATATTTAGTCGGTTCTCAATATCTACGAATCTATTACAGCAATCAAACTGAAATTGTGTATGTTGATAGTGGCAATTAACGTAAGTAGGATATATGAAAATAGGCTGTATAGTTCTTCACGGAACTACTTGTTTTTAAGCTGATTTTTAGCCTACTTTCGATTTTTGCAAAAAATGAAAGTAGACTTATGAGATCAACACAGGGCGAAAAAAGTGTGTCTGTCTGTGTGTGTGAGTCTGTGTGTGTGTGTGTGTGTGTGTCTGAGTGTGTGAGAGTGTGTGTACTCTGAATGTGTGTCCCCCCCCCCCCCTATCAATTCGAACACGGTGAATGCGAATTGAACGAAATTTGGTACAAAGGTAGCACTAGCAAAGGACACCTCAGTATCATGTTTTATATCGCCGCCATCTTGACGGAAACGTAATGGCGGCCACACAAATGTTCAAAGCTTAAATCAAATTACGACTAACCCAATCATCCGATCTCTACCAAATTTTGCAACAACATACCCTTATAGAGGAAGCATCCTTTAACCAAATGAATAGGTCATTAGCCTAATAGTTTGCGGATGGCGGCCATCTTTATGTCAAAATTGATTCCCCCTATTAATTCGAACACGGCGGAACCGAATGGAACGAAATTTGGTACAGAGGTAGCACTAGCAAAGGGCACCTGAGTGTCATGTTTTATATCGCCGCCTTCTTGACTGAAACGTAATGGCGGCCACACGAATGTTCAAAGCTTAAATCAAATTACGATTAACCTAATCATCCGATCTCTACCAAATTTTGCAACTACATACCTTTATGGATGGAGCATCCTTTGACCAATCTAATAGGTCATTCGCCTAATAGTTTGCGGATGGCGGCCATCTTTGTGTCATAATCGATTCCCCCTATTAATTCAAACACGGTGAAACCGAATGGAACGAAATTTGGTACAGAGGTAGCACTAGCAAAGGGCATCTCAGTGTCATGATTAATATCGCCGCCATATTGACAGAAACGTAATGGCGGCCACACAAATGTTTAAAGCTTAAATCAAATTACGACTAACATAACCATACGATCTCTACCAAACTTTGCAACTACATACCCTTATGGAGGGAGCATCCTTTGACCAATCGAATAGGTCATTAGCCTAATAGTTTGCGGATGGCGGCCATCATTATGTCAAAATTGATTCCCCCTATTAATTCGAACACGGTGGAACCGAATGAACGAAATTTGGTACAGAGGTAGCACAAGCAAAGGGCACCTCAGTGTCATGTTTTGTATCACCGCTATCTTGACGGAAACGTAATCGCGGCCACCCAAATGTTAAAAGCTAAAATGTAATTACGACCAACCTAATAATCTAGTCTCTACCAAATTTTGCAACACCATATCTTTAAGTGGGAAACATATTCTGACCAAACTGCAAGATCATCAGCCCAATAGTTTGCAGATGGTGGCCAAGTATGTGTGCAAATCGATTCCCCCTATCAATTCAAACACGGTGAAACCGAATTGAACGAAATTTGGTACAGAGGTAGCACTAGCAAAGGGCACCTCATATTCATGTTTAATATCCCTATAGCACGTTGTATTTCAACAAGCTACTACAACCAACATTCAATCATACTCTTTGAAAAGGACAAAGAGTTGTAACAATACCCATGCATTTAGGAGAAAGTAGGCTATATGTTCTTTACTGACCATCTTGTTTTCCGCTGAGTTTCAAACTTCTCGCCTATGTCGTTTAAGAGATACACGCTCCGTTAGGAATCCTTCAACCCTCGCTTTACACCCCTTTCACCTTATAATATACACCACATCGAAAAACCCTTAGACACATGTCTGCTTATTAGCCTACTTTCGATTTTTGCTTAAAATGAAAGTAGACTTATGAGATCACTACAGGGCCAAAAATTGTGTGTCTATGTATGTGTGTGTGTGTGTGAGTGTGTGTACTCTGAATGTCTGTCCCCCCCCCCCCCCCCCCCTATCAATTCGAACACGGTGAATCCTAATTGAACGAAATTTGGTACAGAGGTAGCACTGGCAAAGGGCACCTCAGTGTCATGTTTAATATCGCCGCCATCTTGACGAAAACGTAATGGCGGCCACCCAAATGTTCGAAGCTTAAATCAAATTACGACCAACCTATTTATCTGATCTCTACCAAATTTTGTAACATTATACCTTTATGTATGGGGATTCTTTTGACCTGACTACGAGGTCATCTGCCCAATAATTTGCGGATGGTGGCCATATTTGTGTGCAAATCGATGCCCCCTATCTTTTCAAACACGGTGAAACCGAATTGAACGAAATTTGGTACAGAGGTAACACTAGCAAAGAACACCTCAGTGTCATGTTGTATATCACCACCGTCTTGACGTAAACGTAATGGCGGCCACACAAATGTTCAAAGCTTAAATAATATTACGACCAACCTAATCATCTGATCTCTACCAAATTTTGCACCATTATTCCTTTATGTATGAAGAATCTTTTGACCAAACTACGAGGTCATCTGACCAATAATTTGCGGATGGCGGCCATGTATGTGTGCCAATCGATTCCCCCTATCTATTCAAACACGGTGAAACCGAATTGAACGAAATTTGGTACAGAGGTAGCACTAGCAAAGGGCACCTCATATTCATGTTTAATATCCGTATGACACGTATTTCAACAAGCTACTACAACCAACATTCAATTATACTCCTTGAAAAGGACAAAGAGTTATAACAATACCCTAGCATTTAGGAGAAAGTAGGCTCTATGTTCTTTACTGAACATCTTGTTTAAAATGATTAGTTTATATGCCGAGTATCACATCCACAAATGAAACCACTCGTGAGATATTGTTATTCAATAAAATGCAGGTTTAACCCCCTTAAGACCCCTTTAGTACCTGAATATCCGAAAATCCTTCCTTAGTGGACGGTTTTGACATACAACGAACATATCCCCAAAATGTCATGCTTCTAACTTCAATAATTTTGGCTGGGAGGTGATGAGTGAGTGAGTCAGGACATTTTCTTTAATTTTTTTTTTTTTTCTTCAGAATATCACCCCTCCCCATGAACCACTTCAATTTGATTTATGAAAAAAAAACTCTCGAACACTTATTTACTTATTTTAAGCAGTTTTACTCTCCCTCAGTTTGAAGAGTGAGTGAGTCAGTCAATCAGTTAGGCCACTATAATAAACAGGCTGACTAAACACAAAATACATTTATGTAAATTCCTATGAAAAAAGTTCACATCATAAAGTTACACAAGTAAAAACCCTCTACGCCCACATTTCCCCCCCCCCCCCCTTTTTCACCTAAAAATATACACCACATCGAAAAGCCCTTTGACACGTATCTGCTTTTTTTTTAAATCATTTAAATCATTAGTTAATATGCCGAGTGTCACATCCCCAAATGAAACCAATCTTGAGATATTGTTATTGAATGAAATATAGGTTTAACCCCCTTAACACCTCTTTAGAAATTGAATATCTAAAAATCCTTCCTTAGTAGACGTTTTCGACATACAACAAACATATCACCAAATTTCATGTTTCAAACTTCAATAGTTTTGGTTGGTTGGTTCCTCAGTATAGGGGCTGCGACAACGCGGTCATGTAGCATATCAGATGGGTACAGTACTTTGGGTGTGTGTAGAATCTGTCTGTTAACCGGTGTTAATTGTGATGGCTGTATTAGTGTGTGTATCTGTTTGCTTTTTTTTTATTCAAGTAAGGACTGCAACTTTGAATTTGTCAAATAGTTCCTACTTTTGCCGCCAAACGCCACCGTCAACGACTACTATGCCTAGTTCAGAACTTATCTACTAGACGCCACCGCAATCGGCTCTTGGCAACGAACGTAGAAACCTAAGAGCGTTGTTTACATTCTTAACCTACACAATTTACCTTCACACAGGTGTAATTAGTGGAAGGTTCTTTAACATGCCATAAATCTATGACATGGGACCGCCGGCTTTACTTCCCCTCCGAAGGAAGGCATACTGAGGGATTTATAACGCTCTTAAAAAATCCGGCGGCTTCGGCCGGGTTTGAACCCGCTATCTTGGGCATAGAAACTCAGCATGCTACCATCTATGCCACCAAAGCCGCTACTGGGCGATGATGAGTGAGTCAGTCAGGATATTTTCATTCATTTTTTCCCCCAGAATTTCAGCCCTCCCCACGAGCCCTTTAAATTGGATGAAAAAACGGTCGAACACCTATTTACTTATTTTTAAGCAGACTATTTCCACTGAGTTTCAAAATTTTTCCCCATGTCGTTTAAGAGATACACGCTCCATTAGGAATTCTTCAACCCCCAATTTCACCCCCTTTCACACCATAATATACACCAGATCGAAAAACCCTTAGACACGTGTCTGCTTATTAGCCTACTTTCGATTTTTGCAAAAAAAATGAAAGTACACTTATGAGATATACACAGGGCCAAAAATGGTGTGTCTGTCTATGTGTCTGTGAGTGTGTGTGTGTGTGTGTGTGCATGTACTCAATGTCTGTCTGTCTGCCCCCCCCCCCTATCATTTCGAACACTGTGAAACCGAATTGAACGAAATTTGGTACAGAGGTAGAACTAGCAAAGGGCACCTCAGTGTCATGTTTTATATTGCCGCCATCTTGACGGAAACGCAATGGCGGCCACACAAATGATCAGAGCTTAAATCAAATTACGACTAACCTAATCATCCGATATCTACCATATTTTTCAACAACATATATTTATATAGCAAGCGTCTTTTGACTAAACTACGAGGTCAGCAGCCGAATAGTTTGCAGATGGCGGTCATGTGTGCAAATCGATTCCCCCTATCAATTCAGACACTGTGAAATCGAATTGAACAAAATTTGGTACAGAGGTAGCACTAACAAAGGACACCTCAGTGTCATGTTTTATATCGCCGCCATCTTGACGGAAACATAATGGCGGCCACCCAAATGTAAAAAGCTTAAATCAAATTACGACCAACCCAATCATCGGATCTCTACCAAATTTTGCAACATCATACCTTAATGTATGAATAATCTTTTGAACAAACTACAAGGTCATCAGCTCAATACCTTGTAGATGGCGCTCATGTATGTGTGTGTGTGTGTGTCAGTGGCGGCGCGTTCTATATGTTCAGTGGTTCAGTGAACCCCCTAGAAATATATAACTCTTAGTAAAATGGTTATCAAGTGCGTATTTCTTTAATTACATATGTAAATTTGCGCTCGGAGGGACAATTTTGACATCAACACTCGGTTGCTCTCAGGAACCAGCTAAGAGGTTCAATTTCTGGATCACTGGCGCGCAAAAGGTTCAATTTCTGGATCGCTGGCGCACGGTGGTGGGACGTAAGGAGGGAGCAATTGGCGCGGGGTCATGCGAGGCAAGGGGGGTAAGCCGAGAACAAAGCTAAACTATCGATGGTGAAAAGACCAGCTCCAGCCAGCGCTAGACACGATCTACCTCGAACCACCCCGAAGTTAGCCAATGCAACCCTGGGCGATGTATTGTCTCCAAGGCGTGCGGGTTAAAATTTGTCTGTTATGGTACGTTTTGAAGGGATTTTAATTTCACTATTTTGCGTTTCAGATATAATTAACCGCAATGAACCAGAATATTTATGTAACTACGATTTGTATAACATCAATAGGCGTACGTAGCCTATGTTTATGTAATTAATGTAAATTTTTAATTACTTAGAAGTGCTCATAAGGCAAAATACGTTAAGTTGTTTGAGTCTTCAGTCTTTTGACTGGTTTGATGCAGCTTTCCATGCCTCCCTGTCCTGAGCTAATCGTTTCATCTCTACATAGCTACCACACCCTACATCCAAGGCAATCTGTTTAACACATTCTAACCTTGGTCTACCCCTACAGTTCTTGTCCTCGACCCTTCCTTCCATAACTAAGCTTGCTATTCCTGGGTGTCTTAGTATGTGTCCTACTAACCTATCTCTTCTCTTCATTAGCAGTCGCCAGAAACATCTCTCCTCTCCCACTCGTATCGATACCTCTTCGTCAAGATAAGAACATAAATAACAGTCTGCCTAACACGTTCTTGAAGCATTGTTTATTTCTGACCCGTCAGTTCAACCACCTCTGGAACAGTACCTTAGCGAATATCTTCTCAAGTCTGTATTTATCGAAGTGCTCTATAGTCTGTTGTATCTGACGTTCGTTATCACGGTGTGTGCCGGTGTCTTGATGCGTGTGTCGTGTATTCATCAGTGTGAAAATGAATACTGTTTGGTTTCTTCTAGAGAATACCTTTCCAATACTTAGTATAGAAGAAAAGTGCAAAATAAAGCAGCTTGACAGGCCTCTTCCCTCCCTGAACATTATTCAGAAGCAAACTAGTAGAGGTAAGGGTTTGTGTAGGACATTTAAGCCACAGATTTACGAGAGGAATGTGGTTGCGATACCATTAATAGGCTTTTCTGTTTCCCGTGCTTGCTTTTTGCTAAGGGTAAGGACGTGAATTGGACAAAAACAGGGGTATCAGATCTCCGCCATTTAACACAAAAGATCAATAAGCACGAAGCATCTATTACACATAGGAGTGCATGTTTAGATCTCTCAGTTCTGGGGAAAACAGATATTAGGCAGCAGCTAAGTTGCGAATTCAGTAGGAATATTGAGAGGCATAATGATAGTGTCAGAAAAAATAGGTACGTGCTCTCTAAGATCATTAACTGCGTGAAACTCTGTGGTGAATTTGAACTTGCTTCGAGAGGTCATGAAACACTCGATTCAAACCATCCAGGCGTATTCAGAGGACTCATTAATTTTACTTCGGCATTGGATACCGTCGTTCGGGGTCATTTCAACAGTGCTACAGTCTTCAAGGGTACGTCGGAGGATATTCAAAATAACATTCTGGAATGTATGTTGCATGTGCGTAGCGAGAATATTTTAGCTGAAGTAGCTACTGCAGACTTCGTCTCCATGATAGCAGATGAAACATCTGACGTGTCTTCTAAGTGTCAGTTAGTCATTGTACTTCGATATGTATTAGCTAATGGGAAGCCTGTTGAAAGGTTCTGGACTTTCTTAAACGAGCAGGAAACGTCGCCTGCTCATTAGCCGATTGTATAAAAGGGGTCCTCACTCACGTAGTTGGAGAGCACAACAAAAAAAGTAGTCTCCCAAAGTTACGATGATGTCAATGTTATGAGTGGCCGACACTCCGGAGTACAAACAATAAGACAAGACTACCCATTTGCTTACTTTGTGCATTGTTACGCCCATCAATTGAATTTAATTCTGGCTCAGGCTCCTAACCACAACAAAGAAGTGCGATTGTTCTTTGCCACCATTGGAGAGATTCCAGCATATTTTTTTTCTCATTCGCCTCAGAGAGTGGGCATTCTTGATGAGGTTGTGGGCAGAAGAGTTTCGCAGGGCTCAGCTACGAGATGGAACTTTAAATCAAGATGCGTTCTTACATTGCATGAGCATAAGGATGCAATTCTGGAATGCTTGGAGAAAATCGAAGACACGAGCAGACAAACAGCTACTATGAACCAACCACATGGACTGCGTCTGAAAATACAACAGCCAACATTTACTTTTTGGTTAGAGTTCTTTTACAGTGTTATGCCTCACGTGGACATTCTATACAACCAATTACAAAAGCGTTCTGCTAACCCTGTATCAGTGCGAAGAGCAGTGACTCCTTCGAAACTGCAATTTTGAAAGTAAGGGACAATGTTGACAGAATCGTTGTGGAGGAAACTATAGAAGACAACAGAGGGAAAAGAAGATGCGAAAATGGTTATTACTCGAGAAACATTGCGGCGAAGGAGGTGTGTGACGTGATTATAAATCACAGCAAAGAGAGATTCAACTTCTCCAACCACTTACTGGCCTCCGCCTTCTTTGACCACCAATTCTTGCCATCCTTCCAAAATAATTTTCCAGAGGAGAATCTTACGTATGTTATAGAATCCTACCCTTTTCGTGATAAAAATAAACTGAAAACCGAACTGCAGGTGATTTATTCAAGAAGTGATTTTAAAGAAAAGGAAGATGCAACTGACTTCCTTGCTTTTTTGATAGAGAACAATCTCAAGGAACCTTTCGGAGAAGTGATGAAATTTTTGAAATTAATTATTACTGTCCCCATGACTACTTCTGAAGCAGAAAGATGTTTTTACACTTTAAAAGCGGATTTAGACATTCCTGAAGAGTTCAATGCATGAAGATGGACTGTCTGCTCTCGCTATGTTGTCCATCGAGAAGGAGATGACTCATAAATTAGTCGATTTTAATGAGAAGGTAATTGACTTATTCGCCGCCAGGAAGGAAAGGAGGATGGATTTCCTGTACACACAGACGACAGCTGTTATACCTTATACCAACACCAGCAACGTCTTCAACATCAGACGAAACTGGACCAGCTTACGGTAATTACATCTTATATTATCTGTCTTTCATTTCTCATAGTTTTGGTAATTTCTTCGAGCTGCAATCGTGTGTCTTCAAAGGAAAGTCACCTTTCTAGTCACGCAATGTCACTATTTTACGTCTATGTAAACATCAAGTAACATTAAATTTGGCCACGTTATTTTTCAAAGTAGTGAGCTCCCAGATGTTTTATCCACGCGCCGCCACTGGTGTGTGTGTGTGTGTGTGTGTGTGTGTGTGTGTGTGTGTGTGTGTGTGTGTGTGTGTGTGTGTGTGTGCAAATAGATTCTCCCTATCTATTCAAACACGGTGAATCCGAACTGAACAAAATTTGGTATAGAGGTAGCACTGGCAAAGGGTACTCCAGTGCCATGTTTTATATCGCCGCGATCTTGATGAAAACGTAATGGCGGCCAGCCAAATGTTAAAAGCTTGAATCAAATTACGACCAAACTAATCATCTGATCTCTACCAAATGTTCCAACCACATACCTATATGTGGGAAGCATATTGTGAGCAAAGTACGAAATCATCAGCCCAATGGTTTGCAGATGGCGGCCATATCTATAGGCAAATCGATTCCCCCTATCAATTCAAACACGGTGAAACCGAATTGAACGAAATTTGGTACAGAGGTAGCACTAGCAAAGGGTACTCCAGTGCCATGTTTTATATCGCCGCGATCTTGATGAAAACGTAATGGCGGCCAGCCAAATGTTAAAAGCTTGAATCAAATTACGACCAAACTAATCATCTGATCTCTACCAAATTTTGAAACATTATACCTTTATGTATAAAGAATCTTCTGACCAAACTACAAGGTCATCAGTACAATAATTTGCGGATGGCGGCCATGTATGTGTTTAAATCGATTCCCCCTATCTTTTCAAACACGGTGAAACCGAACTGAACAAAATTGGTACAGAGGTAGCACTGGCAAAGGGCACCTCATTATCATGATTTATATCGCCGCCATCTTGACGAAATGTAATGGTGGCCATCCAAATATAAAAACCTTAAATTACGACCAACCTAATCATTTGATCTCTACCAAATTTTGCAACAATATACCTTTTTTGTGGGAAGCATCTTTTGAATGAACTACAAGGTCATCAGCCTAATAGTTTGCAGATAACGGCCATGTATGTGTGCAAATCGGTTCCCCATATCAATTCAAACACGGTGAAACCGAATTGAATGAAATTGTTTACAGAGGTAGCACTAGCAAAGGGCACTTCATATTCTTGTTTAATATCCGTATAGCACGTTGTATTTCTACAAACTACTACAACCAACATTGAATTATACTCCTTGAAAAGGACAAAGAGTTATAACAATACCCATGCATTTAGGAGAAAGTAGTCTATATGTTCTTTACTGAACATCTTGTTTTTATTGATTAGTTCGTATACCGAATATCACATGCCTACATGAAACCACTCGTGAGATATTGTTATTCTATGAAATGCAGGTTTAACCCCCTTAAGACCCCTTCAAAACCTGAATATCCAAAAAATATTCCTTAGTGGACGTTTTCGACATACAATGAACATATCCCCAAAATTTCATGTTTCTAACTTCAATAGTTTTGGTTGGGCGATGTTGAATGAGTCAGTCAAGACATTTTCTTTCATTTTTAGCCTACTTTTCACATTTTGCAAAAATGAAGAAAAAGTAGACTTATGAGATCGATCCGGGCAAATGTGTGTCTGTCTGTCCTTCTGTCTGTCTGTCTGTCTGTCTGTCTGTCTGTCTGTCTGTCTATCTGTCTGGCTGGCTGGCTGGCTGGCTGTGTGTGTGTCCCCCACCCCCTATCAACTCCCAAAACGGCTGCAGCAATCGAATCCAAATTTGGATTGAGTAAAGATCTATACCTGAATATCGCAAGCCCATATTTGAAAATGATGTCAGTGCTACCAACTGATGAAAAACCGCAATTGAAATTTGATCTCCATGTTGGATATCTTGGAAGGTATGCATGAGAGCTATGTCAAAATTGGCACACATATAGACAGTAATATGTCAGTTTAATTTCCAGGAGTCCTTGCACGGCAGTGTTGCTAAAATGATTCTAAGCCTGCTGATAAGTCCAATTTTAAAATACATGTAACTTCTATACTAACAAATGGATTTCATCCAAAACTGGCACAACAAGAGATAATATTTCAGATTTTTCTGACCAACACATGCATGACATTGTTGCCAACATGATTTTACGCGCGTTGATAGATCCAATATCTAACTGCATGTAACGTACATGCTATCTATTGGACTTCAACCAAATTTTGTATTCTATACCTTAAGAGATGGAACTAACAATATATTCAGTCACCAGGGCTGCCAACTGTAGTGCTCTATTAGGCTACATTATACCAGGTATATTTCGAACTAATTAGAAATTTCTATATTACCAACTTAATTTCGTAATTATTCCAGATAGGTCTATAAAGATTGACATGAATCTTAAATTTTAAGTAAAGTGGGCTCTCTATTTCGTCACGGAACTTCTTTTTTTCTTTCTTCAGAATTTCAGCCCTCTCCATCAACCCCTTAAATTGGATTTATGAAAAGACGGTCGATCACCTACTTACTTATTTTTAAGCTGTTTTTCCCCCTGAGTTTGATGAGTGAGTGAGTCAGTCAGTTAGGACACTTTCTTTCCTCTTTTTTTTCTTTCAGAATTTCCCCCCTCCCCATGGGCCCCTTAAATTGGATTTATGAAAAATCGGTGGAACACCTATTTACTTATTTTTAAGCTGATTTTTTCCGCCGATTTTCAAACTTCTCGCCTACACGCTCCTTTAAGAATCCTTCAACCCCCACTTTTCACCCCTTTCACCCCATAATATACACCATATCGAAAAACCCTTCGACAGATGTCCGCTTCTTTTTAATGTCTATTTCGTATACCGAGTATCACATCCCTGCATGAAACCACTCGTGAGATATTGTTATTCAATGAAATGGAGGTTTAACCCACTTAAGACCCCTTCAAAACGTGAATATCCAAAATTCCTTCCTTAGTGGACGGTTTTGACTTACAACAAACATATCTCCAAAATGTCATGTTTCTAACTTTAATAGCTTTGGCTGGGCGATGATGAGTGAGTCAGTCAGGACACTTTGTTTTATATAATAGATAATAATAATAATTATTATTATTATAGTGTTGGAAGCCATTTTTCAGTGTTGCCTTAGTAATCGAACTAACCACTGTTGGTAGCAGCAGCCCGAGAAAGGATCCCACATTGCTCAAACAATCAGCTAAGTTCACAATCCACTCTAACCTGACCATTTAATAACAAACACAGCTATCACACTAAGCAAGCAAACGTGAAGGTCAATAACCACTAACAATATCATAACGAAAAATCACACATAACTAACAAATCTTGACAAACTCCACAAGTTTACAATAACTGCTGTAAAGAGCCAACAGTCCCTTTCTACAAGGAAAAATACCGCCTTCAAGAAATATAATTTATTGGGTTATTAGTGGGGGCCCGGGGAACAATACCTTCTCTTTTTGCTTTCGTATCTCAAACGCCACCATTAATACCATAGCAGTAACAGCCCTTAAAGGATCCATTAGTATTTTGAGAAATCACCTATATTCGTAAATTATGTGTATTTTAAGGCTGAACAGCCATTTTAATTATTTATTTTTAGTTGCAGTTTGCCCACTCTTCAGTTCTTTTATTCTAATTTGTATGAGTGTCATACATTTCATAGTTCACTACTCGTATTGTGTTAACCTTCTAATTTTTCTTCTTTCACCTCATTATGATTGTTAAGCTTTGTATATTCGCAGCCTTGGAAGTCGAGGGAGCATAAGAAATAAAATAATAATGTGTATATTGTGAATGCCATCACCTACATACTTGTAGGCATAGATTTAACGGCCTGAGTGAAAGGATCTGATGATGATCGCTTGACGATCAAAACTTGTCATCCGAGTTGATTTATTAATCTCGTGTTTTTTTTTCTTTCTTTCTTTCTTTCTTTCTTTTTTTTTTTTTTTTTTTTTTTTTTTTTTTTTTTTTAGATTAGGGAAACACCCATTACAATTGGTACAATCGTGATGATCGACTGAAAAGCATTAAATTTCGATCATTAATCAATTATTATTATACGTAAGTTACTTGTTCGTGATAAGCATTAACGTTTTATAAACTATTGCTTGACTGGTACTAGAAGGTATCCAGAAACTCTCATGGAATGCATACGTGCCCGAAGGTGTGCCCATATTGTTCTTTTCACCATCTTTCTCTCTTATACGATAAGATAAATTCCCGTGGAAGCCATTTACGTAATTCCTAGCTCAAAACATAACTGGAAACTTAATTTGTCGGAGTAATCACTATCTACTCCATCGTTCCTCTCTGAAGAATGACAGTATGTATCTGATAATGAGGAACCTGGAAAGGAGAAGCAATATACATGCTTTTGTCCCTTTAAAGTCAGGTGTGGTGTCCTGTTTTTACAGCCCACTCTAGCGACCTTATCATCAAACTGGGCTGAGCGGCCGGCACGTTCAGTGTTTATTCCTTGTGTCTAGAGCCAGCAGTCATCGTGTTCGGAGACCTCAGCCATGCTGTATTTACAGGTTACATCAGCGCAGCCACTTGACCTCAACATGATGGCTGATCCGGTTCGGGAAAAGGAGATTTCTCTTCACTCGACTGAGTGTTGTCATAAAATACAAGACTTCGCTGACCACACTCCTAACACCACAGTCTCTAGTTCGACATCTGGAGAAGTATAATAAAATATCTGAGTATAAACGTGCCATGTACGGTCAGTCATTCCACACAATGCTCTGGAAACATTGCCCAACTTCATGGCTAAGTGAACAGCCCGCCCAGATTGTGCAATTTTGACTTCGTACTATTATTAGATCTCCCTCATAACGACGCGCAATTGTCTCATAGGCCAATTACACCGTAATCTTATTCCCTCACATCCAACATAAATGCCATACCATTACGGCAGGATTCAATTCCGCTATCTTGGGCATAAGCGACGAGCTCTTCAGTTGACTGTGCTACACAGGTAAGCAAATCAGACTTACTGGTCTGTAAAAATAACATTTTTGGAAACTGTCATCGGTCCAAACACCAACTATTGCTGTTATCATTATTATTATTATTATTATTATTATATTATTATTATTATTATTATTATTATTAATAATAATAATTTCTCATTCCTCAAACCATTGTAGTTTGTTTTAGACTCTGAGTCGTTGTTTGCGACAAATGAAGTTTATTAATGATTAGCAGCTGATGTTCATTAATTTGATTTTAAGTTGGGCGCCATGGTCGTAACTCACCATTAATGGCCAAATAATATATGTTATGATTTACCATAGTTAGCTCACACTCACTTCTTCCCAGGCCACAGTGAGACTGTCTCCAACCACGATAATATTTGTTTCAGGCGAAAGGGTTGACTTATAGCTATTTCTAACTACAGTAAGGGAGACACTAGGCATGAATTTAAAATATAGAATTTTATAAGAGAAGTACACAATATCAAAATAATAATAATAATTATCAGTAGTAATGAGTAGATGCGTTTACTGAAGTTACGCTAAAAAGTGGCCAATGAAAAGTATGGAGTTTGAATTTACTTTTACCCTATTTCCAAAACTGTGATTTCACTGCCAACATTATTTAAAAGAGAGATTTTGTGAGGTTTGGTCAGTTCGCTCTCTAGTACAGATTCTTGGAGATATATGTTCCTCATCGTTTAGCGATGGCGATGATTTCTGCTCGTCTGGGACATCCTGGACGAAATGAATGTATGTCCGCTGTTACATTGAGAGTGATGAAGTTCTAACTTCAAGCATCACTTTAATAACTCTGGCCACAAGCACAACCATTGCCATTCGTATGACTAGACAGAATTTGCCTAACATACACTCAAGTTCGAAAACTGTAGGTTTCTAAAATTTAAATATATCCAAAGTCCACTGGACTGTGATATCTGCTAAGTCCCATGGACCGACAAGATACAAGTCGTCCGGACTGCCAATTGAATCACCGAAGTGAGTATTAGTTCAAGTTAATGAATAATGATAATAAGGTAGCAGAAATTTGTTCTGCAGGCCTTTAAATAACTTTTACGGCTCCCTTCCAAATCTTTCCATTTTCACGCTCCCTCCTCTTGATACACCAATCATAACGTAGTTTCCATGGTAACCCTCCACTCTCCCAACTTCACCCTCTTCTAGCTCGCTGATTAGTTCTGGCCGACCACGTGATTCATCTTTCTTCGAAATCTAGGATTGCTTTCCTGTCGAATTTATATCGCCTGTCGTGAGGCTATGGTGACGCGAAGTATCACCTGGCGTGAGGCTATGGTGACGCGAAGTATCGCCTGAGTGACCGTCCATGACCTTAATTTTAGGAACTTTTTCGTCCGTCCCCAATTCTTGGAATTAGTTGAGAGAGTCTCCCTTGTTCTCGAGCCAGGACAGGGAAATATCCCGCTACTCGCACTGACCAAAAATAAAACCCTGTCGCCAAGTATGAAGTAATCTGTCGGAATATGACGTAGAAATCAACTCCAGGCTTTTCACATCCCCAAGAAAACTAAATAATGCATTGAAATGATGAATCTCTATGATTCTCCTAGTTAAATAATTAAAGAGAAAAGAAGTAATTGGAACCTTACCATGGCAAATTTAGCCATTACCAAAATATCACGAATAATAATAATAATAATAATAATAATAATAATAATAGTCTAATAATAAACAAAATTAAAATATATAGACCATCCAATAATGATAATAATATGTGTAAAATTAAATCTGGATCAAATAATAATAATAATAATAATAATAATAATAATAATAACAATAATAATAATAATTATTATAATAATAATAATAATAAACATTGAATAACGTAAATGTGTGGCTTACATATTGCTAAAGGCAAGTTAATAATACTAATAATTCCAGACATAAAGAAATTAATAAAGATAGTAAATGTGCGTTTTCAGGACATTACACCATTTGGATGTTATGAAGAAAATAACCGCAGTGCAGTAAAGGGCACAACAAATCTCTTTCGCACAGACCTACTGTCGACCAAAGTATTATGTGCACTCGAGTTTGAAGGTTGTTTGTGAAGTAACCAATAGACCTTCATAAAATACAACAACATCATCATTTTCGTCGTTCTATTTTACGTTAGTTCATGTAGGTTTGGAATTTTAAATTTATATTTTAATATTTTTTATCGCAGTTGGAACACAAAAAGTGCACGTTTTTAAACGTGTTTCAACCATGCGTCACATTTAAGAATTATTATCTCAAAAACCCGTCATCAGATCGAATCCAAATTTTAACACAATATACATTGGAATGTTTTATAACTGGTTTATTAATTTCACAATTTTGTGTGTCCAAGAAACAAAGTTGTTATCATTGTTGTAAGGTAACTTTTTCTCGGCTCGGGGTGGTTGGAAAATGTAGTTCTTGGTTGCATTGTAATCCTTATACATCAAAAAGTTATGCTGTATGACTGTGAAATACGTAAATTAATTCACTTATTTTATATCGGTTTGTATTTCTACGGGGAAATAACACATGTTTCACCCGCTGGCCGCTCCGGAAAAGCTGTACAGCGTTGCCGAAATGGTGCCCACACGCATCATGGCGCGTCTCGCTCGGAAGTGATGGGCTCCATCTCAGCAACGCTGTACAGCATTTCCGGAGCGGCTAGCAGGAGAACCATGTGTTTTTTCCTCGTACAAATACAAACCGATATAAAATAAGTGAATTATTTTACGTATTTCACAGTCAAACAGCATTACTTTTTGATATATAACGATTACAACGCAACCAAGAACTACATTTTCCATCCACCCCGAGCCGAGAAAAAGTTACCTTACAACAATGATAACAACTTTGTTTCTTGGACACACAAAATTGTGAAATTAATAAACCAGTTATACAACATTCCAATGTATATTGTGTTAAAATTTGGATTCGATCTGATGACGGGTTTTTGAGATAATAATTCTTAAATTTGACGCATGGTTGAAACACGCTTAAAAACGTGCACTTTTTGTGTTCCAACTGCGACAAAAAATATTAAAATATAAATTTAAAAATCCAAACCTACATGACCTAACGTAAAATAGAACGACGAAAATGTTGATGGTATTGGTTTTTATGTAGGTCTATTGGTTACTTCACAAACAACCTTCAAACTCGAGTACACATAATACTTTGGTCGACAGTAATCATTTGTCATTATGACAAATATAGCACGTGTCCAAAGTGATAGTTTTCTACATGAATACAGTTTTCTACACGAATACTTTTTGGTGCACGACAGACACATGACACACCACGTGCCACATAAGATGTTGATAATCTTGAGTGTCATTATACTTACCTGAGATTCAGCATCCACTTCAAAGTAAAATACTCGTTCCAAACTTTGTACTTACTCAATTTTTATCTGGACATGGAAAATTCAAGTCATACTTCGAGAGATTTCATATCACTACTCTGAATTGCTATAAATGCTTTTTTGGATCCTCTAAAACTGTACACCGCCTGCTATTCTACTGTCCTGCTTTTGAAAGAGAAAGACACATTATAAAATGTAACCTGAGTTACTGCAATAATGAAATTACAAAACTTCTGTATCCTATATTTAAATAATCATGTTGTTATTCTCATTTTCTTACAATCAAACATCACTTTTACCTTAAGTTATTATAATGTAATACAAGTATTGTTGTAAATATTCTGTAACCCTAATATGCTAGGTGGAATAGGGTTCCTTCTATGTCTTGTAAACGCAATCAATACTTTATAAACTATGGAGGAGGGTTGGTTCAAGAAATTATAATGTTATAGATTCTACGTCCCTTTTAATTACTGCGGCTTTTAGAAAAGGCGGGCTAACGGAACTTTTCCCCGAAGGGGATCTTTAACGTGCCAGTAAATCTACTGACATCTCCCTCACATTTAAGCACCCTAAAATGCCAACTGATGCGCCGTAATTAGATCTTGGGCTCAACAGGTGAAACGTTATCGCTGAGCCACGCAGTAAAGAAATTTTGGTTCTATGTATACTTCAAGTTAAAAAAAAAAGGAAACTTTGTTATTTAATCTGGAAATAAAACAATACTATTATAACAGAATTTGCCTACGTAAAAAACAAGAATTGATTACAAAATAAAACCCATTTCATGAGTGTCTAATTAGATTTGCAATTACATGAAACTGGCTTAGTGAAGCCTTTGAATATCCTTCAATGTTGGAATTATTCACGAATGAAGTAGCAAGAACCAGCAGATATTTGAGATGCTGTTAAGTGATTACTGAACAAAGTTCATGATGGAAAAGGTATTGTCACATTATGTCAACCCGAATCTGCAACAATATCACAGGGTCATGTTTCGTAGGGCAGAGAAATGAGATGGGGGAAGATATTTATGTTATGACATTTATGTTCGAGCGTTAACTTGCAACGGTGGGTGAGTGGTTATAGTGTCGGACTACCAACCCCAAGATTGCAGGTTCGCCCCTGGCCATGGTAAGTGATTTTTGAAGGCGACAAAAATCACGATACTCATGTCATACGTTGTTGGCATGTTAAAGAACCCATTTGAATTCAGTAGGCCGTGTTCAATGGCAAAATTAATCTCGGGATTTTCCGCCAACAGAAAGTTCCTCCATTCTCTACTTGAAAGCGCTGTAGTGTCAAGGAGTTTAGATATCTAACCTCCTTGACTTTCATAGCGTTCAAAGGAACGACGAAATTCGACATGCAAGCTACCCTCTGGGTGTCAATTAACAAAGCTTGCACCAGGCACCCGAGGCCATGCGATATTATTATTATAATGTTTGAGCGTTAACTTAAGACTTAAATCAAAAAGGAAGCTTGTAGTTTAACGTGGCCGTCAATCTCTAGATCATGAGCCACGGGACCTCCTTTTTACGTGGAATCCGAACCACAGGACATGGCATTTCACTTAAGACTTAAATCAATCGCCCACTTGATCCTGTTTTAATAAAGCACTAAAATTGCATAGCGTGACTTCTTCGTGCGTGACACTTAGAAATCATCCACGTGCCACGGATTGGTCACCCCTGATGTAGGGTATTGTAGTGGTTAGCGGCCAATGGAACAATTTTCCGAATCAAACATTATGATGGGATTTATTATTATTATTATTATTATTATCTGATAATAACATGGATTAAGCAATAAATAATGTAAACGTTATCTTTAGCTGAAGTGAGTGAGACAACCGATGTAAATGGAAGCTCTCGGCGCCGGGATATGAACCACCAGAACATGCACTCTCCAGTCAGACATACAGTAGCGCCTTGTTAGCTCTGGCGTGTTAATAAGATAGAACGGATATACAGTATGTCCTTGACACGTAACGTGCTATATCCTGCTGTTACTGGACCTCTAGTTCAAATACTCGTATGATGGGTAACACCAGACAGGCTGTGATTTCATGCATGACGTATCTTACTGATAGAAAGGAATCGTTCTGCAGATTGAGGACGAATTATGCAAGTGTTCCGGAATGTTTGTGATCCGGTATCGTCTCCTACCACATCGAGAATGAGGACGATCATTCATTTAAGGTGCGGCAGATCCTTAGGCTATTATGACTACGTACTAAGCGCAGGTTTTCTTCCTGGTCAAATACCTTTACAATTACTAATGATGGTATACGATAAATAGGTAAAGGAGGTAAAATCGTCCAGGTAACAGTGGATCTGAAACCAGCGCGAAATAAATAAAGTGCTTAATCCACATCAGGGGCGTATCCAGACGGGGGTTCAAGGGGCTGCACAAAAATTGCACATCAAAATGAGCTATTTCTTTAACCCTCATATATTTGTTTTAACCTTTGATTTGATTTCGCTGTTGTTGCTGTTTGAGTATTCCGACTGGTTTGATGCAGTCCCCTGTCCTGAGCTAATCGTATCATCTCTACACTGCTACCCTATCCTATATCCCAGGCAATCTGTTTAACGCATTCTAACCTCGGTGTACCCCTACAAATTTTATCCTCCCCAAAACTAAGTCTGCTATACCTAGGTGTCTTAATATGTGTCCTACCAATCTATTCGTTAGCAGTCGCCAGATCATCTCTCCTCGGCCACTCGTCTTAATACCTCTTCCTTTGTTACTCTATCTATCCATCTGATCATCATTCTCCTGCAACACCACATTTCAATTTCAAATGCGTCTATTCTCTTTCCTGTTGCGCCAACAGTATAGTTTCACTTCCATAGAGCGCCACGCTCCATACAAGGGCTTTCAAACATAACTTTCTAATAACTAAATAACCCCTGGCACTACAGCCCATGAAGGGCCTAGGCCTACCAAGCGACCGCTGCCCAGCCAATTGGCCTGCTGATATTGGGGTGACACGTGATCAGCGCATCGATTCCCCTCGCCGTTAATCTTGGTTTTCGTGATCGGAGCGCTGCCTCACTGTCAGACAGCTACTCAATTGTCCTCACGAGGCTGAGTGCACCCCGTTCCAGCCCTCACGTCAGTTTCTAAAATCCCTGGCGGAGCCGGGAATCGATCTCCACGGGGTCGGCCATGACTTTCTAATACCTCAATCTATGACGTCAGCAGATGTATTTTCTGTAGAAATGCTTTCCTTGCCTGAGCCAACCAATTTTTATATCCTCTTTGCTTCGTCCATCACTCGTAATTTTTCTTCCTATGTAGCAAAAGTCTATAGTTATTATTGCTTTAAGGGGCGGACAAGGGCAAAATGTAAATATTAAGTGTCAGAAAATGAGGCTCATTATAGACTAGTACAAGTTTTCATTATGATACAGTTTCTCCCACCAATCAGAGCTCAAGAAACAGTTGTGTGACCAATTAGGTAAGGATAGCATCGCACCTGCGCTGACTTCCACTGCGCGGCTAATGTCATAGTGGAGTATTTGAGGAGGCCATGGCCAAATACAAGGTATCCTCTGCGTCCCATGCGCTCTGTTCAATACATAAAACTGGCGAAATCTCGACAGACATTTATGAATATTAATGTTCGAACATAAAACAGTTATAATTTTCGTCGAACATAAACAGTCGTATGCAACTCACCTATAATGATAATCAAGACACTCGTTGCATAATATAATATTAAGACATTGTATCACCTATAACTATGGCAATATATTTTCTGTGGATGATAAATAAACCCAATCCAAATAACACGCAAGAAGTGTTTCAAATATCACATCCATTCCGCCTCTCACACACAACGCTATCTGTGCGAGAAGACTGATACTCTTTCTCTCTTCTAGTTCGAGTCCCAGGTCAAAAGAGTCCACCACGTAATCTGTCCTCGTACATCAATGTCAGGTCAGATTAAAAAAGAGAAATTAAATGTGCCAGGGAATAGAATAAAAAAGAACGTCAGAAAGCATTTAGTTCCACCGCCATTTGAACACGAGTACAATCTGTTTAAAAAGACACTTATAAAATGAATCATATCTGCCATAAAACCTCTGCGGCTTGGAAAATAAAAGTAAAAAGAGGCTTGTAGGTATTTACACAGTGCATATAACCAGACATCCATCACAACACTGGGACGATAGTCCACTTAGTCAGCTGAGTGGATCTAATCCCAGAAGAGGAGTGGAAGGTTCGGTCTTCAGAGAGACGTGGAACTCGCATCATATTACATGCGAGATGGAGGGGAGAGACTTAAATAGAATATTCTTCAAAGGTTGATGATGATGATGATGATGATGATGATGATGATAATGATGATAGATCTAGTTGTATTATTTTTTTATATCGTATGGCCTTGGGTGCCGGGTGCAAGCTTTGTTATTTGACACTCAGAGGGCAGCTTGCATGTCGAATTTCGTCGTTCCTTGAAACGTTATGAAAGTCAAGGAGGTTAGATATCTAAGCTCCTTGAACACTATAGCGCTTTCTAGTAGAGAAAGGAGGAACTTTGTGTTGGCGGAAAAAACCGAGATTAATTTTGCCGTTATGAACACGGCCTACTGAATTCAAATGGGTTCTTTAACAAGCCAACAACATATGACATGCATGTGGTGATTTTTGTCGCCTTTCAAAAATCACTTACCACGGCCATGAGCGAACCTGCAAGCTTGGGGTTGGTAGTCCGACATGTTAACCACTCACCCACCGTAGCAAGCAATAATTGTATTAAGGGGCCTAACATCTAGGTTATCGGCCCAATTTACACAAAAATCCAAATTCTTCAAAGGGGGAAGGAATTCAAGTTAAATATTGATCGCAAATAATTAATGTAGTTAATTCCTTCATGGGGCTTAGGTCATTTTAGTTACCAGCCTCGTGCACTTGGGCGTGTGTACTATGTGTCTGTCCACCTCATTGCGTAGTGGCTATTACTCTTGGCTGTCACCGCGGAGGCCCGGGTTCGATTCCCAGCTCTGCCAAAAAAATAATTCCGATATGAGGGCTGGAACTCAGCCTCGTGAGGTAAAGTTGAGAAGAGGTGGGTTCGATTCTCGCCTCAGCCATCCTGGAAGTGATTTTCCATGGTATCCCACTTCTACTCCAGGCAAATGGTTCCTAAATGAAGGCCACGGCTGCTTCTCACAATACTCATCTGAACTGCAATTACAAAGCCATCACAATAACACAGGTTATCAGACAATTTCTAAAAAAACACACACACACACGAATACATGGGGCTACATGACCACGATGTCGCAAAGCTCCTAAATGAAACAACAACTATTTGTCTAATAACTGGTGTTCCTGGGCTAATTGTAGTAGTGTGTAATTATTATGGACAGGAATGAGGTAAGTGCCCCGGACTTCAAATTAGCCTGGAGTTGAAAATGGGAATACCATTTCAAAGACAGCCGACGATGGGGTTCAAACCCTGCCCTTCCCCGATGACCTCGCACGTTAACGCTCTGAACTATTCCGGTTATATTATTATTATTATTATTATTACATAAATGATCTCCTATGTGGCTCTGTCGTTTAGATGTCGGCATATCATCGTTACACCCGAGCTCAATACCTAAACAGTGCCCGTGAAACATTTGCCGTAGAATGTGGAGGTGGGGCTATCTCTTTTTCGGGATCTTGGGATCTCTGGTTCCCCGTGTCAATTTACTGTAATATTCCAGTTATACTTAACAATAATGTATCATCATCATCATCAATAAATAAATACTGCGCCAACCGCCATCTTTTAACACCTCGCCCCCACATGGGATATCATCGCTGATACGGCACGGGGCTGGTAGAAAATCATTAACATGGCCATGTGTAATGGTGACTTGCTTGAGTTTGCTCGATCCAACAGCCATGACGTGCTGTCATCTGATCTGCTTGTTCCCTATGGGTGAGAGTTTGTCACGCTAACCCCTTCGTCAAATCTGACCATTGCTAGATGAATGTTCTTAACAGTCTTAGATATAACTGCCTAGCAAATTTTGTCGTGGAATAATCTGTTTCATCAGCGTATTATGCCTTTATCATAAACTATTATGTATGGATTTATTTCAGTACATTTACATAAAACAACTTCAAGCTACAGAAATATGGACCAGACAATAAACGCTAGTAGCCATAGTGAGGTGAGCATTTAGCCCTCGGTGCACGGCACGAAGCGGCCACTCGGCCTGAGCGCTTTAAGTCACTGCAATAGTAAAATATCTATACTAATATATAAAACGAGATGGTGTGTATCTGTGTGTCTGTGTAATACTCAATCACGCATGTTCTTCTTGAGGAAATACCTGGTGTAGACATTGCGGATCGATTGCCTGCTCTGTCCAATGTTGATCGCAGGTGCAAAAAGTGGTGGCAGAGACTTTTATGGGGATTTTAGACATTCTGTTCGTAAATTCTTACATTTTTGTATTGTGATCTCTTTGGTACAATTTCAAATATAACCTACAGATTGAGCTTCACACAATTGTAGTTAGTGGAAGGGTCTTCTATATGCCATCAATATATGACATGGGTCCGCTGGCTTTACTTCCCCTCCGAAGGAAGGCACACTGAGGGATTTTTAACGCTTTAAAAAAATCAGACGACTTCGGCTGGGTTTGAACCAGTGATCTTGGGCATAATGACTCAGCATGCTAACAACTACGCCACCGAAGCCGCCTGTCAACGAGAGGTAAAACTGTTTAGTTGAGTAACATGAGATAAACGTGTAACAATGACTTATTTGGCTCAAACACTTATGAACCTTACTGCCCTTCAGGTTTCGGAGTATATTCATTTTCTACTTTTCATATTTTTTCAACGTGAATATTAATATTTGTATTTGTTTCTGACAACAATAAATAAATTATATGTAACATACATTCCTAAGTTGCACCCACAGAAACAACATATTTTGTAACTTTGGTAAATATCTACAAAAGAATAAAGTAGAGTCGGTTAAATTCTCTGTTGCCTGTAGAAGACTGACGGTATTTGTAAGTATCACCTAAAAAACTTATACTTAGGTATAAGTAAGAGTTTTGAAAAAAAAATGTGTGTTCAAACTGAAGCATAGTAAGGCATATGAATTGTTGAAAGAACATACTTTACCAATTTTTAAAGGTTCGGGGCTCAAAGGGTTCATATAGGCTACTATTAATTTCGATACTTTGCACTATTTAAAGATGGCGACCATTTTAGTGACGTTACTACACCTTTGGTTTCAAAATTTCATATTCCCAACGCTAATAACTAGCGAACTTTTGATGGCATATATCAGGTGCGTTCAAAAAGTAACGAGCCGGAGGCTGTAATGCGCAAACCCGTGACGACATCGGCTAATCGTGGCGTGTGTAACGAAGTGTGGTTCCAACCAGAGCGTGGAAGGTCACAGCCCGTCGCTGGAGGGCACTCGTACACGTCACGTGACGATACAAAGCGAGCAGCAGCATGCATCAATCGTCCAACGCTGCCAGTCGCATTGCATACAGTGACAGGGAGGCGTCAAGAGCAAAGAGGTGTTGTTCGGTTCCTGACAGCGAAAAGAGTAGGAGGAAAGGACATTCATCGCCGAATGTCACAAGTGTACGGCGAACACTGCGTGCCCCTTGCAAGGGTCAAGGCGTGGCACAAGCGCTTCAGGGAAGGGCGGGTGTCGCTAGCCGATGATGCCCGGTCTGGGGCACCCCCCCCCCCCCCCCCTGCATTACGGATGACAACGTCCAGCTGGTTGATGCACTCATTACCCAGGACCGCCGAGTGACAGTGAATGCCATAGCCGCCGTGGTCGGATTGAGCGTCAGAAGTGTGCACACCATCATGAAGGAACGACTGCACTTGCTGAAAGTGTGTGCCCAATGGGTGCCCCACAGTCTTCAACCACACCAGGAAGCATGTCGAATAGCCTACTGTCTTGGTCTTGGTTGGACGATTGATGTATGCTGCTGCTCGCTTTGTATCGTCACGTGACGTGCACGCGTGCCCTCTAGCGACGGGCTGTGACCTTCCACGCTCTGGTCGGAACCACACCTCTTACACACGCCACGAATAGCCGATGTAGTCACCGGTTTGCGCATTACAGCTTCCGACTCGTTACTTTTTGAACGCACCTTATGTTGTTGTTTGAGTCATCAGTCTTTTGACTGGTTTGATGCAACTCTCCATTCCACCCTGTCCTTAGCTAATCATTTCATCTCTACATAGCTACCACACCTTACATCCGAGACAGTTTAACATATTCTATCCTTGGTCTACCCCTACAGTTCTTGTCCTCAACCCTTTCTTCCGTAACTAAGCTTGCTATTCCTGGGTGTCTTAGTATGTGTCCTACTAACCTATCTTTTCTCTTCATTAGCAGTCGCCAGAAACATCTCTCCTCTCCCACTAATCTTAATACCTCTTCGTTGTAACCCTATCTACCCATCTGATCATCATTCTCCTGCAACACCACATTTAAAATGCTTCAATTCTCCTCTTTTCTGCTGCACCAATAGTCCAATTTTCACAGAGCGCCATGCTCCAGACAAAGACTTTCAAAGATGACTTCCTAATATTTAAATCTATATTCGATGTCAACAGATTCCTTTTTCGTAGAAATGCTTTCCTTGCCTGAGCCAACTTACTTTATATATCCTCTTTGCATCGTCCATCTTTGGTTATTTTAATTCCTAAGTAACAGAAGTCTCCTACTTCCTTCAGCTTTTCACCTGCCAATTTAATGTCCATAGAGGTTTCTGATTTATTTCGGCTGCATTCCAGTAGTTTTGTTTTACATTTATTAATTTTCATCATGTATTCTTTCCATAAGATGGGAATCCATACCATTCAAAAACTCATTCAAATCCTCAGGAGTGTCGGCCAAGATGACGATGTCATCAGCAAATCTCAGAGTTGAAAATATTTCTCCTTGAATCTTCACTCCCAATTTATTTTTTTCTCTAATTTCCTTCATTGCTTGTTCAATGTAAAGATTGAAAAGTATGGGTGATAAGTTGCAGCCTTGCCTTACACCTTTCTGAATACCAGCTTCTCTCTCATGTCCATCAGCTCGACTGATTGCTGTCTGGTTTCTGTATAGATTGTGTATCACCCTCCTATCTCTGTACTTCATTCCAATAGATTTCAAAATGTCAAACAATTAGTCCAATCAACGTTATCAAAAGTCTTTTCTAAGTCTTCAAATGCCATGAACCTTCTCTTATCTTTCCTTATTATACCTTACAAAATCAGCCTAAGACTTAGTACAGCTTCCCTTATTATTATTATTATTATTATTATTATTATTATTATTATTATTATTATTATTTATTGTTCATACTCGCTGCATGCTCCACTACATAAGTAGTACTACATGCACTTACATTACATTTTATAAATGAACAAAATAAATTTACATTATAATAATTGAATTTCTAGATGACTTAATCTTAACAATATCAAACAATATTATTCATAGTTTTTCCTTAGAGCTTGAAAATCCCGAGCATTAACAAATTTAGAAAATTCCTTCAAATACTTTTTAATAGCACAGATTTCTGAATCGGCCAGTTATCGTCTCTATGAACACTTCCCTTGTTCCTACATTTCTCCTGAAACCAAACTGGTCTTCACCCAACTCCGTTTCTATCTGGCACCTTATAAGAGTTTTAAAATTTAATTTTCTCTCCGAAAGGTCCTTATCACTTTTCGTGTATCTCCAACGGTTAACGAGTATACAGGGTGATTCTCTATGTAGTTTACAACTTCTATAATGTGTAATTATTTATTGGAACCACTTGCAGACTTGGTTTATATGTCATTACATAGCAAAACACTTCAAGTTTTTTTTTGACAAATCCATTACGGCTCAATGTGTGCACCATTTGTCATCCTGGGCACATCCCAACGGAAGTTGATTTCCTGCCACGTATGGACCAGCATTTCCGGGGTAACAGAGGCGATGGCTGTTGTGATGCGATGTCTCCGTTCATCGAGATTTGCAGGTAGGGTAGAGATGTACACCCTATCTTTCACAAAGCCCCACAGAAAGAAGTCCAGTGGTGTGTAATCTGATTCATCGCTGAAGACCACATTGTTCAAGAATGACTCATCACAGCTGATGCGATCCATCATTTCAACACAGAATTCATGTCGGGTATGTTTATCCGCTTCACTTAGTGCTTGAACCAAGGGCAATCGGTATGCTTTCATGGCCATATGTCGACGCAACACCCGCCAAACAGTGGGCTGAGTGATACCAGTTTCGATTTTTCCGGACTGCGGACGAACCTCTCCCTGTTTCCACCACATCGCCAGTCACAGGTGCGCGGCCTGGCACCTTTGTGTGTGGCACAGAACAACCTGTTTCGGTAAATGTCTGGTGCCATTTGTACACTGTTGGTCTGCTGGGTGGGTCTTTGCCAAATGATGTGTGAAACCTCCGCTGTACACTCGTTGCTGACTTGGTTTCTTCAAACCAGAACACGCACTTCGCTCTTTCCGCTCCAGTGAAAGACGCCATTTCCAACAAGTGACAGGTGGCGCGCGTGGCAGACAACTGTGCAACTACAAACGACGTGAGTCAAAACTTGAAGTGTTTTGCAATATAATAACATATAAACCAAGTCTGTAAGTGGTTTCAATAAATAATTACACATTATTGAAGTTGTAAACTACATAGAGAATCACCCTGTACACACATACATGGCCACCACCTGGAAATTATTTGGGAGATAACCATGTAGTTTAGGCGAAGGCAATTCCCACATGAAGGTATATTTTTCCAAAATTGGGTAGACATCGGATGGTTAGTTTAGTCGTAATTTGGTTTAAGTTTTGAACATTAAAAAATTAAAATTAAAATAATTGAATAAATAAATACATGCTTGTTTGGAAAGAAGTAAGAAGGCACTGGTCGCGTGCTTTTCGAACCGCTAGGGACGGACGGCTCAGGTGCGGCAGAGGTGGTCGCAATTTTAATCCTTGAGAACCCCCTAGAGACGAAGTGAGTAGTTAACAAGGAATCAAGCACCGCTGTAGCTCGACAGTAAAACGTTCTTCACCCCTTAATGATGCATGCTTGTAGTGTCGTAAACTCCTGGCACAGTAAACACCCAACATAAACCCACCCTCAGCTTGATTGAATCCGTAGCACAATTGTCCGTATGAACTATCCCCAATACAGTATATCGATGAAGATACTGCACTAACTCTTAGGCAAAGTAGGGCTGAACGTATCATTCCAATATTCGGTTTCGTCTACTACGAATATTCACCAGTTTGAAATTCGAATAAATTATTCGAATGTTCCAAGTATTTGAATAATTCGAAAATACTAAATACTCGAGTATTTTAAATAGACGATTATTAAAATCAATCGAACAGTCCAAATATTTGAATTACTTAAAGATGATGTACTACCCAGTTAGCGAATTGTTGCCGGTGGCGGAAATCGGAACTAATGCGCTCCACACGCCTGCGATAGACGCGCAGTCGTCGCCAGCGAAACCTCATCGCATGTCGTGTGTGTGCATAATTCGTGCTGGATCGTGCGCTGTGCGGTGTGTTCTCATTGTATGTCTGTACATGCGTTCTCCCTCTTGACCCACACTCGCCCGCGGCAGCTTTAACGTGGCGAGATGACGTAATGTATACAAGACTGCCCCACTCCACGTATAGCGGTAACAATTCCCTGGCAGGGTAATACTCGATGAAAATGAAAATCCACAGCCTGCTTCCAGTCTCCGACCGGGTCAGGAATGGAATGAATGAAGCCCCCAACTAGCGGCGAGGATATGAACTGTGCCGGCTGCCGAAGCCTGTCGCACTCCTCTGGGGCAATGATGAAATGAATGACAGATGAAATGAAATGGTAGTGGAGAGTGTTGCTGGAATGAAATTTTGACAGGGAAAACCGGAGTACCCGGAGAAAAACCTGTCTGCCTCCGTTTTGTCCAGCACAGATCTCACATGGAGTGACCGGGATTTGAACCACGGACCCAGCGGTGAGAGGCCGGCGTGCTGCCGCCTAAGCCACGGAGGCTACTGGGTAATACTCGATAATTAAAGCAATTTATGTAAATAAATATATCCAGTGGACGAGTTGTTCACAACAGGTGTGAATCCAAAGGGTCAGATAGGGGATAATCCCTTCCCTATTCAGCCTGGTCGAACCTTATATCATTCAAAACTAGCATCACTAGTTAGGCCTACCTCTTTCTTTCTTTCTTTCTTTCTTGATTTATTTTCTCTTTGTTTCTATGTTTATTATAATAATTCGAACATTTGAATGATTCGACTCATTCCATTAATGACTGAATAGTCGAATGTGCGAATAATTCGTATGTTCGAATCAAATATTAGTCTTTAATTTTATTTAATAATATTAAGTTCGAATATGTACAGCCCCAAAACACAGCATTCAGATAGAAAAAGGTAGCCTAATATTATTGCACAACACTTACACATGTGTTACATTCCAGCGTTTTAGTTAATGAAAGAGAGAGAGCAAGATGAACAAAAATTGTATTTCAAAATATTTACATAACTTTGCATTAAAAAGAAACATATCGTCTTAGAAAACTATTTATGAATAGCAATTTATTATATACAGTGTCAATTTTCTTATTATTGATATGTACATCCAACGTAGAGCCCGACACACCAGTTTCTTCCGCGACATGACCGGGGAGGCGTGGTCACAGAGCAGTGGGTGGAGTGGACGGTCCTAGCTCGGCTGATCACTCGCGTCACTTTTAAAACTGAAACTAAATATCTCGAGCGCTACTGGGTCAAGTTTGCCAAGATAAGTTTCTACATGTGAATAGGATGAAAGACAGTATTTTAGTATATAGAAACATGAATCACATTTCTATACCCAGTAGAGTATTTAAAATTATTTGAAATAGGATACTACTCATCGTCTGGAACTGTTGGAGGTTAACAATATTACCATTGGGGATGGAGGAGACTTAACCCGACTGAAGATTAATTTTAATAATTTCAAGATATGTGGAGTGACGCTTTATAATATCAATCTTAACAGTAGACGCTTGGCATAGCCGTCTTACTTTTGCCCTTCAACAATCTATTATAGCAATCCTCAGCCAAGATAGAAATCATTGCACCCGTGTCATTCAGCGTTTTACAGGTCTCCTCCTGTACCTGAATGTTTACAATGGGCAATTCTATTGGTCTTCTCTTCTTCTCCTTTTCCTCCTCAAATAACAGGTCTTCATCAGTCGCCTGGTAAGTTTCATTTATGACGTTTCCTGAGATGCGGCTTCAAATCAAATGGTGGAGGCAATTTCAAGGGGGAATTGAATATATTTTTTTTTAGTCTAAAAGGTCGAAAAGGAATCTAAATTGGTATATGTGATGAGAAATGTGCTATTGTATTTAATTATTCTTTTGTTCTTCACAATTTGTTATAATGCCATTCACTCAGTCTCTTGGAAGCCATAGTATTATTATTCATCTTTTGATTTAGTATAATCTACTCAAATAAAACTAGTTAAAAAGAAAAAATATATCATTAACCACTCGTTCCTAGCTGATGCGGAGTGCACGAGGCAATGCAATGTTGTCAAGTCGTTACACGACGACGAGGTGGGTGAGCGAAGCTCTCCCTCTTTTGCGTTAACAGTATATTCCCATGTTTAAATCCAAGCAGATAATGAACGATGTTCCTACATCGGGACTTGAGGTGGCAGGACGTGTCACGTGTTTCACAGGAAACGTGAACGAACTAAAATGCGTTACTGCGTCGCGGCAGAGACTCGTGTGTCGGACTCTACTATACTTTCGCCTTAGAATCATACCTTGAATGAAATCAATAAATTCCTCACTGAAACTTTCAGTACTCACGTATATCATCATTAAGAATAGAGAACTAGGAGTATGCACCTCGTAGTGTAGGGGCTAGAATTATTGACTTTCACCGTGGAGGTTCAAATTTGATTCCCGGCTCTGCCAAGAAATTTGATTCTGGTCTCAAGAGCTGGAACGGGATTTAATCAGCCTCGTGAGGCAGACCTGAGGTTAGTTCGATTCCTACCTCAGCCATCCTAGAAGTGGTTTTCCGTGGTTTCTCACATCTACTCCAGCCGAATGCCGAGATGGTACCTAACGTAAGGCCACGGACGCCTCCTCCCAATCATAACCTTGATTATAAGTACACACACTAGTACAAACATCACAATGATCACACGGGACTATATGACCCTGTAAATTAATCAAAAACAATTCTAGTACTATGATTGGTGTTGAGGAGAATGATACCTGGTGGTCACGCAGAGAAGAGGAACTCCCAGGAGAAAGCATATAACGTAGTTAGTCAAGCCGCAAAATTGCACTCTGACTAGAGCAATAAACTGTATCCGGCCTCTGAGACGACGCAAACAGTGATTGCACATTGGCTGTTGTTCAATTTGAGGGGCTTTAACATCGTGGTCATATAGCCCCCCGTGTACTTGGGTGTGTGTGTAGAATTTGTCTGTTAACCTGTTTTATTGTGATTGCTGTATTAGTATGTGTAGTTGTAATTCAGGCGAGAATTGGGAAGGAGGCGACCGTGACCGTAAGTAAGGAACCATCCCAGCATTTGGGATTAGAAGTGGGAAACCACGGAAAGTCACTTTCAGGATGGCTGAGGTGGGAATCGAACCCGCCTCTTCTCATTTTTTTCCTCGTGAGACTGAGTTTACCCCGTTCCAGCCCTCAGAACAAAATAAATTTCTTAGCAAAGCCGATAATCGAATCGAACCTCTGGGGCGACAGCCAAGAATGCTAGCCACTACACCACGTGGAGGTCTGTTTCTAAAACCTCATACACCATATCCCCATTAACAGATTATTGTAATTATTTTTAGGCAATATAGTGATCAACTCCGTGTACTTGGGTGTATATTGAAATTTTCTGATAACATGTGCTTATATGGTGGTAATAATAATAATAATGTTATTGGTAGTACGTCCTTTTTAATTTCTGCGGCTTAAATGATGCCAGGGTGCCGGAATGTTACCCCGAAGACTATGTTTTACGTCCCAGTAAATCTACGAATACGGCACTCACAAATGCCAACTGAATCGCTTAAAATACCCACCACCTGTGTAAGTATCCTAAATTCTTATGTAATGTGATATGTCCAGTGTAGAAAGGAAATGAAATGCATCACGGATCTACTGTTCAATAAGAGTCAATCAAGAGGCTAAAATCACTATACTTTCTCGAGAAGCAGATCATCGCAACTTCCTGCTATCCAATTAAGGATTTCCTACTGGTGATCGTCTTTCATTTGAGTTGGTACATATATCATAATACTCATGTAATTGGCAACATAGCAATTTTCCGTACGTTCTCCTCGGCGATACGGTTCTCGCTCAAGCCAGCAAGGGCAATCCTTTCACTTATTTGACCTCACTAATGAGCATAAATATTGGGTGAAAGGTTGAATTGAACAACTTCTAACACACTGAAATGAAGCTTTTAGTTCAATCATGCACTCAAACCACTATCTGTAACCAGTAATAAGACGTTCGGGGTTAATCCAGCTGCCCCTAGCGAATCTCACATCTGGCAAGTGAAGAGTAAAATCATTCATACCAATGACTGAAAAGTCTTAAATTATGTTAACCACACACGAAGCATAGCTCTAAATTATACCTTACTAAGCACGGAAGTAAACCGTATGATGTGTAATCTTCTAACAGAATGCTTATCGTGGGAGTAGAAAAGATACGGCAAAAGCAATTTAAATTATAAATACACAAGAAAACTTAAAGAACTGCAATGGACTCTGAAACTATCCAACAGGAAATCTCCGCGCTTTAGTGTGCTTCAAGTCACAGAAAATCTTCTAGGAAGGAGAATTGCTCGTATTTGGTTTTCTCAAAAACACCTTAAAATAATTATTATTTGAATGTTATAAATAAATATAGCCTAACGCAGGTTTATTATTCTTTGAACACTTCACATTTTATGGTGGTTGGATGGTTCCTTAGTTTAGGGGCTGCGACAACGCGGTCATGTAGCCCCGTGTACTTTGGGTGTGTGTAGAATTTGTTTGATAACCGGTGTTAATTGTGATGGCTGTATTAGTGTGTGTGATCTGTGATTCAGGTAGAAGGACTGCATACGATTAAATTTTTCAAGTAGTTCCTACTTTTGCTACCAAATGCTACCGTCCACGACACCTAGCTGCGGACGCGGCTACTAAATGCCATCGCAGTCAGCACCTGGGGGCGAACGTTGTAACTAATATATCGTTATCAAACCAACCTACACATTTTAGCTTCCACAAGTGTAGTTAGTGCAAGGTTCTTTTTCATGCCATAAATCTATGACATGGGACCGCCGGCTTTACTTCCCCTCCAAAGGAAGGCATAATGAGGGAATTTTAACGCTCTTAAAAAATCCGACGACTTCGGCCGGGTTTGAACCCGCGATCTTGGGCATAGAAACTCAGCATGCTACCAACTACGCCACCGAAGCGGCTCACATTTTATGGAATATTCATAATACATTAGAAATGGACTAGTTATCCAAAATTAGTATGTTAACATCCTTCAGATAAAATAAGGAAACATTTACACGAGTCTGCCACGTAGCGTGTTGGATTGCATTCTTGACTGTCAACGTGGAGGCCCGGGTTCGATTCCCGGCTCTGACAAGAAATTAAATTCAGGTCTGAGGGCTGGAACGGGTACACTTACCGTCGTGAGAAAAAACTGAGAAGAGACGGGATCGATTCCTACGTCAGCCATCCTGGAAGTGGTCTTCCGTGGTTTCCCACTCCAGGTAAATGCCGGGATTATATCTAACTGTAAGCCACGGTCGCTTCCGACCCAAATTCTACCTCAATTACAAATACACACACAGGTTATCTGACAAATTCCACACACGCCCACGATGTCACAAATCCCTTAAAAGAATCAACAACAACATTCACACGACATAACTGCTCAAATACATACCACACACCAACTACAGTATCATATAAATTGTATAAATTGAATCCACACAATTTGTCAGTAGCAGATGTGCCCGAGATTTGTGACTTTTAAAAACGATTTCAATATATGAATTTATATTGTTGCCAAGCTTCAAAATTATCACTTAATTGCATTCCAATCTGTAAATGTTAATGTTTCGTTTCAATATGGAGGTTGGGCATGAAATTCGTTGTCATGGGACATTTTCTCTATAGGCTCTGCAGAACAAGCCTCACGAACATTGCATCATCTGTGTAACTCCGATTGAACTTAATGGTTTTAAACGCCTCACGTTTCTCTTTTCCTGTTGTGCCTTTGTGATCAATTTTATTAAGCTTTCGCAGTTTTGTGTTTGTATCAGCATCTGTTTCCTCTGATTAAACGAACTTAATGATGACATAATATTGTAATTGTAGAGTATTGTCATTCATCCGTTCTTCAATTTATCAGTACTTTGATCTTCTGCAAGTGTTTGTACACTTCTTATCCATCATAATTTCCATCTTTCCATATTTTTCCTCTTCGCAAAACATCCCGGATTGTTACTCCTAGCAGTAATTTTCACCCTCTTTTGATTTCATGATAAGCTTGCTTTGGCAAAGCATTTCATCGTTATTTTGTTTACGAAGACAGCAAAATAGATAGTATGTTTATGTATATTAAAGCACGGTAACTTTGTTCATAATTGAATTATAATATGCTCAGAAGAATTTCAAGGATTGAGTTACCATGTATTCCAGTTTATTCGTAAAAGTCACTGTAAATGCAGTTCGTGCTTTTGAAATCTTTATAGATAAGTCCAAAGCAATCAATTCCATTAAACCGTTGATTAATTTAAAACGTAAGCACGTATTCCGAAAGAGTAGTCATCCTAACCGCTACGTTTCATCCCTATAGCAGAAGTAGGGGGTGAGTAATCAAATTTAACATTTCACATATTTAAGATGGTGGATGCGAATTATTCTCTATCTAATGTTTCTGCAATAATTCTATACAAAATGTTATGCCACTTATGTACACTGTACAGTATACCAAATTTGATGTTGATCCATTGAAAAGGTTGGAAGTTTCAGTAAATTTAATATAGAACGTTTAAGCGCACCATATTCAATGCTGTTACAATATACCAAATTTGATGTTGATCGATAGAAAAGGTTGGAAGTTTCAGCGCACCATATTCAATGCTGGTAATGTCACTGATTATCAGTAAAATGACTTTTCTTGGCGATTTGTTTAGTTATTTTAAGTTTCATGTTGTTAAATAGAATGGTTTCGTAGCTACGGAGTCTAGTCTCAAATTTTCAATAGTGGTTTATTTGCAGTTGGTAGCAATAGTGCAAATCAAATATAAAAATTCAAATGTTTCTAAGTGGAACGTGATGTATTTCATTGTTAATGGGTTCAGTGCAACCGTTGAAAAGTTAGAAGGGGAAACATATGGTCCAACAAGAATACTTATTTACCTATTTTTCCATTTATTTAACATGATAATTGTAGATTAAAGCTGTCAACATTGCCGACGAGATGCTTAATAGACAGGCGGTCAAACTAACCATAGGAGCAACGAGGACAATGCATTCCGAACTTCATTCTAAACGTTGGATGCCTTATAGTGTGTGTACATTTATACGAGGAAGGATTTGGCTAGGAAGCTGTTGTTGTTGTTTCAATTGAGAGGCTTTGACATCATGGTCATTTAGCGCCGTGTACTTTGGTGAGTGTTGAATTTTGTTTGATAACCTGTGTTATTGTGATGGCTATATTAGTGTGTGAATTTATAATTCAGGTGAGGATTCAATCAATCAACGTATAATATAGCACGTTGTATTTCAACAAGCTACTACAACCAACATTCAATCATACTCCTCGAAATGGGCAAAGAGTTATAACTATACCCATGCATCTAGGAGGAAGTAGGCTATATGTTCTTTACTGAACATATTGTTTCATTGTCTTCTCTATTAGACAATATATATTATAATACAACAATAAAGCAAAACTGGTGTTGTGGCGTTGGAGTGAACCTCGCCCCAAAATCTAAGTATCGTCAGCTAGCGGAAGAAACTTTGATTGCAGTTCCTCACTAAAATCCATTTCTTGTATTTATGTCTACCCCTTATTATTCCCGTTTTCCAACGGCGTCGGGGATGAGATGCGATGAAAGTATTTGTGGCGGTTGGTTTTTACGGCCGGATGCCCATCCTGATGCCAAACTCATGAGAGGAGTTAATGACAGATGACATGAATGGTGGCGAATTAAACTGGGCAAGGGTGTGGAAGGAAGCGGCCGTGGCGTGTCAGAAAATATCGTCCCAGCATTTGTCTGGAGTTGAAAATGGGGAAACCACGGAAAACCATTTCAAGGACGGCCGAAGGTAGGGCTTGAACCCACGCCTATCGAGTCTGCAGAGAACTTGGCCTCATGTCCTAGTGCGGCACGTAGCTACCGCTGTCGGTACTAAAATATATTTCTTAATATCAAAAATTACCTTTATTCCCAAACTCAAGATACCAAGCAGAAGTATTTAGAAGAAATTTCTTCTTGTATGTGTTATGTTATAAAAGTTCAGTTTATCTAAATTTACTGAAGTTTAATTTGATAGATGGAAGTGTTCCAGAAAATGGTATAAAAATTACGCCATTTCATATTTATTATTGAAAACTTAAAAATTTATGTATTTTCTAATAGTCCGTGTCCAAGTAATGACAGAGTTTCATCTACAAACCCCGAAAAAATCTATTAGCTCCTGTAAATATTTTCTCGGGAAAAGGTAAATAAGGAAGTTGACAATTAACACAGGGAATATAGAATATTCTGGTGTGGGGTGACCAACTATTCTTGACCAAAAATAAGAGAGATATAGAACACGGCAAATTTTTACCCAAAAAAATAACAATGCAGTGTTTGTAAAAACCAAATTTAAAAAAAAAACTTTATTTTATACAGTACTTTATCAAGACCTAAATATATTTTGCTTCAGACCTTTGAAAATTCTGAAAATCCAGTGAAAGAATAAGTTCCGGTAAGTTCTCTACAACTTGCAGTTCTGATTTGATCAGCTTTGTACTGCTCTTATTCCTAACAACTGTCCACATGTTATTCATAAGAGAAAACTCTTTCTCTGAGCATTACTACCTGGTATGCTCATAACATAGGCTACTAACTTCCAAGTTTCAGAAGTTATATTGCTTGATTTTAAGCTGCTGTAAACCGCCACCCATTTCTGACTAGCGTTACCCACTATAGACACAGCACATTTTATTGGATCCTCATGCAGTTCATCTTCATTCACCTAATCCTGTTGGATACACTCCACGTCATGTATCTCATTGAATGTTAATTCCCTTTTAAGACATTGTGGTATTAAACACTTTAAACTGTCATCAAATTTGTTAATATAGAACAAATTGCGTCTGCTCTCAGACGTTTAAAACGAATTTCGACCAAGTGCGCAAAATTTAAAAGATTGAAACTGATTGATTTTACTTGACGAAAAAATACGGGATAAATGCACCCAAAGAGACAGAAAATACCGGTCAAAAACAGGAAATCACGGTAAATACGGGAGAGTTGGTCACCCTATTCTGGAGTCCCATCGATTCTGAATTAGTTATAAATGTAAGACCTTGTGGCTAGGGATGGTTGGAAACCTTTTTATTGGCACTGTACTGTAAACACGCCCAACTATAGCCGTAGCCCGCACACAAGGACATGGAAGTAATCACCGCCGTATTCTGAAGACACGAGGCACATAATGGAGCCAATTAAACAGTGTATTTGGTAATTGGTGCGCAAGGAAGCGGTCTGGTCAGCGAACAAACAATGATTAATGACTGAGATCTCTCGGTACACCACGCTAATGAGCTGGACTCATTTTCAAATTAGAGGAAACCAGTGGGAGACGCCTCGATATTCCATCGTCTCGTGACTCTCTACTGTTTATCACTTGCTGGTGTTCAACTTCACGTTGCTTGGATGATTCGATATTGTTGCAGAAGAGGGTGCAGTTTGTCGGCTTCAATCATACTTCGCAAGGCTGTGTCCATGAAAGTGAACAAGCAATGGACCATTGGTAGACAGAAAACATATCGGTACTTAAATTTATCAGATGTTCATTAGAAGAAAACCACATTCGCTTCCGCCAATCTGGAGCGGTATGGTACCTATTCTGGAAGTACGATTTATATCCAGATACAGATTTCCAATTGACTTTGGACCTCCACTACCAACATGAAAAAATATTCATCTTCCAGGCGTAAGGCGAAATTCCGCCAACATTCAATAAATTCCAATATGTTGGTGCTAGCCTATGTAACACAAATGAAAGAGAGTTGCTCTTGTCGTTTCATTTGAGGGGTTTGGACATCGTGGTCAGTTAGTCCGTGTACTTGGGTGTGTGTGCATATATCTTTTTCGGAGAACCTGTGTAGTTGTGATACCTGTATTGTATGAATTTGTTATTCAGGCGAGGATTGGGAAGGAGGCGCCCGTGGCGTTAAACTAGGAACCATCCCGGCATTTGCCAAGCGTAGAAGAGGAAATCCACGAAAAATCTCTTCCAAGATGGCAGAGGTGTGAATCAACCCACCTCTTCTAAGTTTTGCCTGATGAAGTTGAGAGTGTACCCCGTTTCAGCTCTCAGACCAGTAATAAATTTCTTGGCAGGCCTCAGAGGTGACAGCCACTAAGCAACGAGGCGGACCCTGGCTAGAATAATATTTACAACAAAATAAGATGTTCAACAATGATTTTTAAACACTTTAAAGCAAGTAAACAAAATGCACATAAATCCGCAAAAATTAGTAAGTACTAGATTTTCTGATCTCTCGGAAACTTCGCACACTTGTTGGTCAGAACTCAAGTAAGACATCCCCAAATTATTTTTGACCAACTCTACGGAGAGCGAATTTGTGCGTGGTACATCAGTTGGGTTTGTAGCTTAACGTGCGCACTTAGCTCCTTTTGTTTGTTAAGCTAAGGTCCTTTCGGATTCTTTACGCGCTGAGTAGTATCGTATTCAATACAAATGCAGAACGCCAACTTGGTGGAATACTTTTATTTATTTATTTAGTTATTTATCGTATGTCTTTTAGTGCTGGGAGTGACCGAGGACATGTTCGACTCGCCAGAGGCTGTAGCTGTTTCAAGAGGACACCCATAGGGTGAGCTACAAGTTCCGCTCAATTTCAAATAGTTCCAACTTTTGCTACCAGATGTCAATGATACCTAATGGTGAACGTTGGAACTTTGATAGAGCGTTCCAACAAGTTCACACAAGTTTAGTCTGTGGAAGGATCTTTTACATGCCATAAATCTATGACATGGGACCGCCGGGTTTACTTCCCCTCCGAAGGAAGGCATACTGAAGGTTTTTAACGCTCTTAGAAAATCCGACGACTTCGGCCGGGTTTGAACCCGCTATCTTGGGTACAGCAGTTCAGCATGCTACCAACTATGCCACCGAAGCCGCTGTGGAATACAGTACTTGATATTTATTTAGTTAGAGAAACTCCAATGACAAGTTGAAGACTGGAATAACCGCCTCTCCCAGTATGGCCTATGTCTGAATGTGAAAAAGACGAAGTATCTGCAGTTAAACCCAAGCGACGATACCATTCAAGTCGCTGGACAAAATCTAGTCAAGGCAGAATGCTACAGGTACCTTGGATCTCGTCTGCAGACTGATGACAACTTCAATGATGAAGTAAGAGCCAGGGTAAACGCAACCTGTTTGCGGTGGAAGGAGGTCACGGGTGTGCTTTGCGACATGAATATGCCACTTCGTCTCAAATCCAAGATATATCTGACAGTGGTACGGCAAGTTGCGCTGTATGGCGTTGAATGTCGACCATGCGACAAAATTTCAGAACGTCACCTACATGCCATGGAAATGAGAATGCTCCGTTGGACAATGGGCATCTCCCTTACTGACCATGCCAGAAACGAAACAATTCGGGAGCAAAGGGGTGTCGCCCTAATTGTGGACAAAATGAGAGAGAAACTGCTCCGATGGTATGGCCATGCCCTGCGTGCAGCGCCTGATACTGTTACTAACTCTGTCCTTCATTTTAACATTGTGAGGTTTGAAGCTATTTTTCAGTGTTGCCTAAGTAAACAAAAGTTTGGTGCTTTTCAGTCGGTCAACACGAATGTACCCAAATAGAGCTGGGTTATGCCCTGATCCTGAAATAAATTACATAAGATTAATAAATACACTAGGATGACCAGTTTCGATCGTCAAGCGATCATCATCAGATCCATTACACTTAGGCTATAACATCTATGTTTGAGAATACAGGTGAAAATATATACAATATGTACAATTATTTAGTTGCAGTGTTGGTAATGCAACAGTCGGTGTATGTTAAATGTGGTATATCTAATGTTAGGTAAACTTCTAAAATAGTGATGAAAATCTGGAATTTGTCTGTTAGGGGTGATTATATGGTTTTACAAAATCAACTATGGTTATACTGAAATAATGCAAGCTTATACTTATCGAGTTGTCTCTTTAACTGGAACTTGAAGCAGTTGCGTGTTGCCATAGACACCAGTTGTAGTCGACTAACCCCGAGTGTTCGCTGGGTGGAACTGGTTTTCCCCTCCCTCCCCCTTTAGTTGCTATGTTCTTCCAGAGGTCAGTGCCATGTATATTTGTGTGACTTTGCCAAATCTAGATAAAAGTGTATGCTATTGAATGCAGGAGTCTGCAACTACTAAAGACCGTGGAACTATCTTCGCCACGCATGGGCTAAAAGCCATCGATACTGAGCGGTACACGGTATATTGAAGACGACCCGGCACCTTTAATACTGCCGAGCATATCGTGTTGACCGACCGAAAAAGCACCAAACTTTTGTTTGTTCTTCATTTTAAGTTTGAAGACCTACGCCCCAGAGGACGACCGAAGCACCGTTGGCAAGACACAATAAATGGTGACTTAAAAATTACCGGCCTAAATCCAGCTGACGCACGAAACCGGACAAAATGGAGGTCAATGACCAAAAAAGCGGACCCTGCACCAGCGGGACAACGCTAAGAAGAAGAAGAAGAAGAAGAGATATATATACAGATTAATTGAGGAGTTCAAATGGAAAACCATGAAAGTGCCACGGAAATCAAAATTGATTTTATTTGTGGAAATCACGGTATGTGCCATGCTGAAGAAGGTGTTAAAACAGTGTACGTGCGTAAGGCTACACCATTAGTTGCTTCAGACATCGCAAGGAGGCGTTGCTGTAGCATGCGCCATGTATATGCTCAGTGTTGTAAAGTGGAGAACCATGAATGTGCCGCCGCCATTACAGCTGGTTGCTGTGTTGGCTTTTGTTCTAAAACAACGCACGTGAGTGCAAGCTTTCGTCTGTTCCTGTATGTTTCGTGCTGCCATAAGTGGAGAAAAGAAGAAGGACTTGATGGCAATGATCCCCTTTTGCCTGATGTTCGTCATAGAAAGTTTTATTCCGAATTGTGTGGGCCCCAAGCGGAACGTGGAAATAAAGTCAGTGATGAGGACTAGAAAGAGATGTCTTCATAAAACGTCAGTTAGACTTTAGCTCAGACCAGGTAATGTGTAATACGTACACTAAATTAAATCCAATGTGCTTCTGAAAGTGGATATCCATGCTACTTAGTGTTTTCTTTCGTTCAGGCATTATCCGTGGAAAACCATGCAAGTACTAAATTCCTACGGATATAGGTTTTTCGTAAATACTGAACAATTTTGTGTTTGGCACTTACCTGGTTCTCCATTTGAATTGCTCAATTACAGAAGCCTTATGGCTTGACGTTAATGTCACTCAATCATGACACAGCGACAGATATAGAATAATGAGGCCTTAGTTTCTAAGATTATTTCATGGGCGTGTTGACCTCAATACAGTGAGCAAACGCCCGTAGCTCAACCAATCATATTCCAATATTTTACTGGGATCACAAGAATGCTTTTAAGCGAAAGGTAGTGGGAGTTTGAAATATCATCGATGTTCTCTGAGTAGTTTACCATTGTTTTACGTGGCTAGCAGCTTTTTGGTTATACCGAGAAGTTTTAGTGGATTACTTGTTACTCAAGAAACATGGGGTGGTTTCCTGTTGACAGGCTCTCTAAGGAGGGATTACATTCTTAGAGTGTTACACACGGCTTGTGGTGAATTTCCACATTGCCTTTATTAACAGTAGCAAAGAATTAGACTAAATTGTTTGACATTTTGAAAACGATTTGAATAAAGTACAGGGATAGGAGGGTGATCTACAATCTATACAGAAACCAGACAGCAGTAATTCGAGCTCAAGGACATGAGAGAGAAGCTGGTATTAAGAAAGGTGTAAGGCAAGGCTGCAACTTATCACCCATACTTTTCAATCTTTACATTGAACAAGCAATGAAGGAAATTGTAGAAAAATTTAGAGTGGGAGTGAAGATTAAAGGAGAAATATCTTTAACTCTGAGATTTGCCGATGACATAGTCATCTTGGTCGACACGCCTGAGGATTTGAATGAGTTTTTGAATGGTATGGACTTCGACTAGAGGAAAGAATTCATGATGAAAATTAATAAATGTAAAACAAAAATATTGGAATGCAGCCTAAATAAATCAGAAACCTCTATGGACATCAAATTGGCAGGTGAAAAACTAAAGGAAGTAGGAGACTTCTGTTACTTAGGAAACAAAATAACCAGTGATGGACGAAGCAAAGAGGATATAAAAAGTAGGTTAACTCAGGCAAGGAAAGCATTTCTACAGAAAAGGAATCTGTTGACATCGAATATAGATTTAGGTATTAGGAAGTCAATTTTGAATGCCTTCGTCTGGAGCGTGTCACTCGATGGAAGTGAAACTTGGACTATTGGTGCAGCAGAAAAGAGGAGAACTGAAGCGTTTGAAATATGTTGTTACAGGAGAATGATGAAGATCAGATGGGTAGATAGGGTTGCAAACGAAGAGGTATTAAGACTAGTGGGAGAGGAGAGATGTTTCTGGCGACTGTTAATGAAGAGAAGAGATTGGTTGGTAGGACGTATACTAAGACACCCAGGAATAGCAAGCTTAGTTATGGAAGGAATGGTCAAGGACAAGAACTGTAGAGGTAGACCAAAGTTAGAATATGTTAAACAGATTGCCTCGGATGTAGGGTGTGGTAGCTATGTAGAGATGAAACGATTAGCTCAGGACAAGAAGGCATTGAGAGCTGTATCAAACCAGTGAAAAGACTGAAGACTCAAACAACAATAAGAATAATAATCATAATAATAATAATAATAAAAAGATTCACAACCTGAATCTGTAGGGAAATATAGTCCCTGGTTTGATACCAGGCAAGGTATATAACTCGTGGATAGCCTACCCTAGGTTTAGGGCTGCTTCAAGTCATGTGTGCGTATTAATTCGTGAGCTATACCACTCTCAGTAGGATGCTGCAAGTGTTTCAAAATTGTTTTATAAGATCATTGTAGATTATCTCATTTTGTTTCAAATATTATTCTCCAAGTCTTTCTGTTACATTAAGGCAGGGTTTCCCTGAAAAATAAAGGCTTAAACAATTCCGTCGCTTCTTTAGGCTCAGATTGCAATTATTTATTTCAGGCAGCTTGTTGACCGGAGGTAACGATCAACACCACAATGCACCTAATCACAGGCACAATAAGGTCTACACCCACACATTGTCTACCTATCCTCAGCCACATCCCTCCACCAGATCTTCGACGTAAAAACGCTCTCCTCAGGGAGTTCAAGAAAATAATGGATGATCCACAACTACCAATACACTGTGACATTGATGATGTTCGTCTGAATTGTCTACGATCTCGAAACCCATCAACAAGGACTGCATTAGACTTGGAGAATACCAACTTCAACATAACTAAAGAATGGCAGGGAAGACAGGATATTAGGACTGGATCAACCTTACCACGCATTGGATCATCGCTGCCACCTGGATTTGAGTTTCCTGAGAAAACATGGTCAACTCTCAACAGGATTCGTACGGGTCATGGCAACTGAGCATACTTCCATTATAAATGGAAAATAATTTCTTCACCTAACTGTGATTGTGGTGCCCCTAAGCAGAATATCCAGTATATCATCACCACGTGTCCTAAAAGAAACTACAGTGGCAACGTCACTGATTTCACTCATGGATCACCAGAGACAATTACCTACATAAACAATTTAGAAATAAATATATAGTTGCATTCCTTTCCTAAACTAATTATCATCTGTGTACATATTGTATGAAATGTGGTGTTACAGGAGAATGGTGAAGATCAGATGGGTAGATAGGGTAACAAACGAAGAGGTATTAAGACTATTGTGAGGAGATATGTTTCTGGCGACTGCTAATGAAGAGAAGAGATAGGTTGGTAGGACACATACTAATACATCCAGGAATAGCAAGCTTAGTTATGGAAGGAAGGGTCGAGGACAAGAACTGTAGGGGAAGACCAAGGTTAGAATATGTTAAACAGATTGCCTCGGACGTAGGGTGTGGTATTTATGTAGAGATGAAACGATTAGCTCAGGACAAGGAGGTATTATTATTATTATTATTATTATTATTATTATTATTATTATTATTATTATTATTATTATTAGTGCCTTTATTGGTGACGCAGTTAGGGCTCTTGGCCCTCTCTTACACTTAACCACATTAAAACAATACAATAAACATATTATGGCGACAAAATTAGACAATAATAATTCACAGCCCTTAACTTAAATCCTAAAATCTATATTGGTTTTACATTCCACAATAACATTAGCAATGCCATAGGTAAGGGGCATCGGGGATTCATCTTGATTCCACGACGTTTGCTTTCACTTGAATCTACTATTTATCCAACCATTCCCTTTGAATAGTTCTTATCCAATATGCAGGGATTCGTGGTTTCTTTTTAGCCTATTTTCAATTTTGCAGAAATTGGCTTATGAGATCACCTTTGTCCGTGTGTGTGTGCGTGTGTGTGTGTCCCTAATAACTTCTAAACGGCTGGAGCGATTTCAATGAAACTCGGCAAGTTCATAGCACTATTCCGGATGACCCCGACCGTGCCCTTCAAATTTTGTTACGTCTCACCAATCCAACATGGTGGCTGTGCGAAATACTGTATTTCACCAGCATTCAATATCTCCGAAACTATTCCCGATATCACCCTGGATTTTTACGGTGATAAAGGGAGCTACTAGAGGTTCACCTATGTGACATTTGAAAAACTGGCAACTACAAAACCAACATGGCGGCCACGCAAATTTGAAAATTTTAAATAGACCTTTCTCGTGATTTAATGTTCTAACCGCAATGAAATCTGGTACAGGAAATGTTTATACACATTGTAATTCACTGGTATCTAATTTAGTTCAATTGTTTACATAACCTCAAGATGGTGGCTTTGCGAATATTAAAATTAAGTTTTTATTTCTTGTGTCGTAATCATGCGATCGATGTGAAAGTTTCAATAATGAACCTACGCAATAATTTTCCTTTAATGGTACATGACTCTATGGCCTATACATTTAACAATCCAACATGGCGACCATCCGATATATTTAGACGGCTCTGAATATCTACGAATCTATTTGTTCATAGGGGCTATGAACTTAAGTTCACCTATAGGACTTTAAATAACCTGGTGATCACAAATCCAACATGGCGGCGACGCAAAGTATAAATATTCACATGGACGTTTCTCGCAATTTAACCATCCGAGTGCAGTGAAACTTGGAACAGTAAATCCTTATACAAATGTTAATCCACTGGCACCTAATTTATTTCAATTGTTTCCATAACCACAAGATGGCAGCTGTGCGAAATTTTAAAATCTCCTTGTTACTTCTTGTGTCCTAATCATGCGATCGAAGTTTGAATGCTACACGTACACAATAATCTTCATGTAACAGTACATAACTCTACGACCTACATAATTATATGAAGTCCAACATGGCGACCATCCTAAATATATAGTCGGTTCTCAATATCTACGAATCTATTACAGCAATCAAACTGAAATTTTGTATGTTGATAGAGGCAATTAACATAAGTAGGATATATGAAAATAGGCTGTATAGTTCTTCACGGAACTACTTGTTTATTATGATATCCATCAAATCCTACTGTTAAATATCACAGAGGATATTTATTTCCATGAATTTTTAGAGGGGTTTGGATGTGTTAAATCCTCCCTAGAGAGATCTCATTTTAGCCGAACCTTCATTCATCTGGATGTTCATCATATTATATGCCCACGCCCTAATGAACTTTCCTGCGAGTTAATTAGCCTCAATGGCATGTGTTCTCTTCTTTTAACCCAGCTTCATTATTACATTAATATACACTGGCACCTGATTTTCGCACCCAAAAAGAACTAACGCTCTTTTTCCCGCCAGGCTTGCATCCCGGACAATTAGCCCAGCTCCAAACAATAAAGCACCGGCATTAATTACCATTTGACTAATCCCAGTGACCTATTTTACCATCTATGCATTTGAGTTGACTGTATCCAGATAATGTACACACCCAAGGGAGATACTATGCAGTGAATCTGCGACAGATATCATGCTTATGATCGGAATTCATCGGAGTTCAGGCTCAAAAATTCAATGATAGGTGCCTATAATAGGTTTTCTTCAACCTTTTCAATCCTCAAAATGGACATTTAAAATAAGAGTTATCAATAAATGTAATATCTGATTGTGCGCCTAGTGGTGTAGTGACTAACAATCTTGGCTGTCACCGTGAAGGTCTGGTTCGATTCTCGGCTCTGCAAAGAAATATTATTCTGATCTGAGGGCTGGAACAGGGTGCACTTTGCCTCGTGAGTTAAAACTGAGAATAGGAGGATTCAATTCCTAGTCCAATCATCCTCGAGGAGATTTTCCGTGGTTTCCTACTTCTACTTCAGGCAAATGCCGATATGGTACCTAAAATAAGATCACGGCCGGCTCCTACTGGCCACACAGAACCAAGTACATGGGGGCTACATAACCCCACGGTCGCAAAGTTCCTAAATGAGTCAACAACTTAATATGTAAATAAGTTAATAATTCTTAATTTCCTGGTAATAAACCCACAAGCAATGAATTTCGGGGAGGGGAATTAAAACTGGAGCCACTGGAAATTGTCATCACCAGCGTCGGGATCGGAACCTATGATCTCCGGAGTGATTTCACCGTATTGCTACCCAACGAAACCATTTGCTTTGTGGGTCAAACGGTTTAATTTGAACCAGAATTTCATTCAACATTGAATGAGATATCATGTTATTTAATAATCATATAATGATATGCAATTAATACACAAATCCGTATTGATACTCGCTAGAAAAAACACCACGTATTTCAAAAATAATACATTGAATAGGCCATTGATGAACGAGCTGTCAGGCTTTCAAAATTATGATTTGAAAATTAACACATTTATTTAGTAATGTAATAATAATAATGTCGTCCACTTTAAATAGCCTACCTAGGTAAAATGCTTGAACCGACGGGACAAGAAAAAATCGCGCAGAACACTAGGTTAATAAAAATGAACAGTGCCTTATACAAGACACAGGGTGTCTACAACAAAATATGTCTGTCCAAATTCACCAAACTTCGTCATTACAACACGGTTATTAAACCCGAAGTGCTTTATGCCAGTGAGACATTGACGTTACATTCTAAGAGAGACTTAGAGAAAAACCTCACAAAGGAAAGAAAAGTAATAAGGAAAATTATTGGACCAAAGCACACAGTTGAAGGATACAGGATTCACTCCAGAGGCACCACAGAGAAATTGTCCAACCTTGCAGCAGACATCAGAAAGAGGAGACTACAATTTCACGGCCAGATCAACAGACCCGCAGAATGAATTTTCGATCATGTGTCTTAAAATCAGCAAAACCAAGACAGTTGGTTTGGTGATGAGCAGAAATCCTTCAACGGTCCATCTAAGACTTGGAGATGAGGAGATAAATGTTGTAGACAAATTCCAGTATTTAGGTAGTATTCTTTCCTCGGACAATACCATACATCAAGAGATTAACAACAGAATACAGAAAACTTCCAATTTCTATCAGGCAGTGCGTCAGCTACTTTGGGACGAAACGTTTCCACAAGCTTCGAAGATTAGTTTGTTCAAGATATACTTAATACCTATACTAACATATGGACTGGAAGCAGCAACCCTTACAGGACCAACAAACAGTCGTCTCCAGGCAATAGAAATGAAGTTCCTTCGTCCTTGCCTTCAAAAGACGAAAATAAGGAATGAGGATATCCGATAACAACTGGGATTGGAAAGGAGCCTGCTGGAGACACTCGAACTCAAGAGATTGAGATGGTATGGTCATATGAAGAGGATGGCTCCCCACAGGATACCTCGAGTGTACTTTGGCCAGAGTGTCCCCGGGAAGAGACCAAGAGGAAGACCTCGCGATGTGTGGAAGAAGCAAATTTATAAGGACCTTGAAGCTAGAGATAAGAACTGGCATCAAATACAAGAACAACAGTTATGGATGGACAGGACATATTGGAGATGGCTCATTTATAACCGCACCCGCCTTGCTGGAGCGAAGAAACGATGATGATGATGATGATGATCAGCAGACCCCCACAAGCCAGACTCACCAACAAAATTCTTAGATACATACAGCGGCTCAAGACTACTACACCCTGGATGATGCAAGTCAAAATTGATCCGGAAAAAGCACAGGTCGACACAAGGTATACAAGTGGGAAGTTATGTCAGAGAGAGCAGCACGTACAGCCCAAGGACCAAACTGGATGGAAGAAAGGGAGAGGGTCTTTAGTGCACGAATGAAATACTCGAAAAACAGGAAGAACAAGTAGTCATGATTGCTTCACGTGGTCTAATAGGTCTGTAACGTGTAAAATAAATAAATAAATAAATAAATAATGTTATTGGTTTAAACCCCTCTTAATTACTCAGGCAATTAGAGACGCCTGGATGCCGGAATTTTCCCCGAAGGGGATCTTTAACGTACCATTAAATCTACTGACGCGCCTCCCTTGCATTTGCGCACCCTTAAATGCAAATGACTGCGCCAGGATTCGATCCTGGAACCTTGGGAACAGTACGCGAGAACGTTACCGATGCGCCACGCAGTTTAGTAATGTTTCTAGAATATGATTCATGTTTAGGGCCCAAGGCTTACCTCCTTAATACGATGAGATCCGAGGTTACGTGGGCTTCGTTTTTCTGGCATTTAAGACTAACGATAACTGATCTTCGTGGTATCTGATAGAACTGGGCATCACAAAACGTTTATCTTCCTGTGTTAGTGATAGTTACCTCCAATTCCTGGGACACACTTTGAAGAGAAAAGAAGACAATTTAGAAAAGACCATTCTACAAGGCAAAATTGAAGGTACCAGACCAAGAGGTAGAACAACAAGTAGATGGTTAGAACAAGCGAAGAAGATCACCGGCCTACCTCTTCACGATATCTTACGAAGGGCTGAAGATCGCTTAGAATGGAAACGTCTCGTCAAGGATGTAGTTACTAATTAAGTGAAGAAATGAAGTCACGACTCTCAGCAATGAGTAAAACGACTAATGATGATGATATGTAATAATCTCAATATGCTGTCAGAAACTTGTCGCACGTGCACAGTTGCAGACTGAAAAACACAACAATCCTTATAGCAAAAAGTATTTTTGTCCCACTATCTAGACACTTTTCGAATCAATATGGACAGCATTTAGCGTATCAGCTCTGTGCCTAGCCGTTCATGCGCCCTGTAGCTGAGATTCTATGTTATCCTGTAATCACCTGATGTGACACGAGAAATAGTTTACGAGTCAACATCGTAAGACTCGGAATGTCCTGGATTTTATTCTAATCGATTTTACCCTTCATGTTGGTGTTTTCCACGGACTAAGCGAGGGAACTCACCACTACCGCCTCTACGGGCAGTGTCCTAGAGCTGGAAACATCTGGTCGGAGTGGATACAACTGAGGAGGTGTGATCAGCATCTCGCCCAGGCGGTCTCACCAGCAAAGCGAACAGGGGCCTCATGAGGGACGAAGGGAGGGGAAGATTGAGATGGATAGGCAAGGAAGCGGGAATGAGGCGGCCGTGGCCTTACAGTAGTACTGCCCCCGAAAATTGAATTATTCTGTGACAAAATTAGAGTAGTCTATTTTCCGTCCCCATGATAAAATTTAACCAGCAAATATAAATTCTGGAAGTGTGACACAGGAGGGTAGTGTTACAAGCTCGAGGCCGTGGGAGAGCCCGATCACGTGATATATTGCACAATAGACGCTTCTAGAAGGCTAAAATTGGCATAGCAACAGTGAGTTTGGAAATTAATATTATAAATATTGTTATAAATTATGCTATTGGATCCCAGCTCAGAGCCAATGAGAAGAGGTCTTATTGAAGACGGGATCAACTTCAACTACATAATTTGGTGAAATTATGCATTTAGGCCCTCAGAAAAAGATTTTCTTATTTGGTAATGAAGAGAATATTAAAAAAAATTATGCCTGATACTTTAAAAACCGCAGATCGGTTCATCTACGCAGTAATAAGCATTAGTAATCTACGCGCTAAAATTTTGGTGGGAGATTGATATGGCCCCCAAAATTTCGACATGGAGGCGGAGATCCAAGGATCGAAGTTCTTATTCCAGCAGTCTTTGAAGAGTGAAGAAGTGTTTTTACTGGGTTAACGGAGATCCCAAAGCTTTGTCCGAGTGCGACGACTGTCGACTTGTGGAGACGCTAGGTTAATAGGTAGAACGTTGGAGATTGCCGCACTTCATTTTAAGTGAAGTTGTGAGGAACATTAAAATTAGTATATCTCGCATATAATTGAGATTTGAGTTCAACTAAGTGAATATATATAAAGAACAGATCGAATACTACATTCTGTTGAAAGTCGAGCGTTATAAAATTTACCGTTTCGACAATATAAGCCTGTTTAGACAGATCTTCAAATGTGTTGGAAATAAAGCTGAATATCATTTTAGATTGCAACGTGAAGTTGGCGAACGCAGTTCAAGTGAACAGTAGCGAAGAACTTTTAACATTGGCGCAACACATAAACATTATCATAATGACTATCATTATTCTTCAAGTGGTTTCATTCAACATAATTAACATTGTTGATATGATGAACTAAATAGTCATGCGCCAGAGACATATTCGATAACAGAAGTTAAGATACAACGATGGAACTTCGTTAGACAACGTATTCTTGAATAAAGACGTAGTGTACGGTCCATCTTGTACATTTTCGTCAGTCTACGAACACTAATGTAACATCAATTAGCAATAGAAATATTTCATTCACCATTTATATGAATATTTCTATAAATGATATTCCAATGATGAGGCTGATACATATTTGCGACGGAGAATGAAGATTCAACAGAAGAGATTTGTCAAGATGCTAGGGGGTAGCCCAGCAACAAAAGAAGAATTTGCCAGAAGGATGTCGTTCGAGCCCAGGCGAATGTTGGTGAATTCCGGAGAGGGAACGTTTTTCCTATCTCTGAGGTCGCAGATCCGAGGTTCGAATGCAGATCCATCCCAGTATCTTGAACTGAGGAAACATCTAAAGTATTGTGTGAATACTTACATAGATCTTCAAGTTTTCGTCCAAATAAGGTAGCTGTGTCTCTTATTTTTAGTATAGAGCTTGATTAGTGACATCCTGAGCCAACGATCTTACTCCATATTTTCACATTTTATGTATTTCAGTGTTCTCATGTATTTTACACTTCAGATGTGTGCTAAGATTTTTATGCTTCAAGAATATTTAGGAGATGATTGCCTTTCATCTATTTTTCAATTTTATTCTACGGATCAGTTGTGGAACTGACATTAAAATTTTTGTTTGAGGAATCATATTGCCTCATAGAAGACTAGTCGTTTTGACTCTCGAATTTTAATAATTTGATTTAAACCAAGTATTCTGACATTGTGTCATAGCTTCAAATTAAATTCTTTTTAAATTTAATTTGAGCACTTTAATGTAACAACATCAAACTTCAAGAACAGAAGAAACATCGAATGATATTGTTATATCATTATTGTACATAAACTGTCGACAATCTAGGAAATACTAGTCGTTTGATAAGACCGAAGTCTTAATCCCTATAAACATTCTATGTGTAGAGTGGAAAAACATTACGAAGTTGATAAACCTTTTTATTATTTGTAAAGCTGAGAGCTTTGTTCATTTAATATGTTAGAGGAAATACCTTTTGATAGAAGATTATTCAAATCTTTGGCTAGGAATTCAAAGCTAGTTTATCCCGGTCAAGATTGAATTCTATTTGACACTATAAATAACATGTGTGTCATTTTACACTATTTTTGTAACATCACGTCATTATGTAGACCTGATATTACAACGATAAGCAATTTAAAGCTTGATAAGCGAGATGAGACAGGGGTATTATTTTTATTACAAGTATTTGCGACAGACTTTTTAACAGTTAATTATCTTTTTGTGTAGTAAATTTTAGGAGGTCAATCACGACAGTCTAATATCGTTCATTACGATAGGAAATTTCGTTTGAAGAACTTAAGAATGTATAATTTTAGATCAGTAGTCATGTGAAACGATACTGAGGGTCATGTCTTTATTTGAGAAAAGTTCCTTCAGAAGAAATGTTAATAAAAATTAATCCGTTTTTTGGTTATTGTTTAACATAGTGGATGATAATTGTTTTTGCCATATATGTTGTTATATGAGGATTTGTAGAGCTATGGAGCGCTCAAGCGAAGGAAGTTCCGCATTTTAAAGGAAGTCAATGAAATTATTGTTCTTTGATAAGAAGGCATGGATCATGATAAGAGTCGTTCTATACGTTTTAGCTGTGTTGACAGAAGGGTTTTAGCGGAAATACAACTAGAGAACGATTGTCTACTCATGTCAATGATACAATTATTATATTTTATTAAACCCGAAGTTATGTAATTACGTACATTTAACCTTTGGCAGTCGACTGTATCAGACTGACAATGTAATGAAACATATACAAGACGATGTGTGAGCAGTATAAAGAAAATACGGAGTGTTAGAGAATGATTATGTGGAAATCAGTGTATGTAATTAATTGAGAGTTGTATTGTAACCGAGAAGCCAGAATCTCGAAAGTAACGTGTTAGCAACACTAAATAGTGTATATCTTTATGAACAAATTACATGTAAATATTTTTCGGAAATGATTTAATTAGTTAAATAATTTTGGTAGGATGTATTAACCGAATGTTTTGGAATAGCGTGTGTTTTGTGAGCGGATGTTTTTGTATGAATGATTGCCCACTTTTAAGAGTAATTGTTGAACCGGATTGGTCTAGAACAATTTCGGGGTGCGAATGAAAGAGTGTATAAAAATTTTCAGAATGATTGTTAAAGGAACATAGAAGTTATGAGCATTTTTGTAAGATCTGAATGTTAATTTTACGTGTACTTTAAACGCACACAAAGCAGTCTCAATGCGGGCTAGCCAGAATGATTCACCGTTAGGATTGGAGAGCGGTGTGATATAATATAAACAGGTGAAGATTCACAGCCTTGTATAAAATGTAAAAAGTTCTGAATGCAGCGTGGTGCTAGCGTTCATTGATAAAGTGAGCCAGTGCACGTGCGTTTCCAGACGAGTGCTAGTGAATGTAACCCGTTCTCAGGAATGCCACGAATGTAAGATCCTTCCTTAAACGTTTTTCTTTTTACGTAGTGTAGGCCTAATCCTGCAAAGGCTTTTATGCTGATATTTTTGCACGGCAATGTAGTAAGATGTGTAGTAGAAAGGAAGTGTGTATGATTGTGTGGTTTTATTTTTCTTTTGTTATTAGATTAATTTATTGTTATTTTGTTTATACTAGGTTAGTTTACCATTGTTAATAAATTTATTCAGTCGTTATCTGTCGGTGTTGACATGTGATTCATTTTAAATATAAGGATTAGAGTATTGTGGATGTATTGTAGGCGAAGCTGAGTTCCCAGTCCCCGAGAACTTAAGTAAAGGTAAGTGTGCCCCATGTAGTTTGTTGTTTATCCACAATATTCTTGTAACTGCTGTATGTAAATCCCTAAAGGACATGTTTGGAGCGATTTCTAATGTAGTAATTGGCTGGTGCTGTTAGAAATAGGCGATCCAGCTGGGGCAATGGATAATCCAACAGGCTACTTTCCGGATTTAAGGGTACAGTACCATCCCGGCATTTGCCCGAAGACGAAGTGGGAAACTACGGAAAACCACTTCGAGGATGGCTGAGTTGGGAATCGAACTCCCCTACTCATTTGAGCCACCCGAGGCTGAGTAGACCCCGTTCCAGTCCTCATACCACTTTTCTAATTTCATGGCAGAGCCGGGAATCGAACCCAGGACCTCCGGGGCGGCAGCTTAACGGAGGCGACATGTCCTGGATTTTAATGTTGGAAACATTTTCTCAGCAGAAAAAGTAGGGATCCCCATCTTAGCGAAAACGTAAAATTAAGCATGTCCTCAATTGTGCCAAACGTTGAAGGGCTAAAAGGCCCAGAAAGGCTTCAAATTGTGAGTCATGGAGAGCTCTATAAAACTAAACAAGTAGTTACGTGTACATGTGGTATTCAGACTTCAATCGCATGATTAGGAAACAAGAAATAAGAACTTAATTTTAAAATTTCGCACAGCCGCCATCTTGAGGTTATGTAAACAATTGAACTCAATTAGATGCCAGGTCATTACAATATGTATAATCATGTACTGCACCACATTTCACTGCGCTCAGATGGTTAAATCACGAGAAAAGTCTATTAAAATGTTTCAACTTCACTTGGCCGCTATGTTCGTTTTGTACTTTACAGATTTTTCAAAGTTACATAGACAAACTTGTCGCAGTGCCTTGTATCACCGTACAGTATTTCAGGGTGTTATCATAAATAGTTTTGGAGATATTGAATGCCAGTGAAATATTTCTCACAGCCGCCATTTTGAGGTTATGTAAACAATTAAACTAAATTAGACACCACTGCATTACAATGTGTATAAAAATTTGCTGTACCATGTTTCATTACGTTTGGATGGTTGAATCGTGAGAAAAGTCTATTTAAAACTCTCAACTTCGCTTGGCCACCATGTTGGTTTTGTAGTTACCACGTTTTTGAAAGTCTCATAGGTGAACTTCTAGTAGTTTCCTTTATCACCGTACAAAATTTCTGGGTGGTATCGGTAATAGTTTCGGAGATACTGAATGCTGGTGAAATATTTCGCAAAGCCGCCATGTTGGATTGGTGAGACACAATAAAATTTGAAGGGCACGGTCGAGGTCGGCCAGAATGGATCAATGATCTTACCGAGTTTCATTGAAATCGCTCCAGCTGTTTAGAATTTATTAGGGGGGGGGGTGACACACACGCACACACAAGACAGACACACGGACAAAAGGTGATTTCATGAGCCTATTTTCTTTTCATAAAATGAAAATAGGCTAAAAACCAAATTACAAAAATCGCTTCTGACGTAAATGCAGTTCCGGAAAAACAGTCTAAAATCACTAGTTTTCCTTTTGATTCAAATCCTATCCAAATTAACTTTTTACGTATTTTTATTAAATGTGTTCATTGATCCAATACCCTCAGGAAGTCGTTATAAGGGCTTAGGAGAAACTCTAAATTGACTCACACTAGTGCTCGTAGTGGTAAAAAAGGCAAACTGCTAATCTAATCGGCCAAATTTGGTTGAGTTTCTGGTTAACAATCATCAGTCTACCACGTGCCATCATGCCGGCATCTCGTAAGAAACGTTTAGTGTGCCCTTTAGTTTGTAAAAGTGGAGAATACAACGAAAATTATTTACAAAAGCACCAACAATAAGATTTAGTCATGAACCGGGTTCGAGTCGGCAAACAAACGAACCTGTAATAATGATCGACAGACAACGAGAAGATACTGCAATTACCAAGTCTATATCTCCTAACGTACAATGTACGTAAATTTCCAAGTCGATATCCCCTAAAGAACTAGTGTTCATGGAAGGTCTAGTATACGACATTAAAGAATGTCGAGTTGCTTACCGCAAGTGCTAAAATTGCGGATTTTTGTCACCCTTTAGAAATCAGTCTTCCTCGGATGGGAAACGAACCCGTGAACTTGAGATTATGAACTGGACACTCTACCACTCACCACCGAAGAGTCTACAGTATTCATCTTCATGGATACAGATTAAACGCAGCTGAATTCCCAAGGCCCAAACCGGAATTGAACCCAGGACAGTTCACACTTAAATCTAGTGTGCTCCTACCTTAGCTGCAAGGCCGGACAAATTCGTAAATAATTCTGTTCATAATAATGTGGGATGGTATGGGACTGGACGGGATAGGGTGGGGTGGGGTGGGATGGATCGGGACAAGATGGGGTGGGGTGGGGTGGGACGGGAAGGGGTGGGTTAGGACGGGACGGGACGAGATGGGGTGGGGTGGGACGGGACGGGACGAGATGGTGTGGGACGGGGTGGGACGGGAAGATATGGGGTGGGTGTGACGGGACGGGGTGAGATAGGGTGGAGTGGGGTGGGGTGGGATGGGGTGGAACGGGATGGGACGAGACAAGATGGGGTGAGATGGAATGGGATGAGATGGGGTAGGGTGTGGTGGGGTGGGCCGGGACGGGACGAGATGGGGTGGGTGGGACGAGATGCGGTGGGTGGGACGGGATGAGATGGTGTGAGTGGGACGGGATGGGATGAGATGGGGTAGGGTGTGGTGGGGTGGGCCGGGACGGGACGAGATGGGGTGGGTGGGACTGGACGGGATGAGATGGTGTGAGTGGGACGGGATGGGATGAGATGGGGTGGAGAGGGATGGGGTGTGACGGGACGAGATGGGGTGGGGTGGGTGGGACGGGACGGGACGAGATAGGGTGGGGTTGGACGAGATGGGGTGGGGTGGGACGGAATGGGGTTGAGTGGGATGGGAAGGGGTGGGATGGGATGGGGTGAATGGGACGGGACGAGATGGGGTGGAAAAAAGGAAGGAAGATTGTAGTTTTACGTGACCGTGAATCTTGTGATTATGAGCCACGGGACCTCCTTTTTACGTGGAATCCGAACCACAGGACATGGCATTTCACTTCGAAAATCTCATATGCATTGACCGGAAATCGAACCCGGACCGCCTTGGTGAGAGGCATACAGCTAGACCACTGAACCACCACGCCCCCAAGAGAGAGAGATGGGGTGGGGTAGTGTGGAACTAGATGGGGTGGGTTGGGACGGGAAGGGTTTGAGTGGTATGGGAAGGGGGTGGGACGGGACGGGACAAGATGGGGTGGGTTGGGACGGGACGGGATGGGATGAGATGAGGTGGCGTGTGACGGGACGGGATGGGGTGGGTGGGGTGGGATGGGGTGAGGTGGGGTGGGATGAGATACGATGGAATGGGCAGTGCTCCAGTTGTAGAACGACCTCTCAGCGCTACAGGTATGCTACATGAGACGTTTAGCATACTTTGGAGAGGTCACATCCGCGGGCTATCTACTTTATGGCACGACTCACAAGACCTTGGACATGACCTTCTGTGAGTTTCACTTCCCCGCAGGAGTGGTCACGAGAAAGCGCTCATAACATGTATGTGTGTGTATGTGCCCCACCACTCTGGCGACATCTCACAGTAAATAGAAAGAATTTGGATACAGGAATACCACACAGCACGCATAAAGCCATTACACTCTGTCACTTTCCCATAACGGCTTTTCACCGCGCCCTACAAAGTATTGTACAGACTTGCTGGAAAGTTGAAGCGCTCCTTCGTTCTCAAGAATTGACGGGGTCACGTCAATGAACCATATAAACCATGCCCCTGAGCAAAATTTAAATTCCTATACAATTTTATTTTCATATGGTTGTTTCCATGTTTATTACTGACTACAAACAACGTTGTAAAATTATCTTCTTAATCCTCTCCTCCTTCTTCATCTTCTGACACATTTGTCACTGCCGATTTGGTAAGTTTATTCTCACGTTATTTGATTATTCAATTAAATCGGGACAGATGTCCTCGTAGATCCGCCACTTAAAATAACAATAACAATAATAATTAAATATTCCGTTATCACCACACCTAACGTTTCCTTTCGTCTGATCGTAGAGTCTTCACATTGGCATGCCTCCCCCTCCCCATAATAAGGCCAACGTGTGAAGAATGGCCCAACACAGCTTCAAATAGTGCCACAAGACTGTTTTAAAAATCCGTAGACCAATGAATGATTTTAATTGGACAGTGATTGCTATTTCAGGATCTTAACACGATGGCTTCATATTCTCTCTGTATTCTTTGTGTGTCTGATGGTGTTCAGACAGTCCGAAACATGTAACAACAAACAGTTTTTTAACCATTTGCATTGACAGGCCTGGCATCCCAATTGTTTCAGAGAGAAATAATATATTAAATTATAAGATTTCACAACACTACAAAATTCCACTGTAACGTATTGACATACTACTTCGTTTAATACAGTCTTTGATTGAGCTTATTTGTTGTTAAAAGTATCAAGCAAGCCATGGGCCATAAAATTATTTCAATTTAGTAGTAATAGTAGCAGTAGTAGTTACTGTAACTTAGGTGCCAAGACGTGACGCATGGTAGACTTTACATTAACGTAAAAAGTACGTGATAAGTACAGTGATAAGTACAGTTTTAAGAAACAAGAGAGCTCTCAGACTGTTTGGTATTGGTGTTCTACTGTTGCATCTCGAGCTCAAATCTCAGTGAGGACATGTGAAATCTGTGGAGGGCAAAGTGGAGGTGGAACAGTTTATTTCCAGTTTCTTAACAATTTTGGTCCAGTAATTGAAATCCTGAGAATGATATTGACCACTTCACTAAAGTATTGATTATTATCAGATTATGATTCTCTGTTAAAATCTCTACTGTATATTATGAAAATAATTTGAGTTCAAACTTTTGGTCGACATCTAGTTCTCCTGGCCAGGTCTTCAGCCATCCAAATCTATTACAGTCCATTTTCATAGACCTAAAACCGTGGCCTGTCAATGTACATTCCGTAACATCCACGACGTCTCCGTGATAGCTGTATACACCTATCAGTTTTGTTTCAATTCCAATCCAATTATTTTTGACACTTCAGGGTTTACGGCTGTGCAATTGGCAGCGATTGCAATAATTCTCGAAAAAGGGGAAGAACAGCGTCGGTTTAAGAAGTGGGTTCATAAGGCAAGGCATAATAGATAACGTGATGGCAAGTTAATTACCTTAACCTCAGGAAGCTAGAGAGCGTCAAAGCGAGATTTATTAAGAGAGCTCTCTCTATTTCAAAATTCTCAAGGAACAGCTACGCCTATAAAATAGCACAGGAATCCTTCTTTATAGAAGACACAAAGCACTCCTTCGATCTACAGGAAACTCAAACTTATAAAACCATCATCGAGGAGAGACGGAAAAAAGCCGACGAGATACCCGAAGAAATAATGGAGACTGAAGCAATGAAGACAGATATCTGGAATGGACCAAATTTCAAACTATGACATCTGTATACGCGATTCGCTGTCCATGGGTTCCATGGAAGGATCTGTCAGAATGAGACATTTCATGAGCCCAAGGAGGACTGCGACTGCAAGAATTGCAATAATCTATGCCCCAAATACCACTTAGTGGAATGTGTAAGCAGGTCTCTATCTATAATCGCGGAAATGACAGAGTGGTGAAAAAAAAACCGTGATTGTACACATTGTGTTAAATAAAATTTTACAAATTAATTACCTTGTACAAGTAATTGTGCTTACATTACTCACTCACTCACTAAGAAGGCTTCTATTGGACACGAAGATCCCGCGCCGATCTCTCAAAATGCCTGCATTGAACTCTGTTTTGGGGGAGTTCTTGCCAGTTGTCCATATTCATATGTGCACAAATTACGGAGATTTCATTTTTCCAGGAACTTCGCAGTCTTCCTATTGGCTTTTTTCCTCTCGGTTCTTCTTTAAAGATTTGTAAGACCATCTTATCATCTCCCATCCTTAGTAAATGACTAGCCCATTGAAGACTTCTGGAGTATGGTAGATGCTGTGATAGGGTATGTCTTTATTTGATCCTTTTTCCAGCTTTGTGATGCGGAGCCAAAAGATCGTACAAAAATGTTCCTACACACCATTTTATAAAACCTGCAACTGGTGTTCTTCCTGTTTTGTTAAACTCCATGATTATTCACTATAAGTTAGAACTGGCCTAATTATGGTATTGTATTTTTAGCCTACTTTTCACATTTTGCAAAAATGAGGAAAAAGTAGACTTATGAGATCGATCCGGGAAAATGTGTGTATGTCTGTCTGGCTGTGTGTGTGTGTGTGTGTGTGTGTGTGTGTGTGTGTGTGTGTGTGTCCCCTATCAACTCCTAAACGGCTGCAGCAATCAAAACCAAATTTAGTATGAGAAAAGATGTGCACCGGAATATCTCACGTCCATATTTGAAAATTATGTCAGTGCTACCAACTGCTGAAAAAACGCACTAGAAATTTGAGCTCCATGTTGGATATCTTGCAAGGTATGCATGGGAGCTATTCCAAATTCGGCACACATCTAGATAATACTATTTCAGTTTAATTTCCAGGAGGCCAACCATGACAGTGTTGCCAAAATAATTTTAAGCCTTCTGATAGGTCCAATGTTTAAATGCATATAACTTCTACACTATCAATTGGTTTTCAACCAAATTTTGTATGTATTGAACCCTTATCATTGTGTCCAATAATAATGTTTCATATTAATAAAAACGATGGAAATACTAAATACATGAAATGCTGGATATTTGAGTAAAATTGATGTAGCAAGAAATCTGGACTTGGTAAGACATGCTACGTGCTGGCTGGAAATGACCAATAGTTTCACAACCAATGTTATTCTTGGATTTCTGAGAAAATCAGATATGACGCTGTGGCGTACGTGACCATAAAAGGCCACAATGCTGCGTACAAGGCAAGGAGTGAGAGAGAGGAGAATAGTCGTGACGTGAAAATAAGGGCGGGATTTGTAAGGTCAGAACTCCGAAGCCAACTTATCTGACCAATAAGAAAACATGACGCCAGAACATAGCGTCAGTGTGTTTTGCGCGGCAATCGGATATAAAAAGATCTAGCGATCGGTTTGCATGTTCGACGGCAGATTCGCGACCTGTGAGAAAATACAAGATTTTTGAGAGGTCACACATAATTATAGGCCCATTACTTAAAATATTGAGGAGCTGTTTTACTCCCACCATTGAAACTTTAGGCTTTCTGTATATATACAAATGTCTGAGATGAAACGGGACACACTCCTAATTATTCTTCGACAGTCATTTTAAGACGTCCTTAAGACGATATGGTTTTAAAATTATAGTTGTGTGTCGGCAACGAAGTTGGAAATTTTCATAAATTGTGAGATGGCAATTAGCCATAGAATAGGGAAAGTCGACGATTCTGCATAGGACGATCTGAGGAAATAAAATACTTAGAACGCAGATAGAACAGTTTAAAAACTTTGATTTAATTGTGTTTTAACAGCAGCAAAATGTCGACCATGGAGAGAAGACAGCAAGTTTCATCCTCCATTACCATCAGTGTTATGGGCTAACGGCCTAATGATGGGAATTGACGAGGCGGGAGGCCTCTGGAAAGCAGTTTAAGTGATGAGTATTAAAAAATTGATTTATTGATTTTGGACGAGGGGAATCGCGAGAGATGTGTGGAACTTTGTATAGATTTTATTTGTGTGGTTTAATTTAAATTTCAGGGTTTGATTTCTTAACTGACATGCGTGTAGTAAATTTTGGCATTGCGTGACAATTATGTTGTACAGTAAATTTTGTAATATAAATGTTTTCCTTATGTTACGTAATTCTTATAGCGAAACGGCCGCATCGATTAACGTATCTATAAAAAGTGTAGCCATGAATGAGAACCTAGGAACGACAATGATAAATGGACTGATTTAATGATATGTTAAACTAATTACTACGTGGGGGGAATATTTGCATTTTGTTGCTTTGATAACTCGGGCTAGGACTGATCCTGTTATTTATTCTTTATTGTCATTTGGACATGTTGTGTGTCATTATCTGAGAGGTGTGCTGATTAATGCTACGACGTGATCTTCGAGAAATGTGCCACGTATTTTTGGGTGTAAGTGATGATGATGAGAAGAGGTAAAGCCTGTCCATGACTGCGATATCATTCCGGCAAACTAGTTATCCGTGGGGATAAGTTTGACCTGGGAATGTATTCTTAAAAATCCCTGAGAGGATGTTTTGAGATAATGTGTTATTTATTTGTACGCGTTTAACAGGTGGCGATTAGCAAAGGTGCTGTACGCTGGCTATGGGCCAGAATCTATATTTAGCATGGCACTAATTACTACTTGGGGGAAGAAATCAGCCACTCTCTCGGTGATGCGATAACAGGCCCGGTTGTCTCCAGCTCGTTATGACACGTTATGTTTGCTTTAAAGCCTAATGAGTTAAGGTTATTTTATTTGGTTTAATTTGGGAAGTTGCCATGTTGTCGATCCAAGTTTCTTTTATCATTACTACGACTTATTTGTTCATTGTTTTAAAACGCCAAACTTTCCGGCGTGAAAATTAAAAGTTGTATTTTGTTGTTGTTGGCTCTTATTTTCAAGGCCATTGTATTCATATAAATATAATTTGGCAACCGGCCAAACTTGTTCATGTCATGTTATGCTATCCTAGTGTTTAAGGTATAAGTCGGTAATTCCGCAGCCCTTATTTTAAATAATACACACGTGTATTTGGTTGTGGTAATCTAAGGTTAGAGCATGTCAGTAGTGTATATAAATATGTAATTGTTGTTCCCACATTTCCGTAATTCGTCCTTCGCAGTACGGAGTCCGTTCCCGAACCAACTGTTTTGGTCGGAAACGAGCGCCCGTCAAAATGCTCATTACTTGAACTAGTCTTAAAACCCGTGTCGCTCATAAATATTAAATTTTTGTACTATTTATTTGTTTGTTATATTTGGATCTTGTGATCCGTTTTTCTTTTGTTACTCTGATTTAGGTGACATTGCAGTCACAATGCTTGTTGACAGCTGTCATACCGTGTCGTCACGGTACGTCAGGCTGGTCAGTGTTAGATCTGTTCACGCGAGTGAACAATAAAAGGGTGGTTATAGTTTTCTTTTTTTATGTTTGATTCAGTTAATAAATTTCATTTGTTAGTAGATCCTGTTGTTTTTCTTGGCTTTATAATAATAATAAGTTAACCTTATGAACCCTGGAAGTTATGTTGATAGCAAAACCTCTAAATCACATTCACAAGAATCCATTACGACCCCGAAATTTTGAATCTTGTCTACATGCTATTTTCCAAAGGGTTTATAAGAGTTACTTTGGCTTCCGAACGTGTGGCATTTGTGTTTTAGAGTAAAAAAATAGATCACCGGCATGTGATAAGTTTATTAACGTAAGTTAGGCGAAGATAGTACCGCCAAATGTTTGAAAATATAAAGTCATGGAGTTTGCAATAAAGTAAATGTGGAACAAGTTAAGTGTTTGAACTTTGATTAAAATTAGAACAAACTGTTCCAGGCGCCCAATAAAATTAAATTAGCTTTGTGTAGAAAAGCCAAACTCAAAGAATTATTTGACAGGAAGGTTAGACCTTAAAAACTAATTAATACTCTATTAATTGGTTAAAATTTGTAAGTAAAGTAAGGTCAGGAAGATTATAACTGAATCAAAGGGTTAAAATTAAATGGAATAATAAGTAAATTATACTCAGTGATGCTATAGTTTGTGGGAGTAATTTAAAGTAAATGAACTGAGTATGTAAAGGGTTAATGTGTGTATATTTAATATATGTGAGCGCGCGTATCCAGGGCTCCGCCCTTATGTCATTTCCCTATGTCTCAAATATATTATTGTTGTGATGGCAACTCTGGGAGAAATTCGCGAAGTGATTGAACTAGCATCCGCTCGTACGCGAGAACAACTTAGTGAGATGAGAAAGGACATAACCAATGAAATACAGACACAGTTAGCGGCAAATAGTGAAGAAACGCAGACACAGTTAGCGGCAAATAGTGAAGAAACGCAGACACAGTTAACGGCTATAAATAAACAATCGGCAGAAACGCAGACACAGTTGGCGGCAAATAATGAAGAAATGCAGACACAGTTAGCTGCTATAAATAAACAATCGGAAGAAATACAGACACAGTTAAACACAAAACTATCTGAAGTTAACGAGAATATAAATCAGAAAATCGCTACACAAAACATTCTGGTTAGTGAACAATTACATAGGCAGTCTGAGAAAAACAATGAAATGTTAAACGCACAAGACGAAAGGAACACTCAAAATCTAGCTGCGCTAACGGTAGAAATCAAAGAGCACACAAAAGAACAGCTAATCCAATTAGCAAAGGACGTTAGCACTAACAATACCAAACAATTAGGAATAATAAAAGGTATCGAAGATTCGTTTAAAAAGGAAATAAAAGGAATGGATGAGACTGTTATGGCAAAACTAGCACAAATCGAGCAAGCGTGTTTGACCAGCTCATCTGAGATCAAAGAAGCACACACAAACTTAGAAAAAAGGTTTGAGATGATCGAACGAGGGACACAGGGTATGCAAGATCAGATAATTACAGTAGATAACAATATCACGGGCTTAGTGACGGAACTCAACAAATTAGAAATACAATCAATTAAGAAATGGAAAAAGTTAGAAATTGACCAGGAAGAAATTAAACAAACATTAGAACAGAACAACATTTCTCTGGGAGAAAGGATAGATAAACTTGAAGATAATCAGGAGGCTAATCAACAGGAAGTCGAAAAACGCTTTGTTAAATTGAAGGATACTATTAGGAAAGATTGGACCAAGATGAGCGCTGATTCGAAAGATGAACGGCTCGCAGTAAGCAAGAAGCTAGGGGAAAATAACGCGAAAATACAGGCGTTAGAAGAAAATATGAAGTTAAGGTTTCAAATTCAAGAGGACCGCATGATAAAATCGGAGTTGCAGTCACTTGGACATAATACGATGTTTGCGACACTAATGGAAAAGGGGAAAGGGGAGAATGCGGAAAGAGAGCACACAATAGACAGCCACGAGCTTGGGCAAAGTCCAAGAACGGTAGACACGCAAGCATTCCAGAATTATGAGGGTCGTAGCTCGACACCTCAAAACACACAACTTCCCACGCAAGTTATACAAGTCATCCGTGGAAACGAATTTAAACCGAATAAGTTTTTACCAGAGAGCGGAGGGACACCTAAAGCTTTCTTAAGGGAACTGACAGAATATTTTTCGGACCAAAATGTTAGCTCAACGCGACAATTAAGAATGGTTGAAAAAATTTTGGCGGGCTCAGCACTTACCTGGTATCTTGGATTTAAGAACACATTTAAATCAATGGAAGGTTTCCACAAGGCCTTCCTGAGCAAATACTGGAGTGGGTCGTATCAACAAAGCTTGCGAATGGACTTATACTCGCGCAAATACCATTCCACGCATCAGACGAAATATGCAGATTTTTTCGCCATGCAACTTGTCAAATTGCAGGATCTTGATAATCCCCCGAGCGAAATGGAGCTAATAACTACTATAGGAAAGCAGATGCCTATTAGCGTTCAGCAATTCTTGGTGGCGGCAAATATTACGACCGTGGTCCAGGCAGAAGAGGTATTAAGGAAGATAGATGAAACCACTAATTACATCAACCCGAGAGAGAAGAGACAGATAGAGTTAGTTAATGCAGTCGAAGTAGTCAAGACACCGAACAAAAACACGAGGTCGCAAGCTACAAACACTGGGGATAACCAAAGACGACAGAGCACCGAAGAATATGAGCCGAGATCTCAACCGAGATACGAAAATAGGGACAGAAACCATAACAATCAGGAAGAAACTAACCGCTACCGGAACACAAACAATCAGCAGTGGCGAGATAATAGGAGATACCAAACGTCATACAATAGGAATAATAATAACGCACCTTACAATCGAGGATGGCGTGGAGGACACTATAATCAACAATATAGGCCCAGAGACAATAGGCGTTACAATCAACAATATAACGCACAAAATAACCAGCGGTTTAACGAGCAATCGGATCCAAGGGATGATCAGAGAAATTGGAACGAGAGACACGCTGACCCGCAACAGTACCTGGAGGAGCCACGTAACATGGAAGGAAATAATGATAAATGGGAAAGAGCGATAGATCGGCGGAAGAATCCCGACAACCACGAGGAGGAAAACGGAACACATCAAATGTTGGAGGCCATGCATGTAGAAACCCAGAGATATTTGGAGGAGCTGCATGGAGAAGAAGAAAATAGAGCAGCCGACAATAGGAAACAGAAGAATAGCAGGAGAGATTCGCAGACCGTGTCAGGCAAGGGTCTCGAAATATGGTAAAAAAAAAGGTTATTGTACGGGAATAGGAGAAGAAGAAGGGAGAAGGAAGAAGATGGCAACGCGGGGAAGAAGAAGGAGATGACATCACGGTAAAATGGAGAAGAGACAGGAGCGGCTTAAGGAAGTTCAACTAGGGGTTACGAACTTAGGTAACAACGCCTACAGAGTCCGAGAGGTGAGCACAGGAAACATGGCAGTGTATAATAGTTCACATTTAAAATTGTATCATCAGAGAGAGCCATACGAACCGAGAAATAATGTTACTGCAGCAAATTAAACATTCGCGTGATAACATACAACAAAAGATACGGGGGTACTCGAGTGGTGAAAGCGCTCAAGACAGCTCTGACGTGTTTACAAGTTCAGGCGGAAGTCGTTAATGAATATGTTGATGTTTTGAAAGAGTGAGAGGGGAGACGAGTAGCAAGGAAAGAGGCCGGAGGGCATAAGTATACAGGAATTTCCTAATGAGTTTGGAACGAGACGGCTACTGAAACAGACAGAGGCGGACAGTCATTATATTTTGAGGGTGACCAGCAACTTCAAATTTGAGCCAGAAAAGTAGGGGATGTGAAATTCGACTTCATTTGAGTTCGAATTTCATCAACTAGGGGTCAGATGAACCCTTATCATTGTGTCCAATAATAATGTTTCATATTAATAAAAACGATGGAAATACTAAATACATGAAATGCTGGATATTTGAGTAAAATTGATGTAGCAAGAAATCTGGACTTGGTAAGACATGCTACGTGCTGGCTGGAAATGACCAATAGTTTCACAACCAATGTTATTCTTGGATTTCTGAGAAAATCAGATATGACGCTGTGGCGTACGTGACCATAAAAGGCCACAATGCTGCGTACAAGGCAAGGAGTGAGAGAGAGGAGAATAGTCGTGACGTGAAAATAAGGGCGGGATTTGTAAGGTCAGAACTCCGAAGCCAACTTATCTGACCAATAAGAAAACATGACGCCAGAACATAGCGTCAGTGTGTTTTGCGCGGCAATCGGATATAAAAAGATCTAGCGATCGGTTTGCATGTTCGACGGCAGATTCGCGACCTGTGAGAAAATACAAGATTTTTGAGAGGTCACACATAATTATAGGCCCATTACTTAAAATATTGAGGAGCTGTTTTACTCCCACCATTGAAACTTTAGGCTTTCTGTATATATACAAATGTCTGAGATGAAACGGGACACACTCCTAATTATTCTTCGACAGTCATTTTAAGACGTCCTTAAGACGATATGGTTTTAAAATTATAGTTGTGTGTCGGCAACGAAGTTGGAAATTTTCATAAATTGTGAGATGGCAATTAGCCATAGAATAGGGAAAGTCGACGATTCTGCATAGGACGATCTGAGGAAATAAAATACTTAGAACGCAGATAGAACAGTTTAAAAACTTTGATTTAATTGTGTTTTAACAGCAGCAAAATGTCGACCATGGAGAGAAGACAGCAAGTTTCATCCTCCATTACCATCAGTGTTATGGGCTAACGGCCTAATGATGGGAACTGACGAGGCGGGAGGCCTCTGGAAAGCAGTTTAAGTGATGAGTATTAAAAAATTGATTTATTGATTTTGGACGAGGGGAATCGCGAGAGATGTGTGGAACTTTGTATAGATTTTATTTGTGTGGTTTAATTTAAATTTCAGGGTTTGATTTCTTAACTGACATGCGTGTAGTAAATTTTGGCATTGCGTGACAATTATGTTGTACAGTAAATTTTGTAATATAAATGTTTTCCTTATGTTACGTAATTCTTATAGCGAAACGGCCGCATCGATTAACGTATCTATAAAAAGTGTAGCCATGAATGAGAACCTAGGAACGACAATGATAAATGGACTGATTTAATGATATGTTAAACTAATTACTACGTGGGGGGAATATTTGCATTTTGTTGCTTTGATAACTCGGGCTAGGACTGATCCTGTTATTTATTCTTTATTGTCATTTGGACATGTTGTGTGTCATTATCTGAGAGGTGTGCTGATTAATGCTACGACGTGATCTTCGAGAAATGTGCCACGTATTTTTGGGTGTAAGTGATGATGATGAGAAGAGGTAAAGCCTGTCCATGACTGCGATATCATTCCGGCAAACTAGTTATCCGTGGGGATAAGTTTGACCTGGGAATGTATTCTTAAAAATCCCTGAGAGGATGTTTTGAGATAATGTGTTATTTATTTGTACGCGTTTAACAGGTGGCGATTAGCAAAGGTGCTGTACGCTGGCTATGGGCCAGAATCTATATTTAGCATGGCACTAATTACTACTTGGGGGAAGAAATCAGCCACTCTCTCGGTGATGCGATAACAGGCCCGGTTGTCTCCAGCTCGTTATGACACGTTATGTTTGCTTTAAAGCCTAATGAGTTAAGGTTATTTTATTTGGTTTAATTTGGGAAGTTGCCATGTTGTCGATCCAAGTTTCTTTTATCATTACTACGACTTATTTGTTCATTGTTTTAAAACGCCAAACTTTCCGGCGTGAAAATTAAAAGTTGTATTTTGTTGTTGTTGGCTCTTATTTTCAAGGCCATTGTATTCATATAAATATAATTTGGCAACCGGCCAAACTTGTTCATGTCATGTTATGCTATCCTAGTGTTTAAGGTATAAGTCGGTAATTCCGCAGCCCTTATTTTAAATAATACACACGTGTATTTGGTTGTGGTAATCTAAGGTTAGAGCATGTCAGTAGTGTATATAAATATGTAATTGTTGTTCCCACATTTCCGTAATTCGTCCTTCGCAGTACGGAGTCCGTTCCCGAACCAACTGTTTTGGTCGGAAACGAGCGCCCGTCAAAATGCTCATTACTTGAACTAGTCTTAAAACCCGTGTCGCTCATAAATATTAAATTTTTGTACTATTTATTTGTTTGTTATATTTGGATCTTGTGATCCGTTTTTCTTTTGTTACTCTGATTTAGGTGACATTGCAGTCACAATGCTTGTTGACAGCTGTCATACCGTGTCGTCACGGTACGTCAGGCTGGTCAGTGTTAGATCTGTTCACGCGAGTGAACAATAAAAGGGTGGTTATAGTTTTCTTTTTTTATGTTTGATTCAGTTAATAAATTTCATTTGTTAGTAGATCCTGTTGTTTTTCTTGGCTTTATAATAATAATAAGTTAACCTTATGAACCCTGGAAGTTATGTTGATAGCAAAACCTCTAAATCACATTCACAAGAATCCATTACGACCCCGAAATTTTGAATCTTGTCTACATGCTATTTTCCAAAGGGTTTAGTATATCTGTACATAAACAGATATGACAGCGTATTCTTAAGAGCCACCAGGGCTGCCAACTGTTAATAATTGCTCTCTCGATTTTTTTTAAAATCAAAACACCAATATATCAGAAAGTATGCAAGCCAACAGCTTTAAACTATGCACACGTATATTCTGACATTTTAGATTAATTTGGAGTAACTTATATACGTCAGTTCTACCAACATGATTATAAGCCTGCTGATAGTACAAATTTTAAATACATGTAATTTCTATACTATCAGTTGGATTTCAACCAAATTTCGTATGTGCTATGTGTACCATAACAGATATGACTATCAGTATTTTTAAGAGCAATCAGGGCTGCCAACTGTTAATAAATGCTGTCCATATTTTTTTTACCCTAATATCAATATATCAGAAAGTATGCAAGCCAACAGCTTTGCACTTTGCACACGTATAGCACCTGACATTCTAGATTAATTTGGAGAAATTAATATAAGTCAGTGCTGCCAACATGATTCTATGCTTGCTGATAGGTCCAATTTTAAAATACATGTAACTTCTATACTAACAAATGGATTTCATCCAAAATTGGCACAACACGATATCATAATATTTCAGATTATTTCTGACCAGCACACGCATGGTATTGTTGGCAACATGCTTTTACGCGTGCTGATAGATCCAGTGTCAAACTGCATGTAATGTCCATTGGACTTCAACCAAATTGTGTATTCTGTACCTTAAGAGATGGAACTAAGAATATATTCAGTCACCCGGGCTGCCAACTGTAGTGCTCTATTAGGCTACATTATACCAGGTATATTTTGAACTAATTAGATATTTCGATATTACCAACTTAATTTCGTCATTATTCTAGATAGGTTCATATACTGTAGAATCATTGGCATGAAAAGTAGGCTGTATAGTGTAACGGCTACCTTTGTCGTTGGATATCGCTCTACAAGTTGGGCGATCATTTATAACGTTTCTACAGATAGTACACTCAAGACTCCTTAAAACCACCTCATCGTTCTTATTTAGCATTGGCCTGTCTAGACAGACGACATACACTTTATTAATTTAGATTTACTGGGCGCCAGTTATCGTAGAGATAACACATTAAAATTTTATTTAGCCACGGCCGCTCCCTTCCTTGAGCCAAGATCTATCATCGGAGCGTAGGGCAATAAACTTGCTCTATGAGATACTCTTTGCATTCCAACTATCCTATATATTCAACTCCCAATGAACAAGACATTTTAACTAATACTGGTTTATTTACAACAAAATTATTAACATTTGATCTGAGGTTTCGAGCTGTGTACAATATGTGCATTAATATTCCCTAATTGCGGGGCAATATTGACTGTCTTCTCGCTAGCGCTGATCTTCTGTGTTGATAATAACTCGGTCCACATACCTGGTGCCTTGTGGTTCAAAGTCCATCTCGTTGGTCTGCTTGCAGTCTAATTTGAGATCTTACGCCAACACACGTTTATTGACCTTTGAAAACATATGTTTTCTTCTTGTTGTTGTTGTTGTTGCTGCTGCTTGTTTCTGAGTTTGATCACCATGGTAAGCAAATTTGAACAAACCAGGCTAATTGAATTCACTAAGTCCCATCTTACTGAGGGACTGGCAGAGTCTACGACTCACAAAGTCAATGAGTGAGTGCGTGATCGAATAAGTGAATGACAGAATAGAATCTATAGAATAGCCAGTGCTGAAGTCGCGCTGGGCTTTTATACACTCTGAATGGTCCCGATGTTTCGCGGCATAAATTTGCCCGCGACCCATCAGACCAATTATAGCAAAGCATTTCTCAGTCCTCAAGCGACGCTAAAACTTCTCCGAGCGGGAATACAGGCCCGCGTACTTCAAATATTCCACTCAGAACCCTCTATTCCTCTCGTTGCGCATCTATATATTCCGCCGAAATCTTTCTCCAAGCCCTTGTCTCCAGTCAGCGTGGCTTCGTTCCAGAAATACATTTTCTTGCAATATGTTGCTTCACCGTCCGTAACTTCTTCCAACCATGCCCGTCCTGTCTTTACAATTTAACTAATAAAACAGCCCTAGACCTCTATAAAAACCCTGTTTCTTAATCTAAGCACTTGACAATATTATATATGACTATGGTAATGACGTGAATATGGTATGGCCCCTCCCTTGATATTAATGGGTGAATAAAACGATATAACTTTGATATTTCAATAATAATAATAATAATTACACAATGATATTAAAAATAATAATAATAATAATAATTTGTACCGTAATCAAGATTACGTTACAAAACGTCCCCATGGTTTCATAAAGAATGTAATGAATGATGAAATCACAAATCTTCCCTTTAAAACTTAACAGGAAATACACTGAATATACATATACGACCCTTCAAATTACATACATAATGATTATACCCTTTTCATTTTCCTTGATTGATCTGCACTCTTCTTGCAATGTTACATAAACATTCTGATTGTCCTGTGCAGTCATACAGGATTTACATGCTACATTTGTTCTTGTAGTCCCTTACAATAACAGAACGCAATATATTGCTTCTTGTTTCACGCAACACAAGTGATTTATCTCACTTCCACCAATTCCTTAGAGCCACGACACGACTCTAATTATAAACACATGGCAGTCTGCCCTTCTTGCTGCACTTGCTCTTTTCTAGGATATTTCCTCAGATTGTAAATGTTATATGTACCTATGACACAATTTTCCTGATCTTTCAATAAGTAGGCATTTTTTCCTATCCTCTTCGAAACGACATAAGGTCCAGTAAACAATAAAAACAACTTTGACATTTTCCCTTCCAATGCACAAGATGGCAACGGCTTACGTAACAATCGTTGCTACAAACTTCCATGTACTTCCTACCTCTCAACAAAACACTGACTAGTCTCGATAACATCACATGAGTCAACAATACATACCTGAAGTAACTACCTAGTGTCCTACCTAATTTCCTCACTAACGTTGAGCAACTACTACTAAAATATACTGTTGAGAACCACTTCCGCCCCTGAAAACGTTGAACTAAATCCTCCACTGCTTCAGTTCTCAGCTGGTCGCTTTCGACTCTAGTATTTAACATTCTGCCGTCTATGCACAGTCTCACTGAATTGTCTTTCTTGGCTACTACAACTAATGGATTTAAACAATGGCTAGCTGAAGGCTCAATTATGTCGTTTTCCAACATTAATTCTATCTGTTCTTCGGCGGCTTTCATATATTTAGTTGCGACAGGATACCTAGGCCCTACGAAACTACTTGTGTCTTTAACGACAAAACTATGCTCATATAAGTGTGTTGCTCCGGGTTTTGAGCTGAAAATTTCCTTATATTTTATTAATACCTCATGTAACTGATGACCTTGCTCATCATCCAGCTTACACTGTGACAATGCATCATGGATCCTACTCTCAAGTTCAGACTCCATTGCAACCTGACACACCTTAAAAACTTTGCTCTCACTAGCATCTCCGCGGTCTACCTCATTTACTTCAGGAATCTCATCACTCACAACCACGTTGCTTTCTTCCTCAAACACACACACTTTCATTTGTTTGTCAGTCTTAGACACCTTATACGTAACCTGAACTTCTTTATCCTGCCAAAATAAACATATCCTGCCAAAATGAAAATCTAATTTAACTCGATATAATGATAACCATTCCGCACCGAGAATCACCGGATATACTAAATTTGGAACTGCCAAACAGGGCTGAAATTTAACTAACTCACTAATGTTAATTGGAACTGCGACTTGCTTACATATTTTCTGAGACCTACTACCTACAGCTGTGACAATGAACGTGGACTTAACTGGAATTATATCAACATGAATACCTTCTCTCATTACATCTTCCAAAAATCTTAAATTTATACATGAGTTTTCGCTTCCACTATCCAATAAAACATCAACTTCTTTACCCCACACATTAAGTTTAATTACTGGTGACATAATCTCATTCTCAACATTATCTAAATTTCCACCATTTAGGTCATAAAGCAGTTCTTCTCTAACATCTATATTAAAATCTCCTAAATACTCAATATTCCTAGGACATTGAACTGCAATCACTTCGGGCTGTCTGTTGACCTCACTGCAACCCGTTATTCGTTTAAATTAGGCCTACCTGCCCCTGATGTAGATTGTTGTTGTTGACCTGTACGTCTGTCTGGCCTAGTACCTTCCCCTACTCTGTTCAAATTCTCGTTCCTCGTATTTGCTGTGCGTCCCCCATTGTCAAGTCGTCTTTCGTAATTCGCATTCCTGCCTTGTTCTCTTCCCCTCTCTCTCTCACCCTGCCCGAAATTATCTCCTCTACTTATTGGCTTGCGTTCGGTCCTACTATTTTCAAGAGAGTCAAAGTTTTCCAATAGCTTCTCGAACCCGTCAATAGTAGTAATATTCTGCATGAAGAATGCTTCTTTAATTATATCAGGAAAATGCCTTAATAATGTTTTAATTACCTGTGATTCAGTCTCTAAACCTTCTAAATTCTGGCATATAAGTACATGCGCTAAGAAATACTCTGTGTACGAAACACCATCTCTCCTTTGGTACTTTCCAAAAATAATGTTACATCTTTCTCTTTCTTGCACATTTTCATTCCAGTACTTGGCTATGAACTTCTCTTTAAATTTTCTAAAACTAGTCATCTGGTATTTATACACACTGAACCATGACCTTGAATCCCTAACAAAAGATTTATCTAGCATCTCAAGTACTTGTTCCCATTGAACGATCCCCTCTTCTAAATCTTTAGCGAACTTCTTTTCTACTGTTTTTTAAGAATTCCATTGGGTTATATGCCTTGCCTGTGAATACTGGCAAATCTGCCTCTTTAGTTAGAAATCTACTTAAATTTCCTATTTGTACATTACCGCAATTTGTTGCTATTTGCTTCTGACATCTCTGCAATTTCTCCTCCATTTTATCTGTTTTACTCGCTACTTCTTCACTGATACTGTTAAATTTACTGTTAACCTCTTCCCTAATTTCTTGATTATCGCTCTCTAGTTTATTTTCTAAATTACCTATTTTAGCAATATTATTATCACACTTGACCTTCATACTGTTGACTTCGCCTTCTAAGTCAACCCTAACTTTACTACATTTAATTTTCACTTCCTCGTCAATTTTGTCAACTCGCTCCGACACTTGTTGCATTCTGGCATCAACCTTAAGTGACCATGATTCCTCCACCTCACTAATCCTGTTTTCTAACTTATTGTGAAATTCTCGGCCTACTTCTTTAATTTGTCTATTGAAGTTCTCTGTAGCTTCATCAAACTTCTTACGTTGTTCATCTAGCTTCTTACTATGCTCAGTGAACTTAAGATCTATTGATTTCTCTAATTGATCACTACGCACGTCAAATTTCTTACTTTGTTCCTCTAACTTCATACTCTGTTCAGCTAACTTTGCACTTTGCTCGCCTAACTTAATATCTATGTTTCTGTTCTGTTCTGTTATCAGCATCGTCAGGTTTCGAAGCCAGGAAGGATTCTCCCCCTCATTAATCTGGATGTTTGTAGCCCCGTCTTGTTTATTTTCCTCAGTTTCCTGATTTTCGCTTACTTTTGACATCTCATCATTGGTACCCTGCACATCTAATTTCGACATTTTAACTGATCTTATAATACTACGGTTTCTCAAATTTATGTTCCCCAAATTATCCCTGTTACTCATTACCCAAAAAACAACTCATCAAAGGAACACTCCTAATTTATAACCGTAGTTCCCTAACTTGATATATGCCTCTTTATTGAAAAACTCGGAATGAATGCAAAGAGTACTCGTTTATATCGTACATGAAAACAACTTTAAACTTTAACATACTTGAAATAAACTGGATTTATACATAATATCCATTCACTTCAGTACGATATTTCGTAGCCCCACATTGGTTGTGCCATTTGTAACGGCTACCTTTGTCGTTGGATATCGCTCTACAAGTTGGGCGATCATTTATAACGTTTCTACAGATATTACACTCAAGACTCCTTAAAACCACCTCATCGTTCTTATTTAGCATTGGCCTGTCTAGACAGACGACATACACTTTATTAATTTAGATTTACTGGGCGCCAGTTATCGTAGAGATAACACATTAAAATTTTATTTAGCCACGGCCGCTCCCTTCCTTGAGCCAAGATCTATCATCGGAGCGTAGGGCAATAAACTTGCTCTATGAGATACTCTTTGCATTCCAACTATCCTATATATTCAACTCCCAATGAACAAGACATTTTAACTAATACTGGTTTATTTACAACAAAATTATTAACATTTGATCTGAGGTTTCGAGCTGTGTACAATATGTGCATTAATATTCCCTAATTGCGGGGCAATATTGACTGTCTTCTCGCTAGCGCTGATCTTCTGTGTTGATAATAACTCGGTCCACATACCTGGTGCCTTGTGGTTCAAAGTCCATCTCGTTGGTCTGCTTGCAGTCTAATTTGAGATCTTACGCCAACACACGTTTATTGACCTTTGAAAACATATGTTTTCTTCTTGTTGTTGTTGTTGTTGCTGCTGCTTGTTTCTGAGTTTGATCACCATGGTAAGCAAATTTGAACAAACCAGGCTAATTGAATTCACTAAGTCCCATCTTACTGAGGGACTGGCAGAGTCTACGACTCACAAAGTCAATGAGTGAGTGCGTGATCGAATAAGTGAATGACAGAATAGAATCTATAGAATAGCCAGTGCTGAAGTCGCGCTGGGCTTTTATACACTCTGAATGGTCCCGATGTTTCGCGGCATAAATTTGCCCGCGACCCATCAGACCAATTATAGCAAAGCATTTCTCAGTCCTCAAGCGACGCTAAAACTTCTCCGAGCGGGAATACAGGCCCGCGTACTTCAAATATTCCACTCAGAACCCTCTATTCCTCTCGTTGCGCATCTATATATTCCGCCGAAATCTTTCTCCAAGCCCTTGTCTCCAGTCAGCGTGGCTTCGTTCCAGAAATACATTTTCTTGCAATATGTTGCTTCACCGTCCGTAACTTCTTCCAACCATGCCCGTCCTGTCTTTACAATTTAACTAATAAAACAGCCCTAGACCTCTATAAAAACCCTGTTTCTTAATCTAAGCACTTGACAATATTATATATGACTATGGTAATGACGTGAATATGGTATGGCCCCTCCCTTGATATTAATGGGTGAATAAAACGATATAACTTTGATATTTCAATAATAATAATAATAATTACACAATGATATTAAAAATAATAATAATAATAATAATAATTTGTACCGTAATCAAGATTACGTTACAATAGTTCTTCACGGAACTTCTTGTTTCTGATATGTATTTCTCATCAAAATTTGGATCCAATAAAACCTGCAGAGAGTAGTACACTTTGTTAGCATTCTGTATTCTAACTTAAATTTCCACTCCTCTATTATTCTGTTCATCAATCAGGACTGCTAAGAATACGAAATGTTCAACCCGCTGCAACTATGTTTGCTAACAAGAAGAGGTAACAGATTCCCAAACACTTCAATATTTCTCTTCATTACCATGTGCTTACTTTCTTTCTAATAATTGGGAATGTCAAACATGTTTTAACATGTTGCTAAGTAAACTTGAAGTCCACTAAAATGTCAAGACACCCACTGGAAAAGGCTATAGCACTGACTTCACACCACAACACGCACTTAAAAAAGTCAAAACATCGTTGACGACAATTCTCAATATCACTGAACTGACAATGCACTGATACTATGGCACTGTGTCGGACAAGTGTGTGTCAGATTGAAAGGAACAACACAAATAATCAGTGACACTGATGGAATTTCACGAAACGGTCGGATATGGCAGTCACACGTCACGGATATGTGTGAATAGACCAGTAATTTACCATCACGACGGAAGAGGTCGCCAGGTCTCACCAACCAGCACGTTTTGCTGACTCAACACTTGGCTGATATCAGTCTAATAACATTACTACGATATTATTTTAACAAGCAGACTTGCATTCAGTACTGTATAATGATCTGGCGTATATTATTGTGTACTAGCAAGTATAGATCGAGCGTTAGTTGTTGGCCAGTCCGTATGCTAGCGAGTCTAGTCGGTGAGCCTATCCGCACCCTCCACAGTCTCAGAAGGAGCCCTTACTATCAGAGTGTGTCCGTTAATGACATTGGATTGGCGATATGACAGTCTTCGGTAAGCTAACAGTGAACTCTATGCTGGTATTTTAGGTGTTCAAGCTGAAGTTTTGTATGGCTCACCAGCATATAATAGTTTACGAATGAGTTCAATTTTTGTTGTTTCATTCAAGGGGCTTGGACATCGTGGTCATTTATCCCTGTGTACTTTGGTGTGCGTAGAATTCGTCTGATAATCCGTGTTATTGTGGTGTATGTAGTGGTGTGTATATTTTCAATTCAGATGAGGATTGGGAAGCAGGTGGCCGTGACCTAAAGTTAGGAACCATCCCAGCATTCGCCTGGAGTAGAAGTGGGGAAACCACGGAAAAACACTTGCAGGATGGCTAAGGTGGGAATCGAATCCACCTCACGAGGCTGAGTGTATCCCATTCCAGGCCTCAGACAAAAATTAAAATTCTTGACAGACCGGAAATCGAACCCGAACCTCCGGGTCTAGCAGCTATACCACGAGGTGGTCAAACGAACTAGTTCCATCCTCACTTGTGTGTTAACTTTGAGTCGGGCAGTGTTAAACAGAATCCCGTCAGCTCTAGTGTGAAGGAGCACGCCTTCAGTGCAGCCTCCAATTAGGGACCATGTGGACGCTGATGACTGGAAAGGATGCGAGCACACCCGACAGGGCCATGCCAACTTTCGCACAAATCCTCCCTCTATGTCTCTCTGCGCTTAGTGGCTAACATTCTTGGCTGTCACCTGGTTCGATTCCCGGCTCTGCCAATAAATTCTGGTCTGAGGACTGGAACGGGGTGCACTTAGTCTCGTCGGGTAAACCTGAGAAGAGGCAAGTTAAGATTCCCACCTCAGCCATCCTAGACATGGTTTTCCGTGGTTTCCCACTCCTACTCAAAGTGAATGCCGGGATGGTTCCTAACTTAAAGCAACGGCCGCTTCCTACCAAATTTTATCTCAATACAAATACACAAACTAGTAAAGATATCACAGTAACAGAGGTTATCAGACAAATTCCACACACAACCAAGTACACGGGGAAACATGACCACAATGTCGCAATGCCCCTGAAAGAATTGACAACAACCCTCTTGTTATTCTGTAGCCGTCAATATCCTCGAACTGAATATCGCCCTAGACTAATTCGAGCCCGCTCTGTCGATTGAGGGGCGTGGTGGCGCAGCGGTCAAGCTGTTGGCCTCTCACAAAGGTGGACTGGGTTCGATTCCCGGCCAAAGCATGTGAGATTTTCGAAGTGAAATGCCATGTTCTTTGGTTCGGATTCCACGTAAAAAGGAGGTCCCGTGGCTCATGATCGCGAGATTAACGGTCACGTTAAACTACAAGTTTCTTTTTTCTGTCGATTGGGGACATAAAATCACACTTTGAACAGTATGTTGTTTACAGTGAAAAACAAAATGACGGATTTCATTGACACTGAACGAAACGTGACATACAAGATGGGCATACGTAAGTTTGGGCTCATACTGTCAGCACGTTAAACAATCTCAGTTGGAAACCCAGCCGAAATCGTCGGATATTTTAAGAGCGTTAAAAATCCCACAGTATGCCTTCCTTCGGAGGGGAAGTAAAGCCGGTGGTCCCTCGTCATGGATTTATGGCATGTTAAAGAACCTTCCACTAATTACACTTGTGTGAAGCTAAATTATAGGTTTAAAATTTTACTAACGCTCTTAGGTCTTACGTTCGTCGCCAGGAGCCGACTGCGGTGGCGTCTAGTAGCCAAGTTATGAACTAGTAGTCGTTGACGGTGGCGTTTGGTGGCAAAAGTAGGAACTACTTGAAAATTAAAAACAGATAACACACACTAATACAGTCATCACAATTAACACCGGTTATCAGACAGATTCTACACACACCCAAAGTACACGGGGTTACATTACTGCGTTGTCGCTGCCCCTAAACTGAGGAACCAACCAATCTCAGTTGGAAATATCTTCATGAACACGGGAGAAATGGTGCCTAACAACTCTATTAGGAGATACTCTCTATACATCGAACTGTATTGAACACTGCTTGTTTAGACGTAAGATGAGAGTTGTGAAAATGGCAAATGCATACGGAGTATTCTGGTCACATATTTGCTGCTGACTGAACGTATGACTGTTGATTCTGCCTAGTTAAACAACACTTGATACTGGACAGTGAGGAGAAAGTGAAGACGATCTCTACTCGTGGGCGAGGAGTGTCAGTGCCGCTGTTTTATTGTTGGTTTGGTTAGCGGCCAGAGAAAGTGAGGAGTGAAAGGCCCGATATTGGCTGCGTGATCTAAACCTTGACTCCCATAAGCACGAGTAGACTGCTCTCAATGTAATTACACATGTTCCACCCAGTTCGCAACGCGCTTCACTTCCCTAGAGAACATCCGGGAGTTCCTTCAACCTATGATGTTACCGTTGTTACTTCATTTAGGAACTTTGGATATCAGTGTCATTGCTCGAGTCCAAGCTCCGTGAACCTCAGAGGAATGTGGATCACGGACGACGATGAGTGACGTGTGAGGTTCTCGGTCCGCGTGTAGTAACGGAACCAAATACAGTCTTTCATATAAATTAAGAGCGCCAAGCGGCGGTTTTGTTATCCGCTGCTGCAGTGCCTTGGCCGAGCTTGTGGCACGCCACGGCCCCCGCAGTAGTATTGAAAGCGCGCGCATAGCGTGCAGGTGTTCGGTCGCCAGTCTGAACCTCACCTGCTAACATGGTGAGACAGTATCATTGCAACATCGTATTTTTTAATGTAAAACTTATTTTAAGTGGACTGCGAGTGTGTTCGGCGGGTACGTGATGCATTTGTACAACAACTTCCTGATGGAAGTGCCACCTTCACTAGCACAGAATCACGTAATTGAAAATAATTTTGACACTATAGGCTCAGTGCTCAATAAAAAAATAAAGAACATTACAGTGGCAGAACTCACTCGCGTCAGCCAGAATGTGGTTACCAGATACAATGCCTGTATAACCCAGAAAGGACGACACTTCCAGCATCTTTTATTAGGTAAAATTTCATATAGGATTGTACACACGCTTAAAGCAGGGGGCCACGGCGCGCCACAAGCTCGGCCAAGGCCACCGCAGCAGCGGATAACAAAACCGCCAGTTGGCGCTCTTACTTTATATGAAAGACCCTGTACATTGGTCGGTTACTCACTAATTGGCAACACCACAGTGGTTTAGGCAACGGCATTCTGTTAGCCGTATTGGAATAGACAGGAATTCCAAATGACACGGCGGGCTGTTGACAGACCCTTCTCTTCCCACCTCCCGCGTCACCTCACCCCTCAAGTTCACTGAGCTTGGACCCGAGCAGCATTTGGGTGTGTGTTCAATTTGTCTGATGGTTCTCAGTTTCTGGGGTGACTGTGGGTTAGTAGTGTGTAGCTGTGTTTGTTAGAATCAAGGATTGGAATAGGTGCACCAAGACTTTAAATAAGGTACCATCCTGGCATTTTCCTGGAGCCAGTGTGAATAAACCCGGAGAATAATCACATTCAGTGGCCACGCCTTCGATTTCGAAAGTTGCTACAGCTTCCCAATTAAGTCTGAGTATGGTTAAGCCGAAATTTCCTCACTAAATTTTTAGTTTAATCATAATAATTATGATAAATCAAAGAATGTACAATGGAAAACATACTAAGAGGATATTTAACCAAGCTTGCTCATTAAAAGCTAAATATAACTGCATAACAGAAGTTGTCTTCAAGAAATCAGCATAACAGACGAAATTTTATTGGGCAGGCCTAGATTCACACCTTTGAACAAACATAAATTTGCTGCAAACCCCCGGATGAGAGTCACCACTGCATTGAAAGCAGAAAGGAAGAAATATCATAGTGAGAGAACAGATCCTTCTGTGAAATAGGTTCAAAGCGCTCCTTAGATCGGCATCACGTAAAATAATCATAATAAAACTAATAATAATAATAATAATAAAAAAAACTTGGACACATACAGGAAAAGACGTTTGCATTTTTGGGCATATTCTCAGATTGAATGATCATCATCACAGGCTGACTAAAAGAATTTTAAATCTTAATCCCTGTCAATGAAAGCCAAGAACAACTGTCTGCTTGAAGTTGAAAATGACCTTCAGGAAATACACATCAAGTGATACGGTAGTCGACAGGACTAGATTCAGGGAACTAGTTGACAATCATCAATTTTCAGACCACTCAAACATTACGTACAACAGAACATGGACGGAGGAGCGCAGAAAGAGGCATAGCGGGAAATTGAGGAGATATTGGAGGACCAGAAAGCAACATCAAGTAGATAGATTTAATTGCGCTCCTTCGACAGGCAGAATGATTTATAATAATAATAATAATAATAATAATAATAATAATTTATATTATTTTTTATTTTATTTTTATTTTATTTTTAGGGGAAGAAATGCATTTACGCACATAGTGTCGGCCTCCTGAGTAGCAGACTACCGACTAAAACTTCCCCGTTACTTCTGAACACTAGCCTGGAACCGTTTATCACATTATTTCAGGCTAGAGTCATTTTATATTTGCCCGTAGGGCACTCTTCCGTAATGAATCATCTTCAGTGGCGATCCAGATCCGTCTTCTTTGTTCAGAGGATATCTTCAACAAAACTTGCTACCAGTTTCCAATTTTCCTCTTTTTGTAGCATCACTGCGACAATATTGTCCGGAGATTTCTCTACATCAATGTGATCTTTAAGAGACTGCCTATTTTGGACCCACCGTCCACAAGAGAAAAAAGGTGTGATTAGCATTATCTAATTCGTTGATACAGTAGATGCAATCTGATGAATCCACCTTCCCCATCATCTTAAGATAGGAACAGAAGTACCCATGACCAGTCAATAACTGAGTGAAATAGTTTCCTCTCTGTCCAAACCTGCACCTGAGGGATCATTCTCTTAGTCCATTGGCTTTGATCTCCTTGCTCCCATTTGATCTGCCAATTTTGAAAGGTGTGTATTCTTGCCGATCGTCTTGCATTTTGTAAACCCCGCCTCTGCACTAATACAGTAATAATAATAATAATAATAATAATAATAATTTTTCTGACCTCCTCAATTGTCCTGAACCACCTGAGCGATTTATACACACAGTCCCAGAACACATACGACCCGAAGCCAAACCACTAACGCAAGAAGAAATCCATCACCACGTCAAAAAACTCAAGAATGGAAAGACATCAGGAGAAGACGGAATCATCGCAGAACTATTGAAATATCTAGGACCACGATCACTACAGGAAATCACACAGATCATTCAGGACATTTGTCGAAGTGAAAAACTACCGGACGAATGGAAATGCGCACTCATCCACCCACTCCACAAGAAAGGAGATAAATCTGATGTAAATAACTACAGAGGAATTTCCCTCTTACCCATCGCTTATAAAATCCTCTCCGCCTGTATTTTACAACGCACGCAAGAACAACTCGAGCCACTCATCGGTGAATATCAGGCTGGCTTCAGACCAAACAGATCAGCCGTCGAACAAATCTTCAATCTGAAATCCACCTTGAAACTTCGAGCCACACGAAATCTCCCAACCATCTGTACATTTGTCGACTTTCAGAAGGCTTATGACTCCATTGATCGAAAATCTCTTTTTAATGTACTCGAAGAAAACCATCTCGATCCGAAGACGAGACGACTCATCCAACAAACCTTAACCGACACAATTTCCAAGGTCAAATTCATTGGAGAGATCTCCCAACCTTTTCCCATTAAAACTGGTGTTCGGCAGGGTGATGGACTTTCTCCATTGCTGTTCAACATCGTTCTCGATAAGGTCATCAAAGAATGGGAAAAAGAATTAAAAAGTCGCAACATATGGAAACCTGTCGTGTTAGGAAGACAGAAGGATAATATCAATGTTACATGCTTAGTTTTTGCTGATGATTTGGCAATCCCCTCCGGAGATGAACGAACGGCAATTCACCACATTGAAGTCCTCAAAGAATGTGCTGGGAAAGTAGGGTTGCAAATCTCCTTCACAAAAACTGAATTCATGGCTACAAAACACATTGAAACCCAAACTTTGGTAACAAAATACGGTTCAATCAACAAGGTTAATCATTTCAAATACTTAGGTGAAATTATTGAACCTACAGGCACAGAAAGAATAGCACAAAGAACACGTGAACTCAAAATGCGGAAAGCATATGGGAAAACCGCAAACATCTACAACAAAAAATGCATGAGCATTAACACTAAAATTCGACATTACGCGAAGGTAATCAAACCCGAAACGCTCTACGCCAGTGAGACCTTAAACCTCAATTATAAAGGGGATCTTGAAAACATCAAGAAAGCTGAAAGGAAAATCATCCGAAAAATTCTTGGCCCAAGACTTACAGATGAAGGATATCGTTTACAATCGCACAAGATCACAGAAAAATATTCAAATATTGAAACCGATTTCCGTAAACGACGCTTGAAATTTTATGGACACATTATGAGGCTAGATGACAACCGATTAACAAAGAAAATATTGATGTACTCACAAAAATTAAAGACGACAACGGTTTGGATTAAACAAGTCCAAACTGATCTCAATAACGCCAACATCACACCCACAGATATCGAAGACCGCAAAACTTTCGGACATAAGATCTACACTTGGGAAGCTGCATCAGAAGATAAGCCCAGCAGACCTAGGGGAAAATGGACTGACGAACGTCGAGCTAAACATAGCGACATGATGAAAGAATTCTGGAAGAACAAGAAAAATAACAGCAACAGATAATAACTTGCTTTATGTGATCCTGTATGGGTCGAAACATACTAAATAAATAAATAAATAAATAAATAAATAAATAAATGAAATGAAAATCCACAGCCTGCTTCCAGTCTCCGACCGGGTCAGGGAATGGAATGAATGAAGCCCCCATCTAGCGGCGAGGATATGAACTGTGCCGGCTGCCGAGGCCTGACGCACTCCTCTGGGGGCAATGATTAAATGAATGACAAATGAAATGAAATGATAGTGGTTAGTGTTGCTGGAATAAAATTTTGACAGGGAAAACCGGAGTACCCGGAGAAAAACCTGTCTGCCTCCGTTTTGTCCAGCACAGATCTCACATGGAGTGAAAAATAAATAAATAAATAAATAAATAAATAAATAAATAAATAATAATAATTAACCTCACTCAGTATGTCCACTACACACCTGGCATCTTCAAACTTGTCTGATTGTAGTCGTGGAAAGTGACTTCACTAACACGGCTGTAAGGAGCTACGTGTGTTTCCATTCGTTTGTCAAACTGTCACATATACAAATAATTTTTGCACTGCTGAACCGAATGTCACGAGAAAAACTGTACAATTGACACCCCGCTTTGAAGCATCTGACATTACACCAGTGCTACCAATAGCAAAACAGGGTTCACTATACTGTTATTTTGACAGACACTCGAACTAATAAACCATAATACGTAAAAGTGCCAAACTCTACTCACTAGTACACGCATAAAAAATGAATTAATGTGGTTGGCGTTCCCCTTGAGAAAACTGCATTTAAACGCATCCCGGCGTTCATTATGCTTCAAAACTGTGCAATGATGGATTTAAATGCCAATCAAGTATGTTTATCAGCTGGCGATTTGAAAAAGCCCTATGAATACAAATGATTCACAGGGCAAGTTGTACATATGTATAATTACTGTTTTTGTTGTTTCTGCGACAAGTTCCATCGAGGATTATGCAAACTGCATCCAATGAATAATGCACATGCGATCGGTAGCTAATACAGGTTAAAATATAACTATTAAAGTAAATGAAAAGTTTCGCGAGTGTTTTGGCATTTATATACAACACAAATAAAATAATTTAGTAACTCCTGTCATTGAACAGAGTAACTCAGTCAAATACGCCCACGATGAGTTTAGTTTTTCTCTGATAGATGACAGTAACGAATTGGATGTGGTGAATAGATCGCCAAGATGGCACCACGTCAGAAGATCCATACCAGGTACATAAATTATTATTATTATTATTATTATTATTATTATTATTATTATTATTATTATTATTATTATTATTATTATTATTATTATTATTATACTACGAAGGTGGTCGTGCCATAACTCGACTTAACTACAGTTGGGATACCAAAAAAAAACCTTGTTGTTGTTGTTTCATTTGAGGAGTTTCGAATCTTGGTCTTTTAGGCCCGCATACTTTGGTGGTGTGTGTATATATAGGATGTATTTGATAACCGGTGATATTGTGGTGTCTGTAGTAGGAGTAGTAGTAGTAGTAGTAGTGAGTGTTTGTACCCAGTTCCAGCCCTCAGACGAGAATTAAATTTCTTGGCCGAGCCGGGAATGGAACCCCGACCTCCAGGGCGACGACGGGAAATGCTAGCCACTACACCAGGTGGTGGACCCAAGGAAAGCTACTGTATTTCTAGGAAGGGTAAGGTGGAATCAAACATTCCTTTTCCTAATTGCTCTTACTTCACTCAAACACATGCCATTAATAAATTTCTTGGCATATCTGGAAATTAAATCTAGGTGGAGAGTCTTAATGCGGAACACTAAACCACAAGAGTGACAGGCAGATCGATGGCACAGTGGTAATCTGCCTGACTTTCTTCTTGGCGTCCGAGGTTCGATTCCTTCTTAACGCATGAGAGATTTTCTATGTCACGTACGGCAATTTAGCTTCCGCGTAAGAGGAAGGTTCTGTAGTTTAGGATCGCGATGTCTGTCTGTCTGTCTGTCTGTCTGTCTGTCTGACCGAGATCTGAACTCAGTACTCATCGGTGAAAGTACTAACATATGAAGCAAGGAAGGGCCTGTTCATTCACTCGTATTTATATTTACATTATGCAACGAGCCTATAATGGCAATAATTAAGACACGAGCGAAGCGAGTTTTATAATTTCCATACGAGTGTTTTAATTACCATTATAGGCAAGTTGCATACGACTGTTTATGTTCGACGACAATTATAACTATTTTATGTTCGAACATAAATATTGATAAATATCAGACGAGATTTCGCCAGTTTCATGTACTGAACAGAGCGCATGGGACGCAGAGAGTATCTTGTATTTGACCATGGCCGCCTCAAATACCCCACTATGGCACTAGCCACGCAGTAAAATTTAAAATAGGTGGCCGTGGAAGTCAGCGCAGGTGCGATGCTATTCTTACCTAATTGGTCACACAACTGTTTCTTGAGCTCTGAGTGGTGGGATAAACTGTTCCATAATGAAACAAGATGTTCAGCAAAGAACATATAGCCTACTTTCTCCTAAATGTATGGGTATATTTATAACTCTTTGTCCTCATCCCTAAAACAATCACCTCTACCACCATGTATTGTTTGTTTTCTTTTATATTAATAATTAGCCAGTAAGTGTCAAAATCAATATTATATACTTTATGATGATTGAATAACAAAACTACTAACTTATTGTAATGCATTCACGTCCGTTAATCTCTATATTAAGCCAGCCTGCAAACTTCAGAATCTTTCGTTTTGGGTATCTTCCCCTTTAAAAATCCGCGCCGATCACAGTAGGTTGGTGCTGCGACCTAGCAGTGAATTAATATTTATCTTGTACGCCTCTGGGTGTTCAACGAGCAGGCAGTTTAAAGTAGCCAGGAGGGAGGCGATCCAGCTGGCAGTGTTTAAAGGTAATTGGAGCGGGATCGAGGCTAATAGTTGAACTACCAGTATTACAAAATTGCCATACTTCAGGAGGCCAGGTATTTACACAGCGGTATGTTTGGAACAATATTACCCACATAACCCACAAGAGGACAGCACCGTACAGAGACATTAAGAAGGCTGTGGTTGATAACAACGTGTATCTAGTTCTTCTATTCTCATTTTCCTAATGTCTTCTGTTTATGTGCAATGCTGGGACTGTGATTTTATTAATAAACGAGTGTATACATTAGCCTCCCCTTTGAGCTAAATGACATTTTATTCAGTATTTGTGGAAAGAGCTTGTGCACATCATTTGTAAAAGAATTCAAGAAAAAAAAAAGGTAACTGTAGCAGTATTCGATCCCCAGTCAACGGTGTGACAGACTAACTCGCTAGCCCAGAGCTAACCATATCCTTAACATCATGGAGATCTTAACTGATATATTAGATACAACCTGTTGGCAAATAATGACTTGAAATAAACTATTTCTTCACTGCAGTACATCTACATTATAGATCATTTCATACAAAGTTTATATTATTGTATCAGTAAGGTATATCACATACAACATACTAAAACTACTGAAATATAAGACAGGCTCATGAGGACAGCTGCCATCTTGTCGTGTGGCAGATACGGCTCAGCTCTTTTAAGCCACTCATACAGAATAATATTATAATATTAAATTATATTAAATAACGGATCACGACCTTCAGGATAGCTTGAACCACCCTAGGCTTGATAATCTGAATTGGTGGGTCTTAAGCTATTGATTATAATGGTTGCATAATTCACACGGCCGCGATCCTGAAATGGCAAGGCCGATGACCTTGAAGTTTGGTTGAAGGACGCGTCCTATATAAAGGTATGTTGTCACCAAATTTGGTAGAGATCGGATGATTAGTTTAGCCGTAATTTGAGTTTACGTTTTGAACGTTGGAGTGGCCGCCATTCAGTTTTGGTAAAGATGGCGGCGATATAAAGTATGACACTGAGGTGCCCTATGCTAGAGCTACCTCTGTACCAAATTTCGTTCAATTCGGTTTCACCGTGTTCGAATTGATAGGGGGACAGACATTCAGAGTACACACACTCACACACACACACACACACACACTCACACACACATACACACACACACAGACAGACACTCAATTTTTCGCCCTGTGTTGATCTCATAAGTCTACTTTCATTTTTTGCAAAAATCGAAAGTAGGCTAAAAAAAATAGTGTTATAATGACGCTCATTATTATAAGAGTTTACTGACATAACATTTACATTTCGACATCGTCGAATATAAAGGTCTTCTCAGTCTTATTAGTGATTATTTTAATTGTGCTGATGGGCAGGAAACCATAATTAATTCAAGGAAATTTCTGAATACGAGTAGCCTACAGATCGCCAAAATGGTGTGAAGTGATTTCAAAATGACCGTGCGTGTGAGAGTGTGTGCGTGAACGTATGTCAGTGCTTTCTATTTTGAGAAATTCTCAAGTACTGAACCTTTGATCAGACCACTTGCGACAGACACATGCCATATGGTGCAGGATGTGTGAAATACGACATTACAACACTTGCTGCTTTCGCGGCGCGGCACGGCACGACCCTGCGTGCTGGGCCTCTATATCACCCAATCATCGTTCAATTCCTCCTCCTGCATAAGTCATTCCACAATCTCTATTGATATTAGTGCTTGCCACGGTGGGTGAGTGGTTATCGTGTCTGACTGCCAACCCCAAGCTTGCAGGTTCGATCCTGGCCATGGTAAGTGATTTTTGAAAGGCGACAAAATAACGACACGCATGTCATAAGTTAGAGCCTCCGTGGCTTAGGCGGCAGCACGCCGGCCTCTCACCGCTGGGTCTGTGGTTCAAATCCCGGTCACTCCATGTGAGGTCTGTGCTGGACAAAACGGAGGCAGACAGGTTTTTCTCCGGGTACTCCGGTTTTCTCTGTCAAAATTTCATTCCAGCAACACTCTCCACTATCATTTCATTTCATCTGTCATTCATTTAATCATTGCCCCAGAGGAGTGCGACAGGCTTCGGCAGCCGGCACAGTTCATATCCTCGCCGCTAGATGGGGGCTTCATTCATTCCATTCCTGACCCGGTCGGAGACTGGAAGCAGGCTGTGGATTTTCATTTTCATGTCATAAGTTGTTGGCATGTTAAAGAACCCATTTGAATTCAGTAGACGGTGTTCATAATGGCAAAATTAATCTCTGGATTTTCCGCCAACACAAAAGTTCTTCCATTCTCTACTAGAAAGCGCTGTAGTGCCGACAGCAGTGGCTACGCTGGCTAAAGCGCAGTGTTAGGTCATGGGGCCAAGCTCTCTGCTGACTCGGTAGACGCATGGTTTTAGCCCCACCATCGGCCGTCCTTGAAATGGTTTTCCGTGGTTTCCCATTTTCAACACCAAGCAAATGCTGGGACGGTACCTTCTGACAGGTCACGGCCGCTTCCTTCCACATCCTTGCCCAGTTTCATTCATCATCATTCATTCCATCTCTCATCCCGACGCGCAGGTCACCCACGGGCGTCGACTGGAAAGACCTGCACTCGGCCTCTCAGGAGGTCACTCGACAAAAAAAAAAGCGCTCTAGTGTCGAGGATCTTAGATATCTAACTTCCTTGACTTTCATAGCGTTCCAACGAACGACAAAATTCGACATGCAAACTGCCCTCTGGGCATCAAATAACAAAGCTTGCACCCGGCACCGAGGCCATACGATATTATTATTGTTATAGTTATTGATATTAGTCTGATTTTTTATATCAGGACAATACGCAACACCCTCAAGAAGAACTCGCAAGCGTAACCTGCCGACAATCCTGAAACTTGCTAATTTATTTTAGGGGTTTGGAACATCTTGGTCATCGGCCCAATGTACTTGGGTGTGTGTTCAATTTGTCTGATAACCTGTGTTTCTGTATTGATTCTAGTAGTGTGTGAAACTGTACTTGAAATAAGATACTAAGCGGGAGTATTTACCTGGAGCGAGTATGGAAAACTGAGGGGATAAACCACACTCAGGATAAACGCTGACGGCACCGGGATTGGAACATCCAACTTCCAACTCCCATGGTAGTCGTGGCAAGTGAATTAACGCGCACGACTACTCCGCAGAGCGTGCTGAAACTTTATATACAACATCATTATCATCACCATCACCATCTATACTGGTATTACGATCAAATAACAAAGCTTGCACCCGTCACTCGAGGCCATACGATATTATTATTGTTATTGTTGTTGATATTAGTTTGATTTTTGCTGCGCAACTGTGCTTGTAGAATCGTACACAACAGCCGCGAGGGCAGCTGCAGCCAGTCTTGAGATCGAAGGTTCGAATCCAGGCGCTAACAGCGGCTATCCTGAGTGTGTATTTTTCCCGCGGTTTTCCACACTCCAAGAAAATGCCGGGATAGAACCTTACTTCCAGTTCCGGAGCACCTGCCCCATCCCCATCCCTAATCACGTTACACGCACTACCACAGTCATCACAAAAATACAGGTTATCAGACACGTTCAACACATACACAACTACACGAGACTGATGACCAAAATGTCCAAAAATGAATTAACAACAAGGTATTATTGTACAATGTGTTGTAACCTGGGCAGTTCGTTTTGCTTCCCAATAGAGACCATGGCCTTTGTTAGGTACCATCTCAGCATTTACTTGGAATGGAAGTAGGAATACCACTTCCAGGGTGGCTGAGCTAGGAATCGAACCGACCCCTTTCTCAGATTTGCCTCATGAGGCTGAGTGTACCCCGTCCAACCCTCAGACCACAATTACATTTGTTGACAGAGCCCGGCATGGAACCCGGGCCCTCCGCGGTGACAGCCAAAAATACTAGCCAGTATGCAGCGAGGCGGAGGACTGATGATGTTGATTCTTTAAGGGCTTTGCGACATCACGGGCACTAGCCCCATGTGTGTACAAGTTGTCTGATAACCTGACAACCTTCTCAGATGTTTTCTTGTTGTGGTCTGGCCTATTGTGGTGTTTGAAGCCATATTTTCAGAGTTGCCTTAGTAAACAGGAGTTTAGTGCTTTTCAGTCGGTCAACACGAATGTACCCAAAAGAGATGGGTTATGCCCTAATCCTGAAATAAATTACATGAGATTAATAAAACACTAGGATGACCAGTTTCGATCGTCAAGCGATCATCATCAGATCCATTACACTTAGGCTACAAAATCTATGTTTGAAATACAGGTGAAAATATTTACAATATGTACAATTATTTAGTTGCAGTATTGGTACTGCAACTGTCAGTGTATACTAAATGCAGTATATATGTTAGGTGAAATGCTAAATGGTGATAGCTATCCGGAGATTGTACTTTAGAGAGATTATATGGTTGTAAACTATGGTTAAACTATAAAATTTTAGGCTAACTACTTATCTGATTGTCTTCCGTACTACAGCTACTCGCAGTTTTCGTGCTCACTGGAACTCACTGTGCGGTCAACTGCGGTGGTTATCTTAACGACTGGTTTTTCCCTGCCTTCTCCCCCCTGTCCGTACGTGCTGTGGGGAGTGATAGCGATGTGTTTATATGAGGTGTTGCCAACCTAGATAAGATGTAGGCTATGTTATTGAATGAGGTGGGTCTACAACTATTAAAGACCGTGGGTTAGCCCTCGCCACGCGTGGAGCATAACCTATTCGAACTAAGCGTTGACGGTCTTATGAGGACGTCCCGGCACCTTTAATACTGCCGCGAATATGGGCCTTGGTTTATTGCAGAAGAAAAGTACATCGTACACCTGATCCAGATAACATTTACCTATTAAAACCCCCCTAATTTCCCCCCTTTTTTTATCTAGCTTGGCTGTGTCGCTAAATTGTGTTTTGTTTCCGACAGGGTGTGGTTTTAGTAGCGTGAAGAGGGGTGAGCTCTCCATGAACGTGTGTTCATTTAGATTGTTGGGATTGTTTCGTTTGGCTAGGTGTATCTCGATTGCTTCCTTTATGTCAAGAGCTCTGCCTTTCGATTCGTGATGGATTATTTTAAGGTCCGACTCTATGTTGGTAAAGCTGTGCCCTGCGTCACACATATGTTCGCACACGGCTGAATGTGTTCCGTATCTTATCGCATTCCTATGTTCATTATAACGTGTGTCTACTCGCCTTCCACTCTGCCCGATATAATTAGCTTGACAATCGGTGTCTTGGCACGTTATAGAATATACCCCTGACCTTGAATACGGGTCACGTTTATTTAGATTACTATTTAGGAGGTGCCTAGCGGTTGTGTTTTTCGTCGTGAAAGCTATCTTTATGCCTTGTTTTTTGAATAGGTTAGTGATTTTATATGTATTCGCATTCACATAGTTGAAACGCGCAAATTTTTTCTCATTACTGTCCGGTTTGGGAATCGTTTTATCTTTATTTTTATGTTTGGCTATAATTTGATTTATTTTGCTTGGCGAGAAGTTGTTTTCCTTTGCTATTTGCATAATAGTTCTTATTTCCTTATTATAGTTGTCTTTTGACCTTGGTATGTTTAAAGCCCTGTGAACCATTGAATTGAAACCCGCTAGTTTGTGCGTACTGGGGTGATTAGACTGATTGTCGATTGCATGCGAGGTTTGTGTTGCTTTCCGGAATATGGAATATGGAATATGAAAGACCGGAAAATAAATTATCTTGATATAACTATTGATCGTAAAGACAACGACCTTTCATATTCCATATTCCGGAAAGCAACACTAACCTCGCATGCAATCGACAATCAGTCTAATCACCCCAGTACGCACAAACTAGCGGGTTTCAATTCAATGGTGCACAGGGCTTTAAACATACCCATGTCAAAAAACAACTATAATAAGGAAATAAGAACTATTATGCAAATAGCAAAGGAAAACAACTTCTCGCCAAGCAAAATAAATCAAATTATAGCCAAACATAAAAATAAAGATAAAACGATTCCCAAACCGGACAGTAATGAGAAAAAAATTGCGCGTTTCAACTATGTGAATGCGAATACATATAAAATCACTAACCTATTCAAAAAACAATGCATAAAGATAGCTTTCACGACGAAAAACACAACCGCTATGCACCTCCTAAATAGTAATCTAAATAAACGTGACCCGTATTCAAGGTCAGGGGTATATTCTATAACGTGCCAAGACACCGATTGTCAAGCTAATTATATCGGGCAGAGTGGAAGGCGAGTAGACACACGTTATAATGAACATAGGAATGCGATAAGATACGGAACACATTCAGCCGTGTGCGAACATATGTGTGACGCAGGGCACAGCTTTACCAACATAGAGTCGGACCTTAAAATAATCCATCACGAATCGAAAGGCAGAGCTCTTGACATAAAGGAAGCAATCGAGATACACCTAGCCAAACGAAACAATCCCAACAATCTAAATGAACACACGTTCATGGAGAGCTCACCCCTCTTCACGCTACTAAAAAAACACACCCTGTCGGAAACAAAACACAATTTAGCGACACAGCCAAGCTAGATAAAAAAGGGGGGAAATTAGGGGGGTTTTAATAGGTAAATGTTATCTGGATCAGGTGTACGATGTACTTTTCTTCTGCAATAAACCAAGGCCCATATTCGCGGCAGTATTAAAGGTGCCGGGACGTCCTCATAAGACCGTCAACGCTTAGTTCGAATGGGTTATGCTCCACGCGTGGCGAGGGCTAATCCACGGTCTTTAATAGTTGTAGACCCACCTCATTCAATAACATAGCCTACATCTTATCTAGGTTGGCAACACCTCACATAAACACATCGCTATCACTCCCCACAGCACGTACGGACAGGGGGGAGAAGGCAGGGAAAAACCAGTCGTTAAGATAACCACCGCAGTTGACCGCACAGTGAGTTCCAGTGAGCACGAAAACTGCGAGTAGCTGTAGTACGGAAGACAATCAGAGAAGTAGTTAGCCTAAAATTTTATAGTTTAACCATAGTTTACAACCATATAATCTCTCTAAAGTACAATCTCCGGATAGCTATCACCATTTAGCATTTCACCTAACATATATACTGCATTTAGCATACACTGACAGTTGCAGTACCAATACTGCAACTAAATAATTGTACATATTGTAAATATTTTCACCTGTATTTCAAACATAGATTTTGTAGCCTAAGTGTAATGGATCTGATGATGATCGCTTGACGATCGAAACTGGTCATCCTAGTGTTTTATTAATCTCATGTAATTTATTTCAGGATTAGGGCATAACCCATCTCTTTTGGGTACATTCGTGTTGACCGACTGAAAAGCACTAAACTCTTGTCTGGCCTATCTTTGTGCAAAATCGAAAAGTTCACGCTTGTGAAGTTCCGTTGCGGTAATAGTAGATATTTGACCTTGATAATGATGATGATGATAATTGTTTTAAGGGGCCTAACATCTAGGTTATCGGCCCCTAATGGTTTGCGTGATAGTGAAAGATGAGATGAGAATTAAAACTATAACTAATACTAACTACAACTTACATATTATAAGAAGAAATGGTAAACAAATAAAGGATAAGGCAAACAAAGGACCGGAAGAAAAGAAATGCCCTCAACCCTCGGAGAATGAGGATTTAGGAAGGAAGGAGAGCCATGAAAGGCAGATAGGAAAGGGGGGAAAGAGGAGAGGGCCCGCCCCAAAGTCAGTGGAAAAAGAGGAAAAACGGACCCAGCTCAGAATCCCTCGGGATCGCCAACTCCCGAACTCACCAGTCGTGAGCCCCTGAGGGTGTAGAAATATCCAGGGTGCTCCGAAATGGTGGGGCTACATACACCCTGCCTCCTTGAGGGCCTTGAGCAGTAGGCAGGAGATAACATGGAAAGAAAAAGAAGGCTGACCCCTCGCAGAAGGAGGGGTTCAGGAAAGATGAGACGAGGGCCAATTCTGGTGGGAAAGGAAGAGACTCCCTAGGCCTCGGATACCCTAATACCATCGGGGTCGGCAAAGAAAAGAGTTGACCCAGGGAGGTCGACAGGAAAGAAGACGGAGAGGAGCCCGGCACAAGTAAGTGGAAGCAATGCCTGACTCAGCTGGGGTCCCATGGTCACCAACCCACGTCCCACTAGATGTGAGCCCCTGGGGGATGACCTTGATAAAGCCCCATTCACAGATATGGGTTAAATTTCGGCATTCCACATTCTCACGAAAAATTCATTCATTTCTCTTTTTAATCATGACCGTGAAAATCTACGAGGTGTGATTAGAAAGTTATCATCGAAGATAATCAGTTCTACACGCTCACAGTTAATTCGTTACACATTATGTTACACTTTATTTTATCATTACACCAAACATATTGGTCAGATAATGCGGTGGAATATAACTATAAGTATGGTATTTCAAAACATGAATTGTATGAATTCAATAGGAGACCTCTCATACTCAAACCCGAATCCCCTGCATTCCGGAGGGTTGAACTCTTGCGTTGTGTTGCACATACACTACGTGTTCCAAAAGCGGTCTCATTAACGTTTTAAAATATGTTAACTTTAAAAGTGATGCCGGCCTCGAAAGTCATTCTAATGAATCGTTAATGTATTGGTGGCAGTTTGACAATAGCTCTTCGAGCACCTGATTCGACAAAGGAGAACGTAGTATCTAGATCTTGATCCATCAGATCATTCCACAATCAATACATATATTCAGGTGGCAGGACCATGCCACAAACTCTGTACAGTATATGTATTTCCACAAGGACATCCGCCCGGCATTCCGGGAGACCATTATGATCCAGCATAATATATAGGTGCATTGTTTGTTCTCCAGTACATACAGTATAAGATACACCATATAAATGGTTATGCAGCATGTTGATTGAAGATCTCAATATGCCAAAGCAGACCTTCTCAAGATCATCCTCGATGATGCCAATGAAAAATGAAAATCCTCAGCCTGCTTCCAGTCTCCGACCGGGTCAGGAAAGGAATGAATGAAGCCCCCATCTAGCGGCGAGGATATGAACTGTGCCGGCTGCCGAGGCCTGACGCACTCCTCTGGGGCAATGATTAAATGAATGACAGATGAAATGAAATGATAGTGGAAAGTGTTGCTGGAATGAAATTTTGACAGGGAAAACCGGAGTACCCGGAGAAAAACCTGTCTGCCTCCGTTTTGTCCAGCACAGATCTCACATGGAGTGACCGGGATTTTAACCACGGACCCAGCGGTGAGGGGCCGGCGTGCTGCCGCCTAAGCCACGGAGTTGTTAGAATTATTAAGTTCTATTGCAGCGAAACAGCTACTCTGTACGTCTAAGTAAGGAAGGGTCAATGAAAGGATTTTGGAAGGAAGCTGGCCATGGACCTTTTGGATGGAACCATCCCGGCATTTGCGTAGTGGTGAAAATGGGGAAATTTGAAATCCATTTTCAGAATGTCCAATGCGAGATTCGAACCCACGCTCTCCCAATGCTAGCGAGGCAGGAGCTAACGCGTTAGCGCTCTTGGCCGCCGTGGCCGGTAATATTTGTTACAATCACTACCAGATATCGATGGTGTTAGAACAAAATAGATACTTTAATGACTAGTAATTAAAATGATAATGTATTAATGCAAACTTTGAAGGAGCAATGCTAATAGGTCAGTTGAGTCTTACCTGGTCATTTCCGGCACACTGGTTCATTCCTACCAATGACTAACACTTGAAATGGCAATGTTCCGTTTCCTATGGCCTATTTCATCTTTTGAACTGATAGGCAAATGAAAAGAAATCTTGTACATTTTGACTGTTCTCGCGATGAGTCACGGGACCTCCCATTTTACGTGGAAACAGAACCACCAGACGTGACATTTAACCTCGAAAATACCACACGCATTTCCTAAACAAGACGTCACTAAACAACCATTTTTAAGTGCGCATTCCGGGGCGTGGATCATTCTAGGCAAATGAAAACGAGCAAGCCTTATTTGTCTTCACAATGATAATTTTCAGGTTTTTTTTTCGTGTTCTTAGGGTAATATAGCCCTACTGTATATCAGGCACACGTATTTGTGATAGTTTATTGTTGTAATTAGTGTTCCTGTTCTAGCTCATCTCAGGACTTCTTTGTTGGTCGTTGGTGTGATTTCCGAAATATGCAGCACCTATTCAACCTTAAGTGACAACCGACTGCGCCAGTATTTGATCCTGATACTTTGTGGACACAGCGGACAAGATCCTTGCCTACTATGCTAAGTAAACCGATATTTACACAATCAGACTGATACTTCATCTGGATATTTCAATCCACAATGATTAGTTATGATATTTTTCTGCTTTTTACAATGGATTATTGTCATTATTATTATTATTATTATTATTATTATTATTATTATTATTATTACCGACAGTAGTGGCTACGCTGGCTAAAGCGCAGTGATAGGTCATGGGGCCAAGCTCTCTGCTGACTCGGTAGACGCGTGGGTTCGAGCCCCACCGTCGGCCGTCCTTGAAATGGTTTTCCGTGGTTTCCCATTTTCAACACCAGGCAAATGCTGGGACGGTACCTTCTGACAGGCCACGGCCGCTTCCTTCCACATCCTTGGCCAGTTTCATTCACCATCATTCATTTCGTCTCTCATTAACTCCTCTCATGAGGTTGGCGTCAGGAAGGGCATCCGGCCGTAAAAACCATCGCCACTAAGACTTCCATCGCATCTCATCCCCGACCCCGTTGGAAAACGGGAATAATAAGGGATAGACATACATACATTATTATTATTATTATTATTATTATTATTATTATTATTATTGAAACATCCTGCATATACTAGATTCTATGAGTTATAAAAGTGCGGTTCTTTAATTAGGCTATTCTATACTGAATGGGAGCGATACAATCTTGAAGAATCTCTCTCCTAGTATTTCCTTTTCTATTATGGCATCTACAGGATGTTTCCAGAGATTATTAGAATATAGACTTCAATGATGCTGGCGATGGGCACAGTGGTCAATTTCAGATAGGAATCACTGGTCTAGAAACACTTCCATTGCCTGGTAAACGTCCGAATTCTTGTGGGATATATTCTTGAACGTTCCTTGTTAACGTGCGGCTCACCTTTAAAATCTAGCTTTTTTATATCGTATGGCCTCGGTTCCGGGTGAAAGCTTTGTTATTTGACACCCAGAGGGTAGCTTGCATGTCGAAAAATCTAGATGAGCGGATATGTTAACATTCCATGGCTGCCTGGGGGCAAGGCTTTCCTAGCGCGAGGCACAGCGTTGTCAACTTTCCACCGGAGCCACTGAAAGCAAGCAGCGAAACTGGATAGAACTACGTGCAGATGTGCAACACTGGACACCTGACCCAGCGTGATACGTAAACTGGCTACCAGGGCGGGGCTTGGGAGTCACGTGGAGAGATAGAGGAAGCATTCTATTGGTCAACAACCGTCAGCTATTGGTCAGTAGCGAACAATGGTTATTGTCGGCGCGTGCTACTGCCTGACGCTTGAGTCACCGCTCGTTAACCAGGAAAGTGAGGGAACTATACAGTAGGATCATTGCATACATCACTACGAATTTTATGTGTGGATATACTACGTGTATTTACTGTCACTACAACCCCACACTGTGAAGAGGTTTTTCAGGTGGGTACTCACGAAAAATCGGGGAGAGGGTAGGGGTTGTAACCCCCCTCCCCTCGCGAAAAAACGGGATTGTCACTCTTGAGGGGGCAACCTTGGAGCTAGTCAATACATAAGGCGGTCTATACTTACATCCACCCCTATCCCCAGAAATTATTGATGTAAACTGGCGTTCCCCAATCACGATAGGCATGGCGCAGTTCTTGCTCGCATAGTGGGACAGCCATCAATAAGCACGTTTAATGCAGGTCATGGCAGCGTATGAATATGCTGCACAGTATTACACCCAACGATTCGTAAAGTGTTGTATCTCACGTTACTAGGTATCCCAAAATCTGCCAGGTGAGGGGATATCCTTTCTCAAACTCATACTTGTGCCCATCACACGGAAACACCCTATACAACGCATAAAACATCCATTTAGTTTTGCATTGAGAAAGATGTGCTGCACCTCACAATAGGCAGAGTTTACTTGTGACAGTTCCTCCCCTTCCGCCCCCTCACCATCTTTTCATTCCCCCACCAACAGCACGTGGTCCCCCAGAGTTGATCACCTATCCATTTTCTGACTACACTCAATGCTGCTTAGCTCCACAGATCTTACGCGAGCTGGTGTTTCAACATGACCAAGCCGTTAACAGTTTTGCATTAAAGAGTTCAAAATTGATGCAAAGCCCCACTATCTTGACCAAGTGTAGAAAAATGCTTCGCGTTAAATATTTCCGTCCACCAAATAATCTGCAAGTCAATTCAATTTAAATTCCCAACCCCGAACTCATTAGTGTATGACTGGCAGCGTGGCTCAGTGGAGTAACGTTCTTGCCTGCTGCTCCCGAGGTTGCAGGATCGAAATTGGTACAGTCAGTTGGCATTTGAGGGTGCGCAAATGCGAGGGAGCCATGTCTGCAGATTTACTGGCACGTTAAAGATCCCATATATGGGAAAATTCCGGCCCCCAGCGTCTCTAAAATCCGCAGTAGTTAAAAGGGACGTAACACCAATAGCATTATTATTAGTATTATTAATAACTATTATAATCATTAGTAAGTGGTTTCGGTGCGCAGTTGGTAGCATGCTGAACTGCTGTGCCCAAGATAGCGAGTTCAAACCCGGCCGAAGTCGTCGGATTTTTTAAGAGCGTTAAAAATCCTTCAGTATGTCTTCCTTTGGAGGGGAAGTAAAGCCGGCGGTCCCATGTCATAAATTTATGGCATGTAAAATATCCTTCCACAGACTAAACTTGTGTGAAGCTAAATTTCTAGGTTAGATTTCGTTGGAACGCTCTATCAAAGTTCAAACGTTCACCACTAGGAATCAGTGACATCTGAAAGCGGAAGTTGGAACAACTTGAAATTTAACGGGACTTGTAGCTCACCCTATGGGTGTCCGCTTGAAGCACCTACAGCCTCTGGCGAGCCGAACATGTCCTCGGACACTCCCGGCACAAAATGACATACGATAAATAAATAAATAAATAAATAAATAAATAAATACAAAATAATAAATAAATATAATCATTAGTGTATACTAAGCCTCCGTGGCTTAGGCGGCAGCACGCCGGCCTCTCACCGCTGAGTCCGTGGTTCTAATCCCGGTCACTCCATGTGAGATCTGTGCTGGACAAAACGGAGGCAGACAGGTTTTTCTCCGGGTACTCCGGTTTTCCCTGTCAAAATTTCATTCCAGCAGAACTCTCCACTATCATTTCATTGCATCTGTCATTCATTTAATCATTGCCCCAGAGGAGTGCGTCAGGCCTCGGCAGCCGGCACAGTCCATATCCTCGCCGCTAGATGGGGGCTTCATTCATTCCATTCCTGACCCGGTCGGAGACTGGAAGCAGGCTGTGGATTTTCATTTCATTAGTGTATACTGAAAATAAAAGTTTTCTGTTCCACCCAAGGTTGACACTTCTGCTGTGGAGACAAGTTGTTTACATATGAATTCCGTTGCGAATAGGAATGTTAGTTATGATCATGTAGGAAGCGGGTATGTGTGCCAACAGTGGATGCTCAGTCAAGGACACAAGACTGGGCCACTCATAGAGACAGGAATCATACATTCCTTGGGCTCGGCACAGCTCGGTGAGATGCAGAGAAAGTGCCCTTCCAAGAGCTCATCACCACATTCTTCCTGGCTTACCAGAATAAAGGGCACGCCACCAGCTGGAATTTCTAATCTTTAAATATATGATTAATGTTCATGGAAATCATTTGAGTGTTCACACTCCCTCAATGTACTTTTTGAAACGTCTGAGTTAAGGTTCTTTGAGTTGACGTACAGTGATGAAGACTATATCGTCTGCATCAACCCCCAGAGTCAAAGGAATTTACCATGTGACCATAAAACCTCACAGACCGGCCGGAAACTGGATCCTAGACCCTTCATACCAAAGTCTAACTTGCAGTAGTAACTAGGTACTGCTTATTTTAGGGACTAGATATACGTCACTAACAGTCAACAGCCCTGTGTCGTCGTATATATGTGAGGATTATTATTGAAAACCAATGTCATTGTGGTATTGAGACCTATGTGTGTAGTTTTAATATTTTGGGTACAAGTGACCCGAGTCTTGAATTAAGGGCCGGATGTATCTCACCATTTTAGTCTGTTTTGATTTATGAACAAATAGGCTTATGAGATCACCTTTTGTCCGTGTGTGTGTGTGTGTGTGTGTGTGTCTAATAACTTCTAAACGGCTGGAGCGATTTCAATGAAACTCGGTAAGGCCATAGTACTATTTTGATCGATCCCGAACGTGCCCTTCGAATTTTATTACGTCACACCAATCCAACATGGCGGCTGTGCGAAATATTTAACCGGCATTCCATATCTGCAAACCTATTACTGATATCATCCTGAAATTCTGTACGGTTATAAAGGGCACTACTAAAGGTTCACCTATGTAACTTTCAAAACGCTGTTACCTACAAAACCAACATGGTGGCCAAGCGTAGTTGAAACATTTAAGTATGTTTTTCTCGTGATTTAACCATCCGAACGAAGTGAAACGTGGTTCAGAAAGAGTTTATATACATTGTAATGCTTTGACATCTAATTTAGTTCAAATTGTTTACAGAACCTCAAATTGGCGGCTGTGCGAAATTTTTAAATTAAGTTTTCGTTTCACTTGTCCTAATCATGCGATCGAAGTCAACGTTTGAATAATTAACGTACGCAATAATCGGCATCTAATAGTGCATAACTCTATGGCCTACATATATAAAAATACAGCATGGCGACCATCCAAAATGTTCAGATGGTTCTCAATATTTATTCATCTATGACAGCAATCAAACTCAAATTGTGTGTGTTGCTAGAGCCTATAAACATAAGTTCACCTATAGGACTTTCAATAAACTCGTGATCACAAATCCGGCATAACAGTAACTGTTATTATTTTTGGTACATAACAGAAACTGTTATTAATTTTGGCAAGCAACGGTAACTATTATTATATTTTGTACATAACAGTAACTGTTATTTATTTTGGTAAGTAATGGTAACTATTATTATATTTTGTACATAACAGTAACTGTTATTTATTTTGTACAAGGAAGGTGCCTCCCCGTAGATCGTTTCGCAGATGATATGCCATTACAGACGATCGGGCGTACCCTGGGCAACGTTAGGAGTCATCCTAGCGGCAGATCCTTCCACCACCAGGACAACGAAAATGAGTCCGAAAGGCTTTTTTCAAAGCCAGTTCTGATTGAAATCTCCATTAATATCGAAGGGATATCGTACGAAAAAGAAGTTTTGCTATCAGACATATGCAAACACACAAACTGTGACTTTCTTTTGATACAAGAGACCCACAGGGGCCCAGATGATCGGAGGCCAAAGGTAAACACGCTCAATATGGGAGTGCAATATTTGTCAAATCGGACCTTCTTATTCTATCCACGGACTTAACGGCAGAAGAAGACATAGAAATCCTTACTGTTGAAGTCCAGTCATGCACAGTAACATCAGTGTATAAACCACCCAAGGCAGACTTCAGTTTCAAGGAACCAAATAACGTCAGCAACAAATCAACGAAACTGGTTATGGGTGACTTCAATTGTCACAGCTCATCATGGGGATACAGGAAAACGGACATGAATGGAGAAGATCTTGAAGAATGGGCCGAAACCATGGAACTGAAGCTCATACATGACCCGAAGAAACCACATCTTTCAATAGTGGGAAGTGGCGCTTTGGATATAACCCTGATAACATTTTAGTAAGTGAACATATAGCCCACCAGTCGAAGAAGGATGTTATGGAACCAATCCCACGCTCTCAGCATCGACCTATTATCTGTGTTGTGGAAGCAGCTGTGGTGCCACAGAAAATCCCATTCCAAAGGCGATTTAATTTTAAGAGAGCGCAGTGGACTAATTTCACAGAAGATCTGGATAGTGAAGTGGAAAATGTGGAACCTCTCCCAGAAAAGTATGATCAGTTTGTCGACTTATTGAAAACCATCTCACGAAGACATATCCCGAGGGGCTGTATAACTACATACATTCCAGGACTTGACAAAGATTCAAAAGTACTGCTGGGGAAGTACGAACAACTATTCAATGAAGATCCTTTCTCTGAAGAAACAATTCAAACAGGTGAACAGCTGATGTCTACCATATCTGCTTCCAGAAGAGAAAAGTGGTGCAATCTGGTGACACAGTTAGACATGAAGCATAGCAGTAATAAAGCATGGAAATTGCTGAAAAACCTTAGCGGTGACCACACTAGAGTTTCTTCTGAAATGTCAAATGTAACTCCTGAGCAAATAGCTCATCACCTGCTACTAAATGGCAAAAACAAAAGGCGATCTGATAGGACCCAGCACCAAAGATATGCTGAAGAAAATTATTTTATTGCTTGCCCTTACACTTTAGCGGAACTAGACGTTGCCATGCGGTGCATGAAGAATAATAAAGCTCCAGGAGTAGACGATCTACGAGTAGAACAAATAAAAGAGATTCGGGCCCGGTACTAAAAAGTGGGTTTTAAATCTAATTAACAACTGCATCTCCATGTTACAGATATCCAAAATCTGGCGTAAAGCTAAAGTGTTAGCCTTATTGAAACCTGGAAAAGATCCGACAGACCCCAAGAATTTTCGGCCAGTCTCGCGTCTCTGTCATCTCTACAAACTGTTGGAAAGAATGATCTTGAACCGCATATCGGGATATGTAGACCAAAACCTCATTAAACAACAGGCAGGATTTCGCCCGGGAAAATCATGTTGTGGTCAAATCCTCAACCTAACTCAGCATATAGAGAATGGGTACGAGAGAGGGCAGATTACAGGTGTAGCATTCGTAGATCTAACAGCTGCGTATGACACAGTAAATCATAACAGACTCGTAAGGAAAATTTATACCATCACCAAGGACTACCGATTAATGCAGTTCACCCAATGTCTACTACAAAACAGACGGTTCTTTGTCACCTTGAATAGCAAGAAAAGCCGATGGAGAGTCCAGAAGAACGGCCTTCCTCAAGGCAGTATGCTGGCACTATTGCTGTACAATATCTACACCAATGACCACCCTGTCGGAATGAACACAAGATCTTTCATTTATGCCGACGATACAGCAGTTGCAGTCCAAGGAGGTACGTTCGATGAGGTGGAAACGAAGCTGACTACAGCCCTCGAAGTCCTGGCAGAGTACTATGACAATAACCACCTAAAACCTAATCCAACCAAAACACAGGCCTGTGCGTTTCACTTGAGAAATAGACAAGCTAGGAAAAAAACTTGAAGTAACTTGGAGGGGAAAACAACTACAACACTGTGACACCCCTACATACCTCGGAGTAAAGCTCGACCGCTCACTCACGTTCAAAGACCATTGCGAGAATATGAAGCTCAAAGTCTGCAGCCGAAATAATATCATACGCAAGCTCACTAACTGCACATGGGGGGGGCTCAACCAAGTGTACTACGTACGTCTGCTCTAGCTCTATGTTACTCCACTGCAGAATATGCAGCACCAGTCTGACAGAACTCCGCACACGCCAGGAATGTTGACACCGCTCTCAACGAGACAGGCCGCATTATAACAGGTTGTCTACGACCAACTCCAGTTGACAAAATCTACCATCTTGTAGGCATAGCACCTCCGGATATTAGAAGAAGAACAGCGGCTGAGGTTGAGAAGAAAAGACAGGAAAATGATCTTAGGCATCCCATGTTTGGAAGTGAAGCATCACGTCCCAGGTTGAAGTCAAGAAAGAGCTTTCTTCGAACAACTGAAGCAATTGCCACAACATCCGCTCGCCGTATAGAGCTATGGCGAAACAAGACACCTGGAAGTAATGGCCAAACCCGAAAGGAAGAGCCGGCTGCTGGTTTTCAACTACCTTTATCAGACGTGGAAGACGTTAAACAGACTGCGATCTGGAGTGACGCGGTGCAAACAAAATTTGACGCGGTGGGGCTACATTACTGAAGATGCAACCTGCGAATGTGGAGATATTCAAGATGTTGAACACCTCTTGGTCTGCCCGAACTTGCCTGAAGCCTGCACGCTGGATGAACTGGTTTCAGCAAATGCTCGTGCAATCAAGGCTGCCGAGTTCAGGGCCTCAAAATCGATTTGATGTGTTCAAAATTTGTGTGTGTATTGTGAATATGTTTTGAATTGTAAATAGCTGTATTGTACAGTCCTGGATACGAATATATATATATATATATATATATATATATATATATATATATATATAACGGTAACTGTAACGTGGTTACGTCTAAGGATCAACTTACCCAGCCCTGCCTGCAACACATAGGCCTATTCCTTCTACAAACAGGGATGACCAAAATATTGTTGTTACGTGAGGGGTTGAACTAGCAACTCATCCGAGATAATTTGACTGGGTGATATCAGCTTCATCGGACACACAAGCAAGCTTCCCTACGTCCACGTGTGATTTTATACAGAATGGCTATCCCTTAATACCTGATGTTTCAAGAAGATCAGCACCTTCATCTCCCAAGGTTCCTTGATGATCATTGAGTCTAAAAATCCATTTGACAAATCAAAATAGTAAATAATCTAGAATTCATATCAGGTGAACATTTTTGTTTTAGGAAAGGCAACGTCGAGGTTATCTGCTCTTGAAATATTTATGTGGGTTTAAAATTTCCCCACGCCCACAACTCGTTACTTATGGGTCGTGGTATGACATCCACGGGGCTATTGACATTTTGCCTTGAAAATCCCACAATCATTACTCAGATTCGAACCCAGTCCACCTTGTTGAGAAGCGAGCAACTGGAATATTATTTACCATTTGCATTAAACGAGTTATAGTTGTGCTGTTTTGTTGTTCATTCATTTAGGAACTCTGTGACATCGTGGTCATTTAGCCCCGTGTACTTAGGTGCTAGTGTATAAAGGGTTTTATGATAACCTGTGTTAGTGTGGTGCCTTTAGTACTGTATTTGTAATGCAGGTAAGCATTGGGAAGGAGGTGGCCATGGCCCTAAGTTAGGAACCATCCCAGCAGTAAAAGTGGGGAAACTGCGGAAAACCATTTCTTGAATGGTTGAGATGGGAATCGAACCCACTTCCTCTCAGTATTGCCTCACGGTGAAGTTCAAGTTCTAGTTAAGTTTTAGTTCAAATTATGTCCAGTTCTATTTTTCTAGCGCATATAGGCTACCTGAAGCACTATTTTAGTGCATATTTAAGCACTATGAGCGGTATATTTTAAGATTATCGGTGTATATATTTCCCATTCTCAGCGATACGTACGATAGGGAGTCCTCCATGTCAAAGGGGATGTTGGAGCTTTAAGAACTGTTAACGACTGCAAATGTCCTCCGCACTGCGGATGTCGCTGTAATCTCCACAGCTCTAACAGATCCAGGTGTGCTAAATCCCATATTTGGCGAGCCCAGATCAAAGAGTGCTAATTAGACATTAGCAAGCACAGGATTACGGTGTGGGCAATTAGAGTTCTCTTTGTGATGCTATCACAGGCTGCATAAAACACCGCGAGCTATCACTGCCATTAGCGCTATCTTAGCAAGCAGCACGAAATATATCACAATAAACTAGAGGAAATGTAATGGGAGAGTTGAAACCTGAGCCTATAACAGAAGACGTGAGAAAAGATCTTATTTCAGATTACTATTTGTATAGGTAATGTAGCAAGTACTTTAGAGGATTACAAAAGTAGCTATTACCATGGAGAAATAAAGAAATGAATAAATGAACCATTGTTACGGCCGATAATGTTAGCTTCCCATTCTACAGTAGTGAAGTCTGTGGGTAAAGCTCTCAGTTTTTAACAAATTGACTCTTGTCATACGATATACGTATGTTGTTTTCAGTGTCAACAAAAAAAACGACGAAATGTGTTGCCAACATAAGACATTAATAAAGCGAAACATAAAATCACTAAACCTTTGTTGGTGTTTCATGTAAATTGTAAACAAAGGAACAACATTGCGCGTTGTGAGTAGTAAAAGGTAAGGTGCCATAAGAGCTCAGCGATAACACGATGACGATTGCTGTTTTCAGGGGCGGAACAGTGAGGTCATCTGCCCCATGAACGATAGCAGACACTGTACTTTGTTATAGAAAAATTGTAGAACACGATAATTGGCTGATTTTTATCAAATTCTTACAAGTTATTGGTCCAAATCGAACTAGTGGCAGGAGTGGAATAGTTATTCTAATTACATCATCACCATGGGGAAGATGACCATCGCTGTTCCACCCCTTAAAGTAACAATAACATCATCACCATGACACGTGGCTTATTCATGATATAAAGTTGTAACTGGGTGTTCGTACAGCATTTACTCTTGAACCCAATTTAACCTTCATCCGGTCGCGCCCGCCGTAGATTACCGTCCTATTCAAAAGAACGCGCGTAGAGCTCATCTGATCACGGCCGGATTTAAGAGACTGCCGCCTATAGGCTAAAGTACATTTGCCGCCCCCCCCCCCCCCTATAGTTCATATTTGCTGAATACGTTTGTTTTATACAACAAAAGGATAGAGTTCAATGGCGTTTTCATCTTTTTACACATAAAGTCCATTTAGTTTTGATAAAACCACTCATTTAATGGCTTAAATAATAAATGTTATAATGAAATTAGTTATCTACTTGTTTGTTTTACTTACATCTTTTAAGACTAATTCAAAATGAAATGGGTTCCGAACTTAATTAATTAATTTGTTCTTGGAGATCAGTGATCACTATTTTACACATATTCTTATATTTTAATGCTAATGACTATCTTTTGCGTAATTGAAGAACTGTGTTCAATTTGAATTAAGTTGTCCTACACGGTGAAATGAAATTACTCAAAATGCAGTTAATTACTGGTTCATTTGTTGAAAAATATACAAACTTCACTAAAACAACTCACCCCACGTAATCTTTATGTTCAAATTTACATCGCTTTCTTACGAGATTTCTAAATGGAAAACTCGTTAATGATGTCCTCATATGAAAGTGTTTTTTTTTTGTTGTATTTGCATCAATACAAAGTAATGAAAGTGAGTGCTTGCCACGGTGGGTGAGTGGTTATAATGTCGGAGTACCAACCCCAAGATTGCAGGTTCGCCCCTGGCCATGGTAAGTGATTTTTGAAGGCGACAAAAATCACGATACTCATGTCATACGTTGTAGGCATGTTAAAGAACCCATTTGAATTCAGTAGGCCGTATTCAATGGCAAAATTAATCTCGGGATTTTCCGCCAACACAAAGTTCCTCCATTCTCTACTCGAAAGCGCTGTAGTGTCAAGGAGTTTAGATATCTAACCTCCTTGACTTTCATAGCGTTCAAAGGAACGACGAAATTCGACACGCAAGCTACCCTCTGGGTGTCAATTAACAAAGCTTGCACCAGGCACCCGAGGCCATACGATATTATTATTATTAATGAAAGCGAGTTTAACCGAATTTCAGAAATACTAGTTCGCAGATAGTTCCCAACTCTTCTAAGGCAGGAAAAACTTTATAAGGACTAAAACATATTTTAAGTAACTAGTATTCTTCAATTCGTACGGAAAATATTATTAAGTCTGAAATACTTCATTTTAGCTTTTGAATGCATTGCCAAACTGCCGCCCCTGAAAATTTGCCGCTCTAGGCTGCAGCCTATTTAGAAATACGGCCCTGCCTCTGATCATTACAAAGTGCGCAAAAGGCACATATATTCTCAAGGTACGATATCCATCGCTAGATGACAGAGGAGTGGCGGTACTTGACGGCGACGTTTTTGCTCAGTTGTTCATCAAAGTGCCAAGGGCGCATTCGAGCGGTAGACTATCGTCACGCGCGACCGGAAGTGCAACTTTTTTTTGCCAACCACCCAAAACAAAATGTGAGTATTTTTCATAGTTTTTCTTCATTTCTAACACATTTCATTCACTATTGTTAGCCCAGTTGCTCATTCTCCCCCAACATCCACACACACGTATGCACACAACACTATCTTTAAAGTTGTCATATAGTGCTTTTTCATTTTTGCCACCACCGTAGGTTCTCTTATTATGGCTTTTTATTGAATAAATGTTTCTATATTTACACCTCTGTATGTCAATTACTTGTTCGATCAACCTCAAAGCCAGTTATTGCGTTAAAAATCCCTCAGTATGCCTTCCTTCGGAGGGGAAGTAAAGCCGGCGGTCCCATGTCATAGATTTATGGCATGTTAAAGAACCTTCCACTAATTGCACCTGCGTGAAGCTAAATTGGATATGTTAAGAATGTAAACAACGTTCTTAGGTTTCTACGTTCGTTGCCAAGAGCCGACTGCGGTGGCGTCTAGTAACTAAGTTCTGAACTTGGCCTGGTAGTCGTTGACGGTGGCGCTTGGCGGCAAAAGTAGGAACTATTTGAAAAATTCTAAGTTGCAGTACTTAAATTAAAAAACAGATAACACACACTAATACAGTCATCACAATTAACACCGGTTAACAGACAGATTCTACACACACCCAAAGTACACGGGGCTACATGACCGCGTTGTCGCAGCCCCTAAACTTAAGTACCAACCAACCAAAGCCAGTCATATTGCCATTGAAAGTGAAAAAAAAACACAATTGAAACAAACGGGAGGACGGTAGGTTACCGTCGATCGACCGCATGGAGGATAAGAGAGACTTTTACACAAGATCACGGAATGATGTAAGATATAATACCTTCCTTGCCCAAAAATTTAGTGGCGCTGGTTCACTATTCTTGTTGACAATCCTGTAGCTCATTGATAAAAGCAGATTCTTTGAGCTGTCATGTGTATGTGATCAGACGGAGATGACGGAGCTTATTGTGCCTGAAATGTCAATGCCACAGCGATGTACACAAAACATAAGGAGAGAGTCGCTAACCACTTCAATGTCAGATTCTGCCCATTAACATTACATGCGTCTTGACTCATCAGTCGTAAAGGCTAATTCTCCTTGACAATTGTAATTTGCTTTTACCAAATCCTTTAGTACTATGCCAGTACCTGGATCTCCAGTTCCATCTTTGGCTGATCAGAGAATTCCTCGTATTCAACCGAGGAGAATCACCCAGCATGTAGAATAACCGACAACTGAGCAATCTACCAGCCGAGTAAATTTAATTTCACAAGACCTTTGCCAACTGACTGTGTCAGATTTCGATATGATACCGCAACATTGGAAATGAGAGCCTAGGGCCTCAATCAAGTGCGCTACAAAGCCAACTACTGCAATCCTCGCACTGAGCTAAGTGATATTCTATTTCGAAAACTGCCGGAAACAGTTTCTTTAGATTTTGCTCCACTGATGGTCTATTTAATAACCACATCAAAAGCGGATTCGGTGGCGAAGTCGGTAGCATGCTCAACTGCTGTGCCCAAGATCATGGGTTCAAACCCGGCCGAAGTCGTCAGATTTTTAAGAGCGTTAAAAATCCTTCAGTATGCCTTCCTTCGGAGAGTAAGTAAAGCTGGTGGTCCCATGTCATAGATTTATGGCATGTAAAAGATCCTTCCACAGACTAAACTTGTGTGCAGCTAAATTGTTAGGTTAGATTTCGTCGGAACGCTCTATCAAAGTTGCAACGTTCACCACTAGGTATCATTGATATCTTGTAGCGAAAGTTGGAACTACTTGAAATTGAACGGAACTTGTAGCTCACCCTAAGGGTGTCCGCTGAAAACAGCTACTGACTCAGGCGAACCGAACATGTCCTCGGACACTCCCGGCACTAAAAGCCATACGATTAATAAATAAATAAATAAATAAATAAATAACCACATTAAAGCCTAGCTGAACGAGTGAGAAAATATTCAGCGAGATCAGAGTCTAGCACTACGCAATTTCCAGCGGTGTTCGCGATTCCCGTGTGACTGGCAGCGCTGTCAGCTCTGCCGAGACAACAAGCAAAGGGCAGGCGGTACTAGAAACTGACAGAAGAAAAATTCAGTAGAGTTATGAAATACATTCTTTCCTGATTTTGTACGGGTGAACCTTGAGCATTTTAAGGGCTTCAGAGGTAGAACATTCAACAGTGCCACATTCTTGAGAGAGACAACGGAGCGATTGTTACGGACTCGGTTCCATTCTCGCTCGGATATATTGAAGCCGTTCCTCAGTGAGCTGGTTCAGGACACAAATACAGGGTCGGTATTTCCCCATTTCTTACACAACCGCAGGGCAACGAACCTCCAGATAACGACGGTTTATCTCACGCAAATAGTTTTGATGTTATGTGGTGTTTTTTTTGCGTATGGCTTTTAGTGCCGGGAGTTTCCGAGTACATGTTTGGCTCGCCAATTTTTATAGCTGCTTCGAGGTGGACACCCAATGGGTGAGCTACACATAGCGTCGCGTGTGGAGTGTTGTCTGGAGAGGAAGGTGTGAATGTAAGGACAAGGAGTTGGAAGGAAGTGGCTGTGGCCTATAGTTTGGGACCAACCCCGGCATTTGCCTGGAAGGAAGATGGGAAACCACAGAAGACCATCTTCAAGGTTGCCGGCGGGGGGATTCGTACCACCTCGCCTCCCGGATGTGAGCGACTGCCAGCAGTCATGCCGTAACCACCACGGCTAACTCACCCGGTATAGTTTTGATACTACGTGTTTAAAAAATACTTCTCAACGAGAAACATCCGCTGTATCGCATTATTGCTATCACGCACTGCCGAGTCCAGATAAACCTACTCAACTGCTAAACTGGGACTATTACACAGATTCGACTTTGAGCTTGAAACCGTACTGTCGGTCAACAGCCATGCCTTGTCCAGCCCACCACGTGGCATGTGTGAGCACCGGTAATAAAATAAAAATAAAATAGCAGAGCGCTAGTCTTTGACCTCTCTTCTCCATCCTTGTATGTGTCGTTCTTCTAGAGAACTGCCCGGGAGCTCTGAAAATACAAAGTTGTGTTGTTCATTTAATTGGGGGCTTTGCGACATCATGGTTATCTAGCTCCGTGTACTTGGGTGTGTGCAATCTATCTGATAACCTGTGTCATTGTGATGTGTGTGTTTGTAATTGAAGCTGGGATTGTGTAGGAGGCGATCGTTACTTTAAGCTAGGCTCCATCCCAACATTTACCGAGAGTAGAAATGGAAATCACGGAAGAACATTTTTGGGATTGCTGAGGATTAAAGCGAACCCACCTCTTCTCAGTTCTGCCACATGAATTTGAGTTTATCCTGTTTCCAGTCCTCAGACTAGAACTACATTTCTTTGGCAGAGCCGGGAATCGAACACAGACCTCAGGAGTGGCAGGCAAGAATGTAAGCCACTGCGACACGTGGCGTACGGCTGTTTATTTACGGTGCTTGTGATAATTATAACGGCCATCGTCGTCGTGTGTTTGTATGTGGAATTTGTTGGATAACCTGTATTATTATGGTGACTGTTCGAACGTGTATACTTGTAAATGGAGCTAGGATTAGGAGGACGGTGGCCGGAGGGAACATTCAAACATTTGCTAAGATTAGAAGTGGGAAAACGAGGAAAGTCACTTTTAAGACTGCTGAGGTGGGAATCGAACCCCCCGACTCTTGAGTACAGTGGCTGTTGTTGTTGATTCATTTAGAGGGCTTTGCGTCATAGTGGTCATATAGGCCCGTGTATTTGGATGAGTTGACGAATCTGTCTTAATAGCCTGTCATTGTTATGGCTGTAGACCCTACTAGTGTGTGTATTTGTAATTGAGACGAGGTGTCAGGTAGGGGGTTGCCTTGGCCTTAATGTAAAAATATCCCCGGCATTTATCTGGAGTATAAGCGAGAAACCACTTCCAGGATCGTTGCCTCCAGTGTGTATCCCATTCCAACCCCCAGACCAGATTTAAATTTCGCGGCAGAGCCGAGAATCGAACTCAGGGCCTGTGGATCTGAAGTCTCAGTACACACTCCTAGACCACTGGTTGGTTGGTTCCTTAGTTCAGGGGATGCGACAACGCGGTCATGTAGCCCCGTGTCTTTGGCTGTGTGTAGAATCTGTCTGATAACCGGTATTAATTGTGATGGCTGTATTATTGTGTATTATCTGTTTTTAATTCACGTGAGGACTGCAGACGTTCGATTTTCAAGTAGTTCCAACTTTCGCAACCAAACGCCACCGTCAACGACCAACTAGTTCTGAACTTGGTTACTAGATGCCACCACAGTCGGCTCCTGGCAACGAGAGTTGGAACCTAAGAGCATCAGTCAAATCTAACCTATAATACAGCTTCACACAAGTGTAATTAGTGAAAGGTTTCATAAATCTATGAAATGTGATCGCCGGCCTTACCTCCCCTCCGAAGGGATGTTTAATGCCCTTAAAAATCCGCCGACTTCGGCCGGTTTTGAACCCACGACCTTGGGCATAGAAGTACAGCATGCTACCAACTACGCCACCGAAGCCACCACTCCTAGACCACGCAGACACTAAACAATTACCAGGATATATGCAAGTGCTCCATCAGTGATGGGAGTGTCAGCACTCGATATTTAAGAAAAAGTTGATATTCATGTCTGTGGAAACAAGCATGCCCAAAGCTATCTGTGATCACACAAGTTGTCATTCATCACGTACTAAAGGCTGTTACGGAATATAATTGGATCATGCTTGCTCATTTATATGCACGCACGCTGTGTTGGTAAAAGAACTACACAAGAACCAAATTAGTAGGACATGCACGACACGTTTGTTTAATAGGTCAACGAACCTCCAACACGTGGGCCGTTAGATAATACCTTGTAATAGGAAGATGCTACTAAAAGCTGGAGCTGTCGCAATCACTAATGGCGAAACTGTGTTAGATATCTATAAGGGGTGATCAGACAAATTAAGGATTAAGATTTTCATTTACAACGTCATTATTCACACTTCCCGGAGTGGGCCTATCATCCATGAAGGGCATTCCATTCTTCTCAGAGCCATGATCATTCAGTCGACTCATATAGTCGTACTAGACAACGATATCCCAAATATAATACTTTTAATGCAAATAAATCAGAAACCTATATGGACATCAAATTGGCAGGTGAAAAGCTAAAGGAAGTAGGAGAATTCTGTTACTGAGGAAGCAAAATAACCAGTGATGGACGAAGCAAAGGGAATATAAAAAGTAGGTTAGCTCAGGCAAGGAAAGCATTTCTACAGAAAAGGAATCTGTTGACATCGAATATAGATTTAGGTATTAGGAAGTCATTTTTGAAGGCCTTTGTCTGAAGCGTGGCACTCTATGGAAGTGAAACTTGGACTATTGGTGCAGCAGAAAAGAGGAGAATTGAATTGTTTGAAATGTGGTGTTACAGGAGATTGATGAAGATCAGATGGGTAGATACGGTTACAAACAATGATGTATTGAGACTAGTGGGAGACGAGAGATGTTTCTGGCGACTGCTAATGAAGAGAAGAGATAGGTTGGTAGGACACATACTAAGACACCCAGGAATAGCAAGCTTAGTTATGGAAGGAAGGGTTGAGGACAAGAACTGTAGGGGTAGACCAAGGTTAGAATATGTTAAACAGATTGCCTCGGATGTAGGGTGTGGTAGCTACAGTATGTAGAGATGAAACGATTAGCTCAGGACAGGGAGGCATGGAGAGCTGCATCAAACCAGTCAAAAGACTGAGGACTCAAACAACAACAACAACAACAACAACAATGCAAAGAGAACAATTTCACGTCCAAGTTCCTAATGAACCATTTTACACACTGTGATGTTGATACCGTTGGTTCAGTGCCAATTGTTTGCTACAATGATGTAGGTTGAACATTGATTTGAACGGGGCCGGGGATGAGTTGCGACGAGAGTCTATGTGGCAGATGGTTTTTACGGCCGGATGCCCTTACTGACGCCAACCTCACGAGAGAAGTTAATGAGAGATGAAGATGATTTAAACTGGGCAAGGATGTGTCAGCATTTGTCTGGAATTGGAAACCACGGAAAACCATTTCAAGAACGTACGACGGTCGGTTTCGAACACCGAGTCCGCAGAGAGCTTGGCCCGATTGCCTAGCGCTGCGCGTTAGCGTGTGTAGCTACCGCTGTCGGATATGCATATGCTGTATATCTCCAACCACAGTCTTGCAGCCACCCTCCAGAGGCACACACCTTGCGAAATACAGCTGCTTCTACTTATGCAGTATTTCTGTCTTTCATATTTCCTTTTGACCTCCCTGAGATGGTATCGAAATTAAGGCCACGGTCGTCTCCTACCCAAATCCTGGCCTCCAGATATAAATGCAACCTCTACTAGAACCATCACAATGATACATGTTATCAGACAGACTCGACACACATCCAAGTGCACGGAGATACATGACCACAATGTCGCAGGTCCCTTCAATAAATCGTCAATAAAAACGAATTTAGAAGCTAAAGTGTACGCAGAAGTTACCAGTGAAAGCGTAGACAGTTCAAACACACTAGTACAGTCATCATAATAACGCAGGTTATGAGGCAAATCCTACACACTCCCATACACACGATATCGCAAAGCCCCTAGAGGGAACAACAACAGCTTCTCTCAGTTGATGAATGTGCCGTGCTCTCCTACGCTCTCTTCGGGTTGATCATCGAATCGTACTCCAACATCATTTCAAAGGATCCAGGATTATACCTGAAATCACCACAATTGAGAGAAGAAAGAATCAATCTAACTGTGAATCTCGTAGTCAAGAACTGGCTACACCACGCAGTGAAGGCATCAGGAATATATTTACTATAGCATAACTTTCTGATATACATAAAAGTATATCAAGATGTTGATGTCGAAATCAACTTCTTCATTGACTCAGACTCCTATAGGAACTGTATTCTATATTGTTATGTTAATGATCTCTATCTCATCCAAACAAAAAGACAAATACGATTTCTCCTTCACAAATCTGATATAGCCTGATATTGTTCGTCCGTAATTTCTCATTCCTCTGGGACATAGACGCCGATTTTCTCGCTGATGACTTGGTTTCTGACACTAGACTGTGATATTATTTGAAGAAAGTACCATATATGTTACAGTAAATGTGATTAATCGTGTGAGTATGTACAATTGCCGGTTATTAAATATAAGCACCTCTAAATTTGGTAAATGTGATGACTTATTAACTATTTATCAAATTAACCGGCGAGTTTAAACAATATCCAACTCGTACTGGCGGCCGTGATAAAAGTCAGTTTGGCATGTTAAGTTCTATGTGTTAATAAGGCTTTACATACAAACACAAATCTAACCTGGGACTTACACCCCTGACTCCCTACCTTGCAGTACAAATAGTAATTTTCGTCTAGGCAGTGGTCTGATCTAGTAGCGACGAATGGTTTATACAAAATCTCTAGTTTATTACATTTACCACAGCAAATATACTGGGAAGCGTTAGAGTGACCATCACTCTTTCGCAACTGAACCGGTTGCGCCTGTTCGCTATCCTGAATCACAACATTCCTCTCATATCGTAACTTTCTATCGAATGTAAATTGATCAGCATTCATTGCGTCCTGAGGAGAATAACTATTATTTCCTCAATAAGAGACCGGATTCTTCAGAGGATTCTCAACCTTTTGTTGTCTTTCGGCAGTATCATCTGTTAAGAGATGTAATGCAAAGCAACTGCTTTAGAACGGGTGTGTCTGGCTTTAGGAGCTCTGTCCACCAGCGAACTCATTAGATCAAGCGTGTTACTCTTATTCATCATATCATTTACAGGAAATGTCCAACCATTTGTTTATTTATTTATTTTTCTCATACGTAGGCATTAGAGTTTCCTAATTTGTTTCAAATCAGTCATGTTCTTGATTTATCATTGGTATGACTTTAGTAGTTTCATTCATCTTCATTCATTTCATCTCCCGATAAATCTGAATTGATTGGCGCCTGGAAGGGCAGCCAGCTGTAAAATACATTCATCACTTACTCATCTCATCACATCCCCGATCCCGTAGAAACGAAAATAATAGGAGGTAGTTATACATTATTAATACAGGGCGCCAGGAAATGTTCTCCGCAGTGCCTGCATGAGTCTGCGAGAGCTAGCGTCAGTAGTTACGTTGGCAGCACTACTGTCGCTTGTATCAAAACAAACAGTAAACTCTGTACTCACCACAGCCATTATTCATAACTGATGCTGGAAGTGCTGATGACACACACGCTCGCTTATTGCAATACACACTGACGATTTCGACAGCCTACATCCCACACGTGTGGGATTCACCCTGTCAAGGACACTGTGCTGCCAACTAAACTGTTGATGCTAGCTCTGGCAGAACTGGGCAGTCTATGCGGAGAACTTTTCCTGACACCCTGTATTACTATTATCGTCATTTTTCTTAAATCAAAATTGATAAATTGCCATGATGTTTTCAATTTGGTTTATAACAGATTCTTGAAGTTATATTCCTAAGCAAGCACAACCATTTATAGCTCATAATCTAATGTCTATTTTACCTACTTTTTAAAATTCATCCCGCTGAGGGGGGGGGATTCCAATATACCCTGTCTGTCGTAAGAGGCAACTACTGTAGATCGCAGGATGTGTGTAGCCTTCCATGGAGGGTGCACCCCGCGTAACATTACGTGTTGTACGCACTTATGGTTGGAGAGCTCGAGAATTGGCAACTCGCAGGGATTCCTGAGGAGGATTAGTTTTCACTTCTTTCAGTGATCTCGGATGGAGCCTCTCCTCTCCTTTCATGGCCATTTCTCTTTCCGATACCCACATTTCCTAGAATTGAGGGCACTACGTTCTTCATTATCCTTGTTAGTTTTTATTGTATTCTAAATTAATGAATTAATTCATTCATTCAATATTTTTATTTAGCTGATAATTAGTTTATCATTTGTTTACGTATTATTCTGTATTCATTTATTTATTTATATATTTATTTAATTATTCATTAATTGGAGCCTCCGTGGCTCAGGCGGCAGCACGCCGGCCTCTCACCGCTGAGTCCGTGGTTCAAATCCCGGTCACTCCATGTGAGATCTGTGCTGGACAGAACGGAGGCAGACAGGTTTTTCTCCGGGTACTCCGGTTTTCCCTGTCAAAATTTCATTCCAGCAACACTCTCCACTATCATTTCATTTCATCTGTCATTCATTTAATCATTGCCCCAGAGGAGTGCGTCAGGCCTCGGCAGCCGGCACAGTTCATATCCTCGCCGCTAGATGGGGGCTTCATTCATTCCATTCCTGACCCGGTCGGAGACTGGAAGCAGGCTGTGGATTTATTTTTCATTCATTAATTGGTTTCTCTCTTTCTTTATTCATTTCCTTATTTATGTTTTTGTTTATTATATTTTTCTATTTATTGATTTGTTTAGTTAATATTGTATTTATATTTGTATTATTTAATATAATTTGTTTTAATTCATTTTACTTCAGTTTAGTTTAAAATTAACTAATTATATTTCATTTTTAATATGTTAATAGCAGTATTTCTCGTCTTCGCCCCGTGTATTGATTTGTTTTATGGATGATAATGAATACTACTACAGAATTGGTGAATGATACTTAAACTAACAGAAAAAAACATTGTCAATTTATATGTTTCTTATTTTTAAATTTAAATTTTAATTATATTAACAGTAGGGTCTATTCACACTACTCACTATAGACCGTTAATCTGGATGTTAGCCTCCCCTAAAAAAACAATATTGTAAGTATATTAAAATGCCTTGAGCCTACTGTCGACCAAAGTATTATGTGTACTCGAGTTTGAAGGTTGTTTGTGTCATAACCAATAGACATACATAAAATCCAATAACATCATCATTTTCGTCGTTCTATTTTACGTGAGCTCATGTAGGTTTGGAATTTTTAGTTTATATTTTAATATTTTTTATCGCAGTTGGAACACAAAAAGTGCCCGTTTTTAAGCGTGTTTCAACCATGCGTCACATTTAAGAATTATTATCTCACAAACCCGTCATCAGATCGAATCAAAATTTTAACACAATATACATTGAAATGTTGTATAACGGGTTTATTAATTTCAAAATTTTGCGTGACCAAGAAACAAGGTTGTTATCATTTGTGTAAGGTAACGTTTTCTCGGCTTGGGGTGGTTAGAATATGTAGTTCTTGGTCGCGTTGTAATTCTTATACATCAAAAAGTTATGCTGTATGACTTTAAAATACGTAAATTAATTCACTTATTTTATATCGGTTTATATTTGAACGGGGAAATACGACCTCGCCTCGCTCGGCAGTGATGGGCTCCATCTCAGCAACGCTGTACAGCTTACCCCGGGGCGGCTGGCTGGTGAATCATGCCTTATTTCCACGAACAAATACAACCCGATATAAAATAAGTGAATTAATGTACGTATTTCACTGTCATACAGCATAACTTCTTGATGTATAAGGATTACAACGCGACCAAGAGCTATATTTTCCAACCACCCCGAGCCGAGAAAAAGTTTCCATACAAAAATGATAACAACTTTGTTTCCTGGACACACAAAATTTTGAAATTAATAACCCAGTTATACAACATTCTAATGTATATTGTGTTAAAATTTTCATTCGATCTGATAACGGGGTTTTGAGATAATAATTCTTAAATGTGACGCATGGTTAAAACACGCTTAAAAACGGGCTCATTTTGTGTTCCAACTGCGATAAAAAATATCAAAATATAAATTAAAAATTCCAAACCTACATAAACTAACGTAAAATAGAACGACGAAAATGATGATGTTATTGGATTTTATGTAGGTCTATTGGTTACTTCACAAACACCCTTCAAACTCGAGTGCACATAATACTTTGGTCGACAGTAGTTGCGATGATGGGTAATAGCTCCAGTTGTGAGATCATTGCCAAGTCACATGTGGTAGAAAGTTGGTTGGCATAGCGCACGGCAGAGCGCTGGTCCCACTGACCTCAAAGTGCTGACAGGATCGCTGCCAATAGCTAATGTGCCAGCAGGTCACACACTACAGCCTCACCAGTATACACGATACAAGTGCTTCATATTTGTTGATTCGCCGAGAATCAGAGCTAGAGGCACTCCCGGGTGCTCTCCAACTTAAGGTTACATATGATTGAATGTGTGAAAAATATGATGAAAGATCGATTTTTGATGGACTTTTTTTTTTTCTTGGTATAAAATAAGCCAGACTTCTCTGTGTTTTAAATGAAATGAAGAAAAACTTGAAGTTGGAATAAAGAATCAAGCAGAAATAATTTCAACTCTTGAGTATGGCTGGCGACCTTGTCATCCTAACTGATTCAGCAGAGGATTTGAATGAGTTTTTAAATGGTTCTTGAGAAAAGAATTCATGCGGCTTCTGTGGCGTAGTTGGTAGCATGCTGAGCTTATATACCCAAGATAGCGGGTTTACACCCGGCCGAAGCCTTCGCATTTTTAAGAGCGTTAAAAATCCCACAGTATGCCTTCCTTCGGAGGGGAAGTAAAGCCGGCGGTCCCATGTCTTAGATTTATGGCATGTTAAAGAACCTTCCACTAATTACACCTGTGTGAAGCTAAATTTTATAGGTTAAGAATGTAAACAACGCTCTTAGGTTGCTACGTTCGTTGCCAAGAGCCGACTGCGGTGGCGTCTAGTAGCTAAGTCCTGAACTAGGCCTAGTAGTCGTTGACGGTGGCGTTTGGCGGCAAAAGTAGGAACTATTTGATAAATTCCAGGTTGCAATTAAAAAACAGATACACACACTAATACAGCCATCACAATTAACACCGGTTATCAGACAGATTCTACACACATCCAAAGTACACGGGGCTACATGACCGCGTTGTCGCAGCCCCTAAACTGAGGAACCAACCAACCAAAAGAATTCATGATTAAATCAATAAATAATGTGTAGCAATAATATTAAAATGCAGCTGAAAGAAATCAGAAACCATTATTGACATCAAATTTACAGGTGAAAAGTTAAAGGAAGTGTGAGACTTCTGCTACTTAGGAAGTAAAATAACCAGTGATGAACGAAGCAAATAAGATATGAAAAGTAGGTTGGCTCGGGCAAGGAAAGAATTATTTCTACAGAAAAGAAATCTGTTGACATCAAATATAGATTTAGATATTAAGAAGTCATTTTTGAAAGACTTTGTATCGTGGCGCTGTATGGAAGTGAAACTAGGACTGTTCCCACAGCAGAAAAAAGGAGAATTGAAGCATGTGGTGTTACAAGAGAATGATGAAGATCAGATGTGTAGATAGAGTAACAAGTGATGGGGTATAAAGACGAGTGGGAAAGTGGAGATGTTTCTGGTGACTGCTAATGATAAGAAGAGACGGGTTGGTAGGATACATACTAATACACTCAGGAATAGCAAACTTAGATTTGGAGAGAAGGGTCGAGGAAAAGAACTGTAGGGGTAGGTCAAGGTTAAAATATGTTTAACAGATTGCCTCGGATGTAGGGTGAGGTAGAAATGAAACGATTAGCTCCAGATAAGGAGAAACAGAAAGCTGCAACAAACCAGTCAAAACACTGAAGACTCATCAAAATATTAACGCCACAATAACACAGGTTATCAGGCCCAAGTACACGGAGTTGAAAGACCCTCAATGTGGAAGGAATGAAATATGGTCTAGAAGTAATATAGCACAATTAATTGTGATGTGACCACTACACGAGTCTCCACATCACGAGCCAGAGAAAGTAAAGCCGATTCCACTCAGGCGTGAGAACATGCGATAATATCCTGGATATGTTCTCACGAATATTATATTCAACACACTTAGCATTCTTCATCTACTTTTACTAGTCAATATCTCAAACATTTCATTTCGTATTAATTGTTTACTTTCTACATATTAAAGGCCACTTCATGCTTTAGAATATAGGCTTTTACCACTACATTCCGGGTTTTAATCTTAGTCGGTCAATGTGAATTTTGTTCTGGACAAGCAAAGAAGGGGCAGGACTTCTGTTTTTTTTTTTTTTTTTTTTTTTACAATTTAATTCCAGTAACGGTTCCTAACCTCGCAGCGTAGCCGTGCGTGTTCAATTGCTCGCCACAACCGATATAGGGAGCTGTGGCAAGTCCAGAGATTGGAGGTTCGAATCCCGGCGCTACAGCGGTTGAGTGTGGTTTTTACCCAGGTTTTCCCACATTATCTCCATGTATGTCAGTATAATGCTATATTTCAAGTTCTGGGGCACCTACCCATCCTCGTGTTTAATGTAGTTAACCTGACATTACTACAGTCATCAAAGAAAGACAGTTCGTCAGACAACTACGGAAAATCACTACTCGGATGGCAGTGGTACGAAACGAGCCCACCTCATTATCTTTTCTACTCAGGACGAGGATACGCGTACCCCATAGATATTTGAAAACTGTTTAAGAAAAAAATATTGGTACATTTGTATCTAGTCCGGCAAATATAACCTCTGACTTGAAAGTTCATCGATGAGCTGGCGTCAACGTGCTGTTCACAACAGCTGGAGGAGATTTCGAGTAATCCTCGATTTAAATCGATCTATCGATGTTTTGGTCGGCAACTCGGCACTTAGCAGCATAATCGAAACAATAGGCCGTATTATTTTCTGTTCGAGAAAAGCTTTGTGTAATTGCTGCCTTATTCGAAGAAATTTACTTGTTTAGGCAAAAATAAGTAACATACCTTAACAATCGTGAAACGAAAGATCTGTTTTTATAAGCAGGCAGAAAAGTGTTTGGAAGTGGGGTAGGTTGTTAGTTTGTTCGTGTGGTTAGTTTTCAAGGATGAATAATGAAAAAATGAAAATCCACAGCCTGCTTCCAGTCTCCGACCAGGTCAGGAATGGAATGAATGGAGCCCCTATCTAGCGGCGAGGATATGAACTGTGCCGGCTGCTGAGGCCTGACGCACTCCTCTGGGGCAATGATTAAATGAATGACAGATGAAATGAAATGATAGTGGAGAGTGTTGCTGGAATGAAATTTTGACAGGGAAAACCGGAGTACCCGGAGAAAAACCTGTCTGCCTCCGTTTTGTCCAGCACAGATCTCACATGGAGTGACCGGGATTTGAACCACGGACCCAGCGGTGAGAGGCCGGCGTGCTGTCAAGGATGAATAATAATAATAATAATAATAATAATAATAATACCGGTAATGTTATTGGTTTTACGTCCCTTTTAACTACTCTGGCTTTTAGAGACGCCGGCGTGCCGGAATTTTGCCTCGAAGGGGATCTTAAAGGTGCCAGTAAATCTACTGACACGGCTCCCTCGCATTTGCGCACCCTCAAATGCCAGCTGACTGCGCCAGGATACGAACCTGCAACCTAGGGCCCAGCAAGCAAGAACGTTACCGCTAAGCTACGCAGCCAGTCGAAGGATGAAGAAAATAACGGATGAAGAAAATAACGAACAATTTCGCATCCACCCAGGCATCGAGAAAGCTGATAATAAATTAACCCAATTCAACCTTTCATTTAACATGTCAGCCCATAAAGTAATAACCGGTCTCTGCAAATTGCCGAAAATTGCAATTTCGTCGACTACAACTGAGAGTACCCCCTTAAATTTTGTTTAGAAAAAAAAAGCACTGGCACCTCATGAGGCTGATTGAACACTGTTCCAATTCAGACTACAGTAGATTAAAATTTCTTGGCGGAGCCGGGAATCGAACCCGGACCTCCACGGTGACAACCTTGAATGATAGTCACTACACCACGAGGTGAAAGTTTCTAAATCCACGAAGAGCTGAGTAGTTGTTTACCTTAATCTAATTTACGCAATGCCATGCTATGCCATTTCAATGCGTATCCTACACACTTAAGAAAATCAATTGTGTGTTGTTTCTTGTAATTTTGTATAACTTTTAACTTCCTGCTATCCCTGATACTGAAATATACAGTAGTCTATATTGCAGGTACTTTCATCGGTTCCGTCCCACGAGTTCCATTCCCATGAGTTCCGAAAACAAAATTTCTTAGGAAAAACGTCCCATGAGTTCCGAACGCGTATTCACGCATGAGTAGGCTAAATAAACTAACGAGTCCCACTAGTCCCGAATATCTCTGGAAAACCCAGCTGTCAGTTCGATTTAGAGGGCACGCACTCCCTGCTGGCGCTAACAATGGACCTTATTTGTTTCAGTAATAAACAAATTAATACAATTTTGCTGTAGAAAACTAAGCTGGAACTCGCTCAGGTAGTGTTCGGAACTGATGGGACTCGCTCAGGTAGTGTAATTGGCAGATAGCTAATCTGCTAAAGAATTTGGAACTGGTGGGAATCAGAACTCATGGGATTCGTAACTCGTGGGAGGACACGCTTTCATCGCTTATACTCTGTGCAGGAATTTTAAGTTAGCGGCTACATTACGAGCCACTCTTATTGACACAATGTAGAGAAAGAGGGGGGATAGAGGCATCTCATAGAGCAGTGGGAAGGGCTATGGCCTTGTCAAGCATAATGTTACATAACTTGTCCTTACATGTGTGATGTTACCACTTTCGATGAATACTCATCGTCTACCTACCACATGACACCCCGACACCACTTCACTTAGTCAAAGTGTGTGAGATATTGCGAGATTCACGTCAGGTTGTTCAAACAGTGGGTAGACGGATGCTCTAGGCCATACGTAAATGGCATGAAGAGGTGTGATCTCCCAGATAAGCTACAACCAGAGGCGTGTTGAGTGCAGTACTGTAGCTTTCCACATATACAGTCCATTCTCCTGGTATGAGGGTTGGATCGCATTTCTCTTAGCCAAGAGAGAATCTCTACTTAGTATAAAACAAAGTCCCTGATTCTTGGATGACACGGGAATTCTCAAGAACCACTGGATGGATTTTGATGCGGTTGTCACCATTCTGTAAAGCAGGCTGTTCCAGCCGAGCTGCTCGCCAATGAGCAGCCGAGCTGCTCGCCACCTTCCGTGAGTAAACCTGCGACATGGAATACAGCTCTTGTGTGGGGCTGCCGTCACTGCGCGGTGGATACATCAAAACTGGCAGGAAGCGCACGGACTTGTGCTATGACCTTCGCCCAGTGACGTATTGGCTATAACCCCTAGTCCCTCTCCAACCGTGCTCCGAGAATCACTGCTGAGTACTCGCGTGTACGCATACTCAAACTCGTGGATTTGGAACAGCCTGCTGTAAAGGATATCTCGAGGAAGGTTTCTGTAGAAAATAATTTATTTATGATCAATGGAAGCCAAGCAGTAACAATTTCAGTGAAAAGGTCGAAAAATAACCTGGCGTCCGTGCGCTTTTTAAGCTTACGCTGTGCTAACAGTTAAAAATATCAATATAGCTTACTATTAGTGTAAGAATTGTTCAGCATAAAAAGTTCTACAAAAAGTCCGGGAGAGCATATCTCTATCTTCAATACATCACCCACTAAAAGTGTTCTTTATGTTTTCATTTATTCCAATAATCTCCAATCAATTACTGAGGCGATACTTTAGGAGCTAGCTAGGGGCGAATCTATCACCCCTGTTACAGCTTAGCTAGCGGGCGAGCCTAATACCCCCAGATACCGCCAGCAGCAAACTGTCGAGTCGTGTTGAGTTTAAGACTTCAGAGAAGAGTGGTTGTGTTTGGAGTTTCCCTGGAAGTGCAACTCGGCTTTTCTTCACTTCGCCTGTGAACTTTTCGTTCCGCAAAATACACAGTTAAGATTGGATGGAAGGGGGATTTGTGTGTCATGCACCTCGCCATTCTTAAGATACGTCGAACAAGAATTCGTCACACATGCATCTCCATGATAATATAATTAATAGTCCAGTCAGTGATTTTAACCCATCATGCCAGGACGTAAAACCGATATAGGTCATAGTTAATTGACATCGAAAAGAAGAGCACTTATCACGTAAAGAATTCATAACTGTTCCCGGACGAAGCCAGGGCGGGTTGCTAGTAGCTAATAAAAAGAAGTGCATTCAATTTCCAGTAAATTGGTCTCCATTGGTTCTCATTTCTACTCATGTACCAGTTAAATTCACGCCCACCGCCTTCGCGATCTATCGCTCCAGACTATACTGAGAAGAAATAGAAATTTACAAATATTCACACAATCTTAATACCAAAATGTACAAAAAGGCACATGAACCACAGTTGGAACGTGTGTTGATTGATCCTAACAGCACCAAAAAAAACTAGTAAGCAAATAAACATCACACTAGCCAGCCTCTTCGCCCCTACACACTGGGGTGGAGCAGTCCACGAGGTAAACCAATCACGCAGAGGATTAATAATTTCATCGTGTTCTAACCTAGACACGAGATAGCCAGACGACATTTTTCAGAAATCTGTTCAAGTTTTTCCACACTCCCAACTAGAGATAGTACCTCATTTCTAGTCCCGGGACAACTCTCTTCCGGACCCCAATACAGCTACATACTCTACCACAGCCTTCACATAAATACAAGTTTTCAGACATACTCTACGCACACCCAACCACACGGAGCTGATAACCAAGATGTCCCAAGCGCCTAAAATGAATCAACACTAACAACAAGGTTTCAATTACACGAGTTTCATTTTCATGATTAGTACTGTAGATTGACATGAAATAAACTATGTTCAATAATTAATGGGTCCGTATCCATTTACATTGAAATTATATTAATTTTAGTTAATTTACATAAAAGAAAGTCGAGGGATCACGCAGAATAGTTCGAATTATTCACGATTTTCAATTAAGCACGTTGGAACCAACCAAGGTTAGAGCCGGACATTGGTCATCCACCTTGGTAAGAAATGAATGTCGTGTGTGCCGTGCAGTGAGTGTTCCGTGATGAAATATAGTAATCCTAATTACATAACAAGCTGTATGTTTTTCTGTCTGGTGCGGTCACGAGATTTGTATGAGTGTGCTGTAATCGAGTCATTGTATTTATACTTCACATCAGATCTGATCCATGACATAAGATTGAAGGCACACAAAACAAAAGAATAAGGTCTCCTCAGGCACCTCTAATGTTTTATCTTTTCTTATTAATTCAGTCGGCTGCCCCACAGTCAAGTCGCCTCACTCAGTGTGGGATATTTCTCTCATTCCGTTCCAAGGTTGATTATCTGTAACAGGGGTGTAAAATTAAAGCATTAACGCTTTCAAGCCACTGCCAACCATTTTGCAGATGTAGTGCTGTTACAGGAAACACATTGTGAAGATCAAAACGAACTTCACTTCAGATGTCAATCACCAGGACTCAGCCTTGCTGCGGCTACCTTTCATAAAAGCTTCTGTTTCGTGTATCCGACATAGCATTGACCTAGTAGAAATTCGAAACCCATGCTCTAATAACACCTTTACTATCAGAGTGAGCCATTTTTATGAGAACATTGAGACACCCCATTGATCTATTTTATTTTAATGTAACTGTTCCACACCTTTGTTTGTGCATCTATTTATATCTTGAGATTTTCCTCTCCATATATGGTCATAATTTATTTCCTTACTAATGATTGGCCCTTGATTTACGTGTGGAAGGGCAGTGTCCAATCAAATTACACCACTCCTTTGTAGCAAGATAGCACCTCTACGCATCCAGGAAAATATGGTGAGATCATAGGAGACGACAGAGAGAAAAATTAAGTACAAAAGTCTTGAAGAAGAGCATTCTGTATCCAAAAATGATATTTGTACCAGTACTTCAGCATTTTTGTTTTGGTTAAGGGTCCTTCACAAAGAACTTTATTTTGTTTACATACATGACTGTGTATTCGCACTTATTTGCATAATTTAGGAATAGATGAAAAATTTTGTGACGCTACTCTCAGAGCTAGTTATAAAGTAGCTCTACATTTAGCAAGAGTAGGGATTCCGTTTATCGAAGGGCAATTAATTATCTCAAGCAAACAGAAGAATACTACTGTACAGTATACAGGGTCTTTTATATAAAGTAAGAACGGCAAGCGGCAGCTTTGTTATTCGCTGCTGTGGTGGCCTTGGCCGAGCTTGTGGCGCGCCCCCTGCTTTACTATTGAAAGCGCGCGCGTAGTGCATACGAGGGCTGTTTATATTTTTTCAAGTTCCGATGGACTGTATAAGAATAACAGATTGGAATACCAAACTGAATTTACTACTAAATGTTTGCTTGTTTTATTCGTATGTCTCAACATAATTGCCAAAACGATTGAAACACCTGTCGTATCGTTACACCAGCTTTCCAATGCCCTCAGCAAAATATTCTGCCGCTACTGAGGTGGGTACCGGTACGTCTGGACAGTCACCTGACGTTTTTCCTTTTTGACGAGGCGTTGCCGCCCAACCATACCTTCAATTCTCGTAAAAGGTGAAAATCATTCAGTCCTGGTTTGGACTAAACGGCAGATGGTTCAAAACTCCACACTTGAATTCTTTGTAAAAGTATATCGTAACGTTGGTCGTGATTGATTTTCACCTTTTTCGAGAATTGAAGGTATGGTTGGGCGGCAACGCCTCGTCAAAAAGGAAACACTTCAGGAGACTCTCCATACGTACCCACCTCAGTGGCGGCAGAATATTATCCCGAGGGCATGGGAAAGCTGGTTTAACGATACGACAAATGTTTCAGTCGTCTTGGCGATTATGTTGAGACATAAGAATAAAACAAGCAAAGATTTAGTAGTAAAATCTGTTTGGTATGTCAATCTGTTATTTTTATACAGTCCATCGGAACTTGAGAAAAAAAACAGCCCTCGTATGTACTATGCGCGCGCTCTCAATACTACAGCAGGGGGCCGTGGCGCGCCACAAGCTCGGCCAAGGCCACCGCAGCACCGAATAACAAAACTGCCGCTTGCCGTTCTTACTTTATATGAAAGACCCTGTACAGCACGTAAACATATCGTAGTGTGGGAGAATCAGCGGCGAAGGTGAGGAAGAGGGAGACAGGCGTGGGGGTGTGCACTGTGGTCAAGTTAGCAAAGTCGTCTTTAGTATTTGAAAGGTTCGTGCTGGTTCCGTATTGATGAACTAATTAGTAATAATTGTGGCAAAAGTTCCGCCTAATCAATACCTTTTGCAATGGGTCCCATGTTTCGACTTCCGGAAAATTTCGACATATCTTCGCGTTTCACATCCCCCAGACCCCAACACCACCGTCAGTTCAAAAGTTTATATATAATTTATGTATATATGTGTATATATATATATATATATATATATAAGTTTCTTGTGGACACGATAACAGCCGTAATTTTGCACCAATCACTTTGAATTTTTTACATAATATGTATCCCTATAAAATCTCGGTCGAGGTCGTTAATGGGCAAAATCGGTCAAAGGGGGTAAAAATGGGGGGCTTTTTTTCGAAAAAGTGAAATATCGCTATAACTCTCTTAATACATGAAATATCGAATCCCTTCAAAGTTCATATTATGTGTCGGATAAGTGCCAAAAATTTATGTCAAATAAGTTTTTTGATAGCACCAACCATTGACCAAAGGGGTGGGAAAAAGTGGGTTTTTCGGGAAACATTAATCATATCTCTGTTAATAGGCACAATATCAAAACCGCACAAAATGGACAATATTCCTCCAATAATTACCTAAAACTTTTGTCTGAAAGAATTTTTGATATGACCCACCATTACGCCACGGGGTGAACAAAATGATTTAAATTATAAGAAAATGCCAAGTGCCAAGAGAGGTTGCCATGACAACTTTACTTTTAATTGATAAGGGATGACCATCAGCAGTTGCTATGACAACGCCACTGCACGAGATCACAATCAGTTTTCATATGTCAGTGGGAAGCGACTTCGGTATCGGAACTGGTAGCATGCTGAACTTCTATTCCCAAGGTCGCGGGTTCAAACCCGGCTAAAGTCGTCGGATTTACTAAGAGCGCTAAAAAACCTGAGTTTGCTTTCCTTCGGAGGGGAAGTTCCAACGTTCGTTGCGAGTTGCTGATTGAGGTGGCATCTAGTAGCCAAGTTCACAGCTAGGTGTCGTTGACGGCAGTATTTTAGGTAGATTTCATTAGTAAGCTAACTATTGCAATGGGTACCATGTTTCGATTTCCGGAAAATTTCGACATATCTTCGCGTTTCACATCCCCCAGACCCCAAAACCACCGTCAGTTCAAAAGTTTATACATAATTTATGTAATATATGTATATATATGTATATCAGTTTCTTGTGGGCACGATAACTGCCGTAATTTTGCACCAATCACTTTGAATTTTTTACCGAATATGTATACCCATAAAATCTCGGACGAGTTCGTTACTGGGCTAAATCGGTCGAAGGGGATGAAAATGGGGGACTTTTTTTTCGGAAAAATGAAATATTGCTATAACTCTCTTAATATGTGAAATATCGAATCCGTTCAAAGTTCATACTATGTGTCGGATAAAGCTCAGAAATTTATGTTTGAAACGTTTTTTTGATAGCACCAACCATTGACCAAAGGGGTGGGAAAAAGTGGTTTTTTCGGGAAACATTAATCATATCTCTGTTAATAGGCACTAATCAAAACCGTACAAAATGGACAATATTCCCCTAATAATTACCTAAAACGTTTGTCTGAAAGAATTTTTGATATGAGCCACCATTGCGCCAAGGGATGAGAAAAATGATTTCGGAATTATAAGAAAATGCCAAGAGCTATCAGTGGTTGACATGGCAACACTACTAAATTGATGAGGGATGAGCCATCAGACGTTGCCATGACAACGCACTTGCGCGAGATCAGATTCAGATTTCCATCTGAATAAGTGTGAAGCGGCTTCGGTGACGTAACTGGTAGCATGCTGAACTTCTATGCCCAAGGTCGCGGGTTCAAAGCCGGCCAAAGTCGTCGGATTTTCTAAGAGCGCTAAAAATCCCTCAGTAAGCTTTCCTTTGGAGGGGAAGTTCCAACGTTTTTGCGAGTTGCTGATTGAGGTGGCATCTAGTAGCCAAGTTCACAGCTGGGTGGCGTTGACGTTAGTATCTGGTAGCAACATTAGGAACTACTGCTTGAATTTTAGCGTCTGCATTCCTTACCTGAATTACAGACTAATACCGCCATCACAATTCACACCGTTTATCAGACAGATTCTACACTCACCCAAAGTACACGGGGTTATATGACCGCGTTGTCGCAGGAACCAACCAACATCTCTGCGGGAGATATAATTTTGCGTGAAGAAGTAACAGACCGTTACATAGTTACACATCAGTGTCGAAACCTTGCATAAGGACAGTGTGACCACAAGTATAACAAGTAGTTCCGTGAAGAACTGTACAGCCTATTTTCATATATCCTGCTCATGTTAATTGCCTCTATCAACATACAAAATTTCAGTTAAATTGCTGTATCAGATTCGCAGATATTGAGAACCGTCTAAATATTTCAGATGGTCGCCAGGATGGATTTTTATTTTTTTGTACTATTATATTAAGATTATTGTGTAAGTGTGGTATTCAAACTTCAATCGCATGATTAGAACACAAGAAGTAAAAACGAGATTTTAAAATTACGCACAGCAGCCATCTTGTGATTATGCAAACAATTGAAATAAATTAGATGCCAGTGGATCAACATTTGTGTAAGCATTTAAAACGTGCAACGTTTCACGGCACTCGGATAGTTAATTCGCGAGAAACGTCCATTTAAATATTTATACTTCGCGTCGCCGCCAAGTTGGATTCGTGCTCACCAGGTTACTGAAAGTCCTATAGGTGAACATATGTTCATAGTCTCTATGAACATAAAAATTTCAGTTTGGTTGCTGTAAAAGATTCATATATATTGAGAACCGTCTAAATATTACGGAAGCTTGCCATTTAGGATTGTTATATGTATAGGCCATAGAGTTATGTACCATTCAAGGTCACTTATTGCCTAGGTTCATTATTCAAACTTTCACTTCGATCGCATGATTACGACACAAGAAATAAAAACTTAATTTTAAAATTTCGCACAGCCGCCATTTTGAGGTTATGTAAACAATTGAATTAAATTAGATGGCAGTACATTACAATCTGCAAAATCATTTACTGTACCACATTTCACTGCGCTCAGAGAGTTAACTCACGAGAAAAGTCTATTAAAATATTTCAAATTCGCTTGGTCGCCATGTTCGTTTTGTACTTTACAGGTTTATGAATTATACATAGGTAAACTTGTATCAGTACCCTTTATCACCGTACAAAATTGCAGGGTGATATCTGTAATAGTTTCGGGGATATAGAATGTCAGTGAAATATTTCGCACAGCCGCCATTTTGAGGTTATGTAAACAATTGAACTAAATTAGACTCCAGTGCATTGCAATGTGTATAAATATTTGCTGTACCAAGTTTCATTACGTTTGGATAGTTAAATCGCGAGAAAAGTCTATTTAAAAGTCTCCATTTCGCTTGGCCGCCATGTTGGTTATGTAGTAACCAGGTTTTTGAAAGTTTCATAGGTGAACTTCTAGTAGTACCCTTTATCACCGTACACAATTTCAGGGCGATATCCGTTATAGTTTCGGAGATACTGAATGCTAGTGAAATATTTCGCACAGCCGCCATGTTGGATTGGTGAGACGTAACAAAATTCGATGGGCACGGTCGACGTCGCCGGGAATAGTGCTATGAACTTACCGAGTTTCACTGAAATCGCTCCAGCCGTTTAGATTTTATTAGGGGGGGGGGGACACACACACACCTCTCTCACACACACACACACACACACACACACACGGACAAAGGGTGATCTCATAAGCCTATTTTTTCAAAATTGAAAATAGGCTAAAAATGGACTCCAAATGACAAGAAGGTTACCGTCCCCGTAAGACAATAAAATGTTTAAAATATGTTTAAAATGAAGAAAAACAAAGTTAATTAATCTCCAATTATAAAATACTTTCACGCGATAAATGAGGTCTGATCCTTCTACGAAAACCTGCATATTCTGCCTATTTTCGCCTATCTCCAAGTTTGTCCGGTGAAATCTACCTCCGCCTTCCGGCGTGCCGAGAGGACTTTTTTATTTTAATAAATGATCTACCAGATAAAGTGACATTTTAGAGATTAATCATATTGTGTTTAGATTTCAAATTTCAACAATTTCTTTATTTATTTATATTCATCCACTTATTATTTTATTGTATCTTTAGGGTTAACATCTTCCATCTTTCCTTATGGTGCACCATAATAGGTTTGTTGATAAGAATGTTTTTTAGTGTTAAGCTTTTCAACCACCTGTTTTCTTTGACATTTTTTTTTTTATCTATACCGACTGATGAAGGGGCCAAAACAATTAGGCCTCGAAACATGTCCCCAATGACCACAAAGTGATCATTTATTAAAATAATAGGTATTGATGCTTGCCACGGTGGGTGAGTGGTTATAGTGTCGGACTACCAACCCCAAGATTGCAGGTTCGCCCCTGGCCATGGTAAGTGATTTTTGAAGGCGACAAAAATCACGATACGCATGTCATACGTTGTTGGCATGTTAAAGAACCCATTTGAATTCAGTAGGCCGTGTTCAATGGCAAAATTAATTTCGGGATTTTCCGCCAACACAAAGTTCCTCCATTCTTTACTTGAAAGCGCTGTAGTGTCAAGGAGTTTAGATATCTAACAATATATAAGACGGCAATATATAAGACTCACTGTTCCTGCTGGCGGCCTACACTCAGGCGCCAGTCCACGAATTTAATGACTCGACTACGTATTTTATGTACTGTAAATTGTCCTGAATTGCAATAATATTTGGATGTTGAGACTTATGTTTGGAATTGTTGCCCTATACATGACAAATCACAATGTGGGTCAATTGACAGATAGTTTTTAGTCTGTGAACACGAATTCATGTTCAATTACAATAGACAGGAAATACGAGATTCCAACCCAAAACGTATCTACATGTGATTAACTATTTTCATAGATTATAAGGGGCCTAACATGAATGGCATGTTTCGTTTCTTCAAGTGAACATCATCAGAATAGGGACAAACAAATCAAACACACACACAAGACAACAAAGTTGATATTCGAAACACTAAAAAAACACAAACAGTTGCCCCCCCCCCCCAACACCAATTTGCAAAGATGCGTTAAAATCTTAATGAAGTGCCACTAGTGCTGCTTTAGCGATAAGACCCCAAAACAGAACTACTGTATTTATACGCCACCTACACATAGTCACCCTCTACCATTTCACGAAGGTATGACGATTACTGCTATATAGTCAGTAACATGGAAAATCTATTTAATTAGTGGCTGAACTTTGAAATGGTAAAGGCCAATAGAATACATGAGAATAGGCCATTCAGTTCTTCACAGAACTATAGTTTCCTCACTTTACTCGTTAACGACCGGCGACTCATACGTTAGGCAGTTGCACACGCCGACAATAACCATTGTTCGCTGCTGATCAATAAATGATAGTTCTTGATCAATAGCATGCCTGCTCTATCACCCCACGTGGAAGACAAAGTCCAGTCTTGTCAGGAGTCCAGTGTTGCACAGTTGCACGCAGTTATATCCTTTCTCGCTGCTTGCTCTCAGTGAAGAGTTGACAACACTGTGCCTCCACGCAGACATGGAATGTAAACATGGCCATCCAGCTAGGTTTCAAAAGCGAGCCGGTCGTTAATAAGAGAGAACTATACTGTTTATTTATGTGAATGCACCTGCTCCAGGCTGCGCAGCACCGTGATCATGAGACATGCCTGAGTCTGTGTGGAAGCGCCATTATTTGAAGAAGTCATTTCAGCATTTCGCCAGCAGGGGGCACGCATGCAGCGGTGCACCGGGCGAGCCAGGACGGGTTTTACACAGCTGTAATATACGCAATACTACAAACATCAAATACACATAAGTACGCATTGCAAATACACCCATATACCCACAGTTGATGACCATGGTGATCCATTTCCACCTTAGATGTCACCAACATCCCTTCGTTTAGAGGGTTTGAATATCCTAGTCATTAGTCTTGTGTACCTGTGTGGAGTTCGTACTGAATACACACAGTCACCTCGGAAACAAGAGGTTATCAGAGAAATTAAACACACACTCAAGAATACGGGGATGACGACAAAGATGTCTCAAGATCAATGAACAACAACCATTCCTCTGTCTATAGTGGTGTGTGTAATTGTAATTTTTGAGGTCTGGGATTGCGGTAGGTATTATATCAGAATTTGCCAGGAGAGAACGTAGAAACACCACACATCACATGACACTGTCAGTGCCGGTATGTGAACCTTGGATCCTTCGCCAACTTCTTGCCTGGTCGAGTCGAGGAACGTTTGCCAAAGCTCATGGGTACAAGAACCTATATTCGAGGGCAGAGAATATTCCTCCTATTATCTCCCCCGGATCGTGGCTGATAACCACCCAGTTACGTCACCTAATTCAACCACTATCACCGTTATCACTAAGCTGTATAGAAAGTTGTAATTAAATCACTTTCTCTACGTGTTCACAGTTTTTGCCCTGGTAATGGCTGCGAATGCGAGTCGCCCACGGTAAAATCTTAGCAGGTTGTTTACAATGCTACAAAGGCGGAGAAATTTGTTTTTATGGAACAGGTGTATAGGGCTGTTAACTTTATGACTTGCGTGTGGGAATCTTCATGAACCACCTGCAGCCATAACGCATTACTTCCTCAAGAAGACACACCATTTCATTTGAATACGTTTTCTTCCCTCTCGGAAGTTGTCCAGTGACGGAGAGGACCATTCGAGGTTAGGAGGTGGGGAAGGAAAAGAGAATCTCCCTCACTCCGGAAGGAAATGTGTAACCCGTATGCCACAAGGATCTACTTCAGTCTGCTGAGAGGTGCAGTTCATTATAGCCAACGTTGTGGTATAGAATCCTGCCACCATCGGTTGGCATGTACAATGAACAAACACTTATCAATACTTGAGAAGTTGAACACATCTATTCAAACAATGTACATGATTCGACCCTCATTGGGATCATCATCAGCACATTATAAACGAAAAAGCTATCCTAAAAAAGGCCTAACTACACACTATATTAATCTTACCGAAAATCTAATTCTTAAATTAAATTTATGTTCGACCCTGACTATTATATGTCAGAAAACTGTACTATAATGAGGCTCATTATAACTATTTTTCATTATGAAACCGTTTCTCCCACCAATCAGAGCTCAAGAAACAGTTTTTGACCAATTAGATAAGGATAGCATCGCACCTGCGCTGAGTTCCACGACCTTCTAATTTAAATTTCACTGCGTGGCCTAGTGTCACAGTCGTGTAATCGAGGAGGCCATGGTCAAATACAAGGCATTCTCTGGTCATGCGCTATGTTCAGTTATTTTATTCATAGTCAGCACCCGAATTTGAAAGTGTTTTTGGACTCTGTAATACTGCGACTACAGTGACGTAGTTTGTAGCATGCTGAACTGCTGTGCCCAAGATCGCGGGTTCAAACCCGGCCGAAGTCGTCGAATTTTTTAAAGAGCATTAGAATCCTTCAGTGTGCCTACCTTCAGAGGGGAAGTAAAGCCGGCGGTCCCATGTCATAGATTTATGACATGTAAAAGTTCCTTTCACTAACTAAACTTGTATGAAGCTAAATTTCTAGGTTAGATTTCGTTGAAACGCTCTATCCAAGTTCCGAAGTTCATCACTAAGTGTCAGTGACAGCTTGACATTCATTCCTCTTATCATTGGTTCTTACCTTTCTTTTCAAGTTCAGAGCCTAGCTTCGTTCATTATGTCGCGTTCCGTTTGTTTGTTGATTAGCGTGAAAAGGTAAGCGCTCGAAAAATTAATGTTGGTTTATATTAGCTGGGTGGAGTTCAATGGATCACTATGGCTTCTTTTAAATAAAGTTCCCTACCTTTTTGTTTGGAATGCATAACTATTATGCCTGTGTCTGGTGTCGTATATGGGTTTGCATACCGCCGAGTCTTTCTGTGTTTAATTGAATTGCTGTGCTCTTTATAGCGTGTATCCATCCTCCTACCAGGCTGTTCCTCGTAATTTGCTTGACACCCTATTTCTTGTCAAAATAATTTCGAGTGCGGGTCCCGCTTATTTAAATTACTAAAGGTAACCCGAGAATAATTAATTGTTGCCAACCAATTTTCGGATTGAAAATTAAGAAGAAAAAATGTTCGACAGCCGTGTCCGTAGATATACTGCCACGTTTAAGATCCCCAGCTGGGCAATATTCTGACCCCTGAACGCTCTAAAGTCGCAGAGGATATAAGGTACTTCTCTAAAACCATATAATTATCATTATTGGATTGGCAGTACTCCACTGGCTTGCAAGGAAATGGTGGATAAACTGCACACCAGAGAACATACCGTACGAGTAGTAAGCGCATACTGGGACAAGTGGAGGGCGGTGGCAGACTATGCGTGAAATAAACTTATATTGCCTGATTTATTCAACCATATTAGTAACTTAGTGCTTTCGGAAACACATTTCTTTTGTAGATCGTGCATGTCGTTTGATAGGCTTTCTCAAGTTGGTATATTCGTTCCCTAAGTGCTTCCTTGCCCAGTCCAATTTGGATTGGGTTATCATTACTATTATTATTATTATTATTATTATTATTATTATTATTATTATCTCTTGACTTCATGTTGGTCTGTGTTTAAATCGAAATTTTTTATCGACAATGATACCTTAAGGATTATCTCCACTTTAAATCTCTTTCCTAGGTCCTTTCTTGTTGTCTTCGCACTGTGTGTGTGCTCGTAATTCACTTTCTCCCGGAGACAGAGGAGTGGACTTGGCTACTTGACCCAAACAATTCCTCCTCACTTTGTACTAAGTCGAATACGTTGTATTTTACAGTTCCAGCAGAAGAAACCGGAGCTGCTAATGGAACAAACGAGAATATATAGCTTCTAATTTACAATGTGCTATTTGTTATCATCGAGGCAACTGGGCAAGCTAAAGCAGTGCAGTGCAGAGCAAGAATTGTTTGGTTCCATCCAGTATATGACCACTTTGTAATCCTCAGCTGTGTCACCAGAATATTTCGCATCCTGGGAACTAGAGTTCAACCTCGGCTCTGCCAAGCAATTTAATTCTAATTTCAGGGGGCGTGTTGACGCGTCGATCAAGCTCTTTGCCACTCACCATGGTGGACCGTACTCGATTCCCATGATATTTTCGAAGCGAAATGCCATGTCCTGTGGTTCGTACTTCACGTATAAAGGAGGTCCCGCTGCTCATAATCGCGAGATTAACGGTCACGTTAAAATACTACCTTCTTTTGTTCCTTCCTTTCTTCGAATTGTCATTTCAGGTACTCTAATTGTTACGTTGACATGCAAGTCATCCAAGGTGCCAATTTCGAATACAGGGACGAGGCCTGTGTTCTACACGCTTTTATAGTGTCGTTAATTCACTTTAGAGGCATTGGACATCTTGGTCATCAGCGCCGTGTACTTAGATGTGTGTTGAACTTGCCTGTGTTTCTGTTATGACTACAGTGATGTGTGTAACTGCATGGGTTGTTTTTTTAATAGTGGCAACTATGCTGAAACAATGCCGTGAAACGTAGCCTGGCAATACAATGTATACCTGAGGTAGCGTAGATACCCACCTTCCCTCAGCGTGAATGAACTCGCCCTCCACATGCCATGCATGTGTGCTGCAACAATTATTACAAGATCGTAGTTTTGAGCGTGCACTCGTGGAATACAGCTGCAATGATTTCGAAGCAAGATCAAAGGAGCTGGTTGAAAGTTGAATGCGGAAGAGGTCGCAATGCAAAGCAGTGTTACGAAGGATTGCAAGAGGCTTGCGGTGCAACTGCATTACCTTACTGTAGCACGGTCGATCAAAGCCTTCAAAGATGGACGACAAAATGTGACAGACATGCTGCAGTCTGGTCATCCTGCAGAACGTTTACGCGTTAGTGCTGGCGGATCGAAACACCACAATTCGTGAATTGGCCAACGATTGGCTTTCGGCTGTGCTGCAAATCCTGAAGAAGCGGCTGGGAATGCTGGGTCCCACATGATTTGACCGAATATCAACAATGGCTGCGATATGATGCAGCTCGTATGTGCACCTGGAGCGCTATGAACGAGATGACGAGGCCTTCTTACGGCGGATAATCACTATTGACGAGACCTGGGCCAGAGGTTATGAACCGCAGCCAAAACGCCAATAAAATGAGTGGCGTCATCATGGATCATCGCGAAAACTAACGGTGAAGGGCATGCTGATCGTTGCCTACGACTGGGATCACGTTATCATACAGCATACCTTTCCCCCGAGGACGAGTCGTTAATGTGGAGTATTACTGTGCATTTTTGCAAACGAACCTGGTAGCAGCCCTAAGAAGAAAACGAGGACACTTCCTGAATGACAATGCAAGACCGCAGGAGCTGTGACAGTTGTTCAATCGCTGGGGCTGGGAAGTTCCTTACCACCCCCCTTATTCTCCAGCTCTCACCCCCTGCGACTACGATCTTATCCCTAAAATGAAAGCACCACTTCGTGGTATCCGCATTCGTACATTAGATGACGTTCCCCAGGCCAGCGACATTCAGAGATCAGGGGCTCTCAACGGCATCCAATGGCTTCCACATCGCTGGGAGTGTGTGCTACACAACGGTGGTGATTACTTCGATGGCCTGTAGAACGTAGAACGTTGTTAGTGTGCTCTGTATCTGAATAAAAAGTATTTGCTACTATTAAAAAAAACATGTACCTAGTATATTAAAGGTACGGATGAGGTAGGTGCACATGGACTGAAATAAGTTACCGGTACCATCCAGGTATTTGTCTCGTGGGAGAGTGGAAAAACTCAGGGGAAAAGCGCACTCAAGATAGCCGCTGTTGGTGCAGGGATTTGAACCTCCAATATCCGGACTTGATGCAGCTGTCCATCGCGGTCATGGAGCGCACGGCTACACCACGGGGTATCTATTTGAGTTTACTTTTACTCAGTAAACTATAATTCACCTGCCATAATCACCCTGGAACATAGCCGTGCTCGCACCAAGACTGCTCGGCGAACCGAAAATCCAGAGATCGAATATCCCCCCCAGTTCCTTCCACATTCCCTCCGGGAAAGTGCCGAGATGATACCTTATTTGAAGTCCCGGAGCCCCGATCCCAGTCCTATAGTATAAATACAATACTACAACTACCAGAGAAATACAGGTTACCAGAGAATTTGTGAAGAAGTCCCATCGCCTAAAATGAATCAATACGAGCAATATGCCATAATCAAGTGTAACTGTAAAACCCTCATGGTGTTGAACCTCACAATGTTGAGAAGATGGTGTGGCCAACTTACAGTCGTCCTTGGAGATGTCTAAGAAATAAGCGGCCCGGGTCATAACTGTTTGACCGAGGCATATTGTGGAAGTGAGCAGTTTGATTTTTTATAACTAACAGATTTCCATTGGCTATGAAACGAATAAGAAGTGAATGCGTGTAAAGCTCGTGTAGTCGACTGGTCTGGTGCAAGCCTTCGATATTGTTACTACTTGGGTGATTTGCATGCCAATGATATTCCATTATCTCAAACCAGAATTTAATTCCTTGATAGGGCCTAGAATCGAACTCGAACCTCTGGTGTGGTAGCCAAACCACACCACGAGACATACAATTCGTGAATAGTAAGTATAAAGCCCTCACATCCCGATTCTCCCACTACTTCCAGTTAGTGGTCTGGCATAACTGCTTCTTTGGCTACGTAGAGCCAGAAGTGTCTTCGACACAGACCGTCTAAGCTGTACTGTTAGAACATGAAGAATTTCTTCTGAATGTACCATTAAATCCCATGATTTCAGACGAACCACTTATACTCAACTCTCCTAAAAGCGGCAGAAATGGTGAAGTCCTAGTAGAGGTCGTAGAAGTGTCTGATCCAACCAGTGCAGTTCTTTCCTCTCCGACCAACTCACAACCAACCAGCAACGGAATCCGATGTCCCTTCAATAGCAAAACCCCTGCTGGGCTGAACGAACTACGGCACTATGGTGATGTGTAGTTTCAAACAACAAATGGAGAAATAAGTCTTCAATTAAACACACGTTGGCTAAGAATCTGATCTGCTGCAAATCTGTTGGGAGTTCCCCTGGCATTAATTAAATGGGGCATACATATTATTGTGGAGCCAAACTGGACAGGGTAAGTTGGGCAAGTAGTGTATTATCTCTTATCTTGGAACCTTTGTTGTAATGTCAGTTTGTAGCTTTCCGTTACAAAAAATACTTCAGCCTCTCAATAATAATAATAATAATAATATGGGTGTAACGTCGCTTTAAAAAGCAGAGGTTTGAGAAAAACTGAGCCATAGTAATAGTTTCCATAAAATGGAGTTTTAATGTGCTGGGAGTTGAACCCGTATCTGTTGTGTATTTACATGAACATTCTAGAAAGTGTTATTTTAACATGAACATTCTAGTCAGTGTTGTGTATTTATGCTACTTGAGTTAACACGAACATTCTAGTCACTATGCCCAGAACACTCCAATCTGGAACATTCGATTCTGGAACTTTCCAGCGACTATGTATATATGCACCCGCGGACTGTAGACGACAGTTCCGCTCAAGTTAGTCCACATTGTGTATCGTTGTGTTTCGACTAGTGTTTAATAAACCGTTGTTTTATATTAACAAGTGTATGTTATTTATCTTGTATCTTCCACAATATAAAAGTATGCTTTATCACAGTAGGCAAGAGTTTTACGCACTGTGTCAACTGTGTACCATCTGCCTCTTGCTTTTGACACTGAGCCCACGAGGACTGAGTCTTGGAAGTGGATCAGGTCGTAGGGTTGCACTCGCACGTGGGAAGCTGTTATTGTCACCTGAAGATGACTGAACGTATGTGAGGTGGCCGCGCCTTACTATGGAGGAATCTCTAAGTTTCTTTTTAGAACGTGTAAAAATATTGGGATAAAACGCAGTTCAATTTCATTATTTACTTAGAAGGATCGGTCTATGAAACCCAGAACTAAAGAAAGAGATGATGATGATGATTATTATTATTATTATTGCTTTAGGGGGCTTCACACCTAGGTATGAGTGGGCTACAATTAGGAGAACGATTACTACCAACACTATCACCACGACCACTACTACAAGGAGAAAGAGGAAGACAAAAGGGAGAAAATATCACCAAACCTCAAAGCACGATGAAAAAAGGGAAAAAGGACGAAAAAAATAGAAAGAGATGAAAGCCCACCCGTAAGTCACTGGAAAAATAAAGTAAACAGATCCAGCTCAGGAATACTTTGAGATCGCTATTTCTCGAACTCGCTAACCGTGGATTCTTTTTGTCGTATGGCCTCCTGAGAGGCCGAGTGCAGGTCTTTCTAGCTGACGCCAGTGGGTGACCTACGCACCGGAATGAGGGACGAAATGAATGAATGAATGAATGAATGAAATTGGGCAAGGATGTGTCAGCATTTGTCTGGAATTGAAAATTGGACACCACGGGAAACAATTTCAAGGACGGTCGACGGTGGGGCCCGAACCCACGTCTACTGAGTCAGCAGAGAGCTTGGCCCCATGGCCGTACACTGCACTTTAGCGAGCGTAGCCACCGCAGTCGGCTAACCGTGGGTGAAGACCGCTCAGTATTACCCAGCGTGCACCATGTTTGGTGGTCTACTCGTACCATGCTATTTTAGTCTCCTAGCACGAAAGGCAGGAAATATCGTGGATGTATTCCGTCACGGAGAAATACAAAACACAATCCTTGAACCTTCAAAACTTGACTGTACCAAGAAAGAGAAACAAGAGCCAGATTATGCGGGGAAATTAAAGAGACGCCCGAGGCCTTGGATACTCTAATTCCGAAAACATTGGAAGAGAACAACAGTTGACCAAGGGAGATTAATAGAAAATATGAACGACTGGAGGCAGACAAAAGTACGCGGGAGGTGGAAGCAATGCTGGACTCTCCTGCGTACCAGTATGTCACCAAATGTGGGCCTATGAAAAACAAAACCAGAATAATGATGTATTGTTGTTACTTTTATTTTTGTTTTATTCAGGGCCTTTGTGGCATCGTGATCATGTAGACCCGTGTACTTGGGTGAGTGTTGATTTTGTCTGACAACCTGGGTTATTGTGATGGCTGTATTAGTGTGTATTCGTAATTCAAATGAGGATTGGAAAGAGGCAGCCGTGGCCTTAAGTTAAGAACCATCCCGGCATTCACCTGTAGTAGAAGTGGGGAAACCACGGAAAACCACCTCCAAGATGGCTGAGGTGGGAATCGAACCCGCCTCTTCTCAGTTTTGCCTCACGAGGCTGAGTGTTCCCCGTTCCAGCCCTCAGACCAGAATTACATTTCTTGACAAAGCCGGTAATCTAATCCGGGCCTCCACGGTGACGGCCAAGCGTGCTAGCCGCTACGCAATGAGGCGAACGATTGGTAGATTTTGGTACGCTTTAACTACTAAATGAAAAGCGACCAAGGTGCGTAGCCCTTCTCTGATATTGCTTTCAAGTCAAGCGATTGCACACGTGGTGCAACGAAAACAAATCTCTAGTTAACCGATGAAAAAGTTCCAAGTTTAAGCGATAATATTTCTTGCACTAAGAATTTTTAGCGTTGTAAAATGCAGAATATTGTAATCAATATTGCTAAGAAAAACACCGAAAGCTACGTCCATGTCAGTTACCCAAACGATCATATAAAATAACTTACAATCTTATCATTTATGGCAGTTTATGGTGACAAAATGTACTGATAGAAGGTGTACTTTTCAATTTCATATCTAGAGTGATATTTTCCCACCAGACACGCCCCAAAGAAACGACACAACATTTTCAAATACCCGGCATTAGTATATAAAGAAAGATTTTAAAATACATTTTATTGAGTACTAGCTGAAGTACCCGTGCTTCGCTACGCGTCATAAATTTTAAAAAATGTGAAGGTGACAGTTAAAACAGGGGATAGGCGAGGTGCTGCGCAGAGGGAGATTAAGGATGGAACATTTTGTCCAACTACACCGCTCGGCGTGGACCGTGTTTTATAGCACAAATTTAGGTTTTACTCGCTAACGGTTGGAGATACCTTTCGGATAGAAAATGTAATTTTAAACCTCGTATATGCCATCAAAAGTTTGCTATTTTTTAGCGTTCTCTTTTTATTTGAAATGGAAATATGAAAGTTTGAAACAAAAGGGTGTAGTGACGTCACTAAAATGGTCGCCATCTTTAAATAGTGCAAAGTATTGAAATCAAAAGTAACCTATATGTTAACCAGGTAAATCAGCTACTTCCATGTAAAATTCATGTAAATCGGACCAGTGGTACTTGCGTGATTGAGTAATACACAGACACACACCATCTCATTTTTGGCCACCCTTCGCTCGCGGCATAGTCGTGTCTTATTGTTATTCAATGAAATGCAGGTTTAACCCCGTTAACACCCCTTTAGAACCTGAATATCCAAAAATCCCTCCTTAGTAGACGTTTTCGACACACAACAAACATATCCCCAAAATATCATTCTGCTAACATTAATAGTTTGGGTTGGTCGATGAGAGTAAATATACAAAAATCCTTCCTTAGTGGACGTTTTTCTTCCAGAATTTCACCCCTCCCAATAGGCCCCTTAAATTGGATTTATGAAAAAACGGTCGAACACCTATTTATTTTATTTATTTATTTATTTATTTTTAAGCTGATTGATTTCCTCCGAGTTTCAAACTCCTCGCCTATGTCGTTTATGAGATACACGCTCCATTAAGAATCTTTCAACCCCCACTTTTCATCCCTTTCACCTCATAATATACACTACATCGAAAAAACATTAGACATGTGTCAGCTTATTTTAATTGATTAGTTTATATGCCAAGTATCACATCCCCAAATGAAACCACTCGTGAGATATTGTTATTCAATGAAATGCACGTTTACCTCCTTAACACCTATTTAGAACCTGAATATTCAAAACTCTTTCCTTAATGGACGTTTTCGACATACAACGAACATATCCCCAAAATTTCATGTTTCTAACTTCAATAATTTTGGCTTGGCGATGATGAGTGAGTGAGTCAGGACATTTTCTTTCATTTTTTTTTGATAATTTCAACCCTCCCCATGAACCCCTTAAATTGTATTTATGAAACAAACGGTCGAACACCTATTTACTTATTTAAAGCTGTTTTCGCCCTGAGTTTTATGAGTGAGTAAGTGAGTCAATCAGTTAGGACACTTTCTTTCCTGGTTTTTTTTTCCAGAATTTCACCCCTCCCAATAGGCCCCTTAAATTGGATTTATGAAAAACGGTCGAAAACCTATTTACTTGTGTTTTAAGCTGTTTTTCCCGCCGAATTTCAAACTTCTCGCCTAAGTCGTTTAAGAGGTACACGCTCCGTTAAGAATCCCTCAACCCCCAATTTTCATCCCTTTCATCTCATAATATACACCACATCGATAAACCCTTAGATATATGTCTGATTATTTTTAATGATTAGTTTATATACCGAATATCACATCCCCAAAAAACAACTCATGAGATATCGTTATTCAATTAAATGCACGTTTACCCCCTTAACATCTCTTTAAAACCCGAATAAACAAAACACATTCCTTAGTTGACGTTTTCGACATACAGCGAACATATTCCCAAAATTTCATTCTTCCAACTTTTATAGTTTTCGCTGGGCGTGATGAGTAAGTGAGTCAGACAGGACATTTTCTTTCAATTATTTTTACCAGAATTTCACCCCTCCCCATGGGCCCCATAAATTAATTTATGAAAAAACGGTCGAACACCGATTTACTTATTTATTTAGCTGACTTTTCGCTGAGTTTCCAATTTCTCGCCTATGTCGTTTAAGAGATAGGCCTACACGCTCCGTTAGGAATCCTTCAACCCCCACTATTCACCCCTTTCACCTCATAATAATACACCACATCGAAAAACCCTTAGACACATGTCTGCTTATTTTTAATGATTAGTTTATATGCCGAGTGTCACATCCACAAATGAAACCACTCGTGAGATATTGTTATTCAATGAAATGCAGGTTTAACCCCCTTAAGACCCCTTTAGAGCCTGAATATCCAAAAATCCTCCCATAGTGTACGGTTTTGACATACAACGAACATATCCGCAAACTGTCATGTTTCTAACTTCAATAATTTTGGCTGGGCGATGATGAGTGAGTGAGTGAGTCAGTCAGTCAGGACATTTTCTTTCAATTTTCTTTTTTCAGAATTTCACCCCTCCCCATGAACCCCTTAAATTTGATTTATGAAAAAAAACTGTCGAACAGCTATTTACTTACTTTAAAGCAGTTTTTCCCCCTGAGTTTGATGAGTGAGTGAGTCAGTCAATCAGTTAGGACACTTTCTTTCCTGTTCCCCCCCACGAATTTCTCCCCTCCCCATGGGCCCCTTAAATTGGATTTATGAAAAAACGGTCAAACACATATTTACTTATTTTTATGCTAATTTTTTTCCGTTGAGTTTCAAACTCCTCGCCTATGTCGTTTAAGAGATACACGCTCCGTTAGGAATCTTTCAATCCCCACTTTTCACCCCCCTTCACCTCATAATATACGCCACAACGAAAAACCCTCAGACACATGTCTTCTTATTTTTAATGATGAGTTTATATGCCCAGTATCACATCCCCCAATGAAACCAATCGGGAGATATTGCTATTCAATGAAATGCAGGTCTACCCCCTTAACACCCCTTTAGAACCTGAATATCCAAAAATCCCTTTCTTAGTGGGCGTTTGCAGCCCTTGAGTAAGCTGCATACCAAATTTCATTCCAATCCGTTGGGTGGGTTCTGAGATTTCGTGATGAAGGTGTGAGTGAGTGAGTGAGTGAGTGGTATTTGACAAATATATAGTAGAAGATAGTGTCAAGTCTTTGTTATGCTAAACTCGGTTGACAGTGCTGTGTGAGTAGGTGAGTAACTAACGGGATTTCAAGTAAAGATCCTCATTTTCTATACCGGTAGTGCAAAGCGCAACTGGCATCCAGACGGCCGTGTCTCGACTTGAGCTATGTTGCCATGGAAACTATCTGCCTTGCCATTCCTTCATGAGTATATTTTATGATTTGATTAGCCTGTGCTTGAGTGAAAAAGGGCCGAAATCAGAAGAATGAGAAAGACTATCGAAAATGCATGTAGCCAGCGGTTCCTTCTGGGTCCTAAACTATGTGTATGCAAAATTTGGTTGAGATTGGTGGAACGGTGTAGATTTGTATACGGAACAGACCCACCCACATACATACATACATACATACAGACTTTCACTTTTATATATAAGATATATACCAGCAGAATCATCCGCCCCTAATAATATTGTTTTATGCAGCCCAACTAACCTTGTTATCAGGAAGGTCGATAATTCTCTGCTTGCATCCTGTATGGTACTTTTTTTAGCGTATGGCTTTTAGTGCCGGGAGTGTTCGAGGACATGTTCGGCTCGCCAGTTTTGTAGCTGCTTCGAGATGGACACCCAATGGGTGAGCTACAAGTACCGTTGGGGAGGAAAGTTGGAATGAAAGGTCGAGGATTTGGAAGTTAGCGGCTGTGGCCTGTAGTTAGGGACCAACCCCGGCATTTGCCTGGAAGGAAGATGGGAAACCACAGAAGACCATCTTCAAGGTTGCCGGCGGGGGGATTCGAACCTCCTCGCCTCCCGGATGTGAGCGACTGCCAGCAGTCATGCCGTAACGACCACGGCTAACTCACCCGGTTGTATGGTACTAATGAACTGAAAGCATATCCTGCAAATAATACTGAACTCTACTATTCTTCCCTCGATGTGACTACAGACTAATACAAGGGAAACTTAATAGTGTTCGGTATCGTTTGCAGGATATGCTTGCAGTGCATCAGTACCATACGGGATGCAGGCAGAGAAAATAATATCGACCTTCCTGCCAACACGCGTTAGTTGGGCTGCATAAATAATATTATTAGGGGCAACTGATTCAACCGGTATATCTGCATTACGGCCCCAATGTGTTGGGGTAGCGCACCTGCCTCTCACCTGGAGGCCCCGGGTTCAATTCCCCGCCCCGTTTGGGATATTAGAAGCGGACGTGAGGTCTGGAATGGAGTGTACTCAGCCTCGTGAGGACAATTGAGTAGCTGACTGATCAGAGAGGTAGCACCTTGGTCAAGAAAAAAAAGATTACCAGCCGAGAGAACCCGACATGCTGATTATGCCAACAGGGCTTGGCACCGGTCTCTAGGTAAGCCAAGACCCTTCAAGGGCTAAGTGCCACGGTCTTTTTTTAATCTTTTTATATTAATTAGTATTCACCAATCAGTGATCGAAGACTATGTTGGTCGAGGACTCTCTCGACTAACGGGGTCCAGAGCAGATTCCGCAACGACAGCTCGACGAAAAATGTCGTCAACAATTAGACATATTGCACGGTATAATATAGAATGACCCTCAACTTGAAACAAGGACAGAGAATCGCAAGACGGATTCGTGGCCGAGAAATTCTCGCGTGCAAGAAAGTGTGTCCTTGGGCACTTACAATATAATAAACACATTCTCTCTTTGATATCAGCTCACCAGATCTCACGACAAATGATGCGAGGCTAAAAGGTAATCACAGGCAACCGCTTATTGCACGGACTGGAAAACATACTCCGCTGACCGTCCCTAATATGGAACTCGCTCACCGATCCATTCAATCTTCGATGTTTACACCACGGGCTCGGAACTAGTTGAATCTGAATTGAAGATCATGCCTGGCATTGTTTCCACTAACTTAACCTGGGCTCCTCTCTCTATCTCTCCCGACCCGTAGAGAATTAGACGATCCGTGGTCTTCCATTTCCCTTTGTATGTTCTGTCCTTCCTGATATGTTGTTGATGTTGCTTCATTTGAGGGTCAAGACATTGATGTTGTAAAATTTCTTGAAAATTTGTTCTAAAAGTAACTAAAAATAAATACCCAAAGGTATTTAATAAAATTCAATAAAATGTTAAATTAATATGTATTAATTAAATACCAGCTTCGGCCACATTATGGGGGCCTCCTTCAGTTTTTCAAAGAAAAAAATTAAAACTAATGGTAAACTACGAGCATAGATTTTGAAAACAACATTTAAAACTCGGTATTTCCTTTTTTATATAAAATATATAAAAAAACAGATCTGTCACAAATGAAAATCCACAGCCTGCTTCCAGTCTCCGACCGGGTCAGGAATGGAATGAATGAAGCCCCCCATCTAGCGGTGAGGATATGGACTGTGCCGGCTGCCGAGGCCTGACGCACTCCTCTGGGGCAATGATTAAATGAATGACAGATGAAATGAAATGAGAGAGGAGAGTGTTGCTGGAATGAAATTTTGACAGGGAAAACCGGAGTTCCCGGAGAAAAACCTGTCTGCCTCCGTTTTGTCCAGCACAGATCTCACATGGAGTTACCGGGATTTGAACCACGGACCCAGCGGTGAGAGGCCGGCGTGCTGCCGCCTAAGCCACGGAGGCTTCAGATCTGTCACAAATATGGGATTTAATTTGATAATATAAAACAATTTTGTGAAAAATTACAAATCTAAAAATATATTGTATTTATATATTTATTGATCGCAGCCAATAGCCATACAAGAAAAGAATGTCTTAAAAATGAAAAGCCTCCCCTCGGTTACACAGCTGTCATTCCTTTTGCACACAATGTGCATTATTGTCAAGCGTAATCACACAACGATTTCGATCGATTTTTTGCCAAATTGCAAGTGGTATCTGCCACACCGAACATCACACAGTTTACACACACACGAATCACAAGGTTCATGAAATCTCTTATTTGTGCAGACCGCATGATGGAAACCATGGCATGCAAACCTGGTGACAACATGTCTCAACTCGTAGTTAGTCTGAGTCCAGTGCCTATTCATCATCGCGTCAGAGCTGTAAAATTCCCACCATACGTCTGCTCTTTTTTGTTCTCGTCTGCATATAGTGTCTTGGAAAGCGATCGTTGATGGCAGAAACATTCTATTTCTGATCTCTTGTATCAGATAGTCTTCCTTAGATAGTATATATACGAGTCTTGAACGAGTGAATTTCGAGACACCGAGCGTTCTCTTGAGGAAAGAGGCCTTCTTTTTCTCTAGAGTTTCTAGATCACTCACTTTCAATTGATCCCATATAAGCTCAATTCCATACGTCAAACCCGGTACTATTTTTGCTCGAAAGAGTTTCATTGCGGTAGTCAGGGACAGTTTTTCTGGTTTTGGAATGTCTTTCATAGCTCTAATCGCTGCTGTTGCTTTTTCTCTAACATGAAAAGAGAAGGTGGTCCGTGTAGTTTGAAGGCAAATGCCTAGATATTTGAACTGATTCACAATGGCTAATTTGTTTCCTCCTAGGTACAATTGGTCTTGTAATGCATTTCTTCCTCCCTTCCGGTACGTCATCTTCACTGTCTTCTTGGTATTGATTGTAAACTTATTTTCCATTGCCCAATCCGAGAGTCTATCGATCGCATCTTGGACATCTTTCAGGATTGGTCCTCCAATGACAATGTCATCGGCATACATGTATACCACGACTTTCTTATCCATCCCATGAGTTGATTCTTGTCATAGCTGTTACGATATTGAATAATACGGGACTCATAGGGTCACCCTGTAGCACTCCGTTCGTTTGGGTTATGACACTGGATGTAGTAATGCCATCATCTATGACCATTCTTGTATCAGATAGTATGTCTCTGATTATTATGGCAAGATAATTTTCCCGTCCTATGATGCGCTCTAATTTCTCGATAACTACTTCTCTATCCAGTAAGTCGAAAGCCTTATTAAAGTCTATGAAAACTGCGAAGAATTTTCCCTTTTCCTTTCTTAGGGTATCATCTATGTCAGTCAATAAATTCCTGACTGCATGGAGAGTTGATCTTCCCCTTCTAAAACCGAATTGGAAGTCCGGGATAGAGTTATCAACCAACTCGGTCAATCTATTACACAGGATTTTAGTGAACACTTTGAAACCGCTGTTCTCTAATGCGATACCCCGATAGGAATTGGGGTCTTCTGTGTTTCCTTTCCCTTTGTAGAGAATTCTAACTTTGGAGTACCTCCAGCACTGTGGGATATCTCCTTTCTCTAAACATTTGTTGAACAATTTTGTCCATTGCGTGTTCATCTGTTCGAGTGAGGATTTCAAATGTTCATTTACTATCTCGTCAGGTCCGGGGGCTTTCTTCTTCTTGGACTCCACTATTATCTCTTCAACTTCTTCCTCTGTAATGGGCTGGTAATTCACGTCATACTTAACTACTTTGAAATTAGTATCGAGGTTTCTACAATTGAGAGTTAACGTAAAATGTTTCTCCCAAGTCTCCATCTCTATGTTGTTGTTAAAATGTGGTTGTCTTTGTCTTTGTGCTATAAATGGATTTGCCTCTGCTTCTTCTGCCATTTGTGTATGTTTCATGTCTAGATAGTTTCTTTCTTTTTCATTTAGAGTTTCTTTGTATTTGCGACGAGCAGTATTATATCTTTCAAGATCTATACGATTGATATTACTAGATCTTGTTTTATGTAGATAGTTTATTACGTACTTCCTTTCTGCATAGCATTGAGCATCAAACCATGGTTTCGACTTCCAATCCGAGTTGCTTATTGGTTCTGCTGCTTTTTTTATTGTGTCTTCTATAAGCCGGGCGGCATTATCGAGTTGCCCGTTTCTTATTTCTTGGAGGACATATTGGTTTGAGGTGCACGCCACTTGCTTGAGTGTGTCTACGTTGAGTGTTCTTGTCAATCTTGGTCAATTAACTTGGCGTGGCTGCGCTGTATTTGTATTTGTATTCCCATAAATAGATTAACAATATGTTCTTTCAAAAGTCTTGATATACTATTTCTATGAGATAAAAAAAGCTCTCTGCTGAGTGGAGCATGTGGAAAATGTTGATTGAAAATCTCTTTGCCGAGTGGGGCATATGGAAAGTGTTGATGGAAAACATATTTGCTGAGTGGAGCATATAGAAAATGTTGATGGAAGACTCTTTGCTAGGTGGAGCATATGGAAAGTGTTGATGGAAAACATATCTGCTGAGTGGAGCATATGGAAAACTTTTTGCTGAGTGGAGCGTATGGAAAATGTTGAAGGAAGAACTCTTTGCTAGGTGGAGCATATGGAAAGTGTTGATGGAAGAACTCTTTGCTGAGTGGGGCATATGGAAAAAGTTGATGAAAAAACTCTTTGCTGAGTGGAGCATATGGAAAATGTTGATGGAAAAACCCCTTGTTGACTGCAGCATATGGAAAGTGTTGATGGAAAAACTCTTTGCTGAGTGAAGCATACGGAAAACGTTGATGGAAAAACTCTTTGCTGAATGGAGCATATGGATAGTGTTGAAGGAAAACATCTTTGCTGAGTGGAGCATATGGAAAGTGTTAATGGGAAAACTCTTTGCTGAGTGGAGCATATGGAAAGTGTTGATGGAAAAACTCTTTGCTGAGTGGAGCATATGGAAAATATTGATGGAAGAACTCTTTGCTGAGTGGAGAATATGGAAAGTGTTGATGTAAAAACTCTTTGCTGAGTGAAGCATATGGAAAAGGTTGATGGAAAAACTCTTTGCTGAGTGGAGCATATGGAACATTTTGATAGAAGAACTATTTGCTGAGTGGAGCATATGGAAAGTGTTGATGGAAAAACTCTTTGCTGAGTGGAGCATATGGAAAAAGTTGATGAAAAAACTCTTTGCTGAGTGGAGCATATGGAAAATGTTGATGGAAGAACTCTTTGCTGAGCGGAGCATTTGGAAAATGTTGATGGAAGAACTCTTTGCTGAGCGGAGCATATGGAAAATGTTGATGGAAAACCTCTTTGCTGAGTGGAGCATATGGAAAATGTTGATGGAAAACCTCTTTGCTGAGTGGAGCATATGAAACATTTTAATGGAAAACCTCTTTGCTGAGTGGAGCATATGGAAAATATTGATGGAAAACATCTTTGCTGAGTGGAGCATATGGAAAGTGTTGATGGAAACACTCTTTGTGAGTGGAGCATATGGAAAGTGTTGATGGAAACACTCTTTGTGAGTGGAGCATATGGAAAGTGTTGATGGAAACACTCTTTGTGAGTGGAGCATATGGAAAGTGTTTATGGAAACACTCTTTGTGAGTGGAGCATATGGAAAGTGTTGATGGAAACACTCTTTGTGAGTGGAGCATATGGTAAGTGTTGATGGAAAAACTCTTTGTGAGTGGAGCATATGGAAAGTGTTGATGGAAAAACTCTTTGCTGAGTGGAGCATATGGAAAACGTTGATGGAAGAACTCTTTGCTGAGCGGAGCATATGGAAAATGTTGATGGAAGAACGCTTTCCTGAGTGGAGCATAAGGAAAATGTTGATGGAAAACCTCTTTGCTGAGTGGAGCATATGGAAAATATTGATGGAAAACATCTTTGCTGAGTGGAGCTTATGGAAAGTGTTGATGGAAACACTCTTTGTGAGTGGAGCATAGCTTGGAATGTTTATTAAAATTATCCTCTGTTCCAAAGAAAATTTAGCTGCTTCGGTGGCGTAGTTAGTATTATGCTGAACTACTGTGCCCAAGATCGCGGGTTCGAACCCGGCCGAAGTCGTCGGATTCTTTAAGAGCGTTTATGGCATGTAAAAGATCCTTCCACAGACTAAACTTGTGTGAAGCTAAATTTCTAGGTTAGATTTCGTTGGAACGCTCTATCAAAGTGCCAACGTTCACCACTAAGTATCATCTAGTAGCGAAAGGTGAAACTACTTAAAATTGAACGGAACTTGTAGCTCACCCTAGTGGTGTCCGATTGAAGCAGCTACAACCTCTGGCGAGCCGAGCATGTCCTCGGACACTCCCCGCACTAAAAGCCATACGAATAAAAGAAATGAAAATTGTTGATGCGATATGGAAAATGTTGATGGTCCTTGACTAATAGCTGTTGTATTTAATCTTAGAAAGTAATGCAAGACGTTTCCTAAAAATATCTCTTTATAAAACATGGTAGACTTACTAATCTCTGAAGGATCTAAAAATCTGTCAGACTGACGTTCTTTTATTTGCCAACGTCAGCTATAAGTCCTATTGTGGATTATATTAAATATAAAATGCGGTAGTAACTTGTATGAAATGCTCGATGAAATGGAAACAATGAGTCTAGATTTATTTTGCCATAACTTTGTGAAAGCGTGCTGTCAATATGCTATGAATAATGAAGACATTTCTGGATAAATGGGCTCAATTGTATCCTAAGTCTAGGCTATAACCCAAATATGCCTTTATCGATTTCATATTGATGTATATGCTTGAACTTAATAATAGTCAATTAGAAACCGATAAAGGCATATTTGGGCTGTACACCTAGGATAAAGACCCAATTTTAATTAGATTAAGTTCGTTTCAATACATACAATGTAAACTTCTTAAATCTGTCTGTCTGTCAGTCTGTCAGCTCCTATCAACTCCTATACGGCTGCTGGTATCGAAACCAAATTTAGTACGAGTAACAATCTAGGCCAGCACGAAAACAATATAAAGTATATGCCTGCGGTATGCACCATCTGATGGAGTTTCCTAAAATATGATCGCTTAAAAAACAAGTGATTTCCATCGAGTTTCCAGAACCTTTAAGGGCACGGCAAGCTTCTTCGTAATCCTAGCCCAAGTGCGCAAATTACTATAGACACTACAATAAACAGGTTATCAGATATATTCAACACATACTCAAGTAAGCGGGGATCATTGTTGTAATTTTTCCAGACATCAACCTCGTAATAAATAAGAAGAAGAATACTGTTTTCAAGCACTGGCTGGACTACGGACTTGTAGTCCACACGCTGATGATCATAGTAACGATGCGGCACGGTAGAAACAAGCCCATTGGTTGGCATTAAATCACAATTCATTTCATTAATCAAACGCAGACAAGCGGGCAGGAAGCGAGTGGACTCACTGTGGTATTGTTTACATACAGTTAATTACACCACGCGGCATGAATCGTTCATAGTGACCGCCACCAACAACTTGGAACAGTCGTTCGTTGCATTGCACAGTGATCGCCAGTAATAACCTGGAACAGTCTCTCATGTGGGTGACAACCACAGGGTCTTCAGCTGAGTCACGAACCGTTAATTGTGGACTGGAATCAACAACTTTGGACCGATGTTCACTCAATATGAATGGTGACCACAGGGTCCTCAGCTGAGGTAGTAATCACCCTATTCCTCTTGGGTATTCGTTATTCCATTTAGGAGCATGGAAACTCGTGGTCATCAGTTTAGTGGTCTTGGGTATGTGGTAGGTTGTATGTTAACTTGTGCTGTTGTGATATCCATAACAGTACGTTTACTTACATTTGGAACTAGAATTAAAGTAAACGTCCGAGACCTTTACCAGCCCAGCATTTCCCTCAAGTAGATGTGTAAACCCTATTTTAGGATATACAGTATGTTGTGGGCATCAAACTCACATTTTCTCAGTTGACTTGCTGAGGCTAAGTGGACCCCTTAACCTGCCTTAAACCCAAACCGAGATTTGAATCCATACCTTTTAAACAGAAGTCTCAACATGCACTCCATGACCACAGAAGGCTGTTTATTTTCTTATGCCAGATCGTTCTCTTTTAGCTACATTATACGACAGGGGAAATTTACTCAAGTGAAAAGCAAAAGTTTGCTAGGCTGCCGCGCATTGTCCCCTGCACCTTCGCCTTTGCGGAGGAACTGTCAGCTTAGCTGAGATCACGGTCATCACAAGCGATGACAAACATCACTACTACTGTACTACGTTACGTACCAATCAAGTTTTGCACAGGGTGGCCACGCGTGGTGTAGCGGCAAGAAACATAGCCGTGCCTTGTGACGATTCCTGTCGCACTTCTCTGAGACGATGAGAAATTAATGATTATTGCCGGTTAAGGGAAACAGTAGATACAGTACCAGGATAAACCTGTCTCATCTTCACCCTGTCCGACACAAATTCCACTCACACAAATCGAGGTAGACGCAGCAGAGAAAGCTCAGCGTCAAGCCGTCTGAGCCTCGGAGGTGCCTTGTAAACCTAATAACAGTCATATTATTAGTTCCTTCCCATCCCTTCCCTTCCCTTCCCCTTCCTTCCTTCCTTCCTTCCTTCCTTCCTTCCTTCCTTCCTTCCTTCCAGCGCATCGGAACCTGTTAATTGGTTTGATGATTTTTGCCTTCCCCTTCTCCCAAAATCTCTTGATGAACTCACTGTGTTGCGTTCTTCTGTCCATCTTGTGCTAGTCCTGCTGCTAGGTTTTACTAGAAATGTGTGCATATTTATTGAGGTTCTTAAGATTTCTCGGTTTTTATTATGTTCTCTCCGATGTTCATCTCATTGAGGCTTCCCCTTGCTTTCTGCAGCCAATTTATCCTCGTATTTTGTGTATTAATTATATTGAATAATCTTTTTGTTAGTCTATTGTTATCCATCCTAAATATGAGACCAACAATGTCTAACGTCTCCTGCGTAAAGTGTTCATGAAACTGTCTGTGAGACTATAGAGGTCTGCAGTTTGTACCTGACAATCCTAATCGCCGGTCCAGTGGTATTGCCTCTCACCGGAGGCCTCGGGTTCAATTCTCGGCTCCATCAGAGATTTTATTAACTGACGTGAGGGCTGTTATGGAGTTCACTTAGACTCATGAGGACAATTGAGTAGCTGTCGTACAGGGCTGGGAATAGGTCGCTTGGTAGGCCAAGGCCCTTCGTGGCTATTGTACCACGGAGGCGGGGGTTGTACCTCATAACTGAAAAATTCATTATGGAAGACTGAAACAACCAATTGCTTTCAATCTTGGTATAGACTAGTAACAAATATGTCTTGCGCAAATGAGTTCTTAAAATCTGGCACTGGTGTTCCATTAAATGAAGTTGAATATTTCACTCATATATTCCCTTAATTATTATGCGGAGACTAAGAGGGGGAAGGGTTAACGAACGAAACACGCCAGATCCAATAACAGTGTTAACCAACCCTAGAAAATATAATTCTTAAAATCCTATTGGAGGCATAGGCTAATGCTTCATAATGTCGATTATTCAGGTCCGAATTGACGTAACTATAACATTCAAAGAATAATAGATTTTACGCCTTCAATACTGTTTATTTCTATTACTTAGAGGGACATGTTTCGGGGGCTAATACTCCCCCTTCCTCAGCCTGTCCAACAAAACTTCACAAAGGAAAAACTTTCCTTGTATAAGCTCATACAAAACACATGAAGAATAAAGAATAATGTAATAATAATTATTTACAATTCCCACTCGACGCTCCAAAGAAGATGCTCTTTATTGGATCACTAAGGCCTAGGCGCAGTGGGGACAGCGGACCGCAGCACCGGCCCAATTCAGAAGTTCTGGTGCGCCTAGGCCTTAGTGATCCAATAAGAGCATCTTCTTTGGAGCGTCGAGCGGGAATTGTAAATAATTATTATTTCATTATTCTTTATTCTTCGTATGTTTTGTATGAGCTTATACAAGGAAAGCTTTTCCTTTGTGAAGTTTTGTTGGACAGGCTGAGGAAGGGGAAGTATTAGCCCCCGAAACATGTCCCTGTAAGTAATAGAAATAAACAGTATTGAACGCGGAAAATCTATTATTCTTTCAATGTTATAGCATAATGCTTCTCTTGTTTGCCATTGCAGTCCAACTATTAGTTCACATAAACTGGGATCCTAACCATCACAGCCGCCTGAGCTAAGATGGTGTGATGTCCACATCGTGGATGTAATTGGAGTAATGGAGGAACTGACGCTAGCTACTGTGTTTTCTGTAATGAGAAGCTTGCTGTGGAAGCCGCTTGGGGATATCAGTATAGGACTCAGGGGACAGCTTGCTATCGTCCTAATTACATAACAATTAACAAGTAGTTCGATTAACATTACCACAGTCGCTCACTTAGCGCGTGTCGTGTCATGTCGGGTGCGTTGCAACACCCACTCTATTATTGATGATCTGCGGCAAGCTCTTTTCCTCGTGACTGAACGGTCCGACAGTAAGTTCATGAGTGAAATGTTTATCAATCTAGATTAAGTTATTTTAAGAGTAATTTGAATTCTTATTAAATCAGTGTTTTCTATGTTATTTTTGTATTTTATTAGTTTTTAAAATTAATTATCTAACTAGAATAACAATAATAGAGTAATGATTTAACCATTCATTGTAGTGTAATTTGAGTGTTTGATATCATAAATCAGTGTTAATTACATTGTTTTTATTAATTTGTTTCTAAATTTAACTACCGGTATCTAATTTGGAGGTCAAACTCTTTCTACAATCGTTTGTACTATAATTTGAATATCTAATATTTGAAATCGGTGTTATTTATGATATTTTATTACGTTATGTTCGTATTTATTCATTATGAAACTCATTAATAGGTATCTAAATCATAAGTTAAGAATTGCATCATCCAATGAACTAATATTTGAATTTTAAATCAGTGTTTAGTATAATATCTTTTTGAAATATATTCACATCGAAATACAAATATTCATTCAATATTCAAATATTCAAAAGAATTGTTACGATCAGTTGAACAGTACTTTCTAAATCGTTGATGTTATAACTCAGTATTAGGGGCGTGGTGGCGCAGCGGTCAAGCTGTTGGTCTCTCACCAAGGTGGACCGGGTTCGATTCCCGGTCAATGCATGTGATATTTTCGAAGTGAAATGCCATGTCCTGTGGTTCGGATTCCACGTAAAAAGGAGGTCCCGTGGCTCATGATCGCATCATTAACGGTCACGTATAACTAAAAGCTTCCTTCCTTTAACTCAGTATTAAATACACCGAAGAAAATGGAAACTGCAACACCATGAAGGCATTGGTCGTTTGTGTTGATTTTCAAGAAATGGAACAATGCCATGTGGGTATGTAAACGATCAAAGTTTCAGATCCATTGGATTGTTGCTACAGGTCTCCCCACGTGATTGGTTTTCTCAAACGAAATCTGAAGACCTGCCTTTGCTGCTTGCACCTGTAATTGATTGATTTGTTGTGTGGCCGTGTCAAGAGAATTAGAGAAAATTGCAACATCATCTGCGAAAGCTAAACAGTCGATTGTCAGGTTTTTGTTCTTACACCCTAGTCTGACCCCATTCTCTACACCATCCTTACACAATTCTTTACGCCATTCTCGAATAACTTATTATTAATATTATTGGTATATTGGGAGGAATTTTCATTCTGTCAAATGGGAAGCGCGATTCATCACTAAAGACGACCCTATGGCATTCGTCGACCCACGTCGATCGTCGCTGTTGTGGGGTCAATGGAACACCTTCTGCAGGGACAAGGGATCGTAAGCCAGCTGCACGCAGGCGATTACCAAACTTTGTTGTGTAACGTAGGGTGCCACAGCTGCTCGAATGTGCGCTGCTGTTGTATGGGGTTCCATCCGGGCCATCCGAATGATGCGGCGATCCTCTCTCACAGTTGTCTGTCGCACTTGGCCTGTGCCAGGTCTACGAGTGTGGGTACCTTCATTTGACCACTGCTGCCATACACGTTGTACCGTAGATGCCTGTCGGCCAACACGTGCAGGGACATTCCTTAGCGATAATCCAGCCTCACACAGACCAATATCCGAGCCCTCTCAAACGGCGACAGTTGTTGATAGCGTGCTCTTCTCTGTCGTCGAGGCATGTTTGACGGGGAACACTTCACTGCACAGACTGCAAGTCAACTACGCTACACCAGAGTCCGTATACTGGAGTTGATTCCGGGAAATCCACATTTTAAGGCCCTAAAAACCCACGTTTTTTTAGATATTCCAAGAGAACTAATTTCATTTAATAAACTAATGAAGGAATGCAAGTCTGTAACCATGACAACAGTATCTCAAGGGGTGACATCCAACTCTCCATCTATTTCTGTAAGAAGCAATGTCACTCCATTTATTACATTTCTGTGAAAGTTTGCGAATGGCTATAAGGTTATCACGGAGCCAACTTAGATTGTACAATTCATCAATGCAATTAAGGGGGTCAAGGGGTAACCTAGAATTTTTTCACGCAATTTTCACGTGCGACATATAGTACAGAAGGTCTATTAATCTCCAAACAGCAACATTATTTTCAAAAATTCCTGAATTGAATCAGCATTCTTTGCGGCTTTTAGGAATTTGGGCCATTTGAGGCAAAAGAACCTGAATTGTCATGCACTACAAGCCTTTATAATTTATGAAAGGGGTCTTCCTGTGTATGGGGACCTAACACAACGCAGAGGGTCCGTTTTTATGTGACGTGTATTGCGTTTCGTCTACGAGGCTTTCAATTCTATTTCACGTCAGGAAGTACACGTTAGTTGAATTTAGTTTGAGAGCACATTTTAACTAATCTTTTTTTTTTCGACATATTGGTTCATCGTAAGGATGATTTTGTTTGATACTGTGTGGTAGATATACCCATATTTGGATATCTGGGTGATATGCTGTAGACAATAGAATTGTCTGTCTGTCTTTCTGTGTATCTTTATGTACGCCTATAAATCGTGTTCGGATGCTTGGTGCATCGTAAAAATAGGTATGGTAACCATGAGAGTCAATACACCAATCATTTATAAAGCTCTTCACCGTACTTTTCATACATTAGAAGGATGGATATAGGGAAACACTTCTCAAAATACATGCTAAAATAGGCGAAATTTAAAAATAATCCTAGAAGGACGACCAAAGCATATGTTGCACTTCTCAATGTGAGACACAAAATTCGAGAGTCTACAAAGGGACTCCGAAAACCACATTTTGAGGCCCTTAAATTAACAGTGTGTGTGATATTCCCAGAAAACTAACTTCGTTCTGATAAACGTATGAAGGAATGATGAACCGCTAACCATTGCAACAGTAGCTCAATTGATAAAGTCTGGTGTTAACACCGAAGACAGTTCGAAGAACGGGTACTTCTGCCAGTAAGATACTAAATGAATGAAGGTGAATGAAACTGGCCAAGTATGTGGAAGAAAGCGTCCGTGGCCAGTCATAAGGTACCATCCCAGCATTTGCCTGGAGTTGAAAATGGGGAAACCATGGAAAACCATTTCAAGGACGGCCGATGGTGGGATTCGAACCCAAATCTATAGAGTCCGCAGATAGCTTGGCCCCTTGGCCTAATGCTGCTCGTTAGCGAGCGTAGCTACCACTGTCGGTAAATACAAAACAATAATAGCCTAATAGTAATAATAATACTAACAATAATAATGTGGGTTTTACGTTCCTTGAACTACAGCGCCTTTTCGCACCTAGCTGCCGTAAGAAATTACTGACACGACTCAAGCATTTAAACACGATCAAAGTCAACTGACAGCGCCGGTATTCATGGCGCACACCTAGGGCACACCAGACTAGAAGGTTACCGCTGCGCCCCGCAGTCAGCCTTCGACATACAAAACGTTCCTACACCAAGGAGGTGAGTAGTTATTGAGTCATTTAGGAGCCTGCAACATCGTGATAATTTAGCTCCATGTACTTAGGTGTGTGTAGGATTTGCCTGATAGCCTGGATTAGTGTGTGTATTAGTAAGTGTTGAAATGGAGGTGGCCAATAGGAACCATGACAGAAGTGGCAGTAGAAAACTACAGAACACCACTTCTAGGATGGCTGACACGGGAATTGAGCCTACCTCTCCTCTCAGTTCTGCCTCAAGAAGTGCAGTGTACCCCATTCCGGTCCTCAGACCAGAATTACAATTCTTGGAAGAGCTGGAATCCAGAGTTTGAATCCAGCATCTTTGGGACAAAAAACCCAACACGTACCTGGAGACTATGAAAGGTGATATGTCCGTAATAATGTAAATACTAAATTTGTCTTTAATCTTGGACCTGTACGAAATCAACCGAGACTGGCTGCGTGGAGCAGTGGTAACGTTCTCACCTTCTGTTCCCAAGGTTGCAGGATCGAATCCTGGTGCAGTCAGTTGACATTTGAGGGTGCGCCAATGTGGGCGACAGTGTTAGTAGATTTACTGACACGTTAAAGATCCCCTTCGGGGGAAAATTCAGGCACCCTGGCGTCTCTAAACGTCGTAGTTAAAAGGGGCTTAAAACCATTATTATTATTATTATTATTATTATTATTATTATTATTATTATTATTATTATTATTATTATTATTATTATTATTATAATGAAAGCAACCCAAGACATGTGTTCTATTATTTATGAAGTTCGTTACTTTCTTCTCACATGTTTTCCATTGCAAAGTTAGTTTTTGATTCATTTAGGGGTTTTACGACATCATGGCCATGTAGCCCGTGTACTTGGGTGTGTGTATAATTTGTCTGATAACCTGTCTTATTGTGATGTTTGTAGCAGTGTGAAATTTTAACTAAGTCTAGTATTGGGGAAGGAAGCGGCCGTGGCCATAAGTTAGGAACCATCCCAGCATTTGCCTGGAGTAGAAATGGAGTAACCAAGGAATGCCACTCATAGTATGGCTTAAGTAGGAATCCAGCCTTCCTCTTCTAATTATTGTCTCATGAGGCTGAGTGTACCCCGTTGCAGCCCTCAGAACAGAATTACATTTATTGGCATAGCCGGGAATCCAACCCGTACCCCGGGGCGACAGCCAAGAATGCTAGCAACTACACCACGAGGTAGTAATATTGACAAGGAGACTGGTTGGATGGTTGGTTCTTAAGTTTAGGGGCTGCGACAACGCGGTCATGTAGCCCCGTGTACTTTGGGTGTGTGTAGAATCTGTCTGATAACCGGTGTTAATTGTGTTGACTGTAATAGTGTGTGTTATCTGTCTTTTTTAATTTAAGTACTGCAACTTAGAATTTTTCAAATAGTTCCTACTTTTGCCGCCAAGCGCCACCGTCAACGACTACTAGGCCAAGTTCGAAAATCAGCTACTAGACGCCACCGCAGTCGGCTCTTGGCAACGAACATAGAAACCTAAGAGCGTTGTTTACATTAACCTATCCAATTTAGCTTCACACAGGTGCAATTAGTGACAAGGAGACTGAACCAGATGGATGTTTCACTAGCATTCTTGGCTGTGATCCTTGAGGTCAGGGTTCGATTGCCGGCTCTGCAAAGAAAGTTAATTCTGGTCTGAGGGTTGCATCGGGGTACACTCAGCCTTGTGAGGCAAAATTGATAAGAGATAGGTTCAATTCGCACCTCAACCACCTTGGAAGTGGTTTACCATGGTTCCAACTTCTACTTCAGGCAATTATCGGGATGGTTCTATCTTAAGGCCACGTCCACCTCCTTCCCAATCCTCGACTAAATTCCAAATACACCACTAATACAGCCTCCACAACAACACAGAAGCAGACAATTGTCTCCATGCAACATCCTGCCATTGTTTAAATTGTTCATTAGTCCTTTTTAAATGGCTTCAGTGGCGTACTCTGTAGCATACTAAACTGCTGTGCCCAAGGTCGTGGGTTCAAACCTGGCCGAAGTCGTCGGTATTTTAAGAGCGTTCAAATCCTTCAGTATACTTTCCTTTGGAGGGAAAGTTAAGCCGGCGGGACCACGTCATAGATTTATGGCATGTAAAAGAACCTACCACTGCAATTGGTAGCGTGTAGCAAAATTTCTAGGTTATATTTGACTGGTTAGGAAACGCTCTATTTAGTTCCAACGTTCCCTGCTAGGTGTCAGTGATAGTGGCGTCTGGTAGCCAACGTTGGAACTACTTGAAATTGAACTTTCATTCATCTTCATTCATTCCATCTCTCATTAACCCCTCTCGTGAGGTTGACGTCAGGAAGGGCATCCAGCCGTGTGGAATTTCATCGCATCTCATCTCCGATGCCGTTGGAAAACGGGATTAATAAGGGGTAGACATAGAATAGATTGATCAGTCCATTTTGTTTAGACGAAAACGAAAAATTAATTATCCGAGTAATTAAAGATTCGAGGAACATAAAGTAAATGTGCTGTTTCCTTGCCCGTTTTAAAAAATCATTTGTTCCTTTTTTTCTGAGAAGAGGAGTAACTAAAGTAAAGTAGTAGAAGAACCTCCACACGACCCGTGCAGTGCTAGTTTGACATTCAAAGACAGGCAGCCATGCGTTGACGGCAGAAGAAAGGCACTGTTGGTTAAGATACACATTTCAACAGGCAGCAGCTTTTGTGTAATATCCGGTTCTCTGGAATAATACACACAACACTCAGAGGCTGGAGGAGAAAGTAATTCAAATAGAGTGACGCCTTATTTCCATAGCGCTGAGTTCACATGTGTGGACTGGCCCGTTCACACGCACTCATACATACAGTACATGCTGTCTGTGTGCAATTCCACAAATTACAATAACACATTGTACAGGGACTTGCGAGAAATAATTGGCCCCAAATGATGTAAGAGTGATAATTAAGACAATACATATCCGCAGAGAGATCATGATTTATGATATTAATATATTGTTGCATTATATAAGCATGTTTCGTTACTTCATATGCGTGATGTTTTGGGGCACTGATACCGCGAAATGCGTCACTCAATGAAAATCCACAGCCTGCTTCCAGTCTCCGACTGGGTCAGGAATGGAATGAATGAAGCTCCCATATAGCGGCGAGGATATGGACTGTGCCGGCTGCCGAGGCCTGACGCACTCCTCTGGGGCAATGATTAAATGAATGACAGATGAAATGAAATGATAGTGGAGAGTGTTGCTGGAATGAAATTTTGACAGGGAAAACCGGAGTTCCCGGAGAAAAACCTGTCTGCCTCCGTTTTGTCCAGCACAGATCTCACATGGAGTGACCGGGATTTGAACCACGGGTCCAGCGGTGAGAGGCCGGCGTGCTGCCGCCTAAGCCACGGAGGCTTACGCGTCACTCAATGCTTAAAATAATTAATTTGTTTCATCTTGTTTATATCACCACTCCTAACATTAGTGGGCAATCAAATCAAAGATGATGATAATAATTGTTGTTTTAAGGGGCCTAACATCTAGGTTATCGGCCCCTAATGGTTTGGGTGATCGTGAACATGATAATGAAACTAAAACTAACTACTAACTTGTATACTAGATGAAGAAATGGAAAACAAAAGGAGAATTAAGCAAATAAAGGACAGGAGGAAAAGAAATGCCCTCAACCCTCGAATAATGTGGATTTAGGGACTTGGAAGGAAGAAGAGCCATGAAAGGCAGTTAAGAAAGTGAAAGGGGAGAGGGTCCACTGCATAGGTAATGGATAAAAGGGGGAAAACCGGACCCAGCTCAGGAAACCCTCGGGGTCGCCTACTCCCGAACTCACCAGCCGTGAGCCCCTGAGGGTGTAGCAATATTTACGGTGCACCAGAAGTGGTGAGGCTACATACACCCTGCTTCCTTGAGGGCCTTAGCAGAAGGCACGAGATAACATGAAAAGAAAAAGTAGGCTGACCCCTCGCAGAAATAGGGTATCAGAAAAGATGAGGCAAGGGCCAATTAAGGCGGGAAAGGAAGAGACTCCCTAGGCCTCGGATACCCTAATACCGTCGGGGTCGGAAAAGAACAAGAGTTGACCAAGTGAGGTCGACAGGAAAGAAGACGGAGAGGAGCCCAGCACAAGTAAGTGGAAGCAATGCCGGTCTTAGCTGGAGCCCCGTGGTCGCCAACCCACGTCCCACTAGATGTGAGCCCTTGGGGGGTCAAATCAAAGAGTGCCATATCCACATGGAATGTAGGCAACCCTGGCTGTGTCAAGGGATCGCTAAGCAGGCATCCTGAGCCAGAGTTTACGTGCGGTAGGTCCTTTCCACCCATCCTCGTGACACAGTATCAGACAGGTTCCCATTAGATCTAGTAATAAGATATGTTTGGTCAATCGATTAAACGAATAATTCAAAATTAATCAAAAACGATTAATCGAATGACCGTTCATTCGATTAATAGATTAACCGAATAATAGATAAATCGGCTAACCGAAGAATCGATTAATTGATAATAAGACAAGAGATAAGAACAGCAGTTTAAATGAGAGATCATCGCCTAAGTTGAGTTATGCCCATTTTTGGAATGATGTAGGCTCTACAAATTTATAAAAGTTACTTTTTACCTAAATGTACAAGGTGTCCTTCCTAGTTTATGTTAACAACAATCAAATAAGAGTCAGTGACAGTGGAAGGACGAACATCGATCAAATTGGGAAGGGTTCGAAAAGAGAAAAAGAGTTTTCAGCAAAGATTTTGAATTCTTGTTCAATGTTTACAATAGGACAGGAACAGTTTTGTTTTACTTTGGTTTAGCCTAGTTTTTGCAAAAGGCGGCTTCGGTGGCGTAGTTGGTAGCATGCTGAGCTTCTATGCCCAAGGTCGTGGGTTCAAACCTGGCCGAAGTCGTCGGATTTTTTAAGAGCGTTAAAAAGCCCTCAGTATGCCTTCCTTCAGAGGGGAAGTAAGCCGGCGGGCCCATGTCATAGATTTATGGGATGAATTATAACCTTCCACTAATTACACTTTTGTGAAGCTAAATTATAGGTTGGATTTAACTGACGCTCTTAGGTACCAACGTTCGTCGCCATGAGCCCACTGTGGTGGCATCTAGTAACCAAGTTCAGAACTAGTTGGTCGTTGACGGTGGCGTTTGGTTGCAAAAGTTGGAACTACTTGAAAATCGAATGTCTGCAGTCCTCACTTGAATTAAAAACAGATAATACACACTAATACGGTCATCACAAAATTAACACCGGTTATCAGACAGATTCTGCACACATCCAAAGTACACGTGGCTACATGGCCGCGTTGTCGCAGCCCCTAAACTGAGGAACCAACCAACCAGTTTTCGCAAGATACATTATTTAAAAATATATGAAGGAATATTATTTTTCGATTAATTAAATGTAAGCTTTGCCTCTGTGAGAGTGTAGTGAAAGCACATCGATTGATCGACAAAACAATTACAGCAATCTATTATTCGACCAACCGAATTTCGAGTAAACGACTAATCGATTAAAGGCACGATCAATCATTATTTGTAGCAATTAAACGATATTTCTGCTTCGATTAATCGATAATTTGAGAACTCAAATTAATCGATTCAAGTATCAGCCCTTGTTCCCATTCAGCATCACGAGGCTGGGAGACCCACCAGAACATACCAATACTTTCGAATTATTGGCAACTAACAACGCAAGTGGTAGGCTAGCCTACTAGTGTACAATAAGAGCTTCAAGTGCCTTAAGAGATGGAAGTACACGTCAGTCCTTAACCACTCAATAAAGCAGCGATGGGAACAACAACAACAACAAGATATAACTTCTAGTTTTATTATTTACTAATTTTTGAACTCGGCCTTGCCCGGGTGCCGTATTAATATACTTATTATTAACAAAAAAGTGCGCTCGAGTTGAGCATTAATTTGCACATATTGAAGCACATCTAAAATAAGAGATTATTAGCGGACCCGTGCGAAATCTCGCATGTTCATAAACCACACTTTCCCCAATAGGTTTATAATGAGAGACTTAAGGAGAAAGGTTGTTATGTTTTTATTTCAACCAAATGATTATAGAACACTATTAACATTTCAGTTAGAAATCCAAATTCTACGTTCCCTAACTTAAGAAGGCAATCACTGAAAATTGTATCATCATAACACTCACCGGTTATTCGATATTTATGAAATTATTTGATTTGAGTACGCATTCCTTTGATTTACTGTTTCTGAAATCCATGCAAAATGATAATGGTAAGACATCAGAATGTTAAAATGAACATGAAACAGGCGTCACAGCGGCCAAAATGTGAAGTGAACAGCAATTATGGAGTGTATTTTCCTACAGCAAAGGTAACTGCAAATCGCTCACTTCGTACATTTTTTAAAGTATTTTTAAAGAAATTATAGATATTTATAAAATTAAGAGTGCAATACGTCTCTGCTAATGTGTATTCTCTTTCGTTTGAATACTCACTTGTCACGATCGGTCGCTTGTGAGCGCCACAGGAGGAATCTATACTACTGAAATAATATATAAATGATATTTATCATAGGTCTGCCCGCACAGCACACACTGACAATCTTCAGTCGGTTTATGGTATGTTTTGATATTGCATATCTTGTGATGGAATCCGTGAATTGCAGTTCTTGTGATAACATGTCTCTGGGACTGGCATTCCTTCTTCCATCCGTCATCCATCATTGCTGAGGTGGTGTAGAGCTCCATTTCTATCTCCATTTTCCTTTTTTCTCGAATGTTAACCAGATTCTGGTAGGGTCCTATAGATGGCAGCCAGTGGTGTAGTCTAACATCCTCTATAAAATAGGTCTCCCTCATTAGTTCATAAACTAGCCGTGATGGCGCTGTTTTTGCAACTCCTAATATTCGTTTCATTATCAATGTCTTGATTTTTTCAAGTCTTTTCATGTCGATTATCTTGAGTTTTTTTTTTCAAATTAATGCAATTCCATATGTAACGACTGGCGCCACTACCGTTTTAAATAACTGCATCGCTGTGTTCGTCGATAAATTTGTTATGTTCGGAATATTGTGAGAGGCTCTGGTAGCTGCTGCTGCTCTCTCCTGGATGTGCATACTGATGGAAGTTATAGTTGTCTGTATCGTAACTCCTAGATATTTATAGTTTCCTACGACCCAAAGAGTCTCATTGAATAGAGTTAGAGTGTTTTTAGCTGTTGTTTTTCCACCATTCCGAAATGTCATTAACACTGTCTTCTCTTTATTTATGTCCATGTCATTTATCCTTGCCCAAATCTCTAATCTGTTAAGTGTATCTTGAACATCCTCTATTTTCTTCGATCCTATCACCATATCATCTGCATATAGAATTATATCTGCTGTTGAATTTTCTTCTATGATGCTTGTTACATCAGCTGTGTAGATGTTAAACAGCGTGGGGCTTATACAAGGAAGTACTAACAAATATGCCTGTTCTTAGAACAGTCGTTTGTTAATTAAATTCACCCCTTAACTACCGGTAGCAAAATAAATACAATAGATCAAAGGTAGTGGTTAGGTAGCGTTTAGTGACAATTAAGCAGAGGAGAGAAACCACTGACAAACAATTACATCACTTTAAGGAAAGTCAGCCCGGGAGTAGGGGATTTATAAACATACTTTTTTTGTATTTTTTTTTTGTTTTAAAAATCTGTGTGAAGTTCTATGAACAAAATGGTATATTCTATTATCTGGATTAAAGCCCCAGCCCTTTGGATGAAAGTCTGTCACGCTAACCCCTAGGCTAAACAACTGCCTAGCAAATAATGTCTTGGAATACACGCTTTCTCCAGAGTATTATGCCTTTATTATAAACCAAATCATACTAAATTTATATTATTTATTGCAGTGCATTACATAAAATAACGTTAAGCTACTGAAATATGGTCCAGGCAGCAAACGTTCGCCGCTTTTTTTTTATTTATTTTTTTTATTTTTTTTTATTTTTTACGAATGAGCTTTAAGGACTGGGTGCACAGAACGGCTGTTCGGCCCTGAGTGCTCTTAAGACACTGCTACAGTATACTATTATAATATAAAATTATAATATCCAACGGGTCATATCCTTGAGGACAGTCTATACTACCCTATGTTTGATAGCGAAACTGATGAACCAAGCTTTGTTCGATCATAAGTTACGGATTAGCCCTTAATGCTGGCACGATTCACATGGCCGCCATCTTGAAATTATTTGGGTGATGACCTTATAGGTTAGGCGACAGTCGCTTTCCACATAGAGGTTTACTTTTCCAAAATTTGTTCGAGATAGGCTGGTTAGTTTAGTCGTAATTTGATTTAATCTTTGAACATTTTGTTTTGGTTAAGATGGCAGCGATATAAAATATGATACTGTGGTGTCCTCTGCTCTGTATCAAATTTGGTTCAATTTGGTTTCGTCAAGTTTGAAATGATGGAGGGGACAGATATTCACACTCACACATACACTCAGACAGACAGACAGACACACGAACGTTGCGACTGTATGGATCTCATAAGTCTACTTTCATAATTTGCAAAAATTGAAAGAAGGCTAAAATCGCTATCTTCAAAAACGTCGGAGAGACGGCACCTGTCGACACTGTCTAAAATGTGTGTTATAAAACGGTCTGCAGTCCAGAATTCTTGATTATAACCTGTTCTTGTTCTCGTTCTGAACTGACTTGAGGGGCTTGGGACACTATGACCATTAGCTCCGTTTGCTTGGGTGGGCACTGAATTTGTCTGGACCCGGTAGCCTTGGTGTATTCCATGGAATACACGGTCAGGAAGAGTTAGCATTTGCTGCTCTTTGATTTTACTGTCCTTTTCGATTCTTTCCTTTCTGGTACGCAAGCGCTAACAGCGTTTCTTGAAGTGTTATTCGCTCTGTACACTTTGTTTATACTTTGTAAAAGTCTGTTCTAGAAATACAACTTCCATGATCAACCTATCGGCATCCTGCAGCTAACCACTGAAGTTCCTCAACATCTTCATGTGCAAGAGGACTTCCTTACCAATCAAACCACCAGGTTTCGTCGTTATCGCCAGCTAACATCTCCATGCTCAATAGGACTTCTTCACCATTCCCATCCGTCAGGCTTCGTCATTGTCGCCTGCTAACAACTCCTTGAAGACCACTTCATCAAGAAAATTAACATCTAAGAAGAGATTTAATTTTTGTTAAGTTTGTAATTCTTATGTGTGTTCCTTTGTCCCTTTCCCCCCACCATCTTCTCTCCGTGGTACCTTCGTGATTCGTTTAGCAGCTCTCACTCATCGTTCGGCCGCCGAGTACAGTGCAAGCCCTACCCGGGCCAGTTTCTTGCTTTCTTGAGACTTTTTTAAATCAGACGCCATGTCTGAATTTTAAACTAACCGTCACCTAGGAACATCACCTTCTGCATGGAACAAAGTGAAGTACAAACGTCTATGTTTTAAACATAGCATCATGGGTTCTTAAATAGCTAAATGCTTTTTAATCAATTTTATAGACAGTGTGTGGAATTGCTAAATGTTAAGCAATAACGTCCTTCAAGAGATCTTCCTGATCAAACCATGGCTACCTAAACTAACTTTTTAGAATGAAACAGTACTTCTTGTACTAATTAACTGAGATACTTTCTCACATCGAGGGATATCACTTAAAATACCCACTGTCTATAAATTTAACCTTTTTCCTCCGTGGGAACTTACGGCCCAATTCAACAGTAATCATAACTCTGGAACATTCTTTGTCAAAAGACATTTCTACAAGTAAAGCAACCTGGTATTTTCCACTCTAACATGGGAATACTTTTCCTCACGGAGGAATTTGCATCACCTTTAATGTCGTTCAAAATCTGATTTACTTGCCTCCGTGGGAACTTTTCTTCAGCTATCAACAGTAATCTATAATCTCTACATAGCAATAAACTGATTCAAACTAAAATTTAACTAGTGATCTACATAATTACAATAACACTTCTCTTCATAAACTTTGTGTGCTGCAATAGTGAACTTTTCAATTACATCAATGGACTATAGTGCAAAACAGTGCCTATTCAACTACCACCCGTGTCGCGTTCGTTGAGAGCAATACATCTGGCCAGGACGTTTTCCTATACCTCTTATTTTTCCTTCTCCTAAATACCTTTACTAACATAAATTAAAATTTTCATCTATCTACAGTACTACGAGGCCTCGCCCTAAGTGTGGCGCCCTCCCATTTTTTCTCCATGTAAAATTCAGTCTCTCTGTTGAAATATAAGAAGTTATAGAAACTTCTTCTTAATTCTTCCGTTTTTTTTTTGTTATAATTTTGAATTTGTTTTTTGTTAATGGTCTTTTCGATCGCCATGAAGGATTCTATAAGTGCCTACATTGTATCTGATCTAATTATAAAAGCTTTAACTATTTTTATAATCGTTGTTATAAACACTAAACTTGTTAATTTTAAGCACCACTTTTAAAATCGTATTCAGATTTTAGTGCTTACAGCAAGTTTCAAACATATACCCTATTCAACATTGTTTACCAATTGTAAACTTTTTACCTATAGGTCTCAGACCTTTATATGTTGTAAACCTTTTTTACAAATCACAATCATAACCCAAATATTGTTACCTCTTCAAAGACTAATTTATTGTTAAATAAAATCTCTATTATTGTTTGTTTCATCCTTTTCACTAGATTCAAGATTAAGCAGGACCCTGTCTCCCCTGATTCTTCCTTCAGGCTTAAGCCCTCTTTACTAAAACAAACAATTATTAAAACAATAAAGTTTTTGCTACTTGTTGCATTTGAACAAAAACTCCCCGTAACAAAAAAATTCAAAGTTTCTCTTAGCTGTTATAGCTAATTCTAACTAGCCATTAAGGCAAGTATAGCTAGCTCCGCAAGCCTCCTGCTTGTTGAGATTTTCTCTCTAACTCATGGTTTGTTTGCGAATTTTTAGTTTTTCTTATGGTCTAAACTTTCAGTCGGCACTTTGCTGGGTAAAAGCTTAGCCGTCTTAAGTGCAACAATTAGTATTTTTACCAAAACTTTCAAATAAACACGTAAATTTATTTACAACAACATTAAAATCGCTTCATCGCTTCCCTCTCTGGGAGCGCTCGATCGTTCTTTGGAAATCCAACAGTTCCCAAAATTAAAAAATATCACGGAAAATTCAAATTATTTCAGACTTTCAAAACATTCGTTTAAATCTAGCTCCTTTGAAAGAAAAAACAGTAAATCTTTCATTCTTTGTCTTGTCAGACTACCATCCTTCCCCCATAGTATTGAAATACAGGCTTGGAAGGGAAGGTACGATCGCCAAATGCTTGCAAATAGCCCAAGCTACAGCCGCATTTCCCGTTAGCTGTGTCCATACCCACTTTAGGTGTTTTACAGACATTGCACGGTGGAAACAGTGGTTGAACGCTCATTTTCGCTTAATTTTCTGTTTGATGGTGAACTCCCGTCCAGTCTATCCATACTTTATCTTCCTGCTGAAACCCGCTTCCTTTTTTCTTTTTTCCAACTTCCCTCGGGTAGAGTTAATCCTAAGCTAAAACCTACCCAAGCCTATTCCATTCCTGAACAAGTTTCATAACATCTTATCGATGGTTTCTTCGGTCGTCCAAATCACTAAGAATGAAGGGATAATACATAGTTTAGACTCCAATTTATTCTGCTAAACTAGCATATTTCAGCATGCATGGATAGTTTTGGTATGATAATGATGGTTACGTACAGTTATGGAAAGCAGGAAGATGAGCCAGGAGGTGGTGATGTGTACAAGTGAGTGGAGAGACTGGTCGCTACTCTCAGCTCATTATTGGCGGCTTCAGGTCGCATTCCCCGAGTGAAACTGGAGTTCACATAACCCTTGCTCATCAGGCCAATTGGTCAAGATGATACCAGATTCATGTCTTGTTACGTTACGGACCGGCTCCCTCAAGTGTTAAATCTTCATCGTCCTAGTAGAAGTAATACGCGAGGCGCACAGTCACCCCAACATTGGCATAAATGGACAAGACATCGGCCTATCGTCACTTCACTCAGGGTTCAAACTACCACGCATGTGAAATTCGTTATGTACAATATGTTTCTCCCTTTCACTTTCGTTCAAATAATACTCCATAATAACACTCATCTTTAAAGTTTTAGTGGGGTGGTGGCGTATTGGTTGCATGCTGAGCTTCTATGCCCAAGGTCGCGGGTTCAAACCCGGCCAATGTCGACGGATTTTTAAGAGCGTTAAAAATCCATCAGTATGCCTTCCTTCGGAGGGGAAGTAAAGCCGGCGGTCCAATGTCGTAGATTTATGGCATGATAAAGAACCTTCCGCTAATTACACTTGTGTGAAGCTAAATTATAGGTTAGATTTGACTAACGCTCTTAGGGTCCGACGTTCGTCATCAGGAGCCGACAGCGGTGTCATCTAGTAACAAAGTTCAGGGCTAGCTGGTCGTTGACGGTGGCATTTGGTAGCAAAAGTTGGAACTACTTGAAAATCGAATGTCTGCATTCCTTACTTGCATGAAAAACAGATAACACACACTAATACAGCCATCACAATTAACACCGGTTATCAGACAGATTCTACACACACCCAAAGTAAACGGGGCTACATGACCACGTTGTCGCAGCCCCTAAACTGAGGACCAACCAACCAAACTTGTAGTAATGGTTTTAGTAACGGGGAAGATAATTGTGACAATTAGCATCGTGTAATATACTTTGTGAGAAATTGTAATGTTATTTGATTACCGTGCCTGCCTAAGAGTGGTGAATGTAACTTGATGATGATGTTTCGTATGAAGGCCCTGGACAGTGTCATTAAACCCCGTGTACTTGGAAGTGTGTATAAAACTTGTATTGTTTCCTTCTGTTATTGTGGTGTCTGTAGTAGCGTGTGAATTTGTAATTAAGGTGAGGATTGGGAAAGAGGCGGTCGTGGCCTTAAGTTAGGAGCCATCCCGGCATTTGGCTCGAGTAAAAGTGGCAAACCACGGAAATCCACTTCCAGGATGGCTGATATGGGAATCGAACCCGAACCCTGACCTCCGGTGCGACAGTCAGGAATGCTATCCCTTACACTAGGAGGTGAACTGTATGTAAATTGGCGAGAGGCGGCTGTGGCCGTAAGTTACGTCTCAAGCTCAGCAATTGCTAGGAGTAGAAGAGGGAAACCACGGAAAACCACCTCTAGGACCAACCGGGAATAAATCCCACCTCTCTCAGTTGCCCTCACGAGGATGAGTAAACCCGATCCCTTCAAGCAGGCAAGATTTAAATTTCTTGATATGGGGGAAACTGAAGACCTTTGTGGCAGGAGTTAACACAAATCTCTGGACCAGGAAGGTGCCGTATCGATGTTAGGATGTTCAATGTTTGAGAGTAGAAATTAATATGAGATATAAGCCACCAATATCCAATGATTCTCATTTCTATTCCCACAATGTTAGGGTGTAAAATTTATTTTGCTATAAATGTCAAAATATTTGAATATAATGCACAGGATGTGTGGTTTATCTAAATAGTTCTGTGGATTGTACAATGTTTCAGCGATGACAGGTGCGTGCATGCCTATCCAAAGACATTTCTTGAAGCTTCACCTAGCGTGGAATGCACCTAAAACCATACGAAATGACTTTGCTTGAGCCGAACGTCACCACGACGTTGTACGCTAGAGTCCATACGGAAAAAGTTTTGTTGAGACGGCAGTGGTTATTGCGGTCGACGTTAAACGTGCGAATCTTACACGTCAACCATGGACTGACTGCTGAATTGACTTTCAGTCCCATTCCGAAGTCGTGGGGTAATCATGGATCGAGTCGAACTTCAAGTGGCAAAAGACCGCGTTGAGTGTCACGTAATTTGTTAATTGGAAATGCCATGTGTCAATGGTCATCTCCAGTGAAGAGGAGCAACGAGTAAAATAATATCAAGTTCAGATAAAAGAAATATTTGGGAGAATGGTGATGGGAATGAATAAAATGTTGCTACAAATTTGCGGAGCAGTAGAAGTGTTTAAGACTGGTTCAAACGCTTTCGTGACAGGAAAGGAAGTCATTAAGGGCCATAGCGTCCAAGATGACTGCTGCCTGGCTCAAAACCTACAGAGGATGAGAAGTCATGTTGTCAACACAACGTTTCCCTCGGCTGCATTTCTTGATTGCCTGACCGGTGCCGCAACTCACTGTAGCTCCCCAATTTTCATTACGACATTACGCCATTGCCGACCTCCTGGCCAGTACTAGGAATCTAACCCATGCCACCTAAGCGAGGAACTAGAACACTGTCCCGAGACCACGACGTTGGTCATATAAAAAGTCGACCAAACCTATTTAGCAGTTTAGACTCCACACAGTAACGCATAAACTCTTGTCACAATTCACAATGAAGCACAACGGACAATCAATCAATCTTGGACTGTTAGCTAGAAACAAAAAACAGCATTCATTGGAATTGCTGAAATAAGAAAAACGGGAGCTAAAACAGAAATAAGGACCTAACAAACTCCATATAGCATTGAAAACGGGAGCTAAAAAAAGGAAAATTATTGTCAATTTCGAATTCAGCGTACCAAAATCTATAAAGATTGGGTATTTTTGTTTATGTAAAAATGCCATTGTGGAACAGTGTAATCCGTTTACGATTGAATGTCCGGTGAAAGGGAAGTGTCTGCTAAGCCAACCAGTAACAGTGAATAGGCCAGTGAAATGGAATACGGAACAGAGACAATACCATCACAAGCTATTGCAAAAAAGGTAGTGAGCAAAGAAAATTATTACGAGAATCGCAGTTTTAGGAAGCTTTCTATAATTTAACAATTTTAATGATCGAGTAACATGCGAATGAGCTAATGAGCCAACGGGTATCATCTTCCTCCTTTCTTTCTGCGAGCTATGCAGCCCTCAGCATCTGTCAGTCACTCCGTGAGAACTGGACCACAACATTTCCTTCTGTTGCAACATCCCACTTGTGTTTAGCAAATGGCGCTAAGAATGTGCGCACACACGGAAGAAAATTACTGCACTATCAGGCGCAGATCTAGAGTTTTTTTTTTTGGGGGGGGGGGTCAGAGAATCGATCTAGAGTTTGGCTTTGGGGGGGGGGGGTCAGAGAATCGAAATTGTTAAGAAAAATTGTATCACTAAAAACGTAATCACAAAATAACCAAACGTACAAAACCAGACCAATTTTTTTGCAAGCTTCATGGATGCGTTTAGCGAACCAAAAATATTCGTACAAATTGCAACGGCGTGTTTTGAGACTTTTACATCGAGCTTCGAGAAAAGTATCAAGGTACGTTACAGTTTCGGCAAGTCAAGTTGGTACCGACAAAGGGAGAAAGTCACAGCTCAAATTGCCAACCAAGCTTGCAATTTGGACGTCGGCAAAAATGTTTGATGCGAAAAAAGCCCAAAATACCTATCCGTGCATTGCTGCACATTCATCATGACATCACTATAAACTTCGATTCGGTAAACACAAGGTTTGCTAAACAAAGTAGACGAGTTGATTTTGTTGTATAAATAATCGTTTTTATATAAGAGGTTTGAAGTTGTAAATATGTACAGTTGTAACAGAACATAATAATTCGAATAAAGATATTTCAGTATGGAATAAAATGAAAAAAAAAATGTTTTTCAGTTAAAATTCGTTAAGTTTTATTTGTCTGGTAATTGTGTTTTCGTTTTTTGAGTTGCAAAAAAATTGGTCTCCGTTTGGGGGTGTCATGACCCCCTTGAATCCGCGCCTGTGCACTATTAAGTTACAATACCGCCTTGACCTTTCCAGGATGATGATGATTAATCGTGGTATTAACAATTGGAACTCATTACCTGCCACAGTCTTAGAGCCTTTCCCCAAAGAATGAAATGTTGTGGAAATTCTACGTTGTTGCGGCTTCGCTGGCGTAGTTGTTAGCATGCTGAACTGCTGTGCCCAAGATAGCGGGTTCAAATCCGGCCGAAGTCGTCGGATTTTTAAGAGCGTTAAAAATCTTTCAGTATGCCTTCCTTCGGAGGGGAAGTAAAGCCGGCGGTCCCATGTCATAGATTTATGGCATGTGAAGGATCCTTCCACAGACTAAACTTGTGTGAAGCTAAATTGTTAGGTTAGATTTCGTCGGAACGCTCTATCAAAGTTCCAACGTTCACCACTAGGTATCATTAATATCTGGTAGCGAAAGTTGGAACTACTTGAAATTGAACGGAACTTGTAGCTCACCCTAAGGGTGTCCGCTGGAAGCAGCTACAGACTCAGGCGAGCCGAACATGTCTTCAGACACTCCAGCACTAAAAGCCATACGATAAATAAATAAATCTACGTTTTAATTACTCTAGTTTCCAAATCATGACTTGTGTAGAGACATAACGTGTGTTCAACATTATTGTTGGTAATTTTCTGTAGTCTAATTGTACAATTTAGCACTGGGGAATTACACCCCCCCCCCCTTTTTTTTTTGCAAATAAAGTAAATGAATGAATGAAAGATAATTCTTGTATAATAATAATAATAATAATAATAATAAAATGTCTATCAATCGCAACAAAATTAAAACATTACAAAACGGTGGTTCAACCAGAGGTGACATATGGAAGTGAAACTCTTTTTAAAGTTACTCAGAAAAACAGAATCGACAAAATTTTAAAAGTAGAAAGAAGAATAGCTAGAACATGCATAAATAAAAAATATCAGAAAGATGGGCAGTGGCGGATAGTACCAAATGAAGTGGTATACAGAGAACTGGAGCCCATCACTGATACTATTCGGAAGAAACGGATTTCTTTTTTTTGGTCACATCATGAGGACACCAGAAACCTGTTTAACTACAAAAATTGTAGTGAAACTTTGGAATATGAAACAACAAGTAGAATGTATTAAGGAAATTAGAGAAGATATGAAAGAATTAGAAATAACCTTGGATGACTTGCAAAACAAAACAAAAATAAATAAAACAAGATGTTCAGCAAAGAACCTATAGCCTACTTTCTCCTAAATGTATGGGTATCTTTATGACTCTTTGTCCTCATCCCTAACACAATCACCCCTACCACAATGTATTGTTTGTTTTCTTTTATATTGATAATAAGCCAGTAAGTGTCAAAATCAATATTATATACTTTATGATGATTGAATAACAAAACTACTAACTTATTGTAATGCATTCACGTCCGTTAATCTCTATATTAAGCCAGCCTGCAAAATTAAGAATCTTCCGCCCCAATCACAGTAGGTGGTGCTGCGACCTATCAGTGAATTAATCTTTATCTTGTACGCCTATGCACTGCCATCGTAATGTACTACGATGGCAGTGTTCTATGGGTGTTGAATGAGTAGGCAGTTTAAAGTAGCCAAGAGGGAGGCGATCCAGCTGGCAGTGTTTAAAGGTATTCGGAGCGCGATCGTGGCTAATAGTTGAACTACCAGTATTACAAAATTGCCATACTTCAGGAGGCCAGCTCAGGCATTTACACAGCGTTATGTTTGGAACAATATTACCCACATAACCCACAAGAGGACAGCACCGTACAGAGGCATTAAGAAGGCTGTGGTTGGGTAGTTCTTCTATTCTCCTTTTCCTAATGGCTTCTGTTTATGTGCGATGCTGGGACTGTGATTTTATTAATATACGAGTGTATACTTTATCCTCTCCTTTGAGCTAAATGACATTTTATTCAGTATCTGTGGAGAAAGCTCGTGCACATCATTTGTAAAAGAATTCAAGAAAAAAAAACCTAACTGTAGCAGTACTCGATCCCCAGTCAACTGCGTGTCAGACTAACATGCTAGCCCAGAGCTAACCGTATCCATGACGTCAGGTGATCTTAACTGACATATTAGATACAAACTGTTGGCAAATAATGACTTTAAATAAACGATTTCTTCACTGCAGTACATCTTCATTATAGATCATTTCATACAAAGTTTATATTATTGTATCAGTACGGTATATCACATACAACATACTAAAACTACTGAAATATAAGACAGGCACATGAGGACAGCTGCCATCTTGTCGTGTGACACAAACGGCTCAGCTCTTTTAAGCCACTCATACTGTATAATATTATAATATTAAATTATAATAAATAACGGATCACGACCTTCAGGATAGCTTAAACCCCCCTAGGCTCGATAATCGGAATTGGTGGGTCTTAAGCTATTTATTAAAATGGTTGCATAATTCACACGGCCGCCATCCTGAAATGGCATGGCCGATGACCTTGAATTTTGGGTGAAAGACGCGTCCTATATAAAGGTATGTTGTCACCGAATTTGGTAGAGATCGGATGATTAGTTTAGCCGTAATTTGATTTTACGTTTTGAACATTTGAGTGGCCGCCATTCTGTTTTGGTAAAGATGGCGGCGATATAAAGTATGACACTGAGGTGTCCTTTACTATTGCTACCTCTGTACCAAAATTTCGTTCAATTCGGTTTCACCGTGTTCGAATTGATAGGGGGGGACAGACATTCAGAGTACACACACTCACACACACACAGACACACACACACACACACAGACTCACACACACACATACACACACACACAGACTCACACACACACACATACACACACACAGACAGACACACTTTTTTCGCCCTGTGTTGATCTCATAAGTCTACTTTCATTTTTTGCAAAAATCGAAAGTAGGCTAAAAAACTGAGAGATATAAAAATAAGATTTCAGGCTAAAATAGACAAACGTAATACAGTAAAAAGGGTATTTACAGATGATCAACGCCTGAGAAGATCAGAGCGAATGAAAAGCTACTGGGCGACTCGGAAAGGTAACTTACTGAAGAAGAGGACCAAGAAATGATTGACTGAAGTGGTCCAACGAGGCCGTAAAAGCAGAATAATAATAATAATAATGATATTGGTTTTACGTCCCTTTTAACTACTGCGGCTATTACAGGCCCAGGGGACCGGAATTTTGCCCCGAAGGAGATCTGTAACGTGCCAGTAAATCTACTGTCACGGCTCCCTGACATTTCCGCATCCTCAAATGCCAACTAATTGCGCCGGGATTCGATCCTGCTATCTTAGGCTCAATAGGCAAGAACGTTACCGCTGAGCCACGCAGGCACTCAAAACATTCTTGTTTTAAGGGGCCTAACATCTAGGTTATCGGCCTCTAATGAAATGATAAGGAATGAAATTAAGATAACCATAGCCAGGTGATGAAAACGAAAATGGTTTATAGAAAACAGACAGTGAGCAGTAACAATTATGCCTTATTTGGTTAAAAAGAGATCATTAACGAGAATGATAAAGAAAATAAAACAAATAAGGCATATTGTTCATTAAAAATAGACATGTGCTGAAGTAAACCATAAAACAGATTATACGTAAACTAATACAGTAGTACTGTTACGTTCCACCCCTAGTGGCAAGTTCGTTAACTGGATTACGGTGGGTGAAAGCACAACACAATTGTTTCTTTAACGAAATATTAGCTTTATTGCAGGCCAGGAAAAAAATACACCACACAATAAGCACTGAACCTCACTTCATAAGACACTACTAGTCACTATAGCTTCCACACTTAGCCTACGTTCACACAACTGTCCTCGCTATTAATACCTGCAACTCTGCCTTGTACACAAACTACAGTTATTTACGATAGCCAGTCCCTCACCACTACACACTGCTTCGCTGTCCGCTGGCTAGGGAACAGCCCCCTGTGTTTCGCAATTCGCCTCAATATCTCTGTCGCATTAGGTAAGTACACACTCCTCAAATCTCAGTCCCTCCGTATGATTCACGCTGCCTCGCTGACTGGAGAATCAGCCTCGCTAGGGTTTCGTAACTTCGCACGTCACGTCGCCGCACTACTGTCGCTCAGGTAAAAGCACGCACTAGCTCAAAAACACAGTCGCTCCCTCGCTGATGAGGTCGCTTATATAGCAGGCTGGTGACTCAATGAATGCTTCTAGAATCGTCCAGGTTTCACGGCTTCTCGAGATTTCCATCACTGGCTGGGTCACGAATATTCTGGACCATCCCTTTGTCCTCGCAGCCCGTTGCGTAAGGCGCAGGTAATAGACAGAGGCAGAGCATAGCCCGGGGCAGCTGTGACTCACGCGGCGAGGCGACGAAACAAACTCACAGCCGTAACAGTACATTGTGCAACGAGCCTATAAGGGCAATAATTAAGAGCGGAGCGAGTTTTATAATTTCCATACGAGTGTCTGAATTACCATTATAGGCGAGTTGCATACGACTGTTTATGTTCGACGATAAGTATAACAATTTTATGTTCGAACATAAATATTCATAAATATCTGTTGAGATTTCGCCAGTTTCATGTACTGAACAGAGCGCATAGGACGCAGAGAATATCTTGTATTTGACCATGGCCTCCTCAAATACCCCAATATGACACTAGCCACGCAGTGAAATTTGAAATAGGAGGCCGTGGAAGTTAGCGCAGATGCGATGCTATCCTTACCTTATTGATCACACAACTGTTTCTTGAAGAGTGATTGGTGGGAGAAACTGTTTCATAATGAAAAACAAGATGTTCAGCAAAGAACATATAGCCTACTTTCTCCTAAATGTATGGGTATCTTTATGACTCTTTGTCCTCATCCCTAACACAATCACCCCTACCACAATGTATTGTTTGTTTTCTTTTATATTGATAATAAGCCAGTAAGTGTCAAAATCAATATTATATACTTTATGATGATTGAATAACAAAACTACTAACTTATTGTAATGCATTCACGTCCGTTAATCTCTATATTAAGCCAGCCTGCAAAATTAAGAATCTTCCGCCCCAATCACAGTAGGTGGTGCTGCGACCTATCAGTGAATTAATCTTTATCTTGTACGCCTATGCACTGCCATCGTAATGTACTACGATGGCAGTGTTCTATGGGTGTTGAATGAGTAGGCAGTTTAAAGTAGCCAAAAGGGAGGCGATCCAGCTGGCAGTGTTTAAAGGTATTCGGAGCGCGATCGTGGCTAATAGTTGAACTACCAGTATTACAAAATTGCCATACTTCAGGAGGCCAGCTCAGGCATTTACACAGCGTTATGTTTGGAACAATATTACCCACATAACCCACAAGAGGACAGCACCGTACAGAGGCATTAAGAAGGCTGTGGTTGGGTAGTTCTTCTATTCTCCTTTTCCTAATGGCTTCTGTTTATGTGCGATGCTGGGACTGTGATTTTATTAATATACGAGTGTATACTTTATCCTCTCCTTTGAGCTAAATGACATTTTATTCAGTATCTGTGGAGAAAGCTCGTGCACATCATTTGTAAAAGAATTCAAGAAAAAAAAACCTAACTGTAGCAGTACTCGATCCCCAGTCAACTGCGTGTCAGACTAACATGCTAGCCCAGAGCTAACCGTATCCATGACGTCAGGTGATCTTAACTGACATATTAGATACAAACTGTTGGCAAATAATGACTTTAAATAAACGATTTCTTCACTGCAGTACATCTTCATTATAGATCATTTCATACAAAGTTTATATTATTGTATCAGTACGGTATATCACATACAACATACTAAAACTACTGAAATATAAGACAGGCACATGAGGACAGCTGCCATCTTGTCGTGTGACACAAACGGCTCAGCTCTTTTAAGCCACTCATACTGTATAATATTATAATATTAAATTATAATAAATAACGGATCACGACCTTCAGGATAGCTTAAACCCCCCTAGGCTCGATAATCGGAATTGGTGGGTCTTAAGCTATTTATTAAAATGGTTGCATAATTCACACGGCCGCCATCCTGAAATGGCATGGCCGATGACCTTGAATTTTGGGTGAAAGACGCGTCCTATATAAAGGTATGTTGTCACCGAATTTGGTAGAGATCGGATGATTAGTTTAGCCGTAATTTGATTTTACGTTTTGAACATTTGAGTGGCCGCCATTCTGTTTTGGTAAAGATGGCGGCGATATAAAGTATGACACTGAGGTGTCCTTTACTAGTGCTACCTCTGTACCAAATTTCGTTCAATTCGGTTTCACCGTGTTCGAATTGATAGGGGGGGACAGACATTCCGAGTACACACACTCACACACACACAGACACACACACACACACACACACAGACTCACACACACACATACACACACACACACACACAGACTCACACACACACATACACACACACAGACAGACACACTTTTTTCGCCCTGTGTTGATCTCATAAGTCTACTTTCATTTTTTGCAAAAATCGAAAGTAGGCTAATAGTGTTATAATGACCCTCATTATGATACAGTTTTCTGACATAATATTTACATTTCGACATCGTCGAACATGAAAGTCTTAAACTGCACTAAAACTTTAAAAAGTAGCCACTCTCTCCCATGAACCAGATGACAAGGTCTACTGACGGTCCATCATTACGTAGAACAAGGGAGAGGTCGTTAGGCAATTTGAGTGATCTTCGCAGATCAGCCAGGTCCACACACTCCAAGAGAATGTGTGCCACGGTAAGGTGGACGCCGCAAGTACACACACGGGGCTGGTTTCTCTCTTTAACAAGTGGGAGTGCGTAGCAATCCCATGGCCGATCCGAAGTTGACAGAATATCACAGTTTCCATCCGGCTAGATCGGAAGGAAGATTTTCAAAGCTTCGTTGTCTCCTTAATGGCTCTCAGTTTGTTGGGCAGAGGTGTTCTGATGAGAGTAACAGCCACGGTGTAGGGCGTGTCTGTGTTTTTGTATGGCTTACTTAGAGAATGTAATGGAGTATGTTGTGCCAGGATGAGCGAAAAGGAGAGCATTTAGAGTAGCCTTGTCTACTTGTACCCGCGGTGTCTTGTATTTGCAGCAGGATAGCCTTGCTCGCTGTGTACACGGCAACTTACCCTCTCACACTGGCAGTCGATGACCGTTGAGACGGGATTGGCAGGGAGAAGAGAACTTGCACGTGCGGCCAGAAAGCGACACGGAACATAGCATGTTGTTGTTGTTATTACAGTGCTCTCTCGGTAATCCGGAAGATATCGGACCAGAGCACTGTCGGATTACCGAAAACGCCTTACTGGAAGATATCGAGAAAATAGCAGATATCATTTGAAAATCAGTTTTAAACGTACGAAAATACATCATATAACTCACGTTATTCCTTGGAAGTAAACGGCTGGAAATATGCATCAATTATCTTTTGCTTTTTACGGTTGAGAGACACTTTGAGAACTTGTTCCTGTGACCTTAAAACTTAGACATCGTTAGCAGAGACGCCATTTTCCTCCGCCCAGGCAATTGACGTGGCAAACGAGGCGATGTCCGCATCGTGAGAGATTGATTGTACAGCCATTGTCACTTTTCCTTCGACCTGTTCCTCTCTTGCCACAACACTACTACAGTACAACTGTCCTACACTAAGCACCTGAGGGGGGGGGGGGGGTGAATCATCGCTCATGGCGCCAATGCATTGTTTAGTCAGACACTAGTCTTGTCGCTGCGTGGGAATCATTGTACAGTATTGGGGACGCATTATCAAATCAAGTGTTGAGCTCGTACTCGAATACAAAACGCTGGATTACTGGGAGTACCGGAGAGCTGATGCCGGATTACAGAGGGAGTACTGTATTTCATTTGTGAGACTTGGACATTGTGGTCATTTATCCCTTGTGCTTGGGTGTGTACGTGTATTTGTAATTCAGGTGAGGATTGAGAAGGAGGCGGCCGTTGACTTAAGTGAGGAACCATTTGCCTGGAGTAAAAGTCGGAAACCATGGAAAATCATTTCCTTGATGGCTGAGGTAGAAATCGAACTTACCTATTCTCAATTTTGCCTCACGAGGCTGAGTGCACCCCGTTTCAGCCCTCAGAGCAGAATTGAATTTTTGTGCAGAGTCGGGAATCTAACGCAAACCTCTTGAGTGACAGCCAAAAATGCTAGCCACAACACCAGGACGTGATCCGGTACATCGCAAACGTAAGCGCAGCAGTGCACAGTACTAAGTTGTAACTTGTCCTGGTGATATTTCTACCTTGATAGGGGAACATAATTTCCATCTCTAAAACGTAGTTTTCTTAACAATGGTGCAAATAGTAAGAGAGCAAGTAATAAAGACCTGGTAAAACTAACCGCTGAATGTTTTCTCAATTACTTAGCAGTGACAACTTTTATTTATTAATTCCTTCCTTCCTTCCTTCCTTCCTTCCTTCCTTCCTTCCTTCCTTCCTTCCTTCCTTCCTTCCTTCCTTCCTTCCTTCCTTCATTCATTTATTTATTGATGTGTAACATATTTCCACTCGGTGGCTGGATATTTTTGTGGGAGTGATTTTGGAAAAGGGACGGAAATGGGACGGAAATGTGTAAGAGGAAACAATGAGCGCACGCGGTGGCGGAGGTTGGTACCACGACGTACTATCGGCCATGTGGTTATGTGGAATGTATATCGCATACACTTTACTTCAAGGTTTGGAGGCCCCATTAATGATATTCCTACAATAAATCATTGGTACTTCAACGTACCTCGAGCATGCGCACCGGTCAGGATTTGGCACTGGAGTTTTACAAGTAGTTATTTCAATGACCAACAGAGTTCACTGTTAACAAGGGATTTGCGCTCCCGGCAGACACATAGTAGGATGACATGTCAGATGTTACACATCATATGCGACTACTGTAAGGCTCTTCTTCTTCTTCTTCTTCTTCTTCTTCTTCTTCTTCTTCTTCTTCTTCTTCTTCTTCTTTATTTGTTTCACTCAACTTTGGGGTACATGAAATCAATCACTTTTTATTGATTTGAGCTTTCCTTTTGGCCCAGTATTGTCTCATCCTTTATTTATTTATTTATTTATTTATTTATTTATTTATTTATTTAAATTCAAAGCACATTTCCTACTGGACTAACCCATCTCTATAGAATATCATGTGACGATTTGTGGCATCCAATTCCTTTCAACTTGTAGAAGCGTGCTGTCTTCTTATCAGTCTCATAGAAAGCCAGCTTAATATAGTGTACTGAAGAAAGCTAATTCTATCATTTCTATGAAGCTACCGATAAATTCCTCCTGGGATTTAGGAACGCTTCAAAGACGCCTACGGTTTAAGGCAGGGTAACCCATTTTCGCATGAAGCTGTTAAAAATTGTTTCACAGTACGTAAACTATTCCAAGTTGTGTAGAAACCTGTGTCTTTAAGTAAGCTACTTTCTGTTCTAATTAAGACGGGGGAAGTCTCCTCACAGCCCATAGATCAGCTCACCCTCGCTCGTACAATTTCACACCCATATCTTTATCTAATGACTTCCAAGCAATTACCCTCCACCACCGTTTGTTACCCATTTCTCCAACTTGGAACTACAAGGCTGCGGAACTTGAGATAAAAAGAATAAACAATGTTCCTACGACACATTTATGGCACATTAAGAAAGAGGAAACATTGGAATTTTCTGCTTCTCAAGGCATGTATACAAACCGCAAATCGATTACTGCACGGGCTGCATCAGAAAGCGTTCTCTGCATAACAGTAGTCGAAACAAAGCCATGTAGAATGATTTTGAACACATTCTATCAGATTATCACGATATGGCCAAAATGGCATAATAATAATAATAAAATCATCAATTACTCGCCAACGTCATACATGTACCATTGCCAAAGTGAGCATCAAATTGTCCCCAATAGCTCAGTGGTCAGAACACGATCTTACAAAGCAGGAGAACGCTGGTTCGCATCCCATTGTGGACTGATGTTCTAATTATCTAACTTCCATGCCTGCACTATGTGTATTACACGACCTAACAATTGACAAACTTCATATTTATCATCATCATCATCATCATCATCTGCTGTACATCTGCACGTTTAGGAGTGGGGTGAACTGCGACTCTACGTGGCGAATGATTTTTAAAGCCAGGTACCCTTTCTGTCGCCAACCTCATCAGAGGGGTGAATGACAAATGAAATGAGGTGATGTGATGGATGAAATTGGACACGGAGCTTGAAGGAAGCGGTCGGTATTTTCTGGAGGTAAAAATGTATAACACGGAGAACTATTTCAAAGACGGTGGATGGGGGGATTCAGACACAATCGTTCCCCTAGTTAGGAGATAGCTTAGCCCCTTGGCATTGCGCGATAATGCGCTGAGTTTATCAGATGTCAACTTAACCGACTACGCTACACAGGTGCCTGGTTAATTAAGTACGAAACTTCCTGTTGCTGCATTAGTTTCAGAATCGCGATTTGCCAACTCCTACGCAGGAGGCACCGAGTTCATGTGAAATATGACCGTATTGCCCTTTTATCGCCTCGTGTTAGAAGATACCATCCTATGGATGTGTTAGATCTATCACCTACATAGTGGAGGAAGGCAAAAGAACTGAAGAGTTTTCACCTCTCGAAGTAGCAGGGTAGTTAAAGAAGGTCACTAAAGTTGGGAACATGATCAACATTCTTGGTCTTATGATTGGAAGTAAACATGTGTTGGTTGATGGGAAATGTGAACGAAAGGAGAGTCCGGCTTAAGTAAATAGAAGCAATATGCACATAACCCCAACGTTGTGCACTGCTATGGGGGAGGGATGGTGATCGTGATGGTCAGGTAACTTGGCTGAGAAGTATTTTGAAGATCTGTGGAATGAGCAGGAAATGAATGGACTATGCCCTGGCGCACTGTACTCCAGACGGGAATGTTGGTCGATGTCAAGAGGCCCGGCTCGCCAGTATAACTTGGGCGGTATGTGGCGAAGCCTCAAGATCACGGTACAGTTTGTAGTGGGAAGGGGGTGCTAGATTGCTGGAAAAGACATCCCTCTCGTAGGTGCGCCGAGCTGCAGACGATTGCATGCACAAATTTTAAGCAAGATGTCGACAACACGATGGACGAAGAGTGACTGTGGTCGCTGTTTCCCCACCACTGAAACGTACCTGGAAACCTGATTGCCCAGAGCAATCAGCTTAACCTTGAGGCTTCACCACAAACCGCCCTAGCTATGTAACTTACGTGCACTGTTACTGCTTGTCAGAATGTGCTTTCTCCCACGAATCCGCTGTATCTCTCAGGCAACATATGGGAAAACAAAAATTACAGCAAAATATTGTACTTTAGGTTCTTTTTTATTCTGCAAGAAATGGAATGATAAAATTGTTCTTTTTTATCCATGCATTTAATGGCTGAAGTCTCGAAAGAACTAAATTTGCTTCTCGTAGCCAGAGATCTGGTTAAAGAGTTTCAAGATACCTTTCTAAGCCTTATTGATTACCTTGAAAATGATAGCTCAGCGCTTCCCTATGTTGGCGGCTACGCTGCTACGAAGTTGGCAAGTGAACAGTGAGTATAATTGGCGGCTAGGGAAAGTATGGGTGATGCGTCTTTTAATTATGTTAACAGATACACCTCATTTATTAATGGGTGTCGGAAGCCTAGCATTCAAGGTCATGAACCCACTCGTTTCCAACAAACATGAACAAATGCGACATTTCTTGTAGAAGCTGTGATCAATAACACAAGGTGTTGTTTTGCACCGTTAGTGTAACAAATAGCTTGCCACGGTGGGTGATTGGTTAACGTGTCGGATTACTAACCACAAGCTTGCAGGTTCGCTCCAGGCTGTGGTAGGTAATTTTTGAAAGGCGGCAAAAAAAAATCGACACGCATGTCATACGATGTTGGCATGTCAAAGAACCCATTTGAATTCAGTAGGCCGAGTTCATAATGGCAAAATTATTCTCGGGAGTTTCCGCCAACACAAAGTTCCTCATTTCTCTGCCAGAAAGCGCTATAGTGTCAAGGAGCGTAGATATCTATTATCTAACCTCCTTGACTTTCATAGTGCTTCAAGGAACAACAAAAATTCGACATGCAAGCTACCCTCTGGGTGTCAAATAACAAAGCTTGCACCCGGCCCGAGGCCATACGGTAAAAAAAAAGTGTAACAAGTCAAGAAGACTGATTATGAAGACTGTAGGTGTAATTTCCTCCTAATTATAAGCAAAGTATTTGTATTTTATCCAACATCTTGCTTTCGAATCTGCCCATTTGAGTTATTTGCTTTATACAACATACAGTATAACTTAATGGACGAGTGCACCGTCAGTTCGTGATGAAAACGAACTATAGTGCGGGGAACTAGCCAGGGGACTGCTATGAGGTATTTGTTTTTATGGTGGTACCCAAATCCGTATTTTATTATTGGGCAATTTACAAGGAAGACATCATTTGAATGTGACATGCAATAACTTGTCGGAAACATAGCATTCAAGGCTATGAACGCACTCGTTTCCAAAACATACTCTAAAGTGTGTTTTTCTCAGAAACTGTGATAAACAACAGAAGGTGTTGTTTATGAAACCATGCCCCCCCCCCACACACACATGCACACAATTAGAATGCGATTGTAACCACGTGATTGGGAAAGAACTACATTTTTTAAGTCACACCCCAGTTCCCGAATTCTGACAGCTACTGGGATCTACTTCATGTCGAGAGTGGGTATAGCACTGATCCAGGTGGGGTCATGCACAACGGCGGTAGAGAAAGGCGTTGAGGATGCCTCACTTCCCAACATCAGATCACAAAGTAGTAATTAGCTTTGGCTATTGTTAGTGGCTTCCTTTCAATGATTACTGTATTTCCTTTCCTTTCACACTCACACCAGTGTCGTAATGCATACACAGACCGCTTTTTCCAGCAGTTTATAATCCAGCCATCACAATAAGAGATAAAAAAGCATTTAAACGTGAAACTATTCAGGTGATTGCACTCGTTTGCACAGTCAATGTTTAAGACAGCGACCATGCATTGAGATGGAGGAATGGATCAGGTCAGGCCATAAGGCCCCGCTAGGGCACTAGGTTTTGGCTCTAAAATTCCGGTTCGGTTCCCGGACGGGCAGTGGAGATTATTTTATCTCCTATGGGGAACGGGTATTTGTGACGTCTTGATCATTCATTTCGACCACATCACGATGTACGTCAGTAACTGGCGGCAGCTCAATAGATGTGTCCCAGGTCTTACAGGAAGGCATATACCAATATTAATAATTAACTATTGACTGCGGGCCACGTCCAGCCAATGCAGGTTTCTTGGTGGCCCTTCATGGAGAATATACTACACATGACAATATCAACAATACAATAATTAACATAAATTCAAATACATCATTTGTGATGGCTAGTTAAGATCGAATATATCATTTGTGATGGCTAGTTAAGATCGAATACATCATTTGTGATGGCTAGTTAAGATCGAATACATCATTTGTGATGGCTAGTTAAGATCGAATATATAATTTGTGATGGCTAGTTAAGATCGAATACAGCATTTGTGATGGCTAGTTAAGATCGAATACAGCATTTGTGATGGCTAGTTAAGATCGAATACATCATTTGTGATGGCTAGTTAAGATCGAATACATCATTTGTGATGGCTAGTTAAGATCGAATACAGCATTTGTGATGGCTAGTTAAGATCGAATACAGCATTTGTGATGGCTAGTTAAGATCGAATACATCATTTGTGATGGCTAGTTAAGATCGAATACATCATTTGTGATGGCTAGTTAAGATCGAATACAGCATTTGTGATGGCTAGTTAAGATCGAATACATCATTTGTGATGGCTAGTTAAGATCGAATACATCATTTGTGATGGCTAGTTAAGATCGAATACAGCATTTGTGATGGCTAGTTAAGATCGAATACATCATTTGTGATGGCTAGTTAAGATCGAATACATCATTTGTGATGGCTAGTTAAGATCGAATACATCATTTGTGATGGCTAGTTAAGATCGAATACATCATTTGTGATGGCTAGTTAAGATCGAATACATCATTTGTGATGGCTGGTTAAGATCGAATACATCATTTGTGATGGCTAGTTAAGATCGAATATATCATTTGTGATGGCTAGTTAAGATCGAGTACATCATTTGTGATGGCTAGTTAAGATCGAATACATCATTTGTGATGGCTAGTTAAGATCGAATACATCATTTGTGATGGCTAGTTAAGATCGAATACATCATTTGTGATGGCTAGTTAAGATCGAATACATCATTTGTGATGGCTAGTTAAGATCGAATACAGCATTTGTGATGGCTAGTTAAGATCGAATACATCATTTGTGATGGCTAGTTAAGATCGAATATATCATTTGTGATGGCTAGTTAAGATCGAATACATCATTTGTGATGGCTAGTTAAGATCGAATACATCATTTGTGATGGCTAGTTAAGATCGAATATATCATTTGTGATGGCTAGTTAAGATCGAATACATCATTTGTGATGGCTAGTTAAGATCGAATATATCATTTGTGATGGCTAGTTAAGATCGAATACATCATTTGTGATGGCCAGTTAAGATCGAATATAACATGTGTGATGGCCAGTTAAGATCGAATATATCATTTATGATGGCTAGTTAAGATCGAATACATCATTTATGATGGCTAGTTAAGATCGAATACATCATTTGTGATGGCTAGTTAAGATCGAATACATCATTTGTGATGGCTAGTTAAGATCGAATACATCATTTGTGATGGCTAGTTAAGATCGAATACATCATTTGTGATGGCTAGTTAAGATCGAATACATCATTTGTGATGGCTAGTTAAGATCGAATACATCATTTGTGATGGCTAGTTAAGATCGAATACATCATTTGTGATGGCTAGTTAAGATCGAATACATCATTTGTGATGGCTAGTTAAGATCGAATACATCATTTGTGATGGCTAGTTAAGATCGAATAAATCTAAATGGAGCTCCAAATCCAGGGAGAGTAACAAGCTCTTCTAAACCCCAACCGTATTCATTCATTCATTCATTCATTCTTCTACACATGTACAAAATGGCAAAATAAAGTGAAATATAATAATCAAACAGCAAATAAAATAAAGTGAAATATCAACCCAGAGTTATTGCTAACTTTAATATACTATGCACAAGAAAATATCATTTGTAGCAGAATTGACCACCTGCATGTTTTATCTTACTCGACTGACAATTGGAACAGTTTCCAACATTTCTTTAACAATCTGCTGGCCCAAGCTCAAAGGAGACGCGACCCGTGGTGTTGAGAGTCATAGTTCCCTAACTAACAGAAGATGAATGGAACCAGCTACAGTGACCAACACAGAGTCGGGTCACGTCTGACCGCACTTTCTCCACTCTTGGCGCCCTCCCAGAGCCACAATAGGAAAACGAGATAGTTAAGACTTAGTTCGTGTTAACGCTCTAGCCAAAGTTCAGTGGTTCGAATCTGGGCCACGGACACCACGCTCAGTAAAGTTCCCCTGCCCCAACCCTTCCGACTTTCATCATTTGAAAACGAAAATATTGGCTTATGATGTAGGGGGCTGAAGAAGTTAGCCTTAAAAAATATTCAAAATTATTAATAAAACATTCTTAAAATAATGCAGGGAAGTTCTGACAAGGATAAAAATTACTTGAAAATATTTGACGTAACTGAACTCAGACGAAATATGATTTCAAAATTAGTTTCTTGTTTTATTAAGTGAGTTATAAAGAAAAGAATTTAAGTAATTACATGTTATATTCAGACTAGTATTTATTCAAACGTGTATAAAACAAACCTTCCTCTGAGAAAACGTAACAGCCAAATGATAATAGTAAATTAATATAGCAATGCCATGTAATTAATAATTAAAATACGACCAATATTCTTCACTCTAAGCGACTGTTTATCAAGCACTTTACAAAAGCAGCAAAATCCCAGAGAGAATTACTGGTCAGTTTTCTCGAAAAGGATATTAACTTATTGATCCAAACTGGAAAAATAAAAAGCAAAATAATGCAACTAAAATTTAAAATTCCCAATGCTATCGGGCTTCGTCCTATGGATATCATCCGTCTCCTACTTATAGGAACATTGGTAGACACAGGGACGGTGCGTCATTAAGGGCCGAATGGGCCCTGTCCACCCAAGGCCGTTAGGCAGCATTGCAAAGAATTTATTTAATTAATGCTTTTTTTTAAATTACTTTATATTGCAGATACTCAACTTAAAATAAGTGTTTTACCCTTCTAGAATCTCTAAAGAGAATTCATTATAAATAACTCATCCCTAGGTTAAGATCCTGACAGTCTCGTACGGTGTATCGTCATAGCAAGGGCCGGTCCACAGAAAGTCCCATATAAAGTATGTGGCTTGATAGGCCAGGTGAGGAACGGTTGACAGGGCATTGTCTTGCACGCGAATTCTTCAGTACTATGAAGATAATTTTCTCTCTCTTCAAGGGCCAGCAGATTGGGCCCATAGCGTTGCTTTGAAGCGAAACGGAAGATCTCTTCATTTCACTTCCTGCTTCTGTCTCTGTTAAATACGGGAGAAAGGTCCACCCCACCCCACGCCCTTAAACAGGTATTCAGCCATTGTTCGCAGCTTTCTGACATTAGACAAAACTATATTTATACATTTTCAGTTGTCTGAAGTTAATTACTACTGTATAAATGGGTTTTTAACTTTTGTGGCACGGTACGTAGTTATTTAATATGTCGATTGTATGCGACATAGGAAAATGAAAGTGGATTTTTTATTAACAAATCCATTTTCTTCTATAGCTCTGAACACAAAGTTAGAAATTAAATAATTATGACCTCATCAACCAAGCTGATAGATAAATTTGCTTCATCGAAGCACAGGAGAGAATATATTTATAAATAAATAGCCATGTGAGTACAGTTTTTAATGCATCAAATATTTATTAAAACTTGTTTCAAATGTTGTGTTGTGTGGAATAAAACAATATTTAATATGAAACAGCAATACTCTCATCTGGCCCACCCTAGAATTTTAAACAGGGGCCACCCCTGCTAGACAGTCAAAATTCGCAACTCATAAATCCACGAAAAAAATAAAGGAGGATCATATATACTCAAAAGAAATATATTTCAGTCCACTCTTTGACTATTCCCGGACTTAAACTCAACATATGCAGATATCTCACGAATGTTCATCAATTTTCAGTATCCACGAATTTTACTGTAATAGAGGAAAATCCGCAAATGTCATTGTTTGTTAAAGAACGCATCCACAAATCAAGAGGCAGTGTAAGTAACTGTTAGCTTACCCAATTCTGGCTAAAATAATAGTAATAAGTCAACAAAGGACGAAAAAGAACAAATAATCGAAATTCTTACGTCATGTTTCTGCATACAAAGGTCAATTTGATTATCTTACACGGGCAGCCAGGCAAACTGTGTGTGTAGCACTCGACCCCGCGGTGTCCACAAAATGCGCGTGTAATTGTATTTGCAGTGAGTGCTATCAATCAGTCTCATTTCACTAGTGTCCGTCTGTCTCTCCTGAGTGACGGGGAGGGGAGCACTGAATACAGGATGCTTCGTTCTCTCTGGAACACATGACGGACAAGCTACACCAAGAAAGTCATTGTATGATGATGTGAGGGGCCTAACAACGAAGTTATCGGTCCCTAATGGTTTGAGTGACGGCGAAAATTAAACATTAAATGGAAACTAAAATTAAAGCTAACTACAGGCTTACAACTGAAACTAACTACAGGCTTACAACTGAAACTAACTACAGACTTACAACTGAAGCTAACTACAGACTTACAACTGAAGCTAACTACAGACTTACAACTGAAGCTAACTACAGACTTACAACTGAAACTAACTACAGACTTACAACTGAAGCTAACTACAGACTTACAACTGAAGCTAACTACAGACTTACAACTAAAGCTAACTACAGACTTACAACTAAAGCTAACTACAGACTTACAACTAAAGCTAACTACAGACTTACACTAAAGCTAACTACAGACTTACAACTAAAGCTAACTACAGACATACAACTGAAACTAACTACAGACTTACAACTAAAGCTAACTACAGACTTACAACTAAAGCTAACTACAGACTTACAACTGAAGCTAACTACAGACGTACAACTAAAGCTAACTACAGACTTACAACTAAAGCTAACTACAGACTTACAACTAAAGCTAACTACAGACTTACAACTGAAACTAACTACAGACTTACAACTAAAGCTAACTACAGACTTACAACTAAAGCTAACTACAGACTTACAACTAAAGCTAACTACAGACTTACATACTGAATAATAAATGGAAAACAAAAAAGAATAAGGTACCTAATGAAAGGAGGAAAAGAAATGCCCTCAACCCACTAAAAATGAGAATTGAGGGATTTGAAAGAAAAGAGAGCTACGAAAAAGCAGATAGATAAGGGAAAGAGGAGAGGGTCCACTCCATAGGCAATGGATAAAAACGGGAATAACCGGACTACTAAAAAATATCACTTCTCACATTCAAACAGTTTTAACAAAATTCAAGTAGCACCTGTTCAGGCTATATTTTTATGATTCGTTATAGTTGAAGGATATCAGATTTTAAGAAACGTGCACTAAATGGTTATAAATATTTTAGTGCTAAATGGTGAATATGTTCAAGTTCAGAATTTCTACAAGGATACTACTAGTTCAAAAACGCACATCGAATGTCCTCTAGTCTCCCCTTTATGTATCTATGTTTATTTTGGGTGAACACAAACTTCGGGGTTAAGCACAGTACGTACAAAGTACGTCAGTAGGTAATTGCTTGATAATTATTCGTCATGGCGTGTGTTTTTCATCCAAGTAGCTTATTATGACCTAGGTTTCAGAATTCTGTCGTGAGGTTTGTTTTGCGTGTCGATAAACCTGTCGGCACAGGGCTGTCATATTTTAACTCCTTCAAATGGCGTAGCCGTGCGCAAGTCGCTCACCACAACCGGGGACGGGGAGCTTCACCAAGTCGGAGATCGGAGGTTCCAATCCTGGAGCAGACAGTGGCTATACTGAGTGGTTTTTTGTTTTCAGGTTTATTTTTCACATTCCATCCACGTGAAAGTCGAGATAGTATGCTTAACTTATTTCAAGTCCGGAAGCATTTATCACATCCCCGATCCTAGTAACTACACATTAGGGCAGTACATATGATGCACATTTTGGATTTCTTCGAATATTCACCAATTCCAAAATCAAATAAGTTATTTCATCACTCGATTGTTTGAAGAATTCAAATGTTCGAACAAGGCGGATGTCCAAATAATTCGATAGTTCGATCATTCAAACATTTGAAGAAGGCGAGTATTATGAATAGTTGATTATTAAAATAAATCGGTAAGTTGAAATATTTGAATAATTCGAACTTTATAAGTACACCAATTTGTGTAAAGAAATATGTCCAGGGTGCGTGGTGGCGCAGCGGTTAAGCTGTTGGCCTCTCATCACGGCAGGCCAGGTTCGATTCCCAGTCAATGCATGTGAGATTTTCAAAGTGAAATGCCATGTCCTGTGGTTCAGATTCCACGTAAAAAGGACGTCCCGTGGCTCATGGTCGCGAGATAAACGGTCACGTAAAACTACAATCTTCCTTCTTCCTTTCTCAAATATGTCCAGTGGAAGAGTTGTTTGAAGCAGGGCCGAATCCGAGTATGTGATTGGGTTTAACGTCTGATAGATTCTTATAAATAAATATCATTCAAAACAGGCATCACTTCTTTCATTCTTTCTTTCTTTCTTTCTTTCTTTCTTTCTTTCTTTCTTTCTTTCTTTCTTTCTTTGAGTGATCCGATTTGTTCGTCCTTTCTTTGAATGATCCGATTTGTTCGTCGAATCGTTCTTCGAATCATTGAACAGTGGGTAATGCGAATATTTCGAATGTTCGATTAGGTTGCAAACTCAAATACTTCGAATATACGAAACATTCTTACGTTCGATTCAAATATCCGTATTCGAAATTATTCGTATAATTCATTGTTTGAATACGTACAGCCCTACTACGCACACTACTACAGTCACCACATAAACACAGGTTATCAGACAAAATTCAACGCAAATCCAAGATACATGGGGCTAATGACCAAGATGACCCAAGCGCCGCCTACTACGATTTAACAACATTAAATGGCGTCGCACTGAGCCGTTTACATACGCGTGAGCTTAGTTGTTATACTCATGGTCGTTTAGCCCCATGTACTTGGATATGTGTAGAATTTATCTGATTGCCTGTGTCACTGTGAAGTTTGTACTAATGTGTGTATTTCACTGATCTCTATACATGGATCGCTGATGGCAGCTCTCCGCTGCACGAGAAAGTATGCCAGGTTGAGCGCGCGGTCCGCCATGTTGGCGTACCCATTCTCGAGCTCTGCTTATGGGGAAGCAATGATAATCTAGTCAATTTTAAATCGTAATTAATGGTGCTTTGGAGCAAATAAAAATATAGAGATATGTTCACTCATAGCATAAGGGCATTGGGATCACTGACACGTCTTTCCGAGGTCAGTAAATCTCCGGAATATCAATAAAAATGAATGTATAATAACGGCTGACAAAATATCAACTTAGGTGCTTAGTACACGCAATTAGCGATCAGTAACAGAGTAACGAGTGAAAAACAATTTCTGGAAACATTCTTGTAAATTGTATATACGGTATACATGTATATATGCCACGAAATTATGCATTCTTCAAATGATGTAGGCTACCTATAAACGTAGCTCACTATACAGGCCTAGATTCGACATATCGTAATCGGTGCTTGGTAACGAATTCCTGTTTCTATGAAATAACCAACACTTCCCCCAAGTAATCCCAGCACTCTACATCAAATACTACAGCTTTTAATCACGCTAGCAGCACAATAAACTTAATAATAATGGGAAGTGGATCAAATCCAAAAATGCACTTTAAGACAAACCAAGTTCACTCCTCAGCTCCACATAAAACTTAACACAACTAAAAACCTACTCAAAATATACTCTCCCCACTGTTTTACAACTAGTAAGCGAACTATTCGCACCCAGAACAAAAAAATCTGAAATGGGATCAAATTTAAACACGCAATAGCCTAGCCCGATCACGTCTGCTTCAGCGCCACCGCATTTGTATACTTAACTTCACGATAACTTCAAAATTACGGCTAAGTGACCTATCTGCCTGAGAAGTAACGGTATTACCGGCTTGCCTGGGATGATGGGCCACCAAACCGGTACTTAAAACTACGATTTTACGCTTTAAATAACCAAATTCAGCCCATTTTACAACTACAAGAAACACAAATTATTTACTGCCAGTATAAATACATGTATAACATCAAACTACCAGTAACCAAAACAGAGCCGGATTCGCAATATTGCACCATGCGCTCGCTGCCATCTTGCTATACCTGTCATCGTCTATTCGGCTTACTGCTGCCTTAGCTACCAGCCATCCATATATAGAGATCAGTGGTGTATTTGTAATCGAGGTTGAAGTTGGTAAGAAGTGGCCGTGGCGTTAAGTTAGATACCATCCCGGCATTTACCTGGTGTAGAAGTGGGAAAACCAATTCCAAGCTGGGGTAGGAATCGAACCCACCTCTTCTCAGTTTTACCTCACGAGAATTAAATTTATTGGCAGATCCGGGAATCGAACCCGGACCTCCACGGGGACAGCCAAGAATGTTAGCCATTACGCAACGAGGTGGACGTGTGTACTTGTAACTGAACATGCAATCGGGAAGTACGTAGTTGTCGTGGCATGGCCCGGCATTCGCGTAGAGAGAGGAAAAAAACAGTGTTAGGATGGTTGAGATGGGAATCGAACAAAAACTCTTATCACTTATCTTCACGAGGCTTAGTTGACCGGTTCCAGCTCTCAGACAAGAATTACATTTCTAGAAGAGGCAGAAATCGACCCCGGGCCTCGGAGATCAGTCCGTAACTCAGTAAGGCAGAGAATTTGAAATGCAATCTCGTTATATTTAGCTTAACTTACCTAGTTAGTATTACGATTTGCAGTGAATCTCATTATTAACTGTTTAGTTAATGAATATGATTACCCATTCGTTTAAAGTAGTCCAGATCAGGCACGGTTGTTGCACAGGTGTTCAATTGTGACTAAGCACTGAAACCAGACAACTGAACTGTTTGGCGGAGTGCCGAAATAACGACTCTGCTCATAACCGCAACCAAACTTTTGTATTCATTGTTCCTTGCTACGTGTGATAACCTGTGTTATTGTGATGGCTGTACTAGTGTGTGTATTTGTAAATTGGGGATATGATTGGGAAGGACACAGCCGTGGCAGTAAATTAGGAACCATTTCAGCATGCGCCTGGAGTAGAACTGGAAAACCATTTCCAAGATGGCTGAGGTTGGAATCAAACCCTCCTTTTCTCAGTTTTTCCTCACGAGGCTGAGTGTACCTCGTTACAGCCCTCACACCAGAATTAAAATTTCATGGCAGAGATTTAACTGAACTCACCCAAGAAGATACAAATAAGTTATGTACGATAAAACAAGAAAACTGTCAATATTCCCTGCGGATTATTACTTGGTTCTTTTTTTCACGCAGACGGGAGCCCAATTATATTAGTATTAATATTAAGTAGTGAAGTGTGTATAAATTGTGTATTTAATTCAGGTATTTTGAGGAGATCATTGGGCTCTAATCTACTTGTTGACAAGCGACAAGGCTACTCTGTTCTCCACCATTCAGATTCGCGCCTTACCCTCAACGTTCCGTGGGAATATCACTCGTCCCGCCACGAAGGGTTGTCCCAGGTGATCGTTACGATGGGAAAGTACATAGTCGCGACATGAAGCTGGGCTTGGGTCATCTTATTCAGCAGCTCCATGTTGTCGTGTGTATGCAGGCGCGGATGCAAGGGAGGGGGGGGGGTCACGGGGGTCATGACCCACCCCCTACCCCAAACGGAGACCATGCAAACTCAAAAAACGAAAACACAATAACCAGACAAATAAAACTTAACGAATTTTAACTGAAAAACAGGTTTTTTTTTCAATACCGGTACTGAAAATATCGTTATTGCAATTATTATGTTCTGTTACAACTGTACATATTTACAACTTCATACCTGTTATATAAAAACGAATATTTTTATAACAAAATCAACTCGTCTATTTTGTTTAGCTAACCTTGTGATTACCGAATCGAAGTTTATAGTGATGTCACGATGAATGTGCAGCAACGCACGGATAGGAATTTGGGGCGTTTTTCGCACCAAAAATTTTTGCCGTCGTCCAAACTGCAAGCTTGGTTGGCAATTTAAGCTGTGACTTTCTCCCTTTGTCGGTACCAACTTGACTTGCCGAAACTCTAACGTACCTTGATACTTTTCTCGAAGCTCGATGTAAAAGTCGCAAAACACGCCGTTGCAATTTGTACGAATATTTTTGGTGCGCTAAACGCATCAAATTTCTATCCATGTAGCTTGCAAAAAAATGGTCTGGTTTTGTACGTTTGTTTATTTTGTGATCGCGTTTTTAGTGATACCATTTTTCTTAAAAATTTCGATTCTCTGCCCCCCCCCCCCCCCCCCCCCCCCCAAAGCCAAACTCTAGATCCGCGCCTGTGTGTATGTTTGATAGCCGAAGCCTGCGTTGACTTTAATAGTGTGTGTACCAGTAATTATTAGAAACTAGGGTTAGAATGTGTGTCCCTGGACTTCAGGTACAATCCCAGCATTCACTTGGATATATTGTAAGGGCGACCAAGAGGAAAACTACATCCAGGCTAGTAACTGTCAGCATCGGGGTTCGAACCTTATCCCCGGACCTCTCGCTCCCCCTTACGCTGTGTGGTAGGAGTTAATCTTATTGGTTTTACGTCCCGTCTTTACTACCGCGGCTTTTGGTGACACCAGGGTGCCGGAATTTTGCCCCCAAGGGGATTTTTAACGTGCTAGTAAATCTACTCACACCGCTCCCTCGCAATTGCGTATCCTCAAATACCAGCTGACAGCGCCAGGATTCGATCCTGCAACCTTGGGATCAGCAGCCGAGAACGTTAGCGCAGAGCCACGCAGCCAGTCGTCGTGGGAGAGAAGAGGCCGTAGTTCAACCCTAACAATTGCTTTAAGTTGATAACTAGGAACCACTGAGAACTAATCTGAGGATGATTGATGATGGGATTCAAACCCTTTGATCTTCCGAGTCAAGGCGCCTAATGCTAGCGCTGAGTTAAATGTATGATAGAACAGATACCGGCGGTTAGCTCTGCGCTTCCCATCCCCCTCCACCTGCAGCTTGAAACATTTGTCACACTAAGAAGCACTGACTTAGACTAGTAATGTCCAAGAGAACATGCTATTGTCGTTCGTCAATATTCTCAGACAGGGAAGTATTCGGCAGGATCCCCACACCACCCCACGCCCCCTCTCCTTCCGCTGAACTCCCAAGGTCATGTACGCAGCTAGACGTCAGGAACTGTAACTGACAAAAATGCCGAGCAGAAACGAGGATATCATTGGAAGTACGTAAACAATTAGAAGTACGAAGAAAAAAGATGCCGACAAGATGAAAAGAGGGAAGGAGTATAGGGGCAAAGAAATCTATAGAACGATATAAAATTACTTCACCACATTTACTGATAATCGCCCTCCAAAGATGGAGGAATTTAATCGAAAACATTATTAAAGTAGTGTGAGCCTACCCTCGCTACCTGTTGGTAGGACCCAGTCGATAAATCACGTCTTAATTACAGTGCTACAAGGGTGGGGAACAGGGGTGGAACAGAGCCAATCGCTTAGCATCCAATTCCAAACAGTTATCGCGAGGTATTCTCGGTCTTTTTAATATAGGATCTTTAACAGTATAAAAAATATTGTGGGAGATATAAAGTGTGAAAGTTATGTCTTACAAAAGTAAAAGTCGCACCCGCAAGTTGTAATTTTTATTGGGGAGGACTGTAAACCAAGCAACAACAAAAGTTGTAATCGGCTTTAAAGAGGAAGACAGCGTCATTTTTATGTACGCTTACAGCACAGCAGCTTACAAGAACTCTACCACAATGGAGAGCGAACTCTGCTATAAGTTACACACACCTTCCCTAGCGAAACACAGTAGAATACTTGAGCCGATGGTCCATTTACACAGGACAAGCGCATACTTCGATGAATAGCATCAAATGGTATAGTGTAGGGGCAGATGACCACGCTGTTCCACACCTTAAACAAGAGTCACTACCAACTGGCAGCCAGAAGCCCACATTCGACCTCCGACATTTTCCCCTAAGCCTTTCTTAACATTCAAGATTTCAAATTTAAGGAACGTTTAGATATTTGAAGTATTTATTATTATGTAAATGGGCTTTAATCGAAAAATAACAATTCTCTCATCATCATCATCATCTTCTTCATTTCCCCTTTTCCAGTTGACACTGGGTGGGGGCAAATATGGTTCCTCTCCACTTTGTTCTGTCGTTCCACCATTCATCTTCCGACACAGTGTTCCAATCCAGGTTCCGTTTTCTAATACTATTCCCCCACCGAATCCATCCAACGCATTCTTGGTCTTCCTCGTCCTCTCTTCCCTGTCATCCGTCGTTCCAGTGCTCGTCTTGGTAGCCTTACTTCATTCATCCGTTTGACATGTCCAAACCATCTCAATCTATTTTGCTCCAGTTTGTCATTTAGTTTCTGTATTCCCAGTTATTTCCGTATATCTTCATTTCTCACTCTGTCCCTCCTCGTTTACTGGACCATACTTCTCAGGAATCTCATCTCAGCTGCTTGTACTCTGCTCTCATCCCTCTTAGTCATTGTCCAAGTGTCAGCTGCATATGTTATTATAGGAACATAATATGCTTTGTACATAACGTCTTTTGCCTTAATTGGTATATCCTTGTACCTGTTGGTAGAAAGCACTCCCGAGTTGTATTCTTCTGCTAATTTCCAAATCTAGCCTTCATCTTCAGTCAGTTCACTTCCCAAGTATTTGAAGTGTTTCACTACTTCCAATTCCTTATCTCCTACTTTGATTACCGTACTCCTTTTCCTTCTTTCTTGTCTCTACTCATCACCACTGTTTTACTCTTCTCCACATTTATCTTCAATCCCCATTGCTCAATCTTTTCATTTATTACGTCTAACTGTTCTTGTATCTCCATCTCATCCTCGACCCAGATCACAACGTCGTCTGCAAACAACATTACCTTCATCTTTGCCCTACTATATTCTTTCATTGCTGCCTTCATGATGTCATCCATCACCATTACGAACAATAATGGTGACAACACACTTCCTTGCTTTAGTCCAGTGTCAATTTTAAACCATTCCGATGTCCCGACTCTAGTCTTCACACTACTGTAGCACTCCATGCGCATTCCTTTTATCATGTCTCTCAGTTCCTTGCCAATCCCCCTATTTGTTAAGCTTTCCCAAACTTTTGTTCTAGGGATGCTACCATAGGAATTTTCTAGATCAATAAAAGTCATTACCATATCCTTCCCATATCCCCAACTCTTTTCATTGTTCTGTCTCAGAATGAAAATGGGTTCCACTGTTGACCTGCCCCCTCTAAATCCAGACGGCTCCTCCTCTATTTGGCTTTCTACCTTTACTCTAATTCTTTTTTCTAGGATTCTTTCCATTACTTTGACAACACCTTCCTGTCTCCTTTCTTGAATATTGGCAATATTATTCCCTTTTTCCAGGCTTCAGGTACTTTCTTCTCTCTCCACACACTCCTGAGAAGTCTGTATGTCCACTGCAGTCCCACTGGTCCTGCCGCCTTGATCATTTCTATTGCCACTTCGTCCATTCCCACAGCTTTCCCCATCTTCATCTTCCTAACTGCCCATTCCACTTTTGCCATAGTAATGTCTGGTTCTTCTTCTATTTCTTCCTCCACCGTTTTGGCTGTTTGCGTAACTTCTCCGCATGCCTGGCGTCTCACCTTCAACAGCTCGCTGAAATATTATTTCCATCTGTCTGTTATCCCTTCCGGTTTTGTCAATATTTCAGCTTCTTTGTTTTTCACGAACCCAGTGTTCACCTTTTCATTCCTTCTGCTTTTTATAATCCAAACAGCAATTTCTTTCCACAATGTAAATCCTCCCTTATTTCCTGAGTGAATTCTTCCCAGCTTTCTTATTTTCCTCTGCAATTACTTTCTTGCAATCTTTGTTTGCTTCTATATATTTTGCTCTACTTTTTTCAGTCTTTTTGGTTTTCCATTCCTTCCAAGCTTTCTTCTTCTCTCTTAACTTTTCTTTCACTCTATCATTCCACCATTTTGTAGCCTTTTCCCGTACCTTTCCTGATGTTCTACCACATGTTTTCTCTGCACTGTTTACAAATGCACTCTTAAACTTTTCCCATTCTTGTTCCACATGGGTAATATCCGTCCTTGGTATCTGTTCTTGCAATTCTCTCTTAAACTCTTCTGCAACCTCCTCTTCCTTTAGTCTCCAGACCTGAATCTTTCTTTCCCTTTTTTATGATAATCTCATGACCTGTGACCTCAATTTGTGTATAAAATCAGAGAATCCTCTATGTTATTAACTGAAATCAATTTGAACTCCCTTTTCCTTTTCATAAAATGTTCTTTAAGGTGAAATTCCCATCGTTACCAAAACTGATTCTTCAAATACAGAATACGATATATCTGTACTATATTTGATCACACAGTTAAAGACAGCATTGCCAATTTAATGATTTAATCGCAAAATCTATGGACTTTCACGTAAGTTTTGCTACAAAAGGAACTTTAAAATCTCATTATAACGACAGATATAACATTTTATTTATTGATAATAAAATTGAATATAGGTAATTAATTGTAATTCATTTGAGCTCTCTTTTCCCTTTACTTAAGAAACCAACAGATAATATCTGCAATTGAGTTGGTGACATGGGTTGAAGAATCTTACCCACAGATGGCGTTAAAATAAGAATATGAATATTGTAAGGTCAACTACTGTGCTTCCCTCTACGCGAAATGGTGTTTTCCAATTTACGGTCGAGTTTCACTGCTGGTGTCACATATCAATATATTCACTTTCGAATTTCATCCAATAGAAATGTTTCTTCCTCTCAGTATTGTATTCAGTTGCTGGGGTTGGCAGTCTAGAAATTACCCTTCTGTCGTGAGCTGATGGAACTCCAGACCATGTGTATATTCTGGCATAGGTGGTTTTGTTCGTAACATCTACGAGTGGTGATCGAACCTACTCCCCTCCTATTTGGGTATTGCGCCCCCTCCCCCACCACCCCCACCCCCATTGATAGTTTGAGTGCCAGACGTGCAATGACAGACACACAATCCAGTGTCATTATAAAGGTCCTTGTAAGGAAAATATCCTTCCTGACAGGGCTAAAGACTACAAGTCAGAATTAATTTGCTATCAAAACAAGTTCGAAATTTTAAGAACAGTGATAAAACATTAAATGATGATCAATTAGCCTTTATAATTTCATAAATTTGATCTATTAGCTTTTTAAATTGCGCTAATGATGTGTAAAACAAATATGATTTAAACTGAGGCAGTGGTTCTGTCAGGGAATTATCTCGAGGAGTAAGGGGAGGGGGGGGGGGGTGCAGATTAATTTTCCGGGAGACACATCCTTTGCTCGGGAGCAAATAATTATTCTGTCTCCCTTTCAATACGATATACACGGCTCTTCTAACCAGTAGTAGACGTCATGGAACAAGACAAGGTGTCATCTATACAAGACAAACTGTAAGATAAAAAATTGAACGCATGCTTGCTGGTACACTTATGTACCAAATGGTAGTTCCTCTAAACATTTCTTTCGTATACCTCCAAGTGCTTATAATATACTGTATTGGTAATGAACCGGCATAGTAAGACGCTACTCTCATCGACATTTCAACGGGGCAGCCTTCTCTTGGAAACTGCTTCACTTGAACACATTGTAAATCAAATTTCTCAATGCGCAGTAGAACACACCATCCACATCAAAAGTTTAAATTTGTCTCAGGACATCAACAAATTAAATGCTTTCTAGGCTCTAAACCTTTTTAAAATTTCCAATATAATAGACTATAACAAAGGACACCTTACGTATAATAAGAAATATCCCGCTATCTCCAAGGGCCACTGCTCCCCGCCCCAAATATAATGTCTGTAAGAAATACGGACGGTCAGGACCTCGATATTAAATGACAAGCTCTTTCTTCCTAGTACGAAATTAGTACATTATGCAACAAGCCTATAATGGCAATAATTAAGACACGAGTATGTTTATAAAACAAGCGAAGTGAGTTTTATAATTTCCATACGAGTGTCTTAATTACCATTATAGACGAGTTGCATACGACTGTTTATGTTCGACGATAATTATAACTATTTTATGTTCGAACATAAATATTCATAAATATCTGTCGATATTTTGCCAGTTTTATGTACTGAACAGAGTGCATAGGACGCAGAGAATACCTTGTAGTCGACCATGGCCTCCTCAAATACCCCACTATAACACAAGCCACGCAGTGAAATTTAAAATAGGAGGCCGTGGAAGTCAGCGCAGGTGCGATGCTATCCTTACCTAATTGGTCACACAACTGTTTCATGAGCTCTGATTAGTGGGAGAAACTGTATCATAATGAAAACTTGTACTATAATGAGCTTCATTATAGTAGAGTTTTCTGACATATAATATATTTACATTTCGCCAGGGTCGAACAGGCATATTAATGAATGAAGTTGTATTAGTTCATTTTCTGCGATATTAATCTACACATGTTTTCCTTCATTTTCTTAGTGATCATTTATTGGTTTCCTTATCTTAATTCAGGGTTAGTCTTCACTGTTGTAGTAGACTGTGTCATAAGCGTGGCACCTATAATTAATGATTTCAGTATGAAAACTTGGCTTAAACAGGCACTTAATCTCCTGGTTCATACACATGCTGACTCCATGAGAAGCGAGCAGAGACTTACCTAATTTATTGCTTCGTTAAGAGATTTTTTTGTCTTGTGTTATTTTTCATTGAATAACGCTACCCGAGCAGCAAGGGGAAGGGCTTACGTGCTCACCAAGGTAATGGGGTGAAACTCCCCCTCTATTGATGGATTCTCTTCCTTGCTACGCACATTATGAATATCGTCTTCCCTTGTTACCTCACCTTTTCCTGCGATATTATTAACTTAGTGCTTAGGATAAACTGATTCAGGTGTTTATTTCGCTTGTCTCATGATTCTATGCAAGGCGATTCACCAAAAAAATAATGTTTTTGCGATAGGAAAATAGAATTCGTAATATATAGAGAGGGTTTGAATTTTTTATTTAATTTTACTTTATTTTACCGGATATGTTCCTGAAATTTATGCTGGTATAAGGAACACAACACTGATTAAAGTGGTTATCTCATGCGGTGTTTGGCTGCGTGGCTCAGCGCCGGCTGATGCCAAGGTTGCAGGATCGAATCCTGGCACAGTCAGCTGGCATTTGAGTGTGCGCAAATGTGAGTGAGCCGTGCAAGTAGATTTACTAGCACATTAAAGATCCCCTCCGGGGCGAAATTCCGGCACCCAGGCGTCGCTAAAAGCCAGAGTAGTTAAAAGGGACGTAAAACCAATAACATTATTATTATTCTCATAAGGTGGCCTTAGCGGAACGTGATGCGAAAAGAAAAGTTAGAGGCGTATACGTGTTATCGGTTAGAACGCATTCTGGTGGGTATTTTCTTGAAACACTGTATGAGTGACCATTTTCCAGGACATCTATCAGCCATGCGTTCGTTAAGAACTACCTAATGTATATGGTGTCAAGGTACGCTAATTTACGATGTTATGTGGCATCAGTTGATAGTACGCGTGTGTGATGTCGTTTTACACGAGCTTTGAATGAACCATTTTTGGTCAATCAATTTTTTTTTCTGATGTGACCCACGAGGACTTTCTATGCGATATTGAATACGTGGTGTTGAGTATTTATGCACTTCGAAAAATGAAAATTTTTCAGGTCCTGAGAGCAAACGCTTTTGTAATATCCAATTATAGTAACGTTTTGAAAATCAAAATGATTTTATATAAGCGTTTATAACCTTAAAATATGAGAATTATATCTACTGTATATAATCTAAAATACGTGTGAAAACTGTTTAAAGAAGAATGCCCAAAATACCATATCCTATCATGCAAAAGAAACACCAAATCAATCATGAAACTAAGCACAGAAGACTAAATTAAAACATTCATCGTGGCCTTTCCACTCTATTCATTTAGAAAAGTGAAATAATTCATAGTACGGTATTATTTCAATTGATGTATGGTCATTTGACTGCAATAAAATTTCATTATAACCTAAAATGTTAGTTACTGAAAACAATTTATAAGCTTTATCAAACTGAAACATCAGTAAATCAATCCTAATTTTACTGCTGAATGTACTGTACTGCAGAATACCGTAGTTAATCTAAATAGCCAAGAGGTCCATACGTAGCTGACGGCTGCCGGAACGAATTTTATTACTTGCCAAGAACGAAGTACTTACTGAAATCTTTCATTTATCTTGTTTGTTGTTGCCCTTTGGCATCTGTTCAGCAGATCATTTGTGAAATAACATAGGACGCATTGATACTTTGCAGACCATAAAAACTCAACTGCATCTCGGCTCGAGTCGTAATGGACAAACAAGTCTCACAGACAGTCATTTCATAATACCAGGTAGCTATTTTAAGTAATACTAATGATAAACAAATACAGCTAAGGAATCAAGTGGCCTGCATAATAAGCGCCACTCGTTCTCAGTTGATATGACCTATTATAAGTCTTCTGTACAAGCGCAAAGGTATTATCATATCTCTAATACAGCAGACAGTGGCCGCGGAGAGACCCGATCCTCGTCTGTGGCGATGTTCCGAGTGCTAAATCACAAATTTGATATTTTGTCATTAATCTGACAAAATTGTTTATGTCACAAACTATATAGCCTACGCTACACATGTTAAGCAAGACACTACATATCATTCGAAGATTCGATTATTTCGACTACTTCGAATATTAATAAAATAATCAAAATAACCCCTGGCACTACAGCCCAAGAAGGTCCTAGGCCTACCAAACGACCGCTGCCCCATTTGGCCAGCAGTTATTGGGGTGACGCGTGGTCAGCGCATCGGGTCTCTTCGGCCGTTAATCTTGGTTTTCGTGACCGGGTCACTGCATCACTGTCAGACAGCTACTCAATTAACCTCACGAGGCTGAGTTCACCCCGTTCCAGCCCTCACGTCAGTTTCTAAAATCCCTGACGGAACCGGGACCTCCGGGTGAGAGGCAGGCACGCTACCCTGACACCACGGGACCGGCGCTTCGAATATTCACCAATTCAAAATTCAAATAAATTAGTCGATTATGCAAATGCTTGAACACTTCGATTGTTTGAATCATTCCAACATTCAAAGTACTGGTACTCAAGTATTTTGAATTGTCGATTGTTAGAAACTCATTTAACTCATGACTCACGAGTGAAAATGCAGTTTCTCTCGCGCTAAAGCTGATGTCTCTGAATCACGTAGTGACAGGTCTTCAGTATTCAGAGCTAACATTCAAGTGGCAGTCTGAGCCAAGACAAACTAGGCTAGATCCTCGTGAGATACCGCCACTGCCAATGTCATGATCAGACTTTCTCAGCTAGAAACTGAAATTAGAATGCGGAGCACAATAGGTTCCATCATAGACGCTTTTACTTTCCGTCAATCACTACACTTTCCACTTCAGTAAAACGCAGACATAATTGCACTTCACATCCTGCCTGATTCATTTAGGGGCTTTGCGACATCGTGATCATCTGTCTGATAACCTGTGTCATTGTGTTTGCTGCAGCGGTGTGTGTGTTTGTTTGTTATTGAGGCTATGTTTTGGGTAGAGTCGGCCATGGCTTTAATATAGGTACTATCTCGGCATTCACCAGAAATAGTAGCGAGAAACTGTGATGATTCTCACGAAATATACTGCACCCGTTCGTGAACCAATAAGGTTTCAATACGTAACCCTTTCAGTCGCATCTTATGATAAAATTAGCATTACGTGAAAGTATTTAAGTCTCACCCTCAGGGAACTTTAAAAAAAACATTTTTTAAAGCTTTATGGATTTGAATCCGTAATTTAATAGGAGCTTACAGGTAGATAAAACATGGATTCCTTGTCAAAATCGAGAGTTTGGTATAATCAGACACGTCAGAAGTAATCAAGATCTTTGTGAAAATGGCTCAATTCATTTTCTTCGCATGAAGGATCAAAACTCTGCACACTACTAGTATGTATTATTCAGTGCCACTGATTAAAGAAAGCAGATTCTGTACTTCCAAGTTTCAATTTCTAGACACAGTAATATTTGACTTGATTTTCCTTCTTGAGTGGCTGCGTGGCTTAGCGGAAACGTTCTCAACTGTTATTCCCAAAGTTGCAGGGTCGAATCCTGGTGCATCCGTGTCTTGTTTGGGGTTTCGCCTAGGAACACCAAGATAGGCTCTTCAGCGAGCTCTTGGTTGACCGTACCCGGACCCCCCACAGGAGTAGCAAACTGTGCACTACCTCCCGTCTTATGAAGCGCACGTGCGCTTCATTACTGCGAGAGCTAAAAGCTCAAGCAGCCTTTCACCAACATATAAAGGCTTCCAAAAAATCGTATATTGGCTTTCACGGCCAAGGAATTAAAACTCAGCATTTCTTTTATTATTATTACTGTTTTTCCTTCTTACCGTGTCTGTAATATTTCTTAGACTCGTGACTTGATGGAACTGAAAACACTCCAAGTGATCGTTTTCTATCAAAGCACATCATGATGAAATATTTTTATTTTTCCAATCATTCATCTCAAGGCCTCAATGCTAAATATTGGATAATTATTCCATCTTCACCGACCAGTATGTAACTTTTCACTTCATAAAATTCCACCAAATCTGCACATTTTTCTAAACAGCAAATTAAAAGAATAAATTTTGGTATTTATTCGTTTTTAAGAAACCTAATCAAATGTAGCTCTTACCGTACAGTTGTTGTTGTTTCATGTATGGGCTTTGCGCCAACGTGGTCATGTAGCCCGGTATATTTGGGTGTGTGTTGAATTTGTCTAATAACCAGTGATATTGTGATGTCTGCATTAGTGTGTGTATTTGTAATTGGGGCTGGGCTAGGATTGGGTAGGAGGTGACCGTGGCATTACCATATGAGCCCGTTTGGTCCGAAGTGCCAGGTGACTGAGAACTGTATCAAACGTCGTGACATTCCTTCCCAAAATGAATCACATATTAAAGGGTTTGGATGCGTATTTCGACTAGCTCAGCACGAGAAACTGCATCTCAGGTCGTTTTCGGGGTGTCAATAAAGGCATTAATCCAAACCTAGCCCTAAATACACATCTAAGGGGAAAACATAACTACCAAATAATCCAGGCTTATATAAAATATTTTCTCAAATTTATTAAAAACTCTGTCATATTACACAAACAAATATAGTTATAACACACAATAGTTCCACATATCTTCAAATGAAGACCAATATTTTATTTAACCTCGGTGGATATATTCTGTATATATTTCGAGTACTAAATGTACAGACATAACACTAACTCGTTTTCCGCACATTGCGTACCCACAGTTCCAGTTCACACGAGGTGTTAAAAGTTACTACCATTTTCTCTTGCAGGCACAACTTTACATGCTCACACATGTTTTGCAACACATGTTTCCAAGTTTCTGGTGTTATTTCTCTAGTACATTTAGAAATTGCTTCTTTGAGTTCATATAAGGAATGCGGATTATCTCTGTATCCCCCCCCCCCCCCCAACATAAAAAGTCTGCAGAGGTTAAATCTGGCGAACGAGGAAGCTACAAATTTATCTAGATTACTTGATCACCGAAAATATCTCGTTAACAGTATGACAAGTGGTGCCATCTCGCTGAAACCAGCAATAGCGCTCATCCTCTTCCTATAAGGACACAAATTGTTGCGCAATGTCCCTGTATCATAAGGGTTCATCAGGGAATCACTTGTCTCCATTTTTCGAAACATCTCTAACAACTTTTGCAGTCAAAATAAGCCTCCAATAAGGCGCGCATAAAATGCATTATAACCCGCTTGGCCTTGTACGGTACAACTCACTCTGCACAAGACAACAGCTGCATTGTTCTGACACCACTACAACCGGTTCTGCTATATCTGATAACATCTCTCATAGTCAAGCTTGCCAACTCATTCCGTCAGATACGTGAGGTATCATTTTTTAACGTTTCAGACCGGTGACTCTACCAACACCCTGTAGTTGTTCCTATTTTATTTTGTAATTAAATGGTACTATGATTGGGAAGGAAGTAGCCATAGCTTCATAAAAGTACCGGTGTCTGTCTGCAGTTGAAATGTGAAAATCATGGAAAACCATTTCAATGATGATAGAGTTCTCGTTACATTGGGCAGCTGTTAAAAGCCATAACGAAGTAAGAACTTGAAGAAATCACTCCTTATGAAGTCAGCACACGGAGATCATAAACTTGAGAAGGCAGATGGCCCACGGACACCTGGACGTTTCTCAAGAGACGCATCAAGAGGCTGGAGGTGTTGTGTTGGCGACAGTCGGGACCACAAGTGCTGACGTATGGCGCTACGACTGACAAGGACACAAAACCTAGCTCAGTCACAAGCAGAACCGGTATTTGTGATTTAGGTTCACTTTCGTATTTTCCAAATCTTTGTTTCACATTGCTTTGTGATAACTATCGACATGAACTTAATAACTCTGCAATGAATACAAAATAACCCAGTTTTATATACATGCTAATAATAATAATAATATATCAATAATAAAATAATAAGGGCCTCTGCCAGACGCACGTAAGAAGGCACTGATCGATGGACTTGAAATACTGGGAGGATGTCAAGGCCGGTAGAATAACAAGATCTAGACTCAAATGACATTTATTTTGAACATACAGTGCATAGAGGCTAATTTCAAATAATAATAATAATAATAATAATAATAATAATAATAATAATAATAATAATAATAATAATAATAATAATAAAGGGTCTGTTTTAACCACCCATCCGGCTTTACTGTGATGTAGGATCGACGCGAACAGTTCTCGTATGGGCTATCGTCTTATTTGTTTAAACGCACTTTATAAACGTATAAATATATTTCCGTTGACTTTTCAAGACTATTCGGAAGATTTTAGAAAAAATCGCACCTCCAACTCCCTCTGGTTTAAGAGCTTAAGTTTTGTGAAACATACACCTTAGCGTCTTATATACCGTATATACAACGTATAATAAACCCATTGTTTCAGCAAACTAGTATAGATTATTTTCAATCACTGCACACTAGACGATTTATACATCAATTTCAACATTTCGTCATCAGCTGTCATTTAGACAGAGCAAATAGGAACTCTGTAAGAGCGGCCTGTGGCTGGGATTTAATTTTATCATTTAATCATCAAATGTGATACGGGAATTTAAGGCGAACATGGTACGACTCTGTGTGCAGAGCGCTCTACATGCTCTCCATAATAATTGCTCAATTTCAACCTAATTTATCGATTTTAATGTCCTAATAGTATGCATGGCCACCATCTTGAATCTATGAAGTGGATGCTCCTGTGCCTTCGGAAAGATAAATCTTCTATACAATAAAAAATAACACCATTTTTTACATGTTAAAATTTGAAGTTTATTAGATGGTGAATAAGCAATGTTATAATTTTAGATATTCAAGATTGCTGATGCACGTAATATTCAATGTGATAACGTTGTAACTCAGGGAACGTATATAAAGTACAGTATATTATATGAGGTTTCCTGAATATTACTTTTGATGAGCATTGATCAGTCGGAAAGTAAGTTATCGATTATAATAATTGAAAATTACGCGAAGCTGCCATATTGACATCATTTATCCGACATATTTTTAGCCTATTTTCATTTTGAAAAAAAAAATAGGCTTATGAGATCACCTTTTGTCCGTGTGTGTGTGTGTGTGTGATGGTGTGTGAGATAGTGTGTGTCCCCCCTAATAACTTCTAAACGGCTGGAGCGATTTCAATGAAACTCGCTAAGTTCATAGCACTATTCCGGATGACCCCGACCGTGCCCATCAAATTTTCGTACGTATCACCAATCCAACATGGCGGCTGTGCGAAATATTTTACCAGCATCCAATATTTCCGAAACTATTACCGATATCACCCTGGAATATTTCACGGTGATAAAGGGAACTACTAGAAGTTCACCTATGTGACTTTTGAAAACCTGGTAACTACAAAATGAACATGGCGGCCAAGCGAAGTTGCGACATTTAAATAGACGTTTCTCGCGATTTAACCAGCCAAACGCAATAAAACTTGGTACAGTATATGCTTATACATATTGTAATGCACCGACATCTAACTTCGTTCAATTGTTTACATAACCTTAAGATGGCGGCTGTGCGAAATCTTTCACCGGCATTCTATATCTCTGAAACTATTAGCGGAATCACCCTGAATTTTTTTACGGAGATAAATGGCACAACTGAAAGTTCATCTATAAGACTTTCAAAAACCGATTAACTACAAAACGAATATGGCAGCCAAGCGAAGTTTAAAAATTTTAAATACACATTTCTCGCGATTTAATGATCCAAATGCAATGAAACTTGGTACAGGAAATAGTGTGCCCTTTCAGCAAGAAATATGCAAATCACAGTATGCCAGCAATGCTCAAATCGGGATTTTCGGGGTTATGGTAAGTTCTCCCACTCTGTGACTTACATATTTTGGATTAAATAGAGGATACACTTTCAAAAATAAATAAACAAAATCAACTCCTACTATAAAACATTTAATTATTCCAAAAACTGGCGCTACAACAAAATAAACAAATAAAATACTGACAAATACTTCTAACTTGTTCAGAGTGAACAAGGAATACATAAAATAAAACAAATGATAAATCAGAATAAATGGTTTCCTACAAACCAACAAACTTATAATTATTTTCACTTCCATAAAGTATCCCTTTTAAAATTCAAATAATCAAGAGCTCCCAACGGCTCGATACTGTTACATACTCTGTGTTATTCTTATACAACACCTCGCTTCCTATTATATGAGTATCTTATAATCAAAACAATATATAATTCTTATTAAAGTACTGTTACTCCTTCACTTAAATTTTTGGGCTTTTCACAATGTTCTTATGTTACCACCTCTCTCAATTTAACAAATTCACTACAGTGATTGGGAAAACACCTGTGTACTCCCGAGTTATAGAAGACTACTTGAACATGTCAAAAATTATGATCACTCCCGAAATCGAATTGTCTTCATTGAACTCGTGAATTCTTACATCATATAACATTGCATTAGGGATTTATTATTTATTTGTCTTCAAAGACCATTATCTCATAAGAAAGCAACGATCTGAACTTGCAAGCGGTACATTTCATCTACAAGAACCTCGGTTCGAATCCCGGGTCATTAACAAACTCTAAACACTCATGGTGTATTATTACTTCAAACAGACGGTCACCCGACCTACCGCACTTCCGTTAATAGTAGGGGTGGGACCGTACCACTCAGCGTGATTTATTGTCCAGAAGCAGGAACCCCAAGTCTCGCCCACAGAAACGGGCTACACTCTGCTTATACAGCTATTTCTTATACGCAGTTCTTTGAACAGACCTGGCTTTTCATTCATATATTTTAACAACATTATTTAGGTTCATAAAACGGAGGCAGACAGGTTTTTCTCCGGGTACTCCGGTTTTCCCTGTCAAAATTTCATTCCAGCAACACACTCCACTATCATTTCATTTCATCTGTCATTCATTTAATCATTGCCCCAGAGGAGTGCGTCAGGCCTCGGCAGCCGGCACAGTTCATATCCTCGTCGCTAGATGGGGGCTTCCTTCATTCCATTTCCTGACCCGGTCGGAGACTGGAAGCAGGTTGTGGATTTTCATTTTTTCATTTAGGTTCATAGACCACTCTCGCAACCTTGGCATTTATTAATTATGAAGTGTCCTCATTGATGGGTAAGAATAATTCAATACAACAACAATATTTAGGGGCTTCACACAGACGAACCTGGGTTCGATTCTTTCACTGCCTCGGGAACCACATCCCATACTGGAGGACTTTACAACATCCGCGACTTAGGGCGACCTTTGTCTAACCTGCGCTCATAATACAATAAATAGCACCCTTTATAAAATACACACATCGGCCTCGTGATTACATCACTAATTGGAGGACTTATCATAGCTCAATTACCGCAATCAACTGCCCCTCATAATTAATTTACCAAGTATATTTAGGTTTAACGCCTTCCTAGCGTGACAAATTACTTCAATGCGCGACAAGGGCTATACATTACTTTACGGCCAAGCGTCTTCCAAAGAACTGATAAATTCAAAATCAACATTTGCTCTACATCTCAATTTTTATATTAATCCTCTCCCGTGGCAATAATCGCTATACTTTAAGAACATGTATTCACAACATGTATATATTCTTTTACAGGAGCTCAAAAGCTACTACTTTCATATAATTCAACTTAATCTTCATTTATATAATTGTTATTATTATTATTATTATTACGCTTGCTTTCATATAATTCAATCATTTATCAAATACACTGATATTTTATTTCATAGATTTCCTCTAAGGGATTTATTCATTTCACATCATTTTATACTTTCTCAATTTTTATCGTTCAGATCGCGCTATTTATCTGTTATTTGTTATTCAAAAACATCCCTATTTCTCATTCTCAGGTGGATTGTACACAAATATTCCCCAACACATAACATAATGAAATGGTTACTTACATGATAAGACGGTCATCGACCGTATTTTCCAACGATGTTTCATTTCGCCCACTTTTTGTGTTTAAGCCATCTTGATTAATCCCATTTCACACAATGACATTTCTTGACACACATATAACTTATATACCTTAAACACTGGTAACATTTTGAATACAATTCTGTATTCTTCTATTATACACAAATAAAGTCACTAAAAATTACTATACTAACACAAATTTTCTATATTTACATTACACTGCTTCTAATCACTGAGGCTTTGATTAGGCCTTGCACACGTGATCTCTTGCTTCCCGTTTCCAAGGGTGAAACTCTTAGATGTCGGCTCCCTATCTGGTAAGAAGTTGAAAGTCTCGATCAATCTACCCCTCCCTGGAACGGTAATTCTTCAAATCCGGTTTTCCTGACTATTCGGCTTTTATTTTTAACTAGCTCGAAGTCGTTTCTCTCTAGACACTATTTAGTTTGTCTAGATACAGTTTGTCCTATTTACGGCCTCTCGAATATTTATCGGTGACCTATGATTCTCTAGCATTTACTGCTCTTCCTTACTGCTTTTAATCACTGTTCGTTTGTCTCCAGTGAGACAATGTCTTGGATTAAATTTTCCCTTATTATTTTCTTCGCTCTAGACCCTATGTTATTCAGAATACTAGGCGGCACTTATTTCGTCTGACCCTGATCGGGTTCCTTAACTTTTAATAGAACTGTTCGTTTCTCTATCGTTGGTACTTCAAGCGTCTCGATACTTTCAGTCGTTTTACTAAACTGTTATTTGAAGACATATCGCCTGTTCTTTTAAGTTCGCAGCCTATAAGACTATAAGACTGATACTGGCGGAACTAAATCCTGTATTAGGATTTTGCTAAGTCTTCACACGGCGATACTATGATGATACTTCTCGGCCACTCCTTACGGGTGCCCGTTGGTTGTCGATGCAGCGACGCCCTCGGGCTGTCTGAAAACTGCCTATACGATGTGATGCCGCACCTCTGCACGAGGTCTGTTCTTAACTGCATTAAATACTGTTGGTTGATCTAGCGTGCGGCGACTTTACGCTCACGAAGACTGAATATCTTTGATGCAGCACCTCCGCTCGCGGAGTGCTCGTAGACTGCATTATGTGATGTAGCACAGTGACGCCCCTCGGGCTGTTTGAAAACTGCATGTACTTTGAAACAGTACCACGCTCTCCGGCGTCTTTGGTAAACTGAATTGTTGTCGAAACAGTACGACCCGCCTCAGCGGTCGTTCAAGACTGAATAATACTTTGCGGTGATGATGCTCCAACGTCACGCCCACCGGGCTGACTAGTAACTGCATGATTTGCCTGTCACGGCCAGGGCTTTTATACAAATCGGCGACAAAACGATAAATTTCTTGTCTTTTTCAGAACCAACTTTTGAAGTAATGGTCGCACACTTTAAAAAATTATATCTCTGGAAAGCTTGTTTTCTAAACGTAAACTGATTTCTTTGTACGTGAAAATCGATCGTACAATTCCGAGATATTAAATGAAATTTACTCTTGAGGTACGTGGGTGTTGAGGTTGATTTTTAATCCCCTCCATCTCGGGTCTCGGGGAACTTTTTATGACGTATGGCCACGTTTGCACTTCTTTTCTAGGCAATTATTAAAACCTTTTTATCCACACAAAAATCTCTATTCCGAAATGATTCACAATGATGTATTTCTTTAGATAATTATATGCTCGCAAGTGCTTTAAATCTAATTATTCTTCTTCTTGCAGAACTGCGACGATGCCAATTTACTGCAATGTAAGATCAATTTCCGAAACATGCTCGCAGTCACTCCAAACGGAAAGTTCCACTCGTTCTAATTATAGCCATGATCGGCTCCTATCGGTGCGTCATGCGCGATATCATTTCCTGGCCACCTGGACCCTTATTTCTTGCACAACGTTATGCTCGCCCTCCTGTATAAAATCTGTCTATGTTCCTCTGAAGACTGTATATTTCCTTCCTTCTTTTTACCATAATACATGGATTCGACCCCTTGAACCAATGGTACACGGGTTCATCTCTCCCCTCCTTAGGTAAATAAATTTTCGAAATTTTGAGGAAATTTATTTCAATAATTTTCATAAAAATCTTATTTTTCTTTAGTGTCGAAGCCATCATAACATTTCTCAGTACCTTTAGGTCTTTCTTTTTTTCAAGCCCTTCCTTGTTCTGGCTTGTTTTGGGTCTCACAAAGTTCCCATTCATTCATTTCCCTTAGCGGACGTCCACACTTAGGGCTATAAATTACTGGTCACGTTCGGGTGTTTATGAGTCTCCTCTTCGTCTGGCGTGCACTCCAAACTTGGGTTGGCCCGTATTTTTCTTCCTTGTTTCATGGGACGAGCATTCTGCCGGTCTGTTTCTTTCTTCTCAGGTTATTCAATATTGACCTATTTTCATTCATTTAAGACTTTACGGGTGAATATAGCCTTAACCCGTTAGCTATGCTGGAGTAATCCTTTTCCTTCATCTCGCATCGAGATGGAATTTTCAAAGAATATTTCTTTTTCCTACTCTTCCAATTCCAGAGTTCCTTTAGATCTTCTTTTTCTCTTTTCTTTCTTTTATTCCCTTTCTTTCGACGAATCTTCCAACTGAAAAACGCCTGTGCGTCTTCTTTCTCCAAGGCTTTGTACGTCATCTCTAGTCCTCTCCTAGTTTCTAAATGGTTTCTCTCATTATTTAAACCGGCTACAAGTTGCGGTCTTCTTCCTCTTTCAGCATTACTTTCAAAGATATCTCCTCTCTTTTCTTCATTATTTCAAACAATCTCATCTTTTCCTTTGAGGTTTTCAGGGCTCTCATTTGGATCTGTTTCCATTTTTCTTTTCTCAGCTATCTTTCGTTGGCAATCCTTATATTTTATCATTAACTCAAGGATCTGTGCTTTCAATTTTTGTTCTTCTAATTGTATTTTATCTTCCTTCTCCTCAGGAATTTCTTCTGGGTTTTCCTTTTCAATTTCTGTGACATCCTGACCCTCTACTTCTATCTGTGCTTCGACGATAGTTTCTATTTTAGTTTCATTTAATTTCTCCGTTTCTTCAGGAATTATTTCCGTCTCCCCAACTTTCACTTCTTTTGTTATCTCATGTTCTGGGTTTATCTTTTGCTCTTCAAGCTCAACCTTTTCATAAAAATGTTCTTCTTCACTGTGCAGCTCATTTTCATTTCGGCTGTCCTCCTGGCCTGGAATTACGATTTCCTCCTGAATTTCCATTGTTTTCTCTGGAGATATCTCAAAGTTTTTCTCAGCTTCCACTGGAGTCATCACGATTTCTACTTCTTTTTCTTCTTCTTTTCGAATGTCAATTTCGGGCTCTTGCACCATAACTTCTTTTTCTTCTACAATTTCTGTTTTATTTTCAGCTTGGACGACTACTTCTTATGATTCGAGGTCTTGCGCAATTATATCGTCCTCATATATCTTCTGGGCAACCTCTAATATTTCTTGATATTCCTGAATTTTCCTTTTCCTCCATTCGGCTAACTCCTGAATACTTATTATCCCCTTTTCCTTACGCATGCTCATTCTGCAGTCATGCATCTTATCATGTTCTTTATCTAAATAATCCCTTTGTTCCTGAATGTATTTCTTCCTGTCGTGCTCTTTATAATCGATATTACGCTGAATCTTCCCCCGTTTCGTCCATATTTCCCATACCTGCTTCATTATTTCACTTACTTCCTCATTGAATATCTCTATCTGCTTCCACGAAGCTAGTTCTATTTTTCCTTCTTTCACCATACGTTTCGCAAATTTCTTTTTCGTGTCTCTTAATGACTCTTTAACCTTAGGGATTTCCTTGTACAATTCCTCTAATTCCTGTTTAGGTCTTACACCAATTTTTGCTTGCCCTCTTACGAAGTTCGAATATCTTCTCAATTTCCTCGAAAATACTTTTTCTTTGTTCCTTACTTTCCTCTTCCTTCTTTGAGTCAGTACATCTCAAATTCCAAAGTTCATTCCTCATCTTACAGTGCTCTTTTCGTATTTCCTCAATTATATCCAAGAATTTTTCTATTTCTTTCCATGTTGCCATCTCTACCTTTTCCTGATCCTGAACGCAAAGACTATCCTCCTTTTTCCCTACGTTTTTCGAGCCTACTTGAACCTGCCTTAATACATGAGACTTTGAATCATCTTTATCATTATTATTATTATCTGTACTAGTTACACATTCCCTTGGAATCGGTTCACATATTTCTCTTTCTATTTGGAGCTCTAAAGGCTCAACTTTTACCCTGTTGTCTGCAGACATGTTACCTTCTCTTCGTGTAACTATGCCCCCAGATGCACGCATGCTTTCTAAAGAAATCTGTACATTTTCTTTACTTGGGTACTCTTTACCATCTATTTGGAGGTTCACTTTATCATTGATAGATTCAAATCTATCTTCACTTTCTACTTCTACAACTCCCACTTGTTCCCTATTTATTCTTCTCATCTCCTCCATATGCTTATTGAAGTGCTCCTCCAGGCACTCCTTATGGTCCACATCTTATCCACAATATAAGAATACAGTGGGCTACTATGCCACATCGCTGGTACATGCATGAGAGATGGTATTCCGAACTATTGTGTCCCAATTTCCAAATTTTACCTTATTACGGGTGTTTACTAAAACGTACCCTTTTGATATACTCATTCAATGTCAAAACATTTATGGAAATGATTTAAAAATTCCAAAAATTTCGAAAAACCATTTTTTTTTTCAAAAATGAAAAATTTTGATTTTCAAGAAAACTCGGGTTTTCCCTAGAAAAACTCAGCCCTACGTACTGGGCGCCATGAAATGTCGTTTGCTAGGGGGTTATTTATATTTAGGGCTGCTCGGTGTGAGTTTCCAGGGTCCCATGCGGTCAGTTAATATTATATTTTGTAGCTACTTCTATCATTGCTTTACTTTAACATGATATGACCGTCTTAAGTGTTCCTCTAATTATTAATCCAAGCACAGTACTTCTATGCCCCCCTGTGCCCTTTCAGCAAGAAATATGCAAATCACAGTATGCCAGCAATGCTCAAATCGGGATTTTCGGGGTTATGGTAAGTTCTCCCACTCTGTGACTTACATATTTTGGATTAAATAGAGGATACACTTTCAAAAATAAATAAACAAAATCAACTCCTACTATAAAACATTTAATTATTCCAAAAACTGGCACTACAACAAAATAAACAAATAAAATACTGACCAATACTTCTAACTTGTTCAGAGTGAACAAGGAATACATAAAATAAAACAAATGATAAATCAGAATAAATGGTTTCCTACAAACCAACAAACTTATAATTATTTTCACTTCCATAAAGTATCCCTTTTAAAATTCAAATAATCAAGAGCTCCCAACGGCTCGATACTGTTACATACTCTGTGTTATTCTTATACAACACCTCACTTCCTATTATATGAGTATCTTATAATCAAAACAATATATAATTCTTATTAAAGTACTGTTACTCCATCACTTAAATTTTTGGGCTTTTCACAATGTTCTTATGTTACCACCTCTCTCAAGTTAACAAATTCACTACAGTGATTGGGAAAACACCTGTGTACTCCCGAGTTATAGAAGACTACTTGAACATGTCAAAAATTATGATCACTCCCGAAATCGAATTGTCTTCATTGAACTCGTGAATTCTTACATCATATAACATTGCATTGGGGATTTATTATTTATTTGTCTTCAAAGACCATTACCTCATAAGAAAGCAACGATCTGAACTTGCAAGCGGTACACTTCATCTACAAGAACCTCGGTTCGAATCCCGGGTCATTAACAAACTCTAAACACTCATGGTGTATTATTACTTCAAACAGACGGTCACCCGACCTACCGCACTTCCGTTAATAGTAAGGGTCGGACCGTACCACTCAGCGTGATTTATTGTCCAGGAGCAGGAACCCCAAGTCTCGCCCACAGAAACGGGCTACACTCTGCTTATACAGCTATTTTTTATACGCAGTTCTTTGAACAGACCTGGCTTTTTATTCATATATTTTAACAACATTATTTAGGTTCATAGACCACTCTCGTAACCTTGGCATTTATTAATTATGAAGTGTCCTCATTGATGGGTAAGAATAATTCAACACAACAACAATATTTAGGGGCTTCACACAGACGAACCTGGGTTCGATTCTTTCACTGCCTCGGGAACCACATCCCATACTGGAGGACTTTACAACATCCGCGACTTAGGGCGACCTTTGTCTAACCTGTGCTCATAATACAATAAATAGCACCCTTTATAAAATACACACATCGGCCTCGTGATTACATCACTAATTGGAGGACTTATCATAGCTCAATTAGCGCAATCAACTGCCCCTCATAATTAATTTACCAAGTATATTTAGGTTCAACGCCTTCCTCGCGTGACAAATTACTTCAATGCGCGACAGGGGCTATACATTACTTTACGGCCAAGCGTCTTCCAAAGAACTGATAAATTCAAAATCAACATTTGCTCTACATCTCAATTTTTATATTAATCCTCTCCCGTGGCAATAATCGCTATACTTTAAGACCATGTATTCACAACATGTATATATTCATTTACAGGAGCTCAAAAGCTACTACTTTCATATAATTCAACTTAATCTTCATTTATATAATTGTTATTATTATTATTATTACGCTTGCTTTCATATAATTCAATCATTTATCAAATACACTGATATTTTATTTCATAGATTTCCTCTAAGGGATTTATTCATTTCACATCATTTTATACTTTCTCAATTTTTATCGTTCAGATCGCGCTATTTATCTGTTATTTGTTATTCAAAAACATCCCTATTTCTCATTCTCAGGTGGATTGTACACAAATATTCCCCAACACATAACATAATGAAATGGTTACTTACATGATAAGACGGTCATCGACCGTATTTTCCAACGATGTTTCATTTCGCCCACTTTTTGTGTTTAAGCCATCTTGATTAATCCCATTTCACACAATGACATTTCTTGACACACATATAACTTATATACCTTAAACACTGGTAACATTTTGAATACAATTCTGTATTCTTCTATTATACACAAATAAAGTCACTAAAAATTACTATACTAACACAAATTTTCTATATTTACATTACACTGCTTCTAATCACTGAGGCTTTGATTAGGCCTTGCACACGTGATCTCTTGCTTCCCGTTTCCAAGGGTGAAACTCTTAGATGTCGGCTCCCTATCTGGTAAGAAGTTGAAAGTCTCGATCAATCTACCCCTCCCTGGAACGGTAATTCTTCAGATCCGGTTTTCCTGACTATTTGGCTTTTATTTTTAACTAGCTCGAAGTCGTTTCTCTCTAGACACTATTTAGTTTGTCTAGATACAGTTTGTCCTATTTACGGCCTCTCGAATATTTATCGGTGACCTATGATTCTCTAGCATTTACTGCTCTTCCTTACTGCTTTTAATCACTGTTCGTTTGTCTGCAGTGAGATAATGTCTTGGATTAAATTTTCCCTTATTATTTTCTTCGCTCTAGACCCTATCTTATTCAGAATACTAGGCGGCACTTATTTCGTCTGACCCTGATCGGGTTCCTTAACTTTTAATAGAACTGTTCGTTTCTCTATCGTTGGTACTTCAAGCGTCACGATACTTTCAGTCGTTTTACTAAACTGTTATTTGAAGACATATCGCCTGTTCTTTTAAGTTCGCAGCCTATTTTGACTGTAATACGGAACTTTCACTATAAGACTGATACTGGCGGAACTAAATCCTGTATTAGGATTTTCCTAAGTCTTCACACGGCGATACTATGATGATACTTCTCGGCCACTCCTTACGGGTGCACGTTGGTTGTCGATGCAGCGACGCCCTCGGGCTGTCTGAAAACTGCCTATACGATGTGATGCCGCACCTCTGCACGAGGTCTGTTCTTAACTGCATTAAATACTGTTGGTTGATCTAGCGTGCGGCGACTTTACGCTCACGAAGACTGAATATCTTTGATGCAGCACCTCCACTCGTGGAGTGCTCGTAGACTGCATTATGTGATGTAGCACAGTGACGCCCCCTCGGGCTGTTTGAAAACTGCATGTACTTTGAAACAGTACCACGCTCTCCGGCGTCTTTGGTAAACTGAATTGTTGTCGAAACAGTACGACCCGCCTCAGTGGTCGTTCAAGACTGAATAATACTTTGCGGTGATGATGCTCCAACGTCACGCCCCCCGGGCTGACTAGTAACTGCATGATTTGCCTGTCACGGCCAGGGCTTTTATACAAATCGGCGACAAAACGATAAATTTCTTGTCTTTTTCAGAACCAACTTTTGAAGTAATGGTCGCACACTTTAAAAAATTATATCTCTGGAAAGCTTGTTTTCTAAACGTAAACTGATTTCTTTGTACGTAAAAATCGATCGTACAATTCCGAGATATTAAATGAAATTTACTCTTGAGGTACGTGGATGTTGAGGTTGATTTTTAATCCCCTCCATCTCGGGTCTCGGGGTACTTTTTATGACGTATGGCCACGTTTGCACTTCTTTTCTAGGCAATTATTAAAACCTTTTTATCCACACAAAAATCTCTATTCCGAAATGATTCACAATGATGTATTTATTTAGTTAATTATATGCTCGCAAGTGCTTTAAATCTAATTATTATTCATCTTGCAGAACTGCGACGATGCTAATTTACTGCAACGTAAGATCAATTTCCGAAACATGCTCGCAGTCACTCCAAACGGAAAGTTCCACTCGTTCTAATTATAGCCATGATCGGTTCCTATCGGTGCGTCATGCGTGATATCATTTCCTGGCCACCTGGACCCTTATTTCTTGCACAACGTTATGCTCGCCTTCCTGTATAAAATCTTTCTATGTTCCTCTGAAGACTGTATATTTCCTTCCTTCTTTTTACCATAATACATGGATTCGACCCTTTGAACCAATGGTACATGGGTTCAATAGTTATACACATTGTAATGCACTGGTATCTAATTTAGTTCAATTGTTTACATAACCTCAAGATGGCGGTTGTGCGAATTTTAAAATTAAGTTTTTATTTCTTATGTCGTAATCATGCAATCGAAGTGAAAGTTTGAATAATGAACCTACGCAATACTTTTCCTTTAATGGCACATGACTCTATGGCCTATACATATAACAATCAAACATGGCGACCATCTGAAATATTTAGATGGATCTCAATATCTACGAATCTATTACAGCAATAAAACTGAATTTTTTAATGTTCATAGGGGCTAAGAACATAAGTTCACCTATAGGACTTTCAATAACCTGGTGATCACAAATCCAACATGGTGGCGACGCGAAGTATAAATATTCACATGGTCGTTTCTCGCAAATTAACCATCCGAGTGCAGTGACACTTGGTACTGTAAATTCTTATACAAATGTTAATCCACTGGCATCTAATTTTTTTTCAATTGTTTCCATAACCACAAGATGGAAGCTGTGCGAAATTTTAAAATGTCGTTTTTAATTCTTGTGTCCTAATCATGCGATTGAAGTTTGAATACTACACGTACACAATAATCTTCATGTAACAGTACATAACTCTAAGACCTACATATATAAAAATCAAACATGGCGACCATCCGCAATATTTAGTCGGTTCTCAACAACTACGAATCTATGACAGCAATCCAACTGAATCTAGCTCACTAATTGGATGCAATATACGCGTCTTTTGCCACAATGCAAAAAAGGCGTGATGAATGGAGGGAGTTGCTTGATCAGAAAGGGAGCCAAGGTTCCTGATCTAGGTGGCATTGGTGCAGTGGCAAAATATAGTGGCGGTTATTATCACCCGTCATTGCTAATGATAATACCACATTTTTATCCTATTTTCATCATATGCATTATAGGACTGTGAGAGTACCTTTTGTCCCAATATGTGTCTAAAAAAATCTAAACTGCTTGAGCAATTTCAATGAAGCTCGGTGAGGACATACAACTACCCCGCTGGCATTCTACATCTCCGAAACTATTACTCAATTCACCTTGAAAATTTGTGACAGAGAATACCAAGATAAGATTCACCTATGGGACCTTTAAAAATCTAAAACCTGTTAAGTACAAAGACAACTTGGCAGCCAAACGAAGTTAAAATATTTTCTCACGATTCAATCATCCAAGCACAGCGAAACTTAGTACGATAAATGTATACACAAGTTTTGTTCTACTGGTATCTAATTTCATTCAATTGTTTTCATTAACTCAAGATGACGGCTGTGAGAAATTTTAAAATTAAGTTTTGGTTTTTGTGTCCTAATCATGTAAACGAAGTACAAGTTTGTACGTAAATTTGTATATTTTGTGGCCTAATCATGCGATCGAAGTAAAAGTTATTATCTTCATCTACTGTTACATAACCCTATGGTCTACATATGAATCAATCCAACAAGGCAAACATTCGAAATATTTCATCGGTTCTCAATATCTACAAATCTTATTACAGCAATCAAACTGAAAGTTTGTATGTTGTTAGAGGCTATTATAATAAGTTCAGTTATGATACTTTCAATAACCTGGTGAGCACAAAACCAACACCGGGCCCACACGGTTTAAATATTTAAATGAACTTTTGACGCGAATTAATCATTCGTCCTCAGTGAAACTTAGCATGGTTAATCTTCGTACAAGGCTTAATATACTGGAGTCTAATTCAATTAATTTTATGATAACTTCAAAATGGCGACTGTGCAAAATTTTAAAATCACGCTTATATTTCACAAATTCTCTGAAGATCTTGATCGGAAGCTATTTGATTCAAAACTAGAGCCAATTGCCAATAACTATGATGACTTCGTTAACCTAGTAATTTCAGCTGCTAAATTAAACATCCCTAGAGGTTTCAGAAAAGACTATGTGCCAGGCTGGAACCCTGAAAGCGAGGCGCTATACGAAGAATATCTAACAACAGGCAATCATGAAGTTGGTTCGAAGCTTCTACAATCACTAGAGAAGAATAGGAAACAAAAGTGGGAAGAAACAGTGAAAAACATGGACTTCGCGAAATCGAGCAGAAAGGCTTGGAGAGTCTTAAATCGTCTTACTGGAAAACATGTCTCCAAAAAGCAGTATACTAACTTGAGCCCAGATGCCATTGCAAATAGAATAATGGACATTACACGATCCAAAAGAGATAAATGTCACACGAAAACAGTGAAACAAAAGCTCACCGAACTCAAACGTAGAACTCAGAAGAATTAGAAACTGTCTAGGCCATTTTCTGTTCAGGAAGTTGAAACCGCTATCAAGATGTTGAAAACTGGTAAAGCTGCTGGTCCAGATGGCATCTATAATGAATTCCTGCGAAACATGGGTCCACATAGCATCAGCTGGCTTACTTCACTTTTTACTTTCATCCTTCAGACTAACAACCTACCAAAGCAGTTTAAACGGTCAAAGGTGATCGCCCTTCTTAAACCTGGCAAGTCGGAGCAGAGACATGAAAACTACCGTCCAATGGCACTTCTTAGCTGCATTTATAAACTTTTATAACGAGTCCTTCTTGCCAGGATAGCACCACTCATTGAAGCTGTAACCCCACCAGAACAAGCTGGATTTAGGAAAAACTGAAGCTGTACTGATCAAGTCTTGGCCCTCACCACTCACATTGAAGCAGGGTTTCAAAAGAAGCTAAAATCAACAGCTGTCTTTATTGACCTGACTAGCACATATGATACTGTCTGGCGACATGGACTGATCCTCAAAGTGCTGGAAGCTATCCCCTGTTTGGAAATTGCAAATCTTATCTCTAACATGCTTTGTGAAAGAGAGTTCGTAGTATTTCTAGATGATGCTAAAAGTCGCAAAAGGAAACTAAATAATGGTCTACCCCAAGGATCAGTTTTGGCCCCAGTTCTATTCAATCTGTACATTCATGACTTGCCACAAACAACAGCTACTAAGTTTATTTACGCAGATGACATTGCACTGGTAGCTCAATGCAGAACTTTTGAAGATGCAGAAGGCACTCTTACAACCGATCTGGAGAAAATGTCAACGTTCTTCAAGTCCTGGCGACTGATCCCAAGTATGTCTAAGGCAGAGGTTTCATGCTTCCATCTTGCCAACCGACTAGCAAACTACAAGCCAAATGTATTTCGTTGTGAAAAACTGAAATACAACCCATTCCCGAAATACCTAGGTGTCACGCTGGACCGAACTCTGAGCTACAAAGAACACCTCACCAAGATCTCTCACAAAATTTCCACCAGAAATAACATCCTGCATAAGCTTTGCGGTAGTTCATGGGGAGCCACGGCGGACTGCTTAAGATTAACGGGTATCAGTCTAGTCTATTCTGCAGCGGAATACTGTGCTCCAGTATGGTTGGAAAGTGCACATGTGCATAAAGTGGATACCAAGCTGAATGACACTATGCGTTGCATAACCGGCACCATAAAATCAACCCCTCGCCACTGGCTACCAGTACTCAGCCACATTCCACCACCTCACCTGAGGAGGAAGGAAGCTCTGATCAGAGAAGCAAAGAAGATCTATGCTCCTCCCTCATTACCAATACACCAGGAATTCTGCCACCCACCACCGAAGCGACTTCATTCGAGGAGACCAACCAGTTTATTGGCCGACCAACTTCTGGCAAATCGATTCAACCTAAACCAATGCTGGCAGGACGAATGGTCAAATTCAACATCTGGAACTAGTGCCCAGGAGATCAACCCAACGGTGAAAATACAAGGATTTGACCTTCCTAGAAAATTATGGTGTCGCCTCAATAGACTGAGAACCAGGCACGGCCGTTGCAATTACCTATGCCATAAGTGGGGTTGGATAGATTCCCCATTGTGTCAATGCAATGAGGAGGAACAGACCATGGACCATATCATCCAGCGCTGCCCTCTACACGCCTACTCCGGGAGCCCTAGTGATCTGTTTCATCTTCGAGAATATACTGTGGAATGGCTCCAAAACTTGAACTTGGATTTGTGATTTGTTTTTATGTAATTCACCATACGATTAAATTAAATTTCTCGTATACTAAACAAACGATCGAAATGGAAGATGGTATAATGAACCACCATCACAACATTCATCTGCTGGCATATAGCCTATATATATAAAGGAATCCAACATGGCTTCCATGTGATATATTTAACCGTGTCTGAATATCTCCGAAACTAATACAGCAATCAAACTAAAATATGTTATTGAGTAAGTACATATATGTGACTTTCAAAATTCTCACAAACTAAAAACAACATTGCGGCCAAATATTTAAAATGACTTTTCTGGCAAGCAAGAAGCTTGGCGCAGCGAATCTTCATTCAGAGATTAGTACAGATATACCTCATGTTCAATGGTTTTCGAAACATCAGTATGTCATCAGTTCGAAATTTTGAAACTTCCTTTTTTTTAATTTTTGTACCTTACTTTCGTAACTAAGGTCGTGCATTTGACTTTTCTTAAAATTAACTGCAGTGACTCGATACAGAAATATTTCATCTCGTGGTAGGGTCATAATAACCGATACTGAGAGTTGAATTCTTGCACATCATTTCTCAATGTAATGATAGGGGTGGATATTATTTAAGGGGTAAAACACCAAGGTCATCTTCCCCAATTTTGTATTAAAAGCATCGTAAATTATGGATTATACGGCTGTTCAATTGTTCATATCTGAATAGGAACATATTTTACTGTGTTCTATTGAACCTGTCTCGAGTTAAGTTGATAAACTATTACACAATTCCTCAGTGTTGTATTCATACATCGTACTGTGTAACTTTGGACACACATTTTCCAGTGCTGGAGGTGTGTTGATGTGAGTTATCTAGAAAAAGGATGAAAGGTGTGATTTAAGACAGGTTTGATGCACTAGTACCATAGTAAGTCCCTTTTGGTTTCTTAAAGAATTATTGTCTTGACTGAACTTACGGATACTGAGTTACGAGTTTGAAATTGTTGCTCTAAACCTTATCACAACGTAGGTCGTCTACCAAAAGCTATTTAGTACACTATATGGAAAATCCCTTTAATTAGCGGGAGAGATTTTAAATAGAAAACACCATTAGAATATATGAAAATAGGTTATTTAGTTCTTCACGGAATAAATTTCTTTTATTTAACAGGAAAAATACGTCCTGCAAAAAAGCGACCAAGAAATTGCCGAGCCCCGATAATATTAGCAGCTTCTCGAGCCGAATTATTGCAAAACTCGGTGGTCCGTGGTAATATAGGAATAATATTATTATTGAGAAACAGATATTCCTGAGTGGAATACCACATGGGCTAGTGCAAGGGAAAGTGGTGTTTTGCCTCAAACATTTAAAGTATGTCGGTAACAACAGCGTTGGCAAGCTGTTCACGCAGACCGAAACATCAATGCCAATAATACACACGTTGACAGCCTGCATGTTACTGCTCATGCATTATAAACAGCTATCATTTTTACACGTGCGCGGTGCAGTGGGAAATATGCTGAGTCGGGCAGAGAGAAGCTGCTGTACCACGCTATTTTAACAACATCAAACTACAAGCAGATCACGAGTGAGATGAGCACAGCTTGCTATTTGCCTATTGTATTGCCTTGTTTAGAATCTTAGGCTGTGTATACCGTGTTGGTTGGTTCCTTAGTTTAGGGGCTGCGACAACACGGTCATGTAGCCCCGTGTACTTTGGGTGTGTGTAGAATCTGGCTGATAACCGGTGTTAATTGTGATAGCTGTATTAGTGTGTGTTATCTGTTTCTCATTCAAGTAAGGACTGCAGACATTCAATTTTCAAGTAGTTCCTATTTTTGCTACCAAACGCCACCGTCAACTACAACTAGTTCGGAACTTCGTTACTAGAAGCCGCCGCAGTCGGCTCCTGGCGACGAACGTTGGAACCTAAGAGTGTTAGTCAAATTTAACCTATAATTTACCTTCACACAAGTGCAATTAGTGGAAGGTTCATTTACATGCCATAAATCTTTGAAATGGGACCGCAGGCTTTACTTCCCCTCCGAAGGAAGGCAAACTGAGAGATTTTTAACGCTCTCAAAAAATCCGACGACTTCGGCCGGGTTTGAACCCGCGACCTTGTGTTTAGAAGCTCAGTATGTTACCAGCTACACCACCGAAGCCGCCTTGTATACAGTGTGAGTGGAGTATTATCAGGCAGCCGGCAACACACGATTCCCGAGGCCAGAAAGCGCCGAAAATCGTGTAAGAACGCATAGTAAAAAGTGCGTGATTTAGAAGAAAACATGAAGAAAATAGCGTCACATTCGGCAACACTGTTTCAAGGACTATTAATGAACGTAAACCTGGGAACCAGAAGACGAGAAGTGATTAACTAGTTTTGTGAAAACATCAGCAAATCTGAGAAACGTAATAAGGTTGACAACATATTCTCTCAATAACTTATACACACTCATCTTTCCGTAACATTTTTAGTACGGTATTTCACCATAAAAACACTTCTCAAATAATGAGTCCATTCAATATCTGCTCAATCCGTCACATTCTGCCTTGTATTTCAAATACAATTCGCTTATGAGATCGTAACAGTCAATATCGTTCTATAACATTACTGACAACCTCTAATTATGTTATTGTCACATATCACGTGATACTTGCTAGTTTCTGTAGTCCTGTATGCGTTCATATGCCATTCATCCGATTGCGGTCTATTATTTTACGAGTATATCACCGCCTTGAAAAACCGTCACCTATTTGTTGTAACTCAGACAGTAAAATAACACACATACTAACTCTCTCTAGATTAGGACATAATGCACAACAATACTACCGCTTGATGACAATCTCTTTCATAAAGCATAACCTTTCAAATAGCAAAATGTAGTTTCGACAACGCAACATTTCCAATAGCACAATATTTCCATTTGCAGAGTTTTACAGTATAATATCATTTCACTTTCAACTCATACCCAAATGTACCTAACTGCAATAATCTCCCTATATGTGATTGGGGAGGATATGGGAGACAACAGGGAGGACAAGGGGAAAAACAGGAATGAAATGGGTGGTCTAACTACGGAAGGACTAGACTGAGATAGGGCAGAGAATTGGAGAAATAAATATGCACTTACCGATATACCGGAACTGACTGACAGAGAAGGATACCATAAAAGTATTGATAATCATCAATGGGGAAGAGAAGAAAAGAAGACACTAAGGATTTCCGTGGAAGAACGGGAGAGAAGATGACAGTGGATGTAGAGGTTCTGGGAGGGGAAAAGGAAGCAGACCCAAGCCATGGCAGAGATGCCCGTGGTCTCATAGAGGCCATAACGAAAGAAGAAGAATCTCCCTATATAAAAGTGATTGTTTCTTGGTAGTTTCTCAGTTAGTTCCGTAGGAGTTTATATACCATTCAACCGATTGCAATGAAATGTTGGTGAGTTGTTTTGCACACACCCGAGAATGTTTCTGAATTAGTAAATCCATTTCAAAATAGGTGGCGCATGAGTTTTATCAACAAATGAGTGTTGGCGTGCGAATCGTTTCAACAAATGAGTTTATTTCATACAGTTTAGGGGCAGATCCTGTGTTTTCGTTGTATGATTGTTCCTATACCATTCATTCGATTGTGATGAAACTTTGGTAAATTGTTGTGCACACGTCCTAGAAGGTTTGTGTATTATAACATCCATTTTACAATAAGTGACGCGCGAATCGTTTCAACAAATGATTGTTGGCACGCGAATCATTTCAACAAATGAGTGTATTTTCATACAGTGATGGTTCAGTTCGTGTGACATAACACGTGGTGTTCCAAATGCCGATCTATATTTCATAATAGATATCTCAGGCATTTTCTTTGCTTATTCGAAGTGAATTTGTAAGTCATCACAAAGCATTTGCAATGATCCAACAACAAAGCACGGGGACAATCGCTACAAGTATGTGGACTAAATTAGGAAAAGCCATGCTTCTCGCATGGTCAGCTGTATGTGGCCTGCTCACGTGCCGGAAAATTTTCTCATTTATTCGTTACGCACATGACGGAAAAGCAACAAAAATTGCGTATCCAAAACAGTACAATAAACAAAATTAAAACACTCTTTTTTTCTTCCTCTATTTCTTTCCTTCTTCGATTGGCATTGCAACGCATGCCGGGTAGCGCTAGTAACTTAGTAAGTTAATCATCACATAACGTTGTAACTTTTCAAAACATCGACAATTGGTCACGTGACAATTCCCTTCGTGGTGGCGTACCATAATCCACTCATATCTACAATTACTAGCAACTTAATTAGCGTAACCAGCGTGTTTTCATATGCGTAGTACCATAACTCAACCAATAATTATCGTGCTTGTTAACCTTCCTTAAGATAAGTCTCTAATGGGAATTTAGAAACATCCTGTATATTCAGCCTACTTGCTACAATAACAGAATACTCTTCTTTCTCTAAAAGCCTCCGCTCAATATCCCATCAGATTATACATCATTAATTCCTTAACATTCATCTGTTTCCTATAGTTCAATAAATTGCTATCAGTTTTCAATAAATTCTTGAATTCATCAACAATAATTCCATTACACAATGTGGTCATATTTTAGTATTTAACCTTGTCATAATTACAGTATTATATCTTCTTATTACGGACTTTCATATCGTGGCATCACTATGGCGACATTGTACTTGTGCATAATATGGACATATTATGTCATTTCACTTGTGCTGGTGACATAAAATACTCTCGAAAGCACTACTCAGTCGTGCATAACCACCATTAGATCCGCACATAGGGGAATATCAAGGTCGTTTTCGGATCTGGAATCTCAAAACTATTCTACAAATTAGGCAATTGAGAAACAAAGCAACAACTATTACTTTTATTGACTTCAAGAAAGTTTATGATTCAATTAATAGAGAATCCCTCATCAATGTTTTTTAAAGAATTCGGCTTGGATTCAAAAACCACAAACTTTATAAAAGATACATTAAAAATTACCTCATCTAAAGTTAGATTCAATGGAGAATTCTCTAGAACTTTTCAAATTAAGACAGGTGTCAGACAGGGAGATGGGTTGTCGCCTTTGTTTTTTATTGTGCTCTGGAGAAGGTGATTAGAGAATGGAGAAAATCATACACGAAAGGTATACATTTGGGAAGTAAAAAGATAATATCTATTTAGATTGCTTGGCTTTCGCGGATGACATTACTCTGATCACAGACACACCATAAAATGCAAAGATCCAAGTAGAAAACTTAATGGAGCAAGCAGAATAAATAGGTTTACAAATCTCCTTCCCCAAGACAGAATGTATAACGAATGTTCAAGACTGTCATGATGTAATAATTATAAACCAAAACAAAATACACAAAGTTAACTCATTTAAGTATTTAGGTGAATGGATAACTATCAATAACAATGAAAAAAATGGCTTAGAGGTCCGAGCAAAGAAAATGAACGTAGCATTTCAGATCACCAGAAATGTATACAAGAAGAAGGCATTATCATGGGACACTAAAATTAAACATTACAATTCTGTGGTGAGACCTGAAGCACTCTTTGGAGCTGAAACATTAAAGTTAATGCGGAAAGGTGACAAACAAAATCATGCTCATGGAAGGAAGATTGGTTCGATGCATTCTTGTCCCAAGGAAAACAGAAACAGGACTATGACAGACCACGACCTAACAAGGAAATATACACCCATGTGGAGTACATACTTAATTCACACCATGCGCAAACGACGAATGCCATTTTTTGGGCATTTAAATAGAACGAACAATGACAGGCTAACAAAACAAATTGTTTATAAAATTTTAAAACTTAAAAGTTCAACCAGTGTGGTTTACACAAACATTAAAGGATCTTAAGGAAGCCGACATTGACATTACAGATACATATAATAGGAATTTATTTCAGGACAAAATTCAAAAAGTGATCTTCAGAGAGGAAGAAGAAGAAGAAGACGATGGACAGCGAAAGCAGCCACGAAACATTGAACAGCTCCGAAAGCAGAGTTCAGAGAGGGTTAAGCGAATGTGGGCAGAGAAAAAACAAGTAGTTCCGTGAAGAACTATACAGCCTATTTTCATATATCCTGCTCATGTTAATTGTCTCTATCAACATACAAAATTTCAGTTTAATTGCTGTAACAGATTCGTAGATATTGAGAACCGTCTAAATATTTCATATGGTCGCCAGGATGGATTTTTATTTTTGTACTATTACATTAAGATTATTGTGTACGTGTAGTATTCAAACTTCAATCGCATGATTAGAACACAAGAAGTAAAAACGAGATTTTAAAAGTACGCACACCAGCCATCTTGTGATTATGCAAACAGTTGAAATAAATTAGATGCCAGTGGTTCAACATTTGTATAAGCATTTAACGTGCAACGTTTCACGGCACTCGAATAGTTAATTCGCGAGAAACGTCCATTTAAATATTTATACTTCGCGTCGCCGCCATGTTGGATTTGTGCTCACCAGGTTACTGAAAGTCCTATAGGTGAACATAAGTTCATAGTCTCTATGAACATTTAAAAAATCAGTTTGGTTGCTGTAAAAGATTCATAGATATTGAGAACCGTCTAAATATTTCGGAAGCTCGCCATTTAGGATTGTTATATGTATAGGCCATAGAGTTATGTACCATTCAAGGACAATTATTGCCTAGCTTCATTATTCAAAATTTCACTTCGATCGCATGATTACGACACAAGAATAAAAACTTAATTTTAAAATTTCGCACAGCCGCCATCTTGAGGTTATGTAAACAATTGAATTAAATTAGATGGCAGTGCATTACAATCTGCAAAATCATTTACTGTACCACATTTCACTGCGCTCAGAGAGTTAAATCACGAGAAAAGTCTATTAAAATATTTCAAAATCGCTTGGTCGCCATGTTCGTTTTGTACTTTACAGGTTTATGAAATATACATAGGTAAACTTGTATCAGTACCCTCTATCACCGTACTAAATTGCAGGGTGATATCTGTAATAGTTTCGGAGATATAGAATGTCAGTGAAATATTTCGCACAGCTGCCATTTTGAGGTTATGTAAACAATTGAACTAAATTAGACTCCAGTGCATTACAATGTACATAAGCATTTGCTGTACCAAGTTTCATTACGTTTGTATAGTTAAATCGCGAGAAATGTCTATTTAAAAGTCTCAATTTCGCTTGACCGCCATGTTGGTTTTGTAGTCACCAGGTTTTTAAAAGTCTCATAGGTGAACTTCTAGTAGTGCCCTTTAACACCGTACACAATTTGAGGGCGATATCGGTAACAGTTTCGGAGATATTTAATGCTAGTGAAATATTTCGCACAGCCGCCATGTTGGATTGGTGAGACGTAACAAAATTTGAAGGGCACGGTCGAGGTCGCCGGGAATAGTGCTATGAACTTACCGAGTTTCATTGAAATCTCTTCAGCTGTTTAGATTTTATTAGGGACACACACACACACACACACGGACAAAAGGTGATCTCATAAGCCTATTTTTTTTAATTGAAAATAGGCTAAAAACATGTGGCAAGATTTGAAGTATTGATTTTACGTGGTCTGCAATAGTGCTATTCGATTCAATAAATAATAATTATTATGACAAACGTCTATCCTCAACTTTCTAATCAGCTGATCGTTAAAAATCACTAAATTTGAAACTATATCAGAAACATCACATTCCTAAATCTTCTCATCCTAAATATCAAAAATACCCGAAACTTTGATTTAAAATTTTCCACGACTTGCGAAGTTAATAATGAGATCTCAAGCAATATTGTTGAGTGGTTCTAACATGAATAAGTAAGTGAATAAACAAATAAACAAATAAATGTATGAATGGTGATTTGTGCAACAAGACTACATAAACGTCACATTCTACCTTGGTGAAGTTCTGCTTTGGCTTGCCTGGTTTCGATCCCTATCCGTCGATGTATCTGCAAGACCTTCTTCTCCTGCTCCCAGGATGTCGTTGTCTAAGTTCTTCCTTCGATGAAATTCCTCCATGGATCGATGCCATCGTGATACGCTGATATGCCCTCATCTCATCTTCTCCTGTATTGTGTTGGAAGAACTACTGTTGAAATCTCCATCAGCCATTTTCGTCTTCAGTACTTAGGTTGAAGTTCGAATCACGCATGTCACGCATGACCAAATTACGCACGTGACTAAAATGTCCGCCTATTCATAATTTCAACATTTATCATACTTGCAGTGTTGACTATATCTCCAAACCTCCCCTCCCTCAACTAAAAATCATTATCATACTTTAGCTCCTTAAATGTCTCCTGTAGCTTAATACGTTGCGTATAAATATTTCAACAATGTCTACAAAATGTTCTAAGGTGGCAGAATATCAATTTACTATTGCAAAATATGCCCATCTACTTTGTTAGCTTGGCAATGTTCGACTACAGTATACTAAAAGTTCTCTATTGATAATGTTGATTGTCCATAAAGAAGATTTATAGGTCCACACTCGTATTCAATCAGTTTTATAATTAGCTGATAATCCGAATAGAGTATTACAAATTCAACTACTCTGCATTCAAGTGCGTAAACAAAGTTCCTTTCATCTGCATTAAATCATCCGAGTTCATAGCCACGGATCCTAATATTGCCTGGCAGAAATCACCTGTCCTTCGCCATATTAACAATCTTCTTGTTTTAATTAGAAGTTATAGCTAATCTTCTAATAGACAAGTGGTGGTCACGTGACTAACATTCTTATTCTGTAAAGATGAAACACGCGTCACCAATTTTCCCTTTTGTCGAATTAATTTAATATTTCGCTTTGATTGTCTCGTCGCCTCTCAATTCTTTTCATTTTATTTCTCACGCGACTCTGTCCCCTTGCATAAAATGTAAGACAAAAAGAGCTGTCAATCATCCCTGCGAAATCACAACGCTAACATACAAGTTCCCCAATTAATCGCGAGTCACAAATAAATACAAGATAAAACCAAGTCCTGGCTCGCTATTAAAATGTAGCAATTTCTGTTCAATTAGCCGTCCTAATTAAGGGCTCAATATACACATTATAAAAAGTCATCAGAAATTTTAAAACATAACATTTTACAATGTTATAGTTTCAGACCACACCTTAAATCCGATACAATTTGTCTAACATATTCTGACCTAGGTCTACCCCTACAACTCTTGTCCTCGACCCTTCCTTCCATAACTTAGTTTGCTATTCCTGGTGTTTTAGATGTTCCCTACCATACTTGCAGTGTTCACTATATCTCGAAACATCCCCCACCCCCCACCCCCCACTCAACTAAAAATCTTCGATTTACGAGACCCTTTTTCTACTCCAGGTGAATGCCGGGATGGTTCCTAATTTTAAGGCCACGGCCGCCCTTTCCCAGTCATCATTTGAATTACAAATACACACACGAATACAGCCATCACAATAAGACTGGTTATCAGACAAATTTCAATTTTCTCAGCAATCGCCAGAAACATCTCTCCCACTCGTTTTAATACTTCTTCGTTTGTTACTCTATCTACCCACCTGATATTCATGATTTTCCTGTTACACCACATTTCTAATGCTTCAATTGTCCTTTATTCTGCTGCGTCAACAGTCCAAGTTTCACTCCCATAGAGCGCCACGCTCCAGACAAAGGCTTTCAAAAATGACTTCCTAATAACTAAATCTCTATTCGATGACATGAGATTCTTTTTCTGTAGAAATGCTTTCCTTTAAAGTTGGTAATTTTATTCTCTTACACTCGATAGGCCTACATTCTGCTGAGAAACAGAAAGAAAGGTTCTACCTTTATTGGCTCATACAACTTTGAGCCACTGTGACCTGCGCAGATCACTGCACATTGATGCTCTCGTCTGTCTACCTGTACACTCAAAGTCAGTCGCACGTGAAGAGGATCTATGACGAGGCATATAATTAAGTTTATAATTAAGGCTGAGTGAAAGCAAGCAATGCTTAATATGCAACACATCGATAGCGGGCCGTGTATGACGCAATGACACGTGTCTTAGCCGGGTCGATACAGCCGGGGAGAAGAAGACACGTTTGAATACAAGGCACCTTCTTGGCCACCCACGCATATCTTATCTCCTGACACACACAGTGAGCGAATGTCAAGGACATCTGCTCTCCACACAAATAATTCAAGAAACATTCAAACTTGATAAGCAAAGCTTGCCGAGCACGTTGGAAGATATGTATGTATAAAAATTTAATCGTATCGTCTGAACGAAATGGCTTTCCTTCATAGCATACCTGCTGGATGGAAATGATAATCATAGGTCACGAGGTAGGAGAGACGAATAAGTTAGAGCAAGGTGAAACCTTCAAGGCGAGAAGAGCGAGTCCACAAAACGCACGTTGTGCCTGTAAATTAAACGACGTTATATATATATATATAGTATATATTTTTTATTTTTATTTTTATTTTTTTACTGGCAACTTTGTTTACAACTGATACGAAAGAGATAATACTCCTTTGACCCGCGTACAGCTCCTCGATATCAGTGGCGGCTGGCAGTATTTTGCCCTGGATATTGAATTAGCTCAGGACAGGGAGGCCTGGAGGGCTGCATCAAACCAGTCAAGAGACTGAAGACTCAAACAACAAAATCATTGTATTACTTTCTGCCAAGATATGTAATATTCTGGACTGAGGGCTGGAACGAGGTACACTCAGCCTCGTGAGACAAAACTGAGAAGAAGTGGGTTCGATTCCCACTTTAGCCATCCTGGAAGTGGTTTTCCGTGGTTTCCCACTTCAACTCCAGGCGAATGCCGGGATGGTTCCTAAATTTAAGGCCATGGCCGCCTCCCTCCCTGTCCTCATTTGAATTTCAATACAAATACACACACTAACACACCCATCACAATAAGACAGATTATCAGACAAATTTCACACACACCCAAGTGCATGGGATAAATGACCACGATGTCGCAAAGCCCATAAATGAATCAACAACAACAACAACTGTATTACATTTAGTTGGGGAAGACGAGGGGGGGGATAAATAAATGGATTTATCATGAACATAGTAATGGATTGCAAACGATTTATTATCATTATTAGTATTAACCAAAGCCTCCGTGGCTTAGGCGGCAGCACGCCGGCCTCTCACCGCTGGGTCCGTGGTTGAAATCCCGGTCACTCCATGTGAGATCTGTGCTGGACAAAACGGAGGCAGACAGGTTTTTCTCCGGGTACTCCGGTTTTCCCTGTCAACATTTCATTCCAGCAACACTCTCCACTATCATTTCATTTCATTTCATCTGTCATTCATTTAATCATTGCCCCAGAGGAGTGCGTCAGGCCTCGGCAGCCGGCACAGTTCATATCCTCGCCGCTAGATGGGGGCTTCATTCATTCCATTCCTGACCCGGTCGGAGACTGGAAGCAGGCTGTGGATTTTCATTCATTAGTATTAACCAGCGGACCCGTGCGAGAACTCTCGTATAATGGGTTGTGTGCGCCCCGTGTATACAGACTACCCGCCAGGCTCTAGTGCTATACGGGCACGGCCAGGGGCTATCGTCATGTTTATTTGTTTAAAAGCACTTTATAAACAAATACAGTTCCGTTGACATTTCTAGAAATGCAAGATATGTCCTGTACTATTGAGACGATTTGGAAGATTTTCGACAAACCCGACCTTTTAACTCCCTCTGGTCTAGGAGCTTGAGTTTTGTGAAACATACACCTTCGCGTATTATATAATAAGGTATTATTATTTTTATTGGCGTGTGGTGGTGCAGTAGGCAAGTTTCTTGCCTCTCGCCAGGGCGGACCAGGTTCGACTCCCGGTCAATAAATGAAAGGTAACAGAAAAAGGAGAAAGTCTGTGCCATAGCCACTGAAAAGAGGAATTGGCTGACCCAGCTCAAGAGTTCCTCGGGGTCGCCTGTTCCCGAGCTCACCATCCATGAATCCCTAAGGGTCTAGATCCAGCCCCTTTTAGTCACCAGTTGCGTCCGGCAGGTATTACTGTGCACAGTAGGAACAAGGAAGATATCAGGCCCCTCCAAATTTTTGGGTATTTTAGGGTAGGCTATTCAACTGTGGAGTCGATGTCGCCAAGCTAGGTCTCTCTGGTTGCGAATCCCTGGGGATGATGGAAGTGAAAGCATCTCTAGGTAACAGTGCAAACACACCTTCAGTGTTTACGCACCGTCCCGCGCGTCAATGTCAGATAAATCTCTACGTTGTGATCCTAACAATGGCCCGTGTCTAATCCAGATCTGTAAGACGGAATGTGGTCACACATTCAGGAGCATCATGATTGGCAATATGTGAATCACAAAGCCACCTCGGATATAAAGGAGAGCATACAAACCACGTTCAATGGCAGATGGTTCTGAGTAATTTAGAGCAATACTCCACTTTCAAAGTGAACGCCCTCTTCCATGTGATTCCCGCAGAGAAACCTAGTTCCATTGTTATGGTAGCCTACATCAGTGCAGTGATGTTAAACCTGGCCACCGGCGGTTGTAGCCCTTACCCTGTCCCATTGCTGGGCTTGCACCTTTCTCTGAGTTCACGACTCCACTGACCAACTGGATTGTACTGCTCGAGTCCAAGCTCTATGAACTTGCGGGGTGAGGAGGAAGAGCAGGGAAGGGTCGGGCGTGAAGAGAAGGATCTGTCAACAGCCCACCGAGATATATGGTATTCCTTTCTATTCCAATACTGCTAACATTCGGTCGTTGCTCAAACCGCTGTGGTGTTAGGAATGACTGAGTGAGTCACCGACCAATGTATTTGGTTCTGTACTATGCACGGACCGAGAAACCTCATCACTCGTCAACACCACATCTCATAGTCCGCGATGCACATTCCTCTCAGGTTCACGCAGCTTAGACTCGAGCAGTACCCGTGGCTCCCCCGTAATGTTAGCGATGCATTTATAGGTCAAATTCGAAAGGTCTTTTTATTTTCGATGTATTTTGCAACTTCGGGATACTTATAATATGAAATCGTACATACCATAACGCAGTTTAGATTTAACATTTCTTATTCTTTGATTTTGTTATTGACGACTGAAAAAGGAACTCAAATACGGCACTCATCATTCAACTGCCATAACAAGAATACTTAACTATACAAAATGTTATGAATAAAGTACAATGTACAAGAAGGATTAATTCTTATTACACAGATGTCAAATCTTGGCTATAAATAGCATACATCTCCTTCTCCACGTGAAGTCTTGATCCGCACTTGGCTACTGCCAAAATCCACTCTCATAAAAATGGCAGGTTGCAAAAGGATTTGATAGCCTATATTCAGTGTTCTGTTCCTCAATCTTGCGAACAGTCTTCTTACTGAATACCGTACCAAAATGTTGACAATACCATAGATGAAACACTTTTAGTGAGGAATTCGATGAATTGTATAGATTCTTGAAGTCAGAAGAAGCAACATTACTGAAGAGATTGTGTATTCATTGAGACCTGTCACAAGTTTGAGGGAAGGATTTTTCAAACATCAACGGCGTCCCTAGTGGTTATTCATGACTACCAGTTGAATAACACAGACCCGAGGGCATCTCGCGTAAAGTCAGTGGTTGTCGTTTCATTCTCTCCAGTAATGGATATGATTAAACCAGTGTGGTGAGTAATTTCAATGTTTGTGTTGCAGAGGCTGGCGACACCCTGGACAGTAATTTCGATGATTCACACATCCCTCCCAATACATGATGACATCGGCGATGAAAATATAAGTCACCTTCGTTCGAGGAAACCAGCACTAAGAGAAGCCATGAACTTGAGGAACTGCAACTATCAAACTTTAGCTGAGTGGCAGGAGACCCTCACCGACAAACACCACCTAACAATGCCATGTGTGCAGAAGACGCTACCTATTGGTTTTAACCTCCCTCGTCGACTATGGTCTACTCTGAACAGGATTCGAATCAACCACGGGAACTATGCAGTCCTCCACTACAAATGGAACAGAACCCCCACGCCTGAGTGTGACTGTGGTGCTCCAGCACATCATCAGTGAATGAAGGATTTTTTTTAATATTGGTTTTACGTCCCTTTTAACTACTGTGGCTTTTAGAGACGCCGGGGTGCCGGAATTTTGCTCCGAAGGGGATCTTCTACGTGCCAGTAAATCTACTGACACGGCTCCCTCGCATTTGCGCACCCTCAAATGTCAGCTGACTGCGTCAGGATACGAACCTGCAACCTAGGGCCCAGCAAGCGAGAACGTTACCGCTGAGCCACGCAGCCAGTCCAATGAATGAAGGATAAGAAAGTATAACGGCAGTGTTATTGACCGCTCTTGCGACTCCTGAAGTTCTACAATACGATACATCAAAAATCTGGACACACATAATTATATACTATAGATTCTATCCATGTTAAATATTGTATCTCTAGCCGTACGTTAAATAAGGGGGGGGGGCTGCGTGGCGCAGTCTGTAGAGGCGCTGAGCCTATAACTGAAAGGGAGTGGGTTCGATGCCCACCCAGGTAGTGGATTTTAGAAACAAAACCACCACTTTCGGAAACGCAAATAGCCCTGGGGTTCACAGAGCCTGGGAGCAAAGACGGCCGGGCGTGTAGCTGACAACTTCATCCCATCCAGTACCGATGTCACAAAAGGTGGAAGCCTCTACCTTCCACTACTCCCAGGGCATCCATGGCCTGTACGGAGTTGGCTTTGCTTTTATACGCTAAATAAATAAATAAATAAATAACAAGTAAAATTTTGTAGAAGGAAATTTAACAATACCAAGCCTTTTCATGGCAAAAATCCCTAGTTAGATTGTTCTAATTTCCCACTTCTTTCAAAGTTCCTTGCCCAATGCCCCGATTATAATTCGGTACCCTGTACACTGTGACACCACTTCCCTGCATCACAGATGATCCGACCTGTAGTTCTCGAGGTGAGGAACACTTCTACTCCCTCACTTTTCATCTTAGAGCTATTGGACATTTTGAAGGAAAAAAGGAAGGAAGATTGTAGTTTTACGTGACAGTTAATCTCAAGATCATGAGCCACGAGACCTTTTTACGTGGAATCCAAACCACAGGACATGGCATTTCATTTTGAAAATCTCACATGCATTCACCGGGAATCGAACCTGGTCCACCGTGCTGAGAGGTCAACAGCTTGACCACTGCACCACCACGCCCACATTTGGACATTGTGGTCATCAGTCCTATGTACTTGGATGTGTGTAGAATTCGTCTGATATTATGTTTTATTTTAGAAGTGGGTGTATTTCTAATTAAGACTAGGATTAGGAAGGAAGCAGTCAAAACAATACGTTAGGAACCATCCCAGCATTTGAATGAAGTAGAAGTGGGTAACCACGTAAAATCACTTGTAGGATGGCTGAAGTGGGAATGTAAACCGTTTCTTCTCAGTTCTCCAACAGGAGGCTCTGTGTACACCGTTAAAACCCTCATTCTACTCGTACAGCCAATTCTTCTTTAAAGAAGCGTTGTGGCACTCTTGGCTGTCACCACGGAGGTCCTGGTTCGATTCCCGGCTCCGTCAAGAAATTAAATTCTGGACTGAGGGCTGGAACACACTCAGCCTCGTGAGGCAGAACTGAGAAGACACGGGTTCGATTCCCACCTCAGTCATTCTCCAAGTGGTTTACTGTGGTTTCCCACTTCTACTCCAGGTGAATACTGGGATGGTTCCTAACTTAAGGCCACAGCCGCCTCCTTCCCAATCCTCATCAGAATTACAAATACACACACTAATGCAGCCTTCATAATAACACAGGTTATCAGACGAATTTCACACACACGTAAGTACACGGGATTACATGACCACGATGTCGCAAAGCCCCTAAAAAGAATCAACAATTACAAATCTTTAAAGAAGTCCAATAATGATGTTTCATTTTGGGGGTTATTGACATCTTTGTCATCAGCCCCGTCTACTATGGGTATGTATGAAAATGAATTGGTAATTTGTGCTATTGTGGAGACTGTATTAATTGTATATAGGATTATGGTGACTGCCCTGGGGTTTGAAGTAAGGTGGAAAAAACTATTTTTAAAAACTCACACTCGGGATGGCTGCTTTTATCACCTGGATTCGATTCTCAGATCTCCCCCTCTGACTTAACCGACTTGTCGACGCTGCTAGCTTTTTCAATTGAACTTTTACCTACCCTCCTTCCCCCACCCCAGTGTTTATTTCAAGAAAATGTCTCTTAGACAGATCCGATTTCCGGAAGGTGGAGGCACATAAAAATTCTGCTTTTCTTCATTTTCAGAATACATTACCTTCAGCATTTAAGGTAGATGCTGTGTGGCTCCTTAAAATAAGCAGAAGAATATCGGCGTGTTCCGTTAAAGGCTAAACAATCTACTTTCCACATATGTGATGAGTTAGTCAAGATTAGCTGCTTTGTTCTTTCAACGTTTCGTCAACATTGGATAATATTGCGATTTGTTCAAAGGCACAGTTAAGTTGGTATCCCCTATTGCTTACTATTGATAACAGTGGAGCCACTACTACAGTATATAAATCGTCGGATAGAGGTGCATACCACTATGGTAACTTTACCACTATGGTAACTTGTTAAGTCAGAACTGAATCAGTTTTTGAAAGTTCTCCAAGGGTAACTGTCAAGTTGAAACCGTCTATTACTAACAGTTGGCCCCACTGGAACCGCTTCAACTAAATGAATCGTGTGCTGGAGGTGAGTACTTTCTTCGTACACTGTACAGGCTTGTGCAATTTGGGTAAGCCCTTCACGAGTATTTTAATGATAACTGTATTGTAACGGCTACCTTCGTCGTTGGATATCGCTCTACAAGTTGGGCGATCATTTATAACGTTTCTACAGATATTACACTCAAGACTCCTTAAAACCACCTCATCGTTCTTATTTAGCATTGGCCTGTCTAGACAGACGACATACACTTTATTAATTTAGATTTACTGGGCGCCAGTTATCGTAGAGATAACACATTAAAATTTTATTTAGCCACGGCCGCTCCCTTCCTTGAGCCAAGATCTATCATCGGAGCGTAGGGCAATAAACTTGCTCTATGAGATACTCTTTGCATTCCAACTATCCTATATATTCAACTCCCAATGAACAAGACATTTTAACTAATACTGGTTTATTTACAACAAAATTATTAACATTTGATCTGAGGTTTCGAGCTGTGTACAATATGTGCATTAATATTCCCTAATTGCGGGGCAATATTGACTGTCTTCTCGCTAGCGCTGATCTTCTGTGTTGATAATAACTCGGTCCACATACCTGGTGCCTTGTGGTTCAAAGTCCATCTCGTTGGTCTGCTTGCAGTCTAATTTGAGATCTTACGCCAACACACGTTTATTGACCTTTGAAAACATATGTTTTCTTCTTCTTGTTGTTGTTGTTGTTGTTGTTGCTGCTTGTTTCTGAGTTTGATCACCATGGTAAGCAAATTTGAACAAACCAGGCTAATTGAATTCACTAAGTCCCATCTTACTGAGCGACTGACGGAGTCTACGACTCACAAAGTCAATGAGTGAGTGCGTGATCGAATATGTGAATGACAGAATAGAATCTATAGAATAGCCAGTGCTGAAGTCGCGCTGGGCTTTTATACACTCTGAATGGTCCCGATGTTTCGCGGCATAAATTTGCCCGCGACCCATCAGACCAATTATAGCAAAGCATTTCTCAGTCCTCAAGCGACGCTAAAACTTCTCCGAGCGGGAATACAGGCCCGCGTACTTCAAATATTCCACTCAGAACCCGCTATTCCTCTCGTTGCGCATATATATATTCCGCCGAAATCTTTCTCCAAGCCCTTGTCTCCAGTCAGCGTGGCTTCGTTCCAGAAATACATTTTCTTGCAATATGTTGCTTCACCGTCCGTAACTTCTTCCAACCATGCCCGTCCTGTCTTTACAATTTAACTAATAAAACAGCCCTAGACCTCTATAAAAACCCTGTTTCTTAATCTAAGCACTTGACAATATTATATATGACTATGGTAATGACGTGAATATGGTATGGCCCCTCCCTTGATATTAATGGGTGAATAAAACGATATAACTTTGATATTTCAATAATAATAATAATAATAATAATAATAATAATAATAATAATAATAATAATAATAATAATTACACAATGACTTTAAAAATAATAATAATAATAATAATAATAATAATAATTTGTACCGTAATCAAGATTACGTTACAAAACGTCCCCATGGTTTCATAAAGAATGTAATGAATGATGAAATCACAAATCTTCCCTTTAAAACTTAACAGGAAATACACTGAATATACATATATGACCCTTCAAATTACAAACATAATGATTATACCCTTTTCATTTTCCTTGATTGATCTGCACTCTTCTTGCAATGTTACATAAACATTCTGATTGTCCTGTGCAGTCATACAGGATTTACATGCTACATTTGTTCTTGTAGTCCCTTACAATAACAGAACGCAATATATTGCTTCTTGTTTCACGCAACACAAGTGATTTATCTCACTTCCACCAATTCCTTAGAGCCACGACACGACTCTAATTATAAACACACGGCAGTCTGCCCTTCTTGCAGCACTTGCTCTTTTCTATGATATTTCCTCAGATTGTAAATGTTATATGTACCAATGACACAATTTTCCTGATCTTTCAATAAGTAGGCATTCTTTCCTATCCCCTTGGAAACGACATAAGGTCCAGTAAACAATAAAAACAGCTTTGACATTTTCCCTTCCAATGCACAAGATGGCAACGGCTTACGTAACAATCGTTGCTACAAACCTCCATGTACTTCCCACCTCTCAACAAAACACTGACTAGCCTGAATAACGTCACATGAGTCAACAATACATACCTGAAATAACTACCTAGTGTCCTACCTAATTTCCTCACTAACGTTGAGCAACTACTACTAAAATCTACTGTTGAGAACCACTTCCGCCCCTGAAAACGTTGAACTAAATCCTCCACTGCTTCAGTTCTCAGCTGGTCGCTTTCGATTCTGGTATTTAACATTCTGGCGTCTATGCACAGTCTCACTGAATTGTCTTTCTTGGCTACTACAACTAATGGATTTAAACAATGGCTAGCTGAAGGCTCAATTATGTCGTTTTCCAACATTAATTCTATCTGTTCTTCGACGGCTTTCATATATTTAGTTGCGACAGGATACCTAGGCCCTACGAAACTACTTGTGTCTTTAACGACAAAACTATGCTCATATAAGTGTGTTGCTCCGGGTTTTGTGCTGAAAATTTCCTTATATTTTATTAATACCTCATGTAACTGATGACCTTGCACCTCATCCAGCTTACACTGTGACAATGCATCATGGATCTTACTCTCAAGTTCAGACTCCATTGCAACCTGACACACCTTAAAAACTTTGCTCTCACTAGCATCTCCGCGGTCTACCTCATTTACTTCAGGAATCTCATCACTCACAACCACGTTGCTTTCTTCCTCAAACATACACACTTTCATCTGTTTGTCAGTCTTAGACACCTTATACGTAACCTGAACTTCTTTATCCTGCCAAAATAAACATATCCTGCCAAAATGAAAATCTAATTTAACTTGATATAATGATAACCATTCCGCACCAAGAATCACCGGATATAATAAATTTGGAACTGCCAAACAGGGCTGAAATTTAACTAACTCACTAATGTTAATTGGAACTGCGACTTGCTTACATATTTTCTGAGACCTACTACCTACAGCTGTGACAATGAAAGTGGACTTAACTGGAATTATATCAACATGAATACCTTCTCTCATTACATCTTCCAAAAATCTTAAATTTATACAAGAGTTTTCGCTTCCACTGTCCAATAAAACATCAACTTCTTTACCCCACACATTAATTTTAATTACTGGTGACATAATCTCATTCTCAATATTGTCTAAATTTCCACCATTTAGGTCATAAAGCAGTTCTTCTCTAACATCTAAATTAAAATCTCCTAAATACTCAATATTCCTAGGACATTGAACTGCAATCACTTCGGGCTGTCTGTTGACCTCACTGCAACCCGTTATTCGTTTAAATTAGGCCTACCTGCCCCTGATGTAGATTGTTGTTGTTGTTGACCTGTACGTCTGTCTGGCCTAGTACCTTCCCCTCCTCTGTTCAAATTCTCGTTCCTCGTATTTGCTGTGCGTCCCCCATTGTCAAGTCGTCTTTCGTAATTCGCATTCCTGCCTTGTTCTCTTCCCCTCTCTCTCTCACTTTGCACGAAATTATCTCCTCTACTTATTGGCTTGCGGTCGGTCCTACTATTTTCAAGAGAGTCAAAGTTTTCCAATAGCTTCTCGAACCCGTTAGTAGTAGTAATATTCTGCATGAAGAATGCTTCTTTAATTATATCAGGAAAATGCCTTAATAATGTTTTAATTACCTGTGATTCAGTCTCTAAACCTTCTAAATTCTGGCATATAAGTACATGCGCTAAGAAATACTCTGTGTACGAAACACCATCTCTCCTTTGGTACTTTCCAAAAATAATGTTACATCTTTCTCTTTCTTGCACATTTTCATTCCAGTACTTGGCTATGAACTTCTCTTTAAATTTTCTAAAACTAGTCATCTGGTATTTATACACACTGAACCATGACCTTGAATCCCTAACAAAAGATTTATCTAGCATCTCAAGTACTTGTTCCCATTGAACGATCTCCTCTTCTAAATCTTTAGCGAACTTCTTTTCTACTGTTTTTAAGAATTCCATTGGGTTATATGCCTTGCCTGTGAATACTGGCCAATCTGCCTCTTTAGTTAGAAATCTACTTAAATTTCCTAATTGTACATTACCGCTATTTGTTGCTATTTGCTTCTGACATCTCTGCAATTTCTCCTCCATTTTATCTGTTTTACTCGCTACTTGTTCACTGATACTGTTAAATTTACTGTTAACCTCTTCCCTAATTTCTTGATTATCGCTCTCTAGTTTATTTTCTAAATTACCTATTTTAGCAATATTATTATCACACTTGACCTTCATACTGTTGACTTCTCCTTCTAAGTCAACCCTAACCTTACTAAATTTAATTTTCACTTCCTCGTCAATTTTATCAACTCGCTCCGACACTTGTTGCATTCTGGCATCAACCTTAAGTGACCATGATTCCTCCACCTCAGTAATCCTGCTTTCTAACTTATTGTGAAATTCTCGGCCTACTTCATTAATTTGTCTATTGAAATTCTCTGTAGCTTCATCAAACTTCTTACGTTGTTCATCAAGCTTCTTACTATGCTCAGTGAACTTAAGATCTATTGATTTCTCTAATTGATCACTACGCACGTCAAATTTCTTACTTTGTTCCTCTAACTTCATACTCTGTTCAGCTAACTTTGCACTTTGCTCGCCTAACTTAATATCTAAGTTTCTGTTCTGTTCTGTTATCAGCATCGTCAGGTTTCGAAGCCAGGAAGGATTCTCCCCCTCATTAATCTGGATGTTTGTAGCCCCGTCTTGTTTATTTTCCTCAGTTTCCTGATTTTCGCTTACTTTTGACATCTCATCATTGGTACCCTGCACATCTAATTTCGACATTTTAACTGATCTTATAATACTACGGTTTCTCAAATTTATGTTCCCCAAATTATCCCTGTTACTCATTACCCAAAAAACAACTCATCAAAGGATCACTCCTAATTTATAACCGTAGTTCCCTAACTTGATATATGCCTCTTTATTGAAAAACTCGGAATGAATGCAAAGAGTACTCGTTTATATCGTACATGAAAACAACTTTAAACTTTAACATACTTGAAATAAACTGGATTTATACATAATATCCATTCACTTCAGTACGATATTTCGTAGCCCCACATTGGTTGTGCCATTTGTAACGGCTACCTTCGTCGTTGGATATCGCTCTACAAGTTGGGCGATCATTTATAACGTTTCTACAGATATTACACTCAAGACTCCTTAAAACCACCTCATCGTTCTTATTTAGCATTGGCCTGTCTAGACAGACGACATACACTTTATTAATTTAGATTTACTGGGCGCCAGTTATCGTAGAGATAACACATTAAAATTTTATTTAGCCACGGCCGCTCCCTTCCTTGAGCCAAGATCTATCATCGGAGCGTAGGGCAATAAACTTGCTCTATGAGATACTCTTTGCATTCCAACTATCCTATATATTCAACTCCCAATGAACAAGACATTTTAACTAATACTGGTTTATTTACAACAAAATTATTAACATTTGATCTGAGGTTTCGAGCTGTGTACAATATGTGCATTAATATTCCCTAATTGCGGGGCAATATTGACTGTCTTCTCGCTAGCGCTGATCTTCTGTGTTGATAATAACTCGGTCCACATACCTGGTGCCTTGTGGTTCAAAGTCCATCTCGTTGGTCTGCTTGCAGTCTAATTTGAGATCTTACGCCAACACACGTTTATTGACCTTTGAAAACATATGTTTTCTTCTTGTTGTTGTTGTTGTTGTTGTTGTTGTTGTTGTTGTTGTTGTTGTTGTTTGTTTCTGAGTTTGATCACCATGGTAAGCAAATTTGAACAAACCAGGCTAATTGAATTCACTAAGTCCCATCTTACTGAGCGACTGACGGAGTCTACGACTCACAAAGTCAATGAGTGAGTGCGTGATCGAATATGTGAATGACAGAATAGAATCTATAGAATAGCCAGTGCTGAAGTCGCGCTAGGCTTTTATACACTCTGAATGGTCCCGATGTTTCGCGGCATAAATTTGCCCGCGACCCATCAGACCAATTATAGCAAAGCATTTCTCAGTCCTCAAGCGACGCTAAAACTTCTCCGAGCGGGAATACAGGCCCGCGTACTTCAAATATTCCACTCAGAACCCGCTATTCCTCTCGTTGCGCATATATATATTCCGCCGAAATCTTTCTCCAAGCCCTTGTCTCCAGTCAGCGTGGCTTCGTTCCAGAAATACATTTTCTTGCAATATGTTGCTTCACCGTCCGTAACTTCTTCCAACCATTCCCGTCCTGTCTTTACAATTTAACTAATAAAACAGCCCTAGACCTCTATAAAAACCCTGTTTCTTAATCTAAGCACTTGACAATATTATATATGACTATGGTAATGACGTGAATATGGTATGGCCCCTCCCTTGATATTAATGGGTGAATAAAACGATATAACTTTGATATTTCAATAATAATAATAATAATAATAATAATAATAATAATAATAATAATAATAATAATAATTACACAATGACTTTAAAAATAATAATAATAATAATAATAATAATAATAATAATAATAATAATTTGTACCGTAATCAAGATTACGTTACAGTATGGTCACTGTCAGTGCTCCGATAAACACCCCACCCCGCTTAGCTTCTGCAGTCTGACGCTCATGCTATCAATGATACATCAAAAGCTGTTCCTGATAATTGGTATTTTCATTCAGAGAAAAAGAGGTAATACCTGCAACGTGTAGGCTACCATTAATAAATCCTTGTACTTACATACCAGAGTGCCCTGATTTCCTCTGTATTATATGTACTAAAATCAAAGTAAGCTTATATTATTTAGAATTTGTGCGATAGTTATGAAAGTATAATATTTTTTAATTTGTTGTATGCTTAATAAATTCTAGTATAGTCAAGAAAAATCATTTTTTGAAATCTCTGATAGGGTGACTAATGTTGCTAACTGTACAGTTTCCTGATGAAATATTTGCTTTTCGAACTCTACAGTATTTCAAACGCTACGGACATTACATTTTCCTGGAATTTTTTTATACTGTGATATAAAATGTATGTTTACCATTTTTAGCCTACTTTCCACATTTTCCAAAAATGACGAAAAAGTAGACTTATCAGATCGATCCGGGCAAATGTGTGTCTGTCTGTCTGTCCTTCCTTGTGTCTGTCTATCTGTGTGTGTGTGTGTGTGTGTGTGTGTGTGTGTCCCTCCTATCAACTCCTAAACGGCTGCAGCAATCGAAACAAAATCTGGTATGAGTGAAGATATATGCCTGAATATCTCAATGCCGTATTTGAAAATGATGTCAGTGCTACCAACTGCTGAAAAATCGCAATTGAAATTTGAGCTCCATGTTGGATATCTTGGAAGTATGCATGGGAGCAATTTCAAAATTGGCACACGTATAGATAATAATATTTCAGTTTAACTTCCAGGAGGCCATAAATGGCAGTGTTGCCAAATTGATTCCAAGCCTGCTGATAGGTCCAATTTTTAAATGCATATAACTTCTACACTATCAACTGGAATTCAACCAAATTTCGTATGTGCTATGTGTACCATAACAGATATCACTATGCGTATTCTTAAGAGCAACCAGGAGTGCCAACTGTTAATAAATGCTGTCTATTTCTTTACTCTAATATCAATATATCAGAAAGCATACAAGCCAACAGCTTTAAATTTCGCACACGTATTGTAGGCCCCTACCTGACATTCTAGATTAATTTGGAGTAACTAATATTAGTCAGTGCCGCCAACATGATTCTAAGCCTGCTAATAGGTCCAATTTTAAAATACACGTAACGTCTATACTAACAAATGTATTTCATCCAAAATTGGCACAACAAAAGATCATAATATTTCAGGTTATTTCTGACCAACACATGCATGACATTGTTGCCAACATGATTTAACGCGCGCTGATAGATCTAATGTCTAACTACATCTAACGTCCAAGCTATGCATTCGACTTCAACCAAACTGTGCATGGACATTCTGTACCTTAAGAGATGGAACTAAAAATATATTCAGTCACCAGGACTGCCAATTTCGTCATTTTTCTAGATAGATCCATATAGATTAATCATTGGCATGAAACTTAAATTTTAAGAAAAGTAGGAACTTCTTGTTTAATTCCCTGAACTTCTCCCTTGGAGATTCTCCCCAATAACTGTAACAGCAACAGAGTTTCCAGATAATACAGAAAACTTAGAAACCATTTTTTTAGGGTTACATTTTAATAGACACTATGTAATATGATATTTAGTCGGCCAACAAGTATAGGGGAACCCAATTATCTTGAGCAGTTAGGGTTTTATATGCTCCACACAAATTCATGAAATAAAATAACACTTTGCCACTTACATTTAATTTAATTTATTTAAATTTATTTTACCTTGTTTTCATTCAATTTCAATTTTTTTCTTTTTTCTCTTATTTTATTTTATTTTAATCAAAAACTCAACTAACAAATTTTTGGCCATTATCCGAAGAATAGTATGAACTTAGAATGGATTTGATATTTCACATACGTATTAAGAAAGTTATAGCAACATTTCACTTTTTCGAGAGAGAAAAAAATTGGTTCGATTTTGCCCATTAAAGAACTCGACTGGGATTTTAAAGGGTTATAGGCTATATTATGTATAAGTGCAAAGTGATTGGTGCAAAATGGCGGTAGTTATCGTGTCCACAAGAAAGTGATATATAGTTATATAGATATAAAAATTATATATAAATTTTTGAACTGGCGGAGTTCTCATTACGAGTTGAGGCGCACCCAGAGCGTACACATTGAGACCCGAAAGATGGTGAACTATGCCTTGCCAGGACGAAGTCTGTGGTTTTGGGAGATGTGATACGCGAAGATATGTCGAAATTTTCCGGATATCCCAACATGGTACCCATTGCAATATGTAGCTTTCTAACGGAACCTACCTAAAAACAAGACGATAGCCCCTGTCAGAGCTGTGTCGCCTCCAGCCCGCATAACAGTAAAGCTGGTGGGTGGTCTATAAAAATGGGGTGTTTACAAGTAACCGTTCGTAACAAATGAACATTAAAGAAAGATAACCACACACAACAGTGAAGAATTGCACTCCGATTTCATAAATATCGACAATTTGTTTAAAAAGTGCGTTCAAACAGATAAACATTACTGCAAGTACTGTGTTGCGTAAACGGGTTTAACACAGGCCCTCTAGTAATAATAATAATAATAATAATAATAATAATAATAATGTATAGTAATGAGTAACAATGTAATTAGTAGGGCTCGGATTTTTAGGTAAATAAATATTTTTTATGTAAATACATATTTTAAGCCTTTTTTCTATGAATACATAAATTCCTGCTTTTCACTTATTAGCACATAAAAATACATAATATTTACATTTTTCTTAAAATCAGTATGCTAGATCTTTCAGTGTTACTTCAACGAGGAAGAACCTGTGAGCTACATAATCTTCATGCAGAGCATATGTCAGCTTGCAACTGTGTTATTCTTAACTTGTCACCCCGTGCCACTCACTGTGGAAGCCGGGGATGATCTTGTCCATAGCTAAAGCCCTGCGCGGATACGGATATCCGCGGATAAACCCGCGGATATCCGCAACATTTTTCGCCATGCGGATATACTTCGCATGGTTATGCGGATAGCGGATAAGCTGCGGATAATGTTTGGAGTAAATTTGCGGATAGTTTTTAGAATACAAACCAAACTTGTTGAATATCATGGGGAAAGTTGAGTAATTGTGCGCATCGGGTAATCGTGCGCACCTATGTTTTTCGAGTTGGTAGTACAACTAGCAACTCAGTTCACTCCTACCCTCAAGCTGTCATCGTACCAATCAGATAGGAACAGTCAGCATGGTGCCAGTCGCTATGTGATAACCGTGAAGCATGGTTGAAGAAACTTAAGACGTTGCATGTTATTTTCTGTAGCCAGCAAATTAGAAGGTAAGCCTACAGTCGTGATTCAATTATTTAAAATTAAATGTAGTTTTAAATGCCAGTGTTTACAGTGGTTTTGCATGTATTTATTTTTCAAATATAATATACTGCTCAAAAAAATTAAAGCACCACTTTTTTCAAAGGCCACCAAATTTTGAAAAGTTGACCTACAAGCTCGAAATCTCAGTATGACGTTTGTCCTGACGCCTACCAAGCATATGCTTCAGCACAACTCCCCAACTTGAGTAGTTTCGGGGTAGCACCCCGAAAACCAGCCCATTTTCGAAAACCGCAAATTGAAGTTTGCGAAAAACGCTGCAGGACTTGTCGCAGTTTTCCAAAGCAGTCGAAAATGAATCAGTCTTGCTCTTAAAGGTTCCACAAACACGTTGAAATCGTTACATTTGACGTTTGGGCATTTTCAACCCCCTTCATCATCCCCTAAACATGGACTACCATTGGGGGCGTCTGAGAAGGTACCGGGTGTGTTTAACCACCTGAAAACCTGTACACCGTCCTCAGTTGCTGATTGCAGTAAGTTCGTAAGGCCTCCGGCAATGTCCACACCCCCTAACACCCTCAACTGGCATGGGACCAAACCACCCCTTCTCGATTCACCCCTAAGGAAGGTTTTAATCGAGATGTTTATCAGTGCTGCTAATGGGGGGGTCTTCCCCTAACGTTTCAAAAACGGAATTGTGCCTTTGTCACCATCCCTTCCCCTGCAACCCCCGTTTGTATGATTTTTCGAATCAGACCCTTTTTAAGGGCTGAAACGACGTCTTAATTGCTGAAAGGGCTGTAAAGGTCCTTAGAAGTAGTGGTGACACGAAATCAACCCCTTCTGATCGATGATTGACATTCCGTCCCCCAAATTCGAAATATTTGCACCCCCAACCCTCCCTGTCTGGACGCGTAATGCGTCATGGCAGAGTTTTCAGAGTTGGATGAAAATGAAGCTTATGGCCTGCAATGGAGCCCAAAACAGCAGGCTGGATAGAAATTCATCGGTAGGTTGGGAAACGGGACCAAAATTTTTCAAAAAAGTGTACAGCCTACAGTAAGTACGCCCATTCATAGGCAACCCACATCACGTCCGTGCGTGTGGGTTGCCTATGATCGGCAATAGGTTACAAAGTTTGGCAATGGGAGAAAAATGACGTGATGTGGGTTGCCTATGCATTGGTGTACTTACTAGAGGCTGTTAACTTTTTTGAAAACTTCTTGGTCCCATTTCCCACCCTACCGATGAATTTCCATCCAACCTGCTGTTTTGGGCTCCATTTCAGGCCATAAGCTTCATTTTGATCCAACTCTGAAAACTCTGCCATGACGCGTTACGCGTCCAGACAGGGAGGGTTGAGGGTGCAAAAATGTCAACTTTGGGGGATGGAATGTCAATCAAACATCGGAAGGGGTTGATTTCGTGTCACCACTACTTATAAGGACCTTTACAGCCCTTTCAGCGATTAAGACCTCATTTCATCCCTTAAAAAGGGCCTGATTCGAAAAATCATACAAAAGAGGGTAGCAAGGGAAGGGGTGGCGACACAGGCGCAGGTTCTCTTTTGAAACGTTAGGGGAAGACCCCCCCCCCATTAGCAGCACTGATAAGAATCTCGATTTCAACCTTCCTTAGGGGTGAATCAAGACGGGGTGATTTGGTCCCTTGCTAGTTGAGGGTGTTAGGAGGGGTGAACATTGCCGGAGGCCTTAAGAACTTACTGCAATCAGCAACTGAGGAGGGTGTGCAGGTTTTCAGGTGGTTAAACACATCCGGTACCTTCTCAGGCGCCCCCAATGGTAGTCCATGTTTAGGGGATGATGAAGGGAGTTGAAAATGCCCAAACGTCAAATGTAACGATTTCAACGTGTTCGTGGAACCTTAAGAGCAAGACTCATTCATTTTCGACTGCTTTGGCAACCTGCGACAAGTCCTACAGCGTTTTTCGCAAACTTCAATTTACGGTTTTCAAAAATGGGCTGGTTTTGGGGGCGCTATCCCGAAACTACACAAGTTGGGGAGTTGTGCTGAAGCATGTGCTTGGTAGGCGTCGGGGCAAACGTCATACAGAGATTTCGACCTTGTGCAGTCAACTTTCCAAATTTGGTGGCCTTTGAAAAAAGTGGTGCTTTAATTTTTTTGAGCAGTATAGATTAGTTTACTGGGATTCAGCGAGTTACGTTTTAAATGCAGAGTGAAGTAATGGTGCGCAGAATATATGTGATACAAGACATACAACGCGAAATTAATGGCTAAATATTTCGTGTCTGTTCTCCAGATGCGAAGAAATGATACGCGGAAAACGGAGAAAAACTCTACCCAGCAGAAAATGTGCAAAAAGCTCTACGTGCAAATAGGGATGATGGGAGGAAAATAAGGGAAGTGGGGAGGAGTTTCAACATTCCCCAGTCAAACCTACGAAAGCAGTTGCTGCAAAATGGTCTTGCTCCACCTCGTCTAATCCGTAAAACGGTTTTTACCAACGAAATGGAGTCATAATTATCCGAATACCGTTTGACATTGGCAAAATTATTTTTCGGCTTAATGCCCACTAAGCTTGTCAGACGGTTAGAGTTCAAGTTTGCAGAGGAGAATCAGATTCCCAATAATTTCCATAAAATTAAAAGTTTAGCAGGCAAATATTGGTTGTATGAGTTCTTGAAGAGATATCCTGCATTAACGTTGAGACAACCTGAAGGAACAAGCCTAAATAGGATTGCCTCCTTTAATGCTGACGAAACGAAGATATTTTATTATAATATCCAATACTGCAGAATTTTAGTATCATTGCATTGTTATGCTATTGTAAAAAAAACGAATTTGAATATTCTAATATTAATGCTCAGTGCAAGTTTCAGCCAATTCACATTATATTATTATGGCTTTCCAACACTCATCCCATGAGCATAATTTCCCAACCCATGCGCATGATTACTCTGCTGGGTGGGTAATCGTGCGCAAATGCATATTTGCGAGATTTTGAATTATAGTCCACCAAATATATTTTTGAATTAAATTTGTTTCTGCGCATCGAAAGGCTCCCTTATTCATAACTGCAGGTGTGTTATCAATTATTTCAACATCATAAGACCGATTCTTGCCTAAGTGCGCACAATTCCCCCCCCCCCTCTCCCTTACTAGGGCCCTAATGTGTATGACATATCATATTTTTCAGTTATGTTTTTTCATGACAAATGTAAGATGATGATTTACGCTAATCGCATTCAAATTGTCATTAAGCACAATCAATACTCCGAACTGAAAAGGGTTGCAATTCTGGCTATATAACATTCATTTTAGCCATAGTTAGTTATTGTTGTTTTAAGGGGCGGAACTACGAGGTCATCTGCCCCTCATTTTAGACATAGCACATGACATACAGTACATAGCCTAGGGTTCGACTTTCTTCTCAAATGTCTAAAAGATAATGTATAAAGCAACACATTGAAAATATTATTGTAATGCCAGTAGATTCGGATGACAAACGTGTGGATAAAAGTCGCTTGGATGCGGGGCGGATGCGGATAAAAGTCGTGCGAATGCGGGACGGATACGGATAACAGTCGTGTGGATGCGGGGCGGATGCGGATAACAGTCATGCGGATGCGGGGCGGATGCGGATAACAGCCGTGCGGATGCGGGGCGGATGCGGATAACGTTTTGTCTATCCGCGCAGGGCTCTATCCATAGCCATATTGCACCACGTGCTATACCCCCCTCACCTACCTGGAACCAGTGTCACTCACATGCAGTTTATTCCTGGCACTGTGAAGTGTACGGCAGTTCTACGATGCCTAAAGTATAAGCAACTACAAGTTATCGTCTGCAGCAGTATGTTGCGGAATTTAAAGATAAGTTTACTTCTTATGGGCGTTCTATTCTGCCAACTATGCGAGAAAGCAAACAAGGCTGAACAGCGATCTCAAGTAACACAACACCTCAAAGGAAAGAAACATATTGCCGCAGTTTCGCGATAATCGTCGGTCATTTGTGATGATCAACCTGAAGATGTATCTCGTTTATTGTAATTCTTCAGCAGTCAGTGAGGCAAAGCATAAATTGCATTCGTGAGTACTGCATATTGTTTATATTCACATTAATAAACTGAATTATAATTATATATTTTTACTTTTTTGTCACATATTTCAGGTATTTTTAATACATAAAAATAAATATTTTCCCGATTATTAGCACCTAAAAATCTGAGCCCTAGTAATTAGTAATAATACAATTAGATAATGTATAAAACTTATTTTCATTGATATTTTATGATTCCAAGTCAATACATTTGCATACCCAACCTAAGGAAATTTAACGGATATCTATGGATATAGCAACACCGTGGCCACGGAAAGCTCCTTGCTCACGTCCTGGAAGAAGAAACAGAACTTTCTGTACAGGCGGTTGTTGCGGTCAACATCTGTGGAAGCAAGTCAAGTAAGCACTTCTCTTAGCTGATAACATTCCCGGCCGGAAGGGCGTGTTGGCGAAAAGTGTCTGTTGATAGCACTGCCATTTCCGTGCTCCCAGGAAGTTGTTCGCCTCGGCTTTCTCTACATTCCTACGTTACGTCTTTATCTGGCCTCGTCTTATCTGCTCGTTCGCTTTTAGGGTGACCGCATCTCCGCCCAAATTAACCTCTTCGACGAGTCGTTAAGTGCGTGCTGCAGCCCGTGTTGGTAATGAATATTTGTCAAACACATTCCTCCTTTCTAACAAGCAATGCTACAAGTTGGTTTGTTCGTTACCTACCGGATAGCTCAGTGAGTTAAGAGGCCAGACTTTCTCCGGACTTGAGAGTCAAGTGGGTTCGAACCTTACTGTTGAGCGTCCTTGAGATGGTTTTCATGGTTTCACTTTCCCAACTTCAGTCAAATGCGGGAATTATTATCTAAACGTCCGCCACCTTCTGTGGTCTACGATTTCGAAACTAGGGCCTCTGACAACTAGGCTAAGTTATTGCATAGTATTCCCTCGTGGCAATTGTTAGTGTTGCTTATCTTAGGGGCTGAGACATTATGGTCATGTAGCCCCGTGTGGGTTATGTGAGTGTGTGTGAAATTTGTGTGATAACCTGTTTTATGTGATGGCTGTACTAGTATGCGTATTTGTAAATTGGGTATGTGAATGTGAAGGAGGCAGCCGTGGCCTTAAGTTAGGAACCATCCTAGTATTCGACTGGAGTAGAAATGGGGGGAAAGCACGGAAACCCATTTCCAGGATGGCTGAGGTGGGAATCGAGGCCTCCTCTTCTCAGTTTTGCCTCGTTAGGCTGAGTGTACCCCGTTCCAGCTCACACACCAGAAGTAACATTTCTTGGCAAAGCCAAGTAGGACTTCCGGGGCGACTGCCAAGAATGCTATTCACTACCCCACAAGATGGTCCTCATGGCAATCCACAGGTAGACTATCTTCTGGTAATGTCACTGATCCGCACAACATTTTAGTTTATCCGAATGTTTCTTTGCAACACCGGCCTTGCAGACCAGCACCGTAATTATGGAGTTAAACCAGCTACAATCATCACATTTGCACAGACTAGCAGACGAACTCCACACCCTATGGTACCCTCCTTGGCAGAGCCAGGAATCAATCTCTGTCGAAACCTGACATTATGACTTGAATCACGATCTAGTCCGCTGAGACAACCTTGTGTCAGAATATTGACTGGCACACCCGGCATCTCTAAAACCATAGGGATGTTAAATTCCTCCACAGGGAACAAATATGCCAACGCCATCGTTACACTACGCATGATCGTGAAATTTACCATGAACTGGTATACTAACGGGAACCTTGAAAGGCGAGCATGAGACTCAGACTGGAAAATTATTTGTATCCCTATGGTGCTTCGCACGTACGTTTTCTGTTATATATTTCTATGGGGGGGGGGGTGCTTAAAATATTACAGAAAGAAAGAAAGAAAGAAAGAAAAGATCCCGTGGAGTAAATGGTATTAAAATTAAGTCCATATTCAGTCCTTCTGGTGTTCATCATACAAACAGTGTGTTCAGTCGTTGTCGTCGTCGGCGGCGACTGATACTCGTGTCAGAGTGTTCATTTCTCTCCTGCAATTCTTCTTTAATATCCATTCAGGCATGGAAATGGCATTGGTGGCTTATCGAGCCAATCCGGGCATGAAACAATCGACCACATTGTTTGCACCTTATTGAGGGTGGAGGTCGTGGTTGAGTTTGGCGTAGTTTACGCCTCTGTCGTTTGTCTACTAGAGCTTGCCTTCGATGTTCACGCTCAAAATATGTGACAGCAGCTGCCGTAGTTGAGCGCCAGCGAGGACGACCTTCCGCAGTGACACTCCATGGTTCAATTCCAGTACTCTTTTAGGTCTTCTTAAGCTGGTCCTCATAGCGTTTCAGAGGGGCACCACAAGGTATTTTGCCTGAACTAATTACACTATACATGATCCGTCGAGGAAGTTGGTCATTATCCATGCGCTGAAAATGAGTTGATGACCAACAAAGGTGACTTGTATAGTGTTCATCTTTGCCCTCTCAAGAACTGTTCAGTAGAGAACATATAACCTACTTTCTCCTAAATTTACGGTTATAGTTTTATCTCTTCCCCTTATCAAAGTGTATAATTTCGTGGACTGACTGGTCAACTATTGATTTATATAGACAGCGGACTGAGTAAAGTAGTAGGCTCCCACAAGGTCTATTTTTATAAAAGAAACCTACCCTGCTAATATGCCAGAGCCGCCTCCTACCAATTCCTTGATCGGTTCATTTCATCTGTCATTAACGATTCTCATGAGATTAGCACCAAGAAGGGCATCCGGCTGTAACCCATCAACTGAAATTCATCGCATCTCATCCCTGACCCCGTTGAAGGGGAGATAAGTGTTAGACATAATATGTGCACGAACAAAGTTAAGAAAATGGCACATGAAAGAACAAATGTATGTTGCTTTCTGTTGATTTGGAAATGAGGCAATGTTTAATTTCTATCAAACCATTTTCATTCACAGATTTCAATATACATGTTTTCCACTGTAATTATTTTGATATTATAATAGCCCCAGCCTTCCGTTCCTTAGCTAATATTTCAGATTCTTAAACCGCTTTATATTTGTTTACGATACATTGCTGTTCTCTTTTCTTGTACTAATTTCTTCCCAGCCATGTTTTGCAAATGAAATTCCCTACCGTTTGCTTACCGGAAGCTTAAGCGTTTACATCGTGCCTGCCTTGTGCGTTCTTTCTCAAATTCCCCTCCCATTTACTGCTGGGCGCTATTTGGTTATGGGCTCATTTCCTTGTAACTTTGTTGTGAATGTAAACGCTCCGGCTCACTTTGCTATAAATCAGCATGCGATAAATACAAGCACAGCCTACTTCTACTTAACTCTTGTTATTATCGGCTGATCATCATCATCATCATCATCATCATCATCATCATCATCACTGACCTCCTTATGGAATAAGCTATTATAACATATTCCTCTTGGATATAGAAATGTTTCCAAACGTCTCATCCGAAGTGTTTCCAAAAAGCTCTCACCCAGGTCTAGCTTAATATGGACGGACTGGAATATCTCACACATACTCCGCATTCTTTTAATCGTGTCTGGCTGCGTGGCTCAACGGTAACTTTCTCACCTCCTGATCCCAAGATAGCTGGATCGAATCCTGGCGCAGTCAGTTGGCATTGGAGGATGCGCAAATGCGAGGGAGCCGTGTCAGTAGGTTTACTGGCACGTTAAAGATCCCTTTCGGAGCAAAATTTTGGAACCCCGGCATCTCTAAAATGCGCAGCAGTTAGAAGGGCCGTATTATTATATCGTTTAATCGCGTACCACGCGTACCAGGTTCAAATCCAAGCGCTGATAGCGGCTATCCTGAGTGTGGTTTTCCCTCAGGCTTTTTCACACTCCCTCCAGTTAAATACCTTTCTTCAAGTCCCGGGGTGCCTATCCCATCCCTGTGTGTGTGTGTGTGTGTGTGTGTGTGTGTGTGTGTGTGTGTGTGAGTGAGTGAGTGAGTGAGTGAGAGAGAGAGAGAAAGATATAATATTTGTGTATTTTTGGATAGCATAGACTAGGTTGGACTACAAATCCCAATTTGATAATAATGCACTCAATTCGATTAAAAGAAATCACTATGTTCAACAATCAATGGATTTAACAAAATTCACATTAAATTTTAAACAATAGCCTATGTTCCGTAAAGAACATAGCCCACTTTCTCCTAAATGCATGGGTATAGTTATAACTCTTTGTCCTTTTCAAGGAGGATAATTGAATGTTGGTTGTAGTAGCTTGTTGAAATACACCGTGCTATACGGATATTATACTTTGATTGATTGAATTCTCACCTGAATTATGCACACACACTAATACAGCCATCACAATAACACAGGTTATCAGACAAAATTCCACACTCACCCAAGTACACGGGGTTAAATGACCACGATGTCCATGCACCTCAAATAAAACAACAACATCTTCCTACCCAAATCCCTCCTCGTATAAAAGTACGCACACTAGTGAGCCTACAGACATCACAGCGACTCAGGTTATTAGAAAACTTCCACACTCACACCCAAGTACAAGGGGCCACAAGTCCATGATGCCACAAAACCCCTAAATAATCAACAACAACAACAACAACAACAATAGACTCTACCGCGGATCGAGGACAACGAATTTTAATCGCTGTAGTCGAGTGTTGAAGTACGTGGTGTTATAAGTATATAATTATATAATATTTTTGATTGCAAATACACCTATGCTTAACATTATAACGTGTGAGTAGTTATAAATCAATAAATACAAAAAACGAAGTTAAAAAGATTGAACCTACTGGGATTTGATCCACGAACCTCAGACTATGAGTCCAGGTCGCTACCAGTACGCCACAGATGCAAACAATTATACATGGTTTACAACTGGTTTAGTATAACTCCACAATACTTTGTCTTGCAATAAACGATTTCATTAGAGTTTTCTGCCTTTTTTATAAATTACTAGCTGAAGTACCCGTGCTTCGCTACGGGTCGTAAATAAATTAAAATGTGAAGGTGACAGTTAAAACAGGGGATAGGCGAGGTGCTGCGCAGAGGGAGATTAAGGATGGAACATTTTGTCCAACTACACCGCTCTGCCTTGACCGTGTTTTATAGCACACATTTAGGTTTTACTCGCTAACGGTTGGAGATACATTTCGGATAGAAAATGCAATTTTTAACCTCGTACATGCCATCAAAAGTTTGCTATTTCTTAGCGTTCTCTTTTTATTTGAAATGGAAATATGAAAGTTTAAAACCAAAGGGTAGAATGACGTCACTAAAATGGTCGCCATCTTTAATTAGTGCGAAGTATTGAAATCAAAAGTAACCTGTATGTTAACCAGGTAAATCTGCTACTTCCATGTAAAATTCGTGTAAATCGGACCAGTGGTACTTGCGTGATTGAGTAATACACAGACACACACCATCTCATTTTTAGTCTCGCTTCGCTCGCGTCATAGTTGTGTCATATTGTTATTCAATGAAATGCAGGTTCAACCCGTTAACACCCCTTTAGAACCTGAATATCCAAAAATCCCTCCTTAGTAGATGTTTTCGACACACAACAAACATATCCTCAAAATATCATTCTTCTAACATTAATAGTTTTGGTTGGTCGATGAGAGTGAACATCCAAAAATCCTTCCTTAGTGGACGTTTTTCTTCCAGAATTTCACCCCTCCCCGTAGGCCCCTTAAATTCGATTTATGAAAAAACGGTCGAACACCTATTTATTTTATTTTATTTATTTATTTATTTATTTATTTATTTATTTATTTATTTTAAGCTGATTGATTTCCTCCGAATTTCAAACTCCTCGCCTATGTCGTTTAAGAGATACACGCTCCGTTAAGAATCTTTCAACCCCCACTTTTCATCCCTTTCACCTCATAATATACACTATATCGAAAAACCATTAGACATGTGTCAGCTTATTTTTAATGATTAGTATATATGCCAAGTATCAATCCCCAAGTGAAACCACTCGTGAGATATTGTTATTAAATGAAATGCACGTTTACCCCCTTAACACCTATTTAGAACCTGAATATCCAAAAATCCCTCCTTGGTGGACGTTTTCGACATAAAACGAACATATCCCCAAAATTTCATGTTTCCAACTTCAATAATTTTGGCTGGGCGATGATGAGTGAGTGAGTCAGTCAGGACATTTTCTTTCATTTATATTTGATAATTTCACTCCTCCCTATGAACCCCTTAAATTGGATTTATGAAACAAACGGTCGAACACCTATTTACTTATTTAAAGCTGATTTCCCCCTGAGTTTGATGAGTGAGTAAGTGAGTCAATCAGTTAGGACACTTTCTTTCCTGTTTTATCCCCCCAGAATTTCACCCCTCTCCAAGGGCCCCTTAAATTGGATTTATGAAAAAAAAACGGTCGAACACATATTTACTTGTATTTTAAGCTGTTTTATCCCGCCGAATTTCAAACTTCTCGCCTATGTCGTTTAAGAGATACACGTTCCGTTAAGAATCCCTCAATCCCCAATTTTCACCCTTTTCACCTCATAATATACACGACATCGATAAACCTTTAGATATATGTCTGATTATTTTTAATGATTAGTTTATATACCGAATATCACATCCCCAAAGAAACAACTCATGAGATATCGTTATTCAATGAAATGCACGTTTACCCCCTTAACATCTCTTTAAAACCCGAATAAAGAAAAATCATTCCTTAGTTGACGTTTTGACATACAGCGAACATATTCCCAAAATTTCATTTTTCCAACATGAATAGTTTTCGCTGGGCGTGATGAGTGAGTGTGTCAGACAGGACATTTCCTTTCAATTATTTTTACCAGAATTTCACCCCTCCCCATGGGCCCCTTAAATTGGATTGATGAAAAAACGCTTGAACACCTATTAACTTATTTTTGAGCTGTCTTTTTCCCCTGAGTTTGATGAGTGAGTGAGTTAGTCAGTCAGTTAGGACACTACTCTCCTTTTCCCCCCCAGAATTTCACCCCACCCCATTGGCCCCTTAAATTAATTTATGAAAAAACGGTCGAACACCGATTTACTTAATTTTTTAGCTGATTTTTTTTTCGCTAGTTTCAAATTTCTCGCCTATGTCGTTTAGGAGATAGGCCTACACGCTCCGTTAGGAATCCTTCAACCCCCAATTTTCACCCCTTTCACCTCATAATAATACACCACATCGAAAATCCCTTAGACACATGTCTGCTTATTTTTAATGATTAGTTTATATGCCGAGTATCACATCCACAAATGAAACCACTCGTGAGATATTGTTATTCAATGAAATGCAGGTTTAAACCCCTTAAGACCCCTTTAGAGCCTGAATATCAAAAAATCCTCCCTTAGTGTACGGTTTTGAGATACAACGAACATATCCCCAGAATGCCATGGTTCCAACTTCAATATTTTTGACTGGGCGATCATGAGTGAATGAGTCAGGACATTTTCTTTCATTTTTTTCCTTCAGAATTTCATCCCTCCCGATGAACCCCTTCAATATGATTGATCAAAAAGACTGTCGAACAGCTATTAACTTACTTTAAAGCAGTCCCCCCCCCCCCCCTGAGTTTGAGGAGTGAGTCAGTCAGTCAATCAGTTAGGACACTTTATTTCCTGTTTCCCCCCACCCCCCCAGAATTCCCCCCCCCCCCCCCATGGGCCGCTTAAATTTGATTTATGAAAAAACGGTCAAACACATATTTACTTATTTTTTATGCTGATTTTTTCCGCTGAGTTTCAAACTCCTCGCCTATGTCGTTTAAGAGATACATGCTCCGTTAGGAATCTTTCAATTCTTACTTTTCACCCCTTTCACCTCATAATATACACCACATCGAAAACCCCTCAGAGACGTGTCTTCTTCCTTTTTAAAGATGAGTTTATATGTCATGTATCATATCCCCCAATGAAACCAATCGGAAGATATTGTTATTCAATGGAATGCAGGTTTAACCCCCTTAAGACCCCTCCAGAACCTGAATATCCGGAAATCCTCCCTTAGTAGACGGTTTTGACATACAATGAACATATCCCCAAACTGTCATGTTTCTAACTTCAATAATTTTGGCTGGGCGATGACGAGTGTGTGAGTGAGTGAGTGAGTCAGGACATTATCTTTCAATTTTCTTTTTTCAGAATTTCACCCCTCCCCATGAACCCCTTAAATTTGATTTAATAAAAAAAACTGTCGAACAGCTATTTACTTACTTTAAAGCAGTTTTCCCCCCTGAGTTTGATGAGTGAGTGAGTCAGTCAATCAGTTAGGACACTTTCTTCCTGTCCCCCCCCCCCCAGAATTTCACCTCTCTCCAAGGGCCCCTTAAATTGGATTTATGAATAAACGGTCAAACACATATTTACGTATTTTGTATGCTGATTGTTTTCCGCTGAGTTTCAAACTCCTCACCTATGTCGTTTATGAGATACACGCTCCGTTAGGAAACTTTCAATCCCCACTTTTCACCCCTTTAACGTCATGATATACACCACATCCAAAAACCCTCAGACTCGTGTCTTCTTATTTTTAAGGATGAGTTTACGTGCCGAGTATCACATCCCCCAATGAAACCAATCGGGAGATATTGAAATTCAATGAAATGCAGGTCAACCCCCTTAACACCCCTTTAGAACCTGAATATCCAAAAATCCTATCTTAGGGGGCATTTGCGGCCCTTTGGGAAGCTGCATACCAAATTTCATTCCAATCCGTCGCTGGTTTCTGAGATTTCGTGATGGATGAATGAATGAGTGAGTGGTATTTCACAAATATATATAGTAGATGATAGTGTCAAGTCTTTGTTATGCTAAACTCGGTTGACAGTGCTGTGTGAGTAGTTGAGTAACTAACGGGATTTCAAGTAAAGATCCTCTTTTTCTATACCGGTAGTGCAGAGCAGAACTGGCATCCAGTCGGCCGTGTCTCGACTTTAGCTATGTTGCCATGGAAACTATCTGCCTTGCCATTCCTTCATGAGTATATTTTATGATTTGATTAGCCTGTGCTTGAGTGCAAAAGGGCCGAAATCAGAAGAATGAGAAAGACTATCGAAAATTCATGTAGCCAGCGGTTCCTTCTGGATCCTAAACTATATGTATGCAAAATTTGGTTGAGATTGGCGGAACGGTGTAGATTTGTATACGGAACAGACCCACATACATACATACATACATACATACCCACATACAGACTTTCACTTTTATATATAAGATTTGATACTAAATATGTATCATTTTCTTCAGTACATTCCAAAAAGGATATAAACTTACGAATTTACGGAAATATTATGGACTAGCTGAAGTACCCGTTCTTCGAACGGCTTTTAGTACTTGCTGGCCTAAATCATTAATATATACTCACAGATTCCTAATGTAGTTATGTTATTTCCATGTTACCAACTGCATGAGTAGACTACATGCATTTTCACTCACCAAATTATTAATCAGAGGAAGGAAAGTGAAAATCCTTAGCCTGCTTTCAGTCGACCGACCGGGTCAGGGAATGGAATGAATGAAACCCCCATCTTGCAGCAAGGATATTAACTGTGCCGGCTGCCGAAGCCTGTCGCACTCCCCTGGGGCAATGATTACATGAATGACAGATGAAATGAAATGATAGGATAGTGGAGATTGTTGCTGGAATGAAATTGTGACAGGGAAAACCGGAGTACCCGGAGAAAAGCCTGTCTGCCTCCGCTTTGTAGGTGAGAAAGTGAGTTTATATATTGGAAATAAATATCAGCCTCTATGTAGTAAAAGTTAAATAACCTGTCTAAATATTGAAACCCTATCGTTTGACGTCTTCATACTATATTTAAACATATAAACATTATGCTAAAATACATCAAACTTGATAGCAATTATCATATCCGCAATAAGTAATATTGTGGAAACTACGTACCATGTCATGATAAAGAGTAACAGTAACGGAAAAAACTTCAATCATCCCAAGTAATAATAACAAAAACAAATTAATCACAGAAGAATTGTCTGTGTCTTGTGCGAGATTACGCCTAGTAACTCCAAGATGGTTCATCAGCGGGCTCCCGTGGTCTATTTGCGGACTACCAAAGGAGTAGCAAACTGCGCGATACCTCAATTCTTATTTAGAACACCTCCGCTACTTTACTGCGAGAGCTAAACGCTAAAACAGTCTTTCACCTCCCTATAAAGGCTTCCAAAATGATTGTATATTGAATTTCAGGGCCAAACAATTAAAACTCAGCAACTTTTCTAGGTTTACGCCGTGTTTTGTGCGGGATTTTTTTATTGGCCGAGAAAGGCAAAATACCAACTTTATTAAAATAAGTTTGCCCAGTTCTGCAGTAAGATTAATATGAACACTAAATAAACGAATGTGACAGTCGTTAGTCTTCAACACATTCGTCTGTGAATTTGGGTTTCTGATCATGGTAAAAAACGACAAAAAGCAGATAAATATTGGCCAACTGAAATATTCATTTAACGAAAAACAAATCGATAAAAAGGATGAAAGCATACCGTGCAAAGTAGAAAGCACTATAACATTGTGAAACAGCGTAAAGATCCAAATACTCACATACAATAACCGGCACAAAGAGTTTACAATTAGACTCAAAATCCAAAATCAAGTCTCGTTTCGGACCCTACAAACTACCTCTATAAATAAAAGAGTTCATGTAGAGACTAACATAGACTAACATCGCTCGGAGTTGACCGTGTTTTATAAGACATATCTAGGTTTTACTCGCTAACCGTTGGAGATACACGAAAACTGATAAGGACCTTTCGGATAGAAAATTAAATTTTAAAGCTCGTATGTGCCATCAAAAGTTTGCTATTTCTTAGCGTTCTATTTTTATTTGAAATGGAAATATGAAAATAGTCGCCATTTTTAAATAGTGCAAAATATCAAAATCAAAAGTATCCTATATGTAAACCTGGTAAATCAGCTACATCCATGCAAAATTCCATTTAAATCGGACCAGTGATTATTGCGTGATTGAGTAGCAGACAGACAGACAGACAAACACCATCCCATTTTTAGCCTATTTTCAATTTTGAAAAAATAGGCTTATGAGATCACCTTTTGTCCGTGTGTGTGTGCGTGTGTGTGTGTGTGAGGTGTGTGTGTGTGTCCCCCTAATAAAATCTAAACGGCTGGAGCGATTTCAATGAAAGTCAGTGAGTTCATAGCGCTATTCCCAGCGACCTCGACCGTGCCCTTCAAATTTTGTTGCGTCTCACCAATCCAACATGGCGGCTGTGCGAAATATTTCACTAGCATTCAATATCTCCGAAACTATTACGGATATCGCCCTGAAATTGTGCACGGTGATAAAGGACACTACTAGAAGTTCACCTACGAGACTTTCAAAAACCTGGTGACTACAAAACCAACATGGCGGTCAAGCGAAGTTGAGACTTTTAAATAGACTTTTCTCACGATTTAACCATCCAAACGTAATGAAATTTGGTACAGCAATTGTTTATATACATTGTAATGCACTGGAGTCTAATTTAGTTCAATTGTTTACATAACCTCAAAATGGCGGCTATGCGAAATATTTCACTGACATTCTATATCTCCGAAACTATTACAGATATCACCCTGCAATTTTGTACGGTGATAAAGGGTACTGATACAAGTTTACCTATGTATATTTCATAAACCTGTAAAGTACAAAACGAACGTGGCAACCAAGCGAATTTGAAATATTTTAATAGACTTTTCTCGTGATTTAACTCTCTGAGCGCAGTGAAATGTGGTACAGTAAATGATTTTGCAGATTGTAATGCACTGCCATCTAATTTAATTCAATTGTTTACATAACCTCAAGATGGCGGCTGTGCAAAATTTTAAAATTAAGTTTTTATTTCTTGTGTCGTAATCATGCGATCGAAGTGAAAGTTTGAACAATGAACCTAGGCAATAATTGTCCTTGAATGGTACATAACTCTATGGCCTATACATATAACAATCCTAAATGGCGAGCTTCCGACATATTTAGACGGTTCTCAATATCTATGAATCTTTTACAGCAACCAAACTCAAATTTTTTATGTTCATAGAGACTATGAACATATGTTCACCTATAGGACTTTCAGTAACCTGGTGAGCACAAATCCAACATGGCGGCGACGCGAAGTATAAATATGTAAATGGACGTTTCTCGCGAATTAACTATCCGAGTGCCGTGAAACGTTGCACGTTAAATGCTTATACAAATATTGATCCACTGGCATCTAATTTATTTCAATTGTTTGCATAATCACAAGATGGCTGCGGTGCGTAATTTTAAAATCTCGTTTTTACTTCTTGCGTTCTAATCATGCGATTGAAGTTTGAATACCACACGTACACAATAATCTTAATGTAATAGTACAAAAATAAAAATCCAACCTGGCGACCATCTGAAATATTTAGACGGTTCTCAATATCTACGAATCTGTTACAGCAATTTAACTGAAATTTTGTATGTTGATAGAGGCAATTAACATGAGCAGGATATATGAAAATAGGCTGTATAGTTCTTCACGGAACTACTTGTTATATATTGCATGATGATGATGATATACTGTAACATTGTGAAACAGCGTAAAGATACAAATACTCACATACAATAACCGGCACAAAGTGTATAAATCTATACTCAAAATCACGTCTAGTTTCGGACCCCACAAACTACCTCTATAAATAAAACAGTTCACGTAGAGACTAACATAGACTAACATCGCTCGGCGTTGACCGTGTTTTATAAGACATATTTAGGTTTTACTCGCTAACCGTTGGAGAATCACGAAAACTGATAAGGACCTTTCGGATAGAAAATTAAATTTTAAAGCTCGTATGTGCCATCAAAAGTTTGCTATTTCTTAGCGTTCTCTTTTTATTTGAAATGGAAATATGAAAACAGTCGCCATTTTTAAATAGTGCAAAATATCGAAATCAAAAGTATCCTATATGTAAACCTGGTAAATCAGCTACATCCATGCAAAATTTCATTTAAATCGGACCAGTGGTTCTTGCGTGATTGAGTAACTGACAGACAGACACCGGGTGAGTTAGCCGTGGTGGTTACGGCATGACTGATGGCAGTCGCTCTCATCCGGGAGGCGAGGAGGTTCGAATCCCCCCGCCGGCAACCTTGAAGATGGTCTTCTGTGGTTTCCCATCTTCCTTCCAGGCAAATGCCGGGGTTGGTCCCTAACTACAGGCCACAACCGCAACCTTCCAACTCCTCGTTCTTACATTCCAACTTCCCTCCTTCCCTCCCCAACGGTACTTGTAGCTCACCCATTGGGTGTCCGTCTCGAAGCAGCTACAAAACTGGCGAGCCGAACATGTCCTCGGACACTCCCGGCACTAAAAGCCATACGCTAAAAAAAAAAAAAAAAAAAAAAAAAGACAAACACCATCTCATGTTTATATATTAGTATGATTTACGAGCAAGCAATAGCGGCCATTCAACCCAACGGGACGGCACGGACTAGCTCGATATAGCACAGTCAGCCTGAACGAGTAGCGTAGCCAGGATAGACCAATGGGAGGGGGTGTTATAGTTACTCAAGCCAAATTCTACAAGCATTTCGTCCCGTGGCGTGGCCGCGCTCGTCAAACGTGCACCATGGTCGCGAGGGCAGCTGCGGTAAGTAAGGATATAGTTGGTTCGAATCCCGGTGCTGACAGCAGTTCCTGAGTGTGGTTTTGCCACACTCCCTACAGGAAATTGCGGGGATAGTGCCTTACTTCAAGTCCCGGAGCTTCTACCCCATTCCTGTCCCAGATACATTTTCACACTCGACTACAATCATCACAGCAATACAGGTTGTCAGACAGCTTCAACCCACTCCCAACTACACGGGGCTGATGACCAAGATGTCTCAAGCCCCTCAAATGAATTAACAACTACTCTACAAGTATTTCCATTTCTCAATGGTAAAAGTTTCATGTATTTTGATCCCGAAGTTATCGAGTACCGGTAATACAGTATGCACAAAAGAGGAAAAAACAGTTCTTTAAAAAATTAAGGTAATTTTTGACTGAAATGGTAAATCTAGAACATTCCTGTTCCCCTAAAAGGAACAAAATAAACTCAAATCTATCTGTGCTACCAACATGAAGACTGCGTATCTCTAAACAAGAGAAAACATTTACAAAGGTCTCAGCTAAAGGGCGCATGACCTCTTACTATGTATCATGTTGATTTATGAGTTATTCAATACTCATTTTTATGTTTATTCCGTTTTTTCAACAAGATCCTGTGTTTTATATTGCAAATATCCTTGATTGTCTAAAATATCATTTTCGAAGATTTTTGTCACCTACCAAGGTCCTTCTTACCTTACAAATGCTACATACAGCCGGAAAAGGGTTTAGTTGGTTACACTACACATGCGGCAAATTTCACTCATTCGTAACTGGGAGATAACTGTAATATGAAGCAACTCAGCTGACGGTTATCTCATGCTCAAGAAGTTAATAACGATCCCAAAATTAGTGTTAAAGTACCCATAGAATTTTCTAAGCCCTTATTATAACCCGTTATCATACTAATATATGAAAATGAGTTGGTGTTTGTCTGTCTGTCTGTCGTCCTGTTACTCAATCACGCAAGAACCACTGGTCCAATTGAAATGAAATTTTGTATGGATGTAGCTGATTTACCAGGTTTACACATAGACTACTTTTGATTTCGATATTTTGCACTATTTAAAAATGGCGACCATTTTAGTGTCGTCACTACACCCTTTGGTTTCAAAATTTCATATTTCCATTTCAAATAAAAAGAGAACGCTAAGAAACAGCAAACTTTTGATGGCACATATGAGCTTTAGAATTTAATTTCCTATCCAAAAGGTCCTTATCATGTTTCGTGTATCTCCAACGGTTAGCGAGTAAAACCCACATTTGTGACGTCACTACACCCTTTGGTTTCAAAATTTCATATTTCCATTTCAAATAAAAAGAGAACGCTAAGAAATAGCAAACTTTTAATGGCATACACGAGCTTTAACATTTAATTTTCTATCCGAAAGGTCCTTATCACTTTTCGTGTATCTCCAACTGTTAGCCATCCTAAAAGTGGTCTCCTATTCGTCTTCTAACCAAATCATATCCCAAAATACAAAATACACACACTAACACAGCCATCACAATGACATACGTTATCAGGCAGATTCTGCAAGTAGGCTACATGAAGCTACATGACCACGCAAAGCAACGGCAACAACGAAGTTTGTATCGCTCAGGTATTATCACATCAGACGAGAAACGGGAGAGAGTACACGTGAAAGGTATGCAAAGTGAATGGCGCGCTGTCTAGTTAAATAGATGACCCCTTTCCCCCATAGCCCTAGGGTCACTCAGGGTCACACAGGTCATCCAAGTTGCATGTCTGGACAGCAGGTTATTGCAATGTGTGTTGTAATGCATCTGTACCCCCAAACACTTTCAAAATGTAACTGGCTGTTTAGCTTACATAAGATGTGAACACGGGCCATCATGGCACGGGGTTAACAACTCCTTCCGTAATGGAGACAACTGTGATGAGGTGAAAAGAAGTACTCTTACCTAGCGCGTGCAGACTTGACTTCGATGGAATTCGGCAAAAAAGTCTGGCAGAGAAAAGGCATACATTGTTCTTTAGAACAAATCTTTCACGGCCGGTGTCTTGTTCATTATCTAGGCATTCTGCATGGAGCCGCGTCATGTGTCTGTGATTGTTTCCCGACTGAATGAATCAATATCAATCACTGAATAATTACATGTATCAGTATTATTCACTGAATAATTACATGCATCACTATCATTCACTGAATAATTACATGCATCACTATCATTCACTGAATAATTACATGCATCACTATCATTCACTGAATAATTACATGCATCAGAATTATTCACTGATAATTACATGCATCACTATCATTCACTGAATAATTACATGCATCACTATCATTCACTGAATAATTACATGCATCAGTATCATTCACTGAATAATTACATGCATCAGTATCATTCACTGAATAATTACATGCATCAGTATCATTCACTGAATAATTACATGCATCAGTATCATTCACTGAATAATTACATGCATCAGTATTATTCACTGATAATTACATGCATCACTATCATTCACTGAATAATTACATGCATCAGTATAATTCACTGAATAATTACATGCATCAGTATCATTCACTGAATAATTACATGCATCACTATCATTCACTGAATAATTACATGCATCACCTAGTGTAGTGTTATACAGTGTTGGTATTGCTACTAGTGGAGTGACACAGTGTGGTGCAATAGCACCTAGTGTAGTGTTATACAGTGTTGGTATTGCTACTAGTGGAGTGACACAGTGTGGTGCAATAGCACCTAGTGTAGTGTTATACAGTGTTGGTATTGCTACCAGGTGAGTGTTACAGTGTGGTGCAATAGCACCTAGTGTAGTGTTATACAGTGTTACAGTATATATATATATAGTATGATCAAGTAGGGAGTGATAGAGGAGTAACACCTCTTTAAAAAACCTTGGTCCAGCTGGCCCGGCTGGTAGTACCTTGTTAGGGTCCCTTGCCAGGGTTACGGTGAAGTCCTCAACGGTAACTGCAGTGAAAGAGGTGAACTCTGGCACAGTGTGGTTGGCGGAAGGGGCAGCCTATTGCTCAGGTTTAATAGGGCAAACTATTGTCCATAGTTATGATGGGCAGGTTTTGGCCCAACGGCAAAATGAGCGGATGAGGAGCCAATCACTCTCATGGCTCCCAACGGTCATAGAGGCGGAAGAGGCCACGCCAGACGGACTGGCTGTAAAGGCGCACCTCAGTAGTACTTGAGTATGCGGCAGTTCGTTGCAGTCTCTGTGTTCGGTCCTGCATGTCTCATTCTTTGTGAGCCGCAGGATAAGGCTCAGAGATCATAGTGTGTGGGTCTCGTCCTGGCAAGCTGAGATCCACCCTAAACAAATTCACGCCAGTGGCACTTCTTCCGAACGTCACTTTTCAAAGTCCAACGGCGATGGGATATGGACGGTGGGGGCAGGTTATGGGTGTAACTGGAAGCCCCTAGTTCGGACCTGCACGTTGGCAGCAGATGTGTGATGGTCGTCTTCCGGAGACTCTGTGACTACTCAGGAATTCGGTCCTGCATCTGTGTTTGGGCAGGCCTATTTAGGATCACCGCTGCCCACCCCACATGGGGAAGGCCCTAGAAAAGGTGGGCTAAACATCGGAAGTCACAATCTTGGTCCGGCTGGGCAACCGCACTCAGCAGGTCACCCCTCATGCGGTCGAAACTCAAAAACAGTAAAGAATCACAATTTGATTATTGGATCATGGAACATCAGAACCTTGCTTGATTTTGACAATAACATTAGACCTGAGAGAAGGTCAGCTCTCGTAACCCATGAGTTATCAAGACTCAACGTTGACATTGCTGCTCTCAGTGAAACTAGGCTGTCTGCTGAAGGCAAGATTACTGAATCTGGAACAGGATATACCATCTTCTGGAAAGGAAAGGATGAGGGTGAATGTCGTATTCATGGTGTGGGCTTCGCTGTGAAGACCAAACTGGTAAATTATCACCAACTTACGCCCATTGCAATCAGCGAAAGGCTCATGACTCTCCGCATACCACTCTCAGGAGGTTCCTTTATGACACTCATCTCTGCCTATGCTCCTACCTTAGATTCTGATGATGAAGTAAAGGCTCAGTTCTATAATCAGCTAAGTGAAATCATCTCCAAGGTACCATCTGCAGATAAACTCTTGCTCCTTGGTGACTTCAATGCCAGAGTTGGGAAAGATCACAGGCTATGGAATAATGTGATGGGCAAACAGGGACTTGGAAAATGTAATCCCAATGGACTGTTGCTTCTTGGTCTTTGTGCAGAACACGAACTTTTCATTACCAACACGCAGTTCCGGCTACCTGACCGCTTCAAAACCACGTGGATGCATCCTCGTTCCAAACATTGGCACATTCTTGATTATATCATTACCCGGCAATGTGATAAGAAGGACACTCTTATTACCAGAACAGCAAGGAATATAGACGATTGTTGGACAGATCATAAACTTCTTATATGTAAGCTCAGGATATCCATCAGACCTAAACCACCTAGGAACATCAAAAATTTGCCAAGAAAGAAGTTTAATACATCCAAACTTCAGGATGAATCCATGTACAAACATTTTGGAAACAGGATCGTCACCCAGTTATCAGAAAACCCAGTAACAAATGATATTCAGCAAGAATGGGCCACATTACAGAAGATTATCACACAGTCAGCTGAGGAAACCATTGGTTTTATAGTGCGGAAAAGACAAGACTGGTTTGATGACAACAATGAGGAAATTCTGTCTCTCATCAATGCCAAAAGGAATGCCTATCTTGCCCATCTTCAAGACCCAACTTCCAACACAAAGAGAGATAAACTACTGGAACACAAGGGTAAATGCCAGACGCAGATAAGGCAGATTAAAAATACTTGGTGGCAACAGAAGGCTCAGGAACTGCAGAGACTATCGGATGCTCGAGACTTGAGGAACTTCTATGCCGTACTCAAGGAAATATATGGACCATCTCGCTCATCATCAGGTACACTGAAAAGCGCTGATAATTCTACTACCTTTACTGATAGTCAAGAAATCTTGGAACGCTGGAAGGAGCACTTCTCCAATCTCCTAAATCGTCCATCAGAAGCTGCTGAAGACTTCCTCTGTGATGTGTCGCAACAACCTGAACAACTGTGGTTGGCAGTACCTCCCACTTATCATGAATTCAGTGCAGCTCTCACCCAATTGAAACCCAGAAAAGCACCTGGCCCAGATAACATCCCTCTGGAACTAATTCAAGCCGGAGGTCATTCCCTCAAATCAAGAATTTTCATCCTTATCCTCAGAATTTGGGAATCAAGAAAGGTACCTGGAGACCTAAAGAATGCCACTATCGTCACTATCTTTAAAAAGGGTGATCGCAGTGTTTGTGGCAACTACCGTGGTATATCACTGCTATCAATTGTGGGGAAGATTCTTGCAAGAATTCTACTTAACCGCCTCAAGGTTATCTCTGAGAGGATCCTCCCAGAGTCACAATGCGGATTTAGAACTTCCAGAAGCACAATTGACTTGATTTTCTGTGTGAGACAGCTACAAGAAAAATGTAGAGAACAACAGAATCCACTCTTCTTAGTCTTTTATGACTTGGAAAAGGCATTTGATTCGGTTCCAAGACCAGCCATGTGGGCAGTGCTGAAGCGGTTTGGTTGCCCTCAGCGTTTTGTAGATCTAATCAAAGCTCTCCATGATGGCATGACAGGTCAGGTTTGCCATCAGAATAAGATGTCCGATGAATTTCCCATTACCCATGGACTGAAACAAGGATGTGTACTGGCTCCAACGCTTTTTGCGCTGTACTTGGCTGCAATGCTTTATGATTCACCCACAAACATCCCAGGTGTGGAGATCAAGTATCGTTTTGATGGAGGGCTTTTCAACCTAACTCGTCTCCGCTCCTTGAGGAAAACTCAGGTTACTAAGGTTACTAACATGTTGTATGCAGATGATGCTGCGTCACCAACTCTCACACCAGAAGAGCTGCAAGAGTCAGTTAACTGTTACAAAAGTGCATGTGATCGCTTTGGTCTTACCATAAATGTCAATAAGACTAAAGTCTTGGCACAACCTTCACCAGGCACACCTCTTCCTCAGTTCAATATCTCCATTTCAAATTTGCCGTTAGAACAGGTTGACCACTTCTCGTACCTGGGCAGTACCATTTCTGTGAGCTGTACCTGTGAGCAGGATGTGGATAAGAGAATTGGCGCAGCCCATGCAGCATATGGACGATTAGCGCACCGGGCCTTCATGAATAAAGATCTATCCATGAGTACAAAGCTTATGGTGTACAAAGCAGTAGTCATTTCTACATTGTTGTATGGCTGTGAAACGTGGACCCTTTACCGACGTGATCTTAGGAAGCTTGAGCGTTTTCACCTACAAAAACTTCGATCAATCCTGAGGATTAAATGGGAAGACCGCATTACCAATATTGCTGTTCTGGAAAAGGCTCAAATCATCAGCATAGAATCATCCATAATAGGTCACCAATTTAGATGGATTGGTCATGTCCATCGGATGGATGATGTGAGATTACCTCGTCAAATGCTATATGGTGAGTTATGCTATGGCACCAGACCTCATGGTGGTCCTAAGAGGCGCTACAAGGACCAATTTAAGCAGACCCTGAAATTGACAGGTCTTGATCCACAAACCTGGGACATGCTGGCTGAAAACCGCTCAACTTGGCGCCGTACCATCTCGGATTCTGTAAAGACGTTTGAAAGGGATCGACGCATACATGAAGAGGCCAAGCGTCAAGCTAGGAAACTTCGAGCAGCCCAACCTCGTCCTCCTCCAGCAATACTATGCGACTTGTGTGGTCGCTTGTTCCATGCCAGGATTGGACTCTTTAGTCACCGTAAACACATCCACAAACTGGACTGAAGGAAGAAAATTTATACTCGGATTCGAGTTAAAGCCGATGATGATGACATGCATCACTATCATTCACTGAATAATTGCATGCATCAGTATCATTCACTGAATAATTACATGCATCAGTATCATTCACTGAATAATTACATGCATCACTATCATTCACTGAATAACTACATGCATCAGTATTATTTACTGATAATTACATGCTTCAGTATCATTCACTGAATAATTACATGCATCAGTATTATTAACTGATAATTACATGCATCAGTATCATTCACTGAATAATTACATGCATCCGTATTATTCACTGAATAATTACATGCATCAGTATCATTCACTGAATAATTACATGCATCGGTATCATTCACTGAATAATTACATGCATCACTATCATTCACTGAATAACTACATGCATAAGTATTATTTACTGATAATTACATGCTTCAGTATCATTCACTGAATAATTACATGCATCAGTATTATTAACTGATAATTACATGCATCAGTATCATTCACTGAATAATTACATGCATCAGTATTATTAACTGATAATTACATGCATCAGTATCATTCACTGAATAATTACATGCATCAGTATCATTCACTGAATAATTACATGCATCCGTATTATTCACTGAATAATTACATGCATCACTATCATTCATTGAATAATTACATGCATCAGTATCATTCACTGAATAATTACATGCATCACTATCATTCACTGAATAATTACATGCATTAGTATTATTCACTGATAATTACATGCATCAGTATCATTCACTGAATAATTACATGCATCAGTATCATTCACTGAATAATTACATGCATCACTATCATTCACTGAATAACTACATGCATCAGTATTATTTACTGATAATTACATGCTTCAGTATCATTCACTGAATAATTACATGCATCAGTATTATTAACTGATAATTACATGCATCAGTATCATTCACTGAATAATTACATGCATTAGTATTATTAACTGATAATTACATGCATCAGTATCATTCACTGAATAATTACATGCATCAGTATCATTCACTGAATAATTACATGCATCCGTATTATTCACTGAATAATTACATGCATCAGTATCATTCACTGATAATTACATGCATCACTATCATTCATTGAATAATTACATGCATCAGTATCATTCACTGAATAATTACATGCATCACTATCATTCACTGAATAATTACATGCATTAGTATTATTCACTGATAATTACATGCATCAGTATCATTCACTGAATAATTACATGCATCAGTATCATTCACTGAATAATTACATGCATCACTATCATTCACTGAATAATTACATGCATCACTATCATTCACTGAATAATTACATGCATCAGTATCATTCACTGATAATTACATGCATCCCTATCATTCACTGAATAATTACATGCATCAGTATCATTCACTGATAATTACATGCATCACTATCATTCACTGAATAATTACATGCATCAGTATTATCCACTGAAAATTACTTTCAACAGTATCATTCACTGAATAATTACATGCATCAGTATCATTCCCTGAATAATTACATGCATCACTACCATTCACTGAATAATTACATGCATCACTGTCATTCACTGAATAATTACATGCATCACTATCATTCACTGAATAATTACATGCATCACTATCATTCACTGAATAATTACATGCATCAGTATCATTCACTCAATAATTACATGCATCAGTATCATTCACTCAATAATTACATGCATCAGTATCATTCACTGAATAATTACATGCATCAGTATCATTCACTGAATAATTACATGCATCACTGTCATTCACTGAATAACTACATGCATCAGTATTATTCACTGATAATTACATGCTTCAGTATCATTCACTGAATAATTACATGCATCAGTATTATTAACTGATTAATTACATGCATCAGTATCATTCACTGAATAATTACATGCATCAGTATCATTCACTGATAATTACATGCATCACTAGCATTCACTGAATAATTACATGCATCAGTATCATTCACTGAATAATTACATGCATCACTATCATTCACTGAATAATTACATGCATTAGTAATATTCACTGATAATTACATGCATCAGTATCATTCACTGAATAATTACATGCATCACTATCATTCACTGAATAACTACATGCATCAGTATTATTTACTGATAATTACATGCTTCAGTATCATTCACTGAATAATTACATGCATCAGTATTATTAACTGATAATTACATGCATCAGTATCATTCACTGAATAATTACATGCATTAGTATTATTAACTGATAATTACATGCATCAGTATCATTCACTGAATAATTACATGCATCAGTATCATTCACTGAATAATTACATGCATCCGTATTATTCACTGAATAATTACATGCATCAGTATCATTCACTGATAATTACATGCATCACTATCATTCATTGAATAATTACATGCATCAGTATCATTCACTGAATAATTACATGCATCACTATCATTCACTGAATAATTACATGCATTAGTATTATTCACTGATAATTACATGCATCAGTATCATTCACTGAATAATTACATGCATCAGTATCATTCACTGAATAATTACATGCATCACTATCATTCACTGAATAATTACATGCATCACTATCATTCACTGAATAATTACATGCATCAGTATCATTCACTGATAATTACATGCATCCCTATCATTCACTGAATAATTACATGCATCAGTATCATTCACTGATAATTACATGCATCACTATCATTCACTGAATAATTACATGCATCAGTATTATCCACTGAAAATTACTTTCAACAGTATCATTCACTGAATAATTACATGCATCAGTATCATTCCCTGAATAATTACATGCATCACTACCATTCACTGAATAATTACATGCATCACTGTCATTCACTGAATAATTACATGCATCACTATCATTCACTGAATAATTACATGCATCACTATCATTCACTGAATAATTACATGCATCAGTATCATTCACTCAATAATTACATGCATCAGTATCATTCACTCAATAATTACATGCATCAGTATCATTCACTGAATAATTACATGCATCAGTATCATTCACTGAATAATTACATGCATCACTGTCATTCACTGAATAACTACATGCATCAGTATTATTCACTGATAATTACATGCTTCAGTATCATTCACTGAATAATTACATGCATCAGTATTATTAACTGATTAATTACATGCATCAGTATCATTCACTGAATAATTACATGCATCAGTATCATTCACTGATAATTACATGCATCACTAGCATTCACTGAATAATTACATGCATCAGTATCATTCACTGAATAATTACATGCATCACTATCATTCACTGAATAATTACATGCATTAGTAATATTCACTGATAATTACATGCATCAGTATCATTCACTGAATAATTACATGCATCAGTATCATTCACTGAATAATTACATGCATCACTATCATTCACTGAATAATTACATGCATCACTATCATTCACTGAATAATTACATGCATCAGTATCATTCACTGATAATTACATGCATCCCTATCATTCACTGAATAATTACATGCATCAGTATCATTCACTGATAATTACATGCATCACTATCATTCACTGAATAATTACATGCATCAGTATTATCCACTGAAAATTACTTGCATCAGTATCGTTCACTGAATAATTACATGCATCAGTATCATTCCCTGAATAATTACATGCATCACTACCATTCACTGAATAATTACATGCATCACTGTCATTCACTGAATAAGTACATGCATCACTATCATTCACTGAATAATTACATGCATCACTATCATTCACTGAATAATTACATGCATCAGTATCATTCACTGAATAATTACATGCATCAGTATCATTCATTGAATAATTACATGCATCAGTACCATTCATTTAATAATTACATGCATCAGTATTATTCACTGATAAGTACATGCATCAGTATCATTCATTGAATAATTACATGCATCAGTATCACTCGCTGAATAATTACATGCATCAGTATCATTCACTGAATAATTACATGCATCACTATCATTCACTGAATAATTACATGCATCAGTATTATTCACTGAATAATTACTTGCATCACTATCATTCACTGAATAATTACATGCATCAGTATCATTCACTGAATAATTACATGCATCAGTATTATTCACTGATAATTACATGCATCAGTATTGTACCCGATACCTATTTGAGGCTATCGGCTACGCCAGCAGACATTAAGCCGTAGTTGAGGTTTTGAGAAGAGTTAAGGAAAGATAGCGCTCAGATCGAGTCATGAGGAATGTCAGGATGACGTAGGAGGTCTAGGATCAAGAAGGCACTGACATCTGTAAGCGGATGGAATTATGGATGGAAATGTGAAGATTTATTAAGATCTATATAGAACATGGTATTTAAACATCTCAGTAGAGAAGATATAACATGCTTTATATGTGGTAATAATTTGAAGGAAGTCAGATAACCCTTAAGTTATTTTATAACTTAATAGCCGAGATGATGGGGGTTCGAGATTATATCTGTGACGCAAGACCACGGTGGTGGGGAGGACGTCACGTGACCGCATCAGGCAGGTAAGGGTCGAGGCGGTGCAGACACTGTTAGTCTAGCTCTGTGAGCCAAGCAAGAAAGCAAGCTGAGTAACACACGCCAGGCGCATGGTATAGATCGTGCAGCGAACAGAAACTGTCACGGAAAGTGCAGGCGACAGTTTCAGCATGACCAATAGAAGGAGAAAGTGAGAGGACTCCTCAAGTTCAAGCGCGCCCCGCCCGGCAGCGCTAGTGTGGGCAAGTTCCACGCTGCCGGTCAGCTGGTCTTAGGGATAATGCCAAGGGAAACGAATTACCGTACTTTGTAACTGATACTCTTTTAAAATGTAATTAGCGATCACAATTAAAATAACACGGCAGGGCACAATGGAAAATATAATTCACGGAAATAAGTACTACGGTCTCCATTACATGTTACGGAAAGCACAGATTCCTGGAGTAGGCTATACAGACTGTTATTTTGTTGTTTCTTGTTGTGGCAATTTAGTTTCCTCAGATTGAGAGACTAAAGAAGGTGAATTTGTGGTCTGAATCTAATTAATGAAAATGGGGGAATGGCAGAGCGGCTCTTGAGAACACTAGTGACAGAGTTGAGATGGCTATTCTCAGAAGGAGTGATGCCTATGTGGTGATTACCTAATTCCTCAATGAGGGAAATAAATTGGGCTATGGGATTGAGCGCGTTAATTACTGTTTGCCTGACTGATTTACAAAGGCTAATACCAATAGGTGGGTGGATAAGGACCATCGTGCTCTGAAGGTTACTGCCATTGAGTGAAGCGTACCACAGCTCTTTCTCGAAATCAAATGTCGGGAATGAGACGTGACCCGGTGAGGGAGGAGGTGAGCTAGAGAGTGAGGAATCTGATTTTGGTGAAGTTGGTTTAAGTGGAACGAGTGTACCATCTCCTTTGTGGGTAGGCCCACTCGGAATTAGTGTTTTTGGATTAACAGGGGTATAATTTTGGCTTTTAGAGTCATCAGGGTCCTGAGTTATCAGGAATGTTATGCCCTGGTACGTTAATGTGCGAGGTTTAGTGTCAGTGCGCGACATGTTTGTGTTCGTGAGTGTAGACTATAGGCGCGTGTAATGAGTAAGAGGTGATGAGAGATAGTGGTCAAATACCTTGGTCGACCAGAGAATAAGGAAAGAGAAAAACAAATTTACCAGTCACTCAAAATTATCCAGTTTAAATACAGTTGGAGCTATGACGTTGAGTGCGCTGATGAAATTTGAAGTTAATTAAATAATTAATTAAATAATTAATTATTGACTGCTTAGTAGGAAGAGGGGATGAGCTAAACTTGTATTAAAACTCGAGGGAGACAGGAGTTGCTTGACTAGGATGGTTACATGGTGGGTATGGTGTTGGATATTTGAATGGTAGAGGAGTGACTTAATCTGCACTGTTACTAAGGGGGATGCAAATTAAGCCTATAGGAACATAGTGGAATGGCTTGAAATATCGAAGTCGAGGCGATAGCGAGGCCTAGGCTTGGTAGAAAGACTGGCAAATCATCGATTTCATCAATTGGCGTTAGAAGACGGAGCTTGGAGCAGTGGCGTGCAGTTGCTTGGATGCTGGACTTGGAATGAGATAATCAAGCTTGTAGGCATGAGAGCATTGCCTGATAGAATGGGAACCTGGTGCTCTCAATGAGCTCCTTACGCCCCTTTATATAGTGAAATTTTTGATTTTAATGAATTGTTTTAGGTGAAATTTGTTGTTTTAAGTGATTTTACACCGTACCGATTTGATAGGTCGGCAGTGGGTGCAATGATTGATTGGATATATTTGTTTGAAATGATATATATAATTTAATTAATTATATATATATATATATATATGAATAAGATTATCTCTCAAGAGTAATTCGCCATGGCTTTGCTCCTCAGTTCATGGACATATGAGTCAAGGTAGACCGTCCATTCGCTGAGGGACAAGCACAAAACAGTAATATTAACAAAGAAATAGCCTATGTTTGAAGTAGGCCAACACAAAACATAGAACGCTGATGTACACAAGACACAATGAACAGAATTTAAGAACTGAAAGCAAAGACAATTCAATTTAATTCACACAAATATCTCACACAGTAGCTTCCCCCGCACTTTTCTATGACCCGGTTCGACGGAACAACAGGACACGTGTTGGACATAATCGCTTGCAGTGCTTGTAGCGGCGGGACCACGAACTACCGTTCTATAATGGCGGAGTCCTCACACTAGGTCCTTCTATTCGTCATGGTTTCAGCTTCACCGAGCAGCGAACAGAAACTGTCACGGAAAGTGCAGGGGACAGTTTCGGCTTCTCCGAGCGGCGAGCGACAATTAGGTCAGTGGGCCAGGCGGACTTGCGGAGCAAGCAAGCATAGACGGCCGGGATATTCTAAAACAGCATTGCGAGTAGTTGGAGAACTTTATTCCAAGCTGCATTTCAACTTAGAACGACATGGCGAGGCTAGCTTTATGCGGAGATTATTATGGCATAGCAGTAGGGCCGTGCGGGTTAATTCCCATTATTATACGCAAGCATTATAACAGAAGCTGAACTTCATTACTACGTTGAGTTGGAACGTTTATTCAGCACTTGAATTATAAAGACAAATAGTTACGTGATACTGCAACTGAACTTCGAATGAACATAGTTTTTCTCAATGAAATTACGACTATGCATTTCATAGCGCATTCCAAGTTACATTAACAATTTTTAAGCAAACGGAATGTTGTAAGCAAATGCACTTAGGAACATTAGCTCGTGCATTAATGCAAGTCAGTCTTAAGAAGTGTTATGAATTACCGAGTATGAACACAGCTACAGGGTGTTTCATAAACTTAGACACTCTGATAAAATAATTTTATTTTCTACAAGTAAAACTAAACCGCTGTGGAAATTGAACTTTCAACACTCAAAGCGAACATTGTATAGAACAGTGGCGTAACGTAGAAGAGGAATAGGGGGTCCGCTGTTTCTATGAACTTTTTCGTGAGGATTTGGACAATATCCGCTATGGATAACCAGAAGTTTATCATGTCGGAGTAAACGCAGACAGAGACGCGATGGCACCACGGAGCGATGGATTCGATTCCTGACGAGGAGGAGGTCTACCAGCTGATTCGCTTGGGATTCGAAGGCAATCGTCATTGCATGGATGGAATGATATTCACGCCGATCTTTCGAGAAATTCATTACATAGGGAAAATCGACGATCTTTGAAATTTAATAACAGCTGATTATGAGAAGGTACTGTAAGAGTTATAACTACCTGATACGATTATTTTCATGAATACTGGGCACACATGTATATTTTTCTAATAGGAGTGATACGATTGTTTAAGACATGGCTTTGGCTTTATATGCTTCGAAATGTTGCTAGAATATGGCGTGACCATATGAGATGGCAGGCATCATTATACGAAATTCTCACCATTGGTTGGCATTATTAAGCAGATGTTTGGTCTTTTAGACATTTTTTTCCAGCAAGGATATTTTTCATGAATAGTTTTTTTTTTTTTTGTGTAACGAGTATTTCGAGCTCGTGATCTGCAATTGATTATCTAAATTACTTCGTCAGTTCATTGCATACTAGCGAGTGTGTATTATTCATCAGTAGGGATTTTTTTCCATTGGATTGTTTGGAGATATTAAGATGTTATTCACTTTAGTGAATGAATATCGCTTTTATATGACAACTAGAAACTTGTTGATTCCTATCTGGTACATTCACTCATATAGTCTTCGAGATGGGGTCTTTCGTATTTATACGATTGTATGGTGGCTACTCATCTTACCCATCGCTTAGGGCACTATCATGATTAGTCGACGGGGCGAGGTCATTCGTATTTATACGATTGTACGGTGGTTACTCATCCTACTTGCCATTGAGGGACTCATTTTTATCATCCGAGTGTACATGAGATTGTAAGTGAATCAAACGAGGAACTACTAGTCACATATCAGTCGAAATTTTGTTAAATAAAGTAAAGATAAATGTCATCAGGGTTACATTTGTAATTCTTGTTTGCCAATCCAATATTTAGTTGCTATACTCTTTTGAGAGTACTTTCAGTTTAACAGCTGTTACAGCTGATGCTTTTGATGATTTTTATAATTGTGTTTGATACCTTTGAGAAGGATTTAAAGTAATTGAATCTTGTAAGATGAATCATTAATGGTCAGATTTATTTTAAGGCAGATCAGTATTGCAGATTTTGATATGAGAGATTATAGCACATTGGTATTTTTCTGTGATGTGAATTATGAGAATTGTAAGAGAATTTATGCTATTTGAAAGCAAATCTTGAATTACTAAGGTAATATTTTTCCAATTGTTTAAGAAGTTGTCTAGATGTGATCAGATTAATTACAGTTATTGGAGATTGTGTGCGTTGATAATTTGAAGCCAGTTATATATTTTTTGTAGATCATGCAACATGGTTAAGTGAAGTTTGTGATAGGCATTTTGTGGAAGTTGCCAAGTGATAGTTGCAATGTTGCTAATGCATTTTGAAGCAGACATGAGGTTGTTGAACCCAGTCTAGCGTAATTGTTGAGATTCATGCTGTATGTGCTGAATATTTATGGAGTTTTGTGGAATAATTGTGGTATTCAAATGTGATATTTGAAGAATTGAGGATATATAATGTAGTTGTGGATAGTCAGATCCAACGTGATGTCGTGAAGGCAATAATATTTTTTTGGCATGAAAATTTAAATACGAGATATAACTTGGAAGTGATAAAACTGTAAGACAACGTTCTATAACCCATATTAAACAATTTGTTAGGAAATTAAACAAATAAATAAAGTTGATAATACAAGATTTTCTGAGAATAATAATTAATGAAATAATAATCTGAAATTTAAGCATATTAATGATCTGACCTAATGAAATAAAAATCAGAATGACTAGATGAAATAATGAAAATCTAAATAACCAGAAGAATGAAATTTAAATAAATTGATAAATTAAATTTTGGAATAAATCAATGAATTAAATAAATGGATGAATTGAAGATTGAATAAATAAACTGACTTAAGTAAATTAATAGATGATTGAATAAATGATGAATAACTGAATTAGAAGGTGATAATTAACTAAAGAAGCTGATGATTAATGAATTTATATGGAATTAAAATAAATTAATTGAGATATAATTTGAGGAATTGCAACTTGAGTTGAGGAATTAAACAATTTGTATTGATGATTTAAGATGATTTAATCTGAAGTAGATGATAAAATAAGAGTGTGTGAATAATTAGAAAGCATAATGAAGTGATGATAATAATTTACATTTAAATGATTTAATGGTGATGAGTTGATGATTCTGACAGGAATATGTTGAATTTTGAAATGAGAATTAATGTGAGAAATATTTAATTTTGATGATGATAATAATGATGACCAATGAGAAGTGAATTTTCTATAATTCACAAACAAGTAATTATGAATGACAATGTAAATAGTGTAAATTAATTATTCAATGTTTAGGAGCATTTGACTAACATGTTCATTTAAATTATGCCATGCAAGCCATAAAATACGTGATATTTAAAATATGTGATTATAATATGTGTATGTTTAGACAGATTAATAACTTTTTCAAATCCACATTTATGATGTTAAAGTAAAGAGAAATTAGGTCTCAGGTATCACAAATGTCAGTGACGAAAGACATAGTGCTATAGTGATCCTGAGAACCCAAGAGAACTTTAAGAGATTTTTCTGTTTTATGTGGATGAAATATTTTTGATTAGAAAAGAGATGGTTCGATTTTTGGACAATGACAATTTAACGTTGGCATTCGACCATACTCTCAGGTAGGAGGTATATTTAAAATGTCTGTCTGACTATCAAAGTGAAATAAATCTGTTTTTATCTTAGTTGTGATCTGATGATGGTGTGATTTTCCTTTTTCTTTCTTGTCTTGAGTAAGGCTTAACCAGGAAAGGAGTTGGTTTGCTAGGAATTCAGTTGATGGCGCCCATTTATATTTGCATTTTTTTTTTATTAAACTTAAGCCCGTAACGACCCTAGAGATACTTTGTCTTGTGTTACCCACTGCTTTTTCGATAACTGAGCTGAATTTCCGACACATTCCTTATTTGACTAGAGGTTCATTTAACTCCGCTCTGTCCTGGAACTCCAGGAATGCGATGTAATAGCAGATGGGTCATCGCATCCCCAGGACGAACGGGTGCAGTATCATTCACTGAATAATTACATGCATCAGTATTATTCACTGAATAATTACATGCATCACTATCATTCACTGAATAATTACATGCATCACTATCATTCACTGAATAATTACATGCATCAGTATCATTCACTGAATAATTACATGCATCAGTATCATTCACTGAATAATTACATGCATCAGTATTATTCACTGAATAATTACAGGCATCACTATCATTCACTGAATAATTACATGCATCAGTATCATTCACTGAATAATTACATGCATCAGTATCATTCACTGAATAATTACATGCATCACTACCATTCACTGAATAATTACATGCATCACTATCATTCACTGAATAATTACATGCATCACTATCATTCACTGACCGACAGTAGTGGCTACGCGGGCTAAAGCGCTGCGTTAGGTCAAGGGGCCAAGCTCTCTGCTGACTCGGTAGACGCGTGGGTTCGAGCCCCACCGTCGGCTGTCCTTGAAATGGTTTTCCATGGTTTCCCATTTTCAACACCAGGCAAATGCTGGGACAGCACCTTCTGACAGGCCACGGCCGCTTCCTTCCACATCCTTGCCCAGTTTCATTCATCTTCATCCATTCCATCTCTCATCCCGACGCGCAGGTCGCCCACGGGCGTCGACTAGAAAGACCTGCACTCGGCCTCTCAGGAGGCTACACGACAAAAAAAAATCATTCACTGAATAATTGCATGCATCAGTATTATTCACTGAATAATTGCATGCATTAATATTATTCACGTATTAATGTTATTCACTGACTAGTATTAATACACGTATTTTTTTTAGGAATAGTAATTCTGTTTTAAGTTAATCTTCATAATAGGGCAGGAATCGTGTTGACTGACTGAAAAGTAGAAATTGATGGTTTGTACAGGCAAAACTGAAAAGAATGGCTTCAAAACTTCTCATATTCTTGGTATAAGGTTCTGACAGGAGTGAGGCGACTGCTGTTTATTTTATATATGGACCATTTTTGATGGTTGCTGGAGTGAGGCGACTGCTGTTTATTTCATATACGGACCGTTTTTGCCGAAGAGTATACACTGCGATTCGATTAGGTGGAAACGAGGGAAAGAATCTGTCTTATGCTGATGACCTTGTTGTAATTTGAGACTCCGTAGAAATCTTACATACCAACATGTTACAACTTGAACAGAAATTTAGGGAATACGGTATGAGAATCAGCATTTCAAGGAGGAATGTGATATCAGTTGTGAAGAAACACGAGAAAATTGAATGTAGATAGGAGGAACTAAATTAAAGCAGTTGGACCATTTAAAGTACTGTCCTTAAGCTGTGTATTCTCTCAGGATGATCGAGTGGAGAAGCCGATAGAGTCAAGGTGGCGAAAGGCCAACGCACTGAATTCTCAGTTGCGATCTACAGTATTCTGCAAGAATGAAATTAGTGTACCGACAAAACTCTCTCCACATCGCTCAGTATTTAGACCGACCTTGCTGTATGAAAGTGACACCTGGGTAGGTTCACGATATCTTGTTGATGATGATAATTGTTGTTTTAAGGGGCCTAACATCTAGGTTATCGGCCCCTAATGGTCTGGGTGATAGCGAAAATGTCAATGAAGTGGAAACCAGAACGAAAATTACGTGAGAAGGAAAATAATTACCAAAGGAACTCAGATTGAAACTACTCACAAAATGGAGAGCGGTAATACTTACAAAAGGGAATTTAGAACGAAAATACTCACAAAAGGAATAGATTGAAAAATACGCACAAAATGTAGGTTAAGTTCAAAATACGTACAAAATGCAATGCACAGTCGAAATACTTACAAAATGCAAGTGAAATTCAAAATAATTACAAAATGCAATTGAAATTGATAAATAATAATGGTATTGGTTTTATGTCCCTTTTAACTACCCTGGCTTTTAGAGACGCCGGGGTGCCAGAATTTTGCCCCGAAGGGGATCTTTAACGTGCCAGTAAAATTGAAATTGAAAATGCTTACAGAATGTATGGTAGATACAAACTATTCAATTGGATGGGCAATACTTACAAAATGCAATTTAGATTGAAAATACTTTAAAAATGTAATTTAGATTCAAAATACCCACAAAATGCAATTGAGAATCAAAATACTTGCCAAATGTGCACCCTACAAAATGCAATTCAGATTGAAAATACTTGCAAAAAGCAGTTTAGGTTGAAAATACGAAATTCAATTGAAATTCAAAATACTCGCAAAAGTTCCGCCCCCTATATTGAAAGACTTAGACTACTAAAAAGCAATTCAGATTGTCAATCCTTACAAAATGCAATTGAGGTTGAAAACACTCGCTAAATGCAATTTAGATCGAAAAAACCTACAAAATGCAACGTAGATGGAAAATACCTACAAAATGGAGTGTAGAGGACAAAAAAAATCGCTAAAGGAAATTTAGATACACGGGGAGCCAATTAACAAAAACAGTGCGGGAAACTTAAAGAGAAAAGGATATATAATGAAAAATAATGAAAAGAAAACAAGAGATCTGACCCCTCGAAGAAGGAGGGATCAGGAAAGATGAGACAAGGGCCAATTAAGGCGGGAAAGTGAAAGACTCCCTCGGCCTCGGATACCCTAATACCATCGGGGTCGGAAAAGAACAAGAGTTGACCAAGGGAGGTCGACAGGAAAGAAGACAGAGAGGAGCCCGGCACAAGTAAGTGGAAGCAATGCCGGACTCAGCAGGGGTCCCGTGGTCGCCAACCCACGTCCCACTAGATAAGAGCCCTGGGGGAGGTTCACGATATCTGATAAGTGAGCTAGAGGTAACTTACAGTACTGTATATGAGAGTAGCGCCAATGATTGCTGAGACAAATAGATGAGAGCAATGGCAGGAAGGTACTCGACAACGACGACGATGATGATGATAATTGTTTTTTTAAGGGGATAATATCGAAGTTTTCGGCTGATTTAGAAATTAAAACGTTGGATGAAGCTGTTATGAGCTGCACGAGTGCAGAACCTGATTTTACACTTGCACTTTGACGTGGATAATCTATCATGTTGCGGCTTCGGTAGCGTAGTTGGTAGCATGCTGAGCTTCTATGCCCAAGATCGCGGGTTCAAACCCGGCCGAAATCGTCGGATTTTTAAGAGCATTAAAAATCCGTAAGTATGCCTTCCTTCGGAGAGAAGTAAAGCCGGCGGTCCCATGTCATAGATTTATGGCATGTTAAAGAACCATCCACTAATTACACCTGTGTGAAGCTAAATTAGGTTAAAATGTAAACAACGCTCAGGTTCCTACGTTCGTCGCCAGGAGCCGACTGAGGTGGCGTCTAGTAGCCAAGTTCTGAACTAGTAGTTGTTGACGGTGGCGTTTGGTGGCAAACGTAGGAACTACTTCAAAAATTCAAAGTATGCAGTCCTTACTTGAATTAAGAAACAGAAACACACACTAATACAGTCATCACAATTAACACCGGTTATCAGACAGATTCTACACACAACCAAAGTACACGGGGCTACATGACCGCGTTGTCGCAGCCCCTAAACTGAGGAACCAACCAACCATCTATCATGGTCGTACCTTGTTTTATAATCTGGGGGACATTACCAATGGGAAATACTAACCATGATCACTACTGCGGCGGAAATATGTGTTAAATTACGTAGATAAGTTATGTGTTTTTAATTCTTGCTCATTCAACGACGGCAGCCATGTTTGTCAGGCGCATGAGGTCTCCTCAACTGTTACCAAGGCGTACACATTGACGTCACATTACTGTTACCAACATGTAGTACACAAAATACACCTTGTGTGAAAAAGCATTGATGGCAAAGCGATTGGTCTAGATAAAGATTAATGATGCCGAGTACTCCCACTGTGTGTGACAAAAAACCAGGGGTGCACATATTAGCAACCGAACAATTATTGATCCAGGCAAAACCTATTTATCTGGATAAAGATTATTGACGAGTAGTACTGTATGCGCGGGGTTGGCAATATTGTGTTTTTCCCATAATTCATGCTTATAATGGCGGAAATTTACTACCTGTAAGTTGTGATCTAAAAAGGGGAAAGGCGGGCGGGTTAGACAGTGGAGGAGTAAACATCTATTAGTATATCATTCCAGATTTATTCTTCATCATTACGGAAGGTACTTTGGCTAATTACTAATTTCGATAGTTTTGCAAATGTTATCGTAGGTTCCGTGCTCGTGCGGTGTTATAAAGCTGTTCAACTCAGTTGGTGGGGTCATGTGAAGAGAATGGGGGAGGAAGATTAATGAGTTCGGCTGTAGAGGGTAACAGAAGCAGAGGTTTACCTAGGAGACGATGGTTAGATTCAATGTTAAACTATTTAAAAGTGAGAGGTGGAGAAACAAAGGAAGCGGCATCGCTAACTACTAATAGGAAATCATTGAGGCGACTCGTTCGCAAACAGAACCTTGCACACAAGACTGGACGCTGCAAGGCATATATGAAACTTAATTGCAAATGAAAAGTCCTCTAAGATTCAGCTACCGTATTATTATATTATTATTATTATTATTATTATTATTATTATTATTATTATTATTATACATGAATACAAACAGTACAACACTGGTTTTTGTTGTTCATTTACGGACTTGTGACACTGTGGTCATCAAACCCGTGTTCTTATGTGTGTGTGTAATTGGTCTGATAACCTGTATCAATGTGATGGCTTTATTAATGTTTGTATTTGTAATAGGGTTATGAATTGGTTGGAGGTGATCTAGCCTGCAGTAGAAGTTGGCAACAATGGAACACCACCCCTTCTCAGTTCTCCCTGACGAAAATTGGTATACCCCTTTCCAGCCCTCCGACTAGAATTAGATTTTATAATACGAGTGTATATTTAACCCGCACATCAGGCGTGACATTCAAGAATTCTAACCACTATGCCATGAAGTGGTTCACAAAATAAAATTTACGATGCTTAAATATGAAAGATAGTGAGCGAGTTCCCTCTACTCAAAGTTTCAGGCTACACCATTGGAAATTTGACTTCTTCCTTATAATGAGCTTCAGGAAATAATGTCCAGACTGTTTATAACATTAGATTTATGGCTAAACAAATAAGTATGGTTAAAAATGCTAATTGGGTTGAGAAATATGTAAATGCCGTACTGACTTACCGATATCACTGTGCTCATCACTTCGTGTGACCAGATATGCCCCGTCCCGTTCAACAAACACAGGTTACCACGCACCGAGCCAGCTGCAGCCCCACTGAACTGTCGCAAGGAACTGACTGCACTTACTCAAGTTCGGTGATATCACAAAATTTAAACGGGTAACGTAAGCAAGAGTCAACTCACGAACTATTGACGAGTAAATAAATATATTTGACGGAGACGTACAGTAGGCTACACACAATCGAACCGTACTGAGACGTAGGTACCAAGTTCCGTCATTCAACATCAAGTTCAGTTCTTCCCCCACACTGAGAATCATCCAATCATGGGTATATTATTACTATTATATGTTTTTCAAAAGAAATATTTTTATCAATGTTACGCTCGGGAATGAGAACAGCTATGCTAATATTTGAAGTGGTGTAGTCGATGTTTGCTTAACAATTATCGTATTTTCCTACATACCACTTGCATATCAACAGGAGACTATTGAATATTTCCTAATGGATGTATATTATTATTATTATTATTATTATTATTATTATTATTATTATTATTATTATTATTATTATTATTATTATCACTATGCAAGATTTGGTGTAGTTGATAGTAATGACCCATTTTGAATGCCTTGTTGCCTTGGTAACCATATAGGCCTAGAACACTCGCGCGTTTAAATAATACTTTCGAAAAAGTGTTAATTTAGTGACCTTTTAGGGATCTTTGTTAGCTCTTGGTATGTTAGTAGCACTAATTTTAAAATTTAAAATAATACTTGGAGACGAGACATGAAAATATCCACCTTTTGAACGATTTTTTGTAAATTAGGGGCTACGAGCTCGTAATATCTCGCGACAAAATCTCGGGGCAAAATTCCGGCACCCCGGCGTCTCTAAAAGCCACAATAGTTGAAAAGGACAAAAAAAAAACCAATTTAAAAAATAAAAATATTCTAAACTCACCCAAGTTAACGGTGCTACATGACCACGATGTCGGAAAGCCCCTAAATAATCAAAAAACCTGTGTGACTCCACGAGGTTGGAGGCGAAAGGAGGAGAAGCTAGGTAGTGAAAGGGGTTGGAAAACACACTAACGTCCAATACGAGTGGCTTCGGTGGCGTAGTTGGTAGCATGCTGAGCTTCTATGCCTAAGATCGCGGGTTCAAACCCGACCGAAGTCGTCGGACTTTTGAAGAGCGTTAAAAATCTCTCAGTATGCCTTCCTTCGGAGGGGAAGTAAAGTCGGCGGTCCCATGTCGTATATTTATGGCATGATAAAGAACCTTCCACTAATTACACCTGTGTAAAGCTAAATTATAGGTTATATTTGACTGACGCTCTTAGGTTCCAACGTTCGTCGCCAGGAGCCGACTGCGGTGGCATCTAGAAACAAGGTTCAGAACTAGTTGGTCGTCGACGGTGGCGTTTGGTAGCAAAAGTCGGAATTACTTGAAAAACGAATGTTTGCAGTCCTTACTTGAATTAAAAAACAGATAACACACACTAATATAGCCATCGATTCTACACACATCCAAAGTACACGGGGCTACTAGACCACATTGCCGCAGCCCCTAAACTGAGGAACCAACCAACCAACGTCCAATACAGTTACAGTTACTAGAGGCTGATGAGAACACTTCCGTAGCAAGTAACGAGGTAAACGTTCCTCCCCTCTCACTTCCGCTGGGTCAGGAGAAGTCAGCTGGATTTGAACCACAGATGCCTTCCCGTGTACTGTATACCGCGCATTCAAAAAGCCACTGCCAGCTTGACTCGTTCACACCTTCTTGTTTTCTTTATGTACACTCTGTACTCTGCAGATGGAAAGGGACGAATTAATACAGTACTGGATCACTTTTACTCTCGTGTTAAGACTAAAGACCTGCGCGCATGCGGATATAGTTTGCATGGCTGTGCGGATAGCGGGTAAGCTGCGAATAATGTTTGGAGAAAATTTGCGGATAGCTCTTAGAATACAATCCGAACTGGTTTAATACTATTATTAGGACCCGGATGTATATGACATCATAATTAGTTTTCCGTTATGTTTTTTTTAATGATAAATGTAAGATGATGATTTAAGCTACTCTCATTTAAATTATGTCATCATTAGCTTCATTTTCCCTTTTCCAGTTGACACTGGGTGGGGGAAAATATGCTTTGGTTGGTTGGTTCTTAAGTTTAGGGGCTGCGACAACGCGGTCATGTAGCCCCGTGTACTTTGGGTGTGTGTAGAATCTGTCTGATAACCGGTGTTAATTGTGATGACTGTATTAGTGTGTGTTATCTGTTTTTTAATTTAAGTACTGAAACTTAGATTTTTTTTAATAGTTCCTACTTTTGCCGCCAAGCACCACCGTCAACGCTTACTAGGCCAAGTTCTGAACTTAGCTACTAGACACCACCGCAGTCGGCTCTTGGCAACGAACATAGAAACCTTAGAGCGTTGTTTACATTCTTAACCTATCCAATTTAGCTTCACACAGGTGCAATTAGTGGAAGGTTCTTTAACATGCCATAAATCTATGACATGGGACCGCCGGCTTTACTTCCCCTCCGAAGTAAGGCATACTGAGGGATTTTAACGCTCTTAAAAATCCGATGGCTTCGGCCGGGTTTGAACCCGCTATCTTGGGCATAGAACCTCAGCATGCTACCGACTACGCCACCGAAGCCGCGGCAAATACGGTTTCTCTCCACTTTGCTTTGCTCTGTCGTTCCACCATTCCTCCTCCAACACAGTATTCCAATCCAGGTTCCGTTTTCTAATACTATTCCCTTCCGAATCCATCCAACGCATTCTTGGTCTTCCTCGTCCTCTCTTCCCAGTCATCCGTCGTTCCAGTGCTCGTCTTGCTAGCCTTACTTCATTCATCCGTTTGACATGTCCAAACCATATCAATCTGTTTTGCTCCAGTTTGTCATTTAGTTTCTGTACTCCCAGTTCTTTCCGTATATCTTCATTTCTCACTCTGTCCTACCTCGTTTTCTGGACCATACTTCTCAGGAATCTTATCTCAGCTGCTTGTACTCTGCTCTCATCTCTCTTAGTCATTGTCCAAGTTTCCGCTGCATATGTCATTATAGGAACATAATATGCTTTGTACATAACTTCTTTAGCCTTAATTGGTATATCCTTGTTCCATACTAGTCCCCGTAACTGTTGGTAGAAAGCACTCCCGAGTTGTATTCTTCTGTTAATTTCCAAATCTAGTCTTCCATCTTCAGTCAGTTCACTTCCCAAGTATTTGAAGTGTTTCACTACTTCCAATTCCTTATCTCCTACTTTGATCACTCCTTTTCCTTCTTTCTTATCTCTACTCATCACCACTGTTTTACTCTTCTCCACATTTATCTTCAATCCCCATTGCTCAATCTTTTCATTTATTACGTCTAACTGTTCTTGAACCTCCATCTCATCCTCGCCCCAGATCACAACGTCGCACAGTGTGTCGAATCACATATCTAGGTGGAAAAAATTCACTGTGGCAAATGAAAGTGAAAACTGACTCATTCGATAGTGAACAAACCAGATGGTGACCTTCGGTCTTCCTTTCCGCTCTCTGGTGCGTAGGAGGGAGGTATAGGTGCTGAAACGTCTTCCTGGCAGTTATCAGGTCATTTGATAGGTGGTGTCGGAGTGAACCGAACGTTGTGATTCTTGTGAGTTCAACGAGGTGTTGTCTTCTGCGGCTCATGGAATAGTGAAAAGAGGTATGTGTTCGCACTTTTAGGGGACGTGGTGGCTCAGCGGTCTAGCTGTATGCCTCTCACCAAGGCGGTCCGGGTTCGATTCCCGGTCAATGCATGTGAGATTTTCGAAGTGAAATGCCATGTCCTGTGGTTCGGATTCCACGTAAAAAGGAGGTCCCGTGGCTCATGATCTCGAGATTAACGGTCACGTTAAACTACAAGCTTCTTCTTTGTTCGCACTTTTATGCGTAATAGAAGCTTTCTGCACTAATTAAAGTATTTACTTTATGAGTGCCTCATGGTGCCACTTTACTTTAAACGTCATTCGATAGGAAATGTAATGTAGATTCAGGATCTATAGTGGTTTGGTTGCGCACGAATGTGCATGATGGTTTATTTTCTTATTTTCAGTGACTATGTGGGCATTACCGCGAGAAGAATTTTTCAACGCGTGGCGGTCGTGTCGTAAATAAGGGCGTACAGACGTCATATTTCAATATGTTATGAATTCATTTGATCCTACAACTCTTACTGACACAGGTGTAGGAGCTAAGAAACAAAATTAAGTTGATATCCCATAATATTAACAAAAATGGTAGAGTGCAGGAAGAACAATGCCACGTACATAGGTAATCTACCTATGGAAGCTATTGAGTTACTTAATGACCCCCAAGGAACTTGGACATCAAATGATGAAGACCAGTATAGCAATGACTACGATGCTCTTGACTCTACGGAAGAATCAGGTGACGAATGAACATTAGACATTTGTTATTATTAAGGGGAGTGAGATTAATGAGAACATTACTTGACGAATGGACGTTTTCTTTTTATTTGCAATAGGAGAAATAGGCCTAATATTCAATATATGTTGTCTTTATTTCCATGCTTTTCTAGAGAAATAATATTGTTTTCTTGTGTGAAGTATGTTTACTAAAACTACGTCATTAACAGGACTGTAAAATGACATTTTGTTATAATGAAATTGTTTGTATGATTTTGACAAATTTTTATTTTAATTTTTCAGAAAAAAAGTTATTTTTTGTGCATATTTTGTTGTTATATGTTTAATAACAATTTAATATACTTTTTTTTAAATCTGGATGATTGCCAACTGGATACAGGGACTTCATCTATTCCCTCAAATAAGGTGTAACAAGAATACTTGACGGAAAGTCTCATTGTTATTCGTATTTTATCCAGTTTTAAATAGTATGCTTACCACTGTCATAAACTATCATATACACATTATCAATTAATATGATAAAATTGGTCCGGCCAGATCAAACATAAAATGCCAGCGTTTCGCCCCAGTGTGCCGTTGGGCTCGTCAGTTGGTACAGACACACCTCACCAATACGCATGGCTAGCACATACTGAGAAGGCCATCACCAGACACAAAATACAAGTACTATTGACGTCACGAGTGATGCCAATGTGCTACGGAAGTCAAGCTCCCTTTCATACAAACAAAAACCTTGATAATTTATCTGATCAAACGGAAATAACATCGTATTCCCATTCGGGAATATCCATAACCTATTTGGATTGCCAAGGTAAGGTTTTTGTTTGTATGAAAGGGAGCTTGACTTCCGTAGAACATTGGCATCACTCTTGACGTCATACTACTTGTATTTTGTGTCTTGTGATGGCCTTCTCAGTATGTGCTAGCCATGCGTATTGGTGAGGTGTGTCTGTACCAACTGACGAGCCCAACGGCACACTGGGGCGAAACGCTGGCATTTTATGTTTGATCTGGTCGGACCAATTTTATCATATTAAGTTAATTGATAATTTATCTGATCAAACGGAAATGACATCATATTCCCATTCGGGAATATCCATAACCTATCATATACACATCCAAATCGTGATTTTTACTACCAAAAATGGATAATTCTTGTGTTGCTTTCGGTCTTTTTACACCTCACCTTACCCCTCACCCCTATATATCTACCCCCCCCCCCCCTCGAAGATCGTACACTTTAGGCGATGCCAGAAATGAATTCAGCGACCTCGAAAATGGTATATTGCCAACTTTTAATAGAATCCCAGCACTATTACCGAAGTTATTAATTTTTTCCACCTAGAATAGGGATTTGACACACTGTGCGTCGTCTGCAAACAACATTACCTTCATCTTTGCCCTACTATATCCTTTCATTGCTGCCTTCATGATGTCATCCATCACCATTACGAACAATAATGGTGACAACACACTTCCTTGCTTTAGTCCAGTCTCAATTTTAAACCATTCCGATGTCCCGACTCTAGTCTTCACACTACTGTAGCACTCCATGCACATTCCTTTTATCATGTCTCTCAGTTCCTTGCCTATCCCCCTATTTGTTAAGCTTTCCCAAACTTTTGTTCTAGGGATGCTATCATAGGCCTTTTCTAGATCAATAAAAGTCATTACCATATCCTTCCCATATTCCCAACTCTTTTCAATGTTCTGTCTCAGAATGAAAATGGGTTCCACTGTTGACCTGCCCCCTCTAAATCCAAACTGCTCCTCCTCTATTTGGCTTTCTACCTTTACTCTAATTCTTCTTTCTATGATTCTTTCCATTACTTTGGCAACAAGCGAGATGATGGTGATTCCTCGGTAGTTACCACACACCTTCCTGTCTCCTTTCTTGAATATTGGCAATATTATTCCCTTTTTCCAGGCTTCAGGTACTTTCTTCTCTCTCCACACACTCCTGAGAAGTCTGTATGTCCACTGCAGTCCCACTGGTCCTGCCGCCTTGATCATTTCTATTGCCACTTCGTCGATTCCCACAGCTTTCCCTATCTTCATCTTCCTAACTGCCCATTCCACTTCTGCCATAGTAATGTCTGGTTCTTCCTCCACCGTTTTGGCTGTTTGCGTAACTTCTGCGCATGCCTGGCGTCTCACCTTCAACAGCTCGCTGAAATATTCTTTCCATCTGTCCGTTATCTCTTCTGGTTTTGTCAATATTTCACCTTCTTTGTTTTTCACGAACCCAGTGTTCACCTTTTCATTCCTTCTGCTTTTTATAATTCCAAACAGCAATTTCTTTCCACAATGTAAATGCTCCCTTATTTCCTGAGTGAATTCTTCCCAGCTTTTCTTCTTTTCCTCTGCAATTACTTTCTTGCAATCTCTGTTTTCTTCTATATATTTTGCTTTACTTTTTTCAGTCCTTTTTGTTTTCCATTCCTTCCAAGCTTTCTTCTTCTCTCTTACCTTTTTTTTTTCACTCTATCATTCCACCATTTTGTCGCCTTTTCCCGTACCTTTCCTGATGTTCTACCACATGTTTTTTCTGCACTGTTTACAAATGCACTCTACTTTTCCCATTCTTGTTCCACATGGGTAATATGCGTCCTTGGTATCTGTTCTTGCAATTCTCTCTTAAACTCTTCTGCAACCTCCTTTTCCTTTAGTCTCTGGACCTTAATCTTTCTTTCCCTTTTTTCTGATAATCTCATGACCTTTCCTACTTTTTATTTTGCTACCACTGCCCTATGGTCTACTCCAAAGGCTTCCTCTGGCATGGCTGTGACATCCATTAGCTCTTTCCGATGTCTTTTTTCGACTAATACATAGTCTATCAGCGTTTTCGTTCTTCTATCTCCCCATCTATACCTCGTTATCTTCTGACTATTTTTCTTTCTGAACCACGTATTCCCTATAATTAATTGGTTCCGCTGACAGAAGTCCATTAAGAAATCCCCTTCTGGATTTTTACTGCCATAACCATATGGTCCCAAAATCTCCTCTCTTCCTTGTCTGTCTCTTCCCACTCGTGCATTCAAATCTCCCATTACTATTATTTCCTTATCCTCTATACATTTTTCCACATCTTCTATGAATTCTTCTAAGTTTTCTTCTTTATTCCCCGTTTGTGGGGCATATATTTGAAACAGATCTTTTGTCCCTGTCTGGAACTGTATCCTTCCTATGATTATCCTGTCACTTATCTTCTTCACCTCTTCCACGTACTCTAGGATACCCTTTCTTATAATCATTCCAACTCCATTAAATTATGTCATCAAGCATAATTAACACTCCCGATAGGAATGGGTTGCTATTCTGGCTGTATAGTATTATTTTTAAACACATCACATGACACACATAGCCTAGGTGAACGACATTTTCCTCAAATGTCTACATACTGTATGTTGCTTTAATAATTTATGCATGATCTAATTAAAAAGACGTATTGTATTGCCAGTGGATTGAGATAACAAACGTGCGAATGCGCAAAAAGTCTTGTGGATGCGGGGCGAATGCGGATAACAGTCGTGAGGATGGGGAGCGGATGCGTATAACAGTCGTGTGGATGCGGGGTGAATGCGGATAACAGTCGTGAGGATGGGGAGCGGATGCGTATAACAGGCATGCGGATGCGGGGCGGATGCGGATAACAGTCGTGAGGATGGGGAGCGGATGCGTATAACAGGCATGCGGATGCGGGGCGGATGCGGATAACAGTCGTGAGGATGGGGAGCGGATGCGTATAACAGTCGTGAGGATGGGGAGCGGATGCGTATAACAGGCATGCGGATGCGGGGCGGATGCGGATAACAGTCGTGAGGATGGGGAGCGGATGCGTATAACAGGCATGCGGATGCGGGGCGGATGCGGATAACAGTCGTGAGGATGGGGAGCGGATGCGTATAACAGGCATGCGGATGCGGGGCGGATGCGGATAACAGTCGTGAGAATGGGGAGCGGATGCGTATAACAGGCATGCGGATGCGGGGCGGATGCGGATAACGTTTTGTTTATCCGCGCAGGGCTCTAGTTATGATCAACCACAACTCTTGCTATCGAAGCCACAATGACTCCTGCTAAACTATGTCAGTACTGTAAGTTGTGAAGTGCTCAGTTAAAAGCTCAATCCAAAACTGATTGAGAAGGACCGAGACAAAAACAGGCATCTGTTGATTGACAGCTCATTAAAGCGTCCATTAGGGAACAGGCAATTAGCCGTACACTTTGACGAGTAAGACGGAGAACAAAAGAAGGAAGACCTATGTGAACGCTCCTTGTTAACAATAGAATAAACTGTTACAGCAGACAGGGTAGGCTTTCACAGGATGCCTGGAAATTTTCTAAACACTGCATTTTGGAACTTGTAAACTTTCCGTTAAAATGCGTAGCGTATTCCGTTGTCCGCTTAACACAGTTACCGTTTAATGAAGGGAATTTAACACGTTTTTCACCCCTTAATTTCACGGGACCGGCAGTAATTTTCATTCAAGACAAGTTTCCGTCCATTGAGGGATTATTATTATTATTATTCCATACAATATATTACATGAGGCTAGTTATTCTATTTGCGACTAGCTGCGTGGAACAGCAGTAACGTTCTCGCCTGCTGAACCCAAGATAGCGGGATCAAATCCTGGCGCAGTCAGTTGATATTTGAGGGTGAGCAGATGCGAGGGTTCCCTGTCAGTAGATTTACTGGCACGTTAAAGATTCCATTCGGGATGAAATTTCGGCACTCCGGTGTCTCTAAATACCGCAGTAGTTAAAAGGGACGTAAAACTAATAACATTATTATTATTCTATGCTTGCCACGGTGGGTGAGTGGTTATAGTGTCGGACTACCAACCCCAAGATTGCAGGTTCGCCCCTGGCCATGGTAAGTGATTTTTGAAGGCGACAAAAATCACGATACTCATGTCATACGTTGTTGGCATGTTAAAGAACCCATTTGAATTCAGTAGGCCGTGTTCAATGGCAAAATTAATCTCGGGATTTTCCGCCAACACAAAGTTCCTCCATTCTCTACTTGAAAGCGCTGTAGAGTCAAGGAGTTTAGATATCTAACCTCCTTGACTTTCATAGCGTTCAAAGGAACGACGAATTTCGACATGCAAGCTACCCTCTGGGTGTCAATTAACAAAGCTTGCACCAGGCACCCGAGGCCATACGATATTATTATTATTATTATTATTATTATTATTATTATTATTATTATTATTATTATTCTATATGCATTAACTGGGGCACATGGCCTCAATGTTTTGCCCCTCAATTCAACATTCACCACCACTCAACAAAAGTTGTCATAGAGTGGATGTGGATGAAAGAATAGGAAATGCTCCATATCGTATGAAAATAGACGAATTAGTGCTCTACGATTATACAATGATCACTACTAAACTGCAGTATATTTAAAATATAAAATAGAAATGTGTTTTAACAATTGTTTTAGAAATATATTAAGAAGTTTGTGTTTTATCGAAATTAGTAGGCTCACCTTGGAAATGCACTATTCAATTCTGAGATACATTCCTTCAGCATCATACAGACATCCAAATTATTCAAGTCCTTAAAACCCGATGCTGTTTGTTTTAGAGAATGTATTTGTTGCACTTACGATATTTTGTTCCAATTTGTTTGTCTCTATTGTATTGTACCGAAACTTTAGAAGCTTCCATTTACGAGTGAGCCTTGCGTTTGTCTCAGATACACGTAAGAAAACTTTTCTGTTCTTCGTTACATTCAAATGTTATCCTGGGAATCCCCCACTGCAGTCCAGGGCGAGCTTAAATGAAGAGTGCAATAAGAAAAGAGTTGGAACAGTAAAACTAAAATGGACCGTGATCGTTCCCTCCATTTCATTTACTTAAGGGCGAGAATGTGTGTGCGTTATAGAGCGCGCGGCACTTGTGGAAACTGAGCTCCCGCCACTCCGTGCCGCACCACTATCCCTTAAAACGCTATCAACAGAGAGCTGCTTCTTCAGCCACTCTATTACACAGGACTGGTTTACATCCTGGCCCTCTCAGCTCGTTAGCAAAATTAATTTACAAACCGTCGCATTCCATGTGGCCTGTAGAGTAGCTCTAACAAGGTTTATTATTATTATTATTATTATTATTATTATTATTATTATTATTATTATTAGGCCTCCGTGGCTTAGGCGGCAGCACGCCGGCCTCTCACCGCTGGGTCCGTGGTTCAAATCCCGGGCACTCCATGTGAGATCTGTGCTGGACAAAACAGAGGCAGACAGGTTTTTCTCCGGATACTCCGGTTTTCCCTGTCAAAATTTCATTCCAGCAACTCTCTCCACTATCATTTCATTTCATCTGTCATTCATTTAATCATTGCCCCAGAGGAGTGCGCCAGGCCTCGGCAGCCGGCACAGTTCATATCCTCGCCGCTAGTTGGGGGCTTCATTCATTCCATTCCTGACCCGGTCGGAGACTGGAAGCAGGCTGTGGATTTTTTTCATTATTATTATTATTATTATGATTATTATTAACCGACAGTAGTGGCTACGCTGGTTAAAGCACAGCATTAGGTCATGTGGCCAAGCTCTCTGCTGACTCGGTAGACGCGTGGGTTCGAGCCCCACCGTCGGCCGTCCTTGAAATGGTTTTCCGTGGTTTCCCATTTTCAACACCAGGCAAATGCTGGGACGGTACCTTCTGACAGGCCACGGCCGTTTCCTCCCACATCCTTGCCCAGTTTCATTCACCATCATTCATTTCATCTCTCATTACCTCCTCTCATGAGGTTGGCGTCAGGAAGGGCATCCGGCCGTAAAAACCATCGCCACAAATACTTCCATCGCATCTCATCCCCGAACCCGTTGGAAATCGGGAATAATAAGGGGTAGACATACAATTATTATTATTATTATTATTATTATTATTATTATTATTATTATTATTATTGCCTTTATTGGTGACGCAGTTAGGGCTCTTGACCCTCTCTTACACTTAACCACATTAATACAATACAATAAACATATTATGGCGACAAAATTAAACAATAATAATAGACATTGATAATGACTTTCACACTCTCATTCACTCATCCAGTCACACTTGTTGTCGGTCAGCAGCGTTCAGCAGGCTGCCCCAGCAGGTGGTCTTGAATTTATATAGTGAAGTGGTGCCCCTGACACTGACTGGAAGGGTATTCCACAGCCTAGACCCCACCACCACATGAAAAGAGTTGTTGTATATAGAGGAGCGATGAATAGGAATGGGGAGGGAAGAACCAGAGCGTGTATTATTACCATGGAAAGAAGACAAGTACTTGAATATATTTGATAAGTATAGTGGTCTATCGTCAGACAATAATCAGAAAATCTGGACAAGAATGTGATATGATCGACGTAGTTCAGGTTTCAGCCAGGAAAGAGCGCAATAATAGGAAGTGATATGTTTATCATAGCTCAGATCGTAGATAAATCGTATGCAAGAGTTAAGAGCTCGTTGAAGTTTCAAAGTTAATATTTTGGTTCCGTCTACAAGAATAACGTCACTGTAGTCAAGAATAGGAAGTATTAGTGTCTGTATGAGTAGGATTTTTACTTTAAATGGTAAAATATCTTCATTTCTTTTGAGGGACTGGAGCGTTGCGAAAATCTTCTTGCATACACTCTGTACATGTTCAGACCAGTTAAGAGTCTGGTTTATTATCACACCTAGATTTTTCACTGTAGGACAGTATGAAATTTCATCGTTGTTCAGTACAATTGGGGGAATAATTTGATCTCGGAGTGACGTCAATAGTTTTTGAGAGCCAATTATGATAACTTGTGTTTTGGAGGGATTCAAAAGAAGGGAATTTTCCTGAGAATATTTTCCAAGTCGTTGAAGGTCAGCGTTGATAGTTTCAATTGTCAATGGAATGTCATTTGTCTTGCAGTGGGAGTATATTTGCAAATCATCTGCATATAGGTGATATTTGCAATGCTAACATTGTAAAATGCGTAGGTATGTTTACCATATTGATTTGGTAAAGTTTGATCCGTATTGGATACTGCTAATTATTTATTTAATCCACCTTGTATATAGCCTATGTGATGAAAAATGAAAATCCACAGCCTGCTTCCAGTCTCCGACCGGGTCAGGAATGAAATGAATGAAGCCCCCATCTAGCGGCGAGGATATGAAGTGTGCCGGCTGCCGAAGCCTGTCGCACTCCTCTGGGGCAATGATTAAATGAATGACAGATGAAATGAAATGGAATGATAGTGGAGAGTGTTGCTGGAATGAAATTGTGACAGGGAAAACCGGAGTACCCGGAGATAAACCTGTCTGCCTCCGTTCTGTCCAGCACAGATCTCACATGGAGTGACCGGGATTTGAACCACGGACCCAGCGGTGAGAGGCCGGCGTGCTGCCGCCTAAGCCACGGAGGCTCTAGCCTATGTGATGTTGAATATTATTTAAACGTATATGTTTCGACATTCATTGCTATCTTCTTCAGCGTTTAATATTAATAAAATAAAATGGATATTAATCCCGTTTTCCAACGGGGTCGAGGATTAGATGCGATGAACCACGTGGATATAGTTTCTAAGACCGGATGACCTTCCTAACGTCAACCCCACGAGAGGAATTAATGAGAGATGAAATGAATTAAGATGAATGAAAGTTCAATTTCAAGTAGTTCCATCTTTGGCTAACAGACGCCACTGTCACTAATCTAGTGGCGAACGTTGGAACTTGATAGAGCGTTACCTAACCAGCCAAATAAAACCTAGAATTTTTTCTACACACCACCAATTGCAGTGAGAGGCCATAACTCTATGATATGGGCTCATCGGCCCCCTCCGAAGGAAGGCATACTGAAGGATTTTAACACTTTTAAAAATCCGACTACTTCGGCCAGGTTTGAACCCGCGACCTTGGGCACAGCAGTTCAGCATGCTACTGACTACGCCACCGAAGCCACTAAATGGATATCCTTACAATAATTTGATTAAATAAATGTTCCAATACTTTTTTTTTAACTCTTAGAGGGAGTTGTTTCTAAACTGTATCAATGGAGTTGCGATGAATGGTGGTGAAATTGTAAACATTGATAGAAGAAATTGAGATTTCTAACTTCGACATCTGGCAAATTAAACTGAATGTTCGGATATCGAGGTTCAAATCCGAGCGCTGAGAATGGCCACCCTGAGTGTGGATCTTTTTCGTGCTTCTTCATACTCATACCGGACAAAGGCTGGGATGGTACCTTATTTTAAGTTCCAGGCACCTGCCCAAACATGTACAATTACAGGCAGTATTACAGCCACTACAATAACGCCGGTTACCACACAAGTACAAGGGAGTGATGATCAAGATAGACCCTAATTGAATCAAGGTTGGTTGGCCGGTTTCTTAGTTTAGGGGCTGCAACAACGCGGTCATGTAGCCCCGTGTACTTTGGGTGTGTGTAGAATCTGTCTGATAACCGGTGTTGATTGTGATGACTGTATTAGTGTGTGTATCTGTTTTAATTCAAGTAAGGACTGCAGACATTCAATTTTTCCAAGTAGTTCCTACTTTTGCCGCCAAACGTCAACGACCAACTAGTTCAGAACTTAGTTACCAGAACCGCAGTTGGCTCTTGACAACGAACGTAGGAACCTAAGAACGTTAGTCAAATGTTTAACCTATATACAGTGAGTCCGGAAATGTTCTCCGCAGGGCCTACGTGCGTCTGCGAGAGCTAGCTACAGCAGTTACGTTGGTAGCACGGCTGCCGCTTGCATCATAACAAATAAACAGTAAACTTTGTACTCACCACAGCCATTCATAACAGATACTGGAACCATTCACAGTACATCACTCTTTTTCCGTAATCAGTTTGTTTTAATTCATGAACCACGGTAAGTTTATAAGGGAACAACTGAAGCTTGTCTCTTACAGCTTTATGTGCTGTCGACTTAGAGATTCTTGTTTGTTGAGCTTATTTTCGTGTTTATTTACTTGGACTACGCAGCATTATACCGGAGATTTCATCAAGTTTTTCGTCTGTTAAAAGCGTAGGCCTGCCTGTTCCCGGTACATCGTGAACTGAGCCAGTCACACGAAATTTACTTACCAAATCCAGAACGGTATCACAGTTTGGACACTTTGAATTAGGAAATCGCGCCTGAAATCTTAATTTTACATTTTCTGTAAACCAATCGCCTTCGCGAAAAACGTATTCCACCAAAAAAAACTCTCTCTTCAGTAGTAAACATTACCGCCTGTATACTGTTGCACTCTTCCAATAATCTATCTGAACGCTCGCTTACTGCAATACACACTGAAGACATACAGGCTCGCTCGCTTATCGCAATACACACTGACAGCCCACATGCGGGAGTCGGGAGTCCCCCTTTCAAGGACACAGTGCAGCGAACTAAACTTATGACTCAACCACTCACAGCTGAACGTACCCACTGCGGAGAACATTCTCGGGCGCACTGTATAATTTAGCTTCACACAGGTGTAATTAGTGGAAGCTTCTTTAACATGCCATAAATCTATGACATGGGACCGCCGGCTTTACTTCCCCTCCGAAGGAAGGCATACTGAGGGATTTTTAACGTTCTTAAAAATCTGACAACTTCGGCCGGGTTTGAACCCGCGATCTTGGGCATAGAAGCTCAGCATGCTACCAACTACGCCACCGAAACCGCTTAATTGAACCAACAACACATTATGTTGACAAACTGCTGCTTCACTTTCTGTTACAATAGGCTACCATTAGCCAGGGAAACGGGAAGGCCACTCGCATCGTCCTTGTTACATTGCATAATGGCACATGTTATCAGTATGTTGCGTCCGCAAAGCGTAACAAGCAGTGGGAGTAGAGTCAATACTAGTCTATCATTAGAGAGAGCATGTGTGAGAAAGGTGAGTGAACTGGAGTAGCAAGCATTCCTTCCAAGAGTTGGTGAAGGAATACAATACCTTCCCCCGGGCTAATCATGGGATCTCCTACGTCCTTGGAACTCATGGGACTGTCCGTTCGTTGTTTTCTCCCACTTAAATTCAATACGGTAGTCCTCCTGAAGCGTTTACGTAATTCTACACACGATCTCAAAGTATCGTAAGATTTTATAATACGCCTTTTGCTAATAACTGGTCCAGAAGAAAGTTGCAGGGTATACAAGTAAGATAAATATGCTGAATTCTTGGAGAGTGAGGATATTATCGTTGTAAATAAAAGCAAAAAGATAAGTAAATGCGTGCAGACATGAACCAGAAAACAAGCAATAAACAACCAAACAAGTACAAAATAAACAAGCACACAACTAAGGAATGGACTCACAAGAGAATACATAACCATCCAAGTAAACAAACCAACAAGAAACATGCGTAAACGAACACTAACCTAAGTAAACAAGCTAGCACCAACGAACACATGAACGAGTTTGACAACCACGAAACCCATTTTCAAGACGACTGAGGTGGGAATCGAACCCACGCTCTCCCATAGCACAAGGTACCGCCTTAGCGCACTCGGCCACCGTAACCGGTTCTGTATTATTTATGCAAAATAATAAGTCACGTTACAATAACTACACACATCAAAAAAAGTTTTGCATCACCTCGGTTCCCAGATCTCCGGCATATAGACGTTGACTGTGTATATTGTATCCAAGATACAGTCCCTTTGACTGTTCATAGATGTCACTAAAACTGCTCAAAGATGTAAACAACCATGCATGAGCAGGGCCTATTAGACGGAGGGGGTACGACAGCCGATCAGTTCCAGTCATTCCACCAGGACGAAGGTACGCTGCTCATGTTGTCTGTAGTTCTACCATGCCTAGAAGGTCAATACCGCAGTTCGATCGCGTCCGCATTGTTACTTTGTGTCAAGAAGGGCTCTCAACAAGGGAAGTTTCCAGGCGTCTCAGAGTGAACCAAAGCGATGTTGTTCGGACATGGAGGAGGTACAGAGATACAGGAACTGTCGATGACAGGCCTCGCTCAGGCCGCCCAAGGGCTACTACTGTAGTGGATGACCGCTACTTACGGATTGCCGCTCGGAGGAACCCTGACAGCAATGCCACCTTGTTGAATAATGCGTTTCGTTCAGCCACAGGACGTCGTGTTTCAACTCAAACTGTGCGCAATAGGCTGCATGATGCGCAACTTCACTCCCGACGTCCATGGCGAGGTCCAGCTTTGCAACCCCGACACCATGCAGCGCGGTACAGATGGTCCCAACAACATGCTGAATGGACCCCACGGAATTGGCATCACGTTCTCTTCACCGATGAGTGTCGCATATGCCTTCAACCAGACAATCGTCGGAGACGTGTTTGGAGGCACCCTGGTCAGGCTGAACGTCTTAGACACACTGTCCAGCGAGTGCAGCAAGGTGGTGGTTCCCTGATGTTTTGGGGTGGCATTATGTGGGGCCGACGTACGCCACTGGTGGTCATGGAAGGCTCCGAAACGGCTTGACGATACCTGAATGACATCCTCCGACCCATAGTGCAACCATATCGGCAGAATATTGGAGAGGCATTTGTCTTCATGGACGACAATTCTCGACCTCATCGTGCACATCTTGTGAATGCGTTCTTTCAAGATAACGACATCGCTCGACTACAGTGGCCAGCATGTTCGCCAGACATGAACCCTATCGAACATGCCTGGGATATGTTGAAAAGGGCTGTTTATGGACGTCTTGACCCACCAACCACTCTGAGAGATTTACGCCGAATTGTCGTTGAGGAGTGGGACAATTTGGACCAACAGTGTCTTGATGAACTTGTGGTTAGTATGCCACGGCGAATACAGGCATGCATCAATGCAAGAGGACGTGCTACTGGGTATTAGAGGTAGTGGTGTGTACTGCAATCTGGACCACAAATGCTGAAAGTCTAGCTGTATGATGGTACAACATGCAATGTGTGGGTCTCATGAGCAATAAAACGAGCTGAAATGTTGTTTGTGTTGATCTCTATTCCCTTTGTATTTAACGGTTCCGGAACTCTTGGAACCGAGGTGATGCAAAACTTTTTTTGATGTGTGTACATTTGATGCTTCAGATGTTGTCTGTAGAGTAATAAGTCAATGGACTCAATTTCTCAATCACATCAAGTTGGCAGTCCCCCAACAACTACTTTCATACAGAAAAAGAACTATCCTGAAAACAAGACATAAACTGCAACCTAGAAAACCTGTTTATCAATAACATATTGTAACATGCTCACATTTTGCTGTTCAATTCAAGTTACTCTTCTAGCGACCTTTTGACATACACTTGTGGTAATATAAAACATGACTCGAAATCTCGAGAAAGGTAGGTATTAACTAACGGAAGAAACGTGTGAGGAAACATATCAGAAATACACGCAAAGATATATCTGTCAAAGTACGGTATGCTGAAAGACGAATTCTTTAACTGCATAAATGCACATTCAAAAAGATATGATGCATCAAACTGAAACCATGCAAAGACTTTGTATTTGCAATTAAATCATGCACATAGTATGATTATCTTCTCTCCTACTTAAGCAATCAACTCCCACGACGACAGCACTAGCGGCCGATCACCACACACAACCTTGTTCGAACGCTAGAAGGGGAATGTCTAGTGTGACAGATCCACTTCACTATGACCCATTTGCTGACACATTACACAAAGTAATTGGTCAAACAAATTATCCAATGTAGAGACAAATTTTAAAAAATACTAGCTGACCCGGCAGACGTTGTCGTGCCTATCAAAGAAAGTGTTGTAACTTTGTATCTTGAAGTGCTTTTGGATACACAATTTTTTTTTCAATTTCTGTTAACTGCCTCTAAACTATCGTGAAATGAATTAACTAATCTAGAAACATTCGTGAGAGCGTGCACAACAACTCTCCAAAGTTTCATCGCAATCGGATGAACGGCATATAACGCATACGGGATTTTGTTTAAATGATTCGTGCGCAGTCACTCATTTGTTGAATCTACTCGTGCTCTACCAACTGTGAAATAGATTTACTAAGTTAGAAAGCTTCACGTAAGTGTACACAACAACTCATCAAAGTTTCATCGCAATAGATGAATAGTATATGAACGCATACGGGATTTTGTTGGAACGCTTCGCGCGTCGTCACTCATTTTTTACATCTACTCGTGCGCTATCAATATTGTAAAATGGATTTAACAAGTTGAACACCTTCCCTGGCGTGTACACAACAACTCATCAATGTTCCATCGGAATCGGATGACATATGAACGCATACGGGATTTTCTTTAAACGATTCGCATGCCATCACACATTTGTTGAATCTACTCATGCGCTACTTATTAAAAACTGGATTTACTAAGCCAGAAACCTTTCCTGGAGTGTACTCAATGATTCACCAAGGTTTCATCGCAATCGGATAAATGGTATATGAACACCTACATGACTTTGTTGAAACGATTCTCGTGCCATCGCTCATTTGTTGAATCTACTCGTGCGTTACCTATTGCAAAATGAATTTACTACGCCACAAACCTTTACTGAAGTGTACACAACAATTCACCAAAGTTTCATCGCAATCGGATAAATGGTATATGGACGCATACGGTACTTTGTTGAAATGATTCGCGTGCCGTCACTCATTTGTTGAATCTACTCGAGCGCTACCTATTGTAAAATGGATTTATTAAGCCAGAAACCTTCCGTAAGGTGTACTCAACATCTCACCCAAGTTTCATCGTAATCTGACGAATGGTATTTGAACGCATACGGGACCTTATTGAAACGCTTCGCGCGTCGTCGCTCATTTGTTGAATGTACTCGTGCGCAACCTCCTGTGAAATGGATTTACTAAGTTAGAAACCCCCACGTAAGTGTACACAATATCTCACCATAGTTTCGTTGCAATCGGATGAATGGTATATGAACGCATACGGGACTTAGTTTAAACGTTCGCCCGTCGTCGCTCATTTGTTGAATCTACTCGTGCGCTACCTATGGTAAAATGGATTTACTAATCCATAAGCCTCCCCTTGGAGTGTACACATCATCTCACCCAAGTTTCATCGCGATCGGATGAATGGTATTTGAACGCATACGGGACCTTGTTGAAACGCTTCGCACGTCGTCGCTCATTTGTTGAATCTACTCGTGCGCAACCTCCTGTGAAATGGATTTACTAAGTTAGAAACCTTCAGGTAAGTGTACACAACAACTCATCCAAGTTTCAGCTCAATCGATGAATGGTATATAAACATATACGGGATTTTGTTGAAACGCTTCGCGCATCGTCGCTCATTTGTTGAATCTACTATTGTAAAATGGATTTACTAAGCCAGAAGCCTTCCTTGGAGTGTACACAACATCTCACCAAAGTTTTATCGCTATCGGACGAATGGTATTTGAACGCATACGGGACCTTCTTGAAACGTTTCGCGCGTCGTCGCTCATTTGTTGAATCTAGTCGTGCGCTATCTATTGTAAAATAATTTACAAAGCCAAACACCTTCCCTGGAGTACACTCAACATCTCATCCAAGTTTCATCGCGATGGGATGAACCAGGACCTTCTATAATACCGGACCTGACACTAGCGGCGGGACAGATGAAAGATGGCTGTCGCTGTTGGTGATTACATGCTTTGTTTATAAGTTGAGTCGTTTTGTTTACGATGTGATAGCGGTGTGAATTTCGGTTAGCAATCGTCTCCTTTAATTATCTGTGCTTATTCATTATTGCTTCATGATATGCCACGTTCGTGTAAGTAAATGTCTGCATTAGTGCTTCATAAATACGAGATACCGGTGACTTCTGTTACGCTTGTGATACCATCAATACTATTGCCAATCAGAGGGTAAGTTTGGCCTATATGTTATTCTGTTTAGGGTTTATAAATTATTAGTAATGGTAATTCATTATGAGCAAGCATAGTAATAATTAACGTATTCCAATTTAAGGCCTAAGAAGATCTGAAAATTGATTACCGTACGTATGAACATAACCTACTTTTTAAATTGTCTGCAGTGTTCTCTCATCCAATTATACGCCTGCTAGTTCAAGGATATCAATCTTATCACGTACTTGGTGTGAATCCCGTTTTAATAAACTACCAGTAGGCTTACTCATGCATACATAGGCTATGCTAAAATTGAGGTGATATGCATTGAAACTGTTGTGTGACTGGATGCAAATCCAATTATTATAAAGATAAGCCATTGGTGCCTATTTTCTAATTTCCTATCAGGGGAATTCAACCCACACCCAACTTCACGGAGCCGATGACCAAGAAGTCACAAGCCCATAAAATGAATTAACAGCAGACAAAATCACGTCATGATGTTATTTTTTGTGTTGGGTTGGATTCTGACACACGTCATGCGTTTGACAGAGTGCCATTTAATCTCATGAATAGGAATGAATGAATACGACTAGCCTATTTGTTGACGGATTTACAGAAGGCAGTCGTGACCTTATGATAGGAATTACCTAGGCATATCTTCAGTATGTGTGGGACCCCTTGGTAAACCACTTGCTGGGTGGCTACGCGGAGAATCTAACCCAACATTTACCGGTTTACCTCAAAGGCTGTGTGTACCCCGTTCTTACCCTTAGACTAGAATTAAGATTTTTTGACAGTCAGGAATCAAATTTGGACCCCAGAAGTGATAACCAAGAACTACACCACCTGGTTGGTCACATTTATTTTTAAGGATAATATGTCTGTCTGTTAGGTAGTCAGCCCGAAGGCTGGTTGGATCCTCCAAAGGCACTGCCGTTAGGTTATGTGGGTAGATACCCACAAAAAACCAAGGCAGAGCTATATTGAGGCGTACTAAGCAAGAAGAGGAGTGAGGTAGATTATCATTGCTTTCCTCATTGAGTCAGTACAGCAGTACTAACCCTATGAGTAGAACCTTTCACAGCATCCACAGGCACTTACTGTGCCCTGAATGTCATTGCTAAGCACCACCCATACCTCAGTAGCTTCCATATAATCACAGCCAAGAGTGAGACTGAGACATCGGTGATACTCTAGCCTGTGCCAACACACACTGACTGTGCCCTGAAAGTCATTACTAAGCACCACCCATATCTCAGTAGCTTCCATACAATCACAGCCATGAGTGAGACTGAGACATTGGTGATACTCTAGCCTGTGCCAACAGACACTGACTGTGCCCTGAATGTCATTACTAAGCACCACCTATACCTCAGTAGTTTCCATATAATCACAGTCAAGAGTGAGACTGAGACATCGGTGAAAAGCCTCATTTTACTCTAGCCTGTGCCAACAGAAAAATGCAAATGTACTGCATTCATCAAGAGATGGCAAACAGGCCCAAAATAATAGGTAACTTACTAAAAAGAGATTGAAATTCCTACAGGAACATATACAACTTCCCCCAGGGGCTCACATCTAGTGGGACGTGGGTTGGCGACCACGGGGCCCCAGCTGAGTCCGGCATTGCTTCCACTTACTTTTGCCGGGCTCCTCTCCGTCTTCTTTCCTGTTGACTTCACTTGGTCAACTCTTGCTCTCTCCCGACCCCGACGGTATTAGGGTATCCGAGGCCTAGGGAGTCTCTTCCGTCCCCGCCTTAATTGGCCCTTGTCTCATCTTTTCTGATACCCTCCTTCTGTGAGGGGTCAGCCTTCTTTTTCTTTTCCTCTTATCTCCTGCCTTCTGCTCAAGGCCCTCAAGGAGGTAGGGTGTATGTAGCCCCACCACTTCTGGTGCACCCTAGATATTGCTACACCCTCAGGGGCTCACGGCTGGTGAGTTCGAGAGTTGGCGACCCCGAGGGATTCCCGAGCTGGGTACGGTTTTCCCTCTTTTATCCAATACCTGTGGGGGCGGACCCTCTCCTCTTTCACTTTTCTATCTGCCTTTTATGGCTCTCCTTCCTTCCAAGTCCCTCAATCCGCATTCCTCGAGGGTCGAGGGCATTTCTTTTCCTCCTGTCCTTTATTTGCCTTATTCTCCTTTTGTTTTCCATTTCTTCTTCTAGTACAGTATATAAGTTAGTAGTTAGTTTTAGTTATAGTTTACATTTCATTATCAGCTTCACCATCACCCAAACCATTAAGGGCCGATAACCTAAATGTTAGGCCCCTTAAGACAACAATTATCATCAACATCATCATTTACAACTTTCCCTGTTCACTCAGCCAAGATAGTATACAGATCTCTCCTGTGGGCCTCAACATTATTTTATTTCATTCCTTTCCTGATGGAACTCCGGTAGTACCTTATTTTAACTCCCGGGGCACCTCCCCTTGCCTGTCCCTTACACAGCTACACACACTACGACAATAATCACGTAATTGGAGGAATTCAGACCAAACCCAACTGCACGGGGCTGATGACCAAGATGTCCCAAGCCCATAAAATGGATTAACAGCAGACAAAATCACGTCATGATGTTATTTTGTGTTGTGTTGGATTCTGACCCACGTCATGCGTTTGATGTCCGACCACCAACTACGGCGGCCATCTTGGATTGCAGTGTCAGGTCCGGTAGTATAGAAGGTCCTGGATGAACGGTATATGAACGCATACGTGACTTTGAAACGCTCCAACGTGCAGAGACAAACAGTAGAATTCGACATCACTGCCACCTTTGGTATAAAACACAACTTTCCGCCACGGGCGGAGTGTATGTTATGGCGGTAGTTGATCAGGTTGCGACCAGGTGGCTCTAACGTGCAGAGACAAACCGTCCAAAGACATCAGCTTTCACCAAGGCCAAGGCTAGTGGTTTCCATGACGACTGTTTTTGACTGTATATTGTGGTTCTAAAATTGTGTTCATTCCACCTACCGGGTCAGATTGTGAATCTAAACCATACATGGACCCGCCCTAATATCTACATACCATATTCCATCAAAATCGGTTCAGTCGTTTAGGAGGAGTTTAGTCACATACACACGTGTCGAAGAATTATATATATAAAGAAGACTAGCTGACCCGGCAGACGTTGTCCTGCCATCAAAGAAAGTGTTGTAACTTTGTTTCTTGAAGTGCTTTTGGATACACAATATTTTTTTCAATTTCTGTTAACTGCCTCTAAACTATCGTGAAATGAATTAACTAATCTAGAAACATTCGTGAGAGCGTGCACAACAACTCTCCAAAGTTTCATCGCAATCGGATAAATGGCATATAACGCATACGGGATTTTGTTTAAATGATTCGTGCGCAGTCACTCATTTGTTGAATCTACTCGTGCTCTACCAACTGTGAAATGGATTTACTAAGTTAGACAGCTTCACGTAAGTGTACACAACAACTCATCAAAGTTTCATCGCAATCGATGAATAGTATATGAACGCATACGGGATTTTGTTGGAACGCTTCGCGCGTCGTCACTCATTTGTTACATCTACTAGTGCGCTACCAATATTGTAAAATGTATTTACCAAGTTGAACACCTTCCCTGGCGTGTACACAACAACTCATCAATGTTTCATCGGAATCGGATGAATGACATATGAACGCATACGGGATTATCCTTAAACGATTCGCATGCCATCACTCATTTGTTGAATCTACTCGTGCGCTACCTGTTTTAAAATGATTTTACTAAGCCAGAAACCTTAACTGAAGTGTACACAACAATTCACCAAAGTTTCATCGCAATCGGATAAATGGTATATGGACGCATACGGTACTTTGTTGAAATGATTCGCGTGCCGTCACTCATTTGTTGAATCTACTCGAGCGCTACCTATTGTAAAATGGATTTATTAAGCCAGAAACCTTCCGTAGGGTGTACTCAACATCTCACCCAAGTTTCATCGTAATCGGAAGAATGGTATTTGAACGCATACGGGACCTTATTGAAACGCTTCGCGCGTCGTCGCTCGTTTGTTGAATCGACTCGTGCTCAACCTCCTGTGAAATGGATTTACTAAGTTAAAAACCCTCACGTAAGTGTACACAACAATTCACCAAAGTTTCATCGCAATCGGATAAATGGTATATGGACGCATACGGTACTTTGTTGAAATTATTCGCGTGCCGTCACTCATTTGTTGAATCTACTCGTGCGCTACCTATTGTAAAATGAATTTACTAAGCCAGAAGCCTTCCCTGGAGTATACACAACATCTCACCCAAGTTTCATCGCTATCGGACGAATGGTATTTGAACGCATACGGGGCCTTCTTGAAACGTTTCGTGCGTCGTCGCTCATTTGTTGAATCTCGTTGTGCGCTATCTATTGTAAAATAATTTACTAAGCCAAACACCTTCCCTGGAGTACACTCAACATCTCACCCAAGTTTCATCGCAATGGGATGAACGGTATATGAACGCATACGTGACTTTGAAACGCTCCAACGGACAGAGACAAACAGTAGAATTCGACATCACTGCCACCCTTGGTATAAAACACAACTTTCCGCCACGGGCGGAGTGTATGTTATGGCGGTAGTTGCACAGGTTGCGACCAGGTGACTCTAACGTGCAGAGACAAACCGTCCAAAGACATCAGCTTTCACCAAGGCTAGTGGTTTCCATGACGACTGTTTTTTACTGTATATTGTGGTTCTAAAATTGTGTGTAAATTGTGGTTCTAAAATTGTGTTCATTCCACCTACCGGGTCAGATTGTGAATCTAAACCATACATGGACCCACCCTAATGTACATACCAAATTTCATCAAAATCGGTTCAGTCGTTTAGGAGGAGTTCAGTGACTCACACACGTGTCGAAGAATTATATATATAAAGAAGATAAACACTTTTAAATGGTGACATCATAGATTTTAAAGCAACTACTGGGTAAGTTATTTTACGGTTCAACTCACAGTACTGTATGTATCCCCAAATGCAATGCAAACAGAGCAAAACTACTGGAAAACACCAGTCTATATATTTATAAGACAAATGACAAAAGTATGCAACAAAGAAACATGACGGAGCAGGTATAATCTGCATAAAAATGTTTCTCATTATGGCTGTAACAACTGGAGGGGAATCACCTTGCTGTCCATTCCAAGCAAAGTACTGGCGAGAGTCATCCTGATTCGTATAAATGACTGCGTAGGAAAAAGGCTTCGGAAGGAACAGGCTGGATTTCGACAACATCGCAGCTGTGTGGATCTCATCAACACCCTCCGAATCATCCTGGAGCAGAGTGTGGAGTGGCGGAATACCCTTTACCTCACATTTGTTGACTTCGAGAAAGCTTTCGACTCCGTAAATCAAAGAATCCTGTGGAAGACCCTCGAGGAATATAAAATTCCAACAAAGATCATCAGAATCATGGAAGAAATGTACGAAGGGTATGAGTGCCAGGTTCTACACGAAGGCAAATTAACAACAAAACCGATCAACAACCAGCTACAGGTGTTCATTAACAGGGGAGACAGGGGTGTGTCCTTTCCCCCACTCTGTTCCTGTTGGTCCTGGATAGTGTGATGAAGAAGGTAATGGGAGGACGGAAGAGGGGTATTCAATGGGGTATAAATGACAGGCTTGAAGATCTGGATTTCGCGGACGACATTTGTCTTATGGCACAACGGTACCGAGACATAGAAGATAAGCTGGGGAGGTTGCAGAGAGAAGCAGAACGTGCAGGACTGATGATCAACACCAACAAGACCAAAGAGATGAGGATAAATTCTGACGTCACGACTAGCTTGACAGTCAACGGAAAGGAAATTGAGCGAGTTGAGTCCTTCCTCTACCTTGGGAGTATAGTCACAAATGATGGGGGAGCAGAGGAAGATGTTCGAAGCCGTATCAGGAAGGCAAATGGTGCCTTTGTCCAGCTCTACCCCATCTGGAGAAATAGAAACATTTCCAGGAAGACCAAGCTCCGCCTTTTCAATAGCAACGTAAAGTCGATTCTTCTCTATGGCTGTGAAACATGGAAAGTCACAAAACCGATCAACAACCAGCTACAGGTGTTCATTAACAGATGTCTGCGTCGCATCATGAATGTGAGGTGGCCGGACATAATCTCAAATGAAGATCTTTGGACCATCACCAATCAACAACCGATTAGCATCCAGATCAAGGAGAGGAAATGGCGCTGGATCGGTCACACACTAAGGAAGCCGGACGGAGCTGTTGAGAGGGCGGCACTGGACTGGAATCCTCAAGGTGCCAGGAAGCGAGGTAGACCTAAGAAGACCTGGAAGAGGACGATCGAAAATGAAATTGCAGAGGTGGACAAGAACTGGAGTCAAGTGAAGAGAATGGCCAGGAACCGTACTGCGTGGAGAAATTTCGCCAAGGCCCTATGCTCCGGAAGGAGCGGCAGGAATTAAGTAAGTTAAGTAAGTATGGCTTGCTTTCACTTTAAAACATGGTTATGCATGGAAACCAATAAGCCATGCATTTGCACATCTTGTCTATTTTATATACAGTACTGTTTGTAGAAAGTGAAACACCCAGAAGAAATGGTCGGAGACACTCCCAGAACAGGGGTCGTGTAGACCTGCGGTACCATACTAAGTGACTGAAATCACAGAGAGATGGCGTGCACATTGGCCCACCAGTGCCCTCTGTCGTTGGACCGGACAGGTCTGTGTTCCGCACAGCTCTGTCGACGTGGGGCCGTCATACCAAGTGGAAACGTGTAAGCAAGTGCAACGATGCTCGCCAACATCACAGGGTGGTCTATCAGCATGTAAGTGAGGTTGAACGGGGCAGAATGCTCGGGCTCCGGGAGGCGGCTCTGTCGTTCCGGGACATTGCGGCTCGTACAGGACACGCTGCGTATTTGGATCCAGTGGAAAGAGGAGGGCCTACACAGCGACGACAGGGTACAGGACGACGCAATGTGACCTCAGCGCGAAACGACCGCCATCTTCTCCGCATGGCCGTATCGGACAGAGCAGCGTCGTCCTCGGTGTTGGCTCGACGTTGGAGCACTGCAATGGGGGTGGACATCTCTGCGACGACTGTGCGGCTCCGTCTTTTGAGGGCTGGACTTGTAGCACGCATGCCACTGCGTCGCCTTCCATTTACTGGGAACCACCGACGCCTTCGACTACAATGGGCACGTGCACACCGACACTGGAAGGCTGAGTGGCGAAATGTAGTGTTTTCGGACGAGTCCCGCTTCAACCTGTCCTAGAGTGATGGCCGCACACGCGTTCGACGCCGCCGAGGAGAACGCAATCAGGCAGACTGAATTGTTGAGCGGCATAGCGGACAAACACCAGGTGTAATGGTTTGGGGCGCAATTGCCTATAACAGGCGATCGCGCCTCGGACGTCTTGCGGGCAATCTGAACAGTGACCGCTACATCAGGGAAGTTTTACAGCCCGCGGCACTGCCCCTCTTGAAGGCCATTTCACAGGCCATATTTCAGCAGGACAAGTCCCTCCCGCAAGTGGCGAGGAATGGGCAAGCCTTCTTCGCAGAACGACGGATACCTCTGCTTCCCGTTCACCTGACATGTCGCCCATCGAACATGTCTGAGATATGGTCGGTCGGCAACTTGTTCGTTCAGGTGTCCATCTGCCGCTACTGTTGATGCTTTGTGGACGCGCCTACAAATCACGTGGGATTGTATTCCCCAGCAGCGTATTCAAGCGCAGTATGATTCCATGCCACGACGTCTAGCGGTTCTGAGTGCAGCACGTGGTAGCGCGAAGCCGTCATGAAGATCGACCGTCAACGTGCATGTACCGGACTGTCCTTTTAATCAGTAATGTTTTGTCATGTCCCTAATCTGTGGTATAAAGTGCAATGTGGTCACATCTCTTGTTCTTGGTGTTTCACTTTCTACAAACAGTAGTGTAGTTATGGAGATAATTCATAAACCATACAGCTCAAAATATGCATGTGTATGTAATCATATGTGAACCTCAGCTGTGTAAGAGATAACTGTCTCTGTTCACACCACATTGCGTGGTATCTCCCACACTTCTTTCCGCCCACGAGCACACGCATTCGGGGGCTGGTTGGTGGTTTTTCCTATTCATGGACACTTTGTAGTGGAACTCATGAGTCGCGAATCTGGACACGACGTGTCGTAGTTCACGTAGGCTTAGCTCTCTGGGCGACTAACAATTTACTTATCAACGTGCATGTGCTAGAATTTGAGGTTCTGATACTGTATGGCAGGCTGTTCCAGCCAAGCTGCTCGTCAGTGTGAAGCGGAGTACTCGCCGCCTTGCGAGAGTAAACCTGCAACATGCAATACAGCTCTGCTGTGGGGGCTGCCGTCATTGCGCGGTGGATACATCAAAACCGGCAGGATGCGCATGGACTTGAGCTATGAGCTTCGCCCAGTGACGTATTGGCTATCACCCCCAGTCCCTCTCCAACCAAGCTCCGAGCATCACTGCTGAGTACTCGCGTGTACGCATACTCAAACTCGTGGATTTGGAACAGCCTGCTGTATGGTATCCCGATGCGCATCCAGGTCTTGGCAGAAACTAGTGAAATGCATCTGAGTGCGTGGTGCCATTCAAACATGTCAGACAAGGACAAAACATATCATTTTTGGAACTGCAACAATAACAACAGTTGAACATATTCATTTCATGGTTCTAAGTAAAGAACTCTGCATGCTAACTGGCCTATCTCAATTAGTCACAATCATTCCTTCGCTGCAACAAAACAAAAACCACTGCTTGTAAAATATAAAAAAAGCATAAAAATAAGACGAACATCTTAGTGGGTGTTGTTATTCATTTCTCGAGATCTACTGTAGTGATTTACATGAAACCTGCTTTAATGTATAATTTATAGCAAAAAGCTTCTTGATGTTAAAACCCTTAATATTTCAGCATATTGAAAATACCTGTGCGAATACAATTGAGAATATTCGTCTGTTTTATCAACTGATATTGTACAGTGAGCACCCTCTCTATAAAACGGAGCCTCGCAGAGGCCGTGCGGTGTACATGTCGCAATGAGTCATCGCCAGATATATAGCACGTGCCGATTACAACAGCGGGTCGGGACGCCCCGGATGCTGTCATGACATTTAATGCATACACATCTGGCAAGATACCTCAGTTGAGATAATTAAAACTTGTTGTGAAGTACTGTAGCCTATCACGTATCCCGAGAACATGGTTAGATATAAAACAAAACATTGAATTTTCCTGGTAGAAACTTATCTAGAAGAAGTCTTCGTAAGTGTTCGTAAGTTTCAACGCGGTGCGATTTCTACTTGTGGGGGAACCTCAAACAAAAGTATACAGAAACAATCCGCGCACTCTGGAGGCTCTCAAGAACGAAATAACTGCACTGTTACAAAATATCAGTGAGGATGAATTACTGCGAGTGTACCAAAACTTCCTACGTCAGTGCAACGTGTGGCTATAAGATGAAGGACAACATTTCCAGCAACTACTCTGAAATTCACGTAAGTAATGATGATTATTCAATATGTTAATAAGTGTAAATGTGTTAAACTAGTTGGGCGCTACGCTGCTGCTAGCACCAATGCCTTGCTCGACACGCGCGCTCAGCTGACATCAACAACAACATTATTCTTTAGGGATATGGTTGTCTCTGCTGCTATGCAACGAGACCTCTTGAATCCAACTTGGATGCTCTAGCACTGATTCAGGGGCAGATGGCTTTGCTGTTCCGCCCCTTAAAACAACAATCATCATCGTAGCTCTGAATCAAACGTAAGCTATAGAGCATGTAATCTCCACTGCTACTGTCTACCGACAAGTATGGAGCTTGCATACACGGTACAAGAGCACTATGTTACCAGTTTGGAGACCAAAGATGGCGACGTCTCAATGCTAATATTTCTTAAATTAAGAAGACTATTTCGATGCTCACAAGGTTAACGGCCGAGGGGATATGCCCTGCTGGCCACACGCCACCACTATCTGCAGGCTAAATGGCTGAGTAAGACCGACCGCGGTGGCTGAGAGCGCGAACCCACTACCTCGAGCGTTAATGACATCAAGAGAGCATGGGTTCGAATCCCACCTCATCCATCCTGAAAATGGTATAGTAGCTTCCCATTTTCGCCACCAGGTAAATGCCAGGTACACGGCCGATTTCCTTCCAAAATCCTTTCCATGGCTCGTCCTGAAAATTAAATAAATGTCCATTGGCTGAAATAATTAAAAAAATGGTTGCTTGGTAGGTCCTCACTGGACTGTGGGCCAATGGATTGCTGAAAAATACTGTCTCTCTCTGCTCCACCCATATCTTTACAAGACTACGCATGTGACTGTTACCAGAACGGTATTACAATTAGCACAGCAACAAAGCAGCGCACAATTAGACAGATTTTACTACACGTTTTTAAACTGGCGTATTCATCACTTAATTATGACACAAACAAGAGGATGGGGGATAATTAATTTATAATATTGTATGTGTGTTAATTAAGGAAAGATACTTCATGTAATATTATTTTTCAGATTAGGCTGTTTAAATATTTGTACTCCACGCCTAATATAATAGGACACATTCATGTTGACCGACTGAAAAGCAATATATTACTAGGCAACACTGAAAACTGGCTTCTATTACTACAATACATTGAAAATATCCTCCAAAATAGAGGCGAAATCTGATTTTAGCCTATTTTCATTTATGAAAAAAAATAGGCTTATGAGATTACCTTTTGTCCTTGTGTCTGTGTGTGCGTGTGCGTGTGCGTGTGCGTGTGTGTGTGTGTGTGTGTGTGTCCCTAATTAATTCCAAACGGCTCGAGCTATTTCAATGAAACTCGGGTAAGTTCATAGCACTATTCCGGACGACTCCGACCGTGTCCTTCAAATTTTGTTACGTCCCACCAATCCAACATGGCGGCTGTGCAAAATATTTCACCAGCATTCAATATCTCCGAAACTATTACCGATATCACGGAGATAAAGGGAACTACTAGAAGTTCACCTATGTAACTTTTGAAAACCTGGTAACTACAAAACCAACATGGCGACCAAGCGAATTTGCGATTTTTAATTGACGTTTCTCGCGATTTAACCAACCAAACGCAATGAAACTTGGTACAGTATATGTTTATACACATTGTAATGCACCAACATCTAACTTCGTTCAATTATTTACATAACCTCAAGATGGCGGCTGTGCGAACTATTTCACCGGCATTCTATATCTCTGAAACTATTACCGGTATCACCCAGAAAGTTTGTAAGCAGATACAGGGCACTACTGGAAGTTCATCTATAAGACTTTCAAAAACCGGTTAACTACAAAACTAACATGGCGGCCAAGCGAAATTGAAAGTTTTAAATAGACTTTTTTCGCGATTCAATGATATAAACGCAATGAAACTTGGTACAGGAAATGTTTATACACATTTTAATGCACTGGTATCTAATTTAGTTCAATTGTTTACATAACATCAAGATGGCGGCTTAGCGAATTTTAAAATTACATTTTTATTTCTTGTGTCGTAATCATGCGATCGAAGTTAAAGTTTGAATAATGAACCTACGCAATAATTTACCTTTAATGGTACATGCCTCTATGGCCTATACATATAACAATCCAACATGGCGACCATCCGAAATATTTAGACGGCTCTGAATATCTACGAATCTATTATAGCAATCAAGCTGATTTTTTTATGTTCACAGGGGCTACGAACATAAGTTCACCTATAGGACTTTCAATAACCTGGTGATCACAAATCCAACATGACGGCGACGCGAAGTAAAAATATTCACATGGGCGTTTCTCGCAATTTAACCATCCGAGTGCAGTGAAACTTGGTACAGTAAATCCTTATACAAATGTTAATCCACTGGCATCTAATTAATTTCAATTGTTCCCATAACTACAAGATGGCAGCTGTGCGAATTTTTAAAATCTCGTCATTACTTCTTGTGTCCTAATCATGCGATTGAGTTTGAATGCTACACGTACACAATAATCTTCATGTAACAGTACATAACTCGAGGACCTACATATATAAAAAAAACAACATGGCAACCATCCGAAATTTTTAGTCGGTTCTCAATATCTACGAATCTATTACAGCAATCAAACTGAAATTTTGTATGTTGATAGTGGCAATTAACATAAGTAGGATATATGAAAATAGGCTTTAGTTCTTCACGGAACTAGGCTACTTGTTAATTAATTAATAAAATATAGTAAAGATCCAAAAATAAGTTATAACTTCGATAACAGTCATGAAAGTTACAAACATATAATACTCAGTAATCCCAGTCCATCAGTGAAGGAGGGCGATCCAAGGAGCACCTTACATCTCAATTGGGTAACTGGCGTTCGGTGATCTAGGGTCAATAGTGACCCTGTGAATGCGTTTATCCACACTTAATCCAGGTAGCCTAAATAACAGGATATACCTTATTTCAAGTTCTGAGGCACCTATTCCAATCATCCTATATCGATATTAATACATATCTACTTAGTATAAAACCAAGTCCCCGATTCTTGGATGTCACGGGTAATCTCGAGAACCTCTGGATGGATTTTGATGCGGTTTTCACCATTCTGTAAAGGATATCTCGAGGATGATTTCTGTGGAAAACAATTTATTTATGATCAAAGGAAGCCGAGCAGTAACGATTTTAGTGAAAAAGTCGAAAAAGAACTGGCCTCTGAGCGATTTGTAAGCTTACGCTGGGCAAACCGTTAAAAATATCTAAATACTATGAGTGTAAGAATTGTTTAGCATGAAAGGTTCTACAAAAAAGTCCCCGATAGCATATCTCTATCTTCAATACATCGCCCACTAAAAGTGTTTTAACGTTTTCATTTCTTCCAACCATGTCCATTCAAATACTGAGGTGACAGTTTACGTCTTTACGAGCTAGCTAAAGGCGAGTCTGTCACCCCTGTTACAGCCTAACTAGCGAGTGAACCTATTACCCCTGATACAACCAGCAGAAAACCGTCGAGTCGTGTTGAGTTAAGACTTCAGAGAAGGGTGCTTGTGTTTGGAGTTTCCCTAGAAGTGCAACTCGTCTTTTCTTAATTTTGCCTGTGAACTTTCTGTTCCGCAAAATACACAGTCGAGTTAAGATTGGACGGAAGGGGGATTTGTGTCTCATGCACCTCGCCATTCTTAAATTACATTTGACAATAATTCGTTATAATTATTAGTTCAGTCAGTGATTTTAAGCCATCATGCCGAGATGTAAAACGGATATAGGTCATAGTTCATTGACATCGAAAAAAAAGCGCTTATCACGTAACAATGAAACAGAGCAACAAATAATTTCTCGATTGTCACAAGAGAAAGAAAGACTTCGTCCTTGGCTCCTTCAAACCGTTGTTCAAGAACACCGTCTGAACCACGATCAGAAACAAGCTTGTGACACCATCATATCTAGCATCACTAAGAAGGAAGGTAAGATTTTTTTTTCGATGCCCCTGGAGGCACAGGCAAAACGTTCTTGATTAATTTGTTGCTCGCCAAAGTGAGGAATGGTGGTAATATTGCTCTTGCCGTCGCATCATCTGGAATTGCAGACATTCTTTTGGAAGGGGAATGAACAGCACATGCAACATTTAAACTTCATTTGAAAGTCAGCAGTAATAATGGAAGCGTACGTAATATTTCAAAACAAAGTAACACTGCCAGTTTAATCTAAAATTGTTCTTTAGTTGTATGGGATGAGGCTACAATGTCGCACAAAACTTCCATTGAAGCTGTAGACAGGACCTTGCGTGATCTAAGGAATCGGAACACACCTATGGGTGGCTGCACAGTTTTGTTCGCCGGAGAGTTTTGTCAAATCTTACCTGTTGTTACCAGAGGAACGAGAGCCGACGAAGTGAACGCTTCATTAAAAATATCTTACGTCTGGCCAGATATAACAAATTGGCACTCAAAACTAACATGTGAGTACTCTTATCTTCAGAAGATAATAATCCGTTTGCTAATGTGTTACTTAGAGTCCGAAATGGAGATTTACCGGTCATTGACGGGAAAATTACCCTCAGTCACGTTTTCTGTGTCTTAGTAAGCAGCATTCAGAAATTGATTGATAGCATTTATCCCCAAATCCATGACCTATCTAACAAGTCTCATTCATGGTTTAAATAAAGAGCAATATTATCGCTGACAAACGAACAAGTTGTGAAAATTAATGTCTTGGTGTTCTCCATATTCACTGCCCAGGCTCAAGTATATTATTCAGTAGACGCAGTAGTCGATAGTGAAGAAGCTGTTCATTACCGGTACACTTCAGAATTGCTAAATTCTTTACTTCCTTCTGGCTTGCCACCACACAAGCTTATTTTAAAAGTGAGAGTGCCTATTATATTGCTACGTAATTTAGACCCACCAAGGTTATGCAATGGGACGCGATTGGTAGTGAAAACTTTGAAAAACTGTTTCATTGAAGCAACTATCTTAACTAGCTGTGGTACAGGAGATGCGGTCTTAGTACCCAGAATCCCTATGACTCCTTCAGATTTGCCTTATCATTTCTAATGAGTACAATTCCCAGTAAGAGTCTGCTTTGGCATGACTATAAACAAAGCACAGGGTCAGCCACTTAGCGTGACTGGAGTTGATCTCAGTGGAGAATGATTTTCTCATGGACAGCTTTACGTGCCTCTATCGCGAGTTATATCAAAACGAAATCTTTTCGTGTTCACTGCTGGAGGGAAAACGACTAATGTCGTATACAAGGAAATCTTATAAGACCTCGGTTAAAAGTAGCCTATCACCTTACATTCATAACTGTTCCCGGGCGAAGCCGGGGCGGGTTGCTAGTACAATAATAAACACACTGCTAAACGCATTACAATAGCGCAGGTTATCAGACAAAGTCTATGCACCCATAAGCACATAAGACTGAAGACTAAGATGCCGTTATGTCCCAAATAAAGCAGCAGCAACAACAACTCAATATTCTCTCTTCCCTAGTCTCTAGTCATCTGACATTGGGAGACTTGAGTTGCTGTTGCTTTGTGACACAGTGGTCATATAGCCACGTGTACTTCAGTGTATGTGCAACATGTCATTGCGATGGTTGTTGTAGTCTGTGTATTTGTAATTGATGCTAGAATTAGGAAGAAGGCTACTGTGTCGTTAAGTTAGAAACCATCGCGGCATTTGCCTGGTGTAGAAGTGGGAAACCACGGAAAACCACTTCTAGGACAACTAAAGTAGGAATTTCAGCCATTTCTTATCAGTTTTGTCTCACGAGGCAACTCTCAACCCAGAATAAAATAATTGATTGCCATTGCCGAGTGTGCAATCCAGGACCTTTGATCCTGAATCTCAACACGTACCACGAGACTACAAAAGGCAGTAGAAATTAGTGCCATCTATTTTCTTTTGTCTTCCTTTCATTTGCGTTTTAATTAATTTCTACATATAGGCTAATTGTAACAGAGAAGTGGTCTACTGTACAAATAAAACATATTGCCCCAGTCTCATTAGGAACACACAGAGTTTTGGCGCGCTCCATGAATGTATGTATGTCTACACGTTGACAGGCGGCACCCCTGCTTTCTGCTTTCTCCTCTCTGCTTTATTTATCCTATTCAAGAGCACCATTCGTATACCAGGCGTGAAACATCCCTATTTCCTGGACGTGCGGGGAATTGAATACAGGGGCAAGGAATACACAAATAAAGCCATGTGCTGCAACATATTTAGCATGCGGTGACGCATGTCTTACGGTGCCATTGTGCATTCATCACCTACTTTATTGGCACAGAATTAAGTGTTTTCACCTTACGGTGTGGTGATCTTGATGGGAAGATCACCTGGTGCAATTAGTCGAGACGAAGAACACAATGCCACAATTGGTAGCAGACGACAAAAAAATTGGCTGTAATATGAAAATCAATATACCGTGTTTTGGAACCCAGAGCATCGTAAGTCAGTGGTGTCCAGCTCTATTTCATCAAAACACACGCGGGGCACAGGATAGATAGATGGAGAAGCGAGACCGTCAATCCAGTGTACAAGCAGACGGTGATACTTTTCGTTCATTAGTTAACACATGCCAGTTCTACTCTAATAATGATCATTATTTACTTCATAATTTTACAGTACTGTATGTGTGTATATAAGTATGACCAGAAAGTATGAATCTACAGATGAATATGCGAAATATGTTATTGTTATTATTATGATAATAATAATAATAATTATTATTATATCTATCGTGAATATGAACAAAGGCCTCGAAATGAGGCGTAAAATTAATATAGTCTACATTAGGCGGTGATTTCACTAGCAAAGATTGAGGTTATTCGAATATGTGTTAAGTTTGGTCCCTAAAAATCAAACTATAAAGTTTAGGGATTTTTATCATTATCAGGTATAGTAATCCTACAATTCCTTTGTAATTTTATTAAAGCATTTCGTCTTAATTAGAATTTTTTTTATTTTATTTATAATATATTGGCTCTGTTGAGGCTGCATGGCTTTTCGTATACAAATACAGCACACGGTATTGAACAAGGTATTCGTTAACGCAGTCTGTTACAGTTGGGTATTTTCATCCAATATAGTCTACTTGTTTAGTATTAACATTTACCAACACAATAAAGCACTATTTATGTACAATATGAAGTTGTCATATTCTCCCAGACGTATCGCTTTCATTACTTCAAATGGGAAAGTTTCTTAATATTAAGGCTGTATTACGTAAACTATTGTCATCTTTCTGCAAGGTTTTATTTTATTGTTCTGCACTGTAATCTCTGCTGTATATAAATAAGTTTAATTTCACACTGAGCAGTTCTCATATTTACAAACAAACAAAAATCCCTCTCGGCACGTGGGGGCGTGGGGGCGCAGCGGTCAAACTGTTGGCCTCTCACAAAGGTAGACTGGGATCGATTCCCGGTCAATGCGGGTGAGATTTTCCAAGTGAAATGCCATGTCCTGTGGTTCGGATTCCATGTAAAAAGGAGGTCCCGTGGCTCATGATCGCATGAATAACGGTCACGTAAAACTTAGAGCTTTTTTTCCCCCCACGACGCGTGTTAGATTTCACCAGGCAAAGAACAGAACAATATTTCGAAATCACTTAATTTGCCAATTGTACAGCCTACCTACAAACGTTCTTAATTTTTAGCATGCGAGAAGTGCCATCTTCTTATAATTATACTAGCTGAACCCAGCATGCGTTGCAAAGCCAATCAAAGAAAGTGTGGGCGTTGTAATTTTGTTTCTTGAATTGCTTTTGGATACACAATTCTTTTTTCAATTTCCGCTAACTGCCTCCGAACTATCGTAAAATGGATTAACTAATTTAGAAACATTCGTGGGAACGTCCACAACAACTCACCAAAGTTTCATTGCAATCGATGAATGGTATATAAACTTAGGCCTATACGGAATTTTGTTGAAACTCTTCAGATGAATGGCATATGAATACAAACGGAATTTCATTTATACGATTCGTGTGCTGTCACTCATTTGTTGAATCAACTCGTTCGCTCCCTACTGTGAAATGGATTAACTAAGTTAGAAACCTAGACGTAAGTGCACACAATAAATCATCAAATCACAATCGATGAATGGTATATGAACTCATACAGGATTTTGTTGAAACGCTTCAAGCGTCGTCACTCATTCGTTGCATCTACTCGTGCGCTAAATATTGTAAAATGTAAAATGTATTGTAAACGCCTTCCCTGGGGTGTACGCAATAACTCATCAAAGTTTCATCGCATACGGGATTTTGTTTAAACGATTCGCGTGCCGTCACTCCTTTCTACTGGTACGCTACCTATTGTAAAATGGATTTACTAAGCCTGACACCTTCCCTGAAGTGTACTCACTGATCCACCAAAGTTTGATCGCAGTCGGATGAATGGTATATGGACGCATACGGGACGTTGTTGAGACGATTCACGTGCCGTCGCCCATTAGATGAATCTACTCGTGCGCTACCTGTTGTAAAATGCATGTACTAAGCCAGAAACTTTCCCTGGCGTGTACACAACATCTCACCCAAGTTTCATCGCTATCGGACGAATGGTATATGAACGCATACGGGCCTTTGTTGAAACGCTTCGCACGTCGTCGCTCATTTGTTGAATCTACTCGTGCTCTACCAATATTGTGAAATGGGTTTACTAAGTTGAAGACTTTCCCTGGCGTGTACACAACAACAAATCAAAGTTTCATCGCAATCGGATGAATGGCATATAAACGCATAACTTACGGGATTTTATTTAACCGATTCGCGTGCTGTCACTCATTTGTTGAATCTACTCACGCGCTACCTATTGTAAAACAGATTTACTAAGCCTGAAACCTTCCCTGGAGTGTACTCACCGATTCACCAAAATTTTATCGCAATCGGATGAATGGTATATGAACGCATGTGGGAATTTTTTTAAACGAATCGCACGCAATGTTGTTGAAGCTACTCGCGTGCTATCTATTGTAAATTGGGTTTATTATGCCTATAACATTCCCGGGAGTGGGCACAACAACTCACCAAAATTTGATCGTAATCGGATGAATTGTGCATGAACGCAACGCCATCACGCATTTGTTTAACCTACTCGCGCGCTATCTATTTTAAATTGAATTAACTACGCCTATAAATATCCCAGGAGTGTGCACAACAACTTATCGAAGTTTCATCGCAATCGATGAATGGTATATGAACGCATACAGTATTTTGTTGAAACACTTCACGCGTCGTCACTCATTTGTTGCATCAACTTGTGCACAAAATATTAAAAAATTGAATTGCTAAGTCGAAAACCTTCCATGGCTAGTACACAATAACTCTTAAAAGTTTCATCGCAATTTGATGAATGGCATATTAACGCATACGGGACTTGGTTGAAACGATTCGCGTGCCGTCGCTCATAAGATGAATCTACTAATGCGCTACCTACTTTAAAATGCATGTACTAAGCCAGAAACCTTCTCTGGAGTGTACACAACATCTCACCCAGTTTCATCGCATTCTGACGAATGGTACATGAACGCATACGGGACGTTGTTGAAACGCTTCGCGCGCCGTCACTCATTTGTTGAATCTACTCGTGCCCTACCTATCGTAATGTGGATTTACTAAGCCAGAAACCTTCCATGAAGTGTACACAACGTCTCACCCAAGTTTCATTGCTATCGGACGAATGGTATATGAACGCATATGGGACTTTGTAGAAACGCTACGCAAGTCGTTGCTCATTTGTTGAATCTACTCGTGCGCTACCTATTGTAAAATGGATTACTGAGCTAGAAACCTTCCCTGGAGTGTACACAACATCTCACCCAAGTTTCATCGCAATGGGATGAATGATATATGAATGCATGTGGGACTTTGTTGAAACTAATCGCACGCCATTTTGTTGAAGCTACTCGCGCGCCATCTATTGTAAATTGGATTTACTACGCCTATAAATTTCTCGGGAGTGTACACTACAACTCACCAAAATTTGATCGCAATCGGATGAATTGTATATGAACGCATAGCCATCACTCATTTGTCTAAACTACTCGCGCGCTATCTATTGTGAAATGGATTAACTATGCCTATAAACATCCCAAAAGTGTGTACAACAACTCACCAAAATTTGATCGCAATCGGATGAATGGTTTATGAACGCATAAAAGACGAACAGACAGACATTTATATATATATATATATATATATATATATATATATATATATATATATATATATATATATATACAAGCTGTACCCGGCATGCGTTGCAATGCCAATCAGAGAAAGTGTTGGCGTTGTAATTTTGTTTCTTGGAGTGCTTTTGGTTACAAAATATTTTTCCTTCAATTTCTGTTAACTGCCTCTAAACCATCGTGAAATGAATATACTAATCTAGAAACAATCGTGGGAGTGTACACAGCAACCCACCAAAGTATCATCGCAATCGGATGAATGGCATATGACGCATACGTGATTTTGTTTAAATGATTCGTGCGATGTCACTCATTTGTTGAATCTATTCGTGCTCTACCACCTGTGATATGGATTTACTAAGTTAGAAAGCTTCACGTAAGTGTACAAAACAACTCATCAAAGTTTCAAGCAATCGATGAATAGTATATGAACGCATACGGGATTTTCTTAAAACGCTTCGCGCGTTGTCACTCACTTGTTACGTCTACTCCTGCGCTACCAATATAGTAAAATGGATTTACCAAGTTTAAGACCTTCCCTGGCGTGTAAAAAACAACTCATCAAAGTTTCATCGCAATCGGATGAATGGCATATGGGCGCATACGGTATTTTCTTTAAACGATTCGAGTGTCGTCACTCATTTGTTGAATCTACTCATGCGCTACCTATTATAAAATAGATTTACTAAGCCTGAAACCTTCCCTGGGGTGTACTCAATGATTCACCAAGGTTTCATCGCAATCGGATGAATGGCATATGAACGCATACGGGATGTTCTTTAAACGATGCGAGTGCCATCACCCATTTGTTGAATCTACTCATGCGCTACATATTATAAAATAGATTTACTAAGCCTGAAACCTTTCCTGGAGTGTATACAACAATTCACCAAAGTTTCATCGCAGTCGGATAAATGGTATATGAACACAGACATGACTTTGTTGAAACGATTCGCGCGCCATCGCTCATTTCTTTAATCTACTGGTGCGCTACCTATTGTAAAATGAATTTACTAATCCAAAACCCTCTCCTGGAGTGTACACAACAATTCACCCAAGTTTCATCGCAATCGGATGAATGGTATATGGAGGCATACGGTACTTAGTTGAAACGATTCGCGTGCCGTCACTCATTTGTTGAATCTACTCGTGCGCTACCTATTGTAAAATTGATGTGTTAACCCAGAAACCTTCCTTATGGTGTACCCAACTTCTCACCCGAGTTTCATCGTAATCGGACGAATGGTATTTGAACGCATACGGGACCTTGTTCAAACGCTTCGCGAGTCGTCGCTCATTTGTTGAATCTACTCATGCGCAACCGGATTTACTAAGTTAGAAACCTTCACGTAAGTGTACACAACATCTCACCCAAGTTTCAATGCAATCGGATGAATGGTATATGAACGCATACGGGACTTCCTTTAAACGCTACGCACGTCGTCACACATTTGTTGAATCTACTCGTGCGCTACCTATTGTAAAATAGATTTACTAATCCGGAAGCCTCCCCTGGAGTGTACGCAACATCTCACCCAAGTTTCATCGCTACCGAACGAATGGTATTTGAACGCATACGAGACCTTGTTGAAACACTTCGCGCGTCGTCGCTCATATGTTGAATCTACTCGTGCGCAACCTCCTGTGAAATGGATTTACTAAGTTAGAAACCTTCACGTAAGTGTACACAACAACTCATCAAAGTTTCATCGCAATCGATGAATGGTATATAAACTTAGGCCTATACGGAATTTTGTTGAAACTCTTCGCGCGTCGTCACTCATTTGTTGAATCTACTCGTGCGCTACCTATTGTAAAATGGATTTAATATGCCAGAAGCCTTCCCTTCAGTGTACACAACATCTCACCGAAGTTTCATCGCTATCGGACGAATGGTATTTGAACGCATAAGGAAGGAACCTTGTTGAAACGCTTCGCGCGTCGTCGCTCATTTGTTGACTCTACTCGTGCGCTATATATTGTAAAATGGATTTATTAAGCTAGAAACCTTCCCTGGAGTGCACTCAACATCTCACTGAAGTTTCATAGCTATCGGACGAACGGTATTTGAACGCATTCGGGACCTTGTTGAAACACTTCGCGCGTCGTCGCTTATTTGTTGAATCTACTCGTGCGCAACCTCCTGTGAAATGGATTTACTAAGTTATAAACCTCATGTAAGTGTACACAACAACTCATCCAAGTTTCATCGCAATCAATGAATGGTATATAATCTTATATGGGATTTTGTTGAAACGCTTCGCACGTCGCCGCTCATTTGTTGAATCTACTCGTGCGCTACCTATTGTAAAATGGATTTACTACGCCAGAAGCCTTCCCTGGGGTGTACACAACATCTCACCGCATTTGCATCGCTATCGGACGAATGGTATATGAACGCATACGGGACGTTGTTGAAACGCTTCGCGTGTCGTCGCTCATTTGTTGAATCTACTCGTGCGCAACCTCCTGCGAAATGGATTTACTATGTTAGAAACCTTCACGTAAGTGGACACAAAACTCATCAATGCTTCATCGCAATCGATGAATGGTTTTTTGTTGAAACGATTCGCGCGTCATCGCTCATTTGTTGAATCTACTCGTGCGCTATATATTGTAAAATGGATTTACTAAGCCAGAAGCCTTCCTTGGAGTGTACACAACATCTCACCCAAGTTTCATCGCTATCGGACGAATGGTATTTGAACGCATACGGGACCTTGTTGAAACACTTCGCGCGTCGTCGTTCATTTGTTAAATCTACTCGTGCGCTATCTATTGTAAAATGGGTTTACTAAGCCAGAATCCTTCCCTGGAGAGCACTTAACATTTCACCCATGTTTCATCGCAATCGGATGAATTGTATATAAAAGCATACGGGATTATGTTGAAACGCTCTAATGTGCAGAGACAAACAGAAGAATTCGACATCACCGCCACCTATGGTACAAAATATAACTTTCCGCCACCGGCGGAATCTACGTTATGGCGGTAGTTGCACAGGTTGCGACCAAGTGGCTCTAACGTGCAGAGACAAGGAGTCCAATGACATCAGCTTTCACTAAAGCTAGCGGTTTGCATGGCGACTGTTTTTGACTGTGTATTGTGGCTCTAAAATTGTTTGTAAATTGTGGTTCTAAAATTGTGTTCATTCCACCTACCGGGTCAGATTGTGAATCTAAACCATACATGGACCCACTCTAACATACATTTAAAACAAGAAGTTCCGTGAAGAACTATACAGCCTACTTTTCATGCCAATGATTATTCTACAGAATATGAACCTATCTAGAATAATGACGAAATTAAGTTGCTAATATCGAAATTTCCAATTAGTTCGAAATACTGTATACCTGGCATAATGTATCCTAATAGAGCACTACAGTTGGCAGCCCTGATGACTGAATATATTCTTAGTTCCGTCTCTTAAGGTACAAAATACAAAATTTGGTTGAAGTCCAATGAATAGCATGGACGTTACATGCAGTTAAACATTGGATCTAACAGCGCGCGTAAAATCATGTTGGCAACAATGTCATGCATGTATTGGTCAGAAATAATCTGAAATAATATGATCTATTGTTGTGCCAATTTTCAATGAAATCCATTAGTTAGTATAGAAGTTACATGCATTTTAAAATTGGACCTATCAGCAGGCTTAGAATCATGTTGGCAGCACTGACGTATATTAGTTACTCCAAATTCGTCTATAATGCCAGGTACTATACGTGTGCAAAGTTTAGAGCTATTGGCTTGCATACTTTCTGATATATTGATATTAGGGTAACAAAAATAGGGACAGCACATATTAACAGTTGGCAGCACTGGTTGCTCCTTAGAATACGCATAGTCATATCTGTTATGGTACACATAGCACATACGAAATTTGGTTGAAATCCAAATGATAGTATGGAAGTTACATGTATTTAAAGTTGGACCTGTCAGCAGGCTTAGAATCATGTTGGTAGCACTGACGTATATAAATTACTCCAAATTAATATAAAATGTCAGGTACTATACGTGTGCATAGTTTAAAGCTGTCGGCTTGCATACTTTCTGATATATTGGTATTTGGATAAAAAAAATAGGAGCATTTATTAACAGTTGGCAGCCCTGGTAGGTCTTAAGAATACGCTCAGTCATATCTGGTTATGTACACATACAACATACGAAATTTGGTTGAATTCCAATTGATAGTATAGAAGTTATATGCATTTAAAAATTGGACCTATCAGGAGGCTTATAATCATTTTGGCAACACTGCCATGTTTAGCCTCCTGGAAATTAAACTGAAATATTATGATCTTTACGCGTGCCAATTTTGAAATCGCTCCCATTCATACTTTCCAAGATATCCAACATGGAGCTCAAATTTCAATTGCGATTTTTTAGCAGTTGGTAGCACTGACATCATTTTCAAATATGGCCGTGAGATATTCAGGTATAGATCTTTACTCCTACCAAATTTTGTTTCGATTGCTGCAGCCGTTTAGGAGTTGATAGGGGGGGACACACACACAGCCAGACAGACAGACAGACAGAAGGACAGACAGACAGACAGACAGACAGACAGACATTTGCCCGATCTCATAAGTCTACTTTTTCCTCATTTTTGCAAAATGTGAAAAGTAGGCTAAAAATCATTAATATTGGTCCAGCCATTCAGGAGGAGTTGAGGAGCGCTTGACGAACAGGTACTTGGCCCATAACACAGCCGCGGTGGCTCGCGGGGCTGTGTCATTTTAGATTAACCTAGGAGTTCAGTGACACACGTGGCGAAGAATTATATATATATAAAGATAAGATTGTAGTCTATTGCTATTTATATTGTACTATAGCACCACTGCCGATCAGCCGGACTTGGAGATAACGCTATCGTTGGCTCGTCTGTAGAACTACACGGGTGTCAAAACATCAATATTGCTTTGATGACATCCGTAGTATAGTCAGCAATAATGTGTGGTACCTACCTTCGGCTTAGCTCTTCCCTCATGAACTTGGCATCTTCATTTTGCTCAGTGTGGGTCATATAAAAAAATCTTTCAGACAAAAAATTTAGGAAAAATATAGAGGACTGTTGAAAATGTTAAACGGTTTAGATATTGCGTCTATTAAGGGAGGTGTGATTTTCTTCCTCAAAAAACTCCATGGTCAATGATTGGTGCTGCCAAAATACTTGACTGTGATAATATTTTGGCCCTTATCCGAAGAACAGTATAAACTCTGAATGGATACGATTTTTAGCTACTTTTCTCATTTTGAAAAAATGAAGAAAAAGTAGACTTAAGAGTTCGATCCGAGAAAGAGTGTGCCTGTCTGTCCTATCTGAGTGTGTGCCCCCTCCCTATCAACTCCTAAACGGCTGCAGCTATCGAAACCAAATTCGGTAAGAGTAAAGATCTATACCTGAATATCTCACGGCCATATTTGAAATTGACGTCAATGCTACCAGCTGCTGAAAAATCGCAATTGAAATTTGAGCTCTATGTTGGATATCTCAGAAGTTATGCTTGCTAGTTATTCCGAAATTGGCACACATATAGATAATAACATTCCAGATTAATTTTCAGAAGTCCATACATGCCAGTGTTGCCTACATGATTCTAAGCCTGCCGATAGGTCTAATTTCTAAATGCATGTAACTCCTATACTATTGATTGGATTTCAACCAAATTTCGAATGTACTATGTGTACTACAACAGATATGACTGTCCGTATTTTAAAGAGCCACCAGGGCTGCCAACTGTTAATAAATGCTCTGTCTATGGTTTAACCCAAATATGAATACAGGGTGTCATTTATGTACTTGAGTACCCTTAAGGGGCGTGTAGGGGATGGGTATAGGATCAATTTGAGATAGGGAACCTGGGGTCGTAACGGCCTCCTAACCCCAGAAAACAGGTTTGCTTCAAGCCATCCGCCCCTGTAAAGTAGGCCATGTGCTAACATTGTGGTCAGGCACTCTTCCGCTGTCAACGGTCTTGGCACGACCACCGCTCAACGCTGCGTTAGCCGATATGGCTTCCTATCTTATACCATTTATCTATGGAGGCTATAGACTATGCCATTGTTTACTCGTTCCTTCTTTCTTCCTTTCTTGACAAACCTTGATAAAGGGACAGGCAGTTGTCTCGAAACGTCTTTTTTTTTTTTTTTAGTCTCTGTGTCATATAACCTAATCATGTGACTAAGCCCCCTCCTTCTCCTCTAAAGAATAAATAAAAAGATAAAGATGAAGGCATGGCAGCCCAGGAGAAACGAACCCGGGACCACCGTGGCACCGAGCCTCGCCGATATCCTCTCGGCTAACGCAGCGTTGAGCGGTGGTCGCACCAAGACCGTTGACAGTGAAAGAGTGCCTGACCTCAGAGTAACACATGGCGCGCTTGCCAACTTTACAGAGGCGGAGGGCCTGAAACAAAGGAGGCCGTTACGACCCCAGGTTCCCTATCTCAAATTGATCCTATACCCATCCCCTACACGCCCCTTAAAGATACTCAAGTACATAAATGACACCCTATATATCATGAAGTATGCAAGCCAACAGCTCTAAACTTTGCACACGTATAGTACCTCACATTCTAGATTATTGTGGAGTAACTATTATACCTCAGTGCTGCCAACATAATTCTAAGCTTTCTGATAGTTTCAATTTTCAATTACATGTAACTTCTATACTAACAAATGGATTTTATCCAAAATTGGCACTATAATAGATCGTAAAATTTCAGGTTAATTCTGAGCATCACATAGCCTACATGGCATTGTTCCCAACATGATTTTACGCGCACTGATGAATCTAATATCAAACAGCAGGGGCGGATCTAGGGGAGGGCGAGGAGGGCGACCACCCAGGGCCCCGCGGTCCTGGGGGCCCCGCGCGATGGATTATTTTAAATTTAATTAATTAATTAATTATACTTTTCAAACTTTTCAAATTAATTTATAATTCTTTTCTTTTTCAGTGCAGCTATGACCTCCCTTGACCGTTTAGCAAGTTTAGATTTCAGTGAAATGATAGAAGACTTCAGGCGGAAAAAAAGTCGCAAAGTAATATTTTCAATATTTCATAGTTTACATAACCTTCTTCAAGGGGACTTAAAAGATTTCTTTCATATTATTTAAAAAATGTACTGTAGTGTGTTCAAAATATTATACTATTCTTTACTGTATTATTATTACAACACTACCTACCATTTGATTTGATATTTTTTAATTTCCTATTGTTGTGGGCCCCACCTTATCATATCGCCCAGGGCCCCGCCACTGTCAAACAGCATGTAACGACCATACTATCCATTAGACTTCAACCAAATTTTGTATGTGCATTCTATACTTTAAGAGATGGAACTAAGGATATATTCAGAGTCACCAGGGCTGCCAACTGTAGTAAGTTACTCTATTAGGCTACACTATTTCAGGTGTATTTCAAACTGCAGTACTTAGAAATGTTAGTATTACCAACTTAATTTCGTCATTATTCTAGATAGGTCTATACAGATTGTCATGAATCTTAAATATTAAGGAACGTAGGCTCTTTAGTTCGTCACCGAACTACTTGTTTGGTACAAGTTAACGACGACTACCCTCTGTGGATGGTGAGGTATCAAATGTTATTGAATTACCAGCCAGACTTCCAACGCATGATGGTATCGCGACTAGATTTACCGCGAAACATTCACTTCTGCGAAGGATATAATAAATGTATCGGAAATTTGCATTCTTACACCAAAAAATGAACACTGTAATGAAATTAATTGTAAAGTCATTGAACTGATATCCAGTAGTTCAAAATATACACCAGCGTTAACAGATTAATACTAAAGATGAAATTAGCTACTTCAGTTTCCTACCTAATTCTTGAATTCCTTGGAATTAAGTGATTACCTCCACACATACAGTACTTACTCTAAAGGTTTGAGCCATAGTTATGCTCCTTAAAAATTTGAACGTTTCCCAAGGGCTCCTAAATGGAACCAGATTATTTGTAAGAAATATGTATAAAAATTGCTTGGATTTGGAAATAATAACTGCAGATAGTATAGGCAGAGAACTATAATCCTTGGACTTGATTTAACATCATCAGATAAAACACTTCCATTTTCCAATTTCCCATTCGCTTGGCGTACTTTATCACAATCAATAAGGCTAATGGGGAAACTCTGGAACGTGTAGGTCTCTATTTGCATCATCAAGGTTTCAGTCACGGCCAGTTATATGTTGCGAAGTCGATCATTCGACGCCCTTAAAGTTGCAACAGTGTCAAAACATGCATATAAGGAAATCCTTCAGGAAATATTTTCCCAAAGACCGTCATGTTTTCGCGGATTTCAACTAGTATTATAAAGATCAATGATGGTTTGTCTGTCTGTCTGTCTGTCTGTCTGTCTGTCTGTCTGTCTGTCTGTTATTTATACAAATCCACACCGTTTCACCGATCTTAACCAAAATTTGTATACTTACCATTTTAAACCCTGCGGGTGACACTGTCCACTTTAAATTTCGGACAGACCACTCCATTCCCTGCATTTAGGCCCTTTGACACAAATCCACACTGTTTCACCGATCTGAACCGAATTTTACATAGACTACTTACCCTTTGGAACCCGACGAGTAACACTGTCTACTTGAAATTTCGGACAGACCACTCCATTCCTTGCATTTAGGCCCTTTGGCACAAATCTACACCGTTTCAGCTAATAACACCAAAACTTACATAGTTACCGTTTGAAACTCTGCTGGTAACACTGTCCACTTGATATTTTGGACAACACTCTCCATTCCCTACATTTAGAATAACAGACGAAATGAACTTGAAATCCACGTTTTAGGCCCTATAATCATTCATGTCCGTAGTAGTGTAACTGTGAGAATAGTGTAATAAGTCTATTGTTGGCTGGCAATGCGGGCTGCATCACGTCGCCCTTAATCGTGTTCTGGTGCAGAATTGCGAAAATAGTTACATCTTGCGCTGCTTATAAATTGGAGTCACGGGAGTAATTAGTGCAAAAGGATTCTTAGGCCCCTTGAAACAGTTATTATCATGAAAATATTATGCCTCTGTATATTTGCGATGGTGTTGATGCAGTACATTGAGATTATCAGTTGCAATAAGCGTTGGTGCCTTCAAATTTACTTTCAATTATTCCGATCCGTATCCTTGAGCGGTATGTGGCGATAATTGACACTATTGCTACCTCAGGAGCTCGGGACAGCCGAAGTTTTCCAAAGTGCTCCGATTATTTTCCTACGGCGCTATGCGACAAAAGACGACACTAATGACCTCTAGTTTTCTAACATCCAATGAGATATAGGCCCTAGGCAGTGTCTTTTATTTCACTTACTCCTTTTTCTAATCATATTTTTGTAAATTGCATGAGACAGCAATGTAGTTAGTAAATAGCCGTTACCCTATGCATTATTATTATTATTATTATCATTATCATTACGGGAAAATTACCTGAATGTTACTTCCATTATACTGTACTACTTATCACCCCTACTACCACCACAAAAAGTTATATTTAAAAAAATGTGTTAGTTTAAGTATAATTTACCAGTTCTGTAGTTGTATTCATTATCATCCATAAAACAAATAAATCCACCGGGCGGAGCCGGTCACTACTGATAGTTGGTTTGTAGGGGGTGTGGTTGCGCAGCGGTCAAACTGTTGGCCTCTCACCAAGGTGGACTGGGTTCGATTCCCGGTCAATACATGTGAGATTTTCGAAGTGAAATGCCATGTCCTGTGGTTCGAATTCCACGAAAAAAGAAGGTCCCGTGGCTCATAATCACAAGATTCACAGTCACGTAAAACTACAATCTTCCTTCCTTTTTTTTTCTAGTCGGTTATAAACTAATCATGGTTTTTTTTCAGGAGTGTGCTTTACATATTAATTACATGGCTTGGTTTTTTAGTTTTGGCACCTTAGTTATAACTGGATTAATAACTCCCTTAGATGGTTCCAAGTTTCACAGGCCCTCGATGTAGTCCCCACCGTTGCGTACAACGTGTTTCCAGCGATGCGGAACTTGTTGGATCCCGTTGGTACTGCCCAATCTATTGATGGTACGAAGAGAGCGCTCGGCAGCCTGCTTAACGTCTTCAATGGTAAGGAAGCGCTGCCATACTGTTCCCCGAGGGCAAACCGTTAATGCGGCGTACTATTGTTCGTTTCTGCAAGACCATCTCCGAGGAGCTGTGAGAAGGAAACGGCGCCACCACATGGTTACACCGCCCATCGTTCTGCATGACAATGCTAGGGCACACACAGCAGGCGTTGTGTCGGCATTGTTGGATCGCTGGGGCTGGGAGGTCCTCTATCACCCCACATATTCTCCCGACATCAGTCCCTGCGACTATGATCTCATCACGAAGATGACAATGCGCGGGGAGCAGGCTGCCGAGCGCTCTCTTCGTACCATCAATAGTTTGGGCAGTGCCAACGGGATCCAACGACTTTCGCATCGCTGGGAACACGTTGTACGCAACGGTGGGGACTACATCGAGGGCCTGTGAAACTTGGAACCATCTAAGTGAGTTATTAATCCAGTTATAACTAAGGTGCCAAAACTAAAAAACCGACCTATGTACATTGTGGCCGCCCAATTATCGGGAAAATTTGTGTTCACCGACTGAAGAGTCACAAATAACCGTCTGTATAGGCAATGCTGAAGGAATGACTTCAAAACTTCACATTCACTCCGGTAGTTTTTACGTTTGGGCGGCTTCGGTGGCGTAGTCGGTAGCATGCTGAGCTTCTATGCCCAAGATCGCGGGTTCAAACTCGGCCGAAGTCGTCGGATTTTTTAAGAGCGTTAAAATCCTTCAGTATGCCTTCCTTCGGAGGGGAAGTAAAGCCGGTGGTCCCATGTCATAAATGTATGGCATGAAGAAGAACCTTCTGCTACCTACACTTGTGTGAAGGCAAACTTTGTAGGTTAGAATTGATAACGCTCTATTAGTTCCAACGTTCGCCGTCAGGTGCTGACTGCGATGCCATCTAATAGCCAAGTCCGCAAGCTAGGTGTCGTGGACAGTAGCATTTGGTAGTAAAAGTAGCAACTACGTGAAATTTTTGTATGCAGTCCTTGCTTGGATTAAAACAGATAACACACACTAATACAGCCATCACAATTAACACCGGTTATCAGACAGATTCTACACACACCCAAAGTACACGGGGCTACATGACTACGTTGTCGCAGGCCCTAAACTGAGGAACCAACCTACCTACGGAAGATTCAAAATATTCAGACAGAAAGAGATATGCACACGAGTAGCCTACTGGTTGTCACAAGCAAACAGGACTGATGACCAAGATTTGAGACGTGTAGGTGAGGCTGATTTGAATTGGCATAGCATTGCGCTGGGTAGTCAACAATGCTTGAATATTGAGTGTTGGGTGCAGGGACCACTCCTCTAACTCATGTATGTCACGAGGTCGGTCCACAGCCCAGCATCCCGCGCGTCTCACCTACATCAAGGGGGCTTAAAAACAAACATCCGTTAAACTCAATCATGGCTGTCTCCTATATGGTCCAAGTTCAATTCCTGGTTCTGCCAAGAAATTCAATCTTGATCTGAGAGTTAATACGGTGTACACTCAGAATTGTGAGGCTAATCTTGAGGCCGAACCGGTCCTTTTTAAGGATGACTTTGGCAGGTTGTTGGGGACTGAGCTACTGTTTCGAAGCGTCAGCGTTGCGGTAATAGACACATTTTACATCACATGTGACAATTCTCCTGATAAATCGATCATCCTTGGGGTTACTGATATGCTGACCTCAGATATCCACTCTACGTTGAGCCTGTTCAGGGGTCAGTTCATGAGGTACTGATCTGCAGCATCTGTTTGATCTTCCAAGTTTCTCAATCTGGCAATGTATGGTATCATTTGATAGGCTATAACAAGTACTTCTGACAGCCTACGGGTAGGTCTACTTTCTTGTAGATATTCTTCCATAACTCTGCGTGTGTTATCAATATCCCATAATTTAGCCCTTCCAGAACGCGGTAAATATGTAGTGTTTTCTTCTCCAGTGTTGAAACGTTGGAACCATCGTTTTGGCACACGATCACTAACGACACCTTCTCCTTCCACTTCATTCGAGCCACAGCAGCAGATTTGTAATCTTGTTTCTACCAGTGCTTTAGAAGGATCCTAACCTCCAACTTAGCAAGTTCCATTTGTGATTGGGTACCAACAAATGACGACTGATACATTCTCACAATATACACAATTCTACTCATGGTCTCCTGTAAATAGCATTGGTGAACCAAAGAAAACCAATTGTATCTTATAAAGCACCAAACTTAAAAAACGACATTAAGGTACTTGTGTCAATTGAGGCCCGGATCCAAATAAGGCCATATTTGATTTTATTAGCAGAATATTCGAATTTCTACAAGATTCTTAGTGTTTCTGATTGCTACTAGCCTTTAACGGCTAGACTAGAAACTACAACTGTTGAAGTGAACTATTCCGCGATATTTGTTTCAGTCGAGTAGTAAAAGGCGTCCGAAGCTCTTTTTGTTACTATTTCTAGGTATTTTAATAAACCTTCTTCGCGTTTTTCAAATTTAACATACATAAACCTGGTGTGTATAATTTTAAAGAATATGATTTGTAGATTAATATACTGTATTGATATTTTCCGCTTAAGGTGCATTTCTTCATCTCTTTTCATTTACATATCGGCCGTATTTGAAACAAGTAGTGGGCCATATTTGGAAAGGGTGTTCCTAATAAGGCCCATTACTCACATGTTAAATATTGTATAATTACTGAAATATATTCTAGTGATTATAATTATCAACCCTTGTTTTCATTACTGCTTGACTTCAAGTTAAATCGAGGACAATGTACAGATTTTTTCCCCTTCTAGTAAAAATACAAAAATTCTTTAAACATTAAGTGGGCCTTATTTGGCAAATTTACCTTACTTATGAGACATCCTAATATTTGTCTCAATACAATATATATACTGTATATACACCCACGTAGCCTACACGGGGCTAAATAGACACATTAGCCAAGCCCTTCAAATGAAACAACAACTTTAATATCTCCATTATTCATTTCATCCTCATTACAACGCGCTGGTCACCCACGAGCATAGACAAATATTATTATTAAGCCAAGCTGGAATGATAAGCGATAAAAAAAGGGGAATATCCACATTTTAAAAATTTTGAACATAAGTATTTGAAATTGATGCACGTGTAACAATACATAGACACGCTGACTATTTACGATGTCTTCTACAAGTGTAGACATAAGGAGGGAGGATATAATGTATGTTTCCTCTGGTACAAAGTATGGCCGTGTTGTTTTAACTTTTTATCCAACCTACGTGTACCCTGTGTTTACCTGTTATCCGTTACACAGCAATACCATTATTACACAAATTCTGCAATCAAAATTATATTTCAGGATTTAAACGAAATTCAATTTAGTTTTCAAATAGCTGACTTTTAATTCATTTTATGGAGTGTAAATTGATTTCTATTTCACATTTGCCTCAAATCAATTTTTTTCTGGTTATAATCATAATATTTTAATGTATTATTAATTAGATTACATTTAAATTCTATTTGTTGGTATGTTAAACCGTTATTTGGTGGCGATCTAGGGTAGGGGTGGACTTTATGATGCCGACATATTGCGTTTCAGTAAATGAAATATGTGTGTAATAATTAGTGTGGTACATTATGGTGGAAAACAGCATGGTTTACCATAATTTCTTTCATTTCACGTATCATATAGACATTTTTTTCTGTTTATCTTCAATGCGGCACTGGAACCTTGTTTTAAATGGCACCATCAAAGTTCTCATTATCGCAAGCCCACGCATCATAACCACGACTTTTTGTATGTATTTAGTATTGCCAATCGGTTGCAGTATATACACTGGATATGCGCGAATAAATAGCTTATATTCTGTTACCAATAAACCCATTAAAATACGCATTTATTTACCAAAAAAACAGCACCACCCCTTTTTCTGCAAAGCATCATAGAGGAGGAGGGGGTATATTGACTGAGCGAAGGGTGGGTCTATCATCTCTACATTAAAATTCAGTCGGCATCCCCTCAATATTAGCTTATACTGAAATAATATATACGTTTTTATTTTAGAAAATAACACGAATAAATGTACATATATATAAAACAAGACCATTTATTTTGTTCGTTTCTCAACCCACCCTGTTGTGGTTTGTAATTCAATAGTATATGTGTCATAAAACAGAATGAGTGCGAAGTAATGTCACTGCTGTGTGCATGTGCGAGATTTATAACTATTTCACTTTCTAAGCGTGGCCAATTACGAGTCCATGTGTCGCATCCCGTGCTAGATCAGCACACACGCTTTTTCAATTCGGTGGGGGAGTGACCTAGGCTTTATTTTAATTATACGGCTGACTCATCAACAACACATTCCTAATCAAAACCACACGAGGATCCATATTATTGTGCGGCAACTCATTGCATGACAAATTATTAATGTTGAGGTTCACCACTTTAATTCGGACAATGATATGAAACATAACACATGGAAACGATCTTCCTTGGTTAACTGCAACAGAAAATGTTTTTGTATCATCGTCCATCAAGAGTGACCAATCTTTCCGTAGTTTCTCTCGCCAAAGTACTCGGTTCGTTTCCAGGATAACACTTGTAAAATTTTCGAAATCAAAAGCTCTGATTCAATAAACAACGAAAATCCCGTGGTTCATCATCGCAAAGTTTAGTGTTACTTAAAACAACAAGCTTATGTTTTTTCACCGCCTTCAGGTCCTAAAGGTCCTTGGTTCGATTCCCGACTCTGACATGAAATTTTGTTCTGATTTGAGGATTGGGACGGGCTGCACTCAACCTCAGGAGGCAGACACAAGAAGAGGTGGGTTCGATCCCCACCATTCCAGAAGTGGTTTTCCGTGGTTTCCCACTTCTACTCCAGGGAAATGCAGGGATGGTTCCTAACTTAATGCCACGGCCACCTCTTTCCCAATCCTAATCTCAATTACAAGTACACATACAGTACTATTACAGACACAACAATTGCACAGGTTATAGAGCATTCTATACACAGACGCGCGCAAAATTGCAAGGGGCTGAAATGACTACGATGCCCATGCCACAAAAAGAAACAATAACTTGTTTTTTTTCTTTCTTATGGAAACTGGGCCAGCAAATTGTTAAAAATAATGTGAAGTGCCGCCATAGCCAAACTTCGTGTTGGCAACGTGCGTAACATAAAAACACGATCATACTATGGGCTCTTGGTGAAATACTGATACGTATATTCTTGTCTAAAAACGAAGTCATATTATCATCATACCCATTTCATCCAGTGTCCAGTTCAGGAAATTTTAAAAATTCCACCAAGGAGCTTACATCATAACACCACCTTCAATACTTGCTGCTGGTTTATTATTATTACAATTACATTTGTTATTTCACAAGTCCTGCAATATATCCTTTTTGTTTTTGACGTAGACATACTATATGTTGTTGTTGCTGTCATTGTTTTTGTTGTTGTTGTTTACCCTTCAGTCCCTTGACTGGTTTGATACAGCAGTCCATACTTTCCTGTCCTTTGCTCATCGTTCAATCTGTTTAATATATTCTAACCATGGTCTACCCCTACAGCTCTTGTCCTCAACCCGACCTTCCATAACTAAGTTTGCTATTCCTGAGTGTCTTGGTATGTGTCCTACCAACCTATCACTTCTCTTCATTAACAGCCGCCAGAAACTTATCTCTTCTCTCACTCGTCTTCATTTGTCACTCTATCTACCCATCTTATCTTCATCATTCTCCTGTAACACCACATTTCAAACGCTTCTATTCTCCTGTTTTTTGTTGCGCCAACTATATACTGTATAATAAGGGTAAATAACCGCATTTATCAAAGCAAAGGTTGCAATAAATTTACTCTCTTCCCAGTCTATGGAGATGAAAATGAAAATCCACAGCCTGCTTCCAGAAGCCCCCATCTAGCGGCGAGGACATGAACTGTGCCGGCTGCCGAGGCCTGACGCACTCCTCTGGGGCAATGATTAAATGAATGACAGATGAAATGAAATGATAGTGGAGAGTGTTGCTGGAATTAAAATGTGACGGGGAAAACCGGAGAAAAACCTGTCTGCCTCCGTTTTGTCCAGCACAGATCTCACATGGTGTGACCGGGATTTGAACCACGGACCCAGCGGTGAGAGGCGTGCGTGCTGCCGCCTAAGCCATGGAGGCTTACAGTCTATGGCAGGCTGTTCCAAATCCATGAGTTTGAGTATGAGTAACCGGCAGTAGTGGCTACGCGGGCTAAAGCTCCGCGTTAGGTCAAGGGGCCAAGCTCTCTGCTGACTCGGTAGACGCGTGGGTTCGAGCCCCACCGTCGGCTGTCCTTGAAATGGTTTTCCGTGGTTTCCCATTTTCAACACCAGGCAAATGCTGGGACAGTACCTTCTGACAGGCCACGGCCGCTTCCTTCCACATCCTTGCCCAGTTTCATTCATCTTCATCCTTTCCATCTCTCATCTCGACGCGCAGGTCGCCCACGGGCGTCGACTAGAAAGACCTGCACTCGGCCTCTCAGGAGGCTACACGGAAAAAAAAAAAAAAGTATGAGTACACGTGAGTACTCAGCAGTAATGCTCAGAGCACGGTGGCAGAGGGAGTGGGGGTGAGAGCCAATACGTCACTGGGCGAAGGTCATAACACAAGTCAATGCGTTTCCAGCCAGTCTTGATGTATCCACCGCGCAGTGACGGCAGCCGCCCACAGCAGAGCTGTATTGCATGTTGCAGGTTTACTCAAGGAAGGCGGCGAGTACTCCACTGCTCACAAGCGAGCTGCTCGGCTGGAACAATGGAGATCCGAGACTGCAAGTTGAGAGCGCTATATTCAATTCTATAGTAGAAAATGTACATCGTCCCAGCTTCCATAGTCCAATTGCACTCGACACTTGTGTCTTCGTTTACACACGCTATAATGATCTCAATCCCCATGCCCTAGAATGTTAATTCAAGCCGATACGGTTTTCAGCCCGGTAATATAGCCTACATTATCTCAGCTACCCCTCTCCTGAGTTTCATCATAATCTGAGAGTAGTGGCTTGATCACTTCCCTTGTGAGTCCATTAGCTTCTAGGCTCATATCCTCTTTCATTTGCCCCGCAAGGCCCCACCAAGGGAACTCGTGTTGTGGGTAGTTGTGAACCAAGGGCAGTGGTGTAGTAATAGATGGGCTTCCAGTTATTAAAGAATAGGAGTGGACATCTAGGACGTCTTCCTAGTTTGTGGACGGTTAACAACCCAACTCACCGACTAGTCCATGAACCGTGGAGGTAAAGTTATCTGCTAACAATGTCTTGAGATGTACAGTGAGTAAAGAAGATACTTAAGATATTGGCGGGGGTCCATTCGTAGTGCTGTGCTTTGATAATACAGGGTGATTCTCTATGTAGTTTACAACTTCAATAATGTGTAATTATTTATTGGAACCACTTACAGACTTGGTTTATATGTCATTGCATAGAAAAACACTTCAAGTTTTTTTTGACAAATCCATTACGGCTCAATGTGTGCACCATTTGTCATCCTGGACACATCCCAACGGAAGTTGATTTCCTGCCACGTATGAACCAGCATTTCCGGGGTAACAGAGGCGATGGCTGTTGTGATGCCATGTCTCCGTTCATCAAGATTTGCAGGTAGGGGAGGGATGTACACCCTATCTTTCGCAAAACCCCACAGAAAGAAGCCCAGTGGTGTGTAATCTGGGCACCGTGGCGGCCAGGTGATTGTTTCTCTCGAAACAGCGCAGAAAACGTTCACTCTGGGGCTGTCACGTGATGCCCATGTGGTGTTCCCATGCCCCAAATACGACAATTGTGTTGACTCGGCCAGAAAGGTGCAACGTTGATTCATCGCTGAAGACTACATTGTTCAAGAATGACTCATCACGGCTGATGCGATCCATCATTTCAACACAGAATTCATGTCGGGTATGTTTATCCGCTTCACTTAGTGCTTGAACCAAGGGCAATCGGTATGCTTTCATGGCCAAATGTCGACGCAACACCCGCCAAACAGTGGTCTGAGGGATACCAGTTTCAATTTTTCCGGACTGCGGACGAACCTCTCCCTAACTGTTTCCAACACATCGCCAGTCACAGGTGCGCGGCCTGGCACCTTTCTGCGTTTTGGTAAATGTCTGGTGTCATTTGTACACTGTTGGTCTGCTGGGTGGCTCTTTGCCAAATTCTGTGTGAAACCTCCGCTGTACACTCGTTGCTGACTTGGTTTCTTCAAACCAGAACACGCACTTCGCTCTTTCCGCTCCAGTGAAAGACAGCATTTCTAACAAGTGACAGTTGGTGCGCGTGGCGGACAAGTGTGCAACTACAAACTACGTGAGTCAAAACTTGAAGTGTTTTGCAATATAATAACATATAAACCAAGTCTGTAAGTGGTTCCAATAAATAATTACACATTATTGAAGTTGTAAACTACATAGAGAATCACTCTGTACACACTGGGCCACCCACAGTGGAGGTAGCTATGTCCAATTGCATTTCTACCCACGGCGCGGCAAAGCCATGCGCGTTAAATCACTCACCACGACCGCGATGGGGAGCTGCTGTAAGTCCGGAATCTGGGGGTTCGAATCTTCGTGCTAACAGTAGCTATATTGAGTGTGCTTTTCTCCGGGCTTTTCCACACTCCTTCCAGGCAAATGCTGATTTAGTAACGGGGCTCTTACCCCGTTTCCAACTATAATAATTACAGTTACACACACTACAGGAAAATGCTAGGATAGTACCTTATTTTAAGTTCCGGGGATCCTAACACATTCCCGATCATAATGATTACAGTTACACACACCATAATCACCAAAGAAACAAAAATTACCAGACAAATTTAGCATACACCTAAGTAGATGGGGATAATAACCGAGATGTCCCATAAAACGAACTCACAAGCTTTACTATACAGTATCCTACTTCCTCACTACTTGCTTGGTAAATCGTAACCATCCTCAACGTGGATTTGTAACTGGTGATTCATTTTAGAGGCTTGTATATCGTATTGTTCTACCTTGTGAGTAGAATTAGACCGATAACCTGTGTAATTGTGGTAGGAGGTGGCCGTATCCTTGCGTTAGTAATAATCCTGGCTTTTTCTGGAGTGAACCACTTCTAGTGTAACCGAGATGAGAATACAACCCATCCCTTCTTGGTTTTGCCTCATGAGCCCTAGCCTAGGACCAGGGGCGGATCTAGGGGAGGGAGACCGCCCAGGGCCCCGCGGTCCGGGGCGCTCCGCGCCATGGATTTTTTAAAATTTAATTCATTACTTAATTATACTTTTCAAACTAATTTATAATTCTTTTTTTCTTCAGTGCAGCTATGATCTCCCTTGACCGTTTAGCAAGTTTAGATTTCAGTGAAATAATAGAAGACTTCAGCCGGAAAAAAGTCGCAAAGTAATATTTTAATATTTCATAGTTTACATAATCTTCTTCAAGGGGACTTAAAGGTTTCTTTCATATTATTAAAAAAATGTACTGTAGTGTATTCAAAATATTGTAACTATTCTTTATTTTATTATTATTACAAAACTACTTTCCATTTGATTTGATATGTTTTTATTTCCTATTGTTGTGGGCCCCACCTTATCATATCGCCCAGGGCCCCGCAAGGCCTGGATCCGCCACTGTCTAGGATCCTGTTTCAGTCCTCAGACTATAAGAGTTAAATATACCCCGAGACCAGAGTTACACGTGACATCTGAATCCACTGTATCTTGGCACGATGGTTGTCTGCAGTCCGGTAGAGGCCCAGTTACTTGGAGTGGGTCTCCTGTACGTCGCTTGCTCTGTCACCTAGCAGAGAAGTCGTTGTTCCATTGGGCAACGTGTGGCTGACAGTCTTTCAATTACCAACAGTTAAAAAAATAATAGTGTAGCTTTCAGTCGGTCAACAGAAACATTACTGGCATATATGAAAAATAACCTGAAGGAAATTACATGTGATTAAGATTGATGTGTATATATTGTTACGGATTATTGAAGAGAAAGAAGAAGAAGAAGAAGAACAAGAACAAGAACAAGAACAACAACAACAACAACAACGACGACAACAAGTCCGTAACAATATATATCAGTACATTATAATTTCCATACGAGTGTCTTAATTACCATTATAGGCGAGTTGCATACGACTGTTCATGTTCTACAATAAGTATAACAATTTTATGTTCGAACATAAATATTCATAAATATCTGTTGAGATTTCACCAGTTTTATGCACTGAACAGAGCGCATGGGAAGCAGAGATTTCCTTGTATTTTACCATGGCCTCCTCAATTACTCCTCTATGACACTAGCCACGCAGTGAAATTTAAAATAGGAGGCCGTGGAAGTCAGCGCAGATGCAATGCTATCCTTACCTAATTGGTCACACAACTGTTTCTCGAGCTCTGATTGGTGGGAGAAACTGTTTCATAATGAAAAATAGTGTTATAATGGCCCTCATTATAATACAGTTTTCTGACATATAATATTTACATTTCGACATCGTCGAACATAAAACGTTTAATCACATGTAATTTATTTCAGGTTATATTTATTTCACATATTTCAGTAATTGGAATGATTTTTGTGTTGACCGACTGAAAATTACAAAAATAATAATGATCGTGTGGCCTCCGGAGAGGCCTAGTGCAGGTCTTTCTAGTTGACACCCGTGGGCGACCTGCGCGTCGTAACGAGGATGAAGTGATGATGAAGACGTCACATACACCCAGTCCCCGAGCCACGGAAATTAACCCCAGGAGATTAAAATCCCTGATGGCTCGGCCGGGAATTGAACCCGGGGCACTATGGGCCAAAGCCTAGCGTGCTAACCATTTAGCCACAGAGCCGGACACACAAATAATTGTTAATAAGGAAACACTGAAATATGACTCAAAGCTATCATTTCCAAAAGTTATATGAGAGGTCTTTTGCGAGCCGCCATCATACGATTCGGATTGCTGTGGTTTTATTCCGTGGTTCAAACGTCAGACTTCCATGGCAGCGAATTGGCCGTGCGATTTTGAGATAATGACGTGAGCACACTAGCACGGATCCATGGAGGGGTTTCTTGTTATTTTTGTTGATTCATTAGGCTTTGCGACATCTTGGTTATGTAGCCCCGTGTACTTGGGTGAGTGTGGTGTCGGATAACGTGTCTAATTGTTATTGCTCAACTAGTGTATGTATTTGTAATTGAGGTTAGGATCTAGGTAGAAGGCCACCGTGGCCGTAATTTAGGTATTATCACGGATTGTGCATGAAATAAAAGTGGGAAATGGTCCACATCCTGATGTATTGGTTCGATTTCTGGCTCTGCCAAGAAATTACATTCCGGTTTGAGGGCTGGGACGAGGTACAATCAGCCTCGTGAGGCAAAACTGAGAAAAGGTGGTTTCGATTCGTACCTCAGCTATCCTGGAAGTGATTTTCCGTGGTTTCTCACCTTAATCCAGCGAATACGGGGATGGTTTCTAACTTAAGGCCGCAGCCAACTCCTTCCCAATCCTAACCTGCGTTACAAATACGCTCACTACTACTACAGATACCACAATAACACAGGTTATCAAACAAATGCTACGCACACCCGTACACGGGGTTAAATTATCACGATGTCCAAGGCCCTCAAACGAAGCAACAACAACAGAAGTTAGGAAATCACCGAAAACCATTTCTAGGATGGCTGAGGTGAGAATCGAACCCATCTCTTCTCAGATTTTCCTCACGAGGCTGAGTGTACCCCGTTCCAGCCCTCAAACTACAATTAATTTTCTTGGCAGAGCCGGGAATCTCGGTGACAGCCAAGAATGCTACTGTAGTCACTACGCCACGAAGGACACACGGAGAAGTAGTTTACTTTCTATTCACAATTTGAGAAAGAAACGAGTGTGAGCTATTTTTAATAAATGCACAAGCTAGCCTATAGCCACTACCAGGCAGTTTAATCACATCGCCATAATAATTCCTTTTTATTTCATTAAAACCGGGAGTCCAATTCCCTCGCGCATCTGTTGCCACTTGATGACAAGGACACATTTGCTCCGCTTCATGGAAGGCAACATTATAACCTACTCAACCGATGGCTAACTTTGTTTCACCCTCTATCTCTCTATAGTATAAATTTTATAAAATGTATTTCTCTGATTATCGTTGGCAGCTGTGAGAGTGTGTGCGTGTTCATAATTCTCCTTAAAATGTAATGCTGAAGCCTGTGCAGCACAGCAGTTGCTGAATGTGGTTTGGTGACCGCATTGTCGCCCGTCTTCTGTCCTTGTCCTCCGGCGCCATCTGGAGGAGAGTACTGGTCTCGGGATTTGTCCCTTCCCATTTTTTCTTCGATTCGCTCCATCCACTAAGCTGTGGGTGTCATTTATCTTAATCAAAGAAGAATAGCACCAACATAGCGCCTGCTGAACCAGAAGAGAAAACAAACGAATTATAAGGTAATGCTCGAATATCAGCAAACATGCACGGCTTGTATGTGGCAGACAGAATGAACAGTTTTAATATAAGTCAAAAATGCATCATCAATTATCAGCATCTACTGATGTCAGTCTTACAATTTTATTGCATTATACTTATTTTAATGACTTGATTTGCGTAGTAGCATGGTAATTGTTTGTATTATGTAATACACCTTGCCAATACTGCAGTATAAATATGTTTATTATTATTATTAATAAAACGATCATGTTTTGATATTCAATTATATATTTTTCGGCGCTTAACATTACTAGAGTTTAACATTAAAAAGGGTTATCCTTAGAATAAGTTGATTTAAAAAAGTTACACATATAAATAAAAGATTTCAAGAACTAGAAGATGTTTCTGAACTGGAGTTGCGATGGAATGTGTTGAAAATTGTAGAACATTGATATAGGCTATTGAGATTTCTACCTTCGGCATCTGCCAAACATTTTATGTATTAGCATGGAACATTTTGTCTACCAATTTTTATGGTTATTTTAAGCGTATGACTTTTAGTGCCGGGAGTGTCCGAGGACATGTTCGGCTCGCCAGTTTTGTAGCTGCTTCGAGCTACAAGTACCGTTGGGGAGGGAAGTGACGAGGAGTTGGAAGGTAGCGGCAGTGGCCTGTAGTTCGGGACCAACCCCGGCATTTGCCTGGAAGGAAGATGGGAAACCACAGAAGACCATCTTCAAGGTTGCCGGCGGGGGGATTCGAACCACCTCGCCTCCCGGATGTGAGCGACTGCCAGCAGTCATGCCGTAACGACCACGGCTAACTCACCCGGTATTTTTATGGTTAGGGATATGAAGTCTGAACAGTCAAAATAGGAATACGTGTCACATCCATTGGGAGACTTGGGAAGTCACGTAGGTTTTAATACTGTCAAATTAATGAAAATTATTCTTGACAGAAATATTGTATAATATCTTTTATAAGGTGTAGTAATAATCGATTGAGATACTACAAAAAAAGGACCAAAGTTTACAACTTGGACTGGGCTGCCAAGTTTGACAGAAATATTGTATAATATCTTTTATAAGGTGTAGTAATAATCGATTGAGATACTACAAAAAAGGACCAAAGTTTACAACTTGGACTGGGCTGCCAAGTTTGAAGGCCGTAGTTGTCCATTACGTGAGGAATATAATTTTAAGACATGTGGAAACAAGCACAAATCTAAAAACTGGCTCTGTCTAAGTTATAACCGACTGAGATACTACTTAGCACCAAACTTGTAGACATTGCCAAATCGGATTCTGTTCGTATGATCGTTTTTAGGTTCGTCTTACCTTTTAGCAGTAGGCCTAACAGACCTCCAACGTTTCAGTAGTGTCCGCTATTTTTTGAATGTCATTTTAAATTTCGAATATAAACATTTGGGATGTTTCCGTCGGTTATAGGCTAAAAGCTGTAAGTTCGCTAAATGTCCAGTTTCTAGCTCATCTGGAAGTAGTTATGTATTTAAGAGTTCCACATGCAGCTATGTATGATACATGTATGATACTATGATTAGTATATTCTTCACACATTATTTACCTTTTTGATACACTTATGATAAATTTGGCATTGATGTGGCAGTTGGACACACCAAACTGCCTGCCGAATTTCACTATTCTTGTTGCTTTACAAGTATGGAACATTAAAAGAATGTGTGAAAATGTACAAGAAATTACTCAAAAACAACGTTTCTGGCGCAATCTAATGCGTGGTCGAGAGAGATACGATATTGCACAAAAATTGTAGACTTGCATTGGCTTACTAAGTTTGGAGGCTGTAGCTGTCCATTAAGTGAGGAAAACAACAGCAAAACACGTGGAAAAAGCAAAAATCTAAAAATCCTGGTCTGTGGAAGGTATACTCGACTGAAATACGAGATAGTACTGAGATAGTACCAAACTTGTAGATCTCGCCAAATCCGATTCTGTTGGTGCAACCGCTTTTAGATTAATCTTACTGTTTAGCAGAAATGGAAATTTGCTTCTTGGAAATATCTCGTAAACGGTGGTTTTAGGGCCTTAAATGTGGTTTTAGGGTCCCTAGGGATTTGACGAGTTTTATATATCACATTGTGGGGCTCAAAATGAGCTTTGTTTCCACCTTATACGATAAATTTTATATTTCACCTATTTAAACAAGTGTTGTGAGGGGGTTTCCCCCCATAGCCCCCTTTTCAAGAGAGTTTCGGTAAAAAGTTATACCAATGCTTATTCTTTTGCTTGTGGTGAATACCCATACCAAATTTTACGTTGATGCACCCGTTCTCGAGTAATTAGCGTGCAAACAGACACACGCACACAAATAGTCCAAAACGCGTAAATAACTCAAAATTGCGTGAAAATTCAGAAAAGAAAACAGACAAACCTTAATTTTATATAGAGAGAGATGTGTGTACAGTACAGTATGTACAGGGATGAGGTAGGTGTCCCGGGACGTAATGCTAATGCTTGATACCTGAGTAGAAAGGTGTAGAGTGACTCCAGCAGTTCCTCGGGGTTCGTTCTTGTTTCAAGAATACTGTGGAAAACAATTTGTCACCTTTGAGTATTGATAAGCGATTGTGTCAAGCCTTCCTATTTATTTTTGTGGCAAATTAAATGGGGTTTCGAGACTTTCGAAACTACCAATAGCCACTCAAATGATATGCCTCCATCGATTAAGAAATACGTTTTCACTGAGAACCACGTCTACATAACTTGAGTAAATTGTGTCCTAATTATACACGTTCGCAAGAAATTATCTCGAACAGTGGATTGTACTTTATAACGGTGTTTTACATCAGTATGTAGCACTAACAAGCTGCCATTTCTACGTCACTGTTGGGCGCGTAGTATCCCATGGACGAGGGTGAGCTTTATCCCGTGATGTAATTTCGACAAAATAGCCCTTTTACGTCTCTGCTGGGCGCGTAGTATCCCCTGCACATGGGTGAGATTTATGTTGTGACGTAGTTTCGACAAACAACCATTTTACGTCTATGTTGGGTGCGTAGTATCCCCTGCACAGGGCAAGCTTTACGCCATGACGTAGTTTTGACAGACAACCCTTTTAACGTCTGTGTTGGGAGAGTAGTATCCCCTGCACAGGGGTGAGCTTTACGCCGCGCGGTAGTTTCAACAGACAAGCCTTTTAACGTCAGTGTTGGGCGGGTAGTATCCCCTGCATAAGGGTGAGCTCTACGCTGTGAGGTAGCTTTGACAGACAACTATTTTACGTCTCTGTTAGCCGAGTAGTAACTCCTGAACAAGGGTGAATTTTACGCTTAGAGGTAGCGTCAGCTGGCACCCTTATTAGCATCTTTCTTGGGCTGATAGTAATCGCTGCAAAAGGCAACCCTTGTCTTCTCTGTAAGGAAGTAGAGTGAAATTTTTCCCTGTAGATTTTTCCGTTGAGGACACACGAGATATTATTCGTAACCTGTAACCGTCAAATAAATATTTCTCTTTAAATGAATTTACTGAATCCAACCACGTTTGCATTGAACGTAATATTATACGAACCTTCGAGTAAATATTGTAACAGATTTCTAAACTGGTGGATGATTTCGGCACTTAATAAATTAAAAAGTCCACCGTTGTAAAAGCCAGTGATGTTAAAAATTGGAGCCCCCCTATTGTCTACTATCTGATATCTGGTGAAGCTACTGACTTAAACGCGAATGATTGTGTCCTCCCTATGGACGATTCGAGTGAGTTTGGGAAAGATACCACCCATGCTAACTAACCTACATGTAAGTAATGTTTCAGTGAGATCTGGAAGGTCATGTCCGCAAGGTTTGCTAGTCTAGAGAATGCAAGTACCTGATGACAAATAGCGGTTGATCTGCCCCGGAGCAATAGCATGCGGTCACGACCTCGTATGGCACAAGGACAACTCAAGCACTTTCTCTCCATTCCTCATCTAGCACGGAACTTTCGCTGACCGCTCAGATATCGTACTGTACACAACAAATTCCACCGCTGCACCGTAGGTTGTTCGCTTTCCGTTTTAAAGCTCCAATTTCAAATCCGGGTTCGTGTCTAACCATCAACAGTTTCCCCTTTCAATCTACAGTATTATGGGCACAAGCGTACATTTGTTTACAAAATATATCGTCAACTTTCTGTCACCTCTTGGATAAGACTGTCTTGATGCATCGTGAGCAATGGCCATCAGCAAATAGTATATAGCAGCGGCTTCCAAGCCCTTAAGTGTCACTGCCCTCTGGGCAAAATGTAGCATTTTATGTTGTAAATTTAGCGTTGTGTAACATCTAGACCTTTCATAATTAACATGTTGAAACTTTTTAATAAGGTACTATTTTTAAGGATAATAATCAAATATTTCGCATTTGAGAACAGAATAATTAAACATTTTGAGCCTAAAATCTGCATTAACATGCATATTTTGGACAAATTATCATCTATGCTAATGCTAAAATCACGAACTCTGTATATCAGCAATAGTAGTTCATGCGGCCCTTTCTAATATTCCAGACATTAAGATATATTTTGATTTTAATAAAAAATATTAAAATTTGCCAATGCCAAAATTTCAACATTTAGGTCAATTTTCGAAGAAATTTTAGAATTATATATATTCCTCTCACCCCTACCCCTCTTAGCATTTAAGAATTGTAATACATCATCCACAATTATGGACGGGTTTACACACATTGCGACCCCCGTGGGAAACCAATATTTGGAATGTCAGAGGGCCTAACATTCCACCAATCTGTATACATGGACTCAGTTTAGTGTATCCTTACAATCAGCTCGCACTTTTCACTACTTTCGACATGCCAAAGTTGCCAGGCATTACGAAATACGAGTGAACAAAATCCTCATTTTGTCCTTAACCTAAATTTCATCAGGAGACACCATCATGGTTCACACAATACAACAGGTGCGCAGTTTATCTGAAAGTCATCGCTGTCATAATTCATTAAAAATGTACACAAAAAGAACTTACTACCCTTGCACAATATTTTATTACAGTTCTCAAGCCATAATTATTGTATTGTTAGAGTTAAGTGTCTAACGAGATGAAGTTAACACTTCGTTTGTTAACGAGTTTGGGAGTAAAGATGTCCGCCGAGTCTCACAGGCGGCTTTGTGTTGTGCCTGACACAACCAATTTCATAGTAGTTAGCTTAAGTAAACTGGCTATATCGTTATAGTTTATCAGTTTGTGTTCAAACACAATGCCGCCGATGAAGTGTACAGAGAAGCGTTCAAACAATGGCTAGCGCATAAATAATTCAGCGGGCATAAATGAAGTGGAAAAGATAGACCACATCAGGTACTGAACTGCATGACCGGGAGACTGCACACGCACATTCATCTACTGGCATGGTTTATGGGGCGAGATACTTTGTGTGTTAGAGTTTCTATTTACGACGCGCTGAAAGTGCCAATTCTAAGTGTATTTTCCTCCTCGAGTTTCTCAAAACTCTCATTCCTGGTTAACGGTGACATAATAATAATAATAATAATAATAATAATAAGATAATAATAATAATAATAATAATAATAATAATAACACAACGATGAACTCTATCTACATGTGGAGAAAATAACGGACACCATTCGCAAAAGAAGACTCTCCTTTTATGGCCAAATAACACGAATGAACTCCGGAAGATTGTCCAATCGAATCTGTGCCTACTTTGTGGGAAAGAAAATCAAAGGGATCTGGTTTACAGAGGTGGAAAAGGACCTACAAGAACTGGGGATATCACATGAGGACATCTTGGAACGTGACTCTTTGAGGAAGAAACTTGGGGAGATACAGAGTTTTCAGCCAAAACCTATATTGAAAACCGGCAAGAAGTGGACCGAAGAACGAAGGGAAGCTCACCGAAGAAGAATGCGTGAATACTGGGCCAATGTGAAAGAACGAGGTCCATAGACGACCGAAACGATAAAAATAATAATAATAACAACAACAATAATAATAATAATATTAATAATAATAATAATAATAATAATAATAATAATAATAATAATAATTGTATGGCTCAGCTAACGCATGTAGATATTTGCGTTGAAGCCATTTAGGCGATCGACTCTCTAGTTTAACGATTCATTCCACTGCCAATTAGCAGCTATATCGGAACTCTATTGTGCTACATATAGCTCAGATTCAATGAATTTTTCTTGTAATCAAAAAATGTGACACCGCATGATTCGGAATACAGGGGAAATTTCCCCGAACCCGCAATCTTAAGAACATGAAGCGGATATACTACCGTTGATCCAGCGGACCAATAACCTACATGTTAAGCCCTTTAAAATAATTTTATTATCATCATCATCATCAACATCATCACTGATCCAGCGAGGAATGTAATGCCATCTCGTATCGCACCTTTCCCAATACAACCCTCGAAAAACTAAGAGTACCCACCAGCCTAGCCAAGCGCTATCAGTCACTTTTACGACTCCACTGGGTATCTGTTGTTCGGAACTCCGAGGTTCGAATCCCGGTGATGACCAAGGCCATTCTGAATTAGGTTCTTCGCCTGGAATTTCTAAATTGACTCCAGCCAAATGCCAAGATGATGCCAAGGCTTAAATACGAGTGATGTGGAGAGTATCAGTCTTAATAGGTGCGTTATGCGTGTCTGTATTGTATGATGTGAAAAGAGAACGTATTTGAATGTGCATTGTCTCTTCAATGTTCTCAGACAAATGATTAAAAAAAAGAATTCTTCTGTGCTACAGAAGGTTGCAAATTAATACAGTATTAGTAGACAAACGCCAATTATTTGTTTTCACATTTGTAGGTTAATACTCTCTTTGTGGGGCTTGTCATTTAAGTATTTCACAGTAATAGCCACTATCAGTGACTAACAGAGTGGCTTGAGATATCTAAACATATCTGTCTGTTAGGTAGTCAGCCCAGTACCGCAATAGGTTAGGTCGGTAGATACCCACAAACCCTCAAAGCAGCGCTATAATGAGGCGTACTAGGCAAGATGAGGAGTGACTTAGTTTGCCATTGCTTTACTCACTGAGTCGGAACAATAGCCCCCAATGAGTAGCACATTTCACAGTACACACAGCCACTAGTTGTGCCCTGAGGCCATTACTCAGCACCACTCATACCTCAAAGCTTCCATATAATCACAACCATGAATGAGACTGTGATATCGGTGGAATGACATATTCAGATAAATTAACATGCAGTAGGCCTATATCAACTTTTCAACGCAATACTCGTAGACAATTAAATTACAACTTTTGTGTTTACATTTCTACTTTGTGGTCTAATAGCTGAATTGAACCTCAGCAGTAGCAGCCACACCTTCGTGGATCACTTAGTGGAGGGCAACTGTTTAAGGTGACTTTGTGATATCCAATCTTGCAACCTTGTAGATATTATGTTGTTGTTGATTCGTTAGGAACTTTGCGACATCGTCGTCATGTAGCCCCGTGTACTTGAGTGTGTGTAGAATTTGTCTGAAAACCTGTGTCACTGTGATGTCTGTACTTGCGTGTGTATCTGTAATCAAGGTAGGATTTGAAGGAAGCAGCCGTGGCCTTACGTTAGGAACAATCTCGGCATATATCTGGAGTAGAAATACGGAAACCACGAAAAACCACTTCCACGACGGCTGAGGTAGGAATCGAACCCGCCTCTCCTCAGCTTTGCTTCACGAGCCTTCAGACCAGAATTAAATTTCTTGACAGAGCCGGGAATCGAACCTGGATCTCCGCGGTTACAGCTAAGAATGTTAGCCACTACGCAACGCAGGACTTGTGGGTATTAAATAAATTATTATTTTTAGAGGGCTTAACGCTGCCAGAGCAGATTGTACACACATCAAAAAAAAGTTTTGCATCACCTCGGTTCCAAGAGTTCCGGAACCGTTAAATACAAAGGGAATAGAGATCAACACAAACAACATTTCAGCTCGTTTTATTGCTCATGAGACCCACACATTGCATGTTGTACCATCATACAGCTAGACTTTCAGCATTTGTGGTCCAGATTGCAGTACACACCACTACCTCTAATACCCAGTAGCACGTCCTCTTGCATTGATGCATGCCTGTATTCGCCGTGGCATACTATCCACAAGTTCATCAAGACACTGTTGGTCCAAATTGTCCCACTCCTCAACGACAATTCGGCGTAAATCTCTCAGAGTGGTTGGTGGGTCAAGACGTCCATAAACAGCCCTTTTCAACATATCCCAGGCATGTTCGATAGGGTTCATGTCTGGCGAACATGCTGGCCACTGTAGTCGAGCGATGTCGTTATCTTGAAGGAACGCATTCACAAGATGTGCACGATGAGGTCGAGAATTGTCGTCCATGAAGACAAATGCCTCTCCAATATTCTGCCGATATGGTTGCACTATGGGTCGGAGGATGTCATTCAGGTATCGTAAAGCCGTTTCGGAGCCTTCCATGACCACCAGTGGCGTACGTCGGCCCCACATAATGCCACCCCAAAACATCAGGGAACCACCACCTTGCTGCACTCGCTGGACAGTGTGTCTAAGACGTTCAGCCTGACCAGGGTGCCTCCAAACACGTCTCCGACGATTGTCTGGTTGAAGGCATATGCGACACTCATCGGTGAAGAGAACGTGATGCCAATTCCGTGGGGTCCATTCAGCATGTTGTTGGGCCCATCTGTACCGCGCTGCATGGTGTCGGGGTTGCAAAGCTGGACCTCGCCATGGACGTCGGGAGTGAAGTTGCGCATCATGCAGCCTATTGCGCACAGTTTGAGTTGAAACACGACGTCCTGTGGCTGAACGAAACGCATTATTCAACATGGTGGCATTGCTGTCAGGGTTCCTCCGAGCGGCAATCCGTAAGTAGCGGTCATCCACTACAGTAGTAGCCCTTGGGCGGCCTGAGCGAGGCCTGTCATCGACAGTTCCTGTATCTCTGTACCTCCTCCATGTCCGAACAACATCGCTTTGGTTCACTCTGAGACGCCTGGAAACTTCCCTTGTTGAGAGCCCTTCTTGACACAAAGTAACAATGCGGACGCGATCGAACTGCGGTATTGACCTTCTAGGCATGGTAGAACTACAGACAACATGAGCAGCGTACCTTCGTCCTGGTGGAATGACTGGAACTGATCGGCTGTCGTACCCCCTCCGTCTAATAGGCCCTGCTCATGCATGGTTGTTTACATCTTTGAGCAGTTTTAGTGACATCTATGAACAGTCAAAGGGACTGTATCTTGGATACAATATACACAGTCAACGTCTATATGCCAGAGATCTGGGAACCGAGGTGATGCAAAACTTTTTTTGATGTGTGTACATTCTCACTTCTACTCCAGGCAAATGTCGAGGTGGTACCTAACGTGAGGCCACGGCCGCTTCCTACCCAAATGCTACCTCCATTACAGCTACACACACTAATACAGACTTAACAGTGGCACGGGTTATGAGAGACCTTCTACACACACACAAGCACACGGGGCTACATGACCACAATGTTGCTTCGTATTTCACAGCGGTCCTAGCCGCACTTGATAAGATTTTGTCACTCCTTGGAGTGTTCGGCCGATTCGGTGATGTTGGGGTAGCGCGCCTGCCTCTCACACGAAGGCCCCGATTCGATTCCCGGCTCCGTCAAGAATTTTAGAGACTGACGTGAGGGCTGGAACGGGGTACACTCAGCCTGACAGGCAGTGGACAGGTCAGGAAAACGGTCGAGGGGACCCGACGCGCTGACCACGCATCAGGCCAAATGGCCATCAGCGGTCGTTTGGCAGGCCAAGGTCCTGCATGGGATATGGTGCCACGGGTTCTTTTTTTTTGTGAGTGGGGCGTGGTGGTTCAGCGGTCTAGCTGTATGCCTCCCAGCAAGGCGATCCGGGTTCGATTCCCGGTCAATGCATGTGAGATTTTCGAAGTGAAATGGCATGTCCTATGGTCCGGATTCCACGTAAAAAGGAGGTCCCGTGGCTCATGATCTCTAGATTAACGGTCACGTTAAACTACAAGCTTCCTTCCTTTTTTTTTTTTTTTTTTTTTTTTTTTTTTTTTTGAGTAGGTGTTGGACGGCCGCGTCCGTTTGAGTCTGCCAGTGAGGTTTTTTTTTTTCGTAGGGCAATATTGTCTTGCATATGTGTTCTCGAGACCTGATGATACACGCTTGACTAGCGAATGTCATTACCGCTACCCCTACACCCTGTAATCTGTGCAAATAATATTTAATTACATGTAAATAATTTTCCGATGGAATCACATTATCCCAATTTAATTGAGCTTATACTCGTATTGACCAACTGAAAGTAATCATTCCATTGTTAATAAGGAAACAACGAAAAATGGGTTCAAATGTTTATACAGTATCGTAACACAGAAACCATAATAACACAAGTTATTAGACAAATTCCACACATACATACACTGGTATATGTAGCTGATAAGCACGATGATAAATGAAACAACACCAAAGAGATGACCAGGCAACAAAAAAATGATACCTACCGTATACTTTTCTGGAGTGAGTCCTGAGGAAACCACACTCAGGATGATATCTTACACAACGTGTTAAGGATGAGGTCTGCAGGGCTGCACACTATACTCGGATTTACCAATATTGGTCGCTAGCACGTGGGAAAATGCTGCGTTTCCACTGATGCAGATCATGACTCATAACATTCCAAGAGGCTTACAGGAAGACACAAATACTAGGGAAGTTATCCCCCCTGCCTGGCGGTCTAATGACCGTGACGAGTCAAGACACAGTAGAACACTGAGTCAAACCATGTGCTCACTGCTGTGTCAGCATACATTGCAACATTGCTCGCTGTTGCTATGGAGACCTTTACCCCTCTCGTCTCCACTTCTCACTTCACCCTTCAAGTGGATGACAGCTTTCACCGTTCATCTTTTGTAAATCAGAGTATAGTTGCGAGTAAATCCACTACAGGTGCAGCAGTAAACATCCGAGTTGCGCAGCAGTAAACGGTTACCCGTAAACATACCAGTTGCGTACACGAGCTTGGTGGGTTACTTTGGGCAGAGTTCTACTATTTAGTGACAGGAATGACAAATGCATGTGAAAGTTTTCATTCGAAGCTGAACGGTATATTTTATCATTCACATCCAAACATGTTTCAATTTTTAGAAGCCGTCAGGAAGTCAATAATCACCTCTTATATGAAAATCAATGGTTGTACGAAAATCGCGCTCATGGAAACTAGCGCCAATGAGAAATGTGCGTGAATATCGCCCAGTCTAGAAATCGTCCTCGTGATAATAATGTTCTACATACAAAACCAACCTAACCTGGGCCTTACGCCCCAGACCCCCTTGCTTGTAGTGCAATCAGTAATTTTCATCCAGACTGTCATCTAACCAAGTAGCGACCAAAGATTACATCGAGATCAATCATTTCGTCCAGACAGTCGTCTAACCAAGTAGCGAGCAATGGTTTAATCCAGACCAATGTTTCGTCCGGATCAGCTACAAATACTCCAGTTAGAGACCGCGCTGGGCGTGATTTGCAGGACACTAAATCAATAGTGTCATTTCCAGAATCATCAGACGAAACAAAAACGCACTGGACAACGAGGAATTCCTGCAAAATAAAATTATTTTATTTTGACAGAGCGAATTAAGCAGACTACAATACATTAAAGCCGTGGCATATAAACTTCAGATTTAATTTTACAATATTAATTGTAATTCAAAGTGACACATATTCTAAGCACATTCACCCAATCGTACTGAATTTGGTAGCCAGTCCTTAGTCTGTTCAAGTGGGAAGGGAAATACAGTATGTGTGACGCAACTCGTATATCTCGGGATACGCACCCCGTATATCTGGTAAATAATGAGGGCACGCAACGGGGATATATTCTCGTATTTGGTACGCAACTAGGAAACACGGGTCTAGAGAGGTGCTTGGCATCCAGGGAAGGTTAATGACGGCAATTGCCAGCCCTTTGATAATAAGCAGGGAACGGACTTCTATGTAAATACATAACACAGGTCTACACGATTTTTAGCCTACTTTCGATTTTTGCAAAAAATGAAAGTAGACTTATGAGATCACTACAGGGCGAAAAAAAAGTGTGTCTGTCTGTGTGTGTGTGTGTGTGTGTGTGTGTGTGTGTGTGTGTGTGTGTGTGTGTGTGTGTGTGTGTGTGTGTGTGTGTGTGTGTGTGTGTGTGTGTGTGTGTGTGTGTGTGAGTGAGTGTGTGTACTCTGAATGTCTGTCCCCCCCTATCAATTCGAACACGGTGAGCGCAAATTGAACGAAATTTGGTACAAAGGTAGCACTAGCAAAGGACACCTCAGTGTCATGTTTTATATCGCCGCCATCTTGACGGAAACGTAATGGCGGCCACACAAATGTTCAAAGCTTAAATCAAATTACGACTAACCTAATCATCCGAACTCTACCAAATTTTGCAACAACATACCTTTATGGGGACAGCATCCTTTGACCAAACTAATAGGTCATCAGCCTAATAGTTTGCGGATGGCGGCCATCTTTGTGTGAAAATCTATTGCCCCTATTAATTCGAACACGGTGAAACCGAATGGAACGAAAATGGTACAGAGGTAGTACTAGCAAAGGGCACCCCAGTGTCATGTTTAATATCGCCGCCATCTTGACGGAAACTTAATGGCGGCCACACAAATGTTCAAAGCTTAAATCAAATTACGACTAACCTAATCATCCGATCTCTACCAAATTTTGCAACAACATACCTTTATGGAGGGAGCATCCTTTGACAAATCTAATAGGTCATTAGCCTAATAGTTTGCGGATGGCGGCCATCTTTGTGTCAAAATCGATTACCCCTATTAATTCGAACACGGTGAAACCGAATGGAATGAAATTTGGTACAGAGGTAGCACTAGCAAAGGGCACCCCAGTGTCATGTTTTATATCGCCGCCATCTTGACGGAAACATAATGGCGGCCACACAAATATTCAAAGCTTAAATCAAATTACGATTAACCTAATCATCCGATCTCTACCAAATTTTGCATCAACATACCATTATGGAGGGAGCATCCTTTGACCATACTAATAGGTCATTAGCCTAATATTTTGCGGATGGCGGCCATCTTTGTGTGAAAATCGATTCCCCCTATTAATTCGAACACGGTGAAACCGAATGGAACGAAATTTGGTACAGAGGTAGCACTAGAAAAGGCCACCTCAGTGTCATGTTTTATATCACCGCCATCTTGGCGGAAACATAATCGCGGCCACCCAAATGTTAAAGGCTAAAATGTAATTACGACCAACCTAATAATCTAGTCTCTACCAAATTTTGCAACAACAAATCTTTATGTGGGAAGCATATTCTGACCAAACTGCTAGATCATCAGCCCTATAGTTTGCAGTTGGTGGCCAAGTATGTGTGCAAATCGATTCCCCCTATCAATTCAAACACGGTGAAACCATATGGTACGAAATTTGGTACAGAGGTAGCACTAGCAAAAGGCACCTCAGTGTCATGTTTTATATCGCCGTCATCTTGACGGAAACGGAATGACGGCCACCCAAATGTTAAAAGCTTAAATCAAATTTCGACCATCCTAATAATTTGATCTCTACCGGATTTTGCAACAACATGCCTTTTTGTGGAAAGCATCTTATGACTGACTACAAGGTCATCAGCCCAATAGTTTGCAAATAGCGGCCATGTATGTGTGCAAATCCATTCCCCGGATCAATTCAAACACGGTGAAACCGAATTGAATGAATTTTTTTACAGAGGTAGCACTAGCAAAGGGCACCTCATATTCATGTTTAATATCCCTATAGCACGTTGTGTTTCAACAAGCTACTACAACCAACATTCAATTATACTCCTTGAAAAGGACAAAGAGTTATAACAATACCCATGCATTTAGGAGAAAGTAGGCTATATGTTCTTTACTGAACAACTTGTTCCTTTCTTGGTTTTGACTCATATTTTACATGTGCATTGTTCATCTGAATTCAGAAGTGCCATTACTTTCGTCCTCTCACATACCAATTTTTTATAATAAATTGCATTAATTTTGATTAACAAGATAATGCAAAATATGGACTATTTTAATTTTAATGACAAAGAATATGATACACATGTGCTAAACGTCCAAATATGGACGATTATGGAAAATAAATACTCCACTTTTCAACTCCACATGCCATGATTCATAAAGATAATCTCTGTATATAAAAATAAAAGTTTGTGTTTTTTCTGAATTTCCACGGAAATTTGAGTTATTAACGCGTTTCAGACGGGTTTATGACGGTTGCGCGCAAAAACAAAATTTTTGTCTGTCTCTCTGTTTGTTTGTTTGTTTGTTTGTTTGTTGTGTACAAATTTGCACGCGCATCACTCGAGAACGGCTGAGTGGATCAACGTAAGATTTGGTACAGATGTCCATCAGAGGCACGAAAGTAATCATTGATGTAACTCTTCTCCATACCTCTCATAAAAGGGGTTATAATAATATGATGATAGTTGTTGTTTTAAGGGGCATAACATCTTGCTTATCGGCCCGTCATAAAAAAGAAAACGGAAGATTGTAGTTTTACGTGACCGTGAATCTTGTGATTATGAGCCACGGAATCTCCTTTTTACGAGGAATCCGAACCACAGGACATGGCATTTCACTCATAAAAAAGGAAAGGAAGGAAGCTTGTAGTTTAACGTGACCGTTAATCTCGCGATCATAAGCCACGGGACCTCCGTTTTACGTGGAATCCGAACCACAGGACGAAGCATTTCACATCGAAAATCTCACATGCATTGACTGGGAATCGAACCCGGTCCGCCTTGGTGAGAGGCATACAGCTTGACCGCTGCGCCACCACGCCCCTCATAAAAAAGGGCCTACCCCCTTAAAATGCATGCTGAAATGGGCGTAGAAAGACGAGACAAAGCTCATTTTCAGCGTCTCTATGTGAGAAACAAAACTCGGAGGCCCTACGGGCCCCGAAAAACACATTTTATGGTCCTAAAACCAACAGTTTTTGATATATTTCCAGAAAACTAATTTCATTTATTAAGCTATTGAAAGAATGCAAGCCGGTAACCATGGCAACGCAGAGAAGTCCATCTATTTCTGTAAGACGCAATGCCATTCCATTTATTACAATATTGTGAACGTTCGCAAACCGCTATACGGTTATCACGGAACCAACTTAAGCTGTAAAATTCATCAATACCGCAATAAGTATATAATGCGCTTGAGGGGGTCAAGGGGTACTATTGAATTTCTTCACGCAATTCACACGTGCGGGTGTGGTACTGAAGGTCTATTATATCCCTATCCCTATATTATTAAATTATTATTATTATTATATTATGGCGTACAAGGACAAGGCAAAGCTCATTTTCAGCCCCTCGGTGGCTCGGAGGCTACTACGTCTTAAGACTCTGAAACCACGTTTCTGAGATATTCCCAGAAAAATAATTTCATTTAATAAACTAATAAATAGATGACGAGTACAGGAGAAGACCAAATCAAGAGCTATATAGATATACTGAGAAAATCACAGATGAGGCCAGGAAGAGACGTCTGGCTTTCTACGGACATGTATCATGGATGAACCCAACAAGACTAACCAACCGGCTTCTCAACTACTGGGGGAATATAAAGAGTTTGACACCGTAGCTAACAGCAGTTAACAAGGATATCAAAGAACTGAAGATAATGAAAAGTGATATTAGAAGCCGATCACATCTCAGAAAGATACTTAAACAGAAGAGTTTTCAGGACAGACTACCCTGGAAGAAAACCGGCATCATCTGGACAAAAGAGAGAAAGGAGAAACATAGCCGGAGAATGTGCGATTATTGGGCAAACATCAAGTCCCTCGCCAAGGTGAAAAGTTGAACGTCGTGGTCCTTAGATGGCCCATCCGAAAGAAGAAGAACAAGAAGAAACTAATGAAGTAATGCAAGCCGGTAACCATGACAACAGTAGGCCTATCACAAGAGGTGACATCCAACTTTCCATCTATTTCTGTAAGAAGCAATGCCACTCAATTTAATAAATTTCTGTAAAAGTTTGCAAATGGCTATAAAGTTATCGTGGAATCAAACATAGACTGTAAAATTCAACAATACGATTAAGGGGGTCAAAGGGTACCCTAGAATTTTTACACGTTACTTACACGTGCGATATGTTGTACAGAAGGTCTATTATATCTCCAAACAGCAATATTATTTTCAAAAATTCCTGGATTGGAATAGTGTTTTTGCAGCTTTTGGGAATTTGGGCCATTGGAGGCTAAAAATCCCGAATTTTCATGCACCACAAGCCTTTATAATTTATTGAAGGGTTCTTCCTGGGGATGGGAACTTTCCACAACGTTGAGGGTCAGTTTTAATTTGACATATATTGCGTTTTGTCTGTGAGGTTTTCAATATTATTTTCACGTCAGGAAGTACACGTTAGGTGAATGTAGTTTGAGAGCGAATTTAACTCATCATATTTTTGTCGACAAACGGGTTCATCGTAAATATGATTTTGTTTGATACTGTGTGGCTGATATATCTTTATGTTTATGTACGCCTATAATTCATGTTTGGGTGCTTGGAGCATCGTAAAATTAGGTACTGTAACCATGAGTCAATACACCAATCATTTAGAAAACTCTTCAACGTATTTCTCACAGAAAGGTGGGTATAAGGAACAACTTTTCAAAATACATGCTAAAATAGGCGAAAAATAAAAATAATCCCAGAAGGACGACCAAAGCATATGTTGCGCCTCTCAGGGTGTGACACAAAACTAGGGAGTCTATAAAGGGTGTCCGAAACCCACATTTTATAGCCCTTAAATTAACAGTGTCTGCGATATGCCCAGAAAACTAACTTCGTTCTGATAAACTTATGAAGGAATGCCAAGGCCCTAACCATTGCAACAGTAGCTCAATTGATAACGTCTGGTTATTAATACCGAAGACCTTTCGAAGAGCGGGTACTTCTGCTAGTACAAAATATAATTAAGTTTAGCTTCCTAAATAGATTACACAGGTCTACAAAATAAAATTTTTGGAGAACTTTTTTTTGATTCAATAACTGATTTTGTATATTATTGACAGTGTATGAATTACGGAAATGTCTTTTATGTTCCTGTATCACATCACGTTTTTAAAGAAACCACTACAAGCGGCGTTAACTTGAAAATCTGCATTGCATTGTTTCTTTGTAGCAGGCAGAGTTTAGTAGATGGAAATAATAAACACATTAACTTAAGACATATTGTAACACATACATATTAAAGAAAGAAAAAAAAACAGTTTGTGTTCACTTGTAGGAGTAAGTCAATGGAACCGTTGCCGCTTGGATGCAAAGCTTCTCATACTGCGTTTTCTGTTGTTCACTCTAGTAGGATCATCACGTATTATCAGCCAACAGTCGAGATATTGTGAAATTTTGCATTATCTTGTTAATCAAAATTAATGCAATTTATTATTTAAAAAATTGGTATGTGAGAGGACGAAAGTAATGGCACGTCTGAATTCAGATGAACAATGCACATGTAAAATATGAGTCAAAACCAAGAAAGGAAAAATCGTGTAGACCTGTGTTATGTATTTACATAGAAGTCCGTTCCCTGCTTATTATCAAAGGGCTGGCAATTGCCGTCATTAACCTTCCCTGGATGCCAAGCACCTCTCTAGACCCGTGTTTCCTAGTTGCGTACCAAATACGAGAATATATCCCCGTTGCGTGCCCTCATTATTTACCAGATATACGGGGTGCGTATCCCGAGATATACGAGTTGCGTCACACATACTGTATTTCCCTTCCCACTTGAACAGACTAAGGACTGGCTACCAAATTCAGTACGATTGGGTGAATGTGCTTAGAATATGTGTCACTTTGAATTACAATTAATATTGTAAAATTAAATCTGAAGTTTATATGCCACGGCTTTAATGTATTGTAGTCTGCTTAATTCGCTCTGTCAAAATAAAATAATTTTATTTTGCGGAAATTCTTAGTAAATTAGTAATTAAAATTAAATTAGTAAATTATTTTGCAGGGCTGCCAACGGTAGTAAGTTACTCTATTAGGCTACACTATTTCATGTGTATTTCAAATTGCAGTACTTAGAAATGTTAGTATTACCAACTTCATTTCGTCATTATTCTTGATAGGTCTATATAGATTGGCATGAATCTTAAATTTTAAGGAAAGTAGGCTCTTTAGTTCGTCACGGAACTACTTGTTTAATCCATTGTTTGGTAACAGAGAATAAAAGATTGAGTATTCTTCAAATATCATATTGATATTATATTGAGAAGTGCAACGTTATGTTTCAAGTAGATCTACTTTGTTTAGCTTCTTTGAATTTCAATATTTTTTGTAATATTAAGTCTATATATAAATCCATATTTCAATAAAAATAACTAAATATATACAATCCCTCCCTATATTATTCTGCTAAGGTCCCATTCCAGTTTTGTACCGAAAATAAGGTCTCATTAACACCAACCTACACATATGGGGTACCTACAGGTTCAGCATAACCCAATGCGTAAGCGAAACGCACTCACTTACTCTTTAAATGCCTCACAATTAAATAAATACCTTAAAACATGTATATTTACAATGAAATAACGAACGAATGCAACACGGTAACCATGGTAACAGAATCTCACAGGTCCATCTATTTCTGTAAGACGCAATGCAATTCCAATTATTACATTACTGTGAAAGTTTCCATACGGTTATAAGGTTATCACTGAACCAAATTAAGCTGTAAAATTCATTAATACATACAGTATAATGCGCTTAAGGGGGTCAAGGGACACTCTAGAATTTTTTCACACAATTTTCACGTGTGAGTGTGGTACGAAAGGTCTTTTTCACCCGACTATAAAGGGTCTCCGAAAACCACATGTAAAGGCCCTTAAATTAACAGTGTCTGTGATATTCCCAGAAAACTAACTTCGCTCTGATATACCTATGAAGGAATGACAAACCCCTAACCACTGCACCAGTAGCTGAATTGATCAAGTCCGATTATTCATACCAAGGATAAATCAGTCACAGCATTCATGATTGAGATTTTGCTAAGTGTACTCTTTACAACTAGAATATTCGCGGGCGAAGCCGCGACGGGTAATGCTAGTATGAACATATTTTATTAATTATTAGTACATATAAATCCGTTCCCTGATAATAAGTATCCATCGCTGTTAAAACGCAATGCTAAAGATAAAAAATAAAAAAAGAGAATGAATGAAATCAAAGACCGTGAAGAAATATAGCCAAGTTCATATCGATAGCAGTGTCCATAAATATTATCCGTAATGGTATAATGAATACATTACGCTCAGCTCACCAACCGAGGTCGTTACGAGCACCGCAGATTTACATCGAACAAATTAACATTATTCAACAACACATACATAAAGATAAGAAACTTTCTCCCAAGAAGCCTACAACACCGTTTAATAATTCTAAACTGCAATTTGAACCAATCAATTTGCATATTGTAACGCGTGTATTTTGTCTTTATTCCACAGCCATATACGATGCCACATGGCCCCATAACCCTTGCCGACTTCATAAACAGTTTTACTACTTTCTGGAGGGCCATATAATTAGCCTAAGTGGAAATTACTGACTTATTTGTTGAACTTATTTCCTCAAAAATCTACATAACATTCCGAAGAGTATTTTCTGACACGTTCATAGCGGCAGTGGAAAAAAAACTCAAGCAGGTTTATGCAAATTTATTAGACTGTTTATGAGTACACACTTAAATGTTGCGATAGTCAAAAACACAGCCCATTTGGATTTGTGCAAATTCAGTAGATAACGTATGAGTAAATGCATTTATATTTTGGTCCCGCTATGTGGCCGTTCTCGTTAAATGGGGCACAACGGCCGCTAGGGCAGCTGCACAAAGTCCGTAAATTGTAGCTTCGAATCCCGGCGCTGGCAGCGGCTAACCTGAGTATGGTTTTCCACATTCCCTCCAGGCAAATCCCGGAATAGTACCTTACTTCAAGTCAAGTGCCATCTACTCCCACTTCTGTCCCTAGTACCGTTACACTCACTACTACAGTCAACACAGAAATACAGTTCATTCGTTTATTTACTTTATTTGCAAATGGGGACATCAGACAAGTTCAACACATACCCAACTACACGGGGTTGATGACCAAGATGTCTCAAACCCCTAAATGAATTAACAACAAATTAAATTTTTTGGCAGTCAAGAAACACAGCCCAACGGATTTGTGTGAATTTATTTGATTACTTATGAGTAGAGACACTCAACTATTGCGGTAGTGAAATAATCACAAAAGGAAGTGCAATTACAGTAAAACCTCGATATCTAGAATCGGTAGGGGACGTCAACATAAATTTGACTTATCGAAAATTCGAGTTATGGAGATGTGTATTAAAAATGTTAAATTTGTAGTTGCAAAATACTGTATGTAGGCTTAGAACATATAAGTGTCTAAATGTATGCAATAAAAATGGATGTTCGTAATGATGGCAGCTTTAATTAAATAATCTAAGTAAGTTAAATTTAAAAATACAAAATGAAGACTAGCCTTTATCTTCTTTTTAATGAGTTGAAGAAATTCGTCGTATCCATCTGCTTCATTGTCTGTGCACGAGCTTCCGCCACAAAGTTCTCCATCACATTCAGTGATGTATGAAACAAGTTGCACTGTAAATATACGTGAATGTTCGAGATAAAGAACAAGTTTAAGTGCCAGAGATATAATTTAAGCTTCGAGATATCGAAAAAAAATCGAGTTATATAAATTCCACTTAAAGAGAAAAAAAAGCACATGTCAATATAGGAAGTTTGTTCGGGAAATAATAATTGCTACGAGTTATCGAATATTCGAGTAATAGAAGTTCGAGATATCGAAATGCGACTGTATAGGCTGTAATGATGCATTGATATGGTCCTTCTGTGAGCACTCAAATAGCAAAACTGCACTGCACAAAGAAATAACACAGAATAAAGAAGAGTCTTTACAACTACTGTACAGTAGAGCGTCAAAAATACGAACGCCCGTTTTAAACATGTGAACTGTATTTTGCACGGCACTTGTTCAGTAGTGTAGTTGTAGTTGCATGTTGTGGTTCGCAGTGCGTACATAATTTGTATTTTAATTTCAGTACTGTGTGTGCGCTTTGTACAGTGTCATATTATGGCGTCATCAGGCACACTGAAGAGGAAACATAAATTTCTAACTATAGAAACCAAACTCGAATATTAAATCGACTTGAAAGAGGTGAACGTGGCTCGTCTTCGTCAAAACATTATGGAGTGGGTAAAGCTTCCCTCTCGGACATTAAAAAGAAAAAAGGTAGTATTTTTCTGGATTTAAAGATACAAATAAATAAAAGTACAATAAGCCTATGTACTTTATGTTCTTTCATATGTAAGTACATAACGTGTTTATTTTTATTTATCTTAACATTTTTAGTGTAACTAGGAATTTATAGGTTATGTTCCAACACTGTCATGTAAAAAAAATGGTCAGATAATTTCTAATCATATTTGAAATGACCAAAATTAAATAATAATTAATGCACACTCTAAATAGTTTCGATCCCAGAGACTCACAGCTAATGGGACGTGGATTGGTAACTACAGGACCCCAGATGAGTTCAAAGTTGTGGGACGTGACTATCTTTCGTATTTACTGATAACCTCCTTTGGTTAACTCTTGTTCTCTTCTGATACCAACCTTATTAGAGTGTCCGAGGCTTAGGGTGTCTTAATTGATCCTTGCCTTTTCTTTCCTTGTTCCCTCATTTTTCAAGAGGACAGACCTCTTCTTCTTCTTCTTCCCTTTTCACAATTCCCTTGGCTACTGTTTGATCATTTAATTGTTGTTTGGTTGGTTGGTTGGTTTCTCAGGGGCTGCGACAACGCGGTCATGTAGCCCCGTGTACTTTGGGTGTGGGTGGAATATGCCTGATAACCGGTGTTAATTGTGATGGCTCTATGAGTGTGTTAATTGTGATTCAGGTAAGGACTGCAGACGATCAATTTCAAGTAGTTCCTACTTTTGCTACCAAATGCTACCGTCAAAGACACCTAGCTGCAAACTTGGCTACTAGATACCACCGCAACCAGCACCTGGCGACGAACCTTGAAACTTAATAGAGATCTAATCAAATTTATCCTTTAATTGTTTTTAATTTATTTTGGGGCTTGTGACATCTTCGTCATCAACCCCGGCTACCTAGGTGTGAGTTGGACTTGTATGATAACCTGTGATTCTGTGATAACTTCAGTGTGTGTAGCCATATTAGGGACATGTACCTCAGCGACTTGAGAAAATGGGTTATCCAGTAGTTTGCCTAGAGTATGTGTGGAAAAATTAACGGGAAAACCACACTCACGATAGCCATTGTCACCACCGGGATTCGAACTTCCTATCTCCAGATCCCCGTCGCTAAGCTAGGCAGCGTGGTAAGAGGACTTAGAGGGGCTGGGTGTGTGTTGCACTCTGGATACTACTAATACCTCACAGGTTTTCAGCTAGTGAGTTCGGGAGTTGGTGAACTCAAGAAATTCTTGATGGGGGATCCGTTTTCTTTTTTCCTGAGTGACTTTGGTGCGGAACCTCTCCTCCTTCCCTTACCTATCTGCCTTTCATGGTTCTACTTTCATCCAAGTTCCTCATCTTCATTGTTCGAGGGCATTTCCTTTCCATGTTTTTATTCGTCTTATTCCTTTCTTGTACATTTCTCTCCTATATAGGAAGACCGTAGTTGTTGATGAAGGTGGTGGTAGGTCATCTTCATTTTCAATATCATCCTTATCACTAGGAGCATATGACCCAGATGCTATGTCCCTCAGAACAGCAATCACCACCGTAAGGAAAATTAGATATTGCCGAGAGGGAATATATATTTAGAAAATCAAATTTGGAACTAGTATTTCTAAATTTCCCCTTACAAATATGAGGTTTTTGCCGGGACAATAGTAGGGATGGAGGAGTATTCAACTGGCAATTTGAAACACAACATTAGATGCACGTTAAAATAGTCAGATTCCTTCTTCGTTACAGGATATCCATATAATTATGTACTGTACGATATAAGGTGTTTCCGAGATACTGACGCATACTTTCAGGGTTGCTGGTGACGGGCATAAGAATCAATTTGCAATCATGGTATGGTCAGCCGAACGAGTGTGGGATACCTACGTACGTGGGGTACAACACATTATGAATAGTTGTGTGTTATACCTGTTATTGGAGTACACTGTCACTACACGTTGCGACGATATGTACTGCACTGTGCGCGGCGCCAATTGGACGTGCTTATTGATACCACCCCTGCCACTGTGTCATCTCATTCGGGAGTAACGCCTGACTCGAGGCTGGGGGAACGCCAGTATGAACAGCTGTTGTAACAGTCTTGACAGAGTGGGAATGTAGTGCTGGCAAATTCACACATGAGCATTCGCAAGGCGTTGTATCACACGTCCATCATGTGCGACAAAGATGCTTTCGGAGGGGATTGCATGCTCGCGAGCACCAGGTTGAGAACGCCTGCTTTAAAATGTAAGTGTAATAAACGTATGACGTGTTACGCGTCCGGCGAATCCTTGCTGGCGGCCGATGTATGAACGTGTTGTCAACAGTTTGACGCAATCTGTTTTCCCGGAGATGGTTGTTTCCAGTCTCGTGTGTTGAGTGAATAGTTTTGAGGCATTCATACGCTTAACTGAAGAGTATTGCATATCATTACAGTAGTATTAGTATTATTAGTAGGTAACACAAGCATTAGAACAACACACAATCTCCTAGTGCCAATAACGCTTGACGCGGAGTGTACATGCCATCCCTTCTGCCCCACACTATTTTATCCGTGACGCAGTGATAGACAGATGCAATAAGTTGACAGCACACTCACTTCAGAACGGCCGAGACTCGTCAGACGGGTAATAGCAACGTATACGTGATGTTTGACTGTACTACTTAGTTTCTACTCCAGAACAATCACCACTAGCTACCCACTGGATGTTACGGATTACCTTATTACAAGCAGTATTCCAGAAAAATATCCGGCATTCTTTGTGAATCATCCTGCGTAATGTTCTTCTGGTACATGTGCCCATTTAGTTTTATTTTTGAACCAAACGTGTCCTGAGGAAGAATCGTGACCTGTGTCAAGTAAGCTTCACGTTACCCTGCAACATTATAGTTGTGTTTACGTAGCACACCCAACAAGTGAAGCTGAAGTCTGGTTAAACGAAGCAGTAAAAACGTGGAGAAGAACCGAGCAGCTATTCCATGGAGAGTACACCTTCAGCCATTACTGGCCCCGAGTCCAGCAACACAATTAGAGAGAACACTCTCGCTCGCTGTTAACTTAAATAAGACTCCCTTCTCCCTTCCCACTCTACACTTATAAGAAATTGGCTCTTTTGTTCCCTTTACGATAAGCACGAAACGTTGATTAACTCGAAATTAAAAGGACATTTACCGTATCATAGAAATACATGAGGACAGGTATGAGTAATATAGCCTACTCGATTTTTTTCTCCCAAAAACTGACCATAGTCGACTACATTAAATTTGTATACATTCATTCAGATTTGCCAACTTGTAGCCTACGACTGAAAATTGACTTCTTAGTAGCCAAACGTTGCCAGATTCATATTTATTTCTGGCACTAAACTGACTAATTTAAAAAAGCCACTGACTATTTAAATTATACAAAGTTCATAATATTTTACCACCGAAATATATTTTAAGACAGCTAGATTCAGTGATTTATCACCCAAGTTGACAACAACACTCTCTCGTACCACAATTTTTACAAATACAGGGTGATTTTTTCCACCGTGTACAAACTTTAGGGATTGATCACGGAGAGGATACGGAACAAAAATGGTCTAATGAACGTATGTCCGCAAATGCATGATGTCTATGCTAGGGACCAGTCTTCCTTCAACGTTGCTTAACAGGCCGGAACTAACGGTGTTTCTTGCGGGTGACTTTGCCTCCCTTGCTGGAAGACGTACCATTGATGATTCGCAGGGTTATGTGGCTGCTACATGATGGTGCTCCAGCCTACTTCACCGTTAACGTCCGGACGTATCTCAATTGTGTCTTCCCTGGTCGATGGATCGGACGAGGACGTCCAGTTGCATTGCCTGCTTGTTGACCAGATCTCAACCCGTGCGATTGCTGGTTATTGGGCCATCTCAAAAGCATCGTGTGTGCAGAGCCCATTCCAGATGTGGAGACACTGGAGCAGCGTATTCATTCCGCCTTTGACACTGTTCGAATCAGGCCTAAGAAACTCCATTGCACTTTCTCCGTCCGTTAAATAATTATTCTTGTGTTTGGGCCCGAACTCAGTAACTTTTGTAACCAACCTTGTTTGTCACTAGATTTTAGGGGCTTTCCGTTTGTTTTGTTGGTCCTTGGGAAAATTATATTTCAATGGCAACATGATCATGGACGGTGATGGATACAAGTGATGAGGAGTTCACAAATCAAGGTAATTATTACGTCTCAACATTTGGTGATTTACAGAAAGGTAATGGTAGTTTCAGTCGATAAAATGGCAGTATATTGTTGGTTGATTGTGTGTGAATTAAGTTCTGTTTTGGTCGTGCTAAGTTTATAATAATAGAGACTTAAAGAGATCCTGTATAGGTTAACCGACCTTAAACTCTTCATTATTTGAGAAGTAATGATGGATGTGGTGTGTGTTGTTCGTAATCCAGCCATTGGTTAGAAGTTGAGAAGTTGTTTTAAGGGGCGTAACTACGAGGTCATCTGCCCCTCCTAGACTAGTTTTCTATTGGGATTAATGGTGTGCATTGTATTTAGGGGAAGGATGAACATCCTCTTTATTCTCTACATGTAGCCTACATTCTAATCATTTCTCAACCGTTTGTATCACTTGTTGTTCATGATGAATAGTCTGTCACTTTATTTCAGAATTACCATGCTGGCAAGAAGGTCGTGTAACTTACTGCTGTGAATTGTGATGGCTACAAACCAGCGTAGGCACCTGTGTAGATTTCCCTTGGATTACCGTATGGTAGTATTTGTATACAAATCCTTTGTATAAACCAGGTACAGTATTGTCCATTTTAGTCACCTTTATCTGCGATGTAGATTTGTGTCTGTTCATCCCTGCAGTTAAGCTAATATCAGTCAGGTAGGTAGTTAGTTATTGAGGTTTTAAGGGGCAGAACTACGAGGTCATCTGCCCCTATCAGTAGATAGCGTAAGCTTCACCCAGCTGTTTTCCATGATGAAGTTGTGTTTTCGGTTTGACAAATCATGAACATTATGTCTATGTTGACCCCTTGAAAGAAAAAAGCTTGTAGTTTAACGTGACCGTTAATCTCGCGATCATAAGCCACGGGACCTCCGTTTTACGTGGAATCCGAACCACAGGACATGGCATTTCACATCGAAAATCTCACATGCATTGACCGGGAATCGAACCCGGTCCGCCTTGGTGAGAGGCATACAGCTTGACCGCTGCGCCACCACGCCCCCCCCCCCCCCCTTGAAAGAATTATACATGTAATTGCAAGTTTCCACGGTTAACATAGAGCCAAAAATTTAGGCTTGTGACTGTCTGGAGTTTGATAAGTAGGGCACAGACTTTTAGGTGCTAAAGATCGGAAAAATATTTATTTGTTATGTATTAAAAATAGGCTACCTGAAACATGAGACCAAAAAAATAAAAATATTTTATTATAATTTAGTTTATTAATGTGAATATAAACAATATGCAGTTCTCACGAATGCAATTTATGCTGTGTCTCACTGACGGCTGAAGCATTACAATACACAACGAGATACATCTTCAGGTTGTCCATCACAAATGACCGACGATTATCGCGAAACACTTATTCTGAAGGCTCGAAACTGCGGCAATATGTTTCTTGCCCTTGAGGTGTTGTGTAACTTGAGATCGCTGTTCAGCCTTGATTGCTTTCCCACATTGTTGGCAGAACAGAACGCCCCCTGCTTTCAGAATAATACGCCAACTCGAAGAGGAGCAGAAAAAGGACGCTTCTGTTCTTGGTTCCCTTCATGAACCCCAAACTTCTTTCCGTGAAGGCACTCACAAGCCCAAACCTACTTTACCGAAAATTGATTTACCCCATTTTTCTGGAGATGAATCCACTTGGGATTCTTTCTATGAATTATTTTGCTCTCTTGTTCATGACAATGAAGACATTCAAGTCATTTACAAGTTCCATTACTTGAGATCTATCCTTCGAGGTCAAGCTTTGCAGTTAGTTGAAGCACTTCCTCTGCGTGCCGAAAATTACCCCATTGCCTTTAACTTATTAAAAGAAAGATATGGAAATTCACGTTTACGTATTCAACGCCATATTAAGGCTCTATTTAACCTACCTGCGTCACAGCACAATGACGTCACTAGTTTGCGTACTTTAATTGACACTACCCAACTCCACGTTAAAGCTTTGTCCCAATTAGAGCAGCCTACCGAACATTGGGATACTTTCCTAATACATTTAGTAGTTTCTAAAGTTGATGCTGCTACCCTCAAAGCTTGGGAAATTGAACTTTCTAAGGAAGATGACTACTCTTACGAGCATTTAGTCACTTTCATAAACGCTAGATGCCAACTTTTAACCGCGCTAGCCAATCAGAGCGAACCTTCATCTCCTAGTTCCAAATTCGAATTAATGTCCATCAAACCCAAAAGCGAACGCTCAGCGTCTAATATCCAAAAACCAGGGTCCAGCTCATCCAAATTCAAACCAAACATTACTGGTTACCCAACTAGGTCTAGTGAACGTCGTGTTGCTAGCTCTATCGTTTTAAACACGCAAGGTGAACCTCGCAAAAGTTTAAACGAACCTGTAAAGTGCATACTTTGTAAAGATCCCCATGCCCTATACCTCTGTAAATCCTTCAAAGAAATGTCAGTCGATGACAGACGAAAATTAGTCGCTCAAAACAAACATTGTTTCAATTGCCTAGCGCCTACGCATTCTGCTTCTAACTGTAAGTCTACAAGACTTTGCTACCATTGTGAAAAGGCTCATCATACTCTGCTACATCGTCATGATCAGGCAAGGTCATCGACAGCATCTACTTCGCCTAAAAATGATAGTGTTAACAGTTCTAATGCTTCATCATACATTCAAAATGCTAAGTCAATTCGCAGTGCTCAAGTGTTGTTGTCTACTGTCCAAGTTGACGTTCAGGATAACTTTGGCAACTGGGTCCGGGCACGCGGTCTTCTAGACTCAGCGGCAACTCATGATTTTGTATCTAATTCCTTGATTAGAAAACTAGGCCTACCCGTAAACCCCACTTCTATCAATGTGTCAGGCATCAACAGCTCAAAATCGCAAGCTTTACAATTTTCAAAACTAACCATAAGAGATACTTGTCATAGAAACAACCTTCTTAAACTTAATTGTCTAATTCTCAATAGCATTGGAGAAGACACTCCTAGTCACTCGGTTGATATTTCGGGGTTAAACATTCCCTCGCATTTAAGGTTAGCCGATCCTTCGTTTAACATACAAAATCCCATTGACATACTTTTTAGTGCCAATGTCTTTTGGAACTGCCTTCGGAAACAGGTTCGCAAGCTATCCTCAAACGTGGTCGCTAGAGACACTAATTTTGGATGGATTGTCACAGGGCAACTTCCCCATTATTCACCCCAACCTGCATCGCAATGTTACTTCTCCAATACTGACCTGGAACAGTTTTGGAGGCTTGAAAATGTTGATTCTCCTCATGTAACTTCTTCAGAAAATGAATTCTGTGAGCAACTTTTTTTGAACACGACCACTCGTTCTTCTGATGGCCGGTTCATTGTTCAAATGCCAAGACTACACAATCCCCCCAAACTTATTAACTCTCAGCCTAAAGCTCGAAAAGCTCTCTTTGCTATCGAGAGCAAATTTAAAAAGGAACCCCTCGTCAAAAAGCAGTACACTGAGTTCATGGATGAGTATGAAAGCTTAGATCATATGGAGGTTGTTAACAAATCTGATGATGAATTGCACCCCCCAATCGAAACGGTTTATTTAAATCATCATCCTGTGTGGAAAAACCCTTTTGTAAAAGATAAAATCCGAGTTGTTTTCAATGGTTCATCACCCGACGTTAATGGCAACAGTCTTAACGACACTTTTTATTCTGGTCCTGCTATTCAATCAGATTTATCTGCTATACTTTTAAACTTTCGATTATTTCCCATAGCTGTCATAGCCGACATAAAACAGATGTACCGTCAAGTGTTAATTCAACCAGAACAACGAGATCTTCAAAGAATCTTGTGGCGTGATGAAATCAATAAGCCCATTAAGGTATTTCGCTTGAAAACGGTTACCTATGGCTTAAAACCCTCTGCTTTCCTTGCTATCCGATCCCTACACTTGCTTGCCTCACAAGATGGTCATTTATTTAACCCCAAAGCCTCTGAAGCACTAACTACGTCCTTCTATGTTGACGATTATTTGCAATCCTTCCCCTCTTTGGAGGAAGCTTCTTTTGTATCTTTAGAACTTCAAGCATTACTAAGGAATGGAGGTTTCCCACTTCATAAGTGGAACTCCAACTCCCCTGAGTTTCTCGCCCAATTTCCCATCGAAGACGTAGATCCCTCTTCTGTCGAAATTTGTGGAAACTCTGAATCTGTAAAAACTCTAGGAGTTCACTGGTGCACTAGCACTGACACTCTTATCTATAAAGTTACGCTCGCAGAAGAGCTTCCTAATACAAAAAGACAAATCCTCTCTGAAATTGCAAAAATTTTTGATCCGCTTCAATTTCTTGCCCCAGTTATTGTTATAGCCAAACTCTTCATGCAAGAGCTGTGGTCACTTAAATGTGAATGGGATGACGCTGTCCCTCTTTCTTTTCTGAATCGTTGGCTCTCGTTTCGCAGCAATTTGCTGGATCTTTCCCTCATTGAAATTCCCAGGAATTTAATCAGCTCTCATTCTAATGCCTCTTTTTTCCTTCATGTGTTCGCGGACAGTTCCGAAAAAGCTTATGGTTGTTGTGCATATTTAGTTTATCACGATTCACTTTATGGATCTCCAGTTTCTAACCTTGTTTGTGCCAAATCGAAGGTCGCTCCTCTTAAAACTATCACTTTACCTAGGCTCGAACTGTGCGCTGCATTAATGGCTGCAGAACTTGTCAAGAAATTACAGGAAGTATTAAAGGTCGAATTCTCGCAAATCTATCTCTGGAGCGATTCTATGATCGCCCTTTCTTGGATTGCCAAAAACCCCTCTCACTGGCAAACTTTTGTCGCAAATAGGGTTTCCAAAATTCAAACTCTTTCTTCTGGATGTCAATGGAGGCATGTTCCCAGTGCGGATAATCCAGCTGATATCATCTCTCGTGGTTGTTTACCCTCTCAATTGGCAGCTTCCCAATTGTACTGGCATGGGCCCTCATGGCTAATCGACGAATCTTCCTCATGGCCTTCTAAACCCCCAGCTACAAACTCCAATTTGCCTGACGCTAAAGTATCTCTACCCACTGCCTCGTGTCTTGTTTCCAACGCATCTCATCCTTTGTTGTCACGCTATTCTTCCTTTCATAAATTACTACGAATTATCGCCTATCTCCTTAGATGGAAATATCTTGTGGTTGACCAGCCTCTTCTCCCTAAACCACACCTTACCAATCATGAATTGAATCTTGCTACCATTAAGATTTTACAACTGACACAGCAAGAAGCCTTTTCTTCTGAATTGTCATTGCTTTCTTCTAAAAGAGATCTTCCCAAATCCAGCCGTCTTCGTGCTTTAACCCCGTTCCTTGATGACCATGGATTACTTAGGGTAGGTGGAAGGCTCTCGCAATCTTTACTCTCTGAGGACAAAAAGCATCCCGTTATTTTGCCTTCCAAACATCACGTTACTTCTTTAATTATACGTGACTTTCATTATCGTAATCTTCATGTTGGCACACGTACTCTGCTCTGTCTCTTAAGAGAAAAGTACTGGATTATAAATGGAATTCATGAAGTTTCTTCTGTAATTCATAAGTGCATTCCTTGTTTCAAAGCGAAACCTAAAATCAACACTCAATTAATGAGCGATTTGCCTTCTTTTCGTTCTTCTCCTATACGCCCATTTGCTTTAACTGGCGTGGACTATATGGGTCCGTTCCAATATCAACAAAACTCTCCTGAAGCTAAACGCAAATTGTTTGGTAAGCTTTATGTTTCTCTCTTTGTTTGCATGGTTACCGGCGCAATCCACTTGGAACTAGTAACGAATGCTTCTACTTCTTACTTTTTATCAGCTGTCTCTCGTTTCACCGCTAGGCGTGGTGTTCCTTCTGAGATGTTCTCTGATAACGCTTCCACCTTTCAGGGCGCAGCTTCCCTGTGGAAGAAAGCTCTCACTTCCTCTCCTGCCATGGAACAAATCTCTAATTTTTCTTATTCGAAAGGTTTCAAATGGCGCTTCATACCTCCTTACGCTCCGCATCATGGTGGTAGGTGGGAATCTTGCGTAAAGCTCACTAAACGTCATTTAAGAAAAGTCTTAGGTAATCGAATTCTGACTTACGAAGAATTCAATTCTCTGTCTGTTTTGATTGAAGGTGTTGTTAACTCTCGCCCTTTAACTCCACTTTCCAATGACCCTGATGACCTACTCCCACTCACCCCTGGTCACTTCCTTATCGGCACTTCTCTTTCTGCCCCTCCTCCTCTTCCTAATTCTTACAGGGATTTTAATTTACCTATTGTTTGGCGTAAACTTGAAGCCCTCCGTAATTCTTTTTGGAGGAGGTGGAACTTGGAATATTTAACTTCCTTGCAACGGAGGCAGAAGTGGTTTCTTTCCAGTCCCGACATTAAAGTAGGGGACTTGGTCTTGGTTAGAGATATTTCACCCCCCCTAGTATGGATTTCTGGTAGGGTGACCCAATGTTACCCTGGAAGAGATGGGAGAGTCAGGGTGGCCAGAATCTTGACTACAAATGGACCGATCACAAGACCACTGTCTTTGATCGCTCCGCTTCCAATAAATGTGTAACTGCTTTCTTGCTCGCTGTTGGTGTTTGTCCCCCCAGTATGGTGTATTCTCTGAATACACGGTACGAGAGATATAATGTCTATTGCTCTTTGCATGTTCATTTTTTCCTTCCTCCTTGCCAAACACCAACAGTGATCATCTGTTTTCTCCCTGTTGAGCATGTCTCTCATGTCTTCATAAGTATGTTTCAGATATATAACTTCTGTGATCCACCTAGCGCTATCTAGTAGCGAACCTCTGAAGCTACTCAATTCCTCATCGTGCAAGAGGATTTACTTATCCATTTGGCTACCAGATCTCGGTACCATCGTCAGCTATTTTCTCCTTGAGCAAGAGGACTACGTCTACTTCTTTGCTCACCATGCTGCGCTAGTATCATCTATCAACTCTTTGAAGACCAGCTCAGCAAAAGAAGATTATTTTGTTGTGTTGAAGTTGGCCATGCTTATATGTTCTCCTTTTGTCTCCCACCCCCCTCTCTTTCCCCTTTTCTTGGACCCTCCGCGCTCCGCTGAGCCTCACTCACTTCTACGTCTGCAGTTGACTCGTTCAGTCAAAGCTCCGCTCGAGCTTAGCCTCCTCAAACCAAGAGGCACACCCTCTTCTACGCCATGTTGGCTAGATAGTCTTCCTAAGGAACTCCGACTTCAACATGAAATCGAGATAAGTACCATTTTTAGAAAGTTTTAACCTCATCTTCATGATTTTAACTTTCAAGTGCTTTTAATTGTGGGCAGTGTGAAAATATTTACTTGGGGCAAAATCATCCTTCGTGGGATTTGCAATGTTGAGCTTTTTCTTGTAAGCCAACCTTACTAAAAGGAGCTTTTCTTAAGCTATTTAAACGAGAAACCCTCTCGCTACGTGGGATATTATCTAAAACCCGCTGCCTATAATTTTGAAACTATTTCCTCCGTTGGATTTTTTTCAAACCCCATTTTCTGCTAAAGTCGTTCTGGAACCTTCTAGAACTTGTTCTCTAATTGCGAGTCCTGCCATCATGTATTTCTCACGTACTTGGGAGAATCCTGTTTAAACTAAATTACTACAATAGTGAATTTTCGTCCTCCGCTGGAACCTCTGGAAAATTCTACGGCGCATTTGATTGTAAATTACAGCTTTTTCAAGAAATAGACTTTCACCTACATAGTGCAATCAGTTATTTCCATAATTGCAATAACTTTTTTCTTATGAGCTTCAGTGTTTCTCTGGTGAACTTTGCATCCATCTTTACAGACTATAGTGTTAATCAGTGTTTGCTCCACTTTTCTACCGCGTCGCGATCGTCCGGTTATATTAAATACGGCCATGAACATTGTTCCTATATCCCAATGATCTTTCCTTAACCTTCTACTAACAACCATTATTTATAAAACTGTAACTTTCTATAAGGTGTTACTCACGAAGTGCCCTTCCAACTTTGCTAGTTTAACATTTATTAAATTCTGCATAATTGCTTGTGTGATACAAGTTTTAAATCACGTTGTCCCTTTCCTATACACAGGGAAAACAATTCTCTACACTCTTGAGCGAGTCATGTTCAGGTTTCACGAAATGGAAACTGTCCCATTTTTCTCGTGATTCCTAATTAAACACAGGAGGTCTAGAACCTTCCTTCTGATTAACTTTTCAGGTTCACAGTAAGTGACCTGCTCTCTTTGTATAAATCTCACAAAGTAATTCTGTTTAAATATAAGAAGTTGTAGGAACTTCCTTTTTATTCCTTATGTTTTCCATTTTGTTATCTTCGAAGTTGTTATTCTCGTTAGAATGTTCTTTCAGAGGTTTCATATAGTACACTGCTTGTACTCCTGTAAATGTTAAAACTTTAATTATTCCATTTTGCCAATTTGTGAAATCTTACCAAGATTTTAATTCACGGTTTAAAAAACCTTAAAAATTGTCAATTGCCTGGAGCAACTGTTTGATGTTAAGAGGTCTGCGACCCTATTTGTTAAAAGGTTCAAATGAACCATGTTCATTAAATTTATATTACATAATTGTTAATTTCATCAAATTTTTTTCTAATTGTAAAATAAACAAATCTTTTCCCTTTGCTTTTTCATTTTCGAATATAAACTTTAGGCAAAATCCTGTCTTCCTTGACTCTCCTCACTCAATGATATTGAAATCTTTAATAAGGCTTTCACCATTTGTTGCATTCGAGCAAGAACTCTTAATTTTCACCTTACTAAAGTTCTTCTTAGCGATAATAGCTAATTCTAATTGGCCAGTAAGGCAAGTAAAGTTCGCTAAGCCAACTACCTGCTTGTGGAGACCCTCTCCGAAAACTTATGGTCAGTTTTCCAAAAAAAAATAAGTGTTTCTTTTTGTCTAAACTTTTAGCCGGCTTCTCGCTGAGTAAAAGCTTAGCCATTGTCCAACGCAACCATTGGTTCATTTACCAAGATTACCCAATAAGGCATAATCCTTTCTCATATTCCTTCTTAGAGACACGTGGTCGCCCTTACAGGAACTCCATAATTTTGGAAATTGAAAATACCAAGCTTGAGTTAAATCATTGGCATTCTTCGAATCATTTTGAAAAATCTAATCTCTTTAAGAAGGCATACCGTAAATTTGTTCTTCTAAGTCTTGCCAGACCATCACCCTTCCCCATAGTACTTTTATACATGCTCGGGAGGAAATGTATTAAAGCCTCTCTCTTGCAAACCGCCCAAGTTTTAGCTGCGGTTCCCGTTAGCCTCGACCAAGCTCGTACCTACTTTAGGTATCCTAGAGTTAACTTCCATTGGCAACTACCTTTAAGTGTGTTTTACACTAAATTTATTACTTTTGTGGGACTCTCCTCCTATTCTTCTATCCTTCTTTTCCAATTCCAAAATCTACTTCCTTCTCTTCATCATCTTCCCTTGGTGGGTGGGTTATTCCCTAACCTATAATCTACCCAAAATTTGGTGCCGAAACCAGGGAGAAAACAGATGATCACTGTTGGTGTTTGGCAAGGAGGAAGGAAAAAATGAACATGCAAAGAGCAATAGACATTATATCTCTCGTACCGTGTATTCAGAGAATACACCACCCCCATCAGAAGTAAAATTGTCTTTAAATTCTGCAACAGACGATAACTTGTAATTGTTTTTACTTTAGGCATCGTAGAACAGCCTTACACTTCACAGTGCCAGAAATGAACTGCATGTGAGTGACACTGGTTCCAGGTAGCTGGGGGAGGGGGAAATCTAGCACGTGGTGCAATATGGCTTTGGACAAGGAAATTCCCGACTTCCACAGTGAGTGGCGCGGGGTGACAAGTTAAGAATAACACAGTTGCAAGCTGACATACGCTCTACATGAAAATTAGATAGCTCACAGGTTCTTCCCCGTTGAAGTAACACAGAACAAAAATCCAATTGAAATATCTAGCATACTGATTTTTTTAAATGTAAATATTATGTCTTTTATGTGCTCATAAGTGAAAAGCAGGAATTTATGTACATGTATTTATAGAAAAGAAGATACTGTACGAGAAAGATGGTATATTGGCTTTCACGGCCGGTGAATTAAAACTACTCGTATACTACACAGCTTGGACATTCTTAAAATGTTAATTTACGCTCCGTTTTCATACTGGTACTATGATGAATGTATAGATTGAATTGGAGATATGCCACTGTCACACTTGTTTGAACAACCATCACATAATTATTATATTGTCAATTAAGAGGAGGAATGAAACCATAGTCTCTAACCTATCTATAGACTACCGGCACTAGAAATAATGTTCAATACAATCAAATTTCCCAACTCCTGCTTGGTGCAAACTATTGTAATTAAAATTAGATAAATCGTAATTTCATGTAGGTTCTGTTAAAATGATGCATAATCCGGTAGCAAAAATAATTGCGGGACTGGGGTTCAAACCTGAGACCTCATTATTCGCAGACCAAGATGCTATCCACGCAGCCATTAACACCATAGACATTTGGAGTACAAGACAGGTACTCATTTTCACGTGCCGGTAATAATATGGAAGTATTTTTTTTATGCTCCATTAATATTTTGCTTTTATCGATAATGTTCCTGCGTGGAATTGAGTTTTAAATTAGTTATGAATACGCCTACTTGACAGTAAATGGAATTCCTATAGTGGTCTATGAAAGGCTAGTCCATTTCGCGTATAAAATCATTGATATATATTACATTGATCACTGCATTACCGCAATGTGGGTTAATATCTGAATAGCCATTGTGCAGAAACATAATACCGGTTTTGCCAACTAGTTACAATGTTTCAGATAAAAGCGTATCAACATTTAAATACTGATACGAAGACATGTGGTTTGTGTTTCAATGAGTTGACACCAGAGTTCGCATGAGCGTTTACCGTTCAGTAAGAAAGTGTTAAGGTACCTGTACACTACAGAGTGATTTTCATAGAGCAAGTCTAGCTAGACCGCTCTAGCTAAACTGAGTGCGTGTACACTGTAGAGTAAATTTCCCTAAGTAGAGCATTCGTAGAGCGGAGATAGACAATTTACCTAGAGCACTCTCTGAATCTGTGTACACTGTCAAACGTAAATGCACTAGGTAGAGCAGCGCTAAAACATCCTGAGAGCAGTGTGAGTCTAGGTTTTTTGCGCTGTGTTGTGAAGTTAAAATGTCTTCAAGAGAGCTTTTAGCATCTGTGGTGGTTGTGTGTGCCTTGTCAAAAAAGAAAACTTTGAAGAAGAAAAAAAGGTTGTGGGTGAGGAATTGGATATCAAAAAGAAAATACGAGGGAATGCACGCAAGGGTTATGTTCAGAAGATTCTGAAGCGTACAAGAACTTTTAAGAATGAGCAAAATTGACTATTCTTTCAGAGTACAATTTCAAGTTTCTGGATGTTCAATTAATGTTATTGTTTTTTCGCGACTCCACACAAATTCAGCCATATTCAAACACTATAATTAACAACAAACAAATAACCCCAACAATCCACCACTGACTCTACATAGAGCACTTTCCAATATTTAACCGACCAAATAGAGCTAGACTGGTCTAGCTAGGGCACCCAAATACTGTTTACACCGTAGTCAGCTGGCCCTAGCTAGAGGTTAGAGCGGTCTCCGCTAGGGTTCTCTACCACCTGTGTACACTAGAGAGGAGCTTAGAATGCCCTAGCTAGAGCTACTCTACGCTCTAGCTAGGGCAAAAGCTCTCCAGTGTACAGGCACCTTTAGGAAAGTTACTCGGCGAGTGGATGCCCATCACTTTTATCCAGAGATTGAAACACAGACTCTTAATAAATCAAAATTGTTTTCAGCAAATATCATTTAATGAATATTTTTACACCAATGAACGACAACTTGATGATGATCTATTGTAGAAATATATGTAATGGTGCCTCCAAACCTTGAAGTAATCCGTATTTTATATACATTCCACATGGTACCACTGCCAGCTGGATCGGATCGCATCCCTCCTGGCTGCTTTCGGGATGCGATCTAGCTGGCAGTGCGTCTTACACACTTCCACCCGATCCACTTCCGTTCCATTTTTCAAAATCACTCCCACAAAAATATCCAGCAACCGAGTGGAAAGATGTTACACGTCAAAAATGCTTAAAATATGTATTTACATTTAAAAATATGTATTTACCGTACCTAAAAATCCGAGCCCCAGGTAATCGTGTACTTAACTCCCTCCTCCCAAATGCCTTGCTGGGTTGTAAAATCTGGACTTGTAGCGATGAATTCATAGACTTGCTACAATTACGAAATGCCTCTGGAGCTTTGTCCCTTCAGAGGTAGATTGTGATTGTGGATGCCACTGCTATTGTAACCTGGATACCAATTGCCACATCGTAGTCGGTAGCATGCTGAGCTTCTATGCCCAAGATAGCGGGTTCAAACCCGGCCGAAGCCGTCGGATTTTTTAAGAGCGTTAAAATTCCCTCAGTATGCCTTCCTTCGGAGGGGAAGTAAAGCCGGCGGTCCCATGTCATAGATGTATGGCATGTTAAAGAACCTTCCACTAATTGCACCTGTGTGAAGCTAAATTGGATCGGTTAGGAAAGTAAACAACGCTTTTAGGTTTCTACGTTCGTTGCCAAGAGCCGACTGCGGTGGCGTCTAGTAGCTAAGTTCTGAATTTGGCCTAGTAGTCGTTGACGGTGGCGCTTGGCGGCAAAAGTAGGAACTATTTGAAAAAATCTAAGTTGCAGTACTTAAATTAAAAAACAGATAACACACACTAATACAGTCATCACAATTAACACTGGTTATCAGACAGATTCTACACACACCCAAAGTACACGGAGCTACATGACCGCGTTGTCGCAGCCCCTAAACTTAAGAACCAACCAACCAACCAATTGCCACATCAGGTATACTGCCACTTGTCGCACATCAACTATGCACAGTGACTGACCTTATACATAACTTGTTGTCTGCCTCATTGGGTAGTGACTAGTACTCTTGGCTGTCACCTGGAGTCCCGGGTTCGATTCCCAGCGCTGCCAAGAAGTTTAATTCTGATCTGAGGGTAGGGCTGAAACAGGGTGCACTCAGCCTCATGAAGCAATATCTAAGAAGAGGTGAGTTCCAATCCCACCTCAGCCATCTTGGAAGTGGCTTTCTGTGGTTTCCCCACTTCTATTCCAGGCGAATGCTTAATTAAGAACACAGCCGCCTCCTTCCTGATCCTCATCTGAGTTACGACTACACACACTTATACAGCCTTCGCAATAACACAGGTTATCAGACAAATTCCACACACACCTAAGTACACGGGGACACTTGACCACAATGTCGCAAAGCCCCGAAATGAATCAACAATACAATATAATTTTTTGGGTGGCCTCAACACTGTAGCACCCTGTGGGTGGGGGTTTAGACTACACCCACGGTATCCTCTGCCTATCGTACGAGGCGACTAAAAGGAGCGACCTTGGCTGTTCTTTGAGGCTTCCTACTTGTCTTATGAATTGCTCCCCCCTCCCTTTGGGTGGGAGGGATGGAATACACCCACAGGCAGAGTTGGACAGTTGGCACACGTGCTGTGTAGGTATTCTGGAAATATATATAATCTGGTGTAACAGTATGTTAATGTTGTAGTAATTTCTAGAGGAGATACATTTTTTTTTTACATTGCACTTTCAGTAAGCTACATGTGTGTATACTGTGTATAGTTGAATGTAAAGTTTTTACATATTTGGTAGCTGCATTCATGTAAGTGCAGTGCTAGGCCATGGAGCTAATCTTTCTGTCGACTGTTTTTTTTTTTTTTTTTGTCAGATTTACCATTTTCAACATCTCCCAATGGCCAGGCCGGTACCTCGCTTCATTCCAAATGCTTGGTCACATTCATTTGTTTAATCTTTTTATCAGCTCCTTGTGATGTTGCCATCTGTTACAACATCTGGCTGTAAACATTGCCTAGGTGGAACCGCATCGACTTAAATTAATGCAATATTTCAATGGTGGTAGTGTATTGGAAGGCGGATCATTGAAATATTGTTTCAATTTTTATAGCAATTCATTGTATCTCATCTCCGCTCCCTCTGAAAGAATACTACTTACTGTAGGTGTAGGTATGCCGACAGCTAAAGCGTAGCGTTCGGCCATGGGGCCAAGCTCTCTGCTGACTCGGTAGACGTAGGTTCGAGCCCCACCGTTGGCTATCCTTGAAATGGTTTTCCGTGGTTCCCCATTTTCAACTCTAGGCAAATGCTGGGACGGTACCTTCCGACAGGCCACGGTCGCTTCCATCCACATCCTGCCCAGTTTCATTAATTCATCTCTCTTTCCGGTGCGCAGGTCGCTCACGGGCGTTGACTAGAAAGACCTGCACTCGGCCTCTCGTGAGGCCACACGACCAAAAAGATAAAGGGGGGTAGGTACACGTGCACATGTTCTGAACTTCACCAGTCCTTCTTCAACAAAGCAACAATGTCATCATTGCCTAACTTTAATACGATATATTTTAGCATTTAATGTGCGCATTTCAAAGCATACATGTTGTGAGATAATGGGTGAGGTTAAAGACCAATATAAATTTATATTTAAAGGGAATAGAATAGTTTAAAGAATATTGACAACTTGTCTGCAGAACACACTCTTTCCCCTCTCTCTTTTAATACAATGGACACAATATTCCTGTGATGCAGATTTTTTTCTGTGTATTTAACAATAATATGATGTGGCTCCGTACATTTGGCCTGCAGGGGTCCTTTTAACATGCACGAAACAGGTTTTAATTGCCATTAATCTGAGGTGGGGGGTATTGAATGTAATTGGTAATGTGTTGCACCATTACGTTCAACCATATCTTCCAAATGTCCCCTCCCTCTTATTTCTTGCAAGAAATGCTGCGTTAACTGGAATTGTGTTGCTTTACAGGCTGAAAATTCATGTTCACCAAAAATAATCCTGTTTGAGTTTACAGGTTCTTCAGCCTGAGGCTTGATCGGAACTAGCCAAGAGGTTTTCCAGCGTTGGAGTGTACTTGGCTGTGGGTGATCAGTTGTTTTCCACCGTCCTGCAGATGTAGCGTAGCCGATCATCAGAGTGCAGCCCGGCATGGTCTTCTTCAATCCTGTCTCCAGTCGACTAAGCCATTGACGTTCACACATCAGAAGTTATGACTCACATGTGAAAGAATCTACAATGTGTATCATGACTGAACATACATTAATAAAACAATTGAAACTGCCTGGAAAATCAGCTTTCTCATTTCCTTGACAATCCACTACCCTGCCTATAGTTTTTCTGTAGATACAGTCGAAAATCATTTAACCGTTGAGGGCAAGTAAATTGCAATGAAATGACATTTCTTGGGCATATTCAATTTATTTAGAGAAGGAGGTACATCAGACATGAAATCAGTCATAGTGGCGTAGGCTACTGGGTCGGAATATGGGTACGGTCATTTTTAGGTTATGGTACCATAATATTGCAAACTTGCAAGAAACTTCATAATTTATTTCTTTTTAACGTTGTAACTTCAAAAAGATCAATCGCTTGTACATAACACGTAATAAAAGGGCTATACAACTAAAAAGTGGGATATAAATAATCGACAGTCCATTTTTTTTTCTAAAAACCATACCAACGTTATAGAACAGAATGTACGTACAAAATTTAATTTTGGTTGTCCGTTGTCTCTCAATATTCAATCTAAGTAATATATTGTCGTTCAAAAAGAAAACGTAGTTGCTTTAAAGCAACGATAACGATGTGTATCCAGATTAATCAAACTCCATCAAATTCCATTTCCTCTCATTTTGTAAGTTGGCTAACGTACTCGGCGAAAGCAACTTCGGTCACTTATAAAGTTATATTTATTGCACAATATACGACCAGTTATTGCATCTCAGTGGCGTTGGATACACCACGTGATGCGCACCCTGCAAGGTTTTTTAGTAGCTGTGCACACAATGTGCGTTTGAGTTGGAGCCCAAACAATGACGCAATCATTCTGAATTTAACGAATCGCAGATATACCAGAGAGTCCCTACTCTGTTATTATATGCTCCTTGGTTCGGATGCAGCCTGGCCGATGTGAACGTGTGAGACAGAACATGCTACGGCGCGTACAAGCATGCGTGGAGGCGCATGGAAACCATTTTCAACACATACTGTAACTGTGGCTGCATGGTCCAGTGCGTATTAGACCGCCGTCTCTGTAACAAAGAATTATCTAATAAATGGTCCCTAACAAACAAATCCTGCATTTCCGGACCTACGTTCATTAGATGGCTGGTTGGTTCCTCAGTTTAGGGGCTGCGAAACGCGGTCATGTAGCCCCGTGTACTTTGGGTGTGTGTAGAATGTGTCTGATAACCGGTGTTAATTGTGATGGCTGTATTAGTGTGTGTATCTGTTTTTTTAATTCAAGTAAGGACTGGAACTTTGAATTTTTCAAATAGTTCCTACTTTTGCCCCCAAACGCCCCCGTCAACGACTACTAGGCCTAGTTGAGAACTTAGCTACTAGACGCCACCGCAGTCGGCTCTTGGCAACGAACGTAGGATCCTAAGAGCGTTGTTTACATTCTTAACCTATACAATTTAGCTTCATACAGGTGTAATTAGTGGAAGGTTCTTTAATATGCCATAAATCTATGACATGGGACCGCCGGCTTTACTTCCCCTCCGAAGGAAGGCATACTGAGGGATTTTATACGTTCATTAGAGCTTTTCTGTTCCGTATCCTCTCCTCGATCAATCCCTAGAGTTTGTAAACGGTGGGAAAATCACCATGTGTAATAAATTCAGAGAAATATCAATTAACTAGTAACCAGAGTTGTTATTGGGTTTTCAATTGTTTTCTACGGAACAATCATTAGGGCGCAGAATATTTTGCAAGTCTTTCTTCAGAGGATTATACAAATTATATGCTAACTATAGAAGGATTATCCATGTCTAGTGTGATTCTTCCTATTTCTGTGTAATATTGCCGATTAGTATAATAAAATGCCCTAATGTCTCTTATTAGCCTATAGGCTACTCATCGGCAATAATGCACGACAATGCTAGCCCACAAAAATAGGACGTTTAGGGTTAAGATTATAGGAATGAGGTCAATGGATAATTAGTGATTATTAATATGTGTTAATCCCGTGGTGTTGGGGTGGCGCGTCTGCCCCTCATCCGGAGGCCCCGGGTTCGATTCCCGGCTCCGTCAGGGATTTTAGAAACTGACGTAAGGGCTGGAACGGGGTGCACTCAGCCTCGTGAGGACAATTCAGTAGCTGTCTGACAGTGAGGCAGCGCCATCGTCACGAAAACCAAGATTAATGGCCGAGGGGACCCGATGCGCTGACCACGCATCACCCCTATATCTGCAGGCCGAATGGCTGGGCAGCGGTTGCTTGGTAGTCCTAGACCCTTCATGGGCTGTAGTGCCAGTGGTTATTTTGGTAATATGTGTTAATAGCTTGGAACTGAACATTTATAGGAGAAGCAAGCTGTGAGGGACTGGCTCACCCAGTGAGTTCAGTGGAGCTACCCCTACTGGATGGTAGGTTGTCCTTGCCCTATAGGGATGTGATTTATTTTTGTAATTTTATAATTAGCCATAATAAACGAACTCTACTGAACAACTATTCGTTCTGCAGCTAGCACATGCATCCCACGTTCACTCGTCGCAATAGGAAGTTAACAAACAACTGTAGAAACAAAGAATAATCTGAGCGCTGTTACCAAATTAACGAACATTAGGTTGAGACGCGGGATAGTGCGTGTCAGTTCTTCTCTTGTCCCTGCAAGTCGCAGTTGTGTGCAGAACTAAGGTGTCTGTTGTGTTTAATAAAAGCGGCGGAACTCGAGAATATTGTAGTTTGAGCAATGGTAAACGGCAAGCTCTACGAAAGATTAGGCAAATCCGCTATAGAAACGTTTCAGATGACCAGGCAATAGTACGATGATGACGCCTGGGGTCGCAGTGCTGTGATTAATTTGCACCAACATTTTGCGCAGGGGATAGTCCGTTTGGAGGATATGAGGGTACTGGTCGGCCACAGACAATTCGAATTGAACGCAAAATCGAAGAGGCTGCTATGCTGGTACGTGCCAACTGCTGCCAAAAAAAAAGCAGCAGCAGAGAACAACCATGGTGACTATTTTGAGGTGCGATATGGAGTACGCCGTGTTGTGCAGCAACAGTTAGACATCGCTGGTTGTTTACAGTCATGCGCCAGTCCACGAACTTAATGACTGCACTAGGTAATACTGTTTGTAACTGTAATTATTCGAGTCTGGGATTGGAGTAGGGGCCCTGGAACTTCAAACAAGGTACTATCTCGACATTTGTCTGGAAGAAGTGTGGACATCTCCGGGATGAAACACTCTAAGGATGGAATATCAGCAGCAAAATTCATAACCCCCATCCCTGAAATAAGCTTAGTTGTGCCTGTTTCTTGCAGTCTTGGAGTATGACAAAGCACTCGGCTAAGCTGCAGAGTGTGATTTCATGGCATCTTCCACGTTCCCAAATATACAGCATATTATGCACCAGTGCTAGTACTGAATGTAGGTCTATAAAACTGGAGTGATGGTTTTTGTCTTGTAAGTTCAATTTTGAACATGACGATTTACACAACCACATTGGAACAAAAGTGGAGTCAATCATTCTGATGAACGTTCCCTCAAACATATAGTTGTTTTTGATTTACTTAGAGGCTTTGCGACATCGTGGTTATGTAGTCCCGTGTACTTGGGCGTGTGTGGAATTTGTCTGATAACCTGTGATATTGTGATGACTGTATTAGTATGTGTATTTGTAATTCAGATGAGGATTGGAAAGGAGGTGGCCGTGGCCTTAATTTAGGAACCATCCCGACATTCACATGGAGTAGAACTGGAAAACCACGGAAGGGTGAGGAGATAGTCAAACCCGCCTCTCCTCAATTTTGCCTCAGCAGGCTAAGTGCACCCCGTTCTAGCCCTCAGATCAGAATTAAATTTCTTGGCAGAAGCGGAAATCGAACCCGGGCCTCCGCGGTGACAACCAAGATTGTTAGTCACTTCACAAGGAGGCGGACTCAAACATATAGCATAGAGCACTACTAATGTGGGTGTCGGGTACAGTACGATAGGTTGGCACATGCTAGCGTCATTGGTAAACCTTTCTATGGGATTTCAAGTGTTTCCCACTATCTCAGTGGTATAGCAACAGCGCATTAACGTACTGATATACTGCACCTGGTCAGTTATTATTACAGTATTACACTGGCCGCGGTAAGCGAGAGCCCTAACGCGCTACCTCATGCTTTCCTGGCATCGGGAGAGCGTGGATTAGAATGCTACCTCGGCCGTCCTGAAAATGGTTTTCGTTTCCCATTTTCACCACCAGGCAAATGTCGGGACGATTCCTTTCAACAAGTCCACGGCCGACTTCCTTCTAACATCCTTTATCTGACCCTTCCTTAATTAGACCCAAATTACCGGCACCTGGGTGATAGGCTTGTTACCATCCCCAGATATATCTGCTGACCAAGTGTGTTCAGCTCCCACATACTGTCCTTGCGACGGTAGAGGAATGATCCCTTGCAGAGTCTGTGGGTGAAGCCGAACTGGGAGGATAAGCGATGATCTATACGCCATGTGACCTTTACCTTCCTGGCTCCGGCAGTGAACTTGACTACGCTAGCCACCTGCAGCTGAGGGAAGTGGACTGGACTTTCTCTGCTCGCGGCGATCCTCCAGCCTTGACCTCCTTCAACAGACGTTACGTCCGGAACCTCAAGACCTGTTTTATTTCCTCGCGCCTCATTGCCCTGCGATTATTAACCGTTCATCTACGTCACCTTCCATACGAGAACCAAAAGCCAAAGTTCTATACGCTGAAACACGTTGACGTTTGGTGTCTATCCCAAACACTATGGCAATGGTTGTTCAAGATATTGTAGACGAAATAATACCGATATTGCCTGACTTGCTCGTCCGAGCTCGCCCCGCCCCCACCGAATGTTTGTCATATATAATATTTGTTTATGAATTAAAACAATAAAAAACAATATACTTATCATGTACTATTGTTACTAAACGACATATGGCAACTTTGCAAAGCGAGGCGACGGCAGAGCGATATAAACTGTGTGATAATCAATTTGCTCTGACCTTATGTGTAAACTAATAACATAAACTCTTATTACTCTCCAGTGCCTTCGCTCTTAAGAACCTACCAAGAACAGCAGCAAGTGCGTGTGACAAAAGTTATTTTCCCTAAGTTGTATACCCTTATCAAACCTTTGGCAATGTTGCCCGTCTCTGTAGCTACCGCCGAATGGAGTTTGAATTCTTGGGAGAGCCGGGAATCGAACTCGGACCTCCAGGGTGACAGCCAAGAATGCTAGCTACTACACCACAAGGCAGTCTCGGGGTTTTGTGTAGGATATATTAACATTAACCGCGCAAGATAATTGGCTCCCCTATACGCGTTGACCGACTGAAGAGCATCTACATAGAATCTAATAAGACAACTCTGAGGCTTCTAAGGTTTCTATCCTCCTTCTTCTCCTGTCCACCACTCGCCCACTATGGAATGGACCACCACACCAGATAACATGTATAACAACAAGAGCTTTATGCCGAGTAAGGCATTATAGAAACAAATCAATCGTGTTCTTTGGTAGTGGTGGTGGTAGCATTGGGGTGGTTGCTTAAGGGGCGTAGTAATGAGACCATGTGCCCCTCCTAGAACACAATTACGTTAATTGAATATGATATATTCTGACCCCTCGAAAAATGAAAAATATCACAGAAATGAAAAAATTAAAAGCATTGTTGTTGTTGCTTCGTGTTAGGAGTTTGCACATCGAGGTAATTTCATCCCCGTGTAGTTGGGTGCGTGTGGAATCTGTATTACAGCCTATGCCATTGTGATGGTTGTACTACTGTCTGCTTTTGTACTTAATGTTAGGATTTGTGTAGGAGGCAGTCGTAAAGTTAAAGTAGGTACCTTCCTAAAGTAGAAGTAGGAAACCACGGAAAATCTCTTCTAAAATGGCTGATATGGGAATCGAAACCACTTCTTCTCAGTTCTGCCTCAGGAGTCTCAGACTAGCCCTAAGACCAGAATTTTTAGAAATTATTGTCAGAGCCATGAAGAGGAACCCTGACCTCCGCGAAGGCAGCCAAGAATGCAAGTCATTGCAGTGGATACAAGTGATGCTAGATTCAGCGTGACCACCAACCCACGTTCCACAAGTTGAGAGCCCTTAGGGTAAATTATTGTTGTTGAAAGTTTATTCATAAGTATAAACCAAATTGAGGACTTTTGCTTGATTATAAGTGAAAAGGCTGTGTAATTTTACCGTAGTACAATGAATAATATCGGAACTAGACACACAGTGGAGATGCTATGCAAAGTTACGGGATACATCGTTCACGATGTCTCCGTTCTTTCCTCGAGTCAAGGTAGATAGTTCGGTGTATTCACAAAGAAAGTTATTACTTATTGTTGTAAATGAATACTTACATACTGACCCTTTGGAACCCTGCGAGTAACACTGTCTACATGAAATTTCGGACATACCACTCCATTCCCTGCATTTATGCCCTTTGGCACAAATCTACATCGTTTCACCGATCTGAACCAAACTTAATGTACTTACCCTTTGGAACCCGACGAGTAACATTGTCTACTTGAAATTTCGAAAGGACCACTCCATTCCCTGCATAGGCCCTTTAGCACAAATCTACACCGTTTCACCGATCTGAACCAAATTTTGTATACTTACCCTTTGGAACCCTGCGGGTAACACTGTCTACTATAAATTTCGGAGAGTACACTCCATTCCCTGCATTTAGGCCCTTTAGCACAAATCTACACCGTTTCACCTAATTGCACCAAAACTTACATAGTTACCCTCTGAAACCCTGCTGGTAACACTGTCCACTTGATATTTAGGACAACCCTCTCCATTCCCTACATTAGAATAACAGACAAAATGAACTTGAAAACCACGTTTTAAGGCCCTAGAACCATTCATGTCCGTAGAAGTGTATCTGTAAGAATATTTTAATAAGTCTATTGTTGGCTGGCCATGCGCGCTGCACCACGTCGCCCCTACCCGTGTTCTGGTACAGAATTGCGAAAATAGTTTCATCTTGCGCTGCTTATTAATTGCAGTAATGGGGAGTAATTAGTGCAAAAAGATTTCTTAGGCCCCTTAAAACAGTTATCATCATGAAAATATTATGCCTCTGTATAAGTGGGATGGTGTTGGTGCAGTACATTGAGTTTATCAGAAGCAATAAGCGTTGGTGCTTTCAAATTTACTTTCAATTATTCCGATCCTTATCCTTGAGCGGTATGTGGCGATAAATGACACTATTGCTAGCTCAGGAGCTCGGGACAGACGAAGTGTTCCAAAGTGCTCTGATTATTTTCCTACGACACTATTGACCTCTACTTTTCTAACATCCAATGAGATATGGGCTCGAGGCAGTGTCTTTTATTTCACATACTCCTCTTTCTAATCATACTTTTCAATTCGTTTGTAAATTACATGTGTCAGTACTGTAGTTAGTAAATAGCCGTTTCCCTATTCATTATTATCATTATCATTACGGGAAAATGACCTGAATGTTACGTCCATTACACTGTACTACTTATCACACCCACCACCACCACCACAAAAGTTATATTTTTAAAACATTTTCTTTTCTGTTAGTTTAAGCATCATGTGCCAGTTCTGTAGTAGTATTTATTACCATCCATAAAACAAATAAATCCACCGGGCGAAGCCGGGCACTAATGGTAGTTGTGGATATAGCTGAGTCTCCTCCACAAGGGCTCAATAGCTAGGCATACTGAACCACAATTTACTTGCGGTAGAGTGACCAGTTCCTTTCCGCTCCTCTTTTCACAGCATCCGGCAGCTTCCCGTTTGACATCATGAGACACTATACCAGACAATACCAAGACTTTTAAATTCTTAGCAAAACCGGCACTTCTCAGGTGAGACCGAACAATGCTATTCATTACACCACGAGGCAACAACATTTCTATTACATTCCCCTTAGTAGCTTGGGTTGGAAGATTTTGAATGAATGAATTAATTAATTAGAAACTATTGCCCTCTCCTCCCACTCCTCAAGAATTAGCTACAACGATCAGATCGAATTTAATGTAGTACGGTTTAGCACCCTGTCCATTCGTGTGCATGATCGGCCGTGAAGCTACTACAGGACTGGCCAAGAGAATATCAACAGGTAAGAGCAGTGCAAATGAGCAGGGGAAAGCTGTACCCGAGCAATGAGCCAACTGGCTTGTCTCCATGGGCAGCAGTAATTCTGGCTTGAATAGTGATAGCTCCAAGTTCAAACATTAGTGTCAAAAGCATGGAGCTTGGAGCACCGCAGGGGAGAATTAATGTGCGGTGTCCGCCACTCCTCCCACGCACATCACTGCATTTAGCTGGAGTCCCGAGGTCGAGCGACTCAATGCCCGCCAGATGGCGCTTAGCGGGCCCATTAACACACCAATTGGAGCATCGCTTCTTAACCTACCACATGCCAGTGATCCCTCTGTGGCTGCCAGATGAAGCGTGGCGTTGTTTCTTTTATGGGCTAGGACAGGCATCCTCAACCTGGTGCTCTAAATTACATTTGGTGCTCTCGTCATACGAATCAAAAAGTGTTCGCTAGCACCAGCTCCCCTAAGATCCATTCTTTAATTCAAATTCTGATGCACGAACCGGAATAATACTGTTTTGTTACAAGTTTTGACAGCCAGAAATTGTATCATTCTGTGAAATAGTATTTTTTCATCTACAGTACAAATGAACAACAATTACATGTCATGGAGATGAAGATGATTCGCTGGACACAGGGACTTACTAGGCTGGACCGCTACATGTTCGAGCTAAATTTGGTGCGGCTCCAATCCCTGAAAAAATGCGGGGGAGCCGTCTACGTTGGTATGGCCATGTACTGCGTAGCAATCACTCTTCAGTCGCGAGAACTGCACTTGACATCAGTCCAGAAGACCGACGACTACGAGGGCGACCGAGAAAGCGCTGGCTGGATACTATGCGGGAGGATGTGCAACTAGTGAATGCCACAACTTGAGACGCTCAAGATCGATCAGTAAGGAAGAAAAAGTGCATAAAAGCAGACCCAGCAATAAAGCGGGATTAATGCTAGGAAGATGATGATGAAGAGTAAAAATAATTGGATGGTGATTCGACTAAATTGTCCACTCGTAAATGTATCTTATCTGCATGAGTCATGCAAGTAGTTGCAGCATGCCTGGTGATCAGTGAATTCCTAGCTATTTCAGCACTTCAGAGGGAGAGAAATATAGGAATAGGACGAGTGGCGCATGCTTGTTGCATTATTATTATTATTATTATTATTATTATTATTATTATATTCAATGTAATGGTGCTCGGGTACTTGGCAGGGCATGAAGATGGTGTTCACAGTCTCAACAAGGTTGAAAAAGCCTGGGCCATAGTGTTATGTTTGTTGCTGTTGTTCCATTTTAGAGGCTTGGACATAGTGGTCATCCACAGACAAATTGTGTATCTTTCAACAAGAACATCTGCCCGGCATTCCGGGAGACCATAAAGATCCAAAATAACATATAGGTACATTGTTGGCTCTATAGGCTACATACGTTATGATACATCATATAAATTTATTTATTTATTTATTTATTTATTTATTTATTTATTTATTTATTTATTTATTTTATTTAGCGTATGGCGTTTAGTGCCTGGAGTGACCGAGGACATGTTCGGCTCGCCAGAGGCTGAAGCTGCTTCAAGCGGAAAACTCATGGGGTGAGCTACAAGTTCCGTTCAATTTCAAGTACTTCCAACTTTCGCTACCAGATATCACTGACACCTAGTGGTGAACGTTGGAACATTGATAGAGCATTTCATCGAAATCTAACCTAGAAAGTTAGCTGCACACAAATTTAGTTAGTGGAAGGATCTTTTACATGCCATAAATCTATGACATGTGACCATCAGCTTTACTTTCCCTCCGAAGGAAGGCATACTGAAGGATTTTAACGGTCTTAAAAAATCCGACGACTTCGGTCGGGTTTGAACCCGCGATCTTGGGCACAGCTTCAGCATGCTACCAACTACGCCACCGAAGCCGCTATCATATAAATGATTATGTAGCATGTAATTTGAGGCTCCCTATATGCTAGAGCAGATTTTATCCAAAGATCATTTTCAATGATTCCAAGTGCTTTAAGGATGTTCACGACGAACTTGAAGGATGTTCCCCCGAGCTTCGAAAAGGCAGCCTTTCACTTTCCATGCATTTTCGGGCAGATTATATTTATCACTCAGGTGAGGTATGCATGGTCGGTAATAGCCTCTGTCTCCTCGTTGACTCGTACTGCTTGATGAATGTCCACTTCCATTCATACCGTAGAGTCCAGAATCAAGCCTCTTCTGTTCTTCCTGTCAATGACAACGATATCTGCTCTACGGTGACTGTCATTTTCCGAAATGTAGTGCACCTCCTCATAAACTTCCCATTTCAATTTCATTAGGGAAGTGGCTATCGATGATCGTACTCTGTGATGGCGGGTATTTCGCAAAGCCCCTAAATGAATCAACACTTATTTCCATATTCATCAAATTATCATTTTCTACACATTTCGTAGTTCTTTTTTCTCTGCATTCGTACATTTGAGAAGGATGAATTTGGCTAACAAGATCATTTAAGATGTTGTTTTATTTTAGGAGTTTGGACATCGTGATTATTTAGCCCCGTGTATTTGTGTGTTTTTGATGTGTAACATCTTTCCGCTCGGATGCTGGATAGTTTTGTGGGAGTGATTTTGAAAATTGGGGACGGAAGTGGATCGGAACGATCGAGCTGGCAGTGATGGATCGAACGGAAGTATGCACTGCCCGCTCGATCTATCGAACTGAAGTGTACTAGCTGGCAGTGGTGGAAAACGGAAGTATGCACTGCTCGCTCGATCAATCGAACGGAAGTGTACTAGCTGGCAGTGGTGGAAAACGGAAGTATGCACTGCCCGCTCGATCGATCGATCCAGCGGGCAGTGGTAAGACCCAGCTGGCAGTGGTACGAGAAACAATGAGCGCGCGATGTCGGAAATTGATACCACGACGTACTCTCGGCCATGTGGAATGTATATGACATACTGAACGGAAAAAGGTCATGTGAACTCTGGTGTCAAGTGATTGAAACAAATGACATGGTACATGTTCGAAGTCTTCGTATCAGTATTTAAATGGTAAAATGCCTTAATATCAAACATTGTAAGTAGTCGGCATTGCCGGTATTATGTTTCTGCACAATGGCTATTCAAATATTAACCCACATAACGATAATGCAGTCATCAATATAATATAATCGTTGTGGTTATACGAGAATTGAGCAAGCCTTCATGAACTATTACTGAATACATTCTCTTTACTCACAAGAGGGCCTATTCATAAGACATTTTAAACTCAATTTCACGCAGGAACATTATTGAAACAAGCAAAATATAAATGAAACTTAATTCCGTAATGCAGTATTATTGGAACGTGGAAATAAGTCACCATCTTGTGCACAAAATTTTCATAGTCCAAATAGCCGTGGGGTTAGTGCTTATGACTGTGAATCTAGAGATCTTGGGTTCGATTCCCGGACGGGGTGGATATTTTTGCTACCAGTTTATCATTTTAAACGATATTTATCATATCAATATGACTCATTTTAACAGAATCCATATGGAATTACGTGTTGGTCTGTGAATGAAGAGGACCTGTTTATAAGGAATTTAAGGTTATGAGCGATGTCGCGTCTATTAATCTAGTTGATCCATATCGTATTCTTTATTTAGGCTAGTGCTGGTGGAAGCTACAAATCATCTAATAAAATGAGTTCCATATTATAAACTACAATATCTGTAAAACACTCCCTTTTACAATAGATTAATATTTGTGCCAATAATAGTATAAAATACCGGTGTATCAACAATTTCACGTGAGGTTTCTTCAATGTCAGATGTTACACATCATATGAGACTACTCTAAGGCTCGTTTTTTTTTTTTTTTTTTTTTTTTTTCTTCTTTAGTGCCGGGAGTGTTCGAAGACATGTTTGGCTCGCCAGAGTTTGTAGCTGCTTCTATGTGGAAACCCATGGGGTGAGCTACAAGTACCGTCGCGTGTGGAGTGTTATCTGGGGAGGAAAGTGTGAATGAAAGGACGGGGAATTGGAAGGTAGCGGCTGAGGCCTATAGTAAGGGACCAACCCCGGCATTTACCTGGAAGGAAGTTGGGAAACCACAGAAGACCATTTTCAAGGTTGCCGACGGGAGGATTCGAACCTCCTCGCCTTCCGGATGTGAGCGACTGTCTGCAGCCACGCCGTAAACACCACGGCTAACTCACCCAGTCGTGTGTATGTACTTTTGTCTCATTACCTTTGTTATTGTGATGGCTGTATTAGAGCCTCCGTGGCTTAGGCGGCAGCACGCCGGCCTCTCACCGCTGGGTCCGTGGTTCAAATCCCGGTCATTCCATGTGAGATCTGTGCTGGACAGAACGGAGGCAGACAGGTTTTTCTCCGGGTACTCCGGTTTTCCCTGTCACAATTTCATTCCAGCAACACTCTCCACTATCATTTCATTTCATCTGTCATTCATTTAATCATTGCCCCAGAGGAGTGCGACAGGCTTCGGCAGCCGGCACACTTCATATCCTCGCCGCTAGATGGGGGCTTCATTCATTCCATTCCTGACCCGGTCGGAGACTGGAAGCAGGCTGTGAATTTTCATTTTCATTGTGATGGCTGTATTAGTGTGAGTATTTGTAAATCAGGTGAGGATTGGTAAGGAGGCAGCCGTGGCCTTAATTTAGGTACCATCCCAACATTTGTCTGGAGTAGAAGTGGATAAACCCCGGAAAAACACTTCCAGGATGGTTGAGGTGGGAATTGAACCCCCCTCAGTTTTGTCTCACAAGACTGAGTGTACCCCGATCCAGCCCTCAGACCAGAATTACATTTCTTGGCAAAGCCGAGAATTGAACCCGGACCTCCGGGGCTACAGCCAAGCATGCTAATCAATACATCATGAAGTATTCTATCAATTCAGAGAAGTCAAGTTGCAACATTCAGGCTCTTGTACGTTCAGCCCCGTCTCGTCTCGTTAGTATAAAACAATACTCTCGACGAGTTATAATACCTCGCTCACGCCTTCGGAAGGAAATGCATGTTACAAGTTGAATTATGTCGATTTGTGCACCACAGTAGTCTACTATTAATTAACACCTCGTCTTCACAGTTAGATGAACCGCACCCTCGCCGCCACAATGCCCGGTCAGGACTTCCTCTCCTATAATTGGCTTCCTCAAGCCCAAATATATCGAATCGCCACCACGAACTCAGCGCAATGAATGAACTTTCAATTAATTTCAATAATGTCTAGACAGTCGTCAATCTGATGTAATAATAATAATAATAATAATAATAATAATAAATGAACTAGTGACTGTTTATCCAGAAATAATGCCCACATTTCTTATACACCTCCTTTCAAAAGAGCATTCTTGGTTGTCATCCCGGAGGTCTGGGTTCGATTCCCAGCTCCACCATAAATTTAATTCTGGTCAGTGAGCTGGAACGGGGTACGCTCAGCCTCGTGACGCAAAGCTGAGAAGAGTGGATTTAATTTCCATCTTGGCTAACTTGGAAGAGGTTTTGCACTTCTACTCCAGGCAAATGCTGGGATGGTTCTTAACTAAGGCCACGGCCACCTCCTTCCCAATCCTCGCCTCAATTACAACTACAAATAGTAATACAACCATCACAATAACACATATTATAAGACAAAAATACAAATACACGGGGCTGCATGACCACGATGTCGCAAAGTCCCTAAATGAAACAACAACAACTTTGTTGTGAAACAGCATATGACGTTACGCATCAGACAAGTGGATTCTTTTAAGGAATAAGGAAGAAGTCTGCTCGAAAGCTCAATGAGTGCGATTTAAATGTATTGGGTATGGTGGGGGTTTTAAACCACTGATTACTTTGACTAACACATTTTTAAACAATTAAACCTGTTACTCATTGAGCTATCGACGAGACATAAAGGCTCCTCGGTGTCATGTTTATATCGGCATCATCTTAACGAAAACATAATGGCGGTCACTGAAATGCTCAAAGCTTTAATCAAATTACAATAAACTAGTCATCGGATCTCTACCAAATTTTGGAAAAAATATACCTTCGTGTGGAAAGCGTCTTGTGCCTAAACTACAAGGTCATAAGCCTAATAAGTTCAAGATGGCAGTCGTACGAATCATTATAATCCATAACTTATGATCCAATGAATCACTTTTCTCAATACTTGGCATTTTGATAATTTTATATGAAAACTATTTGTTACCAACGTAATGAGTATATGAAAGTGCATATTGCGTGCAACCACCATCTTGAAATTTTAAAATATATAAATAACTCTCAACACATAAGAGCTACAGTAACGAAAATTAGTGACAAGGTAGGGCCATAAAAGTAGCCTTGTATGCCCGAGGCAAAAGAACAGACTCTCCCCATACATTCAAGATGGTGGCTGCCCAAAATATTAGAACATAAAAATCGACAATTCAGAATGAAATTGGTTAATTAAGACGAATCTTGCCAAGCGGTATCATATAAGAGCTCTCAATTGCGTTACCGGTACTCAAAAGATTTTCACACTGAATATTGCGGAGAGCGGCCATCTTAAATTTTCAAAATAAATTAATGACCCGGTATCCTAGAGCTATAATATAAAATTTAGTAATACAATATAACCTTATAAGTCGCTTCGTATGCCCAAAGCAAACAACCAGTGACTCCATAGATTCAAGATGGTGGCTAGACGTACTATTAAAGTATACAAATTAGTAACTCAGATTGCTATTGCACAATTAAGGCGAAACTTGGTAGAAGAGGAGTATTCTTAAAGCGGCGTCAGTAGCGTTAGTAATAAATTTTTCACGCTGAATATAGCACACAGCGGGCATCCTGAAATTTAACAAGATGTTCAGTAAAGAACATATAGCCTCCTTTCTCCTAAATGCATGGGTATTGTTATAACTCTTTGTCCTTTTCAAGGAGTATAATTGAATGTTGGTTGTAGTAGCTTGTTGAAATACAACGTGCTATAGGGATATTAAACATGAATATGAGGTGCCCTTTGCTAGTGCTACCACTGTAAAAAAAAATCATTCAATCCGGTTTCACCGTGTTTGAATTGATCCGGGGAATGGATTTGCACACATACATGGCCGCTATTTGCAAACTATTGGGCTGATGACCTTGTAGTCAGTCATAAGATGCTTTCCACAAAAAGGCATGTTGTTGCAAAATCCGGTAGAGATCAAATTATTAGGATGGTCGAAATTTGATTTAAGCTTTTAACATTTGGGTGGCCGTCATTCCGTTTCCGTCAAGATGGCGGCGATATAAAACATGACACTGAGGTGCCTTTTGCTAGTGCTACCTCTGTACCAAATTTCGTTCAATTCGGTTTCACCGTGTTTGAATTGATAGGGGGAATCGATTTGCACACATACTTGGCCACCATCTGCAAACTATTGGGCTGATGATCTAGCAGTTTGGTCAGAATATGCTTCTCACATAAAGATTTGTTGTTGCAAAATTTGGTAGAGACTAGATTATTAGGTTGGTCGTAATTACATTTTAGCCTTTAACATTTGGGTGGCCGCGATTACGTTTCCGTCAAGATGGCGGTGATATAAAACATGACACTGAGGTGGCCTTTTTTTAGTGCTACCTCTGTACCAAATTTCGTTCAATTCGATTTCACTGTGTTCGAATTAATAGGGGGAATCGATTTTGACACAAAGATGGCCGCCATCCGCAAACTATTAGGCTAATTACCTATTAGATTTGTCAAAGGATGCTTCCTCCATAAAAGTATGTTGTTGCAAAATTTGGTAGATATCGGATGATTAGGTTAGTCTTAATTTGATTTAAGCTTTGAACATTTGTGTGGCCGCCATTACGTTTCCGTCAAGATGGCGGTGATATAAAACATGACACTGAGGTGCCCTTTGCTAGTGCTACCTCTGTACCAAATTTCATTCCATTCGGTTTCACCGTGTTCGAATTAATAGGGTAATCGATTTTGACACAAAGATGGCCGCCATCCGCAAAATATTAGGCTAATGACCTATTAGATTTGTCAAAAGATGCTCCCTTCATAAAGGTATGTTGTTGCAAAATTTGGTATAGATCGGATGATTAGGTTAGTCGTAATTTGATTTAAGCTTTGAACATTTGGGTGGCCGCCATTACGTTTCCGTCAAGATGGCGGCGATATAAAACATGACACTGAGGTGCCCTATGCTAGTGCTACCTCTGTACCAAATTTCATTCCATTCGGTTTCACCGTGTTCGAATTAATAGGGGTAATCGATTTTGACACAAAGATGGCCGCCATCCGCAAACTATTAGGCTAATGACCTATTAGATTTGTCAAAGGATGCTCCCTCCATAAAGGTATGTTGTTGCAAAATTTGGTAGAGATCGGATGATTAGGTTAGTCGTAATTTGATATAAGCTTTGAACATTTGTGTGGCCGCCATTACGTTTCCGTCAAGATGGCGGCGATATAAAACATGACACTGAGGTGTCCTTTGCTAGTGCTACCCTTGTACCAAATTTCGTTCAATTTGCGCTCACCGTGTTCGAATTGATAGGGGGGGACAGACATTCAGAGTACACACACTCACACACACACACACAGACTCACACACATACACACACACAGACAGACACACTTTTTTCGCCCTGTAGTGATCTCATAAGTCTACTTTAATTTTTTGCAAAAATCGAAAGTAGGCTAATAAATGGTTAATTTGGTGATATGAGTCAAGAATCCTGAAGAGATAAATCTTGTTAGAGCAAAGTGGGCTATGTTGGCTGCTATTAATTTTAGTTTAATTTCATAAGATTGGAGTATTGGAGTATGTGATAGTCGATCCCATATATTTAAACTGCTCAACTCTCTCAAAGTTGTTACTGGCCACAGTTATTGAGGCATGCCTGTTCTTCTTACATGCTTTCCCAGCAGCCATATATCATTTACATTTCTTCCGATTGATGTTCAATCCCATATTCCAGCTGGCCTGATTAAGGGCAATGAAAGTTTCTTCCTATGCCTTTCGAGTTCTTGCCACTATGCCTGTCATCAGCATAAGCAAGTATCTGAACTGATCTGTAGAAAATAGTTCCCCTGTTCAGAAGGTTTACAGCTCTCATCACCTTCTCCAAGCCTACATTAAAATGAAGAGCGCGTCTCCCTGACGTACCCCATTTTGAATATCTAATATACCAGACATCACTCTTCCCGTTCTTATACTGCTTCGTGTTTCACTCATTGTCATTCTCACCAGCCCTACCAATTTTTCAGAAATTCCCGGTTCAATCAGAACATGATGCTTTCTCTATTCATACTATCATATGCTGCTTTGTAATCAATTAACCCTCCATCGCATCGGTCACGCCGTATCTGTGAGATGCATGCGAATTTTATCATGTATTATTTCACAAACGGTGAGGTATTTCACCCTGCTATTATCAGTAGCTGCTTGTCATCATTCTAGGTCATCTCCGTCCGGGTTTCCTGCTTGTTATTTGTCACGTTCGTTGTCAGTCTTGAGTTTGTATCTGTGAGATCCAGTGCGACCGATCATGTCACGAGATACGTATAACTGAGCACATGTGTATTATTATTTAATCTCCAAAGTGCAGTGAATCCTATTTTACCATAAGGTATGTTAGGGTTGTAGTTTATACAAAATATACAATTTATCTCATAAAATCCAATACATAAACAGCAAAATATACATGAACAGAAATGAAAAGATAAAAGTATGATAGCCTATGTACAATCCTTAATACTAGACTACTAATATTTAAAATACCAGATATCTACAATACACGTGTTAAACAGCTAATACGCAGACAATATCAAGTTATTTGTGTTTAAATGCATCAATAAATTCTGAAAATTGAAAAGAGCAGGATTTTTTAAATAAAATATGAAATTTAGTGTTGTTTTTTTTAATAGCAGCTGCAAGTTAACAAGTGCATCTTAAGTTCAAAACATGCTCTCTCAAGAGCAGGACAGTTGAACAGAATGTGTTCTACAGTTTGAATGTCTTCGGTGCAGAAGCACAGTGAGCCATTTTTGTGTTGGAATTTTGAAACGCTCGAAGTAAGCAGTAAATTGACTATGTCCTGGTAGCACTTGAGTTAAATGAAAGTTGCACACTGTATATTTACATCCCAGCCTACTATATACATTGGAAAAAACAAGTCTTTGGTTACTAAGCCATTTTTTCTTGCTAACCACACAATTCATTCCAACGAGAGAACAATTCATCCTTTATGGTTCTTTTGAGAAAAGAAATAGGGCATTTAGTATAACTCTCTAACAAATTAGAATTACAAGCTTATTTAGCCAATTGGTCAGCTATTTCGGTCCCTTATATGGCGGGATGACCTCGCACCCAACCGAACCATATATGGTTATTTTACTTTGATATATTCTCTCTCACATGTATTGCTAAATTGTGTACATTATATTTATTTTTATGGAGTTCAGCACCGCTTGTGAGTCACTGAGTATAATCGCACACGTATTTTTGATTATGCACCACTCGACTGCTTTCAATATTGCAAGCAGCTCGGCTTGAAACACAGAACAGTATCCCTTTAGTTTTATTTTCTCAGAATGAACTTCGTCTTCCCCTCATATATCTCGAAGGCACAGCCCACAAGTGTTTCGCTGCTGGAAATGCGAGAACCATCTGTGTATATTGAATGGCTGTGATCCCTGGTACATGGGTGGTAAAATACAGAGCTCATATAATCTGCTGGATGTCCGGCGGCAGTGTGATGAACAGGAAGTTCAAGCTCCACTCCTTCCAAACGCCGCGGATGTATTCTATTCTTCTTGGAGTTGACAGAAGTTGACATGCTGAGTCCTGTGAGATGCAGAGGTTCTACATGAGGGCAGCATCGGTTGATATTGTACGGTAAGCGCGCGTGATGCGTAATACGAAGCCTCTTTGAATTTGAGACAATTTCTGTTGCGCCCATTTTTATGCAGAACATGTTCGAAAGCAGTGACATAATAAAGCACCATTGGTTCAACAGCTCTACGATATATAATCTTCATAATGTCTGAGTTTAGTCCTCAGGTGGGTCGTGCTGCCATTGTCAGCCTCCGATACAATTTAGCTGCTTTGGTTTCCAAATGTTGAAAGTGCGATCTAAATAAAAGTTTGCTGTCTAAAATTATTCCTAGATATGTCATGCTGTCTACAATATCTAATTCTTGGCCATCTAGTTTAACCACCGGATGCTCAAATTTCCTTTTCTTAGTGACTAGCATTGCAACCGTCTTAGATGGGTTGAATTTCAATTTGTTGTTCTGTCCCCACCTTAGAAGTATGTCGAGTGCTTCATTTGCTGCAGTTATTAATGCATTTGTTGTTCTACTCCTAACTAATAGTAATGCATCATCTGCATAAGTAATTAGAGTACGATTTTCGGGAAGCTTCTGTTGAAGAATATCATCATCAAGTATGTACCAGAGACCCGGACTACAAGCAGAGCCTTGTGGGCATCCTCGATGTGTACGTGTGTAAAAAGAAATGAAAACTGCGCTCAATTTATTTGCTCTTTACTTTGTAGAAGTGACAATGATGATATCAATATTCGGCTTTAGAAAATATATTCCTTCCAAGACAAATAATTATGCCATCAAATTCTACGCTCTAGTGGATGCGAAATTTCTGTGTTGCTATCATCTAGAATGTGAGTATACATACATGCATACATACATACATACATACATACATACATACATACATGGAATTTGTCAGATAACCTGTATTATTGTGAGTTTGTAGTGGTGTGTGTATATTTTAAATTCTGGTGAGGATTGGGAAGAAGGCGGACGTGGCCACTACGCAACGAGGTGGACTCTGAAGATGGCTGTAATCATAGCCATTCCATAATAGAAAATGAAGTAGTGTTTTCGTAAGTTGAGCATGTATTGTGTTGAGAGGAGTATTGATTGTGTACGTTTGTATTGCCTAGATTATTTTAAATATGGTCTTATACTCCAATGGACTATTTGCAAGTGAATTAATAATGTTTTTAAAATGCCTTTAAAATATTAATAAATTACAATGATAAACATTAATTGAGAATTATCACGTGAAATTGCACCTGTATCCTACAGATACACCGCGACCGATCGCGCAACATTTTGTGCACGACCGACGGAGGGTTAAGAGGTGATACGTGCCAATCCCAAATGCAATTGCCTTCTCTAATATTTACCTTTGGGTGAAGATCTGGTCTGTAGTTGACTTTCCTGGGAGGAGTCCACATTGATATGACCCTATATCTCTCTCTCTGAACAATCGGGAGAAGGCGATCGAACTGTATGTTGGAGAATACCTTGTATCCCAAGTTAAGCAATGTAATTCCTCTATAGTTACCATACTCCAGATGATCTCCTTTCTTATATACCGGGTGGTCCACCAGCTCATTGCGATCCAGGTATATGCATCCCGTCACATGTACTACAATTCTGAAATACATCGGTCCCTCTCCCTAAACCAGGGTAATATAACGAGATGTGTGTTTACGTGCTGGACGACAGCAGGAATCGTGAGCGCCACTATTAATTCAGTGGGGTACCTCGAATGAACCCGTTAAACGAGCACAGATACGCACAACACGTACTTTAAACAGGAGGTACACGCACAGACCGAGTGGGAAGTGCGCGCCACAGGTCAAGTGTCGCAGTAGCTCACATGGCAAGCACGCGGTAGGATGTGCGATAGTTGACAGTGCCCGAGTGTTCGAAGGTTCAAGTCCCATGCATTTCCTCTTAAATGCTGTTGCCTGGGATGTGGCAAGGTTGTATACTTAATAGTTTTTCACAGACTGATTTGTTTATTTGGCCTTGAAATGGGCCGTTGGTGTGTAGCTGGGTTGATAGAGGCAAGGAAGCATGTGACAGGATTTCAGTTTTTTTAAGGGTATGGCTTTTAGTGCCGGGAGTGTCCGAGGACATGTTCGGCTCGCCAGTTTTGTAGCTGCTTCGAGACGGACACCCAATGGGTGAGCTACAAGTACCGTTGGGGAGGAAAGTTGGAATGGAAGGTCGAGGAGTAGGAAGGTAGCAGCTGTGGCCTATAGTTAGGGACCAACCCCGGCATTTGCCTGGAAGGAAGATGGGAAACCACAGAAGACCATCTTCAAGGTTGCCGGCGGGGGGATTCGAACCTCCTCGCCTCCCGGAAGTGAGCGACTGCCAGCAGTCATGCCGTAACGACCACGGCTAACTCACCCGGTAGGATTTCAGTTATTTACGGCGCTTAACGCAGCACCTGCTCGAAGTGACGACCTCCTTGGTCGATACAAAGCTGCACGTGATGTTGAAAGGATCGTCTGGCTCGTTGCAACATCCCTGGCGAAATGGATCGACATGCCTCGGTGATGAGCTGTCTAAGGTGACCAGGACCGGTCGGCTCCTGTCCATACACCAGTTGTTTTACATGGCCCCTCAGAAAGAAATCAGGGGCGTAAGAGCAGGCGGTCTGGCAGGCCAGGGGACAGGTCCTCCCCGTCCTATCCATTTATCAGGATACGTCGCATGGAGATGATTCCGGACGACCACTGCCGCCTGTGGTGGAACTCTGTCATGTTAAAACCACATTCTGCAGCGGTCAAGGAGAAGCGCATGTTCCAAAAACTGTGGTAGTTCATCTTGAAGACACCGCAGATAGAGTTGTCACGTCAGATGGACCTCAAAGAAATTGGGATCAATGAGGTGATGATGCCACACTATACATTTACGTCCCACTATACCTGAAAAGCTGTCTGTCGCACCCAATTGGGATTATCCACACTCCAGTAATGCATATTATGGCGATTAACGGTTCCATTGCTGTGAAATCGCGCATCGTCCATAAATAAGATGGTCACTATAAAAACAGGATCAGTGTCCACATGCTGTAGGATACATTGACAGAACGCCACCCGGCCATCAAAATCATGATCATGGAGCTACTGGCCTAAGTGCAGATAGTGATGTGGGACGGGTAAATACCCAGTGGGAAGGTAAATATAAATTGGGTATTTACCCGGGTATTTACCCAGTGGTCTTTTAAATACCCAAAATGAGGGTATTTTCAGTTTTTGAGCTTTGTACAACACTTTTTGGTGTGCTGATGAAGTGTTGGACAAACAAGGACTGAAACACAGGTATTTGATGCCTTAAATTGAAATCAGAAACAATATTGATCCTTCAAAAAAAAAGTGGATGTCCAGGTATTTTTGGGTATTAATATGTTATGTTTTGACACCGTAACCTTGTCTTTAATTAGGTTTTTTTCCCTTAAACTAAAGTAAAATATTGAATAAAACCTTTTGGTTGTTTTGTGTTTAACATTTTTAATAAATACCAAGATATTGAGAAGGTCGAGTTTTATTACGATACTGGAAATGAGCAAGAAAGATGTGGGAGAGAAAAGCTACTTTTGTAGTAATAAGAGTAAGCTATTTGCATATTAATTGAAAGTGTATGCCAAAACTCAAAAGGTAATAAAATATATTCAATAGAAAGGACATTTGAAAAAAAAAAAGCCTCTCGGCACGCCGGAAGGCGAAGGTAGATTTCACCGAGCAAACTAGGGGATAGGCTATAATAGGCAAAATATGCAGGTTATCGTAGGAGGATCAGACCTCATTTATTGCGAGAAAGTATTTTACAATTGGAGGCTAATGAACTTTTTTTTCGTCTTTCTATGCATATTTTGAACATTTTACTGTCATATGGGGATGGTAACCTTCTTGTCACTTGGGGTTCATTTTTAGCCTATTTTCAATTTTGAAAAAAAAAGACTTATGAGATCACCTTTTGTCCGTGTGTGTGTGTGCGTGTGTGTGTGTGTGTGTGTGTGGTGTGTGTGTGTGTGTGTCCCCTAATAAAATCTAAACGGCTGGAGCGATTTCAATGAAACTCGATAAGTTCATAGCACTATTCCGGGCGACCCCGACCGTGCCCTTCAAATTTTGTTACGTCTCACCAATCCAACATGGCGGCTGTGCAAAATATTTCACCAGCATTAAATATCTCCGAAACTATTCCCGATATCACCCTGGAATAAATTACGGTGATAAAGGGAACTACTATAAGTTCACCAATGTATTTTTTGAAAACCTGGTAACTACAAAACGAACATGGCGGCCAAGCGAATTTGAAAATTTTAAATAGACCTTTCTCGCGATTTAATGTTCCAAACGCAATGAAATCTGGTACAGGAAATGTTTATACACATTGTAATGCACTGGTATCTAATTTAGTTCAATTGTTTACATAACCTCAAGATGGCGGCTGTGCGAATTTCGAAAATTAAGTTTTTATTTCTGGTGTCGTAATCATGCGATCGAAGTGAAAGTTTGAATAATAAACCTACGCAATAATTTTCCTTTAATGGTACATGACTCTATGGCCTATACGTTTAAAATCCAACATGGCGACCAACCGAAATATTTAGATGGCTCTGAATATCTACGAATCTATTATAGCAATCAAACTGAATTTTGTTATGTTCATAGGGGCTATGAACTTAAGGTCGCCTATAGGACTTTAAATAACCTGGTGATCACAAATCCAACATGGCGGCGACGCGAAATATAAATATTCACATGAACGTTTCTCGCAATTTAACCATCCGAGTGCAGTGAAACTTGGTACAGTAAATCCTTATACGAATATTAATCCGCTGACATCTAATTTATTTCAATTATTTCCATAACCACAAGATGGCAGCTGTGGGAAATTTTAAAAGCTCGTTTTAACATCTTGTGTCCTAATCATGCTATTGAAGTTTGAATGCTACACGTACACAATAATCTTCATGTAACAGTACATAACTTTAGGACCTACATATATAAAATCCAACATGGCGACCATCCGAAATATTTAGTCGGTTCTCAATATCTACGAATCTATTACAGCAATCAAACTGAAATTTTGTATGTTGATAGTGGCAATTAACATAAGTAGGATATATGAAAATAGGCTGTATAGTTCTTCACGGAACTACTTGTTATACTTGTGATCACACTGTCCTTATGCAAGGTTTGGAACTGTGTAACTATCTAATAGTCTGTTACTTCTTCACGCAAAATTTTATCTCCCGCAGAGACGTTGGTTGGTTCCTCAGTTTCGGGGCTGCGACAACGTGGTCATGTAACCCCGTGTACAATGGGTGTGTTTAGAATCTGTCTGATAAACGGTGTTAATTGTGATGACTGTATTAGTCTGTAATTCAGGAAAGGTCTGCAGACGGTAAATTTTAAGTAGTAGTACCTAATTTTGTACCAAATTCTACCGTCAACGACACCTAGCTGTGAACTTGGCTGCTAGATGCCACGGCAATCAGCAACTTGCAACGAACGTTGTAACTTCCCCTCCAAAGGAAAGCATGCTGAGGGATTTTTAGCGCTCTTAGAAAATCCGGCGACTTTGGCCGGCTTTCAACCAGCGACCTTGGGCATAGAAGTTCAGCATGCTACCAGTTAGCCGCTTCCCTCAAAGTCAGATGGAACAAGAAGTTCCGTGACGAACTAAAGAGCCTACTGTTCTTAAAATTAAAATTCATGCTAATGATTAATCTACAGTATATGAACCTATCTAGAATAATGACGAAATTAAGTTGGTAATATCGAAATGTCTTCATTAGTTCGAAATACTGTATACTAGGCATAATGTAGCCTAATAGAGCACTAGAGTTGGCAGCCCTGGTGACTGAATATATTCTTAGTTCCATCTCTTAAGGTACAGAATACAAAATTTGGTTGAAGTCCAATGGACGTTACATGCAGTTAGACATTGGATATATCAGCACGCGTAAAAGCATGTTGCCAACAATGTCATGCGTGTGCTGGTCAGAAATAATCTGAAATATTATGATATCTTTTTGTGCCAATTTTGGATGAAATCCATTTGTTGGTATAGAAGTTACATGTATTTTAAATTGGAGCTATCATCAGGCATAGAATCATGCTGACAGCACTGACTTATATTAATTACTCCAAATTAATCTAGAATGTCAGGTGCTATACGTGTGCAAAGTATAGAGCTGTTGGCTTGCATACTTTCTGATATATTGATATTAGGGTAAAAAATATAGACAGCATTTATTAACAGTTGGCAGCCCTGATTGCTCTTAAGAATACTTATAGTCATATCTGTTATGTTACACATATCACATACGAAATTTGGTTGAAATCCAACTGACAGTATATAAGTTAGATGTATTTAAAAATTGGTCCTATCAGCAGGCTTAGAATCATGTTGGTAGAACAGACGTAGGGTATATAAGTTACTCCAAATTAATGTAAAATGTCAGGTAATATACCTGTGCATAGTTTAAAGCTGTCGGCTTGCATACTTTCTGATATATTGGTATTTGGATAAAAATAGACAGAGCAATTATTAACAGTTGGCAGCCCTGGTGGCTCTTAAGAATACTTATAGTCATATTTGTTTATGTACACATATTACATACAAAATTTGGTTGAAATCCAATTGATAGTGTAGAAGTTATATGCATTTAAAAATAGGACCTATCAGAAGGCTTAAAATTATTTTGGCAACACTGTTATACTGTCATACTGGAAATTAAACTAAAATAGTGGTATCTACATGTGTGCCAATTTTGGAATAGCTCCCATGTATTCATTCCAAGATATCCAACATTTAGCTCAAATTTCTAGTGCGTTGTAGCAGTTGGTAGCACTGACATCTTTTTCAAATATGGGCCTGAGATATTCCGGTATACAACTTTACTCATACTAAATTTGGTTTCGATTGCTGCAGCCGTTTAGGAGTTGACAGAGGGGGACACATACACACAGCCTTCCAGACAGACAGATAGAAGGACAGATCGACAGACAGACAGACAGACACATTTTCCCGGATCGATCTCATAAGTCTACTTTTTCCTCATTTTTGCAAAGTGTGAAAAGTGGGCTAAAAATTAATGTGATCTCGTCAATGGCGTTGTCTTGGCAACCTCTGATAGCTCATCCCTCATCAATTTAGAAGCGTTGTCATGGTAACCTCTGATAGCACTTGGCATTTTCTTTAATTCCGAAATTATTTTTCTCATCCCTTGGCGTAATGGTGGGTCATATCAAAAATTCTTTCAGACAAAAGTTTTAGGTAATTATTAGGGGAATATTTTCCATTTGATACGGTTTTGATATTGTGCCCATTAAGAGAGATATGATTAATGTTTCCCGAAAAACCCACTTTATTCCACCCCTTTGGTCAATGGTTGGTGTTATCAAAAAAACTTATTTGACATAAATTTTTGGCACTTATCCGACACATATTATGAACTTTGAATGGATTCGATATTTCACGTATTAAGAGAGTTATAGCGAAATTTCACTTTTTCGAAAAAAGCCCCCTATTTTCACCCCCTTCGACCGATTTTGCACATTAACGAACTCGACCGAGATTTTAATGGGATACTTATTATGTAAAACATTCAAACTGATTGGGGCAAAATTACGGCAGTTATCGTGTCCTCAAGAAAGTCATATATATATATATATATATATATATATATATATATATATATATATATATATATATATATATATATATATATACATATATATAAACTTTTGAACTGACGGTGGTTTTGGGGTCTGGGGGATGTGAAATGCGAAGATATGTCGAAATTTTCCGGAAGTCGAAACCTGGTACCCATTGCAATAGTTAGCTTTCTAATAAAATCTACCTAAAAAGCTTAGTAAAAGTGCTTTCAAGTTATTAGCCTACTTTTCACATTTTGCAATTTTGCAAAAATGAGGAAAAAGTAGACTTATGAGATCGGGCAAATATGTGTCTGTCTGTCTGTCTGTCTGTCTGGCTGTGTGTGTCCCCCCACCCCCCCACCCCTATCAATTCCTAAACGGCTGCAGCAATCGAAACAAAAATTGGTAGGAGTAAAGATCTATACCTGAATATCTCACGGCCATATTTGAAAATGATGTCAGTGCTACCAACTGCTGAAAAATCGCAATTGAAATTTGAGCTCCATGTTGGATATCTTGGAAGGTATGAATGGGAGCTATTTAAAAAGTTGGCACACGTATAGATAATAATATTGCAGTTTAATATCCAGGAGGCCATACATGGCAATGTTGCCAAAATAATTATAAGCCTGCTGATAGGTCCAAATTTTAAATGCATATAACTTCTACATTATCAATTGGATTTCAACCAAATTTCGTATGAGCTATGTGTGCATAAACAGATATGACTGAGCGTATTCTTAATACCCACCAGGGCTGCCAACTGTTAATAAATGCTCTCAATATTTTTTTAATCCAAATACCCATATATCAGAAAGTATACAAGCCGACAGTATTAAACTATGCACACGTATAGAACCCAGGGGCGAGGCGCCCATTAGGGCGCTGAGGCTCAGCCTATCCGTAAAAAAAGTTAAATTAGTTTTCTTCGGCTGTTATTGGTGTTTTTCGATTGATATTTCGAATATTATATATTTGAACTCGCGCTGCCTAGCGTCGTGTCTGCTCACAACCAAATCAACCAATAGCTATTCACCTCAACTCAGCCTCACGCGCGCAGACGCAGTAGCAACTACTTGGTGGGCGGGGTGAAGAGGGGGTGTATCTTGTAAACTTGTGCGTTAAGGCTTGCCCAAGGACTCCTGGAGATAGAAACGCCACAACGATAACTGCTGCAATCTAGGGGTGTTTGGCAGAACTAAGACAGCACAGCACTGGTTACAGGGTTGTCAACTATATTAAATGCAAGATAGCATAATTTTCTGACATGAAAAATTATTGAACATGGACATAAATCTGAACAGGACCCAGACATACGCAAAAAAATGAATTTAAGATAAATCTCATTATGTGTTACTTTAAAATACATAACTTAACTTGCAGAATGGTTTTTTAATGTGCTCTTTTGACATGTTGGCAGTCCTGGCTACACGGTGAATGATACCAATCTGTGCAGCCTATTGCCAGTGTGGAATGTTAAGTGCAGTGAAGTGTGTTTCTATTAATATATTTGTATCTTACTGTGTGGGGTGTTTGTGTTACAGTGTAGTTGAAAACAAATAGTAGGCATAAGTACGCTAATCTACACGACACATGCGTTTCAACGGATGCGTTCAATACATCTCATGATCCATTGAATTTTCTTATTGAAAATCCAACATTTTTTTCTCAACTCTCTTTGGAGGAAAAATTCCAGGTGAAAGAACGGAAGCCCACGCCAAGCTTGTCACTTCAGAAAACCGATGGAAAGTTTGTAAGACGGTTTCAGAGACAATGGTACGAGTCGAAACCATGGTTGAGTGGTAGTGCTACCCGAAATAGATTATTTTGTTTTTATTGTGTGCTTTTTGCTAAAGACAATTTAGAATGGGGCAAAAGAGGGGTTGGTGAGGAAAGTCTTAAAAATTTTCTTTCTAAGGCAAAAAAAAATGAATGTTCAATTTCACACATCACAGCAGTTGTTAAATATAATCATTTAGGTACCGCTAGAATTGATCATGCACTTTCTGAGGCGATGCGTCTTGCAGCTTTGAAACACAATGAAAAAGTCGAGCGAAATAGGAATATAATGAAAAGACTGATTTCAACTCTCTGTTTCCTGGCGCGGCAAGAGGTCACGATGAATCTGAGACGTCTTTAAACAAAGGCAATTATTTAGAATTATTGGATTTCTTGGCAGAGGAAGAACCGTATATGAAAGATCATTTATCATCCGATGGGGTATATAAAGGCACTTCCTCTGACACACAAAATGAACTACTCGAATGTATTACGGAAGTAGTTAAAGAACAGATTTTTAGTGAATTTGAAAATAGTCCGTTTATTTCCATACAGGCTGATGAAACCACGGATGTCTCAACTACAAGTCCAATGAACGTTATTTTCCGTTATGCCAATAACGAATCGGGAGAAATTGAAGAGAGATTCGTCGGATTTTATGACGTTTCATAAGACCGAAGTGCTCAAGGTATAGCCGCTGTTTTGCTTGACGTCCTCAAAACCTGGAAGATCTCGAAAGGGAAATTAATATCCCAAACGTACGATGGATGCAGTGCAATGGCAGGTAAAAATGCTGGTGTTCACTGTATTGTAAAACAAGAATATCCTCATGCCCTTTTCATCCATTGCTACGCGCATCAATTAAATTTGGTTCTGCTTTATGCTTGTAAAACAATTACGCAAGTTAAGATTTTTGTAACAAACCTCGCAGGATTCCATACTTTCTTGAGCCGTTCTAGTAAAATAAGCGATCTTCTTAGAGAAAGGGGTTTCAAATTGCCAAGCTCATGTGAAACAAGTTGGAACTTTCATTCGCGCGCTGTTGCAACAATTATCATTCACTATGCGGAACTAAAAGCCGCATTTCATGATATTATAGACAATGATGGATGGGATGATAATTCCTTACATCAGGCAATTGGACTCGGCAATATATTGAATGATCTGACGTTTCCTTTTTTGCTGCAGCTTTATCATTTGATTTTTCAGCATACGGGTGTATTGTTTGTCATCCTGCAAAGCAAAACCGTAGATATAAGACGTTGCAAGTACGAAATTGAAAATTGCACCAAGGCGGTTGATAAACTAAGATGTGAAGAAGTATTTCTTGCCTGCATTGAGAAAGCTAACTCTCTCCTAAATTCAACAGGTGAACTTTAAACTACTCTAAATGAAGCAGGATCACAGAAATTGAAGAGACTTGCGTTTGAAATAGTTGACACTATAGTAGTGAATATGGAAACCAGATTCCAGGACTTTCAGAAGGTAGATTTTACGGAATTGGTAGATCAGGAAGAATTTTTGTATTACAGTAGGCCAAATAAATTCCCGACATTTATTCTCGAAAAATTGTTTAAAGTGTATCCATTCTTCGATCATGAAAAACTGACAGGAGAACTTATGTTCGTTTATAGTAGTGAGGATAAACACCTATCGCCTAGGGATTTGTTCAAATACATTATACACAATGGATTAAAAAATGTGCTCCCCGAGTGCGTGAAGCTACTTTCCTTGGTACTTTCAGTTCCGGCGACCACTGCTCCATGCGAAAGAAGCATGAGTACATTGAAACGTGTTAAAACGTACCTCCGCAACACAATGACGAACGATAGACTATCGAATTTGGCAATTTTGGCTACAGAAAAGAGAACTGTTAAATCTTCTTCCAAACGTCAAAAATTCATTTCCCGAGTTATCGAGGTCTACGCCCAGAAAAAGGACAGAAGGATCGAACTTATCTACAAAAAAATTAATGGTGAGTGATAATGTATTAATTTGCTGATGCTCCTTGTCGAATTAGATTTAATTATTTGAAATAACACATCTGCTTTATTATGACTGTGAAAGTGAAGAATACAATTTAGTTGAGATAATTGTTCTATTTTTTTTTCATACATGGTATGAGTAACTGTGTGTGCCCCATTAAAGTAAAAAAAGGCCTGACCTCTGATGAGTTATGGGACACTGGGGGTGAGGACACAGCCTTTCCAGTAGACTAAAGCTGTGAATTTTGAGGAGTTGAGCACGTTTGTTACTTTCGGAATTCATTCAACTTCAGCCTACCCTACAAAAAATATCACGCTTCGCCACTGATAGAACCTGACATTCTATATTAATTTGGAGTAACTTATATACGTCAGTGCTACCAACATGATTCTAAGCCTGCTGAGAGGTCCAACTTTAAATACATGTAACTTCTATACTATCATTTGGATTTCAACCAAATTTCGTGTGTGCTATGTGTACCATAACGGATATAACTATGCCGAGTCTTATGAGTAACCAGGGCTGCCAACTGTTAATAAATACTGTCTCTATTTTTTTACCCTAATATAAATATATCAGAACGTATGCAAGTCAATAGCTCTAAACTTTGCACACGTATAGTACCTGGCATTCTAGATTAATTTGGAGTAACTAATATAGGTCTACGCCAGTGCTGCCAACATGATTCTAAGCCTGCTGATAGGTCCAATTTTAAAATGCATGTAACTTCTATACTAATTAATGGATTTCATTCAAAATTGACACAACTATAGATCATATTATTTCAGATTATTTCTGACCAATACAGGTATATCATTGTTGCCAATATGATTTTACGCGCGCTGTTAGATCCAATGCTTAACTGCATGTAACGTCCATGCTATCCATTGGACTTCAACCAAATTTTGTAGTCTGTACCTTAAGAGAAGAAACTAAGAATATATTTAGTCACCAGATCTGCCAACTGTAGTTCTCTATTAGGTTGCATTATGCCAGGTATACAGTATTTCGAACTAATTAGAAATTTTGATATTACCAACTTAATTTCGTCATTATTCTAGATAGATCCATATAGATTAATCACTGGCATGAATCTTAAATTTTAAGAAAAGTAGGCTCTTTAGTACGTCACGGAACTTCTTGTTTTTCATACAGTTTTAAATATTAAAGAAATATTAATTTTTTAAATCATAGGCCTACTCTAAATAACACAAATGCATGTCAGGAAGTTTTTGTAGTATGTGGGCTCTATAATGGGTGAAGATGTACTGTATGCCAACAAGCATATGGGTTGGCAACACTGCTTAGCTCATCCTACCCAGAATTCAAACTGACACTGTACTTCCCTCTCATTTTCTATTCTTTGTTTGATTTTCTATTTACTAGCCTTTTTGGTTATTTGATTATTTATTTTATATATGAACTAGCAACCCACCCCGGCTTCGCCCGGGAACAGTTATGAATGCAAGGTGATAGGCTACTTCTAACAGAGGTCTTATAAGAAATCCGTGTATACGACATTAGTCGTTTTCCCTCCAGCAGTGAACATGAAAAGATTTCGGTTTGATGTAACAAGCGATAGAGCCACGTAAAGCTGTCCATGAGAAAAACATTCTCCATTAAGATCAACTCCAGTCACGCTAAGTGTCTGATCCTGTGCTTTGTTTATAGTCATGCCAAAGCAGACTCTTACCGGAAATTGTACTCGTTTGAAACGATAAGGCAAATCTGAAGGAATCATAGGGATTCTGGGTACTAAGACCGTTTCTCCTGTACCACAGTTAGTTAAGATAGTTGATTCAATGAAACAGTTTTTCAAAGTTTTCACTACCAATCATGTCCCATTGCATAACTTTGGTGGTTGTAAATTACGTAGCAATATAATAGGCACTCCTACTTTTAAAATAAGCTTGTGTGGTGGCAAGCCAGAAGGAAATAAAGCATTTAGGAATTCTGTAGGGTAATGAACAGCTTCTTCACTATCGACTACTCCGTCTAGCCTACTGAGTAATATACTAGAGCCTGGGCAGTGAATTTGGAGAACACCAAGTCATTAGTTTTCACAACTTGTTCGTTTGTCGGCGATAATATTGCTCTTTCTTTAAACCATGAAAGAGACTTGTTAGATAGACCATGGATTTGAGGATAAACGCTATCAATCAATTCTTGAATACTGGTTACTAAAGCACAGAAATCGTCACTGAGGGTAATTTTCCCGTCAATTACCGGTAAATCTCCATTTCCGACTCTAGGTAACAAATTAGCAAACTATTATCTTGTTAGTTTTGAGTGCCAATTTGTTATATCTGGCCAGATGTAAGATATTTTTAATGAAGCGTTCACTTCGTCGGCTCTCGTTCCTCTGGTAACAACTGGTAAGATTTGACGAAAATCTCCGGCTAACAAAACTGTGCAGCCACCCATAGGTGTGTTCCGATTCCTTAGATCACGCAAGGTCCTGTCTACAGCTTCAATGGAAGTTTTGTGCGATATTGTAGCCTCATCCCATACAACTAAAGAACAATTTTGGATTAAACTGGCAGTGTTACTTTGTTTTGAAATATTACATACATTTCCATCATTACTGCTGACTTGCAAAGGAAGTTTAAATGTTGCATGTGCTGTTCTTCCTCCTTCCAAAAGAGTGGCTGCAATTCCAGATGATGCGACGGCAAGAGCAATATTACCACCAGACCTCACTTTGGCGAGCAACACATAAATCAAGAACGTTTTGCCTGTGCCTACAGGGGCATCGAGAAAAAATATCTTACCTTCCTTCTTAGTGTTATAAGCTTGTTTCTGGTCGTGGTTCAGACGGTGTTCTTCTTGAGCAACGGTTTGAAGGTGCCGAGAACGAAGTCTTTCTTTCTCTTGTGGCAATCTAGAAATTATTTGTTGCTCTGTTTCATTGTTGCGTGATAAGCACTTTTTTATTTTGCGATGTCAATGAACTATGACCTATATCCGTTTTACATCTCGGCATGATGGCTTAACATGACTGACTGGACTATTAATTATAACGAATTCTTGTCAGACGTAATTTAAGAATGGCGAGGTGCATGAAACACAAATCCCCCTTCCGTCCAATCTTAAATTGACTCTGTATTTTGCGGAACGGAAAGTTCACAGGCGAAATTAAGAAAAACGGAGTTGAACTTCCAGGGAAACTCCAAACACAACCAGCCTTCTCTGAAGTCTCAACTCAACACGACTCGAAGGTTTGCTGCTGGCTGTATCTGGGGTAATAGGTTCGCCCGCTAGTTAGGCTGTAACAGGGATGATAAGACTCGCCCTTAGCTAGCTCGTAAACTGTCGCCTCAATATTAGAATGGACATGGTTGGAAGAAATGAAAACGTAAAACAACTTATCGTGGGCGATGTATTGAAGATATGCTCTCCTGAATTGTATGTAGAACTTTTCATGCTGAACAATTCTTACACTCATAGTACAGTATTTAGATATGTTTAACGGTTTGCCCAAAATAAACTTAAAAAGCGCTCGGACGCCAGGTTTTTGTTTATTTTTCACTGAAATCGTTACTGCTCTGCTTCCTTTGATCATAAATAAATTATTTTTTACAGAAATCATCCTCGAGATATCCTTTACAGAATTGTGAAACTCGCATCAAAATATATCCAGAGGTTCTCGAGATTACCCGTTATATCCAAGAATCGGGGACTTTGTTTTATACTAAGTAGAGATGATTTTACAAACTGTTCTGAAAAACTGTACATTACACCTTTTGTAGAACTTGGCCAATGCTCTGAATAATTTTCCCCCAACCTTTATCTCAATGTTTGCAAAAAAATGTTTTTTACAGAAATCATCCTCGAGATATCCTTTACAGAACTGTGAAACCCGCATCAAAATATATCCAGATGTTCTCGAGATTACCCGTGATATCCAAGAATCGGGGACTTTGTTTTATACTAAGTAGAGATGATTTTACAAACTATTCTGAAAAACTGTACATTACACCTTTTGTAGAACTTGGCCAATGCTCTGAATAAATTTCCCCCAACCTTTATCTCAATGTTTGCACAAAAAAAAGCCTAGTTCAATTCTAACCCTGAGTTTTTCAGGTTATAATTATTGAATTTTATCTCCTGATCTAATTCCCAATTCTAATTCGGTTTAAAGTCCCAATTCTAATTAAATTAAATTTTATTAACTATCTAATGTTGTTACATTTCTAAAAAGTTAATGTAGAATAGTTTGCATAGTTTAAGGTTCAACTTACCACGACACAGGATTTTTAATTGAAAATCTAAAATACCCGGGTATTTACCCAAATTGGGTATTTACCCTGGGTATTTACCCCGGTTTATAAATACCTGGATATTTTACATCACTAAGTGCAGATGGTACGGGTGAAACCGGTGAGTATGCAATATCCGCATAACAGACGCTCGGCTGATATCTTCCCCTGTACAATGGTCCGTGTGCTAGTATGAGGGTTACGCCGGATAGCGTCAAACAATCTCTTCATTGTGAGCATACGTCACGCGTTGATCTCGAACAGGCCGTGTACTTCCCAGGGATGCAATATCCCGCAGGCGTCTTTCCACACTTCGAAATGCCATGCCTGTCGGTTGTCGTCTAATCGGATAGCGTTCTTGGTACAGGCGTTGTGCCTGGTTAATTTTTAAAAAAATATTTCGCAAACGGTGGGATTTTTTTTTTCGTTTCCTTTTCTCGGAATTGTAACTTGCGTCATGATTTTAAAGCAAAATAAGTTTGTATTGTGAGCTTCATCTGATAATTTTTCATTGATTCAGTTTAGTCAGGGCTTGGGGGGTGTGTCAGCTACCAAATATAGCGGGACATTCTATTGCCCTCCATCCACCTCCCCTTTTCAGGGCTTTTTCTTCTTGTTTATGGCTGTCCACAGTGACACCACTTGATGGACCTCTGAAATCCGGAAAAGCTGGTCCAGCATGCAGCTCTACATAGAATAGAATGACCATCGGAGAGGTGAGTATAAGGTAGCAGGGATTGGGGGGGGGGGTTAAACTTGTCTAAAGTTCTGGTTGTTTTTTCTCTGCCTCTCCCCCCCCCCCCCCCGGCCTCTCCAGTGGCTGCAGTGGTAGCAGAGCATGGTCTAAGTTCAGTTGCGGTGGCCTGTGTAATTACTCTTAAGTTTGGTGGCTGGCAGTCCTTCGTAATTGTGGGGCTGACATATGAAATGTTATCAGTGTATCTTGTTTATGTTGTTTTGATTTTAAGCTTGTCGTTGTATGCTTCATGTATGGTTCCTGTGCTGTATCGGATTTTGGAAGCGTGGCCTGACTGTAAGCTGTTGGTTTTTTTTTTTTTTCTATCTGCATTCCATTCTTATTGCTGTCGCGTGGGCGAGTCGTTCCCCTTTTTATTTTGGCTTGTGTGCTTGCAAGTTCGTCCCATGTTTTCAGGTTGTATGCAGTGGCAATCTTCTAGTATGTGATGCTGTTATGGAGATGTGTTCCCTGAATGGTAGTGCTGTGGTGCGCATTGTTATGTAAATTAATGCTGGGTAGGTCGAGCCGTCACTGCTGAACTGGTGTGATTATTTCAGTCAACGTTGTGGTGTTATTGGAAGTATTTCAGGTACCTCATTTTGTAATCATCCTTGAAGAAGGTGATTGGTTCCTGCAATTTAAACTGTTGGTATATTTTGTTGCATGTTATGTGTTTGTGAACGGTGTTGGCCGCGTAGAGTGTAATTTCTACTATTATTTTTGTATGGTGATATCAGCATGTCTCAAGGTGATCGTGTGTTCGACTTCAGTCGATTCCCCGTGGAGTTTGCTGATGGGGTAGGCAGCAATCCTGATAACATTGTTGACTGGATTACCAGATCTGAGGCAAGTGTGTCCATGCTGCGACTGATAATCCTGTGCCAATTGAAAATGGTTCTGTACCTTCTAACCAGACTAGACCTGATCGCTCAAGTGGAACTCCTGTGGGAGATGCTGCATACCTTAGGACTCCATCAGTCAGTAGTCACGACAGGTCACAGGTACAGAGAACTGTTAAGTTTAAATATGAGGAAACCTCTCTTGTAGGCGATATTAAGTTTGCATCGATTCTTCATCCTATTACCCAATTGTTGAACTGTGTTAAAGGATTTAATGTTGGTGATGTCAATCAGGTTATTGCTTTTCTAAAGAAATTAACCGAACTAGGAGGTCATGCGGTGGTATTCGGATTGTCCGAACACCAAATCTTCCAGGTTATATAACATCTCACGTCTGGGATACTACGTGAGAAGTTGGTTGAGGCCATGAAAGGGCGTTGGTCTATATCTATGTTCCATAGGGAGATTTTACTTTCATTTATTCCTGCACGATCCCTCAGTTCTTTACAGCAGACGGTTTTGTTTCGGGTACAGAGGCTCGGTGAATCCCTGAGTGATAATGTATCAGATATTAGAGGATATGCCAAGGAGTTTGCTTCGGTATTGTCTGAGAGACAATTGGTGTACTCTATTGTGGATGGTATTACCCCTGAAAATAGATCATACTTGTCCTGTGTTCCCTGAATGGTAGTGCTGTGGTGCGCATTGTTATGTAATGCTGGGTGTCACAAACCGTCCACCCCCAGTGTCTATGCCTGCCTCTCCTCCCGAGGTAAATTATCGCCCCGAATTGCCCAATTAGTGTCATTCATGAGGTGGCTTAGGCCATATCAAGCGAGTGTGCCCCAACAATCAAGTGCGGGTATCGTCAATGACTGCCCACTAAAGAGGCCAAGTCGGATGTTTCTTCGTGTAGTCCTGTAAGTAAGGGTGTTGACAATTTAAGTCAAGTTGGTCTCTCTGTAAAGGAAAACTGTAATCCGCTTGTTAAAGAAAAGTCACCAGGTGACTTGCCTAGTAAAGTTCCGTTCAAACCTAAGCTGTCAGTTGATAATAAATTAGGAAGTCATCATGAAACTGAGCCTTAAACGAAATCAGTGATGTTAGTGCCATCGTCCTCTAAAGGGAATCAATTTAGAGTTGAGAATAATTTTGGAATTTCTCCAGTGGCTAAGGGGATCTCTCCTATTGTTGAAATGTTAATTAATAACGAGCCCGTATCCGCATTACTAGGTTCAGGAATTATTAGTTCTTTTATGAGCGAGGACTGTTTTTACGTATGAAAAGTGTTTGTAAATTCCCAGATTTAGAACCTGACTATGAATCTTTTATTTCGGCAAATAGTTCTAACCTAATTGTTTTGCGTAGCATCAAAGTTAAAATCCATATTTTAAACTTTTCATGGAATTAATATAAATTAATTGTTGTTCGTAACCTTTCACGTCCTGTTGTCATTGGAGCCAACTTCATGTCTAACATTGGCATGCTTCTGGATTTTAGTGCTCGAAATTTGTGTTTCAAATTCCACCCCCAGTGTAAGTTGCCTGTGCGATCAAGCCCAAATAGACTAGCTCCACCCAAGATGGCCTAGTTAAGAAATATCATTGACAAGTTGTTGGAAGATGGGGTCATCAGGCCCTCCATCTCTGCTTACTCTTCCCCTGTTTTTCTTGTGCCAAAGGCCAATGGCGGTTTCACACCAGTGATAGATTACAGGGCTCTTAATCAGAAGGTGATTCTTCAGTCTATCCCGTTGCCAGACATGCACACTTGCTTTGCATGGTTTAAGAATGCAAAGGTTTTCTCGATTCTAGACCTCAATTTGGCTTACTACCAAACTCCCCTCTCTCCTAAATCAAGAATTAACTGCTTTCGCCACGGATTGGAACTTGTAAGAATATGCCCGTGTCCCCTTTAGTCTTTCTACCGGAGCTGCTGTGTTGAGCAGACTCCTGGATAAGGTCTTCTCTGAGATTAAATTCAAATTTGTGTACCACTATTTCGATGAAGTGTTGATTTATTCAGAGTCCTTTGAGGAGCCTATAGATCATCTGAAAATTGTACTCGATCGGTTACGTGGCGCTGGCCTTACTGTCAAATTGTCCAAGGTTTCCTTTGCTAAGCCCAAAATTTCTTCCTTGGGGCATATCGTCTCGGAGTCTCGAATCTCTGTCGATAAATCTCGAACTCATGCCATCAGGGATTTCAAGCCACCTAAAGACGCAAAGTGTATAGCCCACTTTATAGGCATGGTGAACTTCTTTTGCAAGTTCATCAGCAACTTTGCAGACCGTGCTGCTCCTGTAAATCAGCTGCGTAAGAAGGCTGTAAATTTTGACTGGGGTCCCTCTCAGCAGGCAGCCTTTGAAGAGTTAAAGCTTGCGCTCTCTAACCACCCTGTTTTAGCAATACCGCACCTGATTTCGGGAAACAGTTCACCGTACAAACTGATGCGTCTGGTCGTGGCGTTGGTTGCGTCCTACTGCAAGACTCGGAACTTGGTAGGCAGCCAATTGCATATGCTTCTAGAACCTTAACAGACGCTGGAAGAAAATATTCAATTTATGAACTGGAAGGTTTAGCTGAGAAATTTAGAATGAACATAGAGCACACTCCTTTTCTGCTCAGAAACTGACAATCAAGCATTGAGCTGGGTAATGGCAAACCCCGTAGGACTGGTAGGATTGCTAGATGCGTAACTAGGATCCTATCGTTCCAGTTCACGGTCAGCCACATTCGTGGTACTGAAAATGCAATCGCTGACTCCTTAAGCCGGAAGTACGAAGAATCTCCTGTAGAAAGTGATGGTACTGGTGAAATCGATCAAGTTGTTCCTCACTATAATCCTGTGATGTAGTTTTGAGTGTTTCTTCTGTTATTTAAAGATGTAGCACCTTATCAGAAAGAAGACCCCTCTATCTCAGATTTGATTATCCGGATAAATGATGGTTTGGTTATTAAAACCTACACCTTAAAGAATGGAATGTTGTGTTGCTCTTCTCGTCATGACAGGATCCCCAAAATTGTTTTGCCTTCGATTCTAATTCCTGAGATGTTCAGGTATTATCACGAGTCCCCTATCGGTGGTCACCTTGGTGTATTTAAGACCCGTGCCAAGATCCGAGAATTCTTCATCTGGAAATGAACGGATGGGGATATTAATACCTTGCTTCTACCAACGATGGTACTTTGGTGTGTGAGTGGCTCCTGACGTCACACTCTGTTTTCTTCAAACTTAAGCAATCTTCTCGAGTACCTTTCCCCCTTGTACCTCCAGTCAAAATAGTGTGCTTTGTTCCATCTAACCATTATCGCGGTCCATGTATGTCATTTGGTGATTGTATTCGTTCGCTTCTTAAACCTGAACGAGGAAACCTCCTTAGGTGCTAGTAAACATAGTCAAACACTGTCGATTAGTTGGATTTTTCTCACCCTGGCAGCTTGCAACTTATATTCTCATTTGGTGTCATACTTCTATTCTCACATTTTATGCCTCATGTTTTTATTTCTCTTATCGCCTTTCCTTTTCGGTTTTACTGTATCTTGTGTTATTTTTCGCTGCGTACTGCCCTGCATTGTTCACATGAAGGCATGTAAGTGAGCTCGTGTAAGTCTGTGTTTCAATTGTAAATTGTTGGTGTGTTTTGGTGGTATTGCCATTCTTGTAGTACTCACGTTAAGCGGGCATTGGTATTCGAAATGTCAGGTTGGTATTTCTTGTGACCTTTGGGCTCGTAAAGAAATTGTTTTCATGTAAACTAAGACCACCCTTCTAACATCCAAAGGATTTGATTGCAACGAATTGTAAGTCTTGCATGATGTATAATGTAGAGTATCCTTGTAACCTTAAATGTCAATTGACATATTATCCTTAGATTTGATGTGATGGAATCGACTTGGATACATATGAAAAAGAATTTTTTGAAGAGGTGGATTATTTGGGTTAACATGTAAATGGTAATTGAGTTGTATTTTCACGGTGGTAAAAGAAGAATTTGTTCGGAGTGTATGTGACAGGGATGATAAAGTAAGTGTCGGGTGCAATCATTGTTTGTAAGACCCGGAAAGAAGCCTAACTAGAGTTATCAAATAGGTAGTTAATTCTTTGAATTTTTAGCGGCGTTCCATATTCCGCGGTTCCCTAAGCGATGTTTGTCTTTGTGAGGTAACGTGTACATGAGAAGAGTCCACCAGATTGTAATAAAAGTGTGTCGTGTCTGTACAACCTATGTAAAAAAATTGTTGTAACAATTATTGTATACTTGGATCTATGAAAACGTAGGGTTGTTTTTCTCATTGTAATAATCCTAGCTTGAAAAATTGTTGTTCGGATAGGTTAACTCGTAAATTATTTTTTTGGAATTGTAATGTATTCTTGCTGATCTACCTATGCGATCTGACGTGTCCCTGCGAATCACATAAATCTGGTCAATGAGTAACTTCGTGAATTGGAAGATAGGCCTATGTGCCTACCTACATGAAACTATTTAACGTAAACGTTGTCAAGAAACCAGAGATGCACTGACTTGTGGTCCTGGATGTTCATGAAACTTCGATTGTGCTGGTGTAAAACTTTGTTGTAATTGTTGATGCACGCACGAAAGCTGTGTACTCGTAGTGAACGAAGAATTCAATTATCTCTTCCGTGAAAATATGACCCTGTTCCAACTTTACCTTAATGATGGATATCTCACCATCAATGGAGTATACAGTCGAACATGTTCTTCAAGGAACATATGGATTTGACATTTTAAAGGAAACGACAAGTTCTGGTGTTTGTAAAAGTATATGCTGAGGCATATTTGTGAACCATGTCCACGGTTACGGAGGGGAGAATGAACGTGAATCTGGTCTCAAGGCCTTACAAACTAACTCGTCTCAAGGCCTTACAAACTAACTGTATACTATAGATTATAAATGTGTGTTTGAATTGGCGCGCTGTGCATGTGCTGAAGCAGTTGCTTGTGTTGACGACAGGTGCCGCTATCATGCAGAACTCTGTGTATGAGAGCTTAATATCTGAAAATATCTGGTCCCGGAAGTCATGATGTCAGTCACCTTATCTACTTAATATAGATTTATGAAATTCCCGCCCATAATTATTAATTGGGTCGTGTGCAGAAAATAACATTTACTACTGTTGATTTAACCACCCTAAAAGCCGATTGGCGGATTTATACTTTGATAACGTGTGAAGATTTTGCGGTTGTAATTGGTAGCCATCTGTCAAAAAATAAGTAATTGCTTGGAGCCTGAAGTGTTCAGACGTGTTTAGCAGTTCTCCCACTTCGGGGAGGGGACTCATTGTTTTCCTGCTGTGGAATTGATTGGAAATAAAAATTCAACTTGCCTGAATGGAGCGGATAACTTGAGATAACCGTGGATTCGATCTCAAATCGTTATATAAGGAATTAATTCAGTTAATTGAAACCTGACCTGTTGGAGGCGCGTGGCGCATGGCATGGCAGCTCACGTGATGCATTTGATCAGCGAGAGTACAATTTGGAAAAATAAAGTGTGATAAGTATTTTTGAAACTTGAAGGCTTTGAGGTACGTGGAAATTTTGACATTGTGGTTGTCTTTTTTAATTTTTCAGTAAAATGTGATAAACATGGAGCTATTAGATATAATTAGGATCTCCTGATAATTTTATTTTCCTTGTGTAAATTATGGGTTTTATGTTTGTAATCTAACATGCTGTTCTCTTTAGATATATATTCCTTCGTTAGTTAATTGAAAGTTCATTTATTTATTTATTTATTTATTTATTTATTTTAAAAGTCCGTTCGTTTTGATCCGAGTACTGCCTTACCTTAAGTAATGGTTTGTCCTTCAAAATATTTTCTCCCGCCGTTATTAATCTTTAGACTCATTTATTTATTGCTTCTCGCTGGGGAAATTGTTTATTAGAATTTATTTCATGCGATATCCATTGTTAGTCTAGCTAGATTGGAAGCTAATTAGTTTTCATTTGTTTGTTGATTATCAATGGCTTTTGTTTATCGAGGAATGATGGTCAGATGTTTTGGCGAGAATTCGTTGATGGACGTACTTTTGTAATGGTCAAGTGTTTGAAAATTAAGCAAGGGTAATTATTCGATGTGTGTTCAAGTTACAGTACGTGTGAACTGAAGGTGACTGTAACGTAAAATGGAATGATGTTTGTATTTTCTGGCATTTAAATTTATTTGATTCCTGTTATTGTTTGAAACCTTTTACCATGTGGTGTGACCTTTAATTTTCCTCGTTAGTAACGTTGTTGGTGTCCAATCGTAATTTATCTTCATTTCGTTTTGTTATTATTTTTCTCCATATTTTTTTAAATTTAATTTAACGTCAGCCTACCCACGATCATCAGTGACACTGTGTTAAATAATTATTTGCTCTATACTTAAATTTTGTAGATATAACTGAAAATTTGAGACATCTAATATCACATATCACTCAATACTTTTAAAAAAGCAACTACAATGCCGAATTTTCCACATACCTCAAAGACTTCAAGTTTCAAAAATACTTATCACAATTTATTTTTCCAAATTGTACTCTCACTGATCAAATGCATCACGTGAGCTGCCATGCCATGCGCATGCACCTCCAACAGGTCGGCTTCCAATTAACTTTATTAATTCCTTATATAACGATTTGAGATCGAATCCACGGTTATCTCAAGTTATCCACTCCTTTCAGGCAAGATGCATTTTCATTTCCAATCAATTCCACAGCAAGAAAACAATGAGTCCCCTCCCCGAAGTGGGAGAACTGCTAAACACGTCTGATCACTTCAGGCTCCAAGCAATTACTTATTTTTGCCAAGATGGCTACCAAATTACATCCGCAAAATCTTCACACGTTATCAAAGTATAAATCCGACAATCGGCTTTTAGGGTGGATAAATCAACGATAGTAAATGTTAGTTTCTGCACACGAAACAATTAATAATTATGGGCGGGACTTTCATAAATCGATATTAAGTAGATTAGGGGACTGACGTCATGACTTCCGGGACCAGATATTTTCAGATATTAAGCTCCCATACACAGAGCTCTGCATGCTGGAGGTAACTGTCGTCAACACAAGCAACTGCTTCAGTACATGCACAGCGATACTAGAGGCAGCGCGCCAATTCAAACACACATTTATAATCTTTAGTATACAGTCAGTTTGTAAGGTCTTGAGCCCGGATTCACGGTTCATTGGTTACAAGCCAATCGCCCAGGCGACCACGAACTTGGGTCTAATGAAGGAATGGGCAGCAAAGGGAGTGGGATGAAAGACGGCCGTGGACCTGTCGAAAGGAACCATCCCCGCAATCGCCTGGAGAAGTGGGAAACCACGGAAAAACACTTCCAGGATGGCTGAGGCAGGAGGTGAACCCGCCTCTACTCAGTGTGTGTGCCCCACGAGGCTGAGTGACCCCCGTTCCAGACCAGAATTAAATTTCGTGGCAGAGCCGGGAATCGAACCCGGGCCTCCGCAGTGACACGGTCTTTTACAGAGCCAAATAAACAAACCAGTCTGTGAAAACTATTAGTATACAACCTTGCCACATCCCAGGCAACTGCATGTAAAAAAAAAGGAATTGAATGGGAGTTGAACCTTCAAACCCTCAAGCACTGTCAACTATCACACATCCCGCCGCGCGCTTGCTATGTAAGCTACTGCGACGCTTGGCCTGAAGTGCGCACTTCCCAGTCTATACAATAACTGCTCTCAGTCTGTGCGTGCACCTCCTGTTTTAAAGTACGTGTTCTGCGTATCTGTGCTCGTTTTGCGGGTTCATTCGAGGTACTGTGCCGGTATTTTGTAGTCGAGATTATTGGAACTTTGTGAAACAGCGCACTGAGCCTCTGCGATCGTAATTTTACGATGTATTTATTTTGTTATGCCCAGCTGAGAATGTGAAACAGGAGAAGAACGCAGGTTTTTCCGAAACCCTGTGTGTTTGAAGGCCAAGATTGACTTCTCACTGCATAGCAGACAGCGACATCGAGGCCGATACCTATCGATAACCTGACATCATACGAGAAGCACGCTTGTGGAGACATTCATATTTGAATTAAGAAGAATACAGAGCGATATCTGAAGTCTGAGTTGTACCAAAAATTAACATACAGTATTATGAAGATATTACAATTGAGTTTTATTTGGAATTGAATCTGAATACGACTTAAGATGTATTTATGTTTATGTACCTGCGATTTACATCGATTAGTTTGCAGAGCGGTGAGGAAAGAGTCGATTTTTCCTCTAGCCAGCGTCACAGGCATAGTCACAGGATGTGATCAGATTTTCTCTGGATCTCAAGACGAACCCTTGTTTCGAAACCAGACTTCCGTGCGTGTCGTGAAAACATTCGTTGCGCGGAGATGAGAAGTTTTGTACGTGCGCGAGTGAGGACACTTTGTTAAAATTAGTAATGATTATACACTTATGGACTTGTGATTTCGCAGTGAAGTAAGATATTTGATCGCATTGGAACATAGACACTTAGTGAGTTGTTAGATGATATGTTGCCCCAGCATTGTACGTTGTGTTGTTCCTTGACAACATGTTTATTCTGAGAACTTGACTGCAGAATTTAGCCAAACCCCTCTGTTCGTTATTGTAAGGTGGAGCTGGTAATATATGAATGTATAAAGTGGAAGAAGAAAACTGGTAGTTTTGTTTCTGTCCTGAAATACGTATACAAGAGGAAGAATAGAACGGATAATTTTGTTTCTGTCCTGACATTTAGTGGTGACCCCGACGTGATTAAAAGCCGGTACCGGTAAGTCGTTATTCTTATATTATTATGATAACAAAGTGAAATTCGCAAGATGATAGAAGCCGTGAAAAGACGTTTACGGCAAGATTAAAGATTTTCTAAGCTTTAGGAGTCAGTTTAAGAGAATACATGAGGACGAAGAGGTGTAAAATGAAGACAAGTTCCAGTATCTGATCCAAGCGACTGTCGAAGGCTCAAGAGCGCGAGATATTGTGGATAGTTTCCCTGCCACCGCGGAAAACTATGAGAATGCTATTGAAAGTCTGCGAAATCGATTTGTCAGAGAGGAACTTTTAACGGAATATTATGTGCGGGAACTGCTGTCATTAGTGATTAAGAAAGCTGTCGATGAAGAAAACAAGAACGCTCGCGACCTATCTCGGCTGTATGACAACTTAGAAGCTCACCTGCGTGCGCTGGAATCTATCGGCATTATACCGGACAAGTATGCAGCCCTGCTGTTTCCACTTGTAGAATCTTCCATCCCAGAATATATTCTGAAGGTCTGGTTACGAAATCAGCCAACAGTTCGTGAGGAAATTAACGATGATGGAAGTCGAGTCTATGGAGATTGCTTAAAACATTTGATGTTATTTCTGAGGAAGGAAGTAAAATTGGAGAAAGAAGTTCGCTGGCAAGGGCTGGATTTAAATTAAGAGCAGACAAGGTCCAAAGAAACAGAAAAAAGGACACGCCCCTTGACGAAGCTCCTGCAACTGCAAAGGATCTACTCTCCTGTGAATACAAGAACACTAGAGTTGCCTGTATATTTTGTGACATGTCTCATGAAAGTAAAGAATGATTCTAGGCACAAAGATTATTGCTGAAGAAAAAGCAAGATATCTTGAAAAAGAAGAACGGATGTTTCGTCTGCTTGAAGTCAGGACATCGAGCAAAGGATTGTAAACACAAAGTAAGTTGCATCGTTTGTTACAGGACGCATCATACGATTGTTATGACCTCAATTGGAGGACAAGCAGAAGAAAGCATCAGAAGAAATAGTGAAGAAAATGCAGAACGTTTGACTGTCAAATCAGTCGAGTTCAGAAGTAGTTCTTCAGACCCTTTTAATGAATCTTGAGAACGACGGAAAATTGCGTACTGTAAGGCCACTTATTGACACTGGTCCCCAAAGATCGTATATATTGAAGAGAACTGCGGAGGTACTGGGATATAGAGCGTGTTAGAAAATATAAGTTTTGGTGCATTGTCTTTCAGGTTGCCTCTTTGGACTCCGGGTTGCTGACTTGAAGTGGCATGTCTCCACGGGAGTTCAGCTTTGACTTGGCGTTTTGTTGTCGTCTAAAACCAAAGAATTGTGTTCCAGTAAAAAGGAAAGTTAATAAATTGGAGTCAGAATATGTAAACCTATGTTGTTAATTCTATATATTTTTAACATTTGGTGAACCCCGACGTGATTGGAGACATAAATAAATTACTGCCAATAATTATTCCTATCCAAGAAGAGAAGGAATAACATGGAACGGCTAAAGAAAGTTAGGGCTCCTATTAGACAAAGTGTAACAAAGAAATTTCAATGCATTAAAGAGTTACTTGCTACAGAAATTACCTCGCAGAATAGTGACTTGTTGAAATCAAATTTTAATCGTTTGGAAAGTTTAAAGGAGGAACTTCATGAAATTGACGTGAAAATAATGGATCATTTATTTGACAATGATGCGGAGGACAATGTTATTTTAGCTGAAAGAGAAAGTACTGAGAAATACATTGATGAATTTGAGGTTATTAAGGTACAAGTAAACAATATATTTTTTCTCCCCGTGATTAGTTCAGCACCTAGCGAGAGGTTCGGAAATGAAGGATATAATCATATCAATAAATGAACGTCCTTTAAGTTACCAAAAATTGAGCTAAAGACATTTAATGGAGATCTAAACGAATGGTTAGGCTTTTGGTCTCAGTTCAGAAAGGTACACGAAGATGATACTTTGCACGACAGTGACAAGTTTCAGTATTTATTACAGGCAATGAAACCTGACACAGAACCACAGTCAATTGTTCTTAGTTACCCTCAAACATCAGAAAATTATCCAAAAGTCATTGAAGCATTAAAAGATCGATTTAGCAGGGATGATCTTCTGATGCAAGTCTATGTAAGAGAACTGTTGAAACTAGTAATTTAAAATGCTACTCAAAAGGATAAACTCCCCCTTTCAACATTATCAATTAAATTAGAATCACATGTACGGTCACTCAGTACCTTAAACTTGACAGACACAGATCCAGGCACATGGTTATTTCCCTTAGTTGAGTCGAGTCTGCCAGAAGAAACGTTACGGGTATGGCAGAGGAGTCAATTTTCGAAACAAAGTGTTAGTGAAATAGAACCTACGATGTCTCGACTTGATTGTTTAATGGAGTTTATCAAGACTGAAGTCCTAAATGAGCAAAAAATCTTGTTAGCACAGTCAGGTATCGGTAGCACAGAAGTGAAAGAAAAGACTGTAAGGGAGGGATGTTTTTCAAAAGTAGACAGGAAGCATATTAAAGATAAGATGGGTACCGGTACACCTACAGTGGCAGCACTTAGCAATACTTCAGAAGACTTATGTATATTTTGCGAGAAGGCCCATGTCAGCGAGAAGTGTTACAAAACAACAAACATGACAGTTGAGGAAAGAAGATCGAAGGTTAGAGAAAAGAAGCGTTGCTTCATATGCTAGCGATCTAATCATTTGTCAACGAACTTTAAATCAAACATCCGGTGCTTGGTTTGTTGTAAGAAGCATCCCACGGTTATGTGTCCTGATCTTTTGCAGAAGGATAAGAATGAATCGAAGAAAGAAGAAGTCAGTTAGCGTCACACAAATTCTAATATGGCTTGTCACACATCTGTCCGTCAAGTAATATTACAAACACTGATGGTTACTGTCTACGGCAATGGCAGACGGAAAACAGTGAGAGCTTTCTTGGATTGTGGCTCTCAGCGATCCTATCTTTTGAAGAAAACAGCTGAAGAACTCGGATTGATAGCATGTGCTGAAGAATTGGTTTCCCATGTTCTGTTCGGTGGAAGCAAGACCTCGGAAATAAATCACAAGAAGTACACAATTAAGCTACAGAAACCAGGCGGTAACGTTACTTTTGAGATCGAAGTCAGGGATCAGTCACGTATTTGCCAGTCAAGCCCACGAGTTTCAGCATGTTCTGCCTTGTTTCGTGAACTTAGAACGAAGAAAATATGGATCAGTGATGTGGGTGATAACTGTCCAGAAATTCAGCTCCTTATTGGAATGGATATGTATGCTAAAATTCTAACTGGAAATGTTGTTCGGCTTAAGAGTGGTCTTGCAGCCATAGAAACAAAGCTAGGATGGACTCTGGGTGGAGAACAAACTGACAACTCTCCTGAAGTGAACATGGCCAATACAACAATCACGATGGCTTACAACGATGGCTCAATCACAGACTTGTGGAATCTTGAAACAATTGGTATTCAGGATCCAGTAGAAATCAAGTCAGCTGAAGAACAGGATCGAGAAGCGAAACAACATCTACTCAATACTTTAACCCAGAAAGAACATGGACGTTATGTATACCGAACGTCAGGTCAAGACCTAAGCGGTCCCTTTGATGTTCTGGTCTGTGAAAAGGCTAACGCGCTAGGAAATAGTTCCCAATTTTTCTGCTTGTTTTTGCAGTACAAGATGTTTCAGCGCATGTTGCTATGTTTCGATAAACTGGCTAGATTACTTTTAAGAAATTCCTTAGTATAAATCTATGAATAAATTAATCATTTTCTCGTTAACTGGGAGCTGCACCAACCTTGCTTTTCATGTGATTAACTCTGTGCGCGAATATTGCTTGTAGTGGTGGTATCTTATACGATAGGCAGAGTAATTCGGTACGAATTTGATATTATATTATATTTCGTTCTGTATAAACCTTGTTTGAGCTGCAAAAGAGTAACCGACTCATTCAATGTTGTGGCAAATCAGGTTCAAACGTTGACAATACTGTTATGATTGCACGGACTTCAAGATGGCTCCTTCAAGTAGACAACGTGTTCAAACTGCAGCTGTAAAGCTTGAATCACCAACAAAATACTTCAAAAATAATAAAAGTGGGGAGAAGTTCAGTAAAAGGTGCAAACAAATGATTTTATATGTATATACTGTAGTAGGTTGAGGGATGACAATCCAGAGTGGACAGTAGAAGAGTTGGTGAAGAAGACTGCATACTTGACTGGCGTTTCGACATACAGTGTTGACTCGGTGCGCGCTGAATTCAAAGCTCATGGTGAGTCTCCGGCGAGAAGTCAGCCGGCGTCACAAGGAAAGGGGATTCATGTGTCACAGTATTTAGAATTTTGTTCTGTGTGGAATTCGTAGGAAAGTGCTTTCTTCTTTTTCTCAAGTATGAAATTCCAACTGTGATGAAAGTGACAGTGAAAGTTAATGGTGATAGTAATAGTAGTGAATCATCTGACGGCGGTCTCAGTGGAATAGAAGCAATGGAGGAAGATTAGCGACAACATCTGTAAGTTATATACACATGTTGTATCCTAACATTTAATTTTATTTATAGGAGATTGTTTACTTCTTAGTAGCCTACGTCAGCTCAACCGAAAATATATAGCCTACTCGCCATGTTTTGTAATGACATTTTGATGATGGCTAATACGCATATACACCTGAGAGTATTATTTTCCTATGCGCGGTATAATTATTATTTTGTTTTATAATTACCCTCCACTTCACATTACAGTTAAGTCTTTGTACTAACAGTAGATCATTCTGCCTTCTGATTCTCAAGAGTACGTGTCGTAACCCTTCAAGGAAGCAGCTGTTTCTCCCCGTCAACTTTCGATCTTTTGCAAGATAAGATGGTGACGGATGACAAATAAGCAATTAGTTGGTTCATAGGGTTCAAGGACACACGTCATTTCGTCTTCTTATATCACTCATCGTTCATGTGTCATTCCTCGCCTAACACAATGTTATAATGTTTTAAATAATCGCACGATAACATAAAACTACAAGCATCCTTTTTTTTTATTAACACAGAGCCTCGGGTTTCGACACGATAGGAAAACATATTTGGTTCAGTGAATATGCCGTAGATAAATTCGTAATTGAAGTGAATCAAAGGTCCGAACGCAATAAAGTCTTTGTGGTTAAGGTAGATTCAAACACTTGATCAGATGCGCGCCATGTTGGAAACACAAGACGGGACAGAGAGAGAAGATGCGCGGAGGGACAGAGAGAGAAGATGCGCGGAGGAATATTTTCCTCAGGTTTTGACCTGACGTGGGGTATAGTTGGTATTCCTTGGAAGGAGGGGCATCCAGAAATTCTGTCCAATAAGCAAATAGCAGAAAGAAGACTTCAGTCGACAACGCAGAAGTTGGAAAAGACAGGTCTCTTCTCACACTATGGCAAGATATTTGAAGACTGGATAGCAGAAGGCTTATTGAAGAAGTACCACAGGAAGAGGTTGAGAAATTTTGTCATTATCTTCCACACCGACCTGTAATCAAACCTGAAAGTCTGACAACTCCAGTTCGACCAGTTTTTGATGCTTCATGCAAAACAGACAAAGGGCTTTCACTGAACGATTGTTTAATGAAAGGTCCTAACTACGTTCAAATTATCCCTGAAATTATTTTAAGGTTTCGAGAGAAAGAGCTGGGTGTTACTGCAGATATAAGGACAGCATTCCAAATGATTGAGGTACGAGTTGAAGATCGTGATTATTTCCGATTTTTATGGTGGGAGAATTTCAGAACTATGAAATTGAAGAATTATAGACATTCAAGAGTTCTTTTAGGAGCCACATGTAGTCCATTTATATTGGGTGCTGTATTAGATAATCATCTTTCGACTGTTGGTAATAAGGAAGAACTGATAGCACGGAAACTGATGAAATCTATGTACGTAGATAACTGTGTAACATCAGTTGATTCTGTAGAAGAATACTGTTACGGCTGTGAGTTTGTTTCATCGCTCGCCGCATGAGTGCAACTGACCCCGGGCTGGGCAGTGCTCTGCCTCAGTGTATTGCGTGCGCCTTATGCAACAGGACTACTAGGACAAAGGGATGGTCCAGAATATTCGTGACTCAGCCAGTGAAGGAAACCTCGAGAAGCCGTGAACCCTGGATGGGTCTAGAAGCATTTATTGAGTCACCGGCCTGCTATATAAGAGCGACCTGTCAAGCAGTGTGTATTCTGTTTTTCGAGCTAGTGCGAGCGTTTATCCTGAGCGACAGAAGTGTGGTGACTTGCGAAACCCCTAGTGAAGCCGATTCTCTTGACAGCGAGGGAGTGAGAAGCATACAGGGGACTGCCTGTGTTTTGTGGCGAAGTGCCGTGCGAGTTACGAAATCCAGTGACATTGTTTCCCAGTTTGTGGACAGCGAAGCAGCGTGTAGCAGGTTATCGTAAGTAACTGTAGTTTGTGTACATAAGGAAGTGTTGCATGTAGCTCTGTAAATGCCACCAGACTCATTAGGACGGATTAACTTCTGTGGTCTGTTGACAAGTGAAAGAGGGCAAGAGCGCTCCATAAGGAAGAGACTTGAGGAAACTGGAGTAAGGTTCTAATTACTTGTATTTGCTGATGAGTAGTGTATCTTTCTGGCCGCAATAAAGTTAATTATTTCTTTAAAAGAACAATCTGTGTTGTGCTTCAACCCACCGTAATCCAGTTAACAAAAGTGTCACTAGGGGGGTGGCATGTAACAACTGGTGTCAGAAGCCGGATTACGAACTCAAACACAAGCACAACACCTGACGGTCCTGGTTTCAAAACCCGAGCAGGTCATTTTTTTTTAAAATTTCCTGTGAGTGCATGCCCTTTACAAGACAAACATCTAAAATGGAACCGCAATTTGCAGCATTGCTAGAAAAGTTAAGTGGCATGGAAGCCAAGATGGAAGACGGCCAGAAGAAGATGGAGGACGGCCAGAAGAAGTTAGCAGAGGACCTGAAGGACGGCCAGAATAAGTTGGCAGAGGACCTAACTGCCAAATTTCTGGATGGCCAGAAAAATCTGGAAGAGTGTCTGCTGACGAAATTAGAGGAGAGCCAAAGGAAATTAGAACAGGGCCTACGAGAGGAAGTCGCAGCAGTGGAAAAGAAGTTCGACGCCTTACAAGTGGAAGTTGCCAAGCTGCGCCAACGCCCGCTGATGGGGGTGGAGGAGAAATTCAACGCCTTACAAAAGGAAGTTGCCGAGCTGCGCCAACGCCCACTGACGGGGGTGGAAGAGAAATTCAACGCTCTACAAGAGGAAGTTGCCGAGCTGCGCCAACGCCCGCCCACCGTTACACCGGGAATATCAGGAACGGGACATAGCAGAGTGACGCCCCCAACCTTCGACGGAAAGGTCCCGTGGAGCACCTACTTACGTCAGTTCGAGGCGGCCTGTTCCATAAATAACTGGAACAACACAGAAAAGGCTACAGCTCTCATTGTAGCGCTGAGAGGTGACGCCCTTAACGTGATTCAGGCCATCCCGACTGGATCCCAGGACTACGCTTCACTGATCGCCCATATGGAGTCCCGATATGGAGATAGCCATCTTCAGCAGACCTACCAGATGCAGCTCCGGACCCGGGTACAGAAGAAAACGGAAACCCTGCAGGAGTTCGAGATGGATATCGCACGCCTCGTAAGGCTCGCCTATCCAACAGCGCCGGCCGAATTTCTGGAACAGATTGCGACGCAGACCTTCACCGACGGGCTACGGGACTCAGACACTCAACAGGCGCTGCGACTCGTGCGCAATTAGACCCTGGCAGATGCGCTGAGCCACGCACTTGAATTCGAGACGGCAAAACAGGCATCTAGAATGCACGCGCGGGTGCGTCAAGTGGACGTCGACGAACCAGCAAAAACCAACGAGACCAAGCCCCTGGCCAACGAATTGATGGAGGCGCTAAGCCGTTTCTTCGATAGTCGCGGCACTACCAGCAACGACACAGCCGGAAGACAGCCGGAGAGGCGGCTGGGAAGAGGACTACCGACCTGCTGGGCCTGCGGTAAGAAAGGCCACCTGAGCAAGGACTGCGGTAATCGCCGCCGCCGAGGGTATCCGACGGGAAATCAGTCGTCTGAAAACCGCGCGGCCCAGGGAAACGAGTATTAGCCAGCCTTGGAGGGCAAAGGTTGGCTTGTGACAGTCGTCAAGCCCCGGCAGTCCAAGTGCGTGTGACGAAGTTACGGAGGGACAATAGCGGCCTGATGGTCGACGGAGTCGTCAACGGAGTGAGCTGGCCCATGCTGATCGACACGGGAGCGTCGAGGACCATCGTCAATCCCACCGTGATCCCGAAGTGGAGAGAGCAACCCACACAAAGGAACCTCCAGCTAATAACCGCGACAGGAGAGACCACATCGGTACATGGCGAAGCATCACTGGAGCTCGTCATTGGTCGACGGGCGGTGAAGCATCCAGTGCTTGTGGCTGACGTATCAAACGAAGTGATCATCGGACTGGACTTCCTGGACCAGAACAACATCATCTTGGACCTGAGTACCAACACTCTGCACTTCGGAGGTGAGGAACTTGATTTGCAACCAGCACAAGAGGCCGCCACCGCACGACGAGTAAGGCTGAGAGAGGACGTCATCGTTCCCGCCAGGACGGAGGTCAGCGCCGCCGTAATTGTCGACGGAACTGCTGAGGGAGTGGCGGCTGTCATCGAGCCAAAATATGAGGACATCCAGACAAAAGGATTGCTAGATGCCAAGACCCTCATCAACACGACGTCTCGGCCGTACGTCCGCCTGTCCAACCTGAACGACTACGACATTACGGTTCACCGGGACACCAACCTAGGAGTCTGCGAGCCCGTTACCTGGATTGCCCGCATCACAGATACGACGGACGGACACCTGCATACGGGCAACCGAAGAAGACGCGCACTGCCAGAAGAACTACAGAAGCTGTACCAAGGATCCCAGGATCATTTAGACGAGGAACAATCACGCCAACATCAAGACCTGCTACGCGAGTTCCAGGACGTCTTCTCCGTGGGGAGCAAAGACTTCGGCAGGACAAGCTTGGTCCAGCACAGAATCGACGTTGGGGACAGCGCACCGATTAGGGCCCCATTCCGACGTGTCCCACTCGCCAAGCAAGCCGAAGTCGAACGGATGGTAGAAGAGATAAGGAGCAAGGGGTGATCGAGCCATCACATAGTCCTTGGAGTTCTCCGGTCGTGCTTGTGAAGAAGAAGGACGGTTCCACCAGGTTCTGCGTGGACTACAGGCGGGTGAACGACGCCACGAAGAAGGACAGCTACCCTCTACCCCGGATCGACGACACGCTGGACACCATATCAGGATCAAGATGGTTCTCCACCTTGGATTTGAAGAGTGGCTACTGGCAGACGGAGGTCCACCCAAAGGACCGCGAGAAAACGCCGTTCTCTGTGGGCAGCGGGCTCTGGCAGTCCACCGTCATGCCATTCGGTCTGTGCAACGCCCCTGCGACCTTCGAAAGGCTAATGGAGCCCATTCTGTGGGGACTACACTGGAAGACCTGCCTGGTCTACCTAGATGACGTCATCGTTCTGGGAAAAAGCTTCGAGGAGCACTACAGCAACCTGAAGGAGATCTTGATGAAGCTACGGGCTGCCCAGCTGAAGTTGAGCCCCAAGAAGTGATGCTCTTCCAGAAGCAGGTCCAGTACCTTGGGCACATTGTCTCCGAGGAACGGGTGCGCACCGACCCAGAAAAGACCGCAGCTGTGAGGGAGTGGCCGGTTCCGAAGGACAAGTCCCAACTACGAAGCTTCCTGGGACTCTGCACTTATTACCGTCGCTTCGTGAGAGGATTCGCCGACATCGCCAAACCACTGCATCGACTGACTGAGAAGAACCAACTCTTCACATGGATAGCAGAATGCCACAGTGCCTTCGAACAACTCAAGCAGGCTCTGTGCACCGCGCCTATTCTGGCCTACCCCAGGCCTGGAACCAGGTTCATCGTCGATACCGATGCCAGCGACTTTGGTATAGGGGCAATCCTGTCGCAAATAGTGGACGGCGAGGAGAGAGTAGTGGCCTAGTTCAGCAAAGCCTTGTCAAAGCCAGAGAGGAACTACTGCGTCACCAGGAAGGAACTGCTCGCCATCGTGAAGACCATCGAACATTTCCACAAGTACCTGTACGGGCAAGAATTTCTCATCAGGACCGACCATGCATCCCTGCGGTGGCTCCTGAACTTCAAACAGCCCGAGGGTCAACTCGCGCGGTGGTTAGAGAGGCTTCAACAGTACAACTTCGAGATCCAGCAAATGAAAGGCCAACTGCATTCTAATGCCGACGCCCTGTCACGAAGACCGTGCCCCGAAGACTGCACCTTCTGTACTAGGAGGGAGGAGAACACCAGGATACAGTGCCGACGGACTACTGTGGAACTTCAAGGGAACTGGAGCCGAGAATCTTTCACGCGGGCACAAGCAGAAGATGATGACCTGGGACTGATAGCCGAATGGAAGAGGGCCTGTGTCCCCAGACCCGGGTGGAACTTTGTGAGTGACTGCAGCCCAAAGTTTAAGTCCTACTGGGCGCAGTGGGACTCGCTGATTGTAAGGGATGGCCTCATCTGCCGCGCCTGGGAGAGCACCGACGGGAAGACATCTCGGGAACAAGTCGTCGTTCCAATGGCTATGACGGAGGAAGTCCTGAAGGAAGTCCATGGAGGATCATCTGGTGGACACCTAGGGATAAAGAAGACCCTGGAGAAGCTGAGAGAGCGGTTCTACTGGATCGGATGCCGAACTGACGTGGAGAACCACTGCGCGAGGTGCCACGATTGCGCAGCCAGCAAGGGCCCAGGACGAAGACGACGGGGTCCACTGAAGACCTACAAAGTGGGCGGCCCCATGGAGAGAGTGGCCATCGATGTTGCTGGGCCATTCCCGTTAAGCGAGGCAGGGAACCGCTACATATTGGTCGTCAGCGACTACTTTACCAAATGGCCGGAGGCGTATGCGCTCCCTAACCAAGAAGCCGCGACGATCGCAGGGACCCTGGTGAAGGAATTCGTCAGCCGGTACGGAGTACTCCTAGAGCTGCACTCCGACCAAGGGAGGAACTTCGAGTCGCAGGTGTTCCAGAACCTATGCCAGCTGCTGGGAATCCGGAAGACAAGGACAACGCCGCTACACCCTCAGTCCGACGGGATGGTAGAGCGATTCAATCGCACCATCGAGAACCATCTCCGAATAGTTGTCAGAGAGCACCAGAGGGATTGGGACAAACATCTTCCACTATTTCTCCTGGCCTACCGCGCCGCCGTGCATGAAGCCACCGGGTGCACACCAGCCCGGGCCATGTTTGGGAGGGAGCTCCGTCTACCTGTCGATCTTGCCTTCGGCCGACCTGGGGATGATCCGGTCCCGGTAAGCCAGTATTGTCAAGAACTGGTCGACCAACTGGAGGACGTGCACGCGTTCGCGAGGAGGAAACTGAGGATCGAGACCGGCCGAATGAAGACCCGATACGACCAACAGACGGATGCCGGCGGATTCCACGAGGACGACCTGGTCTGGCTCTTCAACCCATTACGGAAGAAAGGCCTGTCACCCAAACTGCAGAAGTCCTGGGAGGGCCCGTACCGAGTCGTGAAATGGATCAACGATGTCGTCTACAGGATCCAGCGGAGCCCGAGGGCGAAGATGAAGATCGTGCATCGAGATCGCCTGGCAGCCTACGGAGGGACACAGACGGACCAATGATTGATCGGGACGATCAGCCTTTTAGGAAGGGGGTGGTGTTACGGCTGTGAGTTTGTTTCATCGTTCGCCGCATGAGTCACAACTGCCCCCGGGCTGAGCTGTGCTCTGCCTCAGTGTATTGCGTGCGCCTTATGCAACAGGACTACTAGGACAAAGGGATGGTCCAGAATATTCGTGACTCAGCCAGTGAAGGAAACCTCGAGAAGCCGTGAACCCTGGATGGGTCTAGAAGCATTTATTGAGTCACCGGCCTGCTATATAAGAGCGACCTGTCAAGCAGTGTGTGTTGTGTTTTTCTAGCTAGTGCGAGCGTTTATCCTGAGCGACAGAAGTGCGGTGACTTGCGAAACCCCTAGTGAAGCCGATTCTCTTGACAGCGAGGGAGTGAGAAGCATACAGGGGACTGCCTGTGTTTTGTGGCGAAGTGCCGTGCGAGTTACGAAATCCAGTGACATTGTTTCCCAGTTTGTGGACTGCGAAGCAGCGTGTAGCAGGTTATCGTAAGTAACTGTAGTTTGTGTACATAAGGAAGTGTTGCATGTAGTTCTGTAAAGGCCACCAGACTCATTAGGACGGATTAACTTCTGTGGTCTGTTGACAAATGAAAGGGGGCAAGAGCGCTCCATAAGGAAGAGACTTGAGGAAACTGGAGTAAGGTTCTAATTACTTGTATTTGCTGATGAGTAGTGTATCTTTCTGGCCGCAATAAAGTTAATTATTTCTTTAAAAGAACAATCTGTGTTGTGCTTCAACCCACCGTAATCCAGTTAACAAAAGTGTCACTAGGGGGGGTTGCACGTAACAATACAATATGTTTCGTCCTGAGAGCACACGGATTCTAGCTGAAGCCAAGCTGGAGCTGAGATGCTGGGAATCTACAATAAGAAATTGTGAACTTTCGAAGATCGAAAGCAACAATGAAGATATTGAAAGCAATGGATGTGTCACAAAGGTATTAGGCATGAGGTGGAACAAGAGACTGGATACAATGGGGGTCTGTATTGTTGCTCAATTTCCATTCTCCCAATATATACTTACCAAGAGGGATCTACTTTCAGTAATAATGAAAATTTATGACGTCGTTGGATTTCTAGCCCCTGCGATTCTCCAGTTCAAATTATTGCTACAGGAATCGTGGAAAATAGAAGCTACAGAGAACTCGAGTAAAAAAAGGTTTAAATCAAATTGGGACTCCCCTCTGCCTGACGTAATTTCGAAGGAGTTCAAACAGCGTTACCAGGAAATTGGCCACTTAGAAGAGATAGAGGTTCAAAGACTGATAACTGGAGGAAAACAGACAGACAGTCTTGGTCATTGCATACTTTTGTTGATGCCAGTCAACATGCCTACGAAGCAGTAAAGTATCTCAGAACTGAGGATGAGAAGGGTGATCAGTTCAGTTAGAACTAGCTAAAGCTCGAATAGCACCTCTCAAAAGGGTCACTATTCCTCGACTAGAATTGTTAGGTTGCCTTATAGGAGGTCGTTGCTTCGTCAGTCAAATTATCCCTTTCATTAGAAAATGTGAAAAGTTATTTTTGGAGTGATTCCACGGCCGCGGTTGCATGGATTAGAAGAAATGAACTATGGCATACCTTTGTTGGCAACCCAATCATGGAAATAAGACAGCTGACTGACCCACAACATTGGAGGCATGTACCTGGAGTTTATAATCCTGCCGACTTACTATCAAGAGGGTGCTATCCATCGGAATTGGCCAATTCCAACTGGTGCGAGGGACCACTCTGGTTGAGAGGTCCTGAAGAGGAGTGGCCTGTTTATTACACCAATGAAGGCACATATGACGAGGATCTCATTGTTTCAGATAAAAAAAGAAAAACACAGACGAGCCTGTAACAATGATGGGCATTGATCTGAAAAGAGATCTCACCTATTCTCAAAGAGTAAGAATTATGGGATGGGTATTAAGATTCTACAACAACGCTCGAAATAGTAGAGAGAGGCAAAATGGTCCACTAACGTTTTTAGAATTAAGGGAGCAGAATTCTTTATTATAAAGTGTGTACAAGGGGAGTAATTTCCTTGAAATGGTGGCATAATCTGCGGATTGAAAGTAATTCAAGACAGTAAAGGACTAGTCCGTGTGAAGACAAAGATTACAATGAGGAATGACCTATTCAATTTCCGATTTCCCTTGTTATTGCCCAGGAATCATGATGTAGTTGATGCCTTGATCAAGGAACAACATAAAGTTCACTGTCATGCTGGCATACAATTTCTCCTTGTACAGCTGAGAAAAAAGTTTAGGATCTTTCAGAGTAGAAGAGCCATTATAAATGTGATTTCCAAGTGCATGCAGTGCAAACGACACAGAGCTCAGCACGCAGAATCAGAGACTGCTCCACTACCACAAGATCGAATCAAGGATGCTGCAATATTTGAAGTTACTGGAATTGATCTAGCTGGACCATTGATTTTAAAGAATGGTTCGAAGTTGTGGATTACATTGCACACGTGTGCAATTTACAGGGCTGTTCACTTAGAACTCGTATTATCACTCAGCACAGAAGCATTCCTTCTATCATTAAGAAGATTCATTGCGAGAAGGGGACGTCCATCCATTATATATTGTGACAACGGAACTAATTTTGTTGGACCTGCAAATATGCTAAAAGAAATGTCCGTCCAGAAAATCCTGAATGAATCTCAATTACAAGGAATTGAGTGGAAGTTCAATCCTCCCACAGCTTGTTGGTGGGGAGGTTGGTGAGAGCGCCTGGTTCGTTCTGTCAAGGAGTTACTGAAGAGGATGCTCGGGAAGTCTGTTCTGACTTATGAAGAACTGTCAACTTCACTATGTGATGTGGAATCGGTTATTAATGGCCGTCCTCTGACATAAGCATCAGAGGATCCAGAGGACTCCACTAACTCAGAGCATGTTTCTACATGAGATCATTGCTACCCATGTATCAGATCTAGATAAATTAGAGGAAGAAAAGTTCCGTTCTCGCTTACGTTTCAGACAGTACTTAATTCAAGAACTGAAGCAGCACTTAAGGAAGGAATACCTCTCACAGTTGGTCCAACGTCCCAAAGGAAAGAAGGCATCATATCTGAAGGAAGGTGACATGGTATTACTTGGTTCTGAGAAACTGAAAAGGGTGGAATGGCCTTTGGCGAGAATTTTAACGTTCTTCCCTGGTCGCGATGGTACAGTGCGTGTAGCTAAATTGAAAACGAAAGATGGGGTTCTGATTCGCCCCATTGAAAGACTTTACCCTCCGGAGATAGACAGTGAACAAACAATTTTCGATGGAAAATCGGACTTGCAAACATCAAGGCAGTGTTCGTATGTGACAAAAAGTGGTCGTGAAGTGATACCTAACAGCAAGTACTCTGACTGAGCTGGAATAGGTTGGAAGACCACATAGAAAAGTATACTTTTGAAATTGTTCCCACAATTCCAAGGTGGGAGGATGTTAGAAAATATAAGTTGTGGTGCATTGTCTTTCAGGTTGCCTCTTTGGACTCCGGGTTGCTGACTTGAAGTGGCATGTCTCCACGGGAGTTCAGCTTTGACTTGGAGTTTTGTTGTCGTCAAAAAACAAAGAATTGTGATCCAGTAAAAAGGAAAGTTAATTAATTGGAGTCCGAATATGTAAACCTATGTTTGTTAATTCGATATATTTTTAACAGAGCGGTTGAGTCTGAAACCGTTGGCACGCACTGTTTGCGGGAGGTTCAACGAAAAAAATGGAACACAAGCTCTACAACATTAGATTGAAGAGTTTGACAGAAAACTTTTCATGTGAGGTCCAGATGTTGGATCAGCCCCTAATATGCGATGGTATTGCCCGCCCTAAAAGTGGTTCCTAGCTTGAAGAATTGAAAGCGAAGGGGGTTCATCTTACTGACCTAGGAGTTGGACAGCCACCTGTTGAAATACTGTTAGGAGCAGATGAATAGGAAAATTGTACACTGGTACCATAAAAAATCTGCTGTGGAAACGAGACTGGGATGGGTTGTGAAGGGCAAGTATATTACGGAAACTGAGTCTATAACCCATGCCACTATGCTATTTTCGATCCTAGCCCATACTTATCGATTACCGGACCTTTGGAATTTGGATGTCTTGGGTATCACAGACGCCTGTGAAAGGCGAACAAAGGAAGAGGTAGAGACCGCTGTACAAAACCATTTCAAGGAAACTGTGAAAAGAGATCCTGAGGGAAGATATGAAGTGAAGTTCACTTGGATAAATAGTGTCGAAGAATTACCTGATAATCGAGGGGTAGCAGAGAAGAGGCTGATCTCAACGACATCAAAACTGTGTGCTATTGGGAAACTTGAGTGCTATGATGAAGTTTTACAAACTTGTCTAATGGAAGGAGTAACACAAATCGTTCCAGAAGATGAAGAGCACAGACTTGGACATTATCTACCTCATCGTGGGGTGTTCAAAGAAAACTCGACAAGTATAAGACCAGTGTTTGATGCGCCATGTAAGGTGAAGGAAAGGCCTTCATTAAATGACTGTTGGACTAAAGGGGCCTGAAACGAGGGGTTGACTTAGATGTGTTGTGTTGTTTTGATTCTCTTAGTTGTCGATCGTTAGAATCAATAGATGGGAGGATGTTATATGATAAGTTGCCCCAGCATTGTACGTTGTGTTGTTCCCTGTCAACAAGTTTATTTTGAGAACTCGACCGCAGAATTTAGCCAAACCCCTCTGTTCGTTGTTGTAAGATGGAGCTGGTAATATATGAATGTATAAAGTGGAAGCATAAAACTGGTAGTGTTGTTTCTTTCCTGACATACGTCTACCAAGAGGAAGAATAGAACGGGTAGTTTTGTTTCTGTCCTGACAAGAGTTGTATGCACAGTTGATACTACATCCTTACGATTGTTTCGAGTCATCATTCTTATACTGTTCATGCTACAGCAGACTGGTTTATTGCTGTCTATGATATTCAATTTTGTATTGAATTTTGACAACATTACATCTAAGGAAGAGCAGTTATCTACATACTTCTGACTACGTTTATATGAGACAATATTTATCATCATGTCGAGAGGAACATTTCAATGTATAACTGAAGTTATAGCTATGGAAGGCTAAGTATGGAGCAAAGAACATAATACATGAAGTTGAGCTTGAATCATCGTGGAGTACTAGTGAAGCCTACATCTACTAATGCTATTTTCGATTAGGAAAATCGACATATAGGGGCAGATGACCTCGTAGTTCCGCCCCTTAAAAACAATAACAACTACTACTACTACTACTAAAATCGACATATCTAAATTTATGAAGGGAACATAAAGAAACCACTGAAATACTTACGAATTATACTGCTTCTACAAGAATTGAATCCACTGCCAAGAGAGATGCTGTCTACAATCGAGTGTACGACACCGATGATGAACCTGAGATCCTGTTTAATTCTATGGAAAGGAGGAGTAGCTAGTGGGAGTTACTCGAGTTCGATCCCAGGATGGAGGAACGTGATGGACATCACCACTGGATTCAAATGGACGTATTGGCATATTACTTACGTATGCTTTCTACCAGGTAGTGAATCGACATTCTTTTCAGTATTAGTAGTAGTAGGAGTATTGTGTTGTAACAAGTTGTCATTCTTTTATCAGTATGATAGGGAGTGGGGTGTACGATCGATGCTCTGTCTTGCCTGGCCTCATTTTTATTCGGATTTTGGTTCGAATAACGAACGCACCCATATTTCAATTTGATCTTTTTGGATCTTGAGAATATTTCGATTTCGGGTTATTTGAAGTTTATTAATCTACGATGAATATTTTTAATTGTTGAGAAGATCATCATTAGGGAGAAGATATACGTGTATATATTGATATGAAGAAGATTAATGTAAATTATTTTGATGAACATTACAAATATTTTGCGGATTAATGTCAGGACTTGTTGTAACGTTGTGTAGGATTTAGGGAGAGCGTCGTCCTCGGTGTTGGCTCCACGTTGGAGCACTGCAATGGGGGTGGACATGTCTGCGTCGACGGTGCGGCGCCATCTTTTGAGGCCTGGACTGGTAGCACGCATGCCACTGCGTCAGCTTCCATTGACTGGGAACCACCGACGCCTACGACTACAATGGGCACGTACACGCCGATACTGACAGGCTGAGTGGCGAAATGTAGTGTTTTCGGACGAGTCCCGCTTCAAACTGACCTACAGTGATGGCCACATACGCGTTCGACGCCGCCGTTGAGAACGCAATCAGGCAGACTGTATTGTTGAGCGGCATAGCGGACAAACACCAGGTGTAATGGTTTGGGGCGCAATTGCCTATAACAGGCGATCGCGCCTCATACGTCTTGCGGGCAATCTGAACAGTGACCGCTACATCAGGGAATTTTTAGAGCCCACGGCACTGCCCCTCATGCAGGCCGTTCTACAGGCCATGTTTCAGCAGGACAATGCCCGCCCGCATGTGGCGAGGAATGTGCAAGCCTTCTTCGCAGAACGACGGATACCTCTGCTTCCCTGGCCTGCCCGTTCGCCTGACATGTCACCCATCAAAAATGTCTGGGATATGGTCGGTCGGCAACTTGTTCGATCTGGTCCACCTGCCACCACTGCTGATGCTTTGTGAACGCGCCTACAAACCGCGTGGGACGGTATTCCACAGCAGCGTATTCAAGCGCTGTATGATTCCATGCCACGACGTCTAGCAGTTCTGAGTGCAGCACGTGGTGGCGCGACGCCGCGCCGTACTGAAGATCGACCGGCAACATGCCGGTCTTTCACTTTCTACAAACAGTAGCGTATTTCCGTAACTTCGTAGGTTTATATATTTTAGGAATGCACTGAACAAAATAATACATATTTAGCTAACAAAAATGGCAGCAAACGCTAATGAAATCGTTCATTGCAAGACAAGATAATGTAGGCAGTTATACTAAAGCTGTTATTAACGCAATGTTAGTATTGAGCATGTTTAGCGTAATGGTAGCGTCTCTGACTCGTAGCTTGGAGGTTCCTGGTTCCATTTTTTTTACTTTGTTTATTTTCAGTATTTATTGATTAACAACTACTCACACGTTAAAATGTTAAGCATATATAGTGTGTATTTGCTATCGAAAATATCATGTATAATTTAGCCTACTTATTACACCACATATTTCAACATCGATTACAATTCGTTGTCCTTGATCCGCGGTAGAGTCTGTTATTGTTGTTGTTTCTTTAGGGGTTTTGCGGCAACATGGCCTTTTTAGGTATTAGGAAGTCATTTTTGAAGGCCTTTGTCTGGAGCGTGGCACTCTATGGAAATGAAACTTGGACTATTGGTGCAGCAGAAAAGAGGAGAATTGAAGCATTTGAAATGTGGTGTTACAGGAGAATGATGATCAGATGGGTAGATAGGGTTACAAACAAAGAGGTATTAAGGCGAGTGGGAGAGGAGAGATGTTTCTGGTGACTGCTAAAGAAGAAAAGAGATAGGTTGGTGGGACACATACTGAGACACCCAGGAATAGCAAGCTTAGCTATGGAAGGAAGGGTTGAGGACAAGTACTGTAGGGGTAGACCAAGGTTAGAATATGTTAAACAGATTGCCTCGGATGTAGGGTGTGGTAGCTATGTAGAGATGAAACGATTAGCTCAGGTCAGGGAGATATGGAAAGCTGCATCAAACCAGTCAAAAGACTGAGGACTCGAACAACATGCCCCGTGCACTTGGGAGTGTGTAGAAGTTGTCTGATAACCTGAGTCACTGTGATGTCTGTAGGCTTACTAGTGTATGTACAGTGGAGCGTGGCTAATTCGAACTTCTATAATTCGAAATCATCTTTAATTCGAATTTTTCTCTTGGTCCCTAGCATTTTATATACAATCAATGCTAAAAAAAAACATGGTTAATTCGAATTATATTTTGGATAATTCAAAACTTTTAGTGTAAAAAGCCGATCGGAAGCCAAACATATGGGTCAGTTGGATCAGTTCCCGAAAAAGCTGTTCCGAGTGCAGCCCATGCAACAAACCACACCACAGAACTGCATGTGAGATTTTCGATGTGAAATGCCATGTCCTGTGGTTCGGATTCCACGTAAAACGGAGGTCCCGTGGCTTATGATCGCGAGATTAACGGTCACGTTAAACTACAAGCTTCCTTTAGAACTTAGGCTTTTTTTTTTTTATATATATAAGTAGAAATTATGTTAGTGATTCTGTTTTCCGTTCCTCAAATTTGTTAGATTCCTTCGTGATGGCCGAGAGACTTAATTGTAGGAAACAGGTAAGAATCTCAAACGTTTTTGAAAAACAGTAGATTTCTCAAAGACTTAACTTGATTGCGGGATTACTACTGCCGTTAAATAGGTGAATAGTACATTTTGGTTTTATTTTTCATTTGCAACTTTTGAGGTTATTTACGATACAGCCATCATAAAGCACCGGTGTCTGTTAATCTGCTTTGTTGAACGTAAATCGTTATGTAAACGTAGTACAATAATATATTTTCTCGGAACTTTCTTAATTCGAATATTTTTACTGGTCCCTTGAGGTTCGAATTATCCAAGTTCCACTGTACTTTTATACGAGGAAGGATTTGGGTAGGAAGCTGTTGTTTCATTTGAGATTTATGGACATCATGTTCATTTAGTGCCGTGTACTTGGGTGAGTGTTGAATTTCGTCTGATAACCTGTGTAATTATGATGGCTGTATTAGTGTGTGTAGGCCTATATATAATTCAGGTGAGGATTCAATCAATCAACGTTTAATATCCATATAGCACGTTGTATATTTATTGTGCATTTTAGACCATCCTCCCTTTTCATCACTTTTAACACCTTAGCTTATTGAAAATATATCATTTATGATATACATATCTTTCTCTTCATACTCAATAACCACTGCTGCACCGCAGTAATTGTTATTTCACGGAAATAATGCATTTTTCTTCGCTTACAGATGCCATCTTGGACAGTCATGTGACACCCGAAAGATGATCATGTGACTACGTTACCAACTTGAATAAAGAAATTCACCACACGCCTTTGCTACTAAGTTAGGCACTGTCTTGCGGAAAATTACTGCTAGTACCACAAGCAAGGGGGTCTGGGGCGTACGCCCCAGGTTAGGTTTGTTTTTGTATGTAAAACATTAATAAGATAGAATTTATGTCCGCTACTAGGTTAGGTACTGCCTGGTCGAAACTTAATGCTAGTACCACAAGCAAGGAGGTCTGGGGCGTAAGCCCCAGGTTAGGTTTGTTTTTGTATGTAAAACATTATAAATACATAAATAAACACTGTAATTGAGTTCACTTTCCATATTTTATAAATCACGTGCGAAATAGTACCAAACGCGTGAGGTTGGCATTACTGACTCAGTGAGAAAGATGGAGGTCAGAACTTTGATTTCAACTATACAAGTCGTGTTGCTATTTGGGCGGGGTGGTGGGTCTATGACAGTGGAGCAGTGAACATCTAATACTCAATCCTCTCCTGATATCCTCCCGACTATTAAATCAGGTAATTTCAGTTTTAAAAAAAAAAATATACAAAGGATGGCCTAAGATACACATGGTTGGTTGGTTCCTTAGTTTAGGGGCTGCGACAACGCGGTCATGTAGCCCCGTGTACTTTGGGTGTGTGTAGAATCTGTCTGATAACCGGTGTTAATTGTGATGACTGTATTAGTGTGTGTATCTGTTTTTTAATTCAAGTAGAGACTGCAACTTTGAATTTTCAAATAGTTCTTACTTTTGCCGCCAAACGCCACCGTCAACGACTACTAGGCCTAGTTCAGAACTAGCTACTAGACGCCACCGCAGTCGGCTCTTGGCAACGAACGTAGCAACCTAAGAGCGTTGTTTACATTCTTAACCTATCCAATTTAGTTTCACACAGGTGTAATTAGTGGAAAGATCTTTAACATGCCATAAATCTATGACATGGGACCACCGGCTTTACTTCCCCTCCGAAGGAAGGCATACTGAGGGATTTTTAACGCTCTTAAAAAAATCCGACGGCTTCGGCCGGGTTTGAACCCGCTATCTTGGGCATAGAAGCTCAGCATGCTACCAACTACGCCACCGAAGCCGCCCTAAGATACACAGAACGTGAGAATATATTCAAAATTTTTATACAAAGGATGGCCTAAGATGCACAGAACGTGAGAATATATTCAAAATTTTAAAAAAAGTTTTGACTTCTTGGGTTACAGGCATCCATTGCATTGCACACAAAATCATTTTCAGTAAATCTACGCTGTAACTCTTCTACCATGTTGTCTAATATTTCAAAAAGATTTCTTTTACACGTTTCTGATAATGTGATATTTTCCTATTCTTTCTCCGCAGAGACTGGCATTAATAAAACGTAGACTGAAATGTTCTTTGGAATACTTGAGACTCTAGATTGTTTATAAACTTTCACGCCTAACGACTGAGAAGAGTCACATGTAACCGCCCATAGTTCCTTAAAATAATCATCATTTCGTTTTTCTTGCAACGATTTTACAAGACCATAGATCAATCTATGTGCCCCTCCGAAGTCCACATGTTTTTGTTGTAAGATCATAGAGGCTCTACTGACAAACTCGAGAATATCAGAAAATATTTCTAACACAAACATCGCCTTCACTTTACAAAGCTGTTTCAACAAACCTTTTGCTTCTGCTGCCTCTTTTTTGTTAGCTGACTCTGAAAAATACTCTAGAGCTGCTTTAACTGAAGCAAAACTTTTCTGAAAATACATTACTCCTCTATATTTACATACCCATCGCGTGTCACTTTGAAGAGGTATCTCTAAAACACGTTCCCTCCTGGATAATGATCACTCGGTATCTCAACAAACTTTTGGTGTCTTACAGTAGATACAGACTAAAAAACATAAATTGCTTTCAGTAAACCTCAAGTGTCCCCTACCACGTCTACTGCCTTTGAAACGTCCACCAAAACTAAATTTAAGCGATGTGCATAGCAATGCACGTAAACACACGGGTTATTGACCTTTTGTCGCAATAAACTTTGCACACCGTTTATCTTCCCTGACATAACCGCGGCTCCATCATATGCTTGTCCAATGCACTTACATGGATCGAAATCCACTGAAACAAGGTACTCTAAAGCTGAATTAGCTATACATTCTACATTCAGTTGAGACAAATGTATAAAACCAATGAAACGTTCCTCTATAGAATTTTGTCCTACATATCTTACACATACGGACATCTGTTCCACTTTACTAACATCTCTAGCTTCATCCAGGATTAAGGAAAAATAACCATTGCTATAGTTTTTCGTCTCTCCTCCAATATGTTCAACTATTATATTAGATGAGATATCAAGAAATTCATTTTGAGAATCTTTAGATGAGTAAGTTGCATTCTTTGGTAGACTGTTTACATTCTCCCTTGTGCTTTCACTTTCTAGTTTAATTACATTTCAAATTTCAACAAAATTCCCTTTATTATTACCACTATCGTCATCCGAAACTGACCTCTAAGCCCAATGTCTTGCCGAGCACAAAGTAATGCGATTCGGACCATTGTTGCCACAGCCGAGCGGTTACGCAATATGTCATCTTTGCGTTTCTCGCTTAGCTTCGAAATCCCTGTGCCGCTACGTTCACTTTCCAGAAAACTGTTCCACTTTACTATTGAAGATTTATGACATTCACTATCAGCATGCTTTGCAAGTTTTTCTCCTATTCTTTTCCAATTGCAAAATCCAAATTTAATGAAAACATGTTCAGCATTGCTTGAATCAGATTGAACTAAATGACGACACGGAAAACAGCATGTTTGTTCTCAGAGTATTCAATAAATGTATACCTATCAAACCATTTACTGTTAAAACTTCCGTTCTTATTGTATAGTAACGTTTGTTTATAAACTGATTTACGTGGTTGGCATGGAACATCATAGATCAATGCACTGATATCAAACGGTACTGGTTCGTCTATATTAGAAACAGTTGCACTCATAGTTTTGTCACAGAGTTGGTGAGATATCGATGCACTTGTATCGCATGGAGGTTTGTCTACATTGGAAACTTCTGAACTTGCATTTAAGTCACAAAGTTGGGAAATTAGTTTAATACTCTTCGGTTCATTGGGATCACATGCACTTTCATCGCACTTCCACTTGTCACGGGAAAAGAACTTCAAAGTATTACTCCGTTTAGACATACCGTAACTAATACAAGAACACGTATACTCAAGCATAGCGACTAATCATCTGCTACTGAAGACTGTTGCGAAACGATAAATCATTTCTGTGATTGTTAGAATAACGAGCAGTCGGCACTGTCGTCTGTCAGACTTTGAATGCAGACCGCTTTGACTGATTGTTGTTGTAAAGAAATCTTGATCTTGGTGTATGCACAATGCATTTAAAAAATATTATATTTATACACCATTTCAATTGTGTGTTTAAATTACATATAATAAAATAAATAAATCTTGAAATTGAAAGAAAAATTAACTTAATTAAATGCATTAGTTTGTTTTATATCAGATAAATTATATCTGTAAATTATCAATTTATTTAGTAACCAAGGAATTTTAAAATAATTATTACACTAAAACTGGGGGGGGGGGGGCTCCCGGCCTAAGGCTAGAACCGCCTCTGTCTTTTTCCCTCTATTTTCATCTCGTGTATCTTCCTGGGTATCCTCTTCCCATCAATTCGCTTGACACGCCCATACCATTTAAGCCTTGATTCCTCTATCCTATCCTGTAATGCTCCCTCCTTGACTAATTCTCTGATCTTCTCATTTCTTAACCTGTCCACCTTTGTCACTCCGTTACTGCTTCTCAAGAATTTCATCTCACTAGCCTGTATTCTGCTTCGCTCCCTTCCTGTCATAACCCAGGTCTTTGAGGCATACGTCAGGATTGGAACGTAGTGCGTCCTATATATGACCCTTTTGCTGTTTTGAGGGACATCCTTACTCCATACCAGGCTCCTAACACTTTTCCTGAATAATTCTGCTTGCCTCCCCCGCTCATTTATTTCTCTGCCGTGTCTTCCATTTTCTTGTATCATGCTTCCCAGATACTTGAAACTCTCTACTTTCCTCAATTCTTCCCCACAAATTGTTATTCCCGTTGTGACTCTCTCCTTCTTCCTGGTTGTGTTCATCCACTGGCTTTTGCTTACACTAAACTTCATCCCATATCCATGTACTAATTCTTCCCATACATCCAACTGCTCCTGTAATTCCTCCTCCTTGTTTCCCCAGATCATCAAATCATCTACAAACGCCATTACATTCATCCTTCTTTCGCCAATCACTTCCGCCACTCTGGTCATTATATCGTCCATCACTACAATGAAAAGTAGCGGTGAAAGTGCACTTCCTTGCCTCAAGCCATTCTTCTGTTCCAGTCAATCTGATCTCTCTCCTCCTACTTTCACACAGCTTATACTTCCATTGTACATTTCCCTTATCTTCCATATAGTCTGCTTTCCTACTCCTTTCTTCTCCAAAGCCTTCCATACCTAACTTCTACGTACACCAGCATATGCTTTTTCAATGTCCAGGAAGGCCATCAGTAGGTCTATTCCATATTCATAATGTTTATTCTGCAACTGTCTTACAGGAAACATTAGATCTACTGTGTACCTTCCTGCTCTGAAGCCATGTTGTTCTTCTCACATCTTTCCTTCTATTTTTTCCCGAATTTTCTTTTCCACAACTTTTTCAAAGATCTTCGCACAATGGCTCATCAATGTAATCCCCGAAAATTCTTGCACTCCTTTCTTGAAGATTGGGACAATTATTCCCTTCTTCCAGTCCTCAGGAGTCCTTCTCTCTTTCCATACAGCCCTCATTACTCAATATAGCCATTGCATTCCCACCTCTCCTGCCGCTCTCAGCATCTCTACACATATCTCGTCCAGACCTGGTGCCTTCCCTCCTTTCATCTTCCTCACTGCATCCTCCACTTCCCTCCATGTTAAGTCCTTTTCTATTCCTGGTGACTCTCCCCCCCCCCCTCCCTTTCATCTACCACACTGCATCCTCCTCTTCCCTCCATGCTAGGTCCTCATCTGTTCCCAGTTCCTCTATTTCTTCATCAGGATCACCATTCGGGTTCAAGAGTTATTCAAAGTACTCCCTTCACATGATCTTGAGCTCATCCTTATTCCCTACTTCTCGACCACTTTTGTTCACCATTCGAACGTATTCCGTCATATCATTGCTCCCCTTACTTTTAACCATCCCATATAGGACATTTTTGGTACCGTCACTATCCTCCTCCATCATCCTTGTCCATTCTTCCATCCACTTTCTTCTCTCCTCAGACACCACTCCTTACACTTCTTTCTTATTTGGTACCAGTACTCCTTTCTTGTCTCTATTGTCCTATTTTGGAACCACACCCTAAAGGCTCTACTATTCTTCTGCATTATATCTTCTGTTTCCTGGTTCTACCATGGAGTTTCTTTCCATCTCTTCTTGTTGCTTGTCCTTCCACATACTGCTTCTGCCGCCCTTACTAGTGTCCTCTTGAATCTACCCCATTCCTCTTCTACTGTCTTCAGTTCATCATTTGGGATGTTTTCATTCACTATTCTTAGGTATTCTACCCTGTTTTCTTCACCTCTCAACTTCCATACCCTTATCCATATATCCTTATTTTCTGTCCCTTTCTTATCCTTGGTCTTTCTCAGGTTCATTACCAACAGCCGGTGGTCACTATCCAAGGCCTCTGATAGAATTTCCTTGATGTCTATGATGTTTCTATTCATATCACTATCGTACAGGATATAGTCAACTACCGACTTTCTAGTCAGGTCATTGCTATACAAGGTAATCTTGTGGCTCTCTCTTTTCTTGAACCAGGAGTTTCCCACTGTTATATCGTGGGAGATACAAGATAAATAACATACACTTGTTAATATAACACAACGGTTTATTAAACACTAGTCGATACACAACGATAAACAATGTGAACTAACTTGAGCGGAACTATCGTCTACAGTCCGCGGGTGCATATATACATAGTAGCTGGAAAGTTCCAGAATCGAATGTTCCAGATTGGAATGTTCTGGGCATAGTGACTAGAATGTTCGTGTTAACTCAAGTAGCCTAAATACACAACACTGACTAGAATGTTCATGTTAACATAGCACTTTCTAGAATGTTCATGTAAATACACAACATTTCCTCCCTCTTTTAAATGGATGATTGAGGAATCAGGAGAGAATCTCAACGGTGGTCGGCGCTGGCGAGTACTCCTGCGGGGAATAAAAGGGGTTTGCGAAATAGGCGGTGCCCTGTCTACAGGTGTAGCTGGTGGTGTTTGGGCTGTTGCTGGTGTCTCGGTGAAGCGAACTAGTCTCAGGCTCGGTCGCTTGGTCGGTTGTGCGGTGACCTTGTAGGTTGCGCTGTGGCTTGGTCGATTGCGCGGTGGCTTGGTCGGTTGCACGGTGACTTGGTCGGTTGCGCGGTGACTTGGTAGGTTGTGCGGTTACCTCGACGTGGCCTGGTCAAGTTGAGTCTCTTGCGGAGATGAGGGTACCTTTGCTCCGTTGCTGTTATCGTTCGACTGGCGTAAGCGATTGGACGTTCTTGACCGTTGCTGAGCTGGTGTGACAATACTGCGCCCAGGCCGGTCTTGCTGGCGTCCGTGGCCAACAGGAGTGATAACGCTGGGTCATACTGCATGAGTACCTGGGGCGAGGTTAGGGCGTTCTTGATGTCTTTGTATGCCCTGTCGCCTTCTGGTGTCCAGATGAGAGGGTCCTTGAGCAGCATGTCTCTGGTGAACGAATCGGGGATGAACGAACTGTAGTAGGTTGCTTTACCAAGAAACAGTTGGAGTTCTTCTGAAGTAGTTGGTTTCGGTGCATCACGTACAGCTCGGATGTGTGCATCCGACTTGTGGATGCCTGACGCATCGATTTTGTGGCCAAGGGCTTCCAGAGAAGTTTGAGCGAAAACGCATTTGGCTCGGTTGAGCTTGAGGATGTGTTGCCGAAACCGTTCCAGAGTGGTGCTGAGGGCCTGCATCAAATTTTCAAAGCTATCAGCAAAAACTATACTGTCATCGAAAAAACTTACGACGTTTGGGAGACCATGCAGGACTGTGTCCATTCGCCGCTGCCAGATAACGGGGATGTTAGCTGCTCCATATACTGCTCGCGTTGGGCGGATCAGACCGTGAGTTGGCGTGTTAAGCGTGAAGGCATGGCTGAACTCATCGTCGACCTCGAGATGAGTGTACGCGTCGGAGATATCCAGATGGCAGAAGAGAGTGGCGCCGCGCATTCGGTTGAACAGATGTTCCACCTTGGGAATCGGATGTTCATCGATGATGATCCGCGGGTTGAGAGTAGGCTTGTAGTTGCCTGTGATCCTCAGTTTGCCGTTCTTCTTGGCGACGACGTGCGTTGTCGATGCCCACTCAGAGTAGTCCACTCTTTTGTAGAAGCCAGATGCAATTTTCTTGTCGATTTCCTTGGCATATGCATCGCGGAGGGCAACTGGTACGTCTCGAGCTCTGGCGAAAACAGGTGTGGCTCCAGCCTTCAGGTGCATCTTCGCTGGGGGACCTGAGATCTTCCCGGGGGTGTCGCTGAACACATCCTGGTAGCGAGATAGAATGTTGTCGAGCTGCTTCTGTTGTTCCAAGGTCAGAGCCTGCTTGTCTGAGAGCTTGTGGATTGGGTCGGATTTTGCGAAGAGGTGACCAAAGTCGATCTCCCGTACAAACTCTGAAATCCACTCTCGGCCAAAGAGCGATTCGACTTCATCGTCAACCACGTAGAGATTCAGGTTCCTGGTTGTGGTTCCGATGGTGGTGCACACTGACGTTTTGCCAATGCATTTAATCGGATGGCCAGTGTAACTGACGAAGTTACGATCGTTTCTCTGCAACACAAAACCTGGTTTGATCATACTTAGCTTTGATTTGCTCATGGTTGAGCAGAGGGCGCCGGTGTCGAGTTCCATTTTGACGGTGGTTCCCTCTATGTTGACATCAACCAGTGGCTTAGGTGCTGCGTTGACCGATCCGATGACCTCGATTTTGCTGAGGTAGTCCACAACGTCGAGGTTTTCTGCTGGAAGCTCTTCTTCGGTCACATGGTTTGTTGTTCGATGTTTCCTCGATTTCGATCGGCAAACTTTTCTGATGTGACCTTTCTTGCCACACTTCAGGCACTCTGCGTTCAGGAACCTACACTGACTACGAGGGTGAGCTTCACCGCACCCTACACATGTTGATTGGTTGTCCTGGGATGCACTCTGGTTTGCCTAATGGCCATTGTTGCTGTCAGGTTAGGCTGCTGGCGGCTGCAGGTTGATGTTCTTCTCGTATCCAATCCGATTGGTTGATTCAGACTTAGCGGCAGCTGTTTTGACCTCGTCGGTGGTAATGCGAGTAGCTTCGAGTGCGTGCGCGATTTCATATGCTGCGGTGAAGTTATCTGGTTGTTTTGCAATAATCTCGTCGCACATTTCTCGTGATTCCAAACCTGCGAGCATTTGTTCAACTAACATGCGATCAATAAATGTGCCATACTCACAAAACGTTGCAGCCTGCCGCAGTCTTAAGGTGAAGCTAGCGATGGTTTCTCCTTGCTTCTGCATTACACTGCGAAATTTGATGCTCTCAGCAAACTTGTTGCTTGTGGCGTCAAAGTGGCCTTTCAGCTTAGATTGAATCTCGTTGTATGACAGAGTTTCCGGATCATTAGGACTCACCAGGATCTTCAGGGCATCATTGAGTTCAGATCCCATGTAAACCCGTGCAAAATTTGCATGCTGTTCCGCGGGTACCTTGCTGAGGTTGAGCGCCCAGGTAAAGCGAGTGAAATAGTCGGCTACAGTCGTTCCGTCGGTAGTGCGATACGGTTGCATTGTGAACTTTGGCGGTCGAGGTTCTGATCGATCATTGCCGAGAATTGTTGGAGTTGCTCAGAGGTTAAGTACGGCATGGTGAAGATGAGTGAACAGTATTTCTAACACGCACTTGCGATGAACTTAGTTCGGTGCACACACTTGCGTTAAGGTTAGAAAGTTCACTCGGTTTAGTTTCCAACACGCACTGCGATGAACGTCGTTCGGTGCAACACTTGCGTTGAGGTTAGAAAGTCACTCGGTTTCACAACGTTATTTATCTTATCCCACTTCTGGCACCACTGTTATATCGTGGGAGATACAAGATAAATAACATACACTTGTTAATATAACACAACGGTTTATTAAACACTAGTCGATACACAGTGTGAACTAACTTGAGCGGAACTATTGTCTACAGTCCGAGAGTGCATATATACATAGTAGCTGGAAAGTTCCAGATTGGAATGTTCTGGGCATAGTGACTAGAATGTTCATGTTAACATAGCACTTTCTAGAATGTTCATGTAAATACACAACACCCACCAACAAGCCATTCCTTTTACAAAAATCCAACAATCTTCCACCTTCCTCATTTCGACTGCCCCATCCCTCTGGTCCCATCAAATTTCCATAACCTTGTCTTTCCCTTCCAACGTGTGCATTTAAATCTCCCATTATAATCACATTCTTTTCTCCCACCTGTTTCTGCATTTCCTCTTCAAACTCTTGTTTCTCTTCAGCAGTGCAGCCTACCTGGGGGGCATACACTATTAGTACCTCTACAGACTTTCCTTTCAGTGATATTTTTACCTTCATCATCCTGTCACTTATTCTCACCACTTCTTCTTTTAACCCAACTCTCACTACTGCCCCCAGTCCATTCCTCTTCCCTTCCTCATTTCCACTCCAATATAGTCTACAGCCTTTTCTCAATTCTCTCCTTCCCACCTTGTTTCTGCCAGCCCCAGCAGATCAAACGTCCTTCTTTCCATCATATCCACCATCTCCTCCACCTTCCCAGTCAATGTTTGTATATTCAGCATTCCAAATCGTAGTCCATGAGCACAGCTAGGTTGTCGTCCATTGTATCCGTCCTGTCCGAGGCCTGTTCCCTTCTTGAAAGCAGGGAAGTGATATGTCACAAAGGATATTCTGTTTTTTTTTAGTGATTGATATGTTTTGTATGTATTTTTATAAATAAAACATGTTTATCAATTCAAATTATTTTATTTTAACATAAAGTTAGGGATTAATTCACAAGTTAACTTTGTTTAATCCGCATATTAAACTACTTAGGAAAAGCCTAATTACTTGACCAAAACTTCATTTCCCGTTTCTTTTACAATATCAACAAGATATACTTTTGGGTACGGTGCCGGTATTCTGTCTTTTGAAGTTCTTCAGTATAAAAGCCTTCAGCTATGCTATTGCCTAGAAAATCCTTTAATAGGTAAGTCGTGGGGTAAGTATAGTGCACGTTATCTATCTTGCCGGTAATCAAGTCTGTTGTCCAATTAGATGTTAATCCTTTTTCAAATAAATGTTTAAGCTTTGGAATTCGAAGCACATCTCCTATTTTAAATGTAAGGATCAGTTCTTTTTACGTAATTCTACACTGTGTTTAGTACACACTGTATACTATTGCCTTTTGCTTTCACTGGCTATATTTCAATCATGCAATAAGTATGATTATAATCATACAGTAACTTTCCAACTAGCCGTACCATTCGTAAGAACCAACAATAGAAACCATTTCCCACATACGTGTTCTTAATGTTCAATTAAACCGTTCCACAATACCAGATTTCACCTTGTTAATCTAACTACCTAGGTATCCTTAAAGGTTAATATTATGCTTTACACACCACTTTTTGACATACCGTACCCATTGTAATACTCTGTACCTTTGTCTGTTTGAATGTTTTACGAAGAGATTTTACTTTCTGCATAAACCGGTACTTAATCTAAAATTGTTGACACTTACATTCCTTGCTTTTTAAAGTATGGGTCTATGTAAATTTGGACTACACATTGATAATAGTCAGCATAGGCTATAATTAAATCCTTATTTTATCTTAGCATAAGGTAGCATTTCAATCAAGTCCACTTGACGTAAATCATCAAATAGTTTAGCAATAAATGAGTGTTGTGGCGTCTTGCTCGACGATGCAGTTCATCAGCTAGTTACCTCTGCTGTGTTGGTGCCATGATGTTACAGCCATGCACTAGTCTGTGGTGGTTTTGCTTTTGTTTCAAAACAAGAATCTACTTGTCCGATGCACACTGTTTTGAAACAAGAATCCACTTGTCCGATTGTGATAGCATAATGTCATATGCTGTTTCAAAACATGAATCCACTTTTCTGATAGTAATAGCATGACGTTATATACGGTTTCAAAACAAGAATCCAATTGCCTGATTGTGACGTCATACGCTGCCTTGAAACAAGATTCAACTTGGCCCCCATTAGACCACATGTTTGGTCCCCCCATAGGTGTTGTGGGCATGAGCGATCGTTCATTTTGTTTACCTTGTGTGCCAAATTGATGGTAATTTCATGGTTCACAAGTTGTTACCCCCCACTACTGAGTCTCCATGACAATCCATTTTGTTTATTTCAAGAGTCAAAATGTTTAAATCTTGCAGTAGTTCCCTCCACCCATGACCACTCTGTTTATTCCTTGGACCATTCACTAAAATTCAAATCATGAGGAATTTCATGACTCTCACTGGTTGGTACACCCACCATTGAGTCTCCATGGCAACCTATTTTGTTTATTATATGGACCAAAATTCACTCGTGGGAAAATACAAATCTCAATAAATTTTATCACTCACAGGCTTGTATCCCGTATAGCCGCCAGAATCTTCATGACTGCTCACGATTCACAGATTCTTCATACCCCTAGGTTAGCAACACTGCTGGGAATTCGATTCGTGATGTCACATGACTTTGGGGATTGCCCGCTAGTTTGGTCACGTTACGGGGATTCCCGGTCGCCATCTTGAAAGGTGAAGTAGCAGCCTCCTAAACTTTCAACTCAGAGTATGATGTAGTATTTCACTAATGACTTTCTCATTCATGACTGTGATTACATGGAAGATACTGAGGTATGGGTAGTGTTGAGTAATGGCTATCAGGGAACAGCCAGTACCTGTGGATGCTATGAAAGGTTCGACTCATACGTTTAATACCGATATATTGACTCAGTGAGGAAGGGAGTGACAAACTACCTCACTCCTCACCTTGACTAGTACGTCTTGGGTTTTAGTGGGTTTCTATCCACATAACTTACAGTGGTGCTTTTGAAGGATCCAGCCAGCCTTCGGGCTGACTACCTGACAGGCAATATAAGTTAGCTCACTTTTTTCCCGGTAAAGATGACTGGTCAACAAAGTTAATGGGTAAGATGAGCTGTGGTGCTTAAGTATTGGGATGGATATTAAGATATAATGTACATAAATGGGCCTAATGTTCTACGCTGCCCCTGAAGTTGATTGTTACGTTCATTGTCGAGATTTACACAGTAAATATATGGACTATTTTTCTATTCTTTTTGTAGGAGAACATATACGTTACATTGACCACGAGCAGTGCTAATGTACTATGAGAGCAGACCATTCCTCTTCTTCGGTTTCCTATCCATTCCGGATGTTGGCAACAATCTTGACTGTGCACTTCCTGTCACTTGCAGCTTGGAATAATTCACTAGACGTTTTGGAGGTCCAGACTGCAAGATTTTTAAACCAGGATAACAGTTCTCTTCCCTGGTATTTTTCCTTGAAGAATACACTGCAGGAGATGGTACTAGTCGGTATTCCACATGATGTGTCCTAGATATTGGAAGGAGACCATACAGAGGTAAATTAACAATGTTTGATGTAAGTTTTCTCAAAAACTACCCATGGCAGACGAATGAAATTTTTGTGTCTTTAGGATATGTATTTTGAATTGCTGCGGAAGCATATATAATTAAAATTGTATCACAGGCTTAATATTTTTTAAGTGAAAAAAAAATCTACATTTTACAGAACATAATTTTTATTTAAGGGACTAGAAATTTGAAAACAGACAACTATGATGAAAGTTCTTGTTTTAAGGGGCCTAACATCTGGGTTATCCACCCAAGAGATAACTAGAGACCTTCAGTATATGTAGAGCCCTTGAATAAACAAACTGAGAAAGTTTGAAGTTCCTACATGTAGTAGAAGCTGAGGAAGGGTACATTAAGTACGGCAATAAAATTACGGAAACCAGGCATGAGTTACCACTGATCCCTAATAAAAATTTAGTACCTGTATATTTCCTGTTTATAATGACATCCAGTCTTCTCAAGTTTGCATTTGAGTAAACATTCTCTCAATAGAAACAAAATGTCAATGTTATCACAAAATGAACTAAACACTGGTTCATAAAAATAATATTATAAACTGTACAATGCTCATGCCTCACTAATTCTATGCAAACTACTCTTTAACAAGGACTTAATTTAGTCTGGATTAAGTGTAAATCACATACCAGTACGTACCAGACTTAGTATATACGATCTATAAACATGCAATTCTTTTCCACATAACATTCCACAGGGAGTGCCGTACTCGAAACACTACTGTTATGTTCTCACCACTTCTCTTTCTGCCTCTGTCTCAGCTTACATGCCTTCATACATTTTGCCATTAATGGCAGTTGATTCAATTATTTTTCATCCTTACAGACAAGCATATGCTCCATCCTCCAAAATTTACCTACATTTTACCTCTTGCCCACATGATTAAAACATAGCAATCAGGAAAGGAAATTTAATATTAATCACATCAAATTAAACCAAAACTCATTGGAATACTGATCTACTAGCATGCTGTGCAGTGCCATACACTGATCCTCATTTTCCAAGTTCACAGTACAGTAAAAGACGAATCAAAATCTTTTGTGTGTACTGTATGCCGAAGTTCACCCAGCACAGTCATAGCTTCACAGCACTAAATTGGTGTGTAAACCATGACAATGCACTCATTAACAGAGTAATTACCACCATTAGTTGGTATGACCTAATAGTGAATAAAGATAATAGCAGAAACACTCTTTAGTTACAACTTGAACTACTAGTTCCCACGATATCTCTATGAGCTGTAGTAGCCTACTTGATCTGACTATAGGGTAAACCAGGATAATTAGAACATGGGGTGGTCGGAACAATACAGGGAAATAAAGAAATAAAATTGATATGGAATTCTGTCTTAAGGTCATTCTGAATCTGTACATCACACATTATTGGTCAGTATTCAGTGTTACACAATTTCTTGTATTTCGTAATTTTATTTGTCATTCATATTCCCCTAATTTTGATCAAAAAGTAGCTAATGGTACTTCTGCATTGGTAAACATTAATGAGTTTTACTCAGTTTGTTCAACAGGTTGAATACCGAATTTATATAAAGTACCCATTTAGTTATGACTGGCAAAATTTATTGGATCATGTTCTAATTATCCCAGATTTACCTACTCTTCTTTCTGTTGCTTTCGTCTCTATTTCGGCATAAGTCTGGATTTATATTTCGTACTACAAATGTAACATGTAGCTCATGAATGTAATAACTCTACGATAACTCACACCACTCGATAGTGGGAGAGAATATTGTCATCTGTTTCAACTAAGAGTTACTGCTTATTTTCTATATACTGTGTAACTCGTGCAAAATTCACTTTAGTCCACTGGCAGGATGAGTGGAAGCACGAGTGCTAAATACATATGTTGCAAATTGTCAAGGAATTTTACACACATTTTGCGCCATTGTAGGTTTTCCGTTGCTAACTGTTTTATCCTCTCATAATTCTTTAAATTTTCATATAAGAGTAAGGTCTAAGGTCTTAGGTTAAGCACAACTGCATAGGTGGTCAGTTATGCTTGGTAGAATAGGCTGCACAAATCAATGGCTTGGATCTTGCTTCAAATATTTTACACTTGAATTCCGAGACCAATTTGTGTTTAATATAAAATTATTCCATTATTTCACTATTTTGACAAATACATGGTGTGGAAACTTGGGTAGTTGTTCAAGGGGGAAAGAGTAAAATTCAGTTGGGTGAACTGAAGTGACTGAGAAATATGATGGGATTAATAAGACAGGAATAAGTCAAGAATGCTAAAGTATGGGAAATGGTAAGAGGATAGAACAATCAAGGCAGAAGTGTTTTAAAAATAAAAGGATAGAAGCAAAGAGAACCTAAGAACTGATGTTTTACTTGTGAGTGCACCAGTCTGGACGTGATTACACTCCCAACGTTAGTGGTTTGGTGACAGTGGTGTGTAAAGCAGTGGTCGCATTGGAAATAAATGATTACTGGTATGTTTGTACACACAGACTCTTTTCAGTAAAATTTTAGGGGAAATTAACCAACATTAAGGAGCTGTCTGAGGGTTGTGGAAATGTGTTAAAATGAGAGAAAATACATTCGGTTTTAGTAAATGCTGGGTCCATGCTCTTAGAAAATTAATCAGCTTGAGATCCGTTGACCCTGGGAACAAGATTTACAAATGTGTGCGTTTGATCCAGCAGAAATAGTGCCAATGAACATCAATGAGGACCTTGCAAAGAAAATTAAGAAATTGCCATTCTGTGGAACACTGGAAGAAAGTGAGGTGATAAGAGGATACAACAAACTGTAAACTTGAATCAAGAAGCAGATGCATGACAGGACCAAGACAGACATTGTTGGAGTTTTGCAAGGAATGACATTTGTGTTTCCAAAGTTTTCAGAATCTGTGTTGTTTTTTTTTGTCGTGTGGCCTCCTGAGAGGCCGAGTGCAGGTCTTTCTAGGCGACGCCCGTGGGCGACCTGCGCGTCGGGATGAGAGATGGAATGGATGAAGATGAATGAATTTGGGCAAGGATGTGGAAGGAAGCGGCCGTGGCCTTTCAGAAGGTACCGTCCCAGCATTTGCCTAGTGTTGAAAATGGGAAACCACGGAAAACCATTTCAAGGACGGCCGACGGTGGGGCTCGAACCCACGCGTCTACCGAGTCAGCAGAGAGCTTGGCCCCATGACCTAATGCTGCGCTTTAACCAGCGTAGCCACTGCTGTCGGTAGAATCTGTGTTGAAAACCATTCGGATACCCTGTTCAAACGCTGTGAACTTTTGTTTTTCAGCTTACACTCGCACGTTAAGTGATATGCATTACCGTTTGTCACAAGAGAATTTGGATCTCTTCACTTAAGTATACTTTGAAGGATGACTGAAATGTGATATGTTATGCATGTTATCCATGATATTTAAAAAAAATCCCACTTAAAATTTATCATTTTGTAAGTACCGAAAAGTGCACTCGAAACCACCGAATTTGCGACTTTAAAATACCGCTTTCTTCACTCTGAAATCACAAAAAAATGCCTATCCCTACCGATAAGTGATCCCTTGTCTGATCGGGTCGCCTACGTCCATTGTGTCTATGAAGATGTCTATGGAACTGGGGCAGTCATCTACACAACCACACTTTTATCAGCAATCAGCCCATGAGTGGCTTATTGCAATACAGTATGGATGTGCCATATCAGGACATTAGATGTACAGTTGCTCAAACAAAAAATGAGCACACTCTTCGTAACTGTTTTGGCCAAGTCCCAACGGCAGGTTTTCACAGAAATCTTCATAGTAATGAAAAGGATTATAAGTATATGGCTATTAGAGTCTTAGGACAGATTTTTCTGTGGAATTGTCAACCGCACCATCTAACAGCCAACATAAACCATTAGTAATACATCTTGATACAGTGTAGGCTGCTTTTTGTTTAAGTGAGTTTATTATTATTCGTACCATATGCGATTGAATCGAGTAGTGTCAAGTGTGCTCATCATGGATTCAAATGCAGTCCCATTTGAATGTTTTTGGGTAGTTGGAGAAAATTTCCCACTACTTGAGAAAACTTGAAGACAATACTCATCTCTTTTTTGGTTTTATTCGGAGGGCATTATCTACAAGGAATACATAGCAGGAGGTCAAGTTGTGAGTCAACAGTACCACAAAGACAAAAGGGAAATTCTTCTAAGGTTTCAGCATGTCAGACTGACCATGGCTTAATTCAATGACTAGTTCCTTCTCCATAATGAGCCACTCACAATGCGATTGCTATAAAGCATTTTTTGATGAGAAAGAAAATGTGACTGATCTGTATTACCTTCGCTATTTCCTGTTCCCAAAATTAAAAGGCCATGATACTGACTTAGTTCCACAAAATTAACATTTTAAAAGAAATTCTAAAAGGGAACTTCAACCAAGGCATCCAGAAACTGTACAACCATGTGTGAACTTAGAAGGGATGTATACAGAAAAATAAACAATATTTGCAATTTATTTTCTGTAACTAACTTTTTTCATATTATTTTTTTCATGCTAGTCCTAAAACTTAGTAGTTGTACTATGTATTTCCCGAGGTTAGTCTACTCACTTCTTTGAGTTTTGGCTCTTGGATTTAAAACTACGAGGCCCATCCAGAAATGAAGTTTCCCAATTTTTTAAATAAAAAGAAAACATTACATGAAAAACTTTTTGGCACCCGATACAGCAATGTTTGAGCTAATTTTTGATACAATCACCACCAGAATTGAGACACCTGTCATATCATGGGATCGTTCGTTTTCTATACTAATATAATAAAGCTGAAGAGTTTGTGTTTGTGTATTTGAACGTGCTAATCTCTGGAACTACCAGTCGGATTAGAAAAAATATTTTTGTATATGATAGCCAGATTCAAGAGGAATAATTTAGGCTATGTTAAATTTCTGAGAGACCACTCTGTTCCCTGCATTTAGGCCCTTTGGCACAAATCTACACTGTTTCACCGATCTGAACCAAAATGTGTATACTTAGCCTTTGGAACCCTGCGAGTAACACTGTTTACATGGAATTTCGGAGAGACCACCAGTGGCGTAGCTAGACTTGAAGGGGCCCCGGGGCAAGAAGTTGAAATGGGGCCCCCTCACTATCTTTTGAAAACCTGACCTAACTGCAGGCCTTTAATATTAATAATGTTCGAAGATAAGAACTTATCAAAGTGACTTTATGCACTTTTCGAATTCCTCCCCACTTGCCACTTCCCATTTTCTAGAAATATTTAATTTATACATTGGGTGTTGGCTCCATAAAATGTCCTATATAATTATGATAAATAATAGCTATCGCTTTTCAATTTCAGAAATTGTGATATCGTAATAAGAAAAATACGTCTACACAAATACCAATTAGAAAGATACGAGAACTGCATGTAAATATATATTATAGGCTAAGTACACATATTTGTTATTTTATTACTGACATATGGAGCTAGAGTAGAAAACAAAAGGGAGCAGATAGGATCGTCTATGAAGTACTAGGCTTTGAAAATAAAATCCATGCCAGGTCTAAAGCTCAAAATTATAAATATATTGTACAAATGACTTGAAATAAAATAAATCTATAAATTTTTACTCATTGTTTATAAAAAGATTGTTGAGTATTATTATTAAACAAACTATTTAAAACAAATAAACTTATCAACTAACCTAATTTACACAAAACTTTTTTTCCTACTCTTTGCATCTGCAAACATGTTAATTACCGGTGCATATGAGAAGTTAAGTTTTCGAGCTCTTTCATTTTCAATCGATAAAAGGGCCAACCCACTTATGTTCTTGACTCATTGTGCTTCTTAGGTAGGACTTGATAATTTTCAGCTTGGAAAAAGATCTTTCTGCCTCAGCCACTGTGATAGGTACAGTCAAGAACATAAAACAAGCAGTACACACGTCAGGATAGCTTACAACCAGAATGGGATTTTCAATGTAGAGGAGGTCTATCAGTTGCTTAACAGTCGACATTTTCTTAATTTTTGAGGAAAAAGATGCACGCACACTGGAAATTTGTGCAGGAAATGTTGGCAACACATCATAAGAAATAGTCTCGGCGAAACCTTTTGCCTCTTAAACAGTTCGTCAACTGGAGACATTTAGATACGATGTTCAGTTGCTGCAAAATCTTTGTTTGTACAACTAACAGAAGCACAAATTCAAAACTTTCAATTTTCTTTTTCAATCCTATTGCATCATTCCTTTCTTTTGCCTTATTACTTGTCAAAATAAGTTTGGATAGCTCTCTTAATATATCGCCAAACCTCTCCTTTAAAGAAAAAACAGCATTGTACCTTCCCGACCATCTTGTTGGGTTGAGTGTTTATAATGTTATGTTTGCATTTTCAGATACATCTTGCAGCACCAGCCAGTGTTTGATACTGTGTCCAAAATAGTTGTAGTCATTTATTACATCCTTGGCTTCTACAGCGTCTTTCAACGCCAGATTTAAATTGTGACTTGTACGAAATATGCATGTGGCGCAACTTCTTGAATCTTTTTCTGCACTCCATTGTATACTCCACTCATTAGACTTGCGCCGTCATAACCTTGGCCACGACATTTTTTTTCAATTCAAGACCTTGATCTTTAATAGATTCCACTATTTCACTTGCCAATCCAAATACACTTTGATCTTCTACTTTTGTAAAATAAGTAAGTTAAACGGCATTTACCACTTTGACGTACCTGAAAACTTCACTTAACTGATCAACTTAACGTATATCCTGTGTTGTATCCATAATAACAGAGAAATAAGGAGAGCCCTGTATTTCATATTTGATTTCTCTCAGTATCGTACGGTACTTCATCTCCCATCAAAGAAATAACTTCATTTTGGATGCTAGGGCTTAAATAGTTTACACTTTCTGCTGGCTTTTGCAAAAGGGTTTTAGTACAGGGAAATAGTCAGACAGGAGTTCTATTATAGACAAGAAATTTCCTTTATTTGGATCTTCCATTTTACTACTTCTTCCGCGGAAAGCAAGGATACAGGTGGCCAACGTTAATGAAACATTAACTATTCTTTCTAGAACGTTCCTCCAGTAATTTTTCTCTTCTTTTAACTGTTTTTCTAAAGCATCACTCATTGTTTCATCATTCATCCGATTGTTCATGAGTTTTAATTCTATCAGAAAGATGTTTCCAGTCGTTTAGTCCCGTACTACCGAAAGTGTTCTCTGAATGTTGTGGGAGTCCCGTACTACCGAACGTGTTCTCTGAATGTTGTGGGAACACACAACATGGTTGACAGTAGATACGGTCTAACTTTTACGAATAGCAAAGCCAGAGTCAGTTACGTTTCATCCCAGAACCTGATATAAAACTGTAGTCATTAGTTGAAAATATTTTAAAGCCTCGTTCATCAGGCTGTTTTCGAAAGGGACCACGAGGTTGACAAGGTTCTGATGCTATGATTAACCTTTTCATTGCTGGATTATTGACGGGACAGGGAAATTCAATATTGTCTTGCAAAACATAATTTTCATCGTGTCTAGTTTCAGTCAAGCTCACTGCGTCCTGACTGACTGACTGATCAAGACAGGCCACTATGAGTGGTCGGAACATCGATTTTATGTACTTCAGACTGTTGATGAGCGTCAACATCTGAAAAAGAAATGCATAGTGAATAATAGTGAGCAATAAAATTTAGTGTAATGGTGCATAGTTGATTGTAGTATTTTATTTGTAGAAACAGATTCAACTAACTGTTGAACTAAGCTGTCTAACTGATTATTGGTTGGTTAACGGGACAAAAAGACTGTGTCACAAATGATAGTCGTCCGTTGAAACGATGCATACTGTATACCCGATACCGTATGATTTTTAATGTGAAGTGTAAAACGATCAAATGTGCTCAGTCCAAGTGAAGTGAATCAACCGTCGCAATTCGCAAACCGCTTCATTGTTTGTTTTTATCACACATTCTATGCTTCTTATAATATTAACGTAATATGATATTAGTTTGTTATAAAATATTACGTCCTGACCAAATTGTTAATGGAAGTCTTAATAACAATAATTTTACTCTGCTTAACAACTTATAACTTCTTCTTACCTTCATTATTTTCATATTCTTCGTTTGATCTTGTTTCTGCATCGAAACGTACTCTAAACCTGATTGAGTTTGAGGTTGCAACCATGCAGTTAACGATTTAGTACAAGCACGAACCGTCTCCTCTTTTTTTCTTTTATCCTTCCTTCTTTTAGCTCCACTTTCATAAGTACGTTTCATAGCGTCGTTAAAAAAATAACACAATGTAAGCTACAACTTAAGTTCAGTCACTTAATCGGGAACCGCTGTGGCGACGTACCAACTACACTACTGCTACTAATCTGCTACTGTCCATTGCTGTGGTGTGATGTCCCAGTGGAGGGGGAAGGGGGGAAAGATGAGTCATGGTCATGCGCTGAATGGGGAACAAGGCATTGTCCGTCCGGCGCCTGGGTCGGGCGTCCGGCTATCAAAAATACTCATAGAATACCACACAAATCGATGGATATATCTTACATACAGATTGCACTGAGCGTGACTAGTTTTTAAACACAAGTTTAGACGCATAGTTCAGAACAATTGGGGCCCCTGAACTGAATTGAATTCTCAAATATGTTTTCTAGTACTACTTTTAATAATTATCATTTATTTGTAATTTTTATTTTAGGGTTTGGGGGCCCCCTAAACTCGGGGGCACCGGGGCGGTGCCCCGCTTGCCCCATTGTAGCTACGCCACTGGAGACCACTCCAGTTCCTGCATTTAGGCCCTTTGGCAGAAATCTACACCGTTTCATCGTTCTGAACCAAAATTTGTATACTTACCCTTTGGAACGCTGCGGGTAACACTGTCTACTTTAAATTTCGGACGAACCACTCCATTCCCTGCATTTAGGCCCTTAGACACAAATCTACACAGTTTCACCAATCTGAACCAAAACGTGTATACTTACCCTTTGGAACACTGCGAGTAACACTGTTTACACGAGATTCCGGACAGACCACTCCATCCCCTGCATTTAAGTCCTTCGGCACAAATCTACACCGTTTCACCGATCTGAACCAAAATTTGTATACTTACCTTTGGAAGCCTGGAAATAACACTGTCTGCATAAAATTTATGACAGACCAGTCCATTCCCCACATTTAAGCCCTTTGGCACAAATCTACACCTTTTCACTGATTTGAACCAAAATTTGCATACTTACTTTTGGAACCCTGCGGGTAACACTTGTCTGCATGAAATTTATGACAGACCAGTCCATTCCCTGCATTTAAGCCCTTTGGCACAAATCTACACCTTTTCACTGATTTGAACCAAAATTTGCATACTTACTTTTGGAACCCTGCGGGTAACACTTGTCTGCATGAAATTTATGACAGACCAGTCCATTCCCTGCATTTAAGCCCTTTGGCACAAATCTACACCTTTTCCCCGATCTGAACAAAATTTGTATACTTACCCTTTGGAACCCTGCGAGTAACACTGTCTGCATGAAATTTCGGACAGACCACACTATTCCCTGCATTTAGGCCCTTTGTCAAAAATCTACACCGTTTCACGGATCTGAACCAAAATTTGTATACATACCCCTTGGAACACTGCGGGTAACACTGTCCACTTTAAATTTCGGACAGACCACTCCACTCCCTGCATGTATGCCCTTTGGCACAAATACCAGAACGTAAGAGGACTACGGACCAAATCCAATACTTTATTTTTAAATACACTGTCAAATAACTATGATATTATTTGTCTTTCAGAAACATGGCTTCTTGAGGGTGTAAGCAGTTCTGAGCTCTTTGATGACAGATATATTGTGTATAGGAAAGACCGAGATTTTTCTTTAAGTTCCAAGAAAGATGGTGGTGGAATTTTAATAAGTGTTAAAAGTACAATACATTCGAAGAGAATGCCAATGTTAGAATCGGATACCGAATCATTATGGATTAAAGTTTCATTCAACAACAGGGAATGTTAGATATGTGTTCCATACTTTCCACCGAATTCCAATATAGAAGCATACAAATCATTTTATGAGAAAATAGAAGAAAATATGCAGTTATTTAAAGATTACGATATTTGTATCATTGGTGACTTTAATTTACCGGAAGTAACTGATAAATCTTACAATCTATTGAAGGGTTCAAACAAATCCAAAGAGTTACAGAATTGTTTGCACCTGCTGAATGCCAGGCTGTTTAACGATATAAAGAATGTTAATGGGAGAACTCTTGATTTAATAATCAGTAACATTGACCAGTTGCATATCCTGGAAGAAACCGACCCCTTAGTCCGATTAGATGAAAATCATCCAGCATTGCAAATTATATACAAACAGGGAAAAATAACCAGATCACATGAAAGTTCAACCTATGAATATAACTTCCTCAAGGCAGACTTCTTAAAATTGTATGAATTAGTGAAAAAATGCAATTGGGATAACATGAATAATTGTAGAAATGTAAACGAAGCTGTTGATATCTTTTATGACAAAATATACTCTATAATTGACCAGTGCGTTCCAAAGACTAAACATTACAAGCGCACATATCCTGTTTGGTTCACTCAGTCCATAATATCAAATTTAAAGCTAAAGGAAAAATATAGAAAAAAGAAAAATTTATCCGAATATTACTTAAATAATTATACTCAACTGATAGGTAAGACAAGGAAAGACAGAGTGAGGAATGAAGATGTTAGGAAGGAAGTTGGGATGGGAAAACTAAATGAGAGAATTGAGAAGAATAAACTAAGGTGGTTTGGACATGTAAAGAGGATGGAGGAAAATAGAATACCAAGACAGATGCTGGAGGCGAAGTGCAAGGGTAAGAGAGCAAGGGGAAGACCTAGAACAAGGTGGATTGATTCAGTGAAGAACAGCGTGAGAAAAAGAAATCTGGACTGGGACAAGATCGTGGAAGAAGAATGGTGGAAGGAAAGAAGAAAGTGGAGAAGTGCCATAAATACCCCGACCCGGCAGGAGCTGGATAAGGGGAAATGATGATGATGACTCAACTTAGATCTAAAACTAAAATAGACATAAAAAAAGCATATGATGACTATGTAGCTCTTACTGAGCGGAACATGGAAAAAGATAGCAACAGCTTCTGGAACTTAATAAAAAATAGAAAGGAGCGTAAAGGATCAGGATTGGCGATGGAATATGAAGGTAAAGAATATTGTAAATCACTGGAAATTGCCAATTGTTTCGCTGACTATTTCAAATCAGTATATTCGCAAACTATTCCCAACTATAATTTGAACACAAACAGCAATAACGTAAAGCAACATTATTTTCAAAATTATTTGGTTATATCTGAAGTCACCGAGGATATGGTTGAATTCGCCATTAAGAAACTAAAACCAAAAAAGTCAGCGGGGCCTGATGGGTTACCACCATACCTCTTTAAAGGCTGTAAGGAATATATTACTAAACCACTGACTATAGTATACAATCTCATACTGAAGACCAGCACATTTCCAGATAAATGGAAACATACAAAAGTAACACCAATTCTAAAATCCGGAAACTCAGTTCAGATTAAGAATTACAGACCTGTAGCTGTATCGTCATCTCCAGCTAAGATATTTGAGAGTATTTTGTATAGTCATATTTTTCAACATGTTAAAGTGATCATTTCTCCATATCAGCATGGATTTATACCAAACAGGTCAACCGTGACTAACCTTATTAATTTTACGCAATTTGTATCCACGGAGCTAGATCACAAAGGCCAAGTAGATGTAATATATACTGACTTTCAAAAGGCATTTGACAAAGTGGATCATGACGTACTCATCACTAAACTATCAACGTATAATTTTTCTGAACCACTGTTTCGTCTGCTGATTTCATACCTGAAGAACAGAACACAAGTTGTGAAATATAAAACGCAACTATCCAAAGCATTTCCCACCAACTCAGGAGTTCCTCAGGGATCTAACTTAGGACCATTACTATTCTTATTATTTTTAAACGACATCTCTGATAAAGTTCAACACTCCGAAATTTTATTATTCGCAGACGATATAAAATTATATAAATCAATACGTGACCCTTACGATTGTATCAAACTTCAAAATGATTTAAATGAACTAAACCTATGGACGAAAGAAAATAAATTGCCATTTAACATCAGTAAATGCAAGCAAATTAATTTTACTAGGCGAAAAAATTACATAAAGTTTCACTATGACATTGACGGGGAAGGCTTACTAAAAATTCATGAAGTTCAGGATCTGGGAATTGTATTTACCAATGATCTGAATTTTCAAAGACATATAGAGGAAATTGTCTCTAAAGCACATAAATGCATGGGATTTGTAATAAGAAATTCATTTAATTTCTCCTATGGGATTTTAATATTGCTCTTTAATGCCTTCATCAGATCACAACTAGAATATGCTTCAGTTATATGGAATCCATACACATTGAAACATAATAAGCTTATAGAGAACATCCAAAAGAAATTCTTAAAATATGTATATTACAAAAGATTTGGCTATTATCCCTCTTACGAATCGTACACATTTATATTACAGTCCTTCAATGTCAGAAAACTATCTCACAGGCGAAATTGTCAGGGCCTGCTTTTTCTCTATAAAATAGTAAACAATAAAATTGACGACGCTAAAATTCGAGAGAGAATTACGTTATATGTACCAGCTGTGAAACCTAGTAGATTCCGAAACATTTTCTTTATTCCGAGAGTTCACACAGACAACCATAAAAACTCGCCGATTAACAGAATTTTATCCCACTATAATAAAGTTCATCATCTTGACTTAGATATTTTCAGTATGTCAGAAAACCAGTTTGCAGCGTCCTGTGATAAACTGCTAGATGTCTTGTAATATATTGTACTGTATTCAGCCCTTTTCTTCTTCTTATTATTATTATTTATAACTTGTTTCTCTATCTATCGGCCCGATTCTGTAAGAAATGGTTAAGCTATAACAAGTCTTTAGGACCCGTAAAGACTGGTTAGCAGTCGAATTGGTATTCTGTAACGCCAAATCGCATCCATGTTGTGACGTAGGTCTTACCGCTGAACCATCCACCGTAAAGGCATGTTCCGAGGACTTGTTAGCCGTTTTCTAGTCAATGGTTAGCTTATTTTCAACGAAAAATCAAAGATGGAAGCGAACAGCTGATATGTATGTTATCACTTAATGGCTTGAATATTAAGTTATTCATTAAAGATGGTCTAAGGTAAGTGCAAAACAATATATTTTTGATTCTTCAAGTTGTGCAAATATCTTTCTTTGACGATTATGGTAAATAGCATACCGGTACTTTTTATGAGTAATGTCCCGTGTAATGTTATTTAACTTGCACTTTTATTTTTGTTTTCAGATGCAGTAAGCGATCTAAAACGATTATTTGATGGAGAAGAAACTGAAGCGCTATTTTACTACTTTGGAAATAATTAGCTTTCATTTTAATTGCAGAATTCGAATCATATTTGCGGAAGCTTGTAGTCAGTAGTCCTCCAAGCTTGTTTCTAGGTTCTGGAAATAATTGCTGTCTGGAGTTTAAAGACACCTACCTAATGTGCGGCAACTGTGCTTTTAATTATTTAAATTAAGGCTGCAAATGTTACATTTCTTCTCGGCCTTGGCCTATGCCAATTATAATTAACTTAATTGTGGTGAAGAGACATGACAATATAATTATCATAATGGACTTTCACAAACTGAAATTAACTCATTTACCTAAGAGAATGAGGGGAAATGTTATCTCCATCGTCAGAACTGGTAGTATCAAAGCTTTCAATCCTGATCCAGTAAGTATTTAAACAATAGGCTATCGTTTAAAACCTTGGCAAATAGCCTTAGTAGGCAGGCTGGAACATAAAGAGTACCAGTATTGTACTATGCTTTCATATTGAACTAATGAGGGAAGTTAATGTTACATACATGTAATGCATGCAGTCGATTAACAGTGTAGGGGAGAAATAAGAAATATCAGACCCCAAATGAACTAAAGTTTTTGGTCAGTCTGCTTGGCAAGTTGTCATTGCGAAGGGAGGACTTTCATGTAAAAGATTACATTGCATGCTACTGCTGGAAACTAAAACCTTAGCACTGGCTACACGTAGTTGCTCTAAATGTGTCACCTGAGCCCAGTATGTGATACTAGGATCTGTATTCCATTTGGCCTGAAGCAGCATCTGCTGAGAATTGCAATACAAGGACTATGTTTTTTTTTATAGAGTCTCTTAATTACTCATGTGAATTGTTTCTGTAGACACTCATATGGTGTATTATCAGTAGGCAATTAAAATGTGATAAATCTTATTGCTGTTATAGGTGATTCTGGCCACTTGGTTGAGTCTGTTATTTATTCCAAATTTAAATCCTGCTAGGCTAGATTGTTCTTATGAGGAATAAACATCACAAATGTTCCAAATAGTTCTCACAGTTTTAATAACCTGGTATGACACAGCTCGGTCATCTAAATGGATCAGATGAGAAAGAAAATTCACAACATGGTGCTTTGGGAGTTTGTCTAACATCAAGGTACGTTAATTTTCTTCATTTCATTGTGTTATCATTTGAGAACTAACCTAAATGCAACAAGGTGTAAAGCTTTCCAAGAGTGGAGTTTACCTGAACTGCAGTAAAAAATTCTTAAACTACTCAAATTAGTCAAAATACCTGCAGTAATGGTATCTTGAGACAATATAGTAATAGATGTTTACTCCTTCGCTGTCTGTAACCCACCCAGCCATTCCAAATAGGATCACGACTTATGTAGATGAAATTCCGTCTGACTTTGTCATTTTTAGCACCATGTACAGTACTGCCAACCACACGTATTCGATACTATATCGCATCCGGCAGACCAATGGTTTACGCCTAGACCAACAATTGTTGGGTAGCGTTAGCTAATATAAACACCCCTGGTTTTTGTTACGCACAGTGGGGGTAGTCACGCGTCAGTAATCTTTATCCAGGCCAATGGTTTAGCCAATTATCTTTTTTCACATAATTACAAAGGTGTCATGTGGTGTATTTTGTATCAAACATGTTGGCAACGTAATATGACGTCAATTTGTCAGCCACAAACATCTGCCGTCGTTAACCAAGCTACAAATAAAAACCATCATTTAAACAATATTAGTGAAATTTGACTTTTTTTTAAGGGTGGAACTACGAGGTCATCTACCCCTATGATTTATTATTAATGTAGTTATTGTTTTAAGGGGCAGAACTGCGAGGTCATCTGCCCCTATTCTGAATGTAAGCGGAACACAGATTATACACTTGCAGCAGACATGAATGCGGCTTTTACATATCTTGTGTCCTTGTTTCATCTTCTGGGCGATTACTTATTGAAATTACAAACCCTGGTCACTACTGCACCTCATATATGTGCTAAGGTTCGTAAATATATGTTTTTATTTATTGCTATTTTAAAAACGACAGCCATGTTTCGACAGCGCTTGTATCTCGTTCAACTGTCAACAAGGTGCACTTCAGCGGCACACACCGAGGCGCACACATTGTTGCGAACATGTGAGATACAAAATCACCATTGATAAAAAGAAGTGAGATACAAAATCACTGTTGATCAAAAAAAAAAAATCATCTGGACGCGTTAGGTTGTAACCATTGTCAAAACTCACTGGTCTGAGCGTGTTGGCTGTAACTATTGTCAAAAACCATGGGATTCGACAAAACGAAGGTTAGAATGGCTGGATGTTGGTGTGGCATAGTACCGCAAGGGCGAGGTTGGCAGAACTGTTTTGATTATGATTGATGTGAATAGTGGCGGCCACAGCTGAAATTTTGCCTGGATAAGTCTTGATCCTATTTGGGATGATTGGGTGGGTCACAGACAGCGGAGGAGGAAACATCTATTAAAACATCATTCCCCGATTTATTTCTCATCGTTTGATAAGGTACTATACAGAATGTTATCGCTCGTTCTATTTTCATTCAGTGCTACCAAACATTTGCCACGCTGAGCATGTCTTTTGTCTGAAATTAGCTAAAATACCTTTTCTCTCCTACTGCTGAGCTCTCAAGGTGAAGTGTACAGCTAAACGCCGGAATCTGTATGGTGCGTTTTATAATAGTAATTAAAAAAAAAATGCATACCAATGGCTTCTGCCTGGGCCAATAATAGGTGGAGGGCTGCGTTAGCCATGTGCACGAATACACCCCTGGTTTTTGTCTCGCAAAGTAATGTTTGTTGTGCACTGCTGTAATTGATGATTTTTGTGAGAGTGAAATTTCTTAAAACCAATCCAATGGGCTTTGCCTATACCAATAATTGCTACATAGCCGTTAGCCATACGCCTGGTTTCTGTCATGCACAGTGGGGCAATCGTGCATCAATAATCTTTATCCAGACCAGACCTGTGTGGTGTATTTTGTATCCCACATGTTGGCAACTGTGGTGATAGTTTAAAATATGAATACACTTATCTTCCGTTTAGTCAATACTTTTTTGTGTGTTTATTTACGCCCTAGGACATTAACTAGACGGAACATGTATTTCAAATTTTAAACTTTCGTCAATACGGACCAATCGTGAACAATGTTAACCCCAACCTGTGGTGATGTCAATGTGTGCGTCTTATAAATAGTTGAAGAGACCTCGTTGCACTGTCGAACATGGCTGCCATCGTTGAATGAGCAATAAATATTAATACATATTTCTCGTGCAGTAGTGACCGAGGTTAGTAATATCAGTTGGCGATGTCCCCCAGAAGACGAAACCAGGCATGAAAATCTTCCATTTGTACTTACATCTTAGGAATTTTAAAGATCATATTTGTCCCACCATGGTCTCTGCACAGCTGAAGAAATCAAGCGAATCCACCTCACTTCATGATCTGGGCCTGAATGATACAAACGCATCTGTTTGAACCATTTTTTTTTATCGTTCTAATGACAGGCTCATCCCGCAGCTGCAAAATGTGGGAATCTTAAACAGTGTTAGGTTTCAACACGATGGGGTGCCGACTCACTTCGCAGTGGCTGTTCGACAACGTCTTTGGGAATCGCTGTTTCATATCACATGCAACACCATCATTCTGTGACTAAGCAATTGGTAATGCATTCTTAACGAGAGGTATGGCATGTCAGCTGTTCGCTTATGTCAACGAGTTGATTACTCTGACTCTCAAACTCCGGTCTATCATGCGAAATACGAGGTTCATTTGGAGGCTTTTATATGCTGGTCTACCAAATTAATGTACACTTGTATTATTTGCTGGGTAACTTTATTGTATTTTTAGTGGTGATCGAAATGACAGACTACATCAAAGTCGTCTGCCTGACTGAGTAATAAATGAGATTATTAATCTGTAAACTGAAGATGGTTCATACTTTGCATGACATGAGGTTAGGCGTTCCTTAGTGTGTTGTCCATTTGTGACGATTGAGTCTGATAAGTGATTGCATTTATTGGTCTTGCTCAGTAGTATAGGAAGGGCAGTTTTCTCATTTCTTGAGAGTATTTCCAGACACTACCCAACATGGAAATTTAGCAAAATACTACGCAAGACTGCTCCTCAAAAAAAGAAAAGAAAAAAAACATTACCGGTTTTATTATTTAAAATAATTATTCTTGTTTTCGCATAAGTATGTAGCCGGATTAAATTGTTTTGTTACACTATAATGGCTAACTTGAGTTTAAGAATGTAGTGTATAGGCTACACGAATACATCTCCAGGTCATGATACAAAAATAAATCTGGAAATTTGTTTATAATTTTTTGTCACAGTACTGGTAACAATATCAGGGATTGATTTTCAATTTTCCAGGATTCTCTGCCAAAAATTCTGTGAAACAACTTCCAGTGCCCTGGTCTGAATGAGACGACGAAGAAACAAACTGAATTTGATTGCTCTGTAAACTGCTGTATTTTCAAATGTTTAATTTTATGTTATAAATTAAATGTTCTATTTGAATAATAATTTGTTAAAGAAACCATTGTGTATGATTTGAGCCTTGCTTCCTGAACTGCTGCAATCCTAACACCAACTGTTCCTACCAGAACCAGTAGGCATTCCTCCTAATTCACGAGGTTTCTGTTTTCCTCCTTTATGTCCTTATGAAGGTTCTGCAATTAGAAAGTAGACTGTTTCATACTACTGTATGTGATAAGAATGTCAAGAATTGAGGTGAGAGTTATGTTATCCACATAATATTTCAATTTAGTTAGTCTTATCTCATTCCCAGTAGTAGTAGTATTTAGGGACAAGGTGTTGCCTTTGGGGACATGCTAGGGATGGATCAACCCCTGCCCCCTACTCCCCAGAGATTTCTAATCTGCATGGTGCTGATACAAACCTCTGTTTTCTCTCTCCCCCCTTTCCTTCATGTAATAATACATTGAGTGCGAGGATCAAAGGTCATACTGTTAGTTGAGTGCCTCCTCCCTTCTGTGTAGAATCTTGGAGCATTGAGTTACAGTATTGAGATTGCTATGCCCTAGGGCCATATAGAGACGAAAGGATTAGGCTAGGTAGAATATATTGAATTTAAAAGAAGGGTAATAAATAACTTCATCTGAAGAAAACTGGAATAAATTCCATTAAGTGGTAAATATTGCTAAAATGTAGAATGTAGTTTTATTCTGGGATAAGGGGTTAGAAGCACATCAATGGCCTACTGATACTTGCTTTCTACTAATTTGCAAACTTGTAACTTAACATGTAGACCTATCGTACGCAAAAGTCCCAGACTTATAAATTGACTGGTGTAACGGATTCTATGGTTAGTTCCAGTGGCATGAGCTGCTCTTCATCATTCCAGGTGCAACAGATCCACATAATGCACCCATACCCCACTCCTTTCTGCTCACAGTTCTTAAAGTGAGAAGTACCTTTAAGGAGAATAATACTAAACTGCAGTCTAAATGATCCTGATCTTGGCTTCCTACAATTTCCACGGACCTCTTGCCACCTCAGTTTTATTATTGAAGGCTGGTATTATGATGGATCATTAAATCACTCTTGGACTTTCTTGGCTGCAGCCAGAGGAGCAATGTGGTGTTCTGACTAGAACAGACTAACACTAAAGTAGGCCTACCGTGAAGAAAAACTGGCATACCATTAACTTCTATTGTGTTACTGCCCAAAGAGTTGATACCTCATTCTTGGAGATTTTTGAGCATTATTCTAAATGTATACACCTATTCTTAACAGTATTGTTGTTCATGTGTTAAACTGCTCTCAGTAGTCAATTAGGCCCACAGGTAAGTTGCCCAATAGCTTACTGGCCACATAAAACATTTATCTTAAGTTTCTGTTACAGTTCATAATGTAATCAACCAGAAAACACGCTATTTGATTCCTACTAAACTAAAACGAATATTTATGTGGACAGGCAATGTAATTTCTCTTCGAAAGGGAGTTGGGTGTATAAGGTTGACATGATCCGTTGAATACTATAAATAAGATACCCCTAAATAAAATAAGGTATTAATTAAGGCAATAGCTAAATAAATTCCTAACTGAAATAGATATTCATGTGAACAGACAGCGTAAATGTTTTCGCAAATGGGGTTAGGTGTACCGTATCTTATCAGGTTGAAGTAATCCGTATGAATGGTCAATGCATACAATAAATAAAACACCATAATAGGCGAAAGTATGGGTTAAGGCAATACGGAACATAGGAAATAGTTAAAAATAAAATGATAAAAACTAATTGCGATATAGAGTGGTTTGAAATACGTTGAAATAACGCGCCAATCGATTTACCCGTCATCTAGTGGAAGGCTTTCGTACTATGAAGATGGCTATGAAATCCTGATCCTGAACTCGTAACAAGCGTCATAACAATGTGCCTTACAGAATACCACTTTGAGCCTCGCTAGCCATTTGTTGTTATGCCTATGGTTATGATTCCGTCGTAACCATTTTGGTGGGTTGTTAAGGAGTGAAGTTACAGAATCGGGGTGTATATCTTCTCTTTATGTATCTTTTGTTTTTCTATTTATATATTGTTGTATATTATATGATTCTAGTAGTGAGCAATGTAATTGGGGCTTCCTGTAATGTTCACAACATAAATAAATAAATAAATAAATAAATAAATCTACACCTTTTCACCGATCTGAACCAAAATTTGTATACATACCCTTTGGAACCCTGCGAGTAACACTGTCTGAATGAAATTTCGGACAGACCGCTCCATTACCTGCATTTAAGCCCTTTGGCACAAATCTACACCGTTTCACCGATATGAACCACATTTTGTGTACTTTCGCTTTGGAACCCTGTGGGTGACACTGTCCACTTTAAATTTCGGACAGACCACTCCATTCCCTGCATTTAGGCCCTTTATCACAAATCTACACTGTTCATCCTAATTGCACCAAATTTTACATACACTTTGAATCCCTGGTGGTAACACTGTCCACTGGTTATTTTGGACAACGCTCTCCATTCCCTACATTTAGATTATCAAACGAACTGAACTTGAAAACCATGTATTAAGGCCCTAGAACCATTCATGTCCGTAGTAGTGTAACTGTAAGAGTATTTTAATAAGTCTATTGTTAACTGGTAACTCGGGCTGCTTCAAGTCGCAGAATTGCGAAAATAGTTAAATCTTGCGCTGCTTATAAATTGCAGTCACGGGGAGTAATTAGTGCAAAAAGATTTCTTAGGCCCCTTAAAACAGTTATCATCATGAACATAATTATGCTTCTGTATACGTGCAATGGTGTTGGTGCAATACATTGAGGTTATCAGCTGCAATAAGCATGGGTGCTTACAAATTTACCTTAATTTATTCCGAAACTTATCGTTGAGCGCTATGTGGCGATAAATGATACTATTGCTACCTCAGGAGCTCGGGACAGCTGAAGTTTGCCAAAGTGTTCTGATTATTTTCCTACGGCACTATGCGACAAAAGGCGACACTATTGGTCTCTACATTTCTAACAGACAATAAGATATAGGCCTTAGGCAGTGTCTTTTATTTCACTTACTCCTCTTTCTAATCATTTTTAGAAATTTGTTTGTAAATTACATGTGTCAGTGCTGTAGTTAGTAAATAGCCGTTTCCCTATTCATTATTATCATTATGGGAAAATGACCTAAATGTTACGTCCATTATACTGTATTGCTTATCACCCCCCACTACAACCACCACCACCACCATCACAAAAAGTTATATTTAAAAAATATTTCTTTTCTGGTAGTTTAAGTATCATGTGGCAGTTCTGTAGTAGTATTCATTATCATCCATAAAACAAATAAATCCACCGGGCGAAGCCGGGCACTACTACTAGTTCATTTATATGTATAGACAAGGCAATCCAATTGTTACTTAAATAATTAACTTAGTACGTCAATATGGAAGCACTCAATAAACCAATATGGTTATGTTTAAAACAAACTACTGCATGTTATTCCTGTGTCGTAAAAGTCTGCCGCCTTGGAATGCAACCTCTTGCCTCATGATTACAGAACTCAGCAGCTATTTTCCACAAATATTGCAATCCTTGTTGCATGAAATTATCACTAACACCTGCTGTTCAAGAATTCTGTGCCAGGTGGGTGCCGAAAAATCTGACACCCAACCACAAAATCCAGCGCTTAGGAGTTCGGCTCTTATACAGCCCCAGCGATTTCCATATTTTCTTGCACTTCAAGGAATTCATGTCCTCCGGTCACCATTATTACACTGACGAAGAGTTGAAGATAAATGTCACACACTGGTTCCATTCCCAAGCAGCAGACTTCTTCAATACAGGGATACAAAAGCTGATCCCATGATATGACAGGTGTCTCAATTCTAGTGATGTCGAAAACTAGCTCAAAGATTGCTGTGTCTGGTGTCAATAAAGGTTTTCATGTAATTATATTTTCTTTTTAATTAGAACAAGCTGTCTCCGGGATGCGTTGCAATGCAAATCAAAAAATATGTTGGCGTTGTAATTTTGTATGTTGAAATGCTTTTGGATACACAATTATTTTTTTTCTTTTTCCATTAACTGCCTCTAAAGTATTGTAAAATGGATTTACTAAGTCAAAAACCCTTGCAGGAGTTAATACAATTACTCGCCAAAGTTTCATCGCAATCATATGAATGGTTTATGAACGCATACGGGACTTTGTTGAAATGATTCGCGCGCCGTCACTCATTCGTTGAAACTGCTCGTGCGCTACCTATTGTAAAATGGATTTACTAAGTCAAAAAACATCATGGGAATGTACACAAGTTACCCAAGGTTCATCACAATCGGATGAATGGTATATGAATGCATAAAGGACACACACACTCATAGAAACTATCGCGTAACATTCATTTTTATATATAGAAATATAGGAAACTTAATTTCTGGATGGGCCTCATAAACAAGACAGAAATAAAGAAGAAAAAAAGAAGGATAACTGCAGTTATCAAGAGTGAACTCCTTCTTTGTTTCAGAGATTATACATTCATCCATCTCACGAGGTAGCATGGATCAGTATCTACTTAACATAGCTTGAACTACATATACTGTACATTACTTATCAGGTGAAAAATCTGATTTGAAATTAGTGTTGTCATGAAAAATCAACAATTTAATAACATTTCCCTCTCCTTTCTTTTATGAAGGGTGCATGCCTTCACATCCTGACAGCATAGAAAGATAAATAGATTAGAATGTCAAGGAAGGAAGGAAGATTGTAGTTTTACGTGACCGTGAATCTTGTGATTATGAGCCACGGGACCTCCTTTTTTACGTGGAATCCGAACCACAGGACATGGCATTTCACATCGAAAATCTCACATGCATTGATCGGGAATCGAACCCGGACCGCCTTGGTGAGAGGCATACAGCTAGACCGCTGAGCCACCACGCCCCCCGATTAGAATGTCAGTCCCTATGAGTAATCATTGGACAAAATCAGGATACATGGAGCCTAATCTAATTTACACTTCAGTAACTACAATGGACATTCAGCCTAGAAGTTTAGGATGCCTGACATAATACTCTCATTACAAAAAGTCAAACATATTTGCAGATTACCTACCAATGTCTTTCATTCCTGTTTTGATGGTAAGTATTTTGTTTAAATCATGGCAACCCTGCCTTCTTCATAGCTAGGGGCATTTGACTCACAGCCACCAACATCCACCAGTAACAATTCTGGTTCTAAAAGATGCTGCCACCAAGAAGTGGGACCGTTTGCCTCAAAAAATACTCAATGATTCTGTACCGAGTATGTACCGTCGCATTCTGTAAACACTCTTCAATTTGTGGTTTTAACTAAAGAGGTCCTCAATTTGGTTGTTCTAGTGGCATAGTTGGTAGCATGCTGAACTGCTGTGCCCAAGATCGCGGGTTCAAACCCGGCCAAAGTTGTCTGATCATTTAAGAGTGTTAAAATCCTTCAGTATGCCTTCCTTCGGAGGGGAAGTAAAGCCGGTAGGCCGATGTCATAGATTTATGGCATGTAAAAGATCCTTCCACAGACTAAACTTGTGTGAAGCTAAATTTCTCGGTTAGATTTTGTTGGATCGCTCCATCAAAGTTCACACAAGGTATCAGTGACATCTGGTAGCGAAAGTTGAAACTACTGGAAATTAAACGAAACTTCTAGCTCACCCTATGGGTGTTCGGTTGAAGCAGCTACAGCCTCTGGTGAGCCGAACATGTCCTCAGACACTCCCGGCACTAAAAGCCACACGCTAAATAAATAATTCACATACTGAGTGTTTCTTTTCATACTTGGTCGAAAGTTACTGAGAAGTGTGCTTTTTTGTTGTAATTACCATTCACAGTTTCACATAGAACTATAAACCAGTTCCACCTCAACACAACAGTATCTGGTAAATACTTAACTTACATTTTCTTTAAATCGAGTAATAAATGAGTTGGTCAAATAAAACATTGATATATAGAAACAAACACAATGTGCATTGAACAATTCCCATTATATCACAATGACAGCATACAATTGGCAGTTTAGGGAATCTACATATGTATTTACCTCCAATGATCAAGGAACTGTTCCAACATTGAACAAGTTTCCCTATACCCTCCACAAAGAAAGATTCTGGTGCAACTACTCCACATCATCACAGACTACTTGATCAGGGGTGAAAGGCTTACTCTTTAGGAACTTCTTCAATGAACCAAACATGTGATAGTCACAAGGAGACAGATTGGGCTGTAAGGCAGAGGATCCATTTGAACCCAGAAAAAATGGTTACATTTTTTGTCCACCGAAGAAGTTCCTAAAGGGTAAGTATTTCACCACTGATCAACCGTAGAAGAGTAGATGCATTAGTAGTCAGCATCCCTCTTCAGGAAAACTTATTCAGCATTGCAACAGCAGCATGCACAGTGGAGGTGAAGTCTGTAGACACCCTCGAACCAGTGGCAGTTGAGAAGAGGAGGCTTGATGCTTGTGTTATAGCCTGAGATGAGACAACTAACACAACAAATCCTGAAGGAGGAGGAGGAGGAACAAGCATGTCGAGGCAAGGGAGGCATGGCCTCCTCTCATCGGCCACCACTGCCTTGAACTGTTGTGATATAGCATAGTGTATATTGCCAAATACATAATTCAGTCTATGTTTCTAAAGTTATCAAAATTAAGTTTTGCCTTCATGATGTGGAAACATCCTTACCACAACAGCCTTCAGCTGAATTTAGTTCGTGTCATCTAGGGGCTAGGGTTGTCTTCCTCCAATGTTGAAGAAAAATGCGAGCAGTGCCTACTGACCATACACGTATTGAAATGTTAGAAGCCATCCTTCAGTGTTGCCTTTGTAAACTCTCAACAGAATTGTTTCACTGACATGAAATGAACTATATTATATGTTTTTTGGATCTGTATTGACTTACAAATTGTCTTGACCTTGTACAAAATGTAAAGGTAATTATTTAATTGAAATATTTGTCACCTTGTCAATACTCTTATCTACTGTATTATTATGAAATACTTGATTCATAAATGTTTTGGCTCATTAATTTTTGAGTCTTCTTCAGCTGAGGAAAGTAATTTTGAGCATATTTACTTGCAGTCTGATCTTTCCTTTATTAAAGGGTGTTACTGTAATATAAATATCTGGCCGACATCCTAACTATAAGGCTAAGCTGCCTTCAACTACCGTCCAGTCTACACCAAACAGCACAACAATCCACATCGAGCCGGGAGATTCAACCGATACCGGGTGGCCCATCCAGGACGCACCAACCACTACCTACCCACTGACCAGAGAGACTTACTTTCAAAAACAGCACTCTTCGACATTCCAAAAGAGTAAGTCTGCTCTCCTAGGGTCTTGGGTTGGCTGGTAGCCCCTAATACAGACCTGTGCCCAGCAGGTGTGCTTTAAACAGCGTCCAGATCCAGATCAGGACTAGTATAGTACTCCCTATCTGATGCTTGAATGGCCAACATAATAAATCTCCATCTTGCTTGTAGCTACGATAAATAAATAAATAAATAAATAATAATAATAATAAAGCTGTATTGGCAGGGAAGATTAGAAAGCAACAACAATTATAAGCAAGATATCTTTACAGTGCCATATTTCTTGTTTGTGTCTTGCAAATGTAATATCACACAAATTCAAGTAATCTAGTTTTAATTCATGCAGAGTTTAGTGGTGGTGCATAGTTGGTTGGGTGGGTTGGTTCCTCAGTTTAGGGGCTATTTTCATCATACTAAATATAGGCTTATTAGATGACCCTCTGTTTGTGTGTTTGTGGCCTACTGTATGTATGTGTGTATCCCTTAATACATATTGATTGCCTGGAGCGATTTCATTGAAACGTGGTAAGGACTTACTACTGCCCAATCCGCTGCCGACCGTGTCTTCCGATAGTAATAATTTCACCAATCTAATACGGCGGTTTTAAAAACCTAATGAGTATAAAACTAGCATGGTGGCCATGCAAAGTTCAAATATTTAAATGGGCTTTTCTGCCCATTTTGAGGGAATGGTCCTACCAGCTCACTGCTTGTCACGGCTCTATCCTTATAAACTGGTACCTGCAGCGACAGGGTCAGACTAACCCCTGAGGCATGTTAACTTCCCCAGGTGATTTTGATACAATCCCTTTCCAAGCAAGAGATGCTACCCCCACTAGCAGCACATGATTAGGGATACACTTGCCTGACAACACCAACACATTCAGGTCCTCGCCACCACAACCTATCCCAGCCTTTGCCATCGGCTTCACTGGCTCAATGAACCCCTACTCCTACCCAGGCTCCTGCCCCTGCACCTCCTGCAACCTACTTTCCTGCCCTCTCCATCGCTGCTCCCACCCCAAATTCATCTTCAAACCCCAGTTCCTGAAACTATATGTTTGAGATTTTCTGATACCTTTCTAACCCTCCCTTTGCGATATCCTCAAGATCGAGAAGGACACTCTTAGCGGCTAATAGATGCGCGACTTCCTCAAGATCGTGAAGAATACTCAAGAGCCTTGATATGACTACAGTAGATTCCCAATATCTCTTTAACAATGGGCAGCCTTAAGACAGAGAGCTGGTGTTACCTTAAGATTATGTCCTGGAACACCTATCACTTAAAGTCGCAAGAAGGGGGACTGAGCTACACCCTGGCACTTGTTGGGGAGACAGACATAAAGGCTCCACCAAGTTCTGCGTCCCTGGTTACAAAGTTTACAGAGATGACTTGCCCAGATCATCGACCAAGTGGAGGTACAGCCATAATCATGAAATCCAATCTGATGCATCATCGTATACCCACTCCGAATAACCTGCAATTTCTAGAGGCCACTATCATACAGAAAGAACTAACCAACGGACCATATCGTCTTGTGGCCTGCCACTTGCCTCCGGGAGCCGCATTTATTCCGTCTGACATGGAGTCATTATTACCCGACAATATCCCAGGAATATTGGCAGGTGATTTTAACTGCAAGCATCAGCTATGGAATAGTCGACGCACCAAAGCAAGAGCAGACTACTGGAGAAATTCTGTCAAGATCATGACTGCCTGCTCATGCTCCGCCAGGGTATACATACTTCCCTATTGACCCTAATCGTCTACCAGATGTCCTCGACATTGCCATAAGCAAAAATCTGGACATCCCAATCGAAGTAAATAACATCATAGCCCTCAACTCAGACCATGACCCCATCATAATAACACTAGACTCTAGCTTCATCCCACCCCGCTCCAAAATCCTACTTCATCTCCGAAGGTTCGATTGGGACCTTTTCCATCATATATGCCAGAATACCGTCGCTGGTAATCGGCAGGGGACTGAATTCATTGATCATGATCATCAAATCTGTAGTCAGGATGCCCTCAGATGAGGAGAGCACTGTTCGGCTCGGCTCTTCAGCCCCAAACATCAGACCTGGAACCAGTCAGCAAGGTAATACTGTAATGATAGGAAAATCTAACACAAATGGCACCTTCCCCCAAAATTACATACCCATTAGTTTACTCTCCATCATCTCGTTCGAGATGACACTACTTTCCAGGCTAGAAGGTTTATTGATAACACCAATTTGCTTCTTAGATATCAGTAGTGCTTTTGATAAGTAAGTGGTATTTTTCGCAAATATGATATGGCTTGTACTCTTGTATTTACACTTTTCACGGCCTGTAAACCACTTTTAATGTGTTTCGAGAAAGCCACAAAATGTGATGATGATGATGATAATTGTTGTTTTAAGGGGCCTAACATCTAGGTTATCGGCCCCAAATGATCTGGGTGATAGCGAAAATGAGAATGAAATGGAAACCAGAACGAAAATTATGTTAGACGGAAAATACGGACAAAGAGAAACTCAGATGGAAACAACTCACAATATGGTCTTACAAAAGGGAATTTAGAACGAAAAAGATTCACAAAAAGAATAGATTGAAATAAGACCCACAAAACGTAGGCTAGATTCAAAATACGTACAAAATGCAATGTAGCGTCGAAATACTTACAAAATGCAACTGAAATTCAAAATACTTACAAAATGCAAATGAGATCGAAAATACGTACAAAATGCAATTGAGGTTCAAAATACTTACAAAATGCAATTGAAATTGAAAATACACAATGCAATTCAGATTGAAATATCCCAGTTCCAATCCAAATTATTCACAAAGTGCAATTGAAATTCAAAATACTTACAAAATGCAATTGAAATTGAAAATGCTTACAAAATGTACGGTAGATTCAAACGACTCATGTGGATTGACAATACTTACAAAATGCAATTTAGATTGAAAAATATTTGACAAAATGTAATTTAGATTCAAAATACCCACAAAATGCAATAGAGAATCAAAATATTTGCAAAATGCCCGCCAAACAAAATGCAATTTAGATTCAAAATTCTTGCGAGATACGGTTTAGGTTGAAAATACAAAATGCACTTGAAATTCAATAATCTCACTAAAATGTCCTGCGCCTACATTGAAAGACTTACTAAAAAGCAATTTAGATTGTCAATCTTTACAAAATGCAATTGAGGTTGAAAACAATCGCGAGATGTAATTTAGATCAAAACAACTTACAAAATGCAACGTAGATTAAAATTGCCTTAAAAAATCACTAAAAGGGAATTTAGATACACGATGAACCAAGTAACAAAAACAGTGCGGGAATCTTAAAGAGAAAAGGAAATATAAGAGAGAGAGGAGATGATGATGATGATAATTGTTGTTTTAAGGGGCCTAACATCGAGGTAATGAAATGAAATGGCGTGAAATGAAAGGATGTAGATAAAAACAACTCACTGCCATGGATGAATCGAAAATGGTGTTTATAAAACAGACAGTGAGCCCCAAAAATTATGCCTTATTTGAATAAAAAGAATAAACGGCGGATGGTAAAAAAGGACAAAACAAATAAGGCATAGTGAACAATAAAATAGATGAACACAATAAAAAAAACATAAAAAAGATTTAAACTGAATTAAAAGTCGTAACTACACATTAAAACTTAAAAAAGTAACCACTCTCCCTCATGAACCGGATGACGAGGTCAGCTGACGGCCCGTCATCACGGAGAATAAGGGAGAGGGTATTAGGCAGTTTAAGAGTCCTGCGCAGATCGGCCAGATCCACACACTCCAAGAGAAGCTGTGCCACGGTTAGGTGGGCGCCGCAATGACACACAGGAGGATCTTCCCTCTTCAGCAAGTGGGAGTGCGTAGCAATCCCATGGCCGATCCGGAGTCGACAGAGTACCACAGCTTCCTTCCGGAGAGATCGGAAGGAAGATTTCCACACCTTCGTTGTCTCCTTGATACCTATCAGTTTGTTGGGTGGAGGCGTGGCACGCCATGCTTCCTCCCAATGCGACAGGATCGAATGCCGCAACTGAGAGCGCACATCACTAGCAGGCACCTTATACGGTAGCGAGGGCAGTGCGACTGCCTCTCTCGCCGCCTGATCAGCAAGCTCGTTTCCCGGAATACCCATGTGGCTAGGAAGCCACACAAAGGACACCCCGGCCCCAGCAGTACGCGAACTGACGAGCAGGTCGTGCACACGCTGGACCAACGGGTGCTTCGGGACACACACATCGATCGCTTGCAGCGCACTCAGAGAGTCAGCACACACAAGAAAGTGCTGGTGATCGTCTGATAACGTGTACCGCAGAGCCTCTAAGATGGCATAGAGCTCCGCTGTGTACACGCCACAGGCATCGGGAAGTGAAAAGAGAAACCGACGATCCTCAACCACAAATGCACAGCCTACTTTCTCGTTTACCCTCGAACCGTCCATGAATAGAAGCCCTGATCCCGGATATCGGCTCACCACGGACTGGAACAGCCTCCGATGGAGGGAGGAGTTAGTGTCCGACTTGGGGCCGGGGTGCAGATCCAGGATGATATCAGGGCGATAGACCATCCACGGAGGGGCCTTGCTAGGTACTCGGGCAATACAGGAGACAGAAGGAAATCGGAACTGACGGTGTAAGTCATCCAAGCGAATCCCCGCCGGCCGAGTGGCTCGGGCGAGCGCATCATACAGCCGGCGATTCGGATTGGAAAACAAACATGGATAGCTTGGATGAAGGGGCATCTGTCGAATAGTTGCAGCATAGGTCAGCAGTACTTGTTGGCGCCTCAGGTGTAAAGGAGGTACGCCAGCCTCTGCGAGCAAGCTGACGACTGGGCTCGTCCGAAAGGCACCCGTCGCCAGCCTCACACCGCCGTGGTGGACACTGTCCAGTTTAACAAGCACTGACTTACGGGCCGAACCATATGCTACACTGCCAAATTCTAATCGAGATAAAATCAGAGCCTTATAAAAGCGTAGGAGCACCGCGCGGTCCGTTCCCATGATGTGCCGCTAAGATACCGCAACATGTTGAGTTTCTTAGCACAGGCAGTTTTCAAACACCGCACGTGTGGCTCCCACGTCAATTTCTGATCGAAAAGGAGCCCAAGGAACCGGTACGCAGCAACAACAGGCAAAGCTACATTGCCCAGATAAAGCTCAGGATCAGGATGGAGAGTGCGCTTTCGGCAGAAATGGACAACCGAGGACTTAGCGGTTGAGAAACGAAAGCCATGCTCTAGTGTCCAGCGTTCCACTCTCCGAATAGCTTGTTGTAGCTGTCGTTCAGCGACCGCCATATTTTGCGCACTATAATGTAGAGCGAAGTCGTCTACATATAGCGACGGTACCACTGCTGGACCAGCAGCAGCGACTATACCGTTTATGGCAATCGCAAATAATGTTACGCTAAGCACCGATCCATGTGGGACTCAGTTTTCCTGTATATGATATTGCGAATGTCCCCCCTATTCGGACACGGAACAGGCGAAGGGACAGAAAATTCGCAATAAAAACCGGCAAGTTACCTCGGAATTTCCATTGATGCAAGGTAGAGAGGATGCCGTAACGCCAAGTGGTGTCATAGGCCTTCTCGAGGTCAAAGAAAACAGCGACTAGGTGCTGTCTCCCGAGAAAAGCGTCCTGTATGGCGGTCTCCAGGCGTACCAGATGGTCGTTGGTACACCGAGACGCCCCAAAACCACACTGGTATTCAGACAGGAGTCCCCGTTTCTCCAGGACCCACACCAGGCGCCGATTAACCATCCTCTCAAAGAGCTTGCACAGACCGTTAGTGAGACAAATAGGTCTGTAACTCCCTGTCAAATTGGGATCCTTATCGGGCTTCAGGATAGGTATAATAATACCTTTCTGCCATTGCCCTGAAAACACACCTTCCAACCAGATTCGGTTAAACACCCTGAGCAAATAACGAATGCTCTCATCGTTAAGGTGCTTAAGCATCTGGTTGTGAATATTATCCGGGCCGGGAAACGTGTCCCGGAGTTCCCACTCCGTAAAGGGCACGTTGTACTCCTCCGAAGCGCGGGAAGCAAAACTAAGCTGGAAACGTTCCGCTTCGCGCTTCAGGGCCACGAAGGCAGGGTCATAGTTATCGGAACCGGATATATCCGCAAAATACGAGGCGAGATGGTTTGCAACGCGATAAGGATCTGTAACCAGTTCATTATCAATGGAAATTCCCGGTACAGTAGATGTCTGAATTCCCGAAATGCGTCGTAGTTTAGTCCACACTTGAGAGGAGGGGGTAGGTGCCGTAATAGAAGACACATACCGTTCCCAGGATTGTTTCTTACTCTGGCGAATAAAAATCCGTGCCTTGGCACGAAATTTCTTAAACGCCACCAAATTGGCCATGGTTGGACGCCGACGATAGTGCTTATGAGCTTATGTCGCTCTTTAGAGTATAGTCGGAAACCGCTCAGAACAGTCTCGTGATCAGGTAGGCAGTCTCTTATTGCCGCTGCAATATCCTCTGTCCACCAAGGGACGAGTTTGCGACAAGGAGTCCCAGAAAAGGATGGAATGGACTCTTCGGCGGCAGCAACCAAGATCCGCTCCGGCAACCAAGATCAACGAACACAGCTCGTTCTTGAAACGAGGGCCAATTTGCCCGCTTAAGAACCCAACGACTGGGGAACTCCACGGGCGTCTGGTTCAGAAGGGTAAGAACGATCGTGAAATGGTCACTGTCACAGAGGTCGTCGTGTACATACCAACCAAATAGGGGGACCAGCGCACGGCTACACACACTAAAGTCAATGTGTGAGTACGTGCCGTGCGCTAAGCTAAAATGTGTAGCTTCCCCTGTATTTAATAGAGATAAATCCAACCCTTGAATTAAGCCCTCCACGTCCCTTCCTCTGGGGCAGGAAGATGGTGATCCCCATTGGGGGCGATGAGAGTTGATATCACCCACGAGTAGGAAAGGGACTGGAAGTTGATCAACAAGATCAAAGACGTCATTAATATCAAGGGGCTGGTTCGGTGGAAGGTACACGTTACAAACGTTGTCATAGCAGGCAAGGACACGCGAACTGCAATAGCTTCCAGGAGTGGCGAGTGGAAACTCCTCACTATAGCAGTCAGAGCGAACGAAGGTACAAAAGCCCCCGGAAGCCCGGGCGGCGTCTTGTCGCTCTTTAGAGTATAGTCGGAAACCGCTCAGAACAGTCTCGTGATCAGGTAGGCAGACTATACTCGCTGCGTATTGGGCAATAAGCTGACGGAGCTCTGTCAAATGCCTGTCATAGCTATTATTACAATTCCACTGTAACAGTGCCATTGTGTGAACTTGTAGACTAGGGAATAAGTTGGAGCAGCAAGCTACAACTTACCCTCTGGAGGATCATCAGCCACAACGTCGACTACAATCTCCATGTCCTTAGGCGAGGTCGTGGAGTGAATCGACTCGGTGGAAGATTTCCTAGACGCAGTTCGGCGGCGGGGGGATCTCCGTGGGGAGCGCGCAGATCTGGGGACCGAAACGTCCCCAGGCGCAGAAGCATCCGCAGGGCGTGGGGCGGATGGCTTCCCCTTTTTTGGAGAAAGGGAATGCGTAGTGCGGGGTCCCATCTTACCCGCCTCTTTAAGATATATAGACGGGTCAGGAGCCGAATTCCTGACCCTGGTCGACGATGCCGCCTCCGCCGCGGCTTTCGCCGACCGTTTGGGTGGGGAGGAAGTCTTCGACCCCCTCCCGAGTGGGGAGTAAGTCTTCAACTTCCTCCCCTGCTGTGCGGGCGGAGCAGCCTTCGCTCGCACAGCCTTCGTGCTGGCCGAAGGTGGAGTTGAAGTCACCTTCGGGCTTTCCGTTCTAATCATAGGTGCTGGTTTCGGAACAGGAAACTCAGTTGCAGGTTTCACAGCTGGTACAAAAGATGAGGTAGCCGGGACCAAATTTGGTATTATGGCTCTATAATCAATCGTTGGAGAAGGCGAAATCGTGGTATGGTACTTCTTGCGTGCCTCCTGGTAGGTGAGACCATCCAGGGTTTTGATGTCCTGGATTTTCTTCTCACTCAGGAAGACAGGGCAGTTCCTGTCCCGAGGAGAATGAAATCCAGGGCAATTAGTGCACTGATAAGGTGTTGTGCACTCTTCCGCTTCGTGTGGTACCCTACCGCATGTTCCGCAGATTTCGGGGCTCGAGCATCGGGATAACATGTGCCCGAACTTCTGGCACTTATAACCTCATTGGTGGAGGGATATAAGGCCGTACGCCACAACGGTAACTTGTAACCTTGACTTTCTCCGGGAGCACCGAAAGCTCAAAGGAAATAATGAAAGCACCAGTATCCACGATTTGACCATTGACCTTGCGCGTAATGCGCCGGACATCAGTCACGTGACGGTGCTGCATATCCTCCTTGAGCTCCTCGTCAGTGTTCAGAATCAGGTCCCGGTGGAAAATAACTCCTCGGACCAGATTCAGGGACGTGTGCTTTTCCACTTTGACGGGAATTTCGCCAAAGTGGTCACATTGCAAAAGTTGTTCAACTTGCTCACCAGTCCTAGTCTTGAGCAACAAGCTACGTTCCTCATCTTTTGTACTTTCTCAAGCTCACCATAGACACCTTCTATGTGGCGAGAAAACAAAATACTCTTTACCAGCTTGAAATCACCCCCATCTGTTCTGGTAGCTACCAGAAACTTGGGGGTGTTAGCACCCAGATTTTCACGCACAGATTGTTCCCAGGGGGTTGATCCCCGTAGGGAATCAAATGTTAAAGACTTGGGTGTAGGACCACCCTGTTTGGGGATTTTTCTTTTTGAACCCATGGCCAGATCATCCTCCCTGAATGCCACCGACATCCGATCACAGGCCGTCACAGTAGGCGCTACCCAGCCAGGGCATTGCCCGGGGGTCCGATGTTTTACAATGCCGTATCGGCATGTACCCCTTGGCATATACTGGATTTTACAGCTCAGACATTCGGCTGTGCGGGGACCTGCGTAGTCAGGCGGATACTACTGCACGGGTACATGGCACACCCACCTGTCGGCGCGGCCAAGACCGGAACAGGCTTTCGAGCGTAGTCGCAAGCGTAAGTGGCCCATCCCCTAACAGCACGCACATATAGAAATTTTGGTTGCCAGACCCTGAAAGCAGTAACGGAAAGAAGTGCGATATAACCTAATGAGAGTTATACCGCATGGGTGTATGTCTTTTAGAGCTGACTGTCAAACCCTCGAAAGGGGACCGTTCCGAGAAGCCCTTTTAGTCGCCTTTTACGACTGGCAGGGATTACCGTGGATGTATTCGCTTCCTCCCACCCACTGGGGGTCCAATTCACAAAACAATGCGGAGTCCTTAAAGTATAGCCAAGGTCGCCCCTTTTAGTCGCCTCTTACGACAGGCAGGGGATACCGTGGGTGTATTCTAAACCCCCCACCCACAGGGGGGGAGAGAGAGGAGAGGGTCCGCCCCAAAGGTAAGGGACAAAAGGGGAAAAAGGACCCAGCTCAGGAATCCCTGGGGGCGCCAACTCCCGAACTCACCAGCCGTGAGCCCCTGAGGGTGTAGCATTATCTAGGGTGCACCAGAAGTGGTGGGGCTACATACACCCTGCCTCCTTAAGGGCCTTGAGCACAAGGCAGGAGGTAAAAGGAAAAGAAAAAGAAGGCTGACCCCTCACAGAAGGAGGGAAACAGGAAAGATGAGACAAGGGCCAGTTAAGGCGGGAAAGTGAAAGACTCCCTAGGCCTCGGATACCCTAATACCGTCGGGGTCGGAAGAGAACAAGAGTTGACCAAGGAAGGTCGACAGGAAAGAAGACAGAGAGGAGCCAGGCACAAGTAAGGGGAAGCAATGCCGGACTCAGCTGGGGTCCCGTGGTCGCCAACCCACGTCCCACTAGATGTGAGCCCCTGAGGGACCACAAAATGTGAAAATTATACAAAAATGCTACATAAATGCGAAATCCACAATTTGTTCTAATATAATGCTTTTTATTATTTTTTTCTTATAGAAAGGAGTTTGTACACCCTTGAAATGTTTATAATGGCTTGACAACCGGTCTGGAATGAAGAAAGTAATCCTTCTGCAACTCGTTGTCCGCCTGTCACTTTCATTCCCTTCGTGTAAGTCAAGTCAACAAGTGCGAACTTGCTTCCAGTAATAAATTCTTACCTTCAGAATAGAAAATTCTATGTCCAAATGGAGTATGCCCAATCCTCTATGAGAAGAATAAGAGCATAAGTGTCTCAGGACAATGTTTTCTCCCCTTCCCTATTCAATATTAAATTTTATGTCTCTAACATTCCCAAAACGGATAACACGAGCCTCCACTTATATGCTGACGATACAGCGATCTCCGCAACTTTTTGGAGAGGATATAGAATCGAGGAAAACCTCCAAGACGCCCTAAACAATCTAAAACTTTGGCTTTAGAAATGGCAAATTATGATCAACGTAAATAAATGTTCTACAACTCTGTTCACTAAAAATTTCAAGCACACCGCTGTCCAGGACCTGACGTTTTTTGGTGAAGTGATCAGATGGCACACTTGACCGCAGATTAACTTCCCACCCAGGAAGTCACTGTACATGCAAATCAGGCAAAGGTGGTTAAGGTCAGGCTCTGGACTCTGATGAGGTCCCAGGGCTCACTAGATGAATTTAGCAAGCTTCTTACATACAGCGCCATTGTGCAACCAGTCAAAGAATATGCCGGTTCCGCCTGGGGATATGCAGCCCCCACTACAATAAACTAATTGCAGGCAATTCAAAATATAGGACTACACATGATATAAGGATCCGTGTGGTATGTAAGAAATGTTCAACTACATACCGATTACCAGCTCCCCTTGATTAAAACATGACTCAAACGTCAGATAACCAAATTGTATCACAAAACACCCAGATCTACCAACCCACTCATAAACAGGTTGGGTGATTACCAGGCCACCATTCTAATTGAATAGTTCTTTCATATCTGCAACACCAATGCTACTATAGCAACTAACTACTTCTTTCACTTCCTGTAATTTATATGCCTAGAGCATTATTCTGACAAAATAAGATAAATGCTAATCACCCAACACCCCAAATAGATATAACTCTAAAGGCCTTAGCACAGTTAAGTCAGCAGTGTCTGTTCCGTTCTGTGAGAGGCTTTTCTTTTTTTTTCCCCCAGGACTGCAAGTAAATATGCTCAAAATAGATATTTTCCTCAACTGAAGAAGGCTTCAAAATCAATGAGCCAAAAAAACTGGTTAAGTGCGGTACTTCATATATTAAATACGAGTATTGACATGGTGGCCAAATCTTTCAATTAAATAATAAACTTTACATTTTGTACAAGATAAAGACAAGTAACAGAATTGATTTTCAGTTGGTCAACACAAGTGTACCCAAATAGATTGGGCAGGGAGTAATAAATATTTTATCGCCCTACTGCGTTGATAAGAGAAGTGTGTTAATAAGTGAAACAAAAATCATGTACTATTTCTTTCAGGTAGTAGGGTGATAAAATATAGGTTTCTCACCTCCCAATCTATTTGAACACTGGAAAGCAAATCTGTTAATAATAACCATATGCAGTCAAATTACATTTTTGTAACCACAAGCCAATATCCAGAGTTACTGCTGTGTGCAATAAGATAGCAACTAGACTGACTAGGAGCAACTACAATAGGGTGCTGATATGTTGTCACAGGTATCTGGAGCAATACTGACAGTAGTACATCCCTCATGCCGAAGGACGCATGGCAGAGGATATACAGAGTAGTACCACATATGTGCGATTGGGTTTAAATCCAGGATATTAGGGAGCCAGGGAAGTACTTGGAAATTTTGGCTATGATAACCGCCAATTGTCAGAACTTTATGTGACAGGTCACACTATTGACATGTATGGTCACACATGAACCAAATCAATCCAGAGAGCCTTCCAGAGAATGCCATAAAAACATTCCTCAGACCATACCACTGCTGCTAACAGCTTGTGTTCTTCCAACAATGGTTACAATGTGATTGTACACAGATTCTTCTAGCCAGACATGCAAACCACCCATCCATCTAAAGAAGCAGAAAACTTGACTCATCGGAAATGACAACCTACACTAATACATGGAGGTTCAACTCCTACACTGTCAAGCAAACTGAAGCCTTTCTTTTTGATGCACCTTCATTAGCATAGGTACTGTACATTGTTGATCATCTGTTTGCTTTGGAGTCATATACACAGCCGACTTCACAGAATTGTTGTCCTTGACAGTGTTTCTCAAGTCTCAACTGCCGGGCTGTGATATGGTCTCACAATAAACTTTAACTTCAGTGATACTGGTAATTGGAAAAAATCAAGAATGCCACTTGTCTAAAATTCACAAAATTCAGCAACATTCTGAATTTATCTCATAATGACGAAGAGTAAAGACAATCAATACTAGTCCCCTCTCCCACATAAATTTCCAGGTAGTTAATAGCTTAACTTCACAGAACACAAATAGAAAGCCTGCAACAGAGTCCAAACCTCCCAGGCCAAAATTTTCAAGTCCATTAATCAGGGAATATGCACCTGCTGAGAGGATGAGAGCAGAGACATCTAATGTTGTCAGGTGTGAGAGAGAAAGAAAAGACTTTAAGACAAATATTTCCTTGTTACTCCTGAGGAACAAATCAGAAAGCACTTAATTTCATGTGTACTCAACACAACTGGAGACGCAACAGATTGTCACAAGCATTATGTGCATGTATATCAAGACTTTGTGATTGCTATCTTTTCTAGTTGTAAATTTATATTACCATATTGTGTTAAGAAATTTCATGAAAAAAAATCCACAGCCTGCTTCCAGTCTCCGCCGGGTCAGGAATGGAATGAAGAAAGCCCCCATCTAGCGGCGAGGATATGAACTGTGCCGGCTGCCGAGGCCTGACGCACTCCTCTGGGCAGGGGCGCCGAATCCATGGTCGAGGTCTAGCGACTGCTAGACCTGACGAGGGGGTGGGTCTCCCGGCCCCCTTGGGGGGTGGGTTCCGTTGGGGGGTTACGGATAGAGGAGGAAAGGGAAGGAGAAGGAAAAGAGGAAAGGAAAGAAAGGAGAGAGAAGAGAAGGGGAGAACTGTGCGAAATAAGCTGTAAAAACGTAATTATTGGGGTAGGGGCCCGGTTTAACAAGGGGGGGGGGGGGTCCCACAGAACGAGAGGGGTGGGTGTCTGCTAGACCTGAAAAAAAAAGATTCGGCGCCACTGCCTCTGGGGCAATGATTAAATGAATGACAGATGAAATGAAATGATAGTGGAGTGTGTTGCTGGAATGAAATTTTGACAGGGAAAACCGGAGTACCCGGAGAAAAACCTGTCTGCCTCCGTTTTGTCCAGCACAGATCGCACATGGAGTGACAGAGATTTGAACCACGGACCCAGCGGTGAGAGGCCGGCGTGCTGCCGCCTAAGCCACGGAGGCTTTTAAGAAATTTCATACTGAATGTAATAATGAAGCAACATTGTGTTGTTTACCCTCCTTTAGACCTGACTTTAATGCACTAGGTAGGGAGAAAAGTAACGATATGCCCAAGAAGAAATCAATGTTTATTCGTAAGTACAGTGAAAGCTGTGCCCTGACTGAACAATTTACTGAAGCCTCAATTTGCAATCTGTGCTAATGTTTTAAGTAATAAGACCATGAAACCATCACGACTAATCCAACATTTGACCAGAAACATTCTGAATAATTGAATTTCTCGCACTCAAATGAAGAAAAAAATTAAAAGAAAGAAAAAAAAAACCTAAGTTTCAGCCTTGGACTCTGAGGCTCTTTAAAATTATCTCAATCTTATTCAGGGATGGGGAACACTGAAATACCAATAAAATACCAAGAATATGGTTGCACTTCTTATACTTTTTAGACATAAATTTTGGCCCTTTAACACATAAATTTGGATAAGAATAATGCAAAATAATGCAGTACTAAAATCACGGTGTCTACTGTAAGGATGAAGTAAAAATTAGTTACTTTTTAGGTACCTATTAGTTACCTTTTAGTTAATTTTAGTTACCTTTGAATTCAAGATACGTCTGCGGTCTGCAAGCATAGGCGCTCATCACGCGGTGAAGAAAATAACAATGAACTGTTTTTAAAGAGGTTTTTTATTTATCGTATGGCTTTTAGTGCCGGGAATATCCGAGGACATGTTCAGCTCGCCTGAGTCTGTAGCTGCTTCCAGCGGTCACCCTTAGGGTGAGGTACAAGTTCCGTTCAATTTCAAGTTGCTACCAGATATCAATGATACCTAGTGGTGAACGTTGGAACTTTGATAGAGCGTTCCGACGAAATCTAACCTAACAATTTAGCTTCACACAAGTTTAGTCTGTGGAAGAATCTTTTACATGCCATAAATCTTTGATCTGGGACCGCCGGCTTTACTTCCCCTCCGAAGGAAGGCATACTGAAGGATTTTAACGCTTTTAAAAAATCCAACGACTTCGGCCAGGTTTGAACCCGCTATATTGGGCACAGCAGCTCAGCATGCTACCAACTACGCCACCGAAGCCGCTTTATATGAAATTCACATGAGGTTATAAAAAATTTAAAAATAATAAATATATACTAGATATTTAATATCCAATGAGTTGTTACAGCTAATATGTCGTCTTGTGCACAATATGTTTGTTATAATTACGGTACCAAGAGGTTGCTCTGCTCTTGACCATTTGGCGAGATTTCCTTCATCCCCGCGGTAGGTCGCGAAGAAATTAAGTTACCGGTATGCGATGTTACGCGATCGTCATCGAATTCTGTCTTCGCAGTCAAATACGGAGAAATATCGAGATGTTACACGATCGGCGCTGGTCTCAGTTGTTTGATGAGCTTCCCGTAGTTTTCACGACAGAACACTGAAAAAAATCGCGATTTAGATCATCAGCGTCACTTTTAGTCATTCGACGAGATTTCCATTGTCCTTGAGGTCGGGCACAAGAAAATATAGCATTATTACGCAATCGGCGCCACTTGCTGTCCGTTTGACAAGAATACAGTTGTCCTCGTCATTGAATGCGGAGAAATATCGCTATGTATCGCAATCGCTACCGCTCTCGGCCGTTTTACGTTGTCCTCGAGATATTATGCAATCGTCGCCGCACCCGGCCGTTCAACGATTGTCTGCCTGTCTATCTGTCCTGACAGAATGGAGGAGGCATGGGCATGGTTAAAACTCACGAGTAGTTATGAACATGTTGTTCGGTTGGCGCCGTGATTCCCTTTGTCCCTATGCTGTGGTTGGGATTTCATCAGTTCAGGGTGGATCACGAGGAGGATTTAGTATTTCGATGCTACGTAGGCTGTCATTTTTAAGTGGGTTGATGCACTTCTCGCTCCCCGCACGCTTTTAAGTATACGGTCATGGGAAAAATGGCAAGTAGGTTTCGTGACGGGTGCCCCGTGATGGGTGCCGAATCACCTTTGACAGGATTCTCGCAGTCCTCGTGGTCATAAGTTCACGATATGGGATGGGTTTTATGATTTTACGCAACTGATGTCGATCTCGGTCCGTTTGACGAGACTCCCGCAGGCAAGTCGTGCGGTCAGCCGGCCGTCTTGAGGATGCGATTTTGGAGGTTGAACGTTCGAAGTTGGTACGGTATCGAATATTACGCATTATTCCGAGAGTATTGCACGAATAATACGACAAGAGGGCAAGTTTTATTTCAACTGAGAACCACAAATTATCTACAAGTTGTCGAAATAATCGGTTAGATTATATATCCGATGGAACGAAAGTTCGAAGGACAAATCGACTTATAACGGAATTTCGAATTAACCATACTGGATGTCGCAAATTTACTAGACATATTTTTTAAATGAGTTATACTGATATGTATTTCGAAGATTTTTCGCATTTTTTTTCGAAACTGTAACATTTCGCAAGATTGCGACATTAAATTGTTTCGCGTTATTTCTGGACTTCAATTTGACATAGTTTCCAAATAACAGAAATGAGAGATTTCTTTTAGGTTCGGAAGTACCAGTATTCGCGAATAAACGTCTCGCGAGAAGTCAGGTTTCCTAATACAGTAACACAGAAAAATATTTCACACGAAACTTAAGTCTTCTTAATGCCGAAAATATACATTGAACCGATGTATACCACTCAAGGTATCCTCAGTATGTATTTCCTTGAGGTCGGGCACGGGGAAATGTAGCTTAGTACTATGCAATAGGCACGGCGCCGCTTGCGTTAAACTCACAATCTCTGAGCCTAGCGGCGCCAGTTTAAACGATTCAACCCGCCTTCAGAAAATTTTCGTTACCCGTTTGTAAAATTCGTTACTTTTTCGTTACCCATTTGTAAAATTCGTTAATCTTTAGTTACTTTCGTTACCGGTAGACATCCTGATAATATACATATTATTACCAGCATCAAGCTACTGGAATTTTCAATACAAAATACCAGGCTGGTCTAATTAAGCTTGAGAAACACTGATCAATGACACACTTCAGGCTCATTTTGATAATGTGTTGCTCTACTGTAATTTGTCAGTCAGCTGACAGGCACATTTCTCACATTAATAGTGCATGATGCACTGCAGCTTTCACATTGGTTATTCTTGTTGGTCCACTCATTATATACTTTCACCAATAACAGCAACAGAGCTGTTTCAGAAATACTGATACCCTTGGCCCTAAAGTTGATAATTACCCTTTTTATTCAATTCTCATTAAGCCTAGAACATAAACCCTCGTAATTTTTACGACGTATACTTGGCAAGACGGCTCTATCTGCTAGGCCTTCTTCGCCACGTTGCTGACCTACTCAGTAGCTTCCTACAATACCGCGAGCTTCGTCAGTGTACGTGCATTGTTAGAGTGAGTCTGTTGATTTCAAATTGAAGACCCTTGCTTCGTAAAATTTACGACGATTTGTGACTACGTATGCTAAACTTAGCTGGGTAAGTTCTGTAGGTCAAAGTTAAATTACAGCACTATTCTGAATGAAATAAGTATTTAGAACTGCAGAACTTGTCATATACAGGGTCTTTCATATAAAGTAAGAACGCCAAGCGGCGGGTTTGTTATCCGCTAGTGTGGTGGCCTTGACCGAGCTTGTGGTGAGCCGTGGCCCCCTGCTCTAAGCGTGTGTACAATCCTCTATGAAATATTACCTTATAAAAGTTGCTGGAAGTGTCGTCCTTCCTGGGTTATACAGGCATTGTATCTGGTAACCACATTTTGGCTGACGCGAGTGAGTCATGCCACAGTATTTTTTCTGATATTTTATTTTGTGTTTTTTATTGAGCACTGAACCAGTAGTGTCAAAGTTATTTACAATTACGTGAATCTGTGCTAGTGAAGGTGGCACTTCATCAAGAAATTGCTGAACAAATGCATCACGTACCCGCCGAGCCGAATCGTAATTAAAATAAATTTTACATACAAAAATACGATGTTACAATGATAACTGTCTCAACATGTTCAGACTGGCGACTGATAACACCTGCACGCTTATTGCAAGGTCAAGTTCGTACTATGCGCGCGCTTTCAATACTAGAGCAGGGGGCCGTGGCGCGTCATATGCTCGGTCAAGCCGGCTTCAGCAGCGAATGACAAAACCGCCGCTCGCCGTTCTTACTTTATATGAAAGACCCTGTACATACCGGTAGGAACTGTTTGTCACATCTGTCCTGCTCAGAAAAGGCGAATGACGACAACATACTGCAGCGAATGTCATCGCGCATATTGCAAGGAACATAGAGCAAATCTTTGCACTAACTGCTGTAAATGAGACACCAGGGACTTGAAAACCTAGGAATTAACACTCTGTAAAATAACTTGCATGTTAATACGTGCTTCTTATATTATATTTTGTGTGCAATTACATTTTATTCATCATGGAAATAAATAGTCGTAAATTTTACGAGGGTTTGTGTTTATGTACTACCAAATTAGGGTTTGTGTTTACCCACAACACCAATGAGTGATATATGTGCTTACAGACCTTTTCAAAAGTACACTCTCAGCGAGAAGGAAAACTGTAGTAAACTCCAGAGACAGGTAACGTCTCAACCAAAAACATTAATATCTGTAACTTTGGAGTCTGGCTTTGAAACCTAGAAGAATGAGATTGTTATGCCAGATAAGAGATTGGCTAATAAAAGCAGGAAAATGAAAGACACCCTAATGCCACGTGATCTCTGACATTATTAGGTGCTGCTGATGCAGATTATTGCTAGCAGATAATTTTTGATTTTGCATTATCAAATAATGAATTAGATGATGATGATGATAATTGTTTTTAGGGGGCCTAACATCAAGGTTATCAACCCCTGACTAATGAATTAGAAACAGCACCTTCCCAATTAGAATAGGTTGTACATAATGGTCTTTCCTCTTCTGTATTCTGCCATCTTGTAAGTAGCTTGTCACATTTTGACCCATAACCTTTCAATAATAATGATTCTTCATGTAACACCTCAAAGACTATTTTGTATAATGATACCTTTCACTAGCATAGATGTAATTTTCTCTGAGATAATGGCTTGTCACATTGCTGTCCTGTTCTTTTCAATATCTTTTTACCCAGTGATGTATTTAAGAGTTAATTTTGAGAGCAATAAACGACACAAAATATAAATGCTATTGAACAGAATCTGACATTTTACTTTCCAAGAATACACTATGATTTATTCACTACCTTAAAGTTAACTGATTAATATACATGGCATGAAAACAGGAAAGGTTTCATACATCAAGGAGTAGGAAAACAATTATGAATTAAAGAGTAAAGGTAAGGGAACAAAACTATGCTCTCTTCTTATATACCTCTTGGACACTTTCACACTTCAGCAACAAATTTATCTAGTTACAAGCATATTTTAAGTTTCCTAGGGTACCTGCTTTTTTAATAACTTTTAACGTTTGAGCATAATGAAGTAACTGGAGAGATTATCCAACTCGAAAGCATACTCTGCAGTGAATCCCCATAGCACTTACTTCTCGAAAGATATTATACATAAATAAACCCTATAACTAGCATATATATGATACTCGGAACTATTTCACAAAAATGAAACCTTATCTTAAAGGGCCTAGTTAGCTAGAACTTCTCTAAAAGACACTAAACCAAAAACGCTACTACATGCTCTTTATGTACAATAAGAGGTGAAAATGAGGACCCAAATTCTATGAATGTACACAGTGACACCAGATGAACCTCGATTCACTAAACCCAAACTAGATACATGTACACATGAAAATAGAACAAGATGTCAAACATCACTAGTATCCAATCATAATTATCGACAGAAGACAGGAAGATGGAATTAGGTTTGATTTATGAATTTACTAAACACAGAATGATTAAAACTCCATTTATTGAATGTTCTTTATTTACTATTGGAACTTTTTATTAAAATGAAATGCTGAAAAACAAATAATACGACAACAAAAATGAATGTTGACATAATTAATAAATTGATGAAAGATTATGAAACATGCAGATACCTTTCCGAGCTAAGCAAAGCACGCTCCACAAGATTCATAAGTCAAGAACGAGCACAACAGATTATGGGAGCATATCTCCTCGACTGACAGCAACCATCCTGCAAATCATTATAGGTGTTAAACCTTTTGGCAACTAACTGTTGAAATAAATTGCTCAACAAAGAAAATAATCAAATTTTAAAAAAATACTTTGCATATACTTCTTTCATTTATTACATTTATAACATTTCCAACCAATACTGTACAGCAATACGAATTAACATGAAATTGTCACTTGGTCCACATCCTGCCCTGAAGAGAAGTAGCTCTATCTCAGAAAAAGCATCACAATCACACATACAGGTCAGTAACAGACATTCAGGTTTGGGTTGCTATATCTCTCTGAATTCAATTCTTTCTTCTCCAATATGCAAGGAGTGGGAAACAAGCTTCTAGCCAAACTATAACAGAGCAAAGGAAACAAAGAAGGAAAGCAGTAGCCCACATGTTTATTTTAACAGCCAATTATGACTGCTCCCAAGGGTACTAATCCCTAAAGTCATTTCTAAGAGCTAATATTTTGTTACCATGAGCTGGTGTGACTGACCTAATGGGGTGTCAAGCAGGAAAATGTTTCTCTTTGCAATTGGGAAGACTGATGTTTGCACCAGCTGTCTCAATTAAAGGGAAAATGTTTCGATTTGTGGCCTGATAACTGAGAAGTTTGCAGGATCATTAAATGCTTTTCATCAGTTGTCAAAAGAAGTTCAACTAAAATGGCCTTTGTCCAACATGAATATATTTTATTATCTCTATAAATAAAGTACGCTTTCTGTATAAACATTTTGAATTTCGAGCTGAAACTTTTTATTTATCCCCGATGAGTTTTATAGCATGAAAATCCTTAAATAGAAGGCACCCCTAAAATAAAACTAGGCTAAAATCATATAAGTAATACAATGGGGTGGGGGGTTAACAGGAAGCCTCAAATCCCAGCAGTAAGGCAGTTGCACAATCTCTTGGCAAGACAAGGCCAGTGTAAGAAAGGCTTGGTTGACATGCTGATCTGAGAGTATTTCGAGGTGAGAAAGATACATTTGTAGCATGGATATGTCACAGCACACTTCTAATGCAAATGTCTCAATGAAGCATATAAAGAGTCGCAAGATATCTTAATTCACTTTGAACGGACTGTGGAGCGAGTTCATACCCATGTTGCTCAAACTCGGTGTTTAACCAGGAGTAAGGATGATCAAATCTCTTCAGAACTATTGTATGTTTATTGCTGTCTAACCCCCACCGGTATTTCCTGACAAAGGATGTGCTAACATTGATTTCTTGCTGTAGACTCTTCCCAGAACATCACTTAAGTCTAACATACTCCAAGAAGGTATTCTCCATTTTTCTGTCTTAAGACTTTTATTTGTTTTCTTCAGTGACAGGGAAATAACCTACAGGTTGTCCTCATAAACTGCCTTCCTTTACTCTATGAACAATCTTCGCTCTTTCCTTCAAAGCGGTCTGCTTAGTTTATAAGGTGTAGAGAACACAAAACATTGGGAATTTAATCATCAACATTTCCAGCTAATAATATTTATAATGGAATAATGGAATAAACCCTTCCATCTGCAGTCACTTCCTTCCCTCACAGAAGAACTGGCTTTGATGGCATTGGCTCATGACTAACAAAACTATTAATAATTTCCATATTTTCAATACAATGTTGTTGATAATCTATTTATCCAACTGGGTACATGTTTTGTACAGTTGTCTGTACTTCTTCAGCCCAAATACATATTTAGACATAAACAAGTATGATACACACCATCAATCACATACAATGAAAATAACCCAGACATAAACATAGTAGGGGAGAGTGTTGTACCTTGGAACAGTTGCATTATCTTTGATCTTAGTAAACATTCTTTGGAATAGATGGGTTGAGTTCATTACTTTGCCACCCTAGGCAGCACTGTTTGTCTGGTGGCATCCATTGTGGCTTCAGTTCCAAGTTATTTACGTATAAAGCATTTTGGTACTTGAAAGTATTTTTAAAACGATTTCATATCGGCATATAAGAAGTTCTCACAGGTATAAGAGATTCCTTCAATTTTTACACTAGGTTAGTAAGTAAATGGGCTAACTATGCACAGGTTACATTTTTGTTCTACCTAACCTATCAGAAGAAATGCATGTTTTTCTCTGAAATGGCTACATCATGTACCTTGGAACATGTTCCAGAACGGTACATTACAAGGTACACTATGTTCTCCTAAATGCTATTTTGAAACATTATCTTGTTCTTATTCTGTATTGACCTGAATCCAACTCAGTATTAAGAGATCTGGAGCCAATAATCTGAAATAGTCCACATAGTATGGGCTATTCATAAGGTAAAATACACGAATATGAAAAATGTTGTTCTGTGTATAAAATTCAGTTTTTAAAGAGACAGGGTGACACTAAAAACTTCATCTTTGACAAGAATACACTATATGATGTTCCCAAGGAAGACGTCATAATGAAATTGGCTCAGCCAAATGTCTCTGGTGTCACCCAGCGACAAAAGAAACAGATGCACTTTGAAATAGACTTCATAACTTCCAGAAACAACGTTCACTGTAACAAATCTGTGTTTGATTGCGCTGTTGCTATATTATGAAGGAAAACTGATAACAGAACTAGTTTAATCTGATTCTTTTTATTGTCATGTTAATAGTCATTCGCAACAAATTGATAAGTCATTACTTAGAGACTGTAATGAGAGAATAATTGTGTGTCCAGTGACACAACATGTTTAATATTATGTGTACATGTACAGATGAAATACCATGACATTCCTTGCAAAGAATATAATATTTTTGTCATATTTAGCAATTCTGTCATAATTGTTAAATTTGTTCCAAGGTACATGACAGTGTTGTACCTTGGAACATGTTGCAGAGTTCAAAAAAAAATGTTTCAAAAAAAAACCTGACACTGAACACAAATCAAACTGCCTTAAAATGAGTGGAAAGACCTATATTAATGAAGTATAATATGTAGGATTCACGGAATTCAAACAAAAACAAAAAATGTAATAACTGTTCCAAGGTACAACACCCTCCCCTACAGACGAAACACTGATACCATACGTTAAAATACGATGTGTTGTTACAATTGGTTAAAACACATAAAACTTGGTCATCGGTCCAATATTCTCCTGATAACTTAAAATCTTCTTATTTGTTAAAAGGTTAAGAAACTATGCCTGTGTTTCTCCATGTACAAATTATGACATGGATTCTCTAAAACATTGCTTTTCTTGCTGCGTCAGAGTGTGGTGAGATGATGAATGTCTTATGCTGCTATTTTGTTGAGGAGCGGAAATTAAAAATAGTTTGAGTATGGAAATCTTCTGGAATAAAACAGCACGATAGTTGACGACATCTTAGAAAATGTTGTGTGTTGTCTCCTAATATGATGCTATTCCATTTGAACAGCGAGCAAATCAGAGAAAATCTCCTGACTCGAGTCATGCGAGGTCGTAGCTACATGTGAACTGGCGCAACCTCGTGCTGGACTGTACCCAGTTAGATAAATAGATTATCAACAACATTGTATTGAAAAGACTGAAATTATTAATAGTTTTGTTAGTGAATATATTCAATACGGACCTAAAATGGAGAATAATGCTCTAATTGGCTCTTGACTCGCACCACCCATCAGCGCATCGTGACATTTAAGGTGATATAGAAGTGAGATATGAGTACAGTAAGTTAGTTAGTTAGTTATTGAGGTTTAAGGGGTGGAACAGCGAGGTCATCTGCCCCTAGATATAAGTACCTGAGTCCCAATCAAGCAGCTTACTTTTTTTTAATTTTGCCAGCTAGCAAAGGTCAACAATATGGGGTTGGTCTTGAAACTGAAGTTGCACTTGGCTGGTTCGAATCCGGCTACAGGAATGGATGTGTGTGGTGTCTTTAATTGTAAACCCATTCAATTTCTAAGATACAATATATACAGTCCAATCAATTTTCCTCATCATTGCAAGGCACATAATGCAAATAAAAAATAATTAAATTCGAGCTAACTGCATGGCTTAGAAAGGTCACAAGCTAATACATATTTATAAAATTACTTTGGTTTTACAATTTGCATGCTGGTCGATACTGTAGTTAATTTATTTTGACAAATGTTTATTTATTGTTGTCACCCCAAGTATTCTTCCTTTCAGTAGGTCTACCTAATTCTAAGCAGAACAATGTACCGAGTGCAAATTGCTAAATTACAAGGGTGCTGGCCAAACAATGCCCCACAGTCCAACCACAGCAGTCACCCAAACAATATTTTCTTGTTACTCTTACCGTGCAAACCCTTCTATGACAGGTGTGGAAAGTTGGTATCATGTGGAGTATACTTAGGTCCCTAAATGTTATAGTAAAGAACGTCTAATAATTGCACTCTAATCTAAATAACCAGTAATTTGTTCGGGATGACTTTCATTACTTCAACTGCGATGAGAAAGGTCGCAGTTTTTATGACTGATTTGGATTTTGAAATTATCCAAATAAAAAAGTGGCATTGCATATTTTTCCACCATACTAGAAATTATGGATTATACTTGAACTGTTCGTTACTTCATGCTTTCAATTTTTGAGTACCGGTATATCTAAATATTTTTGCCACTTTCAGAAGAGCACAGCTCCAACAACTCATAAGCGAAACCTAGGTTTTTGAACATAATTCAAATGTATTGCAATCATAACAACCATGGGCTCATTGGTGTTCTCTCCGACCTTTGTCTCATTCAAGATTGCAGTTCAAGTTTGAATTTTTTGATGATACAGGAAATGTGATTCCCATAAGACCAAAAGAAAAAAACAATATTTTTTTCCCCCCTTTTACAAGCCAGGGTTCTCGTTTTCCTTGTTCTTGAAGTGCATAAATAATCCCAAGCATCACCCTTTAATACCACAAAGCACTAAGGGAATCCTAACCACTGCACAACACTCTGGTAGGACACTAAAATTCTTTTGCAGAAAGATTTTTTACAAGAAATACACAGACTGGCAAAAAAAAGTGGATCACTTGACAAAAATAACATTTAAGTGTCTAATTCAACTCTAGTGTAATACCCTTGTACTATATTCTGTATAGAAAGCATTTTTAAAGCAATATTGCCTTTTTTTTTGACACTACACACATCCAATAATGAAAAAAGGGCTATAAATAATCATCTTATTAATGTACCAATAATCATCTTATTAATGTATCGTCTCCGGCCACGTTTAAGGGATTTCTGGCCTCTTCCCCCAATGTAAGCTTTTAAGATATTGATAAGATATCACACTGTCGCATGGTTCTTGAGGTTTGTGACCAATGTTATGCACTTTGTAAGTGAAATATGCCTTTAAGCTGAGAACCACTGTGCTGGTCACGACGGGCGAGTCTATGTTAAGTGACTTATGCTATTGCAGCTTCATATGGAAGTGTCTAAAGCGCTATAGAACAATATAGTGAGAGTGTCACCAACAGAGGAAGACCTGGATCAGACCGTAGAAGCTCAACATTGTCCCAAGATGAGCCATTAATCACACTTCAAGTGTTCCGTGACCGCCATACAACCACAATTCAGGATAGGAATAGACTTCAAATCATGAGACATGTGAATGTTTGCAAAAGGACAGACGAAGGTTGGATGAAGCCAACCTGCTTTCAAGAAGACCTGCAACAGAACCACAACTTGAGCAACACCACAGATTAGCACAACTCCAGTTTGTAGGGCTGCATCAACTCTGGACTGTGGAGATTTGTACTCTTTACAGATGAGAGCCATTATTGCCCAAGGCCCCTAGATGGCTGGAAATAGGTTTCACCCATTACACAGTCTACCAGGACATCTTTTGAAGAAGGTTCAGTTAAGGCGTGGAGAAGCATCTGTCATCAGGGACCCATTGAGCTTGTCAATATCCACATCACCGGTAGCAGTGGCGGCTGGCGAATAATTGTTCTGGGTGTTGCACTATTTTCATTAAGGGAATGGGGAGAGGTGGTACATGGGCACCCGCAGGATTTTTTTCTAGGGGGGATGCAAGTAATATTTTTCATTTTATTACCTACATGTCACTAGGTGTTATTAAAGGTACGTCCACACCAAGATGTTTTCGTTAACTTTGTTGATGAACACTGTTCATGAACAATGTTCATGAACATTTTCGACTGTTCATAAACAAAATAGTGTGTTCATTAACTTTTCGAGCATGTTCATGAACAAAATCTCTTTAACTTTTGTGAATGAAACTTTTCATTAACTTTTCGTGTTTTCGTTAACATTTTCGTTCGCGCATGAGCAAAGACGCAATTAAGGTTGTAAATTCGTAGCGCGGAATACGATGCTCTTTTACTTCTCTAAAAATCGACTATCGAATCGCAAGCGACTCGTATATTGCGCGCAATTATGAAATACCAGGAAGCACATGAGAATATTAATTAACTTAATTCTAAACGCCTTTCCAATATTTTTCTTTTCTATACCTTGCGTCTGCGCTTTTCTCTAATTTTGTACTCACTAAAATAATGAAAGATGCAGCTGTAAGTACTTTCTTCTTCCTGACCCTACCCATTATAACCTCACAAACAGTTTATTTAATGTTGAAGATGTTTGTTAACAAAAGTTTATTTGGTGTGGACATAATGTTGAAGAAGTTTGTTAACAAATGTTTAGTAAACATGTTGAGAAATGTTTTCATCAACATTGTTCATTAACATTGTTCATGAACATTGTTCATTAACTTTGGTGTGGACTAGCCTTAAGACGTACACCCCCTCCACCGCAATTTTAGTTTCACTTCTTACTTGCTTCGTAATATTATTTGACTGCTCTTAAACCATTGGGTAGGCTACATGATCTTTATGGCATGAATGTGAGGATATTTTTTTTTTAGTTCAGAGTTTTTATCCATGAGAGTTCGCTTTTCTTGGTGAATCATTGTCATAATGTTCATTTTTTTTAAACAGGCAAAAAGTAGTTGTATCACCATGTAGGCCTATCGACAAAAATAAAAATCAAGGAGTTCATTAAAATGGTAATGTTAATCCAGTTCGACGATTTTTTAATAACTGAAGATATTCTCAAATAACCCAAAATTACTAAGTTAAATACAACTGTGGAATTATCCCTACTTGTAAATCAGTTAACCATCAGTAACTTCAATTTATGAAATAAACTGGTGAGACAATGAACAATCGAAATATTCTCGGGATTTCCTTGCTCCCCTGCCCATGAGGTGATGGGGTAAAAGACTGCTTGATATCGGAGAAAACTGCCAAATAAAATGGATGTAAGTTACCTCATTCATAACGAATGCCGCAGTTCAGAGAACATCACATTTGCATCACTGAACTGTAGTAGGAGACTCAATGACATTGGTACAATGAAAAGATTCTGGTACACCAAGTGGTGCCATATGCACAGTTTGGGGAAGAAAATTTCAGGCTAATGCATGATAATGCCTTGCCGCATGTTGCAAATCGTGTAGATGTGTTTCTCAGGGAAGTTGTAATTCGAACCTTGGACTGGTCAGCCCTGACATGAATATTATCAAACATGTGTAGAATATGCAAGCTGGAAGTGTTTAACATGTGATTTTAACACCTTGGAACAACTTAGGGCCCCTTCAGACGAGGCCACTTAGCAGCGCTGCTTCTTGGCGTGTTGGTGGCGCTTCTACCAATCGTTAGCGGTGCTTCTATCAACCGTTGGTGGGCCTGCTAGTGTTTGAACGCGTCAGTTTTCCAGTAAACATGGACGTAGAAGGTCATATAATTCTTGCCATGTTCCTCATACGGAAGAGAAAGAAACTCCAACGGAAAACAAGAAGATTCTGGGTTCATCCATTGGTTTTGGAAAGACAGAATCGAGGACTGTTCTCTACCTTATTCGATGATCTGCAACAGGATGACGGAAAGCTCTTTGCGAACTTTCGCATGTCCAAAAATTAATTTCAAGAGCCTTTAGATGGTATCAGCAATGTAATTTCTTAATTTATTCCACTAAAATGTATCGGTTTTCCAATATTTGCATTATTCATGTAAATTTAGATGGTTGGCAACAGAAAATACCGAATCATGTTTTACAACACGCTTTAACTCAAAAATTTCGTTACATTTTGCAAATCTTACAATTTTCTATTTTTTAGTAATGCTCTTTTGGGCTGGTGTTTATCAAACGTATTGCCAAACAAAACAGTATTAATGTTTGCACTGCAAGAGAACACTGGTCACTAAAAACGGGTGTTTCCACCTTTAGCGTCTATGACAGCTTGTAAACGCTCAGGCATACTGTTCACAACTCGTCGAATGGCATCTGCCGGGATGCGATCCCATTCCTCCAGCAGCGATGTTCTCAGTTGTGCCAAGGTGGTGTGGTCATGCTGTCTGACGTTCCTTCCAAGCGTATCCCATACATGTTCGATGGGGTTCAAGTCAGGACTACGAGCTGGCCAGTCCAGGGTTTGAATCTCCACTTCCTGCAGATATTGTACAACACAGCGAGCAGTACGAGGGCGGGCATTATCCTGCATCAGCATGAAATTCTGACCAATGAAAGGCGCAAAGGGCATCACATGGTTCATCAGGATCTCTTCGATGTACCTTTGGGAATTGAGCGTCTCGTGATCGATGCACACCAATTTAGTGCGGGCCATAAGGTTGATGCCACCCCACACCATAACCGAGCCACCTCCAAATGGAGTCCTGGAGGAGAAAGCAACAGGGCTGTACCTCTCCCCGCGCCTTCTCCACACTCTTTCTCTTCCATCAGGAGATCTAAGGTTAAAGCGACACTCGTCAGTGAAGAGAACAGAGGCCCACTGCTCGTAGGTCCATCCCAGATGTTGCCTTGCGAAGCGAAGACGCGCCTCTCTGTGATGCCATTCGAGTGCGGGTCCACGTGCAGGTCTCCTGGACGAAAGATGAGCTTCTTCAAACCTTCTTCTTACTGTTCGCTCACTCAATCTCACATTTCTGACATTTTCCAGTTGATTTCGTGCCTGAACAGCTGTGGTATGCCGATCAGGCAGAACTTGGAGGGTGAGAAATCTGTCATCCCTGGCACTTGTGCTTCTTCTACGGCCTAACCCTCGTCTCCTGTCGTATGTTCGGAGCTCTCTGTAATGTTGCACTGCACGATGTATGCTACCGAGAGATGATCCAATGACCTCAGCAACATAACGGAAGCTGCGGCCATCCTCCACCAATGCAACTGCCTGTGCAGCTTCTTCATGTTTTAGTGTGAACTGCAAATGGATAACTTGCTAAAATGTGTGACAATGGTTCACACGTGTTCAACAAGTGCCAGTTGTTATCCCTAGAACAACAATAAGCGAGCGGCAACACTCATAAACCTTAAACGCTTCCAGTCCGCTTCCCGCCATAAAACCATTAAGATAGGCTCATCGAGGATTGGGGGTAATTGGTGGTAATAAAACCACCCTAAGAAATGTCATATTATCAATTTCTATTCACGGATGTTTCAGATGTTTGTTCTAATGCATAGAAAGCTTTTAAAATGTGATTAAATCTTTTTCAAGGCTAGATTTATACTATTTATATTACTTTTTTTAACTGTTCCACTTTTTTTGCCGGTCAGTGTATTTTGAGGTAAATAAATTTAATATTTCATTAAAAGTTGAATTGGTAAACAAATTACAATAATTGGCACTTAAATATCATTTACATCAAGTGATCCCCTTTTCTTGCCGGTCGGTGTATATTGATTATATTTGCTTCATTCCTTCATTTTGGGACACAAAGCATTGCTGACTGCCTAATAACCATACAAATGTGAATATATATGCAACAATGCAGTTTTAATATTGATTTTGCTTTAAAATATTTGATCTGTTTAATGACAGTTTGATGCGGTTCGATGTGATCTCAAGACTCCTGCAATCATACATAAGGTTATGAATAATATTAGCTCGTATTTACTATAATATATGACCTGCAACACACGGTACCTACTTGAAAAGGTACAGTAATTTGGTAACTAAATAAAGAGAGATGGACACAAATAAAAATTATTGTGCGAGGATGAAGAATTGCATACAGTATTTGTATTTTATGTGTGCAAGCACACATTGACAACACAAGAGAGACTATTAGGCAAAATTTATCATCAATTGGCAAGTATTAATTGAATCTTAACAATACTAATTGTAGGTGATTAATATTATTGCTGAGAAACTGCCTTCATACCGCCTAGATGCATCATTCTTTTACACCAACATACCCCACTCCCTTGAGTTACCTGCCATGTAACACTTGGTTGGCCAGCACCCTCACTCCAACATTGTATTTCTCCTCCTGACCCATAAACATAATCACAATCATCTTCAACACAGCTAACAACACTCACATACCACACGAATCTATGTCAACCTCCTTATGGGGAAACTCGAGAAGGATTTCCTCTCCAAGGCACCAGCTGTGCTGGTGGAGGTTCAGGTAAGACAATTTCCTTGTGCAGCTAGAATTGACGGTTGCTAAGGTATGAATTTATGACTAAGTGTCAGGTCAGGAGAAATCCTGCTACCGTATGACAGTAGACGGTACTAACTGCGACTGTCTGGCGGCCAGTACCAAACCAGGCAAACAGAGGGAGAACCAACGGCTACGGGCGGAGGAGTTTTCCTTTAGCAGGTTTGATGAAACCTGTGTGTAGGAAATGACACACAAATTTATCACAACGCTGCTGCCTTGCAGTCTAGATAGGGGACTATCAAAGGCTAAGAGAGTTAACCCCAACAGAAAATCTTCCTCGTGCGTTAGGCCCAGCAAGCCAGCTTGAGGAATAAAATTGTCAAAGTGCTTTCAACAATAAAACGAGCCTCGGATATAAGAAACGAAAACCAAGATATGGAAAACCATCTACGTGTAGTTCTTGTAAGGATGACGGTGGTAAGCCCGAAGTTAAACAAAACTATTCAAAGAAGAAAATTACTGGAAGGAGGAACAATAAATTCAAAATGGCAACATAAAATACCATTACCCTGACCGCCAAATGTGAGGAGCTCGTAGATCTCATGGAAAGAAGAAAGATTGAGGTCCTTGGACTGAGCGAAACAAAGTGAAAAGGGAAAAAACTAAATTGCTGAGGAAAGGTTATAAACTCTACTGGCATGGAAATAAGACGGAAGTAAGAAATGGTGTGGCGTTTGTTATCAGCAAGAACATCGATGCGGTATCTGATGTAGAATATGTAAATGAACGAATTATCAAGCTACATCAAAAAATCGATAAGAACACACTAACCATTGTTCAGGTTTATGCTCCACAGGTTGGGTGTAGTCAAGAAGAGAAAGATGACTTCCTTCAAGAATTAGAAGACCACGTAGAGGAAGATAACATTCTTGTTATGGGTGATTTAAATGCTCATGTGGGAAATGATAGGACAGGAAATGAGACAGTGATGGGTCCCCATGGATATGGAAATCGAAACCAAGAGGGTGAATGCCTTCTTGACTTCTGCTTAAGAAATAATCTGGTTATTAAGAATACCTGGTTTCAAAAACAGCTGAGCCATAAGATCACAAGGTACAGCTGGAATGGAAAACAGAAATCTGTTATTGACTATATTATTGCAGATAAAGAAGCTGGAGCATTTATTAGAGATGTAAAAATACTGTCAGGAGAAAGTTTGGATAGTGACCACAGGTTACTAGTAACCATCCTAGGAAACATCCTGACAAGAAAGGCGAATACCAAGCGTAAACCCAGGATAAAGTTTGGGATTTTGATAAACCAGATAAGAGGTCTGAATACCAGATGAAGATTCGAGACCAACTGCCTAAATATGAGACTGGATCAGCTGAAGAAGACTGGCTTGGATTTAAGAAAATCCTGGTAGATACTGCAGTAAATGAAATGAAAATCCACAGCCTGCTTCCAGTCTCTGACCGGGTCAGGAATGGAATGAATGAAGCCCCCATCTAGCGGCGAGGATATGAACTGTGCTGGCTGCCAGGGCCTGACGCACTCCTCTGGGGCAATGATTAAATGAATGACAGATGCAATGAAATGATAGTGGAGAGTGTTGCTGGAATGAAATTTTGACAGGGAAAAACGGAGTACCCGGAGAAAAACCTGTCTGCCTCCGTTTTGTCCAGCACAGATCTCACATGGAGTGACCGGGATTTGAACCACGGACCCAGTGGTGAGAGGCCGGCGTGCTGCCGCCTAAGCCACGGAGTAAATATTGTTGGCAAAACAAGCAGCAGAGTAAGAGAGAGAAACCCCACGGTGGAATGAAACTGTCCGAAGAGCAATAAAAGAGAGAAATTATGTGAGGAAACTAAGGGACAGAGAAAGTCAGAGAGGAGAGAAATTTTAAGAACTCAGTCAGCTGGACAGGGACCTCAAACTTAAGGTGAAAAGAATCATTTCTGCAAAAAAAAGAGAAATACTGGACAGAATTCACACAGAAACTAAAAGAAGACTGCAGGAACAACAGGAAGCTATTATTTCAAGTGGTGAGGAGTAAGAAAAACAGCTATGAAACAATAAAAGACTGTGGAGAAGGAAGATGGAAACGTCACATGGAATGAGAAGGAGATTCGAGATGAGATGGAACAGTATTTCGAAAAATTATATAATGATCAAAATTCAAATACCAAACAAGAGGAGACTAAAAGAGAAGAAAACATCCCAGATAGGGAGTACCCTCTAACATGGATGGAAGTGGAAAATGCCCTAAAGAACATGAAAAAAGCTAGGGCAACAGGCATTGATGATGTAAGCGCTGACATGATCAAGGCAGCTGGAGTACAAGGATTGCAGTGGTTGTTTAGAGTCCTAAACACTATTTGGAAAGAAGAAAAAATACCAACAGACTGGACTAAAGCTGTTATCGTCCCTCTATTTAAGAAAGGAGACAGACGGAAACCTAGCAACTACAGGGGAATTACTCTTCTATCTCATGGCCTGAAGATAATGGAACGAATCATAGAACACAGATTAAGAATTATCATTGAACCACAGCTTGAAGAAGAGCAGTACGGTTTCAGACGGAACAGGGCAACAACAGATCTGATATTTTCTGTCAGGATGATTATGGAGAAGCACTGGGAAAAAGGAAAAGACATCATCTTCATTTTTCTGGATATTGAGAAGGCATACGAGAGTGTACGGAGAAACACAATCTGGAAATGCCTTCAAAATAGATCAATACCATGCGCTTTAATAAATAAAGTGAAGATGCTATATGAACACTGCCAGAGTTGTGTCCAAATAGGTGATGGCTATTCAGAGTGGTTTGACACTAAGCAGGGTGTACAGCAAGGCAGCGCTCTATCACCACTTTTATTCATTACTGTAATGGATGAAATAATGAAAAGTTAAGAGACTCAATAAGACCTCTGAATTTAAAGCTTTAGCGTTTGCAGATGATGATGTAATATGGGGTGAAAATGAGGCTGAAGTACAACAGAAGCTGAATGATTGGAACGCAGTATTCAAGCAATTTGGTCCAAAACGGTTGTGATGCCCGTTAGTCGACAAAACATCTGTACTAACATCACTCTCAATGGTACAAAATTAGAACAAGTACATCGGTTCTGTTACCTTGGCAGTGTAGTGTCCACAGATAACCAACCATCTGCATAAATCACTAGTAGAGTTCAACATGGAGCAAAATTTTATCATCTCGTGAGAGGGCTTCTTTGGGATAAGCAAGTTCCTTTAAGATCAAAACTAATACTCTACAAGAGCTTCTTTGCACCTGTTACTACATATAGCTTAGAAACCTGTACCCAATCCAAGATAAATACCAGTAAACTACAGGCGGTAGAGATGAAGTTTTTAAGAACTTATTCAGAAGACAAGGAGGGACAAAATAAAAAATGATGAGATACGCCATCTTGTTCAAGTAGAACAATCTCTTAATGAGATCTGTGTTGAAGCCAGGCTGAAATGGTTCGGTCATCTCAAGAGAATGGACAAACAAAGAACAGCTAGAATGTGATTTGAGAAAGAACTAAAAGGCAAGAGACCAAGAGGTCGACCAAGGAAGAGATGGATCGACCAGGTTAGCAACGATCTTGCAGGGAAAGGTCTGGATGTGCAGCGGATCATGGAGGAGGAAACATTCTTGGAAAGAACTAAATGGAGAGCGCTCATTCACTGCACCCGGGAAACTGGAGCCGGTTCATGATGATGATGATGATAAGTAAATATTCTGGGATACCTTTGTGCTTAAGCTTGTATAGAAAGCCACTATGCCATACTTTATCGTTGAAGGTGCGCGTGATTATTTTAGAGAGTCTGAGGAGTTGGTGGACTGTTGAATGACCTGTCCGGAACCCGAATTGCTCGTCATTAAGTAAATCATCTAGAGAAGCTTTAAGCCTGGAATGGAGGTTCATCTCGAATAGCTTCGAGAGAATGGAGAGAAGACTAATGGGACTCGAATTTTGCGGGAAGGTGTCATCGGTGTTAGGTTTTCCTATCATTATTATCTTGGCAGATTTCCAGGCTGTGGGAAAATAGCCAAATCTAAATATTGCATTAAACATTTTGGTAACAGAGGTGAGGACGTTTTTGGGGAAGTTCTTAAGAAAACTAGCTGAAAGATTGTCAGAACCAGGCACTTTATGATTTATCAGTTTCTTTATAAGAACGAGCAATTCTCTTGGGGTGATGAATCTGAAATCTGGCAGGAAGCCATCGCGAAGGTCACGATAGACTTCATCAATGAAGTCGTTGTCGCAAGGTTTGCGATTTGACTCACATGCTTCTTTAAACGTGTTCGCCAGGACTTCAGTTTCATCTTGGTTGGTATAAGCCATTCCATGAAGACCGTGGAATGGTGGAATGCCAGTCCGTTTTTTGAGTAGTTTTCGTGCCATGCCGTACAGGGAGTTGGTATTATCATTCATATTGTTGACTTTATTGGCCCATGCTTGGTTACGGATTTTTAGCATGGCACTGTGTATTTCGCGCTTGAGGCGATACAACTCTTGTTTTTGGCCGAGATTACGAGTGACTTGCCAGCGCCATCTAAACATACACTGTATAACAAACAAACGACGCACCAGGAAGAAATAGTCCGATGGCAATAAAAATCGGTGGATGTGAGGAACAGACATAGAACAACAAACGATCAAAAGTGCAGAACAATCGAATGATTTATTGCAGAGTTAGAGCGTTACAAAGTGAGGACGTAAATAAGGTGTTGGTCCACCTCTGGCCTGGATGCAAGCTGTCACTCGATGTGGCATGGACTGATCAAGTTCCCGGATGGTGTCCTGCGGAATTTCGTGCCAAATGGTCTCCAACTGTTGGGCTGAATCGGTGACATTCCGGGATGTTCGCAATCGCCTTCCCATGACGTCCCAAATGTGCTCTATGGGAGAGAGATCAGGCGACCGAGCTGACCAAGGAAGGATAGGGCAAGCTTGAAGACAGTCCATAGCAACACGTGCCGTGTGCGGCTGGGCATTATCCTGTTGGAAAGTAAGGCGTGGATGTCTTTGAAGAAACGGTAACACAGCCGGCCATAGAATGTCTTCAACAAACTGCTGTGCTGTCATTGTGCCAGGAATGACTACCATAGGGGTCTGACTATCAAAGGAGATGACACCCTAGACCATCACCCCCTGTTGTGGGGCTGTGTGGCGTGCGATAGTCAAGGCAGGATCCCCACGCTGGCCTGGACGTCTCCAAACACGTCTGCAGTTGTCGTCAGGGCACCGTTGGAAACGGGACTCGTCACTAAAGACTATACGTCCCCAGTCAGCGCAGTTCCACGTTGCTCGAACGCGGTACCACTGTAATCTGACTTGACGATGAACAGGCGTAAGTGGTAGGCGGCGTAACGGGCGGCGCGAGCGCAAATTCCTGTCGCTGAGGTGTCTATTGATGGTCATGGTGGACACATGTGTGCGGGTCACACGCTGGATCGTTGATAACAACGACACTGGTGCTGTGACAGCTGTTCTGACAATCGCTCGTCTTCCCGTGCTGTTGTAGCCCTCGGTCGACCACTGCCGTCCTGTCGCTGATGCCTGCCATTGCTGACGCACGCTTGTCAGCATCGTCTGATCGCCGCACCACTTCGACCCAAATGTCCAGCGACAGCTCGATTCGACCAACCAGCTTCTTTCAATCCGATCGCACGACCTCTTTGAAACTCTGACATCTGCTCGTAATGAGCACGAATCCTTTGGCGTGGCATTCTTACAGACGACGTTCAGATATAGCAGTCAAATACAACAGCTACTTTGAGCATAGGCTTCAGAATCGCACCTTATATACACCGGAGGCATGCGCAGTTCGGATGCGCGGGAGCTCCCGCTGTTCATTCATTGGACACGAAGCTTTAATCTGTTCATGTTCGGTCCGAATGTCTTTGCATACGTAATTTCCTTACAATCAGACAACGCCTTCCCGGTGCGTTGTATTTTTTGTTATACAGTGTATTTTTCCTTTTAATGAGTGTCTGAGGTGTGATGGGTATTGGGCGGGAAGTCGATCTGCCCATGAGAGCAGTGAGTAAGGGATGTAAATGCTTGGTTGCAGCAGAATCATAGGAGACGCGTACGAAGACCTGGGTTCGACACACTATGGTTGGAAGTACATGTATAGGAACAGAGGGACTCTGAACGTAATTGAAGCGGCAAGTGCGAGGTTGTAGAGACTCTGTGTAGACTGTATGTATAAGTGTCAGCTGTGACATTGTGACAACTCACGGATTTATATTGAGTAATAATAAAATTCTAGCAGTCATTCATGCTACCAGTGGTGTGATGTACTTCATGTGGCAAAACTGTTACAATACACATAAATAATAAAAGCAACAAAAGAGTATTAAATTTCTCACCAACTAATTTTGCAGTGCTAATCTCTGAAACTACAGTCTACAAACCCATGTTTGGTACATTATTGTAAAATCCAGGAAATGTTTTATATCCATAAGATAAAGAAATATGAATTACATATTCTGAAGTGTTCTAACGAGAACATGATCTACATCGATGTTTCACTTTGCAATGAAACTTGCAAGACAAGAATGCATACTGAAAATATGGGGAGGGGCAGATGACCTCGCAGTTCTGCCCCTTAAAACCTCAATAACTAACTAAAATAAGGGGACAGCTTCCTTCTGTATAGGCTCTAGATAAAGATAAGGGGAGATGTAACCAAGAATGCAGTTCACCGAGTCCACAATATAAGACATAGAAAATTGAAACTTTGCACAGTTGTTTAATGATGTTACGTGGCAAACAACAGCCATCTTGGGTGGCAAAATGGCACCAGTACAGTCACTGAAAAAAGTTTGTTACATCTTCTTGTTTAGGTACACTTTACAACTTTAACTGTACAATATATTGGCCTGAGCTTTTTACTAGTTTAAATCTATGTAACCATCTCTAAATACCATTATTTTATTTATTTTTATTGTCATATAAATTTTCAATTCTTAAACCTCAGTGAAAATACGAATGTAAATGCATGCAAATTCAACAAATAGTTAAATAGAAACATATTTCTTCATAAATTTGTACACCCAGAAATATAAACAATCTCTGAAAATTTCAGTACTGTAGCATTTGGGGTTACAGAGAAGAGTGTACCTGGGCCAGTGGCGTCGGAAGGGGGGGTGCCAGGGTGCGGCCGCCCCCCCCCCAATATTTATTTTGGGGGTGCGGCGCACCCCCAATATCTTTTGAAAATGCAAAACTTTTATATTGAAAATTGAAAACGAATGACCTTGAGATACATGGCGCGAATTTGAAATGCGAACTCACGAGCAGCTAAGTGTGAATGCATGCCAATCGTCTCTGGGCCAGGCTTGGACAAGGCAAGGCCTCAGGCACGGTGTAGGCAAAGACCTCGCGATGGGGCGCATCAGCTGGGCCTGGGCCAGGCCATCGTCATCTGTTCGAAGACTGGCTGGCGGCTGGATGGCTGCTGCACATGTTTGCTAAACATCTGGAGGAGACAATAACAAGTGCATTGTGCGTGCGGGGTGCGGCAGGCAGGGGTGGATAGCTACTGTGCCTTTGGGATTCTCGTGACCATCCCGCCAGCTGCAGGGGGAATCAGCGTGATGGGACCTGCAGGAGTGAGGGGAGGAGAGAAGAGGAAGGGAAGAAACGGCAACTTTCCGGGGGAAAAAAATACACACTCAATCATTCCATTCCACTTGCTTCACAGGAACAAGAAGGAGGTGGTGTAAGTTTTCGCTGCGGGTGGTAGTTAATGAGGGGTGGGAGGAATTTGGATGTGCGCTTGTGATGAGTGATAGTGATAAAAATAATGATATTGCAGTGATTTTAAATAGTGATTATAAAAATTGGATTTTAGATTTTAAAGTTTAATTCGGTGACAGGACTGGAGATTTGAATAGTCGTTTAATTCAGTGGCAGTGATAGTGAGTCTTGCTGCTAGCGCTGAGCATGGTCAGAGAATTACGGAGAAGGATTTATCCACAATATCGGTAAGTTGACAACGTTACACGTTCTATCTATTTTCACGCTTATATTTGTTTCTTTTGTTTGTTTTATTACACTGTGCAACAATTTTTTTTAATTTTTCCGCCATGGGACGGGACCCCGGTTTTTCTTGTCCCGTATGTCCCAGAGACCCTAGAGATTTTTTTAAGATTTTTAGAACGAGAAAATATCTTATTATTTTTCAAAACTATAAAAATGGCCAATTTTTTACTTTTACCGATTTGGTTAAAAATTTACTGAGTTTGTTAGTCCATATGCCAAAGTACCCATACTAAATTTCAGATTAAAAACACGTATATTAACGAAAATATTGAAGGTTAAATTTACGAAAAGTTGAAAAATGCCTCAAAGAGGCACCATAACTCCTAGAGTTTTTCACCGAGACACCTATTTTTTTTTTTTTTTTTGGGTGGTCTCGGTATGATGAGAAACAAACCTTACAATTTTGAGCCAAATCTATTTTGATGATATTTTCCATTTTATTTGACTTAAGTTAAACCCCTTTTTTAAGAAATTATCCCATTCTAAAAATAAAATAAAAAATCCCTAGGATCTCTGGGACATAAGGAACAACAAAAACCGGGTCCCACTCCATGGCGGAAAAATTGGTAAACTTTTGTTGCACAGTGTTATTATTTGAACGTATTGTTATTGTTGTTAAAAGTAAAGGCAAAAGAGCGCCGGGCCGGCCGGGTTAAAAATAAAGGAGCGACAGTCACCCGGTTGGATATTTGGAAACGGACAGATACGTTATTTTCTTTGTTTCGTGTTTGTGCCGGCATTCACAGTGATTAATGTGATTTATGCATGTCTACTTGTTCATTAATTTTAAAAAAACTATCAGCTATAAAAACTCGGCACAACATAACCTTTTTATTAAAAATTAAACTTTGGTACTTTTTACCAACTATAAAAAAGCCGATCTTTCAATTCACTACAGTATTTACTTTTCAATACGTGTTTACTTTATTTATTTATTTATTTATTTTCGGTACCGGTACATCTGTACGCAAGAAGGCAACGCTCTTTTTTTTTCTCGTCAAACCTATTTTAACAACAATAATGACTCTCTAGCACCAAGGAGATAAGAAGATAAAAATATATTTGCTTAGTCTAAAAATTCCTTTCTCCCGCTTTACACATTTCGCTAAAATGCCTTGCTCGTTACCCTTCTGAAGGAGGTCATAAGGTCATGAATCGTTGTTTGAAACTTAATCTTAACGGTTAATAATTTGTCGCAGATTATTATGGCGCAACAACCGACCATTAAAGCTCATTTTGCGCGGATGGATCAGAGTCGTTCGGCAAAGAGGGCTCATATTGAAAATGACAACGGACCTCCTGATCCAGCGACTAAGGCTGAGGCTAAGAGAAACGAGGTGTCACCTGTAGCATCTACATCTACAGTGAGTAAAGGTAAGATAAATATAAAATTACAACAAAGTTATTAAATACCGGTATCTTAATGTTCATTCGGTCGAACATCAATTCCCCTCGATTTTCCTTAATTCCACTCGGTCCTCCAAGGGACCCAAAAATAAGTTCCTCAACTCCGCTCAGGCAAAGGGGCTATCCCCAATGACGTAAACAAATGTCATAACCCTCCTGCTCGCATACCAAGGGCCGGGGTTATAGTTTGAAATGAAGTAAAGATTTATGTGATTTTAAGATACTGATTTTTCTTATTTTTATTAAATTTCCTGCCCATATTTTTATTTAACAACAGTGTTTAATATCTAGCTCTTTATGTATTGTGTTTATATCTGATTTAACGAATGAGCGGACTAGACTTCAGAGCGTTTGACCGATGGCGTGGTGGTGTTCGCAAGACATTGTTGTGCCATTGGTCAACCGCTCTGATGTCAAGTCCGCTCATTCGTTAAATCAGGTATAAAGTGTTTGGCACATTATAACTTATATGGCAGAAAATACAAGTGATTAAAAATTTATCATAATATTCTTTTAAATAAGTCTGCCAAGTTTTCTATTTTTTCTACAAATTTTATACATTGTTTTTAACATGTGCATAATTTAATGTTTGTATGATTTTTAACCTAGTCAGACATTATTAAATTAAATTTACATAATAATAGGTGTATAATTTGTACCTAAAAATACTTTCAATATCAGCTACGGATGCTGAAAATACTGTTTTCCAGCCTAGAACGGAAAAATCAGCTGAATTCAAGAATGACATTTGTTTACGTCATTGGGGATAACCCCTTTGCCTGAGCGGAGTTGAGGAACTGATTTTTGGGTCCCTTGGAGGACCGAGTGAAATTAAGAAAAATCTTGGGGAATTTATGTTCGACCGAGTGGAATTGATGCCCCCTCCCGTTCATTCTGCTTTCGCCTGCCTTGGAATTTTGTGATTATCAAAACTGACTTGGACATCTAAATGATTTTTAATTTAAGTTAATAATCTCCTTCTCAATACTTAATGCGCGTATTGTTCAATTAAATGAATGCTTTGTTCGTTCCTATGTTTTTAGATAGTGGTCTACCGGACGGCATAGAAGAAACTGGGCTTGCTGTGGCTATACTTGACACAGTTTCTACTGAATTTGTGGATGCGGAGAGAAGAGTGATACCGGTAACATCAACAACGGGCGATGATCAAGAAATTCCTGACGTCCCAGAAAAGTATCATCCAAACAAGCAATTTGTGTTTCCAAAGAACGCCCAAAATCGAAAGTGCAGTGCTCATTGGTTCGAGTTGTACTCTTGGTTACATTACAGTGTTGAAAAGGACGCAGTTTTTTGTTTTGAATGCATGAAAGGCAGTCGAATGGTTGGTATCACAGGTAGAAGTTGGTTCTCCAAAGCGGAAGGAACATTTTATATCAACGGTTTCCAAAATTGGAAAAAGGCAGGTGAAAAATTCAAATCACATCAAAACAGTGACTTTCACCGGAGAAATTGTGAACTAATCATTAATAGAGAAAATAGCCAGCCTGTAACTGCGAAGATTGACAAGGGAATGTTGAAACAAATGAGCGTTGCGCACAAATGTTTTCTTGTTGTTATTAGTTGTCTTAGATATTTAATGCTTACTGGTAGCGCTGTTCACGGCCACGACTCTGATCAAGGAAACCTCATGGAGCTTTTACAGGAGAGAAAAGACGATGTACCCGAACTTACTTGGTGGATGTCGCGTCGTAACAATTTCCTCAGTCCTGACATGCAGAATGAGGTGATTGAAATAATGGCCCACTCTGTCCTTCGAGACATAGCAAAACAGGTACACGAATCACCATTTTTTGGTATTATTGCTGATGGCACCACCGATATTGCAGGCTTAGAGCAGTTCTCTGTATGTGTTAGGTTGGTTCACCCTAAAACCTTTCAAGTAACTGAACTTTTTCTCGGGTTGTACAACCCACAAGATGCAACCGCTAAAACGCTGGCTAGTGCCATAAAAGATGTTCTCTTAAGGCTAAATATTCCATTGTCGAAATTGCGGGGTCATTGTTTTGATGGCGCCTCTAACATGTCTGGGCACATTAAGGGAGTTCAAAAACTTCTATCTGATGAGCAGCCAAAATCCCCTTATGTTCACTGTTCAAACCATTCCCTAGACTTAGCTCTTCAAGAAATCTCGCGAAAAATTGCAGTTCTTTGTGATTTGCTTGTTGTTGTGAAACATTCAAGTAATATCATACTCGATTCTTCGAAGAGACAGAGCACCTTTAAAGATGTCGTCCTGGCACCCTGTGATGGCGATGATAATGCCGTCGCCAATCGACCGTCATCAAAGCTCATCGCACTTTGTCCAACGAGATGGAGCGTGAGATTCCGGTCTCTTAAAAGGTACAAGGAGAACTACAAAAGGGTCATACTGACTCTCCAAGCTATCCTCGATGACCCCACGGGTGCTTCTCCGGAAGTGAAGTCGGCAACTCGTGGGTAACTGAAGAAGCTGAAGTCATTCGATTCCGTTTTTTTTTCTTCACGTCAGTGTCGAAATTTTTGGTCCATGTGAAGAACTTGCAAAGGCCCTTCAGAGCTCATGTTATACTGCCTCAGGAGCAAAGCAAGCTGCTCTGATTTTAATGTCGGCAATGAAGGCTCTTCGAACGCCAGAGGAGTTTGATCGGATCTACAAGGAAAGCTACGTTTAGGCTACGGTGATAGTGGAACTTGACTGTTCTTCTTCACCAAACCTTAACCAACAAGTTTCCGAAAACCACGCCACATCCGAACCCGACGATGAGGAGGAAGAAGCCGAGGAAAACCAAAAAAAGAAGCAGAGCAAGAAGCCCAAACCTGAACAAAAACTTCCCAAAAAACGGCAGAGGAAAATTCCAAAGAGTTTAGAACAAACGAGCAATCCAGCTCCTCCAGCAAAGCTCACAATTCAAGAGGAGCTTAGAAAAGATTATTTCTCTATTCTGGACCTCCTTTTGAATGAAGTAGAAGAAAGATTTAACCAGAAAGGTTTTGACACTTTGGCGAGTATCGAAAATATTCTGATTCAGGCATACCAGGGCATTGTTCCATCTGAGCAGGTTCTGAAGGAAACGCTGGGTCCACATCAGGACGATTTTGATCTCGATCAGCTTCGTACACAGCTAAAATTGTTGAAAAGTCTGCCAGGGAAGCCACCGAAGTGCATTGCAGATATAGTTAAGCAGATGAATGAGTTGGCTACATCCACTAAAGATCTTTTCAACGAAGTAGTTTTGCTTGTTCTGGTACTCATGACCGTTCCATCTTCTGCTACTTCTTCAGAAAGATCTTTCAGTGCACTTCGGAGGTTAAAAAATGATTTGCGCAGTACCATGACCCAACAGCGCCTGACTCACGCTTTGCTTCTGCATGTGCATAAGGACTATACAAGAGCCATAGATCTGCAGGGTATCTTGCGCGAGTTTATTTCGCGTAAGACAGAACGAGGGCAAGTGTTTGGGAAAGTTTAGCGTTAGCTAGCCACAAAGCAAACTTATGTAAATATTACCCTTTTTTAATGTGCTGTGTGTTTTAAGTTTAATTTTTATGACGTTGTTGTTGTTGGTCGTTCCGTTACGTTGTTACGTTACAAAGTCACTTGTTCAGGCCACTGTTCATTTGTAGGCTATAATGTGTGGTGTAAAAGTGTTTGTGAAATTTGTTACACGTCTTGAGTTCTAATTAACAAATAAACTGATTTTTCTTTTTTCATGGCATCTTTTAGTGAATTAGTTCATACCCAAAATATTTACCAAATCAAAATGGTTATTTCGTTATAATTTTTCAAACCATTTGTCGTCACCAACTTCGCTAAAAAAAAGAAAACAAACAAAAACAAAGTGGCTTTTGCTGGCTTATAGCTCGCGTATTATCAACTTTTCTCCTTTCGTGGATTACAAATGCGAAGTCGCATAAAGGAAATTAAGCTGTGCTTCCGAAGTTAGGCAACCCGCTAAAGCCGAGTAAACCTAGCACCCCCCAAAAAAAAAAAAAACGCTCCGACGCCACTGACCTGGGCCTATGTTGTGGAAAAATTGATATCGAGAAAACAACGTTTGAAAATTGGAAATTTTCTGTTACTCACAATTAAGAAACAGTCTCTTAAAAACCACCACAATGATACCCCTGGTCTTATTCTTCATCTTCATGTTCTCTCCTTCAGGACCTTTTCTCTCTTTTAACCTGTTTTTCCAGCTGAGTTTGCGTAGCCTTTTCAAACCTTCGCTGATCAATTTTCTGGAGGGATTGTGTAGTGAAAACACCAGGAACAATTCCAGCCCTCTTCAGGACTTCAATCCTACCTCTATTTCCTTCATTAAAATACAGAACAACAACATCCACTGCTATATCCAATACCTTCAGACCACAAAATGATGTTTTGGGGCATCTCAAACAAACAAAATTTCATTATTGTTCATTTGGGCATGATGGCTAATATCACAGACTCTGGAAGGGAATGATTATGCGTGTATATCTGGCTACCTCTGTTATGCTTGCACCACCCTTCTTTAGGAAACAGATTGTGCACTGGATTAATGTCAGTGGATATTTTATGGGGAAAAAAGAAGAAGAAAAAAGGAGCCCAAACAGCAGTTTTCATAGCATTAACAATAGAGTTGTATTTTCTTATTGCATTTCCATAATAAACCTGAAAGAATTAATTTTCTTCTGGGTAAGTCGCCCTCTCCTACCCAGAGGCTTTCCATCTTCAATTTTTTTGCCTTACGTTCCTTCAATAATCTGTGCAGTCTGGTTCCATCCTGTTTCCAAAACAAAACAATGCTACCTAGTGGCAGAACTGCACATCACATTCCAAACAGACCCATTTATGGAGATGTTCTATAGACAAAGTGGAGTTTACGACCAGTGAATAGAATAGAATAAATGTAAGATTATTGAGAGACAGAAAACGCGTGGCTATAGGCAAGCAGAATCAAATATAGATTATTTTACATTATACTTCTAGTTGAGCTATGAGCTTGAAAGTTTTACACAATGTATAGAAAAGACTTCTTCTTCTTCTTCATTTCCCGTTTCCAGTGTTCTGGGTCGGGGTGTGAATCAAGGACCTCCATAATTTTCTGTCTCTCCACCACTCTCTTCCTTCTTCTAGTATATCTCTTACTTTTACCCCTCTCTTCTCTATGCTCTCCCTCACTGTATCCATCCACCTCTTTCTAGGCCTTCCCCGTTGCCTCTTTCCTGTTACTTTCTCTGTAAATACTCGCTTTGGGACTCTGTCTTCACCCATTCGCATCATGTGTCCATACCATTTCAGCTTACTGATCTCTATCTTGTCTTGTAGCTTTGGGAATCCAGTTCTTTCCCTAATTTCTGTGCTTCTGATTTTGTCTCTTCGTGCCTTTCCAATTATTCCTCTAAGAAACTTCATCTCGGCTGCCTGGACTCTGCTTTCATCCCGTTTTGTTGTTGTCCATGTGCCTGCTGCATATGTCAATATAGGTGTGTAATATGTTGAGTACATGACTTTCTTACATTTCTCTGGAACATCCTGGTTCCACACCATACCTCTCACACACTGGTAAAACCAATTTTCATGCTGGATTCTCTTACCAATTTCCTCATTTATCTTTCCATCTTCTGTGATTATACTCCCTAAATATTTAAAACTTTTCACAACTTCTAATGTTTCCCCATTTACTTCAATATTCCCCCTACCATCTCTCTTATTTCTCGTCATCACTACTGTCTTACTCTTCTCCACCCTTATTTTCATTCCATACTCTCCTCCTGTTTCATCTTCTCCCCATATTACTATGTCATCAGCAAAGAGTAAGGCCTTAGTCTCTTTACTTCCCATTTTCTGTTTCACTCGCTTATGGATTTCATCCATGACAGTGACGAAAAGTAGAGGGGACAATCCACTCCCTTGTCGGAGTCCTGTTTCTACATTAAACCAGTTTGTTTGCCCAACCCTGGTCTTCACACTACTTATACACTTCCTATACATAGCTTTTATCATTTCCACTTCTGCTCTGTCTACTTTCTTCTTTATCAATGCATCCCAAACCAGTTGTCTTGGTACACTGTCATATGCCTTCGCAATGTCTATAAATGTCATCACTAAATCCTTCCTGAATTCCCACCTTTTCTCTATCATGTTTCTTATGGTAAAAATTAGATCAAAAGTTGATCTGTCTTTTCAAAATCCATGTTGTTCTTCCTCCATAGAAACAAAAACAAAACAAAAAAACACATGCCATATTTCAAAATGTTTATATTTTGACCCCTCATCGGTTACATTCCCTCTTCCTTCTATACAGGCTCTGGATAAAGATAAAGCAAAAAAAAACAACAATGGAATAACAATGTCTTGGTTCAAAGGGGATTTTTATTAAAATGCAGCAATTCTTTTAGGCTTTTGATGTGTCTTGTGAGGTTTTGCCTAAGTGCATATTTAAATACGATCTTCAGCTAGCCTCACAATAACATGAGACATATTACAAGTACGGTAAAATACATATTATCAATACAAAACAACCTAACCCCGTGGCTCCACAGCTCATGAAGGGACTTAGCCTACCAAGCAGATCACTGCCCTGGCATTTGACCTGCAGATTGCAGGGTGACACATGGTCAGTGCGTCGAGTCCCCTCGGCCGTTATTCCTGGTTCTCCAGGCCTCTCAACTGTCCTCACGAGGCTGAGTACATCCCATTCTATTATAAATACAGCATATTAAATTAGACATGTGCAAAAATTAATGCTGCACCAAGATAAAAGGAAATTGTGTGTTTCACTGTATTTATTTTATAATAACAATTGTTGCTTTTCACCATGACCTGTGCCATGTATTGTCGAAGACATGCTTTGGTAGCAACCAACAAATTTCATGCAGTTGTCATTTGGAAATACTGTGTATTTATTGTAAGTAATGTACTTTGAATATCTCACCATCTCTCAAGTCTCAAATGCTTTGTGGCCAGGATACTCAAAGGGAATTAGCCATACAACCAGTTGGAAGGGAGCTATGAAATATTTTCAAGGTAAGTTTTTTTATTATTATTATTATTATTCTCTTTCACTTTCTTCCACCTATTCACAGCCTAGGGCTGTTCAAGTTTCCTCGCAGCACATGCACTTAGTGATCAAGACACTATCCGGTCAAAAGATCTGCTTACACGCCTGCCATATATCCACCTCAACCTCATTGCCTTCTTGAAGTTGTCCTGGTGACTAAATGAAAGAAAGCCAGCCCTTACTTTGTATGTGCTTTTCATTAGGGGTGCGTTCATTGTAATGTAGATCTTCGATATAGTGCTACTTCCTTGTAGAAAGAAGAACTGTTATATCTGTAATCAGACACTAAAATACTTGAATTCAGTACAGTTCGACTGTGGATATAAAACTTTTTCACTATGCAAGACATAACTGCAGTCCATAATTAATTCTGAGTTATCATGATGGCAAAATATGCTCTTTGGTACTTGTAATGTTAATAGATAATGCAATAACACAATAAATGTAAGAAGTATATAAATTTTACAAACAAAATAAAACAATCATAAAAAGAAAACTTACAAAAATCATAATCAACTCAATAAATAGAAAGCATTACAACACCAAGAGGTGAGATAGCATGTGTGGTGAAACTGAAAAACGAAAAATTGTAACAATTAATTCTGATTAATACAATCAGCTGAGAGCGTGGAACTAAATACCGTATTTACTCGGCAATAGGACACCTTTCTTTCCTAAATTTTTAGTTCCGAAATTGGGGGAGGGTACTATAGACACGAACTTCGCAAAAATCCATTATTTTGGGAAAGGGTGAGAGTAAAAATTAGCTATTTTATTTTGATGCTAAGCATGATATAATTAATCAAAATAAACGAAGTTTATCAGCAATGATACACCACAACATCCGCGCAGCGAGATCCACAAAGACCGAAGATACTACCATAAAGTGGTGGATGGGCGTGGTGGCTAGTAGAACATGCAGGCTGAATGCAAAATCACTACCTATAACACGTTCTTTGTTTCGAAATACACCACAGAGTGTAGACTGGTGTGCATATGCCGGCCGGCCACTAGTGACTCGTCCTTACGTGCATGCGGCAGCACCGCATGTGTGGCCGGCCAGCCAACTACTTCTCGCATAGCGTGCGTATGTCGGACGGTCACCTGTCGCATACCGTGAGTCATAGCCCATACGCACGGAAGGAAAGACAGAGACTTCTTCCTTCAAACAAGGTCACGCCTTGTCGTGTACGATTGAATGGTATGGCCCAAGCAGCCAACAATGATCCTACATCTAGTATACAAAGAAAAGTGTATTCCACGACTATTGCCAACCCCCTCTGAAAAGATATCACTCTTTCCCTGCGATTGTTTTGCCCGACCAACCGCCGGCCGTATCCGATCTTCGCGGAGCTTTTAGCGCCGCTCTCGTTGCTAGACAATGACGGATAGGACTCTCAATAATTCAGGAGGGGTACTATAAGCGATTTCCAAGAATTTTGTATTTTGGCTCTCGAAAATTAAGGGGGGTACTATAGGCGAGGGGGTCATATAGCCGAGTAAATACGGTATAATTCTTTAACATTTCATCTAATAGAGGACTATACACTATACTATCCAGCTACAAAGAGGATAAATTATCTCACCAATCAGTATATGCTGCTGGTCCTTAGTCAGAATGAGAACACATCAAAAACTAACAAACACTGCCTGTATCACTGACCTCTACATAAGCAAGACATGGAATAAACTTTTATACCTACCAAGGGCAGTGACCAATGGTTACCAGAAGTCAAATTGACATGGTAATCTCTAAGAGATAAGACAGAATATACAAAGAAAAACCACCTTTCCTTACCAGCAAGTGAAAGGAAGCTGCCCACCACATGAAAAATGACCAAAAGAACACACAGAGAAGTAAACAAAGATTTTGCACTGTCTTCAAGACAGGTGTGCAAGGCAACTACAAAAGCACAAATTAGCAACAACTACTAGGAAAATGGGTAGCTAGTCCTCTTTTAAATACCGGTATTGAAGGAACATTGAAAAGGAATAAATATGCTTCATTGATCCTGTCATTAAAAGTATTAAATGACAACTACTCTACCCACTTCCCTAGAGTAAAGCACACAACTATGTACACTTTTCTCCTTGTTCAAAACAAATATCTCGCCACAAATACAAGAAGCTTTGGTTTAGAACTTCTCTTTTTTTAATAACACACACAAATATGCCAACTGAACAAAAAAAGTAAGGAAAGATTTCTTACCATATCTCAGGCTTCAAAGAATACTTTAATTCTCTTTTTACAACCATGAGCAAATTATTATTATACATTAATAAAAAATAAATAAAATTATACCACCATGTATGGTTATGTCTCCCAGTAAGACTTCTTGCTTAAGGTGATTACAATGCCAAATATAAGAAAAAAATAAATAAGAAAAAAGATATACCTTTCCTTTAAATATCCAAAACTGTCTCGTTGGGTGAGTGGGGAGTCCAGCTCGAGCAAATCTGTTAGAAAGCAACACTGAGAGTTCAATAAAAAATACATCTAAGCTGTACTGTGATGTACTACTACCAAAGATGAACACCATTTAATAAGAGAGGTTCAGCTTTATAAACAAACAGCACTGGATGCACAGGCTACACGAGCAATCAGTAATTTCACTTGTAGGCTTAGAAGTTGCAACACTTGAAACTAGTCTTGCAAAGGTCACACAAAAAATTAATAAACTTATTTCATCATCCCATGAATTGGCACAAACTTCAGACAGAGCATCAATGGAATGTAATAGATTAAAACAGTAACTTCGAGGAAACCTACCAACACACATCATGTCCATAGTAGAATTCAGTCTCCTGCATGACAGATGAAGTGTCAAGGTGAAATATCGGAAGTAACACCATATTCAAAATAATTATCATGATAGGTAAGATTAAGGAGTAGATTTATGAGAAGAAGATTATATAAAAACACTAGCAGGTACTCGCGATCAAGACAATGGGGACGATGCATTATTGCTGATAATTGGTATATTCTATTACAGCTATCGCGAGTAGAGGTGGGTCCATTCTAATTCTGAAAATTCTGATACATAGCCTACAGTATATTGATATGAGCAGCAAAGTGGGAATTTTATAGAGTTGTGAAAGTCTGCAGGGTACGATGTTACATTATGCGAACACATTTTAGAATTACGTTTTTGGTTTTGCCATCTTCTGCTGAGACATAACGATATTGTTGTCCGGATAATCGCGAGCACGCCACATACAGTTGGCCATGGAAAAAAATGTTTTTGTCTAAATGTGCACCTGCTGCTGTTAAGTGTGTGTCATTGCGCTTTTTTAATAGAAATTGCGAATATTGTTTGAAGAGGGAACTGCACTCTTGCAAACTGGAATGGCAAATCTATCGGAATATGGGGAATTAATAGTATTTTTCCTTAAGTTATCCTGGGTGTAATTTTGCCACACTTATTGATGATTTGAACGTCAACATGTCGCTATTAATAGACCTATAGTAAAATATCTCTCACCTTGGCCGCTGATGTACATTATGCAGTCTCTTCCAGTGTTAAATCCCAGGGATTGACATTCTCCAACAACCCTTTTGCCTCACATGCCTCTTTAATTAATTAAAATTCCCGATTGTTGTTTGAGTCTTCAGTTTTTTGACTGGTTTGATGCAGCCCCCATGCCTCCCTCTCCTGAGCTAATCGCTTCATCTCTACATAGCTACCACACCCTACATCCGAGGCATCTGTTTAACCCTGGTCTACCCCTACAGTTCTTGTCCTCGACCCTCCCATCCATAACTAAGCTTGCTATTCCTGGGTGTCTTAGTATGTGTCCTACCAACCTATCTCTTCTCTTCATTAGCAGTCGCCAGAAACATCTCTCCTCTCCCACTCGTCTTAAAAGCTCTTCATTTGTTACCCTATCTACCCATCTGATCTTCATCATTCTCCTGTAACACTACATTTCAAACGCTTCAATTGCCCACTTTTCTGCTGCACCATTAGTCCAAGTTTCACTTCCTTATAGTGTCAACAGATTCCTTTTCTGTAGAAATGCTTTCCTTGCCTGAGCCAACCTGCTTTTTATATCCTCTTTGCTTCGTCCATCACTGGTTATTTTGCTTCCTAAGTAACAGAAGTCTCTTACTTCCCGTAGTGTTTCACCTGCCAATTTGAGGTCCATAGAGGTTTCTGATTTCTTTCGGCTGCATTCCAATAATTTTGTTTTACATTTTTGATTTCATCATGAATTCTTTCCTCAAGATGGAGTCCGTACCATTCAAAAAACTCGATCAAATCCTCTGGCGTATCGGCCAAGATGACGATCAGCAAATCTCAAAGATGAAATTATTTCTCCTAGAATCTTCGCTCCCACTTTAAATTTTTCTCCAATTTCCTGATCTTTGAAATGTGTTACCCTCGCACATGGTGTAGATGCACTGTCAAAGGAAAACATTCCATGTTACGAACATGGGCCGCATAACCTGTACCGAAAGCCTATTCTGGACAGCAGTTCCTTGAACTCAGATTTGCCAACATTTTATTGTATCCTTCCATGTGGTACCTCTCTGTACCTCAAAATACAGAAGAGTGCTTTAAAAATCATGTCTTGTGTAAATTTTGGAAAAGGTGGTGAGTGTGGTTTTTGGCGTAGTGGATACTCGCTCGTAGAAATTCTTTTCAGTAAAATAGACGGGTTCATAATTTTTTAAGTGCACATTGAAGTATAAGACGGTGGGATGCCTTAAGTGTTACAGAAACGACAATAGCCACCATAGAGCTTCGTTGCTACCGAAATAACTATAGGGATTTGTAAGCCCAGTGTTTATGAAATTGAACGTAGCTCTGTCGCTACCTTTATTTAGTAGCCGCTACTGTAGTGTTTAAAAATTAAAAGTGGTATTAGAAGGCGCTACACCTAATTTTTTTACCCCTGGCACTACAGACCATGAAGGGCCTAGGCCTATCATGCGACCGCTTCCCAGCCATTTGGCCTGCAGATATTGTGGTGACGCGAGGTCAGTGCATCATGTCCCCTCGGCCGTTAATCTTGTTCTTCGTGACCGGGGCGCAGCCTCTCTACCAGACAGCTACTCAATTGTCCTCACGAAGCTGAGTGCACTCCATTGCAGTCCTCACGTCGGTGTCTAAAATTTCTGACGGGAATCGAACCCGGGGCCTTCGGATGGGAGGCAGGCACGCTACCCTGTTCTTATTGTGTTTAAATATATCTTGAAAAATATAATAAATGGTTTGGCATTGCCTCCTACAGGTATACATAGAAAATCGGATGACATACCTTGAGATTTAGTTGCCATGGAAACGGACTTACGATTAGTTCATCAGTTTATCAGAGTGAAGATAGTTTTTGTGAATATCTTTGAAACTGTTGGTTTTAGGGCCTTAAAATGTGGTTTTCGGTGTCCCGTAGGGACATTCCGAGTATTGTTTCTTGCATCGAGGGGCGTAAAATGAGCTTTGTCCGGTCTGTATGCGACAACTTCGATATATTGTCCCGGTTGAGCATTTTTGGTGACTTTTCAGTTATGTTGCCCGTTCCACGTGAACAATGATTTATTTCCTGATGAAAGACAGCCTATATGTTATCCCAGGGTATAAGCTGTCTCCATTTCAAATTTCATCCAAATCCATCCAGCCGTTTTAGTGTCAAGAGGTAACAAACTAACACACACACAGATTTTCACAATTATAATATATATATATATAGGGAATAGGGATAAAACTAATATGCTAAACATATGAAAAATATGGAAAGGTAAAGATAAAAATATGCAAACAAATTAAATTCTCTTAATAGGGATGTATAGAACTAGCACCGATAGAGCGCACTGCTGTTGTACTGGGTAAGCGCAACACGCTCTTCATTTGTCTGTTGTGTTCTCATGCCGCCAATATGTACGAATTTAAGTAGTTTAAATTGTTATTTTCATGACTATGCCGAGCTATTGCAGGGTTCCTCTTTGCAAAAATCAAGGAAGCCCGTTATCGTTTCGCCAATTTTAACAAAATAAAGAAATGAGGAAGAAATGGTTACATGCTATTAGAAGGGAACATTTCGGTGAAGAAAATCTGACCGAAAATATTGAAGTGTGTTCCCATAATTTTCAACTCGATGACTTTACGAAAACTGTGTTGGGCAAGTGTGATTTACAAAGGAAAATAATTCCTACCTATAAACTGATTGGACATTTCGATAACAACCACTGAATTTATGCATTTGTATTTGAAGGTAAGAGAGCAAGATTAAAACCGGGCGCTGTTCCATCGCTTTTTCCGTGGACCACGAACACAACAAAAATAAGGAAGAGGCCACACACAAGAAAATTGCCGGATTACCACGATAAGCCTACAATATCGAAATCTGCAGAAATTATATCCATTGAAGTACGGCACAGGAAGAAATCGTCAATATACAGGAAGAAGTGAATGTAACATATTTTGTAACTCCCATTTTCAAAGGCATCAATACTCGGACAAATACTTCCTGAATACATTTCACAACATTAACAGTCACAAACGTATTACGGTTGGTTTCTTGAAATCAGAATTAATCGTCAACTTCCATCTGCCCGACGGAGAATGTGGTACCGGTAGTGACTGACTTCTACATTCTTGAGTCATAAGTTAGTCAGATGAATGGAAACAGTTCGTGGCCCTAAAGCAGGGATTCTCAAACTTTTCAAATATTGCACCCCTAAGTCGTTACGACGGGGTACGGGAACGATTCGTATTGAGAAATTGACAAAATTACATAAGAACCAAACGTTGCGATGGATTTTGAGGTATACAATACCGGTATTAACTTTCTTTGATAATGTTTGCACCTTAAAACATAACAGTTTCATGTAAGCTATCAACCAAAAAAAGACATGAATCTTAGTCTATAAGCAAGGGGAGCAAGTGCATATTTAAATCTCTATTAATGATTTAAGTCTTATGGGGATATATTTATCAATATAGGCCTACAATACTCAAGAATTCTGACTCCTATTCATTATTTGAATAATAAAGCGTGTTAGAATTTTGTTATTACCATTGTAGCCTATTAATTCTTCCTTCCTCCCGCTAGTTTTAGCACCTCTAGTCCGTAGCTCATTTTGCAGCTGTTTAACGCTTCAACACTGAAAATCGTCCATAATATATTAGAGGATATACCTATAAAATTAATTAATATAGTCTTGGAGTAATACTAGAGAAGATATAATTTACTTTAGCTTAGAAAACTCGGTCACAATCTATACATTCCTCGCAGCTGACTGGGGGAAACATAGGACGATCGCCTTGCGCTTACCCAGTACTACACGGGCGCTATCTGGCGCGAACTTTCTCAGGCTACATCCCTATTAACATGAAAAATTACTGTATATACAGTACATATATTGTATTTTAGAAAAATTTGGAACATACACCCTGTAAAGTAAAACAAATCCAGTATTACCAAAAAAAAGCTTATCTTGAAATGTCAAAATACCTACTGTCGACCAAAGTATTATGTGTACTCGAGTTTGAAGGTTTATTACGAAGTAACTAATAGACCTACATAAAATCCAATAACATCAACATTTTCGCCGTTCTATTTTACGTTAGCTCATGTACGTTTGGAATTTTTAATTTATATTTTAATATTTTTTGTCGCAGTTGGAACACAAAAAGTGCACGTTTTTAAGCGTGTTGCAACCATGCGTCATATTTAAAAATTATTATCTCAAAAACCCGTCATCAGATCGAATCCAAATTTTAACACAATATACATTGGAATGTTGTATACCTGGTTTATTAATTTCAAAATTTTGCGTGTCCAAGAAAAAAAATTTGTTATAATTTTTGTAAAGTAACTTTTTCTCGGCTCGGGGTGGTTAGAAAATGTAGTTCTTGGTCGCGATGTAATCCTTATACATCAAAAAGTTATGCTGTATGACTGTGGAATACGTAAATTAACTCACTTATTTTATATCGGTTTGTATTTGTAGGCGGAAATAACGCATCGTTCACCAGTTAGCCGCTCCGGGGTAAGCTGTACAGCGTTGCTGAGATGGAGCCCATCACTGCCGAGCGTGGCGAGGTCTTATTTCCCCGTTCAAATACAAACCGATATAAAATAAGTGAATTCATTTACGTATTTTAAAGTCATACAGCATAACTTTTTTATGTATGAGGATTACATCGCGACCAAGAACTACATTTTCCAACCTCCCCGAGCCGAGAAAAAGTTACCTTACAAAAATTATAACAACTTTTTTTCTTGGACACGCAAAATTTTGAAATTACTAAACCTGTTATGCAACATTCCAATGTATATTGTGTTAAAATTTGGATTTGATCTGATGACGGGTTTTCGAGATAATAATTCATAAATGTGACGCATGGTTGAAACACGCATAAAAACGTGCACTTTTTGTGCTCCAACTGCGACAAAAAATATTAAAATATAAATTAAAAATTTAAACCTACATGAGCTAACGTACAATAGAACGAAGAAAATGTTGATGTTATTGGATTTTATGTAGGTCTATTGGTTACTTCACAAACAACCTTCAAACTCGAGTGCACATAATACTTTGGTCGACAGTAGTGCCAGGCTTGCAGGATGGTTTTTACCAAACTCAGTTTCAGGAAAAGACGATTAATGAGTTTCCAGACAGTACAGTATGTAAACAAATTACTTTTTATCAAGGTGGTACCGACAGCAGTGACTACGCTCGTTAAGATTATTTGGAGTGTTTTCCATTTTTAAGGTCCATATTGAGGCTTACAATGTAAAGATTAATGGGTAAAGAATTTCCGCCCAATTTTCCCAATTGATTGGGCGGAAATTCTTTACCCATTAACCTTTACGCTCGCTAAAGCGCAGCGTTTGGTCACGGGGGCAAGCTCTCTGCTGACTCGGTAGACGCGTGGGTTCTGGCCCCACCGTCGGCCGTCCTTGAAATGGTTCACCGTGGTTTCCCATTATCAACACCAGGAAAATGCTGGGATGGTACTTTCTGACAGGCCACGGCCACTTCCTTCTACATCCTTGCCCAGTTTCATTCATCTTCATCCATTCCATCTCTCATCCCGACACGCAGGTCGCCCACGGACGTCTAGAAAGACCTGCACTCGGCCTCTCAAGAGGCCAAAAGAAATATGTATATATCAAGGTGGTTTTGTTAAAATTTTAAATTAACGCCAAGTTGTAAATTTCGCCCTGTACTACAACTACTCATACTAGGCTACTCTGATAAGTATTACTATGGAAAGTTGGGATTTTGTATTGGTGTTTTACTGGGGACCATATGTGGTATAAACAATTTTTAAGTCTGAAGCAATTCCAGTTTTTAGCCTACTTTCGATTTTTGCAAACAATGAAAGTAGACTTATGAGATCTACACGGGCCAAAAGTTGTCAGTCTGTCTGTGGGTGAGTGTGTGTGTGTCAATTCAAACACAACGAAACCGAATTGAATGAAATTTGGTACAGAGGTAGCACTAGCAAAGGGCACCTCAGTGTCATGTTTTATATCGCTGCCATCTTGACGGAAACGTAATGGCGGCCACCCAAATGCTCAAAGCTTAAATCAAACTACGACTAACCTAATGATCTGATCTCTACCAAATTTTGCAACATACCTTCACGTGGGAAGAGTCTTTTGACTAAATTACAAGGTCATCAGCCCAATAGTTTGAAGATGCCAGCCGTGTATGTGTGCAAATCGATCCCCCTTATCATTTCAAACACAACAAAACCAAATCGAACCACCTTTGGTACAGAGGTAGGTAACACTAGCAAGGGACGACTCAGTGTCATGTTGTATGTTGCCACCATCATAACGAAAAAGAAATGGCACCCACCCAAATGTTCAAATCTTAAATCAAATTATGACTAACCTAATCATCCGATCTCTACCATATTTTGCAACAATATACCTCAAAGTGGGAAGCGTCTTTAGCCCAAACTACAAGGGCATCAGCCAAATAGTTTCAAGATGGCAGATGTATGAATTGTGCAACCGTAACTTACGATTCAACAAAACCTGGCCTCACCAAATCCGCTCATCGTACATAGGGAGGTTTAAACTGTGACTGGTAGGATATTAGCATTTCATAATAGAATATGTAACAGTAGCAGTAACTAACAGTTCAGGCTGACAGTGCCGTATCGTGCTTATCCATGCCGTCCCGTTGAGTCAATGGCGGCTATTTTTGCTCGTAAATGTATATATTTCCGTAACTTTGTATGTTCATATCCTTTTAGGAATGTAATGAAGAAAATAATGCATATTTAGTATCAAATGGTTTATAAAAACGGCAAAAAACGCTAATAAAATAGTTCTTTCCAAGACAAAATATGTCATGTGGATATACTAAACAAGTTGTTAGCCTAGTGATGGAACTGGGTGTGTGTAGCATAGTGGTAGCATCCTGGAATCATAGTCTAGAGGTTCGTGGTCAAATCCAAGCACGTTCAAATTTTTTAACTTTTTTTTTTTTTTCGTATTTATTGAATTATAACTACTCACATGTTATAATGTTAAGCATATACAGGGTCTTTCATATAAAGTAAGAACGCCAAGCGGCGGTTTTGTAATTCGCTGCTGCGGTGGCCTTGGCCGAGCTTGTGGCGAGCCACAGCCCCCTGCTTTAAGCGTGTGTACAATCCTGTATGAAATATCTTTATATATATAATTCTTCGACACGTGTGTATGTGACTGAACTCCTCCTAAACGACTGAACCGATTTTGATGGAATTTGGTATCTATATAAGGGTGGGTCCATGTATGGTTTAGATTCACAATCTGACCCGGTAGGTGGAATAAACACAATTTTAGAACCACAATTTACACACAATTTTAGAACGACAATAAACAGTCAAAAACAGTCGTCATGGAAACCACTAGCCTTGGCCTTCGTGAATGCTGATATCTTTGTACGGTTTGCCTCTGCACGTTAAAGCCACCTGGTCGCAACCTGTGCAACTACCGCCATTACATACACTCCGCCCGTGGCGAAAAGTTGTGTTTTATACCAAAGGTGGCAGTGATGTCGAATTCTACTGTTTGTCTCTGCACGTTAGAGCGTTTCAAAGTCCCGTATGCGTTCATATCACATTCATCCGATTGTCCTGAAACTTGCGTGATATGTTGAGTGTGCTACAGGGAAGGCTTCTGGCTTAGTAAATCAATTTCACATTAGGTAGCGCACGACTAGATTCAACAAATGAGTGACGACGCGCGAAGCATTTCAACAAAATCCCGTATAACTTTATATTCCATTCATAGATTGAGATGAAACTTTGATGAGTTGTTGTGTACACTTAAGTGAAGGCTTCTAACTTAGTAATCCATTCCACAGGAGGTTGCGCACGAGTAGATTCAACAAATGAGCGGCGACGTGCGAAGCGTTTCAACAAAGTCCCGTATGCGTTCAAATACCATTCGTCCGATAGCGATGAAACTTGGGTGAGATGTTGTGTACACTTACGTGAGGGTTTCTAACTTAGTAAATCCATTTTACAATAGGTAGCTCACGAGTAGATTCAACAAATGAGCAACGACGCGCGAACTTTTAATCAAAGTCCCGTATGCGTTCATATACCATTCATCCGATTGCAATGAAACTTTGGTGAGATGTTGTGTACACTTACGTGAGGGTTTCTAACTTAGTAAATACATTTCACAGGAGGTTTCGCACGAGTAGATTCAACAAATGAGCGACGACGCACGAAGCGTTTCAATTAGGTCCCGTATGCGTTCAAATACCATTCGTCCGATTACGATGAAACTTGGGTGAGATGTTGTGTACACCCTACGGAAGGTTTCTGGCTTAATAAATCCATTTTACAATAGGTAGCGCACGAGTAGATTCAACATGTGTGACGGCACGCGAATCATTTCAACAAAGTACCGTATGCGGCCATATACCATTTATCAGATTGCGATGAAACTTTGGGGAATTGTTCTGTACACTCCAGGAAATGTTTCTGTCTTAGTAAATCCTGTTTTTAATAAGTAGCGCACGAGTAGATTCAACAAATGAGCGACGGCGCGCGAATCGTTTCCACAATGTCCCGTATGCGGTCATATAACATTCATCCGATTGCGATCAAACCTTGGTGAATCATTGAGTACTCGCCAGAGAAGGTTTCAGGCGTTGTAAATCTATTTTACAATAGGTAGCGCATGAGTAGATTCAACAAATGAGCAACGACGCGCGAACTTTTAATCAAAGTCCCGTATGCGTTCATATGTCATTCATCAGATTCCGATGAAACTTTGATGAGTTGTTGTGCACACGCCAGGGAAGGTGTTCAACTTGGTAAATCCACTTTACTATATTGGTAGCGCACGAGTAGATGTAACAAATGAGTGACGAGGCGCGAAGCGTTCCAACAAAATCCTGTATGCGTTCATATGCTATTCATCGATTGCAATGAAACTTTGATGAATTGTTGTGTACACTTACGTGAATCTTTCTAACTTAGTAAATCCATTTCACAGTTGGTAGAGCACGAGTAGATTCAACAAATGAGTGACAGCGCACGAATTATTTAAACCAAATCCCGTATGCGTTAAATGCCATTTATCCGTTTGCGATGAAACTTTGGAGAGTTGTTGTGCACGCTCCAACGAATGTTTCTTAATTAGTTAATTCAATTCACGATAGTTTAGAGGCAGTTAACAGAAATTGAAAAAAATATTGTGTATCCAAAAGCACTTCAAGAAACAAAGTTACAACACTTTCTTTGATTGGCAGGACAACGTCTGCCGGGTCAGCTTGTTACCTTATAAAAGATGACGGAAGTGTCGTCCTTTCTGAATTATACAGGAATTGTATCTGGTAACCACATTCTGGCTGACGCGAGTGAGTTCTGCCACTGTATTGTTTCTGACCTATCATTTTATGTCTTTTATTGAGCACTGAGCCAGTTGTGTCAAACTTATTTTCAATTGCATGAATCTGTGCTAGTGAAGGTGGCACTTCATCAGGAAATTGTTGAACAAATGCATCACGTACCCACCGACTCAAACGTAAAGGAAGTTTTACATACAAAAATACGACGTTGTAATGATAATTACTGTCTCACCTAGTTAGCATCTGAGATTCAAACTGGCGACTGAACACCTCCACGCTTACTGCAAGGTCAAGTATGTACTATGGGCGCGCTTTCAATACTACAACAGGGGGCCGTGGCGCGCAACAAGCTCGGCCAAGGCCACTGTAGCAACGGATAACAAATCCACCGCTCGCCGTTATTAATTTATATGAAAGACCCTCTGTAAGTGTGTATTTGCAATCAAAAATATTATATATATACTTATAACACCACATATTTCAACACTCGACTACAGCAATTAAAATTCGTTGTCCTTCATCCACGGTAGAGTCTATTGTTGTTGTTTCTTTAGGGGCTTTGTGGCATCATGGTCTTGTAGCCCCATAAATTTGGATGTGTGTAGAGGTTATCTGATAACCTGTGTCAATGTGATGTATGTAGGCTTACTAGTGTGTGTACTTTTATACGAGTAAGCTGTTGTTTTTGTTTCATTTGACATGCATGGACATCATGGACATTTAGCCCCATGTACTTGAGCGAGTGTTGAATTTTGTATGATAACCTGTGTTATTGTGATGGCTGTATTAGTGCGTGTCTATATAATTCAGGCGAGGATTCAATCAATCAACGTATAATATCCGTATAGCACGTATTTCAACAAGCTACTACAACCAACATTCAATTATACTCCTTGAAAAGGACAAAGAGTTACAACTATGCACATGCATTTATGAGAAAGTAGGCTGTATGTTCTTTACTGAACATTTTGTTGTTTTATGTGGATAAGCATCAGAGTACAGCCCAGTAGGTCACAGTGGACCAGGCCATCTATTTCCTTCTCCATATGCCAGTCTCATTGCTTCAGACTGGCTCAGCACCAAGTCTAGTGGCTAAGTCAGTTCCCATGAGCCCACGCTGCAGCAGCACATAAGTGAGATTTTGTGGATCAGAAGTAGCCTCTCTGTGTAAGGAGAACCGGCTGCCTAGCTCGGAATAATGATGATAAATTCATCAAGCCCACTGGCCTGGTGCAAGTATTCAAAATCAATACCACTTGGGTGACTTGCATGTCAACAATACCACTCCAGTACCTCAGGCCATTTATTTTATTTTTTATTTTTTTGCAGAGCCGGGAATCGAACCCAGGCCTCCAGTATGGTAGCCAACCATGCCAAATTATAGCACTATGAGGTGTACAAATAATAAAGGCCAGTAGCTTGTGTACTCATAGTTCAAAGATGGCTGTTATAACCGAAATTATTTGGTTACAGGACTAACCCTCACGTTTTAGCCTTGTCATAGTATTATGTGTTAAGAAAAAAAGAAATGTAGTAGGTTTGTGGAGAATTATGGATTAGTCTGCTCATTGGAAAAATGGAAGGCTTATATGGAATAGAAGATTAACACATGGAAGACGGGCCCCGAGAAATCTCATAGTACGCTCGCCAGCGGTAGATGACGGGCCCCGAGAAATCTCGGTTTTATACACGTCCATGTTTTCGGTCTTCCTGCGACATCTCTTGACCATGTATTGAACTATTTCAGTCTAGCACATTGAGAAGGATATTTGTAGATGTATGTGTCATCTTCCGTCTATTTATGGCCTTCTTTTATTCTTTGATTATGTTTCGAAACATCGAACTTACTTCTGTTGGTTCAATCAATGACAAGATGGAGGACTTCTATAATCAGATGATAAGATTTATCGTTTATATTATAGTTCAAATGGCACAAGTTATAGTGAATTAGTGGAAACTGAATGAGAGAGTTATATTCAGGTCTCTTTGGCGACGTAATAACAACCAAAGTACATACCATACTTTGATTGTTGACCAATCTAACCTCAAATATACTCCATCTGCTCTTTCTGTAAGCCGCCACTGCATTATTGTGTCGTGTTTCCAAATACATCACCCCCTTGAGTAATACTAGGGGTATGTGTATACTCATATCAACTAGAAAGATAATATCTAGGTTATTTCCACAATTATGTACTTTTTATAAACTAGTGCACTGGAATATTCTCAGTAGCAAAATGTCCGGTCCACAGGGGATGTGACATGTCCAGGCATCCGGTCAGCAATGTGTTAATAAATATAAATAATTGGGATAAAGAAAGATGGAATGGCTAGTTTTATTGGGAGTGGTTATAGGTACGTATGGAAAAATGAATGTAAAGGAAGGTTAGGATGAAAAAAAAGGAATAAGACGAAGTGTTTTGGATGTATGGTTATCTGATGTTTTGATGTATGCTTATGTAGAAACAGATGTTTTAAGAAAATGCAAGATAAGAATGAAGCAGAAGAATATTAAGCATTGTGAGGGGTATTTTCCTCCTGAAGGTAGTTGTGGATACTGTGCGAGAGATGCAGGTAATGGAAACTTGCTTACATGTAGACAAAAAAAAAGTAATCAAAGTAATGTATTTCTTATTTCTTTGCATGTTTAACACCATATCGACCTGTAGATTATTATATTATTAGAAGGAAAGAATTTAGTTACATTGATTGCCCAACGGTGGGGAATGTTGTTGTTGGTTGACCCGGACCAATATATGAAGAGATTTGTTGCACTGATCGCCCAACGTGGGGATTGTTGTTGTTGGTTGACCCTGACCAAAATAAGAATTATGTTTCATTGCTCACCTAAATGTGGTGTTGATGTTGTTGTTGGTGACCCCGACTACTACTACTATTCATATTTATTACATTGGCGCCCAACGTTAAGGCACGAATAAGGTAATAAGAAATATGGAAGCTGAGATGGCCATGTTGAGGAAGCTCATGCTTCGTAGCAACAAGTCCGTAGGGATGGAGGAGAGGATGACCTACCAGTTGACTAGTTTAAAAGAGGAAATGTCAGCGAAGATAGATGAGGTCAAAGAGCAGGTGACTAGTCTAGACAGCCATATTACTCATCAGATTAGTGAAGTCAGAGTAGAAATCGCTAATCTGGAAATTAAGCTAGGTGGTCAGATTGCTGTTAGGAACAGAGCCGCTCGGAAGTAGACAAGTTGGATGCTCAACAAGTGAAGTTGGCAGGGGAATCTTCAAGCCAGGCACTGGAGACCAGCCAGAAATTTCCCAGGACTGATAGGAAGTTGGAAGAGCAACAGAGTGGAGATCATATGCATCGTAGAAGAGAAAGTTGAGATGGTAGAATCTGTGAGTGTGGCTGTAAAGGAGGAGAAAGAGGAGGAGATGTGTGAAGTATGTGATGCTAGGAGGCGTAAGGAAGTTAGTAATGAAGAAGAAGTGAAGGATGGACAAGAAAGAAAACAAAGTGAAGAAGGACAAGTTCAAATGGAGGAGGAGGAGGATAAAACTGAAGACAAGGAAGAGAATGAGAGAGAAGACAAGGTGAAGAAAAAGGTGGAGGATAAGATAAAAGAGGAGGAAGACAACATACAAGAAGAAGATATCATGAAGAAGCATTGGAGGAGAAGGATGAGGAGGATAGGCAGGAGGACAAGCTGGACAGAGAAAAGAATGAGATATAAGGCAAAGGGAAGGAATAAGAGATGTCAGGCAGATCGAGATAAGATAGTCAAGGATCAAAAGAAAAGGAAAAGATAAAAGGGACAATGGGAAAGAGGAAAGAAAAGATAAGAAGAAAGGAACTGTTAAGCAAGATAAGGCAGATAGGAAAATGAGGAAGAGAAGCAGGAAGGGAATGTCAAAAAGAAGGGAAAGGAGAAGAAGCAGAAACAGAAGCGCCGTGCAGAAAGGTTGAAGAATGAGGAGGAGGATAGTCCCGCTGAGGATGAAGATAAAGTTCTCAATCTTGATAACTTCATGTTTTTGGATTCTGGTGGTGGATATCGAAGATGCGATAATGATGAAAATGGTACTGGTGATACTCCGCGCTTTGGAAGAAATAATGGAGACAGGCCCCAGAGAGGTCGGAAGGATGACGAAGATGATTATGATAGTGGAACAGACAGGTTGATGATGATTCTGCCGTTCCTTCTGAAGAAAAAGCTTGTGGTGACACACCTTATGTCAACAATGCCGTTGATATGTCTGGCAGTGGAGGATTTGTAACCATGCCTGTTGATGATGATGATGACGAAGAAGATGATCCTGTCATCCTTACTGAAGAGGATGCCATCACCATTGAAATGGAAGATGACGCTGCCACTATTGGCGAAGAGAATAATTCAACGTCTAAAGCAGATGATCTATAATTTGTTTCACTTTGTGTTTTTTTTTGTTATAGTCAGTGTTTTCTTGATGTATTTTAATTTATGTATTTGTGTGAGGGTCGAGGATGAATCTATAACCCTGAGTTAGAGATTAATCCTCGAGGGGGCGTTCTGTAACCGAAATTATTTGGTTACAGGACTAACCCTCACGTTTTAGCCTTGTCATAGTATTATGTTTTTTAGGTTAGAAACATGGTTATCTCATGCTGGGCTGCTGCAGGGAGTTTAGTGCTCTGTGGTAACTAGATACTCTGTGGTGACCTGGCAGTGAGGTAGCAGGGGGCTTTGCCTTGTTTCTTTGATGTAGGTTATTCTACATTCCTTTTTTTTTTTAATTTATTTTTTTTCTGTATTTTTAGTGTGTGTTTTATTTTAAAGTCTGCTTGTTGGGATAGTGTTATGTCTTATTCAGTGTTACTATGGATAGAGAATGGAAAAGGTTATCTGTTTGTTAAGATAAAAAGAAATGTAGTAGGTTTGTGGAGAATTATGGATTAGTCTGCTTGTTGGAAAAATGGAAGGCTTATATGGAATAGATAGTTTTATTGGGAGTGAATTATATTACATATGGAAAATAATGAATGTATAGAAAGGTTAGCATGAAAAAAAAAAAAAAATAAGAAGAAGTGTTTTCGATGTATGGTTATCTGATGACTTGATGTATGCTTATGTAGAAACAGATGTTTTAAGAAAATGCAAGAAGATAAGAGTGGAGCAGAAGAATATTACCATTGTGAGGGGTATTTTTCTCCTGAAGGTAGTTGTGGATACTGTGCGAGAGATGCAGGTAATGGAAACTTGCTTACATATAGACAAAAAAAAAAGTAATCAAAGTATTGTATTTCTTATTTCTTTGCGTGCTTAACACTATATCGACCCGTAGATTATTATATTATTAGAAGGAAAGAATTTAGTTACATTGATTGCCCAACGGTGGGGCATGTTGTTGTTGGTTGACCCCGACCAATATATGAAGAGATTTGTTACATTGATCGCCCAACGTGGGACTTGCTGTTGGTTGACTCTGACCAAAATAAGAATTATGTTTCATTGAACGGCCATCGGTGGAGCATGTTCTTGTTGGTTGACCCCGACTAATACTAATATTTAAATTTATTACACTGTATTGCTTCAAGAATAATCATCATCATGATGATGATATGACCTGAACTACCTGGTGTATATATTTTGAGGTGGTGTCATCTAGGTGACCTGATCACAAATTTCGAAGTTCTGATTTACTGCCATCTAGCACAGAGAACAGAATCTCTATGTGGGCATCTTGGGCTAAAATTGATTTTGTCTTTAATCACTTCAAATAACATGAAATATCTTTAGCAAGCAGCCACTGTGTAACTCAGAATGGCATGGATTTTACAGTCTTGGATTGGACACTACTACTAATCCTCAGAAGAAGCAACTGGGATAGGTGGGTTTGAATCCCTTCTCAAGCCATTGAAGAAGTGGTTTTTCATGGTATTCTCAAGCCATTGCAGATGTGGTTTTACATGGTATTAAACATTTGCTCCAGGCAAATATCAAAATACCACGGCCATGTTACTAACAAATCTTGCGTCATCTACAAGTATACCCACATGTACAGACACCATGATACCAAAAGCTAGCAGACAGATCCCATACATATAATTTCTGGGTATGGAACTTTGTGTGATAGAGGCCTACTTGTGACCAGTGAAACTAAATTTTTTTAAACTAAATATTATAAAATGTCTGTAAAGGAAAAGTGGGTTGAGAGATGTTTGCCTCCATAATTGAATTACTGAAGATGAATAGAAAAGAGAAACATTGGTTGGTTCCTTAATTTAGGGGCTGCGACAACACAGTCATGTAGCCCCGTGTACTTTGGGTGTGTGTAGAATCTGTCTGATAACCGGTGTTAATTGTGATGACTGTATTAGTGTGTGTATCTGTTTTTTTAATTCAAGTATGGACTGCAACTTTGAATTTTTCAAATAGTTCCTACTTTTGCCGCCAAACGTCACCGTCAACGACTACTAGGCCTAGTTCAGAACTTAGCTACTACACGCCACCGAAGTCGGCTCTTGGCAACGAATGTAGCAACCTAAGAGCGTTGTTTACATTCTTAACCTAAATAATTTAGTTTCACACAGGTGTAATTAGTGGAAAGTTCTTTTTAACATGCCATAAATTTATGACATGGGACCACCGGCCTTACTTCCCCTCCGAAGGAAGGCATACCGAGGGATTTTTAACCCGGCTTCGGCCGGGTTTGAACATTGTTGGGCCCGATAACCCAGGTGTGAAGAAGACCCCTCAAACTAAGAATTATCATCAGAACCATCATAATTTCCATATCTCCCAAATTCATTTTAATATTCAATATAATAAATAATAACAATAATAATAATATCGTATGGCCTCGGGTGCCGGGTGCAAGCTTTGTAATTTGACACCCAGAGGGTAGCTTGCATGTCAAATTTCGTTGTTCCTTGAATCACTATGAAAGTCAAGGTGGTTAGATATCTAAGCTCCTTGAACACTATAGTGCTTTCTAGTAGAGAAATGAGGAACTTTGTGTTGGCGGAAACTCCCGAGATTAATTTTGCCATTGTGAACACAGCCTACTGAATTCAAATGGGTTCTTTGACATGCCAACATCGTATGACATAAGTGTCGTATTTTTGCCACCTTTCAAAAATCACTTACCACAGCCAGGAGCAAACCTGCAATCTTGGGGTTAGTAGACCGACACGCTATCCACTCACCCACCGTGGCAAGCTATTCAATATTTACTAGCAGGTATGATGAGAAAGAAGACCGTAGCATTGTCAGAATTACAGATAGCTTTGAAACCTTTTCATTTTTTTCAATGTTGCCTACCCAATACTTTTGTTTATTATTGCTCTTCAGTTGTGCATTAACCCAAAAAGCGGACCCCGTTCCAATGGGAACACGCTACGAAGAAGTCGGTCAACATCTTATCAGAATAGGGATGTATAGAACTAGCACCGATAGAGCGCACTGCTGTTGTACTGGGTAAGCGCAACACGCTCTTCATTTGTCTGTTGTGTTCTCATGCCGCCAATATGTACGAATTTAAGTACCGTAGTTTAAATTGTTATTTTCATGACTATGCCGAGCTATTGCAGTGTTCCTCTTTGCAAAATTCAGGAAAGCCCGTTTTCGTTTCACCAATTTCCACAAAATAAAGAAATGAGGAAGAAATGGTCACATGCTATTAGAAGGAAAAATTTCGTTGAGAAAAATCGGACCGAATATATTAAAGTGTGTTTCCATCATTTATAACCCGATGACTTCACGAGAACTGTGTTGGATAAGTGTGACTTACAATGGGAAATAATTCCTATTTTGTACCTATAAACTGATTAGACATTTCGATAACAACCACTGAATTTATGCGTTGGTATTTGAAGGTGAGAGAGCAAGATTAAAACCGGGCGCTGTTCCATCGCTTTTTCCGTGGACCAGGAACACAACAAAAATAATTATTTAGGAAGAGGCCATACACAAGAAAATTGCAGGATTATCACGATAAGACTACAAATCAGAATCTGCAGAAATCATCTCCATTGAAGTATGCGAAGAAATCGTCAATATACACGAAGAAATGAAAGCAACATTTCTGACTCCCATTTTCAAAGACATCAATACTCTGTCAAATACTTCAAGAATAAATGTGGCAACATTAACAGTCACAAACGTATTATGGTTGGTTTCTTGAAATCAGAATTAATCGTCAACTTCCATCTGCCTGACGGAGAATGTGGTAGCGACTGACTTCTACATTCTTGAGACATAGCCAGATGAATGGAAATAGCTCGTGGCCCTAAAGCAGTTCTCAAACTTTTAAAAAATTGTACCCCCAAGTCCTTTCCCAGGGGTAAGGGAACGGTTCTTATTGAGAAATTGACAAAATTACATAAAAACCAAACGTTGCGATGCATTTTCAAGGTACACATTACCGGTATCAACTTTCTTTGATTATGTTTACCTTTAAACACGACAGTTTCATGTAAGCTATCAACCTAAAAAAATACAAGAATCGAAGTCTGTAAGCAGGGGGAGCAAGTGAATATTTAAATCTATATTTATGATTTAAGTCTTATGGAGATATATTTATCAATATAGGCCTACAATACTCTAGTAATTGTAATCTTTAGGAGAAAGCATGCTGACTCATAGGCCTATTCATTACTTGAATAATAAAGCGTGTTAGAATTTTGTTATTACCGCTGTAGGCTATTAATTCTTCCTTCCACCCGCTTGTTTTAGTGCCTCTAGTCCGTAGCTCATTTTGCAGCTGTTTAACGCTTAAACGCTGAAAATCGTCCATAATATATTGGGAGATATACCTATAGAATTAATTAATATAGTCTTGAAGTAAATTTAGAGAAGATATAATTTACTTTAGCTTAGAAAATTCGGTCACAGTTTATACATTCCTCGCAGCTGACTGGGAGAAACATAAGACGATCGCCTTGCGCTTACCCAGTACTACACGAGCGCTATCTGGCACGAACTTTCTCCCGCTACATCCCTATTAGGTATCAAAATAATAATAATACGTGTTTGGCTTTGATTGTAAGTCAGAAATAGAAAAAAGGTGTCAGTAAGGATCTACAAAGCCATCATATATAAATAAAGTAATTACGATATTATCATTGCACTATAGGGTTCTAAAACTTGAGGTTCAAGTAAATGCCAGGTTTATCCATCTATTCAAACAACACTGCCAATAATATTAAAAACAATAAATATTATTAATGTGGGAATCGGAAGATGATGAACAGTGTTTGGGTTTCCCGCCAGTCTCGGCACCGCCCGGTGGCGCCGCGTAGAGGAGTTGAGGGGAAGTCGTGAAAAAGGAGAACAATCAGTTTCAGTTTTGTGTCGAGTAAGTCACGTCAAGTTCTGTTCAATCTCATCTTTTATAATCGTATTGCTAAATACAGTTTTTATACTTAAAATTACTTCAAGACGTGTTAGTTTATTCGCTTGCCAAAATCCCTTCCCACATAAATTTGTTGAACATGATGGCTTGGTTGTAGATCCACCCTTATCGACGCTTTCTTTTTTTCTATTTCTGACTTACAAGGTCCTTATAACACACATTATTATTCATCTTACTGAAAAATTGTTAAAATTACCTAGTTATTATAGCTTCTTTTTTCTTATAGGAACTAGAAACATCTAGGTCATTACATGCGTGTGACTGGCAATGATGTAAGAAAGAACCTACACGTGATATTTAAAAACCCTTGTGATGACCGTTGCTCACGTCCGCAGTAGTTACCTATAAATTGCCCTGCACGTGTCCCCTGGGTGGTGCTAAGCGAGCAACAACGACATACGGTGAAACTGAGCAAATTACAATGTCTCAAACTCTTAGTTATAACGGTTCTTTTCAGAACCACCAAGCCATAGACATTGGACCTTCCGTCCGCATTCTCCAACTAAATATTGAAGGCATAAGTTCTGCCAAGTGTGACTACCTCCACAAACAGCTTAATAGCCTCAACATTGATATAGTCAACATTCAGGAGACACACACAAAAGATGAACAGGACCTTGCTAGAAGAGGACAAATACCGGGCTATACATTAGTTGAAGCCATCCATCACCAACAGTATGGAATTGCCACTTACGCCAAATCCGGCCTGACTGGAGTACAAGTTGTTGAATCGAGTGACAAAGATCTTATCTTCTCTATAGTAGTAAAAATTAATGACCTAATCGTCGTTAATGTGTACAAGCCTCCTTGCATCAGATGGACTTCGAAAGTTTTGCCCACCTTCAACCATCCCTGCATCTATACTGGGGATTTTAATAGCCACCACACAAACTGGCGGTATGACACAGTAGATGATGATGGCGAGGTACTAACTCAATGGGCAGAAATATCCGATCTGCATCTAGTTTTTGACGCGAAAGACAAAGGCTCCTTCCATTCTGCTCGTTGGGGAAGAGACTACAATCCCGACCTAACATTTGTGTCCAAGGATTGTCTTGATCAGCCTCTTAACACTGCACGTGAAATACTGTCTAACTTCCCAAACAGCCAACACCGACCAGTTCTTCTGGAAACTGGCACGAAGATACCCCTGGTGAACTCAGTACCTCTACCCAGGTGGAATTTCAACCGTGCAAATTGGGACAAATTCTCTGAAGATCTTGATCGGAAGCTATTTGATTCAAAACTAGAGCCAATTGCCAATAACTATGATGACTTCGTTAACCTAGTAATTTCTGCTGCTAAATTAAACATCCCTAGAGGTTTCAGAAAAGACTATGTGCCAGGCTGGAACCCTGAAAGCGAGGCGCTATACGAAGAATATCTAACAACAGGCAATAATGAAGTTGGTTCGAAGCTTCTACAATCACTAGAGAAGAATAGGAAACAAAAGTGGGAAGAAACAGTGAAAAACATGGACTTCGCGAAATCGAGCAGAAAGGCTTGGAGAGTCTTAAATCGTCTTACTGGAAAACATGTCTCCAAAAAGCAGTATACTAACTTGAGCCCAGATGCCATTGCAAATAGAATGGTGGACATTACACGATCCAAAAGAGATAAATGTCACACGAAAACAGTGAAACAAAAGCTCACCGAACTCAAACGTAGAACTCAGAAGAATGAGAAACTGTCTAGGCCATTTTCTGTTCAGGAAGTTGAAACCGCTATCAAGATGTTGAAAACTGGTAAAGCTGCTGGTCCAGATGGCATCTATAATGAATTCCTGCGAAACATGGGTCCACATAGCATCAGCTGGCTTACTTCACTTTTTACTTTCATCCTTCAGACTAACAACCTACCAAAGCAGTTTAAACGGTCAAAGGTGATCGCCCTTCTTAAACCTGGCAAGTCGGAGCAGAGACCTGAAAACTACCGTCCAATAGCACTTCTTAGCTGCATTTATAAACTTTTAGAACGAGTCCTTCTTGCCAGGATAGCACCACTCATTGAAGCTGTAACCCCACCAGAACAAGCTGGATTTAGGAAAAACCGAAGCTGTACTGATCAAGTCTTGGCCCTCACCACTCACATTGAAGCAGGGTTTCAAAAGAAGCTAAAATCAACAGATGTCTTTATCGACCTGACTAGCGCATATGATACTGTCTGGCGACATGGACTGATCCTCAAAGTGCTGGAAGCTATCCCCTGTTTGGAAATTGCAAATCTTATCTCTAACATGCTTTGTGAAAGAGAGTTCGTAGTATTTCTAGATGATGCTAAGAGTCGCAAAAGGAAACTAAATAATGGTCTACCCCAAAGATCAGTTTTGGCCCCAGTTCTATTCAATCTGTACATTCATGACTTGCCACCAACAACAGCTACTAAGTTTATTTACGCAGATGACATTGCACTGGTAGCTCAAAGCAGAACTTTTGAAGATGCAGAAGGCACTCTTACAACCGATCTGGAGAAAATGTCAACGTTCTTCAAGTCCTGGCGACTGATCCCAAGTATGTCTAAGACAGAGGTTTCATGCTTCCATCTTGCCAACCGACTAGCAAACTATAAGCCAAATGTTGTATTTCGTGGTGAAAAACTGAAATACAACCCATTCCCGAAATACCTAGGTGTCACGCTGGACCGAACTCTGAGCTACAAAGAACACCTCACCAAGCTCTCTCACAAAATTTCCACCAGAAATAACATCCTGCACAAGCTTTGCGGTAGTTCATGGGGAGCCACGGCGGACTGCTTAAGATTAACGGGTATCAGTCTAGTCTATTCTGCAGCGGAATACTGTGCTCCAGTATGGTTGGAAAGTGCACATGTGCCTAAAGTGGATACCAAGCTGAATGACACTATGCGTTGCAAAACCGGCACCATAAAATCAACCCCTCGCCACTGGCTACCAGTACTCAGCCACATTCCACCACCTCACCTGAGGAGGAAGGAAGCTCTGATCAGAGAAGCAAAGAAGATCTATGCTTCTCCCTCATTACCAATACACCAGGAATTCTGCCACCCACCACCGAAGCGACTTCATTCGAGGAGACCAACCAGTTTATTGGCCGACCAACTTCTGGCAAATCGATTCAACCTAAACCAATGCTGGCAGGACGAATGGTCAAACTCAACGTCTGGAACTAGTGCCCAGGAGATCAACCCAACGGTGAAAATACAAGGATTTGACCTTCCTAGAAAATTATGGTGTCGCCTCAATAGACTGTGAACCAGGCACGGCCGTTGCAATTACCTATGCCATAAGTGGGGTTGGATAGATTCCCCATTGTGTCAATGCAATGAGGAGGAACAGACCATGGACCATATCATCCAGCGCTGCCCTCTACACGCCTACTCCGGAGCCCTAGTGATCTGTTTCATCTTCGAGAATGTACTGTGGAATGGCTCCAAAACTTGAACTTGGATTTGTGATTTGTTTTTATGTAATTCACCATACGATTAAATAAACTAGCTTCTCACCAAGATGGTAGCAGTTCGAATCTTAGTCAATGTATGCAAGATTTTCAAAATGTGAAGAAACTGTTAAAAGTGTTTTTGGTTATGGTAGTTGTAACTAAACAATTTTTGACTTACGTAGTACTAGCACTGTACAAAGCCTAGAGCGATATTCGTGAGGGAGCGCCGTATGTGTAAATGTGTTGGGTGTACTGTAGAATAAAGCAGTAGAAAACTTGGTGTATTGTGTTATACTTTCTCGTATATACACTAAATATCAAAAGAAACATGTCCTGTTATTCGTATTTTACAAATAATTGCATGTTCTGGGGATGATTGACCACATTAAACACCAAGATTACTATTCAATTGTCAAAAAGCAAACAATCTGCATTAATATACCCAAGATTTAATATGTATCATGCTTCAAGTACAGCCAGTTCACAGAAAATATTTCTCTAGCTGCTGCACACAGCCAGAATTTTTCTTAACATGATTTTTAAAGATGAAGTGTTAACGTGCGATGCGATAATACAGATGGTACTGTGCTCTTATATGTATATGAGCTTGGAAATATTCATCTCTTCAAAATTTTTCTCAACTGTCCCATTATAAAATAGCGACTCTGGAAACAAGCCACAGAACAGGTTTGTACCTCGCCGAGTTAGCCAGATAACCGAGCCGACCAATGAGAAAATTAGCAGTCACGTAGGACACTTGGCACTAGACTGCACAGTTCTTAGCAGAAAGGAACTATGTTGCACAGAGATAATCGAGGACTCCCGAGGCGAGCCGATTCCCGCACATGCTGTAAGTGTGTCTCGAGCATTGTAGGGTAAGACTCGAGCAATTCGCGTGTCGCACAGCCAATGAGAAGCGACCTTACTTAGATAAGAGAAAACAATGTAATGAGCATAGCTAATTACTAGCATGATTTTAACACATCGTAATATCATGGAAGATATTAAATAATAAATAAGAACTATCTCTTAACATTGCGGCTAATTATAAGTTTAATTAAGGATTATTACTATAATCGATAATAAGCAACCAATCAGATCCATGTTCTGAAAAGGACGCTTACTTGAGCATCGACGAGAGGGATGAGAGAGAAGAATCGAGGATCTTAATACTTACAACTTCATGAGAGAAGGACGTCTCAACGAAATACTCAACAATATAATAAAGCTGATAGAGATTACGATATTTCTGAAGAAGATATTAACGAACAAAGGCACTTAGTTTGTGCAAATATATATCAAGTCGACATACAACGATATTTAAAAGTTTATTGAAATTAATCTACATTTTTAACCATGTCGAAATTACTGAAGTTGAGGGAGGAATATATGACTGAATCTACAGGAGTTATAACAGGGTGTCTACTGTAAGGATGAAGTAAAAATTAGTTACTTTTTAGGTACCTTTTAGTTAACCTTTAGTTAATTTTAGTTACCTTTGAATTCAAGATACGTCTGCGGTCTGCAAGCATAGGCGCTCATCACGCGGTGATGAAAAACAACAATGAACTATTTTTAAAGAGGTTTTTTATTTATCGTATGGCTTTTAGTGCCGGGAGTGTCCGAGGACATGTTCAGCTCGCCTGAGTCTGTAGCTGCTTCCAGCGGACACCCTTAGGGTAAGCTACAAATTCCGTTCAATTTCATGTTGCTACCAGATATCAATGATACCTAGTCGTGAACGTTGGAACTTTGATAGAGCGTTCCGACGAAATCTCTCATAACAATTTAGCTTCACACTAGTTTAGTATGTGAAGGAATCTTTTACATGCCATAAATTTATAACATGGGACCGCCGGCTTTGGTTGGTTGGTTGGTTCCTCAGTTTAGGGGCTGCGACAACGCGGTCATGTAGCCCCGTGTACTTTGGGTGTGTATAGAATCTGTCTGATAACCGGTGTTAATTGTGATGGCTGTATTGGTGTGTGTATCTGTTTTTTAATTTAAGTACAGACTGCAACTTAGAATTTTCAAAATAGTTCCTACTTTTGCCGCCAAATGCCACCGTCAACGACTACTAGACGCCACCGGGTTCGATTCCCCGTCAATGCATGAGATTTTCAAAGTGAAATGCCACGTCCTGTGATTCGGATTCCACGTTAAAAAGAGGTCCCGTGGCTTATGATCTCGAGATTAACGTCACGTAAAACTACAATCTTCCTTCTTCCTTTTTCTTGGCAACGAACGTAGAAACCTAAGAGCGTTGTTGACATTCTTAACCTATCCAATTTAGCTTCACACAGGTGTAATTAGTGGAAGGTTCTTTAACATGCCATAAATCTATGACAAGGGACCGACGGCTTTACTTCCCCTCCGAAGGAAGGCATACTGAGGGATTTTAACGCTCTTAAAAAATCCGACGGCTTCGGCCGGGTTGGAACCCGCTATCTTGGCCACAGCAGTTCAGCATGCTACCAACTACGCTACCGAAGTCGCTTTAAATGAAATTCACAAAATGTTATAAACATTTAAAAATAATAAATATAAACTAGATATTTAATATCCAATGAGTTGTTTCAGCTAATATGTCGTCTTGTGCACAATATGTTGTTATAATTACGGTACCAAGAGGTTGCTCTGCTCTTGACCATTTGGCGAGATTTCCTTCGTCCCCGCGATAGGTCGCGAAAAAATGTATGCGATGTTACGTGATCGTCACCGAATTCTGTCTTCGCAGTCAAATACGGAGAAATATCGAGATGTTACACGATCGGCGCTGGTCTCAGTTGTTTGATGAGCTTCCCGTAGTTTTCACGATAGAACACGGAGAAAAATCGCGATTTAGATGATCAGTGTCACTTTTAGTCATTCGACGAGATTTCCATTGTCCTTGAAGTCGGGCACTAGAAAATATAGCATTATTACGCAATCGGAGCCACTTGCTCAAGGATACAGTTGTCCTCGTCATTGAATGCGGAGAAATATCGCGATGTATCGCAATCGCTGCCGCTCTCGGCCGTTTTACGTAGTCCTCGAGATATTATGCAATCGTCGCCGCACCCGGCCATTCAACGATTGTCTGCCTGTGTATCTGTCCTGACAGAATGGCGGAGGCAAGCTCATGGTTGGGCATGGTTAAAATTCACGAGTAGTTATGAACATGTTCGGTCGGCGCTGTGATTCCCTTTGTCCCGATGCTGTGGTTGGGAGTTCATTAGTTCAGGGTGGATCACGAGGAGGAATTACCCAGTAGTATTTCGAAGCTACGTAGACTGTCATTTTTAAGTGGGTTGATGCACTTCTCGCTCCCCACACGCTTTTAAGTATACGGTCATGGGAAAAGTGGCAAGTAGGTTTCGTGACGGGTGCCCCGTGATGGGTGCCCAATCACCTTTGACAGGATTCTCGCAGTCCTCGTTGTCACAAGTTCACGATAAGGGACGGGTTTTATGATTTTACGTAACTGACGTCGATCTCGATCCGTTTGACGAGATTCCCGCAGGCAAGTCGTGCAGTCAGCCAGCCGTCTTGAGGATGCGATTTTGGAGGATGAACGTTCGAAGTAGGTACGGTATCGAATATTACGAATTATTCTGAGAGGATTGCATGAATAATACGACAAGAGCGCAAGTTTTATTTCGACTGAGAACCACGAATTATCTACAAGTTATCGAAATAATCGGTTAGATTAACTTATATATCCGATGGAACGAAAGTTCGAAGGAAAAATCGACTTATAACGGAATTTCGAATTAATCATACTGGATGTCGCAAATTTACTAGACATATTTTTTAAATAAGTTATATGTATTTCGAAGATTTTTCGCATTTTTTTTTTCGAAATGGTAACATTTAGCAAGGTTACGACATTAAATTGTTTCGCGTTATTTCTGGACTTCAATTTGACATAGTTTCCAAATAACAGAAATAAGAGATTTCTTTTTAGTTTCGGAAGTATTCGCGAATAAACGTCTCGCGAAAAGTCAGTAACAGTACAGTAACACAGAAAAATATTTCACACGAAACTTCAGTCTTCTTGATGCCGAAATATACGTTGAACCTATGTATACCACTCAAGGTATCCTCAATATGTATTTCCTTGAGGTCGGGCACGGGGAAATATAGCTTAGTACTATGCAATAGGCGCGGCGCCGCTTGCGTGAAACTCGCTCCATAGCAATCTCTGAGCCTAGCGGCGCGAGTTTAAATTATTCAACCCGCCTTCAGAAAATTTTCGTTACCCGTTTGTAAAATTCGTTACTTTTTCGTTACTTTCGTTACCCATTTGTAAAATTCGTTACTTTTTCGTTACTTTCGTTACCGGTAGACACCCTGTATAATGACCAACTAAGATGTTAATGGGAACAGAACGATGACAACGAGAATATTCGAAATGACATAACATCAATCTCGTGGGGGAGATTAAAATCTCGTCCCTCCCATCTAAAATATTCTACATCTACAATGTCATTTCACCAACTAAAATGACGAATACGTATATCAGAACTTTGGCGAAAGAAGACAGAAGAATTCACAAACGAGGGCGGCTAGGGTTGATCCCAGTGCCATCAAGCGAGAAAGGGTATCCCATCTCACACAAGAAGATTCACCAGCAGAAAGGACAGCCACACGAAGATGATGGAGTTCGAATCCCGTACCTGACCGCATGGGGACTTCTGTAGGAGACCGTAGAAGCCCACACGACATCATGCAGTCTCGCGCTATTAGAAACAATCCGTTTCTGAAGGATAGCGAAGAAAGCCCACTTCTAGTCATCTATAATGCAACACAAGGTAGTCCAAGGACCAACGATATATCCCATCTTGTAGAGTATTGTAGAAACTTTTGAGAATATCTGACAACTGTTTATTAATGCCATTTTTCTACGTTTACATAATATTGTTATAGTTTTTGATGCTATATTTTCATAACTACGTCATGCGGATGTTTATTCACGATTTTCGTCAATTTTGACTATTTAGAATTTTTATTTGAATATTTTGAAGAACTTCTGAACCCAAATGGAAATCACGGCGAGGAGGAAGAAATCGGGGAAGAGGAAGATGGACTGCAAACAGAAAAGGACTTAACATGGAAAGAAGTGGAGGATGCAGTGAGGAAGATGAAAGGAAGGAAGGCACCAGGTGTGGATGAGTTGAGTATGGAGATGGTGAGAGCAGCAAGAGAGGTGGGGATACAATGGTTGTACCGAGTGATGAAGGCAGCTTGGAAGGAAAGGAAGACCCCAGAGGACTGGAAAAAGGGAATAATTGTCCCAAACTTCAAGAAAGGTAGTAGAACAGAATGCAGAAACTATCAGGGAATAACACTGATGAGTCATTGTGCAAAGATGTTTGAGAAAGTTTTGGAAAGGAGAATTAGGACAAAGATAGAAGGAGGGATGAGGGAAGAACAACATGGCTTCAGAGCAGGAAGGTCCACAGTGGATTTGATTTTTGCTGTAAGGCAGTTACAAGAACAGTATGGAACAGATCTACTGATGGCCTTCCTGGACATTGAGAAAGCATATGACAGTATATGCAGAAACAAAGTATGGAAGTCACAGGAGGATAGAGGAGTAGAAAAATGTACTATAACGAGGATAAAGGAGATTTACAAGGGAAGCGTGAGCTGTGTGAAAGTGGGAGGAGAGAGATCGGACTGGTTGGAACAGAGAAACTGCCTGAAACAAGGAAGTGCACTGTCACCGTTACTTTTCATTGTGGTGATGGAGACATAATGACCCGAGTGGCACAAGTAATTGGGGAAGGAAAGATGAAAGCAATGGTGTTTGCAGATGATTTGGGGAAACAAGGAGGAGGAGGTACAGGAACAGTTGGACGTGTGGGAAGGAATAACACAAGGATATGGGATGAAATTTAGCATAAATAAGAGTGATCACAACAAGGAAGAAGGAAATAACCACAACGGGAATAACAATTGGTGGGGAACAGCTGAAGAAAGTGGAGAGTTTTAAGTATTTGGGAAGCCTGATACAAGATAATGGAAGAAACGATAGATAAATAAATGAGCGGACGAGACAGGCAGAAGCATTCCGGAGGAGTGTGAGAAGCATGATATGGAGCAAGGATGTCCCTCAGAACAGCAAAAAGATCATACATCGGACGTACTATGTCCCTATCCTGATGTATGCCTCGGAGACCTGGGTTATGAAAGGAAGGGAGAAGAGCAAAATACAGGCCAGTGAGATGAGGTTCTTGAGAAGCAGTATTGGAGCTACAAAGATGGACAGAATAAGAAATGAGAGGACCAGAGAATTAATGAAGGAGGAACCATTACAGGATGGTATAGAGAAATCTAAACTTAGATGGTACGGACATGTAAAATGAATGGAGGAGAAGAGGATGCCCAGGAGGATACTCGAGACGAAGTGGGAAGGAAAAAGACCGAGAGACAGGTGGCTGAAGGGAGTGGAAGAAAGCGTGAAGAAGAGAGGAGAAGACTGGACAAGGGTGGAGGCTGAGACATGGTGGGAAGACAGAAGACGTTGGAGAGGCTTGTGTTCCAAACAGACCCGGCCAGTGGCTGGAAACTGTGCAAGATGATAATGATTTGAATATTTGGAATTTTGCGACTTTCGAAATTTGAATGAGGAGATTTTACAGTTTAGTTCAGAATATTTTTATGGTCAAGTTTAAATGTGTTTAGATCACATTTTGTCAGTTTTTGAATCGTAAGATATCGTTCTTTGACAACGATGATGATAATGGAAATTTATTCCAAGAATGTTATACAGAGGTATATTCGAAGAAGAATTCATTGCAGGTTCTGTGTTGACGTTTAGAAATGACAATAACAAAAACACATGTTTCCGCCTAATCAACACTATTTGATGCAATATTATCGTCTCATGGGTACATGTTTCGGAATTTCTAATAATTTCTTCTTCAGCCCTTTACATTGTATTTTTGTTATTGTCATACAGAGGTATATTTTAGAGAATGCGATTCTTAAATATCTTATGTAGAGATCCATGTAAAGTCACGATCTGATAACTTATAGACAGATTTGGTTATAAATATTTGGTGACTAACAAACAAAGTATAAAAGTTTATGAGAAATATATTAAAGAAAGAATTTGTAAAAGAATATAATGTAAAGTTAGTAAATACGAATTACAGCGTATTGTTTTTGAAGTAATAAGATTTTGAAGAAAGAATTGAAAGGAAATATCACAGCTAATAGGAAGTTTTATGGAAATGTGAGTGATATATAAAAGAAATAATATTGTTATTAGAAGACTTTATCGTATTACCTGTTAAACTAATTCATCGATAGAACCAGTATTTTTATTACATATTTTAATTAAGGATGTTGGGACTATGGAAAAGAATTTGTTAACGAGAAGTTAGTTCAGAATAATATGTTTTTGGAAGAAACTGTGAAGCATCTCTAAGAGAGAGATTTATTTATTCCCGTAGCAAACGAAGGTATTTATTGTATGACAATGAGCATTGTGAAGTCATTGGTCAATTGTTGAAGGAATGTCTGTAGTGACAGACTTGCGCATATTTTGATGTCGAAATAAGATGTTTTATGAAGAAGCAGTATTCTTGGTGTTTATTAATATTGGAAGTTATTGCAATAGTCTCATAGAGTTGAAACTCCTTGAAAGCATAAGGACAGCAGATCCTAGATGAAGTTGAATCTGAAAGAAATTATAGGATCAATGGATCATTATTGAAACTGAGAGTAAACTGAGCTCTATTTAAATGGTTCTTTATCAAATATTGAATTTACGGTATTCAACGAATTGGAAGATTATATTTTTATTAAGTATTTTTATTTTGATGACAGACCAGTTGTAGGAGGTCTATGAACTATGTCTTTACTTAATTATATGGATTATAGAATCCCGAATTGTAACAGTTTCACGAATAAGACATAGTATGGTGAATGATAATTTTCTAAAGTCCGTTGAAGAGTAGTGAAGAAATAGGAAGACCATTTATGTCTATATAGTCTGTAAAGAAGGCAGTTGGCCCGTTGTATATATTCTATTTTTAAATTGAGTAGTTGCTGAACTACAGCGTTAATATTTGTGTTGTATATAAATAATATTTAGAATTTAAAGAAAGGTTTATAGTTATATTTATGCATATTCTAATTTTTTAATTTGTAGTTTAAATATGAGTAGAGAATTTGTATCACTTCTATGAGAAGGATTTAAGCGATAGGAGACGGGAGATAAATTGTATAGAGTAATGAATAGTTTTTGTAATGACTGAGATCTACGTCAGGGGTAAATTCATTTTATTTGGGGATTTTTTTTAACTTTATAACATTTTATCTTGTTATAAAACTCCCGTTACCTAGGGCACAGCAGTTGTATGCTGCAATTTATTACATTATTTTATTTGAGCTTATAAAAGCGTTTAAAAATAATTTTATCGGTTTCTAGAAGAAACAAACATTTATTTAATTTAACAAAGTAATGACATTTAGGGCCGTTTTCACCAACTCTTCACTAACGATTAGTTAGTTAATGCCCATTTAACTTAAATACGAGATTTAATGCGTGATTATTTTCGATGCATTTCACGAAGCCATTTGGGTACGCAATTACTTAAATAAGGTTTACGGCTCTCGCGCATGCGTGGACTCGGTTTCATCTTGGAGAGCATGGCGGACAGAACAAGAAGCGTCTATCACTGATTATTGTTTGCGAGGCTTCCTTGATACTTTCTGGAACATAATTATAAAGGAAGGGAATTAAGAAGACCTTATTCGTGGCAAAAGCTTAAAATGAGATGAACAACGTATTTAGGAGAACTGGCAGTTGTGCGAATAGATAGCTTAAAAGGACGCACTTACCCTGTTGTCTTCGTAGCGTAAGCGGTAGAGGTGTAAACTCCCAATTTATTATGCAGCGCTGGGAGCAGTTCGAAACCCCGTTCGGATGTATATTTTTTTTTAAGTTTCCGTATTCGTCTTTCTTGGTATTAAAACTTAGTAGTGTGTGTGATCTTTTATAATTTCATTGTCATAAACATATTTTATATTCATATGGATGAAAGTACGCGTGAAACTAGGAAACAAACCGCCATTGTGGAGTGCGCAACGCACGGGGGTGAAGCTATGATACGAGTAACTGACAACACAGGGTACTTCAGCGCCACCCCACTGCGAGCGCTGTTAGGCAAAGGTTCGCCTCGTGATTGGTTGATTTTGACTAACTTGACTTATGTCCTTTTCCTCCAAGGAGCAAAGGGCTTCCACAAGAGCTTTCAGCCTTGTTAGCCTATATTTGGTGTTTTGTGTTGTTGATAACATGGCGACTCCACATGCTTGAAACACGTTACGGTAACTGTTCATTATCCTGATTTTGAGAGATATTTAAGTCACTCATACGTTAAAACTACTCGCAGTAGCAAATATTCTTCCTGAGTAACACGATACTGTCGTATTTCTGCAGCTTATAATCGTGATCCATACTTTTCTTTCGTAAACCGTATTTGGCAAATGATGTTGGTCACGCCAAAGAATATGAGTCATACGACATCGGAGTGAATAATTCTGAATAAAACCACCCAGTGATTTTTCAAAATGGAAATGTGTCCTTAAATAAAATACGGTTTGGAGTGAACCAGTTAAATAAAATAAAAACATAAAATGAAAACATATTTGGGAGCTAATATTTCCACATCGGTAGTTGGCTGCCACACCACTAGGCATGCTGCAGTAGTTTCTTGTTTCCATGCTTTACCATGGGCCATTCACTTCTATTATATAGGTGTTCTGTGGCGCAACGCACAGTTCAGCTGTTTCCCGCCACTTTAAAGATGCTTTAGAGAGTTGAGTGGCCAGATTTGGCCATTTAACGTAATTCCTTGTTAGTGGTAATTTAACGAGCGTTTCTGTTTGGTGAAATGCTCGTGCAAAGTTAAATAACCTTTAATGATGAATTAAGAGATAATTGACGTTGGTGAAAACGGCCCTTAGTCATTTGATCTAATTGAACGTTAATAATGCATATAATGAACGCTAGTGTTAGGAAACTTGTATTTGTTAATGTCAATAAATATGACAGGCACGTTTTTACGATTCCCTGATCTTTTATAGAAATTTGGCATTGTCTTTGTAGTTAAATGGTAGCGGAATGTGCTGTAGGGTGGAAGTTCCCAAGGGACCTGATCCACATCCTTACGCCCGAGATTTTCGTAAATTCTCGTCTTTCCTGAGTAGATAGAGAACCCTACCGTTCTGTAGTTAGTTTCTATAGCACATTTTGTTTGATAAAATCCTGTTCCTTATTCTGAGTGTTTTCGCCAAGTAGCACTGTGTTGTTTTTAGCCGGGACTTCAAGATGCTACAATCCATTATTTTTTCCATCCTTGGATTTTGGTGGATCATCCAGATATAAGGGTCAGTACCAACAGCCAACCCCTTCCTTAAAACCCTAAGTTATTAGTAAACAAATGATGGAAATGAGATGGAAGACGGAAAGTCTAATGCCAACAAAAGAAAGCAGACAAACAGAACAGGCATGGCACAAGAAATTTAAGAAGAACTAAGAAAAACACGGAAATGGAAACACACAAGCATATGCTACATTAGAAAGGAACAGACAAAGAATAGAAGTTAGAATTAGGCATGGAACAACAAAGCCATCAATATTGAGCATTGAGGCTACACATGACTCGGGAATCAACCACAACTGTGAACTAAAATGAAATCTGGAATATTTCAAGACCGTGTCTTACAAGATACATGCATAACACATCTAAATGAGACATAAGCCTTCAAGTGAAAACTATGACTACTCTGTATCGCTGGGCAATGAATAAATACTTCCTTAGTAGTATTATCATTATTCTATTCTGAACATATGTGCTTGGTACAGGGATGTGTGTTGGTTCAAGTGTGTAGGGCAACAATAACTAGCTTCACAATCAGTGACACACACAAGAGGGGAGAAAATATTATAAAAAGTTTATACCTCCTGTTCATCACACCCTTTATGACATGGTTGTAGCGAAGGCGAGAATTTCTTTGATGGCTGCGCAGTTGGAGCTTCATGCAAAGAGATAGAGCAAGGAGAGAAGTGTACAAACCTGTCTGCTTCGTCTAGGCAAGGTCCATCACCCTCAACCAGCTCTCTCTAAGGGGGCTGTGGAAGAGAACACAACTCTGTCAGAGAATTCACACAGAAAAGTACCCTACAAAATCTTCCTTAAAAATGTTGGAAAATAGCTTTAAAGAATAAATAGAAAGAGAGACAGTCAAAAATATTTACATAGCAATCATCATTTCAAGAAATATGACATAATAGGCAAATTTAATTTTTCAGTCTTTTTAATGGTTTGATGCAGCCCTCCATGCCTCCCTGTCCTGAGCTAATCGTATCATCTCCACATAGCTACCACACCCTACATCCGAGGCAATCTGTTCAACATATTCTAACCTTGGTCTATCCCTACAGTTCATGTCCTCGACCCTTCCTTCCATAACTAAGCTTGCTATTCCTGGATGTCTTAGTATGTGTACTACCAACCTATCTCTTCTCTTCATTAGTAGTCGCCAGAAACATCTCTCCCACTCGTCTTCATACCTCTTCATTTGTAACCATTTAAATACCGTATGCATTCTTTTATGACAATCTTTTAATCCCAGTGGTTAAAATTCCATACTGCAAAGATCTCTGAACTTCATATTCATACATTCATGAGTTATTTATGGTATTCTGAAGAAAGTCATGCCATAACATATTTTTCAATTACAAATATATTTATTTATTTGCTACAGCAAAAAAAATCCAACCCCTCGTCCTCGTCGTGGGAGATGGGCAACGTAATTAAGTAGGGGATTGCCTGTAGGGGTGAAGTACAGTGGGAACTTTGTGTGCCTCAAGACCGCTACGGTAGCTGTGAAGGCCCTACAGGAACCCTGAAGAAATTACGGCTAACGGGGCTCTGGTGAAACAACTGCTGCCTTGTAGTTTGGAGCTGGTTCTTCAAAGGCTAAGGGAAGAAACCCTGACAGAAAATCAGCCTGGTGCCTCAAGCTTAAGGTGGCAGCCCCTCCAAGGCACTCTGAGCCAGTGGGTTAATCACTCGCTCCTCTTAAATAAACTGATTACGGAAACTGAAGCGAAATTGCAAAACCGGACGGATAACCTGATGACGACTTTTGGCATGAAGAGGACTACGAAAATCGGTTTCTGGAATGTGAGGACCTTGATGGAGAAAACCAGACTGAAACAAGTGACACGGGAGATGAAGAACTATGGGCTGGATATCCTAGGATTGAGTGAAGTGAGGTGGCCAGGATTTGGTGAAATACAGACAACAGATGGAATTAATTTCTCTATTCTGGGGGCAATGATGAAGAACACAGGGATGGAGTGGGGTTGCTGCTCAACATAAATGCAAAGAGAAGCCTTATGGAGTGGAAGCCAATTTCTAGTAGGCTCATGTTTGCTAGGTTCAAGACAAAGATCAGGAATGTGATCATCATCCAATGCTATGCGCCTACAGAACAATCTGAGCCAGAGAAGAAGGAAGAATTCTACCAAATGCTGTGAGATGTCACAAGACAAACAAGTAAGAAGGACATACTCATTGTTATGGGAGACTTCAACGCGAAGGTGGGCTCAAACAATGAGGGGTTGGAGCAGATCATGGGTAAACATTGCCTTGGTGAGATGAATGACAATGGGGAGAAATTTACGGAATATTGCGCCAGTCAGGATTTGGTGATGGGTGGCACGGTATTTCCTCATAGGCGGTGCCACAAGGTCACCTGGGTGTCTCCTGATCCAGTCACAGAAAATCAAATTGATCACATCGCGGTAAGCAGGAGGTTCAGAAGAAGCTTAGAAGATGTTAGGAACAAGAGAGGAGCGGACATTGGTATTGACCATCATCTTGTGGTTGCCAACTTCCGCATGAAGATCGTCGCAGTCCGCCGAAAGTTTAACACTCGGCACAACAAGTTTGATGTGGGCAAGCTTAAGAACCAGCAGAGATTGGACCAATTTAAACTGGAGCTCAGAAATAAATTCCAGGTGTTGGACTCCGAGACAGAGAAGGACGTGGAGACTGTGTGGAGCGAGGTAAAGAATATCTTCGTGGAAACCAGTGAGATGCAGCTCGGGTACAAGAACTACTTGCGGAAAGAATGGATATCCGATCAGACCTGGGACAAGATAAATTATAGGAAGGAGATTAAGGCCAAGCTCAACACCTGCAAGGCTAGGCAGCAGAAGGCTCTCACACAAGCAAAGTATTCAACAGCAAACAGGGAGGTAAAGAGGAGTGTACGGAAGGATCATAGGAGGTGGATTGATGAGCAGGCGGAGAAAGCAGAAGAAGCGGCAAGAAGGGGGGACGTTAAGGAGCTCTATGGCATCACATAGATGCTTTCGAAGAAAGGTTTTAATAAAACTAGGCCTGTGAAGAGCAAGACGGGCGAGATCCTCACGACGTGTGAACAGCAGCTGACAAGATGGAGAGAACACTTTGCGGAGGTTCTTAATAGAGATAGAGGACCAGAAAGTAAGCAGCGAGGAGAAGATGTAGAGGAAGCAGAAAGTGACCCTAGCATCAGCCTCGACTCCCCAACTCGGGGCGAAATACGGACAGCGTTGAAGCAGATAAAATGCGGGAAGGCACCAGGTCTGGATAATATCCCAGCGGAAGTACTGAAAGCAGACCTGGATATTACGATCGATCTGCTGCACCCGCTGTTGGAGAAGATCTGGAAGGAGGAGAAAATACCATCCGACTGGAAGAAGGGGTTGATAGTCAAGTTGCCGAAGAAAGGGGACACCACAAACTGTAACAACTGGAGGGGTATCACCTTGCTGTCCATTCCAAGCAAAGTGTTGGCGAGAGTCATCCTGAATCGTATAAAAGACTGCGTAGAAAAAAGGCTTCGGAAGGAACAGGCAGGATTTCGACAACATTGCAGCTGTGTGGATCTCATCAACACCCTCCGAATCATCCTGGAGCAGAGTGTGGAGTGGCGGAATACCCTTTACCTCACATTTGTTGACTTCGAGAAAGCCTTCGACTCCGTAAATCAAAGAATCATGTGGAAGACCCTCGAGGAATATAAAATTCCAACAAAGATCATCAGAATCATGGAAGAGATGTACGAAGGGTATGAGTGCCAGGTTCTTCACGAAGGCAAATTAACAGAAAAGATAAAGGTCAGTTCCGGAGTGAGACAGGGGTGTGTCCTTTCCCCCACTCTGTTCCTGTTGGTCCTGGATAGTGTGATGAAGAAGGTAATGGGAGGACGGAAGAGGGGTATTCAATGGGGTATAAATGACAGGCTTGAAGATCTGGATTTCGCAGACGACATTTGTCTTATGGCACAACGGTACCGAGACATAGAAGATAAGCTGGGGAGGTTGCAGAGAGAAGCAGAACGTGCAGGACTGATGATCAACACCAACAAGACCAAAGAGATGAGGATAAATTCTGACATCACGACTAGTTTGACAGTCAACGGAATGGACATTGAGCGAGTTGAGTCCTTCCTCTACCTTGGAAGTATAGTCACAAATGATGGGGGAGCAGAGGAAGATGTTCGAAGCCATATTAGGAAGGCAAATGGTGCCTTTGTCCAGCTCTACCCCATCTGGAGAAATAGAAACATTTCCAGGAAGACCAAGCTTCGCCTTTTCAATAGCAACGTAAAGTCTATTCTTCTCTACGGCTGTGAAACATGCGAAGTCACAAAACCGATCAACAACCAGCTACAGGTGTTCATTAACAGATGTCTGCGTCGCATCATGAATGTGAGGTGGCCGGACATAATCTCAAATGAAGATCTTTGGACCATCACCAATCAACAACCGATTAGCATCCAGATCAAGGAATGGCGCTGGATTGGTCACACACTAAGGAAGCCGGACGGAGCTATTGAGAGGGTGGCGCTAGACTGGAATCCTCAAGGCGCCAGGAAGCGAGGTCGACCTAAGAAGACCTGGAAGAGGACGATCGAAAATGAAATTGCAGAGGTGGACAAGAACTGGAGTCAAGTGAAGAGAATGACCAGGAACCGTACTGCGTGGAGACATTTCGCCAAGGCCCTATGCTCAGGAAGGAGCGGCAGGAATTAAGTAAGTATTTGCTACAGAATGTCCCAGTAAGCTGGTAGCTGCCCTTTACAACTCATTTTGTTAAAAAGTCAACATATAATATATACAGGGGGCCCGAGAATGTTCTCCGCAGTGGGTACATGCAGCTGCGAGTGGTTGAGTCATAAGTTTAGTTGGCTGCACTGTGTCCTTGAAAGGGGGACTCCCGACTCCCGCATGTGGGCTGTCCGTGTGTATTGCGATAAGCGAGCGAGCCTGTATGTCTTCAGTGTGTATTGCAGTAAGCGAGCGTCCAGGGAGATTATTGAAAGAGAGCAACAGTATACAGGCGGTAATGTTTACTACCGAAGAGAGTTTTTTTTGGTGGAATACGTTTTTCGCGAAGGCGATCGGTTTACAGAAAATGTAAAATTAACATTTCAGGCACGGTTTCCTAATTCAAAGTGTCCAAACCGTGATACCGTTCGGGATTTGGTAAGTAAATTTCGTGTGACTGGCTCAGTTTACGATGTACCGGTATCAGGCAGGTCTACGCTTTTAACAGACGAAAAACTTGATGAAATCTCCGATATAATGCTGCGTAATCCAAGTAAATCAACACGAAAATTAGCTCAACAAACAGGAATCTCTAAGTCGACAGCACATAAAGCTGTAAGAGACAAGCTTCAGTTGTTCCCTTATCAAGTTACCGTGGTTCATGAATTAAAACAAACTGATTACGGAAGAAGAGTGATGTACTGTGAATGGTTCCAGCATCTGTTATGAATGGCTGTGGTGAATACAAAGTTTACTGTTTATTTGTATTGTCCGTCCACCAGCTTAAGGTCCGTGGCAGGAATGTAACGAGTCAGCTGGAGACAGCTGGCCTCTGCGCGAACGACAATAGTGCCAACCTACTACTGACCCGTACGATTTCACAACTGAAACTGAACGAAAGTAGCAGTGAGTAACCATAGCGTGAATAACATCGGTGCTGAGTTGGCAATACCTGCAGCGGCACGTCCACTCAATCAACGCAGCTGGAATGTCTCTCCTCTCCCCTTCTGACCTTTAAGACCATGAGCTGGTGGACGGACAGTAATGATTCAAGCGGCAGCCTTGCTACCAACGTAACTACTGTAGCTAGTTCTCGCAGACGCATGTAGGCGCTGCGGAGAACATTCCCGGACTCACTGTAGTATACTAGCGGACCCATGCGAGAACTCTCGCATAATGGGTTGTGTGCGCCCCATATGTACAGACTACCCACCCGGCTCTAGTGCTATGCGGGCTGTATGCAAAACAGTTCTGCCAGGGGCTATCGTCTTGTTTATTTGTTTAAAAGCACTTGATAAAGAAATAAATGTATTTCCGTTGACTTATCAAGAAAGGTAAGATTTTTCCTGTACTATTGCCACGATTTGGATGATTTTGGTACAAACCACACCTTCTAACTACCTCTGGTTTAGGAGCTTGAGTTTTGTGAAACATACAGTACACCTTAGCATATCATATAACAAGATTATTATACAGTAGGTTCCATTGTACAGTATAATAAGAGGCCATTTATGAATATACTAAGGTGGTAGGATATTTGTTTTCAGTGTTTGTGTGTTCATCTTCTATGTTCTTCAACATATTGTTTCGGGAAATACCAGCGTGATTCAGTTTCGAATTTGTTTAAATTTTGTATTTGCCTCAGTTTAGGAGGTAGATTGTTATAAGAAATAGAATAGAAAATACTGGTACTTTTAACACCATATCAAGTAGTGTTTGTGGGCTCCATGTATAACTGGTTTGCTGATCTTGTGTTATGGCTATGAATTTCATTCCTGCATTGTAGTTCAGTATTAACACTTATCAGACATTGTTTATACGTCAAGCCTCAGAGTATTTGAGCTGGATACAATATGTTAATATGTTTGTCTCCTGAAATACTTGTACAGTTTGTTTCCTAAAATCTCAACTATTGTTCTTTTTTTTTTTGGAGCACCTGTGTACATTTACCCCATATAATGTTCATGTAGATAAGGTAAGAATGAATATAGGAGGTAGGCCTATATATGCTCCTTAAACGTTGATTGCATATTCCATAATCCCTTTATCTTTTTAGAACACCAATTACACAAACTTTTTATTTTTCTATTTCACATTTGTGACATGCTCATTCTAACTTAGGTTATTGTATAAAGTGAGGCCTAAATATGTGAATTGTTTCACCCATTCAATTGGTTCATTGCTAATAATAACTATGTTACAAGTGTTTGAACTGTAAGCTGATTTATGGAATAGCATGAATATGTTTCTGAGGACCTTTGGCAGGCACGGATTCAAGGGGGGGGGGGTCACGGCACCCCCTCCAACTCAAAAAACGAAAACACAATAACCAGACAAGTAAAACTTAACGAATTTTAACTGAAAAACATTTTTTTTATTTTTTTTTATTTTTATTCAATACTGAAAATATCTTTATTGCAATTATTATGTTCTGTTACAACTGTACATATTTACAACTTCATACCCGTTATATGAAAACTATTATTTATATAACAAAATCAACTCATCTATTTTGTTTAGCAAACCGTGTGATTACCGAATCGTTGTCTATAGTGTTGTCACGATGAATGTGCAGCAATGCACGGATAGGAATTTGGAGCTTTATTCGCACCAAAAATTTTGCCGACGTCCAAACTGCAAGCTTGGTTGGCAATTTAAGCTGCGACTTTCTCCCTTTGTCGGTACCAACTCGACTTGCCGAAACTGTAACGTACCTTGATACTTTTCATGAAGCTCGATGTAAAAGTCGCAAAACACGCCGATGCAATTTGTACGAATATTTTTGGTGCGCTAAACGCATCAAATTTCTATCCATGTAGCTTGCAAAAAAATTGGTCTGGTTTTGTACGTTTGGTTATTTTGTGATGGAGTTGTTAGCGATACCATTTTTCTTAACAATTTCGATTCTGTGACCCCCCCTCCCTCCAAAGCCAAACTCTAGATCTGCGCCTGACCTTAGGATTAAATTATTTTTTCAAAGTCATATTGTTAGTATATTTAGATCTTTTTTGCATATTCTCCATAATTTTGTTCACAGGTGCTCTCATAAAGTAGAAATATACGGGATCATCTGCAAATAAAAATGTTTTACCAGTGAACTCTAGATAACCTATATTAATAAATATCAGGAACAGCAATGGTCCAAGCACTGATCCTTGTGGGACACCACATTTAACCTCAGAAATGGGGCTGTTATTTCTATTAATATCAACATACTGATTCCTGTTAGACAGGTAATTTTTCAACCACTCAAGGGCTATTCCTCTAATTTCTGCAATTTATAGTTTATTTATCAGTAAGGTTTGGTTAGCAGTGTCAAACTCATTGGCAAGATTTTATTGTTGCCTAATGCCTTCTGTATAAGTGATACTACGTCAAATGCTACTTAATCAGCACCATGTTTGGGAAGGAAGCCATACTGAAATTTGAAGTTTTTTTTTGTTGTTAGGAAATTCAAGACTTGTTTCTTATTACTATTTCCAGTACTTTTGCAAGTGATGTAAATAATACTGTCTTTTAACGAATCTACATTATCGTCTCCGATAACTTGTTCCTCAGTTTAGGGGCTGAGACAATGAAGTCATGTAGCCCCGTGTACTTTGGGTGCGAGTACAAACTGTCTGAAAACCGGTGTTAATTGTGATGGCTGTATTAGTGTGTGTTATCTGTAATTCAGGTCTGCAGACGATCAATTTCAAGTACTTCCAACTTTTGCTATCAAATTCTATTGTCAACGACACCTAGCTGTGAACTTGGCTACTAGATTCCACCGCAATCGGCACCTTGCGACGAACGTTGGAACATATAGAGCATTAATCAAATCTAACCTACAAATTTAGCTTCACACAATTGTAGTTAGTGGAAGGTTCTTTTATAAGCCATACATCTGTGACATGGGCCCGCCGGCTTTACTTCCCCTCCAAAGGAAGGCATACTGAGGGAATTTTAACGTTCTTAAAAAATCCGACGACTTTGGCCGGGTTTGAACCCGCGATCGTGGGCATAGAAAAGCATGCTACCAACTACGCCACCGAAGCCTCTGATATGTACAGTAGAGTGTCAATAATCCAGATTAATTATGACTGGGTCCTGTCCGGATTTTCGAAAAGGACCAGAAAAAGGTTGTTTGAGTTCATAACAAAAAGAAAGCTAGGAGAAACTGTTAATAATTCACTTTAGTGGTTAAAAAATTGGAGCAGATAAATAAAACCATTAATTAATATGAACTAATGAGTTTTAATACCAATTCATGCCAGAAGACCAGAGAAGAGAAACAAAGGCTAGAGTCTAACATCGGCCCAGTAGCGAGGTGAGCATAACCAAGCTTTCCTTATTCCTTCCCTGAAAATACACCCAGAATTGAAGTCAAAGTAAATCGATCTTTTCATACTCAATGAAACCCTCTTTGTTATTTACCCCTAGTAATTCAAACACTCTTCTCCACACCTAGAGCACCGACACTGGCATATTGTCATGATCTTGGTGCATCAGCAGTCAAACACCTGCCAAGCTGAGACATCAGATTCCTGACTCCGCGTCCAATAAGTCACCCGCTCGCAGCCCAGTTCCCTGAGCTACCCACTCGCATCTCCATTACACACCCCAAAGTTTGGCTCCGCTTCTTCCCAACCCCGAATCTCACTAAGCCCTGACAGCGGATGTTGAGAACAAGGGGAGAAAAAACTAAATGTTTAGAAGTGTCATTCACTCTTCACAAGTTTCTCTCTCAATACCGACACATGCCAAGATGCTAAGACCATGTAAAGATTAATCACCAACAAAATAATCTAACTCTATGACATTCAAATGGAATAACCAAATACTTACTGTACCTATTCGTGCTAAAATAAGTTTACTTGTGCTCACTAAATACAGGGTGTTTGGAAATTCTCCTTACAAACTCCTGGGACTCGTAAAGGGCACTGCTTGGATAATGTTTTGAATAAGAACCCATGTTAAAACCATTACACTACAGAACTGTTTGGTTTCTAACTCTGTACTTTCCAAGGCACATGAGACTCAAGTGGCAGGTCATTGCTGTCCTCACATACAACATATGCTACTGTTATTTAAGTCAGTAGCTTATGCATGTGCTTGAACAACGGATGATGATGATAATATTTAATAGTCCCTCTTATGCCGAGTGTAAGAGCGATTAACTTTGTGCCGTAGGTATGACAATCAACCTGTCGAGTGGGGGTTTACATCATAACTATTGCTCATTCACCCTGCAGACATGGAAGAATTGAATAAGTTTTAAATGGCTGTACCAGTAGCACGGATATGGCACATTTACGGACATGGGTTCCTCTTCCAAACATTATTTACTCAGAGCCCTTCTCAAGTCCTCCAATTTTTTTCAAGGGAATTTCTGATTCACTGAATATTCCTTGAATTTATAAAGTCTTGACTTGCAACATAATAGGTAAAGTAAACTGACTAGGCTTAGCTCACTACACAAAATGGGGCCATTCCCTTAATTGAGCCTAAGTGCACTTGACCCAATAAGGGCCAATTAACCAGAGTCAATACTTATCCTAAATTCATGCAATTATGATGCAGTATTTTTTTATTTTATTTTTTTCAATTTTAAGAACGTGAAGCTTATTAGAGATGGTAAAAGCACACTCAGGCCTATTATTAAAAATACAGTGAGAGTCTTCCGTATAGAACGGGGCCTCGCTGTCGCTGCATGACGGCCGGGCCACTGTGTATTGCAGCATGTCAAGCGTAGCACCCAACTAGTGTAACACATTTACACTTTTAACGTATTTAATGATCATATTTACTTACAAGAATTTCAGAGTAGTTGCTGGAAATGCTGTCATTCATTTTCTAAACACACATTGCACCAACGTAGGAAATTTTGGTACATTCGCGGTAATTCATCCTCACTGATATTTCGTATCTGTGCAGTTAATTCCTTATAGAGAACCTTCAGAGTGAATACAATTGAAAAGGGCGGAGAATAAAATAGACTTTACTGAATTCTATTTGCGTCAATACGGGCCAATATGAGCAATATGACGAACCTTCAGAGTGTGCGGATTGTTTCTATACACATTTTGTTTGAGATTTCCTCACAAGAAAAAAATCGCACGGTGCTGAAACTTACGAACTCATTTACTGAAAGACTTCTTTCCACTAGGAAAATTCGATGTTTTGTTCCATACCTAACCATGTTCATGGGATATGAGAGAGCCTACAGTACTTCACCACAAGTCGTAATTATCTCAACTAACGTATCTGCCAACTCCGTATGTAACAAATGCAATGCCAACATTCAGGGCTTCCCGTCCTGCTCTTGTGTTATTGGCAAAAAAGTCATCTGGCGCTGACAAATCACTCTCCACCCATCACACAAGTCAGCAAAGTTTGGACGTTCTATAGGGAAGGCTCTCACTGTATATGTGTACTACCATAGGCTATATGGTTTTACACCTCTTTGTAGCTAACAAGAAAAACAATTCATTCTGGAGCTGTTACAGAAAACATTCTTTTGTGCACCATGTACTCTGTTTGGTGTTCATCAGGCTTGGCAGAACCCTGTGGTTTCTCAGCCTGTAAACATCCAGAGTTGATCAGCTCATGAAAACAGTTCAAGGCATCTTAGGTAACTAACCCTGCATATATTTCAAGGTGGGGACAACTAAGGATTTTTTTCCCCCCAGGGGCTTCAGCAGTCCTAAATACAGTCTTTGGTGTAGTCAATCAGAATTAAGCACCTACGAGGGTGGCCACACTGTGTGATATTTAGTCACAGTATCCTAAAGCATACGTTGCATTTATTTCAATAATAATAATAATAATAATAATAATAATGTTATTGGTTTTACGTCCCTTTTAACTACCCTGGCTTTTAGAGATGCCGGGGTGCCGGAATTTTGCCCCGAAGGGGATCTTTAACGTGCCAGTAAATGTACTGACACGGCTTCCTCGCATTTGCGCACCCTCAAATGCCAGCTGACTGTGCCAGGTTTCGAACCTGCAACCTTGGGCTCAGCAAGCGGGAACGTTACCCCTGAGCCACGAAGCCAGCCGCATTTATTTCAAGTGGACAACATTTTGTAAAAGGACTTTTTGGCCACCTTGTGCATTAGTACAAGGCATTGGTAATGCAATGCCCCTATCATCTAACAAAGCCAAAACATGCATGCTGGTACAAGAAGATAAAAAAATACAAGAATTTGAAAATATTTTCTAGCAGATGACATTCTTACTACAAGTAATACTTTTGGCATCTTTCTCACAAGAGTTATCTTGTTTTCTTTCATACAATCAGCATGGTCATTCAATTTTAGCAACAAAAGTATACGAATTATCAGTAGTAATCAAAGCCTTTGGATGTTGTTTTACACTTACATAAGGTTATCTCCTGCATTCTCACAATATCCAAGGCAGCCCAAGCTTATCTGAATTGTGCACCTGTAAACACAGCTGCAAAAAGTAAAAGCCTAAATGTTCAATATAGCAACATTAATATAGTCTTCCCTCATTGGGCAAATATATGGCTGATATGAGATGGCCTTACTACAGTGTGAAACAACATCCAAAGACCTTCTTGTAGGCATACCTTCAATATCCTTCAGAAAATGCATGAAAACTTTATAAATTTAATGTATGCTAGTAATGTCTAGAATAGCCCAAGACATGTCAGCGAGGTGTGATGTTTGTGTATTGCAGTGTGATGTCAGACAAGAGCGCAAGATATAAATGGGCCGTTCCTTCTTGACCGGAACAATTTATGTGCACAGTCGTGTATCCGCACACCGTGAGTCTTCATACTTCAATTCGACACACACCCAAATACATGGGGCTACATGACCACGATATCAAAGCTCCTCAAATGAAACAACCACCTCCATACTTTAAAGATCCATGCAAATGATGTGTGCAATGTCTCCTAATGCAGTGCATGCATATATTGGGTCCAGATTCAGTGACTCAATCTGTCAAGGGTATGGACCATGCAGACAACATAAGTATTATGTGAGCACAAAGAACAGCGACGAGGCACTGGGCAGCTGCGCCGGAAGACTGTCAGGGGAATGTCATAATATTATGCAAATTCTCCCTAAAATATTCTATCACAACACATGTAATTTCATCATCATCATCATCATCATCTTGCACAGTTTCCAGCCACTGGCCGGGTCTGTTTGGAACACAAGCCTCTCCAACGTCTTCTGTCTTCCCACCATCTCTCAGCCTCCACCCTTGTCCAGTCTTCTCCTCTCTTCTTCACGCTTTCTTCCACCACCTTCAGCCACCTGTCTCTCGGTCTTCCCCTCGGTCTCTTTCCTTCCCACTTCGTCTCATGTACTCTCCTGGGTATCCTCTTCTCCTCCATTCGTTTTACATGTAATTTATTTCAGGTTATCTTTCCACAAATTCCAGTAATTGGGATTTATTTGTGTTGACTGAGTGAGAGTTACAATATCAATTGTTAACTAAAATACTCAAGTGCATACGACCGGCCAGCCCATTTATAAGGCAGAGTGAGTTGATTCCAGGGTTGCATGTAGTGTGGGTTGCATATTCAGAACAACAATAGCTATGCTAAACTTTTAACCTCCCTCTCTATTTCCTCTTCAATGTGCACACTACCTACCTGCCAGGGAATTGAGCAAGCCAGCAGCTATCTGTCTAGAAGAACTATTTCAGATCAATTATATTTATTTGAATAACTTGTTGCTGGTGTCCTGGTATTTCCCATCCAATACTGGTGAAGTGTATCAGAACATTTCGGTTAATGCTGGCAACTTATTTTTTAATTTAATTATTTAGTAACAATGGTTGTTGTTACTCATTAATTCATATGATATTCTTGCTTTCAGCTTCTTATGGTGCAGGCAGTACCATAATTCCAGCTTTAATAGTAAATATTAAAGTTGTAGTGGTTAAAAGTCTCGTAGTTGGGCTAGTGTCCCACACTGTCGGTTCATCACACATCAGTGCCTAACTGTCACGGCTTGTGGAACATCGTTCCGGTGGTGAGTTGAAAGTGTGCACCCATCGCGGATTTCCATTGGCAGTTCTTGAGTCGTAGACGGACCTCAATGAAATCCTAACACAGTGCTCTTCGCCAAGTGTCAAAGAGGGCTGGCACCTTTACTTTAAACAAATTACAGTGTATAAAGCAGGCCAGTCGTGCCTGAATACGGAGTGCAAGGAATAAATGGAATACCTCGGGTCTATTTTGTTGGTTTTCGGAATGTAATCATGGTGGCCAAAGGTTTAGAAAACCTGCATATTAGGAAGCCTCACAATTCTTGGATAGTAAGTTTCAACACAAGATAGAATGGAAGCAGAAATGGTTGGAGACAAACCCTTGAAATAATAACTGGAATCTGACAAGTTACAAGAGCAGGTCCACCTGGATTTCATCAACCACGATAGGTAGGGGGTCCAACTGAATCACTGCCATACTGGACAAGGGATGTGTCAACTACACAAGCCACAGCTGGGATTTCTGCAAGAATGACCTATATAATAGTGATGCAGTCTAGACAATTATTTGTTTTGTAGTTTTAATTATTTTTTCTTTTCTTGTCCTTTCCTAAAATTATTATTTAGATTCACAATTATCTACTTTGTATTTGTCTCAAGAAGGTACTGAATTGGGTTTATGACCTGTGTACTTTCATAAATAAATAAATAAATAAATAAATAAACAAATGCAGCATATAGTTGATGAATGCCACACAAGATGATCCTCTGGTTGAATACAAGTGTTCCATTTCGTAAATGGGCCAATAATTAAACTATCGATTGGATTAAGTTCAGCGAAAAAGTTATTTGATTTGAGACGTTAATGAATACTGTATGTATTATCTCCGGACTAAGAACACAAGGTTTGAAACTCACTGTCAGCGATCCTTGAAATAGATTTCCATTTTTCAACTCTGGACAAATGAGGACAGCACCTTCTAACAGGCCTCAACTGTGCTCATCCAAATTCTTCTCCAGTTTCCTTCATTTTCACTCGTTCTGAGAGTATCTAGCCATAACCATCTTTCATAGAAAAACTAAACTCTCTCACCTCATCCCAGACACCAGAAAAAAGGGAATAATAAGTGGTAGAAATAGAATGTATGTCCTTCTACTCCTTATCATTCCTGTGTATAAAGGGGGTAGAAATGTGAGATAAGTCTCAATGTGGTATATGGTTTTTATGGCTGGATGCCCATCAGATCCCAATTTCATCAGAGTTCATGAGAGGTGAAATGAATGACGGGCAAGGAATTGGAAGTGGCCATGGCCTATTAGAATGTACCATCCCAGCAATTACCTGGAGTTGAAAAGAGGACACCCTGGAAAACCATTTCAAAGATGGTTGATGGTGCGGTTTGAATCAATCCTATTGCCAAGTCCCGAGATTGCATGACCCCACGCTTTGCGCATTAACACAGCTATTACTACAGCAGGAGATAGATTATTTTGTGATTGCCACTGTGTGGATTGACTTCACTGAGGATGATGAGCTGAGGGGCTCACTTCCCTCTTGGTAGCCACTGCAGTGTGTAGGAACAATGACAATGCCTGGCTGCTTACACCCTTCACAACGTGGCCAAGGCTGTTGGCGACTATTGCTCGAGGGAGGCATGCCACTCAGCTGATCATCCACAGTGACATCAATCATCACAGTGTCAAACACAAAGTAATATCTCTTCTACTGTATGTACATTATACCTAGTATCATTTCTTATGGTGGATACTAAATATTAAATAATGTATAATTTGATACCTATGATATTAATAACCATTGTGGGGATATTTAACAGGAACATCCTCTCCTCCAAACACTGAACACAAAAGAGAGAGAATGCAAAGCTGAAATAAGATGGTCACATTAATAAAATTAAAACATTAATCAACAAATTATTTAGACGAGAGTCTTGTTCTATGGAATGTAAATAGAAAACACAATTTCAGCACATTTTGCAGATAACAGTCTCATTCTGAACAGAAATCATAACTCTTGTGGGCTAAGTAATACCAAGGAACTGTATAAATCAAGCACTAGGCATGAGAGATGTATGGTAACTGAATCAACCTACACTTCAATACCATTGCACGTAACTGTCAGTTCTCCTACGCCAACTGTAAGTTACACTTTACAAGACCTCACTCTAGCCACCAAAGTAGGAACTGATGTTGCTTGCTTCTGGGATTGACTATTTGAACACCGAGTGCTCCCTATAAATTCTTAGAACCCAGGAAAACCAAAGTCACATCTCGGATACCTATGGAAATAATTATGGGAAGAACATTTTTTCAGCATTTTTCAAAAGATTTCAAATGATTGAATAACAGAGTCTTGTCACAACTTAGTTGAGCAATTTCCGCTGCACATATAATTTTTCTTGGGCATATCGAAGTAGTTTTAAAAAATATCAAATTAACAAATTTAGAAATTTAAGCATGGCCTAAATCTTTCAAATGTCAGAACTAAGTCTGCAGTTCATTTAAGGATAAGCAAACTCTGGTGGCTGATTTTATGGTGTCATTATACTAAAAAATGGAGCATTGTCTAATCACATCCATACAGCAGCTGTCGTCCATCTAGTGAAGTATAGAGGAACATTTTCATTTTAAGATTAACTGGAACTACATTATTCGATTAAAATTCGAGAGTTTACTTGTAATTCTGTATTAACTGTTTTGGCTTTAGTGTTCCAAGTGTTTCTAAACTTTTATTTTCTTTTTCTTTAGTTAATATACCGATGACACGAATATACCCCTCCCAGACTTGCAATGAACTGCATAAAATATTGACTGAATTATAGGCCTAATGAGTCGTTGCAGATAGTACAACAAACACTCTTTACTGAAAGAGCATGCTAATCACTGCAACTAGCAAAACTAGACAGCAATTGTGCTTAAACTTACCTGGTTTAAGTAACATTTAGTAGGTCAATACAATACCAAATGGTGATGAAAGAGGAAACTGCACAAAGCAATTAACAATCGTAGATCGCAGACCAGTATGTATTCTAGGACCAGAGAGTTTAGTATCCATCTAGTGCAGCAAGGAAAGTATGTAAATTTTTAAAATAAAAAATGTAAAATATTAAAATGTAAAATGTTGAAAATGTATAATGTTAAAATATAAAATGTTAAAAATGTATAATGTTAAAATATAAAATGTTGAAAATGTATAATGTTAAAAATGATATAAAATGTTAAAAAGTAAAATGTAAAAATGAAAAAGTAATATGTTTTGTAAAATGTCAACTGAGAACTAGGTGCCTGCTGAGACCAAGTAAAGAGGAGACAAGGGTTGAACTCAGCAGTTCATCCTTCTCTAACCCATCCTTTTACCCTTAAATGTCCAGAACAGCCAGGGAAGTTTGATGCAGAGCTATATGATGACATGAATTTAACCATGCTTTTTGATGGATCAGCATTAACTTACAATCCATCAGTTGTAACTCTTCAGTCGGTCAACACAATTTGCCCAATATGAAAACAGACACTCCTGAAAAAAAATTACAAATTATAATCACAATTAAATAATGGGCAATTTGGGGTCTATCACTGATACATGTAATTTTTACTCAGTCATACTGGGAAAATGTGTGTTGACCAACTGAAGAGTTACAACTGATAGCTTGTAAAGGCAACACTGAGCAAATGGCTTCAAATTTTGTTTAATTAGAGATCGAAACATGTACAAAGATTGAATTTTGACCAACAATAAATTGAATTGGTGGAGTCTCTTGGGAGGAAAAGAAATTCTTGTAAAATATATTGTAAGTCAAATGTAAAGTGTGCATCGATGGAAACCACTCTGGAAGCCCAGACTTGTTTCCCTTTTCCACCAAGAAATTTAATTCTGGTTTCAAGTGCTGGAATGGTATCACTGACATACAAGTCAACCAAGTTGCGGATATCTATGCTTACCTCACAAATAATTTTGCAGCCTTTGGCTAGACTGATCTGGGGGGGAACAAGGCAAACGAGGCCAAATCAGGCCACTGGAATATAAGTATTTACTTTAAGAATATAAGAAGTGGTGTACCGACGGGTGGGATAAGGGTTTAAACCCCCCAGAGACATTTGTTTACTTGAATCTTTATACTGTCCCATCTATCACCTGTTTTACACTACCACTAGTGAGGCGTCTTAACTCCTGTATACTTTTAAAGTTGCCACGTACGTCACATGGTAAATGTCCTGCACTCTACTCGCAGCGAGAAGACTCCCTCCGAGTTGGAGCCGGCCATGGATCAGTATTTCTGTTGAAGTGTGCGATCGGTAACTTTTGTGATGTTGCTTCGTGTTGCTTTAATTGGGTGTGTCCGTTTCGTTAAAGATAATTCGGTACATGATGAGTTTCTGTAATTTATTCCTATCAATGATGCTGATAAAGCCATCAAGATAGGCAGATTTTGAGAGTTCATAGTAATGGCAGTAAGAACATGAACAGCAAAACATTATTTCTCTCTCACATAATATCAATACTGTATTATAAGCAGTCGCGTATGGACAGTTTCAATATTTAGTTACTGTTTTCCATATTTTTTCATTTTTTTATTGTGCTGAAAAAATAATGAGGCCTAAAAAGTTTCCATGCAAAGAACATTTATTTAATTATAGTTTTTTTTATGAATAATAATCGAAATATCATTTTAGTAATGTATGATGATGATGATGACTGTCGTTTTAAGGGGCGGAACAGCAAGGTCATCTGCCCCTTTAATAATGTACACAATTACCCTACTATATTATGAAACCCCACCATAAGGAAATCCTGTGTACGCCACTGCATATAAGCTATAGCCTACAAATAGTCTACAAGGGTCAGACTAAATCAGACTCGATAGGCTATTAACTAATTCGCGATACATCATTGCTGCACCTGCAAAAACCTCTGTGACACTGTTGTTCTAGTGCCGGATTTCTGTCTAGGCCTACAAGGCCCCAGCCTAGGAGCCCCGGTGGCGGGATCTTTACATAAGCTCAAAAGCCTGGCTTGCCTTATCAAAAAGCTGTATCGAAAATAATATTATAACAAATATTTTTACTACATTTTGCCAAATCTTACAGCCCTGCGCGCAACAAAGCTAGAATTAGGCCTCTTCGTTCCCCCTCTCTCTCGCCTGCAGTATCCACGCTTAGCAATGCTAGGCCACGCGCAGGCAGTCCATTCTAAAGGCTCCGTGCGTTGGGGCGATTAAAAATTATATGTTCTGTACAAGTGCATTTAATTTGCTAAATTTTCAAAATAGCATCGAGATGGTGGGGGGCCCAAATGTCAAGTGCCTAGGGACCCTGGATCTCTAAGTCCGGGCCTGGTTGTTCTCATTCCGATTGGCCATGCACACAGGAATATATAGCACTACATAATTTTCCAATACAGTATTCACTTTTCTACATTCAGATAGAGGAAAATCACCTTACATTGTCTAAGCCAGTGAGGCAAGACTGAATTTCAGAATAGGCCAACATTCTTACACAGCAAATTTGGCGGACACAGGGAAAATAATGTTGAATTTAAATAGGCTTGTAGCTAATGCTCATTTTTATCGGTCTGATCTGGCAATAACAACCTATTTTGTATAGGACTATATCCATTAAAATAAATGAATAGACATGTAAGTTATTCCAATGGATAGGTGCACCTGAAGGGAATTAATTCTTCAACTAAATATTCCTGCATCTCCGTATTTCACTCCTTTGGAAAAACAGATGTGATAACTTTCTAATGCAGTTTATAATGGTTGTAACCATGTTTTTCTGTGGTCCCTTATTGATGTTATTTTAGATATTGTTGTTTTAAGGGGCAGATCAGACAGGTCATTTGCCCCAATGTTGATAGCTACTGTAGGTAATTTTCTTTCTAAAATTTATTTTTGTTTGGATTGTTGAGTAGGCTGTCAATAGGCAACATGGTTATCACAACAAAGTTAGTTATTATTTCGGTTAATCAGTAACTTTTAACCGTTGTATTGACAGGTTTAAGTAAGGTAGCCTATCCAAAACAAATTTTAAAAAATAATTAATTAACTTGACCTAATTTCTAGTAGGCCTACAGGTTTAAAAATATAGAAACATACAAGACGGAAATAAAGAGAATATCAAGAATATTCCGCTTATCTTTACTTTTGAACATTCTAGACCCGTTGAGGATCCGTGCAAAGAAAAAAAAGGAAAAAAAAACAGACATAAAAGTCTACTTTATTTTACTGTGTGCTTACCTCGCGAATAATTTTGCAGCCTTTAACCGGGCCTATCTGGGAGAACAAGGCACAAACGAGTTCTTCCGAAACGGACGCATCCAGGTTACCCACGTACCTGAATGAAATGGGTACAATTAATTAATAATTGTCACGTGCGAATGTAAATATTTACAAAAGGAATGCCGCACGCACACTTTCGTCTGCAAAACTGACAGCAGACAAAGTGGTAAATATATCTGATATAAGTAGGCTACTTACAAGGTTCTAGGATGACTCTCCTCAGACAAAATCTGAAAATGAATCAATACGTTGCAATATGCTCACAAAATGTACATAACAAACCCCACAAATTTAATTCTTTTTCACTACCTGTCGGGGAATCATTTCTCGTACCACACTACACCACTAGACAGGAAAACTACCACCCGCGCATGCGCGACGGAGAAATCAAATAGCTCTGCTTTCGCGCCCTTTGATCAATAGATAGCCTATGGCCATGGCATTCATATATATTTCTTTAAAAAAGAACGCATACTTGCAAAGAGTACAGTACCGTACAAATAAAAGAGAGATAGACATCAAAATGTGCCTAAAGATAATATGGGCATTTCTACCAAGTAGAGTAAAACGAATTATTTTGATGTTACGGATAGGCTACTGTATACCTGACGAAGAATGCGCATTGCGCTAAATCTGCCCGGGATTCTCACCCGTCGCAAACCCTCCAGCAAGCGAGGTAAACGAAAAATCCATACTAATCCAGCACAAATTTGAGTGAGCACTGATTGTCTAATAAAACCTAGTATGCTCTTTGTGGGCCATATTTGAAGTAAAAATAAATGACCATCATGCTGTACCGGTACCGTATAGTAAGGTACCGTATTGAAAGAAAAAAATGAGTTGCATACCGGTAACTTACCTCTTTCCTTTTTTATTTTATTGTTTACGCTTAGAGCTCGAGAATAGCTAGGTTTGATATCTGCATCCTTCACTGACATGGCATCAATCATTTCTACAATTTTTCACTTTCTGATTAAAAGAGGACTTATGGAGAATCCCCTTCAAAATTAACTTTCTTTTTGTCAGTCTAAGACCTGACAAAGTTGGATTAAAGCCGCCCAACATGAAGAAAAAATCAGTCTCCAAAATATCCCAACATTCCCAAGAACCAGGTTTTAAAACCAGGGATTGTTTGACCATACTGCCCTTGTATTGGAAAATACCACATTCTGGAGACACGTGACGAGACGAAATTGTGGATAAATTCAGTTCCAATTTAATTTGCTGTGATGTCAAGTGAGTCTGCTGTGGGATTGCTCTTTTCTAGTGGGGGCAGGGAGGGTTGACGTAAGTACCGTACTGATAACTGCAGAGATCTTTAGCCACACAAAAAATAAAACAGCTGGACGAGCCTCCCAAACTGCATTCTTGCTATGTGGTAGCCTACTATCCAAGCAACACACTGTAAGGACATATGCCTAACCATACTCTAACCATGACAGACTTCAGTAAACCATGCTCCAACATAAAGAGTGCCCCTCTCTCACTGTGAGAGATGGTATAACCCTTCCATGTCAGCTGAAGACCCCAGTAACTAACAGCGTAGACTAGGCTAACTCATGTAGTGATTGACTTCAGGGATACCCTGGTAAGGGGGGGGAAGAACCGAACAAAGTTAAAACCAACTTATGAAAGTTATAAATTAACAAACAGTTCCATGAAGAACTAAAATGTCTATTTTCATAAATTTTATTCTCCCACCTATTAAAAGGATTTTCTATGTGATGTACATACATACATACATACATATCCCACGTCGTACCATCTATTAGATGAGTCGGCGATTGAGGCCCCTCCACCAATTTCTGTCTCTGTACGTCTCTTCTACTTCTCCAACGCTGTCCAAGTCCCAGCCCAATCGTTGGATGTCATTTCTCACCATGTCTGCATATCTCATTCTTGGCTGTCCTCTTGGTCTTCGGTCATGAAGCTGCAGTTCATACATTTGTTCTGGAATTCTGGTAACATCCATCCTTCGCATATGGCCAAACCACATGAGCCTTTTCAAGGTTATTTTATCTTGTACCGTAGTTTTTCGACCTAAACCAATTCTCTGATATGCTCATTGCAAACTCTGTCTTTTCTTGTCTTACCAACCATGGCTCTGGCAAATCTCATCTCTGCTGCCTGAATCCTTCTCTCATCTTTCTTCCTCATGGTCCAAGTTTCACAGCCATAGGTAAAAATTGGCACATAATAAGTCTGATAGATTGCTCATTTACATTGCAGAGGCACTTTCTGGTTCCATATGAGGTCATGAACAGTTCTATAAAATGTAGTCTACCTCCAGCCGAAATCCTGTTGGTGATTTCCTCATCAATGGTACCTGTTGCTGATATCACACTTCCCAGATATTTAAATTTTTGAGAAAATCTAAGCTGTCTGCCATCAATTTCAATGGAAACATCTGGTTGGCCGTTTCTCTGCATAACTAGCACCTCACTTTTTCCTACACTAAACATAAGGCCATATTCCTTTACTCTTTCTGTCCATGGTTTGATCTGTTCTTGCAATTCTTCTTTGGAATCACCCCCATACACATATGTCATCCACAAAGAGCATAACTTTCATTTTTCCATCGCCGATGGTTTGGGATACATTTTGTTAGACGTCATTCATCACAGCAATGAAGAGAAGAGGAGACAGAACTCCCCCCTTGCCTTAGACCTGTAGTTATTCTAAAGGGTTCTGTCAGTCCTGATGGTGCTTTAACACGACTATAGGTTCCCTCGTAAATGTTCTCAATTCTCTTGACTCGTCGTCGTCTTTAACTCGTTTCCGAGTATAGATCTTCTTCCAAAACAGTCTAAAATAATCTAAGGTTGAGGTCTGTGGGCATGTTTGCGGTGACTGAACAGCCCAATGCGTGCATGATACAAATGTCCACACAGATCACACAAAACTGTTGGCGGAGGGCGTGGCTGTGCTGCACAGAGCTTTCGTGCTTGTCGCTTGGCCTTAACAATTCTACGACGTTCTTCTTCAAACATTTTGACAGCAGCCGGGATGGTCTGGCGCCAAGTTGAACGGTCTTTAGCAAGCTGGTCCCAGGTTTGTGGATTGAGACCTGTCAACTTCATATTCTGTTTAAATTTGTCCTTGTAACGTCTCTTAGGGCCTCCATGAAGTCTGGTGCCGGAGGTGAGTTCACCATACAGAACCTGGCGTGGTAGTCTCGTATCATCCATCCGATGGGCATGTCCAATCCATCTAAGTTGATGACCAATGATGGATGATTCTATACTATTGGCATGCACTTTCTCAAGAACATCAAGATTGGTGATGTGCTCTTCCCACTTTATCTTAAGGATGGATCGAAGTTTCTGTTGATGGAAGCGCTCAATCTTCCGGAAGTCATGTCGTTGAAGGGTCCAGGTTTCAGAGCCATACAACAATGTTGAGATGACAACAGCTTGGTACACCATGAGCTTCGTTTTCACGGTCAGATCTTCATTCAAGGAGACCCGGTGCGATAGTCGCCCAAATGCCGCATGGGCAGCACCGATTCTCTTCTCAACACCCTGCCCACAATTGCCATGCACAGATAGCAGACTGCCCAGATACGATAAGTGGTCTACCTGCTCCAATGGAGTATCTGAGATAGAAATGTTGAAGTGCGGAAGGGAAGTGCCTGGTGAAGGTTGTGCCAGAACCTTGGTCTTCCGAACATTAATGGTGAGACCAAAACGATCACATGCATTCTTGTAGCAATTAACAGTCTGTTGCAACTCCACTGGCGTGAGTGTAGGCGATGCCGCATCATCTGCATACAACATATTGGTTATCTTCGTAACCTGAGTTAGCTTCTTGGAGCTAAATCGAGCTAGGTTGAAGAGCCCTCCATCAAAACGGTACCTGACCTCTACACCTGGGATGTTTGTGGGCGATTTATAGAGCATTGCAGTCAAATACAATGCAAACAGTGTTGGAGCAAGTACGCAGCCTTGTTTCAGTCCATGAGTGATAGAAAATTCGTCAGAGATCTTATTTTGATGACAAACCTGACCGGTCATGCCATCATGGAGAGCTTGGATTAGATCAACAAACCGTCGAGGACAGCCAAAGCGTTGTAGCAGCGCCCACATAGCAGATCTTGGAACTGAGTCAAAGGCCTTTTCCAGATCATAAAAGACTAAGAAGAGTGGATTCTGTTGCTCACTGCATTTTTCTTGTAGTTGTCTTACGCAGAAAATCAAGTCAGTTGTGCTTCTGGAAGATCGAAATCCGAACTGGGACTCGGGGAGGATCTTTTCTGAGATAACCTGAAGGCGGTTAAGTAAAATTCTGGCGAGAATTTTACCCACAGTAGATAGTAGCGATATACCGCGATAGTTGCCACAAACACTACGATCACCTCTCTTGAAGATTGTGATGATAGTGGCGTTCTTTAGGTCACCAGATACTTCTCCTAATTCCCAAATTTTGAGAATAAGAGTGAAAATCCGCGTTTTGAGGGACTGACCAGCAGCTTGAATTAATTCCAGTTGGATGTTATCAGGGCCAGGTGCCTTTCTTAGTTTCAGTTGATTGAGAGCTACACTGAATTCCGAGTAAGAAGGAGGTACAGCCATCCATGGTTGTTCAGGATATTTCGGCACATCACGAAGGAAGTCTTCAGCAGCTGTTGAAGGACGATTTAGAAGGATGGGGAAATGTTCCTTCCGACGCTCTAAGATATCATGGCTGTCAGTGAGAGTGGCAGAGTTGTGAGCACTTTTAAGTGTACCTGATGAAGAACGAAGTGGGCCATATATCTCTTTAATCCCTGCATAGAAGTTCCTCAGATCACGAGTATCAGATAGCCTCTGAAGTTCCTCAGCTTTCTGCTGCCACCAAGTATTCTTTATCTCTCTTATTTGTGTCTGACACTTACTCTTGAGTTATAAATACAGAGCTTTCTTCGTATTTGAGGATGGGTCTTGAAGATGAGATAGATAGGCTTCCCTTTTGATGTTGATGATGTTGTTAACTAATCTTCAAGTTTCAGTAGAAATAACGAGAGTTTGTTAACTAAATAGTAGATCGTACATTTACACGTCCATCACGCTACAAGGCACAAACAACACAAGGAATACTAAAATATAAAATCAATGCTGCCAACTTAAATTGTTAACTACCAACTCCAACACTTCCCCTGGTAGTTAACCTCAAACAATGACAATCCTTTAATTCAACAAAAAATACCAAAAAATTCAGTTCCTGTTATAAACTAAACCAAATTGAGGATCTTTATGAAACTCTAGGTCTTTGGCCCATTCAATGACTTCGTAAACAAGTCTGCAACATTCTTGTTTGAATTCTTTCAATACCCTTTTAATGCAGTCAGTTTGATGAACAGACATTACTCCTTCCCTCTACTCCACATTCATAGAAAGAAAGTTGGTCATATTTCCTAACTTCTTAATCTCCAATCTAATGTCCAACTCTTCTTTGAACCATTCAACCCGTTCTCTTTTTCCCCAGCATGCCAAGTCATCAACATAAACACTAATGAACAGATCCTTATCTTTGTTAACAAACACACATGGCTCCTTCACCAGAGGTTTCAAACCTAATTCTGACAAATTCATATACAAGGTCGAATGCCATTCCATAGCACTTTGTTTAAGCCCATACAAGCTTTTGAGCAATTTACACACTTTATTTTTATCCACCTCAAAATATTTAGGTTGTTTCATGAAAACTTCCTCATTCAACTCACTGTGCAAATATGCTGTGAGCACATCAATATGTTCCTGAACCCACCCATTAATGACAGTTATGGCCATCATCAGTCGAATCGTTTTTCTTTTAATTACTGGAGCATAAGTTTCATTAAAGTCTACCCCTGGCACTTGGGAAAAACCTTGTGCTACCAATCTCGCCTTAAATCTATTAACAGTACCATCTGGATTTCTCTTAAGTTTCAAACCCCACTTACAACCCAACACATTTCTAACAGAAGGCCTGTCAACCAAAATAAATGTCCCATTACGTTGGATACTGTCTAACTCGCTTTTCATTGCATCTCTCCATTCATCAGAGAACTCCCCATTCAATGCCTCACTCACACTCAATGGTTCTTCGATATAATCAGCAACATATACCGACAAATTACAGCAAGAACATTCTTTACGCTTCCTTAACCTTTCACTCCTTCTCAAAACGTTCTCATTATTTTCAGCCTCAATCACATTTTTATCATTCTCTTGGACATTGCTTTCAATCTCAATCTCTGACTCATCACTACAATAATTTCTTATCATAACATCAGTTTGAACATGCTTAATAGTAGGCCTAACCTGTTCTACCATGGGAAATATACTTTCATCAAATTTTACATGATATCCAATCACAAATGATTTAGTCTGAAGATTAAACAATTTATACCCTTTCACATTGTTTTCATAACCTATGAATACACATCTCACTGCTCGGGGCTGAAATTTACCTACTTTCTGAAATAACCAAGCTTTACAACCAAATGCACGTAACCTTGGATATTCTTTGTCAGCACTCTCTCCCTTCCACATTTCATATGGGATCTGATTCCCAATAGCCCTAGATTGACATAGATTCCTAGTAAGGCAAGCAGTGTTGGCTGCTTCAGCCCAAAACGAATCTGACAAACCTGACTGCACTAACAAACACCTTATCTTATCTTCTGCAATCCTATTAAACCTCTCGCTATACCATTTTGTTCTGGAGTATAAGCTACCGTCTTTCTATGACCTATCCCATTCGCTTTCAAATAGGTCTCGAATTTATTACCACAATATTCGCCACTTCCATCTGATTGAAAGCATTTAAGTTTCAAGTCATGCATTTTTTCTACTTCAGCTTGATACTCCAAAAACTTTGAGAAAGCCTCACCTTTACTTTTCAAGAATTTAACAACTGTAAATCTGGAATAATCATCCACAAAACTCATCATGTATTTATGACCACCATTTGATCTAACAGGAGATGTTAACAAATCACTATGTACCAATTCCAGTGGTTTACTGCATTGGCGTTCACTCTTCTGCGGGAAACTACATCTAGTCATCTTCCCCAGAACACACACATCACAACTCTTATTCTCACTCTTTAAACCTGACAAATATGGAATTTTCTGCATAGCAGCTTCATGTGGATGCCCTAACCTTACATGCCACAAATCTGAACTCACTGCTCGCAAGGCTACAGTTTCAATTTCATCACTCATCTCATCTTCACTGACATCAGCATTCGATATACAAGCTACACTGTAATTAGGTTCCAACAAATACAAACCATTTGATTCTAGACTTGTAAACACGCACTCATCATTATACATACCTTTAGCACCTTCTTTGTTAAAGTGAACAAATACATCATTCTTGGCTAAGCGCCCAACTGAAATCAAATTGAATGCTAAATCTAGAACGTGCAAAACATTTCTCATCTCAAGCATATTACCACCACACTTATCAGATAATGCAAGTTTGACAATACCTTTTCCACTAACTGGGAGTTGCCCTTGTCCAATCTTAACATTGCCCTTACACTCTGAATAGGAGGAAAACAACTCTCTTTTAGACGCCATATGTTCTGACGCTGCCGAGTCAAGGTACCAAACATCAGAACTGTTCATTGACACCATTGCGAACACACTGATACAGGCTATAGTCTTCCCCGTTTTATTGGAATTTCCACTGTCGTCCCTTTTTCCATTATTTGATTTCATTTTGGTACAATCTGATGCCCAATGACCATACTCGTGACAGTTAAAACATTTAACTTCTGGACAAAACTTGCTAATATGCCCTAACCTCTGACATTTGTAACATTTAACACTATTACTATCACCACTTTTTCCACTCTGCACACTATTCTTCTTACTGTTTTTGTACACTAACTTATCATTCTTGCCTTTCTTGGAGATGAGTGCACTTGATGCGGAAGTCTCCTGAGCGGCTTCTAACTGGGTCCGGCGTCGCTCCTCGTCTAGAAGTCGTCCTTTAACCTTCCGTGTTGTAAGATCCGGCTCCCTCAGTAGATTTTGGACGAAGGTCTCGTACTCCTCCATCGGTATCCCGACTAGCAGGAAGTTGGCCATCATCTCGTCGTCGAATATTATGCCACCCCTGGCAATTTTTTTGTTCAATCTCTGGATACTGGCCGCATACTCTTGCATCGACATATTTGGGGTCTTCGAAATATTTGTCATTTCTTTCAAGGACTGAAGTGCATTAAACTTGGTAGAAGAGACGTGAATTTCTTCCAGAATTTCCCAAGCATGCTTCGCTCTAATACAATCTTCCACATCTAACTAGAAATCATCCCCAACGGATTTGTATAATACCGACAAAGCTTTCCTATTTAAGCGTGCCTGATCCACATTCAACTCGTTCTCATCGAAGCCTGGTTCAATCGCCACCCAACAGTTCTTATCGATCATATGCGCCTTCACTCTCAGTTTCCAGGCGAAGTAGTTTCCATTTGCTAGCTTTGGAATGGAAACGAGGTCTTTGTCATCTCCGTCAGCCATCTTGGTACTGTCGCTGTAACGTTTGCCGGTTCAGTCACAAACACTCACAATCTGTTTTTAAAATTCAGATTTCATCTCTATCTCAACAATCCGTAATTCACGCTCTGATCTACGTACTTCGCACTGCTCTGGGCTCATAACCTGTTGTTAACTAATCTTCAAGTTTCAGTGGAAATAACGAGAGTTTGTTAACGAAATAGTAGATCGTATATTTACACGTCCATCACGCTACAAGGCACAAACAACACAAGGAATACAAAAATATAAAATCAATGCTGCCAACTTAAATTGTTAACTACCAACTCCAACAGATGAGACGCAAAATGTCTTCGTTGTTGTCATCAAACCAGTCTTGACTTTTCTGCTTTACCAAACCAATGGTTTCTTCAGATGACTTAGTGATTATCTCCCTCAGATTGGTCCATTCCTCTCGAATGTCATTTGTTTTAACTGGATGATCTGATAGCTGGGCATTGATCATATTCTCAAAGTTTGTGGAAATAGATTCATCCTGAAGTTTGGAGGTGTTAAATTTTCCTCTGGATGGGGTTTGGAAACGTCTTGGTGGTTTTGGGCTGATGGATATCCTGAGTTTACAGATAAGTTTGTGATCCGTCCGACAATCGTCAATATTCCTTGCTGTTTTGGTAATAAGTATGTCCTTCTTATCACATTGTCGGGTAATGACGTAATCAAGGATGTGCCAATGCTTAGAACGTGGATGCATCCACGTGGTCTTGAAGTGGTCAGGTAATCAGAATTGAGTCTTGGTGATGAAGAGTTCATGTTCTGCACAAAGACCAAAAAGAAGGAGTCCATTGGGATTACAGTTTCCAAGACCTTGTTTACCCATCACATTTTGCCATAGCCGGTTATATTTCCCAACTCTTGCATTGAAATCGCCAAGGAGTAAGAGCTTATCTGTAGATAGTACCTTGGAGATGATTGTGCCAAGCTGGTCATAGAACTGACCTGACCCTTAACTTCATCATCGGCCTTCAAAGTTGGAGCATAGGCTGATATGAGAGTCATTAATGAACCTCCCGAGAGTGGAATGCGGAGAGTCATAAGTCTTTCGCTGATTGCAGTTGGAGTAATTTGGAAAGCATTAACTAGCTTGGTCTTCACAGCGAATCCTATTGACGTCCGAAACGGGGGAGGAGCTTACGGTCAGCTGTTTGCAATATGGCGGCGATATGGTGACGTGAAGTAATTGGGTGTGCGTTTGTTATGGCTTCTAATTTATGATGACAAAATACTACATATTTCCTGTCATTGATAGAAATATTTTTATAATCAATTTAAATGCAGTGCCTAATTACTACCAGTTAAAAATATTACCCACATGTAGATAGTTAATTTACTGTCTGCTGTTACATATATGAAGCCTGTACTTGGGAGCCTAGCGGTATCGATGTTTTTTATTAATTTCACAATATATATATATATATCTCACATAACACAAAGGATGACTCCCTGATAATAAATTGAATCAAGCAACCCTGAATTTGCATGAATGTTTTGGGTTCAAAGAAGCGTTACTTGGGATGCTCAAATCATACTTCAATATTGCAAATATTGACCTACATACTTGCTGTTCAAAGGCAAGAATGTTAATTTATTAATCTCTTGCCACAGGCAAGTTAAAATGGAGGCATCCTCTTTATCAATATATTTAATTAAATATTTAAAATACAGATATTTAACAAAGCTGGAGTCTTCATTTGAACTTGTCATAAGCAAACGGAACAGATCAAAAACTACACTAAAAGCCAAACCAAATTCACTCCTCAGCTCGACATAAACCATAATACCAATTAAAACCTATACAAAACATACTCTCCTCACTGTTGTACAACTTTCAAACCAACTATTCGCACTCAAAACTGTAAAACCCTGAAATGAGAACTAATTAAAGTTAGAATAGCCTAGGCCGATCCGGTCTCCCACTACATTACCGCATATGTAGCCTATACTTAACATCACTATAACTTTAAAATTACGACTAAGTGACCTATCTGCCTGAGTAGTATAGGTGTTACCGGCCTGCCTGGGATGATGGGTCACCAAACCGGTACTTAAAACTAAGATTTTACATTTTAATTAACTAAATTCAACAGTAGGGAGATCATAGCGAAAAACACAATTTAAGCCAAATCATACTTCAATGACCTACATACTTGCTGTTCAAAGGCAAGAATATAAATTCTCTGGCAAATTAAGGCTAGGAACAGCATTTTTCTTAAGTTTTCTAACCATTCGGCTATTGTCAATCGGAAGAACCCCTTAAATAAGTTTACGAAGAGCGGATTACATTCTTTGTACGGCACAGAAGTAATAGGCTATAAGTTTATCAGTATTTTTGATGTAGCTAAATCCATGTGAATACAAATTAGAGACAATAACTATCAATAATCAACAATACCGGTGGAAAGAAGTCGTCTTCACAAAAATGCAGGCTGCACACTGTCATGTAACATGTAACACGTTTTCCAATTGACAGCGACGAAACCCATCTTTCTCTCTGAACTTTTTGTACAGGAAAGTAGTGAAGATATTTCGTAGCCGTTTTATACGTTTTGCAACCTTATACAGAGCAGTACCTCCTCGAATTTGACAAATTTCTTTCTGTTTCCATCACGACGTCAATGCTTCACCATCTAAATAAATCTCACCAATCACAATGTTACAGCTTCAACTTTCTGCCGCGTGGCTGCGCCATCCAACTTTTCTGACGTCAATACCATGAATACGACGTTCTCCCTCCTCCTTTCCCTTCCAGAAGATGGTATAACCTGATCCAAACTCAGTAATTTTTCCTTCAGTGGAAAACCTGGTTTCACTGAGAGCAGCGATGTCAATGTTGAGTCTGGATAATTCATGAGTAATAAGAGCCGTTTTTCTTTCAAGCCTGTCGTTATCTTTTACGTCACGCAAAGTTCTGAGGTTCCATGTTCCAATGATAAAATTGTGTGTCCTTATTGACTTGGTAGTTTTTGTTTTTCGACCGCATGAGGGATGACCTACTGGGTGCGGCCGCCCAGCCGGACAGTAGATGTGACTTCCGATGTTTAGCCCACCTTTTCTAGGGCCTTCCCCATGTGGGGTGAGCAGCGGTAATCCTAAACAAGCCTGCTCAAACACAGATGCAGGACTGAACTCCTGAGTAGCCACAGAGTCCCAGGAAGACGACCATCACACATCTGCTGCCAACGTGCAGGTCCAAACTAGGGGCTTCCAGTTACACCCATAACCTGCCCCCATCATCCATATCCCATCGCCGTGGGACTTTAGAAAATAAGTGACTGATGGAAGAATTGCCACTGGCGTGTATTTGTTTAGGGTGGATCACAACTTGCCAGGAAGTGATCCACTCACTATGATCTCGGAGTCGTGTCCTGCGGCACATATGAAATGAGACATGCAAGACCAGACACAGAGACTGCAACGAACTGCCGCAGACTCAAAATATTACTGAGGTGCGTCTTCACAGTCAATTCGTCTGGCATGGCCTCTTCCGCCTTCACGACCGTTGGGAACCATAAAAGTAATGGATTCTTCTTCCGCCCGCTTTGCCATTGGGCCTACACACATGTGCCCCATCCGCCATCTCCGCCTTCCTCATCTTCTCCGCCTTCACTGCCGTTGAGGTCTTCACTCGTAACCCTGAGCTGAGACCCTTACCAGATGATACACACCGGGCCAGTGTGCTCTGGGACTCACATAGGCAGGGGCAACACTCCCTGGGTAGGGCTACCTCCGAAGAGGGTCCCTATATCATTACTCAAACCACTCTTCCTCAACAATATCCAGACTTTATCCCTGTTCACAACATCGAATGCCTTTTTGATATCCAGGAAGTCTATCCAGAGATCTTTATTGTGTTCATAATATTTCTCCATCAATTGACGGAGCCCAAATATCAGATCAACTCTTGATCTACCTTTCCTGAATCCATATTGTTCATCTGATAACCTTGGTTCTATCAGTGGTCTAATCTTTCCTTCTATAATCCTTTCATATAATTTTCCCATTTGAGAGGTTAATGTGATGCCACTGTAATTAGAACATCTCTTCCTGTCACCCTTCTTAAACAATGGAACGATAATACCCTCCGTCCAGTCGGCTGGAACCTGTCCTTCTTTCCAAATCTTACGAAAAAGCCTGTATCCACTGCTTGCCAATAATTTCCATCGACTTGATCATTTCACCACTCACCTCATTGCGGCTTCGGTGGCGTAGTCGGTAGCATGCTGAGCTTCTATGCCCAAGATAGCGGGTTCAAACCCGGCCGAAGCCGTCGGATTTTTAAGAGCGTTAAAAATCCCTCAGTATGCCTTCCTTCGGAGGGGAAGTAAAGCCGGCGGTCCCATGTCATAGACTTATGGCATGTTAAAGAACCTTCCACTAATTGCACCTGTGTGAAGCTAAATTGGATAGGTTAAGAATGTAAACAACGCTCTTAGGTTTCTACGTTCGTTGCCAAGAGCCGACTGTGGTGGCGTCTAGTAGCTAAGTTCTGAACTTGGCCTAGTAGTCGTTGACGGTGGCGCTTGGCGGCAAAAGTAGGAACTAATTGAAAAATTCTAAGTTGCAGTACTTAAATTAAAAAACAGATAACACACACTAATACAGTCATCACAACTAACACCGGTTATGAAAGAGATTCTGCACGCACCCAAAGTACACGGGGCTACATGACCGCGTTTTCGCAGCCCCTAAACTTAAGAACCAACCAACTCACCTCATCAATTCCTGGGGACTTTCCTGTTTCGATATACTTCCAGACATATTCTATATCGTTCCATGTCAGATCCATATTGTCTCCCAACCAACTGTCATTTACCACATCATCTAGCCTACTGGGATCATTGTTGTATCAGTCACATTCAAAAATTTGTCAAAATCATTCTTCCATTCCTCTTTAATTTCGTTATCACTAGTAATTAAATTACCATTATCATTTGCCAGGAATTTAGTATGTTCTTTTTCCCTACGACTATTCTTAATCATTCCATACAGCATTTTCTTGTTGCCATCTACATCTTCCTTTAGCTTGTTCTCCATCCATTCAGCCAGTCTTCCCTCTTTTTCCTGACAATCTGTTTAGATTCCATTTTAGCTAGTTTATAAAGCTCTTGTCCTCATCACATCTACTGTTGAAGTATTTTCTACAAGCATTGTTCTTTTTCAAGATGCCTCTCTTGTCCTATTATTCCACCATGGTGTTTCTTTCCATTTTATTTTGCCATTTGTCCTTCCACATAACTCCTCCGCTGTTTTTACCAAACACTCTACCGACAGTAGTGGCTACGCGGGCTAAAGCGCTGCGTTATGTCAAGGGGCCAACTCTCTGCTGACTCGGTAGACGCGTGGGTTCGAGCCCCACCGTCGGCTGTCCTTGAAATGGTTTTCCGTGGTTTCCCACTTTCAACACCAGGCAAATGCTGGGACAGTACCTTCTGACAGGCCACGGCCGCTTCCTTCCACATCCTTGCCCAGTTTCATTCATCTTCATCCATTCCATCTCTCATCCCGACGCGCAGGTCGCCCACCGGCGTCGACTAGAAAGACCTGCACTCGGCCTCTCAGGAGGCTACACGACAAAAAAAAAACACTCTTTAAAATTTTTCCATTCTTCCTCAACTGTTCCTGTGTCAGTTTTGGGTAGGCTTTGGCATATATTTTCTTGATATTCTTCTACTGTTTTTTGATCTTTTAATTTCCACATCTTTAATTTCTTCTTCTGAAGAGTTCTTATTTCTTTCAACTTATTGAACTTGAAGTGGCTAACCAGAAGTCTATGATCACTATCTAAGGATGTGATGTACTGCAGTAAATAGCTTTTGGTTCATGACCTACTGTACATTGTGATAAAGTACGGTATAGAGCAACAATTTCAAACTCAATATCCGAACATTGAAGTCATTTCTGGCAATAAACTTTTTTTTAATGTAAAGAAAGTGAAATGGTCGTATTAGGCTACGGTACAATGCTCTTGTCTTAAAACAAAGCTTACATCATTACTCAAGTTCACATCAATACACCTCTAACACAGGAAAATATTTGTCCAAATTTACACGGCGAGGCTTATCTACAATACACCCTGTCAAAAAAATAAAGCGACATCTAAGGACAAGGGGGCATTAAAGTGTCACTCAAGGGTTTAGGTGGCAGTAAGGAGGGAATTTGATCGCAATTAAGGGAAAATCTTTTAAGGTGGCGGCATCTAAGAGGAAATGTGGAAAATTAAGAATAATTACAGAGGTGGTATTTAAGTTGCATATAAGTGGAACAAAGGGGGAAATAAGGAGGCAAATTACAACAACTTCTTTTTTGCATTGCTATTATCCAGAATAAGTAGGAAATTACATTTTCTTTTCTTTTTTCCACGATGTCTGTCTGTACGCGCATCATCTGAAATTGGCTGAACAGAAGTTCACGAAATTTGGTACCGGTATTTAGATTTAGGAGAAAGGACAAGGCAACATAAGCTGTATGTTACGAGGGTAATTCCAAAGTGTAAGGTCCGATTCGCCGTAAATATTTGAAAGCGGCGTCAAGGGCAAAACACGCATGCGCGCCGACTCCTGGCATGCCTTGCGCGGCAAAAGCCGCCAGTAGCGTTGTTACTGTTGCTGTGTGCTGTTGATAGTGTCAGTTCACAATGTTTAAGACAATTAATCAGTCCGCCGATTGTGAATTAAGGGCAGTGATACGGTTTCTGTCTTCAAGAAACATTTCTGCGGCAGAAATTCATCGGCAGATTACTGAAGTGTACGGTCCTAACATAATGAGTGACAGTAAAGTGCGCAAGTGGGTGCGAGCCTTTATTGAAGGACGGGAAAATGTGCACGATGAACCCCGCTCTGGCAGACCATCAGTGATTTCAGACGAGTTGGTTCATGCGGTTGACGACAAAATTCAGATAACAACGATAACAACGATCAATAAAGCCGCCTACTGTGCTACCCTGACTAAACTTCGACGTGCAATCCAGAATAAGCAACGAGGTCTTTTGTCGTCTGGAGTGTTGTTGTTGCATGACAATGCCAGACCCCATACTGAGAATGACACGCAAACTCTAATCAAGAAATTTGGATGGGAACAGATGGACCACCCACCGTACAGTCCGGACTTGGCGCCAAGTGATTTCCACCTGTTCCGCTACCTAAAGGAGTTTCTTGGCGGCAAGCGCATCGACACAGATGATGAAGTGAAAGAAGCTGTTAAAGACTGGTTAGCTTCGCAGGCGGCCGAGTTCTACGACTTAGGCATTCAAAAGCTTGTGGAACGATGTGACAAATGTGTAAATAAGTATGGAAATTATGTAGAAAAATAGAAAAAGACACAAGGAATGTCAATAAAACAATTGTTTTGGAAACAATTTTGATTTTGGTAGTTTCTTTAACCGGACCTTAGTTTTGGAATAGCCCTCGTATTTCATTATTGCAACATGGATAAGTAGAAGAATAATGCATTTTGGATCTTTTGTCTCTTGCTATTTTAACAGGCAATGGATTATACGAGAGATACTTTGTCTATAAGGTAGCCAGCCCAGAGGCTGGTTGGATCCTCAAAAAGCAGCGCCATTGGATTTGTACATAGAAACCCACAAAAACCCAAGGAAGCACTAAATTGAGGCATACCGGTACTATGCAAGGTGAGGAGTGAGGTAGTTTGCCATTGCTTTCTTTACTGATTTCGAGCAATAACACTGACCCAATGAGTAGCATCTTTCTCAGTATCCACAGGATCCAGCTGTACACTGAATGCCATTATTCAGCAATACCCAAACCTAAGTAAACTTCCATATAATCACAGCCATGAATGAGACTGATGAGACCTTGGTGAAAAGCAACACTTTACTCTAGCCTGTGCTGACAGACAAATGAAAAAATACAGCATCAAAAGATGTCAAGAGGCCTGAGAGATACTTATGATTATAAATGTAACTATTTAAAAGTTCCATATTACTCTGTTATGTTAAGAAATGGGCTAAACAAAGTTTTAGTTTCATGTTTGTTATTAATAATTTCCCTTAATTTTAGAGTTTCTTATGTAAACAGAAATCATTACCATACATTATATTGAGTAAGTTTTGATACAATAACAGAGTAGTATGGAAGACAGAATTGCTGATAATATGCTAGTTTGAACACTATAATCTCATTCTTCTTATTATTTTCCCGGTTCCAGTAATCTGGGTTGGGGTGTGAATCAAGGACCTCCATACTTTTCTGTCTCTCCACCACTCTGTATTCTCCCTAATTTCCTTGTTTCTGATTTTGTCTCTGTGAGTCTTTCCAATTACCGGTATACAGGCGCGGATTCAAGGGGGGGGGGGGTCACGGGGGTCATGATCCCCCCAAATGGAGACCAAATTTTTTTTGCAAACTCAAAAAACGAAAACACAATAACCAGACAAGTAAAACTTAACGAATTTTAACTGAAAAACAGTTTTTTTTTTCATTTTATTCATTACTGAAAATATCTTTATTGCAATTATTATGTTCTGTTACAACTGTTCAAATTTACAACTTCATACCTGTTATATAAAAACGATTATTTATACAACAAAATCAACTCGTCTATTTTGTTTAGTAAACCTTGTGATTACCGAATCGATGTTTATAGTGATGTCACGATGAATGTGCAGCAATGCACGGATAGGAATTTGGGGCTTTTTTTCGCAACAAAAAATTTTGCCGACGTCCAAACTGCAAGCTTGGTGGGCAATTTAAGCTGTGACTTTCTCCCTTTGTCGGAACCAACTCGACTTGCTGAAACTGTAACGTACCTTGATACTTTTCTGAAAGCTCGATGTAAAAGTCGCAAAACACGCCTTTCAATGTGTGCGAATATTTTTGGTGCGCTAAACGCATCAAATTTCTATCCATGTAGCTTGCAAAAAATTGGTCTGGTTTTGTAGCTTTGGTTATTTTGTGATTGCGTTGTTAGTGATACCATTTTTTTTAAACAATTTCGATTCTCTGATCCCCCCCAAGCCAAACTCTAGATCCGCGCCTGCCGGTATACCGTACTTCTAAGGAACTTTATCTCTGCTGCCTGGATTTTACTTTCCTCCCGTTTAGTTGTTGTCCACGTGCCTGGTGCATACGTCAATATAGGTGTGTAATGTGTTGAAAACAAGATTTTTTTACATTTCTCGAGAACTTCCTGGTTCCAAACCAGACTCCTAACACTCTGGTAGAACCCTTTTGCTTGTTGGATCCTCTTACCAATTTCCTCACTTATCCTTCCATCGTCTGTGAGGACACTCCCTAAGTATTTGAAGATTTACACAACTTCTAATGGTTTCCCATCAACTGCAATATTCCCCCTACCATCTCACACATTTCTTGTCATCACTACCGTCTGACTCTTCTCCACACTGATTTTCATTCCATGCTCTTCTATCTCCTGGTTCCAAACATTAACTTGTTCTTCGACTTCCAATTCATCGTCCCCGCATATCACTATGTCATCAGCAAAGAGTAGGCCTTAGTCCGATTACTTCACATTCTCCATTTCACTCATTTATGGATTCCATCCATTACAGTGAGGAAAAATATGGGGGACAATATACTCCCTTGTCGGAGACCTGTTTCTGCATTGAACCAGTTTGTTTGTCCAATCTTGGTCTTCACGCTATGTTACTGACACACTGACGATACTGAGCCCGCTGAGCTCATGGTCAGTGATATTTTTCAATGCAACGCATTTTGTTAATGGGATGCATCATCCTAGAACGCACCCAAAGACCAGCCACGCTGCTGTCATGCTTGGAGATAATTATGGTTGCACTTTTGACTTTGAAGTAATCCACTATATTTTTATCTGTCTCAACTTTCTACAAGGCTCAGATCATCGCATTTCGTCATTCTGCATAATCTAAACATTCTGGTGAATGTATTTTATTTTTACGGTAAGGTATTATCATCGCACAGACGCGAACCGGAAGGAATTAGTCGCTGAATGACTCAAGTATTTGCCAGATCCCGCAGCGAGGAACAACGCTCAAGACACTCGAGTATGGTTCACCGTCCATATAGGACGTGTGGTATAGTCCGTCTTGCTAAGACGAGGGAACAGTCCGCCAGTAGGCGAGGAATATAATCAACGTGCATCGAATATTAATGAGCACTTATTTGTGTGCCAATCAAGTGGAAATTGAAACCTGTATGTGCTTTAGTAATAATTTTTGTGAATTTATTAAAAACAGTGAATATTTTTGCGCCGTGGAACATCAAATTTTTACCACGTGCTTGATGAAAATTGTATGTCCACGAGGGACACGAAATATGTTATCATCTGTGAATTAATAATTGTTCAAGTGCATTATTTCAACGCTACAAGTTGTGAAAATTACTATGGCCGCAAATGCGAGCAAATTCAACCGTGGATTACATAGATGCCACGAGATTCAGTGATTGTAGAATCTGTGAAGGGAAAGCAGATAGTGCATGGGCAACTTTGATAACATCTGCGCTGTGTAGAAGCTGTGAATTTATTTCTACCGATAATATTAGCTTCAGTGAAAAGCTGTGTCATAAATATATTTTTCAAGTGATATTTATCTTCAACTATGCATCATTCTACTGACAACGTGTTCGACATATTTAACTACTTATCTTCGATGGGAATGATGATGTAAAGGACTCCCATGATGTGAAGGAGCCGTTCTAAGGAGCTACAACATGACGGAAGATCTTGAATTACCGCACGAGAGGGAGATGAACGTTCCGGACCAAGAAGAATGACAATGGGAGGGAAGCAGACGACATCACTACGTCAACGATGGGGACGCATCAAGACCCTGGTCATGGATAAGGCCCCCCTCAGGGGCTCACATCTAGTGGGACGTGGGATAGCGACCACGGGACCCCAGCTGAGTCCGGCATTGCTTCCACTTACTTGTGACGGGCTCCTCTCCGTCTTCTTTCCTGTCGACCTCTCTTGGTCAACTCTTGTTCATTTCCGACCCCGACGGTATTAGGGTATCCGAGGCCTAGGGAGTCTTTCACTTTCCCGCCTTAGTTGGCCCTTGTCTCATCTTTCCTGATACCATCATTTTTCGAGGGGTCAGCCTTCTTTTTCTTTTCATTATATTTCCTTTTCTCCTTAAGATTTTTTTTTGCTCCTCATGTATCTAAATTATTTTGAGGGATTTTTTGCATCTACACTCCAATTTTGGTATTTTCAGTATACGTTGCATTTTGTAAGTTTTTCTATCTAAGTTGCATTTTGCGAGTGTTTTCATCCTCAATTGTATTTTGTAAGAATTGACAATCTAAATTGCTTCTTAGTAAGTCTTTGAACAACGTCGGGAGTCCGGAGATCCTACGAAGCTTTGCGAGTATTTTGAATTTTAATTGCAATTTGTAAGTATTTTCAAATTAAACCCCTTTTTGCAAGTATTTTCAATCTAAATTGCATTTTGTAGGGTGAACATTTTGCAAGTATTTTGTCTCTCAATTGCATTTTGTGGGTATCTTGAATCTAAATTACATTTTGTAAGTATTTTCAATCTAAATTGCATTTTGTAAGTATTGTCCATCCAAATGAGTAGTTTGAAATGGTCCGAGGTGAGATGCTCCGAGTTGAGGTAGCCCGCGCTGTGGTGGCCCGTGCTAAGGTGGCCCGCACTGAGGTAGCCCGCGCTGTGGTAGCCCGTGCTAAGGTGGCCCGCACTGAGGTAGCCCGCGCTGTGGTGGCCCGCGCTGAGGTAGCCCGCGCTGTGTTGGCCCGTGCTAAGGTGGCCCGCGCTGTGTTGGCCCGTGCTAAGGTGGCCCGCACTGAGGTAGCCCGCGCTGTGGTGGCCCGCGCTGAGGTAGCCCACGCTGTGGTGGCCCGTGCTAAGGAGGCCCGCACTGAGGTAGCCCGCGCTGTGGTGGCCCGTGCTATATTGGTCCGCGCTGAGGTAGCCCGCGCTGTGGTGGCCTGTGCTAAGGTGGCCCGCGTTGAGGTGACCCGCGCTGTGGTGGCATTTTCAATTTCAATTTGTAAGCATTTTGAATTTAAATTGCACTTTGTTAGTAGTTTGTAACTGAAAAGTGAGTTTTTTCAATCTGAATTACATTGTGTATTTTCAATTTCAATTACATTTTGTAAGTATTTTGAACCTCAATTATATTTTGTAGTTATTTCCAATCTCATTTGCATTTTGTAAGTATTTTGAATATCAGTTGCATTTTGTAAGTATTTCGACTCTGCATTGCATTTTGTACGTATTTTGAACCTAACCTACATTTTAGGCGTATCCTTAATTTTTTCATTTTGAGAGTATTTTTGTTCTAAATCCCCCTTTGTAAGTATTACCGCCCTCAACTGTTAGTAGTTAGTAGTAGCCCACACTGTGGTGGCCCGCGCTGTGGTGGCTCGTGCTATCTGTGTTAAGAGGGGCAGATGACCTCGTAGTTCCTCCCCTTAAAACAACAATAACTAACTAACATGGATAAGGCCTATGATGGAGGCCTAGATTGGACAACCCTTGTCCGGAAGCCAGATAATAAATTGTATCCCTCAGTTCGTTGGAAAGAACGAGGTGTAGATGCCCTAATCTTGTGAGTCAGTCAACACTCTTCTTGTACGATTCTTTATGTGGTAGAATAGAGTAGTTTTAGTAGAACCAACCGAACTTTCGTGACAGCCATTAGGTAGGATTTAGTATTTTTAGCACTCATTTTTGTCTTTCACTTACAGTGATTGTGAGACACCCTGTGATTGAACTCAGTTCAATCAGGTGCATTCTATTGGACGTCAAAAGATGTCAAGTCTTTTCGCTTACTAAACGTGACTGTAGTCTTTGTACTACTTTGTTTAACCTTGGTATGGGTCATTATTGTGTATAGTTTTCTTTGACATGACGATTGGCCGTCATTGTCAGTGTTATTTTCATGACAAACATTTATTTTAACTGTATGTCAGGCCACTGATTTCTTTAGATTAGACCGTATCAGTAGATGGTGGACTGCAACCATCAATTTTGTAACTAAGCTAAAATATTTCATTCAGATGAGCTTTGAGGCCGTCCAGTTCTCAGTGAAGAACACAGTCAGGGAATATTAACTTCTATGCAGTAGAGCATCGAACCCTGTACTCAACGTACCATTAGCAAACTCAGCGGATGTGAGGTTTTGCGTCTTTTTCAATGTTTGTTTGTGTCAAGTGATCAGACACGTGTTTTTGTTGGTTATTAAATACTAGGCATTTTTGAAGTGACATATCTGTAAATGTCAAAGACATTCAGATCGAGTAACATTGCTATCTTTTACTATTCATTGTTTGGAAATACATGCTACGTCTTATTGTGTATATTTTTATGGTGTGCTTTTACGCATTACAATTGTGTGATTATAATGTTATACTGGGATAAAGTACAAGGCCAGTTTCTCATAGGACTTTCGTTGAAGAGAGCTGCTGCCTTTGCTTAAATCTAGTGTGTTTGTTATAGCCGTCCGATGTGACAGCAAGTTACGAGCCTAGCTCAATGTCACGGACAGGTGAAGAGATTTTCCAGCATACACCGAGCGCACTCAGATGTGAGACAGACTTACTCAGACCTTTGACAAATGCTTATAGCATTCTTTACTGTTAGTTTTTGTATTTCATTTATAGGTCAAGGTCTAGGCAGCTATTTTGTGTTGATCAGATGTTTTATGTTATGATGAATTATTGGCAAACGCCACACGCTTGATCGCTTGTACAGCGACTACTTTTGACACTGATAGAGAGTGTACATTTATATTCTGTTAAGGTTTATTCTTGATTGTGAGGCTAGCGATAGACACCCTTGTTAGAGGCTATTCATGTGTTCAGGGCTGGTAATGCACGTATGTCCAGTCTTTGTTCTGTAGACTTGTTATTTACGGGAGGTGACTGATGTGTTTCCCAGGCCTACCCGAGGTTATCCAAGTGAGCCGCGCGCCACTTATAACTTGTGTTATTGTTTGTCCGAGCGATGGGAGCTCGAGGAAGGTATTTCTGACTTTTATGTCGACGTGACAGCAGATAATTGATCTCGCACGACACGCTACTGCTGGGCCCAGGTGTCTAGGAATGTCAGCAATATCGCCATAAACCGACAATGAATTAAACCTACGAAAATAATAATCAAGCGCATAATTATTTTAAACAAGCTGATAACTAATTGTTTATTTCTATTAAACTTGAAACACATGCATTTTAGACCTGCTGATCGACACCTTGTTGATGTTTCACATTTCCCGATGGAAATAACCTAGGACAGATGACACTATTTTTGATCGACGGAGTGTAGCTTAACCGTTAGTTCGTAGCTGGTGGAGCTTGACACACATGCGATATAAGTCGTAGTTGTAACTACGCCATCGCCAACCTAAATGACACTCACTTAGATGACATTGGTTACAAAGAGTATTCCAAGGTGCAGGCAGGAATATAATATGAATTTGGTCTTGTGTTTTATTTATTATTATAATGTGTGTGTAAATCTCTTGTTTGTGCTGCTGAGCACATAGTTGAAAAGAGTGTATTTAACATTTTTTTATGGCTTGTCATGTAGCTTTTGATGTAATTACTTTTGCTTTACGGACGTCATCGCCGTAATTTTTGTATTAATTGCCAGGACTTAGCTATATTGATTAACGTTAAATGTAAATAAGAAAATGATATCATCGTAACTTAGATTTGTTTTTGCCACCCTGTTAAATGTAGATTCTGTTAGTAACTTAAACTTTGTAACTTGAATTAGGGTTTCTTTTCGTAGCATTTTCCTAGCGTTGCTGTTGTTGCTTGTCTTTGTAAATTAGATCTTTCGCGAGGGTTTACCTTAGTTTACAGGTAGGGCCCTGTTCTTTATTTTTCTTTGTTTATTAGTTTGTGGATTAGCCGATATAAAGCCTCCGAACTAGGATAGGTGCTTGCATATTTTAAAATAAATGTTTTCACAAGTTTTACATAAGCCTGGATGTTTCCTTTCTCAGTCTAGTTTTCTTAGGTGTACTTTCTTGGACCGTCTATGACCTTAACCACCATGTTACAACAGATCCCCTGGATCATAGTGTCTAGTGCCGCACTGGCCTATAATAAATTCACCTGATCCTCTCGGCACATGGGTACGGCAGGTGAGGTGTCTGGGAAGTCATTTCGGTTGTTGGCAACCCTGACAGCTCCTCTGACGGGCACAATACATGGCTTTTATCATTTCCACTTCTGCTCAACCTACCTTTTTCCTTATCAATGCATCCCGAACCAGTTGTCTTGGCAAAATATCTATTAAGGTAATCGCCAAATTATTCCCGTATCCCCATCTTTTTTTCATCAAGTTCCTCATCGTAAAAATAAGATCAAAAGTTGATCTGTCTCATCGTTGATAAAAAAAAAAGCAAATGATAACTGCTGTTAACCATCAAATGACGAACAAGTAGTTCCGTGAAGACCTAAAGCCTATTTTCATATATCCTACTTATGTTAATTGCCACTATTAACATACAAAATTTCAGTTTGATTGCTGTAATAGATTTGTAAATATAGAGAACCGACCAAATATTGCGGATGGTCGCCATGTTGGATTTTTATATATGTAGGTCTTCGAGTATGTACTGTTACATGAAGATTATTGTGTACGTGTAGTATTCAAACTTCAAGCGCATGATTAGGACACAAGAAGTAAAAACGAGATTTTAAAATTTCGCACAGCTGCCATCTTGTGGTTATGGAAACAATTGAAATACATTAGATGCCAGTGGATTAACATTTGTATAAGGATTTACTGTACCAAGTTTCACTGCACTCGGATGGTTAAATTGCGAGAAACGTCAATGTGAATATTTATACTTCGCGTCGCCGCCATGTTGGATTTGTGATCACCAGGTTATTGAAAGTCCTATAGGTGAACTTATGTTCATAGCCCCTATGAACATAAAAAGATCAGTTTGATTGCTGTAATAAATTCGTAGATATTGAGAACCGTCTAAATATTTCGGATGGTCGCCATGTTGGGTTGTTATATGTATAGGCCATAGAGTCATGTACCATTAAAGGAAAATTATTGAGCAGGTTCATTATTCAAACTTTCACTTCGATCGCATGATTACGGCATAAGAAATAAAAACTTAATTTTAAAATTTGCTCAGCCGCCATCTTGAGGTTATGTAAACAATTGAACTAAATTAGATATCAGTGCATTACAATGTGTATAAACATATTTGCTGTACCAAGTTTCATTGCGTTCGGATCATTAAATCGCGAGAAAACTTTCAACTTCGCTTGGCCGCCATGTTCGTTTTGTAGTTAATCGGTTTTCGAAAGTCTCATAGATGAACTTCCAGTAGTGCCCTTTATCTCCGTACAAAATCTCATGGTGATACCGGTAATAGTTTCAGAGATATATAATGCCGGTGAAATATTTCGCACAGTTGCCATCTTGAGGTTATGTAAACAATTGAACGAAGTTAGATGTCTGTGCATTACAACGTGTATAAACATATACTGTACCAAGTTCCATTGCGTTTGGTTGGTTAAATCGCGAGAAACTTCTATTTAAAAGTCGCAACTTCGCTTGGCCGCCATGTTAATTTTGTAGTTACCAGGTTTTCAAAAGTCACACACGTGAACTTCTAGTAGTTCCCTTTATCACCATACAAAATCCCAGAGTAATAGTTTCGGAGATATTGAATGCTGGTGAAATATTTTGCACAGCCGCCATGTTGAATTGGTGAGACGTAACAGAATTTGAAGGGCACGGTCGCGGTCGCCCGGAATAGTGCTATGAACTTACCGAGTTCCATTGAAATCGCTCCAGTCATTTAGATTTTATTAGGGACACACACACACACGAATTACACACATACGCACACACACACACACACAGACAGACGGACAAAAGGTGACCTCATAAGCCTATTTTTAGCCTACTTTCGATTTTTGCAAAAAATGAAAGTAGACTTATGAGATCAACACAGGGCGAAAAAAGTGTGTCTGTCTGTGTGTGTGTATGTGTGAGTGTGTGTGTGTGTGTGTGTGAGTGTGTGTACTCTGAATGTCTGTCCCCCCTATCAATTCGAACACGGTGAAACCGAATTGAACGAAATTTGGTACAGAGGTAGAACAAGCAAAGGGCACCTCAGTGTCATGTTTTATATCGCCGCCATCTTTACTAAAACCGAATGGCGGCCACTCAAACGTTCAAAACGTAAAATCAAATAACGACTAACCAAATCATCCGATCTCTACCAAATTTGGTAACAACATACCTTCGTATAGGATGCGTCTTGTGACCAAACTACAAGGTCGTCCGCCATACCATTTCAGGATGGCGGCCGTGCGAATTATGCAAACTTTATAATCCATATCATGGGACCCACCAGTTCCGATTATCGAGCCGAGAATCGTTTTAACTGTTCTAAAGGAAGAGGCACGTTCGAAATTAAAAGTTTATTTTGTAATACTATAGTGCAGACGTGATTTTAGAAAGCTGAGCCGATTCAGTAATAAGACAAGATGGCAGCGGATATCTTGTGCCTGACTTATATTTCACTAATTTGAGTATTGCATGCAATATAGCGTACTGATACAAAATAAATAAACTTTGTATGAAATGCTATATATAAATAATATACTCCAGTGATGAAATCGTTTAGTATAAATCATTATTTGCTAACAAGTTCTATGTAAGTCATTTTATATAGAACGATATTCGTTGACACATTTAGCTCAGTGGTAGAGCGCTAGCCTATCGGTCAAATGCCTATGGTTCAAACCCGGTCAGAGCTAGGTTTTTTGCTTGAAATGTTATATGTTTATTGTTTTGTAATGACTCAGACTTTTAAAATTAAGCGTTATATTGTGCATATTATGGTGTAAAATATATATTTAATTAAAACATAATTCGCCAGCAGATTTACTCGAGACATCTAGCTGCCAAAAAGGTAACTGCACGCCGACCTACTTATTAACTTCCAGATTTCATTGAAAAGTTTCTTCTTCTGGCCGCTAGAATGCACTCGTTCTGTTAGGATTATATTGTTCGATATTTCACCACGAGATGTCACGACTAGTCTACGTGGGGCTCCATTGATTACTATACCATTGGCATTCTATGCGCATCGAATTTGAAGAATGACAAGATGATACTACGATACATTTTTACTTTTTATTTTAAAGGGTTTGTAACAGCCTATTTTGCGTTACTTGAAAATGTTATTTGAAGTAAAGAACAAAACGATTTCACTTAGTAACTGAATTCAAGCCGTTGGTGTTAGTTCAGGTTATTAATTACTACTTTTATTTCAGGCAAATAGCAATCGAAAATATCCACATAGTTTGTATACACACGTCTCTGTAGGGTCATGGAAAGATTTGTTAATTCAATTAGGGTTGTGAAAGCCATGCACAACCAGACGTGTAAAGACATGCCTCAACTCAAAGTTGGATGTTGCCCACGGCAGGTCGTATATGTAATAATAATAATAATAATAATAATGTTATTGGTTTTACATCCCTTTTAACTACTGCTGCTTTTAGAGACACCGGGGTGCCGGAATTTTGGCCCGAAGGGGATCTTTAACGGGCCAGTAAATGTACTGACACGGCTTCCTCGCATTTGTGCACCCTCAAATGCCAGCTGACTGCGCCAGGATACGAACCTGCAACCTAGGGCCCTGCAAGCGAGAACGTTACCGCTGAGCCACGCAGCCAGTCCGGTCGATTATGTCTCCAGATCCATAACATTCTTGATATACTTCTTATCTTTCTTTCTTCCTTCAATGATGGTAGCAGTTTTTATCTAGGTTGTGGCGTTTGGTAGAGGTAAATCGTTTCTAAGGTCTTCTACAAAGAATAGTTCTGTTATACTCTTTGATAATAACAACGAGTTATAACTATACGCATACATTTAGGAGAAAGTAGGCTATATGTTCTTTACTGAACATCTTGTTTCATAATGAAAATATTTTAAAAATTGCATATCTGGGGCATGTTTTATGTCGTGAGAGATAGTCCATATCACACCTCAATTTAAAAGGCAAAATGGAGGGAGAATGGACTGGCTGCGTTGCTCTGGGGTGACGTTCTCCCCTGCTGAGCCCTAGATAGTGAGAACGACGACGTAGTCAATTGGCATTTGAGGGTGCGCAAATACAATGGAGCCATGCCAGCAGTTTTACTGGCATGTTTAAGATCCCCTTCGGGGCAAAACTCTGGCACCCCGGCATCTCTAAAAGCCGCAGTAGTTAACCCGAGAGAGGTGGCGCTTACATGGGCAACGTTTGAGGTGGCGTGGGGTCATTTTGACCCATCCCAATCTGATATGGCATGAAACCATTCAGTGAACTAATGAGCAAGTATATTTGTCTAAAATGAAAGTCATGCACATATTATGAACGGCTATTTACTCTATAATAGAAATGGTGCGGATCTGACAGGTAATCATCTATTTTTATGAAATATCAGATAATTCTTACTTCAGTTTGCCTATTAACAATATCGAAATCAATGATTAGACAAGTTTTAAATAATGTAGGATTCTAGTTTTTAACCAATGACACATTTTAGAGAAGTCTCTTGTTGTATTGTGCTCCATTTTGTAACTGTCTTTTCCAGTAAGGGTACACATCTGCTTACAATGAGGTATATCATCGTCATTTCCTTCTTCGTCTGCACTCTGCTCAGTATCACTTAAAGATTTTTCACCTCCTAATATGTCTTCCTCTTCGACGTCTTGCAGAAGAGATAACACCATGGATTCTTGCTCTCCGTAGCTCAGACGATTCATATTTTTTGCGGCTTCGGTGGCGTAGTTGATAGCATGCTGAGCTTCTATGCCCAAGATAGCGGGTTCAAACCCGGCCGAAGTCGTCGGATTTTTAAGAGCTTTAAAAATTCCTCGGTATGCCTTCCTTCGGAGGGGAAGTAAAGCCGGCGGTCCCATGTCATAGATTTATGGCATGTTAAAGAACCCTCCACTAATTACACCTGTGTGAAGCTAAATTGTGTATGTTAAGAATGTAAACAACGCTCTTAGGTCCCTACGTTCGTTGCCAAGAGCCGACTGCGGTGGCGTCTAGTAGCTAAGTCCTAAACTAGGCCTAGTAGTCGTTGACGGTGGCGGCAAAAGTAGGAACTATTTGATAAATTCAAAGTTGCAGTCTTTCATCGAATTAAAAAAAACAGATACACACACTAATACAGCCATCACAATTAACACCGGTTATCATACAGTGTCTACACACACCCAAAGTACACGGGGCTACATGACCGCGTTGTCGCAGCCCCTAAACTAAGGAACCAACCAACCATATTTTATTTAACACCTAACTACAATCAATTCTATTTCGCGATCAGACAGCTACATTATCATGGAGTACACGTAAGACTGGAACAGCTGTTCACTCTGCCAGCGGTACTGGTGGCGCGGGGTCTTTCAGAACACATTGCAACATGGCTCTATAAAAATACATTTATCTCGGCCCTCATCCCTTCCACTAATAGGCTACTGCCCTCAGACAAAAGATAAGGCATGTGGGGAAAGGTATGTGGCAGGTTTGGTCTGTGTGTAGTAAAATGTAGAAACCCCAGCTTAACGAAACTGCGTGGGGTCACAAAACCCCCGCGCCACCTCTCCCGTGTTAAAAGGGACATAAAACCAATAACAATATTATTATGAAGGACAATGAGACATTCAAGACAATATGAAAACCACTGAATTTTACCATGCTGCTAAGGACAGAAGACCTCTATCCATATTGATCGCCAATGCCTGGGAGACTGGACAGGTCACAGAGAAGAAGATTATTGGTCTCATAATGCCTGTTTGAAGGGTTGGATATTAATATTCACCAACTAGTATTTCCTCGCATAATCGTCGAACTTTTAGCCTAAAATTCGTGGAAAAAAGCTGGGTGCGACGATTATGCGAAGAATATTTAAGTTCAAGGAATATACTGTATCATTATTTGCTGCACGGGCCAGTCATTCGCGTAGCGTGAGTCATAGCCTGCAGTCAGAGGCAGGCTTCTTTCTTCTAACAAGGTCACGAAAGGTTAAAGCTCGCGGAATGTGCTGACGAAGCTGGCCGTCCACGTCGCGGTTCATAGCCCGCAAGCATAAAGACGAGATTACTTTCTCCCGAGATCACGCCAGATTAGGTCTATAAGCTCGCGGAATGTGCTAAGTGATGAGGCTGGCCGCTCACGTCACAGTTCATAGCCCGCAGGCATAAAGACGAGATTATTTTCTGCTGACAAGATCACGCCAGATCAGGCCTATAAGCTCGCGGATTGTGCGCTGGCCGCTCGCGACACAGTTCATAGCCCGCAGGCATAAAGACGAGATTACATTCTCCTGTCAAGATCACGCCAGATTATACGCTCGCGGAATGTGTTAAGTGACGAAGCTTGCCGCTCGCGTCACAGTTCATAGCCCGCAAGCATAAAGACGAGATATTTTTCTTCTGACAAAGTCGCGCCAGGTTATAAAGTCGCGGCAGCATGTGCAACTGACTGGCACACAAATACGAATATGCTATGCGACGATTATGCTATGAAATTTTATAAACCTATTTCAGTGTTTCAAAAGTGGGGTGCGACGATTACGCGGTGGCGACGATTACGCGATTATATATTCCTCATTAGTCTTGATAAACAAGAATGTGTGATTGATGAGCAGGGGATTGTCTGCAAACTTGGAATTCTGCAATCACTTTTCAGTCGGACAACACAGTAATGTGCCCATTAAATTGGGCGGAGATTAACAATTAGCCTATTTATCACACTTACTAACCTGGACTGATTAACATGGATTAATTACACACTTTTTTTAACTAAGGGGTTTAAATGTATTGTAGTGTATAATTAACCTATGTTATTTTATTCAGGCTAATAAGTGTAATACATAATTGTTAATTCCCAGGCACATTACTGTGTTGACCAACTGAAAAGCGATTCTTTTATACTACGGCAACACTGAAGAAATGGCTTTTAAAACTTATATGATACTCTTACCCACAAGAGATTTCGTTAAGTGTATGGAGTTTGTTGTCACGATATGACATTTCAACCACAATCATCTATTTGATGCAACAAAGACTTCTCAAGTGTACAATACTCGCATTATATCTCTGCTGGTGAGCGACCATCGCATATCGGAGAATTCGAGCTGTCAACTCTCTTACTCCTCTTCATTAGACATTACCTTGCATTGTGGGGTTCGGAGTTCTGTCGGCCGGCTTAGCCTAGTGCACGCTGTACTCTCATTAGTGTTTGCCGCACTATTGATACACGAAATGGCGATGTAAGTAATAATAATAGCAGATTTGACAACTTTTGCGGAGACTAGTATAGTCGGTATACCTATCCTGGAAGTAGTGAGGTAGTACACTTGCAGAATTATAACGCGGGCACTGTACTTGCGAATGAGTATTATGAATAAACTCCTCTTAAATTGGTTTATTAGTTATTTGTCAATACAGACCTAACAAATTCCATTATGGATTTGAATGAAACAAAGATGAGTATTATGAGTTATGTGTCACTAGAGTGGCTCCTACAAATGTTATAGTTGTTGATCAGGCAGACAATGAGAATTGTAGCGAGGGAGCAGAACGTCAGGTACAACCCAACAGAAAAAGGCATTTTGCCTAACATCCAGGCTCTACCAATTACTATGTAGACCTATATACTCATAATCTGTAACCCTTATCATGACATTATTTGTAATATTGAACACTGTACTGTGCCCGTCTGTCCACCTGGGATGGACAGGCGATCACATGGGAGGTAACATGCGTACAGTGTGAGCACGATATCAGGTCTCAGAGCGTCCTGAGTTTGGCTAGAAAATAATTACTACACACTGCCCTAGGCTCCCCGTAAAGGATATAAGGAACAAATATACAACACAAGCATGAAGTGAGAACGCAGACATATAAAATAAAATCAATTCACCAATTTATTCCCCCCCCCCAAAAAAAAAGAACTGCCTGACAGCAACAAGTAAAAAAAGCGATGATAATAATAATAATAATCACTTCCCTATGCTACTGAATAAATGCACAGTGGTGCTAGCAATTGAGCTTATGATTGTGCATCTCAACTAACAAAAACATAGTCCATTATTGATAGAGTTCATTGGTTAACTATGGTTGATGCGTAACAAACAATATACAGGCTAGATTGCACAGTCATCTATGACACGAAAACTATCAACCTGAATTAGTGGATGCTGCCTATCACTGTCATATACTCTAATATTTACATTATTGACACGATTTCAAAGTTGTTTCACACACGATTCAATGTTCCTTATGACGTAAATTAACATGAGTTCATAATTCATAATGGACTTTGGAAATTACACTTATTGACACAGTATATTAAATTTCATAGACTTGACACTTGACACAACTAATGGTTTGACACACAAAAGTTTTCGACGAAATAGGAAATGTGATAATAATAATAATAATTTTTATGCATTTCCTAATGTAACTTGTAACACATGGCTGTACTTTCTATAACTCAACACTTTAATTAGTGGATAAATAACATTAGAACACCAGTCATAAACCAGCCATCACAAGAATTGGCAATACCTTTTGACGTGACGTCATTACACTTTCTAAATAATTCGATGATCATTATAAAGTTCATTTGATGTGGAAGTCTATGTTATTGGATTGACATTTTTAGCCTATTTTCAATTTTGAAAAAATAGGCTTATGAGATCACCTTTTGTCCGTGTGTGTCCCTAATAACTTCTAAACGGCTGGAGCGATTTCAATGAAACTCGGGTAAGTTCATAGCACTATTCCGGATGACCCCGACCGTGCCCTTCAAATTTTGTTACGTCTCACCAATCCAACATGGCGGCTGTGCGAAATATTTCACCAGCATTCAATATCTCCGAAACTATTCCCGATATCACCCTGGAATTTTTTACGGTGATAAAGGGAACTACTAGAAGTTCACCTATGTGACTTTTGAAAAACTGCTAACTACAAAACCAACATGGCGGTCACGCAAATTTGCGACTTTTAAATAGACGTTTCTCGCGATTTAAGTAACCAAACGTAATAGAACTTGGTACAGTGTATGTTTATACACATTGTAATGCACCGACATCTAACTTGGTTCAATTGTTTACATAACCACAAGATGGCGGATGTGCGAAATATTTCACCGGCATTCTATATCTCTGAAACTATTAGCGGTATCACCCTGAAATTTTGTACGGAGATAAAGGGCACTACTGGAAGTTCATCTATAAAACTTTAAAAACCGATTAACTACAAAACGAACATGGCGGACAAGCGAATTTGAAAATTTTAAATAGAGCTTTCTCGCGATTTAATGTTCTAAACGCAATGAAATCTGGTACAAGAAATGTTTATACACATTGTAATACACTGGTATCTAATTTAGTTCAATTGTTTACATATCCTCAAGATGGCGGCTTTGCGAATTTTAAAATTAAGTTTTTATTTCTTGTGTCGTAATCATGCGATCGATGTGTAAGTTTGAATAATGAACCTACGCAATAATTTTCCTTTAATGGTACATGACTCTATGGCCTATACATTTAACAATCCAACATGGCGACCATCCGAAATATTTAGACGGCTCTGAATATCTACGAATCTATTATAGCAATCAAACTGCATTTTTTTATGTTCATAGGGGCTATGAACATAAGTTCACCTATAGGACTTTCAATAACCTGGTGATCACAAATCCAACATGGCGGCGAAGCGAAGTATAAATATTCACATGGACGTTTCTCGCAATTTAACCATCCGAGTGCAGTGAAACTTGGTACAGTAAATCCTTATACGAATGTTAATCCACTGGCATCTATTTTATTTCAATTGTTTCCATAACCACAAGATGGCAGCTGTGCAAAATTTTAAAATCTCCTTGTTACTTCTTGTGTCCTAATCATCCGATTGACGTTCGAATGCTACACGTACACAATAATCTCCATGTAACAGTACATAACTAGGACCTACATATATAAAATCCAACATGGCGACCATCCGAAATATTTAGTCGGTTCTCAATATCTACGAATCTATTACAGCAATCAAACTGAAATGTTGTATGTAGATAGAGGCAATTAACATAAGTAGGATATATGAAAATACGCTGTATAGTTCTTCACGGAACTACTTGTTAAATATTCGATGCAATTAATACAATTACGGGGCAGGATTATTACAAGTCCCATTTTCTCAGAGGACTAACCCTCAAATCTTTTCCACGCACTGGTGCAAAAATAAATAACTTTGCCGCCGAATATGTCTCCAGGTTGGCGCGCAGAGTAACGTGATAATTTCACTTACGAAAATTATAACAGAGGCCTAGCCTCGCGTAGCACTTCAGCAGTATGACGATAGCATGATGACAAAGCAACTCACAAACAAATCACAAGCGAATCATGCCTTGGCTCTCCAAGAGCTCGCTTATATACAACACGAAGGTCAGACATCGATTCTCGCAGTCACATTACGTAATGCGATATCTTCCTGGCTATTGGCTCCCACGGTGGAATATTCCAATGTATATACTGTATTATAAATAAATAAGTAAATTAACACTCCTGGAAAAAAATACATGTGTTAGGTATGATCACTATTATAATGGGGCAATTTAGGATCATAAACTAACACTTGCTGTTTTCCAGAAGTGTTTATTTACTTATTTATAATATATACATCGTACCCACGCCCAGTTGTTGGGCAAATTTGTGTTGACCAACTTGAGTTACAATTAACAGTTTTTATAGGCAACACAAAACTTTACAGAAAATAAATAAACAATGAATGAATCGCTAATACACACATATATTTCCTCCTTTTAAATGTGATTTACAATTTATGAAAATATTCATTCTAAAAAATAAATATTGCTCAAATATATGTACTGCATAACATGAATATTTGTAAAATTTAGAAGTTGGCAATTTATCAATAAACTATGGGATCATTATTCCCTAACAATAAATACAGAAAGCAAGTGCTGTGATGAAATGGAAACATATTATACTTCCAGAACAATAAGGTTTGCTTATGATAAAAACTCAGAAACAATTGAGCAAGCAGCACTTTGGAATGCAAGAACAATACAATACTTTCCATCAAGTTACAAATAGCCAGTAAACTAAGTTAACAACAAGCATTAACAATGCTCTTATGAGTGGAGAGTTTGAAACCAGGTCTTTAATAGTTGAATATTATCCTGAATACAGTAACATACACCACATTAGAGAGACTAGACTTGGCAACTTACAGGTACATTTGTACGAGGAACACATAGCACTTAGGAATGCGAGAGGGGGGGGGGGTATAGCCCAACGAGATAAGGGACCCTCACACACAGGAATTTCCCCTCAGTCGAGTGCATACAGTGACCAAGTTAACTGCTCTCAACAGGACCGCGTAAGATTCAACCAGATAAGTAGCCTGTACAATACAATCTGAATTGACCATTTACAAGAACCACATATTCACTCCAAACATGCAAATTCTGGAGGTCAATCACTACTTCCAGTATCTCAACAAAACATCACATAGACCACAACTAACAAATATTGACGAGTTGCATTATCTCAACTAATACTGCAACTAAAGTTCATATATTGTAAATATTTTCACCCATAAATTTTATAGTCTAAGTGTAATGGATCTGATGATGATCACTTGACGATTGAAACTGGTCATCCAAGTGTATTTATTAATTTATTATTATTAATCTCATGTAATTTTTTTCAGGATTAGGGAATAACCTATCTCATTTGAGTACAATTGTGTTAACCGACTGAAAAGCATCAAAATTTTGTTTTGAAGGAGACAAAGGACAATTATGTGATAGGGAGCTGATGGCATTGTGGTGTGGGGAGCAAACAGAGAAGTAGTTCAAGGCCAACTGAAGATATTAAGCGAGTTGGGAAACCTGGACTTACTAGAACATAACCCAATAAATGTTGCTAGTCAAAACTAAAAAGGGTACTTAATACAAATAAATAAGAAAAATACATGTCGTACAAACTGAGTACAACTTCATAATGCATGCTAATGCAGAACCGATTTTTGGTCAAAATTAGGGGAATATGAATGCCAAAATATGAATAACTATAAATTCCATACACTGAATACTGACCAATGAAATGCGACATACAGATTCAGAACAACCTTCAGAATAAAATTCCATACCTAACAATTTTGTTAATTTCCCTACAATATGGTATTTATTGGGTAATGCTTTAATTAACCTGGTTTCTCCTACTGCATATTAGTAATTATGGAATTCGTGGGTTGCACGAGCCGTGTGGGTTGCCTAATTTTACACCTGTGAAACTAACGCTATCTATGCACCGTACTCAGAAACAGCCTGTCTGCCATCTTGTTGTAAAGGCCAGTTGGTAAACAATAGGGAGGTACTTGCATTTTGGGTGATAAAACATAGAAGGTAACCCTTTCATGTTGAATTCGAGATGTTAGGCTGTGCAATTGTTGCTTGTCACACGAGGACCAACAAGGATAGAGCTGATCACAAGGAGGGTGTAGGCCTACGTTTCTTCAGCATACCGTCAGTGATAAAGAACCAATGCGAACTCACGAAGAGAGAGACACTGAGCACTGTGGCTTCCTCGCATAAATCGGAAAGACCTGAGAGATCGTGGTCATCAGCCACATGTATTTGGGTGTACGTTGAATTTGTCTAATAAAATGTGTCACTGTGGTAACCGCAGTAATGTGCAGTTCGATTTCCTCCTCAGCCATCCTGGAAGTGGTTTTCCTTGGTTTCCCCACTTCTACTCCAGGAAAATGCTGGGATGATTCCTAACTTAAGGCCCCTCCTACTTCCTGATCCTATTCCCATTTACAAATACACGCACTAATACAGTCATCACAATAACACAGGTTATCACACAAATTCCATACATGCACACACCCAAATGACCACGATATCACAGCTCTTATGCAACAACAACAGCAAAGAAGCAAGAAAGCGCTACTCTCCAGCTTTTAAACTTGCCTCCGAGGGATGTTGACCAACCCAGCACAAGGTCAAACATATTGGCCTAGGTATGACTAGTGTGGTATTTTTGAGGCAGTAGTAGGTCGGAACGCGAGGTGACCTGTTTTGGTATTGCAGGACGGTCGACGGGAACACGAGCTCTTCTTTCTTATCGGGACGCTGTAGGAACTCGCGGCAAAGTGTTATTCTGAGGAGGTGTTATAAGTCATTCTATGAGTAAAAATATTATTCTATAGTGTGTGTTAACTGGCCTGAAGACTAATCGACCGCACGAGGGCCATAATAAAATTGGTAACAGTTCAGAAGTAGTGAACATTCTACAAAACTACTCAAATTAGCCCAAATGCCGTTTTTAATGGATAATAATATTGTAGAAATGCTGTGGTAATAAATGTTTTCTCCTCCGTTGTCTATAACCCACCCACAATCCCCTTTTTAGTTAACGACTTATATAGTAAAATTCCAGTTGTGTTCGCCATAATACACGTGCATTATGGGACAAATACAATATTGCCAACCCCACGCATACAGTACTACTCATCAATAATCTTTATCCGAATCAATGAGTTTTGCCGCATTGGCTAGTACACTGACTTAGGAAATGTCATGGGATAGTCACCTAATAGCATGTGGGGCCTCTGGCAGCTCAACATATCGCAGAACATTCCAAGTCTCATCCAGAACAACCAGGGGGCCCATTCCATACCAGGAACATGCACCCCCAGACCATAACAGAGACATCACTTCCCTGGACTACACCTTCGAGGCAGGCGGGATCCATCGATTCATGTGGTCTACGCCACACAAGGTGCCTCCCATCGGCATGGTGCAATTGAAATCATGATTCATCCGACCATATCACGTTACGCCATTGTTCCAGTGTCCATCCCTGGTGATTGGCGACAAATGTGCGTCGTTGTTTTGATGACATTGGGTTCAGGGGAGTATATACAATTTTTTATCGGGGGGGGGGGCTGACTATCTTGGAAAATTCTGAGTATTCTCAGGGGATTGTCACTGCAAAAAAAAACCTCCGTGGCTTAGGCGGCAGCACGCCGGCCTCTCACCGCTGGGTCCGTGGTTCAAATCCCGGTCACTCCATGTGAGATCTGTGCTGGACAAAACGGAGGCAGACAGGTTTTTCTCCGGGTACTCTGGTTTTCCCTGTCAAAATTTCATTCCAGCAACACTCTCAACTATCATTTCATTTCATCTGTCATTCATTTAATCATTGCCCCAGAGGAGTGCGTCAGGCCTCGGCAGCCGGCACAGTTCATATCCTCGCCGCTAGATGGGGGCTTCATTCATTCCATTCCTGACCCGGTCGGAGACTGGAAGCAGGCTGTGGATTTTCATTTTCATCTTAGAGCATATAACTTTGTGTAATTATTTTAGATAAGATTCAAAGTTTACATAGCCTACAATTTTATTATTACTGGCAATAGAAAAAAAAGTTGTAAAATACAACACAACACACAAATAAAAGTCTATACTTAATTAATTTTCTATTATGATCTATGAGGTATGAATGGCAAATATTGAAATATTTGTCTGGAATTCACAGTTTTGCCTCACAAGGCTGAGTGTACTCCGTTCCAGCCCTCAGACTAGAATTAAAATTTCTTGGCAGAGCCGGGAATCGAATTCGGACCTCCGGGGCGGCAGCCAAGAATGCTAGCCACTACACCACGAGTTAGTATAATTTCAATTTTAATATTGTTTATAACTTAGCCAATAAGTTAAGATTAGGGTACAAGCAAATTTACAATTATTTTATGGTCATACCAAACCAGCACTTTCTTAATTTTTATTGTTTTTTTTCTGGGAGGGGGGGGGGGCTGCAGCCCCCTCAGCACCCCCCTTATATACGCCCCTGATTGGGTTAACAGTGGCACCTGTGTGAGGCGCTGGCTCCTATACCCCATGGAACCCATGTTCCTACGGATTGTCCACTGAGAGACGTGTCTAGCACGGCCTGTGTTGAATTGAGCTGCGATTTGTTGCACTGTTGCCCTTCTGTCACTATTGATAATTCGTCTCAGATGTCGCCGGTCACGGTCATCGAGGGTGGCTAGACAACTGGTGACACACATATTCAACCATTCACGATACACCCTGGACATGGTTAACTGTGTGAAGCCGAATTCCCGCACCACTGCCGAAATCGCACTTCTCATCCCGTCGGGCACCGACCACCATACCTCGTTCGAACAGTGTCGGCTCAATATATAATCTCAGGCAGTGAACAAAAATCCAACCTTTTGGTCGGATGTTTGAGGGGTAGAGTCAGGTTTGACAAATACTTCTCCACAAAAGGCATTTTTATCACTAAAAGTTGATGCTCCACGCTTCTCACCACAAGTGTTTACTCCGGCTTTTACAACAAGATGGCGGACGCTTTGTTTCTCGGGAGAGGCAATAGATGGCGCTCTCATCGGCCCGCCCCACCTCCGACACGTGCAACCCACGAATAAAAAGCAACACAATCATGTTGACTAGAGGAGAAAGGGAAAAGAAAGGTAATATAATAAAAATTAGGGGATAAAACACTGAAATTGTGGAGAGCCTCAAGTACTTGAGAAACAAACCGATGCTGGATGCAGGCGGGACATGGAGATCAGTCAAAGGATACTACAAGAAGGGAGCGGATTTTATCAGGGGGTGGGGAACCCAGTTTGGAGAAGGAAGTACCACGAAATGTAAAGAGGCGATGCCCGAGATATACCATTCCCCACTGACATATGCGCCAGGGACCTGGACACTGCCAAAATGCTCTTGTTGTTGTTGATTCATTTAGGGACTTTGCGATATTGCAGTCATGTAGCCCCGTGTGCTATGATGATGATAATTGTTGTTTTAAGGGGCCTAACATCTAGGTTATCGGCCCCTAATGGTCTAGATCAGTGTTTCCCAAAGTTTTCGTGTGTGTTCCACTTTAAGAGATGAGAACCTCTCGGTACCACCTAATGGTTGGGAGATATAGCAACTATAACCTGCACCACCACTACGTAGCAGACCTAAAATGGATTGTAAATTGTGTATGTTTGAGTTGAAGTTCAAATAATAAAGAGTGTGTCCAGTTGTTTTATTATTTATTACAATAAGTGTTCAATTCAAACATTCAGAAATGACACTGTACAAATAATAGTCTATTAATAAAAGAACTTGTAATAATTAGACCAAAAAAAAAGTTCAATGTGAAGGGTTAGCTGTAAGATTAGAAGCCAACTTAGGAATGTCAGGTTTAAGATTGCCGAGTCTCAAACGATGATGGTTTTCCACTGTAAGGAGGCTATTCCGGTATTTATTCTTGAGATAAACAAGTGAAGAAAAAGCAGTCTCACACAAGTATTAAGTAGTGAAAGGCAGTAAAAATGTAATTGCTATGTCAGCTAATAGTCTGCATAGTCAGCATGCATCTCAACCCAAAAGTTCACAAGAGTCATTTTTGAAAAAGTTTGTCTTAGCTGTGAATCACAATCCAATTCAATTCAATTCATAAAACTGCTCCTTTTCTTTGGCTTTAAAGTCCTCCGACAACAAATCAATGGTTTTATATTTTTTAATTTTATATTATCATATATTTATATTTTTCGTAACGTATCTAATATTTATTATATTTTTCGTAACATCACCGCGTACCACTTCAGCAGTACGAGCGTAGCACAGTTTGGGAAACGCTGGTCTAGATAATAGTAAAAAAACAAAACAAAAAAAAACAAAAAAAACAAAAAAAAAAAACACTAAAAACACTCACAAAATGCAATTTAGAGTGGAAACACCTACAAAATGCAATTTAGATGGATAACACTCACAAACATAATTTAGATTGAAAACACGCACGGAATGCACCTCATTTTAATCAAATGTCTTTTTTTTTTGTATAGATCTAATGTCTTTTAGAAGTTTTGTGACTGTGTTTGTATATATGATGTTTGTGACACAAGAATATTTATTCATTTATAGCTCAATAAATGTAATATTGTAGGTTTTCTTGTTGAAAAAATTAATTTTATTGAAAATAGAACAATATATTTTTGTAAATATAAGGAAAATATTTTAAAATATCTATTCTTCAGTAAATGTGTCTATTTTGGAATGACTGCTATTAAGAGTTTTTGATTGAAGGAATGACTTTTCTAGCTAAAGACCAAAGTGCAAACTTTTTCAATGTTATCAGTTTATATGCATTCATGGATATTTTTCAAATTACATGGTGATACTATGAGATTAAATTATACATAATTTTATGTTACATGTAATATTGTATATTTCCAATCAATTTGCTACAAAATGCTGAATTCAAAACTTGATATGCTAAAATGACAAACTTTGGATTTCTTAAGGCCATACACCATAAACTCTAATAATCAACAATAGCAAACTGCATTTAATTTTAATTATTGCACACAAAATTTCAATTTTCATCACTCCTTAACGGAGATGTTCTCCATAAATTATGATGGACAAAAATAAAAACTGTACACTGTGGAAAAAACTTTTATCCAAGAGGATATTCCATTCAGAATAGTTAGTTATTGTTGTTTTAAGGGGCGGAACTACAAGATCATCTGCCCCTCCATTCAGAATATTATGAGGATGCCAAGCTACCATATAAATTATCACAGGTAATCAATAATCCTTTTGTTGAATACAAAGCAGTGAAATACAGAGATTAATACATTTGTTTAACAGTAGACTGAACAAGAAAATAACCACACCTTATATTATAGAAGTTACTACTGTATTTATAGTGAAGGAAGTTGGAGCCTGCTGGGAGCACTGCTATAAACAAACAGCTTGGCTGCTGACAATATCATTCATCAGCACAACGTTTTGTTTTACTCAACTGTTTTTGTGAGAGCAGTATCAGTCCCACAGAACAACTTTCCAAATTATAACTTACAGTATATGTATGCTAAGTAAAAGCTAATTACAGTCCCATGCAAATTAGTCAGAACAATGTTAGTTTTTTTCTTTTTCTTTTTAGGTAAATTTCATTAGAAAGCTAACTATTGCAATGGGTACCATGTTTCGACTTCCGGAAAAATTTTGACATATCTTCGAGTTTCACATCCCCTAGACCCCAAAACCACCGTCAGTTCAAAAGTGCATATATAATTTATGTATAAACATCACTTTCTTGTGGACACGATAACTACCGAAATTTTGCACCAATCACTTTGAATTTTTTACATAATATGTATCCCTATAAAATCTCGGTCGAGTTCGTTAATGAGCACAATCGGTCAAAGGGGGTGAAAATGGGGGGCGTTTTTCGAAAAAGTGAAATATCGCTATTGCTCTCTTAATATGTGAAATATCGAATCCATTCGAAGTTCATACTATGTGTTGGATAAGGCCCAAAAATTAATGTTTGAAAAGTTTTTGATAGCATCAACCATTGACCGAAGGGGTGGGAAAAAGTGGGTTTTTCGGGAAACATTAATAATAGGCACGATATCAAAACTGTACAAAATGGACAATATTCCCCTAATAATTACCTAAAACTTTTGTCTGAAATAATTTTTGATATGACGCACCATTACCCCAAGGGATGAGAAAAATGATTTCGGAATTAGAAAAAATGCCAATGGCATACCTGCCAACTTTTGAAAAGGGCTATCAGTAAAACTCACGCGCGATAAAAAAAATCTAACGATTTTCGACATACCCCGGCTTGACGAAAATAATAATACTTCTGGGCTACAAAATACAATAATTCATGCTTTAAACAGGATACTTCAATGAAATCATATCTACTTACATGATTTGTAGATGAACATAACAATCAAGAAGAAATCCATGTTAATCAGCAGCAGGCGTGGTGAATATCGGTTTGGAGCAGACATAACAGGACTTCCTTGATAGATTAAGCTGATATACGATAATTGAAAAAGGCTTTAAACAATAAAACTTGTTTAACGTAACACAGGCAAGAAATAATATAATACACACTGCAAATCACATGCTAGTTCGACTTTTAAGTCATGGTTGTGGCCTTTTTAGCTTCCTGCCAACAGTCTTGAGAAAATGTTTTGTCATAACAGGGACCAGAACTCCTGGTCTTCAAAATAGAAATAGACTCCAGAGATTCATTGGACATGGATGACCTGAACTGTGTTCTATTTTTCTTCACAAAGCTAAAAAAAACATTCACATTCTGCATAGCTATGGGGTATGGTGAGAATAGAGAGCAATACTCTAAAAATTCGGTTATACTTAAGAAGTCCATCGGCTCCACGAATTCTTGATATTTGTGCCCAACTGGAATCACTTGCAGCATCTTGATGTGCAGCCAAAGAGTCATCTACCTGAAGAGCTGTGAACTGCCTCTGAAGCTCATTCACCACCTCATCTGTAGTTTCATTCTCTTCCTTGCATAACATGATAGGAAACTTTTCCAAGAAAAAACGAATGGAAGATAACTGTGAATCTTCAATTTTGTCTAACCTAGCAACTTGAGCATTCTTTAACACGTCATCCTTGAGTGGAAACTTGTTGATGATGTAGTCACAGGCAGTATAAAAGTAGTTTCTCACTGATGAAAAGAAAAGGAATTTATCTGTATCCGGTCCGTTCTGAAGGCACTTAACAACTTCAGATGATGCATTTTTTGCCATTTTATTTACAATACATGTCGTTTTCGTGCGACCACAACTATATTTCTTTGCAACTTCTGATGTGGGAAACATCTTCTTAAATAAAGCTCCAGCATGATCAGCCGCACTTAAGGGCACATTGTGTTCCACCAAAAAGGAAGTAAACCGACACTCGGCCCTAATTACGTCACTGTAAACGTTTCCAGACTTAGCAAAAAAGGTGTTGATTTTCTTGCTATCTTCTTCGATTTAACATAACTAATGTGTTTACCGCACTTCACATGATTACTTAAATCGTTTTTTCCACCATATGCAATATTAATATCACACCCACATACCGTGCAAAAGGCAAATTTTTCTCCCTTTCTTGATTTTAGTATGCACGGAAAATCAACCGAGTATGATTCTTTAAATGTCTGGAAGTACTGTTTCTTGTTGGATTTGTTCATTCTCGATATCTACTAAAACATCGAAAGGAACCTGGATCACTGAACGTCACATAAAATTATAACATAAAACAATTAAGACAGCCAACACTTCATTAAAACATGTCAAAACACACCAACCATTAAATGAACACGACGCCAACCTCGTGAAGATAGAATATGCACATGGTAGAAAAAAATAAACACACACACACGTGGAACGAATGTAATTAGTCCAAGGAATACAGGAAACTGCGAAGCACGAAGTTATAGCCAAAAACTCGAACGCTTCATTAAAATATGCCATAACCTTAAAAGACGAAAACATTCAAGGAACGCCAACTTCGCGAACAATGAACAACTAACGTGGTCAAAGAATATGGTTTAAATCGCAACGAGCGAACGGAGCGGAACAAAGAATATGCGAAGCAGAGCCTGTCAACACCTAAGATTCACATGCAAGAACGGTTATCCCGGCTTCAAATTCAATTACGATGACGACACAACCATCACACGGTTAAAAGTACGAATCATATCAAAGAACGAGTTATCGACTATCGTGGACTTGCCTTCGACCCACGCAAACAATCGATTGTACGGAAGTGGGCGGTATTATCGAATGTAAATTATCGTTTCAAATTTTTGTCCGCGAAATCGTAAAATGACACCGTTCGTCCGTAAAACCGTAAAATGCTGCAATTTCCGTAAATTTTACGGATAAACCGTAAAAGTTGGCAGGTATGCAATGGCCATCAGAGGTTGCCATGACAACGGCATTGCACAAGATCACATTGAGTTTTCCATCTGACTCTGTGGAAAGCGGCTTCGGTGACGTAACTGGTAGCATCCTGAACTTTTATGCTCAAGGTCGCGGGTTCAAAGCCGGCCGAAGTAGTCGGATTTTCTAAGAGCCCTAAAAATCCCTCAATATGCATTCCTTTGGAGGGGAAGTTCCATCGTTTGTTGTGAGTTGCATTGGTATCTAGTAGCCAAGTTCACAGCTAGGTGTCGTTGACGGTAGTATTTGGTAGCAAAATTAGGCACTACTACTTGAAATTGACCGTCTGCAGTCCTTACCTGAATTACAGATTATTACTGCCATCACAATTAACACCGTTTATCAGACAAATTCTACACACACCCAAAGTACACGGGGCTACATGACCGCGTTGTTGCAGCCCCTGAACTGAGGAACCAACCAAAATCTGGTAACATTTTGCGAGAAGAAGTAACAGACCTTTAGATAGTTACATATCAGTGTCGAAAGCTTACATAAGGACAGTGTGACCACAAGTATAAAAAATGGACCCCAAATGACAAGAAGGTTACCGTCCCCATAAGACAATAAAATGTTTAAAATATGCATAAAAAGACGAAAAAAAAGTTAATTGAGCTCCAATTGTAAAATACTTTCTCGCAATAAAATGAGGTCTGATCCTTCTACGAAAACCTGCATATTCTGCCTATTTTCGCCTATCCCCTAGTTTGTCCGGTGAAATCTACCTCCGCCTTCCGGCGTGCCGAGAGGATTTGTTTTTTTTTCTTTCATAATTTTCCCAATGACTGGCAACACGAGTGCTATGCATTACTTATTCTTAGATCCCACACACCCTACACGTTCAGAACATTGGCTGAAAGAGGAACAACTTGAATTAATTCAATTCCCAGGGTTTATACAAGCTAGTAAATACTCTAGAACTAATATTAGCCATGGTGGTACTTGTATCTTCTTAAGAAAGAATTTAGATCATGAACAGTTAACAGATTATGATTATCTAATTATGGAACAGGATTTTGAATTCTCTGCCGTAAAAATACAGCAGTTTAAGTTAATAATTGTATGCGTATACCGTTCTCCGTCAGGAAAGTTTCCTTTATTTATAGATAAATTAGAATTGTTACTCAATAACATGATCAAAGTAAATTTCGATATAATAATTTGTGGGGATGTAAATGTGGATTTCTTAAAATTTGATAGAAAGTGTGAATTATCAACACAGTTACTAATTTCCTATGGTCTGAAACCTACAGTAAATATCCCAACAAGAATAACAAAATTTAGTAAAACCACTCCTGATCAAATTTTTTTAAATCATCATCATCATTTATTGCATTAAACAGGCCATTGAGGCCTACAGCAGAATAACAAAAGGAAAAGATAAATATTACAAATATTACAAAAACCAAAAAAAAAAATTACAAGAGGAAAATTATTACAAAACACAAAAAGGATCCAATAAAAGGAAAGTCAGTAAATCATGAGAGGAGGTATTTGCTGCAGATAAATATCACCATTCAATAGAAGTCTATTGTCCGGGTTTTAGTGACCACCATGGACAAATACTGAGTTTTGAAGAATCCGAAACAATCAATAATAATGATGATGGAGTCAAATCAAATTCCACAAAAATTATTAAATAAATCACAGGTAAATACACTAAATTCTAATAATAAAATAAATATATGTAGTGATTCTTTATTTATAAATCATGTCACAAGTGAAGAGGTAAGAATAGTTATAAAAGAGCTAAAAAATAAATTTTGTGCTGGCATTGATGGCATCCCTGATGCAATTTTAAAGAAATGTGCAGAAAATATAATAAATCCACTTACACACTTAATAAACAGTTCAATACTCTCAGGAACTTACCCGGATATTTTGAAGTTATCAAAAGTAATTCCAGTGCACAAAAACGGTTCAAAAGATGAATTAGATAACTATCGTCCTATTACCTTACCAACTGGTATTGCAAAAAATGTGGAAAAAATCATGTATAAGGGACTGATAAGTTTTATAGAAAAAAAAATGAAATACTATCAAACTCACAACATGGATTCAGAACGGAAAGATCTACACAGACAGCAATTTAAGAATGTAGTAATAGTATACTGAAATTAATTGACAATAAGGAACATGTAACTGGCCTATTCTTGGATTTATCGAAAGCATTTGATGTTGTTAACCATAAAATTCTCCTTACAAAACTGAATCAATATGGTATTAAAGGTCTAGCTAATAAATGGAACCATGAGACACAAGGATGATGGAACCAAATTACTTAATGAAACATTGTCCAATGAGGGAATTATTAAATTTGGAGTACCCCAGGGATCGGTTTTGGGCCCACTACTCTTTCTTCTATATATCAATGATATAACATAGAACGTTCATTCACATAAGGAAATTTTGTTTTCGGACGATACAACACTCGTAATAAAAGGTGAAACTAAACAGGTCATACAGCAGTCTGCTGACTCCGTTATAGGAGAGTTAACCAAATGGTCAACTATATAATCAACTATAAAAAAACAGTATGTCTAAATTTCCACACTATACAGAATAGGAATCCTACGAAGCCCAATATAACATTAAATGGTCATCAAATAGAAAATAAATCAGAAACAAAGTTTTTAGGACTATGGATAAAACATGACTTGAAATGGAATAAACATATACAATAACTGAATACTAAACTGAACTCGATGTGCTTTGCGTTACGTATTTTGAAAACCTGCACTAGCATGCACACATTAAGAAATACTTATTTTGCTTATTTCCATTCATACTTAAGATATGGGGTCATATTTTGGGGTCTGTCGCCAGATGTACTAAGCACGTTTAGGATACAAAAGAGGGCGATTTGAATTATGGCAAATGTAAACACTAGAGAATCATGTAGACCTCTGTTTAAAGATTTAAACATTCTCCCTCTGCCCTGCATATATATCTTTGAGAGTATTATGTTTTGTAAGAAGAATTTAATGAATAAGGATGTTTTTCTTAAAACAAACAATGATGTCCATAGGCATAACAAAAGACAAAACCAAAACATTCATATTTCACACACACACACAAGCATATATCAAAAAGGAACTTATCACACAGGAGTTAAATTATACAATAAACTACCCCAGTATATAAAACTTGCCCCAAAAATAAAAACCTTTGATAGAATGTTGAAAGCGTATCTGCAGTGCCATTGTTTTTACTCTGTAGTTGAATATCTTAGTGTATAGAAACGATGAAATCTATAATTATATTTTACTTTTCTATTTTAATTGTAATACCTAGCTGTAAGTTGTATTTATAGAATTAAGTTTTCATATTATAATAGAATTAGGTGTAAATAGTTGTCCAATAAGATTGTATCTCTTAAGATCTGTTATTATAATAAGTTATAGTTATAGTACCGGTATTAGTATTACTGTACATACCTATTAGTACTTTTATTTTATAGATGTAAATTCTGACGTGTCCTATATCAAAAATGTATTGTATACATGTATTTGATCAAATGGAAATAATAAAACTATCTATCTATCTATCTAACAGTGTTATTCATTGGTGATTAATTTTGTGACAATATTTATTTCGATGTAAGCCACTTTTGAAGAATTTTTGTTTCTTTGTCCGATTAATAATAACTATGTCCTCGATGGATACAACTCCCAGAAAGCATAGCACAATTGTAACATTATCTCAGAACACCTTTAAATTTGGTGACTTTAAATACAATTAATCAGTAGCATAAAAATACTGGCTCAATTTTGCCAAAGAGAAAAGGAAACAGTGGTAGGAAAATAAAGCAACACCAATAATTGATGAATGTTTGATGCAAATAAAACTCCAAGCTCTCTGCTGGAGACTTAGCTTGTGAATTAAAAGGAAGGAAGCTTGTAGTTTAACATGACCGTTAATCTCGCGATCATAAGCCACGGGACCTCCGTTTTACGTGGAATCCGAACCACAGGACATGGCATTTCACATCGAAAATCTCACATGCATTGACCGGGAATCGAACCCGATCCGCCTTGGTGAGAGGCATACAGCTTGACTGCTGTGTCACCACGCCCCTCTTGTGAATTAGGAGAATGGGGAGTGAATCTGCATGTTTCTCAAGTTTGTTGTAGACCACTAGCACCTGGAAGGATAGCCCAAAGACCTGTAAAGGGACACCGTCTAACAGGAGTAATGTGCAGGAGATGCCTCTTGTTGGCATGTAGTCATCAGAATGGAATACTGAAAGAAAGTTCTTTCTCTGATGAGAGTCAGTTTGAACTGCAGGGGCAGAGAGTTCGATATGTGCCCTAAGCTAAGTGATGCAACAACTTCAGCACATTTGCAACAGATCATAAAAACAATGCATGAGAAAGATGTTTTCGGGGGTATTTTGCACATGAATGATTAGGAACCTTAGATTACGTTGATGGGATGATGAAATTTGACCAGTACATCCAAATACTAAAAAGGAGAGATTAGTGAGCTGCAAGAAAAGGTTTCGGGATGGTGAGGGAATTTTTCAGCAAGATTTGACTCCTTGACATACTTCAAAGAAAGTAAAGAAATCCCACAGGGAGAACAATATCCATGTCTTTAGTGGCCACTTGTCCCATTGTTGTGAGGTGGAACTATCTTGACGAGAAAGTTGCAGGACTGGGATTTACTTCAGGCACCATCACAATCAGTGTGGTTTCATTGACAATGGTTCAAAATTTGTAATATCAAAACCTGCTTTGCGTGAGTTCAGGCATTCCATGCTGGTGCAGTGTACTCTGAGGCAGACACGCCAGGGCAGATGGTTGTGAAGTTCATGGACTTGCATCCCAGGTTGCGCTTGTTAGCTTCCCGATGATGATTTAAGCACAGACTTTGACCCTGGTGTTGGTGCAATGACGTTTCAATGTCATGACTGCAATCCTGCATGACACTCAGGTATTTTGTTATAGTTCGTTATTGTTGTCTTACGGGGTGGAACAGCGAAGTTTTTTGGCATCAGGCAGTCTTGGAGTTGGTATCCTTGGCAAGTGATGTTTACCCTCACCATCATTTGCTGTGGTTGAGGTGTGAAGCACAAATAATGCTACTGAAATTAAAGGAGGGAATCTCTTCAAACCTTCAATGATGAAAATGACAAAATACATATTTTAAAGTGTCGGTAACTATAAGTAACCTCTAAATCACTGGTTGCCAACCTCTTGAATGTCAAGGTTCCCTGGCAGACCCCTATGAAATATTTGGGCAATTTCGAAAGACATAGAATCCTTCTCATCATAAGAAAATGAATATACTTGACTTACTTGGAGAAACCGAACACCGAAAGACACAAGAAAATAAGAAGACCGGATGCCATTTAGTAATTAATTACTTACAATATGAGTACCAACTAAGTGGCAATGACTTACCAAGTGCTCTGACCCTTTGGAAACAGTTTACTACACCTTATTCAATCCATGCCAAATAAACAAGATGCATAATAATACGAAAACATAATTAATTTAACTTTCAGAACTTCTGTTTATTATATTACTCCGTATGTAAGATGGGGAACGTCCTTAAATTTCAAGAAAGAAGCCTGATTTCTTGGAATATATTTTTTGTGGGGAAAATGTGGAAGAACAACAAAAGCCGTTAACAGCGAAGGGCTTAGGCACGATTATAAATCAGAGTTTAAAGCGGGCTGACGGCATAGCAGAAAAGCTCAGTGGTCATCAACAGGTGAAAGTTCACGGCAATTGCAGAAAAAAACTACACTGGTCATCGAACTAGAAAAGTTGCAACGCCCTCGTCAGTAGTCCAGTAGGTCACTTCAGCGCCCGTACTGAGATGCAGAGTTCCCGATTTCGTTTTCAAAGAATACTGCCTTTACTGCGGAGAACATATTGACGTAGAAGACTTGAAGAAACATCCAGAGCGTCAAGTGGAGTACACAGAAAAAATCAAGGCTAACCGTTCGGTTTGTGAAGAAAGAGGGGACGAGTGAGGTAGGATTGTTAGATGCCGCATCGACGCCAAAATTGACCTGGTTGCTCCGATGGCCAATATCATAAGAGATGTGACTCCCGATTGCAGCTGCAGGTAAATTAGTTCTTTCCTTTCGTACTTGTTCTTATAATACCGGTGTGATCTTTTAATTCTCTGACTACTAGAAGTCGGTATACTGTACATTACCAATGTTTTGTTTGGTCCAGGACAGGAATTTATCATCAAGCTCTACGGAGGAAAACCAGGAGAGGGCCTTGACAAAGCACGATTTAAGAAGTACATCCAAACCTTGGAAAAGAAACCCCCGAACTTCGTCATGAATCTTTCTAGCCTTCCTCCTTCTTCCACTGTGGCACGTCAACTCTGTCTGCGCGTCTACCACTAGGTTCAAGCTTGGAAGGGCAACCGTCTTCCACCGCAAGATTGGGGATGGAAACTCAAATGTGGAAGGCACATTCCTATTCAGTATACGTTGCCGCCCGCGCCTGAACGTCTTCCCCACATGGTAAGGTGTGGATGCAAGGGAGACTGCACAAGAAACTGCGAATGCAGGAGAGGAGGCCTCCCATGTACCACCATGTGCGCTGTATGTGCAGGAGATGCATGCCTGAACAAACGCACTTTCTTTGATGACGAGGAAGAAGATGACCCGGAGCAAATCGAAAATGAAACCAATGATGCCGCCGCCATCTCTGCACAAAAGAGGTCTAGCATCGCCCCCAAAGAAACCTCAAAGAGAAGACGAGTTGTAAACAAATGAATGTTGTCTTAATGTGTGTCAATGTCTAATAAATGTTATCTTCAATGTAAAGTGTCTGCAATTTTTGTATTGTTGTTAATAGTACTAATATTTTGTAATGTCAGGTTTAGCTAAAATGATTTTTTTGTAACCTTTGAACATTGTAAATCCATTGTACATGTTCTTGCCCAAAAACTGTAAATACTCTGCTATGAGCATTATATTTTGTGTTGTAACTTTGGTAGTTTTGATCTTATTTATCAAGTATGCGGTTCTATATATGTAAGGTGCTGCCACCTGCCCTTTTATACTTCAGTTTGTCTAAAACTCGCGCCATGTTCGCACATGTTTAGTTTCCGCGGTTCCGCTATTGCCATCCATGTACATCAGTTCGTTATTATTATTAAACTCACATCAGTTCGCTTTGCTTATATATCTCTGGTTTCCTTATATCCTCTTACAGGTTATGGACCCAGATGCGCGTGACTAAGTGCGTAAATAACAAATTGTAATTATTCGTATAAACATGCCAGAAGTTAACCTCAAAAATGAACGCCGTAAGTATTGGGAGAATTGAACCCCTCGGTAAGGATAATTTCGACACGTGGGCCGAGCAGATGCAGGCTATCCTCATTACGGGCGATTTGTGGGAATTCGTCGGCGGGAATTCTACGAAACCAGAACCAGCGGCTGAAAATGCAAATGCGGCGGCAATTCAAGAGTGGGACAAGAAGGATCAAAAAGCTCGGTCGCTGATCATTTTGTCGATGTCGCCAAGTGAAATAAAGCAAGTCAAGAATTGTGTCACGGCACGGGATACATGGCAACGACTGAAACAGATCTACCAATCCCAGGGACCGGCTCAGAAGGCGACCTTGCTGAAAACGCTAACCTTACAAAAATTGGCGGATGATGGCGACGTGTGTGACTATCTGAACGATTTCTTCGACACCGTGGACAAATTGGGAGATATGAACATCACGATCAATCCGGAATTGTTAACAGTTATGTGTTTATACAGTCTGCCGGCACGATTCGAGTACTTTAAGTGTGCAATAGAGTCACGTGACAACCTACCGACTCCCGAGGCTCTTCGGACCAAAATCATCGAAGAAGATGACGCACGAAAATCGAGCACACAAGGTGAAATAGCAGGAGCTATGTTCGTCAAGAAGAAGACTGGTCCAGGTAACAAGAACTATAAGAAACAAACACCTAAACTAAACAACAACAGTGAAACAGAAGGAGGCGGATCTGAGTTCCGGTGCTACGTGTGCAAAAAGCAAGGACATCGAGCCAGCCAGTGCAGATTTAAACAAAGAGATCCATCGAAGAACAAAGGTAAAGGCAGTTCTAATACTCAATCGGCAAATTTCACTTGAGAACTATGCTTACAGGCGACGACAACTCAGAGCAGTGGCGTACGCAGAATATGGTGTCTCGACAGTGGCGCCACTTCACATATCTGTGGCGACCCTGCGATTTTTTCGAAGATCGATGAGTCACGAAGGGGTTTGGTGAAATTGGCTGATGATTCAACGCCAGAGATCATGGGAAAAGGCAGTGTTCACTTATCTACCCGCATTGCGAACGAAGAGATAGATGTCTCTCTCTCAGATGTTTCTCCCGTTCCAGACCTCAGGACAAACTTGCTGTCGGTGGGAAAGATCACCGACCGCGGCCACGAGGTGATTTTTGACAAGGAAGGTGCAGTCGTCATGAACGAAAAAGGAGAAGTCTTGATGCGAGCTGAAAGGAAGAATAACCTATATTACGTCAGTGAGAGTCAAGAACGTGCAAATATGGCTGCATCTCCCAAAATAATTGATCTAAAATTGCTACACCTTCGGCTCGGACATGTCAACGTGGGCGACATCTTGGTAGCTGTGAGAAAAGGGAGGGTTTCTGGCGTTGAGCTGAGGAATCCATCGACGACTCTGGACTGTAGAGTCTGTCTCGAGGGGAAGATGTCTAGGACGCAGTTTCCAAAGAAATCCGATCGACGGACGGAGCTACTCGATTTCATCCACACGGACGTGTGTGGACCGATGCCGACTCCATCTATGGGAGGTTTAAGGTACCTCTTGGAATTCATCGACGATCACTCTCATTGGTGTGAAGTGAGATTTCTGAAGGCAAAATCAGAGGTCTACGAAGCTACCGTCGAGTACGTTACCAGGATGGAGAATCAGAAAGGAAAACTTATAAAGGTGATCCAGTCCGACAACGGCAGGGAATACCTGAATCGAGAGTTCGACAACTACCTGAAGAAGCGCGGAATCACAAGACGCCTCACAGTCCCTCACAAACCTGAACAAAACGGGAAGTCGGAGAGGATGAATAGGACTTTGATGGAGACTGCCAGGTGCATGTTGTTCGACGCCGGATTACCTCACCGCTTCTGGGCGGAAGCAGTGAATACTGCAAATTACATCCGTAATCGCCAGCCATCAAAAAGTATCGCAGGCAAAACACCGTACGAATTGTGGACAGGAGAGATTCCTGACGTCTCACAATTCAGAACATTTGGAAGCAAGGTTTACTTCCTGGACAGGGATCCCGGAAGAGGGAAACTGGATCAACGAGGCAGAGAAGGCGTGTTCATGGGTTACTCCGAAGAAACCAAGGGCTTTCGCATATACTCCCCTGACAAAGACAAAGTTTTGATCAGCCGAGATGTAAAATTCTTCGAGAATGAAAAGCCACTGGAAGAGACTAGGATGGAGCGCCCGGAATCCTCGAAGCAAGATATTTGTTGGGAGCTGTTCTTTGCAGAACCACCGCCGCAATCACCAAGAGAAAAAGATCAACCAGCTGTCGTGGAGGAACCAGTCTCTCAACCCGAAATCGGAGAAGATGATGAACCTTTCCTGGGTTTCGATGTGACGCCAGTGGATGATCACGATAGAACGACTGTCGAAACATCCGATACAACGCCTCAATTGATACAAGGACCTGGTCGACCCAAGATTCTGCGAACTGGAAAAAGGGGAAGACCGAAGAAACTTTTTCAAACAAATCTCCAAGATGTGGAGGAGCAAGAAGAAGACGAGGAGATTTTTCTAGCAGAGATTCCATTCAAAGAGGCAATAACAGGACCAAACTCTAACGAGTGACATGGTGCCAGGGTCATGGAAATGGAATCTATCCTGAGAAACAATACATGGGTGCTGGTGGATCCTCCCCGTGATGCCCAAGTCATCGGATGCCGGATGGTGCTGCGCGACAAACTAAAACCTGATGGAACACTTGAGAAGAGGAAGGCCAGGCTGGTGGCTCAAGGTTTCAACCAGGAGTATGGAATCAACTACTTTGACACGTTCGCACCGGTGGCGCGAATGGAATCAATTCGATTGATGGTTTGTCTCGCTGCCAAGCTCGGTGTAAAAATCAGACAGTATGATATCACAACAGCTTATCTGTATGGTGACCTAGACGAGGAAATATTCATGAAACAACCGAAGAACTTCAGGGAGATGTTAAAGAGCATTGCGATGTCTGGAACTGACGACGAAACCAAGAAGAAGGCCAAGAACATGCTTCGCCAGTTGCAGGGAGGCGACAACTTGCTATAAAACTCAGTGTACGGATTGAAACAGGCCGGTAGAAACTGATATGCCAAGCTGCGTGAGGTCTTGAGGAAGTGCAGTGCCAAACGAACCGCATCGGATCCGTGTCTATTCCAAATTGGTTCCGGAAATAACATAACTTTGATTGCCGTTTACGTTGACGACTTGATGGTGCTGTCAAAATGCAAAAAGACGATCGCCGAGATTTCCAGAGTCCTGAGTAAAAATTTCAAGGTCAAGGACTTAGGATTGGCCAAACACTTCCTAGGCATCAAACTAATCCAGGAGACCGGATGTATAGCCATGCTACAGCAGGGATACATTGAAGAGCTTCTCCAACGCTACGAGATGGCCGACTGCAACCCTGTAGTCACACCACTCGACCCTGGAACGAAATTGAGCAAAAATGAGAATCCCAGTACTGACGAGTTGAAGTTGCCTTACCGCGAATTGGTAGGCGCGCTGACATAACTGTCGACAACTACACGCCCGGACATTTCGTTCGCTGTCAGCTACCTGGGACAGTTCAACAATTGCTTCGGAGTCGAACATTGGAAAGCTGCCAAGAGAGTGCTGCGGTACTTGAAGGGGACTTCAAACATCGGGCTGATCTACGAAGCAGACACCGAACCGATCCAAGGATTCGTCGACGCCGACTGGGGAAGCTGCCAAGAAGATAGGAGGTCCTACACGGGGTACGTATTCCTGCTCGGCGGATGCCCTATATCGTGGGAAACAAAACAAAGAACCGTGGCCCTTAGCACCACGGAGGCCGAGTACATGGCATTGTCCGAGTGCGCCAAGGAAGCTGTGTACTTACGTCGATTTCTGCTCGAGTTAGGCTTCAAAGACTTAGCCACTATGTTCATTTTTTGTGATAATCAAAGTGCAATTAATTTGGCAAAGAACGCGATGTATCACAGTAGAAGCAAACATACTGATATCAAACATCACTTTGTTCGTGAAGTCTTTGAGTGTAAATTTTTTGTTTTGAAGTATATCTCTACGAACGATCAAGTTGCTGACTTTCTCACGAAGAGTTTAAGTCGAATGAAACATGAACGTTGCTTGAAGTTTGCTGGTTTGGAGAGTGTAAAGATTGTATGAACCTCTACTTGAGGGGAATTGTTGTAACTTTGGTAGTTTTGATCTTATTTATCAAGTATGCGGTTCTATATATGTAAGGTGCTGCCACCTGCCCTTTTATGCTTCAGTTTGTCTAAAACTCGCGCCATGTTCGCACATGTTTAGTTTACGCGGTTCCGCTAATGCCATCCATGTACATCAGTTCGTTATTATTATTAAACTCACATCAGTTCGCTTTGCTTATATATCTCTGGTTTCCTTATATCCTCTTACATTTTGTTTATGCAATATAAGAGTTTATTATGACTTGTTTTTTTTCTTTTTAATTTAGGGACGTTCCCCCTCGTATATATCCAGTTATTTGATGTACACAAGTTGTGAAAGTTAATCTAAACTTGTAGACAGAATAGCATCCTTTTCCCTTTTTGTTCAACAGTTACATCGATTTCTTTTACAAAAATCCAAGATATTAAGCGTCTTTTTTAATTTAAAGATGGTCCCCGACTTGACTGTTAATATTAAGTGCTACATCAAGAGTTAATAGTAAGTACAACATCTAAAAGTAGAAACACAACTTTTTGGGGAAAACACATTTAGTTTTTACTTTTTGTTCATAAGCTATAGATTAAAAAAAAATAAAAAAAAAATTTAAGGACGGTCCCCAACTTAATTGTGAGTTTTTATAGTAAGTACAACATATAAAAGTCGAAACACAACTTTTGGCGAAAAACGCACCTTATTTCTACTTTTCGTTCATACGTTATAGTAGTATTTTGAAAAATCCAAGATGGCGGATGTTTTTTGAAATTTTAGGGGTGTTCCCCAAGCCGATTTTTGGCGATGTTCAGGGGGTCCTATAGAACATGTTTTAGAAGAAATTCGTTGTCATTTAATTTTTTCCGTCTCGAAGCCTAATTTGACCGTACTATAAGGGACCTGTGTAATAGACTTCCTCTATTCAAGCCAAGTTTGCACTCACATTCTCACCCTGTCATTCCAGAAAGAGAATGGTAATTATAATGGTAAAAAACAGGCATTAAGTTTTCTGTTTCAATACTACCACGGGCAGACTCCAACTTCTCTTATATAGATATTCTACTCATGTATTTAACTTCCTAACTTGATTAATACTTAATTGGACAGGTAGGCAGGAATTATCTGAATTCCAACAGCAACACAAAATAAATATGTAACATAAAAATGGCTAATGATGCCTTTTATTATACTGTACGTGCACATCAATCACTCATACAAACCCTTATATACCAATGGACCACAGGTCCAAATAATAATATATCACGCAGTCTTCTCTTTCGGTGCACATGACACTATAAACCAAGGAATACATATTTCAGGTATACATTTAAAAAATTAAAGAACAGATTACTCTGACACAACATAGTAACTTATATTGTTACATAGTCGGACTCCGGCGAAATGTCCCATGGTATCATGAATAAGTTGGCAGGTAGAGGAGTACAGTGAGTGGACTTGAAGTCCAGCATATATTTGGAGGCCTGAAAAAAAAAAAAAAAAAAAAAAAAAGAGAGATATAAATATACAGAACGTTTAAAATAAAATATCACTACTATGTGAATAGGAATGGAATTAACTTCAACAAATCAAGGAGAAGGGGGATGAGGAGAGATTGTGGTATGTGCTTATCACAAGAGCTTTTAACATTTTACATTTCCATTGCCTTTGACTCTTTGAGTGTTACGAGTAAGGACTATTTCTGCCAACTAGTTCCCAAAACTTAATATGGATTAAGGGTTTGGAGAATAACCTTACATGAGTCGATACGTACCCAGGCATCTAGTGTGGCTTCAGACCTTTTATATTTCCTGAATAGAAAAGAATGGGCAACTTAAACCAGAAACCATATTGGGTTATTCATGAGTTTCATGATGACATGACTATGAATGATCACTTTAAAGGCAATATATTGCATACTTTAAGAAAGCAAACCCACTAAAAACTCATTTATAAAAAAATATGTGTAGTGCTTTTGAGTGCTACATGCAGGGACTACACATAAATTGGCTGTTTCTGCCAACTAGTTCTGAGAAGTAAGTGTTTGGAGAATAACCTTGCACGAGTTGATATGTTATAGGCAGGACTCTCGTGTGGCTTTAGACTTTTAAAACAAATATAAGTAGTTAAGTAAATGATAATACTGAAGGTGACCATCTAAGACAAGAAATCTGCCGAGATTGCTGTTGCAAGGGCAAAGAAGGAAACGCAGCAGCAGTTATATAATGATTTGAAAATATCAGAAGGGAGAATGAAAATCTCTAAGGTCTCTGCTCAGCGAAAAAGACAAAGTAAAAACTTTCTTGCTAACATTTTGCAGTAAAGCAGACAATGGTGGTTTGTGACTGTTTTCTCATCAACAACAAATCATGTTACAGTGTTTACTTTGTCTATACTTCATATCTGACAATACCTGATAGCATTTTGTAATTTAAAAAAATGGTTGTTTGGTTCTTAAGTTTAGGGGCTGCGACAACGCGGTCATGTAGCCCCGTGTACTTTGGGTGTGTGTAGAATCTGTCTGATAACCGGTGTTAATTGTGATGGCTGTATTAGTGTGTGTATCTGTTTTTTTTAAATTTAAGTGCAGACTGCAACTCAGAATTTTTCAAATAGTTCCTACTTTTGCCGCCAAACGCCACCGTCAACGACTACTAGGCTTAGTTCAGAACTCAGCTACTAGACGCCACCACAGTCGGCTCTTGGCAACGAACATAGAAACCTAAGAGCGTTGTTTACATTCTTAACCTATCCAATTTAGTTTCACACAGGTGTGATTAGTGGAAAGTTCTTTAACATGCCATAAATCTATGACATGGGACCGCCGGCTTTACTTCCCCTCCGAAGGAAGGCATACTGAGGGATTTTTAACGCTCTTAAAAAATCCGACGGCTTCGGCCGGGTTTGAACCCGCTATCTTGGGCATAGAAGCTCAGCATGCTACCGACTATGCCACCGAAGCCGCTAATTTAAAAAAAATCACAGGAGGAAAGGATTTCCATTTGTTACTTTACTTTTGGATACTATGGTAGTACATCATATAAACTAACTTATATGCAATACGATTAATCAAAGGCATTTTTCTTCATCTTTAAGGTAGGCCTATGTGTCAGACACTATGCTCTCCTGTTATTTAAAATTACAATCCTACGTTGAAAATCTTACAGTTCTGTCAAATTAGATTTCGCTTGTATCAACTCATATATCTCGCTGAAGCACTTAAGATATACAAAATGCTATACTTACAAGATATAGAGTCAGTTGTGTGTTCAGTTTTGTATTAAGATCCTCTCCAAGCATCATAGGATATGAACAGGAATGCTCCGTTACATAGGAGAGCAATGTCGAATTACACAGATCTTCATCCACTTCATACTTGTTCCAGATTCTTGCTATTAAGGAGAGAGGAGAAATAAAAAAAATATACAGTGAATTTCTCCAATATCATACCAGTTAGAAAATAAGAATTTTATAACACTGAACATATGAAGAAGTAACCCTCTGCACTTTGGTATTTCTCACACCACAATATAGATTTCCCCTGCACCACCTTGTTGTTATCTACATAGGTTTGCATTGAAGTACACAAATTTACTTTGTCATTCCATCATCTGTATTCACTTACAAGGGCAACTCATAACATTTTTTAATGAAATAACATATAGACTTTTCTTTTATTTATTCATTCATTCATTCATTATGCACTCCTTGTGAGTTTGGTATCAAGTTCAATTTATGTGAGCAATTTTCTGTGAACAATTAATGTATATTGAGATTAATAACCCTCAAACACACGCTCCGGGGTGGAATCCATCCAAGGCTGTTTCATTTCCTTATGAAATGTACAAATAAGTTTTCAGGTTTTTCTCCGTCCATGTACCCTTCCGGTCAGGTCTTCATCGTGCGTTCACACAAGGCCAACCATATCCTCTGAGACAGTCAGACGTTGCACGTCATAATAACTGACTGGGGTGGATTTCACCCCAGCGCGAGTGTTTGTATACGTAAAATAAATCACACATATGTGAATTGCAAGCAACACGGCCATTTCTTCCCTGTGTTTGTCTTTGTTACTGCTTTCCACGATGGGTAAGTGGTTATCGTGTCGGATTATTAACCCCAAGCCTGCAGGTTCGCTCCTGGCCATGGCAAGTGATTTGTGAACGGTGGCAAAAATCGCGACACGCATGTCATGCGATGTTGGCATGTTAAAGAACCCATTTGAATTCAATTGGCCGTGTTTATAATGGCAAAATTAATCTCTGGATTTTCCGCCAACACAAAAAGTTCCTCCTTTCTCTACTAGAAAGCGCTATAGTGTCAAGGAGCTTAGATATCTAACCTCCTTGACTTTCATAGCGCTTCAAGGAACAACAATAATCGACAAACAAGCTGCCCTCTGGGCGTCAAATAACAAAGCTTGCACCCGGCACCCAAGGCCATACGATATTATTATTATTATTATTATTATTGCAAGTAAATATTTGGTTTTCTTTTCAGCCATTGACTTATGTACGGTCTGGTGGAGCGGCTTCGGTGGCGTAGTTGGTAGCATGCTGAGCTCTATGCCCAAGATCACGGGTTCAAACCCTGCCGAAGTCGTTGGATTTTTTAAGAACGTTAAAAAACCCTCAGTATGTCTTCCTTCGGAGGGGATGTAAAGCCGGCGGTCCCATGTCATAGATTTATGGCATGTTACCAAGATCCTTCCACTAATTACTCCTGTGTGAAGCTAAATTAATATAGGTTAAACATTTGACTAATGTTCTGAGGTTCCTACGTTCGTGGTCAAGAGCTGACTGCGGTGGCATCTGGTAACTAATTTCTGAACTAGTTGGTCGTTGACGGTGGCGTATGGCGGCAAAAGTAGAACTACTTGAAAATTGATCGTCTGCAGTCTTTACTTGAATAAAAACAGATACACACACTAATACAGTCATCACAATTAACACCGGTTATCAGACAGAGTCTACACACACCCAAAGTACACGGGGCTACATGACCGCGTTGTCACAGCCCCTAAACTGAGGAACCAACCAACGGTCTGGTGGTGAAAGTTGACCTAATGTTATTGTTAGCAGAACTTTTATTTTATTTCCATTTTATTTTGTGATGAACAATACTTTGGAGCCTATACAGAATGGATACATTTGATAGTGTCCGGGAATTTCTAATTTTGGTTTTACAGCCCAAAGCTCACGAAAGCGCACGTAGCACATCGGGATGCTATCCAAACCTTACCATGAACCTTTCCCCCCCAAAAAAAAACACAAACAAACTTGATGACTTCTGGTTACTGTGATGTTTGCCCTCAAAGAAAGAACAGGAAAACTCAAACATCATGAAGCAGTTCCAACAAACTCATCTGCATGGAACACAATCGTTTACTGTGAAGAGTACACTCCTGAGAAAAAGCTCTATCACCACAACTCTCCCCCACCCCCAACACATACAGGATATAGCAGTCTTGCCGGTATTTTAAAACTATAGAATTCATTGTTATTATTGCCAAGTACCATTTTAGATTAAGTAATTGATTTATATTAATTTTTGGTATGTTTATTTAGCAAGGAACATTTTTTTCATAGTTTAAGATAAGTATTTTTAGCGCAAGTTCAACCTCTCGTATATCACTGTTTTTAAATAAAAATACCTAAAATGCATAATTCTCTTTTACTTACTATTCCTTTCATTGTATATAAGCTCCAAGATATGTTCATTAATAATTCAATATGATTTCGAAGATATTTATTAAAAACATGCTAACTAGACGACATAAATTCATTATAAGAATGATCCCGTTTATAAATACGAGACAAAGGATTTCAAAGATAATGTGCCCCTAAAAAATAAAGAAAGAGTCAATCTTGCAAAATATTACAGTACTTAAAATCGTGAATACGGTAGTTTATAAATTATAATAAAATAACTTGTGCAGTGGAAAACAACCAATGCGTGTGACTGCGTCCAAAAATTTGACTCGTGTGATTGAGGGTTAATCATGTATAAATGAGGTGTAAAGAATTCTTCCTTATTGGGCTTCATACAATAATGGCTAGTACATCATTTTCCTTGGACGATGATAAACGCCACCGCCACTACCACTATTATTAACTCATAATGTCCCTTTGAACTGATAGGCTCAGAATTTTACCCCAGCATCAGCATCCTCAAATGTAAGTGAATGAGCTGGAATTTGATTCCATAACCTTGGGTGAAGCAGGCAAGGGCCTTGCACACAGTGCCACATGATTCATCAATAATAACTTAAAACAATTAATTCATTCTTGGGGGCAGATGACCTCGCTGTTCCACCCCTAAAACAACAATCATCATAGATTCACTGATCATTCAAGACTGGTTTGCCTTTCAGCGTCCAGTCTAGACTGGAAGCCGCTGTTTGCGAATAAGTCGCCACCTCGGTCCCCAATTAGCAGCTAGCACTGCAGCATCCTTTGCTTCTAATTCCCTTACCTAGAAATCGTTAAACACTGAATCTAACCTAGGTCTACCTCTGCTTCTCCCACCCTCACTACCCAAACTCATTAACTTCTTATGTAATATCTCCTCGCCCATTCTCATCACAGGACCCCTTAGACCAAAACAGATTATTTTGTGGTGACCCACCATCTGAGTCGGCTCATACGAACAGCTTCATCTAACATGTTCATTTCTAACTTCGCGTTGCTCTCTTTATTATGAGTACCCTCCTGCCATTGTTCCCATCACTTTGTCCCAGCAATCATTCATGCTACCCTCATATCAGTTACCTCCAGTTAATGTATGACATATCCTGAATCCACCCAACTCTCACCTCTATTCAGCACAGTCGGTTTAAATACTGAGAGATGTAGAGAGAATTTCGTTGCGACACTATGGTCGGTCTAAATACTGAGCGACGTATAGAGTGTTTTGTGCTACAACTGCTTTCTTGCATAATAAAGTAGATCAGTGCACTAGCTTTTGTGCACCTCAATTCTTATTTCTTTCACTATACTGCCATCCTGAGAGAATATGCAGCCCAAGTACTTAAAATGGTCCACCTTCTCCCATTTGGTCCCTCCTACCTGGCATCCTGTTTTTCCCCAGTTTTGAAATGCTGATTTTTATACCATATTTTCTATATTTCGTTCTGTTAGCTTTCAATGGAGTATGTCATTACAACCAGGTCATCAGCATAAGCCAAACTGCTTATCTGGTTTCCACTTACAGTTCAGTGAAACCTCTCTATAACGGACACCCTTGGGACCGTAAATACTGTCCACTAAAGAGGGTGTCCACTATAGACAGGGTTAGAGAAAATGATTGCAATTTGGCACATGTACTTGTGCAGTATGTATACTTACTATACATGAAAACGTAGGGTTAAGCGCGGTGAAACAGTCCAGTTTCGTTCGCATTTAAAATGTTTTCCGGCCAATAGCCGTCAGTGATGGAAGGCAATTTTTCTTCCCAGCTTGAAACATTATCCATATCAACAGTGGAGGAATCTCCTCAAATTGCTCTAAATTTTATATCCTGGCGCTTTCTGATATTCTCGAGCCAGCCGTTCGAGGCTTTATAATCAGCGATTAAGGAACTATTAAACCTACCTACTGCAAGAACTGAGTCTCCTAAAGAACTCAGTTACTCAACCAGCTGCTAAGTAACTTAAATGCAATATAAGTGTTGGAGGTGGACACTCCTCTACACGAACTAATCCTATCACACATGGTTTTGGAGAGAGTCAATCTGAACCTTAGAAAGCAATGGGAATCCAAAACCTCCAATACAAATTTTCCTAGTTTGAAAGATTTAGTAAATTTTTTGGAAGGAACTGCTCTGACATTGGAGCTCATTCATCGCGACAAACAACTGATCCCTCATCAGAACTCAGATAGAATTTCTAGAAGGTCGTTCCTCAGTACTACTGCAGAGCGTGCCTTTTGTAAGGACACCCACAAACTTACAAAATGTTCGAAATTTAAGGATACAGAACTCTCAACCAAATTAGAATTTGTCAAAGTGAACAATCTTTGCTTCAATTGTTTGAGCATCGGCCATAGGCTAGTGGAATGCACCGCAGACAGTTGCCGTATCTACCGGGTCATCATTTTATTTCCCGCATGTACGCGCCGCTAGGCCGGTAAAGGTGGCCTTGGCAGATGCAGCCGCTAGGCCGGTCAAGGTGGCCTTGGCGTTCTCCCCACAATGAACACGTGTGCTGCGATCGGCAATGTTGCAATAAGCTGTCAGTATTGTAACGTTTTCATTAGCCCTGCTTTGCACTATAAAATACTTATATAAGAAGCTCCAAGTTTGGCGGCAAGTGTAACGTCTTCTTTTGCTCCACGTTGAGCGTACAAGTGTAACGGTTTTACTAGTGTCCCCACTGTTGGGTGAGAAGTGTAACTGTTTTCCTGGGGAGTGTGTGGAAAAACCACAACAAGTCCCACGTTTGAGGTGATAAATGTAATCTTTACTCTGACTAAGATACGTTGTATTAATGGGCGCCAAGACCTCAATGCTATGTTGAAATCTAAATTTATATTTAACAACACCTAGCTCTGGCAGAACACCTTTAAGAATCTTCACACTCAGATCGTGGTATGATTTGATCATTAATCCAACTAACAATTGTATCAGGAGAAGGAATTTGGTCTATATCTAATGCTACCTACTGAAAGCAAAGATTGCATAGTATAAGAAATGAATTTATTATAGAAAAGACAAGTAGTGGCAATTTTAATAATAATAATAATCATCATCATCATCTTGCACAGTTTCCAGCCACTGGCCGGGTCTGTTTGGAACACAAGCCTCTCCAACGTCTTCTGTCTTCCCACCATCTCTCAGCCTCCACCCTTGTCCAGTCTTGTCCTCTTTTCTTCACGCTTTCTTCCACCCCCTTCAGCCACCAAATTGGAACGTAACGATTTGAATATTACCACAAGAAAATTACGTGAAAACGGAGTCGGATGAATTACTGATTTTACTATTATTCCCAAGCTAAGAAGTTACTGAAATACTGAATATGAAACAATGAAGCGAGAGATTATGTAGAGATTATGAGTCATTCGCGCTTACCATTGGAAATTGCCGTGGCATTTCCCTCGTACTTGATGCTGAAGAGAGCTTCCCGCAGCCTTCTGGACGTCGCCATCTTCTTCGTCAGTTGTGGAGATAGTTGTCGAAATGTAAAGTTATGGTCCGATCACACCGGAACCAACCAAACGAGTAACCACATCGGTCAAGTTTTACAATGTTAATCGTCTTTTCTTCTCGGCGCGCAAACAATATATGCACTTGCCGAACCCCCTCTTCGGAGCCGTCTCCAAGTCGCCCGGTCTCCTATGATTGGCTGAGCCACCACGCGATACTCCCGACATAAGGGTCAATATACTCAGCGCGACGATGTCGATTTCCGGTCCAGGCCATTTCGCCTTTTCTTGATGCAGCCAGCTGGAAGTGCCCCACGGCTTTCGTTACGCTTCTCGACAAGAATATACCTGTAGCTGAATTCCCAATGACTCATCTCTCTCACAATACACCCTAACTGACTAAAATCCGTTAAATTCGGTAATCATATAATTTTCCGCGATAATGTTGTTCGTAATAATTCGCTTGATAGTGTTTTCTATAACATCGAAAACCTATCTGTATACTTATACCTTATAAAAAACGCTCCAAAAAAATACCTTAATAGTAATAATAAGTTACATGAAACATATCTTGGCTTAACAAGTTGCCGTGTAAATAAACATTGAATGGCTTCCTACTGACTTATGTCAGTGGCGTAAAATACCCTCGAAAAACACGTTACAGTATCTCCGGCGTATTCAAGCTTGTGAAGTGCTAGTTGATTTGACCTAACATACAATGCAGTCTCGGGGCAATTTTACAGTTTATGTGTTGCCTTAAAGTGATGTTTTCTATACAACAACGTGTATTCATTGTGCTTTGTTATGCGAAGTGATGTTTTCACTCCTTGGCAGTAATACGGGAGGTTTTCAATGACCGTATAGTTAATTATCCCGCCAGATCACCCGATTTAAATCCATGTGATAATTACCTCTGTGGAATGCTGAAAGGAAAGGTATATGCAAACAATCCTCACACAAGTGAGGAGTTAAAAGAAAATATTCGCCAAGTTATAACGAACGTCACCCAGGAAGAAATTCGCCGTGTGTCTAGAAACTTGTTTACGAGGTGCCAGGCATGCTTGCGAGCTGACGGACAACACTTTGAACATTTCTTGTAAAACCAGGTAAGTTTGTAGATAATTATTTTCACTAGAAATTGCTATTAAATGACTGTATGTTGACGCGAAGTAGTGGGGAGAAGTCGCACACTTTTTACCGGCCAGCGAGCGGGTGTCAGCGCGAGAGCTTGCCGCGCCGTGATCGGTATCAGATCATCATCATCATCATCATCATCTTGTACAGTTTCCAGCCCCAGGCTGGGTCTGTTTATTGGTATCAGATGCGAGACTTAAATTGATGACCCTGTATAACAAAAAGCATAACACTTTGTTACATAGGGATGAGCAGGAGCATCGCAACAGTATGACTTCAAATAGCTTCCGACCTCATCAACAGACATATTGCACTGTGAAGGGTAACTACAATCACGCAGAAGTTCTTCTGTCAACGGCTCTAGTAAACATAATGGACAATAAAGGTAATACGTTCGAGTGTCGGGCGTTACTTGACAGTGCCTCACAAATGAATTTTATGTCTAAATCTTTAGCTGACCGCATAGGAATAAAATTAAGTCATCAGTCTATTCCTATAAGTGGCATCTGTGATGCACAGGCTGCTGAACCATCGCATATTTGTCAAATTCATGTCTCATCTAGGGTTACCGACTACAATGTGCATGCAGTTTGTGCAGTGCTGCCTCGCATTACAGGTCTGCTTCCAACAACACCCTTCGATAGTTCTGATTGGCAAATAACTGCAGACATTGAATTGGCTGATCCTCATTTCAATAAACCGGATCAAGTCGACCTTCTCTTAGGAGCATCTATATTCTTTGATTCCCTCTACAGTGGTCAATTCAAGCAAGAGAATCATCCTACTATACAGAACACAGCATTTGGATGGATGTTGGCTGGTAGAATACCAACACAATCTATCAAGGTTGAGAAGAAACATGTAATATTGTCCTACCTTACCCGTAATGATGTACTTCACAAACAAGTTATCAATTCTGGCAACAAGGAAATAAGGATGGTGAAGCAGAGTCTTCGGGTTCTATGTCGGGCAAGTTGAGTGAAGAGTGGCTGAAGGAATTGCAGGCCAAGCAAGATGAGAGGCGACTCAAGAAGATGAACGGTGCGGCGGACTCGACCGGTAACAAAATGCGACGAGAACAGGTAGCGGTGATACTGGCGATAAGAAGCCTTCTTCCGTTAAGGTTCTTGCTTCCCGTTTTGAAACCATTCACCTCCACACGGTGCCCCCCAAAGACCAATCCCCTGTGAATACTGCCGAGTGTGATTCGCGGCTCTCTAAAGGTACATTGAACAATTCCGTCAAGTCCCCGACGTTCCCAGTTCCTACGACAACAGGCAATCCGACTTTGCCTGCCCCATCTCAATCTATGAACTATGATAGTGCAAATGACTTCCTATCTAGCAAACTTATGTGGGAACCGTTTTGACAATGGTTTTCAAACAGGTGTGCTGTAAAGAAGGGTAAAAACAGTACTTCCTCCATCGAGTGTCTGGACCAGGACGTGGTAGACGGACACGTGGCGATCGTGAGTCAACTGGACGCTACCAAGACTGATAACACAAGCATCGGTATTGACGCCAAGGATGTTCGCAGAAAAAGCGTGAAGCAGAAGAAGAAGAAGAAGAAGAAGAAGAATGTGACATTCTGTGGCAAGGTGATCGTCGTGACGACCGCAGAGGATAAGAAGGAAGACAGCTACATCCCCCGATCCCATCCTGGAGAGAGTGCTCCGGTCATCATTCACCCGACTTCCAGATAGAGGTGCGGAGTCTTCAGTCGCGAGATTCGGACCAGCCAGGAGCAATAGAAAGCAAGATCTACCATCATTTCCCTCAACAGGTGTACCAGAAGCTGGTTCCTCCGCATTCGTACTCTATCGTGGGGCCAAGGAGCTTGCAGGTTCAACCTCAGGCAGTCCATCAGGAGTCACGACCACCCAGCATCCCAGGACCTCACCAGCAGCCGGCAAAGCCACGGAAGTATCACCCCGTTTCGGTCCCTCAGTCCTACCCCGAGCAGATCAGGACAGCACCCAGCAACCTATCATCACCAGCAGCTCATTCAGCAGTACTAGTAACACATTTGGAAGCGTTGGTCAAAAGACTACCTATCCCAGCTACAACAATGCACCTGGTGGACTTCTGATGCAGCAAACCTTCAGACTAGTATTCTGTGCTTTTGAAGGAAGACAACCAACCACCACTTGTATGGCAGACGGGGATCGTGGTCGATGTTCACACCAACAATGACAGCCTCGTGCGTGTTGTGACAGTACGCACTTCAAGGGAGACCTACAAGCGCCCAGTGCCGAAGGTCTGTGTAATTCCGCAAGACAAGTGAAGTGCTTGAAATCAATGTGTTATATTTCTGATTGGTTAATTACCTTCTTACTCAACTGAACAACTTGTGAAGAAGACATTCTTAAAGGTCTCTTTGAGTGTGATATCTCAGCATGGATGATGCAAACGAAGATGGGACAGTGATCGAAAAGGATTATCTTGCTTTCATAAGATATGCTTTCTAGTGGGCAGAATGTTTGGAACAGTTACCCACGTAACCGTCAAGAGGGCTGCACTATCAGATACAGATTGAGAAGGCTGTGGATGACCATGTGTATGGTATCTGAGATTTTCGATTGTCTTTTTTTATTGGTTATGTTCCTTGTGCATCGAGAAGGATTGTTTTAATAATATATGACCCGACATTAGCCTTTCCTTTGAAATAAATATAGTTTTGTATCTCATTGTCTGTGGAGAGAGCTTGCCTTCACAATTGGAGGTGAAACAGAAAGAAACTCGTGAATACCCTGCAATTCTTTATCAACTTCCTAAATTGAAAGTCAGTAATGACAGTCTATTAATGATCTCGTTTCTCTATCCTCCCATTTGTATGAATGAATCTCCTTATTCTTCGAGAATGAGTTTGAACAGCTAATGCTGAGTAATGGCCTCAGGGCACGGCTAGTGCCTGTGGATGTTGTGAAAGGTTCTGATCATAGGGTTAGTACAGTTGTACTGACTCAGTGAGGAAAGCAATGGCAAACTATCTTATTCCTCACCTTGCCTAGTAGGCCTCATTATAGCACTGCCTCGGTTTTGAGGGTTTCTACCACATAACCTATGGTGGTGCTTTTTGAGGATCCAACCAGCCTCCAGGCTGACTATCTAACAGACAGACAGCTAATCCTATGCTAGCAGAGAAATCCAGTAAACATTTCCTATTGGCTTTCGCTTCCCTATCCTAGCTCCACTTACCCATACTTCTCATACCCCTCAGTCTTATTTCCTATCATTGAAGTTTCCCGATCAGTCTACACCATCTTTTAGATGTGTAACATCTTTCCACTCGGTATCTGTATAATTTTTGCGGGGGTGATTTTGAAAAATGAAACGGAAATTGTAGGGGTGATTTTGAAAAATGAAATGGAAACAATGGTCGCGCGCGGTGGCGGAGATTGGTACCACGATGTACTGTCGGCAATGAGGCTATGTGGAATGTATATCGCCCCATTAAAGATATTCCTACAATAAATCATCTTCAAATTGTCGTTCCTTGGTGTGAAAATATTCATTAGATCATATTTGCTGAAAACAATTATGATTTATAAAATCTTCATACTTATGCTGTATTCTTATTTAATGTAAGCACTCGAGGTACTGTCGGCCAAGATACAGCACTATGTGGAAATGAATATCGCATACAGTTTACTTCAAGGTTTGGAGGCACCATTCAAGATATTCCTACAATAAATCATCTTCAAGTTGTCGTTCTTTGGTGTGAAAATATTCACTATATCATATTTGCTGAAAACAATTATGATTTATTAAATCTTCATACTTTTGCTGTATTCTTATTTAATGTAAGCACTCGAGGTGCTGTCGGCCAAAATACAAGGGATTTGTTGTTGTTAATTCTTACTACCTCATCACTCAGTGCCTCAAAATTTGTCTACTTTGTCCTACTCCGCCCCTTCACATGGAGCGTATACTGAAATAATCCTGGCGTCATTTCGTGACATTTCCAAATCTATCCTCATTAATGGGTTCATTTACATACCTTACAGAAACTATGTTATGCTCTACCTCTACCTCTGTTTACACCTGACAGGTGCACATAATTTTCTACTTCCTCCTCTCTCTATCTGGAACTTCACTAATACCTAGAATATCCCATCCTACTTGTTCTACTTTCTTCTTTCCATAACCTCTCTCAATATTAATAGCACCCCATAGAATACCAGTTTGATGGCCAATTCATTTTCAACGAATACCTGATCTGTCAGATGGGAGTGGGACTCCATGACCCCCATACGTTTGCTCAAAACATTGTATGGTAAGCAGGTTTCCAGAAAGTACAAGTGAAGCAGGTTGCTAGCCTTACTTACACAGTGCCCCATGAGTTTCACCTCAGGGAACAAACAAGTGTGAAATTAGGTAGTCCTAGCCGCCCGAACATAAGGAGGGCCATGACTCGGAATAAGCCCAAGATGCCCACTCCTATTCCATAGTAAATGTTATTCAATAAATATATCAATGCAATACTTTTTAATAGATACAATACACTTCGTAAAAAAAAGAAAAAGAAAAAAAAAGTATTCGTGTCACTGCAGTCACATCACATCCGTACAAAAATCATGTTAAAAACATATTTGCTTTTTATAATTTGCATATAGCTGTCGAAAATACCATTAAAATATTTTACTATATCCTTTTGTTTACAGTCAGACACTAACCTATAACTTGGCTATTGAGTTTCAAAGGTCTATCACATTAGCAAAAGTAAATATAACTAGTAGAAAACAGTTTGGTAAACATACCTTAGTTCACACAGTATGACCCATTATTATAAAAAAAATATGTTGCCATTTTTCCTGGAAGTTTATGAATTCCAGTGGCATGTGGTAACTCTTGAGCCTAGTGAAGCACTGTATTAAAGTGAATAGTAACTAATTGGATACCCACTATAACAATATTATTATCATTAATATTATTGATAACAAAATAAATATTTCGAAGTTATCTTCATACAGTATAATTCAGTACAGCACATACAGAAGGTTATATTATTATTATAACAATTGTAATTAATTTTAATATATGAAATTATATTTTTTGAAGACACGTCCATGCAGTGCCACAATTTTAGGATATACTAGCAGTAGTGCCCGGCTTCGCCCGGTAGATTTACTTGTTTTATGGATGATAATGAATACTACTACAGAACTGGCACATGATACCTAAACTAAAAGTTCGTTCGTTTGAGTCTTCAGTCTTTTGACTGGTTTGATGCAGCCCTCCATGCCTCCCTGTCCTGTGCTAATCGTTTCATCTCTACATAGCTACCATACCCTACATCAGAGGCAATCTGTTTAACATATTCTAACCTTGGTCCACCCCTACAGTTCTTGTCCTCAACCCTTCCTTCACTAAGCTTGCTATTCCTGGGTGTCTTAGTATGTGTCCTACTAACCTATCTCTTCTCTTCATTAGCAGTCGCCAGAAACATCTCTCCTCTCCCACTCGTCTTAATACCTCTTCGTTTGTAACCCTATCTACCCATCTGATCATCATCATTCTCCTGTAACACCACATTTCAAATGCTTCAATTCTCTAAAAGAAAAAAATATTTTTAAAATAAAACTCTTTGTGCTGGTGGTAATGGGGGTGATAAGTAGTACAGTATAATGGACGTAACATTCAGGTCATTTTCCCATAACGATAATGATAATAATGAATAGGGAAACGGCCATTTATTAACTACAGTACTGGCACATTTAATTTACAAACGAATTGAAAAATATGATTAGAAAGAGGACTATTTGAAACATTAAACACTGCCTAGGGACTATATCTCATTGGCTGTTAGAAAAGTAGAGATCAATAGTGTCGTCTTTTGTCTCATAGCGCCTTAGAAAAATTATCTATAAGACTACGAAAACATTTTCTTAGATTTGTCACTTTCAATCATTGGGAAATGGCAAAATCGCCGGGGTAGAAAAGGACGAAGCTAATTGCAGGACATAGGATTGCGAGTGAGAGGCAAATACTACATTTAATTCCATACTGTCTTTTAAGGCAGAGACGCAATATAGTGAAAGAGCTTATGGCGTACTGCTCGGGTCCCAGCTGCACGGACCTGAGAGGATCGTAGGTGATGACAGACTTTCGGGGGGGGGGGTTCCCGGTCCTATTTACATTGGCCGGTGAATCACTCACTCTTTCGTAACACCACAGTGGTTTGAGCAACGGCCCTGTACAAACATCAGCGTAGCAGCAATACCAGATAAGACGGCGGGCTCTGGTGAGTCTTCACTTGTCACCTCGCAGTGAATCAGCAAGCTATTCTCACAACGGAGCCCCCCCCCCGGGTCTCACAACTTGTGGGACGTGGGTTGGTGACCACGGGACCCGAGCTGAGTCCGACATTGCTTCTATTTACAGGAGCCGGGCTCCTTTCAGTTCTCCTTCCCGTCGGCCTCCCTTGGTCAACTCTTATTCTCTTCCGACCCCGACGGTATTAGGGTATCCGAGGCCTAGGGATTCTTCCAATTTGCCTTGTCTCATCTTTCCTGATACCCTCATTCTTCGAGGGGTCAGCTTTATTTTTCTTTTCATAATATCTCCTGTCTTCTTTTCAAGGCTCTCAAGGAGGCAGGGTGTGTGTAGCTCCACCACTTCTGGTGCACCCTGGATGGTGCTACACCCTCAAGGGCTCATGGCTGGCGAGTCCGGGAGCTGGCAACCCCGAGGGATTCCTGAGCTTTGGGGCGGACCCTCTCCTCTTTTTCCTTCTTATCTGCCTTTCGTGGCTCTCCTTCCTTCAAAGTCCCTCAATTCTCATTTATCCAGGGTTGTGGGCATTTCCTTTCCTCCTGTCTTTTGTTTCACTTATAACTTTATTTTGTCCTTTTCTTCTTCTAGCCCGTAATTTTTGTAGTTAGTTTTAGTTGTAGTTTCAATGTCACGATCCGCCAAACCATTAGCGGCCGATAACCTCGATGTTAGACTCCTTAAAACAACAATTATCATCATCATCATCATCACAACTGGCATTTTGCAATTGGGTTATTGTGGTATTTAAAACTTCCTGTTAAGTCGCTCACCCTTTTGTGTTACATAAATTATTTGTTGCTAGACACCTTCCCTGGAATCCACGGCATATTGCAATTGGGTTACTATGGTATTTAAACTACCTGTTAAGTCTCTCACCCTTTTGTGTTACATAAATAATTTGTAGCTAGAAACCTTCCCTGCAATCCACACAACAACTCACCCAAGTTTCCTCGCAATCGGATTAATGGTATATGAACGCATACACGTATACACTACCACAATTGAGCAAGACTTTATGTGGTGAGATGACTACCACTACTGAACTGGTTCATCAAACTTACAAACTAATAGAAAAACATATTTTAAAAAAGTCCTCTCGGCACGCCGGAAGGCGGAGGTAGATTTCATCGGGCAAACTTGGGGATAGGCGAAAATAGGCAGAATATGCACGTTTTCGTAGAAGGATCAGACCTCATTTATCGCGAGAAAGTATTTTATAATTGGAGCTTAATTAACTTTGTTTTTCGTCATTTTATGCATATTTGAAACATTTCATTGTCTTATGGGGACGGTAACCTTCTTGTCATTTGGGGTACATTTTTATACTTGTGGTCACACTGTCCTTATGCAAGGTTTCGACACTGATGAGTAACTATGTAACGGTCTGTTACTTCTTCACGCAAAATTATATCTCCCGCAGAGATTTTGATTGGTTCCTCAGTTTAGGGACTGCGACAACGCGGTCATGTAACCCCGTGTACTTTGGGTGAGTGTAGAATCTGTCTGATAAACAGTGTGAATTGTGATGGCTGTATTAGTCTGTAATTCAGGTAAGGACAGCAGGCGGTCAATTTCAAGCAGTAGTTCCTGGTGCTGCTACCAGATACTACCGTCAACGACACCTAGCTGTGAACTTGGCCACGAGATGCCACCGCAACCAGCAACTTGCAACGAACGTTGGATCTTCCCCTCCAAAGGAAAGCATACTGAGGGATTTTTAGTGCTCTTAGAAAATCCGACGACTTTGGCCGGCTTTGAACCCGCGAACTTGGGCATAGAAGTTCAGCATACTGCCAGTTACGCCACCGAGGCCGCTTCTCACTTAGTCAGATAGAAAACTGAATGTGATCGCGTGCAAGTGCGTTGTCATGGCAACGTCTGATGGCTCATCCCTCGTCAATTTAGTAGTGTTGTCATGGCAACCTCTGATAGCTCTTCGCATTTTCTTATAATTCCGAAATAATTTTTCTCGTCCCTTGGCGTAATGGTGGGTCATATCAAAAATTCTTTCAGACAAAAGTTTTAGGTAATTATTAGGGGAATATTGCCCATTCTGTACGGTTTTGATATTGTGCCTATTAAGAGAGATATGATCAATGTTTCCCGAAAAACCCACTTCTTCCCACCCCTTTGGTCAATGGTTGGTGCTATCAAAAAACTCTTCAAACATAAATTTTTGGGCCTTATTCGACACATAATATGAACTTTGAATGGATTCGATATTTCAAGTATTAAGAGAGTTATAGCGATATTTCACTTTTTCAAAAAAAAAAAAAAAGCCCCCCATTTTCACCCCCGTCGACTGATTGTGCCCATTAACGAACTCGACCGAGATTTTATAGGTATACATATTATGTAAAAAATTCAAATTGATTGGTGCAAAGTTGCGGTAGTTATCGTGTCCACAAGAAAGTGATATATATACATATATATATGAAAATGAAAATCCACAGCCTGCTTCCAGTCTCCGACCGGGTCAGGAATGGAATGAATGAAGCCCCCATCTAGCGGCGAGGATATGAACTGTGCCGGCTGCCGAGGCCTGACGCACTCCTCTGGGGCAATGATTAAATGAATGACAGATGAAATGAAATGATAGTGGAGAGTGTTGCTGGAATGAAATTTAGACAGGGAAAACCGGAGTACCCGGAGAAAAACCCGTCTGCCTCCGTTTTGTCCAGCACAGATCTCACATGGAGTGACCGGGATTTGAACCACGGACCCAGTGGTGAGAGGCCGGCGTGCTGCCGCCTAAGCCACGGAGGCTTCGCACATATATATATATATATATATATAAATTATATATACACTTTTTAACTGACGGTGGTTTTGGGGTCTAGGGGATGTGAAACGTGAAGATATGTCGAAATTTTCCGGAAGTCGAAACATGGTACCATTGCAATAGTTAGCTTTCTAATGAAATCTACCTAAAATCACAGGCGGGGAAGAGTATGGTGTTGCTTAACTTCTGACACGATTGATTCAAGGGCCTTAAAACGTCATTTTCTGGTCCCGCACAGTTTCACCGAAGTACTCGTTGGGTTCCAAGGGGTAAGTATACAAAATTTGGTGCAGATCGGTGAAACGGTGCAGATTTGTGCCAAAGGGTCTAAATACAGGGAAGGGAGTGGTCTGTCCGAAATTTCAAGCAGTGTTACTCGTCGGGTTCCAATGGGTAAATATACAAATTTTGGTTGAGATCAGTGAAACGGTGTAGATTTGGGCCAAAGGGCCTAAATGCAGGGAATGGAGTGGTCTGTCCATAATTTCAAGCAGACAGTGTTACTCGCAGGGTTCCAAATGGTAAGTATAGCCTACAAATTTTGGTTCAGATCGGTGAAACGGTGTTGATTTGTGACAAAGGGCCTAAATGCAGGGAATGGAGTGGTCTGTCCGTAATTTGAAGCAGACGGTGTTACTCGCAGGGCACCAAAGGGTACGAATACGAATTTTGGAAATATACAAATTTTAGTTGAGATCGGTGAAACGGTGTAGATTTGGGCCAAAGGGCCTAAATGCAGGGAATGGAGTGGTCTGTCCGCAATTTCAAGCAGACAGTGTTACTCACAGGGTTCCAAAGGGTAAGTATACAAATTTTGGTTCAGATCGGTGAAACGGTGTGGATTTGTGCAAAAGGGCCTAAATGCAGGGAATGGAGTGGTCTGTCCGCAATTTCAAGCAGACAGTGTTACTCGCAGGGTTCCAAAGGGTAAGTATACGAATTTTGGTTCTGATCGGTGAAAAGGTGTAGATTTGGACCAAAGGGCATAAATGCAGGGAATGGGGTGGTCTGTCCGAAATTTTAAGTGGATAGTGTTACTCGCAGGGTTCCAAAAGGTAAGTATACAAATTTTGGTTTAGATCGGTGAAACGGTGTAGATTTGTGCAAAAGTGCCTAAATGCAGGGAATGGGGTGGTCTGTCCGAAATTTAAAGTTCACAGGGTTACCCGCAGGGTTCCAAAGGGTAAGTATACAAATTTTGGTTCAGATTGGTGAAACGGTGTGGATTTGTATACATAACAGACAAACAGACAGACAGACAGACAAACTTTGTGCTTTATATATATATAGATAGATATGTTTAAAAGAACAAGTTAAACATAAACTGCCTACTAAAAGAATAAGGAAGCTTGTAGTTTTACGTGACCGTTAATCTCGCGATCATGAGCCACGGGACCTCCTTTTATGTGCAATCCGAACCACAGGACATGGTATGTCACTTAGAAATTCTTACATGCATTGACCGGAAATCGAACCTGGTCTACCTTGGTGAGAGGCAAACAACTTGACCGCTGCTCCACCACACCCCCACTATAAAAATACGGGGGACGATAAAGCTGTTTCATGTGAATTTATATTCAACAGTTTTTGCATAAAAATCTTCCAACTGATGACCTATCTAACAAGTCTCATTCATGGTTTAAAGAAAGAGCAACGAACAAGTTGTGAAAATTAATGACTTGGTGTTCTCCAAATTCACTACCCAGGCTCAAGTATATTACTCAATAGACGCAGTTAATCGATAGTGAAGAAGCTGTTCATTACCCTACAGAATTCGTAAATTATTTACTTCCTTCTGGCTTGGCACCACACAAGCTTATTTTAAAAGTGGGAGTGCCTATTATATTGCTACGTAATTTACACCCACCAAAGTTATGCAATGGGACGCGATTGGTAGTGAAAACTCTGAAAAACTGTTCCATTAAAGCAACTATCTTAACTAGCTGTGGTACAGGAGAAACGGTCTTAGTACCCAGTATCCCTATGATTCCTTCAGATTGGCCGTATCATTTCAAACGAGTACAATTCTCAGTAAGAGTCTGCTTTGGCATGACTATAAACAAAGCACAGGATCATACACTTAGCGTGACTGGATTTGAGCTCAGTGGAGAAATGTTTTCCTCATGGACAGCTTTACGTGGCTCTATCACGTGTTACATCAAACCGAAATCTTTTCGTGTTCACTGCTGGAGGGAAAACGACTAATGTCGTATACAAGGAAATCTTATAAGGCCTCGGTTAAAAGTAGCCTATCATCTCGCATTCATAACTGTTCCCGGGCGAAGCCGGGGAGGGTTGCTAGTACAGTAGTTAAATAAATGAGTATAATAATTTGAAGTCACTGTGAGTTAAAAGAATACAATAAGGCTAAAGGCCATCTATACGAATGTTTCAGGCGTATTAGGGAATGTGTTAAGATCACATGGTGATCGATCGAAAACCTGAAATTAAGCTAAATGAGAGATGTGGACCTAAATTCATAGAAGTGATAAATAAGTGTGGTATCCTATTGCAATGTTTGATGAGGGTTTTATAATGTAAAAGTGATAAATGCAAGTACTTTTTAAATGAGGCATAATCGAATGGAAATCAGTTAAAGAGATTGTTAGAACACATTTAACCTACAAAAACAATAATAAACAAATGCACACGAGTATCGGTGTTTTTTCAAATCTAGTGCTGCCATCTACGATGCGCACACAATCCATACACAGTGTTTTGTTTTCAACCAGGGGGATGACAGTTCATAGGGAGCGCGTGGGTCGCGGTAAAGCTCTGCTCTGGATGTTCTGCCAACCAATGAAGAATTAATTTTAGCACTAAGGTTCCGTAGTTGGCACTCATGAACGCTGACATCAAACCGACTGGCGGAAGCGGGAATAGTCTGTTTTGATTGTTTTCCTCGTGGTATTGTTGGTTGTTTTGATTTGTTCGGTATTTTGATTATTTATTTGAATTGAATTGAGAGTCAATCATGCCCCTGCAAGGGAGGAAAAATTGCCAAGCACCGGGATGTAAGAATTATAATGATAGTAAGAACAATACGGCAATTTTCATCTTCCTGGTGTTGACCATGTGTAAAACTAGTGGGCAATATGCACTACTCTCGAATAAAAATATATAGAGAATAAATGTGTGCATTTCATCTCTTGTTTGTTTTCATACCCATTCTCCTTTGCATTGCAATACAATTTGTGGTTTAGGGCTACGGGGAGGGTTGGGTGGCAGCCGGCATGCTAGACAAAAAGTGAGGTTATGGCAATATAGTGTGCATTTGGACAGTTTTCTTTATACTCATCGAATATCCCAACAATTCTGTAGTGTAATGTTTAATTAGCCTAAAGGTGAATTAAGCTCTAGAACGGCATAACTGTGTCCTTCGTGACAAATCTATTGGCAACATTGATGAAAATGAAAATCCACAGCCTGCTTCCAGTCTCCGACCGGGTCAGGAATGGAATGAATGAAGCCCCCATCTAGCGGCGAGGATATGAACCGTGCCGGCTGCCGAGGCCTGACGCACTCCTCCGGGGCAATGATTAAATGAATGACAGATGAAATGAAATGATAGTGGAGAGTGTTGCTGGAATGAAATTTTGACAGAGAAAACCGGAGTACCCGGAGAAAAACCTGTCTGCCTCCGTTTTGTCCAGCACAGATCTCACATGGAGTGACCGGGGTTTGAACCACGGACCCAGCGGTGAGAGGCTGGCGTGCTACCGCCTAAGCCGCCAACATTGATATATATCAAAATTTATTTATTTATTTATTTTCCTATCTGGACGTATATTACAGCGCCTAGCGAAAAGCGCAGTTATGTTTGTGTTATTTTCATGAATAATTAATAACTCATCGCAGAACATACTGTTCAATTACGTGTAATAAAGGCTACTTTCATATGGCATTTTACTTTTTATGTTGCCAGACTTGCCGGAGCAGTACATAGCCTCAGGCGTTGCTCTCTCTCGGAAATTCTATAACCAAAAGTGACGAATCTCTTATAGTTTACATGATCCTTGGTTTTCAACCTTACACGCAATTCGGCTCGTTTTGTGTCGGGTCAAAAGTACCATGTTCTTTTGGAGTAAATAAATACTCGTTTGTTTAAACTGTTGTGTAATTGACTTTGCCCTGAGCCTGTTCCGCTGATAGGTTATGGGGCGCAGTGTCGTAACCGGAACACGAAATATTCAGTGTGAACAAAAATGACTTTAACCTCACCCCGCGTTCGGCTGCAAGCGCGGTCACGTTTTGTATCTTGAGATGGCTGCACACAGCGCGAGGATCGAACACAAAACTACGATACCTGGAAGCTCCAGATGGAAACCATCCTGGTGAAGAACGACATGTGGGAGTATGTTAGCGGTGTAAAACTCAATCCTGAACCAGCAGCCGACAGCCGCTGCCATGTTTGAATGGGACAGAAACGACAGGAAACTGAAATCCGACATTATCTTGGCCATCTCAACTTCCTAACTCAAACAGGTAAATAATTGTGAAACCTCACGAGCCATGTGGACGAAATTGCGCGATATCTATCAGTCGCAAGGACCAGCGCGGAAGGCAACAGTCCTGAAACGGCTCCCCTTGCATAAGATGGCGGACGGCGGGGACATGTGCGAGCACCTCAACTAGTTTTTCGACACTGTTGACAAACTCGGCGACATGGAGATAAACATCCACCCAGATCAACTGGCGATAATGTTGCTGTACAGCTTGCCGTCGTCCTTCGAAAATTTCCGCTGCGCCATTGAGTCACGGTGACGAGCTGCAAACCCCTGTAGCTCTGAGCCAAAATCACGGAGGAGGGCGAGGCCCGAAAAAATGGAACATCCAACGATGGATTCGCCGTCATGTTCGAAAAATAAAAAAAAATCCCGCAAAAGAAGAATTCGCTGCATCACAAAGACAAGGACGGAAACCAAAGAAAAAACAAACCAAAGTGTCAAATCTGCAAGAAAATCGGCCATAAACCATCGGATTGTTGGTACGGCAAGAAAAACAAAAAATCCAACGAGGAACAAGCAACGGAATCCGGAAACGTCTGCTACCACGTCGGCAATGGTGCTGCCTCGATAAAGCAGAGTCGTGACTGGTGACTCGACAGTGGAGCCACTACACACCTGTGTCGCAACCCGGAAAGTTTTCGTCAACTCGACATCAACAAACGCGCTACACTCAATCTTGCAAATTACAGTTCAACTCCGATCACCGGAAAAGGGACAGTTTCATTCAAAACCGAAGTGTCGGGGACCGAAGTGGATGTGCCTGTTCATCATCGGTACAGGGAAGATGCTGTGCTGATCGGAGCTTAGATCGACGACACCCAAATAAGGGCTTCTCAAATAGAACGTCAACTGGGGGAGCACTTCCGAATATCGTATCTTGGCCTCACCAAGTGCTGCCTGGGCATCGAGATTTGTCAAACCGATGGACGAATCACCCTGGACCAGAAAGGATATATTCAGGAACTCCTCAACCGATTCAACATGACCGAGAGCCGGACCGTAACAACCCCTGTGGACACCCAACACCAGGTTGCCGAAAAACCTGAATCTTTCCGAAGACGACGAAAAACTCCCATACAGGGAGCTGGTGGGAGCCTTGACATACCTGTCCATCTCCACCATGCCCGACATCGCCTTCGCCGTCAGCTACTTAGGCCAATTCAACAATTGCTACGGACCTCAGCACTGGACCGTAGCGAAACGTGTCCTACGATACCTCAAGGGGACACCGAACGTCGGCCTATCCTATGAACGTGACCATCAACCTCTCAAAGGCTACGAGGCCGCGGGTAGCTGCACCGAGGATCGTCGATCGTATACGGGCTACATTTTCATGCTCGGAGGAAGCCCGATCTCCTGGGACGCCAGAAACAACATACTGTCGCCCTATCCACTACAGAAGCGGAATATATGGCCTTAGCAGAGTGCACAAAGGAAGCCATATACCTACAGCGACTTCTACGAGAGCTGGGGCTCGACGACCTGTCCAAACTCACGGTCTACTGTGACAACCGCAGTGCACTCAAACTCGTCGAGAATCCCGTGTTTCACGCCACGACGAAACACATCGACATAAAGCATCATTTTGTACGAGATGCAATCCAAAGCAAATCTCTCATCGTGGACTACGTCCCAACGTTGGACCAGATTGCAGATTTCCTGACGAAAGGTCTTCCAAGACCCAAGCACAGCTGGTGCACGAAGGCTGCAGGACTCCAGATCCAGCCATGAGAAGAAATCTTAATACCTCACTCGAGGGGAAGTGTTAGAACACATTTAACCTACAAAAACAATAATAAACAAATGCACACGAGTAACGGTGTTTTTTCAAATCTATTGCTGCCATCTACGATGCGCACACAATCCAGACAGTGTTTTGTTTTCAACCTTACACGCAGTTCGGTTCATTTCGTGTCGGGTCAAAAGTACCATGTATTTTAGAGTAAATAAATACTCGTCTGTTTAAACTGTTGTGTAATTGACTTTGCCCTGAGCCTGTTCCGCTGATAGAGATAATGAAGACTTTTAGTCCACGATTTAATTTTGTAAATTATAAATATATACTTTATTGCGCACAATGTGCATGAACGTGGTTCTTACGAACCATCATTAATACAAAATTTTATCGTTGTCACTGTAAATGCCTTTTTCCGAGGGGTGTCCATATATTTCTAATTTTCACAGAATTTCGTCAGAGACACCTCTCTGCACTTGCACGTCCTCACGTGGTATCTGTCGCAAGGACCCTTACAAAGCTTGCACACGCATAGTTCGTCTGGTTGGTGATAGACGTCTCTCATGCAGATCCGGTGGTGGAAACCATGGACCGCAAAGCGCGTCAAGATATGTCTCAGCTCGTAGGATCCTTGCATCCAGTCCTGTGTAGTCATAGCGTCCGTCGTATAAAATTCATGCCAAATGTCATTTCTCTTTGCTGTCATGAGACGCAAATACTCCCCAAATCCCGGTGTGTGGGGCAGAAACATCTGTAATCTGACTTCTTACATAAAGGGTAGTTCCCCTGTCATGACACACACAAGCCGCGAGGGCGTGAACTTGGATAGGCATAAGGCTCTTTTTAGATACATTGCCTTGATCCTTTCCAGCGTTGCCAGATGTCTGTGCCTAAGATGTTTCCAAATACTTTCCAGGCCATACATCGCGACTGGTGCTATTTTTAACCAAAAAAGTCGTATTGCCGTCTTCAGGGATAGGCTGCGTAGATGCTCGATGTCGCTCATAGCCGTCAGTGCAGCGTCTAGCCTCTCTCTCACGTGCATCGTGAAGACGTTCCCAGATGTCTGCATAGTCACCCCCAGGTACCGGAAATGGGAGACTGTAGTCAGGGGGGTGCCTTTGTAATGAAACGTCGCGGGCTTTCCTCCCCTTCTGAAGGACATAGTGACTGTCTTCGTCTCGTTCAAACTCATTTCGTTATCTTCGGCCCATACTGCTACATTGTTCACGGCGGATTGTAGGTCTTCTGCACTTGTAGATGTCATTACCATATCGTCTGCGTACATATACATTTTGACATTGGGTGGAACTATTGTAGTGACGTCAGCTGTTGCTATTGTAAACAATATCGGACTGAGAGGATCGCCTTGAAGGACTCCGTTCGTTTGCTCGATTGGTTCAGAAGTGATGATACAGTCAGTGATTTCTATTAGATTACTACTCAGCAGATTCCTAATGAATCTAGCTAAGTAGCTAAACTCGCCTACCAATTTCTCAAGCTTGTCGATGATAATTTGTCTGTTAAGGGTGTCAAAAGCTTTTTTGTAGTCAATGAATACAGCATGCAGTTTCCTCCGTGGAAATGTTAAAGCTTCCTCAATATCTAACTGTAAACATTGGATGGCTTGTGTGGCAGATCTACCCTTTCGAAACCCGAATTGTTCGTCAGGTATCCACCCTTCAATCGTGGACGTGAGGCGCTCGCAAATTAATTTTGTGAGGATTTTCAATAACGAACACTCAAGGGCAATCCCCCTGTATGAGTTCGGGTCCCCGCTGTCGCCTTTCCCTTTGTACAACATTTTAACTGTCGATTTCCTCCAGTTCGCGGGAATTGTACCTTTACGTAGGCATCCGTTAAATAGAGAGGTTACACATCTTTTCAATTGTGTTGTGGATTCCTTCAGATGCTCATTGAAGATGTTGTCTGGTCCACAGGCTTTATTGTTCTTACTATTGGTAATGGCTTTCAACACCTCTTCCTCGGTAAAAAGTTCGGGTTATTCTGCTACTGTAAGGTCTCCCTCTGGTCGCGGAGCGGGGCGAGTGTCCCGGTCTTGAAGGACCAACGTTAAGTGATCTTTCCAGGTCTCTATCGATATATTTCGCTGAAATTTAGGTTGTCTAGAGTTTAGAGCCTTATAAGGGTGAGTTTCTGCTTCTTGTATGAGTTTCTTTTCTTGTATGTTTTGGAACAATTCCTTTGCTTCTTTAAGGATGAGTTTGTACCGTCTCCTTATGTCATGGTAACTCCTCAGATTGCTTTCTAAAGGTGTCATTCGTACCTGATGAAGGGCTGCTAGAGCTTCTCTACGTGCGAAGTAACAACCTCTGTTAAACCACACCTGTGACTTCCTCTTGGATTGTACTCTGGGAAGTACTGCCTGCAAGATAAGTTTTTCCAAATTCACCGTTGCGTTGTCCAGGTCTCCGGATGCTATCACATCTAATACTGTATCAATATCCCTGTCTCTTAAACTTGTGGCGTCTATTACCCTAGATAGCTTTATGAGAGATTTCTTCTCTGTTCTCCTTTCCTCGGACAGTTCGAAGTTGGTCTCTACTGGGATATGTTTCCTTAGCGTCTCCCCTGTCGTGGTTTGTGTGACAGACTTGATGTTTACGTTATTGGTTAGTACGATGTCTATAGCACTAGACCCGTTGTGACATAAGTACGTTAACATGTTATTATCATTCACCAAGGTTAGTCCTTCCCCTTCTAAGTATTCTAACACCGAGTTTGTTTTGAGCGAGGGCTTGTCGATACGGCAATTTAAATCTCCGGCTATTATAAGGGTATCATGTGGCTTCACTTTCTCCATTGCTAATGTGAGTTCTTCTATGATTTCACTTGATGTATTTTCTGGTTGTAAATACATTCCTAATATAGTACAGACACTTGTTTTTACCATTAGTGTATTGTCTGTTTTATACAAGACTGAGAAAGGTGAAAGTTGTGCCTTTAAGATGCATGTAATGCCTCCAGAGGGTCTTCCTCTGGCCCCTTGTTTGGCGGGAACATTAATGGTATAAGCCGTCTTATACGGCCACTCTCTTGTCAAAAAAGTTTCTGTCAGTATTACTAAATCGTACTGGTCGAAGATATCTGGGGCTAAACTGATAACCCCCATGAGTCCCTCAACGTTCCAAAGGAGGGTTTTCAGTCTTCTCGAAGGTTCTGTACTTCCTAGGTTCAAGTTACTGCAGGACGACTCCTTCGTTCCGTGGTCTTCTTGGTGATCGAAAGGGACGCACAAGAACTCTCTTAGGCCAAAAGTCCGCTTGTTCAACTTCCTCTAGGTGCTGCCAGGATATCCCCAGTTTGAAAGCCTTGTTAGTTCCTAGGGTGTCCAACTCTTCACACGACATGATACCGTCAATTCCTTTCGAAGACATGAATTCCTTTACCCTCTCGTTAGTCGCGTTTGAAGAGAGGTGACCCACATATAGCCAGGCAATTCCTTCTCCGGCTTGAATGATGGAATTAGATTCATTTGTTCCTATGATGATGTGTCGGCTTTCTTTATATCTGTTCCTCCTCCTCCTGACTGTCTCCCAATCCTTCTCTTCCTCCTCACCTCTGTCATATGTCTTGTCATCTCTTTGGAAGCCATGGCCTACCTGATAGACATCCGCAGTACCATTAAATCCTTTGTCTTCTTTCGCGAGGTTTGTGTAAAGTATGACCTAAGAGACATCCATATTTCTTTAGTTGAAATTAGTTAAAAGGAGATCAAAAGAGATATCATTTTTTCCCTTTCCTTTGGATATTTTCATAATTACACCTGCTCACAAATGAACTTTAAAATGGAGAGGTGAGATGATTGAAGTAACTGTCGTAATAGTAATGTGATTTAGCTCAGATCTCCGTAAGTTGTATTATATCGAACGTTAAGACGCCCGAAGATTTTTGTCCCTGATAATCTATTTTTGCCTTAGCGTCAATTCTTTTTTATGGCACATCAAGACTAACTTCGAAGAATCTCCGAGTGGAGGCAAATTTCTGTGATTTATTTGTGTGGTTTTATAATAAATTGGTGGATGAGTTTTATCTTAACAGCTGAGTTCTATATCATCCTTGCTTTTTGCTATACTTGGGTGTTCATCGGATCAATTTCGACATTAGCCCAGTTGAACCCTATCCTAATTAAGACACTGGGATTATTTGAATCTCGTCCCCCGACATTTTCTTTTGTCCGGAATTGATTCGACTATTAAGGGTTGTTATTTAATTCTAGTTGTACCGAATTATGGGTGCTGATTGGCGTGTTGTGTCGGGCCACCCAATCTGAAGCCAGATTATAACACAGTATGTTCTGTTTTGTTGATTCGTGCCACCATATGCACTACACGCCATTATTCGAAACAAACTCCGAAATAACCTTGCACAATGAAGTCACAGAACACCACATACAGGTTACGCCCACTTTGGACTCGGCGCTTCGCTTCACTGAAACGAGCTCTGGGCAATTCCTCTCTTTCTTTCCTCTATGACAAATACATGAAATGCCATGTATTTCGACATAACATGAAAAACGTATGTATTTTTAACTGTTGAAAGAAATTTGGCAGTTTCCCGTTTGAATAAAAACATGAAATATTTGCAAACAGATGAGTATTTTTCTACAGATAAGTGCTTCTTAATATATTCAGTTTTTCAATGCTTTACAATGTATACCTATACAAGTAAACCCACGCAGTTCAAGCATGGGTGCTGCAGGATTTTTCCAGGGCGGGGGTAAGTAATATTTTTCATTCATTTACCAACCTGTCACTAGGTGGTGATGAGACGTACCTCCCCCCCTCTCTCTCTCTCCCCTCCCTCCGCAATTTAGTTTTATTTCTTACTTGCTTCGTGTTATTCATTAATTGGCTACTCTAAACACGTTGGGTACATTATCTTAATGGCATAAATGGGAGAAATATATTTTTTTTAGTTCAGAGATTTTGTCATAATGTTCATTTCTTGAAAAGAGGTAAAATAAAAATCAAGCAGTTCATTAAAAGTGTACTGTTAATCCAGTTCGCCGATTTTCTAAATAACTGGAGATACCGTATCTTCAAATAATCCCAAATTAATAAGTTAAATAAAAATGAGGAATTATCCCTACATCTATAATTAACTCCAATTTATGAAACCAACTGGTGTGCGCCCATGAGTTCAAGCGTAGTTCCGCAAATAGTCACGTGGAGTACAGTTGTAATTCAGTTGACTATTAGGTAGCCTACACCACTAACACGCTATATAGTGGCCATTGATGATAATATTTCACGATGATTATAGTGGGAAGAACTTCTAGGAAAGGTACTGACTGAACAGTATGTACCAAAATCTAGTGTATTATGTTCGCAGATATATAAGGTGCGTTCAAAAAGTAACGAGCCGGAGGCTGGAATGCGCAAACCGGCGACGACATCGGCTAATCGTGGCGTGAGCGTGTAACGAGGTGTGGTTCCGACCAGAGCATGGAAGGCCACATCCCATCGCTAGAGGGCACGCGTGCACGTCACGTGATGATACAAAGCGAGCAGCAGCATGCATCAATCGTCCAACCAAGGCCAAGACAGTGGGCCATTCGACATGCTTCCTGGTGTGGTTGAAGACTGTGGGGCACCCATTGGGCACTCACTTTCCGCAAGTGCAATCGTTCCTTCGTGATGGTGTGCACACTTCCGACGCTCAATCCAACCACGGCGGCTGTGGCGTTCACTGTCACTCGGCGGTCCTGGGTAATGAGTGCATCAACTAGCTGGACGTTGTCATCGGTAATGCAGGGGGGTGCCCCAGACCGGGCATCATCGGCTAAAGACACCCGTCCTTCCTTGAAGCGCTTGTGCCACGCCTTGACCCTTGCAAGGGACATGCAGTGTTCGCCGTACACTTGTGACATTCGACGATGAATGTCCGTTCCCCCTCCTCCTTTCGCTGTCAGAAACCGAACAACACCTCTTTGCTTTTCGTTTGACGTCTCCATGTCACTGTTTGCAATGCGACCGGCAGCGTTGGACGATTGATGCATGCTGCTGCTCGCTTTGTATCGTCACGTGACGTGCACGCGTGCCCTCTAGCGACGGGCCGTGACCTTCCACGCTCTGATCGGAACCACACCTCGTTATACACGCCACGATTAGCCGATGTCGTCACCGGTTTGCGCATTACAGCCTCCGGCTCGTTACTTTTTGAACGCACCTTATAAAACAAATGAACCTGGATTACAATAGCAATCTACGAGACCAAAGGAGGGTTAGGTTCGAACTCTGAGATATCTGACGATTGCCATTCAGAAATGACACGCTCGTTTTAAACAACGGTTTAGTGAACAATTACTGCCAGACCTCCGTCCACATTCAGTCATTATGGACAATGCGAGCATTCTCTCAGTGCAAATTAACAAAGCTCCGACCACTAATAACAAAAAGGAAGCTTTCAGTTTTACGTGACCGTTAATCATGCGATCATGAGCCAAGGGGCCTCCTTTTTACGTGGAATCCGAACAACAGGACATGGCATTTTACTTCGAAAATTTCACATGTATTGGCCGGGAATCGAACCCCGGTCCACCTTGGTGAGAGGCCAACAGCTTGACCGCTGCGCCACCACGCCTCGAATAACAGAAAGGCTGACATTATCGGTCATGTCACAACCCATCACAAACCAGAGTGAAATTGTTACTTCACAAATCGCGCATTGTACTGCGCCCGAAGAAACCCATCAGTACTTATATCCAAAGCCCGAAAAAGGATTGCAGACATGTAAGTTACCCAGCTCACAAGCTTAACATGCCTACTAAGTAAAATTGGGAATTCCAGGAACATACAGGATAGATATTATTCGTAAAGAAAATAGTACTACTAGACAAGGTACAAATTTCTACTATTATTTACATTTAGAACAATCGAGAAAACTCCAATCTCGAGGGGTGATAAGGTCTAATCTATAGTGAGCGCCTGTATCTATACCTCGTAGTACTATTTTCGACGATGACGACAATGAAAACGGAATCAGTTTAGATAAAAATTGACTAAGTTCTAAAAAGCACTAGCCGTTTATTAAGCTAATAAAATAAATAACAATTGGCTTCCTCCCTTAATATTGTGTCTCCCTGACACTTCAACAAAAATAACTGCAAAGATAAATTTGCACGTGGCATTACTATCGTAAGAAAATGTGAAACGGCGTGACATTAAGTATTGCCCTATTTTATACAGGTCCGCTTCAACTATGAACCGTAGTTCCGTATCTAATCAAATGATTCATGAACTATGTGCATATATACATTCTTTTATGAATTTCAAATTTTACACTTCATAACGTCGAAGATTAAATTTTCTTCCTCCAATAAGTCTTTCATCTACTCCATTTCTCTTAAACATCAAATTCAAATTCAAACAAACATACACCGCAACTATCGTGTTGAAAGTAATAAATACTCGTCATAATCAATTGAACATAAGTGACAAACATTTAAGCTAAGCACAGTTCCTTTTTACCTTTATCTATATATCATGAAATTCTGAAATAAGTGCTGAAATTCTTTACTGAGTTAATCTTCTGATAAACGTGTATACTGTAAGTGCACGGCATTAACCTTCGTTTCCACACTTCTCCTCCATAATTATACAACAATTACTTTCTCTCTTAAACACCCTGTACAGAATCTTCCTTTACTACACTCTCATAACTTCACAATTATTGCATTCAATACTAGAAAAACTTAGAGACTCCCCTGCGTCCCTTCGTAAACTTACGTAACTCCTTTACGTTCATATCTACTTAATCTGCACGGTAATTCAACTATAAACTTCTACTTCAATACATATACTTCCTTTACTTAACATTTCTCCTCTATAATTGATACAACATCGCCTCGTGCTCGTAATTTCATTTCTGTAATAAATCTCTGTACTTTCACCTTTCTAATCACCCTGTGATTTAATTTCGTTAACTTTCCTCTTCACGTGTTTAAATTCAGCTTTATTTTATTACAACTTTTCAAGAAATATCAGTAAATATTCATATTCTTAACAAAAGATATAAGTTTGACTTCATTCCATTAATATTTGTTTAACAAATTCATTTATGTTTTTTAACGCTCTAAATTTCATTAGACATATGTGTTTAAGCTTTTCGTAATACTTTCGTTCATAATAAATTTCTGACACTCGAATCAACATCATGAGTTGTCGAAATATTCTTTACACTTCGTGACATTACTTCTTAAGTATACTGTACTTAAATTTGCTCCAATAAATTTCATTTTACTTCATTTACAATCTTACTCCTTCTTTACTTCGTTCAACGTTCTATTCCTTTTAAATAGTTCACTCTACATTCCATTTTTATTTTTAACGCTCTAAATTTCTTTAATACAATTCCTTTCAATAATTTGCTTTCCTCTAAACAATTCATTTATATTCCTATTTTAACGCTCTAAATTTCATTAGACAATTGGTTCTAAGTTACTCTAAACAATTCCTTTATATTCCTCTCAATTCCTTTATATTCCTCTCAATTCCTTTATATTCCATCGCTGCGATAAAACAGATTTAATTAAATTAAATCTAACGCAAGTATGAAAATATTTACAAGATTTTACTTTAATATAACCTTAGTGTTAATAGCATCATCATCATCATGCCAAAATTTCGTCCAAGTGACTGAAATTTTTCAAGAAATACGGCAAAATAAATCCGTAGAAAAATATGAAAAATCACAATAACAAGATCTACACAAATTTAATTACATTGACAAAATTATACGTTTTAAATAATGCAGTTAAGAAAAATGCTGTTGAAAATTATGCGGTTGGTCAATTGGATAATCACACAACTAAACTACAATTCTACATTCTGTCTGTTAGGTAGTCAGCCCGAAGGCTGGTTGGATCCTCAAAAAGTACCGCCGTTACGTTATGTGAGTAGATACCCACAAAAACCCAAGGCAGCACTATTTTGAGGCGTTCTAGGCAAGAAGAGGAGTGAGGTAGTTTGCCATTGCTTTCCTCACAATTCTACATTATAAAAGGCAATTTTCTCACTACCTTGTGTTGACTTCTGTACTGCTGAAAATACTTGCATCGCTCCTTCCAAACCAAACTTGTCATGTTCATAGCAATGTCCACAGCTATGAAGACCAGTTTTGTGACAGCAGCAGCTGGGCTCGCGGTGAATGACCTCGCTGTGTACAGCTCTGCCAACTCCCGTCTCTCTTTCGCTCGAAGTAGGCCGGCTTCGATTCTCCATCTCTTCAGAATAGACATCATGGTTTCTTCAGAATAGACATCGGTTTGCTTCAGAATAGACATCGGTTTTCTTCAGAATAGACATCACGGTGTAATACTGTCGTTTATGCAAGCGTTTCGTATCTCAAGATGTGTTAAAACTCTCGTAGAAAAGTATGAGTTTTGCTCGGTGATGTTGCGCTTTGCGTAGATATTTGTAGCGTCTTTCATGCTAGTGAATCTGGAATTCAACTGACATCCTTGAAGTCTTCAACTTCCCCATGCTTACCTTAGCACATGTTAATATTCTTATTCTTGACAATATACTTGAGACCTCCCCGTTGCTGCCTGGTAACTTGCATTTTCAATACAATGTTCAAATAAGCTTTTACACGTAGAAATACTTAGTAGCTTCTTGTCGAAAATGTTTCTAGCTATATGGAACACTTTACATAAGCACTGCAATATATAGTTGTAGCTTGCTCCCAAGTTACTGAAATTACACTCTTCCTTACTTCCAACCTTTATGAACCGTAGCACTATTTGAAAGATACTCGTTTATGCTCGAGGTCTTGTCTCGTTCAAATCTCAATTGGAAAGAACTCTCTCGTCCTGCTCTCCGCATTCCTCAAGTTCCCGTCTCTATTCCTCTCCTCCCGTGGTGTGACGTAACTTCTACCACCTCTCCTGACTTCCGTCCGCAGTTCGACCTTCGCCTCTTCCCCTCTCTCATGACGTAACTCTCGCTTCAAGTGGCGTGATCTTTCTCGTAAAGTGAACCTCCCACTTTCGTATAATGGAATATATGTCCATCTTTAAATCATTCCTACTTCCTTGCCTTTTATAAATGCATAAGATCTATAGTATTTCACTCATTTCCATACAGTTTTTCCCATATTACTCAAATTTTTAATAAATAAATTTTTTTATCCACTCATTTATTTTCTGGGGTCTTGGTTCATCTCCCGATCAGTTCTTGAGTAATGACCTTCAATAAATTCTGGCGCATTTCCCCGTTGCTAATTTAAAGTAAAGTATAGCCTGTACTTTCTTTAATACCAGTGATTTCTCTGCTCTTGAGACTGAATTTATTGATTTTTACTGTATCTGTGGGTAAAATCTTTTCAACTTGGAATGGTTGAATTTTCCAATGGATCTATTATCTTCCACTCTTACAATTTTATAGCAATTATTTCCATAGACTGTATCTACTTTGAATGGTCCTCTGAACAGGTTACTGAATTTGATATACACTTTCTTCAGTACGTCAGCTTTCACAGGAATCCTGACTAATACAAGGTCTCCTTCTCGTAACGGTCCACTGAATCTCTTCCCTTCTAAACGTTTTAATCTCTTCTCAGCCGCTTTGTTTAACTGGATCCTCGCTTCTTCGATTCTCTGGTCCATCGGTGGTTCGTTATCTTCCGGAATATTGAAGATTCCGTCCCATGGTCGTACCGGTTTCTCTTCAAAATGTAACATGATTGGAATATCGTTGGTGCTCTCATGTCTCGTATTATTGATACAAAATTCCACTAGAGGTACAATCTTTACCCAATTCGCATGATTATCTGCACTATACAAGCGAATGTACTTTGAAAATTCCAGCATTGTTCTTTCAATAGGATTCGTCTCTGGGCTTCTAACTGATGAAAATAGGTGAACAATATCCAACCTATCCATCGCTCCCTGAAATTCTGCAGAAGTGAATTGCGTTCCATGGTCTGTTAATAGCCTCTCTGGTTTTCCTAACTTTGGAATAATGTTCCTCTCCAGGTGATATAAAACATTCCTCGTTGTTGCTTTCTGCATGGGATTTAGCATTACAATTTTGGAGAATACATCCATTGTAACTAACACATACTGGTTTCCTCTGTCTCCTTTAGGTGCAGGTCCAAAAATATCCTGACTAAACAATTCCAATGGTTTCGTCGGAATAATCGCTTTAGGTCTCTCCTTCAATAGTTCAGAATTATATTTATTCTCCTGACAAAGTTCACAAGATCTGATTACTATGGTTATGGATTCTCTCATATTAATCCAGTAGAATTTTTCTAACATGGTATAGTATGTTTTGTCAGTTCCTCCATGGCCTATACTTTTGTGTACTAACCAAATTAGTGGCACAATAAGTTCTGGAGGAATAGCAACTCGTACTTTCGTATGTCTGGCATCAATGTATTTACATACCGTTTCTCCCACGAGAATATAGTGTCTAGCTTTCCTTCTCGTTTCGAAGTATGAGGCGTGCCTCCTCGTCATTCTCCCTGACAAAAATCGATAAATGTTCCTGAATGGTGCATGCTTCTTTTGAAAAAGAGGAATTCTTTTCAACTTATTCAGCGTTTCTTGATCTTCAGCATCTGTCTGGATAACATTAACTCTCACATCTCTCTCAGGAATCGGATGTCTGGAAAGAATATCTGCTAGAAGGTTGTCTTTTCCAGGTACATGAACTATCGTGGCATCAAATTGTTGTAAAAACATGGTCCATCTTGTCATCCTATCGCTTGACAAGTCTGACTTCAACATGAATTCTAGTGCTTTATGATCCGTTCTAATTATGATTTTGTGTCCCAGCAATAATTTCTTCCAATTTTGTAGAGCATTTATGACGGCTAAAGCTTCAAGCTCCGTCGTGAAGTAATTCAACTCGTGTGTGCGTAACTTCCTACTGCTGAATGAAATATAATGAGGATTTCCATCTTGATCCTTCTGATATAAGACTGCACTAATACCGACTCGTGAAGCGTCTGTTTCTATGATGAATGTTCTTTCAAAATCTGGGTACTCCAACTTGATGTTATCTCTGAGCATTTCCTTTGCTTGAATAAAGGCATTCTCAGCAGCTACATCCCATTTCCATCTATTGTTCTTCTTTAGAAGCTCATGTAGAGGTGCCATGATTTCTGAATATCGTGGACAATGACTACTGAAAAACTGACAAAGACCCGCAAAAGCTCTGATGTCTTTGATTTTCTTGGGTGTTGGAAATTTCAAAATTGCTTCAATCTTGTCTTCTTTCGGATGGTAACCAAATCTGTCTATAGTATGCCCAAGAAAGTTGATCTTTTCTTGAAAGAAATGACATTTATCCAACTTCACCTTGATGTTTGCACTTCTAAGGTTATCAAATAGCTTCGTCAAATGCATGAAATGTTGCTCTGGTGTCTCTGAAGATATGATGATATCGTCCACGTAGCAAATAGCAAATTGTTTCACTTCTTCACTCAACTTGTCATCCAAGGCTCTGATAAGTGCTGGACTTGAATTTACCAATCCATATGGTACTCTTTGGTATACATAACAGGTTTGATTGAACATGAACCCTGTATAACATTTGCTGTCTTCTGTAAGCTCTATTTGATGAAATGCTGCAGTTAAATCAATCACTGAGAAACAGGTTTTATTCTTGAATCTCCTCAGTAGTTCTCTAATTTTCGGTGGCCTGTCGAATTCTTTCAGCAGAAGAGTATTTATGCCCCTGGCATCTAAACATAGTCTAAGACTACCATCTGCTTTCTTCACAACAGTGAGTGGATTTAAATAAGGAGTGGTTTGCTTTCTTATAATTCCTTCCTTTTCCATGCCTTTTATGAGCTCTGTCACTTCAGCTTGATACTTCTCCGGAATTGGATACAATTTCTTCCGATAAGGTGTGTCGTCAGTTAGCTTAATCTGATATTTATATCCTCTTATAATACCTGGCTTGTTATCAAAAATGTCTGCATAAGTCGTGACTAATTCTTCCAACTTCTCCCTCTGATCTTCAAAATTCTCAATCTTTCTGCCATAGTGAGGTATTCCTTCTGCTTCGATTTCCATAACAATCTTCACAAGATTTTCTTCTGTAGTTTCGTCAAACAAACTACACTCATTCTCATCCTTCGTCGTATCCTCTGATTGATGTAGGCCTTCATTAAATCTTATGACTCCATTTCGTAAATCGATTACAGCTCCAGTCTTGGTTATAAAATCAATGCCTAAAATAGCATCAAAATTAATCTGGCTCAAGACTATGAATATCTGCTCATATCTGTGTTTATTTATAGAGAATTCCATTAGTGCTTGGACTTTACATTTCATGGTCTTGTCGTTAAATACGCCCCTGACTTTAATGGTTGAAACAGGCATTGCTATAAGTGAATTTCCATTCTTCAATCTGTGAAAACAGTTCTCTGATAAAATTGATGCTGTTGCTCCCGTATCTAGTAGTGTTCTCAGGCATTCTCCTGATATGATTTCTATAATCGGTAATCTCGCTACTCTATCTGTTTTCGTCTCTTCTCTCTCATATAGAAGATCTTCATTCGTGGCTTCATACAATTCATTAATTTGGATCTCATGTCTGGTTACGGTGCTGTTTTCTTCTCCTTTCACTTTTTGGAATTTGACGTTTTTTTTGTGCCCCTCCTGGGTCTTCATTCCTTCTATCTCTGCTTGTTCCAGGTTGAGGTTCTTGATTCCGGTTAGGCTGTCCTTGATCTTGGTCTCTCGCATTCCTTTCTCTGAGATTCCTTAGGTACTCCTGACTTTCTCTTTCCCTGTCATCATAATACCTTCTTACATTGTTATTATTCCTCCAACCTTGATTTTGTTGTTGCTGTCTTGAATAATTACTCGTGTTTCTCCAGTTCTGATATCCCCGATATCCATAATTATTCGTAGGGTTATTTCGATTATAATATCCCTCTCTACGATAATCATTGTTCCTGGTGTAAAGTTATTCCTCCATCTTTGATTTTCATATGGCCTTCCTTCTCTAGGTCTCTGATAATCTGGTCGAAATCGATTCTGCCCATATATCCTGGATCTCGTTGGACCTACTCCATTTTTGTTCTCCTCTGTTTGCTGCATTTGATCGATGTGAATGGTGTGTATTTCTCTCGGTTCCTGGTTTCTACTTCTCTGGTTGTGATTTCCAGTTGAGTTGGTGGATACATTAGACGTGTGATCCAGTCTTCTCAAAATTTCCGCCATTCCTTCTAGAGTTTTCACGTTTGCCGAAATGAGGTGTCTCCTAACTTCTGTTGGTAGCTGACATGAAATAGCGTGAACCAAGTCTTCTTCCGCCAAAGGGGGTTGCAAATACTGCAAGCGTGCTAATTGTTTCGTGAAGAAACTTGCGTATTTCGTAGGACTGGAATATGCATACTTCTTAGAATAAATTTCCGCTCGTATATCCTGTTGAAGTTCCTTGCTCCAAAATCGTTTTTGCAGAGCTATGGCGAATTCTTCAAATGTCTGATATGTGTATCTGAAAGCTCTGTGCCATACTAATGCTTCTGAATCTAAGTATTTTTCCACGACTCTCATATGTCTTTCACGAGGTATCCTATTGTCTTCTAAATACGACCTCATGTCTCTCAGAAATTCTACTGCAGTAATATTGCCTACTCCGCTGAATTTGTTCGGTTTCTCATCGTTATTCTTTATTACGACGATATTGGCATTTGATCTATTTTGGTAAGTTTCAAAATTTCCTCCAAATTCCCCTATTTCAGTGTGAAATGGCTCTTGACTGAAGTTAAAATTAGACTTCGGAATTTGCTGTTGACTACTCTCGCTTTCCTTATCCTCTTCTATCCTGTCTGTCCTAGCCTCTAATCTTCTTATTTCTTCTTTTAATTTTTCATCTCTTGCTTGAAAAAATTTCGTCAAGTCCTTTCTGATGTCCTCCCTGACTTCGGTTCTTAACGTTGATGAAAATGTAGCATCTCCTATCGTAAGTGACCTTAATTGCTGTTCAATTTCTCTGATATCCTCATCCTGTTTTGATCGAATTATCGCTAGTTCTATGCTTATCCCATCGACCGTACATTTAATTTTGTCAAATTCATTTGAGTTAGTTAAATCTGTTTTATTAACAATCTCTGTCAGCGTGGCTACGTTATTAATTTGTAATGTATCTATCCGCTTAGATAGATCTTCCCGTACCTTGCTAACATTAATATTGGAACATAACTCTATAGCTTTAATGTCATTTGCTAATTTGTGATGTATCTCTGATATGATTTGAGTTGTGACTGTTACGACCTCCTCCTTCATGTCCGTAACTGCCTTTCCAATGGAAGCATTTATATCTACATTTATACCCTCTTCAATCAGTTTACATTGAACTTCCAATTTGACCTGCAATTCACCAACAGTGCCATTTACATACCTGCCAACTTTTGAAAAGGGCTATCAGTAAAACTCACGCGCGACAAAAAATCTAACGATTTTCGACATACCCCGGCTTGACGAAAATAATAATACTTCTGGGCTACAAAATACAATAATTCATGCTTTAAACAGGATACTTCAATGAAATCATATCTATTTACATGATTTGTAGATGAACATAACAATCAAGAATAAATCCATGTTAATCAGCAGCAGGCGTGGTGAATATTGGTTTGGAGCAGACATAACAGGACTTCCTTGATAGATTAAGCTGATATACGATAATTGAAAAAGGCTTTAAACAATAAAACTTGTTTAACGTAACACAGGCAAGAAATAATATAATACACACTGCAAATCACATGCTAGTTCGACTTAAGTCATGGTTGTGGCCTTTTTTTTAGCTTCCTGCAAACAGTCTTGAGAAAATGTTTTGTCATAACAGGGACCAGAACTCCTGGTCTTCAAAATATAAATAGACCCCAGAGATTCATTGGACATGGATGACCTGAACTGTGTTCTATTTTTCTTCACAAGGCAAAAAAAAAACCGTTCACGTTCTGCATTTCTATGGGGTATGGTGAGAATAGAGAGCAATACTCTAGAAATTCGGTTATACTTAAGAAGTCCATCGGCTCCACGAATTCTTGATATTTGTGCCCAACTGGAATCACTTACAGCATCTTGATGTGCAGCCAAAGTGTCATCTACCTGAAGAGCTGTGAACTGCCTCTGAAGCTCATTCACCACCTCATCTATAGTTTCATTCTCTTCCTTGCATAACATGATAGGAAACTTTTCCAAGAAAAAACGAATGGAAGTTAACTGTGCATCTTCAATTTTGTCTAACCTAGCAACTTGAGCATTCTTTAACACGTCATCCTTGAGTGGAAACTTGTTGATGATGTAGTCACAGGCAGTATAAAAGTAGTTTCTCACTGATGAAAAGAAAAGGGATTTATCTGTATCCGGTCCGTTCTGAAGGCACTTAACAACTTCAGATGATGCATTTTTTGCCATTTTATTTACAATACATGTCGTTTTCGTGCGACCACAACTATATTTCTTTGCAACTTCTGATGTGGGAAACATCTTCTTAAATAAAGCACCAGCATGATCAGCCGCACTTAAGGGCACATTGTGTTCCACCAAAAAGGAAGTAGACAGACACTCGGCCCTAATTACGTCACTGTCAACGTTTCCAGACTTAGCAAAAAAGGTGTTGATTTTCTTGCTATCTTCCTTCGATTTAACATAACTAATGTGTTTACCGCACTTCACATGATTACTTAAATCGTTTTTTCCACCATGTGCAATATTAATATCACACCCACATACCGTGCAAAAGGCAAATTTTTCTCCCTTTCTTGATTTTAGTATGCACGGAAAATCAACCGAGTATGATTCTTTAAATGTCTGGAAGTACTGTTTCTTGTTGGATTTGTTCATTCTCGATATCTACTAAAACATCGAAAGGAACCTGGATCACTGAACGTCACATAAAATTATAACATAAAACACTTAAGACAGCCAACACTTCATTAAAACATGTCAAAACACACAAAGTCTTAAACCATTAAATGAACACGATGCCAACCTCGTGAAGAAAGAATATGCACATGGTAGAAAAAAAACACACACACACGTGGAACGAATATAATTAGTCCAAGGAATACAGGAAACTGCGAAGCACGAAGTTATAGCACAAAAACTCGAACGCTTCATTAAAATATGCCATAACCTTAAAAGACGAAAACATTCAAGGAACGCCAACTTCGCGAACAATGAACAACTAACGTGGTCAAAGAATATGGTTTAAATCGCAACGAGCGAACGGAACGGAACAAAGAATATGCGAAGCAGAGCCTGTCGACACCTAAGATTCACATGGAAGAACGGTTATCCCGGCTTCAAATTCAATTACAATGAAGACACAAACATCACGCGGTTAAAAGTACGAATCATATCAAAGAACGAGTTATCGACTATCGTGGACTTGCCTTCGACCCACGCAAACAATCGATTGTACGGAAGTGGGCGGTATTATCGAATGTAAATTATCTTTTCAAATTTTTGTCCGCGAAATCGTAAAATGACACCGTTCATCCGTAAAACCGTAAAATGCTGCAATTTCCGTAAATTTTACGGATAAACCGTAAAAGTTGGCAGGTATGCATTTAGATTGTCAAGTTGCTCCTTGAGTTTCTTCTGGGCCCCTGAAATGTGTACATGATGAGTGTTATTGTATTCCTTAATTGAGCTCATGCTAGCCTGTAATTTCTGTTCTAGTTCTTTCACTTTTCCTGCCATGTCCTGTTCGACTTGATTAACTGAAACTTTTAATTCTTCCTGTGCTTTACCTGCCCTTTCAAAAATTATCTGAGCTTTTTCCTGATTTTTCCTAGCTTCCTCCTGTGCTTTCTCCTGATTTTTCCTGACCTCCTCCTGTGCTGCTCTTATTTCGGCTTGGATCTTTCTATCTTCCAATCTAGCCTGCTCCTGACTTAACCTGTCCTCCTCGCGAGCTTTTTCCTGAGCTAATCTTATCTCTGCTCTTATCCTATTTGCCTCTTCCAAAGCTAACTTGGCTTCTTCTCTTTCCTTCTCTCTAGCTAGTCTATCTTCCTTTCTGGCCTTCTCTAAAGCTAACTTAACTTCTTCCTGTGCTTTTTCCTGACTTTTCTTAGCTTCTTCCTGTGCTAATGTTATACTAGCCGTAGTAAGTGTTTGAGCAACTGCTAACTCTGCTTTGACTTCTGATTTTACAGTAGCTGCTGATTTCTGAATCTCAGTGTTTAATTGTTTAATGTTGTTATGTGTTAACTGGTGGAGGGCTTCAAGGTCTTGGGTCAACGTACTTTGACCTTCCTTCATGGTTTCAAGCATCGTTCGAATGAACGTCATATCATTCGTTGACATCTTTCTTCTTTTCTTGAGAATAAGGGAAGTATCGACTACAAAAATTACCAGTGAATATCCAGATTGACCAACGCATGCATTTTATACCAGTAATGGAATATATAGAACATCTTAATCCCACTTACATCTATTTCAATCGCGAGTTGTCTCGTATACTTGTTGTCCCATTTTACTGAACTGACATCGCTTCATTTTATCATCTCACTTAACCTATGTTTAACAGCATGAATTTACTTTTAAATTTACTATTACATGACTAATGTCGTTAGCTGGTTTACAAATTATGCCTCACAACTATAGTGTACTCCACTAATCTCCTGATGTTGTGTTCATCTCAACAATCATTAAATTTGGGATCGGCATTTTTCTTTTCAAAACTAATATGGCCTCACTCTCGAGTACTTCCAAACTTCTTCTCTCAAGTGCTCTTTCGAATGCATTTCGAATGCTTTTCGAACGCCCCACGGATGGGTATGCCATTTAAATAATACTCTCTTTCTATATGCGCCCGAAGAAACCCATCAGTACTCATATCCAAAGCCCGAAAAAGGATTGCAGACATGTAAGTTACCCAGCTCACAAGCTTATCATGCCTACTAAGTAAAATTGGGAATTCCAGGAACATACAGGATAGATATTATTCGTAAAGAAAATAGTACTACTAGACAAGGTACAAATTTCTACTATTATTTACATTTAGAACAATCGAGAAAACTCCAATCTCGAGGGGTGATAAGGTCTAATCTATAGTGAGCGCCTGTATCTATACCTCGTAGTACTATTTTCGACGATGACGACAATGAAAACGGAATCAGTTTAGATAAAAATTGACTAAGTTGCTAAAAAGCACTATCCGTTTATTAAGCTAATAAAATAAATAACAATTGGCTTCCTCCCTTAATATTGTGTCTCCCTGACACTTCAACAAAAATAACTGCAAAGATAAATTTGCACGTGGCATTACTATCGTAAGAAAATGTGAAACGGCGTGACATTAAGTATTGCCCTATTTTATACAGGTCCGCTTCAACTATGAACCGTAGTTCCATATCTAATCAAATGATTCATGAACTATGTGCATATATACATTCTTTTATGAATTTCAAATTTTACACTTCATAACGTCGAAGATTAAATTTTCTTCCTCCAATAAGTCTTTCATCTACTCCATTTCTCTTAAACATCAAATTCAAACAAACATACACCGCAACTATCGTGTTGAAAGTAATAAATACTCGTCATAATCAATTGAACATAAGTGACAAACATTTAAGCTAAGCACAGTTCCTTTTTACCTTTATATATCATGAAATTCTGAAATAAGTGCTGAAATTCTTTACTGAGTTAACAATCTTCTGATAAACGTGTATACTGTAAGTGCACGGCATTAACCTTCGTTTCCACACTTCTCCTCCATAATTATACAACAATTACTTTCTCTCTTAAACACCCTGTACAGAATCTTCCTTTACTACACTCTCATAACTTCACAATTATTGCATTCAATACTAGAAAAACTTAGAGACTCCCCTGCGTCCCTTCGTAAACTTACGTAACTCCTTTACGTTCATATCTACTTAATCTGCACGGTAATTCAACTATCAACTTCTACTTCAATACATATACTTCCTTTACTTAACATTTCTCCTCTATAATTGATACAACATCGCCTCGTGCTCGTAATTTCATTTCTGTAATAAATCACTGTACTTTCACCTTTCTAATCACCCTGTGATTTAATTTCGTTAACTTTCCTCTTCACGTGTTTAAATTCAGCTTTATTTTATTACAACTTTTCAAGAAATATCAGTAAATATTCATATTCTTAACAAAAGATATAAGTTTGACTTCATTCCATTAATATTTGTTTAACAAATTCATTTATGTTTTTTAACGCTCTAAATTTCATTAGACATATGTGTTTAAGCTTTTCGTAATACTTTCGTTCATAATAAATTTCTGACACTCGAATCAACATCATGAGTTGTCGAAATATTCTTTACACTTCGTGACATTACTTCTTAAGTATACTGTACTTAAATTTGCTCCAATAAATTTCATTTTACTTCATTTACAATCTTACTCCTTCTTTAATTCGTTCAACGTTCTATTCCTTTTAAATAGTTCAGTCTACATTCCATTTTTATTTTTAACGCTCTAAATTTCTTTAATACAATTCCTTTCAATAATTTGCTTTCCTCTAAACAATTCATTTATATTCCTATTTTAACGCTCTAAATTTCATTAGACAATTGGTTCTAAGTTACTCTAAACAATTCCTTTATATTCCTCTCAATTCCTTTATATTCCTCTCAATTCCTTTATATTCCATCGCTGCGATAAAACAGATTTAATTAAATTAAATCTAACGCAAGTATGAAAATATTTACAAGATTTTACTTTAATATAACCTTAGTGTTAATAGCATCATCATCATGCCAAAATTTCGTCCAAGTGACTGAAATTTTTCAAGAAATACGGCAAAATAATTCCGTAGAAAAATATGAAAAATCACAATAACAAGATCTACACAAATTTAATTACTTTGACAAAATTATACGTTTTAAATAATGCAGTTAAGAAAAATGCTGTTGAAAATATGCGGTTGACTGCGGTGGCGTCTAGTAGCTAGTTCTGAACTAGGCCTAGTAGTCGTTGACGGTGGCGTTTGGCGGCAAAAGTAGGAACTATTTGAAAATTCAAAGTTGCAGTCCCTACTTGAATTAAAAAACAGATACACACACTAATACAGTCATCACAATTAACACCGGTTATCAGACAGATTCTACACACACCCAAAGTACACGGGGCTACATGACCGCGTTGTCGCAGCCCCTAAACTAAGGAACCAACCAACCAAAATATGCGGTTGAAAATTATGCGGTTGGTCAATTGGATAATCACACAACTAAACTACAATTCTACATTATAAAAGACAATTTTCTCACTACCTTGTGTTGACTTCTGTACTGCTGAAAATACTTGCATCGCTCCTTCCAAACCAAACTTGTCATGTTCATAGCAATGTCCACAGCTATGAAGACCAGTTTTGTGACAGCAGCAGCTGGGCTCGCGGTGAATGACCTCGCTGTGTACAGCTCTGCCAACTCCCGTCTCTCCTTCGCTCCAAGTAGGCCGGCTTCGATTCTCCATCTCTTCAGAATAGACATCATGGTTTCTTCAGAATAGACATCGGTTTTCTTCAGAATAGACATCACGGTGTAATACTGTCGTTTATGCAAGCGTTTCGTATCTCAAGATGTGTTAAAACTCTCGTAGAAAAGTATGAGTTTTGCTCGGTGATGTTGCGCTTTGCGTAGATATTTGTAGCGTCTTTCATGCTAGTGAATCTGGAATTCAACTGACATCCTTGTAGTCTTCAACTTCCCCATGCTTACCTTAGCACATGTTAATATTCTTATTCTTGACAATATACTTGAGACCTCCCCGTTGCTGCCTGGTAACTTGCATTTTCAATACAATGTTCAAATAAGCTTTTACACGTAGAAATACTTAGTAGCTTCTTGTCGAAAATGTTTCTAGCTATATGGAACACTTTACATAAGCACTGCAATATATAGTTGTAGCTTGCTCCCAAGTTACTGAAATTACACTCTTCCTTACTTCCAACCTTTATGAACCGTAGCACTATTTTAAAGATACTCGTTTATGCTCGAGGTCTTGTCTCGTTCAAATCTCAATTGGAAAGAACTCTCTCGTCCTGCTCTCCGCATTCCTCAAGTTCCCGTCTCTATTCCTCTCCTCCCGTGGTGTGACGTAACTCCTACCACCTCTCCTGACTTCCGTCCGCAGTTCGACCTTCGCCTCTTCCCCTCTCTCATGACGTAAATCTCGCTTCAAGTGGCGTGATCTTTCTCGTAAAGTGAACCTCCCACTTTCGTATAATGGAATATATGTCCATCTTTAAATCATTCCTACTTCCTTGCCTTTTATAAATGCATAAGATCTATAGTATTTCACTCATTTCCATACAGTTTTTCCCATATTACTCAAATTTTTAATAAATATTTTTTTTTATCCACTCATTTATTTTCTGGGGTCTTGGTTTATCTCCCGATCAGTTATTGAGTAATGACCTTCAATAAATTCTGGCGCAGTACGTACTGTACCCTTATATCTGGATGATCCACCAATATCCTCCGGCTGGAAATAATCTGGGATTGTAGCATCTTGGCGCCCGGCTAAAAACGACATGGTGCCACTTGGCAAAAACACTCAGAATAAGGGACAGGTATTTTCTCAAACGGAATGTGCTGCAGTATCTAACTACAGAACAGTAGGGTCATCTAACTACTTAGGATAAAAAAACAACTCTACAAAAATCTCGGGCGTAAGGATACGGATTAGGTTCCTCGGGAACTTCCACCCTACAGCACATTCCTCTACCATCTAACTACAAGTATAATGCCAGTTTCCTATAAAACAATCAGGAAATCGTCAACACGAATCCGTCTATTAACTATAAAAGACAATACACATCTCGTGTCACCGAGCTTTGATTAAATGCTCTCGAAAATAAACCATGAAATAGAATATGAATGACTAAGTGTCATTAATCCATATACAAGTACAAATTGTTTCGCTAAGGAACCGTAAAAATTATTACGTGTAAGCTTAAATAAGCTTCTATACAGTGAACAACTGCTGTGCCCTAGGTGACGGGAGTTTATAACAAGAAAAAAGTTATAAGTTAAAATTTTAAATAATCCCAAAAATAAATGACATTACCCATGACGTAGATCTCCGTCATTACAAATACTAATCATTACTCTATACAATTCATCTCCCGCACCCTAACATTAATATTTCTTCCTCTAAGAAGCGCAAAATCTCTACACAAAGTTTAAGGTTTAAATTGAAAATATAAAACACTCCTAAATCTATTTACGAATTTATCTGAAATACATTTAATATAACATTCTATACAATGAAAATAATTACGTCGTAGTTCGTCAATTACTTACATACAAGGGAAGTCTCTGAACCGGGGAATCTCGTATCTTGCTGGAACTTTGCAGATACGTTGCGTGAGCCCAACTAGGCAGAACCGTGAAGAAAAATCTTTCGGAAATTAACTTCCCCTTCTACTAGATGAAAAATTAAGATTTACACGTTTAAATTGGCGCGCCAGTGGCGTGAGCTTCATTGGCTGCGTCAGAGGTTGCTTCCCGGCCAACGGTGTACAGTCACCGAATGAGAGGCGACAGACCCAGCATACGCTTATATCCGTAAATGGAGAGTGTCCCATGCGTTGCATAATTAATGTTAACATTGGAAAAGTTATCTGTTGTCTGGAGGAAAAATATGGAAAATGTATGGAAAGGATTCTCAGCATTCAAGAACAGGACCTGTTGGACAGTTTGGATGGTTTTGTGCCTATCTGGCTTTCTGGCGTTCGTCACTTGTAACAAGTGTGTTAGGTATGAAATACAAACAAAATGCTGTTGAGTATTGGAAAAGCGGTAAGAGGCGTCCGCTTTTCTTTTCGTCGGTAAAATGTAAGTTTTACCGTTTAAGAAGTGGGCAGAGCAAGTGAAAAGGGGCGGCACCCACCGCGACATATTGAGGAGAATAACATGTGCCTTAAAAGCCCAATTTGACATTGCCCATCAGAATAATGACGTAATATATGACGTGACAATTCAGCAATGGGCTATGCTAGCTGCGCAGGACGTAAAATATACGGGGTTTAAAGCCAGACATTCCTGGGTGCAGCGCTTTAAGGATCACTATAATATCATTTCGCGAAAAATAGCAACTGTGGTGATATCAAAGAATGCCCATCGAAAAATGGATATTATGTCAGCAGCAGAAATATTCGTAGAAGAGGTTACATCGGTTCTAGATTCTCTCGGCCCTGGAAACGTACAGTATGTACTGTAATAGTGATCAAAGTGGGTTCAATTTGGAGATGTGTTCGGGTAGGACACTGGCTATAAAAGGGTCGAAAACGGTTTTCTCCAAAGTGCAATCAGTGCGGGCCACAACGCACAGTTATACAATAATGCCAACAGTAACAGCAGCGGGCAAGCTGCTTGGACCTCTCTTCATAACTCTGAAAGTACCAAAAGGTGTGTTTGGTAAAAGGGTGAGAGAAACTATGTTTGCACATGACAATATTTACGTTGTTCCCACAAAATCTGGCAAAATGGGATTCGCACAATTGAAGAATTGGTTTCATAATGTTTTCAAACAGCATGTACCGTCTGGCAATGTGGCACTCATTCTGGATTCCTTTTCTGGACATAATCGTTAGAAAGTGAAGAGCGCATACGACTGATGATCATCCCTCCTGGGTCCACAGCCTATTGTCAACCATTGGATGTATACGGCTTTAGGATCTGGAAAAGCTTTGTCCGTAGATTTTCGAACACCTTTCGGTTATTGAATTTTGACATCAATTTGGCCCAGAGAAATACAATCTTGAAAATGCAGTCTCTGACCACCAATTGTCGTCCTCTCGTTTTACTTCAATGTGACAATACGCATGGTACCGAAATCAGTATCCGTCCGACAATACCGAACGGTTTTAACACCCTGTGCCATATTATTTCGATATCAGTGCAATGCAATGTAGTACTTGCACTCGCCCGTGTCTTATACGGTGAGGATGGTGTAAAAGCAGTATGTGTTTCCAACATTATTACCACGAACATCACTGTTGTCAGAACTATGTGAAATAGCTTGGTCTCCTACTCACTCGTGTGACCATTGGTTCAGTTTACTCTGTGTTGTGTTGTAATTATATGTATTTGCGATACTTTACATTGCATGTTTAATAATAAAGCACGACGTGCAATATTTTGTAAAGATGCAACATTAATGTCCCTAGCCGCAGCGAAGCAGGTGAGCGCGAGTACGGGAGGGCAGTCGTTTGGAACGTGATCTTTTGAGCCACCAATCAGGAGTGAGGCACACTCCGGCGTGACCAGCGCGCACAGTCCAAATTGTTGTTCTTACTGCCGTCTACGGTGGGTAGGAGTTAATTTCCGAAAGATTTTTCGTCACGGTTCTGCCTAGTTGGGCTCACGCAACGCATCTGCTAAGTTCCGGCAGGATCCGCGATTCCCCGGTTCAGAGACTTCCCTTGTTAGAAATAAACTATTTACAACACGTTCGTTCCTTTCTCCCGACAATACAACATGTAATTGTCCTTCCACATTACTTCTAAATCTCAACGGGCTTCAGAAAAATATTACTTCACTCTACTTAGTCTTATTCGTGTTTTACGTTAACATCTGGGATTCCATAATCCATACAATTAAGTAGAGACTAGTTCAAAAACCTCCTACAACTTATCTGTTCATGTAATAAAAATACTTAATAAAAATACACATTTCCACTCGTTGAATAATTACCATAAATGACAAACATTAGGATAAGAACCATTTAATAGATCTCAGTTTACTCTCAGCTTCAACAAAGATCCATTAAACCCTATAATTTCTATCAGATTTAACTTCATCCAGGATCCGCTGTCTTGTGAATTTCAAGGAGTTTCAACTCTATTGAGACTATTTCAATAACATCCACAATTACTAAACTTCCGTACCAATTCTCTTATAACTTCTTACTTTCATGAAATACATGCGTCTGTCCCTACAGACATTTCCTCAAAAATAGATCAATGGCTACACACTGGCTCATTGTCTCACAACAAATACCTCCGTCTACAACGGGAATAATAAATCTCATCCATCGAGATACTTCGCAAACTTCCATAACATTTCTTTCTCTACACTTTCCAATAATACACTCTTCTTTCAGTCATCACAATCTTAATGAACATATAATAAAGATACTGGTTCTCTCCCTGCCTCAATTTAATAGGTAATGCGATAAAATGATAATCTTTAAATAAAATCTTATTTCTTTACTTCACTCACATTTCTCAAAATTCTTTCAACAAACTGTAACATTTCTTCCATTTCATCATTACGTTATTTCTTACTTCAAAATATGCTCTCGTTCGCATCTGTTAATTCCACATTATAATACTTCACAAATTCTTTAATGTCTGTTCAACAAATTCTAATACTTTCAAAACACCATTACTTACAAACTTTCTTCACTAAATTCGTTTCATTATTTCTCAGTTCGTGACTTTCTCTAGATCTCTACAATAGATCTTTCGTAATTACATTCTTTGACATATACTTCCTTTCACATACTTGGAAAACATTTCCATTATTACATTTATTGATAAAACATAGATATCGTTCGATTTAATACACGTTTGAACTTTACAATAACAATTCTGAACAAACTATAAAATCCTGAGCTAAAGTATAAAATCTGAATTAAACTATAAAATCTCCCTTCAAATTTCGAATATCGCAAAAATCGAAAAGAAAAATCCCTAAAATTCCGAAGTCGTCGAAAAATACTATCAAACATCCGCATGATGTTTTACGAATAAAACAATGAAAACTGCAATAAACTAATAAACAATATAGAAAAATGGCATTCAACAATAGTTGTCGGATATTCAAGATCTATAATTCTACATAGTGGGATATGTAACGTTGGTCCTTGGACTACCTTGTGCTGGGTTAGAGTTGACATGAAGTGGACTCCCTTTGGTTACCCATCAGGAACGGAATGTTTCTAGCGGCTTAAGACTGCGTGGTGGTCAGCATTCTTGTCCAAATCTCCCTCCGAATATCTCGTGCGGTCAGGTACTGGGATTCGAACTCGATCATCATCGTGCTGTCTCCTCCTTCCGCCGATGACTCTTCTGATTGAGATGGGATAGCCCTTTCTCTCTTCGGCACCGGGTAATTCCCTGGTCGCCCTCGTACATGAATAACTTGCAGCCTTCTTCCCCCATAGTTGCCTGTAGATCGTCATTTGAGATGGTAAAATGACTGATGATTGTAGACTTTCTATTACGGGAGAGATGAGATGTTAATCTCCCCCGAGTTGTTGATGTTGTCATTTCGGACGTTCTTGATGCCATCATAGCGTTGTTCCCATAATTGTTTAAGCGTTCATCACGACGCCTGTAGAATCTTCATGAAATTCCTCCCTCAACTTTTGAATTTTCATCATTCTTGAAGCTGTAGCTTTGTCGTATAAATTTAAAATTGTTTCCTCGCTGAATGTCTATGTTAATATTACATGCACATTACTGAGTGCCTTCGATGAATAATTCTCTCTCTTTCGTTCAACTTGGAGACTAGTTCGTTGTAACGTCCTTCTACTTCGAAGTCGTGGTTGATAAGAGCCTCACTTCCTCTCGTCTTTTCTCCGCGTCTCTTTTCCAAAAACCGCGTCCTTTTCAATCCATGGCTCTGATTGGTTGCTTATATTAATTGATCAAACTCTTCATTAATAACTTAAGAACTCGGCTGTAATTATATTCAATCGTTCTTAATTATCATTTAACACTCTTCATGATGGTTTAATGTAATAACTTTGTCCTAGTAATTATATATGTTAATTACTCTGTTGGTGTTAATTTTAATAGGCGGCTTCCCATTGGTCATGGTCGCGTGTCGGCCTCGCGTCGGCTCCCTCTTCTTTCTCTTGCCACACGCTTAGTTCCTCTCCCCATTCTTTTTCACTCGGGCGTCCTCGTGACTGCTCGAGTTCTTTGTCATCCTAGCGAAGCTTGTTCCGAGTCCCCTTGCGACTACTAATTTGCTATTGGCCGGCCGAATTAACTCAGTTAATTCACTCTCTAACTAAACCAGTTTTGTGTTCGCTTCCAGCATCGATACATTTTAACATGGGCTAATTTAGAAAACTTTCCACTACTTGTATAATTTTCTGTCTCGTCTCCCCAAACGCGTACAGTACGAAATTGATGAAATAGCAAGGCAACGTGGACACAGGTCCCACGAGGAGGGGCAAATGGGGCTACAGCCATTGGGCCCAAGTGTACTGAAGGGCCCGAAAGAGACAATCAATTGCTCTATCAGTATTTTAAATGAGTCCAAAGAAAGACAAATCTTGCATAATATTGATTGACATCAGCATCCTGCAAGAAATTCAAGGGAAAAGAGAACTGAGACAACTATCCATAAAAGAAAAGCTAAATTCACAGGCCACATCTTGCGACATAACGCTTTCCTAACTAATATCCCAGAAGGAAAGATTACAGGAAGGAAAGGCCGAGGTCGACCGAGAAAATGTTTCCTGCAAGACATTACACTAACTCTTCATTATGGTTCCTACTGTGAGATGAAACGAGGTGCTGAAGACAGAGCAATGGTTGCGGAGTCAAGGCATTGCCTTTGGAAGTTGAAGATGAATATTGAAATACGAATTCGACTGAATTTTGAAAATAAGCAATACGTTTGAATTCTCGCCAAGCAAAATCTTGAAAGGTGAAGTGAGTAAACTTTAAAATAATATTCATTAACAATGGTGTTTCATGAGCCGTGGTAGAGCGAAAAACTTGCCTTCAATTTCAGTTATTTCTAAAGAACTGTTATTTACCGAGGTACATAGTCTATTGGCAGCAGGTAAAATTTCAAGCGTTACAATGCATAAGGCAACTTGGAAAATGTAAGCACGCTACGAAAGTTAAAAGTACAAAATTCACAAATGAATAAGTTATAACATGAGATTATGTCCCTGAAAAATGCTTGGTTGGTGAAGAATCAATAAATTGAATAGCTTCCCACAGAATTTCACATAACCAAATATTGAAATTTTAATTTATTTTAAGAAAACACATGAATATGATGATTTCACGAAAAAAAAAAAAAAAACTCAAATGTGCCCCGGTAGTCATTACCGCGGGGCCCATGATCGCTCTCTACGACCCTGTGTGGACATTGTGTAGTTCTGATACAGCCCAATTGAACATGTGGAAAGAAACAATACTTTCCGAATAGCAGACGTTGAGAGAATTACTGACGAGGCGACGATTGACAGCAGTACAACATCCGCCTGGGCGGGTTGCGTAAGTCCTGCAGTTAGATTGAAGGAAGAAAACAGAGAACTCGGCTGAGTGGAGCATGAATGCTTAAATTACTGACTTGCTTCATAGCAACACTGTGTGATGGGCGGGAAGAACAGTCAGGCGACATCACAGCGAGTGTGTGTCTCATTATGCGCAAAACGCTCTCTATCACCTGCCACCGTACGAGCTCTCCTCTCTAGCACGGTCAGTAATGCAGATCACGGGACAGCGGCAGGCTCAAAAAACGCGACAATAGCGCTCGCCTCTCAGGTGGCCATTTCTGGAATTAAAAGGCGATTCACGATTCAAGGTTCGTCCCCTCTTATGTTCACCTCTATGCTGTCAGGAGTGTTTTTTTAAGTGAAAGTTACCTCACCCTCAATTCAGTGTAGTTCTCGCTCTCAGACTATGCCTCCTGGTATCTGTTAGAGATGAAAGGAAGTAGGAAGTTTCATCATCATCATTTATTGTATTAACAGGCCATTAAGACCCAGGACAGACAATAAGAGCATAAAACAATAAGTAATATATAAAATAACACACGCATTACAACAGAAGGGACTGAGACTTTTCACAAGTATCGGTCGCAGATATTCTTTCACCTTTCTCTGTCCCTTGCATCCTCCACAGTTGCTGTTGGTGCCACATTTACCAGAGACATTATCGCTAGATCCTCCCATCTTGTTCTAGGGCGGCCTCTCGGGCGTCTGCCAGTTGGTGTCGAGCTGAAAACACGATTGGATATGGAATCCTCAGCTCGAATGGCATGTCCCAACCATTGCAACCTCCTCCTCTCCAGAATCCGGTTGATGCTTGTCTTTCCAAAGTGTTGATAAAGGTCTTTGTGAGATCGTCTTTCCCACCTTTCTGTTTCTACATTATATGTTGGACCATATATTTTGCGCAAGACCTTTCTTTCAAAAACGCAGAGACGTTCCTCAAGTGTTTGAGGCGTGGCCCAGGTCTCACAGCCATACAGGACCACAGGTCTCACCAAGGTCATATAGATAGGCTGTGTACCTTGTTTTCCTGTGAAATCAAACGTTATTTGAAAAGATTGTTCAAGCTATAGAAAACTCGATTCGCTGCAGTTATCCTTTGCTGTACTTCCGTTGCTATATCATTCCTGTTCGAAAAGACCGATCCTAAATATTTGAAATCCTCTATCATCTCAAAATCGTGCACATCAATATTGATGCTATTAAGATTGTTCGGCCGACGAGACACCCTCAGATATTTTGTTTTTGAGTCGGTGACTACCAGACCCACCTCCCCTGCTTCTGTGAGAAATCTAGTTGTGTCCTCTATCACCTGATCCAGGTTTTCTCCCATAATCACGATATCATCCGCAAATGCAAGAATCGTGTCCCTGCGACGTCCGAATGCACGCCTCACACTCTCCAGGGCAATGTTGACGAGAACTGGTGCCAGGGGATCACCTTGTCGTAGTCCATTCCGTATATTGAAGGGTGCTGATAACTGATTGGCAAATCGAACTTTACAGCTCGAGTTCCTATAACAGACCTGTATTAACCTGATATACTTCTGTGGAATGGATATCTCTTGCATTATTTTCCACAGTGCAGCTTGGTTAATGCTATCATAAGCTTGACTAAAATCAATATGCAATTCACGATCGAATTCGTAGTATTTTTCCACCAATTGTCCAATTGCCTTAATGTGAAAATGTGATCCGTGGTGGAGCGTCCAGGCTTCTGTTCGACCTGCTTGAATCAAGGCAGTGCTTTGCGGGTGTAGGACATGTAGGAGTACGCGGTATCTTCTCAGTGTAACCTCTAGCGCGAGCAGACAGGAAAACTGAGCGCTCAAACAAGAGGAAATGTGGCAATAACTAATAGGAAATAGACGAATTTAAGGGGAATTTTGGGCACTGAAGCAGTGCTTCCGCTTAATCCCAATGCATGCTACTGATGAATTCCATTTCTTCAAAATGAAGGGTGTTCTGGTTGATGAAATGTTCCATTTTGAGCTTTCAGTCCTCCCGGGAAGTGAGGCATTTGCCATTAAGGCAATTCAGCAGGGATCTGAGTAGTATTACAAAGGGACTATGTCTGGAAAATAGTTTGGACGGGCAATGAATCCCAGAAGAACTTCTGATGGGTCATTATTGAAGTATGTGGTTTTGCTTTATTGTGACGGAAGAGGACTCTTTTATTGGTTACCAATTCAGGTATTTTCTTTGGAATGGGTACCTCAGGACAGTCTATTTTTCATTTTATAATCACACCCATGGGAAGACATTCATTGCCAAGGATTCAATCCACTATCCATCCACCAACTGTCACCAGACATTTCAGAAAATCTTCATTATGATTGCACCCCAATAATGAATCATAGAACCACTCAGTTCTTGTGTAACCCATATTTCGTGCAGTTGTACGTAACCAAACTTCTTTAAGTGCCTGGCTATAGTAGCACGTGTAAGTTCAGCTCATGCGCGATCTCCCGAGTTGTAGTGCGTTGATTGTTTGAAATTAAATTGCTTATTCTTTCCTCGCCTGCAACCAAAGGCCGTCCTGTGCGAGGTTCGTCTTCTATGACGATATTCCAAGATCGAAATAGAGAAAAAACACTTCTGACATGACCGATTTATCACTACATCTCCTCCATACACAGCACACAATTTCTTTCTGGTTTGAGTGAAGATTTACCTTTACGGTAATAAAACCACACCAGATGCCCAAAATGTTGCCTTTTATATTTCACGATTGTATGATTTCATGTTGAATACTGTTTTATCGTAGATCGGGCATAGACACGAACTGACGTTACCAACAAGAGGTCGGGTCTTTCAACCATATGTCGTAGGGGTGTTCTGGCAACGTTGATAACTCAACTGAAGAGCGGATAGAGCGACTTCAGGCGTTTAGCAATGTAATGAACGTTAAAACCTAATTTACGACACTACCGGATTTTACAGGCATGGATAACACTGCCGCAAGGAATAACTTGAAGAGCGAGAGAAAAAAGAAAGGTTATACAAATTGGGAATCACTATTCAATTAGGGAGCTGTTATCCGCAGAACTACGGCAGATAAGTTGACTGGAGGGCCAATCGGCCGCTGTCAAAAGTAACACAAGGGATAGCGTATTTCAATGAAGTGGTTATAATACGAAGGCCACTCACTTCACGGACACACGATAACAGGAATAGATTTTTCATGCTCCACAACACTGCAGTTAAAAGGAAGGAAGATTGTAGTTTTACGTGACCGTGAATCTTGTGATTATGAGCCACGGGACCTCCTTTTAACATGGAATCCGAACCACAGTACCTGGCATTTCACTTCGAAAATCTCACATGCATTGACCGAGAATCGAACCCAGTCCACCTTGGTGAGAGGCCAACAGCTTGACCTCTGCGCACCACGCCCCTGCTGCAATTAAAAGGAATCCGTAAGCACCGTTCGCTAGATCCACACGCCCAATTACTGCAACTAAAAGAACGTCTCCAATAAACCTTACCATTTATTTCGTAATCGTTGAACATTATGCCAAATAAAATTAAAAATTAAATTAAATCAATAAATAAATAATACCAATAATAACGGGTGAAAATCACTTAATTGCTGTGGCATTTAAGATGCCGGAATTTTGTCAAGAAGATTATCTTCGACGAGCCAGCAAATCTACTGTCACACTAAAACACCCTTGCATACCATCCTACCGAGTCGGGTTCGAACCTATTATCTAGGGGTTTTAGGTCAACGCTAAACCAACCGCCACTCAGCCGACACGTCGCAGCCAATTACTAGTAGGTTCATTTTCTAAAATACTATAATAGGACTTTCCTCCTCGCCACTCCTCTGTGCGAGAACAAAAGTAGGGGGGGGGGGGGGGGGTTAACTGACAGCATACAGTATATGGTGAACCCAGTATGGAGCACAGACCTTTTCTAGTTCACCACTGCCCAAATACAGGATCGCTTGAGGCGTCTGGACAGGAGTAAAGAGCACCTGCTGCGAAACGTTGACATAGCTCTGTAATTTTCGTGGCCAACATCACACTGACCTCTATTTGCAAATGACACTCACAAAGTGGCCATGACAATGGAACAAAAAACACTTTATGTCGAGTTATACCCGATGACTCGACGCGTTCCATTGAGGTTCAAACACTGCGCGGAGAGAAAAAGCAAATACAAAAAAAGGCACCGCATCACAATAGATGAAGCTTGCAAAAGCGTTTTGGAGTTCTGACTGAGATGGATGTCTTAGGCCATCAACAACGGGAATGTGCATGTAGGTTACGTTACACTGAGTGTAGTCGGGTATATCCCAACTTGATAGACTCAACGTTCGGACTATTCTCCAAACATAAATTTCAGACTTACAATGGATCCTTATGCCATAGTTCGAATAATCATATCTCGACGACGATACTTAGGTCCCATAGTTAGAGAAGGGATACCAGCGAATGAACCGCGGGGTAGCTTCAGTTGTTACTACTGCTTTGAAAGTGGCTTTGAATATCACTCCTTCCTACCAGCTGCATGCACTCGTACTGTTTGTCAATCCTTATATTATGTAGTAGTGTCAGTTCTCACGAATCTGTAAGTAATTAGAGCTAGCACATTATTTGTTAAGAGACCAGGTGCAAGACTAGAAGAGAAAATTCCTCTAACTTACCAAGGCTGTTAAAAGGATGATTTGAAAAGTCTTCAAGTCAGGAAAAGTGAAAATACGAATTCGTAATGGACACAACGGAAATGTTTCGAACGGTAAGTTTCGTTTCGTTTTGGAATTCGTAGCGTTTACTATGCTCGTCAGTTAATTCAGGGTGGAAATAATAAAAATAATTATTTTAGGCAAATATTCCCCGAGAAAAAGTGGGTTATCTTGCAATGAGGACGTAGATGAGAAAGTATGTGCCGGGGTCTGCAGATCTTCCCATTACAAGCTGGATGAGGTGGGAATATGTACCAAAATGCGCCGCGGAAATGAAGACCAATATTATTGAAAAATCTTACAGACAAGTGATGAAACGATCGATTCTAATGGTAACTGTGTATACGCGGCCCTTTTTAGAACTATAAAAGGGAGATCAGTTGGTTCGTGTCTATTCTAGAAGCAGCTAATGCCACAAACCAGGAGGTAGTAGTGAAAAAAGAAAATCCACAGCCTGCTTCCAGTCTCCGACCGGGTCAGGAATGGAATGAATGAAGCCCCTATCTAGCAGCGAGGATATGAACTGTGCCGGCTGCCGAGGCCTGACGCACTCCTCTGGGGCAATGATTAAATGAATGACAGATGAAATGAAATGATAGTGGAGAGTGTTGCTGGAATGAAATTTTGACAGGGAAAACCGGAGTACCCGGAGAAAAACCTGTCTGCCTCCGTTTTGTCCAGCACAGATCTCACATGGAGTGACCGGGATTTGAACCACGGACCCAGCGGTGAGAGGCCGGCGTGCTGCCGCCTAAGCCATGGTTTAAATATTAATTACTCAAAAGTCAAAGCAATTAAGTTAGTACCGACATCGACAGTGCCGCATACATGCTGAAATGTGTCAAAACTTTCAAAGTGCTAATAGGCGATTATTTGATTGGTTTCACATGTTGGTGACAAATTTAATCTCTTAGGAGAAATAAGGCAGACAATTTTGAAATATATTAATTATGTTATATCAAGCCTAAAAAAGTTTTTAGAAACGCAAGGAAAATCAAATCACATTACAAAACATTTGTTACGATACACTATCCTGACATCACACCAAAATTTTTTCTATTCCTGTTTTGACGAGATAGCAAGTTGGTTTAATTTCGTTGAATATGTAGAATTTTTCAATCAGTACAACTCACTATCATCTCAGCCTCAAAACTTAGTTGAGGAATATTTTTGCAATCCATTTAAATGTAAAATTTTGAAAATCCAGGTTCTCTTCGTTGCTTTGATTTGCAACTTGATGGTATGTCTACCCCTTATGATTCCCGTTTTCCAACGGGGTCGGGGATGAGATGCGATGGAAGTCTTTGTGGCGATGGTTTTTACGGCCGGATGCCCTTCCTAACGCCAAACTCATGAGAGGAGTTAATGAGAGATGAAATGAATGATGGTGAATGAAACTGGGCAAGGATGTGGAAGGAAGCGGCCGTGGCCTGTCAGAAGGTACCGTCCCAGCATTTGCCTGGTGTTGAAAATGGGGAAACTACGGAAAACCATTTCAAGGACGGCCGACGGTGGGGCTCGAACCCACGCGTCTACCGAGTCAGCAGAGAGCTTGGCCCCATGACCTAATGCTGCGCGTTAGCCAGCATAGCCACTACTGTCGGTTGATTTGCAACTTGATTTAAAAAAAACTTATTTTAGAATTTCAGACAAGTAAGAAACCTGTTGCACACTTATTAATGTCACGAATTGAATCTCTAAAAAGCAAATGTAAACTACTACAGTGTGGCCAATTTGATGATAAAATGTATTAAGTAATAGAGGATGTCGATTCTAAGAATAGAGCATCAGTCCAAATTCATTACAAGAATGTGTTGAATTGATATTAAAAAGAACTCGAATGAGTGGTTTTAAATGATGAACCAAATATTGAAATATTTGAAGAATTAGATTAAATTTTTCAAGGAACAAAATTGCTTTCCGAGGTAGGAGTGAATAATTTTGATAAACTTAAAACAATGTTCAGTAAATTACCAGAGTTCATAAATGTTGGAAAACGAGGTGAATTTCTTCTAGGCTACGTACGGTTATGAAAATTAGCAAAGTGCGTTTCAGTGATAAATATGAGTTCAATGTGATTGCTATATTGGAAGCATTAAAAGCAAGAGGTGATGTGCCTAAATAATTTGTTGACAAATATATGCGGTTACCTCTTTCAACGTAGTGAACCCTTATTAATCTGCGATAAATAAGTATTCATGATTTATTATTATTATTACTGCGGCCCAGGCAGTACATGTGGAAATTGACAAAGAGGAAGGCAAGTTAGTGTGTTGCAGTGATTACCACAGAAGCAGAGCTTGGCAGCTATTCTTGAAGACGACCGGGTAAGCCGAGTTCAAGGCCAAATTGTGTAACAACATGCACCAAAATTGGAGTCATGAGGGGATGGTCACGAGTTAGTTGCAACCGACCTACGATTGAATCACCCAATCAGATGAGACCACGCCAAAACCACGCGATGGGTGGCGTCCCTGGTAAAAAGCGCGCGGAATTGATTATCTAAAGAACCGCCGATCCGAAATATATCCGCATAAGTGCGCTGAGACGTTTGAATTAAATGATGAAGATTGACACTAGTCCCATGTGTGTGAGAAGAAAACTCGAGATTTTTTTTCTTAATTCTCCCCACTCCACCTCATTCTGTCAGTTTCCAATAAATTGATCGAGGAGACGCTGTTTCGAAGACAACTGTTTTGAGCTCTGGTGAGCTAAGGTCACGCCAGTTTGCGTCGCGATTTAATGCTCTTTATAATCATACTAGTGACAACTGTTTTGAGCTCTGGTGAGCTAAGGTCACGCCAGTTTGCGTCGCGATTTACTGCTCTTTATAATCATACGAGTGACTACCGTTTTGAGCTCTGGTGAGCTAGGTTCACGCCAGTTTGCGTGGTGATTTTACGCTCTTAAGAATTATTCTAAGACAACTATTTTCAGCTCTTATGGGCAAGACTTTAAGTAACATTCCAATTAGTGCTCGACGCGAGCAAAGGTCCACGCAGAGCAGTAGAGATTATCTAACGAGATAAGGACTGCCAGACAGTCATATTTAAAACTTGTTTTTCAAGCCAGTGACGATGTGTTTGAAGTGTATAATTCATGTAAATATTTATTGTATTTTTCAAGTGATAAATTGTGCGTGTGTAAGCGAATGCTAAGCTAGGGAAAGTCTTCGTTGATTAATCGCATAGGACAATCGTGGATGAAAGTAGTAACTCACAGCGATTATAGCCAGGCAATTTATATTAACATTGAGCATTTCTGTCCAAGAGACTACGCCAAGATGTCCGACGTTTGGTCAGGAGCCGGAGTGATGTCCAATGCTTCTACGGAGTCGACGATGGAGGGCTAATTTCCCGTAGGGAAATGGGCCGAGATGGAAGTTATATGTTCTACAAGCTGATACGGTGATGTACAAAAATTGATTTACTCAATATGTAGTTAGATAAGGCGGGGGAACTTTGTAAATAGTTCATTTATTCTTTTTCTTGTTTAGATTGTTTTAAATGTACGTTGGCACGTGGCCAAAGTTGTTTGTTGTGTATTTTTCTTTGGAGTCATATTTAGTGTACACGGCGCGTGTACCAGATTTTATCCATGCGAATGCGAAACCCGTTACATTCGATAAGTGGTGCTTTATTAAAGTTCATATTGTGGATAGGAAAGGGAGGTAATTTATGTAGATGTTTGCTGAACAGGTTATTACTCATATTAGGGTTGCCGAGCGCAACAAATTAAGATGTAATTGTAGAACACCTTAGTTCTAATTTTTTTAGATTTTTTTGAGTCCTTTTCAGGTTCGATAGTCACGGCCTAGAACGGAGGCGCCAGCTGGTGGAAAATATTTATGTCATTTTATTTCAGGGTCTGTCAAACCCATACGTGTGATTCTGTGTGTGTTCTCGTGTCAGGTGTGTGTTTTGATTCTACGTGAAGAGGGGTAGAGGTCCTACCGCCCTCATATTGTTGTTGTATTTTTGATGGAAAGGCAGGGCACTCCGAGGAGGCTACTGTACCTTGTCCAATGCTGATTCTTGGATTTCCTAGGGGAAATGCTGAGATATATTTTTGTTCTGACACACACACATGTATATTGTGCTTTGGGGCACGCTTCTTCGAGACTCGATCCCGTGCCTTGGGAGGTCGAGGTTATTTTGACACGTGGGTTGACAGATATGCAGATTTCCACGTACCGCCCGTCTAGCCTTGGTGACTTATTTTTGTTAGGCAGTCCTGTTGTCCGACTGGCCCCTTTAAGCTATCATTAGCAAACCTGTTCTTTTGTGATGGTTATTTGAACCATAATTAATTGGGGAGTTCGCCACGTTTGTTACGGATTATTGCATGTCGTATGGATGGAATATTGTGTTAATGATGTAAATGTTGGCTTTGAGCCTAGTGATTTGTCTATGACTCAGTTCATGTAAGTTAGTGTGTGACACCTGTGTGGTGTAGTCGTATTTACTTGTAAAAATGACGGCGGTCATATGTGTATTTGTTTTGTTGGTCACGTGTTAACTTACTTGTGTTGATTTGTGAGAAGTTCAAATTTTAGGCAGTAAATGTTTTGCTACGGCAGTTTTGATCCCAATTTCACGCGGAAATTATTTTTTGTTGTTTATTTTAGTATAGGAAGTGTCGGTTTAGTTTTAAGTCGTGTATAGTTGTTCCCCGCGTCTGTCTAGCTCTAAGTAATGCGGATTCGTCTTCTGAAAGTTTATCCGGATGATGACGAATCATACATTCAATTGTACTCATCGTGAAGCATGTAGAACAGCACACGCGCATACATTGTCATTATTGTTGATTTTTGGGACATTTGGTCCGAGTAATAATCTCTCCTGAGATTAGGCCTAGTTTTTGGCAAATTTAATTTATTCAGTGGGAGTCATTATGGGAGTTTTTTTTTGTTTATTTCTTTTTGTAAATAGCTGATCTGTCATTAAATTCATTTGTTTTAACCCTGGCTTCACTTTTTCCTGCATGTTATTTTGTTATATGTTACCCTGCATGTTAATGAAGCGCTTTAACAACAACTTACGAAATGGACTGTTACACCCCCCCGAAACTGAGTCTCATAAGCTTCTTTGCAAGGGTTCAGTAGATAGTGAACGTTTTTCTTTTATTTCACAACACATACTTGTAGTTTCAGATTTATAGCATGTAAAGGAACATTCCACTAACTAAACTTGTGTGAAGAAGATATGAAAGGACAAAATGTTGTCACTTGTAGCCAACTTTGATGAATGAATATAAATGTGTGATTGTTTTGTAGACAACTCTTTTAAATATAAAACAAAACAAAATTTATTATTTACAATTTCTAAGCTTTATTCTCCCATAGTCGGCTTCGGTGGCGTAGTTGGTAGCATGCTGAGCTTCTATGCTCAAGATCGCGGGTTCAAACCCAGCTGAAATCGTCGGATTTTTAAGAGCGTTTAAAATCCCTCAGTATGCCTTCCTCCGGAGAGGAAGTAAAGCCGGCGGGCCCATGTCATAGATTTATAGCATGTTAAAGAACATTCCACTAACTAAACCTGTGTGAAACAAAATTTGTAGGCTAGGTTTGACTAATGCTCTTAAGTTCCAACATTCGTCACCAGGCACTGGCATCTAGTAGTAGCCAAGTTCACAGCTAGATGTCGTGGACAGTATCATTTGGTAGCGAAAGTAGGAACTACTTGAAATTATCATCTGCAGTCCTTACTTGAATTAAAAACAGATAATACACACTAATACAGTTATCACAATTAACACCTGTTACCAGACTGATTCTACACACACCCAAAGTACACGGCGCCACATGACCGCGTTGTCACAGCCCCTAAACCAAGGAACCAACCATTCTCCCATCTCGTATATTGCAAATATTATGTATTATATAAAAATAATTGATAGAGTAACTTAATATAATTATAAGTATATGGCATTAAAAATAATCCGTAATGTTTAGCTAAATTACTGCCTTTCTTACAACCATAAACACGATCTTTATTCACGAATTTTCCAAAAGTTAACACCAAAACAATACACGACCCTGGTTATGACTAAGATTACTGTAATGAATAATAATGTTATTGGTTTTGTCCGTTTTAACTACTACGGGTTTTAGAGACTCCGGGGTGCCGGAATTTTGCTCCGAAGGTTTTTTTCACGTGCCAGTAAATCTACCGACACGGCTCCCTCGGATTTGCGCACCCTCAAACGCCAACTGACTGCACCAGGATTCGATCCTGCAATCTTGGCCACAGCAAGCGAGAACACTACCACTGCACCACGCAGCCAGTTCTATTGTAATTAAAGGGGCGTGCCCCTTACCAATGCAGACCGGGTTCGATTCCCAGTTAATGCATGTGAGATTTTCGAGGTCAAATGTCGCGTTCGATTGTTCCGATTCCACATAAAAAGGAGGTCACGTGGCTCATGATCACGAGATTAACGATCAAGTAAAACTGCAAGCTTCCTTCCTCCCCCTTCTTCTACTGTAAAGATGGCGAAACAAATGATAACACACGTCATTCGAACACGACGCATCGTGAAGACACTTCCACGCCAAACAGCATGGAACTTCGGGTTAGGAGTTGCATAACCGTTTATTTTTAGTTTTAGATGAGGTTTTTAAATTTTCATGCGCCCCTCACTTAAGGAAATCTTGGATCCGCCACAGCAGTACGCGCAGTGCACAGTTCCGGAGTCTTGCATGCCCTGCCTCATCTACAAAGTTCTCAAACTTTCGCCTGGCTGGGTATGCAGCCAAACCTGCGAAGGAGCGCTTCCCCCCCCCCCCCCCCCCCCCCACTAGTTAAAGATAATGAGTAATATCATACTTGAGGTGCTCAATGCACCTAACTAAGTCAACTAACTAATCTTGCGTTTTTTTACACCTAAGTTAAATGTTCCTTTCAAGTACTGTAGATGAGGTCTGGCAGCCAGCAGCGACAGTCCAAATGGGGTTGGAGGTTCTGGAAGGTAGTTACTTAAGGTGTTACTACACAAACAAGGATTTTGGTCTAACATTATCAATGCAGCACTGTTAAACCCAGGCCAATATGTTTGTTTAATGCTTCTTATTGCGACGGAGGTTAAAACCCTAGACACTGTTGACGACTGCCCAAACGGGGCCTAAGGGTGACAAAACGTTCAACCAAGCTCAGTTTATTATTTTCTTCGTACGAGCTTCTATGCCCAAGATCGCGGGTTCAAACCCGGCCGAAGTCGTCGGATTTTTTAAGAGTGTTCAAAATCCCTCAGTATGCCTTCCTTCGGAGGGGAAGGAAATAGGACGGGCCCATGTCATAGATTTATGGCATGTAAAAGAACCTTCCACTAGCTACATTTAAGTGAAGTTAAATTTGTAGGTTAGATTTGATTAACGCTCTATAAGTTCCAACGTTCATCGCCAGGTTCCGGTTGCGATGGCATCTAGTAGCCAAATTCACAGCTAGGTATCGTTGACGGTAGAGGAAAGTGACCAAAGTCGGACCCGATTCCCTAAGTCGGACCCCTGCATTATTTTGCTTGGACAGTGCTGCCGCATGGTGGCACAATAATGAATGAGAAGATATGAAAGAAAATGTTATGTTGTGGAAGTGGCAGCACTGGACTGTGGGGAGTATCCCGTTAGTTTCGCCATTACTGGTTTTCATGTGAGTGGATGTTTTTACACGTGCTCATGGAATAGTGATTGTTTTATATTTCAAAGAGGGTAAGTCACATTGTGTTTACAGTACTGTCTTTAGTAAGCGATACACTTGATAAATGTTGGATTTTCTTGTCGAAATACCTGTTCATTTTTTTTCATAGCCTCGAAAATATCAAGTACAAGATGTCCTAAGTAGGACCCCCGCGGCTTTTCTAAGTCGGACCCCTAATAACCCTGAGTTGGACTCCTGAAATTCAATTTAAAATTTATTGGGTTTTATTTAAGCCATTCAAAATATTGTTTCAGATGACCCAAAGAAATATCAATCCTTGCGTGAGAAAATGGGAAACTCTCAAAGTGGTCGGTTTCTGAATTTTGTGGTCATAACAATAAGTTATGTTCCTAACAAGACATTATATAATGTAAAAATGAAGTATTTTCACTTTCTTCGTTACTTTTTAGTGGTTTTATGTGATTTTACGTTCATTCTTAAGAGGGGTCCGACATAGGCATACTTTTTCCAAGACGTCATTTTTGTTACTTTGAATGAAAACATTTCATAGGAAAGACTGGGCTGTTATAAGTCAATCTGAACCAGATACAATGTTATAAAACATATCAAAGAACTCATCTAGCTAAAATTCAAATTTAAAATAATGAAATTAATAACAATACAGGTAAAAAACAAAATAGGGGTCCGACTTTGGTCACTTTCCTCTAGCATTTGGTAGGAAAAGTAGGAACTACTTGAATTTGATCGTCTGCAGTTTTACCTAAATTACAGATAACACACACACTAATACAGCTATCATAATTAACACCAGTTATCAGGCAAATTCTACACACACCCTAAGTACACGTGGCTACATGACCGCGTTGTCGCAGCCCCTAAGCTGAGGAACCAACCAGGAAAATAATCTTCGAAAAAGCATGAAAATAATTAATTTATCGATTTCATTACACACGGTTTTAAAGCACTACCATGACGAATAGAAATAAAGTGTCATCACTCCGCTCCTTAAGCATTGTAGTTCATGGTCCAGCCAGTGTGAGGCGCGGAAGTCGCGCCGAACCATAAGCACGTGTGACAAGTAGCCCACGAGGTGCGCGAGAAGTCATATTATGCGAGGGAATTTGTTTCTTTGTAATAGTTTACGAATGTCTGTGCTGTGCTTTGTGAGTGCAAACAACTAAATTTTCTGCTGTTTCGGGAAAATGTCGTATTGTTTCGTTCCTGGATGTAAATCGGGTTACGGAAGAAAATCTGATGGTAGACATTTTTTCACACCACCTAAAGAAACAAATCTGTTTGCGAAATGGGCGAGAGTTATTCAGCGGAAAGGTAAGCAATTGTCAATCAAAAGTAGAATCTGTGACGTGCGTTTTTCGGAAGATTTAATTATTATAAAGGCGGACTGTTTCGTAGTGTACTGTGAGAACGTGGAACTTCCTTGCGTGAAGTGGAAATTAAAACCAGGAATAGTACCTCACATTTTTTCAAAATTTACCGAATTATCTATCCACTGTGTTAAAATCACGAATACGCTCAGTAGGATACGGAATGAAGGCAGCCGTCCATGGTTACTTGTTCTACTTCATGCCATCCTTACTTAAAACGAAAAAATATATAATCCGTCTTAATAATAATAGGCCTAACATAATAATAGTTGTTGATTCTTTAGGGAATTTGCGACATTGTGGTCACGTAGCCCCGTGTGCTTGGGTGTGTGTAGATTTGTCTGATAACATGTGTCATTGTGATATCTGTAGTAGTGTGTGTATTCGGAATTGAGGTAGGATTTGGGTAGGAAGCGGCCGTGGCCTTCAGTTAAGTACCATCCCGGTATTTGCCTGGAGTAGAAGTGGGAAACCACGGAAAACCACTTCCAGGATAGCTGAGGTAGGAATCAAACGCGCCTCTTATCAGTTTTGCCTCACGAGGCTGAGTGAACACCGTTCCAGCCCTCAGACCAGAATTACATTTCCTTGCAGAGCTGGGAATCGACCCGGGCCTCTGCGGTGATAGCCAAGAATGAGACGGACATATACTAATAATAATGGCCAACCTGCCAATAAAATAAACGGCCATCCAATTCTTCGCTTCCGTTACCGTCCTCCTGATCAAAATCATGGTAGTATCCGAGTCTTCGGATCTTGTTTCAACTTTGTCTTCAGTATCAGTCACAAATTCCTTTGAAATTACTGATTCATGAACTAGCGATTCGTTATCTTTCAGCAGAAGGCGACACACTTACTCGTGTAGAGTTACTTTTAGGCTCGTCATTGCACAACTCTAGGAAAATGCTTACTAAGGTATGGTGTATGATGACCCGAGACGATAAGATAATAACTTGAACTGTTGGCTTGATATTACAACTAAAACGAACCACGGAACTGTCAGACCAATGCGCGCTGACTAACGGAAGGTTTTAAAAGATAGTTCTACATGGGGACTGAGAATATTGATAAAAACCTTTTCACGGTAACTTATTATTCGTAAGTCTAAACAAACAATTTGTTGTAATCGGCGTAACCGCATCCTTCGTAAAGAGGTTTACGTAGCCCAGCGCGTATCCCATATTTGAACAGCTGACTGCGGTTGACTGTGTAGCGTTGGTGGTCTGCGCCGCTGGCGCTAGCCAACAGCGGGGCGCGCTTGAACTCGGTCAGTGATAACACTATGTATTCTATTCATCATGGCACTACTATGATGCACCTTTGTACATTAGTAATTAGATGAAATGTGTCACCTATGCCCCCCTGCGTACAGTCAGTAGAACTCTATGAACAACTCCACGATTTGATTACCAGAGTTAGGCCTACTGCAATGTTTGAAGCAGTATGTGTAACTGTTATTAGTGTCTACAGTAGGATTCGGGTTGGTGCCCTGTTACTTAAAATAAGGTATCAATCTGTCAATTTCCTGGAGTACGTATGGAAACCCCTGAAGAAACCAGCATCAGGATGACCACTGCCAACGCCGATATTCGAATCTCGGATCTCATGCTAAGCTACTCAGTCTTATACCATTTGCTACTCTGGTGGTTTTATTTTTTGAACTTCTCGATTATAACAAAGCTAATCGAATCCGATATTCCAATAATGGTCATCACGGCCACAAAAGATATAACCGAAGTGTACAGCTAGGCCAAGGTGGGACAGACTATCAAGTTGAGAAAGACTGGAGCTCTTCTGGTGGACCGCGACAAAACAAAATGATGCAAACAAAAGTGTTGGGTCAGCTTCCTACTTGCGGGCGAGCTTATATAAAGAGGTGAGTATGGTGCGGTTCGCGTCTATAATAAGTCTGAGTAGTAAGTGCATCTAACCATGACGGTGTGGCGCGCAACGGCGGCGCTGCTAGTCTTCGTCCTTACCGTAGGGCTGACAACTGCTTTCCCGAGACCTGCGAACGAGCCCACCTCAGCGCGTAAGTACCAGTTATATCTACAAAGGACTTCTGGATTATACAAGAGCGAACATTACCTCCATTTGGATCATTTGGGAATCATTTTGTTATGTCACAAAATCTACAATTTTTAAACCTTGAAACCTTAAGGACAACATTATTTTATGTTACAATGGCACAATGCTATCCTGCATGTGTTGAAATCGTCAGTTTTTAGGATCACCGCCGTCTTAGTTCAACGAATATTCTAAAATCTCGTTTAGAAGCTCATTCAGCCATCCGTAAATAGCCTATACGCAGACGAATCTATTGAATGATATTGACGGGTTTACTCACCAAGAACAATTAGATTCTCCGAGTTGTTGTCGATTCTTTAGGGACTTGGCAACATCGTGGTCATATAGCCCCATGTACTTGGCTGTGTGTAGAATTTGTCTGATAACCTGTGTCACTGTGATGTCTGTACTAGTGTGTGTATTTTGTAATTGAGGTAGGATTTGGGTAAGAAGCAGCCATGGCCGTAAGTTAGGTACCATTCCAGTATTTGCCTGGGGTAGAAGTGGGAAACCACGGAAAACCACCACCAGGATAGCTGAGTACGAATCGAACCCGCCTCTTCTTGGCAGCGCCGGGAATCGAACCCTGGTCTCCGCGATGACCGCCAAGATTGCTAGACACTACGCAACGAGGCGGAATAAGGAAGTATTGAAAACCAATGCAATGGTACAGACAAAACAAAGATAATACGAGACATACATATATAAAAAGCGAAGATTGAGTGACAAATATCCCAAATAATCCACCAACTATCTTGGATACAAAGTAGGCACCAAGCTATAATCTATTAACAAGATTGCAGGAAACACATCTTTGGTTATCAGCCCCGAGTTCTAATGTGGGTACTGTATTTGTCTGATAACCTGCGTTATTATGGTTCCTGTAGCAGTGTGTAATAATACTTGGGGTAGGCCCTACGTGCTTCGGGACTTGTAATTAACTACCGATGACGATAATGGTTGTCGTTTTAAGGGGTGGAACACCGTGATAATCTTTTCACCGTAACATACATACTGTAAACGTTGAAGAAGGAATTATGACCCCTCAAGAAAGGACAATAAAGGGTGAGATAATACACGGCTTCTTACGCAATACCATTGGGGTTAGAGGAGTTGACCCCCAGAGGTCGAAAGGGAAGATGAGTGTAGCCCAGCATGAAGTTAGTGGAAGCAATGTCGGACATGGCTGGAGACTTTTGGATCACAAACATATTTCCTACAAGCTGTACCCGTCATGCGTTGCAATGCCAATCAAATAAAGTGTTGGTATTGTAATTTTGTTTCTTGAAGTGCTTTTGGATACACATTTTTTTTTCAATTTCCGTTAACTACCTCTAAACTATCGTAAAATGGATTAACTAATTTAGGAACATTCGTGGCAGCGAGCACAACAACTCACCAAAGTTTCAACGTAATCGGATGAATGGCATATGAACGCATACGGAATTTTGTTTAAAAGATTCGTGCGCTGTCACTCGTTTGTTTAAACTACTCGCGTGCTATCTATTGTAAATTGGATTAACTAAGCCTATAACCATCCCGGGAGTGTGCACAACAACTCACAAAATTTGCTCGTAATCAGATGAATGGTTTATGAATGCATAAAAGACGAACAGACAAACATTCTGTGTTTCTATATATTATAATAATCAGAATAAAAGATAAGCTGAACCCCCCCCCCCTCCCCCTCTCTCTCTCTCTCTCTGCGCGTGCTGAAATGACGACGATGCCCAGGGTCTAAAAGGAAACTACAACACATTGAGCCAATTAAGGAAACATTTCCGTGATGTCCAGCCTTCACCGTGAGTTAATTTGAATGATAATTATTATTGTTGTTACTGCTGCCGCTTAAGGTAGCTAACAAGAGAGCACCACGAACGTGAACCATCGATCTACCTGACATGGGCGTTTATGGACCTGGCGGATGCCTGACAAATTCCAGGTTTTTCATTCGAGGTTATTAGACATCGTAGTCATTTAGCCTAGAGTACTTGCTAACTAGCTAAATAGGGTTAGGGTAGTGCGTCTGCCTCTCACCTGGAGGCCCCGGGTTCGAATCCCTGCTCCGTCAGAGATTTTAGAACCAGATGTGAGGGCTAGAACGGGGTGCACTCAGCCTCGTGAGGACAATTGAGTAGCTGTCTGACAGTGAGGCAGCGCCCCAGTCACGAAAACCATGATTAACGCCCGAGGGGATCCGATGCGCTGAACACGCGTCACCTCAATATCTGCAGACCAAATGGCTGGGCAGCGGTCGCTTGATAGGCCGAGGCCCTTCATGGGGTGTAGTAATTTATATAGTGTGTGTAGGCTATATGTAATCCAGGATTGGGAAGGAGATGGCCATGACCTTAAGTTAGGAACCATCCCATTTGCCTGGAATGGGAAACCACGGAAAACCATTTCTACTGTAGGATCTCTTGGACAGCCAAGAATGCAAGGCACTGGGCCACTTTACCAGGGTGAGTTGTGCTGACAGTGAAATTCGGAGGTAGTCGTGTGACGGTCACGGACTGTTTCTCCTGGTGTGGGCTCGGACCATTAGTTTGGTCGATGGCAAAATGAACGCAGGTGTCAACAAAAACATTTTAGACAATAGCACGCTTCTCACACTGTGGCCAGTTTGGAATCGAACTTTTTCTTTATCAGCATGATGATGATGATGATGATGATGATAATTGTTGTCTTAAAGGCCCTAACATTTAGGTTATTGGCTCCTGCATGATAATGCTTCAGCCCATAAAGCAAGGAAGATTTCATTGTGGATCGAAGAGCATCAGGTGGATATGCTGGCCTGCTTAAAGTCACGTCCTATCCCACCGAACAACTATGTGATGAACTGGGGCGTCGGAGGAGTGCCAGATCAATTCGCCCCCAACAGCCAGGCAAAATGTATTCAGTATAATTATCAGAACTTAGCGGAAAGCCTTCCGCGTAATTAAACGCTTTAATAGTAGCACAAGGTGGTCATAAACGCTAGTAGTTACTTGACTAGCGTCTTAGGAAGTTAATAGTGGATGAGAGAATAAAAATGGCTTTAATATCTATGTTTACAAAAAATATTCTAAAAAAAAGGAATATCAAGTAACGAAGAAAATTTCGAATACCATGACACACACTAGCGGGTCTGAAAAGCATGTGATATCTAGCAGTATGAATATTTTAATTTTTGATCGTGGTTTAAGTTTGCATGATAGCTGTATTTGAACACGCGCTAATCAGATGAACTCAGGATAGTAAAAAATAAAATAAAAAAACACCCTAGAACTAGTTGAAATATCTTAAAATTATAAATTTCACTTCATTCGTTGTTTTATCCAGGACTGGAACAACGTGTTCATCAGTCCTGTGTGCTTAGGTGTTAGTGGAAAATGATAGTCTGTGCTATTGTGGTGCCTGTGCTAATATAATTGGAGCAATATTGGAAAAGAGGCAGCCGTGACCTTAAGATAGATATCACAGCAGTTGTCTGGATTAAATAGCAAACCACGGAAAATCACTTTTAAGATGATAAAGGCAGGAATCAAACCTCCTCCTTCTTGGCTGATCTTATTCGGCCTTCCGATCAGAATTATATCTCATTGAGCTAGGAATCGAACAAAGGGCCTTTGAAAGAGCATCGGAACGTTTACTCGAGTTGTAATCAGTTCATTTTAGGGGCATGGGATATCTTGGTCATCAGCCCCGTGATCTTGGTGGGGTGTTGGATTAATCAGATAACCAGTGTTTCCCTAGTGACTATAGAAGTAAGTAATTCTAATTTATTGGGGGTAAAGGGTTGGAGTAGGTGCCTCGGGTCTTGAAATAAGGTGCCATTACAGCATTTGTTTGGAGGGATAGTGGGGGAAAATCGGATGAGATCCACGCTCAGTGCTGAAATGCGAACATCAGCCTTCCAACTTGCTGCAGCTCCCCATTGTAGCCGTGATGCGCAAATTAACGCGCACAGTAGCGTCCCGGTGTGCACCGGCTTACTACGTGCAAGATCGGTTCGATAATAACCAGTGTTTTTGTTGTATCTGTAACGTTGTATGTATCTTATACTGAGGCCAGGAAAGGGAGAGGTCGTGGTCCTAAGACAGGCGCAATCCCACCATTTTTCATAAATTGAAAAGGTATATCCACAAAACTATTTCAGAGATGGTTGGCAGTGAAACTAGAACAGAGTGTAGGATGTTTCAATTCACGGTTCGGCATTTCAAGATACTAATTTAAATGGTCATCATCATCATCATCATCATCATCTTGTACAGTTTCCAGCCCCAGGCTGGGTCTGTTTGGAACATAAGCCTCGCCACTTAGTCCTATCTTCCCACCACCTCTCCGCTGTCACTCTGGTCCAGTCCTCACCTCTCTTCTTGACACATTCCTCCACTCCTTTCAGCCATCTATCTCTTGGTCTTCCCCTTGGTCGTTTCTTCTGCATCTGCATCTCATGCATCCTCCTGGGAATCCTCTTCTCATCCATTCTCTTTAAGTGTCCATACCACCTCAGTCTTGATGTCTCAATCCTACCTTGCAAGGGCTCCTCCTTCACCATCTCCCTGACCTCTTCATTCCTCACCCTGTCTCTTCTTGTTACTCCGATCCTACTTCGCAGGAACTTCATTTCACCTGCCTGTATTCTGCTTATGTCTCTTTTCTTCATTGTCCACGTTTCTGAAGCATAGGTCAGTATCGGGATATAGTAGCTTCAGTATAACACTTCCTTGCTTTTTTGTGGGACATCTTTATTCCACACTAAGCTCCTAATGCTTCTCAGAAAAGCTTCTGCCTGTCTGCCACGTTCCGTAATCTCTTTGTCATTTCTCCCATTTTCCTCCACTAATTTAAATGGTACATATTTGAAAATGTTTCTGTGTATTACCTGTGTATTACCTCTACTGTAAGTCCTAAAACAAATTATCCATGAGCTTTTGTTACACTTAACTGAATAAGAAAATTTTTCGCGTTTACTAGCTGCCTCTCTAGGCGGCTCAGGTTCGAGTCCCGGTTCTACGATTATTATTAATATTATACAGTATTCTGCCTAGTGGCAGGTCCATGTCTTCGTACAGAGAACTATTGATGCCAATGTTCCCGGTCTTCAGCTTCTTCCTTCAGTCTGCTGTAACTCCTTCCATCTTTCATGTCATCCACATGTTGAATTATTTTTCTTCCCCGTCCTGTCGTTCCTTTGATCTTCCCTTCAATGGCGTCGTGCATGAGCCCCCCCCCCCCCCCCATATCTAAGTATGTGTCCGATCCAGTGTTGGCCTTCCTCTGAATAATTGTATTCAGAAAAGTTTTCTTCTCACCGACTCTTCTCAGTACAGCATCGTTTGTCACCCGAACTGTCCACTTGATCTCCTCTATTCTCCTCCAGCACCACATTTCAAAACTTTCTAAGAATTTTCTTTCCCTTTTTCTCTTTGTCCACGTCTCTGTCCCGTACAGTGCAATGCTCCAGATCACATATTTCTTCCTTAATTCTAAACTCAACTTGCTGGTGAGCAGAGTCCTCTTCTTGTTGAATGCGGCTTTGGCTATGGCGATTCTGGCGCGAATTTCATTTGTGCATTGGGCATCGTTTGTCAGCAAGCTTCCCAAGTACTTGAACTGCTTCACATTCTCCAATTCTTGATTGTCGATAGTTATCCGCAAAGGTTTCTCCTGTTTTGATATCCGCATCAATTTTGATTTCTCGATGTTGATAGTTGATTTCCATGCCATACACCCTTCCAGTTTCCACCAACCGGTTCACCATGTGCTGCAGTTGTCTTTGATTTTTGGCGAGCACTACTAGGTCCTCTGCATACTTGATGGTGTTTATGAGGCATCCTCCTATCCTGAAATTTCCGCATCCTTTCAAATCTTCTTCCACAAGCCATTCACCGTACAGGTTGAAGAGACTTGGCGATAGATAACATCCTTGTATGACTCCTCTTCCTATTCCCACGTTCGTTTCTCCATATTTAAGTCGCACCTTTACTCTTTGTCCCAGGTACAAATTGAAAATTAGTCTCCGGCCTCTCCAGTTGATTCCTATCTCCTTAAGGATGTTCGTCAATTTTGTCCAGTTGACCCTGCCGAAGGCCTTCTTCCAGTCTATGAAACAAACGCAAACTTCTTCGTTAACAGTCAAAACTCTCTCCGACAATATCCTCACTATACTGATAGCATCCTTTCTTAAATCCAAATTGATCCTCTCCCATTACTTCTTCAATTTTGTGTTCCAGCCATCTATTGAGTATTCTTGCAATGATCTTCGCCACATGTGAGATCAGACTAATTGTTCTGTGATCACTACATTTCGTAACTTGTTTTTTCTTCTCAAGAGGAACCATTGTGACGTCCAAAAAGTCCTTAGGCCATTCTCTATTTTCATAAATTTTGTTGATAAGTTGTTTCAGCACTTTCGGACCTCCGTCTCTGATTTCTTTCAGCAAATCCACCGGTATGTCGTCTTCTCCTGTAGCTATCCGTTCTTTCATGTCCGTAATTACCTTCTCTACTTCCGTTGTCAGTATGCTGGGTCCTTTTTCGTCTTCATCAATCGCCTCCTCTGTCTTTATGTCGATGTCTTGCGGACGGTGTTCCTTATCGTAGAGTTCCTTTATGTATTCTTCCCGTATTTTCAGCACTCTCACTTGTTCAGAAACCATGTGTCCTCTTAGAATCTTCTATTCCGAAAGTCCTTACTCCTTTGTTCTCGCTTCCTCCCAGCTCCTTAGTTTTCTGGTACATGAGGTCGTACCTTTCTCTTCTTTGTAGCTCCTCTATTTTATCGCACATTTCTTCCATGTACTTTTCCTTTGCTTTGTCTGTTTCTCTCCTCAGTGCATTGTTAAGTCTTCTGTATTCTTCTTCGTTTATATATTTACACTTCCTCCTTTCCTCCATCTTTTCCATCACCTCATTGGTGATCCAAGGTTCTTTGCTTCCCTTCCAACTTCACACTTGATTCAACAAAACCAGTTTAACATTTCGCCATTGCGCTTCCACACTTGTACTTGCATTTTTACCTCTCATTTCACTGAATTGTTGCTCCAATGATTATCCTACTCTCTCATTGTTCACTCTTAACTTTTCCAGGTCCCATCTCTGCTTTCTCCTCCCACACTGTCGAATCCTCTTCAACATTGTACTGATGTCTGCAACCAAAAGGTTGTGATCCGAGTCGATATTGGCAGCCGGCATAGTCCTAGCGTCTTTCACACTGCTCCTAAACCTCTGTTTGACAAGTATGTAGTCTATTTGATATCTGTTAATGTCTCCTGGCTTACTCCACGTGTACAACTTGCTCTTTATTTTCTTGAACTAAGTGTTCATCACCACTAAATTGTTCCTCTGTCAGAATTCCACTAGCATCCCTCCTCTGTCGTTCCTTCTGCCTAATCCATATTGTCCCACAATGTTTGCTTCTCTACCTTGTCCAATCACACTATTTCAGTCACCCAAAATTATGGTGTTAACTCTTCCTCTGCCTTCAGAGTGGATGATATCTTCTATTTTATCGTACAATTTCTCCACTTCGTCGTCGTCATGATCTGATGTTGGCATGTACACTTGAATTATCAGAATGCCCACTGGTTCTGCACTTAATTTCACAAACATTAAACGATCGCTATGGCACACTAGTCACACTGTGCACTAGTTGATTTCCCATCACTAATGCTAAACCACGTTCAAAACCTTGTTCACCTGAATAGAACATTGTGTAATTACCTGACACTATTTCACCACTATCTGTCCATCTCACTTCACTTAAACCCATTATGTTAACTTCACATTTTTCAATTTCTCTCTTCAAATTATCCAGTTTTCCTGTTCTTTGAAGTGTTCTTACATAAGAGTATTATTCTCCATATTAGGTCCGTATTGAATATTCTACTAACTTTCACTTTACTGTATTGAAAAGACGGAAACAGCAAAGTGAAAGTAAGTGTTCTTACATTCCATGTACCAATCCTAAAATTAAAATGTTCAACTCTTTCGAAGACTCCCCCTAATCTACTCCCCACCCGGAGATTCGATCGGGGGAGTAGTTTACCTCTTTAACGTTTTACTCCAGGATGTGCGATCATTTATTTTCCGTCCTCCGACGTTCAGAAAATATAATAATGTGGTAGTCTTTCCATTTCCTTTCCACATCGCAGTAACGTGACCAAAGAACCAGACTATGATTGATTCCGCCCACGAGTCTTCGATCTTGATCTATCTAAAGCATCATTTGCTCCGTGCATCAAGTCGATACTGGTGCCCGTTGCTGCCCGATAGAGAATTTTATCCTAATATGAGTGTTGGAATGGGGAAAACTCAGCACCAAGAGAACAAGGGTTTTATTCCCAGTAGTGTTTGTGAGTGCTTATAAATTGGTCAATCTTCATCTAACTGAAGGATATCTTACCCAAATGCCATGCAAATTCTACCATCTTGTGTAGTCACTTCATCCCTGCTTTTCTATTGTACCAATAAAGGCCGAATTTCAACCACTTTGGCGGCTTAATAATACTTAACTTTATTTGCCATTCTCTCTACCGACAATAGTGGCTATGCTGGCTAAAGCGCAGCATTAGGTCATGGGGCCAAGCTCTCTGCTGACTCGGTAGACGCGTGGGTTCGAGCCCCACCGTCGGCCGTCCTTGAAATGGCTTTCCGTGGTTTCCCCATTTTCAACTCCAGGCAAATGCTGGGACGGTACCTTCTGACAGGCCACGGCCGCTTCCTTCCCCATCCTTGCCCAGTTTCATTCACCATCATTCATTTCATCTCATCTCTCATTAACTCCTCTCATGAGGTTGGCGTCAGGAAGGGCATCCGGCCGTAAAAACCATCGCCACAAGACTTCCATCGCATCTCATCCCCGACCCCGTTGGAAAACGGGAATAGTAAGGGGTAGACATACATTTGCCATTCTCTCTACTTTCTCACCAAGATTCCTTCCTCTAACCTTCGTCCTCTTTCTATGGAATGTTAAAATCTGATACATCACTGTTACTGTTGTTATTTAATGGAGACATTGTGGGCAAATTTAGCTCCCTGTACTTGGATGTGCAGAATCTATGGTGTGTATTAGTGTATGTGCTTGTAATTAGGTGAAGGATTGAGAAGGGGTGACTTTGGTTGTAAAAGGGATTAATAAGGGGTAGACATAGATAGATTCTGCTATTCAGAGACATAAGTAGGGGTTTCCATTTACATTCAAAATATACCTTACATCTGTCCCTAGCTTCTATTGGATCTACAATGAGCTCAACCAAGTGACCCAACATGCATTTAATTCCACTTTTCATCAATTTTTAAGATTTAATTATTACTTTCGGTCAATATTTTCCAGACACCTGAACTAAAGCTTTAATTATGTTTAACCTACTACCATTACACTTCTTATTTCAGTTTGGATTCTACTACTATTTGTTTGGCTCTGCTTCTTTCCTCGAGATAATGCTTTTAATTAGCAAGATTATGTCCTTTGAAGTGAATTTTAGTAACCCCTCTTATTTACTTTTACATGCTGCCCTGACAATGTCATTCTCAAAACTTTACACACCGTTGTTCCAAGACATACCTTTGCTACTTTAGATAGTTCTTCTCTGTATCCCAACCATTCTGTTTCAATGTCTTATGATTAATACATTTTTGTATCCTCATCACCACATTTCTCCGTGAACACCACATTTTAAGGCCATCAATAACTTACATATAGACTAGCGGCTTCGGTGGCGTAGTTAGTAGTATGCTGAACTGCTATGCACAAGATCGCGGGTTCAAACCCGGCCAAGTCGTCGGATTTTTAAGAGCGTTAAAATCCTTCAGTATGTCTTCCTTCGGAGGGGAAGTAAAGCCGGTGGGCCCATGTCATAGATTTATGGCATGAAAAATAACCTACCACTACAATTGGTAGTGTATAGCTAAATTAGTAGCTTATTTGGTGAGAAACGCTCTATCAAGTTCCAAGTTCGCCACTGGGTGACAGTGGCGTCTGGCAGCCAAAGATGGAACTACTTGAAAATGAACTTTCATTAATTCCATCACTCATGCACTCGTCTCGTGAGGTTGGCATCTCATCCCCGACCCCGTTGGAAAAGGGATTAATAAGGGGTAGACATAGATAGATAGAACTTACGTAGACTAAAATATAGGAATCTTTGCCATCATCTTCAATGGATAGCCTGCACTCCCATTCATTAGCGTTCTTTCATCTCAATACAGTTGAGTATAAACCTTGCCTACATGACAAACCTGTTTTCTAATATTTCACTGTCCATTTTTCAGCTACCTGGACATCTACAATGATGAATGCAATTAGTCGAGCAGGTGAGAATTTAAAAAAACCATGGTGTAAGTATAATAGTGAGACGGATCTTGGTTTTAATTGCGTTTTATCATGTGCTTAACGTCACTATGGGGACAGCTGCAAGTTGCGGCTCTGTAGGCGGAAGTCAAGTACGTGTAATCCGCAGTCGATTGAAATAGGTTTATGTTGACAGGTGTGTGAGTTGCTAGTGAAAGTACTGCTACGTGTCTATACAAGCATAAAGCAGCGCTTTGCGGTTAAGTGAGGACATTTTTATTTCACTCCAAAGACGAGATTTTCAAGGCTGTGTAAGGAGAAGGGAATTGACGCTTCGAGTAGGCTGTGTGGTTTAGAGACTCGGTGAAGAGAGAACAATGGAGCTATGGTATTAGCATTTTTTTTGGGTTGAATAAATATTAGAATTAGGAAGTGAGCGTATTTATTACTTAACCCATGGACCGTAACAATTGGAGTCAGAAGTGGGATAAAAATTGGCCGTGAGCGGGACTTTTATTTTTGAACTTTGAAACTGTTTTCGTTCTTGTGATTATGGCTACTGTGAGAGTAAAATTAAGTGACTTGAAGGTTATTGAAATGAAACGGGAGCTGGAAGAACGCGATCTAGACTAGAGATGGGACTATCGACTACTTTTAACTATCGACTGACTAGTCATTCGTTGGTAGAAACTATCGACTAGATATTCGACTACTTTCAGTCGAATGGTTACCAGAATACGCATAGCTCTTAAAAGCGTGTCGTTTCATGTATTCAACTGAAAGTAGTCGCTTCTAGGCGGCGTACAAAGCACTGTAAGCCGTTACCCGTGGAGTTCTGTTGAACCAATAGATGAAAAACAAACTTCTCCCTAACCTACCTATTTTTGCAGACGTTAGTTTGGACTACGCGACACTCGGCAACATGCAATTGATCCAAGTTATTTATTTTTACTGTGCTTCGAATGGAGGTTGCGGCGTTGTGTATAGTGCAGCCATTATATCCAATGTTCCAATGAGAATGAGTAAATGTTCCCCGATATTGGTATAGGACACATTACCTGTATGTACTCTGAATAAGTGAAGCAATAGAGCAATACTTAATTAAATTACTAGAACTGAAAGGGAGTTCGTAAGTACCGGTAACAATTCCATAGCCAAAATTGTGACGTACCTTTTATTTCTTAGTTGTTTTGCAGAAAATACTAAGAATGTAGAATTGAAATACAACTTGAACAAGAATACGACAGCCTAGAATAAATACACACGAGAGACGACAATAGAGCACTTTAGAACAGTAACGAGAGCGAAATTTCAGTGGAGATGTTGGCAACCATGTGAATACAAACAATTTATGACCAGAACGTAAAACTATGCCAGCGCTCAGAACATGTTAAAACAATTGGGATCAGTTCAGTCGTTTGCAAACGACTTGTTTATGTTACGGTGAGTAGTCGTTGAATTCATTCGACTGTTTTCTAAAAGCAGTCAAACAAGTCGATGGTTTTAACTTTTGTCAGTCGACTGCTGATGCCCATCTCTACAAAACAATTGACGACCAGAATCAATTTGAGCGTACACGCCCTCCGACTTGCTGAAATGCTATTATTATTGGATCCCAATATAAAATATTTTCTGATTTAATTTTCCTGGAAAATCTATTCTATGTTTGCATCGATCATTTCCATCACGCTATGGGGAGAATTTTATAATAGTTTTCTTGTAATTCATTTATCACGCGGTAGAATAAATGAATGAAATTCAATCATAAAATAAATAGAACTCTTAAGCCATAATTGGTAAGCCCATGTTCAAGTTGTGTAATAATTCAAGAATGCACCCAATTCTCATTAAAAGTGTATATAGTGTGTTAAGGAGTTCAAACTAAACCTAAATATTGAATGCTTAACATTTCCAATGAAATGTCATACATATATATTTGGACAACTGGACGTAGGCTATTTCATTGAAAGAATCTACGAACAAGAAACTGTATAAAACTATAGGCACCTACAGCCGTCAAGCTGTCCTCACAGTACCCGCTGGAGATTCACATCACCACTTTATCTATACGGTACCTCGAGATAAGCCTAAGTGCGCCAACTGTGAGGGAACACACAAACTCTTCCATCCCTGCCCTCATGTCTTTGCCACTAATCCCCCCCCCCCCTTCCCACACAGCACGCCACTGCTCTGACACAGTTGTTAGGCCTGCTACAACAACTCTCAGCCATAACCCTGTAAACTACATCTAAACCAAACCCAGAACCCCTAATACACTTCATTTGCAGAGCAATAAAATCCATAAAACAACTCCGCAACAAGCTTCACAAAACCTAAATTATAAACGAAATGACTACTCCAAAAACACCAAAATCAGTAAACCTCCCTCATTTCAGCCACACTGCACCTTAAACAGGCATAGAAAGCATAGTCATGACCCCTTCATGGAGTAGGCTATTGTCTAACCACGATCATGTCTCCTTCAACTTTACTGAAGACTTCATTAAATTCTCTTAAAAATTCATAAACTCATTCCACAAATCTGAAAATCAGTATACATCCCTCATTTCAGTTACTCTATTCATTAAACAAACATAGAAGGCGTAGCCATGACCCCTTCATGGAGTACGGTAGGCTATTGTCTAAATTTGACCACGCATACTACAACCTTACTCTTAATTCAAAATTACGGCCAAATGATCCATCTGACTGGAAGGCAAAGGTATTTACCGGCTTGCCTGGTATGATGGGCCTCAAAACCGGTATCTGAAGTTCAAACATAAACTAAATATTGAATGCTTAACGTTTCCAATAACTTGGACAACTGGATTTAGGCTATTTCATTGGATGAATCAACGAACTGTATAAAACTATAGGCACCTACAGGTATACTTAACTTATTAATGAAAGCTCTACAATAAACATACAGCACAATCAATTGTAGCATGAAGTTATCCTGAAGAAGTCGTTTGATTAGAACGACTACTTAAATTCGAATGATTCCATTCACTTGGAATTAGTCGTTTGCCAACGACTTGTTTCATTCGAATGATTTCCAACGATTGCTTTGGGATCAGTCGTTTACAACGACTACTTAAATTCGAATGATTCCATTCGCTTGGAACTAGTCGTTTGCCAACAACTTGTTTCATTCGAATGATTTCCAACGATTGTTTTGGGATCAGTCGTTTGCAAACGACTTGTTTATGATACGGTGAGTAGTCGTTGAATTCATTCGACTGTTTTTCAAAAGCAGTCGAATCAGTCGATTGTTTAAACTATCGACTAATTCGACTGTTTTCAGTCGACTGCTGCCCATCTATAATCTAGACACTACTGAAATCAAGGCCGTTTTACAGATGCGACTTCGCTCGGCTTTGTAGGGCTGAAGGTAAGGATCCGGAGGCTCCCCTGTTCGAAAGAGCCACAAGCATGAAGGACTTGGCAGAGTTGATGAAGAACCAAGCCGAAAGTTCCAGACTGCTAGAAGAAAAGATAAGTGAAATTTCCAGAAACCAAACTGAAACTTCAAGGTTACTCGAAGGAAAGATGGTGGAGATTCACCAGCGGTTGGAAGACAAGTTACAAGAAAGAATTTACGAAATTTCTAGGGCATTCAGAGAGGAACTTGAGAAAGTTGATAAGAATGTCCAGTTAAAAATTACCACCGTCGAAGAAAAATTTGATTTCCTCCAGAGGACCATGGAAGCAGGTACCAACGAAATTAAACCAGCAACCGGAGTCAATGTTAGGAGCGTCTATAGAAAGCCCACGTATGATGGGAAAGCAATTCAAGGCCTCAGCTACTGCCAACAGATGGACAGAAGCAGATAAAGCCGTTAGCCTGGTAACTCCTCTCCGAGGAGACGCTCTGAATATTCTACAGACCATTCCAGACAACGAGCAAAAGGACTATACATCCCTGGTGACAAGATTGGAAATGAGGTATGGGGACAAACATCTACAGCAAGTCTACCATAGCCAGTCTGTTTAACAGATGACATAAAGGCGGAGGGACACTGCATAGTCCAGTGAATAAACGAACTTCACCCTACATCAGATGCGGGATCGTTTTTTATTTTTTGATGTTGTTTAGGACCACTGGGTAGTTATTAATCCAAGTTTCCATCATCCTCCTCCCCCTTGCTTCGTCCACCATCTTGAAAAAAATGTCAGAAATCGGCACTTTTTTTCTTTCAATTTTTGGCCTATAGCTCATTCACAGTTCATTGTTTTTGAAGAAAATGTAGATTACTAAATTTCCAACAAATTTTATGGGGTAGAATGTTTTGTAGGACCCAGCGTATTCGAGCTACGAGAAGGCGCCGCTACACCCTCAGTCGGATAGAATGGTCAAGCGGATGAATCGGACAATCAGGGAAACATCTCTCTAAGGTGGTGGCAGAGAATCAACGCGATTGGGACGAACATCCCCCCCTGTTCCTGATGGCATAGTGATCTTTGGTCCTCGAGACAACGAGGCAGATACCGGCTTGTATACTCTTCGGAAGGAAATGCAACTACCCTGAGATTTGGCATTTGGCTGTAAACCCGGCGAAGAACAGTTGGCAGGAGACAATTACATCAGCTGCTTGAAGGAGAAGATGAACCAGATCCACAACCTCATCCGAAGGAACATCGGAAATGCCAGCAACTGAATGAAGGCGCGAGGAGGCGACTTCGAAGTGAAGGATCTAGTATGGCTGTTCAACCCTCAACGGCGACGTAGTCTCTCACCCAAGCTGCAGCAATCCTGGGAAGGACCGTACGAGGTGATAAAGAGGATCAACGATGTAATCTACCGGGTACGAAGACTTCCACACGGGAAGCCTAAGGTGGTCCATTTCAACAGACTACCACTTTACGAAGGAGCCAATCCGACGGCGACAATGGTTCCGTAATGACTTTGGACTGTTCCAGGACGGAACAGGCTTAAGGAGGGGACAGTGCTACTGTAATGGATTTCGCTAGCCCACACTGTTGGGAGAGAAATGTAACTGTTTACCTTTGCCTAAGCTATGTTGTTTTAATGGGCGCCAAGACCTCAATGCAATGTTGAAATCTAAATTTGTATTTAACAACGTCTAGCTCTGGCAGAACACATTCAAGACTCTATTCACTCAGATCGTGGTATGATTTGATCATTAACCCAACAAACAATTGTATCAGGAGAAGGAATTGGTCTATATCTAATGCTACCTACTGAAAGCAAAGATTGCATTGTAAAAGAAATGAATTTATTATATAAAACAAGTATAGCAAAATTAATAATAATAATAAGTTTAAAATTTAAATTGGAGCGTTGTGATTTGAATATTACCGATAGAAAATTACGTGAAAACGGAGTCTGATAAATTGATTTTACTCTTATTTCCAAGCTATGAAGTTACTGAAATATGAAATATAAAACAAAGAAAATGAGAGATTGCGTATTTCTGCGTCATGTGCGCTTACCATTGGAAATTGCCAAAGCATCTCCCTCGTTCTTGATGATGCTGTGTGCTTCCCACAGTCTCCTGGACGTCGTCATCTCCGTCGAAATTTGATGATATCCTGGTAGATTATATAATTCTATGGTCCGTACCTCGGACCCAAACTGGCGTAAAACCGCACTGGTTACGTTTTACAAAAGTTCGTCGCTAACTCCACTGAACATCGGAGCGACACGCACTTGCGACCGTACACCGCAAGTTCTACACAGATAGTCCTTATCTCCACCGAACATCGGAGCGACTCGCACGCGCATCCATACTCCTCAAGTATTTCACAGATAGTTCGCGTTTCACGGCGCGTCGAACGATATATCCACATGCCGGCTCCCCACTCTTCAGTCCCAACTAGCTTACGTCGTCTCCCCTGATTGGCTGAACCACCACGCGATCTTCTCCTCCTCCGGGTCATTACACTCGGCGACAGGGTTCCGTTTCAACAATTCGCCTCTTCTTGACGATGCGACCCAAGATTGCGTCATGCTCCTCGACAGGAATCAGCTTGTATTAGAATTCCCAGTGAGTCACGTCTCTCTCAAATACCCTGACAAAAACTCCGTAAAATTCCGTAATCAGATAATTTTCTATGATATCGTCGTTCGTAATAATTTGCTTGATAGCGTTTTCTAAGACATAGAAAACCTATCTGAATGCTAATAATTTTTATAAAATGCTCCGAAAATACCTTAATAATAATTACAATAAATTAATAATAATAATAAATTACCATGAAAAATTGTCTTGGCAGAACAATTTGCCGCGTAAATAAATATAGAATGGCTTCCTACTGACTTATGCCAGTTGCATAAAACCCCTCGAAAAACACGTTACACTACGTGTCTATACAAGCGGTCAAGTTAGGAAAATGTTTATTTCACTCTAAAGACGAGATTGTCAAGGCTGTGCAAGGAAAAGGGAAGTGATGCTTCGAGTAGGCTGTGTGGTTTAGAGATTCTGTGAAGAGAGCACAATGGAGCATTTTTGTGGTTGAATAAATATTAGAATTAGGAAGTGAGTATTTAATTTATTATTTGACCCACGGACCATAACAGTACTGTATTTCTTAATCTCTGTCAATGGAAAGTGGGATGCAATGCCGAATTGTGCTATGCACGGTTGCAACAACTACTCCATGAAAACAAAAGGGTCTAATATATAATACGTTGTGTTTCCACAAGACAAAGATGTAGTGAGCTCATGGGCCAGAGCTTGTAGGAGGGAGGACAAGCTTAATTTAAAGCATGGTAAGTTATGATTTCTAAATCTAATCTGTCTGTTGTGAGCAGAACAGTAAATCATTCTTTAAACTATCTCTCTAAAGTGGAAACATTGGAATAGCTCTGGACACATTTTCAAACTAAGATATTAAAGAATAATATAGAAATGTCCGGCTACGTGGCTAAATGGTTAGCGCGCTAGGCTTTGGCCCAACGTGTCCAGGGGTCGATTCACGGCCGGGCCATCAGGGATTTTAATCTCCTGAAGTTAATTCCTGTGGCTTGGGGACTGGGTGTATGTGTCGTCTTCATCATCACTTAAGCCAACTCCGTACAGGCCATGGAGGCCCTGGGAGTAGTGGAAGGTAGAGGCTTCCACTTTTTGTGACATGGCAGTAGATGGGATGGAGTTGTCAGCTCCACGCCAGGCCGCCTTTGCTTCCAGGAATTACCCTGGTACTCACTTCTGTTGTAGGCTGAGTGAACCCCAGGGCTATTTGCGTTTCCAAAAGTGGTAGTTTTGTTTCTAAAATCCACTACCTGGGTGGGGATCGAACCCACTCCCTTCCAGTTAGAAGCTCAGCGCCTCTACCGACTGCGCCACGCAGCCCCCTCTTCATCATCACTTCATCCTCATTACGGCGCGTAGGTCGCCTACGGGCGTGAACTAGCAAGACCTGCACTCGGCCATTATTATATAGAAATGAATAGGCAAAACAAGTAACATTTATGAGTGGAGATTATTATTATCATCACCATTTCAGCTCGTGTATGTTCTCTTCATTTCACTAAAGACAGTTTTGATATTCCACTACAACAGCAACTGTTGAACTATACTCCAGTGCACAGTAGAAATTTAAAATTAGAAGACATTCCGACCGAAAATCTATCAAAATCCACTCAAATCACACCAAGGAATAGGAGAAGACTTTGGAAGATGCCGAAAGTAGGTCGATGAGACTGGAAAAGAGGCATTGTAAAAGTGTTATCAGTATCCTGCGTGTGCATATTGTGCAATAAACATTGTGAACAATATCATGCACAAAACTGCCCAAACAGGACAATCTCAATAATAGGACTAGGTCAAGAATAATGTATGTACCATTATGCACACTGTGCGCTTTTCTTAAATAAATAAATAAAAGTGTTATCAGTGAAATTATACAAAATGGATTCTTCTTCGAATAATGAAACACTCACCGAAGGAATACAATCTAATCATACCTGCCTGAATGAGAAGGAGTTAGTAGGTAAGCTTTGTTTTATTTTTGACCATTGAAGTCTCTCATTTAATTATAAAAGGTGAATTTGTTTATTTTACATGCGCAATACAACTAACGTTCATTATGATACTTCGAAGAGAGGTAGCTAGCAGAGTAAAGCACTGCTTTCACCAGATAGTTGAGACATTGATTCACGAGTTCAAAGCCTGGTGTAGCTATGGTATTAAACTAACCTTGGCCCTCATGCAGCCATAGTTTAGTGGCCATAAGAAAGAGATATTGCTCTTGTGAATAAGAACGTACTCTAGTTCCTTTATAAGTTAGAAAAACAAACTTGAGAATTCAATGAATGTCTTTCCTTCTAAGCATTCGTTCTCATGAAGATGAGGTCGACACTTTGAAGAAATTAGTTAAGGAGGTACGTGAGGAATCTGAAGCTTGGAAACAATAGTACGATTATTTATGTGCAGACCATTTGGCGTTGAAGAAAGAAATCGCTGATCTGAAGAACAGACGTTGCAAAGAAATTCAGACGCTACTGGGTCAAGACTTCACTCCAAGTCAAATAAAACATTTATTAAATACAGAGAAAGGTAAGAAAATCAATTGGTGTTCTGACTATACAGCAGCGGCTATATCACTAAGAAGTGTAAGCCCTAAAGCCTACCCGATTTTAAGAGCTAATAACAAAGTACAAAAACTTAGGAACATTATCTCAAGAACTTGAACCTAGTTTGGCTCCAGTTTTTTCAAGGGGGAATCTTTAGCATCTCTCTAATGAACTTACGGAAGTTGCAACACCAATGGATGCTGAGTTCCATAAATTTCATGGCAATAGCTATCAAATGATAAGTTTATATTCAATGAATTAACCAGCAGGACCTTGAGAAAATTGCCTCATATTAATATTGCATATGAGGTTATTCTCTGTTTAGCTCAAACCCGAACATAATTATATTAGGTTGCGTGACGTAAAGAGAAAAATAAGTTTTGGCAATTCACAGAGAAAATTGAATCGCAAAATGTGTAAATTTACCAATGTAAGAAAATAGTGGATCTCGTTAACGGGACTATTAATATTATTCAGAGGTACGGTGTATTCATAATTACCAACATTATCAGTGTTTTCGATACAAAGTATGTACAGTGTTACAATACATGTTCTCATTAATTATGCCTTCAAGTTATATTATTATGACCAGAGCCGTATCAAATACTTCGTGCCGTGTCACCGAACGCAATGTACCCGTTGTGACGTCATCCGCACGAGAGAGAGGGAGCGGTATATGCGCACCACCTCACCATTATACTTACACCATGTGAAAACCTATACTATAACATCCTGTACAAGGACTAGAAAAGTAATTCACTAAATTTCTTAAAAGATTTGCAAATGACCATATTATACCAATGGATTATTTCTTCAAAATGTACACACTTTTTAATAAGTAAATATTAACTCTTATCACTGGCAATAAATGAGAATCTCATTCACATCTGATATGTTGTATTCTGTATAAATATAATTTACTGATTGATTTCCATATTCATAGTATGCAGGTCTTAAAACATGATATTGTTTGAGGCATTTACATGACAGTGTTCTCTCATATCTTATAGCAAGAGTACTTCGTATTGGTGGAAGCTCATCAAACAACAATAACAACAACAATGCAGCAAATGCGAACAACTACTCAGTGTCATTTGTGCCACTGTTCAGCCTCATAGCCAACTTCTTGCCCAAGTTGCTTGCCCGATTTGCAGTGCCACCAGGAAGCAGGAGTGAGTATAGCTATTATTACCTTTTCACTAGAAATAAAAGTATTTGTACTTTATATTGCATTGTATTGAAGTAGGAGTAAGGCATCAAGACTACTTTTACAGTTCATCTTAGCTCCTCAGTATTATCCTCACCTTAGTATTAAGGATTACATTCCTCAACATATGAAGAGTCCACGTGTAGGAAATGAATATGACGTTTGCAACCACATTATGTTCCATTTCTTTTGCAGCCTCCCACAGGGGCTCATAATTAGTGGGACGTGGGCTGGCGACCATGGGATCCGAGTTGAGTCTGGTATTACTTCCACTTTCTTGTGCCGGGCTCCTCTCTGCCATTTTCCCTGTTGACCTCCCTTGGTCAACCCTTGTTCTCTTCCAACTACGATGGTAATAGGGTATACGAGGCCTAGGGAGTCTTTTACTTTCCCGCCTTAATTGGCCTTTGTCTTATCTTTCCTGATCCTTCATTCTTTGATGAATCAGACTTTCTTTTTTTCATGCATGACATTTTCTGCCTTCTGCTCAAGGCCCTAAAGGAGGCAAGGTGTGTGTAGCCTCACCACTTATGGTGCACCCTGGATAGTGCTACACCCTCATGGGCTTATGGCTGGCGAGTTCGGGAGTTGGCAACCCTGAGGGATTTTTGAGCTGGGTCCGGTTTTTCCCTTTTCCAGTGACTCGGGGGCAGACCCCCTCCTCTTTCCCATTCCTAGCCCTACTTCTTTCCAAGTCCCTCAATCCTCATACTTCAAGGGCTGACGACATTTCTTTTATTCCTACCTTTTTTCCCCTTATTCCTTCAATTCTTGTCCATCTCTTCTTCTAGCCCATAAGTTAGTCGTAAGTTGTAGTTTAGTTTTAGTTCTAGTGTTCATTTCATCATCATTTTTCATTTTCACCGAAACCATTAGGGGCCGATAACCTTGATGCTAGGCCCCTTAAAACAACAATTATAATTATATTTTGCATCCAACCACAGTAAACCAATTCTTGATACCAGAATAAGTTCTTTCACCAAATGTAAAAAACAATACAAGGAGGAGAATGTCACTAGTGTTGCAGGGCAGTTATAAAGTTGGGTCACAGGACAGAACTCTAAATTGTGAGTGAGATAGCTGTAGAGTTCTCATGCAAATTATGTTACAAATTCAGAACTTTTCCCTTGTACTATTTCTCAGACTGTTTTACTATGACATTTCCACAGGAAAGAGATCAACAGTAATGGGAGAAGAGGAAAGCCATATTTTAAAAGGAAAGGTGAAGTAAGTCAGGCTAATCACATCACGTTACTTGCTGTAGCTGCTGGTATTTATCTTGCTGTGAGGGGTGCGTCACTTTGCTACACTGAAGTGTTGACTACAGTATATTATGGCATAGGTCTTTTAATGTGGTCTTACACGACAAAGAAAAAAAAAACATATTGCAATATTAATGTATCAAAAATATACATTTCTCTCCCCTGGAGCACACTCGTTGATAATTTCAGATAAGTTATCATTATATCATTTTTTTACGAGTGAATTTGTTGGACAGGTAATGGACAGTGCAAAACAGAAGGTGCCACTTGCACTATTCAGGTAGCTCTGAGGACTCAAACCATTGCCATGGTGTAGTCATCCTTGTATCGCAACACTTGGCTACATGTATCAACTTCATACCATTGCTTGCTCCTACAACTAGGGCACCCTAGAATATTTAGTTCAATTCTATGCAACAAACAATGATAATAACAGGGGAGGTTGAAGAATTTTACGAGCAAGTCGAAGAACACATGAAAACTCTGTAGACCACGACATGAATATAGTAATGGGCGACTTAAATGCTAAAATTGGTTAAGCACAGATTGACAAGATTGTAGGTCTGCATGGCTTGGAAAAGAGAAATTAAAGGGGTGATAGATTGTTTGATTTCTATCAAAACAAAGAACTTGTCACCACAGACATGCTGCCTATACACCTGGCAATTGCTGCTCGATAATCTCCAGCAACTGCCCAAAAATTGTGTAATGAGTGTCATACATAACCACGAGCTGATATTAACTTGGACCATAACCCAGTTGTTTCAGAGATCTGATGGTGTCTATAATCTATGGAAGACAAAGGTGATACGAGTTTTGTCTTAAGATTGATATCCAGACAACATTCAAGTTTTTCAACAAGTGGACAATTGGCAACAATGTACAGTAATCACTTTGAATGGAAAACACCCTGATTTAAATGCAGCACAACACAAAAATCGAGAGAGTATATTATTGATTCAAGTGGAGGACAAAATTCTAAGATACACTGTGAAATTCCCATGTTTATACGTGTAACGATTAGGTAGTAATCCAGCTGAATCTGCACTCACTGTAACAATATTCTGTCCACCATGAAAGCGCGCGGAGTAAGCGAGTCATTACAACAATTGTATATCCAGTGCATCACTTGCATGTTATTTATCAGGCATCACAACAGATAAATAATGGCTTCAGGGGGCATTCTACCTAACCAGTTCAAGACCTTGAAGGAATCATTTAGTGACTATGAGGATGATAGTGATTCTTGTAGCAGTGACAATTGGAAGAGCTGGCACGAAAGTGTGGTGGAAGTGTTTTTAATGTCATGAAATGCCACATGTTGAAGAAAGTGTCCGTTTGTTGCTTGGAAATACATAAAGCTACTAAAAACTGGTATTTATACATTACTGATAATTCCTCACTCAGCAAAATAATTTTATTCAACTCGACACAACATTTTATTTTTAGACTAAAATTAAGTAAAAAAGATGTTTACTAACCTCGCAAAGCCCTTCAAATAGACGTGGTGTTACGTGGCTCATTGACAATTTAATAGCTAGATAAATTCCAGGACAGCCATAGTCCATAGAAATAGAGCTGTAATACCACCTTGTATTGTAAATAATATATGGCATATTTTCCTGGACCAGAAAGTAATTATATAGGTTTTAAAATTTATGGCTCAATGTTCAAACCATAAAATTTTCAGTTTGACAGCTGGCATCATAAACATGTACAGTACATAGTAGATTGTAAAACAGACAGTAAAACAATCAAAATACAAAAGATATAAATTGCAATTTACTGCTGCAACTGGAAAAGTGCTTCTCCATTGGGCGAGGTTTAGTGTAATGTTTTATGGAAAAGCAAAGTCTGGAGGCTTTTTCTGAGGTAATGTACGGTACTTGCTTGTAAATGTTATTGAATTTTTTCGCATGGTATGTTGTTTCCATTCGTCATCTCCAGAATTACATTTTTGTTTCACAACCCATGTGGCTGATGGCTTACGATATTGCAGCGTGAGTTGTACCTTTTCTTTGTTTATATTCCAATGATGGTCTAAAATTGTTATCACATACCTGATTAACCATTGTAGTAAAAGTGGGCCCTTTTAGGTTTGTACTTCAACTGAAGGCTATGATTGCTTTCCAACTTTCCTGTATGAATGTAATGTTTAGCATGTTCTAAATCCTTCAGGGAATGTTTATAAAAAACTTTTTTCCAACTTTTTATATGCATTACATTACATTTTAACCACAATTTATTTTTCTCTTCTGGTTCACTAATCTGTTCATGTTTGCAACACGTCATTTCACTGCCTTCCATCCATACTTGTTCATTTTTAAAGTGACACAAAATAGAGGTAAATTGATTAATCCGTAAGTACCATTACTATTACAATTTTGCATTGCCTATCAAAGTGATTGTTAATAATAAACTTCCAAGCTTGACTCAGAATACTTTTTATCCAGTCTTGAGCTGTTTCATTAAAATTTTGGTTGGTTGGTTGGTTCTTAAGTTTAGGGGCTGCGACAACGCGGTCATGTAGCCCCGTGTACTTTGGGTGTGTGTAGAATCTGTCTGATAACCGGTGTTAATTGTGATGACTGTATTAGTGTGTGTTATCTGTCATTTTAATTTAAGTACTGCAACTTAGAATTTTTCAAATAGTTCCTACTTTTGCCGCCAAGCGCCACCGTCAACGACTACTAGGCTAAGTTCACAACTCAGCTGCTAGACGCCACCGCAGTCGGCTCTTGGCAACGAACTTAGAAACCTAAGAGCGTTGTTTACAATAACCTATCAAATTTAGCTTCACACAGGTGCAATTAGTGGAAGGTTCTTTAACATGCCATAAATCTATGACATGGGACCGCCGGCTTTACTTCCCCTCCGAAGGAAGGCATACTGAGGGATTTTTAACGCTCTTAAAAAATCCGACGGCTTCGGCCGGGTTTGAACCCGCTATCTTGGGCATAGAAGCTCAGCATGCTACCGACTACGCCACCGAAGCCGCCCATTAAAATTTTAGATAAATGCTACATATCAAATACACGGACAATGATAGGAAGCAGAGTTCGTAAGGAGCATGAAATGACCTGATGTCTGTCAGACAAAAATAATTTTATTTCACATTTATCTTCATTTAAGCTTTATACAGTATTAGGGGCAGATGACCTCGTAATTCTGCCCCTTAAAACCCCAATAATTAACTAACTAACAGTATACCTTAAAAGTAACCAGCTGATTGAAATAATATATTCCTCCCGGCAGCCACTTTCCAAAGGTAGGCTGAGATTCTGCACCCAAGGCAAGTTTGAAACAGCAATAGAAAGATCTTTCTCTTCGTAATATTAAGTATGGTATTCTTCTGTCTTGAAGGTTTTGATCAGAAGGGAAAACCAGTAGCTGAGATTCCAAAGGGTATCTTCTGTAGTCCCCAACATGTTGGACATTGGCGAGATATAAGCAACTGCCATCAGTTCTACACATGTGAGATGAATCCTGATGCTCCTACAGGCTGCCACAGCTTCCTATCAAGAACAGACACCCCCTACAAGGCTATAGAAACAATGCAGGTAATGGGACCTCTTTCTACCAATGAATTTCTTGTAGTAGTTGCTGCTGTTACCACTTCCATATAGACTATTCATGTAGCATGACACTATTTAAACTATCAACATTGCATTTATAAAATTCACCACAACTTAAATATCATGTTGCCTAATCAGTACTTTATTAAGTAATGCATGTTGCACATCTACATATTGCCAGTTAACTAACATAACAAGAACATACCATATAACCCATTGGTAAAATATAGTTTTGTTAAACAAAGTGTTGAAAATGAGATTGGCAGATTGCCATAGAGACTTAATCCCAAATCTCCTGCATTCTGGGTAGGTACCTAAACCAATTGGGGCTGCGTGATGCAGTCAGTAGAGGCGCTGACATTCTAACCGAAAGGGAGTGGGTACGATCCCCACCCAGGCAGTGTATTTTAGAAACAAAACTACCACTTTCGGAAATGCAAATAGCCCTGGGGTTCACTCAGCCTACACCAGAAATGAGTACCAGGGTAATTCCTGGGAGCAAAGACGGCCGGGCATGGAGCTGACAACTCCATCCCATCTAGCGCCGATGTCACTAAAGGTGGAAGCCTCTACCTTCCACTGTTCCAGGGCGTCCATGGCCTGTATGGAGTTGGCTCTGCTTTTTTTACCTAAACCAATTATACCTTGAATGGTCCATGCCAGAGACAGATCATTTGAAAACTCTTGATGTGATGGCTGAATCTATGGAGAACTATACGGTGAACGATCAATAATTTCTGTCATTCAATATTACCAATGTTTTTTTTTTTTTTTAAGAAAATAACAACAAGACTACTCAATAATCCCTATGTAACACCAATATGCTTGGGGCTGGGTCACTTCACTATGAGACTTAAGTTTCAACAACCACCACCACCACCACCACCACCAGAGATGTTTAGCGAGTTTCAAATATAACTCTTCCTTTTTTGCAATTCAAACAATATTTCCATATTTAATGACTTTTGAGTCACATGCCCTATAATGATACTGTCATTAGATTTTGTAGTGATTTGCTTTCTCTGCCATAAATGTCACAAAAGGAAAGTTATAAGTTATTAGCATGTTAGAAAGTACATGGGCCAGCAAAAAATTCATGTATCAATAAAGAACTGTGGGAATTGAAACTGGCTATGGATGAGTGCAATGCTGTACGTAAATTATTACAATATCAGAGCAAACTAACACTTGTATTGTGGAACATTCACCATCTGCCTGGTTGGTTCACATCCAGCTTGGATATACAGGCTGTAATCCAGGGAGCCATGGAGGCATACCGGCTTTGTAGGGTAAAAGAAAAGCTTGTAATTTTACAGGACCATTAATCTCACAATTTTGAGCCACAGGACCTCTTTTTCTTTTTACGCAAAATCTAAACCACAGGACTTAACATTTCACTTTTGAAAATCTCAAAATGCATTAACTGGGAGGTTTGTACGGAATTAGACTTTCAAGATACGATTGCCAGTGGCCATGGTGGGAACTACTCTTTGTTTACTTATGTCATGCTGTAAGCCTGCTTGGTTGACGAGGACAGGTACAGTCGCACGGGTAGGATATGACATGGCTCCAGTAGCCTCAGTCTTTGTTACGAGTATACTCTCCGTGGTGACATGTGCTCCTCTTACACTTAGCTATTCTGTTGGGAAACAATTCACCCACCATTATTAATATTTCCGTACACAATTCACAGTATAACTTCAGTCTAACACAAGTAGCACACACAATGCTGCTCGACTTATGTGGTGCCTGCACTTCGTCATCACTGTTTCCCCCTCCTCGTCATGCTAGGTACCAGCTGCTAAGATCAACGAACGCTGGCACAGACGAGTTCAGCGGCACTCGTATCTTGAAAGGCTAATATCCTGCGGCTTATATGTCAATATTTGCTGCAACTGGTTCTTAGGCTGTGTCCCAATAGTACAATTTCAGCTGTAGTGAACTAGATAGTCGACTACTTTACCGGATGTGACATCAGAAGTAGTGATCCAATACTGCTTAGCACATAGCAATCAAGTCTGTAGCATCTAGTGAACGAAAGTGCATGCTAGATTGTCGACTATGTCAAGGAAGTTATAGAAATTGTAGCTTATTGGAATTGTAGGTTATGTAAATTGTAGGTTGTCCTTGACTTAAGCCAAACACAAACCATAATTAGGGCTCGGCTAAAAAGTGATCTTCTTGGCGCATCCATGATCGTATCGTTCAGGTATTGTTTATTTAAAAAGCAGATGAAAGTGCAAAGAGCTTACAAGGAGTAGCAGATCACTGCCATCTTGAGTGTTGGTCTGGCACCAGCATGTAAGTTCAGTGCGTTTCAGAACACAAGTCTATGAAGGAGGCTGTGATCAAGCAGACATGTCCCAAATCTCCGTAGTGCATAGCACATAGTAGCTAGCAGCTAGTCAATAGCAGACAACTTGAGTATTAGGACACAGCCTTAGTATCTTGTGCACTCCTTGGCTCCTGCAGTTAAAATAACCCCACGTGGTCCCAGACAAGTTTAATTGGTGACAAATCTGGGAATCAGGGGTGCTACGGCAGTGTCCAACATTGCAGAAGGAATCGCATGCCACCGTTGCTTTGAGTAGTTGAGCATTATCCTGCTGGAACAGACTGATATCCTGCACATATTACTGCATCGACGTTGATCCTCATAGCATTACTAAAGGTGACCTGCTGTCGTTCAAATTCTCTTCAAATGCGATTCAGATTCGTTTCGTTACTTCAAAGATAGAGGAATCTTTTTTGGTCCCATTGCAACTCTCTATGGACTATTATACAAGCTGTCAAACGGACCCTCTCATGCTTACACAATACATAACAACAGGGATTTCTGAGTGCAATCCCTACAGGAACAAACAACAAATACATTGAAGATATACTGAACTCTTTGTGTTATAAACTAAGGAACATTTTAGTTACTATAAGCACAATAAGAAATGCTGAATATTTTTATGCAATGTTTTAAATGCTTGGGATCCTGTTAGGCTTATGTTTGCGCTTTGACGTATTTAACACAGTTTATTAATGCCTTCTTTATATGTCTTTTCTAAAATATGCACGATGTTTGGAGCTGATGAAGGGAAAGTTAGTGTATCCCCAAAATATGTACTCATTAACCATTGAAGTTATATAAATATCCATTACTTAAGTATTGACTAGGCGGAAAATTTATTAAAGGATAAGTCCTCATTAATAATTGAGACCAAATTCCCTTCAGTCAATTCTCTGGAAATGGTGCTGGATGATACAGGGCCCTGTGCCACTTGTCTCTGTGGCAGGCGCTGAAGAAGTTGGATCAACATGTGCTTCTCGAATGATCTGACAACCGTCTCTCCTGGTCGTCCGACAAGGCATCCCGAGTCTTGTCGCCTTGTTTGCACACCCTTATGTATCCACTGGTCCCAACATGCTGAACAATCTGGTCAGACTGCCTAGCTGGCAGACGATTCACTGATACGACCATCCAGTATCGTGCAGCCCAATGTGTCCCTTCTCTGGCTCTGTTAAATGGGTAACTCACTTTCAATACGTTGTGGAAGCATGTCAAATGGATGACAAGAGTCATGCATCCGAGAACAACAGTTCACTGAGTATCCTGTGCAACCCCTGTTGTAGGCCCTGAATGAGAGCACAAGTATGGCTTCTGATGGCAAGACTGTTGAACTAATAATGTTCCTATACTTATCATGTGTGTGCCAATGAGTGTGGCAAAATGACAATTTCTTCTTGGTGCATACATTTTCTAGTCGGCCAGTGTAATTACCCTAAATTAAAGCAAAATACTATGCTCTATACCGCATATCAAGAGCCCTTCACTCAAGACATTGTGGCTGATACCAATCCATTTTGAATCCACAGTGAACAGGAGAGGTTTCTCACCCTGATTGGAAGGTGTGTTTTGTGGATCTTATCATCTGCATTGTCTGTTGCTGACCTCGACCTAAGCATTACTACTAAATGTCTCAATGCACTCTATACTGACTATAACTTGTGCATTATTTTTTTTCCAGGAAAGCAGCACTGATGAGCATGGTAGTAAACAGCTGGACTCCTACCAGAACTCGTGTGTTACAGTGAAGACATTCCTGTGTCCCACAAACTTAGTATTCAGTGACGAAACTAAAGACTGTGTGACAGAAACCAAACTAAATACGTGTTAGGAACAAAGAAGATCTGAGGAACCACGGACCAAAGAGAATAAGCAGCCTGTATTCTAAAATACTTGTGTATACATTCTGAATGATAATCATTCATAAAAGACATTTAGCTACAGATGTGCTGGAATACAGGATGATTAGTAGAACTAGGAAACCCAAACCATGTTCATGATACCTTCTTTGCAGCACTTGTTTAAACCTGCTATCAGATTGCATTAAATTAATTTCATATGCCAAATATTTGATTATTTTCGATGAGACGATTATAAGATTTAATAGTGAATGGGTACAATCAAAAAGTTACTTGAATTTCAGAATGGATTCGGCATACTGTGTGTGAATGCATCGAAAAATCCCGTAGTGGATGGAGGAGTTGACACAAGAATAGAGAAAGTACAATTACAAACCCATACTATATGTACACAAAATTCAGGTATGGTAATCTTAAATTGACTTCACACAAAAACTTAAAAGAGATTATTAATGGTAAGCAGAATATTATCATACAAAAGACACTCCTATTTTTATTTTTTATAATGACCTCGGGAAACTTCTACAGAGCTTATTATTTCTTAGCGTATGTCTTTTAGTGCCGGGAGTGTCCGAGGACATGTTCGCCTCGCCAGAGGCTGTAGCTGCTTCAATGCGGAAACCCATGGACTGAGCTACAAGTTCCGTTCAATTTAGAGTAGTTCCAACCTTTGCTACCAGATATCACTTTGATAGAGCATTTCAACGAAATCTAACCTGCAAATTAGCTTCACAGAAGTTTAATTAGTGGAAGGTTCTTTTACATGCCATAAATCTATGACATGGGACCACCGGGTTTACTACACCTCGGAAGGAAAGCTTACTCGTACAGAGCTGATGTATACTAATAGTATTGCTGCATGGAATGAGTAGGAGGGCATAATAATTTATAACCTGTTGTCTATGCCGCTGTTAATGTTATGGGTTAACACCTTTAGCTGCCATGCCGTGTTTCAGAATTTTGCCCTGGAAGGGCTCATTAATTTACTGGTAAATCTACTGCCATGAGGTTGTCTCTTTTCAACACTCTTAAATACTATTAGACTGAACTAGGATTGCACCACTTGGCCTGGTGTTCATCAGAAAGCCACGATTGTTAATGAATCCTCATTGTGATTCATTCAGGCTCAAATACAAGGGCAAACTATTGGAAAACATATTCATTGGCTCCTCTTAGAACATAGTAAATATAGGGATGCTAACCTCAAGGAAGCCCATTCACAATACAGACAGTGCAGGGAGGAGGATATGAACCACTCATGCACAGACTAACAATATTACTGTACAGAAAGATGCATGGTCTGGTAACTCACCAGGAAGAAAGAAAGAAAGAAAGAAAGAAAGAAAGAAAGAAAGAAAGAAATCCAATTTCTTTCTGCACCAAGACTTTTGTGGCTCGGATTATCATTCATAATATTAGTTTGGGCTTATGACACGTTGAAAATAATTGAAATAAGCTAGACATTTTGCTATGAACCATGACTGCATTGTCATTATAATTATGTGGTCTAATAATTATTAAATTAGATTATATCATTTCACATTATTTCAATTAGTTTTAGTACGGCATAAACCGAAAAGAATATTATGACTAAGATACTATTACTTTATTACAATGAAATGAATTCCACACTGCTATATTGCACCTTGAAAATATTAATGAACATTATAACTTCCTTTCATCAAATCAAATCACACCACATCACTAATACTGGCATTTGTTGGATGGATTTAGCTGTCAATATATTTATAGATTATCATCAACATCATTCATAGGTTTAACATTCCTTTTAAATGCTGTGGTAATACAGATGCCAGGGTAAAGAAAAAGGGTCTGTAACATTGCAGAAAAGGTGTCTTGCATTGAAGTACCTACAATTGCTAACCATCTGTGCTGGGATTCAATAACATAACCTTGGCACAGAGGGCAAGAGTCGCGATAATTGCTTCACACAGCTGGCCTGGATGCATTTATAAATAAATCAGTATAATAATATCTTTGAGCAATAGGCAAATAAACAGACTGAATATATTCATAAAGCAACGACTACTCTAAGTTATATCAGTATTTTACAATGTATTTATTTATGTGACTAAAACCAAAATGTATATTATCAATAATAAAGATTAGCAAAACAGAGAAAAAAATGTGTCAAGGATATTATTTATTCAAAGTTTAAATTATTGAATGGCGTATAATTTAAACTTTGAATTAATCTATTAACGTATTTGCATTCTATTATTTATTCATCAATTCATTTAGCACTTACCATGAAAAGAGTCAAAGATCTTCATTGCTCTACAGTACAGCATACCTGACCAAACCTAATATCATGCTAAGAAAATGGACATAATGTTTTTTTGTTGTTGTGTAGCCTCCTAAGAGGCCGAGTGCAAGTCTTTCTAGTCGACGCCCGTGGGCGACCTGCGCGTCGGGATGAGAGATGGAATGGATGAAGATGAATGAAACTGGGCAAGGATGTGGAAGGAAGCAGCCGTGGCCTGTCAGAAGGTACTGTCCCAGCATTTGCCTGGTGTTGAAAATGGGAAACCACGGAAAACCATTTCAAGGACAGCCGACGGTGGGGCTCGAACCCACGCGTCTACCGAGTCAGCAGAGAGCTTGGCCCCATGACCTAACGCAGCGCTTTAGCCAGCGTAGCCACTACTGTCGGTATAATGTTAATGATGATAATATTGTTCTTTTATTGGGCCTAACATATACAGTAGGTTATTGACCCCACGATATGTCAGTACATGCACATCCGACACCATTCTGGACAAAATATAACCCTCTTGCCAAAAATCAGCTGACCTATCAGTAGAGATCATATTAGATAGTGTGGTTAGGCTTCAGTGTCAAAAGTTTCTGGTGGTTTTATTGGTGTTATCATTTGCTAACACATTATCAGTCATAAAATAAAATGACAATTGAGAACACAGTTATTCAAAAAGATGGTATATAGGCTTTCACGGCCAGTGAATTAAAACTCAGCAATTCTTCTAGGTTTGTGCCGTGTCTTGTGTGGGGTTTCGCCTAGGCACGGCACAAACCTAGAAGAATTGATAGAGTTTTAATTCACCTGCCGTGAAAGCCAATATACCATCTTTTTGGAAGCCTTCATAGGGAGGTTGAGGCTGCTTGAGCTTTTGGTTCTCGCAGTCAAGGAGTGCAGTTGCACTCTATATAAAGGGAGGTATCACGCAGTTCGATACTCCTGTGGGGGTCCGGGCGGGGACACCAAGAGCCCGCCGATGAGCCAGCTTGGTGTCCTAGGCGAAACCCCACACACGACACGGCACAAACCTAGAAGAATTGCTGAGTTTTAACACAGTTATTCGTTTAACTGTTTCATTAGCAAGAGCAACAATGTGTTGTTCTTTCATGAAGTCCATAATTTCATAGTTTCTTGCCATTGACACTGGAGTATATCATTTTCTCATTTCCAAATTTTATGGATGTCAAACTTTTTGGTTGGTTCTTAAGTTTAGGCGCTGCGACAACGCGGTCATGTAGCCCCATGTACTTTGGGTGTGTGTAGAATCTGTCTGATAACAGGTGTTAATTGTGATGACTGTATTAGTGTGTATTATCTGTTTTTTAATTTAAATACATACTGCAACTTAGAATTTTTCAAATAGTTCCTACTTTTGCCTCCAAGCGCCACTGTCAACGACTACTAGGCCAAGTTCAGAACTTACCTACTAGACGCCACCACAGTCGGCTCTTGGCAACGAACGTAGAAACCTAAGAGCGTTGTTTACATTCTTAACCTATCCAATTTAGCTTCCCACAGGTGTAATTAGTGGAACGTTTTTTAACATGCCATAAATCTATGACATGGGACCGCCGGCTTTACTTACCCTCCGAAGGAAGGCATACTGAGGGATTTTTAACGCTCTTAAAAAATCCGACGGCTTCGGCCGGGTTTGAACCCGCTATCTTGGGCATAGAAGCTCAGCATGCTACCGACTACGCCACCGAAGCCACCTGTCAAACTTTTTAAATCACCCAATCTGTTGAAGAGGCTACCATTCTTTTAACTAAGAAATTTTCTACAACATTATTCACCTTCTTAAGCACAATGAGAAATGGGAAATGAAAATCAGTGTAGAGAAAAGTAAGACAATGGTAGACAAGAGGAAAGAAAGAAGGAAAAGGGATTATTAAAATTGGAGATGAAGATCTGGAAGTAGTAGAGCACTTCAAATATTTAGGAAGAAAATTGATGGAAAATGCAAGATTGGATATAGAGATCAACAAGAGAATACAATGTGGGAGTGTTTTCTAACACCAGGTTCGAAGTTTAATTTGGGATAAAGACATACCACTGAAGGCTAAAGAAGTGATGTACAAGACCTATTACTTACCAATAATGATGTATAGAGCAGAAACTTGGCCGATAACGAGAAGAGATGAAAGTAGAATATAGACAGTTGAAATGAAGATATTCGAAAGGAAGTGAATGTAGAGAAGCTGAATGATAAGCTGGAGCAGAACAGATTGAGATGGCATGGACATGTGAAAAGGATGAATGATGAAAGAATACCGAAACAAGTGATGGAGAGATGGATGACTGGAAAGGAGATGAGGAGGACCTAGAGTACAGTGGATGGATTTGGTGAAGGACAGTGTGAGAGAACGAAACATGGAGTGGAGTTCAGTAGTTGAGGAAGGACAGTGGACAGAGCAGAGTGGAGGGGTGTCATATTTGCTCCGGCCCAGGCTGGAAGGAGGAAATTGATGATGATGATGATGATGAAGTGCAATGTCAGTTAACAAGGAAGTTTGTAGTTTTATGTGACCGTTAATCGCCCGATCACGAGTCCCGGAACCTCCTTTTTTACGTGGAATCTGAACCACAGGACATGGCATATCACTTCAAAAATCTCATATTCATTGACCGCGAATCGAATCCCGTCCACTGTGGTGAGAGGTCAATATCTTGACCGCTGTGCCACCACACCCCATCAGTTGACATGTGCCAGGTGTTTGTTCAGAATTAAAAATTAGGATCAAGTTTATGGTACGGTATCGCACCGGCCAACATAAATCACAACTTATGAGGTACCACTTACACTTGTTGGTGGAATCTCTCGTCTTTAAGTACGGGTATGAGTACAATCGACACCACTCTCATGCAAATTGGTGAGAATCTCATTGCCTCTTGCACTCGTATTCCGGCAGTAAGGGGAGGTATGACTGAATTTTGCAACTATCACAGTTTACATCATAACATTAGCAAATTTTAACCACTTGCATAGAGAGTTGCTGGCATCTACTGTTCTAATTTATAATTACGTAGCTTCATTAGTTTTTGAGTTATTGAACATTATTGTATTAAAAAAGTGGTCCCTTAAAAAAGTCCCTTGCACCAAAGATTTGTTCGAGCAAGCTGAATTTTTTTCTACATGTAGTTAAGATGTATAGAAACAATTGCTCTGGGCTTCGGAGTCAGATGGATACTGTTCTTTCCAGAAATGTTCCAACTCTCATCTATATATATAAAGCTCAATGTTTGTCTGTTATTTATACAAATCTACACCGTTTAACCGATCTGAACCAAAATTTGTATACTTACCCTTTGGAACCCTGCAGGTAACCCTGTCCACTTTAAATTTTGGACAGACCCTTCCATTCCCTGCATTTAGGCTCTTTGGTACAAATCTACACCGTTTCACCGATCTGAACCAAATGTTACATACTAAACCTTTGAAACCCAATGAGTAACACTGTCTACTTGAAATTTCGGACAAACCACTCCATTCCCTGCATTTTGGCCATTTGGCAAAAATCTACACCGTTTCACCGATCTGAACCAAGATATGTATACTTACCCTTTGGAACCCTGCGTGTAACACTGTCCACTTAAAATTTCGGACAGACCACTCCATTCCCTGCATTTAGGCCCTTTTGCACAAATCTACACCATTTCTCCCATCTGAACCAAATTTTACATACTAAACCTTTGGAACCCAACGAGTAACACTGTCTACTTGAAATTTCGGTTAGACCACTCCATTATCTGTATTTAGGCCCTTTGGCACAAATCTACATTGTTTCACCGAACTATATGTACTTTGGAACCCTGAGGGTAACACTGGCCACTTTAAATTTCGGACAGACCACTCCATTCCCTACATTTAGGCTTTTTGGCACAAATGTAGGCCTACACCGTTTCACCTATTTGCACCGAATTTCACATACTTACCCTTTGAAACCCTGCAGGTAACACTGTCCACATGATATTTTGGACAACCCTCTCCATTCTCTACATTTATAACAACAGACAAAAGGAACTTGAAAACCTCGTTTTAAGGCCCCACAACCATTCATGTCCGTAGTAGTGTAACTGTAAGAATATTTTAACAAGTCTATGTTTGGCTGGCAATGCGGGCTGCATCACGTCGCCAACCAGTGTTCTGGAGCAGAATTGCAAAAATGGTTACATCTAGCAGTCAAGGGGAGTAATTAGTGCAAAAGTTATCATAGTGAAAACATTATGCCTCTGTATAAGTGCGATGGTGTTGGTGCAGTAAATTGAGGTTATCAGGTGCAATAAGCGTTGTTGCTTTCAAATTTACTTTCATTTATTCCGATCCTTATTCTTGAGCGCTATGTGTGGCGATAAATGACACTAATGCTACCTCAGGTGCCCGGGACAGCCAAAGTTTTCCAAAGTGCTCTAATTATTTTCCTATGGCGCTATGCGACAAAAGACGACACTATTGGTCTCTACTTCTCTAACAGCCAATGAGATATAGGCCCTAGGCAGTGTGTTGTGAATGTGTTTCTTCGATACAGGCATCCTCGTTTCCGTCAACATTCAACAACTCTTTCAAGATGCTTTCGTCCAATTCTTTTAAGGTATCCGCAATTGTTCGGAGAGTATTTATTTTCACACGTAATTTTTGGAAATCGGCTTCAACTCCGACCGCTCCAATAGCTTTCGTCGCACTTGCCCGATACGCACTTCTCTTCTTTTTCAACTTTTCAATCGTGGCCATTGCGAGGCAACAAATTCAAAAACAAAACAAAACAGGGAAATTGTTTACCAAACCAACTTTTTCAATCCAGTCCTGTCACGGTCGCCAAAATGTTACAAATCAATTCTTCAACTCATGTCTTCAATTCAAGAACAATCACTTTTATTGTACACAACAAGGAGCATCACTATCCAGCCATTACATTCAGTTACTCCTGTCCCATCTTGCTCATCGACGCTCCAAGGGTGCCAACTTACAAAAAAACAAATTTAATTACAGAAATACATTCACAAATTACAGAAACACATTCACAACACAGTGTCTTTTATTTCACTTACTCCTCTTTCCCATCATATTTTTCAATTCGTTTGTAAATTACATGTGCCAGTACTCTAGTTAGTAAATAGAAGTTTCCCTATTCATCATCATTATAATTACAGGCAAATGACCTGAATGTTACGTCCGTTATACTGTACTACTGATCCCCTTCACTACCACCCGCAGCACAAAAAGTTATATTTTTAAATTTTCTTTTTCTGTTAGTTCAAGTATCATGTGCCAGTTGTGTAGTAGTATTTATTATCATCCATAGAACAAATAAATCCACCGGGCAAAGCCGGGCACTACTGATAGTTTTTTTAAAATATTCAGCATTATTAATTTATATCTACCTATCAAAATTCATATAAAAACTCAAATCAGTCCGAACACCAGAGCAAATTTTCATTACTGTACCTTTATCAACTATCCTAGCAAGTTGCAACAATATCTGATAAGAATTGCACCACGGGGAGCATTTTGTACACAGCAAAACATTGAAATATAGCTATGCAAGTTAATATTTGCTCACTCAGAACTGCCCTGCTGCATAATGTTTCACCTTCAGATCTCCTCGCTCTTTCTTCCTTAGATACTTTCTGCCATTTTACATGTCTCCTTTTGTTATTCAGGACATATACTAGTAAGTGTAACACAGTACATTTTAAGTTTAAGGCTGGTTTATTATCGAGCTCACAACAAATTACACACATAGCAGTATACAGCAAAGAGAGTTTTAGTTACCTTGCACAAAGTATTATATACTGCTAGTACTACACAAGTCGAAAATTGTTCAGCCGCCGCCGCCACCGCCACCACCACCAGAGTCATAAACACTTTTAACATCTCCTAGTCATTTTCTCCTAATCACGGCTCCTCTTCTGTATTATTATTATTATTATTATTAAAACATCTCCAATACAGTGATCTTTTTGCACATTTTACGGATTTTCCCCTTTTTGTGGAAAAAAAAAAGAGCACGATTAGCGGAATTTAGAAGTGTTATAATAGAGAAAATACTTAGGAGAAATTATAACTTAAAACTTGGATGAGAAACCTGCATGGCAAGAAAGAACTAATAAAATGATAAAAGCCCAAAAATTAACAGGGTCTACATATAAAAGAAAATGTCTATCAATTGCAACAAAATTAAAACATTACAAGGCGGTGGTTCAACCAGAGGTGACATATGGAAGTGAAACTCTTTTTAAAGTTACTCAGAAAAACAGAATCGACAAAATTTTAAAAGTAGAAAGAAGAATAGCTAGAACATGCATAAATAAAAAATATCAGAAAGATGGACAGTGGTGGATAGTACCAAATGAAGTGGTATACAGAGAACTGGAGCCCATCACTGATACTATTCGGAAGAAACGGATTTCTTTTTTTGGTCACACCAGAGACCAGGTTATCTAGAAAAATTGTAGTGAAACTTTGGAATATGAAACAACAAGTAGAATGGATTAAGGAAATTAGAGAAGATATGAAAGAATTAGAAATAACCGTGGATGACTTGCAAAACAAAAAATTTAAAAAACCTGAGAAATATAAAAATAAGATTTCAGGCTAAAATAGACAAATGTAATACAGTAAAAAAGGGTATTTACAGATGAGGAACGCCTGAGAAGATCAGAGCGAATGAAAAGCTACTGGGCGACTCGGAAAGGAAAGTTACTGAAGAAGAGGACCAAGAAATGATTGACTGACGTGGTCCAATGAGGCCGTAAAAGCAGAAGAAGAAGAAGAAGAGTAAAATTATGCAGTATTATGTACGAGCCATCCAGGGTCCTTACAAAAAGAGCGTAATAAACCGGATAGCATAATAAGTGGGCATTCTTTCAATCAGTTCAAATTGAAATATTATAACACATTACGTATCTGTATTGATTACATAGTAAACAACTGTCAGCATGCCCAGCTGTACTTCTATGGCAAATATGCCACGGAATACTTGATTTACTAGCCAAAAACACAGAAAACAATCATCATGCTATTACTGAAGATGTGGGTGTGGTGTTAGGCTTTTAAATGTCATGCGGCCTCATATTAAATGGCCTCTACAAGCTTAAAAATAGCCTGAATGACAAAAATAAAATCATTTTCTGAATGAGGAAGAATTGGACTATTTTTGTGTGAATAAAACATACAAAAAAACTCGTTTTTGCTGTAAAATCCAAAAGTTCAGTCATACCTCCCCATTTCAATACTTGAGTTTGCAGATACAACACGGGATCAGCGCTGCCTTTATGAGCATTGGCAAGAATGTCACTATCTCTATGACCTCGGATTACCAAGTATTTGCAATTGGAATCACTCTTGCAAAAGTTGGCGGGTTCTCACCATTTCTATGGTCTCAGATTCATGGGTATGACATACAATCGGCACTGTTCTTGCTTGGATTGGAGTGTTTCCCAACATCTGAATGAACTATTCAGTTTGTGGATATGACACAAGGTGGGCACCACACTCAAGCTTGCATTGGTGAGAATGCCACCATCTCTACAATCTGAAATTCATAAGTATGTGCGATAGGAACAGAAAAATCTATTTCACAAACTATCAGGTCCTAAATAATTGGTGGCGGCTTCGGTGGCGTACTTGGTAGCATGCTGAGCTTCTATGTCCAAGGTCACGGGTTCAAACCCGGCCGAAGTCGTCGGATTTTTTTAAGAGCGTTAAAAATCCCTTAGTATGCCTTCCTTCGGAGGGGAAGTAAAGCCGGCTGTCCCATGCCATAGATTTATGGCATGAAAAAGAGCCTTCCACTAACCACACTTGTGTGAAGCCAAAATTTGTAGGTTAGAATTGGTAACGCTATATTAGTTCCAACGTTCGCCGCCAGGCGCTGATTGCGATAGCATTTAGTAGCCAAGCCCGCAAGTTAGGTGTCGTGGACGGTAGCATTTGGTAGCAAAAGTAGGAACTACTTGAAATTATCATTTGCAGTCCTTACTTGAATTAAAAACAGATAACATACACTAATACAGCCATCACAATTAACACCGGTTATCAGACAGATTCTACACACACCCAAGGTACACGGGACTACACGACCCCGTTGTCGCAGCCCCTAAACTAATGAACCAACAACCAACCTATATAATTGCCTATTTTTGTGGTTTCTTCAATGTAACTAGATTTCACTGTTCTCAACTGTATTCATAGTGTCACCAAAGCTACAGTTTTGTTTGAGAACAAGTCTCATGCAGACACCAAGACACCAAATTCTCCAGTGTTTCTTCTCCTTCTTCTTTTATGACCGCAAAGGATCACTAGTCAGTCCATCGTTCAGATCTTCTTTGAAGGGATTGTTCGGACTTTGCGTTCCTCCCAGTACTTCTTAAGATGTTTTGATCGTCGTGCCCTTTCCTTGGTTGAAAATGTGCGTGTTGTGGGCTTGTTTCTTATAAGGGTAAAGCAGGTTTTTGTATTCTTGAGTTTTGTATTCAACTTGATCTTATTTGTGGTGTCGTCTGTTGTAAGGCCTATCTCCTTCAGATCCTCTCTCACTTCTCTTATCCATGCACATTCTGTTATGGTAATTTTTTGAGATAAGATTGTGCTGCACTAGTTGTTTTAGGAGTCATGAATCCTGCACCCGCACAATATATCCCAGACTCCTCTTACGCATAGTATCTGTAATGATTCTAGCTCTTTGTTAGGTAGTATCTGCCACTGGCCATCTATCTGGCATTCTTTGTTAATGCAGGTTCTTCCAATCCTTCTGAAGTCTGTTAGTGTATGAATGTTTGTTGAGGTGTAAAAGTGTTTCTGCAGCATATGTAGCTTTTAGTTTTATAACTGTGTTGTAGTGTTTTAATTTTGCATTAATGGATCAACATTTCTTTTTGTAGATATCCCATGTCAATTTTTGTGCTGTAGCTAATTTATTTGTTCTTGTTTGGATCAAGATTTTTTCATTTAGGTTGTTTGTTAGCACTTCTCGAAGGTATTTAAATTGAGCTACTACCTTGATTTTATTACCATTTATGGTAACTGCCTTTAGTTGTGGTGTTTTTTGGGGCATAATTTCTGCTTTTTCAAATGATAATTTGAGACCAACTTTATTTGCAATGTTTTGAAGTTCTAATATCTGTGTTTTTGCTTCTTTTATGTCAACCGCTAGTAATGCTAAATCGTCGGCGAAACCCAGGCAGTGTGTTTTGATTTTTCGTCCAACCTTTATATTTGGGGGATACTTCCTAAACCATTCCCTCATTACCATCTCAAGAACACATTAAATAATAGAGGTGTTTACATACATACATTTTAATTTGAGACTGTTCTGCCTTTCAGCATCCAGTCTGGTCTGCAAGCCACTGTTTGCAAACAAGTTGTTTCCATGATCCACTATTAGCAGTTGCAATGCGGCCTCCTCTGCTTCTACACCTCCTACGTTGAAATCGTTCAACACTGAATCTAACCTTGTGTTTCTTCACTACTGACATCTCGATTTTTAAACACTGATATTCATACCATATTCCCTAAATTTCTGTTCAAGTTCTAACATGTTGGCTTGTATGCTTTTGACAGAGTCTATCATTGCAACCAGGTCGTCAACATAAGCTAGACTGCTTACCGGATTCCACCTAACTGAATCCCACCCAGCCAGTTTATACTTTTCAGCAAATGGTCCATATATAAAATGAAAGTAGTGGTGAATTATCAGCCTTGCCTCACTCCTGTAACAACTTTAAATCAAGAACTCATCCTACCATCAACTCTTACTGCAGCCTGATTATCAACATAAATACTTTCAACTGCCATAATTCCTCAGCATGCTCAGCAACTTTTACCTTTGGTACTCTATCGTATGCCTTCTCTAGATCTACAAAACACAACTGTCTATTTCTCTCATAGCATTCCTCAATAACTTGGTGCAAACTAAAACTTTGTTCTTGACATCCACATTGGTTAAACTAGAAGATTTTCCTTACAGCTAACTTCTGCATTATTATTTAAAAAATTCATAAACATTTGACACCTATTTGTTGTAAAATATTTATAATAACTATATTTTAAAAATATTAACTTTCTTGCAGTGCATAATCACAGTTGCAAAAAGTAAATAAATAATAATTCACACCTCTACTTATCATAGAACAAAACCCCAGATTCCCAGCATTTTTCCTTCACTTGTACTAGTATCAAATCCTTATACTGCACACATGCTTTTCAGAACCATGAAACTCACTCCTTGACATCGAACAAATAGAGGGCTGATAATGCTGTAAGGCCTCAGGTTACAACCAGCAACTGTAATGCACCCGTTATGGAAGATCTGTATTTTGAACTTCTTTGGTAGATTGTCATGATATGCAGATGAAAGCTTGGAAATGCACATGCATCGAAATAATGATCCAAGGAAAGATTTCAGAATCGAACAGAGATCGAAAATCACACACCTGAGAATATAGATATGAATCAATGCCTTGTCTCATGGAAGATGCTAACCAAGTGGAGATAATTATCACAGTGTATCCACTAAATTAATCCAGGAGCTGATATAATAAGAATTAAAATATATCATGACAGAAGATATAATTATGATAATAAAGGAATAAATGGACAATATAATTTAAATACAGTTCAAGCTATGGAGAGAACAGGTAACAGTGAATAGGAAAAACACCATGAGAATTCTGGAAAGTCTACGTAAGGTTGAAGCAAATCATGAGTTTTTTAAATTATTTAAAGAATTCTCTCTATCATTATAAATTCTCAATGCAGTACAGTACTTATAAATCGAGGCAAACTTCAATCTACAGGTGTGTTGAAATTGCAAGACACGAAAGTTATCTACGAACCATGTGTGCAAAAACTTCGCTAGGTTATATCAATTACATTTTGAGTCGATGTGACAACTTTGTGTTCCTGTAAATTCTAAAACTTAAATAAACAGTGAGTGGGGTATTATTTTGTATCCAAGTGAGAAGTGATCTTGTATAAGATAAATGGTGCCACTTGCGGTCCTCTAGATATGATTTGGTGAGTCTTATGTATAATTAATTTGAATGGATATTAATATTAATATTCCCGAGTCTTATGTATCCAGGGTGGAATTCATACTCCATTAGCTTTGCAAGTAGGCCATTAAACCACATCTTATCGAATGGCTTTTGAATAGCTAGAAAGATTGCACCTGTGTTGCGATATTTGTTGAAGCCAATAGTGGTGTGCTCAATGAGTGGAATTAGCTGTTGTGTTGAGGAGTGCTTATTCCTTATTCATGTTTAAGCTGTCCTCTTTCTTTAATGTGGCCAACTATTCTCTTCAGCAGGATTTTTTTCAAAAACTTTGCTGAGAGAGTCCAGGAAGCCGATGGGCCTGTAGTGGCCCAGTATGGACAAGTATTTTGGCCCTTTTCTATTGCTCAGGGTAGTACTGTGTCCTGAGCATGGCATTGTATGTTTTTGTTATTATAACCTGAACAGATTCAAATTCTGGAGGTTATCCGGTCGGGGGGGTCTTTCTTGGGTTCGGCGGCGAATTATCCTGTTAATTCCGTGGATGTTGGTCTCTCACACCTGGTTTAGGAGTATCAGTGAGGTAGTCCACTAATTTTACATCCACCTCTCGAGTGAACTAAGGGCCGGAGGGCTTATATAAATATCAGGTTTACCATAACTGCAATGTACATTTTCTTTTTAAATTATTATTGTTGGGATTATCATCATCATCATCATAGTGGTTACTGGCACTCTACTGCTCAAATTTATAAAGAATCACCCATTCAATGCAAAGTCGTTCAACTTTCGTATTATTGATTTCAATTATTTGCCATTTAACGTACAGTACAACCCCTGTAATCCGTCATCCTTGGGACTGAGGGCATGGTCGGAACGCAAAAAAGGTTGGTTTATCAGAAAGTACAGAAAAATACGGATTTACATTAAAATAAACCATCTCTGAACTCAAGATATCGGGGCTCCTTTCCTTTTCTCTTGGTAGAACCACATCCACAATGCGTTGTCAAGCAGTTCAAGTTTAGGCTTTTTCAATATTTTGCGATTCTTAAGACTGTTTTCATCATCTATGGTCACTGTATATGATTCAATGTCTTTCTGATTTCTTACCTATCTTTTACTGTCGTAACACCTACGTTGAGTTCTCTGGCAATTTTTTTGGAGTTATTCCCCTTTGTCCAATCTCCGTAGCACAGTTAATTTTTCATTTAATGAAAGAGTAGCGTGTTTACGTTCACCGTACAGTACTGTAACGAACACAGAAGTACAATGTCGTAAAACCTATGAACAGTAAGCACTAAAAACTTCACAGTGCAGTACGTACTGTACAAAACACGGACGAAAGAAACGACACGAGAGATGACGGAGCACTAAAACGGACAAGCAATAACGACAAGTACCTGTAAACAACAATGACGCGACGGGTATTGAGTCACCGCTACGAGTCGAGGCAAGTTTGGCTCGAGCACGGTCGGATCAACCGGAGCGGCGTACCAGCCGACGGCGGATGAGAGGGGTTCTACCGTAGTTGTAATTAAAACCTAACCTAAACAATAAGTTAGGCTGGCCCCATGGCGTTGGGGTAGCGTGCCTGCCTCACTCGGAAGCCCCGGATTCGATTCCCGGCTCCGTCAGGGATTTTAGAAATTGACGTGAGGGCTGGAACGGGGTGCACTCATCCTCGTGAGGACGATTGAGTAGCTGTCTGACAGTGAGGCAGTGCCCCGATCACGAAAACCAAGATTAATGGCCGAGGGACCCGATGGGCTGATTACGTGTCACCCCAATATCTGCAGGCCAATTGGCTGGGCAGCGGTCGCTTGGTAGGCCCAGGCCCTCCATGGGCTGTAGTGCCAGGGGTTATACATAAACAATAAGTTATGTACCGTACATTTAGCCTTTCAATCAAATGATCTTCAAAAATGTAGTTGATAAGGTTTTGGTGAGGTGTACCAACTGATGACTAGTGGATGTAAATGGTGCACGAGGGCGAAATGTGGCAAACAGATCGAGATGACTCAGAATCAATTTTCCAATTATCTTTGAAATTTGATGAAAACATTAAATATCACAATGCTTTAGCTTAACTCCTTTGCTGCTGCATTTCTGACATCACAAAACCCCTCCCTGCTTAATTTAATGAAGATATTGAAAAAAAAGTTGTAATGTGGATTTTCATTTATTATAAGTCACATAACACATGAAACAAAACAAAATATAGTCTATATCGTCTTTGTGATCCATTCTGTGGTCCTTGCTTCGATGAAACAATAAACTTACACGTGACCTTGAAGTTTACCTAAGTGAGCATTTTAATTCATTATGAATCATAGGATAACACATGAAAAGCACAAAGTACATGTTTTACCCTTGAGATATATTCCGTGGTCCTTGCTTCAATGGAATCTAACACTGGCAGGTGACCTTGAAGTTTACTTTGGTGTGATAGCTCTCGAAGCAGGTAGTTGGGACACATCGGAGGCTGTCCTGGGCAATTCTTGCAATGAAATATTGTCTGTTTCCCCTTACACAGCCCCTAGCCTTTCTTTGAACACCGTGCCGGCAATATGAAACAATCAACACAGTTGGGTTTGTGACTTTAGTTCTGTTGTTTCCCAATGAAGTGCCCCTCTGTGAGGCACGCAAGCGGTATCCTGACAGAAGATCTTCGGCTGTGATTCGCAGATGAAGCACGTTTGTACTTTTCTAGAAGTCCTGTTATTACATCATCTCTGAAGTCATGAGCACTTGCTTTCTTGTTATAGACCTTATTGCACACTATTCTTCCATTGACTAGGGCTGTTTCTATGATGAAATACCACAAGACCTGATACCACTTGATTTTCTTGTGCACGTATGCGTAAATCGTACACAGCTGATCAAACTAGTCAACACCATTCATTTCATGATTATAATTTACAACTAATTTAGGTTTAACATGGGTTACATAACCGGTTGGACCCCTCTTTGATCTCTTCCTAGCTTTTACAATCTCAGACGAGTGTACAGTCATGAGCACGTTTACCCGGCCGGTATCTTGCCACGAACATGAAAGCATTCTTTTAGTTTGATGATGCCAGAACTTAGGTTTCTGTCCTTTCTTTATCTTTAGACCTTTCATCTCTTGAGGAAGACCTTTACGGTTACATCTCACAGTTGCGCATGCATCCACGCTAATCTCAGCAAGATGAGTGAAAAGTGTAGAGTTTGAAAAAAATTGTCCACGTATATAATTCTGCTGGTATTTTCAAAGCGTTGTGACAAGATCCTTACAACTTTCTCCCCTAGTCCCCTGGAACAGTCTCATTACTGTTCTTTCCCAAGTAAGTCTAAAATCTGCACAGGAAACCACTTTACCATCGCATAGCGACCATAACTTTATACCCCATTTTGTCGATGGTTTTTAAGGCATATACTGCTTACACACAACCTTCCTGTGAACTTTAGCATAGACTCATCGACTGATAAGATTTTCCTGGTGAAACATTCTGTAGGCACGTACTTTCTACCATAGGAATTGCAGGCCTGACCTTGAATAACGGATCATATCGAGGTGAACCCCTAGGAATCTGACTTTCGTTATTATCGAAATGTAGGAAGCTGCGAAGGAGACAGTAGTTATCTCGTGATGGTATAACACTAAAATGAGGCATAGTAGTGAGGCAATGCTTATCTGAAAAATAAGACTGTAATACTGATTTACAACCCAATCCTATCCCAATGACTAGAGCTACCATTGCTTGAATATCTTCCATTGTACATCCAGTCCACTTACGATACCTAGAACGTGGTGGAAAGTCATACGTTTTATCTAAACACTGTTCAGCATATCTATAAGTTTCATTTGCTGTATGTTCAAGCACTGCCAGAGGCATGAATTGAAGAAATGCTTTGTAAGGGTCCTGAAAGTTTCAAGCATCATTTTTCACTTTCAAATCAAAATCAGCACCATCACATAAATTCAATGTTTTCATTCTTTCGTCATTACTGATATCGCGCCAGTCAGGTACTTGACAATCGTCATTGCTACTATTTACTAACTATCACTCGAATCATCATCACTGTCACCACTACTCTCATGGTCTCCATCTATAGACACATCTGAATCTGCCACTAATATCTCGTAGATTTCATCACTGTCATTGCTTATATTACGCATGCTCATGGCTACTCGCTAGTGTGGTAAGTGACTGATGGTCAGAGAGCAGAGAGTAATGTTGCCGGGCGGGTGACAACAAAGGAAATACTGTAGTTCTCACAACTTTGTTTTCAACAATTCTCAGTACGCATTATTAAAGAGCCACTTAGTTGATAAAGATCGTGTAAGAAGCAGCGGGAAAGTGCCAAGTCGACTAAGTCGATTGCCGCAGCGAACACAGTATCGATGTAAATCGACTCAAGTCGATTGCCGCAGTGAAAGAGTTACTATATTTGTATCCACATACGAGGGCAATTCCAAAAGTAAGGTCCGATTCGCCGTAAATATTTGAAAGCGGCGCCAAGAGCAAAACACGCATGCCCTGGCATGCCTTGCGCGGCAAAAGCCGCCAGTAGCGTTGTTACTGTTGCTGTGTGCTGTTGATAGTGTCAGTTCACAATGTTTAAGACAATTAATCAGCCCGCCGATTGTGAAGTGATACGGTTTCTGTCTGCAAGAAACATTTCCGCGGCAGAAATTCATCGGCAGATTACTGAAGCAATATTCTCCATTTTAGGTCCGTATTGAATATGTTCACTAATAAAACTATTAATAATGTCCGTCTTTTCAATACAATGTTAATAATCTATTTATACAACTGGGTACATGTTTCGTACAGTCGTCTGTACTTCCTCAGCCCAAATATACATTAAGACATAAACAAATATTATGCACACTATCAAATACATACAATGAAAATATTCCGTAGATAAAACAGTGCAATAGTTTGTGACATCCAAAGAAGAAATAAAATTATGTTGTAAATATTCCATAGATAAAACAGAACGATAGTTTTGCGACATCCAAAGAAGACATAATATTATATTGTAAAATTACACCAAAGCCCATGAGTGTAAAAAATGCTTGTAGGTCTATACCTGATTGTATTAACTTTGAAAATGTTGTGTGTTATCTCCAATATGATGTTACCCCAATTAAACAGCGAGCAAATCCGAGAAAATCTGAGAAACTACAAAGAAATTTGAAGTGACTGTCCTAAATGTTTAAGTGGAAAACATGAAAATTGTTGTAAGCTGCTAACTCACACTCACCTCCTGACTCGAGTAATGATAGGTCGTAGCTAAATATGAACTGGCGCAACCTCGTGCTAAAACGACTGCATGAAGAACAGACTCGGAAATAAGTTATAAATAGGGCCCGGATTTTTTATTTAAAAATGCATATGCATATTTAGAACGTTTGTGCATATTTTGAACATTAGTGCCTATATAGATATATTTTTCTCTTGTGTGTGTGATTGACTACGGTAATCCAAGATTTCTAAACGAAATGAAAAATCTAATGAACTCCATATGTTGTACATCCCTTGGCAACACGATAAGCCTTCCCTGGTCAGGAATGTGCTTTCAATGTCGTAATACAGAACAAGCAGGTAGATGGATAATGACCCTTTCACAACAGCTATTTCCTTCAGTCCTATGTACATTCCCCTAACAGTAGCCTCCCAAGGTTTGCGTAAACAAGTGCGTTCATCTGTTAACTTGCTCGTCGTCTATTGCAGTGTGTTACCGGTTTAAACTGTAAAAATGCCTAAAGATAAGAGCTCTAGGTCATTTTTAATAAAACAGTGGATATCAGGCAATAGTGACTATACAAGTGACGGTGATGTAGTGTACTGTCAAGTGTGCGAGAAGAGTGTAAAATGCGAGAAAAAATTTAAACTTGAGCAGCATTCGAAAACAACTTCACATCTTAGATCAAAAGAACAGAGTAAGAATACGCAACAGAAACTTTTAACCGACATTAAAACACGGTGTGAAGTAAATACATTTTCTGCTGATCTCCGTGAAGCTTTTGTATGCAGCAACATTCCACTGCATAAATTGAATAATTCACATCTACGCTCGTTTCTTGAAAAGTATTGTGCTAATCAAAGGATACCAGATGAATCTACCCTTAGGAAGAACTATTTACATTCACAGCACGCTTCTGTCGTGGATTCGATACGGTCTGTCATAGGAGGAAACTGTATATGGATATCGGTAGATGAAACAACAGATTTGTGTGGTCGATACATTGCGAACTTCTTAGTGGGTAAATTATGCCCTGAAGAACCCGGCAAACCTCATTTACTTTCGTGCAAAATGCTAGAAAAAAACGAACCACGCTACAGTTGCAAGATTTGTTAACGATTCCCTGAGGCGTCTGTGGCCTAGAGAATCGGAAAGTGATTGTTACAAAGCGCGCCTTTTAGCCACAGATGCAGCTTCGTATAAGTTGAAAGCTGGTCAGTCTCTTGGAGTATTTTTTCCAAATCTCATCCATGTCACATGTTTGGCCCATGGATTGCATCGTATTGCAGAAAAGATACGTACGCTCTTTCCATCTGTCAACAAAGTCATTTCAAGTGGGAAGAAACTGTTCCTAAAAGCACCGGCTTGTGTACAGTTGTACAAAACTCTCCTGCCTCAGGTTTTTCTTCCGCCGGAACCTGTTCTTACAAGATGGGGAACTTGGTTATCCCCAGTATCATTCTACCAGGAGTACTTAAACCAAGTGAAAGATGCAGTTACAAGTATTGACGATAGTCATACTGCGTGTGTTCGTGAAGCAAAGTGTGCATTTGAATCTGAAACTGTATATCATGATATCAGTTTCATCCATGTCCATTATTCGTCACTTTCGAAGGCAATTAAGGGCCTAGAAACTCGCGGTGCACCCGTACACGAATCCCTTCAGTTAATTCTAAACACCATTAGTTCTTTAAATGGTGTCCCTGGTGAAACTGGAGAAAAAGTGAAAAGGAAACTCAGTGCGGTGATGGACTCAAACCTAGGACTGAAGAAGATTCAATCCATAAGCAACTACATATGTGGAATCAGGCAGTCTTTACCAGAAGAATGTTCAGAGCAGTCAGTGCCAGTGTACAAGTATTGCCCAGTTACGTCCGTCGACGTAGAACGATCATTTTCAGCATAAAAATTAATTCTGTCCGACAACAGAAAGTCATTGACCCCTGAAAACATTGAAAAACTATTGATAACTTACTGCCATGCAACATTTTGCAAGGAATGAAACATGTATATCAATGTAAAGCTGAGTTAAAATTAAATAATACGTTTGGTAAATGTATTTTGTTTTATTTTTAGTGCATATTTTCAACATTTTTAGTGCATATGTGCATGCATATTTTTGTAGTTTTTAGTGCATATAAATCCGGGCCCTAGTTATAAATATTGCTAAAACTACTGTTAAACTCAAACATATATAATTATGAGTCTCAGGATAGATGCTCAGCCGATTTGGCTTAATTTCTTTTGTTTCTAATGGTAATTTTGCTCTACAAGAATAAAGGATCCGTCATGAACATCCTGGAACAAACTGAGATAAACACGGCTCAAAGAGTCAATCCGTCCCATAATTTACACGAGATTAATTTCGAAGCAAACGTCTTGTACGACACTTTGATTGAGACCATTACAAACAAAAGAAATTAAGCCAAATGGGCTGAGCATCTATCCTGAGACTCATAATTATATATGTTTGAGTTTAACAGTAGCTGTTAACAATATTTATAACTTATTTCCCGAGTCTGTTCTTCATGCAGTCGTTTTAGCACGAGGTTGCGCCAGTTCATATTTAGCTACGACCCCGCACGACTCGAGTCAGGAGGTGAGTGTGAGTTAGCAGCTTACAGCAGTTTTCATGTTTTCCACTTAAACATTTAGGACAGTCACTTCAAATTTCTTTGTAGTTTCTCAGATTTTCTCAGATTTGCTCGCTGTTTAATTGGGTTAACATCACATTAGGAGATAACACACAACATTTTCAAAGTTAATACAATCAGGTATAGACCTACAAGCATTTTTTACACTCATATGGGCTTTGGTGTAATTTTACAACATAATATTACTGTATTTCTTCTTTGGATGTCGCAAAACTAACGTACTGTTTTATCTATGGAATATTTACAACATAATTTTATTTCTTCTTTGGGTGTCGAAACTATTGCACTGTTTTATCTATGGAATATTTTCATTGTATGTATTTGATAGTGTGCATAATATTTGTTTATGTCTTAATGTATATTTGGGCTGAGGAAGTACAGAAGACTGTACGAAGCATGTACCCAGTTGTATAAATAGATTATTAACATTGTATTGAAAAGACGGACATTATTAATAGTTTTATTAGTAGATTACTGACATGTACAGTCCTAAAATAATGAGTGACCGTAAAGTGCGCAAGTGGGTGCGAGCCTTTAATGAAGAACGGAAAATGTGCACGATGAACCCCGCTCTGGCAGACCACCAGTGATTTCAGACGAGTTGGTTCATACGGTTGACGACAAAATTCGTGAAGATCGACGATTCACTATTTCAGGGACAACGATCAATAAAGCCGCCTACTGCGCTACCCTGACTGAACTTCAACGTGCAATCCAGAATAAGCGACGTGGTCTTTTATCGTCTGGAGTGTTGTTGTTGCATGACAATGCCAGACCCCATACTGCGAATGACATGCAAACTCTAATCAAGAAATTTGGATGGGAACAGATGGACCACCCACCGTACAATCCGGACTTGGCGCGAAGTGATTTCTACCCGTTCCGCTATCTAAAGGAGTTTCTTGGCGGCAAGCGCTTCGACACAGATGATGAAGTGAAAGAAGCTGTTAAAGACTGGTTAGCTTTGCAGGCGGCCAAGTTCTACGACTTAGGCATTCAAAAGTTTGTGGAACGATGTGACAAATGTATAAATAAGTATGGAAATTATGTAGAAAAATAGAGAAACGGAAGGAATGTCAATAAAACAATTGTTAAGGAAACAATTTGGATTTTGGATGTTTTTTTTTTTAAACCGGACCTTAGATTTGGAATAGCCCCCGTATAACTTGTCAGTTTCAATTTGTCTGACCAATGCCTCACTACCATATTTACTTGAATGTGATTTGCACCTTTTTTCAGCCAAATAACATCCCAAAAAATTAGAATGCACATCATAATTGTTGGTCAAGTCCAGCACAAACTAGAAAACGCTCTATCATTGCCTCTCTTAACATATCCTCAACACATATGTCGTTCATACAGCTTACAAATACTGAGCATATGTGTTTTCATGGTGAATTCTGGTCGCTATCAGGTAACTGTCTACTATCTTGTTAAAACATTAGCAGTAGCGAGAACTTAAAGATTAAGCACCTGGTTCTTTCATCGAACTCTTCAATTGTAACATTAGTCAAATATTTTATGAAATGTCGAGCCAAGATTTTGTGTTTGACTCACCCCAGAGAAATCCTACTAATCAATACAGTATTATACTTCAAACTATGCTTCAAGAGCATACTACTTTGGATGTATTTAAATGCATACTTACATTGCTGAGTGACATCCACCGACAACCAATCCATCAAGACAGGCAGCGTCTCATCATTAACAATGTGTGGATATCTGTATTTAAGCACTTTCACCAGCAAGTTGTTTCCTCGATTTGTTGACAAATTATTATCCCTGGATAAAAAAAAGTCATGCATATTAACAGCAGAACCACTAACCACATCATTTTATAATATCAATGAGCCATGAAATAACTTTTACTGGAAGATGCAAAAAGGAATTGTTTTTAACGGGGGTAGGGGAAACCTCAAGCAAAGGGCAAGTGATAAAATATGATTGATTTCATTGAAAACATTATGTCAGATCTGAGGGACTTATTGCATTGAAAATGTTGTAACAGTGTGTGCTGCCACATTTTAAATATCATGTATTCAAAAGTGGCCCAAACACATGGAAGAAAATTGCAAGGTTAAACTGGAACTAAAAAATTAATAAAATGTGACCAATTCTCATAACATCAGGAATCAGTTTATTTATTTCTAAATTATTATAATACAATTCATCAGCAATAAATCTGTCTAAAATAAGGAACTACAATAAAAAAGCAGTTGCTTCATTTGAGGGACTTGGACATTGTGATCATTTAGCACTGTGTAGTTGGGTGTGGGTAGAATTTTTGTCTGAAAACCTGTGTTGTTATGATGATTGTTAATAGGTGAGGATGGGGAAGGGGGTAGCCGTAACCATGTGTGAGGAACCAAACTGGCATTTCTCAGTTTTGCCTTACCAGGCTGAATGTATCCCATTCCAGCCCTCAAACCTGAATTAAATTTCTTGTCAGAGCCGGGAATCAGACCCAGACCTTGGAGGCGACAGCCAAGCATGCTAGCCGCTAAACCACAAAGTGGTCCAATAAAAAATATTGAAAGAAAAAAATGCAATAGATACAACTGTACATCTCGCATACAATAAACACCATAATATAGCGAATATTTCAGACATTTTAAGCTCTGTACAAGTTCCGCAGCAATGGTAGATCTCCCAAAATTTCAGAAGTTCTTCCAAATTTTACATGTAATGGGAGAAAATCAGAAATTATCTTACTGTTGTACATAAGTGTTATATACGTATCCACTAAACCAGTAAGATCTTATAAAATATAAGTACGGAGTAGTACTCCATTTTAGCCAGATATTTTAAATGAGGAAAAATCATTGCCCTTCTTCCATATTTTCAAAAGTTTTAACAATTTCATTTTTTATTACATTGGGTGGAGATTAACAAATAATTTCCTAGTACCTGAAATACATACATGAGTTATTTATACAGTGGAGTGTGGAGTTTAGTGAACATTAGTACTGGAACTTCCGAGAATCAGCTAAGTCTGTACAACTACATTATCAACTTGGTTATATTTTTAATGTTTGTTCAAGTGATTAACCTAACTAACCAATTACAAAAGCTCATCATATAAATAGGAAATTTAATTATAGTAATGGTTACTAAATAACTTAGAATGCAATCACTTAAAAAGTTCACCATGGTAGAAGCTAACGATTCAAAAAGGTTTTCATACTTAAACACATGAAAATTACTAGAAAAAAACAACACTTACAGAAGTGCAAAAGACTAGAGAAATAAACACAAATTGCTTGAAAAAATTTGACTTGTTAGAAGTTTAACTAACTGTTGTACACAAGCGTTATATACGAGGGACATTCAAAAAGTTAGTTACACATGAGTATGGCAGACCAAGTATGGTTTATTGAGTGACACACCATAATGCAAGGGACACAGATACTGTGCCCTTTTCACCAAGAAATGTGTAAATCATAGTCCGCTAGCTCAAATCAGACAATCGGGGCATAGTATGTTCTCCCACTGTATGATTTACACATTCTGGATCAAGCATAGGATACACTTCAAATATAAACATCAAAATACTACTACAAAAATTATTTAATAAATCCCAAAATTAGGCGCTACAAAACAAACATAAAAACTGAATAACTTCACACTTGTTCAAATAAGAACAAGGAATCATTAAAACATAGATTACAAAAATCACTAATTAAAGGTTCCATTGAACCGGACAAAAATGTCAAATAACTTTCACTAGCTTATAGCATTTTTTGAAAATCATCGAACGATCTTCAAATAGCTCGGTGTTTATCTTTACGTACATTTCCATGATTAAAACACATTAATTATCCTTAATTGGAATATTATTATTATATTGAGTTAGTGTTTACAATGGTATCAACAATTTCCATTCCTAGGGTACCTATGATATTCAAAATGTATCATCTCTCTTCTCCAACACTACCAAATTTGTATTTGTAGTTTTCTCAAGTTTTGGAAACTACTGATTAAATCAAATCAAGATAAACTCCTAGTTATCTTAATGCTTCCAACAATACTTGGGAACAATAGCATATCAACGTGTAACAATAAAAAAGGATTTCCATTATTGTCTACATGACAATCATATCATTGTTAAATACGGATCTGAACTTCAATAGCAGGGATAATTTAAATCAAATGGATCTCAGTGCAATTACTGGATCATCTTACAACGTTATTTACTTCTGCTGGCCGCAGACACATATGGTTCATTTAAAGGACCTACCCCAACACAGTGGTCGGTCACTTGTCAAGGCACTTCAGGCGAGAATTTATGACTAGGGGGGAGACTCCAGACTTCCCTCACCCCGGACGGCACATTCATAGCTAGCTTACAACAAGCCTAATACTTCTTTACTTGAAAAGACACACGTTAATTCATTCAACAAATATTATAAGGTTATTTTAACCTACTCATTTAGCTCAGGTGAGATTATAATTGTGAAGTCTTAGCATTGGCGGGCAAGATACTCATAAAAACCAATAATGGTTAAGGGGCTCTCGTAGTAAAAGAACGCTCGTTCGTTCCTCGGCCTGCCTCTGGAGACTTCCAATTTTTGAGGGCTTAGGATCCTGTATAATTGGATCGATGGCTACAAACCAATCGTCCTGATTTAGCGTCTTAAGGGTGGCCTATGCACTTATTCCCTGCGCTTCCCAATATAAAAATAGCACCCTTCAAAATTTGCACACAGCAAATACACACAATAATTCATACCGCGTCCAACTGGTCCTCACAATTAATAGTTCCTGGCATATTTTCACAGCATTCCCAGCGTGACAATTAACAGACGCACTCATTAGCGATAATTACATTAGTACTTTCGTTATGCCTTCCAAAGTAAGATATTTATTTCAAACTCAAATTAATTGATCTCCATCCCAAAATTAATAGTTTTGCCTTTTAACACAACTCTTGACATTACATTTTACTAGAACTCCTATCGTTCAATATTATTATCATTTCAAGGAACTCAACGGTTTTCCTTGTTAATTATATGAAAATTAATTAGCCAATTAATTTATTCATGGATTTATTATCCTTTTATCCTGCTTGCATTGAATAATATATTATTTTTACTGGTATTCCAATGAATACTATATCACTGAGTATTAATTAATGCTTTTAATTAGTTACATCCATTATTAAGTTATTCGTTCAGATCTCGCATTTTCACTATACACATATCCCTGTTTTTCAAAGTTTGAGAATAATTTCTCCATAGTTATCATTACACGAGCTCTCCCGAGGCACAAAATACATAATCAAATTTTGATTACTTACATGATTTATCCAGCCAGACTCTCTGGATTCCAGTGAAGCGACATTTCGCCCACACTTTTGAACTTACTCCATGTTGAAACACATATTACCACACGTTAAAATTTTCTCAAAATTTACACATGTTTAACCTTGTATGAGGAAATACACTCATGATTACACTAAAAGAAATCACTAAAATATATTTACACTTAAGTTTCACTAACAAATTAATTTACACAAATAAATTTCACATTGGCAGTTATTTCTGCCTTCCACACACGTGAATTATTTCCTGCCGCCTCCAAGGGGTGCAAGTATCAATCGTTGACTCCCTACTTCCAACTGGAATGATTGACAGTCTCGTTCGATCGTTCCCCTCTCCTATTTACGGCAGATTCTCCTATTCTGGTTCTGGATTTTATCGGCACTCTTTAAGCTAATGCTCGATATAAATGTCTCGTTCGGTAAGCAATTGTTCGTACTGTAAAGAGTCTATGATTTAACCTTCACTTCTAGAGTCGCTGTATTAGTACAACCGCGCTCTACAATTGCATTTATTGGGTCCACGTTTGGACTTGATATTGACGACTATAGTCGTTATTTATGGAATAAATCCCAAAGTCTTAATACGTTTTTCTCTTGGCAATCGATGCCTGGACTGTAGATTTCACAAATCTATCGCCACTTTGCTCTAATCTCCTCAGTTCAGGAAAAATAGGCATTTATCCTACGTTCAACCCTAATGTGTTTATTTAACGCACTTGGATAAAAATGTTGAGTTTCACTACTCTTTCGACGACTCGTTTTACTTTTTGAGATAATGCGATGCACTTTAATACTGATATTTAGGCTTAAATGATGCCTTCACCGGCTAAAAGTATTTAAGGCCAAAGCATACTACTTTGCCTAGTCCGTAGACTAATTTATAAAGTTCGAAGCTTGACGGTACTTTCCTTCTGACAAGGATTACGACGCTTCAATGCACGGCGACACTGCTGAATAAATACTGGCGTAGCAACTCCCCTACAGAGTGCTGTACGTTGGTGAAACAGTATAACGTCCCTCTGGACTGATGAAGACTGCACAAAGTGTGATGCGGTACCTCCACTCGGGAGTACTGTAGACTGCATGTACTTGATGCAGCACTCCACTCATGGAGTGCTCGTAGACTGCATAATTTCCCTTGCCCTCACGGCCTATATATTTGATTCTGCTACAAAAAGATCAATTTTGCTTCCTTCTCCAAAACTATCCTCCAAAGAAATCGTGGCACGATTATAAAAAAAAAAAAATATATCTCCTAAAAGCTGATACTTTAAATGTCTCAAATATATTAAAATTTCCAAACACCGATCGTGAGAACATAATGATATTAATTAAAATGATCTCCTGTGTCGTGTGGGTAGTACTCTTGTTTTTCCCCCTACCACAGATTCCTGGCTCGGTAAAGTACCGACTACGCAATGCTGACTTTGCTCTTCTAATCTACCCAATTATTAAGAACTTTTTCCACTCTCAAAATTCTATTCTCCAAGATGAATAACATCGTCGGTGCAATTCCTTAAAATATTTGCGTGCTTCTGGCTAAATTCAATTATTTTACCATTTACCATGGCCACACCTCTCATACAGCATTGTAATTTTCCTGCTGACTCAACACTCCTTAAAAGATTTTCTGTCCTTGTCTTGAGTGGAAGATTCCGTTGATCTATTCTTAATCCATGCGCAAGCCTTAATCGGCTGAGCTTGTCAAATGACATCATGCCCGGCTGCAAGCCTTGCCTCGCTTTGCATCACCAATCCATGCGTCATACAAGGGCGATTTCATTTTAAACCTTCAGCTATCCTTAAAACTGTACTAAAATCTGTAATACCTCTTCTTTTCCTGACTTAAAAAGATATGGGTTCGATACCTGTGCCAGCCACATGGGCACAATACATCACTATTTTTCGACATAGTCACCAAGTCTCTCTAAACAATGGTCGGCACGGTCTACTATTCGTTAAATACCTTGACGAGAGAACCGCTGTTTGGACCTGTTCATCATTGTCAAATCGCTGTTTACCCAGATGGCCCTTCAGCTTGCCGATCGCGGCCCCCAGCGTGAGCTCAATTTACGATACTGCAGATGGTCTCGCACAATGGCATGAGCACTGCCTATGGAGATGCTGAACTGCTATGCAATTTCTGGGATACACACTCTGTGATTGATGCGAATCATTTCATCGACGCGCCGAATATTGTCTTCTGTGGTTGATGTTGATGGCCTTCCTTCCCGCACGGCATTACACACATCTGTCCGGCCGGGCTCAAATTGTTGGCACCATTTCACAGTTGCGGGCCGCAACATTGCGTTTGGTCCATACACTGCCACAATTTCATGGTGAATCTCTGTGCAATTCAGCCATTTTCCCCACAAGAATCGTACGGTACCACGTTCTTCCACTTTGGAGTATGTTTTCAGTTGCCGCGCTATTTCACTCGCTCACTACGATGCACTACTTACCAGTACTGTAGCAGAACTGTCGCTGAGGGAAGCACTACACATGCCCTCTCTTCGCTCAATGAGCCTGGGGCGGAGAACATAAGTAACTTACTTATTGAACGCTCCAAGTACATACCCACCAAACCTAAATTAAGCCTAAGTGAGAGGGAACTGGTGATGTTCACTTGACGAACAAAACTAGTCATCTGATTAAACCCCCCATTTGTATGAAAAGTGTATTAATAAGTGTAGAAATAACTCTTGTATTTATTTCAGGTACTAGGACATTAATTGTTAATCCCTGCCCTATCGTATTGGGTACACTCATATTCACCGACTGAATAGCAATTAATAGATACTAGTCAACACTGAAAAATGGCTTCTAACATTTCAAGATTTCATTATCTTATATATTAAAATAGTCAGGTGGAAATTTGATACTTTACAAAAACTGAAATATCTTGGGAAGTATTTACGCCATGGCAACATTTGTTATCCTAGAATGTAATGCACTTGACGCATTATCGATTGAGTCCCAACTTATTTGATTAGGCCAACCGTGTATTAAGATAATTGCGAATACTCATTTAATCAACGTCACATTTCATGTTTTACTAAAGCGAAAATATTTTGATAAGTATTTGCGCTACGACAACGGATTTTTAATTTATTTAATGCACGTGACGCATTATCGAACGAGTACCAAATAACTAGATTCTGACCCGTCTATTGAAATAATTGCTAATATTCATTCTGGCTAAGGTGTGTGCTGACTGTAGTGAGTTGAGGAGCGAATCAAGTGTTCTGTAGCAAGCATGCGCCCAGGAGTCAGATGGCCTGTTCCGCTGCAACATGCAAGCGCTTGGAGGCTGGCTGGCATTTAGTTTCAGGATTATCTCAGGCCAAAAAAAAAATCCGTGAAGAAGAAGTTTCAGGATGCGATCTTAGAGATTGTGCTCTCAGCACGATGATTCATATATGATGAGTCAGAGGCGAACTGAATTACAGATGTTATAACAAGTAGGCCAACGGCCTAGCCGTGTTGAAACACCGGATCCCAAAAGAACTCCGCAGTTAAGCAACATTGGGCATAGTCGGAACTTGGATGGTGTGCCGGTTCTAGGCACTGCGCACTGTTGGCCAACATAAGGAGGAGCGGAAAGGCCCTGGCCACCCTACCGCATGTAAACTCCGGCTGGGAGAAGCCTCTTCGGAGGCTCGGACCTGCCTTCGGGCAGAATACCGATTAATTTTAAAGATAAGTAGTTCCGTGAATAACTAAATAGCCTCCTTTTCTAAAAATTTACGATTCAATCCTTATTCCTGAAATTAGATTGATTTAGATATAACGCACACTGTATATATCAGTGTTATCAAAATAACTCTCGTACGCTTATGGGCTTCATGTTTAACCCTCTTAGTGCCAAGCCATTTCCTGAAATACTTGCCAAGAATGCTAAGCCATTTTCAATGCTTATGCAGACTATTCAAAAATAAATCATCAATGCCACATTTCCAATGATGAATCATTATTTTTGCTTTTCATTATAACCAATACCTCATTCTTTCATACATTATGTTCATAAAAGTAAATACGGCATCTAAAACTTTTTAATTAAGGTTATTCCGATAATTGTTCAATTTTCCAATTCTTTTTGGTAAAAAATCAGGTTTGAGCCTAAATTACGGACACCTAAGAGTCATATTCGAAGAAACACTACGTTTCCAGCTGTAGAAAGTTCTTAGATGCATCTGTAGGCAGAAAACTTCGACAGGAAGAAAACAACGGCCACGTAATTCAGGCGGGAACGCGTGTGATTGGGGGAGCTCAAAGGGAGGGCGTGAATACCTACTCAAAACTATCGTGTAATGGACTTTGAAGGGATAAAAAGTAAACATCACACAGGCAAGCTTGAAACCTCACCTTTTCAAAAGTATGAAATAATCACGGACATATGCCTACAGAAATCTACAAATATAAGATAAACAGCGCGCGCACTTTTGAAATGCAAAGTTTAGTGGGTCGAATTTTACCGCCCAATCGATACTGTTTTGTACAAATGAACTATTTTTATTAGAGTAATCCATTCTTAAGGGACATGTTTCGAGTGCCTTTGCACTCTTCTTCAGCCTTTACAAGGACATCAACATTGTGCACATACCGAAGACATACTTAATTTATACAGAACACTCGTATAAACCTTAATATGGGATGGCTATTCACCTTAGCTTAAAAAATGAGTAACAAAAACTAGATTAAAAAACCATAAAAACTATAACAATTTTACACTACATCTACACTGCTGTTTAAAGGGGTGTAGTCTGGCTACAATTGCGCTTAAAAAAAAAAAAAGGTAGGACTTTGTGGCGATGTCTAATGGGCTAGTCTGTGTCCCTTATGCCTATCATGTACATGCTATGAAATTTACTCTTGTTGATACATCCTTTTAGAATAGTGAGGGACATTGTTATGAATCTTTAATTCTTGCATTGTTGTTGACTTGATCCGTGAATGTGGTAAGACATACTTAATACAATTTTCGTTACAACATGCCTTAGATGGCGAACATGTGGGTGGGGGTCAACTGTGAAGTAAAAGAAAAAAGTTTTTTTTAAAATACCGATGTATTGCGTTTGAGAAGAAAACCTTGGTTATTGAGGCGTGCAGATGGAAAGGACGCAGACCATGCGACCTTATCGAGTTTACTCACATTCCAAACTAGATGGAGAACTAACAATGGAACTTTTGGTGTAAAGATCGTAAACAATATTTAATATAAAATAAAATAAAACAAAACAAAACAAAACAAAAGGGGATGTGAGTAGCGCATGAAATGGAGAATGAGGACGATAAGGGGGCTGGAGTAAAAATATACATATTATCAAAACAAACACAAGTATAAAAATAAACAATGTTACAAGAGATAGAAACATCAAGATGTCGGTGCCTAACATGATGCAGATTGGAGGTTGTTCCGAAATAACTATAAAACAACAAGGGGATAAATGAGTTAATTAAAATAAATAGAAAATAGTGCGTTCATTCCACCAAAGGCTGACCACGGAACGTAGTCAGAAGAGATATTCTAGGTAGCTTATGAAGTCGTGTATCCCACGAACTGTCTAACCGGCCATCCTTATTAAAATGTATGTCACATCAAAACAAACAACCCATAAAACACAACGGTACCAAGAACAATCGACCACACAAGGAACGAAAAGAACAACACGTACCCGAACTTCACTTAAACATGACATCATGTGACATACCCAAACCTTTAAGAAACATAGACCAGTTCTAAATTAAACACATAAAGAACAGACAAGGAACAACCCCCAAAATAATGACAATTAATAAAATGATTCCATGAACTTCAGAATAAACCTTCTTTCCGAACAAAGCATGAGACTAGATTATCTAACGTGAAGCAAAATGAGCGTCAATTGCAGTCCCGGGCACTTACAAGAAACACGCATATCACCGTAACGAAAGAATAACCAATACACCTCATTTAATATACGTAACAAGACCTCGTGTTGCTCCTTGACTGAAAGCATCGCAAACAAGAACAGAACTAACATGACCTTCAACTTTCAGTCAAGCCCCATTTAAACAAATAACGTTAACCCACCCATAAGATAAGAACACAGCTTAAAAGGAAATAACCAGGAGGATGTCGAGGCCCTAAATCATTTACCCTTACAAAACAAATAACACAATGCAACAAACAACAAACAGCTCATCGGAATTATCCTATGTGGCTCACCCAAATTCATAAACAATCTACATAAATACGACCAGCTCACCAGAATTTTCCTATGTGGCTCAATAACATATCATCTCCTCAAGGTAACGCCCGAAGTCACTTCGCATCCTCCTAGTCATTTAATTATTCATCACAACAAACGTAAAACACACACAGGGAAAATAATACATAAAACGAAAATACAAAAAGGAAAACCACCAACAAGAGACCCTTAAACAATTAATCCCAAAAACAACACGGTTCCTCATTACGCACGTCTACACAAAGAGAAGGAACATGAACGAAACAAGATAACCTAAAATAAAATAACCTCCCATCTAGAAGGGGTCAAGTTATCACTTGAAAGTGGTGGACAACTAACTTTTTGATATACATTTTATGCATGTTGACACTTTCAAACAGTTAAAGACTTATCTTTTTCCTGGAGACTGTCTCGACGACAGCTGCAAATACATATCATTATTAAAACTGGATTCCTTCCAAGATAGCAATGTGCGGAGATATCATCGTGAACGACAAGACGTAAGAAACAATTTAAAACATGGATTTAAAACACATTGAGTAGATACCTTTTTTGCTTCTTTTCATCATGGCTCTCGTCTTTCTTTCATTCTCTTCTCGTAATAATCATCTCCAACATCATAATGTTATTATCAGTTCCTTTAGTTCGAGATGACATACATTTTGGGGCGCTTTACTTTTCATAAGATGTGCCGATATTTGGATCTCTTAGACATTTTCAGACAGTGACCGCTAGATGGACACAGCATCAAAAAGATCTAAAATTGTAACGCGTCAATTATGAATGCGAAAAATTGATAAATTATAGCAATTGGACTTATTATAGAATCTGTTGTGTTTAGACTCATCCGTGGAGATAGGTGTAAACCTCTACTGCTTGGAAACTGTAATTAGTAGAGAAAAACGAACCGTCTGTGAGACTGTATGAATAGGTGGGCATGCTGCTGAATAGGATAAGGAAAGATATTGTCATACCTGTGCTTGCGCAGCATGTTTGTTGACATGTGTCACTGAGTTATGTTTGTGCTTGAGTGATAACACTGTGTGGCTTACTCTGAGACGGGTGATGTGTTATCGTATGATGGAGGGAGAAGAGGTGCGGGTGGGACACGTGACGTCATGTTGTTGACATATAGGTTCTGAGGTTCAGGGGAAATGGGGGGTGGCGGTATAGAGGGAGGGTGATTGGATTGAGTATATTTTTTTTGTAAGTTATGAGTTTAGGAAAGAATTTATTGATGTATTCGTCAAGGATGTTGACTTCAAAGTTAATTTCGTTCAGATTATGTGCGGGGTTGAAGCGTTGAGCGTTGTCGATTTCTATTTGTTCTAATATGTTCATGATGGCTCCATTATTGGTGTAGTGGATAACCTCCATGTCACTCTGGATGTCGGTGAATTTATGTTTGGTCTCGGACATACGGTTACCCATGGCTGAAAATGTCGTATGTTTAACGGCGTTAACATGTTCATGATATCTTATGGTGAAGCTGCGGCCCATTTGTCCTATATAATCTGCGTTACATTGTTGGCATTTGAGTTTGTAAATTCCAGATGAGTGGTACTTATTTGATTCATTAACTTTTATGGAGTTGAAAATTGTTATGGTTATTATTAGTTTTGGAGGCGATTTCTGTGTTGTACTTTTTAAATATGCTTGTTACATCGTAGGTGTGATGATTTACGTAGGTAAAAACTGCGCAAGATGTCTTTTTTTTCTTATGGGGGATAGTTGGGTTTGCGGTTTGTTTTCAATTTTATTAATTAATCTTGTAACTTCTGATCGGGTGTATCCGTTGGCTTCAGCAATTTGAAAAATTATAGAGATTTCGTGTTGGTAGTCCTGTTCAGACATGGGAATGCCGATTGCTCTCTTTATATAACTGATGAATGCCACTCTTTTGTGACCTTGAGGGTGATTTGATTCTTTCTTGATTACTGTGTATGTTTGCGTTGGTTTCCTATAAATGCTATAATTCATTTTTCCATTCTTAATGGTTATGTTGAGGTCTAGGTAATTGATTGTATCGTTATTGGTTGATTCTCCTGTGAAATTTATATTCTTGTCTATTTTATTCAATTCGGTGAGTAATTGTTCAATTCTGATGGTGTCGTCTTCCAGAATGACAAAGATATCATCCACATACCTCCCCCAGAACTGTATGCCCTCAATTTTGTTAAGTATTTTATTGGCTTCTAAATGGTCAATGTAAATGTTTGCAAGAATGCCTGAGGCTGGGGAACCCATGGCTAAACCTTGTTTTTTCTTGTAGATTTTGTTGTTGAATTTAAAATGGTTGTTATTAAGAGTGAAACTAAGACTTTCAATAAATTCATCTATTTCAACTTCTGATAACTTATTATCTTTCAGATTCTCTTTGATTATATCTATTGTTGCTTGCACGGGTATAATAGTGTACATGTTTTTGATATCTATGGTGTGAATGGAGTGCGTGTTCTTCGACATCTAATTTTCTAGTTTTTTCACAAAATAGAAGGGAATTTCTGAATGACTTGTTGGCTTTAAATGTGTAATTGGTTCGGAGGAATTTTTGTATGAATTGTGCTGTTCTATAAATAGGGCTGTTCCTTTCGTTTTCAATTGGCCTGATTGGGATGTTGGTTTTGTGGATTTTAGGGAGCGATCTTAAGGTAGGGATGCTAGGGTTCATGTTAATTAATCTCCTGTTTTGTTTTTCGTCTAATATGAATATTGTGTCATTAAGTATTTCCTTTGAACAGCCGTGGTCGTATCTTTATTAAAGGTTGAAAAATTTTGGCTGTTAAAAAATTCTTCCGTTTTTCTGATATATTCGTCCTTGTGTATAATGACTGTAGTGTTACCCTTGACTGCTTTGGTGACTATTAGGTTGTTTTCTTTGATTTTGTTGTTGAGTTGAATTAATTCTTGTTTGTTATTGCTAATGGTATTGTTGTTTTTTCTGTGCTTCAAAATCTTATTAATCCTTTCGTTAACCTCGTGGCGTGCTTCGTTTTGTATGTCATAGGGTAGTGAAACACTCTCAACCTCCTCGCTGGAGTCTATTTACAATTAGCTACCCTCATTACCACAAACCTACAGAATTTACTGCCTTTAAATACAGGCCACAAGTGCTTTTAACATTACTTCCCGACTTTGAATGGGCGCCAAGGTTGACCATATGGGTCTTCCTGAATAAAATAGGATAAAATACGGTACATAACTGTTGCCCCGACTATGAAACTCCTCATCCCAGGTGTAGGGCATTTGGCATGCGTTTGCTGATGTACCAGGTTCATGCAAGACAGGAATATAAACACACATGAATTTTAAAGAGATAATCTATTGGCTGTACTATACACATATATACATAATATACAACACAAAATACCCTTCATACACTCGTGAAATAATACAGTACCTTGCCAGTGAATTTACGCTCTGAGAGCAGGAAAACACTTACGGCCATATCAGACCCAGGCATAACAGCCACCTACGTATATACACTGTACCGTCCGTACACAAAATATCTACACACGTTAGACTGGTTCACTCTACTTTCTTTCTTCTCGAACTGCACGTTCACGTCTCCATTCTCGCATGACTTCGATGAAATGTTTACGACTGATTATCCTTTTAGGCGTGGTAAGTTATTACCGACAGCCCATGGTATGGATGGACCCATGAAATGCACGTAGCCTCCAATAGCCCGTAAGAGCTCAGTGGATAGCTAAAAATTAGTCACTGCTCGTTCGTATTACGATACCATGATCAAGTAATAACGACACTAAATGCAAGTAGACAACGGACTTTCGCTGTAAAAGCAAGAAGACGATCTCTAACTGTTCGTTACGGAAACCATGTCACGTAAAACGACCCTGGGCGTTAGTAAATCAGTGTTCTGCCGATAAAGCAATAAAACGATCTCGGAACACCAGACACGCCATTATATGCACTGGCGTAGGGATCCATAACCCCAATGTTTCTGCCGGAACTAAGTTGTGCGTGGCCCGCTCCTAGCGGAACATCCGTGTCAACACATGAACATCAGACAGTCGAAATCCACACTGACGTCACACAGTAGTTTTTCATGCGCCAGTTCATCTCAGTTCATGCTATTAATAGCCTAGGTATTCCCACACAAGCCGAATTACTGCCTGTCCTTTCCGGGTATGTAACAAATCCAGCACTCGAAAATACCAATTCATTGTACCTTTATAGTACAGCCACGAATCTAACATTTAACATTACTAGGTCAAAATAAAGCCATTAACCCCAAACCAAAATGAAATAATGCTTCTACTTAATACAGTCTTATATCCTTATTCCCAAAACGTAATAAATCGCAAAACCCCGTATTTTATAATATCAAATATCCAAAAACCGATAATTAATAAACAGTGATCCTAGTTGGTGCGGACCATCCAAAGATGAACCCGTCCACAAAAACACACAGGCACAATAAAAATCACCTCTGCAACCCCACGTTAACCCAATATAATAAGATACGAATAAAATACCCCAAACTAACTGCACAAGGCAGAAAACCCGAGGGTGAGCTACTGTAACTGAATAAATTCCGTTACAGCAGTTTCTTAACGGCAACCTCTGCTTCAGCGATAAGTAGTGTGCTGTTCCATTTCCCAGTTGAATTGGGCCCATTTTTCTAGGATTTGTAATTCTGTTTGTGTGAAATGAACTTGAGTGAGGTTTTTTATGGATTCCTGAAATTTGTGTGTGGGTGGTTCAGTGGGACGCATGTCTTTGGTACTTTTTAGGTTGAGATGTGTGAGCTTATTATTTAATGTTTCTCTTTTCTTGTTTATTATATTCTAATGACGTTATGTGTATAGAAAAGGAACTCGTCCCAATCTTCGTCTTTGGATATGCTTGGAGCTTCCAAGTGGTGAGGTATAATCTATTATTGAGGTGGTTTTTCTTTATATACAGGAATTTAATTTCTCTTTGAAGTAATCCGTTATTAATTTATTCTTGGGTTTTCTTCTCTTATGTGTTATTAATATTTTTCTTTTGCATACCTTTTATGTGATTGGGAATAAGTTTGAAGTTCCTACATTTTCCAAGTAATCTTTTGGCACTTTTGGAGAGAGCAGCAAGAGCCAATCTGATCGGCGCGTGGCACTGAGAGGGTTAACTGAATGTAACCTCCGTAACTTTCACTGGATTTCTGCCAATTTTTGTATGTACTGTGTATGCCATAACATATACAATATATGCGCACATTCTCAGAGCAGAGCTATCAACACCCAGTTAACTCCCCTGAGCATTTGAGCCGTAGACTGTCAATATCTCAGAATCCACTGCTGTATTGTGTGTTGTGTTTGAGTCTTCAGTCTTTTGACTGGTTTGATGCAGCTCTCCATGCCTCCCTGTCCTGAGCTAATCGTTTCATCCCTACATAGCTACCACACCCTACATCTGAGGCAATCTGTTTAACATATTCTAACCTTGGTCTACCCCTACAGTTCTTGTCCTCGACCCTTCCCTCCATAACTAAACTTGCTATTCCTGGGTGTCTTAGTATCTGTCCTACCAACCTATCTCTTCTCTTCATTAGCAGTCGCCAGAAACATCTCTCCTCTCCCATTCGTCTTAATACCTCTTTGTTTGTAACCCTATCTACCCATCTTATCTTCATCATTCTCCTGTAACACCACATTTCAAATGCTTCAATTCTCCTCTTTTCTGCTGCACCAATAGTCCATGTTTCACTTCCATAGAGGGCCACGCTCCAGACAAAGGCTTTCAAGAATGACTTCCTAATACCTAAATCTATATTCGATGTCAGCAGATTCCTTTTTTGTGGAAATGCTTTCTTTGCCTGAGCCAACCTACTTTTTATATCCTCTTTGCTTCGTCCATCACTGGTTATTCTGCTTCCTAAGTAACAGAAGTCTCCTACTTCCTTCAGCTTTTCACCTGCCAATTTGATCTCCATAGAGGTTTCTGATTTATTTCGGTTGCATTCCAGTAAATTTTCTGCTGTATTACACCAAAATATTTCAGTTATACTTAAAAATTAATCTGAAACATTATGAGCAACAAATGTGTCAATTCTTTTAGTATGAATGTTACATGCAGTAAAACATTGAACCAGCACTATGATATATGGGCTCCTGAAAAATAATCTGAAATATGGTCTATAAGTGTGCCAATTTTGGAACAGTTCCCATGAATACCTTCCGAGATATCCAACTTAGAGTTCAAATTTCAGTAGTTGGTAGCACTGCCATTATTTTCAAATATGGCCTTGAGATGTTCTAGTAGAGATCTTCACTCACACCAAATTTGGTATCGATAGCGGCTGCCATTTAGTATTGGATAGGTTGGGACACACAGAGGACAGGCAGACACACATTTGATCCCGTTAAGTCTACAATTTCAAGGCGATGGTACTTGTTCAGGCACAAGTATGAAGACATCATATGGAAGGAAGTGCTGTAGGATTGTTGAAATGAAATGAATGCTGCTGAGCAGCACGGGTCTTCTAGTTTGTATTAAAATCATCATCAAAGGTATAGTTTTGAAATTTATAAAATATGTTATAATCCATTTTATGTTTGAAATTGTGCCGGTACAAATACAGTATAGCAATTTCAATAGTAGTTCTTGGACAACCCTGAGATCAAACTAACATCGTTCTTCATGATTATGTGGGTGTTTGGATGCTGGTGAATCCACTAATTCAGTACCCTTGAGTTGCTACTCATAGCCAATCAGCATTAAGGAACACTGAAATTAAAAGTGATACAGGAATGGGGATTTCTGGATTGAAGTCATAACATAAAAGTGGGCGATGGTCAGCCAAAAATTTACAAAACTTTCTAAATTTATGCTATCACAATTGAGTTTACCCCATTCACACAGTGAGAGTAGAGTGAGTATTTTCCGTAGTGAATAGGATAAAAACCAAAGTAGAAACAGACTACGCAGTAGAATAATCTTTGGACTATTCCACACTAAGTGTCTAACAAGGAAATCTGTGTTACAATCTCAAAATTCCCATGGAAATTCGACATAAAATGAACAGTGTGATGTATCAACAGAAGAACAGTTTGAATTATTATCAGAATGACAACATTTAGGCTGATGTTTGCATTTCTGTAACTTTAATTCACACTGAGTTATTATATACATATATACAGAATATACACAATCCTTCATCTTTAATAACATTTAATTATTTCTCTTTTGATCTTACAAAAGTTACGCTGGATCATCCGAAGATTCAAGCTATAACTTCTGAAATTATTTTTCCGGATCTGGCAACACTCTTCACAAGCATTACATTAACCACATGTTGACATAAACAAGGTTCTAAAAAGAAACTACCAAATTTACACGTATTTGGAGAACTTCATAAATATTTCACTCTTTTTAACGAAGTCTAGCTAATTTTACAAACATGCAGCATGTTTAATTATTTGAATTTATGTTTATAACTGCATTGAACACTCAACATAAGTTTGTTATGAACATCAAATGGTATTATTAAGAACTCAGCAATTTTTCTAGGTTTGTGCCATGTCTTGTGTGGGGTTTCGCCTTGGACACCAAGCTGGCTCATCAGTGGGCTCTTGGTGTCCCTGCCCGGACCCCCACAGGAGCAGCGAACTGTGCGGTACCTCCCTTTTCATGAAGCGCACCTGCGCCCTTCACTGCGAGAACTAAAAGCTCAAGCAATCATAACCTCCCTATGAAGGCTTCCAAAAAGATGATATATTGGCTTTCATGGCCAGTGAATAAAAACTCAGCAATTTTTCTAGGTTCAAGCCATGTCTTGTGTGGGGTTTCGCCTAGGACACCAAGCTGGCTCATCAGTGGGCTCTTGGTGGGTCCGCCCGGACTCCCACAGGAGTAGCGAACTGCGCACTACCTCCCTTTTTATGAAGCGCACCTGCACCTCTTCACTGCGAGAACTAAAAGCTCAAGCAGCCATAACCTCCCTGTGAAGGCTTCCAAAAAGATGGTACCGGTATATTGGCTTTCACAGCCAGTGAATAAAAACAGCTTTTTTCTATGTTTTTGCCATGTCTTGTGTGGGGTTTCGCTTAGGACACCAAGCTGGCTCATCAGTGGGCTCTTGGTGTCCCCACCTGGACAGTTATATAAATCCACATAGGATAAAATAATGTGGATATAAAATAAATCAATCAATCAAATCAAACCAATCAATGGACAAAAATGGATAGAAACACGGACAAAGCTTCAACACAATGACATGCAGGTGCAGGTGGACATGGAGTAGAGGGGAAATAAACGTAAAAAGGACAGGGATAATCTCCACAGCCACACACATCACCACCTTCAAGCTCTCAATGCTTTAAACCCAGATGACTTCCCAGTTTCATTAGGAATGTGGGTAGCAACCGATTCTTCTTTCTCTCAGAACAGTGCACGGTAGGGGAGGTAACGGGAGGGGAGGAGCCAGGATGAAGGATGCAATGAAAAATGGACAAACATAGCGCAGATCTTGTATCTGCACAGACACTCCTATCATTAATTGTAATGTATAGTCTGTCTTATGTAAATTAATCGGAAAGTACCCAGTTAAGGAATAGAAATAAGTAACCAGGCTGTTGTCTGATGACCTTGTGCTCAATACGAAGCAAATCCTACTACGATGTATAGGTCATTAAGGAGCGACACGGTATAACGTCGAACTAATGCACTGATTAGAAATCGACAGTGATCTAGGTGGCGGTGACTGGCTATATACAAACTTAGGTAAAAGTTCTTTTCTTATATAATTGTTTGGTAGAGAAGTGATTCTTTGTTAAAAATTTGACGATATTTCACATGTCCTGGTGGTGTATTCTTTGGAATACACAGTCAGTCAAAGTTAGCTTTTGCTGCTCTTCGATTTATCTATTTCATTTTATTCCTTCTTCGCAGACACCAACAGTGATCTTTTTCATTTTCTCTTTGTGCACAGGTTGATTTTCTCCTTTAGTCTGTTCTAGATATGTAACTTCCATGGAGAACCTAGCGGCATCTAGCAGCTTACTGCCGAAGTTCTTCAATTTCTCTGAACTTAAGAGAACTTCTTCATCAAACCACCAGGCGTCGTCGTTGTCGCCAGCTAACATCTCCATGAACACCGCTCCATGAAGAAGAATACTTTTATATAAGAATTTTTTCTTTGTCATATTGTACATTCTGTTGTATACTATCTTGTCTCCTACCCCTCTCCCTTGCTTCCCCTTCGCCTCGGCTACCTACCTCAGTCGTGTGAGGAATCGCTCGTTCTCACTTCTCATAGTTCAGCCGTCGAGTACAGTGCAAAGCCCTTCTACGGGTCAGTCTCCTGTCGTCTTGAGACATTTTAAACTAGATGCCATGTCAATCTTTTAAACCAACCGTCACCAAGAACCATCGCCTGATCTACATGAAAAGAAAGCTAAGTACAAAACTTCAATGTTTTTAAACATATTTTAATGGTTTTTAAAGAGCTAAATGCTTTTTAATTTAAATTTATTGCTAACTATTGTGCAGTAACCATCTGCGAGGGATTTTTCTTGTCATGCTCTAGCTATCTAAGCTGACTTTAAAACATAAAAATTTAGTACTTCTTGTACAAATTAAATGGGAATACCTTCCCACACTGTGGGATTCCTGTTAAACTAACCACTATCTATAAAACTTAGCTTTCCACCGTGGGACCTCTCTTGCCCCATTTAACCGTCATCATAACTCCAGAACTTTCTAATGTCAACCAATCTTTCTATTATTCAAGCAATCTAGTATTTTCCATGCCAAAATATGGGAATACTTTTCCTCACCGAGGAATTCATGTTACATTAACTGCTGGTCAACACCTGATTTGCTTGCTACCGTGGGAACTTTACTGCATCATTTAACTGCAACCCATAAACTTTCCAACGCAATAAACTGATTCAAGCTCAAATTACACTAAGTGTATAACTGCAATAACTTTCTCTTGTTCTACAAACCTACATACACTACGATAGTGAAGTTTTTCAACTTATCAAAAACTATCAGTGCTTCTAATTTGCGTGTGCTAAATATCTTCCGCGCCGCGTTCGGTTGAGAGAAAATAAATCTGGCCAGGACTTTTTCCTAAAGTTCCTATTTCCCTTTCCCAAATACCTTTACTAACCAAATTAAATTTAACTATTGTTTTTTTCTCTTTTTCTACGAGGCTTAGCCAATAGAGGCTCCCTCCCATTTTGTCGGATTTACAATATATTCATTCTGTATAAACTGTGGCTAGTCAACATTTTAATATGCATCTTTCCCTTCTAAAATAAGGGATCGTACTTTTTCTAATTATGAAGGTGTCTACGGTGTCGTAGCAGGCGGAGTGGTGATACTCCGACGTGGTGCGTCCCAGGTGGCAGATAGGGGGGTCCTCACCGGCTTGCCGGCGGACTTGAGCAAAATAAAATAGCTCTCGCGGACCAAACACACAACAACCTCTACGGTTAACAACCGCAGTTGTAACTCGGAGCTTGCTCCATACAAGGTTGACTACCTGTGAAAGTCAAACATGGAAGGAAATCTTTTAAGGAATAATCCACCGAGACTGCATTCGGATACGGTGGGCAGTCACCTGAAAGATACCCTAGATGAGTCGGAGCATCTAAAAATACCCCCGACAGATAGAAAACCCAAATTTAGACTGAAGATAGGACAGATAAACTATATAGCAACACACAATATAAATTCCATCATACAGCCAGGAAAACTCAAAATTTTGACAGACCAAATGGATCGCAAAGGGATTCTAATAACCGGGCTTCAAGAAATGAGAAACACCGGAACCAATAGAATCACAAGGGTATAGAATTTACAAGGGAATACCAGGAAAAAGAGTAATGAAGCAATGTCCACAATTCAGAATTTGCAGTCAATCTCAAAATAATTGAATCCATCATAGAATTTAAAGCATTATCCCCTAGGCTCTCGACACTAACTCTAAAAGCTGCAAATAGAACATATACCATTCTAAATGCCCATGCCCCAACTAATGATAGAAATAATAAGAAAGAACACAAAGATGATGTGGAGGGATTTTGGGAGCATTTAGATCAGACAGCAACAAACATAAATAAAAGTCACACCAAAATTTTAATTGGAGACTTTAAAATGCCCAGTTAGGAAAGGAAAAAGATATAGAGATATAATAGGAAAATGGCCAGCACAGAGAAGAACAAACAGAAATGGCATAAGACTGGTGGAATTTTGCAGGAACCATGATATGATCTCCTAATCAACTTACTTCAAGAGAAGACCAAATAAACTCAAAACTTGGAAACATCCAGATTGGAAAAAAGGTGAATGGCAACTAAATCAGGTTTGTATGGATAAGAACTATCACAGGGTGATCTACAATGTGAAAGTTCTGAGAGGAACAGATACTGGATCGGATCATTACATGATAAAGATTAAAATTAAATTTACCCCGTTGACAAAGAAAAAAACTCACCTAAAAAGAAGAGAACATACGACCCTCATAAACTAATAAATAACAAGGGATACAAAGAACGAACTAGATATATTAAAATAACAGATGATCTAGAGGAAATAGTTCCCGAATTGAAACAAATAGCTGAACAAGTAGCCCCAATAAATCCAAGGAAGAAACACCAATGGTGGAACGATGAGTGTGATAATACAGTGGAAGATAGACATCAAGCCTGGTTACGGTATCAGAGTCAAAAAACAGATGAATCACACTTGGATCTCATAAAACAAAGGAAGATAATTTAAAAAAAATACGAAGGGTTAAACGGCTATACCAAAAGGATATACTTCTGATGATCGAAACAAATAGCGCGAAAACAAACTCAAGAGATTAATACAAAATTTTTAGCAAACAACTACAAAGATATGAACCTCCAACATTAATGTTAAAAGACAAAAATGGCGAGTTAGCTCATAGTAATAAAAGAAATACAGAAATTTTAGCAGAAACATTTAACAAGTTGCTAAATTGCGAAGATCCACCAGAACTGCTTCAAATAAATACAGACACCACTATTAAAACACCATCAGAAAACATAAATCCACCCACAATCCAAGAAGTCTACAAAGCTCTGAGAGAGCTCAAAAACTACAAAGCGAGTGGAGAAGATCAAACATTTGCAGAATTGTGGAAATATGCAGCAGAATCAGTAAAGATTTCATTACACCAATGCATAGTGAACATTTGGATCAAAGAAGAACTGCCAGACCATTGGACTATAGCTATAATACATCTATTACACAAGAAAGGAGAAAAATCAAATCCTGACAGCTATCGAGGAATTTCCCTTATGGATATCACATATAAAATCATGTCACGAATTCTATATAATCGTTGTAAAGATAAATTAGAACTGGAAATAGGAGAATATCAAGGTAGATTTCGGCCATGGCGAAGCTGCCCTGAACAGATAATCACCTTAAAATTAGTAATGGACTACTACAAACGTAGACAAAAACAGCAAGTTATAACGTTCGTAGACTTCAAAAGAGCTTATGATTGTATACATAGATCTTCATTGCTAAAAATACTAAGGAATTTCGGACTTCATCCCAAATTAATAAAAATTATAAAACTAACTCTAACAAACACCAAATGTAAAGTAAAATTCAGAGGAGAAATATCTGAACCGTTTACGATTAAAAAAGGATTAAGACAAGGAGATGGTTTATCGCCTCTACTTTTCGCTTGTGCTTTGGAATATGTAATGAGGGAATGGTACAGGGAAAATCCTAGGAGCATAATAATTGGAACCAAGAAAGATCAAATAGACTTAAATTGCTTGGGATTCGCAGATGACTTAGCGTTACTGGCTAATAATATTCAAGAAGCCAGAAATCTAATAATAAGCCTACAAAATATAGCACAAAAAATTGGACTTCAGATATCATTTGAAAAGACAGAGATAATGGTAGCAAATCCACTTGTAATCAATCACATAACAGTAAATAACAATAAAGTTAAAATAGTGAAGCAATTTAAATACTTAGGAGAAATTATAACTTACAACTTGGATGAGAAACCTGCATGGCAAGAAAGAACTAATAAAATGATAAAAGCCCAAAACTTAACATGGTCTACATATAAAAGAAAATGTCTATCAATCGCAACAAAATTAAAACATTACAAGATGGTGGTTCAACCAGAGGTGACCTATGGAAGTGAAACTCTTTTTAAAGTTACTAAAAAAAAAAAAAAACCAGAATCGACAAAATTTTAAAAGTAGAAAGAAGAATAGCTAGAACATGCATAAATAAAAAATATCAGAAAGATGGACAGTGGCGGATAGTACCAAATGAAGTGGTATACAGAGAACTGGAGCCAATCACTGATACTATTCGGAAGAAACGGATTTCTTTTTTTTGGTCACATCATGAGGACACCAGAAATCAGGTTATCTAGAAAAATTGTAGTGAAACTTTGGAATATGAAACAACAAGTAGGATGGATTAAGGAAATTAGAGAAGATATGAAAGAATTAGAAATAACCTTGGATGACTTGCAAAACAAAACAAAAAAATTAAAAAACTTAGAGATATAAAAATAAGATTTCAGGCTAAAATAGACAAACGTAATACAGTAAAAAGGGTATTTACAGATGAGGAATGCCTGAGAAGATCAGAGCGAATGAAAAGCTACTGGGCGACTCGGAAAGGAAACTTACTGAAATTGGACCAAGAAATGATTGACTGAAGTGGTCCAAAGAGGCCGTAAAAGCAGGAGGAGGAAGAGAAGAAGAAGAAGAAAACGACGAAGAAGATTAAGAAGAAGAAGAAGAAAGGAGTTAACTAATTGTAATTGATACGACCTGTGCAATTTTTTTTGTATATTACCTCTAGTAATTTCTATTTAAAAACAGCGGTAATTTCCGCTTGTGATTTGTTCTTCCTTTTCTGTTACAATCAGGAATCTAATACATTTGTTTATAGCCTTTTCGATTGCCATAAGGGCATTCTAAAAGTGCTTGAGTCATACCCATTAAACTTTCAAAGTTACAATTGCTTTACAAGTATCGTTACAAACTTCAAATTTCTTAATCGTAAGCACACATTTAAAAAAATCTTTGTAAGATTTTAGTGCTTTTTCAGGTTCGAAACTTGTACTATATTTAATATTGTTCACTGGAAACCTCTTATTATTAGGTCTGAAACCTTGGCATTTTACAAACAATTGTTATTCTTAACTCAAATTAAATCCTAACCTAAGTATTGTTAAGCTTCTAAATTCTATACTTCTTGTTAAATAAAGCAATTGTTTTCCTTTTCACTTATCTTTTTCGCTAGAATCACGATTAGGCAGGACCTTCTCTTCCCTGATTCATCCTCTAAGCTAAGCCCTCTTTATTAAAACGGATAATTCCTCAAACAATAAAGTCTTTACTACTTGTTGCATTTAAACTAAAACTTCAAGTAACAACATTTTCAATGTTTCTCTTGGTTTTCATAGCCAATTCTAACAAAGACACCAGTCACATTTAATCATACAAACTGACAGAGAGCTACAGTACATTAAAATTTTCAAAATTCATTCAGTTGAAATGCAGTTCTTGCTCGGTTTTCCAAAAAGAAACAAACAAAAATAGAAGCATTAGCATGCTTTATGATATCTGTTGCTATTATGGCAAATATTTTTGCTTATTACAATTCTAACAAGCCATTGAGGCAAGTATACCTAGCTCCGCAAGCTTCCTACTTGTAGAGATTTTCTCTCTGACTAATGGTTTGTTTTCAAAATTTAAGTTTTGGTTGAGTTAGGTTTGAGGTCTTCCTCTGTTCTAAACTTTTATTCGGCATCTTGCTGGGTAAAAGCTTAGTTTTCCTCAAGTGCAACAATTGGTATTCGTGTGAGATTTTCGCAAAAAAACAATAACAACATCGATAAAAGCCTTAAAACCACTTTTTCTCTTCAGTCTCTGGGAGCATTCGATTGGTTTGCCAGAGATCCAACAGTGCCCAAAAATAAAATTATCACTCCCAATTCAAATCTTTCCATCATTTTTAAATGCATAATAAAATCTAACCCTTCCGAAGGGAAAGTTATTACATCGTTTTCCTTTTGCATACTTTGACTTGCCAGACTACCACCCGTCCCGATAGTACTGGAATATGGGCTCGAGAGGGAAAGTGCACTTCCCAAGCGCTTGCAGGCAACCTCTATTCATGCTGTGCTCTCCGCTTGCCTTGTGCGAGTCCCCACTAAAGTTAGTAATTTCATACGGTTTGCACGGCTAAATTCCCTTCTATATAGAAATTTACTTAAATTTATGTGTTGGATTCTCATCCTATCTACCAATACTCGTCTCTATGCAGAAACCTATCTCCTTTTCTCTCTTATCATCTTCCCTTAGGTAGTGTTAATCTTCAGCAAAAACCTACCACCTGGTGACTGTAATTCATTAAAAGAGAAGAATTGTATCTCTAAATAATGGAGATGTGTCCATGAATTGATGCTTTGAGAGATAAAGCAGATATGTCGCAAGTTTGCGGAACATAAAGTACATCAGAATAGGCTATACATAATACCCCCAACCACAAGTAAGCCTAGGTAGCCAATGGAACATGTAATGTACGGCACTTTCCGTATAGTAATTTATATATTGATTCATTGAATATAATAACTAAGGTTTGAATGTTAAGGAAAAGTCATATTTTTTTCCTGAGCTCTTTTTACCCGAAATCTGAAAAATAAGTTTGAATGACAGGTCCCCGACCACGTTTAAATCAATTTCATGTTGCCTATAAATACATATTTGGGCCATTTTTATTGTTTTGGTCATATTTGGGCATATTTTAGTGATATAAGGTCGTATTTGGTTATGATTTCATAATTTTTGCTTAAATTGAGGCGTAGTTAACAAGATACGTGTTATCTGCGTCGAGTTTCAAATAAATACGGCAGAATTTTCCTGATGTTGACCGGTTAATATCAAACGTCAAGAAAATATTTGTGAACACTCCACTGAAGGTGGCAAAATTCAAAGATCACGCGCCTTCACTTCCTCTTCCTCCTCAGCCAGTGCTCACCCGATGGGGAACGTGGCTTAACGCAGTAGAGTACTACTGTGAACACTACAAAACTGTGCGAGGAATTGTGTCTACTTTTGACAGAAGTGAGGCATCGTCAATAAAAATTGCTCAGAAACTGTTTTCCAATGATTTGTCGGGACAATTAGTATATATTTCTTCAAATTATAGAGATCTATCGAAAACTATCTCTCGCCTAGAAACTGCTGGTTTAGAATTATGTGAGAGTTTGGGAATAGTAAAGGACATGGTATCCAAAGTAGAACAAGCAAGAGGTACAGTGTCAGTTGCAGTGAAGAACAAACTTAGTAAGGTGCTGAGTGCATATGAAGGATACGCAACAATGTGCAGAATTGGTGCCATTTTAGAGGGTAACGGATCTGGTTTAGGGGAAAACGACCCGGAGCTGAGCAGCAGTGAACTGACTGTTTAAATACGCTCCTGTGGCATCATGTGACGTAGAAAGGAGCTTCTCCCAGTACAAAAAATACTGAGCGACCTTCGAAGGAGATTTCTTTTCGACAGCCTGAGAATGCACATGGTCGTGATGTGCAATGCTGGCAAAGAAGAAGATTAGGAGGTATGTACGATTATGAACTCGATAAACTTCCTATTAGGCAGTGTCTTGTAACTTACGCCGACAGATATCATAAAGCATGCTAATGCTTCTATTTTAGTTTGTTTTCTTTTTGGAAAACCGAGCAAGAACTGCATTTCAACTGAATGAATGTTGAATTTTTTTTATGTACTGTAACTCTCTGTCAGTTTGTATGATTAAATGTGACTGGTGTATTATCGCTGATCACGTTTTGGCACTTAAGACGTTTACTGTATGTTAGTGATACTCTACCTATCCCAAAAATTCATGTCATTTTTCATAGTTTTTTAGGTAATATTTTATAGTTTTTAGGTCATATTTAGCCAGTTTTTAGGGCATATTTGCTTGCATATTTTGTACTTCTTTAGGTCTTAAGCTTCCGAACCCTGATAATAACTTTTCCTTCTATCATTCTACTCCGTGGTTGTTATTTTGTGATTTCCATAGTTATTCTTTCAATTTATTATTTCTACAAGAGGGGGGAAGGGGGGGGGGGGGTGTTTTTGAAATAAGCAAGTTCTATTGTCTTTCTGCCCGGGAGGAGAGATTTCGTGTTCTCTATTTCATTCTCATTGTGTATATGAGTGGCGCTCAATGATATTTGTTTGTGTTGAAGAGCGACCACAATATATAACAAAAAATGTTTGTGTCTCGATTCATTAGCACTTGAGTATTCAAAGCACTCGCCCTAATTTTAATCAGCTAGCTGTATGAATGAAACAGTTGAATACTTACTCGGTGCAAATCACTTCGTCTTCAGTTCTCCTAATGAAAAGGACTGGACCTGGATATTTCACCAACTGTTCAAAATTATTCAAGTTCATGTAATCACGAACAGTTTTCTTGATAATTGGCTCTAGCACATGAGGCATCTTTGTAACAGCCAAGGCCATAACGTCATCAAATGTTGCATCCAGGATCTTAAAAACAATACAACATTATCATTATCATCATCATCATAAAGAAAACAATAAGGAATACCTATTAAATCAGTCAGATCTTATTTTACTCATTGATAACTCACAAGTTGCTTTCAATTATATTTTACTCCACTAGTAAATGGGAAGTGCTATTTGATAGCAAGTTGCCTATCAAAATCAAAGGGAACATGCATAGGACTACAATTAGAACATTACGGTATATTCACATTATTCACATCATACATATTTTCCTGCTGGGCATAATTATTATCGCTATCACAATCACTCGAATATTCTCACCACAACTTTCATCTCAAATCTGCTTGAAAGTTTCTTCAGATAAACACAAACCGTGAGAATTGTTTACCCACAAAAACTTTTGAATTGCACATACAATAGTTTTTGAGAAATATATGCATACTGTAACAGAATTTATTCAGTTACAGTAGCTCACCCTCGGGTTTTCTGCCTTGTGCAGTTAGTTTGGGGTATTTTATTCGTATCTTATTATATTGGGTTAACGTGGGGTTGCAGAGGTGATTTTTATTGTGCCTTTGTGTGTTTTTGTGGACGGATTCACCTTTGGATGGTCCGGACCACCTAGGATCATTGTTTATTAATTATCGGTTTTTGGATATTTGATATTATAAAATACGGGGTTTTGCGATTTATTACGTTTTGGGAATAAGGATATAATACTGTATTAAGTAGAAGCATTATTTCATTTTGGTTTGGGGTGAATTGCTTTATTTCGACCTAGTAATGTTAAATGTTAGATTCGTGGCTGTACTATAAAGGTACAATGAATTGATATTTTCGAGTGCTGGATATGTGACATACCCGGAAAAGACGGGCAGTAATTCGGCTTGTGTGGGATTACCTAGGCTATTTATGGCATGAACTCCCATGAACTTCGTGTGGAAACTACTGTGTGACGTCAGTGTGGATTTTGACTGTCTGATGTTCATGTGTTGACACGGATGTTCCGCTAGGAGCGGGCCACGCACAACTTAGTTCCGGCAGAAACATTGGGGGTATAGATCCCTGCGCCAGTGCATATAATGGCGTGTCTGGCGTTCAGAGCTCGTCTTATTGCTTTATCGGCAGAACACTGATCTACTAACGCCCAGGGTCGTTTTACGTGACATGGTTTCCGTAACGAACAGTTAGAGATCGTCTTCTTGCTTTTACAGCGAAAGTCCGTTGTCTACTTGCATTTTAGTGTCGTTATTACTCGATCATGGTATCGTAATACGAACGAGCAGTGACTAATGTTTAGCTATCCACTGAGCTCTTACGGGCTATTGGAGGCTACGTACATTTCATGGGTCCATCCATACCATGGGCTGTCGGTAATAACTTACCACGCCTAAAAGGATAATCAGTCGTAAACATTTCATCGAAGTCATGCGAGAATGGAGACGTGAACGTGCAGTTCGAGAAGCGAGAAAGTAGAGTGAACCAGTCTAACGTGTGTAGATATTTTGTGTACGGACGGTACAGTGTATATACGTAGGTGGCTGTTATGCCTGGGTCCGATATGGCCGTAAGTGTTTTCCTGCTCTCAGAGCCTAAATTCAGTGGCAAGGTACTGTATTATTTCACGAGTGTATGAAGGGTATTTTGTGTTGTATATTATGTATATATGTATGTGTATGTGTATAGTACAGCCAATAGATTATCTCTTTAAAATTCATGTGTGTTTATATTCTTGTCTTGCATGAACCTGGTACATCAGCAAACGCATGCCAAATGCCCCACACCTGGGATAAGGAGTTTCATAGTCGGGGCAACAGTTATGTACCGTATTTTATCCTATTTTATTCAGAAAGACCCATATGGTCGACCTTGGCGCCCATTCAAAGTCGGGAGTAATGTTAAAATCACTTGTGGCCTGTATTTAAAGGCAGTAAATTCTGTAGGTTTCTGGTAATGAGGGTAGTTAATTGTAAATCAACTCCAGCGAGGAGGTGAGAGTGTATCAGTAGCAGCCCAACGTGAGGCCTTAGACATGCTGATGTGTACCAGGACACAGGAATTAAACTGAAGGCATATTTTCACAAATTCACATATTTCAATTAGGGATGGCTACGTTAGAGCCAGGATGTAATTCTGCTTTGTTGGGGGACGGTGCTGGTGAGCGGCAGAATCAGGCAGGGGCTGATAGGCAATTTGCTGTAGGGATGGGGGAAAACAGTAGAGTCAGGGGAGATATGCTAGGGAAGGGGGGAAATGAATTAAGTATGATGGACATGTTGGAGAAGCTCCTGTTTCTTAGTAACAGTTCCGAGGAGAGGATAACTAGTCAGCTGAATAGTTTGACGGAGCATTTGTTAGAGAAGCTTGATGAAGTCAAGGAAAGATTGTCAGAAATTATCCCCGACAGCCATGTTACTAACCAGGTTAGTGAAGTCAGTGTAGAAGCCACTAATCTGGAAACTAAGCTAGGTAATCAGATTGCTGTTCAGGAAGAGAGCGTAGACTCGGAAGTAGATAAGTTGGATGCTCAACAAGTGATGTTGGCAGGGGAGATTTCTAGCCAGACACTGGAGACTAGCCAGAAATTTCCCAGGGTAGATAGTAAGTTGGGAGAGCAGAAAGTGGAAATTGTAGGCATCGTGGAAGAGAACATTGTGGTTAGAGATGCGAGTGCTGGGAGAGTGGAGAAGGATGAGAGTCCTGAAGTTAGTGGGGAGAGTGCTGGGAGAGTGGAGATGCTTGAGAGTGCTGAATTTAGTGAGGAGAGTGGTGAGGTAGTGGAGATAGGTGAGCGAGTCCAGATTAGTTTGCTAGGGAATGGTATGAAGAAGGTAGAGGAGAATATTAACCAGGTTAGCGAGATAGTGACTAGTATGGAGGAAGATACTGTAGGTAGAATTCTACGTGGTCAACATTTGGAACTAGGAGGGAGTGAAAATCTTGTTACAAAGTTAGTATGTAATTTCTCTGATGACATTAGGACTGCAGTGTGCGTGCAGGAGATAGTCGCTATTACAGGCATAGAGAGGTCACTTGGAAGGTTAGGTACCTTGAGAAAGACAGGTAGGCAATGTCAGAGAAATGGAGATAATCAAAGGGAAGGAAATTATAATCAGGGGAGAGAGAAGAACTCGGATCCAGGTAGAGGAGATAGGTACATGTGGTATGAAGATCATGGGAGAGGAAGAAATAACAATGAGTGTCAGAGGTACGGGAAAAACAATCAACCGGGGAACAGACCACGTGAGGTAGGGCAGGCAAATAGGGGGCGCGGCATGGAAAGGCAGGTTGAGAGAAGCAATAGGCCAGGAAGTTTAAACTTCACCAGGACTCACTATACGGAGCAGGGGGAGAGTCCTTGCATAGTAATCCTGCTCATGCTCTGGAAGAAAAACATAATTTAGGGTATAATGTCAATGTAGGATCTGATAGGTTAGGAGACCAGAGCTGTAAATTAGGTTACAGTAAGGCGCTAGTGAAGTTTGGGTGGAGTGAGCAACAGGATTGGGTTAGGTTGAGTTATCAGGTTGATGGTAGAGATTTTGTTAGTGTCGTTGGATGCATTCAGGTGATTAAAGAGGTTTCTGAGGAGAAAGAATTAGGTGTCGGCATGGTATCAAGTTGTATTTTGGTCATGAGAGATGATCATGTGATGAGTGATGTTGATCACTGTTGTTTCTGGATCATGGGAGATGATCATGTGTTGAGTGATGTGGATCACTGTTGTTTCTGGATCATGGGAGATGATCGTGAGTTGAGTGATGATGATCAATGTGTGGAGGCAGTTGTTAAAGATACCATGTTGGACGAGGGTCAGAAGTCAGAGGTGCTTGACGTTCTGAGGGAACACAGGGTGGTGTTCTCGGTGAAACCTGGATGTAGTCACGGCTACGGGCAGAGTTTTGACATCCCAGATAGGTCTAGCTTAAGCGGTCCTAGGTACCATATAGCTCATTCTCACATGGAGGTTGTTGTTGAGGTGATCGTTCAGATGCTGCATGAGGTTATATTTGAGATTAGTAACAGTCAGTCTGTTAGTCTTCTGGTGGTGGTGACCATGTGGGATGGTACCAGTAGGTTATGTTTGGAGGTCGTGGCAGTTAGTAGTTTGCAGGAAGTATTTCTTTTTGTGTGTCTCGCAGGATTTTGGGATTTTCAACAGGGGAAGCTGTACCCTAAGAGATTAAATAAATTGAGGATTATTGTAGTTGTAGGTAAGATGGTTTTGAAACAGCAGGGAAGGGAGGGGGTAAAAATTAAGATAGGTGATCTGGTGTTGTTGCGAGCTGAGCATCTGCTGTCGGTAGAGCAGAGTTGCATTCTTGAGGTTTTTCATTTCGGTCCATTTGCTATAGACCGCAGGGTAGGTGCATGTGCCTACAGCTTGATTACCAACGATGACAAGGTCCTAGGTACATATAACGTTGCTTACCTCAAGCTATATATCACCTAGAGATCTTGCTCATGATGACAAGACAGGAGTTCTAGTGTATTTGTGTGAGGGACAAGGATAAATCTATTGACGTCAGAAAAGTTGGATGGCGCAGCCACGCGGCAGAATGTTGAAGCTGTAACATTGTGACTGGTGAGATTTATTTAGATGGTGAAGCATTGACGTCGTGATGGAAACAGAAGGAAATTTGTCAAATTCGAGGAGGTACTGCTCTGTATACTGTTGAAAATCGTATAAAACGGCTACGAAATATCTTCACTACTTTCCTGTACAAAAGGCTCAGAGAGAAAGATGGGCTTCGGCGCTGTCAATTGGAAAACGTGTTACCGTACATGTTACATGACAGTGTGCAGTCTGCATTTTTGTGAAGACGACTTCTTTCCACCGATACTGTTGATTATTGATAGTTATTGTCTCTAATTTGTATTCACATGGATTTAGCTACATCAAAAATACTGATAAACTTATAGCCTATTACTTCTGTGCCGTACAAAGAATGTAATCCGCTCTTCGTAAATTTATTTTAGGGGTTCTTCCAATTGACAATAGCCGAATGGTTAGAAAACTTAAGAAAAATGCTGTTCCTAGCCTTAATTTGCCAGAGAATTTATATTCTTGCCTTTGAACAGCAAGTATGTAAGTCATTGAAGTATGATTTGGCTTAGATTGTGTTTTTGGCTATGATCTCCCTACTGTTGAATTTAGTTAATTAAAATGTAAAATCTTAGTTTTAAGTATCGGTTTGGTGACCCATCATCCCAGGCAGGCCGGCAACACCTATACTACTCAGGCAGATAGGTCACTTAGCCGTATTTTTGAAGTTATAGTGATGTTAAGTATCCTATGCGGTAATGTAGCAGGAGACCGGATCGGCCTAGGCTATTCTAACTTTAATTAGTTCCCATTTCAGGGGTTTACAGTTTTGAGTGCGAATAGATGGTTTGAAAGTTGTACAACAGTAAGGAGAGTATGTTTTGTATAGGTTTTAATTGGTATTGTGGTTTATGTCGAGCTGAGGAGTGAATTTGGTTTGGCTTAAAGTGTATTTTTTGATCTGTTCCGTTTGCTTATAACAAGTTCAAATGGAGACTCCAGCTTTGTTAAATATCTGTATTTTAAATATTTAATTAAATATATTGATAAAGAGGATGTCTCCATTTTAACTTGCCCGTGGCAAGAGATTAATAAATTAACATTCTTGCCTTTGAACAGCAAGTATGTAGGTCAATATTTGCAATATTGAAGTATGATTTGAGCATCCCAAGTAACGCTTCTTTGAACCCAAAACATTCATGCAAATTCAAGTTGCTTGATTCAATTTATTATCGGGGAGTCGTCCTTTGTGTTATGTGAGATATATATATTGTTAAATTAATAAAAACATCGATACCGCTAGGCTCCCAAGCACAGGCTTCATATATGTAACAGCAGACAGTAAATTAACTACGGTATCTACATGTGGGTAATATTTTTAACTGGTAGTAATTAGGCACTGCATTTAAATTGATTATAAAAATATTTCTATCAATGAAAGGAAATATGTAGTATTTTGCCATCATAAATTTGAAGCCATAACAAACGCACACCCAATTACTCACGTCACTATATCGCCGCCATATTGCAAACAGCTGACCGTAAGCTCCTCCCCCGTTTCGGACGTCAATAGCCTTGTAGTTTAGAGATTGATCCTTGTGGGGGCGTTTGTAACCGAATTTATTCAGTTACAGTAGCTCACCCTCGGGTTTTCTGCCTTGTGCAGTTAGTTTGGGGTATTTTATTCGTATCTTATTATATTGGGTTAACGTGGGGTTGCAGAGGTGATTTTTATTGTGCCTGTGTATGTTTTTGTGGACGGATTCACCTTTGGATGGTCCGGACCACCTAGGATCATTGTTTATTAATTATCAGTTTTTGGATATTTGATATTATAAAATACGGGGTTTTGCGATTTATTACGTTTTGGGAATAAGGATATAAGACTGTATTAAGTAGAAGCATTATTTCATTTTGCTTTGGGGTTAATTGCTTTATTTCGACCTAGTAATGTTAAATGTTAGATTCGTGGCTGTACTATAAAGGTACAATGAATTGATATTTTCGAGTGCTGGATATGTGACATACCTGGAAAAGACGGGCAGTAATTCGGCTTGTGTGGGATTACCTAGGCTATTTATAGCATTAACTCCCATGAACTTCGTGTGGAAACTACTGTGTGACGTCAGTGTGGATTTTGACTGTCTGATGTTCATGTGTTGACACGGATGTTCCGCTAGGAGCGGGCCACGCGCAACTTAGTTCCTGCAGAAACATTGGGGTTAAGTAGCCCTGCGCCAGTGCATATAATGGCGTGTCAGGCGTTCAGAGCTCGTCTTATTGCTTTATCGGCAGAACACTGATCTACTGAGGCCCAGGGTCGTTTTACGTGACATGGTTTCCGTAACGAACAGTTAGAGATCGTCTTCTTGCTTTTACAGCGAAAGTCCGTTGTCCACTTGCAATTTTAGTGTCGTTATTACTCGATCATGGTATCGTAATACGAACGAGTGGTGACTAATTTTTAGCTATCCACTGAGCTCTTACGGGCTATTGGAGGCTACGTACATTTCATGGGTCCATCCATACCATTGGCTGTCGGTAATAACTTACCACGCCTAAAAGGATAACTCTGTCGTAAACATTTCATCGAAGTCATGCGAGAATGGAGACGTGAACGTGCAGTTCGAGAAGCAAGAAAGTAGAGTGAACCAGTCTAACGTGTGTAGATATTTTGTGTACGGACGGTACAGTGTATATACGTAGGTGGCTGTTATGCCTGGGTCCGATATGGCCGTAAGTGTTTTCCTGCTCTGAGAGCCTAAATTCAGTGGCAAGGTACTGTATTATTTCACGAGTGTATGAAGGGTATTTTGTGTTGTATATTATGTATATATGTGAGAAGCCTCCGTGGCTTAGGCGGCAGCACGCCGGCCTCTCACCGCTGGGTCCGTGGTTCAAATCCCGGTCACTCCATGTGAGATCTGTGCTGGACAAAACGGAGACAGACAGGTTTTTCTCCGGGTACTCCGGTTTTCCCTGTCAAAATTTCATTCCAGCAACAGTCTCCACTATCATTTCATTTCATCTGTCATTCATTTAATCATTGCCCCAGAGGAGTGCGTCAGGCCTCGGCAGCCGGCACAGTCCATATCCTCGCCGCTAGATGGGGGCTTCATTCATTCCATTCCTGACCCGGTCGGAGACTGGAAGCAGGCTGTGGATTTTCATTTTCATTATGTATATATGTGTATAGTACAGCCAATAGATTATCTCTTTAAAATTCATGTGTGTTTATATTCCTGTCTTGCATGAACCTGGTACATCAGCAAACGCATGCCAAATGCCCCACACCTGGGATAAGGAGTTTCATAGTCGGGGCAACAGTTATGTACCGTATTTTATCCTATTTTATTCAGGAAGACCCACATGGTCGACCTTGGCGCCCATTCAAAGTCGGGAGTAATGTTAAAATCACTTGTGGCCTGTATTTAAAGGCAGTAAATTCTGTAGGTTTGTGGTAATGAGGGTAGTTAATTGTAAATCAACTCCAGCGAGGAGGTGAGAGAGTTTCAATACGGTAATGATTTCTTTTGTTTACTTCAAATTCCAACGTACTGCCGTCTGGAAAATATCACATCATATTGTGTGAATAATAACAAAAAAATATTTGCCAAATGCAGCTCTGTGCAGGCATGGTTATTCTTTGTTAGTTCGGTACAAAAATGGTAGGAAATTCCTTCTATTGCAAGCACAAGCATAGGTTAGAATAATTCATTGTCATTTGTAGCTCTTCAGTCGGACAACATGATTATGCCCAATGAATGGGCGGGGTACAAGATATAAATATTGTATAAAAATACACTCCTGGAAGAAGTATTAGTTAATTGTCACTATTAAATGGGGCAATTTAGGATTACGCATTTCGACATATCATCAGACCCTGATCATTGTGTTTAAGTTTGAAATTTCACTAATTTAAATACACTACTATTGTACAGTAGCAAGTCGTTAGGCGATTATAATATGATTCGCAATGTGAATCTCGTTATACGATAGGTTTGTTTTGTCTTCCAGATTTTGTGAATTACATGAGTGAAGGTGTAAACCGTATTTCCTCGCATAATCTTCGCATATTTTTAGCCTAAAATTCGTGGAAAAAAGTAGGGTGAGACGATTATACGAAGCATATGTAAGTTCAAAGAAGAAAACCAATTTTTTTAAATATACAGGGTGTATCTTAATTATACCGACAAAAAATCAGGGACACTCTGCGTGTTATGTAGAAGACGATGCCGCAATCGGATTGGCTGAGAAAATTTTTCCCTTCGAGAAAATGAGGTTACTTTGTTACTTCCGGGCACGCGATTCAAATTGACAAGCTCGCCGTAAACGGCTGGCCACCGCTGTGCTTCAGGCAAGTGAAGGGATGAGACAGGCATATGCTAGTGCGCGGACACACTCGCTACTCAGCCCCAGTGGACAGTGTTCAGTTTAGTTAGTTAGTTATTGTTGTTTTAAGGGGCAGAACTACGAGGTCATCTGTCCCTACGTGTTCAGTTTGTTCTGCACATATTGGCTACTACTTTTGCGGCATAAATTGGTGAAAATGGCTCCATGGCGGTACACTAACGAAGAAATGGCTGATATGCACCTAGCTTATGGCGCAGCAAATGGCAACGGGAGAGAAGCCGTGCGGATTTATAGCCTCCGGCACCCTAATCACCGCCAACCTCATCATTCAACCTTCGTGTCAATTGACAGACGACTGCGTGAAGGAGGGAGCTTCGTGCCTCAGATGCACGACGCTGGCAGGACGTCGACGGTACGGACCCCCGAGTTTGGGCTGCATTAGAAGAAATAAATGATAATCATTCAACCAGTACGAGGTCTGTCCCGAGGAATGTTGGCGCTTCTCATATGACGGTGTGGAAGGTTTGGAAGGACCAGCAATTGTACCCTTATCACTATCTATCGGTGCAAGAACTAACACCTCTGGATTACCCACAACGCCTAACATTTGCAAGGTGGGTCTTAAACAGCCATGGAAATATTCCACACTTCTTGTCATCGCTCCTCTTCACGGATGAAGCGCTATATACGAGAGAAGGCGTGGCAAACTCTAGAAATCGGCATTTTTGGGCGGGTAAAAACCCCCATGGGACAGTGGTTAGCTCATTTCAGCATAGGTTTAGTGTTAATATTTGGGCCGGCATTGTTGGTGACTAGTTGATTGGGCCGTATGTCCTTCCTCCTCGTCTGAATGGTGAGGAATACTATCGTTTCTTGGCAGAATCACTGCCAGATTTATTGGAAGATGTGTCCCTGGGTATTAGGCAGCGAATGTGGTTGTGTCATGATGGTGCTCCACCACATTTTACTCGCCGTTTAACACGACACTTAAATGCTCATTATCCAGGAAGATGGGTAGGCCGTGGTGGGCCAGTTAAATGCCCCCCACGCTCGGCCGATTTATCTCCCATGGACTTTTTCTTGTGGGGTTACGTGAAGACTTAAGTGTATGCGAACCTCGTAGAAAGACAAGATGAACTTATAACAAGAATCCAGGCAGCTTTCCAAGTCATTCGTAACACACCACATATCCGGAACAAATGTCACTAATGCACCGCTGCGAACTGTGCATCGAAGTTGGAGGGGGGCATATTGAACATTTACTGTAATCTAACCATTGGGTGTGTTGTTTGTTTCGTTCAGTATTCAATTCCATTTACAGTGTTGTATATAAATGAATGCATGATCATACAACACCATCTGTGTCAAATAATAGAGAAAGTTATTGATACGAACAGACGAGAAGAGAAACTATCGGGTACATTTTATGACTGACAGGTGTGTCATAATTACTGTGTGTCCTTGTACTGTGTGTGCGATTATGGCTGCTTAGTAAACAGATGATGATGATGAAGATGATTATGATAATTGTTGTTTTAAGGGGCCTACCATCGAGGTTATCGTCCCCTAATGGTCTGGTGATAGTGAAAATGACAATGAAATGGAAACCATAACGAAAACCAAGGTAGATTGAAAACACGTAGGAAATGTAACATAGACTGAAAGCACTCACAAAAACCAAGTTAAAGGAAAAAGACAAAGTGGAATTTAGATGGAAAAGACGCACAAAATGGAGTTTAGATTCAAAATACTTATAAAATACAAGTTAGATTCGAAATACCCACAAAATGCAATGTAGATTCAAGAGACTTATAAAATGCAATGTAGATTCAAAAGACTTACAAAATGCAATTGAGGTTGAAAATACTTACAAAATGCAATTGAAATTCAAAATACTCACAAAATGCAATTTAGATTCAAAATGCCACCCACCCAAGATTGAAAATAGTTGAAAAAAGCGATTGAGGTTAAAAATACTTACAAAATGCAATTGCAATTCAAAATAATCACAAAATGCACGTGAAAATCAAAATGCTTATAAAATGCAATTAACTGTAGATTGAAAGTACGTGCAAAATGCAATTTAGATTGAAAAAAAAAAAAAAAAAAAACGAAATTTAGATTGAAAAGACGTACAAAATTTAAGTCGAAAAGAAAAGACTTACAAAATGTAGAAGAAAAGGAAGGTGGTACCCTCAAAGAATGAGGGATCCGGAAAGATGAGAGAAAGGTCAATTAAGGCAGGAAAGAAAGAGACTCCCTAGGCCTCGGACACCCTAATACCGTCGGGGTTGGAAGGAAAGGAAGAAGAGTTGACCAAGATAACAGCGAGGAGCCCAGCACAAGTAAGTGGAAGTAATGCCGGACTAAGCTGGGGTCCCGTGAACGCCAACCCACGTCCCACTAGATGTGAGCCCCTAGTGGGGCTTAGTAAACAAATTTGGATATTGCCTGAAAGGGACAAGGACACTTCTGCACGAGGTGAACAAGGAAACTGGCGTATTCCCGGCAGCACATCTCTGTCTCCTATCACTCTCCGTTTCCTTATCTGAAGCACAGCAGTGGCCAGCGGCTTGCGCTCTCGCTCAGCAAATACGAGGAGTTTGTATTTGAATCGCGCGCCCGAAAGTAATAAAGTAACCTCATTTTCTCGAAGGGAAAAATTTTGTCCCCCAATTCGATTGCAGAATCGTATTTTACATAACAGGCAGAGCGTCCCTGATTTTTTTGTCGGTATAATTAAGATACACCCTGTATATGGTATCATTATTTGCTGCACGCTTATGCGCTTTCTTAATATCATTATTATCTGTTTATTATCTAATTCCGTGTAATTCACTTTCATCAAGATCACCGTAAAATTCTTATATTTTCTCTTTGTGGACAACACGTGCGTAAGATCACGCACGGGTATTTGTGGCGATGTTTTCAAGGAAGTGGCTGATGATAGACTGGCACGGGGTGTCCCTTGTGTAACATTCTGCCAATAGCAACGCTTCGTACGGCGGCTCATTAAATCTCGTCATTCCGAGGCCATCTCACGGATGCGACGGGTCCACTGAAGTTTCAATCCCCTGGAGTGGCGCTGAGCGCGATAGTAGTTTGGCGTGTCGTAGGCCGACAGTTCGCGTAGCGAGAGTCTAATTTATGGCGAGTCATTGCCTGCAGTCAGAGAGGCGGGCTCCTTTCTTCTGACAAGGTCACGTCAGATTATAATCTCGGCGAATGTGCTAAGTGACGATACAGGCCGCTCACATCGCGTTTCGTAGCCAGCCGGCATGAAGACAAGATTACTTTCTTCTGAAAAGGTCACGCCTGTTTTTTAAGTCGCGGAATTTGCTAAGCGATGATACTGGCCGCTCGCGTCGCGTTTCACGGTCCGCCGAGATCAAGACTAGATTACTTTCTTCTGACAAGGTCACGCCTGGTTTTAAAGTCGCGGAATGTGCCAAGTGACGATGGTGGCTTCTCACATCGCGGTTTATAGCCCGCAGGCATGAAGACGAGATTACTTTCTTCTGACAAAGTCACACCAGGTTATAAGGTCGTGGCAGAATGCGCAACCGATCAGCGCACAAATACGAACGTGCTAAGTGACGATGCTGCCCGCTCACATCATGTGGCCAAGTCCACAGGCACTGAGGCAGGGACTAATTTCATGCCAGGTTATTAGCTCGCGGCAGTTTGTGCAACTGACGGGCGCACAAATACGAATATGCTATGCGACGATTATGCGATGACATTTTATAAACCTATTTTAGTGTTTGAAAAGTGGGGTGCAACGATTATGCGGTGGCGACGATTATGCGAGGAAATACAGTATGCACTTGTATACAATTTAGAAAAACACACAATACCGGTAATAATAAATAAATTAACAAATTTAGCATGCACTAGAAAATTCTCATTTTAATGTTTACTTAACTTGGTGAAGTCCTCCTCACAGCAGTATTGTCTTGTCGTCCTACTCACCACTACTGGAGAGCTGAGCTCTTGGCCTAGTTTAGTTATCAGAAGTTGTAACCGAGGTTTTGAATGAATTATCGTTGTACCTTAACCTAATTGACTGAGGTTGAAATGGCTTACAAAAGATGTACAGTATCAATGGGTGAAAGGATGAATATCTTAACCACCAATTACCGTATTTACTCGGCTATAGTATCCACTCGCCTATTATACACCTACCACTTAATTTTCGAGAGCCAAAATACAAAATTCTTGTTAATCGCTTATAGTACCCCTCCTTAATTATTGAGAGTCCTGTCCGTAATTGTCTAGCATGAGCGTGGCGCGAACAACTCAGCGCGAATGGGATACGGCTGCCGGTTGGTCTGGCATACAATCACAGGGAAATTGTGATATGTTTTCAGAGGTAGTTGGCAATAATCATGGAATATACTTGTCTTTGTATACCAGATGTTGGATCATTGTTGGTTGCTTGGGCCATACCATTCAATCATACGCGAGCTCTGTTGCTAACAAGGCGTGACCTTGTTTGAAGAAAGAAGTCCCTGTCTTTCCTTCTGTGCATACGGGCTATGACTCACGCTATGCGACAGGTGCCTGGCCAGCCACACGTGTGGTGCTGCCGCATTCACGTAAGGATGAGACGCTAGTGGCCGGCCGGCACAAGTACGCCAGTCTACACTCTGTGATGTATTTCGAAACAAAGAACGTGTTATAGGTAGCGATTTTGCATTCAGCCTGCATGTTCTACTAGCCATGCCCATCCACCACTTTATGGTAGTATCTTCGGTCTTTGCAGAATTCGATGTGCGGATGTTGTGGGGTATCATTGCTGATAAACTACATTTATTTTTATTAAATACAAGCTGTACCCGGCATGCGTTGCAATGCCAACCAAAGAAAGTGTTGGCGTTGCAATTCTGTTTCTTGAAGTGCTTTTGGATACACAACATGTTTTTAAATTTCCGTTAACTGCCTCTAAGCTATCGTAAAATGGATTTTCTAATTTAGAACCATTCGTGGGAGCGTGCACAACAACTTTCAAAAGATTCATCGCAATCGGATGAATGGCATATGAACGTATACGGGATATTGTTTGAACGATTCGTGCGCTGTCACTCATTTGTTGAATCTACTCGTACGCTACCTATTGAGAAATGGATTTACTAAGTCGAAACCCTACCCTGGCGTGTACACAATAACTCATCAAGGTTTCATCACAATCGAAGAAGGTTATTTGAACGCATAGGGGATTTTTGTTAAAACGCTTCGCGCGTCGTCACCCATTTGTTGCATATACTCGTGCGCTACCTATTGTGAAATGGATTTACTAAGTCGAAACCCTTCCCTGGCGTGCACACAATAACTCATCAATGATTCATCGCAATCGGATGAATGGTATATGCACGTATACGGGGTTTTGTTTAAACGATTCGTGCGCTGTCACTCATTTGTTGAATCTACTCGTGCGCTACCTATTGAGAAATGTATTACTAAGTCGAAGCCCTTCCCTGGCGTGTACACAATAACTCATCAAGGTTTCATCGCAATCGAAGAATGTTATATGAACGCAATAGGGGATTTTGTTGAAACGCTTCGCGCGTCGTCACCCATTTGTTGCATCTACTCTTGCGCTACTTATTGTGAAATGGATTTACTAAGTCCCCTTCCCTGGCGGGTACACAATAACTGATCAATGTTTCATCGCAATCGGATGAATAGTATATGAACGCACACCTGATTTTGTTTTAACGATTCGCACTCCGTCACTCATTTGTTGAATCTACTCGCGCGCTACCTACTGTAAAATGTATTTACTAAGTTAGAAACCGTCACGTAAGTGTCCACAACATCTCACCCAAGTTTCATCGCTATCGGACTAATGGGATATGAAGACATAGGCGACTGTATTGAAACGCTCCGCGTGTCGTCGTTCATTTGTCGAATCTACTCGTGTGCTACCTACTGTGAAATGTATTTACTAAGCCAGAAACCTTCCTTGGAGTGTCCACCATATTTCACCCAAGTTTCACCGCTAACGGCAGAATGGTATATGACCTTATTCGGGACTTTGTTGAAACGCTTCGCGCGTCGTCCCTCATTTGTTGAATCAACTTGTGCGCTGCATATTGTATAGTGGATTTACTAAGCCAGAAATTTTCCATGACGTGTACACAACATCTCACCCAAGTTTCATAGCTACGGACGAATGGTACATGAATGCATACGGGACTTGGTTGAAACGCTTCGCGTGTCGTCGCTCATTTGTTGATTCTACTCTTGCGCTACATATTGTAATATGGATGTACTAAGCCAGAGACCTTCCTTGGAGTGTACACAACATCTCACCCAAGTTTCATCGCAATCGGATGAATGGTATGTGAACGTATACGGGACGTTGTCGAAACGCTTCGCGCGTAGTCACTCATTTGTTGAATATAAACGTGCGCTTCGTATTGTAAAATGGATTTACTTAGCCAGAAACCTTTCCTGGAGTGTACACAATAATTCACCAAACATTTATCACTATCAGACGAATGGTATATGAAATTATATGGGACTTTGTTGAAACGCTTCGCGCGTCGTCGCTCATTTGTTGATTCTACTCGTGCACTACCTATTTGTAAAGGGATTTACTAAGCTAGAAACCTTCCCTGGAGTGCATACAAAATCTCAGCCTAGTTTCATCGATATCGGACGAATGGTATATGAACGCAAACGTGACTTTGTTGAAATGCTTCGCGCGTCGTAGCTCATTTGTTGAATCTACTCGTGCGCTGCCTATTGTAAAGTGGATGTACTAAGCCAGAAAATTTCCCTGCAGTGTACACAACATTTTACGCAAGTTTCATAGCTATCGGACGAATGGTATATGAATGCATACGGGACTTTGTTGAAATGCTTCGCGCATCGTGGCTCATTTGTTGAATCTACGCGTGCGCTACCTATTGTAAAATGGATTTACTAAGTCAGAAACCTTCCTTGGAGTGTACTCAACATCTCACCCAAGTTTCATCGCAATCGGACGAATGGTATTTGGACGCATAGGAGACATACCCACAGACAGACAAACTATCACGTAACATTGATTTTTATATATATAGATCGAAGATAGATATCATACTATGTAGCATCAAAATAAAATAGCTTATTTCTACTCTCTCGCTTTCCCAAAATAATGAATTGTTGTGAAGTTCGCGTCTATAGTACCCCCTCCAATTTTGGAACTTAAAATTTAGGGGGAAAAAAGGGGTCCTATAACAGAGTAAATACGGTAATCTCTTTTTCAGGAAACTAAAAGAATCTTTTTTACACTTCCTGTTGAATTAATTTTCACCAAAATATTATTGTTTTTCCTAATTTAGCACAGTTTTATGTATTGAACCCTTATTATAAGTGCCTGATAATAATGCTTCATAAATTATTTTATTCAGTGAAGGAATAAATGGGACTACTGTTTGTAAGTTGCTGCTTATTTCCACAAGAAGACAGGAGGCTTGTAATGAGGAAGGAAGTTAGTTTATTCTTGGCGAGTTCTGAGAATTTGTAAGGAAATGTGCGACTCGAAGTGCGTTAGCCGTGACGTAGGACTTGGTTTAGGCTGTGTCAGCGAGCAGAAGAGGAAAAGCGCCAAGATTGGGCAAGTGAGAAGAGGAGTGATTTGTGACGTAAATGGGGAGGAGTCACCGAAGTTGAAGCAACGACGAAATATTAAACGGGCAAATCAGAGGGATGATGCTAAATTCACCCGCGAATATCGCGTGGCCCAGATTTACGAGGGAAAGTGTTATCTGATAAATCCTCGATCAAATTGACTTCCGCACGTCATAAGTGTAACCGTGTGATTTTAGAAGATCAATGATACTTGTCGCAAGTCTCTAAGCCAATTTCTTCTATTTATTAATTTTTAAGCTGTCCTCTCCACCATATGTGCTACCGATTTGTATAAATTAGGCCAGTTGCCTGGTCATAGTGTTCTTAATTTTTGTATCTCTGAGATAACATGTACTATTGTGTTCATTGATTCCATATCTCTGAGGAGATGATATGTGTTCATTGATTTTGTATCTCTGAGGAGATAGGACACGTTCGTTAATTTTGTATCTTTGAGAAGATAACATGTTCATAACTTCCAGTACTTTTGAGGAGATAACAGATGTTCTTATTTCCAGTACCTGCGAGGAGATAACTTGTGTTCATTTATTCTGTATCTCTGAGGATATAACAAGTTCTTTTTATTAAGTATCACTGCGGAGATGACTTGTTCGTAAATGTATTCGACGTGTGAACTTAAAACTTTACTACCAGACTGCGGTCTAGAAACTATACTTAACATTTTGTATAATGATAAATACGAGTCTTGCGTGTGAAGAAAGGAGTGTTGTCTGTTTATCTTAAGAAATTGTCTTCGATTAAATTGCAATAGGACACAGTGGGCGAATCTAGTAACCCATGAGCAATTTTAGTAGGTTATGTTAGTAATTCGTAAAATAATATAATTTGAACTCTGTTTTCACCATTTGAAGAAATCAGCAAGATGATGAACTTTTGGTCGAGAACTGGGATGGTGACCATTCGATCTTCAGAGGAGATGTCCATGGCGTGCTAAGGCATACGTGGGTCATGACGGATGACATACGTTGAAGGTGTTGCAGAAGTGATAAGTACAAAACATTAATTGATTAATGTAGTTGTAGATAGATTTGGCTGGGAAGAAATTGTGTTCGATTTTTGTTGTAAATCTAGTGTGTTTGGATTTTTCTTGCATCCGACACTTGAGTAGTCCGTTTGCAAAGGCCGCTAAGTGCATTATAAACGTTACCGAGTAAATGACGAAAAACTGCTACGACCAAACTATTTAAGCTAATACCATATTTTTTACCCCTGAAAATCAACATAAAAACATTTATTATTCAGTTAAAATCTGTGAAATCTACGGTTGGATCTTCTATCCTAAAATATAAATTAAAATATTGACTTAGTGGTTTTTGCACATGTTTTGTGCAGTTAACGACATTTGCACCCGTGACGACGAGAGTCGTTAATGAAACTTAGGTTGCAAAACCCGCTATATAATATTTTTACGAATGCCATTTGGATGAGATTTTTAATAAAGAACTATTTTAGTTTCAATTTGGTTTATTAGGAAAAATATATTTTGAAAAACAGACCACGTCGGGTGCGATAAATAGAAAATTATTTTAAAAAAATACATCTTAAACACCGTGTAATGTCGTTAGACAGCATACAAATTTACAAATTAAGAAAGTGCACAAAACAAGAAAAAATGGCACTTAAGTTAGGTCAGGTCATCCTCGACACCATCAGCTCTAAATCTGCTGGTGCTTCGTCTTCTTCCTCTTGACGTCGGACGATATTGTCGGGAATGGCTTCTTGCTCCTGGAAGACCTCACTGAAGAAATTTTGGTCACCGTTCGCTGGCCAGTTTTCGCCGAAATACAGCTCTAAGGGCCGCCAGACGCTTTGTAGTTTAGTTTCATCGAGTGCAACACCTACCTGAATTGGTGAGGGACCTGGATGTTGGTTAAAATTCGTTCCACTTTTCATGATGCTCTCTCCCTCACCAAACTCAAAATTGTAGAACGGCTCCCCTCGGACCAGACATGTTATTTTTTGTTTTGCCAATTGTGAACACGATTTCCTTCGCTTTTGGGAATTGGAAATTCTTACTACCCGGATTTTTTTACCATGCCATCCACATACGCTTTCCAATCCCTAACAGAACATTCATCTTGTTCAAGGCGAACTACTGTCGCAAATTTCTCAATGTTCTTGATGTATCCGGAAGGATTTTCAAAGACACTCACTTTGCGAAGTTTCCGTTCAATATTTCCAAAAACCCTTGTCAGGTGGGATAAATGAGCGGCCCACAATTGGGAACCATAGCTGTGTTTTCTCTAGACATGCGGGAGCTTCTATCAGTAACCAGTGAGATAGCATGCTGATCATAGTCTTGTTTTTGTTCTGACCCCCACAGCCATCAGAGAATAACCGAAATATTTTGCACCTTAAAAATTTATGCTGGCCAGTTTGTGAAGAAGTGTCGACGCTATTTGGTTTGATCCTTTGGCCTGCTAATGTTCTATCCAGACATAAGAAGTTGTTCTCAACTCCAATATCAACGGGTTCAACTTCTTCAACTTGCACTATTTCTCCCACTACTTCTGCCGTTTCTGTTCTTCCCTCCGTATTTGGAACATCCACAATAGTATTACAGTTCACAAATGCAATAACTGCCTCACTTTAATCACCAAGATCACTAATTTTTCTGGCTTGAAATGCCCGCAACCAAGAAACAACCTGTCGATCAAATTTGCTTTTAAACGGTGTATTTCGACAAGGCAGCATGTAATTATTGCGTACGCATCCTCGATAGAGCAGCCAACTCAAATCTGAAACAAAACTATCCTTCCCGATCGAATTAAATAATTATTTATTCTAAAGAAATTCTGTGGGAGGAATATTGGCAGTTATTGTACCAGTTAGCGGGTTTTGCAGCCGTATGTGGCAAGGCAGACGCCATACTTATGGAACATAGCGGTCTTTGGACACGTGTAACATTAAACTGGCTTTGCAACCGTAGCCAACATGCATTTAGCGGTTTATGCAAACGAATGTGATTTTTGTTGGCCATTTTCAACGGTTTTGAGCGGGATATACACTCTGAAACTTATTTCATCGTGTAGCCAGATAAAAGACGAACGTGACGGTATGCTCAACTCAAAATCGACAAAAAGTGCACTTAGCGGCCTTTGCATCCGGGCTACTCACTATAATAAGTAAATGGTGTAGTGTGCCGTGATTACTGTTATTTTAATTTGATGTAAAGGTAATGTAATTCTTGTACCGCGTGTAAAAGGTGAATTTATTTAATTTTTGCGAGGACATGAATTACGGACTAGGTGATAAATGAAGCTGCTATTAAAAATAATATAATTGTAGAACTTGGGGGAAAGATGATATTTTGTTGCTGTTTACATGAACAGGCTACTTTGTTTTATTTGGATTGCCTGGATGCAATACTATTTGAGAAGGACCGTCTGTTCATTTATAATGAAGCCATGCTGGGTGTCTTCATTTGATTATGTCAAGTCTTGGATCCGATACGCATGTGTGCGGAAAATATATTGTGTGATTTATTCTAGGTGAAAGTCAAACTCAGGTGTGTCATATTGTGTGAAGTGTGTCTTTGTGTGTTTTATATTTGCACGGGGATTTATGGCATGGCGATCATATCCTGTCTGCAGCAGTAATGGACGACAGGTGATGCTCCGAGGAGACCCTGATTCAATCCCAACGAGCCTTATAATTCCGAGAGAATTATTGGGGCCATATGATGATTTTTGTTGACACACACATTTATTAAGCTGGAATACAGATGTTGAGTTGCGGTCTTGAGTCACCTGTTGAGGTACTTGAGATATTTCTGTACACACCGGGTTATTGACATGCGACGTCCACACTGCGATCGATCTGAGATAAGACTGAATTGTGTAGGTAAGGGGGCCGGTTCGTCCGAAACCCAGTTTCTTAATTTAGACTGCCTGTTTATTTGGACTTGAGTTAAGGGATTTCGTTCTTCATGCCTAGCTGGTAATTTCCATGCGCCTTTTTTAAATTAAGTTTTGTGTTGTATATAATTGCCGTTTGGCATTGTGATTCTTTTATTCATGTTTTTTCTGATTTTGTGGTTGACACCCGGGTGTCCTTATAAAGATGACACCCGGTCATCTAAGTTATGTCTGAGTAGAGTGATCACGTGCATTACCTAGTTTTGATTATGAAGTCCTTGTTTAAGGCATGTTGTTTGTGCTCAGGCACTTGATCAAGATTCCGAGTGGGGATCTTGGTGTATTTTGTTAATATTAGTGAGTGTCGGGTATTATTGTCATTCGTTTGTTGTGTGTTCCGAAATGCCGGTCTATCTTCACATAATACGTATTCGTGGCCTGACGGTTTGCCCGATGGTCGCAAATCGTAACCGTACTTATTCACTTTTGTACACATCGTCACTTCACCGCACACATGATTGTAGGATGACAGGACAAGTGTCAATCCTGAAGTTATATTTGCAATCTCTGTTGTGAGATAATTTTGCCTGATATAATTCATGTTAATTTTCATGCAAATTAAGGGAATGATGTGTCTTACTTGCATTGTTTATTAATTTTGATCTCGCATACCTGCCAACTTTTACGGTTTATCCGTAAAATTTACGGAAATTGCAGCATTTTACGGTTTTACGGATGAACGGTGTCATTTTACGATTTCGCGGACAAAAATTTGAAAAGATAATTTACATTCGATAATACCGCCCACTTCCGTACAATCGATTGTTTGCGTGGGTCGAAGGCAAGTCCACGATAGTCGATAACTCGTTCTTTGATATAAACATTTAATGCAGCCAATGGCCAAAGAACATAAATACTAACTTAATACCTAAATACATGAATTATAACGTTAAAAAAACTCGCAATGTGCATTGGTATAACTAGTAATCATCCAAGCAGAACCGTGTTAGAGTCTCTCTCCTGTCTGGACACTTCAGCACATGATATCGTTCACAGAAATTGTTGCAACGCTTATACACGCATTCTGAGCACGGTGTGTGATACGATTTAGTCAAGCATAGGCGGTGATGGAAACCGTGTACTGCTAATCGGGTCACCAGGTGACGCAGCTCGTAGTTTGCTTGTGTCCAATCCTGTGTCATCATAGCATCTGTAGCGTAGAACTCGCTCCATATATCTTCCTTCTTCCGCTGCAGCACAGCAAGCCCTTGCGTGTAGCTGGCACTAGATGGCAAGAGCATTTTCATTCGAAGTTCTTCAATAAGGAACGGCTCTCTAGACAGTTCGTATACTGTGCGAGATCTGGTTGTTTTAGATACCCCCAAAGACTGTGTGGATATGTGAAGAAGTTCGATGGTTATGTTCGGAACTCTACACGTGGTATCACTCGTTCTTTGATATGATTCGTTCTTTTAACCGTGTGATGTTTGTGTCTTCATTGTAATTGAATTTGAAGCCGGGATAACCGTTCTTCCATGTGAATCTTAGGTGTCGACAGGCTCTGCCTCGCATATTCTTTGTTCCGCTCCGTTCGCTCGTTGCGATTTAAACCATATTCTTTGACCACGTGAGTTGTTCATTGTTCGCGAAGTTGGCGTTCCTTGAATGTTTTCGTCTTTTAAGGTTATGGCATATTTTAATGAAGCGTTCGAGTTTTTGTGCTATAACTTCGTGCTTCGCAGTTTCCTGTATTCCTTGGACTAATTACATTCGTTCCACGTGTGTGTGTGTTTTTTATTTCTACCATGTGCATATTCTTTCTTCACGTTGACAGTGACGTAATTAGGGCCGAGTGTCTGTTTACTTCCTTTTTGGTGGAACACAATGTGCCCTTAAGTGCGGCTGATCATGCGGGTGCTTTATTTAAGATGTTTCCCACATCAGAAGTTGCAAAGAAATATAGTTGTGGTCGCACGAAAACGACATGCTTTGTAAATAAAATGGCAAAAAATGCATCATCTGAAGTTGTTAAGTGCCTTCAGAACGGACCGGATACAGATAAATCCCTTTTCTTTCCATCAGTGAGAAACTACTGTTGTACTGCCTGTGACTACATCATCAACAAGTTTCCACTCAAGGATGACGTGTTAAAGAATGCTCAAGTTGCTAGGTTAGACAAAATTGAAGATGCACAGTTTTCTTCCATTCGTTTTTTCTTGGAAAAGTTTCCTATAATGTTATGCAAGGAAGAGGATGAAACTACAGATGAGGTGGTGAATGAGCTTCAGAGGCAGTTCACAGCTCTTCAGGTAGATGACACTTCGGCTGCACATCAAGATGCTGCAAGTGATTCCAGTTGGGCACAAATATCAAGAATTCGTGGAGCCGATAGACTTCTTAAGTATAACCGAATTTCTAGAGTAATGCTCTCTGTTCTCACCATACCCCATAGCAATGCAGAATGTCAACGTGTTTTTAGCCTTGTGAAGAAAAATAGAACACAGTTCAGGTCATCCATGTCCAATGAATCTCTGGAGTCTATTTCTATTTTGAAGACCAGGAGTTCTGGTCGCTGTTATGACAAAACATTTTCTCATGACTTTTTGCAGGAAGCTAAAAAGACCACAACCATGACTTTAAAGTCGAACTAGCATGTGATTTGCAGTGTGTATTATATTATTTCTTGCCTGTGTTACGTTAAACAAGTTTTATTGTGTAAAGCCTTTTTCAATTATCGCATATCAGCTTAATCTATCAAGGAAGTCCTATTATGTGTGCTCCAAACCAATATTCACCACGCCTGCTGCTGATTAACATGGATTTCTTCTGGATTGTTATGTTCATCTACAAATTATGTAAGTAGATATGATTTCATTGAAGTATCCTGGGTTCAACTATACATTGCGCTACAGCGGCGTCTGGACGGTTTACAGGGAGATCGGTGACGTCACCGTGATCTGACGGGGGTATATCGAAAAGCGTTCGATTTTTTGTCGCGCGTGAGTTTTACTGATAGCCCTTTTCAAAAGTTGGCAGGTATGGATCTGGTATTAAATTGTTTTTCTTGTTTAATTTTGGCTTTACTTTCTTACTGACATTATATTTTATGCTATGTTACTTTGTAATTATAAGAAGCAAACATCTATACAACAACCATGTGAACCGAACACTCCCCGAAAACAGAGTCTCATTACGCTTCTTTACAAGGGTGCATAGATATGTAAAATGTTGGCCCAACGTGGTGCTATGTTGTTATTGGTTGCTTTATACTCATTTTGTTGAAAAATGATGCCAGGCAAACCAGGATTAATCGTAAATTCAGTAAGTGAGGCGATGTCATTCTGCCATATTTTGTCAAGTAAAATCAATGAGTTCATTTAGAGGTAAATAAACGCGCAACACAGTTATTTTGATATTGCTATGATCTTATCATGTGTTTCTGGCACCCAGTTTAAAAGTAAAACTAGTGATTGTTTTGACCAATGAACTCAGAATATTTAACGTTGGTTAATTAAGAAGTTGTGTTATGTAAATTCAGTCAGTTAGAATTTAAATCAGATCAAAGGGGTGGATTAAAATTAAAAATAAATTCATGATACTCAATGATGCATAAATTGCAGGGATGTGTAAGTAACGTAAATGAACTGAGTATCGGTAATTAGGTAAATATCAAACATGTATGCGTGTGTGTGCAACGGGTGTCATCCATTGCATGGCCCTTAATCTCAAGAGTATATTTGTGTTTTTGCTATGGCAACTGTGTCTGAAATTAGTGCTCTGATCGAACTTGCTTCGGCAAGAAATATGGAACAATTAATGGAAATGAAGGCGGAAATGAAAGAATGTAGAAAAGAACAATTGCTAGGACTAAAAGCGGAAATGATGGAGAGTAGTAAAGAACAATCGATAGGATTAAAAGCGGACATAAATAATCAGATCGCAGAGCAGGGATCGGCCCAAAGTAATAACTTTACGGCCCAATTAAATGAACAGTTAGTGGAAATGAAGGAGAGTAGTAAAGAACAATTGATGGAATTAAAAGGGAAAATTAATAGTAAAATCGCAGAACAAACGGTAGCTCATACTGAACAGCAATATAAAATAGCGAGCGAAATGTACGATAATAACAGTATACAGTTGGGACAAATTCAGGCAATAGAAGAAAATTTTGACAAGAAACTATCAGAACTTGATGAAATGGTAGGGACGAAATTGGAACAGATTGAGCAAGCGTGCGTTAATAACATGGCAGGTCTCAAAGTCACACAGGATGAATTACAGGGAAAATTTGATAAAATAGAGGCGAAAACTAACAGTATTCAGGAACAAATAGGATCTATTGATAGCAACGTCTTGGGGTTAGTCAATGAAATGGATCGTCTAGACATCAAAGCTAACAATAAATGGGAGAATTTGGAAGCGGATCAGTACCAACTTAAAAAGAACATGGAGAATAATAAGATGCAATTAGAAGAACGTTTGGAGAAGATTGAAGCAGGCCAGAATGAGAACCACGAGAAAAGCGAAGAAGGAATTAAGATATTGAAAGACAAGATTAGGAAGGGCTGGAAGCAGATGGACGAGAATAGTAAAGAAGAAAGATTGCTTATTATTAGAAGACTAGGAGAAAACCATTCGCGCATACAGGTGTTAGAAGGAGAAATAAAAGTTAAATTCCAAGAACACGCAGACAAAACTGTTAAAAATGAACTCCAGTCACTTGAACAGGCCACGTTATTTACATCAGAACGGCTAGGAGAAAAACCTGAAAGTATTGGGAGCCTAGGGTTAATAAACACAGCTGGAGGAAACAGCAATGGGCACAGTCCAAAAATAGGGTATGAGTCAGAGACGTTTCGTGAGTACAGGGGCTAGACATAAACTCCACAACCAAATATAACTTCAGCACAAATCATACAAGTCATCAGAGGTATCGAGTTCAAACCTGGAAAATTCAATGACGGGATGGGAATTACACCAAAAGCCTTCCTACACGAACTGGATGACTATTTTAACCATCAGCAGGTCAGTCCTTTAAAAAGACTCAGGATGGTGGAGAAATTTCTGAGTGGATCAAGTTTAATCTGGTTTCAAAGCTTTAAATATACCTTTGAAAGTCTGGATAAGTTTAAAGAAGCATTCTTAAAAAAAGTTTTGGAGTCCCTCATTTCAGCAAAGTCTTGTATTTTTACTCGAGAAAGTACCACAGTACAAATCCAACCAAGTACTCAGAATATTTTGCACAACAGATGTTAAGATTTAAAGATTTAGATGAGCCTCCATCTGAAGAGAATCTAATACTTAGTATTGGCAAGCAGCTACCCATGAATATACAGCAAATTTTGGTGGCCGCGAATGTCAAAACAGCAATTCACGCAGAGGAAATACTGAGACATCTTGATGAAACAAGCATGGTCACACCTCAAGTAAGGCAAAGGCAAATTGAGCACATCAACACGATAGAAGTAGTCAAAAACAACAGTCACAATAATAATAATAATAATCATAACAATCTTTCGGGGGAACCGGTAACCTCTAGAGAGCGCGTCCCCAGGTGGCGGATAGGGGGCCCCCTACAGTTTGTAGGGTTGGTTCAAATACCCCCCCCCAATAGAACCCGCAGACCAACAGGTAGCCCAACTCCTGGGGGCTTTATAATGCAGGGAGACACCCTCTCTCCTGGGGTTACAAATATGGAGGGCCCAAGCTCAGGGTTGGTAGTGAAGACCTCCACGGCGAATACGGTGGAGAAGCTGGACTTCAGTACAGCGTATGAGGCGGAGGTGGCACCCCAGTGCTCGGGGTTGATAAGACTAAAAGGTATATGGATGTCCATATATCCAACTCACTAGTGTCTGTTCTGGCATCCAGCAGCTAGTGATCAGCGTCTGTTCACCTAGTTGGTGCGGCTGTTCGAAGTACGGCTTAATCTCACCAATTAAGTCTTAAAATCTTGTGATCTCCGGAGATCACCACAAACAAACAATCTTCAACTTGAAGCAACCATGGCAGAACATCAGGAAAAGAATCCACTGACCCAGGCACCAGTCAATAGATTGGATCCCTGTTCTGGTCATAGGATTCTGGGGGACTAGACATGTCATGTAGAGAAGGATCGGAGCTTCTCAAAACCTCTTCGACCTAAACGAAAGTGTTTCATAGGTACACTTAATGTGAACACTTTGTTTAAACCTGGGAAACTCAAACATCTAACGAATAAGCTTGATAAATTCAGCATCCAAATTTTGGCATTGCAGGAAACACGATTTACAGATGAAAATCACTTTGATTCTGAGAATTACAGGCTCTATAAAGGAAAACCTGCAATGCAGATCAACACAGAGCCAAGACAATTTGGCACAGATTTTGCGGTTAGCAAGTCCGTCACAGATTCAGTAATTGATTTTACTTCACCATCAGAAAGATTCTCAACACTCTCAATAAAATCGGGAAACAAGGTATACACACTGATTAACGTACATGCACCAACGAATGACTACAACAGGAAAGACCCTCAGGTAATAGAAGACTTCTGGGAACTTCTGGAACAAAATTCTCCAAACATCATGTCAAGATTCTACTGGGGGATTTTAATGGGCAGTTAGGAAAAGAAAATAAATATAGGAGAATTACAGGACCATACACTGATCATAGCAGAACCAATAAAAATGGTGAACACCTTATAAGCTTCTGTCAAAATTTCAATCTCCAAATTATGTCAACACAATTCCAGAAGCCTACGCGTAAATTAACAACATGGATATCCCCCAATGAAATACTTGGAGAATTCCAGATTGACCACGTTGCTATCTCTAGAAGGAACGCTAAAGAAGTCCTTAATGTGAAAACCAGGAGAGGATTCTTTGACTCAGATCATCATTTACTACAAATCAAGGTAAAATTTCAATCCAACAGACAAAGGACAAGGGGGGCCCAGCTTTTCCAAACTGATCCAGAATACCTTGAATTCAACAAGATGAACATCATTGAAGAAATCCGTCAAATGGATACCACGAGCTGGTCTGAACTTGCAGAGAAAATAAAACAAGCAATAAAATTCGGTCAACCTCCGAGAAAGAGAAAACATAGGTGGTGGAACATCAAATGCGATCATGCTATTGAATATAGGTTTAAAGCATGGAATAATTTCAATAGTCATAAAACAGAAAAATGGCAAGAATTTGTGCAGGTTCGGAAAAACACTTCTAAAATTATTCGCCGAGAAAAGCGCAATTATGATAATAATAGGCTAAATGAAATAGAACAGGACTTCACTAAGAACAACATCAGAAATTTTTACAAGACCTTTAGAGAAAATATAGCTGGCTTTCAACCTCCTAGTTTATGCTTCCAACGACCTGATGGATCTCTGGAAACTAACACGAGCAATAATTGTGAAATTCTAGCTAAATATTTCAGTACACTCCTTAATTGCGAAGAACCTTCTGAACAACTTCAATTTGCAAAACCAGTGCCCAACCTTGATTCACTTCCACCATCACATGAAGAAATAGTGGACATAATCAAGTCATTAAAAAACAATAGAGCCCCTGGTGAAGATGGACTTATTGCAGAAGTTTGGAAATTGGATCATGAACACATAACACCAAAAATTCACAGAATAATATCAGATGTCTGGAAAACAGAGGCAATCCCAAAAGAATGGAAGAGTGCTTTGATACACCCACTCCATAAGAAGGGAAGCAAAACTGATCCGAATAATTATAGAGGAATTTCGCTTCTTCTAGTCGCTTATAAAATTCTCTCTAAAGCTTTGCTGAATCGACTCGAGCCACAGGTGGACCACCATATTGGAGAATATCAGGCAGGTATCAGGAAGGGAAGGTCCTGTATTGAGCAGATCTGGAACCTCAAGACCATACTGCACATCCGACGTTGCAGGAACACTACAGTCACATTTGTGGATTTCAAAAAGGCTTACGATTCGGTTGACGGACAAACCTTGTTTAACAGACTAGAAGAATTAGGAGTTGACAGGAAGACCAGGCCATCATCCAGGAAACATTATTGGGAACTACCTCAAAAGTGAAATTCATGGGAGAAATCTCTAACTCTTTTGCAATTCATACTGGAGTCCGACAAGGGGATGGTTTATCACCACTCTTGTTCAACATCGTACTGGACAAAATCATCACAGAATGGGAAAAGCATGTGAAAAGTATTCAAATTGGAAAGGAGAAAGGGAAAAGAGTCTCTGTGAAATGCTTGGCCTTTGCAGATGATCTGGCCATCTTAACAAACAACAAGGATGAAGCCATATTAGCGCTAGACAAACTACATGAAATATCCAGTAAAACGGGGCTTGATATTTCCTATGAAAAACACAGTATATGGATATAAAATCAACAGGAAACATCACTTTGCGAACGCAATGTGGAAAAATCTCAAATATTTAGGAGAAGCCATCCAACCCACAGGATTGAACACAATTTTTAATGCAGATAGAATAGTAAAATTTCAGAAAGCGTACAAGCTGACATGGAATCGTTATAACAAAAGAGCAGTATCTCGTAATGAAAACTGCGCCATTACAACGCAGTTGTTTTGCCTTGTACATGGCAGAAACCACAGTCATTAGAGGAATGACATGAATTCATGATATTGAGAAACAGGAATGCAAAATTCTTATGAAAATCCATGGCGCTGTTTTCCGTAATGGAATTTGGGTCAGGAGACCAACAAAGGAACTTTATGAAAATACAGACACCATTATAGATAAATTTAGGAAGAGACGTCTGCAGTTCTATGGACACATATAGGATGGATGAGAACAGACTCACTAAGAAGATTTTCAATATCGTGAATGCAAGTAAATTAAAGACCAGTTGGATAAAAGTACATGAAGACATGGAATTACATAAAATCTCTGAAGACGACATTAAGGACAGAGAACAATTTAGAAATAAAATCAGAAACACGAAAATTGTACAAGTTTCAAGGAAGGACACATCAGGGAAAAAATGGACAGAGGAAGGAAAAAGGAAGGAAGCTTGTAGTTTAACGTGACCTTTAATCTTAAGATCATGAGCCACGGGACCTCCTTTTTACGTGGAATCCGAACCACAGGACATGGCATTTCACTTCGAAAATCTCACATGCATTGGGAATCGAAACCGGACCGCCATGGTGAGAGGCATACAGCTAGACTGCTGAGCCACCACGCCCCCTCAAGTTCTCATGCTCTCCTGAAGGGGAATAATCGGAATAATAATAATAAATCATAACAATCCGAACACGAGGTCGCAAGCTACAAATACCCAATTTACGCCGAGAAGACAGGAGCACTTTGAGGGTAGAGGTCGTTATGACCATCATCAGAGCAACAATAGGGATTATAACAATCAGAGCAACAATCGGAATGTTAACAATAAATACAGGAATGATTACCAGAGAGGCTATGTAAGTTGGAGAGGGAACAGAAGACAGGACAGGCCATATCAAAGACAGAATGACACGCGCTTTAATAATTACAAGCGGAAAACGTGCAAGAAGAACAAAGGGGATACCGTAACAATTGGAACGAGCAGTACAACGAATCTCAAAAATATTTAGATGAGCTACACCGAGAAGAAGAAACAGAACGGGAAAAATGGGGTAGAGCTATGGAGCGTAGAAGAAATCCTGATAATCATCTAGAAGAAGAGGGAGCTGAAAGCCTAGCTAGACAAGAAGAGAAGCGGAATGCAAGAAGGAATTCGCAAGACGGGTTCCGAGAGAAAAAAAAACCAGAGCTCAATAACCGAGGATGGAGATAGCCTGAGAGTTAGCGTGACTGATGACCGCGGTGAGCATATCGTGGCACACATTGAAGAGTGGTTTGCTTTTCCCGATGACTGCCTAGAAGAAGTGATAAAACAACCCAACGATGCTATTAGACAACTACCGGTAATATATGCTAGGATTGGGGTTCTGAAAATACGCTGCTTAATAGACACGGGTTCACAAGTGTGCTTAGTGTCTGAGGCCCTAATTAAGGAAGTAGGGAAGGTACCACTAAGTCCAGTTTCCCAGATCAAAGTGAAAGGGGTTAATCCAGAACGGACAGTAATATGTAAATACCAGGCATGTTTAAACCTTCATTGTCATGGCAAAAATGAGCTTTAATATTATACTTGGGGCCAACTTCATTTGTGATTACTAGGCCTCGGATATTTAGGTAAATAAATATTTCTTTATGTAAATACATATTTTAGGCATTTTTTCAATAAATACATCAATTCCTGCCTTTTACTTATTAACACATAAAAAGACATAATATTCAGTATGCAAGATCTCTCAGTTTATTGCATTTTTGTTCTGTGTTACTTCAACGGGGAAGAACCTGTGAGCTATCTAATCTTCATGCAGAGCGTATGTCAGCTTGAAACTGTGTTATTCTTAACTTGTCGCCCCGTGCCACTCACTATGGAAGCTGGGGATTACCTTGTCCATAGCGATATTGCACCACTTGCTAGACCTCCCCCTCCCCCAGCTACCTGGAACAAGTGTCTCTCACATGCAGTTCATTTCTGGCACTGTGAAGTGTAAGGCAGTTCCACGATGCCTAAAGTAAAAGCAACTACAAGTTATCGTCTGTTGCAGAATTTAGAGATAATTTTACTTCTGATGGGGGCGTTCTCTTCTGCCAAGGCTGAAAAGCAATTAAGGCTGAAAAGCGATCTCAAGTTACACAACACCTCAAGGGCAAGAAACATATTGCCGCAGTTTCGCGCCTTCAAAGAAGTGTTTCGCGATAATTGTCGGTCATTTGTGATGGACAACCTGATGATGTATCTCGTTGTGTATTATAATTCTTCAGTACTTAGTAAGGCATAGCATAAATTGCATTCGTGAGTACTGCATGTTGTTTATATTCACATAAATAAACTAAATTATAATTAAATATATTCACTTTTTTTGACACATATTTCAGGTATTTTTAATACAGAAAAAATAAATATTTTACCCATTTTTAACACCTAAAAATCTAAGCCATAGTGATTACCATGCTATAATTGATTTAAGAAACAATACGGTCAGCTTTAAACAGCATGAAGACATGAGTCACGTCGGCCTAAATATGGACGAAATGAACCTTGAACGCGAGGAAAGTACTTGGTTATCTGAAGTAATAATAGATGACGTCACAGAGGCAAGGTCTAAGCAGGAAGAAGAAGAGGTGATTAACTCAGCCATAGTGGAGATTGGAGACCAAGATATATATCATGAAAAGTGGGCATTGTCAGCAGAGGAAGAAATTAGCTGATCAAAATTTGAAATATTATTGCAGGGGCGGCTGAAAGAAGCAAAATTGGGGGAGCCTGATAAAAGAAAATTGGAAATGATTTTAATTCGAAGAAGAATCCATTGCAGTTTTCGTGTGGACGTTTAGAATTGAATATAACAAGTTGCAAAGTTTCCGCCTAATCAACACACATGATAACTGTGCCACCCTAAAGACTGGCACACGTTTCTGCACCTGCCGCAGCTCCCCCGGCGGCCTTCTACGAGACTTTGTGCATTTTTCCACGGCATATTTGAATGTCCCGCCGCTGACGCCCGTCCTCCCCTTTCCCGACAAGTGAACTGTTCCGGCTCGACGAGTGAACTGTTCCGGCCAGGCGAAACTACGTCTTGGTGTCCTTCTCTGACGCTATTGGCCCGGCTGGTTCAAATGGAACCAATGGCGCGCTCCCGCGTCAATGACTTGCATATTGAATAAGCCTAGTCCTGGCCTACCAACTGAAATGTCCTTCTGGTTGGGCCAGCGAGGTGCTATCTGTGACTGGAGACCTCCTGCAGTTGGTAGTGTCTACTTCCTAAATTCTCCGCAAGGCGCGCGCGACACTCCTGTCGTCCGCCAAGTAGCGTGCTCTGAAAGCGCGTCTCTTCCCACTACGCCTACGACGATGATACAAACTGGTTGCTTCGCAACCGGGCTCTCGGAGCTTGGGCATCCAAAGGTCACATGGCCCCATCACAGACTAAGGTAAAGCATCTGATCTTATTCTATAAACTATGGGAATTCTTCAGATATACAAAGTGATTCTTAACTCACAGTGTCGATGTGAGAAATGCAACAATTTTCAAGATAAATTTATTTAGGCGATATGAAACACTTATTTGAACTGAAATAGACTACTAGGCACATGGCCATGGCGGCTTGCCTTTTCAGACAGGTTATTTTCAAATCGAACTACATCATAATTATTCATAGGCCGTGTGTGCTATTATTTCATTGTTTCTGATTGTCTAGTTTTGGTGTTACATGTTTGATGTTATATTTTGGAGGGCAAATTCATTATAGGACGACAATGGGTATATTGTCTTTGTATGTGGTCTACCATTGCCAACGGCTTGCCTCTTGGTTAGGTAGCCGGGAGCAAAATTTTCTCCGTGGACGGCGGTCATGTTAAGACGTGTTGGAGCCTTCCGCTCTGGGGCAGTGGTTAGCCCTTTGGTGTACAATTATTTTAACCTTGACATTTCTTCAGTTTTGTTGCCTTCCGCATTTGTTTTATTATGTTTCATTTTATTTTAGAGTTTTCCGCTTTGGTTTTCTCCAAAATGCCTCCCGGCATTTCAATGTTGGTCAGCGTGAAGTTATTCATATTTTTAGCTTGTGTTCTCACCTTCAGCCTGTTGCTAGGGCCAGTATTTCTTGTAACCAAGAAATATGTTTCTTCTGCACTAACATGGTAGATTTTCGTTGCGTGACCGTGGGTTCACAAAGACCACGTGGGATCTAGATTACTGTTAAGAGTGATTATTTATGTTTTGTTTTATTGTCAAGTGTTTTCTTTTCCACATTTTGTGCACCCAATTCATTAGTTTTTCAATACATTTTATATATTTATATTTTCTAACCCATGAGTATTTGTCTACCACCTCATTGCATTAACCAGTCCCATGCCTTTGTAACACGAGGCCCAAATCCACACCTCGAGTATCCAACTCGCCTGGTTAGCCATTCCTGGAAATGGTTGCCAGAGTGGCGTACCTACGGAAATCCTACCAGGTTACACGGGGGCGCCACAATAACATGAGGAACTCATTTATTTGTGTTGATTAGGCGGAAACTTTGCAACTTGTTATATTCAAATGATTTTAAGACAGCACAAAGAGGTTTTCGATACAGTACCCGGAAAAATTCGGAATTTTCAGTATGCAATGCAGGTTGATGATTGGACCCCATTTAAAAGTAAACTTTATCCAATACCCGAGAAACATCACACTCAGGTAAAGGAAATCATTGATAATTTGCTGGAGGCTGGTATGATCAGAAAATTAACACCATATCTGAATGCTATTTTGACAGTAGCTAAGCCAAATGGATCTATTAGGCTATGCCCAGACAGACGTGAGATTTTTAAATATTAAACTGTTGCCAGAACATGACAAAGCGCCGCTCATTAGAGATGTTTTAAAGGGATTCCGAGGAAAGAAGATCTATTCAAGTGTGGACTTGACAAAAAGTTTTCACCATATTGAGCTGGAGGAAAAATCCCAGTTGTTGACGGGGTTTCTATTCGACAATCAAACCTTTATATGGACTTGCATGCCGTTCGGTGTCAAAACAGCAGGTTGTGCATTGATCAGAGCCCTAGTTGAACCTAAGTGAAGAGGTAAAGAACACGACCGTGCATTACGTAGATGACATCCTCCTGGCGTCTGATAACATGGAGGAACATCTTGTAAATTTAGACAAACTGTTGGATAATCAAAGAACAATGAACTTCAAGATCAACTTAAAGAAATCACACTTCTTCCAGAGCGAAATTCTGTACCTTGGACATATTATAGATCATGAAGGTGTGAGGCCCAACACGGTGAAAATTGATGCAATCAAGAACTTTCCTGTACTAACTAGAGTGAAGCATATAAGAGCATTCTTGGGAGTTACTGGCTTTTTTCAAGGAGAATTGTCCAGGTTATACGGAAACAGTAGCCCCAATGCAAGAAATGCTAAAGAAAGGTAACTGATGGTCGTGGAGCGAGGAGTGCGACAGGTCTTTTAATGCAACGAAGGAGCTCTTGGAAAATTGTGTAAAACTACTATATCCCGATTTTGAGAGTAAATTCATCGTTCAGGCTGATGCATCTTTAATTGGAGTAGGGACAATGTTGTATCAGGAGGACCCGTCTGATACTAAAAACCGTTCGCATTTGGCATTCACTGGTCGAAAGTTGCGCAAACACGAAAGAAACTACACCACCACAAAGCTAGAGTTATTAGCTATTTTATATGCATCACAACAATGGAGAAAGACTATTTTTGGCTATGCTATTGTTGTCCGAACAGACCATAAGGCACTGACCTTCCTTTTCAAAACTGCTATGGTTAGCGAAAGAGTTACTCGTTTGTCCAGCTATATCCAACAATTTGATATTGTAATAGAGCATTGTCCAGGAAAAATGAACGTCATTCCTGACGCATTAAGTCGAAATCCAGAAGAGAATGAGATGGCAGTAGATGTGCAGCACTTGGAGCTAACGGCAAAGGATCAAGAGTTTCTAGGAAGATTGAAGAATATCCAGCAGGAGCAAGAGAGCGAACCATGGATGAGGATGATGATCCAGCATTTCAAGAAGGAGTTACAAGCAGGAACACCTGAACATCGAGAGGCAAAATCTAAAGAAGCAAAATATAATTATTTCAACGGTCTTCTACATAAATTCGTGGACGACCATCACATTAAAATCAGAATCATAGTTCCAGCATCACTTCAGAGAAGGTTGACATGACATGTTCATGAAAGCTTAGGACACATAGGCATAGACAAGGTAGAGGCATTGGTGAGTCATTCACGTGGCCAAGGATGAGGTCAATTATTGTTGAGGTAATTAAGACTTGTGATGCATGCCAGCGCACTAAGCCTAATAATTACCGCATGAAGCAATTCCCTAAGCCTTTAATACCTCAGAAACCATGTGAACTGCTGGCACTCGACTGTTTCGGGCCTCTGCCCAAAGGAAGACGTGGTTGTAAACATCTTCTTGTCTGTATAGATGTATTTTCGAAATTTGTGGTTTTATGTCCCATTCAAAAGACCACGTCAAAGCAGATTCTAAGCAGAATAGTAAACAAAGTAATACCTACACTAGGAAAGCCAGAATTCCTATTACCAGACCACAGAAGCTATTTCACAGAATCTGATCTATTTAGCCTGGAAAACCTCTTATGCAGGAACACTTTATACGGAAAAAATATACATGTATCTTATGGTACCGGTCACGGGACCGAGAATATCAGACTTCGTAAGTGGAAAAACTTTTTATGCGGGAACTTCTTAACCGAGTTTTACTGTATTACAGTGTTAATAGAATACATTTTTGTTTGCCTTCCACTCTGCCCGACATAATTAGAATTACACCCGTCATCTTGGCATATGAAAAGATATACTGTACGCCCGATATTGCGTGTTGGTTTTTCTTTGTTAGGTTGCTATTGTGTAGGTGTGTACCGAGGTAAATCAGACCACTGTACAAAGAAAACGAAAATGCGATTATATAAAACAAACACACTGCCATATGTGAACACATGTACGACAATTATAGTTTCACTAACATAGAAACAGACTTGAAAATTCTACCTATACACCATGAAGCAAAGAGAAAATCTCTCGACATAAAAGAATCCTTAGAAATATATCTAGCGAAGAAAGATAACCCAACGAATCTGAATGAACACAAATTTTTAGAAAGGTCACCACTTTTCGTGCTGATAAAATAAAATAAATCCACACTAGTAAAAAGTGAGGCAAGGAATACATACGGGAAGAGATAATTGGGAAATAAGTTATAGAATGAGGATGCACATTGTGTCCATTTTTCAACAAACCAAGACCTGTATATAAATAGTTTCATGGAGTCCTATACCGTCTAATAGGCCAGGTGGCAACCAAATAGACATATGTCTATGTTGTGGCAGACGACTTAAATGGCCAACGATAGTAATGAAACCAGTTCCAAGAATCCATAACATACTTCTTTCTTATATCATTCCAACCTTAGTCAGTTTGGTTAAGGTACAACGATAAACCATTCAAAACCTCAGTTACAACTTCAGATAAAATACGTCACGCAGGACATCTTGCATGCGAACTAAGCTAGGACAAGAGCTCACCTTCCCAACAGCGGTGAACAGGACAACAAGACAACACCACTGCGAGCAGTACATCACCAAGTTAAGTAAACATTAGAATTAGATTTATCTAGTGCATGCTAAATTTGTTAATTTATTTACTATTATTATGGTGTGTTTTTCTAATTTGTTGTTGTTGTTTCCTATGGCTAGTCCGGATTCCAATCCATCAGCTTTCTTGCGTTCCAATAGAGTTGTGTGAGGTTTCCTGAAGTTCTAGCAGTCACATCAAGTTTGTTGCAATGTAGCAGGTGCCCCTTATCCATTTTACTTCCAGGTTCGTGACAAAGTGTGCATTCTTCAGATCTGAAGATGTTGATTCGTTTCAGATGAGCTGCAAGGCAATCATGGCCAGTGTTAAGTCTGAAGAAGGCTACAGCTTCTCTTCTTGGTGATAATTTATATTGATCCCATCTAGCATCAATGTCCTTCCTTAATTTGGTTTCTCCTGTTTTCTTTGCCATTTCTTCATACGTGTTTTTGATACTATTTTTCAGGATCCTTTTTGCTGACATAAAATCAGTCTGACTGACAGGTTGCTGTAGTGTGGTACTTTTTTTTTGCTAATCTGTCTGCCTCTTCATTACCTGCTATTCCAACATGAGAAGGGATCCACTGAAATGAGACCTGTTTGTGGAGTCTTTGATGGGTTTTTATCATATAAAAAATTCTTTCAGTTCTTTATTTTGAGGCTTATAATTTGATGAGACGGCTTGGATGGCTGCTTTTGAATCTGTAATGATAACACATTTTTGATAATCAATGTTTCTGCCAAATAACTGATGGAGTGCATGTGAAATTGCTCTTATCTCAGCATCAAATTGTTTTGTTTTGGCCTACTGGGAAGTAGAGTGAGAAGAGAGATGAATGTATTCCTGCTTCAGTTCTATTTTCTTTGTCTTATGAGCCATCTGTAAATATTTTTAGCCATTGATTAGACAGATATCTTTCTTCTATTGTACAGAGGGCCAGTTGTTTTAGATCATGTGGTGAAGAGTCTTTCTTGCAGACATCTTCCAGCAAAGTAAGATCTGTAGTCACTTGTATATATTCAATGGGGTTGACTGGCATACAGAGTGGTTTAAGTTTTATTTGCAGATTGCTATTATTGATATATTCTTCGGCGAGACTTAAGGGATCTTTTTGTGTTTTAAGATTGGGGCTAGAAACTGGTTTTTTGATCCATGTCATTTGAGGTAGTCTTTGTATACTGAGATAATGTTTGATGTTTCATCTCTTCTTCTATTGGTAAGTTGTGGGTATATAATTGCAAGGCGGTTATAGGTGTGGTTTTTATTGCGACTGTTATGATTCGTAGGGCATTATTCTGACACCTCTCGAGGCGATCAATATTTGACTGGGGTCACACACGTAATTAACACAACCTTGAAGGCAAAACAAACCTAACATTTAACAACATTCAAATTGCGAATCATATTATAATCATCTAACGACTTACTACTGTACAATAGTAGTGTATTTACATTAGTGAAAATTTAAACTTTAACATAGTGATCTGATGATGGCCACTTGAGGGTCGAAACGCGTAATCCTAAATTGCCTCATTAACTAATACATGTAATTTCTTCCAGGAGTGTATTTTTATACAGTATTTATATCTTGTACCCCACCCATTCATTGGGCATAATCGTGTTGACCGACTGAAGAGCTACAAATGACAATTTTTTATAGGCAACACTGAAAGAATGGCTTCAAATCTCTACATAGAATAATTCATGCTTTCCTCAACCACTATTTGCTTTTAAGATAGAAATTGTTATTTAAGGCTGATATTACACTACCAAAGAAATTTGTCAAATAACTTTGATAAAAGATCTTTTATAAAAGATATGACAGTGTAATGGGAAATCTTTTACAAAAGGTGGCTTTGTAAAATTTCTTTTATAAAAGGTATGAGCAACATGCTACCTTTGATAAAAAATTCAAACCAAAATGGCGCATCACAACAGCTGGAATATTACCAAAACAAGGATGTTCATATTAGAGTGTGAAATGCATGAGTTAACGAATTCAAGTATTTAGGATATAATTTATCTTTTCAGGAAGAACGAGACATAACTGCAAAAATAACTAATTATACCAGAACAACAGGAATCATCAATCACGTCATGAAGCCATCTTTTGTCAAACGGCATACACGCTTGCGTTTGTATAACACATTAGCCAGACCAACCCTGTGCTATGGCAGCGAGGCATGGACAATAAGATCTCAGGACATCTCCAGACTCACAGCACGCGAAATGACCTTTATGCGCCGAACAGCAGGCTATACTAAATGGGATCATAAGAGAAACGAGGATGTGCTGAAGGAACTAAAAGTGAAACCAATAACTACATACATTTGTGAGTACCAAGAGAACTGGAAGCGTCATGTCCAAAGGATGGAACCTGGAAGATTACCAAAGGAGATCCTTCGCTACCAGCCACGGGGAAATAGATCGATAGGACGTCCGATGAAGAGATGCAGGGAAAGTGCAAGACCGTAACGGGACATTTGGCCCAATACTTGGAAGGAAGAAGAAGAAGAAGAAGATGCATGAAATGTTACATAATAAATGGTATAAAATATGTTAAAACATAAATAAAAGAAAGTGTAGGCAAAATTAGCAGAGGCTACAAGCACTGTTCATAAAGGACGCATATTTCAGGATATAAGGAAGAATTAAGTACCGTAGTTAAATAGGTTGAAAACAGACGTGAATGGTAGTGTATTTTATATTATACAAGCTGTACCCGGCATGCGTTGCAATGCCAATCAAAGAAAGTGTTGGCGTTGAAATTCTGTTTCTTGAAGTGCTTTTGGATACACAACATGTTTTTAAATTTCCGTTAACTGCCTCTAAGCTATCGTAAAATGGATTTTCTAATTTAGAACCATTCGTGGGAGCGTGCACAACAACTTTCAAAAGATTCATCGCAATCGGATGAATGGCATATGAACGTATACGGGATATTGTTTGAACGATTCGTGCGCTGTCACTCATTTGTTGAATCTACTCGTACGCTACCTATTGAGAAATGGATTTACTAAGTCGAAACCCTACCCTGGCGTGTACACAATAACTCATCAAGGTTTCATCACAATCGAAGAAGGTTATTTGAACGCATAGGGGATTTTGTTAAAACGCTTCGCGCGTCGTCACCCATTTGTTGCATATACTCGTGCGCTACCTATTGTGAAATGGATTTACTAAGTCGAAACCCTTCCCTGGCGTGCACACAATAACTCATCAATGATTCATCGCAATTTGATGAATGGTATATGCACGTATACTGGGTTTTGTTTAAACGATTCGTGCGCTGTCACTCATTTGTTGAATCTACTCGTGCGCTACCTATTGAGAAATGTATTACTAAGTCGAAGCCCTTCCCTGGCGTGTACACAATAACTCATCAAGGTTTCATCGCAATCGAAGAATGTTATATGAACGCAATAGGGGATTTTGTTGAAACGCTTCGCGCGTCGTCACCCATTTGTTGCATCTACTCTTGCGCTACTTATTGTGAAATGGATTTACTAAGTCCCCTTCCCTGGCGGGTACACAATAACTGATCAATGTTTCATCGCAATCGGATGAATAGTATATGAACGCACACCTGATTTTGTTTTAACGATTCGCACTCCGTCACTCATTTGTTGAATCTACTCGCGCGCTACCTACTGTAAAATGTATTTACTAAGTTAGAAACCGTCACGTAAGTGTCCACAACATCTCACCCAAGTTTCATCGCTATCGGACTAATGGGATATGAAGACATAGGCGACTGTATTGAAACGCTCCGCGTGTCGTCGTTCATTTGTCTAATCTACTCGTGTGCTACCTACTGTGAAATGTATTTACTAAGCCAGAAACCTTCCTTGGAGTGTCCACCATATTTCACCCAAGTTTCACCGCTAACGGCAGAATGGTATATGACCTTATTCGGGACTTTGTTGAAACGCTTCGCGCGTCGTCCCTCATTTGTTGAATCAACTTGTGTGCTGCATATTGTATAGTGGATTTACTAAGCCAGAAATTTTCCATGACGTGTACACAACATCTCACCCAAGTTTCATAGCTACGGACGAATGGTACATGAATGCATACGGGACTTGGTTGAAACGCTTCGCGTGTCGTCGCTCATTTGTTGATTCTACTCTTGCGCTACATATTGTAATATGGATGTACTCAGCCAGAAGCCTTCCCTGGAGTGTACACAACATCTCACCCAAGTTTCATCGCAATCGGATGAATGGTATGTGAACGTATACGGGACGTTGTCGAAACGCTTCGCGCGTAGTCACTCATTTGTTGAATATAAACGTGCGCTTCGTATTGTAAAATGGATTTACTTAGCCAGAAACCTTTCCTGGAGTGTACACAATAATTCACCAAACATTTATCACTATCAGACGAATGGTATATGAAATTATATGGGACTTTGTTGAAACGCTTCGCGCGTCGTCGCTCATTTGTTGATTCTACTCGTGCACTACCTATTTGTAAAGGGATTTACTAAGCTAGAAACCTTCCCTGGAGTGCATACAAAATCTCAGCCTAGTTTCATCGATATCGGACGAATGGTATATGAACGCAAACGTGACTTTGTTGAAATGCTTCGCGCGTCGTAGCTCATTTGTTGAATCTACTTGTGCGCTGCCTATTGTAAAGTGGATGTACTAAGCCAGAAAATTTCCCTGCAGTGTACACAACATTTTACGCAAGTTTCATAGCTATCGGACGAATGGTATATGAATGCATACGGGACTTGGTTGAAACGCTTTGCGTGTCGTCGCCCATTTGTTGAATCTACTCGTGCGCTATCTACTGTGAAATGTATTCACTAAGTTTGAAACCTTCACGTAAGTGTACACAACATCTCACCCAAGTTTCATCGCTATCGGACGTATGGTATATGAACACATACGGGACTTTGTTGAAATGCTTCGCGCATCGTGGCTCATTTGTTGAATCTATGCGTGCGCTACCTATTGTAAAATGGATTTACTAAGTCAGAAACCTTCCTTGGAGTGTACTCAACATCTCACCCAAGTTTCATCGCAATCGGACGAATGGTATATGAACGCATAGGAGACATACCCACAGACAGACAAACTATCACGTAACATTGATTTTTATATATATAGATTATTCGTATTATAATTCGTCAATTTCACTTATGGTATTACAAGTGAGTGTAAATAAGCACTTTATATTTATCGGCATCTAAATGTAACAATTCGCTCAACTCCCATGTGACATGACCAGGGGTCAAATCCCACCTATTGACCACTTTTTTACTTTGTTTCAATTTTCTTTGCTCAGGCAGTGGATGTTTAGAACATCATCATTCATTTCTTCATAATTATTAATAATTAAATATTAATGTCATTTTTCAAGTCCTCCTCGTACTGCAGCTCGTTCACCAAGATTTGGCTCGTATAAATATCTTCGTCACGTGAGCGACTCATGGTTTAACCCATACACATTTAGTTTATCTATCCGTTTCTTTTATATACCGATAGTGCCACTAGAGAATTTCAACTACCCTAATACAGCTAAGTGAACAAGGAACTGTCCTTCATCCATTTTGCTGAACTATGATAAAATATTTGATGAAGAGTAATGGTGTGATGATTGCTTTGTATAACTTTTATGTAAGTCCAGTTTTATAAAATATTTTATAATATTTATTTGACAAATTTCTTTGATAGTTTAATACCGGCCTAAGTGTTATTTCCCGACTCTATGCATGCAATGGGAATGTGCGTACATCATAAACACTCAAAGTCAGCCAAAAAGAGCTAAGAGCGGATGATGTGACATCAGGCCACTATAATACCATCGCGAATATTAGTCCCACGTGTTAGCAAGCTCCTAACTATGGTATTATCTGCTCCATTGTGCTTAGCTGCTTTCCACGCTTTAACTCTTTTGTGGTTAATTGATAGTTACTTTGTTTTTGTGTAGTTTGGCAACATTATTTTGTTCATAGTCTATCCTTTGTGTCTTAGGTACAGTAGTTTATTTTTCTTTAGTTCGTTTTTTCTGTGCCTCCTAGTGTTTCCGCACTTGTAAATTCAGCATTGGCTACGGGGCAAGCAAATCACCCCTAGTCTCCATTAGCAACCTTCAACATTAACCATATGGCATGAGACAGGCCCTACATGGACTTTATATTTGCTGGACAAGGTTATTCCCATTCCACTATTTTGTGTGTTACAACTTTCGTCTGCAAATTCTAGTGCACTGGAAACATCCTATACCTGAGCTATGTCCTGAACTAGCTCATGAATTAGTACTTTTAACGATTTGGACCATGTACCTTCGTTATGTGTACTGTAATAGAAAACTACAGAAAACATCCACCGTAACAGACTTTCATACCGCCAGAGTGCAACACATACCGAGGACTCTAGGTATTTTCTCTTCGAAACCTTTGTTTGAATGACTGATAGGGAGCTCTACCTACCCTTCCAGCGAGTCAAGACCTTTGTCGACATTATCATTAGAGTAAGCTTTATGCTTTACCAGTTATGTTTCAGAATGTAATACAAACTAGACTATTATTTTCACAGAGGGAATGAAGTCTAATTAATTGTTTTTCCTCCGTGGGATATCGCTGAAACTCCAAGTTAAGCGATGACTTAATTATTGCAGTTACGCCATTGACTCCCACAAGTCCAACTCCTCCTCCACGTGGTGGGAGATGGGAAACGGCATGAAGTAGGGGATTGCCTGTAGGGGTAAAGTACAGTTGGGACTTTGTGTGCCCTGGGACCGTTACGGTAGCTGTGAAGGTCCTATGGGAACCCTGAAAAGTGACGGCTGACAGGGCTCTGGTGAAGCTACGATAGGCCTAGCAAGCCAGTAGTGGATATTATATTTGCTTTCAAAACAGGAACAAGCCTCGTAAAGGACGGATGCAAACGACGACGACCCGGATATGCTAATGGACTATGAGTTGGCACATTAAACATTCAGACACTGACAGGAAAGGTGGACGAGATTGTAGATGTGATGGAGAGAAGAAAGCTGGATGCACTGGGCTTGGCAGAAACAAGATGGAAAGGAGAAGGTCGCAGAGTACTGAGGAAAGGGCACCGGTTGTACTCGAGTGGGAATAGTGAAGGAAGGAGCAGCGGAGTAGTAGTAGTTGTGAGAGATGGAATGAAGGAAGAGGTAAAGGGAATAAGTGACAGAATCATGAAGATCAGAGTAACTGTAAAGGGAAGAAGCCTGGAGATAGCCCATGTATATGCCTCTCAAGTTGGATGTACAGAAGGAAAACTTTGAGGAGGAGCTACAACAGCAGATGAATGGTCAGAGCATCATTGTCATGGGAGATTTGAATGCACTTGTAGGAAGTGAAAATGTAATGCGAGCAGAAGGATGGGGCAGCAGGAATGAAGAAGGGAGAAAGTTACTGGATTTTGCGAGAGAAACGGTTTAGTGGTAGGCAACTCCTGGTTCCGGAAGAAAGAAAGCCACAAGGTAACGTGGTACAGCAGTGATTTAACAAAGAAATCTTTGGTAGATTACATGCTGTATGACTGGGAAATGAAGAGAAGTGTCAGAGATATAAAGGTAATACCATCAGAGGCCTTAGATAGCGACCACAGAATACTAGTAATGAACCTGGGAGTTGTTAAGGATAGCAAGAGGACAGAGTACAAGGAAAGGAGAATCAAAGTATGGAAACTGAAGGAAAAGGAAGTTAAGGAAGAATTCCAGAAGATAATAAGGGAAAGGATGCCAACAGACAATCCTAAAACAGGGGAAGAGGAATGGAAGCAATTCAAAAATACAATGGTGGAAGCTACAGTGGCAGTATGTGGAAGAAAAGCAACAGAAAGTGGTGTAACGAGACACCATGGTGAAATGAGAGAGTAAAAGAAGCTGTGGGAAGGAAGAACAAGGCATTCAGAGTGTGGTTCCATGAAAGAACTGATCTAGCAAGGGAAGCTTGTAAGATAAAGAAGAAAGAAGCAAACAAGATTGTCGCAGAGGAGAGGAAGAAGTGGATGGTAAAGTGGACAGAGATGATGGAGGAAGACAGCAGAGGAAATAAGAAAGTACTTTATGGGATGGTCAAAAGTAAAAGAAGAGGTCTGCGAGGGGATGTGGTAATGATGGACAAAAACGGAAATGTGGTACACAACAAAGCGACATCAAGACAGTGTGGAAAGAGTACTTTGAGGATTTGCTGAATCCAAATGGTCATAGGAAGGAAGACAACGTATTGCAAGATGGAGAAGACAACACAGGAATGGAAAAGGACCTGACTTGGAGAGAACTGGAAATGGCTATAGACAAGATGAAAGGAGGAAGGGCACCAGGTGTGGACGAAGTGAGTGTTGAAATGGCGAAGGCAGCAGGGGAGGTTGGGGAAACAGTGGCTGTACCGAGTGATGAGGGTGGTATGGAGGGAGAAAAAGACCCCAGAAGATTGGAAGAAAGGATTAATTGTCCCAATATTTAAGAAAGGAAGCAGAAAGGAGTGCAGAAATCACAGGGGAGTCACACTCATACCACACTGTGCCAAGATATATGAAAAGATATTAGAAAGTAGAATAAGAGCCAAAGTGGAGAGAGAATTGAAAGAGGAGCAGTATGGATTCGGAGACCTGGGAGATCAACAGTGGATCTCATATTTTCAGTGAGACAGCTCCAGGAACACCACTATGAATTTGGAGAGGATCTGTTGATGGCCTTCCTGGACATCGAAAAGGCCTATGATAGTGTGTGTAGGAAAAAGATTTGGGAAGCAATGGAAAACATGGGAGTGGAAAAAGGGACTGTAGGCAGAGTGAAGGAGATGTATTGTGGAAGTGTGAGTTGTGTGAAAGTTGGAGGGGAAAGAACAGACTGGTTCAGACAAATGAGTGGCCTGAAACAGGGTAGTGCACTGTCACCCCTTCTCTTTATTGTGGTTATGGACGAGGTAATGACACGGGTAGCAGGAAAGATAGGAGAAGATAAGATGAAAGCAATGGTGTTTGCAGATGATCTCATGGTCTGGGGAAACAAGGAGGAGGAACTGAAAGCTTGGGAAGAAACAGTGGGAGAGTACGGATGGAAGTTCAACATCAGTAAATGTGAGATCCTGTTAACGACCAGGAAAAAGGACAGACCAATGAGTGGGATAACACTTGGAGGTGGACAGCTGAAGAAGGTGGAAAGTCTCAAGTATTTGGGAAGTCTAGTGGAGGAAAATGGGAGAAATGACAAAGAGATTACGGAACGTGGCAGACAGGCAGAAGAATTTCTGAGAGCATTAGGAGCTTAGTGTGGAATAAAGATGTCCCAAAAAAAAAAGCAAGGAAGTGTTATACAGAAGCTACTATATCCCGATACTGACCCATGCATCAGAAACGTGGATAATGAAGAAAAAACACACAAGCAGAATACAGGCAAGTGAAATGAAGTTCCTGCAAAGTAGGATCGGAGAGGAGAGACAGGGTGAGGAATTAAAAGGTCAGGGAAATAGTGAAAGAGGAGTCCTTGCAAGGAAGGATTGAGACATCAAGACTGAGGTGGTATGGACACTTAAAGAGAATGGAATAGAAGAAGATTCCCACGAGGATACATGAGATGCAGATGCAGAAGAAACGACCAAGGGGAAGACCAAGAGATAGATGGCGGAAAGGAGTGGAGGAATGTGTCAAGAAGAGAGGCTAGGTCTGGACCAGAGTGACAGCGGAGTAGTGGTGGGAAGAAAGGACTAAGTGGCGAGGCTAATGTTCCAAACAGACCCAGCCTGGGGCTGTAAACTGTACAAGATGATGATGATGATGATGATGACACCATCATCATCATCATCTTGAGCAGTTTCCAACCGCTGGTCGGGTCTGCTTGGAACATAAGCCTCTCCATCGTTTCCTGTCCATCCACCATCTCTCGTCATTTACTGTGTCCCAGCACACTCCTCTTTCCTCCACACTCTTCTTAACTCCTTTTGTCCATCTGTCCCTTGGTCTTCCCCTTGGCCTCCTTCCCGTCATTTCCATTCGAAACATCTTCTTCGGTATCCTCTCCTCTTGCATCCTCCTCACATGTCCATACCATTGTAGCCTAGATCGCTCTATTCTATTTTGCAATGGTTCCTCTCTTACCATCTCCCTGACTCTCTCATTCCTTACTCGGTCCATTCTTGTCACTCCTACCCTACTCCTCTGGAACTTCATCTCCACTGCTCGTATTTTATTCTTGTCCCTTTCCTTCATCACCCATGTTTCTGAACCATATGTCAAAATTGGCACAAAGTAGGTCTTGTAGATGATTCCTTTACATTTTTGTGGTACATCTTTATTCCATATCATCCCCCTAACACTCTTGAAAAATCCATCTGCGCACCTTCCCCTCTCATTTATTTCCATCCTATTGCCTCCCTTTTCTTCAATTATGCTTCCCAAGTACTTGAAGCATTCTACTTTCTGCAACTGCTGTCCTCCAAGTGTTATGCCCATATCCAGTCTGTTCTTCTTCCTCGTTGTGATGACCACTTCACTCTTTTGCGCTGAGAACTTCATCCCATATGATAACACTACCTTCTCCCACTCATCTAATTGCTCTTGTACTTCTTCCTCATCCTCTCCCCATACCAGAAGGTCATCAGCAAACAACATTGCCTTCATTTTCCTTTCCCCAATGCTATTTACCACTTTTCGTATGATTTCATCCATCACCACTATAAATAACAGGGGTGAGAGGGCACTTCCCTGTTTCAGACCACTCTCCAGTTGAAACCATTCCGTTCTCTCTCTTCCCACCTTTACACAGCTTTTGCTTCCCTCGTACATTGCTTTCACTCTTGCCACTGTCTCCTTGTTCACTGCTTTTGCTCTCATTGCTTCCCATACCTTGTTTCTATTAATACTATCATATGCTTTCTCAACATCCAAGAAGGTCATCACCAGATCTTTCCCAAATTCATAATGGTGTTCTTGTAGCTGTCTTACTGCAAAGATGAGGTCAACTGTTGACCTTCCTGGCCTGAATCCATACTGTTCTTCCCTCAGCCCATCTTCAACTTCTGTCCGAATTCTTCTCTCCAGTACCTTCTCAAATATTTTGGCGCAGTGGCACATGAGTGTAATTCCCCTGTAGTTCTTGCATTCCTTCCTACTTCCCTTTTTAAATATGGGTATTATTATCCCTCTTTTCCAGTCCTCTGGTATTTTCTTCTCCCTCCATATCACTTTCATTACTCGAAAGAGCCACTGTGTTCCTATCACCCCTGCTGCTCTCACCATCTCCACACTCACTTCGTCTATTCCCGGTGCCTTTCCCCCTTTCATCTTCTTTAATGCTTCCTCCACTTCTTTCCATGTCAATTCCTTCTCTGAAATGTCTTGGTCACTGTCTGTTTCTGCCTCCACAATGTCCACTACACTGGTTTTAGTTGGATTTAGGAGTTCCTTGAAGTATTCTCTCCAGATAGCCTTTACTTCTTCCATGTTTTCAACCTCCTTTCCATACCTGTCCACCATTCTGACATTTTCCCCTGTATCTCTTCTCTTTGTCTTTATCATTCCATACAACACTTTCTTACTGCCATCACAGTCCTCCTCCATCATTTCTGTCCATTTCTCCAGCCATTTCTTTTTCTCTTCCTTCGCTACTTCTCCTGCTTCTTTCTTCCACTCTTGGTATTCGTCTCTTGTTCTGTCTGTCCTCTGTTGGAACCATTTCCTGAATGCTTCATTTTTCTTTTTCACTGCTTCCTTAGTTCTGGGGTTCCACCATGGTGTTTCCTTCCACCTTTTCTTTCAACTAGTTCTGCCACACACGACTTCCGCTGCTTCTACCAACACGTCCTTGAACCTATTCCATTCTTCTTCACCTGTTTTCGGATCATCCTTCGGTAATTTGTTCCTCACTAATATCTGGAACTTCTCCTTATTTCCATCCTCCTTCAGCTTCCATGTCCTTATTCTTCTTTCTCGGTTCTCAGTTCTCCCCTTTTCCTTCAGTCCTCTCACCTTGGCGACCAGCAGACGGTGGTCACTGTCCAGGGCTTCTGAAGGTATTACCCTTATATCCGTGATACTCTTCTTTGTCTCCTTCCCGCATAGAATATAGTCCACCACTGATTTCCTAGTCAAATCCCTGCTGTACCAAGTAATTTTATGGCTCTCTCTCTTCTTGTACCATGTGTTTCCAACCATTAGCCCATTTATCTTGCACAGTTCCAACAATCTCTCTCCTTCCTTATTCCTGTTTCCCCATCCTTCACCACCAATCACTTCCTCAAAACCTCTTCTATCAGTTCCGACATGGGCATTTAGGTCTCCCATGACTATCAGGTCTCTCCCCACTAACTGCTTCTGCAACTCCTCTTCAAACTCGTCCTCGCCTTCTGTGCATCCCACCTGTGGTGCATAGACTTGCAGAATGTCCAGGTTTCTACCTTTCACAGTGATTCTGGCTCTAATTATTTTATCACTTACCCTCTTTACTTCCTCCCTCAGCCCTTCTCTCACCACCATTCCCACTCCATTTCTCTTCCCCTCCTCATTTCCTATCCAGCATAGCTGCAAGCCATTTCTCAGTTCTTTTCTTCCTTCCCCTCTCCATCTGGTCTCTGCCAGTCCGAGTACATCCAGTTTTCTCCTCTCCATCATATCCACAACCTCCTCCACTCTTCCCGTCAATGTAGTTATATTCAAAGTTCCGATTCGTAGTCCATTTCCATAGCCAGGTCTGCTGAGGCCCGTTCCCGTTTTAAAAGCAGTTTCATATCCACTACTGGCTTGCTAGGCCTAACGTAGCTTCACCATAACCCTGGCAAAGGGCCTGTTTTTGGTCCGCGAGAGGTATTTTATTTCCCTCAAACCCTCCGGACAAGTCCGGCGAGCCCCCCTATCCGCCACCTGGGACGCGCCCGATAGAGGAACAGGCAAACCCCCACGGGCGTCATGTAAGTTTATTATTATTACTATTATTATTATCATTATGCATTACATATTTTTGTCAGTGTTGGGCGTTTGTGCAAAATCAAGTGAAAGCTTTTAAGTTGCAGTATCCAGGTATGTGTCCTTTCATATTTTGGTTTGTTTTCCTTGTGTTATAGTGATGATTTATTTTTTTCTGTTATGTTGTCGTTAGAACTTGGTCACGTGAGAAACCATTGTAGGTGTGATTTCAAAATGTTGAAGGATTTAAATTATTGATAATATAACCTTGTTTTATTTGTATTTCTGTGTGTGATTTTACTTTCCTTGGGGTAATGAACATAGATTAATCTGGGACTGCGACATAAAAACGTCGCTAAAGATTTTCACCCTTTGTTGTGTCATATAATTTTCTCCTCAGCCTCTGTGAATTTGTCAGGGATAACATTTAGTATCGCAGTGAGAAGTTTTTTTTTGTGTATTAAATTTTCACTTTACTTTCCATTTTTCTCACGAGCCATAGGATGCCCGTTGTAGGACCTGTATTATGTAGTACTTAATTATTTTCTTCTTCTTCTTCACCACGAACGGGTCTCCTAGGATCACGCGCAATCAACACTCCTTGGCCTGGATGTTGGTCCAATAACTCTTCATGCGCAACGATTGAGCGAGTCTTCGTTGCTGCGACTAGACGTGACTGGTAGGTCTTCTCTCTTCTCCCTCAAAACCCCGTGTATGAGTGATTTTCCTAATTTCCTCTCCATCCTTGAGATTGAGAAAACCTAAATCAGCCAAATCCTTTTCCGCCCATTTCTACCAATTGAACTTTTTTGCCTTTTTCTGCAATAACGTATAGATATTGTGCGTTAACCTAGTTGGGTCCATTCTTATTATTATTATTTAATTAAATTTGTTTTGGTAAATTAACTTCCTGGGTTTTCTCCTTAACCATCTACAGTATAACCCCAATTTAGCGTAAACCCGCATTTAACGGAAGAAATTTCAAGTCCCGAAAATTATTCCATAAGCGCAATGTTATTTTATATTCGATTTAACTTAATTCGCATTAGGGCAAAAACCCGCATTTAGCGTTAGGAAATGTTAAAATTCTCAAGTATTTATTTCTATTCATTATGGTTATGCGACATTAAGAACCTATGGAAACGACGTCATAAGCTCGTTAAGGATGAATCGAGGCAGAAAAGGAATTTAGAGCGCAGACGCTTAGCAAACGATACGACCGATCATCTTCCATATCGATTCCTCGCTACATGCATGGTCGGGCTCGAACTTAGCCGACCGAGGCCGAAGACACGATGTACAGCGTGCTAACACTCATGCGACTCGCGCCGCGCCCCTTTGCATCATTGAATGCTTGCACGCGGCCGAGCTCTGATGCGACACAATGCGTAATTACGAAATCATTGAGATTCGAGAAGACTGAACTGAGTTTCTCTGCGATGGAACAGAAGGCCCACTTGCGCTATCTTCGAAACATACGAGCATGTTGGCGCGAGTGGTATAGCACAGATTTCCTTTATCTTCGAAGCCCAAACAATACAAGAGGAATGCACTTTCACACGGAACCGACCCTCCCTTTACCAACAGCCACACTTCAAGGTCGCTGATCTGTGAGTTGTGAAGGGTGGATGCACGGATAGCGTATTGTAAACAGCGATTATTGCTAATGGCGCAAACTTACGCGACACCGAGAACGTGTTTGTTTGATGCTCTTGATGCAGTCAACAAGTCTTGAGAGAAAAATACCGCTACTACGCTCGTACAAAAGCAAGCACTTGCAGACTTCTGTAACAACGATATTTCGAACGGGCAAGTTAGACGTTGATAATGACGATTATGACTTAAGACATGAAAGCAAAGAAGAAATAGCACGGAATTTGACTGTTGGTGAGGAAAACGGAGATCCAGTTGATATCGAGTGCGGGAGTGATGCAACGGAAATCCCGAAAGTTTCCCACAGTCAAGCTGGTGTCTCTAGTCACACTTATCTCGTATATAGAAAAACGAGATGAATTTTCGTTCTCATATAATGTTTTCTTCTGAAATGTGCAATCCAAAATTAGAATAAACGATCTAAGAAACAAAACGTGGTGACTGTTTTTGTTGTTGTTAAATATTAATGTAGGCATAATCCACATAGGCCTACCTCATGCCTAGCATTTCTTATAGGACACTACAATCAAGTGTTATAATTATTATTTTGTGTGTTCAAGCCTATTTCAATATTTTAACCAATAGTTTTGTTTTTATTAGGCTTAACAAAAATAACTGTGGATAATTCGCGGAAGTTCGTGCATTGGGTACCGCGAATTAACGAGAGTGCACTGAATGTGGAGAGAGTGCTGCAGTTAGTGATGAAATCTATCGAAAACTCGATTTAAGGTGAACCCCCATTTAAGGTTAAAAAATACTGGTCCATAGAAAAACGTTAAATAGGGGTTCTACTGTAGTTGTTCTCGAGAGCCATGTGCTTTCCTTTGCTGATTTGAAAAAAATTCAGTTTTGGTAACTGATACACCGGGTCTTCACATCATTGTGTTTGTATTCGTTTGTTGAACTTTGTTGTGACCGGATGACATTGTTATTTTCTCTTGTAATTTGAATGAATGTAATTTTGTTTGTAAATGGTTTATTTATGCAGAAGTGAGACAACGCTATCAAGATAAAATTGCAGAAAACCTCACAATATTGGAGAGCCCTACCAACGTGGAAGACACATGGTTGGTGTTGAGGAATGCAGTGTCACAGAGTGCAAAAGAAGAACTTGCTTGCCATCCAAAAGACAGAAGTAAACCTTGGTTCGATGGAGAATTTCGAGAATCTGTTGGGATGAGATCAGCAAAGAGAATACAGTGGTTAGAAAAACTCTCGGAAGAAGCAAGGGTAGCCTATTGTGAAGCGAGTTGTAACACGGACAAACTCATAAGAAAAAAGAAACGGGAACACCATAAAGGAATGTTGAAAGCAGCAGAAGAAGCTAAGTCATCACGCTCTTTTTTCCAAGCCTCAAGATTTGCCAGGGGTGTATACCGACAACATACTTTGGTTCTAACGAATGAGAGAGGTGAAGTGGTACCGCCAGAAGAGCAGGCAAACCTATTTAAAAAACATTTTGAGAACCTATTGAATCAGGACTTTCCACTGACGGTGACATCTCAGGCGGGAGCCTTTTTTGACAGAGTAGAAGTCCCTGAACCATCAGAGGAAGAAATCAGTGTTGCCCTAAAACTACTCAAGAACAACAAGGTAGTGGTATCACAGCTGAGATGCTTCGCTTGGGAGGGAAAGCACTGATGGATGCAATGAAACGATTGATATCCACCATCTGGGCAGCAGAAGTAATTCCTGAAGAATGAAAGGGAGCAATTGTATGTCACATCTTCAAGAAGGGTGATGCTACCAAAGTATCCAACTACCGAGGAATTTCACTTCTTGAAATTGGATACAAAGTCCTTACAACTCTGCTGTTAAACCGAATGAAACCACTGGCTGAAGGAATTGTAGGCACATATCAATGTGGATTCGTCCCTGGACAGTCTACCATCGACCACATATTTTCTTTGAGGCAGCTGATAGAAAAATTCTATGAGTTCGATAGGGAACTACACCTCATCTTAATCAATATTCGGCAAGCTTATGACAGCATTGACCGACTCGCATTATGGGAAATGTTAGAGGAACTTGGCATCCCATCGAAATAAATCCGTCTAATTTCAGCTTGCTACTCCCAGTCAACTTCTAAAGTACGGTTTGTCAATAAACTTTTACTATCCAAAATGGATTGTGACAAGGAGATCCATTGGCGCCAATATTATTCAACTTGGGCTTGGAAAAAGTAAGCCGTGACACTTGCCGAACCAGAGAAATGGAGATGATGGAAGCAGATACAATCTAGCATTTGCTGACGATGTTGTGATCCTTGGTGACCCTCTCGAGCAAATGTGTGCTGATACTTCCCGATTCCTCCAAAATGCAGAGAAAATTGGGCTGGAGGTGAACGAGAACAAAACTAAATATCTTGGAGTATCACATCATTGAGTTCTCCCTCCTTACATTGCTGTAGACGGACATACCTTCGAACGAGTTGAAGAGTTCAAGTACCGGGGCTCAATATTAACCAACAAAAGTGAAGTGACGAAAGAAGTACATCAACGCATAACAAGTGCTAATCATGTGTTCTTCGTCTGAACAATCTCTTCAAATCTCGTCTGATATCACAGAAGAACAAGTCCATCTGTACATGACATTGGTGAGGCCAGCACTTTTATACGGTTGTGAAACTTGGGCGACATCAGCAACGACAGAAGATTCAATATGTGCGTTTGAAACAAGGACCCGTCTACAATAACATGGGAGAGAAGAAAGAAAGACGACCTGTATCAGAGGTTTGGAAAGCCACACATTGGATGAATATTGGGACAGAAGCGACTACAATGGTTTGGACACATCTTACGAGCGGACGGATCCCTTCCTAAGAGAGTCCTCCCATCTCAACCCACGGGAAAACGCCCGAGAGGACGCCCAAGAACACGATTGAAGGATCGAGTGACGACGATCCTTCAAGAAGTGGAACCGACAGCCGTGGAGGATGAAGCTAGAGACCGGAAAAGATGGAGTGCCATCTGCAGCAAATACCTCCCTGTGTGTTTTTTTTCTTTTTTTTTGCAATATGTTTTCCTTTGTAATATTTTTTGGTTTTTGTAATACTTGTAATATTTTTCTTTTCCTATTGTCCTTCTGCTGTAGGCCTCAAAGGCCCATTTAATGCAATAAATGATGATGATTGTAACAGATTCAAGACATGTTTCCACCCCTCAATTTTGTAATGTGTTGCGCCGCAAGGCCACTTACTCCTGTGCTCTTGCCTATATGGGATGGTCACATCTGATTCTCTCTGAATGGCGTTTTATCCGCTCTGTCGATAAGAGCGCAGCGCACTACTTAGTTCTGAGCTTGCGGATATAGGTAGCTGTGGAGGGAAATGGCTGTGGAGAGAATTGGATTTGAGTATTCCGTGGCAGGAATACGTACTGTTGGAAAGAAAAAGAATGGCTTTTTACAGCCGAAGAATCTTCTACATGAAACTGTTAGCAATCACAGTAAATGGGCTACAGTACACCTTATGGTAAGCAAACAAATATTATGCGCAATCGCAAGCAAGCTTGGAATAATATAATCTGTCCATTGAAGTGAAGGAATTTATTGAGCTGTACGAAGTATACAAGCTTCTATTAGCACCACGCTTACTGAATGCACCAGGTACATGTTTAATTGTATGCCATCTTCATACTGTAATAAATGAGTGTTACTTTCTAGTTTTCTACATGCTAGTTACGTACAATTCAGTCTACTCATTGATTGGCAAGAAATGCTATTCACAACTGACCAACTAATACAGTTCACTTATTCAAATAAATTAATCCCAGTCCCCAACAGATGGTCCTCACGGGCAGCATTCCGAAACAGATGGTCCTCCCAGCACGGATCTAGTTGCCACACACAAACTATGATGATGAAATGATTTATTTTGGTATTGGAGGTTAGTTCTTAGAACCGTGATCCTTGTGTTTTTGCTTTCTCTTTTTTTTGTAAGGTCTTGACTTTCATTTCTGTCTCTTCTAATTTTGAAACAATGAGGACAATGGCCGGATATCCAAAACTTGATAGTGTATGGCCATACTAGTGTCGAGGGCCAAATGACTAGTTTTGCTAAGTGTAATGCTGTGTTGTAAATGGGGCCTAAGCTTAATACCTGATATGGTAGAATAGTAAGCAACATAAAACTATAGGAGACTGTAGTACTTACTACTCCCTTGACATCAGGGTAATTCATAGCAAGCCATGAGGAGGGAAACCCTCCAATGCTCCAACCATAAAGGACAATGTTCTCTGGTACGAACTTCAGATGATGTATGGCAAACTGCATGACACAGTCCACAGCATTCAGCTCCTGAGAGGGAAAAGGTACTCCCTGTAAGGAAAAAGAATCACATGTAAATATATAACTATATAATAGAGAGAGTTTGTAGCTTTCGCAATAGATGCACAATTTGTCAAAACGTGTGACACCATTTATCTTCATGTTTTGTGACCTCTACAAGTAGGTTTCAGTGGTACTGTATTTAATTATTGAGTTAAGAAAAAGACCATTTTTATCTTTTGGTGGAACTTCCTTATCGACTTACAAAGAATTACTTACAAGACTTAAGATTTCTACCTAGTCAATACTTTTAATTTTCTCTGGTTAAATGGTGAACAATGTTTCGAGTCTAGACATTCTAACTCTTCTTCACCTTTTTTTTTACAAATTTAAAATCTAAAACACTAATAAGAACATTTGTCCTAAAGAACTTATTTTGGTTTAAAATGCACTGTTGGTAAATTATGAGTTGTACATGCTACATAAAACTTGGTCCTCACAGAAAGTGATTCTGTGGCACTTATAGCTTGATGAACATAGTTCAATTTAACAGTCCTTGTTATTCATATATTGATATGCACTTCTTGTAAAATTACTGATGACTGTTTCAATGTCTATAGTTTTAATATAATATACATTTCTATATAGAAGATTATCTTTCTTATTACACTTGTGCCAATACGGAATTCTTCTTATGATTATCTTTGGGGGGTCCCATGTTGTTTCAAGGGAAAATATCACGATTATTTGCTCCTAATGATATACACAATAACGAAAATGATCAATGCAATTGTGAATACTACTACCACTACTAAGTACTTACTAAAACTAACTTACATGCTACGGTCAACCAATATATTATGAATTCTCTGATGAATAAGAATGAATTTTATTCTATAAATTCAGTGGAGCAATTCATTTTGAAATCAGACTAATACTTTTGGAAAGTGGAGGTTCCTTTTAGATTCTAACCAAGTGGGAAAAAGGAAGCTTGTAGTTTAACGTGACCGTTAATCTTGAGATCATGAGCCACGGGACCTCCTTTTTACGTGGAATCCGAACCACAGGACATGGCGTTTCACTTCGAAAATCTCGCATGCATTGACCGGGAATCGAACCCGGACCGCCTTGGTGAAAGGCATACAGCTAGACCGCTGAGCCACCACGCCCCCTAACCAAGTGGGAGAAAGGACAAGATGACAAAGTACGAGTCATGCTTATTGAGATGCAGGGTTTGTTTTCGTCTGTGTAGGAACTTCACCTCCAAATGATGTATGCAGCGTAACCACCAGCTTGGCCTTCCTTCAACGTAAGTTTGTTTTATATCAGTACTTTCCACATATTTAGATAAGTATGCAATTTGGAGATTGTGATCTCCCAAATACCAGAAGTTATTAAAAATACATTCAGTATTGTTACAATCCTCTTTTAGTGAAGTCTGCAGCTAGACAGTCATCATTCACAAAATTAAATGGTTTGCTAGTATTCTATCAATGTAGTTTGGTGGTTTTAATTAAGGATTGTTATTATTATCATTATTATTATTAAAAATTTTAAGAAATCTCGGACTACATCCAAAATTAGTCAAATTGATAGAACTCACATTACCGAACACAAAATCTCAAGTAAAATTTAGAGAGGAAGTTTCTAACGCTCCCTTCATAAAACATGTTTAAGACAAGAAGACAGTTAATCACCACTTCTATGCAACTGTTCCTTGGAGTACATATTATTATTATTATTATTATTATTATCAGGATATCACTTATTTTGGAGTAAGATTGTCTTCTAAAGGCGAGTTCTTAGATGACTGTATAGCCCAATCCTGGAAACACAAACTCTTCCACAATAGTGATACACGTTGTTTGGAGCAGCCATTGGTTTTTGAAAGTTGATCCTCCTGTAATCCTCAAGCTCTTTCCTTGCATTGTACTTGTCAGTTTCACATCTTCACCGATGTTGTTCGCAACACAGAGGACCTTGGTGGACAAGGCGACGCCATGCCTGACGAATTGATGCCGTGGTCTCCAATACGTCCGCGTCGATTTCACATTTGGTTAAATTCGACTTTAGAACATCTTTGAATCGTTTCCGTTATCCTCCTTGCTTTCTCTGTCTGACCTGCAACTGGCGCTACAAGATTTGTTTTGGGAGACGTGACTTAGGCATGCGAACAACATGTCCTGCCCATTAAAGTTGATGCTTTAATATTATAGCCTCAATGCTGATAATATTAGCTTCCTCCATTACATTGAGAGTGTGTCGGTCTTGCCACTTAAATCCGAGAATTCTCCTCATGCAACGCTGATAGTACCTTTCCAAACTCCGTAAGTCTTTCTGTAGGTAGTCCAGGTTTCACAACCATAGCGCAGAGATAGTATTACAACAGCTTGGTACACATACAGCTCGGTTGGAGTACTGATGTCATGGTTGTCAAACACCCTTTATCGCAGATGTCCAAACGCTGCGCTGGCACAACAAGACTAGCAGTCTTGCATGAAGAGATGTTACTGTCCTTCAGAAGAAGCCTGTGCGTGATATATTTTTACGTACGAATGTTGCTGCACATCAACAATCACACGGTCCTAGACAGATACAGAGCCTTTACCTAGTGGAGTAATAACTACGACGACTCAAGGTTCCAAGCATTCATCCATCTTCCCTGCTGTTAGGGCTGTACTAGTTGCCCATAGGCCTGGTCCACCGTTGAGGACTTATTCTATGCCGTTGACCATTATTGGTTCATCCACCTTAGAGACAGTTTCCTATCCCAAGGGCTTGAGAGTGCCCTAACCTCCACATATTCATCCATCTTCCAGGGAAGCCATTGACATAATGGAGGGGAACTCCTTATCCTGGGAGTCATTCGGTCGTCAGAGCCTCATCAGTATATAGCAGGGTGCACCTGCTCAACCAAACCACTTTTCAAGAAACCTAAATCAACAATATTTATCAAATAGGTGAGGTTGACATGCGAGTAGGAATATCCCTACCCCAGCAAAGCCCCACTTCACAGTTGAGATGAGTCAGAGCCTCCACTATATATACTGGGTTATACAGGGCGCCAGGAAATGTTCTCCGCAGTGACTGCTGGCTTCAGCCAGAGCTAGCATCAGCAGTTTAGTTGGCAGCATGGTGTCCTTGACAGGGTGAATCCCACACGTGTGGGCTGTAGGCTGTCGAAATCGTCAGTGTGTATTGCAATAAGAGAGCCTGTGTGTCATCAGCACTTCCAACATCTGTTATGAATGGATGTGGTGAGTACAAAGTTTACTGTTTGTTTTAATACAAGCAACCGTCGTGCTGCCAACCTAACTACTGATGCTAGCACTCGCAGACGCATGTAGGCACTGCGGAGAACATTTCCTGGCGCCCTGTATTTACACATGTACACAAGATGGCAATAGTGAGAATCGAGGAATTATTATTATAATTTATCGTATGATGATACAGAGTTAAAATAAAAGTTCTATACATAATCATAAACACAAGTTCTTGGTTTAAACATCTAAATCCAGGCCATCAATCCACTGAAATGCCTCAGAAGATGCATGATGAATGTCACCTACTGATCCTTGGAACGCTCGTTGCGGACATTCACCAACAATATGTCCGATGGTTTGCAGGGTAGCTCCACAATCGCAGTTAGCAGAAGTAACCCAGCCCCATTTGTGAAGCAGGAATCCACATTTGCCTTGTCCTGTACGGATCCGGTTAATGATTCTCCATTGGCGTCTGGGGAGTTTGAAACCTTCTATCCGGTTGGAAGGGTTTTCAATCAGATGTGCATTGAATACTGATGATTCTTCCCACATAGTTTTCCATGCTTCTGAGATGTTAAATGAAGAGTCTTCAAGAAGTACTGTAGAGCGCCAAGGTGGTTTTCTTGACTTCAACCGTTGATTACCTGCTTTTGCTACATCAGTATGTATGGGTAGCTGGGGGTTCTTCTGAATGGATTTCCAGATCTTCAGGAGAGCCTCTGATCTTCGAAGAGCTGGAGGTTGGATGTTACTTAGAACAGGTAACCATGTAGTGGGTGTGCTACTTAAATCGAGGAATGAAAACATTATTTACAGCAGCTATTTGGGGAATGTTAAATGTACATTTCTATTTAAGTAGATAGCAGAATATTTTAATTCTCTACACTAGATCACTATCTCTGGCCACCCCTTGTTTACTGGATACTGAGATGATCAAATATATCGGATGGGTTAGGAAATCATCATTAATTTTTCCCCCCAAGAATGATAATTCTTTTAAATTCATGCAACCAATGGCCATTCCCTGCGATAAAAGAAGGGATTTTCGAAAGAAATTGGCCGTGGAGCTATTGAAAGAAACCGTCCCGGCATTTGGCTGGTGGTGAAAATGAGAAACCCTAAAAGCCATTTTTAGGACAGACGAGGTGGGATTTGAACCCACGCTCTTCTGATGCCAATGAGGCATGAAGTAGCGCGTTAATGCTCTCGGCCACCGCGGTTGATTCCCAAGAATGATATAGCTCGAGCAAAAGGCAGGAATGGCTCCAGACGTCACAAGTAGGATACACAGGGTGTGCGCAAGTCATTCACCCAGTTTGACAAATTTCTAATGGTCACATATAAATATTGAATATTTTAACAAGCCAACGAGCCAGGAACATCGGCCCTGTGCATTAAGTTTTGGGTGGGAGACTCACCTCTAGCAAATAACATGACAGCTGTTTTTATTAAAATGCTGCACTATGGCTAACCTGACTAAAAGCTAAATTAAAACAATCAGGACAGAAAAAGGAGGATTAAATACAATATCAGGCAAATGTGGGACGATGAAGAGATAAGAGAGAAAAACAAGGGAAAAACACACAAAATGGACAAGATTTAAAAGCTACATCAGGCAAGTTCATGGTATCAAAGATAAATGCATACCGTACTGCCTCCAAATCCAGGATGGTTCCAGCCAAGAACAGAATATCCCAACTCTATTGGTGTAGCCATAGTTCCAATTTCATAAAAGCCTGCATTTCCTTCTGAGCACAGCACAAGGATACTGCCATTGTCATGCCTATTACATGAAGAAAATACTGCAGAAAATTCAAAATGATGAGCATTCAAACTGATAACACAAGTCAGCAATTAGGAGAGAAATTAACCAGATTCTATGGATGAGGTGAGGAGAGGTTATGGTATAACATAGTGTAATGATGCAGTATGGTTCGTACAACTTTAGGGTACATAACTGATGATTAAGCTTGAAAAACAGACTACAGTTGGGTTTCAAAACCGAATTTCCTGCTCTCCTGAAATACACATTAGACTTCTGCACTACCACAGTCGTCTCTCGACCAGGATTCATTTCCATGCCTGAAATGAAGAGGACATTGTAAAGTGTCTTTCAGGATTTTGAGAGAGGACTTTGATTTTACATGACAACACCAGAGCCACCTATGTCTTATCGACAGAACCTGACAGGATTTCGTAGATGGCTAATGCACTTGTCCAGAACACAGGGAACAAGATTCAATTCCCAACTGCAGTCTCATTTTCAAGTTTTATTCAACAGTTAGCACTAAACTATACAAAGTAATAAAGCATTAAACACACAAGAAATAATCATCTGTACTGCTTGCAATAAAATACTCCCCTATGATGTGGATTGTCCTTGTGAATATCAAGGTGGTTTCAAACAATTGACTAAGTACAGTATTTGATTTTCATTCCTTAATTTGAATCCAATGCCTGTATCGATTGGTAAATCTTGGCAAGGTAGCTATTCTTAATGGGATTTACTCTCTAACTAATGCTGAGTCTATCAATCCATTCAAGAGTAACTTCGTAGTATCAGATAAGTCATTTTATCTGCCATGGTACAATCTTAGCTCAGAGTTCTTCACAATGCATTTAGATAGTCTGGACATCAGGGTCACAATCACACATGTATAATTCATCATGTAAAGCAGACATAAATTAGTCTAGCCAAATAATATATCCTCCTGTATTCTCACAAATCTTACAACTCATGTAGAGAAAACTCTTATCTTGAACTACTGAATAAGATTATGAACTCTATTCATAGTCGTCGCCTAATACTCACTGAAAAGTCTTCTAGTCAGGTAAGTCCCAGGGGAGCTTTCAAGAGGACATTTGGTTTTGATAGTCATGACCTTAGCCTCCCCTAACATCCACTTCAAGGCATCCCTAATCAGACGAGATTTGGACTACACCCAATGCTCAAGATTGTAAAAGGTAGCTATTTACATTTTGTAGTTTACATTTATTTTGTTGAAATGATTTCATGGCAAGAAACAGCAAGGATTACAGAGATGACGTGTCTCTCATAAAGACCGAGGCTAATGCGGAATAAATTTGACACCGATGACTAGGAGTTTCTTATGATAAAAACAGTGCCAAAAATTAGTTCTTACAAGGAAAGAGTCCCAACCGGGAAATCTCGGTTCCTGCTGGAACCTCGCAGATACATAGGGTGAGCACAACTAGGCAGAACCATGAATAAAAATATTTTCGAAATTAACTTCCCCTAGTACTAGAAGGGGAAATTAAGATTCACATGTTGAAATTGGCACGCCGGTGGCATGAGTTTGATTGGCTGCACCAGAGGTTGCCAGAAGTTGCTTCCCAATCTCTGGTATACAGTCACCAGATGAGAATTGAAGTATTAGAAGCCATTTGGAGTGTTGCCTGATTATATTAAAGAAAACTTTCCAGTCGGTCAACACAAATTGTGATAAATATCTTATGTAATATTTCTTTCAGGTTAGGGTGTATAAATACTTGTTTCCCGTTTGATGAAATTGGACACAATATGTTGACCAACTGGAAAGCTTTCTTTAACACCAGATGAAAGGCAACAGATATGGCATATACTTATATTAGTGCTCCCTATTACCCGTGTACCCGCACAACCGTGTTTTTAAGATCCGTGTGCTAAGAATCCGGTTTCTACTATTTACCCGTGTACCCGTGTATTCGTGTAATTACGACCGGGTACACGGGTCACATCGAATATTGTTAAAGAGTGCTGTGTCTGGTAACCTTGCTCGAACATCTGTTCACGGCAATATCGTGCCATTTATACATGCATTTAGAAATCGTGTTTGCGTGTGCAATGTGTCCGCGCGCGTTTATTCGAATCGAAGCAGTGTGAAATTAATTAATTATTTGATTGATTATAAAGGTTAGTTCCGAGGGTGAGAGAGGAGTAGATACAAAACTATATGTAACGGAATATAATTTATTATTTGCACTATCATTTGACCAGAATGTAACGAAACAACAAAATTAAAATATCAGGCGTAGGAAACGAATACAAAATATTACAGTATAATAAGAACAACAATTTCTAGAATTATGACTCATTGACCAATTTACTTTAAGAAAGATTTGTTTTGGAACAAGAATACTAAGAGGTTTACATTTTATGGCAGAAGACAATTCCGTTTGGCTGTGACAATGTTTCCAGCAGAGGAAAAGCACCTTTCGGAGCTTGTGGATGTTGCTGGAATACACAAGTATTTTTTCGCTAGAGCAGCAACCGCAGGATATTTGTGTTCCCTTGCTTTCCACCACTCGAACGGGTTCATGTCAAAACGAATCTGTGCCTCCGAAATAAAATCTTCAAATTGAGATTCAGGGCGGTTCTTTCTCCCACATGGCATTTGATACAAGAACTCCAGGGCACTACTGGTGGAGGGTTGATCGGGATTAACCAAGACTTCAGCTGGTGCATCGCTCTGAAGCTTATGAAGCACTCTGTCGCGAATACATCGTCGAGCCTCTGCTGTCTCATCTACCAAATCCGTATACCTCGGGTCGAGGAAAGATGCAATCTGTCTGGCTGTGACAGTACTATCATTTATCCATAGGAGGCCGAACCGATCGTTAAATTCACAGACCAAGGTAGACTGCACGTCCTCTAGGAAGCTGTCGTCCGACAACTCCTGGGGGCTGAGGTGACTTTTAATTAGCGTCTGTATTAGTGGCCGGACCATCGATATGGGAGAATTGTCACCGCAAAAGAGAGTGGTTACCACTTCCACAGGTTTAAGGAGCTTGTTTAAAACCTCCATGTGATGCCACTCCTGTTCAGTTACTTGGAGCTTTTGTGCTGTGGCCATTGGCGTGCATGTCCGGTCACCTAGGACGTTGCTGACGGGGTTCCTGTTTTTCAAAAGGCGCTCGATCATGGCAAAAGTTGAATTCCAGCGGGTGTTGCAGCTCTGAATCAGGGGTTGCTCGGGCATTGAAAGTTGTGCTTGCATTTTTGTCAGCGCACTAGCGGCAACGTTAGAGTGCCGAAAATGGCCAACTAACTTTCTTGCATTCAGACACACATTAGCAGCCTTTCCATGAGCAAGCGCCTTGTTTGCAGCAAGCTGTACAGAATGTGCAGCACAAATCACTTTATCCTTTTCCAGCACATCAAGAGCGCGCACAGCGCTGACGACGTTGTACGTGTTGTCAGTGACGATGGCGGTGATCTTGTCCTGCACATTCCATTCTTCTGCAACCAATTGCAATTCCGATGCCAGATTTTCTGAGGTGTGGCGGTCTTCCATTTCATGCATGGTAAGCGTCATCGCCTTTGGAACCCACTGGGAGTCGATGGTGTGAGCCGTTACCGTCAGGAAAGAGGTTAGTGAGTGAGATGCCCAACAGTCAGATGTAAGGGCAACGCTTGATGCCGCTGATAGTTCACACCGCACATTCTCTCTGACACCATCGGCTAGTAGAGCCAGTCTCCGCTTAAGGGCATCCTCTGAAATACACAAGTAATTGGGCTCTACAACTGCCATGAACTGCCTAAACCCATCACTGGCACAAAATGACAAAGGCAGTTGGTTCACAGCAACCATCCTTGCAAGAGCCTGATGTATTTCCTCTGAGCGTATGGTATCGCACGGACGGTGTGCGTTACCTTCCACGCGTCGCCTGCGTCGTCTCTTGGCTCGGGATGACCGTACCTGTTCCTGCTCCTCATCATCAACATGGTCACCATCTTCAGTGTCTTCCTTTGTTGCCTCCGCTTCATGCCTGTAATAATACCTTATCATTTTTAATGTCGGTGCGAAATGAAAGCCTTCACAACGAGGAAGGTCCTGTGCATTATAAGCGCAAATCGTGGAAAATTGCATTGGAGATAAACAAGATTACCGCCTTTCCATTTCGCCGGTACGCGCCACCACCGTGAATACTGCACTTGACAACGATTGAAATGCACGCTTGTCCGGCCATTTCTGTTCGGAGAGCAGGATGACTCGACTGATTCGCTAATATCTGTGAAATTGTCTATGTACACGGCACACGCCTCCAGGCACAACCCCACGCCGCGCACGCTCGTCCTGAAGCTCCCGTAGGTCGCCACCGTTGCGTTCCCGATAAGCCCATCTGTCTAATTGTTGGGACCTTTTATAATTTACGGTATGCTATTTCCCTCATTTTAACAATCCACCATCTAAATAGTATACGTCATCGAAGAGTTGTATGACTTATGCGAAGAACTATCGCTATTTATTGATGTGTAACATCTTTCCACTCGGTATCTGGATATTTTTGTGGCACTCGGTAGCTGGACATTTTTGTGGAAGTGATTTTGGAAAAGGGACGGAAGTGGATGGGACGGAAGTGCATGGGACTGAAACAATGAGCGCGCGTGGTGGTGGAGATCGGTACAACAACATACTGTAGGCCATGTGGCTATGGAGAATGTATATCGCATACAGTTTAGTTCAAGGTTTAGAGACCCCATTTAAGATATTCCTACAATAAATCATTTTCATGCTGAAAACAATTACGATTTATTAAATCTTCATACTTTTGCTGTATTCTTTAATGTAAGCACTCGATGTACTGTCGGCCATGTGGCTATGTGGAATCTATATCACATCAACAAACACTCCAAACAACATAGGAATTCAGTATATTAACACAGACCACTAACAATAATTGAAACTTCGTTAGTCTAAACGTATCACTGGGGGAAACACATTTAATATACCTTCTGCACACCTAATTTTTAATGACGCCGATACTTAGCAGTGCACTCTATCAGCAAAAAGAGGCCATTTTCAATAACATCGCTGGCATTGGTTTACTAACTGGCCGGTATAGAGCGCAGCTCGCATCAAGTAGGCAGTGGATTGCTTCCGTCACGGCCAACTGGATGCGAGCGCATCCAGTCGGCCGTGCTCCCGCATACCATAATTCAACTAGTTGAAGGTACAGTAGATGTCACTACTGCAGATCCATTGGAGAACTTTGTTTTAATTTAATATATATTTTCCATTGTAAACTTCACAATATAACGCTCAATTGTATAACGCCTCAGTACTCAAATAACAATAAATATAAAAAATCAAGCAAAAAAAAATACAACTCTGTTAGGATTAGAACCCCAGCCGGCAGGTTGGGAGACCAACGCTGTAAACACAGACCTAAATATGTCCTCCCAAAATGAATGTTATCAATGGATTAAGATACAACGTCTTAGCAAATAACAATTATGATCTATTAAGGTCAGGAATTTGCACTGGATTATACAAGTAGTTATTTCAATGACCAACAGAGTTTACTGTTAACAAGGGATTTGCGCTCCCGAGACACACATAGTAGGATAACATGTCACATGTTACACATCATATGCGACTACTGAAAGGCTCGTATATTCCTTTTTAACGTGTGCGCTAAATACCGGTGCGCGACGGAGTGAGCGGCGGCGTGCTGCCATGGTGACGCGCGGTAAGTGGATAAGCGAGTGTGACGGTGGCATGAACCGAAAATAATACAGATCGTAGCGAATCAGTCAAGTAGTCTACATCAGACTGAAATGTCTGGGAAAGCGGTAAATTTCAACATATGCCCAGTTCCCTTTGGGGAAGGCAGCGCCGGCGCTACACCACTTCGCCTTCGGCGCTGATGACATGGCCTAATGACCAAAGGCGGTGGGAGTGTCGCGGAAGCGCTTGCGTCTAGCCATGAAAGTGTGTTGTTCACAGAAGTTGATCGTATGTAAACAAAACCAACGTAAACAGTACTAGACTATTTATTGTCTGTAGGAGGTCGTGGTAACCACGGTACGCTTACGCATACGTATGGCGTTACACAATTTGTATACATAATTACTTATCCACGTTTGCTTGGCGACGTTTGTTGATTTTCCATCTTCCGGTGTATCGTTTTCAAGTGGCGTCCGATGGCTTCCGTAGACCCACAAGCACAGGAATACTCATTGTTTTCGGTAGGAGAACATAGACAGCAATAGGCCTTATCTCCTTTCCGTTCCGCATACTTCCATACCCAACTGCTTCTCCTCTACCACGCAGCACTATGTTCGTACTGAAATGAACGCCCACCAGGGGCGCCCTAACGAATAAGGGATGCGCGGTGCCCGAAATTTGAATCATTCGGCGCCGTGTTCATAGTATTTCGAAAACATCCTTTCACAAAATACGCAGTGTTGTCGTTTCACTTATTCTTCGTAATAGCAAAAACTTTATATTTTTATGTTTGCTGTGTTCGTCTTCCCGATTCTACATTTTTTTTCAATTAAATGGGCCATTAGTGCAACAAAATGTCAAAAACATTCTTCCAAAATCGAGAAAGCCACATGGGCACACGATAAGACATATATACCCGTGAAACCCGTGTACGCGGACCTTCATACACGGGTACACGGGTGGTACTACCCGTGTACCCGTGTACTTACTGCTACACGGATTCTTAGAGCGTACCTACCCGTGTACACGTGTCACGGGTTACACGGGTACACGTCAATCCGTGTCTCATCGGTAGCCCTAACTTATATCCATATATCGAAAGTATGCTGAACTCGAATTTATGAGAGTCAATGGAATTGCACCAGGCAAGATTCGAACTGTGTCGAGTGACAATTTTACGCATGGATTTGAAGTCACTATACGAGTTACTTTTCTCAGACACTAGCATTCTGTTGTGTATAAGAAAGCATTTTATGAGTTGTGAGAGAATATAAAAGCTTTTATTTGAAGCCAGAATGGAAAATTTCATGTCGAAATTATTTTAACCAAGGGAAGAGGACTTGAGAATGATACTGGATTATGACAATTTCTGAGTTTTAGACGGTCAGAAACCGGTTCTATACAGCGAACTCGCAACTGCGAGAGACTTGCGCTCGGCACGTGACCGTGAGAGAAAGAGGGAAAGAGACGGCACAAGTCACTATTTGACCGCAGATAACAATGGATTTGCCATAGCAACTAACAGCCAATCAAAATTGTTTATACGTCTGAAAGAATAAATTATCATAATTTGAAATGATTATTATAAACAATTATCATACATCAGAAAACAGAGAATAAGAAATTAAATTTTTCTGTCGAAATAAAATTGAAGATTAATCGCCGATATAGAAGATATTAGCATAATACTGATATTACGAAAGGAGGGAGGCTAGGAACGCCATTTTTAGCGCGAGCTAAGACCAGAAGGCCGCAGCGAGAGAGCAAGCAGGATCACTCTTCATTATTATTTGGTCAAGGCAAGACGTCTCCAGAGATACACTTCTACAGAAGATTGCCCTAGATTTGTCAGCAAAGGGAGATAGATAGTTTGACCGGAGGAGACCCATCGTTACGTAGCCAACTTGAGGTTGAGCCCCGTGAAACATTATTTTGCAGAATATAACAGAAGACTTCTAATAGCTGCAACTCTAATAAGCAGTTTATTTTAATGCAAATAGTACAGCAATATATAAAGAACATTACTACAAGCTACTGAAACACAAAGTCATATATAGAATTACGACAATATTGATATACAACGAAGACTTTGATATACAATTCAGATATCATTGACATACAACTACGATATTACGGAAATACGAAGAAAGTATTCGACGAGAAATATACTTCAGCTATAATACTTCAGAAGTATTTAACATGATTTTTCAAGGCAGTCAGAGGGGACATAGTCACTGCAATCATTCTTTTGAGATTGTAAAGATGCACTAAACACCATGATGGAAAATTAGTCTACACTGATATGTGTGAGATCCAGAGTGAACCATAGCAACCATGGATCTGAACTGCAATACCATCCGCAGCACACAGAATTCACTAACCATGCTACTGAAACATAAGATTCCTTTACCAACATGGAATTCTTATGACAAGCATTCTCCAACCAATTATTTCCATCATATACTACCAGAGAGAAGACGATTGAAGAGACATTCGACTAGGTCATCTGACCACGAACCGTACATGAATCCAAGCCGTGTCAGGCTGAGAAGAAAGAAGTTAGGAGCTGTGATGTGCAGTCCATCCCGTACGAGCTACCGTGAGACGAGGAGGCAGCCGATCAGATGTGCACCTCTGCCCGCACGCAAGACACTGTTATGCAGGCACGAGCGCGCGCACGGATGGAATGTCGACACGCTTAATTGGAATGCAAGTATGAGCCAGGAGGAATGCAACCGCATTTCATAGCTACAACAACGCAGGTTATGTCAAATTCAACACAGATCAAGGTAGACAAGTGCTTTGTTATATATATATATATATATATAGAAGTTAAGACATGTTTTGAGGGAATTCAGTGCTGACCAGCATAATTTTATGTAGATGTTTGTTCATAACCCATGTTGTTATGTTGCTATTTTCATGTAAATTCACAGTAAATTCATATACGTCAACGAGTTTCGTTTTTGACGTTATAGATGCTTCCTTTTTAAGGATTTCTTGTTTATAAATTATATTTTCATGTCAGAAACTTACGATTTTAGATAAATCCGTCTTATATAGAGTGGAATGTATTGTTCAAAATGCTTCGTTAATACTTCGTGCACAAACGCTTTGTTTAATAGCGTCGATCTATATGTATTGTTATATATGCTACAATAAGATTGTTTAGAACAATTTTCCAAGTAAACTCGTCATTGATAACTATGTTTTAGTCAAGTTCGTCATTATAATTAAAAATGATATAATTCACATGAAGCTTCCGTGGCTTAGGCGGTAGCACGCCGGCCTCTCACCGCTGGGTCCGTGGTTCAAATCCCGGTCACTCCACGTGAGATCTGTGTTGGACAAAACGGAGGCAGACAGGTTTTTCTCCGGGTACTCCGGTTTTCCCTGTCAACATTTCATTCCATCAACACTCTCCACTATCATTTCATTTCATCTGTCATTCATTTAATCATTGCCCCAGAGGAGTGCGTCAGGCCTCGGCAGCCGGCACAGTTCATATCCTCGCCGCTAGATGGGGGCTTCATTCATTCCATTCCTGACCCGGTCGGAGACTGGAAGCAGGCTGTGGATTTTTTTCATAATTCACATTATTGTTAAATATACTATGAAACCACGTAAATGTCAAGAATGTTTTTAAAACATTAGACAAAGATTGTAAAACTATTTTATGAGAATTAGAGCATTATTAAGCTCATGATAATATTGTGAAGAGATATTTGAGATAGAAACTCAATGGAAGTGCATGAATTAGACATTGTGATAGTCTATTTTAAGATTTGAAGATTAAATTGATGAAACTAGAAATGAGAGATAGAAAATAAAATTATTGTTATATAGTTGGAAATACCTCAATGAAGGAGTTGTTTAATAATTATTTTGATAACCGTGCAGGTATAAGTTTATGAAATAAAGACAAGGTGAGGTTGTACATGAACCTATGGTCCTAAAGAAGACAGGAATGTTTAATATGTGTTCGCAATTGCGAATAAATTAATTTATTAATTTTTCAAGTTTATGTGATTTGTGTCAGTCAGACAGAATTTATTTTTTCATAACCTATATTCAGGTCACCACGGGTTTGAGCTATTTGATTTTGTAAGAATTCCTTTATTTCAAATCAAGTATGTTGTAAATCACTTATTAATTCGTAATCCATGCTCGCCTTTAAGACATTTTTCCAAGTGTTTTAGTGAAGTGTTACATTTCATCTTCCCGACGAGGAAGTCGAACCGGAACTGGCTACCATAGCTACACTTCCATTGGTCGGCCTCTTTACTTCGTACAATCACCGCACGTCTTCTTCACTACGCGTCATGGAAGCTCCCAGAACATTAGCTGGTCGACAATTTAAGCGGCCTGCTGGGCTGTCTGCTTTGTGATTTCCTTGGCAGACCCGGAGCTGACCACCAGTCTTGCACACCGGACTTAAAACTTCATCCAGACATAATGTATCATCGTAAACTCTGCAGAAGGAAGTAATATCCACACTTCACAACGTCTTCAAGACATCTTAACTTAGTGATATAACCTTGATCGCATTCTTCGTGTTTCAACGACATGTTTGAAAAATGAACATTTTCATGTGTGAACTTCACATCATTCGTGCAACGGAAAACTATTCCTGTACCCACCTTCTACAACGTGAATAGGTTTACTACCTACGTTTTCTTCTTCAATGGCTTTCTCTAAAGCAATTCTTTTTTGTGAATTCTACTAAATTCTACAAGTGATTTAACCTTTCTTCGTACACTTGTGTACCACGTGTGACATACCTAATGTCATCAACTACTCGGAATTCTTCTAAGGTTGCTAACCTTCAAGACTATAAAGCTAAGTAAACTGAGTATTTCTACAAGTTATATATTATGTTAACCCTTACACGGAAGAGTAAAACGGACATGAAATTCGCATTGAAAGTCGGTAGATTACCATGGAGTCCCCACTCGTGAAGGGTGGAAAGGATCCCATAGCGCCATGTGGTGTCGTAGGCTTTCTCGAGGTCAAAGAAAACCACGACTACTATATGTATTATGGCATTTCTAAATTTACATGCTTCATCACCTCGCTTGGGCAAAATTACTATCGTTTTCCTCATGCTTTCTGAGGATAAATTAACGTAACGCCTCGCTTTTGCTATTTTCCTTTTGGAAACATTTCATGGCTTACTTTCCTGTACATCATGGTAACTCATATGACTTTTTCCTTTTCATAAGGTTCGGCAGGATTAGGCCCCTGACCGCCATGGCTCCTTCTATAGGCCATGCCTTTTCTTTGTAACTGCTTTTACAGTTTTTCCTTTCTCTCTTTCATAAGGTTCGGCAGGAGTGAGGCCCTGACCGCCATAACCCTTTCTATAGGTTATGTTTCTATTCTTTTCATTCATTCCAATGATCTGTGTAACTTTCACAAGGATTTTCTTTATAGGAAGATGTTTCACCGTTTTTCCTTATGTGAAAGCCAATTCTTGATTAAAACACTCAGAGTGTCCCATATGTTTAGAAGTTAATCAAATAATTTCTTCTTTATCAGTTATTATATAATGAAGCAAAGCCTACTCAGTGTAAAGAATGTTTCTAGTTGTGCTAACCTGCTTAGCATTCATTTATAAAATTTTGTTATTCATTTACAATTGTCAAATATATACGTATGTTAAAGCAACATGCTCTCTCTTTTTTTTTTTTTGCATATGCTAATATCTCCTTGGTTCGATTCTGAACGCACTCAGAATTCTGTCTGATAATGGAAACCTTTAATTGGTTAATCCAATGGTTCGTGGTAGTTAATCACACCATACATTTTGGTGCCGAAACCCGGGACTAGTTCTGTTACAATTAACTTCACTCATATCTTGGAGAGCACGTTGCTTCATGATAATATTCCCTCTGACTTTTCACAGCTGCAACGGATTCCTTTAAGTTGGAGAAGGGGCAGGATCCTGACTCGCTGCCGCAGCCCTCTCCTGCTGTCAAGCCTGACGTTTCTTCACTGCCAGCAACTTCACTGGAAGTACGGGTGAGTGGTACTTCAGTCTCTACCATGGCCACCGCTGAAACGTTATCGGGCACTCGTGCCATCCTTAAAAAACAACTATCTTGGTTTCGCTCTTTTTTGACTGAGAAAAGCCTTGATAATCATAATTTGAGCATTCTCACCGAGAAATTTAAAACTTACCAATCCAATTTCACCTCGTATGACACTCTGCAAACTGAAATCGAACTTATCGATTCTAATCACGAGCAGGATAGTTACTATGAGGGATTTCTAGAAGCTGAAGATTTAATCAAAACCTTAACTAAAAAGCAGAAAGACCAACCTGTCATTCCTTCCAAACCAATCCTACCTAGGATTTCGCCGCCAACCTTTTCTGGCAATGAGCATAGATGGGATTCCTTTGAGGAACTGTTTGTTTCTCTAGTCTATAGTGATTCTTCAATACCAACTATTCAGAAATGTCACTATTTAAAGTCTGTCTTGCAAGGTCCCCCACTTAAGCTAATAGAGGCACTCCCTCTCACGGCAGATAACTAATCTGTCTCTTTTGATTTGCTGCAGCAAAGATACGGTAACCCTAAGCTTCGTATCCATAGGCACATTACTGCCCTATTCAACCTTCCTTCTTGCCACACTGATAATCTTTCTTTTCTATGCCAGTTAGAAGATACTGTTGAGCCTCATGTACGTGCACTAAAGCACTTGAAGCAGCCTGTCGAACATTGGAATTTATTTTTGATATATCTTACAATTTCCAGGTTCGACTCCCAAACTTTAAAGTCATGGGAATCAGATTTAATCGATCAATCTGATCCCACATTTCACACTTTGGTTACCTTCATAAAGAATCGTTGTCAGGTACTTTCAGCTGTTGCTCAACAAGCCGAACTTCCTAGTTCTAGCAAAGGTGCAATTAGCAATACTACTCCTAACAAGAACTCTCCACGCTCTCAAGTATTTTCAGTTCAAAGTACTTCACAAAACCTGCTTTCTTTGCAATAAATTCCATTCTCTATATGCTTGTTCTTCTTTCAAATCTATGTCAGTCGATGACCGTAGGAAAGTTATAACTCAACACAAATGTTGTTTCAATTGTCTTTCGGACAAGCATGCAGTATCAAGCTGCTCTTCTAAAGGTGTCTGCATACATGGTAAACTGCGTCACCACTCCTCATTACACCGGTTTGAAAAACCTAAATTTAAGCATCCTCAAAATAAACCTTTAGAAAGTGCTGTTGCTTCAACCCCTCAAACCAACGTAGCGTCAGGCAGTAAGTCTTACCTTACCTCAGGCACTCATTCTGACACAAGTGCTCAGTCCTATAGTCAGACTGCTAATTCTTGGCGCAGTACCCAGATTTTGCTATCCACTGTGCGACTTCAGGTCCAAGACTCTAAGGGCAATTGGCATTCTGTTCGAGCTCTTCTCGACAATGCTGCCACCCACGACTTCATAACCTCTTCTTTGGTTAAGAAATTAAATTTAAAACCTCATACCACTTCCATAGAGATATCTGGTATTAACAACAGTAAGTCTACTTATTTGCAATTTGTAAAGCTTAACATTAAGGATTTGGTGCAATCTGGTACTAACCTTAGTTTGAACTGTTTGTCTATCCTCGTTATTGGAGCTCCGACTCCCAGTCATTCCTTTTCAATTGACACTTGGCACTTCCCTTCTGATCTGAAATTAGCTGATCTCTACCTTCATCAGAGTGCCCCAGTTGATATTTTCCTAGGTGCTAATGTATTTTGGCAAAATTTGCTGCCTTCTAGAATCAATATTACCGCTAGCATCTACACCAAGATTCTTCAGCCAAGGCACAATACATAGAATTCATGGAAGACTACGAAGCCTCTGGTCACATGGAAGTTCTTAATAAACAAACCCTTTCTGACGATAGCGTTTACTTAAATCATCACCCTGTGTGGAAAAATCCTTCCACTAAGGAACACATCCGAGTTGTTTTTAATGGTTCCACCCCGGATTCTAATGGCATTTCTTTAAATGATACCTTACTTACAAGTCCCACCATTCAGTCTGATCTTACTTCTGTTTTACTCAACTTTCGCTTATTTCCTGTTGGTCTCATAGCCGATATCAAACAAATGTATAGGCAAATCTTGATTGATTCTGAGCAACAAAATTTGCAACAAATCCTATGGCATGATAGCCCTTCCAAACACATTAAAATCTTTAAATTAAGAACTGTAAATATGGTCTCAAGCCATCTGCTTTCTTAGCTATTCGTACGTTAAAGCATCTCGCTGAACAAGATTCTAATCTCTTTTCCTCTGATATTTCTGATCTTCTAACACAGTCCTTCTATGTGGATGATTTTCTTCATTCTTTTAACTCCCCTTCTGAAGCATTCAATCACTCACGTGATCTTCAAGCATTGCTTCATGGAGGAGGTTTCTTCCTTCATAAATGGAATTCTAATTCCCAGGATGTACTAGCTCAGCTCATATCTAATGGTAACTCTGACACACCTGTCGAGCTATTACCCACTGATAATTCCAATTAAGTTTTGGGACTTCACTGGCATCCCATTTCTGATTCCTTTTTCTATCAAGTTAACTTGTCCACTTCTCTTCCTCAAACCAAACGACAAGTTTCTCAGAAATCACCAAAATCTATGACCCTCTTCAGTTCATAGCTATCATAGTTTAAGCCAAAATGTTCATGCAGGAACTAAAGTCTCTAAAGACCGATTGGGATGATCCTATCCCACCTTCTCTTATGGAAAAATGGCTTTCCTTTCGTACTCATCTTCTTGATCTGTCTATTATAGACATCCCCAGGGTTCTAATCCCTACTTCTTTCTCTCCTAACTTAGAGCTGCATCTGTTTGCAGATAGCTCTGTTAAGGCATATGGATGTTGCGACTTTGTAGTAAGTCGTAACACTCCTTCATTTTCTAATTTAATTTGTACCAAATCAAAGGTAGCCCCTTTGAAAACAGTCTCTTTGCCTCGCTTAGAATTATGCGCTGCCCTTCTCGCAGCTGAATTATCTCAAAAACTCATCTCCAATCTTAATTGTCAATTCAGTTAACTATATTACTGGACTGACTCTGCTATCACTTTAGCTTGGATTACGAAACCCCCTTCTCATTGGCAATCCTTCGTCGCCAACAGGGTGGAAAAAATCCAAACTCTTTCTAGTTCTTCTCAGTGGAAACATGTCTCTGGTAAGGAAAACCCAGCTGACATCATCTCTCGTGGATGTCTTCCACAACAGCTAGTTAAATCTAGTCTCTACTGGCATGGTCCAAATTGGTTATTGCAAGAACCTTCCTTTAGGCCATCCTTCCCTTCTGCTACTTTAACGAATGTTCCTGAAACTCATAAAGTCGCTTCTTCTTTTGTAACCAATGTTACCCCTTCATTGCTTGAAAGGTATTCCTCCTTTCAAAAGCTAATCCGCATTGTGTCTTACTTGCTTCGATGGAAATTCTTTGTGTTAGAAAAACCTTTGCTTCCTCAAGCTTTTCTTTCTACTGTTGAATTACAGTCTGCCACAACCAGAGTTTTATTGCTTACTCAGCATGAAATTTTTTCTGAAGAAATTAAATCTCTATCAAAGGGTCTACCCCTCAAAAAGCGGAATAGATTATTCGCTTTATGCCCCTTTCTTAATGATAATAATAATATCGTATGGCCTCGGGTGCCTGGTGCAAGCTTTGTTAATTGACACCCGGAGGGTAGCTTGCATGTCGAATTTCGTCGTTCCTTTGAACGCTATGAAAGTCAAGGAGGTTAGATATCTAAACTCCTTGACACTACAGCGCTTTCAAGTAGAGAATGGAGGAACTTTGTGTTGGCGGAAAATCCCGAGATTAATTTTGCCATTTAACACGGCCTACTGAATTCAAATGGGTTCTTTAACATGCCAACAACGTAAGACATGAGTATCGTGATTTTTGTCGCCTTCAAAAATCACTTACCATGGCCAGGGGCGAACCTGCAAACTTGGGGTTGGTAGTCCGACACTATTGACGTCAGAAAAGTTGGATGGCGCAGCCACGCGGCAGAATGTTGAAGCTGTAACATTGTGACTGGTGAGATTTATTTAGATGGTGAAGCATTGACGTCGTGATGGAAACAGAAAGAAATTTGTCAAATTCGAGGAGGTACTGCTCTGTATACGGTTGCAAATCGTATAAAACGGCTACGAAATATCTTCACTACTTTCCTGTACAAAAAGTTCAGAGAGAAAGATGGGCTTCGGCGCTGTCAATTGGAAAACGTGTTACATGTTACATGACAGTGTGCAGTCTGCATTTTTGTGAAGACGACTTCTTTCCACCGGTACTGTTGATTATTGATAGTTATTGTCTCTAATTTGTATTCACATGGATTTAGCTACATCAAAAATACTGATAAACTTATAGCCTATTACTTCTGTGCCGTACAAAGAATGTAATCCGCTCTTCGTAAACTTATTTTAGGGGTTCTTCCGATTGACAATAGCCGAATGGTTAGAAAACTTAAGAAAAATGCTGTTCCTAGCCTTAATTTGCCAGAGAATTTATATTCTTGCCTTTGAACAGCAAGTATGCAGGTCATTGCAGTATGATTTGGCTTAAATTGTGTTTTTGGCTATGATCTCCCTACTGTTGAATTTAGTTAATTAAAATGTAAAATCTTAGTTTTAAGTACCGGTTTGGTGACCCATCATCCCAGGCAGGCCGGCAACACCTATACTACTCAGGCAGATAGGTCACTTAGCCGTAATATTGAAGTTATAGTGATGTTAAGTATACATATGCGGTAATGTAGCAGGAGACCGGATCGGCCTAGGCTATTCTAACTTTAATTAGTTCCCATTTCAGGGTTTTACAGTTTTGAGTGCGAATAGTTGGTTTGAAAGTTGTACAACAGTAAGGAGAGTATGTTTTGTATAGGTTTTAATTGGTATTATGGTTTATGTCGAGCTGAGGAGTGAATTTGGTTTGGCTTATAGTGTAGTTTTTGATCTGTTCCGTTTGCTTATGACAAGTTCAAATTGAGACTCCAGCTTTGTTATATCTGTATTTTAAATATTTAATTAAATATATTGATAAAGAGAATGTCTCCATTTTAACTTGCCTGTGGCATGAGATTAATAAATTAACATTCCTGCCTTTGAACAGCAAGTATGTAGGTCAATATTTGCAATATTGAAGTATGATTTGAGCATCCCAAGTAACGCTTCTTTGAACCCAAAACATTCATGCAAATTCAGGGTTGCTTGATTCAATTTATTATCAGGGAGTCGTCCTTTGTGTCATGTGAGATATATATATTGTGAAATTAATAAAAACATCGATACCGCTAGGCTCCCAAGTACAAGCTTCATATATGTAACAGGAGACAGTAAATTAACTATCTACATGTGGGTAATATTTTTAACTGGTAGTAATTAGGCACTGCATTTAAATTGATTATAAAAATATTTCTATCAATGAAAGGAAATATGTAGTATTTTGCCATCATAAATTAGAAGCCATAACAAACGCACAACCAATTACTTTACGTCACTATATCGCCGCCATGTTGCAAACAGCTGACCGTAAGCTCCTCCCCCGTTTCGGACGTCAATAACCACTCACCCACCGTGGCAAGTTTTATTAATGATAATGGATTATTAAGAGAAGGTGGTAGGTTGTCTTTTTCTGATTATTCTGAAGATAAGAAGCACCCCATAATTCTTCCTTCTAAACATCACGTCACCAAACTTATAATTCATCAGTTTCACTACCAACATTTACACGTTGGCACTCGCACTCTCATATGTTTGACTCGTGAGCAGTGCTGGCCCGCCAATGGCAAGCACGAAGTCATTTCCGTTGTTAGAAAGTGCATTCCTTGCTTTAAAGCTAAACCTAAGTTTCCTTAACAACTTATGGCTGATCTTCCTTCGTTTCGTTCTGCTCCTAGCAGACCTTTTCTTCTAACCGGTATCGATTATGCTGGTCCATTTCTATACCAATCTAACAACCTTAAAGCCAAATGTAAAATTCTTGGCAAGTTCTACATTGCACTCTTTGTTTGTATGGTTACTGGTGCTATTCTCCTTGAATTGGTCACCAATGCTTCTACTTCCTATTTTCTCTCTGCTTTTACTCGCTTTGTTGCCAGAAGAGGAATTCTTTCTGACGTTTTCTCTGACAACGCCAGAAATTTTCTTGGTGCTTCTCAGCAATGGCAAAAAGCACTCTGTTCTCGTTCTGCCTACGAGCAACCATCTAATTATGCTCATTTGAAAAAGTTTAAATGGCATTTCATGCTTCTGCCTGTCTCCCCGGCTCATTTATTTTTCCATTGTTTCTTCCATTATCTTGTATCAGGCTTCCCAGATACTTGAAACTCTCCACTTTCTTCAGCTGTGCCCCACCAATTGTTATTCCAGTTGTGGTTCTTTCCTTCTTCCTTGTTGTAATCACCATCTCACTCTTATTTATGCTAAATATCATCCCATATCCTTGTATTATTCCTTCCCACACGTCCGACTGTTCCTGTACCTCCTCCTCGTTTCCCCAAATCATCAAATCATCTGCAAACACCATTGCTTTCATCTTTCCTTCCCCAATTACTTGTGCCACTCGGGTCATTATGTCATCCATCACCACAATGAAAAGTAACGGTGACAGTGCACTTCCTTGTTTCAAGCCGTTTCTCTGTTCCAACCAGTCCGATCTCTCTCCTCCCACTTTCACACAGCTCACGCTTCCCTTGTACATCTCCTTTATCCTCCTTATAGTCTATTTTTCTACTCCTCGATCCTCCAGGGACTTCCATACTTTGTTTCTGCATACACTGTCATATGCTTTCTCAATGCCCAGGAAGGCCATCAGTAGATCTGTTCCATACTCATAGTGCTGTTCTTGTAACTGCCTTACAGCAAAAATCAAATCCACTGTGGATCTTCCTGCTCTCAAGCCATGTTGTTCTTACCTCACCCCTCCTTCCATCCTTGTCCTAATTCTCCTTTCCAAAACTTTTTCAAACATCTTTGCACAATGACTCATCAGTGTTATTCCCCAATAGTTTCTGCATTCTGTTCTACTACCTTTCTTGAAGATCGGGACAATTATTCCCTTTTTCCAGTCGTCTGGGGTCTTCCTTTCCTTCCATGCTGTCTTCATCACTCGGTACAACCATTGTATCCCCACCTCTCCTGCTGCTCTCACCATCTCCACACTCAACTCATCCACACCCGGTGCCTTCCCTCCTTTCATCTTCATCACTGCATCTTCCACTTCTTTCCATGGTAAGTCCTTTTCTGTTTGCAGTCCATCTTCCTCTTCCCCGATTTCTTCCTCCTAATCGTGGTTTCCATTTGGGATCAGAAGTTCTTCAAAATATTCTTTCTACATTTTCTTCAGTTCTTCCCTATTTTCTATCTCTTGTCCCCTTTTGTTCATCATTCTAACATAATCCGTAGGATCCTTCCGCCTCTTATTTTTTACCATCCCATACAGGACCTTTTTTGTACCTTCACTATCCTCGTTCATCATCTTTGTCCACTCTTCCATCCACTTTCTTCTCTCCTCAGCCACTACTCTCTTTGCTTCCTTCTTTCTTTCCTGGTACTCTCCCCTTGTCTCTACCGTCCTATTTTGATACCACCTCCTAAAGGCTCTATTCTTTTCCCTTACTATATCTTTTGTCTTCTCATTCCACCATGGCATTTCCTTCCACCTCTTCTTACTACTTGTCCTCCCACATACTGCTTCTGCTGCACCTACTAGCGTCTTCTTACATCTAGCCCATTCCTCTTCCACCTCTCCTTCTTCATCTGTTGGAATTCCTTCCTTTACCATTTTGAGGTACTCGACCCTTCTATCTCCTTCTTTCAGTTTCCATTTATCCTTATACATCTTTCCTGGTTCTCAGTCCCTTTCTTCTCCTTAGTCCCTCTCAGGTTCATTACCAGCAATCGATGGTCGCTATCCAGGTTCTCCGATGGTATAACCTCGATGTTCGTGATGTTCTTATTTAATTCCTTCTCATACAGTATATAGTCGACCACCGACTTCCTGGTCAAGTCATTACTGTACCATGTGATTGTGTGTCTCTCTCTTTTCTTGAACCAGGAGTTCCCAACTAGCAGGCTGTTCCTTTGGCAGAAGTCCAACAGTCCCCTTCCTTCCTCATTTCTTCCGCCCCAACCCTCTGGTCCAAGAACACTCTCATACCCTTGTCTTTCTCTTCCTACATGGGCATTCAGATCCTCCATAACAATCATATTCCTTCCTACCATCTGCTTCTGCAATTCCTCTTCAAACTCCTCCTTCTCTTCAGAGGTGCAGCCTACTTGTGGAGCTTACACTTGCACTATTTCTACAGTCTCTCCCCTCAGTGCTACTTACACTTTCATCATCCTATTACTTATTCTCTTCACTTCTTTTAAACCATCTCGTACTACTACTCCCACTCCATTCCTCTTTCCCTCTTCATTCCCACTCCAGTACAGTCTATAGCCTTTTCTCAGTTCTCTCCTTCCTTCCCCTTTCCACTTTTTTTCTGCCAATCTCAATAAATCCATCTTCCTTCTTTCCATCATATCCACTATCTCCTCCACCTTCCCTGTCAGCGTTCTTATGTTTAAAGTTCCAAATCTTAGTCCATGAACACAGCTAGGTCGTCGTCCATTGTATACGTCCTGTCCGAGGCCTGTTCCCTTCTTGAAATCAAAAGTCTTATCCACTACTGACTTGCTGGGCCTATCGTAGCTTCACCAGAGTCCCCCGTTAGCTATCACTTTTCAGGGTTCCTGTAGGACCTTCACAGCCACCGTAACGGTCCCGGGGCACACGAAGTCCCCATTGTATTTCGCCCCTACAGGCAATCCCCTACTTTGTGCCGTTACCCGTCTCCCACGACGTGGACGAGGGGTTGGACTTTTGGGAGAGACAGAGCCAAACAAATAATAGTAAAAAAGGAAATCATGAGATGAATTAGAAACATTAAGCATAGGTTCCAACCTTACAAAACCAAAAATCAGGAGAATTGGGTATGAGATTCAGGAGATACAAAGAGTCCAAACCGCTTATTCTACATGTCTTGGACAGTTTATATGTTCTCCTATCAAGCTCCATGCATCTACATATAACATTACACATACTTCCAGGGAAACTTAAAGTGGAGTCTCAATCCACAAATGTTTAACTCTAGTGCATATTCGTATTCGGTTAAACATGAATATCAAGTGACATTGGAATATTTTTAAGAACATATTTGGTAGGTCTACCTTCCATCTTACTGATATACAGAAAGGTTCTTAAAGCAGTAGAAAATTGCTTCAGAAGTTTAAAGATAATGTTTTTTTATGCAATTAAGTCAGATATTAAAATATGCAACAGTTCACATTGAAATATTTTAGGATAATAAAAAGAAAATTTATATTAGGATCTTCATCATCATCATCATCATCATCAAATTTCAGCTCCAGTCGCCCGAGTGCTGTTAACGAGCCCTCGCCAACTTTTCCTGTCCATGAATAGTTGGTCTTCATGAGTCCTTTGTCTTCAAGATCATCCTTGATTTGGTCCAACCATTACTTCTTTGGTCTTCCTACTGGTCTTTTTCCTGGGATAATCTTGTTGAAATAAGCTCTTGGTGTCCTCTCATCTCCCATTCTTTGAAGATGCCCATACCATCCTAATCGTTGCTTCTGCAAATATTTTGTAGCACTGATATCTATGGCAGCCTCTGCTCTTACTTTGTCTCTCCTTGTCCTTTGAAGCATTGTTCTTATAAACTTCTTTTCGGATGTCTGAATCCTACTTTCTTCTCTTCTGACAGAGTGCATGATTCTACTCCGTAAGTTAGAATTGGGATGTAGTATGTCTTAAACAGTATATGATTACACTTCCTGGGCACTTGTTTATCCCACAGTAGTGTTCTAAGTTGTACATAGAAGGTGGCTGCATTACTAGTCCTATTTGTTACTTAACTGTTGCTGTTGTTATTCTTACTCAGTGTGCTACCAAGAAATTGAAATTGATCAACAATTTGTAGAGGCTGATTATGCAAGTAAATGGTTGCATTAGACAGACCTGTTGTCATCACTACTGTCTTACTTTGACTTATTTTCAACCCATTTTCCTCGAACAGCTTGTTCCATGCATCCAGTTTTTCTTGTACCTCTCTGGTACTTTCTCCCCAAATCATGGCATCATCTGCAAAGACAAGGGCATTTGTTTCATTACCCTTTTCGTCTTTTATTCTCTTCAGAATTATGTCCATCACTGTGATAAATAGCAATGGTGACAGTGAACTTCCTTGTTGGACTCCTTGTTTTGTTCGAACCATCTGCTTCCCCATTACTAGAGGTGTTAGAAAGTGTTATTTTTTTGAAGATTTGTTGATTTAAAATTCAAAAGGTGGTGTTTTGTGTTTTTATTATTTTTTCGGGGGATGACATGTTAAAATTTGGAAAGCGATAAGGTTTGTACAATAAGTGCATTTAAAAATATAAACAATTAATAAAACAAAGTAAAAAACAAAACAGCAGGGTAAAACGTTAAACATGGCTATGGAAGAATGAGATAATACTTATATGGAAGTCACATTTTTATTTTACATTCACCATCTCGAAACACATTTCAATGAATACCTTTTTCAGTTTTATCCAAATACTGCGGTGAAATCACTGGAAGTAGATCATGGTTAAAGTCTCAGCATTTGCAGCTGTCAATTTTCGCCTCCTATCACTTACTATGAGACTGTATTTCGAAAATGACCTTTCAGAATCCACATTTGAACAAGGATACCACACACACTTTAATGCAGCTGTTGCATAGTCTCGGTGAGCAGGCCTTAATCCCATGAGGATCTCTGGAACATTCACATTATCTTCATGACGCAGTTGGTTCTTGATTGCAGTCAGGTAAATGCTGTGAGCCTCTAAAAACTGTTGAGACTCCATCTTCGTAAGAAATGGGGCATTCTTCTTAAATTGGAGCAGTCCTGTGGGAGATACGTTCTTAGGTGCATGCCGAGGATCAAACAATGACCCAATGGCTTCTACAGTCTTCCTGGCTGGATCCGTGGTCCTTAAAGTCCTGACTTTCACTAGAGCTGACTGGGCAACACACGTAAGCTTGGACTTAACCTTTATCTGCATCTTTTGAGGAAGCTGTTCCAAGTTCTGGAGGATCTTATGATTGAACATTCCACCATCGCCTAATAGCTTGAGCTTTACCTCAAGGTCATCTAGCTTCCCAGCCAGTAAGTGAATTGTTGGGTACTTAGATCCCTCCAAGAAATTAAGCAAGTCCATAAGAGAGGCACCAACAACAGAAACATACAATGCTTGTAATTGTATAAATTGTATTGCTGAAGTCGATGCTTGCTGGAAAAATTAGACCCCAGAATTTGAATCTTCCAATGTTTTGAAAAATTCTACCAGATCTTCCACATGCGTGGCCATATACATTGCAGCCTTAAACCATGAATTCCATCTTGTACATACAGGCATTGGGAAAGCTAGAATTTCATTCTCTTTTTCTGTGTTTTCATATTTCACCCTTAGAAATGCAACGTAATTGCTTTTTCTTTTTCGCGTATTTAAAAAGGCATTCTTTGTCTTTACTATAGACATGTTCAATTCGTCCAGCTCGTTTTCAAATACGCAGCCGATAAGATTGACTTTATGAGCCCAGCACTGGACATGACTTAATTCTTCAATCAATCCTTGAAGAGTAGTTACACATTTTGTCATGTAGCGTGCTGAGTCCGTAACTACTGCCACTACACGCTCCCGTTCAATTTCATAGGAATTCAAGGTGTCTAATATCGCATTGGAGCAATTTACGCTATTGGCAGAATCTAGAACAACAGAGGCAGCCAGATGGGTGTTCATTTCAGTTGATGGTACTGATGGACGAAAAAGAATGTTGAAAACACACCTACCATTCTTGTCAGTTGTTTCGTCACATAGCAGAAACACGTCTTTGTTTTTTATATCTTCCCTAATTTCTTCCCTCCTTCTTTCGCCAATCATGGGGATGTATTTCTGACGAATCTGATTTGCTGATGGTAAATCTCCACTTCCGCGAACGTACTTATTAAACCAAGTACGGATAGCAGGATTGTCTAGTTTCTCTACTGGTATATTAGCTTTCACAAACGCAGTAGTAGTGTCCAAAATAAACTCTTCTTTCATATCCTTCACACGACTAGCATTTGATAATGTTTCTTTCAAGGTGGCCACTCTAGGAACACTAACTTCAAGACGCGAATTTTCTCGGCGTTTTGAATGCTTCTCCGATTTGCAATGTTTGTCTAATGCATCTTTCCTGCGATAATCTAACCGACAATCACAATATTTGCACATAAGAATGCCGCAAGAAATTATAAATCCTTCATTCTTATATTCTTTAAGTCTGTCTGTGGCAGAAACAGCTACCTTCGGCATTTTTAAACTCAACTGAGCGATGCCCAGTAATAAACACTGTTATCACACGGTTGACTGTAGTCACACGCCAGTATAAATTCGTAACCACACGCAAAATTTATTTCTGAATTCGTGTCATAATATTTAAATTACGTCGCGTCTCATCTTCCTGTACTGCTAAGTTCGGAACTAATACGACGAACACGTGGTCGCCAACTGATTCACGCAAATAACACACTAGCTTCGATGATAACGCACAATTTGCGCACTTTTTATTAAATTATATAGAATTCTCTACTATAATTTACACTCGCTACCGATGTAACAGAAGGCAAACGTAGTTTACATTATGAACAACTATCACATAACCTTTTGGAGGTAGTCGGCCAAACTATTCACGCCGCGATATAACAGCTGTTTACCACAGCGCTAAAATCCAACGAGTAACGAGAATATCGACAGTATAACGTAATATGACGTATATCGTAGTATTACCCCTCGCGAAACTATACAATCGATCATTCTCTCGAATTGAACACCAACCAAATTCGATTATCGGCTTGTGGACAAAAATGTTCGGATTGGTGTGGAGAAAAAATATGAAAATTTGTTTATATTTCGCAGATTGCGGTATTTGTGGTGTTATTCACAAAATTCGCGTTATTTCGCGATTTAATTTCACTCCTGGGCGGCACGAAACATGTAAATACGTGAAAATAAAACATCCTAACCTCTAAATATGACTTTTCGTTTTATCGCGAATTAACAAAAACTAACACCTCTACCCATTACCTATTCTTACACATGCCTTTGTGTTTTCACACAGCATTTTGATCTTGTTTATCAAGTCTTTTGGGACATTTTGGGACATTGTGCCTTTCTAAACATTCCCAAATTTTTGATCTTGCAATGCTATCTTAAGCTTTGTCTAACTCTTTCCCTTTTTCAAGATTTTTCTCAATAAGCATTCTTGCAGCAAAGATCAAGTCAATAGTACTCCTTCCTGGTCTAAAGCCATGTTGTTCTTCTTCTAAAGCCTTTTCTAAGTGCTTGCGAAGCTTCTTGCAATTATTTTTTACAAGATCTTTAGACCATGGGATAACAAAGTAATTCCACGATAGTTCTCACACTCTTTCCGGTTTCCTTTTTTTTTAAACAAGGGCACTATTACACCTTTAGACCAGTCATCAGGGATCTTATTGTCCTTCCATATAGCATGTAATACTCGGTACAACCAATGTATCCCATTAATTCCTGCTGCTGTTATGTCTAAACTTATTTCATCAAATCCAGTAGATTTCCCTTTGATCATAGCTTTTAAAGCTTTTTCCACTTCAGACCAGGTTGGGGGTGGTTCTTGGTGGTTTTCATCATTGGCCTCTAAATTGGTGTTTGTGTCCCCAGTGTGATTATTAGATGCATCATTTAATAGTTGATCAAAATACTGTCCCATTAACTTCCTGATTTCATTTATGCTTTTTATCACTTCTCCATTATTTCCTTCCAAAGCTGTAACTGATTCCTGATTTCTTTTATTGTTTTTCACATTTTTATATAGTAATTTCTTATTACCTTGTGTATCTTCCTCCAGTTTCTTCGCAAATTCATCACAAATATTATCCTTCCCTTCATTAATTATGCGTTTAACTCTTAATTTGTGCTCTTGATGTTCTTGAGTAAGTGATCTGATTTCATTCCCATTTCTGTCATTCTTTTGTCTCTCCATTTCCAATTTTCTCTTTACTTTGTTCCTTAATAGAATTGTTGTCTTGACTTCCTTCCAGGCAGTCTCTTTATGTTGAACCTTGCTACTTGTTTTGCCACATAATTCTCTAGCTTCTTCGACTAAGACATTTAGAAAATTTTGCCACTCTTCCTCTACACTTTTGGTATCAGCTTTTGGAACTTTTCCTAAAATTCTTATTTGATATACCTCACGTTTATCAGATTTCTCCAGCTCCCAGACCTTGATCTTTTGTTTCTTTTCCATCTTATAATTAATCAGTTTAACACCAATTATACTAACTAGAACAAGCCTATGGTCACTGTCGAGACTTTCACTGGGAAAGACTTTGACATCCACACCTTGTTTTCCTGCTTCATTCATTCATTCATTTATTTGCAATGGGGGGTGTGTCCCCCGGTGGCAAATTGGATATACATAATGAATAAATAATTATACATAACAATTCAATAACAATTATACAACAATTAAACTGGAGTATTTACACAAATAGTCGGTCTTTTCTTAAACACACCTATATGTTTGGGAAAAGGCTCTAAGACTGCGGCAGGTAGAGAGTTCCAGTTATCAATGGCATGGTTTACAAAAGAATATTTACCATAATTTGTTCGCTGTGGTCGGCCCTTAACTTTGAAAGGATGATCGCTCCTACCCATGTAAGTGGGCTTTCCCAATCGTTTGCTAACCTCACCCCATGCTGGTTGATTTGTATACGTGTTGTACATAGCGCAGAGTCTAGATTTCATCCTCCTAGCCTCCAGTGATTCCCACCCAAGTTTCTGTAACATACGGCTCACACTGCTCCTGGGATTAAAGTCACTGAGCACAAATCTAGCGGCCTTTCTTTGTACCTTTTCCAACTCATTGATGAGCCCTACTTGATATGGATCCCAAACCGCCGAGGCATATTCCAGAATAGGTCTTAAAAGTGACAAATAGCCTAATTCTTTAGCAGAGGTACTACTTCCTTTTAATACACTCATTACAAAGTGCAGGGATTTGTAGGCTTTAGAAACTACAAATCCTACATGACTACTCCATTTCATATCATTCCTTACGTGAACGCCCAAATATTTGCAAGAATCTTCTTCTACAAGTATTTCCGAGCCAATGTTATATTGAAAATCCTGCCTTCGCACTTTCCCTATTTTTAAGAGACTACATTTTCTTGTGTTTATTTTCATTTTATTTTCAATCGCCCACTTATAGACCAGGTTCAGGTCCTCTTGAAGCACTGCATTGTCTTGTGAGTCATGTATCTTTCGATATATTACACAATCATCCGCAAACAATCGACAGTCACTTCGAATCCCATTTGGTAAGTCATTTATAAACGCCAAAAATAACAAAGTTCCGATAACGCTGCCCTGAGGGATACCCGACGTTACGGTAATTTCATCCGAGAATATGCCTTCGACTTTCACTTTCTGTGAACGACCCGTCAAAAATTCTTGGATCCATAAAATTACTCTTCTATCAATCTTCGTCGAAGCCTGTTTCTCAGTAATTAATTTACCGTCACCGGACATTATCATCGACAAATTATTTGAATTTCCCTTTCTTCTCCTAACTGTAAAATTTTTTCCACCCATCACCTCCCGAACCTAGTAAACCTTGCATATAACTGTCATGAGCAGCCCTCTTTTTTAAGACGAGCTCTCTTGATAAGGACTTAAATTTCAACATATACTTGTCACTATCATCATGTCTTTTATTGTATAATTTCCTAATTTTCCGTTTTAGACTCCTAATTTCTCGTGTGTAACACTCAGGATCTGGGTTTTGTTTCAGCAATTTAAATGGGACAAATTTATCGACAGCGCTATTTAAAATTTTCAAAAAGTTACTCCACAGGATATTAATGTGATTTCCTTCCGATGCCCATCCTACAATTTGCTCATTCAAATACCCCTGAAACTTGCCCTGATCCGCCCTGTGATACTGGAATATGATCTTTTTTGCTACATCAGAGTCTAATTTTGTAATGTCACCATATCTAATATTTAATTCAACCCCAGAATGGTCACTAATTCCTGGTACTTTCAGACAGTTAATATACAGCTGTACAGGCCTTACGAGATAAACATCTAAGGTATTATTGTCTCTAGTTGGGAAGTCAACTACTTGGGAAAATCCCCCCTCCCTTAAGAATGCATTTGCAGCGCTCTGAGCTTGACCACAGCTAGTTGACTCACCAGACCAGTCTACTTTGGGGAGGTTTAAATCTCCAGCAATTATTATGCTCTTTTTCATAGCATTACCCGTACAAGTTTTATCATACAGTGTTTCGAGGAGAGAAAAGTTATCTTTCGGTGCTCTATACGCCCCTATCACCTGAAGAGGGAATTTATTTCCTTTATCCGAAATTTGTACACATAACATTTCATGATCCATATCAGCCCACTTTAAGAAACTAGCTATATTTTTGCGCACACAAATAAATAGCCCACCACCTCGCTTCCCCCGATCCCTTCTGTACATTTCGTAGGTCCCTTGAATTATTTCGCTACTATTTATGTCCTCATATAACCAAGATTCAGTTGCAATGACAATGTCCGGAGAATACGTCTCTACATGATTCCAAAATTCAATTAATTTATTTCCTAAACTCTGACAATTAACCTGCAGTAATCTTAGAGTCTTACCTCCGCAGCAAATATCTCGAAATAGCTCCTTCTGTTCCCATCGGCTGGCAACCTCTGGACCTGTTCCTCCTCACAAAAGCCGGCACGAACCGATGACCCTGTCATGTAGGCTCCCTAGGTTAATAGCGCCCCGTCGATTTAGATGCAGCCCGTCTCGGGCGAAGTCACGGCCACCAATCCAGCAGTCAGCTTCTACGTACACTAATCCCAGTTGTGCACATACCCAGTCCATGCGGTCATTTACAGTCTTAACTCGCCTTAACGGAACATCTCCCCGCCGAACAATGCCACTCATTATAATTTTTGCATTTCTAAACTTGCTTTTAGCTTTTCTGCCTAGTTCGTAGAGCTCCCCCATGATGTAATCAGCTGTAGCCCTCTTCTTCAAATCGTTCGTCCCAACATGTAGCAACACTTTAACTTTGTCACAGTCCTCTACATGTGATTCTTCTACTTGTTGGGCAAGCTGGTCAATTTTAATCCCCGGATAACACCGCACTTTCGCACCTGATTTCCTCGAGATATTCGCACTCCATGGTAACATTGAATCACCCATTATGATAACGTCATCCTCAGTTTGCTCCTGCACGCCCTCTTCCACACTGATCCCAGTAGAAAGCCGTTCAGTCACATCCTTCACCGTTTCTTCTGATTCACGAAGCTTTGCTCTAAGTTCCTGTATTATTTGATCCCTTGCTTTGATTTGCACCCTCAAACAGTCCGGCGTATCACATACTTTACAAAACCAATTTCCGACATCACAATCCTCCTTCTTGACCTTAATACAGCCAAAGTGAAACCATTTCTCACATAGTCCACACTCAACACCATTCTTCAATGTTTTACTGCACGTTGAACACTTTAAAGCTGCCACTGGATCATTTGCCTGATTCACATTTGGAGTAACAGGCCCTGGATTCACTTCCACTCCACCAATAACTAGCAATGCAGCTATCACTAGGGCTATGAACCACAAGTTGCTAGGTCCCGTACGCACACACAAACACCGGAAATCCCGACTACCCTTCGAATACCACAGTCCGATCCTCGCCCGATAACACTCCAGGGAACAACCCATTTCAGCACACCTGAGAGCTCGGGAAAAACACGACCTTTCATTTTGACTACCAACTGATAACTCCACTGATAACTTCACCCACTGATATTACAAGGTCTATCATTGATTTATGTCTTCCATCCCAGCTGTATCTAATTAATTTATGGCTTTCTCTCTTCTTAACCCTTTTGATGCCAATCTATTAATGGGTGGATATGCTAAGAATGCCAAGCCAAGTTTAGTGAAATTACAAGTGTTTGATAAAAATTATCTCCTATTGATAATTATCAAGATAGAATGTTCTTTGTTTTCTGTAGCAGGTAGACATATTTGTAACGTAATGGATGCTAATTAATTGATATTTCACTTTATTTTGTTAATTGCAAAAGTACTTTAAAAATATATAAACAAATAAATGAAATTCAAATTTTTTGATAAAATGTTGACAGCCTCTACACTCGAATTACTATCTTTTGTTATATACATGTTATTACTTATGGAAGGCTACATATATGTTCCAAATTTGGAGTAGTTATATCAAATCGTTTTCTAGTACGATCAGTTTCTACAAAGACATGCGTATATAGTAGTCTTCGCATTGCACAGTGTTATTTTACTTGCTACATTTGTGGTAACCTCTTCCCCATCTCTGGTTAAGGTGTCACTTGATTTATCATTGGAATCTGAACTTGGTGAATCACTGTCGATTTTGTCAGCGTAAATCCTACCTGTTTCGAAAGTATTCCTGTGTCTCGGCCTTGGCGTTCCTCTCGCGCAGGCTGCGGACATGGCGGAATAAAATTTTCACTGTCGTTATCAGAATAAAAGTCGTCGTCATCAGTCGAAAATTCACTCTCACACTCTTCACTTAGCATTAAAACATTAGTTATTTCCTCTTCGTTCAAAGAGCTAGCCATATGTATCACCAAGTAACGTAATTAGCTCCAAGCAAGAACATAAACGATCACAGCTTCAAAAGATGAAACATGCGCCAAGCCAGCTGACTGCAGCATGCTCAAAGAGTGCTTATTATTAATTCAATTGTTCACAGAACTTAAACACATCGATATATACAGAGTGAGAATGATTCCTGCGTTGTATTGGTTACAAGAGCAAAATCTCTGCGTTACTGGAAACATCGCTTAAATGTTTAGAAAAACGGGGCCGATAGATCGGCCCATGGCACTTTTAGCAGAGACTCCCTGGGTCAATAGATCGGCCCCCTGGCACTATAAGGGTTAAACCAGGTATTTTGAATTTGAAGACTATTTCGACTGCACATATCAAGCAGGTTTTCCCCTTCTAGATTTCTGTTTCCATAACCAAATGGACCAATCACTCCTTCTACACTCTCCCTTTTGCATCCCACCTGAGCATTTAAATCACCTATTGTTATAATGTTCTCCTTATCCAATTGGTTCTCAAGCGGTTCCAAGAACTTCTGTTTCTCTTCATCCTTGCACCCCGTTTGTGGGGCATGAACCTGCACTAGGGTTGGGATTTTTCCGTTTGAAGGTACCTGTAATGATTCTGTCGCTAATATATTTCATATCTGCAACAGAATCTACTTTCTTACTTAGAATAAAGCCCACTCCCTTTATGTGACCCTTTCCATTTACCACACCAGTAAAGGGTATATCCTCCTCTTAAGATTTCTTTCCCTTTCCTTTTCCATTTGGTTTCACTCAGACCTAATACATCCAGTTGCCTTCTTTCCATCAGATCTACAAGCTCTTCACATTTTCCAGTTAATGTCATTACATTCAGTGTTCCTATTCTCATTTTAGGGTTATTTTTCTTTATTCTGTTTTTTCCCACAGACTTACATTGCATAACATCAGGCTGGATGCCATCATTCCCGTCAATTGTAAGTCATGTGAGCTGTCCATTTTGGGTATTCTTTCCGAGGTTCGTTTTAACATTGAAAGCGCATTACTATTTACTCCTTTATTGGCTTGCTAGGCCTAACATATTGGAGGATTTTCTGTCAGGGTTGTCTCCCTTAGCCTTTGGTAGTCCACTACCAAACCTACAAGGCAGCAGATTGTACTCATATTTAACCCCCGAGTACTGGGTTGCCTCTTCCGCCATCTTTACTGTACCGAAGTCCATCTTCTCCACTGCAGATGCCGTTGAGGTCTTTGCACGTAACCCTGTGCACGGGGCCTATGTTATACCACATTGGACTGGGTCGTCACCAGAATTTACCTCTTCATATTAAGGTTAGAATGAAGAACATGTAGCACATTTGTTTTCTTTCTATTTTACTCAAGTCTACTTGAGTGATCCGAAGGACATTCTCAGCGTTACACCATCGAGCCTTGAGTGGATAGCTGGTCTTGAATTTAAGACTATACTTCTTTGTTTTGATAATTTTATTACATATGTATAATGTTCTGTTTTAATCTGTAACAATGCTTTCCATGTGTACTGCATACACTACTGTATATCTTATCCCATATAAGTTGAGAGTCAAGGTAAACAACTTCAACCACATGCGTAATGAAATAATACCTGCTGAATAACATCTGGTCAACTGCCTGCTCACTGCTAGGATGTCATTCCAAGTTCTAAAAAGTTGAAATTTGATAGTTATTTCGGATGAAACATCTCGTACGGTATATCAGTTTATTAAAGGTAGCATGTTCAGAAACATGATGTACCCGATACCTAGTTGAGGATATCGGCTACGCCAGCAGACATTAAGCCGTAGTTGAGGTTTTGGGAAGAGTTAAGAAAAGATAGCGCCCAGATCGAGTCAAGAGGAATGTCAGGATGACGTAGTAGGTCTAGGATCAAGAAGGCACTGACATCTGTAAGAAGATGGAATTATGGATAGAATTATGAAGCTTTATTAAGATCTGTATGGAACATGGTATTTAAACATCTTAGAAGAGGATATATAACATGCATTATATGTGGTAATAATTTAAAGGAAGTTAGATAACCCTTAAGTTATTTTATAACGGAATAGCCGAGATGATGAGGGTTCGAGATTATAATTGTGACGCGAGAGCATAGTGGTGGGGTGAACGCCATGTGTCTGCGCCAGGCAGATAAGGAAGAAGACAGTGCGGACACATTCAGTGGAGCTCTGTCAGCCGAGCAAGCAGGGTCGAGCAGTAGCGCAAGCCAAACGCATGGTGAAGGTCGCGTAGCGAACCGAAACTGTCACGGCAAAGTGTAGGCGACAGTTTCAACATCACCGAGCAGCGAACGGCAAGCAGGTCATTGATCCAGGCGGACTTGCCGAGCAAGCAAGCATAGACGGCCGGGATGTTAGAACAGCATTGCGAGTAGTTGGAGAACTTTATTCTAAGCTGCATTTCAACGCAGTCTGAACACAGTTTTTCTGAATAACATTACGACTATGCTTTTCATAACGCATTCCAAGTAACATTAACAATTTCAAGCAAACGGAATGTTGTAAGCATATGCACTGCTGAACATTAGCTCATGCATTAATGAAATTATTTCTTATGCAGTTTTGTAAATTACCGAGTATGAACACAACTACAGGGTGTTTCATAAACTTAGACACTCTCATATAAAATTTTATTTTACGAAAGTGAGACTTAGCAGTTATTGGAGACTGAACTTTCGACACTCAAACTGAACATTTAATGGAACAGTGGCGTAACGTAGAAGAGGAATAGGGGGTCCGCTGTTTCCATGAACTTTTTGGAGAGGATTTGGACAATATCCGCTATGGATAACCGGAAGTTCATCATGTCGGAGTAAACGCAGATAGAGACGCGATGGCACCGCAGAGCGATGGATTCGATTCCTGAAGAGAGGAGGTCCACCAGCTGATTCACTTGGGATTTTGAAGGCAATCGTCATTTCATGGATGGAATGATATTCACGCCGATCTTTCGAGAAATTCATTATGTAGGGAAAATCGACGATCTTGGAAATTTAATAACAGCTGATTATGAAAAGGTACTGTAAGAGTTATAACTACCTGATACGATTATTTTCATGAATACTGGGCACACATGTATATTTTTCTAATAGGAGTGATACGATTATTTAGACATGGTTTGACTTTATATGCTTCGAATTTTTGCTAGAATATGGCGTGACCATATGACATGGCAGGCATCATTATACGAAATTCTCACCATTGGTTGGCTTTATTAAGCAGATGTTTGGTCTTTTAGACAATTTTTCCAGCAAGGATATTTTTCATGAATAGTTTTTTTGTGTAACGAGTATTTCGAACTCGTGATCTGCAATTGATTATCTAAAATTACTTCGTCAGTTCATTGCATACTAGCGAGTGTGTATTATTCATCAGTAGGGATTTTTTTCCATTGGATTGTTTGGAGATATTAAGAAGTTATTCACTTTAGTGAATGAATATCGCTTTTATATGACAACTAGAAACTTGTTGATTCCTATCTGGTACATTCACTCATATAGTCTACGAGATGGGGTCTTTCGTATTTATACGATTGTATGGTGGCTACTCATCTTACCCATCGTTTAGGGCACTATCATGATTAGTCGACGAGGCGAGGTCTTTCGTATTTATACGACTGTACGGTGGTTACACATCTTACTTGCCATAGAGGGACTCATTTTTATCATCCGAGTGTACATGAGATTGTAAGTGAATCAAACAAGGAACTACTAGTCACATATCAGTCGAAATTTTGTTAAATAAAGTAACGATAAATGTCAGCAGGGTTACATTTGTAATTCTTGTTTGCCAATCCAATATTTTGTTGCTATACTCTTTTGAGAGTAATTTCAGTTTAACAGCTGGTACAGCAGATGCTTTTGATGATTTTCATAATTGTGTTTGATACCTTTGAGAAGGAGTTAAAGTAATTGAATCTTGTAAGATGAATCATTAATGGTCAGATTTATTTTAAGGCAGATCAGTATTGCAGATTTTGATATGAGAAATTATAGCACATTGGTGTTTTTCTGCGATGTGAATTATGAGAATTGTAAGAGAATTTATGCTATTTGAAAGCAGATCTTGAATTCCTAAGGTAAAATATTTTTTTCCAATTGTTTAAGAAGTTGTCTAGATGTGATCAGAGTAATTACAGTTATTGGAGATTGTGTGCGTTGATAATTTGAAGCCAGTTATATATTTTTTGTAGATCATGCAACATGGTTAAGTGAAGTTTGTGATAGGCATTTTGTAGAAGTTGCCATGTGATAGTAGCAACGTTGCTAATGTATTTTGAGGCAGACATGAGGTCGTCGTACCCAGTCTAGCGTAATTGTTGAGATTCATGCTGTATGTGCTGAATATTTATGGAGTTTTGTGGAATAATTGTTGTATTCAAATGTGATATTTGAAGAATTGAGGATATATAATGTCGTTGTGGATAGTTAGATCCAACGTGATGTCGTGAAGGCAATAATATTTTTTGGCATGATAAATTAAATACGAGATATAACTTGGAAGTGATAAAACTGTAAGACAACGTTCTATAAACCATATTAAAATTTTTTTTAGGAAATTAAAAAAATAAATAAAGTTGATAATACAAGATTTTCTGAGAATAATAATTAATGAAATAATAATCTGAGATTTAAGCATATTAACGATCTGACCTAATGAAATAAAAATCAGAAAGACTAGATGAAATAATGAAAATCTAAATAACCAGGAGAATGAAATTTAAATAAATGGATAAATTAAATTTTGGAATAAATCAATGAATTAAATAGATGGATGAATTAAAGATTGAATAAATAAACTGATTTAAATAAATTAATAGACGATTGTAATGATGATGAATAACTGCATTAGAAGGTGATAATTAACTAAAGAAGCTGATGATTAATGAATTTATATGGAATTAAATAAATTTAATTGAGAGATGAATTAAAGGAATTGCAACTTGAGTTGAGGATTTAAATGATGTAATGGTGATGAATTAATGATTCTGACAAGAATATGTAGAATTTTGAGATGAGAATTAATGTGAGAAATGTTTAATTTTGATGATGATAACGATGACCAATGAGCCGTGAATTTTCTGTAATTCACGAACAAGTAATTATGAATGACAATGTAAATAATGTAAATTAATTATTCAATGTTTAGGAGCATTTGACTAACATGTTCAACATTTAGATTATGCCATGCAAGCCATAAATTACGTGATGTTTAATATATGTGATTATAATATGTGTATGTTTAGACAGATTAATAACTTTTTCAAATCCACATTGATGATGTTAAATTAAAGAGAAATTAGGTCTCAGGTTTCACAAATGTCAGTGACGAAAGACATAGTGCTACAGTGATCCTGAGAACCCACAAGAACTTGAGAGATTTTTCTGTTCTATGTGGATAAAATATTTTTGATTAGAAAAGAGATGGTTCGATTTTTGGACAATGACAATTTAACGTTGGCATTCGACCATACTCTCAGGTAGGAGGTATATTTAAAATGTCTGTCTGACTATCCAAGTGAAATAAATTTGTTTTTATCTTAGTTGTGATCTGATGATGGTGTGATTTTCCTTTTTCTTTCCTTGTATTGAGTAAGGCTTAACCAGGAAAGGAGGTGGTTTGCTAGGAATTCAGTTGATGGCGCCCATTTATATTTGCATTTATTTTTATTAAACTTAAGCCCGTAACGACCCTAGAGATACTTTGTCTCGTGTTACCCACTACTTTTTCGATAACTCAGCTGAATTTCCGACACATTCCTTATTTGACTAGAGGTTCATTTAACTCCGCTCTGTCCTGGAACTCCAGGAATGCGATGTAATAGCAGATGGGTCATCGCATCCCCAGGACGAACGGGTACAATACGAAGCTTCGAGTAGGTCTTTAAGGTTACGAATGATGATAATTGGATAATCCCTTCAAAAAAGCATCCTTGCTGGATTCAATACTCGTATCATTCCATACTTTTGCAGAAACATGTCCCGCATTTACCCAAGTCTCATCTGTATAATAAATAGGCCTATCCTCCTCCCAAAATCGTACAATTTTACGCAAATAACACCTCCGCCAAGCAACAATTTTCTTCCTTTCGATGATTAGTGGTTGGCGACAGCTTAAATTTGAGCACTTCAAAAGCCTGCGAAGTGTCGTGCGAGAAAAATTCAGCAATGTATCGTCACTATTAATAGACGTTAGAATCTTATCGATTGTAGGCATTTCTTTCTTGAGAAAGAACTCGTGAACTTTCCGGCGAATCGCATCTTTTGTAAAGGCATCGTACTTGTCCAGTAACTGTACTTTGTTACTGGTTTTATTGGGCGAAAAATTCTTTCCGTACTTTTCAGCTCTCTTCGTGCACGATAAATACTTGCTACAGAAACGCCCGCTACTAACTTTGTCACTTCTTGGAGTGTGCTACTAGGATTTGCCCTATGAAAGTCTTTATAAATATACAGTATACACGACTAACATGTGGGATTGATGTCTGCGGGCGGAACTGTACAGCATGACGTCATAACATCCGCTCTTCCCTTGGCTGGACTTCCTCCCTCCGGGAACAAGACGAAAGGTGCATTACCTCACATTAAAACTAAAACCAAAGGGCTTATCTACGGGATTAATTAAAGAGAATAAAACAAAACATTGTACATTTGCCGTATTGACGTGAAGTTAAAGCCAGTTTACAATTGATATTCCAATCGAAGGTAGTGTGCTCATACAAGAGCTCTTCTTTGCGGCTCGAATTACAGTGCTCCGGTCTTGCTGACCAAGAAGCGAGATGGTTCCCACAGGTTTTGTACAGATTACCGTAGGTTCAACAAGTTAATAGAAAATGACAGTTATCCACTACCACGGGCCGACACCTATTTGGATGCCCTCGGTGGGGCCAGCTGGTTCAGCTCGATGGATTGTTATAGTGGCTTCTATTCAATCCCCGTTTATGAACCGGACAGGCACAAGCTGGCGTTCGTTACAGAAAACGGCCTCTATTCCTATACAAGGTTACCAATGGGCCTCCGTAACGCCAGCCAGACCTTCCAAAAGCTAGTGGATAAGGCATTTTCAGAGCTAAAATGGCGGTCGGTGCTCGTCTACATGGACGACATAACAGTCTTCTCCCAATCCTTTGACGAACATCTCGTACACTTGGAGGAGGCTTTCGCAAGGATCAGAGAGGCCAAATTAAGGCTTAAACCTGCGAAGTGTCAATTTGCCAGACAGCAGATTAACATACTGGGCCATATTGTTAACAGAGAAGGCATTATTCCCGACCCAGCGAAGACGGATGCAATAACGGGCATCCCGATGCCTACAAATCTGAAACAATTGCCTAGCTTCATTAGTCTGGCTTCCTATTACAGGAAGTACATCTATAGGTTCGCACACATCGCCCACCCCCTAAACTAACTCACACGTGAAAAGACGCCCTTCCACATTAAACAAGAACATATAGATGCCTTCAACACACTTAAGCAATTATTGACCACCCCACCATTACTGCAACACTTCCATAGTGATAGGCCCACATTTTTACACGTGGACGCAAGCCAGTATGGACTGGGAGCTGCCTTATTACAGGAAGATACGGAGGGGCTCAAACGGCCAGGGGCTTATGTCAGCAGAAAATTAACGGCCGTCGAAAACAGATACTGTGCCACAGAGCGTGAAATGCTGGCATTTTCATGGGGAGTGAACTATTTCCGGGTATACCTCTATGGTATCCAGTTCACGGTAATGACTGACCACGCGAGCCTGCTTTTTTGGGACAAATTCAAAAACCCAAATTCGCGACTCAATAGGTTTATATTCCGTCTTTACGAATATAACTTCGTGGTCAAGCATAAGAAGGGCGCTACACACCTAGATGCAGATAGGTTGTCTAGGCTGCCAGTAGCCGATCCCCCAGATGACAGTAAGGACCACGAATGGGACGATATGCCGACTTTTGCCCTTACGTTGGTTAACATAAAGCAGGAGCAAGAGCGTGATCCATACTTGAAACAGATTCTAATGGCACTAGAAAACTTGGAAAAGGTAGATTCCAAGACAGCACGGCTGTCTAGGCGATTTTTTCCTAGACAAAGACGGGGTACTGAAATTTAAACCCACAGCCATGCACGATAATGCACCTATAGCGGTTCCGGACTCATTGAAAGAGAGTATCATGACCGGACACCATAATAGCCCAATGGCAGGGGCACATTTGGGTACGCATAAAACATACCATAGAATCCGGGACAAGTATTACTGGGTAAACATGAAGGGCGACATAGACACCTTCGTAAAGACATGTCACACTTGCCAGCGATTTAAAACAAGACCTGGCAAACCTCATGGATTACTCAACCCTATTCCAGTAGGAGAACTATTCCACAGAATCGGGATAGATGTTAATGGCCCCATCACCACATCTGAAAAGGGTAATAAATACATACTTGTGGCCACAGAGTATCTTACCCGGTACATGATTACAAAGGCTGTTACCAAAGCAGACACGAACAGCATAGTGGAATTTCTATTTGACATAGTCACGCGATATGGCCTATTCCAAACCCCATTATCCGATTAAGGGACTATTTTCACCTCGAGAGTGCTCCAACAATTTCTGGAGATACTAAGGATAAGGGCATACACAACCACGAGTTTTTCCCCACAGACCAATGGGCTCACAGAAAGCATGAACAAAATTATCGGGACAGCATTAGCCAAGTTCACGGGGGACACAGGGACAGACTGGGATAATTATCTGCAGCCTATCACATTCAGTTACAATACTTCAATATCCACGGCCACAAAACACTCTCCACACTTCCTGTTGCACGGCTATACACCCAGAAGTCCCATAGACAACATATGCATCCCCCAGGACACTGTCACAGACAACGCGGCCCGGTTAGAGTATTTGCAGATAACTCGCATGAAGGCCAGAAAAAACATAACCGCGGCACAGAAGAAACGAAAAGAACGGTACGATCGTCAACGGAAGAGCGTGGAATATACACCCGGGCAATTGGTTATGGTTTCCAATTCCGCCCGTAAGAAGAACGTGTCCGAGTTCCTCCTACCACGTTGGACAGGTCCCTTCAAAGTCTGCAGGAAGGTATCTGACCTAAACTATATAGTGAACATGCGGCATGGACACAAACTCATTAAGGACACTATACACGCCCGCCGTATGAAAGCGTACCACACCCGGAAAACAACACTCATACGTAAGGGCGGGAACACTGCGAAAAGGAAAGGAAGTGACTCCGCTGGCAGACAGGGCAAGAAAGCCAAGAGATCGCCTTCGAACCCCGAAGACCTCACCAGGATACGATCCTGACACAGACATCTAGCTGCCACACATGCAACCAGAGGCCAGGACACACAAGCACAAAAACGATTGGGCCACACAATCATGAACACAGGAAGGTTCTTTTACATACGGGGAATACATGTATAAGCACATAAACTACACACGTCTGGCACAGATAGCATCACCACGATGGTAGGGCAAAAACATAAGGCGCGGTCATCATGAAGAAAAGTAGGGCCTCGTGAAAATGTATGTCAGAAACACTCACATAATTTGTGACGAGGTCGCGGCATGAAGGCTGTATACTTCAAATGTTCACTGCCGGAAAGGAAATAAGACCTCGGCAGCGCTGTTATCACATGAGGTAACCCAACACTTTTGCATGCTCAGCGCGAGTACGTGACACACTGGTCGGCTGAAGGCACTCACAGACAGCCCAGTATTACAATCGACAGAATATCATTCACTAGGGGATTCAAAACCACACTACGCCCACAAATTAAGACTAGGGCCAACCAAAATTCGTACAGACAACATACATGGGACATACATGCAGGGGCATAGGCCCGTTCTAAGGTACTCGCCATAGTAGCCTACTTAGGGCATTAGCGACCCCGGGACTACCAATAGGGGACGTACCGGGAACACCAGGCCTCCACGGAGACCACAAAATACTTTTTTTTGGACCATGGCGCCTGAAAGCTGAAAACGGGACATGCCACGGGCACAGACAAACGCTCACACAAAGTAGGTAGCACCACATCTCTACGGCCAAAAATTATGGCAAAGTAGATTACCCCGGACATACAATAATACAGCAATACACAATGGGGAAGTAATCACGGAAACAAATTCCCAAACAAGCTTGTAGGCGAAAAAAAGGTGACAAGTTAGCACGTTGGCCTTTCTAGAATGCAAACACATGTCAACATACAGACAGTGGTGGAAGTCACGTTTTGTTACCCTTCCTGCATATCATTGAAGACTTTCCGTACACAAGGACACTAAACAAATATACAAAAAAACACTGCGCTGCAAATAAGCGAATTCCAGCGTGTTGCCACACACTGTTGCCGGAAGGAATTCTTGTAGCAGTAAGACGTGACAATGACATACAGACTTGATGACACCAGCATAAAAACAATAACAATGAAGATATACGGTGACAACACGGATGTTGATACAGGAAGTAAGCGCGGCATTACATCAGGCTCCGCGTCACATATTACACAAACATTGCAGACCAGATTGATCTCGGTAGACAGACTAGTATTTTAGGAGACAGTAGGTGCTATATGGCATCTCAACTCAGCCACCGTAAATCCCAAAGAGCGGGTAGAAAACACATAGCGACCAAGAGAGGATGACACACTACAATAGGAGTAGAGGTGGATAATGCCATCAGGATGGCCATGGTACCAACTACGGGCTACCATCCCCATACCCTTCCTCCTACATACCCTATTACCTGCAACACTATCCAACACAGACATACAGATACATAAAAACACCTACACTACATTGCAAAGTATACATCGGTGTTGATAGACTTCATGTTTCTCATAAATTAAGTTTTGCTACACCTTGGCCCCGAACGCCTACACCTGAGTATTAGTGGTGATTCGGAAACAAATATCAAGCGGCAATGCACATCTCTATATAGAGAGATGAGGCCATACTGATACTAACAAATATTTTATTAAATAATCCCGCATGCAAGGGACACCAGGGATGGTATTACTATTACACCCGCATGACATTTTCAAATTTTGCACACCTGGGAAAAACCCACCCCATCCACTCACAGTAAATACCTCCTAACAGCATCATCGGCTCCCGGCCACCATAAACATGGAGTCCAACGATGCACGACCCCCTCCCACCACGCTTTAACCCCACTCAGCAAATAACACCCCCGGATCCTAATAACAAGGGACCAAATGCCCTATAAACCTACTAATACCTCCAGAAAAGTACCAAGGCATCACCGCTGGAAATCCGACACGGCAATGACAGGCCTGAAGTAGTCACTGCATTTTGAAGATTCTACAACCCCAGAACACTAGGAATTTTTCATAATTACATAGTACACAAAAACATATTTACAAATCACACTTATTTTTTAAAGGAATCTGAAATCACACTAGATGGTGATGAGAAGGTAAAAGGAGAGCAGAATCGCCACACAAGGACAGAGCTGGAGAAGGCGGTGATGAGGCCTCACCCAGTTGAATGACTGATGGACGTAAGGTCGAAGCGCCGATGACTCAGTGCGGCCAAGCTTCGGAATCCTGGGAAACCTAGCCTGTTCCCTGGGACGAAGAAACTTACACCCATTAGGCACTGCGGTCGTCGAAGCCAGACCTGCAGGGGAGACTTTTTGACGGCTAGTAGGAGAATTAGCCAGCTCCATACTAAACTCAGGAGACGAACCTAGAGACGACAAACTTGGACTAGACTTTTAGTTAGCGTGTAATATAAGTAGCGTTCCTAAGGCGGGGAACAAGTCTTCCGTTCGCGTGAAGTGAAGCAGTGCCTCGGGATTCAACGGGACCAATCCTAGGCACGCCAAGTCCTCATTCCGCGCAGTGAGGTGAAGATTATTTAACAAATGATATATGATAACCAATGAATGAGAAATAATGCGTATGGAATGAATGCGGTCATTCGTCCCGTGCCCACATAAATGGATGACACCGAGTCTCCAGAGCTTAAATGTTAACGCAACGGGCGGCCAGAGATATTAAATGGGTATGCAACGGGCTGCCAAAAGGGGTTTTGTGGGCAACCCAGCAATAAACACCAAATGGCGAATAATGCCAATGTAAGCATGCATAAGACCAACGGAAAGGATATCCGCGCCGAGGCGTTTGCTCCTTAGCAACGCAGTCGCACAGGCCTATATTAGTTATTAAGAGGGGGAAGTCGACAGTTAGTTTAGAGGAGGGGACTACGGGCTCCTGTTGGTTTCCGGTCACAGCAGGATGTCACAAGGGCACCTCGGAAGGGAGACCGACCGAGGGGAGCCTCCGTCAAAATTTTAGTATATAAGATACAGTTCCATTTAAAAGGCAACTTAGATTTAAGCAAATTTAACAAGCACTGTTGTAAAACAGTTGCTACAACATATTTCGGCATTAGGTTAAGGATTATCTCGGCATGTACATACAAATATATTTTTTTATAGTATTAATTCATTCATTCATTCATTCCATTCCTGACCCGGTCGGAAACTGGAAGCAGGCTGTGGATGTTCATTTTTCATTAATTAATATAATTTAGGTTAAGCACTTTTAATTAAGACAGAGCGTTCAGCACCTGGCAACTAAAACCGTTACCAGGGTAAGACCGACAACACATTGCAAAAACACGCATATGCGACGCGAACGCAACATATGGCGTTCGGCACCTTATAGGGTAAGACCGAACAACATTCAACGGCACATGTAATGTGAACGCGACACAGAGCGTTCGGCACCTGGCGGCTAGACGTTGCCAGGATAAGTCCGATAAATCGATAAAGTAACGATAAGAAAACATAACAGGGCAGAGGCACTGAAGCCGTCCGACCCACCAGCGAGGTAAACGGTACAGCCACTGCAGCTGACCAACCTCGATGACACACGAGACGCTGAAGAAGGCTCAGGGACGGTAACACCGTAACCCGACCCTTAAACGGCGCTGCGCGATAGGTGCGCAATATATATATTTGGCCAAGGGTATTGCTAACATGTTTTTATATTTCAGCAAAAGAGCTCCAACACTGCACCAAGGAGTGGAACCCAAAAATGATCATGGTAGAAGGTAAGGTGGACCACCGAACAAGCACACACTCATACACTGTTATACACTGAGGAGACATAACAATACACACAAAGTCATAGCCGGCATAAGAAGGTATAGAGTAATGCAAGATAAGAAGGCGCCAGACAAAAAACAAGACGGACGACACGAGTGTATTGACAGACTATAATACCTGTAATTTTGATTCCAGAAAGTATACACGCCGACACAAGAGGCGATATGAAGATTACGCTAATGACTACATGTATTTTTTACTTCTCCAGTTTACAGACGGCGGCACCAGATACATGACACTGGTGACGATCATTTCGCTGCCATACAGCAGCAACATGTTTTTTGGGCCATGCTATTAATATGTACCATCTTTACTCGCTAATTTGTACTCATTCTAACACAATCCAACACACTCACCACCATTCTTTTACAGCTCTACTCCAGAACACAGAAATCTGAACAGCAAGGTTGATACCTGTGGGGTATCAGGCTTACTGACAGATCAACAAAACACAAAAGCGTCAAAGATGTGACGCAACATACGGCAATGAGGGCGCAACCAATTTGTGGCGGCGACTCTCACTGTCAAGTGTGAAGGCATTCACCCACAGAGAATGATTCACAGGATAGGGGTATATATCAGCGGCACGACCACTAAACTGCACCGGGAAACGGCCGGACAGGATTAGCCATGAGACGGCACATGAATACAAGGGTAGCGTGCATGCAAGGTACAGTAGATATGGCCGTCTAGGTATAAAATAATTAAGATAGATATAAGTGACTAATGTAAAAGAAAATACTGTAATACTGTTAAGAGGCACCTCACACAAAATTTGTTACCAATGATGCCACACATTGTAAACACACATATTTTTATTTATCACACACATGTACACAATGACTTTCCTTTCTACCCTTCTAACTTAAATTTTGTAAAAATGTCTTATCTCACCTCGAAATTAAAACTAAAACTATAAAATATGACCTAAATATCTATGAAATATGACATGAATTTTTGGGATAGGTAGAGTATCACTAACATACAGTAAACGTCTTAAGTGCCAAAATAATTTTCCAGTGTATTAGACATGTGATATTTTGATTTTACAAGTGTTTTTTATAAGTTAATTATGTGTATTTGCAATGTATTTTATGCCAATAAGTGTTAATAATGTGTATATCTGGCTGATGAAGAACAACATTATTTTTCGAAACATGTACCAGTACCAAACAGTGCTAATAATATTACTAGTATTGAAAAGACGGAAATAAGAGTAAGTCGTTAAATGGAATTTAAATTCAATACAGACCATTATGGATAAAAACAATTTCCTTGTTTGCTAATTGCTTCAGAGCTAAATATATCTACTGGAGTGACATCCTGTTGAAAGGCGGAAGCACACTATCGACATGTTCCGTGACCTCATGCGTATAGTGTCGCAATCCAACTTGTCCAGAAAGATTTGCTAAAAGACGTCCGTAGAGCGCCTTCTTGAAATCAGTATTAATATTTTGCAAAAGTTCCGCCTAATCAATACCTTTATTGTACTAAATATAAATAATCACTTAGTGGTCATTGGTACATGTTTCGGGGCCTAATTGTTTCGGAACCAGAATGAACCATTCAAATACTAAAATTCTTGGAATCAGATCTTCTAAACCTGCTATCTGCCTGTTCCGGGAAAAGAAAGAAAAATGTATCTACTACACTATTCGGAACCCTGTGTTTGAAACTTGACACAAATAACACGTACCTTTCTAACGGCGCCTCAATTTAAACAAAAATGCTGAAATTATACCCAAATATGACCTTATAACACTAAAATATGACCAAAACAATAAAATTGGCCGAAATATGCATTTATAGGCAACATCAAATTGCTTTAAACGTGGTCATTCAGACTTATTATTCAGATTTCGGGTAAAATGAGCTCGGGAAAAAATATGACTTTTCCTTAACATCCGAGCCTTAATAATCATCATCATCAAAGTCCCACTCCAGTCACCCGGGTGTGGTTTACAAGCTTCCTCCACTCCTTTCGGTCCTTCCATTTCTCCTGTTCCATCACTTCTGCCACATCCAATCCAGCTTCTCCAATGTCCTTCAAAATTTGGTCCAAACACCTTCTTCTCGGTCTTCCAACTAGTCTCTTTCCCTTGACTTCTCTTTCTAATTCCCTTCTTGCTATTCTTTCTTTACCCATTCTTTTTACATGTCCGAACCAACGTAACCTTGCTTTCTGTATCTTCTGATTTAACGGTTCCATATTTAACTCTTCTCTGATTTTAGTATTTTGAATTCTATCCCTTCTTGTCTTTTTAGCATAAGTTCTTAAACATTTCATTTCTACTGCTTGTATCTTACTATTTTGCTTTTTATTCGTTATCAGTGTTTCCAGTCCATATGTTACAATTGGTATGAAATACTGTTTATATAATATTAATTTCGTTCTCTTGGGTACTTTGTCATCCCATAAAAGTTCTCTGACTTGTTGATAAAATGTTGTGCCTTTACTTAGTCTGTTATTAATTTCAATGTTGATGTCATTACTTCCATTTATAGTGAAAGTAGGAATGCAGGAATGAAATAGTTGCATAGGTTAATTGAATTGGCATGGGATTTAGGAAAGGTACTGTACCCAAATTCATGGTTTGAACAATACCAGAATGACTCATTTATTTTAACCATAGAATTTTGAAATGTTTGGGAGCTGGACATTGGACAAGAGACCAGTTCTGACGACGAAAATCACAGAGAAAGGGTGTTGTCCAATGAGGATTTAGTTAGTTGACCAAGAAGGCAATAAGAAGCAAAGTAAGATATGATTGGATACCCTGGAAGGGTAGACTACATGCTCAACGAAAATAGGTGTCCATGGGTGATAGCTTGTTGCTATGCAGACGTCACGTGATAGTGAGGAGCAATGAGATAATTTGTTATAACGTTACCAGCCCAAGCAATTATGCTATTTTTAGTATATTTAATACATTTATGGATTGGATAAATACGAGAGAATTATTTAAGAATTAATAATGAAGAGATTCCTGCAGATATTTGGTTTAGAATGGCAGAATTAAGTAATAAGGAAATCAGCTCCCAATTCACGCGCAATTGATAGGTGAATCTGGAAGGGGTAGCGAAGAAGACACCATCGGCGGCCATTAGGGAGCAAGGTTTATCACGGTGACTACCGACGAGGGAAGACGTTATGTCTTGCGCTCCGTGGCGTATTGAAAAGTATTGCACTACTAGAGAAATTGTTAAGATAAGTGATAGAAATGATATCAAGTAACGATATAGTCACGTGTAAGTGCAGGGAAAGAAGCACAAGTGATTTGAGAGAAATTTGAGAATTTTAAGTCGTATATGTGAGGAAGGTTGGTGAAGTTTCGAACAAAGAAATACTCTAAGTATCGCGCAATGTTAACGAGTGACTGTGTGCAAGATAAAATGGAAGTAAAAACTCTGTGAAAATATAGTAAGCATGCAACAAAGATTTAAAATAGACACGAGGGATACCAAGTGAAATTAAACAATTTGTAAGACAAGCGATATTTTGTGAAAATGGAAAATTACATCGAAATGTGATTAAGAGGGACATGTGAATCTACGAAGGAGTCGATGGACTCGTGCTAAACATGCAAAGGGAAATGTAGCCTAAAATCATGGTCTCGGGAATATTTATAAGTGACTACGGATAGATTGGAGTCGAACCAAAGACATGATATTTACGGTAACTTCGAAGGAGCATAACTACATTTAACATCATGAACTATCTAAGAACAAGAGTATGAACGAGCGACTACGAGAACTTCTAGTGTTCGGGTTGAAGCACAAGAGAGAAACAGAGATCAGGGGTTCGAACAGGGGTCCGAAGGCGAGACGGAGATCCCAGCGAAGTGAGCGAGGCGACCGGGAGATTCAATTTGGGACGAGCTCGGCTAGATGCACCAGCGCGGGTGAGACGATTCATCGCAGAGTTGCATGGAGTACGGCATCTGGCAGTCGAACACAGGAAGATGCTTGAAGCAAGAACATCCAAGCGTAGAGCTATCGTTTGACAACTATAACTCTACTAAAAGTAAGAGAGTTCCAGTATGTAGAGATGTGTACATGCCTATTTAGTGTGACCATTTCAGACTGTATTTTGCTGTCGTATAGCAAGTTTGGAAGCGACGTTTTCTAAATTCAGTTTTGTCATCTTAGATGGATATTTTATTTGAAGTCAGTTCATTTTACTTTGGAGTTATATACGTTTCGTCAGGTTGGAAGATGATTGAAATTTATAGAGGGACTAGGTGAGTCCTTAGTTCGATGCTTATGCATTTTGAATTTTCATTACTTTGAAATATATGATGATTTATTATGATGGAAGATTTTCTCTACTTCGAATGATTTTCACCACTTCGAGTGATTTTCACTACAACGATTTTCATATTGGATTTTCACATTTTCATCGAGGATTTTCAAGAAGGATGTTCAACATTTTTATGGAAGGATTTTCACTTCATTATGATCAAGGATTAAGGATTAAGAATCCTCATTAAAAATTTTCATCGGATTTTCAGTTATTGGAATTTAAATATTAATTGAAGATCGAAATTATTTTCGACTTGATATTTAATTATTTTGGGATTTTGAGAAATCCTATTTTAGGTTTTCAGATTTTCGTATTTAGGATCAAGATTCTTTTTGATCTTGATTTTGATTAATCAGATTGGGATGTTCATCTGATATTTAAATATTTTATTAGATTTTGAATTTCATTTTTATTTTATTTATGACTCCGGTCAAATTCTGAATTTAACTTGGAGACTTTAACAATTCAGTGGATGAGTTTTGAAAACTATAAGAGAATGTTTTGAGAGCATTGAAGAATGCTGATGTTAACACAAATACTATTTAATGTGATACTGAGATTGAACTGAAAGACTTAGTCGATTTATATTTAAAAAATGTATGCAACGAAGATAAATGTTTTTAGAACAGAGGTATTATAGGAATGTTACAATAGTGATGGAGAAATGTTGCGGAAGAAAGCTTGATGCTTTGCAAGATTGCTATTGAAGTATTAACAGTTTATCGAGTATACCAGTGAACAAAACTTAGAAACATCGTAGAGAGATATGGAATTCAGCTGAAATTTATATTTTGAAGCAACGCATATTAGGTATTTGAGTTATGGTTGGGCATTTGATTTCAATTATCATTGAAACGATGAAGGAAGACGTTGTAATGATCTAGTATCTTGTGTTACCTTGCCCAGTATAGTAATTATGATGAAGGTGTACAGTAAGAGATGTAATACACCCATTGTTTAGAATGGAACATTGGCATGTGCTGTAAGAGCAATCTGGCAATGGAGCTTGTATTGAGGGAGGCTCTATACGGAAGCTGTTGAATGGAAATCTCCATCTGATATTACGGGGTGACCAATGTAATTTGTGTTAAGAGGGAGGCCCATGTGATAGTGAAGTTTTACTGTAGTTGAGACAACGTTGTGTTCTATTAAGGAAATGTTGGTCAGTGTGCAGTGGAGAGTTGAATCCACACGCATTTGTCGCGTAGATAGCGATCAGCTGTGTGGAGCGGAGGTTACAGCTTGCCCCACAAGTAGTGTTCTGGTATTTATAAAAGAGAAATCTTACGTATTATTATTATTGTTATTATATGATACACAGACTACTAGAAGTTTCCTAAACAGCAGTCTGAACTTAAATGATTGGACTATGAAGCCCAATTTAAGTCATTAAACCCAACGTAAACATAATGGTTAATGGAAATCTTTAACCCTAGAACTGCGGACCGTCTTCCAGGAAGACGGTGTGTTGTTTAATCAAGTGTGACGGTCTCGGTATTCAAATATAGTACTACTGTTAGCTATCAGATGGCACTAATTTCAAGTCATGCTGGTTCCCGATGCTTTTATCTTTTGTTGTGTTACTCTTTGACAAACAAATGACAATAAGCAGGCTATTATTTGGCTGCAGAAGTGGAAGTACTTTCATGTTGACATTGAAGTTGCATTGAGCAAAATGGCAGCCAACTAGCCTATGTAGATGATTCAGAAATTGAGCGCTTTTTCTCGTAAATAACAGGAATTATTTAAAACTGGTTCCTGAAATAGTAACAAAAAACTGTGAACTTTTCATTTATGAAGTGTCTGACAAACATTTAACTTGGCAATATGGTTTTCTAGAGCAGAAAAGACAATTTTTATTTTAATTTTTATAAAATACTTTTTATGATTAATTCAAACTGATGAGTCTGAATGATTCGCCTCTATAAAAATAATATAGAACAGTCTTTCAGCTTTCTATTGATGTATGATAAGTCATAGGCCTATTCATGAACACAGTCTGCTTACAGAAAAGGCAGAAGGTGAATTTCTCATATATGTGCATAAAAAAGAAATGTCATATTGTAAAAATAATTTTCTTTTTTAGTAAATAACAGGAATTATTTAAAACTGGTTCTTGAAATAGTAACATAAAACTCTGAACTTTTCATTTATGATGACTTGGCAATATGGTTTTCTAGAGCAGAAAAATCATTTTTTTAAATATATATATTTCTTTTTATAAAATACTTTTTATGATTAATTCAAACTGATGAGTCTGGATGATTCACCTCTATAAGAATAATATAGAACAGTCTTACAGCTTTCTATTGATGTATGATAAGTTATATTCATGAACACAGTTTGCTTACATATACCAAATTCCCTTTAGTGTGTATTTTATGGGAATTTACTGCAGCATTTGACAGATAAACCTGCAGCAGTTCAAGGGTTAAATCCATTAGAAAATGTATAGACATTGTACAACATAGAGATGACACTACACATTAAGGATAGATAATGTGGTCATAGATGTATATAGTGTAGATAATTGATATTTTAGTAAATATGTAAAGTTTATTTATTGTTAATATATTATTATTACATTTAATTATTAAGAATAATTAATACAGCAAGTTTTAGGAACGGGATTTTAGGATCACTATGTATAGATTAACACATAGCGATTGTGATAGCGAGAGGCCGTCGCTAATTAAATTCTTTTAGTTGAGTTTCCTATTATATTAACATTTTTTTCGATACGATCCTGAATCCTAGGACATAGCAGGTACAGGCTACTTGATTTGAAGCTTAATATTTTATTTTGAGCATTTGCGAAGTCGAATATGACTGGATATCATAATATGAGGGTTCTTGTTACATTCTTTGTTTGCTTTGTTTCCGACTTTGGCCAACTGTGGACCGCATGGAACCTAAGGTTTTCTGGTCAATTTTTTCTTCTTTTCTTCCCAGAACCTCTTCATTCTTTCACTTCTAATCTTTCTCTGCTCCTCTGTTATTACCAAATTTGGCCTGTGTTGTGGTGGTTTTTCTATGAACGTCTTGATATTGTCAACTAGGCTTCGAAACGTTTTCCTATCATGAATGACAAGTTCAGTTAGTCCAAATTCAATGGCGTCTCTTTTGACCTCTTCTACCCATTTTGCAGTAGCTTTCAACCCTGTGATGTATTAAAAAAAATTCTTTGTCAGCCGGTTTCCGTCCATTCTCATCAAATGCCCGTAAAATGTTAGCCTTCTTTCACGCATCGTGACCACAATGGTTTCGGTATGCATATACAGATCTTCGTTTTTCCTCTTTTTCCATGTTCCGTCATCATCTTTCCGTGGTCCGAGAATTTTCCTCAGATTCCTCCTTTTCTTTATCTCAAGTGCCTTCAGCTCCCCTTTCTTGTTCAGGGTTAGACACTCGGAGGCATACAGACCCTCTGGCTTTACCACTGTACTGTAATGTCTGAGTTTGGCTTTGTATGATATTGCTCGTTTGTTATACCTGTTCTGAGATAATCTATAGGTGAGGTCCAATTTGCGTGCTCTTGCCTTGTTTGCATCTTTATCCAGTCCATTGGGTTGTATCCATTCCCTAAGATATTTGAACTTATCAGTTCTTTTGACAGTTCCATGTTCCACCAGCATATGTCTCTCTTCTCAGTGTCTGTATTCCACATACTCAGTCTTTTCATATGATACCTTAAGACCTGTTTTCTCAGCTATTTCGTGCAAAGTGTCCAGCTTCTTTCGTGCATCATCTTTGTTATGAACTAAGAGGGCAAGGTCATCAGCAAAAACCAAACATTTAATTCCCAGGTTTTGTCCTTTCCTCCCAAGATGTATACCCTGAATTCCTTCTGCTTCCAAAGCCTTATCCCAATTTCTCATGATTTTCTCCAGAACGATATTAAATAGTATCGGTGAAAGACCATCCCCTTGTCTGACTCCTGATTTTATTTCAAAAGGATCAGAGACTTCTCCATAAAACTTGACTTTGGAGATGGTACCAGTTAGTGTTTGTTTTATTTCTCTTGTTTTCCTGTCAATCCCAAAATCTTCCAATGCAGTAAATAGAGTCTGCCAGTCAATCGAGTCGTATGCCTTTTTGAAGTCAACAAAAATGACCACGGTGTTCTGACCTCTCAAAGCTCTTGTTCTGAGAATGTTTTTGAGGTTGAATATTTGCTCCACACATGACCTCCCTTTCCTAAAGCCAGCTTGGTATTCACCAATTAAGTGGTCTACTTGGTCTTCAACTCGGTTGAGCAGTGCTGTGGAGAGTATTTTGTATGTGACTGGGAGTAGAGAGATACCTCTGTAGTTGTTGATGTCCATCCGATTACCTTTTTTGTGAAGTGGGTGTATGAGAGCACATTTCCAGTCTTCTGGGATCCTTGCAGTTTTCCAGATTTCTTCTATAATATGATGGATTGTTTTTGCTGTGATCTCCCCTCCGAACTTCCACATTTCAGCGATGATCCCACCTTCACCTGGTGCTTTGTTTTTTTTGATCTCTTTGATAATGTGCTTGATCTCATTTAGAGTTGGTGGTTGGGAATCAGGGTTTTCTTGGGATATATTCTGAGCAACCAATCTCTCACCTGGCTCCTCCCCATTCAGCAGAAATTTGAAGTAATCAGCCAGAAGCTGACAGTTTTCCTTATCACTCATTGACACACTACCATATCTTAGTTTGAAGCACAAACTTGGTGGCTGATATCCCTGTAGTTCTTCTTTGAAGGTTCTGTAAAATTCTTGGCTTTTTCTGTTTAAAATCTTCTTCTATTTGTTCTATCCTGCGTCTATCATAATTTCTCTTCTCTGTTCTTTAGATCTTTGCTGTTTATTTCCTTTCTTCCCTAAATTCTTCCCATCTCTTCTCGGTCTTGTTTGAATGCTATTTCTTCCAGAATTGAAGTCGTCTTTCAAGAGCCTCATCACATTTTTCACTCCACCACCTGTGTTTTAGTTTCCTCGACGGCTTTCCCAAATCATCAGCTGCTTTAGTTATTGATTCTCTAATCTCTTCCCAGGTGTCCATATCAAGCTCATACAAGTTCTCGATTTATTTCTCCTCGTTTTGTTGAAGAAAATCAGCATTTATTCTGGGCTTCTTTGTGGCTCTTGGCTTGGGCTTGTTTGGCTGGAACCTTACTTTAATTTCTGACAGATAGTGGTCGGAGTTGATGTTTAGGCTTTTCCTTACTTTGACATTAACATGGTGTCCACAGAATTTTCAATGTCAATTTTCCTGACTTTTACTGACTTTTCCTGACCATTTTTCAACAAAATTCCTGACTCGGGAAGTCATTGTAACATTGGAAAAAAGGTTTTTTGAGCAATTTTTTTTATTTTATTTGCAACCTCCACCATCCCCATAGCTGCCCCAATGCTCGCCTCTTTATTCATTGAAAATACAAAATAAAGTAAATTATAATGCAATAATACATAAATCGAAGTATTTAATAAGCTAAACTATAGTGATGGGGTCGCCACATCACTACGCCTACGCCAAAAAAAGCGTACAAAAAATAGGTAAAAGAGGTTTTTACTATGAAGCACTGTAAAAATGGAAAATTACCATAATGTCCAGTGAGTATTTTATCTTCAGAGATTAGTTGAACTAGTAACATCAAAGTATGGCTGTAAAACACAAAATACTGTATGGTTAATATAAAATTCCTGACTTTCTAATACTTTTCGCCATTTTTTCCTGACTCACGCCATTATTTCACACCTTTTCCTGACTAAAACAAAATTCCTGACTTTTCCTGCCTGTGGACACCATGATTAAGGATTTCCTTACGATTCTGGGCTGTTATAGCAACATGGTCTATCTGGAACTCTCCTATCATCTTATTAGGAGATACCCAAGTTTTCTTCTTGCTCAGTAATGCCTTGAAATGTGTGGACATGAGCTTCAGATTGAATTGTCTACAGAACCCTATTAGTGTTTCTCCATTTTTATTTGTTCTCTTATGTGCTGGGTACTCTCCTACTATTTTTCTGTATTTTTCTCCCTACTTATCTGGGCATTGAAGTCACCAACCAGAACTTTAACATGGTGTTGGGTAATTTTAGAGGTTGTATCTTCAAGTGTTTCCCAAAAGTCTCTTACCTTCTCCGGGTTTTTCTTGTTATCATTTATTGGGGCATGTGCGTTAATAATTGTATAAGCTTTGTTTCCAGATTTAATGGAGAGAAGAGAGATCCTCTCAGATGATGAGGAAAAGCTTATGACAGACTCGGTAACATCCCTTTTAACTATGAAGGCCGTACCTAGAATCGTTGCATTGGGAGTGTATTTTTACCCCAGGTTTTCGCTTATAGATTCTGAAACCTTCAGATTCCATTGGATTTTTATCAAGGTATCTCGTCTCTTGTAATGCCAGTATACAGATGTTCCTTTCATTCAAGACGTTAGTCAGTTGTTTTAGTTTTCCAACTTGTAGAAGCGTATTGATGTTCAGCGTTCCCAGCAGATATTTTTGCCTTGTTCGTACCTTCTGCGGTGAGGTTCTGGGAAGCTCCAACTCTTCCCCACATGATTGTTCAGGATCTCAAGAATCAAAAGGCCTGGTTGCACCGCTCTTCGCAGTGGTGGATTTCTGTTTCCGGCTGCCCCCTGGAGTAATCTTTCCCGAAAGTGTTTCCATCATGCCTTATGTCGAAGTTAATAGGGAGGGCAGGCATGGTCTGCTCCTCGTGTTTAAAACTGAGGTTGTAAGCCCCAGAGTTGTATCGGCTCTTCTGCCCTCTAAACCGTTGGGACTCGTCCTCTTCCGCCTTAGAGACCGTTGACCATTTCCTTAAACTGATATATGGACACCATATACCGTTTACTCTTATTCTCCCGAGCACTGGGATGCCTCTTCCGCCATAAACACTGTTCCATAGTCCATCTACTCCACTGTTTACACCGTTGAGGACTTCACCGTAGCCCTGGCAAGGGACCCTTGAAACACTCACACCTACACGCTGGAGTTGATTTAACTTTAACTACCCCCATTAATATTGGAAATATCTGTTCCCGTAGGAAACAGGATGTAAAATGATCCAATTGAGCTATTTACATTAACAAATTCACAAAGAAATTTGATACAATGGTCCGGATAGCTCAAAACAGTTGCCAGCATATGTACTTCACAGTATGTACTAGCCACGCGTCTTGGTGAGGTGTACCATAAACAACTGAAGAGTCCATTGGTACACTGGGGCGAAACGCTGGCAACTGTTTTGAGCTAGCCGGACCATTGTATCAAATTTCTTTGTGAATTTGTTAAAATACCCCCATTAACACAAACCTACAAAATTAACTGCCTTTAAATACAGGCCACATGTGATTTTAACTTTAATTTCCCGACTTTGAATGGGCACCAAGGTTGACCTTATGGGTCTTCCTGAATAAAATAGAGTAAGATAAATAACTGTTTCCCCGGCTTTGAAACCCCTTTTTCCCAGACGTAGAGCATTTGAGCATGAGTTCGCTGATGTACCAGGATCAAGCAAGACAGGAATAAACACACACAAGAAATTAACAGAAAACAATCTATTGGCTGTACTCCGCATATATACATAAATTTACAACAAGAAAATACCCTTCAATGCACTTTTAATAACTTTCGTACAGTACCTTGCCACTGAATTTACGCTCTTAGAGCAACAAACACTTACGGCCATTATAGACCTAGGCATAACAGCCTCCTATTTTACTTGTACAGTTCGTACACAAAATATGTACACACGTTAAGACTGGTTCACTTCACTTTCTCTCTCCTCAAACTGTTCGTTCACGTCTCCCTTCTTGCATGACTTCACGATGAAATGTTTATGACTGATGATCATCCCTTTAGGCATGGTAGAGTTTTACCGACAACCCATGGTATTTGGATAGAACCATGAAATACAACGTAGCCTACCAATAGCCTGTAAGAGCTCAGTGGTTTGCTAAAGTTAAGTTCTGCTCGTTCGTTTTACGACACCATGATCCAGACACAATGACACTAATTTGCAAGTAGACATGGACTTTCGCTGTAAAAGCAAGAAGACTACTTCAGAACACCAAGCACGCCATTATAAGCACTGGCGAACGAATACATTACACCACCGTTCTGCCGGAACTACATGCTGTGTGCCGCGCTCCTAGTGGAATATCCATAACACATGAACATGACAGTCGTAATTCACTCTAATGCACACGGAAAGACCCGAACAGCTCCGAACTTGATCGCAGTATTTTTCCACGGATAGTTCAGAGTTCATGCTATTTATAGCCCAGGTATTCACTGAACTTGCAACAACAAGTCGAATTACTGCCTGACTTTTCCGGGTGTGCAACTTTCCAGTCCTCGAAAATACTGATTCATCGTACCTTATAGTACAGCCAGGAATTGAAAATTTAACATTACTAGTTCAAAATAAAGCCATTAACCCCAAATCAAAATGAAATAATGCTTCTACTCAAAATAATACAGTCTTATATGTCCCTGTTCCCAAAACGTAATAAATCGCAAAAAACCCGTATTTTATAATATCAAATATCCATAAACCGATAATTAATAAACAATGACTCTACTGTCGGCGCAGAAATTATGTGCACCCAAGTTTGGAGATAAATAGTAATACAACCAAAAGGCCTACAGAAAAACAAGTGACATCACCTTTTTCCTTGTTTATTTCTGCGTTGATTCATGATAAAGGTAGTTTTTAGGAACTTATTTTTAATATCCCTTATTGCAGGTATAACGTAAAAAGTACCATTTATTTTGCGGGTTTGGAGCGAAGTGTCGACTTTAGAGATTCACAACTCTTAACTCAGTTGTGCTACAGCACCCAACTTTGGATATGTGTTACTCAGATATGTTTTCTGTGTGTATGTGAAGTTTCAAAATTTGATCTCCAACACAAACAACGAAACAATCAATTATGTGAAAGGCTCATGTTTCAAAACTGGACTCCCGCAGAAGTTCGTTCTTGGGTGCGTTGTAATCCACATACTATAGTCAAATAATAGAAGCTCAAATCCTATTTACCCACTCATAGATCCTATGTTGCCCGAGATAATAGAGTTGATCATGCTCTAGTCTATTTTGACTGTTTGATCCTGTTGAGGATGGACCATAGTGTTTATCTAATATATAAAAGTGAAAGTCTGTATGTATGTATGTATATATGTTGGTTCCGTATACAAATCTACACCGTTCCACCAATCTCAACCATATTTTGCATACACATAGTTTAGGACCCAGAAGGAACCGCTGGCTACATGAATTTTCGATAGTCTTTCTCATTCTTCTGATTTTGGCCCTTTTTCACTCAAAAACAGGCTAATCAAATCATAAAATATACTCATGAAGAAATGGCAAGGCAGATAGTTTCCATGGCAACATAGCTCAAGTCGAGACACGGCCGTCTGGATGCCAATTGCGCTCTGCACTACCGGTATAGAAAATGAGGATCTTTACTTGAAATCCCGTTAGTTACTCAACTGCTCACACAGCACTGTCAACCGAGTATAGCATAACAAAGACTTGACACTATCTACTAGATATTTGTCAAATACCACTCACTCACACATTCATCACGAAATCTCAGAACCCACCCAACGGATTGGAATGAAATTTGGTATGCAGCTTACTCAAGGGCCGCAAACGCCCACTAAGAAAGGATTTTTGGATATTCAGGTTCTAAAGGGGTGTTAAGGGGGTAGACCTGCATTTCATCGAATAGCAATATCTCCCGATTGGTTTCACTGGGGGATGTGATACTCGGCATATAAACTCATTATTAAAAATAAGAAGACATGTGTCTGAGGGTTTTTCGATGTGGTGTATATTATGAGGTGAAAGTATCTTGGAGAAATTATAACACATAACTTAAACGAAAAAGTAACTTGGATAAATAGAACAAATAAAATGAAAAAGGCACAATCTCTAACCTGGTCAACATATAATAAAAAATGCCTATCAATAGCTACTAAGATCCAATATTATAAAACTGTAACTCTCCCAGAAGCCACTTATGCTTGTGAAACACTGTTCCAAATTAAAAATGAACAAAGAACTGATCAGCTCCTCAAAACGGAAAGAAGAATCATTAGAACGTGCATAAATAAAAAGTATCAGGTTGAGGGAGTCTGGAGGATTCTCCCAAATGAAACTGTCTATCGTGAGATTGATCCAATCACCAGCACAATGAAGAAGAAAAGAATTTCATATTTTTTTCACATCTTACGGCTTCCAGAAAACAGAATTGTACGCCAACTGGTGATGAGAAATCTAGGAAAGAAAACTGGAGGAAAATGGATCCAAGAAATCCAACAAGATCTCAAAGCAGTTGGACTTAAGATAACAGATGCCGAGGAGAAAAATAAAATTAACACCATTCTTAAAACTCACAAATTTTCTGCAGAAATGACACATAGAAAGCCTATGGAGATTTCAGATGAGTTGAGAAAATCCCGATCTGAAAGAATGAAAAAGTACTGGAAAGAGCGCAAGAACCAAGCAGTACTACCTTCAAAGAAGAAGTGATTGTGGAACGACTCAAGTGGTCCAATGTGACCAATCAAGATGATAATAATAATAATATGAGGTGAAAGGGGCGAAAAGTGGGGGTTGAAAGATTCCTAACGGAGCCTGTATCTCATAAAAGACATAGGCGAGGAGTTTGAAACTCAGCGGGAAAAAATCAGCATAAAAAATAAGTAAATAGGTGTTTGACCGTTTTTTTTTTCCATAAATCCAATTTAAGGGGCCTATGGCGAAGGGTGAAATTCTGTGTAAAAAAAAAACAGGAAAGAAAGTGTCCTAACCGATTGACTCACTCGCTCTTCAAACTCAGGGGGAAAAACTGCTTAAAAATAAGTATAACTTATATGTGTTCGACAGTTTTTTTGATAAACCAAATTAAGGGGTTCATCGGGAGGGGTGAAATTCTGAAGAAAAAAATTGAAAGAAAATGTCCTGACTCACTCACCCACTCATCATCGCCCAGCCAAAAATATTGAAGTTGGAAACATGTCATTTTCGGGATATGTTCGTTGTATGTCAAAACCATACACTAAGGGAGGATTTTTGAATATTCAGGCTCTAAAGGGGTCTTAAGGGGGTTAAACCTGCATTTTATTGAATAACAATATCTCACGAGTGGTTTCATTTGTGGATGTGATACTCGGCATATAAACTAATCATTAAAAATAAGCAGACATGTGTCTAAGGCTTTTTCGATGTGGTGTATTATTATGAGGTGAAAGGGGTGAAAATTGGGGGTTGAAGGATTCCTAACGAAGCGTGTAGGCCTATCTCCTAAACGACATAGGCGAGAAATTTGAAACTCGGCGAAAAAAAATCAGCTTAAAAAATAAGTAAGTCGGTGTTCCACCGTTTTTTCATAAATTAATTTAAGGAGCCAATGGGGTGGGGTGAAATTCTGGGGGGAAAAAGGAGAGAAAGTGTCCTAACTGACTGACTAACTCACTCAATCATCAAACTCAGGGGAAAAAGACAGCTTAAAAAATAAGTTAATAGGTGTTCAAGCGTTTTTTCATCAATCCAATTTAAGGGGCCCATGGGGAGGGGTGATATTCTGGTAAAAATAATTGAAAGAAAATGTCCTGTCTGACTCACTCACTCGTCACGCCCAGCGAAAACTATTAAAGTTAGAAACATGAAATTTTGGGAATATGTTCGCTGTATATCGAAAACGTCAACTAATGAATGATTTTTGTTATTCGGGTTTTAAAGAGGTGTTAAGGGGGTAAACGTGCATTTCATTGAATAACGATATCTCATGAGTTGTTTCTTTGGGGATGTGATATTCGGTATATAAGCTAATCATTAAAAGAATCAGACATATGTCTAAGGGTTTATCGATGCATACCTGCCAACCTCTCAAAGTGAAAAATCGGGAGATTCGACGCAGCGACCGGGGGGACGCTACATAATACATACATAGGCTAAGACATTGCAGCAAATATGTATCGAAGATCATATTATTGGTCGTTGTTGCAGGTGACTGAGGCTGATTTTGCCCTCTTCAAAAAGGTCTTGCTATATTCTTGCTCAAAACACTTCTCTTTCTGAATCGACTTCAGAGTTATAAGTTTGTCCAAAGTCTTGTCAGTGAGAGATGACCTGAACATCCTCTCACACTCTGCATTACTATGCGGAATGGTCAGAATGGAAAGCATAACTTGAGTACCCCACCACTACATATCATTTGGCCTACCAGTGCCCACTTCACATCAATTCTCTCTTCTTCTTCAATAGATGTCACATCCTCAAGTTGGAAGTTACAAAATTGGGAATGTAAAGCATCCATTTCGTCATTAAAATTGTCTTGAGTGTCTGTTAACATGCTAGGAAATGTATTTACAAAAAACTTAATTTTGGAAAATGAAATGTCCCCCTTTCCAATATGCGAGATACTGAAATCACACCTACAGACACTACAAAATGCAAATGTTGCGCCTCTTCCTGACTCAGTTATATGCGGAATCAGGGTGTCTACTGTTAAGGATGAAGTAAAAATTAGTTACTTTTTAGCTACCTTTTAGTTAATTTTAGTTACCTTTGAATTCAAGATACGTCTGCGGTCTGCAAGCAAATGGGCTCATCACGCGGTGGAGAAAGAGAGCAATGAACTGTGTTTAAAGCGGTAAATACAATTCACTTAGGGAGTTACAACAATTTCAAAAATAATAAATAAATACTATAAATTTATTATCAAATGAGTTGTTTCAGCTAATATGTCGTCTTGTGCACAAGGCGTTTTTATAATTGCCAAGAGGTTGCTCTGCTCTGCTCTTGACCGTGGCGAGATTTCCTTTGTCCCCGCGGTAGATCACGACGAAATTTATGGGACGTTACATGATTGTAACCGAATTCTGTCTTCACAGTCAAGTACGGCGAAATTTCAAGATGTTACACGATCGGCGCTGGTCTCACCCGTTTGTCAAGATTCCCGTTGTTTCGCGATAGAACACTGATAAATATCGCGATTTAATAATCGGTGTCACTTTTAGTCGTTCGACGAGATTTCCATTGTCTTTGAGGTCGGGCGCGAAGAAATATAGCATTATTATGCAATCGGCGCCACTTGCTGTCCGTTTGACAAAAATACAGTTGTTCTCGTCATTGAATGCGGAGAAATATCGCGATGTATCGCAATCGCTGCCGCTCTCAGCCGTTTTACGAGATTCAAGATGTCCTCGCGATATTATGCATACCGCGCCGCACCCGGCCGTTGAACGATTGTTTATTCGTCCTCACAGATTGGTGGATGCAAGCTCAGGGTTGGGCATGGTTAAAATTCACGAGTAGTTATGGACAAGTTGTATGGCCGGCGCCGTGATTCCCGCTGTCCCTATGCTATGGTTGGGAGCTCATCAGTTCAGGGTAGATCACGAGGAGAAATTAGTATCGCGACGCTACGTAGGCTGTCATTTCTAAGTGAGTAGATGCACTTCTCGCTCCCCGTACGCTTTTAAGTATACGGTCATGGGAAAAGTAGCGAGTAGGTTTCGGAATGTTTCGTGATTGGTGCCCAATCATCTTTGACGGGATTCCCGCAGACCTCGTGGTCACAAGTTCACGATAGGGAACGGGTTTTTTGATTTTACGCTACTGACGTCGATCTCGGTCCATTTGACGAGATTCCCGCAGGCAAGTCGTGCGGTCAGCCTTGCGGTCTTGAGTATGAATGTTCGAAGTAGGTATCAAATATTAAGAATTATTCGGAGAGGATTACACGAATAATACGACTAGAGGACACGTTTTCTTTCAAATCCGAATCACGAATTATAAAAGTTATACAAGTTTTCGAAATAACCGGTTAGATTATAATATATCCGATGGAACCCAAGTTAGAAGGAAAAATCGACATATAACGGAATTTCGAATTAACCATATATGTCGCAAATTTACGAGACAGATTTTTAAAATAAGTTACAGCCTACGTATTTCGAATCTTTTTCAAAACGGTAACATTTCGCAAGATCGCGACATTAAATTATTTAGCGTTATTTCTGGACTTCAATTTAATAGTCTCCAAATAAATGCGAAAAATGCGAGGTTTCTGAATAATTTCAGAAGTTTTCACGAATAAACGTCTCGCGAAAAGTCAGGCTTCCTAATATAACACATAATTATTTCACACAAAACTAAAAGTCATCTTGATGCCGACGATATACGCTGAACGATGTATACCACTAAGGGTATCCTCAGTATGCATTTCCTCGAGGTCGGGAACGGGGAAATATAGCTTATGCAATTGGCGCCGCTTGCGTGAAACTCGCTCCATCGCAATCTCTGAGCTTAGAGGCGCGAGTTTAAATGATTCAATCCGCCTTCGGAAAATTTTCGTTACCCGTATGTAAAATTCGTTACTTTTCCGTTACCCATTTGTAAAATTCGTTACTTCCGTTACCGGTAGACACCCTGGGAATGTTATCTTTGTACACACTTTTAAATGTCACATATCTTTTCGCCTTATTACCGACGAACCGACGCAATCACTCAGTTCGAAAAATCACAATAACCTACCGGCATATTAACGCCAACAACATCAAACTAAGTTATACACAAATCATATAATTTCACGTGTGAAACAGATACAATATTCCGCAGCGTACAACTACCTATCACCCACTGGTCATTATGCAACACATCTAGGAACAAGCGCTGAATTAACCTTCGACGATTTCAAACGAAGACTTATTCGAAGCCGATTTCAAACGAAGACTTATTCGAAGCCAACGTTTTTTATAACAGCAGGACGCGACGCGGGAGTTAGTACGCAGTTGTCGATCATCGATACAAAGCGAAACTGCGGTATCGAGATATAACTTCAAAACACGTAAAGTCGATCCGTTCGATAGACGACATATTAAATCCGAAATTACGCGTGGGTTTTTTGAAAAATCGGGAGATTTAATACGTTAAGCGGGAGGGCGGGAGAAATGGTCTGAAATCGGGAGTCTCCCGCCTAAATCGGGAGAGTTGGCAGGTATGGATGAGGTGTATATTACGAGGTGAAAGGGGTGAAAATTGGGGGTTGAGGGATTCTTAACGGAGCGAGTATCTCTTAAACGACATAGGCGAGAAGTTTGAAATTCGGCGGGAAAAAACAGCTTAAAATATAAGTAAATAGGTGTTCGACCGTTTTTTCATAAATCCAATTTAAGGGGCCCTTGGAGAGAGGTGAAATTCTGGGGGGAAAACAGGAAAGAAAGTGTCCTAACTCACTCACTCATCAAACTCAGGGGGGAAGAACAGCTCAAAAATAAGTAAATAGGTGTTCGACCGTTTTTTTTCATAAATCCAATTTAAGGGGTTCATGAGAGGGGTGAAATTCTGAAAAAAAATTGAAAGAAAATGTCCTGACTTACTCACTCATCATCCCCCAGCCAAAATTATTGAAGATAGAAACATGACATTAAGGGGCTATGTTCGTTGTATGTTGAAAACGTCCACTAAGGAAGGAATTTTGGATATTCAGGTTCTAAAGGGGTGTTAAGGGGGTAGACTTGCATTTAATTGAATAACAATATCTCCCGAATGATTTCCTTTGGGATGGGATACTAGGCATATAAACTCATCATTAAGAATAAGAAGACACATGTCTGAGGGTTTTTTGATGTGGTGTATATTATGAGGTGTATGTGTGAAAAGTGAGTGTTGAAGGATTCTTAACGGAGCAAGTATCTCTTAAAAGACAGAGGCAAAAAGTAAGAATCTCAGGGAGAAAAATCAGATTGAAAAAGTAGTAGATAGGTGTTCGATCGTTTTTTCATAATCCAATTTAAGGGGCTCATGGAGAGGGATGAAATTCTGGGGAAAGAAGTCCACTAAGGAAGGATTTTTGGATATTCACTCATCATCCCCCAGCAAACCTATTGCAGTTAGAAACTTGAAATTTTGGGGATATGTTCGTTGTTTGTCGAAAAAGACCACTAAGGATGGATTTTTGGATATTCATGTTCTGAAGGGGTGTTAAGGGGGTTAAACTTGCATTTCATTGAATAACAATATCTCACGAGTTGTTTCATTTGGGGATGTGATATTCGGCATACAAACTAATCATTTAAAATAAGCAGACATATGTCTAAGGGTTTATCGATATGGTGTATATTATGAGGTGAAAGGGGAGAAAATTGGGGGTTGAAGGATTCTTAACGGAGCGTGTACTGTATCTCTTATTCAACATAGGCGATAAGTTTGAAATTCAGCGGAAAAAGCAGCTTAAAAATAAGTAAATAGGTGTTCGACCATTTCTTCATAAATCCAATTTAAGGGGCCCCTTGGGGAGGAGTGAAATTCGGGGGGGGAACAGGAAAGAAGGTGTCCTAACTGATTGACTTACTTACTCACTTATCAAACTCAGGGGGAAAACAGCTTTAAATAAGTAAATAGGTGTTCGACCGTTTTTTTTTCTTCATAAATCCAATTTAAGGGGTTCTTGGGGAGGGGTGAAATTCTCAAATATTAATGAAAGAAAATGTCCTGACTGACTCACTCACTCACTCACTCATCATCGCCCAGCAAAAATTATTGAAGTTAGAAACATGAAATTTTGGGGATAAGTTCGTGGTATGTCGAAAACGTCCACTAAGGAAAGAGTTTTGGATATTCAGGTTCTAATGAGGTGTTAAGGGGGTAAACGTGCATTTCATTGAATAACAATATCTCATGAGTGGTTTCATTTGGGGATGTGATACGTGGCATATATACTAATCATTTAAAATAAGCTGACACATGTCTAATGGTTTTTCGATGTGGTGTATATTATGAGGTGAAAGGGATGAAAAGTGGGGGTTGAAAGATTCCGAACGGAGCGTGTATCTCTTAAACGACATAGACGAGGAGTTTGATTTTCTCCGAGTTCCAATCGCCTTAAAAATTAATAAATGAATAAATAATTAAAATAAGTAGATGTTCGACCGTTTTTTTTCATAAATCCAATTTAAGGGGCATATGGGGAGGGGTGAAATTCTGGAATAAAAACGTCCACTAAGGAAGGATTTTTGGATGTTCACTCTCATCGACCAATCAAAACTATTGAAGTTAGAAGAAGGGGATATGTTTGTTGTGTGTCGAAAATGTCTACTAAGGAGGGATTTTTGGATATTCAGGTTCTAAAGGGGTGTTAACGGGGTTAAACCTGCATGTCATTGAATAACAATATGACACGACTATGACGCGAGCGAAGCGAGGCTAAAAATGAGATGGTGTGTGTCTGAGTATTACTCAATCACGCAAGAACCACTGGTCCGACTTACATGAATTTTACATGAAAGTAGCTGATTTAACTGGTTAACATATAGGCTACTTTTGATTTCAATACTTTGCACTATGGCGACCATTTTAGTGACATCACTACACCCTTTGGTTTCAAACTTTCATATTTCCATTTCAAATAAAAAGTGAACGCTAAGAAATAGCAAACTTTTGATGGCATATACGAGGTTTAAAATTACATTTTCTATCCGAAAGGTATCTCCAACGGTTAGCGAGTAAAACCTAAATTTGTGCTATAAAACACGGTCAACGCCGAAAGGTGTAGTTGGACAAAATGTTCCATCCTTAATCTCCCTCTGCGCAGCACCTCGCCTATCCCCTGTTTTAACTGTCATTTTCACATTTTAATTTATTTATGACGCGTAGCGAAGCACGGGTACTTCAGCTAGTTGCTTATATATCTACCCGTATATGTCCTTATTTCTAGTGTGTGATATGCTAGTAGGATGGGTAAGTATTTTTAGCCGGGGTACTGCCGATTGCTGCGATCCATTTCGATCCTGGGATTTTGGCTGTTACATCACTGAGAAAATAAGGGCACAGAACACACTCACCTGCACTAACATGGACTGAAACAGAGACAGCCCTAAAGAAAATGCCTAAAGGAAATACATCAAGAATGGATGAGGTCAGTGCAGTTATGATCCAAGCAGCAGGAGTGCAGGGACTACATTTGCTACATAGAGTGCTCAATGCTGTGAGTACCTATGGATTGGAGCAGGGGTGTTATTGTACCATAGTTTAAGAAAGGAAATAGACTACAATGCACTAATTACTCTACATGGTTTTCTTGGACAACGAGAAAGCATATGAGTGTGGCATGAGAAAAGATCTGGGAATGCCTTAGAAAAGAAATGTGTCGGAAGGACAGGTGCAGAAAGGGCAGATGTTGTATGATAATTGTTTTAGCTGTGTGCATATTGGCCATGGATATTCATCCTGGTACCAGACCAACAACAAGTACAACAAGGCAGTGCTTTATCGCCGTTATTGTTTTATCACTGTGATGGATGACATGAAGACCATCAAAGAAACATCAGGTGACCTTAGGGCCATGGCCTTCGCAGATATGTCATTATATGGGGGAATCAGAAGATGAAGTACAGAGTAGACAACCAATGGAAGACCAAGATTGAAGAGTTTAATCTCAAGATTAGTTTGAATAAGACAGTGGCAATGGCAGTGACCAGGAGAAATATATCGGCTACAATTAAAGTTACCTTGGTAGTGTAGTCTCCAAAGATGACCTAGCTAGCAATGAAGTCACCAATAGAATACAAAAGAGTTCCCTTTTCTACCAGCAAGTGAGGACGCTACTGTGGTATATGAATGTTCCAAGAAAGGTCAAGTTGACACTCTTCACGAGTTACTTCACACCAATATTGACTTATGGCATAGAAACATGTTCCCTCACTGCAAGAGACATGTCAAGAATACAGGCATCGGAGAATAAGTTCCTTAGGTCCACTATCCAAAGGACCAAATTGGCCAAGATTAGAAACGAGAAGGTAAGCTGGGATCACAACATCAGTTCTACACAGAATCAGAACATCTAGACTACGGTGGTTTGGACATGTAGAGAGGATGGAACCGTCAAGAATAGCCCGAGTAAACTTGGAAAGGGAGGTGGAAGGAAGGCGACCTGTGGGATGACCTAGAACCCATTGGATGGACATTGTTAAGATATACCATCAACCATATTCAAGGCATAAAGTATGAGTTTACCATAATAGATGAAAATATAATAACAGCGGACCAGATACTAGAAAAACTGAACAAGATAGACTAAATCAAATTCACTTTGGAATCTGAAAAAAACCAATATAAAACTTGATTACGAAACCAATACAAAACCTACTCACACAGACATAGTTATAAAGCACAACTCCAATCATCCGGACAATCAAAAAAGGGCAGCGTTCTACAGTTTATTAAATAGAGCTATGAATATTCCATTAAAAAAAGATAATTTCAACAAGGAACTAAGAATCATATACTGTGCCCTTATCCACAAGCCGATATTTTGGGTCTAAGGCACATTTCTGAAAAGGCGGCAAATTTTGAATACCGCGCGACATTTGTTCCAGAAGGTGATGGAAGCTATCAGCGAGTCTGGTGACGCACGCTGCGACAACTTTGAGGCATTATTTTTGTTCATTCTTGTCCGATGTTTTTGGAACTTGGAAAGTATTTCAATTTTTTGGCACCGAGAAAAGAAGAAGATTGCATCATCTCGGAAGGAAATCGGTTCATCAGGAGCCAAGATATTGGCGATTATTTGTTTAGGATTTTTACCGCTGTAACGTAACGTCTTGGGACGTGAGAGCAGCGTGGATTCTTCTGGAAGCCCAGAGCGGGTATAAAACGGGACTCAGCGGAGCTGAGAACTCACTCACATCCCGTGCATGGTCACGGCCGCAGCTACGAAACACTCACTCACATTCCGTGCAGGGTCACTGCCGCAGCTACGAAACACTCACTCACATCCCGTGTATGGTCACGGACGCATCTACGAACCGTACATTTCGTGCATGGTCACGCTACAATCTTCGTTTAAGCATATTGAGTGCTAGTAAGCAGTTATTCTATGCGGAAGTTCTGAAACTTATAGTCAGTTATTATCGCCGGACCAAGTCATGGTCAAGTCTTCAAGTGATAGAATATTTTCACGATGTGAGGAACTTAGAATATTTTGTGAAGCGACATCGAGTGTTAGGCTTCGTGTACAGTTGACACTTAGTCAATTTTTCATCGCTTTGGACATATGGTAGACTTTATCTACCAGTCACATTTTATATTTATGGAACTTAGTTGTTATCAGTGATGAGCTTTTGTCTCGGTAGTTTGCAGGATCAGCCCCGACCACATTACAAAATTCTACGGATACCAGTCTTGCATTTTGGTCAGATCAAATTAGATGACAATTGGGACCAGTTGTGCCAGGCGCAACTCGGGAGATGCATAATCTCACCCATTAGGAGCTTAGGGGGGCCCATCTGTATTTCTATGGATGTGTGCTGGGGACTACTCATTACCCGGACACAGGACTTAGCCGATGAGGGACCAGCCGTGTCTAATGCGTGTCTGGAAGGTGCATAACCTTACCCGTTAGGTTATTTATAATAGGAACTACAGGTCTGAACCATTTGCATTAAGATTGTACGAGTATCAAACAAATTGTACGGGTCACAGCTGCATCAGAGCTACAACTGATTTAAATATCATGGATCTTATGGATCGAACCCCTATTCTTCGAATAGCACCAGCTATAAAGACATTCAACATGAACAGTCTCCCACAAGTCCAACCCCTCCTCCACGTGGTGGGAGACGGGCAACGGCATGAAGTAGGGGATTGCCTGTAGGGGCGAAGTACAGTGGGGACTTTGTGTGCCCCGGGACCACTACGGTAGCTGTGAAGGCTCTATGGGAACCCTGAAAAGTGACGGCTGACGGGGCTCTGGTGAAGCTACGATAGGCCTAGCAAGCCAGTAGTGGATATCATATTTGCTTTCAAAACAGGAACAGGCCTCGGAAAGGACGGATGCAAACGACGACGACCCGGATATGCTAATGGACTACGAGTTGGGACATTAAACAAACAGACACTGACAGGAAAAGTGGAGGAGATTGTAGATGTGATGGAGAGAAGAAAACTGGATGTGCTGGGCTTGGCAGAAACAAGATGGAAAGGAGAAGGTAGCAGAGAACTGAGGAAAGGGTACCGGTTGTACTGGAGTGGGAACAGTGAAGGAAGGAGCAGTGGAGTAGGAGTAGTTGTGAGAGATGGAATGAAGGAAGAGGTGAAGGGAATAAGTGACAGGATCATGAAGATCAGAGTAACTGTAAAGGGAAGAAGCCTGGAGATAGCCCATGTATATGCCTCTCAAGTTGGATGTACAGAAGGAAGACTTTGAGGAGGAGCTACAACAGCAGTTGAATGGTCAGAGCATCATTGTCATGGGAGATTTGAATGCACATGTAGGAAGTGAAAGGCAAGGATATGAAAATGTATTGGGAGCAGAAGGATGGGGTAGCAGGAATGAAGAAGGGAGAAAGTTGCTGGATTTTTGCAAGAGAAACGGTTTAGTGGCAGGCAACTCCTGGTTCCAGAAGAAAGAAAGCCACAAGGTAACGTGGTACAGCAGTGATTTAACAAAGAAATCTTTGGTAGATTACATGCTGTACGACTGGGAAATGAAGAGAAGTGTCAGAGATATAAAGGTAATACCATCAGAGGCCTTAGATAGCGACCACAGAATACTTGTAATGAACCTGGGAGTTGTTAAGGATAGCAAGAGGACAGAGTACCAGGAAAGGAGAATCAAAGTATGGAAACTCAAGGAAAAGGAAGTCAAGGAAGAATTCCAGAAGATAATAAGGGAAAGGATGCCAACAGACAATCCTAAAACAGGGGAAGAGGAATGGAAGCAATTCAAAAACACAATGGTGGAAGCTGCAGTGGCAGTATGTGGAAGGACAAGCAACAGAAAGCGGTGTAAAGAGACACCATGGTGGAATGAGAGAGTAAAAGAAGCTGTGGGAAGGAAGAACAAGGCTTTCAGAGTGTGGTTCCAGGAAAGAACTGATCTGGCAAGGGAAGATTATAAGATAAAGAAGAAAGAAGCAAACAAGATTGTCACAGAGGCGAGGAAGAAGTGGATGGTAAAGTGGACAGAGATGATGGAGGAAGACAGCAGAGGAAATAAGAAAGTACTTTATGGGATGGTCAAAAGTAAAAGAAGAGGTCTGCGAGAGGATGTGGTAATGATGGACAAAAACGGAAATGAGGTACACAACAAAGAGACACTCAAGACAGTGTGGAAAGAGTACTCTGAGGATTTGATGAATCCAAATGGTCATAGGGAGGAAGACAATGTATTGGAAGATGGAGATGACAACACAGGAATGGAAAAGGACCTGACTTGGAGAGAACTGGAAATGGCTATAGACAAGATGAAAGGAGGAAGGGCACCAGGTGTGGATGAAGTGAGTGTTGAAATGGTGAAGGCAGCAGGGGAGGTTGGGAAACAGTGGCTGTACCATGTGATGAGGGTGATATGGAAGGAGAAAAAGATCCCAGAAGATTGGAAGAAAGGATTAATTGTCCCAATATTTAAGAAAGGAAGCAGAAAGGAGTGCAGAAATTACAGGGGAGTCACACTCATACCTCACTGTGCCAAGATATATGAAAAAATATTAGAAAGTAGAATACGAGCCAAAGTGGAGAGAAAATTGAGAGAGGAGCAGTATGGATTCAGACCTGGGAGATCAACAGTGGATCTCATATTTTCAGTGAGACAGCTCCAGGAACACCACTACGAATTTGGAGAGGATCTATCGATGGCCTTCCTGGACATTGAAAAGGCCTATGATAGTGTGTGTAGGGAGAAGGTTTGGAAAGCAATGGAAAACATGGGAGTGGAAAAAGAGACTGTAGGCAGAGTGAAGGAGATGTATTGTGGAAGTGTGAGTTGTGTGAAAGTTGGAGGGGAAAGAACAGACTGGTTCAGACAAATGAGTGGCCTGAAACAGGGTAGTGCGCTGTCACCCATTCTCTTTATTGTGGTTATGGACGAGGTAATGACACGGATAGCAGGAAAGATAGGAGAAGATAAGATGAAAGCAATGGTGTTTGCAGATGATCTCATGGTCTGGGGAAACAAGGAGGAGGAAATTCAGGAGCAACTGAAGGCTTGGGAAGAAACAGTGGGAGAGTACGGATGGAAGTTCAACATCAGTAAATGTGAGATCCTGTTAACGACCAGGAAAAAGGACAGACCAATGAGTGGGATAACACTTGGAGGTGGACAGCTGAAGAAAGTGGAAAGTCTCAAGTACTTGGGAAGTCTAGTGGAGGAAAATGGGAGAAATGACAAAGAGATTACGGAACGTGGCAGACAGGCAGAAGCATTTCTGAGAAGCATTAGGAGCTTAGTGTGGAATAAAGATGTCCCACAAAAAAGCAAGGAAGTGTTATACAGAAGCTACTATATCCCGATACTGACCTATGCTTCAGAAACGTGGACAATGAAGAAAAGAGACATAAGCAGAATACAGGCAGGTGAAATGAAGTTCCTGCGAAGTAGGATCGGAGTAACAAGAAGAGACAGGGTGAGGAATGAAAGGGTCAGGGAAATGATTAAAGAGGAGCCCTTGCAGGGTAGGATTGAGACATCAAGACTGAGGTGGTATGGACACTTCAAGAGAATGGATGAGAGGAGGATTCCCAAGAGGATACATGAGATGCAGAAGAAACGACCAAGAGGAAGACCAAGAGATAGATGGCTGAAAGGAGTGGAGGAATGGGTCGAGAAGAGAGGCGAGATTTGGACCAGAGTGACAGCGGAGAGGTGGCGGGAAGAAGGAACTAAGTGGCGAGGCTTATGTTCCAAATAGACCCAGCCTGGGGCTGGAAACTGTACAAGATGATGATGATGAACAGTTCAGTACGAGTGTATTTTGAATCAGCTAGGACTAGCAGTCATGAGTTGTTAAACAAATTGAGGGTAGATATGGAAGCGGATACGAGGATTTACATATGCGTCCGATGGGACGGACGAATAGACACACTTCTGGAAACGGAACTGTAATGGAACCGGCCAGGAGGCCTACCTCTACAAGAACTTCGACAATGTAGGCCACATTAGGATTTTTATAGCTTATGGTATTTGGAAATTTTCTTTTTAAAGAAATATCAACACACAAATATTTCCAGTTTGCTGTGGCAAACTAGGTTAGACGGTTATAGTGTTCAGGAACGCTAATTATGCGATTCGAGCCTATGGACAGCATCCTGAGCATTTGTTTAGATTTTCTATTTTTTTTATCACGGTCATCAGCCGTAAGATCTTGATATCTTAGGTATTTATTTAGAGAAATGGACATATTTTTTAAAATCCACGGATTCGAGCTTGATTAATTTCAATTGGTTTTTGTCCATAAATTCCACTTTGGAAAACTGACAATGATGATAATAATTTTTTTGATAATAATAATAACATTTTCTGATTTGTAACAATAATATCTTGTGAGCCATAATAATAATAATTATTATGTTTTGTAACAGTTTGAATAATGGTTTAGGAAGTTTGGAACGGCTTAATTTACATGTAATGATTTATTTATCAAATGGTTAGTGGTCTTATGCAAGCCCTTATCTTACAAAGATATAATGAATTTTTAGTTAGTTATTGTTGTTTTAAGGGGTGGAACTACGAGGTCATCTGCCCCATAATGAATTTTTCTGAGCGTTTTTTTTAAATTGCGTTAAAGGATTGGAGTATTTTATAACTCGGAAGGCCATCGAAAGACCACAGAAAGCCTGTATCAAATAGGGTATTCTCGAGTTTATATAAATAATAAACAATATGGTAATGTCACAATATAACTCCGCCATTGCCGGTCCCAAGCTCGGGGCCTCATCTCGCAAGTGATGAGGAAGGAGGAGGGGGAGGAGTAACACCTCGTTAAAAAACCTGGGTCCATCTGGCTCCGGATGGTAGCACCCTGTAAGGGCCCCTGCCTAGGGTTACTAGATGAAACCTGGTCAACGGTCTCTCAAGGCGGAAGAGGTTTTATCCCAACGGCTTGGAGGGCGGAAGAACCGACTCCAAGTCTTACCAACAATAGTTCTGTCCCCTCCCCCCTGGTGTTGTTACACACAACTATCATGATGGTCGCAAAACGAACGGAAACTACCCCATCCGGTAAAATCCGGGGCCAAGGAGTGAATCTCGGATCACATTGGTCTAGGGCACAGGATTCATGTTTGGATCAGTCAGAGGATCCAACACCTTGCAAAATCAGAACGAAGAAGAAACATTACTTGGGCTTCCTCAATGTGAACACCCTACTCAAAATTGGAAAACAAATGGAATTGATTAAGGTTCTTGATGCATATAAGATAAAAATTTTGGCAGCTCAGGAAACCAGATTTATGTCCAATGAAATCTCAACAGTGGGTAATTATAGAATTTTGAAAGGACAACCAGCCATAAAGGAAGGGAGGGAGAAAATGTCCACTTATTTTAGGAACTGCTTTTTTGGTACATAATTAGATTATCCAGACGATCCATGATTTTAGATCCCCTTCCCCTAGGTTATCAATACTTACCATTAAAAGTGGAAACAGACTTTATATGCTTCTCAATGCTCATGCCCCAATCAATGAGGATAATAAAAAATATCCAGAGAAAGTTGACGAATTTTGGTCACAACTAGAGCAAGAACTATTTCAGGCTCCAGATAACTGTGTTAAAATCCTGATGGGTGACTTTAATGCTCAAATAGGGAAGGAAAAGAAATGTAGGAAAATAGTGGGAAAATACTCAGGACATCAGAGAACTAATAAAAATGGGGGAGAGATTGATAGATGTTTGTGAATCTTTTGGAATGAAAATGATGTCAACTTTCTTTAAAAAGAACCCCAAGAAAACAAAAACATGGCGTTCACCTAATCCCAAATTAGGAGAGTTTCAAATAGATCATATTGCGACTACCAGTCCACGAGAGATAATGAACGTTAAGGTACAACGAGGGGCCAACTTTGATTCTGATCATTATCTTACTAGAGTCAAAGTGAAATTTCTACCAAAGAGTAATAAAAGGACATCCACCAAGATTGCTAAGTATCGAATCGATGAATTAAAAATCAACCAAACAATTATAGAGAACTATCGCAATGAACTGGAAACTTTGGATTCATGTAAATGGGAGGATATGGCTAAAAAAATTCAAGATGCTGCAAGACAGACTATACTACTAGCTAAAAGAAAAATAACATCCCTGGTGGAATGAAGACTGTGAGGAGAGCCTACAAGAGCGTTCAAGAGCCTGGCATAAATGGAGTTTCACCCTACACAACTTTGAGGATTTTCAGGTACAAAGGAGGAAAACGGCTAAGATCTTCAAGAATGCAAAGCGACAGTATGAGAAAGAACAACTAAATCAAATAGAAAAAGATTTTCAGGAATAACTCTAGGAACTTTTATCAAACTTTCAAGAGTAAAATTAGAGGGTGCACACCACGCAATTTATGCTTTAAGAATGAAGAAGGGAAGCTTCTCATGAGCAATAAGCAACACTGTGAACACCGGGCAAAATATTTTAAAAATCTTTTGAATTGTGACCCTCCACGTGATCGATTGATGTTCTCTTCTCCACAGCACAAACTCCCTGACTCATCTTCGCCAACGCAGGACGAAATTAGAGCTATAATCAAAGATCTTAAAAACAATAAAGCTTCAGGGAAGGATTCCATCCCAGCAGAACTTCTTAAGTATGGAGGAGACAAAGGGGTGGAACAACTAGAGAAACTCTTACGCGACATTTGGGAAACGGAAACAATATCAGATGAGTGGAGGAATGCAGTAATTCATCCCTTACATAAAAAAGGGGATAAAACTAATGTCAACAACTATAGAGGTATCTCATTACTTCCTGTAGCATATAAGATATTGTCCAAAGCATTGCAACGACGAATAGAAGAACATCTCGACAAACAGATAGGCAGGATTTCGAAAAGGACGATCATGTGCCGAACAGATCTTTATTCTCAAATCTTTAATAAAAATAAAACTCATGAGAAACAATAAAAAGGTGATCCTGACATTTGTTGATTTTAAGAAAGCATATGACTCAGTAGACCGTGAGACCCTTATTGAAATTCTGAGAGAATTTGGAGTCGAAGAAAAATCAATATCTCTCATTCGTCAAACTTTGACGAATACCTACTCACAAGTCAAGTTTCTTGGAGAACTCGCAGAACCTTTCGAGGTCAGGACAGGATTGAGAGAAGGTGATGGCCTTTTCCCCCGTTTTGTTTAATTGTGTTTTAGAGAAAATAATTAGAGAATGGCGCAGGGTGACAAGTCAACAAGGCATTCCTGAAGGAATTAAAGTTGGATATAGAAATACTGGATTCAAAATAGACTGCCTCGCATTTGCAGATGATGATGTTTTCTGTGCACAAGATCTTGAAACTGCAACCAGACAAATTGAGATACTCAAGGAGATAGCTGAAAAAACAGGTATGCAAATTTCCATCGAAAAAACAGAATATATGAATTTGGACAACTGGGATCAGGTTCAGGAAATGAATACTGATTATGGGACAATTTCGAGGAGTTATACATTCCAGTATTTGGGTGAAATTTTAACTCCCAATGTGAATGAGAAATTCGCCATAGAAAAAAGGGCTACGAAAATGGATATGGCATTTAGACTTTGTATCAACACTTATAAGTCCAAGTCCCTCTCGTATCAGACCAAGAATAGGCACTATAACACAGTTGTTAAGCCAGAGTGCCTCTATGCGTCAAGAACTTTAACAAGCATGAAAATTGCTGAAATTGAGAAAAAAGAAAGGAAATTCTTACGAAAAATTTTAGGTCCCAAAAAACTACCTGGGGAAGAATATAAATTTAGAATGCTATCTAACCAAGAACTGTATAACAAGTTTGAAGGGATTTCTGTCAGTATAAGGAAAAGACGGTTGATGTTCTATGGGCAAGTTAAGCGATTGGGGAACGAGAGGTTGGCTAATAAAATTCTTAATCTGCAAGAGAAGTGGAAGGTACAACCCCATTGGCTTCAAGAGGTCTATCAAGACTTAAAAAGGGCAAACATAAGATTAGTCGAAGTGTGGGACAGGACAGGATACAGATCTAAAGTTGCAAGTGTGAAGGATCCCCCCGAAAAAAGACTCGCTCTTTCAGTGGAAGAACGATTGCGAAGGAGCCAACGAATGAATGATTTCTGGCAGGAATCTAAACAACAAGGCAGAAACACCTTGAAGAAGATGAAGACCTGAATAATGGTTGTGTATTTGTAGTCCATAGATGGCTATATCAAAGTAAATAAATAAAAAAATGCCACAATATGACAATTTTGAGCAGGGTAGACACGATATAAAAATAATATGGATTGCTGTGATGGTGAAATTGGTATCAATTTATTGGAGCAGCAATGAAGCTTCGTGTTGAAACAAGCTGTGGCTTGATAAAAAAAAAAAAGTGATGAATAATAATAATTGAAAAAAATATGTTGAAGTTAGGAGTGAATTTTTGTCATTCAGTAGTGAGATGAAATCACATGAATCAATATGGTGTTATGTGTAGTGTCAGCCATGGTGATGGTTAGATAACTTATTAAAAAAAAAAAAATGTTGAAGAAAAAGGTATAATAATTATGAATAACAATCTTGTTGAAGTGAAGAACCAAATGGCTATTTAATGTAATCATTACAGATAAAAGTTCAGTAAAGATTATGTTGTGTCTTACATAAATTACCCTCTTATTTGTTAATCCGTTTTGGTTATAAACGAAAACTTAGTTTTGACGATGCCTTACCGTTGGTCGAATATGAATAAAATCTAGGAGAAGTTGAACGCATCAGTAAAATGGCCATGGGCTGAAATAAATATTGTAATAGTTGATAAATGAACAGCCATTCATAATATCAGGGACAATTCTGCTTTTGAACAAGTATTTTGTGCAAGTAAATATTTTTGAATTTAAATAAATATGAATAATTTATTAATGATAATGATTTGTTTCTAATGTTATATGGTGAAAATGAATAGACTGATCTTGTCAACAATGTGAAAATCAAGATAAAAAAATATTTGAGTATTTGAATTTGTGATCTAATCGTCGGATGAATATTAATGATTTGGTTAATTGTTTAATTATTGGATGAACATTTATGAATAATTTAAATTAATGGTCTAGTGGATCATATTATTTAATGAGTGAAATTTACGGACCGAAAACAGATGATCTAATAAATTTTCATATGATCAAAGTTCTTTGAATCCTTGCTTGAATGTCAAAATGATGAACAGTAACAATTGCTCATATGCCCGACAAATATTTATGTTTCTTTCAATAACTCCATGCAATGTTAAATCAGATACAGATTAGGACAGTGAAATTTATGATTTTTTGGAAAGTGAAATAATTTATTAACAAGTGAAAGTGTTTATTAACAAATGTAAATAGTCAACGACGTGTAAATAGTCAAAGTTAGGCATCGGGATGCACGATTTAGTTTGCCCTGAACGACCTACAGTTGTAAATATTACTTACAATTTAGGAACGATGCCAATGGACTGATAATTTTGGCAATCGATTAATTACATAGTGCTTTTCTAAATGTGTTGATACATCTATTCTTGTGTATTTGTGTATGAAAACTCTTTTCATGCATTACAGTGCTATTTTTTTGCATCTTAAAACTTCAATTTTAATTATAAATAAAATTAGATTTTTAGTAATTGTGGTATTTTCCCTTCTGCCTTCTATCAATATTGTTGCATCGAACCGGAAATCAGTGAAGCAAGTTAGATTAAAATTTTGTGTTTGTAATTCACCCGGTTTGGTGCCCTGAGATCTTTTGAGTCTCGTGCTAGCTGATTTTCGATAACATGCATATGGGGTCGTTGGACTTCGGTCTAAACGGGCACAATACGCAATAGCAAAGAAAAATGGATACAAACAAGAATATGTGGATAGCATCAGAAACAAAATACAAAACAAATTCCAAACAATGCTAACCAAAGAAAATAAAAAGGATAAGGATAGATATGCTACTTTCACATATATCAACTCCAAAATGCATGCAATCACCAACATAAGAAACACAACAAAGATCGCATACCGGACCAACAACAATACCAACATTTTTTTCAACTACAACTCGGTCAATAAAAAAGATAAGTACCATACTATGAGACAGGTGTATAGCAATTAAAATGTAAAGATTGCGGTTGTTGTTCCCCCCCCCCCGAGTGTCCGAGGACAAGTTCGGCTCGTCAGTTTTGTAGCTGCTGCTTTGAGGCGGACACCCAATGGGTGAGCTACAAGTACCGTCAAGTGTGGAGTGTTGTCTGGGGGAGGAAAGTTTGAATGGAAGGACGAGGAGTTGGAAGGTAGCGGCTGTGGCCTATAGTTAGGGACCAACCCCAGCATTTGCCTGGGAGGAAGATGGGAAACCACAAAAGACCATCTTCAAGGTTGCCGGCGGGGGGGATTCGAACCTCCTCGCCTCCCGGATGTGAGCGACTGCCAGCAGTCATGCCGTAAAGACCACGGCTAACTCACCCGGTATTTCGGTTGTAACTATATTGGACGAATGGGGAGGTCTTTTAAAATCAGACGCGCAGAACACACTAAGTTAAAGCAATTAAGTACAAAAAATTCTCTGCTATGGCAAAACATATGGAGGAAGAAAAACACGAATTTGGCTGCATAGAGAACGACTTAAAAATACTACATATACAGAACAAAGGCAAACTCCCCAATATATTGGAAAACATGGAAATACATGTCAACCAAAAATTGGAATCTGTGAAAAAATCTAAATGTCATCACATTCTGTGACAGTAGCAAGGCTTAAAGACAAGTCAAGGACGGCGCACTCTGCTATGTCACAACATCTAAATACCACGCCTCCCCAGCGCGACGAGGGTTAGCGAGCAAGCTTGTGCCAGTTACTCATTAGAAGACGATCAACGCGGACCTCCTCTCACTCACGTAAGTCAGAGAGACATGAACTTGATTCAGCAATTGGCACTCGCCCATCAGCTCATAACGGTTTCCTTGTTTTACAGAACAATTCCCATCGTCAAATTCAGCTGCACTGGACAATTAGAGCAACGCATTTTAAACTTTTATCAGTCTTTTAAATTTCTTTTAATAGTCTTTTAAAATAACTTTTATTCATCCACCAATCAGTGTCATTTCATCCCCATTTTTGTATTTTAAGACACGTGACCATCACCAACAAGGTGAATATTTTAGGCTATAAATTTACTGAACTAGGCTGAAGATGGACTGTTGGAAGTCTGAAACATATCCCTGAAGAGGAGTTAGCACTTCAAACAAAGTAAGTTGTGTTTTACAGTGGACATATATAATATCAACACAGAAAATGAATATAAAAGACATTCATTGTTAAGATGGACATCACACTTATGGGAAGAACACTTGAGGACATAATGGAGAGCAAAGTGTTTGTTGAATACATAGAATAAGATGTGGTGGACTGGATAACGAAATATATTTGACATTGTATTTTGTATTGTAATTTGGCTTCCTCGATGTAAGGGTGGTACAAAGCGTGCATCAGGCAGAAATTATCAGTTTACCGGGATCGAGACACATTGGAATGTAGTAAAGAACACTGGAAGACAGAGGATATTTCGAACTACAAACGAACGTGAAGGCAAGTGGCAAATCGACCTGAAAGAGGGTAAGATAAGTCAAATGCAAATTGTTAGGTTGGTTAAGATATCACAGCGAGATTGAACAAGTGTACTGCAAACTGCCCACTAAGAAAGCGAGACCTGCGACGAAAACGCTACCTGGTGGAACAAGGCTTAAACGAGCAAAAGTCATAGGAGGCAGATACAGCTTACGTGTAACACAGGAGGCAAGGCATTCTCAACTGGCAACGTCATAGTAGACAGAGACAGCCTTCGTGTAACAAAGGAGGTAGGGCATTCTCAACGAGTGCACTCGAGACTTTCGGAAGACATACAACACAGCGGAGATTAAACGCACGCATGTTCAATTTACAGTAAAGCATTCACGATAGATACTAAGGACCAACACACTTGCTAGAGGGACTCGTAGAATTCCAACCCCCATACCCTCGCTAAAGCTAAGAACCATATATGCATATACGCGTCTAGAACATAGGACTCAATAACAACTGATTCACAACTTGATCAACAAAGAAGACAACATGAAACCCTTCTCGAAATAAGAAAACAAAGACGCACGCGAGAAACGTAAGTCGAGAGCTCCCACAAGGTACCGCTTACAAAGCTCTGAAGAAGAGACTCCAGCAGTAAACCAACAAACCCAAGGGAAGGAATCAAAAGAAGTGAAAGACATGTTTTCTGAAATCCTAACAGAGCTTCAAAACTTAAAGAAACAAAATGAAGATTTTCGAAAGGAAACAAGAGATGAAATAAACAGCATCAAACAAGAACTAAGGACAACAGAATTCACGTAAAATAAACGACGCCCTTGAACGGAAAATAGAAAATGTGGACAACAGAACGCAAGAAAAACTAGACACACTATCCGAGAAAATACATGCCCTAGAGCTACAAGAGGAGCCAAGATTGAAGAGGGAAAGAAAGAACAACATTGTCATTAAAAGTAAAGAGCTACTACATGAAAACCTAATAAACAGTGAGCTATTAAGCAAAATCAAATCTATACTGGACAAAATAGAAACTGAAGTCAAGGTAGAAAGCATATTGCAGATTGGGAGAGACAGCCACGATAAAGGGATAGTGAGAGTCACATTTAAACACTTTGCAGACAAGCTGAAAATTATGAGAAACAAACACAAGCTAAAGGGGCAAGACCTCTATGTTGACGACGACCTCACCAAGAACGAAAGAGCAGTACAAGCGAAATTAAGACAGATAGCCAGGGAGGAGAGGAGCAAAGGAAACAGCGAGGTGAAAGTGGGCTACCAGAAGATCCTCCTAAACTGTCAATGGATTAATTGGGAGGATCTAAAAAATGGGGAGCTGACCACCGCACTGTGATCAAGCAATCGGTGGTAACCAAGAAAGAACTAATACTTGCCACACTCAACGTAAGGTCTCTGAGAACTGAAGACAAGGAACTTGAACTGGAAAATGCTCTCTTAAACATTAAGTACGACATACTAGGACTTAGTGAAGCAAGACAACTCGGCGAAGGAATCCGAGAAAAACCGAATGGAAAAATCTTCAGCTACATCGGTGAAACCAAAGGGCAAAAAGGAGTGGGCTTCATGATCAAGAAGCACCTAAAAAACAACATTCGGGAAATTCGAGGAATCTCAGAGAGAATTGCGCTACCGTCCTTAGATCTAGAAGGGAATACCATCGTAATTATACAAATCTATGCCCCCACAGAGAACAGCATAGAGGAGGAAATTGAAAAGTTTTACGAGCAACTAGAAGACACACTGGACAATTCCAAAACACAAAGAACGTTCGTAATGGGGGACTTCAACAGTAAAGTAGGAATCAAGGAACATACAGACGAAGCATCTATGGGACCATTCGGATACGGAATTAGAAACGGGAGAGGAGACAGATTGATCCAGTTTGCTCAAGGACACAACATGAAAATTGTGAACACCTTCTTCAAGAAATTGCCAGAGAGTAGATGGACATGGAGAGGCCCAGACGGCAGGACAAAAAACAAAATTGACTTTATACTTACCGACAACTTAAAGGAAGTAATGGATATTCAAGTGATCAACGGGCTAAAATTCGACACCGACTATAGAATGGTGCGCTTAAAGCTGACAATAAAGAAGAATAGACGGCCATACTTCAAGACCAGGAAAACTAGCCCTGGACAGATCAACCAGATCGAATACGCCAAAGAAATCCAGCAAAATCTAAATCACCTGAAGCAACAAAACCACCTAAGCACACAGCACCTCTACACAGAACTCATAAATTGTATAACATCTGCATCTAACAACTCAGCAATACCAAGAAGTAAGAAGGGACGACGCGATAAGCTAAAAGACAGTACCAAACGCCTAATCGAGGAAAGGGAAATATTGAAAGCACAAGCTGTAGATAACAACCAGAAAAAGTTAGAGTACGGGCAGCTTAATAAACGCACAAAAAGGGAAATTAGAAAGGACATTCGAGACCACAACATAGAAATCATCAGAAAGTATGCAGAAGATTCAAAATCAATAAGAAAGATGAGAAAAGAACTAGCACCAGACAAACAGTGGATGCTTGGAGTGAAAGACAAAAGAGGTAAAAGACAAGCAGCAAGGGAGGAAATAACGAAACAGGCCACAGACTTCTACAGAGAGCTGTACTCCAGTACACAGCAAAGAAGAGACTCAGACCAAAGTGATAAGGGGCTGGAGGCTCTACACGACGAAGAAATTCCTCCCATCATGACCAGTGAAGTCAGAGCAGCAATAAAGGAGGCGAAAAACGAGAAATGCCCCGGAGAGAATGCCATCTACAACGAATATCTGAAAATGGGTGGTGAGGATCTCATAGAAGTGATAACAACGCTATTCAACATGATACTTGAAACAGAAGAAATTCCAACAGAATGGAAACAGAGCGTTATTGTTCTGCTTCACAAGAAAGGCTAAAGATGACATTAATAACTACAGACCAATCAGTTTAATGGCCAGTCTCTACAAACTTTTCACGAAAATCATGACTAGAAGGATGTCTAAACTACTAGATGAAAACCAGGCAGTGGAACAAGCCGGTTTTAGGACAGGCTTTAGCACAATTGACCACCTGCAAGCAATGAACCAGCTCTTGGAAAAAACGCAGGAATTTAATCTCGAACTATACATTGCATTCGTAGACTATAACAAAGCCTTCGATTCTGTGGAGCATAGTTCTGTGCTAGATGCATTGAGAAGCCAAGGCATACAAAAGAGATATGTCAGACTACTGGAAAAGCTCTACGAAGGCTGCCAAGCGAGGGTAAGAACGGAGAGGGAAGGTGCGAACATCAACTTAGAGAGAGGCGTGAAATAAGGCGACCCCCTCTCACCAAAGTTGTTCACATGCCTACTGGAGAACCAATTTAGGAAGTTGGAATGGGACAACAAATACGGCATCGAAATAAACGGGGAAAGGCTGACACACTCACGGTTCGCAGACGATATTGCACTGCTAGCAAAATCGGCAACAGACTTGGAACAAATGCTAGCGGACCTGGACACTGTCAGTAAAGAAGTAGGTCTATCTATGAACCCCCTAAAAAGAAAACTGATGACCAACTCACTGAAAGTACAAATCCTCATCAATGGCAAACCACTAGCGTACACACAGGAATACGTCAATCTTGGACAAAACCTGTCATTTGACTGCTCCCAGGAGAAGGAAATCAAGAGACGAGTTGGACAAGCATGGAAGAAGTTCTGGTCCTTAAAATGTATATTGATGGACAAATCCCAGAAAATAAGTCTAAAGTCAGAAGTGATAGAAAAGTGTGTAATACCGGTACTGCTATACGGCTGTCAAACCTGGGCTTTAACAGAGATGCAAAGGCAAACAATCCGGGTATGTCAATGCAAAATGGAACGGAAGATCCTTCAAGTTTCCTTGAGGGACAGATTACGAAACGAGGAGATAAGAAGAACTGCCATGAAAGATGCTATGACAACAGCTGACAGGCTAAAATGGAAGTGGGGAGGCCACGTGGCCAGAATGAAAGACGATCGATGGACACACAAACTAACGGTATGGGACCCCAGGACAGGAAGAAGGAACGTGGGTAGACAGAGGACCCGCTGGGATGACTCAATTGTAAGGAAGACAGGCAAATACTGGACGAGGATAGAAGGGAGAGACAAGAATGGAGACGTATGGAACTATAAGAAGGGAAGAAAAGGAGAGCTTCAACTACGAAAGATGCTGGTAGACAGCACACCTATGACATGAAAGATACACTTCTGCAACCTGTTACAAGCCAAACAACGCACGTAAAGCGAAGTGAAATGTAGTGCTAGTGACGTGAACTACAGTGAAGTGTAGTAAGTGGAGTAAAAAACTTGTACACAACTGGACTTGCTCGCCTAACGAGTTTAAACCAGAGCACGTCCCTGTTCGCAGGAGGCCTTTGCCCTTATGGGATTATCTAGGCTATATTTATTTATTTATTTATACATGATTAAACACTGTTTAAGTACAGTAGATATTACAGTACATGCGCTGACACCCTGTCTTGTAGCCACCTATACCTGCAAGCTAGTGGGTGCTGCTTGAAGCAGGTAAGAAAACGACCCTTTTCTTAATGGGTCAACGACCCTTCTAGCAGGGGGACCAACTGCCAGTAATGTACTCTACCAGAGTTGCCAACAGTGTTTATGAATAGAATGGAATGGAGGAGGCTTATCAACAGTACCCGGGAAACTGTCACTGTACCCTGATGATGACTATGACCCTCTCACTGGACAAAAGCAGGATCGTCCCAATTTAAAAGCATGCCAACATGATAAAACTTGAAAAGAAATGTAGGGTATATGGTATGAAAATCAGCATTTCAAAAACAAAGGTAATGTTGGCAGATAAGAAACACAAGAAAATAGAATGTCAGGAAGGAGGAACTAAATTGGAACAGGGGGACCATTTTAAGTATTTAGGCTGTATACTCCTTCAGTATAGTAATATAGCGAAAGAGATAGAGTCAAAGTGCAGAGAAGCCAATGCAGAGAATTCTCAGTTGTGATCTACAGTGTGGCGACGAAACTCTCCCTACATCACTCAGTATCAACCGCACCCCTCGAAGTGAGAATGGGATTGACTCAGGATATCATATACATAAGCTAGAGGTAATTGAAATGAGGGTAGTTACTATTTTCAATCGTATGGCTAAAATTAATATTTAAAAAAGTTCAGATGTTAAAAAAATGCAAATTTGGGATCTTATATGCTATCACTTAAATCCCAAATTTAAAGACATATCAAAAGATGTGTGTGAATGAAATTAGATGGTGAACTCACTTGTCCCGATTGTCCACAAACATAGTATCAATCTCGTTGTTGTCTCGTGTTCTCAGTTTATATCTATTTCCTCGGTGCTCAGCAATCAATTTCACTCGGCCCTGAAGTAATGCGGGAACTGAAATAAGACAATGACTAATATAATCAATACATCTACAGCAAAATCCCACGATTCAATGCAGCAGTTAAATCATACAGCAAAAAAAAAAAAAAAGGATAAACATGACAAAACAAAAAAAGTAATTGAGGATGGAAAAAGCAAGCTCTTAACTCCATGATCTCTATTTTGCATGGAATTTGAATCACAGGATGTGACACTTTACCTCAAAAATCTTACATGCATTAATCAGGTATAATGTTGTATTGTGCTTCAATTAGGTTGGTTTTCAGGATTTTTTGTAAATATGAATTTTTGATAGAACTTAGCTAGATTGTAATAGATAAATTTAAATGTTGGAAATGGTACCAGCGCACCTAGCTTATTATTATTATTTTTGAACATTTTACTGCGGATAGTTTTTATGTTGTTCAACGGCAAATGACAGCCATCAGCTACCTAATTAGAAGCAACGTCAATACCGGTAAGAGTTTTATTTTAACTCATATTTGTAATTGTTTATGAATTTATTTAGGTGCCACATTCCTAATTTTTCTCAATGCATTTTTTTTTATAGGCCTACCTGATGGGTTGATAGGACTTAAATAAAGGATGTCTTATTTTTCAGGAAGAGTATATTTTTAGTTAGAGTATGGATTAGCCATTAGTTCCCCAATATAGAGTAGGCTAGGGATCCGAGTCCAAATAAATCTTGGAAGGCATTTTATTGTAAGCCTGAGTAATTCTTTTAGCCTCAATTTTTCCCTTTCCTTGTGAATATTCATATTGGGCTAATTTCATAACACCTCCTACCTATACCCGATACCCCTGAGATAACACACTTGTGCTGGGACTAGTTCAAATGCATGTCTGATACTTCTGTATGGTTTGCTTGTAAAGGGATCTCATGGTGGCTGTTTCGGCATTTGGTCCCCATGGTATCTCGGGGGTAAACCGGCTAAATACATGAAGATAATATAATTTGTTGATTCATTTGAGGGGCTTGGACATCGTGGTCAATTATCACCATGTACTTGGGTAAGTGTAGAAGATGTATGATAATCTGTTTTATTGTGGTACCTGTAATAGTGTGTATTTGTAATTCAGGTGAGGATTGGGAAATAGGTGGCCGTGGCCTTAAGTTAGGAAACATCCTAGCATTCGTGTGGAGTTACAGTGGGAAACCACGGAAAACAACTTCTAAAATGGGTGAGGTGGGAATCGAACCAACCTCTTCTGGTTTTGCCTCACGAAGCGGAGTGTACCCAGTTCCAGTTCTTAGGCAAGAATTAAAATTCTTGACAGAGCCAGGAATCGAACCCCGACCTCTGGGGTGACAATTAAGAATGCTAGCTGCTACACTGGGTGGCAGACATATATAGAATATAAGCTTAAAAAAACAAGTCATGCTTATATAAGCCGGACGTTTGTTTTAGAAGATTGCCCTTGATTTTGAAGGTGAGCCTGTACACAGTCACTCTCTAGCCCTCTCGCTTCACATTTGTCACCACCGGTCTGATGTAATGGAATTCCAGACTGAATACGTGACGACACCACCATGGAGACAGTACAGTCCACGTCAAAGTATTGTGTGACGCGGAAGTACACGTTACATAGTCAATTATATTTGCCAATGACTGTACTTCAGGAGTAGTGTGAGATAGTTTTGTCCATCATCGGACCACCGCATTGGGCACGTGACGACAACACAGGTACAGTAGTAATTCGCCTCCAGGCTTCCAGATTATTTTATAAAAAATACAAAAAGTAATGTTTTAACCTGGGGTTTTCATTTGTCTAAAACATACGTCCGACCTGTACTGATCCTGTGAAGATGACGTGGATTGTCAAAACATTGATAATGCAGACGGGCAAAGGACTTAACTTTAACGGTTTCCCCGTTTGACCATCTTGGCATCCATTTTGACGTGATTTCTACTGTGTTTCCTGGTTACGCCTGTGGCACATTATCAATAGTTTAACAATCCACTTCACCTCCACTGGATCAGTATGAACTGTCTAACCATCTTGAGATCCATTTCAACACAATTTCAACTGTGTTTCCAGAGTTCCGCCCGTCGCTCTTTATCAATGTTTTAACAATTCACATCACCTCCAATAGATCAGTATCATTTATTACCTATCCAGCTGTCGAGCAACAGTGACAGCAAGCAGACAGGTCATACTTTTACACCTTTTAATATGAAATGACAGTAGAAGGGCAAATGACTTATCTAAGACAATTTCCCTGTTTGACCATCATGAGATCTGTTTTCCCATGATTTCAACTATGTTTCCTGAGTTCCGCCCATTATCAATGTTTCAACAAAGCAAGACCGGTTTAAGCTTATAGTATATCTGCACTTTCTTAAACTTTTAAATCAAGAAAGAAAATCGAGCCTAGTTTTGACAATTAGGATATAAAGGTTACAATTTAACAGTGTTAATCTGTTCTAATGTGTTCTCACATAAAGCTAACTTCCCAAATGGGATTGGAACTATGAACAAGAGTTGTAATTGGACAGTAGAATAAAAGTAAAAGTCTGGCTTTTGGGAAACAAACTTGTTTTAATGCATTTTCAATTGCTATTGAAATTTATTTTGAGATTGGTACCTAGCACAGACTATGTTTTTATTTGCAGCCAATCATATTGCTGAGGAATCCAATATTAGCCCACTCAAATGGTAGTTTTGACCAAAAAAAATTAGGGTAGAAGGTTTCTCGACGGATTCTTATGTTTTTAGGTGTGCTGAATCCGAATCTGAAGTTTGCCAACAAAAAAAATGACGGTTTCACTGTGAAAATAGCAGAAAAAACTAAACATTTCGGACTATTTTCACAAAATCGCTTATAAGTTGAAAAGTATGCTTCCTAGTGAATTTCTCTCTATTTACAAAATTGAAGTAGCCAAAATTTCCTTGAAAATTCACTGGTCACTTTTAATTTTTGAGTGCAGGGCACAGCCGCTAGAGCGCGCTGAAAAAGAGCAACTTTTTGGCACTTAGGCAAAAACGAGAGAAACTCAGCCCTAACTAGCCCCAGACGCTTTCTTATCGTGTTTTCTCCATGAATACGTGTTTTATTCATGTTCTATGGTGGTTACAAGATTACGGAGACCTTGAAAAACATTGCCCATGGAGTGGTAGGAATTCATAAATGACCGATCAAGCCGTTTTATTATTTATTTCAAAATTAAATGAAATGAATACAGTATAATGAAAAGGAATGTAATAGCAATTAACTATTAATACATTACAATTAATTTCAATTCTTTAATTGAGCTTCCTCGTTTTTGGCCTCGATGGAGCAGCCTCCGGTTGCCGAGCAGACGGCCCCGGTTGATCGCTATCGGTCGGTAACTCCACTGGAAAAGGAATTGTACATATTATTGTACACAATACTTTCAGGTGTCTAGTTTGAAAACTGTTCGAAACCCAGTGAAATAGGGTGTATTACAAACATGCAGTTTACCTTCTGCTGAAGTCTCCGCTATCGTCGTTGGCGATTCGACCGGGATGGAATCGTCAGGATTCTTGGACACCTCTAAAAAAAACGTACAAATACATTAGAGGGTGAAGTAAGCAAACCGCATTGGAATAAGGTGGTGTACAAACATGCTATTTACCTTGTGCTGATGTCTCCAGGATTGTAGGTGGTGACTCAACCGGAGGAGGGTCATCAGGGTCACCTTCATTGTCGATGTCGCATGAGTTGTCAACCTTCAGACAGTTTCCCTCGCAGATGGTACAAAGCCTAGAGCAATATAGACCCACACGTCGACAACCGCAGGTTCCTCGACAGTCGCATTTGCAAGAGATCTTGCGGAGAAGCTTGTCAGGAGCTCGGGCCTTAGCTGTTCTCGTGGGGATGAGGCATTTCCTCGACGACTTCCACCCCCACTGTTCTGGGTTGAGCTGATTGTCGAGCTACTGCTAGATCTGGTGGTAAACTCGCAGAAAGTGCTCACGGGCTGCAGCTTCAGTGGGAGGGATCGAGGTCATGTTTCCGGCGACTTTATATGCTGTACTGAGGTACAGCTTGTACCTCAGTTCGTTTAGACGAGTGGTATGGTGGTCACCACCATATAAGGCCACAATAAATTTTTCGCCAGCATTCACTAGCTCCTCGACTTGTGCTGTGGGGTCCATGTAATGCTCAAGGTAGTTTACAAGATCTGGGTTCTTCTTGAGGGTCTTCAAGAATTTCGTCTTACCCTGGTTGAACATGGCGGATGTGGAGTCACAACAACTGACAGCGTGGAGGAATAAAATATGATGGCTCAGAGGCTCCTCTAGCGAGCTGCCAGGGCTATATAGCGTCAGTGGTACTTTTCCTTCTCCTGGTTTCAGGAAGAACACGTTAGGAGAAGTGCGGATGCCTATCAGTAGGCTTGCCAGACGTCCCGGTTTGACCGGTTTTCAGACAAAGTCCCGGTCGGTTTCCTTCACGTCCCGGAAAAAATTAAATTCGATTTTTAGATGACCAAAAAAGTCTAAAGTAATTAATTGTGTAGGATTATTAAGGATAATCATAATATTGTAATTTAATTCTGCACTGTATGAAAGGTAAAACTATAGAAGAGTGATGGTTTTCTAGTAAATACTATTGTCATCGTATCGTCTTGTTTAGCCAACTGTGACTATACGCGTTGGGATAGTCTCTCCGGGCGAGCCTAGTACTGGGTACTCGCTGCACAGTACACCCCCTCGTGCAATAACATTGGACTCGCCCACTAGGCTTGCGACAGAGATGAAGATGAAACTCAGTCAGTTGTCAGTCCTTGTCAGCGGTGCGTGTTGTGTTAGCGAGCTAGCGCTGTTTTATTTATGTTTTAAGTTAAAAGTTTATTCTTTCTCTGTTAAGATGCCAAAACGGTCGTGTAAATTTACCGATGATTTACAGAATGAATTCCCTTTTTTGAAGAAGGTATGCACTGGTAATCAAGATAAAGACGATAGAGTTAAATGTTCACATTGTAATTCTGAGTTTTCGGTTGCTCATGGTGGTCGATCTGATATAAAAGATCATTTGTAATCGAGTAAACACAAAAAGAGTTTAGCATGTGCTGCTAGCTCATCAAAACTGACCAGTTTTTTTAAGACTGCGAGTTCTAATGACAAAAACTTAGATTTAGCAGCAAAAGAGGCGACCTTTGCTTACCACACAGCAAACCATAGCTTAAGTTTCAATTCCAATTCTTGTTATCAAAACAAATTTCTAAGTTTTTTGAACCTAAATTCTCACTCGGAAAAACTAAGTGTGAAGCAATAGTTTTAAATGTCATAGCTCCATTAGCTCAGGAAGAGCTTAAAGAAGACTTGACTAAGTCAAACTACTTATCTGTAAGTATGGATGCATCAAACAGAAAAGATATAAAACTTGTGCCAATTGTTGTGCGCTACTTTAATCCTAATTCAGATGTGCAAGTAAAGCTGTTAGATTTCAAATCTGGGGAGGGTGAAACATCTGAAATTCTTACAAATCACTTATGCTCTGTCCTGTTGCAAAATGATTTGAACAACAAAGTGGTTGGCTTTTGTGGCGATAACTGCAACACTAACTTCGGTGGTGTGAAAAGAGCAGGGAAAAACAGTGTTTTCTATCGACTCAAGAATAGCCTAGGACGGGAAATCAATGGAATCGGATGTGGAGCACACATTGTGCACAACTGTGTGCAAACTGCAGTAGATAGTCTCCCAATCGATATTGAGGCCTTAGTGGTGAAGATTTATAAATACTTCCACATATGACATATACACAGTCCGTGTAAGTAAACTAAAATCCTTTTGTGAATATGCAGAGATAGAGTACCGTAAACTACTTCAACACGGAAACACTCGGTTTCTATCAATGATGCCGGCACTGGAAAGAATTCTATAGATGTTTGAAGGTCTGAAAGCGTTTTTTTTTAGACCAAGAAATATGTCCATCAATAATAAAAAACTTATTTACTGATTCAAAGGGCGAGCTCTACTTGTGGTTTGTCCACGGACAGCTTGCACTGTTTAACAAGGCCATCCTGGTAATGGAAAAAAATAATACGACAGCTTTTGAGGTTGCTGAAGCTCTCAAAAGAAACCTGACAGAAAGAAAGGCCACAAACTTTATCCCTACGGGTGCAAAGAACGTCTACAGGAGTCTAGATGAGAAAGTACGTAACAGTGTGAAAGAAGAATTTGATGGCTTTTATGACAGATGCATTGCATACTTAGAACTCTGGGAGAACAGCTTTGGAAACGCTGAACAGTTTTCATGGGTCAATCTGCCGAAAACAGATGCTGTTGATTGGGAAAAAGCCGAAACTTCTGCTGAAATTATCAATAGCAGTCTTCTTGATGAAAATATGAAAATAAGCAATGATCAGCTGTTTGGCGAAGTTGTGCTTGCTAAGGAGTATTTGCAGTCAAATTGGGAACAGTGGAAGCAAGAAGAGACTACCCGAGACGTGATTATTTCAAGCGAAGAAAAATGGCTAAGGCTGTTTGGTCACTTCAACGAGAATCGCATAGCAGCCCCCAATCTGATCAAGATGGTTGAGTATGCCTTCTGCTTACCTGGGACATCAGCACCAGTTGAGAGAGTATTTTCTTTGATGAACAACGCATGGACTGATGATAGAGGTTTGATGAAGGAATCTACAGTTAAAGGCTTGATGATTTGTAAAATTAACATTGGATTAGATTGTGAAGATTTTTACAACAAAATTAAAACCAAAAAAGACTTTCTAAAAAAAGTCCTAGCCAATGAAAAGTACATGTAAATATTGTCCAAGTTTTATTCATTATTCAAAGTGTTTTTCTTACTTGTAACTAATAAATATTAACATGTTTCAATTTATAATTGTCATTTATTATCTATAGCATTAGGAATTACTAGGGATTGGAAAAATTCGCGATCGCGAATTTCGCGAATTATTAAATGAAGTAATACATAGACGGCTGAAAGCAACGGGAAACTACAGCCGTATGCTATTCCCGAGGATATGCACCTCTCTATGCATAATTACATGTGATGATGGCCTCCTCCCTTGTAAAATTTCAATCCGGAGGTAAACTAGTCCCCCGTTCGGATCTCCGGGTGGGGACTACTCGAGAGGGGGTTAACATCACAGAAGTGACAAAGAGGAAATCTGACATTCTACGGATCGGAGCGTGGAATGTTAGAAGTCTGCTAGGAAGTGGAAGGTTAGAAAACTTAGAAAGGGAAATGGATAGGTTGAGGTTGGATTTGGTTGGGATTAGTGAAATGCGCTGGCAGGAAGAACAGGACTTTTGGTCAGGAGACTATAGGGTCATTAGCACTAAATCAAACAATGGCCAAGCAGGGGTTGGCCTCATATTGAGTAGGAAACTTGGACAGCGGGTGGAATATTATGAGCAATATAGTGAACGGATTATTGTAGCTAAAATCAATACTAAACCTACCTGCACCACAGTGGTACAAGTCTATATGCCTACCAGTCAAGCTGATGATGAGGATGTTGAAAAGGTCTACGAAGAAATAGACGAAATTCTGAGGTATATCAAGGGTGATGAAAATGTTATAGTAATGGGAGATTGGAATGCTGTGGTAGGAAAAGGGAGAGAAGGGAAGATAGTAGGAGGTTTCGGATTAGGTGAAAGGAATGATCGAGGAAGCAGGCTGGTAGAATTCTGCACCGAGCATGAGTTGGTCATAGTTAACACCTTATTCAATAACCACAATAGAAGAATATACACATGGATGAGACCAGGAGATACAGGGCGTTACCAAATCGACTTCATTATGGTCAAGCAGAGGTTTCGAAACCAGATTTTGGATTGTAAAACATATCCTGGTGCTGACATAAACTCTGACCACAATCTGGTTGTAATGAAATGCAGATTAAAGTTGAAGAAACTGAAGAAAAGTCAAAAGCCAAAAAGGTGGGCAATAGACAGACTGAAAGAGAAGGATGTAAACGAAAGATTCAAGAAGAGTATAAAGGAAGGACTAATGAAAAACCCTAAACAAACTTCAATTGCAGACGAATGGGCACTTTTGAAGAATGAAATAACAAAATCCGCAGAAGAAAACATAGGTAGGAAAGAAAGAATAGGTAGAAAACCGTGGATCACTCAGGATATACTAGAATTGATGGATGAAAGGCGGAAACACAAGAATGTAAGAGATGAAAAGGGGAAAGCAGAATACAAACGTCTGAGAAATGAGGTTAACAAGAAGTGCAAGGAAGCAAAAGAAGAATGGTTGAAAGAGAAATGTGCAGGTATAGAAAATTGTCTGAAATTAGGAAAAGTAGACACAGCTTATCGAAGGATTAAGAATACTTTTGGGGAAAAGAAGACTAAGTGCTGTAATATTAAGGACAAAAATGGAAAGCCTCTAACAGATAGGGAAGAAAAGGTTGAGAGATGGAAAGCTTACATAGAGAGTTTGTATAAGGGAAAGGAGATTGAGAATCATGTAATGGAAAGGGAGGAGGAAATTGATGAGGATGCGAAAGGAGATTTAATATTGAGATCAGAATTTGATAGAGCTTTGGAAGACTTAAGCAGGAACAAAGCACCAGGCATAGATGATATACCGATTGAGTTGCTACCCTGCATAGGAGATGAAGGTCTGATCAGGTTATTTCACTTGGTGTGTAGGATTTATGAGACAGGTGAGGTACCCCCTGATTTCAAGAGGAATGTTATCATCCCTATACCAAAGAAAGTGGGAGCTGACAGATGTGAAGATTACCGTACAATCAGCTTGATTACTCATGCTTCAAAGATCCTGTCTAGAATAATTTACAAGAGGATTGAAAGCCAGATAGAAACGGAGTTGGGCGAAGACCAATTTGGTTTCAGGAGAAATGTAGGAACAAGGGAAGCTGTACTAAGTCTTAGGCTGATTTTGGAAGGTAGAATAAGGAAAGATAAGAGAACGTTCATGGCTTTTGTAGACTTAGAAAAGGCTTTTGATAACGTTGATTGGACTAAATTGTTTGACATTTTGAAATCGATTGGAATAAAGTACAGGGATAGGAGGGTGATATACAATCTATACAGAAACCAGACAGCAGTCATTCGAGTTGAAGGACATGAGAGAGAAGCTGGTATTCAGAAAGGTGTAAGGCAAGGCTGCAACTTATCACCCATACTTTTCAATCTTTACATTGAACAAGCAATGAAGGAAATTAGAGAAAAATTTAAAGTGGGAGTGAAGATTCAAGGAGAAATAATTTCAACTCTGAGATTTGCTGATGACATCGTCATCTTGGCCGACAAGCCTGAGGATTTGAATGATTTTTTGAATGGTATGGACTCCGTCTTACGGAAAGAATTCATGATGAAAATTAATAAATGTAAAACAAAAATACTGGAATGCAGCCGAAATAAATCAGAAACCTCTATGGAGATCAAATTGGCAGGTGAAAAGCTGAAGGAAGTAGGAGACTTCTGTTACTTAGGAAGCAGAATAACCAGTGATGGACGAAGCAAAGAGGATATAAAAAGTAGGTTGGCTCAGGCAAAGAAAGCATTTCTACCAAAAAGGAATCTGCTGACATCGAATATAGATTTAGGTATTAGGAAGTCATTTTTGAAAGCCTTTGTCTGGAGTGTGGCGCTCTATGGAAGTGAAACTTGGACTATTGGTGCAGCAGAAAAGAGGAGAATTGAAGCATTTGAAATGTGGTGTTACAGGAGAATGATGAAGATCAGATGGGTAGATAGGGTTACAAACGAAGAGGTATTAAGACGAGTGGGAGAGGAGAGATGTTTCTGGCGACTGCTAATGAAGAGAAGAGATAGGTTGGTAGGACACATACTAAGACACCCAGGAATAGCAAGCTTAGTTATGGAAGGAAGGGTCGAGGACAAGAACTGTAGGGGTAGACCAAGGTTAGAATATGTTAAACAGATTGCCTCGGATGTAGGGTGTGGTAGCTATGTAGAGATGAAACGTTTAGCTCAGGACAGGGAGGCATGGAGAGCTGCATCAAACCAGTCAAAAGACTGAAGACTCAAACAACAACATACATAGATGGTAATGTGTTTTAATAACCCTAAAAATGGCGAAAAAAATTGTTTTTGAAGTCGCGAAATTTCGCGAATTTTGCTTGAAGACGCGAATTTCGCGAATTATGCATGAATTTCGCTTGAAAACGCGAATTTTAGCTTTTTGTTTTTTTACAGTGCACTTCCGATAATTCGCGGCAATTAATGCACGAATTTCCGCGAAATATTGAAAACTGCGAATTATCTACAGTAATGTTTTTAAGCCTAGCAAAGAGAACACTATTGGTTAAAAATATTGACATGTATTTTATGAACACGCAAAAAAAAAAACTTTATAACATAGTATTGTAAGACACACTGTGGATTTTACCAATATTAAAAACTAAGAAAAATGACTGTCATCATTTTATGTTTCTTAGTTGGTTTATTTTTTCTAATTTTAGATTGTACAAATCTGAAGAAAATCATATATGAGAATGAAAATTCATCTTGATTTTCTATGTAAGAGATAAGTGTGACTAGACACACTAGCATGACTGTGGGAACTTTCGGAATTTCCGTTGCATCTCTCCTGCATTCTATATGTACTGGATCTCAGTTTACCTCACCGACAGTCAAATTCCATACAATATCCTCTTGTCTGAAACCATGATTGTCTTTATCGAAGTCTAACTACTGGATGTCACTTTCTTCTGCATCTTGACATTCATCCAGGTTTTGCCCTAATGTCATCGTAGTGAGACCGCCTTGCCAGTTTAAAATATCGTCGTCACAGAAGCCGACAAACGCTTGTTTTTGTGCGAGTGTAGTAGCAGTAATCTTCTCCCATGACTTGACTGCATGGAGAGCATCCAACAAACACGGAAAGATTGGAAACTTAACGGTAGATAGCAGGCCTCACTTTCTGCATACAGCGATCTCTAACAATCTGGGAAATCATCCTAGTAAGTTACAGTACTTAGTTATTGAGGTGTTAAGAACCGGAACAGCAAGGTTATCTGCCCCTTCATCCTAGTACCTACTCGATGCGTGGCGTCATGTAGTCCGCCTATCAGACATGAATATCTAGATGGCAAGTATCCAGATCAAAATGTGCCACTGTTTCCTGAACCAGTATTAACCAGGTGGTCTTCTTGGTGTCATTCTGTAGTGTGCCTGCCAGAGTACTTGAAAGATATTTTGCAATTTATGAGTGAAGTAGTAGGGACTGATAATTGTGGTGTTTGAAGCCATATTTTCAGTGTTGCCTTAGTAAACAAGAGTTTAGTGCTTTTCAGTCGGTCAACACGAATGTACCCAAAAGAGATGGGTTATGCCCTAATCCTGAAATAAATTACATGAGATTAATAAAACACTAGGATGACCAGTTTCGATCGTCAAGCGATCATCATCAGATCCAATACACTTAGGCTATAAAATCTATGTTTGAAATACAGGTGAAAATATTTACAATATGTACAATTATTTAGTTGCAGTATTGGTACTGCAACTGTCAGTGTATGCTAAATGCAGTATATATGTTAGGTGAAATGCTAAATGGTGATGGCTATCCGGAGATTGTACTTTAGAGAGATTATATGGTTGTAAACTACGGTTAAACTATAAAATTTTAGGCTAACTACTTATCTGATTGTCTTCCATACTACAGCTATTCGCAGTTTCCGTGCTCACTTGAACTCGCTGTGCGGTCGACTGCGGTGGTTATCTTAACGACTGGTTTTTCCCTGCCTCCCCCCCCCCCCTGTCCCTACGTGCTGTGGGGAGTGATCGCGATGTGTTTATGTGAGGTGTTGCCAACCTAGATAAGATGTATGTTATTGAATGAGGTGGATCTACAACTATTAAAGACCGTGGATTAGTCCTCGCCACGCGTGGAGCATAACCCATTCGAACTAAGCGTTGACGGTCTTATGAGGACGTCCCGGCACCTTTAATACTGCCTCTAATATGGGCCTTGGTTTATTGCAGAAGAAAAGTACATCGTACACCTGATCCAGATAACATTTACCTATTAAAAACCCCCTAATTTCCCCCCTTTTTTTATCTACCTTGGCTGTGTTGCTAAATTGTGTTTTGTTTCCGACAGGGTGTGTTTTTTAGTAGCGTGAAGAGGGGTGAGCTCTCCATGAACGTGTGTTCATTTAGATTGTTGGGATTGTTTCGTTTGGCTAGGTGTATCTCGATTGCTTCCTTTATGTCAAGAGCTCTGCCTTTCGATTCGTGATGGATTATTTTAAGGTCCGACTCTATGTTGGTAAAGCTATGCCCTGCGTCACACATATGTTCGCACACGGCTGAATGTGTTCCGTATCTTATCGCATTTCTATGTTCATTATAACGTGTGTCTTCTCGCCTTCCACTCTGCCCGATTTAATTAGCTTGACAATCGGTGTCTTGGCACGTTATAGAATATACCCCTGACCTTGAATACGGGTCACGTTTATTTAGATTACTATTTAGGAGGTGCCTAGCGGTTGTGTTTTTCGTCGTGAAAGCTATCTTTATGCCTTGATTTTTGAATAGGTTAGTGATTTTATATGTATTCGCATTCACATAGTTGAAACGTGCAAATTTTTTCTCATTACTGTCCGGTTTGGGAATCGTTTTATCTTTATTTTTATGTTTGGCTATAATTTGATTTATTTTGCTTGGCGAGAAGTTGTTTTCCTTTGCTATTTGCATAATAGTTCTTATTTCCTTATTATAGTTGTCTTTTGACATGGGTATGTTTAAAGCCCTGTGCACCATTGAATTGAAACCCGCTAGTTTGTGCGTACTGGGGTGATTAGACTGATTGTCGATTGCATGCGAGGTTTGTGTTGCTTTCCGGAATATGGAATATGAAAGATCGTTATCTTTACGTTCAATAGTTATATCGAGATAATTTATTTTCCGGTCTATTTCGGATTCCTTAGTGAATTTGATAGAATGGTGAAGGCTATTAATAGATTGGAGAATTGTTTCTTCGCTTGTTAGTTCAGTATCGTAGATGCAAATTACATCATCTACGTATCTTATCCATATTACTATTCCCTTTGTTGAAGTCTTTTCTAAGAACGCATTTTCTAGTGCATTGATGAAGATGTCAGCGATTAACCCACTTAGTGGCGATCCCATTGCTAGGCCTTCTCTCTGTGTGTATATTTTATTGTCGAATTGAAACACGTTTTGGGTGAGAACGACCCTCAGTAATCTCACAATCTCTTCAATTTCTTTTACCGAATTGTTGGATTTTAAGTTGTTTTCGATAGTGTTGATTGCTTCAATAATCGGAATATTGGTGTACATGTTAGTTACGTCGAAGGATACTAGCCTGAAGCTAGGTTTCATTTGTAGGGTGTTCAATGCTGTTACTAGTTCTGTTGTGTTCTTTACAGAGTTGTTTTTGTCGTTGGAAAGACGGCATTTTAAGATTTTTAGTAACTCTTTGCTGATTTTGTAATTAGGGGCATTCCTACAATTGACTATTGGTCTCATTGGGCATTCCTTTTTGTGTATTTTTGGTTGTCCCCTCAATGACGGTATTTTCGGGTTCATGTTTATTAGTTTTGATTTTTCAGCTTTGGTCAGTATGTATTCTGTTTCTTTTAGCGCACTTTTTATTTGTTTTTGGAATTTGTTGGTGGGGTCTTTTGTTAATTCCTTGATTTCGTTGTTGTTTAGGAATTCGACTGTTTTTTCAATGTATTCTGTTTTGTTCAAAATTACTGTAGTGTTTCCCTTATCTGCTTTTGTGATGATTAAATCATGTTCTTTTATTTTTTGTTTCAACGACTTTATTTCTTTGATTTGTTTGTTGTTTTGAATGTTATTGCTATCGCCCTCTCGTTTGAGGATTTTTTTGGCTTCGTTGGTGGCGAGATTTTTGGTTAATTCCCTGTCTTCTGCTGGGAGCTTGTGACTGGCTATCTCAATATCTGTGATTAACTGTTTTATATTGTGGTTCGTGTGTGCGTCTGTGCAGTTGTATTTCAAACCTTTGTCTAACATATTCATTTCACCTTGAGAAAAGGTTACGTTCGTTCTGTTGTTTACTCTGCTGTGGAAATTGAATTCATTGTTATTCGTGTGTTGTTCGTTAGATTGATGGTTCTGTGTTTCTCCTAGTTTTCTTAATTTATTTTCTAGCGTTTCATGCTTCCTCGTTGCTCTGATTTTGATGGTGTCATGTAGGTGTTCGGTGAAGCTGTCCCATTGGGCTGCGTGCCAGAAATTACTTAGTTGCAATTGAATGTCGTATAATTGTTGGTTAATTTTTTGCTTTCTTATGTATGCAAATCTTAATTCGTTTTTTATCCAAAGCGCTTTGGCTTGTTTAGTTGAAATGATCGAGGCTGGTGTGTTCGGTACGGTTTTAATTGGTACGTATTTAGGGGTGAGGTTTAGTTCTATACATTTTTTGTTGAACCAAATTGACTTGTCTAAATTCATGAGTTTAAGCCTGAGTGATTTGAATTTCTTGGCTTCACGATTTGCCTGACTAGCCGTGAACATTGTGGTGTTTGAAGCCATATTTTCAGTGTTGCCTTAGTAAACAAGAGTTTAGTGCTTTTCAGTCGGTCAACACGAATGTACCCAAAAGAGATGGGTTATGCCCTAATCCTGAAATAAATTACATGAGATTAATAAAACACTAGGATGACCAGTTTCGATCGTCAAGCGATCATCATCAGATCCAATACACTTAGGCTATAAAATCTATGTTTGAAATACAGGTGAAAATATTTACAATATGTACAATTATTTAGTTGCAGTATTGGTACTGCAACTGTCAGTGTATGCTAAATGCAGTATATATGTTAGGTGAAATGCTAAATGGTGATGGCTATCCGGAGATTGTACTTAGAGAGATTATATGGTTGTAAACTATGGTTAAACTATAAAATTTTAGGCTAACTACTTATCTGATTGTCTTCCGTACTACAGCTATTCGCAGTTTCCGTGCTCACTTGAACTCGCTGTGCGGTCGACTGCGGTGGTTATCTTAACGACTGGTTTTTCCCTGCCTCCCCCCCCCCCTGTCCCTACGTGCTGTGGGGAGTGATCGCGATGTGTTTATGTGAGGTGTTGCCAACCTAGATAAGATGTATGTTATTGAATGAGGTGGATCTACAACTATTAAAGACCGTGGATTAGTCCTCGCCACGCGTGGAGCATAACCCATTCGAACTAAGCGTTGACGGTCTTATGAGGACGTCCCGGCACCTTTAATACTGCCTCTAATATGGGCCTTGGTTTATTGCAGAAGAAAAGTACATCGTACACCTGATCCAGATAACATTTACCTATTTACCTATTAAACTGATAACTCTGGTGTTGATTTTCTCAACAATGTTTCACATGACGAAATACTTGAGATTCAAAGAATTTGGCACAGACATCACTGAACTCATCCCCTTATTAGACGGCCACATCCAACTGTTCACCTTCTTGATGGACATCTACAGAGAATTCAGCAAGCCCTTAAACTTGCTGTTTCTGGAAAGTACGGTACCAACATTAAGGAGCAGTTGGAGGGTTGTGGAAATGTGTTAAAAAGAGGGAAAATACATTCAGTTTTAGTAAATGCTGGGTCCCATGCTCTTGGAAAATGAATCAGCTTGAGATCTGTTGACCCTGGGAACAGGATTTACAAATGTGTGCGTTTGATCCAGCAGAAATAGTGCCAATGAACATCAATGAGGACCCTGCAAAGAAAATTAAGAAGTTGCCTTTCTGTGGAACACTGGAAGAAAGTGAGGTGTTAAGAGATACAAAGAACTGCAAACTTTAATCAAGAAGCAGATGCATGACAGGACCAAGACAGACATTGTTGGAGTTTTGCAAAGAATGACATTTGTATTTCCTAAGTTCGCAGAATCTGTGTTGAAAACCATTTGGATCCCCTGTTCAAACGTGGTGAACTTTTGTTTTTCAGTTTACACTAGCACGTTAAGTGATACGCGTCACCGTTTGTCACAAGAGAATTTTGATCTCTTTACTGAAGTATACTTTGAAGGATGACTGAAATGTGTTATGTTATGCATGTTATCCATGATATTTATAAAATCCCACCTAAAATTTATGATTTTGAAAGTACCGAAAAGTGCACTTGAAACCACCGAATTTGCCACTTTAAAATACCACTTTCTTCACTCTGAAATCACCGAAAAATTCCAATCCCTAGGAATTACCCTCTAAAACTCTAAAAACCAGTCAAGGGTGTGTACCCTTAAATAACCTTGAAGCGGGGAAAGGGGGTCCCGGTTGAACATTTTAGATATCTGGCAAGCCTACCTATCAGGATTATCAAAAGCCTATCAGGATGACGAGAAGGCCAACATCTTCTCCCACCACTGAAACTGTGACATGCGTGGAAGCTATGGATTGAGCCGTTCTTATGATGAGGGCATCAGCATCCTCAATGGCTTGTCGTGATTCAATCCCTGCCTCACTCAGTCTACTCCTAAGGAACTCTATGAATCTACTCTTGTTCTTGTCGTTTGAAAGAAAGTTCGAGTCTGATCGGCTGGCTGCGTGGCTCAGGGGTAACGTTCTCGCTTGCTGGGCCCGAAGGTTGCAGGTTCGTATCCTGGCGCAGTCAGCTGGCATTTGAGGGTGGGCAAATGCGAGGGAGCCGTGTCCGTAGATTTACTGGCACGTTAATGATCCCCTTCGGGGCAAAATTCCGGCACCCCAGCGTCTCTAAAAGCCAGTGTAGTTAAAAGGGACGTAAAACCAATAACATTATTATTATCGAGTCTGATCATCCAGAGGCTCCTCACAAATTGCACATTCACGACGTGACATTTTCGTCCCTCACATATTCACTAATAACAACATTAGTTCACTTGAAAACACTGAACGAACAGCAGAAACCCGAAGAAGAACACTTAGCAGTCCCACGAGGAGGAGAGAGCAAACTAAACTCGAATGGCAGAGGAGTTGGCCGGAGGCATGGACAGATGTGTCGGCAAAAAGAGGGACCCTTCCTATTGAGGGTGAACATTTCACACAAAGGGGAAACGACTCCGGTTTCACACTATCAATATATTAAATATATCTCTTTAGGAATGAGTGAGATATGTGTGACATGGTGAGATGTTGAATGAAAAATCACAAAAACTGTTTTACATTACTCACCTCATCACTTTCACATTTGACCATTAGGTGGATAAGTACAGATGGACTTAACTTGAATATATTTATTTATCAAAATGTTTTCCAAATGTTTTCCAAAGAACTTGTTACCACCATAGAACATGAATAAAACACGTATTAATGGAGGAAACACGATTAGAAAGTGTCTGGGGCTAATTAGGGGTGAGTTTCTCTCGTTTTTGCCTAAGTGCCAAAACTTCGCTCTCTTTCAACGCTCTCTAGCGGCGGTACCCTGCACTCAAAAACTAAAAGTGCCCAGTGCATTTTGAAAGAAATTTTGTCTACTTTAATTTTGTAAATAATGAGAAATTCACTAGGTTGCATATTTGTCAACTTATAAGCGATTTTGTGAAAAACGTCCGAAATTTTTAGTTTTTTCTGCTATTTTCACAGTGAAGCCATCATTTTTTTTTTGTTGGCAAACTTCAGATTCGGATTCAGCACACCGAAAAACATAAGAATCAGTCGAGAAACCTTCTACCCTATTTTTTTATGAAACAGGCACTTCTGAGCACCAAATGACTGGGCTATATAGGATTGAAACATGAAAAGTTGTTCTGTATTTTGAACTGGGGTATTATAATAAATAATTAGTATTGAAGAGGTGGTATCAGAATTAAAAACCCTGTATCAGATATTGTAAGTCAAATATTTACCTAGATTATTTTATATAAAAAAGTAGGCCTAATGTTTTAACCTGGAGTTTTTATTATTTGGACATTTTAACAATCATTGTTATAGGGTAGATAAATAACAAAATTGCTCCACTTTTCAATACAAATCTACTTAAGAACTTAGCTGTTCATGTTTCAATCCTATATTGGATTCCTCAGCAATATGATTGGCTGCAAATAAAAACATAGTCTGTGCTAGAACTAATGGTACATGTTTCGGTTTTTCTAACCTACTTAAGCCTATGCAATCTCAAATTCCATACATATATAGGCCTATACATCACATACAAATCGTGAATTTAAACATCATATGAAAAATCATATTAAAAATTAAATCCATGATTTGTATGCCATGTAGGCCTATATGTATGTACAAAATTTGAGATTGCATAGGCTGAAGTTGGTTTGAAAAACCGAAACATGTACCATCAAATTTGTAGAATCGAATTTGTTCTTCCTGATTTTTTTTCTTTATATCATTTCCCCATTCACCCTCAGCTAGTTATAAATTAATTTATTGTATTAACTGAATATTTGCACAATTATGCTATGTCACTGATTTCGGGTGTTCTCATTTACTTGACAAGCCACTGTAAGCCCTTAGTGTCCACTTCTAATTCTCGTCCCTTGTGACATTCTGAGCTCAATTTGGAGCAGATTCATGCTTTCGTTGACTTTGCTGTTGCCAAGTTGATTGGCTGACCCTCGCAATTATTATTTAATTACATGTAAATCTCTTTCTTGTGGCATCACATTATCCCCATTTAATTGGGATATATATTCATGTTGACTGGCCAAGTACCATTCAATTTTTATTAAAGTTAATAGTCCACTATAGCGCGATAAGTCCATCTGAAGCCACAGAAAATATGCCAACTACTAGGCTTTCCCGTGCTATCTTCCTGCTCCCCCGCGACAACAGCGCCCAACTCAGGGCTTCAGTTGAACTTGCTGAGCTATATAAAGAATGTGGGAACAGAGAAAAGATGTACCATAATGCACTCTATAAAGCAACCCTGAACACAAGAACAAGAAGGTTTTGTAATACGCTATGAATGGCAATCAATAAGTGAGAGACAATCTAGCCAACTCCAAAACCCTGTTATAACATTTTGACATAACAGTTCTCCCCTAATTTAAATCTCTAGACTTATAATGATACAATTCTAGAAATTGTGAATAACTTACAGAACATATAGTTCAACACTCGCATTGAACCAGGATACATCAGTTTCAACCCGAAAGTGTGGGCTACACAAAACGAAATGATTCTGCATGGTAGGGCAACAATAAGCTCCATTGCCGAAAGTCGAGATGAAGGACGCTGCATAAACACACGTTGCTTCTTTTCATCCCTACAAAAAGGGATGGAGAGTAATCAGATAATTGTGTTCATGTTGTCTTAGGTGGCTTGAGTCGTTATCACATCCTTACCTTAGAACATAAGGTAACAACTTGTCAATTTATTAAACCCTAAGTCAACACCTAAGCTATTTATTAATGTAACACTGAACTGAAATTAGCCAAAATACCTGTGGTAATGATCGGGAAAAAATTTGGAGATGATGTGGTAATAGATGTTTACTCCTTCGCTGTCTATAACCCACCCACCATCCCCTTTTTTAATCATGACTTATATAGATGAAATTCCAGTTCAGTTCACCATCATACGCCAGATGTAGGGACAAGTATAGTATTACCAACCCCACGCATGCGGGTACTACTTCATATCCAGTATCGCAAAACAAAAAAAGTACCACCAAGTTCCAGTCTGAGATTGACATGGACTGTGAAAGTTGCGAGATAAGAATTTCCAATTTCAATCGGGGATATTATAACGATCGTAACAAGTTACTCAACTTCAATAATTTTCATTCAAACCAATGGTTTTTGCCTGGCCCAATATTTTCATCCAGTCCAATAATTGTTAACATAGACAGCGCGTGCCTGTGGGCCGAGTTAGCTAATATAAACACCCCTAGGATTTGTCACGCACAGTGGGGGTAGTTACGCATCAATTATGTCAATGGTTTGTCAAATTAATTGCTTTATCACATAATTACGTTACGTGTGTCGTGTAGTGTATTTTGTATCAGACATGTTGGCAACAGTGATATGATGACAATGTTGGTGGCACTGCAGACCGTGAGAACATATGTATGAAAAAAATTGAGTAATGAAATTCCGCTGTCATAGACCCACACAGCCATCCCAAATAGCAACACTACTTATATAGTTGAAATGAAGTCTCTGGGAGCCATCTTTCTCACTAAGTCAGGAATGCCAACCCCACGCATTTGGTACTATCTCGCATCGGGTATACAAAGAAACAAAAGAGCGTCGATAATGTAATATACAATTGCGCCAAATCCAACTCGTCAGTCGTACTTTAACCATGGATTGTGTGACATGTGAAATTACTTAATGTTTTACATACAAAAACAAACCTAACCTGGGGCTTACGCCCTAGACCCCCTTGCTTGTGGTACTAGCAGTAATTTTCGGCCAGGCAGTACCTAACCTAGTAGCGGACATAAATTCTATCTTATTAATGTTTTACATACAAAACAAAACCTAACCCGGGGCTTACGCCCCAAACCCCCTTGCTTGTGGTACTAGCAGTAATTTTCGGCCAGGCAGTACGTGTCAAATTGTGAATTTTGTGTGAGACATGTTGGTAACGTAGTCACATGTCCGTCTGTCGGGTGTCACATGACGTGTCCAAGATGGCGTCCGCAGTGAAATGAACACTATAAAAATTCTTTATTTTCGTAAAAAAAAAACATTAATGAGGGCAGTTGTAGTCGAGATTGTGAAACGACTCCCAACAACTCCGAGAAAGGTATGTAAATCATAAATCCTATATTTTCAATAATATACCTCGTCAAAAGTTACGAAAAGGCATGTTCTCACGGCGTGCAGAATTTGCCCCTGAATAATAGGCCTCATGCGCCTGGGAAACATGGCTGCCGTCGTTGAATGAGCAAGAAATAAAACAAATATTTCTGGTGCAGTTTCCTGGGTGTGATAGCCTATATGAGCCTCTTCCATCTTTGTCGGTCCAGATAGGTCTGGTCTTCTCTATCTCTGTCCAATCCATTCCTCTACTAGTTATGCTTGGCTTGACTGTATCAAGCCATCTACTTCTAGGCCTTCCTCTGGGTCGAGTGCCTTTAACTCTTTTCTCCAGCCATACTTTTGCTATTCTGTTTGGTGTCACTCTTTTTACATGTCCGATCGATGTTAGGCCCCTTAAAACAACAATTATCATCATCATTTTTACATGTCCAAAACACCTCAACCTTGAACTTTCAATTTTTTGCAGTTCTGCCCCTTAAAGCAACAAAGGCCTTTTATGGGTTCGGTTCTTACTTTTATTAAAATTTCTTTGAAAAGATGAAATTAAGGAGCAAGTGGGTCCGGATGAAATGAACGTTTTAATTTTTGGAAAATGCAGTTTCTCACCCCACTCAAAACGAAGGATAGCAAGCGTTGCATTGCAAGCTCTGTGGAATCGTAGAAAAAAGGTGGTTTCAATTTCATATTTGAATGGAAAAACATTCAGAAATAAGTAATTTAGGTGTTGGATCCAGAATTTAGTGAGTTATTCATATTCTAATACAAGTCTCATTATTCCATAATGTTCTAAGATAGAGATTTGATCCTTGCTAAACTCACGTATATTGGTACTTGAAATTCAGAAGTAAATTAATAAATGTCCTTTTGAATATCACACTTACCCTTCAACATCACTCCATTTGAATTCAACTGGCCAAGCATCAAAATCAAAATCATACTGGGACAATGCTTTCTAGGAAACAAAAAATAGATACAGCAGTATTAGCATATTCCTTCTATTGAAAGGTTCACCATACAGCATGCTTACTATCCTTCTAAAGTCTACCTTATTATCCTTGTTGAAGCCCTTTTTTGCTCCATTGAGAACTCTCATGAACTCTGTGTATTGGGGTGAAGTGACTCGTCCCAAACCTCTGACAAAATATGACAAGGCAAGAACGAGCCCAACTCCAGTGGCACATTTGGCAATTGTTACAACTCCATCCAAGGCGAAGTACCCCCTTCTGTACATAAACGCAGCAACTACAGGCCATGTATACATTCCAAGTCCCCACATAACATACAGCTGAAACAAGTGTAACAAATAACCTAGGTTTTTTTTTCTGATCCTTTGAAATGCATTAGAATATTTGTATCTAATGCCAAATATCAACTAGGGTATAGGTCTACTTACAGACTGAATAACTTGGTCACCCCATCTTTCTAAATTATTAGGATCATACATTCCCTGAAAAGGTTAGGAAATCATGTTTATAAATTACTTCCTGTGAATAGCATGCACGTTTTTTCACATTATCTTGTAATAATTTCACTTACATCACCTCGTCTATCGCCGTAAATTTTATACAGCCTAGGACTAAATAAGCACTGACAAAGTAATTTCACTGAAACCATTTTTGACAACTATACTATGCAAGTATTATGTCTCTTCCAGCCTGCTGCCTAATTCCGGCCTAATTCAATACAGCTCAAAGAATATTGGTCTCGCTTGAATCAAAGAACATTATTATTGGAGGCAAGGATGATAAGAGTTTCAGATGTATCTCCAATTTCGAAAGATTGAACGCACGGTTCGAAGGGGATTCAAGTGTATCGCGCAAAGATGGGTAGAGTGCAACGGAGTGCAATTCTTCTCGTTTGTTACAGGATCCTTGCCTACCTCCATTATAAAAAAAAAAAAACAAGTTGCCGGTGATACCACGCTCGGAACAAAATAAGAACTAAAATGTGAAAATTTATCCGTCATTTACTGTTATACCATGGTTATACATTCAAGATGTTAATAATAAAGTTATACTTTATAAACTTTACTAATAGGCCTATGCCCTTATTCATCAATTTGTGTTACCTTCAGAATTTTCTTCCTGGTGTGTAAACACACATATTACTGTACAATTCCTCTGTACGAGCCTATGGCTCTTTGGAATTAATTGAATAAATATCATATCATACCGCTACGCTATTAATACATCTAGCTTTTGTCCTAATTGGTTAGTGTCAAATACGATCGAAAATCTAACCCTAGCCCAGCAGATAATTTTATTCATGTTTTTATTTCTCTCTCTCTTTCTATAGCATTTGTTTTCACCACTTGTCAGATGAAGATAAGAATAGTAACTTGTCTCCAAAGAATCATACTTATATCTTTGGACATGATGGAATCATAATAATAGTTGTCAACAGCTGATTGCGAAGAGCAATATTGGAATGAAGATGTGTGAAGTAAATCGCAGCATGAGAAATAAAAGGCTTGCTCAGCGAGCCGGACTCCCGCGCAGGGTTAAGGAAATAAGGTAAATAATTCAATGTTAAACATTTAGGCTATGCCTGGTTAATTATTGTTTTAAGGGGCGGAACAGCGAGGTCATCTGCCCCAATATATGCATCCCAGTAGACTAATAAATTTAAGATTGTAACTTAATTATATCAACTAACCTACCTGATCTTTTAATAATGTTCATAACCTTTGTGTATCATTTTGTTACCTAGTAATCCTTGTGTATTACGTTGTAGGCCTATTTGAGGTTACGTTAGGTTATGATATTGATTGTTGTTTACTGGGGCGGAACAGTGAGGTCATCTGCCGCTTTTAGGGTTATTTACTGTATTTGATTTCTATGAAGAGTTTCTGCGAGTAGCTTTTATAGCCTGTCACTCTAAACATAAGCTTAGTCTAAATGAGTATTTTTCATTTCTTTTCAGAGTTGGCAGTCTGATGCCCGGAATTGCAATTGTGTTACCATCTCACTTGACATATATTTTCTCTACCTTTGTTTTCTAGAGGACCAGATTAAATGTTTGTAGTCTATAATTATCTTGAAATATTAGCCTATTGCTCGTGGGTAAATTCAGAGTTTTACGTTGTTTGGATCCAGTGCTGCATCGGTCATCATGGTACGGTAGGATGAAAACAATGGCAACACAGCCATGTTCAGTGGCACTCGTTTCTCAAATGCATTTGCCTATACTAATGCCATACTGGTACTAGGCTACTTATATAACTTACCCTGCTTTTCCTTCTATGTGGCTGTATAGCCTAAATTCATTCTATAGAGAGCAGAGAGTAAGACCAGTTAGTCAGAAAGGATAATGGAACTCCAGTACAACACCAATAAGAAAGCACGTTTCAATATTAACAACCTTCAACGTCCTGCCCGCATGCAGAACGAATAAACATAAAACAATCAACAACACGAGGAAGCTGAACATAGACACCCTTAAGCAAACAGCAATAGGCCTAGGGGAGATGATGAAAATACGAGAGTCCTCTGGCAACATTAATGATCTGGAAAGAGCATTATCAAGGACAAAAATGGAATCCATTGTGAATAGCCGACCACGGTAAGCAAAGCCATGGTTCGACCAAGAGAGTTGTGAGGAAAGAAGAAAAGCACTTACCGCTCTTCATGCAGCATCAGAGGTTCTAAAGCGGTACCAACAAACGAGGATAAAAGAATCATACAATGTGCTTAAGGAACTATGGACAGAATTAATAAATAAGTGCATGCAAGAGGGATGCGTACCAGAAAGCTGGCGGACAGCCTTACTCGAGGTCATATACACACATCAAAAAAAGTTTTGCATCACCTCGGTTCCCAGATCTCCGGCATATAGACGTTGACTGTGTATATTGTATCCAAGATACAGTCCCTTTGACTGTTCATAGATGTCACTAAAACTGCTCAAAGATGTAAACAACCATGCATGAGCAGGGCCTATTAGACGGAGGGGGTACGACAGCCGATCAGTTCCAGTCATTCCACCAGGACGAAGGTACGCTGCTCATGTTGTCTGTAGTTCTACCATGCCTAGAAGGTCAATACCGCAGTTCGATCTCGTCCGCATTGTTACTTTGTGTCAAGAAGGGCTCTCAACAAGGGAAGTTTCCAGGCGTCTCAGAGTGAACCAAAGCGATGTTGTTCGGACATGGAGGAGGTACAGAGATACAGGAACTGTCGATGACAGGCCTCGCTCAGGCCGCCCAAGGGCTACTACTGTAGTGGATGACCGCTACTTACGGATTGCCGCTCGGAGGAACCCTGACAGCAATGCCACCATGTTGAATAATGCGTTTCGTTCAGCCACAGGACGTCGTGTTTCAACTCAAACTGTGCGCAATAGGCTGCATGATGCGCAACTTCACTCCCGACGTCCATGGCGAGGTCCAGCTTTGCAACCCCGACACCATGCAGCGCGGTACAGATGGGCCCAACAACATGCTGAATGGACCCCACGGAATTGGCATCACGTTCTCTTCACCGATGAGTGTCGCATATGCCTTCAACCAGACAATCGTCGGAGACGTGTTTGGAGGCACCCTGGTCAGGCTGAACGTCTTAGACACACTGTCCAGCGAGTGCAGCAAGGTGGTGGTTCCCTGATGTTTTGGGGTGGCATTATGTGGGGCCGACGTACGCCACTGGTGGTCATGGAAGGCTCCGAAACGGCTTTACGATACCTGAATGACATCCTCCGACCCATAGTGCAACCATATCGGCAGAATATTGGAGAGGCATTTGTCTTCATGGACGACAATTCTCGACCTCATCGTGCACATCTTGTGAATGCGTTCCTTCAAGATAACGACATCACTCGACTACAGTGGCCAGCATGTTCGCCAGACATGAACCCTATCGAACATGCCTGGGATATGTTGAAAAGGGCTGTTTATGGACGTCTTGACCCACCAACCACTCTGAGAGATTTACGCCGAATTATCGTTGAGGAGTGGGACAATTTGGACCAACAGTGTCTTGATGAACTTGTGGATAGTATGCCACGGCGAATACAGGCATGCATCAATGCAAGAGGACGTGCTACTGGGTATTAGAGGTAGTGGTGTGTACTGCAATCTGGACCACAAATGCTGAAAGTCTAGCTGTATGATGGTACAACATGCAATGTGAGGGTCTCATGAGCAATAAAACGAGCTGAAATGTTGTTTGTGTTGATCTCTATTCCCTTTGTATTTAACGGTTCCGGAACTCTTGGAACCGAGGTGATGCAAAACTTTTTTTGATGTGTGTATAAAGGGAAAGGAGATCACGGAGACCCGAACAACTATAGAGGGATACATAGCAATTGAAGACATGGCTATGAAAGTACTAACTAAGATTGTGACAAGAAGAATTTGCAAATTGGCAGAGCCTCACATCCTTGAACAACAATGTGGGTTCAAGAAAGGAGTATCCACGTTAGATGCGGTAGCAGCACTATTAGACGACATCCAAACAGCACTTAGGGGAGCAGGAAGGAAGTACTACACTGTGTTTAATGACTTTCAAAAAGCCTTCGATTCTGTCAATAGACAATTTCTGATACAAAAGGTAGAACGAATGATAGGCGAGAATAAGCACCTGAAGGCAATCATCACGGACATCCTGAAGGAGAATGATTTAATTATAACAGACTCCATAGACGTATCCAGACCAGTGAAACAAACAAGGGGAGTATTGCAGGGAGACCAACTCAGCCCCATTATCATCAATAAATACATCATCATCATCATCGGCTTTAACTCGAATTCGAGTATAAATCTTCTTCCTTCAGTCCAGTTTGTGGATGTGTTTACGGTGACTAAAGAGTCCAATCCTGCCATGGAACAAGCGTCCACGCAAGTCACATAGTATTGCTGGAGGAGGACGTGGTTGGGCTGCTCGAAGTTTCCTAGCTTGACGCTTGGCCTCTTCATGTGTGCGTCTATCCCTTTCAAACGTCTTTACACTATCCGAGATGGTATGGCGCCAAGTTGAGCGGTCTTCAGCCAGCATGTCCCAGGTTTGTGAATCAAGACCTGTCACTTTCAGGGTCTGCTTAAATTGGTCCTTGTAGCGCCTCTTAGGACCACCATGAGGTCTGGTGCCATAGCATAACTCACCATATAGCATTTGACAAGGTAATCTCACATCATCCATCCGATGGACATGACCAATCCATCTAAATTGGTGACCTATTATGGATGATTCTATGCTGTTGATTTGAGCCTTTTCCAGAACAGCAGTATTGGTAATGCGGTCTTCCCATTTAATCCTCAGGATTGATCGAAGTTTTTGTAGGTGGAAATGCTCAAGCTTCCTGAGATCACGTCGGTAAAGGGTCCACGTTTTTTAACGACCCCGACTACTACACAGGGGTGTGTGGGGTTAAACACCTGTACGATTATAACGACAGCAATAGACATTCACACCTAACTATACCTAAGTGACCTAATAAATAAAACCCTTCAGCTTCTGGTAAAATTGATAATATATTGTCATACCAGACATAAGACGGGCAGATGACCTCGTAGTTCCGCCCCTTAAAACAACAATAACTAACTATAACTAATACACATAAGACACACATTTCGCAGGATCCTCCTCGTACAGAATAATAACACTCCCTATCGTATTTTCACAGATACACATATGACATGATAGAGATGAACCTCAGGAATAAAGTTGATCGGTACTTACAGATGTTGGCTCCAGCAGTGGTGACCTAGCTCTACTAATTCTGGGGTTATTTGCTCCGTGACCATTAGGCCTATACTCGCAGCACAATTGATTTGATTCACACGCCATTCCTACTTTTATGATTACTTATTACGTTTGTTACTTTTGTACCCAGCATCCAACGATTTACTTTGCGTCGTAGATCTAGTATCAGACCAATGTTTGGAATCCGTTCATGAATTTACTAATGCGGAGCATATTTGACTCGCATCCTTGGACGAATAAATTTCCGCTATAGTTGCAATATAGGTGTACAGATGTTAGACTACAATACTTCATGCTGTTCGAAATAAGTCACCTTGGCGATATACTTAAGACTAGGCTCATCATTCAATTAAGAACTTATAGCCAGCAACTCCGTTATTGTATCCAAAACCACAATTAGTGTAAAACTGTAATGTCTTATCCTCCACACACAAGACCAAAAAGACAAGTCCACTCCCGCCCGGAGTTCTAACTAGAGACCCTCTCCACACGCGGTCCAAAATAAGAGTCTACACCGCCCGGCGGTATGAATAAGAGTGTCTCCCAATGCCTTCCACAAAATCCCAAGTACCGTCATCACCCCCACTCTACAATCACAGGTTACCTGGGTTGATCCACGGATCCACCCAATCCCAACGCTTGATTCTCAACATGACCATATATGGAACACAGCCCATCGTCACCGCTCGTACATGGATGCCAAGTCTCACCTCTGACTCACTCTTACTGGCGCTCGGGTTTTATCCCGTGTCTGAACACCAACTCGTATTTCATCGCCTGTGTGCACTTTTCTGTTACAAAACTTTCAGATTACTCCAATGTTAAATATTTCAACCTCCCTTGATTTGGATCCTGCTCAAATTATAATACTTATACGCTAAACAAATTACTTATAAATTAAGCACGTCATAATATACACTCTAATAAATAATTATAAAACATAAAAAGACCTAAAATAAAAATATACACACGATTAATAAAATCCGTAGCTCCCTGGAACACGGGTTCAGTCCCTTTGTAACTTGGAAGGTTACAGTTTCACAGCCTTACAACAATGTAGAAATTACTACTGCTTGGTACACCATAAGCTTTGTACTCATGGACAGATCTTTATTCATGAAGACCCGGTGCGCTAATCGTCCATATGCTACATGGGCTGCGCCAATTCTCTTATCCACATCCTGCTCACTGGTAGAGCTCACAGAAATGGTACTACCCAGGTACGAGAAGTGGACCTGTTCTAATGGCATTTTTGAGATGGAGATATTGAACTGAGGAAGAGGTGTGTCTGGCAAAGGTTGTGCCAAGACTTTAGTCTTATTGACATTTATGGTAAGACCAAAGCAATCACATGCACTTTTGTAACAATTAACTGACTCTTGCAGCTCTTCTGGTGTGAGAGTTGGCGACGCAGCATCATCTGCATACAACATGTTAGTAACCTTAGTAACCTGAGTTTTCCTCAAGGAGCGGAGACGAGTTAGGTTGAAAATGATACTTGACCTCCACACCTGGGATGTTTGTGGGTGAATCATAAAGCATTGCCGCCAAGTACAGCGCAAAAAGCATTGGAGCCAGTACACATCCTTGTTTCAGTCCATGGGTAATGGGAAATTCATCGGACATCTTATTCTGATGGCAAACCTGACCTTTCATGCCATCATGGAGAGCCTTGATTAGATCTACAAAACGCTGAGGGCAACCAAACCGCTTCAGCTCCGCCCACATGGCTGGTCTTGGAACCGAATCAAATGCCTTTTCCAAGTCATAAAAGACTAAGAAGAGTGGATTCTGTTGTTCTCTACATTTTTCTTGTAGCTGTCTCACACAGAAAATCAAGTCAATTGTGCTTCTGGAGGCTCTATATCCGCATTGTGACTGGGAGGATCCTCTCAGAGATAACCTTGAGGCGGTTAAGTAGAATTCTTGCAAGAATCTTCCCCACAATTGATAGCAGTGATATACCACGGTAGTTGCCACAAACACTGCGATCACCCTTTTTAAAGATAGTGGCATTCTTTAGGTCTCCAGGTACCTTTCTTGATTCCCATATTCTGAGGATAAGGATGAAAATTCTTGTTTTGAGGGAATGACCTCCGGCTTGAATTAGTTCCAGAGGGATGTTATCTGGGCCAGGTGCTTTTCTGGGTTTCAATTGGGTGAGAGCTGCACTGAATTCATGATAAGTAGGAACTACTGCCAACCAAAGTTGTTCAGGTTGTTGCAGCACATCACAAAGGAAGTCATCAGCAGCTGCTGATGGACGATTTAGGAGATTGGAGAAGTGCTCCTCCCAGCGTTCCAAGATTTCTTGACTATCAGTAAAGGTAGTAGAATTATCAGCGCTTTTCAGTGTACCTGATGATGAGCGAGATGGTCCATATATTTCCTTGAGTACTGCATAGAAGTTCCTCAAGTCTCAAGCATCCGATAGTCTCTGCAGTTCCTGAGCCTTCTGTTGCCACCAAGTATTTTTAATCTGCCTTATCTGCGTCTGGCATTTACCCTTGAGTTCCAGTAGTTTATCTCTCTTTGTGCTGGAAGTTGGGTCTTGAACATGGGCAAGATAGGCATTCCTTTTGGCATTGATGAGAGACAAAATTTCCTCATTGTTGTCATCAAACCAGTCTTGTCTTTTCTGCACTATAAAACCAATGGTTTCCTCAGCTGACTGTGTGATAATCTTCTGAAGTGTGGCCCATTCTTGCTGAATGTCATTTGTTACTGGTTTTTCTGATAACTGGGTGACGATCCTGTTTCCAAAATGTTTATACATGGATTCATCCTGAAGTTTGGATGTATTAAACTTCTTTCTTGGCAAATTTTTGATGTTCCTAGGTGGTTTAGCAGATATAATTGAAGTCATTGATGATAAAGACACGAATATGTATCTGTACGCTGTTGATATTGCAATTGGCTCTACAGACAAAGAAATAATACAGGAGGCAGTTAACAAAATATCTCATTGGGCAAGGAGGAACCAGCTAAACATAAATAGGACAAAAACGGTTCAGATGGTATTCCGAAACGGTGGAAAGTTGTCAGCTAAAGAAGTCTTGTACCTAGAGGAAGTTGAAATTAGGATAGTCAATTCATTTAAAAACCTCGGACTAACAAAAGTTCGGTTACAACACCTTTTTGAATACCAGCTTCTCTCTCGTGTCCTTCAGCTCGAATGACTGCTGTCTGGTTTCTGTATAGATTGTAGGTCACCCTCCTATCCCTGTACTTTATTCCAATCGTTTTCAAAATGCCAAACAATTTAGTCCAATCAACGTTATCAAAAGCCTTTTCTAAGTCTACAAATGCCATGAACGTTCTCTTATCTTTCCTTATTCTACCTTCCAAAATCAGCCTGAGACTTAGTACAGCTTCCCTTGTTCCTACATTTCTCCTAAAACCAAACTGGTCTTCACCCAATTCCATTTCTATCTGGCTTTCCATCCTCTTGTAAATTATTCTAGACAGGATCATTGAAGCATGAGTAATTAAGCTGATTGTATGGTAATCTTCACATCTGTCAGCTTCCACTTTCTTCGGTATAGGGATGATAACATTCTTCTTGAAATCAGAGGGTACCTCACCTGTCTCATAAATCCTACACATCAAGTGATATAACCTGATCAGACCTTCATCTCCTATGCAGCGTAGCAACTCAGTCGGTATATCATCTATGCCTGGTGCTTCGTTCCTGCTTAAGTCTTCCAATGCTCTGTCAAATTCTGATCTCAATATTAAATCTTCTTTTGCATCCTCATCAATTTCCTCCTCCCTTTCCATTACATGATTCTCTATCTCCTTTCCCTTATACAAACACTGTATGTAAGCTTTCCATCTCTCAACCTTTTCTTCCCTATCTGTTAGAGGCTTTCCATTTGTGTCCTTAATATTACAGCACTTAGTCTTCTTTTCCCCAAAAGTATTCTTAATCCTTCGATAAGCTGTGTCTACTTTTCCTAATTTCAGACAATTTTCTGTGCCTGCACATTTCTCTTTCAACCATTCTTCTTTTGCTTCCTTGCACTTCTTGTTAACCTCATTTCTCAGACGTCTGTATTCTGCTTCCCCCTTTTCATCTCTTACATTCTTGTGTTTCCGCCTTTCGTCCATCAATTCTAGTATATCCTGAGTGATCCATGGTTTTCTACCTATTCTTTCTTTCCTACCAATGTTTTCTTCTGCGGATTTTGTTATTTCATTCTTCAAAAGTGCTCATTCATCTGCAATTGAAGTTTGTTTAGGGTTTTTCATTAGTCCTTCCTTTATACTCTCCTTGAATCTTTCGTTTACATCCTTCTATTTCAGTCTGTCTATTGCCCACCTTTTTGGCTTTTGACTTTTCTTCAGTTTCTTCAACTTTAATCTGCATTTCATAACAACCAGATTGTGGTCAGAGTTTATGTCAGCACCGGGATATGTTTTATAATCCAAAATCTGGTTTCGTAACCTCTGCTTGATCATAATGAAGTCTTATTTGGTAACGCCCTGTATCTCCAGGTCTCATCCATGTGTCCTCGATGTTAGGCCCCTTAAAACAACAATTATCATCATCATTATCATCCATGTGTATATTCTTGTATTGTGGTTATTGAATAAGTTGTTAGCTATGACCAACTTATCAGCCTGCTTCCTCGATCATTACTTTCACCTAATCCGAAATCACCTACTATCTTCCCTTCTCTTCCTATTCCTACCACATCATTCCAATCTCCCATTACTATAACATTTTCATCACCCTTGATATACCTCAGAATTTCATCTATTTCTTCGTAGACCTTTTCAACATCTTCATCAGCTTGACTGGTAAGCATATAGACTTGTACCACTGTGGTGCACGTAGGTTTTGTATTAATTTTTGCTACAATAATCCGTTCACTATATTGCTCAGAATATTCCACCTGTTGTCCAAGTTTCCTACTCAATATGAGACCAACCCCTGCTTGGCATGATTGTAAGTCAATATGGTTCCATCATGATGCGATTACAGATTTATTTTTCAGTTTGGTCACGCTTTCCATACTTCCGCATTTAATACTAAATTCCTCTTAAAACATTGATTTGGGATTTTTTTTTTGGCTGCCAATGTATATTTCTATGTATGTCATCTACTGATTGAACAAAGTATTGGTTGCGTTCATCTGGTGAGATTTATATTTTGGGCTTTGTTAATACTCATTTAGTTTCAGAACTTCTTTAATAGCTTGTTTATAATTACTGTATTCCTAATTACTTTATAATGCTCAAAGTGTTCCCATTAGTGCAAATGTAAGTTATACAGTGAGTTTCTCTCACGAGTTGGCCGGCCGGCGCGCCCAGATTATCTGCCTCCCGTTGACTCATCTCTTCCCGCTCGGCATAGCATTGCACTTCGCTCACATTATCCGTGTATGACATGAGAAAACATTTAAAATTAAGAAAATAAGAATTAATAAAACTAGTTGAAACATGTCAAAACATGACGTTGTCATTGGGAAAATATTTATTGAAGTTTTCTCTTATATGCATTTTTTGAAGATTACTTTTTGACACTGTTGCAACTTTAAGGGCGTCGAAAGATCGACTTTGCAACATATAACTGGCCATGATTGAAACCTTGATGAGGCAAATAGAAACCTATGCGTTCTTGAGTTTCACCATGAACTTTAATGATTGTGATAATGTATGCCAAGTGTATTGGAAATTGGAAAATGGAAATGTTGTATCGGATGATGTTAAATCAAGTCCAAGGATTATAGCTCTCTGCCCTATACTATCTGCAGTTATTATTTCCAAATCCAAGCAATTTTTATACATATTTCTTACAAATAATCTGGTTCCATTTAGGAGCCCTTGGGAAAAGTTCAAATTTCTAAGGAGCATAACTATGGCTCAAACCTTTAGGTTAAGTATATGTGGAGGTAATCACTTAATTCCAAGGAATTCAAGAATTCTGTAGAAAACTGAAGTAGCTGATTCCATCTTCAGTATTAATCAGTTAACGCTGGTGTATATTTTTGAATTACTGGATATCAGTTCAATGACTTTAAAATTAATTTCATTACAGTATTCATTTCTTGGTGTAAGAATGCAAACTTCTTCGCAGAAGTGAATGTTTACCCGTAAATCTCAGTCACGATATCATCATGGGTTGGAAGTCTGGCTGGTAATTCAATAACATTTGATTCCTCACTATCCACAGAGGGTAGTCGTCGTTAACTTGTACCAAAAAATTAGAATATTCCATTTTATCTGGTTTCGATCGCATGTTTTTATGTAAGGGGCGTATTTTGGAGAAGGGCCATGGAGAAGAGTATTTACTACAATTGTGAACAACTGTTTGGCGAGAAGGCACAACAGGCAAAACCTACCTGAAGTCTCTTCCAAGAACAGTAACTTTCCCACAAAAGGGAATAATGTCGTTACGTATTTTAATATCTTTTAGAAGTCGATTCACACACATTAATGAATATTTGCCATTGTGGCTTCACCCCATATTATGAGCCATGATAATCGAATATCGTCCACTGGATTGCAATTTAATTTTAGCTAGACACTGAACTCTTATTTAAGTTGAGAGGTATTTTGAATGCTGAATGTAGGACTTATGCCCTTGCAATATATTGTATAAATTGTGAAGTGAACCCTCCCTGATGCAAGAATTCACTTGATTTACAGATCTGACTTGATTAGCTTATGAGTCTAATATACACAACTGGCCGTTAGAACCTTCGCTTATGTTTTTGGAATATAAGGAAGAAATGCAATGATGTGACATTCCAGAAATTTTAAATCAATATGGACCGTATTCATGTGGCACGGTAACATTGGCAGCAAAGGAAACAAAGGACATTGCATTTTTGTACTGTCGAGTATTATCTCTGAAATTCCTTGAGATATCATCTCCAGTCGAAAATTATTTCAGCCTGCAGGTATTTTATGTTCCGGCAGATGAATTTTACCATTACAAAAGGAAAGGCCAAAGTAAGCAAACATTGACTTCTTGCAAGAAAAATGTAATGCAGAACAATGTTGAAAAACATTAAATTTCGATTACCAAGGCAACACTGAAAAATTGGCTTCAAATAGGCTACCATAATATTGTATGCTTATTTACGAAGTAAACCAGGAAAGTCGTCCAGTATTTGTAATGTCAGAATTTCAACGTATTGTACATTATCACATAACAGGCAAAGGTACGGTTCATTAGTGGAATTTCATGAAAAACATTTTGGACATGTCTTGTACGTTTCATACGGCAACGAATGAAATGAGGAAAACAAAGGAGTACTGTAGCGCATGGCGCGATTTCAAAGACATCCAGAAGGAAGCCACCCGGCTGGGTGGATTCACTGCAAATATTTTTCGTTATGTGTTGGGATTCGTACTACAAAAATTCCTGGCTCTGTCAGGAAATTTAATGCTGATTTTATAGCTGGAACGGGGTACCGCTCAGCCTGAGAATGCGTGGGTTCGATTCCAAATTCAACCATCCTGTAAGTGGTTTTCCATGGTTAAGGCCTACTACTTCTTCTCCAGGAAAGTACCACGTTGGTTCCTAACTGAACGCTATGGCCGCTTCATTCCCAATCCTATCCCCAATTTACACATATACATGCTAGTGCAACCATCACAATAACACAGGTTATCCCAAAATTCCACACACACCCATGTACACGGGGCTACAAGACCACGATGTCCAAGGCCCTCAAATGAAATAAAAACTGTCTACACATGAAAACTGCAAAATGGTGAAAGGAAAATATAGGATTTGGCACTATTTTTCTCTGTCAGGATAGCATTTTGCTAATATGCTGATTAACTGTCCATATGATATCATAGAGAATACTACAGTCAATACAGCCCCTGATTCACACTCGGCTTAACAGTTTTCCCATGTGCAACAATATACCAAAACTTCTGTAGCTATAATGACTAATGCAGTACCTGTAATTCAATGTAGGCTACACAGTGTAACCAGCCATCTGAACAAATTATGTACATACAGTAACAACCATTTTCTTTATACTACAGGGGCCAATTTGAACTTGATATAATTATGGATACATGCGACATTAGCGCCCGGGTGGAGCAGATGATCGCCCCATATCAGTTTCACCCGCCTGGTGAAGGGTCCCTTGTTTGTTGTTCTTTGCCGCTCCAGGATCCCGAGGGATGACGAAACATTCCGACTGTGCACAAAAACTGCACAGGAGTTTGGGCTTGCGATATCATAATTAATTAGTCTCTGCTAGCAATTTCCAGCAAAGACTGGCAGTCAAGGTTCAAAGTATCCTTGTTTAAGAGTCGTATCACACTCGCTTCATTACTGGTCTACAACATGCAAGACATCTAAACTCTCTCCTTGGTCAATATAAGTGGCATGTCTTCGGCGCTTATATTAGATTGCTTTGCATTGAAGGAATGCGCGCGCAGATCATGATGGATGCATTTCATTGATTTCTTGCCTGCTTTATGCAGGAAATACTGTAATTCCAGTCAACTCCTACATAACGCAACTACAAAATGTAAAACGTTAATAATACTCCTTGATAAAACAATATTTCGCCGGTAAAAAAAAAAAAAAAATGCAGAGAGGTGGGATCGAACCTGTGCTCCTTCGATCAAGAGTCAATCACCTTAACCACATAGGTATTCACGCACTCTTGCTTGAATGCTGGCGCAACCATTCACTATCTTCATAACCCGCTCTCTGGAGAAAATAGACCATTTCATTAACAAAAAAATCAATGTTGCACATTCGTATACGTTCATACTGTTACCATAACGAATAGAATATAAAGTGTGATCTCTTCTCCCTCAATAGCATGTAATGAATACGGATCGGGTTGGCACTCGCCGCTACGCAGCGCTACAGTCGACTTGAGATTGTGGATGTCTACATATGTTTATGTGCGATATATTAAGTATTTAATCGGTCGGAGTGTTTTGGTGGTGTTCTGTGCAAACGCTTATTGATATACAAGTGCTTACACTATTACTTCATAGTATTAATACCTGAAATGCTATTGTAGGAAGCATTAACTGAAATGGAATTTAATTTCTTGTCGTGTGTTGACGTTATCTTCGTGTGTTAATTTTATTGTTATTTAATGTAAGTAAACAACAGTTTAGCCCTTACATTTTCATGAGTGCTTAATGTGAGTAGTGAAGATGCCTTGCTCTTTTGTACCAGGAGGCAGATCTAGCTATGGGGACTGTAAAGGGGTCAGGCGGTTTTTCAAACCTCCTAAATATAAGGAACGTTTTATCAAGTGCAAAGGGGCCATACCAGGGAAGGATAGGGAACTTACTGAAAAGTTCTACATCTGTGATGCTCACTTTTCAGAAGATTTAATTGTTAAATTTGACAAATTTGTGATAGAAGGAAGTATTACTTCTCCCAAGAACCAACTGGCGATTGAAAGACTATTCTGTTCCACATATTTTTCCTAATTTGCCTAAGTATTTGTCCAGTATGGTGCAAATAAAAATGCTCTTGATGCCATTAAAGACTACTTCTGTGAAGAAAGGGATGAGAATAAAAAGACAATGAGTTAGAAAACATATATGTACCGTAATGCTGAAGGAGGCGTGATCAGTTTTAGACAATAGCCTACTCTATAAAGGGGTCATGACTATGCCTTCTATGTCTGTTTAATGTTAAGTTCTTCTGAAATGATGGTAGTTTACCGATTTTGGTGTTTGTGGAGTGAAATTTATGGTTATTATTGAATTTTATAGTAATCTACGGTAAAGTTGAAAGTTGCGTTCGGACGGCTTTTTTTTTCTGTGTTGCAAGTCTGTTAAGGGAATGTAAAATGTGTAACAACGTGAAGAAATCCTTTCTGATAGCGAGGTTAATTTTTCCGTTCATTTTTTAAATTTATTGATAGCTGGCAATACTAATTGCATTTTGAACTTGCTCTCTGTCTTCGCTTATTGTCGAAACTGGACTATTACAGGAGACGACTTATTAAATTATAACCTAATTGGGCACAGTAAAAAAGTGGAGATGTCGAACTTATTAGCTAGTGCCTATGAGGATATCTTGCGGTGTTTTAACATGTAAAACAGGTCGCAAGGTTTTAAAAGTCTCGTAATAAGCGCCAATGCTAACTTACATCACAGATCGGAGCCAGCGCTGCGCTGCGGCGGACCAGGCGTACTAGGCCAGTGATATCACTTCTTATTCTATTCGTTATGCTGTTACTATGGCAATGAACGGGTTTAATTTCAAATTCTGCAAAACCAAGGCCAACCACGAGCCGACATCTAGTTGTGTGTGCGTTCGTTGTAGCGCCACGTGTGGCAGATATCACGCCTTTGATGGTCAATCTGTCACGTGTGGCATTGTAAAATGTGACCTTGAAGAAATGAATATTCAGAGTTATTTTAATACATGGATGATATAATCAAGGAAGGTAGGGTTCAATCAATAATCCATGACGGGCATTACATTTTAAGACAACAAACATCGTCGTAGCGCAAATACTTCCCAAGATATTTCAGTGTCAGTAAAAAGGTGGAATTTCTTCCAAATTATTTTAATATATAAGGTAAGCTGCTACTACCTTATATGTTCTCCTCTTACATCCACACATTTCCGGCATCGTCTTAGGAAATTCCGATTCACACGCATAAGTTCGTCTTTCGTACTTGAGGCTATTTCTCTCCGGATATGTTAATATTTTTCTTGGACAAAGCTTGGTTCCATTTAGACAGGTATGGTTCCATGCAGAAACCCCCCATCACAAATACAAAATTCCTCTACATAACGAATGGGTCGGAGTATGGTGCGCAGTGAATGGATACATAATTATAGGGTCTATCCTTTTTCAAGGCACAATTACTGCACAAAGATACAGGGATAATATACTGAAACCATTTTTTGACGAACTGACTGGCACTAACTCTCGAAATGGATATATTCAGCAAGACTCTACCACCACCCATATAGCTCGTCATGACGCATTAAACTTAATTGAGGAAATTTTTTAATACCGTGTAATTAGTACGGACTTATGGCTGTCACGGTCCCCATATTTAACTGTTTGTGACTTTTATTTATATGGGTGCTTAAAGAATAAAGTGTATGCAAGAATCCCTCACACGTTGGGCGAACTGAAAGAACATATCCGGAGGAAATAGCCTCAATTACGGAAGACGAACTTATGCGTGTGAATCGGAGTTTCCTAAGACGATGCCAGAAATGTGTGGATGTAGGAGGAGAACATTTCCAACATCTCCTGTCATAAGGTACGAGCTTATTTAATTAATTGTTATTTTCTTAATTATGCACGGATAATGTGAGCAAAGTGCTATGCTATGCCGAGCGGGAGTGATGAGTCAACAGGAGGCAGATAAGCTGGGCAGCCAACTCGTGAGAGAGACTCACTGTATAAGAAAGCGTAACCTGGTTCCCATAATCCTTCAGTTCAGGGGTAAACTATTTGAGATGAGTTTGTTTACATTCTGATAGTTTATTGTAAGTTTTCTTAGTAATAAGGAAGTATTCATTGAACAGTAATATAAAAGTGTGGTAAAAGTAATCAAACTTTTTTTTCCCACCTGGACCAGGTACTGATCCAATAGAGCATTCCAGTCTGATGACCTCAACTTCTATTCAAATGCTGTTATTTTATCATCAGTGATGAACCTCTTGTACACATTTTTAGTACTGGAACATTTAGGGAAAACATAATTAAATTTCAATCGTAGAGCTAAGTGGTCTGAACCAAGGACATGTCCATTACATCAATATCATAAAGATAATAATTATTAACATTATAGTAATATTATCTAAAACTGTATCTTTGCAAATGGGATGTTCATTTACACTGTGGAAATCAAATGAAGACAGCAGATTTAAAAGAAAAACTATTCACAATCGTTTCGTCTTGTGTAATAGCCAAGGTAATATCACCACATGTGCAAATTTAAGTTTTATTTTTGCATACCGATAGTTGGAGTAGTTTTGTCAATAATATTTCCATTTTCTCTGGAAAAATAACAATGTCTCTACCAATGTGTTGAAATGAAACACATTGTGAACATACACTGTTACAGCTTTAAAATTAAATTCCTTAAACATTTTATTAGAGGTTTTAAAGCGGCAATGAAATGTAACGCTCGATTAAATGTAACTCAACTGATTTATTTAACACAAAATACATGGACTGTTTAAATGCGTTGTGCCGTGAACAGATCATAAAAACGAACTGTTTAAAAGTTAGTTGAGGGCTCTAGTTGCGCCTATCGATCAGGATGGTGGTCAATACTGGCAGGTGCCGATCTCACCAACACTTCCCCTCGACCAACAGCTGGAGTCATCCTGGTACATGTGGTCTCAAGCCAAGGCTTTGAGCACATTTCTCATGCTTGGGCCTTGACAATCCTTTTGTCAATATGTCGGCAGGCATCTCATCCGTTGGAGTGTACTCCACCGAAACCACCTTTTTGGCCACGGCATCTCGGACGAAATGGTGCCTGATGTCGATGTGCTTCGTCCGTGAATGAAAACTAGGATTCGACGTCAGCTTCTGCGCACCTACATTGTCGTTCTTCACTGGGACATCTATCAGTTTTCCGAAGTCTTTCAGAAGTTTCCTCATGTGTAGAGCTTCCTTGGTTGCTTCTGTCAAGGCCATGTATTCGGCCTCCGTCGACGACAGGGCCACAGTAGGCTGCTTCCTGGACTCCCAACTCACTGCAACGTTGCCTAGGGTGAACGCGTATCCGGTGTACGATTTTCGATCCACCGGGCAGTTTCCCCAGTTAGCGTCCACGTACATCACCGCTGGATTTGGAGTACATGAGGCCGAGATCACGTGTGTTAGCGAGGTATCGCAAGACACGTTTTGCAGCCTTCCAGTGCTGCTGTCCGTGACAGTCGTTGAACTGTGAGAGAGAACTGCATCTTCCTAGAGACGGTGATACGAAGCGCGTCCTGCCTATCACAGTCCGTACAATGCTTTGTTTAGTGAGCACACCATGTCACAATTGGTCAACTTCTCCAGCATCTCATCTGCGGTCTTTCGCACAGTCTCGTCAACCGACTCTTCTTGAACAGTATGGGCAAGAACGTCCTCGAAGTGGTCCGGGGCCTCCATGAAGGTTTGCTCCTCGACTTCTCCGTTCAAGTACGCTGTCTTGACGCCTAGCTGTCGGATCTTTAGATTATCTTGTACAGCTAACGCCACCGCAGTCCTTATTGTGCTCAGCCTGGCGACTGGAGCGAACGTGTCGTGAAACTCTATTCCTGGTCTCTGCGTGAAACCCCTCGCCACCACGTGCGCCTTCCACTTGCTGATAGTGCCGTCAGGGTTAAACTTATTCCGGAAAACGAATCTGCTTCCTATCACACGTTGCCCCTTGGGACAGTCGACCAGCTTCCATGTATTGTTCCGAATCAGCTTAACTGCCTCTTCTGACATTGCTTCGATCCACGCAGGTGAGTCATCTCCGGAGATAGCCTGGGTCACTGGGATTTTAGCGACATTAGCCGCTTCCCCTTGTCGATCACCGTAGGCCCGCGAGGTCGCCCAGGTTTTCCAGTTCTAATCAAACGAGGTCGTCCACCTCTTCTCCTAGATGATGCCGCTTGTTGCTCATCGGGTTGGATTTCCGGATCAACAAAGTAATCGTCGGCAGGAAAGCCTATGAAGCCATCGGGGAATTCCCATTCAGCAACATCAGGTCGGTTTTCTGCCAGAACTTCGTCTCTCGACACCAGCTCGAACTCCAGTTCATGGATCGGATCCTCTGGTTCAATGCGATCTTTGTCCGGAGAGTCACTCGGGAACATATCATCGACTGATGTCTTAGGCGCGGTTATCTCCTCACGGAAAACAACGTCTCTCGTGATCTCGATCTTCTTCGTTTCAGGAATCCAGATACGGTAAGCCTTCGACTGCTCCGAATATCCAACAAAAATTCCCTCTTTTGAGCGAGGGCTAAACTTCCCCTTGTTTGGGGGCTTGTCCAGTTAGAACACCTTGCTCCCAAAGTCCTTGAAATAATGTGCAGTCGGAGTTCTGTCGAACCAGCGCTCGATACGTTACAATATATCGAAGGGTCCTGATAATATTGGTAGTGAAGTACTTAAACTAGGAGGTAGGGCCGTGGCACGATACTTAGAGGTGATATTTAATGAGTCCATAAACAATGCGCAAATCCCGGATGACTGGAAAAGAGCTACGGTAGTCCCAATATTTAAGGGAGGGAGCAGACTTGAATTGGGCAACTACAGGCCGGTTAGTCTTACGTCCATCGTTTGTAAACAGATGGGGCATCTCATTTGCGACTACTTGAGGGAACAGTGGGAAACATTATCATGGTTTAATGATAGGCAACATGGATTTCGGAAAGGTTACTCATGCGAGAGTCAGATGCTATCACTTTTTCAAGATATTAGCGAATCGTTAGACGATGGAGTTTCAGTCGACGCCGTAGTTATAGATTTTGCGAAGGCATTTGATGTCGTGCCGCATGACATGCTACTCCATAAACTAGCTTCGACGAAGATTGATAGAAGAGTAATTTTATGGATCCAAGAATTTTTGACGGGTCGTTCCCAGAAAGTGAAAGTTGAAGGCCGATTCTCGGATGAAATTACCGTAACGTCGGGTATCCTTCAGGGCAGCGTAATCGGAACTTTGTTATTTTTGGCGTTTATAAATGACTTACCAAATGGGATTCGCAGTGGCTGTCGATTGTTTGCGGATGATTGTGTAATATATCGAAAGATACATTCTAACGGTACTGTTGGCTGTGTATGTTAATTTGGAACAATAAATAAGACCAAAACCTGCCAGATTAATTATTTCTGTATCCAATTTTTACCTGACTTACCATTTGATGATATGACCCATCAGTGGTCACCAGATCTGTAATATGTAAGAGTGTTGGGCGCCAAGAGTTCGATCTGAGACCGATAACCCAATTAATCATTAATAACTTACGTCCTAGCTCAGGTAGAACATTCACCAGACTCCATCGACTCAAGTCGTGGTATGACTTAGTCATTAACCTGTATAACATTTGCTTCTGGGAAAAGAGGATGGCTTATATATATTTCTATCACCTAGAAAGGAGACAGACTGCATTTACTTTAAATAAAAATGTAATGGCATCAAAAACAAACAAGTTAGCAAAATGCATAAATTAATGACTTTATGCAGAAAGAAAACAAAAGAATTTAAGATAGGCACAAAGTTGCAAGAAAGCGGAGGCGTTATGAATTTAATTTAATAATTTAAGTTGATTTATTCAAAAGTGCATAAAGAGAGCTTGTGCATTAAAGTCAAATGAGCCTACCAAACGATGAATCGGCTTTATTGAAGTGTTTCTCCCCAAAGAGAAAGCTGCTGTTGTAGGCGGTAGAAGTCCATCTTCACACGAGGAATTTATCTTAAATAACAGGCTACTATTAATTCTGAGGTATTTAGGCTACTCAGAATGAATAATGGTGGTGGATTGTAAGTCCCTTAACCACTCTTATGATGTTAGCGCATGACACTGCCAACACCATAATGTATCGGACTGGCATACGTCCTGAATACAACTCCTGCAATACCGTTCTCCTGCGACTGTCTTGAACCAAGTCTCTTTGAGTTGTCCTCTCTTCACATAAAGGAGTCTCGTCCCAAGTCGCTCCGCGACTGTCTCTATTGTTCAGGCCACCTCTTTCCACTCCCCTACCCTCGTCATTCGCCGCACCCTTACTCATTACCGTGCGCTTGGCTCCCGGCTTTTGTTGTTGAGTACGCAGGTAAGTTATTTCATCACCTCGTGCTGTTCTGGGAGAGGACGTAAGCTCTAGTAATGACCCAATGTGCTCAAGCGCTAGCTAATTACAAAAGAACAGCCTCTGACTTCTGTCAACTTAATACCATAAGAAAACCTAATCTATTAATTGGAATTAGTAGGGAATATAAGCCGAAGCTGGCGCAGGGGCTAATGGGCAAGATGGCCGCCGCGCACAACAAGCCCTATGTTATTCTTATGGAGGGGTCAGAGCTGGCGCAGTGGCTAATGGGCAAGATGGCCGCCACGCACTGAGACCGTGTATGACGTCACAGGGAGAGGTCGGCCGTTTAGTTGCTAAATGGAATATTTATTATTTTTTATTATTATTTTTATTATTATTATTATTATTATTATTATTATTTTTATTATTATTATTAGGTAATTATTGTTTGATCAAGTACCATTAAGAGCAGTCTTAAATTATCCACTTTAAGGTGAAGTGGTTAGCATTTTTGCATGTCACTGCGGAGCCTGGGTTTCAGTCCTGGCTCTGCCAAGAAATTTAATTTCTGGTCTAACGGTTGGAATGGGGTACACTAAATCTTGTGAGGCAAAAGTGAGAAAAAGCGGGTTTAATTCATACCTCAGCCATTCTGCCTAACCCAACTTGACCTAACCTAACTTAACCTAACCTAACCTAACCTAACCTTACCCACAGAAACCTCATTTAAAGATTTTAGATTTTACATTTTAGATTTTTATTTTTACATATTTTAGATTTTACATTTTTGATTTTTTTGTATTTTAAATTTTAGTTTTTTAGATTTTACATTTTATATTTAAGATTTTTTGATTTTAGATTTTACATTTTCCAAAAATAGTAAACTACAAGGTCACATACCAAAACTAACTTTACCAAACCTAACTTAAGCTAATCCAAAGGCTAATGCACATACACAAAGTATATATAAGGGCACATGCAACTTTCCTTATGCTAGTCCTATAGGCTACTGTACAACATGATCACTACCCCAACCTTTTTTTTTTTTTTTTTTTTCATTTTGTTGTTTACACATTTATCAATTTTCCAATTTCCCATTGTCAGTTTTTTTAATGTCAGTTTTAAGTTTTTCAATTTCATAATATGGAAACATGGATTTTGCATTTTGTTGTTTACACATTTGTCAATTTTCCAATTTCCCATTTTCAGTTTTTTTTTTTAAATGTCAGTTTTAAGTTTTTCAATTTCATAATATGGAAACATGGATTTTGCATTTTGTTGTTTACATATTTATCAATTTCACAATTTCCCATTTACAGTTTTTAAAATGTCAGTTTAAAGTTTTTCAATTTCATGATATAGAAACATGGATTTCCAAATTTGTTGTTTACACATTTGTCAATTTACCAAATTCCCCTTTACAGTTTTTAAAATTTCAGTTTAATGTTTTTCTATTTTATCAATATGGGAACATGGATTTTCCAATTTGTGTTTTACATGTTTATTTTACATTAGGAGTGGAGATAGGTGGGTAGTAATTAAAAATGTACAAGCAGTGTCCATACAATATTTTTTTATTTTAAATACATGTACACTATTTACACATAATACATTTTTATATATATTCTTTTTTTTTTGTTATAAATTGTACAGTTGTTTTTATTTTGTTTTCTATTTTATTTATTTTTTGATTATGAATACCATTTTTTTCTTTTTGTGTTTTTTCTATTTTTGTAGTGCTATTGTTTTTTTTAAATTGATTTGTTTTATGTATTTGCTAGACTCATGCAGAGGACTTTGATATTCAAAACTTAACTCTTTAAGCATGGTCAATGATTGAGTAATGACCATAGGCATATGTACCTATACCATTAGCATCAATCACTCTTTTATCATCACCAGGACACAAAGCAATTTTGTTTAGTCTTATAGATGATATGTCATGTTGTTTAGAAGCGATAATGTTCATTGGTATTCTTTTTACATTGTTGTTCATGACACAATCCTTATAATCTTGAAAGCTTATACAATTTTTGACAACACCTCTGTTAATACCTTTATTCTTTTTGATTTCTTTACCATTTATGTCTAAAGCGTACATTTTAGCTCTAAGTCCAAAAAATGCTTTTATAATTTGTCCACAAGCCTCGTCTTTAAATTTCCCCAACGTTTTCTTGTTTGATGTAGAGTAACATATGTGATTAGTAGGATAATCTGATGTGTCCAGGTGTTCTAGGAAATCCAACTTGTCTTGATATACATCTTGGGTGTTAACCAAATAAATGAACGAGTCGGTATCCATATACATGAGTTTAAGATTGTTCATACCATAATAGGGTAGCAGGACATCATAGTGGTGGGAATACATGAGAGTTTTTGAAATATCCAGTATACACATTCCAATAAATATAGGCTTATTGAATACAATGTTACGTTTAGCCATGTGGAAAGCAGCTAGGTTAGGACCATAAATGGTTCTGTCAATAAATGTCGGCTTTGCTATTAGCTTCTCTGCCTTTTTGCTGTCAGTCACAAGACGTATGTCTATTATTTTACGGATATTTTCCATTGTTTTTCCAAAAATGGCATTGTTGAATAATTTGTACAGATTTTTCTCAAAATCATTTTTGGCTTGTTTTCTAAGGTTGTTATTAAAATCAACGTAGGCCTTTAACCAAGGTCTTTGCTTAAACTTTAACACACGATGAATTTTTATCAATTTTATTCCATGATCTAAAGCCTGTTTTAATGCCATGTAGTGAACAACATATCGCCTTCGATTTCAAAGATTAGGAATTAGTTTTTTCAGAGACGAATCCTTAGGTTGTGTACACTCTGGTAGGAAAGGTAAATCGTTGTGTAGATCATGAAGGTCAGATGGGTAATCAACATCAACGTCTAGAATGTATCCCACAGGATCGTCTTTCTTCAGTTTTTCTAGATCAACGGTATCTGGAGAAACCCACTGAAATCCGCCATAAGGAAGAGAGTGACACATAGCCCACCCGTATTGGTTGTTGGCATCATCATAGGTAATAAACTGCGATGGTTTCTCAGAATCATAGGTTTCCATGTATTTATTGTTAGCTTCAGCATACCGATGAGACACCTGGCATATGCCTCCACGTATTCCAGACTCGATTAAAAGAATCTGATCGTAATCCTGTAGCAATTCCAGTTCAATGCCTGTGTAAAGGAGCATTGCCTCGAAACTTAAACCAGGCGAAGTGAAAAAGTGTGCAGCATCCACTCGGTATGTTTCTAGTGTTTTGTTTCTATACGTTTCAAAGCTGTCTGCAAGAAGGAGTACATCTAAAGTTAGGTAGATGTCACTATATTCCCCTAGAGTTTTAATGTTGAACTGATTCCACACATTTTTGGCATGTTCATAGTCTTCTTGACTAACATCTTTTTGACTTAATTTGTTAAAGAATACCTCTTTTGGAGGTAAACACGTTTCACTTAACTTTTCCCATGAGTCAATGTAGTCATAACAAAATACCCCTTTACGAGTCATGAGCATTGCATTTTCTTTTCCAAAGTACTTGTCTGTTTCAGGGTATAATGTTAAGTTGGAAACTAAGTTTTCCAAACTACTTGGCATTAACCGAAACGTGTCCACAAATCGAAGCTTAACATTTCCAACATATTTGGTGAAAGAGATGTACTTTTCTTTGGAGTTAGGGATAACGTCAACTCTTTCAGTAGTACACCCCAATTGCTTTACAATGAAATTTGCGTCGTAGCCACTCATATTATGTAGAAATACAGGAACGGGGTTACGTGTTTTACACCTCAAATTACAGTTATTGTGAGCACTTCCACGGTATTCCCCTGTAATATGACAATGGTCTCGAACTTTCCAGTCCTCTTTGGTAAATGGTTTATGACACAAATAACAGGTTTCAGAAGATTGGAACTCTGCTTCTTGATGCTCAGTTAAAGCTTTTGGAACATTTAAGCTGTAAAGACGATCAATTTCATTAGCTATTGAGATCAAACAGTCCATAAACTTTTCTGCAGCGTCAGGTCCACGATAAATAATAGGTTGGCTCGGAAGGTTTGTCTTTATGTGTTCCACAGCTGGTGAGGGTTTAACATATATACCAAAGCTCATAGGAACATGACTCTGGTATGGCACTGTATAACTTGCCTCAGGATTAGGTAGACATGTTTGATAAGGTAACAGTATACTTTCAAAATCTGCATAGATAACGTAAGGTATTCTAAGCATTTTTTCCACATTTACGAATTTCACAATTGGGTTTTTAATAGGCATTTCAACCCTAGCAATGTCATGCTGGACACACAAAGCTCTATGTTCTTTTAATTTTTCCATTCCTTGTTGCCGATATTGATTATCAAAGTGAGTAAAACACCGTTTACACGTATATATCTTATGTCCATGGTGGGTAATCTGATGTCCTACTAGTTTATCAAAATCTTTGATAAAGACGTAGTGGTTCTGGCCGGATGAAGAACTTAGCAGAAGGAGGTCACGATGGTCTTGTAACTCTTGTCCACAGCCTTTAGAGGAAACAGTTTGTTGTCTTCTTCCAGTCCAAATACATTGATGGATATGTCGTTGGCTTTCTCGAATTTGGGAATGTCAGCTAGTAATGTAGGAAATGATATTACTGAAAAATCATACTTGTTTTCCAGATCCTTGTATTTACTAATGCGTTGAGCATCCTTTTTAACCAGTTTTGCTAAAATGGCATACATAAAACACTTTTCATCTTTCACATTTTCAGGATTAATGCAGGCTTTTCTTGCTTGTATAGCTGCTGGTAATGGAATATATGTGCTACCACGCAAGGGATTGTACTTATTTATTTTCAATCGCATTCCTTCCACTGCTAACAAAGCCCAATTACTGCCTTTTAGCTCAGATTCTTCCATTTCCGTAGTTAACTTTGTAAATTGTGTTTCCAAGAAACTACTTAAGTCTGTTTCCAAAAATAGGGCCTGATTTCGTGTTTTAAAAGCACGATCTGTAATTTCATTCGTAGACGTATGAATGAATCTACATTCAGCCACAATATTAACTTTGATCGACTTGTGCATTGCTAGTTCTTTCTCCATAGCTTGTATTATTTGCTGTTTGGACTCCCTTGCACGTATCGCAACGAATGAAATAGGATTTAAGTCGACCTTGAAGAGACGTTTCATATTCAGTAAGTCCATTTTTGTCAGGAACCACTGAAAGCAGGTAATTTTTTTGTAGGCTCAGTTTTTTGTCTTTTAGCTGCCGACACAACATTACAACATTCTTCATGCCGACGTCCGTTGTACACATTGTTGAATGTACTACCACAGGTCTTGCACTCATGGAATTCACCACACGATACTTCATATCGCTTCCTATGATAGTCTCGAAGAAAAGTTTTTCCACACTCTTTACACATATAGCTAGGAATGGGTTCTTCCATTATGAATGTTGATTTCTGCAAACAGCTGCTTACTGCGTATCACAGGGCTAGAGGTTGGTCAGTGAGACGGTCTTTCACGATGTGAACACTGTGAGAGGTAGTAGTCAACTGGTGATATTCTTGTTAAGGGTCCTCTAATATACCCCTAGTCTAGACCAACAGCTCTTTACAGTGTATGACAAGGCTGTAGACTGGACAGTGAGACGGTCTTTCACGATGTGAACACTGTAACATGTAGTAGTCAACTGATTATATACTTACTAAGGGTTCTCTAATATATCATAGTCAAGACCAACAGCTACTTACTGTGTAGTACAAGGCTGTACAATAGTTGTTTTGACAGTCTTTCACGATGTGGTCACTGTGAGTGGTAGTAGTCAACTGGTGATATTCTTGTTAAGGGTCCTCTAATATACCCCTAGTTAAGGGTAACAGCTGCTCACTGCATACGACAAGACTAAAGACTGTTTGTTTCAACGGTCTTTCACAATGTAAACACTGTGACAGGTAGTAGTCAACTGAAAATATTCTTATAGCCTACTCAAGGTTATCAGGTACTTACTGCATATCAAAAGGCTGTACACTCATGTGTTAGACAGTCTTTCTTGCTAAGGACCCCAATATTCCCTACAGAAGGCTATACATGTTAGTTCTAAATACTTAGTGGTTAATTGTATAATAAATTTAAATACACAGCATATACGAGCACGTTTTACTCGGTAAAACTTTACCAAATAGTCAAATGCGACACGCAAAGTATGTTTCCGCTATCTAGCGGTGACTATTAGAACTACTTGAACGACCAGCATGCTACCTAGCGCTCCATTTCAACACTCGCTCACTGAACGACCAGCATGTTATCTAGCGGTCGATATCAATACTCACTCACCTACCAGCCTGCTACCTATCGGTCAATATAATAACTCACTCAACTACCAGCATGCTACATGGCCTTTTTGTCAGTTTTTTTGTTGCCCTTTTTGTTGGCTTTTGTATTAGCTCTTTCATATTTCCTCTTGTTTGTTGGGGGCTTATTTGGTCTTGGAAAGTATGTCAGTCCTTTTTTATGGCTGAATAATGCTTACAGCCACGATTGTAAGCAGCAACAACAACAACAACACACAAAAATCCTAAAAAATCCAAAGTACTCTAAGGTTTATCAATGACTCTCAACTCTTACCCTTACCTCTATCCCATGCCTAGTCAAAAAAAATAGTGTATTTTTTCAAATTTTTCAATAAATATTTGGAAAGTAGGCTATGTCATTAATCTAAAAATCCTAAAAAAGACATGTTAACTCCATCACCTACCACCATACCACTCTCAGTCCAAAAATAGTGTATTTTTCAAATTTTCCAAAACATATCTCGAAGCCTTACATCCAATTTCAGATGATACTCCTTCTAATCTAAATGCCATGTACATAGAATGCAATAGACGCGTACAAGCCTTACGGGCCTTAGGGGAAAATGTAGATAATTACGGGCGGATGTTATGCCCTAAAATTCTCCGAGCATTCCCTCAAGGTATTGTCCGCCGTTGGATAATTTATTCCAAACGAGAGAGCATTCCCGAGAGTCACATTACCAAGTTGATGGAGTTCCTGAACGAGGAGGTTGAGGGCGCTGTGATCGCACAGAAGATCAGAGGAGGTATCACTTCAGTCGAATCCTTCTCAGGCACTGCCGCGACACTCCATGTGAACACTAAGTCAAAACGGACGGACATGAAAGCAAAGATAGTGTATTCCGAATTCTGTGTGTTCTGTGAGACTCAAGGCCACTGGGCCCAGAACTGTGTGAAGAACCGCAATGTAGCTGAGCGGATTGAAAAGTTAAAAACTGCCAACCGATGCTTCTTGTGCCTCAATAAAGGTCACAGTGTGAAGGCCTGCATGAAGAAGAGTAAGGTATCATGCGCAAAGTGCAAAAAATCTTATCACATTTCCATCTGCACTGGAGAACAGCCCGCATCAATATCTGTGGGCAAGATTGACGTTACTATGTCGCAGTTCACTTATCTTCAAACGGCAAATATTTGGATCACAGGGCCCACCGGACTGAGAAAACTTACACGATGCTTATTGGATGCTGGCAGTCAATCAACCTTCGTTAGCCGAAGTCTCGTAGATCAGCTTCAACTGAATATCGTGGGAAACAAGGATTTGACAGTTACCGGATTCGAGTCATCTCGTCACACATCTTCAGCTCCCAGACTCATTGACCTCAACATCAGTGGACTATGCACGGAGGCTGCTCTGCGTATTTCTGCATTTGAGAGTGACAACGTTTACTCGCCACATCCGACTGTTCCACTTGATGTCCAGTCCCTGTCACGCTTACGAAAATTGAGACTTGCTGATCCCAAGGATGACAACAATGAACTTCCTATAGAACTTCTAATAGGTGGAGACCATTATTGGAAGGTGATACTTGACGGCAAGCCAATACGCCTCTCAGACACGTTAGTACTGCTTCCTTCTAGATTTGGATGGATTCTGAGTGGAAATAGGTCAGGAATTACTGTCCACAGCGTCAACGTGCACCACATTCATACTGCTAATGACCCATCTGTCGAGGACGATGATATGCGACGATTTTGGGATCTAGAGTCCCTAGGAATAAGGGAAGATCAGAAAAGGACCCTCACAACGAAAAATGCCACTATTCTTCAAGAATTCCATGATTCGTTTCACTTACAAGACGGGCGGAGGGTAGTATCCCTACCGAAGAAAGATGATCTGGTCTTACCCTCAAACCGTAAGAACGCTCTAAATCGTTTCCACACATTGCAGAGAAAACTTGCCGTTAATGCCCAGTACAAAGAAATGTACCACGCGCAGATGATGGACTACGTAAACATGGGACATGTTCAACTGATCGTTACAGAGGAAACCACAAATGATGTATACTACCTGCCTCATCACGCCATCAAGAAAGAGAGAAATGGCACAGAGAAATGGAGGATCATCTCTGACGCATCATCCCACGAGAGAGATGCACCGTCCCTCAATGATGTTCTGGAAACAGGCCCTAATCTGTTACCAGAGATACTGTCCACATTGATCCGCTTCTGGACTTACCGCAAAGCCATAGTAGGAGATGGAACTCAAGCTTTCCTTCAATTATGTCTGGATACTGAAGACCGAGATTTAACAAGATTCTTCTGGTTCAATGTGGAGAAGGACGAACATGGAAAATGGCAAGCAAGAGATGATACAGCCGTCTATAGATTCACTCGTCTACCATTCGGCCTTGCAAGCAGTCCCTTTCTTCTGTCTGCAACTCTCCGTGAACTAACAACGAGATTCAAGGATCAGTTCCCGTCAGCAGCAGCACTTATGGATCAAACACTTTCATGGATGACTTTGTTGCGGGAGCTGAAGATGACAACAGAGTTATCACCTTATATTACGAGGTGACAGGTCTACTACGACAGATACGGATGCCGATGGCCAAATGGGCAACAAATTCTGGACCATTGGAAGGTATATGGAGAGCCGAAGGACGTGAAACGAAAAGGGAAACCGGAGTACTAGGTGTACGATGGGACACAGAATCAGATTCACTACTCTTTGACCATACAGATATCACCGACAACCTTTCGCAGGATCCATGAACCAAACGAAAGCTATTGAAAACGACCGCAAAGTTCTACGACCCTCTTGGATTACTTTCACTGGTGTCCATAGTTGGAAAAGTTCTCTTCCAAGACACCTGGTGTAGGGGCATAGCATGGGACGAAATACTTCCACATGACAGTGCATTGCGATGGCAGCTGTGGATAGCCAGCCTCAGGGATCTGGCAAGTGTGGTCATTCCAAGATGGATTGGTTTATCAAGGACAACATCGGAGACTTCACAACATGTCCACGTGTTCTGCGATGCTTCGGAGCGGGCCTACGGATCTGCACTGTATGTTCGAACGTCTACCGACGTAAACACTTATATACACCTGGTCTGCACTAAGAATAGACTGTCTCCAGTCAAGAAGGTTACACTCCCACGACTAGAACTACCTGCCATCTTAGTGGGTTGCCGTCTTCTGAGGTATTTCTGCCAAGCAACAGACTTTAATGTCACCACATCTACTCTGTGGAGTGACTCCATGGTCGCTCTAGGTTGGATTAAAAGCGATGCAAACCGTTGGAAGACTTTCATCTCCAACCGAGTGACGGAAATTCAAGGCATCCTGAGTCCAGCTCAGTGCCGGTACTGCCCGAGCCAGGATAATCCAGCCGACCTCTTGTCACGAGGAATATCCTCAAAAGCACTACAGTCTTCTTCACTTTGGTGGCACGGGCCTGTATGGCTAGCCGATCATCCTAGCTCTTGGCCCCACAGCAGTGTGCCTAACGCCTCACTTCCAGAGACTCGCAAGATGCATCAGCAAACACTTAATGTTGTTACAACGGAACCTCTCATCATTGCTTCCAGATTCAGCAGTTATTGGAAAATACTGCACATCATGGGTTGGATTTTGCGCTTCTTGAACAACATCAGACAGTCGGAGAAAAATTCTGGGAATCTCACTGCACGTGAATTAGAGGCTTCCCGATTGTGCTGGATACGCACAGTCCAACATGAGGGCTTTTCCGAAGAGTACGACGCTCTGACAAAAGAGAGAAACTTGTCTGGGAAATCCAGGATTGCCCGCTACAACCCCTTCTTACAGGACGGCCTTATTCGACTGGGAGGGCGCCTCCACCATGCAGACCTGCCAATACAGCAGAAACATCCTCTAGTACTCAATGGTGCACACCACTTCACCAAGTTGTTGATCCTCCAAGCTCACATACGGCTACACCACCTTGGAGCACGAATCGTTCTCTCTGTACTACGCGAAGAATTTTGGATCCTCAAGGCACGCCAGGCTGTCAAGAAGGTCATCCACATGTGCTTACCGTGTAAGATCGCCAGAAGCCAACAAGGTTACGAGATCGAAGCCCCGTTGCCTCCAGAACGTGTGCGACATACTACACCATTTGCAGTTACTGGTGTGGATTTTGCAGGTCCACTACTCGTTAAGGTGGGGAATCTTGTACAGAAATCGTATATTGTTCTTTTCACATGTGCGACTACAAGGGCCCTTCACCTTGAGCTGGCTTTGGACATGACTACGGAGACGTTTCTGATGGCTCTCAGACGATTTGCGGGACGAAGAGGACTTCCAAACACCATTTACTCGGACAACACTAGAACGTTCCAGGCAGCACACAAAGAAATGAGACAACTCAGCTAAGTCCTCACTGACCCACGAACAAGCCAGCACTTCGCCCACAACGGAGTCCAGTGGAAATTTATAGCCCCACGGGCGGCTTGGTGGGGAGGCTGGTGGGAAAGAATGGTGGGTACGACTAAAGGATGCCTTAGAAAGGTATTGGGAAAGGCTCTGATTAGTGAGGACACACTCCGAACTCTATTGGTAGAAGTAGAAGCCGCCATCAACTCCCGACCCATAATCCAAGATGGCTCGGAGACACTGACTCCAAGTCATTTCCTGACTGGCGCACGGCTGACTACCCTGCCCAACGTCTCCGAACCCACGACCCGAATAGACCTGAGGAAGGAGAGGAGACTTAGAGAGAAAATGCAGGAGGACTTCCTCAAGAGAAGGAGGAATGAGTATCTTCTTGATCTGAGAAGCTACCACAAAGTACGCCGCCCAAATGGACAGACGAAGGAGTGCCGAGTAGGAGATATAGTACTACTACAGGATGACCTGCGACCTAGACACATGTGGCAGAAGGCGCGAATAACTGAAAGGCGACCAGGCAGGGACAACAAGGTGCGAACCCTCATCCTTCAGATGGCCAACGGGACCAAGATTAGTCGGCCTGTACAGCTGGTCTTCCCTCTCGAGATAGACCAGGGTGGGGAGGATGTGGAGGACTGAGAAGCTGGACATCTTTGGCTTATTTCATGTATTTCTTCTTTGTTTATTTCATGTATTTATTCTTCATGTTTGAGGCTCTTTGATATAAGTTAGTGTAATAAAAGATGGCTGCTAAGTAAGACATCCGTGTTTTCACGATCACTATTTATCCATTATACGAATCCCAACATCATGAACTCTATGTACAAATATAGGTAGTTTAGTGTTGCCTTATTGACAATTTTTTTCTACATAACAGTCAGTCAACACAATAGTATCCCAGTTACTGGGAAATGTAACATCAACCTGAAAAAAATTACATGTGATTAAAAAGGTATTTGCTACAGATTACCAGAAGAGGGAGAAACTACAGGATGACATGTCTCGCTCATCAGATCCCAAAGTTCAAATCTACAGGGCAAAATATTTTTCCAAACACAATGTCAACCATAAAATGGAAACAGTCCCCAAACACAAATCTTCACAGGATTGACAGTATCAGTAACTGTTTCTCGAATGAATATGCAATGACCCGACTAAAACACAGAGAAGGGGCACACGATGCGTAAGTTACAAACAGTAATTATTGTGTGTGAATTTTAGTCTGGAAATATATTAAACAATTTGCTCAGGTGGCAAGAGATTCAGTATATCTCAGGGTAGTTATCGGGATAGGTTTGAAGGCAGCCTCAAACTAAAATCCTAAAAAAACACTATTTTGGGCAAATATTGTTAATCAGGAATTAGGCTTATAGCTAGAAATCAGAATCCAAAATGTAAAATAAAATATCAAACTTTCATCCACTGATTTTGAATCTGTCAAGTATGCAAAATTAGTTTATGTTGGGACCATTGATCCGGTGCGAATGTTTTTCAGAAAGTTTAAACTTCACAGATTTTCCTAATATCTGTTGCAGGAGATTATTATAAAAATTCAAACTTAAGTCCAGTCACCTATGTTGATAACTTATACATCACAAAAATCACCATCACTTTACTTTGGTGACTCTAATTTCTAACAAACATCAATAGGGTATATTTAAATTTTAATTTATACACTGGAATCTCCTGTAATACTATTTATTATTGATATTCAACTTAGTTAACCATTCTTCACATACATTGTAATATTTTATTATCTTGCTATTATAGAAAGCTTTCCAGTCAGTCAACACAAACAGTGCCCAATTACATTAAGTGGGAAAATAATTATTTATACACCCTAACCTGAAAGAAATATTACATTGTTACATTAGCTTTCACAGCCAAGGAATTAAAACTCAGCAATTTTTCTAGGTTTATGCCGCTTCTTATGCAGGGTTTCGCTTAGGAACACCACAATAGGCTCATCAGCGGGCTCTTGGTGTTCGTACCCGGATCCTCTCAGGAGTAGCGAACTGTGCACTACCTCCCTTCTTATGAAGTGCACCTGCGCTTCTTCACTGCGAGAGCTAAAAGCTCAAGGAGCCTTTCATCTCCCTATAAAGATAGGCCTGTACCCTAGTTATTGAAGTTACCTTTTAGTTTTCTAAGTAATAATTAGTTTCGAAACCTGTTTTTATATTCGACATGAGATCAAATTTAGATTTAGTTTTAGTATTATATTTATTTATTTATTTACATTGTTTAGACCCAAAGGATCACATTAAGCAAATTATGTTCTGGTGCTGTTCTTCTTGTTCTTCCAGAACTACTCCATCATCTCACTGTGTCGGACTCGACGTTCCTCCGTCCATCCTTTCCCTGGTCTCCTTGGTCGATTTTCATGTTTGACTTCCCAACTGGGGATCTTATGTCGGAATGTCATTCGATCGTCTATGTCTATTGGTATGATGTTGGCACTTTCGAGATCAATTTGGACTTGGGTAACCCAGACTGTTGTCACTTTAAGTTTTCGTAAGTGAGTCAATATTCTCTTTGTTAGCCGGTCGTCATTCAGTCTCATAATGTGGCCGTAGAATCTCAGTCGACGCTTGCGGAAATCTGACTCGATTTAGAGTATCTCTCTGTGATTGTGTGTGATTGCAGACGATATCCGTCATCTGTGAGTTTAGGGCCCAATATTTTACGGATGATTTTTCTCTCAGCCTTCTTGATGTTCTCAAGATCCCCTTTGTAGTTGAGGTTTAGTGTCTCGCTGGCGTAAAGTGTTTCAGGTTTGATGACAGTCGTGTAGTGTTGAATTTTGGTGTTGATGCTCATGCATTTCTTGTTGTAAATATGTGCGATTTTTCCGTATGCTTTCCGCAATTTAAGTTCACGAGATTTTTGCGCCACATTTTCCATACCTGTGGGTTCAATAATTTCACCCAAATACTTGAATTGATTAGTATTATATTTAGATTAAGCTTTTTACTACTATGCATTTACATCTGTGTAAACTTCCTAGTTTTAAGAATTGCATTTAGATATTAATACTTAATGTAGAAATACCTGGAAATATATTTTACTGTTTAGGTGCACTGTTATTGGGACGCGCACTGAGCCCTGGTATGTACCGTCAACAAATAAATTAATAAATAAATTGAATTTGGGAGAAGATTGAGAGCTTCTTCCGGTAAGCTGTTCCATATATGTACTCCACTCCTTAGAAACTAGTATTTTTTTCCAGTTCGTTCTTCTATAGCGTGTGTGTACACCACCACCTCCAGGACCTCCATTTGTTACAATTGTGTTAATATGTTTCAGCCAAGAGCAGCTTGAAGCTGCTCTCCTTAAAAAGAAGGAGTGCAATACTAGAGCATTAATAATTGTGGAACGATTGCTGGAGAACACTGTCAGTGAGGACTGGTTTCTTGAAAGTGTAAGTATCTAGTGGTTGATGTTGCTGGTCTTTTCATTGCCCTGAGATGATTCAGAATAGTATTCGGTGTTTCTACCAGGCACCATGCTTGCCACGGTGGGTGAGTGGTTATCGTGTTGAATTACTAACCCCAAGCTTGCAGGTTCGCTCCTGGCCGTGGTAAGTGATTTTTGAAAGCCGGCAAAAATTACGACACGCATGTCATACGATGTTGGCATGTTAAGGAACCCATTTGAATTCAGTAGGCTCTGTTCATAATGGCAAAATCAATCTCGGGATTTTCCGCCAACACAATGTTCCTCATTTCTCTACTAGAAAGCGCTATAAAGTCAAGGAGCTTAGATATCTAACCTCCCTGACTTTCATAGTGATTCAAGGAACAACAACATTCGACATGCAAGCTGCCCTCTGGGTGTCAAATAACAAAGCTTGCACCCGGTACCCGAGGTCATACGATATTATTATTTTACCAGGCATCATATGGCCCGCTCCAGGTTGTTAATAGCACCCCTCCCTCTCCTCTTAGAAACTTCAGGAATAAATTTGTTTGACATCTCCAAAAAATTCTAAGTCAGTGTACAAAATAAATAGAAAATATTACATGGCAAGTAAGTAGATAAGTTATGGAATTATGTTAAAGAGAGAACGGTTGCCATAACGGTAGGGTACAAAATCGGGACAAAAGATCAAGGAATTGAGACGAACTATAAAAAAGGCTTATTGAGTGACTACAGTCTGTCTATACTGTAAAAAATAATAGAATACAATAGTAATTAACTGAAGCAACATAAATTGTCTTTTCCTTGCAGAGTTAATAGGTACTCATGAGGAAGTCTCCATAAATCATACTTTCCTAAAGTACATATCTTTTTTATGGAGCACTCTTTTTTAACACAATATCATAAAATTCTAGGCATGTCATGTCTTATAAATTATTTTGAAACATCAGGATTGCTTTAACTGATCGATCGTTAAGTCTATTTCATAGCAGAAAAAAATATTTCTATGCAAGTATTATGCCCAGGTAAAGAGAAAAGGAACTGAACTAACTTCAATATCTTAGAATATTGTTCGCTACTTTTACAATCGCAGAAATAATCAACCCATTTATCACTGACTACCTTTTTACAATCCTGCAGTGTAAAACCACCGTAATAATTTTGAAACATGTCTTATTGTTCTCATATTAGCTGAAAAGTCAATCAGAATAAGAGCATTTATACTTTCAAACCTAAGACTTTCGGCAGCCCTGCCATAATAAAGGAATGAAATATCTTTGCTTTTGTTCAACGAAAACCTACTAAAGTACTAATGAATAAGTTCCTTGGCTTTGAGTATCACTTTGTTTCTCCAAAACCGGTGGAATAATGCCACCAACATAGCCAAATGTAGAAACATTTCAGCAAAAATATGCTTTCTAGATGGGACTTTTGAAATTCAGGACATTTAAGCTTATATAAAATATAAGTTAGAACATTCTTTTCTTTGCCTAAAATTGGGACGAGTCCTCCTTTTTGAGGATGTATGGCAACCCTAGGTACAAGGGTCCTGTGTTATGTAAATATTCAAGGGTATTTGTTTTAGGAATTTAATTGTTTTATGCCTTTTAAGCACTTTGTCTAAGATTGGTATTTTCAGCCAGATATGAAGATGTATTTTCAGAACATAACTCACTGGTATAGCATAGGTTTGCGAGACTGCTATACTGAAGAGGTACATGTTCCAGAAATCTGAGGTTTGATTCTGGTGTGGGCTGTAGCATGGTGAACTTTATTCCAGACGGGAATGCTAACCCCTCGTCTTGCCGTTTTGCTGAAGTCGTATGTCCTAGCCTTGCACTCTACGGTACTATTTCTCGCTCATTATACAAGTGTTTTTGGATATAAGTATAGACACACTACACTTTAAGTTGCCTGGAAAACATCATATATTATTAGAAAATAAACTATTAGTGTTTATAATGAATCTGTAAGAGGATATAAGGAAACCAGAGATATATAAGCAAAGCGAACTGATGTGAGTTTAATAATAATAACGAACTGATGTACATGGATGGCAATAGCGGAACCGGGCAAACTAAACATGTGCGAACATGGCGCGGGCTCTAGACAAACTGAAGCATAAAAGGGCAGGTGGCAGCACCTTACATATATGGAACCGTATACTTGATAAATAAGATTAAAACTACCAAAGTTACAACACTTCCCCTCAAGTAGAGGTTCATACAATCTTTACACTCTCCAAACCAGCAAACTTCTTCAAGCAACGTTCATGTTTCATTCGACTTAAACTCTTCGAGAGAAAGTCAGCAACTTGTTCGTTCGTAGAGATATACTTCAAAACAAAAAATTTACACTCAAAGACTTCGCGAACAAAGTGATGTTTGATATCAATATGTTTGCTTCTACTGTGATACATCGCGTTCTTTGCCAAATTAATTGCACTTTGATTATCACAAAAGATGAACATAGTGGCTAAGTCTTTGAAGCCTAACTCAAGCAGAAATCGACGTAAGTATACAGCTTCCTTGGCGCACTCTGACAATGCCATGTACTAGGCCTCCGTGGTGCTAAGGGCCACGGTTCTTTGTTTTCTTGAGTCCCACGATATAGGACATCCGCCGAGCAGGAACACGTACCCCGTGTAGGGCCTCCTATCTTCTTGGCAGCTTCCCCAGTCGGCGTCGACGAGTCCTTGGATCGGTTCGGTGTCTGCTTCGTAGATCAGCCCGATGTTCGAAGTCCCCTTCAAGTACCGCAGCACTCTCTTGGCAGCCTTCCAATGTTCGACTCCGAAGCAATTGTTGAACTGTCCCAGGTAGCTGACAGCGAACGAAATGTCCGGGCGTGTAGTTGTCGACAGATATGTCAGCGCGCCTACCAATTCGCGGTAAGACAACTTCAACTCGTCAGTACTGGGATTCTCATTTTTGCTCAATTTCGTTCCAGGGTCTAGTGGTGTGACTACAGGGTTGCAGTCGGCCATCTCATAGCGTTGGAGAAGCTCTTCAATGTAACCTTGCTGTAGCATGGCTATACATCCGGTCTCCTGGATTAGTTCGATGCCTAGGAAGTGTTTGGCCAATCCTAAGTCCTTGACCTTGAAATTTTCACTCAGGACTCTGGAAATCTCGGCGATCGTCTTTTTGTATTTTGACAGCACCATCATGTCGTCAACATGAACGGCAATCAAAGTTATTTTATTTCCGGAACCAATTTGGAATAGACACGGATCCGATGCGGTTGGCTTGGCACCGCTCTTCCTCAAGACCTCACGCAGCTTGGCATACCAGTTTCTACCGGCCTGTTTCAATCCGTACAGTGATTTTTGTAGTAAGCAGACCTTGTCGCCTCCCTGCAACTGGCGAAGCATGTTCTTGGCCTTCTCCTTGGTTTCGTCGTCAGTTCCAGACGTCGCAATGCTCTCTAACATCTCCCTGAAGTTCTTCTGTTGTTTCATGATTATTTCCTCGTCTAAGTCACCATACAGATAAGCCGTTGTGATATCGTACTGTCTGATTTTTACACCGAGCTTGGCAGCGAGACAAACCATCAATCGAATTGATTCCATTCGTGCCACCGGTGCGAATGTGTCAAAGTAGTTGATTCCATACTCCTGGTTGAAACCTTGAGCCACCAGCCTGGCCTTTCTCTTCTCAAGTGTTCCATCAGGTTTTAGTTTGTCGCGCAGCACCATCCGGCATCCGATGACTTTGGCATCACGGGGAGGATCCACCAGCACCCATGTATTGTTTCTCAGGATAGATTCCATTTCCATGACCATGGCACCATGCCACTCGTTAGAGTTTGGTCCTGTTGTTGCCTCCTTGAATGGAATCTCTGCTAGAAAAATCTCCTCATCTTCTTCTTGCTCCTCCACATCTCGGAGATTTGTTTGAAAAAGTTTCTTCAGTCTTCCCCTCTTTCCAGTTCGCAGAATCTTGGGTCGACCAGGTCCTTGTATCAATTGAGGCGTAGTATCGGATGTTTCGACAGTCGTTCTCTCATGATCATCCACTGGCGTCACATTGAAACCGAGGAAAGGTTCATCATCTTCTCTGATTTCGGGTTGAGAGACTGGTTCCTCCACGACAGCTGGTTGATCTTTTTCTCTTGGTGATTGCAGCGGTGGTTCTGCAAAGAACAGCTCCCAACAAATATCTTACCTGGAGGATTCCGGGCGCTCCATCCTAGTCTCTTCCAGTGGCTTTTCATTCTTGAAGAATTTTACATCTCGGCTAATCAAAACTTTGTCTTTGTCAGGGGAGTATATGCGAAAGCTCTTGGTTTCTTCGGAGTAACCCATGAACACGCCTTCTCTGCCTCGTTGATCCAGTTTCCCTCTTCCGGGATCCCTGTCCAGGAAGTAAACCTTGCTTCCAAACCTTCTGAATTGCGAGATGTCAGGAATCTCTCCTGTCCACAATTCGTACGGTGTTTTGCCTCCTATAATTTTTGATGGCAGGCGATTACGGATGTAATTTGCAGTATTCACTGCTTCCGCCCAGAAGCGGTGAGGTAATCCGGCGTCGAACAACATGCACCTGGCAGTCTCCATGAAAGTCCTATTCATCCTCTCCGACTTCCCGTTTTGTTCGGGGTTGTGAGGGACTGTGAGGCGTCTTGTGATTCCGTGCTTCTTCAGGTAGTTGTCGAACTCTCGATTCAGGTATTCCCTGCCATTGTCAGACTGGATCACCTTTACTAGTTTTCCTTTCTGATTCTCCATCCTGGTAACGTACTTGACGGTTGCTTCATAGACCTCTGATTTTGCCTTCAGAAATCTCACTTCACACCAATGAGAGTGATCGTCGATGAATTCCAAGAGGTACCTTGAACCTCCCATAGATGGAGTCGGCATGGGTCCACACACGTCCGTGTGGATCAAATCGAGTAGCTCCGTCCGTCGATCGGATTTCTTTGGAAACTGCGTCCTGGACATCTTCCCCTCGAGGCAGACTTTTTAGTCCAGAGTCGTCGATGGATTCCTCAGCTCAACGCCAGAAACCCTCCCTTTTCTCACAGCTACCAAGATGTTGCCCACGTTGACATGTCCGAGCCGACGGTGTAGCAATTCTAGATCAATTATTTTGGGCGATGCAGCCATATTTGCATGTTCTTGACTCTCACTGACGTAATATAGGTTATTCTTCCTCTCAGCTCGCATCAAGACTTCTCCTTTGTCGTTCATGACGACTGCACCTTCCTTGTCAAAAATCACCTCGTGGCCGCGGTCGGTGATCTTTCCCACCGACAGCAAGTTGATCTTGAGGTTTGGAACGTGAGAAACATCTGAGAGAGAGACATCTATCTCTTCGTTCGCAATGCGGGTAGATAAGCGAACACTGCCTTTTCCCACGATCTCCACCGTTGAATCATCAGCCAATTTCACCACACCCCTTCGTGACTCATCGATCTTCGAAAAAATCGCAGGGTCGCCACAGATACGTGAAGTGGCGCCACTGTCGAGGCACCGTATTCTGCGTACGCCATTGCTCTGAGTTGTCGCCGCCTGTAAACATAGTTCTCGAGTGAAATTTGCCGATTGAGTATTAGAAATGTCTTTTTTTTACCTTTGTTCTTCGATGGATCTCTTTGTTTAAATCTGCACTGGCTGGCTCGATGACCTTGCATTTTGCACACGTAGCACCGGAACTCAGATCCGCCTCCTTCTGTTTCACTGTTGTTGTTTAGTTTGGGTGTTTGTTTCTTATAGTTCTTGTTGCCTGGACCAGTCTTCTTCTTGACGAACATAGCTCCCGCTATTTCTCCTTGTGTGCTCGATTTTCGTGCTTCATCCTCTTCGATGATTTTGGTCCGAAGAGCCTCGGGAGTCGGTAGGTTGTCACGTGATTCTATTGCACACCTAAAGTTCTCGAACCGTGCCGGCAGACTGTATAAACACATAACTGTCAACAATTCCGGATTGATCGTGATGTTCATATCTCCCAATTTGTCCACGGTGTCGAAGAAATCGTTCAGATGGTCACGCACGTCGCCATCGTCCGCCAATTTTTGTAAGGTTAGCCTTTTCAGTAAGGTCGCCTTCCGAGCCGGTCCCTGGGATTGGTAGATCAGTTTCAGTCGTTGCCATGTATCACGTGCCATGACACAACGCTTGACTTGCTTTATTTCACTTGGAGACATCGACAAAATGATCAGCGACCGAGCTTTTTGATCCTTCTTGTCCCATTCTTGAATTGCCGCCGCGTTTGCATTTCCAGGCGCTGGTTTTGGTTTTGTAGAATTCCCACAAATCGCCCGTAATGAGGATAGCCTGCATCTGCATGGCCCATGTGTCGAAATTGTCCTTACCGAGGGGTTCAATTTTCCCAATACTTCCGGCGTTCATTTTTGAGGTTAACTTCTGGCACGTTTTTACGAATGATTACAATTTGTTATTTACGCACTTAGTCACACGCATCTGGGCCCATAACCTGTAAGAGGATATAAGGAAACCAGAGATATATAAGCAAAGCGAACTGATGTGAGTTTAATAATAATAACGAACTGATGTAGGCCTACATGGATGGCAATAGCGGAACCGGGCAAACTAAACATGTGCGAACATGGTGCGGGCTCTAGACAAACTGAAGCATAAAAGGGCAGGTGGCAGCACCTTACATGTATAGAACCGCATACTTGATAAATAAGATTAAAACTACCAAAGTTACAACAGAATCATATGTGAGTTATAGAAGTAGCCAGAATCTAGGAATGGGGGGTGCAACTTAAAAATATAGGTTTTCTTTTCTAGGCATGTAGTGATAATTTCATTTTGTTTTATGTGTGTGGGATGAATTTGACTGACATAATTTGTGAGAGGTGAATATTGACAAAGATAGTTTTAAAAACAGTGAGTCATTCATAAATCACTAAATTTGGGATTTTGGTCTATAAAAAGAATTGGTTTTAGGCACCTAAAACAGGCGTTAAAAATAAGTACATATGCTTTTAAAAGAGAAAATAGGCACTTGAAATATGCTTTAAAATGTATAAATAGACACAAAATAGACTAAAATATTACAATATAAGCTACACTTAAACTGCAACGTGTACTTTAGGTGTGTGTAGAATTTGTCTGATAACCGGTGTTAATTGTGATGACTGTATTAGTATGTGTTATCTGCTTTAATTCAAGTAAGGACTGCATACAATACTTTAAGAACCATGACATACCTCTTCTTAACAGAAATAACTGCAAAATTAAGAAAATTTCAAAGACATTTATCAAAAAAGGTTACAGATTGACGTATATTTTGAAAAATCATAATCAGTACCTTAACACTAAAATCGGTGAACACAATTACAGCACTGTAGGCATCCCACAACGGTTTAAACTTGAACGGAGTGTGTGTTTATTTATTTGTTCGGAACATTCATACTTATTGTTATTATTATTCAAGTGCCTCGTCCTCCAAGAACATTGGCGATCAGTTGCATGGTTTGCTGTTTGTCTATAGCTTTTATAAACAGCGGCAAAAGAGGCGGTATCACTACCACCTTGACCAATGGAGTCACGTGTTAGAGATATTCGCTCTCAGTTACACCTACATGTACTGGCATTCTGGGAGAGTCAGCGGCTAGCTGACCAAATGCCTAGTAAGCTGAGAGCGATAAAGGGAACTACTCATGTGTGGCGGAGCTCTTTCCGGTTACGGAGGGAGTCCGTCATTTTGTGTTGGCTAAGGATAGGCCATGCAAGATCCACCCACTCGTACCTAATGAGAAGGGAAGGCCGCAGTTTGTACCTGTGGTGCTGGCCCACATTTTAACCGAGTGTGTGGATCTTGCTGACTAACGTTAAAACCTTGGTTTGCAGAAGACACTTATATTAGTCGATGATGTGGTGTCTGCTGATCTCGTCATCCGCTTTATACGTAAGAGTGGGTTAGGGCCAGCAATCTTAATTTCCCAGTGTACGTTCACTCAATGAACTTGTTTTTTTTTTTTTTTAATAAAATTTTTGTTTTGTTTTCTGTTTATTTTTGTTGATTATTATAATTAATAGTTTTATATAATTCTTTGTTTTATTATTTTTAGGCCTTTTTTAATGTTTTGATTCCAGCTAAAAATTTAAATATACAGTAAACTCTCACTAATTCGGACTAATGAGGGCGAGGTCTAGTCCTAATTATAGAAATGTTTTCTAAAATATTGTACTGTACAGTACATGCATAGTTATCTGAAGCTTTAATTAGGAATATAATGTACAATGTACAGTATGTAATTGTTAAAGAAAGACTAGATGAATATCATAATATCTGCCTTCAAATGTTAAAATGTGTGAGACGTGTGTCAGTAGAATTATTGGCACATTAAAAATCCCCTTCTAGGGGAATCCTAGAAATGTAGTGCTACTTTTCTATGACTTCTTGGATTGTGGTTCATGAAATATTTCTAATGTTGCAATTCCTTTGTTCCAGCTGAAGTTTATCAGTGATACCCACTTTCAAGATATTATTGAAGAGAGAGTTATTCTAAGATTATGTGGATATCCACTTTGTCATCAAAGTTTAAAGAATATACCAACCCAGCAGTATAAAATATCAACAAGATTAAATAAAGTTTATGATATATCAGAGAGAAAGGTGAGTAGGAACATCTGTCCTTATAATAGAATATTGTGTTATTTTCTCTTTCTAAAGTAATCAACATAATAATAATACAGATGAATCTGAAGTAATTATTACTTCAGATTCGTCTGTCGGCGGCGGCGGCTGTAACTCGATTCCGAGTAAACATACTTCTTCCTGCATAGAGCTTTTCAGACCAGCTTATGGATGCGATTTTGATGACTAAACAGGCCAATCCTGGCATGAAACATGCGCCCACATAAATTGCACTCAATGGTCGGGGAAGGGCGGGGTTGCAATTGACGAAGCTTTCTTGCTTGTCGCTTGGCCTCTTCATGTCTGCGACGTTCTTCCTCAAAGAAGTTGACAGCCGTCGATATAGTGTTCCGCCACAGTAAACGGTCCGCAGCAGATGTTTCCCATGAGTGGATGTCTATACTAGTCATCGTCATGATGTGTTTTAGCTGGTCTTTAAAACACTTCAAAGGGGCCCCATGAAGTCTAGTGTCGGAGCAAAGTTCACCATAAAGGAATTGACGTGGAAGCCTGGTATCACTCATACGGTGAACATGACCTAACCATCTCAGTTGATGAGGGATGATAGTTGTCTCAATGCTATTGAGATGCGCTCTCTCGAGAACTGCAGTGTTGGTCACGTAGTCCTCCCACTTGATATTCAAGATGTATCTCATCTTTTGTTGGTGGAAGCCCTCAAGTTTCTTGATATCACGGCGATAGTGTCCAAGTTTCACAGCCATACAGTAGCGTTGAGATGACGACAGCTTTGTACACCATGAGTTTGGTATGCATCTTTAGGTCTTTATTCATGAAGACTCTGTTCATTAAACGGCCAAATGCTGCATGGGCAGCCCCAATTCTTTTGTCAACATCCTGTTCGCTAGTGCACCGTTTAGACAAGATGCTACCAAGATATGAAAAATGATCAACCTGCTCCAGTGTTGAATCTAAGATGGAGATATTGAACTCAGGAAGAGGTAATCCTGGGGCAAGTTGTGCAAGCACCTTTGTTTTCTTTGCATTGATGGTGAGACCAAAGAGATCACAGGCAGTGCTAAAGCGATTGACGGATTGTTGAAGCTCTGCAGGTGTCGTAGCAGGAGATGCGGTGTCATCGGCATACTGCAGTTCTGTCACCCGGGTAACTTGGGTATGTCTCTGTGAATGAAGTCTTGCCAGATTGAAAAGACCTCCATCGAAGCGAAACTTAATCTCTATGCCTGGGTTGTTGGAAGATGATTCATACATCATGGCAGCCATGTACAATGCAAAGAGTGTTGGAGCAAGCACACAGCCTTGCTTCAAACCGTGAGTGATTGGAAATGGATCGGATACAGAGTTACCGTGAAGAATCTTCCCAGACATTCCATCATGAAGAGCTTTAACTAATTCCACATAGCGATCTGGACATCCAAAGTGCGTTAATACTTTCCACATAGCAGATCTTGGTATTTGTGATGGGAACCAGAGTTCACTCACTAAATCAAAACACAACTGGTATCGTGCGATACTAATCACTAAATTTTTGTTATGTCTCCTGTACAATTATTTATACCATTCTCACGCCGCAGGCTGCCAAGTCTACAGTTCACATTCTTCATTTGGTGATGTTCCGCCAAGTCCTGCTTGCAGTCCCAGTTTCTGCCCACACATTGCATCTGAAACCAGGGCCTTCAGCACTGTCGACTTGCACCAGTACACACAATGCTCTGTGGCACAACACTCTGTACACAAACGTACTGGCTTCCCTTCTCCGCTCCACACACTGTCACCACTGCTCACGACTGTTGTCACTATTAACTCGACTCCTCTCACCTCGCAGGCCTTTGTTTCTTATCGGACCCTTCAATAACTTCTTGCTCACCCCAGAGCTAATGGCTAATGACCTGTCTCCCGAACTGTCCAGAAGCTTGCCTTTGTCCAGCTGCTTCCAGAAATAGAACAGTCTAGTAGCGTCCAGGTGGTCAATGGTCTGTGTGACACAACAAGACTTTTGTTTGTGACAGGTGGCGTGGTGGCGCAACGGTTAAGCCGTTGGCCTCTCACCATGGTGGACTGGGTTCGATTCCTGGTCATTGATTGTGAGATTTTCGAAGTGAAATGCCATGTCCTGTGGTTCGGATTCCACGTAAAAAGGAGGTCCCGTGGCTCACAATCACAAGATTCATGGTCACGTAAAACTACAATCTTCTTCTTTCTTTTCTTTGTGACAGCCTTGCGACCAGCTCGAGGAGTGTGGAAGGGGAACTCTGTCCTCTGTCTGCTAGCCAGGTAGGCCTGTTGGAGTATTGTTTTACCTAGTCCTATCATAAAAATATTGTCACACGTTTATAATATACAAACGTACTGGCTTCCCTTCTCCCCTGCACACACTGTCACCGGTGTTCACAACTGTCGGTCACAGTTAACTCAACTCCTCTCACCTTGCGAGTCTTTGAACCTAATGGACTCTTCAGTCACTTCTTGCTCTGGTTTCTGAGAGGAGTAGTTATGAATTTAAGGCAATAGGTTACTTTTAATTGAGGAATAAGATTTCCTTTCAGATTGGCATTAGCATACTTGCTTGGAGTCTAAACTGCATGTCTCATTCTTTGTGAGCCGCAGGATAAGGCTCAGAGATCATAGTGTGTGGGTCTCGTCCTGGCAAGCTGAGATCCACCCTAAACAAATTCACGCCAGTGGCACTTCTTCCGAATGTCACTTTTCAAAGTCCAACGGCGATGGGATATGGACAGTGAGGACAGGTTATGGGTGTAACTGGAAGCCCCTAGTTCGGACCTGCACGTTGGCAGCAGATGTGTGATGGTCGTCTTCCGGAGACTCTGTGACACTCAGGAATTCGGTCCTGCATCTGTGTTTGGGCAGGCCTATTTAGGATCACTGCTGCCCACCCCACATGGGGAAGGCCCTAGAAAAGGTGGGCTAAACATCGGAAGTCACAATCTTGGTCCGGCTGGGCAACCGCACTCAGCAGGTCACCCCTCATGCGGTCGAAACTCAAAAACAGTAAAGAATCACAAATTGATTATTGGATCATGGAACATCAGAACCTTGCTTGATTTGGACAATAACGTTAGACCTGAGAGAAGGTCAGCTCTCGTAACCCATGAGTTATCAAGACTCAACGTTGACATTGCTGCTCTCAGTGAAACTAGGCTGTCTTCTGAAGGCAAGATTACTCAATCTGGAACAGGATATACCATCTTCTGGAAAGGAGGAGGGTGAATGTCGTATTCATGGTGTGGGCTTCGCTGTGAAGACCAAACTGGTAAATTATCACCAACTTACGCCCATTGCAATCAGCGAAAGGCTCATGACTCTCCGCATCCCACTCTCAGGAGGTTCCTTTATGACACTCATCTCTTCCTATGCTCCTACCTTAGATTCTGATGATGAAGTAAAGGCTCAGTTCTATAATCAGCTAAGTGAAATCATCTCCAAGGTACCATCTGCAGATAAACTCTTGCTCCTTGGTGACTTCAATGCCAGAGTTGGGAAAGATCACAGGCTATGGAATAATGTGATGGGCAAACAGGGACTTGGAAAATGTAATCCCAATGGACTGTTGCTTCTTGGTCTTCGTGCAGAACACAAACTTTTCATTACCATCACGCAGTTCCGGCTACCTGACCGCTTCAAAACCACGTGGATGCATCCTCGTTCCAAACATTGGCACATTCTTGATTATATCATTACCCGGCAATGTGATAAGAAGGACACTCTTATTACCAGAACAGCAAGGAATATAGACGATTGTTGGACAGATCATACACATCTTATATGTAAGCTCAGGATATCCATCAGACCTAAATCACCTAGGAACATCAAAAATTTGCCAAGAAAGAAGTTTAATACATCCAAACTTCAGGATGAATCCATATACAAACATTTTGGAAACAGGATCGTCACCAGTTATCAGAAAACCCAGTAACAAATGATATTCAGCAAGAATGGGCCACATTACAGAAGATTATCACACAGTCAGCTGAGGAAACCATTGGTTTTATAGTGCAGAAAAGACAAGACTGGTTTGATGACAACAATGAGGAAATTCTGTCTCTCATCAATGCCAAAAGGAATGCCTATCTTGCCCATCTTCAAGACCCAACTTCCAACACAAAGAGAGATAAACTACTGGAACTCAAGGGTAAATGCCAGACGCAGATAAGGCAGATTAAAAATACTTGGTGGCAACAGAAGGCTCAGGAACTGCAGAGACTATCGGATGCTTGAGACTTGAGGAACTTCTATGCAGTACTCAAGGAAATATATGGACCATCTCACTCATCATCAGGTACACTGAAAAGCCCTGATAATTCTACTACCTTTACTGATAGTCAAGAAATCTTGGAACGCTGGGAGGAGCACTTCTCCAATCTCCTAAATCGTCCATCAGCAGCTGCTGATGACTTCCTTTGTGATGTGCCGCAACAACCTGAACAACTTTGGTTGGCAGTACCTCCTACTTATCATGAATTCAGTGCAGCTCTCACCCAATTAAAACCCAGAAAAGCACCTGGCCCAGATAACATCCCTCTGGAACTAATTCAAGCCAGAGGTCATTCCCTCAAAACAAGAATTTTCATCCTTATCCTCAGAATATGGGAATCAAGAAAGGTACCTGGAGACCTAAAGAATGCCACTATCTTTAAAAAGGGTGATCGCAGTGTTTGTGGCAACTACCGTGGTGTATCACTGCTATCAATTGTGGGGAAGATTCTTGCAAGAATTCTACTTAACCGCCTCAAGGTTATCTCTGAGAGGATCCTCCCAGAGTCACAATGCGGATTTAGAGCTTCCAGAAGCACAATTGACTTGATTTTCTGTGTGAGACAGCTACAAGAAAAATGTAGAGAACAACAGAATCCACTCTTCTTAGTCTTTTATGACTTGGAAAAGGCATTTGATTCGGTTCCAAGACCAGCCATGTGGGCGGTGCTGAAGCGGTTTGGTTGCCGTCAGCGTTTTGTAGATCTAATCAAGGCTCTCCATGATGGCATGACAGGTCAGGTTTGCCATCAGAATAAGATGTCCGATGAATTTCCCATTACCCATGGACTGAAACAAGGATGTGTACTGGCTCCAACGCTTTTTGCGCTGTACTTGGCTGCAATGCTTTATGATTCACCCACAAACATCCCAGGTGTGGAGGTCAAGTATCGTTTTGATGGAGGGCTTTTCAACCTAACTCGTCTCCGCTGCTTGAGGAAAACTCAGTTTACTAAGGTTACTAACATGTTGTATGCAGATGATGCTGCGTCACCAACTCTCACACCAGAAGAGCTGCAAGAGTCAGTTAATTGTTACAAAAGTGCATGTGATCGCTTTGGTCTTACCATAAATGTCAATAAGACTAAAGTCTTGGCACAACCTTCACCAGGCACACCTCTTCCTCAGTTCAATGTCTCCATCTCAAATTTGCCATTAGAACAGGTAGACCACTTCTCGTACCTGGGCAGTACCATTTCTGTGAGCTGTACTTGTGAGCAGGATGTGGATAAGAGAATTGGCGCAGCCCATGCAGCATATGGACGATTAGCGCACTGGGTCTTTATGAATAAAGATCTGTCCATGAGTACAAAGCTTATGGTGTACAAAGCAGTAGTCATTTCTACATTGTTGTATGGCTGTGAAACGTGGACCCTTGACCGACGTGATCTCAGGAAGCTTGAGCATTTCCACCTACAAAAACTTTGATCAATCCTGAGGATTGAATGGGAAGACCGCATTACCAATATTGCTGTTCTGGAAAAGGCTCAAATCAACAGCATAGAATCATCCATAATAGGTCACCAATTTAGATGGATTGGTCATGTCCATCGGATGGATGACGTGAGATTACCTCGTCAAATGCTATATGGTGAGTTATGCTATGGCACCAGACCTCATGGTGGTCCTAAGAGGTGTTACAAGGACCAATTTAAGCAGACCCTGAAATTGACAGGTCTTGATTCACAAACCTGGGACATGCTGGCTGAAGACCGCTCAACTTGGCGCCGTACCATCTCGGATACTGTAAAGACGTTTGAAAGGGATCGACGCACACATGAAGAGGCCAAGCGTCAAGCTAGGAAACTTCGAGCAGCCCAACCACGTCCTCCTCCAGCAATACTATGTGACTTGCGTGGACGCTTGTTCCATGCCAGGATTGGACTCTTTAGTCACCGTAAACACATTCACAAACTGGACTGAAGGAAGAAGATTTATACTCGGATTCGAGTTAAAGCCGATGATGATGATGATGTTTGCTTTCCATCTCGGCATGCTATTTTGCCATAGACAACCAAAACACTGTAAAACTCCTAAAACAAGATTAATTTTTAAGGCAGCACTGTGAAAAGGCTTAATCTGATGTAAAAAGAAAGTTCTAAACATTGCAACAAAGTGTTCACAGATGGAATGAAATATAGACAAGGTGCATCAAATGAGCAGCATAACTTCCAAAACATTCACACTTCTCTCTAGTCTCAACTTGACTATTAGATGTTACTGTGTGGAGGGAGAAGTTTGCCTGCTTGCTACTCACCTACACTGAAGCTGAAACTTAGGAAATAAAAGTTGCTTGTTATTTCAGATGATAGTTTGTGAGAAATAGTCTAGACGACGATATCTTCTAATGTAAAGATGAAAAATATGTACATACAAGAAGTGATAGTTTAATTTAAGTACATATTACCCTTTCACGAATTGATTGCCGGCGGTCGAGATGGGAACTATTCTCTGTTTACTTGTGCCACACGTCACTCTGCTTCGTTGACAGGTACATTTGCGCGAGTAGGATATGACTCAGCTACGGTATCTGTCCGTGGTGACATTACGCTTTTCTGCGCTTCTAAGACAGGTAGCGCACGCAATGCTGCTTAAGTTATGTGCAACTTGCACTGTTTCATCACTGTGTCCTTCTCCTTACCCCGCGGGGCTCCTGCTACAATAATCAACAAACTGTGGCGCGGCCAGGCCCAGCGACAATCAAATGTTAAACGGGTAATACAATTTTGGGATATTTCTGATGCAGCACTGCAGTTGCAATGTAAGACATGTGCAATGCCTTCCTGTAACTGTTGACATGCCACATACAATGTTGGAGACATTCACATAGTGTGGCCATCTTGTAGTGAGTGTTTAAAATGTTCAAGACAATAGATCAGCCCTCCAACTATGAGATACAGTCCCTGATTTGTTTCTTGAATGCACAAAACATTAATCATCATCATCATCATCGAAGTCCCACTCCAGTCACTCCTCCACTCCTTTCGGTCCTTCCATTTTCCCTCTTCCATCACTTCTGCTTCATCCAATCCAGCTTTTCCAATGTCCTTTAAAATTTGGTCCAACCACCTTCTTCTCGGTCTTCCAACTAGTCTCTTTCCCTTGACTTCTCTTTCTAATTCCCTTCTTGCTACGCTTTCTTTACCCATTCTTTTTACATGGCCGAATCAACGTAATCTTGCTTTCTGTATCTTCTGATTTAACGGTTCCATATTTAACTCTTCTCTGATTTTAGTATTTTGAATCTATCCCTTCTTGTCTTTTTAGCTGAAGTTCTTAAACATTTTATTTCTACTGCTTGTATCTTACTATTTTGCCTTTTATTCGTTGCCAGTGTTTCCAGTCCATATGTTACAATTGGTATGAAATACTGTTTATATAATATTAATTTCGTTCTCTTGGATACTTTGTCATCCCATAAAAGTTCTCCTACTTGGTGATAAAATGTTTTACCTTTACTTAGTCTGTTATTAATTTCAATGTTGATGTCATTATTTCCATTTATAGTGCTACCTAGATATGTAAACTGTTCTACATTCTCTAACCGTACCCCATCTATGTTCACTTGAATTTTCTTTTTCTCTTTTCCACAGTACATGACTACATTTTTCTTTTTACTAATTACCATTCCAAACTCCTTCTAATTTTCATTCCAAATGTCCTGTCTCTTTTGTACTTCTTTTTCTCCCTTTCCCCAAATCACCACATCATCTGCAAATACCAAAGCATTCACTTCATCATTACTGATACTGTGTTTTACACGTTTTATAATTTCATCCATCAGTATAATAAATAATAATGGTGATAATGCACTTCCTTGCTTGATGCCTTTTTTTTTGTATAGAATGTTTCAGAGTCACCACTTCCGACTTGTACACTGCTTTTACTCTCATGATACAACATTTTTATTTTATTAATCAATGATTTCGATACATTCCTTTCCAGTAGGCACTTCCATACATGTTTTCTCTTAACTGTATCAAAGGCCTTTTCCAAATCTAAAAATACGAAAATGATTTCCTTGTTTCTTTCCAGATGTTTTTCTAATATCATACGTACTGTAAATATCAAATCTTTTGTTGATCTATTCGGTCTAAAACCATATTGTTCTTCCTCTGTGTTTCTATTATATCCCTCGGTCTATTGTCTGTGACTTTCTCCAATATTTTCAGCCCATGTGATAATAAAGTTATACCTCTATAATTTTCACATTTCTTCCTATTCCCTTTTTTGAACAATGGTATAATGTTTCCTTGTTGCCAATCTTCAGGTATTATTTCATCCTTCCATATGGCATTGAGGACTCTATATAGCTATGGTAAACAGATGCTTCCTGCTGCCTTAATCATATCAGCATTGAATACATCTTTTCCACTTGTTTTACCTTTGGTCATTGTTTTCACTGCCCTTTCATGCTCCAACCATGTTATCGGGTTCTCTTCTTTTTCTCCAGCTCATCATCATTCATCATCTTGTACAGTTTCCAGCCCCAGGCTGGGTCTGTTTGGAACATAAGCCTCGCCACTTAGTTCTTTCTTCCCACCACCAGCTACGATAGGCCTAGCAAGCCAGTAGTGGATATCATATTTGCTTTCAAACCAGGAACAGGCCTTTTTCTCCAGCTATTATTTCCAATTTCTTATCTCCTTCCTCAGAACTGTCACCCTCATTATAAAGTTTAAAAAAATATTTTGCCATCACCTTCTGAAGACCCTTTTCATCATGTACTATGGATCCATCTTCTCTCTCTGTAATGCCTTGAATTTTTCTTGATTAGTTCTTTTCGATTTTATTACTCTGTATAATAATTTTTGATTCCCTCGACTATCTTGTTCAATTTTGTTGATAAACTCTCCCCAACATTTCTCCTTTTCTTCTTTAATACTCCTCTTTCCTTGTAATTTCAATCTCTTGTATTCCACATGTAATCTTTCTATCGTAATCTCATCTCTCTGGTATGTTTTTTGTTTTTCCTTATCCATTTCTTTCTTTACCCTGTTCCTTTCCTTTATTTCTTCTTTTATTTTGTCTGTCCACCACCGTGTCTCCTTTCCCTTGACCGTTGCTTTTGTTTTCCCACATATCTCAATTGCTGCTTCCGCAAAAGTCGTCTTAAAATTTTCCACTCTTCTTCTCCACTTCGAATTTCTGTGTTAGGCAACTTCCTTTTTATCCTATCTTGGAATGCTATTCTTTTATCCTCCTCCTCCAATTCCCAAATCTTGATCTTTGGTTTCTACTTCAATACAATTTTAGGAAGTTTTACTTGTTTTAATTCCACAATTAACAGTCTGGTCACCTTCCATACTTTCACTGGGGATTATCTTGGTATTGATGATGTATCTTACCCATTCTCGGTCTGTTATTATGAAATCAATGAGTGTTACATACTGTCCATCCCAACTATATCGGCTGATCTTATGACTATTCCTCTTCATGAATCATGTGTTTTTTATTATCAGGTTGTTTCTGATACAGAAGTCCAACAGTTTCACTCCGTCTTCATTTCTATCTCCATACCCATGCGGGCCCAAAACATTCTCGTATCCTATTCTATCAGTTTCCACATGAGCATTCAGATCACCCATTATCATGATCCCATCTCCAACCGTATGTGTTTCCAATTCATTGAGAAAATCTTCTTTTTCTTCTTTGCTACATCCTGTTTGTGGAGCATACACTTGTATTATCTTTAGCAATCCTTGTTGATATGTATGTGCATTATTATAATTCTCTCATTAACGTATTCTACTTCAGCTATTGATTCCACATTCTGATTCACTATAAATCCCATTCCATTTTTTTTCTCTTTACTGTTACTCATCCAATACAAAGTGTATCCCTTTCTTAGTTTCTTCATTCCTTTCCCTTTCCATTTTACTTCACTTAATCCCAGGATGTCAAGTTTTCATCTCCATTAGGTCAATCAATTCATTTTCCTTTCCATTCATTGTTAAAATATTTATTGTTCCAAATCGTGTTCTGTTCTCTGATCTAACATTGGCACGGACATCAGCATTACCATCATACTGTGCAACTGTAGTCAGAGAAGTGTCAATTCTATGTTTAAACTTCCATCCGAGGCTTGAATTATATTGAAAGCAAGTATACCTTTACTCATCTGCTGACCTGGGATCATGATAATGGGTGATCTGAATGCTCATGTGGGAACTGATAGAATAGGATATGAGAATGTTTTGGGCCCGCATGGGTATGGAGATAGAAATGAAGACGGAGTGAAACTGTTGGACTTCTGTATCAGAAACAACCTGATAATAAAAAACACATGATCTGAGGACTTTCTTTCGGGGTTTACTCCCTTAGCCTTTGAAGATCCCTCTTCTCCACAAGACAGTGGTTTCCTCTTCTAATTTTACCCAGAGAGGATGGGTTGCCTCATCCACCATCTTTGCCATTCCGAAGGTCTCCTTCTCTGCCTAAGATGCTGTTAAGGTCTTCACCCGTAACCCTGGTTATGGGTTCCACGTTATACCCCGTAGGACTGGGTCCCTGCCTGAGCTTAGCTCTCCTTCACACCGGCCTACTGAAGTGGAGGATACCCACCCCCACAGCGTGGATGCGCCAGACAAGAATTACTCAAGTGGAAGATAGGGAAGTTGACCCTATTTCCCTTGAGCCGAGTTAAACCAATGATACACATTAAACCAATTGAAATTAGTTGCCAAGTATGTGTAGTGTATGGTGAAAGTGCAATGTCAATTGGAATGATAAGGTAGTGAATGTCCAATGAAGGTTGTCAACATGTGCATAACCCTATAGCCCTGATTTACCACCAAGTGATTTCTGCCTTTTCTTTTATCTGAAGGGATTTTGGGTCAAGAGAAGCTAAAATAGATACAAAATGTATGTGCACCACACTAGTACAAATCTATATGCCTACCAGCCAACCTGATGTTGAAGATGTTGGAAAGGTCTATGAAGATTTTAGTTGAAATTCTGAGGTATATCAAGGGTGACGAAGATGGTATAGTATTGGGAGATTGAAATGCTGTGGTAGGAATAGGAAGAGAAGGGAAGAAGGTAGGAAAATTTGGATTAGATGAAAGAAACTTTCAAGGAAGCAGGCTGATGCAATTCTGCACTGAGCATGAGTTGGTCATAGCTAACACCGTATTCAATAACCACAATAGAAGATTATACACATGGATGAGACCAGAAGAAACAGGACGTTACCAAATCAAATTCATAAGCAGAGATTCCAAAATGAGATTTTGGATTGCAAAACATATCCTAGAGCTGACACTACCACAATCTGGTTGTTACGAAATGCAGATTAAAGTTGATGAAACAGAAGAAAAGTCAAAAGCCAAAAATGTGGGCAATAGACAAACTGAAAGAGAAGGACGTGAATGAAAGATACAAGACAAGTATTAGGGAAGGACCAATGAAGAACCCTGAACAAACTTCAATTACAGAGGAATAGGCACTTTTGAAGAATGAAATAACAAAATCTGAAGAAGAAAACATTAGTAGAAGAGAAAGGATAGGTAGAAAAATGAGGATTACTCAGGATATAATAGACAAAAGGTGGAAGTGCAAGAATACAAGAGATGAAAGGAGGGAAAGCAGAATACAGATGTCTGAGAAATGTGGTAAACAAGAAGTGCAAAGAAGGGAAAGAATGGTTGAAAGAAAAATGTGGATGTATGGAAAGTTGTCTGAAAGTAGGAAAGGTAGATATAGCTTATTGAAGGCTGAGTATTTTTGGGAAACAAAGACTTGACTGCTGTAATATTAAGGACTCGGATGTAAAATCTCTTAACAGGTAGAGAAGGAAAGGTTGAGAGATGGAAAGCTTATATAGAGTGTTTGATTAGGGGTAGGGAGATTGAGAATAGTGTAATGGAAAGGGAAGAGGAAATTGATGCGGATGAGAAAGGAGATTTAATACTGAGATCAGAATTTCATAGGGCACTAATAATAATAATATCGTATGGCCTTGGGTGCCGGGTGCAAGCTTTGTAATTTGACACCCAGAGGGTAGCTTGCATGTTGAATTTCGTTGTTCCTTGAATCACTATGAAAGTCAAGGAGGTTAGATATCTAAGCTCCTTTGAACACTATAGCACTTTCTAGTAGAGAAATGAGGAACTTTTTGTTGGCGGAAACTCCCGAGATTAATTTTTCCTTTATGAACATGGCCTACCGAATTCAAATGGATTCTTCAACATGGCAACATCGTATGACATGCGTGTCGTATTTTTGCCGCCTTTCAAAAAAAATCACTTACCACGGCCAGGAGCGAACCTGCAATCTTGGAGTTAGTAGACCGATACGCTATCCACTCACCCACCGTGGCACTAGAAACTAAGGAACAAAGCACCAGGCATAGATGATATACCAACTGAGTTGCTACATTGTATAGGTGATGAAGCAATCAGGTTATTTCACTTGGTATTTAGGATTTATTTTTATTTATTTATTTATTTATTTATTTATGTCTTTTGCAGTGGCCCTCTCTTACACTTAACCACATAGTTATAATAAAATACACAAATACTACCATTGAATAAGATACGTAAACTAGAAATTAAGTTACAATGATACAGGACATAAAATATAAAGATAGCAATGCACATCAAACAAAGAAACATATAAAACAGTTACATGAAACAACAATAATAATAATAATACTAATAATAAGTGATAGTGTTAGATCTAGTAAATAACTGCGTATTTTAATTTTAAATTGACAAAGTTATTTATATACCATAATGGCTCAATCATGCTGTCTATCATACATCACCAGTCACACGAAACAGTCAGTGGTGTTCAAAAGGAAATCTCTGCAAACACTCTTAAATTTTGTATAAGTCTTGCATTTCCTTACGTCAGCTGGGAGTGTATTCCAAAGTCGCGGCCCAGTCACAACGAAGGATTTATTGTACTTGGAAGAGTGGTTAACGGGAATAGCGAGGGAAGAGCCAGATCTAGTATTAATATTATGAAATGAGGACAGGAAATGAAATTTTGAGGAAATATACAGTGGGAGATTTTTGTCTAGGGTTCGATATACCGACGTCAAAATATGAAAATTTCGCCGCCCTTCAGGTTTCAGCCAAGAAAGAGCTTTGTAGCTAGGGGTTACGTGAGAATCGTAATTCAAGTTGAAAGTAAACCGAAGACTAGAGTTCAAGGCTCGTTGCAGTTTTTTAGTTCGTTCGCTAGTTGCATCAACAAGGACCACGTCCCAGTAGTCCAGTATTGGTAGTATCAGTGTCTCAATAAGTTTTATCCTCACGTATTGTGTCAAAATGTCCTTATGCCGTTTGAGTGGGTGTAGTGTCGCGTACATCTTCCTGCAAGTATTACTTACATGTGCAGACCAGTCAAGAGTTTCAGTCAGTCATAGTCATACGGATGTTTTTCACTGTTTTAATAAACGGGATTACGGTTGCATTTAAAGTCACAGGAGGGATAGTGTAGTTTTTATACATGGAATTCAATAAACCCTGCAAACCGATTATAATAACTTGGGTCTTTTTGGGGTTGAGAAGGAGAGTTTTATCACTAGCTTACACGCCGAGTTGTTGCAGGTCGGTGTTTACATCTCGTATCGCGTTCGCTATATCTTTGATACCAACGTGACAGTAAATTTGGAGGTCATCCGCATAAAGATGATATCTATTATATTTTATTACTGAGGAGATGTCATTAATATAAAGGGCAAACAAAAGGGGACCAAGAACGGAACCCTGGGGGTTTCCTGCGCTCCTGAGTCGTCACTGTGAAGCAGTACCTTGTGTTATTACACGTTGCATGCGATCTGTAAGATATGTGGTGAAAAATTTTAAAGCCTCATTACGGAAAAAGCATGCAAGTTTCTTCAACAATGTCTGGATGTGTATCGTGTCAAAAGCCTACTGAAGTCAAGGAGTGTGAGTATTGTCACTTGTCTTTCGTCCATTGCTTGTCTGATATCCTCAGTCACTTTGAGTAAAGCAGTTGCTGTGCTATGGCCCTTCTTGAAGCCAGATTGAAGTGGATCCAGAAGAGAGTGAGCATGCAGGTATTCCTGTATTTGAGTATGTACCAACCGTTCTAACGCTTTGGAAAGAGCGGGGAGAATAGAAATTTGACGGTAATCGGATAGAAGTTTAGAACCTGGGTTCTTAGGAAGTGGGATTACATTAGCGTACTTCCAAATTGCAGGTAATGTGCCGTTTTTAAGACAGTAATTAAAAATATGGGTGAGAATGGGTAGAATAGCGCCAATAATATTATGTATCAAAGTTATAGGAATATCGTCGACACCACTAGCTTTCGATTTAATAGAATACAAGACTTTCTTAACTTCATGAGTGCCCTGACAGTACGAAAAGCAAAGCACGGGCGATTTTGTGGGACAAATGATGGGTCATTATTTACATGAGGTCTGTTGAGCGGATTAGACTGAACTCTCTCTTCCGTGAAATACGCATTTAAATCGTCAAGTGGAATGTCAGGTACTGAAGCTGTTCCCGTGTTTTGCCTATGCCCATGGCTCGGAGATGCCTCCAAGCACTAGCCGTATTTAGATTCCTTGTTGATTCACGAACATATTTAAACTTAAGATTACGGATGATTTGTTTAGTTCTATTCCTCATTGTTCTATAATTTTCATAGTCACTTGGGATCTTGGGTACGTTTGTAATGTTGGTAGAGTGTATCACGTTGAGACATCGTATGTTTAACTTCAGAGGTTAACCATGGATTAGGTTTGCGTGATATTCTTATCTGTCTTTTGGGTGCATGTTTGTTGAATAGACTGTGTATTAACGAATTAAATTTATTTATTTTTGCATCAATGTCTTTCAGATTTAAAATGTCATTCCACGGAAGAATGTAGGCATCGTACATTAATTCATACATATCGATATCTTTCATATTCCTGCACGTTATATACCTAGGTTTATATTTTGGAATGCGAAGTGAGTAAGCGAGAAATACAGTATAAGATTGTGGGTGGACACGGCCAGTACTGAAATCTGTCCGTGAGTTACCACTTTCTGAGGGTTGTTAGTCACTTTGAGATCTATTAAGGTGTGGGAAATGTTGTCGGTAGTCTGTACATGGTTAGTAGGATTTGAGGGAAGGATAGTCAAGTCACATGAGGAAAACATGTCTTCTAATTTCTTAGTTTCGTAATTCTTCGTAAGTAGATTAGTGTTGAAATCCCCTAATGTAATGATATGTTCATACGTTGGTAGCAAGTTAAGTAGATACGTTTCAAACTCGGCCATATAAGATACTTTAGGTGGTCGGTAAACCACTCCAATAAGTATTTTCTGTCCACTAGCAACTACTTCAACGATAATGAACTTCGTCCTCGGCAAATCGCCGGTCAATGAGGTACAAATGACACAGCTCTTCAGGTCATCTCTACAGTAGAGAACGATACCTCCCCCCCCTCTCTTATTAGTGCGGTCATGACGATGGAGATTATAACCATCAAGTTGAACCATGCTGTTTGGAATTGAAGGCGATAACCAGCTTTCACTCATTCCTATCAAATGGACACTAGTTTTGCTAAATATAGCCTGAATTTCGTCAAAGTGTGCGGGTAAACTTAGGCTGTTTAATTGACAACACTGGAGGGTGTGAGGATATGGTGAAAGTTCGTGTTTCAATAAGCTGCTGGTGTGATGGGGAGAGGGGTGAGGAGAGTTCTATTCTTAGAGCTAAGGTCGTTGCCATTGGAAAACACCATAGCTACCTGACTAACGACATACTTTAACAGAGACAAAAAAATCTTACCTGGATTTCCTGGAGAACTGGACTGCTGGCTGGTTAATATACCACACACAATCACACACGTAAACCTAGTAATAATGATGATAATAATAATATTAAGGGTTATGCACCGCCAAATTTAACCTTTAGGAAACAGTATGGAAAACCGGCACTTACTAATCGTGAAAATTGCGATGAACTTGCACGCTACTTTTCTGGGCTCCTTAACTGTCCCGAACTACCTGAACGTTTCTTGCATACGACCCCAGAACACGTCAAGCCAGACGCTGATCCACCAACACAAGAAGAAATCACTCGCCATATCAAAAAACTCAAGAATGGAAAGACAGCAGAAGAAGACGGAATTGTCGCGGAACTGTTGAAAAATCTTGGACCACGATCACTGCAGGAAATTACACAGATTCTCCAAGAAGTCTGGCGAAGTGAAAAACTCCCAGGTGATTGAAAATGCGCACTCATTCACCCACTCTACAAAAAAGGAGACAGATTGGATGTGAATAACTATAGAGGGATATCCCTCTTTTCTGTACCTTACAAAGTCTTCTCTGCTTGCCTCCTACAACGCACACAAGAACAGCTCGAGCCTCTCATTGGTGAATACCAGGCCGGGTTCAGACCAAACAGATCAAGTACTGAACAAATTTTCAACCTCAAGTTCACACTGAAACTTCGAGCTTTACGAAATCTCGCAATCATCTGCGTATTCGTCGATTTTCAGAAAGCTTATGACTCTGTCGACCGCCTATCCCTCTTTAATATACTCGAAGAATACACGCTCGACCCGAAAACACGACGCCTCATCCAACAGACCCTATCTGAAACAACTTCCAAAGTCAAGTCCCTTGGTGAAGTACCTGAACCTTTTCTCATCGGGACAGGTGTACGGCAGGGTGATGGGCTCTCCCCTCTACTCTTTAATATCGTCCTAGAGAAGGTCATGAAAGAATGGAGAAATGAACTGAGGAGTCGGAATACCTGGAAGCCCGTCATGCTAGGAAGGCAAACGGATAATATCGACGTGACATGCTTCGCTTTCGCGGATGATCTTGCAATCTTCTCCGCAGATGAACGAACGGCAATTCTTCAGATTGAGGTCTTAAAAGAGAGTGCTGAAAAGGTCAGACTACAAATATCCTTCACAAAGACAGAGTTTATATCGACAAAACACATTCAAGCACAAAATTTACTCACAGAGTACGGTATGATAAACAGGGTTAATCAATTCAAGTATTTGGGTGAAATTATTGAACCCACAGGTATGGAAAGAGTGGTGCAAAAAACTCGTGAACTTAAATTGCGGAAAGCATACGGAAAAATCGCAAATATTTACAACAAGAAATGCATGAGCATCAACACCAAAATTCAACACTATACGACTGTCATCAAACCTGAGAAACTTTACGCCAGTGAGACACTAAACCTCAACTACAAAGGGGATCTGGAGAACATCAAGAAGGCTGAGAGAAAAATCATCCGTAAAATATTGGGCCCTAAACTCACAGATGATGGATATCGTCTGCAATCACACACAATCACAGAGAGATACTCTAACATCGAGTCAGATTTCCGTAAGCGACGACTGAGATTCTACGGCCACATTATGAGACTGAATGACGACCGGCTAACAAAGAGAATATTGACTTACTTACGAAAACTTCAAGTGACAACAGTCTGGGTTACCCAAGTCCAAATTGATCTCGAAAGTGCCAACATCATACCAATAGACATAGACAATCGAATGACATTCCGACATAAGATCCACAGTTGGGAAGTCACACATGAAAATCGACCAAGGAGACCAGGGAATGGATGGACGGAGGAACGTCGAGTCCGACACAGTGAGATGATGAAGGAGTTCTGGAAGAACAAGAAGAACAGCACCAGAACATAATTTGCTTAATGTGATCCTTTGGGTCTAAACAATGTAAATAAATAAATAAATAAATAATAACAATAATAATAATAATAATAATAATGTTTAGTAGGCACATCACAATGGTCTTATCGCTCTGATAATCCACCTAACCACCCCATGTGAGAGTTCAATTCATTACGTGTGCTAATGGTTAGCTTCTTCCCGTCTTCTAAATGGACGATAATGCGGCCATCCTGCGTTGAAACCCGCCGCATACCCCAGAAGTCTCGTGCTTTACGCAACACTTCCTTCCTTGTGGACGTCAGAGATTCGGTAACGAGTAGTTTGGTACCTCTAAGAGCTTGCTTGGCACGCCAGATGCGGTCTCTCTCATGGTACCTGAGAAATTTAATGATGATAGGCCTATTTCCTGCGGATACCACCTCTACTGTCGTCCTCTTCATACGGCCCAGTCTATGACATCTATCTATAGTGTCCATAGACGATTCGATGTTCAGTCTGGTTTTTAAAGTTCCCAGTGCCACAGCGTAGGTGGGACAGGTGAAGTACTCTCTGTTTTCAAGAAGAACGTTATCATCCCTATACCTAAGAAAACAGTAGCTGATAGTTGTGAAAATTTCCATACAATCGGCTTGATCACTCATGCTTCAAAGATCCTGACTAGAATAAATTACAAGAGGATGGAAAGACAGATACAAACCGAGTTGGTTGAAGACCAATTTTGTTTCAGGAGAAACTTAGGAACAAGGGTAGTCTTAAGCTGATATTGGAAGGTAGAATAAGGAAAGATAAGAAAACATTCATGGCATTTGTTGATTTAGAAAAGGTTTTTGATAACGTTGATTGGAGTATGATGTTTGACATTTTGAAAAGGATTGTAATAAAGCATAGGGATAGGAGGGTGATCTACAATCTGTACAGAAACCAGACTTCAAGTTATTCGAGCCGAAGGGCATGAAATAGAAGTTGGTATTCAGAAAGGTGTAAGGCAAGGCTGCAACTCATCACCCATACTTTTCAATCTGTACTTAGGAGGAAATTAGAGAAAAACTTAAGTAGGTGTAAAGATTCAAGGAGAAATAATTTCAACTCTGAGATTTGCTGATGGCATTGTCATCTTAGCTGATTCACCGGAGGATTTGAATGAGTTTTTAAATGGTATGTACTCCGTCTAGAAGAAAAAATTCATAGTGAAAATCAACAAATGTAAAACAAAAATAATGGAATACAGCCGTAAAAAAAATCATAAACCCCTATTTACCTCAAATTGGGTGGTGAGAAGCTTAAGGAAGTAGAAGATGTCTTCTACCTAGGAAGCAAAATAACTAGTGATGTATAATACAAAGATGATATAAAAAGTAGGTTGGCTCAGGCAAGGAAATCATTTCTACAGAAAATAAATTTGTTGATATCAAATATAGATTTAGATATTAGGAAGTAATTTTTGGAAGCCTTTGTCTGGATCGAAGCAGATGGGTAGATAGAGTAACAAATGAAAAGATATTAAGACGAGTGGGAGAGGACAGATGTTTCTGGCGACAGCTAATAAAGAGAAGAGATAGGTTGGTAGGACACTTATTAAGACACCCAGGAATAGTAAACTTAATTATGGAAGGAAGGGTCGAGGACAAAAACTGTAGGGTAGACCAAGGTTAGAATATGTTAAACAGATTGCCTCGGATGTAACATGTGGTAGCTGTGTAGAGATATAACGATTAGCTCAGAACAGCAGGCATGGTGAGCTGCATCAAACCAGTGAAAAATCTGAGGACTCAAAATACAACAGTGCTATGGTGATCATGATGGTCTCAAAAAGGGAGTGGAGTTATCATTTCTATCACAGGCATCAGCATTCTATGACGAAGGCCCCGTTAAGATGAGTAGCTTAAAAAAGGAATGTAGAAAAGTAGTTAGTTGTGCAGAATCTGAAGAAAATGAAATGGTTGCAAAATAATGTTCTAGTTCTTCAAAATAAAAATATATATACAGTATATTACTCAAGAAAACAAGCCTTGTACGTTAGTTACTTCAGATAAATAAACAGTTTATTTTGATGAGGATTAATTTTTTTTTCTTTCTTTCTTTCTTTCTTTCTTTTCTTTGAACATTTTCTTTTCAACTGCAAACTTACAAAATCGCTTACGGTATACTAATGGATAATATATGCTGTAGATTACATGCTGTTCTGAACCTTCTATGCTGAACAATTCTTGCTGTCATAGTATATCTTGAACAGTTTAGCCAGCGTAAAGTAAACGGGTGCACAAACTTCAGTTTTTTTTTCTGACTTGCTCTACTTAAATCTTTGCAGCTTGTTTTCCGTTTGTCCTGGATGTACACACATCAAAAAAAGTTTTGCACACCTCGGTTCCAAGAGTTCCGGAACCGTTAAATACAAAGGGAATAGAGATCAACACAAACAACATTTCAGCTCGTTTTATTGCTCATGAGACCCACACATTGCATGTTGTACCATCATACAGCTAGACTTTCAGCATTTGTGGTCCAGATTGCAGTACACACCACTACCTCTAATACCCAGTAGCACGTCCTCTTGCATTGATGCATGCCTGTATTCGCCGTGGCATACTATCCACAAGTTCATCAAGACACTGTTGGTCCAAATTGTCCCACTCCTCAACGACAATTCGGCGTAAATCTCTCAGAGTGGTTGGTGGGTCAAGACGTCCATAAACAGCCCTTTTCAACATATCCCAGGCATGTTCGATAGGGTTCATGTCTGGCGAACATGCTGGCCACTGTAGTCGAGCGATGTCGTTATCTTGAAGGAACGCATTCACAAGATGTGCACGATGAGGTCGAGAATTGTCGTCCATGAAGACAAATGCCTCTCCAATATTCTGCCGATATGGTTGCACTATGGGTCGGAGGATGTCATTCAGGTATCGTAAAGCCGTTTCGGAGCCTTCCATGACCACCAGTGGCGTACGTCGGCCCCACATAATGCCACCCCAAAACATCAGGGAACCACCACCTTGCTGCACTCGCTGGACAGTGTGTCTAAGACGTTCAGCCTGACCAGGGTGCCTCCAAACACGTCTCCGACGATTGTCTGGTTGAAGGCATATGCGACACTCATCGGTGAAGAGAACGTGATGCCAATTCCGTGGGGTCCATTCAGCATGTTGTTGGGCCCATCTGTACCGCGCTGCATGGTGTCGGGGTTGCAAAGCTGGACCTCGCCATGGACGTCGGGAGTGAAGTTGCGCATCATGCAGCCTATTGCGCACAGTTTGAGTTGAAACACGACGTCCTGTGGCTGAACGAAACGCATTATTCAACATGGTGGCATTGCTGTCAGGGTTCCTCCGAGCGGCAATCCGTAAGTAGCGGTCATCCACTACAGTAGTAGCCCTTGGGCGGCCTGAGCGAGGCCTGTCATCGACAGTTCCTGTATCTCTGTACCTCCTCCATGTCCGAACAACATCGCTTTGGTTCACTCTGAGACGCCTGGAAACTTCCCTTGTTGAGAGCCCTTCTTGACACAAAGTAACAATGCGGACGAGATCGAACTGCGGTATTGACCTTCTAGGCATGGTAGAACTACAGACAACATGAGCAGCGTACCTTCGTCCTGGTGGAATGACTGGAACTGATCGGCTGTCGTACCCCCTCCGTCTAATAGGCCCTGCTCATGCAGGGTTGTTTACATCTTTGAGCAGTTTTAGTGACATCTATGAACAGTCAAAGGGACTGTATCTTGGATACAATATACACAGTCAACGTCTATATGCCGGAGATCTGGGAACCGAGGTGATGCAAAACTTTTTTTGATGTGTGTAGAATGCTTCTACACATATATTCTTTCTCAAGATATGCTTTATAGAATGGTGAAAACCACTTAAAATCAGTCCAGTGGTTTTAAGGATTTTCCCGAACATTCACAGACAGGATTTGTACTAAATATAGACTGGCTACATGGTTCAGTGGTAACGTTCTCGCCTGCTGTTCCCAAGGTTGCAGGATCGAATCCTGGTGCAGTCAGTTGGTATTTGAGGGTAAGCAAATTTGAGGAAGCTGTGTCAGTTGATTTACTGGCACGTTAAAGACACGGGACAAAATTCTGGCATTCTGGCATCTCTAAAAGCCTCAGTAGTTAAAAGGGGCATAAACCAATAACATTATTATTACTATTATACTAAATATAGATAAGATTCTGAGAAATATTTTAAAATTTTGCCAATTTAAATCTTTCAATTTTTGCTATGATATGGGCACCATTTGAAACTAACCTTTACAATTTACTGCTTCTACTAGCCTTCACATGAAGGCCACAAATATTCAAAATAACCTAACAGCAACGAGATCTCTTATCCCATGGGAGTACATGACGTGCTTTGTTGTTTTGTGCTCGAGTCTTACCTAACTCCCTGTGAATGTTATATATAGGCAGGAAAGGCATACCTATCTACAAAAACTATTTACAGTAAAATACCAGTATAACAACATTTTGGAGACCTCTGAAATTAATTTGTTAATGTCGATTATTGAGGTCCGTATTGACGTAACTATAACTTTGAAAGAATAATACAATTTCCGCCTTTCAATACTGTTTATTACTAATTACTTACAGGGACATGTTTCGGGGGCTAATACTCCCCCTTCATCAGCCTGTCCAACAAAACTTCACAAAGGAAAAACTTTCCTTGTATAAGCACATACAAATCACATGAAGAATAATGAATAATGAAATAATAATTATTTACAATTCCCGCTCGACGCTCTAAAGAAGATACTCTTATTGGATTACTAAGGCCTAGGCGCACCAGAACTTCTGAATTGGGCCGGTGCCGCGGTCCGCTGCCCCCATTGCGTCATCGTGGGCCCACTCTAGTCCCCCTGTTGCTCCAGGCAGACGTCACAATAAATTTTCAGCGATGGGCAACCACATGGCAGAAACTGGGCATAAATTCACAAAACACCAGATTTTTGGAACATGTCAATGCCATCAAACACAATAAATTTTCATCGATGGGCAACCACATGGCAGAAACTGGGCATAAATTCACAACCATAGACAATGATTTAGAAATTGTACATCAAGAATATAAAGGCACGCTCATGAATATTTTGGAACAAATAGAAATTGATAAAGCACAGAGATTCAAACCTTCACACAATCTTAGTGAAATAATATTTGAAACCAGCATTTTATACAGAACACTAATAGACGAATCATATAGTAATAGATAAAATTCCCGCTATTGAACCCTTGCAAAGAAGCTTATGAGACTATTTCGGGGGGTGTAACAGTCCATATCGTAAGTTGTTGTTAAAGCGCTTCATAAATATGCAGGGTAACATATAACAAAATAACATGCAGGAAAAAGTGAAGCCAGGGTTAAAAAACAATGAATTTAATAACAAATCACCTAACTATACAAAAGAATTAACACAAACAAACTCCCAAAAGACTCCCACTTAATAATAAAATACGCCAAAACTAGGCCATATCTCTGTAGAGATTAATTACACGGACAAAGTGTCCTTAAGAAAATCAACAAAAGTGACATATGTATGCGCGCGTGTCGTTCTGCATGCTTCACGATGTGTACAATCGAATGCATGATTCGTCATCATCCAGAATAAACATTCAGACAACGAATCCACATTGCTTAGAGCTAGACAGACGCGGGGAACAACTATACAACACTAAAAACTAAACCGACACTTCCTATACTTAAAATATACAACACAATAATTTCCGTGTGAAATTGGAATCAACTGCCGTAGCAAAAACATTACTGCCTAAAAACTTAGGACTTCTCACACAAATCAACACAAGTAAGTTAACACGTGACCAATAAAAAAAATACACATATGACCGCCGTCAGATTTACAAGTACACTACCTCTACACCACACAGGTGTGACATACTAAATTACATGAATTGAGTCATCAACACATCACTAGGCTCAAAGCCAACATTTACATTATTAACACAACAATCTATCCATACAACATGCAACAATCCGTCACACACATGGCGAACTCCCCAATTGATTACGGTTCCAAAAATGACCATCACAATGAACAGGTTTGCTACATGAAAGCTTAAAGGGGCCCAGTCGGAACAAGGACTGCCTATCAAAAATAAGTCACCAGGCGAGGCGGGCGATTTGTGGAAATCTGCATATCTGTCAACCCACGTGTGTATCGAAGAAGCGTGCCCCAAAGCACAAAAATACATGCGTGTGTGTCAGAACAAAATATCCCGGCATTTCCACTAGGAAATCTAAGAAATCAGCATAATGGACAAGGTACAGCGGTCTCCCTAGAGCACCCTGCCTTTCCATCGAAATGCAACAACAACAAAAAAAATACGAGGGCGGTAGGACCTCTACCCCTCTTCACGTAGAATCAACACACACACCTGACACAGTAACACACACAGAATCACACGTACGGGTTTGACAGACCCTGAAATAAAAAGACATAAATATTTTCCACTTGCTGGCGCCACCGTTCCACGCCGTGACTAATTAACCTGAAAAGGACTCAAAAGAAAATCTATCAAATTAGAACGAAGGTGTTCTACAGTTACATCTTAAATCGTTGCACTTGGCAACCCTAATATGAATAATAACCTCTTCAGCAAACATCTTACAGTGATTACCTCCCATTCCTATCACAAATATGAACTTTAATAAAGCACCATTCATCGAATGTAACGGATTTCGCATTTGCATGAATAAACATCACGTACACGCGCCGTGCACATTACATATGACTCCAAGAAAAACAAATATACAACAAACACTTTGGCCACGCGCCAACGTACATTTAAAACTATTAGTGTCGGTACAAAGAAAAATACTCTAAAACAAGAAAAGACAAAATTAACTATTTACAAAGGTTCCCCGGCCAATCTAACTACATAATTGAATAATCAATTGTTGTACGTCACCGTATCAGCTTGCAGAACTTATGACATCATCTCAGCCCATTTCCCCTAAGGAAAAGTTAGCACTCCATAGCCGTCTTCGTTGAAGCGCCGGACGTCATCCCGACTGCTGACCACTTATTGGACATCTTGATGTAGTCTCCTTGGAAGAAAAGTTCAATGATTATATTTCGACCTGGCTATAATCGCTTGTGGGTTACTAAATTCGCCCGCAATATAGTTCTATGCGATTAATTACGACGACTTTCCCTACGCTCACACACGCGCAATACACACATAAAAAAAATACACTTTAAAAATTTACAATAAATACACACTTCGAGTTCATCGTCACTGACTCGACAAACAAGTTACAAAGACTGCCTGACTCACAGTCGCTATCTCGCTCGGTAATCTACAGCTCTGCGCCGCTTTGACCTTCGGGTGAGCGCTAATTAGAATGTTACAAGTCTCGCCCCTAAGAGCTGAAATAGTTGTCTTTAAGATAATATTACCAGTTCCAAATCATCACGCACGCTGGCGTGAATTTAGCTCACAAATCTCACAAAGTAATTGACTTCAAATAATTAAGAGCGTTAAAATTTGTTACGCAACTTTGCGTGAGTTTAGCTCATCAGAGCTCACAGATGAAATAACTTCAAATATATCAGAGCGTTAAAAATCGTTATATAAACGGGCGTGAAGTTAGCCTCTCAAGGCTCCAAAACGAATGACTTCTAATTATATCAGAGCGTCAAAATCACGATGCAAACGGGCGTGAAGTTAGCCTCTCAAGGCTCCAAAACGAATGACATCGAACAGCTTCTCGTCGAACAATTTATTAGAAACTGACAGGGTACGGAGGAGTGGGGTGGATTTTAGAAAATTTTTCCCGAGTTTTCATCTCACATAGATGGGACTAGTATCAATCTTCTTCAAATACATCAAACGTCTCATCGCACTCGTGCGGAGATAATTCCGTTCGGCGGTACTTTAGATAATCAATTCCGCGTGCTTTTTACCACTGACGCCATCCATCGCGTGATCTCGGCGTGGTCTCTCCCGATTGGTTGATTCAATCTCAGGTCGGTTGTAAGTAACTCGTGACTACCCCTTTGTGATTCCAATTCTGGAGCAAGTTGTTACACAATTTGGCCTTGAACTCAAGTTTACCAGGCCGTTCTTCAAGAATAGCTACGAGCTCTCCTTATGTGGCAATCATTGCGACACGCTACCCTGCCTTTATTCTCGACAACTTCCTCAAGTACTGTCTGGGCTGCAGTAATAATAATAATAATTTATGAATGCTTATTTATCGTAGATCAATAAGGGTTCACTATATTCCACTATTCATACCCATCATTTTTCATAACATACTAAAGATTTACACCTCTCATTCTACGTAGTAATCAATCACCATAACAGCAATACACGGCGCGTCAACAAACCTCACTCATTCTCATTTCCTTAGCCTCCCACCTCCCACAACCCTAACCGCCACCTTTTCCCAAGCACGTCACCAACACTCAGCTGTAAGAGTCTTCGCAAGGCGCATTCGGTTTGTTTTTGTTCACGCCCGAGCGCACTGCAGTTTTGGCGGCGCGTGACGCGGCCACAAGTTTTCTCCGCCGTGACGTCTGCCTGGAGCAACAGGGGGACTAGAGTGGTCCCACGATGACGCAGTGGGGGTAGCGGACCGCAGCACCGGCCCAATTCAGAAGTTCTGGTGCGCCTAGGCCTTAGTGATCCAATAAGAGTATCTTCTTTGGAGCGTCGAGCGAGAATTGTAAATAATTATTATTTCATTATTCATCATGTGATTTGTATGTGCTTATACAAGGAAAGTTTTTCCTTTGTGAAGTTTTGTTGGACAGGCTGATGAAAGGGGAGTATTAGCCCCCGAAACATGTCCCTGTAAGTAATTAGTATTAAACAGTATTGAAAGGCGGAAATTTTATTATTCTTTCAAAGTTATTAATTTGTTATCTAATGAAATTTTGTTATACTGAAATAAGTCAATTCTTAAGAACTCACCTAGTGTCATATCCATTGGTTATTGTTGTTTTAAAGGGGAGCCTGTAACCTCTAGAGGGCGCATCCCCAGGTGGCGAATAGGGGGCCCACAGAAATGTGGGCTGGTTCTGACACCCCGGAAACGAACCCGCGTACCAACAGGCAGCCCAACTTCTAGGGTTTTGACAATACTGGGACACCCTCTCGCCAGATATCTGTTTTCTAATGGGCAGCGTCTGTTCTCCAATTGAGCGGCTGCAAAAGACGTCTGTTCTCCATGTTAGGAGCGGTCTACATTTTTCCTGCTGGCAGTAGCTCTAAAATACTTTGGCATCAGACTCTGCAACAAGTCGACCGAGATACCTTTGTCGTATCATCATGCTTCGAGCACAAATAATTAGGAAACAAAATACTAGGGCGTACTCCAGAGGCGACGCGCATCGCACCCACCCGAGTGATGCGAGAAATGGGCAAGGGCTGCCTACTCAAGGACGGGGTAGGTTAAAGACGCAAGTCCAAAATGCCATTAGATTGGCAACGTCCAATATTGGAACCCTCACAGAACGTAGTCGAGAATTTTCTGATGCCCTGCGAAATAGACGAGTAGATGTAGCCTGTGTTCAAGAAACAAAGTGGTCAGGGTCAAAGGCAAAGGACATTGGCAAGGGTTACAAACTGTTCTACCCTGGCAAGTCCAGTACGCGAAATGGGGTAGCCATAGCTGTTAGCCAACGACTACGGGATTATGTCACCGATGTGGTACGAATTTCTGACCGCCTCATATCCATTAACCCTCTTAGTGCCGGCCTCCTTATCTTCATGTGTGCTAAGATTGCCAGAGAGAAAATGCGTATTATGCAGCACTGAAGAAAATAACACATACTACCCTCACTTTTCAAGATATTTCACTGTAGTTTACACCTCCTTGTAGCTAAGTGATGCCTTTCTTTACTCATTGTATTAATATCATAAAAATAATTCACAGTGCCAAGTAAAAAAATAAATTTTCTCATGCAATTTTGAAAAAAAAAAAAAAAAAATTGGATCTCTATATACCAAGTATTTTGATTGTACTCACCTAAATTTTTATATTTCTGTGCACATTGACTTATTGTTTACCACTTTACAAAATATCACTATCTTGAGATAGATAGTTCTTCCAAAAAACAATTTTTCCTGATAACCACTCACACCTGTTATATGTACGTTTAGGGCCAGGCGTCTCGAGAAATACAAGAGAGGGTTGAAATTGGTCGTCGTGATCAGATTTAATTTCACGGAAATCGGGAACCTGGTCATCATCGTTATTATCTCCGTCAACTCTGGCATTATTCCCATCACTATTATTACTGTCTGAATCAGAAATTTCATGAACCACTGTCGCATGAGTAGGTTTGTTTACATCATCACTGTCGTCATTATTTGAATTATTACCGGCATCATTATCACTCTCAGCATAATCTGAATCATCGCCTGATTCGACATAATCAGAATCATCACTCAGTGAATTAACATACTTCTACCAAATCATCATCATTTTCAAACACAACGCGAGAACTAGTCGTCATCATTACAAACACATGGACTGCAGGTAGGCGCCAAACAACTGAAATTGAAAAATTCGTAACATAAACACAACACGCCACACAGAGATTCTAGTGGTAGATTTAGAAACTACATAGTTTCTTCCACAGTACGGCACCGACTGGAGCTGCCATCTGTCATATTATTTGCTAACTATTACAACTTATTTGGACAGTTGCAACACGGAGCGCGATCGCGCTCCTGGCACTTTTAGCTAGCATATAGAAGAGCGCTATCGCGCTCCCCGGCACTCTAAGAGTTAAGATTGAAATTGGTGATAATATCTTGAGAATTGTTTCGTGTTATGCACCACAGACCGGCTGCCAAGATTAGGAGAAAGAGCAGTTTTGGGCTAACCTGGAGGATCATCTACGTACCATTGATCCAAGAGAAACCCTATTTGTTGGTGGTGATCTGAAATGGACATGTTGGAGAGATGAGGAAATGGATTTGACACGCGAAATAAGGAGGGGGTCAGGATCTTAGAATGTGCAGAGGCACAAGATCTAGCCATTGTAAATATATTTTTTCGAAAGAGGCCTTCCCACCTCATCACGTACAGCAGCTGTGGCCATACAACACAAATTGACTACTGGATGGTGCACAGATGCGATTTAAAGATGTTACATGATGCAAAAGTTTTTCCATCTGATAACATTACTCCCCAGCATAGACTATTAGTACTTGATTCAGTACTCTCAGAAACTGTCAAGGACAGATTCTAAACGCATCGAGTGGTGGAGACTAAGGGATTGTGGTAAACGTCTGGAGGAGCAGTTAGCTACAGCTGACTGGAGTGACCATATGCCGTCACCTACCGCCATGTGGGATAACATGTCTTAATATTATCAAGAAATGCGCTTGCGACACTTTGGTAGACAGACAGTTTATAGACAAATATAGTGGTGGAACGAAGAGGTCCAGGATGTGTTACGAGCGAAGAAATCAGCCTTTAAAAAGTGGCAACAGACCCGGGATCCCAGCGACCTTCAATACTACAAAGCGCATAAGTCTACTGCAAAATCGGCAGTAGCAAGTGCAAAGGCAGCCTACTAAAAGGAGCTGTATGACCAACTTGACTTGCCAGAGGGGGCTAACATAATATACAAATTAGCCAAATCAAGGCATTTGGCAAGCCAAGATATTGGACATGTCATACATATGAAAAACGAGAATCACCAGTTATTGCATGAATCGAGTAAAATCCTGCAACGTTGGAAGGAATACTTTGAAAAGATCAGTAATGAGGAGAACCCACACCCACCCATACCCATTCACCAGCCAATACTAGGGCCTATACCATTGATCTCAACTGAGGAGGTAGAGAGTGCAGTGTAACCCCCCCCGTGGCACTACAGCCCTTGAAGAGCCTAGGCCTACTAAGCGACCGCTGCCCAGCCAATTGGCTTGTAGATATTGGGGTGACGCATAGTCAGCGCGTTGGGTCCCCTCGGCCGTTAATCTTGGTTTTCGTGACCGGGAGATAGTGCAGTGTGCCAGATGAAAAATGGAAAAGCCACTGGACCAGACGACATACCTGCTGAAGTCTGGAAGCTAATGGAGCAGAGGGGCACAACATTTCTTACAGCACTTTTCAGCTTGCCCAAAACTCGGCTTACAAGTATCACTGTCCCGCTTTGGAAGCACAAAGGTGATGTCAATTCGATTGATGTCACACAATGAAAATTTTTGAGCGTGTATTGGACGTTCGTCTTCGTGAAATTGCCTCGGTAACTAAAAACGAGTGTGATTTTGTCAAAGGCTACGGAACAGTGGACGCCATCCATGCGGGTCAGATTGCTCATAGAACGCCATCTTGAGAAGAGAAAAAATCATTACATCTGGCATTCTTGGACCTAGAAAAGGCCTTTGACAGAGTGCCCCATGACCTTAAATGGCAATTCTTATGAGCCCATGGAGTGCCCGAAGTATATGTTGAATATGTACAATCTCTTTACCACCACGTCATCAGTAGGGTAAGGTGTACAGCGGACACTTCACCTACTTTCAACATCAACGTTGGTGTTCATCAAGGCTCAGCATTGTCACCGCTTCTTTTCATGGCAACTGTAGATATCCAGACCAAATATCCCTGGAATCTTCTGTAGCCGATGATGTCTTGCTGGCAAGTGTGACACGCCAAAGCCTAGAGCAGCAAACACAAATTTGGAAAGACCACCTTGATGCATATGGACTGAAATTAAACATTTCCAAAACTGAATACATGGAGTGTGGAGAGCCAACTGATGGCTCTATATATTTGACGGAAAACAACTCAACAAGGTCACTGGATTTCGATATTTGGGCTCATACTTAACATCAGATGGAGGTACATTAAGAGAAGTACAAATGTGAACAAATACAGCAAGGGCTAAATGGCGACAGGAGTTTTATGTGATCGTAAGATTCCTGTACAGTTGAAGTCAAAAGTATATCGCACTGTGTTCAGATCTGTAGCATTGTATGGAACTGAGTGTTGGCCAGTAACCAACAGATGTGAGCAAGTGCTGCACTCCATGGAGATGAGAATGCTGCACTGGTACATTGGCCTAACAAGACTGGATCATGTAGCCAATGTCCATGTAAGAGGCACCCTTGGTGTCGCACCGATCCCTAACAAGATGCTGGAAGCTCGCCTGCGTTGGTACAGACATGTACTACAGAGTTGACAAGACACAGTGGCAAAAAGAGCACTACAACTAGATGTAGTAAGCAAGCGACCACAAGGAATGCCCAAGAGGCGGTGGCTTGACCAAATAAAGGAGGACATGAGAGCAGCCAATGTTGAGCAGAAAGACGCTGCAGACCGTGCAAGATGGAGGCAATTGTGCAGAAGAGCCGCGGGACAAAGGTTAGAAGAAGAAGAAGATTGTTGTTCTAAGGAGCAGAACTACGAGGTCATCTGCCCCATTATATCCATTTCAGGATCTATATAACTTCAAAATGCCATTATGTACAAAAGAAAAAGTTCAAAATGTGTTACTTTATAGGAAAAATATTAAATCTGCATATACCTAGCCTACACTCAAAGTAATTATCAGTAGTTGTTGACAGAAGTTTTCAGAAAATCTATTTTTGCATTGTAACAGCAAGTCTACACATTGTTCCAGAACCTCATTTGTTGAAAAATTCTGTGATTTTCTTCTGAACAGACCCAGACACAAAAGCTCGTTCCAAATAGTCACCAACCACTGCACATGAATTTAAAACCGATTCTGGCACTTCACTTCGTGACACAAGAAAATCTTGAAGGCTACGTGCCATGTTCGATGCCTCAGAAGAGCCAAACTCTGTCGATCACAATCATTTTGGGGGTTGTCTTCCTCTTCCTCCCCATCACATGGATCTCTATCATTCATAATGTCCTCCACAATTTCTTCATTGGTGATTTCTTTGTGGACTATTACATCACTATCTACATTGACGTAGTCAGTATTTGGAATTATAAAAAGTAGAAGGAATGAAAAGGTGAACACTGGGTTTGTGAAAAACAAAGAAGGTGAAATATTGACAAAACCAGAAGAGATAATGGACAGATGGAAAGAATATTTCAGCGAGCTGTTGAAGGTGAGACGGCAGGCATGCGGTGAAGTTACGCAAAAACCCAAAACGGTGGAGGAAAAAATAGAAGAACCAGACATTACTATGGCAGAAGTGGAATGGGCAGATTGGGAAAGCTGTGGGAATCAACGAAGTAGCAATAGAAATGATCAAGGCGGCAGGACTAGTGGGACTGCAGTGGACGTACAGGCTTGTCAGGTGTGTGTGGAGGTGGGTGAGTGGATAGCGTGTCGGTCTACTAACCCCAAGATTGCAGGTTCGCCCCTGGCCGTGGTAAGTGATTTTTGAAAGGCGGCAAAATTACGATACGCATGTCATACGATGTTGGCATGTCAAAGAACCCATTTGAATTCAGTAGGCCGAGTTCATAATGGCAAAATTAATCTCGGGAGTTTCCGCCAACACAAAGTTCCTCATTTCTCTGCTAGAAAGCGCTATAATGTTCAAGGAGCGTATATATCTATTATCTAACCTCCTTGACTTTCATAGTGATTCAAGTGTAACGGAATTTATTCAGTTACAGTAGCTCTCCCTCGGGTTTTCTGCCTTGTGCAGTTAGTTTGGGGTATTTTATTCGTATCTTATTATATTGGGTTAACATGGGGTTGCAGAGGTGATTTTTATTGTGCCTGTGTGTTTTGTGGACGGATTCATCTTTGGATGGTCCGGACAACCTAGGATCACTGTTTATTAATTATCGGTTTTTGGATATTTGATATTATAAAATACTGGGTTTTGCGATTTATTACGTTTTGGGAATATGGATATAAGACTGTATTAAGTAGAAGCATTATTTCATTTTGGTTTGGGGTTAATGGCTTTATTTTGACCTAGTAATGTTAAATGTTAGATTCGTGGCTGTACTATAAAGGTACAATGAATTGATATTTTCGTGTGCTGGATATGTGACATACCCGGAAAAGACGGGCAATAATTCGGCTTGTGAGGGATTACCTAGGCTATTTATGGCATGACATCCCATGAACTTCGTGTGGAAACTACTGTGTGACGTCAGTGTGGATTTCGATTGTCTGATGTTCATGTGTTGACACGGATGTTCCGCCAGGAGCGGGCCACGCACAAATTAGTTCCGGCAGAAACTTTGGGGTTATGTAGATCCCTGCGCCAGTGCATATAATGGCGTGTCTGGCGTTCAGAGATCGTCTTGTTGCTTTATCGGCAGAACACTGATCTACTAACGCCCAGGGTCGTTTTACGTGACATGGTTTCCGTAACGAACAGTTAGAGATCGTCTTCTTGCTAGTACAGCGAAAGTCCGTTGTCCACTTGCAATTTTAGTGTCGTTATTACTCGATCATGGTATCGTAATACGAACGAGCAGTGACTAATTTTAGCTATCCACTGAGCTCTTACGGGCTATTGGAGGCTAATTTCATGGGTCCATCCATACCATGGGCTGTTGGTAATAACTTACCACGCCTAAAGGATAATTCAGTCGTAAACATTTCATCGAAGTCATGCGAGAATGGAGACGTGAACGTGAATGAACCAGTCTTAACGTGTGTAGATATTTTGTGTACGGACGGTACAGTGTATATACGTAGGTGGCTGTTATGCCTGGGTCTGATATGGCCGTAAGTGCTTTCTTGCTCTCAGAGCCTAAATTCAGTGGCAAGGTACTGTATAAAGTTTTAGCACGAGTGTATGAAGGGTATTTTGTGTTGTATATTGTGTATATATGTGTATAGTACTGTGCCCAACTCTAGGAATGGGTTTTCCAAGATTCAGACACCTAGATATCAAGGGAAAGGCTACAGCCGCTTTTGAAAGTTGAGATATTTGAATATCGCGCTCCATTACTTCTAGAATGGAATGGAAACTTTGTGCAGCCAAGAGCATGTTAAGTGACGTAGCGAGTAGTAGCAGAGGTCGAGACTATTTGTTGATTAAATAGTTAGCCATGGAGTAGAGACTTGAGACTTGGATCAGATTACTGGCACGGCCAAATGAAAGAGAATGCACTTAGTCTCAAGTGAATCGGACCAGAGACACCGGAGATATGAGGATTTCCAGATTTCAGCGTGATCCAGCGTGGACCCGACCGTTTTGAATAAAAGCCGACCGGCCCAAGCATCATCAGCTCACTTCGAACCAAGCTCTTGCATGACAAGGTGCTGCTGCTACGTTGAGCCAAGGCACATGGTTGCCGGATCTACGCAGAAGATATCTTTAAATTGTGATAGTCACAAAAGTGCTGCGATACGTGTGGAACATAGTAAGTTTCCGGCAGAGGGAATCACTAAGGTGATTGTTATTTTTCTACGGACACTGGTGAAATACTTTATTTCTATATGGACACATGCTAGACTTTGTCTAGAAAGTACTTTGTCACAGTCCAGTAATAATAATTCAATACTTGGATATTTTAATCCAATTAGTCAGTTTCATAAATTGTAATTTGATAACCACTCCGATCTTTCAGTATATTGAAGGCCAGTCTATCACGGTGTTGTTCATTAGCCGACAAAGGGAAACTATAAGTTGCTTCGCGCATGATAGATGGTGATAAACCATGCCCAGGGAACGAACTTCAGAACAGCCGTTGATTGATTTAGACTGTCAGTGTTTTCTTGTACTGAAAAGATTACCGTGAGTTATGTTACAACTGACGTATTTGAGAATAGATCATTTGGATCTGACCCCATTTAAGCGAACTGCTATGGATTTAATTGAAGCCAATATTAAAATGGATCAGCAGTTACTTCAAACTTCAAGAAATATTTCCACTATATCGTGCTAGACAGATTGTGGGTATATAATGGCGGCCGATACAAGGATTAGACGTGCGTGTCCACTAGGGCATGTATCTGGATAAATCTGGTACAGACCAGGTTCACTACGCTTCAAGACCAACGAGAAATGTAAGCCACATTTGACTTTTATATTATGCCTAGCTAATTGGAACAAACTCATTTTCTGCAGATGACCAACACATTTGTTTTTCTTCGTATTTAAATCTTGCAATGATTTACGCAAGACATATTAGAGTTATTCTGAGTATTTTCAGCACTCAGAACAGTTTAGGATCGATGACCGAGCATAACGAGCATTTATTTGAATGTTTCGTATTTTTTTGATAATCACGGTAATCAGCCGAGGTAACTGTAAAAGTTAATAATTATTTTTGTTGAGAAATGGATATTTTATCCATATTCGAAGAATCGAACATGTGGATTCTCACATAATGAAATAATAATTAAACACATTTACAATAATATAACTAATAATAATAATAATGATTTTCATAACTTTTCTAAATAATTCTTGGATGTTATATTTTCTAATAATCACATTCATTGAGAGAGAGCTTATGAAGTAGTTTAATCATTTCTAGTTTGGAACAGGTGATTTTCCGAAGGATAGTGGTTAGCGCAAGCCCGCATTCAACCAACATTACAGTTTTGGTTGAACAGTTAATATTTGCAATGAGCAAAGTATATTTTTCAGATAACACGGAGAGGCATGACACGGGAAGCAAATGATATTTGTATCAAATAGGATATTTTTGTATTTATATAAAATCATGACGTAGATACACATTCGAAAGTGAAATAGAGAGTATCATAAGTGTGGTAACTTCACGATTTGAACTGAATGGTAAAATAAAATAAACTTGTAAGTTTATAAATCTTCCAAGCAGAGGCTTGATTTATTGTATACATTTTGGGAAGAAAATTTATGTGTGTGGAGTAGTTGAAATGCCATTCCCAGGTGCGCATGTTTAAGTCGCAGGAATGAGGAGGTTTTTATTTGAGCATCAATCAAATAGCAGGTTCGATGACTCAGTGTTAAAGAAGGAGTATTGGAACTACACATTGCGTCGTACGAATGACCCAAAGGTTATTTCTTAAAACCCATCAGTTCTTATTTCAACCTTGTTTACGGATTCCATTAAGACTTTGATTTTGCTAGAACCCGGATTTGTCATGATAGTATTTTATTCTTCTTCAGAGGAAGACCTTTGCCGTTGTTGTTGGAATGTTGTGTTCTTACACAAATAATAGAATGGGCCACTGCCAATTAAAAATAATTCTATAACCACGAATAATTTGAAGGATGTTTTCAATCCTAGTGTCATGAACTAAATGAATTTATTATGAAGCTACAATTCTTATTTCCGAATTCTGTTCAAGAATTGCAAGTTGTGAAAGTTACTAAAATGGCCACAAATATAAATATTTTTCTTAATAATGATTCCAAGTGGAAAATCGAATAGTTGAATGGTCCAACAATTTATTGATCAAGTTGATGATTCAGAAATCATATATTTTGTTAGGAACTTGAAGTTCATAATCGAGTCACTTCTCGAAACGTTTAATGTCAGAAGAACAATTAATTTTGTTGTGCTTCGCACAGTTCTTCGATGCTATGCTCAAGGGTCAGATACTTTTCAGATGTTGTTATTAATATGTGTACATAATTTGTGTTGATTCAGAGATAATAATATTTTTTGACAATATTTTTTGAAACTGGAAAAATAAGTGAAAGTTAAAAATTCTATGAACAATTATTCTACGAGTGTTAATATTATGTAAAAATTCAACCAGTGAACTACAGTATTTCCAGTAAAGACAATTAAATTTGAACTGGATTTAATCATAAATAATGGATATAATTTTGGAACACAGTCTACAGGACTGATAATCAGACTTGTGTCTCCAAAGATAATTGTCCAATGTGTTGGAAAATTTCTGTACATTGTGTAAATAGTAATGTGGGTCGCCACACATGAATGATGCTGCTTTGAGCATTTTATTTTGCAGTCAATTTTAAATTCAGAATAAAATGAGATAATTTTACATGATGTGTTATGCCCAGTTGAATCTCCTTCTATCCTTATTGTTGCATTGAGCCAAAAATCAGTAAAGCATTTTTTTCATTTGATGTCGTTTTTGCGATTAGCTTTAACCCATCTGGCGCCCCGGGATATTTTGACTCTCGTGCTAACTTATTCTTGGTAAAATGCATATGTGGTCGTGCTGACTCCGGTCTAAACGGGCACAGTACAGCCAATAGATTATCTCTTTAAAATTCATGTGTGTTTATATTCCTGTCTTGCATGAACCTGGTACATCAGCAAACGCATGCCAAATGCCCTACGCCTGGGATATGGAGTTTCATAGTCGGGGCAACAGTTATGTATCGTATTTTATCCTATTTTATTCAGGAAGACCCATATGGTCGACCTTGGCGCCCATTCAAAGTCGGGAAGTAACGTTAAAATCACTTGTGGCCTGTATTTAAAGGCAGTAAATTCTGTAGGTTTGTGGTAAATGAGGGTAGTTAAAGTTAAATCAACTCCAGCGAGGAGGGGAGAGTGTTTCACAAGGAACAACGAAATTCGACATGCAAGCTACCTTCTTGGTGTCAAATTACAAAGCTTGCACCAGGCACCTGAGGCCATACGATGTTATTTATATATTATTTATAGGTGTGTGTGGAGAGAGAAGAAGTTCCTGAAGACTGGAATATTGCCAATATTCAAGAAAGGAGACAGGAAGGGGTGTGGTAACTACCGAGGAATCACCATCATCTCGCATGTTGCCAAAGTAATGGAAAGAATCCTAGAAAAAAGAATTAGAGTAAAGGTAGAAAGCCAAATAGAGGAGGAGCAGTTTGGATTTATAGGAGGCAGGTCAACAGTGGAACCCATTTTCATTCTGAGACAGAACATTGAAAAGAGTTGGGAATAGGGGAAGGATATGGTAATGACTTTCATTGATCTAGAAAAGGCCTATGATAGCATCCCTAGAACAAAAGTTTGGGAAAGCTTAACAAATAGGGGGATAGGCAAGGAACTGAGAGACATGATAAATGGAATGTGCATGTATTGCTACAGTAGTGTGAAGACTAGAGTCGGGACATCGGAATGGTTTAAAATTGACACTAGACTAAAGCAAGGAATTGTGTTGTCACCCTTATTGTTCTTAATGGTGATGGATGACATCATGAAGGCAGCAATGAAAGACTATAGTAAGGCAAAGATGAAGGTAATGTTGTGATCTGGGGCGAGGATGAGATGGAGGTACAAGAACAGTTAGACGTAATAAATGAAAAGATTGAGCAATGGGCATTGAAGATAAATGTGGAGAAGAGTAAAACAGTGGTGTTGAGTAGAGATAAGAAAGAAGGAAAAGGAGTAATCAAAGTCGGACATAAGGAATTGGAAGTGGTGGAACACTTCAAATACTTGGGAAGTGAACTGACTGAAGATGGAAGACTAGATTTGGAAACTAGCAGAAGAATACAACTCGGGAGTGCTTTCTACCAACAGGTACGGGGACTAGTATGGAATAAGGATATACCAATTACGGCTAAAATTAGTTAGTTATTGTTGCTTTAAGGGGTGGAACTATGAAATTATCTGCCCCTAAGGCTAAATAAGTTATGTACAAAACATATTATGTTCCTATGATGACATGCAGCAGAAACTTGGACAATGACTAAGAGGGATGTGAGCAGAATACAGGCGGCTGAGATGAGATTCCTGAGAGGTATGGTCCAGAAAACGAGGAGAGGCAGAGTGAGAAATGAAGATATACGGAAGGAACTGGGAGTACAGAAACTAAATGACAAACTGGAGCAAAACAGATTGAGATGGTTTGGACATGTCAAACGGATGAATGAAGTAAGGCTACCAAGACGAGCACTGGAGCGACGGATGACAGGGAAGAGAGGACGAGGAAGACCAAGAATGCGTAGGATGGACTCGGTGAAGTATAGCATTAGAAAACGGAACCTGGATTGGAACACCGTGTCGGAAGAGGAATCGTGGAACGACAGAACAAAGTGGAGAGGAATCATATTTGCCCCCACCCAGTGTCAGCTGGAAAAGGGGAAATGAAGATGATGATGAGTAAGGTGTACCGTAGATGGCACATCCAGCTTCGCACACAAACACTTCCAATTCTCCTCTGTTTCCAACACTTCACTTTCTGCGATGTCTTCTGTAACAACCACCCTAGATTTTCTAAAGCAGTTCGTGATGATGCCTGCATTTAGAGATTTCCATGTAACATTAAACATCTGCATTGCTCCCAATATGTTGTTGTTAATGTCTCTATTCATGGCTTCATTGCACAGCATTCAACGGACCACACGAGCTCGCTAATGCCGTTTTACTGCATGAATTATACCCTGATCCAGTGGCTGCAATTTTGAAGTTGTATTTGGAGGCAAAAGTAAAACTCCAAATGGCGAGGCACACAATTTTGAGAAGAGCGATTGTCCTCCTTTCGGCCTTCATCCGACATTCCAATCCAACAACCACTCTTTGAATAACACAGATGTCATGTTATCCATGCCTTAGAGTTGTGCCTGTATTCACAGGGCAGATGTATCACCTTGGCTTCCCAAACTTCCCAATTATGAGAGACTTCAGTTTCTGTCCCTGTGGAGTTGGTACACAAAAGAGCTGTGCAGTTTCGTCTGCATTATAAATGTCCGCCGGCGAATATTTCTTCAAGGCATCCGTTATATTCTCCAGCCGCCATGAAGATGCAACTTCCTTCGGGGCATCTTTAGCTTCACCATTTATAATTTTGTGGGATATACCATATCTCTCCCGGAACCTATTAACCCAAGTGAACGTGCGAAAGATCGCGCATGCTCACATAACAGTGGGCCATTTACTGGAATGTTTTTACTCCGCATTTCAACAAACCATGTATAGACGGCTTGGTCCACCTCCTTGTGATCGGCTGTCCTTATCTTTTTCGCTGTGGAACTAGGTTCCAGAACCTTCTTCGGGCACTTTGCCAGCCCACCTGATACGGAAGATGGGGAGAAGAGGGAGACGGTGCGCTACCGTCTCTCTCGCCCTCCTGCTGATGGGATAGCACCCGTATCTGCTGGCTCTTCCACTCCCACGACCATCAAGGGAGCGAAGCCGGCAGAAGCCTAGCGCACTAACCATTTAGCCACGGAGCCGAACTAGGAGGAAGTGATACATTGTTTGATGTTATCCAGGGTATCATGTCAGGTGCCCTTTGAGACAATAAACTCAGGACTCTCGTGAACCATTCTTCATAATGAGTCGAGTTTTTCGACTGAAAATCGCATGCCTATAACGCCAGATCATTCGCATTCCATTACACAACTGCCTGGATCGAGTGTAAGCAGCAACGCTTCACCCGGTTTCACCGTCCTGCCCGCATATAATCGCACGAGTCTGCACGCACAAAACCTCCTTTCAATTCATAAATTCGGTGTAACACTTTACGTTTGCTGTCGTTATAGTTTATTATTATGATGAATGAAAGCTTCAAAATGAGGCCATGCTTACTGCTGTACGTTTTTCCTGGGCTGAGATAAAGTTACTTTAGAAAAAGTATAAGAACTTCTTATTGGGTGGTTGAAAAAAATTGAAACTTCAGATTTACAGTAGCAATACAAAAATGTCATTACCCTCAGACAAGTAGTTTTCCATGTACAGTATATAGTTTTAAGTGAGCGGTTCCTAGAAAAGAAGCCAAAATCCCGGACAATTTTTCATACAACCACAAATTTAAAAAATAATTATTAAACTTGAGAATAATTGTCTTATACAGGGTGTAACAAAAAAGTCAATAGCACAAATTGCAGGACACATTCCTCACACGTAGACAAAGAAATTATGTTATATGAACATGGGTCCGGAAACGCTTTGTTTCCATGTTACACCTCATTGTCTCCAACTCATTACACATGGGAATCACACAAGAACAGAACGTTAGAATCGTGGGGAACATGCACTCTTGGTTACGTCTGGTTACGTTTTCATTATCGTAGGTGCACCGCCAGTGGTTTGTTTTACATGGCCCCCTTTGCCATGCGAGTTACCAGATGTGCCTTTAGCTGTGCGACAAAACATGTGCACACTTCATGCACGATGGAGAACCTCCTCATTTTAGTGCTAATGTCTGTTGGCTTCTAAATAACAGATTTGGTGACAAATGGATAGGTAGAGGTGGACCATACCTGGCCTCCATGCTCTCCGGACCTAAAATCACTGAACTTTATTTGTGAGGGCATTTGAAAGATCTTTTGTATCGAACCCCAGTACAAGATGTTCAGAGTATCCGTGCCCGTATTATGGAAGGCTACGACACCATACGCAGTACTCCAGTGCATCCGAGATGAATGTATCAATTAGCACGTAGGGCATATTGAACATTTCCTGTGAGAAAGAATTGCATGTGGTATGCTGGTACGTTCTCTTCTTGTATGTTTCCCATGATAAACGAGTTGGAAACAATGAGGTATAACTTGGAAACAAAGCATTTCAGGACCCATGTTCATATAACATAATTTCTTCGTCTACGTGTGAGGTATGTGTTTGCAATTTGTGCCGTACCTTTTTGTTACACCCTGTTTAGTCTAACGCAGAATGAAACAAGAAAAATATTGATATAATTCATTGTTCAATAGGTGTGTTAGTTTGTATTTAAGGCCTAAACTCTGGTATCTACAATAAAAAATCCGATAGTAGTCGTGGTTTTCTTTGACCTCGAGAAAGCCTACGACACCACATGGCGCTATGGGATCCTTTCCACCCTTCACGAGTGGGGACTACATGGTAATCTACCGACTTTCAATGCGAATTTCATGTCCGTCCGACTCTTCCGTGTAAGGGTTGGTAGGTCATTAACGCAATATTATATCCTAGAAAATGGAGTTCCTCAGGGTTCTATGCTGAGTGTCACCTTATTCGCGGTTGCCATAAACGGCATTGTTGCCGCCGCCGGGCCCACGGTAGTTTCATCGCTGTATGTAGACGATTTAGCTCTGCATTACAGCCCTGAAAGTATGGCAATCGTGGAACAGCAATTGCAGCTAGCTATTAACTGGGTCGACAGGTGGGCTCACGACCAGGGTTTTCTTTTTTCAGCAGCGAAAACCTTGGTTGTCCATTTTTGTCGGCTCTGGAGGCTACATTTACACCCTGACTACATCCCAGAGATGCTGCGTTGCCGTTGGTTGACACTTATCACTTCCTGGGGCTCTATTTTGACAGTAAATTTACGTGGCAGCACCATATACTGCAACTAAAAACGACAGTGTCTCAGGAAACTGAACATGCTCAAGTTTCTTAGTGGCACTATGTGGGAGGGCTGACCGGGCGGTGCTACTACAGTTCTACCAAGACCTCGTCCTGTCCCGGCTAGACAATGGTTCAGCGACATACGGTTCAGCAAGGCCGGCAACCTTGAAAATGCTGGACAGTATCCACCATAGTGGCGTTTGGCTGGCTACCGGTGCCTTCCGGACCAGCCCGATACTCAGCCTACTCGCCGAATCCGGTGTTCCACCTCTACATTATAGATGCCAACATATGCTGCCAATGTGCATCAAATGCCGCAACATCCGAGCTATCGAGCTCTCTTCAGTACCCAATACTACCTGAGGTACGCCAACCAGCCTCGAGCCAATTGGCCGGTTGGTATTAGACTCGATAGCTCGTGCACTGAAATAGGATTGGCTGTAGGTCCCTGTATGATGCGGACAACTAGCGAGGTGCCTCCGTGGCAAGTCTCGCGTCTGGAAAATCAGTTAGATCTACACCGAGGTCCTAAGGTGAACACGGATGCCTTTGTTTATCGGAGGCAGTTCCATAGCATAGTACACCAATTTCCAGACGCTGGCATTCTCTACACGGATGGTTCGAAGGTGGACGAGAAGGTGGGTTGTGCTTACGTTATTGATGGAGCAAATACCAAAATGTATTTGCCTGAACCCTGTAGTGTGTTTACTGCGGAGCTCTTTGCCATCTATGAAGCTCTTCAGTTTGCACTATAGGATGCACGAATCCACTTTTCCGTGTGTACCGACTCTTTGAGTTCGTTGCAGTCAATTGCTACATGTTTCCCACAACATTAGTGCAGCGAATCCACGACCTACTAGCCGGTTTGTGCCGCGCTGACACTCAAATCACCTTTTTGTGGCTTCCAAACCACATGGAAATTGCGGGAAATGAGTTAGCGTATCAAGTTGCAAAAGCGGTGGTAATACTACCCCCTCGACCAATGGAGGTACCCGCTAGAGATATTTGCTCTCAGTTACGCCGACAAGTACTGGCATTTTGGGAGAGTCAGTGGCTAGCTGACCCAATCCCCAGTAAACTGAGAGCGATCAAGGGAACTACTCGAGTGTGGCGGAGCTCTTTCCGGTCACGGAGGGAGTCCGTCATTTTGTGTAGGCTAAGGATGGGTCATACAAGTTCCACCCACTCGTACCTAATGAGAAGGGAAGACCCCTCCAATTTGTACCTGTGTAGACGTTTTCACCGTGGCCCACATGTTAACTGAGTGTGTGGATCTTGCTGACTTATGAAGAAACCTTGGTTTGCAGATGACACTCAAACTTATATTAGACGATGACGCGGTGGGTGCTGATCTCGTCATCCTCTTTATAAGTGAGAGTGGGTTAGGTCCAGCAATCTAAATTTTCCAGTGAACATTGACTCAACGAGTTGTTCGTTTTTGAAAGATGAATTTTTGTTTTTCTATAATTTTTGTTTATTTTTATATTTATTTTTTTATCTAATTTTTTGTTTTATTAATTTTCGATCTTTTCAAATTTAGATATCCACCTCTAAGTTTTAAATTCCATTCCAAATTTGTATAATTTAATCAGTGTTAAGTGAGGCAGATGACCTCGTAGTTCTGCCCCTTAAAACAACAATAACTAACTAACTAGGGCATCCGCATCAATGTTTTCCTCTATCTTACTTTTCTGTTTTAAAAATGTAGATAGTGTTGATGGGCTAATGCCATACTTCTTCGCCATTTCTCCTTTTTTTCCGCCTTTCTCTACTTCCGCAAATATTTTAAGTTTTTCACTCAACGAAAACTGCTGTCGCTTCTGCTTATCAATTTGCCATGATATGAAGTTAATTACTTAACTAAATGCACACGAACTTTGCAAGTTTAATGGTATAACCTTGACAGAATAACGTTGCTTTGCAAATTAAATACGAAGAAGAAACGTGCAATGCATGATGCGACGAAAGAAGGCAAAGCTATGAAACCATCGCGTTCATTGGTGGATTACAAACATTACCCTCCTACTCAGCCAATAGTGTGACGTCTTATATTCGTTGATGGTGAAGTCTATTAGTTACACAAAGCTACGAAACCCTAGCGTTCATTGGTTGATTGCAAACTTGGCGCTCCTACTCAGCGAATAGAGTGACGTCTTATTGGATGATGGGTGAATCATATTGGTTACACAAAAGCTAGTGCCTTCTCGATCGCGTACGGTGAATGTATGAAAAATGGGGATCATATTGTCTGAATAAAGAAATAATGTAACAAGAAAAGTGTTAGTCATAAAACAGGATGAATTTTAGTTTTAATGTGAGAAAATATGGTCAAATTGGTAAATAAAAAGCTCAATTTTAATTTTTTAAACTGAAACTATGGTATTTGTTAAAATGAAATATTTTAACACACAACAAATAGGGAAAAGGGAAGGGACCAAAAAGAAAATTTGTTATACTGGAGGTCGTTACAGCGAAAATTTACTCTAGTATAAGGGGCAGTCAAATGAAAACGAGACAGATGGGGAAAAAAAGTAAGTACTCACCATAACTGTTAATACATTTATCCCACTGTGAGACAAGGCGGTCAATGCCTTCTTGGAAAAATGTTTGTGGTTGCCTCCGGAACCATGATTGTACCCAGTCGTGCAGCTCTGCATCAGAAGCAAATCGACAGCCATGAATGTCTTTCTTCAGAGCACAGCAGACATTCGGGCATGGATTTCACTTCCTGACACTCCTTCCGCAGCCAAAAACTGCACTACACCTCGCTGTTCCTCTTTCCCGGCCTCCAAAGTGTTGTCGGACACACATACGACTCACTCACCTCACATCGAGAACGTCCAACAGACAAATGGCTCAGCAGTGAACAACGCTTGGTTCCTTCCTGATCCCCAACAGAGGGCACTATTATACACACCTACCTACGTTACCACCGTCCGCGCCATGCTAGTTATATCGTATGCCTTGTTTTCATTCGACCGCCCTTATACATGTTTCACTAACTAGCTGTATCTGGTTGTATCAATATATGTATATGTCCAGAAGACAAAATAATATAACCTTTCAATATATGTATAGTTAAGCCTCCGTGGCTTAGGCGGCAGCACGCCGGTCTCTCACCGCTGGGTCCTTGGTTCAAATCCCGGTCACTCCATGTGAGATCTGTGCTGGACAAAACGGAGGCAGACAGGTTTTTCTCCGGGTACTCCGGTTTTCCCTGTCAAAATTTCATTCCAGCAACACTCTCCACTATCATTTCATTTCATCTGTCATTCATTTAATCATTGCCCCAGAGAAGTGCGTCAGGCCTCGGCAGCCGGCACAGTCCATATTCTCGCCGCTAGATGGGGGCTTTATTCATTCCATTCCTGACCCGGTCGGAGACTGGAAGCAGGCTGTGGATTTTCATTTCATATGTATAGTACCTTGTCTGACTGATTCTAACACTCTCCGTCTTGGAGCAACACACGTTATTCACTTACCCTACTCACATCTTTGAAAATTACCGGATACATTTTGTACGCAAATTAAACTTCACACATAACACAACTGTAAGGAATTGGATAGTCTCCTCAGCATGACCGACAAACATAGAGACTGGAACTCTAAGCAAGAAGTGAAGTTTTTCATGCTGGCTCCCATTAGCCGTGAAGCTCAGAGACAACAGAAAATGTGATAGTCCTTTTGACGTGAACCATTACATCAAGCATGTGTATTGGACGAGCACATATAAACTCACCAGAGCTTGAGTACAACAACGTTGTTACCAGTAACCACATCTCAAAGTCACCATTGTCCAGCTTAATCAGGAGCACCCTGGCTTCCACCAACTCGAAATATGCTAAGAATAAGTTTCATCAGCAAGCGTCCATTTTTATATGCAGTTACATAGGAAAATAGTCCCACACAGTGATGAGTGAAGTGGCTAAAACTACGGTATTTGCTTCCATCTTCTGCGATCTAGAGCTTCGCAAGAACAGATTATGTGATGGTGATGGGCTGTCTGTTTCCTTCCAGCATAGTCTGCAGTCTAGGTTTCCTTTGATTATGCCCATTTTGTTTAGGTGCTTTTTCACGGGAGCATGGCTCGTGAGAAGAGCCACTATGTATCTTACCTGAATTTTTTTACATTTGAGTAATTTTTCAGCTATTTTCTTACATGGTTTGTTGATGAACATTTTCCCATGTTTAATACCAAGGTTAGTTTTCCATCTATCCCTTGGTTGGTTCTTAAGTTTAGGGGCTGCGACAACGCGGTCATGTAGCCCCGTGTACTTTGGGTGTGTGTAGAATCTGTCTGATAACCGGTGTTAATTGTGATGACTGTATTAGTGTTTGTTACCTGTTTTTTAATTTAAGTACTGCAACTTAGAATTTTTCAAATAGTTCCTACTTTGCCGCCAAGCGCCACAGTCAACGACTACTAGGCCAAGTTCAGAACTTTAGCTACTAGACGCCACCGCAGTCGGCTCTTGACAACGAACGTAGAAACCTAAGAGCGTTGTTTACATTCCTAACCTATCCAATTTAGCTTCACACAGGTGCAATTAGTGGAAGGTTCTTTAACATGCCATAAATCTATGACATGGGACCGCCGGCTTTACTTCCCCTCCGAAGGAAGGCATACTGAGGGATTTTTTAACGCTCTTAAAAAATCCGACGGCTTCGGCCGGGTTTGAACCTGCTATCTTGGGCATAGAAGCTCAGCATGCTACCGACTATGCCACCGAAGCCTCCCATCCCTATGTTCCTTTTTCATCCAGTCTTGAATAGCTTCTCTTATGGAGCATTTAGATAGTCCTAGAGCCGGCTCTGGTCCAGGAAAGATGGTTGCTGATCCCTTTCGAGCGAGTCCATAGGCTTTTTAATTTCCTTCAAAGCCCTTGTGTCCTGAGACCCATATAAATTTGACGTTATGTTCCCCCAGTTTAGTTAGGGCATTAAGACATTCTTCCACCAGTCTTGAGTTCACTTTAGGGCTTATTAAAGCCTTCAGTGCTGCCTGGCTGTCTGAGTATATAATAATCTTCTTATTGGTATAAGATCTTTTTATATTTTCATATATGCATTGTAGTATTGCATAAACTTCTGCCTGGAATACCGTGGGATATTTTCCCAGGGGAAAGCTTATGCTTTTTCCTGGTCTCATTCCGTATACTCCCGAGCCTACCCGAGTCCTCTCTTGACCCGTCTGTGAACCAGATCAAAGTTTCCTCAGGATGCTCGGGTTCTGTCTTCCAGGAGTCTGTTTCAATTGTTACTTCAAATGTTTTATTGAAGTTATATTGTGTAGGAGTTTAGTCTGATCGCATATCAAGTATGGAATCTTCTACAGTTTTTATTATTGATCATATTGTAGCAGTTTTGCTAGCCCACCCTTTGCCTAAGCTATGTTGTTTTAATGGGCGCCAAGACCTCAATGCAATGTTGAAATCTAAATTTGTATTTAACAACGTCTAGCTCTGGCAGAACACCTTCAAGACTCTATTCACTCAGATCGTGGTATGATTTGATCATTAACCCAACAAACAATTGTATCAGGAGAAGGAATTGGTCTATATCTAATGCTACCTACTGAAAGCAAAGATTGCATTGTAAAAGAAATGAATTTATTATATAAAACAAGAATAGCAAAATTAATAATAATAATAAGTTTAAAATTTAAATAGGAGCGTTGTGATTTTAATATTACCGATAGAAAATTACGTGAAAACGGAGTCTGATAAATTATTGATTTTACTCTTATTCCCAAGCTATGAAGTTACTGAAATATTGAATATAAAACAAAGAGAAACGAGAGATTGCGTATTTCTGCGTCATTCGCGCTTACGACTGGAAATGGCCGAAGCCTTTCCCTCGTACTGGATGATGCTGTGTGCTTCCCACAGTCTCCTGGACGTCGACATCTCCGTCGATATATGATGATATTCTGGTAGATTAGATAATTCTATGGTCCGTACATCGGACCCAAACACTCGTACAACCACACTGGTTAAGTTTTACAAAAGTTAGTCCTCCACTCCACGGAACATCGGAGCCACTTCCGCGTACAACCGTACTCGTTAAGTTCTATCCAGATAGTCTTCGTTCCACGGAACATCGGAGCGACCCCAGCGTATAACCATACTCGGCAAGAACTACACAGATTGTCCTCGTTCCACGGAACACTGAACGATATATGCACCCGTCGCATCCCCACTCTTCATCCGACTTCTAGCTTACGTGGTCCTCACTGATTGGCTGAGCACGCCGCTATATTCCCCTCCTCTGGCTCATTACACACGGCGCGCGAGAGGGAGAAGTCGTTTTCCGTTCCATATATCCGCCTTTCCTTGACGCTGCGACCCAGGATTGCGTCATGCTTTCCGACAAGATTAAGCGTGTACTTGAATTCCCAGTGAGTCACGTCTCTCGATATACCCTAACTGACGAAACTCCGTTAAATTCCGTAATCACATAACTTACTATGATATTGTCGTTCGTAATAATTTGCTTGATAGCGTTTTCTAAGACATAGAAAACCTATCTGAATGCTAATAATTTTTATAAAATGCTCCGAAAATACCTTAATAATAATTATAATAAATTAATAATAATAATAAATTAACATGAAAATTCTCTTGGCTGAACAATTTGCCGCGTAAATAAATATAGAATGGCTTCCTACTGACTTATGCCAGTTGCATAAAAACCCCTCGAAAAACAGGTTACATATTCGCCTCGGATCATCGGATGATTTACCGTGACGACGGTCCATTATCGATTATCCCAGACACGTTAATAATCCCCATCCTAAATACATATTACATAAATGAAATCACCCTAAATTACAGATATATACACTCATAATTTTTCTTCACGCACTTTGCGTCAAAGTTTGTTGTCACTATGGATTGCACTTTGCAACCAGTCCAATGTTTTACATATAGAATAGTGTTCCACGGATATTTCCGCCTCTCAAATTTCTCTCTGTTGGAAAAATAGACATAATTACTGTGTGAGCACTATGTATATGAGATGTCACATCACACGCATCAAGGTGTTCTGATATATGTATATCTCCCTAGAACTTTCTAATTTCACTGGAGGTTCCTTCCTTATTGTGAAATTAATCCCACTTATCACTGAGCACACGATCACACTATTGTGGCAGCGCCTAGTGACCATAATACTTAATCTCTCTTTAAAGTAGATTAAATTAATATTGACTTCTGAAAAAAAAAAAAAAAAAACAGTAAGTGCGCATTACATACAAAACCAAATATTTCTGTGCCGTAATCGCCCTGTCTTGTTAAGTTCCCGTAGACCATATTCTACTTAATACTAGTTCTCAACACAGACCAGTTCTCCTGACACAAATAATACCTTTGTACAAATTACCTTAAATTACACACTACAAATCTTACATGGCGAGGCCGTAAACAGAAATCACGTGTGCTGTTATGTATGAGTTTCATGAAGGACTGTCTCGCCTTCTGATGGCCCATCTTTTGCCTCGTGGACGCCTTAAGCAAAAATACCCTGTCCAAGCGCTCACCCATCTCTAGGAGGCAAATGGGAATTCACCAGCGCTACCAAATTCTGGCCTTGGTGTATCGAGACATTTTAGTGCTCAAGAGCATCCGACAATCCCGTCATATTTCCCTGTACCTTAAAAACTCTTATTTACTTACATACTACCCCCCTGTGTGACTTCTGATACGCCTGCCTGGAAGACCATCTCCTCCCACGCACCAAATACCACACTTACTCATTTGATAGGCTGGCTCGCCAGCTAAACACACTCACTTTATGACACATATTTTCGTAGACTATGTATATTATACGTCCCGTATAATCTGTTTCCCTTACTATCCTCCAGCACATATGCTGTTTTTCCAATACGTTTGGAAACTATAAATGTTTCTGCGTCACCTGCTTCCAACCATGCAAGTGGCTCCCTTAAATGAACGTCATCACGTTGCTCCACTAGCATATTACTCAGTGTCTGTAACGATGCCCTGTTGCTACTGTCCACACATGCTAACCCTACTTACCTCTGGTGTAACACCTCTACTCGACACTCTATGACCTAAAAATGTCACTTCTGACTGACAGAATGACGACTTAGACAGCTTCAAAGTGAACCCTGCCTGATCTAACTTCTGAAAAACTATATCTAAATGACGTAGATGCTCCTCAAAACTGCGTGAACTAATTACCATATCATCTATGTAAATGGTTACAAACTCTCCTGTGTCATCCCCTAATGCGATGTTTAAAGCCCTAATTAAAGCTGCTGAACTACTCTTTAACCCATAAGGTGTTCTACAAAATTGATAAAGGTTATATTTATGACTAAAAGCTGTAAATGGTCTATCTTCGTACATAAGTGGCACTTGCCAAAAGCTGGAACTCAAATCTACACAAGTGAAATACTTCTTCCCCTCAAATGTTTGCATTAATTCCTCTATTGACATAGATTTCAGCTGATCTGAACTAATTCTACTGTTAACCAAACGAGCGTCTAAACAAATACGAACCGTGCCGTCGGTTTTGGGTACCGTGATCAAAGAATTAACATATGGACTGTTAGAGTGCTCAATAATCCCATCTTCAAGCATCTGGTTAATTTGTGCCTCAACTGCACTCTGATAAGCGAAAGGTACAGGATATCTATGTCCTGTGAATACTGACCTATCAATAACGTTCAATGAATGGGTATAGCAATTTGCCATACCAATGCGATCCTCAAAAACTCTCCTATTACACAATAACACATCATAGAGCCGAACACATTGTTCCACCTCTATATTACCCTGAAATGCAGCATCACGTAACGAGTCCTCTAGACTTCCGTTCGTAATCACACTGCCCACAAAACATGGAGAACCCCGCTCTACGGCTGGCGGTATCTCATTTAAAGTACAAATCACACCTACAATACTACTCCTCTGAATATGGTCATTGAACGCTACTTCTACTTCAGAATCTCCCCATTTAAATTTCAAACTCCCTACATCATAACATAAGTTACCAGACACTCTACTTAGCCACTCTGAACCCAAGATAACACTGAATACTAAATTTGGAATTACAAGGCAAATCTGCTTCTCTACATGATTATTAATTTTAATGTCTACTAAAACTTGCTTAGAAATTACTTTAGACCTCTTCCCAACAGCTGTGATAACAAAAGTGCTTTTAATTGGCATCTCCTCAAAATTTACTCCAGTTCCTTTCATTTTATCATAAAATGCACTACTTATGCAACTCTTCATACAACCACTATCAATTAAAACATCTGTGTACGCCTCGGACACGTTAAATTTAACTATGGGGCTCTTACTAACCACTTCCTGAATAATACCTTCATCATTTAGTTCATGTAATAATTCATTTCCTACATTTAGGTCATAGGGTTCCTGTATAATTGTATGGACAGGGCATGCTACAGACTGAGATTCTGACCTTACTTCGCAGCCTGGTTCGCGTTTAAAGAACCGCTACAGCTGGCCGTAGTACTACTAACTACTAAACTGGTCTGGTTGTTCTGGGCTGTGTTGTCATTGTTTGGCTGTATATTACTACCACTAGGCTGTCCTCTTCCTTGACCCCTATTCTGGTTGTAATTATTGTCATTATAATTTCTCCCTTGATTTCCCCTGAAATCATTGTTTCTCCCTTGATTTCCCCTGTAATCATTGTTCCTCCCTTGATTTCCCCTGAAATCATTGTTCCTCCCTTGATACTGATTACCATAGCCATTTCCTCTGTTCTGATTTAGCTGATTATTGTTATTTCTATTTTGAGCGTTGGCCCCTTCGCCACCGTTCCCTTGAACTTCTTGATGCCTGGCTTCATTAGGTCTATTATTATTATTGCCCTGGTTCCGATTGAAATTGTCCTCATAACCCCCTCTCCCTAGTGCATCGAATGTGCTTAACAAATTTTCTACTTGTGATATAGTCTTTACATTCTGGATACAAGCAGCCTCCTTGATCCTATAGGGAAAGTGCCTAAGTAGCAACCTTACCACATCACTTTCCTCCTTCAAGCCATCCAGATATTTACACACTAATACCTGCCCTAAAAAGTATTCGGTCATGGTGGAGCTTCCTTTAGGGTTATATTTACCACACACTACTCCCTCACGATGCTGCGACTGAATAACCTCATTCCAGAACTTTTCACAGAATTTCATTTTAAAATCATTCATATCAGTAAACTTGTCTCTGTAGACAGCAAACCAATTCCTCGTTTCCCCCACAAACACTTGTTCTAAAATTTCAACTACCTGGCACCACTCAATACTACCATTTTCCAACCTCTCCCCGAATTTATTTTCTATAGTGTTCATGAACTCCATTGGGCACCCCTGTCGATTGCTGAACTTACCTAGTTCTACCTCCCTGTGTGTGCTATTCACAAAAACTGGTCTATTCTGACTATTTTCTTGCCTGATCCTAGCTTTTAATTTTAATTCTAATTCTGCGATTTTCTCCTCAGTCCTCCTCTCAATACTGTTTACTGTTAATTTAATGTTTCCTTCTGATTCTTCTACTTGATTATATAGCTTTGCTTGTTTCTCCTCAATCTTGCTAATGCTCTCTCTATTACTCTCTCTTAAATCATTTACTTCTGCAACTATTTGCGAGTGGACTTTCTCAATTCTACCCCCCAGCTGTTCCTTAACCTCTTTAGTTGCTACCTGAATTTTGTCAATTTCTCCCCCCGATTGCTTTTTGACCTGCTGTGTTTCCAGTTGCACTAGTTCTTTTAAATTTTCAGCCTGTGTACTGATTCTAATTTCTAACTCCTCCTGTACTTTTCCTAATTTCTTGTCTACATCTGCAATGATCTCTTTAACCTTCTCTTCCATTACTCCTCTGATTTCTCCTCTAATCTGCTCCATTTTCACACTAATTTCCTTGTTGTTCTTATCTAATTTTGCATTATTCTGTTCTAATTTTTTATTTAAAGCTTCTGTACTTTCTTTATTTTCCCTACTGTTTTGTTCTAATTTTGCATTATTCTGTTCTAATTTTGCATTTAAAGCTTCTGTACGTTCTTTATTTTCCCTACTGTTTTGTTCTAATTTTGCATTAATCTGTTCTAATTTTGCATTTAAAGCTTCTGTACTTTCTTTATTTTCCCTACTGTTTTGTTCTAATTTTGCATTATTCTGTTCTAATTTTGCATTTAAAGCTTCTGTACTTTCTTTATTTTCCCTACTGTTTTGTTCTAATTTTGCATTATTCTGTTCTAATTTTGCATTTAAGGCATCACTACTAACTTCGTTCTGATACATGAACTCGAGAAGTAAAGTTTTTAATTCTGGTTGGCCGCCTACACTCCCTGTTTCAGTATCGGGATTTACCTCCGCTACCCCGGTACTACCATCACTCGACATACTACTCGTATCATCACTCTCCATTTGATGACCACTACGTAACCTCATCTGTCTTTCTTTCTCATCCCCCATAATGATATACACTGATAAAGACAAATAACCCCCAAAATACAGGCACAGAAATATATACCCTTCTCCTTCCACAAATGTTATTAGGTTTTCAGCCCCAAGTTGTCGGCGACAATTGTAGCAGATTTCCTTAGGCTGGGATGACAAGTGAAACGGTATTTACTTTGCTCCACGTTGAGCGTACAAATGTAGCCGTAATTAGTGCCCCATGTTGGTAGCGACAAATGTAGCAGTTTTGCTAGCCCACCCTTTGCCTAAGCTATGTTGTTTTAATGGGCGCCAAGACCTCAATGCAATGTTGAAATCTAAATTTGTATTTAACAACGTCTAGCTCTGGCAGAACACCTTCAAGACTCTATTCACTCAGATCGTGGTATGATTTGATCATTAACCCAACAAACAATTGTATCAGGAGAAGGAATTGGTCTATATCTAATGCTACCTACTGAAAGCAAAGATTGCATTGTAAAAGAAATGAATTTATTATATAAAACAAGAATAGCAAAATTAATAATAATAATACGTTTAAAATTTAAATAGGAGCGTTGTGATTTTAATATTACCGATAGAAAATTACGTGAAAACGGAGTCTGATAAATTATTGATTTTACTCTTATTCCCAAGCTATGAAGTTACTGAAATATTGAATATAAAACAAAGAGAAACGAGAGATTGCGTATTTCTGCGTCATTCGCGCTTACCACTGGAAATGGCCGAAGCCTTTCCCTCATACTGGATGATGCTGTGTGCTTCCCACAGTCTCCTGGACGTCGACATCTCCGTCGATATATGATGATATTCTGGTAGATTAGATAATTCTATGGTCCGTACATCGGACCCAAACACTCGTACAACCACACTGGTTAACTTTTACAAAGTTAGTCCTCCACTCCACGGAACATCGGAGCCACTCCCGCGTACAACCGTACTCGTTAAGTTCTATCCAGATAGTCTTCGTTCCACGGAACATCGGAGCGACCCCCGCGTATAACCATACTCGGCAAGAACTACACAGATTGTCCTCGTTCCACAGAACACTGAACGATATATGCACCCGTCGCATCCCCACTCTTCATCCGACTTCTAGCTTACGTGGTCCTCACTGATTGGCTGAGCACGCCGCTATATTCCCCTCCTCTGGCTCATTACACACGGCGCGCGAGAGGGAGAAGTCGTTTTCCGTTCCATATATCCGCCTTTCCTTGACGCTGCGACCCAGGATTGCGTCATGCTTTCCGACAAGATTAAGCGTGTACTTTCATTCTATTCGTCTCTCATTAACTCCTGTCGTGAGGTTGGCGCCCTGAAGGGCATCCGACCGTAGAACCTATCAGCCACGTGGTTCATCGCATCTCATGCCCAGCCCCGTTGCAAGAATTCCCTGTGAGTCACGTCTCTCGATATACCCTAACTGACGAAACTCCATTAAATTCCGTAATCACATAACTTTCTATGATATTGTCGTTCGTAATAATTTGCTTGATAGCGTTTTCTAAGACATAGAAAACCTATCTGAATGCTAATAATTTTTATAAAATGCTCCGAAAATACCTTAATAATAATTATAATAAATTAATAATAATAATAAATTAACATGAAAATTCTCTTGGCTGAACAATTTGCCGCGTAAATAAATATAGAATGGCTTCCTACTGACTTATGCCAGTTGCATAAAAACCCCTCGAAAAACACGTTACAATATTCCTGATTGTGAGTCAGGAATACTTCCAGTTTTACCCGGTTTCAGCCTATGGAATGCCATCCTTGCTGCCCCTTTGATCAGAATGTCAAGAGGGGCCAGATCTAGTAAGGCCTCCATAGCTGCTGTGGGGGTAGTTTAAATGCTCCAGTAATTGCTTGGCAGACTTGTCTTTGAATTCTTCCCAGTTGTACCAGAGATGTTTTATTTTGCACCTTGGTCCACCATACCAGTGCACCATATGTTATTGAGGGTCTCAGTACCCTGGTATACACCCAGTGTATTATCTTAGGTTTTAGTCCCCACGTATTTCCAAACATCCTCCTCACAGTCATGAAGGAGGTTACGAATTTATTGTATATTTTGTGAAAATGCTGGTTCCAGGTTAACTTGGAGTCAAGAATTACTCCCAAGTATTTAACCTCTCCCTTCATTTTAATTTCTTCACCTTTTAGAAGCAGGGAGTTTGTTACCTTCAGGTTTCTTTTTCTGGTGAATGGGACAATGGCTGTTTTATGAGGGCTTATTTTAAGTCCCTCATTTTCTGTCCAATTATATACAACGTTAAGTGCTATTTGTATTCGTTCCCTAACGGTGTTGGCAAATTTTCCTTGAACTATAATGACGATATCGTCAGCATAGCCAAAGATATTGAAGTCTAGTTGACTTACTTTTTTAAGCAGTCCATCTACAACAAGGTTCCACAGCAGTGGGGATAAGACCCCTACCTGCAGACATCCCCCTGTAACCCTTGCAGACAGGCTGCTTTCCATACATGTTGTGTGTATCACTCTGCTTTTAAGCCTGGCTTCGATCCTCCTGCAAGAGGTTTCATCTAGTCCTCGCTCTCGGGCAGCAGTGATCGTTGATTTAAAGGAGGTATTGTCGAAGGCTCCCTCTATATCCAGAAAAGCTCCCAACGCTACCTCCTTTTGTTCCAGAGTTTTTTCCAGTCTTTGTACCACTTGGAAAAGAGCTGTGTCTGTTGACATACCAGATTGATAGGCATACTGGTTCCGGTGCAGAGGTCTCTCAGCCAGTGCATCATCCCTGATGTGTCTGTCAAGCATTTTCTCTAAAGTTTTAGAATAAAAGACATGAGTGTGATAGGTCTGTAGACTTAGCCCGGTCTATAACTTTCTCAGGTTTGGGTATGAATACCGCCCTACAGTGTCTCCACCTCATTGGTATATAACCTAGAGCTAAACTGGCTCTAAGTATATTAATCATAATCCTCGCAAGCATTTGAAAGCCTTCTTGGAGCATGATGGGCATTATTCCATCACTTCCTGGGGATTTATACGGTTTAAATGAGAAGATTGCCCATTTTAAAGTTTCATAGTTAACCACCTTCCTGTCTATTTCCCAGTCTCTCCTGTCAGTTTTCCAGGATGGAAACTCCAGTTCTAGGCTATCCCAGCCTCCGGGAGGTTCTTCTATGATTTCCGAACCTGGGAAGTGTACATGAAATTGTTCTTCCATGGTCTCTTCTGCAGTTCGGGTGTATTCTCCATTTTCTCTTTGGAGTAAGTTTATGCTGTTTCGGCTATCTTATCTTTGGAGAGAATTCTTTGAAGTCTGGCACATTCCGGAGTCTCATCTATCTCCGTGCAGTACCTTCTCCAAGATCTCTCTTTGCCGATCTTAAGGCTTTGTTGTAATCAGTCAGGGGTCTCCAGGGCTTCCAGCGACTCACTTTTCTCACTATTATTCACTATTTTCAAAGCAGCCTCACTTTTCTCACTATTTGATAAAATTATTCACTATTCTCACTTTTTTTTTTTACAAAACTGGTCACATTCTGCGTTAAAAATGGTCTCGTGCACAATCCGATTGCTAGAAACGACCCAAAATATACCCATGAATGGGTGGTTCATATTTCTGCCAGTGGTGCAAAGCTTCCATGGTGCGATACCACAGCCGGAGCCGTGCAGCGATCTCCGAAAATTTTAAGAAAGCGTTTTTTAACAAAAGTTCAAATTTATATTTTTGTTTTACGCTTTAAATTTCTTCAGTTTTGCATTGATTTTCCTATCCATTATTTCCAAGTGTCCTCTCTAACTACATGAAAAATCACAAACAGTACTCAGAGATATTAACATAGGTGCAATTTGGTTGACATTTTTGGGGGGCTAATTTGTTTTTCTGATACACATTCTTAAAAATTTTGTCTATTTCAATACAGTCTTGTCACATTTTTTGGGGGGCTATGGTTGGTTTTGGGGAGCTTAGCCACCCAAGCCCTCCCCATTAATTGCACCTACAGATATCAACGAAAGTTAAAATTATGTACCAAATATACAGCCATAAATGCGAATAATGCTATGAATTTACTCACTTTTTCATACAAAAACTCACCTTTTTTTCACTTTTTTGAAAGAAAAACACCCACTATTTCACTATTTTTGGACGAGTGAGTGGATGGAAGCTCTGGGGATCTCCTATATTCCTCCCATTTCCCTGATTTTTTTAACTGCATTAAACAGTCTTCTTACCTGTTTTCTTTGGTCTGCTATGTCTTTACTCCACCAGGGGATATTCATGTTGGACTGCCTGGCTACCAGAGGGCAGGTTTCTTTGTAGGCTGAAATTATTGCATCCTGTATTTGCTCTGCAACAACTTCAACTTCTTTTGTACTTTTAAAGTTTCTATTTATTCCCCTGAGATTCTGATCTAGTTCTCTTTTGAAGCTGTCCCAGTCAGTTCTCCGGGGATTTCTGTAATATTCTGTTTGTTGTTTCAATCCCGCCATGTCGAATATTATATATCTGTGGTCTGAACAACTTACTTCCTCAGGTACATGCCATTCCAGGGTGTCGAGCGATGACCTTTTTCAAATTCCCGTATAATTCCCGTATTTCCCGTATGAAAATCCACCAAATTCCCGTATATTTTAGAACTCTCTAAGACTAGAGTTCGCATACCGAATGGCTGAAAAATGTATCCTAAAGCGCGAATCAAGATTTTCTGGCGTATGTGTAACTGCATTTTTGAAGATACTTCTGCAGCCCACGGGTGATGGCGAGATATAGGCCTAACCCATAGCGTGAGCAAAGCGTGAACTCTCTCGCAGAGGGGATGAGATGCTACGAATACAAATAAAATACCCTTCACCTGAGGAGAGCTGATATAAATGACTGTTTTACTGAGGAGGGTTGAGAGAGTAGAGAATAGGAGTGTCACATAATAAATATTCACGGGAAGTGACTGAATTGTATGATACCGTAACCGTATAGAGCTTCCACGAGTTAAAATGGCACCGAAGCTTATGCATAGCAAACTTCCGGTCCGCAAATCTCCATTTGATTTTCATTGGCAGTAAATCGTTCGTTCGTGATTATCGTCCTTATTATTTCGGTTTGTGGTTTTGTTTTTAGGCGTTCAACTTATGAAATAAGAACTAGAAGGTTTGCCTTTCATGAATATTCCAAAGACAAGTGTCTCCTAAAAGAGTAATTAGTAAAACTTCGCATCAGAGACGACCATAACAAACAGCTTGCCTACAAAGTGTGCGATTTGCACATTTCAAAAGGTAGTGATCTAACATGAAAATCCACTGCCTGCTTCCAGTCTCCGACCGGGTCAGGAATGGAATGAATGAAGCCCCTATCTAGCGGCGAGGATATGAACTGTGCCGGCTGCCGAGGCCTGACGCACTCCTCTGGGGCAATGATTAAATGAATGACAAATGAAATGATAAGGGAGAGTGTTGCTGGAATGAAATTGTGACAGGGAAAACCGGAGTACCCGGAGAAAAACCTGTCTGCCTCCGTTTTGTCCAGCACAGATCTCACATGGAGTGACCGGGATTTGAACCACGGACCCAGCCGTGAGAGGCCAGCGCGCTGCCGCCTAAGCCACGGAGGCTTTTAACATATCTTAAATAATTAAGTTGATGCAAATTAAATGTTATATGTGAGAATATTATTATAATTTGCTATCCGGTTGTTAGTATATTATGCATTAACGAGACCCGTTTAAATGCTAAATTGTGACGAAAGTTACGAGTTATAGGCTATTCGCCGTACCGGTACTTACTAACAACGCATCGTTTCTTCTTTAATATTTATTTAATCATTATAATTATAATAGCCTATCTATTAATACTTATTTAACCAATAATCATTTTATAATTCTATACATATTCCAGGTATTGCAAGAAAGCGATATGTGATAGCACATGCGGTTCCACCTTAAAATCCAACCGTGCCTAGTTTTCAGTACCTATGGGTAATATTACCGTAAGTTAATAAACCAAACAACAGGCGACAATTTTTTAATGCTCATTTACATCTTCACCCTAGTCTACGTAAAGTACCATACGGTACGGTGGCGTAGTTGGTAGCATGCTGAACTGCTGTGCCCAAGATAGCGGGTTCAAACCCGGCCGAAGTCGTCGGATTTTTAAGAGCGTTAAAAATCCTTCAGTAGGCCTTCCTTCGGAGGGCAAGTAAAGCCAGCGGTCCCATGTCATAGATTTATGGCATGTAAAAGATCCTTTCACAGACTAAACTTGTGTAAAGCAAAATTGTTAGGTTAGATTTCGTCAGAACGCTCTATCAAAGCTCCAACGTTCACCACTAGGTATCATTGATATCTGGTGGCGAAAGTTGGAACTACTTGAAATTGAACGGAACTTGTAGCTCACCCTTTAGGGTGTTCGCTGGAAGCAGCTACAGACTTAGGCTCGTATCACACGACACTCGCTTGCATGGAAGCTGTTGTGATCGCTGGTATAAAATCCTGTATGATTCTGTTCATCCTCGCCCGTACACCTGCTTTTATGGCTGAAGTGTATCACATGCTAGCATTTCGTGCGCCAAGTAGTAAGAAATAAAACATGGAGGACGTTTGTCGTTTGGGGGTAAAATTTACAGTCTATTCGCATTATTAACACAAAACGGACATGAAACTTGCTTTAAGTTACATTTGAAAACATGCCTGGTACTGAATGAATGCATTCCAATCAATATTTAAGATCTAACTATAATAATTGGATATTTAACCATACGCGCTAATAAGAAGCGTAACAAAATGAGGTAAAGTCTGTTGGAAAAGTGTACAAGTGGTATCGCGCCCGCTTGTTGTTTTAAAGATCCCGGGTTCAAGGCTATCCAATGGAGAATATTTTTACTTCTTTTTAATTATTTTATTATATCCTCCTCACGTCGTACAACAATATTACAACTTAGTTTTGTCTACATGATCTACGAGGACGATAGAAAACATGTTTTCTCTCAATTAAAATTCTATTTTACCTAAATATTGTTGAAGTAATCTTATTCTTTTATATTTTTAGATAACTTCTATTAGATTCTATTATATTGTTCGATTGAATAAATAAAACAGACACAACGTACACTTATTTTTTCGTAACGCGATCGCCGCAGTGTAGATTTTATTAAAAAAAAACAAAGAGCAGAGGGTTGCCAACTTCCATGGATAACAAAATGACTTTTTTAGCTAACCTCAACAAATACTGTTTAAAACCATGGACGGATACTATTTAAATAGTTCAAAATTTATCCCTAATTAATATTATGACACATTCTGTATTCACTGGATATAGCAAGCGCTTTTCACACAGACGCTGTTTAGAGAAAATATAGTTTTGCCAGATGTATTTATTTGAGGGCCTACCTACATAACGAATACATTTATTAATGTTGTCGCTAAGATCTCTACTTGAACGAGAAAAGCAATCCGATTGGTTGTTGTACTCAAACTTCCATACAAACTGCCAGGAAAAATAGCACCTGTTCAATTTCGTGAGTTGTATGAAAGCTACTATGGAAGGCAGAACCTAGTATGGAAGGTACAATTCACACGGTAATAGACGCGTGTATACCAGCGTCTATACCCGTACTGGTAGAAGCTTCCATGCTAGCGAGTGTCGTGTGATACAGGCTTTAGGCGAGCCGAACATGTCCTCGGACACTCCCGGCACTAAAAGCCATACGATAAATAAATAAATAAATAATACCATACGGTAATCACTGAAAGGGTAGGGGGGTTATGACCTCAATTTCACAAACGAACGAACCTCATTTTGCATGAATTATGGAACCCGAATCCTAATGAGGTATGGATTGTCTGCATTTAGAAATATGTTAGTCAATAATTTAAAACAAAATGCCAGAAAACTAAATACAAAAGGCTGCGTGCCTACTATGGTGCAAAGTTGCTCCGTGAAAAAAATACACTTCGCCAAGATTATACGACGTGCATACAGTTAAATACAATCATCCGATTGGAGAAACACTTTATCACGATTTTACAAGCAATTCAAACATAAACTGCTGTAATTTACGGGAAAATGTGCAACATTTAGAGACGAGTGTTGTAGGCTATGTGGCACAACGTTAGCTAACATTTCGCATCATTAATACATAAGGAAGAGCCTCCGTGGCTTAGGCGGCAGCACGCCGGCCTCTCACCGCTGGGTCTGTGGTTCAAATCCCGGTCACTCCATGTGAGATTTGTGCTGGACAAAGCGGAGGCTGACAGGTTTTTCTCCGGGTACTCCAGTTTTCCCTGTCACAAATTTCATTCCAGCAACTCTCCACTATCATTTCGTCCCTCCTCTGTCAAACTAGCGAAAGTGAAAATTCTTAATTTTACAGGAGAGCTAAAACAAGTTTCATCTCATCATCATCATCATCTTGCACAGTTTCCAGCCACTGGCCGGGTCTGTTTGGAACACAAGCCTCTCCAACGTCTTCTGTCTTCCCACCATCTCTCAGCCTCCACCCTTGTCCAGTCTTCTCCTCTCTTCTTCACGCTTTCTTCCACCCCCTTCAGCCACCTGTCTCTCGGTCTTCCCCTCGGTCTCTTTCCTTCCCACTTCGTCTCATGTACTCTCCTGGGTATCCTTGTAACGTGTTTTTCGAGGGGTTTTATGCAACTGGCATAAGTCAGTAGGAAGCCATTCTATATTTATTTACGCGGCAAATTGTTCAGCCAAGAGAATTTTTCATGGTAATTTATTATTATTATTAATTTATTATAATTATTATTAAGGTATTTTCGGAGTATTTTATAAAAATTATTAACATTCAGATAGGTTTTCTATGTCTTAGAAAACGCTATCAAGCAAATTATTACGAACGACGATATCATAGAAAATTATCTGATTACGGAATTTTACGGAGTTTTCGTCAGTTAGGGTATATCGAGAGACGTGACTCACTGGGATTTCAAGTACACGCTAAATCTTGTCGAGAAGCATGACGCAATCTTGGGTCGCAAGGTCTAGAAAAGACGAATTGTTGGAACGGAACCCTCCCGCCGAGTGTAATGACCCGGAGGAGGAGAAGATCGCGTGGTGGGTCAGCCAATCAGGGGAGACGACGTAAGCTAGTTGGGACTGAAGAGTGGGGAGCCGGCGTGTGGTTATATCGTTCGACGCGCCGTGAAACAAGGACTATCTGTGAAATACTTGAGGAGTATGGATGCGCGTGCGTGTCGCTCCGATGTTCAGTGGAGTTAGTAACTATCTGTGAAATACTTGAGGTGTACGGTCGCAAGTGCGTGTCGCTCCGATGTTCAGTGGAGTTAGCGACGAACTTTTGTAAAACTTGGTTGTACGAGTGTTTGGGTCCGAGGTACGGACCATGGAATTATCTAATCTACCAGAATATCATCAAATTCCGACGGAGATGACGACGTCCAGGAGACTGTGGGAAGCTCACAACATCATCAAGAACGAGGGAAATGCTTTGGCAATTTCCAGTGGTAAGCGCCAATGACGCAGAAATACGCAATCTCTCATTTTCTTTGTTTTACATGTCATATTTCAGTAACTTCATAGCTTGGAAATAAGAGTAAAATCAATTTATCAGACTCCGTTTTCACGTAATTTTCTATCGGTAATATTCAAATCACAACGCTCCAATTTAAATTTTATACTTATTATTATTAATTTTGCTATTCTTGTTTTATATAATAAATTCATTTCTTTTACAATGCAATCTTTGCTTTCAGTAGGTAGCATTAGATATAGACCAATTCCTTCTCCTGATACAATTGTTTGTTGGGTTAATGATCAAATCATACCACGATCTGAGTGAATAGAGTCTTGAATGTGTTCTGCTAGAGCTAGACGTTGTTAAATACAAATTTAGATTTCAACATTGCGTTGAGGTCTTGGCGCCCATTAAAACAACATAGCTTAGGCAAAGGTAAACAGTTACATTTCTCACCCAACAGTTAGGAGCTAGCAAAACGTTTCACTTGTCGCCGACAACTTGGGGCTGAAAACCTAATAACATTTGTGGAAGGAGAAGGGTATATATTTCTGTGCCTGTATTTTGGGGGTTATTTGTCTGTATCAGTGTATATCATTATGGGGGATGAGAAAGAAAGACAGATGAGGTTACGTAGTGGTCATCAACGGGAGAGTGATGATACGAGCAGTATGTCGAGTGATGGTAGTACCGGGGTAGCGGAGGTAAATCCCGATACTGAAACAGGGAGTGTAGGCGGCCAACCAGAATTAAAAACTTTACTTCTCGAGTTTATGTATCAGAACAAAGTTAGTAGTGATGCCTTAAATGCAAAGTTAGAACAGAATAACGCTAAATTAGAACAAAACAGTAGGGAAAATAAAGAAAGTACAGAAGCTTTAAATGCAAAGTTAGAACAGAATAACGCTAAACTAGAACAAAACAGTAAGGAAAATAGAGAGAGTACTGAAACTTTAAATGCTAAATTAGAACAAAACAGTAGGGAAATGAGTGACAAATTCGAACTGATTAGAGGTGAGATCAGGGGGGGTGATGGAAGAAAAGGCTAAAGAGATTATTGCAGATGTAGACAGAAAATTAGGAAAAGTACAGGAGGAGTTGGAAATTAGAATCAGTACACAGGCTGAAAATTTAAAAGAACTAGTGCAACTGGAAACACAGCAGGTCAAAAAGCAATTGGGGGGAGAAATTGACAAAATTCAGGTAGCTACTAAAGAGGTTAAGGAACAGCTGGGGGGTAGAATTGAGAAAGTCCACTCACAAATAGTTGCAGAAGTAAATGACTTAAGAGAGAGTAATAGAGAGAGCATTAGCAAGATTGAGGAGAAACAAGCAAAGCTATATGATAAAGTAGAAGAATCAGAAGGAAACATTAAATTAACAGTAAACAGTATTGAGAGGAAGGCTGAGGAGAAAATCGCAGAATTAGAATTAAAATTAAAAGCTAGGATCAGGCAAGAAAATAGTCAGAATAGACCAGTTTTTGTGAATAGCACACACAGGGAGGTAGAACTGGGTAAGTTCAGCAATCGACAGGGGTGCCCAATGGAGTTCATGAACACTATAGAAAATAAATTCGGGGAGAGGTTGGAAAATGGTAGTATTGAGTGGTGCCAGGTAGTTGAAATTTCAGAACAAGTGTTTGTGGGGGAAACGAGGAATTGGTTTGCTGTCTACAGAGACAAGTTTACTGATATGAATGATTTTAAAATGAAATTCTGTGAAAAGTTCTGGAATGAGGTTATTCAGTCGCAGCATCGTGAGGGAGTAGTGTGTGGTAAATATAACCCTAAAGGAAGCTCCACCATGACCGAATACTTTTTAGGGCAGGTATTAGTGTGTAAATATCTGGATGGCTTGAAGGAGGAAAGTGATGTGGTAAGGTTGCTACTTAGGCACTTTCCCTATAGGATCAAGGAGGCTGCTTGTATCCAGAATGTAAAGACAATATCACAAGTAGAAAATTTGTTAAGCACATTTGATGCACTAGGGAGAGGGGGTTATGCGGACAATTTCAATCGGAACCAGGGTAATAATAATAATAGACCTAATGAAGCCAGGCATCAGGAAGTTCAAGGGAACGGTGGCGAAGGGGCCAACGCTCAAAATAGAAATAATAATAATCAGCTAAATCAGAACAGAGGAAATGGCTATGGGAATCAGTATCAAGGGAGAAACAATGATTTCAGGGGAAATCAAGGGAGAAATTATAATGACAATAATTACAACCAGAATAGGGGTCAAGGAAGAGGACAGCCTAGGGGTAGTAATATACAGCAAAACAATGACAACACAGCCCAGAACAACCAGACCAGTTTAGTAGTTAGTAGTACTACGGCCAGCTGTAGCGGTTCTTTAAACGCGAACCAGGCTGCGAAGTAAGGTCAGAATCTCAGTCTGTAGCATGCCCTGTCCATACAATTATACAGGAACCCTATGACCTAAATGTAAGAAATGAATTATTACATGAACTAAATGATGAAGGTATTATTCAGGAAGTGGTTAGTAAGAGCCCCATAGTTAAATTTAACGTGTCCGAGGCGTACACAGATGTTTTAATTGATAGTGGTTGTATGAAGAGTTGCATAAGTAGTGCATTTTATGATAAAATGAAAGGAACTGGAGTAAATTTTGAGGAGATGCCAATTAAAAGCACTTTTGTTATCACAGCTGTTGGGAAGAGGTCTAAAGTAATTTCTAAGCAAGTTTTAGTAGACATTAAAATTAATAATCATGTAGAGAAGCAGATTTGCCTTGTAATTCCAAATTTAGTATTCAGTGTTATCTTGGGTTCAGAGTGGCTAAGTAGAGTGTCTGGTAACTTATGTTATGATGTAGGGAGTTTGAAATTTAAATGGGGAGATTCTGAAGTAGAAGTAGCGTTCAATGACCATATTCAGAGGAGTAGTATTGTAGGTGTGATTTGTACTTTAAATGAGATATCGCCAGCCGTAGAGCGGGGTTCTCCATGTTTTGTGGGCAGTGTGATTACGAACGGAAGTCTAGAGGACTCGTTACGTGAGGCTGCATTTCAGGGTAATATAGAGGTGGAACAATGTGTTCGGCTCTATGATGTGTTATTGTGTAATAGGAGAGTTTTTGAGGATCGCATTGGTATGGCCAATTGCTATACACATTCATTGAACGTTATTGATAGGTCAGTATTCACAGGACATAGATATCCTGTACCTTTCGCTTATCAGAGTGCAGTTGAGGCACAAATTAATCAGATGCTTGAAGATGGGATTATTGAGCACTCTAACAGTCCATATGTTAATTCTTTGATCACGGTACCCAAGACCGACGGCACTGTTCGTATTTGTTTAGACGCTCGTTTGGTTAACAGTAGAATTAGTTCAGATCAGCTGAAATCTATGTCAATAGAGGAATTAATGCAAACATTTGAGGGGAAGAAGTATTTCACTTGTGTAGATTTGAGTTCCAGTTTTTGGCAAGTGCCACTTATGTACGAAGATAGACCATTTACAGCTTTTAGTCATAAATATAACCTTTATCAATTTTGTAGAACACCTTATGGGTTAAAGAGTAGTTCAGCAGCTTTAATTAGGGCTTTAAACATCGCATTAGGGGATGACACAGGAGAGTTTGTAACCATTTACATAGATGATATGGTAATTAGTTCACGCAGTTTTGAGGAGCATCTACGTCATTTAAATATAGTTTTTCAGAAGTTAGATCAGGCAGGGTTCACTTTGAAGCTGTCTAAGTCGTCATTCTGTCAGTCAAAAGTGACATTTTTAGGTCATAGAGTGTCGAGTAGAGGTGTGACACCATAGGAAGGTAGGGTTAGCATGTGTGGACAGTAGCAACAGGGCATCGTTACAGACACTGAGAAACATGCTAGGTAGAGCAACGTGATGAGGTTCATTTAAGGGAGCCACTTGCAAGGTTGGAAGCAGGTGACGCAGAAACATTTATAGTTTCCAAACGTATTGGGAAAACAGCATATGTGCTGGAGAATAGTGAGGGAAACAGATTATACGGAACGTATAATATACATAGTCTACGAAAATATGTGTCATAAAGTGAGTGTGTTTAGCTGGCGAGCCAGCCTATCAAATGAGTAATTGTGGTGTCTGGTGCGTGGAAGATCTGGTCTTAAGGCAGGCGTATCAGAAGTCACACAGGGGGGTAGTATGTAAGTAAATGAGAGTTTTTAAGGTACAGGGAAATATGACGGGATTGTCGGATGCTGTTGAGCACTAAATTGTCTCGATGCACCAAGGCCATTTTGGCAGCGCTGGTGAATTCCCATTTGCCTCCAAGAGATGGGTGAGCGCTTGTACATGGTATTTTTGCTTAAGGCGTCCACGAGGCAAAAGATGGGCCATCAGAATGCGAGACAGTCCTTCATGAAACTCATACATATCAGCACACGTGATTTCTGTTTACGGCCTCGCCATGTAAGATTTGTAAGTGTGTAATTTAAGATAATATGTACAATGGTATTATTTGTGTGAGGAGAAATGGTCTGTGTTGAGAACTAGTATTAAGTAGAATATGGTTAACGGGAACTTAACAAGACAGGGCGATTACGGCACAGAAATATTTGGTGTTATATGTAATGCACATTTACTGTTTTTTTTCAGAAGTCAATATTAATTTAATCTACTTCAAAGAGAGATTAAGTATTATGGTCACGAGGCGCTGCCACAATAGTGTGATCGTGTGCTGAGTGATAAGTGGAATTAAATGTCACCATAAGGAGGGGACCTCCAGTGAAATTAGGAAGTTCTAGGGTGATATAATATATCAGAACACCTTCAATGCGTGTGATATGACATCATAAATACATAGTGCTCACACATTAATTATGTCTATTTCTCCAACATAGAGAAATTTGAGAGGCGGAAATATCCGTGGAACACTATTCCATATGTAAAAATTTGGACTGGTTGCAAAGTGCAATCCATTGTGACAACAAACTTTGACGCAAAGTGCGTGAAGAAAAAATATGAGTGTATATATCTGTAATTTAGGGTGATTTCATTTATGTAATATGTATTTTGGATGGGGTTTATTAACGTGTCTGGGATAATCGGATAATGGACCGTCGTCACGGTAAATCATCCGATGATCCGAGGCGAATATGTAACGTGTTTTTCGAGGGGTTTTATGCAACTGGCATAAGTCAGTAGGAAGCCATTCTATATTTATTTACGCGGCAAATTGTTCAGCCAAGAGAATTTTTCATGGTAATTTATTATTATTATTAATTTATTATAATTATTATTAAGGTATTTTCGGAGCATTTTATAAAAATTATTAACATTCAGATAGGTTTTCTATGTCTTAGAAAACGCTATCAAGCAAATTATTACGAACGACGATATCATAGAAAATTATCTGATTACGGAATTTTACGGAGTTTTCGTCAGTTAGGGTATATCGAGAGACGTGACTCACTGGGATTTCAAGTACACGCTTAATCTTGTCGAGAAGCATGACGCAATCTTGGGTCGCAAGGTCTAGAAAAGACGAATTGTTGGAACGGAACCCTCCCGCCGAGTGTAATGACCCGGAGGAGGAGAAGATCGCGTGGTGGGTCAGCCAATCAGGGGAGACGACGCAAGCTAGTTGGGACTGAAGAGTGGGGAGCCGGCGTGTGGTTATATCGTTCGACGCGCCGTGAAACAAGGACTATCTGTGAAATACTTGAGGAGTATGGATGCGCGTGCGTGTCGCTCCGATGTTCAGTGGAGTTAGTAACTATCTGTGAAATACTTGAGGTGTACGGTCGCAAGTGCGTGTCGCTCCGATGTTCAGTGGAGTTAGCGACGAACTTTTGTAAAACTTGGTTGTACGAGTGTTTGGGTCCGAGGTACGGACCATGGAATTATCTAATCTACCAGAATATCATCAAATTCCGACGGAGATGACGACGTCCAGGAGACTGTGGGAGCTCACAACATCATCAAGAACGAGGGAAATGCTTTGGCAATTTCCAGTGGTAAGCGCCAATGACGCAGAAATACGCAATCTCTCATTTTCTTTGTTTTACATGTCATATTTCAGTAACTTCATAGCTTGGAAATAAGAGTAAAATCAATTTATCAGACTCCGTTTTCACGTAATTTTCTATCGGTAATATTCAAATCACAACGCTCCAATTTAAATTTTATACTTATTATTATTAATTTTGCTATTCTTGTTTTATATAATAAATTCATTTCTTTTACAATGCAATCTTTGCTTTCAGTAGGTAGCATTAGATATAGACCAATTCCTTCTCCTGATACAATTGTTTGTTGGGTTAATGATCAAATCATACCACGATCTGAGTGAATAGAGTCTTGAATGTGTTCTGCCAGAGCTAGACGTTGTTAAATACAAATTTAGATTTCAACATTGCGTTGAGGTCTTGGCGCCCATTAAAACAACATAGCTTAGGCAAAGGTAAACAGTTACATTTCTCACCCAACAGTTAGGAGCTAGCAAAACGTTTCATCCTCTTCTCCTCCATTCGTTTTACATGTCCATACCATCTAAGTCTAGATTTCTCTATACCATCCTGTAATGGTTCCTCCTTCATTAATTCTCTGGTCCTCTCATTTCTTATTCTGTCCATCTTTGTAGCTCCAATACTGCTTCTCAAGAACCTCATCTCACTGGCCTGTATTTTGCTCCTCTCCCTTCCTTTCATAACCCAGGTCTCCGAGGCATACGTCAGGATAGGGACATAGTACGTCCGATATATGATCTTTTTGCTGTTCTGAGGGACATCCTTGCTCCATAACATGCTTCTCACACTCCTCCGAAATGCTTCTGCCTGCCTCCCCCGCTCATTTATTTCTCTATCGTTTCTTCCATTATCTTGTATCAGGCTTCCCAGATACTTAAAACTCTCCACTTTCTTCAGCTGTTCCCCACCAATTGTTATTCCCGTTGTGGTTCTTTCCTTCTTCCTTGTTGTGATCACCATCTCACTCTTATTTATGCTAAATTTCATCCCATATCCTTGTATTACTCCTTCCCACACGTCCAACTGTTCCTGTACCTCCTCCTCCTTGTTTCCCCAAATCATCAAATCATCTGCAAACACCATTGCTTTCATCTTTCCGTCCCCAATTACTTGTGCCACTCGGGTCATTATGTCATCCATCACCACAATGAAAAGTAACGGTGACAGTGCACTTCCTTGTTTCAGGCCGTTTCTTTGTTCCAACCAGTCAGATCTCTCTCCTCCCACTTTCACACAGCTCACGCTTCCCTTGTACATCTCCTTTATCCTCTTTATAGTCCATTTCTCTACTCCTCTATCCTCCAGGGACTTCCATACTTTGTTTCTGCATACACTGTCATATGCTTTCTCAATGTCCAGGAAGGCCATCAGTAGATCTGTTCCATATTCATAGTGCTGTTCTTGTAACTGCCTTACAGCAAAAATCAAATCCACTGTGGACCTTCCTGCTCTGAAGCCATGTTGTTCTTCCCTCATCCCTCCTTCTATCCTTGTCCTAATTCTCTTTTCCAAAACTTTCTCGAAGATCTTTGCACAATGACTCATCAGTGTTATTCCCCGATAGTTTCTGCAATCTGTTCTACTACCTTTCTTGAAGATCGGGACAATGATTCCTTTTTTCCAGTCCTCTGGGGTCTTCCTTTCCTTCCATGCTGTCCTCATCACTCGGTACAGCCACTGTATCCCCACCTCTCCTGCTGCTCTCACCATCTCCACACTCAACTCATCCACACCCGGTGCCTTCCCTCCTTTCATCTTGTTCACTGCATCTTCCACTTCTTTCCATGTTAAGTCCTTTTCTGTTTGCAGTTCATCTTCCTCTTCCCCGATTTCTTCCTCCTCACCATCTTTTCCATTTGGGTTCAGAAGTTCTTCAAAATATTCTTTCCACATTTTCTTCAGTTCTTCCCTATTTTCTATCTCTTGTCCCCTTTTGTTCACCATTCTAACATAATCCGTAGGATCCTTCCGCCTCTTATCTTTCACCATCCCATACAGGACCTTTTTTGTACCTTCACTATCCTCCTCCATCATCTTTGTCCACTCTTCCATCCACTTCCTTCTCTCCTCAGCCACCACTCTCTTCGCCTCCTTCTTTCTTTCCTGGTACTCTTCCCTTGTCTCTACCGTCCTATTTTGATACCACCTCCTAAAGGCTCTATTCTTTTCCCTTACTATATCTTTTGTCTTCTCATTCCACCATGGTGTTTCCTTCCACCTCTTCTTACTACTTGTCCTCCCACATACTGCTTCTGCTGCACCCACTAGTGTCTTCTTAAATCTAGCCCATTCCTCTTCCACCCCTCTTTCTTCATCTGTTGGAATTCCTTCCTTTACCATTTTGAGGTACTCGACCCTTCTATCCCCTTCTTTCAGTTTCCATATCCTTATACGTCTTTCCTGGTTCTCAGTCCCTTTCTTCTCCTTACTCCCTCTCAGGTTCATTACCAGTAATCGATGGTCGCTATCCAGGTTCTCCGATGGTATAACCTTGATGTCCGTGATGTTCTTATTTAGTTCTTTCTCATACAGTATATAGTCGACCACCGACTTCCTGGTCAAGTCATCACTGTACCGTGTGATTGTGTGGCTCTCTCTTTTCTTAAACCAGGAGTTCCCAACTAGCAGGCTGTTCCTCTGGCGGAAGTCCAACAGTCTCTTTCCTTCCTCATTTGTTCCACCCCAACCCTCTGGTCCTAGAACACTCTCATAACCTTGTCTTTCTCTTCCTACATGGGCATTGAGGTCCCCCATAACAATCATATTTCTTCCTACCAGCTGCTTCTGCAATTCCTCTTCAAACTCCTCCTTCTCTTCAGAAGCGCAGCCTACTTGTGGAGCATATACTTGCACTATTTCTACGGTCTCTCCCCTCCGTGCTACTTTCACTTTCATCATCCTATCACTTATTCTCCTCACTTCTTCTTTCAAACCATCTCGTACTACTACTCCCACTCCATTCCTCTTTCCCTCTTCGTTCCCACTCCAGTACAGTCTATAGCCTTTTCTCAGTACTCTCCTTCCTTCCCCTTTCCACTTTGTTTCTGCCAATCCCAATAAATCCAACTTCCTTCTTTCCATCATATCCACTATCTCCTCCACCTTCCCCGTCAGCGTTCTTAGGTTTAAAGTTCCAAATCTTAGTCCGTGTGTACAGCCGTGTCGTCGTCTATTAAATCCATCCTGTCCGAGGCTCGTTCCATTTTTGAAAGCATTTGGTTTAATCCACTACTGGCTTGCTGGGCCTATCGTAGCTTCACCAGAGCCCCGTTAGCCGTCACTTTTCACTTGTATAAAATCCAGTTATTTTCTTTTTCGGTCACTTTTAATACTCAGTAGACTCATTAACCAACATGTGTATAGGGTGCATTGATGTTAGCTCTTGTCTTAATTTTAAGGGCATAAATGGCAGTTTCGTTACTTTGCCAGAGTGATTTTATCTTAATATCTCTAGTATTACTGTTCCAAAGTATCGAATCTGCAATACAATTACAAAAGAAACAATTATTTGAATTAATTTTTAGACCATTAGACTCTTATTTAAAGGGAAAAAAGTAGAAATTCCAATAATTTTCTTCAAAAATTGAACACTATCAAAAATAAAAAGAAGTTCCGTGACGAACTAAAGGGCCTAATTTTCTTAAAATTTACTATTCATGCCAATTATTAATTTATATGGACCTATCAAATGACGAAATTAAGTTGGTAATATCGAAATTTCTAATTAGTTCGAAATATACCTGGTATAATGTAGCCTAATAGAGCAGTACAGTTGGCAGTCGTGGTGACTGAAAATATTTTTAGGTCCATCTCTTAAGGTAGAGAATACCAAATTTGGTTGAAGTCCAATGGATAGCATGGATGTTACATGTAGTTAGACATTGGATCTATCAGCACGCCTAAAATCATGTTGGCAACAATGTCGTGAATGTGTTGGTCAGAAATAATCTAAAATATTATGATCTCTTGTTGTGCCAATTTTGGATGAAATCCATTTGTTAGTATAGAAGATACATGTATTTTAAAATTGGACCTATCAGCAGGCTTAGAATCATGTTGGCAGCATTGGCGTATATTAGTTGCTCCAAATTAATCTAGAATGGCAGGTATTATACATGTGCAAAATTTAGAGCTGTTGGCTCACAAACTTTCTGATATATTGATAATAGGGTAATAAAAAATAGAGACAGCATGTATTAACAGTTGGCAGCCCTGGTGGCTCTTAAGAATACGCTCAGTCATATCTGTTTATGTACATATAGTACATACGAAATTTGGTTGAAATCCAATTGATAGTGTAGAAGTTAAATGCATTTAAAATTGGGCCTATCAGCAGGCGTAGAATCATTTTGGCAACACTGCCATGTATGGCCTCCTGGAAATTAAACTGAAATATTATTATCTACATGTGTGCCAATTTTGGAATAACACCCATGCATACCTTCCAAGATATCCAACATAGAGATCAAATTTCAATTGCGGTTTTTCAGCAGTTGGTAGCACTGACATCATTTTCACATATGGGCTGGAGATATTCAGGTGTATAGCCTATATACACTCATACCAAATTTGGTTTCAATTGCTGGAGCCATTTAGGAGTTGATAGGAGGGGACACACACACAGAGACAGACAGACATACATTTGCTGGGATCGATCTCATAAGTCTACTTTTTCCTAATTTTTGAAAAATGTGAAAAGTAGGCTAGTAACAAATAAATTAATACATAAATTAGCATGCCACAATCTACTCAAAATCTGATTCTTCTGAAACATTCGGTTCGGGGAGTGTATCTCTCGCCGTTTCTGATGACGGAAAGGTTTCATAAAATGCATGATAAACCTTTGGAATTTGCAGGTTATAGCAAAGTTTTTTTCTGATCCTTTAATTTTGCACCGGAGATGCAGAATCTTCGAGGGTAAGGTTTCACTACTTGACAGTCCGATTGGCGGCCTCTTCGATTCCTGAGAACGAACCTACTAAACATAGCATCTTCATAAGCAGTCTTTATCTGAACTGTACCTGGTTTGTCCTTTGTTTATCAAACCCAAACAGCTTTTCGGAAAGGCAAAGGATTCTTACCTTCAACCGACATAAAACTGTTCTTTATCGGGTTGAACTCAATAAAGTCAGTGTGCACCAATGAAGAAATATTGCAGGGTGATGGATTCTTGCGTGCATTTCGTATCTGTTGAACCCATCCTTCAGGAGTGTACACTGGGAGGTTCTTTGCAGACATATATAATTTTTGAAGAATAGAATCACATTCCATTAAACTGTGCCCTGGCTCAAAATAAATGTGTTCAATCTGCTGGAGCTTTTGGTGTTTCTTGATTGTTTCTAGACACATACAAACAAAGTTCGCATTTTTTTTGTTGTCCCTAGCAGCTATCTGACATCATCATTACTTTCTCAATATCAAGCGAATCTGACACATTCGTTATTTTGCTGTAGTAAACTTCGTTGTGTACTATTGTGTTGACTACGGCAAACTAACCAAAGTGCAGACTCGCTACTTTTCCATTGTCAAAATCCCATTGTATGCAGTTTCGTAAATAAAGAAGAGCTAATTGTTGCCAAACGGAACGAGCTACAGATACAATACTTTGCCAGACTGTAGATCTTATATTAATAGTAATTCTATGATATAAATTGCAGATTCGCTATTTTTGCACTTTCGCTAGTTTGCCAGAGATGGGACGATTTCATTTCATCTGTCATTCATTAAATCATTGCCCCAGGGGAGTGCGACAGGCTTCGTCGGCCGGCACAGTTCATATCCTCGCCGCTAGATGGGGGCTTCATTCATTCATTCCTGACCCGGTCGGTTGACTGGAAGCAGGCTGTGGATTTTCATTCAATACATAAGGAATGAACACATGCAGAGCTTTCTCACTGCACACAGCCGAAGATCATATCATTCTTGGTGCACTTGACGTTCTCTTAACAACAATAATTTGCTTAGTTACATGCAAGGAAAATTGTAGTACACAGTTCCCATTGCTTCCATTACCTTACTACTAAACCAGAAGCTGGTAATGCATAACCATACGTCGGTGGCGCATCCTACGACAAATGAAAGATCGAAAGAAAATGTAAGCTCTATAGGAGCCCTGAACAAGGCGATACAATTTTCTACACTACTGAAAATAGAAAAATACCCTTTTTAATAATGAATAATAATTGAGGCGCTGGGTGCAATAACCACTTAAGTCGACTTAAGTCGTTTTTCCGGCGAATGCAGTTTTGTAATCCCCAATGTGTTCTTCATCTATCCTCCAAATATTATTTTGTTATGTCAACTCTAGATGGCAGGAGCTTGCATTATATACAGCTGTGTAGCAAGTCGTTCTTCCGGCGAACTGCTTGGCCGATTTAGGCGCTTCGAGCGCTGGTATCGCACACGCGCGGGAATTAGTGAGTGTTGTCTTTTGACTGTTGCGTGTGGTTTTGTTATTGTTATTCTGTAAAGATGTGTGATCAGTCAGATGATAGTAAACATGAGAAGTTAAATGAAGGATCGGGTTTGGAAATGCAGAATAAAGGAAAGAAGAGATTACTTTAGCGTGACTCTTAGAAACCCGTGCAGAACAAAGCCAAGAGGAATCGTGGTGATAGCTATGTGAGTTCTAGTGGCAAGAAGGTTTCCAAGAAAATATTTAGTTACACTGAAAATTGTTGCAAGAGAAACTGCCACTCATTTTTCCCCAAAGAAAATCACCGGAGAATGCAGATGCACTTAAGCACATATTAGAGAAAGAGACTGTTGTGGAAGAAAGTGAACTGCAAAGTGAAATCAGTGAGGCTGAGGAAACCATTGAATGTCCATAAACTCCTGTTGTTTTATTATTATTATTATTAGTTTTTAAATACAGATTTACTTCACTTAGTCTATCCTATCAAGGCAATGCTGGTGTTTATCTACTCATTTAATCATTATTTTCTGATTGAAATTGGGTAAACAGAACCAGAGTTCATGCATGAATGTAACCTTCTAAGCCTTATCTGCATATCCGTTTGCATTTAAATGTACTAATTACACAGGATTATAAAAGATGGCTGTGTTTGGACACCTTTTTATTTCTTTTTTAGGTAAAATAATTGCAGTGATACTTTTAAAAGTGCCTTATTAAAAGAATAGTTTCAAAAATTACGTTTTTGGTGTTAATTATATATGTACCCACTGTATATATATTATAATTTTATTATAAAAATATACTTATTGTGCAGTACACGGTAGCAATTTTTTCTATTTAAATTAATTTGAACGAATCTACTATCAATAAATGGTAATTTAAGTTGCTGATTGTCAGTCTCTGCAATAACGACTTAAGTCAATCCATATTTAAATTAAAATATTTAAGAACTGGTAAAGTTTAAATTCACAGTGACATTGATATATTGTTAAGGACTATCTTTAAATGGGTTGTATAAATCAACGTATCCATAAATGAAAAACTCACACATTTACAGTGTTTCAAAACTTTAGGAGTGATTTTCTCAAAACAGTGTTTTCAGACTTAAGTTGTTATTGCACCCATCGCCTCAATTTTGGGGGTCATGTAGTAATAGATGTTACCCACCCGCTATCCCTTTTTAGATCACGACTTCTAGAGTAAAATTGGAGGTGTGTCCGCTATTACACGCGTAAATTATGGGACAAATACAGTATTGCTAACCCCGCGCATTCGGTACTGACAGCCTTCCTGTCACTTTGCCTCGCTTTTCCTCTCCGCAACCCACGGTCGCCGCATAACAAGACCCTACGTCCAACCGCCACACGGCAAGAATTTTGAGCATGCTTCTCACCTACACCCTGTGTTTCGAAGGATACATCGGGAGCTTGGAACAGCTGAGCTGTGTTGTTAAGTTTTTAGTGTTCTTGTTACTCAACTGATTCGAATAATCCACAGCGCTACACTTCAGACATTTCTGTACAATTATACGTAATATATTTTAAAAACGATCCTGAGTCAACGCCGAGGACATTCAAACAGAGAAATACGATATTTTTAGATGAATAAATAAATTACACACCGAAGCTGATACCTTTATCATCGATATTCAATTCAATAAATTCGACAAAGAGGGCAAACACTCTACAGCTAATGAATATAAAAACACTCTGGACTCATCATGCAATGATTATCCTTTAACGTGAAACAAGAGTCTGAGTGGAGGTAGTTCACAGCTTACTACAGAAGTCGACGGATAACACCATGCACACTCAATGAATTCCGACTCTCTACGGTTAATATTAGCTTTCGTGATAACACAAAAGTAAAGTTAAGGTAAAGACATACTTAGCACTGAGCACTCAAACAAGCCGCTCTGTGGCGATATTATTGTCGTGGTTTTATATTGTCGAGTTGTAGGCTATTGAATGACAGACGGTATTTTGAACACTATGACGGGAAACAATAGCCTGTGCTCTATTATCGATTGACGCAAGCGAACTGACACCAATAAATAAATTATACTCAGTCACTTGGCAAGGGTTTTTTGACACCCTCCATCCCTTCACTGTCTCAATCATCATCACCACCATCATTGTCTTCGTCAGAGCTTGATGAATTGCCAAGGTTAATAATCATTTCATCCACCGCGATATCCAGACCGCCTTCAGTATTTCTTTCTGTACATGCTGTACGGGATGTGTCCGGCAGCGGCGGCTCGTGAATTTTACCGAGGGGGGACTCAACCGTTTAAGATGTAAACCGCTTTTTGTGTTGCTTTTCCAGTAATTGACAGAGATGATTTCATACATGAATTGTGTTTTTTCTTCTCACATATTTTTGAAACTTGATTTCCTTATTTCGTTTGGACTAGGCACTATTGTTTTTAAAGAAATAACAAAGGTATTAAAATATTTTCAGCTCAGGAATCCATCAGGGTCGCCAATTCCCAACCTCACTAGCCATGAGCCCTTGAGGGTGTATCTCCACCACAAGTGTTCACAACTAGGCCTAGTGGGACTTGGTTTGGAGACCATTGGACCCCAGCAGAGACGGTTATTATTTCCACTTGTGCTGGGTTCTTCTATTTCATCTACCTGTCGACCTCCATTAGTCGACTCTTGTTCTCTTCCAACCCGGATAGCATTATAGCATCCAAAGTCTAGGGAGTCATTCATTTTCCTGCCGTAACTGACCCTTATATCATTTATCCTGATACCCTCATTCTTCGAGGGGGTCAGCCCTCTTCTTTTAGTTTCATAACATCTAATGCCTTCTACACAAGGCCTTAAAGGAGGCAGGGTGTGTGAAGCTCTACCACTCGTAATGAACCCTGGATAGGGCTACACCTTCGAGATCCATTTTCCCCTTTTTGCATTGACTTTGGGGTGGACCCTCTCCTCTTTCCCTTTTCTACCTGCCTTTAATGGCTCTAGTAGTTTCCAAGTACCTCAATACTCATTCTTCGAAGATTGATTCTTGTTTTAAGGGGATGAACAGCAAGGTCATCTGCCCGTCGAAGATAGAGGGCATTTCTTTTCCGTCATGTATTTCCCTTATTCGTTTCTTTCTTTTATAATTGTTGTTTTCTTCTTCTAGTAGCCTACATAAGTTAGTTGTAAGTTAGTAATTAGTTAAGCCTAGCTGTAGATTTCATTTCTTCATAATTTCTCATCATCACCTAAACCACTAAGGGTAGATGACCTAGATATTTCACCCCTTTATACAACAATTAATTTTCTCCATCATTGAGAGTGTATCGATATCTAAGGTGCACCGTGGCTGGTGGGACAACACACACCCTACCACCTTTACGGCCTCTTAGAGAAGGCAGAAAAAAGGTCAAAATGAGGTCTGATCCTACAAAAATTAGGGCATCAGGAAAGAAAATAACAAGAGCCAATTAAGGCAGGGAAATGAAGGACATCCCAGGCCTCCGATACCCTAATAACGTTGGGGGTAAGAGTTGACATGAAAGATATAAGAGAGGAGCTCAGCTCAAGGAAACTGAGCTGGGGTCCCATAGTCGCCAACCCACATCCCACTAGTTGTAACCAATTTGATAATAATTTAAGTGATCTGAAGCTCTCAGGAAAAAAAATGAAGACTACAAGCAACAGAGCGATCAGAAGGTAACCATTTGCTTCCTCTCTTGTCACCTTCTCTGGAAATTCCACGTAACCACTTCTCAAGCAATGAATTGTCCGATTGTATCTCATGAAATTCCCCGGTATTCTAACTTGCCCAGTTCTGATTTACAAAAGGGCACGCAACAGTACTACATTATAAAATCATTCAGAATACATTCCAACTTTGCCATTAACATCAATACAAAACTTATGTCTGCCTCAGTGACTTGGTGCTGCTTCCTAGCGCCTTTATTTGGAAACGAGGTTGTACGCATAAACCAATGCCGTAATCTTTGAATGGGCAGGCAGTGGCTGCATCAGACTCAAGCCTACTGAGTCCACACACTTCGTGACGTAGCACGTGAGAGGATGGAGAGGGGATAACTGAAGGTATTCGTTGCCATGGCAACGTTAATAACAAAGCGGGCGATTTTTGATGAGTCCTCACGAGCATCCAGTGCGCTCTACCGACAAGGAGAGGAACTACACACATTTTCTCACGATGGCAAAACATTAGTTGCGAGGAGAGAGAACATCATGGCTGATGAGGAGGGAGGAGGGTGGCAGGGCGGCGTCCTTGAGTCCAGTAACACCGGCCGCCTCTGGTGTCCAGTCCTCGGGTCGAACTTCGGGGAAGTAAAAGTAACGAAACAATTACAACGAAAGGAAATCCGACACAGACAGTGGTTAACAAGTGACTGAAACAATGCCTGCCTATACGAGAGGAATTCTGTCACTTGTGTGGTGTATTTTGTAGCCACATGTTGGTGACGGGTGTTTTATAGTAAAGTATCGAGAGCTGTAAGATATTGTTTGTAGTTTTTGAAATGTATGCATGTTTGACGCATTTGCATTGAGTGTTTGCACGGACTTTAAAACAATTTGGTATGTGCTTCTACCCTGCGAAAGAAGACCATGGAAAGGGTAAAAACAGTAAAATTCCACACGCGACACGCCGCGAATACTTTTTAATTTAGATTTATTTTATCAAAGTAGATAATAGAAAATAAAATAATGCAAAACGAAATTAAATAAGTCACTCTGACAAATACAAGATTGTTACTAGGAACTTCAGTTATACACAGCACAAAATTAAGTTCTTTTGACAGTACTAATTTCTGAATAGGAACTGTAAGCTAGTCATACACAAAATAAAATAAGTCACTTTGTTAATACTAGATTGTGGTTAGAAACTTTAGACACACAAAATAAGATAAAACAAACAATAATCAAGGATTTATTAATTTAAATCTTCACTAGGGAACTCATCTTCTCTTTAATTTTCTCTGCTTCAGAATGGGCGTCGTTCAATATCTTTTTTTTTTTCCAATTCCTGGAGATCTTTCGTGGCTTTTCTATCGACTGCCACCTTAGCCGTCGCTTCGCACCTGTTTTGCTTCCTTGAATACAGCGTAGGAATTTCGTGCAGTATGTACTCTTGCTCACGGTTATCTTTTCTACTCCACCAGCTGCCATCACAGCGTCCTGAACAGTATGCATGCCAAACAGATTGGCTTCTTTGTGATTGACGAGCATGCACTCGTTGTTCAGGGAGAAACATCTGTCTAGAGCTGCTTTGTTGTGATACAAAATCAGTATCATTTTAACGAAGCTTGTGAGATCGTTTTTGGCAGGAACAGAGGAAGGTGCTGAAGCCACTAATTCAGACCACAGCACGTCGAGCCGTGGCTCTTTTCCGTCGAACTGCTTCAAACGCAAAGTGACGGAGGGCAGTCTCAGAAGTGCGGAGTATCAGCTCTTGATGCAGTCAGCCATTGCGCCAGAAAGCAAATTCTTCTGATTACAAAGAATTTCCAGGGCAATGACGATCCTAACTTCTTCCAACTTAGGAGTTACAGCGACCCCTATAGGGTCCAGGCAGAAAATAGCACGGGTCATCTTGAGAGCAAGAGGTGACCTCTCTTTGATTTTTTCAGCCATAGGATACGAATGTACAATTTTCGGCAGTTGGTGCGAAATTGCAGCACATCCGCGACTGGAATTTTCTGATGAGCTGTTAGCTTCTTTAAGGGCTACTCTTGTCAAGAAACCCAGGTCTCCTCTGTGAATACCAATGCGGACTGATTCCTGTATGTCACTGTAAGCAACGAGCGCGGCGCGCGTTGCCCCGCGCGGAGTGGGTACGGCCGCAGTCGGCCAGGCAAAGCATGCATGCGACGTTGGCAGGGTTCTCATCCCGCTTGGCGCTCTATCGGTGGCGCAAAGTGCAGGTGTCAGCGCGGTCTGCAGGCGAAATAGAAGACTGAGAGTTCGGGGACTAAGTCAGGCATTATGAGACTTTTCAAGATTTTCCGTATCAAGTTCGAATTTTCCGTATAATTCCCGTATTTTTCCCGGGTCACTAAAATTCCCGTATAATTCCCGTATTTCCCGTATCGCTCGACACCCTGCATTCACTTACTCTGCTCCCTATGTAGGGGGTAGAAAAAGTTATATCGATAACTTCCTTTCTGTTTTTAATCACAAAGGTTGGTTTATTTCCTTTGTTCATTATGTTCAAATTACATTCCAGAATGAATTCTAACAGGGACTCACCTCTGGGGTTGTTGTTGGTGCTTCCCCAGGCCAGGTTATGTGAGTTGGCGTCACATCCTAAAATTAGGTGTTCACCTTCTTTATCACACCTTGCTACCAAGTCCATTATTTCCTTGGTTGGTGGTAACTGTTCATCATCATAGGGAAGGTATGCAGATCCAGGGATGATTCTCCTTGACCCTTCCTTTGATGACGTCTGAATTGCCACTGACGTGAGGTCTCTGGAACAGAAATCCATCAACGGCAGTATCTTTATTCCTTTTTTGGGAAGTATACAGGTTCGGGGAGTCTGGTTTGTCCGACTGAATATCAGTTCACCTCCAACCCCTCCCAATCCCTTTATTTTGCCTTTTACAGCCCAGGGTTCCTGAGTGAGAGCCAGGTCACAGTCTCTCATCATCACGCACAGTGCTGCCGAGGCAGCACTGCTATGCTGAAGATTTATCTGGACCACTCTCATTCGCACCCTTGGGTCTGGGTTTACCCTTTAATGGTTTAAAGGTTACTTGACTTAGGCTGCAGAAGATCTTACATTGTTTGGCTTCTAGCTTTTCATATGAGTCGACGTCCACCGAGAAAGCCAAAGTTTGGCCTTTCTTGGTCACCTTTCGGCTCATAAGTTGCCATTTACTTACCTCAAGTCCTGAATTCTGTGCCTTCAGTCTCTTTTTGATGGTTTCCATATAATTTGTAGCTGGGACCCAGACTAGGACCCTTGGCCTCCTTGGAAGATCTTCGGAGTCTACAACTTGTAACTCCATTCCCTCCCAAGGACTGCCAAGTCTGCCTATAGTTACAGATAACCAGTGTTTTATTTGTTCGTTCTCACAGGGTAACCAGAGGATACCCTGTGAGAATTTATTGTCTAGAAATTATGGTGACACCTGTTCAGGATTATCATCCAACATTCCCAGAATTTTTCCTTTCTCCAGTTCTGCTTGTTCTTGGTTAAGTTTTTGTTTTTTGTCATGACGGCTACCTTAATACCTTTAACAGCTTCCCTGTAGCTCAAAGGTTGAGTTGGTTCATTCTTTCGATGCTTAGGTTCTCGCTGTTTAGGGGTACTTGATTTTGAGCGAGGTCTTTTGTGAGTTGAGGTCTTTTCGCTCCTGGACGGTTTGTTTTCCGTCCAGGTCCCTTCTCTCATCTTCCTTTCCCTCGTTTGTTTTTTCTTTGTGCTCCAGAGAGTTTCTTAGGTATGATCCCAGTTCCTGACGTACCTGGTACTGTAACCACTCCTGGAGTTATTTCAGTCACCTCCATTGTGGAGTCTTCTGATACCAACAAGTCTGTGGATGAGTCCATTCCTTGTATCGTCACAGTTGAGTATTATTATAATTTTTGTAATGTTTTTTAACTGCGCAAAGGAAAATACTTCAGGGTGGGTGGGACTGTGTAGTAGAATTAATTCTGTTTCAAATGCCTCTACACATAAATCCTTTCTCGAGAAATGCTTGATAAAATGGTGAAAACCACTCAAAATCTGTCCAGTGGTTTATAAGGTACTAGCAGTAGTGCCCGGCTTCGCCCGGTGGATTTATTTGTTTTATGGATGATGAATGAATACTACTACAGAACTGGCAAATGATATTAAAACTAACAGAAAAAGAAATATATAACTTTTTGTGGTGGTGGTGGTGGTGGTGGTGGTGGTAGTGATAAGTAGTAGTCTACAGTATAATTGACGTAACATTCAGGTCATTTTTCCATAATGATGCACTTTGGAAAATTTCGGCTGTCCCAAGCTCCTGAGGCAGCAATAGTGTCATTTATTGCCACATAGCGCTCAAGGATAAGGATCGGAAATATTGAAAGTAAATTTGAAAGCACCAACATTTATTGCAGCTGATAACTTCAATGTGAGGAAAGCAATGGCTAACTACCTCACTCCTCATCTTGCCTAGTACGCCTCAATATAGCGCTGTCTTGGGTTTTTGTGGGTATCTACCCACATAACCTAACGGTGGTGCTTTTTGAGGATCCAACCAGCCTCCGGGCTGACTACTTAACAGACAACTTCAATGTAATGCACTAACACCATCACACATATACAGAGGCATACTATTTTCATAATGATAACTGTTTTAAGGGGCCTAAGAAATCTTTTTGCACTAATTACTCCCCGTGACTGCAATTTATAAGCAGCGCAAGATGTAACTATTTTCGCAATTCTGCACTGGAACACTGGTAGGGGTGACGTGATGCAGCCCGAATTGCCAACCAACAATAGACTTATTAAAATATTCATATAGGTACACTACTACGGACATGTTCTAGGGCCTAAAAACGTGGTTCTCAAGTTCATTTTGTCTGTTATTCTAAATGTAGGGAATGGAGAGGGTTGTCCAAACTATCAAGTGGACAGTATTACCAGCAGCATTTCAAAGGGTAAGAATGTAAACTTTGGTGCAATTAGGTGAAACGGTGTAGATATGTGCAAAAGGGCCTAATTGCAGGCAATGGAGTGGTCTGTCCAAAAATTCGAGTGGACAAACCCACAGGGTTCCTAAGGGTAAGTATACAAAATGTGATTCAGATCGGTGAAACGGAGTCGATTTGTGCCAAAGGGCCTAAATGCAGGGAATGGAGTGGTCTGTTCGGAATTTCATGTAGACAGTGTTACTCGTCGGGTTCCAAAGGAGAAGTATTTAAATTTTGGTTCTGATCGGTGAAACGATGTAGATTTGTGCCAAAGGGCCTAAATGCAGGGAATGGAGTGGTCTGTCCGAAATTTCATGTAGACAGTCTTACTCGCAGGGTTCCAAAGGGTAAGTATGAAATATTTGGTTCAGAACGATAAAACGGTGTATATTTATGCCAAAGAGCCTAAATGCAGGGAATGGAGTGGCAATGGAGTGGTCTGTCCGAAATTTCATGTAGACAGTGTTACCCGCAGGGTTCCAAAGGGTATGTATGGTGAGTATACAAATTTTGGTTCAGATCGGTGAAACTGTGTGGATTTGCACCTAAGGGCCTAAATGCAGGGAATGGAGTGGCAATGGAGTGGTCTGTTCGAAATTTCATGTAGACAGTGTTACTCATCGGGTTCCAATGGGTAAATATTTAAATTTTGGTTGCTCGCAGGGTCCCAAAGGGTAAGTATATAAATTTTGGTTCAGATCGGTGAAACGGTGTAGATTTATTCCAAAGGGCCTAAATGCAGGGAATGGAGTGGTCTGTCCGAAATTTCATGTAGACAGTGTCACCCGCTGGGTTCCAAAGGGTATAGTGGGTATAGAAAATTTCATTCAGATCTGTGAAACGGTGTAGATTTGTATAAATAAGAGATAGACACACCTGTGGCTTCGGTGGCATAGTTGGTAGCATGCTGAGCTTCTATTCCCAAGATAGCGGGTTCAAACCCGGCCGAATCCATCAGATTTTTTAAGAGCTTTAAAAATCCCTCGGTGTGCCTTCCTTCGGAGGGGAAGTAAAGCCGGTGGTCCCATGTCATAGATTTATGGCATGTTAAAGAACCTTCTACTAATTACACCTGTGTGAAGCTAAATTGTATAGGTTAAGAATGTAAACAACGCTCTTATGTTCCTACGTTTGTTGCCAAGAGCTGACTGTGGTGGCATCTAGTAGCTAAGTTCTGAACTAGGCCTAGTAGTCGTTTACGGTTGAGTTTGGCGGCAAAAGTAGGTACTATTTGAAAAATTCAAAGTTGCAGTCTTTATTTGAATTAAATAAGGAAGGAAAGGAAGGAAGATTGTAGTTTTACGTGACCGTGAATCTTGTGATTATGAGCCACGGGACCTCCTTTTAACGTGGAATCCGAACCACAGGACATGGCATTTCACTTCGAAAATCTCACATGCATTGACCGGGAATCGAACCCGGACTGCCTTGGTGAGAGGCATACAGCTAGACCGCTGAGCCACCACGCCCCATTGAATTAAATAAACAGATACACACACTAATACAGCCATCACAATTAACAGCGGTTATCAGACAGATTCTACACACACCCAAAGTACACGGGGCTACATGACTGCTTTGTCGCAGCCCCTAAACTGAGGAACCAACCAACCAGACAGACACACCAACATTGAGATTTATTATAGACTAACATCGCTCGGCGTTGACCGTGTTTTATAGCACAAATTTCGGTTTTACTCGCTATCCGTTGGAGATATACGAAATGTGATAAGGACCTTTTGGATAGAAAATTAAATTTTAAACCTTGTATATGCCATCAAAAGTTTGATATTTCTCAGCGTTCTATTTTTATTTGAAATGGAAATATAAAATTTTGAAACCAAAGGGTGTAGTGACATCACTAAAATGGTCGCCATCTTTAAATAGTGCAAAATATCGAAATCAAAAGTAGCCGGTATGTTAACTAGGTAAATCAGTTACATATATTCAAAATTTCTAAATTGGACCAGTGGTTCTTGCGTGATTAACACACAGACACACACACACAGGCACACACCATCTCATTTTTATATATTAGTATGGATTTCCCGAACAAATACACAGACTGACAAGACCTATACTAGGTGTAGATAAGATGCTGAGAGATATTTTAAAATCTCAATAATATGTTTTTAAGGGATATTTTATGAGCACTAATCATTGTTCAAAATGACCTGTGACAAAGAGTGTGGCCACTATCAACCAAGACCCAAGGGCATACAGAGGCCATCATCTTATGGCATTTCAGCTGTGGAGTTACGGAGGGTGGAGGTGTGATTTAAGTTGCTATCTCTGAAGTGTATTCCTGTGAGAGTGTGTAAAACATCAAACAGTATAATAAGAGACTATATTTTTTAGAGACCAAGAATACCCCTTCTTTATGGACTGGAGATATCGGCAGGATTTTGAACCTATCATTTTTTAAATTAGGAAGCAACTTTGTTTATGCAAACAGAAAAAATCAAAAATGTTACTTGTATAAATTGAGTGTTGAAGATTGAAGTGTTACTTATACACACCAGCATGTGGTGTTTGATTCTCACTACCTGTAATCAGTAGCCTATCCTACTTAAGATTCTTTCTCTTACTGTCATGGAAACTTAATGTGATTTATTTAAAATGTAATTTGTACTTTTTTTTTAAAGAATTTTTGCAGCAACCAGTGTTACAAAGCGGGCAAATACATTAAGGACCAATTACTGTCGAGTCCACTATGGCTGCGTGACAAAGAAGAAATTCCTGTGTTCAAAATATTACCTCATGGCACATTAGGGTAAGGGCCATTTCAAATTTCTCTAACTGATGTAGGGTATATTAACTTTTAAAGTAAGAGTTAATAACTCTTATAACTTAATATAAGAAGACAGGATGTCAGCCCTGTCAATATTCCAGAAGGTTAGAGACAATCAAACATAAATATGGTATACAAAGCCAAGGAAGACAGAGAAGATCCCGACTCATATAGAGGTATTGATTGCACTTGAAAACAACATCTATAAGGCCTTTGCCAAGATACTTGCAAACAAAACTCGTAGCAGACGCTGGAGTGATGATACCTGAGCAGCAGTAACTCTAGATCCAGTGAGGAAGTTTGTTATGTAATTAGACACCCAATCTTCTATGGCACGTTTATTGATATTAGGAAAGCTTTTGATTTTATGAACAGAGAAATCCTGCTTCAGAAACTGGATGATATGATAGGACTGGATAACCCATAGATAGAGCTCAATAACATCCTTGCATACAATTGAGTGACAATTCAAGATGGAAAGACATCATCAGCTAACGCAACTCAAAGTATGGGGTCCTCCAAGGAGACCCTCTTAGCCCTGTTGGATTCAACATCACCTTGGCAGGCATAATTGAGATCATCCATAACACTTCAGTCACAATGTTCGTATTTGTGTGCTGATGACTTGGTCATAGGGTTAAATGACAAGGAACTGCAATATGTAATGAGCAATTTTGAGCATCATGCTGCCAAAAATAGCTTGGAAATGACCAAAAACAAGACAGTTCAAATGTTATTTAGAAAAGGGGGAAAAATCAAGGCCACCAATAAACTGGAATGTGGACGTAAGATTTTGGAAGTCGTGAGCTCGTTTAAATACCTCGGCGTTATACTTCAGCCTTCAGCTACCTTCTTTAAAAGCCATGTAAAAGGCAGATCTTCAGCAGTAATCTGAAGTATGTATGACATCATGGAACCCACAAGGCTATTGTTAAGCACAACCATGATTTTATTTCATGTCAAAGTTCTCCCTATCCTTACCTATGAATTAGAGACCATTTGGGAGTATCTAACAGTATCTGATCTACAAGCTATTGAAAACAATAAAGGTAGATTTTTGAAAAGAACACTTGAGATCTCCAAGATGTCGCCCTCAAGACTGGAGTATGAACTGGCTTTAGAAACACTCCCAGTAGAGGACTTAAGAACCAGAATGCTACTTCAATCCACAAGACAGGAGCAGGATCTTCTTCAGAACAGACGAAAGAAACTATCTAACATCGACCCGGCAGATACCATGATCAACTGCTGTTGGATGGGGTCAAACAATGTTATGAGGAGTGCTTTAAATCGGTTGGCAATACACGCCTTCCATTACAGGCTTTGCTCTCGGCATGGATATCAATTATCGTCTATTGAATGTGTATGCATGCTGTGTAGAATTCAGTGTGAGCGTTATCATTTCAATAGTTGCACAAAGAGAACAACATCTCTAATGGATTTCTGCAAAACCTAATGCACATTTTTGTGTTATTTACATTCATTCAGCCCTGTCAAGACAAATGTTAATAATTAAAATACTTATGTGTTCTTATTTTAAGTTATAAGGTTTATTAACTTCATTAATTTGTCAATTCAGACCAAACAACATGACTAATACCATGAGGAACTTTTAAAGTAAGATCATGTTATGAACTGTACTTCAATAAATGTTGATATGCTGCATTAGGCTGGCTGTGTGGCTCAGCGGTAACATTCTCACCTGCTGGGCCCTGAGTTAGAAAATTAAATCCTGGTGCAGCCAGTTGGCATTTGAGTGTGCGCAAATGCGAGGGAACGGTGTCGGTAGACTTACTGGCAAGTAAAGACCCCCATCAGGGAAAAAATAAACGGCACACCGGCATCTCTAAAAGCCACAGTTGTTAAAAGGGACGTAATAGTACATTATGCAACGAGCCTATAATGGCAATAATTAAGACACGAGTATGTTTATAAAACAAGCTAAGCGAGTTTTATAATTTCCATACGAGTGTCTTAATTACCATTATAGGTGAGTTGCATAAGACTGTTTATGTTCGACAATAATTATAACTATTTTATGTTCGAACATAAATATTCATAAATATCTGTCGAGATTTCACCAGTTTTATGTACTGAACAGAGTGCATGGGACGCAGAGAATACCTTGTATTTGGCCATGGCCTCTTGGAATACCTCACTATGACACTTGCCACGCAGTGAAATTTAAAATAGGGTGCCATGGAAGTGTGCGCAGGTGTGATGCTATCCTCACCTAATTGGTCACACAACTGTTTCTTGAGCTCTGATTGGTGGGAGAAACTGTATCATAATGAAAACTTGTACTATAATGAGCTTCATTATAGTACAGTTTTCTGACATATAATATTTACATTTCGCCAATAACATAATTATTAAGATTGATATGCTGTATTTCTCGGGTTTCTTCATTAATCTGATAAGACACTTTAATATTGACAGAGTGCAGCCAGTAGCATTCTCTTGTGAAAGAGAGGAAATTGGTGAAACAAAAGCTATTTTAAAACCATTTGGGCTGCTGGTGAGGTGCAAAGGCATTGCTTCACATTTTTCTCCGTGGTTTTAGTGCTCATTTTGCCGAAAAGAAACAGTTGGTAGGATGTGGTCATATTGGCTCTAAATATTTATTATTATTATTATTATTATTATATTATGTTACTTGACTCTTAGAACATCATCTGGCAAATGTATGTCAACTATACAGATTATAAGAAATCCAAGCATAATCACCATGCAGTAGACTCCTTCATACAACGCCAATGCTTGATATAGAAATTGGTATGATCTTCACCTTTCCAATTTGCCATTGCTTCCTGATAGGCTCCACTTTACCAAACACATAGCAACTCTGAACATGTGGGAGGAGCCAGATTCACTTGCTCGCCAGTAGCATAGCACAGCGTTGCCTAGATAACTGAATATACTAGGTTTGCTGTGACGTACGAAATCTTTATTTCTCTCTGCGTATGAATATCATTAAATATTAAATTATTTTGATGGAAGCCTCCGTGGCTTAGGCGGCAGCACGCCGGCCTCTCACCGCTGGGTCCGTGGTTCAAATCCCGGTCACTCCATGTGCTGGACAAAACGGAGGCAGACAGGTTTTTCTCCGGGTACTCCGGTTTTCCCTGTCAAAATTTCATTCCAGCAACACTCTCCACTATCATTTCATTTCATCTGTCATTCATTTAATCATTGCACCAGAGGAGTGCGTCAGGCCTCGGCAGCCGGCACAGTCCATATCCTCGCCGCTAGATGGGGGGCTTCATTCATTCCATTCCTGACCCGGTCGGAGACTGGAAGCAGGCTGTGGATTTTTCATTAAATTATTTTAATGATCCTATGTTACATAGCTAAAATTTTGAAGCTGACCATACAAACGCTGTGATGCTACGACCAGCCGTTACAGAGAGATAACATCAGCCCTTGAACTGAAGGGATAACGTAGAGTGAGATAGATTAGGTGTTGAAATATTTAGGTTCGCCGGGGAAGGAAACGAAGAGTTCTTGGGGAAACACAAACTAGACTGACAGTATTGCTGTATCAATTCAGTGTACAGTAGTGAAGCTTTAAAAAATGCTGTGAGCTGAAGTTTTGAATTCATAACAATGTCACTTCACAAGCGTATGGCACCCAAAATGTTTTACACAGCCAGGCGAGAAATATTATAATTTTAAAGAAGATTTTGAATACAGAAGTACATGATCACACAAATATCTATGACAAGCGGTGTTATTGTGGTATCTGCAATTTTGTGTATACGTGTGTGATTGAGGCGATGAAACCCACCTCTCCTCAGTTTTACCCCACTAGACATAGTGTACCCCGTTCAAACCCTGAGATCAGAACTACATTTCTGGACTGAGCGGTAAAACGAATCCAGATTTCATGGGTGACAGCTAAGTATGTTATCCACTACACCGCAAGATGGTCCCCGAAATACGAACACTGATCCCATTGAATTATTTTCTGTATTTCTTTTACCTCATAAAGAGTCCACAAGCAATGTTACTCAAAATTACATGCAGTATTGATTTGGTCATGTAGAATAATAAGATTGTTTTTGTTGTTTCATTTGAGGAGCTTGGACATTTTGGTCGTTTAGCTCCATGCACTTGGGTGTGAGTAGAATTTTTCTGCTGACAAGTGTTATAGTGGTGCATGTATTAGTGTGTGTATGGTATTTGTAATTCAAGTGAGGATTGGGAAGTAGTGGCCATGGCCTTAAGTTAGGAACCATCTCAGTATTTACTTGGCGTGGAAATGGGGAAACTACGGAAAACCACTTCCAGGAGCCTAAGTGATTCCCGTTCCAGCCCTTAAACCAGAATTAAAATTCTTGGCAGAGCCGGGAATCAACCCAGACCTCCGGGGTGACAGCCAAGAATGTTAGCCGCTACACGTGGACACGTTCACGAATAAGTTTTGTGTCCTAACATTGCTCGTTGTGGTCCGTATTGACGTAATTTATTAAGTGAAATATTGAATTTCCGCCTATTCAATACAATTTTATACAAATTGTATGTACTTAAGGCTCTCGGTTTTCGTGAAAGATCCTTGGTGTCAGTTTTGCTTCACTTTATGATACCAAATGAGTAGCAAAGCACAGGAATTGCAAACATATTAACAGCTTTGATCAAATTTTTGCTGTTAAGGCTAGTTTTCAGAATCTGCATAACTCTAGTGACAAATTCATCTGTCAACTCTTGTTTGATTGCCGCATGATCAACCCGTCTTGCTTGTTTAATACCTTAATACTTGCTCTCTTTTTCAGTTCATACAAGCCTTCCTGTAGTATACCCCTGACTACCTTGAGTGCTCGACACTTATCGAGTCCAAATTCCATTTGTATGTCTCCTGAGAACCTCTCGACTGTTTTCATTAGCTGTTCTAGTTGAACAAGAGTCGAGGCATACTACTTCATGTCGTCCATATACAGAATGTGGCTGAGATTATTCAAAGCCTTATTTCTAACTCTGATGGTGAAGCCACAGCCAGTAGAATCAAGTAAAGTAGACAGAGGGTTCATCGATAACACAAGCCATAATGGGCTAAACGAATCTCCTTGGGAAATACCCCTTTTGATAGAAATTATATCAGTTTCAACATTTCACATGATTCAACTTGTACAACTAAAGCACTGCCAGGAGCCAGTCATGAGACACAGAATTGAACGTCTTTCTATAGTCAATATATTCTATTAAGAGATTTCGACGGTTCTTGTATGCTTGACCACATACCACTGAATCAACTATAAGCAGTTCTTTAATGCCATTAAAACCCCTTTTGCAACCATTTTGCTGCATAGCAAGAATGTTGTTATACTTGCAATGCATATACAGGCACGATGTTATAATTTTGCTTAATGTGAGAAGACAAGTAATTGGGCGATACCTGGAAGGGTCTTGTTCATTTTGTGGATCCTTGGGTATGAGATACGTTATACCTTGTGTCAGAAAGTTAGGCATTCTACCAGGATGAGAAATTACTTAATTAATTAGGTCACATGAATGCACCAGAACTTTTTGTACCAATAATTCTGAATTTTGTCAGGACCAGGTGCTCACCAATTGGGCAACTTTTTGATGCTGTCGCTTACATCCTGAATCCAAAATTCCTCATGCTGCATTTTGTCATACTGTTGAGTTGCATTTTCTCCTTCTCGCAGCCAACTCGCTTCAGAATTTTAGCTCACTGCAGTGGATAATTGGCAATCCCAAAAGTCTTGAACTTGTAGCATAGGATGGATATGTGTTTCGTTCTTGATGTAAGCTTACATTGTTGTGTTCAATAGAAGGTCTTTTCTGATTTGGTAAACAAAGAATTGTCTCGCTTCCTCTTTTGACTCGTCTTGGTACCTGGCAAGTCTAGCAGCCAGTATGGACAGCTTTTGCTTCAATGTGTCAAGACACTGTTCAGCACTAACATTAGGCTCATGATGATGATGATATCCGTTCAGTCGAATCCGACCATCGGCGATTCTATGAATCATCACTCTTCAAGTTGTCCTGTGCCACACTGCATTCTTTAGTTGATCCAGTGTGAGATTAGAACCTATTTTAATGGTGCTCAACCAACGTGTCCTCTGGCGACCTGGTCTTCGGGTACCACTGATCATTCCTAGTATGATCGCTTTTTCTAATGCATCTGGTCGCATAACGTGGCCAAAGTATGCTAGCTGCAACTTCATAGTCTTGACGACCAATGACATACAGGGCTTGATGCACTCTAATACTGCCTTATTGGTGACTCTTGCAGTAAATTAACATGTGCAGATACTCAAGGTCAAGCGATGTAGCATTATGCTTCAGTAAGATCTCACAGTTCATCACATCTGCACCAACTTCTCAGATGATTTAATTCGAGGAAGCTTTGGCCTGCATGTGGGGTCGATTTCAGAAAAACTCTGTTACCGCAGCTGTCATTCCAACTCAGGATATTAGTGAACTCTGGTGTTGCATTTGGAGTTCCCGATTGAATATCATTCCTCACTGAAGATATACTTGCAGAAAACGAGAAAGCCATACGTAACTCGAAAACTAATAAAGCCGCAGGATCTGATGACATTCCAGTGGAACTCATTGAACTTCTTGATGAAGAAGGAATCAGCATCTTTTTATCACAAACTTTTTAACAAAATTTATGATACAGGTCAATACCCTGCACAATCGCTGTTATCAACCTTCATTCCATTACCTAAGAAGAAGAATGCGCGGAAATGTGAAGATCATCGAATCATTAGTCTTATGAGTCATTCCTTAAAAATATTTCTGAAAGTCATCCATAAAGGTTGTATGGAAAATGTGAGCCCTTCATGGGTGAGGCACAGTTTGGGTTTCAGAAAGGTTTTGGTACAAGAGAAGCAATAGTTGCTCTACTGGTTCTAGTGCAAAAATGCTATGATCAGAATATGGATGTAGGTCTTTGTTTCATTGATTATGAAAAGGCCTTTGATAGGGTACAACATCACAAACTTATGGTAATTCTAAGACTATTGAATATAGATCAGAAAGTTATCCGTTGTATAGAAAATTTATATTGGAATCAGACGGTACAAGTTAAGTTTGATAATGAGATCACTGACTTGGTTAATATTTGTAGAGGAGTCCGACAAGGGTGAGTTTTACCACCTCTGTTATTCAATTTGTACTCGGAGAGTATCTTTCAAGAAGCACTTGGTGATGTAGCAATAGGCATAAAAGTTAGTGGAGTCTTCATCAACAACATTCGCTATGCAGATGATACAGTCTTGATTACAGATAATTTGGATGATTTTCAGCATCTAGTTAACGTGGTAGGGGAATACAGCAACATGCTAGGTGTGAACATCAATACAAAGAAGACCATTTCATGACTTAAAAATAAATGCACATCTCCAATTTAATTACTCCTCATTACAAAAAGAGTAGATAAATTCAAATACCTTGGAACATGGCTATGTGAGGATTGGAGATCAGATATGGAGATACAATGTCGTATAGAGAATGCCCGTAATGTTTTTGTGAAATTCAAGAAAATCCTCATAAGTACGGATTTAAATCTAACCCTTAGACTTCGGTTTGTAAGCTGCTACATTTGATCTGTACAGTATAACCTGTCATATCCGGACTAATGTGGCGCAGGTAGCAGGTAGGGACCCTCTTCGGAGGTAGCCCTACCCAGGGAGTGGCGCCCCTGCCTATGTGAGTCCCAGAGCGCACTGGCCCGGTGTGTATCATCTGGTAAGGGTCCCAGCTCAGGGTTACAAGTGAAGACCTCAATGGCAGTGAAGGCGGAGAAGATGAACTTCGGTACGGCGGAGCTGGCGGATGGGGCACATGTGTTTAGGCCCAACGGCAAAGTGGGCGGAAGAAGAATCCATTACTTTTATGGTTCCCAACGGTCGTGAAGGTGGAAGAGGCCATGCCAGACGAATTGGCTGTGAAGGCGCACCTCAGTAATATTTTGAGTCTGCGGCAGTTCGTTGCAGTCTCTGTGTCTGGTCTTGCATGTCTCATTTCATATGTGCCGCAGGACACGACTCCGAGATCATAGTGAGAGGGTCACTTCCTGGCAAGTTGTGATCCACCCTAAACAAATACAAGCCAGTGGCATTTCTTCCATCAGTCACTTATTTTCTAAAGTCCAACGGCGATGGGATATGGATGGTGGGGGCAGGTTATGGGTGTAACTGGAAGCCCCTAGTTCGGACCTGCACGTTGGCAGCAGATGTGTGATGGTCGTCTTCCTGGGACTCTGTGGCTACTCAGGAGTTTGGTCCTGCATCTGTGTTTGAGCAGGCCTGTTTAGGATTACCGCTGCTCACCCCACATAGGGAAGGCCCTAGAAAAGGTGGGCTAAACATCGGAAGTCACATCTACTGTCCGGCTGGGCAGCCGCACCCAGCAGGTCACCCCTCATGCGGTCGAAAAACAAAAACTACCAAGTCAATAAGGACACATAATTTTATCATTGGAACATGGAACGTCAGAACTTTGCTTGACTTAAAAGATAACGACAGGCCTGAAAGAAGAACGGCTCTTATTACTCATGAATTATCCAGACTCAACATTGACATCGTTGCTCTCGGTGAAACCAGGTTGTCCAATGAAGGAAAAATTACTGAGTTTGGATCAGGTTATACCATCTTCTGGAAGGGAAAGGAGGAGGGAGAACATCGTATTCATGGTGTAGGATTCGTTGTAAAGACCAAGCTAGTTAATGATTTCCAAATTACTCCCACTGCAATCAGCGAAAGACTTATGACTCGCCGCATTCCACTCTCTGGAGGTTCATTCATGACTCTCATATCTGCCTATGCTCCAACTTTGAAGGCCGATGATGAAGTTAAGGGCCAGTTCTATGACCAGCTTGGCACAATCATCTCCAAGGTACTATCTACAGATAAGCTCTTACTCCTTGGTGATTTCAATGCAAGAGTTGGGAAAGATAACTGGCTATGGCAAAATGTGATGGGTAAACAAGGTCTTGGAACCTGTAATCCCAATGGACTTCTTCTTCTTGGTCTTTGTGCAGAACATGAACTCTTCATCACCAACACTCAATTCCGATTACCTGACCGCTTCAAGACCACGTGGATGCATCCACGTTCCAAGCATTGGCACATCCTTGATTACGTCATTACCCGACAATGTGATAAGAAGGACATACTTATTACCAAACAGCAAGGAATATTGACGATTGTTGGACGGATCACAAACTTCTCATCTGTAAACTCAGGATATCCATCAGCCCAAAACCACCAAGGCATTTCCAAACCCCATCCAGAGGAAAGTTTAACACCTCCAAACTTCAGGATGAATCTATTTCCACAAACTTTGAGAATATGATCAATGCCCAGCTATCAGATCATCCAGTTAAAACAAGTGACATTCGAGAAGAATGGACCAATCTGAGGGAGATAATCACTAAGTCAGCTGAAGAAACCATTGGTTTGGTAAAGCAGAAAAGTCAAGACTGGTTTGATGACAACGAAGAAATTTTGCGTCTCATCAACATCAAAAGGGAAGCCTATCTATCTCATCTTCAAGACCCATCCTCAAATACGAAGAAAGCTCTGTATTTAGAACTCAAGAGTAAGTGTCAGACACAAATAAGAGAAATAAAGAATACTTGGTGGCAGCGGAAAGCTGAGGAACTTCTATGCAGGGATTAAAGAGATATATGGCCCACTTCGTTCTTCATCAGGTACACTAAAAAGTGATGACAACTCTGCCACTCTTACTGACAGCCATGATATCTTAGAGCGTTGGAAGGAACATTTCTCCATCCTTCTAAATCGTCCTTCAACAGCTGCTGAAGACTTCCTTCGTGATGTGCCGAAATATCCTGAACAACCATGGATGGCTGTACCTCCTTCTTACACGGGATTCAGTGTAGCTCTCAATCAAATGAAACCAAGAAAGGCACCTGGCCCAGATAACATCCCACTGGAATTAATTCAAGCTGGAGGTCAGTCCCTCAAAACGCGGATTTTCACTCTTATTCTCAAAATTTGGGAATTAGGAGAAGTACCTGGTGACGTAAAGAACGCCACTATTATCACAATCTTCAAGAAAGGTGATCGTAGTGTTTGTGGCAACTATCGTGGTATATCGCTACTATCTACTGTGGGTAAAATTCTCACCAGAATTTTACTTAACCCCCTTCAGGTTATCTCAGATAAGATCCTCCCCGAGTCCCAGTGTGGATTTCGATCTTCCAGAAGCACAACTGACTTGATTTTCTGCATAAGTCAACTACAAGAAAAATGTAGTGAGCAACAGAATCCACTCTTCTTAGTCTTTTATGATCTGGAAAAGGCCTTTGACTCAGTTCCAAGATCTGCTATGTGGGCAGTGCTACAACACTTTGGCTGTCCTCGACGCTTTGTTGATCTAATCCAAGCTCTCCATGATGGCATGACCGGTCAGGTTTGTCAGCAAAATAAGATCTCTGACGAATTTCCTATCACTCATGGACTGAAACAAGGCTGCGTACTTGCTCCAACACTGTTTGCATTGTATTTGGCTGCAATGCTCTATAAATCGCCCAAAAACATCCCAGGTGTAGATGTCAGGTACCGATTTGATGGAGGGCTCTTCAACCTAGCTCGATTTCGCTCCAAGAAGCTAACTCAGGTTACGAAGATAACCAATATGTTGTATGCAGATGATGGGGCATCGCCTACACTCATGCCATTGGAGTTGCAACAGAGTGTTAATAGCTACAAGAATGCATGTGAACGTTTTGGTCTCACCATTAATGTTCAGAAGACCAAGGTTCTGGCACAACCCTCACCAGGCACTTCCCTTCCGCACTTCAACATTTCTATTTCAGATACTCCATTGGAGCAGGTAGACCACTTCTCGTATCTGGGCAGTCTGCTATCTGTACACGGCAATTGTGGGCAGGATGTTGAGAAGAGAATCGATGCTGCCCATGCGGCGTTTGGGAGACTATCGCACCGGGTCTTCTTGAATAAAGATCTGACCGTGAAGACGAAGCTCATGGTGTACCAAGCTGTTGTCATCTCAACATTGTTGTATGGCTGTGAAACCTGGACCCTCTATCGACATGACTTCCGAAAGCTTGAGCGCTTCCATCAACAGAAACTTCGATCCATCCTTAAGATAAAGTGGGAAGACCACATCACCAATCTTGATGTTCTTGAGAAAGCGCTTGTTAATAGTATAGAATCATCCATCATTGGTCATCAACTTAGATGGATTGGACATGTCCATCGGATGGATGATACGAGACTACCACGCCAGGTTCTGTATGGTGAACTCACCTCCGGCACCAGACCTCATGGAGGCCCTAAGAGACGTTACAAGGACCATTTTAAGCAGAATATGAAGTTGACAGGACTCAATCCACAAACCTGGGACCAGCTTGTTAAAGACCGTTCAACTTGGCGCCAGACCATCCCGGCTGCTGTCAAAATGTTTGAAGAAGAACGTCGTAGAATTGTTAAGGCCAAGCGACAAGCACGAAAGCTCCGTGCAGCACAGCCACGCCCTCCACCAACAGTTCTGTGTGATCTGTGTGGACGTTTGTTTCATGCACGCATTGGGCTGTTCAGTCACCGCAAACATGCCCACAGACCTCAACCTTAGATTTTTTTAGACTGTTTTGGAAGAAGATGTATACTCGGAAACGAGTTAAAGCCGACGACGAATGTGGCAACCGGCCGATCCGGATATGGAAAAATCCGGATATCACGATAACAACGGTAAACAATAACAGTAACAACAGAAACACACTCGCAAAACAAACTGTCGCTTCACGACTCACGCACAGACTGAAGGGTAGAAAGAGAGGCAGCCTCGTGTTGACGTTGGTGGCAGGCAGGCAGAAGCCGTGAATGGAATATCGCTTATTCACACAAAGGGATGAGTTTCCGGGAAGATGTCGTTGACCAAGTCAGGCCACAACCCCTCGCGGTCAAGCACGCACACAGCCTTCCAGCGCTGCAACTTTCACTCGTCCTCCCTGGCTAGCACACTAATGTATCTTCGCTCTCAACTAAGACTTAAAAATTCATTCGGAGATGTGTCCGGATATGGGAGGGTTCGTATATCACAGGTCCGGATGTGACAGGTGTATTTATATATGGGTCTGAAGGATGGACAATAAATGCGGCAACAACAAAGAAGATAGAGGCCTTTGAAAAGTGGATTTACCGCAGAATGCTGATGATACCTCGTTCTGTACGAATAACTAATATTGAAGTACTGCATAGAATGAACAGACAACGAAACTTATTATGCACCTTTAAATGACGAAAAACTGTATACCTGGGACATATCTTACGGAACACCAAATATCGACTTCTCAAGTTGATACTGGAAGGAAAGATCGAAAGTTAAAGAAGAAGGGGCTGAAGAAGGATTTCCTGGGTGGATAACATAAAGCAGTGGACAGGATTACCCAGCATCGATACCTCGTTCTGTACGAATAACTAATATTGAAGTACTGCATAGAATGAACAGACAACGAAACTTATTATGCACCTTTAAAAGACGAAAAACTGTATACCTGGGACATATCTTACGGAACACCAAATATCGACTTCTCAAGTTGATACTGGAAGGAAAGATCGAAGGTCAAAGAAGAAGGGGCTGAAGAAGGATTTCCTGGGTGGATAACATAAAGCAGTGGACAGGATTACCCAGCATCGATAAATTATTCCACATCACAGTTCATAAGCAAAAGATGCATCATGTGGTCGCTAACATCCATTAATGGTTAGGCATCCGAAGAAGAAGAAGAAGAAGAAACATGAATTGAGAAGTGCTTATTCATTTGAATTATGGTTCTTGACTGCTGTGCACAAGGTTGAGGGATTGAATCCCAGCGCAGTCAGTTGGCATTTTGAGGTGCTTAAATGTGTGAGACCCCATATCAGTAGATTCATTGATACATTGAAACAAACCTGAAGATGCCCTTGAGAGGAAGAAGTGGCAAACAACAACCAAGCAAGAAGACCCTGTGCCAATGTGCGAAATACGCTAGGAGAGAAGAATTAAAGATTCCTTTCAGGATAAAATTCTAGAACATCAGCAACTCTTTAAGTCGCAGTAGTTAAATTGTACATAAAACATAACATTATTGTACAAACTTGAATTCAATAATATCTGTTTTCTTGTTATCCAGTTATTTCCCTTCAGGAGATGAAATTAGCCTTTTGTTAGTCTCTTTTTTTAATTTTAATTTTGTTCTGAACTCTTTCAGTTTTTCCACTTCCTTAGTTTTTCTTCTTGTGACTTTGACTTTATTTTTCAATACGATTTCTTTTGTTTTCAGCACTGGAGCAGGAGAAGAAGTTGTATTTGGCCAAAATAACAACAGTTTGAAGGTTGAGGTGGCCCAACTCCAAGATGAAAAATTCACATCTGTGGCTCAATTTGCTCAAGATTCACTCTCTAGACTATCAAAAAAAATTGACAAATTGGAGAAGGAAGAGATTAAAAATGAATTATTTGAAGAAAAAGAAGAAGAAGGGGTGACAAAGTCAAATGATGAGAAAATAAACTCCTCAAACAAAGAGAGGAAAAGTGTACGATTTGAAGATGAAGTTGACAATTTGAATGACAATAAAACAGATACCATTAAAGTAAAATGTGAATCCAATGTTGAACGTAACCATGCAACTGTGGAAACTAATTCATCAAACGAGGAATTTTCCTCAAAAGGCATTCGGGTGCAAGAAAGAGACACTTCTCTTGAGTCAAGTAGCATGGTATTCCCTATCATAGGATCAAGTTTCAGAAATGAATGCAAAAATTGTAAGAAGGAAGAGGAAGTGTGTGAAAATAATCATTACATGCAATATGATAAAAGTAACATTTCAGTTAGTGACCATTTAGAGCCTAGCAAATCTCAAATACCAGGTAGAAGTAATTCATATGAACCAGTGATAGAAATACGTGTAAAAGAAACAGTACCTCAGAAATCTGATAAGAAAGTAAAAGTAAAAGAGAAAGGAAGCTCAAAGTTAAAGCATAAGGAAAAAGCAATTGACATTCCGCCAGTGACAAATTCCATTATCCACATTGAGAAATGTTTGCATGAATGGTTTACCTTGGATACCATGTGTTTTCTGTTTGGTGATGAGAAAGTGAAGGAGATGGTAATTGATAAAGGAGAATGTATCAGTGAATATTATAAAGCTGTTGGGAGCACAACTAGAGATGCAGCCATGCGTGAAAAATATGAAGCCATCTGCCGCCGCTTGAACCTTTTGGAATTGGAGGAAAACAAGTTTGATGTTGAGGCTCGGCAACTGAAACCTCTACCTGACTACACAGCTGTCAGGGAGGAGAGTAAAAAGATGGAGATCAAAGTAAAAGCCTTCTTCCATGGAACAACTGATTTTGAAATACCAAGAGAGAGTCAGCTTGAGATAAAAGAGAATGGAGCACCATCGGCTATATTACCTCTAGTAGATCTTCATGCACAGAATGCTCTGCGGAGGAGAATAATACTTGATCGCCTGAACAGAATGTAAGTTTCCCATAAGAGGTTTTTACAAAGGACATTTAAATAAAAACTAGAAAAATTGTAGTATGATGTAGTGCAAATATAGGTACACTTAAATTAAGGGGTTGGATACCGGTAGTATAGATCAGTGGTCTCAAACTCAGACATGGGCCCTTAAACAAATAATTAATGCTGTTAACAATTAATAATTGTTGTTTGAGTTTTCAGTTTTTGACTGGTTTGATGCAGCCGTCCATGCCTCCCTGTCCTGAGCTAATCGTTTCATCTTTACCACACCCTACATTCGAAGCAATCTGTTTAACATGGTCTACCCCTACTTGTCCTCGACCCTTCCTTCCATAACTAAGCTTGCTATTCCTGGATGTCTTGGTATGTGTCCTACCAACCTATCTCTTCTCTTCATTAGCAGTCGCCAGTGTACCCACAAGTTACCTTCAGAAACACAAACAGAAAAACGATAAATAAAAACAGAGAGCAACTAGGGTATGTGTGTGGAACGGCTGGACAAATTACCATACCCAGGATGCATTTAAATTGAGAGAAGAGCACTAAAACTAAACTTGAAGAAAACACGAATCACATTTCATAACATTAAATATAATTGAAGGAAAGAACATCTTACATGCATGTTTAAAAAAAGATGTAACATAAAAGGTAATAAATAGAACAAACAAATTGATAATCAAGAAGCAAGGAATCAATAAAATTAAGAAGGAGATGGAATTTAATTACCCAATTTCAATGAAGAAGTTCAATTATGCGAGAACCAATTATACCCTACATCAGTAGAATTAGATACCGAAGAAAAAATATACATTATCATCGTATAGGTTCGAAGAATGACAAGTTCAAACCACCAAGAAGATATCTCTTGGAAATTAATAAGATAATTCTTGAAATCTTTTAATTACTCAGGAGCAAAGGCAAGGTACGTGCGTACGGCATGAAAATCCAATATGACTGACCTCAAGTCGACATGAAAAAATTAATTACATTGTTTCCGAGAAAAACGAAATCAGATAACAATCCCGGAGAGTATCCAGGCAACGGACCATGGAAAAAAATAAAATACATATCATAAGTGGTGATATTTTAAACAGAGTCTTTAAGAGACCACGCTAACGAGACGAGGAAAAGGAAAATAAACTGTTACCAAAAAAATTTAAGGTTAGGAAAATTCCTCGCTCAAAACAAAATGAGATCTGAACATGACACAGCTCGGCACGTCAGAAAAAAAGAAAAAACACAACCCTCCCAAAATACATATAAATAAGTGTATTACATCAAGTTAAAAATAAGATATCGGAACTTTCTCTTCATGCTTAGGCCTACTCGGTTCTACAAACCAAGTGACTTACTAACGGCAAAATAAATGCCAACTGCGCTAAGATAATTATTCAACAGCTCAAGACTGCAACATATAAAATATGTAGAATAACACCAACACAAAATACTCGTATCCACGACCAATTCATCTTTTCAGGTCACAAATAGTTCCAATAACTTTTAACACATAACAAACCTTAATAAAGAGATGTATTCCTGTAGCCAAACTTCATACATTGCGTTTTCTTCATGTCTACATATTTAATCCGATGACAGATATTTCTCAACGGTGGGCGGTAAATGTAAATCACGTAGAGATGAAATAATATCGGGGAAAGGAAGTTTACCTGGCCTAACGGCCAGATAATCCCCGTTTTACACCAGAGATTTAGTTCTCACATCTTTCCTTCTTGCAAGAATTCCTTCAACTGCATTTGTTTATCTCAACAACCAGAACAAAATGGCGGCCGTTCGGGCTCGAACGGAGCCGATCGTGAGACCTCGTGTTCTCCAAAACTTAAGTGCCAACATTAGCCACACGAACGAGCCATCGACAAGACAGACACGCTGAAGGTTGCCGGCTCACTAGTTCGGACAGTCACCAATAGATACCGTGAAGATCAAGTTTGCAACAGCAGCCGCCCGCGGATACGACTGGAATGCACGTTAATATTTATTAACGGGTCATCTCTCCCCCACACAATGCTGGACAATAGGCAACAATTGTTCACAAGTTTATGGTTGGGGGTAAAAGATACACCGAGAAAATATGACCTGAAAACATACATCAGTTCTCACAACACCTAGTACACCAAACTGATCGTTCCATGATTAGATACACCCAAGTTTTTTCATGCATCTGAAAATCACCAACATGCGTAAAATTCCAACTCTTACTTGGCAGTAGTACAATCTTTTTTTTTTGATACAATAAAATACAGAAATGAGTCTTCATAGGATGGAGGAGACTCGGTCATTCTCAGTGCTGAGGTCACGGCTTAGCATCACGACGTCCGGGCCCTGGACATTCGCGACAGTCACAACGCTCTTCAAACAGGATGACGATATCACCAACATTTGATCTGAAATCAAATCGTACTCCGACAGCAATGGTCCATTTCTTTCTTCATCACACTTTTTGATTAACATCAGTTACGACAAGTCCATAGTTAAACATGATTTAGGAAAAATTTTGGCTACAGAATATACATAACTAAGTTTTAACTAAGGTTTCCCCATCAAATTTTTGAGATTCCTTGCTTTTACAAATTTAAAATACAACTTTATGATCATTAATTTGAAACATCACAACCTCTCTTAACATGAGACATATGCACCCTAAATATTTTCTTTTTCTGAGGGTCCTTTACAAGTAATGTCACCGGAGTGATAAAACTTATAATTTCACAAGGGCCACGGAATCTTGTGACTAGCTTGCCAGATTCTCTAGAACCAACTTCCTTAACAGAAAAATTCTTGACAAAAACCATGTCCCCAATCTGAAGTGACGTAGGTTTACGTCCTTTATTATACCTCTGCTGTAGTTTCTCGTGTGCCACCTTCATATATGTTTTGGCCTTTTTCCAAATAGAACGTACGTTCTCATTCATGACTTTATCAGGCAACAATTGATTAATAGTCCACAAATTAGATATAGGGGAATTTGGGACGAAGGAGAACATTAAATTGAAAGGGGTGGTACGATGAGATTCATGCACCGCAGTGTTGAACGAATAAGTTAACCAAGGAATGCAACTGTCCCATAATCTATGGTCCTTATGATGGTAAGCAATTAACGCAGCTCGAAGATTCCTGTTCACCCTCTCAGCATACGATCCTTTAGGATAATAGATAGAAGATGTCACATGGGAAATGGATAACTCGAAACAAAAATTGCGGAAAACATGTGATGTAAAGCATTTCGCGTTATCTGATACCAGAAATTGGCAGGGGCCAAAAACAGCAAAAATATGGTTAAGACATTTAATTACCGTTTCAGTGGTAGCTGAACGAGTTGGGAACAACCAGTTAAAACGACTGAAGCCATCCGTACAAACCAGTACAAAACGGTTACCCAGCTTCGACAGCGGCATCGGGCCGACAAAATCTACGAACAATCTTTCCATTGGTTTATCGGAAAGTTGAGACGATAACATTCCAACCTTAGTGTTAGGAGATGGTTTTGCCAATTTACATATTGTACAATTATTTACCAGTCTTCTGATGTCACCATCCATACCCTTCCAGATAAAATTTTGCCTCACCTTTAATCTGGTCTTATATACTCCTAAATGTCCACCGATAGGAGACTCATGAAAGTATTTAAAGATCTCGCCTACTAAAACAGTGGGAAGAACAATCTTAGGTGTTCTATCAGAACGGGCCAAACAACACAAGGTTCCATTCCTTAATGAATATGGTTTTACAACTTCACCAACCTCTAATTTTCTTATAATCTCACTTAGAACTGGATCTTCCTTTTGATATTCAGATACATCCCGAAACAACATGGGACAGTTAGACAGAATTACGTTTGACATGTTATGTTCCAAAATTGCGTTACACTTCACATTTTCCTCAACCTCAACATTAGTGTCACCATACATCCGACTTAAACAATCAGCGATGACATTTTCACTCCCTCGGATGTGACGTACAGAGAACTTAAAGGAAGAAATTCGAGTGGCCCAACGAGCTATTCGACCAGTTTTCCTAGGTCTGCCAAGAACCCAACTCAAGGCTTGGTTATCTGTTTCTAACTCGAAGGGTACATGTTCGATATACAACTTGAACTTTTCAAGAGCATCCATGACGGCCAAACCTTCGAGTTCATAAACAGAGTAATTTCTTTCTGCATCATTCAGAGTGCGGGAAGTGTATGCAATAGGTAATCTACCTTTTCCATGGTCTTGTAGTAACACTGCACCAACAGCACTATTGGAGGCATCAGTTTGCACAATAAAGGTTTTGGAGAAATCAGGGATGGACAAAATAGGTGCATTTATCAAAGCTAATTTCAAATCTTCAAATGCTGCTTCTTGCGAAGGACCCCAAACAAAATTAACTCCCTTCTTCCTCAACATATTTATAGGAGCAGCACGCTGAGCGAAATTGTTAATGAACTTACGGAAATAGTTCATCATACCGATGAACCTTGATACACCTTTAACATTCTTAGGGGGCTTAAAGTCACGAATCGCTTGGGTTCTCGAATGATCCACAGAAATTCCAGACGATGTTACGATATGTCCCAAAAATGAAATCTTGGGTTTAGCAAAGGAAACTTTAGATGGTTTTACGGTAAGACCAGCTTTCTTTAGACGAGACATAACCTCACCAATATGTTCCAGATGATCATCAAAGTTCTCACTGAATATGACTATGTCATCTAAATAATGATACACAAACTTGAACTTGATTCCATCAAATACCATATCTAGCAATCGGCTTAGGATGGCCGCACCCGTGGAGATCCCAAATGGTAAACGGTTAAAATGAAAGAGATTCCAGTCAGTGGAGAAGGCTGTTAGATGTTTAGAATCTTCAGTTAATGGAATCTGAAAGTACGCGCGATTCAGATCTAAAATCGTATACCAGTTAGTACCCCTAAACCATGCAAAGCAAGATCTCAGATCAGGAAGCGGGATGGACTGCTGAATAACCTTTTTATTAAGAGCTCGATAATCAACAACTGGGCGAAATTTACCGTCAGATTTAGGCATCAAGAAAATAGGTGACGAATACGAGGAAGTAGACTTACTAATGATCCCTTCATCTAACATCTCGTCGATTATCTCTTTCAAGATTTTCATCTTGGGAGGGGCTAGTCTATACGGTGGCGAACTGACTGGAATATTATCAGAAACAACAATCTTGTATTCCAATAGATTGGTCACCCCTAACTTATTCGTCAAAACCTCAGGGAAGGATGAACACAGTTCACGAAGTTTATCAGCTTGGTCAGGTTTAAGATTTTCAAAATTAAACTCCTCAATGGTGTCAGAACCAGATATAACTTTGGAGGAATTCACTCCGGAAAAACTAAGACAAGGCTTGAAGTTTAATTTTAAATTAGGCTTAAAATGAAACCAACATGACCTGTTTCTAAGGTCTAGTAACAACCCAACATGAGACAAAAAATCAGCACCCATAATGGCGTCGCAAGATAAATTATTTGCAACCCAAAAATCATATCTCCAAGTGAAATTTAAAATGCGGATCTTTAAGTTTACCAATCCTAAAACTTCAAGACTAGAACAGTTCGCTGACACAAAATTGTTCGGTTCTTTAATAAGTTTTCCAAATTTGCATACTGACCTCATATTTTCAAACCAGTTTTTACTTAAAAATGATTTCACACTACCCGAATCGATCAGAGCAGTAACAGGTTCGTTATTTACCCAAATATCAATAAATGGGGAACAATGTTTAGAAACTTCAGAAATGCGACTACATAACCTCACTTTAGGTTTAAGACTTCTGACATCATCAAAATAATTATTTACCTCCATAGAATTTATTTTAGAACTATTTGACGCATGGCAATCCGAAGAAGTCTCCTTACGATTTAGTCATAGGTTATGTTTAGGTCTCCTCGTACACCATTTAGCAATATGTTGAAATGATCCACAAGTATCACATCTTCTCCTGTTATTCGACGTGCGATTACCCGAATCGAAGGAATTTCTATTTTGGAAACGAGGGCCTTGCGAGCTATCATAACAGATAGGATTTCCAGAATCCTGAGATAGATTAGAATTAAAATTAGGTGGAGGAACATTGGCAACTCTCAAGGAATCGGAATGTTTGATAATACCCGAATTCAACACAAATCTGTTTAAATCAGAGAAATTTACGGGAATACTGCATGTTGTCAAGTATGACCTGCTTTCTGGATTAATCCCTTCCAATATAGAAGCCACAATTTGTTGTTCACTTAATTGTACAGAAAAAACTCTAGCATAAGACTTGATATCAGTTACATAATCATTTAAAGACTCTTCGAATCTCTGAACTCCATAGAAAAAATTATGCATCAGCATACTCAAAGCACGACTAGGAATAAATGAACTTAATATTTCACGATGAAATCGATCAATGGAATAACAACCTTCCATGGCTACAATTAACTTTTCTCTCAATAAACCAGAGGTATAAGGAAAGATCAGGTTGAAAATTTGACTATCAGGACACCCAAATCTTACAGCATTGTCAGCAAGGTCAATAAATTGCTTTAAAAATTTTATTAACAGGTTAGCATCGTTACCGTTGCACATCTCTAGATTTTGGATGCAAGCATTTAAAGGATGAGGTACACTACCAAACTTAATTCCCATTTTAAACTCCCCACGAGTATTATTATTTACATTAGATGACACATGTTCTAAATTAATAGGATTTTCAGAACATAGGGGCGATAATCTTTCATCATTCGACCTAGCATTTGATAAATTACCCCTAACCTGGTTGCTCGCAGCACCAGAAATGGACACATTAGCAAAGGAAACATTTATATCATCAAGATTTTCAAGGTTATGACGTGATGAGGTCGACCCTGTTCTGACATTGCTACACTCAGACCTAACCTCAGATATTCTGCACGCACTTGGATAGTTTTCCTGATTATACATAGTTGCAGGTTCACTATGATTCGACAAAGATCCACCAAAACTTCCTAAATTGCTTTCAACACTAATATTATGCATCAATTCGTTCAATCCACTAATGGAAGGAACCCCTTCATTTGCACACACGCCAGAGTTAACACTCGCACTCTCACTATTATTTGGGAATAACGCAAAAAAGCAATCAACAAGTTTAGCACGCAGAGAAATTAATTTTAAATGGAATTCAGGATCTCTATCCTGCCAAACTTCTATTAAATCACGAAGGCGATGGTACCAATGTGAACAGCGGACCTTAAATCTGATAAGTCGAGAACTAGACGGAGCACAGTCAGAGTTTAACGAATGAAAAACAACAATTAAACTTTCAACAGATGGTACAATAAGGGACTTACCTAACGTCCAGTCAAATTTCCTCCAGTTTGGTACACGTACAGGATTATCCGTAACTGCATTCAGTAATATCAGATCCCTTTCCCTATTTCCAGAGGAAGTAGAACCTCTAATCAGGAGTTCATAGATAATTTCTTCTTTGGTCAAACTGTAAGCTGCCCTAAGATTCCGTTGCTCCATTTATAGTCGACATGAAACATAAAATCACATAGGATTAATACAAGATTTTTTAGAATAAGTAACCCTTTTATGCCTATGCTTTCTCCAAGTCAAACCCAGTACACATTCTCTCAACAAAATACAAGGTGGAAACAAAACCACGCGACTAGGTACCAAAATATGTACCCACAAGTTACCTTCAGAAACACAAACAGAAAAACGATAAATAAAAACAGAGAGCAACTAGGGTATGTGTGTGGAACGGCTGGACAAATTACCATACCCAGGATGCATTTAAATTGAGAGAAGAGCACTAAAACTAAACTTGAAGAAAACACGAATCACATTTCATAACATTAAATATAATTGAAGGAAAGAACATCTTACATGCATGTTTAAAAAAAGATGTAACATAAAAGGTAATAAATAGAACAAACAAATTGATAATCAAGAAGCAAGGAATCAATAAAATTAAGAAGGAGATGGAATTTAATTACCCAATTTCAATGAAGAAGTTCAATTATGCGAGAACCAATTATACCCTACATCAGTAGAATTAGATACCGAAGAAAAAATATACATTATCATCGTATAGGTTCGAAGAATGGCAAGTTCAAACCACCAAGAAGATATCTCTTGGAAATTAATAAGATAATTCTTGAAATCTTTTAATTACTCAGGAGCAAAGGCAAGGTACGTGCGTACGGCATGAAAATCCAATATGACTGACCTCAAGTCGACATGAAAAAATTAATTACATTGTTTCCGAGAAAAACGAAATCAGATAACAATCCCGGAGAGTATCCAGGCAACGGACCATGGAAAAAAATAAAATACATATCATAAGTGGTGATATTTTAAACAGAGTCTTTAAGAGACCACGCTAACGAGACGAGGAAAAGGAAAATAAACTGTTACCAAAAAAATTTAAGGTTAGGAAAATTCCTCGCTCAAAACAAAATGAGATCTGAACATGACACAGCTCGGCACGTCAGAAAAAAAGAAAAAACACAACCCTCCCAAAATACATATAAATAAGTGTATTACATCAAGTTAAAAATAAGATATCGGAACTTTCTCTTCATGCTTAGGCCTACTCGGTTCTACAAACCAAGTGACTTACTAACGGCAAAATAAATGCCAACTGCGCTAAGATAATTATTCAACAGCTCAAGACTGCAACATATAAAATATGTAGAATAACACCAACACAAAATACTCGTATCCACGACCAATTCATCTTTTCAGGTCACAAATAGTTCCAATAACTTTTAACACATAACAAACCTTAATAAAGAGATGTATTCCTGTAGCCAAACTTCATACATTGCGTTTTCTTCATGTCTACATATTTAATCCGATGACAGATATTTCTCAACGGTGGGCGGTAAATGTAAATCACGTAGAGATGAAATAATATCGGGGAAAGGAAGTTTACCTGGCCTAACGGCCAGATAATCCCCGTTTTACACCAGAGATTTAGTTCTCACATCTTTCCTTCTTGCAAGAATTCCTTCAACTGCATTTGTTTATCTCAACAACCAGAACAAAATGGCGGCCGTTCGGGCTCGAACGGAGCCGATCGTGAGACCTCGTGTTCTCCAAAACTTAAGTGCCAACATTAGCCACACGAACGAGCCATCGACAAGACAGACACGCTGAAGGTTGCCGGCTCACTAGTTCGGACAGTCACCAATAGATACCGTGAAGATCAAGTTTGCAACAGCAGCCGCCCGCGGATACGACTGGAATGCACGTTAATATTTATTAACGGGTCAGCCAGAAACATGTCTCCTCTCCCACTTGTCTTAATACATCATCGTTTGTAACCCTATCTACCCATCTGATCTTCATCATTCTCCTGTAACACCACATTTCAAACGCTTCAGTTCTCCCCTTTTCTGCTGCACCAATAGTCCCTGTTTCACTTCCATAGAGCGCCACGCTCCAAACAAAGACTTTCAAAAATGACTTCCTAATACCTAAATCTATATTCGATGTCAACAGATTCCTTTTTTGTAGAAATGCTTTCCTTGCCTGAGCCAACCAACTTTTTATATCCTCTTTGCTTCGTCCATCACTGGTTATTTTGCTTCCTAAGTAACAGAAGTCTCCTACTTCCTTCAGCTTTTCACCTGCCAATTTGATGTCCATAGAGGATTCTGATTTATTTCGGCTGCATTCCAATAGTTTTGTTTTACATTTATTAATTTACATCATGAATTCTTTCTTCAAGACGGAGTCCCTACCATTCAAAAACTCGTTCAAATCCTCAGGCGTGTCGGCCAAGATGACGATGTCATCGGCAAATCTCAGAGTTGAAATTATTTCTCCTTGAATCTTCACTCCCACTTTAAATTTTACTCCAATTTCATTCATTGCTTGTTCAATGTAAAGATTGAAAAGTATGGGTGATAAGTTGCAGCCTTGCCTTACACCTTTCTGAATACCAGCTTCTCTCTCATGTCCTTCAGCTCGAATGACTGCTGTCTGGTTTCTGTATAGATTGTATATCACCCTCCTATCCCTGTACATTATTCCAATCGATTTCAAAATGTCAAACAATTTAGTTCAATCAACGTTATCAAAAGCCTTTTCTAAGTCTACAAATGCCATGAACATTCTCTTATCTTTCCTTATTCTACCTTCCAAAACCAGCCTAAAACTTTCTACAGATTCCCTTGTTCCTACATTTCTCCTGAAACCAAACTGATCTTCACCCAACTCCGTTTCTATCTGGCTTTCTATCCTCCTGTAAATTATTCTAGACAGGATCTTTGAAGCATGAGTAATTAAGCTGATTGTACAGTAATCTTCACATCTGTCAGCTTCCACTTTCTTCGGTATAGGGATGATAACATTCTTCTTGAAATCAGAGGGTACCTCACCTGTCTCATAAATCCTACACACCAAGTGATATAACCTGATCAGACCTTCATCTCCTATGCAGCGTAGTAACTCAGTCGGTATATCATCTATACCTAGTGCTTTTTTCCTGTTTCCAATGCTCTGTCAAATTCTGATCTCAATATTAAATCTCCTTTTGCATCCTCATCAATTTCCTCCTCCCTTTCCATTACATGATTTTCAATCTCCTTTCCCTTATACAAACACTCTAAGTAAGCTTTCCATCTTTCAACCTTTTCTTCCCTATCTGTTAGAGGCTTTCCATTTGTGTCCTTAATATTACAACACTTAATCTTCTTTTCCCCAAAAGAATTCTTAATCATTCGATAAGCTGTGTCTACATTTCCTAATTTCAGACAATTTTCTATGCCCGCACATTTCTCTTTCAACCATTCTTCTTTCGCTTCCTTGCACTTCTTGTTAACCTCATTTCTCAGACGTCTGTATTCTGCTTCCCCCTTTTCATCTCTTACATTCTTGTTTTTCTGCCTTTCATCCATCAATTCTAGTTTATCCTGAGGGATCCACGGTTTCCTACCTATTCTTTCTTTCTTTCTTTCTTTCTTTCTTTCTTTCCTACCAATGTTTTCTTCTGCGGATTTTGTTATTTCATTCTACAAAAGTGCCCATTCATCTGCAATTGAAGTTTGTTTAGGGTTTTTCATTAGTATTTCCTTTATACTCTCCTTGAATCTTTCGTTTACATCCTTCTCTTTCAGTCTGTCTTTTGCCCACCTTTTTGGCTTTTGACTTTTCTTCAGTTTCTCCAACTTTAATCTGCATTTAATAACAACCAGATTGTGGTCAGAGTTTTTGTCAACACCGGGATACCATGTTTTCCAATCCAAAATCTGGTTTCGAAACCTCTGCTTGACCATAATGAAGTCGATTTGGTAATCTCAAGTAATCTTAAGTACATGAGTGGAAATTAATGTTTAACGATAAAGACATTATTATTTTTTAATACAGTGCCAGTAAGATGGCGTCCTTGGTTTTGCACGCATTGACGGAGTCTGAGATGAAATCCACCCATGACGTTTTGTAGCAGCTGCAACGGAATGTTGTTAATTTCCTGCCGAATTCGAATTCGCTCCTTCAGGTCTTCTTTTGTTCTTGGTGGATTTTCCAAGTTCTGCGCTGTGACGTCTCGCTGATTTTCGAGGACTTCATTGCAATGCTTCGCGCACACGATCAATGTTCTCTGGGATCCGGACTCTTTTTTCACTACCACTGCTTTTCTTTTTCGTGCTAGCAGAAGCTTAAAGTTATTCACCCAAAGGAGGATAGCTTTCCTTGACGGCACGGGAGCGCGTGGCGGTAGATTGAACTCACGACGGAAAGCGCGCTGAGCACAAACCACACTATCCGCGTTTTTGTAATATGCCTTTACAGCAAACGCACGTTGTGCACCCGTCCAACGCTCCATGGCAACTGAAAGTTCCACTTGCCTTAACTCTCAAGGCCATATCCCCTACTTCCGTAACCCTCCACTCCGCTTATCAGCTGGAGTTGAAATCGTGCCGTTTCATTGCCTCACCCTGTACAATGCAGGGACGGTTAGTCACTTCAAAATTGTGTCAGGGAATTCAATCTTCCTTTGAATGACACATGATATTGATCACAGGGCTCATTACACAATTCACATAGGAATGTATCTTCATTTGGAGTGTGAAGGTCTTTTTTTCTGCATATCCTAAAGTGAAATTCATAGACTGCGGAACGCGTCACAGGGTAACGCAAATTGTAGTCTGCTCTCTTCCAGTCAGATGATGATATTGCTTCTGTCCCATAGAAGTCCAACCATATTTCTTTGTTTTTTTAATGAAAATCCGCAAACGTTTCTTATAGACGGTGATAGATGGAGGCTGCATTTGCAGTCTGATTTGTTCAGTAGAGAATGGCTCTGCAGCAAGCTTGTACATTAGCCGGGATGGCGTAAATTTAATACACACTTCACTTTCTTTAGGAAGATAGACTTAACTTGTTCTATTTCCTTTAAGTTGCTTTTGGTCAGATGAGGCCAGATCTGTTCCATACTGTAGTTTCAAATAGGTGCCAGTGTGGAACCAAAGAGCTTCACAGCAGTAACTAAAGATAGTTAACATAAATGCTGTATGTTGTTCATACCTATTAGTGCAGCAGTCACTGTTTTTCACGTGCATTGTGAAAGAAGTTCCTGTCGTCTGAAAAATGAATGCCATCATCATCATCTTGCACAGTTTCCAGCCACTGGCCGGGTCTGTTTGGAACACAAGCCTCTCCAACGTCTTCTGTCTTCCCTCCATCTCTCAGCCTCCACCCTTGTCCAGTCTTCTCTCTTCTTCACGCTTTCTTCTACCCCCTTCAGCCACCTGTCTCTCGGTCTTCCTCTCGGTCTCTTTCCTTCCCACTTCGTCTCATGTACTCTCCTGGGTATCCTCTTCTCCTCCATTCGTTTTACATGTCCATACCATCTAAGTTTAGATTTCTCTATACCATCCTGTAATGGTTCCTCCTTCATTAATTCTCTGGTCCTCTCATTTCTTATTCTGTCCATCTTTGTAGCTCCAATACTGCTTCTCAAGAACCTCATCTCACTGGCCTGTATTTTGCTCTTCTCCCTTCCTTTCATAACCCAGGTCTCCGAGGCATACGTCAGGATAGGGACATAGTACGTCCGATATATGATCTTTTTGCTGTTTTGAGGGACATTCTTGCTCCATAACATGCTTCTCACACTCCTCCGAAATGCTTCTGCCTGCCTTCCCCGATCATTTATTTCTCTATCGTTTCTTCAATTATCTTGTATCAGGCTTCCCAGAAACTTGAAACTCTCCACTTTCTTCAGCTGTTCCCCACCAATTGTTATTCCCGTTGTGGTTCTTTCCTTCTTCCTTGTTGTGATCACCATCTCACTCTTATTTATGCTAAATTTCATCCCATATCCTTGTATTATTCCTTCCCACACGTCCAACTGTTCCTGTACCTCCTCCTCCTCGTTTCCCCAAATCATCAAATCATCTGCAAACACCATTGCTTTCATCTTTCCTTCCCCAATTACTTGTGCCACTCGGGTCATTATGTCATCCATCACCACAATGAAAAGTAACGGTGACAGTGCACTTCATTGTTTCAGGCCGTTTCTCTGTTCCAACCAGTCCGATCTCTCTCCTCCCACTTTTACACAGCTCACGCTTCCCTTGTACATCTCCTTTATCCTCTTTATAGTCCATTTCTCTACTCCTCTATCCTCCAGGGACTTCCATACTTTGTTTCTGCATACACTGTCATATGCTTTCTCAATGTCCAGGAAGGCCATCAGTAGATCTGTTCCATACTCACAGTGCTGTTCTTGTAACTGCCTTACAGAAAAAATCAAATCCACTGTGGACCTTCCTGCTCTGAAGCCATGTTGTTCTTCCCTCATCCCTCATCTTCCATAAGTCCAACCCCTCGTCCACGTCGTGGGAGACGGGCAACGGCACAAAGTTGGGGATCGCCTGTAGGGGCGAAGTACAGTGGGGACTTCGTGTGCCCCGGGACCGTTACGGTAGCTGTGAAGGTCCTACAGGAACCCTGAAAAGTGACGGCTAACGGGGCTCTGGTGAAGCTACGATAGGCCCAGCAAGCCAGTAGTGGATGAAACCAAATGCTTTCAAAAATGGAACGAGCCTCGGACAAAAATGAATGCCAAATAGTTAAAATTCTTGACGTTTGTAATTGGTAAATCTTCAGGTCTGTAATACATCTTGTCTCTATTCAAAATCATTCCTCCCTTACGGAAGACCATGTCGGCTGTTTTATTCTCGTTAATCTGCTGTTTGTTCCTCTCAGCCCAGAGAAGCAGATGACCCATGCATTCCTACAGGACTTCCAAACTCTTCGCTCCAATTACATCATCTGCGTATATAAAGAGACATCTTCTCTTCCAATGACTCATGGATACGGGTGATGTCAGCTGTTGAGAGAATGAAGAGCAGTGGACTGATTGGGTCACTCTGCAGGACACCATTTATCTGTTCAATAGAATTTGAGAACTGAAAGCCATCGGAGATAAACACGGTATTGTGAAGCAGAATGTTGGTTATTATCAATGTCAGATAATCAGAATCACCGAGCATAGTCTGAAGATCGTCAACTATTACCTGTCGACTTAACAGGTCAAAGGCCTTCTTAAAATTTACAAAGATGGTGTGAAATCTACCTCTATGGCGATGAAGTGCCTCATCAATATCTGACAGTAGGTTTCTAATCGCATGTAGAGTTGATCTGGGAATTTGTCAGAAACTCTTTCTGTCAATCAATCAGAATTCTTGTGAAAACTTTGAAGATTGTGTTCTCGAATGCTATTCCTCTATATGAGTCTGGGAGTCGGCACTTACTTTCCCTTTGTAAAGTAGTTTGATAAATGATGTTCTCCAGGATGACAGTAGTTTACAGGTTTCAAGACACTTATTGAAAAGTGTCGTAAATATATCGCACAGATAAGACAAAGCCTCTTTCAAGTGTTCATTAAATATTTCATCAGGTCCAGGGGACCTGCCAGCTTTGAGACTGAGTATTTTGTTCTCAACCCCCACCTCAGTAATTGGAAGAATTGTTACTCTGCATGAGGTACCAGTATTGATAATCTTTTGAAAATGATTTTCCCAAGTGTTCATACTGCTCGTCTGCGAGAACTTCTGGGTTCGGGGCTGTAGCGTAAGAAAATTATTGTCCGTTTCTCTCTCCACTAGTGTTTTCCCTTCCTCTTCCAACCAAGATGCTCTCTTCTCTAATCTGGCTTGCTGCATAGTGGCTAGCACTCTTGGCTGCCACTGCAGAGGCCCAGGTTCAATTCCTTGCTCTGACAAGAAATGTAATTCTGGTTGAGGGCTGGAATGGGGTACACTCAGCCTAATGAGGCAAAACTTAATCTGAATTATGTCTACACACACTAATACAGCCATCACAATAACACAGGTTATCAGACAAATTCCCCCCTCCACACACACACACACACACACACACACATGCAAGTACACGGACTATATGACCATGACGTTGCAAATCGTCTCAATAAATCAACAACAACTCTCTCCATAAGGAATTTCTTGTAGGAGCACCTATGGTCGCTGTACCTGAGGTTTTCTCCTGTTGTGTAGTACAGAATAATATGAAGCAAATCTGATCTACGTCTTTCCTTACCGCAAGACAGTCCACATCAAACCACGGTTGAGATTTCCTTTTGGAGGCATCCTAACTTGGGACTCCTTTATATTCATTTCATTTCAAGACTAAATGCTGCAGCATCTATTTCTCCTTGTTGTACCGAATCTAGGATGGGGTCTTCTGAAGTCACTAAAGATTCTTCTTTCTAGCTAGTTGATGTCAAGAGAGTGATTGACTATTACAAGCTTCCTTATGTTTCTATTGGAGCAATATTTACTCTAATTTTAGCAATGACTGGTAGGTGCTTCCTTAATGGTATCACAGAATTTGAGGAGAGTAGTTTGATATCAATGTGTTTGCAAAGATAAGTCCACTGAGCTAGCCTCCGTGGCTTAGGCGGCAGCACGCCGGCCTCTCACCGCTGGGTCCGTGGTTCAAATCCCGGTCACTCCATGTGAGATCTGTGCTGGACAAAACGGAGGCAGACAGGTTTTTCTCCGGTTTTCCCTGCCACAATTTCATTCCAGCAACACTCTCCACTATCATTTCATTTCATCTGTCATTCATTTAATCATTGCCCCAGAGGAGTGCGTCAGGCCTCGGCAGCCGGCACAGTTCATATCCTCGCCGCTAGATGGGGGCTTCATTCATTCCATTCCTGACCTGGTCGGAGACTGGAAGCAGGCTGTGAATTTTCATTCATTTTCAAGTCCACTGAGCTCATGCCATTATGACATATGTTGGTGTTGTCCTGCTGTTTAATAGATTGAAACCTTCTGCCTCCAGAAATTCTACAACCATTTTACTTTTTGTACATTTCTTATCTACACAACTGTTGAAGTCCCCTGCTATGACTGATCTACGGTAGTGTCCAATTATTGACAGGATAGATTATCAATGATATCCTGTGCACTTTTGAAACCTAGATAAATTTACATTAATGAATGCATCAGCAAATGTAGTGAATGGCCGTATTATTGTCAGTAATAACAATAATTTCAAATTAGGATTTCATGTATTGGTGACAACATTTAGTTATACCAGGCCTTCCAGGCATCTGCAGTAGTCCTGAATAAAATATCTAAACCTAAGCTAAATAAAATAAAAATGTGCACCATATAAATAAGTAAAAAACAAGTATTTAATTACTTTTGAAAAAGCAAAACAAAAAATAAATGGTTCAAAGAAGTTCAAAATGATATTACAGTGCAACAAATTACAAATAGAGAAGTGAAAAGTATTTTGAAGAACAAACATATAAGATGTAAAGTTTTGAAGCCATTTTCAATGTTGCCTATAAAAACTGTCAGTTGTAGCTCTTCAGTCGGTCAAGACGAATTTGCCCAAAGACTGGGCGGGGTACATCATCATTATCTAAAGACTAAGCCTTGTCGCTGCAGCCACAGCAGCTCTCATCATCATGACGTAGGAAGCAAAACCCAGCTGAGTGATTGTGTTTCTAAGGTATGAGAGACGCGGCCTACCTCTCGATTTCTTCCCTAGGATCTTGCCTTCGAAGACAATCTGGAGAAGGGTGTCATGCCGTAAGACATGCTCAAGAAATTTAGTTTTTCTCTGCGTAAATGAATAAACTAAGGTCCGTTTCTTCTTAACAGCATCCAAGATTTGTTCATTAGTCTTCTTTTCCTTCCAACTCATCCTTGTCAGTCTTCTCCAGAACCACATTTCAACAGCTTCTAGTCTTGATTGTGCTTGTTTTTCCAAAGTCCATGTCTCGCATCCATAAGCTATCACATTCCAAACAAAGGTTTTAACAAATTTCTTCCTGGTTTCAAATCCTACGTGCTTATTTAACAATAGATTTTTCCTGCTCTGAAATGCTTGCTTTGCCATAGCAATTCTTCATTTGACTTCTTTAAAGGAGACCAAGACACAAAAGTCAACTTGCCTCAAAATCAAAGTATGTATCAGGCAGTGTTCAACTATATATTTGCTTTTGCTCTATGCCGCTCCGCAGGCCGGTAAACGAAGGAAACACAAGTAGCTGTGACGTCACTGCGCCGTAAGCGGTGAGTGAGCTATCCGCTCCATTCAGTTGATTGTTGCAATACGCGCGCTGCCACTCTTCCGTTGATTAGTGTTGTTTATTATAATCGAGTGTGATAGCTAGTTGGCAAAATGCCTTCGTGTAGTGTATACGGTTGTAACAACAGAACAAGTAAAAACCGAAACTGTAGAGAAAAAGAAGTACATTTCCATAGATTTCCAAATCGAAGTAAGTCGCCACGTAGATTTAGTAGTTGGGTACATTTTTGCAAGAGGAAACATTTTTCTCCCGGTAATGGGGCTACTGTGTGTTCAATGCATTTTCAAAAGACAGACTATGATGAAACGCAACTTTTGAAAATGAAGTTGATGCCTACGGAAAAGCTACAAGGTCAAAATTGAAGCCAGGAGCTGTTCCTTCAATAAGGTGTCCGGCGCCGACACTTCTCATGCAGGAATGTTAATTCATATGCAAGCCGCTTCACAAAGTACACTGTGGGGTCCCTCGTCAGGAACTGAGCAGAGCAGGACGGAAAGGTATGAGACTAAATGACGAAGGGAGTTTCTCGACCTTCCAAGGATGACCTGATGAAGAAGTACTTCTCACTATTTCACATGTAACAATAAATGATGTACCGTACTGCATATCAAAATAATATGTCTATATTTATCGTAAATTAAACAATCTTAGAACACTTACATAATTCTACTGTTCTAATTTACGGTGGCCGTGGTGGCGCAGCGGTCAAGCTGTTGGCCTCTCACCAAGGTGGTCTGGGTTTCATCCCAGGTCAATGCATGTGAGATTTTAGAAGTGAAATGCCATGTCCTGTGGTTCGGAATCCACCTAAAAAGGAGGTCCCGTGGCTCATAATCTCACGATTCACGGTCACGTAAAACTACAATCTACCTTCCTTTGTTTGAATTTACAGCTTGAAGCCCACATAGGTGCCACTGGGTTCCGGAAATGTGTTTCTTATGATGTTGACAACACATGATGGCACGACAATTCTGTTATTTTTACCAATCGCAGTCCATGAATTTACCCAGGAAGTGAACTGCATGTAAAAAATATGATGATGATGTTGATAATTGTCGCTTAAAGGGGCCTAACATCTAGGTTATCGGCCCCTGATGATTTGGGTGATCGTGAAGATGATGAAATATGAACTACAACTAAAACTAACTACTAACTTGTATACTAGAAGAAGAAATGGAAAACAAAAGGAGAATAAGGCAAATATAGGACAGGAGGAAAATAAATGCCCTCAACTCTCGAAGAATGTGGATTGAGGGACTTGGAAGGAAGGAGAGCCATAAAAGACATAGGAAAGTGAAAGAGGAGAGGGTCCGCCCCAGAGGTAATGGATAAAAGGGGGAAAACCGGACCCAGCTCAAAAATCCCTCGGGGTCGCCAACTCCCGAACTCACCAGCCGTGAGCCCCTGAGGGTGTAGCAATATCCAGGGTGCACCAGAAGTGGTGAGGCTACATACACCCTGCATCCTTGAGGGCCTTGAGCAGAAGGCAGGAGATAACATGAAAAGAAAACGAAGGCTGGCCCCTCGCAGAAGGAGGATATCAGAAAAGATGAGACAAGGGCCTATAAAGTCGGGAAAGGAAGAGACTCTCTAGGCCTCGGATACCTTAATACCGTCGGAGTCGGAAGAGAACAAGAGTTGACCAAGTGAGGTCGACAGGAAAGAAGACGGAGAGGAGGCTGGCACAAGTAAGTGGAAGCAATGCCGGACTCAGCTGGGGCCCTGTGGTCGCCTACCCACGTCCCACTAAATGTGAGCCCCTGGGGGACTGTAAGAAATAAATCGCCAAGTTCTATTTGTTGGATTTAAAGCTGTCAGTAAACGTTTCTTTGCCCTGTTCATTTTTTTAAGCTCATTTTATGCCTTGCCATTGTCAACACTTCGCGGTCTAAAATAAGCCTTGGAAACGAGGGATTTCTTGTTATACACATAAATTCTTCCGATTTCACTGCTTTTACATTGTCTAATTCACAAGAGCATACACTCCCTTCATTCGTATCCATGATGGTACACTCATTACACTTACACCAATTTCGCATGCCGGCTCGGCCTGTAGTGTTTACTATATCCATTTCATGATCGCTATCTGAATGGACATCAGCAAATGTCGTTCGTTCTGGCTCAGACTGATACGGATGAATGTTACTTACATCCATTATAAGTCTTTTGACTAACACTAACAATGGCAACAGAAGAACACGGCAGCAGCAGATGGAGTGCCCGAGCTTATGCACAGCAACAAGGCTGCTATGTAGACTCGAGAGCGCAGCGACGTCACGAGCCGTTACTAGTTTCGCACATAACTTGAGAACGGTTGGACGTAGAGGCACCGGATTATCGGCATTATTATTAAATTTCCATGTTGCATATTTAGCAATAAATAATGAAATATGTGTTTTTGTGTTGTGATCTCCTTTAAGGCACTGATCGTCACTGGTAATAACAAAATTCTGTAACCTGATCTATTTTTGTACAGCCTAACTTAATATTTGTTTTCAATTCAGTCTTCTTCTTTTGAACAACCATGATTTTCATTTTCGTTGGGTTTATTTTTAGCCTGAACTTCTCTAACGTGTTGTTTAGCATTCCGAGCATCTTAGTCATGTTGTGCTCTGAATCAGCTACCAAAGCAATATCATCTGCAAAGCGAATACTATGAATTTGTTTACCATTAAATTTGACTCCTTTGGTTATTTCTTTTATTGTTAGAATTGCATATTCTATGAAGATATTAAACAGATAGGGTGATAAGGGACAGCCTTGTCGCACTCCTCTTCTTATTCTTGCTTCCCTTTTTGTGCCATTGGTGTTTATTTCTATGTTTGGTCTTTATACAGGTTAAAAAGCAAACATCTGTCCTTGCAATCAAGACCCAACATTTTCAGAGTTTGAAATAATAACTGCCAGTCAACCTTGTGGAATGCTTTTTTAAAATAAACGAAAGCTACATAAGTTTTCCTGTTAACTTCTGGTCTTCATTCCAGTATTTGACGCAGAGCTAGAATTGCTTCTCGATGTGAAATGCCATGTCCTGTGGTTCGGATTCCACGTAAAACGGAGGTCCCGTGGCTTATGATCGCGAGATTAACGGTCACGTTAAACTACAAGCTTCCTTCCTTTTTCCTTTAGAATTGCTTCTCTAGTACCCTTACCTGGTCTGAACCCATATTGGTCGTCATCTAAATTCTGTTCTATTTTGCTTCTGATTTGGCCTTTAAGTATTGTCAGTAGGATCTTAGAAGCATGGGATAGAATGGCGATTGTTCTGTAATCTGAGCAGGTCTTGGCATTTCCTTTCTTTGGCAGTGTTATTGTCCGACTCTTCGTGAAATCTGGTGGTAAGATTCCCTCTTCATAGCAGTTTGTAATGATATCAAACAATAGCTCTTTCATGATGTCTCCACAATTTTTTAGGAGCTCAGCTGAAGTGTTATCAACACCTATGGCTTCTTTATCTTTTAATAAGTGTAGTGCTCTGTTCAACTAACTTTTTGTAATTGGCGGGCCTTTGTCTTCTACCTCAGTCTGGCTCTCATCTTCAACATAATCCTGAATGTTTTCCATTTCCTGGCCCTCTATATTGCTTCCAGCAGTCAACTACCACCTCATTTTCAAAAATAAGCTGTCCTATTTTGTTTTTAACCACATTGCTCTTGGGGATTTTCTTGTACTGCATGGATTTGATCTTAAAATATGCTTTATCAGAATTCCCAGATTTAAAATCTTTTTCGATGTCCTCACCAATTTATTTCATCTAGCTGTCTTTTGCTAAGCGACACTTTTCCGTTATTGCATTTTTTAATGCTCTATATTGTTCAAAATCCCTACTTCTCAGTTTGTTCCTCTGTTCAATGAGATCTAAAAATTTCTTGTGTCATCCAAGGCTTTGGTACAATTTTCTTTCACCCAGGATTTCTGTGGCAGCTGTCATTAAGCTGTTCTTGACATTATCCCATCCAGAGCTTTCATTGCTTAGTTGATTAGTTTTCTCTGTGAATTTTTATGCCAAAGCTGCAATGTGTGATTTATTCAAACACCATTTCTTAGAACTGTATGTTTTATGTTTTATGAATCTAATATTGCACTTCGCTACGACTAATGTATGATCGCTGTCTACATCAACCCCTGGGTAACTGTGACTGGTATGCACTTGGTTTCTGTATCTCTGCCTTACTATTGTGTAATCTATCGGATGCCTTCTACTATATCCAGGAGCTTTCCATGAATAGCATCGTCTTTTGTGAACATCAAAGCATGTATTAGTTATTAATAGTTCATGTTGTTCACAAAACTCTAGTAATTGCTATCCTCTCGAGTTCATTTCACCAAGTGCGAATTTACCAGCATCTTTAAGATTTTCATGACTACCAACTGAAGCATTGAAGTCTCCCATTGAATTAATATTAGTTTTGGTGTCTACTAGCTCAACGAGTTCTTGAATACAATCATACATTTCTTCTATAACATCATCTTCACTGTTAGTGGTTGGAAATATACTTTAATAATGACCACGTCAATAGGGTCAGCTTTATCTTGACCATCATAATCCTGTCACTAATGTGATAGGTATTCATTACATTTTGACACCATTTACTTTTTTGGATTATTACTACTACATTCAGTCCATCTTTATCATTTCCGGTATGTATTACCCTGAAATTACCTGATTGAAAGTCGCCGTTTCGTGCCTATTGAGTTTCACAGACACCTATTACATCCAGGTCTTTCTTGATCATTGAGATCTTCACTTCTACCAATTTTCCAAGCTTAGATACCAGTAGTGTTCTCACATTCCATGTACCCAAGTTGAACTTTGCAAGGATTTCGCAAGATGACTACCGAAGAGGCCTTGCTGCTATGTCCACGCTGGACACTAGAGCATGGCTTTCGGTTCTCAACCACCAAGACCTCGGTTGTCCATTTCTGCCGAAAGCACATTCTCCATCCTGATCCTGAGCTTTATCTGGGCAATGTAGCTTTGCCTGTTGTTGCTACGTACCGGTTCCTTGGGCTCCTTTTCGATAATAAGTCAACGTGGGAGTCACACGTGCGGTGTTTGAAAACTGCCTGTGCTAGGAAGCTCAACATGTTGCGGTTTCTTAGCGGCACATCGTGGGGGGCGGACTGTACGGTGCTCCTAGGTTTTTATAAGGTACTGATTTTATCTCGATTAGATTATGGCAGTGTAGCATATGGTTCGGCCCGTAAGTCAGTGCTTGCTAAACTGGACAGTGTCCACCACGGGAGTGTGAGGCTGGCGACAGGGGCCTTTCGGACGAGCTCAGTCATCAGCTTGCTCGCCGAGGCTGGCGTACCTCCTTTACACCTGAGACGTCAACAAGTACTGCTGACCTATGCTGCAACTATTCGACAGATGCCACTTCATCCAAGCTATCCATGTTTGTTTTCCAATCCGAATCGCCGGCTGTATGATGCGCGCGTCCGAGCCACTCGGCCGGCGGGGATTCGCTTGGATGACTTATACCGGCAGTTCCGATTTCCTGCTGTCTCCTGTATCGTCCGAGTACCTAGCAAGGCCCCTCCGTGGATGGTCTCTCGCCCCGATATCATCCTGGATCTGCACACCAGCCCCAAGTCAGACACGGACTCCTCCATCCATCGGAGGCTGTTCCAGTCCGTGGTGAGCCAGTATCCAGGATCAGGGCTTCTATTCACGGACGGTTCGAGGGTAAATGAGAAAGTAGGCTGTGCATTTGTGGTTGAGGATCGTCGGTTTCTCTTTTCACTTCCCGAGGCCTGTGGCATGTACACAGCGGAGCTCTATGCCATCTTAGAGGCTCTGCGGTACACGTTATCAGACGATCACCAGCACTTTCTTGTGTGTACTGACTCTCGGAGTGCGCTGCAATCGATCGATGTGTGTTTCCCGAAGCATCCGTTGGTCCAGCGTGTGCACGACCTGCTTGTCAGTGCGTGTAAAGCGGGAACCGGGGTGACCTTTGTGTGGCTTCCTAGCCACATGGGTTTTGCGGAAAACGAGCTTGCTGATCAGGCGGCGAGAGAGGCAGTTGCACTGCCCTCCCTACCGTATAAGGTGACTGCTAGTGATGTGCGCTCTCAGTTGCGGCATTCGATCCTGTCGCATTAGGAGGAAGCGTGGCGTGCCACGCCTCCACCCAACAAACTGAGAGTCATCAAGGAGACAACGAAGGTGTGGAAATCTTCCTTCCGATCTCTCCGGAAGGAAGCTGTGGTACTCTGTCGACTCCGGATCGGCCATGGGATTGCTACGCACTCCCACTTGCTAAAGAGAGAAGAACCCCCTGTGTGTACTTGCGGTGCCCATCTAACTGTGGCACACATTCTCTTGGAGTGTGTGGATCTGGCCGATCTGCGAAGGACTCTTATCCTGCCTAATACCCTCTCCCTTATTCTCCGTTATGACGGGCCGTCAGTAGACCTCGTCATCCGGTTCATGGGGGAGAGTGGTTACTTTTTTAGGTTTTAATGTAAGCTAAGACTTTTAATTCAGGTTAAGTCTGTTTTATGTTTTTATTGTGTTCATCTATTTTAATGTTCACTATGCCTTATTTGTTTTATTGTGTTTTACCATCCACCTTTTATTCTTTTTTTAAAATTCAAATAAGGCATCATTGTTGGGGCTCACTGTCTATTTTATATATACCATTTTCGTTTCATCCATAGCAGTGAGCTGTTTTTATCTTCATCCTTTCATTTCATCAGGGGCCGATAACCTCGATGTTAGGCCCCTTAAAACAACAATTATCATGATCATCACCACCACCCCTGGTGAATCTTGGCTTCCGACTTCCATGATTAGTAATTACACTTCCATTTCCACAACTCGGCATGCCTGCTATGCAAGGGATATCCCTAGGATCTTTAATGCAGTGGTTTCCCATTGCCTTCTGCATCCTAATGTCGTTGACCAGATCAAGCCAGTTCATCCGTCCTTAGGGATGATTTCTCATCCCAAGGACAATAGAGTGCCCTGAACCATATTTGATACCTTTTACCTAAGCCCTGGGATGCCTCTTCCGCCATCTACACTGTACCGAAGATTATCCTTACCACTGTAGCTGCCGTTGAAGTCTTCACCGTAACCCTGGCATGGGACCCTTACAAGGTACTACCAGCCGGGTCAGCTGGCCCAAGGTTTTCTTTAAGAGGTGTTACTCCTCTATCACTCACCCTTTGTCCTGACTTGTGACAGGCAGACCCGGGCTCGCTAATATTGGGTCCAGGTTGGTGGGATTGGGTGGGGTACAATATATATAATTTAAATTATTGAGTAACTGTTCCCTTCAATGCACTTGAAGTAAGTTGTATCCATGAATGAAAATGCATTAACTACCAGTGATCTGGTTTGCGGTTTTGGCTCTGTGAACACAAACACCACCAATAGAACATACCCCCTACCAGGACACTACATCTGCACATCTAGCAACATCATCTACTAACTCCCTGCTTTCTATATTGGTCTCCTCTCCAATTCATTCATTAGCTACATGGATGTGTGGCAACCACAGCTCCTATAAATCCAGTAACCTTGACTTTTCCGTACCTATTCACACCTTCGAACACCAGGCCATTTTTGATGAGTACGCAGATACCGTATATACCCGAATGTAAGACGAGGTTTTTTCCCACTTTTTGTGTTATAAAAATTTGGGGTCGTCTTATATTCAGGGTATAAAAATTTTTTTTTTTTTAAACTGTTATTATTATTTGCAAAGTAGTATGTGGTGTTGGCATCTTGCAACTAGCAACAAATCAATGCCTTAATGAAGATTAAAATATGGTTTGTTATGTTTAATTACCATGCATATACGAATAGCATACATTTTGAGGTTAGGATTTACGCATACACGTCATTTTAAGCGGATAAATTATATGTTCGAAAGCATACGGAAATATGTCTTAAAACAATCTTTACAAGAACAACCAGTCAGTTTTACGAGAGTGATCAACGTATCTTAATTTAATAACGTCTCCCATTCATGAACAAAGAAATTATAACGTATGTCTTGGAAAAGCGGGCAGAGGTATTTCCGATAACACGACCTTAAGGGCATATATTGTGCAAGTTATGAGTTAGAGAGTATTTTTTTGAAAAAATCTGTAAGAGGCAGTTGATAACTAGGCCTAGTCTTATATTCGGGGTCGTCTTACATTTGGGTATATACGGTATGTGGCAACTGCTGCTCCTGTAAATCCAGTAACCCTGACCTCTCTACACCTATAGACACCTGCAAGCATCAGACCACTTTTGATGACTGTTTTACCGTCAAAGTCATAACCATTCCCCCCTCCTCCCACCCCCTTGCATTTTGGGATTCAGAAGTGGGGTATCAACTAGTACTCAAATCCAGGGAGGTTAGGGGCCTAAAAATCAGATGATCCTCCTGTCTCCCACCCTTTCATTTTCTTTTCTCTACACCCTACCCCCCTCTACATTTCCAACAGCAGCAGCCAGGTAAGCATTCTTGCCAGGGCCATTCTTGTCCTTCTCTACAGTGAAGAAGGTTCAATCAAAAATTCTGGACAAATGTAACGACTTTTTTGTGTTCGTTTTCATATCTGGTAAGTCATTACTTTCCATCTGTTCTCCCTGTTAGCTTCCCTATTTGAGTATTAAAATTATCTTCAATCATTCACATAAGAAAAGTATAAGAAGCAAAATGCTACTCAACATTAACTCTCTTCTAACTTCCAAAGTGCTAAGTTGTATTTACTGGTTTGTTATTGAGCATCAAAGTTAATAAAATACATGCAAGGTTTTTTCTTTCCCTCTGAATTATCTTATGCTTAAATACCCTCAAAAACAATCATTGGACAGAATAGACTGATAGAAACACAAAAAAAATAAAAATTTAAAAAAAAACTACCACAATTATATTTTTTCTTTGAAATATGCAGAGAAAATTGAAAGGATGATAATCATGAAACTGTTTTAGTCTCAGATCCTCTCATCAATTGGCTATGCTCTAATCATTGTAATACAACGTTATATTCCAAAATACTTTTCTTTCAGATTACCAGACTTGTTGCGGACATTTGGCATGTCATCTCGAGATGTTACCACAGATTTGCGTGCTTTATTTTGCACATTTACCTTGGCTGCTCACAATATTACTTTCAAACCAGCCGAGTGGAACTTCCTTGGCCTTGTTATTATAAAAATGTAAGCTGAACATCAATTTTGTATTTCTTAATTGATTACTTCTCCATAATGAAGTTTATTTATATAAAAAGCTTTGAAATCATTTTTCAGTGTTAATAAAATGTATTTATATTAGAGATTTATTGGAAAATGATCAGTCCTCCAGTAAGGGTGACTACAAGGATCTGGAATACTCCAATATAGCAATGATTTATAAATGTGGTGTAGATATGTATTTTAGATACAACATTAGGTACAAGTTACTAGTTGGCCACAAACAATGCGAACTGAACGCAGGATCGAAGAAGTTTGGTATGCTGGTGCGTGCCAACTGCTTCCAATCGATAGATGATCTTGCGGCAACAGTAAGGATCAGCCATGTTACATGGCGCAAAATTCTGTCTGGTTGGTTCTTAAGTTTAGGGGCTGCGACAACGCGGCCATGTAGCCCCGTGTACTTTGGGTGTGTGTAGAATCTGTCTGATAACCGGTGTTAATTGTGATGACTGCATTGGTGTGTGTATCTGTTTTAATTCAAGTAAGGACTGCAGACAATCAATTTTCAAGTAGTACCTACTTTTTCCGCCAAACGCCACCGTCAACGACTACTAGTTCAGAACTTAGCTACCAGACGTCACCGCAGTCGGCTCTTGGCAATGAACGTAGGAACCTGAGAGAGCATTGTTTACATTCTTAGCCTATACAATTTAGCTTCACACAGGTATAATTAGTGGAAGGTTCTTTAACATGCCATAAATCTATGCCGACTTTACTTCCCCTCCAAAGGAAGGCATACTGAGGGATTTTTAACGCTCTTAAAAAATCCGACGACTTCGGCCGGATTTTAATCCACGATCTTGGGCATAGAAGCTCAGCATGCTACCGACTACGCCACCGAAGCCGGAAAAAAAAATCTGTCTGATCTGAACATGTCGAGTGTTACTCAGCACAGTGTGCCACACATCCTTAGGCAAGACCAATGTGATGATCGCATGATCATTTGTGGTGACCTGATCACTAGTGCTGACGATAATGGGATGTTTCTCAACTAAATCATAACAGGAGACGAAACATGGTGTTTTCTTTACTATCTGCAACTGAAGCGACAGACTGCCACCTGGAAATCTCCATCATACCACGACGGAAAAATCCTGACAGGACAGGACAGGTCAAAAGGCAAGGTGATGCTTGAATTGTTTTTCAACTGATTGGGTATTGTTCACATGAAATTCATTCAACAAGGAGCAACTGTCAACAACACCCGCTACAAGGAGATCCTTTGCTGGCTACGTGATTCAATTCGTCGTAAACGCCTTGAGCTCTGGCGTAGGAAGAACTGGGTGTTGCTACACGACAACGCCCCAGAAAATCACTCTGTGCTTGTCCAAGAAGAACTCGCATGGCAACAGGGCACTGTTTTGACAAAACCTTCATATGCACCTGATCTTGCACCATGCGATTTCTTTCTCTTTCCCAGATTGAAAGCAAAGCTGTGTTGGCGTGGATTTCATTTGGCCAAGAAGATCATTACTGCTACAAATGAAGTCATACGGGACATTCCTGCCAATAACTTACCGCAATGTTTCAAGCAACTATACGAACGTTGGCAGACATTCATAGTGGCCATCGGCGACTTTTTTGAGGGAGGATGTAGTTCTGTGTAAGTGTACGCTGTGTTGTGCGGCAACATCTTGACCAACTGTTTCTGCTGGCAGCTTACATTTGAAGCATCAGTCCACAAATTTAATGATTCGACTACGTAGATTTTCAATCGTGCTTGAGGTAGAAATGGAAATGCACTGTGTGTAGGGAGTCTGCAGTATCTGAGTCCACATTCTTTCAGTGTCTTAGCATATGACTTTACGCAGCTTGAGAATACTTCTTGTGTAGTTTGACAAAGTACTTCTTGCTCTGAACAGAAGGTCTCTGAAAATCTATTGATTGTATGGAGTTAGTTACTTCTCAAACAAGAATGGTAGGCAAAGCTCATAAATAGCCTTTTATTCCCATCAACCTCCTCTGCCTGATTTAACTTTCAAAGCGAATGGCAGAATCTAAAATAATTGCTTTATTTTTGCTCTGATTGATGACTATGATGTCGACCCTCAAATTGGAGTCATCTGTGGAAATGCAATGAGCCTCTTTGTTCTCTTCCCATCTATGTTGTTTCCTGATTTGGGCAATTGATGCGCTGACTCGATGTTGACGATTTGTTACCTAGCAGTTCGGCACCAGCATAACCCCAACACTAGTCCAAGAGTTTGTCTTTGATTGTAACCAGTTTGGTGCCAGCAGGTTGTGTAGAATTATCGACCTGGAATCAGTCAACTACAGTCAAGTTTACATCACTGCCAGCTGGATCACATCCCTTCTGGTTGCTTCAAACTGCCTGCCCATTCAACACTCGGAGGCGTACAAAATATATATTGATTAACCTCTATGTTGAAGCACCAACCTACTGTGATTGCCGCTGATTTTTAAAGGGAAGATACCTGAAACGAAGGATTCTTAAGTTTGGAGGCTTTATATTGAGATTATCTGGAGGGTTTTCCATTCATTCAGGTCCGTATTGGCGTTTACAATTCAAGTTAATGGGATAGGGAAACTGATTGATTGGGCAGAGTTTCCCTATCCCATTAACTTGAATGGCTTAATATTGTGAATAACGGACATGAAAGCATTACGATAAGTTAGTAGTTTTGTTATTCAATCATCATAAAGTATATAATATTAATTTAGACACGTACTTACGGGATAATTATCAATATAAAATAAGACAAAAAATACATGATGGTGGAGGTGATTGTTTTAGGAGTGAAATGGCTATTGCCCGTAATGATACGGATGATAGTGAAGATACAACTGACTTACATTTAATTACATACTAGAAGGGATGGCAAGAAAAGAATAGACAGGGGGAAAAAATGGCTCCAGCCCCCGAAGCATGAGATGTTGATATATTCAGGGGCTTTGCGACATCGTGGTCATGTAGCCCCGTGTATTTGGGTGTGTATGGAATTTGTCTGATAACCTGTCTTACTGTGATGTGTGTATTTATAAGTCAAGTGAGGATTGGGAAGGAAACGGCCGTGGCATTCAGTTAGAAACCATCCCGGCATTTGCCTGGAGTAAAAGTGGGAAACCATGGAAACCCACATCTTCTCATGTGTGCCTCATGAGGTTGTGTTTAACCCATTCCAGCCCTCAAACCAGAAAAAAAATAAATAAATTGCAGAGCCGGGAATTGAACCCGGACCTGCGGGGTGACAGCCAAGCATGCTAGCCGCTAAGCCACGAGGGAAGAATTTGAGAGACTTAAAAGCACCGTGCATGACGGGGCAACACACCCTGCCTCCTTTAAGACCTCTTAGAGAAGGCAGAGAAAAAAGAGGTTTTGGTACAGATCTTGCCTTTAATTTCCAAAATTTACAGTTCTCTCTGAAGCTCTTGGGGAAAAAATTGAAGACTACAAACAATAGAGTGATCAGAAGGTACCCATTTGCTTACTCTCTTGTCACGTTCTCTGGAAATAGACCCTAACCATTTCTTATGCAGAGAATTGTCCAACGGTATCTCGGGAAATTAAACTCCCCTGTATTCTAACTTACCCTTTTCTGACTTGCAAAAGGGCATGCAGTAGTACACCATTATAAAATCATTCAGAATACATTCGAACACACAAGTTTTTCCATTGCGACCAATACGAAAGTGGTGTCTGCCACAGTGACTTAGTGCTGCTTCCTAGTGCCTTTATTTGGAAACGAGGTTGTACGCATAAACCAATGCTGTATTTATGGAATGGGCAGGCAGTTTAAAGCTGCCAGGAGGGATGCGATTCAGCTGGCAGTGGTTTACATATTCAGAGGAAGATACAGATAACTTGAGACATCTTCTTTAAGCATACATTGTCACCCCCTTCCCTTTATAAGGTAATTGGCACCATGACTGAAAAGAATAATTGTTACTGAAATATAACCCATATCAAACTTTGAATAATATTGAGTAAGCAATGAAAATGTATATTTCATACCTGCCAACTCTCCCGATTTAGGCGGGAGACTCCCGATTTCAGACCATTTCTTCCGCCCTCCCGCTTAACGTATTAAATCTCCCGATTTTTCGAAAATCCCACGCGTAATTTCGGATTGAATGTGCGAGATGACACTCCAGTCGTCTATCGAATGGATCGACTTTACGTGTTTTGAAGTTATATCTCGATACCCCAGTTTCGCTCTGTATCGATAATCGACAACTTCGTACTAACTCCCGCGTTGTGTCCTGCTGTTATAAAAAGTTAGCTTCGAAAACGTCTTTGTTTGAAATCGTCGATGGTTAATTCAGCGCTTGTTCCTAGATGTTTTGCATAATGACCTGTGGGTGAGAGTTATTGTACGCTGTGGAATATTGTATCCGTTTCACACGTGAAATTATATGATTTGCGTATAACTTTCTTAGATGTTGTTGGCGTTGACATGCCTGTAGGCTATTGTGATTTTTCGATCTGAGTGATTGCGTCTGTTCCTCGGTAATATGGCGAAGAAATATGATGTGACATTTAAAAGTGTATACAAAGATAACTTTCCGCATATAACTAACAAGTGAGTCAAGAAGAGGCGCAACATTTGCATTTTGTAGTGTCTGTAGGTGTGATTTCAGTATCTCGCATGATGGAAAGGGGGACATTTCAAAACATGTGCTCTCAAAGAAACATAAAGACAATGTACAATGTGTTGGGAAAAACAAGAAACTTGATTATTTCAAGTGTAAGGAGGAAGACACTGACAGTATAACACGTGCAGAAGTATTGTTCACATCGTTTGTTATTGAACATAACCTCCCTGTCAATTGTTCCGATCACGCTGGTCCTTTATTTAGGAAGATGTTCCCGACTCAAAAATTGCCGGGAGATATGGCTCAGCCAGAACTAAAACGTCGGCCATCCTTGCAGAAATGTGCATTCCCAATTCTGTAACTTCCAACTTGAAGATGTGACATCTATTGAGGAAGAAGAGAGAATTAATGTGAAGTGGGCACTGGTAGGCCAAATGAAATGTAGTGGTGGGGTACTCAAGTATGACAAATTGTCTAAAGTTATGCTTTCCATTCTGACCATTCCGCATAGAAATGCAGAGTGTGAGAGGATGTTCAGTCTTGTCAGAAAAACAAGAACGCAGTTCAGGTCATCTCTCTCCGAGAAGAGTTTGGACAAACTTATAACTTTGAAGTCGATTCAGAAGGGGAAGTGTTTTGAGCAAGAATATAGCAAGACCTTTTTGAAGAGGGCAAAATCAGCCACAGTCACCTGCAACAACGACCAATAATATGATCTTCGATACATCACTACTTTTGTGTGCCTGAGTGTGGTCGAAAGAAAGGTATGCTTGCTTGTTAGACTAGTTAGAATTTAAAATTACTCAGTCTTAAGTACATTTGTAAACTGGGATGTCATATCATGTTAGTCATGTGTAACTTATATATTTGCTGTAATGTCTTAGCCTGTGTATGGATTATGTTGCATCCCCCCCTCTTCCCCCCCTCTGCCGCAGCGTCGAATCTCCCGATTTTTCATTTTGAGAGGTTGGCAGGTATGATATTTGAAGGCAAGGTGTAATGGAAGAAATTGCTTGCGACGGTGGGTGAATGGTCAACGTGTCGGTCTACTAACCCCAAGCTTACAGGTTCGCTCTTGGCTGTGGTAAGTGATTTTTTTGAAAGGCGACAAAAATTACGACACCACGTCATACGATGTTGACATGTCAAAGTACCCATTTGAATTCAGTAGGCCGTGTTCATAATGGCAAAATTAATCTCGGGAGTTTCCGCCAACACAAAGTTCCTAATTTCTCTACTAGAAAGCGCCATAGTGTTCAAGGAGCTTAGATATCTAACCTCCTTGACTTTCATAGTGCTTAAAGGAACAACGAAATTCAACATGCAAGCTACCCTTTGGGTATCAAATAACAAAGCTTGCACCCGGCATCCGAGGCCATACGAAATTATAATAATTATTATTATTATAAAAGAAGAAATTTTTGCCACTGCATGAATTTTGTGTCAATCCCAACAGCAGTCTCATTTTCAACTATTATGCTTCAAACTAAGTTGTCTTTTGAAGGACTATACTCTTAAAATAATTTTTGAGATTCTAAAATTGCCATTGCCTGGTTCAGACAAATACTGGAGTATAGCCTACCTATCATTACCATGCAAAGCCATTGAGATTCGGTTATTGCCCATATGGTGATCAATGAACATTTTGACCCCGACTGGAAAAACAGAAGAATTTACAGATATGATGAAAAGAAGAAATATATCCATATTGGGACTGAGTGAAACGAAATGGAAAAAGTCAAGTAATAAGACATTCAGAAATGCTTACAAATTATTTTGGAGTAGACCTGTGAAGGAAGCCAAGAATGGCATAGCGTTCCTTCTGACAAAAGACATAGAGGCCATTTTTGACAGGATCATCATCATCATCATCATCATCATCATTTATTGCATGTAACAGGCCATTAAGACCCATAGCAGAAAAACAAGGGAATACAATTCTTAATTACAATATAAATAGCAAGCATAACATAATATAACATTGTACTTCATAACAGGAAGAATGATTTCAGCATCTCAAATAATGGTCATATATTAGACCAACGATTTCTATTGCTGGCATCTTCCATTCCTGCAGCTGGATCGACCTGGTTCAGTGCCAACATAACTCGATCTTTCCATATTGTTCTTGGTCGACCTCTTGGACGTTTCCCCGTTGGTTGAAAATTGAACACACGGTTTGGGAGAGTACCTTAAGACAGGATCATAACATTATATATGCAGATGGTTAATGTTATTGGTTTTACGTCCCTGTTAACTACCCTGGCTTTTAGAGACGCCGGGGTGCCGGAATTTTGCCCCGAAGGGGATCTTTAACGTGCCAGTAAATGTACTGACACGGCTCCCTCGCATTTGCGCACCCTCAAATGCCAGCTGACTGCGCCAGGTTATATGCAGATGGAGTCCACTAATTATACAGTAGTGCGAATTTATGCTCTCTAGGCGGGATGTAGTGCAGAAGAGAAAGAAAAATTCCGTGAAGATCTAGATGATACAATCGATAAAGAAAACGTCATCATTATTGGGGACCTCAATGCATAAGTTGGAGCAAATAGACTTGGCCATGGGGAAATCATTGGAAAACATGGTTTTAGGAACAGGAATGCAGAAGGTTAAACAACTACTGGATATGTGTAGAAGAAATAGATTGATCATTGGAAATAATTTTTTCCAAAAAAGAGACAGCCTCAAGATCACCAGCTATAGCTGGGATGGAAAACATAAGTCTCTTATTGACTACGTCATCACTAACAAAGGTGGAGGGAAATGTATAACTGATGTCAAAGTCATTCCCAGTGAGAGCATGGACAGTGATCACAGACCTAAGCCGTGTGACAAATGCAACTTCAAAGAAAACAAAGAGGAAAAGCAAAGCGAAGACATCGAAATTAGACAAAGCTCGGTTGCGAGAGGAATACAAAACAAGAATCCAGGGACACCCACCGAAAGGGAAAATAACTACAGTAGAGGAAGAGTGGAAAATTTTTAAACAAGCTTTAGTGGGTGAAGCTAAAGACTTGTGGATTAACAGGATCGACCATGAAGGAAAAGGAGACACCTTGGTGGAACAACAGAGTCAAATTTGCCATTAAAGAGAGAAATTATGCAAAAAAAAGGTGGTAGACAAAGAAAGGCAAAAATCTACTCACGATCAAGGAAGTCAAGAAATTAATAGACTCGTAGAGGATACTAAGAGAAGTGAAGGAGAAGAAATGGACTGATTTTGTTGAAAAATTGGAAGAGGACAGCAAATGAAACAAGAAAATTCTTTATAGAGTAATTGAGAGTAAGAGAAAAACCCAAGAAGTCATAAGGCAATAGAACTGGAAAATGGAACCTTAGTAAGAGAGGAAGAGGGAATCGGGAGAGAATTCATGACCTTCTTGGATAAGTTCCTGAATGGGGAGATTTTAAACACATCAGACAGAGAAGAATTCTGTAGAACTGAAGAGCACAGCAGGAATACCTAACCACCAATCACTTGGCTGGAGATAGAGAATTGCCTTAGAAGTATGAGGAAGGGCAAGGCAGCAGGAGTGGACGAGTTCAGTATAGACATGTTGAGGGCAGGAGGAACTCCAGCGATACAATGGCTATATAGACTCCTCAAAAATAACATTCCAGAAGACTGGAGGAAGGGTGTAATTGTACTGCTCTTCAAGAAAGGCAGCAGACGGAAATGCAAAAATCCTGGAAAAATTCATAAGAGGGTAGAATACGAGAATCTGTAGAACAATTATTGGAAGAGGAGCAATATGGCATTAGACCTCGAAGATCGACAGACCTTATCTTTGCTGTCAGGATGTTAATGGAAAAACATTGGGAAATAGAGAAGCCTTCATATTTACTGTTTCTTGACATTGAAAAAGCCTGTGATAGTATTCCATGAGAATTTTCCCCAAATTGTTTGGAATTTGATGAATTTTAAAAATATTCTCCGCTGTCGTTATCACACATACTGAAAGAAATGTGGATGATGTACCTATAATACAGTTTTATTATAATATGGAATTAGTGTAAACTGTTTTTGCTTAATTTAACTACTGATTTTTTGCTATGGGATCTAACTGTCCCACTTCGTCAATCCAACAAAGTGTCTATCTTCAAGCCTCCAAAAGAATGGTCAGTTTATGAAAATGAAAATCCACAACCTGCTTCCAGTCTCCGACCGGGTCAGGAATGGAATGAATGAAGCCCCCATCTAGCGGCGAGGATATGAACTGTGCCGGCTGCCGAGGCCTGACGCACTCCTCTGGGGCAATGATTAAATGAATGACAGATGAAATGGGAAATGTTAGTGGAGAGTGTTGCTGGAATGAAATGTTGACAGGGAAAACCGGAGTACCCGGAGAAAAACCTGTCTTCCTCCGTTTTGTCCAGCACAGATCTCACATGGAGTGACCGGGATTTGAACCACGGACTCAGCGGTGAGAGGCCGGCGTGCTGCCGCCTAAGCCACGGAGGCTTCGGTCAGTTTATGAATGATTAAAATTAAAATATTACTTCACTGTTCCGCCCTTTAAAATCTCAATAACTAACTATAGTATAACTAAAATTTAACTGGGGTCTATACAAAACACATTCAACTTTACCTATTATTAATGACTAGATTTGCAGGAAACTCGTATGTTTTTGAAATCAATGAAATTTTGGCTTCAAATTATCCAAATGCAAGCCCTTAAGTAGTCAAATAACAGTAAGGAAGATTTTTACCTGCGATTCCCATATGAATTTCAAGGGACATAAACTTTTGTTTGAATTATCCAATAATACAAATTACAGTACCGTATTTCCTCGCATAATCGTCGCACTTTTTTTAGCCAAAAATTCGTGAAAAAAAAGCAGGGTGCGACGATTATGCGAAGAATATTTAAGTTCAAAGAATATACTGTATCATTATTTGCTGCACGGGCCAGTCATTCGCGTAGCGTGAGTCATAGCCTGCAGTCAGAGACAGGCTTCTTTCTTATAACAAGGTCACGACAGGTTAACGTTCGCGGAATGTGCTGACGAAGCTGGCCATTCGCGTCGTGATTCATAGCCCGCAGGCATAAAGACGAATTACTTTCTGCTGTCAATATCACGCCAGATTAGGCCTATAAGCTCGCGGAATGTGCGCTGGCCGTTCGCATCGCGGTTCATAGCCGTCAGGCATAAAGACGATACGGTATTACTTTCTGCTGACAAGATCACGCCAGATTAGGCCTATAAGCTCGCGGAATGTGCACTGACCATTCGCGTCACGCTTCATAGCCCGCAGGCATAAATACGATATTACTTTCTCCTGACAAGATCACGCCAGATTAGGCCTATAGACTACGCTCGCGGAATGTGCACTGGCCGCTCGCGTCACAGTTCATAGGCCGCAGGCCTAAAGATGAGATAACTTTTTGCTGACATGATCACGCCAGATTAGGCCTATAAGCTCACGGAATGTGCGTTGGCCGTTCGCGTCGCGGTTCATAGCCGGCAGGCATAAAGATGAGGTTACTTTCTCCTGACAAGACCACGCCAGATTAGGCCTATACGCTCGCGGAATGTGGGCTGGCCGCTCGCGTCAGAATTCATAGCCGGCAGGCACAAAGACGAGATTACTTTTTGCTGACAAGATCACGCCAGATTAGGTCTATAAGTTCGCGGAATGTGCGCTGGCCGTTCGCGTCATAGTTCATAGCCCGCAGGCATAAAGACGAAATTACTTTCTGCCGACAAGATCACGCCAGATTAGACCTATAAGCTCGCGGAATGTGCGCTGGCCGTTCGCGTCGCGGTTCATAGCCGGCAGGCATAAATACGATACGGTATTACTTTCTCCTGACAAGATCACGCCAGATTATGCCTATAAACTCGCGGAATGTGCGCTGGCCGTTCGCGTCACAGTTTATAGCCCGCAGGAATAAAGACGAATTACTTTCTGCTGTCAAGATCACGCCAGATTAGGCCTATAAGCTCGCGGAATGTGCGCTCGCCGTTCGCGTCGCGGTTCATAGCCGGCAGGCATAAAGACGATACGGTATTACTTTCTCCTGACAAGATCACGCCAGATTAGGCCTATAAACTCGCGGAATGTGCGCTGGCCGTTCGCGTCACAGTTCATAGCCCGCAGGCATAAAGACGAGAGTACTTTCTGCTGACAAGATCACGCCAGATTAGGCCTATACGCTCGCGGAATGTGCGCTGGCCACTCGCGTCACAGTTCATAGGCCGCAGGCCTAAAGATGAGATACTTTTTGCTGACAATCACGCCAGATTAGGCATATAAGCTCACGGAATGTGCGTTGGCCGTTCGCGTCGCGGTTCATAGCCGGAAGGCATAAAGATGAGGTTACTTTTTCCTGACAAGACCACGCCAGATTAGGCCTATACGCTCGCGGAATGTGGGCTGGCCGCTCGCGTCACAGTTCATAGCCGGCAGGCACAAAGACGAGATTACTTTTTGCTGACAAGATCACGTCAGATTATACGCTCGTGGATTGTGCTAAGTGACGAAGCTTGCCGCTCGCGTCACAGTTCATTGCCCGCAAGCATAAAGACGAGATATTTTTCGTCTGACAAAGTCGCGACAGCATGTGCAACTGACTGGCGCACAAATACGAACATGCTATGCGACGATTATGCGATGAAATTTTATAAACCTATTTTAGTGTTTGAAAAGTGGGGTGCGACGATTACGCGGTGGCGACGATTTTGCGAGGAAATACGGTACTCAACATTGGATTGCTGACCCTGTTGTATAGGTTGAGTGTGCCTGCCTCTAGCTTAGGAGGGTCTGAGTTCGATTGCCTGCTCTCAGAGATTTTAGAAACTGATGTGAGGGCTGAAACAAGGTGCACTCAACCTCATGCTGATCAGAGAAGCAGTGCTCTGTTCAAGAAAGCTAAGATGAATGGCCGAAGGGACATGGTGCACTGACCATGCGTCAGCTATCTGCAGGTCAAAAGTTGAGCAACAGTTGTTTATCAGACCAAGGCCTTCATGGGCTGTTGCGCCATGGGTTTCCCCTCGCCAACAATGAATTAACCATTTTCTGATATTTCTTATTATTTATTTACAATACATTTTGTTATTTACCTTACAGGTTATCTATTAGGGATATGAGACTGAAGATGATCCTTGATACCGAACAAGCCAGCAAGTACCAAACTATGATGTTGATGGCCTTCAATCAAGATGGTGGGTATCTGGATCGTCTTATGGCATGGCTGACCGACATAGACAATGTACTTCAGAAACAGCCTCTGACAAGAGGGCCTGAGAAGATTCAAAATTCCTTTCCAGATATTTAGAACGTAGGCTTTCGTGGCCAGTGTCTATTTTATTATATAGGCTCCATCCTGTAAGCCTAGATAAAAATCTTTTCCAGATCTTTGATAATACAATGATACCTCTATTTATCATTTCCCGAAGTACCATTTTCCAGAATTCATCGTCCATATTTAAAGGGACCAAGAATCTTTGTTTGTCCTCGTCTTCATCTTTGAAAGATGAAGGTTATATCGGTAGGGAAGACGGGCAAGAAAATAGAATGAGAATAGAATGCCAGGTAGGAGAAACTAAATTGGAGTATGTGGAACATTTTAAGTACTTGGGCTGTGCATTCTCTCAGGAAGGTACTATGAGGAAGGAAATAGAGTCAAGGTGAGGAAAAGCCAATGCAGTGAGTTCTCAGTTGTGATGTACAGTATTCTTTAAGAAAGAAGTTAAGTGTATCGACGAAATTCTCCCTACATCTCACAGTATTTAGACCAACCTTGCTGCATGGAAGTGAGAGCTAGGTAGATTCAGGATATCTGATACTTACGCTAGAAGTAACTGATATGAGGGTAGCACGAATGATTGCTGGGACAAATAGATGGGAGCAATGGCAGGAAGGTACTCGTATTGAAGAGATAAAGCGTAAGTTAGAAATGGACACGCTAGACGAAGCTGTTCGTATGAGTCGATTCAGATGGTGGGGTCATGTGAAGAGAATGGTGGAGGAGATATTACCTAAGAGGGTAATGAGTTTGGCTGTAGAGAGTAAGAGAAGTAGAGGTAGACCTAGGAAGCGATGGTTAGATTCAGTGTTTAACAATTTCAAAGCGAGAGGTGTAGAAGCAGAGGACGCCTCAATACTAACTGCTGATGGGGCTTCATGGAGGTGACTTGTTCACAAACAGAGGCTTGCAGCAGACTAGAATGGACACTGAAAGGCAAAACAGTCTCAAATGAAAATGAAATGTAAAAAAAAAAAAAAAAAAATCTTACTGTTCAATCTGTTAACGTAACATGCATCTATTGTTCCTCAATGTGTCTTTTGACTGCATTCATTTGTCCAGAAATCTTTGTCCCAACAAAATTTGATCCCTATTGACCATTTTGAAGAGTGTATTAAAAATTCATGCCATAGCAATTCGTACATGACATGCAATATTTTTGGATCATCCTGTGCTAAAGATGAGAGGTATTTGCCTTATAGGTTATTCTTTTGTTCTTTGCAATTGTTCTCCTAGGACCACGCGGAATCAACACTTATTGGCCTTGATGTTTGCCCAATAACTCTTCATGCGGAACGATTGAGTGAGTCTTCGTTGCTACGACCAGACGTGTCTGGTTGCAACCAGACATATCTGGTAGGTCTTCTCTCTTCTCCTTCAATACCCCGTGTATGAGTGATTTTCCTAATTTCCTCTCGATCCTTGAGATTGGGAAAACCTAATTCAGCCGAGTCCTTTTTTGCTTGTTTGTACCAATTAGACCTTGTTGCCTTTTTCTGCAAAAACGTATAGATTTTGTATATTAACCTAGTTGGGTCCCTTCTGTCCAAATGTCCCATGAATTGGATCCTTCTCATACGGATTGTGTCTGTGATTTTAGTAATTTTAAAATAGACGTCAGCATTAGGTTTTGGAAGGTGAATTCCATCTTTGATTCTTGGTCCCAACATTTTTCGCATGATTTTGCGTTCATTAATCACCAATTGATTTCTCAGTGTTTTATGTTGTAAATTAAGTGTCTCTGCTGCATAGAGGGCTGCAGGTAAGACTACTGTTTTATAATGTTGAATTTTACAGTTCCAAGAGAGGCATTTTTTTTGTAAACTTGTTTTGTCATATGGAAGGCAGTTTCCATTTTCTGTAGTCTTGCTTCTCTAGATTTTCTTTCGTTACCAGTTTTATTGATCCATTCACCTAAATACTTGAAGTCTTTCACTCGCGAGACCTTACAATTACCAATGCAGAGCATATTCGCAGCAGTTTTAATATCAGTCATAAATTTCATTTTGCCAATTTTCGCTGCTTGTTCTTGAAGTAATTCACGTTGTTTCTGGGCATCAGAAATGTTTGGAGCAATTAACGCCATGTCATCCAAAAAATCCAACCCGTCGAGTGTTATCCCTTTAAGTTTTGGTCCTAGTCTATGGGATGGTGCACCAGCCCTTCTCGAGCGCACAATTAAACAATAATGGAGATAATCCATCTCCTTGATGCACTCCTGTATCAATTGAAAATTCAGTGCTCAGTCCCCCCATAAATGTAACCTTTCAACTTATATTAAAAGGGTATTTTTGATGATTGATGTCGTCTTGCGATCTAATCCAAATTCTCTTAGTAGAGCAACAAGGGATTCATGGCCAATGCTGCCACAAGCCTTTGCAAAGTCAACAAAAGTAATTGCATAATTTTTGTTTAACATTTTACGGAAGTAAGATTTTGAGTTTTTCAAATTGATTATTTGCTCTGTACACGATCGGCCTTTCCGGAACCCATCTTAGTATCCACCAATCTGCAGATTTAGTTGAAGACAGGCACGGTTTAAAAGGGCTTTGGACAAAATTTTGTAAGTTACAGAGAGTAATGACACCCCTCGGTAATTGTTTGGATTCATTTTGCTACCTTTCTTGCATACTGGATGGATGATTATCATCTTCCAATCTGGAGGAATATTTTCAGTTTGCCAGATTTCATCAATAATTTCTTTGAGTTTGATGATGTTTTCACCTACATTTTTCCATAATTCTGCAACGATCTGTTCCTTCCCCGACGCTTTGTTGTTTTTCATGAATTTGATTATTTGCCGAATTTGCTGTAGGTCTGGTGGTTCCGAGTCAGGATTCCGTAGGGTATGACAAAATTGAAATGTTTCCTGGGTTTCTCACAATTGAGTACTTGACCAAAATAATCCGCAAGAGTTGCACAATTTTCAAAGTTGGAGTGGGCAATGTTCCCAAGGTCGTTATGAAACTGGAGGGGGGAGGAATATTTAGTTAATTTCTGCATGAATGTTCTATAGTAATTTTTAGAATAATGTTTCTTGAAGTCCTCTTCTGTATCTTTTAATTTAGTGTTCTCATGCTTTTTTACGAATTGCACGTAGCAATTTGGTTACTTTTTTTCTAACGACTTGAAGATATTGTAGCTTCCTTTGATTCTTGTTGCACATCCAGTTCAGCCTTCTTTGTTGTCTTAGGTTTATGACGAGGTCACACTCGTCAGTCTACTATGCATGTTTCCGTATCCTGGTTAGAGGTGCAATTTTTTCAGCCGTTTTTAGAAGTTCAGCTTGAAGTTGCTGCCAATTCTGTGGGGTTAACTTTTATGTCTCTTGCGTGAATTCCATACTATATTGTATAGGATGGACATCATATCGATGGGGTGGTAATATTGGAGCGAATTTCCCCCTTTCTGGGATAATGTCCAAAGAGAATTTTGTTGGGTAATTGTCAGAGTCCAATTCTAATCCTTTGAGGATTTTAAGTTTCATGATTTCCACAGTGTTAGAATGAGAGATCAGTATGGGGTCCAACTGATATTCACCCAACAGTGGATTTGGAGAAATCCAAGTCTTAGTTTTTGAGGATTTTTTTCTTGAAAAATGTTGATTAAAAAAATAAATCATGGTTCCTGCATATATCTATTAGTCTCATGCCATTTCTGTTAGTTTGCTTATGACCTAACCATTTACCAACCCAGTATTTATACTCCTTTTCTTTGCCAATCTGGGCATTGAAATCACCCATTAAGATTTTAACATGGTTTATTGGGATTCTCTGAAGAACATCGTCTATCATCAAGTTCCAGAGTTCATCTACTTTATCAACGTCCTGTCTATTGGTAATATTGGTTGATGCATGTCCATTGACTAGCATGTAGATCTTATTAGCTGACTTAAGTGTCATGGTGGAAAGTCGACCTGAGAAGGAAGTTAGGGCTCCGGCCCACTCTTACTCAACCACATATTGTGTTATTAATTTAGCATGTAGAAACGTTAATGTTGTCCAAGTCTGTGCATGTGCAGAGTGGAAAGAGTATGTAAGCATGATTTTTCTATATTTTTAAATTAGGTAGGCCTACCGCAGTCTGATTTAATATTGCACACAATGACTTGACTTATTTCCTTTAGTTCCCGTTGGAACATAGGGCAGGCATCCACGCCACCTCACTCTGTTGACTGCAATCCTCTTCACCTCCCTCTATATTTTTCGCTATTGTCGACTTTCATCTCTATTGTGCACCTCCATGACTGTTTAAATCTTTTCCTTCTCCTAGTACCCTCAGTTCAGAGGCTTGTTTCCCTATGTCTTGATCCGATTTCCGGAGAGTATGCCCAATCCTCTTCCATTTTCTCCTTTTTATTTAAATTTGGATCTGGTCCTCCGTTGCTAGTACACACAGATCTTCATTTGTGATTACTTCAGGCCAATGTATGTCCATTATTCTCCTCAGACACGTATTTATGAAAACCTGTTGCCGATGTGTAATTACACCAGTGGCTTTCCATGATTCAGATCCATTCAATAGTACTGATTAACATTACTTCTAAAAATATTCAGCTTAGTCTTTGTAGTTATAATTTAATCTTCCAAATTGGATAAATCTGTACGAAAGCATATTGCATACAGTGCACTTCCGATATTTCACAGTAATTAATGCACAGACTTGAGTGAATTATCCGCAAAAGTTTTCCCTTTGATTTAATGACAAGTTAATGAAACTTATGAGTTTAATGAATATGATACGATGCAGTGTAATTATGCTGTTCTTGCATTAATTACTGTAAAACTTCAATAAAAATGAAATAATTCAATGACCAAATTATTTCCTTATTCCAACCCAAGTGTGTCTTTTCTTGTTATTCACAGTTTAATACCAAACACGGATAATTTGAAAGATACTTCAATCCTGTGATTGGAATTTAATTTTATTCTTGAATGTGTTACGTCATAACAGACTCGTTCTTATTGCCTCCACTCGGTATTATAGATGCACCCTATCCAACATGCAAGCCCGTAATAATAATCACTGTTGATTTGAACTACCAATTGAACTGGACTGTTATTTTATCCTATTGATATTAAAAACTATTCATTTCTTTCATTTGGACCCTGATCTTTGTAAATTGTAGTTTCTGGCTGTGTAATAGGCCATGATCCTCCGGATAAAAACATCTTAAATACCTAGAACGTCGCACTACACCCTAAAACTTCATTCATTGAAAATGGCTACGGAAGTCTGTAAGATTTTAAGGTAATCTATCGTTTGGCAATATAATTAATACAAGATTTCAGAGCACAAAGAAAATCACTTTAAAATCTACTGCACATTATTTTTACTATTTACACTATTTACAGTCTCAGGTCTAATGAGTCTATCCATTGGACCACGTCAGGTGTCGCCAACAGGAAGTCGATCCAGTCCCCTCCATATGCCCTCAGAGGACAGTCAGTTGTAATGTGTTGGATGGTTTGATTAGGAGCACCACAATCACACTGAGGAGACGAAATTTTTCCCCATTTGAACAAAGTTCCATTGCATACTTCGTGGTTTGTCCGAATTTTATTGAGAGTTGCCCAAGCCCTCCTAGGCAGATCGGAACCTGGAGTGGATGTTCTTGTAGGGTCCAGGAAGGAGCTCGACTCAGGACAAACTTTTAGTGTCCATTCACTAATCCACTGCATCATCATCATCTTGAGCAGTTTCCGACCGCTGGTCGGGTCTGCTTGGAACCTAAGCCTCTCCATCGTTTCCTGTCCATCCACCATCTCTCATCTTCCACTGTGTCCCAGCACACTCCTCTTTCCTCCACACTCTTCTTAACTCCTTTTGTCCATCTGTCCCTTGGTCTTCCCCTTGGCCTCCTTCCCATCATTTCCATTCCAAACATCTTCGGTATCCTCTCCTCTTGCATCCTCCTCACATCGGAATAATATTATCCATTTCAGGTCCGTATTGAATATGTTTACTAATAAAACTATCAATATTCTCCGTCTTTTCAATACAATATTAATAGTCTATTTATACAATTGGGTACATGTTTCGCACAAACGTTAGTGCTTCCTCAGCCCAAATATACATTAAGACATAAACAAATATTACGCACTTATCAAATACATACAATGAAAATATTCCATAGAAAAAACAATGCAATAGTTTGTGACGTCCAAAGAAGAAATAAAATCATGTTCTAAATATTCCATAGATGAAACAGTACGATAGTTTGTGACATCCAAAGAATAAATAATATTATGTTGTAAAATTACACCAAAGCCCTATATGAGTGTAAAAATGCTTGTAGTTCTATGCCTGATTATATTAATTTTGAAAATGTTGTGTGTTATCTCCTAATATGATGTTAACCCGAATAAACAGCGAAACAAATCTGAGAGAATTTGAGAAACTACAAAGAAATTTGAAATGACTGTCCTAAATGTTTAAGTGGAAAACATGAAAACTTCTATAAGCTGCTAACTCTCACTAACCTACTGACTCGAGTCATGCGAATTCATAGCCACATATGAACCGACGCAACCTCGTGCTCAAGCTCAGAAATAAGTTATAAATATTGTTAACAGCTATTGTTAAACTCAAACAATATAATTATGAGTCTCAGGATAGATGCTCAGCCGATTTGGCTGACACTTTGATTGAGACTATTACAAACAAAAGAAATTTAGCCAAATCGGTCGTGAGCGAATTGGAGAAATATTTTTTCTTGTTTCGAAACCCCACATGATAGAAGTTATGGCGAAATCAAAGTTTGTGAATGTCAAGTACCGTAACAGAAGACATTACCATATCTATTGAAGGGATTACCGGTAATGAAAGATTTATCATATTAATTGATAATGAAAAATTATCCGAAATTTTCCTGAAGGAGTTTGGAAACTCTTTCGCAAAAGTAATGTGGACAGCGAAAGAGGCTTTTCAGCCTACTCAGATAGGCGTACAAATCTGCGTTCTGAAATCGTGGAAGCAATGCTCTGCTTATACTAGGGAGACAAAAAAGTTCTGGGAGTAAAGGAGTCATGCAGAGTATTTGTTGAAGTAAATGTTAGGTTAGGTCGTAAACACAGAAAATATAATTAATTTGAGTTTCAGTTCTTTTGAATAAAAATACCTAGGATAATTGTTATTCCTCCAAATGTGTGCACCGTACACATAGTATCTCACTTCTTTATTTCACCGCTTTGGAGCCTTCTATATTACCATAAAGCAGGGTCCCCAGCTATGACTCATATGACATGAGCTGCCAGCATCGTCACATAGCACATTCGTATTTATGTGCTGATCAATTGCAAACGCTTCTGCTAACTTATAACTGGGCGTGACCTTATCAGAAGAAAGGAATCTCTCACTTGCGCTAAGTGAGCGTCCCGCACACTAGACAATGGCCGCACTCAGTGCCAGTGCAGGGGAGTAAAACTTGTATAGAACTTCCACAATTCAACTTTATGCATAGCAAACTTCCAGACCATGAGTGCCAATTTGATTTTCATTGACAATGAATCGTCTGCCATTATTTTCTTTATTATTTTGGGTCATGGTTTTGATTTTAGGTGTTCAACCTACGAAATAAAAAGTAGAGGGTTGACCGTTCTGGGATATATAAAAAATGAGAGAATTTTAAGTGCTAGGCCAAACAGCTGGCGACAGAAAAAGTGTTCATTAAAATCTTCCCCCTAGCCTTCGTAAACTAATCACTACCAACCTCAATTACACAAACGAACCTCATTTTGCAATAATTATGCATATGATTTTTTGGCTAAAAATATGCGATGATTAAGCTAAGAAATACGGTACTTACAAAAATATTTGCTGAGAGCAGCTTTTGTGCGAGTATAGTTACTCTTCGTGGAATGTTAGCTGGCATTGTGCATTCATCATAAACATGCACATATTGCTCGGCAAGTTCAACTGAAGCCTCGAGTGAGGGAGGAGGGAGAGCACGTGGGTGTTTTATAAAGCTACTGTGTACGGTATATCGTATTGTATAGTGTTTTATTGTGATTGTATATAGTGCTGTAATGCCTTATGTGAAATATTCGTTATGTGAACATGTATATCTGCACAATATGTACATAAAGTGCAGGAAAGTGTGCGCTAGAACAAGACAAAAGTTTCGAGTGACATTTCCAGTGAGACCCATCCTTGTAAATAGGACAATAAAACAATTGGCTAAGAGATTCAAACGTACAGGTTCAGTAAACAATAAAAATAGATGTAAAGGTCGTCATTTCCTTACTGAAGCTAAATTAACCGGAGTAACCGGAAGCTTCAGAAGGAGATGCCGATTATGTTTGGCAGTGGATGGGGAACATTTTCAGTATCTACTGTAAACATTGTGAGTACAAATGCATGATAGTGATTTTAAGCACTGTATTCTGCCGTACATATACGAGCGCGGTAGCCGGCAACTAAGCCGTCACTGGCAGAGCGCGTGAGCGATAATGTCATTGCCAAGCAAATATAAAGACCCTGTATAAACATACTCGATGGTATGATCCTAGCAACTTCTAGTACATACTAGTAGGTGGTACTACATACGTCACCTTCCATTCCCATATTAAATTCACCATTTTTCGGTATTGGTAATGAATGGTAGTTCTGGTACACCTACTCATCATGCACCCCAATATAAAATATAATCCTGCGAAACGGAAAATAATGACAACCTACGCCTAGCACACATTCCTGGTGCACCTACTCAAATCGCACACCCAATTAATTACAGTCACCACAGAAAAAAAAAACAAAAAAAAAACAGATAAATTCAGCACCCCCTTGTGAGTACATGGGACTGATGACTATGATGTCCCTAGCCCTAGCATTGCAGTAACTTTGTCGATGGAATGGATAGAGGTCATGAAAGCTCTCTTTTTAAGACAGCTGTGGAGAATGCCCTTGTTTCTCCCTCTGCCTTCACTGGTCTGTTGTATGTGTCCTTTCTCCACATGTTTCTTTCTCTTTTTCCCTTTTATGATTGATGATATTTAATCCTGCACTGGGGCAAAACCCTTGCAATTTAGATTGCAAAACCTGGACAGTTTCAGTTTCTTTGAAAGTTGAATTGTTATTGATCAGCTCAATCCAAGTATAAAATCTCGGAAGTTTCTTCCAAAATCAGTGAATGTTAGGCATACTGGGAAAGAGACCTCAGGACAGTCGTTAGTCGATTGAACAACATTTCCATTATACACTGACCGGCAAAAAAAGTGGAACACTTTAATTTTTTATGTAATTTCTTAATTTATTCAACTAAAATGTATCGGTTTTCCAATATTTGCATTATTCATGTAAATTTAGATGGTTGGCAACAGAAAATACTGAATCAAGTTTTACAACACGCTTTAACTCACAAATTTCGTTACATTTTGCAAATCTTACAATTTTCTATTTTTTTTTGTAATGCTCTTTTGGGCTGGTGTTTATCAAACGTATTGCCAAACAAAACAGTATTAATGTTTGCACTGCACTGCAAGAGAACACTGGTCACTAAAAACGGGTGTTTCCACCTTTAGCGTCTATGACAGCTTGTAAACGCTCAGGCATACTGTTCACAACTCGTCGAATGGCATCTGCCGGGATGCGATCCCATTCCTCCAGCAGCGATGTTCTCAGTTGTGCCAAGGTGGTGTGGTCATGCTGTCTGACGTTCCTTCCAAGCGTATCCCATACATGTTCGATGGGGTTCAAGTCAGGACTACGAGCTGGCCAGTCCAGGGTTTGAATCTCTCTTCCTGCAGATATTGTACAACACAGCGAGCAGTATGAGGGCGGGCATTATCCTGCATCAGCATGAAATTCTGACCCATGAAAGGCGCAAAGGGCATCACATGGTTCATCAGGATCTCTTCGATGTACCTTTGGGAATTGAGCGTCCCGTGATCGATGCACACCAACTCAGTGCGGGCCATAACGTTGATGCCACCCCACACCATAACCGAGCCACCTCCAAATGGAGTCCTGGAGGAGAAAGCAACAGGGCTGTACCTCTCCCCGCGCCTTCTCCACACTCTTTCTCTTCCATCAGGAGATCTAAGGTTAAAGCGACTCTCGTCAGTGAAGAGAACAGAGGCCCACTGCTCGTGGGTCCATCCCAGATGCTGCCTTGCGAAGCGAAGACGCGCCTCTCTGTGATGCCGTTCGAGTGCGGGTCCACGTGCAGGTCTCCTGGACGAAAGATGAGCTTCTTCAAACCTTCTTCTTACTGTTCGCTCACTCACTCTCACATTTCTGACATTTTCTAGTTGATTTCGTGCCTGAACTGCTGTGGTATGCCGATCACGCAGAACTTGGAGGGTGAGAAATCTGTCATCCCTGGCACTTGTGTTTCTTCTACGGCCTGACCCTCGTCTCCTGTCGTATGTTCGGAGCTCTCTGTAACGTTGCACTGCACGATGTATGCTACCGAGAGATGATCCAATGACCTCAGCAACATAACGGAAGCTGCGGCCATCCTCCACCAATGCAACTGCCTGTGCAGCTTCTTCACGGCTAAGAGGCATGTTTTAGTGTGAACTGCAAATGGATAACTTGCTAAAATGTGTGACAATGGTTCACACGTGTTCAACAAGTGCCAGTTGTTATCCCTAGAACAACAATAAGCGAGCGGCAACACTCATAAACCTTAAACGCTTTTAGTCCGCTTCCCGCCATAAAACCATTAAGATAGGCTCATCGAGGATTGGGGGTAATTGGTGGTAATAAACCACCCTAAGAAATGTCATATTATCAATTTCTATTCACGGATGTTTCAGATGTTTGTTCTAATGCATGAATAGCTTTTAAAATGTGATTAAATCTTTTTCAAGGCTAGATTTATACTATTTATATTACTTTTTTAACTGTTCCACTTTTTTTCCCGGTCAGTGTATAACTCAACTTTACAGGGATTGAAGGAATAACTGTACAAAAGAAATTCTAAGCACAATTTGTTAAACATTCCTTGAAATTCTCACTTAAAATGCAATTTAAGAATGTGTGTATAATATAAAAAGAAAGAAAAAAAATGTTTTTGTATCTTACTCTAGTCAAGCCAACTTCCAGTCTATCTTGTGCTCCTTGCTGTTCTTCACGCACCTCCCCTTATTGTTATCAATGGTGTACACTGACTCTCTTCACAAAGTGTGTCTAGAATGTGAGTGGCCATCCATCCTCCATGTACTGAATCATTTTCTAAAATTATGTATTTTTTCCTAAACTTTCATCTGATTATAAACCTTTTTTGTCTCATTTGGTATACATTGGCTAAAAGTTCCCTTAGCTCCCTGTAGATGTACCAAAAAGATGCAATACAAGGGTCACTACGAAAGTTTTGAGATACACCAAAAGTATTTTTATTTAAATTATTCTAATTGTTGCACTTTCTCAAAGTACTCACTACCACACTGTATACACTTTTGCATTCGCTGAAACCACTTCTGGAAGCAGTCCTGCCATACGTTTTCTTCGATGGCTGCAAGCTCATCATCGTAAGTCATAACAGCTTCTTCAGGGGTTGAAATCTCTTTCCACGCATGTGATTTTTTACCATTGGGAAGAGAAAAAAAATCACACAGAGCCAGGTCAGGACTGTAAGGTGGATGAGTCATTAGTTGGACCTCTGTAGAATCCAGGTACTGAATTGTCATGTTGGCCGTGTGTGCAGACGCGTTGTCGTGATGGAGAAGGATCCCTCGCAGTCTCATGCGTGGCCGCCGTTCTTGAAGTTTGGCAAAATCTTTTGGCAGGCAAACCGTAGTGTACCAATTAGCGGTAACTGACCTTTGTTCCTCCAGAGGAATGGTTGCCACATGACCACTTATTGAGAAGAATGAAGCCACCATTTTCCTGCCAACACTTCGGGGGTGCTTCACTTTTGTCGGTGTCTTGTCATCAGGAAAGATCCACACTGCTGATTGCCGCTTGGTCTCCGGATCAAATTGATAAATCCAGGTTTCGTCACCTGTGACGATGTCAGAAACCGTCTAGAGTCCCCTCCTTTGAATCTAGTCAGCATTTCTTCACACCATTCAACACGGGCGTATTTTTGTTCTTCTGTCAAATTGTAAGGCACCCTTCGGGATGAGACCTTCCTCGCACGAAGGAATTCATGCAGGATTTTCAAAACTTCTGGCGAACCAATCTGCAATGCTGCCTCAATTTCTTTAAATGTTAGACGATTTATTTCGCAAAGCATTTTCTCCACGGTTATGATGTTTTCCTCAGTCACCGCCGTTGCCGGACGCCCGCTTCTCTCCTCATCTTTCAAAAATTTTCGGCACCTTTTAAATTCCTGAAACCCCTGGAAAACTGAGGCACGGGAAGGAGCCATCTCCCCAGAAGCCTGTTGCAAATGCTCAAAACATCGAGACTGGTTTAACCCACTTTTAAAATCGTAGAAAATCATTGCACGAAAATGCTCTCTCTCCAGCTCCATTGCAGCAACTGACTACCTGAGCGCTGCGGCTTGTTCGACCTTGCACTGCGGAACTTCCCGGAGCGGGGGATCCACTTCCTGCTACCAGGTTACTCACAGATGGTTGGTTGGTTCTTAAGTTTAGGGGCTGCGACAACGCGGTCATGTAGCCCCGTGTACTTTGGGTGTGTGTAGAATCTGTCTGATAACCGGTGTTAACTGTGATGACAGTATTAGTGTGTGTTATCTGTTTTTTCATTTAAGTACTGCAACTTCGAATTTTTCAAATAGTTCCTACTTTTGCCGCCAAGCGCCACCGTCAACGACTACTAGGCCAAGTTCAGAACTTAGCTACTAGACACCACCACAGTCAGCTCTTGGCAACGAACGTAGAAACCTAAGAGCGTTGTTTACATTCTTAACCTATCCAATTTAGCTTCACATAGGTGCAATTAGTGGAAGGTTCTTTAACATGCCATAAATCTATGACATGGGACCGCCGGCTTTACTTCCTCTCCGAAGGAAGGCATACTGAGGGATTTTTAACGCTCTTAAAAAATCCGACGGCTTCGGCCGGGTTTGAACCCCCTATCTTGGGCATAGAAGCTCAGCATGCTACAGACTACGCCACCGAAGCCGCTTAAAGTAATTGTGAGTGAACAAAAAGTTCTAATTAACATTTCATACCATACACTTACTGTGTCATATATTTATGAGTTCGAAACTTGTCCCCTAAAATTACTGCCATCTTCATTACAGATTTCTACTCATTGCTGAATGGTTACTAGCTTTCCTCTAAGTCTGCTGATTGGTAAAGGAGTGGACTTTGAAAGAATGATAGATTTTCCGCCTTCAATACTGTTTATTTCTAACTACTTACAGGGACTAGTTTCGGGGGCTAATACTCCCCCTTCCTCACCCTGTCCAACAAAACTTCACCAAGGAAAAACTTTCCATGTATAAGCTCATACAAAACACATGAAGAACAAAGACTAATGAAATAATTATTTACAATCCCGCTCGACGCTCCAAAGAAGATACTCTTATTGGATCACTAAGGCCTAGGCGCATCAGAACTCCTGAATTGGGCTGGTGCTGCGGTCCGCTGTCCCCACTGCGTCATCGTGGGACCACTCTAGTCCCCTTGTTTTTCTTGGCAAACGTCAAGGCGGAGAGAATTTGTGGCCGCGTCAGGAAATGAGAATGAGTGAGGGTTGTTGACGCGCCGTGTATTGCTGTTATGGAGATTGATTAATACGTAGAATGAGAGGTGTCAATCTGAAAAACACCTTATTCATCCTTGATGAAAAACAAAAAAACAAAATGGTCAATATGAACCCTAAATTACCAACAGTAAGAGCACTACCTACAATACATAAAGATAACATTCTTATCAGACCAATAGTCAATTTCAGAAATAGTCCGACGTACAAACTCGCTCATTCATTTCTTAAATCACATTACAAACTCAAGGCTAATGCATCCTTTAAAAATTCGATACATTTCTGTGAATTAACTAGTAAACTAAAACTTACCAGAATGCATTCTTTGCACACTATAGACATAAAAGACATGTACAAAAGCATACCGATTGCCGTCTCCATTGATATTATTGAGAACAACTTGAAGAATGATAGTGATTTAACACAAGTTGAAATCTCTGAATTTTTGAACATCTTAACATTCATCCCAAATAGCAACCAATTTAGTTTTAATGAGAAAATCTATAAACAAAAAGAAGGCCTCCCCATGGGTTCTCCTTTATCAAGAATAGTAGCTAACATATTCTTAGATAATCTGCAATACGAATCAATTATTAACAAAAAGGATGGTTTGTTCTTTTGGGGACGATATGTTGATAACGTTTTCGTAACCCTTGACAACTCTAAAATAGAACAACTTTTGCAATATTTGAACCAAATAAACAGCAACATTAAATTCACGTCAGAAAATGAAATAAACAGTTCCATAAATTACCTTGATCTACTAGTCATGCATGATAAAGATCACCTGCGCTATCAAATATTCAGGAAACCAACTCAAACCAGTACTGTAATTAGACAAGATTCTAATCATCCAGCTTCCCATAAAAGAGCAGCACTCGCATGTTTCGTCAATAGAGTGTTGAACGTCCCACTATCTGACGTAGATTATCGTAAAGAAGTTTCAATAATTCACCAAATTTCCGAAGCTAATGGATTCAATAGTAAATATGTTAACAATATAATTAACAAAATTAAGAACAAACCCGTTTCCAGATTAGCAAAAGAAGACAAAGAACCTTCCACATACGCAACGTTCACTTTTGTGAACCAATCCACATACAATGTTACTAGTGTACTAAAAAAATATAAAATAAAAACAGCGTTTAGAACCATTAACACTAATCATAATACATTTCTCAACTCACATATTCTCAACAAAACCAACAAATACAGCAACTCAGGTGTCTACACAATTAAATGTAACGAGTGTAATGCCGATTACGTGGGACAAACGGGGAGAGGGTTCAACACCAGATTTTTGGAACACGTCAATGCCATCAAACATAATAAATTTTCAGTGATGGGCAACCACATGGCAGAAACTGGGCATAAATTCACAACCATAGACAATGACTTAGAAATTTTACATCAAGAAAATAAAGGCACGCTCATGAATATTTTGGAACAAATAGAAATTGATAAAGCACAGAGATTTAACCCTTCACACAATCTTAATGAAATAATATTTGAAACCAGCATTTTATACAGAACATTAATAGACGAATTATATAGTAATAGATACAATTCCCGCTATATTCCACTATTCATACCCATCATTTTTCATAACATACTAAAGATTGACACCTCTCATTCTACGTATTAATCAATCTCCATAACAGCAATACACGGCGCGTCAACAAACCTCACTCATTCTCATTTCCTTAGCCTCCCATCTCCCACAACCCCAACCGCCAACGCACGTCACTAACACTCAGCTGTAAGAGACTTCGCAAGACGCATCCGGTTTGTTTTTGTTCACGCCCTGCGCACTGCAGTTCTTGGCGGCGCGTGACGCGGCCACAAATTCTCTCCGCCTTGACGTTTGCCAAGAACAACAAGGGGACTAGAGTGGTCCCACGATGACGCAGTGGGGACAGCGGACCGCAGCACCAGCCCAATTCAGGAGTTCTGATGCGCCTAGGCCTTAGTGATCCAATAAGAGTATCTTCTTTGAAGCGTCGAGCGGGATTGTAAATAATTATTTAATTAGTCTTTGTTCTTCATGTGTTTTGTATGAGCTTATACATGGAAAGTTTTTCCTTTGTGAAGTTTTGTTAGACAGGTTGAGGAAGGGGGAGTATTAGCCCCCGAAACTAGTCCCTGTAAGTAGTTAGAAATAAACAGTATTGAAGGCGGAAAATCTATCATTCTTTCAAAGTCCACTCCTTTACCAATCAGCAGACTTAGAGGAAAGCTAGTAACCATTCAGCAATGAGTAGAAGTCTGTAATGAAGATGGCAGTAATTTTAGGGGACAAGTTTCGAACTCATAAATATATGACACAGTAGGTGTGTGGTATGAAATGTTAATTAGAACTTTTTGTTCACTCACAATTACTTTAAGCGGCTTCGGTGGCATAGTCGGTAGCATGCTGAGCTTCTATGCCCAAGATAGCGGGTTCAAACCCGGCCGAAGCCGTCTGATTTTTTAAGAGCGTTACAAATCCCTCAGTATGCCTTCCTTCGGAGGGGAAGTAAAGCCGGCAGTCCTATGTCATAGATTTATGGCATGTTAAAGAACCTTCCACTAATTACACCTATGTGAAGCTAAATTGGATAGGTTAAGAATGTAAACAACGCTCTTAGGTTTCTACGTTCGTTGCCAAGAGCCGACTGCGGTGTCGTCTAGTAGCTAAGGTCTGAACTTGGCCTAGTAGTCGTTGCGGTGGCGCTTGGCGGCAAAAGTAGGAACTATTTGAAAAATTCTAAGTTGCAGTCTGTACTTAAATTAAAAAAACAGTTAACACACACTAATGCAGTCATCACAATTAACAATGGTTATCAGACAGATTCTATACACACCCAAAGTACACGGGGCTACATGACCGCATTGTCGCAGCCCCTAAACTTAAGAACCAACCACAATTACTTTAACAAACATGAATTCTGCCTGTTCACGTGGCAACACTGAAAGGTTCAAGGACAGGAGGAAAATTGTTTCAAACCATTTCCTGCATGCACGGTTGAAAGTGGTCTGAGGGGGTTGCTATGGTTTGAACCTCGGTCATTGTCCAGGGAAAATCCGTGGAATAGTACTACCTTACTTTGTAACAGAGTACTTTAGACATATTAAGTCAAAAACTTACCTCAATTTCCTGCTGAATCTGATGGCTTAACACTAAGCGCACATAAGCCCAAGTTGTTCATTTCTCATTCAGTTTCCAACATGAGAACCTAAGCCTTTTATTAGACTGGCAAGTTCTGCTGGAGTGTTCTCTTAGTGTTTTTTGCCTTCAGTGTCCATAATTATTATTCTTCCATCTATTTGTGTACTTTTTCATTGTTCCAAAGTGATGCTGGGCCTTGTTCAGCAGTATCTTCGTTGCTGTAAGAGAGCAAGAGAGAAACTCTGTTCAGAAGTCTCTTGGCGTGCCAGACTCGCTCTCACTGGTGGTAGCAGGTAAACCTGATGATAGTCTATTACTGGTAGCCACCACTTCCACAGTAGTAAAATCAAAAATATTGTGAAATTTCAAATGATATGAGTTTTGAGGTTTTATGGTATTGTCGTCAAGAACATAACATCTTCAGATTCAGAGAGGCACAAGACAGCGCTGAAATTGCTGTATTGGCAACAATGTAAACTTGTTCATGTGACCACGAGGTTGAGATGGCACTTTAGTAATCGAAAGCCATTTAGCCACAGCTGACAACTCCCGTATCAATTGCACATGGCTGAGGCCTACAGATTGTCCTCTGTGCGACTGCGCAACTGGGGCTGACCGACCAAACACTACGGCATAAACTGTACCTAGGTACACTAAAAAAGTACACGTTTTTTTGTTACATAGGATATTAACATCACGCGGTGACACTTTGTGCGGCTTGTAACGACTGAGCATTAGAACAAGCAAATACTAGACATGCGCTATTTGATCACATTAAATATTGGGGGAGGGAGAGAAATATACCATATTTGTTCGCATATAATTTGCACTTTTTTTGGTTGAAAATAAGTATGAAAATTTTCGTTACATAATATATGCGGTGATTTGCGTGCGATAGACCGTATTCCCAATAAAATGCAAAATTTGCATTATTGAAAGAAAACGACTGACATTGTCACTGCTGCTAATCTCCGAACTACTCTTGCATGTATTATCCTGACTTCTGTTCAAACACATTTGTGAAGCCCGTTGTCAAGAAAGTCTTCATAACATCTGTCGTCATTATAACCCAATAATGCAAGAGTTCAACTGAAGGCCTTCTTTATTTTGTCTTCTGTCGTCAGCTTATCGTAGCTAAAAATACCAGGTCTCGACGTGTTCTAAACCAACAATTACTTATTTAGAGTGTGGAGCAGAACCAAAAAGCTGACGATCACACCCCATGTGTGGTTTTACTGTGTTGCCACGATTGAAAACAAACACCTTATGTGTTTGAATAGGGGTTTCTAGCGAGTCTTCCCGTATACGCCAGTTACATTGAATTCTCGACCAGCCCTATGAGTACGAGGCTCTATTACCATAGTCTTCTACGTATTTTATCACTTTGAGTTTAAACCCAGCTGTATAACCGGTGTCTTTATATACGTTCGAGATCGATCACCACAAGAAAACAATTGCACATAACTGAGAAACAACAAATACCGTGAAAGAAAGGAAAGCACCACTGCCAAAACGAACAGAAGCATCCCGGGGAAGACCTACTATGTCCAGTGGGTTGGGGTTCTAGCTTAAAATTGCTACGATCATCTTTATGACGGTGCGGCGTCAGAAATTAATATGAGATATATGCAAGGATTTCTTTTCATGCAATTTCAAATTAAAAATGAGGTGTGAGATATATGCGAGTAAATACGTAGTTAAACCAGGCATTGACATCTATAAAAACATTTTCCTCACTAAAATACTTTTCCTTCTGTAATACAACAGATCTGATGCAAAACACATCAGTCTGGCTAGACGTAGCAGAAAGCATGCAAACTTTGGTCATCACATGCTCAAAAATATTTATGCCCAATTCAGTATACACGATCCATCCAATGACAGTTTTTCTAAAGATGTCATAGGGATTTGCTTCAGAAGATAGGTGTGATAATACTTACTATAGTTGCTAATCAACTGACAATGGATTAGCATATCTTAGCGCATGCAAAATAAATTTTAAAAGGCAATACTGCAGGATGGATTGAATAACTTAGTGCAGTTGCCAGTTCGAAGCCCTGATAAAGGAGGAGGACTGGAGTGACTGGCAATCACTATGTAAGCATGCAGCAGCCTGGATGAAGTGGGATCCTACTAAACGAGAAGACTGGGAGGATTTCACAATGGTGCGGAGACAGTCAGTCAAGACCATCAGGTTGTGAAGAGATCTTACGATCGGTCAAGACTGGAAAATTAGGATGAATAATTCAGAATGTACAACACCAGAAACATCCATCGGTATAAGCTACAGTGCATTCGCTTCAAGAACAGTCACCTGTAACTGGGGGAACGTGGAACGTTTTACAAACTACTTTGAGCAGTTGCTCAATTGCGAAGAAAGGCGACTGCAGTGATGTCAACAACTACCAGGGGATGTCTCTGCTGCCAGTAGCATACAAAGTGCTCTCCAGGATTTTTTTACTGGAGAATGTGGAGTCAAAATGATCAAACGATTGGTGAATATCAAGTAGTATTTCGGTGAGGATCCTCCTGCACCGAGCAGATCTTCAATCTGATAACCATTCTCCAATTAAAGCAAAAGAGGATTGCGATCATTGCTGTGGTTTACATCAACTTTAAGAAAGCTTATGACTAGATCGACCACCAGACACCACTCTTCTCTGTACTGCAAGAACAAGGTGTGGATTTCATCACATGCACCCTCATCAAATAGACTCTCACAGACACCACCTCCAAGGTGACGTTCAAAGATCTGTCTCCGAGTTTCAAGATCAATGATAACCGATATAAAACAAGATCAAAACTGGAGTGTAGATGGACTCTCTCCCATTCTGCTTAATCTGGTGCTTAACAAAGTCATTGAGTCCTGGGAATGTTCGTCGTAGACTTCTGGCAGCTGGAAAGAAAGCCCAGAAACCTGTTGAGATACACCTTCTAACAGAAGAAATCAGCAGGAAAAGTCTTTCGTGGGCACATAGTCATCAGGACTGGACAATCGAACACTGGAAGAAATTAAAAGAAAATAAATTATTTTCTCGTTTCTCCGACCAGTACATCCAAATACTGCAAAGTTGTTGGCGAGCTGCAGAAGAGGTTTCCAGTTGGTATTGTGAGAACTATATTTGTGTGTCTGAGTGGCCAGAGAACTTTCTTGACATAAATCCGATAGAAAATGTGTGGCTTTGAGATTCGAAAAACTTTACTGTTCCACAAAACTATGCATGATAGTCCCTCTAATTAGTGTGGTTTCATGATGAACTGAAAAATATATGCTCAAAGCTTGTGGTATCAATACCAAATAGTGTGAAAGAACTTATAAAAATGAGTACATTACCTATTAGAAATGATTCAAGTTATGTATTATTTATTTACATAGTTTATGCCCACATTGGAGCACTTAAATCAATCCATATACACTACAGTCTTTACAATATTAGTTGTAATGGCTTCTCAACTTCCTCTTCTCATTCCAGAGCTTCTTTAATCTCTCCGACCTGGCCGCCCTCTCTCCATTTGTAATGGTGTACTGTTTTCGTTTGACTGTTTTTAATTTCAATCTTGTATCCCTACTTCTCAGAGTCCTCTTCTCTTTTCTCTCTGCAATTTGTTTCATTGTAATATTCAGCTCGTCTAAATCATTCTGGACCTCAACGAACCAGTTGTTCTTGGTTTTACTTTTCCAAAAGAAATTGAATAATTGTTTCAGTTGTCTGGTGTCTGGTAGTCTTACTATGTGGCTGAAAAAGGCAATTCTCCTTTTTCGCATTGTATCCACAATTGATTCATTTTCCCGAGACTATTTCATTAGGCAGCAGTCTCCATTGTCCATTTACTTGATGTTTTTTTTATTGATGATTGTCCTGATGATCCTTCTGTCTATTTTTTGGATTTTATCTGTTGTTGCTTTGGTATTTATCTTAAAATAAATAAATAAATAAATAAAATAAAAGTAAAATGTGTATTTTATTGTTGCGTTCAGATTTATTTGCACTGGACTGTAGATGGTGAACTAATGTGGTTGATGAAACTCAACATGTGGTAGGATTACTAAATATTATTAAATAGATATTCTGGTTATGGGAACACACTGAAAGGATATATGTATGAGCATAACAAGTGAAATTAACATTTTATTGTAAAATAGTACACATTTCGAACATAACATATAATAAGCCACAACAATAATAAGGTCTTTATAGCTACAGATTGTAACTGAAAGCTTCATTTAAAGTCACTGTACAGGTTTAATAATATATGTATTTTAGCTCCACAGAACTGATAAAAAGCTGGAACATTTAGGTGGTGCTAATTTTAAAATATCCCCATTTATCACTTCACGATAGAAACTTTCTTAATACAGTGTTTGTTCATGAGTATTATCCAAACAATGAGCACTTAAACACATTTTGTTTGAAATGGCTGGAATTAAAAATTAGGCACACAAACCTAATTGTTATGATAACTGTACCTGGCATAAGCAAAGATTCGGTAATATCTGCTCTTAACAGAAACATTATCTTATTTCAGAAATTATTCCTCACTGCGACTGATCAATATTGTGGTTTGCTATTTTAAAAGGTATTTCATATATACGATTTTTGTCATGAAACTTTTCAGGAAAATGTAAAATTTCTTTCCTGTCAATGATCCTGAAGAGGTTGAAAGAAATTTAAAATCTATAAATTTAATACATTCTGTGCCATGATTTTTCTGTTTCTGAGAACCTAATTTATGCTCCAATCAAAAAATGAATATTCTTTTCCAAACTATTCAATTGATAAAGCGAGAATGATTTTAAGTTCAGTTATTTTATTATCATCATTGAACTCCAGAAGCTTTCTACTCTACATAGTCTGTACAACAGTTAGGACACTGTCCAGAACATAGAATTCTTCTGGAATGTGGTACACTGAACCGAGGATTTAAAACTATATGAATCCAAAACTCATTGCCCAGTAAGGTCGAAAGGTGAAGTATTTGGTTTACGTTAGAGCAGGATGACAAATGGTGCTTAAAACTGCTTGCGTTAAACAAACCAAGTTTATCCAATTCCCAACATATCATTCAAAACGGACAGAATCAAATGCCAGGATCCAGCCCTCAAAAGTAGCTGGTAAGTGATAACATATGAAAAATAGTTGAGCTCTTTTCTTCTCCTTCATACCACACAGTCTTTATATAAACACTATACTTTGTTTTACATGCTTAAGAGACACAACTAACTCAATACTTTCCCACAGTTTCCTACAGAGTAGAGTAGACTGCCAGACTAAGCTACCTGGCCAGTTACTAGGTGGGACTAAGATGAGTGTGATTATTTGATCGCCTGACTGCAATCTATTGTGTCTTGAAAAGCTGCAGTTCCCTAATTCTCCTGGTTTGTAAGTTTATACTTTCTTCATCCTTCTTCCCCAGCAGTAGTTGGGTGATCACTGCTAGTTGGATGTTGTGAACAAATGACTGCTTCAGCATTTGAGCCCTCAGGTTGGTCCACAATAACCTAAAACACATCCCAGGCACTATGCTTACTAACAGCCTCTTTATATTGTTCACACAAAATAAAAAGTGATTTTAAATTACATATAACAGTTTTCTCCCTTTTCTGCAATCTGTAACAAATATTCCTTTAATCACATTTAATATTTTCAGGTTGTTTTTCACATTTCCCATTAACTGGGATTATACACTGACCGGCACAAAAAACGCAACACACAATAAATGATGTGTAATTATTGTGTAATTATCTATTTAATCAAAGTGAAGCACTTCAACCTATTTTTTTAGACGGGACATGTTATTGGCGTTGTTTTGAGAGCAAACAATGAAGTGTCAATTGTTGATTGCACTAGCCTCAATTGATTTTTCCCGCACCACCTGGAAAGCACATCACTGGATGTGAGCCAATAATGTGTTCCCGCTCTTATAGCACTTATTGTTGTACTTTGAATTGTTTCCTTTTTCAATCACATGTGTTCGCAGGATCTTTCTGTGATTGTCGTAATTAGCTTTCTGGAGCAAACATGCCCTTAAGCCATGAACAAGCTGCAAAAGCTGTTGCTTTGGTGGAAGAAGGTCGCAGCTTGCATTACGTTGCAGAAGTGTTGAGGACCACACTTTCCACGATTTTCAGAACCGTACAAATGTACAGGGAACCTGGAGGTTTTGCAAGCAGACCAGGAACAGGCCCGAGAAGAGCATTATCGGAGAGAGATGACCGCTTCTTACAACTTCTAGTTCTCCACGACCTGCACACCACCGCCATTGAAGCACGAAATCGACTCCATCAAGTTCGAGGGGTCGATGCTAGTGAGAGAACTGTCCGAAGAAGATTGGAAGAAACCAATCTTCAATCCAGAAGATCAGTTACAGGCCCAGAACCTACCACAGAACATCGCACAGCTCGACTACGTTTCGCAAGGGAAGATCATGGCTGGACAGCACAACAATGGGAACAAGTGTTGTTCACCGATGAGTCACGATTTGGCCTCCGATCACCTGACGGAAGAGAGGGGTCTGGAGAAGGCCCAGGGAAAGGTATTCCCCTTGCACATTCTCATCCAGGATGCCTTTTCAGAGTGGTTCTGTGATGGTGTGGGCAGGAATCAGTATGGCTCCAAGGACGGATTTGGTCTTCGTGGAGAATGGGAGCCTTACTGCACATCGGTATGTGGAGGAAATCCTTCTGGAGCATGTTGTGCCTTTTGCTCCATTTATTGGTGATGATTTCACACTAATGCAAGACAATGCCCGCCCACATGTTGCAAGAGTTCTTGGATGAAGCAGGGATTCATGCTATGGCTTGGCCTGCTCGAAGCCCTGATATGAATCCTACTGAGCACGTTTGGGACCGGCTGGGGAGAAGAGCCCATCAGCGCTATCCAAAGGCCCTACAGGACCTATGGAATGCCCTGCAGGAAGATTGGGAGATAATTCCTCACCAGGACATTACAGCATTAATCAGGAGCATCCCTGAAAGGTTGAATGCCGTCATCGGTGCAAGACGTGGCAATACACGCTTTGAAGACGCGAACAGAGGTCTGTGAAGTAAAGTGTGAAGTGTATAAAATCAAAACAGAAGTGCATTACCTTTATAAGCTTACTCATAATTTAGCACTCTTTCCTTGAAGTGTGCATCTCTGGCTTAATTTGTTAAATTTGTTTATAATCTTCTCTTTTTTTTTTCATTGTTAGATACCTACATGGGACCGTACTACAATATTTCATCATTATATGGTAGATTAGTGTCATAAAGTTAAAGTAAATTTCAGTTTTTGTAAGAAATTGAAGTGTTGCATTTTTCGTGCCAGTCAGTGTATTTTGTTGACTGACTGAAAAGTTGCAATATTAATTGCCAAAGGCATTCCAAGCTCTGTATTGTTTAGATCACGATGAGAAAATTGCTATCAGGGTACTGAAATTAGTCATGAATCTACTGATATAAAAATAATTACCAACATTCAATTGGATTTCAGACCAGTTAAATATGGTACGCTGAGGGGTTCTGTGTTAGGACTTTTACATTTCCTTTTAGACATAAATGACTTGAGTGGCAGTATTGGTCTACAAAAGACAGTACTTTTTGCGGATGATGCACGTATTTTAATTGAGGGACTCAATGAAACTATGCAACAAGACTAAGCAAATATGGTAATGCAACAGTTCTATTCTTGGTTTGACAGGAAGTATGAATTTCCACTTGACTCGAAACAGGCACGCGAGGAATTTACAAATTACAGTAAATCAGGACAGTAGGCTATTAAATTTACCAACTCCACAACATTTCTTGGTTTAGATATTTAGAATGGTCTAAATTGGAACTGCCATATTGCATATATGACTGAAAAACTAAGCTCAGCATGCTATGCTTTATGGGTTCTAAAAAAGACTACAAATGAACATACTCTCTTCTCTTGTTATTCCTCCCTTATCTAATGTAAATGTACATTATCATTCCCCAAATCACCGTACATTGTAAATAATGTTTTCATGGATCGATTCATACTAATTGCCATCTTGTGTACATGTATAAATATAACCCAGTACAGTATATATAGTGGGGGCTCTGATGCATCTCAAATGCAAACTGGGGCTTTGCTCTTTTCAGAGACTCCCTTCAGTGTACTGTAAATATGGTGTAAGGTACTGATAAATAAATATGAAATGAAATGAAAATGCATATTATGGTTATTTTCATTCCATTTTGAAATATGGAATAACTTTTTGGGGTAGCTCAACTTCTAGCACAACAACCTTCAGAATGCACATAAAGCTGTTAGAATAATGAAAGTAGTGTATGAAACTGAATCTTGTAAACCTGTTTTTAAATATTTGTCGATATACTTCTGCCATGCATTTATATATCAGAGATTATTTTATTTGTGAAGAGAAATATGGATTGTTGGTTCCTCAGTTTAGGGGCTGCGACAATGTGGTCATGTAGCCCCATGTATTTTGGTTGTGTATAGAGTCTGTCTGATAATCGGTGTTAGTTGTGATGGCTGTATTAGTGTGTGTTATCTGTAATTCAGGTAAAGACTGCAGACGATCAATTTCAAGTAGTTCATACTTTTGCTACCCAATGCTACCATCAACGACACCTAGCTGTGAACTTTGCTACTAGATGCCATTGCAACCGGCACCTAATGTTGGAACTTAATAGGGCATTAATAAAATCTAACCTACAAATGTAGCTTCACACAATTGTAGTTAGTGGAAGGTTTTTTTACATGCCATAAATCTGTGACAGCTTTACTTCCCCTCTGAAGGAAGGCATACTGAGGGATTTTAACGCTCTTAAAAAATCCGATGACTTCGGCCGGTTTGAGAAATATGGAAAGAAATAGCTACATATTTCAGCAAAGTAGTGATAAAATATTCTTTACATACCAGTACCAGTAGGAGTAGGACACCAACTAACCAGGAAGGAACTTTGCACAAGGGAATGAAGTTGTGTAATAAACTTTATGTTAGACGATGTCGAAATGTAAATATTATATGTCAGAAAACAGTATCATAATGGGGGTCATTATAACACTATTTTTCATTATGAAACCGTTTCTCCCACCAATCAAGAGCTCAAGAAACAGTTGTGTGACCAATTAGCGCACCTGCGCTGACTTCTACGGCCTTCTATTTTAAATTTCAGTGCATGGCTTCGTGTCATAGTGGCGTATTCCAGGAGGCCATGGTATTCTCTGCGTTCCATGCGCTCTGTTCAGTACATAAAACTGGCGAAATCTCGACAGATACATGGGTTGGTTTTTTAGTTTTGGAACCTTAGTTATAACTGGATTAATAACTCACTTAGATGGTTCCAAGTTTCACAGGCCCTCGATGTAGTCCCCACCGGTGTGTACAATGTGTTCCCAGCGATGCGGAAGTCGTTGGATCCCGTTGGCACTGCCCATTGATGGTATGAAGAGAGCGCTCGGCAGCCTGCTTAACGTCTTCAATGGTACGGAAGCGCTCCCCGCGCATTTTTATCTTCGGGATGAGATCATAGTCGCAGGGACTGATGCGGGAGAATATGGGGGGGGAGGACCTCCCAGCCCCAGCGATCCAACAATGCCGACACAACGCCTGCTGTGTGTGCCCTAGCATTGTCATGCAGAACGATGGGCGGTGTAACCATGTGGTGGCGCCGTTTCCTTCTCAGAGCTCCTCGGAGATGGTCTTGCAGAAACGAACAATAGTACGCCGCATTAACGGTTTGCCCTCGTGGAATAGTATGGTGAATGATCACACCATCCCAATCATAGGCAAGAATCAACATTACCTTCACATTGGTGGGGGTTGGTCGAACTGTTTGTTTCCGTGGTGCCGCCACCTGTTCGATTGTCGTTTTAACTGTGGCTCATAACATCTGGCCCACGTCTCGTCAATGGTTATGATACGCCGTAAGAAGGCCTCTCCTTCGCGCTCATTACGCTGCAAGTGCATACGACAAGCGTCATATCGCAGCCATTTGTGCATGTCGGTTAAGTAATGCGGAACCCATTTGGACGCAATCTTCCTCATTTTCAGTAACTCCTTGAGGATGTGGAGGACAGTTGAATGCGCCAGTCCGGTATCTTGCTCTAATTGACGAATCGTTACGTTCCGATCCACCTCTACTAACGCGGACACCATCTGTACATTGTCGTCACTTACTGGTGGGTGACCAGATCGAGGAATGTGCTCCACACACTCGCGCCCATCTCGAAAGGCCGCAACCCATCTTCTGAACGGTAATGCAGCTGCACCGCACGCTTCCTGCAATCCTCGGTGACACTGTTTAGCACTGCGACCCCTAGCACACTGAATTTTTATCCACGTTCTCTGCTCCTGCTTGCAAAACATTGCGACTGTCTTTCGCGAGCGCTGGTCTCGCACTACTCATCAAACAGGCGCGACTGCGCACGAGCGGTGGTGAGGACGGACGAGGTCATGTGCTCTGAGGGAGGGGATGCAGGGCAGCAACCGTCGGTAAAAGTGGCAGCGCCCAACATTGTTGCAACTTGGCACTGAAGCATTGGTGCCAAAACTAAAAAACCAACCCATGTATTTATGAATTTTTATGATCGAACATAAAATAGTTATAATTATCGTCGAACATAAACAGTCGTATGCAACTCGCCTATAATGGTAATTAAGACACTCGTATGGAAATTATAAACCTCGCTTCGCCTGTTTTATAAACATACTCGTGACTTAATTATTGCCATTATAGGCTCGTTGCAAAATGTACTATACCTCAACCCTCACGTCCATTAGTAGTTAAAGGATTCAAAGTCAAATAATTTCAACTCTGCGATTTGCTGATGACATCGTCATCTTGGCCGACAAGCCTGAGGATTTGAATGAGTTTTTGAATGGTATGGACTCCGTCTTACGGAAAGAATTCATGATGAAAATTAATAAATGTAAAACAAAAATACTGGAATGCAGCCGAAATAAATCAGAAACCTCTATGGAGATCAAATTGGCAGGTGAAAAGCTGAAGGAAGTAGTAGACTTCTGTTACTTAGGAAGGAGAATAACCAGTGATGGACGAAGCAAAGAGGATATAAAAAGTAGGTTGGCTCAGGCAAAGAAAGCATTTCTACAAAAAAGGAATCTGCTGACATCTAATATAGATTTAGGTATTCGGAAGTCATTTTTGAAAGCCTTTGTCTGGAGCGTGGTGCTCTATGGAAGTGAAACTTGGACTATTGGTGCAGCAGAAAAGAGGAGAATAGAAGCATTTGAAATGTGGTGTTACAGGAGAATGATGAAGATCAGATGGGTAGATAGGGTTACAAACAAAGAGGTATTAAGACGAGTGGGAGAGGAGAGATGTTTGTGGCGACTGCTAATGAAGGGAAGAGATAGGTTGGTAGGACACATCCTAAGACACCCAGGAATAGCAAGCTTAGTTATGGAGGGAAGGGTCGAGGACAAGAACTGTAGGGGTAGACCAAGGTTAGAATATGTTAAACATATTGCCTCGGATGTAGGGTGTGGTAGCTATGTAGAGATGAAACGATTAGCTCAGGACAGGGAGGCATGGAGCGCTGCATCAAACCAGTCAAAAGACTGAAGACTCAAACAACAACAACAACAACGTCAAAATTAAAGGCATTTTGTTGGGATATTGCTTCTATTCTCTTATACATTTTCTCGTGTCCATCATTTTATTCCTGGGGTCCTGCCGAAGGTGAAGAATCGAAGTTTCACTGTGGTTTTGAATGTTATTGATGGTAGTAGGGTTGGTTGTATCAACATGATGATTATCATTAGCATCATTAGTTCTTTATAATATAAATTCTCTCCCTCTTGTGCAAAGAGAAATTAACTCTTCTTTGGTTGTTTGGGCCACCTATGGACCACGGTGCCTGTGTTTTAGTTGTTATCTACCACTTCTGGTGTTCTTGGTGGATTGTTTGGCGGCTGCTTTCGGTCTATTGGAACAGTAGTCTTTCATTTTCTTGTCGAACACTATCTTATGTTCCTCGGACCATTTCCTGGACACGTGGTGAGATTCCGTAATATGGATGTGAGGAAAGGTCTGGATTTAATTGTCAGATGGTGGCGACTCCTATGTCTTGCTGAATATTCAGTTCAGCAAGATCCTTCTCAATTTGTTTGATCCATGGGGACCCAGTGGCTTTGCCAAGATTGACTGTGGTGGTCCATTCTGTACAGGTGGCCGTAGAAAGCCAGGCGTCTCCTTCTGATGGCCTCTGTGAGGTTTTCCTGGTGTTTATAGAATTCACAATTTGGTTTGTAACATCGTCTTCTATCTGGTAAGATCCATGGTCCCACTATTTTTCGCAAGAATTTTCTTTCCTGCACCTTAGGGGGGTCTCCTTAGTTAGAAACAGCTGCATAGAGGATTGATGGTCTGACTGCTGCATTTTAGTGCCTTAGTTTGACATCCATCGACAGATGTTTTGAGGCGTACAGTTTTCTGTCTGTCTAGTTTGATCCTCCTTTGTTCGAGAGCCATTATTTCACTGAGATCCATTCTCCAAGGTACTTTACTGCTTTCACTCTCTTGATATGGTTAGTATCACTGACTCTCATGGTTTTAGGGTCGTCTTGAATATTGATAACAAACTCTGTCTTTCCGATGTTGATCAACAGACCCGTTTTTGCCGCCATTGACTACAGTGTTTGGAGTTGGTGGTGGCCTCTTGCATGTCGCTTGCCAGCAAGGTCAGGTCTGGTCAGCAAAGGCTAGGCAAGGGATCCTTAGATTAAATGTTTTGATACCTATCCTTAATCTGGTGTTGACAGGGAAGGGTTCTGGTCCATTCTCTGTCAATTTTTTCCATAACACAGTTAAATAATATGCAAGATATACCATTTCCTTGCCTCACGACTGTTTTGATTGGGAAACTCTCTGAGAGCTGCCCTCGAAACTTTACTCAGTAGTAGTATTGTAAAGGGTGGCTTGTACAGGGTGACACATAGGAGCCGGATGTTTATAAAATGGGTTGGTTGTACTTGGCCGGGAGGTGTGGTAGAGGGAGGGGAGAGTAGCCAGCTCCTCGGCATAGCATACCATGTCAGTCGCTACGGAGCAGTGAACCCTGCAACACGGCGTGTTCGCACATGGAACCTATGTGCTAAATGGGGAGTTGTCGTCACAACACAGCGGATCTTTCGCCACCATTTCAATATCGGTTGGAATGGCACAGTTCCAAGCCGGAATACGTTCCTGAGATGGGTTGAATCGTACAGAGCAACAAGAAACATCAGGAAGAAGAAGCCCCCCGGTCGTGCACAAACTGTGAGGACGCCTGAATACATCAGCAGAGTATTAGAGAAATATTCTCCATTTTAGGTCCGTATTGAATGTATTCACTAATAAAACTATCTCCGTCTTTCAATACAATGTTGTTGATAGTCTATTTATACAACTGGATACATGTTTCGTACAGTCGTCTGTACTTCTCAGCCCAAATATACATTAAGATATAAACAAGTATGATGCACACTATCAATCACATACAATGTAAATATTCTATAGATAAAACAGTACGATAGTTGGCGACATCCAAAGAAGAAATAAAATTATGTTGTAAAATTACACCAAAGCCCATTAGAGTGTAAAAAGTGCCTGTAGGCCTATGCCTGATTTTATTAACTTTGAAAATGTTGTGTGTTATCTCCTAATATAATGTTAACCCAATTGAACAGCGAGCATATCTGAGAAAATCTGAGAAACTACAAAGAAATTTGAAGTGACTGTCCTAAATGTGTAAGTGAAAAACATGAAACTGCTGTAAGCTGCTACCTCACACTCACCTCCTGACGCGAGTCATGCGAGGTCGTAGCTGCATGTGAACTGGCGCAACCTCGTGCTAGAACGACTGCGGACTCGGAAATAAGTTATAACTCTTGTTACTAGCTACTGTTAAACTCAAACATATATAATTATGCGTCTCTGGATAGATGCTCAGCCAATTTGGCTTAATTTATTTTGTTTGTAATAGTCTCAATCAAAGTGTCGTACAAGACGCTTGCTTCGAAATTAATCTTGTTTAAATTATGGGACGGATTGACTCTTTGAGCCGTGTTTATCTCAATTTGTTCCAGGATGTTCATGACGGATCCTTTATTCTCGTAGTGCAAAATTTCCAGATTTTTTTTCAATGTTAGTGAATTTATGGCCAGTCACTAACATGTGTTCCCATTGCCGAAAACTTGCTATGCTTAATCGCCTTTAAATGCTCAGCATACCGAATGCTAAAATTACGTCCTGTTTGACCTATATAGTCCGCTTGGCAATTATCACAATGTAATCGGACTGGCAGAGACCAGATGGAGAGGGGAAGGAAGAAAAGAACTGAGAAATGGATTGCAGCTATACTGGATAGGAAATGAGGAGGGGAAGATAAATGGAGTGGGAATGGTGGTGAGAGAAGGGCTGAGGAGGAAGTAAAGAGGGTAAGTGATAGAATAATTAGAGCCAGAATCACTGTGAAAGGTAGAAACCTGGACATTCTGCAAGTCTATGCACCACAGGTGGGATGCACAGAAGGCGAGAAGGACGAGTTTGAAGAGGAGTTGCAGAAGCAGTTAGTGGGGAGAGACCTGATAGTCATGGGAGACCTAAATGCCCATGTCGGAACTGATAGAAGAGGTTTTGAGGAAGTGATTGGTGGTGAAGGATGGGGAAACAGGAATAAGGAAGGAGAGAGATTGTTGGAACTGTGCAAGATAAATGGGCTAATGGTTGGAAACACATGGTACAAGAAGAGAGAGAGCCATAAAATTACTTGGTACAGCAGGGATTTGACTAGGAAATCAGTGGTGGACTATATTCTATGCGGGAAGGAGACAAAGAAGAGCATCACGGATATAAGGGTAATACCTTCAGAAGCCCTGGACAGTGACCACCGTCTGCTGGTCGCCAAGGTGAGAGGACTGAAGGAAAAGAGGAGAACTGAAAACCAAGAAAGAAGAATAAGGACATGGAAGCTGAAGGAGGATGGAAATAAGGAGAAGTTCCAGATATTAGTGAGGAACAAATTACCGAAGGATGATCCGAAAACAGGTGAAGAAGAATGGAATAGGTTCAAGGACGTGTTGGTAGAAGCAGCGGAAGTCGTGTGTGGCAGAACTAGTGGAAAGAAAAGGTGGAAGGAAACACCATGGTGGAACCCCAGAACTAAGGAAGCAGTGAAAAAGAAAAATGAAGCATTCAGGAAATGGTTCCAACAGAGGACAGACAGAACAAGAGAAGAATACCAAGAGCGGAAGAAAGAAGCGGGAGAAGTAGTGAAGGAAGAGAAAAAGAAATGGCTGGAGAAATGGACAGAAATGATGGAGGAGGACTGTGATGGCAGTAAGAAAGTGTTGTATGGAATGATAAAGGCAAAGAGAAGAGATACAGGGGAAAATGTCAGAATGGTGGACAGGAATGGAAAGGAGGTCGAAAATATGGAAGAAGTAAAGGTTATCTGGAGAGAATACTTCAAGGAACTCCTAAATCCAACTAAAACCAGCGTAGTGGACATTGTGGAGGAAGAAACAGACAGTGACCAAGACATTTCAGAGAAGGAATTGACATGGGAAGAAGTGGAGGAAGCATTAAAGAAGATGAAAGGGGGAAAGGCACCGGGAATAGACGAAGTGAGTGTGGAGATGGTGAGAGCAGCAGGGGTGATAGGAACACAGTGGCTCTTTCGAGTAATGAAAGTGATATGGAGGGAGAAGAAAATACCAGAGGACTGGAAAAGAGGGATAATAATACCCATATTTAAAAAGGGAAGTAGGAAGGAATGCAAGAACTACAGGGGAATTACACTCATGTGCCACTGCGCTAAAATATTTGAGAAGGTACTGGAGAGAAGAATTCGGACAGAAGTTGAAGATGGGCTGAGGGAAGAACAGTATGGATTCAGGCCAGGAAGGTCAAAAGTTGACCTCATCTTTGCAGTAAGACAGCTACAAGAACACCATTATGAATATGGGAAAGATCTGGTGATGACCTTCTTGGATATTGAGAAAGCATATGATAGTATTAATAGAAACAAGGTATGGGAAGCAATGGAGCAAAAGCAGTGAACAAGGAGACAGTGGCAAGAGTGAAAGCAATGTACGAGGGAAGCAAAAGCTGTGTAAAGGTGGGAAGAGAGAGAACGGAATGGTTTCAACTGGAGAGTGGTCTGAAACAGGGAAGTGCCCTCTCACCCCTGTTATTTATAGTGGTGATGGATGAAATCATACGAAAAGTGGTAAATAGCATTGGGGAAAGGAAAATGAAGGCAATGTTGTTTGCTGATGACCTTCTGGTATGGGGAGAGGATGAGGAAGAAGTACAAGAGCAATTAGATGAGTGGGAGAAGGTAGTGTTATCATATGGGATGAAGTTCTCAGCACAAAAGAGTGAAGTGGTCATCACAACGAGGAAGAAGAACAGACTGGATATGGGCATAACACTTGGAGGACAGCAGTTGCAGAAAGTAGAATGCTTCAAGTACTTGGGAAGCATAATTGAAGAAAAGGGAGGCAATAGGATGGAAATAAACGAGCGGGGAAGGTGCGCAGATGGATTTTTCAAGAGTGTTAGGGGGATGATATGGAATAAAGATGTACCACAAAAATGTAAAGGAATCATCTACAAGACCTACTTTGTGCCAATTTTGACATATGGTTCAGAAACATGGGTGATGAAGGAAAGGGACAAGAATAAAATACGAGCAGTGGAGATGAAGTTCCAGAGGAGTAGGGTAGGAGTGACAAGAATGGACAGAGTAAGGAATGAGAGAGTCAGGGAGATGGTAAGAGAGGAACCATTGCAAAATAAAATAGAGCGATCTAGGCTACAATGGTATGGACATGTGAGGAGGATGCAAGAGGAGAGGATACCGAAGAAGATGTTTGGAATGGAAATGACGGGAAGGAGGCCAAGGGGAAGACCAAGGGACAGATGGACAAAAGGAGTTAAGAAGAGTGTGGAGGAAAGAGGAGTGTGCTGGGACACAGTAAATGACGAGAGATGGTGGATGGACAGGAAACGATGGAGAGGCTTATGTTCCAAGCAGACCCGACCAGCGGTTGGAAACTGCTCAAGATGATGATGAATCTGTATATACCTGATCTACTGTGTATGTTAGAACTATTGACCTGTTTAGAATTGAAAAACTTATTATGATTATTATTATCGGTTTTAAATGCAATCTTTACGTTGTATTTCTTTAAAGAGCTGGTTATGTTGTGCGTTAAGCTGTTGGTGTAGGTGAAAACAGCACATATTTCCTTCTTCTTGTTCTGCCTTGTTAACTTGGATTTAGGCTTCTGGTTGATTTTGTTGATAATATTCTTTACAAAAGATCTGTCATATCCATTTGCTTCTGCTATTTGATGTATTATAGCTATGTCTTGCTTATAAGCTTCTTCTGTTAAAGGTAGGTTGATTGCCCTATTCACGAAGCTGATGAAAGCTGCCCTTTTATGGCCCTCGGATGATTTGAGTCCTTTTTAATGACTGTGACAGTTTTCGTTGGCTTTCTGTATATTTCATAGTTTAATCTAAATAGTTTATGGAATTGTTAATTTCCGATTCTGCCGTGAATTTTGTGTTGCTGTCTATATCATTCAATTTCTCCAATAATGTGGTTTCATCGATGACATCTTTGTCTAATATAACAAAAACCTTATCTACATATCGTACCCAGAACTGGATGCCTTGAATTTTGCCTATTATTATTATACAACGTAAAGATCGCATTTAAAACCGATGATAATAATCATAATAAGTTTTTCAATTCAAAACAGGGCAATAGTTCTAACATACACAGTAGATCAGATATATACAGATTACTTTGTGATAATTGCCAAGCGGACTATATAGGTCAAACAGGACGTAATATTAGTATTCATTATGCTGAGCATTTAAACACGGGAACACATATGTTAGAGACTGGCCATAAATTCACTAACATTGAAAAAGATCTGGAAATTTTGCACTACGAGAATAAAGGATCCGTCATGAACATCCTGGAACAAATTGAGATAAACACGGCTCAAAGAGTCAATCCGTCCCATAATTTAAACGAGATTAATTTCGAAGCAAACATCTTGTACGACACTTTGATTGAGACTATTACAAACAAAATAAATTAAGCCAAATCGGCTGAGCATCTATCCAAAGACTCATAATTATATATGTTTGAGTTTAACAGTAGCTAGTAACAATAGTTATAACTTATTTCCGAGTCCGCTACGTATCTTCATGCAGTCGTTCTAGCACGAGGTTGCGCCAGTTCACATGCAGCTACGTCCTTGCATGACTCGCGTCAGGAGGTGAGTGTGAGGTAGCAGCTTACAGCAGTTTCACGTTTTTCACTTACACATTTAGGACAGTCACTTCAAATTTCTTTGTAGTTTCTCAGATTTTCTCCGATTTGCTCGCTGTTCAATTGGGTTAACATTATATTAGGAAATAACACACGACATTATCAAAGTTAATACAATCAGGCATAGGCCTACAGGCACTTTTTACACTCTAATGGGCTTTGGTGTAATTTTACAACGTAATTTTATTTCTTCTTTGGATGTCGCCAACTATCGTACTGTTTTATCTATGGAATATTTTCATTGTATGTGATTGATAGTGTGCATCATACTTGTTTATATCCTAATGTATATTTGGGCTGAGGAAGTACAGACGACTGTACGAAACATGTACCCAGTTGTATAAATAGACTATCAACAACATTGTATTGAAAAGACGGAGATTATTAACAGTTTTATTAATCAGCAGAGTAAGCAGGGCACTCATTGGAAGCCCCACTCGATGTCAACACGCAGGTGAATCACAGCTGAACCGTGAAAGTGTGCGAAGAATGTTACGGTTTGATATACGCTTCTAATCATCATCATCCTTTTCCGTCTCCAGTTTCCCGGGTGCAGTAGACAAGCGCTCACCACTGCTTTCTATCATTGTAGAACTTTCGTTCTACAACTTCTTCCCACTTCAGCCCTTTTTTCTCCACTTCTGATCTCACGGTCTCAATCCATCGTTTTCTGGGTCTTCCCCTCGGTCTTTTTCCTTTCAGTTCTCTATTGAAGTAGTCCCTTGCTGTTCTAGAGTTATTCATTCGCATCACATGTCCATACCACTGGAGTCTAAGCTTCCCTATAACATTTGCAACAGTTTCCTGTATCCCAGCTTCTTTCCTATTTGTTTCGTTTCTGATCTTGTCTTTTCTGGTCTTTTGATTCATGGTTCTAAAGCATTTCATTTCTGTTGCTTGGGTTTTGTTAAGGTCTTTATCCAGTAAAGTACATGTCTCCAGTCCATACACCAGAATTGGTACAAAGTAAGTATCAAACCTATGGATTATACAGCTCGAGAATACTTCGCTGTGCGTATGCAAGTGATTATGGAAGAAGACCCAAATGCAGTAGTGTAGTGGTGATGAGTGATGAAGTTCATTTTCACTTGAATGGTGGAGTAAACAAACAAAACTTCCATTACTGGGCTCCCCAATAACCTCGGTGGATCCACGAAACAACTCTCAGCTCTGGGCGTGTGACAGTGTGGTGTGCTGTTGCCCCGTTTGGAGTAATTGGGCCGTACTTTTTTTAAGAGAATGGCAGATCAGTCACAGTGACCTCACGCCGATACGTCCTCATGCTACCGGAACTGTGGAGACGCCGAATAGACATTCGCAATGTTTACTTCCAAAAGGATGGAGCTACATCGCATCGATGACAGTTGCGAGGAACATGTTCCCTGGTCGCCTAATTTCGCGGTTCAGTGGCGTTCAATGTCCATCAAGATCCCGTGGCTTATCCTGTTGTGAATTTTTCCTATGGGGTACCTAAAGGAACGTGTCTAGGCCCACAAATCCTGTACAATAATGACGCTGAAAGATGTCATTACAGAAGACGTGCGTGCGATTGACCAAGTGGTGTTCGGTAGAGTTATGACTACTTTCTCACGACGACTTGAAACCTGTATTGAAATGGATGGCCACCACCTGACTGACATTATCTTTCACACCTAACGATGGCAAATGGTAAATGAAATGGTGGAACGTATTCTTAACTGTGGTAACAATAAAATCATTTTCCTTACAAATCAACCGAGTACTGTTCATTTCAAAAACATCTGGTTCATGTGTGTCACCCTGTACCAACCTAATAATTTTGTCATTAGATCCTAGTTCCTCTAAGATTCTGAAGAGAGTGGTTCTATCTACAGAGTAGTATGCCTTCTGAAAGTCAACGAAGGTGACTACCCACTTCCTGGCTCGTTTCTTGCTGTATTGGAGGATGGTCTTAAGGTTTTGTATTTGTTCGGTACAAGACCTCGATGATCTGAAGCAAGCTTGGTATTCCCCAATCTGATTGTCTAATTGTCTTGTTACATGCCGTTCTAAGATCTTGGAAAATATCTTTCTAAGTAACTGCTAGGAGTGATATTCCTCTGTAAATTCCAGGGTCTGTTTTGTTCCCTTCTTCTGGATTGGGTGTATCTTCCATGCCCATTGTTCTACCTTTTCATTTATTACATCTAACTGTTCTTGTACCTCCATCTCATCCTTACCCCAGATCACAACATCGTCTGCAAACAACCCCATCTTAATAATAGCCTAAAATGAAAGCAAATATAGGTCAGCCTCGGAAAATGCTAGGACGTCCCCTGCAGGCGACGCGCGGTTCTTCAGATTGCTGGGGGAGCTGTGAGAAATGGGTGACCAGCATCACAATAATTGCTCCATGTGGTGCAATTAACTGTTCATCAAATGATGAGGCAGCCTGTACTGCCAAGTGTAACGAGTTCCCAGCTAGCATGAGAAATAAGGACAAATATTGCAACTTCAGCAAAAAACTATGGAACTATACTCTGTGAGCTATCAGAATGGGATTGACAGTTCTCGCCTCGCCATGAGGTCTGAGAATGAGGTTACCAAACTGTACAAGCCAGAGATACAGCTGGCCAGGCACTGAAGCACGTGGGCTGTAATATTGCAACGCAGAGTATTATGACATGAACTATGCGAACATGGATTGGTCAAGAGGCAGAGGGGTGATGACTGACATGGAATTTCTGGCAAAATGTCAATCCTATTCAGGCAGCTCACAGAGTATAATTCTCTGCGTTTTCCCAGTTGAAACTGTTACTGAGCATGTTACCAACTTAACATGAGTAAAAGAATGATACGGCTTATTCATTTTGCTCAAATTTGTGGTGGCGGACATGGCGTGTCTAAAATCGTGAAGATGTCACTGTTGTGGTGAAGATGATGGACAGTGTCTTAATACTTGAACAGCTGAAGGAGGTGGACGTAAGTAAAGATCGAGAGAGACACCTTAATGGCATGCTCGGGTTCTCTCCCGGACCGAGTGCTTCTAGAACTCATGTAAATAGATTGGAGAGAAAAAATTAAACACTCAACACGAACTGCAGTTAACTTAAATATGTTTTACATAGCTTGTTGCTTATTTTTTATGTGTCATAAATTTAAATCCCAATTGCTAAGTGTGGTCATGGTTTGTTCTTTGATGTAATTTTATGTAAGCAACATGTGTTTTATTTTGAAGTAGGCGTTTTGTGTTTCACGTTTCTTCGTGGCATTTTGTTGGAAAATATTTCTTCTTGGTTGGTTGGTTCCTCAATTTAGGGGCTGTGACAACGCGGTCATGTAACCCCGTGTACTTTGGTGTGTGTAGAATCTGTCTGATAAGCGGTGTTAATTGTGATAAGGTTTCTTCTTCCCGCTATTGTATTTTGTGTTAATATTAATTTTCTGCTTTAATATCTTGTGTTGCCTCATGCAGAAGCCTTATGGCTCGGTTTTAAGAATTAACGAAGTTTGTATGTTCATTGGTAGATGCGTTTGCATGACCATGTGCAATAAGAGACACCGGATTCAGTTACCATATTTTTCATTTTATAATTAATGTATTGCCGGTATAGGGTTTTGATTTATAATTTGTTGGCTGTTTTGAAGAAAAGTAGATGGGGGTATTTGTTCGGTGGTGATTTTTCTGGCACGCTTGTGCTCTGCCATGTTTGACTACGATAGTCTGTTGAGTGACTCAGAAGGTTGTCAGTAGAACTCGTGTTTTAAGAATTAACTTTTAATTTCTTTACATTTTATATAACCAACGTCCAGCTTTGCCGGCCCCCTGGTGTTGGGGTAGCGCGCCTGCCTCTCACCCTGAGGCCCCGGGTTCGATTCCCGGCTCCGCCAGGGATTTTAGAAACTGACGTGAGGGCTGGAACGGGGTGCACTCAGCCTCATGAGGACAATTGAGGAGCTGTCTGACAGTGAGGCAGCGCCCCGATCACGAAAACCAAGATTAACGGCCGAGGGCACCGATGCGCTGATCACGCGTCACCCCAATATCTGCAAGCTAAATGGTTGGGCAGCAGTCGCTTGGTAGGCCTAGGCCCTTCATGGGCTGTAGTGCCAGGGGTTATTATTATTAATGCCCAGCTTTTGTTTATTTAATTTTTAATTGCCTAATCTTTACTTTTAATGTGATCATTTAATTTGATTTACAATTATAAATTTTTCTTTGAGGTTACGTGACCATGCGTTTGTATATTTGATTTTTCATTTAGTTCCTCGTGGGGACCATTCTGTTTTTGTGAGATTTCCCATTAATGTAATTCTGCTTAAACGTGAATGAGTTTGTGAACGAAGGTTCGATTTTATGTGAGGGTTAATTTTCTTAGGTTACTTTTGTGCTACCGATAGTTGAAGATATATTTAGGTTGGGTTATGTTTAATGTATTTTTATTTACTACTGGCAGGGTCATTTTATTAATTCCATTTATTTATTTACATAGTTTATGCCCACATTGGAGGAGCACTTAAATCAAACCAAATGCATTTAAGTCCTCTATGGATTGACAGGGAATTTAGCAGTCATCTTCCTCCTCTTCCAAAACCTCTTCATTCTAGCTTATCTGGTTGCCCTTTCCTCATCGGATATTACGTATTGTTTTTGTTGATTAATTTTTAGTGTAAGCCTTATATGTTTGCTCTTCATAATCCTTTTTTCTTCTCTACTTTCAGTTTGTTTCATTGTAATATTCAACTCATCTAAATCAATTTCAATTTCTTTGAACCAATTATTTTTTGTTTTATTTCTGCAAAAGTATAGTCTATTGTCATGCAATCTCGATAAGCAGAAAAAGGCAATTTTCCTTTTTCTTATTGTGTCTATTATTTAATCACTTTCCCGATAGACAACTGCATTAGGCAACAATCTCCATTGTCAATCCAGCTGGTGGTTTTCATTAACGATTGTTCTGATTATCCTTCTGTCAACCTTCTGCAGTTGATCTGTCAAGGATTTGGTGTTTAATTTAAATAGTGTTTCACAAGCGTAAGTCGCTTCAGGTTTAACAACGGAACAGTAATGTTGAAATTTAGCATTTATCGAAAGAGATTTCTTCTTGTATGTTGGCCAAGTAATTCGTTGTGTTTGTTTAAATTTAAATGTTCTACTCTCTACTGACGATTTTTCATTGGAGTTCCAAGTGAGAATTTCACCAAGATATTTTAATTTATTCATTTTAATTTGTTTTTTTATTGTTTAATAGAATAGCTGGTGCTGGAACTATTGATTCCATTTATTGTACGAGGCACGTCCAGAAAGTAAGTTCCGTTTGGTAATAAAATTAAATTGTGTACAGATACAGAAAAAATATTTATTGCACAACATTCTACACCTCTTAAACTACTTTTCCACATAACTGCCGAACCTTTGCAGGCATTTGTCATAGCGTGGCACAAGTTTTTGGATACCTTCTTCATAGAAGTTTGCCGCCTGTGTCTTCAACCAGTTTCAGCTCGTCGTCATTGTTGAAGTGTTGATCGCCAAGGAAAGACTTGAGATGTGTGATCAGATGAAAGTCGCTAGGAGCGTGGTCATGGCTGTTCGGAGGGTCGTCAAACACGTCCCAGCCAAATCCCTGTACGAGGTTTTTCGTCACATTTGCAGAGTGTGGTCGTGCGTTGTCGTGAAGAAAAACAACACCTTTTGACAGCAACCCTCTGCGCTTATTCTGTATTGCGCGGCGCAATTTCCTAAGTGTCTCGCAGTAAGCATCTGCGTTGATTGTTTGAGCACGCGGTAAGAAATCAATGAGTAAGATGCCTTTCCAGTCCCAGAACACTGTGCACATCATTTTCCGAGGTGTCAAGATTTGTTTCGGCTTAACCTTTGCTGGGGATGAAGTGTGCCTCCATTCCACTGATTGCCGCTTACTTTCAGGGGTGTCGTAAGAAACCCAAGTTTCATCTCCTGTGACTATCTGTGTCAAATTCTTCGCCGCCTTCATTGTAACGGGTCAAAAACTGAAGTGCACTACCCATCCGTTTTGTTTTGTGTTGCTCCGTAAGAATCTTTGGTACCCAACGTCGGCAAAGTTTACGAAAGTTTAGTTCTTCGGTAACAATTTCATGAATTAGTGATCGTGAGATTTGGGGAAATTCCATAGCGAGAGCACTAATTGTAAACCTGCGGTTTTCCCGGATCTTGTCATCAATCGCGTGAACCAGTTCTTCTGTAACCAAAGATGGACGCCCACTTCGTTCTTCATCGTGCACTTCACTACGTCCTTCATTGAACTGTCGGACCTATCTTCTCACCATTGAATCACTCATCGCATTTTGTCCATACACTTCGCAAATTTGCCGATAAATTTCAATTGGTTTCACTTTCCTAGCATTCAGAAAACGAATTACAGATCTGATTTCACAAGCGGCGGGATTTTCAATCAACACTGACATTGTACGAGTAAACATGCACAACAACGTGTACGTGGCTGACAGCGATCTCCAAATGGCGCACGTTTCTTCTCCTTGATACAAAGCGTCTACCGCGCATATGCGGAACTGCGCTGCAGCGGAACGTACAACTAGTTGAAGACACAGGCGGCACACGTCTATGAAGAAGGTATACAAAAACTTGTGCCACGCTATGACAAATGCCTGCAACATTTCGGCAGTTATGCGGAAAAGTAGCTTAAGGGTTGTCGAATTTTGTGCAATAAATAACTCTTCTGTATCTGTACACAATTTAATGTTATTACCAAACGGAACTTACATCCTGGACGTACTTCGTATTATATAATCGACACATTATTGATAAAACAAGCCATTGCATTTTGTTGAACTTATTTAATCTTTCCATGTTTCAATTCAAGCTAGGCCTCTTGTCCATTTCGCATTTGTATCAAATTAAATTTCTTTTATGGTATTTCCTGGCAACATTTGACAATGTAATTTTTTATTTATTTAGGGCACATAGGAGGCTGGATTTAGACAGCTCCTTAACCCGGTCCATGAGTCAATCCTAATTGGCTACATGGATAATTCTTGCCAGGCGCGTCCACGTCGCGGGGGTGGGCAACGGTACTGTAATATACCATGGAACTACAGTACCGGCTAAGTTCTGGTGAGGACCCAGTCCTATGGGGTATAACATAGGCCCAGTGCACAGGGTTACGTGCGAAGACCTCAACGGAATCTGCAGCGGAGAAGATGGACTTCAGAACGGTGGAGATTGCGGAAGAGGCAACCCAGTACTCAGGGAATAGTATGAGTACAGCATCAATCGGCAGCATCTGTTTCCCATGTTAGGGGCGGCTGCAAGGGCGTCTGTTCTCCATGTTAGGGGCGGCCTGAATAATAGCTGGCAGTAGCTTCATAAAATGCCTTTGGGAGTGGCGACCCCATCGTAATAATAGCCTAAAATGGAAATGGCACTTCCAATGATTCGGAAAAGGTTAGGGCGTACCCTGCAGGCGACGCGCAGTTCCTTTGGTACTGGGGGAACTGTGAGAAATGAGGGACCAGTAACCGAAATGAAAGTGGAAATCATGAATGTCATGACCCTGACAGGCAAGGTAGAGGAGGTGGTAGACTTCATGGAGAGGGATTCATGGAGAGGGAGAAGGTTGCAATGATGGGGCTGAGTGAAGTGAAATGGAAAGGTAAAGGAAGGAAGAAATTGAGGAAAGGATATACATTATACTGGAGTGGTGGCCAAGAGGCAAAAAATGGCGTGGGACTGATAACCTCGAAACAACTGGAGAAGTATGTTGAAGTGGTAAGAGTGTGTGAGTGACAGAATAATGAAAATTAGAATGAAGATGAAGAATGACGTGATGGACTTCATACAAGTGTATGCACCACAGACTGGAAACAGAGAAGATACTGAAGTATTCCTGGAGGATGTAGAAAGAGTAATCTCAGATGTAGAAGTGGTGATCATGGGAGATATGAATGCACAAGTCGGAAATGAGAGACAAGGAAAGGAAGAAGTCGTTGGACCATATGGATATGGGAAAAAGAACCGGGAAGGAGAGGGACTTGTAAACTTTTGTGAAAGGAATGGACTGATAGTGGGTAATTCATGGTTTCGGAAGAAAAACAGCAGGAAAATTACGAGATATGGGTGGGGTGATAGAAGAACAAAATCAGTAATTAACTACTTCCTGGTGGAAAGGACAAATCACAGAAAGCTGATGGATGTGACAGCTTTACCAGGAGAAGCATTTGATGGGGACCATAGAGCTGTGGTGGCAAAATTTAGATGGGGAAAATTGGAAAACCTAAAGGAGATCAGAGAAAGTAAAATAAAAGTATGGAAATTGAAAGACAAAGCTGTACAGGAAGATTTTCAGGAGAGATTGAAGCAACAAATCCCAGTTACTGAAGTGGAAAATGTAGAAGAGGAATGGTCCCACTTTAAAAAGGCATTTGCTGGTGCAGCAGAGAGTGCTTGTGGTAGGACGTCAACAAGAGTGAAAGAGAAGGAGACACCGTGGTGGAATGAGGAAGTGAGGAAAGCAGTGAAAGAAAAGAAGTCTGCATGGAAAGAATGGAACCGATATCAAACAGAAGAAAGCAAAAAGAAGTATCACGACAGCAAACGGAGGTGTTAGGAGAAGAAAAGAAGAAGAAGAAAAGTTGGGAAGAATTTACACTAAGAATGGAAACAGATGTAAGTGGCAGTAAAAGGATGCTGTATGGACTTCTAAGAAGTAAGAGGAAAGAAAGAGTTACTACAAAGCTAGTAAAAAAGGAAGATGGAGAGTTGTTAACACACCCAGAAGAGATAAAGGGACGATGGAAGGAATATTTCGATAAGCTATTGAATGTGAGCAATTGTACTGGTGAGATGGAAGTGACACAACCTGACGACTCTATAACAGAAGATGATATAACAATGCTGGAGGTGGAATTAGCAGTACAGAAAATGAAGACGGGAAAAGCAACAGGGGTGGATGAAATCAGAGTAGAAATGATAAAGGCTGCTGGACCTGTTGGTATGCAATGGTTGTATCGACTGCTAAAGTGTGTGTGGAAACGGAAATGTGTACCAGAAGACTGGAAGAAAGGGCTAATAATACCAGTGTTTAAGAAGGGGGACAAGAAGGTGTGTGATAACTATAGAGGGATCACCCTCATATCACAGATAGTAAAAATACTGGAAAGGATATTAGAAAGAAGAATGAGAAGAAAGGTGGAAGGAGAGTTGCAAGAGGAACAGTATGGCTTCAGGAGTGGAAGATCCACAGTGGACCCAATCTTTAGCTTTAGGCAGGTGATGGAAAAGAACTGGGAATATGGAGAGGATTTGATCATGACATTCATAGATCTAGAAAGGGCATATGATAGTGTCCCCAGAGAGAAGGTATGGGAAACCATGGTTAAGAAGAGACTGGGAAGAGAAATATTGGAAATGGTGCAAGCAATGTACAACAACTGTGTTAGCAGGGTACTGACCCCAGTTGGAAAGACAGATTGGTTTAGGAACAAGACTGGACTAAGACAGGGGAGTGTGCTGTCACCTCTTTTGTTCATAATGGTAATGGATGAAATTGTAAAGGAAACAAAAGAAGCATATGGACATAAAAAAATGAAGTTACTATTATTTGCAGACAATATTGTGGTCTGGGGAAGGAACACCGAAGAAGTGCAAAAACAACTAGATGCACTGAACGAAAATATTCAGAAGTATGGCCTGAAAATCAGTATAGAGAAAAGCAAGACCATGGTGACGACAAGAGGGGAAAGACAAGGAAAGGGCACTGTGAAAATTGGAAGTCAGAGTTTGGAAATTGTGGACATGTTCAAATACCTAGGAAGTGAATTGATGCAAACTTGTTGGTTGGACATGGAGATTGGCAGGAGGGTACAGCAGAGCAATGCATTCTATCAAAGTGTAAGAAAACTTGTTTGGGATAAGGAAGTACCAAGGAAAAGCAAGGAGGTAATGTATAAAATGTACTATGTACCCATATTAACTTATGCAGCTGAGACTTGGACCCTGACGAGCAGGCAAGAGAGTAGAATCCAAGCCAGTGAAATGAAATTCCTAAGAAGTATGATAGGTAAGACACGGAAAGACAGAGTGAGGAATGAAGATGTTAGGAAGGAAGTTGGGATGGGAAAACTAAATGAGAGAATTGAGAAGAATAAACTAAGGTGGTTTGGACATGTACAGAGGGGGAGGAAAATAGAATACCAAGACAGATGCTGGAGGCCAAGTGCAAGGGGAAGACCTAGAACAAGGTGGATCGATTCAGTGAAGAACAGCGTGAGAAAAAGAAATCTGGACTGGGACAAGATCGTGGAAGGAAAGAGGAAAGTGGAGAAGTGCCATAAATACCCCGACCTGGCAGGAGCTGGATAAGGGGAAATGATGATGATGATGATGATGATTAGGGCACATGGGTAATTTTGCTTTTCTATGTATTTTTGTAATTGCTCATTTTGAATAGAAGTTTTTTGTTATTTGGTAAAATCTTTGATTTGTCTAGGTAACCCTAAAAATCTATTTCTTTATACCTCTGTGATTGGAGCTCACTTCCACCCACGAGCTAGTCTCGGGATTCCTTACCCCTTCCATGAGGGATGTTTCTGTGGATAGCTCCGTGTTTTTTGCAAATATAACGGTATAAAGTGCGGTTTAAACAAGAAGCGTGTAAAAAATGGTTATCAGTGTGTCAAGTGCCAAATCTGGTATCATTTGACGTCGTCGTCAGACGATACTTGCTTGGGGAATAATGAAATGTGGTCGTGTTGCGACGCTTGTGAAGACAGCTTGGATTTGTTTACAAGCCATATGCTGACCAGGGAAATTGACATCATTGAACAGCTTCAAGCGGAACTTTTAACGAAGGATGAGGTGAGTAGAGTATTACAGGATGACAATTCTAAGTTGTTAGATAGGGTGGTATATTTAGAAAATAAATTAAAGCATGAAAACACGTGGAGTGACGTTGTGAAAAATAGGCCTAGGCCTACGCGTTGTGTGATGGAGCAGCGACCTGCAGAGACACAACCACCTTTTTTAATGAAAAACAGGTTTAGTTTACTAGACAATATAATGGATGATAGGTATGAGGAAGTTCAACCCAGTCCCACTAAAAAAGTTGATACCGTTTCTTCTAGTGTTAGGCCTCAACATAAGAGAGTGTACAGGAGAGCTGGCAGGCCTACAGTCCGGATCTACAGTGACAGTCACGGAAGACGACTTGCTGCAAAAATTCAAGAAAATTGTGGTGAGATGGCAGTAGAAGGTAATGTCTATCCAGGTGCACCTACATCTGTTGTAACTTCGAGTTTACGTGAGCATTGTGCTAGTTTCTCCAAGGAAGACTGTGTTATCCTGTGCACTGGTTCCAATGATGTATCAAGAAATGATGCAGATACTGCAATTGGAGGTATAAAATCCACTCTTGCTCAATTAAATTCGACAAATGTCATAGTGGCAAATCTACCGCTTAGGCATGATCTTCCAGGGTTCTCATGTGTAAATAAGGAGATTGAAAAAACAAACAATCGATTGACTAGGATTTGTAGTCACTTCAAAAATGTTAAAATGGTAGATGTTAACAGTTTAGATAGACATAATTTTACAAGACATGGTATGCACATGAATAACTCAGGGAAGCATGCCTTTGCACAGGATATCTGTTCCATTATTCAAGGTTTCACTCTGCAAAAAACAGTAATTATTGCTCTTCCTTAAAATTTAAACTGATGGAAGGCACTGATAGGAGTAAAATATAGCAGTGCCAACCAATTCTAGAAACCAGTAATGAATATGAAGACTGCAAGGTAAAAATTATTCACCAAAACATACAGTATGCATCAAATAAGAGAAACCTAATTGAATCATATCTTAATAATAAGCAACCAGATGTTTTTGTAATGACAGAGCATGGGCTGAATCAACAGGAAATTCAGTCTATAAATTATTGTGGATACAAAGTAGTTGCTGAATTTTGCAGAACAGAAACAAAATCGGATGGTATTGCTATTTTAACAAAAACAAAAGACTGAAATATCTGCAGTTCAGTTTAAATCTGAAGGAATTTTACTTAACATATTTGGAATCTACAGATCACCTAGTGGTGATATAAACTTTTTTGAAATTTTCCCTCATATATTCCCTCTGGGAAGTGACCTGGGGAGGTCTTCAGACTTCTAGAAGACCTGGACAAATGGGAGTGTGATGCGATGATGCAGATCACCAGCATCAATAATACATGGATTCAAAGAAGAGAGTCCACTTAGCCTCTCCACTCCAACTCCAAACACAAACCTACACGTGGGGTCCCCTGTTAAACCGAGCTACCCAGTGGAAGGTTGGGTAACCAATCCCAGCGGGAAACTGGGTCGGGGAGCCGATTGTGTTTGGGGGGCTGGGGAAATTTCCTCAGTTCGTTTAGGTAGCAGTGAACGGCTTCGAAGGCGGATGAGGAACAAGTGTCCCAACGGCAGAGAAGGCGGAGAAACTGTCACCAGCAGCGTCTGTACTCCAGGGGAGCGGCTGCAAAAGGTATCTGTTCCCCATGTTAGGGGCGGCCTTAATTGAAAACCTGGCAGTAGGTGTAAAATGCCTTTGGGTGTGGCGAACCCATCGTACAAACAGCCTAAAATATGAATGTGTGTGAGTCGAGGCCTCGGAAACAGCTAGGGCGTCCCCCGGAGGCGATGCGCAGCTCCTGCTGTCCTGGGGGAACTGTGAGAAGTGGGCTACCAGAGACTATTAAGAACATCGTGAAGATTGCGACCATAAATGTCTTGACACTCAATGGTAAGACAGAGGAACTTATCGATTATATGGAAAAGAAAGATATTGCTCTGATGGGACTCAGTGAAACGAAGTGGAGAGGAAAGGGACAGGAGAAACTGAGAAAGGGGTTGACATTGTATTGGAGTGGAGGTGACAACAGTAAAAATGGTGTAGCAATGATTTTAAGGGAAGATCTTGTTCAGTATGTAGAGGAAGATATCCAGGTAAATGACAGAATAATAAAAATTAGACTGGGCCTAGAAAGTGGGGTTAAAGATTTCATTCAGGTGCATGCACCTCAGACAGGCAATGTGGAAGGAAGTCTAGAGGAGTTTTTGGAAGAGCTGGAGAGGTACATCGAAGAGAAAGAAGTGGTGATGATAGGTGACATGAATGCCCACATAGGAACAGACAGGCATGGAAAGGAAGAAATAATTGGTCCTTTCAGCTATGGAAGCAAAAATGCTGAAGGAGACCTTTTGACCGACTTCTGTGAGAGGAATGAATTAATAGTAGGAAATACCTGGTTCAGAAAGAAGAAAGGAAGGAAATAACTAGGTATAGATGGGGAGAAAGGAAAACGAAAACCATGATAGACTTTATTTTAGTCGAAAGAGAGAACCGTAGACAACTAGAAGATGTCACAGCTATGCCCTGAGAGGATTTTGAAGGGGATCATAAAATTGTTGTAGCTAAATTAAGGTTGGGCAAAGTAGTCAAGTTAAAGGAGACAAGAGAAAGAAAAATAAAAGTATGGCAATTAAAGGAAAAGGAAGTACAGGAAAAGTTCCAAGAAGATCTGAAAGAACTGATCCCTAAAGAAGAGGTAGGAAGTGTGGAAGAGGAATTGGCAAAGTTCAAAGAAAGAATTGTAAAATGTGCAGAAGATATATGTGGTAGAGTGTCGGGTATAAAGAAGGAAAAGGAGACACCTTGGTGGAATAACAGAGTAAAAGAGGCAGTGAAAGAAAAACAAAAAGCCTGGAGGAAGTGGATAGTAGGCAAAAATGTACAGAAAAGGCAAAAGTATCAAGAAGCAAAGAAAGAATGCCACAGGATTGTACAGGAAGAGAAAAAGAAGTGCTGGGATGATTTTACAGAAAGTCTGCAGGAAGATGTTAAAGGAAGTAAGAAGATGTTATATGGATTGGTTAGAAACAAAGTAAAAAGCAGAGAAGATACAAAATTTGTAAAGACAGAGACAGGACAGATTTTGACACAAAGAGAAGACATACTCCAGTGATGGGAAGAATATTTTGATAAATTACTGAACATCAAATTCAAAGAATTAGTGGAAGTTGAAGAAGGTAAAGAAATGACTGAAGAAACCCAAGATGATGATATAACAATGTTAGAAATAGAGCCATAAAGAAGATGAGTGGTAAAGCAACAGGAGTGGATGAGGTAGCTGTGGAGATGATAAAAGCAGCAGGACCAGTAGGGATGCAGTGGTTGTAGAGACTATTTCGAGTGATATGGAAGAACAAGAAAGTACCAACTTGATTTTAGATGATTTCATCCTTATTTGTGTACTTATTTTAGTATTAATTGATACCAAGACTGGGGTAAAGGGATAATAATTCCAGTATTCAAGAAAGGAGATAAGAAAGAATGTAACAACTACAGAGGAATCACCCTCATCCCGCATGTAGCAAAGATATTTGAAAAGATACTTGAGGGTAGACTGAGGATGAAAGTGGAAGAGGAAATGAAGGAAAAACAACATGGATTTAGAAAAGACAGATCAACTTTTGATCTAATTTTCACCATAAGAAACATGATGGGGAAAAGGTGGGAATTCAGGAAGGATTTAGTGATGACATTTATAGACATTGATAAGGCATATGACAGTGTACCAAGACAACTGGTTTGTGATGCATTGATAAAGAAGAAAGTAGACAGAGCAGAAGTGGAAATGATAAAAGCTATGTATAGGAAGTGTATAAGTAGTGTGAAGACCAGGGTTGGGCAAACAAACTGGTTTAATGTAGAAACAGGACTCCGACAAGGGAGTGTATTGTCCCCTATACTTTTCATCAGTCATGGATGAAATCCATAAGCGAGTGAAACAGAAAATGGGTAGTAAAGAGACTAAGGCCTTACTCTTTGCTGATGACATAGTAATATGGGGAGAAGATGAAACATAAGTACAGGAACAAGTCGATGTATGGAACCAGGAGATAGAAGAGTATGGAATGAAAAAAGTGTGGAGAAGAGTAAGACAGTAGTGATGACGAGAAATAAGAGAGATGGAAGGGGGAATATTGAAGTAAATGGGAAAACATTAGAAGTTGTGAAAAGTTTTAAATATTTAGGGATATAATCACAGAAGATGGAAAGATAAGTGAGGAAATTGGTAAGAGAATCCAGCAAGCAAATGGGTTTTACCAGTGTGTGAGACGTATGGTGTGGAACCAGGATGTTCCAGAGAAATGTAAGGAAGTCATGTACTCAACATATTACACACCTATATTGACATATGCAGCAGGCACATGGACAACAACAAAACGGGATGAAAGCAGAGTCCAGGCAGCCGAGATGAAGTTTCTTAGAGGAATAATTGGAAAGACACGAAGAAACAAAATCGTTGTTGTTGTTGTTGTTTGAGTCTTCAGTCTTATGACTGGTTTGATGCAGCTCTCCATGCCTCCCTGTCCTGAGCTAATCGTTTCATCTCTACATAGCTCCGACACCCTACATCCGAGGCAATCTGTTTAACATATTCTAACCTTGGTCTACCCCTACAGTTTTTGTCCTCGACCCTTCCTTCCATAACTAAGCTTGCTATTCCTGGGTGTCTTAGTATGTGTCCTACCAACCTATCTCTTCTCTTCATTAACAGTCGCCAGAAACATCTCTCCTCTCCCACTCGTCTTAATACCTCCAACAACAAAATCAGAAACACAGAAATTAGGGAAAGAACTGGATTCCCAAAGCTACAAGACAAGATCGAGATCAGTAAGCTGAAATGGTATGGACACATGATGCGAATGGGTGAAGACAGAGTCCCAAAGCGAGTATATACAGAGAAAGGAACAGGAAAGAGGCAACGGGGAAGGCCTAGGAAGAGGTGGATGGATACAGTGAGGAAGAGCATAGAGAAGAGAGGGGTAAAAGTAGAAGATATACTAGAAGAAGGAAGAGAGTGGTGGAGAGACAGAAAATTATGGAGGTCCTTGATTCACACCCCGACCCAGAACACTGGAAACTGGAAATGAAGAAGAAGATGATATTCAGAATTAACCAAAACTCTCATAATGTCATATGTGGTGATTTCAATATAGACCTTCTTGATAAAAATGATAAACCTGTACAATATTTTAAACAATTAGTAAGTTCATTTAGCATGGTACCACTTATTCATGAGCCTACTAGAATTACAGCACATTCAGCAACATGCATTGATAATATTATTACAGATTTTCCATTAGACAAGTGTGTGGCAGAGAACTATGATGATGGTATTTCTGACCACCATGAATAGTTTATAGGTAATATTGGTCTAGCTGGTGGCATGTGCAGATTTGTGAACAGAAGGAACATAACTCAAGATGGAATTTTATCTTTTCTAAATGTTCTCAAATGTACAAATTGGGAAAGAGTTTATGAAGCAGAGCATGCTAACAACAAATGGGTACAATTTATGCTATTATTCAGTCATCATTATAATACAATTTTTCCTATTAGTAAGTGTAAAATACAATATATAATCTAGAAAGTAACAATAACTGGATAACTAAGGAAATTAAAGAGCTACAAACAAATATACACTCATTAATTCATCTAAACAGAACATACAAATCAGCACAGCTCTCTTCATTAATAACAGCCCAGAAAGCCAAATTAAAAATACTATTAGTTAGGGAAAAGAAAGCATATAATGATCACAAAATCAAATCCTCCAACAACATTAGTAAAACTTCATGGAAAATAATTAACAACATCCGAAATCAAAATTTAAATTACAACAAATCAAACATAAAACTTAAGCAAGACAATTCAACACTTAGCGATCCAGTAGATATCTGTGATATGTTTAACTACTATTTTATTAATGTAGTGGAAAAATTAATTAACGTAGGAAAAAGAAATCAACCTGAAAATGTAATATATCCAATGACTTCAAATACGCATACATTATTTTTACTTCCAACAAATGAAAGCGAGGTGGAAAGGGTAATTGATTCCCTGAAAAATAAATCCTCGAGTGGAATGGATGGTATACCTAGCAGTATACTAAAATTATGTAAACACTACATCCTCGCACCTGTAACGCACATAATAATTAATTCTTTCTTTCAAGGAGAATTCCCATCAGATCTAAAGAAATGTAAAGTTGTCCCAATTCATAAATCAGGCTCAGCAAGTGACATATCTAACTACAGACCAATTACCATTCCTTCAGAGTTTTTCAAAAATATTTGAAATTATTTATCTGGATAGACTAAAAGCATTCATAACAAAACACCATCTGCTATCACAAGCTCAGTATTGATTTCAAAAAGACAAGTCCACTACTGATGCTGCCTCGAAGGTAACAAGTACCATAGTAGATGCCATTAACAAAAATGAAGAAATCGTAGCTATATTCCTAGACCTATCAAAAGCGTTCGACTGTCTAAATACTAAGTTGCTGCTAAAGAAACTGTACAGTTATGGTCTAAGAGGTATACCAGCAAAATGGCTAGATTCATACTTAACCAATCGTAGTCAGTGTGTCCACATTCAACATGAAAATTCTAGTAATGTGTAAGTATCTCACTTTTCAAAACTCACAACAATAAAACATGGCATACCACAGGGCTCTGTGTTAGGGCCATATCTCTTTCTACTGTATGTCAATAACTTGCCTGACATTTTAGATAATGAATGTGTGAAGACTGTACTATATGCAGATGACATTACCATTTTAATTAGAGGTGAAAATTACAAAACATTCCAAAAAAATATTACATATGCAATACATAAACTGGAAACATACTTAGAAGCGCACTATCCAAAGCCAAACGTTAAAAAGACTCATTATATTCATTTTAGGATGTATACTTCAAAACTTCCAGATATTAATCTAAGCATTGTACTCAACCAAGAACAAATAGACAGCACCGATGAACAAACCTTTCTTGGTATGACTATGGAAACAGATCTTAGTTGGAAAAAACACATAATTAAACTACAATCTAAATTAAGCAGTGCAATATTTGTATTAAAGCAGCTAAGACAGGAAGTTAACTTTAATATCCTGTTATCAAGTTATTATGCTCTGTTTCACTCCCACCTGGTTTATGGAATAAATCTATATAGGCCAGGCGACAGGTCGGAAAAAAAGCCTCAATAAGGAAATAATTAGTGGAAAACTGGAAATTGCTTTAATCGCTTTATTTGGACCCAGACATTACTCTCCCAAGTTTTCCCCCTCGAGCTAAGTTTCCTACAAAAATGTTCTCTACCTTTTGTCTGTAATGTGAACCGTTTCGATTCTACAACCATTCAAAGTGGAGCCCTTTTTGATTCTTGCGGAAAAGCTATGAAAATGATATGCCATATCAAAGTTTCTACATGTTATAAATATTTGTCAGCATTCCAGGTGCACAAGCTGTTGACTTGTTACAAGTATAACAGCTTTTCAATGTAAACAGCTGTGACAAAGTAGCCTACCTACCATTAGTATTATTATTGCGTAGTATTGGCATAAACTCACTCTTTTCCTCACCACCTGGCGGTAGAGTAAATGACGCTTTTTTTTAAGTGGTGTCCCCAGGAGGCCTAATCCACTGTTCAAATGTCAAAGTTAGTCGATTTCAAACCGTTTTGATGAATGCTGGCAGTCTTGATCGTCTGCCTCAATTTCTCCGTCATCACTTTCATCGTCTGTATCGGTACATTTGTCCGACGTCACAGGGCGCTCAAGATTAACATCGTCACAATCATCCATATCATCTTCCTCGGCAGCATTTGTACATAACCGTCCCATACAATTCATGCTGATTCTGGAGCATCGGAGGCCTGTTTTCTTGCAACCACACGCTGCGTTACATCCTTTCGATCATTTGCAGGACACTGTGTTTAGAAGCGTTTGTGGCACCGGATCCCTCGTCGTAGATATGAGAGCCAAACCACATTGAGAATTTTTCCAGCCCCAATCCAGTGGATTTGTATCATTTCCATACCATGTTTGGATTTGATGGTATATTCTTAAAGACTGCTCACGTGCCGCTGATTCAGTGGGAGGTAAGCTTGCGAGATTAAATCGATGTTTGCTTCGAGATTTTGCAAACAGTTGGAACCGCAACTCATTCAGGGTATTTCCCGTGGTTTTGTTGTCAAAAAGCTTAGCCAAAACCAACTAGCCCGCTTTGTCAATTTCATCGGGGTTTGCGTTCACGTCTCGGAAAACCCTAACAGCTGTCTGCAGTTCCTCATTACTCTTCAGCAGTGTTACGAATTTCATTTTGCCCTGCCTGTGAAACGGACGTTGTATCGCACCCACTAAACACATGCAAAAACAGGATGTTTCCCTGCACACACGGCGGGAGATTGAAACTTGTTGTGCAAAATAGTTGTTGTTTGGTTGAACCTTTGCCGGGTTTCATAAAATACATTTTCGTGGAGGGTGGCACATGAGCCGCCAAGATGACCAGGATATCTATATTTTCAGCCACTGTAATGACCGAATTGTCGGGCCGAGATAACTCGAGTGCGGTGGTAACGATGAGCACATCGGCATCTGCTGGAGCTTGTCTGGTTTCGATTCCTTCGCTTTCGAATTTGACGCGCCACAAGATGATCAATCTTCGTTTGTTAGTGTCATTAGACAAAAATTTTGCTTGTAGCATAGGTGCCATCATGGACTCTCAAAAAAAAAAAAAACATTAGCAGCATCACGATTGTGCGATCGGCGAAGACGTTCAGCGGACTTGGTACTGCGACCTGCTGGGTCGTCAGGATACCCATAGAAAATAATGACACTGTTTTTGAAGTATCTTTTAAAGTAATTCACATATTTGGCACTAATGTCAACAAACGAATTGGTTTGGTGCGAAATTACACGGTGCAGAAGATATCCTCCATCGAGAACATGATGTAGGTCCTCAAATGTGGGATCATCGGTAACAGGATGGAATAATTTATAGAACACGGACTTTTGCATCTTACACATTCCCGCTTCATCAAAGATCGCTACCGGATACGGAGCTAGTTCAAACTGGAAATATTGTTTCAATTCTGTATCAGATTTCTTTGCAAGGCAAATCAATTGGAAAAGCACATGAGGATCAACAGGAATATCCATTTTGCGGATTTTTATTTTCGAATTAACTGCGCGGAGAGGCATCACACGATTATTTCTAAGGAACTTCACATCGCGAAAGTTGTTGCCGGTTATGCCTTTTTGTGCTGCTATTCCAATTTCATAGGCCATATGACAAGTGATTTGTCGATCCCCGACAACTCCTGTGCTTAACGAAACAATGTGTTGTCCACGAGGAAAGGGATCGCGAGTTGATAACCATCCAACAAATTTTCTCAAGTCCACATCATCGATGTTAATCTTGAGCGCTCTGTGACGTCGGACAATTGTACCGAAAGCGATGATGGAGAAATTGAGGCAGACGATCAAGACTTCCAGCCTTCATCAAAATGGTTTAAAATCAACTAACTTGGACATTAGAACAGTGGATTAGGCCTCCTGAAGACACCACTCAAAAAAAAAAACGCGCCATTTACTCTATCGCCAGGTGGTGTGGAAAAAGTGATTTTATGCCAATACTACGCAATACCCCGACCCGGCAGGAGCTGGATAAGGGGAAATGATGATGATGACTACGCAATAATAATACTAATGGTAGGTACTTTGCCACAGCTGTTAACATTGAAAAGCTGTTATACTGGTAACAAGTTAACAGCTTGTGCACCTGGAATGTTGACAAATATTTATAACATGTAGAAACTTTGATGTGGCATATCATTCCCATAGCTTTTCCACAAGAATCAAAAAGGGCTCCACTTTCAATGGTCGTAGCATCGTAACGGCTCACATTAGAGACAAAATGTAGTGAACATTTTTGTAGGAAATTTACTCTAGATTATTTTTTATAATAGGTATTTTGTTGATAAAGTTGATGGTTTGAGAGATATTTGCAAAAAAAATGAAAAATGGTACCTTCTTAGGGCCAGAAGGGCCAACGCCGACTTCGCTCAAGGGGGAAAACTTGGGAAGAGTAATATCTGGGTCAAAATAAAGCGATTAAAGCAATTTCCAGCTTTCCACTAATTATTTCCTTATTGAAATAATATGGCAGTGCAACAAAGGAAGTTTTAAGCAATATTTTTATCCTGCAGAAGAGAGCAATCCATGTTAAGCTTGGTTTACACCCTCTAACATCTTGTAGGGAATATTTAAAACAATTCAGAATAATGACATTGCCATCATTGTATTTACTCAATTGTTCTAACTGGAAACCAAATTCTAACTGGAAATGCTAATATTGTAAAAAATTCTGATCTACATTCGTACAACACTAGAAGCAGAATGGATATTCACTGTCATTATTATAGAGGAGCTTTCAGGAAAAAAGATCCCTTGTTTACTGCCTCCAAATATTTTAACTTGCTGCCCATAACTCTAAGAAATGTCAGCACCATTTCCACATTCAAATTAAAATTTAGAAAATGGCTCACAGACAAGGCAATATATTCAGTAGAAGAAATCGAGGCAATGTGCATAGAGAAGCAAGTGTTTGTATATTGATTATTGTATTTACCCGTACCCCTGTAATTATGTATTTTATGTTTTATGTATAATTATGTATTTTGTTATTTGACGACTCCCATATGTATATTAGCATATTACCATGGAGAAATAAAGAAATGAATGAAGTAGCCGAGTTCCTAGTGGGGAACAGGGAATGGGGGGTAAACTAATTATGTCTAATAGGTAGAGCCAATCATCACTTTTGTAGTTTTCTGGGAAACTAAAGAAAATGCTTATGTGCTATATCAAAAATAATTTTGCATACTCCTTGAAATAAAAAAAAACTTCCCTATGGTATGTGTATGTAACACACTTATACAGGTATCAAACTCACCCTTCTACCTAGGCATTTAACCCCTTCCAGCTTGACAAAATTACAGGATGAATTTCCATCATTAATATGAGAAACTCAGGGCAGATAAGCTTAGAATACATACGAACCTGTAAATTCTTCATTTCAAGCGAGTCTCTACCGAGAAGGCCTGACACCGAGAGGCACCCGGGTGAGCCAAGGGATTGTGATAAAGGTGAGTTGTGCGGACTAAAGCTGTGCCCTGAACTGCTGTCAGGAGATCGCGTCAACTTCCTCTTAGAGTACTCGACTTGATCCAGCTGCTGATGCAGTTGCAACATATTTTCTTCCATTTTACTATTGATGGCTCGCTGTGCTTTATACTTGTTTTCAACTGCCTAGGGAGGGTCAAATAAATAATCAGTTGAGTCCATATAAGCTACAGTGCATCACAATGCAAAATGGACAAAATGAAATCCTTGCCTTTATATACAGTAGTATCAGGGTAACAGAACTCCCTATTCACTTAGTAATAACACAAGCACAATTAACGACATTTCTTAAATATAGGAAACTAAGAAACCATTTCTTCAGTGTTGCCTTTTTAGATTCTATGTAAAAATGTTCTCCAATTTTCTTGGGCAGTTGATGTTAATATATCCTATACATCTGAAATAAAAGACACACTCACAAATTGTACACTTTACTACTTAAAATAATTAGGGGGATGATTTATGTATAGTTCATGCGAACATATGTGATTAAGATATTATATATACTGTATATTTGTTATGGACTATAGAAGATGGAGAAACTATGGGATGACATGTTTCGCTTGTCACGTGAGCATCATCAGATCCAAATATATACAAGACAAAATAGCTCTGCAAAACACTACCAAACCTACAATGACACCCACTAACAGTCACTGCCTTCCAAAAACAAAAACCAATCAAAAGTGTATGAAGTGCAACAACTATTACTCGTAAAATATAAAAACATTAAGCAACAGTATATAAAATAGTTCTTTTTTCGGATGCTTAATGCTTATGTCAAGAAATGAGCATTTCTACACATCTGTTGATAAATATAAAATATTTCTGAGGAAACTTGGAAAATGAGCTGATCTATACGGTATCAATTCAAATTTCTAAGAAACAGAAATTGTCCAGACATCTTAATCTATTTGCTAGCACCAAGTATTTTTAGGGGTGGTGGGGAGGGGAGGGGGCAGATGACCTCGTAGTTCTTCCCCTTAAAAGAACAATAACTAACAAGGCGTCGGTTTAGAGGTAAAAGTCACCAAGTACACTTTTGGCCGAAAATGAGTTATGTATAGTTTTAGATCATACTATTAATTTTCTTTGTCATGAGAAGGTCATTAAGTGCATAAGAAGGCTCCATCACATTTAGGTAGATTTCATTAGAAAGCTAACTATTGCAATGAGTACCATGTTTCGACTTACGGAAAATTTCGACTTAACTTCGTGTTTCACATCCCCCAGACCCCCAGTTCAAAAGTTTATATATAATTCATGTATATATGTATATAAATGTGACGCTCTCCAGGAAACCATACCTTGAGTCGCGTGACAAAATTTTACGCTATTCTGCAAAGAAATAAATCAATTTAAGAGGAAAACTCCGTCAATCAATACTTATATATAACAAAGGAGAAACAGTTCCGCCTAGTCAATACATTTATTTACAACAAGTTATAAACTTGCTATTATATGGTACATGTTTCGGGGCCTCTAGTACTGGTCCCTTCTTCAGCCATAAATTAAGTTGCAAAATCCAGCATAATTAAAGATATCATAATAAAAAATACATAAAATGATGAGTGAATGGATGAAATGAGGCGAAAAAGAACATATTACTCATGAGAAGTAATGTGAGTGCACATCAGTAAAAATTGTCTTGCATTAGAGGGAAAGCATCGAATGTCATGTAATGAAATACATCATCATGATGAGGAGACGTCCAAGTATGGAAAAAACATATTTTACTTAGACCAACTAAAACAATTTCCTTTGTTGATCTTATGTATTAAAACATAATTACATTGGGTACATGTTTCAAACCTTATTGGTCCTTCTTCAGCCCCGAACTTTTATAAAGTTTGCAAATAATCATAATACACCTAACATCAACATAATGCTTGCAAAGCATATTAAAATAAGAAACATACATAAATCCTGAAAATGACACAAGTTAAAACAATGAAAACACATTAAAACACTGTTAAAATTGACTAATGTTAGTTGCGTCGTAGTATGACGCTTTAGCCCAGTTGAATTTGGATGAATTGACCACATAAAGTTTTTTTCTGACAGACTTGACATGAGTTGTGTGTGGGCAGTGATGAGTCAAGTTGATATTCTAATGGGATTGTCCCATGCGGCAATTTGACGGAGGTTTCTCCTATGAATAAAATCTTGGCGAGATTCATGAATTGATCTCATTATGCAGAGTCTATCCAAAAAGAAAGAAAAGAAATAATAATTAATATAATTAGGTCATTAGAAATGAGTTTAGAATTAATATTAACGAAATTCTTAAAACATGAGATTGAGAAAATGCAAACTGTCTTACGCTTGTCGGGAAGGAAGGAACGTGGGCCGATGACCCTAGGCCCGTCTGTCTTTGAAGTGAACTGAGAATGAAATAAAAGCCTATAAGAACAAAGAAGGGGGGTGGGGGGTAGAAGAAATTTGAAGAATCAAAACTACTTATATGAAAACAGAAAAATAAACGTGTGGTGTGAAAAAGCAAAAAACATCGTTACCTGAAGTGGTCCGTGTGGAGGTTGCAAGAAGAATACTGTGAAAGCTATGACTCGAATAACGTGTGGTCCCGCGGCGGGGAAACGGCATGCGTGAGGGGAATAGGCAAGGTAGGGGAGGGGTTAAGGGGAGGGGGCTGCGGTTCTTAAGCCAGGGAGGAGAAGAAGCGGCAGGGCTGCTACTGTGTAATTAGAAATCTAAACTGGGGACAGAATCTATATTCATTTTAATTTTTAAAAATGTCTAATCTGGGGATGGAAGCTATGGTGGTTTTTAAAATCTGGTTCTAATTATGTGATCTGCTAGCTTGTCGTAAAGAAAGTTGGATTCCCAATAAATTTAATTTATATTTTCTGCTGGGTAGGATCTTTGGGCTAAATTAATTTCAAATTGTTCCAAAACATTCATTGTGGATCCCTTATTGTCAAAATGTAGGTCTTTGTTGATGTCTGAGAATTTGTGGCCGGTTTCTTGCATGTGACTAGCCATTGCAGAGATTTTTTTATGTTTAGTAGCGTTGACATTCTCAGCATATATCGTAAAAAACGCTCTCCCGGTTTGACCTATGTATTTAGCTGGACATTGTTGACATTTTAACTCATATACACCTGATCTATTAAATTTGTTATTTTGGTTAATTTTGGTGGAGTTGAATTTTTTTTTCTGATTAGTGTTGACTGTTCTGAAAGCTATTTTGCAATCATTTTTCTTGAAAATGTTGGTAATGTTATAAGTTCACTTATTGTGAAAGGTAAACACTGCAAATTTTGATTTGTTTGTAATTTCCGGTTGGAGTTTAGTTACTGGCTTGTTTTTAATTCTATGAATGATGCTGTCTACATCTTTTTTGATGAAACCATTTGCTTGAGCTATTTGATCATCATCATCATCTTGCACAGTTTCCAGCCACTGGCCGGGTCTGTTTGGAACACAAGCCTCTCCAACGTCTTCTGTCTTCCCACCATCTCTCAGCCTCCACCCTTGTCCAGTCTTCTCCTCTCTTCTTCACGCTTTCTTCCACCCCCTTCAGCCACCTGTCTCTCGGTCTTCCTCTCGGTCTCTTTCCTTCCCACTTCGTCTCGTGTACCCTCCTGGGTATCCTCTTCTCCTCCATTCGTTTTACATGTCCATACCATCTAAGTCTAGATTTCTCTATATCATCCTGTAATGGTTCCTCCTTCATTATTCTCTGGTCCTCTCATTTCTTATTCTGTCCATCTTTGTAGCTCCAATACTGCTTCTCAAGAACCTCATCTCACTGGCCTGTATTTTGCTCTTCACCCTTCCTTTCATAACCCAGGTCTCCGAGGCATACGTCAGGATAGGGACATAGTACGTCCGATATATGATCTTTTTGCTGTTCTGAGGGACATCCTTGCTCCATAACATGCTCCTCACACTCCTCCGGAATGCTTCTGCCTGTCTCCCCCGCTCATTTATTTCCCTATCGTTTCTTCCATTATCTTGTATCAGGCTTCCCAGATACTTGAAACTCTCCACTTTCTTCAGCTGTTCCCCACCAATTGTTATTCCCGTTGTGGTTCTTTCCTTCTTCCTTGTTGTGATCACCATCTCACTCTTATTTATGCTAAATTTCATCCCATATCCTTGTATTATTCCTTCCCACACGTCCAACCGTTCCTGTACCTCCTCCTCCTTGTTTTCCCAAATTTGATAAATAATTGAAATTTCAACCTTAAGATCACATTCTGACATGGGTATACTGAACGCCCTGTTGACAAAACGTATGAAGGCAGCTTTTTCTTATGGGATTCTGGATGATGTGAATCTTTTCTGATAATGGTATTTGTTTGGGTTGGCTTCCTGTAATTCCGATAATCTAAGCGATTATTATTTCTCTTTACTGTAATATCAAGATAATTAATGATATTGTTGTTTTCGGATTCTATTGTAAAACTAATGCTGTTGTTCAAATTATTAAGTTCATTGAGCACATGATCCGCTTTCACTTCATCCTCATCTATGAACACGTCATCGACGTACCTGCCCCAAAAGACCAACCCTTTGACCTTGTTAATGATTTGGTTGTATTCTAGATCGTCCATGTAAATATTGGCAAGAATGCCTGACAAAGGTAAACCCATTGCCAAGCCTTTGTTTTGGGAATAAATTTTATTGTTGAACTTAAAATGGTAATTTTCTAAAATGAATTCCAAAATTTCCATGAATTCGCTAATTTCGACTGTTGAAAGTTTACTGAATGTTTTAATTTTTTTTTTCAATGATCTTAATTGTTTCTGGGACGGGAATGCTAGTATACATGTTCTTTATGTCCACAGTGTGCATAGAATGAGAATTTTTTAACGATAAATGCCTGGTTGCTTCACAAAAATGAACCGAATTGTTGAAACTACAATTTGCTTTAAGTTTGAAATGTTCTTTAATGAATTTTTGCGCGAACTGAGAAGCCTTGTAAATAGGATTGCTCCTGTAATTAACTATGGGTCTTATCGGGATGTTGGTTTTATGTACTTTAGGTAATGCCCTGAGGGTGGGAATACACGGATTCATGTTCACCATTTTTTCAGCCTGTCTATCGCTAAGAATGAAATTGGTATGTTTCAATAATTGCTTCAATTTCCTTTGAGTAGATGTGGTGGGGTCTTTTTTTTTAACCGTAAAATTCGGACTATTAAGAAAATCTTCTGTTTTGCTGATGTAATCTGATTCTTTCATAATGACGATTGTATTTCCTTTGTCGGCTTTCGTGACAATTAAACTGTTCGGTTTTATTTTTAAGATTAGAAATGTCCTTATTATTGTTAGATTTTGTTTTTTATTAGTGTTCGCTTTTATTGATATTACACATTTTCTTTTTGACTTGGAGTCTGACTTCTTCTTGTTTAACTAACGGAAGTTTTTTGATAGTGTCTATTTCTCCGCTGTTCAAATTAATGCCTGATAGGTTTTTAACTGGTTCTGCGAACACGTGTGTTATCTGTTCGTGCTGTTCTACTTGAGTCACGGTTTTCCTTTCCATTAGATGTTTTAATTTGTTGTTAATGGTGGTTTGTTTTTTATTGGCTAACGAATCTACCGTTGACACGACCTTGGACATGAATAGGTCACACTCCTTCCTCCCGGAAGCATTAGCGGCTGTCAAGTGAGCATTGTACAATTCAACCTTTATTTGATTTTTCTTTATGAATAGAAATTTTCTTTCCCTTTGCAAAATTGATTGACGGAGTTTTCCTATTAAACTGATTTATTAGTTATCTGTCAATACGGACCTAACAAAATCCATTATGGATTTGAATGAAACATAGATTCTGCAATGAGCCGAGAAGGGCGAGAAATATTGATTTTTAGATTTCAGCACCATCTGTTAGCCGGATCTTTGAGCTAGATGATACGGTAAAGTCTTCAAAATAACCCAGGGGGTGTCAACCAGATTGAGATTATTTGGCACCATCGGTGTAGTAGCATGGCCAGCCGTATGTAGCGCTGTATATAGTCTTGCCAACATATGCATGATACACATTGTAATTAAATTGCAAACATATCCCTATATTTAGTCAATAAATAAACACATAATTCCTGATTGACATTTCCTTGCAATTACGGCACTTACCCTCGGGGGAACCTGCAACCCCTAGAGGGCGCGTCCCCAGGTGGCGGATAGGGGGCCCCTACAGTAACGGTAGGGTTGGTTCGAATACCCTCCAATAGAACCCGCGGACCAACAGGTAGCCCAATTCTTGGGGGCTTTAGAATACTGAGACACCCTCTCTCCAGGGGCTATAAATATGGAGGGCCCTGCTCTGGGATATGAGTGAAGACCTCAACAGCACCTGCGGTGGAGAAGGAGTCCTTTGGTACAGTGCAGATGGTGGAGGAGGCAACCCAGTGCTCGGGTTAATAGAGCAAAAGGTATATGTCCGTATATTGGACATATATCAGGCAACGAACGTCGTCCGGGATAAGGCGACCACTTTTATCAAGTGCCAACGGTTTCTTTGGAGGGCGGATGAGCGGGTAGAAGAAGGGCACTCTCTTGTCCTTGGAGGGGGAAACTGCTCCTAAAGGCGGAAGAGCTACTAGGTGGCCAACGACATAGAATGGAGAAGGCAACGGGAAACCACTCCATTAAAGATCCTAGGATATCCCAAGTATAGCAGCCATGATGAGTTTCTCTATTGATTGTGATTCTACTGATCATGGGAATCGCAAACCAAGATCCGGCAAGAGAGGAAACAGTAGCGAGGCCTCTTCGGTCGTCATTCAACGAAACCCTCGCAATGACAATTGCAAATTCACTGTTGGTACTGCACCATTATTCCTAAAGGTCTTAAGTACAGATATGGATACAGTATTTTGAAACGCCCTGTAACCTTCAAACTAGCCACTGAAGTCTATCATAACAGCTGGTCTACAGCGAGCAAAAGTTCTGCTATCAAGAATGGATCGGTAGAACTCGTATTTCCGACGAGAAGCCCGAAGGTCATCGATAATAATCATGTTGACATTGTCTAACATTATATCGATCGATTCACCTGAGAATGATTAATACAAATTAATGTATATTTAGCGCTATATGTAAGCAGTTACATATGTCTGTATGTATATTTCCATGGCAGAAAGCTATTACAAAGCAAGTATGAAAAACAGAAGAAGATCTGTTAAGTCACTAGTGATTATACTTCGACTGCGATATATTTTATATCGACTCGTGGCGTATAGAGGAGTGGGGGTAGCGGTTGTCTTGCTCAAGCGACCTCGTGTGGAGAGCCGGTACTTGAGAGACTGACAACGGGCAGTAATAACCCTGGCAATAGTGAAAGTGAAGTCGCCAGTTAATGGGATTTTCAAAACGTGTAAGCGCGCCGAAGGTTATACGCTGGTTCGTTCAGCATTCTACGTGGAGTAGAGACTTGCTTAATGGGGATCAGACATGGTTTTAAACATGTAATAAGTTTATCTTTGCGACCGTGTGTCCACAGCCACTAACGGGCTATGCGGAAGAATACATTCGTAATCCCGGCCACCAGCTCGGCTGTATTATGTCGTAACACTCTGCTTGTAAACCTTCTTGAAAATGCAGCCTAGACTTGATTCAAACTTTTCACAGTGGAAATACTTCTTTAAAAAAAGCACATTCTTAAGCAAGGTGTCAGAGGGAAGGAATACAATGAAGCCTATATCCATTACGATGATAGGCTAGGTTACAATAGGAATACTGCATTAGCAGAGTGGTAGCGGGAACAGTTTGCAGCAACGTTCATTTACTATGAAGCCTACAAGCGAGTCTCGTAATGCAAGGGACCGCGTGGACACGTGTGAACTTGCTCACATTCGCATCCTTGTATTGGAACTATTTAGCAGCTGTTCGAAGCCACTCTCGGTTCGTGACGAGTTGATAAACTGTTTGCGGTTCAGCCATCGGCATTCTAATGCGTGTGGAAAGATATCGCCAGGATATATTGGGACCATTTCGACCGGCCGGGAGTTGTTCGAGCCTAGGAGGACTATGGTTCGTTCTCTGGAGACCCAGTTGGAGTCCGGCATGTTTTGTGTTGGTCTGGAGCCTAGTATGGCCAACGATATCCTTTTTTTTCCTCATCCAGATTCACCAAAAGTATAGCTCACTTCAACTTGTTACAGTAGTGTAGCCTGGACATGTGAACAATCACAGATTGCCATATTTATTTTTGTAGATTAAATGGTTGAGTAGAAAGTGCGAGTTCGATGCCTATCTCGAAGCTGACCTTCTATGATGCCAGGATTTTGACTCATAAAAATGAGTGCATCCTTTTTGTATTTTGATTGATAAATTTAAAATTTCAATAGTATTTTACAGTATTTAAACTGATATGCTCATCCTTATTTGTCGAGAAGTCACTGTAAGTGGAAGATCTCCAGACTTTTGTGTAAGAATATTTTAGTAACGCATTTTTTTTTCTTAAAGCGGCGTTGAGAACTCTGACTGAGTTTTACATTTCTAGTGTATTGTTCTTTAAGCACTTTCGCGTGGATTATCGTATTCTTTGAGGAGAATTTTTCTTTCCGTATTATTATTACGATATTAGGAAGTTTTCGGATCCTATTATTCTGAATGTTACTTCGAGTCTTTAGACTTTTTTTTCTTCAGTTTATTAACAGATTTAACTTGTATTTTCTGAGCGTGATTTTCGAAGTGGATTGACTAATGGGTCATTAGTCGCTTAGCCTTTGTAGTTAACCTAGATCCATTCTGTAGGACTAATCCATCGACATTTTCGCATTCGGGAAATTCAGGGAATAATGCCCTTGTGTTTAAGTATTTTGATACAGTGCTTTGCGAAGCAAATTTTCTTGTTGAAGATTGAGCCACGTGTGCCAATCAGGAATAGATTGAATGGGGTTTCAACCCAGAGAGGCGTTGTTTTTAACCTAGTATGGTTAATATTCTGTCATAGGTGACTTTATCGCTGTTGTTATCGTGAAGTAATGCCTGTGTGAAGATTAATATTTTTCTGAGCATTATTATTAAGAATCTTGAGTGGATATCCAGTTCAATATTTCCAGTAAAATTATTATAACGACTTTGCTATAACATGTATGTTTAACAAGGATCACCGATAACTATTTAATGCTGAATCTATGATTAATTTTTGCTTAACTTAACTGTTCGGCAGAAATACCCTGAAATTAGAAATGAAACAATTAAACAATTTTAAGCAGAAGTGAATGTCGTGACATTAAGTCAGTGGGAGGAGAATAATCAAAATTATTCTAGAATTTTGTATAAATTTGTATATTATGTAAATATGCCATATGAATTTCATCGTTAAATAACAAGACCATATAATGCTATTGAAAATGTTGTGTAAAATTATTGGTTATAATCAGGGTATTTTTGTGTAAGATGTTCATTCAGTTAATGAACCGAAATGAATCTAATTTATTCAATTCATATAATTTTTTTTAGTGTGTGCTTATCCGATGGGATCGAAAATTAGTATTATTATATATATATTTTTTTTTTGAAAGAACTAAAAGTTAGTTGAGATAATGGGTAATTCATTTTGGAAGCCTTTCCCATATTTCATAGCTGAAAGACAAGACCATATAATTAAGGATAATTTTGATTGGTCGTGGTATCGACAAAATTTATATTTCTTGTCATGTTTATTCTTGCAATAAACTAATTTATTATTTGGTTTTAATTATTGCGTGATGCTTTATAGAGGTGATGGAAGGGTGTATAAAGGGGGCCATCGCTAGGTATTTTAGGGTTTACCACACCTTTGAGATTCTTTCTTCCTCTTGAAGAATTCTTGTGTTTTGAGCTAGTCTTTTCTTTCTCTGAGCCTTGGTCAGTCTTAATACATCCTGTTAGGTATTCGAGTGGCCCTATTATCCCTGTATCTGTTGGTAGAACTTGGGGGTTTTTTCGAGCCGGGGAATTTTCAGGTTCTACGATCCAGCTGTTATCCAGGGATTCAACAGGTATTGGTAGGTAAAAGGGTACAGTACATGGAACGTAAGAACTCTTCTACAACCTGGACGGCTTGAGGAGGTAAAAAACTCTATGATTAAGAAGAATCTAGATGTCCTTGGAATGTGTGAAACTAGATGGGCAGGAAATGGAGACTTTCATTTCTGATGACTTCAGGATAATCCACGCAGGCAATACCAAAGCCGGAAATAGTGGTGTAGCGATTGTATTAAGAGGAAAATGGACTCACAACGTAGTCAACACTTATCACATTAGTGACAGAATTCTAATTATACAAGTAAAAGCAATTCCAGTTGATTTGGTGATAATACAAACATATTTCCCCACTTCAAATGCTGATGATGAAGAAATTGAAGAAATGTATGATCAAATAGAAGAATTGTTTGACATAGTAAAGGGGAATTCAAACATTATTTTAATGGGTGATTTTAATGCTTCCGTAGGCTCTCATAATGATGTTAAATATGCTGGTAAGTTTGGCATGGGTGATGTCAATGTGAGAGGAGAAAGATTACTGGAATTCTGTGAGCAACATGAGATGGTAATAACTAATACCTGTTACGAAGTTCCCAAGAGAAGAAGTTACACCTGGATAGCACCTGGAGATAGAACAAGGTTGCAAATTGACTACATCATAGTTAAACAAAGATATAGGAACCAAGTGAAAGCCAGCCATAGTTACCCTGGGGCGGAAATTGATAGTGATCATATCCTAGTTGCAGCTAAATGTGATATAAGGTTCAAGAGGAATAAAACATTTAGACGAAAGAGATGGTGTTTAAATAAGCTTACAGGATGCTAATGTAGTACAAAAATTTAAAGATGTTAGCAAATTGGTTAAGGATGAGACTTTAGGAAGGGATGATATAAGAAATGGCTTAGAAACAGCCGCAACGGAAGTACTAGGCAAAAGAAAATTGGAACTGAAGAAGAAATGGATGACCCAGGAAATCCTGGAGCTTATTGAAGAAAGGAACAAATTTAGAAATATAGACACTCAAGCGTATAAGTCTCTAAAGAATCAAACAACAAATTGTCGCAAGGAGAAAGAAAATTGGATGAAGCAGGTATGCATGGATATTGAGGATGACCTGAAGAATGGGAAACCTGACAAAGCTTATTTTAAAGTGAAATCTTTGAGCTATCAGCAACGCATTACAAGCAACGTAGTTAAGGATTCCAAAGGGAAGCTATTGTTTGAAAATGATAAGGTATGTGAGCGATGGAAGGAATACCTTGAAGATTTGTATGATGGACCAGATATTACTGACAATAGTAGTTATATAGAAGATGAACTAATTGAAGAAGATGATAAAGGTCCAACTATAACTAAAGCAGAGTTTTATGCAGCACTCACTAAACTGAAATGAAATAAAGCAACTGGTGTAGATAACATTCCTGCAGAGCTCTTAAAATGTTGTGATGTAAGCATTAAGGAATGCCTTTTTCAAATCATTACTAAATGCTATGAGGACGGAATTGTACCTCCTGATTTTATTAAAAGTCGAACAATCACACTACCCAAGAAAGGAAATGCTTGTGAATGTTCTAATTATAGAACTTTAGCCATTCTTTCACATGCATCAAAGATTTTATTGATAATCATCAAAGAGAGACTAAGCAAGAAAATTGAACATCTGGATAGTGATCAGTATGGATTTAGAACAAGGAAAGGGATTTTAGATTTTAGAAAGAAGACTGGAAGTTAATCGAAAAACCTATATAGTATTCATTGATATAGAAAAGGCATTTGATAATGTTAATTGGAAAACCTTATTTCTTACATTGGCCAAAGTCGGGATTGGCTGGAAAGACAGGCGCCTTATTCTGAACTTATATAAAAATCAAACTACCGAAATAACAGTCAATGGTAATAAAAGAGAAGCAAAAATAAGAATAGGTGTAAGGCAGGTTTGTCCTCTATCACCATATCTCTTTAATATCTATATAGAAGCTGCAGTAAATGCATTAAAAGAGAAAACAAAAGGATTAAAATTTAATGGAGTACAGGTTCATAGCATTCGCTTTGCAGATGATATTGCACTTTTAGCAAACTCTGCATGTGAAATGAATAGAATGTTAAACATTTTTCAGAAATCCTTAGGAAAATTCGGGCTAAGAGTTAATTCTCGGAAGACAAAATTAATGGTGGTTGATAAAAAGGAACAACCAATTTTAGCTAATATAATGTTAAATGATAGTGCCATTGAACAAGTAACGGAATTTTGCTATTTGGGAAGTGTGATTAATTATGACAACAGGTGCATCTCAGAAATTAAGAAAAGAATAGTGTTGGCTAAGAAAGCCTTTCAAAATAAGAAGAATTTGCTGCTCAATGAGCACCTCAACTTGAAGATAAGGAAGTCATTTCTCAAGACCTTTGTTTGGAGTGTGTTGACCTATGGTTGTGAAACATGGACACTGGGGAAAAGAGAAGAATCAAAACTTGAGGCAGCTGAAATGTGGTTTTGGAGACGAATGACCCGAACAAGCTGGGTGGAAAGAAAGAGAAATGAGCTTGTTCTGAACCAAATTCAGGAGAATCGATGCCTGTTGAACACCATCAAGAAAAGGAAATCAAAATTCATGGGACAGGTACTCAGACATGACACTCTCCTCCAGGTCATTTTTGAAGGAAAAATTTTAGGGAAGAAACCAAGGGGACGACCAAGACAATCATATCTCAAGAACATTGTCAAGGAAATGGAATGTGAATCGTATGTCAATATGAAGAGAACTGCTGAAGACCGTAAGAAATGGCTTCAACGACAAGGCTTTTAGCCTTTAGAAGCTGATGATGATCATTAAATAAACATTATTTCCACTGGGTTGGCGGCATTGACCAACATGGCCGCTCTGTTTATGTGTTGCATGGTGTAAACAATATTGGCCGTATATTAATAAGCTAATAATGTTGTGTTCTTTCTCATCTTTCTTTCATCAAATCGTCTTCTTGGTAATGAGCAGGGGCGGTTCTAGGCGTAGTGCCACCGTGCCATGACACTGCCCTCTAAGAGAAAATAAATTATTCATAGTCCTGAAAGAATAATTTCGAATGCCTACGTTTAATACCGGTATCTAACTAGTTTCAAATTACTTTGTAGTTAAAATATTCCGTCCGTAAAGTATGATCATTGATTCTATCTTCGCTTCAGTGATATCTTGAGCCGCGGTCTATACGGCACGGTTGACGCATGCGCAGTCCAATTCACGATCTTTTCAGTGGCCTCTCTCGTCACTCGCTATGAGGAAATATGCTGGTCTCCGTGTCGAATAGTGTTTGGCTCAAAGCGGTACTGAAAGTGAAGTGCAATGCTATCTATCGGTCATTACCAGATACTGAGCCAGCGACATGCCTGTCACAAGCTGTCACAAAGGGAAGAGGGTGTGGGCCAATGGCCTGATTGGCTGGAAGTAATTTGACTCATTGGTTATTGGTGGGGTGGGGCGTTGGTTGACACAAACTGACAACCAATCGCTCTCACACAAAGAGCATTAATTCTAGATTTCTCTAAAAGGGGGCTCTGCGTCCAACAGTGAAATTTAAACTTGCCGTAATAAATAGTGAAAATAATATGTATGCATTTATTAATTCCTTATTTGGTAAAGTGAATAACCCCACCAACCTGGACCCATTATTTTGGGCAGCCAGGCTCTGCCTGTCACAAGTCAGGACAAAGGGGGAGTGATAGAGGAGTAACACCTCTTAGAAAAAACCTGGGGCCAGCTGACCCGGCTGGTAGTACCATGTAAGGGTCCCTTGCCAGGGTTACGGTGAAGACCTCAACGGCAGCTACAGTGGAGGGGATATTCTCTGGTACAGTGTAGATGGCGGAAGGGGCAGCCCAGTGCTCGGGATTGAGTACAAGGTATCGTCCTCACTTGAGGGCAGATATCAGCTGTAGAGTCAGATCCGGAGCGGGCGGCTACAAACGGCGTCTGTACGCCATGTTAGGGGCGGCCGAATTATATGCTGGCAGTAGCGTTAAAATGCCCGATGATAGGCCCGGGCGACAGGCTGGTCGGTTTATCACCGTCGCAACTCATGGATCAATGGCACAAGTTGAATTATCGGAAAATGCTAGGGCATCCCCCGCATGCGACGCGCGATGGTCTCGCCCGGCCAACGTGAGAAGAGAGCAAGGGCTACCAATTCAAGGACGAAATTGGTTAAAGAAGCGAGTCCAAAATAAACCATTGCGTATTGCTTCCTGGAACATTGGGACATTGACAGGTCGCAGTCGCGAATTGGCAGCAATCCTAAAATCTCGTTGCGTAGATCTGGCTTGTCTACAAGAGACACGGTGGAAAGGGCAGAAATCTAGAGATATTGGAGAAGGGTATAACTTGATCTATCATGGTACGACTAATAGCCAGGGAGTCGCTATTGTAGTGAATGAAAAACTTCGCAACCAAGTATCAGCTGTACATTGCTACTCCGATCATCTCATGTCAGCAGTTATCGACACCCCAACTCGCCGTATACATATATTTTCAGCGTATGCCCCACAGACAGGCTGTGATGAGACAGCTAAAGACACATTCTGGAACGAACTTCAAGATGCCGTTACAACGTGCAATGAAGAAGACCTATTTCTACTTTGTGGAGATCTTAATGGACATGTTGGCAGTACCAGCGAGGGGTATGAATGCCATGGAAATTTTGGCTATGATCTCAGAAATGAAGACGGGAACAGGATCCTTGAATTTGCTGAAGCAAATGATCTAATTATCACTAACACCTTCTTTAAGAAACGCAAATCACACTTGATCACCTACACTAGCGGAGGGCACAATACTCAGATTGACTATGTACTACTTCTTAGGAGAGATTTCCCAATTGTCATAGACACTAAGGTCATACCATCTGAATGTTTAGCCCCTTAACATAAACTGCTAGTTACCGATCTTAGAATTAAAGGTTACATAAGAAAACCCTATGTGAAAGGTCATGCCAAAATCAAATGGTGGAAGCTACAAGACCATAAAGTGGCATTCAGTGAGAAGATTGTGTTCCCTCCAGTTGATTCTGTAAATACGGATTATACTTGGGCATCATTCAACAACTGCGTAACTAGTATAGCTCAATCTGAGCTTGGTGTAACACAGCCCGGCACACGTAGAATTGACAAACAGACGTGGTTGTGGACAGACAAGGTACAGGAAATGGTGCATGAAAAAAAAGCAGTTTTTAAACAGTTGAGAACATCACCGACTGAGGAGAATCTTCTGAAATACAAAGCCACCAAGAAGGAGGCAAAAATAGCAGTTGCTGAGGCTAAAGTAGATCACTACAAACATTTATATGATCAACTGACAACTAAAGACGGAGACAAAATTATCTACCGACTAGCCCGAGCAAGGTGTAGAGCAGGTCAGGATATAGAACACTATATGTGCGTGAAGGATAAGAATGGTCGACGACTTCACGATAGCAAGATGATTCTGCACCGTTGGCGAGAGTATTTTAGTGAAGTATTCAACACTGAATTCCCTCACCCACAAATACCAGACAACAATGTTACAGCTGGACCAGTACCTTGTATCACTGAAGATGAAGTGAAAGTTGCCATTCGTAGCATGAAAAATGGAAAGGCCCCAGGGCTAGATGACCTTCCTGCAGACATCTGGAAAATTGAGGAACTTACTGACAACGCGACCACCTGGCTGACAGAGTTCTTCAATTCAATTATTCTCTGTGGTCAAATACCTACAGATTGGTCAACTAGTATCACAGTACCTATCTTTAAGGGTAAGGGTGACCCAGCTGAATGTACCAATTACCGTCCAATTAAGACTTCTCTCCCACACTATGAAAATATTCGAACGTATCCTAGACAATAGGCTGAGGAACATCGTACAGCTCTCGGCAAATCAATGTGGGTTTGTCAAGGGATGTGGCATGATAGACGCAATCTTTGCTGTGCGCCAGCTGATGGAGAAATTCCGAGAGAAGAGGAGGCCACTACATCTTGCTTTCCTTGAACTCGAGAAGGCATTTGATCGAGTACCACACCAGATGATTTGGTGCGCTCTCCGAGATCATCAAGTTCCAGAAATGTATATAAACTGGATAAAAATGCTGTACAACAACACCAAAAGCAACGTGCGATGCCCTGCAGGACTGACTGACAGCTTCCCTGTGACAGTTGGGGTTCATCAAGGCTCAGCTCTGTCTCCCCTACTCTTTGTTATCGTCATGAATTCCATAACGCGAGACCTGCAGAAGTGTGTCCCACGGACATTGCTATACGCTGATGATGTGATGCTTGCGGCAGACTCCAGGAAGGATCTTGAAACCCAAGTGCAGACATGGCATGATCGTCTGCAAGGATTTGGTTTCGTTTGAACATCCACAAGACTGAATACCTCGAAACGATTCCATCCCCTGGAACTATAGGTATTAATGGAGCTCCTCTTGCCAAGGTAAATACATTCCGATACCTAGGCTCATGATTGAATGGCGACAGCTCTGTGAATGAAGATGTGCGAGCTCGAATCAATGCGACTTGGATGCGATTCAGAGATGTCACCGGTGTTCTTTGTGATAAGAAGATGCCTATCCGCTTAAAATCAAAGATATACCGCACAATGGTGAGACCAGTTGCATTATATGGTACCGAGTGTTGGCCAGCACCTAGAAGTGCTGAGCACTCACTTCATGTCATGGAAATGCGGATGCTGCGAAGATCATTAGACATTTCTCTGCTCGACCATATCCCCAACACAACGATTCGACATACAGCTGGCGTGGCTCCAATCAATGAGAAAATGCAGGAATGGAGACTCCGTTGGTATGGGCATGTTGTCCGTGCACCACAAAGTTCAGTCATCGGCTCGGCCTACCATCTAACGGTCGACGGCCAGAGACAGCGTGGGAGACCAAAATTGCGGTGGCTCCACACCATTAACGCCGATTTACGATCAAGAAACTTGAAATCACGCGAAGCATTAGATCGCAAGAAATGGCGTGAATTGATCCAAAAAGCGGACCCCGTTCCTATGGGATAACGCTAAGAAGAAGAAGATGATTTGGTAAAGTGAATAACTAAGCGAATGAATAAAAGAGAAAAAAAAAGTAAGATCATGACTATGGTAGGCCTACATGTTAAAGCTTCATGGATTACTCTCGGTAGCTAAATATTTATGGTTCATTAACCATCTGCAACTGTCAGGCCTGGATGAAATCGCGCGAATTCCTATTTGTAGTCTAGTCTATCTTCAGTTCTTGTTAACGGTTCGTGGTTATTTTTAGTGAGTCAAGGTGTTAAAGAGTCAAACATTGATTTTGTGTTGTAGGCTATTAGTGAGTGAATGGTTGAGTGCTGAAAAAGTTTCTTTTATATATTTTTATACATTTTCTTATCGTATATATTACAGTATATTCGGTAAGTCCCGATGTGAAATGTTGACTATCAAGATTAGTGTAGGCCCTATATATAGGCTACATCGGAAATCGAACCCTGCTCTGATATAATGTTATGAAAATACCAATAATTTCATATTTTTTACTTGGCACTACCCCTTGTGCGGGACTGGAGCCGCCTCTGGTAATGAGAAGTGAACAGTTCTTCTTCTGCTACGCCAAGTAAGTACAGTATATTTATTTTAAGAATTTAAGTAAAAACGTGTTTCGGTAGTGCCTGTGAAAAATATACCGTAGCCTAGTTTTGAATTAATATTATACGCAGTGTACAGGTGACATTCTACTTGACATATCAATTAACTTTCACTATTATTTATCCCATAGGTAGGCCTACCAATTCTGTGAACAAACAAATCATAAAATGCACATCATATATGTGCTAAAGTACATGGCGCCGGGAAATGTTCTCCGCAGTGGCTACGTGCAGATGCGAGAGGTTGCGTCATCAGTTTAGTTGGCAGTATGGTGTCCCTGATAGGGTGAAGGCCACATGGGTGGGTTGAGGAAATCGTCAATGCATATAGTTAGATTATTGGAAGAGTGTAACAGTATGTTATGAATGGCTGGGTGAGTATAAAGTTTACTGTTTGTTTGTTATGATACAAGCGACAGCCGTGCTGCCAACGTAACTGGTGATGTAATCTCTCGCAGCAGCTTGTAGGCACTGCGGACAACATTCCGTGGTGCCCTGTATGTAAATATGTGTTTCTATATTTTGCTCTTTTAAAAAAGTCTGCCATGTTCCGACAGCGCTTGCATCTCATTCAACTGTCAACAAGGCGCACTCTAGCGGCACACACTGAGGTGTACAAATTGTTGCCAACATGTGGGATACAAAATCACTGTTGATAAAAAAAAAGTGGCATACAAAATCAGTTGATAAAAAAAAGTGGCATACAAAATCACTGTTGATAAAATAATCATTAATCGGGACGCGTTAGGCTGTAACCATTGTCAAAAACCATTGGATTGGACGAAACGAAGGTTAGAATGGTCAGGTGTTGGCGAGGTTGGTAGTACAGTTTTGATGATAGTTGATGTGAACAATGGCGACCACAGCAGTAATTTTGCCTATATAAGTCGTGATTCTATTTGGGATGGCTGGGTGGGTCACAGAGAGCGGAGGAGGAAACATCTATTTAAACTTCATTCCCTGATTTATTTCTCGCCGTTTCATAAGATATTTTGGCTAATTCATGTACTATAGAGAATGTTATAGGTGTATTATCCAGAGTTGGGATCTGACAGTTCAGCAGAGAACTGTTGAACTAAAGGCAGCGTTGCCACGAATGCTGCTGGCCAGCACGTGCGTACTTCCACCCTCCCACTCTTTTCCTCATGCTCATATCATCATTAGCACCGTTATTACATTCATTACATTTTTACTCAGATGGTTTTCAAAAATCTTAAACAAACCAATGCTTAAATCTGTTCGGTGCACAATGTAAAATAAAATATTAGCCCGTCAAATTGAGGAGAGGCCTAAATTATTGTAATGAATAGCAATAACAATATTACGAATACTATCATAAAGCAAAAATGCTCAAAGCGAAACGACAACACGTGATTGTTTCTGTGATATTTAGTTATTTGTATTTCCTGTAGAATAAGTTTCAAGTCACAAGAAACACACAAATGTATTACAAAATATAGGCTCATTGTGTAGACTATTAACTCACCCTTTAGAAGACGGAAGCTAATCACAGTAGTCTTACTAATTACAAGAGCAGAGGCCTACGCTTCTGCGCGCGACTAAATGGAATTAATGGTTCGCCTAATGCTCAGATATTTTCAACCTCCCTTTCAAAAAATCCCGCACGGCGATAATCATTTTCTATAAATGGCTTCGAATAGGTACACCTCGACCAGGTCTTGGCAATTCACGAACTGGATGTATCCTCAGCCTACCTCCACCAGAAGTCATCCTTAAAACGTCACCATTCGCAAGCAAAAAGAAAGCTAACCTTAATCTAATTCAATCTAGCCTATGAACACGAACCTAAGCTTAAACTGACACTAACACTGCTACATACATAAATAACGGTCTCTAATGAATTATAAGTATAAATATAAGTATAAAGTATAAATAAGTATAAATCCTACACGAAAAAGTAATCAACGAATTAAATCAAAAAAATTATAACTCATAAAAACAAGCGACTGATTGGCAACAAGCACGTGGTCAAATAGCATCATTCAAATTGGCAGCGCTGTATAGTTTCCATGGCAAAAAGCCATGCGTGCGATCTAGTCGTCAACTGTTTTTGCCCAGTGGCGCTGAACTGACAGATTCCAACTCTGGAAAATACACCTATAGGTAGTGAGTTATTGTTGTTTCAAGGGGCGGAACAAAGAGGTCATCTGCCCCTTATAGAGAATGTTATCACTCATTCTACTTTAATTCAGTGCTACCATAATACCACCTTGTGGTGTGGTAGCTGCCCCTCCTGAGGTCCTGGGCTAGTTTCCAAGTCATTTAATTCCAGTCTGAGGGTTGGAACGACTCACAATCAGCTTTGTGAGCCAGAACTGAGAAGAGGTAGGTTCGATTCTCACCTCCGCCATCCAAGAAGTGGTTTTCCGTGGTTTCCCCACTTCCACTCCAGGCTAATGCTGGGATTGATCCTAACTTAAGGCAATGGCTGCCTCCTTTCCAGTCGTCACCTGAATTACAAAAAGTAGGCTATACTGCTTTGGTCCAAGTTCTGTGAACTTGCGGGGTGAGGGGAAAGAGCAGGGAAGGGCCAGGCGAGAAGAGAAGGGTCTGTCAATAGCCAGCCGTGATATCTGGTATTCGTTTCTATTCCAATAAAGCTAATATAGGGCCGTTGCTCAAACCACTGTGGTGTTACGAATGAGTGAGTGAGTCACTGACCAATGTATTTGGTTCTGTACTATGCACGGACCAAGGAACCTCATCAATCATCAACACCACTTCTCATAGTCTGCGATGCACATTCCTCTTAGGTTCACGCAGCTTAGACCCGAGCAGTTCACACTACTACAGATACTACAATAACACAGATTATCATACAAATGCTACACACTTCCAAATACATGGGGCTAAATGAATGTTATCAAAAGCCCTAAATGAATTAATATCAACAACATAATGATTCTACAATAAGGGATTCTTTTAAAATGTAGTTATAGTAGGTGTAACCATACACATATCAGCAAATTCAAGTACTCCATTTGAGGCATTACATATTTTATTAAGTTTACTGTTTCAACACACAAACTTGCATTTGTTGTAGGAATTTGCTGTTCATCAGTGTTAGCCATGGCATAAAGGAGGGAAGAGGTTCATTATCCTGTGCTCTAGCCCACTGTTATGCCTTGGCAAGAAAGAAGAAAGGAACATGCCTTAACTCGTACTTTTAGGAGGACCAGATTTGATTACTGTATATTTTGCTAAGTGTGATCTTGGCTCTCGCTGTTATTTTTTCTTCGTTGACAACTTTTTAAATAAAACATGATGATTTCTAGCAGTATTGAGTGTTTTTCTGGTTTTTCATTGAAAGTTCTTTTTCTCCTTTCCCCTTCACAGCATGTCATAGAATTTACTGTATTAGTGTGTGATTATTATTTTTTATGTACTTACTGTATTTCACCCTGCAAAATTGGTGAACTGGATATATTTTAAAGGGAATATGAAATGAACTACCGTATAGAAATTTTGTAATATCCAATTATTTTTCTGAAATTTCAGTCTCCTAATGAATTTGGCACTAATTACACTAACAATTTTAGTGTGATGATCTGGTTACACCACCTGTTTCCTTTGCATTCTCTCTTAACATTTTACTGTTATTGTTAACAGCATCAAGCATTTTAAGATATGAATATTCTCCTTTCCCAGTACTTTTCCTTTGCAGTTTATTCTAATAACTAATTGGTTATAGGCCTAATTGGGCCTACTGTGGTTTATTGGAAAGTACCATTTTTTTAAGCTGAGTAATAATATGCTGCAGGCCTTGTAGTAGCCTAATTCTTGTCACCAATGCAATATGCTTCAATTACAACTGAGAGAAATTTAAACATGTATATTATTGATGAGTTTATGTCCTAAATGCTGTGATTGCTCATTTTTAAGTTCTGGAATTCATAATTCACAATTTCCCACTCTGGTATAATTTGTATTAATTTTTCTGTTATTGGTATTTTGAATGAGATTTATTTCTTGTAGATCATATTATTATCTCCTGTAACGGAATTTATTCAGTTACAGTAGCTCACCCTCGGGTTTTTTGCTTCGTGCAGTTAGTTTGGGGTATTTTATTCGTATCTTATTATATTGGGTTAACGTGGGGTTGCAGAGGTGATTTTTATTGTGCCTGTGTGTGTTATTGTGGACGGATTCATCTTTGGATGGTCCGGACCAACTAGGATCACTGTTTATTAATTATCGGTTTTTGGATATTTGATATTATAAAATAGGGGTTTTGCGAATTATTACGTTTTGGGAATAAGGATATATAAGACTGTTTTAAGTAGAAGCATGATTTCATTTTGGTTTGGGGTTAATGGCTTTATTTTGACCTAGTAATGTTAAATGTTAGATTCGTGGCTGTACTATAAAGGTACAATGAATTGGTACTTTCGAGTGCTGGATGTGTTACATACCCGGAAAAGACAGGCAGTAATTCGGCTTGTGTGGGAATACCTAGGCTATTAATAGCGTGAACTTGTATGAACTTCAAGTGGAAAACTACTGTGTGACGTCAGTGTGAATTTCGACTGTCTGATGTTCATGTGTTGACACGGATGTTCCGCTAGGAGCGGGCCACGCACGACTTAGTTCCAGCAGAAAATTTGGGGTTATGTATCCCTACGCCAGGGCATAGAGGCTGTGTTTCTATCTCCCAAAATTTTAATAATGGCACCCCGTGGTGTTCGTTAAGCCGCCATTTTGTTCGCTGCCACGGCCTAGGGTGGGGGCTTAACGAAGCCCTGAGAATCAAAACGATCTAAAATTTTTCCTAGCATGGTCTCCAATCAAAACGTCCCTGATTGGCTGAGCACTTATTGGGTCCTTCCCGCCACACAGCCGCAATCAATTCCGCCATTAACCTCAATTTAACATAACCTAAGTTACTTAAATTACAAATATTAATGTTGGTGAAGGGTGGATGACTTGTGGATTAGATAAGCCATTTTTAGTGTTGTCTTCCATAGTTTTGTGGTTGGCATTGTGGTTTTTTGGCAATCTCGTTATCTTGTAGACATTAAGATAAATAGTTATATTTCGGGGGCCTATCACTCAGTAGCGGTTTATCACAACAGTAGCAACTATTACGTATAGCTGTACTTTATTAAGATTTTTCTGCACCTTCGCGAAATAGTGGCGGTGGTTTGAGATTATTTTTGACTACCATTATGGGGTTTTAATAGTTTTTCATAGAGCATTTTTGTTGTCTTGTAGGCATGATTGATTTGACATGTTAGGCCTGCATGTACATTTTTTCTGGTTTTGGGAATAATGCTCATTACTATTAAGTGCAATCGTGTTGACCGACTGAAATACATTGAATATTTCATTTACTAAGGCAACACTGAAATATGGCTTCCAACACGATATGGACTTGGAACTTATGTTCCCTTAACAAAATAATGATACATTAACAAGTCATCCTTGTAATCTCTGCAAATAATAAAAATATTTCCCATCCAATATAGGCCTATTCATGTTGAACGGTAGAACGTTATCAACCTTTATTAAGGCAACACTGAAAAATGTTCATTTTGATCTAGCCTACTTACTCGGAGCCATCTGCATCAATGTCCCTAGAGGTTCAGTTTTTTAAATTCTCCCTTTCCTATGGTCAAATAACACATGGATGTTCCCTATTTTCTTAAGGGGATTCAATGATCTTATGCTGAACTAATTAAGAATAGGGCATGTACCCCAACCCCTTAAAATATGAAGTTATCAGGATAAAAATAATGTCCATAACCATCAGAAACTTGAGAACATAGATCAGGAGAATGTTGATCGACCATGGATGCAAGACCAGAAGGTCTTAAAGAGGAGTGTTTCATTTAGAGGCTTGGAACATCATGGTCAAGACCCCTGTACTTGGGTGTGTGCTAAATTTGTTTGAAAACCCGTTGACAGATCATAAGTTAATCTGTGGCTGGAATCCACTCCGTCCTATGCTAAGCTGTGAGTACTGGGCACCATTAGTGTTCTGTAACTACTGTATCAATTTCTGAAAATTGTGTCATAGGCCTATGCTTAGACAAGTCGCTGAGAATGTTCTCTGAATGGTGAATACCAGTAGGCTAGCCTACTTAGCTGCCTCCTTCACTAGCATTTCCAGGCACCTGGTTAGTTGGTAAAATGAAATAGAAAAATCACTTCAATGATTCAAGTTGTCCTTGATTGCCCTCGTGGGTCAGTGTACCCCATTCCAGATCTTAGTTCAGAATTAGTTTCCTCGACGGAGTTGGAGAAACAGTCACAATACCTATGGTACTACTAGACCTAGTACGGTACATGTAGATGGAAGCATTGTGAGACCAACCACTAGGTAGCTTATGTCCCATTAGTTGGGAATGTGAGATTGGTTCAACATGTCAGCCTATGTTGTTGTATATTTCATTAATGTTTGGGATCTAAAAGTGTATCATAGGAATATTAAAGCAAGCCATAATATATTACCAGTTGGTCAATTGGATACAACAATTCAATGAAACATTCTGTTAATAATTAAGAAGTGTCGTAGGCAACCAGAGAAGCGACACAAGAAAAAACACCTGAGTCTTCCAGGCAGTTGTCATCAACTGTATTTCACATAGAGAAGAATGACTAAAATGGTTCCTCATGAAACAAACAACTGGTCAATGGCTTGAAAGACAGTAGTAAGGACTTACATGCTGTCAGTAAAAGTGGAGTTAGGAAAGATGTCTGGAATATTTAAATCAGTAGTTGATAGCCAGGATTTTAAAAATTACCGTAGGCAATTGCACCTTAATATGATTAGTAGCCTACCGGTGTGTGCAAGATTTTAAATGGTAGGTTTTCCTGTGAACCAAAAAACAGCTCTTAACATGGATTATGTTCAGGCTAGGCCTACAAGTTATTGGGAGGGAGGTTTATTTTACATACCTGTTGCACATAAAATGAGCTTCTGATTAGAGCTCTGTGGGAATGTTTAAATGGTTTGATGATACAGGGTTTATCACGCCACTTTCTATGCATCTTTTAAAAACATTTTAACAATTCATAAATTACTGTCATCATTGCTAATGCTGTAATCTGTCATGTTTATTTATGCAGCATGAGGAATTAGGAAGCATTGGTAGGATTGGTATATTGAGTGGAGATATAGTAGGATAAAATGCAACTGTGTTATGGAAACCTAAGATGTATTTTTATTTCTCAACTTTATTTTCTGTAGACTCCAACACAGCCCACCACCAAGGCAAAAAAAAAAGTGTTGGTGATGTTTAATGAGAGCAAATCTTGAAATACTGTGATTTAAGTGGTTGGTATCAAAAGCTGTATAGGAAAAATGAAAATGTGAAGTCACGCCCAAGTTTATGAAGCCTTGCCAGACTCCGCTGAAATTATCTTCGATGCAAATCAAGTCTCAATAGTTAAAACTTTAGGACGACCTTTGACATGAGCACTATAATAGGCCTACATTTAGGATCGACATAGCCTGCAGTAGGTCTTGTGCTACTGTATGCACCTGGGCATGTTTTAAAAAAAAACTCAGCCTGCAGGTTAATAAGGTAGTATATTACTATAAATCTATCTTTAAGATCTTTACGAAAATACTCACTAGAAGACTCACAGATTTAGTTGACAACAAGATACCTGAAGAACAGTTTGGCTTCCGGAAAGGAAGGAATACACTACAAGCCGTTAACTGTCTTTTAACGAATGTAGAAGACGCGCTAAGACAGAAAAGAGGAAAGCTATATGTAGTATTCGTCGACTACACCAAGGCGTTTGATCTAGTGAGTAGAAACACTTTGCTCAGGAAACTTGAAAATATGATCGGAAAAGAACATTACCTTTTTGGGATAATAAGGGACATTCTCCACAAAAACAGCCTACAAATAGATGACAGTATAGTTCAATCAGAACGAATAGAACAAACAAATGGTGTACTTCAGGGTGACCCTTTGAGCCCGTTACTATTTAACATCGCTACAGCTGATGTCATTGAGGCTATTTACCTTGAGGGAGCGAAAATTTACATCTACGCGGATGATATGGTTGTGGCATCGACATCAAAGGAAACCTTGCAATCGTCCATTGATAAACTTACCACATGGGCTCAAAAAAAGATATGACGATAAACTGCACCAAGACAGTAATGCTGGCATTCCGTAAAGGCGGGAAACTATCCGCAGATGAGCATATACTACTAAATGGAGAACCCCTAGTCAATGTAAATCATTTCAAATACCTAGGAGTAATAATGCAAATGCAAGGGAACGTATTCACGCGACATGTCAGGGATAGAACAACATCGGCCATAAAAGCAATGCAAGACATAATGCAACTGGGAAATCTATCTTTACAAACCGCAATGAATTTATTCAGAACGAAAATAACTCCAATAGTGACATACGGCAGTCAAATAACTTGGGATCATTTGACACAAAGTAACCTTCGAGAGATAGAAAGAGTTAAGTCTACTTTCCTAAAGAAAATTCTGCACTTATCAAAATACACGCCATCTCGTCTAACGTACGTACTAGCAAGGGAGACTTTCTTCATAGAAGACCTGCGTTTGGAGAACTCCCTACCATCAACAGTGCAATACCAGAGACTGATCGAAGAACTAAACCTCAAGCATAATGACATATGGCCTGATTTCTACTCCACAGAAGCTCTTATGTCGACGGACTGGATGAATGCCAACTTTGAACTGCGGCATACGATCACCCGTTTTGCAGTCCACGGTTTTCATTTTAAGATATGCACAGCAAGAGGATTTCATGACCCAGGCCCCCAATGCACCTGCTCTCTGTGTGGTAGTGCTTGTGATAGATATCACGCCATTTCCTGCGCCCAGAGGAAAGTATCGCTAACACGCTTCTGCTGCGAATAACTATATATGTAGCAAACAGAACCTGTCAGACACTTTGTATATAGACACTTTGATGAGTAAGATTTAAGTTATTAGTATTAGTTTTGTATCTCGGCATGGCTATTTGCTGCAATAAATGATTATTATTATAAATCTATCTCAAGCAAATCCAAGAAGTTACCAGACTGAGAAACTACATATCAATATTTAAACAAAAAAAGGGTGGCAGTGCAAACAGCACTTTTAATCCTTGCTTCATTAGTTAAACCATAATATTTGTACATAAATACAGTAAGGACTTCACATTACAAACGGCCACTTAAATTATATGCCTTATTAGGCATAACCTACAAATTACATGTCATGAAATTGGTAAATATAATCAGGGGCAACATCAATATGCAATGGTCTATAATGTAGTTTTATAGAGCACAAAAGGTTATTGTACTGAATGTATTTCGAACTGATGAATAAAACAGGTGGAAACGACAGCCAATTGATTTACATCCATTATTACATCCAAAGTAGTAGAAACTTTCAGTTGATTGGCAAGAGTGTTGATTTGTACTTTTATTTTCACAAATTTTGATGAACAGTGTCACGCTTCAATTTAAATATAAACGCACATACAATTCCTCATCAATAAGTGATTTGCACTTCATACTGTCATGAACTGGAATAGATTTCTAGCAATTTAATTTATGTAGAAATCTATTCCTCTCGCCGCCATGTTGGTGATAATTGTAAACAAACCCGCGGGCAGCCAATGGCTGGTAATAACTGCCAGCCAATAATAAGGCAGGATGACGCGGATCATAATTCGCGTTTCACTCTCATTGCGTTTTAACTTGAGGTGAGGAATCAGCTGTTCGTTAACGCCACGGGGTGCCATTATTAAAATTTTGGGAGATAGAAACACACCCATAATGGCGTGTCTTGTGTTTCGAAATCGTCTTATTGCTTTATTGGCAGAACGCTGATCTACTAGCGCCCAGGGTCGTTTTACGTGACATGGTTTCCGTAACGAACAGTTAGAGATCGTCTTCTTGCTTTTACAGCGAAAGTCCGTTGTCTACTTGCAAATTTAGTGTCGTTATTACTTGATCATGGTATCGTAATACGAACGAGCAGTGACTAGTCTTTAGCAATCCACTGAGCTCTTACGGGCTATTGGAGGCTACGTGCATTTCATGGGTCCATCCATACCATGGGCTGTCGGTAATAACTTACCACGCCTAAAAGGATTATCAGTCGTAAACATTTCATCGAAAGGTCATGCGAGAATGGAGACGTGAACGAGCAGTTCGAGAAGAAGAAGTGGAGTGAACCAGTCTAACGCATGTCGATATTTTGTATACGGACGGTACAGTGTGTTTATTACGTAGGTGGCTGTTATGCCTGGGTCTGATATGGCCGTAAGTGTTTGTTGCTCTCAGCGCCAAAATTCAGTGGCAAGGTACTGTATAAATCACGAGTGTATGAAGGGTATTTTGTGTTGTATATCTCTCTATATATAAAAATGAAAGTTTGTCCGTTTTTTCTGAATTTCCACGGAAATTTGCGATATTTGCGCGTTTCAGGCTGTTTTATGACGGATGCACGCAAAAATATTTTTTTTGTCTGTCTGTCTGTCTGTGGACAATTTCTACGAGTCCTTATAACTTGAGAACGGCTGGGTGGATCAACGTAAAATTTGATACAGATATCCATCAGAGGCACCACACTAATCATTGATGTAACTCTTCTCCGTACCTCTCATAAAAGGGGCCCTACCCCCTTAAAATACATGCTGAAATAGGCGTAAAAGGGTGAAACGAAGCTCATTTTCAGCCCCTCGATGCGAGAAACGAAACTTGAGGGGCGAACCACATTTTAAGGCCCTAAAACCAACAGTTTTTGAGATATTCCCAGAAAACTAATTTCACTTAATAAATTAATGAAAGAATGCATGGCGGTAACCATGGCAACTGAATCTCAGAGGTCCATCTATTTCTGTAAGACGCAATGCAATTCCATTTATTACATTGCTGTGAAGGTTTGCAAACGGCTATAAGGTTATAATGGATCCAAATTAAGCTGAAATATTCAGTAATACATACAATGCGCTTAAGGGGTCAAGGGGTACTGTAGAATTTTTTCACGCGATTTACACGTGCGGGTGTGGTACGGAAGGTCTATTATATCCCTTCTCTATTATATAAAAATGAATGTTTGTCTGATTTTTCGGCTTTTCTACGAAAATTTGACATATTTGCCCGTTTCAGACTGTTTTGTGACGGATGCACGCAAAAATATATTTTTGTCTGTCTGTGGACAATTTTTTGTGTCCTTATAATTCGAGAACGGCTGGGTGGATTAACGTAAAATTTGATACAGATATCCATCAGAGGCACGACACTAATCATTGATGTAACTCTTCTCCGTACCTCTCATAACAGGGGGGTCTACCCCCTTAAAATACATGCTGAAATAAGCGTGAGACAAAGCTCATTTTCAGCCCCTCAATGTGAGAGACGAAACTCGGGGCCCCTCAAGAGCCGTAAAGGGTCCCCGAAAACTATATTTTAAGGCTCTAAACTCAACAGTTTCTTATATATTCCCAAAAAACTAATTTCATTTAATAAACTAAAGAAGGAATGCAAGCCACTAACCATGACAACAGTATCTCAAGAGGTGGCATCCAACTTTCCATCTATTTCTGGAATAAGTAATGCCACTCCATTTATTACATTTCTGGGAAAGGTTGCAAATGGAGTACCCTAGATTTTTTTCACACGACTTACACGTGCGATATGTCGTACAGAAGGTCTATTATATCTCCAAACATCAACATTATTTTTAAAAATTCCTGAATAGAAATAGCAGACTGTTTTTTGCTGATTTTAGGAATTTGGGCCATTGGAGGATAAAAACACTGAATTTTCATGCACCACAAGCGTTTATAATTTATAAAAGGGGTCTTCCTGTAGTTGGGCACTTGACACAACGGTTAAGGTCAGTTCGTATGTGACGTGTATTGCGATTCTTCTACGAAGTTTTCAATTTTATTTTCACGCCAGGAAGAACACGTTAGGTAAATTTTGTTTGAGAGCACATTTTAACTAATAATTTTTCTTTGCCAACAAACAGGTTCCAAGCCCCTAAACATTGCAACAGTAGCTCAATTGATAACATCTGGTTATTAATACCGAAGACTGTTCGAAGAATGGGTACTTCTGCTAGTTATGTATATATGTGTATAGTACAGCCAATAGATTATCTCTTTAAAATTCATGTGTGTTTATATTCCTGTCTTGCATGAACCTGGTTGCATCAGCAAACGCATGCCAAATCCCCTACGCCTAGGATAAGGGGTTTCCTAGTCGGGGCAACAGTTATGTACCGTATTTTATTCTATTTTATTCAGGAAGACCCATATGGTCAACCTTGGCGCCCATTCAAAGTCGGGAAAACTTTAAAATCACTTGTGGCCTGTATTTAAAGGCAGTAAATTCTGTAGGTTTGTGTTAATGAGGGTAGTTAAAGTTAAATCAACTCTAGCGAGGAGGGGAGAGTGTTTCAGTGGCAGCCCAACGTGAGGCCTTAGACATGCTGATGTGTACCAGGACACAGGAATTAAACTGTAGGCATATTTTCACAATTTTACATATTTCTATTAGGGATGGCTACGTTAGAGCCAGGATGCAATTCTGCTTTGTTGGGGGACGGGGCTGGTGAGCGGCAGAATCAGACAGGGGCTGATAGGCAATTTGCTATAGGGATGGGGGAAAACAGTAGAGTCAGGGGAGATTTGCCAGGTCAGGGGGGAAATGAATTAAGTATGATGGACATGTTGAGGAGGCTCGTGTATCTTAGCGACAAGTCTGTAGGAATGGAGGAGAGGATGACCAGTCAGATGGCCTCCCGACTAGTTTTAAAAAGGAAATGTCAGCAAAGAGAGATGAGGTCAAAGAGCATGTGATTAGCCTAGACAGCCATGTTTCTAGCCAGGTTAGTGAAGTCAGTGTAGAAGCCACTAATCTGGAAACTAAGCTAGGTAATCAGATTGCTGTTCAGGAAGAGAGCATAGACTCTGAAGTAGATAAGTTGGATGCTCAACGAGTGAAGTTGGCAGGGGAGATTTCTAGCCAGACACAGGAGACTAGCCAGAAATTTCCCAGGGTAGATAGGAAGTTGGGAGAGCAGAAAGAGGAAATTGTAGGCATCGTGGAAGAGAACGTTGAGGTTATTGAGAAAGAGAGTGTTAGGCCTATGAGAGTGGAGAAGGATGCGAGTGCTGAAGTTACCGATAGTGGGGAGAGTGCTGGGAGAGTGGAGATGCTTGAGAGTGCTGAAGTTAGTGAGGAGAGTGGTGAGGTAGTGGAGATAGGTGAGCGAGTCCAGATTAGTTTGCTGGGGAATGTTATGAAGAAGGTAGATGAGAATATTAGCCAGGTTAGCGAGATTGTGACTAGTATGGAGGAAGATACTGTAGGTAGAATTCTACGTGGTCAACATTTGGGACTTGGAGGGAGTGAAAATCTTCTTACGAAGTTAGTATGTAATTTCTCTGATGACATTAGGACTGCAGTGTGCGTGCAGGAAATAGTCGCTATTACAGGCATAGAGAGGTCATGTGGAAGGTTAGGTACCTTGAGAAAGACAGGTAGGCAACATCAGAGAAATAGGGGTAGTCAAAGGGAAGGAAATTATGATCAGGGGAAAGAGAAGAACTGGGATCCAGGTAGAGGAGATAGGTACATGTGGTATGAAGATCATGGGAGAGGAAGAAATAACAATGAGTGTCAGGGGTATGGGGAAATCAATCAACCGGGGAACAGACCACGTGAGGTAGAGCAGGCAAATAGGGGGCGTGGCATGGAAAGACAGGTTGAGAGAAGCAATAGGCTAGGAAGTTTAAACTTCGTCAGGACTCACTATATGGAGCAGGGGGAGAGTCCTTGCATAGTATTCCTGCTCATGCTCAGGAAGAAAAACATAATGTAGAGTATAATATCAATGTAGGATCTGATAGGTTAGGAGACCAGAGCTGTAAATTAGATTACAGTAAGGCGCTAGTGGAGTTTGAGTGGAGTGAGCAACAGGATTGGGTTAGGTTAGGCTGTCAGGTTGATGGTAGAGATTTTGTTAGTGTCGTTGGATGCATTCAGGTGATTAAAGAGGTTTCTGAGGAGGAAGAATTAGGTGTCGGCATGGTATCACGTTGTATTTTGGTCATGAGAGATCGTGTGTTGAGTGATGAGGATCACTGTTGTTTCTGGGTCATGAGAGATGACCGTGTGTCGAGTGATGTTGATCACTGTTGTTTCTGGGTCATGGGAGATGATCGTGAGTTGAGTGATGATGATCACTGTGTGGAGGCAGTTGTTAAAGATACCATGTTGGACGAGGGTCAGAAGTCAGAGGTGCTTGACGTTCTGAGGGAACACAGGGTGGTGTTTTCGGAGAAACCTGGATGTACTCACGGCTACGGGCACAGTTTTGACATCGCAGATAGGTCTAACTTGAGCGGTCCTAGGACCGTATAGCTCACTCTTACATGGAGGGTGTTGTTGAGGTGATTGTTCAGATGCTTCATGAGGTTATATTTGAGATTAGTAACAGTCAGTCTGTTACCGGTAGTCTCCTGGTGGTGGTGACCATGTGGGATGGTACCAGTAGGATATGTTTGGAGGGCGTGGCAGTTAGTAGTTTGCAGGAAGGATTTCTTTTTGTGTGTCTCGCAGGACTTTGGGATTTTCAGCCGGGAAAGCTGTACCCTAAGGGATTAAATAAATTGAGGATTATTGTAATTGTAGGTAAGATACTTTTGAAACAGCAGGGAAGGGAGGGGGTAAACTTTAAGTTAGGAAGTCTGGTGGTGTTGCGAGCTGAGCATCTGCTATCGGTAGAGCAGAGTTGCATTCATGAGGTTTCTCATTCCGGTCCATTTGCTATAGACCGCAGGGTAGGTGCATGTGCCTACAGCTTGATTACCAACGATGACAAGGTCCTAGGTACATATAACGTTGCTTACCTCAAGCTATATGTCACCTAGAGATCTTGCTCACGATAACAAGACAGGGGTTCTAGTGTATTTGTGTGAGGGACAAGGATAAATCTATAGCCTTGTAGCTTAGAGATTGATACTTGTGGGGGCGTCTGTAACGGAATTTATTCAGTTACATTAGCTCACCCTCGGGTTTTTTGCTTCGTGCAGTTAGTTTGGGGTATTTTATTCGTATCTTATTATATTGGGTTAACGTGGGGTTGCAGAGGTGATTTTTATTGTGCCTGTGTGTGTTTTTGTGGGCGGATTAATCTTTGGATGGTCCGGACCAACTAGGATCACTGTTTATTAATTATCGGTTTTTGGATATTTGATATCATAAAATACGGAGTTTTGCGATTTATTACATTTTGGGAATAAGGATATATAAGACTGTATTAAGTAGAAGCATTATTTCATTTTGGTTTGGGGTTAATGGCTTTATTTTGACCTAGTAATGTTAAATGTTAGATTCGTGGCTGTACTATAAAGGTACAATGAATTGGTATTTTCGAGTGCTGGATGTGTTACATACCCGGAAAAGACAGGCAGTAATTCGGCTTGTGTGGGAATACCTAGGCTATTAATAGCGTGAACTTGTATGAACTTCAAGTGGAAAACTACTGTGTGACGTCAGTGTGAATTTCGACTGTCTGATGTTCATGTGTTGACACGGATGTTCCGCTAGGAGTGGGCCACGGCATATAATGGCGTGTCTTGTGTTCCGAAATCGTCTTATTGCTTTATTGGCAGAACACTGATCTACTAGCGCCCAGGGTCGTTTTACGTGACATGGTTTCCGTAACGAACAGTTAGAGATCGTCTTCTTGCTTTTACAGCAAAAGTCCGTTGTCTACTTGCAAATTTAGTGTCGTTATTACTTGATCATGGTATCGTAATACGAACGAGCAGTGACTAGTCTTTAGCAATCCACTGAGCTCTTACGGGCTATTGGAGGCTACGTGCATTTCATGGGTCCATCCATACCATGGGCTGTCGGTAATAACTTACCACGCCTAAAAGGATTATCAGTCGTAAACATTTCATTGAAAGGTCATGCGAGAATGGAGACGTGAACGAGCAGTTCGAGAAGAAAGAAAGTGGAGTGAACCAGTCTAACGCGTGTAGATATTTTGTGTACGGACGGTACAGTGTGTTTATTACGTAGGTGGCTGTTATGCCTGGGTCTGATATGGCCGTAAGTGTTTGTTGCTCTCAGAGCCAAAATTCAGTGGCAAGGTACTGTTTATATCATGAGTGTATGAAGGGTATTTTGTGTTGTATATTATGTATATATGTGTATAGTACAGCCAATAGATTATCTCTTTAAAATTCATGTGTGTTTATATTCCTGCCTTGCATGAACCTGGTTGCATCAGCAAACGCATGCCAAATGCCCTACGCCTGGGATAAGGCATTTCGTCGTCGGGGCAACAGTTATGTACCATATTTTATTCTATTTTATTCAGGAAGACCCATATGGTCAACCTTGGCGCCAATTCAAAGTCGGGAAAACTTTAAAATCACTTGTGGCCTGTATTTAAAGGCAGTAAATTCTGTAGGTTTGTGTTAATGAGGGTAGTTAAAGTTAAATCAACCCTAGTGAGGAGGTGAGAGAGTGTTTCACTCCACACCTAAAAACATGCTATAAGTATTGGGAAGATTGTGATTTTCGAAACATTGAAGTGAGTGGGCAGAGCATTTAGGATGAGAATATTTAGCGGAACGAGTGGAAGGGGTGGGGTAGGCTACCCGCACGGCCGTGCTACACGTCAACTAGTACCGCGGTCAAACACCAGACAGCGCTGAAGTCTTAGGTGACAAGTATTAGCATGGCTGTCGGACATCTGTAGTAGTAGGTAATCTGTGAAATACCCTTGGGAACAGGTTGTGTAATTTAAGGTATGGTTTATTCAGTGACGTTCCTGCACTGTCTTCTTGGGCTAAAATACGAAATAACCAGCTCGTGCTTCAGGATAATGTATAGTTACAAGAATTTATTGTAGAATTCATGTACTGGGCTGCATATATTGTAAATGGTAATATTAATGTGTGTGGACCGCCAGCACAGGAACCTGATCAGGGAATTACCGGTGTCTTTCTAGCTTGTCTGATGTTATGCACTAAAGTGGGTGGAGATATGGATAATGCAGATAATCTCCCCCCAAACCTACCTAAGAAGTTGGAAGTAGTTAGTTATTGTTATTTTAAGGGGCGGAACTACGAGGTCATCTGCCCCTAGGTTGGAAGTAAAAGGCATGACTGCTGAAAGGATGAAATACCTGTTCGACAACATTCAAGAGTACTCCACAGAGGGAACAAGGGATCTATTGTGCCTATGGCCAGGCAACATTTAAGCTGCTGAACCTGGCCCAAGTAGTAAGAAGGATTGTGTGCTCAAAAAGAAAAGACATAAGTAAACATTCCACAAAAATGAGCAACAGTTCAGTTTGCTACTACAGGATACAAGACAGATTCCTGTAGAATTGGATACTAACTAACGTTGTGTAGTTTCAGAACATTTTTAATATCCAACATTAATGTGTTCAGAATTATTCTTATTATTATCATTCTTCATTATTATTATTATTATTAACATTATCACAGATACTATTAATGATTCCTGATCTTTTTGCACTTCTTAACACAGAACATTAAATAAATGAAATTAATAAAACAATAGTTATAAAAACAACATTTTGAAATGTGTATTTATGCCCTTTGGCAAAATTTTATGCTCTTTGGCAAAATCTAAAAGAATTATTATTATCTAATATATAAAAGTGAAAGTCTGTATGTGGGTATGTATGTGGGTGGGTCTGTTCCGTATACAAATCTACACCGTTCCACCAATCTCAACCAAATTTTGCATACACATAGTTTAGGACCCGGAAGGAACCGCTGGCTACATGAATTTTCGATAGTCTTTCTCATTCTTTTGATTTAGGCCCTTTTGGACTCAAGCACAGGCTAATCAAATCATAAAATATACTCATGAAGGAATGGCAAGGCAGATAGTTTCCATGGCAACATAGCTCAAGTCGAGACACGGCCGTCTGGATGACAGTTGCGCTCTGCACTACTGGTAAGTAAATCGGTGTTCGACCGGTTTTTTTCATAAATTAATTTAAGGGGCCAATGGGGTGGGGTGAAATTCTGGGGGAAAAAAGGAGAGAAATTGTCCTAACTGACTGACTGACTCACTCACTCATCAAACTCAGGGGAAAAAGACAGCTTAAAAAATAAGTTAATAGGTGTTCAAGAGTTTCTTCATCAATACAATTTAAGGGGCCCATGGGGAAGGGTGAAATTCTGGTAAAAATAATTGAAAGAAAATGTCCTGTCTGACTCACTCACTCATCACGCCCAGCGAAAACTATTAATGTTGGAAACATGAAATTTTGGGAATATGTTCGTTGTATGTCGAAAACGTCAACTAAGGAATGATTTGTGTTTATTCGGGATTTAAAGAGCTGTTAAGGGGGTAAAGATGCATTTCATTGAATAACGATATCACATGATTTGTTTCTTTGGGGATGTGATATTCGGTATAGAAACTAATCATTAAAAAGAATCAGACATATGTCTAAGGGTTTGTCGATGTGATGTATATTATGAGGTGAAAGGGGTGAAAATTGGGGGTTGAGGGATTCTTAGAGGAGCGTGTATCTCTTAAACGACATAGGCGGGAAGTTTGAAATTCGGCGGGAAAAAACAGCTTAAAATACAAGTAAATATGTGTTCGACCGTTCTTTTTCATAAATCCAATTTAAGGGGCCCTTGGAGAGGGGTGAAATTCTGGGGGGAAAAGAAACAGGAAAGAAAGTGTCCTAACTGATTGACTCACTTACTCACTCATCAAACTCAGGGGGAAAACAGCTTTAAATAAGTAAAGAGGTGTTCGACCGTTTGTTTCATAAATCAAATTTAAGGGGTTCATGGGGAGGGGTGAAATTATCAAATATAAATGAAAGAAAATGTCCTGACTGACTCACTCACTCATCATCGCCCAGCCAAAATTATTGAAGTTGGAAACATGACATTTTGGGGATATATTCGTTTTATGTCGAAAACGTCCACTAAGGAAAGAGTTTTGAATATTCAGGTTCTAAATAGGTGTTAGGGGGTAAACGTGCATTTCATTGAATAACAATATCTCACGAGTGGTTTCATTTGGGGATGTGATACTTGGCATATATACTAATCATTAAAAATAAGCTGACACATGTCTAATGGTTTTTCGATGTAGTGTATATTATGAGGTGAAAGGGATGAAAAGTGGGGGTTGAAAGATTCTTAACGGAGCGTGTATCTCTTAAACGACATAGGCGAGGAGTTTGAAACTCGGTGGAAATCAATCAGCTTAAAATAAATAAATAAATAAATAAATATATAAATAAATAAATAAATAAATAAAATAAATAGGTGTTCGACCGTTTTTTCATAAATCCAATTTAAGGGGCCTATGGGGAGGGGTGAAATTCTGGAAGAAAAACGTCCACTAAGGAAGGATTTTTGGATGTTCACTCTCATCGACCAACCAAAACTATTAATGTTAGAAGAATGATATTTTGGGGATATGTTTGTTGTGTGTCGAAAACATCTACTAAGGAGGGATTTTTGGATATTCAGGTTCTAAAGGGGTGTTAACGGGGTTAAACCTGCATTTCATTGAATAACAATATGACACGACTATGATGCGAGCGAAGCGAGACTAAAAATGAGATGGTGTGTGTCTGTGTATTACTCAATCACGCAAGTACCACTGGTCCGATTTACATGAATTTTACATGGAAGTAGCAGATTTACCTGGTTAACATACAGGTTACTTTTGATTTCAATACTTTGCAATATTCAAAGATGGCGACCATTTTAGTGACGTCACTCCACCCTTTGGTTTTAAACTTTCATATTTCCATTTCAAATAAAAAGAGAACGCTAAGAAATAGCAAACTTTTGATGGCATATACGAGGTTAAAAAATGCATTTTCCATCCGAAATGTATCTCCAACCGTTAGCGAGTAAAACCTAAATGTGTGCTATAAAACACGGTCAAGGCAGAGCGGTGTAGTTGGACAAAATGTTCCATCCTTAATCTCCCTCTGCGCAGCACCTCGCCTATCCCCTGTTTTAACTGTCACCTTCACATTTTAATTCATTTACGACCCGTAGCGAAGCACGGGTACTTCAGCTAGTTATTACTAAAATTATCACAGCTACTATTATTGTTTCCTGATATTGTTTGCACTCCTTAAGACAGAACATCTGTGGAGGCCTACTTGAGTCTTGCAAGACTAAAATTTTCTGTTTCACTTTCATTATCTTGAACATTTTTACATATTTACAACACTTTCTAGAGAATAAAACTCTGATATATTTATGAAATATTATTTTAATACACAATGTTGATCTTCCTTCATTCAGTGAAACAGTCAGATTTTCCTAAATATTTGATATATTGTCCGAGCACTATACTAAATTTTCAAATCGATTTTCTCGACATTCAATAAATTCTGTCCTATAACTTCAATGTTTCATAAAATACTCAGTTTTTAAGATAAATACTTCTAGTTCTCACGAAAATGATCACAAATTTACCTACTATCAAAATATAAAATAAACCAAAAATGAGATTTTCAGACTTAAGGTATGGTTTTCTGGAGAACGTCACACACACATATATATATATGTATATCAGTTTCTTGTGGACACGATAACTGCCGTAATTTTGCACCAATCACTTTGAATTCTTTACATAATATCTCTCCCTTTAAAATCTCCGTCGAGTTCGTAAATGGGCAAAATCTGCCAAAGGGGGTGAATATGGGGGTCATTTTAAGAAAAAGTGGAATGTCGCTATAACTCTCTTAATATGTGAAATATCGAATCCATTCCCAGTTCATACTATGTATCGGAAAAGTGCCAAACATTTATGTTTTAAAAGTTTTTTGATAGCACCAACCATTGACCAAAGGGGTGGAAAAAAGTGTTTTTTTTTGGGAAACATTAATCATATAGGCACAAAATCAAAATCATACAAAATAGGCAATATTACCCTAATAATTACCTAAAACTTTTGTCTCAAAGAATTTTTGATATGACCCACCATTACGCCAAGGGATGAGAAAAATGATTTTTGAATTATAAGAAAATGCCAAGAGATATCAGAGGTTACCATGAAAAAGGTTCTAAATAGATGAGGGACGAGCTATCAAGAGGTTGCCATGACAATGCCATTGCATGAGATCAGTTTTCCATCTGACTCTGTGGGAAGCGGCTTCGGTAACGTAACTGGTAGCATGCTGAACTTCTATGCACAAGGTCACGGGTTCAAAGCCGGCCGAAGTCGTTGGATTTTCTAAGAGCGCTAAAATACCAAGGTATGCTTTCCTTCGGAGGGGAAGTTCCAGCGTTCGTTGCAAGTTGCTGGTTTGCTGGCATCTAGTTGCCGAGTTCACAGCTAGGTGTCATTGATGGTAGTACTTGGTACCAAAATTAGGAACTATTACCTGAAATTGACCGTTTGCAGTCCTTACCTGAATTACAGACTAATACAGCCATCACCTACACACACCCAAGTACATGGGGTAAAATGATCACGTTGTCGCAGCCCCTAAACTGAGGAACCAACCAACATCTCTGCGGGAGATAAAATTTTGCGTGAAGAAGTAACAGACGTTAGATAGTTACACATCAGTTCCAAACCTTGCATAAGGACAGTGTGGCCACAAGAATAAAAATGGACCCCAAATGACAAGAAGGTTACCGTCACCATAAGACAATAAAACGTTAAAAATATGCATAGAAAGAAGAAAAAAAAGCTCAAATTATCAAATACTTTCTCGCAATAAATGAGGTCTGATCCTTCTACGAAAACCTGCATATTTTGCCTATTATAGCCTATCCCCTAGTTTGCCCGGTGAAATCTACCTCCGCCTTCCGGCATGCCGAGAGGAATTTTTTAAATTTTCGATCAAGTCACCAACTGCATTTATGGTTCAATTGAGGCAAGGAAATAGTCATTAGTGCACTTAGTGAGTTTTTGTTTGGAGAGACATCAAGGTAGCTGTGACTTCGCTCATGAAGTGCACATTTGTGTATATATGAGTATGCTCTGAAACAGCAATATGAAGCAGATCACAAAGGATTGCGGCCTAGCCCGGAATTAGTGAACCAAAGGAAGATCTGAGTGTGGGTAAGAAATCATTATAATTATTTGTCTGACTGTTGCACTCATACTTCAATGTAAGTTAAGTGTAACTCAGGGGTGTGGTGGCACAGCTGTCTGCCTGTCACCAGGATGGACCGGGTTCAATTTCCGGTCAATGCATATGAGTTTTTCAAGTGAAATGCCATGTCCTATGGTTGGAATTCCACGTATCAAGGAGGTCCCGTGGCTCATGTTCGCGAGATTAATGGTCATGTAAAACTACAAACTTACTTCTTTCCTTTGAGTGTAACTCATAAGCTATAGGCCTAATTTAAGTTGGGAATGGATAGTTTTAAATTATGCCTATTATTTACCTGTTGACATATTTTTACTTTGTGATATTAAAAGTGTAAGCATAATGTCACCGGTACTGTAATGCACATAAAAAGTTATGTTCGGTAGTATTACCAAAGCTAAACATACCGGTAATAATGTAATAGCACCATGTACTGTAGTTGTCCTACTTTTTGTTTAATTATTTCTTTCGTTCTGAAACCTGACTTGGCGAGCAAAATGATGCAAGTTACAAGTCTAGAAATTTTATGTTGAAAGCTTCCATGGATATTAATACAGTGCTATATCTATGAAAAATCTAGCCATGGTAAATGTTCGGGCAAAATATAACCTCACCAGGTAATTTACATTTCTACTATAGCAACATTCCACACAAGGTCCCTGAAACTGTAACGGAATTATCTTTATTCTCCAACACATGTGTTGGTCAAATCCATAACCGGCAAGTAGCAGCTGTTCTTCTCTATGCCGTATCAACGACACACCTGAAAGTTATTGAACAAAAGTTCTTTGAATCAGGAGTGCGATTCAATGCATTCGGCAATTGAAAATGCAAAGGAGAAGAAACATGTGTACATGATGAATGATGATAATGTTGATTCGTTTAGGAGCTTAGCTAAATCGTGGTCATGTAGCCCAGTGTTCTTGAGTGTGTGGAATTTGTGCGATAACCTGTGGCTTTATTAGTGTGTGAATTACAAATACAATGAAGAATGACTGGAAGGAGATATAAGAGTAAGCTCGATCGAAGCAAGGAAAAAAAAATGACGAGATCCTTATGTACCCGAAAACTAAGGTACTGCGACTTCTACAGCTTAGGGGCGTGGCAGTGCAGTGGTCAAGCTGCTTGCCTCTCACCAAGGCGGAGCCGGTTCGATTCCCGGTCAATGCATGCGAGACTTTCGAAGTGAAATATCACGTCCTGTGGTTCGGATTCCACGTAAAATGGAGGTCCCGTGGCTCATGATTGCGAGATTAACTGTCACATAAAACTACGACCTTCCTTCCTTCTACAACTTACAAGCACCAAGTTCTTCTACGATTCGTAATAGAAACATAGATGAAAATGGGGATACAGTCATGTGGCTTGCAATAAAATGTCTCCAATATGAAAAGGAACACCCTGGTGGGATATTCTACAGGTATGACCACAGTGAAGAGTTTAAAAAGCTTTGTGTTCAAGGGGGAGGCGCCATAAAGAGCCTTTTCAGCTTTATCCGGCTTACACTTGGCCATCAGTGAGGCCAAAATGGTAGATATTGTAAGTTTATGCAAAACTGGTGCAATTCCAGAGAAATTACATTATTGGTACAAGAATTTGGCAACTGAGAATGGTATAAGGCCGGTATTACCCTATCAAAGAAATTTGTCAAAGACATTTTATCAAATATTTTATAAAACTGAACTTCTCTAAAAGTTATACCAAGAAATAATCACTACATCAAATATTTTATGATAGTTCCTTGTTCACTTTACTGTACATTAGTCTACGGTACCGGTAGTTGAAATTCTGTAGTGGCAATACCGATATGTAAAAGAAACGGAAAGATAAACTAAACGTCTATGGGTTAAAACATAGCTCGCCCATGTGACAAGAAAGGTATTTAGGCCTATAAAAGTAAAAACCTTGGTGAACGTACTGCAGTACGAGGACTTGAAAAATTACATTAATATTTAATTATTAATAATTATGATGAAATGAATGATCGTAACGTTCGAAAAAACCTCTGCCCGAGCAAATAAAATTGAAACATACGAAGTAAAAAAACATGCCCCATGTGGGATTTGATCCCAGGTCCCCTCGAACGATAGTCGAGCATTCTACCCATTCCGTTAACTTCTATAGACACTGAAGCGTTATTATTGGTTAGATGCATGATGCATTACGTCTACCTGTAAGGATAAAGTGCTTATTTACACTCGTTTGTAATACCATAAGTGTAATTGAAAAATGATAATACAAATATTATAACATAAAATGCACTACTATTCACGGCTAATTTCAGCCTATTTAACTATTTAATTCCTCTTTCTATCCTGAAATCCTTTGTGTGCAGCGCATATAGCCTAGGCTATTTTTACCTACAGATTTATGTTTTACGTTGTGTACCATTCGTTATGTAACATATTATGTAACATTTCATACATTTCACACTCTGATATGAGCAAATCCGTTCTCTGATACCTAAAGTGGGTAAGGACCTGGTCGAAGCTAACGGGAACCGCAGCTAGGACTTGGGCGGTTTGCAAGAGAATGGCTTTAGCGTATTCCCTCTCAAGCATGCATATGCGTACTATGGGGAAGGGTGATGGTCTGGCAAGAGTAACAGACTTATTGTAGATCTGTTCAAAGGAATTCTTTTTTTGACCAAGTAATTCGAAGAGTACCAATAATTTGCATCGATTTTGATATTCCCAGTTTTCGAAGTTGCAGAGTTATTACCAAGCGACCAAGTGCTTCCAACAGGGTGTCTACTGTAAGGATGAAGTAAAAATTAGTTACTTTTTAGGTACCTTTTAGTTACCTTTTAGTTAATTTTAGTTACCTTTGAATTCAAGATACGTCTGCGGTCTGCAAGCATAGCCGCTCATCACGCGGTGAAGAAAAACAACAATGAACTGTTCTTAAAGAGGTATTTTATTTATCGTATGGCTTTTAGTACCGGGAGTGTCCGAGGACATGTTCAGCTCGCCTGAGTCTGTAGCTGCTTCCAGCGGACACCCTTAGAGTGAGCTACAAGTTCTGTTCAATTTCATGTTACTACCAGATATCAATGATACCTAGTCGTGAATGTTGGAACTTTGATAGAGCGTTCCGACGAAATCTGTCATAACAATTTAGCTTCACACTAGTTTAGTATGTGGAAGAATCTTTTACATGCCATAAATCTATAACATGGGACCGCCGGCTTTGGTTGGTTGGTTCGTCAGTTTAGGGGCTGCGACAACGCGGTCATGTAGCCCCGTGTACTTTGGGTGTGTGTAGAATCTGTCTGATAACCGGTGTTAATTGTGATGGCTGTATTAGTGTGTGTATCTGTTTTTTAATTTAAGTACAGACTGCAACTTAGAATTTTTCAAATAGTTCCTACTTTTGCCGCCAAACGCCACCGTCAACGACTACTAGGCCTAGATCAGAAATTAGCTACTGGACGCCACCGCAGTCGGCTCTTGGCAACGAACGTAGAAACCTAAGAGCGTTGTTTACGTTCTTAACCTATCCAATTTAGCTTCACACAGGCGTAATTAGTGGAAGGTTCTTTAACATGCCATAAATCTATGACATGGGACCACCGGCTTTACTTCCCCTCCGAAGGAAGGCATACTGAGGGATTTTAACGCTCCTAAAAAATTCGACGACTTCGGCCGGGTTTGAACCCGCTATCTTGGGCACAGCAGTTCAGCATGCTACCAACTACGCTACCGAAGTCGCTTTAAATGAAATTCACATAATGTTATACAAATTTAAAAAATAATAAATATATACTAGATATTTAATATCCAATGAGTTGTTTCAGCTAATATGTCGCCTTGTGCACAATATGTTGTTATAATTACGGTACCAAGAGGTTGCTCTGCTCTTGACCATTTGGCGAGATTTCCTTCTTCCCCGCGATTGGTCGTGAAAAAATGTATGCGATATTACGCGATCGTCACCGAATTCTGTCTTCGCAGTCAAATACGGAGAAATATCGAGATGTTACACAATCGGCGCTGGTCTCAGTTGTTTGATGAGCTTCCAGTAGTTTTCACGATAGAACACGGAGAAAAATCGCGATTTAGATAATCAGTGTCACTTTTAGTCATTCGACGAGATTTCCATTGTCCTTGAGGTCGGGCACAAGAAAATATAGCATTATTACGTAATCGGAGCCACTTGCTCAAGAATACAGTTGTCCTCGTCATTGAATGCGGAGAAATATCGCGATGTATTGTGCCCAACTCTAGGAATGGGTATTCCAAGTTTCAGACACCTAGATATCAAGGGAAAGGCTGTAGCTGCTTTTGAAAGTTCAGATATTTGAATATCGCGCTACATTGCTTCGAGAAGCATTTCGAAGAAAATTACCGATAGTTGGATGTCAAGTGACGTAGCGAGTAACAGCAGAGGTGGAGGCTATTTATTGATTAAATAGTTAACTATGGAGTAGAGACTTGAGACTGGGATCAGATTACTGGCACGGCCAAATGAAAGAGAATGCAATTAGTATCAAGTAAATCGGACCAGGGATTCAAGAGATATGAGGATTTCTAGATATCAGGCGATGACGCGTGACCCTGACCGTTTTGAATAAAAGCCAGCTGGAGGAGGCATGGTTAGCTCATTCTAACACAAGCACTTGGCAAGCAAGTTGCGTCTACGCTGAGCCAAGGCACATGGTTGCCGATTCTACGCAGAAGTTCTTTTCAAATCGTGATAGTCACGAGAAGTGCTGCGCAAACGAGTTGGAACTTAGTAAGTTTCTGGTGAGGAGAATCACTGAGGTGATTGTTTTTCTACAGACATTGGTGGAAATATTTATATTTCTAAAAGGACATATGCTAGACTTTGTCTAGAAAATAGTATTTTGTCACAGTCCAGTAGTAACTTAATACTTGGATGTTTAAATCCATTTTCAAGTCAGTTTTCATTTTTGTAACTAGTTAACCACTTCGATCTGTCAGTACACTGAAGACTAGTCTATAACGGTGGCGTTCAATAGTCTACGCAAGGGAAACTGCAGGTTGCTTAGCGCATGGCAGATGGTGATATTAATAAACCATGCCCAGGGAACGATCTTCAGAACAGCCGTTAATTGCTTAGACTGTCAATGTTTTTCTTGTACTGATGAGATTACAGTGAGTTACGTTACAACTGATATATTTAAGAAGAGATCACTTAGATCTGACCCTATTTAAACAAACTGTTATGGCTTTGATAGAAGCCCATATTAAAATGGAACCACAGTTTATTCAAACGTCGAAAGATACTACCACTATGTCTGACTAGACGAATTGTGGGTCTACAATGGCGGCCGATACAAGGATTATACGTGCTTGTCCAATAGGGCATGTCTACGGATAAATCTGGTACAGACCAGGTTTACTACACTTCAAGACCATCAAGAAATGTAAGCCACATTTGAATTATATTATGTCTAGCTAATTGGAACAAACTATTTTTCTGCAGATGACCAACACATTTTTTTCGTCGTATTCAAAGCTTGTAATGATTTACGCAAGACTTGTTAAGAGTTTTTCTGAGCATTTTCAGCACTCAGAACAGTTTAGGATCGATAACCGAGCATTTCGAAGATTTATTTGAATTTTTCATATTTTGAAGGAAACCACGGAAAACCCCGATGTAACTGTAAAAGTTAAATTTATTTTTGTTGAGGAATGGATACTTTTTCCATATTCGAAGGTTCGAACATGTGGATTCTCACATAATGAGATGATAATTAAACACATTTGAAATGATATAAATAATAATAATAATAATAATCCACTAATAATAATAATAATAATAATTTTCATAATTTTTCTAAATAATTCTTGGATATTATATTTTATAGTAATCATATGTATTGAGAAAGAGCCTATGAAGTAGTTTAATCATTTCTAGTTTGGAACAGGAGATTTTCCGAAGGAGAGTGGTTAGCGCAAGCCCGCATTCAACCAACATTTCAGTTCTGGTTGAACAGTTGATATTTGCAATGAGCAAAGTATATGTTTCAGATAACACGGAGAGGCATGAAACGGGAAGCAATTGATATTTGTATCAAATAGGATATTTTTGTATTTATATAAAATCATGACGTAAATACACTTCGAAAGTGAAATAAAGATTTTCATAAGTATGGTAAATTCACGGGTTGAACTGAATGGTAAAATAAAATAAACTTGTCAGTTTATTAATCTTCCAGTGTTGATAACAAGCAGAGGCTTGATTTATTGTATAAATTTTGGGAAGATAATTTATGTGTGTGGAGTAGTTGAAATGCCATTCCCAGGTGCGCATGTTAAGTCGCAGGAATGAAGAGTTTTTTTCGAGCATCAATCAAATAGCAGGTTCGATGGCTCAGGTTTATAGTAGGAGTATTGGAGCCTCATATTTCGTCGTGTGAATAACCCGAAGGTTATTTCTTTGAAACCATCAGTTCTTATTTCAACCTTGTTTACGAATTCCATTTAGACTTTGATTTTGCTAGAACCCGGATTTGTCATGATAGTAGTTTATTCTTCTTCAGAGGAAGACCTTTGCCGTTGTTGTTGTAATATTGTGTTCTTACACAAATAATAGAATGGGCCACTGCCAATTAAAAATAATTCTTTAACCACGAATAATTTGAAGGATATTTTCAATCCTAGTGCCATGAACTAAATGAATTCATTATGAAACTACAATTCTAATTTCCGCATTCTGTCGAAGAATTGCAAGTTGTGAAAGTTACTAGAAATGGCCATAAATATAAATATTTTTTTCATAATGATTCCAAGTGGAAAATCTAATAGTTGAATGGTTCAACCATTTATTGATCAAGTTGATGATTCAGAAATCATATATTTTGTTTGGAACTTGAAGTTCATAATCGAGTCACTTCTCGAATGTTTAATGTCAGAAGAACAATTAATTGTTGTTGTGCTTCGCACAGTTCTTCGATGCTATGCTCAATGGTCAAATACTTTTCAGATGTAATTAATATGTGTTAATAATTTGTGTTGCTACAATGATGATAATATTTTCGACGATATATTTTTGAAACTGGAAAAACAAGTGAAAGTTTAAGAATTCTATAAACATTTATTCTACGAGTGTTAATATCATGTAAATAGTCAAACAGTGATCTACGTTATTTCCAGTATAGACAATTAATTTTGAACTGGAATTAAATATTAATAATTTTGGAACACAGTCCACAGGACTATTAATCGGACTTGTGTTTCCAAAAAGATTGTCAAATGTGTTTGGAAGATTTCTGTATATTGTGTGTAAATAAGAGTGTGGATCGCCACACGTGGATGATGCTGCTTTGAGCATCTTTGCAGTCAGAATTTAACTTTAAAATAAACTGAGATAATTTTACCAGATGTGTTTCTCCCAATTAAATCTCCTTCTATCCTTATTGTTGCATTGAGCCAAAAATCAGTAAAGCATTTTTATAAATTTGATGTCGTTTTTGCGATTTGCTTTAACCCATCTGGCGCTCCGGGATATTTTGACTCTCGTGCTGACTGATTATTGGTAAAATGCATATGTGGTCGTGCGGACTCCGGTCTAAACGGGCACAGTATCGCAATCGCTGCCGCTCTCGGCCGTTTTACGTTGTCCTCGAGGTATTATGCAATCGTCGCCGCACCCGGCCGTTCAACGATTGTCTGCCTGTATATCTGTCCTGACAGAACGGCGGAGGCAAGCTCATGGTTGGGCATGGTTAAAATCCACGAGTAGTTATGAACATGTTGTTCGGTCGGCGCCGTGATTCCAAAAAAAGGAAGCTTGTAGTTTAACGTGACCGTTAATCTTGAGATCATGAGCCACGGGACCTCCGTTTTACGTGGAATCCGAACCACAGGACATGGCATTTCACTTCGAAAATCTCACATGCATTGACCGGGAATCGAACCCGGACCGCCTTGGTGAGAGGCATACAGCTAGACCGCTGAGCCACCACGCCCCCCCCCCCCCCCCCCCCTTTGTCCCTATGCTGTGGTTGGGAGTTCATCAGTTCAGGGTGGAACACGAGGAGGAATTACCCAGTAGTATTTCGAAGCTACGTAGGCTGTCATTTTTAAGTGGGTTGATGCACTTCTCGCTCCCCGCACGCTTTTAAGTATACGGTCATGGGAAAAGTGGCAAGTAGGTTTCGTGATGGGTGCCCCGTGATGGGTGCCCAATCACCTTTGACAGGATTCCCGCAGTCCTCGTTGTCACAAGTTCACGATAAGGGACGGGCTTTATAATTTTACGCAACTGACGTCGATCTCGATCCGTTTGACGAGATTCCCGCAGACAAATCGTGCGGTCAGCCGGCCGTCTTGAGGATGCGATTTTGGAGGATGAACGTTCGAAGTAGGTACGGTATCGAATATTACGAATTATTCTGAGAGGATTGCACGAATAATACGACAAGAGCGCAAGTTTTATTTCGACTGAGAACCACGAATTATCTACAAGTTATCGAAATAATCCGGTAGATTTTATATCCGATGGAACGAAAGTTCGTAGGAAATATCGACTTATAACGGAATTTCGAATTAACCATACTGGATGTCGCAAAAAAGAAAAAGAAAAATGAAGCATTCAGGAAATGGTTCCAACAGAGGACAGACAGAACAAGAGAAGAATACCAAGAGCGGAAGAAAGAAGCAAGAGAAGTAGTGAAGGAAGAGAAAAAGAAATGGCTGGAGAAATGGACGGAAATGATGGAGGAGGACTGTGATGGCAGTAAGAAAGTGTTGTATGGAATGATAAAGGCAAAGAGAAGAGATACAGGGGAAAATGTCAGAATGGTGGACAGGAATGGAAAGGAGGTCGAAAATATGGAAGAAGTAAAGGTTATCTGGAGAGAATACTTCAAGGAACTCCTAAATCCAACTAAAACCAGCGTAGTGGACATTGTGGAGGAAGAAACAGACAGTGACCAAGACATTTCAGAGAAGGAATTGACATGGAAAGAAGTGGAGGAAGCATTAAAGAAGATGAAAGGGGGAAAGGCACCGGGAATAGACGAAGTGAGTGTGGAGATGGTGAGAGCAGCAGGGGTGATAGGAACACAGTGGCTCTTTCGAGTAATGAAAGTGATATGGAGGGAGAAGAAAATACCAGAGGACTGGAAAAGAGGGATAATAATACCCATATTTAAAAAGGGAAGTAGGAAGGAATGCAAGAACTACAGGGGAATTACACTCATGTGCCACTGCGCCAAAATATTTGAGAAGGTACTGGAGAGAAGAATTCGGACAGAAGTTGAAGATGGGCTGAGGGAAGAACAGTATGGATTCAGGCCAGGAAGGTCAACAGTTGACCTCATCTTTGCAGTAAGACAGCTACAAGAACACCATTATGAATATGGGAAAGATCTGGTGATGACCTTCTTGGATGTTGAGAAAGCATGTGATAGTATTAATAGAAACAAGGTATGGGAAGCAATGAGAGCAAAAGCAGTGAACAAGGAGACAGTGGCAAGAGTGAAAGCAATGTACGAGGGAAGCAAAAGCTGTGTAAAGGTGGGAAGAGAGAGAACGGAATGGTTTCAACTGGAGAGTGGTCTGAAACAGGGAAGTGCCCTCTCACCCCTGTTATTTATAGTGGTGATGGATGAAATCATACGAAAAGTGGTAAATAGCATTGGGGAAAGGAAAATGAAGGCAATGTTGTTTGCTGATGACCTTCTGGTAAGGGGAGAGGATGAGGAAGAAGTACAAGAGCAATTAGATGAGTGGGAGAAGGTAGTGTTATCATATGGGATGAAGTTCTCAGCACAAAAGAGTGAAGTGGTCATCACAACGAGGAAGAAGAACAGACTGGATATGGGCATAACACTTGGAGGACAGCAGTTGCAGAAAGTAGAATGCTTCAAGTACTTGGGAAGCATAATTGAAGAAAAGGGAGGCAATAGGATGGAAATAAATGAGAGGGGAAGGTGCGCAGATGGATTTTTCAAGAGTGTTAGGGGGATGATATGGAATAAAGATGTACCACAAAAATGTAAAGGAATCATCTACAAGACCTACTTTGTGCCAATTTTGACATATGGTTCAGAAACATGGGTGATGAAGGAAAGGGACAAGAATAAAATACGAGCAGTGGAGATGAAGTTCCAGAGGAGTAGGGTAGGAGTGACAAGAATGGACAGAGTAAGGAATGAGAGAGTCAGGGAGATGGTAAGAGAGGAACCATTGCAAAATAGAATAGAGCGATCTAGGCTACAATGGTATGGACATGTGAGGAGGATGCAAGAGGAGAGGATACCGAAGAAGATGTTTGGAATGGAAATGACGGGAAGGAGGCCAAGGGGAAGACCAAGGGACAGATGGACAAAAGGAGTTAAGAAGAGTGTGGAGGAAAGAGGAGTGTGCTGGGACACAGTAAATGACGAGAGATGGTGGATGGACAGGAAACGATGGAGAGGCTTATGTTCCAAGCAGACCCGACCAGCGGTTGGAAACTGCTCAAGATGATGATGATGATGATGATGATGATGATGGATGTGGCAAATTTACTAGACATATTCTTTTAAATAAGTTATATGTATTTCGAAGATTTTTCGCAATTTTTTTTCGAAACGGTTACGACATTAAATTGTTTCGCGTTATTTTTGGACTTCAATTTGACATAGTTTCCAAATAACAGAAATAAGAGATTTCTTTTTAGTTTCGGAAGTATTCGCGAATAAACGTCTCGCTAAAAGTCAGGTTTCCTAATACAGTAACACAGAAAAATATTTCACACGAAACTTGTCTTCTTGATGCCGAAAATATACGTTGAACCGATGTATACCGCTCAAGGTATCCTCGGTATGTATTTCCTTGAGGTCGGGCACGGAGACATATAGCTTAGTACTATGCAATAGTCACGGCGCCGCTTGCGTGAAACTCGCTCCATCGCAATCTCTGAGCCTAGCGGCGCGAGTTTAAATGATTCAAGCCACTTTCAGAAAATTTTCGTTACCCGTTTGTAAAATTCGTTACTTTTTCGTTACTTTCGTTACCCACTTGTAAAATTCGTTACTTTTTCGTTACTTTCGTTACCGGTAGACACCCTGTTCCAAGCAGGATAATGATAAAGGAATTATGCCTTTGGGAATAAATTTGGTAAATGAACCAATAGTTGCATTTAGAAATGGCTAAGCTTTTACCCAGCCAGTAGCCGACTAAAAGTTTAGGCAAAGAGAAACACTTATCTTTTTGAAAACCAACCATAAGTTTTTTGGAGAGGATCTCCACAAGCAGGAAGCTGGCGTAGCGAGCTGTACTTGCCTTACTGGCCAGTTAGAATTAGCTATTAAAGCTAAGAGAGACTTTACAGAGATAACTACTAAGAGTTTTTGCTCAAATGCAACGAGTGGTGAAAGCCCTATCAATAGCTTTATTGGTGTTAAGAGGGCATGAACCTAGGAAGAGTCAGGGAAGACAGGATCTTGCCTTACCGTTGTACCAGAGAAATGATGAATCAAAAAAAAGAAAGTTTAAGTTTATTTAACAATTCAAAGGAAGTTGATAACTTTAACAAATATATATTTTCAATTTGGTTAACAATTTTGGGGTCACAGACCTCAGAAAACATTAAACGTTTGTGCCAGGCAATTAACAATTTATTAGGTTTCAATCCTTTATAAAATCCTAGCAAGGATTTAAAATAGCGAAGATAAAAAGAATTATATACACTATTTACAATAAACACTATTCACAGCATTAGGACCATCTCTTCAAACTTGGACAGGAAGGTCTGTAATCCATGCAATTGCATCAGGAGTTGCTGAGTGGAGATCATCCAAGGCACTGGGATATGAATGCAGAGGGCACTCCTGCACAATATGCTCGATAGTCTGCATTTCAAAACCACAGTCACATCGGGGGGAATCTATCCAACCCCACCGGTGTAGGGCTGCACCTGTTCGACCAGTACCACATCGGATTCTGTTGAGCCTTGACCAAACTGCCCGAGGAAGATTAAAACCAGCAAGTCTTGTGGTGGGGTCACTGATTTGAAGTAGGCCGCGAGGTGAGGAGGTTTGCCATTCATCTATCCAGGCATTTCGGAGGTTGAACTCAGTGGACGAAAGATCAATAGCTGTTTTGCATGCTGGCTTTCGGGATTTCAACCTCTTTGTAGAGAGCCGTATGACATCCTGATGAATAGGAAGCTTAGCATTTTTTTTGATCCTGTACCACAAGCGAACAAGAGCTTGCTGTCTCCTTATATGGGGTGGAGCGATATTACAAAGTACAGGTAGCCACTGGGTAGGGGTGCAACGTAGAGTACCAGAGATGTTGCGCATTGCCTGGCGGAGTTGTATATCTACGAGTTGGCAGTGAGAGGTGTTCAACCACACGCCTGCACAATATTCAGCTGGAGAATATACGGCAGCCAAAGCGGTAGTCCTGAGTATACTCAGGGGGGTGCCAATGCGGGTGGTCCTCTGCCTAGCCGCTCTTGGGTCACGTGAAGCCGTGACGTAGGTAGTATGGCAAGTGTCGTGGTAGATACAAGCTAGCCACAGTGAATGTCAGTAGCCGTAGCGAAACAAGTGCTTTATTTCTTGTGTGTGACCTTTGTCTTGTTCCTAGTTTCATTTACGTGTTTTATAGGTGGTATATTGTGTATTGAATGTACTCCCCTTCAGTATGTACAATCGTCTGTGCACTAGTTGAAGCAGAATAAACTCATGTACGTTCCCTTACAATGGAATGTGCTATTGCCAAATGCCGGAACTATTAGAGGAAATCAAAAGACAACATTGATATTGTGTATAATTGCTTCCCAAAAGATACAACTCTTGTGAAAGCTTGGCTGGTAAAATGTAAACGAGGGGATAAAGTAAATATATCATAGTCAATGCAAAAGTTTGCTCCGTCCATTTTAAGAGCGATGTTTACTATTGTGATATAGAGTGTGAATTATTAGGCCTGCCACTAAGGAATAAAAGACGTCTCACGACGGATGCTGTGCCATCTCTTCATCTTCCCTTCGCCAGTGTTCAAGAGCCCTACTCGGACATTAAGAACAGCCCTGATAATTAGAATGACGGGTCTCCACCGCTCTTTCAGATAATAATAAAAATGAAGATTAGCATGCAAATCTTTTCAACTCCTGAGCGTGTAGTGTAGGTCGTTCTTTCTCAAGCCAGTATATATATTATTCTACGAGTTCTGAAATCAGTGGCGTAGCAAAACAACGTAATTCAGATGAGGATTGGGAAGGAGGCGGCCGTGGCCTTAATTTGGGAACCATCCCGGCATTCGCCTGGAGTAGAAGTGGGAAACCACGGAAGACCACTTCCGGGATGGCTGAGGTGGAAATCGAACCCTCTTCTTCTCAGTTTTGCCTTACGAGGCGCAGTGTACCCCGTTCCAGCCACCAGACCAGAATGTAATTTCTTGGCAGAGCCGGGAATCGAACCCGGGCCTCCGCGGTGACAGCTAAGAGTGCTAGCCATTTCGCGAAGAGACGGTTCAAAATAATTGGGGTTCCCACTTGTAGGTTGAAATTATATAAATTAATACCTGCTTTTCCAACAACAACAACAAAGTGAATTATTAGCAGTCATATGAACCCAGAATTTTGGTTTCATTGACCAATTCAGCAATAGCAACAAAATATAGGGGTGGATGACCTCGATGTTCCACTTTTTAAAACAATCACCACGACCAACAACAAAATAAATATAAATGAGCTGCAATTATTTCAATTGGAGGGATCGTAGCAAATGTTTGAGGTATTCATCGTTTACAATCAATCAATGCTTTTTAAGTAGGTTAGACAAGTGTAACAACATCTCTCACTTTACTGGTCATTAATTTTTTAAAGTACAATAACAATAATAATAATAATATTAGTTTTACGTCCCTTTTAACTACACTGACTTTTAGAGATGCCGGGGTGTCGGAATTTTGCCCCGAAGGGGATCTTTAACGTGCCAGTAAATGTACTGACACGGCTCCCTCGCATTTGCGCACCCTCAAATGCCAGCTGACTGCGCCAGTTTTTTTAAAGTACCTGAGTCGTAATCTATTAAAATACCAAATGTGATATAACTGTGAAAGAAGAATGATTAAACAATAAAGGATAAGAAAAATAAAGGACAGGAGAAAAAGAAATGCCCTCAACCCTCGAACAATGAGGATTGAGGGACTTGGAAGGAAGGAGAGCCATGAAAGGCAGATATGAAAGGAAAAGAGGGGAGGGCCCGCCCCAAGGTAAGACGAAAAAGGGGACAAAACGGACCCAGCTCAGGAATCCCTCGGGGTCGCCAACTCCCAAACTCACCAGTTGTGAGCCCTTGAGGGTGTAGCATTATCCAGGGTGCACCAGAAGTGGTGGGGCTACATACACCCTGCCCCCTGGAGGGCCTTGAGCAGTAGGCAGGAGATAACATGAAAAGAAAAAGAAGGCTGACCCCTCGATTAATGAGGTTATCAGGAAAGATGAGACAAGGGCCAATTAAGGCGGGAAAGTGAAATACTCCCTAGGCTTCGGATACCCTAATACCGTCGGGGTCGAAAGGATACATGAGTTGACCAAGAGAGGTCGACAGGAAAGAAGACGGAGAGGAGTCCGGCACAAGTAAACGGAAGCAATGCCGCACTCAGCAAGAGTCCCGTGGTCGGCAACCCATGAACATTTTGAGACAATTTTTCAATATTTTCGCGGAAATGAATTGAAAAGGGGTCAACGAATAATGCATACGCTTGCATTAGTATTGCAACAGAAGTTCCCGTGCACTAATGAGAATGCTATTCGGCTGTATGTAACAACGAGGACATTATTAGAATGCGCTTCCTCAATGCCCTTAAGTCTCTCAGAGAGGCTGAAAGAAGGTCAGCAAGCAAACGCCTGAAATGGGCGAAATCAGCCTTGTAGAATCCCTGTGTTGGTGATGCCATGTACTTGTGATATTGTATTATATTGTATATGAATTTCCTTGTGCTGTGTGATTGTCATGTGATATATAAATAATTAAAATAACCTCACGAAAATCTCCCATTCCATATACTGTTCCCTTCGCTCACTACCTCCCAACCGCTGCTTGACATAATAGCTACGTCACAGCTGCCAGCCAATTGCCGCGCGCTCCCCGACTTGGCCCAACCTTAGTATTTAAGTAACCTTGAGTATACTGGCGTCAGCGCCCCATGATGTTCCAGCTAACCTACTAAGTAGGTTATTGCGACTTTTTAGTTTTGCAGCAGTTTTTTTCTGTATGTTGTTGATAAGTTAGTGTCCTGTCCAATGTTATGCCTAAGTACTTAGGACATCTGTTGTACTTTAGGTATTGATTCCTAAACTTAACTCTAGGTTGGTAGTTTGCCTCTAGGTTGTTAAGGTGGAATGTGGCAACTTCAAATTTTGAGGCACTTGGCTGGAGGCGCGACTTCTTGAAGTACTCATCCATCTTCTGAAGATCTGCATTCATTATATCCTCTGCTTCATTAAAGGTGGTATTTTGGACTGTAAGATTTATATCGTCCGCATAGATGAATTTTCGGGATAGAGTTTTGGGCAGATCATGGGTATACAAGTTGAATAGCAGAGGGGATAGAACTGATCCCTGTGGCAGACCATTATTATCGTTAATGGCATAGTACCGGCAGGTACCCTGTTGAGTTAAAGTTGTGTTGCGATCGTTCCATTTAAAACAACTTTCCTTTTAATAGGGTTAAATCAAAATTATAGTTCCTTGTTTTGGTGTATTGAAAATGTAATTCCATTTGTTAATAAAACACTAATTTAAACTCAATAATTTAATGGAACGTGACGAAGCGCCATTACATGGATAACACAGACCGAAAACAAAAGACATACACACACACACAGAACAAAAGACAGACAAACAAACACCGTCTGGTCAAGGAACTTAGTTCTTTAACACACTCCCACCTTGCAATTTACAGGCAAATTAAATTACATCCTTCTCACAATCACAAATCAAGTCTGTGGGGCACTCGAATTGTTCTTCCTGACCTGGTAGTAATCGGTCCTGGGACAGATGTTTTGGGCTGGTGTTCAACAACTTGTTCCAGGGGAGGTGTGTTTTCTGAGCTTGCAAACACCTCTAAGGGATACAGACATTGCACCGGTCTTACCTTCTCCCCTACAGCAGTCTTTATCTTAGCTACCCTTATGTAGCCGTCTGACCCTGGATAGACCTCCAGGATGACACCAAGTGGCCAGTTGATCCTCTTCTTGTCAGTCTCGACCAACACCACATCTCCAACATTGACATTATCTTGTCGTCTCTGGCCTCTGTGAATCAACAGGGCTAAGTATTCATTACGAAATCGCTGACGTAAGTTTGCTCGTAAAGTCTGTAAGTACCGTGTTCTTCTGTTAAGACTCCTGCTATCTATGATGTCCAAGTCTGGGACCTCAGTTTGGGGAATACCTTGTAGAAAACAAGTTGGCGTCAGAGGCATCAATTTCTCAAACTCATCTTCTACGTAAGTGAGAGGCCTGGAATTCATTGTGGCTTCACAGTCACAAATCACAGTTCCCAACTCCTCATAGGTGAGTGTTGCTCTTCCTAAGTTTCTTCTTAGTAGCTCGTTGAGTGTCCTCACAAGGCGCCCCCACCAACCGCCCCACCAAGCAGCTGTAGGTGGGTTGAAATTCCATTTTATCCCATGTACTGAGGAGAATGACATTATCTCATTCCAGTCCAGACTTTTCAAAGCATTGTTTGTACCAGTGAAATTGAGGCAGGGAAATCAAAAACCCACTAACTCCAGTAAACCAAATTTTACAGGAGAGAGAAAAAACTGAGTATCTCCCTCACTGATCTTAAATCTAATGTGCCTATGTGTTCATGCTAAGTAAAAATATATTCTTTATCAATTAAATATGTCATAACCTAAGTGTTTATATTATTTAATGCTACAATTTGAATTAAATAGTGGTGGAGTTAGGGGTTTTTTGACTTCCGGAGTGTATGAAATAGACAATAAATATGACAGAAATGGTACTAATGTATCATAACTACCGTATGAAACGATAGAATATGAAATTCTATTATGAAAATTAGGATTGTACATTTTAAAATTTAAATTTCAAAGGTACAGCATGAGTCTGAAATCCATTCTAATCTAAATCATTCCAAAATGCAGAAATAAAACCACAAATGAACTTAATACTTTCATCGCTCTGATTCGTAGTACAGATATTCTGTTTCACTTTCACTCTCTTGTTCAGTCTGTGAATCAGGGTTATTACTGCCAGCGAATAGAGTTTTATAATACATCCTAATTTCCTCAGAAATGAACTTCATGAAATTTTGCAAGTCCTTTTGCTTTTCTATTTTCAGTGGCAAGTGTGAGTTGTACTTTTGTTGAGTGGGAAATGATGCAGTTGTATTGGGTCATGGACGTTAAATAGACTTCATATTGTACCTTTCATAGTTTTACTCACATGGATTTCATTTTTGTAGGATGCCGAATAAAGTATCATTTTACTTTCTGATATGAGGAATTCCTCGGTTGGAGGGTTTCTCTTTAATATTTCGGAGAAATGTTGAGGATAGTCATATATCATACTTTGGTTGACCTGTACAACATATCCAAATGAACTTCTTTCAATGTCAAACCACTGGCTTAGTGTTTCCTCAGTTCCTTGTTTCTTTTTGTGACTCTCAATATGACCAAAATCACGGTCATTTGGTAAGAGACTGTGACCTCGGGTGGGATAATGTTGCTCTATTAAATGAAGTGCCCCTCCTGTATCAAGGTGTAAAAGAACTGGACCATCAATCACTGCTCAGCTGGTTAAGCGATGGTGTTGCCATCTACCGGTAAATAAAGCATGGAAAACAAGAACACACTAATACCATGGAATAAGAGGTGTTTTGATTTCCATGGATTAAAAAAAAAACTCCTGTATGCAGACGAATGACGGAATTAGGGTATTCTTGCCTTTCATCCATGCGGAACAACCTAAGAAGCCCCATCCAGCCCATAACTCAATTTCGCCAAAAGTTGGAGTTAGTGGGTTTTTGATCTCCCTGCCTCAATTGGTTCCATTGTTGGTATAGATGCTATCGATTCTCCCTCTTCGAGCAATGAACCTCCTGAAAGCCATGCCGAATGAATCTGTACTGAGTGATTTTCTAAGTTCTAGATGTACTGCGCGGTAGATGGCACAAGTGAAGAATACCACCCAAACCTTCTCACCCCCCATTCAGATACAGGGGACCAGCTACGTCTATGCCAGTGACCTGAAATACAGCCGCATATTTTATCTGATCCTTGGGTAGTGGAGCAAATGGAGTTTCAACTGCTTTTCCGTTAAGCTTCTTGCATGTGACGCATTGGGTGATCACCTTCCTGGCTAAACTCCTTATACCCGTTATCCAGTATTTCTCGCGTAGATTTGACAACAGTGTTTGCAATCCTGCATGTTGTAAATGACAGTGCTTTTGAAAGAACAATCTTTGCACTAACACATGCTTGCCTGACAACAGTATTGGACATTTAAAATGGTTATGTTCATCCCCTAATAGAAGTTTCGTTCTGACTCGTAAGAGTCCCTCTTCATCAACAAAGGTCTGCATTTCTTTGATCAATCTTGCCTCTTTCTTATCAAAACTATCATTTTGTATGCACTTCATTAATTTCTTCTCTGCTCTCTGTGTTTCTTCATAGGTCAGTCCTCCACGTCTTGTGTTGTTCTTGAGACACCCATCAATAAATCAAAATATCCATCCTATCATTCTTACAATCTTCGAGTACTTCGAAAAGTAGGCGAGCCATGAAGTGAAGTTCGTCCTTTCACAAGATGTACTGGACACCACAGTTTTCTTCCTTTCAGCATTTACTTCTTTCTTCTTCTTTTTCTGGTGGAGATTCTTTGGAGCTGGGCCATTCATTTTCTTCTTCCCTTAGCCATTGCGGTCCTTCCCACCATTGGCTTTCTTTCAATATCTTTGCATTACAGCCTCTTGAGGGAAGGTCTGCAGGGTTCAAAATTCCGGGAACATGACGCCAGTCAGTAGGATGGCTATGCAGCTTGATCTCTCGTACTCGGTTGCCAACGAACGTGTTCCAATCTCCTTCCCTTTGTAACCATGCTAGCACAACCGCTGAATCACTCCAGTAGTAGATCTTACAGTCTGAAAGATCCAAGCTCTTCTTAACGTGGTAGGCAAGTCGAGATGCTATGACTGCTGCTAGCAACTCCAGTCTAGGAATTGTCAATTGTTTTACGGGTGCCACTCTTGCTTTACATGCCACAAGGCGAACTGAAACCTTTCCAGCAAACTCTGCCCGCAGGAAGACACAAGCGGCAAATGACAATTTACTGGCATCGCAAAACACATGAAGAGTCTTTTCACAGTCCATGAAGGGTTCTAAAGACAGTCTTCTGGGAATCTGGCAGTTACCCAAATGATGCAAATGTTTTAACCACGCAGAAAATTGATGGGTTATTTCTTCGGGTAATTCAACATCCCAACCACATCTCAATTTCCACGTATGTTGCAGGAGCAGTTTTGGAATGAGTGTAGTGGGACTGGTATAACCAACGGGGTCAAATATACTCTGGGTTATAGACAGCAGAACTCTCTTCGTAATGGATTCTCCAGTTAATTTAAGTCCGCTGACATCACAAAACAAAAGATCATTTACAATGTCCCATGATACGCCTAAAATTGGAACAATTTCTTTGCCTTTCTCAACCACATTGCCAAACAAAGGAGCAGCTACCCACCCTCTAAGCTCAAACTGTCCAGATGCCATCAACTGAGTGGATTCCCGATCAAATTTATTAATCGATTCTTCAGTTTCAAGGGTAGTAATGCAATTATCTACATCGAACGATTGCTTCAAAATATTTGCTGTCAGACTCTTGTCTTCTGAAGCCTGATTTAGATGATGGTTGATGGTAGCTCCTAGCAAGATAGGACTCGAAGACACACCAAATACTACATGTCGATGTCTGAATGTGATAATTTCTTGTGCATCAGCACTGCTCCACCACAGGAATTTTAGGAAATCACTATCCCTCGATGATTTGTAAAAATGCCTTCTTGATGTCAGCAGTAATACCAATGGCACATTTCCTGAATTGCAACAGTAGCTTTGGAACCAACTCGATTAGATTCAGACCTTTACAACCGCAGTCATTCAATGATGTTCCTTTGTGGTCCTTAGCTGAAGCATCAAAAATCGGGCATATTTTTGTGGTCTGACTAGTAGCCTTGATGACAGCCCTATGTGGCAAGTAGTACCCTCTAGTTTCATTTTCAGGAACTATCTCTATGATGCCAGATTGGAGCCAGTCTTGAAACACTCCATGATATTCTTTTAATTTCCCAGAAGCACGCAGGCGGGTTTGTCACTCCGATAAGTCTCTTTTCTGCCAAAGCTTTGTTATCCAGGAGTTCCGGATGACCTTCCCTCCACAGCAAGCACACCTCATATCTGTTTTCTTCATTAATCTTCATAATTTGGTTGAAAAACTGAAGGGTATCAGTATTCAAATCTGTCTTCTTCACGGCCTCCGATTCATTAATACCTATAACCTCCAACTTCCATAAATCTGACAAATCCAAGTTAGAGTTGTAGGTTATGGCAGCTAGAGGATTATTTGCAGTCGTTCTGGGGCCCTGAATAGTCCAACCTAATCGTGTTTCAATTGCTACCAGAGCATCATCCAAATGTACACATGAACCAGTTAAGAATGATCCTGAAATGTCTGCTCCTATCAGCATTCCTATATCAGGTGGATTCCTCCCTGTGTCAGACAGAATTATTCTTTTCTCATTAAGTTTGGGGTACAGGTTTTGACTTTCAACTCTTGGTACATAACCACAAATTTTGCCCTGTTCTAATACACTTGTAGATCCTTGATATTCACCATTTACACTTCTCAAAATAATGTCATAGAGGTTGTGTTGCTTTTGACTGGTTTCAACTCTCCCAAAAAGACTGTGGCTCAACATTTCCTTCCCAGATGGTTTTATATTTAGTTCTCTCACAACATCTGTAGAAATATAGGATCTTTGAGCACCGCTGTCATAAAGTGCACATACTAGTTTAACCTTACCATTATGGACAATATTAACCATTACTGTTTGCAAAAGAGTGTACCCTGACTTCTGTGATAAGAGAGCTTGTGATTCTGCACTCTTTAGGCCTACTTCAGCACTTTCAGTTTTCTTACACTGGATGGGTAAATCTGGACACATAACTGTCACATGGCGTCTAAAACAGACAAGACATTTGACGAAGTTCCGGCACCTCTTAGCACCGTGACCAGCTTTTAAACATACAAAACAACAATTCCTTTTCTTGAGCAAATTCCTTTTTTCATCCAACGACATCATTCTTCATTTAAAGCACTCTGTAGCCGCATGAGAAGTTCTATCACACCACACACGTTTTGTATCTGAGCTTTGTTGTTTACAACTCCCTGAATATATGCACGCTGCAGTAGGTAATCTGCTTGTTTTACCATTGTCAAAACTATCACTAGCGACACTCCTATTATTAGAAATACCACTGCGAGCCAAGTGAAGGCGCTCGTCACTCTAGACCTCAAGTTTCAAGAACTCCAGCAGATTAGCTAGACGGTCACTAGGATCATGAATTTCAGCTCTATTTACCGTATGTGCCCTTTCCCATGCTATTAGGATATCATCAGGTAAAGCTGAATCAACCAACGGATACAACATGGCAGCATACTTCTCCCTTGTTACTCCTAGGGTCTCTAAAGGCTCTAAGTGGAGTTTCCAATCTGTCATACAGTTTTGCTAATGATATAACATCATGTATCATCAAACCAAGTAATTCGTGAACGTATATCTCTATTAGTAGCTCATCACGAGCAAACCTTGATTTCAGCTGTTCGATGGCTTTACTATAGTTAGGGTATGAAGGGGGAAAGCTCTCAACAAGTTCCCTAGCACTGGATCCCGGCACTGTTGCTTGTATTAAGTATTGGAACTTCTCCTCATCAGCAATTGTTTCGTCATCATTAATCTTGCGAAACTGTCCCCAGAAACCTAACCAATTTCTCACATTACCATCAAACACCTTCAGTTCCAATTTAGGTAATCGTAAGTTCCTTTTATGCGAAGATGAGAAATTTGCTTCACTTCCACTTTCTGATACGACATTCCCTAGATCAAGAAGTACACTCTCATACCTGATTTTGGCTGCTATTCATTCTTCTTTATACGCTTCGGCGGCTTTGTACTCCTTTTCACAAATTTGTTCATCGAAATATTCTGCCGTGAACCACAGATCCCGTATATTGTCTTCCATCACGAAGAGACGCGTTGCTTTGTCCTCTAGAATTTTGAATGCAGTTGCTACGTCGTCTGCCACGCGCGGACCTACGTCCAGTTTCTGTTTAAACTCGTTCAACGATTTTGTGTGTAAACGGAGCACTAAACCTCGTTCCCATTTTAATTTTTCCATTTTTCTTAGTCCTGTCACGGTCGCCACATGTTAATAAAACACTTATTTAAACTCAATAATTTAATGGAACGTGACGAAGCACCATTACATGGATAACACAGACCGAAAACAAAAGACAAACACACACAGAACAAAAGACAAACAAACACCGTCTGGTCAAGGAACTTAAACACCATTCTAGTTGTCAACTGGTGAAAGGTGGAATGAGTTCCACAAGTTTGACTTATTAGGTACAGCATAAGGCTAGCCAGATCAACAGGTTAAAATTTAAGTATAAAGATCTCAAAATTAAATTGGCGAACATCGTCAAGGACATCGTTCTTCTCAAGAGATGCAGAAAACACAAAATAATTCCGCAACATCTCAAGAGTTACGAAAGGAAAGGGCGTTCCAACCCATACGAAAGACATACACAATTTTTGGTCAAACACAAAATTCTTAGTTGCGAAATAAAGTTCCTTTATATGAAGAAGAACAACATCAGCAATGCCTTATACCGTGCCCACCTAGAGGCAGCTAATTCTATAGATAAGAAAGAATGGGACAACTACCAAGTTATCGCAGGTCAAATAACGCACTCTTGCGTTATCAGAAAAGGTAAACAACAAATTCCTGAGTTTGTTTAACTCACAAAAATTGCCCATCAACCAAAACACTCCAGAAGTGAAAAATAGCCATATTTTCCAAAGCCCAGTTAAGAACTTGACTAATATCACTTTCCACCAGGGCGATCTAGAAATTCTCCAAAAAGGTCCCAAACACAACTGGGAACAAAATCACAATAAAAGTAATCTAACCGTATTAGTAGCCGAAACAGAGGCAGCAATTAGGAGACTGCCTACTGAGGAGCGAAATGCCGCTAGGTTTGAAACTAATAAGAAAATTAAGAAGATAATCAACTCAAGCAAGAGTAATGTTAATGTAAGCCGTAATTTAAACAATAATTTCAAAAAACTCATTACCAAAATCAATGATAATAATATAATAATTACCAAAGCAGATAAAGGCAATACCACAGTGCTAATGAGTAAAGACGATTACGTCAACAAAACAATTCATTTTCTAAATTCAGGCGAGTTCATAGAAGTCAAAAAGGACCCAACTAAAAACTGTTGAAACAACTTTTAAAGAACACCATTTTTGTCTTAGACGAGAGACAAACTGACAAGCTTGTAAGCATGAATCCCGGCATTCCCACTTTGAGATCTCTCCCGAAAATCCATAAACCAAATACCCCGATCAGGCCGATCGTTACCTTCCTCGCATAATCGTCGCCACCGCGTAATCGTCACACCCCACTTTTCAAACACTAAAATAGGTTTATAAAATTTCCTCGCATAATCGTCGCATAGCATATTTGTATTTGTGCGCCAGTCAGTTGCACATGCTGCCGCAACTTTATAACCTGGCGCGACTTTGTCAGAAGAAAAATATCTCGTCTTTATGCTTGCGGGCTATGAACTATGACGCGAGCGGTAAGCTTCGTCACTTAGCACATTCCGCGAGCGTATAATCTGGCATGATCTTGTCAGGAGAAAGTAATCTCGTCTTTATGCCTGCGGGCTATGAACCGCGACGCAAGCGGCCAGAGCACATTCCGCGAGCTTATAGGCCTAATCTGGCGTGATCTTGTCAGGAGAAAGTAATCTCGTCTTTAAGCCTGCGGGCTATGAACCGCGACGCGAACGGCCAGCACACATTCCGCGAGCTTATAGGCCTAATCGGGCGTGATCTTGTCAGCAGAAAGTAGGCCTTATCTCGTCTTTATGCCTGCGTGCTATGAACTGTGACGCGAACGGCCAGCGCACATTCCGCCAGCTTATAGGCCTAATCTGGCGTGATCTTGTCAGCAGAGAGTAATCTCGTATTGATGCCTGCGGGCTATGAACTGTGACGCAAACGGCCAGCGCACATTCCGCGAGCTTATAGGCCTAATCTGGCGTGATCTTCTCAGCAAAAAGTAATCTCGTATTTATGCCAGCGGGCTATGAACTGTGACGCGAACGGCCAGCGCACATTCCGCGAGCTTATAGGGCTAATCTGGCGTGATCTCGTCAGCAAAATGTAATCTCGTCGTGATGCCTGTGGGTTATGAACTGTGCCGCGGCGGCCAGCGTACATTCCGCGAGCTTATAGGCCTAATCTGACGTGATATTGTCAGCAAAAAGTCATCTCGTCTTTATGCCTGCGGGCTATGAACTGTGACGCGAGCGCCCAGCGCACATTCCGCGAGATTATAGGCCTAATCTGGCGTGATCTTTTCAGGAGATCTCGTCTTTATGCCTGCAGGCTATGAACCGCGTCGCGAACGGCCAGCGCACATTCCGCGGACTTATCGGCCTAATCTGGCGTGATCTTGTCAGCAGAAAGTACCGTAATCTCGTCTTTATGCCTGCGGGATATGAACTGTGACGCGAGCGGCCAGCGCACATTCCGCGATCTTATAGGCCTAATCTGGCGTGATCTTGTTAGGAGAAAGTAAATCTCGTCTTTATGCCTGCGGGCTATGAACCGTGACGCGAACGGCCAGCTTCGTCAGCACATTCCACTAGCTTTAACCTGTCGTGACCTTGTTAGAAGAAAGAAACCTGTCTCTGACTGCAGGCTATGACTCACGCCAGACTCACGCTACGCGAATGACTGGCCGGTATAGCAAATAATGATATAGTATATTCTTTGAACTTAAATATTCTTCGCATAATCGTCGCACCCTGCTTTTTTTCATGAATTTTAGGCTCAAAAAGTGCGACGATTATGCGAGGAAATACGGTAACTTCAGGAATAGTCCTACGTACCTGCACCCGTTCATCCGAGGTATGCGATGACCCATCTGCCATTACATCGCATACCTGGCATCCCAGGCCAGAGTGGAGTTAAATGAACATGAAATAAAATAAGGAATGTGTCGGAAATTCAGTTGAAATATCACAAAAGCAGAGGGTAACACGAGATAAAGTATCTCAAGGGTCGTTACTGGTTAAATTTAGTCATAATAGCAAATAGAAATGGGTGCCATCAACTGAATCCTTAACAAACCACATGGTTAAGCCTTAATCGTGACAAAGGAAAGGATTGGGAAAACATCATCATCAGATCACAAATAAGATAAAAACAAAATTTATTTGAACTTGAACGGTCAGACAGAAACAAAAATAAACCTGCCTAAGAGTATGGTCGAATATAACAGTTATGATGTTATAGTCCTCACAAATCGAACCATCTCCGCACTATATAAAATATTTTCATCCACATGATAAACAATAATAACTAGAGTTCGCTTGAGTTCTCAGGGCCACCGTAGCACTATGTCTTTTCATCATTGACATTTCGTGATCCCCGAGACCTAACTTTCGTTAATGTAACATCAGGAATGTGGATGTAATGACATGTTAATCTGTCTAGCACACAAATAATCATAATAACACTAATATTCAAATATTCAATCATTTATGGCTCAAATAGCATTGATCAATATGTTGGAAATCCCAACAATCACTCCTAAAAATTAATAACAAATTTATACACAATATTTACATCACCTCTAACCACTACTCGGTTGTGAATAGAAAAATCTTCACTAATCATCTGTTATCATCATCATTATCATGTCAAAATAATTAAATGCTTCTCACATCAGCTATCATTCAGTTATTTGTTATACTCAAATCAGAATTATTCATTCATTATTATCAGATCAGTTAAATAATTATTATATCCATCAACTCATTAAATCATTTGTAAATCACCCACACACTCTTATTTCATCTCATTTAAATTAAATTATCTCAATCCATCCATTTAAATTCTTTAATTCATTAATTTAAGTTGCAATTCATCAGGTTATTTAAATCATATAACTTATTAAAATTTATTTTATCAGCTCCTTTAATTAATTGTCATCATTTAATTCATCTATTTATCAGCTGTTTAATCAACTATTTATTTATTTGATTAATTTATCAGGTCAGATCATTAATATGTTAAACTTCAGGTAATAATTCCATAAATTATTATTATTAGAAAATCTTGGATTATAAAAAAAAATCCTCAAAATGTTCAATATTGGTTATAGAACGTTGTCTTAAAAATCTACCAGTTCCAAGCTATACCTCATACTTAATTATCATGCCAAAATAATACGTTGCCTCTACAAATTCACGTTGGATCTCACCATCCAAAACTTCACTATTTAAATTCACTTTGCCAAATATCACATTTGAACACCATTATTATTTCACATAACACCACAATTATTCAGCACACAGCATGAATTTCAAAAATACGCTAGACTGGGTTCGACTACCTCATGTATGCGTCAAAACTTTCATTGGCAATATTATAAACCTTCTCCTGGCAACCTCACAAACTCCAATCAAAAATACTTCAACTCATCATGTAGCAAAAAAAACCTGTCTTCAGACGGTTAACGAATATAACCTACAAGAACTGTAATTAATATTGTCATGTCCAGACAACTTCTTGAACAATAGGAAAATTACCATAGTAATCGTAATCCAATTCAAGATTTGGTTTAATTCAGAGTATAAAATCTCTGTTAAGATCCTCAAAATTTACTTCAAAAAGAACACCAACGTGTTATATTAACTCACATCAAAAATATCTGATGATTATCTGCCTGTAAATAAATTCTGATAATAAATAACTCGTCTTACAAGACTAAATTACTTGAAATCCTTCTCAAAGGTATGAAATCACTCACAAAGAGTATCAAAAATATTAACTGTTAAATGAATATACTCACAAAAGAGTACTGCAACAAACTATTGGATTGGCAAGACAAGAATTACTAAGTGTAACCCTGCTGACATTTATTTTTAAATTATTTAACAAAGATCAACTAGCCTCCGTGGCTTAGGCGGCAGCACGCTGGCCTCTCACCACTGGTTCCGTGGTTCCAATCCCGGTCACTCCGTGTGAGATCTGTGCTGGACAAAACGGAGGCAGACAGGTTTTTCTCCGGGTACTCCGGTTTTCCCTGTCAAATTTCATTCCAGCAACACTCCCCACTATCATTTCATTTCATCTGCCATTCATTTAATCATTGCCCCAGAGGAGTGCGTCAGGCCTCGGCAGCCGGCACAGTTCATATCCTCGCCGCTAGATGGGGGCTTCATTCATTTCATACCTGACCCGGTCAGAGACTGGAAGCAGGCTGTGGATTTTCATTTTCAACAAAGATCAACTAATATGTGACTGGTAGTTTATTGTTTAATCCTCTTACGATCATAATTACACTCGGATGATAATATGAGACCCTAAAGTGGCGGGTAAGGTGCATACCACCACACAGCTACGCTAGGTAACAGGCCCCGCCTCCGTAGACTCGGATGAAAAATCCCTAACACGACAGGTAAGGTGTGTACCACCACTCAGCTACGCAAGGTAACAGGCCCCGTCTCCGTAGACTGGTGAATGAGTGTACATGATTGGAATCAACAATATTCTACTTGTCACATAAAAGCAATATCTATTCGCTTGAGCGAATAAAATTTAACATCACCAAACAATCCAATAAAAGAAAAAAAAATCCCTGTTGATGAACTCCACATACTCGCTAGTATGCAATGAACTGATGAAAATCCAAACCATCCAATTGCAGATCACGAGTTTCGAAACACTCGCTAAAACTATCCATAATCAAAAGTACTATCATCACAGAAAAATATAAAGATCAAAATCCTGCTTAATAAAGTCAATCAATAGTGAAAACGTTGGACAAATGTGCCTGCCATGTCATATGGTAACACCATATTTTTAGCAAACGAAGTAGTAAAACATTCAAGCCATGTCGAAAAATAACACTCCTATACAAAATACAAGTGTGCCCAGTGTTCATGTAAAAATCATATCAGTAATGCCATAGCTCGCACAATACTTTCATATTTCAGATGTTAATAAAATATTCAAAGATCGTCGGTAATCCAAGTGTTCGCAACAGATTTCTCAAGATCGACGAAAAACGCTGTATTAATCACTGAACTAACACCTGACTCCATCCAAGTGAACATGATGTTGTAGTAATCCTCTTCGTTAGGAACCGAATCCACCGCTCTGAGCTGCCATCACGTCTCCTCATACGCCTAGCACGACATGATGAAATTAAGGATATCCATCACGGATATTGTCCAATATTCTCCACAAAAGTTCGAATAAACTGAGTACCCCATTCTCTCTTCGGATGTGTTACGCCACTATTCAGTAAAATGTTCGATCGACATCCATTAATAATGTTCGTCTTCACTATGATCGAATTACACTGGTAGAAAATTGTAACGTCAAAAAGTATACTTATTTATCAGACACCCTGTATCTGCGTTCGTTGTGAATAAATTTCATAAATGTTCATGACGTATAACTGTTATAATGCACATGCAACTATTCATAAAGTGCATAAGTTCACACATTCTAATTGGCAAAATGCAGCAATGTTTGAACGGCCCCATGGTCGCTTTAAACATGCCCTGTTCAAACACATTATAAAATATGCTGTAACATCGTTGAAATAATTTTAAGTCCATCTGACTATCCGTAGAAAAGTGTGTAATTGTAACTGTACTGAACGACTGGACTGCTAAAATCCAAGTCCAACCATCTCAAACTTGAAAAATGTCAGAGTATAATGTTCAACTCGTTGACTACCAAACTGTAACAAAATGTCGCCCAAAGCACGACAAGTTCTGCTTCACTGTCTATGTGTAACATGAAGTAAAACACTGGCCTCATTGTACTGCTTCAATACGCGGTTATTCATAGTGAATGTAGTGGAGATAATGTTCCTCATTCCCAGTGGAATACTGCGCGTTACTACGGTAAGTTATAAGCTTGTAAAAGCATTGCTGTTTAACATGTATGTGAATGCATTTCCAATGTTGAAACTAGCACGTTTCCTATTAACGGCTCCCTACCTAAAACTCACGGCCACCTCGATTCGACCTTCGGTCAGCCTATGCTACAATACCGAGCTCATAAAATCACATTGCTGGCTTCGCTTAGCGATTCTTCCCTGCATGTGTAAGTCACCGTACTGCACTGCATTATGAATTGTCGTGCTCCCGACTTGTTGCTTGCACATAATGCAACAGAACAACTGATGAACTGATTCCTTGTCAATGCGTGCGGCCACACCACCTTGACCTAGCACGTGACTTCTCATCCCTTCCGCCGTCTTCCTCTGACGTCACAGATCTAACCTCGGCCCCTATCTTCTGTTATAAAGCCATTACATTAACTTAAGGAGTTATCCACCTTTTTTCAAGTTATTATTAATGATATTCCTTGTTATTTCTTTCTCTTCTGAGGTTAGATAAGACTTTATTTCCAATTAATCTTCACAAACATCCATTATTTCTCCCATGATTCCTTGCGTTTGAGGGGTAGTGGCTCCTTCTCCCTCAGTCTCATACGTCATATCCTTCAATTCCTCTGACTCGATCTGAGCGCTATCTTTTCTTCTTGACCACAAATCTCAACTACGGCTCTACCACAACTGGCGTAGCCGATAGCCTTAACTAGGTATCGAGTACAGTACAAACTAGTGAAATTTGCTCAACAGTTTCTTAATAAACATTATAAGCTGAAGGCCAACAGCTCTTTCGTTAACACCATGCATTTTTGTGAAAGAACAATAGACTTTAAACTTAACGAAAACAATGCCATGCATTCAGTCGACATTAAAGATATGTATACAAACATCCCGGTTAATAAAACGATCAAGATCATTCAAGATAGATTAAGTAACAATAGTGAACTGTCTTAAAGTGGAAATCGAGGAATTCATTTCGATTTTAACCTTTGTCACTGACAACAACATTTTTTCTCTTAATAAGAAAATCTATAAACAATCCGAAGGCCTCGCAATGGTATCGCCACTGTCGGGTGTCTTAGCCAATATTTACCTTGACCACATAGAACACGAGAAAATTATCAACCAAATTAAAGGCATAGATTTCTGGGGAAGATATGTTGACGATGTTTTAATCGTTATCGATAGCCAAGCACAGGCAGTAGAGCAAATAATGGTCGAGTTGAACAATATTGACAGCAATATTAAATTTACTTTAGAATCCGAAGTTAACAATAAAATTAATTATCTGGATTTGACTGTGATCAGAAAAGACAATCGTCTGCATTACAAAGGATACAGGAAACCATCGCAAACGAGTACAGTCATAAGTCAGGGCTCTAATCATCCGGGCGGCCACAAGAACGCAACGTTCATAAGCCTCATTAATAGAGCGTTAAGAATCCCCTCCTCTGAACTAGTGATGTGGGCTGGGTAAATACCCAGTGGGAAGGTAAATATAAATTACCCAGTGTTCATTAAAATACCCAAAATGAGGGTATTTTCAGTTTTTTGAGCATTGTACAACACTTTTTTTATGTGTTGATAAAGTATTGGACAAACAAGGACTGAAACACAGGTATTTGATGCCTTAAATTGGAATCTGGAACAATATTGATCCTTCAAAACTCAGATTAGAAAATATTTTATTAGTTTGTGATATATATATATATATATATATATATATATATATATATATTTTTTTTTTACATCAAAAGATGTAGTATTTCTTGTGATGTACTTTGAATTTCTTTTGTAAACTTAAAATAACTATAATAAACAAAATTGCAATTTGATTTGACCCAAGTTGTACTTGTACTACTCAATTGATATTTTTTATTGTAAATTGGAATATAGGCCTAAGCCTAAAGAGATTCATTATGTATGAATGGCCTAATACCTTAGTTAAGCTTCATTAAACCTAAATAAAGTAAGGCCTCTATTTTTAGAACGTTTTTAGTATAACTGTTAATTTTCAATTTACTAGTCTTTTTAGGTATTTGATTATTTACTTTATATATAAATGATATTACAAACTGTTCTGAAAAACATATACAGTGTATTGAAAACTGTATATTACACCTTTTATAGAACTAGGCCAATGCTCTGAATAAATTTTCCCCAACTTTTATTTCAATGTGTGCAAAAAAGCCTAGTTCAATTATAACCCTGAGTTTTTCAGGTTATAACTATTGAATTTTATCCCCTGATCTAATTCCCATTTCTAATTCTATTCTTTAAGTCCCAATTCTAATTAAATCAAATTAACTATCTAATGTTGTTACATTTCTAAAAAGTTAATGTAGAATTGTTTGTATACCGGTAACCTTTTTTAAGGTTCAACTTACCACGACACAGGATTTTTAATGAAAAATCCAAACTACCCAGGTATTTACCCAAATTGGGTATCTACCCGAGTATATACCCTGGGTATTTACCCCGATTTATAAATACCTGGGTATTTTACATCACTACTCTGAACATGATCGGAAGCAGGAATTAGACATAGTACATCAAATAACTAAAGTCAACGGTTACAGCCATAATTATGTCAATAGGTTAATCTATAAGTTAAAAAACAGACCCACAACTAAATTAATCAGAGAGAACACAACAAAGAAAACTTATGCCACCTTCACCTACATGGATCGAAGTGTATACACAGTAACTAACATCCTTAAGAAACACAAAATGAACATCGCCTTTAAAACCAATAATTCAAATTTCAATAAATTCTTCAATTCTAACAAAATTAACAGCACTGATAAAAATATATGAAATCAGGTGTTTACGAACTTAGATGTAATTCTTGCATATCAAATTACGCGGGACAAACAGGTAGGAGCATACGTACTCGTTATGCTGAGCATGTTTCGGCTGTAAAACATAGGAAGTTTTCAGCCATGGCAGTACACATGGAAAAAACGGGACATAAGTTCACCGACATAAGCAATGATGTCAAAATCTTGCATTATGCATCTAAGGGCAGCTACATGAACATCTTGGAAAATATTCACATCAATACCTTCCAGAGGTGTAATGAATGCAATAATCTAAACGAAATCAATTTTGAAACTGACGAATTGTTTGATACAATAGCAGATTACTTAAATAATAAAAAACGCAAACCGCCCCCACAACCCCCGCCGCAATAGGTAATATAAATTCACACGTTCCCGATTCGTTCAACTTTTCCCAACTCCACATCCACTCTCCCCTCTCTGGTGCAAACTCACGTCTTACCCCTTCCCCTCTCCGTCGCCCTTCCATGCCACCGCGTCAGGCTGATTCACAGCAAGCAAGCAGCTTTGTTATGTCTCAGGCATGCTCAGTTGAAGTTGACCTCTGTGAGGGTCGTGTTTTTGACAAGGTCATATAAGTCCGGTAAGTCTTTTTCCGTTTTAATTACCCATATGAATGACTTCCCATACATCAATCATGGAATCACGCACTAACAAAGGCGTTATCTGCTGTTCTTTTTCTTCAGAATATTTGGAGCTATTCAGCAATCCATGTTGAATCTGACGAGGTGTCAACTTGTAAATGTTCCTCATAAGTTTTTATTTTTATTTTGATCCGGTTAGATGATTGTATAAATATTCAGATTCTTTGGCATTTCAAATCTCTAAAACATACATCACTCGTTTCAGGTACCAGATACAATAGTAATGAATATTCTATAATTGATGCCGCCGACCGTCAGCTAACAATCAACTGAGAAGCCTTGAATTGACTGTCTTCAATTCTCTACCAGCTATCAAATTGTACTGTTATCCATGAAGCAACAGTCGTTTCACGACAGCATGTTTTTAAGTGTCCAGATAGGAAACACTCTCATAATTTTTGTCCTACCTCAAACAACAGGTGTCCATTGACACTAGGCAAATACTGGACTTTTTCAACAAGCCCATACTACATACTGTGAGGCCCATTATTGAACGCAAGAATCGCCATAGAATGGTTACATGTATTTTAGATTTTGAAGACACTTTGAACAATTAAGTGTTTGTGCATAAACAATATTTTAATGTGTCTAATGACACAAATTAAACGCAGGACTGAATGACTGAATATGCGAGGAGCATTACATGCTTTATTTATGAGTGTTGTTGATATTCGAATTAGTGTATTTCTTAAACTCGTAGTTTTAAATATGTTGTAGTTTTGTAATTGATGATGTGTGTTTTATGTTGTTTTATTGAGGATTTCGAGTGTGTTTTATGATGTTTTAATACCAAAAGAGGGCAGAGGAAGGAGACAGAAGGTTTCCGAAACATGTACCCATCGAGTTTTCTATTAAGTAAAGTATTGATTCGGCGGGGAATTCAGGTTTTACTTACAAGTTTGACTGACAAAGTATAATTTTAGTATAATTCATTTACATCCTCCATTTAATTCGCCCTTCATTTTTTCTCTCCCTACTTGTAATTTCTTGATCTTTGAGCATCGAAGTTTGATATTTATTATTTTTGAACATATGATGGAAAACGTTTTGTTTGTAAAATTACTTAAAACTTTGTATCTTGGTTTGTCTTCGACGTTAAAATAAAAAATATATAATAATGATATTTATTGCAACCAATGGTCAAATACAATAATAATTAAAATTGCACACAATGAAGTCATGTACAGAATTCTGTTAATGTCACTGTTCTCTTGCTACAAACTTTTGCCTGATATCTTTCACACGACTTTCCACACAACTCACACCTACAGTTCTCGTCTGGGTTGTGGTATACCTTCTTGCAGCACAGCTTGAAATGAAAACCATGAACAGCGAAACGTATCATGAAATGGCGAAGTTCATACATAGAATTCCTCCACTCTAAGGTCATCATGGCATCTGTTTGGTAGAAATCCATCCAGATGTTGGCTTTCTTCTCTTGAAGTTCTTGCAGTACTAACTGATATTGCTTTGTAGAAGGCAGTAACATTCTTATACGTAACTCTTCTATGTAAAATGGTTGTCTCGTTAGTTCATAGGTCGTCCTTGACGGTGCATTTTGTCCTAGACACAGAATCTTTTTCATGTATATGGCCTTTACCCTTTCTATCTGAGCAAGATCGTTTTTCGAGAGATGCTCCCATATTAATCCTATTGCATATGTCATGATTGGAGAAATTTTTATGTGAAAGAGTTCTAATGCAGTCTGTATGGAGAGTTGTCTTATTAGTTTTATCTCATTCATGGCTATAACCGCGGTAGCAGCTCTATCTTTTACATGTTTGGAGAAATTCCATCCAATCGTTTGGAGTATCAGGCCAAGATACTTGTAGGAGTTTACCCTTGTTAGCTACACATTGCCATACATGATTTTCACTGATGCTGGTAACCTACCTCCATTCCTGAACGTCATGTGTACTGTCTTATGTGGATTAAGCTTGAGGTCATTACTGTCTGCCCATCTTACAAGTTTATCGAACGCCTCTTGTAACATTTGCTGCGAGATCGACGTTATTGCCATATCATCTGCGTACATATAAATGTTTACTCCTGGTGTTTCTATGGCATCGACAACATCTCGAACTGCGATATTGAACAGCAACGGACTTAATGGATCGCCCTGTAAGACTCCTGTTGTCTGAAGGATAGGCTCCGATCTTGTAAGATTGTTATCAATGATTACGTAATTTTTCATGAGTATTGTCGTTATTATCCTACTCAGATAATGGTCTCTTTCTATGATCGATTCCAACTTGCCTATTGTTTTTTCCCTGTCAACTGAATCAAACGCCTTAGCGTAGTCTATATATATCACATGTAGTTTACCTCTAGAAAATCTTAGCGCATCGCCAATATTATCTAATGGGCACTGAATAGCATGTATCGTTGACCGGCCTTTCCGGAAACCGAACTGTTCTTCAGGCAGTTCGCTGTCTATTAATTCTCTTAATCTTTCTGTCAGTATCTTTGACAATAGCTTAAGACCTGTATTTTCCAACGCTATACCACGATATGAATTGGGATCATCCATTTGACCCTTGCCTTTATATAGCATTTTCATTATGGAGTATCTCCATTTCTCTGGTATTGAGGCCTGCACAAGACATTGATTGAGTAGTACTGTCCAAGCCTCTACCAACATAGGGCTACTTTCTTTGAGATGTTCATTACAGATCCCGTCCGGCCCACAGGCTTTTCCATTTTTTGTTTGTTGAATTACATCCTTTACTTCCTCACTGGTAAAAGGTTTCATTACTGCTGAGTAGTCTACCATTGGAGCAGCGATTGGAGATGTGTCCGGTTTCTGTAGTACAGCTTTAAAGTGTATTGTCCATCTTTCCATGGGTATTTCTCTGGAGAATTTTGGTTTCCTTTGTTGAAGGACGCTGTATATATAAAAAATATATATATACCGTATATATATAAAAAAAAAAAAGATAGGAAAAAAAACACAACAAAACAAAAACGTTTGGGTTTCGACCCTCGTATACTTCATGTTGTCATTACATGGTTAGTTTCCATCTTGTTAACAGTTTAACTTATTGACTCGTTAATATATTCGATTCTTGGCCTTCTTGAGGGTTAACGCCTCTGTCCTGGAAGGGTCGTTACCCGGCAGTCTTGTCCCACCTTGAGATCGCTGTATAAGTGGATTGGCCGACCGGCTCTGACGACCCAAGGTCGTTGTTCCTGTTCCCGACGTACGTAGGTCCATGTGGGTCGACTGCCTTTCTGATTCCTCCCTTTTGGATCTGCGTATCCTACCATCTTGTGCAAGGGTTCTCTGATGGGGAGTAATTCCTGCACAGATGAGTCACTTCATTAAGATTGATTTATTGAATATAAACAACTTGAGGTTTGCAGATGACACTACTTTGGTTGCTGAAAGCAAGGAAGATTTCGAGGATATGATTATGAAAGTTAAAGAACAGAGCGAAACCATGGGCTCGTACTTGAATATCAACAAGACAAAACTAATGACAACAGGTTGACCATCAAACATTATGATAGATAATAAGTTAATCACAGAGGTGAATAGTTTCTGTTTGTTGGGATCAACCATAAGTAGTAGTGGCTCATGCAGTCAAGAGATTCGCCGAAGACTTGCCCCAGAAAGAACAGCTTTTAAAGGCCTGGATAAGATCTTCAAGTGTTCAGATGTATCTTTGCCTACTAAAATTAGAATGGTTAAGGCTAAATGTCCCGACACATTGGTAAGAAAATATTTCAACAGATGGCAGCACAAGCAAAGCTGAATTTATTTAGTTTTTTTTAATCGAAGGTGAGCTCCGATCTGCGATCTGAAAACTGCTACGTACTCTGTCTAGTAGCAGAATTGATATTAATTCATTGTTTACTTTTTAATTTCAAAAACAGAAAAGTTGCTGTTTGTTTTTCAAATATCTGATTAAAATTCGAAAATAAACGGGTAATACGAAAGTTGAGTTTTACTCACTGATTCCAATGCCGTATCGAAAACCTAAATCGGTTGAATAGAATTGTCGGGATTTTTGAAAAATTCTTAGTTGCAGTACTTAAATTAACAAACAGATAACACACACTAATACAGTCATCACAATTAACACCGGTTATCAGACAGATTCTACACACACCCAAAGTACACGGGGCTACATGACCGCGTTGTCGCAGCCCCTAAACTTAAGAACCAACCAACCAACCAGAATTGTCGGGATCACTTTGGGAAGTTTGTGAATAAAAGTGTTACTGTATTTGCAACAAGAGGCATGGCAGTAGAACAAGGTCATGGAGAGCGTTGTGGGGGAGGGGAGCGGAGCTCGAGTGATATGAGAGAGCGATGACCTTACCTGACGGTATCGAATTCCCGAGCATCTAGTCCAATGTTGCGATTGACTGTGCTGGTTAGTTCTGAATTATTGTCAAGGTCTGGATATTTCTGAGCGATCCTTTGATATTTTACCAGTTCCTAGTTACGACTTCTTGTTTTTAGTTCATCGATCTTTTTAATTACTTTTTGTTTAATTTATTTTACCTGCAATAGTATTATTTATTAATGCCCGTTAGGCTCTATTTTCGGCACTTTATTTTTTGGATAGTATTTCTGGTAGAGCAGCCTCCGTGGCTCAGGCGGCAGCACGCCGGCCTCTCACCGCTGGGTCCGTGGTTCAAATCCCGGTCACTCCATGTGAGATCTGTGCTGGACAAAACGGGGGCAGACAGGTTTTTCTCCGGGTACTCCGGTTTTCCCTGTCAAAATTTCATTCCAGCAACACTCTCCACTATCATTTCATTTCATCTGTCATTCATTTAATCATTGCCCCAGAGGAGTGCGTCAGGCCTCGGCAGCCGGCACAGTTCATATCCTCGCCGCTAGATAGGGGCTTCATTCATTCCATTCCTGACCCGGTCGGAGACTGGAAGCAGGCTGTGGATTTTCATATTTCTGGTAGAATAGATACATGTTCATATAGGTAGGCTACGACTGGTGGACAGCATTACGGTCATACCGTGGAGTTATTTTTTCGCTTTTGTTGAAAAATGGGTCCACCACCAAAACCGATTCAAGGTGGTTCCACTAAATCCCAGGGGAGATTGCGACTAAGTATTAAGAAAAGGAAGCCAGGCCGTAAAAAAAATATTTAAAAACAAAAAAAATCCTCAACACCCGTAAGTTCCTTTTCCTAGTTTATATTTGAAATTATATATTCTTTACGCTTGCATTAGAGAATCTGTAATGCCCTGAGCAGTTATGATTTCACTTATATTTTACCTGTAGCCAACAAGTTGGATGACTAAACGTCACCCCGCAATCTGCAGGCTACATGGCTAAACAGCGCAGCGGTTGCTTGGTAGGCCTAGGCCTTTCATGGGCTGTCGCACCACAGGTGTAGTTTGTTTGTTACTTCTAATACATAAGAGTAGCGTTGTGCGGAAAAATAAAGACATAGCGATTCTGAAAATGGAAAATTGATTTTCGGAAATACCGGATTGGATTGGGATTCATAAAGACTGCAAACGGTACTTTTGCACTACCAGCGGGCAAGGTGAAGACAAACAGCTAACTGCAGACCAAACTAATGCTGGTGACAAGATGCGTTCTTGCTTGCAGCCCCTAATTGCAAAACATTCCCAGCTAGTATCAAACACCACCAGCAATGCTGCCGAAAATTATATGTCCCTTGTTGCAAAATTCACGGGAGGAAAGCAGATCAATCGATGGAAACGAGGTTCCTTCACTCATAGAACCAAAGCTGCTGGGCTGGACTTTTAGTTTGGGCCATCCTGGCACTATAAAATAATGGAAATCAGTTTAGAAAAAAAAACCTGCCACAATAGTGAAGGACACTGCACTCAGCAGAAAGAGAAGAGCAGCTTGCCGAAAAAGTTTATTTGCGTCGCGAGAAGGGAAAAGAATGTCCCGACAACAGTCTAATGAAATGAAACGTACTGTCTCATGTGACTATGGAAACCGATCAATGCAGTTGGATTTCGATGATGTACTGTTGAGAGAGTTTAGTGAAGGGAAGAGCAAGCAACTAACGCTTAGTGAAGGCCATATACAAAACTGTAAAAGGGAAAATTAAAAGTGGCACACAGCTAGAAAGGACAGACATACGGCATTCAATTTTGGATATACAGGGTGTTCGCAGCAAGCCCTACTTTGTGCTGTAAATCGTTCGTTTTTTCAAGATATTTTAATTTTGACACTTGCTCTGGAATGTACTTTTCAAGCTCTAAAACTTTTGTTTCGTTGGTTTTTGTGTGAAGTTCGCGCATAACGCGCAAATCAACTTTTTGTGGCACGGTTTTGGCACTGTTTTGCCCAAATATATATTTTTTTGACATCACCTATCGAAAGAGCGACATTGAATTAGTCGAATTAGCCACCAAAATATCAGTTTTTGCCCAAATCAAACTAGCAAAATGCGAGTTTGTGTTTAGATTTTCGTCCGCCTATAGCATGCGACCTGCCTCTGCCCGGCTCGATCGAACCAAGCGGGCCTTCGTGCCTTGTCTGGGCACCTGCCCGACACAGGCCCACGGCTCGGCGGTGGCAGTGCCGCAGCGGCACCACTGCAGAGTCGGTACTCTTTTGTTGTCATTTTGAAGTGTGCTCCTCTAAGCAGTGCAAACATGCAGCGATACATGCCGGACGAGGTGCTCGATGCCATTTTAATCCTAGGTAAGTAACTATCTATGGCTGTTTATTTGTTTGTACCCTCTGATCGAATAAAGCAATTTTCCCTGCATCTCATAATACCGGTATTACGGAAGGAAACATAATCCAATTTTACTGTTCCTTCTTTTTAAAGTTAGGGAGTCGTGGGCCTATCTTTCTTTTCTTTAATTTTGCTTGTTTATTGCTTTGTTTGGTAAGCGTTGAGCGACTGCATTGTTTTTATTGGCCCCTTTGACAGTTGTGCATTGAACTCCGGTATCGGCCAACTTTGCGTAATGCCAAATGGCTCGACTAGCTTTAAATTATTCATGGTAAGATTTACTTCTATCTCACTACTTTGTTGTTAAACACTGGTATAAGAGTTAAATAAAAATATTCTCTTGCAACTGCGTGGCCATGGTTGTTGTTTAGGCTACACTACAACGTGCGCCAGTTGTCAGTACAGGTGTTTACTTATTTTCCCCCACCACGAAACAAATAGTGGCTGTCATTCAGGTCTTTTTAAGTCTATTTTGACGTGTAAATACCGTAGTACTTAAAACTCGATACGGCTAATTATTCTAATCGTAATAATAATTGAACGCCCTTACGAAATAAAATCCGACACGCAATCTGTTCGTCTGTACTTTGTCTTTGATTTATGTCGTGACTGCTTTAGATCTGTTAAGTTTACCTGCGTTTCCATTGTTAAATAATTTCGGTTCTTTTCTAGGACAATGTCATGGAAATGCTGCTGAAGCTTCGCGGGAGTATTCTCTCCGGTTGTTTAGGCTACACTACAACATGCGTCAGTTGTCAGTACAGGTGTTTACTTATTTTCCCCCACCACAAAACAAATAGTGGCTGTCATTCAGGTCTTTTTAAGTAGATTTTGACGATTTTGTCGCGTCTCAGGGGAAACTTACGACCACCACAACGATTTTATGTTCGACCAGTGCACGTGCCTTACAAAGAAAGAATTACTGACGAAGTCCGTCATAATCCGCGAACCAGTACGAGGACCATTGCCAGGTTGTACAAAGTTTCCAACAGTGTGGTCCACAAGATATGGAAAGACGAAAATCTGCAGCCGTACCTCCTACACAAACATCAGATGCTGATGGAAGATGACTATCTAGCGCACATCGAACATTGTGAATGGATGCTCGAACAGCCTAGACCGTTCAGCGTACTCCAGACTGACGAATTGTTTCTCAGAAACGTAGGGGTACCGAACCACAACTCATTTTCGGTCGGCAGAAAACCCGCATTGGTTGAGGGAGTAGACCACCAACACCGATGGTCCATCAGTTGTTGGGGTGGGGTGGTAGATGACCGTATTATTGGTCCACACTTTTTTCAAGGGACTTAAAACGGTCAAGGTTACACTAAGTTCCTAGAAAATGACCTCCCTGTTCTAATTGCAACAGCGGACCTGGGTGAAGAAATTCTGCAAAACCTGTGGTTTATGCACTACGACACACCTCCCCACTCAAAACTTGCTGCCCAAAATGCAGCAAACGTCCTATTCGATGGCAAAACTATTGGACGAGGCAGACTAATGGCCAGCAGGAAGCATGGACATTACCATTATGTTTTTTTTTTTTTTTTGTGGGGAAGAGTGAAAGATCTAGTGTATGAAACCTCCTGCGACGATCGCGACGAAATGTGCGGCAGGATCGTTGGTGCATTTATGCGAGTAGACAGATATCAAGAGTTACGAAATGCTTCGGCGGGAATGTTCCGGCGGCTAGGCAGGTCGCATGCTATAAGCGGACGAAAATCTAAACACAAACTCGCAATTTGAGAGTTTGATTTGGGCAAAAAAGTGCCAAAACCGTGCCACAAAAAGTTGATTTGCACATTATGTGCAAACTTCACACAGCTTAAAAAGTACTTCCCAAAGCAAGTGTCAAAATGAAAATATCTTGAAAAACATATGAGTTACAGCACAAAGTAGAGCTTGCTGCCAACACCCTGTATATGCAAGAGGAAACCTACTTCGAAATGGGCTCCAGTAGCAAAAGACAATCTGTACGGCGAATTTCACTCAAAAGCAATGCAGTATGCCTGATAGGCGGCTTCAGTGGCGTAGTTGGTAGCATGCTGAGCTTCTATGCCCAAGATAGCGGGTTCAAACCCGGCCGAAACCGTCGGATTTTTTAAGAGCGTTAAAAATCCCTCAGTATGACTTCCTTCGGAGGGGAAGTAAAGCCGGCGGTACCATGTCAGATTTATTGCATGTTAAAGAACCTTCCACTAATTGCACATGTGTGAGGCTAAATTGTATAGGTTAAGAATGTAAACATCGCTCTTAGGTTCCTACGTTCGTTGCCAAGAGCCGACTGCGGTGGCGTCTAGTAGCTAAGTTCTGAACTAGGCCTAGTAGTCGTTGACGGTGGCATTTGGCGGCAAAAGTAGGAACTATTTGAAAAATTCAAAGTTGCAGTCCTTACTTGAATTAAAAAACAGATACACACACCAATACAGCCATCACAATTAACACCGGTTATCAGACAGACCCTATATACACCCAAAGTACACGGGGGGCTACATGACCGCGTTGTCGCAGCCCCTAAACTGAGGAACCAACCAACCAACCTGACTCTGATAATGAGCGAATTGCAAAACGAAATTTAGAGGAGAAATCGGTAGAAAAGTCGAAGAATGTGGTCTTTTCGTACATAAAACTTATGGGTACTTAGATGCCTCCCCAGACGGATTAATAGGAGACGAAGCTATAGTCGAAGTCAAGTGCTCTTATTCGGCACAGAATATGACCATACCGGAAGCCTGCAGAAAGCTAAAGGGATTTTGTTTGTCAGAAAGTAAGCGAAAAAGAAAGCCTAGGGAATGTCAAGAACAGTGCCATTCAGACGAGAACAGACTGATAACTCTCTAACACTCACATGCTTTTTATTTCCAGATCCAGGGCCAGTTGGAAGTAACACAGCGGGAAATATGTTATTTTTTGGTATGGACGCCTAAGGACATTCACATAGAAACAATAAAGAGGGACAAAAAGTTATGGAGACAAAAAATGCTTATGTAACTCACATTCTGCTACGAGAAAATCTGGTTGCCTGAGATCATTGATCCCAGGGTGACCTGATCAATGGATATAAGAGAACCTGAGGTGAAGTAAAATAATGAGTGTGTGTAAATTATGAAACGTTATCTTTGATATGGAAAAAAATTGAAGCATTGATTTCAAGAACAGGAAATAATTAGGTATAATATTTTTGTTATTTATAGTACGCAATACTAGTGCCTGTGCTAACAATAGGCAGATGAGAATATCTTAGGAACTTTAATTCTATATATGTAAATAATAATTTTGCTCTTGGTATTGTCCCCGTTAACCGGCAGTGAATCGGATGACCCGGCGAAAACATCGCAATTCATGCCAATAACACAAGACATATATATAAGATAAAGAACAAAAATGATTGAGGTCTGGGTTTGAAAAAAAAAAAAGACGGTGGATATGAGAACTCAAGTAGTCTCAGGGGTGGTTAACAGGATATAGGTGTAACAGGTTAAATCAACCCACTCCCAAACCTAAATCAAAGAAATAGCACAACAGAAATCAGAAGATAAGCACAAATAATAAGGTAAAAAAAAGTCCTCTCGGCACGCCGGAAGGCGGAGGTAGATTTCACCGGACAAACTTGGGGATAGGCGAAAATAGGCAGAATATGCAGGTTTTCGTAGAAGGATCAGACCTCATTTATTGCGAGAAGGTATTTTATAATTGGAGCTTAATTAACTTTGTTTTTCGTCATTTTATGCTTATTTTAAACATTTTATTGTCTTATGGGAACGGTAACCTTCTTGTCATTTGGGGTCCAGTTTTATACTTGTGGTCACACTGTCCTTATGCAAGGTTTCGACCCTGATGTGTAACTATGTAACGGTCTGTTACTTCTTCACGCAAAATTATATCTCCTGCAGAGATTTTGGTTGGTTCCTCAGTTTAGGGGCTGCGACAACGCGGTCATGTAACCCCGTGTACTTTGGGATGGCTGTATTAGTCTGTAATTCAGGTAAGGACTGCAGACGGTCAATTTCAAGCGGTAGTTCCTAACGTTGCTACCAGGTACTACCGTCAATGACACCTAGCTGTGAACTTGGCTACTAGATGCCACCCCAACCAGAAACTCGCAACGAACGTTGGAACTTCCCCCCCCCCCCAAAGGAAAGCATACTGAGGGATTTTAGCGCTCTTAGAAAATCCGACGACTTCGGCCGGCTTTGAACCCGCGACCTTGGGCATAGAAGTTCAGCATGCTACCAGTTACGTCACCGAAGCCGCTTCACACTTATTCAGATGGAAATCTGAATCTCATCCCGTGCAAGTGCGTTGTCATGGCAACGTCTGATGGCTCATCCCTCATCAATTTAGTAGTGTTGCAATGGCAACCTCTGATAGCTCTTGGCATTTTCTTATAATTCCGAAATTATTTTTCTCATCCCTTGGCGTAATGGTGGGTCATATCAAAAATTATTTCAGACAAAAGTTTTAGGTAATTATTAGGGGAATATTGTCCATTTTGTACGGTTTTGATATTGTGCATATTAAGAGAGATATGATCAATGTTTCCCGAAAAACCCACTTTTTACCACCCCTTTGGTCAATGGTTGGTGCTATAAAAAAACTCTTCAAACATAAATTTTTGGGCTTTATCCGACACATAGTATGAACGTTGAACGGATTCGATATTTCACATATTAAGAGAGTTATAGCAATATTTCACTTTTTGGAAAAAAAGCCCCCCATTTTAACCCCCTTCGACCGATTTAGCCCAGTAACGAAATCGACTGAGATTTTATAGGTATACATATTCGGTAAAAAAGTCAAAGTGATTGGTGCAAAATTCCGGCAGTTATCGTGTCCACAAGAAACTGATATACATATATATATATACATACATAAATTATATATAAACTTTTGAACTAACGCTGGTTTTGGGGCCTGGGGGATGTGAAACGCGAAGATATGACGACATTTTCTGGAAGTCGAAACATGGTACCCATTGCAATAGTTAGCTTGCTAATGAAATCTACCTCTGGTTGGTTCCTCAGTTTAGGGGCCGCGACAACGCGGTCATGTAACCCCGTGTACTTTGGGATGGCTGTATTAGTCTGTAATTCAGGTAAGGACTGCAGACGGTCAATTTCAAGCGGTAGTTCCTAACGTTGCTACCAGGTACAAACGTCAAGACACCTAGCTGTGAACTTGGCTACTAGATGCCACCCCAACAAGAAACTCGCAACGAACGTTGGAACTTCCCCTCCAAAGGAAAGCATACCGAGGGATTTTAGCGCTCTTAGAAAATCCGACGACTTCGGCCGGCATTGAACCCGCGACCTTGGGCATAGAAGTTCAGCATGCTACCAGTTACGTCACCGAAGCCGCTTCACACTTATTCAGATGGAAATCTGAATCTCATCTCGTGCAAGTGCGTTGTCATGGCAACGTCTGATGGCTCATCCCTCATCAATTTAGTAGTGTTGCAATGGCAACCTCTGATAGCTCTTGGCATTTTCTTATAATTCCGAAATCATTTTTCTCATCCCTTGGCGTAATGGTGGGTCATATCAAAAATTATTTCAGACAAAAGTTTTAGGTAATTATTAGGGGAATATTGTCCATTTTGTACGGTTTTGATATTGTGCCTATTAAGAGAGATATGATCAATGTTTCCCGAAAAACCCACTTTTTCCCACCCCTTTGGTCAATGGTTGGTGCTATAAAAAAACTCTTCAAACATAAATTTTTGGGCTTTATCCGACACATAGTATGAACGTTGAACGGATTCGATATTTCACATATTAAGAGAGTTATAGCAATATTTCACTTTTTCGAAAAAAGCCCCCCATTTTAACCCCCTTCGACCGATTTAGCCCAGTAACGAAATCGACTGAGATTTTATAGGTATACATATTCGGTAAAAAAGTCAAAGTGATTGGTGCGAAATTACGGCAGTTATCGTGTCCACAAGAAACTGATATACATATATATATACATACATAAATTATATATAAACTTTTGAACTAACGGTGGTTTTGGGGCCTGGGGGATGTGAAACGCGAAGATATGTCGAAATTTTCCGGAAGTCGAAACATGGGACCCATTGCAATAGTTAGCTTTCTAATGAAATCTACCTAATAGGCATCCGTTTATTGGCAACTCATCGACCAACACATAAAAATAGAAATCCCTAAAGCCTATCTTGCCTCGGAGAATCGGTCTAAAGTAAAGCTTGATGTGGATCGATGCAAAAGAAAAATATTTATAGTCCAAATAATAATAATTAAGGTTTAAATGGTCAACGAATCTCCTCGGTCCTATCCTTTGATATAAATAAAATTAGGAGATACTCGAAGAAAATAAATAAAATAAAAACAGGTTAGAATCAGTCATATTTGACTATGTGATCCATTAAACACCCTGAATGTCCGTCAGATGGTGTTTTCAGTCGATCACAAACACACTCACTTGAGATTATGATTAAAGAAAAATCTATAAGAAAGATGCATCTTGCCTCAGAGTAAAAGTATAGATCTCCATTCTAACTAGTGCAACCAATGAGAAAAGTCCCATAATTAACTATATCATTCACCTATATTAACAGCAATTATTGCCATAGCAATATTGGTCTAGCTTGACCACTAAATCAAGATTAAATTCACTATTTACAATTATTATACAACTTGTTATCTACATTCTTTCAAATAGAAGAATAAATTTAATTAGTAGAATATCCATGCTTTCCAAATTTATCAGACACTCATCTCAGGTCTATGTCTCAAATATTATGATTTCCAATTATTTTACAAGTTATTTCAGAGTCTCATTACCCTTATTACTCATAATGTTGCAACAAATGTGCATCCCTCATTATCATTTGTACAAAATTCAAATTTTATGTTTCAATATAATGTGACAACTAAGTGATTCTGTTTCTTCCCATTTGATGGTTAGTTTGTAATATAGTCCACTTGATTAAATGCAAAGTGATTAGACTATCATTTATATGCTTATATCAATGCTTAATTTACAATCATTTGCCTATACTTTACGTAGTCATGCCGTTTTGATTGACCTCACACCAATAATGATTATTATAAGTAATATAAAGTAAAAACTCGATTAACCGTCATCGTTGGGACTGTGGTCATGACGGTTGAGTGAATAGACGGATAACGGAAACACTGTATTATTCCTCCAAAACAAGACCTTAATCAATTATATTATAGACAGATATCACTCCCACAGTAATGCAATATATTTCGGAGCGAAAAAAAATTAAACACGATTGTAATAGCAAATAAAACTATTTATTACATGATAAGAACATCCGTATAGTAGCTACTAATGTGGCAAAATAATGTACAGTATCGGTAATATAAACTTACAGGTGAAATAGTTCATGTAGCTTGAAAATAGTCAGCCATTTTCTTCTGCCTCTTTGATGCTCGAGCTTTCACCGCGGCAATATTTCGTATTTTTCGGAGCAGTAGTGTCTGCGTTGTATTGGCCAATTCTTGAATTTCAAACCATTCTATACACTTGAACAGCATTGTTTCAGCCTCTGAGTGGCTAATAGTTTGCTCTTTGTCATGGTTTGAACACTTGTCTTCATCAGCCCCGTCTTCTTCTTCTTCTTCTTCTTCTTCTTCTTTGGTGGCACTTTCGCTGGCAACAATTTCGTAATCACAAAATGTTGAACCCCCGTCCACTCTGATACTTCTTCTGACATCAAATTAGTACTGATTTGTAAATTATTGCACAAATTGACCATCTCATCAACTGTCACACTCTCAAGTTACAGTATTATTATGCTATTTACAGCAATGACGGTTAACAGAAACTGATCGTTTAACTGTATATCTTTTTTTTATATTCACCAAGGGTTTCATTATTCTTACTATCTTTCTTTTCTTCTTAAATTAAACACCAAGATTAATCCTCAAACCCTTGTCGAATTGTTCACAGCATATGTGAATTATCACCTTAAATTATTCCTTTTTTTAAATCTCTTTTCTTTTTTTAAATAAACACACCAACTTCACCGTTTTAGTGCAGAAAAATGTATAATTATTACCCTATAATCATTATGGCATCCCTTCGATCACATAATTGGCCTGTATAAATTATAATATAATGTAGACAAGGAAGAGGTTTGTACTCAGATCACTAGTCTCCAAGAAATTGCTCAAGGGATAGGATTGCAGATATCCTTTGAAAAAACTGAGATCATGCCTATGAAACCCTTAGATATAAATGAAGTCTATATAAATGATCATAAAATTAACCTAGTTCCTCAATTTAAGTATCTTGGAGAAATTATAACACATAACTTAAATGAAAAAGTAACTTGGATAAATAGAACAAATAAATGAAAAAGGCACAATCTCTAACCTGGTCAACATATAATAAAAAAAAAATGCCTATCAATAGCTACTAAGATCCAACACTATAAAACTGTAACTCTCCCAGAAGCCACTTATGCTTGTGAAACACTGTTCCAAATTAAAAATGAACAAAGAACTGATCAGCTCCTCAAAACGGAAAGAAGAATCATTAGAACGTGCATAAATAAAAAGTATCAGGTTGAGGGAGTCTGGAGGATTCTCCCAAATGAAACTGTCTATCGTGAGATTGATCCGATCACCAGCACAATGAAGAAGAAAAGAATTTCATATTTTTTTCACTTCTTACGGCTTCCAGAAAACAGAATTGTACGCCAACTGGTGATGAGAAATCTAGGAAAGAAAACTGGAGGAAAATGGATCCAAGAAATTCAACAAGATCTCAAAGCAGTTGGACTCAAGATAACAGATGCCGAGGAGAAAAATAAAATTAACACCATTCTTAAAACTCACAAATTTTCTACAGAAATGACACACAGAAAGCCTGTGGAGTTTTCAGATGAGTTGAGAAAATCCCGATCTGAAAGAATGAAAAAGTACTGGAAATAGCGCAAGAACCAAGCAGTACTACCTTCAAAGATGAAGTGATTGTGGAACGACTCAAGTGGTCCAATGTGACCAATCAAGATTAATAATAATAATAATAATAATGTAGGCCTGACTAGAAGCAATGTCAAATGTATAAACGTTCAAGCAAAAATAGCAAAACGTGCTTGAAATAATTCAAAGTCCCATAGCAATGAGTATGGGAGAAGAAAACATGAAAGTACTGCACTGATAATCATACAGTATAACCTGTCATATCCAGACTAATGTGGCGACCGGCTGATCCGGATATGGAAAAATCCGGATATCACAAGGCTATTTTTACAAATAGCTAGGTGACCAGAAATAATTCACGAGTTTGTTGCTGATTAATTTTAATGTTTTTAACGGTTTAGTATTATTTTGTTAACTGTATACTGTACATAGGCTAAGAAATAGAATTGCTTTAAAGTAAATTATCCATTTCCGGGAAGATGTCGTTGACCGAGTCAGGCCACAACCCCTCGCGGTCAAGCACGCACACAGCCTTCCAGCGCTGTAACTTTCACTCGTCCTCCCTGGCTAGCACACTAATGTATCTTCGCTCTCAACTACGACTTAAAAATTCATTTGGAGAAGTGTCCGGATATGGGAGGGTTCGGATATCACAGGTCCGGATGTGACAGGTTGTACTGTACTTAGCAAATCATAATAATATCTGCCAATATCTGAAGTTTAAGATGCAAGAATTTAAAACTGAATTTTACTATTGCTCTCAATATCAAATTAGTTACAGGCATCTAGCATATTCCATCGAAAATACAGTCGAATCGACTATCAAGAATTCGACCAAAACTATAGGCTTGGTCCTAATAAGTTCCAACGTCCAAAAGTAGCAAAATCCTATCATCCGAATTTGAGATGGATTTATAGAATAACCTCAAAATATTAACTGGATCGTAGAATAAGGCAATGTTGGTTATGTCCTTCCACATCCAATAGCCCATCCATGGGAAATATTACATCAGATATCTTTCGTAGACGTAGAATAAATCTGGCTACTAATAATAATAATAATAATAATAATAATCATCAATCAATCAAATAATTCACAACTGATTTGCTTAATCCAATTCCTTCACCATCTTATCTAAATTCAATTCTACTTCCAATTCAACTTTAGTTCAATATTAGCTCAATTCCATGATATAGAGTAATACTGAGTAGTCAAACCACTCAACTACTAAATGAAGAAATATTCTGGCTCACCAACTCGAAGAAATAAGAAAGGATGGTACAAGGTTAGTAGGCCTATGTTCCTGGTGTGAAGAATCTCCGGATCCAATGAAGAAATCCCCATCTTCATCCAGTACCATCCGCCCCCAAATCCAAAGCTGCAGGAATCCATCTTCTTCAGTCTTCTTCCAAATTTCTTGCAAGAACCGAACCCGAGACCTTCCAGCCCCATGGTGGCTATCTCCACCTCCCTCGATGAGGTCATCATGGTGTTCTCATGGCTTCATTCTGGCGTGGCTATCACTCCATCTCGTTCCTTTATGTACCGGCTTAGAGCTCCATATTTTCAGTAAATATTTCCATTTCCAAATTTCTCACAGACACTCCAATAGCACAAGTCGGAAAATGCCCTAATTCCATTCTGGAAATTACAAGTCTCTGCGCCACACACAGTTCATATTGGAACACGACTCTTTCTATCAACTAGTCTTCACAGCTGTATATTGGCAGTCAGTTGAAAGCATTCACAGCTATTCATGAAATTCATTTGCATCCTCAAATCACAAATTACATTAGCGAGTCGACCTACGATGGCAAGTGCTCGATTATTCCCGAACGTTCGTTCATACAAGATGCCGTAATGTAGTCCGCATGTAAAGTTAATTCTTTAGTTTTCAAGCCAAAAGCATTTTCACAATTATGCACACAAAACTCGGCCGTCTAATGTTTCGATTGCGCACGGTAACTTCGGCGATACGTAATTATAGGGTCTTTCATAGACTCTATTACAATTCACTCCCGATACAAGGTGATATAGCATTCACGGTCTTTCGCAATCACGACCGGATATAAAGCCACTCACGTACATCACGACGGAGCACTGTATCGTACGCACACAAAAAGCATCTGTCTGCCTGCCTCGATGTGACAAGTTGCCGAATACAAGGACTGAGCACGTGGTCAGCGGGAGCGATTTCTGCTGGAGATAGTACTCAGATACGCGTGACGTCACTCAACTTTGTGGCCGCGCACACAGCGATGACATGCAGCGCTCGCGGAGTTGCCACTCAGTGCTTATATTGGGGGTAATATGTTGGGCACAGTATGCATTTTCATAATGTTTATTGTAATAAAATGTCCTACATAAATGAACTTTTATTATTACTTGAATGAAAATTGAAGTAAGTTATAGTGATTGGCTTCATGGAGTCGTTTCAGATCTCATGAAAAAGAAAAGGAAATGAAGAGTCAAAAGAACCAAAGACCCATACGAATCACCAAAATGTATGTATGCATGTATGTATGTATGCATGCATGCATGTATGTAGGTCTATGTGCGTGCGCATTTGGCCTCTTATAAACAGCTGGCTCCATTGATTTGAATTTTTCACGGTTTGTGGTCTTGTTTGTTATGTCTAGAAGATGATACCTTGAGTTGGACATCCGCATCGAATGGTTTTTAGAATAGATATTTTCCCAATAAACCTGAACACAAACATATCTTGTCCATCTTTTTTTCTAAAATATCAAGAACGTGCTAACTACAAACCAGTCATATCTTTCTATACAGTATTCAATTTTGCATCGAGTGAAACCAGTCGCTGCTCTGTGCAGGAAGAAATATGCCCTACAAAGTATTACTAATGTAGGAACAGTATGTTTTTTGTTCGGGAGTTTATCCTCAAATAACTCTAAAATTACCTAAAAGGGAATCCAGCACTGTTAGCATCTAACCTGAGTGTGTTTTCAGCGGTTTTTCCACACTCCTTCGAGGTAAATGCAGAGATAGTATCGTACGTGAAGTCTCAGGGCACCTGCCCCATCCCTGACTCTAATACAGTTACACACATTATCAACTACACAGGACTGATGACAATAATAATAATAATAATAATAATAATAACGGTATTGATTATACGTCCCTTTTAACTACTGCGGCTTTTAGAGACGCCGGGGTGCCGGAATTTCCCCCCGAAGGGAATTTTAAGGTGCCAGTAAATCCAGGGTGTCTACCAACTCATCTTAAAAGAATTCCCTGAATATTCCCTGATTTTTCCAGGATTAATGAGAGAATTCCCTGAGTAAAGAATGCTACACATTCGCCCGGGAACAGGAAGTGTGATGAAATGCACTCTATTTTTGGGTTCGTTTTAAGCGCTCTCCAGGAACAAGAAGCAAAATGTAATCCAGGAAAGCAAATGGAAAATAGGATTAAGTTTTATGTTTCTGTTCTCGGAAATTCCAGGAGCCAAACGGATGTGAGCAATGGCGGCACAAGGGAAACAGTTGTGAAAATAAATTTATTTCAATAGAATATTGTAAGTGAACTTATTGTCCAGTAAAATAAGCAAGGTTTATGAAGTCATGCTGCTTTCACTACGATAAATCCCCCCAATAAAAGGACAACGGGAGGTTGAATACACACATCAAGGTGTGTATCATACGAGTGTGATCATCTTAGACCAATATTTAAGTTGTAAAACCATTCATTACCAATGAAATCACTGATGCTATGTCGCTGGAATGATGATATTCGGTAGCATAAGTCTGAATATAGGCCTACACAGTAATTTACATACCCAAGGGACGAAGGGAGGCATATTCAAAGTTCTCACTCTCAATTAGGCCTGCCTCGTCATGACAGAAGTAATTGAGTTCGTCAATTAATTAATTTATAAATACATTTAAATGAAGGAAATCATTATGAATGATGTTTCAACAGGCCAGAACACACTATTTTCAGTCTAAAATAATTTAGGTTGGTTGGTTGGTTCCTCAGTTTAGGGGCTGCGACAACGCGGTCATGTAGCCCCATGTACTTTGGGTGTGTGTAGAATCTGTCTGATAACCGGTGTTAATTGTGATGACTGTATTAGTGTGTGTTTCGGTTTCTTAATTCAAGTAAGGACTGCATACTTTGAATTTTTCAAGTAGTTCCTACTTTTTCCGCCAAACGCCACTGTCAACAACTACTAGTTCAGAACTTGGCTACTAGACGCCACCGTAGTCGGCTCCTGGCGACGAACGTAGAAACCTGAGCGTTGTTTACATTTTAACCTAATTTAGCTTCACACAGGTGTAATTAGTGGAAGGTTCTTTCACATGTGATAAATCTATGACATGGGACTGCCGGCTTTACTTCCCCTCAAAAGGAAGGCATACTGAGGCATTTTTAACGCTCTTAAAAATCCGACGACTTCGGCCGGGTTTGAACCCGCGATCTTGGGCATAGAAGCTCAGCATGCTACCAACTACGCCACCGAAGCCCCTAAAAAGAATTTAACCAAGTATGCTTGATAATACAAGGTAGAGTTTGAAAGGTGTTGCAAAAACATTTCCTGGGCACAATTAGAAACAAAATTGGACATAAGTTCTAGCCTAGCTAAGGAACGCAGGAGCAGGCAATAATCAAAGAATATCTGGATGGAAAAGCCGCGCTAACAGTATTGTCAACCCAGGTCTAACACATTGTTATCCAGGCGCGCGCTACTCTATTCCTTACTGCGGACAGGGCAACTGAAGTACACCTAGCATGAGAAGTAAGATGGAACAAAATACGTGTAATTTTAATTACTTGTCCATCCATCAACCTCATCGTCACTACTTTCACTGCTATCATTGTCAATTTTACTCGTATTACTATCGTCAACAGACTCGTCTGAACTGATTATCGCACTGTCAGTTCTGCGCGCGCCAATACAATATATACGCGGTACCGGTAACTGAGTGTTATAAAACCTCACTTCCAGTACCGAAGCATTATCAAGACAACAATATACCTATCTGCATTTCGTTGAACAAAGACCTTAGTTCGTAAATAACACGTAGTATTTTGATGAATGAACGGCAGAGAGGAGAAAATTACACAAGAATGAAGCACTGTAAGAAAACTTTAATTTACGTTGCCGGTTGTCCGCGCACCAATACAAAACTACGTAAATTAACGTAGCCCGTCATCACCCAGTAGTAGTCAAAATTCGATCGCTAACGGGAGTTTAAATAGTCCATAAATCTCTTCTTAGTATAAAAAGAAAATAATTTATGTTCAAAGGAAGCCAAGCAGTGACGATATCAGTGAAAAAGTCGAAAAAAAACAAAACAGGCGAACGTGCACTTTTTAAGCTTACGCTGGGCAAACCGTTAAAAATATCAATATACTATGAGTTTAACAATTGTTCAGCATTAAAAGTTCTACAAAAAAAGTCCGCGAGAGCATATCTCTATCTTCAGTACATCGCCCACTATACGTGTTTTTAGATTGGACGGGAGGGGGGTTAGTGTTGCATGCACCTCGCCATTAAATTACGTCTGACAAGAATTCGTTGCTCATGCTATCTCGATGATAATTATAATGGATAGTCCAGTCAGTGATTTTAACCCATCAAGCCGAGACTTAAAACGGATATAGGCCTAGGTCGTAGTTCATTGACATCGGGGGAAAAAAGCGCTTGTCACGAAATACATTCATAACTGTTTCCGAGCGAAGCTAGTATAAACAATACTAAATTTAAAATATTTTGTCGCCAAAGTGCCTACATCTACCGACAAAATCGCTAAATTGGCAATACGAACAAAATGCTCAAAGCCCGACAAAATGGCGTAGTTGGCTCCCGCGCAGAAGACGAACGGAAAGGTTGCCACATCATGCGTTCAGTTGAGCTTGAGAAGGCACTGCTCATTGGCTGAGCATTATCAACAGTAGCGAGCGATAACTTCCCGCGAAATTCGAAAGTATTGCTTCCACTTTTACGTGATATAGCCAAACTGAGAAAAATTCCTGATTAACAAAGAAATTCCCTGATTTTTCCCTGATTATTCCAGAAATACATAATTCCCTGAGAATTCCCGGTTTTCCCGGGTCGTAGACACCCTGAAATCTAATAACACAGCTCCCTCTCATTCGCGCACCCTCAAATGCCAACTGGCTGCACCAGGATTCGATCCTGCAACCTTGGGCACAGCAAGCAAGAACGTTACCGCTGAGCCACGCAGCCAGCCAAAGGTACTGATGACCAAGATGTCCCAAGCCCCTACAATGTATTATTATCAACAAGAACGACAACACAAGAATGTTTGAGGAAGTAAGAAAGTTATCTGTACATACACAATGTGTCGACGTAACATAAGCGTGACACGACTACAGTATAATTTTATTGCTCAGATATTGTTCCACGCCTAGGCACTTGTACTTGTAACTCGCCGAACTATAATATTTGTGACAAGAGGAAGACAACTCCTTCCTGTCGTCAAATCGTCCCCTTCTCCCTCCGCCCTGTCAGCGTGTTCATCATATTCCTTGCGCAAGAGATCTTGTGAAGCAGCGCCGCTATCCCTACCACTCTTTTCAAAACAATTCCCAAACAAATGCTGTCGATTCCATTAACCCGATTTTAATTCTGAAAAATGCATTGGAATCAGGAAATAAATCTCAGTTTTTGTATTACCAGGATTTTTTCATATATTATGTAGAAATAAAAAACTGTTAGTAACATTTTTGTTTTTCACATTTTGGAAAATGCATCGAATTAATATCAATTCAATTGCAGTCTAGTATACATAGTGGTTTTCAGATCGCAAATACGAGCTTTCGTTCAAGAGAAAACTGAAAAAAGAAATTGTCTCACTTTGGTGCTGCTACGTGGTGTCAGAATTACAAACTAAAAAACGGGACATTTAGCCTTAAGGCATTAATCTTTCCCATAGCTACATATGGTTGCGAAAGCTGGACCATAAGCAAACGAGATAGGAAGTATATTGATGCTTTTGAGCTCTGGTGTTGGAGAAGGATAATGCGTATTCCTTGGACAGCCAAGAAGACGAATGTATGGGTATTTAAAAAAATCAAACCAGATCTATCTCTTGAAGAAATGATAACAAGATTAGAGCTGTCATATTTTGGACACGTTATGAGACGTTTTGATTCGTTGGAAAACACAATTGTAACCTAACATTTGTAGGTTATAGAGACTCCTAGTTTCTTTCTGTTTATATTTTTTGTTTGTTTTATAGGGTTGCCAGCCATGGACACTTGTCGGTGGGCCGCCATGGAGAATCTTGTGTGGTCTATGCCCATTGGATTCTACTTTTGGTGCTCTATCGATAGGTGGCCTTCGCTGGTGGCATGAGGTGGCTTTGGCTGGTCAATAGGTGCCATGATCATAGGGCAAGTTACCATGGTGATGATGTTGATTTTGGTTGGAATGCTAGGAATGGGAAGCTAATTTTTTTTTGGTGAATGGATTGTATAGCTCTTAGTGTAGAGTATTGTATGTAGGCTGACTTATGGAAGAGTTAATGTTCTGGTGTTTAGTATTAGAAGAAGGAAAGAAAGCCATGTTTAAGAAAATGCAAGAGGAGATCGTCTCCAAAGCCTGGAAATGACACTTGGTGGCATTTTCAAGAATACGGTGACTTTGGTCTGTGTCTGGGCTGTTTCTCTGTCCACCGAATCGAAGGCTTTCTTGAAGTCTATAGACGATACCACAATTTTCTTACCACTCAGCATTCTGTGGCGGAGTATTGACTTCAGGTTGAATATCTGTTCAATACAGGAGCGGCCTTTCCTAAACCCTGCTTGGTATTCCCCCAGTTGTTCATCTAAAGTCGCCTCTATTTTATTCAGAAGCAATTTTGAGAGGATCTTATAGGCGATGTTAGTTGTAACACATCCTGTATCCTTCGGTAACAGTTACTTCCATCTCGGCCAGTACCAGGTTGACCAAGAGTAACCACCCGACAGCAGGACCGATATCTGGCCTGAACCGCCCAACGAAATCGGAGTGCACTTGCAAGACAATTGTCAGCGGAGCTTGCAGCCATCTCAGGGGATGCCGTTTCCCGGCAAACTGTGTACCGGAGACTCATAACAGCAGGGCTATTTGCCAGACGTCCAGCGGTGTGTGTCCCGCTCACTCCAGCACAGAGACGGGCCCGTTTTCTGTGGAGCCGTCAACGTCGAAACTGAACCATGAATGAATGAAGGCATGTGCTTTTCACAGATGAATCCCGCTTCAGTTTTCAGAACGATTCTCGTCGCACATTAATCTGGAGAGAACCGGGTAGCCGATACAACCACAGGAACATCGTGGAACGGGACCAGTATGGTGGTGGTGGCGTCATGGTGTGTGGCGGCATCATGTTGAATGGCCGTATGGACCTGCACATCTTCATGGGTGGTCCGAGGAACACTGTGAATGCTCGGAGATACAGGGATGAGGTACTGAGATCACATGTTCGACTCTTCAGAGATGCGGTTGATCCAGACTTCCTCTTAAAGGACGATAATGCCCGACCTCACTGCGCTGCTCTGGTGGATGAATTTCTGGCTGTGGAAGACATTCATCGCATGGACTGGCCAGCGAGGTCTGAGGATCTGAATCATATAGAACATGCCTGGGATGCATTAGGGAAAAGAATTGCATCCCGTCAACCTCCACCAAGGACCCTCCAAGACCTTCGCATCGCCATTCCGGAGGAATGGAATCGACTGCCACAGGAGCTCTTGAACCATCTGATAGAGAGCATGCCACGTCGCTGCGTAGCATGTGTGGCTGTTAGGGGTAACCATACACTCTATTAACAGCATATTTTGTTGTGGAAGACATTGCCAAGTACGGTTAGTTGTTGTCAAAGGTGTACCTTAGCTATCAGAACCTTTCTGACACTTTATTTTTGGACAAGTTGTGTGACATATGGTGTGTGATTCAGCTTCCGTTGGTTCAGCAATCCATCTGACATTCCTAACAGGTGGTATGGCCTCGTTGAGTGATTATGCTCAACTTTTGGACACTAGTGTAGTCTGTTGTGCCCATTATTTGTATTATTTTTCCTATGTTTCTGATCTTGGTTATCAAATAACTTAATATCAACATATTGTAATTAAGCCCGATTTGTTTAAACTTTATCTGAGTTCAGTAACCCAACTCCTGATGTCGTACTCCTTTCTCTGTCAAATAGGTCAAACTTTGCCTCATCCTTTTCTGCGCCGCTCTACTCCCTAGGATGAATTGTGCTCCTCAATACTCCATTATTTATCCATATTTTGAATTAAACAAATTCAATAACTTATAAAATCTATATAGGAAAGCATATGTGGGATATACACCAATGGACAGGAAAAGGGTAGAAACACAAAAGGACAAACAATGAGAGGCAGGTGTGGGTGGCATGGCAGTAGAAATATCATCATCTGTAACCGTCTACAGCTAGCCGGGTGCAGTATATGAGCGCTCGCCATCGCTGTCTATCCAGGTAGACTTCTTCATCCAGGATCCATTGCCAGTCCAATCCTTGGCCTTCCAGATCTTGTTGAACCTTACTGATCCACTTCTTCCTTGGTCTACCTCTTGGTGTCTAGTCTTTGATCTCCTTATCCAACCACCAGCGGGCTGTTCTCTGATTGTCCATCCTCTTCAGAAGTCCAAACCATCGTAGCCTGGCATTGGTTACGGATTTACAGAGTGATTGGATGATGCCTACTTGACATCGTATCTCTTCATTTCTAATCCTGTCTCTCTTTGTTTTCTGAACTATTATCCTTAAAAACGTCATTTCCATTGCTTGAAGCTTACTTGCTGGTAGAGACGCATGTTTCAAGGCTGTAGGTGGTGATCGGCGGAAAGAAACGTTGGTACAGAACCACCTTAGCACTTAATGAAATTTGTTTAGCCCAGAGAAGGTTTCTCACTTTCTGTATTCTGTGCGAGATGTCTGCAGATGAACGGTTGTCTCGAGATACTATACTTTCAAGACAAAGGTTTGTAATTTTTTTTCAGGATTAGGGAATAACCCATCTCATTGGGGGTACAATCGTGTTGACAGACTGAAAGGCACCAAACCTTTGTTTATTAAGGCAACACTGAAAAATGGCTTCAAACACCATTGTAATACTTTCAATATATTGAAAGCAATCCACTTCTTCGAACTTGTTACCATTGAGAGTTAAAGTTACGTGAATGTCTTGTCTACTTAGAGATATAGAGGGGGAAATATTACCATTAAAAGGACAAGGACAATCTCCACAGCTGGACATTCTGCTGCCTTCAAAGATGAGCATTCATGCCATGAATCTAATAAATAGCTCTTCAATGCTATATATTGTCCACAATGAGCTCAATTCGACCTTCCGGACTCATCAGGAGGGTTACTACCAGTTCTTCTGTCGCCCAAGATAGCGCATAACAAGGGAACATTTTTCAATTAGATCTTCTGTCTCTAGGTGGATGGAGTAGGATGAAGTGGAAACCAGATAAGTACAGGGAAAGAATAGTGGGAAAGTAAAAAAAAAAGGGGGAGTAAAACTGAGGACGGGATGAAAAAGTACCAATGCACAGGTCATCCTTCATTTTCTGTCCATTGATAGACAACATAATAAAACAAATCTTCAGTTTTGGGGCACTAGGAACTCTTCAAAGTAGGCAGGATTCTAATTACATTAACTGGTTTTGAACTAACAAGGTTTTACTGTGTTACAATTTTGAAGCACTTCAAATTATTAATTGAAATTTCAATCAATATACTGTAATACATCTTCACTAGCACGAGCATATTTTTCAAAAATATTAGCAACAGAACCACATTCTGAGAGGAAGAAAACCTATTGACAAAACAGAAGAACTAAATTGGCTAAGCCTATGTATAATTGATTGCAGTGGTCCAATGTTAGAAAGAAAGAAAGAAAGAAAGAAAGAAAGAAAGGAAGAACGAAAGAAAGAAAGAAAGAAAAAAAGAAAGAAAGAAAGAAAGAAAGAAATACCTGCCTATGACAATGAATGAATATATTTTGATAATTATGAACTTCTACTGTACCTCTAACTGAACATGATACTCTTCTTCAACCTGCTTGAGAACCCGCTTTTGGTCGGTGATGATCGTATCCTTGCGCGTGACAACAGCCTCCAATTCAGCTACCCGAGCATTAACCGATTCGAGAGAAGAGTTGCGAGATTCAGTCAACTCTTGCAGACCTAATTTATGTATGGAGAGAAAAAAATAATAATAGAACACTGCAATTGTAACCAGCATAGTGGCAGTTTCACCAAGACTCAACAGATGCAGGGATAGCATAGCATATACAGAACAGAGGTCACCAACTTAACATCAACACTATTCTGTGGATCTGAAGTGGCAATTAATCCAGGACTTCTCCTAGATATAATAATCTGGTGACTACAATGGGAATCCCTTATTTCAAGAATAATTTAATTTTTAGGTTTCATGACTGAAGGGACATCAACCAAACTTAAAAGGTTATAAAAAAGCCACTCCGCACAAGCCATGGAGGCCTATAGAGCACAGGAAGGTTAAGACTAGGTATCAGTAATATAATTTTTCATGGTTATTTAAATTCTATAGCATATAGACCCAGGCAACTCCATTTGTGGTGGGTAAGGGAAAAACCTGCAGACTTGGCAGGCCCAGTTATAAGTCCACAGGGGATATCAAGTTGCTTCTTCAAACATGATTAGTGCCACTTGTACATGTTGCAACCTTGAAACGAGGAGTAACCCCAGCTCGCAGGTAATCATTATTTATCATACAGTATGATGCATAGTACTGTGTTGTACTTATAGCTTTTAATAATCACAACAGATTACTTGTAGTTTATTTCCGAATATTAGTTTACATTATTCTACTGTACTCTTGGGGTTTACTGTTGAAGTGTATCACGGTGTATCACCTTCAAAGATTAGTTTTTTGGGGGAGGAAGACTGTTTTTGTTGATGGGATAGTCATTTCTAAGTTCTTCAACATTAAAATAAATATTTCTTTTATCGGTGCTTAATGCCTTAATATGTATATCAGTAACAATTACCACACTTGCTAAGTTTTCCAGTTTTATATCTCAAAATACTCGACCTTGGTTGAAATCCCTTTTTAATTGTGTTGACAGTTCTATACATCTTGCAGAATGTTCCTGTTTCTGTAGTCATCTTGGATTCTATTTGTTGTCTCAGGTGGACATTTTTCTTTCTACGAATTAATTTACTACCAGTACATTCTTTCTGTTTTTCTCTGTAGAGTTCCTCAACAGCTGTATTCTTATTAGACTGCAGCCACTTACGACGCCAAATTGCCACTCCATTAACTGCATCTTGACATACCTCATCGAACCATTTCTTTTTCTTATTAACACCTTTTGGCATCAATTTCATGGCTACAGTTGTCATGATTTGTTTCGCGTTTTTCCACATTCGTTCATAAATTTCATAATTTGTTTCATCAATCTCTTCTATAGGATCTTCCCCCAGAATATCAAATCTGTTTTGTAGGCACCGATAACATAGATGTTAGGTCCTTTTAAACAACGATTATCATCATCATCAAATCTGTTTGTAATTTCTGCATTATACTTTAATCTTTCATTCTCCTGCTTCAGTTTCTCAGTGTCAAATTTGCATCTTTCCTCAGTCCTTGACATACATGAAGTGTTCAATTTAATTTTAACAGAAGCAATTATATTATGATCAGATCCCATCTCAGCTCCTCTGAGATGTTAGGCCCCTTAAAACAACAATTATCATCATCATCTCCTCTGTACAGACAGTGGTGGCTACGCTCGCTAAAGCGCAGCAACTCGGTAGACGCGTAGGTTCGAGCCCCACCGTCGGCCGTCCTTGAAATGGTTTTCCGTGGTTTCCCATTTTCAACTCCAGGAAAATGCCGGGACAGTACCTTCTGACCTTCCACATCCTTGCCCAGTTTCATTCACCATCATTCATTTCATCTCTCACTAACTCCTCTCATGAGGTTGGCTTCAGAAAGGGCATCCGATCATAAAAACCATTCCCCACAAAGACTTCCATCGCATCTCATCCCTGACCCCGTTGAAAAAACGGGAATAATAAGGGGTAGATATACATACATAAGTTTTCCGACAGGTTTTCTTGTATTTTGTTTTTTGGAGGACAGAGACTGTCTGTGGGTGTCACTGTAGGTTTGGTAATGTTTTGTAGAGCTATTTGTGCATACAGTATTTGGATTTGATGATGCTCGCTTGACGAGCAAAACATATAATTTTTCTTCTTCTTCTTCTTCTTCACTAGTTTGTAACAATATATATAAATCTTAATCACATGTAATTTATTTCAGGTTATTTTTCACATATATCAGTTATAGCTTTTAGTATAATTTTTGTGTTGACCGACTGAAAGATACAATATTAATCAGAAATTAATGCGAGATATAATCAAGGATGCGAGCAAATACAGTAAAATCATATGGACCATTCCATAACAAAAATGATCATGTAACTTCTTCTTCTTCAGCAGCTTTTGTATCATCTGGCTGCAGGGTCCGCTACATGGATATGCTGTCTCCATACATTTCTGTCTCGGCTGTGTCCAGGCGAAGAGGTCTGAGGTCTTTGTGTAGCGTATGGGCACATTGTTGCCCCGGTCGGCCATTTGGTCTTTTGCAGACGACTTGTAGATTGTAACCAGTCTTTGCAATTGTGTTGGCTTCTGCACGCAGTACATGCCCAAATCATTGCATACGGCCCTAACACACTAGTGATCTTTAATCCTACGGTCGCAAGTGACACCAGTTGTTGTTAGCGACTTCATCCAGGCAGCATTGATTCTTGTATTGTCATCTTCGTCAAAGGATACATCACAGACAATGATTAGTATTCCTTTCTGCCCTGTCAATCCCTTTTTCTATTGGATTTAACTAGTACATGTTTCGAAACTCTAAGATTTCTTCCTCAGATAGTTATACTTAGAACAAACATGTAGACATAAAAATTGGTATAATATTCAAACTTCACACACATATCTAAAGGCATATTCTGATATTTGCAAGCTATTACTTTTTAGAACGTACATCATATATACACATTAAAAAACTTTCTAAAATACAAAGCGTCCATTGTTTGAGATATTGGATCCAAGATATTTGAATTTTGTCACTCGTGACAGATCTTCCCCATTTACTTGGATGGTTCCGGATTTTTGTGTGTCTTAATGACATGTATTCCACTTTCCTTGCATTGTGGCGCAGGCCATAGAGTGCTAGTCGATCGCTCCAGGCTTGGGTTTGAAGCTGCAGAGCTTCCTTGTTCTTGGAGGCTAGCATAATCTCATCGGCATAGAGCAAAAGTCCATGGTACAGGTCGTTGCAGGTCTGATGTCACAGTATTCATCACCAGGATGAACAAGAATGGTGACAGGGCGGAACCTTGATGGATACCAACAGTGAAAGGAAATCCTTTGGATGCTTCTAAGGCTGCTTGTACGTGGCCACTTGGTTCTATATAAAGAAGCTGCTCCCATTTTACCAGATATTCTGGCATGCCATGCCTTCAAAGCGCTATCCAAATAAGATTGTGTGGTACCCAGTTGAAGGCCTACTCGAGGTCCAGTGATGGGAGATGGAGTGGCTGGTTATTCATACAATATTTCTCTACTAAGAGTCATACAGCATGAATTGCATCAGTAGTGATGCAATTCTTCACAAATCCAGCTCGTTTTCTTGTGATTTTGATGATCTTCCGAATCGTCTTGTCTAGAACACGCTCAAAGACCTTCATGGTGTATCATAGGACACAGATTGGGCGATAATTAGCACATTCAGCTGGACTTCCTTTCTTTCTCCATTGCTGGTCAGTGGGAATTCATCCCTCTTTACTGATCTGATTAAAGAGTTGTGCTAAGGGGCCGCCCACATATAACCTAATCAGAAAGAAGGGGGGGTTCGAATCTTATGATTGCGTTGATGACGTGTGGGGAGGGGGCCTAAATTAAATGAATGCGTAATCACTTAAGAAATATCAAAAAATCATCTCTTTTTACGTGGCTTTCCAGCAGCGCTGACAGAAAGTACAAGCGAAGCAACTATGCGGCGAGATGTAGGGGTCTCCATACACCACTCTAGTTGGCTTGGCTTCCCGTTCGCATGTGCGCGGCCTGGCTCCTAGCTGGTGCATCGAAGGTTGCTCGAGGCCATCCATTGAGTTTATTGTTGCACCAGCGATTTTAGTTCGGTTTCTTCGTTACCGAGAGGGTGCATCAACACGGTGCCAAACAAGACAAAGGAAGGTGATTGGCAGAGCTGCTTAGATCTTGTGCTGCAGCTCATCCAGTGAAGACCATCGCTAAAGCACATGACAAGGATAACATTTTCTGGCGCGCTACTAACAATGCCTAATTTGGGTTTGCCGACAGAATAAAAATAAGCAGTCTGCAGGAAAAGTTTTGCACACCGTCTTTTGGGATGCAGAGGGTGTAATTCTGACAGAATTTCTTGAACCACGCAAACCATAAATGCTGTCTCTTATGTTGAAACGCTTCACAAGCTTCGTCGTGCATTGTGCGATAAATGTCCTGGAAAGAACATTATCCTGCAACACCAACACACACCCCCACAGTGCTAGTTTCACCAGCATGAATATTACAACAATAGGAAGTTATGTCGCATCCTCCCTACAGTTCCGACTTACCAGCGCTATGAGACGAACAAGGACATGAAGAGAGCAGCGTATTAGTGCCTTCAACGAGCCAGAACAGACTTCTAACTTCCACCACAGTTGGAAAAATGTGTCTAAAGGAATGGAGTGATAAACAAGTAGTTCCGTAGAGAATTATACAGCCTATTTTCATATATCCGACTTATGTTATTTGCCTCTATCAACATACAAAATTTCAGTTTGATTGCTGTAATAGATTCGTAGATATTGAGATCCGTCTAAATATTTCGGAAGGTCACCAGGTTGGATTTTTATATATGTAGGTCTTATAGTTATGTACCATTACATGAAGATTATTGTGTAGGTGTAGTATTCAAACTCCAATCGCATGATTAGGATACAAGAAACAAAAACGAGATTTACAAATTTCGCACAGCTGCCATCTTGTGGTTATGAAAACAATTGAAAATAATTAGATGCCAGTGGATTAAAATGTGCATAAGCATTTACCGTACCAAGTTTCACTGCACTCAGATGGTTAAATCGCGAGAAACGTCCATTTAAATATTTATATTTCGCGGCGGCGCCATGTTGGATTTGTGCTCACCAGGATATTAAAGTCCCATAGGTGAACTTATGTTCATAGCCTCTATGGACATAGAAAAAAATTAGTTTGATTGCTGTAATAGATTCGTAGATATTGAGAACCGTCTAAATATTTCGGATGGTCGCCATGTTGGATTGTTATATGTATAGGCCATCTAGTTATGTACCATTAAATGAAAATTATTGCGTAGGTTCATTATTCAAACTTTTACTTCTCCCTCATGATTACGACACAAGAAATAAAAACTTAATTCTAAAATTTTGCACAGCCGCCATCTTGAGGTTGGAGGTTGGTTCCTCAGTTTAGGGGCTGCAACAACACGGTCATGTAGCCCCGTGTACTTTAGGTGTGTGTAGAATCTGTCTGATACATACATACATATCCCACGTCGTTCCATCTATTAGATGGGTCAGCGAATGAGGCCCCTCCACCAATTTCTGTCTCTGTACTTCTCTTCTTCTTCGTCAATGCTGTCCAAGTCCTGGCCCAATCGTTGGATGTCATTTCTCACCATGTCTGCATATCTCCTTCTTGGCCGTCCTCTTGGTCTTCGGTCATGAAGCTGCAGTTCATACATTTGTTTTGGAATTCTGGTAACATCCAACCTTCGCATATGGCCAAACCACATGAGCCTTTTCAAGGTTATTTTATCCTGTAGATTGTCGACCTGAACCAATTCTCTGATATGCTCATTGCGAATTCTGTCTTTTCTTGTCTTACCAACCATGGCTCTGGCAAATCTCATCTCTGCTGCCTGAATCCTTCTCTCATTTTTCTTCCTCATGGTCCAAGTTTCACAGCCATAGGTCAAAATTGGCACATAATAAGTCTGATAGATCGCTCGTTTACATTGCAGAGGCACTTTCTGGTTCCATATGAGGTCTTGAACAGCTCTATAAAATGTACCTCCAGTTGAAATCCTGTTGGTGATTTCTTCATCAATGGTACCTGTTGCTGATATCACACTTCCCAGATATTTAAATTTTTGAGAAAATCTAAGCTGTCTGCCATGAATTTCAATGGAACCCTCCGGTTGGCCGTTTCTCTGCATAACTAGCACCTCACTTTTTTCTACGCTAAACATAAGACCATATTCCTTTGCTCTTTCTGTCCATGGTTTGATCTGTTCTTGCAATTTCAATTCTGTCTGATAACCGGTGTTAATTGTGATTACTGTATTAGTGCGCATCTTGAGGGTATGTAAACAATTGAACAAAATTAGATGCCAGTGCATTACAATGTGTCTAAAAATTTACTGTACCATATTTCACTGCGCTCAGATGGTTAAATCACGAGAAAAGACTACTGAAATGTTTCAACTTCGCTTGGCCGCCATGTTACTTTTGTACTTTACAGGTTTTTGAAAGTTACATAGATTTATTTATTATTTATCGTATGGCTTTTAATGCCGGGAGTGTCCGAGGACATGTTCGGCTCGCCAGAGGCTGTAGCTGCTTCAAGCGGACACCACTAGGGTGAGCTACAAGGTCCGTTCAATTTCAAGTAGTTCCAACTTTCGCTACCAGATATCTATGATACCTAGTGGTGAACGTTGGAACTTTGAAGAGCGTTACAATGAAATCTAACCTAGAAATTTAGCTCCACACAAGTTTAGTCTGTGGAAGGATCTTTTACATGCCATAAATCTATGACATGGGACCGCCGGCTTTACTTCCCCTCCGAAGGAAGGCATACTGAAGGATTTTAACGCTCTTAAAAAATCCGACGACTTCGGCCGGGTTTGAACCAGCTATCTTGGGCACAGCAGTTCAGCATGCTGCCAACTATGCCACCGAAGCTACTAGTTACAATGATGAACTTGTAATAGTGCCCTTTATCACTGTACACGAGCCTCCGTGGCTTAGGCGGCAGCACGCCGGCCTCTCACCGCTGGGTCCGTGGTTCAAATCCCGGTCACTCCATGTGAGATCTGTGCTGGACAAAACGGAGGCAGACAGGTTTTTCTCCGGGTACTCCGGTTTTCCCTGTCACAATTCCATTCTAGCAACACTCTCCACTATCATTTCATTTCATCTGTCATTCATTTAATCATTGCCCCAGAGGAGTGCGTCAGGCCTCGGCAGCCGGCACGTTCATATCCTCGCCGCAAGATGGGGGCTTCATTCATTCCATTCCTGACCCGGTCGGAGACTGGAAGCAGGCTGTGGATTTTCATTTTCATCACCGTACACAATTTCAAGGCGATATCAGAAATAGTTTCGGAGATATACAATGCCGGTGAAATATTTCGCACAGCCGCCATCTTGAGGTTATGTAAACGATTGAACTAAATTAGATGTCAGTACATTATAATGTGTATAAACATTTGCTGTACCAAGTTTCATTGCGTTTGAATGGTTAAATCACGAGAAAAGTCTATTTAAAAGTTTGAAGTTCACTTGGCTGCCATGTTCGTTTTGTAGTTAAAAAAGGAAGATTGTAGTTTTACGTGACCGTGAATCTTGTGATTATGAGCCACGGGACCTCCTTTTTACGTGGAATCCGAACCACAGGACATGGCATTTCTCTTCGAAAATCTCACATGCATTGACCGGGAATCGAACCCGGACCGCCTTGGTGAGAGGCATACAGCTAGACCACTGAGCCACCACGCCCCCGTTTTGTAGTTAACAGGTGTTTGAAAATCTCATAGGTGAACTGTTAGTGGTGCCCTTTATCACCGTACAAAATTTCAGGGTGATATCGGTAATAGTTTCGGGGATATAGAATGCCGGTGAAATATTTTGCACAATGACAATTCTAATGGGGGGGGGGGGGTCTCCGCCCAATCAATACAAAAAAAATAATATTTTGCACAGCCGCCATTTTGGATTGGTGAGACGTAATAACATTTAAAGGGCACGGTCGGGGTCGGCCGAAATGGTCCTATGACCTTACCTAGTTTCATTGAAATCGCTCCAGCCATTTAGAAGTTATTAGGGGGTGACACACACGCGGACAAAAGGTGATCTCATAAGCCTATTTTTTCAAAAATTTATTTATTTAATCGTATCAGAAAACATATAACAATGTGATATTTACAAATATACACCATTACACCAATAATTGGTACTATAAGTACAACATTTCGTTTGGCTAAACCTCCAAAAATGAAATTTATATGTAAGGTGACCAGTATCTTGCCAATTCACATGCTTCTTTGGTGGCCTCTAATACATACTGAGGAGAGCATGTCGTCGGGCATTACTTGCACCTGGTTTGCTCTTCACCGCATTCGCATAGTGTGGAGTCGCATGCAAAACCCCACTTTTTCATGTTATTCTTGGATCTGCCAACACTGGACCGCAGCCTATTTAGTGCCTTCCATGTCGAAAAATTTTCTTCATGACCTGGAGGCAAGCTTGCAGATGGTACCATGCTATAGTGCAGTTCGATCTGGAACGCCATGAATTTATTCTGAATTTTGAAGGTGGTTCAGTTAGGCTTATTGTAGAACGAAGAAAACTTGTTCTTGATTTGAGCCTCGAAGTTACTGGAAGATACCCATGCAAATTATGGGTCCTCTGGTTTAATGCCTTAGATTTTTCTAGTCTGGCTGCAGATTCACGACGGATATCCGGAGGTGAAATACCAGCTAGACAGTAAACGTTTTCAAGTTGTGTAGATCTCAAACAACCTGTAATGATTCTGCAGGTCTCATTTAACGCAATATCCACTTGAGTAGCATGTCTGGATCTGTACCAGACGGAACACGAATATTCTGCAGCTGAGTAACATAGGGCCATAGCTGAAGCTCTTAAGATGTTAGGCTGCATTCCCCATATTGTACCAGATAATTTCCTTGACGAAACTTTCCTCTTGGTGTTCAAGCAGTGTGTCCTGAAGGTCAGTGTTTGATCAAGAGTTACTCCTAGATATTTGGGACTGAAGCAATGTTCTAGTTGTGTACCTTCCCAGTTCACCTGCAGTTTCCTTGCGGACTGTCTGTTCTTCCGGTGAAAGGTGCAGACTTGTGTTTTCGATGGATTTGGTTTCAGCTGGTTCTCTTGGTAAAAATAACCTAGGTCTTGTGGGGCATGGGAGAGTTTCTCTTCAACCTGTTCAAAACTTGAGTCTCGAATTTATAGACAGAGATCACCTGCATAGATGAAACTTTTCGTTCCTACCAGACAAGGTTGATCGTTAGTGTAGATGTTGAATAGTATAGATGGTAGCATGCTTCCTTGTGGAAGACCATTCTTCAGATTCTTCCATCTACTACACTGTCCTTGAAAGTCAACAAAAAATCTTCTATTCTGCAGAAAGCACTCAAATCATTTGAGTGAGTTGATAGTCCTTTGTTATACTATAAAGTTCACTTAGCAGTATACGGTGGTTTACTGTGTCATAGGCTGATGTCAAGTCGACAAAAACTACCCCTGTGATTGTGTTGTTTTCATAGCCATCTTCTATATACTGCGCGAGATGTAGTATTTGGGAAGTACAATTTCTCTCTGGTCGAAAGCCTGCTTGTACTGCTAAAAGCAATGGTTCCACCTTTTCAGAAAACCTGTCCAATCATTCGTTCTAGGATTATGAACAGATGGCATAGCAAAGAGATCGGTCTGTAGTTCTTAGGATCATTTGCATTCTTCCTAGGCTTGAGTATAGCTAAGACTCGTTTTTTCTCCATAATTTAGGTACTTTGCAGTTGTTGATGCAATTATTGAATAAATCCAAGAGCCACTGTTCACAAGCATGGCCAAATCTTTTGATTTGGTCGATGCAGATATCATCAAGGCCTGCCGCCTTACCGCTTTTGCATTTATTAAAGGCTCTGTTCAAATCATTCAGGGTTAAGCGATTAGAAAGAATACTGTTCTTCTGATAGCTAACTTTTTCAACTTTTCCTTTTGGTTTGCCTTCAGATTTACTTGGTTTGCCACTTTTAATGAGCTGATTGGTAATTTGGTTGGCAGATATGTTTGTCATTACTAAGACGTCTGAGTAACCTCCAAGCATTGTTACTATTTCTTCCCATATCTAGCTCTTCCAGTTATCAAAAGTAATTCCAGTGCACAAAAACGGTTCAAAAGATGAATTAGATAACTATCGTCCTATTACCTTACCAACTGGTATTTCAAAAATTGTGGAAAAAGTCATGTATAAGAGACTGATAAGTTTTATAGAAAAAAAAGAAAGAAATACTATCAAACTCACAACATGGATTCAGAACGGAAAGATCTACACAGACAGCAATTTAAGAATGTAGTAATAGTATACTGAAATTAATTGACAATAAGGAACATGTAACTGGGCTATTCTTGGATTTATCGAAAGCATTTGATGTTGTTAACCATAAAATTCTCCTTACAAAACTGAATCAATATGGTATTAGAGGTCTAGGTAATAAATGGATAGAGTCTTACTTAACAAGGCGTAAACAAGTCCAACCCCTCCCCCACCTGGTGGGAGACGGGCAACGGCATGAAGTAGGGGATTGCCTGTAGGGGTGAAGTACAGTGGGGACTTTGTGTGCCCCGGGACCACTGCGGTAGCTGTGAAGGCTCTATGGGAACCCTGAAAAGTGACGGCTGACGGGGCTCTGGTGAAGCTACGATAGGCCTAGCAAGCCAGTAGTGGATATCATATTTGCTTTCAAAACAGGAACAGGCCTTGGAAAGGACGGATGCATACAACGACGACCCGGACATGCTAATAGACTACGAGTTGGGACATTAAACATACAGACACTGACAGGAAAGGTGGAGGAGATTGTAGATGTGATGGAGAGAAGAAAACTGGATATACTGGGCTTGGCAGAAACAAGATGGAAAGGAGAAGGTCGCAGAGAACAGAGGAAAGGGTACAGGTTGTACTGGAGTGGGAACAGTGAAGGAAGGAGCAGCGGAGTAGGAGTAGTTGTGAGAGATGGAATGAAGGAAGAGGTAAAGGGAATAAGTGACAGGATCATGAAGATCAGAGTAACTGTAAAGGGAAGAAGCCTGGAGATAGCCCAGGTATATGCCCCTCAAGTTGGATGTACAGCTCAAGAGAAGGAAGACTTTGAGGAGGAGTTACAACAGCAGTTGAATGGTCAGAGCATCATTGTCATGGGAGATTTGAATGCACATGTAGGAAGTGAAAGGCAAGGATATGAAAATGTATTGGGAGCAGAAGGATGGGGTAGCAGGAATGAAGAAGGGAGAAAGTTGCTGGATTTTTGCAAGAGAAACGGTTTAGTGGTAGGCAACTCCTGGTTCCGGAAGAAAGAAACCCACAAGGTAACGTGGTACAGCAGTGATTTAACAAAGAAATCTTTGGTAGATTACATGCTGTACGACTGGGAAATGAAGAGAAGTGTCGGAGATATAAAGGTAATACCATCAGAGGCCTTAGATAGTGACCACAGAATACTTGTAATGAACCTGGGAGTTGTTAAGGATAGCAAGAGGACAGAGTACCAGGAAAGGAGAATCAAAGTATGGAAACTCAAGGAACAGGAAGTCAAGGAAGAATTCCAGAAGATAATAAGGGAAAGGATGCCAACAGGGGAAGAGGAATGGAAGCAATTCAAGAACACTCTGGTGGAAGCTGCAGTGGCAGTATGTGGAAGAACAAGCAACAGAAAGCCGTGTAAAGAGACACCATGGTGGAATGAGAGAGTAAAAGAAGCTGTGTGAAGGAAGAACAAGGCTTTCAGAGTGTGGTTCCAGGAAAGAACTGATCTGGCAAGGGAAGATTATAAGATAAAGAAGAAAGAAGCAAACAAGATTGTCGCAGAGGAGAGGAAGAAGTGGATGGTAAAGTGGACAGAGATGAAGGAGGAAGACAGCAGAGGAAATAAGAAAGTACTTTATGGGATGGTCAAAAGTAAGAGAAGAGGTCTGCCGGAGGATGTGGTAATGATGGACAAAAACGGAAATGAGGTACACAACAAAGAAACACTCAAGACAGTGTGGAAAGAGTACTTTGAGGATTTGCTGAATCCAAATGGTCATAGGGAGGAAGACAATGTATTGGAAGATGGAGAAGACAACACAGGAATGGAAAAGGACCTGAATTGGAGAGAACTGGAGATGGCTATAGACAAGATGAAAGGAGGAAGGGCACCGGGTTTGGATGGAGTGTTGAAATGGTGAAGGCAGCAGGGGAGGTTGGGAAACAGTGGCTGTACCGTGTGATGAGGGTGATATGGAAGGAGAAAAAGACCCCAGAAGATTGGAAGAAAGGATTAATTGTCCCAATATTTAAGAAAGGAAGCAGAAAGGAGTGCAGAAATTACAGGGGAGTCATACTCATACCTCACTGTGCCAAGATATATGAAAAGATATTAGAAAGTAGAATACGAGCCAAAGTGGAGAGAAAATTGAGAGAGGAGCAGTATGGAATCAGACCTGGGAGATCAACAGTGGATCTCATATTCTCAGTGAGACAGCTCCAGGAACACCACTACGAATTTGGAGAGGATCTGTTGATGGCCTTCCTGGACATCGAAAAGGCCTATGATAGTGTGTGTAGGGAGAAGGTTTGGAAAGCAATGGAAAACATGGGAGTGGAAAAAGAGACTGTAGGCAGAGTGAAGGAGATGTATTGTGGAAGTGTGAGTTGTGTGAAAGTTGGAGGGGAAAGAACAGACTGGTTCAGACAAATGAGCGGCCTGAAACACGGTAGTGCGCTGTCACCCCTTCTCTTTATTGTGGTTATGGACGAGGTAATGACATGGATAGCAGGAAAGATAGGAGAAGATAAGATGAAAGCAATGGTGTTTGCAGATGATCTCATGGTCTGGGGAAACAAGGAGGAGGAAATTCAGGAGCAACTGAAGGCTTGGGAAGAAACAGTAGGAGAGTACGGATGGAAGTTCAACATCAGTAAATGTGAGATCCTGTTAACAACCAGGAAAAAGGACAGACCAATGAGTGGGATAACACTTGGAGGTGAACAGCTAAAGAAGGTGGAAAGTCTCAAGTACTTGGGAAGTATAGTGGAGGAAAATGGGAGAAATGACAAAGAGATTACGGAACGTGGCAGACAGGCAGAAGCATTTCTGAGAAGCATTAGGAGCTTAGTGTGGAATAAAGATGTCCCACAAAGAAGCAAGGAAGTGTTATACAGAAGCTACTATATCCCGATACTGACCTATGCTTCAGAAACTTGGACAATGAAGAAAAGAGACATAAGCAGAATACAGGCAGGTGAAATGAAGTTCCTGCGAAGTAGGATCGGAGTAACAAGAAGAGTCAGAGTGAGGAATGAAAAGGTCAGGGAAATGGTGAAAGAGGAGCCCTTGCAAGGTAGGATTGAGACATCAAGACTGAGGTGGTATGGACACTTAAAGAGAATGGATGAGAAGAAGATTCCCAAGAGGATACAAGAGATGCAGATGCAGAAGAAACGACCAAGGGGAAGACCAAGAGATAGATGGCTGAAAGGAGTGGAGGAATGTGTCAAGAAGAGAGGCGAGGACTGGACCAGAGTGACAGCGGAGAGGTGGTGGGAAGAAAGGACTAAGTGGCGAGGCTTATGTTCCAAACAGACCCAGCCTGGGGCTGGAAACTGTACAAGATGATGAAACAAATAGTAAGCTTGAGACTCAACGATGATGGAACCAAATTACTTAATGAAACATTGTCCAATGAGGGAATTATTAAATTTGGAGTACCCCAGGGATCGGTTTTGGGCCCACTACTCTTTCTTCTATATATCAATGATATAACACAGAACGTTCATTCTCATAAGGAAATTTTGTTTGCGGACGATACAACACTTGCAATAAAAGGTGAAACTAAGCAGGTCTTACAGCAGTCTGCTGACTCTGTTACAGAAGAGTTAACCAAATGGTCACAAGATAAACGCCTCATAATAAACTATAAAAAAAAACAGTATCTCTAAATGTCCACACTATACAGAATAGGAATCTTGCGAAGCCCAATATAACATTAAATGGTCATCAAATTGAAAATAAATCAGAAACAAAGTTTTTAGGACTATGGATACAACATGACTTGAAATGGAATAAACATATACAATATCTGAATACTAAACTGAACTCTATGTGCTTTGCGTTACGTATTTTGAAAACTTGCACAAGCATGCACACATTAAGGAGTACTTATTTTGCTTATTTCCATTCATACTTAAGATATGGGGTCATATTTTGGGGTATGTCACCGGATGTACTAAGCACGTTTAGGATACGAAAGAGGGCGATTAGAATTATGGCATATGTAAACACTAGAGAATCATGCAGACCTCTGTTTAAAGAGTTAAACATTCTCCCACTGCCCTGCATTCATATCTTTGAAAGTATTGTTTTTTAAAAAGAATTTACTGAATCAAGATGTTTTTCTTAAAACAAACAATGATGTTCATAGGCATAACACAAGACAAAATCAAAACATTCATATTTCACACACACACAAGCATATATCAAAAAAAACTTTTCACACAGGAGTTAAATTATACAATAAACTACCCCAGTACCGTAGATAAAATTTGCCCCAAAAATAAAAACTTTTGAAAGAATGTTGAAAGCTTATCCACAGTGCCATTGTTTTTACTCTGTATTTGAATATCTTAGTGTATAGAAACGATGAAAACTATAATTATATTTTACTTTTCTATTGTAATGAATTTATGTGTGAATTTAGTGAGGCTAGTCGAATTGAGGCTCCTGATATTTGTCTAGTTTATATAGTTCCTTCACGTTTAATTGTTTGTTTTATGATTTATACGTTGATTTTGGGCGATTTACTGTTGGTATTTAGTGTTTTATGGTGTTGTGAGAGCTCTTATAGCGATATTTGATAAATTTGTTACGCGTGATCTTTGTTTAGTCTGTTGCTTAGGAATAACTTGAACCAGGTTAGGTTATACATCTTCATGGTAATATTCCTTTGAATAGTTAAATTGAGACTTTGTGTTGTGTATTCATACGCCGTTAATCTATATAATGTCCAATTGTATCATCTGTCCGACAAATTATTGTGAACCGTTGTTCTGATTCATACGGCACGCAGGTTAGGGTTATGTGAGAAGATATCAACTAAACGGGGTCGACGTTGCTCCACGTCCGTAGGAATAACCTTAAAGAGCCCTACACATGACCCCTGGGTGGTGCTAAGAAAGCAACAACGTTGGCTGCTGGACCTAAAGCTACGCTTTCCGGATATTCCAGCAATTAGAAGATATAGCAATATGACTCATGGAAATGGCTCTTTTCAGAGGAATCCTTCTTGGAGACAAGGAAGGAAGTTGGTCCAAGAGCAGTTTCAAGTGAATGAAGCTTGGCGCAATGAATGGCTGACTTCAAATCCAGACGGATTAGGTCTTATCTCGGATCCAGTTAAGCAGCCCCCTGGTTTCGACCTTCCCAGGAAAATCTGGACGTCGCTGAACCGTATAAGAACTCAACACGGTAGGTGTCAGTTCTGGAAGCACAAATGGAAAATTGCTGAGAATCATTTCTGCAACTGTGCAGATGTGCCTCAGACCATCAGTCACATCGCTATGGATTGCCCACTCCATAGGTTCAATGGTCCAATGAAGGAGATTCATCAAGCTAGTGATCAAGCTTTAGAATGGTTAGAGAAATTATATATCCAGCTCTAACAAAACTGAAGCTACTTGCAGATCAAGGTCTCAATCTGTATATATTTGTAATGTAAATACTGTAGAATGTAAATAATTGTATATTGCATCTTCATGCGATACGAAATATATATATATTGTATGTTGTTGTATTTATAGAATTAAGTTTTCATATTGTGAAATAGTTGTCCAATAAGATTGTATCTCTTAAGATCTGTTAGTATAATAAGTTACTAGATGAAACCCGTCAAAACATGACGGACAATGGAAAACAAAATTACTGAAGAAGCTTCTTATATAAGTTACATTCTTTGTACGAATACTTTTTAGCACTATTGCAACTTTAAGGGCGTCAAAAGATAGCACTCTCAGCATTGCAACATATTGCTGATCATGACTGAAAACGTGATGAGGTCATCATCATCTTGCACAGTTTCCAGCCACTGGCCGGGTCTGTTTGGAACACAAGCCTCTCCAACGACTTCTGTCTTCCCACCATCTCTCAGCCTCCACCCTTGTCCAGTCTTCTCCTCTCTTCTTCATGCTTTCTTCCACCCCCTTCAGCCACCTGTCTCTCGGTCTCCCTCTTGGTCTCTTTCCTTCCCACTTAGTCTCGTGTATCCTCCTGGGTATCCTCTTTACATGTCCATACCATCTAAGTCTAGATATCTCTATACCATCCTGTAATGGTTCCTCCTTCATTAATTCTCTGGTCCTCTCATTTCTTATTCTGTCCCTCTATGTAGCTCCAATACTGCTTCTCAAGAACCTCATCTCACTGGCCTGTATTTTGCTCTTCTCCCTTCCTTTCATATCCCAGGTCTCCGAGGCATACGTCAGGATAGGGACATAGTACGTCCGATATATGATCTTTTTGCTGTTCTGAGGGACATCCTTGCTCCTTAACATGCTTCTCACACTCCTCCGGAATGCTTCTGCCTGTCTCCCCAGCTCATTTATTTCTCTATCGTTTCTTCCATTCTCTTGTATCAGGCTTCCCAGATACTTGAAACTCTCCACTTTCTTCAGCTGTTCCCCATCAATTGTAATTCCTGTTGTGGTTCTTTCCTTCTTCCTTGTTGTGATCACCATCTCACTCTTATTTATGCTAAATTTCATCCCATAACCTTGTATTATTCCTTCCCACACGTCCAACTGTTCCTGTACCTCCTCCTCCTTGTTTCCCCAAATCATCAAATCATCTGCAAGCACCATTGCTTTCATCTTTCCTTCCCCAATTACTTGTGCCACTCGGGTCATTATGTCATCCATCACCACAATGAAAAGTAACGGTGACAGTGCACTTCCTTGTTTCAGGCCGTTTCTCTGTTCCAACCAGTCCGATCTCTCTCCTCCCACTTTCACACAGCTAACGCTTCCCTTGTACATCTCCTTTATCCTCCTTATAGTCCATTTTTCTATTCCTCTATCCTCCAGGGACTTCCATACTTTGTTTCTGCATACACTGTCATATGCTTTCTCAATGTCCAGGAAGGCCATCAGTAGATCTGTTCCATACTCATAGTGCTGTTCTTGTAACTGCCTTACAGCAAAAATCAAATCCACTGTGGACCTTCCTGCTCTGAAGTCATGTTGTTCTTCCCTCATCCCTCCTTCTATCCTTGTCCTAATTCTCCTTTCCAAAACTTTCTCAAACATCTTTGCACAATGACTCATCAGTGTTATTGCCCGATAGTTTCTGCATTCTGTTCTACTACCTTTCTTGAAGATCGGGACAATTATTCCCCTTTTCCAGTCCTCTGGGGTCTTCCTTTCCTTCCATGCTGTCTTCATCACTCGGTACAACCATTGTATCCCCACCTCTCCTGCTGCTCTCACCATCTCCACACTCAACTCATCCACACCCGGTGCCTTCCCTCCTTTCATCTTCCTCACTGCATCTTCCACTTCTTTCCATGTTAAGTCCTTTTCTGTTTGCAGTTCATCTACTGTACCTCTTCCCCGATTTCTTTCTCCTCGCCATGGTTTCCATTTGGGTTCAGGAGTTCTTCAAAATATTCTTTCCACATTTTCTTCAGTTCTTCCCTATTTTCTATCTCTTGTCCCCTTTTGTTCACCATTCTAACATAATCCGTAGGATCCTTCTGCCTCTTATTCTTTACCATCACATACAGGACCTTTTTTGTACCTTCACTATCCTGCTGGTCATTACTGAAAACGTGATGAGGTAAATAGCCCAATACGTTCAAGAGTTTCTCCTTGAGCTTGATTGATTGTGATAAAGTTGGCCGAGCGAATAGGACATTGTTGCCTATTAAAAGAAAATGTACTGTACCTGCAAGTGTTTTATCGGAAGGTGTTAAATCTAGTCGTAGGATTTGAGCTCTCTGCCTAATATTACTGCACCTATTATATCCGAATCCAAGCAATTTCTTACATATTTCTCACAATTAATATATTACCATATATGAGTCCTTGGGAAACGTTCAGATTTCTAAGGAGCATAACTATGGCTCAAACGTTCGGAGTATGTGGAGGCGAATCACTTAATTCCAAGGAATTGAAAAATTCAATAATAGGGAAATGAAGTAGCTGGCTTTCATCTTCAGTATCCAATCTGTTAACGCTGATGTATGTGTTTGAACTACTGGATATGAGTTCAATGACTTTTAAATTAATATCATTACATTGTTGCAGCTTGGCAAATATTTTCTATTCCAGCAGATCAATTTTACCCTCACAACAGTAAAGACCAAAATAAACCACGCATAGATTTTACGCAAGAGAAATACAATGTAGAACAATGTTTACATTTGATCGTCAAAGACCTTACAGTACACTGTAATGCATAATATCTGGAATTGTTTCTGAAATGGCGTATTTATATTGGATTTTAAATGTGGCTTCGTATTATTCGATAACACTATAGTGTCCTGCAATAACGGAGCCGCTAAATATTAAATGGCAAATAATACTTCCATTGCCGAAATCAATTGCGTAGTTAGACTCAGTACTCTAAACAAATAATCATTAAACAATTGTCTTATACAATGAAGTTCAACATGACCGTCCAGAGTTGACCGTACTCAAGTTGGTTGGTGAGGAGAATGCGATGAGACTGATCGCTTAAAATAAATTCCTTATAATTGTTCCTGCCAGCGAATTTTTTTGCAATAGCTTGAAAACGCAGCTCAGAATGACGTTCTTCATTTTGTTAGTAACAGTACGAAACTGCTCTAAATAAGCAATTTCCATCACCTGTTATAGGTTATGGCAGTACATTTTGCAGGGGAATATAGAATCACTACTGGAATGACCATAGGCCTATACTCAATACTCACTTCGGCAGTCACCCTAATGGAGGCAGTTGTTGAATTCTATGTCCCGTGCATGTCAAAAACCGTATTAACACATGGAGGCCCACCTATTCTTGTCTATCGCCCCGGAGACCTGGGTTACATTTCCTGCACTGCCAAGAAATTTAATTCTGGTCTGAGGGCAATAACGGGGCACATTCATTCTCTTGAGGCATAACTAAGAAGAGGAAGGTTTAATTCCCACCTCGACAATCTTGGATGTGGTTTTCCGTGGTTTCCCACTTCCACTTAAGGCAAATACCGGGATGGTTCCTAACTTAAGGCCTTGGCCGTCTCCTGGCCATTTGCCACCTTATTTACAAAATAATACACACAGTAATGCAGCCATCACAATAACACAGGTTATCAGAGAAAATTTCACACATACACACCCAAGTACACGGGGCTGAGTGACCACGATGTCGGAGCCCTTCAAACGAATTATGTATGCCAAGTGTCTCTCATGGCGAAAGCAATTGTGGACACGCGCGAGTGCCTGGAAAACTACTTTTTTCTTTAATAATTTAAGAGTATATCGACGATGCATAATTATAACTTTCAGTCTAGGACGCTAATAACTTGACCACCGAAGCATTGGGAAGAAATTGCAATATTAAGGTACATAAACAACTTAGCCTACACATTTAACTGTCGGTTAATGTTCCTCAAAATTTCCCTTCTTAAATATTCCCCTCCTTTATAATTCTCCATCACGTGAAAACGTGCCATGTCTTGAGTTTTAAATATATCGATGCAATGGTGCTGCCATCTGCTGTCAGTTACTGGAACTATATGGGAGATGTACTGCCATCTGTTGTCAGTTATAAGAACTGATTGCAGATATTTAAACGGCGCGGCGTACTGAGGACAACAGTTTGTCTTTTGATCACATGCTGTAATGCGATGGTAAAACGGAAATAAAACGTATTGAGAGGGAATGTAGAAATATGTATCTTTAACAGACATAAAACCTTACTAATACTCCTTGATTAAACAATATTTCAGTGGTAAAAAATATATATATTAGCGAGGGCTGGGATCGAACCGGTGTACCTTGGAACCACAGTCAGTCGCCTTAACAACATAGCTACTCGCGCACTCTTGTTCGGCGGCAGACGCAGCCATTCATTATCTTCAAAAGCCGCTGTTTGAAGGAAATAATCCATTTCATTATCCAAATAAATCAATGTTGCACATTCTTATACGTACATACTGTTATTATATTTTATTGTCAGAACTTGGTTAATGTATGTTTTCAATTACATGGAAGCTTATTAAATAACTTACATTTTAATGGACTTCTAACCGCCATTTTGTCATGACCCCAGGCAGATTGTGCGCATGCGTGAGGAGCAAGAATTCTGCTATTTTCTATATTCATTCAAAAATATACCGTAATATATTTGTTTATTTTAGAGACACTCTGCAAATCTAGAGGCCAAGAGCTTTCGTTAGAGTGCTCTATGAAGTAAATCGGATCTGTCGTTCTCTCAATCTCGTGGTAACAAAAATCACCTTACTGTTTTAAATATATAGATAAATAGCTATTGTATTAGTAATATATACCTTAAAGTTCTTTTATTTTATAGATGTATTGCTGACGTGTCCTATATCAAAAATGTATTGTATACATGTTATTGATCAAATGGATTTATAAAATGTAATCTAATCTAACCTAATCCATCGATTGCGTTTGGATTCAGAAATGGAAGAAATGACTCGTCCGCTTGAAATGGTTTCCTCACTAAAAGGAGGCTAATAAGTAAAAGTTCTAAATGTATAATTCGAAATGATGTAGCCTATTCAGTGTATGGCAATTAATATACATATTTCTGTTAAAAAAAAAATGTTGCTCATGAATTTCATTACACCATACCTGCCAACTTTCTAAAATAGAAATCCAAAAGATCACAAAGCGCAAAAATTTAACGCGTACATGCGTCGCAAGGTCTTAAAAATAGCGAGAAAAGACTACAGGGAAAGAGATTACAAACTCTTGGTGATGTGAGACTATCTAATTCATTGTGCCAGTTTCCAAAAATTCTGAAGACTGATGATACCGTTTCTTACTTGAATTCATCACGAAAACACTAAATCGCACAAAAATTTGTCACACAATTGAACGAATACGAGAACTACAGCAAGCACCGCTTAAAACCAAGCTTTCCCGCTTACAAACAGTCGAAGCACAAAGAGTAATATAAATGCAGCGATAATCAGCGAGACGGGATTATCGATACACTTTACAGGGTGTCTACTGTAAGGATGAAGTAAAAATTAGTTACTTTTTAGCTACCTTTTAATTCAAGATACGTCTGCGGTCGGCAACCATAGAAGCTAATCGCGCGGTGAAGGAAAAGAACAATGAACTGTGTTTAAAGCAGAGAATAAGATTCACTTATGGTGTCATAAAAATTTAGATGAAAATAAATAATGGATATTTAATATCAAATGAGTAGATTCAGCAAACATGCCGTCTTATGTACAAGAAGTTATGATTACCAAGAAGTTGCTCTAATCTTGGCCGTTTGGGGAGATCTCCTTTGTCCCCGCGGTAGACCACGAAGAAATATATGCGGCGTTACGTGATCGTCACCGATTTATGTCTTCGCAGTCAGGTACGAAGAAATATCGAGACGTTACACGATCGGCGCTGGTCTCAGCCGTTTGACGCGATTCGTAGGTAGTTTTTCAGATAGAACACAGAGAAAAATCGCGATTACATAATCGGTCACATTTAGTCGTTCGACGAGATTTCTATTGTCCTTTGAGGACGGGCACGGAAAAATATGGTAAGTTATTATTACGCAATCGGCACCACTTGCTGTCCATTTGACAATGCGGAGAAATATCGCGATGTATTGCAATTGCTGCCGCTCTCGGTCGTTTTACGAGATTCACGTTGTCCTCGCGGTTGCACAATGAGAATGCGATATTATGTAATCGGCACCGCATCCGGCCGTTCAACGATTGTCTGCCGTCTAATGGTCTTGGGAGAATGGCGGAGGCGAGCTCGAGGTTGGGCATGGTTAAAATTCACGAGCAGTTATGGACATGTTGTATGATCGGCGCCGTGATTCCCGCAGTCCTCGAGGACACAAGTTCGCGGCCGGGCACGTGTTTTATAATTTAACGCAACTGGCGTCGATCGTGGTCCGTTTGACGAGATTCCCGCAGGCAAGTCGTGCTGTCAGGCGGCCGTCTTGAGGATGTGACTTTGGAGGTTGAACTTTCGAAGTAGGTATCGGTTATTATGAATTATTCAGAGGGGATTGCACGAATAATCCGACAAGAGGGCACATTTTCTTTCGAATTCAAATTGTACAAGTTTTCGAGATAACCGGTTAGATTATATATCCAATGGAACCATAGTTTGAAGGAAAAATAGACATATAACTGAGTTTCGAATTAACCACACTTGATGGCGCAAATTCACTAGATGGATAGATTTTTAAAATATAGTCTTATGTATTTCGAAGCAATTTTGCGAAAATGTTTTGAAATGGTATCATTTCACAAGATTGCGACAATAAATTATTTCGCGTTATTTCTGGACTTCAATTTGAGATACACAAATTTAGAGGCCAATGTCAGAAATGAGAGGTTTCTGTTGAGTTTCGGTAGTTATCGCGAATAAACGTCTCGCAAAATGTCAGGTTTCCGATTAATACAGAAAAATATTTCACACAAAACTAAACTCTTCTTGATGCCGAAAATAAACGTTGAACCGATGTATACAGTACCATTGAAGGTATCCTCAGTATGCATTTCCTTGAGGTCGTGCACGGGGAAATATAGCTTGCGCAATCAGCGCCACTTGCGTGAAACTCGCTTCATCGCATCTGCGAGCCTAGCGGCGCGGGTTTAAATGATTATAACAGACCTCGGCGAATTTTCGTTACATAAGAATTAGCTACCTTTCGTTACCTTTATAAAATTAGCTACTTTTTCGTTACTTTTCGTTACCGGTAGACACCGAGTCTTATCAGTCGATTTTCAGTCGAATTTAAACACTCGCACCTCGGATTAGGAGCTAATATCTAAAATCAAAACTGAAATGACATTTGGATGCAGAGAACGGAAAAAAGCTAGGGAGTTGAAAATCCGGAAAAAACTATGTTAATCCGGACAACCGGAAAACAACCCCAAAATCCAGAAACCTTCCGGGAAAACCGGAAAACTTGGCAGGTATGTTATACCCATCATATTTTCACTTAAAATATTCTTTTGTTTGAGAAATGGCCGAATGAAATCAAATATTAAATTAAAATGAAACACTACCACACACCTGACATCACCCCGAACCCACGAAACTAGCACACGATCCATCCATTTTCATATAAAAAGAAGTGCTCATCTTCCAAGTTATTTTATGATGACTACTTTTGAAAATTGACGAAAATTCACCTGCTCTGTGGCAAATCAATAGGGAAGAAATCCAAGCTGACCATCAATCTGTCTTGATAAGGTTTACTAGATATTAATCCGACATTAACAGTCTTCAAAAACACCAAACTAGGCTTTCAGCTATTTGTAGAGGCACCAAAATCTCGTTTTATTTTATTTTAATTGTGAAACTATTTTGTTGATTACAGCATGATGTATTTGCATGCTTGATGCAATCATTACGAATAATGACGTTAATAATATGCAAAATTACCACAAAAATTTGTACAACTTTGCAAAAAAGAGCAAACTGTTAAAAATTCTGTATTTGAGATATAAAAAACATTTGTGCAATGTGCAGCCAATGTAAATATTTGGCTACTCTTCTTGTCTGTCTGTTAGGTCTGTTAGGTAGTCAGCCCGACGGCTGGTTGGATCCTCAAAAGTACCGCCGTTAGGTTATGTGGGTAGATACCCACAAAAACCCAGCGCTATATTGAGGCGTACTAGGCAACATGAGGAGTGATGGCATTACTAAGCACCACCCATACCTCAGTAGCTTCCATATAATCACATCCATGAGTGAGATTGAGACATTGGTGAAAAGCCACATTTTACTCTAGCCTGTGACAAAAGACAAATGCAAATGTACTGCAATCATCAAGAGATGGCAAACAGGCCAGAACTCAAAATATGCACAATAACCTTGCTATTGTAACGAGTATTTGAAGCGGAAATTGCAGTCCTCTCCTTCAAATACAGTACTAATTTGATTGTTTTATTTAACTGAGACAGAACTGTTGGTGATGACTGGAGATACCAGTAACTTATGGTCTGTTCAGAGTCAGGTTATACAGTACTTAAGGTTTTACCACAATCTTTCCTTTTAGATTTCACATACACACATCAAAAAAAGTTTTGCATCACCTCGGTTCCAAGAGTTCCGGAACCTTTAAATACAAAGGGAATAGAGATCAACACAAACAACATTTCAGCTCGTTTTATTGCTCATGAGACCCACACATTGCATGTTGTACCATCATACAGCTAGACTTTCAGCATTTGTGGTCCAGATTGCAGTACACACCACTACCTCTAATACCCAGTAGCACGTCCTCTTGCATTGATGCATGCCTGTATTCGTCGTGGCATACTATCCACAAGTTCATCAAGACACTGTTGGTCCAAATTGTCCCACTCCTCAACGACAATTCGGCGTAAATCTCTCAGAGTGGTTGGTGGGTCAAGACGTCCATAAACAGCCCTTTTCAACATATCCCAGGCATGTTCGATAGGGTTCATGTCTGGCGAACATGCTGGCCACTGTAGTCGAGCGATGTCGTTATCTTGAAGGAACGCATTCACAAGATGTGCACGATGAGGTCGAGAATTGTCGTCCATGAAGACAAATGCCTCTCCAATATTCTGCCGATATGGGTGCACTATGGGTCGGAGGATGTCATTCAGGTATCGTAAAGCCGTTTCGGAGCCTTCCATGACCACCAGTGGCGTACGTCGGCCCCACATAATGCCACCCCAAAACATCAGGGAACCACCACCTTGCTGCACTCGCTGGACAGTGTGTCTAAGACGTTCAGCCTGACCAGGGTGCCTCCAAACACGTCTCCGACGATTGTCTGGTTGAAGGCATATGCGACACTCATCGGTGAAGAGAACGTGATGCCAATTCTGTGGGGTCCATTCAGCATGTTGATGGGCCCATCTGTACCGCGCTGCATGGTGTCGGGGTTGCAAAGCTGGACCTCGCCATGGACGTCGGGAGTGAAGTTGCGCATCATGCAGCCTATTGCGCACAGTTTGAGTTGAAACACGACGTCCTGTGGCTGAACGAAACGCATTATTCAACATGGTGGCATTGCTGTCAGGGTTCCTCCGAGCGGCAATCCGTAAGTAGCGGTCATCCACTACAGTAGTAGCCCTTGGGCGGCCTGAGCGAGGCCTGTCATCGACAGTTCCTGTATCTCTGTACCTCCTCCATGTCCGAACAACATCGCTTTGGTTCACTCTGAGACGCCTGGAAACTTCCCTTGTTGAGAGCCCTTCTTGACACAAAGTAACAATGCGGACGCGATCGAACTGCGGTATTGACCTTCTAGGCATGGTAGAACTACAGACAACATGAGCAGCGTACCTTCGTCCTGGTGGAATGACTGGAACTGATCGGCTGTCGTACCCCCTCCGTCTAATAGGCCCTGCTCATGCATGGTTGTTTACATCTTTGAGCAGTTTTAGTGACATCTATGAACAGTCAAAGGGACTGTATCTTTGATACAATATACACAGTCAACGTCTATATGCCGGAGATCTGGGAACCGAGGTGATGCAAAACTTTTTTTGATGTGTGTAGTTTATATACTAACTGTACAACATTGACTCAACGTTTTTCTTATTTTGCAAGTTAATGTAATAAACTTACTTATTTTTTCGTCTGTGATAACTTCTGCAATAGCAATGTCATCCAAATCATTTGATCCATTAGTGACACTATACCTAGGACTTAATCCGAAAAGTTGTACCAACAGAAGTGTTATATCTTTAAAACGTTGACTAGGAGAGCAATTTAAATGATGCATTGTGCGGGCCATTCCATGCACAGAGTCCAGCTCCATATGATAATTCCAAGCCTCATACCATGCATCGAGGCTTGCATTTAAAAGTGAATCAAAAATACTCCCCTTGACTGGTGTTGAGTGCAACCACCATCTAGCGTGCTATATATGTTGGCCGTTCACGTAGCGTGAGTCATAGCCTGCAGGCACAGAGACGAGGCTTCTTTCTTCTGACAAGATCACGCCAGGTTATAACAGTAATTTCTGTATCTTGAACATAGGAGATATTTGAGATGGGCATTCTTATTAATTCACACTGTTTATTGACTTACTTGACTTATGTCCTTTTAAGCTCCTCCAAGGAGCAAAGGGCTTCCACAAGAGCTTTCCAACAAACTCTGTTGACAGCAATCTTCTTCACTCCGTTCCAGGACCTCCCAATGGTGGAAAGTTCTTCTTTCACAGTTCTTCTCCAGGTTTTCTTCGATCTCCTTCTTTTCCGGCTGCCTTGTGGGTTCCAATCCAAAGCTTACCTCAGGATTTGCGTTGGGCTCCTTTTTAGGGTGTGGCCTATCCATCTCCATTTTATTCTTCTGATCTGGGTTTCACATTGACTATGTCCCGTTCTCTACCACAGGTCCACGTTGGAAATGACATCTGGCCAGCATATACCCAGAATTGTCCGCAGCAATAGGTTTATAGTCGTCTCTATGGACCGATTTAGCTTTGCTGTTACCTTCCATGCCTCACATCCATAGAAGAGAACAGACTTCACGTTGGTGTCCAGCAATCTCAATTTGGTCCTCAGCGAGATCTCTTTGGATCTCCATACTGGTCGCAGCTGGGCAAATTCTGCCTTTGCCTTCCTATTCCGATTTGCGATGTCCTCTTTTGTGCCTCCAGTTGTTGATACCATACTCCCAAGATAGCAGAAATATTGGACACCTTCAATCTCATTCCCATTCATCGTGACAGACTTGGTGTTCTTAGAATTGATACGCGGTCTTGTTGATGTTAATTTTCAATCCAATTTTTCCTGCTTCTTCTTTCAGTAATTTAACTTTATCTTGTATGTCTCTATGTGCCTGTGACAATAGACAAACGTAATCGGCGAAGTCCAGATCTTCTAGTGTGTTTGTCCCCATTAAATGTCTCAAGGTTTTCCTTCTGTAGCCTTTCTCATGACATAGTCCAGTACCACCAAAAATGAGATTGGTGAGAGCAGACAACCCTGTGTCACTCCTGATGATATTCCAAATGGTTCCAAGAGTTGGCCTTCGTGAGCAACTTGTGCACTGTATCCTCCATACATAGTCTTAACGAGCTGAATGATCGTCTGTGGTATACCATAGCTCTTTAAAATTAACCACATATGCTCTTATTCATGCTATCAAACGCTTTCTTAAAGTATATGAACAGGAGATATAATGGTGACACTGTATAAAATGAAAATCCACAGCCTACTTCCAGTCTCCGACCGGGTCAGGAATGGAATGAACAGAGCCCAGATCTAGCGGCGAGGATATGAACTGTGCCGGCTGCCGAGGCCTGACGCACTCCTCTGGGGAAATGTTTAATGAATGACAGATGAAATGTAATGATAGTGGAGAGTGTTGCTGGAATGAAATTTTGACAGGGGAAAAAAAACAACAATATGTCTTACCTATTTGCCCCTAGCAATGAATCATAATCATAACTCTACACTACTGAAAGTGCATAAAATTACTTCTATTCAATAGAGGACATAATACTCACTTTTCACCTCCTCATAGTAAGAATCTTGCAAGATGGCCAGCTCATCCTCATGATGTCTAAGCAGTGGTAACTGAGAGAAACGATCCCGATATTTCTGCTGGAGTTCACCCATCAAGATCAGTTTTCTCTGCAGCTGCTCCAGATTTTCTCGCAGCTGTTCACCTATACTTGCCTGGGCAACAGCTTGTTTCATTTCATTGCCCATGTCAAAAAGCAAAGATTCTGTCTGCTGCAATTCCTACAAAAATACACATCATTCACATTGTGAAAGTTTTCTTGGAAAGAAGGACTCAATGAACATATTTTGCAGGATTAAAAAATAACACCACTTTACACTACCCCAATTCTGAAAATGAACCACCAAAATATGATTCCTTCCAACCAGCACTGATTTAGCCAAAGAGTTCCCAAGCTTAATAAAAAAATCTCTATCAATAAACCCCAACCAGACCCAATTCAAAATAGAAGATAATGGAAGGTTCTTGAAATATTTTCCCTTCCAACCACTACTGACTGAGCCACCAAGAAATCTTGAACTTAATGAAACCGAACTAAGAACATAAAATACCAAAATGACCCTACATTTCACTCCTCCAACTGCCACTAAGGGCCAGTTGTACGAACTCGGGTTATAGCTCGGCTAAAGTTATCTCCGTAGTTAGCGCAGAATTGAGTTGTATGACATTGGTACAAGAGATAATCCGGGTATAAACGACGGCATAGCTAACCGGGCATGGAATGGCGAGCTATCTGCTTATACCGCGTATATATATGGCAGACGAGAGAGACCGCTACAACATCCAAAGTTAAATTATCGCAAACTCTTAATTTCAGTGAGCTATTCATAAATGTACATATGAACGTATAATTTTAATAGCAGCACAATAATTACAAACACATTTTTACAGACAAAATACCAAAGCAAACCAGCGGCATTACAAATGTGAGCATCATATGCATTGTCTTCGGCACCGAACGCCACGTCGCAGTGGTCCAATGGTTAGCGCGCCGGACTCACGACAAAAGAACGTAAATTTTGTGGATCGAACCCCACCAGTTCCAACTTTTTTTGCTTATTAGTTTTTGTTTCTATGTTATGCTTGGTGTTTCTGCATTATCTTTTATATGTAGCCTACCAGTAATCACTTGGGGGTGATCCTAGGTTCAACATGGTAATTAATAATAACTCTGCGTCAGTCAAGAGCATCATGCTGGAGATGCCAGGAATTAATGTAGAAAGTGATGCAGAGGCTCTCTTATTAGGGGAAAAAAAAAAAAAAAAACACACGAAGTTAAATCATCGCAAACTCTTAATTCGAGTGAACTATTCATATATGTACATTAAAATGTATAATCTTAATAGCAGCACAGTAATTACATACATATTATTACAGGAAATAACGAAAGCAGGTCACTGACATTACGTACGTAAGCATCATATGCGCAGTCTTCAGGAAATCATGTTAGGTAGCGGTGGTCCAGTGGCTAGCATGCTATTCTCGCGAGTATAAATTTTCATTTTCTTGCGGATCGAATCTCACCAGATCCAACATTTTTTGCTGATTACTTTTTTGTTTTTATGTTATGCTTGGTGTTTCTGTATTATCTTATATATGTACCGGTAATCATTTCGGGTGATCCTTGGTTCAACAGGGTATTAATAATAACTTTGCGTCAGCCAAGAGCCTAGGATACCGTACTCATAATTATTCAAGAGAGCATTCATGCTGATGCGGAGGATCCATTAATAGAAATAATATTTCTGCAAAGGAGAAAAGCAAAGAAGATCAGACAGAGGCCCGCTCATTTTCTGAACTGTGATGAAAATTAATTCTTTATAAGGTTCAGACCGGAGAAATACACAGTTTTGAGGTTATTAGATCAAATTATCGATGGACAGGAACATATGACTGACAGGTAAAATGTATGATAATAACATGTAGTAGCCTATCCTGCACCTACCAGTACTTAATTCTTGGATATGCTATATTAGTTTTCATTATATTTATGTATAGCCTAGGATTTATACTATACCAATGCATGGATTTATTACGGTATGTTTGTCCACGGCCGTGGTTTGTTATTCTCATGGCCTCTCACGGAGTATCGCAGTGGTCAATTCGATATTCATCTGTTTCCAAAGAAGTTCAAATTTCGTGTCAATATGTCCACAAAGTTAGCTCCGTTTGTTACCAACTTAGCTAGTCTCTCAGACAAACATGGAATAGCTAGCCCCGGAATAAAATCTTGTCGTATAACCCACCCTTGGAGATATACCAAGGAAGACGCTAGCCCAGGTATAGCTATTCCGATGGATAACCCGAGTTCGTACAACTGGGCCTAAGAGTGGTTAAAAATAATCTCTTCTTCTTCCTGGTGTTGTTCCCAATTATGTTTTGGGGTCTGCCACTCTGTACCTCGCTCTCCATTTGTTGCGGTTTGCTGCATCTATAGGACGAAGACCTACGATGCGCATATCATCGTGTAGAGTATCCATGTAACGCCTTTTTGGTCATCCTGGAGGTCTTCGTCCATCAGGCTTGAGAGCAAGTGACTTCCTTACAATGTACTCTGCATTTGCTCGGGCTACATGCCTGTACCAACGCAACCAAGCCTCCCACATTTTGGCTGGAATAGGGGCAATTCCAGGAGTATTGCGGACATCTTCATTCTTAATATGACCCAGCCGTGTAATTCCCAAGGACCATCGTAGCATCCACATCTCCATTGAGTGCAAGGCTTGTTCAGGTTTCTTTGTATTAGGCCAGCATTCGGCTCTATACAAAGCAAGTTGGAGGGTACAGTATCCTACACTGTTTGATAGATCTCAGATTTGAGGCGCAAATGGATGTTGCGTGTGACTTGGCCCCACTTCATCCACGCAGCATTCACTCTTGCACGGGCATCCAAGATTGTGTCACCATCAGGTCTCACAACGAAGCCAAGGTATCGGAGATGTGAAGCCTTGGGTAGTGGTGTGCCATTTATTATAATGGTCCCATCTATCTAGGAACCCCATTTAAGGTACTCTGTCTTAGTAAGGTTGAACCGTAGTCCAAATTCACAGAGCCTCACATTCCAGAGGTTGACCAAGTGTTCTAGATCATTACGGGTCTCGCTTGCAAGCATAACATCATCGGCGTACAGTAATGTCCATGGTGGTCGTGCCTACAAATCGGCAGTCACTGTATCCATACATAGGATAAACAGGTCAAAAATAATAATAATAATAAAAACCTCCCCCTAACCCTCAATCAACAGAAAACAGAAAAGAGCTTTTGTTAGCTTAGTGAGTGGTGGTTAGAAGGGATTACAATTTGGCTGTCCATTTGTCATTTTTAGTTTTGAGTGTGGTTTAGTTGGAGGTCAGTAGGAGATGGCTTTTTGATTAAACATGGAGCTCTTGCTGGTTCAGTCAGCAGCGGTTGGAATGGAGTTAAAATTTGGGGTCCTTTCGTTAATTCCTGTTTTTGGTTGCTATGATAAACAGTCACTGACCAAGCCACTAATAGCTCCCATGATTAGTCAAAAAGCCCTCGTCTCTCTGAACACACCACCAAACCCCCACACAAAAAGGACATCAAGTTCTGACTATCAGTGACATAGATATTATAAGCTTCCAAGCTTAATCAAAAACTTTCCTTCCCTACCAAACCACTCCCGAAAACAGAAAATAAAAAAAGACCCCATACTTTTACCCTGCTCCCCTCCAACCATCGCTGACTGAGCCACCATGAGCTGCTGAGCTTAATCATTGCTCCCTTTCCCTAAACCCTCCCATAAAACAAAAACGAACCTAGACATTTTTAACCCCCTCTAACCGCTATGAATCTACCTACCAACTTACTGTATATTTAAAATAAACCCTGCTTCCTAGCCCCCAGACAATCCCAACCTGAAAATAACATAATGTACCCCTCAACTGCCACTGACCGAGCCACCAATAGCTTTCCAGATGAATAAAATATCTCCAAACTTCTAACCTCCACCTCAACCCAACCGAAAACAGGAATTAACAAAAGGACCCAAAATTTTGACTCCATTCCAACAACTGCTGACTGAACCACCAAGAGCTTCCTACTAACCTCCAACAAAATCACACACAAAACAAAAAATAACAAATGGACAGCCAAATTTTGATCCCTTCTAACTATCACTCACTAAGCCAACAAAAGCTGTTGAATTTATATATAAAATTTAAAAAAAAACTATACCACTAACTCCACCAAAACTGAAAATATCAGTATCAAAAGGACTCCAACCCATGACCCCTTCCAGCCAGCACTGACTGAGCAACCAAGAGCTTCCAAGTTTCATCAAACTGAACTACCAAACATATCACCTCCAAAAACAGCAAATAACAAACCCCCTCCAACAGCCACTGTCTGAGCGACCAAGAACTTTTGAAATTAATCTAAAAATTCCCTCTAATCTTACTAACTCTCCTCCACCCCCAACTTTACCAAAACTGGAAATAACAAAAAGACTCCAAACTTGACCCCCTCCAGCCACCACTTACTGAGCCACCAAGAACTTTTGAAATTAATCCAAAAATCCCCTACCTTCATCCCCACACCAACCTACTTCACCAAAACTAAAAATAGCATAAAGAACCCCTCCAGCCACCACTCACTGAGCTGCCTGGAGCTCCCCAAATTAAGTCACCCCCTCTTAACTACCACTGACATCATTCTTTATTTGTGTCAGAAGTACCTATAGTTTAATATAACTTACAAAGTTACTTACAAGTGTAGTCAAGTTTGAATATATAGTTAACCAAACTTTTTGCGTAAAGCTATAAACATAAAGAGTTGAACAAAACTATTTACGAACAGAACTTGGAATTAGCTATAGAGACAGAATATACAGATAATAGACAGATAACAAATAATGAGTTATGTACAGATATTTATGTTCAACTGCCACTGACTGACCTACCAAGAGCTCCCAAGCTTAATCAAACCATCTAACCTTCCAACAAAATCCCACCCTAAAACAGAAGATAAAGAAAGAATCCCCAAAATATTGATACCATATAACCGCCACTGACTGAATCACCAAGAGCTCTTACGCTTTATTTTAAAGCATTTGCTACTCAGTGTTCTGGGTATGTTATTTTGCTTAGAACAGCATGGAATACCAACCTTTAAAGATTCGTATCATCGAAGCAGGCATTTAGTCGAAAGTATAAACAAAGCTTCAAATTATATCAACAGTCCTAGAGTAAATATGGATTCTTTTTTAATTAAAAAAGGGGTAAAACATACTCATAATAGCTGCTGCCAGTAACATAATTCAAAACTATGATCTCTGAATGTCAGGTACCGGTACTCATTTTAGAAGTGGAGCATGCTTTAAATATGAATGAAGAGGTTATAAGAACTACTTAACAAGGTTAGCAGTTAGGTATAAGTTGTTAATAAAAGAAGTAAAATCTATAATTATATTTTACTTTTCTATTTTAATTGTAATACCTAGCTGTAAGTTGTTGTATTTATAGAATTAAGTTTTCATATTATGATAATAGAGTAAGGTGTAAATAGTTGTCCAATAAGATTGTATCTCTTAAGATCTGTTATTATAATAAGTTATAAATAGTTATAGTATTAGTATTATATACCTATTAGTACTTTTATTTTATAGATGTAAATTCTGACGTGTCCTATATCAAAAATGTATCGTATACATGTATTTGATCAAATGGAATTAATAACAAGAAGTTCCGTGACGAACTAAAGAGCCTACTTTTCATGCCAATGATTATTCTACAGTATATGAACCTATCTAGAATAATGACGAAATTAAGTTGCTAATATCAAAATTTCTAATTAGTTCGAAATACTGTATACCTGGCATAATGTAGCCTAATAGGGCACCAGAGTTGGCAGCCCTGATGACTGAATATATTCTTAGTTCCATCTCTTAAGGTACAGAATACAAAATTTGGTTGAAGTCCAATGAATAGCATGGACGTTACATGCAGTTAAACATTGGATCTAACAGCGCGCGTAAAATCATGTTGGCAACAATGTCATGCATGTATTGGTCAGAAATAATCAGAAATAATATGATCTATTGTTGTGCCAATTTTGAAAGAAATCCATTAGTTAGTATAGAAGTTACATGCATTTTAAAATTGGACCTATCAGCAGGCTTAGAATCATGTTGGCAGCACTGACGTATATTAGTTACTCCAAATTCATCTAGAATGCCAGGTACTATACGTGTGCAAAGTTTAGAGCTATTGGCTTGCATACTTTCTGATATATTGATATTAGGGTAACAAAAATAGGGACAGTACATATTAATAGTTGGCAGCCCTGGCTGCTCTTAAGAATACGCATAGTCATATCTGTTATGGTACACATAGCACATACGAAATTTGGTTCAAATCCAAATGATAGTATGGAAGTTGCATGTATTTAAAGTTGGACCTGTCAGCAGGCTTAGAATCATGTTGGTAGCACTGACGTATATAAGTTACTCCAAATTAATATAGAATGTCAGGTACTATACGTGTGCATAGTTTAAAGCTGTCGGCTTGCATACTTTCTGATATATTGGTATTTGGATAAAATAAATTAGGAGCATTTATTAACAGTTGGCAGCCCTGGTAGGTCTTAAGAATACGCTCAGTCATATCTGGTTATGTACACATACAACATACGAAATTTGGTTGAATTCCAATTGATAGTGTAGAAGTTATATGCATTTAAAAATTGGACCTATCAGGAGGCTTATAATCATTTTGGCAACACTGCCATGTTTGGCCTCCTGGAAATTAAACTGAAATATTATGATCTGTACGTGTGCCAATTTTGAAATAGGTCCCATTCATACTTTCCAAGATATCCAACATGTAGCTCAAATTTCAATTGCGATTTTTTAGCAGTTGGTAGCACTGACATCATTTTCAAATATGGCCGTGAGATATTCAGGTATAGATCTTTACTCCTACCAAATTTTGTTTCGATTGCTGCAGCCGTTTAGGAGTTGATAGGGGGGGACACACACACAGCCAGACAGACAGAAGGACAGACAGACAGACAGACAGACAGACAGACAGACATTTGCCCGATCTCATAAGTCTACTTTTTCCTCATTTTTGCAAAATGTGAAAAGTAGGCTAAAAATCTATCTATCTATCTATCTATCTATCTATCTATCTACAAAAACATTGATTTTACTTAGATACACTATGTTAGTGAAGGCGTTTTTGTTTTCTGAAGTGTCTGATTAGTCTAACCATATGTTTACCTTCAAAACTGCCAAAGTCTTCTCCTTTTCCAACTGCAATTCTTGATCCCTAAGCTGGTACTCAACCTTTAGACTCTTAAGTTCTTTCTGCCTTTGGACACACTAAAAATATATAATAATTAAAAGAAGGCATTAGTAATGGTGATAGCTTTTCTGGAAAGGTAGCTTTTGTGCTATGTATAGAAAAGACAAAGTTGAGAGCTTTCACAACTACCAATCAATTAATGGATGATTTTTACCTCATCTTGCCAGTAATTAATAGTTTCCTGCATTTGCTCTTCCTTATCTTTGGCATCCTTCTTGAATTTTTCTAATTCCTTTATGGACTGTTCAATGGCTTCCTGCAGCAACTTTATCTGGTCACGCTGTGAAAACATATGCATTTATTTAGCTTCAGAACATGAAACATGCAACAACACCTCCATGTTTGGCACATATTCCCAAGCCATCTAACCCAACTTACGAACACTTAAGAAAAACAATATTAACAGAAGCACAAGTTTTAAGACAGTCATAAATTCAGAAAAATAGGTAAAATAACTATTATGGAATGACTTTTAGTTCCTAAATCGTATCTGACCTATAATAACTAATCGTAAATGTTAGAAACGTAAAACAAATCAGCATACAATACTTCTGTTAAATCTTGTCGACTTCAGAGTCTAATTCTACAAAATATGTGCATCAGAATTTTATTTGCTGCATCTACACATCTATGCATCAAGTGCATCTACACTTGGTGGTGATGTTGCATAAAGAAAGGAACATTGGTGTCATCTGCCTCTTGTAAAATAATTATTCCACTATTTTGGAATTTCTAAATTTAGAGATAAGTGTCAAAATATCTGTCAAGTCGTCAACCTAATATAAATTTAAAAATTAAGAAAATTAATAATATCAGATACTACTGTAATAAACATGAGAAGTATCATAGTAGATAAGGATCCAATAGATCTGGCAAGGAATGCCCTTTATTTTGATGCTTTGATTAAAAAATTCTATTTGCAGCTGCATAATGAAAATAAAACTGTTCTTGGAGATCTAGGGAAAAAACCCTTACAGCTAAAACTTGGAGGTTCATTCCTGGATTGCTTCAAAATATATTTAAGCCAATCACATATCACAATGAAGTAGGTCTTACATGCATACTCCAATATTATGTATGGCCCTACTACTACAAAACCTAGAAATGTCAGTTTATACACCTTGATGGAGTCTTTTTTTAACTGCTATGATTTCTGGTTTATATATTAATAAGTTATAACGGTAATGAATATATATTAGTGATTTTACTTTTCCCTTTCCTGGGCTATCTCTCTCTCTCTTGTGGAAATTCACCATCATATTACTTATGTAACTTATGTAAAATGTAAAGATCTATGTTCTGCAGGAGAGGAAGGACAAGTTATTGGCTGGACTGAGGAGATATTGGAGAACAAAGAAAGCACCTTGGGCAAGATGGCGATGGCGATGTTAAATGTAAGTCACAAACGGTTATCTCTTGAAAATTGTTCCCAATCGGGTGATGTAAGTGTTCAATGTGATAACAATTCTTTATTTCTTGAAGAGGTGTGTCTGAATTGTGAAGACAAATCATGTAGTGGCGAAAAACTTTTGAGATGTGAAGGAAATCAACAGGGAAACAAGTACGAGTTGCCGCGAGCGGCGAATGAAGCTGAACTCCTCAAATTAGAATTGGCCTCCAAAGAGGAAATAATCAAAATGCTTGTGGTTGATTTAAAAAATGCACAGTCACAAATATGTCTCCTTAAAGAACGACTACAAGCAGAAGAAGATAGGCCTACTCAGGCAGACTATTTAGAGGTTAGGTCTAAAACCAATGCACGCTTTCCAAGAAGTAGGCCTAACTTGGTGAAATCTGGGAATATTCCTAACGACTTTATCTCCCAGAATCCGTTTGAAATCCTCAGCCGTTCCGATTCCCAAGTAGAAGAAAGACAAGATACCGGTATTGAAAACGAGACAGCCAGACGCGACAAACCTATCCATAACCCTAAGAAAAGGAGACGTCCCCATGTACTTGTCATGGGTGACTCAATTCTGCGAAATGTAGGCCCAGTAGTTGATGATGCCGCAGTCTATTGCTATCCAGGAATAAGAACTGATCAATTAACTAGAAAGGTATGGGCAAACGAGGTTCGAGAAGACCCTGAGGTGGTCATGATTCATGTAGGGACCAATTGCTTGAACAGTTCTCCAACACCAACTCACATTATGAATGACATGGACAAGCTCGTGGACGAAGTGAAAAGTGCCTTTCCGAGTTCAAAAGTGTGTGTTAGTGGTGTATTACAAAGACGTGACATAGACCCACGATACATTAATGCAGTGAATTCAACACTGGATTGGTTGTGTAGTGAAAAACACATTATTTTTTTAGAAGGGAACTCTTGGTTACAAGACAGGGACCTTACTTATGATGGTCTCCACCTCAATAGAAGAGGAACAATGAAATTTGGAAAACTTTTAAACAGAGTTGCCAAGTTTTTACTCTCGGAAAACTAATTGCTAGAACGAGTGATGATATTTTATTGTTTAGAGAGAAGAAAGCGCTGACTACAAGTGGACACCTAGGTGAAGTACAGTGCAGTGAACATAAGTACAACTGTTTGGATGAGTTCATGCAACAGGACTGTAATATAAGTGCATGCATAAACTCATTAGAATTAGGTGGAGAGGTTAGGTGTTTGTACATTAATAGCAGAAGTATTCGGAATAAGCTTGATGACATTGAAATTCTCTTGCAAATGATAGGCCAGATAGATGTATTGGTAGTTACAGAAACCTGGGTGAAAAGTAATGAGGCAGATTTTTATAACTTCAACAATTTCACAAGTGTGTTTGCTCATAGAGATGACAAAGTTGGTGGGGGTCTGGGTATTCATGTATCACACAAATGGAAAGTGAATGTTAAAAGAAAGTGTGAAATGAATCATAGTTTGATGTGGATTGAGGTATTCAGAGATGATGTTAAAAGTAATAGGCCAACATATAAAAGCATTGATATTATTGCAGCATATAACCCCAATAGAAGCAATGCCATACCCTTCTTAAATTCATTTGAAAGTTTTCTTAGCCAGATAAACAATAAATTATGCATCTTCCTCGGAGATACCAACATTGATATCCTAGCTGATGATCAATTAAGAAGGAAATATCTAAATCTAATAGCATGCTATGGGTTTAAACAGTGCAACACTAAATATGCTACACGACTTTGTGACACTGCAGCTACCTTAATAGATCACGTGTCACTAAACAATTCAGAATTAAGTTATAAAATATCAAATGTCAGCAATGATCACAGTGATCACAGTATATTAATTCTTGATATTTCCAAGACCAATTATAGCACGTACACTCAGTCACATAACTCGACAAAATCAACAACACACGAGGACTCTTGGGATAGGCAACACACTCCTGAAACTAATATATCTATAAACGCTGATTCCCATAATGATGCAAACAGTACTGTTAACTCTCTATATAACTCTTTCATCAAACAATTGAATCTAAGGAACAGGCATAGTCAAAGAAAAATAACAAACAAAACTAACAATAAAAGACAGACTACTAACTTACCATGGGTCACAGCTGAACTCCTTACACTTATAAAACAACGAGACACTCTGCATGCAAAGCTCAAAAATCCCCTTCACAAAAATAATAATGATATGAACCAAGAATACTGTAGATGCAGGAATAGTGTAACAAACTTAAAAAGAAGACTAAAGTCAAATTACTACTCAGAAAAATTCAGAACATATGGAAACAATTCCAATAAAACTTGGGAGACTATCAAAGAAATCATACACAACAAAAAGCCAACAGTTGAGACATGCACTTCACTTGAAATAGACAACAAAATTATCACAGACAATCAAGAGCTATGTGAATCATTTAACTTGTTCTTCACAAACATTGCTGGAAGTCTAGCAAAAGCTATTCCTGAACAGAAGGAAATCCTCAGTAAGGACCACAAGCAGTCAAATTCCCTCTACTTATATCCAACAGATGAAGCAGAGGTCAAGTCCATCATCACAAATTTAAAGAATAAAAAGAGCTGTGGCTTAGATAGGATCAAGACAAATTTCATTAAAAACAATATGCAATCATTTATTAAAATCTTGATTGAAATGATTAATGAGTCCTTAGTTACTGGCATGATACCAGATGACTTAAAAGTGGCCAAAGTAGTTCCTATATTTAAGGGTGGTGACAAAAGAAATCCAAATAATTATAGACCTGTTTCTATTTTATCGGTAGTTTCAAAAATTCTGGAAGAAGTGGTAAAAACAAGATTGCTTTCATTTCTGAACAAGAATACATTCTTTCATAATATGCAATATGGATTCAGGGAAAAATCTAGTACTGAGGCAGCAACTATTGACCTAATAACAATGCTACAAGAAACTATTGACAAAAATAATATTGCAGTTGGGTTATTTATTGATCTCACAAAAGCCTTTGATACAGTAGATCATAAAATACTGTTGTCAAAATTAGAAAATGCTGGTGTCCGAGGTATAGCTCTAAAATGGTTCCAAAGCTACCTTATTGGAAGAAAGCAACATGTAGCTTTGAATAAATGCATAAGTTCAGGAAAATATATAACTCATGGCATTCCACAAGGATCTATACTTGGACCTACATTATTCTTAATGTATATAAATGATATTGTGGAATGTAATTTGAGAGGGCATATCAAATTGTATGCAGATGATACAAATGTCTTCTACACTGGGAAAGACATAATTGAAATCATACAAAATGTGCAACAAGATATAAATACTCTCTCACAATGGTTCCAGGCCAATAAATTAACAATGAACCTACAGAAGACCAATTACATGGTAATTTCAAAACAAAGCATGAAAGAAATCACACATGACAAAATATATATAAATAATATTGAAATAAAAGAGGTTAATCAGGCAAAGTATTTAGGTCTAATCATCGACAAACACCTGACCTGGATTGAACACGTTGAACGAATTGCTAAGAAACTCTCACCTGTAGTAGGGATCCTAAGGAAACTTCGGTATCTTATTCCCCTAAACCTTGTAAAACAAATCTACTATTCACTTGTACATAGCAAGCTCCAATATTTAAATGTTATTTGGGCTCACTGCAGGAAATCCACACTGAATGATTTAATGACTATTCAGAATAGGGCTATTAGAAACATATTTAACCTTCCTTACTGCACTCCAGTAAAAGATCTGTACATCAAAAGTAAAATTCTACCCCTCAGCATAAGTGCAGAACTCCGAGCAGCTATGCTAATATACAAGATTAAACACAACACAATACTCTATAGCTCTCCCTACATCTTGAACTCAGACAATCATTCTTATGGAACTAGGCATGCGAAGGACGTAGCCTTATATATCATTCACTCTTCTAAATATGGTAGAAATAGTTTCAAGTTCTCTGCATCACAGTCATATAATAAACTTCCTGATGAAGTAAAAAGTGCACCAACTTTGTCGGTATTTAAGAGGAAAACTATGGAAGTATTGTGGGAAAAATTCGATGCATCTTAATACATCAAATAAGTTAAGTTATGTATAAGATTAAAAATCGTAAGTGCTTATCATTTTAAGGGACCTTGGTCTAAACAATCTTAGATATGGTATCAACCTTATAATAGGCCCATGTCCTTATTCATCAATTTGTGTTACCTTCAGAATTTTCTTCCTTGGTGTGTAAACACACATATTACTGTACAATTCCTCTGTACGAGCCTATGGCTCTTTGGAATTAATTAAATAAAATATCTAATGGTGTTTTCTAAAAAAAAAAGCACTACTGTAGTCATAAGCGCTCCTTAGTGGGCTTAAATCACTAATAATAAATATATATACTGTATACAGTAGCTCGCATAAGTATTCGTCTGCGCTCACCATGTGGGAAACATAGCCATTAGCACCAACATGGTGTCGAGCGATGACATGTTTTTAAATTCCCATGTTTTCAGTACGAAAATCCACCAAATTCCTGTATATTTTAGAACTCTCTAAGACTAGAGTTTGCATACCGAATGGCTGAAAAATGATTCTTAAAGCGCAAATCAAATTTTTCTAGCTTACGGTAAGTGTAACTGCATGTTTGGAGATACTTCTGCAGCCCAGGGGTGATGACGATATTTAGGCCTAGTCCGTAACGTGAGCAAAGCGCATGCGCGCGAGTTAACCCTCTCACAGATAGGATGAGTACGAACACAAAATACCGTTTACCTGAGGAGAGCTGAGATAAATGACTGTTTTACTGAGGAGGGTTGAGAGAGTAGAGAATAGGAGTGTCACATAATAAATGTTTATGGGAAGTGACTGAATTGTATGGTAACAGTAAAGGAGACTGGAACAAGGCGATACAATTTTCTACACTACTGATTATAGTCAAAATACCCTTTGTAATAATGAATAATAATTTAGGGGGTCATGTAGTAATAGATGTTACCCACCCACTATCCCTATTTAGATCACGACTTGTATAGCAAAATAGTAGGTGTTTCCGCCATTACACGTGTAAATGATGGGACAAATACAGTATTGCTAACCCCGCGCATTCGGTACCGACAGCCTCCCTGTTACTAGCCTTGCCCCGCTTTTCCTCTACACGACTCATGATCGCCACATAACATAACCGCCACAAGGCAGGGATAGTAAAGTGAACGAAATTTCATATTTCACTCCGGAGCAGGAGTGGAATTAAATTCAGCCAATTCAATACTATTCTGGCGTAGAATAAAACCTAGTGTGAAACATATAATTTCACACCAAGGAATTAAATTAAACATTTAATTATATTCCGACAGGAATGAAATTCAATGCATGGAATTTAATGCTATTCCTCTCGAAATGAAACTCTGAACAAAATATTTCGGTTTATCCGACTGGAGTGAAATGTAATCCATACAATTCAATTCTATTCTTCTCGGAACGAAACCCTGGATGAACATTTAATTTTATTCCACCCGGAGTAACATTAACTCCATGGAATATAATTCAAATGATCATTTAATTCTATTCCTTTCGGAGTGAAATTACATCCATACAATTTAAGTCTATTCAGGCCGGAGTGAAATTGAATCCATACAGTTTAATTCCATTCCGCTCGGAATGAAACTCTGAACGAACATTTAATTCTATTCTGGCTGGAGTGAAATTACATCAGTACAGTTTAATTCGAATGAGCATTTAATTCTACTCCGGCCTGAGTAAGATGAAATTCACACAATTGTATTCTGTTCGAATGAAACTGTGAAAAAACATTCCATTCTATTCCAGCCGGAGTGAAATTAAATCCATAACTTAAATTCGAAAGAATATTTACTTCTATTCCAGCCGGAGTAAAATTACACTCATACAATTTAATTCTATTCCGCTCGGAATGAAACACTGAGCGAACATTTAATTCTATTCCAGTCGGAGTGAAATCGAATCCATACACTTAAATTCGAATGAGCAATTAATTCTATTCCGGCCGGAGTGAAATTAAATTCATACAATGTAATTCTATTCCAGCGGAGTGAAATTAGATTTATACAATTTAATTTCATTCTATTCCTGATGGAATGAAACTGCGAACAAACGTTTAATTCTACTCCGGCCGGAGTGAAATTAAATTCATACAACTTAATTTATTCCGGCCGGAGTGAAATTAAATTCATAAAATATAATTCTATTCCTGTTGGAATGAAACTGTGAATGAACATTTGCTTCTATTGCGGCCGGAGTGAAATTAAATTCAAATTCCCGACGTGAATAAGATAAACCCATAGAATGTAATGATGTGTAAATATGAAGCGAAAGTTAATCCATAGAATTACGATTTATTCACCGCGGAATGGCACTCTCAGTGAAGAGTTTGTCTTATTCAATCCAATGAATGATAATGATCGTATGCCCTCCGGAGAGGTCGAATGCAGGTCTTTCTAGTTGACGCCCGTGAGCCATCTGCCCAGCGTAATGAGGATGAAGTGATGATGAAGACCTCATATACAACCAGTTTCCGAGCCATGGGAATGAACCCCAAGAGAATAAAATCCTTGACGGCCCGGCTGGGAATCGAACCCCCGACACTTTGGGGCGAAAGCCTAGCGCGCTAACCATTTAGCCAGGGAGCCAATAACTCGAATGCGATTCTGGGATATAATGTTAATACCTGAGGCATTTTTCTAATTTTATTTTACCGGATTATTAATTTGATCCTACTTTCATCTTATGAAACATAGACTTGTGAGATCACCTTGTATCCGTGTGTGTCGTCATAAACATTAAACGGCTAGAGCGATTGCAATGAAACTTAGTGAGGTCATAATACTAATCTCGTCCAACCACGACTGAGCTTTTTAAATTTTAATACGATTTACGAATTCAACATCACGACCCCGCGAATAATTACACAAGCATTCAAAGTCTCCGACAGGATTTGTTATTAGGAATCATTTGTACACCAAATAGACCGACAGCAGTAGCTACGCTCGCTAACAGGCAGCGCTAGGCCATGGGGCCAAGTTCTCTGCGGACTCGGTGGACGTGAAATAGGTTTCCGTGATTTCCGATTTTCAACTCCATGCAAACGCTGGGACGGTTTCTTCTGACAGGCCACGGCTGATTCCTTCCCCTTCCTTGTCCAGTTTCATTCATATTTATTCACTTCACCTCGCATCAACTCCTCTCCTGAGGTAGGCGTCAGGAAGTGCATCCGTGTGTAAAAATCACCCCACATAGACTTTCATCGCATCTCATCCCCGACCCCGTTGAATAATAAGGGATATATAGACATAATGTAGATAGACTATGTGTACCAAAACCTGGCCATATAAGCAAATAGCTTATAAAGATAATAGCGGAAACTCGGCCGTAAAAGCATGCGCTCGTTTGGAGACAGCGATCACAGTGCCATCTCTTGGTGAGAGTTGACAGCATTACTCTTCTTGCCACCCATAGCTAGCATTTTTGAGTGCGCACCGACCGAAATTGCATTGTGAAGTTAACATATGTCTCGGCTTGATATTTAGGCAGCAAATAATTTAACGATTAGTGTTAAAAGAAACAAAAGATACCTGGTTCTGTACAATATTTATATAGAATTCTAAAAAATACTGGACTGCTTCTGCATTATGGTTTGCTTTGCCGTAGGCAGTAGAACTGAAGGCACTGCACCAGGTCAAATAGTGAAAATTACAAGGAAATATTAGCATATTGGTTTTAATCCATCCTTTTTGACATACTGGCATACCTGCCAACTTTTGAAAAGGGCTATCAGTAAAACTCATGCGCGACAAAAAATCGAACGCTTTTCGATATACCCCCGTCTTGACGAAAATAATAATACTTCTGGGCTACAAAATACAATAATTCATGCTTTAAACAGGATACTTCAATGAAATCATATCTACTTACATAATTTGTAGATGAACATAACAATCCAGAAGAAATCCATGTTAATCAGCAGCAGGCGTGGTGAATATTGGTTTGGAGCACACATAACAGGACTTCCTTGATAGATTAAGCTGATATACGATAATTGAAAAAGGCTTTACACAATAAAACTTGTTTAACGTAACACAGGCAAGAAATAATATAATACACACTGCAAATCACATGCTAGTTCGACTTTAAAGTCATGGTTGTGGTCTTTTTAGCTTCCTGCAAAAAGTCATGAGAAAATGTTTTGTCATAACAGCGACCAGAACTCCTGGTCTTCAAAATAGAAATAGACTCCAGAGATTCATTGGACACGGATGACCTGAACTGTGTTCTATTTTTCTTCACAAGGCTAAAAACACGTTGACATTCTGCATTGCTATGGGGTATGGTGAGAACAGAGAGCATTACTCTAGAAATTCGGTTATACTTAAGAAGTCTATCGGCTCCAGGAATTCTTGATATTTGTGCCCAACTGGAATCACTTGCAGCATCTTGATGTGCAGCCGAAGTGTCATCTACCTGAAGAGCTGTGAACTGCCTCTGAAGCTCATTCACTACCTCATCTGTAGTTTCATTCTCTTCCTTGCATAACATGATAGGAAACTTTTCCAAGAAAAAACGAATGGAAGAAAACTCTGCATCTTCAATTTTGTCCAACCTAGCAACTTGAGCATTCTTTAACACGTCATCCTTAAGTGGAAACTTGTTGATGATGTAGTCACAGGCAGTACAAAAGTAGTTTCTCACTGATGGAAAGAAAAAGGGATTTATCTGTATCCGGTCCGTTCTGAAGGCACTTAACAACTTCAGATGATGCATTTTTTGCCATTTTATTTACAAAGCATGTCGTTTTCGTGCGACCACAACTATATTTCTTTGCAACTTCTGATGTGGGAAACATCTTAAATAAAGCACCAGCATGATCAGCCGCACTTAAGGGCACATCGTGTTCCACCAAAAAGGAAGTAAACAGACACTCGGCCCTAATTACGTCACTGTCAACGTGAAGAAAGAATATGCACATGGTAGAAATAAAAACCACACACACACGTGGAACGAATGTAATTAGTCCAAGGAATACAGGAAACTGCGAAGCACGAAGTTATAGCACAAAAACTCGAACGCTTCATTAAAATATACCATAACCTTAAAAGACGAAAACATTCAAGGAACGCCAACTTCGCGAACAATGAACAACTCACGTGGTCAAAGAATATGGTTTAAATCGCAACGAGCGAACGGAGCGGAACAAAGAATATGCGAAGCAGAGCCTGTCGACACCTAAGATTCACATGGAAGAACGGTTATCCTGGCTTCAAATTCAATTACAATGAAGACACAAACATCACACGGTTAAAAGTACGAATCATATCAAAGAACGAGTTATCGACTATCGTGGACTTGCCTTCGACCCACGCAAACAATCGATTGTACGGAAGTGGGCGGTATTATCGAATGTAAATTATCTTTTCAAATTTTTGTCCGCGAAATCGTAAAATGACACCGTTCATCCGTAAAACCGTAAAATGCTGCAATTTCCGTAAATTTTACGGATAAACCGTAAAAGTTGGCAGGTATGTACTGGTATTTAAAAACGAGTTGAACACGCTTAATTACATTAAAAAAAACAGTAACCTTCTTATATATTTCCTAATAAAGTCAGTAAAATTAAAATTTGTGTTTCTGAACTTGTTAGATTACACCAACCTCCTTAGCTTTAATAGTGCAATACGTACACTTTAGAGGCAGATGACCTCGCTGTTCCGCCCCTTATAACAACAATAAATAACTACGTACACTTTCAATAGGAAATATTGAAGCATTTTGTTAAATGTTAGGCCTACTGTACCGTAGAGTCACCACGTTTTATAAAGGCTGTTATTTCAATATTAACATTAGGCCTACTATCAACAACCTACAAAAACTTAACAAACTTAACAAGTTTTTGTTCCTAAAATCTGTCTCCAGAAAGTGGTCTGAGCATACAACATGAGTTCTGTTTAAATGTTCTGGGCCATTCCTTTTCAATACGTCATCTAAGTCAGCTCTTCGGCTTCGAATAACCCACAGCGTGCATCTATAAATAAATAAAGAACAGGCTAAAATATGCTAAATTATATTGTAAAAGCATTCTGTATTAAAAGAAAACCAAACTATCAGTGAAATGGTAGGCTACTTGTTTACAATAATTTCTTGGGAACCTGAAGAAAGATTTTGGGTCACTTTGTTGTATATAATTATTACAGCCATATATGGCACAAATACTCCCCGTACCAACCATTACAATTGGATAATTAGATCATCCACAGGTCAATAATTTCTTATAATTGTTTGGTTGGATCTCACGGTTGTAAATCAGCTGGTCTTACGTTGCCAACTCGGAGCGCTGTCTCCTGTTTTGGCGAGGAGTTTCCGCTATTATATTTATAAGCTATTTGATATAAGTTACACTATCATCCGCCTACTGCACTCCGGGTATCAAATGACCTTATTAATAATTTACCCACCCGACGTTGTCAGCAAATTCCATTATAGCGTCGAACTTAGTATACGCATACTGTAAATTCTGAAAAGTTCCTGTCCGAGTCTCAACCGGTCTAATGTAGGACATAGAAAAACATGTTTTGCTTTGTGCTCAATTACAAATAAATACAATTCCAAGAACAACGTGCTGTTTTTCTTTTCAATGAGATTTTTACGCACGTTTCATACCTCATACGGTATGGAACAGGAGTGCGGGTGGTGGTGAAATGACAAGCTGCTTGCCTCTCACCAATGCGGACCGATTTCTATGCTCCGGGGCGACAGTCAAGAATGCTAGCCGCTACAGCAGGAGGTGGACACTTGAAAAGGAAGGCAGCCTGTAATCTCGTGATTATATGCTACGGGACTACTATCCTAACCACAGGACGTGGCTTTTCACTTCAAAAATCTCAATTGCAATGACCGGGAATCGAACCAGGTCCGCAATGGCAAGAGGCAAGCAGCTTGGCATTTCACCACCACACCCAACTCCTATTTCGCATTTAACTGGTAAAGGTATGAAACATACGCAGAAATCTCATTAAAAAGAAAAACAGCACGTTGTTCTTGGAATTGTATTTATTTGAAATTGAGCACAAAGCAAAACATATTTTTCTACGTACAGTAGACCGGTTGAGACTCGGACAGGAGCTTTTCCAGAATTTATGTGTATACTAAGTTCGACGTTATAATTTAATGGAATTTGCTGGCAAACTCAGGTGGGTAAATTATGAATAAAGCCATTTGATACCCAGAACACAGTAGGCGGATGAAAGTGGAACTTATATGGCCAGGATTTGGTACGCAAATGTATGTCTATCCCTCAATATTCAGAGGCGTGGTGGCGCAGCGGTCTAGCTCTTGGCCCCTCACCAGGGTGGACTGGGTTTGATTCCCTGTCAATGCATGTGAGAATTTTCCAAGTGAAATGTCATGTCCTGTGGTTCGGATTCCACGTAGAAAGGTTGTCCCGTGGCTCATGATCGCGAGGTTAACGGTCACGTATAACTACAAACTTCCTTTTGATCTTTCTTATTATTCAAGGGGGTCGGGGATGAGATGCAATGAAAGTCTATGTGGCGGGTGATTTTTTGCAGTCGGATGCACTTCCAGACGCCCATCTCAGGAGAGGAGTAATGAGAGGTGAAATTAATGAATATGAATGAAACTGGGAAAGGAAGCGACCGTGGCCTGTCAGAAGTTACCGTCCCAGCATTTGCATGGAGTTGAAAATCGGAAACCACGGAAAACCCTTTCACGTCTACCGAGTCCGCAGAGAGCTTGGTCCCACGGCCTAGCGCTGCGCGTTAGCGAGCATAGGTACCGCTGTCGGTCTATTTGGTATACAAATGATTCCTAAAAACAAATCCTGTCGGAGATATTGAATGCTGGTGTAATTATTCGCGTGATCATATTAAATTCGTGAAACGTATTCAAATTTGAAAGACACAGTCGTGGTTGGACGAGATAGTACAGTACTACGACCTCACAAGTTTCATTGTAATCCCTCTAGCCGTTTAGATTTTATTAAGGACACATACATACACATATACACACACACGGATACAAGTCTATATTTCATAAGATGAAAGTAGGCTCAAAATAATAATCCGGTGAAATAAAATTGAGAATAATGCCTCAGGTATTAACATTATATCCCAGAATTGAACTGAAGTGTATGGTTCCGTGGCTAAATGATTAGCGCGCTAGGCTTTCGCCCGATGTGTCGCAGGTTCGATTCCCGGCTGGACCATCAAAAATTTTATTATCCTGGAGTTAATTCTCATGGCTCGGGGACTGGGTGTATGTGAGGTCTTCATCATCACTTCATCCTCATTATGGCGCGCAGATGGCCCACGGGCGTCAACTAGAAAGACCTGCATTCGACCTCTCATTCATTGGATTGAATAAGACAAACTCTTCATTGAGAGTGCCAATCCGCGGTGAATAAACCGTAATTCTATGGATTAAATTTCGCTTCGTATTTAGGATACATCATTAAAAATCTATGGATTTATTTTATTCACGTCGGAATAGAATGAAATGCTTGTTGGAATGAATGTGTATGAATTTAATTTCACTCCGGCCGGAATAGAACTAAATGTTCATTCACAGTTTAATTCCGACAAGAATAGAATTATATTGCATGGATTGAATTTCACTCCGGCCGGAATAGAATTAAATATTCGTTCGAATTAAATTGCATGAATATAATTTCACTCCGGCCGGAGTAGAATTAAAGTGTACGAATTTAATTTCACTCCGGCCGGAATAGAGTTAAATTGTTTAATTTTATTTTATTCCGACCTCAAGATTTAATTTGGTTCCACATTTCATTTCACTCCGACCTCAAGATTTAATTGATATCCACATTTCATTTCACTCCGAACCCAAGATGTAATTTAGTTCCACATTTCATTTCACTCCGAACTCAAGATGTAATTTAGTTCCACATTTCATTTCACTCCCAGTCGATGATTTGATTTTATACCGACCACAACATTTAATTTCACTCCCATTTCAAGATTTAATTTCAAACCGACCTCAAGATTTAATTTCACTCCACGTTTAGTTTTACTCCAAGTGTGAGATTCAATTTCATTCCGACACCCAAGATTTATTTCAATTCCACATTTAATTCCATTCCGCCCTGAGGAATTTACTTTCATTCCGACTCTAAGGTTTCATTTTAGTCCACATTTAATTTCATTCCGACCTGAGGATTTAGTTTCATTCCACATTTAATTCTATTCCGACCCCAACATTTAATTTCATTCTGCGAATTTTATTCAATTCCACATTTAATTTCACTCTGACCTCAAGATTTAATTTTATTCCGCCTTTAATTTAATTCCAACCTCGTGGTATAATTTCGTTCCACATTTAATTTCATTCCATGTTGAACACTCGATTTCATTACACATATAATTTTATTCTGAGTTCAAGAATGATTTTCATTCCAGATTTAATTCACTTAAAGTTTCACTCCATGCATTTCATTCTTTTTTTTTATTATGAATGGAGTTTTATTATTCACATTTCACTCCTCACATTTTGTTCCTTAATTTCACTCCGAGTTTCAGGAAAAAGTTTAATTCCAGTAATAATTTAATTCCAAATTCCATTCCTTTTAATTCACGAAATGGTTTAGTTTCGAATTTCGCTCCTTACATTTCACTACTTGCATTTCATTCCTCACATTCTATTCCTAATTTAATTCCTCTTTGAATTCTATTGCAACAAATCAGAAGAAACACAGAAGAACTTCTTCGATGTTCGCAAACAAACATGTAAGATTTTGAGACAAAATAAAAGGAAATACATCAACGACCAACTGAAGTCAATTGAAGACAACTTCCGAAATTACAACACACACACGATTTCTACAAGACCTTCGCGAACCAAATCAAAGGTTATTCCTCACAGAACCTTTGCTTTCGGAAACAAGATGATACATTAGCCTTGACAAATAAAGAAAATTGCCAAGAACTAGCTAAATATTTTTCACAGCTTTTAAATTGTCCAGAACCCAAAGAGATATTCCCGAAAATACAACCGGAAATCGCACCAGAAAACACGTCACCACCAACAGAAGAAGAAATTTATTCACACATCAAAAAACTTAAAAACAATAAAGCATTAGGGGAGGACGGAATTGTAGCTGAACTTCTGAAAAATTTAGGCCCAAATTCACCCAAGGAAATTACACAAATAATCCTCAACATTTGGCAAACCAAAACAATTCCAGATGACTGGAAGACTGCCCTTATCCATCCACTACATAAAAAAGGCAACAAATCAGATGTAAACAACTATAGAGGGATCTCGCTCGTATCGATCACGTATAAAATTCTACCAGCTTGTCTCTTGAAAAGGATGCAAAAACAATTGGAAGCCAAATTAGCTGAATATCAAGCAGGATTCAGACCAAACAGGTCATGCCCAGAACAGATTTTTAATCTCAAAACCATACCCAAAATGCGAGCCCTCAGACAAAAACCCATAGTATGTACATTTGTAGACTTCAAAAAAGCCTACGATTCGATAGACATCACTATTCCAAATTCTAGAAGAAAGGGGACTAGATCCTACAACCCGAGAACTCGTAGAACAAACACTGACACAAAGTCCAAGGTGAAATTTATGGGGATAATCTCCGAACCATTCGGATTCTACATTGAAACAGGTGTGCGACAGGGTGATGGACTCTCTCCTATTCTGTTCAACGCCGTCTTAAGACAAGGTTATGGAAGAATGGGAGAAGGAACTCAAGAAATGTAAATTTTGGAAGCCAATCCTAATGGGCTTTCCCAAAAACAACCTCTACATACCATACCTCGCATTTGCGGATGATCTGGCGATACTAACCGAGGATGAGTAGACTACTGTCAAACAGCTCGAGATACTTAAAGAAAGAGCAGAAAAGGTGGGACTACAGATCTCGTTTGAGAAAACGAAATTTTTCTGTTCAAAGACAGATATCACGAGCCTGAAAACAAAATATGGTAAAATCGAAAGGGTACTGCACTTTAAATACCCCTGAGAAAAAAATCTCGCAACAAAATCATCTCCAAAAAGTAAAAAAAAAAAGCATTAGGGTTAGTCCAAAACATCGACAACAAAAAATCTTTGTCAAAATACACAAAAATTCGGCACAACAACACAGTCATAAAAAACCAACAGTCCTTTACGCAAGCAAAACTCTGACACTTAACAGTAAACATGAACTTGAAGACATCAAAAAGGAAGAGAGCAAGATCATTAGGAAAATTTTAGGAGCAAGATATACGCAAGATGGTTACCGACTACAATCAATAAAAACAACAGAAAAGTATTCAAACATCGAAATTGACATTAAGAAAAGACGATTGAAATTCTTTGGACATCTCACTAGACTACCAGAAAATCGATTGACGAAAAGGATAATAGATTATTTGACCACACTCAAGAACTCAACACCTTGGTTAGAAGAACTTCGAAAGGACCTCAAAAACACAAACATAAGTTCACCTGACATTTTAGAAAGGGATACCATCAGGCACAAGTTAAAAAATGGGAAGTTACATCAGAGCAACCACAACAAAAACAGTACAGGCCAAAGTGGTCGGAACAACGCAAACAAGCCTTCTCGGAAAGAATGAAAGTCTATTGGAACAACAAGAGGAACCAAAAGAAAAGTTGATTGAGTCATTTGCTTAACGTCTTCTATGTATTGGGAGAATTCGCTTCAAATAAATAAATAATAATAATAAAATTAGTCATGAAACTAGGACAACCCCCTCACAGAAGGAAACATCGCTGGTGTAATGCAATTTGCGATCGGGCAGTTGACAACCGAATGACTGCGTGGAAAAAGTTCAACAGTCACAAAACTGAGGAAAACTGGGAGAACTTTCTTACAACCCAAAAGTATGCTTCCAAAACAATTAGGAAAGAAAAACGAGGATATGACAACAACAGACTCCATGAAATCCAGCAGGATTTCACCCAACATAATACTAGATACTTCTACAAAGCATTTAGAGAAAACTTAAAGGGATATCAGGCGCCCAGCCTGTGCTTCAAAAAACCCGATGGCACGTTGGAAACAAACGCGAAAGAAAACTGTAAAATATTAGCACGATACTTCAACTCCCTTCTTAACTGCGAATCACCCAAGAAGAACTTGCCTTCACTCCTCCGGTTTCTACACACCCGGACTCACAAGCCCCTGACCTACAAGAAATTCAGATCATCCAAAAGCTCAAAAATAACAAAGCACCAGAAGATGATGGGATCATTGCTGAATTCTGGAAACTGAACGATCCTACACTTACGCAAAAAACTTCAACACGTCATTTCAGACATATGGATGATGGAGCGAATACCAGAAGACTGGAAATGTCCTCTAATTCATCCGTTACACAAAAAGGGTGATATAACAGCCATCAGTAACTACAGAGGAATCTCCCTGCTCCCGATTGCTTATAAAATACTCTCCAAGGCACTTTTAAACAGGCTAGAACCCCAGGCGGATCCACTAATTGAATACCAAGCCGGATTCAGAAAAGGGCGATCATGTGCTGAACAGGTGTGGAGCTTGAAAACGATGTTACAAATGAGAAAATGCAGAAATACAGTAATTACATTCGTCGACTTCAGAAAAGCGTATGATTCTATAGACCGTGAAACCTTTTTTACGATCATGGAAGAATTCGGGATAGACAGAAAGACCCGAAAAATCATTGAACAGTCGCTTACAGGAACTGTGTCCAAAGTGAAATTCATGGGTCATCAAATCTGGAGTTCGACAGGGGGACGGATTACCCCAAATGCTCTTTAATATTGTTCTAGAAAAGATCATTAGGGAATGGGAACCTCATGTGAAAGGCATTCAAATTGGTATCAAAAAAGAGAACCGTCTTACAGTCAAGTGCCTTGCTTTTGCAGACGATATCGCCATTATCACTAACACCAGACATGAAGCCATACCAGCAGTGGAAAAATTCATGAAATTGCGCAAAGAACCGGACTACAAATTTCTTATGAAAAAACCCACTATATGGAAAGACGACCAGAAAATAACTCATCTTTAATCACACAATACGGTAAAATAACACAAGTCCCCAATTTTAAATACTTTGGTGAAATCATACAGCCCTCGGGACTAAACCGAATTGCCAATGAACAAAGAATCAGCTAACTACAGAAGGCCTACAAGCAAACGTGGGCTCACTACAACAAGAAGTGCATCTCCCTAGACGCAAAATTATGGCACTATACAACGGTGATTCTTCCGGAAGCAACTTATGCAGCCGAAACAGTGGTGATCGACGGTCATTCCAAAATTAAGGATATAGAAAAACAGGAAAGAAAAATTCTCAGAAAGATCTACGGGGCAGTTAATAATAACGGTATTTGGATGAAGAGACCTCGAAACTAACTCAACCAAAAGATCCACACGATAACGGACGTTATCAGAAAACGCCGAGCACAGTTTTATACACACATTTACAGGATGGAAAACTTCAGAACGGCGAAGAAATTGCTCAACGTTATAACATAGAGTAAGTGTGGCACGGAGTGGCTGACAGAGGTTCAGAGGGACTTACAACAAGTCAACATACAAAATCTCGAGGACCGCACTGAGTGCCGGAATAAAATAAAAAATGTTAAGTTTGAGGATAGACCATCATGACAGCCTGGAAGAAAATGGACAGCTGAGCGGAAGAAGGGGCATTCTGAGAGGATGAAGAGAATTTGGGAAGAGAAGCGGGAAAATGCCAGAAGATGAAATAATGTATTCAAGTTCAATCGCTCTCCTAAAGGGGAACAATCGATTAAATAAATAAATAACAATAATAAAATTAGCATATAGACATCCCGTAAGGGCAAAGGCCTCCTGTTTGCACAGGGACGTGCTCGTGATTAGGCTCCGAAGGTGAGCATCCTTGGGAGCTTTTGTCTTGTTGCACTCACTGTCATTGTCTTTCTGTCCTGTTTGGTGCATACTGATTCCTGTTTGGCTCCAGCTGTCTCCATGCTTCTCTGTCTCTTGCCACTCTCGACCTTTGGTTTCCCGCTTTAGCTCTGAAGTAGTCTGCCCATCTGGTTTTTTGGTGTCCCACGTTTCTTAGTCCTTCTCTCGGGTCCCACATTGTGGTGTGATGCGTCCATTTCTGGTGATCAATGCACGATACGTGTCCTCCCCATTTCCATTTTAGGTTTTCTGCCCTTTCTACCGTATGTTTGTCCTTCTTCTTAGTTCCTTGTTCCTGATTCTGTCTCTTAAAGAAACGTTTAGGATCTTGCGCTCCATTCATCTTTGACATACCTGTAGCTGCTTTTTCAGTTGTTTTTTTAAATCAAGGACCATGTTTGACAACCATAAAGTAGTGTTGGCATAACACATTTGTCTAGGATTTCTGCTTTTGTGCTTACTTTTAGTCTCTTGTCTGTGAGTAAGAACTTAAGCGACCAAAATTTGTTCCACGCCAGTCCTATACGGCATTTGAATTCACTCTCTGTGTTTTTGTTCAGGGAGATGCTTTGTCCTAGGTACACATACTGTTGCACATACTCTAGTGGTGATTGATGGACTTGAATTGGATCTTGTGTTCCATTTGTCATTATTTTTGTTTTTGTGGGGTTCATTGTGAGGCCTACTTCTCTGCTTATTTTGTCCAGCTCATTATCATTTCTTCTAGTGTTTTTGCTGACCTTGCCATTAGCGTTATGTCGGCCGCAAATCTTAGATGTGTCAGTTTCTGGCCGTCTATATTTATTCCGTGATTGAGCTTCCATTTCATTTTTCTGAATTGATGTTCCAACATACTTGTAAATAATTTTGGTGATAAAGGGTCCCCTGGTTTCACTCCTCTTCTGATTTCGAACCATTCTCCGTCTCTTTCTGTTCTTACTTTTGCTGAGCTGTTTTGGTATATTTTACCTAATAACCTTACGTATTTGATAGGGATACCTTCTTGTTTTAAGGCCTGCAGCACATTTCGTGCTCTACTGAGTCAAAAGCTTTATTATAATCGATGAAGGCGATGTAGATTTGCTGGTTGTATTCCTGTACCTTTTCTGTTAGTTGGCATATGGTTTGGAGGTGGTCGATGGTGCTGTATTTGGACTTGAATCCTGCTTGTTCTGTTGGTTGGTTGGTTGTCGTCAAGTGTTTTCTCAATCCTTTTACTTATTATCTTCATGAATAGTTTGTATAGGTTTGCGGACAGGCTAATTGGTCGGTAGTTGTTTATAGTGTCCCGGGTTCCTTGTTTGTGTAACAATATAATCAGACGTTTTCCCCAATCTTCTGGTATTTCTTCCTTTGAGAAGATCTGATTGAATAGTTCCGTGATTGTTGGTATTAATTCTTCCTCTCCGAAGATAAGGTATTCATTGTATATATTATCTTTGCCTGGACATTTATCCTTTTTCAAGTTTTGTATAGCCATCCTTACTTCACTTGGGAGGATGTTAGGGATGTCCTCTGTGGGTCTTGCGAGTTGGTTCATGAGGGGTAGTGTGTTCTGTGACGTACTGGAGTATAACTGGCTATAGAATTTGGTAGCTTCCTTTGAGATCTCTTCTCTTGAGGTTAGTTTGTGACCTGTGCTCCCTTTGACATCCAGTGCGTGCCTTCCCTGGTCCGTTTTCTTATTTTCTTTACAGATTTTGAGTTTTCCATCACTTCTTTGATTTGGTGGTAGTTATATTCTCACAAGTCCCTCCATATTTCTCTCTTAGTGTTCCTGTTCAATTCTTCGTATTCCCTTTTTTGTTGCGGGTTTGTGTCTTTAACTGCCTTAATTTTTCCCTTTATTCTATCATGTTGATTGTTGATATTTCCAGCTTGTTCTTTCTTTATCCCTGTAGTCTTGCTTCTTGTGATTTCTTGACTTCTTCGTTGATGCATGATATTGTGTATTTGTATAGTTTCTCAGTATCATCCTCCTTCGGTTTGAGCTCTTTGCAGTTGTATCTCTTCAGTTCCGATCTGTATCGTCCCTTGTCTAGTAACGTTGGAGTAGCTTCCATTTGTTTGATGAAATGGCATCTTTTTTTTCTGGAAATTCGTCTTTAGTCTTAACATCTGATGATCTGTGTCGAATTGTAGGCCGTTTACTACATGTATATCCACTATTCCTTCCATTTGGTCCACCAGAATTATTTTTTGTCATTCCATTGGGAGCTATCCATGTCCATCTGCTAGATTGACTTTTTATAAAGAAAGTAGTTACTATTTTCAATCCATGTCCGTGGGCGAATTGTATTAGTTTTCCTCCTCTTGCATTTCTGCGTCCGTAGCCATATGGTCCCATAGGTGCCTCCACCTTTGATTCCTTTTGCCCTATCTTGCTGTTTAGGTCTCCCATAATAACTAGCCTGTCTGATTTGTGATTGTTTATTGTATCATCTATTAAGTTATAAAAGCTGTCACTTTCTTCCTCTGTACTAGCTTCGTGGGGGCATATGTTTGTATTATTGTCAATCTTTATAGATATTAGGGCAATCCTTTCTGATATTCCTTCTATCTTTATTATGTCCTTTTTTAGATGTTTCTTGATTAAGAATCCCACACCCTTCTGCCCGTTAGTTTCTCCGATGTAGCTAAAGATGTCCCCATTTTCCTTTTCTATTATCTCTTCCTCTAAGTGCCTCACTTCGCTCATTCCCAGAATGTCAATTCTGATATTCTTGATAGCATTTATTAGCTCTATTTCCTTTTCATCGTTTCCTAGAGACCTTACGTTTAGTGTTGTCAGGATTAGATTGGTTTGTACACCTGGGGGCTGTTCTCTGGTTTCCGTTGGGCTGTGGCGTGGTCGTTCTAGTTTTTTGCTAGCGCATCTTTCCAATCTTTCCACTGTCCATTTGGTAGTATTTTTTGGTAGCCTACACTTACCTCCATGTTCCCTTTCTCCCTTTCCTCTCTTGCTATTTGTCGTAGTCCTGCTTGTATTTTTCTCTCGTTCATGGTTAGGTCGCTACGTATGCAAATGTCTCTTCCCCTTCAAATGGACTTCTGTTTTAGAATTTCCATTTTGTCTTTGAAGCTTTTGCAGGTTATTCTCACTATTCCTCTTTTGTTCACTGTGACTGATGTTTACAATTTCTGCATCTTTCGCATGATTTCGTATTATCTCTCTTCTTTTTCCACTATTCTGACTTTGTCTTCCATTTGCCCCAACACTTTGTGTTTTAGTATGATATTATTTTTCCTATCTCTGCGTGTCCTGTATTCTTCTTGTTCTGTCAGGAATTTCATTTATCTTCTATCGTTAGAAGTTGTTTCAATGTCTTGTTTTCCATGTTATTTATTTTTGTTTCTAACTTTCCGTGCTTAGCTTCCATTTGTTGCTCCCTATTTCTTATATTGTCTTTTATGGACTGTATTTCTTCCCGTGTTTCTATTTTGAATTCCTCATTTGTCTTCTTAATGTCTTTCAATTCGGTCATTATGGCTGTGAACATTTCTTTTATTCCTTTTTCGTTATCTTCTTTACGTGACCTTCTGCTCGTTTGTCCACCATCTGTGTCGGATGAACCAGAGTGTTCGAATCTCGCTGGTCTTCTGCTTTGTCGCCGTTTGTTAAGAGACATCTTTTTGTCTTGGTTCCTCCATAGCTGCAGTTAAATGGTTTCAGCCCGGAATGATTCACTACGAACGCCTTATTACACTTGTGACAGATGGCTGATTTTTGACGAGTATGAGTCACTGTCATGTGCCAGAGATGACGGTTGTATGTTGTTTTTGTTATAGGGCGTTCACGATGGTTTCTTGTTAAAGTATGCACTTTGCAAACTCTTGATTTTTCTATTACGATTCCTAATATGGCGGCACTTGTCACAAAGTCCAAACATAGAAAATATACTATTATTTTTTATTTAATCGTGCGAGGAAACCTTTACTAACACTTATACGAGAGGACACTTTATTCAATTCGCATATGCTATAATCAAGTTTACACTGGCACTGTATACACACGGAATTAGCTTCTGAAAACACGTCATATATGCAATGTCAAGTAAGAGGGGTCATTAGTCGTTATTAATTGTGCATTTAATGACGGCAATTGTCATTGGTTGTTGTTGCTCAACTGCTACTGAAAGAGGTGCATTAGGTGTGTTTGGTTACCGAGACGTCATTTCACTGTTGCCAATGTATGGCACACAAAATACAAGACACATATCATGCGTAACGAGCTCAGTTATACACAACACAAAATTAAGTTTTTTTGATAGTACTAATTTCTGAATAGGAACTGTAGGCTAGTCATACACAAAATAAGATAAAACAAATGATAATCAAGGATTTATTAATTTAAAGCTTCTCTAGGGAACTCATCAGCTCTTCAATTTTTGCTGCTTCAGCACGGGCATCATTCAATTTCTTCTTTTTTTTGCCAATTCCTGGAGATCTTTCATGGCTATTCTTTGGACTGCCACCATAGCCGTCGCTTCCTTTTCTTCCAGGTTTGCACCTGTTTTGCTCCCTTTAACACGGTGTTCGTGCAGCATGGACCATGCTCTTGCTCACAGTTATCTTTTCTACTCCACCAGCTGCCATCACAGCGTCCAGAATAGTACGCATGCCAATCAGACTTGCTTCTTTCTGATTGACAATCATGCACTCCTTGTTCAAGGAGAAACTTCTCTCTAGAGCTTATTTATTTATTTAGCGTATGGCATTACACATGAAACACAATACTAATAACAAAATTGATAATAATTACATACAAGCACAGATATCGACCTATAACCTTATGTCCAGTCTAATTATCCAGTCCAGGCTCGATGGTGTAGCACTGAAAAAGTCAAGAGGGTCACCTAGGTATGATCTTATTTTGCAGTCTTCCACAATGTGCCTGATGGTCTGATTCAATGTACCACAATCACAGCAGGGGTCTGGCCGCTTCCCCCATTTGTGCAGGTTTCATGCACAAACTCCATGCCCTGTACGGATGCGGTTAATGGTCTTCCATATATGTCACGGTTGTTCAAAGCCCTTTATTTTCTTTACAGGATTAATGAGGTCACCTACTTCGGGTGGGGCATTTCTAGTCCATGTTTCACGCCATTTAGCTGCAATGCTGAAATTACTATCAGCAAGCTGTTGAGGCAGTCGCAGGGGTGGATTCCTGGACCGGAGCCGGTTTATTGCCAGACTGGGAATGTCGTCTAGAGCTGCATTGCTGCGATACAAAATCTGTATCAATTTAACGAAGCTTGTGAGATTGTTTTTGGCAGAAACTGAGGAAGGTGCTGAAGCCACTAATTCAGACCACAGTATGTCAAGCCGTGGCTCTTTTCCGTCGAACTGCTTCAAACGCACAGTGACGGAGGGCAGTCTCAGAAGTGCAGAGTAGCTGCTCTTGATCCGGTCGGCCATTGCGCCAGAAAGCAAATTCTTCTGATTACAAAGAATTTCCAGGGCAATGACGATCCTATCTTCTGCCAACTTAGGAGTCTCAGCAACCACTATAGGGTCTAGGCAGGAAATAGCGCGGATCATCTTGTAAGCAAGAGGTAACCTCCCTTTGATTTTTTTAAGCCACACGAATGTACAATCTTCCGCAGTTGGTGCGAAAATGCAGCACATCCGCGTCTGGAATTTTCTGAGATCTTTAAGCTGTTAGCTTCTTTAAGGGCTGCTCTAGTCGAAAAACCCAAGTCGAAAAAACAACTGGTCTCGTCTGTGAATAACAATGCGGACTGATTCCTGTCTGTCATTGTCAGCAACGAGCGCAGCGCGCGCGGAGAGTGTATGGTCGGCCATGCATTCGACGATGGCTGGGTTCACACCCCGCTTAGCACTCTACCGGTGGTGCAAATTGCGGGTAGCAGCGCGGTCTGAAGGCGAAATAGCAGGCAGAGTGGAAGGACTCTACCGAGCATTCGGAGGCTAAGAAGTCGGGCATTATGAGACTTTTCAAGATTTCCCGACTCAAATGCGAATTTCCCGGATATTTCCTGCATATTTCCCAGGTCACTAAAATTCCTGTACATTTCCCGCATATCCTGTATCGCTGACAACCTGCAATACAATAAAGAAGTTAATTGTAAACACGTCATGGTATGTTTTATTTGCCATCGGAACATCCGAGGACAGAATTTATAGCACTCTAAGCACTGGCATTTGGAACAAATTCAAAACAATGGCACTGCTTGCAAAAAAGTCACGTTGCAAAAGTATTCGTCCACAATACGAACTCACGGAATGTTCAGGCATTTTCTAAGTATCAGTAGTGCGTCGAATGTCCTTTGAAATCAATCACGGCTTGAAGGCGTTTCGGGATGGATGTCACCAGTTTCTCCGTCACTTTCGTGCCATTCGTCCATGAAGTATTGTTTCAGAGCTTCTTTATTTTGAATACGCTGCTTGCACAGTTTATATTTCAATTCTGCCCATAAATGCTCCATGGGCTTTAAGTCTGGGGACTGGGGTGGTGTCTGCAGCACATGGGGTGTGTTGTAGAGTACGCATTCCCTAACAACCCGAGCAGTGCGCTTAGGGTTATTATCTTGCTGGAAGAAGTACCCAATATCAAGACCTAATTTTGCTACGCTGGGTGTTAAGTGTTGCTTTGTTGTTGTTTGAGTCTTCAGTCTTTTGACTGGTTTGATGCAGCTCTCCATGCCTCCCTGTCCTGAGCTAATCATTTCATCTCTACATAGCTCCGACACCCTACATCCGAGGCAATCTGTTTAACATATTCTAACCTTGGTCTACCCCTACAGTTTTTGTCCTCGACCCTTCCTTCCATAACTAAGCTTGCTATTCCTGGGTGTCTTAGTATGTGTCCTACCAACCTATCTCTTCTCTTCATTAACAGTCGCCAGAAACATCTCTCCTCTCCCACTCGTCTTAATACCTCTTTGTTTGTAACCCTATCTACCCATCCGATCTTCATAATTCTCCTGTAACACCACATTTCAAATGCTTCAATTCTCCTCTTTTCTGCTGCACCAATAGTCCAAGTTTCACTTCCATAGAGCGCCACGCTCCAGACAAAGGCTTTCAAAAATGACTTCCTTATACCTAAATCTATATTCGATGTCAGCAGATTCCTTTTTTGTAGAAATGCTTTCTTTGCCTGAGCCAACCTACTTTTTATATCCTCTTTGCTTCGTCCATCACTGGTTATTCTGCTTCCTAAGTAACAGAAGTCTCCTACTTCCTTCAGCTTTTCACCTGCCAATTTGATCTCCATAGAGGTTTCTGATTTATTTCGGCTGCATTCCAGTATTTTTGTTTTACATTTATTAATTTTCATCATGAATTCTTTCCGTAAGACGGAGTCCATACCATTCAAAAACTCATTCAAATCCTCAGGCTTGTCGGCCAAGATGACGATGTCATCAGCAAATCTCAGAGTTGAAATTATTTCTCCTTGAATCTTCACTCCCACTTTAAATTTTTCTCTAATTTCCTTCATTGCTTGTTCAATGTAAAGATTGAAAACTATGGGTGATAAGTTGCAGCCTTGCCTTACACCTTTCTGAATACCAGCTTCTCTCTCATGTCCTTCAACTCGAATGACTGCTGTCTGGTTTCTGTACAGATTGTATATCACCCTCCTATCCCTGTACTTTATTCCAATCGATTTCAAAATGTCAAACAATTTAGTCCAATCAACATTATCAAAAGCCTTTTCTAAGTCTACAAAAGCCATGAACGTTCTCTTATCTTTCCTTATTCTACCTTCCAAAACCAGCCTAAGACTTAGTACAGCTTCCCTTGTTCCTACATTTCTCCTGAAACCAAACTGGTCTTCACCCAACTCCATTTCTATCTGGCTTTCAATCCTCTTGTAAATTATTCCAGACAGGATCTTTGAAGCATGAGTAATCAAGCTGATTGTACGGTAATCTTCACATCTGTCAGCTCCCACTTTCTTTGGTATAGGGATGATTACATTCTTCTTGAAATCAGGGGGTACCTCACCTGTCTCATAAATCCTACACACCAAGTGAAATAACCTGATCAGACCTTCATCTCCTATGCAGCGTAGCAACTCAATCGGTATATCATCTATGCCTGGTGCTTTGTTCCTGCTTAAGTCTTCCAAAGCTCTATCAAATTCTCATCTCAATATTAAATCTCCTTTCGCATCCTCATCAATTTCCTCCTCCCTTTCCATTACATGATTCTCAATCTCATTTCCCTTATACAAACCCTCGATGTAATCTTTCCATCTCTCAACCTTTTCTTCCCTATCTGTTAGAGGCTTTCCATTTGTGTCCTTAATATTACAGCACTTAGTCTTCTTTTCCCCAAAAGTATTCTTAATCCTTCGATAAGCTGTGTCTACTTTTCCTAATTTCAGACAATTTTCTATACCTTTAATAGATTCAAATATACCATCTTATCCATCCGTTCAGGTGTTATATGGCAGATACCTATCCCAGCCGCTGCCATACACCGGCATATTTTACGATTGGTTGGAGATTTTGACTTAGGAGCTCAGCGTTCTTCTTTCTCCATACACGTCGCCTTCCAGAGCAATTAAATAAACAGAATTTGCTCTTGTCCGTAAACAGCACGCATTTCCAAAACGCTGGTGGCTTCATAACGCACTCTTTGGTGAATGCCAGCCTCTTTTTACGGTTCACCTCACTGATCCAGGGCTTCTTCTGGATTGTACCCTCTGCAAAACGGCTCTGTGTAACACACGTCGTACAGTGTCGGTGCTGATGTTCTTCCCAGTAGAGGTTTGTACTTCTGTTCGAAGCACAAGTCCAGACACATGAGGATTTTGCTGGACGGTGTGTATAATACTTCATTCGTCGCGTGCTGTCAGCTTCCTTGGCCGCCCAGTTCGTGTTCTGTTGAGTACAGTTGCTCTGGTCTTGTATCGCTGAATGATACTTGCGACTGTAGTTCGCCGCATTCTTGTTTTCTCAGCAATTACTCTTTGCGAATCACCCAGTTGGTGCAGTTGGATAATGCGTTAACATTCAACAACAGTCCGTTCCCCTATCTTACTCACGGACACTGTCCGTAGCACTGATGGACTGCGCTTGGTGATGTGTCTCCTCACTTCCGCAATGCTGTGATCGTTATACAAGACAGTTCACACGGAGGAACGAATATTTTTGCATTGTCATTGCCTAGCCCAACCACACTCATTATTCTTCATTAAAGAGTATTGACGTGCAAGAGTGTATATCTGCTGGTATTATTATATGTATATAATGTATATTCACAGCGTATTTGCTTCTGAACGTACCGGAAGCCTGGTAATGCATGTTTGGTGTTCAATATATGAAAAGGACATATGGACGAATACTTCTGCGAGCGACTGTTTATATATTGTTGCACCAGTCCAGAAGAAAATGCAGGAAAACTGTCCGAGATGGTTTGGACATGTGCTGCGTGCAGAGGGCGAAACAATGGCATAAACAGCTTACACACTAGATGTGGCTGGAAAGAGGCCCAGAGGGCGACCAAGGCAACAGTAGGCCGATACACTGCACAACAACCTATAGGTTGTAAATCTTCATCCAGACATGGCCCAAGACCGAAGGAAATGGAGACTGCGATCCCACATAGTAGACCCTGCCACTAGGCGGGACAAACGCTAAAGAAAAAGAAGATATATATACTAGCAACCCGCCCCAGATAACCATCTCAGATACCCTAAATTGGAACATACAAAGTGAAAAGACAAGCTGTAAAGTTCAGTGTTTCTTGTTCAGAAATCTGAGAGTTAGTAAACCCAGAGCTCTAAGGACGTCCTACCTATGGATGGTCCGTATGATATTAATGTATGGCTTACCTGCTTGGCATCCCACTACAGCGGAAAACATGAGCAAGTTGCAGTGTGTACAACTATACAACCTGATATATTTCAGAAATTAAGCAATATTGACATAGTGCTTGGAAGGATGGCCCAGTACTGGAAACTGTGTGCTCATGGGGAAGGGCAAGGAAAGGAGGGGTGGGGAGGGGAGGGGAAGGGGAGGGGAGGGAAGGTAAGCAACTGACCACCACAGGGTCAACCAGCTTAAAAAAAGCTTCTTCAAGGTACAATCCAGCCATGTTGCAAATGAACCTCCAAATTTTTATGAAGACAAAAGATTCTAGTGAAACGTATCCTCTCATTAAACTGCATGTATTTCAGAATGTAGACTACAATCATGACTATGCAGAGCTATTTGTACTGAAAACCAATTGACTTACCAAGGCTAGGTTATGTTCTTCAAGGGCACGATTATTGATTGATTTCCTCAACAATCTTCTGTTCCTTTCTGCATGCACCTCCCGTCTTTGTCTTTCAAAATGAAGTTGAATATTTAATAAGACTACCTGTTCTTTCAGTATTTTAATTTCAGTCTCTGGACCTGGAAACCAAACAGAATGGGCAATGACTAATAACTTAGTAGCATAAGCATGGTGGAATGAAAGAGTAAAGGAAAAAGTGGAGGAAAAGAAGAAGAGTTGGAAAGAGGGGAAATTAAAAGGACAGAAGAAAGTAGAATGAGAATTATGTAGAAGCTAAACAAATTTGCAAGAAAGTAGTGGCTGAAGAAAAGAAGAAAAGTTGGAACGTATTCACACACTAAATAAAAGACGATTGTCAGTGAGGAAATAAACTATTGTTTAGTAGAAATAGAGGCAGACATTACAATGACAGAGGTGGAATTGGCCCTTAAGAAGATGAAAATGAGAAAAGCTGTGGGAGTATAACAAGGACCCATTGGAATATACTGGACTTTCAGAATACTCAAGAGTGTGAGGAGAATAAAACAAGTTCCAGAGGATTGGCAGAAAGGAATTATTATACCAATATTCAAGAAAGGAGACATGAAGGTGTGTGGAAACCAGGGGCATAAAAATGTTTATAAACTGTGGTTGAGACCTACCAGGGAGACCCTTTTTTCATTTTAGGCTTTTAAGCTTGAAATAATACGGTACTATAGGTCTAGTGCTACATTATAAAAATTCGTTAATGTTATTCATTATTCCTAATTAACCCTTCGGATGCCATGCTAACTTTAATGTTATCACAAGTTTTTGATAAACATTATGTCCTACCTATAATTTTTAAGATGTTAATATTTGACTTTAGCAGGAAAATATATACGAGATGCTAAATAATTAAAACAGTGTTTCAATTGTTTCATTAAAAGATACTTTTTATACAGTATATAATTTGAAATGGTCGTTAAAAGAGCTAGCCATATTTATCACCACGTATCTCAATTAGCTCCGAGTAAGGATGTAAACAAACATAGTTTCAAAAGATCACACGTGCAGGTAATCAGCTGACTACAGCATGTTCAAAGAATACTTATTATGAACCCAGTTATTCACGGAACACAAACATATCGATCCAGAGAGAGAATAATTCCTATATTGTCTTGGTTACAACAGTGATAGCACTGCTTGGCTAGAAGTAGTAGCGTAATATAACACATCTACCGCCCGTGGCATCTTTAGCAGAAGCGCCCTTGGCCGAAGTATCACCCCCTGGCACTATAAGGGTTAAAATACAAAATACAGTCAGAATATGAATATGAATACAAAACATAAAACAATAATTGTCAACGTCGAGCTAAAGACCCAAACACTGACTGCCAGCAGGGGCACATATAGAGTTCTCTTTGGGAGGGAGGGGGGCAATCGGGAGTTTGGTAGCATGGAATAGTCCCCAAAAAATGGGGGTTAGAAGTTTCTCCCCGGGAAACTTTTGTATAATTTGGGGCAAAATGATTAGTTTTAAGGCTATCTGGCATCACTTTTTCAACAAATTTTTTGTGATGTTTTATGTTTGATTATTGTCAAACACAACTAAGACAATTTCATGTTACTTTCTATTTATACAGTCATCTTGCTCACTCGGAAACAAACAGCCATTGTGGAATGCTCAAGGCACAGTTCAGCTGTTCCCCACCACTTTAAAGATGCTTTAGAGGTCGAGTGGTCAGATTTGGCCATTTAACGTAATTCCTTGTTAGTGGAGAGTTAACGCGCGTCTCTGTTTGGTGAAATGCTCGTGCTAAGTTAAATAACCTTTATTGATGAATTAAGATAGAAAGAACGAACATTACTGTTTGGATTTGGGGCACATGACCTCGCTCTTCCGCCGCTCAAAACCTCAATAACTGTTTTGATTTACAACTTACACTATACGGTAATATAAAGTAAAGATTTCTTGAAGCATTACCAAATTGGTTTATAACTTCGTCAGTGATTTGCATGTCTCTGAGAATAGATAACAATGCTAGACCGACGAGTCTGTTTTCGGAAGTAGAATTTCTTTAAGTATGTTTTCAACCAACTCAAACTCCAACTCTATTCGGCGGTAGCTACAGAGACAGGCAAACTTGCTAAAAGTTGGATAAGGGTATACAAGTTAGGGAAGAAAAAAAATTGGCACATACTTCAAGGGCACTTATTGCTGTTCTTGGTAGGCACTGGAGAGTAATAAGAGGTTATGTTATGAGATCAGAGCAAACTGATTGTCACACTGTTTCGTGCATCACGCTACCATCGCCTCGCTTTGCAACATTGCCATATGTCCCTTAGTAACAATAGTACATTATAAATATATTCATTTTTAATGTTTTAATGCATAAACAAATATTACATGTGACAAAATTTCGGGGGTGGGTAGGATGCCCCTGTACTGCCATCGATCTTTGTTTACGAACTATTGAGCAAGATGCGTGTCATTGAGATTGTCAACCATTTCCGAGTAGGTGGCTAGTAGAAAGCAACGATTCCATGTTCCGTCTGTCACATCGTAGATCGGAGGTGGTCTTATCACCGAAAAGCTTCTCTCTGCAGAACAGCTTGAAGCAGGAACGCCGAGCCGATTCATGGTCATCACAATGACAAAGTACAAACTTCACAAATTTAAATGAAGTAATCAACAAAGTTTAGACATAAACTGATGAAATGCTGGAGCTCTACCGATTTCGGTAAATACGGCACAAGCGTAGCCCCAAATGTCGAACTTCTAAAGTCACGTGCATCATTGCTCTTCCAACCTTGAGGCACGCATGCGTCAGGTGTGCTTAAAAAGCGAAGTGCGTGAGCGAAGATCATGTTATTTTACCTTACTTATTTCACAAAAGCGTTGCGTATGCTTTTGTTTCCGGGCAGGAGTAATGATTTTGTGTCTCCCAGTACCTTACCTGAGTTTTAAACTAGGGCTCAGAAATAATAGTTTGAAAATGTACCCTTTTGGATCGTCGTGGTAAGTAGACAGAGCTCAAAGGGCCTCGGATCTCGACTCAGTTGGTGCCACGGCTGGAAACGGTAGAGGGGGAAAAAATAGACTGTATGTTCAGTAGAATAAAGAAATTACGACTAAGGGCCATTTTCACCAACTCTTCACTAACGATTATTTAGTTAATTCCCATTTAACTTAAATACGAGATTTAATGCGTGATTATCTTCGATGCGCTTCACGAGGTCATTCGGGTTCGCAATTACTTAAATAAGATTTACGGCTCTCGCGCATGCGTCGACTAGGTTTCATCTTGGAGAGCATTGCGGACAGAATAAGAAGCGTCTAGCACTGATCGTTGTTTGCGATGCTTCCTCGTGACTTTCTGGAACATAATTATAAAGGGAGAGAAATACAGAAGACCTTATTCGTGGCAAAAGCTTATAATGATATGAACGAAGTATTTAGGAGAACTGGCAGTTGTGTGAATAGATAGCTTAAAAGGACGCGCTTACCCAGTTGTCTTCGTAGCGTAAGCGGTCGAGGTGCAGACACTCGGTTTATTATGCAGCGCTGGAAGGAGTTCGAATCCCCCTTCGGATATTTTGTTTTTTTAAATTTCCGTATTCGTCTTTCTTGGTATTAAATCTTAGTAATGTGTGTGTGATCTTTTATAAATTCATTGTCAAAAACATATTTTATATTCATATGGATGAAAGTATGTGTGAAACTCGGAAACAAACAGCCATTGTGGAATGCTCAAGGCACAGTTCAGCTGTTCCCCACCACTTTAAAGATGCTTTCGAGGTCGAGTGGTCAGATTTGGCCATTTAACGTAATTCCTTGTTAGTGGTAAGTTAATGCGCGTCTCTGTTCGGTGAAATGCTCGTGCTAAGTTAAATAACCTTTATTGATGAATTAAGAGATAATTAACGTTGGTGAAAACGGCCCTAAGAAGGCAAGATGGCATTTCCCATTTAAAGCCTAACGTAGTATTAAATTGTTTATAGAATACTTTTTCGTTATTTTTGCCTTGAACTTAAAACGTAGGGGGAGGCGTTTTACGCCCATGGTGGAAACTACCGAGGAATTACTATAATCTTTCATGATGCAAAGATTACTAGAGGAACGAATCTGAAAATGGTTGAAAACCAAATTCAAGAGGAACAGTTTGGGTTCAGAAGGAGAAGATCAACAGTAGAACCTATTTGTAAGACAAACTATAAAAATAAAAACACTGGGAATATGGAAAAGACATGATAATGACCTTCACTGACTTAGAAAGCATACGATGGTAGCCCTAGAGACAGAGTTTGGGAAGCTCTAACACAAAAGGTATTCTTCTTTGTTTCATTCAAATCCATAATGGATTTTGTTAGGTCCGTATTGACAAATAACTAATAAATCACTTTTAAGATGAAAACTCCGTCAATCAATACTTAATGTATTAAACATAATTACATTGGGTACATGTTTCGAACCTTATTGGTCCTTCTTCAGCCCTGAACTTTTATAAAGTTTGCAAATTATCATAATAACAACTACCATCAACATAATGCTTGCAAAGCATATTAAACATAAAACACATACATAAATCCTGAAAATGACACAAATTTAAAACAATGAAAAACACATTAAAACACTGTTAAAATTGACTAATGTTAGTTGCGTCTTAGTATTACGCTTTAGTCAGTTTGAATTTGGATAATTGACCACATGTAGATTTTCTTGACAGACTTGACATTGAGTTGTGTGTGGGCAATGATGAGTCAAGTTGATATTCTAATAGGATTGTCCTATGCGGCAATTTGACGGAGGTTTCTCCTATGAATAAGCTCTTGGCGAGATTCATGAATTGATCTCTTTATGCAGAGTGCTTTGTCGGGAAGGAAGGAACGTGGGCCGATGACCCTAGGCCCATCTGTCTTTTGAGTAAACTTGAGTGGTCCGTGTGGAAGTTGCAAGAAGAATGCTGTGAAAGCTATCTACATCTCCAATTTTAACAATCCCTTTTCCTTCTTTCTTTCTTTCCTCTTGTCATTACCATTGTATTACTTTTCTTTACACTAATTTTCATGTAGAGTCATAGCTTTCACAGCATTCTTCTTGCAACTTCCACACGGACCACTCAAGTTTACTCAAAAGACAGATGGGCCTAGGGTCATCGGCCCACGTTCCTTCCTTCCCGACAAAGCACTCTGCATAAAGAGATCAATTCATGAATCTCGCCAAGAGCTTATTCATAGGAGAAACCTCCGTCAAATTGCCGCATAGGACAATCCTATTAGAATATCAACTTGACTCATCATTGCCCACACACAACTCAATGTCAAGTCTGTCAAGAAAATCTACATGTGGTCAATTATCCAAATTCAAACGGACTAAAGCGTAATACTAAGACACAACTAACATTAGTCAATTTTAACAGTGTTTTAATGTGTTTTTCATTGTTTTAAATTTGTGTCATTTTCAGGATTTATGTATGTATTTTATGTTTAATATGCTTTGCAAGCATTATGTTGATGGTAGTTGTTATTATGATAATTTGCAAACTTTATAAAAGTTCAGGGCTGAAGAAGGACCAAAATAAGGTTCGAAACATGTACCCAATGTAATTATGTTTAATACATTAAGTATTGATTGATGGAGTTTTCCTCTTAAAAGTGATTTATTACAAAAGGTATTGGAGAAGAAATAATACAAATGATAAAAGCAATGCACAGTAATTGTTGCAATTGTGCAAAGACTCAATAAGGTAAAACAGGATGGTTTGAAATTGAACAGGGATTGAAACAAGGGAGTGTACTCTAAGGAATTGTATAAGTCATGTACAAGAATGAACATAATCCTATTTGCTGCTTATGTTCTGATTTGGGGCAAGAACGAGGTCCAAGAACAGCTGGGATGAACTGAAGGAAAATATTGAGAAATGGGAAATGAAAATTAGTGTAAAGAAAAGTAATACAATGGTAATGACAAGAGGAAAGAAAGAAGGAAAAGGATCTGGAAGTAGTAGAGCACTTCAAATACATATTTAGGAAGTGAATTAATGGAAAATGCAAGATTGGATGTGGAGATAACAAGAGAATACAATGTTGGAGTGTTTTCTATCATCAGGTTCAGAGTTTGATTTGGGATAAAGACATACTGTACCACTGAAGGCTAAAGAAGTGATGTACATGACCATCACTTACCAATAATGATGTATGAAGCAGAAAGTTGACCGATAACGAGGTGAGATTAAAGTGGAATACAGGCAGCGGAAATGAAATTCCTGAGGAGTATGGTACGGAAGACTAGGAGAGATATGGCTCGTTCTCACGAAGGCACTGATGTCATGACATTGCTGTAATGAAATGTCACGTCATTCGCTGCCATGGCAGTTACCTGTTCACACGATAGGTACAGAAGTTTGGACGTTCGTGGCATTTTCGCGCAACATGGTGGACGTTGTTTGTGCTGTTGCCAGTGTTGTCGGAGAATTGATATACTGTATTGATATATATCATCTGCGCTGGTCCCTGTTCTTGTCGATGTTTTAATTTTGTGATATTCATGGTTATATGTTCCGCGAATCGACCTAATTTTCGCTCTCAGGGTTTTCACGTTTATGAGGCCACTTACTTGTAATTTTTGAACTCTGGGACAGATTTGTCCCACAAGCAGGGATATTGCTGATAGTGTTCCAGAAACTGAAGAATATCAAACGCAGCCATAATATAATTACACAAAATACACGTGGTCGAGTGATGTAATGTCACGATACGACTGGCACAAACCTGTTCTCATGATGACATTGCGTGAGGAAGTTCACGTTAGTGTTCATGACAGCGCTGATGCCGGGGTGTGGCATATCAAAACTTATGAATATGCGACACCAATGCCACGGCACTGTAACATCAAAAACTGTTCTGACAATGACACTGCTGCGACATTTCATGTCATGACAGCAATGTCGTGAGATCAGTGCCATCGTGAGAACGAGCCTATAGAGTGAGAAATGAAGACATTCAAAGGAAAGTGAATGTACAGAAGCTGAATGATAAGCTGGAGCAGAACTGATTGAGATGGTATGGACATGTGGAAAGGATGAATGATGAAAGAATGCTGAAACAAGTGATGGAAAGAGGGGACGAGGAAGACCTAGAGTACATTGGATGAATTTGATGAAGGACAGTGTGAGAACGAAACCTGGAGTGGAGTTCAGTGGTTGAGGAAGGATGGTGGACAGACAGAGTAAAGTGGAGAGGTGTCATATTAGCTCCGACCCAGCTCAAGCTGGAAAACGGAAATTGATGATGATGTAAAAGAAAGAAGTTTCATAATTTTCACAAGAGCTGTTGTAGTTTCATTTAAAGGCTTGGACAGTATTGTCATTTCAGTCTTGTGTACTTGGGTATGTGTAGAATTTATCTTATAACCTGTGTTATTGTGGTGTCTGTAGTAGTAGTAGTAGTAGTAGTAGTAGTAGTAGTAGTCGAATTTGCATTTTGTAATTGAGGCTAGGATTGGGATGGAGGTGTCCAAGACCTTAGGTTAGGAACCATCCCAGCATTTGCCTGGAGTAGAAATGTGAAACCATGGAAAACCACTTCTAGGATGAACAAGGTGGCACCTATACTAAATTTTACCTCACGAAGCTAAGCACAGACAAACATGCAGCCAAGATTCCTATTTTGGAAAGTTCTTCCATTTCTTTCTTTCTTTATTTATTTATTTATTTACTTATTTGAAGGGGGCTTATAGATTTCAGTGCAATATTGAAAATTATTTCATATCTAAAGTGGATATTTATTTGTTTCTTGTTGTAATTCCTTACAATGGAATGAGCTAAGTCAAAAACTGACCATGTCATATTAACCAAACTACAGGAGAAATCCATGAACACTACTTGACTACATAAGTGCTCTTGAAAGAAAAATTACACATTATTTATGTCATGTAGCGAAGTATCTCCTATTGTTGTGTGCAAACATTCTCTCTGGTAGCTCATAAGGGAATTCCACATTTACTTAATTACGACGTTTATTATCTTAAAACTAAATGGAACATAAGAGGACAATATACAATAATATAAGACAAGGAGCTCATGAAGTCAAAGATATGGCATTACACGGAATGCGCAAGATACCCGACCGTGCTACGGCGCTGCCGTACGTGGGCACTGGGTGAACTACCGTTAATATAGGGAGCAGCACCGTACACCTATAATAAAAATGTATATTGCTAATAATTTTTCTACAACTTCACATTAAAACAAGATGTCCAGTAAAGAACATATAGCCTACTTTCTCCTAAATGTATGACTATAGTTATAACTCTGTCTTTATCAAAGAGTATAATAGAATCATTTTTTAGTTGAAGACTTTAGAAACTATTTACCTCTACCAAACACCAGAACCTTGGAAAAACTACTACCATCATTGAAGAAAGAAAGAGAAGACATATCTCAAGAATTTTATGGAACTGGAGACATAATCGACTGGACGTGGGCAACATCCAACTTTTGAGTTGAGGCATGTGTTTACATGTCTGGCTGTCGATGGTTTTCACCAACCTTAATTGTATTAACAAATCTTTCCAGGACCCTACAGTGACGTGTGTATACCAACTTTGTACAAGCATGTGAACGCTACCACTTAGAGCTCTGTAGTGGAAGAAAACAATCAATCAAAGACTATGCAATTCAAATCCCCAGAGCACAATTTTAATGCACATGTTCATTCTTTATTTTCGATTGCTATTTGGCTGCAATAAAAGTATCAATTAATATCCTGAGCTAGCACCAATAGATAGAGTACAGCTAATATGCAAGATCGTTTTGTTCTTTAGTTCAAATAACATTTTCAAATAACACACAATAGGCTGTTACAAACGCTTTAAAATAAAAATGTATCATATTATCAACTTGTCATTCTTCAAATTCGATGCGTATAGAACGCCAATGGTATGCGAACCAATGGAGTCCCACGTAGACCAGTCATGACATCTGGCGGAAAAGTTTCGGATAAGATAATCCTAATAGGGCGAGTGCATTCTAGCGGCCATAAAAAGAACTTTTCAATTAAAGCTGTAAGGTAATCTGTGGGCTGGTGTGCAGTTCGCAACCAGTTGGCCATGATAGTTCACCTGGTTGCTGTTAGATGTCTCGTGCAGATCCGCTGGCAAATTTTGTTTTAATTAAATATATATTTTCCATTGTAATATGCACAATATAATGCTTAATTTTAAAACGTCTGAGTATTTACAAAACAATAAATATAAAAAAAAACAAGCAAAAAAAAAAAAAAAAAACTTAACTCTTATAGGATTTGAACCCCAGTCATACTGGTGAGAGGCTAACACTTTACCACACACAGCCAAACATGTCAACCAATATTTGCCGATATCAATTGACTTACATATAACGTCTTAACAAATAATGATTTAGACTATAAGATTTCTTCAGTTGAGTATATTTATTATATATAAAGCATTTCATACAAAGTTTATATTACTTCTATCAGTATACTATATTGCATGCAATACTCAAACTAGTGAAATATACAGGTCAGGCACAAGATATCAGCTACCAACTTGTCTTGTAACTGAGACAGCTCAGCTTTTTAAAGTCACTTCTGTACTATAATATTACAATATAAACTTTTAATTTTGAACGGGCCACGTCCTTAAGAACAGTTTAAATGATTCTTGGATCGATAATCGGAACTTGTGGGTCCCATGTTATGGATTATAAAGTTTGCATAATTTACTCGACCACTATCCTGAAATGGTATGGCTGATGTCCTTGTAGTTTGGGCACAAGATGCGTCCCATATGAAGGTATGTTGTTACCGAATTTGGTAGAGATCGGATGATTAGTTTAGTCGTTATTTGATTTTAGGTTTTGAACGTTTGAGTGGCTGCCATTCAGTTTTGGTAAAGAAGGGGGCAATATAAAATATGACACTGAGGTGCCCTTTGCTAGTGCTACCTCTGTACCAAATTTCATTCAATTCGGTTATCGTCTGGGAGGTATTTGAACAAACTTTTATGTCTCTCTCTTGATCGAAAGACTGGAGGACGTACATTACATCTCGTACGCTGAGCAAGGAGTGATTTTAGCTGTTATTCTGAGATCTCTATACTGTTACTCTCAGCTATATAAACAAAATGGAATTTCAAAATGAAAATCTTACTCCTATGTTTATTGTTTTTGTTTTCTTGAAGTATTGACTAAAACATGTAGAGGAATTGTGAAATTTTATATCAATAAATGTTGCAACTGATATCTCTTTGAATGTATTTACCCATTGTTCTGGGACTGCAATTTGTTCTTTTTTTTCTTTTCTTTTTTTAATTCCTTTCTCTAAGATGAGCAAATTAATGTCCCCATATTGGAAATGTGAGTGTGATTGTCTCGAATATATTAATTTCATTCTCAAAGTACTAAAAAAAAAGTAATAATTGGACTATAGTTTCATTTATGTTTTACCCAGAACATTTAAAACTGAAATAGTTCAGTCCACCCTGTCCACCTATAAAAGAATGGTTTTTCATCACTCCATTACTCCAAATTAGTAAACTACAGCCAACCACGGCTACTGAAAGTGCCTGTTTCTTGTCTTTAACCAAGTCTTGTATAACATGTTACTGATGGGAAGATCATTAAAAATTGGTCAATATTACACATCACATACATACATACATTTTGATGGTCATATCCTATTGAATTTCAGGATGGTTTGAAGCACCACTGCTTACACATCAGTAGAGTCCCGCTAATCCAAACTAATTGGGACCGAACCCTGTTTAAATTAGCGAAAATTTGGATTAGGTGGATTTTCGTCAAATATGACAACACGGTATATTGACTTTAAGGCTCAAAAACCAATACTGTACTATAATGTTTTTATAAGCACTCTCGGCGTCTACCTAGCTTACAGCAATGCATCTGCGACACATAAGCTTCCACTAATAGCAATCGGCAAAACCACGGTGTTTCAGAAACATGAATATGAACTCACTCCCTGTTTTTTACAAAAATCACTGACTTCACTTGTCAAGTGTTGATTTGATTTTCTGTTTGTTTTATTGTTACCATAAAGAAAATTGCATTCAAACTTTGTTATGCACATTGTTAGTAGGATTTGTAGTTCTTTAGTTTTTGTGTATAAGATAGCTAACAGATTCACTGATTACTCCTGTAGCATTTATTTCACGTTTCTCTGTGCAAATAAATTTACGATCTTACTTGAAAAAAACCAAGTTTAATCTTAATCTTTATTATTTCCTGTTTTTAAATTCAAAACAAATTTGGTAGATATTTTTCCCTAGCACTGTTCGGATTAGGCAGAATTTCAGATTAGCGGGGTTCGGATTGGCAGGACTCCACTGTATTTTAATGTAATCTTATACATAAAAGTGAAAGTTTGTATGTATGTATGTAAGTTTGTATTAATGTATGTATGCATGCACACATGGATGAGTGTTTGTTCTCTACACAAATCTACACTGTTCCACCAATCTCAACCAAATTTTGCACACACACATTTCAGGACCCAGAATAAATCACTGGCTACATGAATTTTTGAAAGCCTTTACCATTCTTCTGCCTACTGGCACTCAAGCATATGCTAATATAGGCAAAATATTGAGGTAGTCGTATGAAGACTGGACATAGCTAACCTTAATCCCCTTGATGCGTGAAAGAATACTCACCCTGTCCCAAGGGGACTCTTCTAACCACATTTTAAGGCTCTAAAACCGGTAATTTCCGAGATATTCCCACAAAGCTATCTTGCCCTGATAACCTGATGAAGAAATGGAAAGCCCGTAACCATGACAACAGTAGCTCAAGAGGTGACATCCAACTTACCATCTAAGGTCGCGGGTTAAAACCCGACTGAAGTCTTACAGAAAGTAGGAACTACTTGAAATTATCGTCTGCAGTCCTTACTTGAATTAAAAACAGATAACACACACTAATACAGTCATCACAATTAACATCGGTTATCAGACAGATTCTACACACACCCAAAGTACAAGGGACTGCATGACCACGTTGTCGCAGCCCCTAAACTAAGGAACCAACCAACCTATTTCTGTATGAGGCAATAAGATTTCATTTATTATCTAAAACATGATAAGACCATTAGGAATCTAAACTGTCATCCCTCTTTCAAGATATATCTACGGTATACTATGTGAATCAGCTGCCCCTAACAATATTGTATTATGCAGCCCAACTAGTGTTGTCATCAGGAAGGTCGATATTTCTCTGCTTGCATCCCGTATGGTACTAACGCACTGTAAGCAAATCCTGCAAACAATACTGAACAATATTGAACCCCGCCAACCAGGGCCCAATGTTTGGGAAGCCAGGCTCTGCCTGTCACAAGCCAGGTCAAAGTGGTGAGTGATAGAGGAGTAACACCTCTTTAAAAAACCTCGGTCCAGCTGACCCGGCTGGTAGTACCTTGTAAGGGTCCCTTGCCAGGGTTACGGTGAAGTCCTCAACGGCATAGACAGTGGAGTAGATGGACTACGGAACAGTGTAGATGGCGGAAGAGGCAGCCCAGTACTCGGGATAATGAGTAAAAGGTATATGTCCATATAATAGGCATATATCAGACACAGAACTTCTCCCGGGATAAGGAGACCACCTTCTATCAAGTGCCAACGGCCTTTTAGGAGGGCGGATGAGCGGGTAGAAGAAGGGCATTCTCTTGCCCTCGGGGTGGGAAACTGCTCCTAAAGGCGGAAGAGCCGACAGATGGCCAACGGCATAGAATGGAGAAGACAACGGGAAACCACTCCATTAAAGATCCGACTGGATATCCCAAGAATCAGCAGCTCATGATGGAAAGCTCTTTGGTTAAATTCTACGGAGGTAAAATAGCTCCCCATTCGGATCTCCGGGTGGGGGCAACTAAAGGAAATAATGGTATTATTAACAAACGCAAGAAACAGAAATGAGTAAGGAAAATAGGAACATGGAATGTTAACACATTATTAAAGGTGGGGAAACTGGAAAACCTGAAAATAGAAATGAAGAGATTAAAAATAGATATTCTCGGTATTTCTGAAATGAGATGGCCTGGCACAGGTGACTTTTGGTCAGATGACAACAGAATAATCTACTCAGGGCCGGAAGACGGACCGCTCGGAAGAAATGGGGTAGGAGTGATTATGGAAAAATCCATAGTAGCGGGATATGTGCAGCATAGTGATAGGATAATTCTAGTCAAGATAAATACGGAGCCAAACAATACTGTTATAATTCAAATATATACGCCAATTACAAATGAAGATGACGAGGAAATTGAAAGAATGTATGAAGATCTAAATCACCTGATAGAAGGAACAAGAGCAGAAGACAATGTAATCTTTATGGGGGACATGAATGCAACGGTAGGGGAAGGAACAGAGGGAACAACTGTTGGGCAATTTGGACTGGGAGTCCGAAATTTGAGAGGTGAACGATTGATAGAATTCTGCACTAGGCATAAATTAGTCATAACAAATACTCTCTTCAACCATCCCAAGAGAAGACGATACACTTGGAAAGCTCCTGGAGACACGAGAAGAGCGCAATTGGATTACATAATAGTAAAAGAAAGGTTTAAGAACCAGGTTAAAAATTGCAGAAGTTATCCAGGTGCAGATATCGTAAGCGATCATAATCTAGTCATGATGCACGCGGAACTCAAATATAAGAACATCGTTACGAGAAAAACTGAGTATCTACAGGTGACAAAACTTAAGATGCCAAATATTAGAGATGAGTTCCAAAGAAGAACAGATGAAATGATTGAAAGAAATACTGACATATTCGAGAAACCAATAGAAAGTCAGTCGGGAATTCTGAAGGAGGAAATACTAGGAACTGCAGAGGAACTGCTAAAAAATAAAAATAAAAACAATAGGAAAGCATGGATAAGTGAGGAAGTTGTAGAAATGATAACTGAAAGAAGAAGGTTCAAAAACGCCACAAGTGACGAAGGAAAACAACAATATAGAAGACTGAGAAATGAAATTGTTAGGAAAAGCAAGCGAGACAAAGAAAAATACTTATGTGATATATGTGATGAAATAGACACCGATTTTAAAGCAAATAACTTAGAAAAAGTATATGGAAATGTGAAGCAATTTTTTGGTGAGAAGAAACAGAAGACATGTGGTATTAAAGATGAGAATGGACAATACCTGTATGAAGAGGGAAAGGTTGGGAAAAGATGGAAATAATATCTAGAGAGCTTCTATGGAGATGAAGTTATGAATAAGGAAGTAATAGAGGAAGAAGACCAGACAGATGCAGAGAATAGAGGTGACCAAATACCAAAATCGGAATTTAAAAGAGCACTGAAAGATTTAAAAGACAAAAAAGCACCAGGTGTAGATAAAATCCCTGCAGAACTATTAAATAACTGCGGAGAGAAAGCTGAAGATGCAATGTATGGAATGATATGCAAAATGTATGAAACTGGAATAGTACCAACTGACTTTACTAAGTGCATAATAATTCCAATTCCAAAGAAGGCCAGAGCACAAAATTGCGATCAATTTAGGACATTAAGCCTGACAACACATGCATCTAAAATTCTTACATGTATTATACTTAGGAGAATAGACAACAACCTTGATAACTACATTACAGATGACCAATTTGGATTCAGAAGGGGCATTGGAACAAGAGAAGCAATATTAACTCTAAGACAAATACTTGAAAAGAGAAATAGAAAAGGAATACAAACATATCTAGCATTCGTGGATCTGGAGAAAGCTTTTGACAACGTAAATTGGAATATACTGTTCAAGTTACTACAGAAAGTGGGAATCTCTTATCGAGATGGAAGAATATTACATAGTTTATATAAGAATGAAAGGGGAATAATACGATCTGGCAATAACCAGGAAGAGGTTGAAATAAGAAAAGGAGTACGACAAGGATGCTCGCTATCTCCTTACTTATTTAATTTGTATGTCCAAGATGCCATAAATAGGATAAGAGAAGAGATTCAAGTTGGAGTAAATATACATGGGGAAAGATTGACATGCTCCGATTCGCAGATGACATTGCTTTAACAACAGATAATGAAGATGATCTTCAACAGATACTTCATGTAATGAATAACATCCTTAAAAACGAATTTAACATGAAGATGAATAAAAATAAAACAAAAATACTCGTATGCAGTTGGAACCAGGAAGATCATAGAAGAGCACCAGCAATTTATATCGAGAACGATAGAATACAACATGTGAAGGAATATAAGTATCTGGGAAGCTTGGTAACGTACGATGGAACCAGCAAACGAGAAATTTGGAGTAGAATTATTCAGGCAAAGAACGCCTTTTATAGAAAGAAGAATCTCTTCACATCCAGAAGTATAGACCTAAAAATAAGAAAAAGACTGTTGAAGACATACGTGTGGAGTGTGGCTTTGTATGGTAGTGAGACCTGGACAATAGGGAAGTCAGAAGAGAGGAAGTTGATGGCTTTTGAGGCTTGGTGCTGGAGAAGAATGCTTAAGATCAGTTGGATACAACATGACTAATGAAGAGGTATTCAGAAGAGCAGGAGAAAGTAGAAGCTTTATGAAGAGCCTGAAAACAAGAAGAGCAAATATGTTAGGACATATTCTCAGACAAAATAGCCTGCCAGCAAGAGTCATCGAAGGGATGTTAGATGGGAAAAACACTAGAGGAAGGCCACCACTTGCATACATCACACAGTTAATGGCAGATACGAACACAAAATCATATCGTGAATTGAAGAGGATGGCGGAGAATAGAGAAGATTGGAGAGTTGCTGCAAACCAGCCTCAGGGCTGTTAACTTAAGAGAGATTATTTTTCCCTCGATATGACTACAGACTATTACGAGGGAAAAATAATAGTGTTCAGTATCGTTTGCGGGATATGCTTGCAGTGCATTAGTACCATGAGATGCAAGCAGAAAAATATTGACCTTCCCGACAACAGGCATTAGTTGGGCTGCATAAAACCATATTATTAGGGGCAGTTGATACATATAAAGCTGAAAATCCGTATGTGGATGTACGGAGGCCCGACTTTACCATAAATGCCAGGAACTTAAAAGTTTACATGCTTATAGTACTTTCAGTGTGGACATCATAAAACCCAGAAAACTATTTTATTTTTTCATTAACAGGGATCTTTTAAGGGAATTGAAATTAAAAAATAAATAAAAATGTTGGCAAATCCTACATACGGCATGGGAGAAGGGCATTGCAAACCTGGTTATACATGATTTTATTATTACAATGTGGAGAGAGTTTATATGAAGCTCCTGCAATTTTATAATACGACAAATAATAAGGGAGATATTTACGATTTTAGAACTAAGTCCACGTGACAATTTTTCAAAGCGAGCTTAAGTGACATTGTATTTTGCACTTTTTATGCATGCTGTACGCATTTGCGAATAATTAATTAGTTAATTTTTTTAAAGTTTCTGAAAGTGCTAAAGTCAGACCAGAATTTGATTTTCTAACCTCATTTTTGTCACCATGTGTTCGTGACAGTTCATTTTGTATTACGCTTTCTTGTTTAAACTAAACATAGTTAAAATGATTTACGTACTTGTTAGTTTATAAGTCATATCTCGCCTCTAAGACATTTTTCTAAGTGTTAAAAGGTCATTCCACACGTCTTGAAATCTCGTGGTATACTGGTCTCCGTAAGCTACGTGCTTATTGGCCGTCACCATGACGTGGCCTCTCTCCAGCCAATCGCTGCGCTTCATCTTCACAACGTGGTCTGGATTCTCCAATCGCAGCCATGGAACAATTGAGAACCTCAGCCTTTCTACTATTTAAGAAGCTTGCTGAACTATCTTCTTCGTGCTTTTCAACGTCAGCGACCATGCTGATCACCCGTCTTGCTACCGGACGAAAAACTTCATACTCTTCAACATACCATCTTTAATTTCTGCGTCATGAAGTGTTCATGTAACCTTCGCCAAGTCTTTAAGACATTTTCAAAGTGATCTAACCTAGGTCACCTTCAGCGTGTTCCTGTGACATCGCTCTATAATGAACATTAAGATGTCAATTATACATCTCCAAGTGCAACGGAAAACTATTCCTAAGCAAGTTATTACCAAGTGAATGCATTATCACTTCGTCTTCATACGGCTTATTAAAAGGCTCTACCTTTTGTGATAGCTAAGGTCATCCTTACTACTCAACAAGTGTTCTACGCGACTTTAGTTAAGTACTCTACTGTTGTGAACTAAAACACAGCTGGACATAACCTATGTCCTCTTCTTCGTACTCAAGTGTTCTACGCACATGTGGTTTGTCACCCACACTTCATTATAAAGCTAAGTATTATTACATAACTTGTATTTTGTGATGTATTATGTACTTTCTACTTTATCATGTTAGTTTTATACAAGCCTACTTCAGAAGATTCCTTAATTTCAATATCTCGGCTTGTGTTCACCATTCATCTTAGGTGGTATTATGTACCGGCTTGCTTTAGCCATTTTTCATTTAGAAAGTTTTCATTAACTAACGCATACCTGCATCAGCCATTGCACTTTTCTTGTGTACTTTTTCTTGTAACCTTTCATGGTTCACTTTCAAGTAATAGGCCCACTTGCCTACCTGCTTCTGCCATCTCAATTTCATTGGAAATCTTTCATGGTCAACATTCATGCAGTTCACTTTTACCTGTGTCTGCCATTGCATTTTCTTTGGAAATATTTTGTTGCATCTTGGCAACTCCCCAAGCATTTCTATTTCATAGGGTACTGCAGGAATAGGCCCCTGTCAGCCATTAGCTCCCTTCATAAGCTATGTCTTTCTTGGTAACTTCTTCAGTTTCCCCTACTTTCTTTTCGTACGTATGGCAGGATTTGCTCCCTGCCAGCCATCAGCTTTAATGGTAAGCTGCTTCACTGATTTTTCTCTTTCAAAACAAAAACAACTTAATCAATTTGTACTTAAAGGCGTTTACCTTGTCTTAATGTTCAAAGACAGATGCAATTATTAGTTTATTAAGAAAACATTGTTATTTCCAATTTTGTTAACCTGTAAGATATACCAATGAATGTTTTCTTTTCTAAATATATGTGTTAAAGCTACTTGCTCTCTCTTTTCTCATTTCTTGTATTATGTTGTCTAGCCCATGTTCCTTAATGCTCAAACTTTGTTCCATTTTGAATTCACTCAAAATGCGTCTGATATGGAGACCTTTAATTGGTCGATCCGATGGTTAGGGATAGTTCATTACACCACATGCCTTTATTTAATTTTTATTGTCTTTAGTGGGTGGAAACCAATACGACATTTGGGTCCATTTCTAATACTGACCTTATGATAGTCGATATCACGTTCAATATATTGTATGTAATGCCACTTAAAGGTATCTTTTCTTACTCCACAGTAAGTCCATGTTCTACTACGGCAGTGGTGATGTCTTTGTTTTACTTATATATACATGCTGCATCGTTTTATTGATGAATGAGTGTAACTCAACCATCCTTCTTTCATATTATACATCAGTCAAGACATTCAAATTTGCTAGATATTCCAGTTTGCTCTATGAATAGTGTTTGTCGATTAGAGTTATATTGTAATTGTTAATTATAATGCACTAGAACTCACCCTGTTTTATTACCATTCTTGCACACTAGTGCCTTGGAGGCTGGATTTAGACAGCTCCTTAACCCGGTCCATGAGGCAATTATAATTGGCTACATGGATAATTCTTGCCAGGCGCGTCCACGTCGCGTGGGTGGGCAACGGTACTGTAATATACCATGGAACTACAGTACCGGCTAAGTTCTGGTGAGGACCCAGTCCTATGGGGTATAACATAGGCCCCGTGCACAGGGTTACGTGCGAAGACCTCAACGGAATCTGCAGCGGAGAAGATGGACTTCGGAACGGTGCAGATTGCGGAAGAGGCAACCCAGTACTCAGGGAATAGTATGAGTACAGCATCAATCGGCAGCGTCTGTTTCCCAGGTTAGGGGCGGCTGCAAGGGCGTCTGTTTCTCATGTTAGGGGCGGCCTGTATAACAGCTGGCAGTAGCTTCATAAAATGCCTTTGGGAGTGGCGACCCCATCGTAACAATAGCCTAAAATGGAAATGGCACTTCAAATGATTCGGAGAAGGTTAGGGCGTACCCTGCAGGCGACGCGCAGTTCTTTTGGTACTGGGGGAACTGTGAGAAATGGGCGACCAGTAACGGAAATGAAAGTGGGAATCATGAATGTCATGACCCTGACAGGCAAGGTGGAGGAGGTGGTAGACTTCATGGAAAGGGAGAATGTTGGATTGATGGGGCTGAGTGAAGTGAAATGGAAAGGTAAAGAAAGGAAGAAATTGAGGAAAGGATATACATTATACTGGAGTGATGGCCAAGAGGCAAAAAATGGCATGGGACTGATAACCTCGAAACAACTGGAGGAGTATGTGGAAGTGGTCGAGTGTGTGAGTGACAGAATAATGAAAATTAGAATGAAGATGAAAAATGACGTGATGGACTTCATACAAGTGTATGCACCACAGACTGGAAACAGAGAAGAAGATATTGAAGTATTCCTGGAGGATGTAGAAAGAGTAATTTCAGATGTAGAAGTGGTGATCATGGGAGATATGAATGCACAAGTCGGAAACGAGAGACAAGGAAAGGAAGAAGTCATTGGACCATATGGATATGGGAAAAAAAAAACGGGAAGGAGAGGAACTTGTAAACTTTTGTGAAAGGAATGGACTGATAGAGGGTAATTCATGGTTTTGGAAGAAAAACAGCAGGAAAATTACGAGATATGGTTGAGGAGATAGAAGAACAAAATCAGTAATTGACTACTTTCTGGTGGAAAGGACTAATCGCAGAAAGCTGATAGATGTGACAGCTTTACCAGGAGAAGCATTTGATGGGGACCATAGAGCTGTGGTGGCAAAATTTAGATGGGAAAAATTGGAAAACCTAAAGGAGATCAGAGAAAGTAAAATAAAAGTATGGAAATTGAAAGACAAAACTGTACAGGATGATTTTCAGTAGAGATTGAAGCAACAAATCCCTGTTACTGAAGTGGAAAACATAGAAGAGGAATGGTCCCACTTTAAAAAGGCATTTGTTGGTGCAGCAGAGAGAGCTTGTGGTAGGACGTCAACAAGAGGGAAAGAGAAGGAGACACCGTGGTGGAATGAGGAAGTGAGGAAAGCAGTGAAAGAAAAGAAGTCTGCATGGAAAGAATGGAACCGAGATCAAACAGAAGAGAGCAAAAGGAAGTATCACGACAGCAAACGGAGGTGTAAGAAAGTGGTAGGAGAAGAAAAGAAGAAAAGTTGGGAAGAATTTACACGAAGAATGGAAACAGATGTAAGTGGCAGTAAACGGATGCTGTATGGGCTTCTAAGAAGTAAGAGGAAAGAAAGAGTTACTACAAAGCTAGTGAAAAAGGAAGATGGAGAGTTGTTAACACACCCAGAAGAGATAAAGGGACGATGGAAGGAGTATTTCGATAAGCTATTGAATGTGAGCAATTGTACTGGTGAGATGGAAGTGACACAACCTGACGACTCTATAACAGAAGATGATCAATGCTGGAGGTGGAATTAGCAGTACAAAAAATGAAGATGGGAAAAGCAACAGGGGTGGATGAAATCAGTGTAGAAATGATAAAGGCTGCTGGACCTGTTGGTATGCAATGGTTGTATCGACTGCTAAAGTGTGTGTGGAAATGGAAATGTGTACCAGAAGACTGGGAGAAAGGGCTAATAATACCAGCATTTAAGAAGGGGGACAAGAAGGTGTGTGAAAACTATAGAGGGATCACCCTCATATCACAGATAGTAAAAATACTGGAAAGGATATTAGAAAGAAGAATGAGAAGAAAGGTGGAAGGAGAGTTGCAAGAGGAACAGTACAGCTTCAGGAGTGGAAGATCCACAGTGGACCCAATATTTAGCTTGAGGCAGGTGATGGAAAAGAACTGGGAATATGGAGAGGATTTGATCATGACTTTCATAGATCTAGAAAAGGCATATGATAGTGTCCCCAGAGAGAAGTTGGAAATGGTGCAAGCAATGTACAACAACTGTGTTAGCAGGGTACTGACCCCAGTTGGAAAAACAGATTGGTTTACGAACAAGACTGGACTAAGACAGGGGAATGTGCTGTCACCTCTCTTGTTCATAATGGTGATGGATGAAATTGTAAAGGAAACAAAGTAAGCATATGGACATAAAGTAATGAAGTTACTGTTATTTGCAGATGATATTGTGGTCTGGGGAAGGAACACCGAAGAAATGCAAAAACAACTAGATGCACTGAACGAAAATATTCAGAAGTACGGCCTGAAAATCAGTATAGAGAAAAGCAAGACCATGGTGATGACAAGAGGGGAAAGACAAGGAAAGGGCACCGTGAAAATTGGAAGTCAGAGTTTGGAAATTGTGGACACGTTCAAATACCTAGGAAGTGAATTGATGCAAACTGGTAGGTTGGACATGGAGATTGGCAGGAGGATACAGCAGAGCAATGCATTCTATCAAAGTGTAAGAAAACTTGTTTGGGATAAGGAAGTACCAAGGAAAAGCAAGGAGGTAATGTATAAAGTGTACTATGTTCCCATATTAACTTATGCAGCTGAGACTTGGACCCTGACAAGCAGGCAAGAGAGTAGAATCCAAGCCAGTGAAATGAAATTCCTAAGAATTATGATAGGAAAGATAAGGAAAGACAGAGTGAGGAATGAAGATGTTAGGAAGGAAGTTGGGATGGGAAAACTAAATGAGAGAATTGAGAAGAATAAACTAAGGTGGTTTGGACATGTAAAGAGGATGGAGGAAAATAGAATACCAAGACAGATGCTGGAGGCGAAGTGCAAGGGTAAGAGAGCAAGAGGAAGACCTAGAACAAGGTGGATTGATTCAGTGAAGAACAGCGTAAGAAAAAGAAATCTGGACTGGGACAAGATCGTGGAAGAAGAATGGTGGAAGGAAAGAGGAAAGTGGAGAAGTGTCATAAATACCCCTACCCGGCAGGAGCTGGATAAGGGGAAATGATGATGATGATGATGGTCTTGCACACTAGTGATGCTGTCATCACAGTGCAGCGACTTTGGACGTATTTTTACTCTAGAGCAGCTGGATGTGGGCTTCTAGAGATTTCATAGTTGTGGATTAAGTAGGGGCATTGTAAATTAGAAGCAGAAGCCACTTAGTGCTAACGATGCAATGGCACTGCTTTAAGGCTGCTTGCCCCTACCAAGGATTACTGGGTTTGATTCCCAGTTAATGAAAATAAGACATTTGGGAGTCGAGATGGATGACATGTCTCATGGTTCAGAATCTACATAAAAAAGAGGTCCCATGAGTTATAAACGTGAGATTAATGGTCACAAAAAATTTGAGCTTCCACTCAGTGGTAATTATATTAGACCTATGTTATAGTTTACTTAATTTTGAAACGGTGGTTAAGTTATGATCTTAGTTGATAACATGATAACAACTAGGGATCGGAAGTTCATGCATTTGCATATATTTTTCCCACCACTGTATGAATTAATTTATGCAAATCACTAATATATGAAGAGAATTGCCACGTTTTGTGTATAAAATTGCACATTTTCTCTTTTATTAATAGACGCATCATATTTTGTGTTTTATGCCCTGAAACAGAATTTTAAATGATATTATAATTTTCATTATGCTTAAAAAGGTATGCCCTGGCCTTTTCTACTAATGTGTTATATGTTCCATGAGTGCAAGGAATGTGATCGATTACAATGATGACTCATAGGAAAGAGGGCTCATTCACATAAGAAATGAGCATTTAGCTGCGCAGTATGAAGGAGTGGGAAATATGCTTCATCAAGGAACAGCAGGATAGCGCAGGGAACGATGACTCACCAACGATACTTGATACCCTAAGTTGGATGTCGTGTGTTAATGATGCAATCCCAGCATTTTCCTATACTTGCTTGAGAATCAATGTTGCCAATCTTGCTATTTGACACTAAACCAAGCAGTTTTGAGTTATTGTTTAGCTACAAGAAGTTGAAAATTCAATACTGCTTGTATAGAGAATTAGCTGCTTTTTGAGGACCTTTAGCTACAAAAAATGATTTGTCATTCTTGGTACAGTAGCGGCTGATTGCATATTCAGTTTAGCCCAGTTGTCGTAACAGTGCTGAGTACGATACATGCGAGTTGTGGAATGTGACTAAGTGTTATACATTGTTGTTTAATATTCACATAATCAGGATGTCTACTGTAAGGATGAAGTAAAAATTAGTTACTTTTTAGCTACCTTTAGGTAATTTTAGTTACCTTTTAATTCAAGATACTTCTGCGGTCTGCAAGCACACAAGCTAATCACGTGGTGAAGAAAAACAACAACGAACTGTGCTTAGAGCGGTGAATAAAATTCACTTAAGGTGTTATAAGAATTTTAAAAAATAAACATAAATAATAGATATTTTATATTAAATGAGTTATTTCAGCTAATATGACGTCTTGTGCACAAGACGTTGTTATGATTACCAAGAGGTTGCTTTGATCTTGGCCGTTTGGGGAGATTACCTTTGCCCCCGCGGTAGAACACGAAGAAATACGAGGGTCGAGTCATAGGTGATGGCAACTTTCTTTTTCTCGCGAACAGGAGACAATTAGTCTAAACAGGATGAAAGTTCCGCCTGATCAATACTTTATTAATAGAAATCACTGAGTGGTCATTAATGGGACATGTTTCGAGGCCTGAATATTATTATTGGCCCCTTCATCAGCCGCTATGATAGAACGATACAAGAATATGCTTTTGTGTAGCACTTAAAATTCCTTTAGAAATGAATCTTGTATGGTGCACCATAAATAATGATTGAAAAAATGTTATGCCTAAAATGAGTTACGGTATGTCAAAAGTCTTATGAACTACTGTAGGTCTATAAACATTTTCAAAGGACGCCTCACGGTGGTACTTAAGATGGTATTGAAGACACAAATGGTACCGCTTCGGTACGTCAGCAACAGTACAGAACACCTTTGTTGGAATCAGCTGTAGGAACACTTAACACTCAAGACTTCACCAGCAATATAAAGATGATAAAATCAATGAAGTCACTGCACTGAAATCATATCTTGCCTAATATAGATCTCAAGAAGTGCATAACTTCAACACTTGCCATGGCAGAGATAGGCCTCTAATCCGTCTTGTTGGAGCAATGATAAATAACCAAACTTATTATATTGGCAAATATCAAGAGGTTAAATTGTATGCAGTGTTGAAGTTTTGCACTTCTTAAGATCTATATTAGGCAAGATATGATTTCAGTGCAGTGACTTCATTGATTTTATCATCTTTATATTGCTGGTGAAGTCTTGAGTGTTAAGTGTTCCTACAGCTGATTCCAACAAAGGTGTTCTGTACTGTTGCTGACGTACCGAAGCGGTACCAAACATTTGTGTCTTCAATACCATCTTAGGAACCACCGCGAGGCATCCTTTGAAAATGTTTCTAGACCTACAGTAGTTCATGAGACTTTTGACATACCGTAACTCATTTTAGGCATAAAATTTTTTCAATCATTCTTTATGGTGCACCATACAAGATTCATTTCTAAAGGAATTTTAAGTGCTACACAAAAACATATTCTTGTATCGTTCTATCATAGCGGCTGATGAAGGGGCCAATAATAATATTTAGGCCACGAAACCTGTCCCATTAATGACCACTCAGTGATTTCTATTAATAAAGTATTGATCAGGCGGAACTTTCATCCTGTTTAGACTAATTAGTATATCAATACGGAACCAGAATGAACCTGTTAAGTTCTAACAACAGGAGACAACACGGAAAATCTACGATATGCATTTGGAAACGTATGGTATGTACTTGCCTGGGATGCCACTAGATGGTGTATGTAAACAACAGTGTGGGTATGAGCATGCCCTCAAGTTCAGTATGTGAATGAGAGCGTCACACAATGGAAGTCAACAAGCAGGAGCAACGATCGTATACTTAAATCGCAATTCTCCGCGGCAGAAATGCACGCCAATGCCATGCAGATCTGCGGGAAGCACTAGGTGTGCATGCCATGCCCTAGATAACAGTGGGAGGTGGGTGGAGATGGAGAAAAATCACGATTTACATAATCTGTGTCACATTTAGTCGTTCGATGAGATTTCCATTGTCCTTGAAGTTGGGCGAGGGAAAATATAGCATTATTACGCAATCGGCGCTGCTTGCTGTCCGTTTGACAAGAATCCAGTTATTCTCGACATCGAATGCGGAGAAATATCGTGATGTATCGCAATCGCTGCCACTCTCTGCCGTTTTAGGAGATTCACGATGTCCTCGAGGTTGGATACTGAGGACGCGATATTATGTAATCAGCGCAGCACCCAGCCGTTCAACAATTGTCTGCCTGTCTATTTGTCCTGGCAGAATGTCAGGGGCAAGCTCGAGGTTGGGCATGGTTAAAATTCACAAGCAGTTAAGGACATGTATGGTCGACGCCGTGATTCCCGCTGTCCCTATAATGAGGTTGGGAATTCACGGTGGATCACAAGGATAAATGAGTATTGCGAAGCTATGTGGACTGTCATTTCTAAGTGGGTTGATGCACTTCTTGCTCCTCGTACGCTCTTAAGTACCATATACGGTCATGGGAAAAGTGGCGAGTAGGTTTCGGAATGTTTCATGATGGGTGCCCAATCACCTTTGACAGGATTCCCACAGTCCTCGTGGTCACAAGTTCGCGATCGGGCACGGGTTTTATGATTTTACGCAACTGACGTTGATCTAGGTCCTTTCGACGAGATTCCCGCAGGCAAGTCCTGCGGTCAACCGGCCGTCTTGAGGATGTGATTTCGAAGGATGAACGTTCAAAGTAGGTATCGAATCATTCTGAGAGGATTGCACGAATAATACAAGAGGGCACATTTCTTTTGATTTCGAATCACGAATTATACAAGTTTTCGAGATCACCTGTTAGATTATATCCGATGGAACCAAAGTTCGAAGGAAAAATCAACTTGACGGAATTTTGAATTAACTAGAGCCTACTGGATGTTGCAAATTTACAAGACGGATAGATTTTTTAAAATATATGTATTTCGAAGCTTTTTCGCGATTTTGCTTTTAGAAACGCTAACATTTAGCAATACCATCATCAGCAATAGTTCATCTGCTTGATGGCAGGTTTCTTCATGGTCTGTCTCTCCATCTCATCCGGTCTTCAGCAGCACGTTTCATCAGCTCATAATCTTTATGGATTCCAGCATCTGAAACCTCCTCCTTCCTCTTCGGATTTTCCCTTGGACTGTCCCTTCTAATGCACTTTTCACCATACCATCCCCTCTTAGGCAGTGTCCAATCCAATTCATTTTTCTTTTCCTTATCTTCTTCTACTTTCTATAATACTTCCTCAATTCTCACTTTGTCCTTCGAAATTATTCTCTCCATTCTCCTCCATAGCCAAATTTCGAAAGCTTCTATTCTTCTCTCGTCTTCTTTCCTAAGCATCCAAGTTTCCGCTCCATACTTAGCTACACTCCAAACAAAACATTTCATTAATCTCTTCCTTAGGTTTACTTTCATTGCTCCACAAAATAATTTTCTTCCTACTGAAGGCTCTTTTGCTATTGCAATCCTTGTTTTGTTCCCCCATATTTTACGCCCTCATTGGAGTACTTTAATCAATACAAATACAAATAAGTCTAACAACGGCATTTGGAGATCAGCGATTCAGCTTCAGCTTCCTCTGCACCCAAAATTTCTTCATTCTATCTGACCTAGCTGCCCTTTGTTGATCTGTGATGGTGTAGTTTTTCCGTTCAAATGTTGTTAATGTGAATCGTAAGTATTTATTCCTTAAAATATTCTTCTCTTCTCTATTTTTAATTTGGAGCATCGTTAAATTTAATTCATCCTAATCATGCTGGATCTCTTTGAACCAGTTGTTCTTGTTTTACTCTTCCGGAAGTAACTAAAAAGCTGTTTTATTAGTCTGGTTACTGGTAGGAGTGAAATATGGCAGAAGAAAGAGATTCTCCTTTTCCACATTGTATCTATTATTGATTCACTCTCTCAATATTCCACTTCATTCGGCAGTAATCTCCATTGGCCATTTACTTGGTGTTTTTTTATACAGTAATTGTTCTGATGATTCTTCTGTCTGCTTTCTGTAGTTTGTCAGTAGTTGATTTGATGTTCAACTTGAGTGTTTCACTACCATAAGTTGCCTCGGTTTTAACAACGGAATTGTAATGCCGAAATTTGGCATTCATTGAGAGAGATTTCCTTTTGTAGGAAGGCCAGGTGATTCGTTGCTCTTGTTTCAGTCTGGATGTTCTACTGTCTATCGATGGTTTCTCGTTTGAGTTCCAGGTAATTATCTCCCCAAGATATTTGAACTTATTCACAATCTTAATTTGTTTCCTATTGTTTAGTTGAAATGTTGGTGTGTCAATTCTGAAGTTCGGCATCATTTCAGTCTTTTCAGGCGAGATTTGTAGACCATTTTTTTATGCAATTTTTTAGAGTTCTTCGATTTGAAATTTAGCCTTTTCCACAGTATTTGCTAGTAGTGCAAGATCGTCTGCGAATGCTAGGCAATTAGGTTTGATATTTCTGCCAATATTATTGGTTGGAGGACACTGCTCATTCCATTCTCGCATGACTTTCTTCAATGCACAATTAAACAATAAGGACGAAAGACCATCTCCCTGGCGGAGTCCAGTTTGGATTTCGAATGGATCTGACAATTCACCTCTAAATTTAACTTTTGATTTAGTATTCACAAGGATAATTCCAAGAAGGTTGATGAGTTTTCGATGTAGATCAAATTCTCGAAGGGTTTTTAATAATGGCTCAAGATGGATACTGTCATAAGCTCTTTTAAAGTCGACAAAAGTGATTGACTAATTCCTTCTTTCAAACTCTATGATGATTTATGATCCATTTAAGACTAATAATTTGTTCGGGACAGCTCCTTCCTCCTCTCCCAGTTCTTGATCAAGTTGTTCATGAATAATTCTTGTATAAATAATTTTTGAAAAGATCTTATAAGTGACATCAAGTAAAGATATACCCCGATAATTATTGGGAACTGATCTAACACCCGTTTTTGTACAATGGGTGGATGATTGATGTGGACCATTCTTCAGGTAATTCAGTACCCAGATGTCTATGAGATGTTTATGTAAATTTTGAATTGTTTGTTTATTAGGATTCTTCCACAATTCTGCTACTAATTGATTGTCTCCTGCTGCTTTGTAGTTCTTAAGTGAATCAACTGCTTTAATTACTTCTTCATAATTTGGTGGTATAACCTTGTCCAGGGGAGTTTTATTTTTCGGATTGGGATCAAATTCGAAGTGTTCTTTTGGATCCTCGCAGTTGAGTAATTCTTTGAAATAATCCGCCATATTTTTGGCATTGTCTCTATTATTGTGTGACATTATCCCGTTTTTATCTTTCAACATAAGTGTAGGTGGAATGTATATCGGTTGATATTGTTTGAATTTTTGGTAATAATCTCTTGTTTTATGCTTATTAAATGCTTCATCCACGTTATGTAGGGTATCGTTTTGATGATCTCTTTTAATTCTTCTAATTTCTTTGGCCGTTTGTCTTCTAGCAGTTATTTCTTTAGTGCATATAATTTCTTGTGTAACCCAACTTCCTAGGTATTTAAAACTACTTGTTCAATTCCATCCTCTAATTTTATTGCAATATTGTGACATTAATTATTTTGTGTTATTTCAGGACTTCAATTTGAGCTAGTCTCCAAATTTAGAGGCCAATAACAGAAATGAGAAGTTTCTGTTGAGTTTTAAAGCTAAACAAATTAACTTAAAAGTCCATTGCATATGCCTTTTTCATGGATTGAGTATTTTTGATAACATTTGTCAAATTAGGAGACCAAAACCAACATTTTTACTTTTATGAAAAAAAATATTCAATCTTTGAAGATCAGTATCTTGGGATCTACTAAACATACAGTATTCGCTTAGGTCTCAAATTGTAGTAAATTTAATCTATTTTAAAAACAATAGGTATGGTTTTTTCTGGCATATGCATATTTTAAAAGACATTGAGCAAAAACCAAATAATGTGCAAAAAGTTAGCTGTTTTTTGGGTAATACACAACTAGCACATGTCTTTTGAAGTTGCAAAGTTGGTTTTTTGCTATTGGCAGAGGTTCAAACAATACCGGTATATAAAAAATTAGAACTACATGACCTTTCGCAAGGTCGGGCCCCTTTCTATGTCTAATTTGCCTGGGCTATATATAGCCCAGGCAAATTAGACCAAAAAAAGGCTGTGCTTTACGAAAAATCGTCCAAAGCTGGAATGTGTTTTAATACCTTTTGGGGGTCCCAAATAAGAGTCCTGTGAGTTTGCGACAGATTCTGACTTCTGCTTAATTTTTGGGAGTCAAAATACCGCTAAATGTTCGCACTTTTTTTCATTTTTTTTTTTTTTGCTCATAACTTCTAAACGACGCATTCTACAGAAAGGTTTCCTCGTAACGTTTTTATAGAACGTTAGATTCTGCGTTGAAAGGTTTTTAGTGCGTCTAAATCAGCCCAGTCGTTTAGCTGCAATCAATTTCTGAATTTGGGCCATTTTTACCAACTTGGTTAAAAAGTTGATTCTTTGTTTAGTTTTTCGCTTAAAACTCCTAAACAACGCATCCTATAGAAAATAGTATTCAAAGCGTTTTAAGAACATTAAATTCTGCGTCGAATGGTTTTTAGTTTGTCAAAATCAGTCCAGCCGTTTAGCCGCAATCGATTTTGAGTTCGGCCATTTATACCATCTCTCATGTATCATGTAATTTTCTTTTCCAATCGTGCAGTTTTCGAAGTGGCAAAGGAGCAAATCCGGGTTTGTCCGGTTCCCCCAGTCCCTATCAGTCCGGACATGATTTTCCGCCGCATTCCATTTCACAGCTTCAGCTTGAATCGTACTTTGAATTCGAATTGGCCCCGTACCCACTCTCACTGTTTGATGATGATGGCATGATGCGGAAGAGTAGAAAATCAGAACTGTACAAGCTAATCACTCCAATCAAAGTAGATCTCACTGTGAATGCAGACTACGTAGTGGATGGTGGTTTCCTCCTGCACCGAGTTGTGTGGAACAGCGGAGAACAGTTTTCCACTATCATTCAGAAGTACGTAAATTACGTGAAATCCAACTACAAGTCTGACAGTATCGCCATAGTTTTCGATGGGTACCCAGTGGATGTGGTCGAGAAGAGTATAAAGTCAGCTGAAAGAGCGCGAAGAGCCCGTGTTATGTCATCTACGTTGGTTATATTCCAGGAAAATACCAAGGCCACAATGCCCAAAGATAGTTTCTTGTTGAATGATCACAACAAGAAATGTCTCATATCGATGCTTACAAACAAACTGATGGACGAAGGCATTCACGTGAAACAAGCCGTTGAAGATTCAGATTCTCTATTGTGAGCACAGCAATGAAGAGGTCTATTGAAGGAGGCAATGTTTTCATAGTGGGAGAGGACACCGATCTGTTGGTCATGCTCAATTTTCATGTTACTGTCATTGAAGAGCCCATCTCCAACGTGTTCCTTATCAAACCCGGGAAACAGAACCAGGAAACTGTCGTTTACAGTCCGAGCAATTGCCAGCTGCCTGAAGACATGATGAAGCATGCCCTGTTTCTCCATGCCTTCACGGGGTGCGACACCACATCCTCATTTTTCCGTCAGGGTAAAATAAAAATTATCGAGAAATTCATGGCAGACCAAAACCTCTTTCATCAGGCCTCTCTTTTTCTTGACCCAATCTCAAGCCCTGACCAAGTTGCAAATGCAGGTGTTCACATCATTAAAAAAAACTGTACACTGGTGGCAGCAGTAAGTCCCTCAAACAAGTGAGGTTTGACCTTTTCCAGAGGTCGCTTTCAAAAAAGAGTTTCAACCCAACGTCCTTGCCTCCTACAGAAGCGGCTGCTCGCCAGCACTCCTTCAGAGCTTATTTACAGGTGCAAATATGGAGGAGTAATGTACTAAATTCAGAGAGATGGGGATGGAAATAACCACCAATGGCTTAACTCCCATCACAACGACTGATCCACTAGCTCCACAAGAACTTCTCAACTCCATATCGTGCTAATGTAAAAAAGGGTGCAAAGCAGCTTGTTCCTGTAGGAAGGCAGGGGGTAAAATGCACCACCATCTGCATGACCTGCCAAGGGCACACATGCCTCAATTCCATCTCTGAAGACAAGGATGTTATACTGGATCCCACCCAGTGTGACAAGGAGATTGATATCATCGAAGAAGAGCAAGAAATGAATCCTCATTCTCAAGATTCCGAGGATGAGGAGCTAGATGACGTGATCGGCGAAGAGCCACTGTTGTCTCCTAAACGGCGAAAGAAATCGTCAACATGAGTACCTTGTACATCTTTCACATTATGAGGTTTCATGTACACAACTAATACATCTTTCTGTACATAATTTATATCGTTATCATTTATGTAACCATCTTATGTAAATGTATTATATCTTATATATACATCTTTTGTTACTTTCAATAAAACATTATTCATAATAATGCCTTCTTATATTTTGAAACCACATAACATCATTTTGGAGTGTCTAGGTATGGATCCAATAGGAGGGGGGGAGGCACGAATCCTAGAATTTCTGAAACCCAAGAACAATTAATATATAATATTTTATTACAAATAAGGATTAGACTTGAAATTCCAAAGAGGGGCCGTGGCCCACTCCCCATTCTTCATCAGCCCAGATGATTTTCATTCAATAAAACATCATCAAATTATTCATAATATGATCCATTCAAAGGGCTGAATTAACTTTATAGCCAAGTTGGTAAAACAAGGCCCAACTTCAGAAATCGACTGCGGCTGAACTACTGGGCCGATTTAGACGAATTAAAAACCATTCGACGCAGAACTTAATGTTCTTTAAAAACGTTACGAGGAAATGTTGTAGGGTGCGTCGTTTATAAGTTATAAGCAAAAAACCGAAAAAAGTGCAAAAATGTAGCGGTGGTTTGACTAAAAAAAAAAAGCAGAGGTCAGAACCCGTCGCAAACTCACAGGACTCTAAGTTGGGACCCCCAAAAGGTATTAAAAAACATTCCAGCTTTGGACGATTTTTCGGGAAGCATATGTCTAATTTGCCTGGGATAATGGGACATTTCAATACTTTATTAATTGCCTGTAGTACTCCGCCCACAGCTTCGCTGTCCGGTTAGCTTCTGACAAGAGTCTTCATCTTGTCTTCCATGTACTCCATGACCCGAGTTACAACTTGATCTTTGCATACTTTTTTCGGTGTTAGTTTTCCTTCTAAAACTTTTTAAAACACAAACAACGTCCATCGGATCGTCGAGTGGCTTCTTACACAAAATGCAGTCTTCAAAACTCATTTTTATGACAACAGAATAAATAACACTTATATGGCATAACACACATCGGCCAACGACCAACTGTTTAAAATGTAGAAACAAAAGAAAACAAGAAGCTCCGCCGATTCGACGCATCAATGCTGCGGGCGAACACGTCAGTTGGCCGCTGAGAAACAACGCAAACACGGGCTGATTCGGGTCGCGCACCATTGTTTAAATCTCTGTAGCTCGGGAACTATTACTTGCATATCAATTATGAATACATCAAATAAAAGCTTATTTTGTCGCCAACAACTTTTATAGAAGACTTGTCTGCGATATTCGTGATAGTTTGCCAACAAACGTCAAAAAAGAGAAACGTGGCACTTTTTTTAAAAAAATTCGCTGCATTTTTTCGTTTCCTGTTAGACCGGAAGTATCGCTAACATGCCAACCCATGAATTAACTTATCGCTTATTTTTTCTCCTTTAATTTAAGCCACGTTAGAGCACTGTAAGCCAAATCGTTCGCTTACAATGCGCATTCCAGCGACACCACCTACTTCTCCAGCATTCCAGGAGTTCAAACGGCTGGAAATTCAGGAAGCCGGCACGGGAAGACCGGGGACTTTTAATAAGTTGTTAAGAACATCAAATAGGACAACTGTACCAATTTTCAGCTTTACTAAAATTTTTTCAAGGTTTTGACCGTTTTTAGACTAAAATTCCTGGGCTATTTATGGACATTGAGAAAGTAGACAACAGTGTCGTAACAAACAAAGTATGGGAAGTGATGAGAGCCAAAGCAATAACGGAAGAAATAGAAGAAATAGTGATGAGAGTGAGAGATATGTATGAGGGAAGCAGAAGCTGTGTGAAAGTTGGTATGGAAAGAATACTATGGTTTGAGTTGACCAATGGTCTAAAGCAGGGAAGTGCTCTCTCACCCTTGCTCTTTGTAATGATGATGGATGAAGTGATGCAGAGGTAGCGCAGCATATTAGAGAGGAAGAAATGAAGGCAATGGTGCTTGCAAATGACTTGATGATCTGGGGAAACAGGATAGGGATATACAGGAGCAACTCAATGCATGGGAGGAAGTAGTGTCATCCTATGAAATGAAGTTTTCCACCCAATAGAGTGAAGTGGTGATAACAACACGTGAAAAGGGCAGAGTATACTCTGGCATAAAGTTAGGTGGATAGCAGTTGAAGAGAGTACAGAGCCTCAAGTAACTGGGAAGAAGTTGTTGTTGTTTCCTATGGCTAGCCCGGATTCCAATCCATCAGCTTTCTTGCATTCCAATCGAGTTGTGTGAGGTTTCCAGAAGTTCTAGCTGTCACATCAAGTTTGTTGCAATGTAGCTGGTGTCCCTTATCCATTTTACTTCCAGGTTCGTGACAAAGTGTGCATTCTTCAGATCTCAGGATGTTGATTCGTTTCAGATGAGCTGCAATGCAGTCGTGGCCAGTGTTAAGACTGAAGAAGGCTACAGCTTCTTTTCTTGGTGTTAATTTATATTGATCCCATTTAGCATCAATATCTTTCCATAGTTTGGTTTCTGCTGTTTTCTTTGCCATTTCTTCATACCTGTTTTTGATAGAATTTTTCAAGATCCTTTTTGCTGACATAAAATCAGTCTGACTGACAGGTTGTTGTAGTGTGGTACCTTTTTTTGCTAATCTGTCTGCCTCTTCATTTCCTGCTATTCCAACATGAGAAGGGATCCACTGAAATGAGATCTGTTTTTGGAGTCTTTGAAGGGTTTTTATCATACAAAAAATTTCTTTCAGTTCTTTATTTTGGGGCTTATAATTTGACGAGATGGCTTGGATGGCTGCTTTTGAATCTGTAATGATAACGCATTTTTGATAATCAATGTTTCTGCCTAATAACTGATGGACTGATGGCGAGGCTTAAGGGATCTTTTTGCGTTTTAAGATTGGGGCTAGAAACTGGTTTTTTGATCCATGTCATTTGAGGTAGTCTTTGTATACTGAGGTATGCATTGGCTGTTTGATGTTTCATCTCTTCTTCTATTGGTAAGTTGTGGGTATATAATTGCAAGGCGGTTATAGGTGTGGTTTTCATTGCACCTGTTATGATTCGTAGGGCATTATTCTGACACCTCTCGAGGCGATCAATGTTTGACTGGGGTGCTGTAGAGAGTACTTCTCTGCCATCTTTTATGATAGGTTTGATGTAAGTAATGTAGATTTTGTTGAGTGTGTCTTGAGTGCTCCCCCAAGTAGCTCCTGCTAGTCTCTTCAGTAATTTCATCCGTTTGCTTACCTTATCCTCCACATGTTTTATGTGTTTGGTCCAGTTCAGCTTCTTGTCCATGATGATACCTAGGTACTTTGTACTTTCACTTTTTGGAAGGTCTTGGTTACTAAATTTGAGACTAAAATTTGGATTGTGGTGTCTCAGGGAGAAAAACTGGTATACTGTTTTGTAAGTATTGATTTCCAAATTATTGTTTTCGGTCCAGTTTTTGAGTTTTATAAGTGCCTGGTTCATTCTGTGTTCAAGAAGCATTTGCTGATTTGGGCTGTTACGTGCTGTGGTCCAAATGATAACATCGTCTGCAAACATGCTGATATTCACATTGCCTACTTTCTTTATTGTTTTTGGAAGATCGTTGATGTACACATTGAATAAAGTTGTGCTTGATACAGCTCCTTGTGGGAAGTGTCATTGAAGAAAATGGGGGAAATGCCTTGGAATTAGATGAAAGAGGAATGTGTGCTGATGGATTCTTCATGAGTGTTAAAAAAGAGGCCTGATATGGAGCAAGGATGTGCCACAGAAATGTAAAGGGGTCATATACAAGACATACTTAGTGCCGATCCTAACGTATGGATCAGAAACTTGGGTGATGAGGGAGAGAGATAAAAGCAGAATACAAGCAGTGGAACTGAAGTTTCAGAGGAGTCGTATAGGTGTAACTAGAATGGACAGAGTCAGAGAAATATTAAAAGAAGAACCCCCTACAGGATAGGATTGAAAACTCAGGCTACAGTGGTATGGACACGTGAAAAGAATGGGAGAAGAGAGAATTCCACGGAAAATATTGGAAATAGAGTGGAAGAAAAAGAGTCCTGGAGGAAGACCAAGGGATAGGTGGATGAAGGGGGTGAAGAGAAGTGTCGAGAGAAAAGAAGTGAATTGGACAACAGTGACAGAAGAGAAGTGGTGGATGGACAGAAAACAATGGAGAGGCTTGTGCTCCAGGCAGACCCAACCTGTGGTTGGAAACTGCTCTAGTTGATGATGGTGACCTAAATATTCAAACAATGTTTGTCGAAGTGAAGAGAAGCAAATTTTTTACATGGGCAATAACAAAAAAATAATTGGTTAGTTTATCCACCCACACATTACAATGTAATACTTATCAGCATTTAGTGTGGCCAGCAAGTCTCTGCAAGTGAATAAGGAATCTCCAAATTCCTTATTTGCAGTCTTCATAGCAGCCTTCTCAGATTCTACATCTCCCACCTTGGAATTGTTCAGCACAGAGTCCAACCATTATCTCGTATATCTACTCCTGCTTCTAGTATTCTCTGCAGCCGAGTTCATTAGTAGAATTATAAATGAATGTTCAAACCTAATCACTTCTTTTGGTCTAGCAAATAAAAAAATAAAAACCTAGTCATCCTTATATTTAAGTACAGGAATCAGCATTCATGATATACGTGTAATTAGATCATGAATGCCCGGAGGTAATATTTCCCCTATTCTTGCTATGACGCTATCTTAAATTTTGGCACAGCAATACTAATTGACACTTGATGCCACATCCCTGCCCATGAATGACCCGCATTTAAAAAAACTGTTGTTTTAATGTTTTATTTAAGGGTTTAGGCCAGGGGCGGTTCCTGAGGTGGTGCCCGTGTGCCATGGCACCACCAATGGCAATGTAATGAAGAGAGAATATGTGACTTTTCCCTCTCAAGAACAGTTTATATTACATTTACATTTTGAGGAAATTGTATGCATATTCTGCATTTATTTGAACGAGCGTCAAACCGACATGCGTTCTGGTGGCGCTTCATTGAATTACTGAGCCAGAGCCAACCGGCACTACCTACGAATATCAGACCGCATCAGACACTGTATTGCAATAAGGACTAGTTTGGCTTGAGTTTGTTTGTGTTGTGTTGAGACGCATATTACCCTGAGGTAGAGCCAACGGCCCCGTGACGCGGAGCTTCAATTCTATCCACGAGATAGCAGCACGTCACAGGTTCAAGCGCACATTACATACACGTTAGAACTGCTGAACTGCTTTATCTTTCAGCCACTAGAGTGCAGCATATGGCAACACACCTCCAGTGATACCAGCTTGACGATATATCACTGTGTCTAGACTATTAAATAAATTCAAACCACAAAATAGTTTTAGTTCTTTATTGTTTGACATTTAGCAACTTTTTCAGGCTCATATTGATGACGGGGATTATTTGTTCTCTCTTTGTAATGTAAAAATTCAGAATTTTTCAACGAGTTTTACTGTGTTTCGTTAATTTAATTTGGCGGCACAGTTTCACGTCCCAAGCGTAAACACAAATTCTCAAGTTTGACTGCAAATGTGTATGAATAGTGTCCGTCGTTAAATAGCTTTTGTGTTCATTTATATTAGATGCAGGGGTTATCCTTTCCAATCAATCCGTATGTACGATAAGTAAGGTTGTCTTAGAGGTAGGTCATCGTGTTCATTTCATCTCACCTATTTATTTAGAGACAGCAACTGAAATTGCGACAAAGAGGCTGTGCGCGCGTGTGTGTTAGCAATAGCCATGCTTATTTATTCCTATATAGACATGTTACTTAAACTTGCATAGCATTGTGTATCATGCGGCATTGACCATATAAACACCGTTTTAATCTAAGTGTGCTTTTTGAATCGATATATGCAAGCTAGGTCCTTTAATAAAATTTGATTTGTTTCATGTTTGAAGATCGCATAGCTCGAGCGCGACGTACGAAGCCGTAGAAATCTCAATGGGCTCTGTGTCACCTTTCGGAAGTGTTACAGTGAATAAAATAAGCGAGTTGTTACAATCTCCATTTAGCAATAGGACCCTCACTGAAAAAATAGACATAAAAAACTGGGTAGGCCACTTCCTAATTTAAATCTCCAGCAACGGTCAAAAAATCGATCCCACAAATTCAATCCGGAAATTTATAGCAAAAACAAATGGATTTGTGGTTCCGAAGAAGACAATACATTCTTCTGTCTTCCTTGTGTGTTGTTCGGCGGTGATGGGAGTTGGAGTAAGACAGGTATTAGGGATATAGGACACATATGGTCTAAAATTAAAGTCCATGAATCATCAAAGCGACATATGGATAATGTTTTAAGCCTCTCATTTCTGGGCAAAACGAACATTCAAAGCAGGTTGGATAGTCAGTACAGACAAACTATTATCACCCACAACAAACAAGTAGATAAGAATAGGTATGTCTTAAATTTAATTATAAACTGTATCCGCTTTTGTGGTGCCTTGGAATTAGCCCTTAGGGGACATGATGAAACAGAAACATTCGAAAACAAAGGCGTATTTCGCGAATTGATTCAGTTTAGTGCTGAATTGGATAAGGACTTGAAAGTTCATCTCAGCCAGTCGCCTGTGTTTAAAGGCATCCCCAAGACTATTCAAAACGAACTGCTCGAATGCATGCTCCAGGTGTATCACGACGAAGTGTCCAAAGAAATAAAAAAGGCTGACAATATAGCAATAATCGCTGATGAAACAACTGATGTGTCTTGCAATTATCAATTGGTTATTGTGTTGCGCTACGTTGTTGAAGGAAGAACAGTAGAAAGATTTTGGAACTTTATTAATCCCGAAGGCCAAAATGCTCATGTCATCGCAGACAGCATTTTAAGTGAAATCGACCCCTTAGTGGGTGATCAACCCACTAAATTGATTGCCCAAAGTTATGACGGAGCATCCGTTATGAGTGATGGATTAAATGGTGTGCAAAAGTTAATCAAGGATAAGTACCCTAATGCAAATGTTATTCATTGCTATGCGCAACAACTTAATCTCATAATGTCCACAGCAGCCTCCGTTAATCGACAGGCTCGCATCTTTTTCGCTCATCTCACAGGAATTTGTTCATTTTTTCGCATTCGCCACAAAGATCGAAAGTGTTGCGCGAGATCATAGAGAAAAGTTTGCCTCGAGTATCACTCACACGATGGAATTACCATTCGCGTGCTGTGAAAGATATTTATGAAAATAGGGAACACCTCGTCAAAGTTATGGAATCCATCGAAAGCAATGGGTCCATTAAGTTACCTTCCACCATTGAAAAAGCTGGAGCATACAAACAAAGGCTTAATGACAAGAAATTCATTTTCTGGCTAACATTTTTCAATAAGATAATGCCTCATTTTGACATAATTTTTAATCAGCTGCAAAAGAGAATTACTGACCCAATTAAAGTGAAACAAGACATTCAGCATTTTGAAGGCATCATACAGGCAATCAGGGGCAATATTGATGAAATAATGAATGAGACTTTTATCGAAAGAGGCGAATCCTTACCTTCTAAAAGACCCCGGATTGATAAGGACTGTAGAAAAAGGGACGCTCTGGAAGTATGTGATGCTATCCTTTCAGATATAAAAATTCGCTTTCAGTTCACTGGACTCCTCACAGCTACCAACCTATTCGCAGTTCAATATTTTGACAATTATATCAAAAGCTTCCCAGACCCGTACCTTGACGAAATGACGAGCGTATATACATTTCTTGATAAAAGAAAGTTGAAGGGTGAGCTGCAAGTATTCTATGCTAGGCCTGAATTGAGAGCGGTCTCTGGTGCCGTTCCATTTCTGTCGTTGATTCTGGAAGATGAGATATGTGATACTTTTGAAGAGACAATCAAAATCTTGAAGTGGCTGATCACAATGCCTCTCTCAACATCGGAAGCGGAGCGGTGTTTCTCAATGCTCAAACGGATAAAGACCTTTCTTCGGAACACAATGAAGGAAGAGAGATTAAGTGCCTTAGGAATGTTGTCGTGTGAGAAATCATTTGTGAACAAGATTGAGAACTTCAATTCAAAGGTGATAGACGTATCTGCCTACAAGAAAGAACGAAGAATGAACTTTCAGCACCGCTCTTATTAATTCAAATGAAGGTGTCGATCGAGGTTTTGGAACAAATATTTTTGGTGAGTAGGCCTAGCATATGTTGTTTTCTTCAAATTATTTTTCTGAGAGGTTTGTTCAATTATAATTCTTAAAAATGGTTTTTATTTAAAATGCATATCGATCAAAATATGTGTATGATATAATATTGTATGGCCTCGGTGCCAGGTGCAAGCTTTGTTGTTTGACACCCAAAGGGCAGCTTGCATGTCGAATATTTGTTGTTCCTTGGAGGGCCATGAAAGTCAAGAAAGTTAGATATCTAAGCTCCTTGACACTATAGCACTTTCTAGTAGAGAAAGGAGGAACTTTTGTTTTGGCAAAAAATCCCGAGATTAAAATATTTGTAGGAGTTACGCAATTTCTCAATTCACTTCAGCTGACACTTCAATTAAAAACGTCTTCTGCAATAGCACAGTTAAATAATGTTAAACATATAACTTATTGCATAAAATATGCACTACCGGTACCTGCAACTTTGAATGTTTTTATTGCAAATTTTGTATTTGCTGGCACCACCAAGTGAAAAATCACCAGCCGCCACTGGTTTAGGCCATTGTGGGCATCATCCTCAAGTACTTGGGGAAAAGGAGAAGTAGAGATGATAATATAAAGAAGTTTACAAAAACAATCTTACCTGTAAACTTTGGTTTTTTGGCTTCTCTCTCCTCCTTAACTTGTCCCTGTACAATGGTTTCAATATATCTGTCCAACATATAATATGGAGTATGTTTGGTAAGTGATGGCTCAGACTGATGGTACATTGGTGCTTGACTTGCAGTAATACTGGATTTGGCATCACCATTTGTTTCAACAGGAGAAAACACACTAAGGAATAAGTGTTCGTATGGAAGTGGCACTAAATCAATTGTCTGAGTACTTTCGGAAATGAGTCGTTTGCATTTCATTGTTATTACACTATCTGACGCACTGGTTTCTCCAGGAGATTGACCATTAACCATTATCTTGGAGTTTACAAGCTGAGCTCCAATTTCTGGTTCCTCCAGCAATTCTTCCGACTCATCTAATGTCTTTATGATGCTCGGATCCATTGTAGGTAGTCCAGGGCCTTTCTTCATCTCAGGACACGAGTTGGCTCGACGCACCCGTTCCTGGAAATGGAATCCTGAACCTTCACCAGGACTGCTACCAGTACTGGTACCAGGCTGCTTTTCCGAGGTTGGCTCTGGCATGCACTGGCTGTAGAACCGTTGGCGTTGTTGGTGTACACGTCGAGCAAAATCCAACAATGAACGACTGTTGGGCATATGCAGACCACCGGATGTGCAAGGTGACCCACTCTCCTGCTGACATTCTTCATATTCTTCCACATGGGCTGGATGGATTTCCTGCAGTACACTATCACATGGCTGCTGAAGCATCTTTCCCTGCACATAATAATTTTTCAACTAGACAACTACATATACAATCAGGGGAAAGGGAGAACATGAGATAATAATAATAAATTTAAAAAATCACCAACAAGGAAAGAATTTGGACTCGCACACTTTTACACCACAAACAACACAGTTCAAAACACACGCCTCAAAGTAATAATAACGCTTATCATAAAACCAGCCAAACCGCTCCTCCCATACAAGTCGTACATTCACCTCCCACCACTACCTAGCAGAGCATTCGTGATAACAGACGGGACGTGAAACAGACCTCAGTCGGAAGCAAGCAGCTGAGCAGATTGCATACAATGCAAGACTACTGACAAACGAAAGACACGAATTTAAGTCAAAACCCACAGCCCTGACCGGGCGCGCTGATTGATTTTGTCAATGATCGCTATTTGATGCCATAATTCCTAGAACTGTCAGCATGTCACCACCTCGCAACTAATACCTTTGCTATCACTCTTGGACTTCAGTTTTGTCGAGTTCCAACAACAGTGGAAGTGACACGTGTGTAATTATTGTGAGCAAACTCATGGATCCCAAAGCTGGTTGACAATGTCAACCGCGCATGGAAGTAAAATTTATTATTTAAAATTCCCTCTCCTCTGTACTTTTCAGGTAATTAGGCAAAGTCAAGCGTAATTACATTAGTATAATTCTATTTTAGGTCTCGTTTTGTCAATGATGACATATCTGGTGTTCGCATTTGTGAAGGCTACAGAAGCCGGTAATTTATTCACTTTAGCTTTTCGTACTATTCGAGAGACATCTGTCCTTTTTGTTGCTTAACCTAACTTATGTGACGTGCTCACGTGTTTTCTAATGTTTTTTTTTCTTTCATTTGGGTCTAGACTGACCATTTTGTTAAATATTTATGATTTTTTTTTCACTTACCTGTTCTGCGATCACACTTGCTTGGCTTGAAGCCTTTTTTTTATTATATTTTTAACGCGGCTTCGGTGGCGAAGTTGGTAGCATGCTGAGCTTCTATGCCCAAGATCCCGGGTTCAAACCCGGCCAAAGTTGTCAGATTTTTAAGAGCGTTAAAAATCCTTCCTTCGGAGGGGAAGTAAAGCCAGCGGTCTGATGTCATAGATTTATGGCATGTTCAAGAACCTTCCACTAATTACACCAGTGTGAAGCTAAATTATAGGTTAAACATTTGACAAACGCTCTTAGGTTCCAACATTCGTCGCCAGGAGCCAACTGTGGTGGCATCTGGTTACCAAGTTCTGAACTAGTAGTCGTAGACGGTGGCGTTTGGCAGCAAAAGTAGGAACTACTTGAAAAAATTCAATGTCTGCAGTCCTTACTTGAATTGAAAACAGATAACACACACTAATACAGTCATCACAATTAAAACCGGTTATCAGACAGATTCTACACACACGGGGCTACATGACCGCGTTGTAGCAGTCCCTAAACTGAGAAACCAACCAAGACATTTTCCTTAGGACTGTTACAGTTAAAACGTCTTGTCAGACCAGGCTTGATTCATTCAAATGGACATCTTGCCTGCCGTGCCCTACTTTATTTTCCTGCGCTTCTCATTGGCTGCTGATGTTCAGTGGGCCAATCACGTTACTTCTTCCATGGTTCTTTCTGGAAGTCCTCCTCTCTGAGCAACTATTTAAGCTGTGTCAAACGTTTGCATTACAGGGAACGTGAGAGTAATGATTATCTGTGTACCTACCGTACACCTGCCAGCCAGCAGCGTCGATGCTGTGTTGGGATATTTGGTGCTGAAGTGTCAATACATTTTTGAAATTTCGAATCCCATCCTTATGATCTCGTGTGAGGTAATGTTCAACGTGAACATGGAGTACCAAGTGTGTGTTGTGTTATGGTGAACCAGGCCTGCCAACTGTAAACCTGGAAGCTGATTGTGTTGCTGTCAGTCGTGTGCGTGCTAGTTAGCTTTGTTTAAATAGTTTTCTGGGAAAGCAGAATAGGATCTGCATTGAAATGTCAATTCTGGGGAAATATTTTAGGTCGAAATTGATTTTAATTTTTCAGGTTTTGATTGTCATGGATACGTTGGTATGCTGATGTGTATCTCGCTGGAATACCTACTGTCGTCTGGGTCGGCAGGGTCGTGTGACTATTTCTGTTCGATCCCAGACGCAGGGTGTACATAGTGTGTGTTGCCCCATTCGAGTCTCCTGAAGTGACATGTAGGGTTTCTTCGATGCAAGGTGGCCAATTGATGAAGTTCTATTTTGTGTCGAGGCTACAACTTCGTGTTGTTTTGTTATTGGTCTAATTTTTAGGGTTGAGCTTCTTTATGGTATTTTGGCGAATCGTAACTTCATCCTGTAGTTCCGTTATCTTTCTTTCAGTGGGAGGTTTCTTGTAATTCTGTTTCGATCGTTATGGGTTGTATGACTGGTGCACTTGGGTGTGGTTTGAGTCATGATTGGTGAATGCTACGTGTGAGACCTGTTAGTACGAGTGTTCCTGCCTGGTATGTGTGGTGCAGATGTTGTCAAGTTTGTACTTCTGAATTTGTTCTCTTTTGGTCTTGAGTTATTGTAAACTTTTCCGGTTAGCCTGACGCAGTGCCGGCGAAGACGTGTTGTTGCTTTCGGTCGTTCTATTCCGGGTTTTCGATTGAAGAGCCCCGTGAACTTGGAGCTGATATCTACCTGACGTGGTCAGTTGTTGGTGCGACTTTCTGCTGGTGTGCTGTTCCTGCTGTGTGCAGAGTGGACGTGAGTTCCTGTCCTTTCTAATTTCTTGGGCGTAGAAATTTTATTTTAATTTTCAGTCGGTGACACAGGGAGTTGAGTTGTCTAAAAACTTTATTTCAGCGGGCCGCATTTTCTGAGATTTGGACTTGTTTAAGGAGTTGATTGGAAGAATGTGCTGGTACCTGGTGTGTGTGAATGGTTGCTGCTGTTGGTTATTTTTAGTTTTTTTTCTTTGTGTTTTTTTTTTTTTTGGACTTACCGTGTGCTTCTTCGGGTGGGTGTCTGTCTCCGTTTGGTCCCCCTGTGTCCTCCGGTGTCATGTAGTCTCCCTTTTGGTCGACTGGTTTATTGTGTCCTTGTTCGATTATGCTCGACATGAGGGATTCTCCCCACTAGTGTGTTGGTGTCGGGCCTAGTTCATTCTTTCTGGTTGTGGTTCCTGTCGACAAGCGTCGATTTGTTGTTGGTGCCAGTGTTGGAGTGTTATTTGATGTTTTAGGGTTATTGTGTTTTTGTGTTCTTGGTTTGGCTCCTGTCTGCTAATGTCGATTTGTGTGTTGGTGTCATTGTTGACGAAGTATTTGTGTTGGTGCCATTGTTGACCAGTACAGGATGATTAATTCCCTGTTTTTTGGTCGAAGTTAGTAAGCCAGGATGGTGTTTCCCTGTGCTTTTATTGGGTCGTGTTGGCCAGTGCAGGAAGGTTGATTTCCTGTCGTGTATTAGTAGCCCAGGATGGTCCATTCCCCGAGGTTATCTCGAGTATCAGGATGGTCTGTTCCCTGAGCTCGTGGACCCTTAGTTGGTCGAGTGCAGGATGCTGAATTCCCTGTCATGAGTTGGTACCTGTGTAAGGTCTATTGTTGAGGTTAGGATTGCCTCTTATGGTCGTCAAGAGTGGATGCCCCATGTCATGCTCCATGGTGTGAGCTATTTCCTTGACAGGCTAGCATTCCTAATTGGGTTGGTTTTAGAATTCTCTTGTCGTTGGAGCATGTGGCAGATGATCCAGACCTACCGAGAGTTGAATGGATTCTGGCCAGGATCGGAATTTGCAAGGTCTGATTGTCGAGGCAACTTAGTCATGAAGGCTGGAGTTTAAAAGAAAGTTCCTGGTCTGTAGGAAGGTGCTGTATCGAGGATTTGGTTAGACTTGAGTTTTTTTTTAATTATGGGGGAAGTTTCTTGATGTTGATCGTCTGCTCAACATTCTACGTTGATGTCTCTCTGTGAGAAGACTTGTTATGGTTGGACCGAAGTGGTCGTACTTGGTCGGTGTGATGAACCGTATCGAGTAAGGTGATGTTGGTGGCGTCGCCTGAGTCTGCTCGGTGGTGCTTGGTGTTGATGGTATCGCCTGAGTCTGCTCGGTGGTGCTTGGTGTTGATGGTGTCGCCCGAGTATGCTAGGTGGTGCTTGGAGTTGATGGTATCGCCTGAGTTTGCTCTGTGATTCTTATGGTGATTGGTGTGGTGATCGTGTTGCCTGAGTGAGCTCGGCTGCGCAAGGTGCCTTGTTGCAAGATGTCACACTGTTTCTCGTGTGATTTGATCGTGCTGCTGAGGTGATGGTTGCACAGTTGTGAGTGCATATGATTAGCAACTTGTGTGTGCGAGTGAGTGTTTATTTGGTCCGAAAGTGGTGTGTGTATGTTGTTGCTGTGGCAACCCTGTCTATCTGCGAGTTGATGTGCAGCTATTGGGTAGTGGTCCTGGAGCGATGCTTTTGTTGTTTCTAAATTTATTACCGTATAGGTGGTGGTCATGAATTTCCATAATTCTTCGAGCAGCGTTTTTCGGAATTAATTTTCTTTTGGTCCTGTTGTGTCCTCCTTGGTTCTGTGCCCTCTTGATGGGCGTTCCTTGAAGTAAAGAGCCTGCTTGTTGTCAGTGCGTTTGAGACAACTACTTTTACCAAATGTAAATGACTGTACTATTTGGGCCACTCGGGAGGCATGTTGGTAAGTGACCCTGTGTTGGTCTACCTGTAATGAGAACCGAGTCACCCTGTCACTCTGAGAGCTTTCTGTATTTCACGTGGCGCATCCGCTAATTTCGTTCCTGATTACTTAGGATTTTGATCGGGCAAATAGCTTGGTCCTTCAGACATTTAATTTAACATGAAGTTTAAGTGGGTAGTCCTCCATACCCCTAATTGGTAACATGTTTTGTCCTGTTGGTTGTCCTGAAGTTTTAACTGGTGTTAATTTCTTAAAGTTAATTTGTAACTTAATTTTTGCTCAAGCGGTGCGTGCGTGTGCTTTGGTCATGCCAAGTGATGACCCCACATGGTGATGGGAGAGGCTTTCGTCACAAGTGAGCACAAAGTGTGCTATGCCCTCCTACCAAGAAAGTGTTGTTCCCAAGTTAGTTCTTCTAGTGGTGACGTGCAACTAGTGACCCTCCCTCTACTATCTTCGCTCCTGCTTGTGACAGGAGCAGTTCGACTCGACTTGTCCTGTCGAGTCGCCTGCTGAATGGAAGCAGTCTGCTGCTGGTTTTTGATTTGTTTCAGCTGTGGTCCTGTGTGAAGGGTGCATATTTCACACCTATGGGGGCAGTGACCAGAGACATCCGGTCACTGTCGGCCCCGACGATTATCATAGGTTGGTGGTGGATCCTGATGGCTGCTGGCAGTTCGGAAGGAGATACCTACCTGGTCGTCCTGGCCCTGCTGGGCATTTTGGAGATAAGTACTGGACTGGTATTCTGGTATAGCATGCAAATTTTGGAAGAGCATGCATGCACTTATTGGTGGAGCATGCATTACTTGAGAACCTGTGCGAGTGACTACACTACTGCTGTGAGCAACTATTGAAATGAACTTAAGGGGCACGCCCCCATCTCAGTGCCCTCCTCTTCTACCCCTATGTCTTTGTTGGCAGAGGGGAGGCTGTGGCAGTTTATTGACTACCATCCATTTCGCCCCCACCCCTTCTCCCCCGGATCTGCCGCCCCCGGGGAGAGAGCTCAAATAATATTGAACATTTCTGAACTTTGAAATTCCCGCTTCCCTACCCCCCTCTGCTTATCTTCGTTATGGCGCCTAAAGGAGTTTCGAGATCATTCGACGATGTTCTGATGTTCGGAACAAAATAATATCTGTATGGAACTGTGGTGAAATTATCAAGCTACCACCTCAAAGTTATTTATTTCGGCTAAAACAAGCCTGGCCTTGCCTCGCGCATTTGTGTGTGACAATTGGTGTCGCGGACGTCACTTCGTGTTGTTCCGCCGTGCTCAGATTATCTCGAGTACCTAAGGACGCGATTCTTGGCATCAGACGCCGAGAGTTCAGTTGGGACAATGTAGCGAGAAGATGTGTCTGGTCGGCTCTCGGAGGCTGGCCAACAGAGAAATTTTGGTAAAATTATGCCAAACATAAGGTACTGTGATGTTATCTACAATCTTAGCTTGAGCTTGTTTCTTTTAATTTTCACTACCGTTGGAGTTTTGTTTTTTTTAACTTACATTCTGCTTCAGTGCGGGGTTAGAGGCCATGCGATCTGGACTAGTAACTTTTAATGTGGAACCACTAAAATGATCAAAAACGTCGCATCTACTGTAAATTATTCATCTGCTACATACGAGAAGTTATTAGGGTCAATATTCTGAAATTCATTGCTTCTCGCTCGTCTACAAATTGCTATGCATAGGCTATTCACTAGTGCATGGGTATCCACATGTCGAAACGGATCACAAAAGGACGCCAACCTAACTTTTCGCGCTAAATTGAATTTTAATCTTATTTAACTTCAAAGGACATATATTACTTGGAATATAATCAAACATGTAATTTTGGTGGGGATAGCTAGTTAATTGCTAAACAACATACCCCTTCTGATGTCGTTTGTTTTTTGGTCTATTGTAGGGCCGATAACCTAGATGTTAGGCCCCTTAAAACAACAATTATCATCATGGTCTATTGTTGGCGTGTTGCTTCACGCGGCCATTGCCAGCCCTTAAGTTTGCCACCCCTCATTGCATTTGCAGCAATGTTTATTTTCATATGGGCCTCTGGTGCTCGTTAACTGAAATGATTTGTTTTATTTCTTTTCCCCTTGTCGCATCACGTTTGGTGATAGCTTTCATCCTCATCCTCATCCCGTTTGTCCCACGTAAAAATATAAAATATAAAATAAAAACAGCGCTCAGAACCAATAACACTAATCATAATACATTTCTCAACTCACATATTCTCAACAAAACCAACAAATACAGCAATTCAGGTGTCTACAGGATTAAATGTAATGAGTGTAATGCCGATTATGTGGGACAAACGGGAAGAGGGTTCAACACCAGATTTTTGGAACATGTCAATGCCATCAAACATAATAAATTTTCAGCGATGGGCAACCACATGGCAGAAACAGGGCATAAATTCACAACCATAGACAATGACTTAGAAATTTTACATCAAGAAAATAAAGGCACGCTCATGAATATTTTGGAATAAATAGAAATTGATAAAGCACAGAGATTCAACCCTTCACACAATCTTAATGAAATAATATTTGAAACCAGCATTTTATACAGAACATTAATAGACGAATTATATAGTAATAGATAAAATTCCCGCTATATTCCACTATTCATACCCATCATTTTTCATAACATACTAAAGATTGACACCTCTCATTCTACATATTAACCAATCTCCATAACAGCAATACACGGCGCGACAACAAACCACACTCATTCTCATTTCCTTAGCCTCCCATCTCCCACAACCCCAACCGCCAACGCACGTCACTAACACTCAGCTGTAAGAGACTTCGCAAGGCGCATCCGGTTTGTTTTTTGTTCACGCCCTGCGGTTCTTAGCGACGCGTGACGCGGCCACAAATTCTCTCCGCCTTGACGTTTGCCAAGAACAACGAGGGGACTAGAGTGGTCCCACAATGAAGCAGTGGGGACAGCGAACCGCTGCACCGGTCCAATTCAGGAGTTCTGATGCGCCTAGGCCTTAGTGATCCAATAAGACTATCTTCTTTGGAGCGTCGAGCGGGATTGTAAATAATTATTATTTCATTATTCTTTGTTCTTCATGTGTTTTGTATGAGCTTATACATGGAAAGTTTTTCCTTTGTAAAGTTTTGTTGGACAGGCTGAGGAAGGGGGAGTATTAGCCCCCAAAACTAGTCCCTGTAAGTAGTTAGAAATAAACAGTATTGAAGGCGGATCCATTATCCCGGAAGCCAACTATTAACTTCGTAAAATTAAGCCATTATTGGTAAATGTGGAAGATTTGATGAACTGGTTTGTACTTAAAATCAGCACTCTACGAACATTTAAAATAAAAATTAACCTCTAAACCAATCAGCGCCTGCGTCTTCGGACGTCATGTGCTGCCAACCATATGGCCGTGCAGGAGACCATTTCTGTCATATACAATTCACTAACTGTACGTGGTAATACAGTATATTGGCAGCATGTATTCTCTTCAACTGTTTATTAGTTCTGCTTGTTGTCACTACATGTGAGAAGCAGTGGTGAATGATCATCGCGCATGCGCATAAACTGAGTATTGCTCGGCATGGCTTTTCGGCGTGGGCAAGCCGATTATTCCAAAATGTGAGCTCGAACAGTGTGGACGTGTAGGGGCTTGACCCCGGGCCCAGTTCCTTAAGGAGCAGGGGTCACTCTTCAGGTAAAACTATCGAACTGACTTTAAAAGATCAGGAAATGGACAAATTGATTTATATATTAAAAAAAAAAAACTAGCTTGCGGAGTCTTCGTGTCATGAACCTCCATATCGTCTATAGACTTTAGTTTGGTTTGGCATCGAGTACAAGCCTTGTGCTCGATTTCTTAATGATGTAATTGATTTTTTGTTAATTCAGAATATGGGTCCATAATTCAGTTATTAGGCCTAAAATTACATTCTTTAAATTCTTTCCCTAATTCTTTATTTTTCTTAATTATTTTATGATGCCAATTTAAATGTTATAGACACCGTCCTAAGCCAGGATTATTTTAAGTTGAAATGTTGTAACTCATATTATATATCCTAAATTTTCTGTTTATTCTATTTTGGATCTGTGGGTTAGATTTAAACAAATGCCTATGGCCTTTGTTGCATGGTGAATTTCCCTTGTTTTTTTGTTCGAGCCATTATTATAATTAATTATCAGAGAATTGAAGAAGGCCATGCTCGATGAGCTGATGTCGTTCGTGCTTCGTGCTAGTTTGATGATGAAAGTAAATGTTTTTATTTTCGGATATTATTCCATTCTGATTAATAACGTGTTACCACACCTTTGGTGAACATTTCGTGTTCCGGAAAGGTAACTCTCGTCTTTTATGTGGTTAAATTGTCATGAATCCTAAGTCAGGATTTCCGCGTGGCTTGGCCGCCATTACAGATATTTTGTGAAGGATCATTTTTGCTAACTCATTTCGGTTAATTCTACCCGAAGTAGGCCTATACGGTAATGCTCATGCATTTCATTTTCTCCTCGATTTTGTGGGCTAATTTTCTTGCCTGAATTAATTGTGATTTATTAACTTTGGTTCACTTCGTGAAATCCTGTATTGGCATTGTGTGCCGTCACGTAATTGTGATTGGAATAGTGGATAATTTCTTCACGGTGGGTTTCTCTTGCTGGTCCTCACTCGGTCTATTATTTTCTAGTTTTTACCAGGGTTTGCTTTCATTCAAATTTTATCTTCCCATGGCTCTGATCGTTCTCGATCATATTATTTTAACTTACATACCGGTGGGTTTCCTTAGGGATTTTTCTCTTATGTATATGATTGTTAAAAAAAAACTTGTAAATGTTAATTTTATTTATTCAAAGAATACACTAATTGTCATGTTTTTTAAATTATTTTCTCAATAACACCCGGCATATCACCGCGGACCTCAGAAAAATTGGTTCAGGGCTTCACTCCACGGACAGTCTGTCCGGAAGTCTTTACTAAAGGGTGCTTTGACCACCTCCAGGAATTCCAACCAGGGTTTGCGCGCCCGAGTTGTGTAGGGGTGGGGCAGGCGATTGTAGCAGATACATGATTATGATTACTGCGATTTTTTAAATTGTAATAACAAGCAAGTTGGTTGTTGATTACCTCATCATCATCATCTTGTACAGTTTCCAGCCCCAGGCTGGGTCTGTTTGGAACATAAGCCTCGCCACTTAGTTCTTTCTTCCCACCACCTCTCCGCTGTCACTCTGGTCCAGTCCTCGCCTCTCTTCTTGACACATTCCTCCACTCTTTTCAGCCATCTATCTCTTGGTCTTCCCCTTGGTCGTTTCTTCTGCATCTGCATCTCATGTATCCTCTTGGGAATCTTCTTCTCATCCATTCTCTTTAAGTGTCCATACCACCTCAGTCTTGATGTCTCAATCCTACCTTGCAAGGGCTCCTCTTTCACCATTTCCCTGACCTTTTCATTCCTCACCCTGTCTCTTCTTGTTATTCCGATCCTACTTCGCAGGAACTTCATTTCACCTGCCTGTATTCTGCTTATATCTCTTTTCTTCATTGTCCACGTTTCTGAAGCATAGGTCAGTATCGGGATATAGTAGCTTCTGTATAACAGTTCCTTGATTTTTTGTGGGACATCTTTATTCCACACTAAGCTCCTAATGCTTCTGCCTGTCTGCCACGTTCCGTAATCTCTTTGTCATTTCTCCCATTTTCCTCCACTATACTTCCCAAGTACTTGAGACTTTCCACCTTCTTCAGCTGTCCACCTCCAAGTGTTATCCCACTCATTGGTCTGTCCTTTTTCCTGGTCGTTAACAGGATCTCACATTTACTGATGTTGAACTTCCATCCGTACTGTCCCACTGTTTCTTCCCAAGCCTTCAGTTGCTCCTGAATTTCCTCCTCCTTGTTTCCCCAGACCATGAGATCATCTGCAAACACCATTGCTTTCATCTTATCTTCTCCTATCTTTCCTGCTATCCGTGTCATTACCTCGTCCATAACCACAATAAAGAGAAGGGGTGACAGCGCACTACCCTGTTTCAGGCCACTCATTTGTCTGAACCAGTCTGTTCTTTCCCCTCCAACTTTCACACAACTCACACTTCCACAATACATCTCCTTCACTCTGCCTACAGTCTCTTTTTCCACTCCCATGTTTTCCATTGCTTTCCAAACCTTCTCCCTACACACACTATCATAGGCCTTTTCGATGTCCAGGAAGGCCATCAACAGATCCTCTCCAAATTCGTAGTGGTGTTCCTGGAGCTGTCTCACTGAAAATATGAGATCCACTGTTGATCTCCCAGGTCTGAATCCATACTGTTCCTCTCTCAATTTTCTCTCCACTTTGGCTCGTATTCTACTTTCTAATATCTTTTCATATATCTTGGCACAGTGAGGTATGAGTGTGACACCCCTGTAATTTCTGCCCTTCTTAAATATTGGGATTACCTAATATTGGGATTACCTAAATTTAATTAATTATAATTTTAATTAGGTAGGGTGCTGAAATTTTGTATTTTGCTAATCCTTGTTTTGTCTCTTTTTCATATCTTCACTATAGCGGAGCGCTATGTACCAGATCCTCTTTATTTGTATGAGGATGAAATCAACTATGAGTTATCCATAAGAAACGTTGTAACACCACGGGATCTGGCCTCGGCTCGTGTTATTTGAGGAATTCCTTGCATATTCCTGTCGAATTACTTACCTTGGATAGTGATCAAGACTTCCAATTGAGTAAGTTCCAGATTCAGCATAAAGTAGATTTGTGCAGTAGTATTGTAAACCTTTTCTTTTTGGAGGAATTTGGAACTTCATCACAGTATGACAGATTGCGAGCTAGTTTACGATATTTATTTACTCGGTGTGAGGATATTTTTGCGGCATGTGTTCATAGATCAGATGATGAGTTAATTGAAGTAATTGAAGCACAATTGAGTTTGGTAAAAAGTGCTGAAAAGGTATTTGAGGATTCTGTTTCTATTTTCGATGTTAGTGATTTTCAGTCTTTGTCAGTTGAGTAGTCAGCTGAGTACTTTTTCTGATATGCCTCCTGATCGTACTGAACATAATTCATTACCAGCAGTTGATGGTGGTTGGAAAAGTTTTAATTTATTTTAGTCAGACGAGGGAATTCAAGCGAGTATTATAAATTCTAATCTTACTGTGCTATTGGAGGATGCACTTGTCTTACTGCAAAGCTGCGGGTGAGAGGGAATCGGAGGAAACAGCTGTGGCTGAAAGTTAATGATGGTACTTATTTAACTGAGATGGAACCCTTATTGTATGTTTTTCATGTAAGAGTGGCTGTTGTTGATTACTGAGAAAATTAATGAGTGAGTGAAGCCTTGTGGTCATCTGTCAATCTAAAATCTTGTCTGTGGATTGAGATTGGAGTGTGCCAATGAAAGGTTGGTTGTGAATCATAGTAAGGAAAAAGGGGCTTGTGAGTTATTTGACGGGGTATTCAGTGAACCACTTTTCAGAATTTATTGTAATTATTATTATTATCATCATGATTATTATTATTATTGTCATGTGTTGTGACATCTCTATATTACGCCTCGAGAGTTTAAAAGTGCGCAGTTTGTCTGTATGTATCTCTCTGTCTAACGTTGTGCAACCCCTGGCTACATACTGCCTTGTTCTCTCGTATTGGCTAGTGTTGTTGCTACCTTGCATTTTGTTGTGCAATTCGTTCTGCCATTGGCTCTGACTATATTTGACGCGAGTTTGGGGCCACTCCCAAACTACGCATTTGATTTTTCTGAGAGGCTTCTCTCCCCTCTGGGGGACAGAAGCTAAGTCAGTCTTAGACGCGCCGAGATGTAAGGCGAACGTGTGTATTCGGGCAGAGGCCCACCCTCATGGCGCAGCGGAATGTGAGTACGGCTCAATGTATTTCTATCTAACGCAATGTAATTGTTTTTGTTAAACGTTCCTTCTTTTGCTTAATTCTCTTTCCTTTTCAAGATGTTACTGTTAGTATTTTAATCCTTGAACCAGATCTCCGGGACCTTGCGTAATGTCATACGGCGGAGTTCTTTTTGTTGCTTTTGTTATGTGCCCTCCTCACAGTTTTATTATTTTGGTTAATACCTGTAAGATTCGAAAGTATTGCGTTTCTGCGTCTTGGCTTATGTATATTTTCCTGTCGGGCCTTGGTGCTCGTCTTTTGCGTCGGTGTCTCTTTTGTACCACAAATGTTTCATTTGATTGGTAGCAATTGGACCTTTGTTTGCGGACAGTATGTGTGAGGTAACGGGACTTATGTCCAACGTCCCACTAATACGTGTCCCCTTTGTTTATAGAATATATGTGACGGTGGTTAACTGGGATTTTCTCCAGCTCCGATGTCATATTATTCTTTTTTTATATGTCGTGTTGTTGCGGCATTATGTTGGAGTATAAGCCTGTTTTTTTATAGCGTGCTTTCGATTTTTACCGGTCTCTTTCGTCCCAAGTCAATTGTAATGTAATGTATCTCCGTATATCTCATTTTCCTTTTGTTTTGTTTTTATCTTTCGATTTTCGCCGTATTACATAACTTAATGATATTCCCCCTTTTCTTCCCCTTCTTCCTACCTCCGTGAAATCTCTCTTCCCTTTGTTTTACTCCCCTCACTCCTCCCCCATCCCTCAGGTATGTTTACAATAACATCATGAAAAGCTTCGCGTCTTAGCAGTTCGAATTTTGACTTTTTGCAAGTTAGTCGTTTCTCTCTAACTTTTGTAAGTTTCGTTTTATTTTCTTTCAAGTTTGTATCTTTTCGTTAGATTCATGTTGTTGAGCGGTACTCAGGTTCTGTCGTGCTTTTTAGTTTTTTTTTAGTTTTTGAATTCTTTATTCTTGGTATTGGGTTTCTTTTGTATTATTGATCTTGTCTTAGCTTGCCTTTTTTCTTTGTTTTAAATAATTTGTTTATTTCGTGTACACGCTCTTTCTTTTATCCTCAATACATTTTTATATTTTAAGTAATATAGCTCCCTTGTCTTTTCATTTCTTATATTTAAGTTCCCCTTCCTTATCCTTATCCTTATCTCGATTTCGTCAATCTTGTCTTTGTGACGTAACAAAGGCACGGTTAACACGCCTCTGGGATTTATTTAATTAATTTTATGGGAATCTCGTTTTTGCACTTTTGATTATTGCATTAAGCAATTATTCGTTTGCATTTGGTTTTTTGGAAATCATCTTTTGCTCGCTCCGAAAACCTTGGGCCCAGCACCGGGTCGAGCAAGACGTCTTTTCCCCCATCCATTTGCGACCTTGTTGATTTTATCTTCCTCTGCTACTCTGACGCGCATTATTATTATTATTAATAGACCTTTATCGGCGCAATGTTTTTTTTTATATTACTTAAAATATAAAAATGTATTAAGGATAAAAGAAAGAGCGTGTACACGAAATAAACAAATTATTTAAAACAAAGAAAAAAGGCAAGCTAAGACAAGATCAATAATACAAAAGAAACCCAATACCAAGAATAAAGAATTCAAAAACTAAAAAAAAACTAAAAAGCACGACAGAACCTGAGTACCGCTCAACAACATGAATCTAACGAAAAGATACAAACTTGAAAGAAAATAAAACGAAACTTACAAAAGTTAGAGAGAAACGACTAACTTGCAAAAAGTCAAAATTCGAACTGCTAAGACGCGAAGCTTTTCATGATGTTATTGTAAACATACCTGAGGGATGGGGGAGGAGTGAGGGGAGTAAAACAAAGGGAAGAGAGATTTCACGGAGGTAGGAAGAAGGGGAAGAAAAGGGGGAATATCATTAAGTTATGTAATACGGCGAAAATCGAAAGATAAAAACAAAACAAAAGGAAAATGAGATATACGGAGATACATTACATTACAATTGACTTGGGACGAAAGAGACCGGTAAAAATCGAAAGCACGCTATAAAAAAACAGGCTTATACTCCAACATAATGCCGCAACAACACGACATATAAAAAAAGAATAATATGACATCGGAGCTGGAGAAAATCCCAGTTAACCACCGTCACATATATTCTATAAACAAAGGGGACACGTATTAGTGGGACGTTGGACATAAGTCCCGTTACCTCACACATACTGTCCGCAAACAAAGGTCCAATTGCTACCAATCAAATGAAACATTTGTGGTACAAAAGAGACACCGACGCAAAAGACGAGCACCAAGGCCCGACAGGAAAATATACATAAGCCAAGACGCAGAAACGCAATACTTTCGAATCTTACAGGTATTAACCAAAATAATAAAACTGTGAGGAGGGCACATAACAAAAGCAACAAAAAGAACTCCGCCGTATGACATTACGCAAGGTCCCGGAGATCTGGTTCAAGGATTAAAATACTAACAGTAACATCTTGAAAAGGAAAGAGAATTAAGCAAAAGAAGGAACGTTTAACAAAAACAATTACATTGCGTTAGATAGAAATACATTGAGCCGTACTCACATTCCGCTGCGCCATGAGGGTGGGCCTCTGCCCGAATACACACGTTCGCCTTACATCTCGGCGCGTCTAAGACTGACTTAGCTTCTGTCCCCCAGAGGGGAGAGAAGCCTCTCAGAAAAATCAAATGCGTAGTTTGGGAGTGGCCCCAAACTCGCGTCAAATATAGTCAGAGCCAATGGCAGAACGAATTGCACAACAAAATGCAAGGTAGCAACAACACTAGCCAATACGAGAGAACAAGGCAGTATGTAGCCAGGGGTTGCACAACGTTAGACAGAGAGATACATACAGACAAACTGCGCACTTTTAAACTCTCGAGGCGTAATATAGAGATGTCACAACACATGACAATAATAATAATAATCATGATGATAATAATAATAATTACAATAAATTCTGAAAAGTGGTTCATCAGGTGTCGTGCTGGATGCACGAAACTGGTGTTGCTTTGGTTTGACATTAACTTAGGTCTGTGGACTTTCAGCGAACAGTAACCTACAGTTTCATTTCTTGTGTTCGGCGAAGCCTACTCGAGGTGTTCTTACCGTCTAAGGTCCTTCCTTCCCATTCTTTTCAATTCCGGTATATTAAATCACTAGGAGCTCCTTGTTAGCTACCTTATTTCAAGTCTCAAGTTGTGAAGTGGTAGAAAGTTGCGTTTCAGCTGAAGTATTGGCAAAAGAGGAGTTGACCCGCATTTGGTCACGGACACTCTTGTTTCGATTTTCCTGGAAAGATTCATTTTTGATGAACTCTTCAGTAAAGTTAGTATTGAGAAGTCTCAAGGTTATGAGATGAGTGGAATGAGTTTGTGTCAAAGTTGGATCTGTAAGGTTGAAAAGAAGTGTGAGGAAGTTATGGATTCACAAGTACACACGAGGTGAAATTGTGTTGTTAGAGAAGTATTTGCGGTTGTGTGCTGTTGGAGTAGGAGTGTTTCCTGCGATGAGAAGGGTTATGCTTGATACTTTGGTTCGATTAATCGGTAGGGGGTACGTTGGTCACGACAAGAAATAATCGAGTGTTGCATTGATAGAGTTGAAAGGTTTTCGCAAGGTAAACGTTCTAGTGGTGTCAACAGTTGTTGGTTGGAGTGTTATTGGGTATGAAAGAGTAGGGTGTCGAGGGTTCCATTTTCTTGGATTTGGTTGAGTATTTGTCTTGTGAGGATTCTTTCGGGTTCTGCCCCTGTTTCAGTAGTAATTGAGAAACATTTCTGATGTGTGTTCCTGTTTTTGTGTAATTATTCTTAAATGTAATTAAATTACCTGGAACTACCTCAAGGAAGGTCTCTGTACGTTCTGTTCACGTCAGCCGAGTCACCACAATCTTGGGGAGTTATATTACGTTCCATAGCCCCTCGTATCATGAGTTTGTCTGGCTGCGTGGCTCAGGGGTAACGTTCTCGCTTGCTGAGCCCAAGGTTGCAGGTTCGAAACCTGGCGAAGTCAGCTGGCATTTGAGGGTGCGCAAATGCGAGGAAGCCGTGTCAGTACATTTACTGGCACGTTAAAGATCCCCTTCGGGGCAAAATTCCGGCACCCCGGCGTCTCTAAAAGCCAGGGTAGTTAAAAGGGACGTAAAACCAATAACATTATTATTATATCATGAGTTTTGTGATTTCACTGATTAGTATGTCTAAGGTTAGGATTTTGGTGGAGAACAAGTTTGGGTTTTATCGGATCATCGGTATGTGATGTTCCGTTTCGTTGTTAATTTCTACTTTTATTTGTCAATATAAAAAAAAATGTAATTATTAAACTTAAAGTGACAGAAGATCTTCAAAAGTTCTATCGTGAGTGCCTGTTGCCCTTTTCTGCTGTGTTTTGATTCTGTTTCAGCTTGCCCAGTATAAGTGGGGTTCTTCCTCACTATCGTGACGTAGCCTAGAGCTCGGGCTATTGTCACCGCGTACAAGCACTTGTCATTTGGTGGTTGGTGTCCACAAAACTGCTGGTCGGAGGAGTGGAGGCTGGCTGCCACGCTGTTATGCTGGAGTTGCTGTGACAGTTTCGATACCTGTCAATTGATGAGCCAAATCCAGTAATTGCATGGAGGCTTCAAGATCAACAGCAGGCCCCCTGGTAGGGCTTTGGTGGTGGGAGACTGAGCCGATTAAAAATCTGCTCGACCTTTTCCGTTCCTCGTCGGCCCATTATCATCATCACAGACTCAGTTCCAAGCCCAGTGTGTTACCCTATTTGAAAGAAGAAATAAACTGAATTAAAATCCTTCCCCATTAACAATCTGGCCTCGTTTAACCGGATCCATTATCCCGGAAACCAACAATTAACGCAAAATTAAGCCATTATTGGAAAACGTGAAGATTTGATGAACTGGTTTGTACTTAAAATCCGCGCTCTACGAACATTAAAAAAATAACCTCTAAACCAATCAGCACCTGGGTCTTCGGACGTCATGTGCTGCCAACCATATGGCCGTGCAGGAGACCATTTCTGTCATATACAATTCACTAACTGTACGTGGTATACAGTATATTGGCAGCATGTATTCTCTTCAACTGTTTATTAGTTCTGCTTGTTGTCACTACATGTGAGAAGCAGTGGTGAATGATCATCGCGCATGCACATAAACTGAGTATTGCTCGGCATGGCTTTTCGGCGTGGGCTAGCCGATTATTCCGAAATGTGAGCTTGAACAGTGTGGACGTGTAGGGGCTTGGCCCCAGGCCCTGTTCCTTAGGGAGCAGGGGTCACTCTTCAGGTAAAACTATCTAACTGACTTTAAAAGTTCTGCAAATGGACAAATTGATTTATATTTATTTAAAAAAAAAAAACTAGCTTGCAAAGTCTTCGTGTTGTGAAGCTCCATTGCGTCTATCATAAAGACTTTAGTTTGGTATCGAATACAAGCCTTGTGCTAGATTTCTTAATTATGTAATTGATTTTTTGTTAATTCAGAATATGGGCCCATAATTCAGTTATTAGGCCTAAAATTACATTCTTTAATTTCTTTCTCTTATTTTTTAACTTTCTTAATTATTTTACGATGCCAATTTAAATGTTATAGACGCCGTCCTAAGCCAGGATTATTTTAAGTTGAAATGTTGTAACTCATATTATATATCCTAAGTTTTCTGTTTATTCTATTTTGGATCTGTGGGTTAGATTTAAACAAATGCCTATGGCCTTTGTTGCTTGGTGAATTTCCATTGTTTTTTGTTCGAGCCATTATTATAATTGCATTGAAGAAGGCCATGCTCGATGAGCTGATGTCGTTCGTGCTTCCTGCTAGTTAGAAGATGAAAGTAAATGTTTTTGTTTTCGGATATTATTCCGTTCTGATTAACAGGGTGTCGAGTGATGACCTTTCTTCAAATTCCCGTATTTCCCGTACGAAAATACACCAAATTCCCGTATATTTTAGAACCCTCTAAGACTAGAGTTCGCATACCGAATGGCTGAAAAATTAATCTTAAACCGCGAATCAAGATTTTCTGACGTAAGTGTAACTGCATTTTTGGAGACACTTCAGCAGCCCACGGGTGATGGCGAGATTTAGGCCTAATCTGTAGCGTGAGCAAAGCGCGCGCGCGCGAGTGAACAATCACGCAGATGGGATGAGAAGCTACGAACACAAATAAAATACCGTTTATCTGAGAAGAGCTGATATAAATACCGTATTTGCTCGCGTATATCTCGCACTTTTTTGACCGAAAATATGTGTGAAAATTTTCGGTGCGAGATATACGCGGGGAATGACCGTATTCCCGAAAAAACATAAAATTTGCTATGTAACAGTAGGCCTACTTGCGCAACTGTTGTGGCGCGCTAATCGCTAATTCGAACGTGTTTCAAGGCGGAGAATTTAGCCAACCGCGGCCGAAGACGCGGCGAACGATAAACAGCGTGCTAACACTCACGCTGTGCCGTATTCTTGCACGCGGCCGAGCTCTGATGCGACGCAATGCGTAAAGACGAAATCATTGAGATTCGAGGAGACTGAACTGCGATTCTCTGCGATGTAACAGTAGGCCTACTTCCGCAACTGACGTGGCGCGCTAATCGCTAATTCGAACGTGTCTCAAGGCGGCGAATTTAGCCAGCCACGGCCGAAGACGCGGCGAACGATAAACAGCGTGCTAACACTCACGCTGTGCCGTATTCTTGCACGCGGCCGAGCTCTGATGCGACGCAATGCGTAAAGACGAAATCATTGAGATCCGAGAAGACTGAACTGCGTTTCTCTGCGATGTAACAGTAGGCCTACTTCCGCAACTGACGTGGCGCGCTAATCGCTAATTCGAACGTGTCTCAAGGCGGCGAATTTAACCAACTGCGGCCGAAGACGCGGCGAACGATGTACAGCGTGCTAACACTCACGCTGCGCCGTATTCACGCACGCGGCCGAGCTCTGATGCGACGCAGTGCGTAAAGACGAAATCATTGAGATTCGAGGAGACTGAACTGCGTTTCTCTGCGATGTAACAGTAGGCCTACTTCCGCAACTGACGTGGCGCGCTAATCGCTAATTCGAACGTGTCTCAAGGCGGGGAATATAGCCAGCCGCGGCCGAAGACGCGGCGAACGATGTACAGCGTGCTAACACACACGCTGCGCCGTATGCTTGCACGCGGCGCCTCGATCCCTAATCGGCTCGTATCGAAGTTCGGATCAACTCGTTGTTGCTCGCTCTTCCTGTTAGTAACGCTTCGGGTAAGTTCCTGGACAATGGCGACTGTTGTGGCGCGCTAAATCGTACGTGTTTCTACCTCAAGGCTATTACTGTCATTTATATGATGGCGTCAATAATGAATGCGAGATATATGCGAGTACTTGTTTTTTCCTGAAATTTCAAATTAAAAAATGGGGTGCGAGATATACGCGGGGGCGAGATATACGCGAGCAAATACGGTAACTGTTTTACTGAGGAGGGTTGCGAGAGTAGAGAATAGGAGTGTCACATAATAAGTATTTACTGCAAGTGACTGAATTGTATGGTACCATAACCGTATCCATAGAGCTTCCACGAGTTAAAATGGCACCAAAGCTTATGCATAGCGAACTTCCGGTCCGCGAATCTCCATTTGATTTTCATTGGCAGTGAATCGTTCGTTCGTGATTATCTTCTTTATTATTTTGGATTGTGGTTTTGTTTTTAGGTGTTCAACATATGAAATAAGAACTAGAGGGTGGCCTTTCATGAATATTCCAAAGACAAGTTTCACCTAAAAGAGTAATTAGTAAAACTTCGCATCAGAGACGACCATAACAAACAGCTTGCCTACCAAGTGTGCGATTTGCACATTTCAAACGGCAGTGGTCTAACTTATCTTATGCCCGAGTGCACCAACCTCGGTAAAGAGAATACCGCGGTAAACTTCCTAGTTTAGCGGGGTAAAGTCGTATTTCTATTGCTCCAAGCTCGGTTTCGAGTTTTACCGCGGTAAAATGTTTACCGCCCATGTGGGAGCGGTTATCTAAGAAAACCGTGGTAAAGTTTTATTTATTTGTATTCTGTGGTAAAGATTCCAAAATGGAGCTTAACAACTACAGGTTATATTTCCAGTATCTTACTCGATTTGAAAGGAATGAAGGGAGGGTTATAGAAGAGAGGTGAGATTTATTCGAAGAACTAAGCGATGCTTCATTCCAGAGAAGGATTCGATTACGGAAGGAGACAGTATAAGTTATATTTTGGACATAATTGGTGAACAATTGGAATTCCCTACTGGGAGAAACTTTCCGATATCGCCTAGAATTCGTCTTCATATAGCACTGCAGTTCTATGCAACTGGGACATTTCAGGGAGTGATCGGTGACGTGAGTGATGTTGACAGAACAACAGCATGCCGCATAATACACAAGGTTTCTAATGTAGTTGCCTCGTTATCGCCACAGTTTATTAAACTACCACTTACCCAATGGGAACAAAGAGAGGTTATGGAAGGCTTCCACAGAATAGCTGGGTTCCCAGGTGTATTGGATGCGCTGGACTGCACTCATGTGAGAATACAGTCTCCCGGAGGTGAAAATGGGGAGGTATTTAGAAACAGGAAAGGCTATTTCTCTCTAAACGTGCTAACTGTGATCGATTCGAACCTCATGATAAGAGATATAGTAGCCAGATGGCCAGGTTCGGCTCACGATAGCACCATATTTCACGAATCTGGGCTGAGAGCGCGTCTCGAAACGAGAGAAATAGCTAATGGTTATCTTTTGGGTGATGGAGGTTACCCATGTAAATCCTTCCTCCTTACACCTATTCAAAATCCCACCTCCCCAGCAGAACAACGGTATAACAGAGCTCATATTGCCACAAGAAATGTTGTCGAGAGGCAATATGGTGTATGGAAAAGAAGGTTCCCTTCCATGTATTTAGGACTTCGATCCAACATACAAAACATGTCAAACAATATTGTTGCCACAGCTGTGCTTCACAGCATTGCCATTGCAGCTCAAGAAATAGAGCCTCTTGATGACCCTGAAATTAATCATGAATTACTCCTAGAAGAGGAGGAAGAAGAAGAAGAAGGCAATTGACAAATTCCTGCTATGCATCTGGATCTCATGAATGATGATAATCCAGGACAAGTTACCAGACGTACTGTAATTAACATTTTACTTAAGATACTTATTGTCACGCCATCCATCTTTTTATTTTCTATTATCTATTTATATTTTTCAGCCAAATCCAGCAACATGAAATTTTCATGAGGGCTGAAATTGGGAGCTCTAGTACGTTTCATCATTTTATTTTCCATTGTTTTGCACAGCTGATTACTCGCGTTGAGACAAAATGTCAACAGTATGGCAGACAAGTGACTGTCGAAACGATCACGGCCATCTGCTGGCCGTCTGGATAAACTGAAGACAAGTGACTATCGAAATTAACGAATTTCTTCAGAGGGGAATAATCGCGAGAAAAGCAAGCGTCAAGAAACCGCGGTAACGAAACCGAGCGATAGTAATGGTGCACTGCTTTTACGACAATACCACGGTAAAAGTTTTACCACGGTTTCGTCAAGACTGATGAATACCGAGGTTGGTGCACTCGGCCATTAGACTACAATAATTAAGTTGGTGCAAATTAAATATGTTATATGTGAGAATATTATTATAATTTGCTATCCGGTTGTTATAGCCTATTAGTATATTATGCATTAACGTGACCCGTTTAAATGCTAAATTGTGACGGATGCTACGAGTTATAGGCAATTCGCCGTACCGGTAGGCCTAATATTCACTAACAACGCATCGTTTCTTCTTTAATATTTATTTAATCATCATATATATTCAAATAGTTTTCAAAAAATTTCACCCTTTACTAAAACTGAAATATCTCGGGAAGTATTTGCGCTACGACGACGTTTGTTGTCTTAAAATGTAATGCCCGTCAAGCACCGTCGATTGATATCCACCTTACTTGATTATATCATTCGAGTATTAAAATAATTGCGAATATTACTTCCTTCAAGGTCTCACGAAAATAGAATTGAATGACTTGACGGACATATTGTCGCTAGGCGACAACGACTAACACTGCATCATGATATTCAACGCCGACCCAATAATAAATCTAACTTGATATTAACAGAGAGTTCCCTAATTACGTCTTGATATCGTTAACTTCTACCTGCTCCACTCGGGCGCTAATGTCGCATGTATCCATACATGATATCGTTAACTTCTAACTGTTCCACTCGGGTGCTAATGTCGCATGTGTCCATACAATAAGTAGAAGGGGATTCTGTGCACATAATTTAATTAAAACTTCTCAAAGAATGGATTACTTGGAGACTGAAATGCTCATGCACAATCAGCAGTCATTTTGCTAATGACACTGCCATGTCAACTTCACTTTGAATGACAGCAAATACTGTATACGAAAGACAACTAATTTCACGAAGATGCCGCTACAGTCCAATGTTGGAACGTCCATTTTGTATTGTGTATCCGATCTTTCTGTTATATAGTCTTTGGTCTCACCAACTATAAACTGTCTTCTTTTCGTTTCATCATTCGTCCTTATAGGTTTTGTGCTCAATCAATAGCCCTACAATGAATCATATTATGATGAATGAGAGGCGACACTCAATTACAAATGTTATAAAGATTAAAGGTGACGGTAATTGTCTGTTCAGGTCATTGGCATATTGTGAGTACAACAATCAGAGTTTATTTACACAGGTTAGAAAGCGAATTGTAAAACATGTTACAGACAAGTGAAATAATTATTCTTCCTTTATTGTTGGCAACAGCGATATGTATGAAACTGCTATCAATACGAGCGATGATTACAAAATGTATATGTCTATGAATGGTGTTCATGGAGGTCATGTTGAGTTAGTTGTCGTTGCTCAAGTTTGCAAAATGGATATTTATTCGTGGATTACTACTGTCGTATGGAAGGTGACAGGTTAAAATATATACGACATCAACAAACGAAGTTACGAGTTGATACATATGCCGGTTTAGCAGACGCCTTGCATGTACGAGCAGAAAATGAAAATCTCAAGAGTCTGTCGTATTGTAGTTTTGCCATCTTCTTTTACAGGTAATCCAAGGAAAATATTGCAAAATTATCAGGATGCGATGGCAATAGTGAGGAAGTTTGGAAAGCCAGATGTATTCATTACGTTCACCTATAATGCGGGCTGGCCAGAAATACTTAACAGCATTCATCTCTGGGAAACGGCTAATAATAGGCCTGATATTGAAGTGAGAGCTTTCCATTGCAAAGTAAAGCAATTGCTACGATTGATTAATGTTAAGGAAATTTTCGGTATAAGCATATCTATATAGAGTGGAATTTCAAAAACGAGGTCTCCCGCACATCCATTTACTCTTAACATTATCGGAAGATTGTAAGTTTCGAGAAATTTCTGACATTGACAGTGTGGTGTCAGCCGAAATACCAGATCTCGAGGATGAAGCGTTATACGAGTTGGTAAGGCGTCATATGGTACATGGTCCTCGCGGATCTTTGAATCCTTCTTCAGTCTGTATGAAAGATGGCGTATGTAAGAAAGATTTCCCTAAACAGTTTCAGCAGAGATCAAAGATAATGCCAATGGTTATCCTTCGTATAGGAGAAGAAATAATGGACGGATTATTATGAAAACAATTCGAGGCATTGACATTGAAATCGATAGTCGATTCATTGTTCCCTACAATCCATTTCTTTTACTTTACTTGCAAGCTCATATTAATGTTGAAATATGCTCAAGTGTTTGGAGAGTTAAATACATCCACAAGTATCTTATATATTAAAATCCACAAGTATGTGTATAAAGGTCATGACTGCTGCATTGTTAAAATATGTCCTGAAGGCGAAACGGTGAACTACGATGAAATTACTTCTTTCCTAAATATGTTGGTCCAACAGAAGCCGCATTCAGGATATTTTCATTTCACATGCATGAACAGTCACATTCTATCGTGCGATTACCAGTTCACTTGCCAAACTTGCAAAATATCTATTTTAAAAATGATAACGCTCCTGATATTTTATTTCAAGCACAGTTGCGCAACACGGAATTACAAGCGTGGTTCAAGTTAAATCAAGATTCGCAAGCCAGAAGTCCGTATATATATATATATATATATATACTGAATCACCAGTACATTATGTCTGGAATAAGAGCAACTGCCAGTGGCAAAAAAGAAAAAATGTTTCAAAAACTATAGGCAGAATGTATAATGTTTCGCCTACAGAAACAGAAAAGTATTATTTACGCCCTTTTATTGCTTCACGTCATAGGTGCTACCAGCTTCCAGGATCTACGAACATACAAAGCATTCTATTCTACTTTTAAAGAAACAGCTAAGGAGCGAGGTTTGCTGATTGACGATTCTGAATGGCAGCGTTGTTTGGCAGAAGCGTCACAATTTCAGATACCTTCTCAGTTACAACAACTGTTTTCTTACATATGTATCTTTCAGACCTCTTTAAATGTAAGATAGTTTTGGGACATTTTCAAGAATTCATTATCAGAAGATCATCTGCAGTTTCACGAACCTAACTTTGCATATCAGTTCATTCTTATACATATTTCTAATGCATTAAAGCTCCATGGTTTTCCCATTACTTCTCTCGAATTGCCAGCTATTATTGATAGTTTCCCCTCAGACAAATTTACCAATGAATTATCCAAAACTTGATGAGGATCAATTAAGTCGGATGATTAACCAAGCAAATGGAAACCAAACGGCTATAATTACAGAAATTTTGGGGTTAGTACAAAACAGCAATGAAAGGATGAGTAATGCATATTTCATTGACGGTCCAGGGGGCACCGGGAAAACATTTCTTTACCAATGCTTGATTCACAATTGCACAAATTTGGGGTTAAATGTAGTTTTTGTTTCATGGACTGGTATTGCAGCAATGTTAATACCTCAGGGGCACACTGTACACAGCCAGTTCAAGTTACCTCTACATTTACATGAAAGTTCTGTATCAGGAATAAAAGTTAACAGCAAGGAAGCTTTTTATATTCGTTCAGCAAAACGTATCATCTGGGATGAAGCCCCTATGGCTAATAAGCACGCGTTGATGTGTGTAAATCGATTGCTCAAGGACATCATGAATAACGACGTGCCTTTCGGAGTAAAAATTATCATCTTAGGTGGAGATTTTAGGCGGGTATTGCCTGTTGTGCCTCACGCATCTAAAGCAGTATCAGTCCAAATGTCAGTAAGGTTCTCTCCTTTGTGGCCATTATTCAAAATTTTTAAACTCAACAAAAATATGCAAGCGGATACAGATCAACGTGACTTTGCCAACTTCTTGATACAAATTGGTAACGGTGAATACCCTCACGTCGATGGAGAAAATTCAGAATTAGTCCCACGCTGAAAAATATTTCACGCTTTTCAAAAATAGCGATTTTAGCACCTAAAAATGAACGTTGTAAAGAAATCAATGACAAAGTTTTAGACCTAATCCCAGGATCATCGAGAACTTACATCAGTGTGAATAATTTGATTACTGAAGATGAGAGTGAACTTCAACAATTCCCAATAGAATTTTTAGACAGCATAGGCATAAGTGGATTGCCACCTCATATCCTTCGACTAAAAGAAGACTCAATTGTGATTTTGTTGAGAAATATTAATGTTACCCAAGGTCTGTTGAACGGTACTAGACTGTTGGTTTGGAAGATGCATGACAATTGCTTACACCTGGAAATTAATACTGGCGTAAATGTTGGAAACAATGTCCTACTCCCTCGCCTTGACCTTACACCATCAGATACATCTATGCCATTTTCCTTCAAAAGGAGGCAGTTTCCAGTACGTTTGGCTTTTTGTATAACTATCAATAAAGCTCAAGGTCAAACACTAGATCAAGTAGGCATTTATTTACCTCAACCGGTGTTTAGCCACGGACAACTTTACTGTATGTCGCACTATCGCGAGCAAAATCCTTTCATGACGTCAAAGTTCAAATATAACCAAAAGGCAAGCGAACAGCAAATGTCGAATGGAAGGAAGTACTATAAGAATTTTGAAACGAATGTTGCGGAGGAGCACAGACCTCAGCAAACGGTGCACAGATGAAATAACAATTATACAAGGACGTCCGCATCCCTAATACGATAACTGTCCTGTGGTAATGGTAAAAAAAAAATACTATTGTCCTACATCGGTGATTACTATCCTACATCCTGTTATTTCATTCCCTCAGTTCTATAACAAAGATATACTCAATCAAATTTACAGCTTAATAAATATTAATTCCTTCTGTGTAAGTTATCTTTTTATTTCTCATCAATCGCCTTTCCTTACTATTCTATCTGTAGGGGTGGAGGCGATAGCTGTCTTTACAGAGAAGTGCAAATTATTAGATTCGATGTCAGTTTTCCAAATTGCATTTTTACTTTTCACGGTTTAATGCACTAAGTATGTTTACAAGGCGATGAAATTACTTCAAATGTTTAACCAAGACTCCTAATTATATTTTCATTTAAGAAACTCAAATTAAAATGATTTTTTGAATTTTCTCTAACAGCGGAGCCTTGGAAATGCAAAATGCCACAATTTTCGTTTTTATTACTTCACTCTACTTTATGTGAGAATTTAGAGCTAAGGTATTTGGGGTCTTTTAACTGATGAACGCTATTGAACTATTCAAAGATTCATGAACTATGCATTGAAATCATCTGACTTGAATTCTAAAGTCAATGAAAAATTGAAAATGGACCCAGCTCAGATATCCCTCGGAATCCAATAATCTGAAAGTTTCCAGACGCAATTCATTATGGGGAAAGGTGTAATTCCACGGGAGAGGAAACAGTACCAAGTAGGACAACAAAAGAAGTTGGTCAATAAAATGATTTTGAATAAAAGTAATTATGACTAATTAAAGTTATTTATTTCATTCTAGTAATTTCCACACCTCTATACGTTAACCAATAGTTACATCTCTAAATTCAAATATAAGAGACCCATCTTTTTATTTTAAATTTATACCATTGATCATAAGTAGACAAAACACCAAATTGTACCGCTGTACCCTTAAATTGTGTGGATATCTCTATATACTTAGTATAAAACAAAGTTCCCAATTCTTGGATGTAACGGGTAATCTCGAGAGCAACTTGATGGATTTTGATGGGGTTTTCACCATTCTGTAAAGGATTTCTCGGTGAGGGATTAGGTAGAAAAACATTTATTTATGACCAAAAGAAGCCGAGCATTTACGATTTCAGTGAATTGAGTAGAAGAAAAACCTAATGTCCATGTGTCTTTAAAAAAATCGATATTCTCTGAGAATTGTTCAGCATGAAAAGTTCTGCAAGAAAGTTCGCGACAGCTCACACATCGACCACTGTAAGTGTTTTTACGTTTTCATTTCTTCCAGCAATTTCCATTCAGTGGAAATTTAAATTACTAGCTTCAGAGTGAGTTAACGAGCTTGCGAGCGACCTATCACCCTAGCTTCAGCCAGCATCAAACTGCCGAGTTGTGTGGAGTTAATTCTTCAGAGAAGAGTATAGCTTATGTGTTTGGAGTTAGCTGTTCACCTCGGCTTTTCAGAATTCCGTCTGGAACCTGACGTCCGTGCGCCTTTTAAGCTTACGCAGGGTAAATAGTGGGACACACACACAGAGGACAGGCAGACACCCTCACATTTGATCTCATAAGTCTACTTCATCATTTACCCAAAAGCGACGGTACCGTAAATGTCTGTTCAGGTCACTAGCATGAAGACATGCAAATGGCATATGGACAGAAGTGCTGTAGGATTGTTGAAGTGAATGCTGCGGAGCAGCACGGGTCTTCTAGTTATAATTATAATAGCTTATCTATTAACCCTTATTTAACCAATAATCATTTTATAATTCTATACATATTCCAGGTATTGCAAGAGAGCGATATTTGATAGTACATGCGGTTCCACCTTAAAATCCAACCGTGCCCAGCTTTCAGTACCTATGGAAAATATTACCGTAAGTAATAAACCATACAACTGGCGACAATTGTTTTTTAAATGCTCATTTACATCTTCACCCTAGTCTACGTAAAGTAACATACGGTAATCACTGAAACGGTAAGGGGGTTATGACCTCAATTTCACAAACGAACGAAACTCATTTTGAATGAATTATGGAACCCAAATCCTATTGGAGGTATGGATTGTCTCATTTGGAAATATGTTAGTCAATAATTTAAAGCAAGATGCCAGAAAACTAAATACAAAAAGCTGCGTGCCTACTACGGTGTAAAGTTGCTCCGTGAAAGAAATACACCTCGCCAAGATTATTGGCAACTCAAACTAACACTTGGGGCGCTGCGATTGGTCTGTATAAGTAGGGTAAAAATACTCAATAACACGCGTTTGATATGGAACACTTTTTATTTTTCGGTTATGATCAGTAAATGTGGTCCCCAAAATAATGGCAGTGTTATTTTTAATTGCATATATGTATAACTGTGTGATACACGTGATCTAATTTGTGTGTTCCACTGGATTTTATGTGTCAATTGCATATTATCAAGCATCGGTTGTCTGCTGGTATTTGTTTTTGAGCAGTTCGAGTCAGTGCGAGTCATGGCGCTGTTACCTTTAAAAGCTATATTTGAGTTTGCTCACTGTACCATAGACTCTAGAAATTATTTGCTGCTTGGTAGGGCGAAGGGATGAGTTTAACTTATATTAAAACGCGGGGGGAGACAGGAATTGCTTGATTTGGATGGTTAGCAGGTGGGTTTGGTGTTGAATATCGGACTGGTAGCAGGTACTCGCAGAGTAGATATTTACCCTGCGAAGTCAAATTAGGCCTATATGACTCGTAGTGGAATGGCTCGGATATCGCAGAGCGAGGTGATGGTGGTTGGTAGGGTTATTGAAAATGAAGGATACCTGACTGATGAAGCTTGGCTGTCCTCGGCTGGTGTAGGCTTGGCTGTCTTGGTACGGCTTGGCTCGGCGTAACAGTGAACAACCCGTCCTGTCGTCGGTGAGTGTAATGGTGAGTGCTCCAACCCGCTCCTGATGCCCGTATTTATTTGGTATCGTCACCTTTCGGCTATTGCTATTTGATCTTTTGGAAAGTGATGAAACCTTATACCCGCAGCCCTCTTATACATCGACTTACAGCCGTAAACTAAGCAATATACTTTGCTTTTACTCATTTTGCACTCTATCAACGAGTAAAACTCATTACTTATGTATAAAGACACCGAGAATTTACCACGATCTGCTTACCAATACAAGAAACCATATACAAACAGTCACCACGTGACAAATGTACCCTACTTGGTAAGCTTCTCATTTTTACCGCTAGATGTCACATCTGATAGCTGGAGTTGCCAATACGACGTGCATACAGTTAAATACAATCATCCAATTGGAGAAACACTTTCTTAGTCACGATCTTATACGCAATTCAAACATAAACTGCTGTAAATTACGGGAAAATGTGCAACATTTAGAGAGTACAAGTGTTGTATGAGGCACAACGTTAGCTGACATTTCGCATCATTAATACATAAGGAATGAACACATGCAGAGCTTTCTCACTGCACACAGCTGAAGATCATATAATTCTTGGTGTATTTTATGTTCTCTTAACAACAATAATTTGCTTAGTTACATGCAAGGAAAATTGTAGTATCCTACACAGTTCCCATTGCTTCCATTACCTGACTACTAAACCAGAAGCTGGTAATGCATAACCATACGCCGGTGGCGCGTCCTATGGCAAATGAAAGATCGAAAGATAATGTAAGCTCTATAGGAGCCCGGTACAAGGCGATACAATTTTCTACACTACTGAAAATAGTCAAAATACCCTTTGTAATAATGAATAATACGGTAATTTTGGGGGTCATGTAGTAATAGATGTTACCCACCCACTATCCCTCTTTAGATCACGACTTTTATAATAAAATTGGAGGTATGTCCGCTATTACACGCGTAAATTATGGGACAAATGCAGTATTGCCCACCCCGCGCATTCGGTACTAACAGCCTTCCTGTCACTTCGCCCCGCTTTTCCTCTCCGCAACCCGCAGTCGCCACATAACAAGACCCTACATCCAACCGCCACACGGCAAGAATTCTAAGCATGCTTCTCACCTACACCCAGCATTTCGAAAGAAACAACGCGAAGGATATGCCGGGAGCTTGGAACAGCTGAGCTGTGTTGCTAAGTTTTTAATGTTGTAAATCAACTGATTCGATAATACACAGCGCTACACTTCATACATTATTTCGGTACAATTATACGTACCGTAATATATTTTAAAAAACGATCCTGAGTCAACGCCGAGGACATTCAAACAGAAAAATACGATACTTTTAGATGAATAAATAAATAAATAAATTACACATCCGAAGCTATGATACCTTTATCATAGGTATTCAATTCAATAAATACAACAAAGAGGGCCAACACTCTACAGCTAATGAATATAAAAAAAACTCACCATGCAATGATTATCATTTAACATGAAACAAGAGTCTGAGTGGAGGTCGTTCACAGCTTACTACAGAAGTTGACAGATAACACCATGCACACTCACTGAATCACGACTCTCTATGGTTAATATTAGCTTTCGTGATAATATAAAAGTAAAGTTAAGGTAAAGACATATTTAGCATTGAGCACTCAAACAAGCAGCTCTGTGGCAATATTATTGCCATGGTTTTATATTGTCGAATTGTAGGCTATTGAATGGCGGACGGTATTTTGAACACCATGACGGGAAACAATAGCCTGTGCACTATTATCGATTGACGCAAGCAAACTGACACCAAGAAATAAATTATCCTCAGTCACTTGTGAAGGGTTTCTTTGACACCCTCCATCCCCTCACTGTCCCTATCATCATTACCACTATCATTGTCTTCGTCAGAGTTTGATGAATTGCCAAGGTTAATAATCAGTTCATCCACCGCGATATCCAGACCACCTTCAGTATTTCTTTCTGTACATGCTGTACGGGATGTGTCCAGTCCTCGGGTCGAACTTCGGTGAAGTAAAAGTAACGAAACAACGACAATGAAAGGAAATCCGACACAGACAGTGGTTAACAAGCGACTGAAACGATGCCTGCCCATACGAGAAGAATTCTGTCACTTGTGTGGTGTATTTTGTAGCCACATGTTGGTGACGGGTGTTCGATAGTAAAATGGCGAGAGCTGTGAGATATTGTTTTTAGTTTTTGAAATTTATGCATGTGTGACGCATTTACATAAAGTGTTTGAACAGACTTTAAAACAATTTGGTATGTGCATCTCCCCTGTGAAAGAAGACCATGGAAAGGCTAAGAACAGTAAAGTTCCACATGCGACACGCCGCGAATACTTTTTAATTTATATTTATTTTATAAAAGTAGATAATCTATATATATAAAAATCAATGTAACGTGATAGTTTGTCTGTGGGTGTGTATGTCTCCTATGCGTTCATATACCATTCGTCCGATTGCGATGAAACTTGGGTGAGATGTTGAGTACACTCCAAGGAAGGTTTCTGACTTAGTAAATCCATTTTACAATAGGTAGTGCACGCGTAGATTCAACAAATGAGCGACGATGCGCGAAGCATTTCAACAAAGTCCCGTATGTGTTCATATACCATTCGTCCGATAGCGATGAAACTTGGGTGAGATGTTGTGTACACTTACGTGAAGGTTTCAAAATTAGTGAATACATTTCACAGTAGATAGCGCACAAGTAGATTCAACAAATGAGCGACAACACGCAATGCGTTTCAACAAAGTCCCGTATGCATTCATATACCATTCGTCCGATAGCTATGAAACTAGGCTGAGATTTTGTGTGCACTCCAGGGAAGGTTTCTAGCTTAGTAAATCCCTTTAAAAATAGGTAGAGCACGAGTAGAATCAACAAATGAGCAACGGCGCGCGAAGCGTTTCAACAAAGTCCCATATAATTTCATATACCATTTATCTGATAGCGATGAAACTTTGGTGAGATGTTGTGTACACTCCAGGGAAGGTTTCTGGCTTAGTACATACATTTTACAATAGGTATCACACCAGTAGATTCAACAAATGAGCGATGACACGCGAAGCGTTTCAACAAAGTCCTGTATAAAGTCGTATACCATTCTGCCGTTAGCGGTGAAACTTGGGTGAAATATGGTGGACACTCCAAGGAAGGTTTCTGGCTTAGTAAATACATTTCACAGTAGGTAGCACACGAGTAGATTCGACAAATGAACGACGACATGCGGAGCGTTTCAATACAGTCCCCTATGTCTTCATATCCCATTAGTCCGATAGCGATGAAACTTGGGTGAGATGTTGTGGACACTTACGTGACGGTTTCTAACTTAGTAAATACATTTTACAGTAGGTAGCGCACGAGTAGATTCAACAAATGAGTGACGGAGCGCGAATCGTTTAAACAAAATCAGGTATGCGTTCATATACTATTCATCCGATTGCGATGAAACATTGATCAGTTATTGTGTACCCGCCAGGGAAGGGGACTTAGTAAATCCATTTCACAATAAGTAGCGCAAGAGTAGATGCAACAAATGGGTGACGACGCGCGAAGTGTTTCAACAAAATCCCCTATTGCGTTCATATAACATTCTTCGATTGTGATGAAACCTTGATGAGTTATTGTGTACACGCCAGGGAAGGGCTTCGACTTAGTAATACATTTCTCAATAGGTAGCGCACGAGTAGATTGAACAAATGAGTGACAGCGCACGAATCGTTTAAACAAAATCCCGTATACGTGCATATACAATTCAACCGATTGCGATGAATCATTGATGAGTTATTGTGTACACACCAGGGAAGGGTTTCGACTTAGTAAATCCATTTCACAACAGGTAGCGTACGAGTAGATTCAACAAATGAGTGACGGCGATGAAACTTTTGAAAGTTGTTGTGCACGCTTCCACGAATGGTTCTAAATTAGAAAATTCATTTTACGATAGCTTAGAGGCAGTTAACATGTTGTGTATCCAAAAGCACTTCAAGAAACAGAATTTCAACGCCAACACTTTCTTTGATTGGCATTGCAACGCCTACCGGGTACAGCTTGTAGAAAATAAAATAATGCAAAACGAAATTAAATAAATCACTTTGACAAATACAAGATTGTTACTAGGAACTTCAGTTATACACAGCACAAAATTAAGTTCTTTTGACAGTACCTTTCTTTTTCTTCCAATTCCTGGAGATCTTTTGTGGCTTTTCTTTCGACTGCCACCTTAGCCGTCGCTTCGCACCTGTTTTGCTTCCTTGAACACGGCGTAGGAGTTTCGTGCAGTATGGACTCTTGCTTACGGTTATCTTTTCTACTCCACCAGCTGCCATCACAGCGTCCTGAACAGTATGCATGCCAATCAGACTTGCTTCTTTGTGATTGACGATCATGCACTCCTTGCTCAGGGAGAAACCTCTGCCTAGAGCTGCATTGTTGTGATACAAAGTCAGTATTATTTTAACGAAGTTTGAGAGATCGATTTTGGCAGGAACTGAGGAAGGTGCTGAAGCCACTAATTCAGACCACAACACGTCGAGCCGTGGCTCTTTTGCGTCGAACTGCTTCACACGCGCAATGACGGAGGGCAGTTTCAGAAGTGCGGAGTAGCTGCTCTTGATGCGGTCAGCCATTGCGCCAGAAAGCAAATTCTTCTGATCACAAAGAATTTCCAGGGCAATGACGATCCTAACTTCTTCCAACTTAGGAGTCTCAGCGACCCCTATAGGGTCTAGGCAGGAAATAGCACGGGTCTCTTGGGAGCAAGAGTTGACCTCTCTTTGATTTTTTCAGCCATAGGATACAAATGTACAATTTTCGGCAGTTGGTGCGAAATTGCAGCACATCCGAGTCTGTAATTTTCTGAGATCTTGAGCTGTTAGCTCCTTTAAGGGCTGCTCTTGTCGAGAAACCCAGGTTTCCTCTGTGAAAAACAATGCGGACTGATTCCTGTATGTCATTGTCAGCAACGAGCGCGGCGCGCGCAGCCCCGCGCGGAGAGGGTACGGCCGACGGTCGGCCAGGCAAAGCACGCATTCGACGTTGGCTGGGTTCTCATCCCGCTTAGCGCTCTATCGGTGGCACCGCGGTCTGCAGATAGAAGACTGAGCGGGAGGACTCTACCGAGCGTTCGGGGGCTAAGAAGTCAGGCATTATGAGACTTTTTAAGATTTCCCGTATCAAATGTGAATTTCCCGTATTTTTCCCGTTTCACTAAAATTCCCGTATTTCCCGTATCGCCCGACACCCTGGATTAATAAGGTGTTACCACACCTTTGGTGAACATTTCGTGTTCTGGAAAAGTAACTCTCGTCTTTTATGTGGTTGAATTGTGATGAATCCTAAGACAGGATTTCCGCGTGGCTTGGCCGCCATTACTGATATTTTGTGAAAGATCAATTTTGCTAACTCATTTCGGTTAATTCTACCCGAAGTTGGCCTGTACGGTAATGCTCATGCACTTGATTTTCTTCTCGTTTTCGTGGGCTAATTTTCTTGCCTGAATTAATTGTGATTTATTAACTTTAGTTCACTTCGTGAAATCCTGTATTGGCATTGTGTGCTGTCACGTAATTGTGATTGGATTAGTGGATAATTTCTTCGCGGTGAGTTTCTCTTGCTGGTCCTCTCTCGGTCTATTATTTTCTAGTTTTTACCAGGGTTTGCTTTCATTCAAATTTTATCTTCCCATGGCTCTGATCGTTCTCGATCATATTATTTTAACTTACGTACCTGTGGGTCTCCTTAGGGATTTTTCTCTTATGTATATGATTGTTAAAAAAAATATAACTTGTAAATGTAAATTTTATTTATTCAAAGAATACATTAATTGTTATGTTTTTAAATTATTTTCTCAATAACACACGGCATATCGCCGCGGATCTCAGAAAAATTGGTTCAGAGCTTCACTCCATGGACATTCTGTCCAGAAGTCCTTACTAAAGGGTGCTTCGACCTCCTCCAAACTTCGGAGCCGGAATTCCAACCAGGGGTTGCGAGCCCGAAGTGTGTAGGGGTGGGGCAGTTGAAGTTACTTATTCTATTTTCTGCATGATATAGCCTTTACAATAAATATTTATCTGTTAAAGCAACCTGTTCTCTCTTTCTTTTCTATTTGCTTTAAATGTTGTCCAACCTTTTCTTTAACGCTCAACTTAATTTCAACTCTAACCATCTGTTGGGGTTCACTCTGAAACTGGAAGCCATTAATTGGCTGATCCTTTGGTACTATACCAACCTGATTGGTCTTTAAGTGTTATGTGCAACCAACTCTTCAAGATGATTATTCTACGAGAGTCAAGTTAAGTAAAATCCATTCCATGGAACATTTTAAATCCACATCATAGTTTCAATACTGATCGCCACGATTTTCATCTAAAGCTGAATTTCAATGTTTTTTCTCTGGGCTCTGCTTACACCGTACATACTTTTCCCAAGGCTTTTCAGCCTAGTAATTCAATGTAAATCTCTATTTTCTTCCACGGCTAGTTCTGCCTTATGGCTTGTTAAAATTGTTTATGTAACTTATTCCATTTTTTTGAAAGGCATGTTTGTGCCATTGACTAGTTATCTCTATCGATGCTTTCTTGTTTGCATTTCAGCATTAAGCCCTTTAATGCATACACATTGCCATCGTTCTATTTTCTTCCTCTTCACATCGACTGGTTTTTGTGATCTTTTGTTTAGAAACGAAGGCAACAACTAGCTTACCATTTCTCGGGTTGATGTTAACTCCCTTGCTTCATTGGTGTCTTGAAACTGGGCCCTCAAGCACTGTGAATCCTACTTGTTGGGATTCATGCTCACTGACTAAACTCGTTTATGCTCTCTTTCAAACAGTTTGGGATTGGGTCCCCAAATGTTTGGAATTGGCACAATAATTTTGGTATCCTTGCATCTTGGGCTGAGCCCCCAAGTGCATGTTACTGGAAAACTATTCCTTTCTTTTCTTATATTGCCAGTTCACTGCAATTGATTGCAGAAGCACTGCAATGTTGTTCATGTTAATTATACAAATTGTTAATGCTTTATTAGGCTTTGTCCCTTCTGGTTAAATTGAGTTTGAATCCATTAACTTGGTTGGTTCTTAAGTTTAGGGGCTGCGACAACGTGGTCATGTAGCCCTGTGTACTTTGGGTGTGTGTAGAAACTGTCTGATAACTGGTGTTAATTGTGATGACTGCAATAGTGTGTGTTATCTGTTTTTTTAATTTAAGTACTGCAACTTCGAATTTTTCAAATAGTTCCTACTTTTGCCGCCAAGCTCCACCGTCAACGACTACTAGGCCAAGTTCAGAACTTAGCTACTAGACACCACCGCAGTCAGCTCTTGGCAACGAACGTAGAAACCTAAGAGCGTTGTTTACATTCTTAACCTATCCAATTTAGCTTCACACAGGTGCAATTAGTGGAAGGTTCTTTAACATGCCATAAATCTATGACATGGGACCGCCGGCTTTACTTCCCCTCCGAAGGAAGGCATGGTCATATTTGTTAATAAATTTAATGAAACCCAGCAACTTGTCCTACCTTTATACTTCCCTAACCTCACATCACCGAAAACCTCTTTGTAACGCTCAACTTGATTTCAACTCCAGGCTTTTCCTCAAGTTCTCTCCGATACAGGAGGTCTTATCGACCGATCCTCACCACCTGACATTTTGAGCCAGTTGTCTGATGAAGTAGAAGACTTTGCCTTGGATTTTTCGGATGGGGAGGAGGAAGTTATAATTGTATCAGATAAGGATTAAAACAGTGATACGGAGCAGGAGGCCGATTTGGACAGTGAGATCTATGAAGACTATAAATAAGGGAATTTCTCTTCTGGAGAGATGGAGAAACAATGTGGTCCACGACGGATTTTTCAAAACGTACTTCGAGGGTCAAAGCAATGAGTATTGTAAAAATACTGCCAGGACCGATAGGAGAGACGAGGAAGGTATCGACAGAAATGGACTGTTTCATGCAGTTGATAAACGCTGAGATGATTGGTGAACTATTATACTGTACTAATTTATACATTTCTAGGAAGCGGGAGGAAGTGAATTACAGCCATGAGCGCGATGCTAAATTTGCGAACCCCAGTGAAATTATGGAAGAAAAAGGAAGATTGTAGATTTATGCGACCATTAATCTTGAGATGGTGAGCCACGGGACCTCCTTTTTACGTGGAATCTGAACCACAGGACATGGCATTTCACCTGGAAAATCTCACATGCACTGACCAGGAAACAAACCTGGTCCACCGTGGAGAGAGGCCAACAGCTTGGCCGCTGCACCACCACACGCCCCAGTGAAATTATGGCATTGTTCCGTCTGTTATTGTTGTTAGGCCTAAAAAAGGGGACTGTACACAAGTGTAGAATAGTTTTGGACTACTGATAGATCAGGAATAATTGCAGCGAGAAGTAGTATGTCTTCGAAACGGTTTTTATTTTTGCTGAGAATCTTACGCCTTGATGACAAGAACACTCGTGTCGAAAGGCTAAAAACTGATCGCCTTGCCGCAGTTCGCTCTCTTATAAGTGCATTTGTCAACAACTGTGAAGCCAACTTTACTCCTAGTGAATTTATAACAATTGATGAGAAGTTAGTTCCTTTCCGCGGCCGATGCAGTTTCATTCAATATATACCCATTAAGCTCACAAAATACGGATTGAAAGTGTATGCAGTGAATGATGCAAAAACATTTTATACGTCGTCTTGGGAGATTTACTGTGGCAAACAACCACCAGGCCCCTATGAAGTAACAAATAAGCCATATGACATAGTTCATCGTCTAGTGGAACATCTCAAAGGAAAACATTGAAACCTTACTGTTGACAATTGGTACACATCTATGATCTTGTGCTAAGCCTGTTAGAAGATAAAATAACTACTCTAGTAACATTGAGGAAGAACAAAAAAGAAATTCAGCCTCTATTTCTGCCTAATAAGGACCATGCATTAGGCTCAAGTATTTTCGGGTTTCAGTTTGAGATAATGATATTGCCGCATGTGCCTAAGAAAAACCAAGTCGTTATAACAGGGCTACCAGCGAGGTACGGCAGCAAAAAAAAAGTACAAAAAGTAAATATTCCCTTTCTTATAGTGAATAAAAGTAAATATTTTTTCAAAGAAAAAGTAAAGAAAAGTAAACAAGCAAAACTTAAAATACGAGTTTCCCTCGAGGTAACGACGCAGTGCAAAAAAGACCTCTAGTAGAGAAACGCATGTTCCCGTTACCCGTCAGAAGGCCCATAAGTACTGTCGCGATCATAAGTAATGGGATACCCTCGCTACTTCAAACGCTTGTACATGTTAAGAGGCACAAAAAAGTTCTCTGAATCCAAGTAACAAATCTTACCAAGATCTCCAACTTTAGTACTGAACATTATTTTATACGTCTTACTGTTTGAGAGTTGCACGCGTTTGAAGTAGCGAGGGTGTCGCATTATTTACGATCGCGATAGTACCATACTGGACAAATTATAAATTACAAAATTGACCCATTACAGCTTACCGTGGTCATATTAATAGTTGTTTCAAAGATTTAAAATACCGGTAGCTGCACATTTTTTTCCATAGCTAGTTGAAACATTTCTTAATTACTGTATATTCACTGTACATACATAAACAAATACATGGGTTGGTTTTTTAGTTTTGGCACCTTAGTTATATCTGGATTAATAACTCACTTAGATGGTTCCAAGTTTCACAGGCCCTCGATGTAGTTCCCACCGTTGCGTACAACGTGTTCCCAGCGATGCGGAAGTCGTTGGATCCCGGTGGCACTGCCCAATCTATTGATGGTACGAAGAGAGCGCTCAGCAGCCTGCTTAACGTCTTCAAAGGTACGGAAGCGCTGCCATACTGTTCCCCGAGGGCAAACCGTTAATGCGGCGTACTATTGTTCGTTTCTGCAAGACCATCTCCGAGGAGCTCTGAGAAGGAAACGGCGCCACCACATGGTTACACCGCCCATCGTTCTGCATGACAATGCTAGGGCACACACAGCAGGCGTTGTGTCGGCATTGTTGGATCGAGATATGGTTGGGGCGATAGAAGAACAAAATCAGTAATTGACTACTTTCTGGTGGAAAGGACTAATCGCAGAAAGCTGATAGATGTGACAGCTTTACCAGGAGAAGCATTTGATGGGGACCATAGAGCTGTGGTGGCAAAATTTAGATGGGAAAAATTGGAAAACCTAAAGGAGATCAGAGATAGTAAAATAAAAGTATGGAAATTGAAAGACAAAACTGTACAGGAAGATTTTCAGGAGAGATTGAAGCAACAAATCCCAGTTACTGAAGTGGAAAACATAGAAGAGGAATGGTCCCACTTTAAAAAGGCATTTGTTGGTGCAGAAGAGAGTGCTTGTGGTAGGACGTCAACAAGAGTGAAAGAGAAGGAGACACCGTGGTGGAATGAAGAAGTGAGGAAAGCAGTGAAAAAAAAGAAGTCTGCATGGAAAGAATGGAACTGAGATCAAACAGAAGAAAGCAAAAAGAAGTATCACGACAGCAAACGGAGGTGTTAGGAGAAGAAAAGAAGAAGAAGAAAAGTTGGGAAGAATTTACACGAAGAATGGAAACAGATCTAAGTGGCAGTAAAAGGATGCTGTATGGACTTCTAAGAAGTAAGAGGAAAGAAAGAGTTACTACAAAGCTAGTAAAAAAGGAAGATGGAGAGTTGTTAACACACCCAGAAGAGATAAAGGGACGATGGAAGGAATATTTCGATAAGCTATTGAATGTGAGCAATTATACTGGTGAGATGGAAGTGACACAACCTGACGACTCTATAACAGAAGATGATATAACAATGCTGGAGGTGGAATTAGCAGTACAGAAAATGAAGACTGGAAAAGCAACAGGGGTGGATGAAATCAGAGTAGAAATGATAAAGGCTGCTGGACCTGTTGGTATGCAATGGTTGTATCGACTGCTAAAGTGTGTGTGGAAACGGAAATGTGTACCAGAAGACTGAAACAAAGGGCTAATAATACCAGTGTTTAAGAAGGGGGACAAGAAGGTGTGTGATAACTAAAGAGGGATCACCCTCATATCACAGATAGTAAAAATACTGGAAAGGATATTAGAAAGAAGAATGAGAAGAAAGGTGGAAGGAGAGTTGCAAGAGGAACAGTATGGCTTCAGGAGTGGAAGATCCACAGTGGACCCAAGCTTCAGCTTTAGGCAGGTGATGGAAAAGAACTGGGAATATGGAGAGGATTTGATCATGACTTTCATAGATCTAGAAAAGGCATATGATAGTGTCCCCAGAGAGAAGGTATGGGAAACCATGGTTAAGAAGAGACTGGGAAGAGAAATGTTGGAAATGGTGCAAGCAATGTACAACAACTGTGTTAGCAGGGTACTGACCCCAGTTGGAAAGACAGATTGGTTTAGGAACAAGACTGGACTAAGACAGGGGAGTGTGCTGTCACCTCTCTTGTTCATAATGGTGATGGATGAAATTGTAAAGGAAACAAAGGAAGCATATGGACATAAAGAAATGAAGTTACTGTTATTTGCAGATGATATTGTGGTCTGGGGAAGGAACACCGAAGAAGTGCAAAAACAACTAGATGCACTGAACGAAAATATTCAGAAGTACGGCCTGAAAATCAGTATAGAGAAAAGCAAGACCATGGTGATGACAAGAGGGGAAAGACAAGGAAAGGGCACTGTGAAAATTGGAAGTCAGAGTTTGGAAATTGTGGACACTTTCAGTGAAGAACAGCATAAGAAAAAGAAATGTTGACTGGGACAAGATCGTGGAGGAAGAATGGTGGAAGGAAAGAGGAAAGCGGAGAAGTGCCATAAATACCCCGACCCGGCAGGAGCTGGATAAGGGGAAATGATGATGATGATGTTGGATCGCTGGGGCTCATATTCTGCCGACATCAGTCCCGGTGACTATGATCTCATCCCGAAGATGAAGATGACAATGACGTTAAGCAGGCTGATGAGCGCTCTCTTCATACCATCAATAGATTGGGCAGTGCCAACGCGATCCAACGACTTCCACATCGCTGGGAACACGTTGTACGCAACGGTGGGGACTACATCGAGGGCCTGTGAAACTTGGAACCATCTAAGTGAGTTATTAATCCAGTTATAACTAAGGTGCCAAAACTAAAAAACCAACCCATGTATTTGAACGGCGTGGTATGCAAAATGAGTGACGCCTTTCTCTTGACCAATTTTTTCTGAAGAGCTTCTGTCTTCGTCTCCTTGTCTTTCCCTTCCTTCTTCAGAGCTTGCGCTCCTTCCAAAAGCCCTTGTGCAACTCTCGCTCCTTCCAAGTCATTCTGCTTGAAGCTTCTTTTAATCTGTTGGTCGCTTCATCAAGAAGAGTGTCGGCCGCTTTTACCTGTTTTGCGTCCTCAGTCTTCGCTTGTTTCACCTTTTCTTCCAGCTTTTTTTATTTCCAATCTTCCTTCCTCCATCTTTGTGTTTGCTTCGATTACAAGTCTCTTTTAAGTTTCTTCTGATTCTCTGATTCCTCTTTAGCTTTCATCTCATTCTCAAGTTTTTCCTGGTACTTCGAATGAGCAAATTTGGCTGCGGTGATCAAATCGGGAGTTATGGGAACGTTCTGTGGCTTGTTCTCAAACTGTTTCAATCCGTGGCAAATGTTAAGTTTGGCGTTGAGTGTTGCACACGACATTGCTGAACAGTCAGGAGACAAAATTCTGCCGGACAGAGAAAAACCTCTTTCCACTTCACTACTGCCATGAGCTAAAGACAATGAGGCTTTGACAAGGTGCTGAATCGTCGGATACTTTGCTTCGTTGGATGCATTTTTAAGGAAAAATACCTTTTTCAAATATTCCTCCACAGGTAATATTGTTCATCGGAATTATCAATTTGCTGTTCTACCTGCAGTAACATCCATTCATCGTCAAGGCGACTTTCAGCTACCTCAAATGGCATGCAGCGGGCAACTTGAGCCACGCTACGAGAAGTGGATTTGGTTCTCTCGGAAGGTTTCAGAAATGTGAAATGTTTCGCGGCATCGTAAGCTAGTACAGATTTCTGTCGTAAATATTCACCGGCAGCAATGAAGTGCTCCTGAACATTCTTCTTGAATTGCAGGGCATCGACGCCTGGGACGTTTTTCAGAGATTCTTTTGTTTCCTTTTCCAACACAATGTCTCCTAATGAAAGGAGATTTTCTGAAGAAATGGTCAGGCTTTTGAGGTCTTTTAAGACATCGCCCTTCACTACTTTTCCGATCAGGTGTTAAGAGACAGCATCTCTTCGTGCAGAACGTGGATTAACGGTTCTTCGCTCTGGAAAAGTAATGAAAATCTTTCGAAGATTTCTGCACTTTCAATAATAAAGCAGACTTCTGCCTTCGTACGAGGTATTTGCAAGACATTTAAAATACTTCTATAGTGGGTGCTCATTAGAAGCTGCTTCCTGCCGTTTTTTGGCAAAAACTCGATGAAATAATCCTTGAGGGCAGCCCACTGTTCTATCAACCTTTTTGCCCAAGTGAGCCATCGTGATCCCACGTGCTTGATGAATCTGTGATTTGGCAACTGAAGCTTGGTTTGGATCATCACAAAGTCTTCCCAGCGACTAGGAAAGTAATTAAAAACTAAATACACTTTCACTGCAAAATCACTTATGTCCATGCCGAATTTTTCAAGTCCTTTCAAAAATTCATTGTGTACGACGTGCAGATTGCAAGTTCCAATATCGACGAGTTCTTTCCCCCCATTTTTTTTACAACCTCGTTCATTAGTCTTATAACAGCCTTATTAACAAAAGGTCCATCACAGCTCAACATTAATAGTCTAGAAATGGCTAGATCTGCATTTTCTAAAGCCTTTACCAAGTGTTCAACAATAATTTCTGCAGTTGCATGGCCAATAAAAACAGTCTCTAAATGACGTCCTACGATCCTATCTTCCATTTTCAACCAGAAACGAATCAAAGTCTGCAGTTCTTCCAGTCCTTCATTATTCGTTGTTTCGTCAAAACACAGGGAGTAGTCAGATTGCATGGCATCCTCTTACATCATTTTTCTAAAGTGTGGACCCAGTGCTGTCATCAAATACCCTACTTTAGTTCGACCTAAACTAAAATCCTCGCCTACTCCCGAACCAAACATGTTTAAATAAGTCCGAAATATGATCACAAGAAGATGCGGAATAATTGGACACCACACATTTCATAACCCACTGGAGCTCTTGCCTGTACGTCTTGTCCTTAAGGGAAACCACACCCACTTGATAATATTTTTCAGTCGAGATACCCGTTGAAGCCGGAATTCGAGAGCTTGTAGATGTGGCTGAACCCTTAATAAATCGTTGCTGGGTTGTATCCCATCTTGCCTCTGCATATTTTTTGTGTTTTCCGGTCAGCACATGTTGGTCGACAGCTTTTACTCCTTTCTTGGCACAGTCAATTGAGCACTCGCAAAAAGCTGTAGTTTTCCCTTTGATCGATAACCAAAGGGACATCTTGTATCTCAGCGAATCAACCAACTCCAACCAGGAGCTCTTTGTGTGACATGTCATGACCCTAAAAATAACAAGAAATAGCTATGAGAATACCAAAGCTCATAAAGGGGTCAAACAAAAATAACAATGGCTCTGGAGAACCACATTCAAATTTGTAACTTGTCATTCGCAATGCTAGAAAAATCAGTTTAAAAAGTCGCAGTTCGACACCTACAATGTCACTTTTTGACTCCCCATCCCTTTCCATCCTAGACAACTAGTAAATAAATTGGTAGCGATTGAAGCAAGTAGCCTATATCGGGATTAGCTGACAATGATTACCGCCCCCCTTGAACGGACAATTCAACATAAGGAAGTTTTTCAAAGAAGAAGTTCTAAAACAATTTTAGATTTCCCTAATATGAAAAAGCTTTGACGAAACATAATGAGACTATGCTACACTATCACGTTTATCTTTAAACCAAATCAATTCCTCCCCCTCCCACTCACCTACACCACAAGTCCAGCATGGTTGGGGAAATAAAGTTAAAGCAGGACGAAGGGAAGTGATCATTACTAGAATATAATTTAGGATAGAAGCATACTTACCTCGTAATAACATTAAACTACACAAATCATCGCTAGGTAGCCACACCATAATTTCTCTCCCCGGAAACGAACCAACGACCCCACCTTTTCCCTCACCTCCAACGTTACAATGCTTAAAAGACAGCATGTAAAATTCGACCTAATGTTCTTAACGAGAATATAATAAAATTTAAATAGTATTACACTAGACATATTCAAACTACACAAGGCATCCGCACCAAAACGAACCAACGACCCCTCCCCACATCCAACAATACTTAGAAAACAGGTAAGAATTCAATCTTTAGTATTCGTTACGAGGATGGAATATACTGTAACTTTAGATAGTATAATACTTCTCCTAAGAAATTTCAACTTCACAAAGCATCGCTAGTACGTATTGCCACACCATTATTATTCCAACAGAAAATGAACCAATGACCCCTCCTCTCCTAAACGCGACAACGCTAAGAAAAGAGGTTAAAACCCGACCAAGTGTCCCTTACAAGAATAGAATATAATTTTAGATAGAATTTCCCCACATTAATTTAATCAAACCATATTTAGTACATATTATACCGACAAGATTTCTCTCTCAGAAAACTAACCGGTGACTCATCCCGCCCCTGCCCCCAACTCCAATGCTACAATGCTTAGAAAATAGGATAAAACCCGACCAAGTGTCCCTTCGAGAATACTGTAATTTCAAGTACCGAGTAGTGTAGTACTAAGAAATTCGAAGTGCACAAAGCATCACTACGTATTGCCACAACAATGTTGCTCTTACAGAAAGCGAAATAACGACCCCTCTTCTCCCCCTCCTCTACAGCTACAATAGTTAGAAAACAGAACGAACATATACTCGAAAAGCCCTTTGAATAACTGTAAACCACAAAGATGTGTTATAAAATAAATGGTATCCAACGCCACATTTAAACAACTAAGGCGAATTCCCATGCAATGAAGGCCTAATCTTGAACCAGGCTTAGATTGTTCCCCGACAGGAAGCATATCTTCCTAAACATAAGTCTTTGGTCCTAAACATCCCTCACTAATAGGTATCACATAAATTACACTTAGTACTTACCGAGTTGATAATGCACTTGCCGCCCACACTTTCCACCTCACAAAACCACGCTTTTCCGTGTGCAACAACAAACACAGCGCTCTGTGTAAACACAACACAACATGACTCGTCACGGCATGGTAAACGCAACGCCGTCTGAACCATGATCGCGAGCTCTATTCCACAGCCGGCCGGTAAATGGCGCGGCATGGTCCGAAGAGCTTTGAAAACCTTATAGTCCGGCTGGAGAATCTCTTTCTTGATTTATAACTTGTTTTGGGGGTTATGTATGCGATCGGGTATTCAGACTTCGCTGCGTACGTGATGTGCATTGGTGGGTATGGGGTGTATTATTTCGTCTTTCGTTAATCTACTTTTGCTATATGTTGCGTGTGAAAACACGTAAGTAGAAAGGCCCTGTCACTTTGTGTGAGTCTGGTGTCGAGATAGCTCTTGTAATTATCCAGGGGGTTATGTGTATTTCCTTGTCGTTTTGTGTTGGTCAGCGGAGTATTTTGCTCTTGGCTTGTCTGGCGCTGTAGCGGCCAAACGAAACATGCTAGTGAGCTGGTTGTAGTCTTGTTATTTAGGAAAATGTATTAGCTTTCTTTTGAATAAGAAGTAATATTTCTCTATGATGGGTCGTTTCGGAATTATAAGCAAAAAACTAAAACAACTTCCCAAATTTTATGTTTTTTTTTTTGCCATTTTTATGGTGAAGCCATATCCGAATCCAGTCGATAACTGGATTTTCAGATTCAGCACCCCAAAAAAACATATAGATCCGTCGAGAAAAATTATTCTGCAATTTTTTCCTGTCCAAACTACCAAATGACTGGGTCATTTCTTTATTTTATTCATTTATCCTTTCTTTGAGTTTTGTTGTTTGGGATCAATTGATATTCAATTTCATTAATTCTTTTTGTTGTATGACCTCGTGTCATCGTAGCTTTACCCTTGCTTGGGGATGTAACTATTTAATTTCGGTAAGGAGTCTTTTACATGGTCTTCCTCTAAGGGCACCACCTATCTTTGATTATACCATTCGTAGTGCTGCATTAGTTTCGCACGATTACCTAACCTTGTTTCCGTTTGTTTACATGATTTTCTATTAAAGGAGCCATCCACCTTGTGTATTCTTCATCTGCGTAGTTCTGTTTTATTGGCCTGTGATAGTTTCACCCAGGGTGGAGCCTGTAACTATATGTTCCTTATTTTCGGGGGTTATTTGTCGCCTGCAGGCAGTTGTTTCTTGGTACGTTAAGTTAGTATGTTGCAACGGGGATTTTATTTGTTTTGTGTGTATACTGTAGTTGTGTTATTATTTAGGTTAAGATATTATAATTTGGCACCATGCTCAATCGTAGGGATTACTGTCATGTGTTAGTGACCTTACTTCCTAAATTCACGTGAATCTAAATGTAATTGGCATGACATTACTTGAGACTTCCTTATACTGTTTTTTTTAGAATATATCTTCTATGTTAAAATTAACATCTTTAACTTAGCTAACAAAACCCTTAGGTAACCTATTTCCTTTTGCGGCCTCTCGAGTATGAGGGCACATTCCATCAACGAGCTAGTCTCGACTTGTCTGAAGGTTTAGGACACATTCCAAGTTCATACTATTCTTCGGATAAGGGCCAAAAATGTATGTTAGTAAAGTTTTTTGACTGCACCAACCATTTACCGAAGGGGTAGGGAAAAGTGGGTTTTCAGAGAAACAAATATCATATCTCTCTTAGTAGGCACAATATCAAAACCGTTAAATGATCAATACTCCTCTAATAATTACCTAAAACTTTTGTCTGAAAGAATTTTTGATATGACCCACCGTTACGCCAAGAGATTAGAAAAATGTTTTCGGAATTAAAAGAAGATACAAAATTGATGAGGGAAGAGCCATCAGAGGTTACCATGACAACGCCACAGCACGAGATTATATTCAGTTTTCCATGCGTCTCTATGGGAGATAAAATTTTGCGTGAAGAAGTAACAGACCGTTCGATAGACATCAGTGTCGAAACCTGGCATAAGAACAGTGTGAGCACCAGTATAAAAATAGACCTGAAATGACGGGAAGGTTACCACCCCCACAAGACAATAAAATGTTAAAAATATGCATAAAAACACGAAAAACAAAGTTTTTTAAGCTCAAATTGTAAAATACTTTCTCATAATGAGGGGTATAAATGAAGTCTGGTCCTTCTACGAAAACCTCCATATTTTGTCTATTAGCACCTATCCCCTAGTTTGCCCGGTGAAATCTACCTCCGTCTTCCGGCATTCCGAGAGGGATTTTCTTTGGAAAAAATCTCACCTATAAATAAAGATACGAAAAAATAGCATTTTGAAATGGATTTTGTAACACTTTCATTTTGAAAAATAGCATTTTGGAGCATTTTGAAATTTAAAAATTAGCATTTTGTAGCATTTAAAAGTTCGTCACCAGGTACAATAAACAGGTTCAAAATAATATGCACGGAAACTAATCAAACATGTGCAGGATTGGAAATATGGGCGTTTCTGATAAACGGCATAAGCATTTGATATATGTCTCCTGTTGTGTGTGTGGTTTTTATTTTTACTAAGGGAGTGTTAGAAGTATTAAAACCCTAATATCAGTATTACAGAAATGTAGAAACTTGACATACATTTTTCAGAAATGTGAGATCTCTGAAAATGAAGGCATCAGCCTGGCTAATTGGCAAGATTGAGTTCAAGTGCTGTCGGTTGGTTGTATGACGTGAGACGAGGGTACCTAAGCTATGCTCAAAAGAACCAAAGGTCATGTTCTCATTATGCAATCAACAATATCAGGTGGTGTGCAGCAACTCAAATATTGAGGGCCGGCGGAGAGCTGTATTAGTTCACTGGTACCAAGGTGCCAATTGTTAGAATAAAGCGAGCTGTGGTCAGGCAACAATGCTTGTCTTACGAAGTTTACTGTGTGGCAGGTGGAATGACGACAATACCAGGCTGTCCTGGACTCGATGGACGAATTGGTTCAAATTCTGAGGATGCCTATGAAATCCTTTTGTGTGGTTTTCCTACTAACTCCTTGCCAAGTTCCATTCATTTCTTTTAGTAACTTATCTTATGAGGTAGGATTCAAGAAGTGCCATTTGACCATTAAACCACCGGCAAATAAAAATTCAATGCCCATCATCCATGGCCCTCATTGAAAAGGAAGTAATAATGTGAATCATACATTTACTTAACTTTGTGTAAATATCACACAATGGATAATTAACTAAATAATAAAATGTATGTTTACTCCCTCATTATTTCCTGACCACACAGCGACTCTTGACTGACAATCTGTAAAACAGTATCCGAATTCACGGAGAAATCGCCGGACGACATGTAACATAACCTATAACTCACACATGGTAGAGAATACTTTCATCATATTATACTACAATTCCCAAAGCAAAGAGAACGCCTAACAAAAATTGTCTATTCACATCACGATACGTACTTGAGAGTTTTCATTTTCATTTCAAATACAAGAAATGAGGGCCGGTGCGATATAAACCTATATAAGCATAACCTTATTGCTCTAATTTTTAAAAAGAATCGGCACCAACGATTGGAATATTCCTTTTATTAGCACAACCAACAGAAACGACGAAATAATTTCTCCAAAATCATCGTTTTACTGGCGATAAACAGTGGATATTATGCGGCAATAATAACAGCACCATTTTCAAATTAATTTTTACCGTAATCGATTGTTTTCACGACAATAATCGATGTTCGTACATATCGATTATATAGCCGATATTTTCATTGCTGGAAACTCGCAAATTTCAAAGTTGCGGGGCGAAAATGTAATAAAACATAATATTCAACATTAATCGGTAAATTCGGCACTTTTCGCATTTATGGGAATAATTCGCAAGAACCCTTAGTTATCGCACTTTGTCGCACATTCAGTTTCGCAAATTTTGGGTATACATAGTCATATTAGTTACCAGGTAGTTTATTTATTTATTTATTTAATCGTATGGTGAATTATATACAAAATTTACATTATACAACATTATCCACATTCTGCAACCAAGTTATGACATTCGGAGTGACATGAAAGAGTTCAGCAGGGTTCCCAGAGAACGAGAACAGAGGGCAGCGTCGGAGCAGATAATCCATTGTCTGCTCCTCTTGATCACAGTTGCACATTGCTGAATTGATCCAGCCCCATCTGTGTTGATACAGCAGCCATGGCCGGTTCTGAATCTGTTAAGACGGCACCACAGTTTCTTTGGGAGGTCAGAACCTTTCAGTTCCTTTGTAGGATCAAGAGAATGGGCACTTGTCCCCGCAGTTTTTGTTGACCACTCGTTTCTCCAACTTTGGTTTAAATTAAACCCATCCACATACAGTATTTCTGCAGTAACACATGTTGGCCTCCTAGACCGTAGTCGCTGTTGTGAGGGATGGCAAAATTCATGGTGTAGTGGTAAAGTAGGCGAAGCCCTGATCTTCTTAGCCTCTCTCAACAATGCTTGTTTCCTTCTTAGATGTGGTGGAGGAATGTGGCTCAGCACAGGCAGCCAATGGCAAGGCGTTGACTTAATAGTACCAGTGATGCATCGCATGTGTCATTTAATATTGAGTCTACTTTATGCAGTTGAAAAAAGGAGGAAAAGTAAAATTCGCATCGATTTTCCCGTATCTCTACCTATAAATAATGGAAATACTTTTAATATTAATAGTAGAAAACGAATCTATCATTGACACGATGCGAAAACGAAGGATTGCGTTTTTTGGACACATATCCCGCTTGCCAAATACTAGACTCCTGAAACAACTTTTTGACTTCTTTTGGAACAGTAAAACAAAAATCACATGGTTTAAAGAAATACAAATGGATTTAGACGAATTGAAATAACTCAACATCAAATTGAACATAGAGAGGAGAAACGGCTTCTGAATAACAAATACACTCGACTAACATTCAAAATTTCACAGCGTAAGCAGTATGTTATATCAGAAGAAGAACGAGCTGCAAGATCTTCCAGACTGAAGAAGTATTGGGAAATGAAAAAATTATCAAGAATTAAGAACTGAACTAATTATTTGAAATATTGGAAGACTTTGTATATCAGGTTTGATTTTTGGTGCTCCAATGTGGGCGTAAACAGTGTAAATAAAAGTAGAATATCACTAACGGTATTTTCCGCTTATTTCAGGCGCAGTGAACGCAAAATTAGACCTACATTGCCACACACGTATACCATTACTTGCCGCAACTGCGGGAGATTTATAACAGACTAATATTGTATAATGGTCCATAATTGTATCTTTTAAATCTGAATAATACATTTTCTGTTTTGAAATGTATTTTCGAGGATGTTGGCATGTATAGTTATTTAATGGATATCTTGATACGCTATTAATTTTTGAGATATGCGCATATAAGTCCCTCCTCAATTTTTGAATATTAAAAATAGGATAAAAACGGGTCTTATATGCAAGTAAATACGGTATATAGGGACTCTTAACCAGATTCAAGATGTTGGATAAGACTTTAACACCATTTTTCCCTTCAACAAAATACCTTCAGTCATATATTACATGTACTCACTGCTTGCTTTGGTACAGTATCAATTTTGAGCTGCTCTCCTTGCCGAACTATTTCCAATACATCCTGGTCATCCTGGGTGCTGTCAGCCTGAGTGCCAGTACAGTCAGTGCTACTCTCAAACTGGAAGCCATTCTTCTCTTGCTGGGCCCACAACACAGTCTCTGAAGGAACTGGACTGTTAGGAACACTAGTATCGTGAGGAATGATACGCAGTGGGCTTGTAGGCTGCCCAGGGGTCTTTGGACGCAGACCTAGTTGAAGCTTTTCCACATTCTGCATTTCTGCATTAACCTGTAAAATTACTTAAGATGTGGACTTCAAACACAATACAGATGCAACAATAATCATCAAACTAGGATACAGAACAAGAAACTAAAAACTTATTACCAGACAAGCATACATTACAACTCCTCAAGTCTTGTCAGTTTGCCAGGTTAGTAACAACCCCAAAAATAGTGCTGCCGTTTAGTTAATATGCATGCCATAAATTTCATTTGAGCCAAAATTACCATGGAGTGGGACATATTTTGTATAAATTTTAAAGTTCCCAAATAGGGGATGTGAATCTTATACAAAAGAGGGGTGTGATGGCAGAGTGGTCAAGCTGCATGCCTCCCACCGAGCATGATTTCCGGTTAAGGATTTTCGAGGTAAAATGTCAGGTCCAATGGTTTGTATTCCAGATAAAAGGGGGGTCCCATGGCTTATGAACCGTCAAGTAAAACTACAAGCTTCCTTCTTTCTTTCTTATGCTAAATATTTTCAGGAACGACATTCTTAGGAGGACTGTGATCAACTGAACACATTTGACATTTGAAATATTGTTGGAAAGGGGTTTTAAAGTTGCCAAATAATCAAACAATAAAAACATCAATACATCTTAACAAGAAGGTCTTCAGCTATTAGGTCGTAAGAAATGCACAGAGTACAAGCTATATACAGTCAACTCTAGTTATAATGAAGCTATTTCATCCAAAATGCCCCCCACCCCCTCATAACTGTAATATGGGCATAAATGATAAAATATTTCAAACTGAATCAGTTTCATCAATTATCTATAGGGACACTAGATAATCGATAAATAAAAAAATCACATCAGCAGTGGAAAAAGAAATCCCAAATAGGAGTATAATATGTTTAAAGCAGTAAATAAAATTCACTTACTGCATTATTTTTGCATAAAAATTCTCATCCTATTTCATCATTTTGCTTATTTAAAATGCACTTCTATACACAATTTAAAAAGAGAACACTTTATGAACAATTACAGAAAGATAAATAACAAATGATTTATACATAAATAATTAAATAATAGTAACCTACTAAGTAAATAATAGAAATACTAATAACAATAATAGTAATAATATATTTAAAAAAAAAGCAGGTACGGTTGGATTGAATATACCAAGGATTCCTGAAACACTGTGGACCTCAAAATCTAGACTAGCTACTTAAATTCTTTGATGACACCTTGTGGAATGGTCAGTTCCCATCCCTGCTCAAGAGAACTAAAATAGTTGTCATTTTAAAGCCTGGGAAAAGCTCAGATAGTCCTGAAGATTTACGCCCGATTGCTCTCTTGAGCATATGTTACAAACTACTCGAAAGAAAGGGTTACTACAGAATCTCAGTCCAAGCCTTCCAATACAGTCCAGCCTAACAAGCCGGATTCAGACCAAATCAAAGCTGCTGAGATCAGGTTTTGGCATTTACAAGTCACATTGAGAATGGATTTCAAGACAAGAAGTATACCACTGCAATTTTCATGGACTTGACCTCAGCATATGACCCAGTATGGTGACATGGAATGATTCTGAAATATTATTCCTTTTAACACCCTTGCCACTCTACTCAATACTATAATATGCTATGCAGTACAGTGTTTAGAGCATAAAGATAAGAACTTAATCATATCCAATATTTTCCTTATTGACGATTGAATCACGTGAATACCAAATGGTATGTATCGATTTATTCCACCATAAGTCAATAATAATGCAATTAATTTAAATTAATTACTTAAACAAACCAGTTTGAAACATAGTATGGTCTTCTTCAGCGTTATTATTTTGTGAAATTACAATAATTTCAAGCGGATACAGCATGTGATCAATAGCCGAACCCAAAAAGCAACCCAGTTCTACCATCAAGTTTGGAACCTACTCTGGAACGAACAAGTCCCCTTGAGATCAAAACAGATGCTCTTTCAATCATACTTTACCCCCATAATAACATATGGCCTAGAAACCTGCCCAACAACCAGACAGATAGACAGCAAACTACAAGCTGCAGAAATGAAGTTTCTACGAACAATGGTACAAAAAACTAGGAGGGATAGGGTAAGAAATGAACAAATTAGGGAAGAAGCTGGAGTGTACCCAACTTTGAAAGAAAAAGTGACAAGGGCCCGTTTGAGATGGTTTGGCCATGTCAAGCGAATGGCCGAGGGAAGGATAGCAAAACAATGACTACACACAGATGTGGTTGGTAGAAGGCCAGTAGGAGGACCAAGGAAGAGATGGCTAGACCAGGTGAAGGAGGACATAGGAACAAGGGGAGTTAGCTGGGATAGAATCCTGAAAGAAGAATGGTACATGGACAGACGCAAGTGGAGGGTGCTCGTAAACTACACCCGGGCAACTGGAGTAGAAGACAGATGATGACAATAATTTCAAGCAAAGAGTTGTTTTAATTTTTGTTTTCATATGCATGTGCATACTGGATCCTCATGCATGTGTATGTGGCAGGAAGGTATTGCCAGAAGAGGAGGAATAAAATTTCATCTTGCCCTTTAAAGATAATGAACATTGACTTGATTCATGAAAAGAAAGTGAACATCTGGTGTGACAACTGCTTTGGCCAAAACAAGAACAGGATGTTCATTTTCTTGTACTGTATTTGTTTCCAGAAGTTAATACACGGTGGCCGAGAAACTCGTGCCATGCTGGCATTGGGAGAGCATGGATTCAAATCCCAACTCGAACGTCCTGAAAATGGTTTTCGTGGTCTCCCCATTTTAACAACCAAGCAAATGCCGGGATTGTTACTTTCAATAGGTCCACATCCGATTTCGTTACAAAATTTCTTCCTTGGCCAGTCCTGAAAATAAAGTAAATGGCCATTGGTTGCATTTATGAATGAAATGAAACCAATGTGCGACACAGTTTCGTGCAATGCGACTGTTACGGTACTAACTTCCCTACGTTCTGTAAGTACCTTACTTTAGACTTGATTTCTTAATTCAAGCTCGTGGGGAGTGAAATAGTTCACTGTTGGTCCGCTAGATAGTGGCACTGCCCAGGAGGTGTCTGGTTCTGTTAATCAACTCATCTAGTGGAAACTTCTGGACATAAAACAAAAAAAAAAGTCAACCCCTGGCACTATACAGTCCATGACGGGCTAAGGCCGACCAAGCGACCGCTGCCCAGCCATTCAGCCTGCAGATATTGGGGTGACGCGTGATCAGCGCGTCGGGTCCCCTCGGCCGTTAATCTTGGTATTCGTGATCGGGGCGCTGTCTCACTGTCAGACAGCTACCCAATTGTCCTCACGAGGCTGAGTGCACCCCGTTCCAACCCTCACGTCAGTTTTAAAATCCCTGACGGAGCTGGGGATCGAACCCGGGGCCTCCGGGTGAGAGGCAGACGCGCTACCCCAACAACACGGGGCCGGCTACTTCTGGACATAGCTCTGGTAACTTCCTAATGCATCGGAGAAGAGTTATTTACCGTAAAGTAAAATGAAGCATGGAATAGTCGGCTTATTTAAGTTAAATATCTTTGTAATTTGGCATGCAGGAAAATATGATAGTAAGTCGTGTGCGCAATCGGATGTGAGATTGTTTAGTATTTCAGTTAGGAATGGACACCTGTGATGTATTACGACGGAAATATACCTTCCTTATATTTAATTAATATGTTGGTTGTCAACTCAAGGAATGAGTATGTTATGTGGGTTTTGGTTGTCACCCAAGATGAAAGGTGGCCACTGTAAGTAGTCTTTGGAAAAGGTCTGGGAGTAGGTACGATTCTGTGCGTGTTGCTCGTCCTTTGTCTCCTCGATCAGATGTTCTTGCTATGACGGTATTGTCAGCTGGGGGACAAGAGAGGATCGCGGTAGCCATGTAAAAGAGATATACCGTTTTGATTGAGGACCGTACTAAAAGGCTTATAAATTGGATCTATTTCGTATTATGACGGATTTATTGTCTTAGGACATTTATGTCTATATATTAGACATATTAACTTTCGTCAGATATAACCGCGATTCGACATTTAAGCGATATGGGAGTATATGAATTGTCTTGGAAAGACATTGGATTAATTGAACGACGTTCTGTAAATTCACGTTATGAACATATCAAATGACGATTTCGATATTGAGTAGAGGACCAAATCCTGAGGTCACATATGAGAAAGTAAGTACGCAGATATCTGCGATAAGGTTTCCATCTCTCAGTGTTTATGTATATATGTATGTAACTATGTTTATATGTGTGAGACATCTATTGTAAATTATTTATTGGAAACAATAGATGTTGTGTGATTACGAAAACTGTGTATCATTTCTAGGTTATCGGTCTAGCATTGGCTCCAAAATAGATTCTTTGGGCATGGTAGTAGATGGGTCCGGTCATTCCTTATGTGAAAGTTAGGAGTCAGTGACCAGGAAAGTGAGCCTCTGGTGTGACAACTGCATTGGGTAAAACAAGAACAGGATGCTCATTTTGTTGTGTTTGTTTCTAGTAGCTAATAATGTGTTTGATCAAATAGATCATACATTTCTTGTAAGTACACACATTTTCATGCAGTGTAACCGGGATTTTGCCCTCAGTGAGAGAAGGACGAGGCTTATGAAAGAGTTACATTACCAAAGATCTGCACAAGGTTGTGAAAATTGCCAAACTGAGTAAATCATTCCCCATTCTGCAGATGGAAGAATGTGACTTTTTTAACATTCAGGACATTGCTGATAAGCTGATCAACACAAAGAAATTTAATATAACTTCAGCATTATGGTGATTGAAGCCCTTTTTCAGTGTTGCCTTAGTAAATAAAAGTTTGATGCTTTTCAGTCGGTCAAGACGATTCAGGGTGTCGAGCGATGACCTGTTTTTAAATTCCCGTATATTTCCCGTATGGAAATCCACCAAATTCCCGTATATATCAGAACTCTCTAAGATTAGAGTTCGCATACCGAAAGGATAAAAAAAATTATCTTAAAGCGCGAATCAAGATATTCTAGCGTAAGTGAAACCACACTTTTAGAGATACTTCCACAGCCTACGGGTGATGGCAAGATTTAGACCTAATCCGTAGCGTGAGCAATGCGCGTGCGCGCGAGTGAACTCTCCCGCAGATGTGATGACATGCTACGAACACAAATAAAATGCCGTTTACCTGAAGAGAGCTGATATAAACAACTGTTTTACCGAGGAGGGTCGAGAGAGTACAGAATAGGAGTGTCACATAATAAATGTTTATGGTAAATGATTGAATTGTATGGTACCGTAACAGTACGGAACAAATCGATACAATTTCCTACACTACTGAAAATAGTTAAAATACCCTGTAATAATGAATAATAATTTTGGGGGGTCATGTAGTAATAGATGTTACCCACCCACTATCCCTTTTTAGATCACGACTTGTATAGTAAAATTGGAGGTGTGTCCGCCATTCATCATCATCATTATCCTGAACCAACTCCAGTTGCCCGGGTGTGGTATATGAGCCCCCTCCATTTCATCCTGTCCTTGTACCACTCTTCCTCCACCAACTTATCCCAATCATGACCTCTCTGCAGTACATCGTTCTTGACTGTATCTATCCACTTTTTTCGTGGCCTTCCCACAGGTCGTCTTCCTTCAACTTTTCTCTCAAATTCCTTCCGTGCAGTTATGTTGGCTGGCATCCTCTTCATGTGACCAAACCACTTCAGTCTTGAGATCTGGATCTTATTGAGGAGAGAATCATCTATTCCTACTTCTTCTCTAATCTTCTCATTCCTGATCTTGTCTTTCCTGGTTTTCTGAATCATGGTACGTAGGAATTTCATTTCGGCTGCCTGGAGTTTAGAGTTATCTCTATTGGTTAGTGTCGTGGTTTCGAGTCTGTATGTAAGAATCGGTGTATAATAGGACTTGTACAATGTCATCTTTGTTTTCATGGGTGTAGTGATGTAAAATGTCCAGGCATTTATAAGTCGGGGCAAATGTCCAGGATAAATGCCTGGGCAAATGCCCAAAACCCATAAATGCCCAGGCATTTTGGGCATTTACCTATTTTAAAAACATATTCATAATGCGAGGCTTATATACATATTGTTTTAGCCATATATGTAGGCCTATCTACATAAATGTATTCTATATATGTATCCATAAAAACAGGAGTTGAGGCCAAAATAGGCTGCGGAAGTTGTTGTAGGAATTCACTGAAAGAACTTGATTTTGGTCCTGAGGCTGAGCTTGTGCTTGGTACTGCAGATTTGTTGTTGAAATCATCCACTTCAATTAGTAAAGGTTCATAAGATGGTTTTCTTTCGAAAAGGTTTTTCAACCACTGTAACTGTACCTAACTGAAGCACTTTTTTTTTACGATCCTGAGGGCACTTAAAACCCTCCTTTATGTGCTTTTCCATTTTGTTACAATGTGACTGTTATTAGTCCTTATTACAATATTTACAAGATACTCCTTTCCCTTTCAAATTAAAAAAGTTCCAAATAGGTCCTTTTTTCCTAAGCATTTTGTAATGATTTAATTTAACACTTAAAAATATAAATAGCCTAAGAAAGAAGTGAGGTTATCTCAGACTCAACCACTCAACAGACAGCTCTACTTCACAACTAACTGGGCTGGGCTGCTGGTGGTAGAATGCCTCGCCAATCTCAAGGCCACAACCACCCTACCCCCATTCCAAGATCATAGCACAATGGCTGCCCAGGGCCCAGCCCATCCACCCTCCTCCCAAAGCCACTATTCACACCATAATCAAACTCCTACCTAATATTCCTAAATATAAATGAGTAGGCCTGCCGGCCTAACTCAGTAATTCAATGTTTTATTCAAACCAGATATACATAATTCGCATTTAGATGTTATTGACAACATTGACACAGGATAATTAAATTATTATTAGCAATATTCAGGCATTACTAGTTTATCCATGAAATGTACCTTTGATTAATGGTTTTTATCATGTATTAGATGCTCTAGTAACAATCACAAGTAGTAAATAGTTAAAAAAAGAAGTTTTCTTAAATGCCCAAATTTTGGGCGCTTAAAACTGCTTTGGGCAAATGCCCGGGCAAATGTCCATTTATAGATGTCCTGCCCACTGGGCATTTGCCCGGCCCACATCACTACATGGGTGTTTGCTCATCCCACAGCAGGTGTCTTACCTGGTGGTAAAATTGTGTTGCCTTATTAATTCGATTGTTTACCTCATGTTTTGCTAGGTTGTCACTTGATAGAATGCTACCCAAGTACTTGAAAACTGGAACACTGTCCAATTTGGCTTCATTTAGTATGACTATTGGTTCTGCTCCTTCCTCATACACTTTCATCGCCACCGTTCTTGTCTCGCTGATGTTTAAACTCCTCATTCCAGCTTTGCAACCTCTCACCCAGTTCCTCCTCTGATTCACTCCAGATCGCAACATCATCTGCAATTGTGAAGGCTCTAATATCTCCATGTTCTTTCCTTTTAATAGATTTCATTACCACATCCATCACAATGATGAATAGAAGCGGTGACAATGAGCTGCCCTGCTGCACTCCTGTCTTTGTTTCAAACCAGTCCGACAAACCACGTCCTACTTGAATACAACTTCTATTCCCATTGTACAACATTTTCACTTTGTCTATGAGGCTGTCTCTCACTTGAAGTTCTTTCATGCATTGCCAAAGTGTTTCCCTTGGTACACTATCATAGGCTTTCTCAAGGTAAAAAAATATTAGAAATGAAGGTTTGTTCTTCTCCCAGTGATTTTCCATTAGCATCCTAAGTGCAAAGATCAGGTCTGTAGTCGACCTTCCTCGTCTGAAACCATACTGTTCTTCTTCCAAAATTGGTTCAACAATATATCTGATTCTGTTCTCTATTATTTTTTTCCAATATTTTCAGAGCATGAGACAGTAGTGTAATACCCCTATAGTTAGTGCATTTACGTTGGCTTACTTCCTTGAACACAGGGACAATGAAGCCCATCTTTCAGTCCTCTGGGATAGTATTTTCCTCCCATATCCTGTTGAGCAGTCAGTATAGCCATTGGATTGCTGGAATTCCCGCCGCTTTCAGCATATCCGCACTCACTTCGTCTATGCCCACTGCCTTTCCTTTCTTCATGTCTTGAGCGCCTTTTCAACCTCCAACCATGTGATTGGTGGTTCAGTCGTGGTTGTTCGACTTGACTCTTCTCTGTTTGTTATGTTTTCTGTATCTCCATTCAGCAGCTTTTCAAAAAAAATCTCGAGTTCTTGATGGATTTCTCCCACTTCTTGTGCCAGAGTTACATCATCACGTTCTATTGCTTTTATGGTCTCTTGATCCCTTCTCTTGTTTTTCACTACTTTATATAGCAGTTTCATATATCCTCTGCTATCCTCTTCCAGTTTGTCTGTACACTCATTCCATTTCTTCTCTTACAATGTTCTTAACAGCAAGTTTCTTGTTCCTGTACATTCCTTGGAGCCTTAGTATTTCTTGTTCAATGCTGTAACGTGTTTTTCGAGGGTATTTTACGCCACTGACATAAGTCAGTAGGAAGCCATTCAATGTTTATTTACGCGGCAAATTGTTCTGCCAAGACAAGTTTCATGTAACTTATTATTATTATTATTAAGGTATTTTTTGGAGCGTTTTTTTATAAGATTATAAGTATACAGATAGGTTTTCGATGTTATAGAAAACACTATCAATCGAATTATTACATACAACATTATCGCGGAAAATTATATGATTACGGAATTTTAACGGATTTTAGTCAGTTAGGGTATTGTGAGAGACGAGTCATTGGAAATTCAGCTACAGGTATATTCTTGTCGAGAGGCGTGACGCAAGCCGTGGGGGCACTTCCAGCTGGCTGCATCAAGAAAAGGCGAAATGGCCCGGACCGGTAATCGACATCGTCACGCCGAGTATATTGACCCTGAGATCGGGAGTATCGCGTGGTGTCTCAGCCAATCAGTGGAGACCGGGCGAGTGGAAGACGGGTCCGGAAAGGGGGTTCGGCGAGAGCATATATTGTTTGCGCGCCGAGGAGGAAGGACGATTATCATTGTAAAACTTGACCGTTGTGGTTGCTCGTGTTGTTGGTTCCGGTGTGATCGGACCATAACTTAACAATTCTACAACAATCTCCACAACTGACGAAGAAGATGGCAACGTCCAGACGGCTGTGGGAAGCTCCCTTCAGCATCAAGTACGAGGGAAATGCCACGGCAATTTCCAATGGTAAGCGCGAATGACTCAGAACTACATAATCTCTCGCTTCATTGTTTCATATTCAAACTTTCAGTAACTTCTTAGCTTGAGAATAATCAGTAAAATCAGTAATTCATCCGACTCCGTTTTCACGTAATTCTCTAGTGGTAAATTCAAATCGTTACGCTCCAATTTAAATTTATTATTATTATTATTATTATTAAAATTGCCACTACTTGTTTTTTATATAATAAATTCATTTCTTATACTATGCAATATTTGCTTTCAGTAGGTAGCATTAGATATAGACCAAATTCCTTCTCCTGATACAATTGTTAGTTGGGTTAATGATCAAATCATACCACGATCTGAGTGTGAAGATGCTTAAAGGTGTTCTGCCAGAGCTAGGTGTTGTTAAATATAAATTTAGATTTCAACATAGCGTTGAGGTCTTGGCGCCCATGAATACAACGTATCTTAGAGTAAACATTACACTTGTCATCCCAACGTAGAGAACCGTTACACATGCCGCCAAACTGTGGAGCTTCTTAGATATGTATTTTAAAGTGCAAGGCAGGGCTAACGAAACCGTTGCAATGCGTTCTTGTCCCTGTTTTTGTTTTTCCTTGTCTAGTGCCTTCTTTATTTGGTTTCTCTCTTTCACAGCTGTTCTAACCCTATCATTCCATCACGGTGTCTGTGCCTTTCTTTTGATGGAACTTGTAACTTGGCCTCTCCCACAAAGGTGTCTTTGAAGGTCTTCCACACTTCATTAACGTTGGTTACTTCACCCTTTGGCAGATTCTGTTGAATTCTTAGTTTATATTCTTCCTTTAGTGGAGCTTCTTCCAATTTCCATGTTTTTACCCTTGGTGTTTTCATAATAATTTTCTGCGTTTCATTGGTCGAATGTTTGAAGTCTACTACCAGCAGTCTATGGTCGCTGTTCATACATTCACTAGGGATGACCTTTACATCTGTGATACATCTACCACCATTACACGTGCATACCTGCCAACTTTTGAAAAGGGCTATCAGTAAAACTCACGCGCGACAAAAAATTTAACGATTTTCGACATACCCCGGCTTGACGAAAATAATAATACTTCTGGGCTACAAAATACAATAATTCATGCTTTAAACAGGATATTTCAATGAAATCATATCTACTTACATGATTTGTAGATGAACATAACAATCAAGAAGAAATCCATGTTAATCAGCAGCAGGCGTGGTGAATATTGGTTTGGAGCATACATAACAGGACTTCCTTGATAAATTAAGCCGATATACGATATTTGAAAAAGGTTTTACACAATAAAACTTGTTTAACGTAACACAGGCAAGAAATAATATAATACACACTGCAAATCACATGCTAGTTCGACTTTAAAGTCATGGTTGTGGCCTTTTTAGCTTCCAGCAAAAAGTCTTGAGAAAATGCTTTGTCATAACAGGGACCAGAACTCCTGGTCTTCAAAATAGAAATAGACTCCAGAGATTCATTGGACATGGATGACCTGAACTGTGTTCTATTTTTCTTCACAAGGCTGAAAACACGTTCACATTCTGCATTGCTATGGGGTATGGTGAGAATAGAGAGCATTACTCTAGAAATTCGGTTATACTTAAGAAGTCCATCGGCTCCACGAATTCTTGATATTTGTGCCCAACTGGAATCACTTGCAGCATCTTGATGTGCAGCCAAAGTGTCATCTACCTGAAGAGCTGTAAACTGCCTCTGAAGCTCATTCACCACCTCATCGGTAGTTTCATTCTCTTCCTTGCATAACATGATAGGAAACTTTTCCAAGAAAAAACGAACGGAAGAAAACTGTGCATCTTCAATTTTGTCTAACCTAGCAACTTGAGCATTCTTTAGCACGTCATCCTTGAGTGGAAACTTGTTGATGATGTAGTCACAGGCAGTACAAAAGTAGTTTCTCACTGATGAAAAGAAAAGGGATTTATCTGTATCCTGGAGATCATTCACTATGTTCGAAGTTTGAATGCCAATAACTAACTCATCATCACTTCTTTGATTTTGAATCAAGTTGTACTCAACTTCAAGCAATGAGGAGCTTTTGACAATTTTGGGCTTAACAAACTTGGTGAACAGCTGCTTTAGCAAATCCATTAGAAGTTCTAATAACAAGTGAACTTGTGGGGAAGAAGTCTGAAGGGCAACATTCAATTTGTCAAATACAGGAATAGTCACATGAAGAAAAGTGCAAAAGGCCTTGTTCAAGTTTGAGGACAGGAACATAAACAATTTTTCCTCACGAGTTGTAGCAGAAGTCTTACTTTTTAGGATGGGTTTGTCACATTTGGAAGAATATGCTATTCTTTTAGGGGCATGTGTAGTAGCAGAATCAAGAATTCTCTTCTTCTGATACTCTTTGGATCCACTTTGTTCAACTTTAGGTATTCTGAAAGATGTCAAGCTTGTGGAAATGTTTTGGGTACATAATATTACTTCCTCCTTGAAGAAAGAAAGAAGAGGATCCCACTGGTCCAGTAGTCTATCCAAACATCTGCCTAAAGATAACCACCTAGTACATACATGCTTCAGAATTTTCTTTGCTTCCTTATTGTGCAAGTTCTGAAATTTCTGAAGGCGTTCTTTTCTCTTTACACTCTTCTCTAAGAAATAAAATATATCTACAAGGATCTCATCCACTTTAACTGGTAATCTTCCAGCACCTTTTTCAGCTGCTAGATTAATCAGGTGGCAAATGCACCCTATGATGGCAATACCTGGTTGAACTTCCTTCAGAACTGCTGAAACCCCATTTTTGTGTCCTATCATAACAGGAGCATTGTCGGAGCAGAAAGCCACACAGTTTTCAATTGGTATATTATGAGAACTCAGCTGTGATAACATCAGGTTACCTATGTTTCGCCCTGTTGAGTCCCCGTCCAACGCTGGTATGGATAGCACAGTGCTCACTACTTTTTCCTGCCGAACATCATAGAATGTAACAACAATAGGATACAACTTGGCATTCGTATCATTGCTTCCATCCGTTGCCAAAGAAAATGGTCCGTTCTGAAGGCACTTAACAACTTCAGATGATGCATTTTTTGCCATTTTATTTACAATGCACGTCGTTTTCGTGCGACCACAACTATATTTCTTTGCAACTTCTGATGTGGGAAACATCTTCTTAAATAAAGCGCCAGCATGATCAGCCGCACTTAAGGGCACATTGTGTTCCACCAAAAAGGAAGTAAACAGACACTCGGCCCTAATTACGTCACTGTCAACGTTACCAGCCTTGGCAAAAAAGGTGTTGATTTTCTTGCTATCTTCCTTCGATTTAACATAACTTATGTTTTTACCGCACTTCACATGATTACTTAAATCGTTTTTTCCACCATGAGCAATATTAATATCACACGCACATACCGTGCAAAAGGCAAATTTTTCTCCCTTTCTTGATTTTAGTATGCACGGAAAATCAACCGAGTATGATTCTTTAAATGTCTGGAAGTACTGTTTCTTGTTGTATTTGTTCATTCTCGATATCTACTAAAACATCGAAAGGAACCTGGATCACTAAACGTCACATAAAATTATAACATAAATCGCATAAAACACAGCCCACACTTCATTAAAACAAGTCAAAGCACACAAGTCAAATGAACACGACGCCAACCTCGTAAAGAAAGAATATGCACATGGTAGAGAGAAAAAAACACACACGTGGAACGAATGTAATTAGTCCAAGGAATACAGGAAACTGCGAAGCACGAAGATATAGCACAAAAACTCGAACACTTCATTAATATATGCCATAACCTTAAAATACGAAAACATTCAAAGAACGCCAACTTCGCGAACAATAAACAACTCACGTGGTCAAAGAATATCGTTTAAATCGCAACGAGCGAACGTAGGGGAACAAAGAATTTGCGAAGCAGAGCGTGTTGACACCTAAGATTCACATGGAAGAACGGTTATCCCGGCTTCAAATTCAATTACAATGACGACACAAACATGACACGGTCAAAAGTACGAATCAACTCAAAGAACGAGTTATCGACTATCGCGGACTTGCCTTCGACCCACGCAAACAATCGATTGTACGGAAGTGGGAGGGATTATCGAATGTTAATTATCGTTTCAAATTTTTGTCCGCGAAATCGTAAAATGACACCGTTCATCCGTAAAACCGTAAAATGCTGCAATTTCCGTAAATTTTACGGATAAACCGTAAAAGTTGGCAGGTATGCACGTGTAAATTATGGGACAAATACATTATTGCTAACCCCGCGCATTCGGTACCGATAGCCTTCCTGTCACTAGCCTTGCCCTGATTTTCCTCTAAGCGATCCACGGTCACCACATAACAAGGCCCTACGTCTAACCGCCACACGGCAAGAATTCTGAGCATGGTTCTCACCTACACCCTGTATTTCGAAGGAAAAAACGTGAGGGATATGTCGGGAGCTTGGAACAGCTGAGCTGTGTTGCCAAGTTTTTAGTGTTGTTGTAAATCAACTGATACGAATAATACAGAGCGCTACACTTCAGACATTATTCGGTACAATTTTACGTAATATATTTCAAAGGTCGATCCAGAGTCAACACTGAGGACATTCAAACAGAGAAATACGGTACTTCGATGAATAAATAAATTACACACCGAAGCTATGAAACCTTTATGATCGGTATTCAATTCAATACATACGTCAAAGAAGGCAAACACTCTACAGATAATGAATATAAAAACACTCACCATGCAATGATTATCCTTTAACATGAAACAAGAGTCTGAGTGGAGGTCGTTCACAGCTTACAGTACAGTAGTTGACAGATAACACCATGCACACTCACTGAATCGCGACTCCCTGCGGTTAATATTAGCTTCCGTAATAATACAAAAGTAAAGTTAAGGTAAATAAATATTTAGCACTGAGCACTCAAACAAGCCGCTCTGTGGCAATATTATTGCCGTGGTTTTATATTGTCGAGTTGTAAGGTATTAAATGACAGGCGGTATTTTGAACACTATAATGGGGAACAATAGCTTGTGCTCGACTGCCGCAAGCGAACTGACATCAATAAATAAATTATCCTCAGTCACTTGGCAAGGGTTTCTTTGACACCCTCCATCCTTTCACTGCCGTATCATCATCACCACCACCACCATCATTGTCTTCGTCAGAGCTTGATGAATTGCCAATGCGATATCCAGACCGCCTTCAGTATTTCTATCTGTACATGCTGTACGGCATGTGTCCAATGCTCGGGACGAACTTCGGCAAATTAAAAGTAACGAAACAATGACAATGAAAGGAAATCCAACACAGAGAGTGGTTAACAAACGACTGAAACAATGCCTGCCCACACGACAAGAATTCTGTCACTTGTTTGGTGTATTTTGAAGCAACATGTTGGTGACGGGTGTTTGATAGTACAATGTCGAGAGCTGTGAGATATTGTTGTGGTTTTTGAAAATGATGCATGTGTTATGCATTTGCAGCGAGTGTTTACACGGACTTGAAAACAATTTAGTATGTACATCTCCCCTGCGAAAGAAGAGCCCTATTTTTTCCTCAAATACCATGGAAAGGCTAAAAACAGTAAAATTCCACACGCCGTGAATACCTTTTAATTTAGTGTGCTTTTTTTAAATCGAAGTAGGTGATAGGAAATAAAATAATACAAAACTAAATTAAATAAGTCACTTTGTCAAATACAAGATTGTTACTAGGAACTTCAGTTATACACAACACAAAATTAAGTTCTTTTGACAGTACTTATTTCTGAATAGGATCTGTAGACTAGTAATACACAAAATAAAATAAGTCACTTTGTCAATACTAGATTGTGGTTACGAACTTTAGTCACACAAAATAAGATAAAACAAACAATAATCAAGGATTTATTAATTTAAAGCTTCTCCAGGGAACTCATCTGCTCTTCAATTTTCTCTGCTTCAGAACGGGCGTCGTTCAATATCTTCTTCTACTTTTTTTTTTGGCCAATTACTGGAGATCTTTCGTGGCTTTTCTTTCGCCTGCCACCTTAGCTGTCGCTTCCTTTTCCTCCTGGCTTCGCACCTGTTTTGCTTCCTTGAACACGGCGTAGGAGTTTCGTGCAGTATGGACTCTTGCTCACGGTTATCTTTTCTACTCCACCAGCTGCCATCACAGAGTCCTGAACAGTATGCATGCCAATCAGACTTGCTTCTTTTGACGATCATGCACTCCTTGTTCAGGGAGAAACTTCTCTCTAGAGCTGCATTGCTGATCGGTATCAATTTAACGAAGCTTGTGAGATCGTTTTTGCCAGAAACTGAGGAAGGTGCTGAAGCCACTAATTCACACCACAGCACGTCAAGCCGTGGCTCTTTTCCGTCGAACTGCTTCAAACGCGCAGTGACGGAGGGCAGTCTCAGAAGTGCGGAGTAGCTGCTCTTGATGCGGTCAGCCATTGCGCCAGAAAGCAAATTCTACTGATTACAAAGAATTTCCAGGGCAATGATGATCCTATCTTCTGCCAACTTAGGAGTCTCGACCCCTATAGGGTCTAGGCAGGAAATAGCACGGATCATCTTGGAAGCAAGAGGTGACCTCTCTTTGATTTTTTTCAGCCATATGAATGTACAATCTTCCACAGTTGGTGCGAAATTGCAGCACATCTGCATCTGGAATTTTTTGAGATCTTAAGCTGTTAGCATCTCTAAGGGCTGCTCTTGTCGAGAAACCCAGGTCGAAAAAACAACTGGTCTCCTCTGTGAATAACAATGCGGACTGATTCCTGTCTGTCATTGTCGTCAACGAGCGCGGCGCGCGCAGCCCAGCGCGGAGAGAGTACGGCCAGGCAAAGCATGCATTCGACGTTAGCTGGTTTCTCATCCCGCTTAGCGCTCTATCAGTGCCACAAATTGTGGGTGGCAGCGCGTTCTGCAGGCGAAATAGAAGGCCGAACGGGAGGAATCTACCGAGCGTTTGAGGCTAAGAAGTCGGGCACTATGACACTTTTTAAGATTTCCCGTATCAAATGTGTAATTCCCGTATCGCTCAAAACCCTGCGATTGTACCTTAATGAGATGGGTTATTCCCTAATCTTGAAAAAAATACAGGAGATTATTAAATACACTCGGATGACCAGTTTTGATCGTCAAGCGATCAGTCATCTGATCCATGACACTTAGGCTATAAAATCTATGTCTGAAAGTATAGGTGAAAATATTTGCAATATATACACTTATTCAGTTGCAGTATTAGTCGAGATAATGCAACTCGTCAATGATTGTTAGTTGTGGTCCGTGTGATGTTTTGTTGAGATACAGGAAGTGGTGATTGACCTCCGGAATTTGCTTGTTTGAAGTGAATATGTGGTTGTTGTAAATGGTCAATTCAGATTGTATTGTACAGGCTACTTATCTGGTTGAGTCTTGCGTGGTCCTGTTCAGAGCAGTTAACCTGGTCACTGTATGCACTCGATTGAGTTTCGGTAGGATATTAACGCATGTTTCCTAAGAAGAAGAGCACTTGGTCTAAATGGAACGTGTTTTCGGCAGGAGTGGGAGGACAGACAAATGGTACTAGGGGGCTTGCACGGTCAACTGGAGCTCTCACTCACTACTTTGAATCTTAATCGGAAGGAAGTAATTCATTCAGACAGTCTACAGTTTGGAACTTGATTGTGCATGTAAGACATACTTTAGATGCAAAAAAGACAATGGTTGTAATTTTGGCCAAAGTCAGTAAAGTGATTTATGGAGTTAGCACTTCGTCACTGATCAAGCTAGCAACTACATCATCGCTGCTCAGTAAAACAAATTAACGGAACTTATCAGCTGGGCTCTTACAAGACATCATTCCGAGAGATGAATCAATGAGCCAGGAAACAACTGCACGTCTTAACTATGGAGATGTATTCCTTCGACATGCAACCTCGGTTAGCCAGACTGACATATATTACTCAAAATCTCTACTTGAACATTTCTGGCAAGTTACTTCACAGTTTTGGAAATAACGTAAATTTAAATATCGGTCTCATCACTTTTCTCACGCCACAGGTTAACATAACTTCAGAAAAGTATTTATTAATTATTATTAAATGTTCATATTATGTTTTGTGTAGAATTAAATTCAGTATTTTAATCCATGCCTTGCATTCCTTTTCCAGTAGTTAGAAATAGATGTAAGTCATCCCTTTCCCCAATGCAAAAACTAACTGGTTGATAACATGGTTTCGCCACGAGCTGGGAGAAAGAGGTCTCAGGTGCTCCACTGATGCTCATTTATCATTATTTGTGTTCTTACTCGTTTCTTATATTGGTCTTCAACGCTCTGTTGCGACCATGGCGCCCGACATTTCATTTTTAGTGCACTACTGAAGGTAAGTCCACAACACCAGTGTGTATTAACATGCGTCTCATTTCATTTCATTTCATGACCCATTACATTTCTCACCCAACAGTGGGCAAACCACCATTCTAAAAAATACGTTACAGTATTGTGTGACGCCTGAATTGCGTCGCACTGATAATTTTACCCTTGCCAAGAGTTGAACTGTGTTTTATCCTACCCCGGTCTCGAACTGTTCTCGAGCTCCTTGGTAAGCTAACACGACCTCTACGTCTTGGCCCGCCTTCCGCTCCATGGGTATGGGTTTCCTAGGTGAGTACCAAACCAACATTGTTCTTTTGGAGAATTCTTGATAAAAGATCACAATAAATTAACTAATGCCTTCAATGTTAAATTGTCAGATTTTCATGTTATATCCAAGCTTCATTGGATTTCTTGAAATTGCAGGTCCTCTGGAATGGAGTTTCATGTTGCGATTATCAACTCCCAGAAGCGCTGGTTTCTTCAATCTGCAAGTTGGCATGTTTCATGAACTGCTGATGCCATCCACTCTATATACAGTTGCTGTAAGGGCAGTTTGAAGGGCCTATTAATACACACATCTAAAGATTGTAGTAAAGATGTATAACCTCCAGGAATCACTACCAAGTTTACCCATATCATATGCTAGATGCCCACAGAAACTGTCAAGGACTAAAATGCTTCGTAAACGCAATAAAGTGCCTGCACTTCTTACCCAAATGTACTTCACCCAGTCAACGACCAGCCCGTTGTCCATCCAGCCTTTAACTTGACCTCTCACAACAACACAACAAGAAAACACGATTCCTTTCGGTAGTGCCTTTCTTTTAAAAATTACAAAAGTTGGGAGTTCGCTAATATCGCCAGCATAATACTGCAATGCTACTTGTAAGAATAGAGGCACTATTTTGTCCTCTGTTCTCCACAGTCACATCAAGTGGCATGTCAAAATATACACGAGTTTGATCTGCATTACCGATTTGACTCAATGAATGTAACTTTTCTTTCTGGGGGCGAATTATGTGAACCGTGACACTAGAACTAGATCAATTTCTCCCTTTAAGTGTCTAGCAAACGTTGCCATATTGTAGTTTTCCGTCTATGGTGAACTGGTGTCTGTTAAAAAACGGAAGGTTGGATCCAGCTCCTACTGGCCTGAAAATCCTGTCTCTTTATGCCTAATTCTTTAGGGATATAAATCGCCTTCAATTGGCACAGCGTAACTGAATTCTCTTTTACTTCTTATACATTCTTGCATTCGTCCTTCCACTTCGGGGAACTTCATCTTTTACGTCAAGAGGCCAACTGATTTCACGAACAGTTTTGGAATTTGTCCTTTTTTCTCCAATCTCGAATACACATTTCAGATACCGTATATACTCGAATACCACCCGCACATTTTTAAACAAAATCGGACGTGAAAAATTGGGGTGCGGGTCTTATTTGAGTCATCCTGATTTTAAAGATTGAAATTGCCCGCCATACGCGATATCGGGTGTTGCGAGTATCCGCTAGATGGTGCTAGCCTTCTTCCGGCTATCACTTTGTTTTTCAGTAAGCAGGCGGCGTCATACTGTCTAGCGCACGTTTTCCGAGTGTAAACATGAGTTCTACGAAGCGTTTGCGGTCGTTTACTGTGAGTGAGAAGCTGAAAGTTGTGAGGGAAGCTGAAATTATTGGAAATCGTGCCGCCGGTAGGAAATATGATATTGACGAGTCATGTATTCGAGATTGAAGAAAGAAGAAAAACGTGTTGCTAACAAGCAGTGGTGCTCGTAGAGCTTTCCGCGGACTGAGTGTACAGTTTCCGGAAATTGAAAAACAACTTGATATATACGTAACAGAAAGGCGGGAATTGGGAAATGGGGTGTCGACCGAAATGTGTCAATTAAAGGCATTACAGATCGCGAAGGAACTTTCTACGGTAGGGTTTAAAGCAAGCCGAGGATGGATTCAAAATTTTTATAAAAGAAATGGGTTGAGCATACGAAGGCGTACCTCAATTTCGCAGAGTCTTCCTGGTGCCTATGAAGAAAAATTACTTTCCTTTCAGCGTCACATAATTAAGTTGCGGAAGGAAAATTCATATTTGCTTTCCCAAATTGGTAATGCAGATCAGACGCCAGTCTACTTTGAAATGCCACTGGACAGTACTGTGAATGTTAAGGGATCTAAAAGTGTGACTATCAGAACAGGTGGTAATGAGAAACAACGGTGCACGGTAATGTTGTGTATACTCGCTGACGGAACCAAACTTCCGCCGTACGTTGTTTTCAACCCGCTGGTGTTATCGTTAGAACTCAGGACTCTGGTTGGATGGACAGTTCACTGGTGGAAGACTGGTTAAAGTGTGTTTGGCAACGTTGGCAACGTCGCCCTGGTGCTTTATTACGACGAAAGAGCTTGCTTGTTCTGGACAGTTACCGCGGCCATACAACAGACGCTGTGAAGAAATTCGTCAAGGATGGGAAAACCGACCTAGCAATCATCCCGGGTGGGATGACGTCTATGCTACAGCCACTGGATGTCAGCGTGAACCGACCGTTCAAAGCAGCCTTGAAACAGCTGTATACGGAGTGGATGGCGGCCGATAAGCACACACTGACCCCAACTGGTCGTATTCAGCGCCCGGAAGTTCAGCTGCTCTGTTCGTGGATTTTGACGGCATGGAATCGTATCTCGGGAGATCTCATACAGAAGAGCTTCAAGAAATGTAGTATTTCCAATGCTATGGATGGCAGTGATGACGACATTTTGTGGGAAAGTGATGGTGAAAAAAGTTCCGAAGTTGGTACTTCTGATGACGATGAATGAAGTGTTTGTGTCTTTTATTTGTATTTTTAATTGTTTCTGTGTTATTTTAGGACGACTTCAGAACTGTTGGAAACTATTTTGTAGAAATGCTATTTTGTTTATTTAGTAAAGATTGTAAATAGTTTTGAGTATTATTTTTTTTTTATTTTGTTCTTCAAAATCAGGGTGCGGGTCTTATTCAAGGGGGGTCGTATTCGAGTAAATACGGCATATTTTATTTCCTACTCACGCCACGATTTCCTTATCTTACCTGCAATAATTTAAAGTTTTTGCCCCCATGGTAAACGATCTTATCTTTTTTGCCGCATACATTTTTCACATAATCATACCACATACTGAATACCAACGTAGCACGCTGTCAACACAAGATAGATTGACTCCAACCGTGCATCATAAGTCCACGCTATGTCGCTTCCACTACAACAGAATACGAAACAGCAATGATTTTCTACCGGAAGGGTGTACTGTAATCGAGTAATTTTACATTATTTATATACCGTATTTACTCGAATGGTCCCTTGGTCTTCCCCTTGGCCTCCTTCCCGTCATTTCCATTCCAAACATCTTCTTCGGTATCCTCTCCTCTTGCATCCTCCTCACATGTCCATACCATTGTAGCCTAGATCGCTCTATTTTATTTTGCAATGGTTCCTCTCTTACCATCTCCCTGACTCTCTCATTCCTTACTCTGTCCATTCTTGTCACTCCTACCCTACTCCTCTGGAACTTCATCTCCACTGCTCGTATTTTATTCTTGTCCCTTTCCTTCATCACCCATGTTTCTGAACCATATGTCAAAATTGGCACAAAGTAGGTCTTGTAGATGATTCCTTTACATTTTTGTGGTACATCTCTATTCCATATCATCCCCCTAACACTCTTGAAAAATCCATCTGCGCACCTTCCCCGCTCATTTATTTCCATCCTATTGCCTCCCTTTTCTTCAATTATGCTTCCCAAGTACTTGAAGCATTCTACTTTCTGCAACTGCTGTCCTCCAAGTGTTATGCCCATATCCAGTCTGTTCTTCTTCCTCGTTGTGATGACCACTTCACTCTTTTGTGCTGAGAACTTCATCCCATATGATAACACTACCTTCTCCCACTCATCTAATTGCTCTTGTACTTCTTCCTCATCCTCTCCCCATACCAGAAGGTCATCAGCAAACAACATTGCCTTCATTTTCCTTTCCCCAATGCTATTTACCACTTTTCGTATGATTTCATCCATCACCACTATAAATAACAGGGGTGAGAGGGCGCTTCCCTGTTTCAGACCACTCTCCAGTTGAAACCATTCCGTTCTCTCTCTTCCCACCTTTACACAGCTTTTGCTTCCCTCGTACATTGCTTTCACTCTTGCCACTGTCTCCTTGTTCACTGCTTTTGCTCTCATTGCTTCCCATACCTTGTTTCTATTAATACTATCATATGCTTTCTCAATATCCAAGAAGGTCATCACCAGATCTTTCCCATATTCATAATGGTGTTCTTGTAGCTGTCTTACAGCAAAGATGAGGTCAACTGTTGACCTTCCTGGCCTGAATCCATACTGTTCTTCCCTCAGCCCATCTTCAACTTCTGTCCGAATTCTTCTCTCCAGTACCTTCTCAAATATTTAAGCGCAGTGGCACATGAGTGTAATTCCCCTGTAGTTCTTGCATTCCTTCCTACTTCCCTTTTTAAATATGGGTATTATTATCCCTCTTTTCCAGTCCTCTGGTATTTTCTTCTCCCTCCATATCACTTTCATTACTCGAAAGAGCCACTGTGTTCCTATCACCCCTGCTGCTCTCACCATCTCCACACTCACTTCGTCTATTCCCGGTGCCTTTCCCCCTTTCATCTTCTTTAATGCTTCCTCCACTTCTTCCCATGTCAATTCCTTCTCTGAAATGTCTTGGTCACTGTCTGTTTCTTCCTCCACAATGTCCACTACGCTGGTTTTAGTTGGATTTAGGAGTTCCTTGAAGTATTCTCTCCAGATAACCTTTACTTCTTCCATATTTTCGACCTCCTTTCCATTCCTGTCCACCATTCTGACATTTTCCCCTGTATCTCTTCTCTTTGCCTTTATCATTCCATACAACACTTTCTTACTGCCATCACAGTCCTCCTCCATCATTTCTGTCCATTTCTCCAGCCATTTCTTTTTCTCTTCCTTCACTACTTCTCCTGCTTCTTTCTTCCGCTCTTGGTATTCTTCTCTTGTTCTGTCTGTCCTCTGTTGGAACCATTTCCTGAATGCTTCATTTTTCTTTTTCACTGCTTCCTTAGTTCTGGGGTTCCACCATGGTGTTTCCTTCCACCTTTTCTTTCCACTAGTTCTGCCACACACGACTTCCGCTGCTTCTACCAACACGTCCTTGAACCTATTCCATTCTTCTTCACCTGTTTTCGGATCATCCTTCGGTAATTTGTTCCTCACTAATATCTGGAACTTCTCCTTATTTCCATCCTCCTTCAGCTTCCATGTCCTTATTCTTCTTTCTTGGTTTTCAGTTCTCCTCTTTTCCTTCAGTCCTCTCACCTTGGCGACCAGCAGACGGTGGTCACTGTCCAGGGCTTCTGAAGGTATTACCCTTATATCCGTGATACTCTTCTTTGTCTCCTTCCCGCATAGAATATAGTCCACCACTGATTTCCTAGTCAAATCCCTGCTGTACCAAGTAATTTTATGGCTCTCTCTCTTCTTGTACCATGTGTTTCCAACCATTAGCCCATTTATCTTGCACAGTTCCAACAATCTCTCTCCTTCCTTATTCCTGTTTCCCCATCCTTCACCACCAATCACTTCCTCAAAACCTCTTCTATCAGTTCCGACATGGGCATTTAGGTCTCCCATGACTATCAGGTCTCTCCCCACTAACTGCTTCTGCAACTCCTCTTCAAACTCGTCCTTCTCGCCTTCTGAGCATCCCACCTGTGGTGCATAGACTTGCAGAATGTCCAGGTTTCTACCTTTCACAGACCAAGGGACAGATGGACAAAAGGAGTTAAGAAGAGTGTGGAGGAAAGAGGAGTGTGCTGGGACACAGTAAATGACGAGAGATGGTGGATGGACAGGAAACGATGGAGAGGCTTATGTTCCAAGCAGACCCGACCAGCGGTTGGAAACTGCTCAAGATGATGATGATGATTTACTCGAATACGACCCGCCCCCGAATAAGACCCGCACCCTGATTTTGAAGAACAAAATTTAAAAAAAAAAAAATTTTTACTCAAAATTATTTACTATCTTAACTAAATAAACAGAATAGCATTTAATCAAAATAGTTTCCAACAGTTTTGAAGTTGCCCTAAAATAACACACATCAAACGATTAAAAATACAAATAAAAGTACACAAACTTCATTCATCGTCATCAGAAGTACCAACTTCGGAACTTTTATCACCATCACTTTCCTACTAAATGTCGTCATCACTGCCATCCATAGCATTCGAAATACTATATTTCTTGAAGCTCTTCCGTAAGAGATCTCCAGAGATACGATTCCATGCCGTCAAAATCCACAAACACAGCAGCTGAACTTTCGGGCGCTGAATACGACCAGTTGGAGTCGGTGGGTGCTTATCGGCTGCCATCCGCTCCGTATACAGCTGTTTCAAGGCTGCTTTGAACGGGCGGTTCACGCAGACATCCAGTGGTTGTAGCATAGACGTCACCCCGCTCAATCACGAATACATGACTCGTCAATATCATATTTCCTTCCGGGCACGATTTCCAATAACTTCAGCTTCCCTCACAACTTTCAATTTCTCACTCGCAGTAAATGACCGCAAACGTTTTGTAGCATTCATGTTTACACTCGCAGAACGTGCGCGTGACTATGACGCCGCGTGCTTACGGTAAAACGAAGTTATAGCCGGAAGAAGGCTAGCACCATCTAGCGGATACTCGCAACACCCGATATCGCGCGCGGCGGGCAATTTAGGTCTTTCAAATTTGGATGACTCAAATTAAGACCCGCACCCCAATTTTTCACGTCCGAATTTGTTTAAAAATGTGCGGGTGGTATTAGAGTATATACGGTACTTTATATACATTATCGTCGCACATCTTTATCCTAAAATTCAAGGAAAAGAGTAGGCTGCGACGATTATGCATGGAATATTTAAGTTCAAAGAAGAAAACCATAATTTTAAAAAATATACTGTATCATTATTTGCTGCCCGTTTGTGAGCTTTCTTAATATTATTTGTTTATTATGTAATTCTGTGTATTTCACTTTCATCAAGATCACCGTATAATTCATGTATTTTCTCATTGTGGACAACACATGTGTAATATCATGAACTAGCAGTAGTACCCGGCTTCGCCCGGAGGAATGATGATAATGTTTTAAGGTCTCCTTAGAAATATAATGGACTTAAAATGTAAGTCATTTGCCCCCAAAGACAATGAGGGAGTAATATCTAGGTCATTTGCCCTTTTGATAAGGATGATAATAAAAAATACTGTTGAATTGACACGTCAAACTTACAAATTACCGTAATAGAAATACATATTTCAAAATTCACAGGCGAGGAAGACTTATTGTGTGTGGTGATTAATGGTGTAATGGGCGTAACATCTACTGTAGGTCATTTGCTCTTATGATGAGGATGATAAGGGAAACTACTACCGGTATTGAATTGACACTTCAACGTATAATGTACACAATGTACTGTAATAAAAATAACTATATGGCGGCTTCGGTGGCGTATTTGGTAGCATGCTGAGCTTCTATGCCCAAGATAGCGGGTTCAAACCCGGCCGAAGCCGTCGGATATTTTAAGAGAATTAAAAATCCGTCAGTATGCCTTTCTTCGGAGGGGAAGTAAAGCCGGCGGTCCCATGTCAGATTTATGGCATGTTAAAGAACCTTCCACTAATTACACCTGTGTGAAGCTAAATTGGATAGATAAACAACGCTCATAGATGTCTACGTCCAAGAGCCGACTGCAGTGGCGTCTAGTAGCTAAGTTCCGAACTTGGCCTAGTAGTCGTTGACGGTGGCGCTTGGCGGCAAAAGTACGAACTATTTGAAGAATTCTAAGTTGCAGTTTGTACTTAAATTAAAAAACAGATAACACACACTAATAACACCGGTTATCAGACAGATTCTACACACACCCAAAGTACACGGGGCTACATGACCGCGTTGTCGCAGCCCCTAAACTTAAGAACCAACCAACCAAAAATAAATATTTTAAAAATCACAGTCGAGAAAGACTTTATGCGGCGGTGATTATTGGTATGATGCGCGTAACATCTAGGTCATTTGCACTTATGATGATAAAAATAAGGTAATGAAAAAATGACTACTAAACGAACATGGTATTATTTTAAAACTGATATAGGTAATTCAGGTGTCTAGCTTCGATGTCTTCCAAAGTCTCAACCTTATTTTCTGGCTTAGGCCTGTACTGGATGCGTCTAGTGAAAGAGCGTCTTGCAAGACAAAGAATATAGGTCCAAGCTGCACGAACCTGAGATGATCGCAGATGATGACGAAATATGATGACACACGTTCGGGGTTCCCCGTCCTATACAGATTGACCGGGAATCACTCACTGTTTCGCAACGGCCCTGTGCTGGCATCAGCATAGACAGCAGGAGATAACACGGCGGGCTTTGGAAAGTACTCTCAAGTCACCTCGCGATGAATCAGCAAGCTATTCTCACAACTGACGCCCCCCAGGTTCTCACAACTTGTGGGACGTGGGTTGGCGACCACGGAACCCCAGCTGAGTCTGGCATCGCTTCTACTTCCTGGTGCCGGGCTCATTTCAGTTCTCTTTCCTGTCGGCCTCCCTTGGTCAACTCTTGTACTCTTCCGACCCAGACTGTATTAGGGTATCCGAGGGCTAGGGAGTCTTTCAATTTTCCGCCTTAATTGGCTTTGTCTCATCTTTCCCGATACCCTCATTCTTCGAGGGGTCTGGCTTCTTTTCCTTTTCATAATATCTCCTGTCTTCTGCTCAAGGCCCTCAAAGAGGCAGGGTGTGTGTAGACCCACCACTTCTGGTACACCCTCAAGGGCTCATGACTGGTGAGTTAGGAAGCTGGCAACCCCGAGGAATTCCTGAGCTACATGCAGGGAATGGAGTGGTATGTCAGAAATTTCAAGTGGACAGTGTTACGCATCGGGTTCCAAAGGGTAAGTATACACACGTTGTTTTCGATCGGTGAACGATGTAGATTTGTACCCAAGGGCCTTAATGCGGGAAATGGAGTGGTCTGTCCGAAATTTCGAGTGGACAGTGTTACTCGTCGAGTTCCAAACGGTAATTATGTAAAATCTGGTTGAGATCGGTGAAACGGTGTAGTTTTGTGCCAAGGGCCAAAATGCAGGGAATGGAGTGGCCTGTCCAAATTTTAAAGTGGACAGTGTTACTCATCGGGTTCCAAAGGGTAAGTATACACATTTTGTTTTCGATCGTTGAACGATGTAGATTTGTGCCAAAGGGCCTAAATGCGTGGAATGGAGTGGTCTGTCCGAAATTTCGAGTGGACAGTGTTACTCGTCGAGTTCCAAAGGGTAATTATGTAAAATCTGGTTGAGATCGGTGAAACGGTGTAGTTTTCTGCCAAAGGGCCAAAAAGCAGGGAATAGTGTGGTCTGTCCGAAATTTTTAGTGAACAGTGTTACTTGTCGGGTTCTACGGGTAAGTATATAAAATTGGGGTCAGATCGGTGAAACGGTGTAGGTTTGTGCCAAACAGCCTAAATGCAAGGGATGTAGTGGCCTCGCCGCAATTTCAAGCGGACAGTGTTACTCGCTGGGTACCAAAGGGTAAGTTTCCGAATATTGGTTCTGATCGGTGAAACGGTGTAGATTTGTGCCAAAGTGCCTAAATGCAGGGAATGGGGTGGTCTATCCGAAATTGTAAGTGAACAGTGTTACTCGCAGGGTTCCAAAGGGTAAGTATACAAAGTTTGGTTCAGATCGGTGAAATGGTGTAGATTTGTGCCAAAGGGCCTAAATGCAGGGGATGGAGTAGCCTCTCCGCAATTTCAAGCAGACAGTGTTAGTCGCAGTGTTCCAAAGGGTAAATATACAAATTTTGGTTGAGATCGGTGGAACGGTGTAGATTTGGGCCAAAGGGCCTAAATGCAGGGAATGGAGTGGTCTGTCCGCAATTTCAAGCAGACAGTGTTACTCGCAGGGTTCCAAAGGGTAAGTATACACATTTTGGTTCAGATCGTTGAAACGGTGTAGATTTGTGCAAAAAGGGCCTAAATGCAGGGAATGGCGTGGTCTGTCCGAAATTTCAAGCAGACAGTGTTAGTCGCAGTGTTCCATAGGGTAAATATACAAATTTTGGTTGAGATCGGTGAAACGGTGTAGATTTGGGCCAAAGGCCTAAATGCAGGGAATGGAGTGGTCTGTCCGCAATTTCAAGCAGACAGTGTTACTCGCAGGGCACCAAAGGGTAAGAATACGAATTTTGGTTCTGATCGGTGAAACGGTGTAGATTTGGACCAAAGGGCCTAAATGCAGGGAATGGGGTGGTCTGTCCGAAATTTTAAGTGGTCAGTGTTACTCGCAGGGTTCCAAAGGGTAAATATACAAATTTTGGTTGAGATCGGTGAAACAGTGTGGATTTGGACCGAAGGGCCTAAATGCAGGGAATGGGGTGGTCTGTCCGAAATTTCAAGTGCACAGTGTTACTCGCAGGGTTCCAAAGGTTAAATATACAACTTTTGGTTCAGATCGGTGAAACGGTGTAGATTTGTGCAAAAGGGCCTAAATGCAGGGCATAGGGTGGTCTGTCCGAAATTTAATGTTGACAGGGTTACCCGCAGGGTTCCAAAGGGTAAGTACACAAATTTTGGTTCAGATCGGTGAAACGGTGTAGATTTGTATACATAACAGACAGACAGACAGACAGACAGACAAACTTTGTGCTTTATATATATAGATAGATGGGTCTCTGTTTCGATGTTTCCACGGAAGTGGCTGATGCTAGACTGGCATGAGATGTCCCTTGCGCAAGATTCCGCCAATAGTAGTCGGGACTGTTTCAACGTTGGTGAACAGGGGATAGAAGCCCTTCGTATGGTGGCTTATTGAATCTCGTCATTCCGAGGCCAACTCACGGAAGCAACAGGCCCACACAAGTTTCACTCCACTGGAGTGGCGTTGAACGCGATCACTGTTGAGCGTGATGTGGGCCAACCATTCGCGTACCGTGAGTCATAGCCTGCAGTCAGAGAAACAGGCTTCTTTCTGCTGACAATGTAGACAGGCGTGCGTATGCCGGCCACCTGTCGCATAGCGTGAGTCATAGCCAAACGCACAGAAGGAAAGACAGAGACTTCTTTCTTCAAACAAGGTCACGGCTGGTTAGCAACAGAGTTCGCATACGATTGAAATATGGCAGCGTATTGTAATGGACTGGTGCGCAAATACAAATGTGCTATGCGCTGAGTGAGCCATGAAATGTTATGAACCAAACTTTTATTTGAAAAGTAGGGTGTGACGATTATGTGATGAAATTCTTCTTCTTCTTCATCTTTCAAATAACCCATTTGGAGGGTACGATGAATCAACGTTGCCTATTGTCCATTGTATTCAATTTCCTTTGTTTCCAAATTTCTTTCATCCTTCTAGAGTGACGATCTTTCTCCTCGAGTCCACTTTCTGTGAGTTGTTTGTTTCTTCCTTTCTTGAAATTTTGCCTTTCGAATAGCTTCTCTGAAGAGTGATCTGTTTGCTATTGTGTCTATCTGAATTCTGGCGTTTGTCAAATCTTTGTCAATTTCAATGAACCATGTGGGATTGGATTTGTAACTGTTCAGTAAGTTGAAGATCTGTCTAGTTAGTCTACTATTTTCCATTCTATAAATGTGCCCAAAAAACTGTAATCTTCTCTTTCTCATTACATCAGTTAATTTTTCACATTTCAAATATAACTCTCTATTTGGTCGTAACCTATATTCTGCGTTGTTATTTCGTTTAGCTCCCAGTATTTTTCTCAGAATTAGTCTTCCAGTCTTCTCTAATTTGTCTAAATCACCAAATCTTGCAATGAAATTTTATAAACCAAATTTTTATTTGAAAAGTAGGGGTGCGACGAATATTTGAGAAAATACGGTATATAATTTGCACATCTATTATATCAGACGAATACATAGACAAGAAACTGATGCAAAAGAAAAATTGATTTAATCATTATTTAAATAATGAGTTGTATAGACTCGGTGATGACAGTATAAATATTATTGATAATTTTAAGTATTTGGACAGCTATGTCTCTGCAGATAACACTATTACACATGAAATCAGAAATAGAGTACATACAGCATCACATTTCTATCGCTCTGTATGCAATTTACTGGTGAGAAGAATCCTTTCCTTTAATATCCAAAATCACACTTTACAAAACCTCTCTCATGCCAATATTGACTGATGATCAATAATAATAATAATTTAAAGTTTTTGCCCCCATGGTAAACGATCTTATCTTTTTTGCCGCATACATTTTTCACATAATCATACCACATACTGAATACCAACGTAGCACGCTGTCAACACAAGATAGATTGACTCCAACCGTGCATCATAAGTCCACGCTATGTCGCTTCCACTACAACAGAATACGAAACAGCAATGATTTTCTACCGGAAGGGTGTACTGTAATCGAGTAATTTTACATTATTTATATACCGTATTTACTCGAATACGACCCGCCCCCGAATAAGACCCGCACCCTGATTTTGAAGAACAAAATTAAAAAAAAAAAAAATTTTACTCAAAATTATTTACTATCTTAACTAAATAAACAGAATAGCATTTAATCAAAATAGTTTCCAACAGTTTTGAAGTTGCCCTAAAATAACACACATCAAACGATTAAAAATACAAATAAAAGTACACAAACTTCATTCATCGTCATCAGAAGTACCAACTTCGGAACTTTTATCACCATCACTTTCCTACTAAATGTCGTCATCACTGCCATCCATAGCATTCGAAATACTATATTTCTTGAAGCTCTTCCGTAAGAGATCTCCAGAGATACGATTCCATGCCGTCAAAATCCACAAACACAGCAGCTGAACTTTCGGGCGCTGAATACGACCAGTTGGAGTCGGTGGGTGCTTATCGGCCGCCATCCGCTCCGTATACAGCTGTTTCAAGGCTGCTTTGAACGGGCGGTTCACGCAGACATCCAGTGGTTGTAGCATAGACGTCATCCCGCTCAATCACGAATACATGACTCCTCAATATCATATTTCCTTCCGGGCACGATTTCCAATAACTTCAGCTTCCCTCACAACTTTCAATTTCTCACTCGCAGTAAATGACCGCAAACGTTTTGTAGCATTCATGTTTACACTCGCAGAACGTGCGCGTGACTATGACGCCGCATGCTTACGGTAAAACGAAGTTATAGCCGGAAGAAGGCTAGCACCATCTAGCGGATACTCGCAACACCCGATATCGCGCGCGGCGGGCAATTTAGATCTTTCAAATTTGGATGACTCAAATAAGACCCGCACCCCAATTTTTCACGTCCGAATTTGTTTAAAAATGTGCGGGTGGTATTCGAGTATATACGGTACTTTATATACATTATCGTCGCACATCTTTATCCTAAAATTCAAGGAAAAGAGTAGGCTGCGACGATTATGCATGGAATATTTAAGTTCAAAGAAGAAAACCATAATTTTAAAAAATATACTGTATCATTATTTGCTGCCCGTTTGTGAGCTTTCTTAATATTATTTGTTTATTATGTAATTCTGTGTATTTCACTTTCATCAAGATCACCGTATAATTCATGTATTTTCTCATTGTGGACAACACATGTGTAATATCATGAATGGGTCTCTGTTTCGATGTTTCCACGGAAGTGGCTGATGCTAGACTGGCATGAGATGTCCCTTGCGCAAGATTCCGCCAATAGCAGTCGGGACTGTTTCAACGTTGGTGAACAGGGGATAGAAGCCCTTCGTATGGTGGCTTATTGAATCTCGTCATTCCGAGGCCAACTCACGGAAGCAACAGGCCCACACAAGTTTCACTCCACTGGAGTGGCGTTGAACGCGATCACTGTTGAGCGTGATGTGGGCCAACCATTCGCGTACCGTGAGTCATAGCCTGCAGTCAGAGAAACAGGCTTCTTTCTGCTGACAATGTAGACTGGCGTGCGTATGCCGGCCACCTGTCGCATAGCGTGAGTCATAGCCAAACGCACAGAAGGAAAGACAGAGACTTCTTTCTTCAAACAAGGTCACGGCTGGTTAGCAACAGAGTTCGCATACGATTGAAATATGGCAGCGTATTGTAATGGACTGGTGCGCAAATACAAATGTGCTATGCGCTGAGTGAGCCATGAAATGTTATGAACCAAACTTTTATTTGAAAAGTAGGGTGTGACGATTATGTGATGAAATTCTTCTTCTTCTTCATCTTTCAAATAACCCATTTGGAGGGTACGATGAATCAACGTTGCCTATTGTCCATTGTATTCAATTTCCTTTGTTTCCAAATTTCTTTCATCCTTCTAGAGTGACGATCTTTCTCCTCGAGTCCACTTTCTGTGAGTTGTTTGTTTCTTCCTTTCTTGAAATTTTGCCTTTCGAATAGCTTCTCTGAAGAGTGATCTGTTTGCTATTGTGTCTATCTGAATTCTGGCGTTTGTCAAATCTTTGTCAATTTCAATGAACCATGTGGGATTGGATTTGTAACTGTTCAGTAAGTTGAAGATCTGTCTAGTTAGTCTACTATTTTCCATTCTATAAATGTGCCCAAAAAACTGTAATCTTCTCTTTCTCATTACATCAGTTAATTTTTCACATTTCAAATATAACTCTCTATTTGGTCGTAACCTATATTCTGCGTTGTTATTTCGTTTAGCTCCCAGTATTTTTCTCAGAATTAGTCTTCCAGTCTTCTCTAATTTGTCTAAATCACCAAATCTTGCAATGAAATTTTATTAACCAAATTTTTATTTGAAAAGTAGGGGTGCGACGAATATTTGAGAAAATACGGTATATAATTAGCACATCTATTATATCAGACAAATACATAGACAAGAAACTGATGCAAAAGAAAAATTGATTTAATCATTATTTAAATAATGAGTTGTATAGACTCGGTGATGACAGTATAAATATTATTGATAATTTTAAGTATTTGGACAGCTATGTCTCTGCAGATAACACTATTACACATGAAATCAGAAATAGAGTACATACAGCATCACATTTCTATCGCTCTGTATGCAATTTACTGGTGAGAAGAATCCTTTCCTTTAACATCCAAAATCACACTTTACAAAACCTCTCTCATGCCAATATTGACTGATGATCAGTTGAAATGAAGTTCCTACGATCTTGTCTCCAGAAGACCAGGAGAGATAAAATACGAAATGAGGAAATTAGGCAACAGCTCAATTTGGAAAGAAGTCTGCTTGACATACTAGAACTATCTAGATTGAAATGGTATGGACATGTAAAGAGAATGGCCCCTGACAGAACACCAAAATTATATTTCGACCAGTTCATCCTAGTTAAGAGACCGAGGGGAAGACCTCGAGACATTTGGGAGACGCAAATTTGGAAAGACTTAACCAAGAGGGATGCAGATTGGCAGAAGAAATTGGAGCACAATATGTGGAAGGACTGGACAAACTGGAAGAGGCTCATTTATACCCATACACGGCTTGCTGGAGTGGAGAATGGATGATGATGATGAAGATAGACTTCCATTTGCTGAGTCATTCAAACAATGCTAGGCAAATTATGTCATATACACTGATAATGGAAACATGGTTTTGGGTGGTCCATATACAATTTCCTCCATGTATGATGTGCATCCAATGTTTTAGTTTTTTGTTAAAATAGGTAAGCGGCATATACCATATTTACTCGCCTATAACACCCCCTTTTTTTTCCAGAATTTTTGACGTCAAAAATAGGGGAGCGGGAGTAGGAGAAAATTTCCCTTGATATAGGTAAGGATGGCGAGGTATAAAGGCTCAAAAAGGAGCACCTAGCATCCTTAAATCAACACACAAAATAGTTATTGCAACCTATACTTTATTTACGATAAAAGTTATAATAGCCCATATAAAAAGCCACTGCCTTGCATCATCACAGCTGACTGGCTAAAGGACTAAGGCAGCTCTGCTGCCGCACAGCGGTGAGTGTGTTGTGTTCAAGGTTACGCAGTGTTGCCACATTGCGCGGCACCTGAAATACGAAAGATTTGTTTCTAATATCGACCGACTTTTATAAAGTACTCTAATAAGAAATATTAAAAATGTATTTCTTCTTACCTTTTGTGCAAGTGTGCTCAAGATCAATCAGTGGAATCGTCTCTATCGTCATTGCTGGGTGGCTGATCCGGATCCTCAGTTTCACTCTCCCCTTCCAAAAGTAGATGGTCGTCAGTTCCATCCAGGGCGGAAGAAATTCCTGTTTTCTTAAAACTTTTTTCTACAATGTCGGGAGTGATTAGTTCCCACGCTCTCACAATCCACTCTCAGATTACACGAAAATATGGTCGCTTGATTTTGCCGACTTTTGTTAGCTCATGCTTGTCATTCACCATCCAATGCGTGTAGAACTTCCTAATGTGATCTTTGAATGGCTTGTTGATGGAGGCGTCCAACGGTTGTAAAATTGAAGTAAGGCCTCCTGGGATGATGACTGGATAGGTCTGCGTCATTTCCATCTGCTTTTTCACGGCATCCACTAAGTGTCCGCGGAAGCTGTCCAACACCAGCACTGACTTCTTGTTCAGCAGGGCTCCAGGTCGAAGTTCCCACACTGTTTTTAACCAGTCCTTCATTAATTCGGCCTCCATCCAACCTTTCTCTTGTACTCGGACATGTATGCCCCGGGGGAAATCTTCTTTCGGCAGTGTTTTCCTTTTAAATATGCAATACGGCGGAAGCTTCCTGCCATCTGCGGTCACTGCTAACATCACGGTGCATCGTAATTTTTCATTTCCAGTAGTATTAACTAGAACACTAGATGCACCGGCTGCATTGATTATGGTATTTGACGGCAATTTGACGGCATATCAAAGAACAGTGGCGTCTGATCAGCGTTACCAATTTGAGACCAGAGAAACTGTTGGTCTTTCCTTAGTCTTATAACAAAGCGGTGAAAGTCTACCACTTTGTCAAAGTCGACCACTTTGGCGGTATAATCTGATGGAAGTCGCTGGCACAGTAACGTTCTTCTCCTCAAGCTTAGTCCATTCCAGCGCATAAAGCGTTCTGCCCAACCTCTACTAGCTTTAAATTCATTCCCTGCAATGCCAAGACTTCTCGCAATTTCGCGTGCTTTAAACTGCAACATTTCGTGATTTACAGCGTGGCCATTGTCTCTTGTTTTTCGAACCCACTCCAGAACTTTTATGTCCACATTTTCATACTTTCCTTTCTTCATACCGCGGAAGGATTTAGATGTTTTCTTGGTTCCCAATAATTTTTCCTTTTGGTTGCGCCAATACTGAATCATACACGGCTGCACTTCGTATTTACGACTCGACGCTTTCACTCCTTTTCTGCAGCAAATTATAGCACTTCCAACTTGAAGGATGTCATAAAACTTGTTCTCTTGCTCATCTTCAGTCCTGCTTGTGTACTGCGCGCTTCTTAATTATACACTACACTCGGCCGAGAGACCCGTTACTCGTAAGCTGGAGGGTAGGGGGTGTATGTCGTAACAACGCACAGGTGGTGCAGGCAGAAGCAAGGGTTTTATCGTTAACTGGAATGTTGTAGGCCTAATTGCTATATTTTTATGATTATTACTCCTTCCCAATTCCTTATTTTTTACAATTATTTTTTCCCCCCAATAATAGTAGAAAATTGAGAGGGGGTGTTATAGGTGAGGGGATCTTATAGGCGAGTAAATACGGTACATGTAAATACTGTACGCTAATCAGAAATTAACAATATGATAAAATATCACTGAGGATGGTTTCCAGAACCTACATAAACTCCATCTTTTTTTAATATGCCTCTGCTCATTTCTATTGTTTCCTTCTAAACATAAAGACAATTTTTTTAAAACAGTAGGGAAGTAAATTAGAAACTTTACCTGCATTATTTCCTGCTGCATCAACTGTAGCTTCTGAGTTCCAATGTCACGCCTACTTTCCGAGACGGAATCTCTGCGGGGTTGTTCAAAAGCACTTGTACTGTCTGCGGGAAAAGTGAAAGGAGAAGTTTCCTTCTTCATAGGTGATGATGGTTGAGATTGATATGGAGTAGAGCTGCCAGAAGTGATGCTACCTTGCCATTTACCACTTCCAAATGAATTAAGTGCTCTTACAGCTGGAGAATTTATTGGCAATGTTCGACCAGCCAATTGCCTAACATCCTGAAATGAATGAATTATGGTGCTATATAATTTGTGATTAATGGCCGAAAGAGTATAAAGTCTAAAGTCACAACCCCTACAAGTATCTGTTGTAACGGTATTATCTACGCAGGCAGGGGAAACATGATAGAGATTAACTCTGTGGGAGCCAATGAGCAATACATTGCTCCTTGTTACATTTTTAAGATGCTAGCACAAATCAGGTTCATAATGATATATGTTGCTATGACGTTAAACATTCAATCTATTTTGCTTTGATTCATATTAACATCATTTATAAAAAATTGTCCACCTATCAACTTTTTTTTAGCATTATAAGAAAATGGTCCACCCTATCATTAAAATTTCTTCCAATTTTAATAAATGATGAGATCAAAATGAAAAGAAGTTATCCTTCCTACGTGCAGAATAGTTTGGCTGTTCATGCGGAATCACATAACAGAAGAACAGAAGAAATAGAGGGGTTATGCTACAATTGACTGTAGTCATCAGTGGGTTGAAGAAACTCAGTATCATCCACTACTGAACGTAATCCTTATGAATTTATGATATATTGAATATTTTGTATTATGTTGATATAATTCCAGCAAATATGCTACGTGAGTGTAAGTGCAAGCACAAAACAAATTATGATAATGATAATAAGTATAAAGACCAACTAAAATATTTCAGAGTATGGAACAGAAGGGACTGTTATAATACTGTAGTTATTATTCTATTTTATGGGCTTAACTGCTGAGATTTTATAAACATAGGGTAGCAGGAAGTTTTCCCTAGATGGGTAAATCTATTGACACAAGGCTGTCACATTTAAACAACCTCAAATGCTATCACACTAAGCAAGGATCAAACCCATTTTTTAGGGAGTTATCAAACACTAAACCAGTGGCACAATTCAGCGCGACTGCAAAATATCTGTTTCATGGAGAAGTTAACAATTATTATTGCTCGTCTATTGGTACTGACAAGTCACAACTAGAACTCCTCTCTAGTTGAATTTAAAATAATTCTTACCCTGACAGGTGTGGTCTCTGGTGTAGCTTCAATGGCAGCTTCAGGGGGAGAGGTGCCTTCCTGATGAAGTAATGTTGACCCGACAACATAGTTCTGCAGAATAGAAATGTTTTCATCATTTACAACAATCTTCCTCATTCGATCATTTGAAACTTTCACAAACCGCACACCTTTTGGGTCTATGATGGGTTAATAACGTCAAAAATGCAAGTCTTCATTTTGCCATCTCTCTTCTGTATGAAAGCTCAGAAATCCTGCTTTATTGAAGCTATGTGCATGGCATGAAATCAAAAGGTTATAAGATGTCTTATCTTTGCCATGCTTCCTATTCACATTTTATTAGAAAAAAGTCATTATCTCATAACATTTCAACATATGGGTTCCAAAATATTATGCACAAAATTGCTAACTAAAATATTACAGAGGAAACTCCATTAATCATTCTCAGAAGTGCCATTTTCCTGAATTCATTATTCAGAACTTGTGGTCCTCAGGGTATTGCCATTATAAATAAGGTCAACCTTCATCAATTTTTCTCAAAGCATTTTTTCCTCACCACATTCAAACAAAAATCTCGAAAAGAACTAATACTGTTGAGTAGGACTTAAAAATATGAACACAGTCAGGATTTTAAATAAATTTCTTCCACTTTAGGAGCATGTGCTTTAGCTGCTTCCACTACCACTGTCTCTGCCAGACCACACACTAATTTCCAAGTCTTAGATGAAGAGGGCAATCCATTGTACCAGCATTCAGTTCTTAATTGTTTTGAAGATGGGACAAATTAACAAGTAGTTCTGTGACAACTAAGAACATACTTTTGAAAAAATTTAAGACTCAAACCAAAGATTTGCCTATTGAGATGTATTTAGAATATCATTATTTACCAAATTAGCCAAGTTTGATGTTTTTCAGTTTGTCAACATGATTGCACCCAATTGTAATGGGTTATTCCCTAATCCTGAAAACAATTTACATGAGATTAATAAATACACTTGGATGACAGTTTCTATCGTCAAGCGATCATCATCAGATCTATTACAATTAGGCTATAAAATCTATGTCTGAAAGTATGGGTGAAAGTATTTACAATATATACACTTATTTACTGTAGTTGCAGTATTAGTTAGGATAATGCAACTCATTAATATTAGTTAGTTATAGTCTATGTGCAGCTCTTGTACCTGCTGGCATCATTTTGGGGAGACAACATACAGTGAAGTCTTTGCATATGCGGATTATATTGTTCTTATTGGCCGCAATGAGTTAGAAATTAAGCCGTTATTTGTGGAACTAGAGGAAACGGCAGCAAAAATTGGCCTACGGGTGAATGATAAAGAGACACAGTACATGGCTGTATAGAGACCGAATCATGAGGAGGTTGACAGATTGCCTTTGAGGATTGGGAAATATATATTTAAAAGCGTAGAGGAGTTTAAATTCCTTGGTGTATTAATTGATGATCAAAACCACAGGCAACAGGAACACCAAGCTAGAATTAAAAATGTATATAAGGCATTTTTACTCTATGAGCCCTGTATTAGGCTCCAAGTTTTTAACAAGGAATGCAAAATTGACTATCTACAATACAATCATTCGACCAGTACTTCTGTATGGTTCTGAGACATGGAGTATAACCAAGAAAGAACAGCAGCAGTTACAAGTCTTTGAGAATGAAGTTTATAGGAAAATATTTGGCCCATGGTTTGATCCTAGCTCCCAAAGCTGGCAGAAGAGATCTAATTATGAGATTTACACCCTCTCTCAACAACACACTATAATGGGTGTGATAGAATCCAATAGACTGCGCTGGGCTGGACATGTACTGAGGATGCAGGATATAGAGCACCAGTAGATCTATACAAGGGATCTCTTAATGCGGGGGAAAAAAAAAATTCATAATTTTTTCCGTCGCCTCAACAATCATAGCAGTCAAAACACAAACATAATTATTGTAATTTCAGATCCGTTCGTTAGCTTCCTTGCTTATCTCTCCTCCCCAAGTTAAGACACCCCCCGCCCCCCACACACTTAGCCTGCCAATTAGGCCACAAACCCAAGACAAATTCCGCTTTGCATCATGTCATTCATTACCCCCACACACATCTGCTCCCTCCCCCTCCCCTCCTCCCAGTTCCTGACCTGCCGCAAGGTCGGGCCAGCTTAGCTCACACAGCAACGTGCCGTCAGACATAACACAATCTGTACCTCAAACTACTAAGTAAAGGTAAGCAATCCGGCGCATGAGTCATCCTCTCACATGTTCATGTGTGTAGGCGTTTTTATTGTTACTTCTTTTTCTTCCCATTACAGCCTCCAGGTAGGTAGCTGACAGTCGGTTATTCCTTCAATTCAAGCTTAGTAATTTTTTACTACATTTTTTCCGTTTTAGCCCTAGTTTTTTCTGACGCATTCATTTTTCAAAGACCCATTTTATTTCTTTATAGTTGGGACAGCAGGCTTACCCTCTGGCTGGTTCACCCCTTCAGAGGCTCCGAATGACGTTTCTTCAAAAATGTAATGTCTCCACCCAATCCAGCATCAAAGAAAATGACAACGGTTCAGCTTTGGTTCAAAACATATTCCCAAGCCAAAACATGAAGATTGGCTGTAAAATAGGACCCCGAATCACAAATGGAGAGCCTATAAGTCCACTGTTCACATTCTAATAACCTCCAATATATTTTTAAACTTTTTAACTAACTTTTTAGCCTACTTTCGATTTTTGCAAAAAATGAAAGTAGACTTATGAGATCAACATAGGGCGAAAAAAGTGTGTCTGTCTGTGTGTGTGTATGTGTGTGTGTGTGTATGTGTGTGTGTGAGTCAGTGTGTGTGTGTGTGAGTGTGTGTACTCTGAATGTCTGTCCCCCCCTATCAATTCGAACACGGTGAATGCGAATTGAACGAAATTTGGTACAAAGGTAGCACTAGCAAAGGACACCTCAGTGTCATGTTTCATATCGCCGCCATCTTGACTAAAACTGAATGGCGGCCACTCAAACGTTCAAAACGTAAAATCAAATAACGACTAACCAAATCATCCGATCTCTACCAAATTTGGTAACAACATACCTTCGTATAGGATGCGTCTTGTGGCCAAACTACAAGGTCGTCCGCCATTCCATTTCAGGATGGCGGCCGTGCGAATCATGCAAACTTTATAATCCATATCATGGGACCCACCAGTTCCGATTATCGAGCCGAGAATCGTTTTAACTGTTCTAAAGGAAGAGGCACGTTCGAAATTAAAAGTTTATTTTGTAATACTATAGTGCAGACGTGATTTTAAAAAGCTGAGCCGATTTAGTAATAAGACAAGATGGAAGCGGATATCTTGTGCCTGACTTATATTTCACTAATTTCAGTATTGCATGCAATATAGCATACTGATACAAAATAAATAAACTTTGTATGAAATGCTTTATATATAAATGATATACTCCAGTGATGAAATCGTTTAGTATAAATCATTATTTGCTAACAAGTTCTATGTAAGTCATTTTATATAGAACGATATTCGTTGACACAATTAGCTCAGTGGTAGAGCGTTAGCCTATCGCTCAAATGCGTATGGTTCAAACCTGATCAGAGCTAGTTTTTTTGCTTGAAATGTTATATGTTTATTGTTTTGTAATGACTCAGATGTTTTAAAATTAAGCGTTATATTGTGCATATTATGGTGTAAAATATATATTTAATTAAAACATAATTCGCCAGCAGATTTACTCGAGACATCTAGCTGCCAAAAAGGTAACTGCACGACGACCTACTTATTAACTTCCAGATTTTATTGAAAAGTTTCTTCTTCTGGCCGCTAGAATGCACTCGCTCTGTTAGGATTATATTGTTCGATATTTCACCACTAGATGTCACGACTAGTCTAAGTGGGGCTCCATTGATTACTATACCATTGGCATTCTATGTGCATCGAATTTGAAGAATGACAAGATGATACTACGATACATTTTTACTTTTTATTTTAAAGGGTTTGTAACAGCCTATTGTGCGTTATTTGAAAATGTTAATTGAAGTAAAGAACAAAACGATTTCACATAGTATCTGAACTCTACCGTTGGTGCTAGTTCAGGATATTAATTAATACTTTTATTTCAGCCAAATAGCAATCGAAAATATCCACATAGTTGGAATACACACGTCTCTGTAGGGTCATGGAAAGATTTGTTAATTCAATTAGGGTTGTGAAAGTCATAAGCAGCCAGACGTGTAAAGACATGCCTCAACTCAAAGTTGGATGTTGCCCGCGTCTGGCCGATTATGTAATAATAATAATAATAATAATAATAATGTTATTGGTTTTACGTCCCTTTTAACTACTGTTGCTTTTAGAGACGCCGGGGTGCCAGAATTTTGTTCCGAAGGGGATCTTTAACGTGCCAGTAAATCTACTAACACGGCTCCCTCGCATTTGTGCACCCTCAAATGCCAGCTGACTGCGCCAGGATACGAACTTGAAACATACGGTCCAGCAAGCGAGAACGTTACCGCTGAGCCACGCCGCCAGTCCGGTCGATTATGTCTCCAGATCCATAACATTCTTTAGATACTTCTTATCTTTCTTTCTTCAATGATGGTAGCAGTTTTTATCTAGGTTGTGGCGTTTGGTAGAGGTAAATCGTTTCTAAGGTCTTCAACAAAGAATAGTTCTATTATACTCTTTGATAATAACAACGAGTTATAACTATACTCATACATTTAGGAGAAAGTAGGCTATATGTTCTTTACTGAACATCTTGTTTAATAGCACTTTGAATAGGGCATCTACTAGATCAAAACATTAGGGTCACCAAGACCACATGTGTCTTTTTTAGCTGTACTTGTTTCTCATTTTTATAATATGGATAAGATGATATTTTAGAATTAGTTTTCGAATGTTACTTTTAATTTTTTCTTGAAGCATGATAGATGATATTTTAGAATTAATTTTAGAGTTTAATTTTAATGTTTTTTCTTAAAATATGCATGATTTGTGTATAAGTAATATGATGGATGTGAATGGGTACATATTTTTGCGGCTGAAGAAGGGCCCATGAGGCCCGAAACATGTCCCCAAAGGCAATAAATTAATAATTGCCAATATTAAATTGTATTGATTGGGCGGAGACCCCCTCAACCCATTAGAATCGTTAAAAGACCTTCAGGAAGACGCCGAAGCACCTGAAGAAGGAGATATAAACAAGGTATTCCGGACCCTCCAAATTGATAACTGGGAAGAGCGGGCTCAAGATCGAAAAGGATGGAAGAGGATTGTGAGATCGGCACGGGAACTTAACGTCCCTCAGAAGCCAACAGAGTGAGTGTGTGTATAGTCTATGTGATGTTTTGTTAAGCTACTGGAAGTGGTGATTGGCCTCCAAAAATTTGCTTGTTTAGAGTGAATATGTGATTGTTGTTAAATGGTCAGTTCAGATTGTATTGTACATGCTACTTATATGGTTGAGTCGTGCTTGGTCCTGGTGAGCGCAGTTAACTCCGTCATTGTCTGCTCTCAAATAAGGGGAGTTTCCTGTGTGCGAGGGTCTCTTATCTCCCTGGGCATTTCACCACAAGCATTCCTGTCTGTGTTCATCGTACAAATGCCAAGTCTAGTCACCCTAATGTGTACTGGATCTGATGATCGCTTGACGATCAAAACTGGTCATCCAAGTGTATATATTAATCTCGTGTAAATCTTTTTCAGGATTAGGGAATAATGCATCACAATTGGGCACAATCATGCTGATAGACTGAAAAACATCAAACTTCGTTTACTAAGACAACACTGAACTTCAAACACCATAATTACCAAATTAAGTTGGTAACACTGACATTTAAAATCTGCTCAAAATATACCTGAAATTGTTTGACCTAATACAGCACTATGAAATTGTTTTCTTGAATAGATTCTGAGATATCGAGAGTCCAGGGCTCATAGTGACTTATTACATTGTTCGTAGGCCTGCAGCCTCTAAAAATATACACAATTATTTTTTGTATGGTATACACTGTATGTACAACATTTAGCAGCATTCTATTAAATGTTATTGAAGTTACATGCAGTCAAGCATGGAACCTATTGATGTGCATACTATTATTTTTGGTACCGTAACACAGAAGTTATGTATTGCTCAAAGTATATCTGCATTGCTATGACATAGGAGTGTGCAGAGTTTAAAATTGTTTCTATGGACATATTCTACGATATAGAGTCCAAGGAACAAATGTTTGCAGAATGTTACTAGGCAGTTAGTAGCCTCGAGGACTCTTAAATATGCAGTTATATGTGTTATGACCAAGGCTAGAATTTATATGAACTAAAATGTGTCCAAATATGTAGACCTATACAATTATGTGAATATATTTTGCAAAATTTGGACAGTAAAATTAATTTAACCACTAAACACTACATTTTATTACTTAAGCCTACAAAAATACACTAAAAATACTGGACTCATAATTATTATTTTTTCAGTTCACTTAATTTTTATTTGAGTTTCATTCATTCGTAATTTTCTACCACCATAACAGTATGCCACAAAATGATGTTTTAAATTTTCAAACTTGAAGCTTTTTCTGTTGTCTTGCAAAAGTGACTTGTAATGGCTGAGGCTTTGCTTTACCATACTTGAGGTGATGAGCGCATATTTAAAATTCACTGTATCAACAGAAGATATATCTGATTCTAGTTTTACATTAGGCATTTCCTCAAAACTTGGATTTTTTAAAACTTGCACATCTTAAGGTCCAGGTCTATTTTTTACAACCACTGGTACCTGCCTCAAAGGGATGCTTGCTATTGTTACAGCAACATAGGCTTACTTACGAAATCTTTCTTTGCACAAAAACAATTTCAGTACCTAACTGTAAACTTTTCCTGTATTACCAAATTTTCTGTATCTGAAAACAAAAAACTATATATTTTAACTCCTAAGAATAAAATATATACAAATATTGCATTAAAAATCACTAAATATGGAAAAATATTTATTTTAAATACAAATATGTACCAATGTCAGAAATATGGAAAAATATGGGAAGTAAATTTGAGTAATTTGAAGAGAGGACAACATAATCAAGGGAGATAATATTTCTTTATTTAACAGATTTTTTAAAACTTAAGTACGTATAAGTGCCTGGTAATGGACTTATGCAAAATTTTGTACGAATCTATAAATTAGCATACCAGATGTAGTTAGGCCTAAACATTGAAACTGTAGGTGTGCTTAGAATTATGTTTGTAATATTAACTCTGTCACCTTACTTTAAATATGTCAAAAACATTTTGGCTTAATCGTGTGCCTAGTTTGCAATGGTTTCCATGAATAAATCGTGAGATATTGAACGTGGGTTTCAAACGATATGAGATCATTTTTGTCAGTTGGTGGCCCTGGTGTCTCAAAATCTGCTCCTTTCCATTCTCTTCCTTATACAGTACAACCCCAAGCCACAGGTGGATAAACACTCTCTTCAAACTCTATATTTAAGGTCTAATGTCCGCTGCATTTAACCACAGAAAACTCAACTTTTAGCATAGTTCTGTAGAATGTACTGTATATACAGTAGATGCAAGTCTAGGTGTCATGACCAGGTACAGAAAATGGAAAGGTACAGCATTGTGGCTGATGTGGTTTGCATTTTCACCATTGATATCCTTTAAACAGTAGAGCGTCGAAAATCCAAACTAATTGGGACTGGGGGAGGTTGCGATTTCCGATTTGTTTGGATTTTTGAACATAACCTAGAAATTCCTATTTACACTAAAAATGTTAAAATAAATAAAAACAGGTGTTCGGTAAAGAACATATAGCCTACTTTCTCCTAAATGCATGGGTATTGTTATAAATCTTTCAAATCTTTTCAAGTTCAAGGAGTATAATTGAATGTTGGTTTAGTAGCTTGTTGAAATACAACATGCTATACGGATATTAAACAAGAATATGAAGTGCCCTTTGCTAGTGCTACATCTGTAAAAAATTTCATTCAATTCGGTTTCACCGTGTTTGAATTGATATGGGGAATCGATTTGCACACATACATGGCCGCTATCTGCAAACTATTGGGCTGAAGACGTTGTAGTTCAGTCAAAAGATGATTCCCACAAAAAGGTATGTTGTTGCAAAATTTGGTAGAGCTCAAATGATTAGGTTGGTCGTAATTTGATTTAAGCTTTTAACTTTTGGGTGGCCGCCATTCCGTTTCCGTCAAGATGTCGACGATATAAGACATGGCACTGAGATGCCCTTTGCTAGTGCTACCTCTGTTAGGCTAATAAACACTTTATGTACTTACATACAGGGTCTTTATATTTGCTTGGCAAGGACATTCTCGCTCACGAGCTCTGCCAGTTACAGCTCAGTTTCCGGCTGCCGTGCGCGCGTGTATATACGGCAGAATACGGTGCTAAAAATCAGTATCATGCATGTTTACTCACCACGTTTACAGCAGATGCTGAAAATGTTCCCCATCTGCTGCCAAACATAATCAGCATCCTTATGAAGTTTCCAGTTACTCCTGTTAATTTAGCTTCAGTAAGGAAATCTTCGCGTCTATTTTTATTGTTTACTGAACCTGTACGTTTGAATCTCTTAGCCAGTTGTCTTATTGTCCGATTTATAGGAATGGGGCCCCCAGGAAATGTCACTCGAAACTTTTGTCTTGTTCTAGCGCACGATTTCCTGCACTTTATGTACTTATTGTGCAGATATACATGTTCACGTAACGAATATTTTACATAAGGCATTACAGCACTACACACAATCACAATAAAACACTACACAATACGATATACAGTACCAGTACACAGTAGCTTTATAAAACACTTAAAGACTGAAACACCCAATTAGGTCAGAGCGCACACGTCTACAGAAGAGCAAGGGAATACCCGAGAAATACGCCTGGAGACCACGCACCAACATGGCCGGGGACCGGCAATCAAGGTCGAGCGAAGGTCTGCACAATACGTGCCGTACATAACGTGCGCTAGAACAAGACAAAAGTTTCGAATGACATTTCCAGGGAGACCCATTCCTATAAATCGGACAATAAATCAACTGGATAAGAGATTCAAATGTACAGGTTCAGTAAACAATACAAATAGACGTAAATGTCGTTATTTCCTTACAGAAGCTAAATTAACCGGAGTAACCGGAAACTACATAAGGAGATGCCGGTTATGTTTGGCAGAGGATGGGGAACATTTTCAGCATCTACTGTAAGCATGGTGAGTAAAAATGCAGGATACTGATTTTAATCATCGTGTTCTGCCGTATATACGCGCGCATGGCAGCCGGGAACTGAACTGTCACTGGCGGAGTGCGTGAGCGAGAATGTCCTTGCCAAGCACAAATGAAGACCCTGTATGTACATACATATTGTACTCAGATTTATCTGTATCGTTAAATCCAGAAAAATGGACTCATTTTACAAAAACAATTCACTACATATTTACAAATGTATGTACTGTATACACAAAAAAATAGACTGGCCCGCTGGGGGAAGGGGAGTGGATGGTTCATAACGAACACTCCCAAGGTCATTGTTCTCTCACAGCGCCGAGCAAAATACAGTTCACATGTTTAAAGCAGGCGTTCGGATTATTGACACTCTACTGTGGTTGGTTCTTAAGTTTAGGGGCTGTGACAACGCGGTCATTTAGCCCCGTGTACTTTGGGTGTGTGTAGAATCTGTCTGATAACCGGTATTAATTGTGATGACTGTATTAGTGTGTGTTATCTGTTTTTTAATTTAAGTACAGACTGCAACTTAGAATTTTTCAAATAGTTCCTACTTTTGCCGCCAAGCGCCACCGTCAACGACCACTAGGCCAAATTCAGAACTTAGCTACTAGACGCCACCGCAGTCGGCTCTAGGCAACGAACGTAGAAACCTAAGAGCGTTGTTTACACTCTTAACTATCCAATTTAGCTTCACACAGGTGTGATTAGTGGAAGGTTTTTTAACATGCCATAAATCTATGACATGGGACCGCCGGCTTTACTTCCCCTCCGAAGGAAGGCATACTGATATAGAAGCTCAGCATGCTACCGACTAAGCCACCGAAGCCGCAACGCTCTACTGTAAAACACTGTAAAATTTTTAAGTGATCTATTAATTAATGAGACAGTTATAGGCAGTAAAATACTGAACCTATAACAAAGCTCAACACAAACATTGACAGTTTACTCTAAATATGACCGAAACAAACAAACAAACAAACAAATGTACAAACAGTGCCAAGTTTTGCTACCAGGTGAAAATGTAATGTTGTAAGCCATCAGCACCTGCAATTTTCCATTAATCTGACGTCAAAATCCTACGAAAATCATTTTGTGCACAAACTGAAATCCCAAGATATTCCACAATGCCATGACTTAGTCCTTTGGTTTAAGGCATGCATAGAATTGGATGTGGCCAGGGAATATTTTGTGGACAACTGACGAGGCACATTAATGGATTTTACAATCAATGAAGAGTTGTTGGCATTCGAGTCTCTGCATGGTACTACCAGAGGTCAAGACATTTTTGTTGCAGTTATGAAAGTACTGAACAGCTGTGGGGGAACAAATAACCTGTCGGCTATTGTAACAGATGGCCCCAAAGCTATGGTTGGCTCTCAGGTAGGCCTAGTTGGCTTACTGAAAAAGGCTGGAATCAACTGTCCAGCATTGCATTGTGTTATACACCAGGAAGCCCTGAGCAGAAAAAAATCTGGAAATGGACGATACTATGATAACGGTTATGAAATGCGTAAATATGATTAGAGGGGGGAATCGATCGTTGACCCATAGAAAATTCATGTTTGTTTTTTTTTTGGTCAGAACTAGAGATAATGGTGTTTTGACACTATTCACGGATGTGCGCTGGCTAAGCTGCTTAAAACGATTCTTTAATTTGAGAAAAGAGGTAACTGAGTTCCTCAATGTACATGTCAAAACACCTAGCTCCTTGGAAATGCAAGAAAAGATTCTCGATTCACTTTTTTTGTGCAGTATGGCCTTTATAACAGATGTAAGTCACCACATGAATGAACTAAACTTGAAATTACAGGGACCAAATCAAACCATACCTCAGACGGATTTGTAAGCCGACTTCAGATTTTCCAATCCAGCTTTCTAAAAGCCAATATCGTACATTTTTCATCATGCAAAGAAATCATGGAAGAAATCCCAACCAGTGATTTCAGTTTTTGCATACTTATTTTAGAAAAGCTTCTGGAGTCGTTCAATGAACGGTTTTTGGATTTTAATGAAATGCGGCCGCATCCTTTCTTATTTAACAACCTATGTCTTGTGATATATTTCACAGCAAGATGACAACATTCAATTAGAGCTCTGTGACTTGCAAAGTGACTCATTTTTTCAGACAAGGTCAGAAACTAGTACTGCATTTTGGAGTCTATTGCCCGAGGAGAAATATCCCAATATACGTGACTTCGGTAGGAAAATGTTTCAATGTTTGGAAGCACATACCTTTGTGAGTGCACCTTTCCAACAATGAAATTTATAAAATCAACTCACCGCAACGGACTCACATACAACCATCTTCGAGATCTGCTAAAGGTTACCACCACTTCAATTCAGATTGATTTTGATGAATTGTTGAATGATTGTGCCCGCCCACAGTGTTCTCATTAAGCGAAGTAGGTACATACTTATGGATGATTTTAAATTTAAATAAATTAGAGTTTTTTTTTCAAATACTGTGTTCTGGTAAGTGTAAACAACATGATTAAATAACAACTAACATTTTAATATTATACGTTTTTTGATCCTTTGTACATTGAGCTTGATATTAAATGTATGAGTGAAATGAAAATCCACAGCCTGCTTCTAATCTCCGACCGGGTCAGGAATGGAATGAAGCCCCCATCTAGCGGCGAGGATATGAACTGTGCCGGCTGCCGAGGCCTGATGCACTCCTGTGGGGCAATGATTAAATGAATGACAGATGAAATGAAATGGTAGTGGAGAGTGTTGCTGGAATGAAATTTTGACAGGGAAAACCGGAGTACCCGGAGAAAAACCTATGAAAATATTTGGCGTAACGTTCATTGATTCATATTATTTCATATACGACGCATACTATACGATATACGTATTGCCTACATTTGGCTTATTGATGAATATGTGGAACTAGTTGTGCGGCCCTCGTCTTCACTGGAAAATATTGAAGTGGCCCTTTAGGGTAAAGAAGTTGGCCATCCCTGATCTAAAGGGTAGCATGTAACGACATGTAGCTCTGATTTCAGCAGATATGTTGCGAGCAACTGTCGACCATGCCATGTTATGGATACAGCATGTTGCTGAGTCGGAAGGCCATATTGAACAGTGTTTGCAACCATAGTTCCTTACAAACTTGCCAGAATCACTGTCATCATATGTTTGATCTTTCCTTCCTCTTTCCTGCACAAATACTACAATCTTACTGCTTGCAGTGCCATATTTTCACCTGGTGACAAAACATCGAACTTAGTTTTTTCCTTATTAAAGAGCACACTGCTTAATTGGCATATCTATGAGGTTTCAGTCTCCTACAATCAGTACAGTCCATGCTGAGCAATGCAGAATATCGTCAGTTTAAATATATTCACCCAGTATACTAAGGTATACGGTATACATATATAAATAATAAATATAAAAATAAGCAGAGACTTAAAAACACTTAAAGAACCTAACAATAGATGTTAATGTACATACAGTGAAACCCCGTTATAACATCCCCGCTTATTACGCTATCCCGTTTATTACGCTCTCTTTGTAAGGACCCTGGACGGTTTGTATATAAAACTGCATAATTTTACCCTATTATAACGCTTCCATATCCCGCTTGTAGCGCTTATTTCGTGTCGAGAAAAAGACGGAAAAATCCGTATAATGTTTAATAGCACTGCATTTGAGATGTTTAAAAAGGCGTGTAGAAATACAGTACTTGTTGGTGTCCCTGAACTGAAGTAGATTGTCGGAATTCCCCATCCTAAGTGAAGAAACCCTCCAGCCAAGAGTGTCGAAATTTTAACGAACGACTTGCCTTTCCTTGAAAGGGATTTAACACTGCTTTGTCAATACAGCTCATTTCTGTCCCTTCTTATTAGTCATTTTCTGAATTTGTGTCAGTGCAGTTGTGAATTTTGTAGTGCAAAATGGCAAAGCGTAAATCTTTTTCTATAAGTGAAAAATTACTAATTCTTAGTAAGTACGATGAAAATTCTACTCTGAATCAAAAAGATTTTAGTGAATCTGTGGGTATCCCTTCATCCACCTTGAGAACATTAATAAAAAATAGGCACGCTATTACCGAGGCAGCGAAGGGTGGTTGCAAACGTAAAAAAGTGAGAACTGGAAAATATGAAGACATTGAGGAAATTCTTATTGAATGGGTTCACCAATCCCGGGAGGCTACAATCCCATTAAGCGGCCCAATCATACAAGATAAAGCACGGGAAATAGCAGGCAAATTAAACTGTACAGACTTTATGGTTGGCTTGATAGATTCAAACAAAGGAATGGCATAGTGTATCGTCAAGTCTGTGGTGAATCAGAGTCAGTTAGGGACAGTGATGTTAAGGACTGATCCTGATCCGGTCGGTTGACTTGAAATACAGCATGCTGTGGATTTCCAGTTTCTGCATACATTTTCGTTTCGCCAGGGGATTAATTTGCTTTTTTTATTTTTTTAGGGAAACTGTGTAACACCCAGTGATACAATGTCCCTGTAACAACTGATAATGACGGGGACTGGGCTGCTGTACGGGACAAGTTGGGATACAGTATGTTAACTTCGAAGATTTTGTGTCAATTGACAATGGTCTTGTAACTACGGAAATCCGTGTTGTTGACGACATGGTTGCAGATCATGTTGTCCAAGATGAAGACAGCAGTATAAAAATTGAATCTGCGGATGGAAATGTCCCCACACGAAATGAAGCTCTCGGAGCAATACATCTGCTTCGAAATTACATACAGGATATTCCTAGTGGCGCATCAAGTGATGTGAGCAGGTACTTAAACCGCGTAGAAAATGTGATCATTCACAGCGATAGTACACACAGTCGACAAGGATCAATTACAGACTTTTTAAATACGAAGCGAGATAAAATGTGCCTACAGTAATGAATAATAACATGCTGTACTGTAATAATAGTAATAACACAGTAATAATAAAATACAGTACTGAACATTACTGAAATATTGTTTCCAAATTGTTTTCCCACCTCAGAAATCATTTCCCGTCTATAGCACTGTCCCGCTTATTACGAGTTTCAACCTCGGTCCCTTGAAGAGCGTCATAATGGGGTTTTACTGTAAGTTATACAAGAAGCCAATTGCAACATTTTCCACACAAATGATTACAATTTACAGAACAACATAGCAACATTATCACATAGTCCCTCGGCCAGCTATTATCAATCAAACCACCTTAATGTCATTTACTTTACATTTTGATTTAAAGTATTTTATCATTTCATAGCATCAGTGCAATGTTCTTGTGCCAGTCATTTGCAAGGGTATCAATGCACCTGCATATCCCTCCATTGGCAATGCATGCAACCTCTTCATATACCTCAAGCTGATGATCACTATGGGCAGTTGCTATCTTTGTTCCTGTGACAAACTTATGACACTTATCTATACCTAGTACCTATGGCTTCAATCTAGTCCCAACTCTCCAATCAAATTCCATGCGCAAGAAATAAACTGAACCACAAACTCTAACAGAAAGTAACACACCTGCGAGTTGGGTGTGTGAGGGATAGATGTAGGAGCAGATTGTTGAAGAGGTGGTGTGGAGAGACCAGAATGAACACTAGGGCTCCAGAAATCCTGTTCTCCTGGCATGGGAGATGACATGAAATTTGAGCTCTTCCCTGGCTGTAGTAACAAGTTATCTGAAACAGCATAATAATGCAGTAACTGCAACTAGAAGTGACTTAAGACAAATCTACCAATTTTCACTTCTCAACAAACATAGTGTTTTTAAATGTCTGGAAAAGTAATACATGTAACAAAAGCCACTTCATAGAAAATCAGAATTGAAGGAAATGAAGCATGTGATGTGCCTGCTGAGTTGTAGATGTTTAATATAAGGTTGAGTAGAGAAACCTTTTGCAGCATTTGAATTACCTACAAACATTACTATGTTATTGAAAATAAGGCTGCATTTGAAAATATCATGGACAAGAGTAATACATACACCATCAAGCCCTCCTGATCATTATACAAAGCTGATAATTTAAGACACTGACCCGGCATGAACTAAACACAACTTTCGAAAAATATTAAATAAAAAATTAAATCTGTTAACACATTCCACAAGATCAATATTGGCAACAGCACATTGAGATGATAACAGTTGTGGATGGCAGTTCCATGGACAAAACCTAATTTTACCATGCATCACAAGCATGCAAATTCTTATTTTATTACTACAGGGTAATATTTACGTATCAGCACTGTTGAGTGCAGGGATTTTCCTCTCGGCTGTTGGCCGTGCATTGGCCAAGGCTTTGTAGGTTAGCACTTATTTTTAGAGTTCCACTAGACCAATTTGAATACAGTACTCTATTCCTTTTGTTGAAATCTCTTGCTGAGAAGATTACATAAATAAGTCATGAAGTGGTAGTTTATTTGGAAAGACCACCAAAAAAATGGAAAAACTACCAACCTTTGTATGTCAGGTCAGTTATAACAAGTAAATGTCATCCGAAAGCTCATGTGAGGTATTTAAAAACATATTCCAATGTAAATACAGTCGAGTCCCGCTATTCTGAGCCCCGCTATTCTGAAAAGAGTTCAGAAAAATACTGATTGTTCTTTTTTACTTATTCTTTCTTACTTAAAAACAGGAGAAATCAAGAAGACGTTAGTTTTTTCATGTTAAAATGTACATGTATAACAATACTGTACAAGGAAGTTAAATAAATGCTATTAAGAGAACACAGTTCAACAAATTTTCAATAAGCACACACAGTTCATCAAACTTTGCTAGAGTAAACATTGATCTGATAAGATAGGACTTGACAGAGCACAGTGCAGTGAGTCGTGTATGGAATGCAGGACAAGAGAGATAGGTAGGGTGGGGTGACGAGTCTATTTTTACAACACAGTCGATTGTCTGCGCTATGAGTAGTCGAACGTCACTGTCCTTCCCTTCAGACTTTCACTGATCCTGTTCACGGGCTGATCAATATTGTGAAGAGCTGACACTAGCAGATGACCCCACACTTAATTTACGCCTTAACAAGTCAATACGTTCATATTATTAATGAAACCTGCTTATTCCCAAATTCCAGTAAACCGAACAGGGTTCGGTCCCAATTAGTTCGGAATAGCGGAACTCTACTGTAGTCCTTTTGTAAACACCGTATGTTAGAAACAGTGAAACATCTGAGACCCACACAAAAATAAATTCCTTTAAAAAGCAGCAATGGGAGAAAGTGCTCAAGGGGGTCGGCATCTCTTTCATTATAGGGGAAAACTTACCATGTGCGCTTAATAATCTACTATATATTTGTCAAATACCACTCACTCACTCACTCATTCATTCATTACGCAATCTCTGAAACCACCGAACAGATTGGAATGAAATTTGGTATGCAGCTTCCTCAAGGGCCGCAAACGCCCAATAAGAAAGGATTTTTGGATATTCAGGTTCTAAAGAGGTGTTAAGGGGGTAGACCTGCATTTCATTGAATAGCAATATCTCCCGATTGGTTTCATTGGGGGATGTGATACACGGCATATAAACTCATCATTAAAAAAAATAAGAAGACACGTGTCTGAGGGTTCTTCGATGTGGTGTATATTATGAGATGAAAGGGGTGAAAAGTGGGGGTTGAAGGATTCCTAACGGAGCGTGTATCTCTTAAACAACATAGGCGAGGAGTTTGAAACTCAGCGGAAAAAAATCAGCATAAAAAATAAGTAGGCCTAAATATGTTTGACCGTTTTTTTCATAAATCCAATTTAAGGGGCCCATGGGGAGGGGTGAAATTCTGGGGGGGGAAACAGGAAAGAAAGTGTCCTAACTGATTGACTGACTGACTCACTCATCAAACTCAGGGGGAAAAAACTGCTAAGAAATAAGTAAATAGCTGTTCGACAGTTTTTTTTTTCATAAATCAAATTTAAGGGATTCACGGGGAGGGGTGAAATTCTGAAAAAAGAAAAAGTAAAATTGAAAGAAAATGTCCTGACTCACTCACTCGCTCATCATCATCGCCCAGCCAAAATAGAATGAAATTTGGTATGCAGCTTCCTCAAGGGCTGCAAACGCCCACTAAGGAAGGATTTTTGGATATTCAGGTCCTAAAGGGGTGTTAAGGGGGTAGACCTGCATTTCATTGAATAGCAATATCTCCCGATTGGTTTCATTGGGGGATGTGAAACTCGGCATATAAACTCATCATTAAAAATAAGACTACACGTGTCTGAGGGTTTTTCGATGTGGTGTATATTATGAGGTGAAAGGGGTGAAAAGTGGGGGTTGAAGGATTCCTAACGGAGCGTGTATCCCTTTAACGACATAGGCGAGGAGTTTGAAACTCAGTGGAAACAAATTGGCATAAGAAATAAGTAAGTAGGTGTTTGACCGTTTTTTCATAAATCCAATTTAAGGGGGAGGGGTGGAATTCTGGGGGGAAAAAAAAAACAGGAAACAAAGTGTCCTAACTGATTGACTGACTCACTCATCAAACTCAGTAAGTAAATAGCTGTTCGACATGTTTTTTTCCATAAATCAAATTTAAGGGGCCCATGGGGAGGGGTGATATTCTGAAAAAAGAAAATTGAAAGAAAATGCCCTTCGTTGTATGTCGAAAACGTCCACTAAGGAAGGATTTTTGGATATTCAGGTTCCAAAGGGGTGTTAAGGGGGTAGACTTGCATTTAATTGAATAACAATATCTCCCGATTGGTTACCTTGGGGATGGGATACTCGGCATATAAACTCATCATTAAGAATAAGAAGAAAAGTCTGAGGGATTTTCGATGTGGTGTATATTATGAGGTGTATGTGTGAAAAGTGGGGGTTGAAGGATTCCTAACGGAGCAAGTATATCTTAAAAGACAGAGGCAAAAAGTATGAATCTCTGGGAGAAAAATCAGCCTGAAAAAGTAGTAAATAGGTGTTCGATCGGTTTTTCATAAATCCAATTTAAGGGGCCCATGGGGAGGGGTGAAATTCTGGGGAAAGAAGTCCACTAAGGAAGGATTTTTGGATATTCACTCATCATCCCCCAGCAAACCTATTGCAGTTAGAAACTTGAAATTTTGGGGATATGTTCGTTGTATGACGAAAAAATCCACTAAGGATGGATTTTCGGATATTCATGTTCTGAAGGGGTGTTAAGGGGGTTAAAGTTGCATTTCATTGAATATCTCACGAGTTGTTTCATTTGGGGATGTGATATTCGGCATATAAACTAATCTTAAAAAAAAAAGCAGACATATGTGTAAGGGTTTATCGATATGGTGTAAATTATGAGGTGAAAGGGGTGAAAATTGGGGGTTGAAGGATTCTTAACGGAGCATATATCTCTTATTCGACATAGGCGATAAGTTTGAAATTCAGCGGAAAAAGCAGCTTAAAAAATAAGTAAATAGGTGTTCGACCGTTTCTTCATAAATCCAATTTAAGGGGCCCATGGGGAGGGGTGAAATTCTGGGGGGGAAAAAAAAAAAACATGAAAGAAAGTGTCCTAACTGATTGACTCGCTCACTCATCAAACTCAGGGGGTAAAACAGCTTAAAATAACTAAATAGGTGTTCGACCGTTTTTTTTAAAATCCAATTTAAGGGGTTCATGGGGAGGGGTGAAATTCTCAAAAATAAATGAAAGAAAATGTCCTGACTGACTGACTCACTCACTCATCATCGCCCAGCTAAAATTATTGAAGTTAGAAACATGAAATTTTGGGGATATGTTCGTTGTATGTCGAAAGTGTCCACTAAGGAAAGAGTTTTGGATATTCAGGTTCTAAAGAGGTGTTAAGGGGGTAAACGTGCATGTCAATGAATAACAATATCTCACGAGTGGTTTCATTTGGGGATGTGATACTTGGCATATATACTAATCATTAAAAATAAGCTGACACATGTCTAATGGTTTTTCGATGTGGTGTATATTATGAAAGTGGGGGTTGAAAGATTCCTAACGGAGCGTGTATCTCTTAAACGACACAGGCGAGGAGATTGATACTCTGAGAAATCAATCAGCTTAAAAATAAATAAATAAATAATTAAAATAAATAGGTGTTCCGACCGTTTTTTCATAAATCCAATTTAAGGGGCCTATGGGGAGGGGTGAAATTCTGGAAGAAAAACGTCCACTAAGGAAGGATTTTGTGATGCCCACTCGCATCGACCAACCAAAACTATTAAAGTTAGAAGAATGATATTTTGGGGATATGTTTGTTGTGTGTCGAAAACGTCTACTAAGGAGGGATTTTTGGATATTCAGGTTCTAAAGGGGTGTTAATGGGGTTAAACCTGCATTTCATTGAGTAACAATATGACACGACTATGACGTGAGCAAAGCTAGTATTAGATAAATTATTTCATACATTCCATAGCATTTTATTTGCATCCAACAGGCCTTTTTGCTTGGTGTACTCTTGTCACTAATTTTTCTGTGTCAGATACTGAAAGCCTGTAACTAGTTACATTAAATATTTTGTCGACATTTGATGATAAAACATTTCACAAAGCAAATTTTTCTGCACCCAAACAATGCAAGATCTGATTGCAAAAGATCAGACTAAATAATTAGGACCTTTTGCCGTTATTAACGTTTAGACGTTTTAGATTGCATTTTATTAATTTTTGCACTAGGGAGGGGGTTGAGAATAAGATTTACCACCGCAGGTGACACCATAGTGATGAAAGTCCAATGATCGACTGGACTGAATAATTTTGCAACAGCTCTTGCCGTGAGAATATCATAAACATTCTTAAGGTGGCAGGTTACTGGGAAAACCCACCAGAAAAGTGCAAATTTATTAACACCTTTTTGTATAACAATCACAGGGGTTTAATTTTTCATTGCATTAATATCAATATTATCAATTTATGAATTATGTGTCAATTTTTGCAAACACAGGTCTGTTTCTTAAAACTTAGTCCATACATTTAACCAATAATTGAAGTTGTGTACTGAACTACTTGTTATTAACATTAATGGACCTTATACATCACAATAACATGTTTACTAAAGGATCTGGGAATCTTTTGTATTCTAAATAAGCACAACAACCTTGCGTTGAATTTCAAAGAAAATTTAAATATTGATCCAGTTATCTCAATCTGTTATGCTTAATCAGGGTACAAAAAATTCCTGGATCCTCCGAGAAACATGTTATTTTGATTTGATTTGCCAGACAGGTAAATTTTTTCAATAAGGGACCCCAGCTTTCAGAGTACATAGGCACAGCTCATGGCCTTTCAGTATAATACCAGGCAGTGTGTTGGTGAGGTGTAGCCTACCAGACCAACTGGCATGCCCAATGGTACAAATAGGGTAAAACACTTGGAAACAGATTGAGGATTGAGATGACAGAATCAATATTTTAATATTTTAACTTATATATTGTACCCATCTGTATGGGACAAGAATCGAATCCATGGTATTATATGTAACAAAAGAAAGAATATCAAGAGTACTCCAGTACTGTTACGAGCCAGCTAGATGGTCCGATGAGCTCATCTATGTGTGACTCAGGGACGATAAGATTCTTAATCTGACAAGGGGACCCTACGGCAATCGGATTTTTATAATTTTTCCCGCTTCGGGTACGTAAAGTTCAGACCTCGAACAATAATTTCCCAAAGCCATTCGATGCCATATTCATAAATTCTCGAGAAAATCGACTTCCAAGTTTTCCGAGCACTTCATATCCAGTAAAGATGTTACCAAGTTTGAGCAGAACGCGTGGCTCACCTGGTAACGTTCAGGCCCTGTTATCGCCGGGACGCTAGTTCGAGTCCCACTTCGGGTGCTATATTTTTTTCTTTCAATCCATTTGAATGTGATTGAAATATAAAAATCATCAATTCTGTAGTAATTAACAGATATGTAATTATAATTTCCAATTAAAAAACGCACGTCTTATTTCTAATTATCTCCTATTTGAAAATGTTTAACTATAAACAATAACAATTACTTTTTAAATTTATAACAAACAAAATTGTTGGGATGGAACTGGAAAATGTGGGATAGGAAATTGAATGATGCATTATTGGAGCTGTATTAGTTTATCGGGTGTAAGTGAACACGAGCCACAGTGATAATCATAAAAACGGGAAAAACGGTAATTATCGCGGCATCTCGCACACCGTACAAACGCTGCATTTTTGCATTCGCAGTTTCTTTTCAATACATCGATTGGAAAACAAACTTCATTCACGTTCATGAAGATTTCTCTTTCATCGCAAAGTTACGAAGCAAACCATGCAGATCTAATCACATTATTGAAAACCGGAGAAGACAACTGGTGATGAACAATAGAGTGGATCTTAATGCAATCTTCTGTATTATAGGGGCAGATGACCTCATAGTTCCGCCCCCTTAAAAAATAACTAACTTCTATATTATTAATGCCACGTCCTTGTTCAATTAGGTAGGCGCAACTCTGCAGGCGCTATATGAAATTTTTCACCTGACGGAAAAAGTACACGTCACAAGGTTGTACCAACGGAGTGCATTTTGGTGGAATGACCTGCACCTTGCAAGCAGGCATCGAAACACCTCATCGTACATCACGGTATCCGTTTGGCCTCCCCAGGAATCGATAATCAAGAAAAACGTTTCCTCTTTCACATACGGTTTCAAAACTTTGATTAAAAAATCTTTGTACAGCTTCGTGGTCAACTTTCCCGATTTCGATGATGTGACTACGATGTTTCGGTATTTTTTAAAATACTCGTCGACCGATTTCTGAACTCTGGGACCGAATGTTTCTTGCAAGCGAACGAACACTAGAGACAGCAATTTTCCAGGCAGCAATTTTCCTGAAAGAGTTACAGAGTACTGCGCAGTATGGGAATGTGTGACTTTATTCATATTCTGCCCCTTTACCAGTACTACTTTGGATCCTTTTGTCATTAGAGTTCTGTCGAACGTCGAATGGTACTGGCAGCCTGAACAAAATAGAAAATACTACATACGAACGTGTATTTTGATTAATTACGGAAAACAACTAATTTTCAACACCTGTTTGGTCTGTATTAATGATGAGATCGGGATCAAAGTTTGGTATGACATCACGAGCCTGGATACGGAAATCTTCTGAAGCAGTCAGGATTTCATCCATTGATGCGGTTTCTCTTTCCGTGACAAATTGCGTGATTTTTCTTTGTCGAATTTGATGTCTCCGTTTGAATTTCTGAACTCACTTATCAGAAGCTTTGAAATCAAAATTTTGAAATTGACTTGCAGCAGATAAAGCCCACTGCTGCAGGTTCCGGGTTGTAACTTGTTGCGTCGATCTTCCACAAAGCGATCGTTAGTCCATGAATCGATAGTCTCATATTTGTCTGCTATAGTTCCTCCACTTTTTACGTATTTTTCCCATTTCGGCAACTTCACAATACGTTTCAAGCGGCTACACCCGATTTTGAAAAAAAAAAAAAAAAAAAAAAAAAGTTTGCTGAACTTTCAGGCTCCATGTCGGATATGCTAGAACTATACCAATAACTTTTCTCATATATTCCAGCGGAATATTGTCCGTGTACGGTTTTGCCCTTTTTTCCTCCGGTTCATAATTGTCAGAAGAATCTTCATTGTCAGACAGACGTTTTTCAAAAGTGTTTTCTTCGTCCAGTTCATCAAACAAAATTAGTTCCACTTCCGTTACAAACTTCTTTTGGCGCAAGTTTTCTACAGTATAATGGAACAAGTCTTCCGCTAGTGACATTCCCTCCTCAGTAATTACCTCCGATGCTGTTGGTGCAACTAGATTATTTTGTGTAAGGAAATGCTCGTAATATACGAGGGCATCCTTCAAGCGTAATTTCGAATCTTCAATATCATCTCCAGCCGTCGAATGACCAGGCTGATTGTCATCCTCCACGCCCGACATTATGATCTTCTTTATCGTATGTTAGAAAAAAATCACCCACTACGCCAAGAAACACTATCTGCTTCTCTGTAAGCCAACAGTCAAATGCTCCTTCGAACAGGCATCGCCTGCGAATGACGTGTTATGTATCACTTACACCCGTCCTGGAATACCCACAAATCTTTTGTGCTAGAACAGCTGTGCCCACTTCACAGGTAGAAAAACATGACAAAGGCAGACGACACACGCAGAACTGTTATTCGGAATAATGATATATTTCGAAGAAACCGCCATATTCAAATATTTCATCACATTCAATTTTACTCATTCCATTGTTTACATTTATTCTACTCTTTATATTTTTATTAATCAACAAAGTGTGAATATTATTGCTGGATATTATTTTTGTCGCTTATTCGCAATTTCAAATAGGAGATAATTAGAAATGAGACGTGCGTTTTTTTCATTGGAAATTATAATTACATATCTGTGAATTACGACAGACCCGAAGTGAGATTCGAACTAGCGTCCCGGCGATTACTGGGCCCGAACTTTACCGTGTGAGCCACGCGTCCTGCTCGAACTCGGTAATATAATTACTGGATATGAAGCGCTCGGAAAACTTGGAAGTCGATTTTCTCGAGAATTTATGAATATGGCATCGAACGGCTTCGGGAAGTTATTGCTCAAGGTCTGAACTTTACGTACCCAAAGAAGGAAAAATGACAAAAATCCGATTGCCGTAGGGTCCCCTTGTGAGTTACTACTTGCAACCTGTATGTGAATCATTGAACGCACTTGTGTGGAGCTCATGATTCAGCTTCACGACTCAGCAGTAGGAAAGTTCCATCGCTACACATAGAGAGGGGAACCACTCTGAAATCCTGACTCAATGATAAATTGGCAACATCGGTGAGAGGAGGGGCCAGAAATTGTGGTGTAATACCGGAATTGGCAAGAACCACGCAAAAATCTGGAGAAATCTCATCGGAAATATTAATAACACTGGAATTAAGAATTTTAAAAAGTATAAAAATCTGTAAAATATGAACAGAATAAAAACGCTGATAGTGCATTACGTAAAGGAAGGTGGAGTTAGCAAGCGGCTCATGGAGTGAGACAAAAAGTATTTACGCCTACATACTACAGGAGCACCTTTTAATTCTTATAAGTAATTTGTCACGATCGATTTTTGAAAATTTATGTATCATTGAAACGTTTAGATATTTTTTTCACAAAAGTACGACGTTTAGTTTAGAAAATATTTTTGAGAAGGAGCGAAACTAGACTATTTTTAGAGGAATCGAATAAATAGGCAGCTATACCGAGGGTAATCATTCAGTCTACCATCAACGCCGGAGCGAGTCGTGCTGTCTCACATAATTCAGTCTTAGTGTTCCTCTGAGGAGGAAACGCTGAATCTCAACGATATTCAGTCTTGAGCGACCGCGGGGTGCGGATCGTACTGTTTCACCATACCATTCAGTAGACAGCGGACCTCTGGGTGAGGCTGTGCGGCCAAGTATTCATAACTCAGTCTACGTAGACGCCAAGAGGTCGTTATACTGTTCGACAGTACCAAGTATTCGTGAACACCTAGGGTGTTATACTGCTTAAATCAGTGCGTTCAAAGAACAAGTAAGTCACAACGCAAATTTCGATAATCTAAACTTGCCCATGCATGGGAAGTTTAAGATATGAGTGACAGTCCACGGAACATTGGTTCGAAACAGTTCAAATCAGCAATAGCAGTAACTGCTTGAAACTAGTTAAGTTTCAGAACATTTAAAGTGATAGAATCCTAGTAAAGAGTTCTAGCGAAGAAAATTGTAAATGTGGAAGTAGAGTGGAGAACCACATAAAGTGGAGTGCCAGTTAGGAACTAGACTGCGGCTCTAAACAAATGTTAAGTAATCGAGAAACACGGCAGAGTACATTAGTGTAGCCGCACCGAGAAATATCGCGACCGGACAAGAAGTCAGTGCCGATAGGATAACCAGATCTAGACAGTGCAGAGAAGGACGTGCCGAGGTGAACGGGAACCATGGGTATCGTTAGAGACTTTCAAACAACCCAGCTAGAAGTTAGATCTAGGGAAGGCAACGCTAGTATCTACACCCTATATGAAGTGTAAAGTGTTAAACAATAGGAGTGATTTCAGTGTAAATTTCTTGTGTGTTAGAAATAGAAATATTATAGTGTTTTAAAGGGTAAAGTGTAATCATGATTTTTATTCCTCAAATAGAGGTTACCAGTGTATGTAAAATGTGTAAAATTAAGGAAGAATCAGTGTATATATCGAGTGTGTCATGATGTGTGCGATGAAGGCTTAAGCCCAAATATGTGGGTGAAAAAGTCGATTCATTGGAATCCCAGGGCGAGCAGCTCTGGAAGTCATGTAAGTAACATATTTTGATTATGTGTTGTTTCTTGGGAGAATTCGTGCAACGAAGATAATGATAAGTATTCTCAACTAAAACAGGGATATGTGAAATACAGTGTGTATGACGAAATATACAGGTTTCTGAATGATAGCTTAGTTATGAAATCAACCAGTTAAATGTGTTAAATAAATACTCAGTGGAGTTGTATTCTTTTGGAATAACATTAAATGTAGTGATAATGTCAAATACTATAAAAGCGAGAATAGAAGGTAAAAACTTCAGGAATGAATTAATTGTTAAATTAATATTCAGTAATAATGAAATATGGAAGCTGTTAGGTCCCTTGAATAAATAATAAATGATTGTTGAACTATCTTGTTCTAGTTAAAGAAATACCAAGGATTCATTAATTGTCAGTGCAAGGCACATTATGAAGGCAAATATGTTAAAAGACGGAGATTAAAAAGACAGTGGAGAAATATCTTACTCGAAAGGCATCATGTAAATAATAATAATTGTAACTAACGCTGGTATAGCATATATATAATATTCACGCTAGTATTGCTGTGATCGTATGCCAGGACGAAATTAATTGTGGGGTGTAGTTGCGCGCGGTACTGAAGAAATGTGTGTGTTTGCTTATGCAAAATTTGGAAAGAGTGCTGAATTTATATTGGGTTACGAGCAGGGGACCGTGCTGTTTGCCGCCCGGAAGTCGCTAATTAAGGAGGATTGGCATTAAGTGCCCTCGCTCCATCATAAGGGTCCTAAGTCCTCCCAAAATGGAATTGCCTAGGAGGCCGGCCAGATATGAACTCAGGTTCAGTTACTTCGAAAACCCCTTTATTATTGATTGTATTAATCTCATACCCGCCAACAAGGATACTTCACAATTATTGTTCTCACCTGAGCCAATATGAGCGGATGATATAGCCGCATAATTTAAGTTGAAAGAAACTATTGTGTTGCTTTTCGAGTCTAAGGAAGGAATATACTTGTAGCCAGTCGGCTTTGTATGAGAATCCCGTCAGAGTTGAGGAGACCGCACGGCTCCCCTCATAAATAAACTTGAGTGCCTGACAAGAGAGAAGGGTCGCTTCTAATGATTGTGGTAGGTCAGGAATCCATGTGTTCATGCGGTCTGCAGAGGTATATAAGCATTTGAGATGATCCGGTAATTAGCACCAAGATCCATTTATATTAACTATTCTTGCTAAGTATCGTTCAGGACCGTACCAATAATATAATCGTTATGGAGATTATGTTGAAAATCCCTTTTGTTTGTTAAACAACATAAATATTGTTCCCGAGTTATGGAAATCTTAAGACAACCTGGGGAGTTTGTCTTTATTTGATATAGTCAGTAGTTTCCAAAACTCCAGGGGTGCACGAATTCTTTCCGGGCAATACTAGGGTAGTAGAATTGTAGAGAGAGAGAAAACTTATACTCATGTGGACCAAATGAAATGGTAATTGTTATTATCATTATAAATATTTAGCACAGTAAAGTAATAGCCTACTCTAATAAGGGAGTCAAGAGTGATTTGACAATGTATAATTGGTAAATGTAATCACCGAGCCATGAGGAGCACGTACGTGCAGTTTAAGGGAAGTACTATCTGGAGGTGAATGTCATTTTAAATTTTGTCAGGTGGATGGGACCTTAACTACTGAATTTAAAGGGTAATTTCTAATAATTCCTTGCTCATTTAGGGGCAAGTGTGAAATATAACCTTGTAAAATTTATGTTTTGTAGCGCCTAATTAGAATTATATTAAATAGCCTTTATATTTTGATTTTGATGTTCATTCTAAGTGTTATCCTTATGCTTTGATCCAAAATACGTGAATAATAGAGTGGGAGAATGTACCATGCCCCGAAAAACCAATGAGCTAGCAGACTATGATCACGTATTTATTGCTTGCAAGGGCACAATATACAGTAACTTAATCTCCCAAATCTCCCAAATCCTTGTCCGTGATGTACAAGGAAAAATGGAATTCAGAGAACAAAATAACTTTTTTAAAAAATTGTTCCATAGCAAGTTATACACTGTTACACCTAGAAATATTCTAGACCAGTGATTCTCAAATTGGGTTCTGTGAAGAGTTTTCAGGGATTTCATGCAATTGGGGAGAGAAAAAATTATGTTCCTAAAGGTTTATTATGAAAACATTACAATTAGTATCAAACCACACCCCTCACTTAACAATACATCATCATCATCATCATCATGCACAGTTTCCAGCCACTGGCCGGTCTGTTTGGAACACTAGCCTCTCCAACGTCTTCTGTCTTCCCACCATCTCTCAGCCACCACCTTTGTCCAGTCTTCTCCTCTCTTCTTCACGCTTTCCTCCACCCCCTTCAGCCACCTGTCTCTTGGTCTCCCTCTCGGTCTCTTTCCTTCCCACTTCGTCTCGGGTATCCTCCTGGGTATCCTCTTCTCCTCCATTCGTTTTACATGTCCATACCATCTAAGTCTAGATTTCTCTATACCATCCTGTAATGGTTCCTCCTTCATTAATTCTCTGGTCCTCTCATTTCTTATTCTGTCCATCTTTGTAGCTCCAATACTGCTTCTCAAGAACCTCATCTCACTGGTCTGTACTTTGCTCTTCTCCCTTCCTTTCATAACCCAGGTCTCCGAGGCATACGTCAGGATAAGGACATAGTACGTCCGATATATGATCTTTTTGCTGTTCCGAGGGACATCCTTGCTCCATAACATGCTTCTCACACTCCTCAGGAATGCTTCTGCCTGTCTCCCCCGCTCATTTATTTCTCTATCGTTTCTTCCATTATTTTGTATCAGGCTTCCCAGATACTTGAAACTCTCCACTTTCTTCTTTATTGTTATTGTTATTCCAATTGTTATTCCCGTTGTGGTTCTTTCCTTCTTCCTTGTTGTGATCACCATCTCACTCTTATTTGTGCTAAATTTCATCCCATATCCTTGTATTATTCCTTCCCACACATCCAACTGTTCCTGTAAAACGTCCTCCTTGTTTCCCCAAATCATCAAATCATCTGCAAACACCATTGCTTTCATCTTTCCTTCCCCAATTACTTGTGCCACTCGGGTCATTATGTCATCCATCACCACAATGAAAAGTAACGGTGACAGTGCACTTCCTTGTTTCAGGCCGTTTCTCTGTTCCAACCAGTCCGATCTCTCTCCTCCCACTTTCACACAGCTCACGCTTCCCTTGTACATCTCCTTTATCCTCTTTATAGTCCATTTTTCTACTCCTCTATCCTCCAGGGACTTCCATACTTTGTTTCTGCATACACTGTCATATGCTTTCTCAATATCCAGGAAGGCCATCAGTAGATCTGTTCCATACTCATAGTGCTGTTCTTGTAACTGCCTTACAGCAAAAATCAAATCCACTGTGGACCTTCCTGCTCTGAAGCCATGCTGTTCTTCCCTCATCCCTCCTTCTATCCTTGTCCTAAATCTTCTTTCCAAAACTTTCTCAAACATCTTTGCACAATGACTCATCAGTGTTATTCCCCGATAGTTTCTGCATTCTGTTCTACTACCTTTCTTGAAGATCGGGACAATTATTCCCTTTTTCCAGTCCTCTGGGGTGTTCCTTTCCTTCCATGCTGACCTCATCACTCGGTACAACCATTGTATCCCCACCTCTCCTGCTGCTCTAACCATCTCCACACTCAACTCATCCACACCCGGTGCCTTCCCTCCTATCATCTTCCTCACTGCATCTTCCACTTCTTTCCATGTTAAGTCCTTTTCTGTTTGCAGTTCATCTTCCTCTTCCCCGATTTCTTCCTCCTCGCCGTGGTTTCCATTTGGGTTCAGGAGTTCTTCAAACTATTCTTTCCACATTTTCTTCAGTTCTTCTCTTTTTCTATCTCTTGTCCCCTTTTGTTCACCATTCTAACATAATCGGTAGGATCCTTCCGCCTCTTATTTTTTACCATCCCATTCAGGACCTTTTTTGTACCTTCACTATCCTCCTTCATCATCTTTGTCCACTCTTCCATCCACTTTCTTCTCTCCTCAGCCACTACTCTCTTCGCCTCCTTCTTTCTTTCCTGGGACTCTTCCCTTGTCTCTACCGTCCTATTTTGATACCACTTCCTAAAGGCTCTATTCTTTTCCCTTACTATATATTTTGTCTTCTCATTCCACCATGGTGTTTCCTTCCACCTCTTCCTACTACTTGTCCTCCCACATACTGCTTCTGCTGCACCTACTAGTGTCTTCTTAAATCTAGCCCATTCCTCTTCCACCCCTCTTTCTTCATCTGTTGGAATTCCTTCCTTAACCATTTTGAGGTACTCGACCCTTCTATCCCCTTCTTTCAGTTTCCATATCCTTATACGTCTTTCCTGGTTCTCAGTACCTTTCTTCTCCTTACTCCCTCTCAGGTTCATTACCAGCAATCGATGGTCGCTATCCAGGTTCTCCGATGGTATAATCTTGATGTCCGTGATGTTCTTATTTAATTCTTTCTCATACAGTATATAGTCGACCACCGACTTCCTGGTCAAGTCATCACTGTACCATGTGATTGTGTGGCTCTCTCTTTTCTTGAACCAGGAGTTCCCAACTAACAGGCTGTTCCTTTGGCAGAAGTCCAACAGTCTCTTTCCTTCCTCATTTCTTCCGCCCCAACCCTCTGGTCCAAGTACACTCTCATAACCTTGTCTTTCTCTTCCTACATGGGCATTCAGATCCCCCATAACAATCATATTTCTTCCTACCAGCTACTTCTGCAATTCCTCTTCAAACTTCTTCTCTTCAGAGGCGCATCCCACTTGTGGAGCACACACTTGCACTATTTCTACAGTCTCTCCCCTCAGTGCTACTTTCACTTTCATCATCCTATCACTTATTCTCTTCACTTCTTCTTTTAAACCATCTCATACTACTACTCCCACTCCATTCCTCTTTCCCTCTTCATTCCCACTCCAGTACTGTCTATAGCCTTTTCTCAGTCCTCTCCTTCCTTCCCCTTTCCACTTTGTTTCTGCCAATCCCAATAAATCCAACTTCCTTCTTTCCATCATATCCACTATCTCCTCCACCTTCCCCGTCAGCGTTATTATGTTTAAAGTTCCAAATCTTAGTCCGTGTTTACAAACGTGTCGTCGTCTATTATATCCATCATGTCCGAGGCTCGTTCCATTCTTGAAAGCATTTGGTTTCATCCACTACTGGCTTGCTGGGCCTATCGTAGCTTCACCAGAGCCCCGTTAGCCGTCACTTTTCAGGGTTCCTGTAGGACCTTCACAGCTACCGTAACGGTCCCGGGGCACACGAAGTCCCCACTGTACTTCGCCCCTACAAGCAATCCCCTACTTTGTGCCGTTGCCCGTCTCCCACGACGTGGACGAGGGGTTGGACTTATGGGAAACCACTTACACTACAATTGTATCAAATGTTCGTATGAATTCAACACTGCACACAAGATATATCACATGTAATTATGCATAGAGAGGTGCATATCCTTGGGAAGAACATTACGGCTTAGTTTCCCATTGCTTTCAGCCGTGCAGCAGTATGCAGCTTACTGTCGGGAAAATAAGTATAGATACTCGAGTTTAGAGGTCATAAAACCTTTACCCTTAGTCTTACATAAGAACAACCTACACCAAAATTTTCCTTGTTTTATTTGTCGTTTAACGAAATACAGTAAATATTTGCATTGTACCTCGTTAAAATTTTATAGCAAATTGAACAAAAAAAGTACCGGTTTTTCTTACCAAGTTGACGGAGCGCTCACTTAGAAAGACCATTACGTTAAAAGTATTGATCTGATCGTAACGAAACTTTAATACGTCTTAAAGGAACTTATTGTTAACGTGTATATGAAGTTTTAATCTGATCTGACGTTTCTTAAAATAGCTGTTGTGAATTTTGTAAAACAACTTTTTCTCGAGCCTGGGTGGTCATAGCAGTATGAAATATGGCTTGTTATGAGGCTCATAGCAATGCAAGGCTTAACGTAAAACTACATTTTATCTACTTCTGATTCATCATCATCATCATCATCATTTCCCCTTATCCAGCTCCTGCCGGGTCGGGGTATTTATGGCACTTCTCCACTTGCCTCTGTCCTTCCACCATTCTTCCTCCACGATCTTGTCCCAGTCCAGATTTCTTTTTCTTACGCTGTTATTCACTGAATAAATCCACCTTGTTCTAGGTCTTCCTCTTGCTCTCTTACCCTTGCACTTCGCCTCCAGCATCTGTCTTGGTATTCTATTTTCCTCCATCCTCTTTACATGTCCAAACCACCTTAGTTTATTCTTCTCAATTCTCTCATTTAGTTTTCCCATCCCAACTTCCTTCCTAACATCTTCATTCCTCACTCTGTCTTTCCTTGTCTTTCCTATCATACTTCTTAGGAATTTCATTTCACTGGCTTGGATTCTACTCTCTTGCCTGCTTGTCAGGGTCCAAGTCTCAGCTGCATAAGTTAATATGGGAACATAGTACACTTTATACATTACCTCCTTGCTTTTCCTTGGTACTTCCTTATCCCAAACAAGTTTTCTTACACTTTGATAGAATGCATTGCTCTGCTGTACCCTCCTGCCAATCTCCATGTCCAACCTACCAGTTTGCATCAATTAACTTCCTAGGTATTTGAATGTGTCCACAATTTCCAAACTCTGACTTCCAATTTTCACAGTGCCCTTTCCTTGTCTTTCCCCTCTTGTCATCACCATGGTCTTGCTTTTCTCTATACTGATTTTCAGGCCGTACTTCTGAATATTTTCGTTCAGTGCATCTAGTTGTTTTTGCACTTCTTCGGTGTTCCTTCCCCAGACCACAATATCATCTGCAAATAACAGTAACTTCATTTCATTATGTCCATATGCTTCCTTTGTTTCCTTTACAATTTCATCCATCACCATCCCCTGTCTTAGTCCAGTCTTGTTCCTAAACCAATCTGTCTTTCCAACTGGGGTCAGTACCCTGCTAACACAGTTGTTGTACATTGCTTGCACCATTTCCAACATTTCTCTTCCAAGTCTCTTCTTAACCATGGTTTCCCATACCTTCTCTCTGGGGACACTATCATATGCCTTTTCTAGATCTATGAAAGTCATGATCAAATCCTCTCCATATTCCCAGTTCTTTTCCATCACCTGCCTCAAGCTAAAGATTGGGTCCACTGTGGATCTTCCACTCCTGAAGCCATACTGTTCCTCTTGCAACTCTCCTTCCACCTTTCTTCTCATTCTTCTTTCTAATATTCTTTCCAGTATTTTTACTATCTGTGATAAGAGGATGATCCCTCTATGGTTATCACACACCTTCTTGTCCCCCTTCTTAAACACTGGTATTATTAGCCCTTTCTCCCAGTCTTCTGGTACACATTTCCGTTTCCACACACACTTTAGCAGTCTATACAACCACTGCATACCAACAGGTCCAGCAGCCTTTACCATTTCTGATTATCGATTTTATATTGATTGATATTTAATCGGACCATTGAGGGCGGCGATAGTACCGTAGGAGCCTGGCAATGTTGCCAGTTGACTACCGTATTTCGAACTCGCTGCACGCTCGTTCCTACGCACACCAAACTCTGACCTTTGTTCTTCGTTGAGTCTTTAGCAACAAGCAGCAACTATCACTGTCTGTATTATCCATTGTTTGCACATCGATCAAGATGCCAGCTAATCCGCAGTTAACGGAGGGAGAATTTGTCATGATTATAAGTGCAATATGTTTTTTTAGATGCGAGAGAAGGTAATAATGAAAAGAGGGTTTAGCAAAAAGTATCCAAGTGTATTGGAAGGTCGATAGCCACGGTGAAGAGATGTGCCGCTGCAATTAAAGATATTCCTCTTCCTCCCAGAATCCAAAAGTATGAAAGTATGACGAAAGCAGAGCTAATTGTTCACGTCAAACCTCACTTCAGGGTACCTAAAAAGAAGCTGGAACAGATAATCAAGAATGTTCGTCCTGACGTCGAACTCGTCTGGTTGCCAGTTGCTCATTGTGAGCTCAACCCCATAGAGCTGGTTTGGTCCTAAGTGAAAAATAAAATAGCTAAAGTGAATATGAGTAACCAGGCGGAGAGAGGAAGATCAATGGAAGTGATGCGAGATCTGTGTAAAGAAGCCTTGAGGTCCGTAACACCGGAGCTGTGGAAAAAATGCATCGAACACACCTAAAAATAGAGAAACATTACAGAAGACGTCCCCGTTGTTGAGCCACTTGTTATAAACTTAAATGACAGTTCATCTGATTCATCGGGCAGTGATTTTTCAGACGGTTAATAAGGGAGCTGTTTTATAATCTTATAATCTCAAAGTGTAAATTACTTCAAACAATTAATCTTATAATAATAGCTTTTCAGCTGACACACCATTTTATACCTGCCAATGGAGGTCCAAAGCCCTCTTTAAAAAAAGGTGTTGGGAAATGTTTAACTTCTTGCGGAAATGAAATAAGACACGTTTCTCTAACTTGTAGGTACAATTCGCAGAGGGTATTAGCGCTTTACATAAGGTACGCATATTTCAGGATATAAAGAAGAATTAAATAGTTAAGTTAAATAGACGTGAATGATAGTGTATTTTTTTTCTTAATCGTATTACCCTCCAGGGTTGGCTATTCCCTCGGACTCAGCGATGGATCCCACATTTACCGCCTCCATTTTGAAACTTCGGGATCGGGTATACAACTGGGGTGTGTGACCTGCACTTCGCCCAGGCGGCCTTACCTGCAAAGCGAACAGGGACCTTATGAGGGATGGAAGGTATAGGCAAGGAAGAGGGAATGAGGCGGCCGTGGCCTTACGTTAGGTATCATCCCGGCATTTGCCTGGAGACGAAGTGGGAAACCACGAAAACCACTTCAAGGATGGCTGAGGTGGGAATCGAACCCCCCCTCTACTCATTTGGAGCACCCGAGGCTGAGTAGACCCAGTTCCAATCCTCATACGAATTTTCAAATTTCGTGGCAGAGCCGGGAATCGATCCACGGACCTCCGGGGTGGCAGCTAAGCACGCTGACCACTACACCACGGAGGCGAATATATATTATAATTTTTGTATTATAATTCGTCAATTTCACGTATGGTTTTTAATTTATTTTAATTAATGTCATTTTTCAAGTCCTCGTACTGCAGCTCCTTCACCAAGATTTTACTCGTATAAAATAATATCTTCCTTGTCACGTGAGCGACCCATGGTTTAACCCATAGACATTCAATTTATCTTTCCGTTTCTTTTATATACTGGTATTGCCACCACAGAATTTCAACTACCATAATATAGTTAGGTGAACACGGAACTGTCCTTCATCCATTTTGCTGAATGATGATAAAATATTTGATGTAGTGTAATGGTGTGATAATTGCTTTGTATAACTTTGATAAAAGTTCAGTTTTATAAAATATTTGATAAAATTTATTTGACACATTTCTTTGGTAGTGTAATACCGGCCTAACACAAATTACAAAACAACAACAACAGAAATTCACAGACCCGAGCGCATTGTTCCCGTCGCTTGCAACGATACATTCTTCTCACATAACCACCTGCTTAAATATCAATCGATATAAAAGCAATTATCAAAAGTAGTTAAAATGCAGTTTTGCGTTAAGCCTTGCATTGCTATGAGCCTCATAACAAGCCATATTTCATACTGCTATGACCACCCAGGCCCGAGAAAAAAGAGTTTTACAAAATTCACAACAACTACTTAAAGAAACTTCAGATCAGATTAAAACTTCATATACGCGTTAACAATACGTTCCTTTAAGACGTATTAGAGTTTCGTTACGATCCGATCAATACTTTTAACATAATGATCCTTCTAAGTGAGCGCTCCGTGAACTTGGCATGCCTGCCAACCTTCGGAAGTCAAAAATAGGAAGATTTTTTAAATTATAGATATCATCATGCGCAGTATACCGTGGCGAGGGCGAATGAGGGTACACGAAAGACCTGCGTGTCTTTATTGGCAAAGTATGAATTCAGCATAAAATTCACAAAAATGTAAACAATCATCAATCATCGAGTAGTATGTTTGGCCAATATTTAAACGTAAGAGAACATAATTGTGTGTTTAAAGAAAATGCATACAATTATTCGTATGGATTACACGTCGAATTCGCTACCACATATTCACGTAGGCTTGACAACTGTTTGTCCGTAATACACCACCAATCAGTATGCGGTACGGCGATCAGCTGACTCATCATTCCGAAATCGCAGCTATGGAGCTCACTGCCAAGCGAGAAACTTACACAAACTTGCACAAAAACCAAGGTTACGCAAATCACAAAAGAAATTACCACTTACGAGAGAATCTGAGCAGGGTGTCTACTGTAAGGATGAAGTAAAAATTAGTTACTTTTTAGCTACCTTTTAGTTCCCTTTTAGTTAATTTTAGTTACGTTTGAATTCAAGATACGTCTGCGGTCTGCAAGTAAAGGGGCTCATCACGCGGTGAAGAAAAACAACAATGAACTGTGTTTAAAGCGGTAAATACAATTCACTTAGGGAGTTATAAAAAAATTTAAAATAATAAATAAATACTAGATATTTATTATCAAATGAGTTGTTTCAGGTAATATGTTGTCTTGTGCACAAGGCGTTGTTATAATTGCCAAGAGGATGCTCTGCTCTTGACCGTTTGGCGAGATTTCCTTTGTCACCGCGGTAGATCACGAAGAAATTTATGGGACATTAAGTGATTGTAACCGAATTCTGTCTTCACAGTCAGGTACGGAGAAATTTCGAGATGTTACACGATCGGCGCTGGTCTCACCCGTTCGTCGAGATTCCCGTAGTTTTCGTGATAGAACACGGATAAATATCGCGATTTAGATAATCGGTGTCACTTTTAGTCGTTCGACGAGATTTCCATTGTCCTTGAGGTCGGGCACGAGAAAATATAGCATTATTACGCAATCGGCGCCACTTGCTGTCCGTTTGACAATAATCCAGTTGTCCTCGTCATTGAATGCGGATAAATATCGCGATGTACCGCAAACGCTGCCGCTCTCGGCCGTTTTACGAGATTCACGTTGTCCTCGCGATATTGTGCATACCGCGCCGCACCCGGCCGTTGAACGATTGTCTATTTGTCCTGACAGAATGGTGGAGGCAATCTCAAGGTTGGACATGGTTAAAATTCACGAGTAGTTATGGACAAGTTGTATGGCCGGCGCCGTGATTCCCGCTGTCCCTATGCTGTGGTTGGGAGCTCATCAGTTCAGGTTGGATCACGAGGAGAAATTAGTATCGCGACGCTACGTAGGCTGTCATATCTAAGTGGGTTAATGCACTTCTGGCTCCCCGTACGCTTTTGAGTATACGGACATGGGAAAAGTAACGAGTAGGTTTCGGAATGTTTCGTGATTGGTGCCCGATCACCTTTGATGGGATTCCCACAGTCCTCGTGGTCACAAGTTCACGCTAGGGTGCGGGTTTTATGATTTTACATAACTGACGTCGATTTCGGTCCATTTGACGAGATTCCCGCAGACAAGTCGTGCGGTCAGCCGGCCGTCTTGAATATGAATTTTCGAAGTAGATATCAAATATTAAGAATTATTCTGAGAGGATTGCACGAATAATACGACTAGAGGACACGTTTTCTTTCGAATGCGAATCGCGAATTAAACAAGTTTTCGAAATAACCGGTTAGATTATAATATATCCGATGGAACCAAAGTTCAAAGGAAAAATCGACATGTAACGGAATTTCGAATTAACCATACTGGATGTCGCAAATTTACGAGACAGATTTTTAAAATAAGTTATAGCCCACGTATTTCGAAGCTTTTTCGAAACGGTAACATTTCGCAAGATTGCGACATTAAATTATTTTTCGTTATTTCTGGACTTCAATTTGACAGTCTCCAAATAAATGCGAGGTTTCTGATTAGTTTCAGAAGTTTTCGCGAATAAACGTCTCGCGAAATGTCAGATTTCCTAATAACACAGATAAATATTTCACACAAAACTAAAACGTCTTCTTGATGCCGAAAATATACGCTGAACGATGTATACCACTCAGGGTATCCTCAGCATGCATTTCCTCAAGGTCGGGCACGGGGAAATATAGCTTATGCAAACGGCGCCACTTGCGTGAAACTCGCGCCATCGAATTCTCCGAGCCTAGAGGCGCGAGTTTAAACGATTCAATCCGCCTTCAAAAAATTTTCGTTACCCGTATGTAAAATTCGTTACTTTTTCATTACTTTCGTTACCCATTTGTAAAATTCGTTGCTTTTTCGTTACTTTCGTTACCGGTCGACACCTTGTTGAGAATGGAAATTATTTGCAGTTCCTTTTTCTTTTACAATATATCACTGGGGCCTGAAATTCGGAAGAAATAGTAGTAATTAAGAAGATCGGAAGACGAGGTGAAAATTCGGAAAGTTTTCGAATAAATCGGAAGGGTTGGCAGGTATGACTTGGTAAGAAAAAAGGTACTTTTTTTTTGTTCAATCTGCTATAAAATTTTAACGAGATACAATGCAAATATTTACTCTATATCGTTAAACGACAAATAAAACAAGGAAAATTTTGGTGTAGGTTGTTCTTATGTAAGACTAAGGGTAAAGGTTTTATTGACCTCTAAACTCTAGTATCTATACTTATTTCCCCGACAGTAGACATTAGTTTGCTAATGTTATCAATGTCTTCACCATTTAATAGAACAAGTAAAGAATTGATTAATTAATTCTGAAAGGCTGCTACTCCCCTTCAGAATAAAGTAATAAAACTACGTTAACGAACTACAATGTTACAGCACTGTACGACACCGCACTATGTTATACCACAGCGCAACATGGCACTATGTTACACCATTGTACGACTCCGCACTATGAAATGCAAGTTCTTCTTGAAGAAGATAAATTTTTCGAAACCATGTAAATGATTATTTTTAAGTTGCAACATTCTCGCATGTTTGATTTCAGTCTCGAAAGTACTTTTTTGCCAATATATTCAACATATATTGTAAAAATTGGGGCATTTATTAGAAATTCAAAGCATTTATGGGGAAAATAAATGAAAAACTAATAGATATCACACTTTCTACATATAAACGACTTTCAGTTGTAAGTAGCAGTATTTGTAAACACATCGAATATTAAGCGGACAAACAATCATGGGCCAGATGTGTGAAAAATTATAAAAATACTAGTCCGAGTTATTTTTTCTGGGATGTTTTAGAGAATAAAACCCACTAAAACTATCTCCAATAGCTTGCTGACAGTGTTGAAAGCTGAAATGTGCTGCTTGCATTCCTCCTACATAGCTCCACTTCATTCTACAAGGTAGGACAAATAAAAGTATGTCCACTATAACAGCATGATCTAAGTGAAATTAATTTTTACATCTTTGACTATGCTAACTCACAATTCCTTGTACTAATCATCAGTTAAGTTGCTTTTGCACATACACCATTACACGATTTGACGGGGTTTGATGCATATTGCCTGAACCATGTTATTAAAATCAGTAGAGAAGGAAAAATATTATTTCAAAATTTCTAAAACCCTGGAAGAGCTTCAGGACTCCAGAAGTCAAGTGATTCATGTTTTTTCTCATGAATAATTGCCATCTGTAATATTGATGGGTGAAAGGAAGAACATCTTAACCACCTATTAGTATATTTTTCAGCAGTATCTTTTTAGGAAACGAAAAACACCTTTTTTACATTTCCTGTTGAATTAATTTTTACAAAAATATTTTATTGTGTTTCCTAATTTAGCACAGTTATGTGTGTATAAATTGTTTTTTCTTGAAGTAGATTATTAATAGTAGATATGGTTCTTAAGATGTTTTGAAGGATATTATTTTGTTTGTTCATATCATCTTAAGGTTGCATAAGATGCTCTGGCAGACATATTTTCTTAAGCCGTGCACTTAAGATGTTCTGCCAAACTATTATTAAAAGCAGAATTTACCCTATTTATCAAATAATTATATGATTTTTCAGCCAGTGGATCCGTAACAGTAATAATTGTGGATCCTAAGGTTTAAACTTAATAACACAATTTGATATCAAGTTAAGTTCATTCATTAATATTGATAGTTGCCATGTGTAATTTAATTCCATTTAATATTGAGGTAGAACAATTTACAGAAAAAAAAGATAGTAAAATATATAAAATACACCATTTTGTGTTTTACACTATCAACTAATCAAAAGTCTGTTTAAATGTCATCCACTTCGTCGGTTTCTGGCAAGCATTCTTGAATTGAGTGTTTGGTAGTAAAGGAAAGAAATTCTTGAGGATATTTACTCGGTACAACACCTTTCAAGCACAGTTGTTGCTAGTCCTTGTAGAGCAAAGGGGGGAATTGACAATTGAGTTAAATAAGCTGGGTCCTATGCCCAAGGTCGCAGGTTCAAACCCGGCCGAAGTCGTCAGATTTTTTAAGAGCATTAAAAATCCCTCAGGGGAAGTAAAGCCGGCGGGCTCACATCATAGATTTATGGCATGTAAAAAAACCTTCCACTAACTAAACTCGTGTGAAGCAAAATTTGTAGGTTAGGTTTCATTAATGCTCTTAAGTTCCAATGTTCGCCACTAGGCGCTGGTTGCGATGGCATCTAGTAGTAGCCAAGTTCACAGCTAAGTGTCATGGATGGTAGCATTTGGTATCGGAAGTAGGAACTACTTGAAATTATCGTCTGCAGTCCTTACCAGAATTAAAAACAGATAACACACACTAATACAGTCATCACAATTAACACCGGTTATCAGACAGAATCTACACATACCCAAAGTACATGGGGCTACATGACCGTGTTGTTGCAGCCCCTAAACTAAGGAACCAACCAACCTCAGCTGGGTTCAAATCTATTTCACACATTTTTCTGAGGTCTTCATGTGTTGCCAATACCCAAATAGTCCTCTCCAATGGCTTCATAGGATAAGTTGATTTCAATATTATGCATTTCTTTCTTGACAAAGACAGTTTTAATCTCTGTTATTTTCAATGGTCTACCTTTCATTGTCCTTGCATTCGGAAGAATTACTTTTTAAGGAAAATTCTTACAAATCAAAGAAGTCACGATTAATTTCTATAACTACCGGGTGAGTTCGCCTTGGTCCGTTACGGCGTGGCTGCTGGCAGTCGCTCACATCAGGGAGGTGAAGAGGTTCGAATCCCCCCGCCGGCAACCTTGAAGATGGTCTTCTGTGGTTTCCCCCATCTTCCTTCCAGGCAAATGCCGGGGTTGGTCACTAACTATAGGCCACTGCCGCTGCCTTCCAACTCATCGCCCTTATATTCAAACTTTCCTCCCCAGACAACACCCCACACGTGACGGCACTTGTAGCTAACCCCATGGGTGTCCGCATAGAAGCAGCTACAAACTGGCGAGCCGAACATGTCCTCGGACACTCCCGGCACTAAAAGCCATATGTTAAAATAATAAAAAAAACCTATAACTTCATACTGTCTTGCGAACTATGTGCATTTCTGATTACTTTTGCCCATTCAGAAGGTGCCCAGACTGTTCTATTCTTTGAGAACACATCGATTGTCGCATGTACAGAATCGACAGGCATGTATGTGTGCCCGGGAATCAGATAACTGATTTTTATGGACAGAATGTTTTATGATTTTTGCACTAAGTAGTACAACATAATTAGCATTGACCTGTTTCTGTTCTGGCCAGCACAACTATCTAAACAAATTTCTGTGGCCAATTCCTTATCTTTAAGCTGTGTTTCTTGGTGTTTGTGTTCCAACATAGAAATGGAGCTTACCTCTTTGAGCAAATTAGTCTTTCTTCGGTAAATGAAAGCCTACATTAAATTTTGATTTAAAAATGCCAAGAGAAACTTTCATACTATCAGGTGTTTTTCTGGGAAACAGAGAACTGCAATGTTTCTTGTAAACCCTGTACAGGTGCTACATTCTTCAGATCTCTAGCAAGATATATTCTGCTTGATTTCTACAATAGTGCGAAGGTACTGCTGGCAACTTTCATATGAAATTTGATACAGCATCAGCATCTTCTTTTTCAGTTTGTTTTCGGGGAGTGCTGGCCGGCCTCTATCGTCAGATTTGGCAAATCTTAGATCACTTGCATGGTCTCATGTGTATCAAAGTGTCATTTGAGATATATACAGCATAGGTAAGAGAAATATCTGACAAACTTTAATTTTAACTCCATTCAATGAAATTACATACTCATAGGTACTTTGTCGCCTACTTTTAGGTGTTCTGCTCCTCGAAATATTTTTCATCTTAGTACAAGACAGAAGCCAATGTCTCTGTCTAGGTTTATTTCCCAAACCACAATATTTCCTCATGAATCATTAACCTATCATCTTCTTGTCATTTGTAGCTCTTTAGTTGGTCAACACGATTGTGCCCAGTGAATGGGCAGGGTACACGATATAAATATGTAAACACACTCCTACATGTATCAATTAAATCAATTAAATTATCACAATTAAATGGGGCAATTTAATTTTTTCCAGGAGTGTGTTTACATATTTATATCTTATATCCCGCCCATTCATTGGGCACAATCGTGTTGAACGACTGAAGAGATACAAATGACAATGTTGTATAGGCAACACTGTAAAAAGAATGGCTTCAAATCTCTACATTACTATCATCTTCTGTAATAATGGAATGACACTAGTTTGGGCAATTACTTGTAGCACAAGGGATGGCTCTTATTTTTCTGTTATTAATCTATTAATCTGTCCCAAACCTAACCCTAACTGAAAGTAAACACACATGAACAGTCATACCTTATTAATCTATTAATCACTGCTAGGTTTCAACTAACGCGATTGCTTATCTGCCTCGTGTCAGTGGTCTACGAGCTGTCGAATGACAGGTACCATGACGCCACACTGAGTCAAGTGCACACATTTTCTCACCTCATGGAGTAGCACATGTCCGCTCCGTGGGTGCTTGTTTTGCTATTCATGCAGCTCATCCGTTGTGATTGTAGAGTGTATTTTAGTACATTTATACACCTGGATTCATAATAATTATAAAGATTATTCTTATCTTAACCAACTGCATGCAAAATTAGACCCGAAAATATTATCTTACGAGCTACATTTATTATCAAATGTGCCACTTTGGAATGGTTGTTAAGATAAAATAGCAGGAACTATTTCTTTTTGGGATGATTGATAGGCGTTGGTTTTACTTTTTGGTTCTTAAGATAAAATACACCAGCTTTTAACACGAACCAGAGAAGGAATTCCTATGAGATGTTTTACTGGAAATAAATATTTAGTGATGCTATCAATTCATGTTAAAAAGTACAATTAGACAAAATTGGCTGCTAAGATGTTTTGCCTTTCACCCATCGAATGGAACATATTGTCACACAACTCTCCATTTATCTTCAAACAACGGATACTTTTCAGAGTTTGCTGTAGACATGGATTAACTAACACCCTGTAAAAAGCACAAAGTTATTTGTATGATACTTAAGACATATGTTGAATACAGTGAAACCTCAGTTCGTTTATGGTTGAACCCTAATAAAAAAAAAAAGATGATGGACTTAGGAAAATGATAAATAGGTGATTCTGTTCCAAACAATTAATATTCTTGTTTCTAATGAATTATCGCTCTTACAGAAAAAAGTACAGTATTAAGTACCAGCAAAAAATATGAGAATAAAGTGTAAGGAAGCTTTTAGTTTTACGCGAGCATTAATCTTGCCATCATGAGCCACAGGACCTCCCTTTTTACGTGGAATGATATTTCATTTCAAAAATCTCACATATACTGACCGGGAATCGAACCCATTTCGACTTGGTGAAAGGCAGGGATAATGTGCTCTATCATGGACACACTTCACAGAAGGGTACATAGTTGAAACGGAGAAAGTCAAAGCGACTACTTAAATGCGCACTCTGTCTGTCACCATCAACCCCATCGAGACTGGTCTATGAACTCACTAGGCAGCCATTTCTGGTGGAAGATTTAAGAACCCAGTGTCTATTGTCATCTACCAGCGCGAGAACAGAGTTTTTACAGAAGAGCAGGCTTGACACGGTGGGTGAGTGGTTATCGTGTCGGACTACCAACCCCAAGCTTGCAGGTTCGCTCCTAGCCGTGGTAAGTAATTTTTGAAAGGCGAAAAAAATTCTGTCACGCATGTCATACATTGTTCGCATGCTAAAGAACCCATTTGAATTCAGGAGGCCATGTTCATAATGACTCAATTAATCTCGGAATTTTCCGCCAACACGAAGTTCCTCCATTCTCTACTATACCCTGCCGGTTATATCTTTCTACTTGACAGTTCGCCGATCAGCTGAGCAGTGTTGTCAGTGCACTGGAGGAGTGCGGTCAGCTGATTCGAACGTGACACATAACTCGCAAGTAACACAATTACACAGTACATATACGTTCAAAACAATCATATAGAAACAAAAAGAACTATCGTAAGGACATTCAGCTGTCAATATAATCAAGGAAACTTCTGAACAAATAGAAGAACAAAGGGAATTACTCACGCTACATCTGGGATCACGTAGTATAGACCCCATTATATCCACTGTTATAGACTGCACTACATCGGGAACACGCCGCTAATGCCCGAGTCGCTTGTACCACCCGTCGAACTCTCGCCACTATCACTTTCCAAAGAAATGACAAACCGCTCCACATTTTGCTCCACAATTGTCCTCGTTTTCCCACACCTCAAGTATTACAGTTGGAGTGTGGTTAACGACTTTACTCCAGTTTTCTGGAGTAACAGTTTCCACTGCTTCAGTAAGTAATCTTTGAACTTCTGAAATTATGAATTGCTTATTATTGGCCGCAACATAACCCTTAAACTAGGTCCAGATTTTTTCAATTGCGTGATAGGGTGGAAGCCTGATAACCATATCCATGCCATCTTGCTATTTCATCAATCACATACACCAGACGTTGTGGCTTGTGGTCTTTCACAAGATTCACAAGTTCCCCTTTTCTCATGTCATCCCGCACAGGTATGTTATGGTTTGTCAACCACTCGATAAGAATGCACTTGGTTGCTGCTATTGTTGGAGCTTTGTCGTGAATAACGGAGTGATAGGGGGCGTTGTCCATAATTATAACAGACTTCTCAGGCAAGTTGGACATTAACGAGTTTTCAAACCAGTTCTGAAATGATGCATTGTTCATCTCTTCATGGTAATCTCCGTTGTCTGTCTTTCGTTCGAAATACTCACGCACACTGCACAACATTTCACAAGCCTGAATCCTCAGTGGAGTGCCTTGTTTAATTCTTTTCGTTCCCTTGACATTCGCCTGCCTTGGGTTAGAAATGACTGCTGATATTGTGAAATTCACTCAAAGAACCACACACAGTTAATTCACAAACACTCGACTGGACTTAAAATTAACCTACGACTACACTAAACTACTGAGCCTATAATATATTATATTACGTAATGGTCTTCTATACCACACTATATTACAAAAGAAAGGAATTATTCAACTAAATACGAGATATTCTAAAGAACGAAGCAAACGACTGACAAAATAGCACAACAGAACTGAACACTGCGCGCTGAGTGGGTTAGTTTTACCACGTGGGAAATATAAACAGACTAGTGGTAACAACGCCTCACCAGATCGCCTTATCGATGTAAGCTGTTGCCTAGGAATGGCTGGTTTGAAGTAATTCTTTTCCTTGCCACTTGAAGGCGCCAAAACGTCAAGTTGGAAGTAAGGACCGGCGGACTATAGAAAGCGCTATAGTGTCAAGGAGTCCTTGACTTTCATAGCGTTCCAAGGAACGACAAAATTCGACATGCAAGCTGCCCTCTGGGCGTCAAATAACAAAATACTAGCACCTGGCACCCGAGGCTATACAATATTATTATTATCAATATTATTATTATTATTAACAGTATTACACAAGTGCAAACAGAAGAAAATAAGACATTTGGACTGACTTTTACAGTAACGAAGCGATGACATCAGACCTCTGAACGCATGCAAACTACGAGTTGAGACATCTAGTAACGAGAATGGCTGTGCATGGTTTTCATTACGAGGTCTGCAGTAACACACGTTTTCACTGACCAGATGGAAATTGTGTGTGTGTTATGCAAGAAAACGTGTGATAGATACCATATTCCATCGTGTCCTGAAAGAACTAAATCATCTCTACTTAAAAGGAATGAAGCTTTTAGTTTTATGTGACCGTTAATCATGCATTCATGAGCCACGGGACCTCCTTTTCACGTGGAATCCGAACCACAGGACATGGCATTTCACTTCGAAAATCTCACATGCATTGACCGGGAATCGAACCCGGTCCACCTTGGTGAGAGGCCAACAGCTTGACCGCTGCACCACCCGCCTCATCTCTACTTAGTGTAAAACGAAGTCCCCGATTCTTGGATGTCACGGGTAATCTCGAGAACCACTGGATGGATTTTGATGCAGTTTTCACCATTCTGTAAAGGATATCTCGAGGAAGGTTTCTGTAGAAAATAGTTTATTTATGATCAAAGGAAGCCAAAGCAGTAATGATTTCAGTGAGAAAGTAAAAAATTAAAAAAACTGGCGTACGTGCGCTTTTTAAGCTTACGCTGGGCAAGCCGTTAAAAATAACAATATACTATGAGTGTAAGAATTGATCAGCATGAAAAGTTCTACAGAAACGTCCACGAGAGCATATCTCTATCTTCACTACTTCGCCCACTATAAGTGGTTTTACGTTTTAATTTCTTCCAACAATCTCCATTCAATTACTGAGGCGACAGTTTACGAGCTAGCTAGGGGCGAGCCTATTACCCCAGATACAGCCAGCAGCAAACTGTCGAGTCATGTTGAGTTAAGACTTCAGAGAAGAGTGGTTGTGATTAGAGTTTCCCTGGAAGTGCAACTCGGCTTTACTTCATTTCACCTGTGAACTTTTTGTTCCGCAAAATACACAGTCAAGTTAAGATTGGACCGAAGGGGGATTTGTGTTTCATGCACCTCGCCATTCTTAAATTACATCTGACAAGAATTCGTTGCACATGCATCTCCATGGTATTATTGTCCAGTCAGTGATTTTAACCCATCATGCCGAAACGTAAAACGGATATAGGTCGTAGTTCATCGACATAAAAAAAGTGCTTATCATGTAATGCATTCTTAACTGTTCCCGGGCGAAACCGGGGCGGGTTGCTAGATAATAGCATAATATAGTGAAGAGAATGCCTTTCTTTTTGCACAAATGCACACATTTTCTACTTTATTATAAAGTGCTCTATGCCACTTGATGACAATCGACTATGATGAAATGGATATTCAATCATATTCAGAAATGTTACCACTCTGATTTATTATCAGATAATTCATTTTTGAGGCAAGTTCTGAAATCGATCAACTAACCAACATCAACCAATTACGGTATTCAATAGATTGCAAGAACATCTCCAATTCTCAATTTTAGTGTCAATGGGAAATGACAGGCGAGTTGAGAAGAATCATGATTGTGCCAAATAGGAATGAGGCACATGCTATAAAGTGAATCTAAGCATGAAAATGAGTCAAGCTGAAAGATGAGAGCTCCAATTTCAACCTTGCCTGTTGCCCACCTTTTAAGCGAGTGTGTGGATCTTGTTGATTTACGAAGAAACCTTGGTCTGCAGAAAAGGCTCTCAATCTTATATTGGCCAATGATGTGTTGGTAGCTGATCACGTCATCCACTTCTTAAGTGAGAGTGAATTAGGGTCAGCAATCTAAATTTTCTATGTGTAATTTGGTTCAAAGAAATGGGCTTTTAGGAATTCGAAATTCTATTTTTCTATTCCATATATTTTTGTGTGTTGTTATAATTATTAGTTTTATTTTATTTTTGCTTTATTGATATAAAGCTTTTTTCATAATTAGGCAATTACCTTTAATTTTTATTTTTAAACTATGTTATCAGGAGCAGATGGCTTAGATTTTCCGTCCCTTAAAACAACCATCACCATCATCATCCGATTAACTTGTGCTTTGACTACGTACGCATAATTCTTTCCACGAATTTTCAAAGCATTTAAAACAATCTTCCTTTGGCCTAATTTTGCCGTTTAAAATTATCCGCCCTTTGGCATTTGCAATATACGAGTACATTTACAAATTTTCATAAAATGCCACCGACTAATTGCATCGCAGAAGTAACAAAAGTAGTGCCAAAGACATCTACTTGCGCATGCATACCCAGGGTGTCGAGCGATGACATTTTTTCAAATTCCCGTATAATTCCCGTACGAAAATCCACCAAATTCCCGTATATTTTAAAACTCTCTAAGACTAGAGTTCGCATACCGAATGGCTGAAAAATGAATCTTAAAGCGCGAATCAAGATTTTCTGGCGTAAGTGTAACTGCATTTTTGGAGATACTTCCGCAGCCCACGGGTGATGGCGAGATTTTGGCCTAAACCGTAGCGTGAGAAAAGCGCACTGTAACCGAATTTATTCAGTTACAGTAGCTCACCCTCGGGTTTTGCTTCGCGCAGTTAGTTTGGGGTATTTTATTCGTATTTTATTATATTGGGTTAATATGGGGTTGCAGAGGTGTTTTTTATTGTGCCTGTGTGTCTTTGTGGACGGATTCATTTTTGGATGGTCTGGACAACCTAGGATCACTGTTTATTAATTATCGGTTTTTGGATATTTGATATTATAAAATACGGGGTTTTGGGATTTATTACGTTTTGGGAATAAGGATATAAGACTGTATTAAGTAGAAGCATTATTTCATTTTGGTTTGGGATTAATGGCTTTATTTTTGACCGAGTAATGTTAATGTTAGATTTGTGGCTGTACTATGAAGGTACAAAGAATTGGTCTTTTCGAGTGCTGGATATGTTACATACCCGGAAAAGACAGGCAGTAATTCGGCTTGTGTGGGATTACCTAGGCTATTTATGGCATGAACTCCCATGAACTTCGTGAGGAATACCATTGTGTGACGTCAGTGTGGATTTTGACTGTCTGATGTTCGTGTGTTGACGCGGATGTTCCGCTAGGAGCGGGCTACGCAAAAAATTAGTTCCGGCAGAAACATTGGGGTTATGTAGATCCCTGCGCTGGTGCATAGAATGGCGTGTTTGGAGTTATGAAGGCGTCTTATTGCTTTATTGGCCGAGTCCAAGTCTTCTTGCGCCTAGGGTCGATTTATCTGGCAGGGTCCGGTAATCGTACAGCAGAGACTGTAATTAGACATCCACTGAGCGTTGTGCTATTGGATGACCACATATTTTCAACATGGTTAAGTTCATAGACCATGGGTCGCTGATAATATCACGCCCTGAAGGACAATCATAACCTCACTTCTTCATCTGTTGTGGAAGGCATGGGAGGATGCTGCGGAGTGGAAGTCAACAAGTCTGGCGAGTGTAGATTCGTGCTCAAACAGTGCAAAGTGAAATATGTATAGGGGGCTGATATGCCTAAGGTCTGTAATGATCGCAAGTGTGTTGTTGCTCAAGGAACATAAATTCAGTGAACAAAGGTACTGTACAGAAATTATTACAAGTGTATTGAAGGGTATTTTGTGTTGTATATTTGTGTACATATGTGTTAGAACAGCCAATAGATTATCTTTTTAAAATCCATGTGTGTTTATATTCCTGTCTTGCATGAACCTGTACATCAGCAAACTCATGCCAAATGCCCTACGCCTGGGAGAAATGGTTTTCATAGTCGGGGCAACAGCTATGTATTTATTTCTATTTTATTCAGGAAGACCCATATGGTCAACCTTGGCGCCCATTCAAAGTCGGGAAGTAACGTTAAAATCACTTGTGGCCTGTATTTAAAGGCAGTAAATTCTGTAGGTTTGTGGTAAATGAGGGTAGTTAAAGTTAAATCAACTCCAGCAAGGAGGTTGAGAGAGTTTCAGTGGCGAACCCAACGTGAGGCCTTAGTCATGCTGATGTGTACCAGGACACAGGAATTAAACTGTAGGCATATTTTCACAAATTCACATATTTCAATTAGGGATGGCTACGTTAGAGCCAGGATGCAATTCTGCTTTGTTGGGGGACGGTGCTGGTGAGCGGCGGAATCAGGCAGGGGCTGATAGGCAATTTGCTGTAGGGATGGGGGAAAACGATAGAGTCAGGGGAGATTTGCCAGGGAAGGGGGAAAATGAATTAAGTATGATGGACATAATGGAGAAGCTCCTGTTTCGTAGTAACAGTTCCGTGGAGAGGATAACCAGTCAGATGGCCTCCCAGATGAAGAAAATATCAGCAAAGATAGATGAGGTCAAAGAGCAGGTGACTATCCTAGACAGCAGTGTTACTCGCCAGTTTAGTGAAGTCAGAGTAGAAATCACTAATCTGGAAATTAAGCTAGGTGGTCGGATTGCTGCTCAGGAACAAAGGTTAGAATCTGAGTTAGATAAGTTGGATGCTCAACAAGTGATGTTGGCAGGGGAGATTTCTAGCCAGACACTGGAGACTAGCCAGAAATTTCCCAGGGTAGATAGTAAGTTGGGAGAGCAGAAAGTGGAAATTGTAGGCATCGTGGAAGAGAACGTTGTAGGTAGAGATGCGAGTGCTGGGAGAGTGGAAAAGGATGAGAGTGCTGAAGTTAGTGGGGAGAGTGCTGGGAGAGTGGAGATGCTTGAGAGTGCTGAATTTAGTGAGGAGAGTGGTGAGGTAGTGGAGATAGATGAGCGAGTCGAGACTAGTTTGCCAGGGAATGGTATGAAGAAGGTAGATGAGAATATTAGCCAGGTTAGCGAGATAGCAACTAGTATGGAGGAAGATACTGTAGGTAGAATTCTACGTGGTCAACATTTGGAACTAGGAGGGAGTGACGATTTTGTTAGGAAGTTAGTATGTAATTTCTCTGTTGACATTAGGACTGCAGTGTGCGTGCAGGAGATAGTCGCTGTTACAGGCATAGAGAGGTCACTTGGAAGGTTAGGTACTGCCCCCGGAAATTGAATTATATTGAGACCACGATGGCTGTATTGGCAAATATGAGTAAAGTTATGGATGTCATAGGTATGACGAGGATATTCATGAAGTAGGCACGGATGACGCAGATTTCATGCCAGTAGGCTGATTGAGCTGAGATTCTTGGTGACGTCATGATTTTGTTCGAGAAAGATCCGAGATTTACGACGCAGTCGCAGGAAACAAGGTATTGTGCTAAGGAAGAAGCTACGCTATTGGAGGAGAGACTCGAACCAATGAACGATAGTTTGGAAGGAAGACGGAGATTGCTGAAACTACGATATTTGATTACTTTTGGCATGCAGATTTGTAGAAAACTATTTTCAGTTATGGCATTGATTTGGAATTTTGAAGAAATTAATTTTGAGTTTTTGAAATTTGAAAATCCGGCAAGTATAGCCAAAGTTAAAATTTCCAGCAATGACGCAGCAACAGGCTATGGAAGGGATGGATACGCCCCTTAAGAAGTTGATAAAAGGTCGTGCACAGGAGAGAGGAGCTCTCAGATCTCATATGTCAGATCGCATATATATTTCTGGTGATATATAGTTTTTTTCAAGTGATTCAGTGAAGTAAGTTGACTTTAGCATGGTTAAAGCCCGGCGCATCGAACGAACTCGGAGCAGTTCCATTTTACGCTGCTCAAAACTAGGTGAAGTTGAAACGCTCACATTAACGTTTCCACCAGTCAAGATATCAAGCATTAACTTCAGCCTGTATTATAATTATATTGGGCAGTATAACATTGAGGTGTGTAGAAGATTTGAACAATTTCACAGTTATACTTCGAAAGATATTGGAACTTTAAGGCTGCCAACAAAAGTGATTTTCTCGCCACAGGAGAAACACTTTTAAATTCCACATTATACACTACGGCTGACACGTGGAGTGCAACACTGATATTGGAGAATACGTTTGGTATTACAACGATACATTCGACTATGAAACATTATAATCTTGCAGTGCTTTCAATGATTATAACAGTAGTTGAGATGGAAGGCTAAGGCTTTAATGCAATTGGGACATATATTGATTGGAGTAAAGTAACAGCATGGAACTTCGTTAATCGTCTTTCTACAAAAGCGAGCATGTAGTGAACATCCAACTACACTCATGCATCGTGAATCCATCGCTGAATTATACCAGATAACAGTGGAAATATTTTCATACTCCACAACTATGAATATTTCTGCGGAAATAACTACAATAGACTTCATGGCGAATTCCTGCAAGATCTTCAGGGAACTTTCAAGAGAGGCCAGGGTTGTCCCGGCGCACAAAGAAGAGTTTTGCCAGAAGGATGTTTTTTCGTATCCACGGAGCAGTGCAATTTCGGAGGAGGAAGCAGTTCGATTCTCCGAGGACGCTGATTCCAGGTTCGAGGACGGAGCACATCTTCACGCTGGTGAAATGGAACCAACAGCAGTTTTCTTTGAAAACTTTCCTCTAGATCTTCAATCAACAGATAAGGTAGTCGTGAACGTTTCTTGTATTATTTGAGTCTTGTAGCGATATCTGAGCAACCATTTTTCCCATATTTTTCTGTCCTATCTTTTGCCCCATTTTCTTGATTGATATTTCTGTACTCAGTACACTTCGATGATTTATGCCTTTTTCTTCGATTTTTGAGACATTGCTATGTCATTGGCATACTTAATAATTTTGGATCAGTTGAGACTGATGATTTAGATTCTTTCAGTAATTTGCATATTTTTGTAGTCACGATTTGACGGTAAAGTTAACGATTTGCTATGGCAGAGTTGAATTCAGACAGCGTGTCACTTTATTAAAGTAATTCTATTCAGTAAATTACTTTGACCAATTTTCTGTCATCCTCAAGAAAGAAGAATAATTAAAAGATTTTAGAGCGTTAAAATCTATTACGATATCGACGATCTTTGAAATACTAGTCGTCTTATGAACATGATTGCAACATAGACATTTATCATTGCATTATAGACAATTTTATGAAATATGAACTTTTATTTCGATTTATTGAATACACTATAGTAATGAACATTTGATAGGAGTTTTTCTCAATTATAGATTGGAACAATAATGTTTGCATTCCACAGTCTAATTCTATTCTATTCGACTATTCATGCAGTTTAGATGAACTTTGTTTGAAGATAGTATTTTTATACTGCGTTACTTTGAAGATGTTAATCTCAATTTTGATAGACCAGGCAGGAGTGTCTAATCGTATTTGCTATTAAATTTATTTGTGATTGGCAAGTTTTTACTTCATATCGATTCATGAATGAAACCCACGAAGGTTAAATAATAACAGTCATTATTACAATTGATGAATATAAGAATTTTTAAAGAGGAACAATGGATGTATAATCGTTAGTTCAGTGGACGTGTAAAAGTCGCTGTTGAATAATGCCCTTGAATAATGAAGGAGGTTCCCACAATAATCAATGAAGTTGATGAATTAATAAGTGGAGGATTTTTGTGTGTAGTTTGGAAGATTTTTATGCCATATATATGAAGATATATGATGAATTTTGGGTCAATTGTTGTGCAATTTTGTGCGTTATAAGCGAAGTATTTTCCCGCTGAGTGTATTGTTCTTGTTCTTTGAAAGATTATTCATATGAAGATACTGTTAAAATTAACAAGAGTGTTAAATAATTTGAGATAAAGATTTTGAATGCAGGTTACCGTCACAAATATTAATAATTATTATTAAACCTGAATTTGACAGTTAAATATAACTAACCCTCATTGGTCGATTATATCACCACGATTTAAGTAATTATCAACCGGATAAACGTGTGGTTTAATGTATTTCTTGTATAAATAATATAAACAATATAATATTGTAAAATAATTTTGTAAATATCTTTGTTAAATAATTTGAAAAGATAGTGATTAATACAGGCGTGTATAAAATTTTCAATTGTCATTTGACATTGTTATAAACAATTTATTATTGTTATAAATAATTAATGAACTTTTGTTATTAACATTTAGAGTTTTTTTTTTATACTCTAAACAACGCTAATTAAGCAGGTGGCTTGAACAATTAATCATGATTTGGGATTGTTGGAGTAATCCACTGGTGTTTGAATGAAGCATGTAAGACATTTGCGTGATAATATTTCAGTTGAGATGTGAACATTTACGTGTTTGAAAAGGAGAGCCGAGCTCTGAGGTAACACGCTTATGCTAGGGTTGAACGAAAGGGAGTCCACTTTGACGGTGCAGGTGCATTGCAGCTGGCCCGGACAACTGTGTTACAGAGGCCAAGGACGTTCCATAATAGCCTTGTGGCTATAAATAAATTGTGAAGTATATAAACACGCAAAACAATTGATATATGTGTCTCATCCCAAATCCCGTTTCCATTTCAAGTGCATTATTATTCTTACGTTGCTATGAGCTTGAGAAAGCTGAAACATTATATGTAGAGAATGCAGGTCCTACAGGAGGACATGGTTATGTGGTCGATGGCTTCTGATTGCCACGTTAATTTTGTTGTTTCATTTTTGTTGAAATCATTCTTTTTGTGAAATAAATTATTGTGCAGTTTAAAGTTTCTCGTCTTCGTTCTGGTTCATTTTAAATATCATGGTGGAGGTTATTGTGTGGGCATACTTTTAAGTGATCCAGTTGACAACCCAGTCCCCGAGATAAATTTAAGAGGTAATTAAAGGTAAGTATGAACCCCCGTATATTTTGGTGTGTTCCACAATAATTTTCTTGTTAACTATTGTGCTCTAATCTCGATAGTATCTGTCAGTGCCATTTTCATTGATGTAGCTGTGCCGGTGCGTTTGATTATTGGCAATCCGATTGAGGGGGCGGATATCTGACAGCCTACTATCCGGATATCGGGTACAGTAGGATTGGCGCCGCAATTCGGTGGGGCTCGATTGTCTCGATTGGCACGATCAGCAAAACATTGGATTACCAAGTTATCGATGTCAAAGGGATTGTGAAGACTCAAATAAAGAGGTTGATTCTTTGTTAGATGTCTTAGCCAATTGTAGAATTTGAGAGTGTGATTATATAGGGAATTAAATGTTGTGTTGTATTAGGAAAATTACACTCAGAAAAGATCAGATCTTATACGACTTGAAAGAGGTTAAATAGGCTGGAAACTTTGAAAAATCGCCTATGATCTGGAATCTTATTTTATTTGACCGGCTTATGACATGTATAGTCATATTAAAGATAAAATTAAACTATTTGGATTATAAATGTAAATTATTTGTGTTAGGATATTTTAAAATGAACCAAAGAAACTTGAACATGTGCTTGACTTTATTTCAACATGAAGTGTCTACGAAGGTTAATTATAAGGTAATTATAAGTTAGATTTAAGACAGAAAATTGCTCAAATTTATATATGGTGAAAAATGTTGCTCACATGTTGTTATTTTGCTCTGTTTGATGTATGTCCCTAAAGCAGTTTATTATTGAAATATTATTGAAATGGCAGATGAGAGTTTGAGGAAGATATTGGAGGAGATGTCCAACAGTTTGTCGGCTAATTTGTCTATTAGGCTGGATGAAAGTGCAAGAGAAATGAAAGCTAGCATGAATGAAAGTGTAAAGGAGATGGAAGCTAGGAATACTAGTCGAATGGAGGAGATGGAAGCTAGGAATGCTAGTAATTTGTCTATTAGGCTGGATGAAAGTTTGAAAGTTCTTCAGACCAGTTCTGCAAACTTAGAAAATAATATGTCGCGTTTACAGATCAATACCCAGGGAATCGAGAATGCTGTAACTGACATGCGCACAGACGTGTCCAATGTCCATAAAGATTTATCCAATGTGCATAAAGATGTGTCTGATGTTAAAAATGATGTGTCTAAGGTACAAAAAGATCTTACCATGTTGAATCTTGATGTTGCTAATGTCCGGGGCGATATTTCATGTGCTAGAGCTGAAGTAATTGTTGTAAGGAATGATGTTGCTACTGTACAGGATAAAGTAGAAGAAGTTCAAAGAGAGGTTAGTAATGTTCGAACTGATGTATCAAATGTTCAAGTAGACATCAATAATATTCATTCAGATGTTAACGATATGCAAAGAGATATCAATAAAATACAAGTAGAAGTCAATACTGTTTTTGTAGACATTGCTAAAGTTCAGACTGATGTTAACAAAGTTAGGGAGGAAATTGAAACTTCAAAAACACTTTGTACGCGTAACATTAGTGCATTAACAACTCGGTTAGTTGACGAGTCTGTCAGGACAACAGCTTCTTTAGCTGGTTTAAAATACGATGTAGAGGTCATGAGAACCCAAGTATTAGATCACAATCGTTTACTTAAGGAGGACATCGAAGTAGATATTGCAGAAATGTTAACTGCAAATGTAACAGTGTGGAAAGATGAATGGAACAGGTCAAGTGGGGAACATGTAGATCAGATTCAGGAACGAATTGAAAGAAAACTTGCCAGTACACAAGTAGACATTAATAACGAAGTAGTTCAGATTAGGAAAGACTTGAATGTAAGGATGGATTCGCTATCCGAAAAGCAGGTAGAGGATAGAACACAGATAGGTCAGGACGTGCAAACATTAAAGGAACAAATTCATAAGGTTGTCTCTGATGTTAACGAAACTACGAGCAAGCTGCAGAATTTGAAACTAGGAGAAGCTAGCATGATGGAAACCTATAAGGAAGAGTTGATTAGGAAAGTCATCACGGAAATCACAGACAAGGATACCGAAGGATTGACTGGTGAAGAGGAGAGAAATTACGTGAGAAGAGGTAACCTTAATACAGAAGAGAGAGATATTAATCCTGAGGAACGTATATCGAGATTCAGGGAAGAAGAAGAGGATCGGAATATTGAACCCGAATGGAAGTATCGTGATAGTGGGAGGAATTATATGGATTCATATCCGAGAAATGTGACAGTCATCCGGAATTTTGAAGACAAACCTCAAAAATTTAGCAACACTGATAGTCTCACACCGATCGAATATATCAGGAATCTTAAAGACTATTTCATAGAAGCCCACATTCCTAGAGAGAGAGAGATGAGAATCGTAGAAAGATTTCTAGCTGGAGGACCCCTCGAATGGTTTAGAGCATTTCGGTACACTTTCAGCAATTTTGACGAATTTGCAGAGGCACTGATTAAACGATTCTGGTCAATAGAAGCTCAGAATTCACTAAGAGCTGAGGTATACTCGAGGAAGTATTCAGGTACTCTTCCAACACGGTACGCTGATTTCTTCACGAGTCAACTATCACGCTTGAGATTTTTGCAACCCCCATTGTCAACAGAGCAGTTGATAGATGCGATTTCACGTATGCTGCCTGTGGAGGTAAGAAGACTGATCATATCGTCAAACATTAGAGATTTGACAAGTATGGACGAATTGTTGAGAAGGCTTGACTACACGAGTCCAATGCCAAATTTGGTACAAAAAGGTCAGAGGCACGAATTCAAAGACGTTAATACGGTCTACATGGATCAAGTGCAACAAACTGATAAGCCTGAGGAAGGAAAAACTGAAAATGTAGGTCCTCACAGGAATAATTATTTCCGCAACCACAGATCCCAAGGTTACCGTCCATATCAGCAAAGACGAGGCTGGAATAATAATAGAGGGAATTACAACAACGGAAGAGGTAGATACTACAACAATGGTTATAATCGAAATTATAACAGAAATAACCAGTACCAGAATCAGAATTTTCAAGGTCAGGTTATGACACCCGACAAGTATCAAGAAAGAGAGAAGGAAAGTCAGCAGTATCTGAAGGAATTACGAGAAAAGGAAGCTGAAAATCAAAAGAAAAGACAGGATGTAGTGAACGATCCTGGTCCTTCTACAGGTCAGCAGGGGAACTTTGAGATTGGTAACACACAAAAAAAAAAAACGCCGATTTCTCAACGACAGTGAGAAACCATGAATACATTGCCACACCACACCTGATTACCATTAACGAAATTTACGAAGTAACTGATGAGGATTTATTAGAAGAGAGGGGAATCGTCAAAGAGGAAAGACCATGTGCATTACCTATTATTTCTGTACTGATAGATGGCCAACAGTATAAAGCTCTTATGGATACTGGTGCAATTATTTCTATCATTTCTGATGAATGCTATCAAAGTCTGTTAAAAGGAGAAAACATGACAGTTTTACCAGTTTCTACCGTCAAAGTGAGAGGAATTTTCCAAGACAAGGCAGTGAAATGCAAGATCCAAGTGTTGTTGAACTTTGAAATTAATGGAAGGAATTATGAACAGATCTTGATTGTGGTGAACAAGATCCATTTCGATATTGTGCTAGGAATCGATTTTATATCGAAAGTTGGAGCCATTATTGACATGAAGAATAGGATTATTAGCTTTAATGATGGCTACATGATCACAGAAGAGATAGAAGAACAGGACGTGAAAAACAGTCTGGAGATAGACCTTAGGGAAGAGATTTTAAATACCATTATCAACGAAGTGGAGAATCTAACAGAAATACCCAGTAGAAAAACTGAAGGATTTGAAGAAATTCAGGGGGAATTTGAGGATTTGATAAAGGAATTCCAAGATATTTTTGATGAAAAGCCTGGATTGATTAAAGACTATAAGTATAAGATAAGGCTGACCGACGAAACCCCTTACCAAAAGAGAATATACCCCATACCTGAGAAATACTATCAAGAAGTACGAGGGTTGATCAGAAAAATGGAGGTAGACGGGATTATTAAAAAACAGGCGTCGTCTTACATAAACCCCATCACTGTGGTGAAGAAAAGTAATGGTCAGATACGTCTTTGTCTCGATGCTCGGACCATCAACTTGAAGATTCTTCCAGGAAATGACCGACCACCTAAGATTAGAGATCTGCTTCGAAAATTCAAAGGGAGAGCATGTTTCAGTGTTCTTGATTTGACATCTTCGTTTTACCAAGTTCAACTGGAAGAAGAAAGTATGCAGTACACTGGATTCTTATTTGACCAGACGTCATGGGTCTTTGTGAGAATGCCTTTTGGAATGGTCAACAGTGGACCAGCACTTATTCGAGCACTTGATAGCAAGCTCACTGACGAAGTAAAGGAAAATGTAATCTGCTACATTGACGATTTAATTGTATCTTCACCCAACGCCGCAGAACATTTAGTGCATTTGAGAAAGTTGTTTGAAAATTTAAGGGAGGCCAATATCAAGGTCAATTATGGAAAATGCCAATTCTTGAAGAAGGAGATCAACTACTTGGGGCATACTATTGATAAGGACGGATATCACCCAAACATGCAGAAAGTAGATGCGATCACAAGGTTCCCAAAGCCAACTAAGGTGAAACAAGTCAGAGAATTTGTAGGCGCATGCCAATTCATTAGCAGCCACTGTCCGAGATATTCTGAAATTATGGCTCCTCTGTATGATTTACTCAAGAAAAATAATAGATGGAAATGGAGTACCGCAGCAGACGAGGCTTTTGAGAAAGCAAAGGAGATGCTCAGAAACAACGTCAAACTGGAGTACCCAGACTTTGAGAAGGTGTTCTATATTGAGTCGGATGCATCAAGAATAGGCATTAGTGCAGTCTTATACCAAAAAGACGAGGCAGGCAACAAGCACTACATTGCGTTCACTAGTCGGAAGTTAAAGAAACACGAGGAAAACTACTTTACGACAGAACTAGAAGCGTTAGCTTTTGTAACAGCTTTGCAAGCTTGGAAAAAAATGTTGCTGGGACATAAGGTTATCATTATTACAGATCACAAAGCACTTCAGTTTATGCTGCAAACTGACATGTCTAGTGATAGATTGACACGTTGGGCTTTGTTCACCCAACAGTTTAATGTCACTATCATCCATCAGCCTGGGAAAGATAACTTACTGGCTGATGCTTTATCACGTAACCCTATCAAAAATGTGCAGATACACCATGTACAATTGGAGCAGCAAGATCAAGAGACCGTTAGGAGGTTAGCCCGAATCGGTGTGTCACAGAAGAGACACGCTCCAATCAGGAAAATGTACAGGTTCCTTAAGGGTTACATGGACAATACTGATGTTGACTAAGCAGCTACACAGAGAGATTCACGACACTTTGTCTTGAGTGGAGACATCGTATGTAAGTATGCTGACTCTGCGCATACAAAGCTTCGAGTAGTCGTGCCACCTAAACTTGTTGTCAATTTAGTGTGGGTAGCTCATCACGCAACTGGACATGCGGGTTTAGATAAAACTCTTGATACTCTTAAAGAGAGGTTTATTTGGACTAACATGCGTTCCAGCATTGCTAACGTCATTCGTTCATGTGATAAATGTCAAAGAGCAAAGTATGCTTCCGCTCTATTAAAAGGAAAACCTAAGGCGATGATTCCCTCTAAACCGAATGAACTCATGGCGACAGACATATTTGGTCCTTGTCCGAAGGGATATCAGGGTAATCAGTATCTGTTGGTTACCGTGGATGTCTTCTCAAAATTTGTAACAATGAGTCCCATGCAAAAAGCTAACACGAGGAACGTTGTAAGCAGACTGGAACATGCTGTATTTCCAAAAGCTGGTAAACCAGAATATCTACTTTCGGATCATGGAGCTCAGTTTACGTCCTTAGAATTTGCTGCAGATATGGAAAGGCTTGGTATTAAGCACATATTTTCAAGCGTGCGATATCCGGAATCGAATTCTTCGGAAAGATATATGGCCGAATTTTCGAAATTCTGTCGAATTTTCTGTCCGAATGATCATTTTGGTTGGGTGAGATTTGTACCCCTTATTGAGGAATGTCTAAATTCTACAGTGCAGGAGAGCACAGGAGAGGTGCCAATGAGACTTCATCTAGGAAGAAACCCAGAAAGGCCGTGGGACAATCTTTTTAACCACGTTCCTAGAGATCCCGACTTAGGAAGGCAGCAGAGAATAGACAGAGCGAAGGAACAACTCCAGAAAGCAGCACAAAAACGACTGAAAAGAGTAGCTGGAAAACGTTTTGGTGCTCCCTTAGAAATTGGAAATCTGGTATTATTACGCAGACCTGTCAAGGCTGACGTAGGTAAGAAAATCTATCCCAAGTTTGGAATAGTATTCATGGGTCCGTTCAGAATTACGAATGCTTATGGAAACAACTGCATACCTGCCAACTTTTGAAAAGGGCTATCAGTAAAACTCACGCGCGACAAAAAAATCTAAGGATTTTCGACATATCCCGGCTTGACGAAAATAATAATACTTCTGGGCTACAAAATACAATAACTCATGCTTTAAACAGGATACTTCAATGAAATCATATCTACTTACATAATTTGTAGATGAACATAACAATCAAGAAGAAATCCATGTTAATCAGCAGCAGGCGTGGTGAATATTGGTTTGGAGCAGACATAACAGGACTTCCTCGATAGATTACGCTGATATACGATAATTGAAAAAGGCTTTAAACAATAAAACTTGTTTAACGTAACACAGGCAAGAAATAATATAATACACACTGCAAATCACATGCTAGTTCGACTTTTAAGTCATGGTTGTGGCCTTTTTAGCTTCCTGCAAACAGTCTTGAGAAAATGTTTTGTCATAACAGGGACCAGAACTCCTGGTCTTCAAAATAGAAATAGACTCCAGAGATTCATTGGACATGGATGACCTGAACTGTGTTCTATTTTTCTTCACAAGGCTAAAAAAAACGTTCACATTCTGCATTGCTATGGGGTATGGTGAGAATAGAGAGCAATACTCTAGAAATTCGGTTATACTTAAGAAGTCCATCGGCTCCACGAATTCTTGATATTTGTGTCCAACTGGAATCACTTGCAGCATCTTGATGTGCAGCCAAAGTGTCATCTACCTGAAGAGCTGTGAACTGCCTCTGAAGCTCATTCACCACCTCATCTGTAGTTTCATTCTCTTCCTTGCATAACATGATAGGAAACTTTTCCAAGAAAAAACGAATGGAAGATAACTGTGCATCTTCAATTTTGTCTAACCTAGCAACTTGAGAATTCTTTAACACGTCATCCTTGAGTGGAAACTTGTTGATGATGTAGTCACAGGCAGTATAAAAGTAGTGTCTCACTGATGAAAAGAAAAGGGATTTATCTGTATCCGGTCCGTTCTGAAGGCACTTAACAACTTCAGATGATGCATTTTTTGCCATTTACAATACATGTCGTTTTCGTGCGACCACAACTATATTTCTTTGCAACTTCTGATGTGGGAAACATCTTAAATAAAGCACCAGCATGATCAGCCGCACTTAAGGGCACATTGTGCTCCACCAAAAAGGAAGTAAACAGACACTCGGCCCTAATTACGTCATTGTCAACGTTTCCAGACTTAGCAAAAAAGGTGTTGATTTTCTTGCTATCTTCCTTCGATTTAACATAACTAATGTGTTTACCGCACTTCACATGATTACTTAAATCGTTTTTTCCACCATGTGCAATATTAATATCACACCCACATACCGTGCAAAAGGCAAATTTTTCTCCCTTTTTTGATTTTAGTATGCACGGAAAATCAACCGAGTATGATTCTTTAAATGTCTGGAAGTACTGTTTCTTGTTGGATTTGTTCATTCTCGATATCTACTAAAACATCGAAAGGAACCTGGATCACTGAACGCCACATAAAATTATAACATAAAACACTTAAGACAGCCAACACTTCATTAAAACATGTCAAAACACACAAAGTCTTAAACCACGATGCCAACCTCGTGAAGAAAGAATATGCACATGGTAGAAAGAAAAAAAAACACACACACACGTGGAACGAATGTAATTAGTCCAAGGAATACAGGAAACTGCGAAGCACGAAGTTATAGCACAAAAACTCGACCGCTTCATTAAAATATGCCATAACCTTAAAAGACGAAAACATTCAAGGAACGCCAACTTCGTGAACAATGAACAACTAACGTGGTCAAAGAATATGGTTTAAATCGCAACGAGCGAACGGAGCGGAACAAAGAATATGCGAAGCAGAGCCTGTCGACACCTAAGATTCACATGGAAGAACGGTTATCCCGGCTTCAAATTCAATTACAAATGACGACACAACCATCACACGGTTATAAGTACGAATCATATCAAAGAACGACTTATCGACTATCGTGGACTTGCCTTCGACCCACGCAAACAATCGATTGTACGGAAGTGGGCGGTATTATCGAATGTAAATTATCGTTTCAAATTTTTTCCGCGAAATCGTAAAATGACACCGTTCATCCGTAAAACCGTAAAATGCTGCAATTTCCGTAAATTTTACGGATAAACCGTAAAAGTTGGCAGGTATGCAACTGTTATAAACTTTACGATGATGAGAATAATGTCGTTTATGGCAAGTTCAATGCTGGGAACTTGAAGAAATATTATCCAAGAGTAAGCCAATAATAATTCAATTTCGTGTTCAAGTGAATTGAGATATTTATAACACAGAGTTTAAAAACAATTTACAACTGTTTTTAAAACGTGGTGAAGGGAGAATGCCCCCGGAAATTGAATTATATTGAGACCACGATGGCTGTATTGGCAAATATGAGTAAAGTTATGGATGTCATAGGTATGACGAGGATATTCATGACGTAGGCACGGATGACGCAGATTTCATGCCAGTAGGCTGATTGAACTGAGATTCTTGGTGACGTCATGATTTTGTTCGAGAAAGATCCGAGATTTACGACGCAGTCGCAGGAAACAAGGTATTGTGCTAAGGAAGAAGCTACGCTATTGGAGGAGAGACTCGAACCAATGAACGATAGTTTGGAAGGAAGACTGAGATTGCTGAAACTACGATATTTGATTACTTTTGGCATGCAGATTTGTAGAAAACTATTTTCAGTTATGGCATTGATTTGGAATTTTGAAGAAATTAATTTTGAGTTTTTGAAATTTGAAAATCCGGCAAGTATAGCCAAAGTTAAAATTTCCAGCAATGACGCAGCAACAGGCTATGGAAGGGATGGATACGCCCCCTAAGAAGTTGATAAAAGGTCGTGCACAGGAGAGAGGAGCTCTCAGATCTCATATGTCAGATCGCATATATATTTCTGGTGATATATAGTTATTTTCAAGTGATTCAGTGAAGTAAGTTGACTTTAGCGTGGTTAAAGCCCGGCGCATCGAACTCGGAGCAGTTCCATTTTACGCTGCTCAAAACTAGGTGAAGTTGAAACGCTCACATTAACGTTTCCACCAGTCAAGATATCAAGCATTAACTTCAGCCTGTATTATAATTATATTGGGCAGTATAACATTGAGGTGTGTAGAAGATTTGAACAATTTCACAGTTATACTTCGAAAGATATTGGAACTTTAAGGCTGCCAACAAAAGTGATTTTCTCGCCACAGGAGAAACACTTTTAAATTCCACATTATACACTACGGCTGACACGTGGAGTGCAACACTGATATTGGAGAATACGTTTGGTATTGTAACTTCTTACCAGCCCTTCTTGGGCGACTGATTTAAAACTTCCCAAAATCATCCTCCTATTTTTGATCGGAAGTACTTCATCATATACCACACAATTGAAATGGCAGGGTCGTGGAGTGTTGGACACACATTTGGTCAACCTAACTGGTATCATTTGGGCGTTCAACTATTAGGTGTAATTCCCTATAAAGAAAACTAATTATAACCTTCAAAATATGTGTATTAATATCAACTTTAAACATATGGCGGGGACTCTCGTCGAACAGACTATGGTTTACTATCTTCTCTCCTCGGCAATGACGAAAACATGTGACCCAAAATGAATGTTGGAATATAAAGATGTTTGTTACTCACTCATCGACGATCTAGCAGATAATCTACGAGACATGCTCGATAGATCAGTTCTCCCCAGCATTTCTAAGATTTTCCACACGTGGTTTGAGGTTAGAGATGTTTACTGGTTTACATAGCCACATCTCTGCGAGAGAAATGAATGTGCTTCCGTACCCAACTTGAATTGTGCTAACAGAGATAACATCGTTGTGATATGTAGCCGTTTCGAGTACATTCACAAGCCATTCTTTCAACAAAACTGTTTCTCCAAATAGGCCTACGCCAAATTACGAGAACGCGACCTTTCCAATCAGACGCTACAATAGAAGTGAAGCCCCGCTTGACGAAAAACCCACCGCTCATCTTGTAAACACATGTTTTCGTCTTTCTCCGCCAGGGTCATGATACCCTCCAACCCATACAAAATACACCAATAATCTCGAACCCATGTATATTTCTTACAACTCGTGGCGCGAAACTCTTCTCTGACGTCAGAACCTTACACAATTTACACAAAGCTTTCTTCAAGACAAGGGAAGTTATTCTCGGCCCAATCTAAATTTGGCCTAGAGTTTCCTGCTGTTGCAACATCTTGTAGCTTACCTACACAATCCGCTGTCTTGTATACTGACATCTCCCATACAAATTAAATGAAATATTCCTGACTGAGTCCCCGAGATACACAAGATATATATACACTAAATAAAATGAAATTCTACAACCTAAATGATGATGATGAACAAGAAAAGAAATGGTATGAACAAATTACCCTAACCTGACTTCTCTTGCAGTCAACCAAATAAGGGTTTGGGAACATTGTGACCGGAACAGTCACAATACGCCCCCATGTGATTCACACGGGTGAAACAAGTGTGGATCACAAACACTCAAACAAGCAACGCACTGAAAACACAAAGAATTACACTATTACATAAATAAACCCTGGAAGACATATATACATACACACTTGTCAAATTTTCACACATTCTCACTCTCTCGAATGTCTTATTGTGTCCATTTCCTAGCCTCACTGATTTCTCTCAAGTGTCTTAGGTCTACCACTTCATTTTCTTCGTCTCATCATGAGACCCTATCGCTTCACAAGCCATGGTATTTGCCTGCACAGGCCTTATCATACCATCTATCCATCTAACACTCGATGCCACTTTGCTGGTTAGCATTCTTCGTCACATCTCTTGAGTTTTGTCATGCCATCACGTTATGTTGACTGATTCTCTAAGAGTCCATGCCATATTATTTTACAGAGTGATATCTACGGAGATTCCTAATATTATGTGTACTGACAGACTTACCATCCTGGTCCGTTAAACTATAGGCACACTCACCAATACGTTTAACCACCTTAAAAGGCCCCTGAAATAGATGAAAAAACTTCCCTATCTCCTTATCTACAGCTGAAGACGGATATGGAACCCTCAGAAGCACCTGATCGCCTACTTCAAAAGAATCAAACTTTACCCGCTTCTGCTGGCGCCTACGCTTATTCCCTGCCTTGATTAAGTTGTCCCTAGCCAGCTGGATACAAACATCCTTCCCAATCTCCTCTCCCGTGACCAAACCTAGCATTCTAGCAAGCTCATTGGTAGGCTTCCTACCATACTGAATTTCATAGGGAGTGCATTTTACACTCTCATGGAACGTACTATTGAACCATCGTTCAATATCTCCTAACTTGGAGAACCACGCATTGTGGCGATTGCTCACATAGGTGCGAAATACTCTCCCTAATTCTCTCATAACTCGTTCGGACAAATTCCCTTGAGGATATCGAATAGATGAGAATATGTGCTTGATACCCAATTCACTCAACTTGGTTTTCCAGATCTTTGAGGTGAATTGACTACCGTGGTCTGATAGTATCCTGAGAGGCACCCCAAACTCAGGTACATACTTATCAGTGATCTGTAGGACACAACCCTTCCCGGTCGCTTTTCTCAGGGGATACAGTTTGACGAGTTTACTGAATGCGTCAACAACCACGAAGATATACTGATATCCAAACTGAGCTTTAACCAATGGACCATACAGATCGACACAGAGTAAATCCCTTGGTTTTTCTGTGATCACCATTTGCCGAGGTCCCTCAAGAAACCTCGTTGGGCATTTACACCGTTGACACGAGTCACAACTTGCCAGAACTTTCCTAATCTGCCTTCCCATGTTCTTCCAAATGAAATGCTGCTGAACAGCAAAAAGAACCTTGCTTGATCCAAAATGCCCTAAAGCCTTGTGATGATACCAAATCATCGTTACCTGCAATGAGCTTGGCACACACACTCTCCAGGCACCTTCATGGCACAGCCTAGCCAAGAAACCACACTCCAACTTGTACCAATACTTTCCAACCTTAATTCTACTATCCACATCCATACCTCTCAACTGAGTCAAGATATCACCTAAGACCTCATCCTTCTCCTGCTCTACAAGCAGATTCCTTAAGCAGCGTATCTCATAATCACACTCGCTTACCTTGGTTACGCAGATAACAACACCTTCCTGTACCTCCAGTACCTGATGACCCTCATCACCCCCAATGTTTCTACTCATGAAGTCAGCCACAATGTTCTCAGTACCCTTAATATGCCTTACCTCAAAGTTATATTCACTTATAGCCAATATCCACCTTGACATCCTGTTCGAAGTGAGCTTGCAGGATCCAATAAAAAGTAATGCATGATGGTCAGTCAGTATCTGCAACTTACTGCCCAACACATAACTCCTAAACTTCCCTAGAGAGTATACGATTGCTAACATCTCTATTTCAGTAATTGTATATCTCTTCTCCGCCATGCTTAGCCCTCTGCTTGCTAATGAGACAATCCCTAGATTGCCCTCACTATCCTCCTGACACAAAATGCCTGAGATGCCTTGCATGCTCGCATCAGTCATCAAAATGTAGGGACAATCCAGACGAGGATACCTAAGCATGACAGTCTCTACAAAGCCTCTCTTCAACTCCTTAAAAGCCTCATCGTGCACCTGGGTCCATACCCACTTAGTACCCTGCTTCAGCAATTCCCTAAACGGTTCTACAAGACAGGAATATTTAACTACGAATCTACGAAAATAATTGAAAACCCCTAATATTGACCTCAATTGTTTGGCGTTACGTGGTGTAGCAGTGTTGTGAATCTTGTCTAATCGTGACTGTTCGGGAGACACCCCTTGTGTTGTGATAGTATGCCCTAAAAATGTGATTGATGTTGTGCAAAACAGAGACTTCTTAAGTTTAATTGTAAATCCCCCGTCCCTTAATTTCCCCAAAACAATGTCTAAGTGATCCAGGTGTTCCTTTAATGTGTAAGATGCAACAATTAAATCATCTATGTACATTGTCACAAACTCGTGTGTGTCCCTCCCTAACACTAGATTTAAGGCCCTAATCAACGCTGAACTGCTGGTCTTTGTTCCGAAAGGAACGACCCTGAATTGGTACAAACCACTCTTAAAGCTAAACGCAGTCAACTTCCTGTCCTGTTCTCTCAACGGTACCTGCCAAAATGATGCACTCAGATCCATAGTGGAAAACCATTGCTTACCATTGAATTTCTGAACCAGTTCCTCAACACATTCTGGCCTCTGTTGGTCCCCAGATATCCTACAATTGAGCTGCCTGGCATCAATACACAACCTGACCGAGCCATCACTCTTCCCAACCACAACTAAGGGATTCAGATATGCACTAGTTGAAGGCTCAATAATACCCTGATTCAGCATAATGCCTATTTCTTTCTCCACAGCATCAGCAAATTTGTGAGGTATCGGGTACTTGGGTCCTGAAAATGGAGAATGATCTACAATTTCGAACTGATGCGTATAGACATGTGTTAGCCCTGGCTTGTCACTGAAAACTTCTTGGTTTAGCTCTAAAACCTCTAACAACTTATCCCTCTCCTCAACACTTAAACCACTCTTATCCACAGCCTGCTGGAGTTGATCACACTTATCACCCTCCACAGCAATGTGACATAAATCCACAACTTCCTCCTCATCGTCAGCCTTACCTTCTGCCATATCCCCTACAGTGACCTCAGTAACACATGCCTTTACTGTCTTATCTACACTCTTGCATTTCATTCTCATCTCCTGGCTTATATTCCCCCTCACAAAGTTGATGACACCCCGGTCAAAATCAATAACAGCACTATGCTCGTTAAGCCAGTCTATCCCCAAAATCATTTCATAAATTAGGTTAGGAATTACCAAGCAAGTCTTGTGGTCAACTTCATTACCAAACCTCATGGGCAACAATACCTGCTTTCCCACTCTTTGGGATTTATTACCAACAGCAGTTACCACATATGTCGACTTAACTGGAATTTCTTCCAACTTACCACCGTCCTTGATTAAAGTATCATAAAATCCCTTACTGATGACACTTCTCTCACTCCCCGAATCCACCAATGCCTGCACTCTCTTACCTAGTATGCTCAACTCAACAGTTGACATAAAAGCCTCCTTCTCCCCGATACATGAGAACTCCTGCTGGTCAGCTAGCAGATCCTCCCGACTCATAGGCATAAAATCCTCCTCACCCACAATAACACACTGCTTGACTTCATTTCTTACGGACTGCCCTACTGACCTCCCTGCACAGCCCGTTCGGAGTTTAAAGCTCCTTGACCACCTTGTTCTTGTCTCCTCTGGTTCACCTGTACTCTTTCGTTACCACCTTCCTGACGCCCCCCACCTCTCTGATAGTTACCTTCCTGTCGCTGTGAATTATCCTGACGCCCCCCACCTCTCTGATAGTTTTCCTGCCTCTGCTGATAATCTCTTTGCTCCTGATTAAATCTACCCCTATTAAACTCCTGATTATTCCCCCTATTGCCCCTAAATTCCTGTTTGACCTCTGGCCTCTCCATGTGCTGCTTGCCTAAAACGTCAAAGCTCGTAAGAAGCTCTTCCAACTCTTCTACCGTCCTTACCTTCTGCATACAAGCTGCCTCCTGAATTCTAGGTGGGAAGTGCTTCAACATGACCCTAACCACATCACTGTCAGAGGTCAGCCCATCCAAATTCTTCCAAATAAGTACATGTGCCAAAAAATATTCTGTCAGGGATACCCCTTCTCTCTCCTTATATTTCCCAAAAGTTAATTTTTCCCTTTCCCTGGACTGTACCCCCTCCCCCCAGAACTTAGCTTTGAATTTATCCCTGAATTCCCTTAAACTATTCATGTTAGGCCTGTATATTTGGAACCATGCTTTCACATCCCCTTGAAATGAGTTAGACAAGATCTCTAACACTGTTTCCCATTCGACAACCCCGTCTTCTAGATCCTTGCTGAATTTCTTCTCAATGGTTTTTAAAAACTCCATAGGGTTGAACTGCCTTGAGTTAAATTGTGGCAGACCAGGGTCCCTGAGTAGCAAACTAGATGGCATCACAACCCTTTGACTCATCGGTCGCTCTTTCAACTCTCTCCTGACCTTTATCAGCTCTTCCTGCAGCTTTTCGTTTTTCTCGGTCAATGCCACCTGCTTCCCTCTCAGACCCTCAATCTCTCCCAACTTATTTTCAACGGCACCTACTCTATCTAAATATTCCCTCTTATTCCCACTTACAGTGTTGCATATCTCATCACACTTTCCCGTTACATTCTGTACTTCTGCCCTTGAACTAGCTATCTCTGACTTAATTTTCGTTATTTCCACATCTTGCTGGTTCTGATGGCCTTCCATTCCTTCTAGCCTACTTGTGATCCCAGCCTGATTCCCCTGCATTTCTGCCCTGATTTCCTCTCCCTGTTTGCTAATTTTCCCACTTAATTCCAGGTTCATACTCTCCATTCTACTATTAAGGACAGACTTATGGTCCCGTATTTCTTTGCTGAGACTCTCTATCCTTGTGTTCGTGGCCCTGTTGCTCTCCTGAATTTCCTTACTTACAAATTCCTTCACTTCTACTATCTGTTTGGTCACTGACTCTACCTTCTCATTTACAGAGCCTACCTGCTCCTTAATTTCCTTACTCATAGATTCTCCTTGCTTCTTAATCTCTTTTATTTCACTCAGTAGCATTTGGATCAAACTATCGTTCATAACCCCCCCATTTACATTTAAGTTACTACCTTCAGCGATCAGCTGCGACCCAGTAGTAACAATGGTAACATATGTTCCCACTGTCTTTTCCACATCTTCCTCACTGCCACTTCCCCCAGTTTCCTGATTACCTGACATTTTACTGTTTGATTTACACACAACCCTTGACCTTAATTCTAAATTGTCTGATGTGGACATACCCCTTAAAACAAAACAAATTACTGTGAACCCTAATACTCCTAAGGTGTCTATCGGCTGTGTGCATATGTGCCCTAATGATACCTGCTAGGTTTCCCTACTCTTGCCCCACGTTGAGGTGCTATGTTGTAACTTCTTACCAGCCCTTCTTGGGCGACTGATTTAAAACTTCCCAAAATCATCCTCCTATTTTTGATCGGAAGTACTTCATCATATACCACACAATTGAAATGGCAGGGTCGTGGAGTGTTGGACACACATTTGGTCAACCTAACTGGTATCATTTGGGCGTTCAACTATTAGGTGTAATTCCCTATAAAGAAAACTAATTATAACCTTCAAAATATGTGTATTAATATCAACTTTAAACATATGGCGGGGACTCTCGTCGAACAGACTATGGTTTACTATCTTCTCTCCTCGGCAATGACGAAAACATGTGACCCAAAATGAATGTTGGAATATAAAGATGTTTGTTACTCACTCATCGACGATCTAGCAGATAATCTACGAGACATGCTCGATAGATCAGTTCTCCCCAGCATTTCTAAGATTTTCCACACGTGGTTTGAGGTTAGAGATGTTTACTGGTTTACATAGCCACATCTCTGCGAGAGAAATGAATGTGCTTCCGTACCCAACTTGAATTGTGCTAACAGAGATAACATCGTTGTGATATGTAGCCGTTTCGAGTACATTCACAAGCCATGCTTTCAACAAAACTGTTTCTCCAAATAGGCCTACGCCAAATTACGAGAACGCGACCTTTCCAATCAGACGCTACAATAGAAGTGAAGCCCCGCTTGACGAAAAACCCACCGCTCATCTTGTAAACACATGTTTTCGTCTTTCTCCGCCAGGGTCATGATACCCTCCAACCCATACAAAATACACCAATAATCTCGAACCCATGTATATTTCTTACAACTCGTGGCGCGAAACTCTTCTCTGACGTCAGAACCTTACACAATTTACACAAAGCTTTCTTCAAGACAAGGGAAGTTATTCTCGGCCCAATCTAAATTTGGCCTAGAGTTTCCTGCTGTTGCAACATCTTGTAGCTTACCTACACAATCCGCTGTCTTGTATACTGACATCTCCCATACAAATTAAATGAAATATTCCTGACTGAGTCCCCGAGATACACAAGATATATATACACTAAATAAAATGAAATTCTACAACCTAAATGATGATGATGAACAAGAAAAGAAATGGTATGAACAAATTACCCTAACCTGACTTCTCTTGCAGTCAACCAAATAAGGGTTTGGGAACATTGTGACCGGAACAGTCACAGTATTACAACGATACATTCGACTATGAAACATTATAATCTTGCAGTGCTTTCAATGATTATAACAGTAGTTGAGATGGAAGGCTAAGGCTTTAATGCAATTGGGACATATATTGATTGGAGTAAAGTAACAGCATGGAACTTCGTTAATCGTCTTTCTACAAAAGCGAGCATGTAGTGAACATCCAACTACACTCATGCATCGTGAATCCATCGCTGAATTATACCAGATAACAGTGGAAATATTTTCATACTCCACAACTATGAATATTTCTGCGGAAATAACTACAATAGACTTCATGGCGAATTCCTGCAAGATCTTCAGGGAACTTTCAAGAGAGGCCAGGGTTGTCCCGGCGCACAAAGAAGAGTTTTGCCAGAAGGATGTTTTTTCGTATCCACGGAGCAGTGCAATTTCGGAGGAGGAAGCAGTTCGATTCTCCGAGGACGCTGATTCCAGGTTCGAGGACGGAGCACATCTTCACGCTGGTGAAATGGAACCAACAGCAGTTTTCTTTGAAAACTTTCCTCTAGATCTTCAATCAACAGATTAGGTAGTCGTGAACGTTTCTTGTATTATTTGAGTCTTGTAGCGATATCTGAGCAACCATTTTTCCCATATTTTTCTGTCCTATCTTTTGCCCCATTTTCTTGATTGATATTTCTGTACTCAGTACACTTCGATGATTTATGCCTTTTTCTTCGATTTTTGAGACATTGCTATGTCATTGGCATACTTAATAATTTTGGATCAGTTGAGACTGATGCTTTAGATTCTTTCAGTAATTTGCATATTTTTGTAGTCACGATTTGACGGTAAAGTTAACGATTTGCTATGGCAGAGTTGAATTCAGACAGCGTGTCACTTTATTAAAGTAATTCTATTCAGTAAATTACTTTGACCAATTTTCTGTCATCCTCAAGAAAGAAGAATAATTAAAAGATTTTAGAGCGTTAAAATCTATTACGATATCGACGATCTTTGAAATACTAGTCGTCTTATGAACATGATTGCAACATAGACATTTATCATTGCATTATAGACAATTTTATGAAATATAACTTTTATTTCGATTTATTGAATACACTATAGTAATGAACATTTGATAGGAGTTTTTCTCAATTATAGATTGGAACAATAATGTTTGCATTCCACAGTCTAATTGTATTCTATTCGACTATTCATGCAGTTTAGATGAACTTTGTTTGAAGATAGTATTTTTATACTGCGTTACTTTGAAGATGTTAATCTCAATTTTGATAGACCAGGCAGGAGTGTCTAATCGTATTTGCTATTAAATTTATTTGTGATTGGCAAGTTTTTACTTCATATCGATTCATGAATGAAACCCACGAAGGTTAAATAATAACAGTCATTATTACAATTGATGAATATAAGAATTTTTAAAGAGGAACAATGGATGTATAATCGTTAGTTCAGTGGACGTGTAAAAGTCGCTGTTGAATAATGCCCTTGAATAATGAAGGAGGTTCCCACAATAATTAATGAAGTTGATGAATTAATAAGTGGAGGATTTTTGTGTGTAGTTTGGAAGATTTTTATGCCATATATATGAAGATATATGATGAATTTTGGGTCAATTGTTGTGCAATTTTGTACGTTATAAGCGAAGTATTTTCCCGCTGAGTGTATTGTTCTTGTTCTTTGAAAGATTATTCATATGAAGATACTGTTAAAATTAACAAGAGTGTTAAATAATTTGAGATAAAGATTTTGAATGGAGGTTACCGTCACAAATATTAATAATTATTATTAAACCTTATTAAACCTGAATTTGACAGTTAAATATAACTAACCTTCATTGGTCGATTATATCACCACGATTTAAGTAATTATCAACCGGATAAACGTGTGGTTTAATGTATTTCTTGTATAAATAATATAAACAATATAATATTGTAAAATAATTTTGTAAATATCTTTGTTAAATAATTTGAAAAGATAGTGATTAATACAGGCGTGTATAAAATTTTCAGTCATTTGACATTGTTATAAACAATTTATTATTGTTATAAATAATTAATGAACTTTTGTTATTAACATTTAGAGTTTTTTTTTTATACTCTAAACAACGCTAATTAAGCAGGTGGCTTGAACAATTAATCATGATTTGGGATTGTTGGAGTAATCCACTGGTGTCTGAATGAAGCATGTAAGACATTTGCGTGATAATATTTCAGTTGAGATGTGAACATTTACGTGTTTGAAAAGGAGAGCGGAGCTCTGAGGTAACACGCTTATGCTAGGGTTGAACGAAAGGGAGTCCACTTTGACGGTGCAGGTGCATTGCAGCTGGCCCGGACAACTGTGTTACAGAGGCCAAGGACGTTCCATAATAGCCTTGTGGCTATAAATAAAATGTGAAGTATATAAACACGCAAAACAATTGATATATGTGTCTCATCCCAAATCCTGTTTCCATTCCAAGTGCATTATTATTCTTACGTTGCTATGAGCTTGAGAAAGCTGAAACATTATATGTAGAGAATGCAGGTCCTACAGGAGGACATGGTTATGTGGTCGATGGCTTCTGATTGCCACGTTAATTTTGTTGTTTCATTTTTGTTGAAATCATTCTTTTTGTGAAATAAATTATTGTGCAGTTTAAAGTTTCTCGTCTTCGTTCTGGTTCATTTTAAATATCATGGTGGAGGTTATTGTGTGGGCATACTTTTAAGTGATCCAGTTGACAACCCAGTCCCCGAGATAAATTTAAGAGGTAAGTAAAGGTAAGTATGAACCCCCGTATATTTTGGTGTGTTCCACAATAATTTTCTTGTTAACTATTGTGCTCTAATCTCGATAGTATCTGTCAGTGCCATTTTCATTGATGTAGCTGTGCCGGTGCGTTTGATTATTGGCAATCCGATTGAGGGGGCGGATATCTGACAGCCTACTATCCGGATATCGGGTACAGTACCTTGAGAAAGACAGGTAGGCATCGTCAGAGAAATGGGGGTAATCGAAGGGAAGGAAATTATAATCAGAGGAGAGAGAGGAATTGGGATCCAGGTAGAGGAGATAGGTACATGTGGTATGAAGATCATGGGAGAGGAAGAAATAACAATGAGTGTCAGGGGTACGGGAAAAACAATCAACCGGGGAACAGACCACGTGAGGTAGAGCAGGCAAATAGGGGGCGTGGCATGGAAAGGCAGGTTGAGAGAAGCGATAGGCCAGGAAGTTTAAACTTCACCAGGACTCACTATATGGAGCAGGGGGAGAGTCCTTGCATAGTATTCCTGCTCACGCTCTGGAAGAGAAACATAATGTAGAGTATAATGTCAATGTAGGATCTGATAGGTTAGGAGACCAGAGCTGTAGATTAGATTACAGTAAGGCGCAAGTGAAGTTTGGGTGGAGTGAGCAACAGGATTGGGTTAGGTTAGATTATCAGGTTGGTGGTAGAGATTTTGTTAGTGTCGTTGGATGCATTCAGGTGATTAAAGAGGTTACTGAGGAGAAAGAATTAGGTGTCGGCATGGTATCAAGTTGTATTTTGGTCATGAGAGATGATCATGTGATGAGTGATGTTGATCACTGTTGTTTCTGGATCGTGGGAGATGATCGTGTGTCGAGTGATGTTGATCACTGTTGTTTCTGGGTCATGGGAGATGATCGTGAGTTGGGTGATGATGATCACTGTGTGGAGGCAGTTGTTAAAGATACCATGTTGGACGAGGGTCAGAAGTCAGAGGTGCTTGACGTTCTGAGGGAACACAGGGTGGTGTTCTCGGAGAAACCTGGATGTACTCACGGCTACGGGCAGAGTTTTGACATCGCAGATAGGTCTAGCTTGAGCGGTCCTAGGTACCCTATAGCTCATTCTTACATGGAGGTGTTGTTGAGGTGATTGGTCAGATGCTGTATGAGGTTATATTTGAGATTAGTAACAGTCAGTCTGTTAAGTCTTCTTGTGGTGGTGACCATGTGGGATGGAAGGAAGATTGTAGTTTTACGTGACCGTGAATCTTGTGATTATGAGCCACGGGACCTCCGTTTTACGTGGAATCCGAACCACAGGACATGGCATTTCACTTCGAAAACATGTGGGATGGTACCAGTAGGTTATGTTTGGAGGTCGTGGCAGTTAGTAGTTTGCAGGAAGGATTTATTTTTGTGTGCCTCGCAGGATTTTGGGATTTTCAACAAGGGAAGCTGTACCCTAAGAGATTAAATAAATTGATGATTATTGTAATTGTAGGTAAGATGGTTTTGAGACAGCAGGGAAGGGAGGGGGTAAAAATTAAGATAGGTGATCTGGTGTTGTTGCGAGCTGAGCATCTGCTGTCGATAGAGCAGAGTTGCATTCTTGAGGTTTTTCATTCGGGTCCATTTGCTATAGACCGCAGGGTAGGTGCATGTGCCTACAGCTTGACTTCCAACGATGACAAGGTCCTAGGTACATATAACGTTGCTTACCTCAAGCTATATGTCACCTAGAGATCTTGCTCACGATGACAAGACAGGAGTACTAGTGTATTTGTGTGAGGGACAAGGATAAATCTATAGCCTTGTAGTTTAGAGATTGATCCTTGTGGGGGCGTTTGTAACCGAATTTATTCAGTTACAGTAGCTCACCCTCGGGTTTTGCTTCGCGCAGTTAGTTTGGGGTATTTTATTCGTATCTTATTATATTGGGTTAATATGGGGTTGCAGAGGTGTTTTTTATTGTGCCTGTGTGTCTTTGTGGACGGATTCATTTTTGGATGGTCTGGACAACCTAGGATCACTGTTTATTAATTATCGGTTTTTGGATATTTGATATTATAAAATACGGGGTTTTGCGATTTATTACGTTTTGGGAATAAGGATATAAGACTGTATTAAGTAGAAGCATTATTTCATTTTGGTTTGGGGTTAATGGCTTTATTTTTGACCTAGTAATGTTAATGTTAGATTTGTGGCTGTACTATGAAGGTACAAAGAATTGGTCTTTTCGAGTGCTGGATATGTTACATACCCGGAAAAGACAGGCAGTAATTCGGCTTGTGTGGGATTACCTAGGCTATTTATGGCATGAACTCCCATGAACTTCGTGAGGAATACCATTGTGTGACGTCAGTGTGGATTTTGACTGTCTGATGTTCGTGTGTTGACGCGGATGTTCCGCTAGGAGCGGGCTACGCAAAAAATTAGTTCCGGCAGAAACATTGGGGTTATGTAGATCCCTGCGCTGGTGCATAGAATGGCGTGTTTGGAGTTATGAAGGCGTCTTATTGCTTTATTGGCCGAGTCCAAGTCTTCTTGCGCCTCGGGTCGATTTATCTGGCAGGGTCCGGTAATCGTACAGCAGAGACTGTAATTAGACATCCACTGAGCGTTGTGCTATTGGATGACCACATATTTTCAACATTGTTAAGTTCATAGACCATGGGTCGCTGATAATATCACGCCCTGAAGGACAATCATAACCTCACTTCTTCATCTGTTGTGGAAGGCATGGGAGGATGCTGCGGAGTGGAAGTCAACAAGTCTGGCGAGTGTAGATTCGTGCTCAAACAGTGCAAAGTGAAATATGTATACGGGGCTGATATGCCTAAGGTCTGTAATGATCGCAAGTGTTTTGTTGCTCAAGGAACATAAATTCAGTGAACAAAGGTACTGTACAGAAATTATTACAAGTGTATTGAAGGGTATTTTGTGTTGTATATTTGTGTACATATGTGTTAGAACAGCCAATAGATTATCTTTTTAAAATCCATGTGTGTTTATATTCCTGTCTTGCATGAACCTGTACATCAGCAAACGCATGCCAAATGCCCTACGCCTGGGAGAAATGGTTTTCATAGTCGGGGCAACAGCTATGTATTTATTTCTATTTTATTCAGGAAGACCCATATGGTCAACCTTGGCGCCCATTCAAAGTCGGGAAGTAACGTTAAAATCACTTGTGACCTGTATTTAAAGGCAGTAAATTCTGTAGGTTTGTGGTAAATGAGGGTAGTTAAAGTTAAATCAACTCCAGCGAGGAGGTTGAGAGAGTTTCAGCACGCGAGTGAACTCTCTCGAAGATGGGATGAGATGCTACGAACACAAATAAAATACCGTTTACCTGAGGAGAGCTGATGTAAATGACTGTTTCACTGAGGAGGGTTGAGAGAGTAGAGAATAGGAGTGTCACATAATAAATGTTTACGCGAGGTGACTGAATAGTATGGTACCGTAACCGTATAGAGCTTCCACGAGTAAAAATGGCACCGTAACACTAACAATAACAAAATGGCACCGAAGCGTATGCATAGTGAACTTCCGGGCCGCGAATCTCTATTTGATTTTCATTGGCAGTGAATCGTTCGTTCGTGATTATCTTCTTTATTATTTCGGATTGTGGTTTTGTTTTTATGCGTTCAACTTATGAAATAAGAACTAGGTGGTCGGCATCTTATGAATATTCCAAAGACAAGTGTTCCCTAAAAGCGTAATCAGTAACACTTCGCATCAGAGACGACCATAACAAACAGCTTGCCTACGAAGTGTGTGATTTGAACATTCTAAACAGCAGTGGTCTAACATAATTATCTTAGACTACAATAATTAAGTTGGTGCAAATTAAATATGTTATGTGAGAATATTATTATAATTTGCTATCAGGTTGTTATATTAGTATATTATGCATTAACGTGACCCGTTTAAATGCTAAATTGTAACGGAAGCTACGAGTTATAGGCTCTTCGCCGTACCGGTAGGCCTAATATTTACTAACAACGCATCGTTTCTTCTTTAATATTTATTTATTTATTTATTTACATATGTTACGCCCGCATTGGAGCACTTAACCAAAACAAGTATATACATATCTCAAAAACAATATTAAAGATTCAGCTTCTTATTTTTCTTCTTTTCCCAAAACATTTTCATTCTAGTTGACCTTGCCGCTCTCTCTGCATCGCTTATAGTGTAAGTTTTGCGGGTAAAGGTTTTTAAGGGAAGTCGGATGTTCTTGTTTTTCAAGATATTCTTCTCATCTTTGTTAGCAATTTGGGACATTGTCAAGCCGAGTTCATCCAGATCATTTTGAATTTCCATAAACCAAGAGTTCTTTGTTTTACTTTTGAAAAAATAATTAAATAATACTTTTAATTGTCTGGTATCCGGCAGGCGTCAGATATGACAAAAAAAAAAGCAATTCGCCTTTTTCGCATAGTATCGACTATAGACTCTGTTTCTTTATAAACCACTTCATTTGGTAATAGACGCCATTGACCATCCACCAGATGTTTTTTATTAATTATAGTTCTGAGAATTCTTCTATCAATCTTCTGTAATGTGTCAGTAACTGATCGAGTGTTTAACTTGAAAAGTGTTTCACAAGCATATATTGCTTCCGGTTTAATAACTGATTCGTAATGTTGTAATTTGGCATTTAAGGAGAGTGATTTTTTTTTGTAACTAGACCAAGTAATATATTGCGCTTGTCTTAACTTTGTTGTTCTATTTTCGATTGACGCTTTCTCATTCAAATTCCATGTTATAATCTCCCCTAAATATTTAAATTTGTGTACAACTTTAATTTCTTTATTGCTGATCAATGTAATAGCTTGTGTTTCCACATCAAAGGATGCCATTATTTCAGTCTTTTCAAATGAAATTTGAAGTCCTACTTTTGCTGCAATAGACCCAAGTTCTTCAATTTGGTGTTTAGCCTCGTCTATACTGGTTGCAAGCAGTGCAAGGTCATCCGCAAAGGCCAAGCAATTCAGTTTTATATTAGTACCAATCTTTACATTTGGAGGACAAGTTTTGTTCCACTCACGCATGATCTTTTCAAGAACACAATTAAATAATAACGGTGATAGACCATCTCCCTGTCGAAGTCCAGTCCGGATATCAAATGGTTCAGACAAGGTGCCTCGAAATTTAACCTTTGATTTAGTATCTTTCAAAGTAACGCCGATGAGGTTGATAAGCTTTTGATGTAACCCAAATTCCCTAAGGATGTTAAGTAATGACCCTCGATGGATACTGTCATAAGCTTTCTTAAAATCCACAAAAGTAATGACCAAATCCTTTTGTCTCATTCTATGATATTTCATTGTCCATTTCAGACTGATGATCTGATCCGGACAGCTGCGACCTAGTCGGAACCCTCCTTGATATTCTCCTAGTTCTTGATCGAGTTGTTGTTGAATTCTTGTCAAGATAATTCTAGATAGAATCTTGTATGTTACATCAAGCAAAGAAATCCCACGGTAGTTGTTCGGGTCTGATCTATCACCCTTTTTATGAATTGGGTGGATTACAGCCATTCTCCATTCCTCTGGTATTTGTTCCGAATTCCATACATCGATGAGGAGTTTATGGAGGTTGGAGATGGTTTGTTCATTTGCATATTTCCATAGTTCTGCTACCAATGAATTCTCTCCTGCTGCTCTATAATTTTTGAGCCAATTAATCGCTGCACATACTTCAGTCAAGTCAGGAGGAATAATGTTCTGTAAATTTGTTTTATTTTTTGGATTAGGCTCAAAATCAAGATATTTCTTAGGTTCATCAGCATTTAGTAGTTCTCTAAAATAATCTGCTAGAATTTTAGCATTATCAGTATCATTGTGGGCTAGTTTACCTGATTTATCTTTCATTAATAGTGTAGGAGGGCTGTATTTAGAATGATATTGACGAAATGTCCTGTAATAGTCCCTTGTTTTGTGTTGCTTAAAGGAATCATCAATAATTTGTATGGACTTTTTTGATTTTCTCTTTTAATTCTCCTAATTTCTTCGGCAGTTTCCCTTCGAACAATGGTTAATTCTTCTCGCGATTGTGTGGTCCTCTTTTGCTGATCATTGAGCCATGCTGTGTGTCTTTTCCGAATTGCAGCATCACATTCCGCATTCCACCATGCATGCTTTTTCCTTTTCCTAATAGGGGCAATTTCAACAGCAACGGTTTTCAGTGTGTCAACCATCGTTTCTAGCTTGTCACTTAAGAGAGTTTTAGACTTTTCCTTATAGGACACATTATTTATTAAATAACTAGGGTCATATTGCCTTTGCATGGTCGAGTTTGACGATTTTTGTTTACGTCGTGGAGTTAACTTGATCTTTATCTTGGATATATAATGATCAGAGTCAACATCGACCCCACGTAGTACCTTAACGTTATATATTTCTTTGTAGAACTTTTTATCCATTGCAACATGGTCTATCTGGAATTCCCCTAGTGCACTGTTAGGGCATTTCCAGGTCATAAGTTTGTGTGGTCTTCGCTTAAATCTAGTAGTTTCGAGACGTAGGCCATGTTCTTCACAAAGGGTGATTAATCTTTGACCATTCTTGTTAGTGAATTTGTGAGCTGGCCACTTACCTACTATTGGACGAAATTTTCTTTCTTGACCAATTTTTGCATTAAAATCCCCAAGCAAGATTTTAACATGAGTGTCTGGAATGTTTGATATTAGTAAGGTAAGTTCTTCCCAAAAATTGTCCGTTTCATCTCTAAATTTTTTGACATTCTTGTCATTAGTTGGGGCATGAACGTTTATCAAAGAGTATATTTTGTTTGCTGTCCTAATTGTTAAAGTTGCTAACCTTGATGAGTTCGACGAAAAGTCTTCCACTGAATCAATAATACTGGTATGTACTAAAAATCCCATACCAAATTGGGGGACATTTTTCATAACTCGTGGTCCTGGAGGTCCCTTGTAGAGACGGTATCCTCCAGATTCAATGGGGTCTTGATCTGTGTTTCTAAGTTCTTGAAGTGCTGTTATTAAGATCTTGTGTTGGTCCAATATATCGGTTAAATGCTTAAGTTTTCCAATTTTAATTAACGAATTTATGTTTAATGTTGCAAAGAATGAAAATTCCCCATGTTTGTTAATTTTGAGTTTGTATTTGGACTTTCGGGTTTCCAGGCGCACAGACTCACCTGACTCTTCTACGCGGCACCCCACCGTATCCGAATGGTGCCTTGCGGTGGAAGAGTTCATTAGAAGACTGTTCATACTTGAGTTGATTGTCTGGTCTAGGACCCATGATCTGACCGTAGTCAGGGATTACAATTCCAGATGTGATCTGGAAAGGTGATGAATGGAATATGATAGGATGATTGATGAGAAATGGGAGTGTGTTTGGTCCGCGAGAGCTATTTTATTTCGCTCAAGTCCGCCAGCAAAACTGGTGAGGACCCCCCATCCGCCACCTGGGACGCGCCACGTCGGAGTATCACCTCTCCGCCTTCCTACGACAACGTATATTTAATCATTATAATTATAACAGCCTATCTATTAACACTTATTTAACCAAAAATAATCTTATAATTCTATACATATTCCAGGTATTGCAAGAATGCGATATTTGATAGCACATGCGGTTCCACCTTAAAATCCAACCGTGCCTAGTTTTCAGTACCTATGGAAAATATTACCGTAAGTTAATAAACCAAACAACTGGCGACAATTTAAAAAAAAAAATGCTCATTTACTTCTTCACCCTAGTCTACGTAAAGTACCATACAGTAATCACTGAAAGGGTAGGGGGATTATGACCCCAATTTCACAAACATACGAACCTTATTTTGCATTAATTATGGAACCCGAATCCTAATGGAGGTATGGATTGTCTGCATTTAGAAATATGTTAGTCAATAATTTAAAACAAGATGCCAGAAAACTAAATACAAAAAGCTGCGTGCCTACTACAGTGTTAAGTTGCTCCATGAACAAGAAACACTTCACCATGATTATACGACGTGCATACAGTTAAATACAATCATCCAATTGGAGAAACACTTTCTTTGTCACGATCTTATAAGCAATTCAAATATAAACTGCTGTAATTTACGGGAAAATGTGCAACATTTAGAGACTACGAGTGTTGTATGTGGCACAACGTTAGCTGACATTTCGCATCATTAATACATAAGGAATGAACACATGCAGAGCTTTCTCACTGCACACAGCTGAAGATCATATCATTCTTGGTACTTTTTACATTCTCTTAACAACAATAATTTGCTTAGTTACATGCAAGGAAAATTGTAGTACACAGTTGCCATTGCTTCCATTACCTGACTACTAAACCAGAAGCTGGTAATGCATAACCATACACCGGTGGCGCGTCCAATGGCAAATGAAAGATCGAAAGAAAATGTAAGCTCTATAGAAGCCCGGAACAAGGCGATACAATTTTCTACACTACTGAAAATAGTCACAATACCCTTTGTAATAGGAAGCCTCCGTGGCTTAGGCGGCAGCACGCCGGCCTCTCACCGCTGGGTCCGTGGTTCAAATCCCAGTCACTCCATGTGAGATCTGTGCTGGACAAAACGGAGGCAGACAGGTTTTTCTCCGGGTACTCCGGTTTTCCCTGTCAAAATTTCATTCCAGCAACACTCTCCACTATCATTTCATTTCATCTGTCATTCATTTAATCATTGCCTCAGAGGAGTGCGTCAGGCCTCGGCAGCCGGCACAGTTCATATCCTCGCCGCTAGCTGGGGGCTTCATACATTCCATTCCCGACCCGGTCGGAGACTGGAAGCAGGCTGTGGATTTTCATTTTTCACCCTTTGTAATAATGAATAATAATGTTGGGGGCAATGTAGTAATAGATGTTACCCACCCACTATCCCTTTTTATATCGCGACTTTTATAGTAAAATAGGAGGTGTGTCCGCTATTACACGCGTAAATTATGAGACAAATACAGTATTGCTAACCCCGCGCATTCAGTACTGACAGCCTTCCTGTCACTTTGCCCCACTTTTCCTCTCCGCAACCCACGGTCGCCACATAACAAGACCCTACGTTCAACCGCCACACGGCAAGAATTCTGAGCACGCTTCTCACCTACACCCTGTATTTCTAAGGAAACAACGCGAAGGATATGTTGGGAGCTTGGAAAAGCTGAGCTGCGTTGCTAAGTTTTTAGTGTTGTTGTAAATCAACTGATTCGAATAATTCACAGCGCTACACTTCGGACATTATTTCTGTACAATTATACGTAATATATCTTAAAAAACGAGCCTGAGTCAACCCCGAGGACATTCAAATAGAGAAATACGATACTTTTAGATGAATAAATAAATTACACACCGAAGCTACGATACCTTTATCATCGGTATTCAATTCAATAAATACGACAAAGATGGCAAACACTCTACAGCTAATGAATATAAAAACACTCACCATGCAATGATTATCCTTTAAAATGAAACAAGAGTCTAAGTGGAGGTCGTTCACAGCTTACTACAGTAGTCGACAGATAACACCATGCACACTCACAGAATCGCGACTCTCTACGGTTAATATTAGCTTTCGGGGTAACACAAAAGTAAAGTTAAGGTAAAGACATATTTAGCACTGAGAACTCAAACAAGTCGCTCTGTGGCGATATTATTGCCGTTGTTTTATATTATCGAGTTGTAGGCTATTGAATGACAGACGGTATTCTGAACACTATGACAGGAAACAATAGCCTGTGCTCTATTATCGATTGACGCAAGCGAACTGACACCAATAAATAAATTAATTATCCTCAGTCACTTGGCAAGGCCCTCCAGCCCTTCACTGTCCCTATCATCATCAACACCATCATTGTCTTCGTCAGAGCTTGATGAATTGCCAAGGTTAATAATCATTTCATCCACCGCGATATCCAGACCGCCTTCAGTATTTCTTTCTGAACATGCTATACGGGATATGTCCAGTCCTCAGGTCGAACTTCGGCGAAGTAAAAGTAACGAAACAATGACAATGAAAGGAAATCAGACACAGACAGTGGTTAACAAGCGACTGAAACAATGCCTGCCCATACGAGAACAATTCTGTCACTTATGTGGTGAATTTTGCAGCCACATGTTGGTGACGGGTGTTACATAGTAAAATGTCGAGAGCTGTGAGATATTGTTTATAGTTTTTGAAATGTATGCATGTGTGACGCATTTGCATTGAGTATTTGCACGGACTTAAAAACAATTTGGTATGTGCATCTCCCCTGCGAAAGAAGACCATGAAAAGGCTAAACACAGTAAAATTCCACACGTGACACGCCGCGAATACTTTTTAATTTAGATTTATTTTATCAAAGTAGATAATAGAAAATAAAATAATGCAAAACGAAATTAAATAAGTCACTTTGACAAATGCAAGATTGTTACTAGGAACTTCAGTTATACACAGCACAAAATTAAGTTCTTTTGACAGTACTAATTTCTAGTCTAGTCGTACACAAAATAAAATAAGTCACTTTGAATACTAGATTATGGTTAGGAACTTAAGTCATACAAAATAAGATAAAACAAACAATATTCAAGGATTTATTAATTTAAAGCTTCACTAGGGAACTCCTCTTCTCTTCAATTTTCTCTGCTTCAGAACGGGCGTCGTTCAATATCTTCAATATATTTTTTTCCAATTCCTGGAGATCTTTCGTGGCTTTTCTTTCGACTGCCACTTTAGCCGTCGCTTCGCATCTGTTTTGCTTCCTTGAACACGGCCTAGGAGTTTCGTGCAGTATGGACTCTTGCTCACGGTTATCTTTTCTACTCCACCAGCTGCCATCACAGCGTCCTGAACAGTATGCATGCCAATCAGACTTGCTTCTTTGTGATTGACGATCATGGACTCCTTGTTCAGGGAGAAACCTCTGTCTAGAACTGCATTGTTGTGATAAAAAAAAATCAGTATCATTTTAACGAAGGTTCTGAGATTGTATTTGGCAAGAACTGAGGAAGGTGCTGAAGCCACTAATTCAGACCACAGCATGTCGAGCCGTGGCTATTTTCCGTCGAACTGCTTCAAACGCAAAGTGACGGAGGGCAGTCTCAGAAGTGCGGAGTAGCTGCTCTTAATGCGGTCAGCCATTGCGCCAGAAATCAAATTATTCTGATTACAAAGAATTTCCAGGGCAATGACGATCCTAACTTCTTCCAACTTAGGAGTCTCAGCGACCCCTATAGGGTCTAGGCAGGAAATAGCACGGGCCATCTTGTGAGCAAGAGGTGACCTCTCTTTGACTTTTTCAGCCATTGGATAGGAATGTGCGAAATTGCAGCACATCCACGACTGGAATTTTCTGAGACCATGAGTTGTTAGCTTCTTTAAGGGCTGCTCTTGTCGAGAAACCCAGGTCTCCTCTGTGAATAACAATGCGGATTGATTCCTGTATGTCATTGTCAGCAACAAGCGCAGCGCGCGCAGCACTGCGCGGAGAGGGTACGGCCGGCGGTTGGCCAGGCAAAGAATGCCTTCGACGTTGGCTGGGTTCTCATCCCGCTTAGCGCTCTATCGGTGGCGCAAATTGCGCGTGGCAGCGAGGTCTGCAGGCGAAATAGAAGACTGAGCAGGAGGACTCTACCGAGCGTAGAGTAGAAGTCAGGCATTATGAAACCTTTCAAGATTTCCCGTATCAAGTGCGAATTTCCCGTATAATTCCCGTATTTATCCCGAGTCACTAAAATTCCCGTATTTCCCGCATTTCCCGTATCGCTCGACACCCTGATACCGTAAGTGTACACATGGCGCAAGCTACTTAATCCATGGAAGTTGAGAAGAATCGTGATTGTGCTGAGTAAGAACGAAGAGAATGATATAAAGTGAATATTAGCACAAAAATGAATTGAGTCGATTGTTGAGTGCTCAGATTTCGAATAATAAAAATAATAATGTTATTGGCTTTACGTCCCTTTTAACTACTCTGGCTTTTAGAGACACAGATTTCGGCTAATCATTGGTAATATCAAAACGCATCATTTGAAAAAATGAGCTGGATTCTTAAAAGCAAACCTGTGCCTCAACTTGGAGATTCAGATTAAGGGAGACATGAGAGGACAAATTGAAACTAAAAATATACCGTTTTCATAAAAGGAGTTCACCGTATCACCAACATGCACAACTAAATCCAATGTATTCGTGCCGTGCACCTTGAACACAATAGATGGAAAAGGGTGGTAACAAAGGTGAACAGCTGAGCATTGGAGTGCATGTGTTTAAGATGGACCAGGGTTTTCCCCTTCTCATCGAAAGACTCCCCGGCTCACATTTGAGTACTTACTTCCCTGCCAGAGAAATATTCCCCACTCCGCCCAAGTCAATTTTAGGTCTTCCATTCAGCCAGGGCCACTCAAATTATGCGAGTTACAAACTTTGAACAAACTTGAAGTTTGAAGTTTGGTTCCTTCACACTGCATGTGTGCAAATTTACTTACTCCATGAACAAAACAAATGGCAGCCATTCTATATAAGCAAATCATTGACTCCCACTGTGTATTTAGCATTTTAGTTGACAAAAGTACAAATGGAGGTAGCAACTCGTGCTTATTTATCTATGTTCTTTGCATCTACACCATGCAATTATTTTTATGATATTGTAGAAATGAAGTCATTAATGGGAGAAATACATGGAAATCACATTAGATGGTAAAATATATCAAATACAATACATTTCAATTCATGAACGTTACAGAAACAGTCTAAAAAGTGCGAAAGGTTACCCTGGGGCGGACATATTTTTGTATCATAATTAGTTATAGAAGAAATAGAAATAAAATTGAAAAAGACATGGAAGAGTAAAAAGAGAAATGAAATTAATATTCAGAGGTTAAAAGAAGATGGAAAAAAAAAGAAGGAAGATTGTAGTTTTACGTGACCGTGAATCTTGTGATTATAAGCCACGAGACCTCCTTTTTACGTGGAATCCGAACCACAGGACATGGCATTTCACTTCGAAAATCTCACATGCATTGACCGGGAATCGAACCCGGACCGCCTTGGTGAGAGGCATACAGCTAGACCGCTGAGCCACCACGCCCCCCAAGATGGAAAAAAGGAAGAATTTGAGAAAAATTACAGTATGTTCAATGCCTGAAAACAAAAGAATTAAAAGGCAGCGTAAATGAGAGATGGCAAAGTGTTAAGAGATAGTTTATTATGATGATGATGATAATTGTTGTTTTAAGGGGCCTAACATCTAGGTTATCGGCCCCTAATGATCTGGGAGATAGCGAAAATGAGAATGAAATGGAAACCAGAACGAAAATTATGTGAGACGGAAAATACGTACAAAGAGAAACTCAGATGCAAACAACTCATAATATGGTCTTACAAACGGCAATTTAGAACGAAAAGATTCACAAAAAGAATAGATTGAAAAAGACCCATAAAACGTAGGCTAGATTCAAAATACGTACAAAATGCAATGTAGCGTCGAAATACTTACAAAATGCAACTGAAATTCAAAATACTTACAAAATGCAAAGATCGAAAAAACGTACAAAATGTAATCGACGTTCAAAATACTTACAAAATGCAATTGAAATTGAAAATACACAATGCAATTCAGATTGAAATAGGCCCTATCCCAGTTCCAATCCAAATTATTCACAAAGTGCAATTGAAATTCAAAATACTTACAAAATGCAATTGAAATTGAAAATGCTTACAAAATGTACGGTAGATTCAAACGACTCATGTGGATTGACAATACTTACAAAATGCAATTTAGATTGAAAATACTTGACAAAATGTAATTTAGATTCAAAATACCCACAAAATGCAATTGAGAATCAAAATATGTGCAAAATGCCCACCAAACAAAATGCAATTTAGATTCAAAATTCGTGCGAAATGCGGTTTTGGTTGAAAATACTTACAAAATGCAATTGAAATTCAAAATACTCACTAAAAGGCCCGTCTACCTGCATTGAAAGACTTGCCAAAAAGCAATTTAGATTGTCAATCTTTACAAAATGCAATTCAAGTTGAAAACAATCGCGAGATGTAATTTAGATCGAAAAAACTTACAATGCAACGTAGGTCAAAAAAGCCTTAAAAAAATCGCTAAAAGGGGATTTAGATACACGGTGAACCAAGTAACAAAAACAGTGCGGGAATCTTAAAGAGAAAAGGAAATATAAGGAAAAGAGGAGAGGAGAGGGGAGAGTCCGCCCCAAAGGTAAGGGACAAAAGTGGAAAACGGACCCAGCTCAGGAATCCCTCGGGGTCGCCAACTCCCGAACTCACCAGCCGTGAGCCCCTGAGGGTGTAGCATTATCTAGGGTGCACCAGAAGTGGTGGGGCTACATACACCCTGCCTCCTTAAGGGCCTTGAGCACAAGGCAGGAGGTAAAAGGAAAAGAAAAAGAAGGCTGACCCCTCACAGAAGGAGGGTATCAGGAAACATGAGACAAGGGCCAATTAAGGCGGGAATGTGAAAGACTCCCTAGGCCTCAGATAACCTAATACCGTCGGGGTCGGAAGAGAACAAGAGGTGACCAAGGGAGGTCGACAGGAAAGAAGACGGAGAGGAGCCCGGCACAAGTAAGTGGAAGCAATGCCTTAAAACATCAAGAGCGAGGAATCAAACCCAGAACCTACAGGTACAGGGTTTCAAAACGTAGTCCAAGTAGTTTAAAAGAGGCAGCAAAAGAAACAATAGATAATAAGGAAAGACAACGAATAAGAAAAGAATGGGTAACTCAGGAAATGGTTGACAAAATGGAAGAAAGGAGGAAATGGAAATCTGTAATGGAAGAAAGGACGAAATGGAAATCCGTAATGGAAGAAAGGACGAAATGGAAATCTGTAAACACTGAAGAGGGGAGAAAATTTTACAAAAGATTTAATAATGAGCTAAGAAACTTTGGAATATGAAACAACAAGTGGGATGGATTAAGGAAATTAGAGAAGGTACGAAAGAATTAGAAATAACCTTGGATGATTTGCAAAACATTTAAGAAAACTGAAAGACATAAAAATATGATTCCAACCAAAAATAGACAAACGTCATACAGTAAAACGGGTATTTACAGATGAGGAACGCCTGAGAAGATCAGTGTGAATGAGAAGCTACTGGCAACTCGGAAAGAAAACTTACTGAAGAAGAGGACTAAGAAATGATTGGCTGAAGTGGTCCAATGAGGTCGTAAAAGCAGAAGAAGTACTAAGAAGAGAGACTGATAAAGCTAAAGAAAATTGGTATAAGATGAATTTTAATGAAATAGAAAAAGTAGAAAAGGAAGGGAAATAGGATTTAATGTAAAAGGAAGATTGTAGTTTTACGTGACCGTGAATCTTGTGATTATGAGCCACGGGACCTCCTTTTTACGTGGAATCCGAACCACAGGACATGGCATTTCACTTCGAAAATCTCACATGCATTGACCGGGAATCGAACCCGGACCGCCTTGGTGAGAGGCATACAGCTAGACCGCTGAGCCACCACGCCCCCTGGGATTTAATGTATAAAGAAGCAAAGACACTGATATATAGATAAAATAATAATAATAAGACTTATGAAATAGAAAATAAGTATGGGAGGACAGTAAGTGAGCCCCAGGTAATATTGGATGGAAAGAATGGGCTACATAGAAGATCTATATGACTGGGATAAGAGACAAAGTGATAAAGAGTTAGTACAGGGTGTCGAGCAATGACCTTTTTTCAAATCCCGTATAATTCCCGTACGAAAATCCACCAAATTCCCGTATATTTTAGAATCCTCTAAGATTAGAGTTCCCATACCGAATGGCTGAAAAATGAATCTTAAAGCGCGAATCAAGATTTTCGGGCGTAAGTGTAACTGCCTTTTTGGAGACACGTCTGCAGCCCACGGGTGATGGCGAGATCTAGGCCTAATCCGTAGCGTGAGCAAAGAGCGCGCGTGCGAGTGAACTCTCTCGCAGATGGGATGGGATGCTACGAACACAAATAAAATACCGTTTACCTGAGAGGAGCTGATATAAATGACTGTTTTAATGAGGAGGATTGAGAGAGTAGAGAATAGGAGTGTCACATAAGAAATGTTCACGGGAAGTGAATTGTATGGTACCATAACCGTATAGAGCTTCCTCGAGTTAAAATGGCACCAAAGCTTATGCATAGCATGTAATCTTTTAGTTGTATGAATAATTTATTTTGCTTAGTGTTTTTGTTGTTGTAATTTGCCACCATGGACAGCGTCCACATTTGCAAATAAATATATGTATGTATGTATGTGTGTAACTTCCGGTCCGCGAATCTCCATTTGATTTTCATTGGCAGTGAATCATTCGTTCGTGATTATCTTCTTTATTATTTCGGATTGTGGTTTTGTTTTTAGGCGTTCAACTTATGAAATAAGAACTAGAGGGTTGGCCTTTCATGAATATTCCTTGGACAAGTGTCTCCTAAAAGAGTAATTAGTAAAACTTCGCATCAGAGACAACCATAACAAACAGCTTGCCTACAAAGTGTGCGATTTGCATATTTCAAACGGCAGTGGTCTAACATATCTTAGACTACAATAATTAAGTTGGTGCAAATTAAATATGTTATATGTGAGAATATTATTATAATTTGCTATCCGGTTGTTATATTTATTATGCATTAACGTGGCCCGTTTATATGCTAAATTGTGAAGGATGCTACGAGTTAAAGGCTATTCGCCGTACCGGTGGGCCTAATATTTACTAACAACGCATCGTTTCTTCTTTAATATGTATTTAATCATTATAATTCTAATAGCCTATCAATTAACACTTATTTAACCAATAATCATTTTATAATTCTATACATATTCCAAGTATTGCAAGAAAGCGATATTTGATAGCACATGCGGTTCCACCTTAAAATCCAACCGTGCCCAGTTTTCAATACTTATGGAAAATATTACCGTAAGTTAATAAACCAAAGAACTGGCGACAATTTTTTTTTAAATGCTCATTTACATCTTCACCCTAGCCTATGTTAAGTACCATATGGTAATCACTGAAAGGGTAGGGGGCATATGACCTCAATTTCACAAACGAATGAACCTCATTTTGCCTGAATTATGGAACCCGAATCCTAATGGAGGTATAGATTGTCTGCATTTAGAAATATGTTAGTCAATAATTTAAAACAAGATGCCAGAAAACTAAATACAAAAAGCTGTGTGCCTACTACGGTGTAAAGTTGCTCCGTGAAAAAAAATACACCTCGCCAAGATTATACGAAGTGCATACAGTTAAATACTATCATCCAATTGGAGAAACACTTTCTTTGTCACGATCTTATAAGCAATTCAAACATAAACTGATGTAATTTTCGGGAAAATGTGCAACATTTAGAGACTACGAGTGTTGTATGTGGCACACCTTTAGCTGACATTTCGCATCATTAATACATAAGAATGAACACATGCAGAGCTTTCTCACTGCACACAGCTGAAGATCATATCATTCTTGGTGCATTTTATGTTCTCTTAACAAAAATCATTTGCTTAGTTACATGCAAGGAAAATTGTAGTACACAGTTCCCATTGCTTCCATTACCTGACTACTAAACCAGAAGCTGGTGGCGCGTCCTATGGCAAATGAAAGATTGCAAGAAAATGTAAGCTCTATACGAGCCCGGAACAAGGAGATACAATTTTCTACACTACTGAAAATAGTCAAAATACCCTTTGTAATAATGAATAATAATTTTGGGGGTCATGTAGTAATAGATGTTACCCACCCATAATCGCTTTTTATATCACGACTTTTATAGTAAAATTGGAGGTGTGTCCGTTATTACACGCGTAAATTATGGGACAAATACAGTATTGCTAACCCCTCGCATTTGGTACTGACATCCTTCCTGTCACTTTGCCCTGCTTTTCCTCTCCGCAACACATGGTCACCACGGAACAAGACCCTAAGTCTAACCGCCACACGGCAAGAATTCTGAGCATGCTTCTCACCTACACCCTGTATTTCGAAGGAAACAATGCGAAGGATATGTCGGAAGCTTGGAACAGCTGAGCTGTCTTGCCAACTTTTTAGTGTTGTAAATCAACTGATTCGAATAATACACAGCGCTACACTTCAGACATTATTTCTGTACAATTATACGTAATATATTTTAAAAGACGATCCTGAGTCAACACCGAGGACATTCCGACACAGAAATACGATACTTTTAGATGAATAAATACATTACACACCGAAGCTATGATACCTTTATCATCGGTATTCAATTCAATAAATACGACCAAGAGGGCAAACACACTACAGCTAATGAATATAAAAACACTCACCATGCAATGATTATCCTTTAACATTAAACAAGAGTCTCAGTGGAGGTCGTTCACAGCTTATAGTGCAGTAGTTGACAATTAACACCATGCACACTCACAGAATCGCGACTCTCTACGGTTAATATTAGCTTTCGTGATAATACAAAAGTTAAGGTAAATACATATTTAGCACTGAGCACTCAAACAAGCCGCTCTGTGGCGATATTATTGTCGTGGTTTTATATTGTCGAGTTGTAGGCTATTGAATGACAGATGGTATTTTGAACACTATGACGGGAAACAATAGCCTGTGCTCTATTATCGATTGTCGCAAGCGAACTGACACCAATAAATAAATTATCCTCAGTCACTTGGCAAGGGTTTCTTTGACACCCTCCATCCCTTCACTGTCCCTATAATCATCACCACCATCATTGTCTTCGTCAGAGCTTGATGAATTGCCAATGTTAATAATCATTTCATCCACCGTGATATCCAGACCGCCTTTAGTATTTCTTTCTGTACATACTGTACGGGATGTGTCCAGTCCTTGGGTCGAACTTCGGCTAACAAGGGGAGGATACGATGCATGGGTCACCGATTCGAACCATCTTTAGTATACCAGGCGTATACCAGGTGAAAGTAGAAAGGTGCGCTTCTCAGCAGATTCCGAGAAATTAATTATTAATTATTCGCAATTGCTGTACGGCGTTCATGTGCTTTGTACCTTAACATGAAGCCAAGGAGCGCATGGTGCAGCGGTAAGAGCCCTGCTTTAAAAAAAAAAAAAAAAAAAAAATTAAATTCTTTTTGGGAAACACAGGCAATTCGTACAACTGCAGGTGTCGTGAATAATGTTCATTTTGCAGTCAATTGTAATAACATGTTATGTGAGCGGGAAAAGGGAGTCGGAATAAATCATACAGGTGATTGATGAAAGAAAACCTTTATTCACAGTATTTGCTGCTAGTACAACTGCCCACCGTTATCGTTAGTTTGTGTGCAGGTGACCTCGCCAGGTCCGAACACTTTCCAACCAATACCCATAGCATGAGACACTACGTACGGGGTGGTCTGATGGTTCACTGACGTGCAATGAACGGAACAGACTGGGCCTGCAGTGTATAAACGTATACATATAATAGAATACCCCTGCCATGTATAATACCAATGTATTTGCAATGCCCAACTGTACATTATGTAATGTCACAAACGTTCACCCCCATACGATGATTTCAGAATCCCTTTTCCCGCTCACAAAACACGTCATTACAATTGACTGCAAAATGAACATTATTCAGGGCACCTACAGTTGTACAAATTGCCTATGTTAAAAAAAAAAAAAAAAAACTCACCGGTGCGATTCAATCCAGTGAACCCGTGCTTACAAAGCAGGGCTCTTGCCGCTGCACCACGCCCTCCTTGGCTTCATGTTAACGTACAGCGCACATGAATGCCGTACGAATAATTTATAATTAATTTCTCGGAATCGGCTGAGAAGCGCACCTTACTACATGCACCTGGTATATGCCTAGTCATGCCCTACAAGTGTACTAAAGATGGTTTCGAATCGGTGACCCATGCATCGTATCCTCCCCTTGCAAGTAAAGGTAACGAAAAATGACAATGAAAGGAAATCCGACACAGACAGTGGTTAACAAGCGACTGAAACAATGCCTGCCCACACGAGAAGAATCTATCACTTGTGTGGTGTATTTTGTAGCCACATGTTGGTGACGGGTGTTTGATAGTAAAATGTCGAGAGCTGTGAGATATTGTTTGTAGTTTTTGAAAATTATGCTTGTGTGACGCATTTGCAGTGAGTGTTGACACGGACTTTAAAACAATTTGGTATGTGCATCTCCCCTGCGAAAGAAGACCATGGAAAGGCTAAAAAGAGTATAATTCCACACGCGACACCTTTTAATTTAGATTTATTTTATCAAAGTAGGTAATAGAAAGTAAAATAATGCAAAATGAAATTAAATAAGTCACTTTGACAAATACAAGATTGTTACTAGGAACTTCAGTTATACACAGCACAAAATTAAGTTCTTTTGACAGTACTAATTTCTGAATAGGAACTGGAAGCTAGTCATACACAAAATAAGATAAAACAAACCATAATTAAGGATTTATTAATTTAAAGCTTCACTAGGGAACTCATCTGCTCTTTAATTTTCTCTGCTTCAGAACGGGCATCGTTCACTATCTTCTTCTTCTTTTGGCCAATTCCTGGAGATCTTTCGTGGCTTTTCTTTCAACTGCCACCCTAGCCGTCGCTTCCATTTCCTCTTGGCTTTGCACCTGTTTTGTTTCCTTTAACACGGCGTAGGAGTTACGTGCAGTATGGACTCTTGCTCACGGTTATCTTTTCTACTCCACCAGCTGCCATCACCGAGTCCTGAACAGCAAGCATGCCAATCAGACTTGCTTCTTTTGACGATCATGCACTTCTTGTTCAAGGAGAAACTTTTCTCTAGAGCTGCATTGCTGTGATACAAAATCGGTATCATTTTAACGAAGCTTGTAAGATCGTTATTGGCAGGAACTGAGGAAGGAGCTGAAGCCACTAATACAGACTACAGCACGTTGAGCCGTGGCCCTTTTCCATCGAACTGCTTCAAACGCGGAGTGACGGAGGGCAGTCTCAGAAGTGCGGAGTAGCTGCTCTTGATGCGGCCAGCCATTGGACCAGAAAGCAAATTCTTCTGATTACAAAGAATTTCCAGGGCAATGACGATCCTAACTTCTGCCAACTTAGGAGTCTCAGCGATCCCTATAGGGTCTAGGCAGGAAATAGCACGGGTCATCTTGTGAGCAAGAGGTGACCCTCTTTGATTTTTTTCAGCCATATGATACGAATGTACAATTTTCGGCAGTTGGTGCGAAATTGCAGCACATCCGCGTCTGGAATTTTCTGAGATCATGAGCCGTTAGCTTCTTTAAGGGCTGCTATTGTCGAGAAACCCAGGGCGAAAAAAACAAAACTGGTCTCCTCGGTGTTTAACAACACGGACTGATTCCTGTATGTCATTGTCAGCAACGAGCGCGGCGTGCGCAGAGAGGGTACGGCCGGCAGTCGGCCAGGCAAAGCATGCATTCGACGTTGGCTGGGTTCTCATCCCGCTTAGCGCTCTATCGGTGGCGCCAATTGCGGATGACAGCGCGGTCTGCAGGTGAAATAGAAGGCTGAGCGGGAGGACTCTACCGAGCGTTCGGGGGCTAAGAAGTCTGGCATTATGAGACTTTTCATGATTTCCCATATGAAGTGCGAATTTCCCGTATTTTTCCCGGGTAACTAAAATTCCCGTATCGCTCGACACCCTGGGAAGTATTAAAGAAAGTAGGAGAAGAAAGGATGAAGCTAAAGAAGATAAGGAAAAGAAACATTAATTGGATTGGACACTGCCTAAGAGGAGATGGTTTGGTGAAAAGTGCATTAGAAGGGACAGTCCAAGGGAAAATCCGTAGAGGAAAAAGAAGGTTTCAGATGCTGGATTCCATCAAGATTGATAAATCTTATGAGCTGATGAATTGTGCTGCTGAAGACCGGATAAGGTGAAGAGACTGACCATGAGGAAACCTGCCATCAGGCAGATAAACTGATGATGACAGGGAGAAGCCATAAGCGGCAAAAAGTACGATACGCATGTCATACGATGTTGGCATGTCAAAGAACCCATTTGAATTCAGTAGGCTGTGTTCATAATGGCAAAATTAATCTCAGGAGTGTCCGCCAACACAAAGTTCCTCATTTCTCTACTAGAAAGTGCTATAGTGTTCAAGGAGCTTAGATATCTATCCTCCTTGACTTTCATAGTGCTTCAAGGAACAACGAAATTCGACATGCAAGCTACCCTCTGGGTGTCAAATAACAAAGCTTGCACCCGGCACCCGAGGCCATACGATATTATTATATTAATATCATACTATATTAATGGTGGGATTTCTGAGGAGAATTTAGTTAATTAGTTAATAAGGTTTGCTTCGGATGAAGCAGCAAATTTGCAAAGTACAGTACATTCTTGTTAATTCGCAGTAATTAATGCACGAACTTCCTCAAATTATCCGCAGTTATTTTTGTTAAGCCTAGTAAAAACAAAACTCATCATAATCACCTTCATTTCCCCTTTTCCAGCTGACACCGGGTGGGGGAAAATATGGTTCCTCTCCACTTTGTTCTGTCTTTCCACCATTCCTCTTCTGACACAGTGTTCCAATCCAGGTTCCGTTTTCTAATGCTATTCTTCACCGAGTCCATCCAGCGCATTCTTGGTCTTCCTCGTCCTCTCTTCCCTATCATCCGTTGTTCCAGTGCTCGCCTTGGTAACCTTACTTCATTCATCTGTTTGACATGTTCAAACCATCTCAATCTGTTTTGCTGCAGTTTGTCATTTAGTTTCTGTACTCCCAGTTCCTTCCGTATATCTTCATTTCTCACTCTGTCTCTCCCTGATTTCTGGACCATACTTCTCAGGAATCTCATCGCAGCTGCCTGTACTCTGCTCTCATCCCTCTTAGTCATTGTCCAAGTTTCTGCTGAGTATGTCATTATAGGAATATAATATGCTTTGTACATAACTTCTTTAGCCTTAATTGGTATATACTTGTTCCATACTAGTCCCCGTACCTGTTGGTAGAGAGCACTCTCGAGTTGTATTCTTCTGCTAATTTCCAAATCTAGTCTTCCATCTTCAGTCAGTTCACTTCCCAAGTATTTGAAGTGTGTCACCACTTCCAATTCCTTATCTCCAACTTTGATTACTCCTTTTCCTTCTTTCTCACCTCTACTCATCACCACTGTTTTACTCTTCTCCACATTTATCTTCAATCCCCATTGCTCAATCTTTTCATTTATCACGTCTGAAACTATTCTGTTCATCTACACGACAAAAAAAAATCTATTGATCGGTGTCAACGAACAACACGCCCCACCGTTGGGTAATCAATGAAACTTTTTATTCATATATATTGATATTTAAAATTGGTAAACCTTATCTTCTTTCTAATTGGGAAGGGGTAAAACCAACCACAACAACACCACAGTTAGGTGCTCAATGTAACTAATCTCTTTTCTTACTTATAATCGTCGGGGTGTATATAGCGTTGGACACACAAGGAATATAAGAAAAACAATGCCTTTATTACTTGTTTGTGTACATGTACTGTAAGCTAGCTTCCATTTACCTGCATCTCTCACACAGTATCCGCAACAATTTTCATGAGGTAAATACATGCCCCTCACAAAGCTTAATATTCTTCTGCTCCAATTCTTATCTTCTTGCATTTTCTTAAAACATCTCTTTCTCTATCAACATACCTATAGACATTACTTCTATTTCTCCAAAACAAATTGACATTCAGATAACCTCACAATTCTTGATAGCCACATCTACCTCCGAACATGACATCACCATAGTAACCTCTGACCTCAGTCAAAGCCACCTGTCACCCACCAGCTGGACCACCACCAAGAATCTCTATGTCACAAAACACAAGATTCTCTGCGGTGCTCCACCAATAGGTGGCCATGGCTGACAACATGAAAAACACATAATACAAACCAAAAGAAACTAAAAGTGAGCTCTGTAACCTAAAGTTCGGTTACACGTTTAACTGTTCTTGTACCTCCATCTCATCACAACTATTGGTTAAAATATTGAAATAGGCTTGTATTTGTGAGCACGCAAAATAATAATAACACTTGATTATAGTGTCTTGCAAGACATGCTAAGCTAGAGGCAGGCCTATGTGGATTATGCCTTCATTAATATTAAAAAAAAAAAAACAGTCATCACTTTTTGTTTCTTAGATAGTTTATTCTAATTTTCGATTGCACATTTCCAAAGAAAACATTATATGAGAACGAAAATTCATTTAGATTTTCTATATAAGAGATAATTGTGACTATAGATACACTAGTTCAACTGTGGGAAACTTTCGGGATTTCCGTTGAATCACTCCCGCAATCTATATCTACTGGATCTCCCTTTTCCTCACCAACAGTCAAATTCCGTGCAATTTCTTCTTTGCTTTTATCTCTTAAATCATAATCGTCTTTATTGATGTTTAACTTACCCGTTCGAAATATCATTGAAATATCACTGTCACAGAAGTCGGCAAACGCTTGCTTTTGTGAGATCGTAGTGGCGGTATTTTTGTCTCATGACTTGTTGACTGCATGAAGAGCATCCAACAAACACGCTCGCAGTGTCGCGCAGGATTGCGCCATTAGGCAACAATTGCTGTTTACAATGCGCTGTCCACGCATCCACCTTCACAACTCACAGATCAGCGACCTTGGGGTGTGGCTGTTGGGAAAGGGAGGGTAGGTTCTCAGTGAAAGTGCATTGTTTGGGCTTCGAAGATAAAGGAAATCTGTGCTACGGCTTACTGAATTCAAATGGGTTCTTTAACATGCCAACAACGTATGACGTGCGTGCCGTGATTTTTGTCACCTTTCAAAAATCACTTACCACGGCCAGGAGCGAACCTGCAAGCTTGGGGGTTTTAGGGGCAGATGACCTCGTAGTTCCGCCCCTTAAAACAAGAATAACTAACTAAGCTTGGCGTTGGTAGTCCGACAAGATAACCACTCAACCTCCTACTGTGAAAGCTAAATAATTATTCATAGTTTTCAAGGGCTAGTGGGGAATATGAATGCAAGGTTTTCCAGTGCTAAATTCATTTTTTAAAGTCTGTGAAGATTTGAACAAGTGTGGTGACCACAGGGAGAAGAAAAAAGGGGGGGGGGAAATAGAATCTTTGTGCAATACATTAAAACTTATGAGTGATGCCTCAGTAATCTGAAAGAATTAAGTTAGTTCAAAGAAATTAAAAAAAGACATGTTCATTGGAGATTCATTGAAAGAACTTTGCTAAAGGTTTTGAAGTCTTACAAGTCTTACCTTTCCACTGACAAGGAGAGGTCGCCATGTGGTTTACTAGAAAAGTGTTCAAATTTAGTGGGTTTGCTCATCATAAAAAAATATTTCACCCTTGTTTGAGCGTTTTTTCCAATGGGCCTTAGTGTGCTCAAAATTGAACGTTTAAAGTCAATCCTCAAACTTTTGTAGTCTTATTCCCATACACGTTCCCGGCTCGTCTCCGTGGCTCACCCAAAATCGCAGCGGAGTAAGATTTAAGATGAAAGATTTTTATAATTAATTAACAGTGGCTATTTTCCAGGAGTTTTCAAATTTTTCATCAATTTCCAGGAGTTTTCCAGACCAAATAAAAATCCAGGAGTTTTCCAGGAGCAGTGGCCACGATGTTTTAGTTTAACGTGACTGTTAATCTCGCGATCATGAGCCACGGGACCTCCTTTTTATGTGGAATCCGAACCACAGGACATGGCATTTCACTTCGAAAATCTTGTATGCATTGACCGGGAATCGAACCCGGTCTGCCTTGGTGAGAGGCAAACAACTTGACTGCTGAGCCACCACGCCCCCCTACCGAGAAGTTTGCAGCTGAATGGATAACAGACGGACATCATACTGCAACAGATGTTCCTCACAGGAAACAGACCATGGATATTTTGCCAAAACAGCATGAACTCTCCATGTAAATTTGGGGAGTAGAAATAATGTTAATACAGTAATTTTCTTGTTTCAATAAAGAGGAGTAACACCTCTTTAAAAAACCTTGGGCCAGCTGGCCCGGCTGGTAGTACCATGTGAGGGTCCCTTGCCAGGGTTACGGTGAAGACCTCAACGGCATAGACAGTGGAGTAGATGGACTATGGAACAGTGTCGATGGCGGAAGAGGCATCCCAGTGCTCGGGAGAATAAGAGTAAAATGTATATGGCAACCATATATCAATTTAAGGGGACGACGGTTCCATATGTTAATGGCGGTACCCCGACAGCGTCTGTATCACATGTTAGTGGCGGCTGATTTTATAACGCTCAGAAGTGGAACTCTGAGTTTATCCGACTGATTGGTCAGTCAAAATTTCAAAACCTCAATTAAATCAACATGGACAGTGCACCTTCTAAAGCAAATATTTACTCCAGGGGTTTCAGTCCCCAAGTGGTCTATTCGGATTCTGGGGAGACCACTGATGAGTGCATGGAAGTAAGTCGGAGTACTTCAAATCCCCATAGAAACAAGGTTAAAGCAAGATCTCGGATTTGGCTCATGACATTTAATGTCAATTCTCTTTTGAAAGTGGGAAAACTTAAACATATCCTGAATAAATCTAAAGAACGCAACATTAAAATAATTGCATTCCAAGAATCACGCTATACTGATGAATACCCTTTTGATTCTGAAAACTATAGGATATTCAAAGGAAAACCGGGTGAACGAGTTATGGATCACTGTCCGCAGTTTGGGACGGGCTTTATAGTGGATAAGTCAATACTTGGCTCAATTGTGACATTCGAGTCATATTCAGGACGTCTTTCAACCTTAACGATAAAATCGGGAAACAAAATTTATTCTCTAGTGAATGGTCATGCTCCAACTAACATTACGAATAAAGAAGCACCTGACAAAGCAGAGCAGTTCTGGAATCAGCTAGACAGTGTTTTACAAAGAATTCCAAGTCATCATGTCAAAATCCTTATGGGCGACTTTAATGCCCAAATAGGAAAGGAGAAGAAATATCGACACTGGGTTGGGAAATGGTCCGGCCATGCACAAACCAATAAGAACGGCATACGACTCATTGAGTTATGCATCAGCCATGACTTGTTTTTTAAATCTACCTTTTTCAAGAAAAGCCCTTCTAAAACTAAGACTTGGGTCGCACCTAATCCCTTATTAGGTGAATATCAACTGGATCATGTGCTGATTTCCCGCCTGCATACATCTGAAATCATGAAACTCAAAGTTCTGAAAGGACTGGATTTAGACTCTGATCATTATCCAACAAAATTTTCCCTGGATATGATCCCTGAAAAGAGAAACTTTATGAAGCGAGCTCCACAACGGAAGTACGACACAGCAGGTATTAAAAGCAATGAAGACTTTAAGAAAGGTACAGAACAGTTAGATCCACAAAATTGGACACAAATTAAAACAGGACTCTTACACACAGCCGATACTACAGCACCACTCAGAAGAACAAGAAAACACCCTTGGTGGACAGATGAATGCGACGAGTTAATACAACTTCGACAAAAAACTTGGCATAATTGGTCATGCAATAAAACTCCAGCCACTTTTCAAGAACTTCAAAATGTTAGAAAGGTTGTTACTAAATCAATAAGGAAAATTCGTAAACTGAGTGAGGATATGAAATTACAGTCTATAGAAGATGACTTTAAACAACATAATTCAAGGAACTATTATAGAACTTTCAAACAAAAGTTAACCAAATATTCTCCTCCATCACTCCATTTTGTCAATCATAAAGGAGAAATGGCTTATACCAATGATGCCAACTGCAAAATCCTCGCAGCATACTTTCTAAATTACTTAATAGTGAAAGCCCTCTGGAAAAGTTTCAGTTCACTTCTAACCGAATTAATCAAGATTCAGCCCCACGAACAGTTCAGGAAATTAGAAAAACAATTCAATCACTAAAAAATAACAAGGCCACAGGAGAAAATCAAATAACTGCAGAACTTTGGAAAAATGCAGGGGAAAATTTCATCAAAAAACTTCACGACATTATGCGGGACATCTGGCAAACTGAAAAAATACCAAAGGATTGGAAGATGGCAATAATACACCCCATACATAAAAAAGGAAGCAGGTCTGATCCAAACAATTATAGAGGTGTTTCCCCTCTTCAAGTCACATATAAAATTCTCTCAAAAATTCTACTCAACCGTGCAGAGAGTCAACTTGACCAAAGAATTGGTGAATACCAAGGTGGATTCAGAAAGGGGAGATCCTGTGCTGAGCAAATTCTGAACCTGAAGAATACTATATCATATTTTCGCAACACAACAAACAAAAATTATGTCATCACATTTGTCGATTTCAAAAAGGCCTATGATAGTATAGATCGCATGTCACTTGTTAATGTTTTAACAGAATTTGGACTTGATAACAAAACAAGAAATATTATTAAAGATACACTAACTGAAACGAAGGCTAAAGTTAAATTTATGGGTGGTTGTAGTGATGAGTTTGAAATAAACACAGGTGTCCGTCAAGGGCATGGACTCTCCCCTTTACTTTTCAATTGTGCTCTTGAGAAAGTTGTCAGAGAATGGAGGAAAGCAGGTGCACCATCTCACCGCCTGGGCCCAAAGATTAAGGGTATTGAATTAGATTGTCTAGCGTTTGCTGATGATTTAGCACTAATTGTCAAAAACGTCGCTGATGCACAGAAACAGCGTGTTATACTGGAGGAGCAAGCAGCCAAAATAGGACTAAAAATCTCCTATGAAAAAACTAAATTTATGACAAATATTAAGAATGGTCCACCTGAAATTGTCATTGGTAACAATAAGATTGCAAGAGTGAAAGAATTTAAATACTTAGGTGAATGGATCACTGAAAATGGCAATGAAAATAAATCTGTAGCATCACGAATTCAGAAAATGGAAATTGCTTTTCAACACACAAAGAATGTTTATAACAAAAAAAGCTTGTCCTGGAACAACAAAATTCGTCATTACTGTACAGTGATTAAACCTGAAGCTCTATATGCTTCAGAAACGCTCAGTTTACATCGTAAGATCTTAAAGGAAAAATTAGAGATTAAAGAAAGGAAAATCATGAGGAAAATCTTAGGGTCCAGAATTGTAAATGGCATACACTACCCCAAACCCAACTCTGAAATTTATAAAAGAGTTTCTAAATTAACTGATACAATGAGATTGCGACGAATTCAGTTTCTAAGCCATTTGGAAAGAATGAATCCTACCAGACTCACTTATCGAATCCACAAATTTCTGCAAATCAAACGCACAAGACCAAAATGGTATAAACAAGTAGAGAAAGACCTTAATGAATTGGGTTCACCAAATTTACAAGATAGAAATATGATCCGGAAAATTGTTCACACAAGGGGATTTGAGGAAGATGAGAAGAAACCAAAGCGACGTACCTGGTCGGAGGAACAGAAATTACAGCAATCAGTGAAAATGAACTATTGGGCAAAGAGGAAAGCTCAGAAAATGTTGATTCCGCGTGGTCCTAAGTGACCCATTCGCGAAGAATAATAATAATAATAATTCACTATATATACCGGTGCTACAAGATATGTTTCTAGCTTATTTTATTTCTGTAGTAAATTTCGATTTTAACACCAGCTCAGTACAACACTCTAGTTTCCCCCTCTCGTCAAAACATTTGATTCGAACTCTGAGATGGATGCACATAGCCAGCGAACACTGTACTGTATGTTTGAATGCAGAAAATATATTGCCAGAAAGTATTACCTGCATAATTATTCATCCTTAAAAGCATGTGGAGACCAGGGAAACCATGAATTATTCTAGCCTATGCATGTTCTTGTGATTTAAGTCAATTGCCACTATATATCTACCAATTCTACAAAGAACTACATACCAGCACAAAAGCATTCTTTGGCAAATATTTTTGTTATTGTTTATCCTATTTGATGTGATATTTCTTGGTAGGCAGTACAAAGAAATTCGATAGAAGTAATTAGAAACATCATTATGCATATATTTCTCAGAACAAATATAAGATCAATATCAAATTGATTTATGCAATCAAATTTGAAACAGAAAAATTAGTGTTACAATAGATACTCATACCACCATTCACACACACATAGATACGTTAGGACAAGAATAAGTTGGACAGCAAATACCTCTTATCTTTAGTAGTGTCCCAAGATGAACGGTGGACACATTTGATGTGACTAAAATTTTATCAATCCGGGGCACCTATTTGTTCCTTCTACATAATGAGGAAAGATGAAACTACCGAAATGAAAGATAGATTAGTAACGAGAGGTTTACTCCCCACTCAACATCAGAGATTTCAAATTAAACGTTCATGTTTTAGTAAATTCCAAACAAGTATCCCAGTCAGAAAACCAAATCCAACTGACATCACACACCCATTATTTCTAGTGTTATCAAGGGACTAAAAATTACTTGCAACAGCGATATTAGACAAACAATGAATCAGATATTGATTTTCCAACGATTGATGGTGATATACAAGAATAACATATAGATTCTCCAATGAAGGTTGATATCTCAGTATTATTTGGAAAGTTTTCCATATTTGAGGTCCGTATTGACGTATACAACTATCGAATGGGGTTGTAGATTCTCCGCCCAATCAATACAATTTATTACAAAAAATTTCACAGTTTTATTATTTCTAGGACATGTTTCGGGCCATACCTGGGCCCTTCTTCAGCCTTGATTGATTTCCAAAAAAAAACATCCATTAAAAAGACATGCATTTATAATAGAACAACACTCTTAAAATGCTTAACGGTATTAGATACATTAAAACAACACTAAAATACACATTTGGAGAGCGAAGGAAACACTGATACGATAAAAACACCTCTTCATGTCAGCCATACACAAACTAAAATGTATTACATGCTGATTGTTATTAATGGTGACAAGTGTCCATTTTGCTGAGTAATTCTGACTTATCTGTTAGTCACGCCGATACAATTCTGTTTGGTGACCCAGATACGCTGGCGAGTCTGGGGCTTAACATACTTTGGCCTTTGCCAAAAATAAATATTCCGCCTGGCTTGCGTGGTGATTGAGCGGAGATTGCCACTTGTTCAATATGTTGTCCCTGGACCGAGCATGGTTGACGCATTAAGTAGTATGCGTGACTTAACTGTAAAGATAATAATTTATGCTTTAGCAATGGCAGATGCTCTTTGGTTGAGGTCAAGATTAAATATTAAAGAAATAAAACTTTAAACTTACAGTGTAAATTGGCACTAATAGTTTACTGCTCGTTCCCGCCCGGAAGCTGGATTTAGTGGACTGCCTTTCCTATGCGGGGGCTAGAAGGAGCGAAACGTCCTTCTCAGAAACACATTTAGATTTATTTTGACTAATGACGAGCGAATAGCTTAGACTTACCCATGTTGTGTGGGAGCTTACTGACTGCGAACTGATGTGCTGTTGTGCGGGACCTAGCGGGCAAGGTCGCGCATGTGACACGTCTGCCGGTATACGGAGAGAGGGGGAATAAAGGAGGGGAGGCCGGGTTCATTGGCATTCTTACGGTTCTGCGTGGCCTTGCGCCTACTTTAGGATGAATTAATCTATGGGGGGAAATCAATTTTCAGCCATGGGAAACCATACAAAAGAAACAGGTCACAAATTCACGAGCATAGAGAAAGACATGGAAATTATTCATTACGTAAAAAAAGGGGCTATTATGAATGTTCTCGAACAGATTGAAATAGATATCGCACAGCGCTTCAACCCAGGACTTAATCTCAACTAAATTAATTTTGACGCCAATATTTTATTTGAGAATATACATACATTTTTCCCTAAGATAAGAACACTTAAAAAACCTCTTTCTATTGACTTTCATTCTTCTCAACCTCCCAACATACAACCCACAATTGATTTCCCCCCATAGATTAATAAAATTCATCCTAAAGTAGGCGCAAGGCCACGCGGAACCGTAAGAATGCCAATGAACCCGGTCTCCCCTCCTTTATTCCCCCTCTCTCCGTATACCGACAGACGTGTCACATGCGCGACCTTGCCCGCTAGGTCCCGCACAACAGCACATCAGTTCGCAGTCAGTAAGCTCCCACACAACATGGGTAAGCCTAAGCTATTCGCTCGTCATTAGTCAAAATAAATCTAAATGTGTTTCTGAGAAGAACGTTTCGCTCTTTCTAGCCCCCGCATAGGAAAGGCAGTCCACTAAATCCAGCTTCCGGGCGGGAACGAGCAGTAAACTATTAGTGCCAATTTACACTGTAAGTTTAAAGTTTTATTTCTTTAATATTTAATCTTGACCTCAACCAAAGAGCATCTGCCATTGCTAAAGCATAAATTATTATCTTTACAGTTAAGTCACGCATACTACTTAATGCGTCAACCATGCTCGGTCCAGGGACAACATATTGAACAAGTGGCAATCTCCGCTCAATCACCACGCAAGCCAGGCGGAATATTTATTTTTGGCAAAGGCCAAAGTATGTTAAGCCCCAGACTCGCCAGCGTATCTGGGTCACCAAACAGAACTGTATCGGTGTGACTAACAGATAAGTCAGAATTATTCAGCAAAATGGACAATTGTCACCATTAATAACAATCAGCATGTAATACATTTTAGTTTGTGAATGGCTGACATGAAGAGGTGTTTTTATCGTATCAGTGTTTCCTTCGCTCTCCAAATGTGTATTTTAGTGTTGTTTTAATGTATCTAATACCGTTAAGCATTTTAAGAGTGTTGTTCTATTATAAATGCATGTCTTTTTAATGGTTTTTTTTTGGAAATCAATCAAGGCTGAAGAAGGGCCCAGGTATGGCCCGAAACATGTCCTAGAAATAATAAAACTGTGAAAATTTTTGTAATAAATTGTATTGATTGGGCAGAGAATCTACAACCCCATTCGATAGTGATATCTCAGTGTAAGAAAAACATCAAGAAATAGTTATATGTCAAGTCTGAGATCTTATCGTAAAGAAAACGCTGAGAAATACTGTCACATAACAAAACAGAATGCCTCGAAAATATCCATGTTCCACACGAATTGCTATTGTGTGAAATGTTGATACACTTGTTCTTAAAAACTATTGATAGGGATTCATATTTGTTGGGATGAAGATTTCTGGCGACAGACACAGGAAAAAACACAACACTTTGAGGAATGATAGATGCAGGTTTTGTCGGCCTAGTTAGAATAGGAACATTCTCGAGACCGCAACATTGGATGATGAACTCAAGATAATGATACTTCTGGGAACGATCGAGGTTTCACTGTATTTGTGAATTTTTACCTGGGGCTTCTTTTAAGAAGCACACGTATATATAGCACAAACATTTCAACAGTAATGTAACTTTCCTGCAACTGAAAGTAATTTAAGTTCCCTCTCAACTTTCAATCTCCAGGTGGACATACATCCACTCTAAGAATCTACTCTCTTAATTGAAGACAAAATAATTAGCCACAATACTAACCAAAGCCAGATGAATGCTCCAAACTACCTCGTGATCGAAGAGATGATGCAAAACCTTGGTAATTAGGATCATCATGAGACTTCTCAGTCGATTCCACAGCAAACTTGGCACATTCAACTATCACATCGTGATCTTCCATTTTCTTCCACCTTAATCACGAAAATAAGAGTATTACTTTAAGCTTTAGAATCATTAAGCCTCTCATGGTTATCATTCTCCTTTCCTCAGTGTTCAAACAAGGAAGGAGACTGTGTATGTACTAATGAAAACATAAAAAGATGCACAACTATTTCATCCTCAGTATATAACTTGGATTCAACATAATTCTCAATATAAATGTACATATATACTATAACTATGCCAATAAGAGGTTTCAGTACTACCTTGTAGTAGAAGTTTCAGCATCTTTGGAAGCAGTCACCAAGAGAGGATGCATCCTAACAGTCTCCAACATTGGCTACAAAATGAAACCCACTGTTATTACCGGTACTCTTCAAAGCAAAGTAATTTGGTAGAGCATACTGCAATGAAGGTTACAAAACAACAATACACAATGAAAATCAAGTAATAAAACCTTGCAGATAATCAGACACACAAGGACGGTGGAATTCCTTTCTACATGTTCTCTCTGACGGAGTCTTTGAAACTCTTAAGATTTAGAAGCTGTTTTTCAATCGTTGGGTAAAGTTCGAAGTAGTGTACTCCAGGCATAACTTGTCTTTTTCCATTGCTAGACAGCCGCTACCAATGGTATAAATGTGGTGGACAAGTGGGCCATATTTACTTGGTGATATTTGTGCTGGATAAACCTTCAGTGTAGTGAACTCTGTAGTTGCTTGATTTTCTCCTACCAGCTGTGATCATTTTATAATTTGCATCATAGAATAGTATTCTGATTGTATTGTATCTTGATTTCACAGTTTGTTTTCAGAAATTTCAACGATTTTGCATACTACACAGCTTGGACATTCCTATAAATGTAACGAATCTGAATTTACAGTCTGTTTTCATCTTATTACTGTCACTAATGAACTTGTTCTAACAAACATCACATATTATTTTATAGTGTAAAGAGGAGAAGCTATGTTCATCAAGCCACATCGGTGTTTCTTTACGTAGTCTATAATCAAATTACCCATATCCTGCTTGCCGCCGCATATCGTAATATTTAGAAATGTAGTGATTCATTATGATCTGTATTGACTATTAGTTAATTGAAGGTTTTAACTAGAAACAGTCCTCCTAGTCAATACCTTTCTTTTATTTTAGTTCAAATAGATGTACATGTTTAAAGAGATAATTCTCCCTTTTTCAACTTCTCATAAAAATTATCATTATTGTGCCAATATTACATGCTCCAAACTGTATGTACCCTCATTTGACTATGTTTGAAAGGCACTGTACTCGTCGAGTGGCGGTTGTAGTATGTTTGAGCTCCGTCAAGAGTGCAGCACGTCCGTGTTAAGAACTTTGATTGTGTATCGGCTCGCTAGGGGGCAGAGCAAGACTAGCCGAGTCCTTGTAGCGCACATGTGCTTGTCGTTTGTCATCGTCTATGATGTTATGGAAACGTCTGTTGTTGTGGTTTGAACAACAATAATTATTGTGGATATATCCCTAGTCATGGCAAGATGTAACTTCGTGTAGCTGCAAGATCTATAGGGGACTAGGTAGCCTTGTGGCAATTTAGTGGCTCCCCGACAGTTTATATTTCATCGTCAAGGCTTACACGCATAATTAGTTGAAGGCATTAACCCCATATAAAAAAAAATCCACAGCCTGCTTCCAGTCTCCGACCGGGTCAGGAATGGAATGAATGAAGCCCCTATCTAGCGGCGAGGATATGAACTGTGCCGGCTGCCGAGGTCTGACGCACTCCTCTGGCATTAACCCCATATATAGGTCTTATTTAACCATGAATGCCAAGCCAAGAAGTTATTTGGAATTTAATGAAATTACTTTGGCAGCTGAGAAGATTAAAAAGGCTGATATGATGTGCATGGATAATGCATCACTATCATGCACTGCTGTTCATGGTCCCATAGGGTAAATTGTTTCTCCCAGTGCTTTTCAGTGGCGTGGAGCAGTTCATCCTGGCGAAATGCATCGTGATACTGTTTGTATTAGAAATTCTTTTCAGGAAAATGCCTTGCAGGATAGAAGGGAGTTTGTTCCTGATATTGGTCAACGTAATGCATTTCAGGGGCGTAATGTCCAGAGTTCCAGTGGGGGTAGGCCCTATCAAGATAAGAGGTGTGACTTGTGTGGGTCTTACAACCATATTAGGCGTTGGTGTGATGCTAATTCTGGTCGTCGCTACTGAAGATGCATTGTGTGATGTTATTTTCTAAAATGTGTGTGACAGACTTGGTGAATGAAGTATATTTGGGATTTGTGTGAATGCGGTAATTTAGCTTTGAATTTGTAAATTGGGTGGGAATAAGTTTCTTCTCTTGGTTAAAAATAAGGTTAGGTTTTATTTTATTAAACTGGTTAATTCGTTTTTGGTTAATTGCCTAGTATATAAATTGGTATTTCGTTGGAATATCATTCAACCTGAGGTAACTGGATGAATTTTATGGGGATTTGTTCGGTTGAATGAGGGTTGAATTCACTTTATGATCCTAATCATATCAAGGTTTGGGACTTTTGTATTAAGGTGACATAAGGTGATCATGTGTGTGAATGGTTAAGTATTTAAAAAAAAAAAAGTTCCTCTGGTTTCTCCAAGTGAGTGAATATTTGGTCACTTTTATTAACTTGTTGATCCAGGAAGTAAACGTTTACAGTAAGTTATGTGATATGTTGAATGTGGATTTCTGAAGGGAATATGCTATGGCTCATTATGGTTCATATGAAATATGCACTATGTCACGTTTTATAGTTTCTGTTTGATCCGAGCCAGCATACAGGTAAGTGTTTGTTCTAGGATATAATATGTTATGTGTTGGTCTTTTAACGAGTACTTATTTATATTCTGGTAAGTTTTTATTTGGGAATATTTTGCGGGTGGTTAACTGTAATAATAAATGTGGGAATTTTGAGGTTATGTTTGAAGGCATGAAAGATTTTGAGTGTTTTAGTTTGCCTGCACATGTGTTCTGATTCTGATTTTATTATAGGGTCTTCCAATAATTATTTCCTTGAGTTTTCTTTGGTATTTTTCCCCTCTCATTTTTGGATTTCCGTTAGTGTTTTTTTTTTTAATTTCTTGTGGTGCTTCATGATAAGTTGAAACAGATGTGCAGTGGGGGACATATGCCAATGTTCATTAAGGGTATTTTTATTTTTATAGAGAGGGAACTCATTTAGCATTCAGGGTTATTGTTTATACAATAAATTCTGAGAATGTTGGTTGTATATTGTTCAATTTAACTGATAATTATTAAGTAATTGAATCTGAAATGTTATTATATTATTCCAAAGACAGGTAAATTTAATTTTTCATTGTAAGGGTGTGGAATTTAGTTAAGCTAGGGTTGTTCTTTAAATATCTTATGCCATATTTCCTTGAAAATGTAATTGTTATGCTGTTAGCAATTCCGACCTGGTACTTTTGGTGTTGAACTTGGTTTCGGCTCAAATCGTCGGGGACTTGTTTTGCATGGAAGATTTTTGGTGTGAGTGAAGATATCCAGGCCCCAGACGTTGGAGCTATTGTCATGAACCTGAACGGATCTGAACCTGTCTTCGCTTATAACATGATCTGTGTATATACTGTACATGATGTTGATATTGTACTGTACAAAACTGACCTGATGAGACTTACTCATAAGTAAGAATATTGATTCTATGCATGAGTATACTATATTACGACACTGACAAAAGTCAGAAATGTTGATCGACAAGTGTGAGTTCCTATTATGTGGATGAATTTGAAAAGAACTTTATTCTTGAAAAAGTCAGAAATGTTGATCGACAAGTGTGAGTTCCTATTATGTGGATGAACTTGAAAAGAACTTTATTCATGAAAGAGTGTCACGTACTGAAATTTATGTCATGCATGGATAGGCAAAAACTTTAATTTTTTTTGAAGATTTGCATGTTGTGCATGTGATTACAGTTCTACATTTACGTTGTCTTGGTTTATTAACCATCGACAAGCTTGAGGAGAGGGAGTCTGTGCCGATATTACGTGCTCCAAACTGTATGTACCCTCATTTGACTTTGTTTGAAAGGCACTGAACTCGTTGAGTGGTGGTTGTAGTATGTTTGAGCTCCGTCAGAGTGCAGCACGTCCTTGTTAAGAACTTTGATTGTGTATCGGCTCGCTAGGGGGCAGAGCAAGACTAGTTGAGTCCTTGTAGAGCATATGTGCTTGTCGTTTGTCATAGTCTATTATGTTATGGAAACGTCTGCTGTTGTTTGAACAACAATAATTATTGTGGATATATCCCTAGTCGTGGCAAGATGTAACTTCGTGTAGCTGCAAGATATATAGGGGACTAGGTAGCCTTGTGGCTATTTAGTGGCTCCCCGACAGTTCATATTTCATCGTCAAGGCTTACAACATTATTAACTAACGTCAGATCATAAAGTTAACTTCAAATTTAAATATTATTTGTAAATGGCATCATCGGTGAGTTAGGTCTCGAGTGTGAATCAGATCTTTAAAGGTTATTTCAGCGAAAGGATAGCACGCCTAGTTTTTGGATATTGTGTGTGATAATAGAATTCCTCTTATTATGGAAATAATATGTTACTTGATGTAACTAAAGGTAATACGATTTATGACGATGATATGATTAAGACAAGTGTGAGTAACTTGTCATCGTAAGTATTAGGTGAGAAGGTGAAACATTCAAGGAAATGTAAATGATTTATTATTCATCTGTTTCTCATGGGAGTTCTTTGTTCTGTTCTCAAGTTTATTGGTCACCCATGAATGTCTTCATGTGAAGGCTGAGGTACAAATTGTGATGTGGATAAAAGTTTATTAACCTTTCTTTATTTATGTAAATGCTGTCATTGCTTTATCCACGGTAGAATGTCTATTAGAGACCTGTAATAAAAATATTTAGCTTCTTTTCTATTCAAGTAGTCAGGCAATGTTGCACAAGCTTTTCATTCGGGTTTTGTTTCCTTGCAATGTCTGTTGGGAATTATTAACCATGGTCGACAATCAGCTGATTAGTAAGACATGAGACGATCGTAGGAACCATGATAGAAAGCAGACTTTTTATGATTTGCTCCTCGTTTCAAATGCTTGAGGAATTGAAATGATTAATTATTTAATGACACGATATGTTAAATGTTATCGCGTCATTGATTAAGTATATTAAGAAGTTTTCTACATGCCTGATACTTCGTTTGGTAATATAATGAAAGGAGACAAATAATGTTGTTGGTCGTAGGCTATAACTTAACATTGAGAAAAGGCTACGTGTTTAATTACTTTAAATAGTATGACGTATAAATATTTCTTTGACAACCAAGATGCTTCAAAATTGAAGTACAATTGCTTAACGTTAGGGTCCACACCTATTTATTTATGCATGTTATTGTTTTAATTGTCGTTATGTGTTCATTATAATTGTATAACATCTTTAAAGAATAGACTGTGATGTGTTTGCAGAATACCAGTATATCATTTCTAGGCTTTAAGCTCGATAACAGTTTCAAAGTAGATCATGTGGGTTATGATTGCAAAAAGGCCTGGTAGCTTCCTCCTCCAACTTACCCATAAGACATATTTTCATTTATTTTATCTTGTTCTGGGTGCAATTATATCACTTTGAAAGACATGCACTTCTTTTAACACCAAGGAAAATAATGAGAACTACATTCGTCAAATACATAGAAAATAAATAAGTAAAGCATCTGTAAATGTTACGAATTCTCTATTTTTTTTTATTGTCTCTTTTTATTTTCTCTTTATACTAACCAATGAGCTCCCACTCCACCTCATACCTTTAGTGATGTTCATCCATCTGACAAATCACTCTCCTCAATATGTCAGCTTAACCGGCCAGCAGCTACCAAACCTTCTTTCATAAACAAATTTTACAAGTTAAACACAATCCGTGACACATTTGACTTGGTAATTAAAAGGAGACGCCCTTGTAAACTTGGTTACAAGAAACATTTTACATTATATCGACCATGATGTGGTGGTTTTTAAAAGAAAATCATTTATCTTCATACCTGCTATTCTTTGTAAATATTACTTTAATACCATGCCCCCTCCAGGATCCGAGAACCCGGGAGTTCACTTCCAGTCTCTCCACTCGCTCTTAAATCCAGCGACATCACCTCTTATTTGCTAGTCATCCGAGCTATTTCGAAGTTGGCGTCTCTAAAAGCCACACTAGTTACAACAAGAAGGGACGTAAAACCAATAACATTATTATTATTATTTTCATGTAGTCGACAGGTAGAAGATGCTATGTGATAAAACAATTGTCACAACTATTCTACGGCGGTCCGGGCACAGTGACCCGGGTTCAGGTGATGTCTTTTACTTAGTGTACCTAGGCAAAAACTTACAAAAGGCAAGGAAAAACCTAGGAGATTTGGTGAATTTTAATAATAATAATAATAATAATAATAATATATGAACACAAAAATTCGTCACTACAACACTGTCATCAAACCAGTACCGCTATATGCATCTGAATGCCTTATCCTATCCGAGAAATGTTTGCTCGCGAAGTTAGAGAGAAAAGAAAGAAAGATCCAACACATCATACTTGGCCCAGACTACAAAAAAGGCATCTACATCAGAAAATCCAGGCAAGAAATTTACTCGAGGATAGAGAAGATCACAGACACAATGCGAAAATGCAGAGTTTGCTTCTACGGTGATATGCGACGGATGATCGATTCCTGATGGACGAAACGTATCTTCAGTATATTCGACTCAAAACCAAAAACGACAATGCCATGGTACGTTAACGTCCAGAAAGATCTGAAAGAAATGGGGATACGAGCAGAAGATGCACAAGACCGAAATCTTTATAGAGCAGCCATCAAGACGTTTGGGACTTTCCGGGACGAAAAACGGACAACTGGTGCGAAATGGACAGACGAACGTCGTGCTAAACACAGTGAGCTCATGAAGGCAATGTGGAACAAGCAAAAAATGAGCAAATGCCAGAATGTAAAATGAGGCTTATCGTGGTCCCTAGTTGGCCGATTAGCGAAATTGAATGAATGAATAATAATAATAATAATAATAATAATAATCATATAAATAAAACACTAAGGTATAAGTTTCACAAAACTCAAGCTCTTACACCAGAGGGAGTTAGAATGTGCGGTTTGTGCCAAAATCTTCGAAATTGTCTCAACAATACAGAAAAAATCTTGGATTTCTTGAAAAGTCAACAGAAATATATTTATTTGTTTAAAAATATTTTTAAACAAATAGACAACACGATAGCCCCTGCCAGAACTGTGTCGCGTCCAGCCCACAGGCCCTCAAGTAATAATAATAATGGCCGATTTGAGAAATGTTTTTGCTGAGGCAAGTACAGTCCATATACCTTTCTAGGACGTAGCACAGAAGCACTATCTATCCAACATGATACGTACGTTTCCATATGGAGTTAGCAACTCTGAAGCCAAGACATTTCGTTCCAAGGTAATTGCAGCCTACACTAGCATAGAAGGCAGCTTAAATACTTTGCCACACTCGAAAATTGTGATGAGCTGATTTTAACTAATAATTGGTTCTAACTTATGAAAAAATATACGAGGCCCATCTAGATATTAAGTTTCCTTTATATTTAAATAAAAAGAAAACATCGATACATGACAAACATTATTGGCACCAGATATGAGCTATATTTCAACAAAATCACCACAGGAATTGAGACACCTGTCATATTGCGAGATAAACTTTTTGTATTCCAGCGTCATAGAAGTCGGCCGCTTGGGAATGGAACCAGCGTGACATTTGTCTTCAGCTCTAGCATCATCATGAATTTCCGTTTTTCAGCCTAAGCCGGGCCGGAGCAGCTCTTTGTCACTGTAAAAATGCTGACAAGAGGGGAGGACAGGAATTTGATGATGATGATGATGATAATTGTTGCTTTAAATGCCTAACATCTAGGTTATTAGCCCCTGATGGTTTGGGTGATGGTGAAAATGAAATGGAAACTATAACTAAAACTAACTGCAGTCTTACAGCTAAAACTATGGACTTACATACTAGAAGAAAAAAAAAAGAAGAACATAAATAAAAGACAGGAGGAAAAGAAACAACAAGTTGAATCAATACAGGATGACCATCAAAACAATAACATTCATAAAATGTGTGACACAATTAATAATATAAAGAAAGTCTTTCAACCAAGAACCAAGATCATGAAAGACAACAAGGGAAATTTAGTAATTGAACAGAATAAACTGCTCTCTTTTTGCAAGGACTATTTTGACAATCTTCTGAACTGCCCTGATTCAGAATCACCAGTTATGAAACTTAAATGCCCTCTTAATAATGATCTGATTCCAGAGCTTACATATGAAGGGGTAGTAAATAGCATTAAATATCTAAAAAATAATAAAGCTCCTGGTAATGACAACATCCCAGCTGAACTAATTAAATCTGAAGGAGAAGTATTATATTCCAACTTATTCTGAGAATTTGGCAGAACAAAACAATGCTTGTAGGGTGTGAAGAATCTCTCATAGTGCCCCTACATTAAAAGGGAGACAAGGAAGATATTCAAAAGTACCATAGAATATCTCTTGTTAATACATCCTATAAACTGTTATACTTTGTTATATAAAATTGCTTGAAACCATTTGCAGAGAACATCATTGGTGATTATCAAAATGACTTTCTCAGTAATAGGTCCACTACTGATAACATATTTGCAATCAAAATGATAAGTGAGGAAGTGTGGGAATATAATCAATGTATTCACTATTTATTTTTTGATTTCCTCAAAGCATTATGATTCAATTTATAGAGAGAGCCTGTGGAATGTCATGACCGAGTTTGGTTTCCCTCAAACTTATTAAACTGTGTAGATTGTGTATGGATGGCAATACACGTAGAATTCTCCTGAATGGGAAAAGATCTGATCCTTTCCCAAACAAATCAACATTGCCCTCGAAAAAGTTATCAGATCACTAAAATTAGTTTGTATTCCTGTGTCATAGAAGTCGGCCGCTTGGGAAAGGAACCAGCGTGTGACATTCGTCTTCAGCTCTTTCATCATCATGAAGGAGCGAATATGACACCCCTCAGCTCTTTGTCAGTGTAAAAATGCTGACCAGAGGGGAGGACTGGATGATGATGATGATAATTGTTGTTTTAAGGGGCCTAACATCTAGGTTATTGGCCCCTAATTATTTCGGTGATGGTGAAAATGAAAAATGTAATGGAAACTATAACTGCAGTCTTACAGCTAAAACTAACTACTAGAAGAACAAATAAGAAAAATAAAAAAAAAGAATAACATAAATAAAAGACAGGTGGAAAAGTTGAATCAATACAGGATGACCATCAAAACAGTAACATTCGTAAAATGTGTGGCACAATCTTGGTTCTTGGTTGAAAACCAAGAACCAAGATCATGAAAGACCACAAGGGAAATTTACTAATTGAACAGAATTAACAGCTCTCTTTTTGCAAGGACTATTTTGACAATCTTCTGAACTGCCCTGATCCAGAATCACCAGTTATGAAACCTAAATGCCCTCCTAATGATGATCTGATTCTACAGCCTAAATATGAGGAGGTAGTAAATAACATTAAACTTCTAAAAAAATAATAAAGCTCTTGATAATAACATCCCAGCTGAAATAATTAAATCTGAAGAAGTATTACACAAATATACGGAGGTCGAGTCATAAGTCATGGCAACTATTTTTATCTCGCGAACAGGAGAAAACACGGAAAATCTACGATATGTATTTGGAAACGTACGGTATGTAATTGCGTAGGATGCCACTAGATGGTCTATATAAACAACAGTGTGGGTCTGAGCATGCCTCCAAGTTCAGTGTGTGAGTGAGAGCGTCACACAATGGAAATCAACAAGCAGGAGCAACGATCATATATTAAAATCACAGTTATCTGTGGCAGAAATGCACGCCAATGACATGCAGAGCTGCGGAAAGCATTAGGTGTGCATGCCATGCCCTATAGAACAGTGGCAAGGAGGGTGGAGACGTTCAAACGGGGTAGAGTATCAACTGTCGATTCACCTCGCCCAGGCCGTCCAGTGTCCATGGACAAATATGTGAGGATAATGGTAATCATTAGAAATATTATTCATTTCAGGTTCCGTATTGACAGTAATTATGAAGAATAAGAATTTTCAATCTTTCCTCCTATTCAATACTTTAATTTATGTCACATTTCAGGGGTACATGTTTCGAGTCCCGCTTTTGGACCCCTCCTCAGCCCACAATCTTATATTTAGAAAACATCTAAAAACAAAGAACATCGAAAATCTTTACGATGGCATGGAAAATACACATTACACAATAAATGGTTAAAAACGCTAAAACAATATCTAAAATCTAAAAAATAGCATGCATCGTTCACAAATTTCAGGTACACATTTTGCACGTGTTCTGTTCTATGTTATTATGAAGAACGTCATTTGACGCTATATGACGACAGACACATTTGTTGACGGTCAATGTCTATAATTGTTATATTGTTGGACACCTTTCATGGCATGTCTTGTATTATAATTCCTAAAACACTTCAACTGATGTGGCTGAAGACGATGTTGGACGGCGATTGCTGAACATTTTGATCAAATTCTTTGTTACAAATGTGGCATTTGGCAACCTGTCTTTGATAAATTGAAAACTCTTCTGTCACACGGTATCTGAAATAATTGATCATATTTAGTACTGAGGTTAGTGGATTATAAAGAACAAATACGGAAACAAAAAATAAAAAAATAAAAAATAAACTGATTTGAAAAACTTATGGAAAAAACAAGAGAATTTGGCATCTTGTTGGTTACTCTTGACCCTGAAGACGACAAACGGTGCAAATTAGAACAATGTTTTGTACTTATAAAACAGCTTAGTAGAAATTGAGAAGTATTGGTCATTTGAGTTTTAGAAATAGTAAAACTTACGATGTCAAATGAAAACAGCCCTGTGAGATCATGTAGAGGTCAAGCTCCGCTCTGCAAGAGCAGCCTACTACTACTGTGCCTGGCAGGTGTTACAAGTAAACAGCCTGCTCGGCACGGAAAGGGGCAGAGGGGAGCGGGGCAAAGCGGTTTGGATGAGTGGGTGGGGGAACGGGGAGGGGTAAGGCTTAGGGAATGAAAAACGATTGGCTTTAAAGTCTATGGCGGTTTAAGTGTTTAATCGTTTAGAACATTATCTGCTATCGTATCGAATAATATGTTTGTCTCTAAAATGATGTCATTTAAATTTTGGAATAATTTGATCTCTGGGATGTATTCATATGAATTGCTTCTAAGACGTTCATCAAACTGCCCTTATTGACATAATGTAAGATGTTCCTGTCCTTGTCTATGGTCGTAAATTTATGCTGAAATTTTTGTGTGTTTAATGGCAGAATCATGCTCATTATAACGAATACGGAAGCTTCTTCCGGTTTGCCCCACGTACTGTGACCATTTAGATGAGGGCCACTGATTGTTTTTCTTTGAGGAACCAACTGTTTAAAGAACGCGCGAGCTGAGGTATTTCGTTTCATCAAGTTGACACTAGATGGAGAGAGCTTCGATATGAGATCTCATATGGTATATTTACGAGTTTTAATGTGAAGAGGTTGAACCACCAAAACATCGGGGGAACGTGCAGTACTCATTACTGGGAAAAATACCGAAGAGATCAAGAGAATCCGTCGTTTGGATCAGAAGATATTGGAGATGAAGAATCCAAGGCGCAAGGTTTATGTTTTGCCTCGGAGAGGCTGACGGAAGTTAGGCTGCACGCAACAGGTGAGGCTGGACTGTATGACTATTAACACGGCGCGCTCAAGGTCTACGTGCTTGGCAGATCTTGTGTTTGAAGATACCAGTCTAAAAGAGTTGGCAATCAACGTATATGATATGGGCCTTAAAATCCATATATCATAAATAGGCTAGCCATTGCTTTGGTGTGTGCAAAGTTTTGGGGAATTCCTTACTCATCGAGGGAATCTAGCTTAGAAACTAGAAATGGTACTAGCATGCTACGTAAACCACTCTTAAGATTATAAGTGTATGGATTTAAACATCAAGGCCATAAGCAAATATAGTACGCGAGGATCGAAAAAACAGTTATGGTTGAAAAATGATTTCGGACCCGGTGTTGATATTCTAGAACGGGAAGTGAACCAGTCGAGTTAAGATGTTTTCTGTGGCACAAAGCTGCAAGTGTTAGTTTGGGACTCGAATATTTATAACATTCTGTTGCCAGACATGCATCATAGTGGTTTGAAAATGGTAAATCGGACTGTCACCATGAAGTATTAAAAGAACTGGAGGTAAGATGTCATGGGATTTTTGGGAACATCTTCCGGAATAATGGAGTGTAGGCGAGGTGGGACTCGAAACATCTGTTCACTGGAAAGAACGTGTGCCAGCCGGCCTACATGGAATCTACGTCAGAAGGACTCTTCCTACAAGATCTTCACGATGTAAGCCAACTTTACTATTAAGTAGCTAGTGTATTGCATTCCCAATTTCGACTATACTGTCTGCTAAGTAGGTTTCTGCTTCTGGAGATTTATTTCAAGATGTTATAGTACATTTGAAGATTTATCAGCCAACTTATTTCGAATGGATCTCTTTGATGGAAATCTAAAAGGAAGCTTGTAGTTTAACGTGACCGTTAATCTTGAGATCATGAGCCACGGGACCTCCTTTTTACGTGGAATCCGAACCACAGGACATGGCATTTCACTTCGAAAATCTCACATTCATTGACCGGGAATCGAAGATGGAAATCTAGAGTGTTTGGATGTCAACCTGATAAGCTTCGATATAGCAGTAGACTATTGTGTGGAAGATATTTTACACCATTCCACGCCTAAACCTTATGTTAGGGAACTTTGAAATAATATTTGGATTTGTTCAAAATTAAATGGTTTATAATTAAATTAATTTCTTTATAATATTTTCTCGACTTTGTTAGTAGTTTCTCTTTTGAATATGTTGATAGATGAGGAATGTGGATAGCCACATTACGTTTAAATATTATTCTTTGGGAATAATAGTTCGAAATTTTCTGTGAATTTATAAATTTTTATATTTGAATTTAAAATAAATGTAAAATATTTTTTCGTTGTAAATGAAGTTGAGATATGATATCGGAAGGCTGTATGACTGATAGTCAAGCCATAATGATAATGTAAATGATTATATTGTTTGGAACATTTTCCAATAAATAATAATAATAATAATTCTTGGTAATAATAGCGGTTAATAATTGGAGGAATAATGGATCGTAGTTGATAATATGGGAGTTGATTTTGAATAGAGGGACATGCTGAAAGCGTGATCTTTGATACTGTTAGCGGAAGGTCATTCATATACGAATTTTGTATAAAATGAGGAACTATGTATTGGAATTATGCGACAGTCTAACGGGAGTGTGTTGGGGCAGACATTTAAAGTTTATTACACCTATGTGAAAGGCCGAGATATTTAAATTTTGTGAGGGAGAGCATGATCCCATGTGTAGGTTGCTTAGAAGCCATTGAACCTAGCCTGCATAGCTGAGGGGTCATTATAAAAATAAGATTATAATGGTCAAATGTTAAGTGAAAATAAAATATGAATTAATAATGGATGTTTATAAAATTGAGTTTTGAGGGTCAAATAATTGCTCCATGCTCAAATATGATTAAAAATGAGGACAATATAGTCGCTCATATGGGAAGTAGTGGCCGATCGTCTGTGAAATTCTACATTCCTAGACTGTTGTATAGTCGCCCACATGGTGTAGTCGTTTATATATGAATAAGTTGATGTCTCGTCCTAGTTTTTGCTGAAGGCCTTACCGTGTCCTATTTAACGTATTGACAGCATGAGAGGCATTTTGTCTAGAGATTGGTTGATGTATTAAAAATTTTAAGCTGATAGCTGGTTGAATTTGTGGATCCATTAATCTTCATAAAATACCAGTGTGGATTATTCTAAATAATATTTTTTTTTACAATGAATTAAATTGAAAGGATTTGATAAATTGAATTATATGAATATTATCAAAGAAGTTAAATCGAAGCGATTAAATCAGAGGATTTAAATTATATGTGAATTGGTGAATAAAATTTATTTATGGTGACATTGTGGAAAAATGTCGGAAGTTCAGTCAAAGTTTAAATTTGATAAATGCCGTCATGGGGTTTATGATTTTGATTTCACACCGTTTTGGGAATGTGACTTCCCTGAAATGAGTTTAAGACTTGTGAATTTTTCTGCAGAGGTTGAAACAATTCTGGAAAATTTTATTCAAGTGATATTTTTGTAAATATTAAAATCATGGTGTCAGGATGGACTGATATTTTCCTGCACATCAGTGATAATTGTACAGTTTAAATAATTAATTGAAGCAGATGCTGAGATGGACTAATGATTTTCTCAGACATCAAGTTAATATTTTGAAAATAGTGAATTTACTTTTGGTTAGAGGCTGGAAATACTTTATTTGATGCGTTCTAAAATTTGTATGTAGATAAGGGACCCAAGGGGGAGCGTAGGATGTCTTTATTTTTCAGGTCTGGAATTTTAGATTTCTCCCTGGGGGATCATTGTATTCTATTAGGACCAGCAGACGGTTAAATTAAACTGAGGTATTTTAAGAAATTGGTGTTATTCACAAATTATTTGCACTGCCTTCCATCCTTTATGGAGTGTGAATTTCGATATCCGTCCAGCTGATTTTTGATTAAAAATTTTGTTTGCTATACTCAGTTTGACCCCGAGATTTTTAGAGTCTTAGGCTCGGCGGATGTTGAAATTCATACTCGTGTGCACGTGGGACTTCGGTCAAACGGTATCATAGAGGAAAGGGAAATATGGCGCAAGTTACATGGGGCCTTCGAGTTTTGTAGTTTGGTGGTTGTTCGATTTCGATTTTCATTCTTGATTTGGATTTTGAATTTTGATCAGGAACGGAAGTTGGAGTTGATGATAGGATGCAATCATGGGTGAATACACAATTTCATAGTTTTGTCTTTGAAGTTGTTGATTTTGTTGTTGTTTCTTTTGAGTAAATGTAACTGTAAATTTAAAGCTTAATATATTAGGGTAAATCTCAGTTTAAGGTTGAAATTGCAGAATCAGTACACTAGTGATTTAGATGTATGTTCCTGGACGTCGAATGGCATCTTACCCCATTCAAATTATTTGTGTTGTGATGGAGGACTTGAAGAAGATGTTGGAGGACTTGGGAAGGAAAATGGCAGAGAATTCTGTTTCTCTGGAAAACAAAATGAAAGAGAATTCTGTTTCTCTTAAAACTGAAATTTCTAATCAAATGAAAGAGAATTCTGCTTCTCTTAAAATTGAAATTTCTAATCAAATGGAAGAGAATTCTGCTTCTCTTAAAATTGAAATTCCTAATCAATTAAAGAGAATTCTGATTCTCTCAAAACTGAAATGTCAAATAAAATCACAGAAAATTCGAGTTTGCTCAAGTCCGATATGTCTAAGAAAATAGGGTCGTTAGAGGAAAGAATGGTGCAAAATCTCGAAGCATTAGAGTCTAGAATGTCAATATCGATAGATGTTAAGATAGAAGATAGAGTCGTTGGTCTTGAAACGAAGATTAAGGATAATGCTAGGAAAACGCAAGAAAATTTTCTGAGTTTGGAAGCACGGATAGTTGAAAACGGAAAGAATATGAAAGACAATTTGTTTACGAACTATGGGCATATGAGAGAAAGTCTTCAGGATAGTCGGAAGTTAATGAAGGATGATTTAGAAACACATAAAAACGATATGCAGAAGGCTGTGCGATCACTTGAGGATAAATTAGAGACTAATGCTAGGAAGACCGCAGATGATCTTGCAGCACTTGAAATAAATGTTTTGAAGGAATGCAATACAAATGCTGCGCAAGACATTGAAAGAGTTAAGAAGGATTTTCATGACATCCTCGTGGGTGAGTTAAAAGAAGGGGTGGTTAAGGATTTGCAGGATAGCGTGATGGAAACAGTAGTTACAGAAATTAAGGAACAATTAATACAGGACACTCATCAGGAAGTTCAGGATGTGAGGACTGCCTTTTCATCTGAAATCAAAGTAATTACTGGAGATATCAAATCAGTACAAGATAATATCAATAAATTACAGAGTCAATTAACTAATTCCAATAAACATCATGAAACGCTGATGGAAGAATTAAGGGAAATGGTAAAGAAGGGACTGAAAGTGCTAGTAAGAGTGAAGTAGAGAACATGAAGGTGGTTGAAGATTTAGGACAAGAATTTGAGAAATATAAGTCAATAACAGAGAAAAGGTCAGTTGAAGTGATAGACGATACCATGACAATTCAGGACAAATCGCCGGAGATAGGAAAAACGGGGGAAGTTTCTAATGTTTGTACTTCTACACCTATCACTGTTATAAAGAAAATAGAGTCGAACAGAAGAGGAAGAGAAGATAGGGCCTTAGAGAACTGGCGGAAACACAACACGCCGAAGAAGTTAACACATTTCGCTTGTTCGATTATAAGCGGACATAAGATGAATAACGCCGAGGGAAAGAAAGAAAGCAGAATGCAGATTATTAGATAAAAACAATCAGAAGGATAGAGTATCACTGACATATTTCCAGAATTGTAAAAGAAATATCATTCAAGAGCTAGAGTATGAAGTCAGAAAAACAATGATTCGAAGGAAAAATAAAAATGTGTTCATTTTTATTTTTATCTGCATGAGGGGTAGATGTGACCATTTAGATGAGGGCCACTGATTGTTTTTCTTTGAGGAACCAACTGTTTGAAGAACGCGCGGAGCTGAGGTATTTCGTTTCATCAAGTTGACACTAGATGGAGAGAGCTTCGATATGAGAGATCTCATATGGTATATTTACGAGTTTTAATGTGAAGAGGTTGAACCACCAAAACATCGGGGGAACGTGCAGTACTCATTACTGGGAAAAATACCGAAGAGATCAAGAGAATCCGTCGTTTGGATCAGAAGATATTGGAGATGAAGAATCCAAGGCGCAAGGTTTAAGTTTTGCATTGGAGTGGCTGACGGAAGTTAGGCTGCACGCAACAGGTGAGACAGTGAGGCTGGACTGTATGACTACTAACACCGCGCGCTCAAGGTCTACGTGCTTGGCAGATCTTGTGTTTGAAGATACCAGTCTAAAAGAGTTGGAAGGCAATCAACGTATATGATGTGGGCCTTAAAATCTATATATCATAAATAGGCTAGATGGGCAAGCCATTGATTTGGTGTGTGCAAAGTTTTGGGGAATTCCTTACTCATCTAGGGTATCTAGCCTAGAAACTAGAAATGGTATTAGAATGCTACGTAAACCACTCTTAAGATTATAAGTGTATCGATTCAAACATCAAGGCCATAAGCAAATACAGTACGCGAGGATCGAAAAAACAGTTATGGTTGAAAAATGGTTTCGGACACGGTGTTGATATTCTAGAACGGGAAGTGAACCAGTCGAGTTAGGAAGTTTTCTGTGGCACAAAGCTGCAAGTGTTAGTTTGGGACTCGAATATTTATAACATTATGTTGCCAGACATGCATCATAGTGGTTTGAAAATGGTAAATCGGACTGTCACCATGAAGTATTAAAAGAACTGGAGGTGAGATGTCATGGGATTTTTGGGAACATCTTCCGGAATAATGGATTGTAGGCGACGTGGGACTCGGAACATCTGTTCACTGGAAAGAACGTATGCCAGCCGGCCTACATGGAATCTACGTCAGAAGGACTCTTCCTACAAGATCTTCACGATGTAAGCCAACTTTATTATTAAGTAGCTAGTGTATTGCATTCTCAATTTCGGCTATACTGTCTGCTAAGTAGGTTTCTGCTTCTGGAGATTTATTTCAAGATGTTATAGTACATTTGAAGATTTATCAGCCAACTTATTTCGAATGGATCTCTTTGATGGAAATCTAGTGCGTTTGGGATGTCAACCTGATAAGCTTCGATATAGCAGTAGACTATTGTGAGGAAGATATTTTACACCATTCAACGCCTAAACCTTATGTTAGGGAACTTTGAAATAATATTTGGATTTGTTCAAAATTAAAAGGTTTATAATTAAATTAATTTGTTTATAATATTTTCTCGACTTTGTTAGTAGTTTCTCTTTTGAATATGTTGATAGATGAGGAATGTGGATAGCCACATTACGTTTAAATATTATTCTTTGGGAATAATAGTACGAAATTTTCTGTGAATTTATAAATTTTTATATTTGAATTTAAAATAATGTGTAAAATATTTTTTCGTTGTAAATGAAGTTGAGATATGACATCGGCAGGCTGTATGACTGATAGTCAAGCCATAATGATAATAATAATAATATGTAAATGATTATATTGTTTGGAACATTTTCCAATAATAATAATAATAATTCTTGGTAATAATAGCGGTTAATAACTGGAAGAATAATAGATCGTAGTTGATAATATGGGAGTTGATTTTGAATAGAGGGACATGCTGAAAGCGTGATCTTTGATACTGGGAGCGGAAGGTCATTCATATACGAATTTTGTATAAAATGAGGAACTATGTATTGGAATTATGCGACAGTTTAACAGGAGTGTGTTGGGGTAGTTAAAAGTTTATTACACCTATGCGAAAGGCCGAGATATTTAAATTTTGTGAGGGAGAGCATGATCCCATGTGTTGGTTGCTTAGAATCCATTGAACCCAGCCTGCGTAGCTGAGGGGTCATTATAAAAATTAGATTATAATGGTCAAATGTTAAGTGAAAATAAAATATGAATTAATAATGGATGTTTATAAAGTTGAGTTTTGAGGGTCAAATAATTGCTCCATGCTCAAATATGATTAAAAATGAGGACAATATAGTCGCTCATATGGGAAGTAGTGGCCGATCGTCTGTGAAATTCTATATTCCTAGACTGTTGTATAGTCGCCCACATGGTGTAGTCGTTTATATATGAATAAGTTGATGTCTCGTCCTAGTTTTTGCTGAAGGCCTTACCGTGTCCTATTTAACGTATTGACAGCATGAGAGGCATTTTGTCTAGAGATTGGTTGATGTATTAAAAATTTTAAGCAGATAGCTGGTTGAATTTGTGGATCCATTAATCTTCATAAAATACCTGTGTGGATTATTCTAAATAATATTTTTTTTTTACAATGAATTAAATTGAAAGGATTTGATAAATTGAATTATATGAATATTATCAAAGAAGTTAAATCGAAGCGATTAAATCAGAGGATTTAAATTATATGTGAATTGGTGAATAAAATTTATTTATGGTGACATTGTGGAAAAATGTCGGAAGTTCAGTCAAAGTTTAAATTTGATAAATGCTGTCATGGGGTTTACGATTTTGATTTCACACCGTTTTGGGAATGTGACTTCCCTGAAATGAGTTTAAGACTTGTGAATTTTCCCGCAGAGGTTGAAACAATTCTGGAAAATTTTATTCAAGTGATATTTTTGTAAATATTAAAATCATGGTGTCAGGATGGACTGATATTTTCCTGCACATCAGTGTTAATTGTACAGTTTAAATAATTAATTGAAGCAGATGCTGAGATGGACTAATGATTTTCTCAGACATCAAGTTAATATTTTGAAAATAGTGAATTTACTTTTGGTTAGAGGCTGGAAATACTTTATTTGATGCGTTCTAAAATGTATATGTAGATAAGGGACCCAAGGGGCGTAGGATGTCTTTATTTTTCAGGTCTGGAATTGTAGATTTCTCCCTGGGGGATCATTGTATTCTAATAGGACCAGCAGACGGTTAAATTAAACTGAGGTATTTTAAGAAATTGGTGTTATACACAAATTATTTGCACTGCCTTCCATCCTTTATGGAGTGTGAATTTCGATATCCGTCCAGCTGATTTTTGATTAAAAATTTTGTTTGCTATACTCAGTTTGACCCCGAGATTTTTAGAGTCTTAGGCTCGGCGGATGTTGAAATTCATACTCGTGTGCACGTGGGACTTCGGTCAAACGGTCACAGTACGTAGCCTTGCACTCGTTGCAATTGAGCTCATAAACACCGGATTTCGTGTGTTTGTTCGTGACGTTGATTTTACTGGAATTGAATTTTTTTCTTAATTTGAATTATTGGTTTTGTAGGCTATGTCTATTTTGTATTTCTTCAAGACGCTTGTTACTGTATAAATACTGCGGTCTATATAAGTTTAAGTGGCGAAACATTTTTTGGTAGAACTTCCTTTTGATAATTTAGTAACAGGTTTGTTTTTTAATTTATAAAACGAATTATTGACATAACTGCGACTATATCCGTTGACCTTGGCTATTTGATGTATTATTTTGATTTCTTTTTCCAAATCATTGTCGGACAATGGTAGTCTTAAGGCTCTGTTAATGAGGCTTATTAAAGTTGCATTTTTGTGGTTGCCCGGGTGGTTAGAATCTTGACGTATGATCACGTTTGTCTGTGAAGGCTTCCTATAAATTTTATACTGTAACCGGTTATCTTTTTTAGTAACTGTTAAATCTAAATAATTAATTTTGTTATCTTTTTCTGATTCTAAGGTGAATTTAATGTTAATATCTATGCTATTTAGAATGTTCAGTACCTGATATATTTCTTGTACTTGGTTGTTGATGATTAGGAAAACATCGTCCACATACCTGCCCCCAGAACTCAATGCCTTTGATTTTATTAATAATTTTTTCCTACTCCAGATGGTCTAATAAAATCAAAGGCATTGAGTTCTGGGGCAGGTATGTGGACGATGTTTTCCTAATCATCAACAACTAAGTACAAGAAATAGATCAGGTACTGAACATTCTAAATTGCATAGATAATAACATTAAATTCACCTTAGAATCAGAAAAAGATAACATTAATTATTTAGATTTAACAGTTACTAAAAAAGATAACCGGTTACAGTATAAAAATTATAGGGAGACTTCACAGACAAACGTGATCATACATCAAGATTCTAACCACCCGGGCAAGCACAAAAATGCAACTTTTATAAGCCCCATTAACAGAGCCTTAAGACTACCATTGTCCGACAATGATTTGGAAAAAGAAATCAAAATAATACATCAAATAGCCAAGGTCAACGGATATAGTCGCAATTATGTCAATAATTTGTTTTATAAATTAAAAAACAAACCTGTTACTAAATTATCAAAAGATAGTTCTACCAAAAAAAGTTTCGCCACTTTAACTTATATAGACCGCAGTATTTATACAGTAACAAGCGTCTTAAAGAAATACAAAATAGACATAGCCTACAAAACCAATAATTCAAATTTAAAAAAAAAATTAAATTCCAATAAAATCAACGTCACGAATAAACACGAAATCCGGTGTTTATGAGCTCAATTGCAACGAGTGCACGGCTACGTACGTGGGGAAACCGGAAGAAGCTTCCGTATTCGTTATAATGAGCATGTTTCTGCCATTAAACACAAAAAAAATTCAGCATAAATTTACAACCATAGACAAGGACATGAACATCTTACATTATGTCAGTAAGGGCAGTTTGATGAACGTCTTAGAAGCAATTCATATAAATACATCCCAGAGATCAAATTATTCCAATAATTTAAACGACATAATTTTTGAGACAAACATATTATTCGATACGATAGCAGATCATGTTCTAAACGATAAAACACATAAACCGCCATAGACCTTAAAGCCAATCGTTTTTCATTCCCTAAGCCTTACCCCTCCCCGTTCCCCCACCCACTCATCCAAGCCGCTTTGCCCCGCTCCCCACTGCCCCTCTCCGCGCCGAGCAGGCTGTTTACTTGCAACACCTGCCAGGCACACGAGCCCAGTAGTAGTAGGCTGCTCTCACAGAGCGGAGATTGACCTCCACATGATTTCGCAGGGCTGTTTTCATTTGACATCGGTAAGTTTTACTATGTCTAAAACTCAAACGACCAATACTTCTCAATTTCTACTAAGCTGTTTTATAAGTACAAAACATTGTTCTAATTTGCACCGTTTGTCGTCTTCAGGGTCAAGAGTACAAACAAGATGCCAAATTCTCTTGTTTTCTCCGTAAGTTTTTCAAATCCGTTTTTTTTTTCTTCCGTATTTGTTCTTTATAATCAGCTAACCTCAGTACTAAATATGATCAATCATTTCAGATACCGTGTGACAGAAGAGTTTTCAATTTATCAAAGACAGGTTGCCAAATGCCACATTTGTAACAAAGAATTTGATCAAAATGTTCAGCAATCGCCGTCCAACATCGTCTTCAGCCACATCAGTTGAAGTGTTTTAGGAATTATAATACAAGACATGCCACGAAAGGTGTCCAACAATATAACAATTATAGACATCGACCGTCAACAAATGTGTCTGTCGTCATATAGTGTCAAATGACATTCTTTATAATAACATAGAACAGAACAAGTGCAAAATGTGTACCTGAAATTTGTGAACGATATGCTATTTTTTAGATTTTAGATATTGTTTTAGTGTTTTTAACCATTTATTGTGAAATGTGTATTTTCCATGCCATCGTAAAGATTTTCGATGTTCTTTGTTTTTAGATGTTTTCTAAATATAAGATTGTGGGCTGAGGAAGGGTCCAAAAGCGGGACTCGAAACATGTACCCCTGAAATGTGACATAAATTAAAGTATTGAATAGGCGGAAAGATTGAAAATTCTTATTCTTCATAATGGTAATCAAACGTTTGGACGACGCCATAATCCTACACGATAACGTGACAGCTCACACAGCAGCCATCGCTCAGTGTCGCTTACAACGGCGGGAATGGGAGGTTCTTCCTTACCGTCTTATTCGCATGATCTGAGCCCATGTGACTAAGATATAATCCCCAAAGTTAAGAAGCCACTACGTGGACGACGGTTTGCTAACAAAGAAGACATCGTAACAGCATTTCGGAAGGAGGTGATACACGTTATCGATACACATGCAGCGAATGGTATTCAGCGCCTGCCCCACCGCTAGCAACGCACAGTAGACACCTTTGTGATTATTTCGAAGGTCTGTAACCAGTGGAGACCTGTCCTCTGTATGTAGTCTTGTGCATTAGCTGTCTATACCATAATAAAACAATGTTTACCAATGGCCTGTGTACTGTCACTTACCTACGAGCATCTCCTGACGCCAGAATTTATCTTTCCAAATGCATATCGTAGATTTTCCGTGTTGTCTCCTGTTCGCAAGAAAAAAATAGTTGCCATGACTTATGACTTGACCCTCGTATATTCCAACTTATTCTGTGAATTTGGCAGAACAAAACAATGCCTGTAGGGTGGAAATCTCCCATAGTGCCCCTGCATAAAAAAGGAGACAAGGAAGATATTCAAAAGTACCATAGAATATCTCTTGTTAATACATCCTATAAACTGTTTGCTTTGTTATATTAAATTGCTTGTAACCATATGCAGAGAACATCATTGGTGATTATCAAAGTGACTTTCTCAGTAATAGGTCCACTACTGACAACATATTTGCAATCATAATGATAAGTGAGAAAGTGTGGGAATTTAATCAATGTATTCACTATTTATTTATTGATTTCCTCAAAGCATATGGATTCAATTCATAGAGAGAGCCTGTGGAATGTCATGACAGAGTTTGGTTTCCCTCTTAAACTTATTAAACTGTGTAGATTGTGTATGGATGACAATATATGTAGAATTCTCCTGAATGGGAAAAGATCTGATCCTTTCCCAAAGAGATCAGGTTTAAGACAGGGTGATGCTTTGTCCCCTCTTCTCTTCAACATTGCTCTAAAAGTTATCAGATCACTAAAATTAGTTCCGGCTGACATGCATCTCAGACAGTATCATAAAGTGCTTGCATATGCAGATGATATCGTACTCAAAGGAAGAAATGAGATTGAGATATGGAAATTGTTTGCTGAACTTGTGGAGATAGCTTTAAAATAAGGCCTTAGAATTAATGACCAATATCTCAGTACCTAGTAATGAAGAGGAATATTGACATGTTTGGGAATCGGTTAATTCTACTTAGTGGCAAGCATAGTTGTGAGCAGGTTGAATATTTCAAATTCTTAGGAGTCATGATTGATGAACAGAATCATAGAGAAGTGGAAATTGAAGTTAGAATACAGAATGCTACAAAGTGTACTACTCTTTGCAGTTGATATTGGGATCCACATTTTTGACGAGAAATTTTAAAAAAATATATACAATACCATCATTAGGCACGTTTTAACTTATGGTGCAGAATCATGGAGTTTAACAAAACAGGAAGAACACCAGTTGCAGGTTTTCGAAAATAAAGTGAATAGGAAAATTTTGGACCATTTTCTCTCTCTCTGCTTCTCAAAGCTGGATAAAAAGATCAACTAAAGACATAAACTCACTATTACAGCAAACACCAATACTCAACATCATTAACTCCAGAAGACTTCAATGGACTGGTCATTTACTAAGGATGGGGGATGATAGGATGATCTTACAAATCTTTTAAGAAGATCCAAGAGGAAAAAAGGCCAGTAGGAAGACCACAAAGTTTGTAGAAAAATGAAATCTTCAAACTTTGTAGACATCTGAATGTGGACAACTGGCAAGAACTCGCCCAAAACAGAGCTCAGTGGAGGCTTTTTGTGAGATCGGCGCAGGATCTTCGTGTCCCATAGAAGCCTTCTCAGTGAGTGAATGAGTGAGTGAGTAAACGAAATGCCCTCAACTCTCGAAGAATGGGAATTGAGAGACATGGAAGAAAGGAGAGTCATGAAAGGCAATGGACAAAGGGGGAAAACCGGACCCTGCTCAGGAATCCCTCAGGTTCGCCATCAGCCGTAAGCCCTTGAGGGTGTAGCACTATCATAGGTGCACCATAAGCAGTGGGGCTACACACACCCAGCCTACTTTAGGACGTTGAGCAGAAGGCAGGAGATGCCATGAAAAGAAAAAAGAAGACCCCTTGAAGTGTGAGAGATTAGGAAAGACTAGACAAGGGCCAAATTAAGATGGGAAATTAAAAGACTTCTTATGCCTCAGATACACTAATACCGGCAGGGTCAGAAGAGAACAAGAGTTGATCAAGGAAGGTAAGATGATTGAGAGGAGCCCGGCACAGGTGGAAGCAAGGGTCCTGTGGACACCAACACACGTCCTACAAGATGTGAGCCCTGGGGGAGACAGGAATTTCTTGAGGTGAAAAAAAAAAAAAAAAAAAAGATGGAAATCACTGGGAGCAAGATTAGGACTGTACATTGGATAATCAAACAGCTCCCAGCCAAACTCCTGCAGAACAGTTAATGTGCACCGAACTGTATGTGGTTGAACATCGTCATGGATTAGCAGAACATCTGCAATGAGCATTCCATGCCTCTTGTTATGAAAGCCGGATCTAAAGATCCTATAGGCTTTCATATAGCCATGGTATATTGGAAAAAGTCTGTCTGTATGTATGTATGTGACGTTTTTGCGTTTAGCAAAGTACAGGTCGCAATTTTCAAGATATCGAGCTGAAATTTGGAACGGTGTAAGAGTTAGGGCCTGTGACGAACCCTATTGTTGGGCGTTAAAATCGGTGCAGGGCCCGACCTTTTTTTGGGGCCCTGAATTTCATCTCTTTTTTTGGAACCAATATATCTCGGAAACGGTTGGTCGTATCGAAAAACGTTAAATGTACAGGTGTAAGACCTCCGCGGTATGCAACTTTTTTACTCATAACGATTTTTTGATATCTCACACCGTTTTCATTTTTTGGGGCCCCCGAAGATGTCCATTGTGCGTGATATATTTGGGTTTAGCGAAGTACAGGTCGCAATTTACAAGATATCGAAGTGAAATTTGGTGCGGTGAAAGAGTTTGAACCTGTGAGGAAACAAATTGTCGGGCGATAAAAACGGTGCAGGCCCGGATCTTTTTTTGGGGTCCTGAATTTCAAACTTTTTTTTGAAATCGCTATATCTCGGAAACGGTTGGTCGTATCGAAAAACGTTAAATGTACGGGTGTAAGACCTCCGAGGTATGCAACTTTTTTACTCAAAACAATTTTTTGATATCTCTCACCGTTTTCCTTTTTTGGGCCCTGAAAATGTCCATTGTGCGTCACATTTTTGGGTTTAGCAAAGTAGAGGTCGCAAATTTCAAGATGTCGAGCTGAAATTTGGAACGGTGAAAGAGTTGGACCCTGTGAGGAAACCTGTTGTCGGGCGTTAAAAACTGTGCAGGGCCGGATCTTTTTTAGGGGCCCTGAATTTCAAACTTTTTTTTGGAATCGATATATCTCGGAAACAGCTGGTCGTATCGAAAAACGTTAAATGTACAGGTGTAAGATCTCCGCGGTATGCAACTTTTTTACTCAAAACGATTTTTGATATCTCTCACCGTTTTCATTTTTTGGGGCCCTGAAAATGTCCATTCCGCGTCACATTTTTGGGTTTAGTGAAGTACAGGTCGCAATTTTCAAGATATCGAGCTGAAATTTGGAGCGGTGAAAGAGTTGGACCCTGTGAGGAAACCTATTGTCGGGCGTTAAAAACAGTGCAGGGCGGATCTTTTTGGGGGGCCCCGAATTTCAAACTTTCTTTTGAAGCGATAAGTTATATATCGGAAACGGTTTGTCGCATCGAAAAACGTTAAATGTACAGGTGTAAGATCTCCGCGGTATGCAACTTCTTTACTCAAAACGATTTTTTGATATCTCTTACCGTTTTCTTTTATTGGGGCCCTGAAAATGTCCATTGTGCATGACATTTTTTGGGTTTAATGAAGTACAGGTCGCAATTTTCAAGATATCGAGCTGAAATTTGGTAAGGGGAAAGAGTTAGGGCATGTGAGGATCCCTATTATCGGGCGTTAAAATCGGCGCAGGGCCGGACCGTTTTTGGGGCCCTGATTATAATCCTTTTTTTTTTTTTTTTTTTTTTTTTTGGGAATCGATATATCCCGGAAACGGTTGGTCGTATCGAAACAACTTAAATGTTCAGGAGTAAGATCTCAGTGATTAGCAACTTTTTTACCCTTTATCATACTTTGATATCTCTCACCGTTTTAATGTTATTCAATGCTTTTGTTTTTGAAAAAATGGGGCCCAAATGTATATAATAATTTGTAAAAATTCAACGGATCGTCTCATTGAATTCTACGGAAAATTATCTATAATAACCCGTTTTCACCTTTTCAATAAGTTAAATAATGCATTTACAGCTGTAATTTATTTTCCATTTCCGAGGAAGTCCGGCTTTCATAAAAACGTGATGGAGTCAGCATTGCCTAGAATAACATTTTATAATTTTAATACATTACCACACAATCGGGCCAAAGGCCCGAAATGCAAGGCATGAGACCTTGCTGCCAACGAAGTTGTTGTTTGAGATTATTACCCCTCTTGCTCGCCCCTATCTTTCCGCACCTTCTCATCCAAAGCAGGTCGTGCTGTGTGGACTCCTACTTGTTCTTAATGGCCCTGTAGTGTTTCACAGTAACAGTCAAGAGTTTACTGGGCAGGAAGTAAATGAGCAGAATGTCCTTCCTGTCCTAGAACAATGTGCACATCACCGAACCGACACAATCTGTTTGTATTTTGTCTTAACCAGAGGTCTGATCCCAATGCATAGACTGCTGCTTGGTTTCCTGGATAAAGTGGGTAACCCACGTCTCATTGTCCGTGACGATCCTGTTGAGGGACTCTTCACCATTACCATGGTACTGCTGCAGAAATATCAGTGCTGCATTTTGAGGTTGGGAATCAGATTTTTCAGTACCCACCTGGAACACACTTTTTTGAACAGCAGGTGCTTAGTGACAATTTCATGCACCAAGGGTTGCAATACTAGTGGGAAATGGCTGCTGAGCTCTATAATCATGAAGCGACGGTTCTCCATAATGTGCTGCAGTACCAGCTTCACAAGGTCGTCATTGATGAGGGATGGTCGCCCACAGCCCTCTTCATCATGGGCATTTTGATGATCCTGTAGCAATAATGCACCATCGGTTTGCTCATGAGATCTTTGGCCTGTAGAGCTCACAGAGCTGACGACGAATTTCGATTGGTACTATGTATTGTGCATTAAGAAACTTTATCACAGATTAAACCTCGCAAGCGACGGGCAATAGAATAACATGTATTTCTTTGATGTAAGTCATAATTTGTGTGCATTGAATTATTTTCAAATACAATATGTTTTTTTTTTTCTACAATAGGCCTAGTGTTAGTATGGTACATGTTTTGGTCTAGAAGACCTTCCTCAGCTACACTGTAGTAATCTCTTGCATATAAAATTATACAAATACAATTTTTTGCACTTTTTCTTTACAATATTTAACAAATTAAAAATTAAAACATTTTTAAATGTTAAAAACTTACAAATGACAGTGTTTTTACCTTACATATGATGCAAATTAATTAAATTTTGTATAATAAATCTGCTAATAGAATATATTCCGTTGTAAATACACATGCCCCTATAAACGAAGACAATAAAAAGAACAAAGAAAAGGTGGAAATCTTTTGGGACCAATTAGATGACGTTATCCAAAAAATTCCGGAAAAAAATAACGTCATACTTATGGGGGGACTTTAATGCCCAAGTAGGGAAAGAAAAGAAGTACAAAAACATTGTCAGGAAGTACCCAGCACATAATAGGACGAACCAAAATGGTGTTAGACTAATAGAACTTTGCCAAGCACATGACATGATCGTAAAATCAACAGCTTTCAAGAAATTATCAAGGAAACAGAAAACATCGATCTCACCCAACCCGCTCTTAGAAGAATTTCAATTAGATCATGTAGCGGTTAAAAGGAAGTTTAATAAAGAAATACAAAATCTAAAGTACTCAGGGGTGCTAACTTAAATTCTGATCACTATCTTTCAAAAATAAAACTCAGAATCATCCCAAATAGGAAAATCTGCACTAGCAGACTAAAATATAGGAAATACTATCCTGAAAAGATGAAAATGAAAATGAAAATCCACAGCCTGCTTCCAGTCTCCGACCGGGTCAGGAATGGAATGAATGAAGCCCCCATCTAGCGGCGAGGATATGAACTGTGCCGGCTGCCGAGGCCTGACGCACTCCTCTGGGGAAATGTTTAATGAATGACAGATGAAATGTAATGATAGTGGAAAGTGTTGCTGGAATGAAATTTTGACAGGGAAAACCGGAGTACCCGGAGAAAAACCTGTCTGCCGATCTCACATGGAGTGACCGGGATTTGAACCACGGATCCAGCGGTGAGAGGCCGGCGTGCTGCCGCCTAAGCCACGGAGGCTTCACTATCCTGAAAAGATAATGAACTCAAAAGAGTTTTCAATCGCCACTGCAGATTTACAAAATCAAGGCTGGGATCAAATAAAAGGAAGTCTAATGATTGAAGCAGAACAACTTGCTCCTATAACTAATATCAAAAAACATGCATGGTAGACGGAAAAGTGTGATAGTCTCATTGAACTAAGAAGGAAAGCATGGCACCAGTGGCAATCACAGAAAAACGACTGTTGTGTATTTACATGAACATTCTAGTCAGTGTTGTGTATTTAGGCTACTTGAGTTAACACGAACATTCTAGTCACTATGCCCAGAACATTCCGATCTGGAATATTCGATTCTGGAACTTTCCAGCTACTATGTATATATGCACCCGCGGACTGTAGACGACAGTTCTGCTCAAGTTAGTTCACATTGTGTATCGTTGTGTATCGACTAGTGTTTAATAAACCGTTGTGTTATATTAACAAGTGTATGTTATTTATCTTGTATCTCCCACGATATAACAGTGGTGCCAGAAGTGGGATAAGATAAATAACGTGAAACCGAGTGACTTTCTAACCTCAACGCAAGTGTTGCACCGAACGGCGTTCATCGCAGTGCGTGTTGGAAACTAAACCGAGTGAACTTTCTAACCTCAACGCAAGTGTTTGCACCGAACTAAGTTCATCGCAAGTGCGTGTTAGATATACTGTTCTCCACTCATCTTCACTATGCCGGACTCCAACTCCAACAATTCTCGGCAATCATCGCCGACGCTATCCGACAGACAAGTTCAACAACGTCATCATCACAGCCTCGACCGCCACAATTCACAATGCAACCGTATCGTACAACCGACGGGACGACTGTAGACGACTATTTCACTCGCTTTACCTGGACGCTCAACTTGAGCAAGGTACCCGCGGATCAACACGCACATTTTTCACGGGTTTACATGGGATCTGAACTCAATGATGCCCTGAAGATCCTGCCGAGTCCTAATGATCCGGAAACTCTGCCATACAACGAGATTCAATCTAAGCTGAAAGGCCACTTTGACGCCACACGCAACAAGTTTGCTGAGAGCATCAAATTTCGCAGTGTAATGCAGAAGCAAGGAGAAACCATCTCTAGCTTCACCTTAAGACTGCGGCAGGCTGCAACGTTTTGTGAGTATGGCACATTTCTTGATCGCATGTTAATTGAACAAATGCTCGCAGGTTTGGAATCACGAGAAATGTGCGACGAGATTATTGCAAAACAACCACAGAACTTCAACGCAGCATATGAAATCGCGCACGCAATGGAAGCTACTCGCATTACCACCGACGAGGTCAAAACAGCTGCCGCTAAGTCTGAATCAACCAATCGGATTGGATACGAGAAGCCTCTGCCCAGGAAGAACATCAACCAGCAGCAGCAGCCACGCAGCAAGTCAGCTCATCGAAGTCAAGGGTCTTACAACCTAACCAGACAGCACCAATGGCCACACCAGGCAAACCAGAGTGCATCCCAGGACAACCAATCAACATGTGCAGGGTGCGGTGAAGCTCACCCTCGTAGTCAGTGTAGGTTCCTGAACGCAGAGTGCCTGAAGTGTGGCAAGAAAGGTCACATCAGAAAAGTTTGCCGATCGAAATCGAGGAAACATCGAACAACAAACCATGTGACCGAAGAAGAGCTTCCAGCAGAAAACCTCGACGTTGTGGACTACCTCAGCAAAATCGAGGTCATCGGATCGGTCAACGCAGCACCTAAGCCACTGGTTGATGTCAACATAGAGGGAACCACCGTCAAAATGGAACTCGACACTGGCGCCCCCTGCTCAACCATGAGCAAATCAAAGCTAAGTATGATCAAACCAGGTTTTGTGTTGCAGAGAAACGATCGTAACTTCGTCAGATACACTGGCCATCCGATTAAATGCATTGGCAAAACATCAGTGTGCACCACCATCGGAACCACAACCAGGAACCTGAATCTCTACGTGGTTGACAATGAAGTCAAATCACTCTTTGGCCGAGAGTGGATTTCAGAGTTTGTACGGGAGATCGACTTTGGTCACCTCTTCGCAAAACCCGACCCAATCCACAAGCTCTCAGACAAGCAGGCTCTGACCTTGGAACAACAGAAGCAGCTCGACAACATTCTATCTCGCTACCAGGATATGTTCAGCGACACCCTCGGGAAGATCCCAGGTCCCCCAGCGAAGATGCACCTGAAGGCTGGAGCCACACCTGTTTTCGCCAAAGCTCGAGACGTACCAGTTGCCCTCCGCGATGCCTATGCCAAGGAAATCGACAAGAAAATTGTATCTGGCTTCTACAAAAGAGTGGACTACTCTGAGTGTGCATCGACAACGCACGTCGTTGCCAAGAAGAACGGCAAACTGAGGATCACAGGCAACTACAAGCTTACTCTCAACCCGCGGATCATCATCGATGAACATCCGATTCCCAAGGTGGAACATCCGTTCAACCGAATGCGTGGCGCCACTCTCTTCTGCCATCTGGATATCTCCGACGCGTACACTCATCTCGAGGTCGACGATGAGTTCAGCCATGCTCTCACGCTTAACACGCCAACTCACGGTCTGATCCGCCCAACGCGAGCAGTATATGGAGCAGCTAACATCCCCGCTATCTGGCAGCGGCGAATGGACACAGTCCTGCAAGGTCTCCCAAACGTCGTAAGTTTTTTCGATGGCAGTATAGTTTTTGCTGATAGCTTTGAAAATCTGATGCAGTCCCTCAGCACCACTCTGGAACGGTTTCGGCAACACAACCTCAAGCTCAACCGAGCCAAATGCGTTTTCGCTCAAACTTCTCTGGAAGCCCTTGGCCACAAAATCGATGCGTCAGGCATCCACAAGTCGGATGCACACATCCGAGCTGTACGTGATGCACCGAAACCAACTACACCAGAAGAACTCCAACTGTTTCTTGGTAAAGCAACCTACTACAGTTCGTTCATCCCCGATTTGTCCACCAGAGACAGACCACTCAGAGACATGCTGCTCAAGGACCCTCTCATCTGGACACCAGAAGGCAACTGGGCATACAAAGACATCAAGAACGCCCTAACCTCGCCCCAGGTACTCATGCAGTATGACCCAGCGATAGCACTCCTGTTGGCCACGGACGCCAGCAAGACCGGCCCGGGCGCAGTATTGTCACACCGGCTCAGCAACGGGCAAGAACGTCCAATCGCTTATGCCAGTCTAACGATAACAGCAACGGAGCAAAGGTACCCTCATCTCCGCAAGAGACTCAACTTGACCAGGCCACCAAGTAACCAACGAGGTCACCGCACAACCGACCAAGTCACCGCGCAACCGACCAAGCCACAGCGCAACGACCAAGCCACAGCGCAACCGACCAAGCCACAGCGCAACCGACAAGGTCACCGTGCAACTGACAAGGTCACCGCACAACCGACGAAGCACCGCACAACCGACCAAGCCACCGCACAACCGACCAAGCCACCGAGCCTGAGACGAGTTCGCTTCACCGAGACACCAGCCACACCTGTAGACAGGGCACCGCCTATTTCGCAAACCCCTTTTATTCCCCGCAGGAGTACTCGCCAGCGCCGACCACCGTTGAGATTCTCTCCCGATTCCTAAATCATCCATTTAAAAGAGGGAGGAAATGTTGTGTATTTACATGAACATTCTAGTCAGTGTTGTGTATTTAGGCTACTTGAGTTAACACGAACATTCTAGTCAATATGCCCAGAACATTCCAATCTGGAACATTCGATTCTGGAAGTTTCCAGCTACTATGTATATATGCACCCGCGGACTGTAGACGACAGTTCCGCTCAAGTTGGTTCACATTGTGTATCGTTGTGTATTGACTAGTGTTTAATAAACCGTTGTGTTATATTAACAAGTGTATGTTATTTATCTTGTATCTCCCACGATATAACAACAACCATATTGACAAAATTTCTTAAATGTTAGAAAATCAGTGACTAAAAATCTTAAGAGAATCAAAAAATCTCGAGATGATCACATACTTATGCAAATTAATGAAGACTTTCACAGAAACAATGTATGAAACATTTATAAGAATTTTAAGAAAAAATTGACTAAGTACAATCTCCCAACTCTACAATTCCAGGATAAAGAAGGAAATGTTGCCCATAACATCAAGGACAACTGCCAAGTATTAGCAGAATATTTCGAAAATCTCCTTAACTGTGAGGAACCCATAGAAAAGATAGACTTTCATATATCTTCATCAACCGAACCTGACTCAGAACCACCAACCATTGAGGAACTCCATTCAATAATATTGAATCTTAAGAATTAGAAGGCTTCGGGAGAAAATCAAATCACATCTGAAATTTGGAAGAATGTTAACGAAAATGCTATACAGTTTCTCAGAAATATCTTTGAAGAAATTTGGATACATGAAAGAATCCCAGATGACTGGAAAACAGCCATTATACATCTACTTCTTGAGAAAGGATCCAAAACAGACTCTAATAATTACAGAGGGATATCTCTCCTTGATGTAACATACAAGATATTCTCCACAGTTCTACTTCACAGGGCAGAAACTCAACTAGACCATCAAAGGCGGCTTCCGTGGCGTAGTTGATAGCATTCTGAGCTTCTATGCCCAAGATAGCGGGTTCAAACCCGGCCGTCGTCGGATTTTTTAAGAGCGTTAAAAATCCCTCAGTATGCCTTCCTTCGGAGGGGAAGGAAAGCCGGCGGTCCCATGTCATAGATATATGGCATGTTCAAGAACCTTCCGCTAATTACAGCTGTGTGAAGCTAAATTGGATAGGTTAGGAATGTAAGCAACGCTCTTAGGTTTCTACGTTCGCTGCCAAGAGCCGACTGCGGTGGCGTCTCATAACTAAGTTCTGAACTAGGCCTAGTAGTCGTTGACGGTGGCGTTTGGTGGCAAAAGTAGGAACTATTTGAAAAATTCAAAGTTACAGTCCTTACTTGAATTAAAAAACAGATACACACACTAATACAGCCATCACAATTAACACCCAAAGTACACGGGGGCTACATGACCGCGTTGTTGCAGCCCCTAAACTGAGGAACCAACCAACCAACCAGACCATCAACTTCGGGATACCAGGTGGGTTTCAGGATAGGGAGATCCTGTCCGGAACAAATTATCAACCTTAAACACGTCATGAACTACCAAAAATCACAGGCTAAATCGTATGTTATCACTTTCATTGACTTCCAAAAGGCTACGACTCTATAGCTTTTTAGATAGGGAATCCTTATTCTTGGTCCTGAAAGAACTAGACCTCGATAACAAAACTACAAACCTAATCAGAGAAACACTAACTAATACATTCTCCAAAGTTAAATTCATGGGGGAACTCTCCACCCCTTTTGAGATTAAAACAGGTGTACGGCAAGGAGATGGACTTTCTCCACTGCTATTTAACTGTGCCCTAGAAAAAGTAGTCAGAGAGTGGAATGTGAAGACCCACAGTGGAATCAGAATAGGAACTAAAAACAAAGGCATTAAGGTCAATTGTTTAGCTTTTGCTGATGACAAGGCCTTATTAGTAGCTGAGACATGGGAAGAAGCCAAGGAACAGATCCTCGAACTCCTGAGGCAAGCGTTAAAAATGGGTTTCAAAGTCTCAGTTGAAAAGACAAAATAATGACGAACATGAAAAAAAACACCAAAAAAAGCTTCAAGTGGGCAAACAATACATAGACATCGTCAAAGAATTCAAATATCTTGGGGAATGGATCAGCTGGAATGCGCTAGAGAAAAAGGCAATGGAATCTAGGAAAAATAAAGTTGAATTGGCCTTCCAATTTACGAAGGGCACTTATAACAAGAAGGTTCTCTCCTGGAATACCAAGGTAAGACATTATAACACGGTAATTAAACCAGAAGCCTTATATGCAGCCGAAACATTGTGTCTCACCACCCAGGGACCGCTTAAAAGGCTGGAGGTCAAGGAAAGAAAGATATTAGGCAAAATCTTAGGCCCTAAATTTCATAACAACAAATTAATCCATGTCAGGAACGAAACTCTTCACCAAAAGACTGAAGAACTCTCGGGAGAATTGATTTTTATGGGCACATCCTCCGAATGAATTGAAATGGACTAACCAAAAAGATCTTAGACTACTTTCGTAATAAAAAAACAAAACCTCTTGTGTTTAAGGAAACTGAGAAAGACCCCGTAGAACTCCAAATTACAGACACCATGCTCATGGATAAACAGCCAAAACCATCACCAAAGATAAGAAACAACGGTTCCAAGTTAAAATCAAACAAAAGCGTACGATCCACATCTCTGCCGAAGAAAGGGAACCAAGAACTCAAAGGATGAGGCAATACTAGGCTAAAAGGAAAGCTCAAAACAATAAAAAATGATTGATTTCATGTACCCCAAAGTTGAGTGAAACAAATAAAGAAGAAGAAATGTCATTTGAAAAAACTAAGTTCATGACAAACATCACCGATGCCCCCAAAAGTATCACAATTCATGACAGTTCAGTATGTAAAACAAATTCCTTTAAATACCTAGGAGAGTGGATAATGAATGACTCACAGGAAAAGACAGCAATAGAAACACGTATGCATAAATTACAAAGGTGTTTTCATATGAAAAAAGATATATATAATAAAAAAAGCTTATCCTGGAACACTAAATTAAGGCATTATCAAACAGTAGTCAGACCAGAAACTCTGTATGCAGCAGAACAACTTAAATTAACAAGATTTGGTGATTTAGACAAATTAGAGAAGACTGAAAGACGAATTCTGAGAAAAATACTGGGAGCTAAACGAAATAATAACGCAGAATATAGGTTACGACCAAATAGAGAGTTATATTTGAAATGTGAAAAATTAACTGATGTAATGAGAAAGAGAAGATTACAGTTTTTTGGGCACATCTATAGAATGGAAAATAGTAGACTAACTAAACAGATCTTCAACTTACTGACTAGTTACAAATCCAAACCCACATGGTTCATTGAAATTGACAAAGATTTGACAAACGCCAAAATTCAGACAGACACAATAGCAAACAGATCACTCTTCAGAGAAGCCATTCAAAACGCAAAATTTCAAGAAAGGAAGAAACAAACAACTGGCAGAAAGTGGACTCAGGAGGAGAAAGATCGTCACTCTAGAACTATGAAAGAAATTTGGAAACAACGGAAATTGAATACAATGGACAATAGCCAACGTTGATTCATCGTACCCTCCAAATGGGTTATTCGAAAGAAGAAGAAATGTATGTGTATGAGAATACTATAGTGTAGCTGAGGAAGGTCTTTTAGACCGAAACATATACAACCACTAATGCAAAAACCCCGTGGGGGTTTGCCTGTTTCTCTATCGGGCGTGTCCCAGGTGGTGGATAGGGGGGCTCGCCGGACTTGTCCGGAGGGTTTAAGGGAAATAAAATACCTCTCACGGACCAAAAACAGGCCCTTTGCCAGGGTTATGGTGAAGCTACGTTAGGCCTAGCAAGCCAGTAGTGGATATGGAACTGCTTTTAAAACGGGAACAGGCTTCGGAAAGGACAGATCTAAAGGAAACAGACCTGGCTATGGAAATGGACTATGAATTGGAACTCTGAATATAACTACATTGACGGGTAGAGTGGAGGAGATTGTAGATATGATAGAGAGGAGAAAACTGGATGTACTCGGACTAGCAGAGACCAGATGGAGAGGGGAAGGAAGAAAAGAACTAAGAAATGGCTTGCAGATATACTGGATAGGAAATGAGGAGGGGAAGAGAAATAGAGTGGGAATGGAGGTGAGAGAAGGGCTGAGGGAGGAAGTAAATAGGGTAACTGATAGAATAATTAGAGCCAGAATCACAGTAAAAGGTAGAAACCTGGACATTCTGCAAGTCTATGCACCACAGGTGGGATGCACAGAAGGCGAGAAGGACGAGTTTGAAGAAGAGTTACAGAAGCAGTTAGTAGGGAGAAACCTGATAGTCATGGGGGACCTAAATGCCCATGTCGGAACTGATAGAAGAGGTTTAGAGGAAGTGATTGGTGGTGAAGGATGGGGGAACAGAAATAAGGAAGGAGAGAGATTGTTGGAACTGTGCAAGATAAATGGGCTAATGGTTGGAAACACATGGTACAAGAAGAGAGAGAGCCATAAAATTACTTGGTACAGCAGGGATTTGACTAGGAAATCAGTGGTGGACTACATTCTATGCGGGAAGGAGACAAAGAAGAGTATCACGGATATAAGGGTAATACCTTCAGAAGCCCTGGACAGTGACCAACGTCTGCTGGTCGCCAAGGTGAGAGGACTGAAGGAAAAGAGGAGAACTGAGAACCAAGAAAGAAGAATAAGGACATGGAAGCTGAAGGAGGATGGAAATAAGGAGAAGTTCCAGATATTAGTGAGGAACAAATTACCGAAGGATGATCCGAGAACAGGTGAAGAAGAATGGAATAGGTTCATGGACGTGTTGGTAGAAGCAGCGGAAGTCGTGTGTGGCAGAACTAGTGGAAAGAAAAGGTGGAAGGAAACACCATGGTGGAACCCCAGAACTAAGGAAGCAGTGAAAAAGAAAAATGAAGCATTCAGGAAATGGTTCCAACAGAGGACAGACAGAACAAGAGACGAATACCAAGAGTGGAAGAAAGAAGCAGGAGAAGTAGCGAAGGAAGAGAAAAAGAAATGGCTGGAGAAATGGACAGAAATGATGGAGGAGGACTGTGATGGCAGTAAGAAAGTGTTGTATGGAATGATAAAGACAAAGAGAAGAGATACAGGGGAAAATGTCAGAATGGTGGACAGGTATGGAAAGGAGGTTGAAAACATGGAAGAAGTAAAGGCTATCTGGAGAGAATACTTCAAGGAACTCCTAAATCCAACTAAAACCAGTGTAGTGGACATTGTGGAGGCAGAAACAGACAGTGACCAAGACATTTCAGAGAAGGAATTGACATGGAAAGAAGTGGAGGAAGCATTAAAGAAGATGAAAGGGGGAAAGGCACCGGGAATAGACGAAGTTAGTGTGGAGATGGTGAGAGCAGCAGGGGTGATAGGAACACAGTGGCTCTTTCGAGTAATGAAAGTGATATGGAGGGAGAAGAAAATACCAGAGGACTGGAAAAGAGGGATAATAATACCCATATTTAAAAAGGGAAGTAGGAAGGAATTCAAGAACTACAGGGGAATTACACTCATGTGCCACTGCGCCAAAATATTTGAGAAGGTACTGGAGAGAAGAATTCGGACAGAAGTTGAAGATGGGCTGAGGGAAGAACAGTATGGATTCAGGCCAGGAAGGTCAACAGTTGACCTCATCTTTGCTGTAAGACAGCTACAAGAACACCATTATGAGTATGGGAAAGATCAGGTGATGACCTTGGATATTGAGAAAGCATATGATAGTAATAATAGAAACAAGGTATGGGAAGCAATGAGAGCAAAAGCAGTGAACAAGGAGACAGTGGCAAGAGTGAAAGCAATGTACGAGCGAAGCAAAAGCTGTGTAAAGGTGGGAAGAGAGAGAACGGAATGGTTTCAACTGGAGAGTGGTCTGAAACAAGGAAGTGCCCTCTCACCCCTGTTATTTATAGTGGTGATGGATGAAAACATACGAAAAGTGGTAAATAGCATTGGGGAAAGGAAAATGAAGGCAACGTTATTTGCTGATGACCTTCTGGTATGGGGAGAGGATGAGGAAGAAGTACAAGAGTGGGAGAAGGTAGTGTTATCATATGGAATGAAGTTCTCAGCACAAAAGAGTGAAGTGGTCATCACAACGAGGAGGAAGAACAGGCATAACACTTGGAGGACAGCAGTTGCAGAAAGTAGAATGCTTCAAGTACTTGGGAAGCATAATTGAAGAAAAGGGAGGCAATAGGATGGAAATAAATGAAAGGGGAAGGTGCGCAGATGGATTTTTCAAGAGTGTTAGGGGGATGATATGGAACAAAGATGTACCACAAAAATGTAAAGGAATCATCTACAAGACCTACTTTGTGCCAATTTTGACATATGGTTCAGAAAGAGACAAGAATAAAATACGAGCAGTGGAGATGAAGTTCCAGAGGAGTAGGGTAGGAGTGACAAGAATGGACAGAGTAAGGAATGAGAGAGTCAGAGAGATGGTAAGAGAGGAACCATTGCAATATAGAATAGAGCGATCTAGGCTACAATGGTATGGACATGTGAGGAGGATGCGAGAGGAGAGGATACCGAAGAAGATGTTTGGAATGGAAATGAAGGGAAGGAGGCCAAGGGGAAGACCAAGAGACAGATGACAAAAGAAGAGTGTGGAGGAAAGAGGAGTGTGCTGGGACACAGTGAAAGACGAGAGATGGTGGATGGACAGGAAACGAAGGAGAGGCTTATGTTCCAAGCAGACCCGACCAGCGGTCGGAAACTGCTCAAGATGATGATGATGATATTGCTTTGAAAAATGGGGAAAAAACCTAGGACAGAATAAGAGCCACAATCTTAGCCACTGCTGCTACGCTGACACCATTCAGGACTCGTCCGGTCTGTGTATGATTGGTGGATTGCTACATCATACAGTAGATCTGTCGTGCTTGCTCATATTTCCAGGCTAAATAAGTTTACTTTGAAAGAAGAAAAAAAAAAAAAAAAATAGGGAAACTTAATTTTTGGATAGTCCTCATATGTCTAAAATTCCAGTATGTAAAATATGTATTAAATTTGTCAAAACATGCCATAAAAAAGGTCTGGCAAAACAAAACAAAATTAAGATTATTTTGGTTATTAATTCATTGAGGAATGTAGGGCATCTTAGTTATCAGCCCCATGAAGTTGGATGTGGATTGAACTTGACTGATAACCTGTATTCCTGTAATGACTTTAGTAGTGTATGCAACTGTATTAGGGCCACGTTTGTGATAGGCCGGGACTTGAAGTAAGGTACTATCGCAGCATTTGCCTGGAAGAAGTATGGAAAAACCTGGGAAAAAAACACTCAGGATAGCCACTGTCAGCACCAGAATTCAAACCTGTGATCTCCGGACATTCTGCAGCTGCCCTCGTGGCCATTATGCACGAATTATCAAGCATGGCTACGGCACAGGGTTAAGATGATTTTAATTCACTTACATTTAACAATTTTATGAGATTTATTATTTATTCTATGGATATCTACGTCACTACTGCACACACCACAATAACACCTGCTATCAGACAAATTCTACACACACCCAAGTACATGGGGCTACATGACCAGGATATTCAAGCCCCTCAAATGAAACCACAACAATATCTATGCATAGAATACATGGAATGAGATGCAGTACTCACAGTGAAAACTTAAGACATTACGACATAAAGTTCGCTTACTCGTCGCAAGAAATGCATTATGGGCATATATGCAAGTGGCGATTAGGAGGCGAAAAATGTCTTGCCTGCCACAGCAAACAATGAGCTGCACAAACTTGCTTAGGGGCAAGGTGAGCAGTAGAGCCTCCGATTGCAGTTTTATCTGTCACATTTGGCGAGATTCCAGACGTCCTTAGGGTTTAGAGTTTGTGACTGGGAACAGAAAAAATCGGGATATTACGCAATCAGCGTAACTCTTGGTCCATTTGGCAATATTTCCACTGTCCTAGCAAATTAGCAGCCACTAGTTTATCCTTGGGCAGAGGAACAACTCGTAAGTTGGTTTCACGATCGGAACTACACTGAGCCCATTAGACAGGATTCGTGCTGACTTTATGGTGAGGTAGAGAGTCACAGGCACATTAAGCAGACCACCAGCCATTTTTAAGATACCATTTCGGTGGTCAAACGCTAAAAGTAGACACTTCTATTTCACATTATAGGGAAAGAATTTAAGTAAATTATAACATAAATCCACTTATTTTCTATTGAATAATAAATTAAACAATTTTTTTTTAAATAACGCCACATAGATAATGGGACCAAAATTCGGAATGCTGCAACATTTTATATTATTCAGTTTTGAATTAACCAGAGTTTACTGTATTACTCCTCGTATAGCTTCATATCACACATGAATCAATAATTTTCCCAAAATTTCATAAAATTAAAACAATAAAAATAAAACATAAGTGTTTTGTTTAATGGAACAGAGCTGCAAAATCTATAGTATGGTAATGGAATAAATTTGTGATTTTGCATTTTTTCTTTTCTCATAGAAATTTTAATTAATTTTGAACAATGAACATGAGAGATTAAATGTTTTGCTTAAAGAAACAGTATGCTGAAAAATCTGACATAATAGCAATTGATAAAAATATATATATATATTTTTTTCATGAAAATTAATCAACAAATTATTTTTATTAATTCTCAACAATGAACATGAAAAAGAATGTTTTTTAGGGGCAGATGACCTCGTAGTTCCGCCCCTTAAAACAACAATAACTATAACTAACTAAAGAATGTTTTGTTTAAAGAAACAGTATGTTTAAAGATTCAATGCTTTTGTAATAAGCACACATACACACCTAGGTGTGTCTCTCTGTCTATCTTGGTAAATTCATAACTTGACGAGATTTGAAATTTATAATGGAGGCACCCCTGTACTAAACCATAGTCAGGCTATTTTTTTAAATATTTTTTAACCGATCTTCCAGCAAGACTATGTATAGTTTTGTGCAGTAATTTTATGGACTGCTGCTTTTTCCCTTCAGAATATTACAGAACACTCTTAGTGCTCTCCCTATTTCAGTTGTTGAAACTTTTGTTCCTACACTGAAAGCATATGCTGTCCATGATAGCATTTAATGGCAGTAGGTATGTATAGGATAAGTTCAAGGAGATAGTGTAAATTTCCATGTTTTTTTTAAATGTAGTTGTATTTATTAACAAATTCCAATTAACTTGTTGCTTTGCAGGGTTACTACATAGGCCCAAAACTGAAGGGAGAGATATGTTTCTCATCAAATTATTTTTATTTATTCTGAACAATGAACATGAAGGATAATGTTTTGTTTAAAGAAACAGTATGTTTAACAATTCAATGTTTTGGTAATAGTACTAGCATATAATAACATCTAACATCGAAAATATTTGACTGTTAGCCGAGATTTCAGAGTTATTTACAATAAAATAAACATTGAAGTGCCTGGTGTCGGTCAAGTTGCCTCATTACACAGCATTCCCATAAGACCTTGCCTAGGACATCTAATAAAGCAGGATACAATTTGTGTATTAAAATGTATAAACTATATGTTCTATTAAATGGTGTCTTTGAGAAATGTCCTTTCAATATACAGTCAATGTGGCATCTTACTTAAATACTGGTTGCACACCTATTACTAAGCATTGATTTGATTATGCATTTTTTTTTTTTTAAATGTTGATAAGTATGCAGCAGAGCTCAACTTTATTTATCTGCGACAATGATCTGAATAAAGAAATTTCTATTAAAATTAAATAGTATCCATTCATAATTTTGAACAGGAAGTAGGGAAATAAAAATTTCCTCCCTTGAGTACCGCATTTACTTGCATATTCGTCGCCATCGAATAATCGTTGCACCCTACTTTTCTTCTTCTTCTCGCAGATGGGTTACTTAGGACCACGCGGAATCAACATAAGCCCTCCTCCTTGCCTAATAGCTGTTTCATGTGTATGGATTGTTGTAGTTCCTGTTACTCCGACCATGCACGTCGTGTTGGTTTCTTCTGATCCTCAAATCCCCTTGTGTGAACAATATTCCTGATTACAGTTCTATTCATCAGATCTGGCGATCCCATCTCCACTAGGTCCCTCTCCACTTGTTTGTACCACTTTGGTCTTGTACGTTCGTTCTGCAGAAAATTGTGGATTCGGTAAGTAAGTCTCGTATGATTCATTCTTTCCAAATGGCCCAAAAATTGAATTAGTCTCATTCTCATGGTATTGGTAAGTTTAGAAATTTTCATATTTATTTCAGAGTTGGGTTTGGGATAGTGTATGCCATTTTTAATTCTGGGCCCTAAGATCTTTCGCATCATTTTCCTTTCCTTAATCTCTAATTGTTCCTTTAATGTTTTAAGTTGTAAATTGAGCGTTTCTGAAGCATAAAGAGCTTCCAGTTTAATCACTGTTATGTAATGGTGAATTTTACTATTCCATGACAAGCATCGCTTGTTATAAACATTTTTTTTTTTTTGTATTGAAAAGCAACCTCCATTTTCTGTGTTCTTGATGTTACAGATTTATTTTCATTGCCATTTTCTGTAACCCATTCGCCTAAGTATTTAAATTCCTTTGCTCTAACAATTTCGTTAGCGTTAATATCAATTTCATGTGGAGCACTTTTTATGTTAGTCATAAATTTAGTTTTTTCATAAGAGATATGAAGCCCTATTTTTGCTGCTTGTTTCAGAGATGTCTTCAGCAATTAGTGCCATATCATCAGCAAGCGCTAGACAGTCTATTTTAATACCCTTAATCTTTGGCCCTAGTCGGTGAGATGGTGCCCCTGCTTTTCTCCATTCTCTAATGACCTTTTCCAGGGCAAAATTGAAAAGTAATGGGAAAATTCCATCACCTTGACGGATGCCTGTATTTATTTCAACTCTTCACTTAATCCACCCATACATTTTACTTTAGCCTTTGTCGCTGTAAGTGTGTCTTTGATAATATTTCTTATTTTTTTGTCAAGTCCAAATTCTATTAAAACATTAAAGAGTGATACGCAATCTAAACTGTCATATGCTTTCCGGAAATACACAAACGTTATGACATATTTTTTGTTAGTTGTGTTGCGAAAATACTTTTCAAATACAAAATATTGGTTTATAAAATTTAATGGCATAATCATCGCATAGCACATTCTTATTTGTACATTGGTTGCTTGCACATGCTGCCACGGATTCATAACCTAGTGTGACCTTGTCAGAAGAAAGACGTCTCGTCTCTGTCCCTGCAAGCTATGACTCATGCTATAAGAGCAGCCGGCACACGTCATGCAAGACAGTGGTCGCACTCAGCGCCAGTCGAGGGGACCCACACCCATTGCTTCTGCGAGTTGGCCTCAGTATGACGAGCTTCAATAAGTTGCCGTACGAAAGCCCCTATTCGCCCATGAGAAAACAGGCCCGACTGCTATTTGCGGAAACTTACACAAGGGACACCCCGCACCAGTCTAGCATCACCCACTTCCTTGGAAACATCGCAAAGAGACCTGTGCATGATATTACACATGTGGTATTCACAATTAGAAAATACAAGAATTATACGGTGATCTTGATGAACGTGAAACACACGGGATGTCAAATTAAGCACATCATGATACAGTATATTAAGAAAATAGAACAACAAAGTTAAGACAAGCGCAATACATTACTTGGTCTAGTTACAAAAAAAAATCACTCTCCATAAATGCCAAATTACGACATTACGAATCAGTTATTAAACCGGAAGCAATATATGCTTGTGAAACACTTTTCACGTTAAACACTTGATCAGTTACTGACACATTACAGAAGATTGATAGAAGAATTCTCAGAACTATAATTAATAAAAAACATCAGGTGGATGCTCAATGGCGTCTATTACCAAATGAAGTGGTTTATAAAGAAACTGAGTCTATAGTCGATACTATGCGAAAAAGGCGAATTGCTTTTTTTTGTCATCTCTCACGCCTGCCGGATACCAGACAATTAAAAGTATTATTTAATTATTTTTTCAAAAGTAAAACAAAGAACTCTTGGTTTATGGAAATTCAAAATGATCTGGATGAACTCGGCTTGACAATGTCCCAAATTGCTAACAAAGATGAGAAGAATATCTTGAAAAACAAGAACATCCGACTTCCCTTAAAAACCTTTACCCGCAAAACTTACACCATAAGCGATGCAGAGAGAGCGGCAAGGTCGACTAGAATGAAAATGTTTTCGGAAAAGAAGAAAAATAAGAAGCTGAATCATTAATATTGTTTTTTGAGATATGTATATACTTATATTGTCATTTAGACTTTCACGGCCCGTGTTATTATTCATAATGTTGAATTTTGGGCTTATGCCGTGTTTTATTATATTGCAATTCGACGCGTTTCGAAAGAAACCATGTCTTTCATCGTCAGGAATAATCTGGAATACGACAATGTTGCTAAGAGAAAGCAACGAAGAACATATAGAAGGTGCCCAAAGATGGACGCCATTATAGCCCCATGTTAGGGACAACGGAAAGCAGCAGTGGATTACTTTCTCAGGGTTCTGATAATAGGTAGCCAGGATTCACTGAGATTGTAGCCGGTGTCGCGGTTGAAATTATCTGGGTGTTTACGTATTTCAACCGCCTCCCTGATGATTCTGGGACGATATTGCTTTATACGGGCAAGAACATCCACCCCTTGGAACATGACATCATGGCCAGGTGTTAAAGCATGATCGGCAACAGCTGATTTATCAGGTTGAATGAGCCTGATACATCTATTATGTTCCTTAATGCGAGTGCATATTGTTCTCGAAGTCTGCCCGATGTAAACCTTGCCACAAGTACAGGGAACTCTGTAGATACCCGGTTGTTGCAATTTAGGCAAACTGTCCTTAGTTGGTCGCAGGAGTTGCCTAATCTTAACAGAAGTTCCAAATACAGTCCGTATGTTGTATCGACGTAGGATTTTAGCAATACGATCCGTTGTGTTATGTATGTACGGAAGGTAAGCAGTTCCTCTTACATCTCTTTTCTCAACTGACGTCCTATTATTATTTGTTGGTTTCAGAACCGTAGAAATCAAAGCCTTGCTATAACCGTTGCTCTCAAAGGTGGTTCGCAGGGTGTTAATTTCTTCTTGTAAAGAAGACACTTCACAAATCCTCCTAGCCCTGGTAGTTAGAGTTGTAAGGATACCATGTTTCTGGGCAGGGTGATGGTGAGAACTTGCGTGGAGATATCTATTGGTGTGTGTTGGCTTACGAAAAACGCTGTGTCCTAAAGATCCATCCTCTTTCTTGGTGACGAGAACATCTAAAAAAGGTATTTTGCCGTCAGATTCCTTTTCCATGGTGAAACAAATAGAAGGGTGCTGGAGATTAAGGTGATCCAGGAAATGGCTAAGATTTTCCTCACCTTCCGTCCAAACAACGAACGTGTCATCCACATAACGCCACCAAATCTTCGGTTTGAAAGGAGCCGACGACAAAGCTTTCTCTTCAAAGTTCTCCATGAAGAAATTAGCCACAACAGGAGAGAGAGGACTACCCATGGCCACACCATCAGTCTGCTCATAAAAATTCCCATTCCATAGAAAGTAGGAGGAGGTCATGCAGTGATAAAAAAGTCTTGTGATGTCTTCAGGAAAAAAGCCATTAATGAGAGACATAACACCATCAATAGGTACTCTCGTAAACAGAGACACCACGTCGAGACTCACTAGAATATCACCCGGCTGAAGTGTTATAGCTTTTAACTTTTCCACGAAGTGTGTGGAATCCTTAATGTACGAAGGCGTGTTACCCAGAAGTGGCTGAAGTAGTCTTCCTAAGTATTTGGAAAGGGCATATGTAGGAGAACCAATCGTACTAACAATAGGTCTAAGAGGAACATCTTCCTTATGTATTTTAGGAAGACCATAGAGTCTCGGAGGAATAGCATCCCCTGGAAGGAGAGTCTTCGCTGCATCCGCTGGAATAGATGATTGCTTGATCAATTTGACGGTGACATTTGAGTAGCGAGTAGTAGGATCACGACTATTAATCCTATATACAGGATCTGATAACAAAGACGAGATCTTGGAATCATAATCAACCTTATCCAATACCACTGTCGCGTTACCCTTGTCAGCGGGGAGAACGATAATATCAGAATTGTCCCTTAGATCTTTAAGTGCCCGGCTTTCGCCTTGTTTTAAGTTGGTGTTAGGTGGCTTAGCTGTCTTGAGAACTCGGGAACATTCTTGTCTGGCTTCCTCGGCCTCTTCAGGTGTGAGGTGATGAACTGAGGATTCTACGGATGTAATAAGTTCTTCAATAGGAATTCTTCTAGGCGCTACAGCAAAATTGAGACCTTTAGCGAGAACTGCCTGTTGGGTATCACTAAGGGGCTTGCTGGACAAATTTACGACAACCTTGTTAGCATCAAGTCTAATGGCTTGAGATTTCTGCAACTGACATAACCTATCATATTTGGAAATATGTCTGTCCCTCACCTGATCTAGAACGCTGTTAGCTTGCACTGAAGAAATACGATCAAAGATATTCCATAATTCCTCACTTACGAATTATGGAATATCTTTGATCGTATTTCTTCAGTGCAAGCTAACAGCGTTCTAGATCAGGTGAGGGACAGACATATTTCCAAATATGATAGGTTATGTCAGTTGCAGAAATCTCAAGCCATTAGACTTGATGCTAACAAGGTTGTCGTAAATTTGTCCAGCAAGCCCCTTAGTGATACCCAACAGGCAGTTCTCGCTAAAGGTCTCAATTTTGCTGTAGCGCCTAGAAGAATTCCTATTGAAGAACTTATTACATCCGTAGAATCCTCAGTTCATCACCTCACACCTGAAGAGGCCGAGGAAGCCAGACAAGAATGTTCCCGAGTTCTCAAGACAGCTAAGCCACCTAACACCAACTTAAAACAAGGCGAAAGCCGGGCACTTAAAGATCTAAGGGACAATTCTGATATTATCGTTCTCCCCGCTGACAAGGGTAACGCGACAGTGGTATTGGATAAGGTTGATTATGATTCCAAGATCTCGTCTTTGTTATCAGATCCTGTATATAGGATTAATAGTCGTGATCCTACTACTCGCTACTCAAATGTCACCGTCAAATTGATCAAGCAATCATCTATTCCAGCGGATGCAGCGAAGACTCTCCTTCCAGGGGATGCTATTCCTCCGAGACTCTATGGTCTTCCTAAAATACATAAGGAAGATGTTCCTCTTAGACCTATTGTTAGTACGATTGGTTCTCCTACATATGCCCTTTCCAAATACTTAGGAAGACTACTTCAGCCACTTCTGGGTAACACGCCTTCGTACATTAAGGATTCCACACACTTCGTGGAAAAGTTAAAAGCTATAACACTTCAGCCGGGTGATATTCTAGTGAGTCTCGACGTGGTGTCTCTGTTTACGAGAGTACCTATTGATGGTGTTATGTCTCTCATTAATGGCTTTTTTCCTGAAGACATCACAAGACTTTTTTATCACTGCATGACCTCCTCCTACTTTCTATGGAATGGGAATTTTTATGAGCAGACTGATGGTGTGGCCATGGGTAGTCCTCTCTCTCCTGTTGTGGCTAATTTCTTCATGGAGAACTTTGAAGAGAAAGCTTTGTCGTCGGCTCCTTTCAAACCGAAGATTTGGTGGCGTTATGTGGATGACACGTTCGTTGTTTGGACGGAAGGTGAGGAAAATCTTAGCCATTTCCTGGATCACCTTAATCTCCAGCACCCTTCTATTTGTTTCACCATGGAAAAGGAATCTGACGGCAAAATACCTTTTTTAGATGTTCTCGTCACCAAGAAAGAGGATGGATCTTTAGGACACAGCGTTTTTCGTAAGCCAACACACACCAATAGATATCTCCACGCAAGTTCTCACCATCACCCTGCCCAGAAACATGGTATCCTTACAACTCTAACTACCAGGGCTAGGAGGATTTGTGAAGTGTCTTCTTTACAAGAAGAAATTAACACCCTGCGAACCACCTTTGAGAGCAACGGTTATAGCAAGGCTTTGATTTCTACGGTTCTGAAACCAACAAATAATAATAGGACGTCAGTTGAGAAAAGAGATGTAAGAGGAACTGCTTACCTTCCGTACATACATAACACAACGGATCGTATTGCTAAAATCCTACGTCGATACAACATACGGACTGTATTTGGAACTTCTGTTAAGATTAGGCAACTCCTGCGACCAACTAAGGACAGTTTGCCTAAATTGCAACAACCGGGTATCTACAGAGTTCCCTGTACTTGTGGCAAGGTTTACATCGGGCAGACTTCGAGAACAATATGCACTCGCATTAAGGAACATAATAGATGTATCAGGCTCATTCAACCTGATAAATCAGCTGTTGCCGATCATGCTTTAACACCTGGCCATGATGTCATGTTCCAAGGGGTGGATGTTCTTGCCCGTATAAAGCAATATCGTCCCAGAATCATCAGGGAGGCGGTTGAAATACGTAAACACCCAGATAATTTCAACCGCGACACCGGCTACAATCTCAGTGAATCCTGGCTACCTATTATCAGAACCCTGAGAAAGTAATCCACTGCTGCTTTCCGTTGTCCCTAACATGGGGCTATAATGGCGTCCATCTTTGGGCACCTTCTATATGTTCTTCGTTGCTTTCTCTTAGCAACATTGTCGTATTCCAGATTATTCCTGACGATGAAAGACATGGTTTCTTTCGAAACGCGTCGAATTGCAATATAATAAAACACGGCATAAGCCCAAAATTCAACATTATGAATAATAACACGGGCCGTGAAAGTCTAAATGACAATATTAGAAACCTCTATGGGGAGGATATTTTCCGACTGATGTCTAGATTCAGTAGGTTACGACGCAAGAAGGTGTGTCTAATCTCTTCACTCGCTTTTCTCCTAAGATGCCGGGATCATGATATTCTACCGAATTTTGTTATGTTGAAGCATTCCTTCAGAACACCTAAGGCAACGAGAATCTATCGTCGTGCAAGCAAGGCGTTATTGATAGAGAGGTTACAGCATACTCGTAAGCAGTTGGATTTTATTTCGAGGGAGTTACTACAGCTACATCTACGCCTCTCAAACTTCGTAAGTGAGGAATTATGGAATATCTTTGATCGTATTTCTTCAGTGCAAGCTAACAGCGTTCTAGATCAGGTGAGGGACAGACATATTTCCAAATATGATAGGTTATGTCAGTTGCAGAAATCTCAAGCCATTAGACTTGATGCTAACAAGGTTGTCGTAAATTTGTCCAGCAAGCCCCTTAGTGATACCCAACAGGCAGTTCTCGCTAAAGGTCTCAATTTTGCTGTAGCGCCTAGAAGAATTCCTATTGAAGAACTTATTACATCCGTAGAATCCTCAGTTCATCACCTCACACCTGAAGAGGCCGAGGAAGCCAGACAAGAATGTTCCCGAGTTCTCAAGACAGCTAAGCCACCTAACACCAACTTAAAACAAGGCGAAAGCCGGGCACTTAAAGATCTAAGGGACAATTCTGATATTATCGTTCTCCCCGCTGACAAGGGTAACGCGACAGTGGTATTGGATAAGGTTGATTATGATTCCAAGATCTCGTCTTTGTTATCAGATCCTGTATATAGGATTAATAGTCGTGATCCTACTACTCGCTACTCAAATGTCACCGTCAAATTGATCAAGCAATCATCTATTCCAGCGGATGCAGCGAAGACTCTCCTTCCAGGGGATGCTATTCCTCCGAGACTCTATGGTCTTCCTAAAATACATAAGGAAGATGTTCCTCTTAGACCTATTGTTAGTACGATTGGTTCTCCTACATATGCCCTTTCCAAATACTTAGGAAGACTACTTCAGCCACTTCTGGGTAACACGCCTTCGTACATTAAGGATTCCACACACTTCGTGGAAAAGTTAAAAGCTATAACACTTCAGCCGGGTGATATTCTAGTGAGTCTCGACGTGGTGTCTCTGTTTACGAGAGTACCTATTGATGGTGTTATGTCTCTCATTAATGGCTTTTTTCCTGAAGACATCACAAGACTTTTTTATCACTGCATGACCTCCTCCTACTTTCTATGGAATGGGAATTTTTATGAGCAGACTGATGGTGTGGCCATGGGTAGTCCTCTCTCTCCTGTTGTGGCTAATTTCTTCATGGAGAACTTTGAAGAGAAAGCTTTGTCGTCGGCTCCTTTCAAACCGAAGATTTGGTGGCGTTATGTGGATGACACGTTCGTTGTTTGGACGGAAGGTGAGGAAAATCTTAGCCATTTCCTGGATCACCTTAATCTCCAGCACCCTTCTATTTGTTTCACCATGGAAAAGGAATCTGACGGCAAAATACCTTTTTTAGATGTTCTCGTCACCAAGAAAGAGGATGGATCTTTAGGACACAGCGTTTTTCGTAAGCCAACACACACCAATAGATATCTCCACGCAAGTTCTCACCATCACCCTGCCCAGAAACATGGTATCCTTACAACTCTAACTACCAGGGCTAGGAGGATTTGTGAAGTGTCTTCTTTACAAGAAGAAATTAACACCCTGCGAACCACCTTTGAGAGCAACGGTTATAGCAAGGCTTTGATTTCTACGGTTCTGAAACCAACAAATAATAATAGGACGTCAGTTGAGAAAAGAGATGTAAGAGGAACTGCTTACCTTCCGTACATACATAACACAACGGATCGTATTGCTAAAATCCTACGTCGATACAACATACGGACTGTATTTGGAACTTCTGTTAAGATTAGGCAACTCCTGCGACCAACTAAGGACAGTTTGCCTAAATTGCAACAACCGGGTATCTACAGAGTTCCCTGTACTTGTGGCAAGGTTTACATCGGGCAGACTTCGAGAACAATATGCACTCGCATTAAGGAACATAATAGATGTATCAGGCTCATTCAACCTGATAAATCAGCTGTTGCCGATCATGCTTTAACACCTGGCCATGATGTCATGTTCCAAGGGGTGGATGTTCTTGCCCGTATAAAGCAATATCGTCCCAGAATCATCAGGGAGGCGGTTGAAATACGTAAACACCCAGATAATTTCAACCGCGACACCGGCTACAATCTCAGTGAATCCTGGCTACCTATTATCAGAACCCTGAGAAAGTAATCCACTGCTGCTTTCCGTTGTCCCTAACATGGGGCTATAATGGCGTCCATCTTTGGGCACCTTCTATATGTTCTTCGTTGCTTTCTCTTAGCAACATTGTCGTATTCCAGATTATTCCTGACGATGAAAGACATGGTTTCTTTCGAAACGCGTCGAATTGCAATATAATAAAACACGGCATAAGCCCAAAATTCAACATTATGAATAATGTATATACTTGTTTTGGTTAAGTGCTCCAATGAGGGCATAACATAAGTAAATAAATAAATAAATAAATAAATATTAAGAAAAAATTGTGGTTTTACTTCTTTCAACATTAATATTCAGTTCATAATCGTCGCACCCTACTTTTCTACCTTGAATTTGAGGCTAAAAATATGTGACAGTTATGCAAGGAAATACGGTAGCCTTGAACCCGACTCTTCCGATTGCCAAGCAGGTGCGCGTGTAACCACTCCACTTTTCCATTTGGATTAATAACTCATTGTTGCACATCATACCCCACATGACTAAATGTAGAATGATTTCAGTTAGATCTTCAATACCTATTGGAATGCATTCATTCGGTGCCTGGCATATGTTCAACTTCACTTAAGGCAAGTTTCAAGACCACTTTGCATTAATAATGCGAATCAACAGCAAATATTAACCTCAATCAACAACCCTCCGTCAGACTTGATACTTTAAAACCTGACGCACAATATGCTAGTGAGTGATATAGTTCTGAACAGAATCGGACAGGATTTTGTACCAGCTATCACTACAGCTTCTTTGCCAGTGAATGTCATATGATACGGGCCTAAGCGTGATGGTCATCTATGGTAATGAACTGCAAGACTCAGTTTAATGAACAATGAAATGTTGCTTCTATTACTAGAAATGTCATACAGTTGAAAGTAAACATAGCTTAACATTTTAAGCAGAATCAAAAGCAAGGAAAATAATTCCTTGCCAAAAATTCCACTATGGGAAACTGTTGGCAATTTAGCAATATGGCGAACAGGCAGGAATACCTTCGATTGATGTGTCACAACTCTTCTTCTTCTTCTTCCTAGCATTTGTCCCACTCACAGGCAGGGTCTGCTATTCTGGCTCTCTATCGCCATTTTATACGATTGTAGGCCATATCGGGACGGAGTCCAGCAATTTTAAGGTCATGTAGTGTGTCAAGCCATCGCTGTCTAGGACGTCCAACTGGTTGCTTCGCATCTACAAGCAAAGTTAATCCAGTGCTTGCAACTGTTGTTCTGTCCGCTCGAAGCACATGACCATACCAGCGCAGACGGCTTTCTCTCATCTTCTCAATGACTGGTGCTACTCCATATCGCCTATGGATGTCATCATTGGTGACAATAATAATAATGTTATTGGTTTTACGTCCCTTTTAACAACTGCGGCTTTTAGAGACGCCGGGGTGCCGGAATTTTGCCCCGAAGGGGATCTTTAACGTGCCAGTAAATCTACGGACACGGCTCCCTCGCATTTGCGCACCCTCAAATGCCAGCTGACTGAGCCAGGATACGAACCTGCAACCTCGGGCCCAGCAAGCGAGAACGTTACCCCTGAGCCACGCAGCCAGCCCGATTGGTGACATGATCGTGAAGTGTCAGACCAGATATCAACCCAAGCATCTTCGTTTCCACGATAGCAAGTCTTCGTTCTTCTTCCTTTGTAGTGGGCAAGCATTCTGGGCCATATAGGGCAACTGTTCGCAGTACGGACTGATATATTTTTAACTTGAGACGGTCTGGAATCTTCTTGTCGCAGAGAACACCAGTCATTGACCCCCATTTAAGCCATGTACTGCTCATACGGTGAGCAATCTCAAGCCTTAAGGTTCCATCAGCAGCAATAGTTGAGCCAAGGTACTTGAATGACATTGCCTTCGGTAGATCGACACCATTGATTTTAATTGTGCCTTGTTCAATTCGATCTGTTGTTAGGTATTCTGTCTTATTAACATTGAGCCGTAGTCCAAATTTTCCTAGTTGGTCACTCCATGCTTGGACTTGTTGTTGAAGACCCATCTTATCATTGGAGGCCAGAAGCATATCATCTGCATAAAGCAAGGTCCAAAGGGGAGATTTCTGTAGGTCCCTGGTGACGGTGTCCATGGCAATGTTACAACTGTTCATTTTCGAAAATGAATAGCAAAGGGACATTCTGAAAACTGCTCCTGGACACTATATAGAATATTTGATTGTTAAGATAGTAATTAATTCGCCAAATAAACTGTTTCAAACCTTTCATAAACTGACTGCATGTTTTACGATTTACATGAAATTTAACAAAAATTCCTTTTCATATTTTTTATTTGTATTAATGGCCCCCTAGTCTAATGTTTATATATGCTGGTAAAAAATAATAATCTTGAGGTAATGCTTTAATGTGGTATATGCTGCTCATGAATGAGCAATAAAATAACTATTCTTAAAATATTCAAGAAATATATTTCCAACAAGCAAAACAAAACACATTTGTAAATGAAGTCTACCTTGATGGTGTGGCTGAAAATAACCAGATGTTCACGTTGACCATACTCGTGCCTCAAAAACGATAGGAAATTGCATGGATACATGCCATAGAGACGATGGAACAAGGCATACAGGCTGACTTGCAGATGGAGTAGATGTTCCTCAGGAAGTTTTGTAGGATTATTGGTATTCCATGCAGCCAGATGACTAGAAAACAATAACATTAGAAGATTTAGAACCACCACTAAATGCTTCCTACAGAAATACAGTAAACATTTTCAGCATGATAGTTATAGAAAGCTTACCTAAAGATTTCAAAGATATCTTGCAGAAATGGCCCAATTAAAGTAGGAATCATTGGAAGCAGCACTATGATAACTAGAAGAGCACTCATCAAGCACAGAATTTCAGTTTCAGTCTGTAAAAGGAACACAAAATCAATTCTTTGTTTTTTTGTCTTTACAAATTAAGTTTATCAATATTACTGCTACATGATAATAACATTGAACTACAGCAATTTGTTTTGTTAAAAGGAGGCAAATACTCATTTTGTAGTGCCTTCAATTGATAATAAAAGAATATGGTTAGTACCTCTTCAACCATTGCTGTTGTTTCATTCAGGGGCTTGTGACACGACTGCCAGCTCTATATACTGCATGTGTGTGTGGAATAAGTCACCTGTGTTATTTTGGTACCTGTATTTATGCATTTATTTGTAACTAGGGATAGTATAAGGAGGGATGTGGCCTTTCCCACCCTGGCATCTTGAAACAATGTTGCCACTGAACTTTCAGTCAAGCCATCTGTAAAGGAGGAAGACGAAAGAACACAGGTCTGACAAAGCTGTCTTCTTCTTCTTCTTCCTCCGAACATGCAATAGTAGTTGTGAAATCATCAGAAACTATACTGCTAGTACTGGAGGTCGTTGAGAAATGTCCAAAAATAACTCTAAGATACAGTCTGCGAGCCTAAAATTCTGGAGCATGTGGGTTGGTATGTAAAGTGTCAGTCGCACAAAGAGCTGGGCTGGGTCACAATCTTGGATAAACCACGGGCCATGTGCTCTACTGTTGGCCAGCAACACCTCCAGTGTGGGCTGTTGTTAACCCTCAACCCTCAAAATTGTATCTAATATGTGGTGCAGAGTTGTTTTAAGTCATTTGCCCTCAGTGATGATGAGAATAATTACGGTACTACTTCTACTCTTAATACTACTACAAACTTCTAACTTACAGCTAACTCACAACTAGAAGAAGAAATGAAAAAAGAAATAAGAATAAAAGAACAAAGGAAATAAAGAAGAGGAAGAATGATAATCGAGTATTTTGAAAAGAACTAGATCCATAAAAGACAGGAAATGGAAAGAGGAGGGAGTGTACCCCTCAATCACTGCAAAAATAACGTGGAAATAACTGACCCAGCTAAGGAATCTCTTGGGATTGCCAACTCCTGAGTGTGTCAGCTGTGAACTCTTAAGGTTGTAGTGCTATCAACAGTGCACAATACATTATGGGGCTACACACACCCTGCCCCTGGAATAAAAAAAAAAAAAAAAAAAAGGAAGAGATCTGAAGGTATCAGGAAAGAATAGACAATGGCCAATTAAGGCAGGAAAATGAAAGACACCTTAGGTCTTGGATACCCTAATACTGTTGAGGTCAGAAAAGAATAGAAGTTGACCAAGGGAGATTGACAGGACATATGACAGACAGGAGACCGGCACAAGTAAGTTAAGACAATGCCAGACTCCGCTGGGTCCCTTGAGCCAACCCATGCCCCACCAGGTACCCCAGGAGGGAATCTACTGTTCAACATATTCTGACCTTTAGAAGTTTCAACATTTCTTTCAGAAGAGGATGTGTTGTGATTTTGTAGATCCATGTTGGGTGTCGCCTCACTAGATGGCCAAGGAAGGTAAGGCCCTGAAGCTTGTATGACCCTTTCAACGTCTCCGATATTCTAAAAAATAAAAAACACAAAGTCCAATTTAATAAGATAGTTTCATTAGAAATGATACCCATTTCACTAGCTAGTCCAATAAAAACACAACTTACTAAAGAAAATCTGAAATACATAATCAACAAGTAGTTCCGTGAAGAAGTAAATAGCCTATTTTCATATATCCCACTGGTCTTTCCCATTAAAATTCCATTGCCTATTACAAGGATTTTCCATCTGATATTCTAATAGCTTTTGGTTCAAGACCTATGTCTTCATCACCAACACCATTACAATGAAAAGTTATGTGCTGCAATACAGAGTCCGCCAGATAAATGTATACACTCTTTACAGAACAGAAACTATTTATTTTACATTTAAATTTTGATTACACATGTAGTACTGTCTTTAGCTAAACATATGGTTACATGAGATGTTCCAAATGTTCACCGTTGGTTGCCAGACACATAGCAGAACGATGAGCGGTCGCTGCAACTACGTCAGTCAATGTTTGAATGGGGACCGCTGCACATGCCCCTGTAATCTCCTGGCGAAGGGCCTCCAGCGTGCGCAGCTTACGTCTATAGACTTGATTTTTCAGTTGCCCACAAGTGAAAGTCCATAGGGGCAAGATCGGGCGACCGTGAGGAGAAAACAATGGGCCCTCTTCGTCCAATCCAATGTCCCGGCAGATTGTCATCCAGGAAGGCTCTTACCGCTACATGGTTGTGTGGTGGCGCCCCGTCCTGTTGGTAGAAGACTTCATCATCGGCTCCATGAAGCGCACATACAGCTGGTAAAATTAATGTGCGTAACATTCCCTAGTACACTGCTCCAGTGACAGTACCATCAAAGAAAAAGGGTCCTAGTAAGCCCCTCGACGATAGTCCACACCAGACACTAACCCCTGGTAGATTGACCGCCTTGTCCACATGAACATGCGGATTTTCCGGAGCCCAGTCGACACAGTTATGTCGATTCACTGTTCCATTAAGTTTAAACTGGGCTACATCAGACCACACTAACTTCGTCAGAAATTGTTCATCTTGGGTGACCATTTGCTGATACCATTCGCGAAATTGCATTCGACGATCGGGATCATCCTCATTAAGCGCATGCAGTAATCGTGGGATGTAAACTTTCCACTTAGCTGTTTTCAAAATCGTCTTACACTTGTACTGCTAATCCCCACTTCCCGCGCACATTGCATAGCAGACTTCTGTGGAGAATTAGCAAACCTTTCCAACACATGAGCCGACAAAGTAGCACTAGTAGCTGTAAGCGTTCTTCCCGATCTTCCTTTGTGAATATCAAATCGTTCTATGCATTTAATTGTTAGGCGTATTGGGGTTTCTGTTTCAAATTCTCTCCTCCACTGACGTTGTACTTCAACGGCATTACCAAACCTGATAAACCACATCAGAATGTACTTTCGCTGCTCGAACGTCAAGCGTGCTCCAGCCATTTCGTTTTCCCACTATTGTAATGTAAGTACCGACATCTGTTGAGCGAAAGAGCATACTACAACATTTATAAACAATGATAACAGTTGACAATGTCCATATCCCGATATCGTCTGACAAAGAGTGTATACATTTTTCTGGCGGACTCTGTATATAGCTTTCAATATCGGTGGTTAAGACTCATCCCGCGAGATGGCATCTTTCTATAACCAAGAATTCATTTTTAGAAAAGTCAAATGCACGGCTTCTATGATTTACAAAAAGTAAGCTACAGAATTTAGTGCCATTAGATAAGGATTGTTATCATAGCCCAGCATACGAATCATCTTTCCAAATGCCTGAATAAGATACGAGAAATTTAAAAAGATAAAAGGTTTAAGAATTTCGAAATGATGCATCTTGAATTTTTGAAAACAATTACATCATTAGATGTCTCTATATTAATCTCTGAATAAAGATTCACTGTGTCGAGTTTTCATAGAAATTGAATAAAAATAGACATCAATATAAGCCTTGTATGAACATTTACCGTGCTAAGTGTCACTGCTCTTGGATAATTAAGCCACGAGAAAAATCCATAAAAATATTTCAATTTTGTATCGCAGCCACGTTGGATTTGTATTCATCAGGTGATTGAAAAGCCCTTAGGTCAACTTATGTTAATAGTCTCTATCAATATACAAAATTTCAGTTTGATTGCTGTAATAGATTCACAGATATTGAGAACCGTCTAAATATTTTGGATGATCGCCATGTTGGATTGTTCTATATGCAGGCCATATATTTTATAAATGTATTAGAGCACAAACTATGCAAGAGATTAAACATTACTTATCTTTTTCTCGATCATCATCATTATCATCACAGAAAGAAAACAGAAATTTGAATGGACTTTTACAGAACAGACGACCACCGACAAGTGGAAAGAAGTCAACTAAGAATTAAGACTCATAACGAACAGATTAGCTGAGCACGGATATCACCCCAAGCAACTGTATGCTCCTTGAAGACACACCACTCGCCGAACGAGGATTGCGTGTGCTCCCTATGTGGGAAGCAATGTGACCATCATCACGCACTGAGTGAAGGAAGGACAATTACTTTAACTAGGTTCTGCACAGAATGACTGTGAAATTAATTACTTATCACTAGAACAAAACTGTGACAGAGATAACTTCCTCTGATCACACTGCATTACATGATGTCACACGCTTTGCCGCAGAGGGCAGACACGCACCTGCAATCAGGTTGATGGTACATTTTGTTTGCACACACCCTGAAGTGGAATCCATGCACTGAGAATCTGGTTAACAAGTGTCTCATCCCAATCTCGCGACATCATCGCATCCGTGATATGAAATTCCTGCCATATACTTCCTCTCTTTAACTTCATTTCCTGCATTAGTCTCTCACAACCCGATGTAGATGGCAGGAGCAGCTGCATTCTGAGGTCGTCAACAAAAGTAGGCTCTTTCGCGAGTTAATACACCAAGCGAGAAGGAGTGAATTACGAAAGACACAGTACCCTTTTCAGGTAGGTAGCTTTCACCTTCTCCAACTCTACGAGGTGCTTATACTTAAGGTGATGCCAAATACTTTCCAAACCATATGCAACTACAGGAATGATCTTCAGCGAGAAAAGTCTCATCGCTGTCTGTAATGACAGTGATCGGAGATGTCGTATGTCACTCATAGCCTTTATAGCCGTGTTTGTTCTGTCCTTAATGTGATTGTGAAGGCGTTTCCGTGAGTCTGGAACGTCACCCCCAGATACTTGAAGTGCATAACACAATCCAGCGGCCTATTTTTGTATAGAATTGCCGCTCCTCTTCCCCCTTTTCTGAAAGTCATTGCAACTGTTTTCCTTTCATTCAGATAGAGTTCATTCTCTTCCTCCCACTCCGCAACTCTGTCAAACGCCTGCTGTAAATCCTTTTCACTGGTTGAATTTAGATGATGATGATGATGATGATAATTGTTGTTTTAAGGGGCCTAACATCTAGGTTATCGGCCCCTAATGATCTGGGTGATAGCAAAAATGATAATGAAACGGAAACCAGAACGAAAATTAAGTGAGACGGAAAATACTTACAAAAAGGAACTCAGATTGAAACAACTCACAAAATGTTCTTACAAAAGGGAATTTAGAACGAAAAGATTCACAAAAGGAATAGATTGAAAAATACCCACAAAATGAAGGCTAGGTTCAAAATACGTACAAAATGCAATGTAGCATCGAAATACCTACAAAATGCAATTGAAATTCAAAATACGTACAAAATGCAATGTAGCGTCGAAATACCTACAAAATGCAATTGAAATTCAAAATACTTACAAAATGCAAATGAGATCGAAATTACGTACAAAATGCAATTGAGGTTCAAAATACTTACAAAATGCAATTGAAATTCAAAATACTTACAAAATGCAATTGAAGTTGAAAATGCTTACAAAATGTACGGTAGATTCAAACGACTCATGTGGATTGACAATACTTACAAAATGCAATTTAGATTGAAAATACTTGACAAAATGTAATTTAGATTCAAAATACCCACAAAATGCAATTAAGAATCAAAATATGTGCAAAATGCCCACCAAACAAAATGCAATTGAGATTCAAAATTCGATCGAAATGTGGTTTTGGTTGAAAATACTTACAAAATGCAATTGAAATTCAAAATTCTCACTAAAAGGCATTGCAAGACTTACCAAAAGCAATTTAGATTGTCAATCTTTACAAAATGCAATTCAAGTTGAAAACAATCACGAGATGTAATTTAGATCGAAAAAACTTACAAAACGCAACGTAGATTAATAATACCTGAAAAAAATCGCTAAAAGGGAATTTAGATACACGGTGAACCAAGTAACAAAAACAGTGCGGGAATCTTAAAGAGAAAGGAAATATAACGAAAAGAGGAGAGGAGAGGGGAGAGAAGAGAGGGGTCCGCCCAAAGGTAAGGGACAAAAGGGGAAAACGGACCCAGCTCAGGAATCCCTCGGGGTCGCCAACTCCCGATCTCACCAGCCGTGAGCCCCTGAGGGTGTAGCATTATCTAGGGTGCACCAGAAGTGGTGGGGCTACATACACCCGGCCTCCTTAAGGGCCTTGAGGACAAGGCAGGAGGTAAAAGGAAAAGAAAAAGAAGGCTGACCCCTTGCAGAAGGAGGGTACCAGAAAAGATGAGACAAGGGCCAAATAAGGCGGGAAAGTGAAAGACTCCCTAGGCCTCGGATAACCTAATACCGTCGGGGTCGGAAGAGAACAAGAGTTGACCAAAGGAGGTCGACAGGAAAGAAGACGGAGAGCCCGGCACAAGTAAGTGGAAGCAATGCCGGATTCAGCTGGGGTCCCGTGGTCGCCAACCCACGTCCCACTAGATGTGAGCCCCTGAGGGTGTTGAAATTAGAGCCATATCATCTGCGTAAATGTATATTTTTACAATTGGGGGTAATATTTCCACCACATCTGCTGTAGCAAGAGCGAAAAGGATGGGGCTTAAGGGATCCCCCCGCAGTACTCCAATTGTCTGCTGTATTTCCTTGGAAGTTGTAATGTTCGAGCAATATTCTCCATTTTAGGTCCGTATTGAATATGTTCACTAATAAAACTATTAATAATGTCCGTCTTTTCAATACAATGTTAACCCCTCAAGCCGGTTCGCCGTACACTGTACGTCTGCTGGACTCGACTCGTTCAGCCGGTTCGGCGTACCACAAACGTCCGGTGCAGGCGGAAATTAGAATGCCTATTACGCATGAAACACTGCTGCTTCGTGGATCTTCTTTCACATTATGAACCGAGAAGTTATGTACTTTCATGCTATCTCTGTTTCATAATTAGAACTAATACGAAGTTGATCGATACCCGTTGCTTTTGACGACTCATATCGATCAGGGAAGGAAAATGAAACGCGCTCTATTGAGTTTCAGATTAGTTGCTCAAGAAGGTACCACATCCTTTCCTGCCATCTCGAGATTGTTTTGTGAACTATAACTTGACAATTATGTCACTTATGAAGGGGAAGCACCGATGGCAATTACTTAGTAGATAATTTTTGCTTTGCAAGCTAGAGGCTACTCAGTCGCAGATGAATAATTGCCGGGTTGACTCATTCTCTTACGAGTGCAGATATTATTGGTTTGATAGATGACAGTAGTGGAAGTGATGTGTAGGGAAGCGATATTTTCAGTAGTGATACGGACTATGCACAGCATGATGTCATTGGAGAAACGGCAGACAGCCCAGATAAAGAAGATATAGCTTCAGCTGTAATAACAACGATCGCTGTTCAGTGTTTGTGGCGAGAGGTAGACCTCGTCACGAGCACTCAAAAGATCCCATTCACAGGTATGCCGGGTACAAGAAAGAATTTCACGTCTGTTTTTTGCGGTTTTTGACAAAGTGATTGAACTAATTGTTTGAGAAACATATGTACGCGGCAGAATGTATAGTGGCATGCCCTTGAAACCAAGGTTGCACGCCAGGAAGTGAGAGTCAGTGACAGGGGACAACATTTGTATGTTCAGGGCTTGTATTGTTGATGGGAATAATGCAGAAACCTACCCTAAAGAGCTATTTCACCCCTATATTACCTCAAACAATGCCAAAGGACAGGTTAGAATTAATATTGTGATATTTACATTTTGTTGACAATTCTACATGGGATACATATACGGGGCCTAAAAACCTTTTTCAAAATTCAGCTTCTCCTGGAAATTATACCCGACAATTATGTATACATGTAGATTGAACATTATCATGTGAATATCTTGCTTTCATTGTAAATATACCTGAAGCAAATACCAAAAGTGGAACTTATCAAATTATTATACTTTTGTAAATATTGCGTGTGATTATGGACAACCCTGAAAAGCAGTCATCACATACCGTATATTACTGAGAAACATTGGACATGATTTCGGTAAATAATCCTAAATATTTTATTACGTTATATTTCGTTGATTTAACATTATTAATTTTTTACCTTGTTGGTGTCCAAACCTCTATTGAGCCTCAATTTAAATACCGCCGGGCGAAGTGAACACCTCCGGATTAAATAGCCGGCCTGAGGGGTTAATAATCTATTTATACAACTGGGTACATGTTTCGTACAGTCGTCTGTACTTCCTCAGCCCAAATATACATTAAGACATAAACAAATATGATGCACACTATCAAATGCATACAATAAAAATATTCCATAGATAAAACAGTGCAATAGTTTGTGACATCCAAAGAAGAAATAAAATTATGTTGTAAATATTCCATAGATAAAACAGTACGATAGTTTTGCGACATCCAAAGAAGAAATAATATTATGTTGTAAAATTACACCAATGCTTTCAAATGCTTGTAGGTCTATGCCTGATTGTATTAACTTTGAAACTGTTGTGTGTTATCTCCTAATATGATGTTAACCCAATTAAACAGCGAGCAAATCTGAGAAAATTTGAGAAACTACAAAGAAATTTGAAGTGACTGTCCTAAATGTTTAAGTGGAAAACATGAAAACTGCTCTAAGCTGCTAACTCACACTCACCTCCTGACTCGAGTCATGCGAGGTCGTAGCTACATATGAACTGGCGCAACCTCGTGCTAAAACGACTGATTTATTGCAAATATGTTAGTCCGTCGATCAATACATCAAGTTACATATAATTCAACAGTGGTACATGTTTCGGGATATTAAATAGCCCTTCCTCAGCCACAATTTATCGAATCTAAAGAACAATCTCATCACATCAAAAACACTGTAACAACATTAAAAACATGCATAAAACTTGGTAAAAAACAGGTCAACAACATGGAATAAAATGTATGTACACATCGTTAAAAGATCACTAAAAAGGCTCTCCGGCCCATAAGTTCATGGGAAAAACGAGTAAGTTCACATGGACAATTGGTACTACATAAAGTCAGCCAGTCACTGTTCATTTTTTACTGATATCAATGTGGCTTGAAGTTTGAACATTTCTTGACATGGACGCCTGGAGCGTCAAGTTGTGTTAATATGCGGTCGAAACGGACAAAAAATGGATCCCAAGAATCATGGCCAAGTTAGCTCAAGCGAAGAAGCTGATGGTCCATAAGTGAAACAAGAAGAGCCAAAATCTGAGGAGAGCCCACGTGCGAACGTAGCCTGAGAGAGCACAGGAAGACCATCAGCTTCTTCACTTGAGCTAACTTGGCCACATTTCTTGGGATCCATTTTTCGTCCGTTTCGACCGCATATTAACACAACTTGACGCTCCAGGCGTCCATGTCAAGAAATGTTCAAACTTCAAGCCACATTGATATCAGTAAAAAATGAACAGTGACTGGCTGACTTTATGTAGTACCAATAGTCCATGTGAACTTACTCGTTTTTCCCACGAACTTATGGGCCGGAGAGCCTTTTTAGTGATCTTTTAACGATGTGTACATACATTTTATCCATGTTGTTGACCTGTTTATTACCAAGTTTTATGCATGTTTTTAATGTTGTTACTGTGTTTTTGATGTGATGAGATTGTTCTTTAGATTCGATAAATAGTGGCTGAGGTAGGGCTATTTAATAGCCCGAAACATGTACCACTGTTGAATTATATGTAACTTGATGTATTGATCGACGGACTAACATATTTGCAATAAATCATCAAACTCAATACGGACCAAAAATGGAGGAAGTAAATCCCACTAAAACGACTGCATGAAGAACAGACTCGGAAATAAGTTATAAATATTGTTATCAGCTACTGTTAAACTCAAACATATATAATTATGAGTCTCAGGATGGATGCTCAGCCGATTTGGCTTAATTTCTTTTGTTGGTAATGGTCTCAATCAAAGTGTCGTACAAGACGTTTGCTTCGAAATTAATCTCGTTTAAATTATGGGACGGATTGACTCTTTGAGCAATGTTTATCTCAATTTGTTCCAGGATGTTCATGACGGATCCTTGATTCTCGTAGTGCAAAATTTCCAGATCTTTTTCAATGTTAGTGAATTTATGGCCAGTCTCTAACATATGTGTTCCCATTGCCGAAAACTTCCTATGTTTAATCGCGTTTAAATGCTCAGCATAACGAATGCTGAAATTATGTCCTGTTTGACCTATATAGTCTGCTTGGCAATTATCACAATGTAATCTGTATATACCTGATCTACTGTGTATGTTTAACTATTGACCTGTTTAGAATTGAAAAACTTCTTATGATTATTATTATCAGTTTTAAATGCGATCTTAACATTATATTTCTTTAAAGAGCTGGTTATGTTGTGCGTTAACCTGTTGGTGTAGGTGAAAACAGCATTTATCTCCTTCTTGTTCTCCCTTGTTAACTTGGATTGAGGCTTGTTGTTGATAATATTCTTTACAAAAGATCTATCATAACCATTTGTTTCTGCTATTTGATATATTATAGCTATCTCTTGATTATAAGCTTCTTCTGTTAAAGGTAGGTTGATTGCCCTATTCACGAAGCTGATGAAAGCTGCCCTTTTATGGCCCTCCGGATGATTTAAGTCCTTTTTAATGACTGTGTCAGTTTGCGTTGGCTTTCTGTATATTTCATAGTTTAATCTATTGTTGTTTTTCCTTATAGTTAGATCTAAATAGTTTATGGAATTGTTAATTTCCGATTCTGCCATGAATTTTGTGTTGCTGTCTATATCATTCAATTTCTCCAATGTGGTTTCATCGATGACCTCATTGTCTAATATAACAAAAACGTCATCTACATATCTTACCCAGAATTGGATGCCTTGAATTTTGTCTATTATTTTGCTGTGTTCTAAGTGGTCTAAGTATATGTTCGCTAGAATGCCTGAGGCTGATGACCCCATTGCCAAACCTTCTTTTTGTTTGTTAATTTTCTTGTTTAAAGTAAAATAATTGTTGTCCAGTGTGAAATTTAAAATTTTTATGAACTCCTCAATTTCAACCTTTGATAGATGGCTATTGTTTAATAGGTTGTCTCTGATTATCTCTATTGTTTTGTTTATTGGAATATTGGTGAACATGTCCTTGATGTCTACTGTTGACATGCTGTGTTTATTGTCTATGTTTAGATTTTTAGTACGCTCACAGAAGTGTAACGTATTTATGATCGAACAGTTAGCCTTGAAACAATAATGTGCGTTTAAAAAACATTGAACGAATTGTGCTAGTTTATAGACTGGGCTGTCCCTGAAGTTGACTATTGGTCTAATAGGTGTTCCGTTCTTGTGAATTTTAGCTAGTACTCTGAGTGTGGGCATACTTGGATTCATATTAGTCAACCTATTGGATTGTTCCTCAACAAAGTTCCAACGACAGCTTCGCAAAGGAAACTCAAACAACTACTTAAAAACACTTTGTTCATAATAGATGAGAAATTGAGGAGTTCATAAAAATTTTAAATTTCACGCTGGACAACAATTATTTTACTTTAAACAAGAAAATTAACAAACAAAAAGAAGGTTTGGCAATGGGGTCACCAGCCTCAGGCATTCTAGCGAACATATACTTAGACCACTTAGAACACAGCAAAATAATAGACAAAATTCAAGGCATCCAATTCTGGGTAAGATATGTAGATGACGTTTTTGTTATATTAGACAATGAGGTCATAGATGAAACCACATTATTGGAGAAATTGAATGATATAGACAGCAACACAAAATTCATGGCAGAATCGGAAATTAACAATTCCATAAACTATTTAGATCTAACTATAAGGAAAAACAACAATAGATTAAACTATGAAATATACAGAAAGCCAACGCAAACTGACACAGTCATTAAAAAGGACTCAAATCATCCGGAGGGCCATAAAAGGGCAGCTTTCATCAGCTTCGTGAATAGGGCAATCAACCTACCTTTAACAGTAGAAGCTTATAATCAAGAGATAGCTATAATATATCAAATAGCAGAAGCAAATGGTTATGATAGATCTTTTGTAAAGAATATTATCAACAAAATCAACAACAAGCCTCAATCCAAGTTAACAAGGGAGAACAAGAAGGAGATAAATGCTGTTTTCACCTACACCAACAGGTTAACGCACAACATAACCAGCTCTTTAAAGAAATATAATGTTAAGATCGCATTTAAAACTGATAATAATAATCATAAGAAGTTTTTCAATTCTAAACAGGTCAATAGTTAAACATACACAGTAGATCAGGTATATACAGATTACATTGTGATAATTGCCAAGCAGACTATATAGGTCAAACAGGACGTAGTTTCAGCATTCGTTATGCTGAGCATTTCAACGCGATTAAACATAGGAAGTTTTCGGCAATGGGAACACATGTTAGAGACTGGCCATAAATTAACTAACATTGAAAAAGATCTGGAAATTTTGCACTACGAGAATAAAGGATCCGTCATGAACATCCTGGAACAAATTGAGATAAACATGGCTCCAAGAGTCAATCCGTCCCATAATTTAAACGAGATTAATTTCGAAGCAAACGTCTTGTACGACACTTTGATTGAGACCATTACAAACAAAAGAAATTAAGCCAAATCGGCTGAGCATCTATCCTGAGACTCACAATTATATATGTTTGAGTTTAACAGTAGCTGTTAACAACATTTATAACTTACTAGCAGAAGTACCCTTTCTTCGAACGGTGTTATATATTAACACCAGACATTATCAATTGAGCTACTGTTGCAATGGTTAGCGGTTTGTCATTCCTTCATAAGTTTATCAGAACAAAGTTAGTTTTCTGGGAATATCACACACACTGTTAATTTAAGGGCCTTAAAATGTGGTTTTTAGAGACCCCTTATAGACTCTGAATTTTGTGTCTCACAATGAGAAGCGCAACATATGCTTTGATCGTCCTTCTAGGATAATTTTTATATTTCGCCTATTTTAGCATGTATTTTGAGAAGTTTTTCCCTATATCCACCCTTCTACTGTATGAAAAGTACGGTGAAGAGTTTTATAAATGATTGGTGTATTGACTCATGTTTACCATACCTAATTTTACGATGCACCAAGCATCCGAACACGATTTATAGGCGTACATAAAGATACACAGAAAGACAGACAGACAATTCTATTGTCTACAACATATCACCCAGATATCCAAATACGGGTATATCTACCATACAGTATCAAACAAAATCATCCTTACGATGAACCCGTATGTCGACAAAAAAAAAAAAGATTAGTTAAAATGTGCTCTCAAACTAAATTCACCTAACGTGTACTTCCTGATGTGAAATAGATTTGAAAGCCTTGTAGACGAAACGCAATACACCTCACATAAAAAATGACCCTCTACGTTGTGTTATGTCCCCATACACAGGAAGACCTCTTTCATAAATTATAAAGGCTTGTGGTGCATGAAAATTCAGGTTCTTTAGCCTCAAATGGCCCAAATTCCTAAAAGCCGCAAAAAATGCTGATTCAATTCAGGAATTCTTGAAAATAATGTTGCTGTTTGGAGATATAATAGACTTTCTGTACTATATGTCGCACGTGAAATTGCATGAAAAAATTCTAGGTTACCCCCCTTAATTGCATTGACGAATTATACAGTCTACGTTGGTTCCATGATAACCTTATAGCCATTTGCAAACTTTCACAGAAATGTAATAAATGGAGTAGGCTAATAATAATATCTTATGGCCTCGGGTGCCGGGTGCAAGCTTCGTAATTTGACATCCAGAGGGTAGCTTGCATGTCGAAATTTCGTTGTTCCTTGAATCACTATGAAAGTCAAGGAGGGTAGATATCTAAGCTCCTTGAACACTATAGCGCTTTCTAGTAGAGAAATGAGGAACTCTGTTTTGGCGGAAACTCCCGAGATTAATTTTGCCATTATGAACTCGGCCTACTGAATTGAAATGGGTTCTTTGACATGCTAACATCGTATGACATGCGAGTCGTATTTTTGCCGCCTTTCAAAAAACACTTACCACGGCCAGGAGTGAACCTGCAATCTTGGGGTTAGTAGACTGACACCCTATCCACTCACCACCATGGCAAGTTATAAATGGAGTGACATTGCTTCTTACAGAAATAGATGGAAAGTTGGATGCCACCCCTTGAGATAATGTTATCATGGTTACCGATTTCCATTCCTTCATTAGTTTGTTAAATTAAATTAGTTTTCTGGGAATATTTCAGATACTGTTGGTTTTAGAGCCTTATAATGTAGTTTTCGAGGCCCCCAAGTTTTGTTTCTGGCACCGAGGGGCTTTGTCTCCTCGTTGTACGCCATAATATAATACTAATAATAATAATATAATATAGGGATAGGAATACAATAGACCTGCCGTACCACACCCGCAGGTGTAAATCGCGTGAAAAAATTCAAGTGTACCCTTTGACCCCCTTAGGCGCATTATACGTATTGATGAATTTTACAGCTTAATTTGGTTCCGTGATAACCTTCTAGCCATTTGCAAACTTTCACAGCAATGTAATTAATTGAATTGCATTGCGTCTTACAGCAATAGATGGACCTCTGAGAATCTGTTGCCATGGTTACCGGCTTGTATTCGTTCATTAGTTTATTAAATGAAATTAGTTTTCTGGGAATATCTCAAAAACGGTTGGTTTTAGGGCCTTAAAATGTGGATTTCGGGGACCCTGTACAAACTTTAATTTTTATGTATGTAGAGATATACTGCACCGCTCGGTGTTGACCGTGTTTTATTGCACAAATTTAGGTGTTACCCGCTAACCGTTGGAGATACACGAAAAGTGATAAGGACCTTTTGGATAGAAAATTAAATGTTAAATCTTGTGTATGCATCAAAATTTTTGCTATTTGTTAGCGTTCTCTTTTTATTTGAAATGGAAATATGAAATTTTGAAACCAAAGGGTGTAGTGACGTCACATATGTGGGTTTTACTCGCTAACCGTTGGAGATACACAAAAAGTGATAAGGACCTTTCGGATAGGAAATTAAATTTTGAAGCTCGTATGTTCCATCAACAGTTTGCTATTTCTTAGCGTTCTCTTTTTATTTGATATGGAAATATGACATTTTGAAACCAAAGGGTGTAGTGACGTCACTAAAATGGTCACCACTTTTTAATAGTTGAAAATATCGAAATTAAAAGTATCCTACTGTATATGTGAATGTGGTAAATCAGCTACATCCATGCAAAATTTCATTTAAATCGGACCAGTGGTTCTTGCGCTATTGAGTAACACACAGACAGACAGACAGACAGACAGAAAGACAGACACACACCATCTCATTTTTATATATTAGTATGATTTCCGAGTCTGTTCTTCATGCAGTCGTTTTAGCACGACGTTGCGCCAGTTCATATGTAACTACGACCTCGCACGACTCGAGTCAGGAGGTGAGTGTGAGTTAGCAGCTTACAGCAGTTTTCATGTTTTCCACTTAAACATTTAGGACAGTCACTTCAAATTTCTTTGTAGTTTCTCAGATTTTCTCGCTGATTAATTGGGTTAACATTATATTAGGAGATAACACACAACAGTTTCAAAGTTAATACAATCAGGCATTGACCTACAAGCATGTTTTACACTCATATGGGCTTTGGTGTAATTTTACAACATAATATTATTTCTTCTTTGGATGTCGCAAAACTATCGTACTGTTTTATCTATGGAATATTTACAACATAATTTTATTTCTTCTTTGGATGTCACAAACTATTGCACTGTTTTATCTATGGAATATTTTTATTGTATGTATTTGATAGTGTGTATCATATTTGTTTATGTCTTAATGTATATTTGGGCTGAGGAAGTACAGACGACTGTACAAAACATGTACCCAGTTGTAAAAATAGATTATTAACATTGTATTGAAAAGACGGACATTATTAACCCCTCAAGCCGGTTGGCCGTACACTGTACATCCGCTGGACTCTACTCGTTCAGCCGGTTCGACGTACCACAAACGTCCGGTGCAGGCGGAATTTAGAATGTCTATTACGCATGAAACCCTGCTGATTCGTCGGATCTTCTTTCACGTTATAAACCGAGAAGTTATGTACTTTCATGCCATCTCTGTTTCATAATTAGAACTAATACGAAGTTGATCGATATCCGTTGCTTTTGACGACTCATATCGATCAGCGAAGGAACATGAAACGCGCGCTATTGAGTTTCAGGTTAGTTGCTTTAGAATGTACCACATCCTTTCCTGCCATCTCGAGATTGTTTTGTGAACTATATCTAACTTGACAGTTTTAGTCACTTATGAAGGGGAAGCACCGATAGCAATTACTTAGTAGATAACTTTTGCTTCGTAGGCTAGAGGCTACTCAGTCGCAGATGAATAATTGCCGGACTGTCTCATTCTCTTACGGGTGCAGATATTATTGGTTTGATGGATGACAGTAGTGGAAGTGATGTATAGGGAGCGATATTTTCGGCAGCGATACGGACTATGCACAGCAAGATGTTATTGGAGAAGTGGGAGACAGCACAGACGAAGAAGAAATAGCTTCAGCTGTAATAACAACAACCGCTGTTCAGTGTTTGTGGCGAGAGGTAGCCTTCGTCACAAGCACACAAAAGATCCCCTTCACGGATATTCCGGGTACAAGAAGGCATTTCACGTCTGTTTTTTTCTGCTTTCGACAATGTGATTGAACTAGTTTGAGAAATATGTTGGCCTACGCGGCAGAATGTATGGTGGCGCCCTTGAAACCAAGGTCGCGCGCCAGGAAGTGAGAGTCAGTGACAGGGGACAACATTTGTGTGTTCTTGTGGCTTGTATTGTTGATGGGGATAATGCAGAAACCTACCCTAAAGAGCTATTTCACCCCTATATTCCCTCAAACAATGCCAGGGAACAGGGTTGAAATAATATTGCGATATTTACATTTTGTTGACAATTTGACACGGGATGCATACACGGGGCCTAGAAAGCTTTTCAAAATTCAGCTTTTCCTGGAAATTATACCCGACAATTATGTATACATGTAGATTGAACATTATCATGTAAATATCTTGCTTTCATTGTAAATATACCTGAAACAAATACCAAATGAGGAACATCAAATTATTATACTTTTGTAAATATTGCGTGTGATTATGGACAACCCTGAAGAGCAGTCGTCACTTATATTATTGAGAAACATTGGACATGATTTCGGTAAGTAATCCTAAAAATTTCATTATGTCATATTTCGTAGATTTAACATTATTAATTTTTTACCTTGTTGGTGTCCAAACCTCTGCTGAGCTTCAATTTAAATACCGCCGGAGAAGTGAAAACCTCCGGATTAAATAGCCGGCCTGAGGGGTTAATAGTTTTATTAGTTGTAATGTTGTCCGAAATAACGATGTAGTTTTCGCTCAGCAGGGTCCTGACATATCTCGCCAAGTAGTTGCCTTCACCAATCATGTTGTCTAATTTCCTTACTAGCATTTGTCTATTGATGGTATCAAAGGCCTTTGCATAGTCCTAGAATACCACAAGTAGTTTTCGGGTGGTTTCAGGGTTGTGGCTCTTCCAGTATCTGAGATTTTATTGCCTTTGACAAGCGAGTGCAAACTATATTGCTGAGGAGTTTTAATAGTGTCGATTCTAGGGCAATTCCTCTGTACGAGTTAGGGTCCCCACAATCTCCCTTTCCTTTATACAGCATCTTTATTGTCAATTATCTCCACCTGTTAGGGATTGTACCATATCTTAAACATGCATTAAAAAAGAGCGACTAAGCATCTACTCAGTTCTATTGACGCAAGCTTTAGGTACTCGTATATGAGGCCAGGCCCACACCCCTTGTTATTCTTTGATTTTCGTATAGCCATCATGACCTCCATATCTGAGAGCAGCTCTGATTCCTCTAGTAAAATAGGGATGGGCGGTGATTGAATAATAGGACGGGTATCCCTGCCTTGTAAAACGACTGTCAGGTGGTCTTCCCAAGTCTCTATTGGAATGTTTCTAGGATATTTTGGTTGCCTATGGTTCAGCGCCTTATAAGGGTTATCTTCTGCTTCGTCAATTAGTTTCCTTTCTTCTTCCTGGTGGTAGGATTCATTGGCCGTTTGCAGTATGTCCTTGTACTTCTTCCGCTTGAGCCGATAAACCTGCAGAAGATGTTCTGAGGGATCCATGCAAGATATGTACAGAGCTTCTAATGCTTCTTTATGGGCCATGTAGCAACTTCCATTAAACCACCTCTTTGCCTTCCTTTCCCTTGAAGCGGCAAACGTGGCTTGTGTGATAAGAGATTCTAACCTGATCGCTGCCGCCGTCCAAGTTACCTAACGAAATTAGCTCCATGGACTTACTTATTTCCGACTCACTCAACAAAACTGGATTTTATTTCCGAGACGTACACTGTGGTCTTCCGTACTTCCTGGAATCGGCGGAGAACATTTCAAATATTGTCAAAACTGGCAAGTGTTTCCTTAGAGTCTCTCCACGAGTACTCTGCTGAACCGACTTGATATTAAACTCGTTTATGTAAACTAGATCTATTACACTGGATCCGTTGTGGCAGAAGAATGTGGGTCTATTGCTTTCGTTAATGAGGGTGAAACCGGCTTCTTCAAAAAATTCCATTTATTTATGTACCATTAGATGAAGATTATTGCCTAGGTTTATTATTCAAACGCTCACTTCAATCGCATGATTAAGGCACAAAAGATAATAACTTAGTTTTCAAATTTTGCAGGACCACCATCTTGCTTTTTTGAGAACTATTTAATTGAATTTAATGTCAGCAGATTAAATCTTATGTAGACATACAGGGTGTTAGGTGTTATGGCACTCGGCTGATTAAATCTTGAGAAAATGCCATTTAATTATTTTAACTTTGCTTGGCCACCATGTTGGTTTTGTACTAAACATGTTTTTAATCATCACATAACTGAACTTACTTTAGTATTCTCTATCACCAAATAAAATTTCAGGGTGATATCAGTACTAGTTTCAGAGATATAGAATGCCGATTAAATATTTTGCATAGCAGCTATGTTGGATTGGTGAAACTTATTCAAATTTGAAGGACACGGTTGGGGTCAGACAAAATAGTAGTATGTTATCTTGTATACAATAAGTTACGATTACCTCGAGTTTGCTGTGCTCTTGGCCGTTTGACGAGATTGGAGAAATATTGCGACGTTACTTGATTAAAACTCTTGTTATAATATTCGCCAAATCAATACTTAAAAGCACTTAACTGTCTATATTTTACAGACTATGTGTACATGTTTCGAAACTCATTGGTTTCTTCTTCAGCACATAAATAGAACTTATCCTAAGTAGACTAATCTAAGAAATGGATATCCTTACAAATAAGAATTAAGAATTAAATAAAGAAAAAACATTAGAACATAATGCTTTGAAAATATACTTAAAAAATCCATATTATAGGTATTATAGGTGTCACTTAATAGTAATAATAGTCTTCAAACTCAGCAATTCTTCTAGGTTTGTGCCATGTCTTGTGTGGGGGTCCGGGCGGGGACACCGAGAGCCCGCCGATGAGCCAGCTTGGTGTCCTAGGTGAAACCCCACACAAGACACGGCACAAACCTAGAAGAATTGCTGAGTTTAAATTCACCGGTCGTGAAAGCCAATATACCAATAATAGTCTTCGTTTGCAAAATATCTTCTTCAAAATAACTAGTAAAATTTTAATCCTTCGAAAATATCTATGAACATTTTTTAAGATAGGTAATTATAGGTGTCGCAGAATAGTAATTATGTTCTTCATTTGGTAAACCTCTTCTTCAAAATAAATAGTAAAAGTCTCCGTTTATTAACACTATTGTTTTAGTCATGAATTTATTTGTATACCTTTGATTTGTTTGATGTTATGTTCTTACATTAATGTTTCAGATGTGTATTTTTATTTCTCTGTATTAAATATTCATGAAATGGGATTGATATTTCTTTGGTCTCTAATAACTGTCATTATTTCTTTGTAACGGAGATGTATATTGTATGTAGACAAACCTTCAGGAACTCCAACTTAGAGCATCAAGTCCTTATTCTGTTATTATGGTCTTTCAGTCCCGATTGTTAACTATGTTGTTTATTCTTGTAATTGAGAGGCTCAGTGGAATAAGGGCCCATCCCAACCAGACTAAGTATTGAGAAAAAATGGGTTTTGTTAGATTTTACATCATTCCAAATGCAAAGATCACACGTAAATGAAATTTCGCATATATATTCTACATAAAATGACCCTTTTACCTGCAAATGTTTAGTGCGATAAAATGTTTGGTTTCTGAAGAAAGGGGAAATGCTGTAAGGAAATTAATAATAGGAGCATGATTTGAAATACGTAGTATATGTTTGCACTATTATCATATTATGACTAAATGATTCAAGAAACATGATTTACAGCTCATTATTGCAGATGTTCAATAACTGAGGCATCCATATCATTGTTGTCTGAACTAAGGCCCTCGTAAAATGTTTGATATACAGGTGGTACAAATTTCATAAGTTTCATAATGTCCTCATACTTAGCTCTCTTTTTACTTCCTGCCACAGGGGTATTTTGTGTTCAGCACAACGTCACGTAGTACAGGCGGTTTCCCCTTCCCTTTTTGTAGACTTATTGTTTCTTCTGAAGCCAAATCCCCAAAACAAAATTTTATTTGCATAGCATGGGTTCCTTTCACAAACCGAAACTGAGATGCCTTTCTTATATCTACTTTATGATTTTCCACTGTCACATTTCTCTTTATGAACATGTTGTTTAAGTTGTTGAGATCTTTAAAATCCTCAGTGGCCATTTCAATAACAGTGAAAGGTTTCTTCACGCGACTTTTCCTAATAAGATCACACCACTGTCCAGGTGTATAAACCACTTGGGTTTTCTTTTAAGTTTTTCAATGACACCAAAGTCAGCATCACATGGAAGGAAAGTGTGACCTGGCACAAGAAATTTGTGTTCGATTTCCTCAAACAATCCGCAATCAATCATATATAGCCATAGCCCCATTATTGCAAAATTCTTGTTCTGTCCAACACACGAGTCGCTATACACAACAAGTTTCCTTTTACCAAACCTTTCCTCAATCAATGACATAGCTTTCAACAAACTGAAACAACTAGCGATTTCATCTGCACCTCTGGAAGCAACAGACTCGGGCCAAACACACATGACTGCAGTATCACTGTTGCACACGTGAATGTCAAAGTTGTAAGTCCACAGTTGTCGTTGATAAAACACACATTCCGTGGGCAAGTGAGGAGTTGGAAGGGCTTGCTGCAAGGCCATTGTAATAACTAACGTATCACTGTCTGTAGCTTTACTTGCTAGTTTGTCTCTTTTAAAAGACTCGTAAGCTGCTTCAGCTTTCCGCAGATGCACTTCATACTCGGGTGGTTTTGGATCCTTTTTCTGTGCCTCATCACACACTTTACAGGTATCTGTTGAGGGGAGCTTAAATCCAATGTTATATTCGGTATTGAAGATATCACGAAAGATATGTTCCTTCACTGACTCTTCATTATCAGTTTCACACTTCACCAGATACAGTTTGTAGAGCTGTGATATGGAGTGTACAGATGTTATATATGACTTATTGGGATTAGATTTTCGGCTGTAATGTGAAGTGTTCCTGGGAAAACTCTCTATTGTCTTTCTCACTACGCCCTTTCTTTCTTCAGATATCGCATGGGGTCTGTTTTTATGGCGGCCACGCTTGTCCATAGGGGGAGTGTTCAAACCCCCTCCTGAGGAATCCTCTGCATTTACATTACCTGTAATCATAAAACAGAAGCAAATAATAATATATATTAACATAAGGCCGAAATATAATATATATATTACGTGTTACAAAACTAAGGTATTATTTACATACCTCTTACAACTCTCAGACTTGCTGGATATGCTATGTGCTGTACAGAATGCTATCCTGCATAACTGAAGTTTACAACCAGTTTTTGGATCCTTGACGTAGTACTTGTAAGTTGCATTCCGTTGCGAAAAGTCAGGATGTAACTTATCTTTCTTGTCTACTTTTCTGCACTTATGCTTTTCTATGAGGCCAAATAGATATGCATTTTGCATATCATAGCTAGGTAACTTGTAAAAGTCGAAAAATATACTCTCTTTACTTTCTTGAGAAAGTGTGCTATAAACACAGTATGTTGTCTGGCAACACTGTTCAATATTTACCAGGCGTTTACCAGGAATTACTTTCCCAGATGCCGACACATACTCTTCTCCACGGGTTCGTAGAATCTTCTTCTTTGTTTTACGCCATTGCGGCACATTTCTTTTCCGCTTCTTAGACTTTGAAACATCACCATTAACACTAGAATCAGTCGGAGGCATTTTGCCGCGTGGTGTTGACGAGAGAGCGGTATGCTTCGCACGGCTGCAGCAACATATGGTCACATGGCGGGAGTTGGGATGGGTCTTTATTCCACTCGCGCGAGGGAAAGTTCAAAACATAATGTTCCAAAGAACATGTCAAACACCACCTATTGAGTAAAGATTGAAGTTCGAGCTTTTGAACAATGACTGCAGATGGCTCCCAGATACCGTTGCTGTACAGAACTCAAAGTCGGCCATTGGTTGGGATGGGCCCTTATTCCACTGAGCCCCTCAATTGTCTTGATCTCCTTATAGCGAAGATGTATATCGCATATAGACATACCTTCAAGAACTGATGACCTATAAAATTTTATTCTGTGTGTTATTAATATGTTGCGCTATTTCGAATTTAGGAAATCAATAGACCTTAAATTGATTAAGACGTTGGAAATTGTTAAATAGTTTTGTATGATTATCAAACCTCATGTGTTATTCTTCTTTGTTTTATGTCGAACATGTTGTGGATTTACGGTGTTCAATAACTTCGTAATAATCCAACTTAGAGCATCAATTAATTATTCCGTTGTTATGTTACTTGATTGTCACCAAATTCTGTCTTTGCAGAGAAATACAGAGAATTACAGAGAAATATGAAATGTTACACGATCGGCGATGCTCTCAGCCATTTGACGAGATTCCCGTAGTCTTCACGGTAGAGCACGGGAAAATATAGCTTTATTATGCAATCGGCGGCTTGCTGTCCGTTAGACAAGAATCCCATAGTCCTTGTATTCAGATGCGGAGAAATATTGCGATGTTAAGCAATCACCAGAGCTCTTGGCCGTTTTACAAGATTCATGTTGTCCTCGCGGCTGGACACAGATATAACGTGATATTACGCAATCGGCGCCACACCTAGCTTTTGAACTACTGTATGCCCGTCTGTCCTAGCAGAGTGGCGGTCGCAAGATCGAGGTTGTCATGGTTAAAACTCACGAGCAGTTATGAACATGTTATATAGTCAGTGTCACTCGTAAGTGGGGTGGCGTGATTCCCGCTGTCCCTATGCTGTAGTTGAGAGTTTGATGTGGATCACGAGGAGAAATGAATATATTGTGATACCACGTAGTCAATGTAGTTTTTAAGTGGGTTGATGCACTTCACGCTCCCCATACGGTCATGGGAAAAATCACGAATAGGTTTCTTTAGGGATGATTCGTGATGGGCACCCACTCAACTTTGAAAGGAATCTCGTAGTCCACGTGGTCAAAAAAGATTGTGAATGGGGTTGGAAATTATGATTTTACACAACCTGCACCGATCTTGGTTCGCTTGACGAGATTACCGCAGGCAAGCTGGTACGCCAGCCATTTTGAGGATGATTTTGGCGGATGAACGTTAGAAGTAGGTATCGAATATTATGGGTTATTCCGAGAGAATTACACAAAAAATACCACGAGAGGCCTTTTATTTCGAATTACGTATATCACAGGTTTTCGTGACGAGTTAATTTTATATAGATTACATATACCGTTACCTTATATCCAATGGAACCAAAGTTCGAAGGAAAATTCAACATATACTGGAATTTCCAATTTACCACACTGTTCATAAGACGAAGCATGTCGCTAACTTACGAGACAGAGAGATTTTTAAATATATATGTTTCAATGATATTTCGTAATTTTGTGACATTAAAATTTGCGTTATTTTCAGGACTTTAATTTGAGATATTTTCCAAATGTAGGGGTCAAGTACAGAAATGTGAGGTTTCTGTTGAGTTTCGGAAGATTTCACGAATAAAACGTCTTGCGAAAAGTCAGGGTCCATAATAATGCAGTAATTCACATAGAACTAAAAACTTTTGATGCTAGAAATATACGTTGAACCAACGCATACCACTACCGGTATCCTCAGTACACATTTCCTTGAGGTCGGGCACGGGAAAATATAACTTTATTACGCAATAGATGTCGCTTGCATGAAACTTGCTCCATCGCAATCTGTGAGCTTAGCAGCGGGAGTTGAAATGATTTAATCCAACCACAGCAAATTTTCATTACCTCCAACTATCCAAACATAAAAATTAGCTACTTTTAATTACTTCCATTACACGTTTGTAAAATTAGCTACAGTTTGCTACTTTTACTTTCGTTACCAGTCGACACCCTGCGTATGTTGTTGATTGAGCATTTGTGAAGCACAAATAATATAGAATAAATAAATATCCTTGTAATTATGGGTCCGCCCAGTCAATACTTTTAATTATGATGCAATCAAAGAACACATCTATTTAAAATTACAGTACATGTTTCGGGATCCAAATTATCATAATCCTTTCATCAGCTTTTATAAGACAGGCCCAACAAATTAAGATGATGCTCCTTTGTGCAAACATATGTTAAAACAGGGTAATAAAATGAAAATGGAATGTGTGGTGCGTGAAAACATATGGGCAAGATGTGGCAGACTTAGTACACTCAAAGCAACATAGTCAAATCACAGAATTAATAACATTAAAGAAATGGACACTGAAAGCTAAAATAGCAAGTCCCAGTTCATTAAAATTGCATAAAATTCAGCATATTAAGACAAACTATTCCTTTGTGAAGTGGTTATTCCTAGTCATGATAAAACTCTACTTCTTGTGTGTCCACACTGTGCTGAGTATAAGTCTTGAAGTCTATGAAATCTTGAAGTATGCGCTGTTGTTTTAACTTCACAATTTAAGCCTTGATTGTCCTTTACTGTTATACCACTAGTAAGATTCGTTTTTTATTTGCAAGTGTGCAGAATGGAATAGTATAATGAGCCAGATCCGAAATATTGTTGGCAACTGCGAAATGAAGAAATAAGCCGAATGAATTAACAGAAAAATATAAAAATAATTACGATCTTAATAAAGAAGAAGGCCTTATAATATAAACCCTTTAAAACTTACGTGGATGTGCCAATTGCATTGTGACAAGGAACAAATTGACATTCAATCCCAGGAGGATTTATTCTTTCAACCTTGGACCTGAGCCTTGCAAAACCCTGGACTTGTGGTTGTGCATCTCTGCAGATTGTGTAACCCTAAGGGAATTAAGAAAACCTTTGTTCCCCCTACCATTTATTTCCAAATCTGGAATGGGACCATCAACTGAACTTTGAGTACCCCTACTAACAGTGGACAGCCCTGTGGGAAATGTGAAAAGCTTCAATTCTCACGCTAAACTTGCAGAGTCGTCAACCAACCGGCAACATCGCATTGGGCCAATGCGCAGTAAACCACTAAGCTTGGCAACGCTCAGTTGGTCAGTAACCAATGATGCCAACTTGGAACAAATTGCACTCCATTGTGTGCTCGGCAGCCCGAGTCGTTTCGTCCCCCAGTTAGGTTGGCTGAACTGTGTGCGAGTAAGGCGTTTGGCGCATAAGTGCCGGACTGAAGCAGAAAGGAGCTCGATCGGCGTCATTACAGCAAGGACTGTTACACAGTCGAGTCATGTTGTGTTGGGCTCCGGGAAGACGCCTTGTGTTCTTCCAGGAGTCCCAAGAAAATAAGGTAAAGCTTTGAAGATAACATTTTGGAAAGGGCACAAATCAGGAAAGAACAGCGTGTGCGATTCTCGCGTCTCCTCAAGAAAACTTTCGAGAAAAAACTAATTTTCGGACATAGCGTCACTTACTGCGTGTGATATTTTCTAAAGCTAAGAGACTAACTTATATTTTGTCTGCGGACAATATTACAGCTTTCTATTCTATTTTGTGTGTATGTTGTTATGCAATTTTTCAATGTATTTTTGGGCTGGGAAAACAGTTTTTTGGTTCTTTAAGTAGGGATGGGGGGAGGGGGGAGGGGTACCTCGAGGTCTTAACCTTTGTTAGGCAAGTCAGCATTCTCTTAGATGATTCGATTCTAGGCTGGCGAGCCGGACAGTTCAGTTGCACTAAGTGGCTCTTAATCTCTAACATGTAACACCTCTGCTTTTGGATTTGTTACAGCTTCTTCTAATTATTATCTTGCTTGTTCCCGGGGAACATTTCTTGTGTATTTACTGAACTTTATTTGTGTATTTACTTAACATTTCTTGTGAATTTTGATTTTCTTTAAGCATTCCTGATCGCGTGTAGTCATGGGGATTCAGGTCCATGCTTGTACTTCTGAAACGTATTTCGTTCCGCAAGTTGTTTTCACCCCTCGTATTTGCGTTGGGTTCTGACATACCTTGCCTTTGGGGTTTTTCATTATATATATTTCTTTTTTTTTCGAGTCAGGGTAGGATTAGTTTATTTTAGTATGCCTGTATGTGAAATTATTTAATATGCCCTTGTTTCTTGTGTACCCATTGTGTATGGATCTTAGTTTAATTATATTTTGTCAATGTTACCCTTCATTCTTTTATTTCCATGCATGCAGTCAACTCCTAACCGGACCTCTGGTTATGCACCAGCCGTCCACTCCACAGGTTTAAGCCTGAAGTCCCATTAGGGCACCGGCCAACTCTGAACCTCTTGGCGAATGTCCAAGGTTAGGGAAAGAGTGGCTCAGTGATCTTATTAAAGGTGATAATCTAGGTGTTGCACATGGCCCAGTGTGGAAGCAAATGATTAAAACTAGTTAGACTGACAGCCAACACAATTGGAACGTTGGGAGAGTGACGTCAATGGTGACGCGTGCTGTGACCTTCAGTAGGAAGCGAGTGAGGTCGAGTTCCCGCAAAGGTCAATGACCAAAATGAAAAACAATGCCTGGGTCTTGGGATAAAGCAGACGTAAAAGGGGTGAGTGTAGCGAAAATATATAGCATCAAAACTTGCATACAGAGGAGCACCTTTCTGAATTATGGTGGTTTCCTTCTGTGTTTAGATTTATTTAGAAGGATATAATCAGCTAAAGTGTCAAAAAGGATGTTAACATCGAAGTTAAAATCATTCAAATTTACCATGTTTGAAGCTCTTTGCACCGTATTAATTTCTCAAGTCTCCAGTGCGTTTAAGAAAATGCCCTTTTTTGCATAATGTAAAATTTTTAAGTCTTTATCCATACTGGTGAAAGAATGCCTTGTTTCCTTCATGTGACTGATTAGCCATCGCTGAAATTTTTTTGGTATTTTATGGCATTAAAATGTTCCCTGTATCTTATAATAAAACTGCGTCCCGTTTGTCCAATGTAGTTGACGTTACAATTGTCGCATGTTAATTGGTAAACGCCTGATTTAGTAAATTTACTTGAATTGTGACCAAGATTTGAACCACTCACCGCTGGGTCCAGGTTTAAATCCCGGTCACTCCATGTGAGATCTGTGCTGGACAAAACGGAGGCAGACACGTTTTTCACCGGGTACTCCGGTTTTCCCTGTCAAAAATTTCATTCCAACAACACTCTCCACTATCATTTCATTTCATCTGTCATACATTTAATCCTTGCCTCAGAGGAGTGCGACAGGCTTCGGCAGCCGGCACAGTTCATATCCTCGCCGCTAGATGGGGGCTTCATTCATTCCATCCCTGACCCAGTGGGATGACTGGAACAGGCTGTGGATTTTCACTTGAATTGTGAATTTCATTGGAATGAAAAATAATCTGCTGTTAGTGTTACTGGTTTTTAGTGCTATTTTCATATTTAAGTTCTTGAAAACATTTGTGATAATATATGTTGAATGATTAAAGTAAGTAAAAACCGAATAAGTAGTTCTTTCCTTATCATTGGTGTCTTTGCATAAACGAGTTTTAGGTATATTCTTAATCTATCTATATATATAAAGCACAAAGTTTGTCTGTCTGTCTGTCTGTCTGTCTGTCTGTCTGTTATGCATACAAATCTACACCGTTTCACCGATCTGAACCAAAATTTGTATACTTACCCTTTGAAACCCTGCGGGTAACCCTGTCAACATTAAATTTCGGACAGACCACCCCATGCCCTGCATTTAGGCCCTTTTGCACAAATCTACACCGTTTCACCGATCTGAACCAAAAGTTGTATATTTAACCTTTGGAACCCTGCGAGTAACACTGTCCACTTGAAATTTCGGACAGACCACCCCATTCCCTGCATTTAGGCCCTTTGGTCCAAATCCACACCGTTTCACCGATCTCAACAAAAATTTGTATATTTACCCTTTGGAACCCTGCGAGTAATACTGACCACTTAAAATTTCGGACAGACCACCCCATTCCCTGCATTTAGGCCCTTTGGTCCAAATCTACACCGTTTCACCGATCAGAACCAAAATTCGTATTCTTACCCTTTGGTGCCCTGCGAGTAACACTGTCTGCTTGAAATTTCGGACAGACCACGCCATTCCCTGCATTTAGGCCCTTTTTGCACAAATCTACACCGTTTCACCGATCTGAACCAAAATGTGTATACTTACCCTTTGGAACCCTGCGAGTAACACTGTCTGCTTGAAATTGCGGACAGACCACTCCATTCCCTGCATTTAGGCCCTTTGGCCCAAATCTACACCGTTCCACCGATCTCAACCAAAATTTGTATATTTACCCTTTGGAACCCTGCGACTAACACTGTCTGCTTGAAATTGCGGAGAGGCTACTCCATCCCCTGCATTTAGGCCCTTTGGCACAAATCTACACCGTTTCACCGATCTGAACCAAACTTTGTATACTTACCCTTTGGAACCCTGCGAGTAACACTGTCCACTTAAAATTTCGGACAGACCACCCCATTCCCTGCATTTAGGCACTTTGGCACAAATCTACACCGTTTCACCGATAAGAACCAATATTCGGAAACTTACGCTTTGGTACCCAGCGAGTAACACTGTCTGCTTGAAATTGCGGACAGACCACTCCATTCCCTGCATTTAGGCCCTTTGTCCCAAATCTACACCGTTTCACCGATCTCAACCAAAATTTGTATATTTACCCTTTGGAACACTGCGACTAACACTGTCTGCTTGAAATTGCGGCGAGGCCACTCCATCCCTTGCATTTAGGCTGTTTGGCACAAATCTACACCGTTTCACCGATCTGACCCCAATTTTATATACTTACCCGTAGAACCCGACAAGTAACACAGTTCACTTTAAATTTCGGACAGACCACACTATTCCCTGCTTTTTGGCCCTTTGGCAGAAAACTACACCGTTTCACCGATCTCAACCAGATTTTACATAATTACCCTTTGGAACTCGACGAGTAACACTGTCCACTCGAAATTTCGGACAGACCACTCCATTTCACGCATTTAGGCCCTTTGGCACAAATCTAAATCGTTCACCGATCGAAAACAAAATGTGTATACTTACCCTTTGGAAACCGATGAGTAACCCGATGTTCCAAACAGACCCAGCCTGGGGCTGGAAACTGTACAAGATGATGATGATGATGAGTAACACTGTCCACTTTAAAATTTGGACAGGCCACTCCATTCTTTGCATTTTGGCCCTTGGCACAAAACTACACAGTTTCACCGATCTCAACCAGATTTTACATAATTACCGTTTGGAACTCGACGAGTAACACTGTTCACTCGAAATTTCGGATAGACCACTCCATTTCCCGCATTAAGGCCCTTTGGTACAAATCTACATCGTTCACCGATCGAAAACAAAGTGTGTATACTTACTTACCCTTTAAAGCACTGTCCACTTGAAATTTCTGACATAGGCCTACCACTCCATTCCCTGCATGTAGCTCAGGAATTCCTCGGGGTTGCCAGCTTCCTAACTCACCAGTCATGAGCCCTTGAGGGTGTACCAGAAGTGGTGGGTCTACACACACCCTGCCTCTTTGAGGGCCTTGAGCAGAAGACAGGAGATATTATGAAAAGGAAAAGAAGGCAGACCCCTCGAAGAATGAGGGTATCAGGAAAGATGAGACAAAGCCAATTAAGGCGGGAAATTGAAAGACTCCCTAGCCCTCGGATACCCTAATACAGTCTGGGTCGGAAGAGAACAAGAGTTGACCAAGGGAGGCCGACAGGAAAGAGAACTGAAATGAGCCCGGCACCAGGAAGTAGAAGCGATGCCAGACTCAGCTGGGGTTCCGTGGTCGCCAACCCACGTCCCACAAGTTGTGAGACCCTGGGGGGGGGGGGTCAGTTGTGAGAATAGCTTGCTGATTCATCGCGAGGTGACTTGAGTGTACTTTCCAGAGCCCGCCGTGTTATCTCCTGCTGTCTATGCTGATGCCAGCACAGGGCCGTTGCGAAACAGTGAGTGATTCCCGGTCAATCTGTATAGGACGGGGAACCCCGAACGTGTGTCATCATATTTCGTCATCATCTGCGATCATCTCAGGTTCGTGCAGCTTGGACCTATAATCTTTGTCTTTGCCGAGCAGTGCGCTCTTTCACTAGACGCATCCAGTACAAGCCTAAGCTAGAAAATAAGGTTGAGACTTTGGAAGATATCGAAGCTAGACACCTGAATTACCTATATCAGTTTTAAAATAACACCATGTTCGTTTAGTAGTCATTTTTTCATTACCTTATTATTATCATCATAAGTGCAAATGACCTAGATGTTACGCGCATCATACCAATAATCACCGCCGCATAAAGTCTTTCTCGGCTGTGATTTTTAAAATATTTATTTTTGGTTGGTTGGTTCTTAAGTTTGGGGCTGCGACAACGCGGTCATGTAGCCCCGTGTACTTTGGGTGTGTGTAGAATCTGTCTGATAACCGGTGTTAATTGTGATGACTGTATTAGTGTGTGTTATCTGTTTTTTAATTTAAGTACAAACTGCAACTTAGAATTCTTCAAATAGTTCGTACTTTTGCCGCCAAGCGCCACCGTCAACGACTACTAGGCCAAGTTCGGAACTTAGCTACTAGACGCCACTGCAGTCGGCTCTTGGCAACGGACGTAGACATCAATGCGCTTTGTTTACCTATCCAATTTAGCTTCACACAGCTGTAATTAGTGGAAGGTTCTTTAACATGCCATAAATCTGACATGGGACCGCCGGCTTTACTTCCCCTCCGAAGAAAGGCATACTGACGGATTTTTAACGCTCTTAAAATATCCGACGGCTTCGGCCGGGTTTGAACCCGCTATCTTGGGCATAGAAGCTCAGCATGCTACCAAATACGCCACCGAAGCCGCCATATAGTTATTTTTATTACAGTACATTGTGTAGCCTACATTATACGTTGAAGTGTCAATCCAATACCGGTAGTAGTTTCCCTTATCATCCTCATCATAAGAGCAAATGACCTACAGTAGATGTTACGCCCATTACACCATTAATCACCACACACAATAAGTCTTCCTCGCCTGTGAATTTTGAAATATGTATTTCTATTACGGTAGTTTGTAAGTTTGACGTGTCAATTCAACAGTAGTTTTTATTATCATCTTTATCAAAAGGGCAAATGACCTAGATATTACTCCCTCATTGTCTTTGGGGGCAAATGACTTAGATTTTAAGTCCATTATATTTCTAAGGAGACCTTAAAACATTATCATCATTCCACCGGGCGAAGCCGGGTACTACTGCTAGTGCTTAATATATTAAGAACATAAGATTTATTAAATCCATTAATTTTAGCAATCTACTTTATGATACCCAGTTCTTTATTGAATTCTTGTTTGGACAAAGGCAGATTCAACGCTCTATTGGTAAGGCTTCTGAAAGTGGCTTTTTTGTGAGCACCAGGATGGTTAGAATCGTTTCTGATTATTGAATGGGTTTGAGTTGGTTTGCGGAAAATTTGATAACTGAGTCTGCTATTAGGTAGATTTCATTAGAAAGCTAACTATTGCAATGGGTCCCATGTTTCGCCTTCCGGAAAATTTCGACATATCTTCGCGTTTCACATCCCCCAGACCCCAAAACCACCGTCAGTTCAAAAGTTTATATATAATTTATGTATGTATATATGTACATATGTATAGATATCAGTTTCTTGTGGACACGATAACTGCCGTAATTTTGCACCAATCACTTTGAATTTTTTACACAATATGTATCCCCCTAAAATCTCAGTCGAGTTCGTTAATGGGAAAAATCGGTCAAAGGGGGTGAAAATGGGAGGCTTTTTTCAAAAAATTGAAATGTCGCTATAACTCTCTTAATATCTGAAATATTGAATCCATTCAAAGTTCATACTATGTGTCGGATAAGGCCCTAAAATTTATGTTTGAAAAGTTTTTTGATAGCACCAACCATTGACCAAAGGGGTGGGAAAAAGTGGGTTTTTCGGGAAACATTAATCATATCTCTGTTAATAGGCACAATATCAAAACCGTACAAAATGGACAATATTCCCCTAATAATTACCTAAAACTTTTGTCTGAAATAATTTTTGATATGACCCACCATTACGCCACGGGGTGAGCAAAATGATTTAAATTATAAGAAAATGCCAAGTGCCAAGAGAGGTTGCCATGACAACTTTACTTTTAATTGATAAGGGATGAGCCATCAGCAGTTGCTATGACAACACCACTGCACGAGATCGCATTTAGTTTTCCATCTGTCTGTGGGAAGCGACTTCGGTATCGGAACTGGTAGCATGCTGAACTTCTATGCCCAAGGTCGCGGGTTCAAACCCGATATTACTCCCTCATTGTCTTTGGGGGCAAATGACTTAGATTTTAAGTCCATTATATTTCTAAGGAGACCTTAAAACATTATCATCATTCCACCGGGCGAAGCCGGGTACTACTGCTAGTGCTTAATATATTAAGAACATAAGATTTATTAAATCCATTAATTTTAGCAATCTACTTTATGATACCCAGTTCTTTATTGAATTCTTGTTTGGACAAAGGCAGATTCAACGCTCTATTGGTAAGGCTTCTGAAAGTGGCTTTTTTGTGAGCACCAGGATGGTTAGAATCGTTTCTGATTATTGAATGGGTTTGAGTTGGTTTGCGGAAAATTTGATAACTGAGTCTGCTATTAGGTAGATTTCATTAGAAAGCTAACTATTGCAATGGGTCCCATGTTTCGCCTTCCGGAAAATTTCGACATATCTTCGCGTTTCACATCCCCCAGACCCCAAAACCACCGTCAGTTCAAAAGTTTATATATAATTTATGTATGTATATATGTACATATGTATAGATATCAGTTTCTTGTGGACACGATAACTGCCGTAATTTTGCACCAATCACTTTGAATTTTTTACACAATATGTATCCCCCTAAAATCTCAGTCGAGTTCGTTAATGGGAAAAATCGGTCAAAGGGGGTGAAAATGGGAGGCTTTTTTCAAAAAATTGAAATGTCGCTATAACTCTCTTAATATCTGAAATATTGAATCCATTCAAAGTTCATACTATGTGTCGGATAAGGCCCTAAAATTTATGTTTGAAAAGTTTTTTGATAGCACCAACCATTGACCAAAGGGGTGGGAAAAAGTGGGTTTTTCGGGAAACATTAATCATATCTCTGTTAATAGGCACAATATCAAAACCGTACAAAATGGACAATATTCCCCTAATAATTACCTAAAACTTTTGTCTGAAATAATTTTTGATATGACCCACCATTACGCCACGGGGTGAGCAAAATGATTTAAATTATAAGAAAATGCCAAGTGCCAAGAGAGGTTGCCATGACAACTTTACTTTTAATTGATAAGGGATGAGCCATCAGCAGTTGCTATGACAACACCACTGCACGAGATCGCATTTAGTTTTCCATCTGTCTGTGGGAAGCGACTTCGGTATCGGAACTGGTAGCATGCTGAACTTCTATGCCCAAGGTCGCGGGTTCAAACCCGATATTACTCCCTCATTGTCTTTGGGGGCAAATGACTTAGATTTTAAGTCCATTATATTTCTAAGGAGACCTTAAAACATTATCATCATTCCACCGGGCGAAGCCGGGTACTACTGCTAGTGCTTAATATATTAAGAACATAAGATTTATTAAATCCATTAATTTTAGCAATCTACTTTATGATACCCAGTTCTTTATTGAATTCTTGTTTGGACAAAGGCAGATTCAACGCTCTATTGGTAAGGCTTCTGAAAGTGGCTTTTTTGTGAGCACCAGGATGGTTAGAATCGTTTCTGATTATTGAATGGGTTTGAGTTGGTTTGCGGAAAATTTGATAACTGAGTCTGCTATTAGGTAGATTTCATTAGAAAGCTAACTATTGCAATGGGTCCCATGTTTCGCCTTCCGGAAAATTTCGACATATCTTCGCGTTTCACATCCCCCAGACCCCAAAACCACCGTCAGTTCAAAAGTTTATATATAATTTATGTATGTATATATGTACATATGTATAGATATCAGTTTCTTGTGGACACGATAACTGCCGTAATTTTGCACCAATCACTTTGAATTTTTTACACAATATGTATCCCCCTAAAATCTCAGTCGAGTTCGTTAATGGGAAAAATCGGTCAAAGGGGGTGAAAATGGGAGGCTTTTTTCAAAAAATTGAAATGTCGCTATAACTCTCTTAATATCTGAAATATTGAATCCATTCAAAGTTCATACTATGTGTCGGATAAGGCCCTAAAATTTATGTTTGAAAAGTTTTTTGATAGCACCAACCATTGACCAAAGGGGTGGGAAAAAGTGGGTTTTTCGGGAAACATTAATCATATCTCTGTTAATAGGCACAATATCAAAACCGTACAAAATGGACAATATTCCCCTAATAATTACCTAAAACTTTTGTCTGAAATAATTTTTGATATGACCCACCATTACGCCACGGGGTGAGCAAAATGATTTAAATTATAAGAAAATGCCAAGTGCCAAGAGAGGTTGCCATGACAACTTTACTTTTAATTGATAAGGGATGAGCCATCAGCAGTTGCTATGACAACACCACTGCACGAGATCGCATTTAGTTTTCCATCTGTCTGTGGGAAGCGACTTCGGTATCGGAACTGGTAGCATGCTGAACTTCTATGCCCAAGGTCGCGGGTTCAAACCCGGCTGAAGTCGTCGGATTTACTAAGAGCGGTAAAAAACCCTGAGTATGCTCTCCTTCGGAGGGGAAGTTCCATCGTTCGTTGCGAGTTGATGGTTCCGGTGGCATCTAGTAGCCAAGTTCACAGCTAGGTGTCGTTGATGGTAGTATTTTTATTATGTAGCCTATTTTAGGTAGATTTCATCAGAAAGCTAACTATTGCAATGGGTGCCATGTTTCGACTTCCGGAAAATTTCTACATATCTTCGCGTTTCACATCCCCCAAACTCCCAAACCACCGTCAGTTCAAAAGTTTATATATATGTGTGTGTAAATATATGCATATAACTTATATCAGTTTCTTGTGGACACGATAACTGCCGTAATTTTGCACCAATCAATTTGAATGTTTTACATAATATGTATCCCCTTAAAATATCGGTCGAGTTCGTTAATGGGCAAAATCGGTTGAAGGGGGTGAAAATGGGAGGGCTTTTTTTTTTTTTTTTTTTTTTTTTAAGTGAAATATTGCTATAACTCTCTTAACATGTGAAATATCGAATCCATTCAAAGTTCATAATATGTGTCGGATAAGTGCCAAAAATTTATGTTTGAAAAGTTTTTGATAGCACCAAGCATTGACCAAAAGGGGTGGAAAAAAGTGGGTTTTTCGGGAAACATTAATCATATCTCTCTTAATCCAGGGTCACTGACCGATTTAAATATCTTGGAGAAATAATTAGTAGCAATGGGACGGATAAATTGGCAATCGAGAACAAAAAAGGGAAATTGGAAAGATTAAATTTTTGTACAAAAAATATATACAATAAAAAGAACCTGTCTATCAATGCAAAATTACGACATTTTAATACTGTTGTTAGACCAGTCATCTTGTACGGCATGGAAACTACAAATATAACCGGAATGGAGAATTTGCTCAAGATAGAAAGAAGAATTTTAAGAAGGATTTATGGTCCTAGGAAAACACAGGAAGGTTATAGACTGAGATCGAATGCAGAAATTTATAGTAAAATCGACAACCTTGAAGTGATGATCAGAAAACGGCGACTTCAGTTCTACGGACATATGGTCCGCATGGATTGCTCAAGGTTAAACAAACAAATTTTTGATAAAATCTGGAACTATAAAGGACAAGGAGGCTATGTAAAACAAATGAAAGAAGAACTTCAAAAATTCAAAATTACTGAAGAAGATTGTCTAAATCGAATAGAGTACAGAAAAAAAATTTTTGGTCTCAAAATTCTTGTCGGGGAGAAGAAAAATCTCAACAGAGGAGAATGGACTGCTGAAAGAAGAGCTGCACAGTCGACCAGGATGAAAGACTTCTGGAAGAGAAAGAAGGAAACTAGACCTATAAAGAAGTGATATTTGCGTGGTCCTTGTTGGCCTGTCCGCGGTGTATATATCTCTCTTAATAGGCACAATATCAAAACTGTACAAAATGGAAAATATTCCCCTAATAATTACCTAAAACTTTGTCTGTAAGAATTTTTGATCTGACCTACCATTACGCCAAGGGATGAGAAAAATGATTTAGGAATTAAAGAAAATGCCAAGTGCCATCAGAGGTTACCATGACAACGCTTCTAAATTGAAGAGGGATGAGCTATCAGAGGTTGCCAAGACTACGCCATTGCACGAGATCACATTCATTTTTCCATCTGACTCTGTGGGAAGCGGCTAACTGGTAGCATGCTGAACTTATATGCCCAAGGTCGCTGGTTCAAAGCCGGCCAAAGTCGTCGGATTTTCTAAGAGCGCTAAAAATCCCTCAGCAAGCTTTCCTTTGGAGGGGAAGTTCCAACGTTCGTTGCAAGTTGCTGGTTCGGTGGCATCTAGTAGCCAAGTACACAGCTTGGTGTCGTTAACGTTAGTATATGGTACACAATTAGGAACTACTACTTAGAATTGACCGTCTGCAGACCTTACCTGAATTACAGACTAATACAGGCATCACAATTAACACCGTTTAACATATTATACACACACGCAATGTACACGGGGTTATATGACCATGTTGTCGCAGCCCCTAAACTGAGGAACCAACAAAAATCTCTGCGGGAGATAAAATTTTGCGTGAAGAAGCAACAGACTGTCAGATAGTTACACATCAGTTCCAAATCTTGCATAAGGACAGTGTGATCACAAGTATAAAAATAAACCCCAAATGACAGGAAGGTTACCATCCCCATAAGACAATAAAATGATAAAAATATGCATACAAAAACCAAAAAAGAAGTTAAATAACCTCCAAATGTAAAATACTTTCTTGCAATAAATAAGGTTTGATCCTCCTACGAAGACCTGCATATTTTGCCTATTAAAGCCTATCCCCTAGTTTGCCCGGTGAAATCTACCTCCGCCTTCCGGCGTGCTGAGAGGAATTTTTTTTTCTTTGAGACTGTTGTGTCCAAATAATTAATTTTACCATTGACAGCCGATTCATGAGTGAATTTAATACTATCATCTAAATTATTCAGTGCGTTCACAAATTGGTTTATGTTTTGGACCTTGTCGTCAATAATGACAAATATGTCATCCACATATCTACCCCAAAAGTAAATTCCTTTTATTTTGTTAATTATCTTAGTTTGTTCTAAATAGTCTATATATATATTGGCTAATACACCGGATAACAGTGACCCCATTGCTAACCTCTCTTTTTGTTTGTAAATCTTATTATTAAAGGAGAAATGGTTATTGCTGAGGATGAAATTGAGTATAGTGACGAACTCTTCAATTTCTACCTTTGATAGCTTACTGTTTGCTAGGAGACCGGTCTTGATGACTTCTATTGTAGCATTAATTGGGATGTTTGTGTAAATGTCGTTAATGTCAACACTATGCAATGAGTGCTCATCTTTTAACTTTAATTACATTGATTGTTCGCAAAAATCAAGAGTATTTGTTAACAACTTATTTGCTAAAAAGCGATAGTGAGTTATCAATTTTTTTTTTAGCAAACTGAGCTAACTTGCATAAAGGACTACCTCTATAATTGACAATCGGTCCAATAGGAATGTCTGTTTTATGTAATTTTGGAAGAGATTTTAACGTGGGGAGCTTAGGATTCATGTTGACGAGGCGGCGTGTTTGATTTTCGTCAAGAATAAAAATGGTATTTTTGAGGATGTTTTTTAGTTTCCTTTGCGTGGTCATAGTTTGATCTTTTTTGACTTCCTCAAAGTTTTTATTCTTGAAAAAATCATTGCTTTTTTTACGATATAGCTGTTTTTATCAATGAGTACTACCGTGTTGCCCTTGTCTGCCTTCGTCACGATGGTGTTATTATTCCTGATTTTCTTTTTGGGCTGATTTAATTCGTACTTTAACTTGAAATTATTACTTGTAGATTATTTTTTGGAGGCAATGATTTGACAATGTCAAATGTCAACAACCTTGATGTTAACATTTCTGATATAACAAAGAGCTTCACACATTCATTGCGTGTTGAAGAAGATTTTCGTTTTCTGAATTCTTTATGTTACAGATTTATTTTCATTGCAATTTTCTGTGATCCATTCACATAAGTATTTAAATTCCTTTACTTTGGTAATTTTATCAGTGGTAATGTTAAGTTCATGAGGAGCATTTTTGATGTTCATCATAAATTTATATAGTTTTTCATAAGAGATTTGAAGTCCTATGTTTGCTGCTTGCTCTTCCAGTTCAATAATCTGTTTGTGTGTATCAGAGATGTCTTGGGCAACTATAGGATGTCTACCAAAACCAACTAACAGATTTCCCTGATTTTTTCAGGATAAATCAGAAAATTCCCTGAGAAACAGTAGCTGCCATAATAAATATATAACACAGAGTTTGTAGGTACTTCAAGAGCATTTCAAAAAGTGATGGAACAATAACAAGTAGCATGACTAAGTTGAAAAGACAAAAAGAATTTTTTTATACATTTTGCAAATTTCTAAATTTTTCATCCAGAAAAAATATTGTACTTGTGAGTATTAAAAGTAGCTCGTCAATATTAATGCTCTCAAAAATCATACAGTTACACATTTATATATAAGGTGCGTTCAAAATGTAACGAGCCGGAGGAATAATTACAGAAACCAGTACCTGTATGCTAGAAGTATTGGCCCTGGCCGTTGAGGCACTTGTCCCACTGTGACACGAGGCGGTGAATGGCTGTCTCATAAAATTCCCTGGGCTGCGATGTGAACCAGTTCTGCAGGTACAGCTGGACGTCGACGTCCGAGGTGAATTGTTGGCCCCGCAGAGCCCTTTTCAGGGGACCAAACATGGCGTAATCACAGGGAGAGAGGTCTGGAATGTATGGAGGGTGGCTGAGAACCTCCCATTTCAATTTCTGCAGGAGTGCCGCGACTGTGTTGGCCGTATGAGGTCGTGCATTGTCATGGAGCAGAATGACCCCACAGGTGACATTGCCTGGTCGTTTTGTTCCCTTGGCGAAGGGTGGTCAAGGTTTGCGAGTAACGCTGGGCATTCACTGTTGCCCCGTGCGGCATGAAGTGTATCAGAAGGGGGCCATCTTGGTCAAAGAAGAACGTCAGCATTACCTTTCCTGCACTCGTGTGGATGGCCTTGACTTTTTTTTGGGTGGTGGTGACCCTGGATGCTTCCACTGGAGGCTTTGTAGTTTGGATTCTGATTCGAAGTGGTGACACCATGACTCATCTCCAGCCACCACTCGTGCCAGGAACCCATTCCCTTCCCTCGCATAGCGCTGCAGATGACCAAGACAGTGGGCCATTCGACATGCTTCCTGGTGTGGTTGAAGACTGTGGGGCACCCATTGGGCAAACACTTTGTGCAAGTGCAGTCGTTCCTTCATGATGGTGTGCACACTTCCGAAGCTCAATCCGACCACGGCGGCTATGGCGTTCACTGTCACTCAGCGGTCCTGGGTAATGATGATGATGATAATTGTTGTTTTAAGGGGCCTAACATCGAGGTTATCGGCCCCTGACGAAATGAAATGACGTGAAATGGAAGGATAAAGATAAAAAACAGCTCACTGCTATGGATAAAACGAAAATGGTTTAGATAAAATATAGACAGTAAGCTCCAACAATTATGCCTTACGTAGCAGGAAAAATACTTACAAAAAGGAACTCAGATTGAAACTACTCACCAAATGGCGAGTGGTAATACGTACATAAGGGAATTTCAAACGAAAATACTCACAAAAGGAATAGATTGAAAAATATGCACAAAATGTAATGTAGATTCAAAATACCCACAAAATGCAATTGAGAATTAACTACTTGAATAAAGCGAGGTAGGTTGAAAATACAAAAGGCAATCGAAATTGCTTACAAAAGGGATGGTAGATTCAAACTTCTCATTTGGATGGACAATACTTACAAAATGCAATTTAGATTGAAAATAATTACAAAATGTAATTTAGATTCAAAATACCCACAAAATTGCAATTGAGACTTAACTACTTGAACAAAGTGGGGTAGATTGAAAATACAAAATGCAATTGAAATTCAAAATACTCACAAGAAGACCCCCCTATATTGAAAGACTCACTAAAAAGCAATTTTGATTGGCAATCCTTACATAATGCAAGTGAGGTTGAAAAACACTCACAAAATGCAATTTAGATCGAAAAACTTACAAAATGCAACGTAGATTAAGAATACCTACAAAAAGGTGCAGGAATCTTAAAGACAAAAGGAAATATAATGAAAGGCGGAGAGGAGAGGAGAGGGGAGGGGAGAGAGGAGAGGGTCCACCCCAAAGGTAAGGGACAAAAGGGGAAAACGAACCCAGCTCAGGAATCCCTCGGGGTCGCCAACTCCCGAACTCACCAGCCGTGAGCTCCTGAGGGTGTAGCATTATCTAGGGTGCACCAGAAGTGGTGGGGCCTAGAGCACAAGGCAGGAGGTAAAAGGAAAAGAAAAAGAAGGCTGTCCCCTCACAGAAGGAGGGAATCAGAAAAGATGAGACAAGGGCCAATTAAGGCGGGAAAGGAAGAGACTCCCTAGGACTCGGATAACCTAATACCGTCGGGGTCGGAAGAGAACAAGAGTTGACCAAGTGAGGTCGACAGGAAAGAAGACAGAGAGGAGCCCGTCACAAGTAAGTGGAAGCAATGCCGGACTCAGCTGGGGTCCCGTGGTCGCCAACCCACGTCCCACTAGATGTGAGCCCCTGGGGGGGGCCTCGGTAATGAGTGCATCAACCAGCTGGACGTTGTCATCGGTAATGCAGGGGGGTGCCCCAGACCGGGCATCATCGGCTAACGACACCCGTCCTTCCCTGAAGCGCTTGTGCCTCGCCTTGACCCTTGTAAGAGACATGCAGTTTCACCGTACACTTCTGACATTCGGTGATGAATGTCCGTTCCCCCTACTCCTTCCACTGTCAGAAACCGAACAACACCTCTTTGCTCTTCATTTGATGCCTCCATGTCACTGTTTGTAATGCGACTGGCAACGTTGGACGATTGATGCATGCTGCTGCTAGCTTTGTATTGTCATGTGACGTGCACATGTGCCCTCTAGCGACGGGCTGTGACCTTCCCCGCTCTGGGTGGAACCACACCTCGTTACACACACCACGATTAGCCGATGTCGTCACCGGTTTGCGCATTCCAGCCTCCGGCTCGTTAGTTTTTGAACGCACCTTATACAAATACACGGTCTACACCTGTAATTTGTGTGCTCCATCTTGCTAGAAATGAGAGCTTACCCATCTAACGTCAGTACGGAATTACATCTACAACAATCATAACCAGAATATACTTATCCCCCCCACCAAAATTTAAATGCTTAATTGCCAATTATTCAAGGTTGGACCTTGTAAAACTAAAATTCCCTGTGTGTCATTACAATACCCTGATAATTCCCTGAGTTTTCCAGGATTTAAAAATCCCTGAGTTTTCTAGGACTTAAAAATTTCCGGAGTATTCCCTGTTTTCCAGAGTAGTATACACCCTGAATTAGTACATGCTGATGCCATATTATTAGCAAATACTAGAAAGTCTATTTCAATATGTACCCTTAATCTTTGGCCCTAGTTGGTGAGATGGTGCACCTGCTTTTCTCCATTCTCAGACAACCTTTTCAAGAGCACAATTGGAAAGTAATGGGGAGATCTCAATCACCTTGACGGACACCTGTATTTATTTCAATCACATGACTAAATCCACCCATAAACTTTATTTTAGCCTCTTTTTTATAAGCTTGTCATTGATAATATTTCTTGTTTTTTTTATCAAGTCCAAATTCTGATAAAATATTAGTGGGACGCTACTGAAATCAACAAATGTGATGACATAATTTTTGTTAGTTGTTTTATGAAAATATTGTATCGTGTTTTTCAAATTGAGAATTTGTTCTGCACGTGACCGTCTCTTCCTGTATCCACCTTGGTATTCACCGAATCGGTGGTCCAGTTGATGCTCTGCACAGTTAAAGCTACATTATTATTGAGCTAAATGGAAAAATTAACCAAGACAAGCAATGCCAGCAACTGAAATATTGACTATTACTCTACAACATCATGTTACATTATCCTGCACATTAAGTGGGAGGGATAGAGAAATTAATATCAAGGTCACACGTCAATGAGGTGGTAGATCATTTTAAACCATGGAAAAGTATTCAATTTTACTAAAGCACTACAACTCTCTTTTTAGTATGCTAACTAAAATTCTGCAAATTAATATAAACTTACTTGTCGAAAAGGTGTTTATCATGTGGCTCCCGAACACCCACCAGAATATCCACTGGGCGCATGGAGCTGGTGGCCAGGTAGTAATCGAACAAGCCATTCACAAGCCATGATTCTCTGGCTAGAATTAAAATCAAATGGTTCTTTACAACAATGTTGCCAATAAACAAACATCAACTGCTTGACATAGAAAATGTACCATATCCATACCCCCAAATCCTTCCACATTCCATTCATAAAATTAACTAATTTTAGAACTTTAATGTCAAAATTTAAAATTTTTAGTTTCAAGGTAAAGTAGATTTGAGTGTGCCCCTCTGTTCATTATTTATACACAATGTCGTTGTTGGCCGAAACTCATATCTATGTGTATATTTCTTCCTTAACAGTTCTAAACGATTGTGTCCACTCGATGAGATGTCGTAGCTCAACAGACGATCCTTGCATAGAACATGTGGCCACATACGTTGCATCTGATGGAAGGTGGAGGAAGTGGTTGTACAGGCCGGACGTTTGTTTTAGACGAGTGAAAAATCTTAATGGAAGCCTGGAGGCGAGTTACTACAGTACCTGTGTTGTTATCAGCTGCCCCAAGCGGTCCGATGATTGACAAAGCTGTCTCTCACTGCTCCTGAAGTACAATCATTGGCAAATATAATGACGTTCTGTTCGTAACTACTGCTCGAGTCTAAGCTGCGTGAACCTGAGAGAAATGTGCATCGCGGACTATGAGTTGTGTTGTTGACGAGTGATGAGGTTTCTCGGTCCGTGCATAGTACAGAACCAAATACATTGGTCGGTGACTCACTCAGTCATTACTAACACCACAGTGGTTTGAGCAACGGCCGAATGTTAGCAGTATTGGAATAGAAAGGAATACCATATATCACGGTGGGCTGTTGACAGATCCTTCTCTTCACACCCGACCCTCCCCTGACCTTTCTCCTCACCCCGCAAGTTCATAGAGCTTGGAATCGAGCAGTACGTAACGTGTACTTCCGCGTCACACAATACTTCGACGTTGACTGTACTGTCTGCTCAAGTCTAGAATTCCATTACATCAGATCGGTGGTGACAAATGTGAAGCGATAGTGTGAGAGAGTGACTGTGTACAGGCTCACCTGCAGGCTTCAATGTCAAGGGCAATCGTCTAAAACAAACGTCCGGCCTGTATTTGGCAAAGTTTTCTTTCCTGACAAGTTTCCATTTCTTGCCTTTGGCATTCTTGTTCAAAATATAAAACAACAGCTGAGATGATTCCATGCCATCACGTATGACCTTCTGCAAGAGTAAGCCTAGTATCTAGACTAATGGCTACACTCCTCAAAGTTTGCTTGAGTTGATCTTTGTAATTCATCCGAGGTGCACCCAGAGGTCTCTTGCCTGTACTGAGTTTGCTATACAAGAATTGCTGAGGGAGTCGGAAGGTGGGGAAGGATGATTTTGAAGCAAGGCTTTGAACTGGAAGGCCAGGGACAGGCAAAATACGGTAGGAACAGAAAATTTTAGGGAAAAAGGTTACTTCATGTGACGTGCAAACGGCACAGTAAGGATAACAATCAGTGGACCATGAAGACTGCAGATATCTGTAGAATGAATGCTTTGGAAATGTCGTGCTACAGAACACTGCTCCATATAATTTTAACAAGAAGTTCTGTGACGAACTAAAGAGCCTACTTTTCTTAAAATATAAGATTCATGCCAATGATTAATCTAAATGGATCTAGGCCTATCTAGAAAAACAACGAAATTAAGTTGGTAATATCAAAATTTCTAATTAGTTCGAAATGCATTATACCTGGCATAATGCAGCCTAATAGAGCACTACAGTTGGCAGCCCTGGTGAATTAATACATTCTTAGTTCTATCTCTTAAGGTACAGAATACAAAATTTGGTTGAAGTCCAATGGAGAGCATGGACGTTACATGCAGTTGAGACATTGGATCTAACAGCGTGCGTAAAATCATGTTGGTAACCATGTCATGCATGTGTTGGTCAGAAATGATCTGAAAAATATGATGTATTGTTGTGCCAATTTTGAATGAAATCCATTAGTTAGTATAGAGGTTACATGCATTTGAGTGGCTCTGTGCCATAGGTGCCTAACCCACAAATTTCAAATATGCTGTTAATGTGCTAGAATGTACTCCTAATGGCTGCCTCTATCAGTGCCAGACTTGCCTAATACATTCCAGTTGCTTGATTGGTGCTGCCATCTGCAAGTATGTTAGGCAACTCCATAACCTTCAGTTCCTTTAGTGCCAGCTGTGCCTATCCCACAACAAGATGGCTGAAGAGAGATGGATTGTAGAAATGCTCCTGGACGAATATTACGATTTCAGCGACAAGGACAAAGATTGTGAGAAAAACTTTGCTGATTTGCAATCCTCAGGTAATTTAAAATATGCACATATACTGATATTAATAATTACTATGTTGAATGGTTTGTGATTAAAGAAACATGTAGTTGGTTAGGCATTTTTAGCTCTGACTAAAGTAAATGAAATTGTATTGTGCTTAGGCATAACAGATTTATACGTTAATGGTGATTATGTTATATATAAAATTTGGTACCACTTCTAACATAATGAGTAACCGTAGAGGATTAGCCCTGGTTATCAACATATTAGTATATGTAATTCAGAAAGTCCATTATAAATATTATGTTGGTTAGGCAAGTCTGGTTCTGATCTACCAATATATTTTCAGATGTACAAAGGCAAGATGGGCCTGCAGTTGTTGCGTCTGTATGTGATCCTGTTTCACAACACTCAGGTAAAATTTCTTAAAATTGTGTTAGGTTTAAAAATTCTATTTATTTGAAATACTTTTTGAATCATATCTTACAATGAAAATATAAGTGCAGTGGAGAAATATTCTAGAGACCTGCTGTTGATAGCCAATGTAATTTGGTTACAGATACCTCAGAACAACAAGGAACTGTATCTGAAGAAGAAGTATCTCATAACGTAGTTCCTGAAGTACCAGACATGACACTGAATGGAGATGGGAATTATCAAGTGAACATGTTGACTTACCAAAAAGAAGGAAAAGACCAAGACAGCCAGAAAAACACAAGAAATGTATTAGGAAGTACAAACGTGACCATGGTGAGGAGTATTTATCCGTTACTGGAAAATTAGTACCAAAAAAACAGAGTTTCTTGGAACCATGTGGTTGCCAGCTACAGTGTCATAAACAAATTTCGGTAAGACGACGGCAGCAAATTTTTGATGGTTTCTACCAAATGAGTTGGTCTCTCAAAAATGCATTTATCAGTGGGCAAGTGGAAGTAAGAGACATCCAGAGAAGATATACTACGAAAGTGGAATCTCGACGAAGCAAAACTAGAGTTTATAGACTCCAGGATGAGAATGGTGAAGATGTGGCAGTATGTAAAAATTTCTTTAAAGATACATTAGCCATTTGCGATGGTACAATTACTAATGCTCTTAAAAGGAAACAAACCAGTGGTACCTCGGAGAGTGATAAAAGAGGCAAACATGCACCACACAACAAAACGAGCCCTGTTGAAGAAAAGAGAGTTTGTGACTTCATAAATAAATTCCCAACTTATGAGAGTCACTATTGTCGTCAAGACAGTACCCGTAAATATTTATCCCCAGATCTGAATATGGCTATAAAGAAGAATGTTCCAATCATGGACACAAAGCTGTGTCGCTTTACATGTTTCGCCATATTTTCAATACACAGTTTAATTTACACTTTAAACAACCAAAGAAAGACACATGCAACACATGTGATGAATTTCAAGCTAAGATGATTGGATTATCGGATGGTCTTGAAAAGCAAAAGCTACTTGAGCAATGAACTTCACCTGCGGAGGGCAGATGGCATCCGCGATAAAGAAAAAAAAAAAAGGATATTGAGGAAGCTCGTGCCTCAAATGGTAGGAAACAAGTTCTTGTTTTTGATCTTCAGAAAACACTCTCTACTTCATTATTAACAACAGGTGTAGCCTACTATAAATGGCAGCTATGGGTGTACAACCTTGGAGTTCATGATGAGGTTACCAACTGTGGACACATGTATGTTTGTCTTCCGTCAACAACAAGGGAGATTGTACTGTAGTGACAGTTGTGGTGGTCAAAACCGCAATATCAAAATGGTTCTGATGCTAAGTTACATCATTCAAAATTCAGAAAACATTGAAGTGATTCATCAGAAGTTCTTTGTACCTGGTCATAGTTTTTCCATCTGTGATCAAGACTTTGGAATTATAGAAAGAGAAAAGAAATACCATCCTAACATTTTTCATCCAGAAGATTGGTGTGCTGTAATAGAGAAGGCTAAGAAGCAACGGCCAACGTTTGTTGTCCATAAAATGACTAGTGATCTGTCCTTCAGCACCAAGGCTTTGGAACAAGGTGTAACTAACAGGAAAGCAAGTACGCACAAGGAAAAAGTGGAATGGTTGAAGATGCGATGGCTTAAGATCCAGAGAGAGTACCCAAAGATCCTGTTTTATATATACAACAGCCATGAAGAAGGAATATTCAATACTGTTGATCTCGCAAAGAAATCAGTTCGGGGTCGACCCACCCGTCAGTTGCCAAGTTCACTGGAGCTCCTCTACCCCACAGGCAGGAAAATATCAAAAGAGAAATTAAAAGATTTACTGGAGAAGCATTAGGAGCTTAGTGTGGAATAAAGATGTCCCACAAAAAAGCAAGGAAGTGTTATACAGAAGCTACTATATCCCGATACTGACCTATGCTTCAGAAACGTGGACAATGAAGAAAAGAGATATAAGCAGAATACAGGCAGGTGAAATGAAGTTCCTGCGAAGTAGGATCGGAATAACAAGAAGAGACAGGGTGAGGAATGAAAAGGTCAGGGAAATGGTGAAAGAGGAGCCCTTGCAAGGGAGGATTGAGACATCAAGACTGAGGTGGTATGGACACTTAAAGAGAATGGATGAGAAGAAGATTCCCAAGAGGATACATGAGATGCAGATGCAGAAGAAACGACCAAGGGGAAGACCAATAGATAGATGGCTGAAAGGAGTGGAGGAATGTGTCAATAAGAGAGGCGAGGACTGGACCAGAGTGACAGCGGAGAGGTGGTGGGAAGAAAGAACTAAGTGGCGAGGCTTATGTTCCAAACAGACCCAGCCTGGGGCTGGAAACTGTACAAGATGATGATGATGATGACTGGATCTGATGAAATATATTCCACCACAACACCACCAGTTCTATATATCACTCCAGGAACAAGAAGAAAGTGATGTAGACGGAAGATTGAAAACAATAAGGAGACACCGTAGCTTATGTAATATGTATTGTTAAGAACAACCAAAAAAATTATTAACTTGTGTCATAGAAATTCCTTTAGAGGTAAAGACTGAACTAATTACAGTAGTTCCTACTGAAAAGAGCATTGCGAAAGTTCATTATATATCTAGGTACATACACACATCAAAAAAAGTTTTGCATCACCTCGGTTCCAAGAGTTCCGGAACCGTTAAATACAAAGGGAATAGAGATCAACACAAACAACATTTCAGCTCGTTTTATTGCTCATGAGACCCACACATTGCATGTTGTACCATCATACAGCTAGACTTTCAGCATTTGTGGTCCAGATTGCAGTACACACCACTACCTCTAATACCCAGTAGCACGTCCTCTTGCATTGATGCATGCCTGTATTCGCCGTGGCATACTATCCACAAGTTCATCAAGACACTGTTGGTCCAAATTGTCCCACTCCTCAACGACAATTCGGCGTAAATCTCTCAGAGTGGTTGGTGGGTCAAGACGTCCATAAACAGCCCTTTTCAACATATCCCAGGCATGTTCGATAGGGTTCATGTCTGGCGAACATGCTGGCCACTGTAGTCGAGCGATGTCGTTATCTTGAAGGAACGCATTCACAAGATGTGCACGATGAGGTCGAGAATTGTCGTCCATGAAGACAAATGCCTCTCCAATATTCTGCCGATATGGTTGCACTATGGGTCGGAGGATGTCATTCAGGTATCGTAAAGCCGTTTCGGAGCCTTCCATGACCACCAGTGGCGTACGTCGGCCCCACATAATGCCACCCCAAAACATCAGGGAACCACCACCTTGCTGCACTCGCTGGACAGTGTGTCTAAGACGTTCAGCCTGACCAGGGTGCCTCCAAACACGTCTCCGACGATTGTCTGGTTGAAGGCATATGCGACACTCATCGGTGAAGAGAACGTGATGCCAATTCCGTGGGGTCCATTCAGCATGTTGTTGGGCCCATCTGTACCGCGCTGCATGGTGTCGGGGTTGCAAAGCTGGACCTCGCCATGGACGTCGGGAGTGAAGTTGCGCATCATGCAGCCTATTGCGCACAGTTTGAGTTGAAACACGACGTCCTGTGGCTGAACGAAACGCATTATTCAACATGGTGGCATTGCTGTCAGGGTTCCTCCGAGCGGCAATCCGTAAGTAGCGGTCATCCACTACAGTAGTAGCCCTTGGGCGGCCTGAGCGAGGCCTGTCATCGACAGTTCCTGTATCTCTGTACCTCCTCCATGTCCGAACAACATCGCTTTGGTTCACTCTGAGACGCCTGGAAACTTCCCTTGTTGAGAGCCCTTCTTGACACAAAGTAACAATGCGGACGCGATCGAACTGCGGTATTGACCTTCTAGGCATGGTAGAACTACAGACAACATGAGCAGCGTACCTTCGTCCTGGTGGAATGACTGGAACTGATCGGCTGTCGTACCCCCTCCGTCTAATAGGCCCTGCTCATGCATGGTTGTTTACATCTTTGAGCAGTTTTAGTGACATCTATGAACAGTCAAAGGGACTGTATCTTGGATACAATATACACAGTCAACGTCTATATGCCGGAGATCTGGGAACCGAGGTGATGCAAAACTTTTTTTGATGTGTGTAGTTGCCTAACCAACAATTTTGTTTGTGAAGTGACATCTAGTTCAGCGCCAAAGTTGCCTATAAGTTTGTGGGTTAATTTGGTGGGGAATAATTAGAGACAATTTTTTTATTATTATGTATGTGATAAAACCATATTTGTACAAATTGATGCAATAAAAAGTAATATTCAAGATGCATTCTTTATTTTTCAAACGTGCTTTAACTTTAACCTTAAATATCTCAAAATGAAGTAAATGTGGGTTAGGCACCTATGGCACAGAGCCACTCATTTTAAAAATGGACCTATCAGCAGGCTCAGAATTATTTTGGCAGCACTGACATATATTAGTTGCTCCAAATTAATCTAGAATGCCAGGTACTATACGTGTGCAAAGTTTAGAGCTATTGGCTTGCATACTTTCTGATATATTGATATTAGGGTAACAAAAATAGAGACAGCATTTATTAACAGTTGGCAGCCCTGGTTGCTCTTAAGAAGAAGCATTGTCGTATCTCTTATGGTACACATAGCACATACGAAGTTTGGTTGAATTCCAATTGATAGTGTAGAAGTTATATGCATTTAAAAATTGGACTTATCAGCAGATCTAGAATCATTTTGGCAACACTGTCATATGGCCTCCTGGAAATTTATACTGAAATATTATTATCTATACGTGTGCCAATTTTGAAATACCTTCCAAGATATCCAACATGGAGCTCAAATTTCAATTGCAATTTTTCAGCAGTTGGTAGCACTGACATCATTTTCAAATAAGGCATTGGGATATTCAGGTACAGATCTTTACTGATACCAAATTTTGTTTTGATTGCTGCAGCCGTTTAGGAGTTGATAGGGGACACACACACACACAGCCAGCCAGACAGAAGGACAGACAGACAGACAGACAGACATACATACATACATTTGCCCAGATCGATCTCATAAGTCTACTTTTTCCTCATTTTTGCAAAATGTGAAAAGTAGGCTAAAAATCCTGAGACACTCAACATGAAAACAAGACTGTCTACCTTTGTGAGCCAATAGTACCTCAAGTACTTTGGATACATTGCCAGAAGACAAGAGACGATGGAAAACCTGAACACCATGGAAAAGTCAATGGTCTAAAATCAAGGGGACATGCACAATTGTGATGGGGTGACTAACTCAAGAGCCTGACCGGAAAGGGCCTGCGTCCTTCATGCCCAGACCAATGAATCCTGGAGGCAAGCTGTCAAATCTGAAATCATGATGTTGCTACACCCATAAGTATGGTTGGATGAGAAGGGAGGGAGGGAGAGAGCTGTCAGATTTTGAAATTTTGAATATGTAGTGTGACTGTACAATTACCGCATTAAGATTACAAGATGGCCGCCTTAGTGAATGGGCTGAACATTCTAAGTAGTGGCCTAAGTTGCAAAACTTCCATGGACATCTAAACAACATTAGAGGTAGAAGGCTATGGAATGTATGTGTAGGAGGGCTTCGATGAAAAGGAATAGATGACGTGTTATGAATTGTGCTATTAAAAATTGTATCAGAGGCAAATAAAATAAGGTAAATGATATGAATTGCATGGGTATTAAATGTGAAAGAAATGTGTCCAAGCTAGAGTTATGTTTTACAAGGGATTGATTGTGTTTCCTTTGTGTGCTAACATCATAAACGGCCCTTTTAACATCACCACCCCATGTTGAAAAGTCACAGAAGCTTTATCTCTAACAAATATGCAAATGTTTCTGAGAATCATTGAATTACATAGTTAAGTGCAGTTTAGTAAAATAATCGGTAAAACACATCCAATATTTGCATTTTATGACAAAGAATAAAATACAGCTCAATATGTACTGCATATGTAGGAATTATATGCTAATTTCCAAGGCTGTCCATATGTCATTCAAATTTTTTCAGTTCAAATGTAGACCTTCATGTAACCAAGGTTGAAAACTCCTGATGTAGATAAATATAAAAGAAATATTTCAGTTGATTTTTATATACCGGTACTATTATAGCACAGCGCTGTCCAACGCGAAATTTGAATATGTGTTATTAAGCTCAATTAATATTGTAATTTTCAGTCGGTCAACATAAAATAATTCCAATTACTGGAATATGTGAAAAATAACCTGAAGTAAATTACACGTGATTAAGATATATTATTATTATTAATCTTGATTGGTCACATTGGACCACTTGAGTCGTTCCACAATCACTTCTTCTTTGAAGGTAGTACTGCTTGGTTCTTGCGCTCTTTCCAGTACTTTTTCATTCTTTCAGATCGGGATTTTCTCAACTCATCTGAAATCTCCATAGGCTTTCTGTGTGTCATTTCTGCAGAAAATTTGTGAGTTTTAAGTATGGTGTTAATTTTATTTTTCTCCTCGGCATCTGTTATCTTGAGTCCAACTGCTTTGAGATCTTGTTGGATTTCTTGGATCCATTTACCTCCAGTTTTCTTTCCTAGATTTCTCATCACCAGTTGGCGTACAATTCTGTTTTCTGGAAGCCGTAAGATGTGAAAAAAATATGAAATTCTTTTCTTCTTCATTGTGCTGGTGATTGGATCAATCTCACGATAGACAGTTTCATTTGGGAGAATCCTCCAGACTCCCTCAACCTGATACTTTTTATTTATGCACGTTCTAATGATTCTTCTTTCCGTTTTGAGGAGCTGATCAGTTCTTTGTTCATTTTTAATTTGGAACAGTGTTTCACAAGCATAAGTGGCTTCAGGGAGAGTTACAGTTTTATAATGTTGGATCTTAGTAGCTATTGATAGGCATTTTTTATTATATGTTGACCAGGTTAGAGATTGTGCCTTTTTCATTTTATTTGTTCTATTTATCCAAGTTACTTTTTCGTTTAAGTTATGTGTTATAATTTCTCCAAGATACTTAAATTGAGGAACTAGGTTAATTTTATGATCATTTATATAGACTTCATTTATATCTAAGGGTTTCATAGGCATGATCTCAGTTTTTTCAAAGGATATCTGTAATCCTATCCCTTGAGCAATTTCTTGGAGACTAGTGATCTGAGTACAAACCTCTTCCTTGTCTAGTGCTAAAAGAGCCAAGTCATCTGCAAATCCTAAGCAGTTTATTTTTATTGATGGTTTTGTTCCAATTTTGATCTTAGGAGGGTTTTCCTTTTGCCAAACCTTCATGATATAATCAAGAGCCACATTGAAAAGCAGAGGGGATAATCCATCACCTTGTCTGAGACCAGTTTTTACTGTGAAAGCTGTTGATATTTCTCCCCTAAATTTAACTTTCGAATTTGTGTTTGATAATGTTAATTGAATGATTTTTATCAATTTAGGATGGAGACCGTATGATCTGAGGATTTTTAGCAGTGTCAGTCTATGAATACTATCATAGGCTTTCTTGAAATCTATAAAAGTGATAAAGAGTTGCTTATTTCTGTTTTTGTAATATTCCATTATTAATTTCAGGCTAAGGATTTGGTCTGGACAACTTCTGTAAGGGCGAAATCCTCCTTGATATTCTCCAAGTTGTGGTTCCAGAATGTTTTTGATCCTGTTGTAAATTATACGAGAGAAAATTTTATATGTGCAGTCCAGAAGGGTAATTCCTCTGTAGTTATCTGGGTTCGTTTTGTCTCCTTTCTTAAATAATGGATGGATTATTCCTGTGGTCCAGTGTGCAGGAATTTCTTCAGTAATCCACATTTTAATTAGATGTTGATGAAGATTTATAATCGCAGGTTTACCAGCATTTTTCCAGATTTCAGCAAAGACTAAGTCTTCGCCACAAGTTTTGTAATTTTTTTGTTCTTTAATTGCGAGTTCTACTTCATTAATGTTTGGAGGATTTATTAAATCAGGTGAAGTTAAAATAGGTGTATCAGTGTTTACTTGCAGGGTTTCCAGTGGATCATCACAATTTAACAGTTTCTCGAATGCTTCTGCAAGGATCTCTGTATTTTCTTGGTTAGAATGTGCTAACTTTCCTGTTTGATTTTTCAACATTAATGTTGGAGCTTCAAATTTTTTTAGATATTTACCAAATGTTTTGTAATAATCTCGAGATTGCTTTTTCTTGAAATCGTCTTCTATCATTAAGATATATATTATATAAACTGTCATAAACTAACCCAGATCTCATATTAGTCTCAACAGATCTTACAAACCTCAGTCATCGATCAGTACTCTAAGATCCAGGCAGTGGACATAGAATGTCTCTTCTTACTATTACATCATACAGTGAATCTGCTCAAAGTGCAGACCAGAAGATTCGGTGGAACTTTAAAAAGGCAGACTGGGAAAATTTCAGAAACAAACTTGAAACTAAAATGTCGGAAATTGATCTTGATGCACCTCCTAACATCATCCTGAATAAATTTACTACAGCCATAAAAGTCATAGCCAAACTGTGCATACCCAGAGGTGCCCAAACAAAATATAAACCTTTCTGGTCAGATGAATTGAACAATCTGAAGTCCACCAGAGACAAAGCAAGAAGAACAGCTGAACTTACTCAGGATCAAAATGATGTACGGAAATGGCGACAAGCAAGAGCAAAATTAAAACAAGCAATAACAATATCAAAAAGAGAATCTTGGAACAAATTTTCAACAACAGTTGACTATAGGACAGACAGCAATAAAGCTCACAAACTTATCAATTCTCTAAACAACAAACACGTAGTCACTCCTTTGAATCCAATTATGATAAATGATAAGGAAATTACAGACTGTCATAAAATAGCAAACCACTTCTGTAAACATTTCACTTCAATTAGACTATCAAAACAGAAAAATAAAGAAGACAAGACTCTCAAAAGAACAGTCAAAAAAGTCATGAATAATAATGCAGATGATATCTTTAACAATAAATTTTCAATGGAAGAGTTAATGTTAGCAATAAAGAACACACAAGTCAGAAAACAACCAGGACCAGATGAGATATTCCCAGAATTCATAAAAAATCTAGGTCCATCTGCTCTAAACATACTGCTACAAATATTCAACAAATTTTGGACATCAAATGATAACCTACCTAAAGACTGGACTAAAGCAACCATCATTCCAATCTTAAAACCAGGCAAGCCAAAAAATCAAGTCCCCTCGTACCGACCTATAGCACTTACCTCCATTCTGGTAAAAATTCTAGAAAGGATGATTACAAATAGACTCAATTGGTACTTGGAAACAAAATCTCTTCTATCAGAAGAACAAGCAGGGTTTAGACAAAACAGGTCCTCCTCCCACCAAATAATGAGATTTACACAAGCTGTTAAAGAAGCCTTTAACAAAAGGGAAAGTGTTCTTGCAGTTTTCATCGATTTTAAAGGAGCCTATGATACTGTATGGCGAAACATGCTGCTAAAGAAACTTATCAACTTCAAAGTAAATGGATGTATGTTAAACTGGTTTTCAAGATTCCTTTCACAAAGAATGATCAATGTTCGTTACAACAACAAAACTTCAGGTTGCAAGCAATCATAACTAGGCCTCCCACAAGGAGCTGTATCAAGCACAACTTTATTCAATGTGTACATCAACGATCTTCCAAAAACAATAAAGAAAGTAGGTGATGTGCATATCAGCATGTTTGCAGACGATGTTATCATTTGGACCACAGTACGTAACAGCCCAAATCAGCAAATGCTTCTTGAACACAGAATGAACCAGGCACTTATAAAACTCAAAAACTGGACTGAAAACAATAATATGGAAATCAATACTTCCAAAACAGTATACCAGTTTTTCTCCCTGAGACACCACAATCCAACCTTTAGTCTCAAATTTAGTAATCAAGACCTTCCAAAAAGTGAAAGTACAAAGTACCTAGGTATCATCATGGACAAGAAGCTGAACTGGACCAAACACATAAAACATGTGGAGGTTAAGGTAAGCAAACGGATGAAATTACTGAAGAGACTAGCAGGAGCTACTTGGGGGAGCACTCAAGACACACTCAACAAAACCTACAATATTTACATCAAACCTATCATAAAATATGGCAGTGAAGTACTCTCTACAGCACCCCAGTCAAACATTGATCGCCTCGAGAGGTGTCAGAATAATGCCCTACGAATCATAACAGGTGCAATAAAAACCACACCTATAACCGCCTTGCAATTATATACCCACAACTTACCAATAGAAGAAGAGATGAAACATCAAACAGCCAATGCATATCTCAGTATACAAAGACTACCTCAAATGACATGGATCAAAAAACCAGTTTCTAGCCCCAATCTTAAAACACAAAAAGATCCCTTAAGTCTCGCCAAAGAATATATCAATAAGAGCAATCTGCAAATAAAACTTGAACCACTCTGTATGCCAGTCAACCCCATTGAATATATACAAGTGACTACAGATCCTACTTTGTCAGAAGAGGTCTGCAAGAAAGACTCTTCACCACAAGATCTAAAACAACTGGCCCTCTGTACAATAGAAGAAAGATATCCATCTAATCAATGGCTAAAAATATTGACCGATGGCTCACAAGACAAAGAAAATAGAACTGGAGCAGGAATACATTCATCTCTCTTCTCACTCTACTTCCCAGTAGGCCAAAACAAAACAAACTTTGATGCTGAGATAAGAGCAATTTCACATGCACTCCATCAGTTATTAGGCAGAAACATTGATTATCAAAAATGCGTTATTATTACAGATTCAAAAGCAGCCATCCAAGCCATCTCATCAAATTATAAGCCCCAATATAAAGAACTGAAAGAAATTTTTTGTATGATAAAATCCCTTCAAAGACTCCACAAACAGATCTCATTTCAGTGGATCCCTTCTCATGTTGGAATAGCAGGTAATGAAGAGGCAGACAGATTAGCAAAAAAGAGGTACAACACTACAACAACCTGTCAGTCAGACTGATTTTATCTCAGCAAAAAGGATCTTGAAAAATACTATCAAAAACAGGTATGAAGAAATGGCGAAGAAAACAGCAGAAACCAAATTATGGAAAGACATTGATGCTAAATGGGATCAATATAAATTAACACCAAGAAGAGAAGCTGTAGCCTTCTTCAGACTTAACACTGGCCACGACTGCCTTGCAGCTCATCTGAAACGAATCAACATCCTGAGATCTGAAGAATGCACACTTTGTCACGAACCTGGAAGTAAAATGGATAAGGGGCACCTGCTACATTGCAACAAACTTGATGTGACTGCTAGAACTTCTGGAAACCTTACACAACTCTATTGGAACGCAAGAAAGCTGATGGATTGGAATCCGGGCTAGCCATAGGAAACAACAACAACAATATTATATAAACATTATCATGGACTATTGATGAAGAAAACTAAGAAATTATATGATTCGCCCATTAAGCAAGCAGCAACAGATTAAAATTTGCATATTTGTGTCTGATGATGCTTGCTTGGTGAGCGAAATATGTTATCACTTAGTACTCTTCTTCTTCTTCTTCAATGTCCATGGAGCCTACTACCCAATAAAGATAAAGTTAATTGGTTATTGTTGTTTTAAGGGGCAGAACTACGAGGTCATCTGCCCCTCTTAACACAGATTAAAGAATACAAATTTGGAATTGAATTTAAAATTTTGAGGTGGACACCTAGATTTAAAAAGACCAAAAATTAATAAAGCAAGAACAAAAAATTAAATAAAAATAAAAATTATAAAAATAAACAAAAATTACGGAAAAACAAAAAAATATCATTCAAAAACGAACAAGTCGTTGAGTCAATTTACACGGGAAAATTTAGATTGATAAAGATCAAGGAGTAAGCATATACAACGATGATCCTTCAAGTGATTCCTGGATTAGTAATAGACAAGGGATGTCCTCTTCCGAATGGACAGCTGCAATTAAGATGCTGTGTAACACAGCAGCGGTACGATCAGTTCCAGGAAGGAAATCTACTACCAACCACTGCCGTTTCCCAGGGTGCGAGGAAGTTGAGACACTGGGCCGTGTCCTGGGATGCTGTCCAAAAGGCAAGTGGATGAGGAACACTCGACATCACATGGTTCGTTCTCAAATCGCAGTAGCTCTACAGAAGGCAAAGTAGGAAGTCTATGAAGAAGGTCATGGTTTGGCGAAGGATGGCAGCACTAGACGAGCGGATAGTGTAGCTCTTAACAGGCCTCTTGGGAAAGCTAGGATTCCAAATCCCACAATTCAATTCGTAAAGCATGTCCAGCAAGCTATCGAAGTCGACGACGAGAAGAGGGCTATCTATCTCCCATGTACGAGGGGTGGACTTGATTAATGGCAACACGGCTGTAGCGATGCAATGCAACAGAACCTAATAATGTCGCTGATAGCACACATTAGTTACATACCTTCCTTACTTCCGAGCAAATGGATTCGCCCATTCCATATCATCCGTCTGCACACTGGTGAGAGGAACAGAGCCTCATGTTAGCTAGCGGTCTAATGTAGTGTTTTCATGGAAGAAGAATACTAGGAAGTGAAGCTTCGACCTTTTCGCGTTCCTCTATAGACGGCAGCACATATGTTCGACTAGGGCGATATGAGTGAGTAGTGCCCGAATTTATTTTGACTGGACAGTTGAACACACCATTGCTGCTAACAGATGTAGATTGACACTAATGGTCCAGTATTCTAAAAAACAGCAAAAATATGATGATGTTGAGTTTATATAACAATGAGAATGCATTCATTAGTGGATGTAAGCTTATAAATCAAAGACTAAATTTTGTTAAACGTGTACAGCTCTACCTAGTGCATCGTCAACTAATTGCCAGTTATGTACTATCCCACGACATAGTTGGCTATCATTTATGATTTGTTGATGCTTTTTTTTGCCAAGCCGTTAGTTTATCATTTGTATACATTTTGCTTTATAAGTGTTATTCTTCTTGCGATATATGTTACTTTTCGTTTTCGCAGAGAAATAACATAAAAACAACATAAGAAGCGATGTGGTTTTTATTGCGCTGCTCTTTGGTGCAGTAAGAAATGTATTTCGATGCACAGTTTCCTGCCGATTCGATCCTGGAAGGTAAGTCATCAACAACTATTTTGGGTGTGGTGGCTCAGTGGTCTAGCTGTATGCCTCTCACCAAGGCGGTCCGGGTTCGATTCCCGGTCAATGCATGTGAGATTTTCGAAGTGAAATGCCATGTCCTGTGGTTCGGATTCCACGTAAAAAGGAGGTCCCGTGGCTCATGATCTCAAGATTAACGGTCACGTTAAACTACAAGCTTCCTTCCTTCCTTCAACTATTTTCGCTGATAAATTCCTTCATTTGGGTATAAGGGAGATAAAAAACTCGTATTAGCTAATGAATTACACTACCCATGTGGTTTTATCTACTATTATAATAATATAATACACAGATAATTGTGATGACCAGGGTGTCCTATGCCACTGTAGTGAATTAACATAATTTTAAAGAACGATTCCTGTGAAAGGAAATTCAGATTACAATATTAGAAAAAAGATACTCCCATCTGTTTGCATTAGAACTAGACTACAACATTTCAGTCATTTATGCACATATATATTTTAGGTATTGAGGAGGCCTAGGTCGCTGTAGCATACTAAAATTGAAGGTCATTAGAAATAATTATTCTCTTAAAAGGAGATTTGCATATTAAAGGATTGACAGAACGTAATGTAATGTACTGGGATTTCATTATGAGTATATGTAATGAAGGCATTCTTTCAGTGTAGCCTAAACAAACTGTTAGTTGTAACTCTTCAGTCGGTCAACAGGAATTTGCCCAATGAATGGGTGGGGTACAATGTGGATTTAGACAGCTCCTTAACCCGGTCCATGAGGCAATTATAATTGCCTACATGGATAATTCTTGCCAGGCGCGTCCACGTCGCGGGATTGGGCAACGGTATTGTAATATACCATGGAACTACAGTACCGGCTAAGTTCTGGTGAGGACCCAGTCCTATGGGGTATAACATAGGCCCCGTGCACAGGGTTACGTGCGAAGACCTCAACGGAATCTGCAGCGGAGAAAATGGACTTCAGAACGGTGGAGATTGCGGAAGAGGCAACCCAGTACTCAGGGAATAGTATGAGTACAGCATCAAACGGCAGCGTCTGTTTCCCAGGTTAGGGGCGGCTGCAAGGGCGTCTGTTTCCCATGTTAGGGGCGGCCTGTATAATAGCTGGCAGTAGCTTCATAAAATGCCTTTGGGAGTGGCGACCCCATCGTAATAATAGCCTAAAATGGAAATGGCACTTCAAATGATTCGGAGAAGGTTAGGGCGTATCCTGCAGGCAACGCGCAGTTCTTTTGGTACTGGGGGAACTGTGAGAAATGGGCGACCAGTAACCGAAATGAAAGTGGGAATCATGAATGTCATGACACTGACAGGCAAGGTGGAGGAGGTGGTAGACTTCATGGAGAGGGAGAAGGTTGGATTGATGGGGCTGAGTGAAGTGAAATGGAAAGGTAAAGGAAGGAGGAAATTGAGGAAAGGATATACATTATACTGGAGTGGTGGCCAAGAGGCAAAAAATGGCGTGGAACTGATAACCTCGAAACAACTGGAGGAGTTTGTTGAAGTGGTCGAGTGTGTGAGTGACAGAATAATGAAAATTAGAATGAAGATGAAAAATGACGTGATGGACTTCATACAAGTGTATGCACCACAGACTGGAAACAGAGAAGAAGATATTGAAGTATTCCTGGAGGATGTAGAAAGAGTAATTTAAGATGGAGAAGTGGTGATCATGGGAGATATGAATGCACAAGTCGGAAACGAGAGACAAGGAAAGGAAGAAGTCACTGGACCATATGGATATGGGAAAAAGAACCGGGAAGGAGAGGAACTTGTAAACTTTTGTGAAAGGAATGGACTGATAGTGGGTAATTCATGGTTTCGGAAGAAAAGCAGGAAAATTACGAGATATGGTTGGGGCGATAGAAGAACAAAATCAGTAATTGACTACTTTCTGGTGGAAAGGACTAATCGCAGAAAGCTGATAGATGTGACAGCTTTACCAGGAGAAGCATTTGATGGGGCCATAGAGCTGTGGTGGCAAAATTTAGATGGGAAAAATTGGAAAACCTAAAGGAGATCAGAGAAAGTAAAACAAAAGTATGGAAATTGAAAGACAAAACTGTTCAGGAAGATTTTCAGGAGAGATTGAAGCAACAAATCCCAGTTACTGAAGTGGAAAACATAGAAGAGGAATGGTCCCACTTTAAAAAGGCATTTGTTGGTACAGCAGAGAGTGCTTGTGGTAGGACGTCAACAAGAGTGAGAGAGAAGGAGACACCGTGGTGGAATGAGGAAGTGAGGAAAGCAGTGAAAGAAAAGAAGTCTGCATGGAAAGAATGGAACCAAGATCAAACAGAAGAAAGCAAAAGGAAGTATCACGACAGCAAACGGAGGTGTAAGAAAGTGGTAGGAGAAGAAAAGAAGAAAAGTTGGGAAGAATTTACACGAAGAATGGAAACAGATGTAAGTGGCAGTAAAAGGATGCTGTATGGGCTTCTAAGAAGTAAGAGGAAAGAAAGAGTTACCACAAAGCTGGTGAAAAAGGAAGATGGAGAGTTGTTAACACACCCAGAAGAGATAAAGGGACAATGGAAGGAGTATTTCGATAAGCTATTGAATGTGAGCAATTGTACTGGTGAGCTGGAAGTGACACAACCTGACGACTCTACAACAGAAGATGATATAACAATGCTGGAGGTGGAATTAGCAGTACAGAAAATGAAGATGGGAAAAGCAACAGGGGTGGATGAAATCAGTGTAGAAATGATAAAGGCTGCTGGACCTGTTGGTATGCAATGGTTGTATCGACTGCTGAAGTGTGTGTGGAAACGGAAATGTGTACCAGAAGACTGGAAGAAAGGGCTAATAATACCAGTGTTTAAGAACGGGGACAAGAAGGTGTGTGATAACTATAGAGGGATCACCCTCTTATCACAGATAGTAAAAATACTGGAAAGGATATTAGAAAGAAGAATGAGAAGAAAGGTGGAAGGAGAGTTGCAAGAGGAACAGTATGGCTTCAGGAGTGGAAGATCCACAGTGGACCCAATCTTTAGCTTGAGGCAGGTGATTGAAAAGAACTGGGAATATGGAGAGGATTTGATCATGACTTTCATAGATCTAGAAAAGGCATATGATAGTGTCCCCAGAGAGAAGGTATGGGAAACCATGGTTAAGAAGAGACTGGGAAGAGAAATGTTGGAAATGGTACAAGCAATGTACAACAACTGTGTTAGCAGGGTACTGACCCCAGTTGGAAAGACAGATTGGTTTAGGAAAAAGACTGGACTAAGGCAGGGGAGTGTGCTGTCACCTCTCTTGTTCATAATGGTGATGGATGAAATTGTAATGGAAACAAAGGAAGCATATGGACATAAAGAAATGAAGTTACTGATATTTGCAGATGATATTGTGGTCTGGGGAAGGAACACCGAAGAAGTGCAAAAACAACTAGATGCACTGAATGAAAATATTCAGAAGTACGGCCTGAAAATCAGTATAGAGAAAAGCAAGACCCTGGTGATGACAAGAGGGGAAAGACAAGGAAAGGGGCACTGTGAAAATTGGAAGTCAGAGTTTGGAAATTGTGGACACGTTCAAATACCTAGGAAGTGAATTGATGCAAACTGGTAGGTTGGACATGGAGATTGGCAGGAGGGTACAGCAGAGCAATGCATTCTATCAAAGTGTAAGAAAAGTTGTTTGGGATAAGGAAGTACCAAGGAAAAGCAAAGAGGTAATGTATAAAGTGTACTATGTTCCCATATTAACTTATGCAGCTGAGACTTGGACCCTGACAAGCAGGCAAGAGAGTAGAATCCAAGCCAGTGAAATGAAATTCCTAAGAAGTATGATAGGTAAGACAAGGAAAGACAGAGTGAGGAATGAAGATGTTAGGAAGGAAGTTGGGATGGGAAAACTAAATGAGAGAATTGAGAAGAATAAACTAAGGTGGTTTGGACATGTAAAGAGGATGGAGGAAAATAGAATACCAAGACAGATGCTGGAGGCGAAGTGCAAGGGTAAGAGAGCAAGAGGAAGACCTAGAACAAGGTGGATTGATTCAGTGAAGAACAGCGTAAGAAAAAGAAATCTGGACTGGGACAAGATCGTGGAAGAAGAATGGTGGAAGGACAGAGGAAAGTGGAGAAGTGCCATAAATACCCCGACCCGGCAGGAGCTGAATAAGGGGAAATGATGATGAGTTACGAGTATATGTTAGCCATATAAAAATGTGTGTGGCTACTGCAACTCAGAGAAATGAATTACATGCCGGTAGAACGTTTTCAGTTAGGTTTAGGTATTTATTTTTTAATATTCAAGCTAAATTTGTAGTAGGCCCTAGTGTGTTATAGACATGTGATTTTAGCAATTAATATCTTGTAGCTCCTGCACATGTCTATATTTGTGCAATTTTTCTTTGCAGATGCTGGGAGTAGGCCTAGTAGGCAAGTTGTTCTGTGGAAGGGATGATGTGTTCGGGAAATCTGTGTGTGGCATGATTACGCATCGAATATGCAGTGTTAATTTTGCCAAATGTTTCATCAGAAGGCACTTAAATACAAATTCCCTGACTTCTGATGCAGTTCCTACTATGTATTGTTGCTGAAGGTCAGTTAAAATGTGTCCTGTCATGTAATAATGTGCTATGTGTTGAAATATAATATTAATGTGCAACTAAAAAAAAAAAAAACTTTGTGTTGCAGGGACCTCTGATGTTTCAGGCATGAGAATTGAGGACACTCAAGGTGATGGAAGGCTCATACCATTGGGGTCAGCAGAGAACAAAAGTTGACCAAAGGAGAATTGCATCCTCTAGAGCAGTGGTTCCCAACCTTTGTCAGCTGACGCCCCCCTTTTCATGTACGGGAATTCATCGCCCCCCCTCCCCCCACCTCCTTCTCCCCTCCACTCATCGCTTCTATAACCTCTTCGATTGAAGCGGAGGATATAGACCTAACCTAATAACACTACATAATGGAATAGGCCTGTCTATTATATACTAACTTTAACATTGAAAGAATAATGGATTTTCCGCCTTCAATACTGTTTAATGCTATTACTTACAGGGACTAGTTTCGGGGGTAAATACTCCCCCTTCCTCAGCCTGTCCAACAAATACTACACAATGGAAAAACTTTCCATGTACCTGTGTAGTATTTGTTGGACAGGCTGAGGAAGGGGGAGTATTTACCCCCGAAACTAGTCCCTGTAAGTAATAGCATTAAACAGTATTGAAGGCGGAAAATCCATTATTCTTTCAATGTTATAGTTACGTCAATACGGACCTGAATAATCGACATTATGAATACTAACTTTATTTTAGCACAATACAAAGAATGCACTTTTACAACAAATCCTTAAATTAGTCAACAAATATCAGTGAGAGGGTTGACACTGTTTTCTCTTGGTAAGATTCGGTATGTTTGATTTGATATTTGACAGAGCACAGAGGAGATCACTTGCAACATCAAGCCGACAGCGCTGCTTTGTTTTTATGAAACTCTGCGTTGAAAATCCTGACTCGCATAAATGTCTTTGAAAATGGGACAATGACACGCAGTGCAAATTTGGCTATTACAGGATACACTGCAAGACAGTTTACCCAAAAGTCACCCAGTCCTAATATTTTAGAACCATCTCTAGCTTTGATTCACACTTCTAATCCATGGCTTCTTCTTGAAGCTGTACTGGCAGTGCTTCAATGTCAATGGCAAACTAATTTCTTGTTAACATCCAGGAGCATTCTTCCGACGAGATATCAGGAAAGTAGAAGTTGAATTCTTGTGCCAGGGAATCCAAATGTGACTGAATTTGCACCTATGTTTATTACGATCACGTTCATTTTCCGGCAAAATTTCATTAAGGCGGTGAAAGGATGAGAAGTTGTTCAACTGAAGCCGGAGTTTCCACAACTGTATTTTTTCCAGGAATGCATAATATTGGATTTTTTGCTTTGGAGCTTTAAGTAAGTTCAAACTGTTCAAAGCTTCGAAGAAATCACAAAGATATGCCAACGAGACGATAAAATTGGCATGATTTTGCTCCTTACAACACAGCAAGTTCCTTATTTCACTTCCAACCTCGCGGCTCCGTAGAGGTTTGTGCCGACAGTTGGCAATTACCAGTGCTTTTGAACGATTGATTTAGTGCGACAATCACTTGGAAAGTTTCGAAAAATGTTGTTTTTACAAAATTGTAATATTCGAATTTAAAAAACTTAAATCGGAAATCACTTCACGCCCCCCTTGATAAAGCCCCACGCCCCCCAGGTTGGGAACCCCTGCTCTAGAGTCTAGACAGTCTAAACTTCTGTGGACATTATCCTATATAAAATACTTAATTTTGACCAATTGAAAATGAGTTGCACCTTTCTCGGTCCGTGAGTGTATTTATATGTGGGGTGTGAGTGACGATGGTGATTGTTGTTTTAAGGGGCATAACATCGAGGTCATCTGCTCCGATGAGGAGTGTCTTCCTGTGCATCATATTTTTGTTTTAATTGTGTCAGCCTTGCCCTTCTGATTAAAGAGGCTAGTTCTGTTCTTGAATTGACACCTATCTGCCATGTGTGTTAATTTGTGAGGAAATTAATTTGCAGTACAGTGCACTCCCGATAATTCGCGTGCGGATAATTCGTTTTGCGGTTAATTCGCGGGTCTCCATGAGTATTTTTTAAATTGGGAATTCTCACAGTAACTAATCATCACGCTAAGTTAAGCAATCTCTCTGTCGTTTAAAAGAATTTTGATGCGACGCAATGCGTAAAGACGAAATTATTGAGACTAGGGAAGACTGAACTGCGTTTCTCTGCGATGCAACAGTAGGCCTAATTGCGCAATCTTCGAAACTTACGCGCATGTTGCCGCGAGTGGTATAGCACAGATTTCCTTCGTCTTTGAAGCCCAAACAATACAAGAGGAATGCACTTTCACTCGGAACCTATCCTCCCTTTCCCAACAGCCACGCTCCAAGGTCGCTGATCTGTGAGTTGTGAAGGGTGGATGCGCGGACAGCGTATTGTAAACAGCGATTATTGCGTAATGGCGCAAACCAACACCCTCTGAAGGTGTTGCGCAAACGCGCACGACATCGAGAGCGTGTTTGTTCGATGCTCTTCATGCAGTCAACTAATCGGGAGGAAAGTACCGCTACTCCGCTCGTACAAAAGCAAGCGCTTGCCGACTTTTGTAACGACGATATTTCGAACGGGCAAGTTAGACGTCGATAAAGACGATTATGATTTACTACAGAAAAGCAAAGAAGAAATAGCATGGAATTTGACTGTTGGTGAGGAAAACGGAAATCCAGTAGATTTAGAGTGTGGGAGTGATGCAACGGAAATCCCGGAAGTTTCCCACAGTCAAGCTAGTGTCTCTAGTCACACTTACCTTTTATATAGAAAAACGAGATGAATTTTCGTTTTCATATAATATTTTCTTCGGAAATGTGCAATCGAAAAATATAATAAACGATCTAAGAAACAAAAAGTAACGACGTTTTTTTTTTTTTTTTTAATATATTAATGTAGGCATAATCCACATAGGCCTACCAGTAGCCTAGCATGTCGTATAAGACACTACAATCAGGAGTTAAAATTATTATTTCGCGTGTTCAAGCGTATTTCAATATTTTAACCAATAGTTTTGTTTATCCTAGGCTTAACAAAAATAACTGCGGATAATTCACGGTTTTCGATAATTCGCGGAAGTTCGTGCATTAATTACCGCGAATTAACGAGAGTGCACTGTATTTTAATGCAGTATTGTTTGAATGGGTGTGATCCATACTGGTTAATGTGAAAATGTTGCTTAATATTGAGCTTGGTACATACAGGGTTTGTCCTGAAAGTAGTGGGACTGAGTCAATTAAAAAAAAAATTGACAGAAATGATACACATGCTCAATATTCTTCAAAGTAGGGCCCTTCTGCATCCACACACCGCTTTCAGCGAACTTTTCAACCCTCGTATGCTTTCTGGAAGGCAGCAACCGGAATGCTGTCGAGCTCCCTCGTCACGGTTGTTGCAACGCTTCCACGGAGCCGTGACGATGCCCTTTTAGGGTTGTTTTGGGGTGGGGGAAGAGGATAAAGTCTGCTGGGGAAATGTCGGGACTGTAGGGTTGCGATGTTACGTTGGGCCAGGTACGCCAGCACGTGGAAGGCTGTGTGGCGTGGCGCATTGTCATGATGGAGCCACCAGGAGTTAGCGATCGCTGGGCAGACATGGACGACGCGTTTTCTCAGCCGTTTATGAACCTCCATGAAAAAACCTTACTCTGCGGTCATTGTCCAAAAAATTCTTTACACTTGCCACATTTTCATCTGTTATGGTTCTCGAAGGTCGTCCTGAATGTGCGTCGTCTTCAACTTCCTCTCTCCCCTCCCGAAACAGCTTGTATCAGTCAAAAGAAACTCAATCTGCCTATGGCGTTATCACCATAAGCAGTCTTGATCATATCGTGAGTCTTTTTCCCGGTTTTGCCGAGCATAACACAAAATTTTATGGCGTAGTGTGCCGTTTCAACGGACTAACCATGATGCAGCGTGACGATTGCACTTGCAGAGGTTATGGACACGAGCGATTTACACTCCACTGCAACTGGGAACCAACTGTGTGGCTGACTCCCAGCCTTCCTTACACCACCGTCCACCAACCCCAGGTGGAAAAGCCGCGGGCAGTCTATCCGTCTGCGGGGGGAAAATCCAGTCGGACTACTTTCAGGACAGACTCTGTACTTTTATTGGTAGGCCTACCAGTGAAGGTCACGAGAACCTATGAAAACCATTTCTTAATGAAATTAGCCCTTAATAGCTTTTATAATGATTCAAAATTGATCTGGAAATGATTTAGTTCACTCCTCCGCTGTCTATAACCCACCCGCCTTCCTAAATTATATCACGACTTATATAGTAAAATTTCAGCTGTGTTTGCTATTATCCGCATGAATTATGCACAAGTACGGCATTGCCAAACCCACGCATACGGTCCTAATTGTATAGGCTTCTTTGCTTTTTCTTTTGTGCGCTATAAAATTTGTTTTTGTAAAGGTCACATTTCCTAACACGTCCAATGGTTACAGCCTAAAGTTTCGTCAACAGTGCCCCGCTAGCTTCCCACGGCAAAGGCTTCACCTAAACCCGACTATTCTGACCTTTGTTTTGTCCACACCAATAATTATAATGGTTACAGCCTAACACGTCAAATCCAGTGATTGTTTGACAATGGCTACAGCCCAGGTCAGTTTTTATGATTTTGCTTGCCTACCATGATACCAGTTTCTGCCTTGAGAAAGGATATCTTATCAACATTTATCACATTTTAAGGTGTCCAGAGGAAGACTCAGCCTTGTCAGCTATTGGCAGATCGATGGAAACTTGTTTAAGAATACAAAACAAAACAGCCTCCCAGACTGGCTGTGGCTTCATGGACAGCGACTAAAGTTGGACCAGATTTTCGTGCTTCTGTAACAGAACTGCTATCGACTAGGTTTTCAGCTGATATGATAATGTGCCACATGTTGCAGCTACACTTCGATCCTACAACCTCGTGCACAGAAGGCAAGAATATTACTGCTGTGTAAAACAGCCAGTTACTGCGTATCTGACAATGCTCTTCTTTTCTATTCCTTCCCGTATGACTGATCACGTCTTCCAGCCGTACAAGGATATACAGCCCAACAAAATTATTGTTAGATTGAATTTCCTGTGTAGAGGCAGAAAGGAAAATGAACTTTAAATATATTACACAGTAGGAGTGCATAACTGCCTGCAAACATGCATTCTTACAGTTACTAGGCTATATTGAAGGTTCATTGTGTCTCAATTTGTTAGAGGTATGTTTTGTCAATACACACACTGTACAAGTCATGTTATAACAAGGGGGTGGGGGGTTATAGACAGCATAGTAGAAAACATTATAAATTGTGAATGAAAGTGGAACGCGACACTTGCAGCAGACATGAATGTGGCTTTTACATACCTTGTGTCCTCGTTTCATCTTCTGGGCGATATTACGTATTGAAATTACGAAACCTGGTCACTACTGAACCTCATATATGTGTTTTATTTCTTGCTATTCTAAAAACTGGGCACCATATTAGCCCAGTAAAATTATACAAATAGAGGCCAATCGAAGGAAAAAAATCCCGGAGTTTTGAAAATTGGTAGAATTGTTCCTTGGTATCTCAGTTTCAAGAAAATAAAAAGTTCTTATGAGTGGGGGGCGAGCTCGAGCGCCCTTTATAGGGGCCCTATTTTAGTTTTTTGCTTGTATCTCTGTAACTATCACACGTAGCGACAAATTGTTCGAATAAAACTTAGAGAGAATAAAAATTACTACAAAAATGGTCCTATGCTTGGTTTAAGTAGGACTAATACTTTCGGAGTTATGGGGCGGAGAAAGTACCTACATTTCAAAAAATCTTGATTTATTCACATTCTCATTGTTATACGCCTTGCTTATGAGTATTTCAGATATAATATTAAGAATGCCTGTCACCAACGGTTGTTAGAAATTAACTGGTGGTTAACTTCGTTTACTGAGCAAAACTAAACATTGTCGTCGTGGCAATAACAACCAGTTTGTTTTTACAAAGGATGGTAACAGGCAGCATATTATTAACATTAAACAATGCATGGATTTCTCCGTTTGTTTGTTTGTTTGTTTGTTTGTTTCGGAAACAAGTAAAGAAGTACAAGAGTGAAGAGCATTCATTGTCCGTGTAATTCCACTCTCGCCTCATTATAATGGCAGAGAGGTGTTTGATTTGTGATGAGACTGTTGAGAATGACAGGAGAGTTGTTAGTGAAAGGGGAATGCATGGGCTATTGAGGGCCAGCATTGCAAGACACGATGGGAAGAAAGACCGATTCAAAAACGAAACCGACAGAGTTGTTCACACTTCCTGCCGAAAAAATTATACCAGACGAAACACCATTGCTGTTTCTTCGAGAAACGAGCCATCGACCTCACAAGCAAGATCTCGGCGCTCCAGTGCACCTGAATTTGATTTCAAAGCCAAGTGTTTCTTTTGCTGTGAACCGATTGATGACGAGTTTCATCAGAAACAGAAGAAAAAACTTGTGGACCAACGTCAGCAAGTACGCAGCCTAGAGATGAATCAAAACGTTTTGGATGGTGCCACACAAAGGCAGGACGAATGGGGACAAGAAGTATCAAGACGAATCAGTTTTGTCGGTGATTTGGTTGCAGCTGATGCTATTTACCATGACAACTGCTGCAAAAAGTTCTTTTCAAGAAAACGTTCAACCGGACGTCCTGTCAATGATTATGTGGCAAGTGCAATGGGAGAGATATAAAATTTTCTCAATGACAAAGATGACTGTCAGTATTCCCTGGATAAGGTGATGGATGCAATAACTGGGGAAAAGCCATCGATGAGAACAGTCAAAGAGAAGGTGAAGGAGACATATGGTGATCGTTTAATAATCACCCACCTGCACTCCCAGCACAGGGTTGTGCGCTCTCGGGAAGTGGGTCACAAAATTTTGAACGCATCGTGGTATGATTCCAGTTTGAGGGGTAGAACTGGAGAAGAAGAACGCTTGAAAGTTGTTCGAACTGCAGCTGCTATAATAAAAAGGTACATACAGAGACAAGCTTACGACACTAGTTGTTACCCCGCAAGTGATGGTTTCCTTGATGAGGCAGATCAGATGGTCCCTTCTACTCTCTCTGTTTTCTTGGAAGCACTTTTAAGTTCAAGGACCCATTATCCAGTGAAAGCGAAGAAAAGAGAAGTGGCTCTTTCCCATGCCATCATAAGCGCTCTACGCCCTCGTTCCTTTGTTGCTTTGGTGCTTAGAGCTTGGTAAACTTGCTAGCAAATCTTGGGTTCAGTGCCTCATATAATGATGCTAAAATGTTGGAGGTATCTGCCATTCACAAACCTCAACAACTCATACCACCAGGTGTTTTCGGCCAGTATGTGTTTGACAATGCTGAGTATAACGTTGCCACATTAGACGGATTTAAAACATTCCACAGCATGGGCGTACAAAGTGCCTCACCCCAGCACGAATGCTTCCTCCTGCTCTGCCGATAGAGAGGATGAGAACAGTCCCCTCTGTTCAAGACGTTGGCACATTAGGGATCATTTCTCTGGAGATGTACGAAAACATTGGTGAAAATGGGCTAAAGGCAAATGATGTTGAGGACATGAGTGATCGTTACCCTGTTCCAGACTTTCCTTTTCCCAACCTGCCAGATCTCTTATGGATTGCTGGGAAGTGGCTCAAGGTTGAAGACATCCCTGAGTGGAAGGATCACATGCGAGGATTTTATGAAGGAGAGTCTCCAGAAAAGAGCGCTGTACTGCCACTACCATTCATAAATTCACCTCCTAATGACTACAACACAATTTACACAGCCCTGAAATATGCAGCCAACCAGTGCCAACAACCGGGAATGAAGGCATGCTATGTAACTTTTGACCAGCCACTTTACGTTAAGGCCCGTGAAATTGTAGCGAAATGCCACGACGACCCCGTAATGAAATCAGTTGTAAGATTGGGTGGCTTTCACCTATTGGTGTCGTATTTGGGAAGCATTAGCCATATAATGGCTGGAAGCGGTCTGAAAGAAGCTTTGTGTACTGTTTTGCTGCAAATTCAGTAGACAAAATGCTGACTGGACATGTCTTTAACAGGGAAGTATGAGGACACCTGCTTGTACAGACTGTCTTGGCTGAAATTATTCTGAATACTCTACTAGAAGAGAGAAATCACCGAATTGTTGACAAAACCTAAAGATGACACACTCAATCAAGATATGATGAAGCATATTGCTCAATTCGCCCTCCTCCATGAACAAATGAAAACTGCACTTTTATCCTTGAAGGGACATGGACCCACTGCAGTCCTGTGGGCTCAATACTTTCTCATGGTATCCCTTATGAAACAGTTCATCGAAGCAGAACATTCTGGGAACTGGGAAATGCATCTGTGCTCTGTCCAGCAAATGATACCATTCTTTCATGCAAGTGGCCACATGCAGTATGCCAAATGTGCTCATTTATATCTACCGGATGACGCAAGCATGGACGGAGATGAGATTGACGACCCTGACAAGATGACTGCTTCATTGATAAACAACCCTGACACTTTATTGTTTCACTAAAATAAATAAATCCCGATTTTTTGAAATGTTCGTACTTTATCGGCCCCTGAACTCCATAAGTATTAGTCCTACGTAAAAACAGCATAGGACCATTTGTGTAGTAAATTTTATTATCTTTAAGTTTTATTCGAACAACTTGTCGCTACGAGTAATAGTTACTGAGATACAAGCGAAAAACTAAAATAGGGCCCCTATAAAGGGCCCCCCTTCCTCGAGCTCACCCCCACCCATAAGGACTTTTTATTTTCTTGAAATTCAGATACCAAGGAACAACTGTACAAATTTTCAAAACTCCGGGATTTTTTCCTTCGATTTGTCTAATTTTACCGGGCTATATTTCCGTTCGACAGCCCTTTCATCTCGTTCAACTGTCAACAAGGTGCACTCTATCGAGACGCAGCGAGGAGCACACATTGTTGCCAATATGTGAGATACAAAATCACTCTTCATAAAAAAAAAAAAAAAAAATCGGGACGTGTTAGTCTGCAACCATTGTCAAAACTCAATTGATCTGGGCACGTTAGGCTGTGCTGAGCGCAGCTGGCAGGGCACAGTTGACTCAAAACCATTGATCTGGGTGCGTTAGGCTGTAACCATTGTCAAAAACCATTGGATTGGACAAAATGAAGTTTAGAAGGTCGGGGGTAGGCGCAGCTAGCGGGGCACGGTTGACAGAAAACCATCGATCTGGGCACGTTAGGCTGTAACCATTGTGAAAACCACAGTTGTGCGGGAAAAAAAAACAAATTTTTATTTCAGCGGAGATATTGCTTAGTAAATACACAGCAGATAAAATTAAAAAAACACTCATTTCAGCCGAAAGAAAGAAAAAAACACATTTATCACAGAAAAGAAAAATATTGCACACATTTATCACGGAACAGGAAAATAAGTTTAATTATGAAAGAAAAAAAACACTCATTTCAGTGGGAAAAAATCATTACAGAGCGAAATTTTGCACAAACTAGCGTAATTAGAGCGGTGGAAAAAAATAGCTATAGTACCACCTTTATACTTTCATGGCGGAAGTACCTTTTAGTAGGTGGGTGGATATAGTTCTGAAGTTATTTTGATGAACTGATGTACTCTGGCTTCTTGGGGATAATTAGTCTTGAAGAGATGTTCCGCTATGTAGCCCATAAAATGGGCCTTCTTCTTTCCGAAGATTGGAATACTGGATCGCACATTTCTCCACTCCCGTTCAATGTTTTGAGTGTGCACTGAAAGTTGCGGAACGTTGGCAGCCTGCATGGTGCGGATATTTCCGTTGAAGACTTCGCCGCTTCTCTGGGTAGAAACAAATTGCACCTTGTGGTTCACTCGCAGATGTACAAAACCATCATTTTCAAGTGCATTGTACGCAGCCCAGCAGTTCGAAATAAAATTATCGAACCCAGTAATATCCACTGCCAAATTATTTGGAAGAGTGTCTCTGTGTTCCTTTGGGCGACAGGGACGATAAAAAACTTCTTTGTTTTCACGTTCCACGGCACCAAAAACCCACTGTCCTTCTATTGCGCGTCCCATATTATATTTTCTTTTCCCAAATTTTGCCTCGTCAATTTCGACTATTATTCCGGGGCCTCCAATTGGTGACCTGTTTTGGAATAACCAATGCTCACAGACTTCTCAGCAGAAGGAAGACCAGTCTACTATACTATTGGCAGATATTTGCAGTTCGGTACGCATTGTTTGCTGTCGTGGATTGGGAGGATGCACCACAGAACACAGAAATATACTATGTTGCGTACAGGCAACTGAGCTTTGGAAAAAAACGTATCTTCTGTGGCTCTTTTCTTGAAATTGCTAAACCTTTTGGGACGTCCGGGAAGTCTCTTGTTGCATGTTACAGCAAAGTTATGTTTTATCCAGCGAACTTCGACTTCACGCTGGCATTTCGGGCGCGTTAGTGTTTTTGCTATTAAATGGTGTTGTTGCAATAGCTGCAGCAACCTCTTTGGATCATCGTAGAACTGCCGATTGAAATTGCAGATTGTTAGGAGGCAATTTCCACAATCCATGATCAATCAACAATTCAATTGGGTGCACTATCTATGAATCCATTGAGTGGTGCGCACGATTGATGCGCACTAGCGACCGAATTGGACGCTTCTTTGTTTTTCATAGTACCGTAAGCGCAAGGTTTTCAGTACTGTCATGGCACTGTTTTGATAAAGATCGATGAGAACAATGGCGCTGACAGCTGTAATGTTCACTATATAAGTCATGTACCTATTTGGGATGGCTGGGTTGGTCACAGACATCGGAGGAGGGAATATCTACTAAAACATCGCTCCCTGATTTATTTCCCAGCGTTTCATAAGGTATTTTGGCTAATTCATGTATTGTAGAGAATTTTATCGTGCGTTCTACCTTCATTCACCGCTACCCTAGATTCATCACTTCCGAAGCGTAACCAAATATACTTGGTTTAAAATATATTTACCATCAATAAATTAGTAACGGAAGTTTGAAACATTATCAAGTCTCTTGTCTTGACCCACTGCATGCCATTTCAGAAACACAGGGAGGAATAGGAAGATGAGATGTGTGGAGGGATATCTCCAATCTGATGATTAGTATAGTCTGCACTTGCGTAAAAGACTACAATCAAGCCCTTTTCTCTCCACTGCTTTGAGCGAGAGGCCTACAAAAAGCACTATAATCATATTGCATCGTCTTGTAAAATGTGTATATTGTATGTATTCATATATCTTGTTTTATATGTACAATGGAATGCCATACTGTACACTGTATAATTTGTAAATTATATGTAGGCCTACTTGCCTAAAAAAAAAAATGTATTCATATATCTTCATTTTATTTGTTTATTTCCTTCAAACCTTCCTCATTCATCTTATTTTATAAATAAGTTGTTTAAGCTTTGTATATTGGGACTTTGAAAACACTCGCAGGAAAAATAGAATTAAAAAAGAAACACCCGCGGGAGAAAAAATAATTATAACAATGTGATTTACATTTCCACGTGGCGTAGGCAATTATAAAACTAAAATATGGAAACTTTTGTCACATATATATCACATGTAATTAATTTTAGGTTATTTTTCATATATTCCAGTAACTTAATTGGAATTATTTTGTGCTGACTGACTGAAATTTACAATATCAATATTGTCAATAAGGCAACACTGAAAATGGCTTCAAACCTATCTTTATGAAGCTCATTCAGAGTAAAAATATATCCTGGATCCTTCACGAAACAGTGACTGTATTCCAATATGGATAGCTTTGGTGGGCTAATATTTTAACAAAGAGAGCATAACTCTCACAGTACATTGGCACTGCTCGTGATGATATAGCCTTGCAGTGGCCTTACCAGTATGTACTAGCCAAACGTCTTGGTGAGGTGTACCACACCAACTGATAAGCCCAATGGTACACTGAGGTGAAACGCTGGCAATACTGAATTGACCTAGCCGGATCAATTTGCCAGGAATATTTTATTCCATAAAGTGTACATATTGCTGGAAATTTGGATTGGTGAAGCATGTATGGATACGCTTGACCAGCAATACCCTTCAACGAAGGGTCATATTGATGACCATTCACACTACACACTGGCCACATTGTCCACATATATGTTTTGTGGTTCCCAGTAAACATAATATTATAAAACTAAATTAACTAAGTAACAATATATTTTTATAAATTCAAAAGAAATTTTCATTTATTTTTACTCCTATTCTATACTTGTATTGAATAGGTAAATTGTAAAACTGAACACAATTATGTCAATTTTCTGTATCTTTCATTTTTAAATAATTTTATTGGTTTTCATCCTTTATCTGTGGCTTTTAGAGATGCTGGGGTGCTAGAAATTTGCCCTGAAGGAGATATTTAACATGCTAGTGAATCTGCCACAACTCCCTCGCATTTGTGCACCCTCTAATGCCAACTGACTGTGCCAGGATTCGATCCTGCAACCTTGGCCACTGCAGGTGAGAACGTTACCACTGCACCATGCAGCCAGTCACAGTTCATTTTCAATTATGCTTCATAGCTCACACTATTTTCATCACAAAGTCATCCTCTTGTACCCACCATGTGTCAAAACCACTCCCAATACTGCATTCAGCAATTGTAATAGTCTTCAATGATAGCATCTAATAACCATAGAATATAAATTTTCCACTAAGACTTTCAGAGTGTCTGCTGGCCGTGTGGCTCAGCGGTAACGTTCTTGCTTACTGGGCCGTACCTTGCAGGTTCATATCCTGATGCAGTCAGTTGGCATTTGAGGGTGCGCAAATGCGAGGGAGCCGTGTCAGTAGATTTATTGGCATGTTAAAGATCCCCTTTGGGGCAAATCCAGCATCCTGGTGTCTCTAAAAGCCAGAGTAGTTAAAAGGGACGTAAAAACAATAAAATTATTATTATCTTTCAGAGTGTGCCATACACTTATACACAACTGTTTCACGTACATATTATGTGGTGACAGGTAACCTTTCCAACACTGTACGAGTTCTAGCAGATCTTCGCTTTTGCACATAACAGATTGTACCATGTGTTTTAAATATGTCACAAATCAGTTTAAGAGTATTAATCACCATTTTAGGTCCATATTGAATGAATATCCTACTACAATTATTATACTGTTTCCATCTTTTCAGTACTGTTTGTTCATTAATATTTAAATATTTTTAATATTAATAAACAAATAGTATTGAAAAGACTGAAACAGTATAATAATTGTAGTAAAAACCAGTTTGTTGAAGATTCTGTCCAACTCATACCTCCATTGACATTTTATCTTCAGTAACATTAACAAATTTGAAATACCACTTAAAATCATAATTGACTCCTGGCCATTTTGTTCGACTGTCTTAAGTCAAATGATGATCTACAGCTATGTGATTAAGAACATCTACTGAGAGAAAACCATTCTACACATTTCTACCATAATTTGCATCAACTTGATATTGAAATTTTTTAGTCAATCAACACAAAATAATCCCAATTACTGGGAAATGCGAAAAACAACTTGAAAAAAATTATGATTGTGCAATCCGCAACAAATAATTGTAATTGCATGTAATTCTTTTCAGGTTGTTTTTTGCATTTCCCAGTAATTGGGATTATTTTGTGTTGACTGACTGAAAAGTTGCAATATCAATTGTCAATAATGCAACACTGAAAAATGGCTTCAAAGCTATCTATATACACCAACTTGGAAAGAAATTCACAAATATATTAAATTGTGAATAAATTCCTCTGGCAGACTCGATGTATCAATGAACTTTTCTTTTCTCTTACAATACAATATCATCCCAGATATCTACGAAGACACCAAATCTGCTGCAATAAATGGCTACTTAGTTACTTACTTGAATTCAAGGCTTCATGAAATGTTTTCTTGATCTCTTCCACAGTATGAGGCTGGTTTGATTCTAGCTGATTGAATAATTCAGCTACCTCCATGGTCTACACCCAACCATGAAGCCTACAGAAAGTGTGAATTTGGCTTAAGAAAGCTGTCCATGAAATGTGAAAATATATTTTCTCTGCACATGGATCATGGTTACATTTGCCAACATAACCTGAAAGACACAAAGAGGTATATTAAGAGAGGGCCATTCCATCTGAATCTGACAGAATAAAACAAAATTGACTTAGAAATAACTGGATTATAACTTATTTTAACATTTTCCATGTGACAGTTGTGGCTTGTTTTTATGTCACTTTGACCCACCAGTGACAAGATGAATTTAACTTTCGTTAATACCTACTGTCTGTCTGTTAGGTCGTCAGCCAGAAGGCTGGTTGGATCCTCAAAAAGTACCACCGTTAGGTGATGTGGGTGGATAACCACAAACACCCAAGGCAGAGCTATATTGAGGCGTACTAGGCCAGATGAGGAGTGAGGTAGTGTGCCATTGCTTTCCTCACCGAGTCAGAATGGCAATACTAACCTTATGAGTAGAACCTTTCACAGCATCCACAGGCACTGACTGTGCCCTGAATGTCATAACTAAGCACCATCCATACCTCAGTAGCTTCCATATAATCACAGCCATGAGTTAGACTGAGACAGCGGTGAAAAGCCACATTTTACTCTAGCCTGTGCCAACAGACAAATGCAAATGTACTGCATTCATCAAGAGATGGCAAACAGGCCTACTATGAACACCAAATCTATGTTGTGCACACAAGGTGCCAAATGATATGCTGTTCTTTGCAAGGACATACCCAACAGTTAATTTAGGGAATATTCCCCTCCCTCCTAACAATGTGTTCTTTCACCCCCTATGTCCTAGGGCCAGGCAATCCATTTGTTCCTTAATCTGTGGGCTATGGGAGTTATATTGTGCTTGGCAACAAACTAAAATAATGCAATGGAAAAAAAAAAGACATCTATACAGCTGCTTATTTATTGAATTTGAACAGAAATGGAACTTCACTTGGTAATTGTACTGAAGAAATTTAGCTAATTAATTTCATAACAAAGAAAGAAAGAAAAAAAATAACGCTTGCAACCACATATACAGACACGTGTGCATGTAAACTGGCTGATGACCACATGTCCAAGACCCTATATTGTTTTAGATCCCTTATTTGGGGGTGGATCTAAAAGGGAGAGTTGCTGTACTAATTTATGAGGTGGTGCCTAAAGAAGGGTAGCTCCCCTTGACAGGGCAAGCTGACCAGTGTAGTGTGTTGTGGTGTGCTAGGAACTAGGGGGCGTTCCTATAAATAATGTGGTAGTGTTTGAGGGGATGGGACCCACTGCAAAGGGTCGCTGTACTAGTCGCTCAGCTGACTGCTTGTTATATAATCGACTCTGCTCGTATCAGCCAGGTGGCACGCGCTTCACTTGAGCACGCGAGCCGCTGTGAGGAATACAATGACGTCTGAGTTGGCGTTATTACTACGGTGTGTCACGTCTGACTGTGACGGGAGTAAGGAAGGGCGTTGGGATGTAAAGAGGCGTATAACAGTAATGCTAGTGTAGAGTGTGGACCAAGTGTTTTATTGGTCTGTGATATTCTTTGTGTGAGTCCCTTGTAGGGAATGAAATTATGTTTATAATGTGATACAAGTTGTGGGTTGCAGGTTACATAAATAGGAACTCTGAACACGATTGACTGACTCACCTCGGTTGACACCAGCGTAGCTTCGGCCGTCTTGATGGAGCACTGACAATGGAGAGAGAGTTTGACCTCATTAGGACGTCGTTTTATACCTTCTGACGCCCTCCTGTCAGCAATGTATTGGCCCAGTTAGTACTATGTCGCTGAGTGTAATGATTACGTAAGGCTTGAGCTGCTTTATGGAGTAGCAAGCTGTCCTTACAGTATTAATGGATGTTGCCCCGGCTTTCCAAGGGTTGCCATTTTAGGGGATTTAGCCAGATGTTGGGGGGATGGTCTCCAAGGGGTGCATACCCCTGGGATGCTGTACAAGAGTCTTCCTTCATTTGGTCGCGTCCTCGCGAACGGGAACGGAACTGGAAGTTGGGATGTTGACGTAGTGGTCCTGGAAAACCCTCTCGTATCTCCTGGTGGCGTCGTATCGAAGTGTGGGTGTGAGGTGAGCCCGTGTTCAGAGGGGAGGGTTATGGGATTTACATATATATATATACATTGACATTGTGAAAAAAAAAAACAAAGAAAAATTGACATTTGCGGAAGATTTGATTAACATTGGGAAAAAATTGACATTTTGAGAAAAATTGAACATTACAATAAATTCGGTATGTAAAAAAAAATTGCCCTTGCATTTGCTGGCATATTGCTAGTTAAAAAAAAACATGGCCTCTGATGGTGACGTGTCATATATTTGTGCAGGGAGGAAAAACCCAGGGCCGAACGGATGATTGCTTCGCCCGCCCCATCTTAGGGAAAAAATGCTCCCTGCAATAAGAAAGGTAGAAGAAAATAGAAAAATGGGTGTTCCAGGGTATAATTTAAGGGAAATATTCAAAAGTATTTATTTGTGTGGGAAAAACGGAACACCCTGACAAATGGGGAAGTTAGAAGAAGGAAAAATGAAAGAAAACAAATCATACACATGCTGGACATTGGCATATTGGTGAACAAACAAAAATATATATAGTGTATAATTGTAGAAAGTTTATCCTGAAAAATTATAAATTACTATGACCTTATGTCTAGTGGAATAATGGTATACAGGTTATCCTGAAAAATTATAATTTACAATGACCTTATGTCTACTTAATCGCGCTAATCCCTTATAACTATAGTTTTCATGAGGTACCTCGCGTGCACGCTACCCGTCTGTACGTACTCTTGCCGTCTCACGGCTGATTCTGTACGGCCACTTCTTGGTACGGTATAGTGGTCGTACCGCTTGCCTGTATGCTTAATACCTAACCTGTGAAGCATCCTCTGTGGGTGAATGCTTTCACACTTGACAATGAGAGTCACTGCCACAAACCGGTTGCGCCCTCATTGTCGTAATCTGCGTCACATTTTGACGCTTTATGTGTTTTAATTGAGTTGATCTGCCAGTAAGCCTGGTACCCCACAGGCACCAGTCCTGCTGTGCAGATTCATTTTAGAGTGTGTATCTGAAAAAGAAAAATGTGGTGAGTGTTTGCGAGTGTGTCGGGATTAGTGCAAGTTGAAAAAAATAAACAAAAAGTGTACACATCATGGCATGCTGTAGATAATATGCCACTGCTATGTGGCAGTGAAATTCCTGTCACCAGTTTTCTGTATCTGGTGACGATGCCTGTGAAAAAAAAAATGGCGAGGTTTAGAAAAAAAAAACATATTAGTACCGGTTGAAGCTGGTCTTTTACTGAAAAAAAAAACATGATTAATGTTACTTAGCTGCAAGGCCGGGCTTACCCTATACGGTGCCGTAATGCCGTAAATAATATATAGTTGGTCTTACCCCGGTAGCGGAATTGTGGTTACCGGGTGCCGATATATTCCACTTTGATTATTCCTATCTTAATCTAGTATTGTCGGGCTTACCTCGGTAACGGATTTATAGTCACCGAGTGCCGATATATTCTACGGTGATCTATATATATTAAAAAAATGCCTTAAATGTAGGTTTATGTTACCTTATGTCTTACCTTACTTATTTAACTTATTGATAAAATTACTTAACTGTAAAACTATTCTGTATTTACATGCCGAGTGGACCTTATTCTAAAGCCGAAATGTGCTGTGCTATTATTAGCAACAGCTGTCAGTAAATTTGCTTACATCTAAGTGACCTTAACATGGCACTATGACTTAAGTACTAAGATTTAGATGGAGGCTGGCCGCTTGATTTCTCTCGCGGGGGCGCCCTTGTAGTACATTGTCGGGACCGGAACCCAACAATGCCTCGTAGTCCCCTCCGTTTTAATACTATTGTCGACATCTATTCTAGGTCTTAATACTAGTACTAACCTATTCGCAGGCGCCTTACGGTGCCACTAAGCTAACCGTTTCGCCCGCTGTAACTTTCGTGTTCATAACCGTGTGCTGTTCCTATTTGACGTAGGTGAGCCGCCCACTTGGCTCCTGTGAGGGGCGCGCAATGCCCCTCTCTGAATGCCCTCTGGTTGCCCGTTGCGTCGCCATTTATGTGGGCATTGGACAGTGTGGTCCAATGGCATAATATTGTCTTCGCCTTAATCGGCCGTCGCAATCTGCTTTCGCAGTGATATTTGCCTCTATGGGCCGCCGTAGTATGCATTTTCGCATTGATATATAAAGTTGCCTCCATGGGCCGCCGTAGTATGCATTTTCGCATTGATATATAAAGTTGCCTCTATGGGCCGCCGTAGTATGCATTTTCGCATTGATATATAAAGTTGCCTCTATGGGCCGCCGTAGTGTGTTTTGCTCCAACGCACAGGAGTTTTGCTTCCCGCTATGGAAGCCGTGCCTACTTAAATTTAAACTGAACTAGAAGTCTAGTCATAATGGGGTCGTCTCTAGGGATAGCTCCCGAGGCCGGCGCGGAGTGAGCTATTTCTCCCGCCATTCTCAGAAAGTCTCCCTGCAGGTCTTGGCTTCGACGACCGTGGCACAAAGTGGGTTTAGCATCCCTTCCTCCCAGGGGCGGTTTATGCGCACCTAGGATTCCAGAGCTTGCCCGACCAGGCCGCGAATGCTTTGACCTTACGTAGTTCGTCTGTTTGGTCTAGTCGTCAGTTAAGTGAGGTCGCTGCGCTGTCGCGCCAACTGGGGAAGGGTCCACATCGCCTTCCCCATCTCTCAAAGTGTGGTTCTCCTGACCTTTGGCTTACACCGTTGTCAACCATCATACCGTATCAGATTCCTTTGTAAGAGAGAGAAAAAAAAAAATGTGCCGTAACCTGTGTGAAAGGTTCAACCTCTGTGTAAAATGTAAAATATTTCCAGTGTAGCGGGGTTGCAGATCTTCTAAGTACATAGGCTACTTCTGGCCTACCATCGCTATGTCAGCTTCCCAGCAATAATGCCTTCTTTACCTTAATGGAGGTGTTAGTAGGGTCTGTAATGTCAGGTACCCTGTTATTAGGATTTGGGGGTAGTTATTTGTTGAGTGGGCTTAAAGCATGGTAGGAAGGGTTTTGCGCACCTTTGGGTTCCACGTTAGTGGTGGCCTAGAACCGGTGGTGGCACTGGGATGCTTCTATAGTGAGTGGAGTGGGGAGGTAATTCCCGGGATTGCAAAAATACGAAATTTCATGCAGGTTTGATATTAAAATCCCTGGTAATTGGATGGGATACTCATGCATGAGTCTGGATATGAAGTTTCTGCCTTCATGTACGGATAGGTGTAGGATGGGGCATAATACCATATGTTCCTTTCATGCGGGAGAGCTTAAGTACTAAAGCATGGTTAATATGTATCTATGGCCTCCTCCCTCATTTGGAGAGGCGCATTATGCTTCTTTTAATGTTTGCTGAGCCACCTCTAATACTCAGGCGGTGCAACGGGGCTCAAGGCGTAGCTTGCCTGCTCTTTAAACGCATGAAGTCCAACAACCCCAGTGTGTATTTTGTAATGTAGTGTAGCTGTTTATGGTCGTGTAGATGTGGTTGCGTTGTTTATGTTGGGCGTGAGAAGGTTATGGGAGGGGAGTAAGGTGGTACGCTGGTAGCCTGTTCTCCTGTCGTCCTCCCTTGGTCCATGTTGGCTTTCTATCCGCGCCTTGGGATAGTAGGGCTGCATGACCTAATCTGGTCGGCCATTTGCAGTGTAGATGTGGCCAGTGGTCGTAACGCGACTGGTTATGTGCTAGTCATCTGTAATGATTTATTTGGGGAATAGAATCGCGAAAAGAAGTTATTAAGGGGAGGTCCTGTTTCTTCAAAGTCCCTATGTTCGCTCCTAATTGGTGAGTGCGTGTGTGTGTGTGTGTGACTACGTTCCGCTACACCACGCGGACGGTTGGTCTGTTATGAGGCTAAGTCCTAATATGTATCACCTTTGTGGGCAGAAGGCGCCCGTGGCTTGCCAACGTGCCCTTGCGACCGTGCCCTATAGGCCCAAGATAAGTTTCGCTGTGTCACGTCTTGTCCATTGCCAAATGATTTTGCAGTGTGGAGAAAAAAAAATGTATGGCCTTATAATTGTTATGTATGTGTAATTTCACGGTCACAGGCTATACGCAATAGTGTCTCGTCACCGCAGTATTGCAGTGTGAATAGTCTGCAGTCAGCAATTGGTATGTGCAATTCTGCAAGTATGCAAGTGTGGTCATTGTTTTGGATTCCTAGCCTAATGTAGCAATTCGCCCTAGTTAGGTAATGACGTCGTGTGGCCATTGTTCTCTAAGACCTGTGTCTTGCGAAATTTTCCTACCTGTGTTCGTGAAATGTATTCCTCTATGCCTGGTGTAATTCGAAATTTTATGTCTGGCTTTTGGTGGGAGGAAATGTAGTATTCCCTGTTCATGCACTTGTCTGGGCCAATTTCAGTATGATTGGACGCCTGAATAGCTGTTCTCCTTTGCGTCTAAATTTTCACTGGAACTCAGACCCGTGACCTTATGTCATTCTCTGTGTTTTATGTTTGCGTTGTGTGACAGGGCTTGGGGCTTTCCCAGTGTGGTCGTTGCTTGTGTTCCGTGTACCAAAAATACCATTGGATAGTTAGTTTTTGGTACGCGTGTGGTGTGTGGTCATGGGTTCGAATCCGGTTGTCTGTAAAGACTTGGTGGAATCATTTCCGTGCCGCTTATAATATGGCACGTTTCCGTGGCTGTGTAATGCGCATATGAAAGCATGCATACGTGTGTAGAGTTTGTACGTTTTTGAATTCCCCTCGTAGTGTAATTTTGGAAGATATAGGGTCTCTAAATCGGGCGTGAATGATGTGTTGATTTCTGTCCAGTAGGCTTTGGCTCGCTTGTCTGCGTCGAGCAGCCTTGCTCATTGAGGAGTATGTTACAGCTGATACGACGGTGTTGAATTACGATGTTGTGTGCTTTCATTTGTTTCATGCTCTGCCCACGTCCTAGTTTTCTGCACGTGTGTGTGTGTGAACCTGATTGCTGCCTATAATGATTGCTAGCAGTGCCTCTCTCATTGTAGAGAAAAAAAAACTTTGTGGTTTAATATGACCGTTGATTTGTAGCTCATGCGCCAGGGGATTTCCGTTTTACTTGGAATCCAACCCACAGGCCATGGCATTTCATTTCGGAAATCCCATATTCGTTGTACGCGAGTGTGTCTGGTCCGCTAGTCGCGTATTTGGTGACCAGATGCCAGAGGCGATTGTATTGTTTTTCGTTTATGACCCGCTGTTAGTGGGACTGTCCCAATTAGTCTTAGCGTTCTCATTATCCTTATTCTACGACTGGATATTTACTCAACCATATATTCCTGGTATGCAGAAGGTTGCGGGTCTGGAGACCGCCTTTTACCCAGAGTAATTGTTTCCGGCGCCATGAAGGTTGTGTCTCCGGGACAGTTCTGGTGAGTGTTAGGATGGTATCCCGGTTCGGTCAGTGGGCTATTTCTTGGCTTTCTTCCCACGTGTTCCAACGGGACCGTTTCCTTTTCTTTTAGCAGTGTGCCCGCCTTTACGTGTAGGTGTGTGAGCTTTACGTGTGTGATATGCCTTCATCCGGCGGGCGTGAATAGTGTCCTTTATGAGTTTCCTCCCATGGCGCACGTTCACTATATAATTTAGGTCAGATACCTTCCTGCAGACTTTGAAGGGACCTGCCCATCGTGGTAGGAGGAATTCGGACACGTTTTTCTTACGGGCATGATTGGAGACCATGACCAATTGCCCGGGTGTGTATTCCACGGTCTTTCTATTCTGATCGTACCGCTCTTTTTGTTTTTTCTGGGCCTCGGCTATGTTTTTTCTAGCGTCCATGCGGGCTATCTGCAAATGCTCTAGCCGAGCCGCATTGTCTGTGTGGGCGTCCTGTGGGATACATATATTGTCTATGGGACTTCTGGGTGTGTATCCGTGCATTAGGAAGTGTGGAGAGTGTTTCGTAGCCGTAGATACAGAGGTATTATAACTAAAAGTAATGCTTTGCAGATATTCATCCCAGTCTGTTCCTGCGTCCTCTGTAAATTTAGCCAGCGCTATTCCAAGTATTTTGTTCATACTTTCCGTGAGTCCGTTGGTTTGCGGGGAAAAACTCGTGGTAGTGTATGCCTTAATCCTGAGTATCTCCAGAAACTGTTGGAGCACTCTCGAGGTGAAAATAGTACCTCTGTCGGATAATAAGGTTTGGAATAGGCCATATCGTGTAATTATGTCAAATAAAAATTCGGCTATGCTGTTCGTGTCTGCTTTGGGAACAGCCTTTGTAATCATGTATCGTGTGAGATACTCGGTGGCCACCAGGATATATTTATTGCCTTTCTGACTTGTTGTAATGGGGCCTTTCACGTCTATTCCGACTCTGTGAAATAACTCTCCCACGGGAATTGGGTTGAGTAGTCCATGAGGCTTGCCAGGTCTTGTTTTGAATCGTTGGCAGGTGTGACATGTCTTGACAAAGGTATCTATGTCGGCCTTCATGTTTACCCAATAGTACTTGTCACGGATTCTAAGGTAAGTTTTATGCGTACCTAAGTGTGCCCCTGCTATTGGGCTATTATGGTGTCCGATCATGATATTTTCTCTCAATGATTCCGGAACCGCTATAGGTGCGCTATCGTGCATGGCTGTGGGCTTAAATTTCAGTACCCCGTCTTTGTCTAGGAAAAATCGCCTAGACAGCCGTGCTGTCTTGGAGTCCACTTTATCCAAGTCTTCTAGTGCCAATAGAATCTGTTTCAAGTGCGGATCACTTTCTTGCTCCTGTTTGATGTCAACCACCGTCAGGGCAAAGGTGGGCATATCGTCCCAGTCGTGGTCCTTACTGTCATCCGGGGGATCGGCTACTGGCAGCCTAGACAACCCATCTGCGTCTAGGTGTGTAGCGCCTTTCTTGTGTTTGACCACGAAATCATATTCATACAGGCGGAATATAAACCTGTTGAGGCGCGAATTTGGGTTTTTAAATTTGTCCCAAAAAAGCAAGCTCGCGTGGTCAGTCACTACCGTGAACTTGATACCATAGAGGTATACTCTAAAATAGTTCACTCCCCACGAAAATGCCAGCATTTCCCGCTCTGTGGCAGAGTATCTAGTCTCAACGGCCGTTAGCTTCCTGCTAGCGTAGGCGACGGGCCGTTTGCGCCCTTCGGCGTCTTCCTGCAATAGGGCTGCTCCCAACCCATACAGGCTGGCATCCACGTGTAAAAATGTGGGCCTATCACTATGGAAGTGTTGCAGCAATGGAGGTGAGGTCAATAGTTGCTTCAGTGTGTTGAAGGCATCTATGTGTTCCTGCGTGATGCTGAAGGGCGTTTTTTCACGTGTGAGTTCAGTTAGGGGATGGGCGATGTGTGCAAACCTATAGATATACTTGCGATAGTACGAAGCCAAGCCAATAAAACTGCGCAATTGTTTCAAATTTGTGGGCATTGGGATGCCCGTTATTGCGTCAGTCTTGGCTGGGTCGGGAATAATGCCCTCCCGGTTGACAATATGGCCCAATATGTTAATTTGCTGTCTGGCAAATTGACATTTCGCAGGTTTAAGCCTTAGTTTAGCTTCTCTGATCCTTGCGAAAGCCTCCTCCAAATGTACGATGTGTTCGTCAAAAGTGTTGGAGAAGACCGTTATGTCATCCACGTACACCAATACGGAACGCCATTTAAGCCCTGAAAATGTCTTATCCACTAGCTTTTGGAAGGTTTGGCTGGCGTTACGGAGACCCATCGGTAAACGGGTGTAGGTAAATAGTCCGTTCTCTGTAACGAACGCCAGCTTGTGCCTATCTGGTTCATAGACGGGGATTGAATAGAATCCGCTATAGCAATCCATCGAACTGAACCAGCTAGCTCCACCAAGGGCGTCCAAATAGGTGTCTGCCCTTGGTAGTGGATAACTATCATTTTCGACCAACTTATTGAGCCTCCTGTAGTCAGTACAAAATCGGTGCGATCCGTCCCTCTTTTTGGTCAGCAGAACTGGAGAGGAATAGTTAGAAAGAACTGGAACAATGACCCCTGCCTCGAGCATCTCTGAGATTTGGGCATCGATGGCATGTCTCTCCTTCTGGCTCACTCTGAAGGGAGGCTGGTGTACTGGTCGGTCACTAGTGAGTGTGACGTGGTGTTCAATGAGGTCTGTCACAGCGAGATCCTTCATTGAGTGGGCAAAAATATCTCTGTTGGTCTCCAGGAGCTCCGTGAGCCTTTTATTTTGCTCCGGAGTCAGGTCCTGCGTGTGGTTCTGGTTGGCCGCCTTATCAGTGTGTGTGTTTGTGTATTGGCTGATAGTGTGCAGTGTAGGGGCCTGATGCTCGTGGTTTTCTCGCTCCGCTCGAATCCCATCTCTGTTCCTGGTGTATACCATGGGATGTGTGGTGAGCCTCTGGTCGTGCTTTAAAAGCATCTGACCACTAGCGAAATTTATGCTAGCCTCATATCTAGCGAGAAAATCCATGCCTATTATGGCTGACGCAGAAAGGTGTTCGATAACGAACATGGGGTGCGTTGTGGCAAAATGGTCTATCCTAATATGTATGTTTGCCACTCCCCTGTTTTCTAACGTCTGAGCATTGGCCGCTACCAGCCGGATGTCCCCCGTGACACCTTGTATTTGCGCCTCGGCAATGTGTCGGCTATTAACACAACTTACGGCAGCCCCAGTATCGATTAGGGCCTGCACTCTGTGGCCATTTATGGTGGCGTGTATCGTGAGGGCCGATACCTGAAATCCACTGCCCTGCACCGATGTGTTGTGTAAGATGTACGTTGTTGTTGTTGTTGTTGCCGGAGTGACATTTGTGCTGGGAGGGCATGGATCTGTCCGTTTATCGTACCTAGCACGCTTCGCCTCTCGGCTTACTTCCTGTCCTGAGTACTTTGCCCAGGTCAGCAAAGTGCGTTTGCCAAGTACATTGCCAGCTCCTTTAACCGGTCTTGCTGTGAGACTAGGAGTCTGCTGGCGAACGTTTAGTGTATTAATTGTTCCCAGCCTTTGTGTAGTTGTGTTGTTGTTGGTTTCTTCCTCTCGGGAAGGTGTGTCTGCAAATGTGACCCTGAGCTTGCCTTTGTTAACCCGACTTTTGTTCCAGGCGGTCGCGAGTTCGACTCCTGTTGCTGGCTTCCCCATGCCGAGCGAGCTCGCGTCACGCGCCTGTGTATGGTCAATTCCCCCCCTGTGGTGTGGTGAAGGGGGTGGGGTTTTCTGTTTGGAGGGTGTGGGCGTGTTCTCGGGCTGTTGGCTTCTAATTGTGAGGGGTGTGTAATGTCCCGCCTTAGGGTTTCCTGTGAAAAGTATGTGTAGGTCCCTATTGAATCCCGCAGTTGAGAATAGCGGAGGCGAGTGCACATCCGTATATACATGGATATTGGCTTTGAGCACTTTGCCGAGAGCGGTTACCTCTACGGCACTGCCATAGGTGCCGTCCTTGCCCATGTATTTTTGGTAATCCGCCCCGGTCTGGAATGGGTTTTCCCGCTCGTCCGACACAAAGTCCCGGTACTCTTTCCAGTTGGCCAGGATATGTTTGACCGTCTTCTGTCTGTAGTCCCCATGATAATCCTCGGTATTCCGGATTAGAAAGCTCATGGCCCTAAACAGACAGTTGCCGTCTCCTTGCACGGGGTGTGTTTGGAAACGGTCCGGGGGCGGATCGTCAGCCTTAGTTTTAGCTGGCTGCTTCTTCCCCTTATTCTTACGAGTTTTCTTGGGGGAAGGGCCTTTCTTGTGTTGTGTTGGGGGAGGAACCTCAGCTGCTTCATCAGCTAGCCGAACCTCCCCGTCTAGGCGTTTTTTGAAAATGTGGGTGTACGCCTGCCTGTAATGTATGTGCGCCCCCCCTCGGGGTGGCTGCGCCAACTCCCTGCTTGCGGTGTGTGTTTAGGCGTAGGGAGTATTGCCCCCCTGTCTGTCCTGTGGGGTGTTTCATCCCTGAACTCCCTCGGGTATTCGTCTGGGAGGGGGTAGTGTTCTGGGCCCTTCGTGTGTTTGTCCATGTTGTCCCTTCCTCTAGTGGGTTTTCTTCCTTGTCGGTTATTGCCCTGTTGTCCGTTATTCTGTCTCCGCCAGGGTGGGGTGTATGTCTGCTGCTGCTGGGGCGGGTGTTCCCGTCGGTTCCCCTTTTCCCTATATTGGTCAGCTGCATACCCCTGTCTGGTCGAGGGTGGGTTTTCTCGCTGTTCCCAATTTCCCTTGTACTGCGGGGCTGCATAACCTTGGCTGCGTGGGGGCGGGTTCTCCCGATATTCCCCATTTCCCCTGTACTGCGGGGCAGCATAGCCTTGGCTGCGTGGGGGCGGGTTCTCCCGATATTCCCCATTTCCCCTGTACTGCGGGGCAGCATAGCCTTGGCTGCGTGGGGGCGGGTTTTCCCGATATTCCCCATTTCCCCTGTACTGTGGGGCAGCGTAGGACTGTCTATGTGGTGACGGGCTGTTTCGTCGGGGGATATCGTGGTCGTACTCCTCAGGGTAGTACTCCCGTGTGTACGGAGATGGTGACCGCCTTGAGGGGTATGTCGGCTCTGTGTCCGTGTATGCTATCGGTGAGTACCGAGGAGGGTAGTGTGGCCTATCCTGTGGGGGAGGTGTTGTTGGCCGCTGTGGAGGGTAGTAACTTTCTTCCCTCCCGTAGCGTCTCCTCTCTGTGTACCCCCTGTCCCTCTCAGTATGATAGTGCTCTCGTGTGTCTGCTTGCTCATCCCTTGGCGGTCTCCCGCCCGCTTGGATGGCAGCTATGGTCAGTTTCTCCATCCTGTCCACTAATTCGTCTATTTTGTCATTAGTGTCGTCTTTCCGGGTTTTGAAGTGCAGATCCACGGCTTTTTCCGTAGCCTTTTCCGTGATCTTTCTCCCCTCCTCTATGGTCTTTATGTTATTCAACATATGTTGGACCGTGAGGTTGTTCATGATGCATAGCTTTTCTACTATGGCTGGTCTGAGGCCCTGCATCAACAGCTTGACTTTCTGTTTATTTGTCATTGCTGCATTGTACTTTTCGCACATTATCAATTTAACATTGATGTATGCCTGGGCGCTCTCTTTGGGTCCCTGTGACCTCTGTCTAATCTGGTCATAGAGATCGTCATCGTCTGGTATAAGCTGGAACTCATCCTTCAACATTACCGCGGTTTCCTCCCATGTGGCAGCCTCTAGTGCGTCCTCATGGAGCTCATACCACGTCATGGCCGCCTTTGTGAGGTAGGCAGGAAGGAGCCGTTTTCTAACTTCCTCGCTCCAACCATTGATCCGGGCCGTTCTATTGAAGGCCTTGAGGTATTCCTCGGGATCCTGGCCTTCCCCCGTGAACTTTGTGGGGTGGATCATGGGGTACTCAGTGTGTCTATTCATGTCGTTCTCGGCTGTGTCCCGTTGACTGTGTGTCGAGGTGTTTGGGCTGTTTGGAGGGGAATTAGCCTCGCTTCCCGTGTAGGACACCTGTGTTACGTTACCAGGTGGCTCGTCACCTGATATGCTTGTGCTGATGGCCGGTGTGTTGTCGTACTGTGTGGATTCGACTATGTGTACGGTTCTGTCTAAATCCTGTTTTACTGTCTCCAAAATAGTGTGGATGTCCAGAACTGCTTCTGTCGTGTGACTATTGGCTTTAATAGTGTCTGTTTCTAATAGCTCTGAAATGCGCTCGAGCAGGTTATTGGCTTTCTGCTCTGTGATCTGCAGTTGCTGTAACAATAGGGGATGGAGTGTTGGCAGGCAATCTACCTCACTATCGCTGGATACCGGCGACTCGTGTGTGTATTCACTGGCCTGGGACCGTGTAAAATGTATAACTTGTGCTGCAGCGGCAGGGTGTTGAGCACGGATCTGTGCTGTTTGGAATTCAAGGTCCCTGAGAAGTTGTACTGCAGTCTGGTCAGTTATTAAGTCACCGTTCTTAATCTTTAGCTTCGGCAGGAGTGGGGTCGTACTAGCCGACAAATGGTGTGCAAAGTCTCTTAATGTAGTCCTAAATGTGGACATTTAATAATAAAAAAAAATGTGTGACGCAATATGAGGTTAAAAAATTTTTTTTTTCTCTATTTGCTTGGCTTTTTGCGGTACGGAAGGGGTCGTTTTTCCTACGAGGGCTCGTTGATTGAGTCCCGTTCTACTGTGCGTAGGATGGCGCCTCCACCAGTGTTTTAGATCCCTTATTTGGGGGTGGATCTAAAAGGGAGAGTTGCTGTACTAATTTATGAGGTGGTGCCTAAAGAAGGGTAGCTCCCCTTGACAGGGCAAGCTGACCAGTGTAGTGTGTTGTGGTGTGCTAGGAACTAGGGGGCGTTCCTATAAATAATGTGGTAGTGTTTGAGGGGATGGGACCCACTGCAAAGGGTCGCTGTACTAGTCGCTCAGCTGACTGCTTGTTATATAATCGACTCTGCTCGTATCAGCCAGGTGGCACGCGCTTCACTTGAGCACGCGAGCCGCTGTGAGGAATACAATGACGTCTGAGTTGGCGTTATTACTACGGTGTGTCACGTCTGACTGTGACGGGAGTAAGGAAGGGCGTTGGGATGTAAAGAGGCGTATAACAGTAATGCTAGTGTAGAGTGTGGACCAAGTGTTTTATTGGTCTGTGATATTCTTTGTGTGAGTCCCTTGTAGGGAATGAAATTATGTTTATAATGTGATACAAGTTGTGGGTTGCAGGTTACATAAATAGGAACTCTGAACACGATTGACTGACTCACCTCGGTTGACACCAGCGTAGCTTCGGCCGTCTTGATGGAGCACTGACAATGGAGAGAGAGTTTGACCTCATTAGGACGTCGTTTTATACCTTCTGACGCCCTCCTGTCAGCAATGTATTGGCCCAGTTAGTACTATGTCGCTGAGTGTAATGATTACGTAAGGCTTGAGCTGCTTTATGGAGTAGCAAGCTGTCCTTACAGTATTAATGGATGTTGCCCCGGCTTTCCAAGGGTTGCCATTTTAGGGGATTTAGCCAGATGTTGGGGGGATGGTCTCCAAGGGGTGCATACCCCTGGGATGCTGTACAATATGAAGCAACAACATAACACGAGCACAATTACTGTTACATTTAACACATTCACAGTCATTTTTTCACATGTGTTTTGTAATAATAGAAATAGGCTGCATGAGATGCTAAATGATGTGATCTCTGTGCAGGCACAAACCCATGGGGTGATTCAGGGGATATTCTTCCCCCACTTAAAATTCTGTTTTATGCATTCCATGTTCAACTCTGGAGCCAGTCACTGCATACAACAGTCAACTACTCTCCAGCATTATTATTTTTGATATGTGTAATACATCTGAACAATTGTTCGCCTTTGTCATTGTCGCATCAATAGTAGCTTTTTACTATATGTACTAGCAGAAGTACCCATTCTTCGAACGGTCTTCGGTATTAATAACCAAACGTAATCAATTGCGCTACTGTTGCAATGGTTAGAGACTTGGAACCTGTTTGTCGACAAAGAAAAATGATTAGTTAAAATATGATCTGAAACTAAATTTACCTAATGTGTACTGCCTGACGTGAAAAATAAATTGAAAACCTCGTAAACGAAACACAATACATGTCAAATAAAACTGACCTTCACTGTTGTGCCAAGTCCCCATCCAGAGGAAGACCCCTTTAATAAATTATAAAGGCTTGTGGTGCATGAAAATTCATGTTTCTGAGACACCAATGGCCCAAATTCCTAAAAGAAAAAAACTACCGTATTTCAATTCAGGAATTTTTGAAAATAATGTTTCTGTTAGGAGATATAATAGACCTTCTGTACGACATAACGCACATTTAAGTCGTGTGAAAGAAATCTAGGATACCCCTTGACCCCCTTAAGCGCATTGATGAATTTTACAGTTTTAGTTGATTCTGTAATAACCTTATAGCCATTTGCAAACATTCACAGATATTTAATAAATGGAGTGGATTTACTTCTTGCAGAAATAGATGGAAAGTTGGATGTCACTTTGTCAGATATTGTTGTCATGGTTACTGGCTTGCATTCCTTCATTAGTTTATAAAATGAAATTAGTTTTCTGGGAATATCTCAGAAACTGTTGGTTTTAGAGCCTTAAAATATACTTTTCGGGGACCCTTTACTGCTATTTAGGGGCACCGAGTTTTGTTTCTGACACCAAGGGGCTGAAAATAAGCTTTGTCTCGTCATTGTAGGCCGTAGTATAATAATAATAATTGTAGTAATAATATAACAATATAGGGATAGGGATATAATAGACGTTCCGTACCACATCCGCACGTGTAAATCGCGTGAAAAAAATCTAGAGTACCCCTTGACCCCCTTAAGCGCATTATATGACATTGATGAATTTTACAGCTTATTTTGGTTCCGTTATAACCTTATAGCCGTTTGCAAACTATCTCAGTAATGTAATAAATGGATTTGTATTGAGTCTTACAGCAATAGATGGACCTGTAAGATTCCATTGCCATGGTAACCGGCTTGCATTCTTTCGTTATTGTATTAAATAAAATTAGTTTTCCGGAAATATCTCAAAAACTGTTGGTTTTAGGGCCTTAAAATGTGGTTTTCGTTTCTCACATTGAGGGGCTGAAAATGAGCTTTGTCTCGCCCGTCTACGCCTATTTCAGCAAGTATTTTAAGGGGGTAGGCCCCCTTTTATGAGAGGTACAGAGAAGATTAGTGTCGTGCCTCTGAAGGATATCTGTACCAAATTTTACGTTGATCCACCCAGCCGTTCTCGAGTTATAAGGGAACAACTTTGTCCACAGACCGACAAAAAATTTATTTTTGCGCGCATCCGTCATAAAACAGTCTGAAACGCGTAAATAACGCAGACTTCCGTAAAATTCAGAAAAAACAGACAAACTTTCATTTTTATATATATAGATATTGCAAGTAATGTACTACAGTCAAATACCTGAAAATAAGTATATATTGACATTTTTAATGAATGTAGAACTCGTTTAAAGTCTTCACGACGATACTCAACAACCGGCTACTAGAAGCGGTAGAAGAGAGCATACCAGAATGTCAATTTGGCTTCATGAAGGGAAGGAGCACCCTACAAGCGGTGAAACATTTATTGGAGCAAATAGAAGATACCTTGAGATATCCAGAAGAAAAATACTACGCAGTGTTCGTAGACTTCAAAAAAGCATTTGACGCAATGAACACAGAGATACTGATTGGAAAACTGAAACAAATGACTAATGAGGGAGATCCCCTAGTGAGAACGATTGAATCCTGCCTTCAACGAAACATCATTCAGATAAAAAATAATGTCTAAATCTCTGATAAAATCATACAAACAAGAGGATTCTTACAAGGCGACCCTTTAAGCCCCACGCTGTTTAACATCTACACAGCTGATGTAACAAGCATCATAGAAGAAAATTCAACAACAGATAAAATTCTGTATGCAGACGATATGGTGATAGGATCGAAGAAAATCGAGGATGTTCAAGATACACTACACAGATTAGAGATTTGGGCAAGGATAAATGACATGGACATAAAGAGAAGACAGTACAAATGACATTTCGGAATGGTGGAAAGACAACGGCTAAAAATGCTCTAACACTATTCAATGAAGCTCTTCGGGTTATAGGACACTATAAATATCTAGGAGTTACGATACAGACAACTGTAACTTCCTTCAGTATGCACATCCAGGAGAGAGCAGCAGCAGCTACCAGAGCCTCCTACAATATCCAGAACGTAACAAATTTATCGACGAACATAGCGATGCAATTATTTAAAACTGTAGTGGCGCCAGTCGTTACTTATGGAGTTGCATTAATCTGGGAAAAACTCAAGATAGACGACTTGAAAAGAATTGAAAAAGTAAAGACGATGTTCATGAAACGAGTATTAGGAGTCGCAAAAACAGCGCCATCATGACTAGTTTATGAACTAATGAGGGAGACCTGCTTCATAGAGGATGTTAGACTACAACACTGACTGCCATCTATAAGACCCTACAAGGAACTGGTTAACATTCGAGAAAAAAAGAAAATGGAGATAGAAATGGAGTTCTACACCAACTCAGCAATGATGGATGACGGATGGAAGGAGGAATGCCAGTCCCAGACACATGATATCACAAGAACTGCAATTCACGGATTCCATCACAAAATATACCATAAACCGACAGAACTGTGATAAATATCACATATTGACATGCGTAAAGAGGACAAAATCGCTTACCGATTATAGCAAAGAATAACCTGTTCTTTTAGATATGCTCCTATATGTGTAAATTAATGATCCGCTTGAGCGCACTTTTCTTGTTAATAAAAAAAATATATAAAAATGAAGATACAATGAACTTACATTTCTATAGATTCATACGTAGTATGATAAACTAGACACCGGCCACGGAAGCCTACGAACTAAATAAGCCTCTCTCCTCAAGAACCACACAAGCCGACGGTTGACCATCTTTTCTAGCTGTTTACATCGGCCATTTGTGAGACAAATGGGCATATAGATGCTAATGATCCAGCGTTGGGAATCGGTACTGTTACGGCTGTGAGTTTGTTTCGTCGCTCGCCGCATGAGTCACAACTGCCCCAGGGCTAGGCTGTGCTCTGCCTCAGTGTATTGCGTGCGCCTTATGCAACAGGACTACTAGGACAAATGGATGGTCCAGAATATTCGTGACCTAGCCAGCGATGGAAGCCTCGAGAAGCCGTGAACCCTGGATGGGTCTAGAAGCATTTATTGAGTCACCGGTCTGCTATATAAGAGCGACCTGTCAAGCGGTGTGTGTGTGTTTTACGAGCTAGTGCGAGCGTTTATCCTGAGCGACAGAAGTGTGGTGACTTGCGAAACCCCTAGTGAAGCCGATTCTCTTGACAGCGAGGGAGTGAGAAGCATACAGGGGACTGCCTGTGTTTTGAGCGAGTGTGATTTCACTGAGCGACAGAGGTATTGTGGCGGAGTGCCGTGCGAGTTACGAAATCCAGTGACATTGTTTCCCAGCTCGTGGGCAGCGAAGCAGCGTGTAGCAGGTTATCGTAAGTAACTGTAGTTTGTGTACATAAGGGAGAGGTGCAGGTAGTTTCTGTCAAGGCCACCGGACTCATTAGCACGGATTAACTTCTGTGGTTTGTTGACAAGTGAAAGGGGGCAAGAGCTCTCCATAAGGAAGAGACTTGAGGAAACTGGAGTAAGGTTCTAACTGCTTGTATTTGCTGATGAGTAGTGTATCTTTCTGGCCGCAATAAAGTTAATTATTTCTTTAAAGGAACAATCTGTGTTGTGCTTCAACCCACCGTAATCCAGTTAACAAGTGTCACTAGGGGGGTGGCACGTAACAGTACTATGATCCCCTCTCACCATTGAGATGCAAATTCCCCTTCAATCCATATACGTTTGAAAACGGACAGAACACAGTTGTCCGATACTGGAAATGCAAATATGTTTCAGCATCTGATTATGGATGTTATCCGGTCCAGGATATGTATCCCTGCACAGTTCGTATTCTGTGAATGGTGCATTATAAAACTCCAAAGCAGCAATGGCAAAGGACATGGGGTGTGCCTCTGCATCGCACTTCAAAGCCACAAATGTTGGATCGTAACTCCTGGAGCTGGATATATCAGAGAAGTGGGATCCAATACTGTTGGCAATGGCAAGATGGTTTGTGATGATGTCCCATTCATTAACACTCCGGGTATTGTCAACGATGTCGGGAGACCGGAGATCTGGCGAAGCTTGGTCTACACTTGAGATGAACGAGTATTTATTTATTTATTTATTTATTTATGCTGGTTTACAACAGGGTCGTTAACCCCAATAACAGTAAACCTACAAAATTTTAACAGTAATTCTAATTTTTTTCATAACTTAAATCTAATCTTAAATCTAATATTAGCATCTAAATTAATTACATAATAATATTATTTATAGCTTAACCTTAATGCTGTTACATATTCTACCTTTTTGTTAATTAATTACACTCATGGCAATGTGGTCATAAATACCTTTACAAATTTTTGGAGACTAAGATCGAAGTCTACACTTTTATTACACACTACAGCTTTATTGTAATTACTGCAGAGTCTATAAAGCGGTGAATGTTTGTGTGACATGGTGCATGTTTTCTTATTCCTAAAAGTTGTCCACGTTCTTGAAGATAGACGTGGAACATTGAAATTCAGCAACGATAAAAAATAAGAGTTATCTACCGTAGAATTTACAATCTTGTGTAAGATCTTGGAATCATTTATTTTCCTACGATCTTCCAAAGCAATAATTTTTAGATTATTCGATAAGATTTTATATGGGACCATATATGGGTAATTTCCGCTCATTTTATAATGTATAAATCTGGCGAATCGCTTCTGTACTCCTTCTAGTAATCTTATGTATTTTTTACGCCACGGATTCCACACTACGCTTGCATATTCTAATTTCGCCCTTACGTAAGCATTAAAGAGTGTAATGGCCGTTTTCACCTGCCGAAAAGGTCTTACATTTCTAATGACGAAGCCTAGTGCTCGGTACGCCTCACTTGTTACCTTGTTGATGTGAGGAGCGAAAGTCAAACCTTTATCCAGTTCCACACCAAGGTCACTTACACCATTAACCTCCCGCAGCGTATTCAACCCCAGCTTATACTGGAAACTAACTTTATTCTTCCTTCGGGTAAATGACATTGTGACACATTTCGTTAGATTAAAATTAAGTTTATTTTTCCTACTCCATTCAAAGATGTTGTCCAAGTCATTTTGTAGAAGATAGCAGTCATGAGCAGAGGATACAGGACGGAATATCTTAAAATCATCAGCGTATAGAAGACATTTAGAGTGCTTAATACATTCAGAAATGTCATTGATTGCTATCAGAAACATAATTGGTCCAAGGTTCGATCCCTGGGGAATTCCGGAATTTACGGTATATTCCATTGATGAATTTCCGAGAAAGTATACATATTGCTGTCTACCAGACAGATACGAGCTAAAAAATCGTAAATTTGCTTGTGAAAAACCGAAATTGTTTAATTTTGTCAAAAGAATATCATGATCTATACTATCGAATGCCTTTTCAAAATCCGTGAAAATAGCATCCATCTGTCCTCCGATATCCAACTCAGATGAAACATCGTGGGAGAAATTCATCAGATTTGTGACTGTGGATCTCCGTTGCATGAATCCATGTTGTTGTTCTGATATGGCTGGCGCTACATGAGTAACAATTCTGTCATGTAAGATAAATTCAAATATCTTTGCAACAGCTGATACTATACTCACGGGTCGATAGTTCTTTATTAATGTTTGGTTACCTGATTTTAAAATAGGACAGACGCGAGTTTTTTTTCCAAATATCTGGGAATGTATTTGTACTAATTGCTAGGTTATAAAGGAAATGAAGGGGATCTTTTAAAATCTGTGAGCAACCCTTAATTACGTAAGGGGGTATTTGGTCCGGGCCCGCTGATGTTTTTGGTCTCAGTTTTTTTAACGCTCTATCAATTTCCGCCATTGTTACTTCGCTTATGTGCAGGGTTACTGGCGTATTTGCCTCATCTTGCGATATTCTGTAGGAAGAAGGGTGTTGTGAGTACACCGACTGGAAGTATTTTGCAAAACCCTGAACAACCGCTTCCCCGCTTTTTAGCTCTTCCTCATTGTATTGCATTATAGTACATGTACCATTGGCCCTTCTCCTGCTTTTCACGTACGTCCAAAAATTTTTACAATCACTATTAATGTTATTTTCAACTGTTGTTATATATTCTTTATGAGCTAGTTTGATGTCTGTTTTGGTCTTGTTTCTTAATTGTTTGTATCTCAATTTGCTATATTCAGAGTAGTCTTTTCTTTTTCTGTGGAAGTCTTTATCTTTCAAATCATTAATTATTTGTTTTGTAAACCAAACAGGGTATTTACTGGTTTTAAAAGGCATTAATACCGGGACGGTATTTTGGAAAACTTCGTAAACTTTATCATAAAAAAAATTAACTGCTGAATTTATTTCCATAATTTTGTAGAGATCGTCCCAATTTGTGTCTCTTAAACCGAGGTACAGTTCATCAAATTTAGCTTTTTTAAAATTAAATTTAGTTTGCTCTTTAATTCTGAAGGTGTTTTTGGCTCCATTGAGAGGTACAGTTAAATCCAGTGCGGGATGGTGGGCATCTTCGGCTAAAAGAGGAGTATTATGTCTTACAAGATTTAGGTTTGTGTAGTTAGTGAGTATTAGGTCAAGAGTTCTTCCATTCGAATTCTGAATGTTGTTGTAAGTCTTAAGTTGAAGTAGGTTCATGAAGTGTGTCATCATTAAGGTTTGGATGTTTAGGAATGTCATAGGTTTTTCCTTGACAAAAAAAAAAAAAAAAAACTGTAATTATGCAAGAGTTCAATGTTCCTGATTCTTTTTATGTGGATTTTATAAAGCATATAAATGCATATTTGGGTCATTTTCATAGTTATTGTCATATTTCATCAATATTAATGTTTTAAGGTCATATTTTGGTAATATTTAAGGGGTAGGTGGTGGACTTAAAATAGGTATCCGCTGGCTGCTGCAAGGTTTCTATGCATGCGCTAAACATTAAAAAACTTGCTAATTGTTGCAGAATATCAGAAAATATTTAACTAAGTTAACTAAACTTGGTAGTTTTTTTTAACTTTGGGCATTTTCTTTCTCTTTTACAGGAAATGTGATTTGTGTCACAGTTTTTAATTGGAGAAAAGGTGAAGAATATGCTGCTTCCGTCAGTCTCTTGAAACATTCTGCGATAATAATTTGAGGAAAACATGTTTATCGTAGGCCTATTTATGAAATCAGTGTAGATTTTAATAAGTTTTTAGGATTGAATGTAGAATTATTAATAAAAATAACATCTCACTACATTATTAACACCCTTTTTTAGAAATCCTGTAAATATATTAGATCATATTGTACCTTTTTTGGATCATATTTCAGTATTTTTAGGGCATATTTGCCTGCATATTTCTCGTTTCTTTAGGTCCTAAACATTATCATCATAGAGATGACAAATACTTTTCCCACATTGTTTTCTTACTCTCCCGAATCAGATATCGGTCTTCAGCATGCATCCTTTGGAAGGTGATAAGGTTTGCCATGGTATTTTACCTCTGATAATATTTGAAAGCATGTCGATGATCTTAAATGGCCGTTGCAATCTCGGCTGTCCATCAAGAAACAAGCTTCAGGCAGGAGTTGCCGGATGAGGAAGGTATTGTTTCCTCTGCAGCAGCCAATATACCATTTGTTATGTGAATGGTATGATCGACAGTCTCAAAGGTACCTTTGGGAAAAAACGCACTTGCCAAGAATTCTGGCCGATCAGTCAATGGAGTAGCCATCAATTGGATAACTCGGTGGCTCTCTGGTCGGAAGAGTAAGGATAATTGGGAAAGAGCCACTATTATAAAGGTCGTCGTGCACATCCCACCTTAGCACGACTGCACAAGGTGATATCGACACTTAAAAACGTGCCATGTACAGTACTACAGAGAAGTGCGTAGGTAACCTTGTGTTCAACAAACAGCTGCCTGATCAGCCTCTCAAAATCTCACCCTCTACCACTAGTATTAGTGGAGCCCCCGATGGTGTTGTGGCCATTAACATCTTCCAGAAGGAAAAAAGGAGGGGAAAGCTGAGAGACAAGATCTGCCAGCTGGTTGTAATTCAGTTGAGAATCCTGTGAGATGTATACGTTATATAAGGAAGCTTGCAGTTTTAAGAGACCGTTAATCTCGCAATCATGAGCTATGGGACCTTCATTTTTACGTGGAATCTAAACCACAGAACAGGATAGTTCACTTCGAACATCTCACATGCAATAACCGGGAATTGAACCCAATCCACCATCATGATCCCTATACCGGTATGTTACATACTGTTGCCATTACTAGCAACAAAGTATGAACTGCAACGGCTTCTAACTGAGAATGCAGCGGCACCTGTTCACTGAAGAAACTAGGGTGATCAAGAGTGCAGACACCACTGGCGGCCACACCTCCATCCACCCAGTCTTTAGAGAAGAGTTTGAAGTTCTGCATTGCACTGATATCCAGATTTTATCTATCACTTTAAGAATTTTATTTCTATGTATAGTTAATTGACATTCTGATTTCATCAGTTTTAACGAGTAAATTATGTTTTTTAAAGGAAAAAAGATTCTTTTAAATGAAATAAGTTTTTTTTAAATGTGTTTTATTTTCTAAGACATTGCAAGACTGAAGACTGATGTAGGGTAGTATAGGTGAAGTTGTTGTATTGAATAGATTTAAAGATACGGTATCGTTGTGAATGGATTCTCTCTCTCGTTCTCCTCAACCTGAGGGTTGGTGTGTAGCATGACTGTCTTCATCCAACGACCTCCTATCTTGAGCCAACTGCTTGATTAGTTGATATGGACGTCGCCCTTTAATGCCATCGAGGAACCCTGCTCTTGGTCGTCCTCTTCTAGTCTTCCGTTTCAGTTTCCCTTCAAACAGTGTGGTGCACCATGATGAATGTCGGAGTAAGTGACCAATCCAACTATATCTTCTTTTCGTGATCATTTTCCCTAGACTAATTGTTTCTTCAGCTCTCTTGAGGACTTCATTTGTTAGCCTGTCAGTCCAGGGTACTCTTAACATTTGGTGCCAGCGCCACATTTCAAATGCATTTATTATTTTCTTATCAGCCTTTAATAGAGTCCAGGTTTCAGAGCCATAGGACGCAATGCTCCAAATGAAGCTCTTAATGAAATGCTTTCTCACTAGTAGGGATATAGCCTTGGAGGTCAATAGGCTTCCATTTTTTATTAAAAGTACAAGTCTTCGAGTAAATGTACACTGAAAAAGGTTGATTGCAGGCCCTTGGCTATTCGAGAACGGACGTTTTTGTCACATCTTCCATTAGATGTGATGATGCTTCCCAAATAAATGAACTGATTTACTTGAGCCAATCTTTCTCCTTCCAACCAAATGTAAACATCCTGTTAACCATCCGGAGTACATTTCATTGTCTTGGTTTTTGTTTTGTTAACCTTCATGTTACATTTTAGTATTAGTAGATCGTTCAATTTCTTTAGTGAAGTCTTTATCTCTTTCTTAGTTTCAGCTATGAGAGCTATATCATCAGCGAAACGTATTGTTTGGTAAAGTTGACCATTTATTTTTATTCCATGGGTAGAGGTGGCTGAAAACTCTTTCATTGCTTCTTCTACATACACATTGATTAGTAACAGGGACAGACCACACCCTTGCCTTACTCCTTTTCTTATTTTCTCATTGATTTGCTCTTTCCCTTGATAAATCTGAATACACATTGTACCCATCACAAATGAAATGGCAGAAGTATTAGTAATAAAAGATACACATTTGTTAAGATAATGTGGGACTGCCTAGTTCTGAAGATTTAGGGAAGTAAAACAATCTACAAATTAGATCAAATTGAGCAGCACCCACATTATTTTTACAGAAAAATATGACGTCAATTTTTTTCTCACTTATAAGCCGCACTTCTAATTCACTGGCTTACCATTACAGTGGATAAGTAACATTTCCATATTTTCCTTCCTAGTAATTCAAGTTATCCCCATGGTGTAACTACAATGGTGAGGTGGATCGCTCCCTCTCTCTCGTGCGGATGACGACACAACGGGAGCAGCCTTGACTTGTGGCTAAAGGCGGGAGTCAGGCGCGTGAATCTGCAGTCGATTGAAATAATGATGTTAATGTTGACAGGTGTGTACGTTGCTAGTGAAATTATTGTATTTCAATCTCTGTCAACGGCATAGTAAGGAATGTGCCTTCAATCACCCAAGCAACGGTTCCTTAAAGGTGTTTGTGTTTGCTAACATTCCTCATTTATTGAAACTTGTGAGAAATCATTTGTTAGATTTGTCCGTAATTAGATCAGGGATGTGTACTGCTCAATGGGAAAAAGGTGAGCAAGGAATGTTTTGGAACTACTAATTTGTATGTCTTCTTCTGAACTCACTACTGCGCACAAAATTAGCAGATATCATTCAGACTTAAAGGGACCAGAGAGACAAAGATTTCGGCCTGCAGCTCAAGTACTTTCAAACCAGGTATCAAAGGCTCTTGAATTGTGTGGAGGGAAAGGTTTGATGAAAAACATTGACTGAGAAGAAGCTGCTAGATGTATAAAATTAATAAATGACTGGTTTGGCTAAAAACAAATTTGGGAGTCATTCTGAAAGCCCCCAGGGGATCATAACTTGTGGGACGAGGGTTGGTGACCACGGGACCCCAGCTGAGTCCGGCATTGCTTCCACTTACTTATGCCGGGCTCCTCTTCGTCTTCATTCCTGTCGACCTCTCATGGTCAACTCTTGTTCTCTTCCGACCCCGACGGTTTTCCGAGGCCTAGGGAGTCTCTTCCTTTTCCGCCTCAATTGGCCCTTGTCTCATCTTTCCTGATACCCTCCTTCTGCGAGGGGTCAGCTTTCTTTTTCTTTTCATGTTATCTCCTGCCTTCTGCTCAAGGCCCTCAAGGAGGCAGGGTGTATGTAGCCCCACCACTTCAGGTGCATCCTGGATATTGCTACACCCTCAGTGGCTTACGGCTGGTGAGTTCGGGAGTTGGCGATCCCGAGGGATTCCTGAGCTGGGTCCGTTTTGTCCCTTTTTACCACTGACTTTGGGATGGGCCCTCTCCTCTTTCCTATCCGCCTTTCATGGCTCTCCTTCCTTCCAAGTCCTTCAATCCTCATTATTCGTGGGTTCAGGTCATTTCTTTTCTTCCTGTCCTTTATTTGCCTTATCATTTGTTTGTTTACCATTTCTTCGTTTAGTATGTAAGTCTAGTTTGTATTAGTTATAGTTTTCATTCTCATCTCATCTTTCACTATCACCCAAACCATTCGGGGCCGATAACTTAGATGTTAGACCCCTTAAAACAACAATTATTATCATCATCATCATCCTGAAGGAAATGCATTTGGTACTGATTTTGACAAGCAAATCAGTGTGCTAAATAATGTCAATGAGTTGATAACGTCTATGAAAGTTGACCGACATAAAGCCTTGCTCCCATTTCGAAAAGGAATTCTACTCAGCAACACGTATCTAGTTAACCTTTTTAGATGCTTGAAGCCGATGTACCAAGTCGAGTGCATAATAACTTATCGTCTAAATCAAGATGTTTTGGAGAACCTTCTCACATATATTAGAGGAATGGGAGGCTCCAATGATCACCCATATCCTCTGGATATTAAGTAAACTGTAGATTGAGATGGTACATTTTGGACAAGCCCTCTGCTTCAGTGTTTACTGAGGAGGAGGATATTGACGAAAAGTGTCTGATTAAACCAATGGAAACAGAAACCGATAGGCCTACCTGTTTCTCGCAGACTGCGATAGTGAATGTTGCCAAACAAATTCCTGATATCGTGGATGCTCCTAAGAAAAACTAGTTTCCAGTTTATTTATTGAATCAAATTACGAAACTGTGGAAATGAATATGAGTTTGTTTAAAATGACCGATCATCAGAATGAATTGTTGGATGAATTTGATGTCTCAGATTTTAAAGATGAAATGAACCATGAAGGTTTAAAATACAGTACAGGATATGTAGCACATAGATTCAGGGATAAGTACAAAAATTTGCGAACATTATCTCAAGAACATTGGTTGGTTCCTCAGTGTAGGCGCTACGACAACGCGGTCATGTAGTCCCGTGTACTTTGTATCTCAAGAACATTAACCCAGTAATGAAGGCCCAGATTGGCTCCAGTTTATTTCAAGGGGAAATCGTTTGTATCCCTATAATGAACATATGGAAGTTGAAACAACAATGGGCTCTGAGTTTCATAAATTTCATGACATTTTGCTATCAAATGGTATGTTTATATTCAATGAAGTAACCAGCAGGACCTTGTAAAAATTGCCTCATATTAATATTGCATATGAGGTTATTCACTGTTTAACTCGAACCCGAGCATATATTAGGTTGCTTGACTTAAACAGAAAAATAATTTTCGGCAATTCACAGAGAAAATTGAATCGCAAAATGTGTAAATTCATCAATGTAAGAAAATAGTTGATCTCGTTATTGGACTATTAATATATTTTAGAGGTACGGCGCATTCATAATTACCAACATTATTATCAGAGTTCACAATACAAAGTATATTGACTGTTATAATACATTTTATTTATTAATTATGCCTTCAACTTAAGACCAGAGCCGTGTCAAATACATGTACTTCGTGCTGTGTCACCGAACGCAATGCCCCCGTTGTGACGTCATTCGCACAAGAGAGAGGGAGCGATCCGCCTCACCATTGTAGTTACACCATGGTTATCCCTAAGTTTTAAGGAAGGAAGGAAGCTTGTAGTTTTACGTGACCATTAATCATGTGATCATGAGCCACGGGACGACCTTTTTACGTGGAATCCGAACCACAGGATATGGCATATCACTTCGAAAGTCTCACATGCACTGACCAGGAATCAAACCCAGTTCACCTAGGTGAGAGGCCAACAGCTTGTCCGCTGTGCGAAATTTCTTATTCCTAGGTTTTACCAAATTCAAAGTTTCAAATGCATAATCTATTTCCAGTTTTGTATTATGCAAATTACTCTCCAACACTCGCAACGGCTACTCCCGTACCACATATAGACCGCTTCTATATCACATGCTTTAGACATTCACACATGGTATAGACCAGTGTAGGCCTGCATTTATTATGTTCTAGCTTGAGTAGTTTTAGTTTACTGATGTGGGAGTGATATATCTTTGAAGCTTATGAATGTTGGCTTCCTTTTAAGTATGAATGATCCCTTATCAATGTTTCATTTTCATTTTATAGCAACTGAAATAGTCTCATTTCATTCCACTGGAGTGAGCTCAGTCGTAACTTTCTTCTACTTCCAAGCGGATCTACGGCACACTACTTGATGCTTCCATACGTGGAGAGATAATTTGTACCATAACCTTACCAGTGATATGTTTGCTGATATGATCCGATGAGTATCTGTTTTATTTTCATTGAGTTTGAAGAAGTATTTCCTATCACCACTGGAGTGCGCATAGCCTTAGATTTCTACTGCACTCTAGTGAACCTGTGACTAATGATGATGATGATGATGATAATTGTTGTTTTAAGGGGCCTAACATCTAGGTTATCGGCCCCTAATGATCTGGGTGATAGCGAAAATGAGAATGAAATGGAAACCAGAACGAAAATTATGTGAGACGGAAAATACGTACAAAGAGAAACTCAGATGGAAACAACTCACAGTATGGTCTTACAAAAGGAAATTTGGAACGAAAAGATTCACTAAAGGAATAGATTGAAAAAGACCCACAAAACGTAGGCTAGTTTCAAAATACGTACAAAATGCAATGTAGCGTCGAAATACTTACAAAATGCAACTGAAATTCAAAATACTTACAAAATGCAATTGAAATTGAAAATGCTTACAAAATGTACGGTAGATTCAAACGACTCATGTGGATTGACATTACTTACAAAATGCAATTTAGATTGAAAATACTTGACAAAATGTAATTTAGATTCAAAATACCCACAAAATGCAATTGAGAATCAAAATATGTGCAAAATGCCCAACAAACAAAATGCAATTTAGATTCAAAATTCGTGCGAAATGTGGTTTTGGTTGAAAATACTTACAAAATGCAATTGAAATTCAAAATACTCACTAAAAGGCCCATCTACCTGCATTGAAAGACTTTACTAAAAAGCAATTTAGATTGTCAATCTTTACAAAATGCAATTGAGGTTGAAAACAATCGCGAGATGTAATTTAGATCGAAAAAACATACAAAAAGCAACGTAGATCAAAATGCCTTAAAAAAAAAACGCTAGAAGGGAATTTAGATACACGGTGAACCAAGTAAAAAAACAGTGCGGGAATCTTAGAGAAAAGGAAATATAAGGAAAAGAGGAGAGGGGAGAGAGGAGAAGGTCCGCCCCAAAGGGAAGGGACAAAAGGGGAAAACGGACCCAGCTCAGGAATCCCTCGGGGTCGCCAACTCCCGAACTCACCCGCCGTGAGCCCTGAGGGTGTAGCATTATCGACGGTGCACCAGAAGTGGTGGGGCTACACCCTGCCTCCTTAAGGGCCTTGAGCACAAGGCAGGAGGTAAAAGGAAAAGGAAAAGAAGGCAGACCCCTCACAGAAGGAGGGTATCAGGAAAGATGAGACAAGGGCCAATTAAGGCGGGAAAGTGAAAGACTCCCTAGGCCTCGGATAACCTAATACCGTCGGGGTCGGAAGAGAACAAGAGTTGACCAAGGGAGGTCGACAGGAAAGAAGAGAGAGGAGCCCGGCACATGTGACTAATAACTAGCAATTTCAAATGAATATACCAATAGTAAAATCTGCAAACTTTCAATTGATAGGTATTTAGACTTTATTCAGTGTGCAGAAGTACGACGAGGGGAGACCTGACGCGTGGCAGATGAAATGTGATTTCTTGCAGTAAGATGGGAGAAGATGATATGCGTCAAAATAAATTTGCTCTTTCTCATGAACTGTTGTATCATATTAGGGTGTGCACTCAAAGATTCATTAAACATTTATCTCCAACTTATCCATACATAGTTTCCAAAGCAACAATCTTCTTCATTTTCTTTAGCGTTTGTCCCGCCTAGTGGCAGTGTCCGCTATGTGGGATCGTAGTCTCTATTTCCTTCGGTGTTGGGCTATGACGAGATGAAGATTTACAGCCTTTAGGTCATTGTGCAGTGTATCGGCCCACCGGTGCCTGGGTCACCCTCTGGGCCTCTTTCCAGCCACATCTAGTGCGTAAGCTGCTTTTGCCATTGTGTCGCCCTCTGAACGTAACACATGTCCAAACCATCTCAGACGGTTTTCCTGCATTTTCTTCTGGATTGGTGCAACACCAAAGCAATTTCTAATCTCGTCATTTGAAATATAATCCAGTCTAGTGAATCCTGCTGACCATGTAAGCAGCTTCGTTTCTATGACACATAGGCGACGTTCTGCTACCTTAGTAGCTGGCCAGCACTCCGTGCCATAGAGAGCGACAGGAAGAATGACAGTCCGGTAGATCTTAGATGTGAATGTCTTTTACGAACATATTCCGTGTTGATATAACAATCTATATAGGACAGATGTGTCCACTATTCAACACAATTTACTTTGTTATGAGACAACTTACCTCTTCCGGGACATGTTGTGACGATTCTCTTATGGGTATTTATAGTCGCGGTCGATATTGGTGTTAGGAACACAAGGAAAACTTTATTTAACCAAACTATTGTGTATTCAATAATAACTCACTATCTTCAGAAACTCAAATTCTAACTGCCAACAATCATATCTCTAATCATGGTATCTTATATATTCCATATCTCTACATAACCACATCAATTCTCTTCCTCTATTCTGATCTTTTCCTGCTCAACAATTCCTTATCTTTTCTCTTTCCCTTTATCCCTTTTATCTTCTTTTCATTTTTCTTCTTCTGATCCCTCACTCTCACATCTCCATCTGCCTGACATCTCTTCCTCTTCCTACTCCTACTCCTTCTCTTTGCCTTCCATCTTGTCCTTTTCTCTGTCCACCTAGTATTCCTCGTCATCCTCCCCCACCGCTTCTTCATCTTATCTACTTCCTGTATGTTGTCTTCCTCCTCCTTTATCTGATCCTCCATCCTGTCCTCTATCTCATCCTCCTCTTTCTTTAGTCTTATTCTCCTCCTCCATTTGAGGTTGTCCTCCTTCACCTTGTTCTCTTTCTTGTCCATCCTTTTCATCTTCTTCATTACCACCTTCCAGCTCCCCTCTGATGATTTTCCTGCTTCTTATGCTCTTCTTCATTTAGTTTGTTTTTATTTCCTTTTATTGCAGCCACTCCAGCATCACATACTTCACACATCTCCTCCTCTTGCTCCTCCTTTACAGCCACACTCACAGATTCTACCATCTCACTCAAAGACTCTTTCAAAGATTCCAACTGCTTGGTCACTGACTCTACCTTCTCACACATCTGTTCACTCATCTTGTCGATGCTGGACTGTTTGCTCATCTGTTCACTTATCTTAGTCATCTGCTCCATTAGCATTTTGACCAAATTAGACTCCATATCCGACCAGCGGTCGGAAACTGCTCAAGATGATGATGATGATCCTTCTTCTACTATCAAAACAAATTGAACCTCACTTTCCTAATCTGGCTTGAACTATACTCACGTTATATTACTCACATTTCATCTTAGTAACCATATTTCCTAATTTCCTTGTTCGTGCCAGGCGTTGAGGTGCCATTTGTAACTTGCTCTTTATATTGAAATGCATCAATGAAAGAAGTAGAATACGGGATTCTTAATCTAAGGGGTTGGGGCAATTCTGCGTTAATCGATATCATATTGTAATTTTGAAACATACTGTATGAATTTAATTTGTTAATGCATGAACAATGAAACAGTGTTGGAATGCTGTAAGAGAGTAAAATTATATTCTGATACAAAGCAATAATATCACAGAGTGAGAGTAGTTACAGAAAAAAGAAAGAAAAAGGAAGTCGTGTACGTGAGTTTAAGTTGTAGAACGAAGGTCAAAATACCTTTTTAGAATTAAATGGTATTAGGATTTATTGCCTTTAAAACCAATAATTCTAATTTCAATAAATTCTTCAATTCTAACAAAATTAACAGCACTGATAAATATATGAAATCGGGTGTTTACGAACTTAGATGTAATTCTTGCATATCAAATTACGCGGGACAAACAGGTAGGAGCATACGTACTCGTTATGCTGAGCATGTTTCGGCTGTAAAACCTAGGAAGTTCTCAGCCATGGCAGTACACATGGAAGAAATGGGACATAAGTTCACCGACATAAGCAATGACGTCAAAATCTTGCATTATGCATCTAAGGGCAGCTATATGAACATCTTGGAAAATATTCACATCAATACTTTCCAGAGGTCTAATGAATGCAATAATCTAAACGAAATCAATTTTGAAACTAACAAATTGTTTGATACAATAGCAGATTACTTAAATAATAAAAAATGCAAACCGCCCCCACAAACCCCGCCGCAATAGGTAATATAAACTCACACGTTCCCGATTCTTTCAACTTTTCCCAACTCCACACCCACTCTCCCCTCTCTGGTGCAAACTCACGTCTTACCCCCTCCCCTCTCCGTCACCCTTCCCTGCCACCGCATCAGGCTGATTCACAGCAAGCAAGCAGCTTTGTTATGTCTCAGGCGTGCTCAGTTGAAGTTGACCTCTGTGAGGGTCGTGTTTTTGACAAGGTCATTTAAGTCCGGTAAGTCTTTTTCCGTTTTAATTACCCATATGAATGATTTCCCATACATCAATCATGGAATCACGCACTAACAAAGGCGTTATCTGCTGTTCTTTTTCTTCAGAATATTTGGAGCTATTCAGCAATCCATGTTGAATCTGACGAGGTGTCAACTTGTAAATGTTCCTCATAAGTTTTTATTTTGATCCGGTTAGACGATTTTATAAATATTAAGATTCTTTGGCATTTCAAATCTCTAAAACGTACATCACTCGTTTCAGGTACCAAATACAATAGTAATGAATATTCTATATTGATGCCGCCGACTGTAAGCTAACAATCAACTAAGAAGCCCTGAATTGACGGTCTTCAATTCTCTACCAGCTATCATATTGTACTGTTATCCATGAAGCAACAGTCGTTTCACGACAGCATGTTTTTAAGTGTCCAGATAGGAAACACACTAATACATTTTGTCCTACCTCAAACAACAGGTGTCCATTGACACTAGGCAAATACTGGACTTTTTCAACAAGCCCATACTACATACTGTGAGGTCCATTATTGAACGCAAGAATCGCCATAGAATGGTTACATGTATTTTAGATTTTGAAGACACTTTGAACAATTAAGTGTTTGTGAATAAACAATATTTTAATGTGTCTAATGACACAAATTAAACGCAGGACTGAATGACTGAAAATGCGAGGAGCATTACATGCTTTATTTATGAGTGTTGTTGATATTCTAATTAGAGTATTTCTTAAACTCGTAGTTTTTAATATGTTGTAGTTTTGTAATTGATGATGTGTGTTGTATGTTGTTTTATTGAGGATTTTGAGTGTGTTTTATGATGTTTTAATACCAAAAGAGGGCTGAGGAAGGAGACAGGTTTCCGAAACATGTACCCATAGAGTTTTCTATTAAGTATTGATTCGGCGGGAAATTCAGGTTTTACTTATTATGCCATCTCTTTCTAGGATGACCAATGTCTCTTCTTCCAGTAGGATGATATTCAAAGGCAATCTTCGGTAATACTGAGAACATGGTTTTTCCAATTTACCCTATTTTGGTATATTCTGTCATTCAGTGAGAATATACACTGAAGAAAATGGAAATTGCAACACCATGAAGGCATTGGTCGTTTGTGTTGATTTTCAAGATATGGAATGATGCCATGTAGGTATGTAAATGATCCAAGTTTCAGACCCATTGGATTGTTACTACAGGTCTCCCCACGTGATTGGTCGCGGAGGAATCAACTCCAGTATACGGACTCTGGTGTAGCGTAGTTGACTGGCAGTCTGTGCAGTGAAGTGTTCCCCGTCACACATGCCTCGACGACAGAGAAGAGCACGCTATCAACAACTGTCGCCGTTTGAGAGGGCTCGGATAATTGGGCTGTGTGAGGCTGGATTATCGCTAAGGACTGTCGCTGCACGTGTTGGCCGACAGGCATCTACGGTACAACGTGTATGGCAGCAGTGGTCAAATGAAGGTACCCACACTCGTAGACCTGGCACAGGCCCAGCGCGACAGACAACTGTGAGAGAGGATCACCGCATCATTCGGATGGCCCGGATGGAACCCCACGCAACAGCAGCGCAAATTCGAGCAGCTGTGGCACCCCACGTTACAAAACAAACAGTTGGTAATCGCCTGCGTGCAGCTGGCTTACGATCCCGTGTCCCTGCAGAAGGTGTTCCATTGACCCCACAACAGCGACGTGTAAGACTGGCCCGGTGTCGACAACGATCAAAGTGGGTCGACGAATGGCATAGGGTATTTTTAGTGATGAATCGCGCTTCTGTCTTTCCCGCAATGATCGCCGGAATCGTGTGCGCCGACGTACCGGGGAGAGGGGGCGCCCAGACCTTATTGTAGAGAGGCACACAGGGCCAACACCAAGCATTATGGTCTGGGGAGCTATTGGCTTTAATGTGAAATCACAATTAGTGCTTGTTGAGGGCACTATGACTGCTTGACAGTACGTTGATAGGGTGCTCAATCCAGTGGTTGTCCCTATGATGGCGAACATTGCTAATGGGATGTTTCAGCAGGACAATGCCCGGGTTCACACTGCACGCATCTCCAGAGAAGCTCTCCACGACATCACAACCTTAGAATGGCCCGCCAGAACCCCGGACCTCAGTCCTCTTGAGCATGTGTGGGATATGATGGGTCGACAACTGGCCAACCGTCCTCAGCCACCCACAACTATGGAAAAACTGACCCATGCAGTGCAGCAAGCATGGGCCACAATTCCTCAGGAAGCGATCCAGGGCCTTATTGACTCCATGCCTCGAATTCATCAATGTATTGCAGCTCGTGGTGGGCACATCCTGTATTGATTGTTGTCCAAACTTGTGGACAGAGGGACCTGAAAGTGTAATCATCGAATCACAACCGAACACTCGTCCTGCATGTTCAATTGCAGCAATGTAGCACCACTCCTTCTGGGTGTTGCAATTTCCATTTTCTTCAGTGTATTTAGTTATAGTTTTATTTCTTAATTCCGTACTTTATCTCGAGGGAGTATCCTTTCACTGATCTGAGGAATCTCACTTCAGATGACTGTAATTTATTTCTATGGCTGGTTTTATTCACCCATGTCTCACTTCCGTACATCAAAGTTGGTACAGCCAGTCTTATAGAATTTAAGTCGAGTATACTCTCGTAATTTTCCCCTCAGAATTCAGCGAATTGTCCCACACACAGATTGAAATCGATGAAGCTTTCTCTTCGCCTCGTCATCATCATTAAAAGATAAATCACAACCAAGGTAAATAAAACTTGAAACTTGTTCCACTGGTTGATCATCAATTACTATCTTCGTTCTACCAGGATACTTTCCTTGCCATGCCATTACTTTAGTTTTTGTTTTTGATATCTGAAGATTATAATATTTAGAAATTATATTCAATTTATAGATTGCTTTCTGGAGCTCATCTTCATCGACCTGCAAGATGAACTGATCATAGTATTTATATACCTGTCATAACTCAGTTTTATTCCAGGGTGGACACTTTCCTTCCAGATCTTGACTACTTCATAGATATATATATATTAAAAAGGGTTGGAGAGAGGCTGCATCCTTGTATTACTCCTTGATTAATTAATATTTCTTTGATTAGTTTATGTCCCATATCTATACAATTTTTGTTCTATTGTATATATCTTGGATAACTTGGATCAAATATTTTGGGTATCCGTTTCTTTCCATTATAGCCCATAATTTCTTCCTGTCTATTTTATCAAAAGCCTTTACATAATCAATAAAGGCGATGTAAGTATTTAAGTTAAATTCTCTTCTCTAATATCTGTTTGAGGGTAAATATATTATCTGTACAGGATCTGGTGTTTCTGAATCCACATTGTCCTTCCAATAAGAGATTGTGAGTGATGATCTTGAGCCGGTTATTTATTATTTTAACATATATTTTATACCCAACATTTAGTTAACTTATACCTCGGTAAAAAAAGGCCCCATTTTTGACCAGGAAACACAATGATAGGTTCTCAGATCAAATCATGAGCTGTACAAGTTAGCCAATCAACCCAGAATAGTGAACATCATGAAAGCGAAATGGCTACAATGGGCAGGGCATGTCATCACAATGGACGCTGCCAGAATAGTTCGCCAGGTGTACAAGAAGAAGATTGAAGGCTCGAGGCCCCCTGGAAGACCTAGGAGTAGATGGCAAGATGAGGTGACCTCTGACTGCAGACAGATGGGTATTACTGGATGGGAGAATACTGCGCTGGATAGGAGGAAATGGAGGCAGATAGTGAGAGCGGCACGGGATCATCACGTCCCAGAGAAACCAACGGAGTGAGTGAGAGCGAGCGAGTATACCTCTGTAATTATTGCAAGAACTTCTATCTTCTTTCTTGAAAAGTGAAATTACTTTAGCTTTCCTCCATTCAGCAGGTATGGTTCTCCTTTTCCAGCAAAGATTAATTAAATGCAAGTATCTAAATTTAAGAATCAATCCTTCATATTTAAATAATTCCAAGTTTAATTTATCTAATCCTGGTAATTTTCTAGTTTTGAATGATTTCAAAACCACATTAAGTTGTTCTATATCTATCAAGTCAATACCTTCAACATCATTATCTATGACTATTCTTGACTCTCTACATAATCTTCATTATACCATAATTGTTTATAGTGCTGTATCCATATATGTTCTTCAATTACATTTATATTGGCAGTTTCCCTTTCGTCACTGTTAAGACATTTCATTAATTTATACGCCATTTCTTGTCTACCATGGACATCATCTTCCACAGAACTTCTTAACATATCCCACGATTCTTGCTTTAATTTTCTTGTTATTGACTTAATTTAATTCCTACACCGTTTATATAATTCCTCATTTTCTGTAATCCGATGTTGTAACATTTTTAAATAAGATACAGTGAAACCCCTCAAATCCGAACTAATTGGGGCTGTAGCCTGTTCGGATTTCAATTTGTTCGGATTATCCAAAAAATTTGCATAACCTAACATAACAACAAGCCCTCGTTACGGTATCGGTCTGTACATTGAGCGAGATAGGCTAGAGACAGTGAGGATGAAAAAACTTCGACAGACAATGTGACTTACACTGAAGCTGCATCTGCTCTTGACGTCGCATTGCGCTTCGTAGAACATCACGCTGCAGCCACGCCAAACGATGTCATGTTCATGCGACGCTGGCGCTCAATTGCCACCGCGGGAAGATTTTCATCACTTCGACAATTGAAGATAGCTGTTTTCTAGTGAAAGATTACGTGATATTTTGTGTGTTTCTATTGTTATTTCATTGTTTTTGCAAAGTGATTAACCTGAGGAATTACAATAACCAACTATTCCGTTTTTCAATCCTGGATGAGATAAGTTTGTAGCGTGTTTGTCAGGAATGTTAACTGTACTTCTTTGTTAATTAGGGGCCGATAACCTAGATGTTAGGCCCCTTAAAACAACAATTATCATCATCATCATCATCTTTGTTAATTTCTCAAATAATTATGTAAATTAAGGTTATAATGTCGAATATATAATTGTATTATGACTAAATAATTTTCTCTTTTCTGCGTGTGTTTTTCTAACTTAAAATTGTCGGAAAGAAGTCGTTCGGATTACCCGGGGTTTCGGATTTCCGGGGTTCGGATTTCAGGGGTTTCACTGTATTTGTTTTAGCCTACCAGCTTCTGAAATGTCTTCATTCCACATTTTATGCCCAGTTCTTCTTCTAAATTTCCTTTTCTTTACAATGGCTTCATCTGCTGCTTTCCTTATTGCTGATGTTATAATTTCCCATTCTTTGTTAACATCATTATTTGTTGGAATCTCAGTTAAATACTGTTGTAATCTATTTTGATATGGTTTTCTTATTCCTTCATCTTGTAACAAATATACCTTATAAACCTCCTGATCATTACATACATTTCTATTCAGCCTTCTTCTCCACTTAGCAAGAATTCTAATTTTTGTGATGACCAGGTATAAATCACTGCCTCTATGTACTGAACCCTTATATCATCTGATATAATAATGATCCATATTTTTATTTCTTATATTTGAAAGATAGCAGTAGGAATAAAAGGGCGATTCTGGCACAGGGGCTAATGGGCAAGATGGCCGCCGCGCGCAACCAGCCCTATGTTATTCTTGTGGAGGGGACAGTCATAGCTGGCACAGGGGCTAATGCGCAAGATGGCCGCCACGCTGTCACAGGGGGAGGTCGGCCGTGTAGTTACTGAATGGAATATTTATTATTATTAATTTTATTAGGTAATTATTGATTGATAGCTTGCCACGGTGGGTGAGTGGTTATCGTGTCGGACTACCAACCCCAAGCTTGCAGGTTCGATCTTGGTCGTGGTAAGTGATTTTTGAAAGGCGGCAAAAATTAAGACACGCATGTCATACGATGTTGGCATGTAAAAGAACCCAGGGAGAGGTCGGCTAAGTAGTTGCTAAATGGAATATTTATTATTATTTATTATTATTATTATTATTATTAGGTAATTATTGATTGATCATGTACAATCAAGGTCAGCCTTATATTGCCCCACTTTATGGTGCAGTGGCTAGCATTTCTAGCTGTTACTATGGAGGCTCGGGTTCGAGTCCTGGCTCTGTCAAGAAATTTAATTCTAGGCTGAGGGTTGAAATGGGGTACACTCAACCTTGTGAGGCAAAACTGAAAGGAGCTGGCTTTTGATTCACACCGCAGCCATTCTGCCTAACCCAACTTCACCTAACCTAACCTAACCTTACCTAACCTAACCTAACCAGATCCCACCTTACCTTACCTAACCTAACTTCAAAGTCAGAACGTACAATACATTTATTGTTTTTTATACCCTCATAAATTAGATATAGAGAATGTCCACCACGATTTAGATCCTCGAGCACACTTTTCTGATATATATCATTAAAACGTGTAGAAAGGAATGTCTGAAAATTTTCATTAACACATAATACACATTCACCATACATTGTGTCCACTTTTTGAATGTTAATGATACGGAAAAGAGTATGCATTGGTAATTCAGTGAGCTATTTTCTGTCTAATCAACAGTTCTGCCCCCATAGCATTGAGAATATTTATTGTAGTAGCCTATAAAGAAACAAAAAAAAATCATATCTATTACAGTTTAGCTATAAGTGACCAGAACAACTATAACATTTTATTATAATAAGGAGATTTCCATAATGATAAGAAAAAAATGCTTACCATAATGATGGATTGTGTAAGTAAACGTCTTTTGCTGCTTGATGCCACTACTAAACTGATACCATACCTGCCAACCTCTCAAAATGAAAAATCGGGAGATTCGACGCGGCGGCGGAGGGGGAAGAGCGGGGGGGGGGGGGGGGGGGGTGCAACATAATACATACACAAGCTAAGACATTACAGCAAATATATAAGTTACACTATTAAACTGTACATGACTAATATGATATGACATCCCAGTTTACAAATGTACTTGAGTAATTTTAAATTCTAACTAGTCTATCAAGCAAGCATACATACCTTTCTTTCGACCACACTCAGGCATACAAAACTAGTGACGTATCGAAGATCATATTATTGGTCGTTGTTGCAGGTGACTGTGGCTGATTTTGCCCTCTACAAAAAGGTCTTGCTATATTCTTGCTCAAAACACTTCCCTTTCTGAAGAGACTTCAGAGTTATAAGTTTGTCCAAAGTCTTGTCGGAGAGAGATGACCTGAACTGCGTTCTTTTTTTTCTGACAAGACTGAACATCCTCTCACACTCGGCATTACTTTGCGGAATGGTCAGAATGGAAAGCATAACTTTAGACAATTTGTCATACTTGAGTACCCCACCACTATATTTCATTTGGCCTACCAGTGCCCACTTCACATCAATTCTCTCTTCTTCCTCAATAGATGTTACATCTTCAAGTTGGAAGTTAAAGAATTGGGAATGCACATTTCTGCAAGGATGGCCGATGTTTCAGTTCTGGCTGAGCCATATCTCCCGGCAAATTTTGAGTCTGGGAGCATCTTCCTAAATAAAGGACCAGCATGATCGAAACAATTGACAGGGAGGTTATGTTCAATAATAAACGATGTGAACAATACTTCTGCACGTGTTATACTGTCAGTGTCTTCCTCCTTACACTTGAAATTATCAAGTTTCTTGTTTTTTTCCAACACATTGTACATTGTCTTTATGTTTCTTTGAGCGCACATGTTTTGAAATGTCCCCCTTTCCACCATGCGAGATGCTGAAATCACACCTACAGACACTACAAAATGCAAATATTGCGCCTCTTCTTGACTCAGTTGGGTGCGGAAAGTTATCTTTGTGCACACTTTTAAATGTCACATCATATTTCTTCGCCATATTACCGAGGAACAGACGCAATCACTCAGATCGAAAAATCACAATAGCCTACCGGCATATTATCGCCAACAACATCTAACAAAGTTATACACAAATCATATAATGTCACGTGTGAAAGAGATACAATATTCCGCAGCGTACAACAAACTACCTTTCACCCACAGGTCGTTATGCAAAACATCTAGGAACAAGCGCTGAATTAACCATCGACTATTTCAAACAAAGACGTATTCGAAGCTAACTTTTTATAACAGCAGGACGCGACGCGGGACTCGGGAGTCGGGAGTTGTCGATTATCGATACAGAGCAAAACTGTGGTATCGAGATATAACTTCAAAACACGTAAAATCGATCCGTTCGATAGACGATTGGAGTGTCATCTCGCACATTCAATCCGAAATTACGCGTGGAAATTTTGAAAAATCGGGAGATTTAATACGTTAAGCGGGAGGGCGGGAGAAATGGTCTGAAATCGGGAGTCTCCCGCCTAAATCGGGAGAGTTGGCAGGTATGTGATACTCATACAACAGACAAGTGAGTTCATGTTTCGCTGACGTAATCGTATGTTTCCACGCACTTCCTGTGTGTTGCACGCGCCGTAGTGGCTAAATTTGAAACTAGATGAGATGATTTGCTGACGTAATCGTATGTTCTCCCGCACGCACACGCAGGCCCCTGTGGACGGGTCCTTGAGGACGAGTCCCTGTGGACGGGTCCTTGTTGACGAGCCCTTGTGGACGGGTCCTTGTTGACGGGTCCTTTTTGACTAATCCCTTTAGACCGGTCCCTTTGGACTGGCCCATGACCCCTAATGCTATGAAGAAATTAAACGTTGTTCCACATGAAACGCATGTGAAGAGCCGATTGCTACTATGAATTAACATGTTTTTTTGTTTTGTTTTTGGTTTTACGCATGCGTACTTAGTTTTTTTTTGTAAGCGGGCAGGCTTTTTGAATAATGATTTATAGATGAGTTTGTTTTTAATTACCAAAACATCCAAAACTAATAGGTCATTAGCTTTTTAATATCTCATGAACCAATAAGGCTAGGGACTTGTATGAGAGGTCGTTGGACTTGAGGTGACATTCTGTTTTTGAATGTATTATTTATTTTTTGTCAAAAGGGCCTAACTACACTTTTGTTAATATCTCGCTAACTAATAATCAGAGAGGGTCAAGTGAGGTGTCATGGGCCTCAGGATGGTCAACCCTTTTCCATGACCAACGAATTTACCCAAAAGATCTAATACAGCATGGTCATTGACCTATGATTTTATAAACTAATCATCGGAGAGGGTCAAGTGAGGTGTCATAGGACTTAGAATGGTTAACCCTTTCCCATGACCAATGAATTTACCCCAAAAATCCAAAACAGCAAGGTCATTGACCTAAGATTTTATAAACTAATAATCGAATATCAACATGCGAGGTGTCATAGGACTTAGAATGGTCAACCCTTTCCCATGGTTAATGAATTTACCCAAAATACCAAATACATAAAGGTCATCGACCTGAGATTTTATAAACTAATAATCGGATACGAACATGTGAGATGTTTACCATGCGCGATGAAACATAGCTAGGTAGAGAAAGAATTAGTGTAGGGGCTACATGTATGGTGACTGACAAGTCTTTTACCATTGAAACTTGTTTTCAGATCAAACTGCAGTATAGAGAGAGTATAGGTTGCAGGTATGGGTTAATAAATGAGAAACGGTGTACGCAAACTCTGATTTATCAAGAATTAAGAGTAGACTATCTTTAATTGATTGGTTCAAGATGATAGCTAAAACACAAAAATGCTCAGTGGTTACCAAGACAAAATGGTCGCTACACACATCATCATCATCATCATCATCTTGTACAGTTTCCAGCCCCAGGCTGGGTCTGTTTGGAACATAAGCCTCGCCACTTAGTCCTTTCTTCCCACCACCTCTCCGCTGTCACTCTGGTCCAGTCCTCGCCTCTCTTCTTGACACATTCCTCCACTCCTTTCAGCCATCTATCTCTTGGTCTTCCCCTTGGTCGTTTCTTCTGCATCTGCATCTCATGTATCCTCTTGGGAATCCTCTTCTCATCCATTCTCTTTAAGTGTCCATACCACCTCAGTCTTGACGTCTCAATCCTACCTTGCAAGGGCTCCTCTTTCACCATTTCCCTGACCTTTTCATTCCTCAACCTGTCTCTTCTTGTTACTCCGATCCTACTTCGCAGGAACTTCATTTCACCTGCCTGTATTCTGCTTATGTCTCTTTTCTTCATTGTCCACGTTTCTGAAGCATAGGTCAGTATCGGGATATAGTAGCTTCTGTATAACACTTCCTTGCTTTTTTGTGGGACATCTTTATTCCACACTAAGCTCCTAATGCTTCTCAGAAATGCTTCTGCCTGTCTGCCACGTTCCGTAATCTCTTTGTCATTTCTCCCATTTTCCTCCACTAGACTTCCCAAGTACTTGAGACTTTCCACCTTCTTCAGCTGTCCACCTCCAAGTGTTATCCCACTCATTGGTCTGTCCTTTTTCCTGGTCGTTAACAGGATCTCACATTTACTGATGTTGAACTTCCATCCGTACTCTCCCACTGTTTCTTCCCAAGCCTTCAGTTGCTCCTGAATTTCCTCCTCCTTGTTTCCCCAGACCATGAGATCATCTGCAAACACCATTGCTTTCATCTTATCTTCTCCTATCTTTCCTGCAATCCGTGTCATTACCTCGTCCATAACCACAATAAAGAGAAGGGGTGACAGCGCACTACCCTGTTTCAGGCCACTCATTTGTCTGAACCAGTCTGTTCTTTCCCCTCCAATTTTCACACAACTCACACTTCCACAATACATCTCCTTCACTCTGCCTACAGTCCCTTTTTCCACTCCCATGTTTTCCATTGCTTCCCAAACCTTCTCCCTACACACACTATCATAGGCCTTTTCGATGTCCAGGAAGGCCATCAACAGATCCTCTCCAAATTCATAGTGGTGTTCCTGGAGCTGTCTCACTGAAAATATGAGATCCACTGTTGATCTCCCAGGTCTGAATCCATACTGCTCCTCTCTCAATTTTCTCTCCACTTTGGCTCGTATTCTACTTTCTAATATCTTTTCATATATCTTGGCACAGTGAGATATGAGTGTGACTCCCCTGTAATTTCTGCACTCCTTTCTGCTTCCTTTCTTAAATATTGGGACAATTAATCCTTTCTTCCAATCTTCTGGGGTCTCTTTCTCCTTCCATATCACCCTCATCACACGGTACAGCCACTGTTTCCCAACCTCCCCTGCTGCCTTCACCATTTCAACACTCACTTCATCCACACCCGGTGCCCTTCCTCCTTTCATCTTGTCTATAGCCATCTCCAGTTCTCTCCAAGTCAGGTCCTTTTCCATTCCTGTGTTGTCTTCTCCATCTTCCAATGCATTGTCTTCCTCCCTATGACCATTTGGATTCAGCAAATCCTCAAAGTACTCTTTCCACACTGTCTTGAGTGTCTCTTTGTTGTGTACCTCATTTCCGTTTTTGTCCATCATTACCACATCCTCTCGCAGACCTCTTCTCTTACTTTTGACCATCCCATAAAGTACTTTCTTATTTCCTCTACTGTCTTCCTCCTTCATCTCTGTCCACTTTACCATCCACTTCTTCCTCTCCTCTGCGACAATCTTGTTTGCTTCTTTCTTCTTTATCTTATAATCTTCCCTTGCCAGATCAGTTCTTTCCTGGAACCACACTCTGAAAGCCTTGTTCTTCCTTCCCACAGCTTCTTTTACTCTCTCATTCCACCATGGTGTCTCTTTACACCGCTTTCTGTTGCTTGTTCTTCCACACACTGCCACTGCAGCTTCCACCATTGTGTTTTTGAATTGCTTCCATTCCTCTTCCCCTGTTTTAGGATTGTCTGTTGGCATCCTTTCCCTTATTATCTTCTGGAATTCTTCCTTGACTTCCTTTTCCTTGAGTTTCCATACTTTGATTCTCCTTTCCTGGTACTCTGTCCTCTTGCTATCCTTAACAACTCCCAGGTTCATTACAAGTATTCTGTGGTCGCTATCTAAGGCCTCTGATGGTATTACCTTTATATCTCTGACACTTCTCTTCATTTCCCAGTCGTACAGCATGTAATCTACCAAAGATTTCTTTGTTAAATCACTGCTGTACCACGTTACCTTGTGGCTTTCTTTCTTCCGGAACCAGGAGTTGCCTACCACTAAACCGTTTCTCTTGCAAAAATCCAGCAACTTTCTCCCTTCTTCATTCCTGCTACCCCATCCTTCTGCTCCCAATACATTTTCATATCCTTGCCTTTCACTTCCTACATGTGCATTCAAATCTCCCATGACAATGATGCTCTGACCATTCAACTGCTGTTGTAGCTCCTCCTCAAAGTCTTCCTTCTCTTGAGCTGTACATCCAACTTGAGGGGCATATACCTGGGCTATCTCCAGGCTTCTTTCCTTTACAGTTACTCTGATCTTCGCTACACACAACAAGCTTTAAATACTTGAGGCTAATAATCTATACACACACACACAAACACACTCGCTTGTTCTAAACTAAACTGTGTTGCTGTCAGTGCTCAGACAGTAGGCTGATGACGAAATGCATTGCTAACAGAAATATAATCATTTCCGGTTGTCAAATGTTACCAGCTATCCATTTTTTTTGTGTTGCAGTGGTAAGCACTTTTAGCTCTTGTACTGGTGGTCTTAACTCGATTTCCAGGTCTGAGGCCTAGAACGAGTCGAACTAAGAAAAAAGGGCATGGTGGTGCAGTGGTTAAGCTGTTAGCCTTTTCACCAGGGGTTCGATTTCAGGTTAATATGCATGTCATAAACATATTAAACAAAACAAAACAGAGATAAAGTTTAAAACTGATTACATTTGTGTCTTTTCAAATTATTACTTGGATTACAAATACAAAGGTGAACTGGGTTTGATATACAGTTAATGCTGTCTATCACACACTAGACTGTAAGAAAGCCAAAAGAGCAAAAGGCGTAGGTGGAGCAGTGGTAACATTGCTATATGTAGAGAACTACCTGGCAAAGCTATATCGCATAAACAGTGCAGGATACAATCCAGCAATCAAATTTGTATCTTGTGGAACAGAGAAATGCACTTACGTGAGAAAATGCAAGTTCATGTGTAATATGACCTAACACACGAGTGTTCACCTGTGCACGTGCACGATAAGAGCTAACAAGTCACATTCTGTTTAGTTCGTACGTAACGTTAGGTTACGGCTAATGCACACACCCTAGTACACGAGGCACATGCCATTTGAGAGCAGGTCAAGGGATCTAACTTGGTGGATGGATGTGTTCTAACGAGTCATTTGTAGTTGAAAGAGAATAATACTTGTTCTTAAGATGTTAAAACTGAGGAGATGGTACGTGCAGTACAACGTCTTGTTATTTCCTGTGTCATATTAAAGACATGGCAGAGAGCGCACAGTTCTGTTGCTATGACTAACGCTGGAGTAATTTGAAACCCCAGGTGTTCATCAAGACAATGGGTGAAGATTATACAAAGTTAGCAGTCATTGGATATTACACAGGTGTTCCTTCCGGTGTCATGTTGCTGACATGGCAGAGAGCGCACAGTTCTATTGCTATGGCTAATGCTGCAGTAATTTGAAACCCCAGGTGTTGATCAAGACAATGTGTGATGATCATGCAAAGTCAGCAGTAATTGGATACCACACATCAACATGGACTAAATCATAAACGTGTTGTCATAACCCACAGAAACCTCATTTAAAGATTTTAAATTTTACATTTTAACATTTTACATTTTTGATTTTTAAAATTTTACATATTTTTTTTTTTTTAGATTTTACATTATAAATTTAAGATTTTTTGATTTTTTGATTTTATTTTTTTACATTTTCCTAAAAGAGTAAACTACAAGGTCACATACCTAACCTCATTAAACCTAACTTTACCAAACCTAACTTAAGCTAATCCAAAGGCTAATGCACATACACAAAGTATATAAGGTACATGCAACTATCCTTATGCTAGTCTTATAGGTTACTGTACAACATGATCACTACCCCAAACGGATTTTTTTTTTCATTTTGCTGTTTACACATGTCAATTTTCCAATTTTCCAATTTCCCATTTTCAGTTTTTTTTAATGTCAGTTTTTAGTTTTTCAATTTCATAATATGGAAACGTTGGATTTGGCATTTTGTTGTTTACACATTTATTAATTTCACAATTTCCCATTTACAGTTCTTAAAATGTCAGTTTAAAGTTTTTCAATTTCATTATATAGAAACATGGATTTTTACAATTTGTGTTTTACATGTCATGCAACTATCCTTATGCTAGTCTTATAGGTTACTGTACAACATGATCACTACCCCAACCGGATATTTTTTTTTTTTTTTCATTTTGTTGTTTACAGATATGTCAATTTTCCAATTTCCCATTTTCAGTTTTTTTTAATGTCAGTTTTAAGTTTTTCAATTTCATAATATGGAAACATGGATATTGCATTTTGTTGTTTACACATTTATCGATTTCACAATTTCCCATTTACAGTTCTTAAAATGTCAGTTTGAAGTTTTTCAATTTCATGATATAGAAACATGGATTTTCCAATTTGTTGTTTTCACATTTGTCAATTTAGCCTACCAAATTCCCATTTACAGTTTTTTTAAATTTCAGTTTTTTTTTCTTCTATTTGTCAAAATGGAAACATGGATTTTTCCAATTTGTGTTTTACATGTTCATTTTGCATTAGGAGGGGAGAGAGGTGGGTAGTAATTAAAAATGTGCAAGCAGTGTCCTTTGTTGACAGGTCATTGTTGACGAGTCCTTCTCATACAACAGACAAGTGAGTTCATGTTTCGCATGCATTACCTAAAATGTAATACCATGCAAGTGTTTAACATTTTACAAATTAGCTTATGTATTAGTTTATGTGTGGGGTCTTATGTTGGCATTTTGTGTTGGCTTATTCTGTATATTGGCTTTTATGTTGGCTTTTTGTGTGTTGGCTTTAGTGTTGGTTTATATTTGGCTTTTGTGTTGGCTTATTTGACAAGTTATTTTGTCAATGCATTTAGTTGATTTTTCTCTTGATCTTGGAAAGTATATCAGTCCATTTTATCACAACATAATGCTTACTGCCATGTTTGTAAGCAACAACAACAACTCACTAAACTTTCAAAAAAATCCAAAGTACTCTAAGGTACTCTCAACTCGTACTCTTACCTCTATCCCATGCCTAGTCAAGAATATTATATTTTTTTTTTTTAAAAGGTGAATGGGGAAAGTAGACTATATGTTTCAACTAAAAAAATCAATGTTAACTCTTACACCTACGTTTATCCCATTCTTAGTCGAAAAATATTATATTTTTTTAAATTTTTCTAAAAAAAATTTGAAAACTAATCATCCTATAAAGTCATATATGGACTCAAACCAATGGCTTTTATATCCTTAATCGATAGAACAAAATAAGGAATTTGACATTTTTTCCAAAAATGTTCATTTTAAAAAATGGGGTATATATTGGTAACTAGGAATTTTACAAAAAAAAGTGTGTTTGACATAAATGACAGGTATTTACCCCCTCTACCCACAAACCAAGTCCCAGATCTCTGGGACAAAATCCAAAAATGTTTTAATTGTGAAAGTATGCGATATTTTGAAAACATGTCATTGTAAAAAGTCATATATAGACTCAAACAAATGTTCTTTAAGTTATTTAACGTTAAAACAAAACATTTTTTTAATTTTTCCGAAAAAAGTCCAATTTTCAAAATTGTTTATGGTGGCTTATGATGATGGCTTATGGTGGTGGCTTATGACGGTGGCTTTTGTGGTGGCTTATGGTGGTGGCATATGTTGGTGGCTTATTTTTGGTGGTTTACGTTAATACCTTATTTGTAATGGCTTATTTGACAAGTTATTTTTGTCAATGTATTTAGAGGATTTTTCTCTTGGTCTTGGAAAGTATCTCAACCCTTTTTTTTAATGGTAGCATAATGCTTACCGCCATGTTTGTAAGCAACAACAACACACTAAAATTCCAAGAATCCAAAGTACTCTAAGGTTAATGATTGTCTCTCAACTCCATTCAACGCCTAGTCAAAAACATTATATATTTTTCAAATTTTTCAAAAAAGGTAAATTGGGGAAGTAGGCTATATGTTTAAACTAAAAATCATATCAAATCATATGCTAACTCTAACACCTACGTCTATCCCACTCTCAGTCAAAAAATATAATATTCTTCAAATTTTTCCAAAACAATATTTGGAAAGTAGGCCATATTTTGAAAACTAATCATCCTATAAAGTCATATATAGACTCAAACCAATGGCTTTTATATCCTTAATCGTAAGAACAAAATATGGAATTTGACATTATTTCAAAAAATGTTCATTTTAAAATGGGGCTATATTTTGGAAACTAGGAATTTTACAAAAAGGTTTGTTTAACGTAAATGACAGGTATTTACCCCCACTACCCACAAACCAAGTCCCAGGTCTCTGGGACAAAATAAAAAAATAAAAAGTTCAGTTTGAAAAGTAGGCGATATTTTGAAAACTAATCATCCTAAAAGTCATATATAGACTCAAACCAATGGCTTTTATGTCCTTAATTGGTAGAACAAAACTTAACATTTTTTCAGTTTTTCCAAAAAAGTCCAATTTTCAAAATTGTCTATATTTTGGGAACTAAGAATTTTACAAAAAAGTTTGTTGAACGTAAATGAAAGGTCTTTGCCCCCTCCACCCAAAAAAATAAATTTCAGGTCCCTAGGACAAAAACTGTGCAGTAGTGGGTTTTGAGGGGTTCTATATCCTCCTCCTCCTCACCCTCCTCACAAGATGGCGGCCGTAGCTTAACTTAACCTAACAATTTTTGGAATGCTTTTACTAAAAGCTATAGGCAGTGCTGTAATTTCACGAACTTGTGAAAACTCTGCCCCTCGTGGGAATCGCTTTTCTTAGCTACCGAATCTCTTTACCAGTCATGAAATTCAGTACTTCTTGTACGATATAGAAGAGATTCTTTTTCTCACCATGGGATTCTTGCCAAAACTCATTAATAACTTTCAAAAATGTAACTTGCCTTCGAGGAATTATTGCCGCTCCATTTAACTGTCATTACAGTTCTGGAATCTTCCATTCAAAATATACTTCAAACCGCAAAGAACTTAGCTCAATACCGTCAAATTGCTGGAACCTCAAGTTAAATAGAACCAATAACTGCAACCCACAAACTTTCCAACGCAATAAACTTATTCAAGTTCAAATTAAACTAAGTGTTCTCCATAAACTGCAATAACTTTTCACTTGTTCCATGAACATTCTGTGCTGCAATAGTGAAATTTTCCAATCTATCAACAGACTTTAGTGCAAAATAGTGTCCGTTTAACTATCTACCGCGCCGCGTTTGACTGAGAGCAATAAAACTGGCCAAAATACCTTTTACTAACAAAATTAATTTAAAATCCAAATTTAAGTCAAATTTCTACGAGGCTTCGCTTAGAATTAAGCGCTCTCCCAACTTAGTTCCATTTCCCATATATTCACTCTGCGTCAACATATGTGGCTTAGCCCACATTTTAATATGTATTGTTTTTCCCTTCTAAAACTAGGGAGTTCTACTTTTTCTAATTAGAAAAGAGTTATCTAATTGTTTAATCCAGGCTGCACAAACAGTGACCTGCCCCATTTGAATTTAACATAGTCAATTCTGCGAAAATAGAAGAAGTTGTAGAAACTTCTCATTAATCTCTTTCTTTTTATCCTGCTTGCTCAGGAATTTATAGCCTTTTTGCTTGCCATAAGGGCATTCTACTCTTTTGGTGTTCTACCTAACTAATTTAACAAAATGATACATTAAATTGCAATCATATAATTAACCCAAAGGGTTCAAAACCTTTTATTTATAAGCTTGTTAAACAACCCTTAAGTAGTTTGGACAAATAGGGGTCTCAGACTTCCAAGTTGTTAATCTCGTACTTAAAATTAAAATAGCTAAGTTGTTACTTTAAACTCAAAATAAGATTCTAATAATTGTTAAATAAATTCTTTATTGTTTTCCTCTTTATCTCTCTTGCTAGAATCACGGTTAGGCAGGACCTTCTCTTCCCTGACTCTTCCCCCAAAATTATTGCTTATTTCAAAATAGAAAAGGCAATCTCTAAATCAATAAAAACTTTACCACTTGTTGCGTTTAAAACAAAGCTTCAAATAACAACATTTGCAAAGTTTTTCTTAGCTGTTACAGCTGATTCTAGTCAACCATTGAGGCAAATACAGCTTGCTCCGCCAGCTTCCTATTTGTAGAGACTTCTTCTCTAAACTTGTGTTTTACTCTTCAAAATTTCAGTTTTGTTTAAGTTAGGTCTGAGGGTTTCCTCCGTTCTAAGCTTTTAGTCGGCACCCGGCTGGGTAAAAGCTTAGCCTGCTTTGAATGCAACAATTGGTATTCTCAAAAGATCTTCACTAATAACAGTAAAAAGTATTGTCAAAAGCAATAGAGTTGCTTTATCTCTTCCCACTCTGGGGACATTCGGCTGTTCTGACGGAGATCCAACAGCGCCCAGAAATAAAAATTATCACAACAAATTCAAATCCTTCTACCATTTTTCATTTCAGTAAAGTCTAACTCTTTTGAAGGGAAACTACAAAAATCCACTTCCTTTCCAATATCTTTGCCTTCTAGCATACTACCTATCCCCATAATACCTGAATACTGGTCTGGGAACTGGGTGAGTTAGCTGTGGTAGATACGGCGTGACTGCTGGCAATCGCTCACATCCGGGAGGCGAGGAGTTTCGAATCCCCCCGCCGGCAACCTTGAAGATGGTCTTCTGTAGTTTCCCATCTTCCTTCCAGGCAAATGCCGGGGTTGGTCCCTAACTATAGGCCACAGCCGCTACCTTCCAACTCCTCGTCCTTACAACCACACTTTCCTCCCCAGACAACACTTCACACGTGACGGAACTTGTAGCTCACCCATTGTGGTGTCTGCCTCCAAGCAGCTACAAAACTGGCGAGCCGAACATGTCCTCGGACACTCCCGGCACTAAAAGCCATACGCTAAAAAAGAAAAATAATATAAAAAAACTGGCTTGGGAGGGAAAGAGCACTTTATGGTTGCTTGCAGGTGACCTCAGCTCACGCTGCATTTCCCGTTGGCATAGTTCAGCTCCCCAAACCTTTTAGGTACTTAAAAGGCTTTGTGCAGTGGAACCTTTCGCTAAATCCTTATTTTTATTGGTTTTTATTTTATTTTGTGTTGGATTCTCTTCCTTTCTACCTAAAATTGTTTTCACTCCTAAACACACCTCCTTTTTTCTCTCATCTTCCCTTAGGTAGTGTTAATATTCAGTAATAACCTACCAGCTGTACCACATTACCTTGTGGCTCTCTTTCTTCTGGATCCAGGAGTTCCCTACCACTAAACCATTCCTCTTGCAAAGGTACAGCAACTTTCTCCCTTCCTCATTCCTGCTACCTCATACTTCTGCATCCATTACATTTTCATATCCTTGCCTTTCACTTCCTACATGTGCATTCAAATCTCTCATGACTATAATATCTGACATTCAGCTGTTGTTGTGGCTGCTCCTCGAATTCTTCCATCTCTTGAGCTGTACATCCGACTTGAGAGGCATATACCGACTTGCGCTATCTCCAGGCTTCTCTCCTTTATTGTTACTCTGATCTTAATCATCCTGTCACTTATTACCTTTACCTCTTCCTTCATACCATCTCTCACAACTACTCCTACTCCGCTTCTCCCTCCTTCACTGTTCCCACTGCAGTACAACCGGTAACCTTTTCTCAGTTCTCTACAACCTTCTCCTTTCCATCTTGTTTCTGCCAAACCCAGTACATCTAGCTTTCTTCTCTCCATCACATCTACAATCTCCTCCACCTTTCCTGTCAGTGTCTGGATATTTATGGTGCCTATTCATAGTCCATTAACATAGCCGGGTCGTAGTCTTTTGAATCCGTCCTTTCCGAGGCTTGTTCCTGTTTTGAAAGCATGAATAGTATCCACTACTGGCTTGCTAGGCCTATCGTAGCTTCACCAGAGCCCCATCAGCCGTCACTTTTCAGGGTTCCCATAGGGCCTTCACAGCTACCGCAGCGGTCCCGGGATCCACGAAGTCCCCGCTGTACTTCACCCCTACTTCATGCCGTTGCCTGTCTCCCACCACGTGGAGGAGGGGTTGGACTTGTGGGAGACCATTTACGATCAATTAGGTTAAACCATTTTTTTTCCACTTTTTTCATTTGTATTGTCTTCTTTTTCAGTGTATTTACTTATTTGAAATATGTATGTCCTAATATTACTTTTTAGTGGTCCTGAGTAATTTATTATGTAATCAGAAAATTAAGTTATTAGAGGTGAAATTAAAAGTTAATTTTTCACTGCTTATTTCAATCTTTTGGGACTAAAGTTCAAAATTTAATTCGGCAGCATAGGGGTTAATAGTTCATCATTACTCCTTCTCGAAGCAGCAGATGTGACAGGTCAGTTGATGCCATGCAGTGAATAGCTGTGTAGCAGGTAGGCTCTCGATATATTTTGCATGTTATGATGTTATGTCACTTCTGTGCACTGTGCAGCCCAATGGAACAAAAAATACTTTATAATTACATAAACTCACACTTTTTTTGTCATGTTGTACTGAATAAATGGCTGTCTGTTACATTTCTCAAGTCAGCATCTAACATACATGTAGTTTTTTTCCTTTATACTATTTAGCGGCTTCGGTGACGTAGTTGGTAGCATGCTGAGTTTCTATGCCCAAGGTTGCGGGTTCAAACATGGCCGAAGTCGTCTGATTTTTTAAGAGCGTTAAAAATCTCTCAGTATGCCTTCCTTCGGAGGGGAAGTAAAGCCAACGGTACCCGTCATAGATTTATGAATGTAAAATAACCTTCCACTAATTACACTTGTGTGAAGCTAAATTATAGGTTAGATGTGACTAACACTTTTAGGTTCCAACGTTCCTTGCCAGGAGCGGATTGCGGTGGCATCTAGTAACCAAGTTCAGAACTAGTTGTTGACGGTGGCGTTTGGTAGCAAAAGTAAGAACTACTTGAAAATTGAATGTCTGCAGTTCTTACTTGAATTAAAAACAGATAACACACACTAAAACAGCCATCACAAATAACACCGGGTATCAGAGAGATTCCACGGGTACGGGCATGTGAGAAGAAGGGAGGAATCCTACGTGGGGAGGAAGATGCTAGACATGCAAATACAGGGAGTGAGAATGCGAGGCAGAACTAAACGAAGATGGATGGATTGTGTACAGGAGGACCTCAGAGAAAAACAGTTGTCAGAAGAGGGTGTGCATGACCGGGCTAAATAATAATAATATCGTATGGCCTCGGGTGCCTGGTGCAAGCTTTGTTAATTGACACCCAGAGGGTAGCTTGCATGTCGAATTTAATCGTTCCTTTGAACGCTATGAAAGTCAAGGAGGTTAGATATCTAAACTCCTTGACACTACAGCGCTTTCAAGTAGAGAATGGAGGAACTTTGTGTTGGCGGAAAATCCTGAGATTAATTAATTTTGCCATTGAACACGGCCTACTGAATTCAAATGGGTTGTCTAACATGCCAACAACGTATGACATGAGTATCGTGATTTTTGTCGCCTTCAAAAATCACTTACCATGGCCAGGGGCGACCCTGCAATCTTGGGGTTGGTAGTCCGACACTATAACCACTCACCCACCATGGCAAGCTACCGGGCTAAATGGAGGAGAGCTGTCAGAAACATCGACCCCACATAGGAGCGGGAATGATGTAAAGAGAAAGAAGAGAAGAAAGATCAGAGAAATTCCACACACACCCAAAGTACACGGGGCTACATGACTGCGTTTCACAGCCCATAAACTGAGGAAACAACCAAACAACCATCCCGTTACCATTTATTTCACAAATACAAAATCCATGCATAATTCTCCCCTCCCATTCTTAGTAAAGATTTTGAGGAAATAGTGGGTAGAAACTATCCAAGATAAAATAGTATATGTGTCAGAGCACTAAGTTTTTACTTAATTATAAACAATTGCATGAGTAATGCTACTGTGGGTGAGTGGTTATCGTGTCAGACTACCAACCTCAAGCTTGCAGGTTCGCTCCTGGTCGTGGTAAGTGATTTTTGAAAGGCGATAGAAAGTCACGGCACGCATGTCATACGTTGTTGGCATGTTAAAGAACCCATTTGAATTCAGTAGGCCGTGTTCATAAAGGCAAAATTTATCACGGGATTTTCCACGAACACAAAGTTTCTCCTTTCTCTATTAGAAAGCGCTAGTGTCAAGGAGCTTAGATATCCAACCTCCTTGACTTTCATAGTGTTACAAGGAACGACAACATTCGTCATGCAAGCCGTCCTCTGGGCGTCAAATATCAAAGCTTGCACCCTCCACCCAAGGCCATATGATACTGCTCTGTAATTCAGTCTCAAGATATTTTATGCCTTAAATTCCAACAGTATCTACCCAATAACTTTTTTGCCTCAATAGGTGATCCATGATTAACTAGCTTGTTTTTCAACTCAAGTTTATGATTTTGTACTGATTCAATGTATGCTCCAACAGACCATATACTGTCAAGTATAAGAGTGTTTGTTTGTAGATTACTTATTGTGTGGATAGCTTTTCTTCTGCTATAAAGAATGATTTCTCCAAGAGTTTCACAACTTTTCTCAGTCAAGCTGCAATATCCATTCAGCTTGAACATATCCAGAAACCAAGAAAGCTTTCTAATTTTTAAGCTCACAGAAAGCGCAATGTCAGCAATGTAAGAGATGCCTGTGAGAATAACACCAGTTACATGCTCAACATATCTCAAAGCAAGAGTAATAATGTCACCAGGAAGACTGGTGATGCTATCTAAATAATTTCACAGATGGACTCGTAGTTCTGCCCCTTAAAACAACAATAACTAACTCACTTGTTCCAAATATTGCACTTTTTGGTAGAGATCAGCTTCATCTATGACCAGGACACCCCTTTCTTTATGGTGTTTACACAAATATGTTGACAATTCCTTCAAAGACTTGTTTAGTCTTCCAAACTCTTCTCCATAAACTTTCTTCAGTCACATTAATCCATACAAAATTTCTTTTCACAGTATTTTAAGAGTGCACTGCTATTTAACATTCATATTCTAGATAAGCATGCTGTATGACGATTTTTCAAAATTCATGTTTCTCAGTTGTGTTTGATAATGTGCCCGAAAAGAAAGAAAAGAAACAAAAAGTCAAGTTGTTTATGATTTCCAAGCCTTCAAATAACTTGCAATTACTCTTCACACTATTTCATGGTACAGGAGCTCTTGTGTTCACATCAAGCTGGTTATCTATGAAGCATTTAACCATTTCCATATTGACAGATATTCCAAAGGACGATATAACCTTTACTAGCACCAACACTTGGGTAAAACAAGGCTTTCAAAACGAGTGACTGATCTATATATGGTAATGCATACCTGACTTCATGGCAGTAAGGTGCTTCAGAAAACTCTACTATATAGCTGTATCACTGAATCCTGTAAACAGAAATTGAATTTATAATTATTGAAATTTTTATCACCAAGTAATTGCACGATAAATTAAACCATTTCATCATAATTCCAGCCAACTTTCCAGATGGCCTGTCCATAAAATCCCCAAGCAACAAAATACATGGGAAACCGAAAGTACCAAAATGCAGCAATCTTCCTCCTTTCAGATAAGCAGGGTTCTTCAGCATTAATATAAAATGCTACATGTAACTGATGGCATTCTAAGGGACAAAACATTTCACCCGAGTTGATAACAAATATTTTAAAAATGAGATCCATTCACACTGCGTAATTCGTATATGCACAAGACTTCTGCTTCGCAACTGTCGCAACTCATGGTGAAGAACAAATGACAAATGAATGAAAAGGGCTATAAAACATATATGTGGGGATTTGTGTGGGAAGGCCATATTCCGGAAAAGACGTACAATTTTAATTGTTGAAACAAGAAAACTGGCATGCTTTCTATTCATTGCCACTGCCAACCTCCGAGCTACAATCACGAGGATCATTATGGTCATCATCTGGACTTACGTCCAACGCAATTGCGATGCTCGTCTTCAAGAAGCTCTTCACAATAATGTTGGTACAATTGGTTGTCACATACCTATCTTCTGATGGTCGACGTGTTTCAATCCTCACTCCTCCGGACAGGAACTTGTCAAAATAGGTCTCTCTCATTTTAATTTCTGTTCTATTTGGATCATGCCAGAATTGGGCATGTCTCATTGACAAGTTGCTATATATTGGAATTCTTATCTGCGACATTTTCCTTGCTCTTGCAAACATTCCCTTCCTGACAAACAATGCGGTTCTTGAATTGGCCACCATTATTAACTGAGGGTATTCACATTTCATCATCATCATCTTGCACAGTTTCCAGCCACTGGCCGGGTCTGTTTGGAACACAAGCCTCTCCAACGTCTTCTGTCTTCCCACCATCTCTCAGCTTCCACCCTTGACCAGTCTTCTCCTCTCTTCTTCACGCTTTCTTCCACCCCCTTCAGCCACCTGTCTCTCGGTCTCTTTCCTTCCCACTTCGTCTCGTGTACTCTCCTGGGTATCCTCTTCTCCTCCATTCGCTTTACATGTCCATACCATCTAAGTCTAGATTTCTCTATACCATCCTGTAATGGTTCCTCCTTCATTAATTCTCTGGTCCTCTCATTTCTTATTCTGTCCATCTTTGTAGCTCCAATACTGCTTCTCAAGAACCTCATCTCACTGGCCTGTATTTTGCTCTTCTCCCTTCCTTTCATAACCCAGGTCTCCGAGGCATACGTCAGGATAGGGACATAGTACTTCCGATATATGATCTTTTTGCTGTTCTGAGGGACATCCTTGCTCCATAACATGCTTCTCACACTCCTCCGAAATGCTTCTGCCTGCCTCCCCCGCTCATTTATTTCTCTATCGTTTCTTCCATTATCTTGTATCAGGCTTCCTAGATACTTGAAACTCTCCACATTTAGATCCCCAAAACATTTTCCAACTTGTGCTATATCTCGCCTTGCAAGTTCCCTATGAAATTTCTCCATAGATATTGTATTTCTTATCATGCTTGTTGCACATGTATTTTCTTCTCTTAAAGTGTATTGTCTGCACATGAAACCCCTTGTTGACTACATCCGGGTCGGCCTCTGTTAGAGTTCCAACCTGAATGAGTTGCTTGGGTGTATGAGCTGGTTAGAAGAGGACAAGTTTTGGTGTCTGGAGGTTGGTGCGAGACAAGACTCTACATTAAGAACAAAGTTCCAAATGGTTCCGCCTCGTCAATACTATTTATTAAAATTTCGTGATACAATTACTTGCCTTTTAACACATGGTACATGTTTCGACGTCTAACACTTATTGACGTCTTCATCAGCCTATTTTAATTAGGCAGCACTTAAAACATGCACTTTATATACTGGATGTAGTTAAATGTGTCACAGTGTATACTTTTAGTGATCTATGTGTGTTTTCATGTACAAATTTTAACTACATCCAGTATATAAAGTGAATGTTTTAAGTGCTGCCCAATTAAAATAGGCTGATGAAGACGTCAATAAGTGTTTGACGTCGAAACATGTACCATGTGTTAAAAGACAAGTGATTGTATCACGAAATTTTAATAAATAGTATTGACGAGGCGGAACCATTTGGAACTTTGTTCTTAATATAATTCAGTCAATACGGGAAAAAATGTGCGACTCAAAAAAAGAAGACTCTACATGCCGAAACGGACCGGTATTTGTGCAGTTTTAACCTCGCTTGTTTTGTTTGCTGTTGTTGCCTTGTCCTGTAGCTTTGGGGGCATTGCCTAGTTTCTTTTCTTTTAATAATAGAAATCTACTTGGGGTTTTGGTCTTGTATGATTCACTCTCAAGATATAACTGAAACACTCCTCTTAAAAATCTGTGTCGTATGATTTAGGTGAGGTGATGAGTAAAATTTGCAGGGTTATAGTGTGATAGAAGACGTAAAACCTGTTCTTATAATTATGTTTGATTTGATTTGCCGTAATGCTATTGTGAATGGGAGTTAATATTTTGGATGAAGGATAGTAGATCATCAGTATTGTTATCTTGTAATTATAGGATAGTTTTGGTGAGGTTGAATTAATTACACTGTTTCGAGAAGGATACATGCAAGTTAGGGTAGTAATCTTGAGTCCATAATAACTTGATCAAGTTTTAGAATTGAGTTGGTATCCAATAAAAAAATTCAGCTGGGTTAAGAAAAAAAGGAATTATTTGAAAGGGTGGTGTCTGAGGGCCGGTTTTACCATCTCCGGGTACACTTGCTGGTAGCTGCACGGGAGGTAAACTATCTGCCAGCATAAAATCCCTGGCAACTTGGATTGCGTTCTACCACGTCCGTATGAGTGGTGGGCAGCTACCCTGAAGTAGACAATGTAATACTAAAGATAGCAGGCCTGCTTTTGTGCAGCGGAGTCGCAGAGCCAATTGCGTGTCCCCATTTTCGATTGCATAAGACTGCCAAATATACTGTATTTAAAATGTATAGGATATGAAATCTCATCAACAGTAAGACCATTTCTCTCTTTAGTCCGAGTTGAGATGTGTCCTATTACTCCCATAACAAAAATCTTTACAATAAGTAAAACCTGAATTTCCCGCCGAATCAATACTTTACTTATAGAAAACTCTATGGGTACATGTTTCGGAGACCCTCTGTCTTCTTCCTCAGCCCTCTTTTGGTACTACAAACATCGTATAACTCATTCAAAATTCCCAATAAAAACAACATAAAACACACATCACAAATTACAAAGACACAACATATTAAAAACTACGAGCTTAAAATACACTAATTAAAATTCAACAACAACCCTAAATAAAGCATGTAATGCTCCTCGCATTTTCAGTCATTCAGTTCTTGTTTAGTTTGTGTCTTTGGACACATTAAAATATTGTTTATGCACAACCATTTATTTTGTTCCAAGTGTCTTCAAACTCTAAAATAAATGTAATTGTTGTTGTTGTTGTTGAATTTTAATTAGTGTATTTTAAGCTCTTAGTTTTTAATATGTTGTGGCTTTGTAATTTGTGATGTTTTTTATGTTGTTTTTATTGGGAATTTTGAATGTGTTATACGATGTTTGTAGTACCAAAAGAGGGCTGAGGAAGGAGACAGAGGGTCTCCGAAACATGTACCCATAGAGTTTTCTATAAGTAAAGTATTGATTCGGCGGGAAATTCAGGTTTTACTTATTGTAAACACGGTCAATACGGAACCTGAAATGAGTGCTGTACCTAATAAACAAAAATCTTTGTCGTAACCTAATGTGGTGGATTCGTCACATCACATTATTATAATATTAACGAACTACTGTAACATTAAAAAGAGTTCATCTTGTTCATAGAGCTTAATATGATACGTACGTAATGATAAGAGTGACTATGCGGTTAGAGTCGATTGCTTCGGAGCATGAGATTTGGAGTTCGATTCCTCTAATAGGAAAGTGTTTTTATCAAGCCTCCGTTCTTATTTGTTACCAGTGCATTAGCGGCTTCGGTGGCGTAGTCGGTAGCATGCTGAACTGCTATGCCCAAGATAGCGGGTTCAAACCCGGCCGAAGTCGTCGGATTTTTTAAGAGCGTTAAAAATCCTTCAGTATGCCTTCCTTCGGAGGGGAAGTAAAGCCGGCGGTCCCATGTCATAGATTTATGGCATGTAAAAGATCCTTTCACAGACTAAACTTGTGTAAAGCAAAATTTGTTAGGTTAGATTTTGACAGAACGCTCTATCAAAGTTCCAACGTTCACCACTAGGTATCATTGATATCTGGTGGCGAAAGTTGGAACTACTTGAAATTGAACGGAACTTGTAGCTCGCCCTTTAGGGTGTCCGCTGGAAGTAGCTACAGACTCAGGCGAGCCGAACATGTCCTCTTACACTCCTGGCACTAAAAGCCATACGATAAATAAATAAATAACCAGTGCATTATTATTCAAATATTGTCAGTTAAAATCATTCGTAGTGAATTTTTCAGTAGGACTGAGATATATACCTATATACAATGTTATAATTCAGCAAGTTAACATTTCCACACCATTGTTTTATTGCATACGGAACGGAACCCTTCCATTTCACATCTTGTTCAAGTCATTGGCACATTAATGTACTGTTATGTTAATAGGATTATTATATTGTGCGAAGTAAAAACGGATGTAGGAGGTGTAAGCCAAGATATACATAGTGAGATCGTGTAGCCTGATATTTCACCACCTCTTTGTTGGCCTGGGTCACGGCAGAGATACAATGATACTGACAATCAAATATTCATCTTCGTATACAGGGAGAAGATCTAAAATGCCCACAAAACCATCCATAATAAGGCGAACTTTCATTTTTTTAAAATGTTGAATTAAAACATAAGTATGCTTGAAAACCAAGTACGCACTATACCTATTCTAAGTGGTGTTAATTGGTTCTGCTGTATCGATAATAAGGGAGCGGCAGGAAAAAATAAACGCCGAAGGTAGGAATCGAACCTGCCACGTTAAGGTCAACAGAGACCAGCGCTGACCACTAGACCACGCTGACATGCCCTCACTGCAAGTATATAACCAAATGATAACAAGATGAATGCTTCAAATATTACGTTATTTGAAGATGCAAGATACTATTTCTAACATGGAATGTTCATTGCTTTCGTGGCTGTCTTAAACAGAAGACCGCAAATCATCTAAATTATGCATAAGGCAAACGTTCGTCGGCCATTTTGGAGCGTTACCCGGCTGGCAAAGCTCTATCGGCCTCTCAGAGCGGCCGACAGTTTACACCACCCGATAAACAATATCTATCCCGCTGGCAGCACTACCCGCTGATGGTTGAACGGAAATCTCAGTTTATTCCTTTGCCCGGAGATGGTTGAACCGGCCCTAAGGCAAAGATTTTGGAATGGTCAAGGTATGTAATTGAGTAACTGACCAAAACTCCAACAAGCCTGTTATGTTTCCAGTAACTAAGTAAATCCTGCCCCTTGGAGTGTTGACATGTCATATATATTTATTGTGAGGGTAAATTGCAATTGTACATCTGCTATCCTAATTAAATTCGTTCATATTACGCTGTTTATTTATTTGCCAGGCTTCTTAGTTTTCTCTCTAAAACGGACCTCTTTGCAGGGCCCTCCGTCCCTCATGGGTCATGTCCCAGTTGTCTTTCTTCTTTTCCTTATGTAGCAGTTGTATTAGGATAAGAATGGGGATTGCAACACTAAATTACCTGGGGAAATGGGTATACATGTCCGTCGACACCATAACCCATACTCGTATAACCCAATCACACAAGAGTCCAACTGATGGCGTCTATATTTTGCCTTCTGGCATCAGCTTATCGTAGCAATACCAGATCTCGAAGTGTTCTAACCTAACTAACAAAACAGTAGCAGACGATTACACCCCTCATGGTTGTCTTTCTACACATATTTTTAAAACACTTTGTGTGTTTGGTTAGTGGTTTCTAATGCATCTTTCTGTTTGATCAATGAACCGTTTGTGGGTGGCATTGTAGATTTGGTAGTGTTTTGTAGAACCATTTTGGCTTGTGTACTTGGATCTGATGATGCTCTCTTGACAAATGAAACATGTCATCCAATTAAAGCCCCACCAATTGTTAAGAGAATTGTATTAATGTATAAATAATTCACATAACATTTCTTTCAGATACTTCATTTCCCGGTTCCAGTGATCAGGGTCTGGGTGTGAATCAAGGACCTCCTTACTTTTCTGTTTCTCCAACACTCTCGTCCCTCTTCCAGTGCATCCTCAACTTTCACTCCTCTTTTCTCAATGCTCTCCCTCAGTGCATCCATCCACCTCTTCCTTCGCCTTCCCCTATGGGGCCTTCCCGCTACTTTCTCGGTAAATAATCGCTTCGGGACTCTCTCTTCTCCCATTTGCATCATTATATCCATACATTTTAGCTTGTCTTGTAACTTCGGGAATCCTGTTTTCTTATTCCCTTGTTTCTGATTTTGTCTCTGCGGGTCTTTCCAATTATACCTGCAAGGAACTTCATCTCCGCTGCCTGGATTCTACTTTCCTCCAGTTTAGTTATTGTCCACATGCCTACTGCATATGTCAATATAGGTGTGTAATATGTTGAATACAAGATCTTTCTATATTTCTCGGGAACTTCCTGGTTCCACATCAGACCCCGCACACTCTGGTAAAACCCATTTGCTTGTTGGATCCTCTTACCAATTTCCTCATTTATCCCTCCATCATCTGTTAGGACACTCCCTAAGTATTTGAAGCTTTTCACAACTTGTAATGGTCTTTCAGGTAATAGGACGATAAATCGTCACATTCTGCCCAATTCATTTGAGCACTCGTGTTGACCAACTGAAGAGCAATTCTGTCGATTGATTATACAGGCAACAATGAAAAATGGCTTCCAATATTTCTTTCGGTTTACGCCGGTAGCGAACATTAAATCAGTCACACTGAAGTTTTGACCGTCATCTCTATTACCATGTTCCTATGCGAATTTTATCATTTGAAGTCTGAACCTACTATCGGATTTTAGGTAGATTTCATTAGAAAGCTAACTATTGCAATGGGTACCATGTTTCGACTTCCGGAAAATTTCGACATATCTTCGCGTTTCACATCCCCCAGACCCCAAAACCACCGTCAGTTCAAAAGTTTATATATAATTTATGTATATATGTATCTATATACGTATATATATCACTTTCTTGTGGACACGATAACTACAGCAATTTTGCACTAATCACTTTGAAATTTTTACATAATATGTATCCCTATAAAATCTCGGTCGAGTTCGTTAATGGGCACAATCGGTCGACGGGGGTGAAAATGGGGGGCTTTTTTCGAAAAAGTGAAATATCGCTATAACTCTCTTAATATTTGAAATATCGAATCCATTCAAAGTTCATACTATGTGGCGGATAAGGCCCAAAAATTTATGTTTGAAAAGTTTTTTGATAGCACCAACCATTGACCAAAGGGGTGGGAAAAAGTGTTTTTTTCGGGAATCAATCATATCTTTCTTAATAGGCACAATATCAAAACCGTACAAAATGGACAATATTCCCCTAATAATTACCTAAAACTTTTGTCTGAAAGAATTTTTGATATGAACCACCGTTACGCCAAGGGATGAGAAAAATGATTTCGGAATTATAAGAAAATGCCAAGACCCATCAGAGGTTGCCATGGCAACACTACTAAATTGATAAGGGATGAGCCATCAGACGTTGCCATGACAACGCACTTGCACGAGATCACATTGTTTTCTATCTGACTAAGTGTGAAACGGCTTCAGTGACGTAACTGGTAGCATGCTGAACTTCAATGCACAAGGTCGCAGGTTCAATGCCGACCGAAGTCTTCGGATTTTCTAAGAGCGCTATAAATCCCTCAGTATGCTTTCCTTTGGAGGGGAAGTTCCAATGTTCGTTGCGAGTTACTGGTTGTGGTGGCATCTAGTAGCCAAGTTCACAGCTAGGTGTCGCTGATGGTAGTATTAGGTAGCAACATTAGTAACTACTTTGAAATTGACCGTCTGCACTCCTCACCTGAATTACAGACTACTACAGCCATCACAATCCACGCCGTTTATCAGACAGATTCAACACTCACCCAAAGTACACGGGGTTACATGACCGCATTGCCGCAGCCCCTAAACTGAGGAACCAACGAAAATGTCTGCGGGAGATGAAATTTTGCGTGAAGAAGTAACAGACCGTTACAAGAAGGTTTTCGTCCCCATAAGACAATAAAATGTTTAAAATATGCATAAAATGACGGAAAACAAAGTTAATTAAGCTCCAATTATAAAATACTTTCTCGCAATAAATGAGGTCTGATCCTTCTATGAAAACCTGCATATTCTGCCTATTTTCGCCTATCCCCAAAGTTTGTCCGGTGAAATCTACCTCCGCCTTCCGGCGTGCCGAGAGGACTTTTTTTTTTATTATGGATACTCGAGTTTAGGCCTTAATTACAACCAAACCAACAGACCTATTGAAAAACAAGTTTTACCAATATTTTCCTTGTTTAATTCTGTGTTAGACTATATAAGCCAATTATTTTCAAGTTTATTAATTATATATTTATTTGTGGCTGTATGAAAAATTGTCCGTGTTTTTGACGTCGTTTCTTGGAACCGCTCACTTAAAACTATATACATGGAAAACTACTTGGCTGAGGGTAATGACATTTTTATATGTGATAGGCACAAGTATTGGTAGTGCAAATCTGAAGTTTCAATTTTTTTCAACTACCCGATAAAAAGTTCTTATACTTTTTCTGACGTAACGTTTTCTCAGCCCAGAATAAACGTACAGCAGGCAACTTGGTCGCATTTTGAAGCTCTCATTCGTGATTATCGGAAACTACGACCAATGTACACGTACAGTGTGATAACGAATTTATGAAGAGTAATATTAATGGGAGGTTTTCTGCGTTCCAGCCCCTTGCGATTAAAAGCGCGTGAGCTTGTGAAATCCGGTGCAGCGTTGCCGCGTTAAGTTGCAGTCGTCGCGGCTCGCAACGAACGAACACTGCTTTAAGTTTCCTTTCAACCTTTTTTTTTCTCTCCTCATACAAATTTCATTTTCCATCACCTTTTTCACATAAGGGCTTTAGACCTTGAATGGCAGGTTTAAAAGTGGTTTGTCTTCCTAAATTGGAAATGTCAGACACAATTTTTACGTGGGCTATCTACATTATTTACATAATATCTTTACAATATTTAATTCAGTCAGTATTCTTCGTCTGAAGAATGGCTCTGTTCCGATTAATCAGAACTGCTGGCATTCATGTTAATTATGACCTGCTCGAAATGAGGGACTTTTTCAGACAGGCCATCTATCTCCCAGTAGTGGTCTTCAATTCTTTTAGCGTGTTTAATACATTGTTTTCAGAGTTCAGGAGCAACGGTAAGCAAGGCTTCTCGGCATAAAACATTCATTGCTGCCATACTTCTACCATTTTGTAATATGTTAGCGCAAGTTCGCCCTCAGACAATGGTGGTCTCCGAGGCACTTGGATGTGATGTGGCATATAAGTAGTAAACAAGAAGACTGAAAATAGCATGTGTACATAGCCAGGTGACTCGCATTCCATTACACAACTGCCCGGCAATGCTGCACTCGAATTCACCGGCACACCTGCTATTAATCGCATGGGCCGGAACACACAAAACCTTCCATTAATATTACTCTTCATAAATTCGTCATCACACTGTACGTTTACAGTGGTCGTAGTTTCCGATAATCACGAATGAGAGCTTCAAAATGAGACCAAGTTTCCTGCTGTACGTTTATCCTGGGCTGAGAAAACGTTACGTCAGAAAACGTATAAGGACTTTTTATCGGGTAGTTGAAAACAATTGAAACTTGAGATTTGCACTACCAATACTTGTGCCTGTCACATATAAAAATTTCATAACCCTCAGCCAAGTAGTTTTCCATGTATATAGTTTTAAGTGAGCGGTTCCTAGAAAAGACGTCAAAAACACGGACAATTTTTCATACAACCACAAATAAATAATTAATAAACTTGAAAATAATTGGCTTTAGAGCAGAATTAAACAAGGAAAATATTGGTATAACTCGTTTTTCAATAGGTCTGTTGGTTTGGTTGTAATTAAGGCCTAAACTCGAGTATCCATAATAAAAAATCCTATAGTAGCTGTATAACATCTGCGTTTCTTCATAATTTAATGATTGACCTACACAAGAAAATAATCACACCAAGCAGAGAACAACAATGAAACTTAAAGACAGAATACGGGCACTTGTCACAATGCAACAGGCAGACAAGTACCGAGAATAAAAAAATAACCGCTGCCAAAATGAACAATTACATCATGGGCAAGACGTGTGATATCCAGTGGGTGGAGATTAGACTTAAAATTACTACTACTATTTTATGCCAACGTTAAAAATTAATATTAATATTTTGCATCAATACGGAACCAGAATTCAAATACTAAAATCAAAAATTAATGCGAGATACAGCAAGTGCGAGGATTTTGGAATTTTCAAATTTTAACAACTGGGTGCAAAATATACGCGAGTAAATATGGTACAAAAATGATAACTGTCCAGTTTATCTTACCCCATTTACACAAGGCACAGCAGCATCAGTGAAACTGAAAAAACGCTTGGAGAGGACATGGCTATCCTTGAAAGGTATTTCATCAAGTGGAGACTTAAGCCAAGCTTAACTAAAACTGAGGTATCCTGTTTTCATCTCAACAACAAAATGGCAAACAATGTAATTCAAGTACCCTTTGGAGGAACTATCCTCAGGAATAACAAATTTCCTAAGTATTTGGGCATTACTCTGGATCGCACCCTTTCTTTCAGAAAACACCTCGAGAATACAGCAGCTAAAATAAAAAGTCGCAACAACATCCTCGACAAACTTTGTGGCACATCGTGGGGAGCCTCTGCAGAAACCCTAAGGAGTTCTGCTATAAGTCTTGTCTTTTCTGTGGCTGAATATTGTGCTCCAGTATGGATAAATAGTCCTCATGTGAAACTGATTGATACCCAGCTCAACAATACCATGCGGAAGATCAGCGGAGTCATCAGACCCACTCCCTCTTATTGGCTTCCTGTCCTCAGCCACATTATGCCACCTCACCTGCGGAGAAAAGTCGCTCTTCTCAGAGAATATGACAAGATCATGGCTAATTTGAACCTTCCCATTCACGATGACATCCCAGATCTTCAGAGAGGCAGGCTGAAGTCCAGACATCCGCCAATTGTTTTTGCACAGGAACTAACTGAGAACCAGTTTAATCCATTCAACGAATGGAAAGGAGAGTGGACTCTCAATACTGACCACCTGCTTTGGCCTCTACTTTCCAAAAACAGTCCAGTTCCAGGATTTCACCTCCCAAGGAGGGCATTGACTGCTCTAAATAGGATCCGCACAAATACCGGAATCAGCGCAGAGTCCTTGTTCAGATGGGGCAAAGTTCCGTCCCCCCAGTGTGACTGCGGTGCTCCTTCCCAGTCTATACAACACATTGCATTCGAGTGCAGACTGCGGGCCTATGAAGGTGATCCACTGGACTTTATTCAGGCCACACCTTCTGTGATACTGTGGCTGGATAGTTTGGACTTAAAAATATAGATATGTTGCTGTTTCTTGTCATGTGTATTTATGTATATATTGTATATAGTACTTTCTGTCATCTTTCATTCTTGTTTCTGCATGTAAAAGTCATACGATAAATATAATACACAAGTCTGGGGATGAGGTGCGATGAACTTCAATGTATCACCCGTAATACAGCCAATTATTTAAGCATCACCAGTAATTTTGTGGACCAGGACTATAATTACACATTTGCATTGAAGTGATTGATAAATTAATGACCGATTTATGATAATGGTCGCAATGTAGTAAATGCTATGACGTTAGGAAACTTTCCCCAGCTGTCATGTCTAGCTCATACATTCCAACTTGTTTTGAAGCCTTAAAAAATATTCAGAGTCTAATTTCATCACGCAGGAGACTAGATGGGAATTTTAAACCCTCCTCAAAATCCACCAAAATTCTGAAAGCCACACAGAATCATCACGTGATTCCCTACGCGATGAAATTCAACTCTACATAAGCTATGAAGATTTCAACAGTAAAAGAGGGCCATAAGTTTATGCATCCTCTGAGCTCTCCTTACCAGTGAAGCTTACAGTATCGCAATGGGATCTCATTAATTTACTGATTGACACATTAAATATTTTCGATCAAGCAACACTCGTCGCATCTTCAATGTCAGTGTCCTGAATGACCCCCATTGTGAACAGCGTTATTTCTGTACTAGAAAAGCCGCCAGAAAGTGGATCGGGAAATGCGATTGTTAGATTGAATGCGTGGTATATAGCAACAAAATATGCTGCAATGCAATGCTGTTGGACGCCCACTTAAAAGGACGAGATTTTCCCAGTCCAAGAAATCCATTGGAGATAACGAAATATGTTGCATTGCAATGCTGTTTAATCCCCGCTTAAAAGGAAGAGTTCCTCACAGTCCCAGTGCTCTTAATTCTGCTAAAGACCAATTGGTAGGCCTTGGTAACCAACAGGAATGTCCTGAAAAAAAAACGTGAGGTAAAATTTTTAATTTTTTATTCCCGTTTTTTCAGATATGTAGAAATGGTCTTGTAATACTGACATACGAGTAAAAATCGATCATTCACAAACTTTTTTAAAATTTCATTTCAGATGTCACATGGTTCAAAGCCCGAGAAATTGCCAGGAATGTGGTACCTTTCAGTAACATCATGCAAAAAAATAATGATGTGTCAAATTCACTGCCAGTTGACAGTTTCCAGGAAGAAATCACTGCATATTTCAAAGATGAGTTGTCACCTCCCCTTTCTAATGCATTTGAATACTGGAAAACAAATTCAAAATTGCCGAAACTTTAAATAAAAAAATGCAGTGAAATAGTTCACATTGAAAAGCACAGCAAGACTAATGTGTGACAGAAAAAGAAGTACAGTAGACTTGACCACGAAAGAGCGAGAACAAAAACTTATAAAAGTGGACAGTTTCAAAAACTCGCTTTAATTTTAATGTACAGAAGAGCTTAAAAATTAATATACTGACAATATTACATTTTGTCTCATTAAATATGTACACAATCCTACCAATTTTTATTTTAATCAATTTATTGAAACTTGACATGTTGATGGTATAGAGTATCGAGAATAAATCATGTATCGGTATCGAGAAATACTGGTATTGACCCATCCCTAGTTCATCACCATCATCTGGAACTGGCTCCAGTTTCCCCCGGTGCGGTGAATGAGAATTCACCATTTATTTCTCTCCAAGAATGTTTCCTCCTCCATAATTTGCTGTAAATCCAGACCTCTCCCTGCAAGATCAGTTCTAACCTGGTCGATCCATCTCTTCCTTGGTCGACCTCTTGGTCTCTTGCCTTTCAGTTCTTTCTCAAACCGCACTCTAGCTGTTCTTTGTGTGTCCATTCGTTTGAGATGACCGAACCATTTCAGCCTAGCTTCAACACAGATCTCGTTAACAGATTGTTCTACTTGGACAAAATGCGTATCTTATCATTTTTATTTTTTCCCTCCTTGTCTTCTTAAAAACTTAATCTTCACTGCTTGTAGTTTGCTGGTATTTCTCTTGGATTGGGTGCAGGTTTCTAATCTATATGTAGTAACAGGTACAAAGAAGCTCTTGTAGAGTATTAGATTTGATCTTAAAGGAACTTGCTTATCCCGAAGAAGTCTGCTCACGAGGTGATAAAATTGTGCTCCGTGTTGAATTCTACTAGTGATTTTCGCAGAAGGTTGGTTATCTGTGGACACTACACTGCCAAGGTAACAGAACTGATGTACTTGTTCTAACTTTGTACCATTCAGAGTGATGTAAGTACAGATGTTTTGTCGACTAACAGACATCACTACCATTTTGGACTTGCTTATATTCAAACCAAATTGCTTGAATATAGCATTCCAATCATTCAGTTTCTTTTGTATTTCAGCCTCATTTTCACCCCATATTACATCATCTGCAAAGGCTAAAGTTTTAAACTCAGAGGTCTTATTGAGTCTCTTAACTCCCTTCATTATTTCATCCATTACAGTAATTAATAAAAGTGGTGATAGTGCGCAGCCTTGCAGCACTCCCTGCTTAGTCTCGAACCACTCTGAATAGCAATCACCTATTTGGAACCAAATCTGGCATCTTGACTTTATTTATTAAAGCGCATGGTAATAATCTACTTTGAAGGCATTCCCCGATTGTATTTCTCCGTACACTAGTTACATGTAAAATGGTCTATTTCTCTTTTTGTGGGTATGTCTAAGTAGACCATGTTTTCATAATTATCAACAAAAATAAACTAAAAGCAAATCAATTGTTGAACCACCGTAAACAATATCAACCCCACTGAATTCATCAAAAAAGAATAATAAACTACCTAGACAATACCATTATGGGACAAAATTAAGAAGGGTCATAATCTGGAATTTGTCAACACAACTCACGAACCAAAAAATGTGGAAGTCACTATAAAGTGGGAAGTCCAAACAAAAACAAAATCAATTTGGCAACCCAAAAAGTCAAAATTCATTTTCATCAAAAAACAATAATGCTACTCTCCTGATCAAAATTTATGTAAAAAAGTAGTTACGTGAAGAACTAAATAGCCTATTTTCATATATCCTATGTATGTTAATTGTCTGTATCAACATACAAAATTTCAGTTTGATTGCTGTAATAGATTCGTAGATATTGAGAACCATCTAAATAATTTGGATGGTCGCCATGTTAGATTTTTATATAATGTAGGACATTGAGTTATGCATTATTACATGAAGATTATTGTGTAGGTTTATTATTCAAACTTCAATCGAATGAATAGGACACAAGAAAGATAACGAGATATTAAAATTTTGCACAGCCGCCATCTTGTGGTTATGAAAACAATTGAAATAAATTAGAGGTCAGTGGATTCAAATTTGTATAAGCATTTACCGTACCAAGTTTCACTGCGCTCGGATGGTTAAATCATGAGAAACATTTATTTCAATATTTAAATTTCGCGCCGCCGCCATATTGCAATTTGTGCTCACCAGGTCATGGAAAGTTCCATGGGTGAACTTACGTTAATAGCCTTTATCAACATATAAAATTTCAGTTTGATTGCTGTCATAAATTAGTAGATATTGAGAACCGTCTAAATATTTCGGATGGTCGCCATGTTGGATTTTTATATATGTAGGCCATAGAGTTAGAAACTATTAGATTACGACTATTGCATAGGTTCATTATTCAAACGTTGACTTCGATCCCATGATTAGGGCACAAGAAATAAAAACTTAATTTTAAAATTTTGCACATCCGCCATTTTGAGGTTATGTGAACAATTTAACTAAATCGGGCATGAAAATTTATTTATTTATTTATTTACATAGGTCCCAATGAGCCTGAGCTCGTGTTAGGGACAATCAAGTAACATAGTTACAGCATGGCATATATATAATTTTTGTAACATTATTGTTTAGTTTAATAGTAACTTAGATTGCTAGTGACTAACTTTACAGAGATAATACGATATGATACATTGCATTGTTTAAGGCTATTGTACATTGGCTATTCATTCCTTAATAGGAAGTCTTTTGTTTTCCTCTTAAATGTTTTTATAGAGAAACTTTCCCTTATGCCTAATGGTAGCGAGTTGTATTCTTTTATTATAGAGGACATAATTCCTTTAGTTCCAAATTTAATGGATTGGGAATGGCTGGTGAATATTTGATTTTCTCCTCTTGTTGCATAATGATGAATGTCATTTGCATGGGTAAAATGGATGTGTGTGTGTATCAATTTGTTTTCTAATTTGTATACAAATACTGTTGCTGACATAGCTATTTGTTTTTGCAGTGGCATAATTTTAGTTCTTGAGTACAATTCATTTGAGGGTGTGAGCCAAGGTAATCCAAAGATAGATTTTATAGCACGTTTCTGGAGTATCTCAAGTTCTTTTATCAGCTCCTTCTTACAATATCCCCATATGAAATTCATGTACATTAGATGTGAATGTATCAGAGCAAAGTATATATTTTTCAATTGTTGGCTATATCTTAATCTGAAAATAATACCAATTAAAGGGCTGATTTTATGTTTTACATTTTCTACATGATTTTCCCAGGTTAGTGTACTATCTAGTGTGATACCTAAGTATGTTGCCGATTTAACCCTTTCTATTTCTTTGTTGGCTATGTTGACTATGTTTGTGGTCTCAATCTTGTATGATGGTTTATGGAAGAATAAATATTTTGTTTTAGTGATATTGATAACCATTTTGTGTGCTCTCAACCAATCCACCAGCTTATTGAGATCATAATTAATATTTAGCATAATTTCCTGTTCAGATGTTCCCAGATAGAGTATAAAAATATCATCTGCAAATAGTTTAAGCTTGCCTTTCAATTCTAATAATACTATATCATTAATATAGGCCAAGAAAAGAATTGGTCCTAAGACAGAACCTTGAGGTACTCCTGTGTCAATTCTCATTTGAGATCCTTTTACATTATCGATTGCAACATATTGTTTTCTGTTAGTGAGGTAGTTCTTGAACCAATCATGTGCAACTCCTCTGATGCCTGCAAATTCTAGTTTATTAAGGAGAATCTTATGGTTAACCAGATCGAAGGCCTTTTGAAGGTCGATTAGTACACCAGCAGCTAGTTTGTTTTCATCTAATGCCTTTTCTACATCAGTTACTACTTCAAATATAGCACTATCAGCTCCTCTATTTGGAATAAACCCATATTGGCAGTTTGCAAAGTAATCATTTTTCATGAAGAAATTCATAAGTCTTCGTTTAACAACGCTTTCTAGAACCTTGCTGATGGCAGATATAATATTAATGGGTCTGTAATTTGATGGGTGGGTTTTGTCCCCTTTTTTGTAGATCGGGACCACCCTAGACTTTACAGGCATCGGGGAATATACCAGTCATCAGTGAAAGATTTATTATTTTGACAAGATATGGTGTAAGGCCCTCAAGACACAATTGTAGCATGACATTAGTAGTGTTGTCCTCACTTATATTGTTTTTGTGTTTTAGGGAGTTTATAATTGATTGTATTTCATTAGCATCAGTAGGTAACATAAAGATTGTCTTAGTGCTAGTAGTATTTTCATAGCTTGTAATGTCCGAGATAGAACCGTTTCCTTGATTTTCCCATATACTGTTAGCAATATTGACATAATATTTATTAATTTCATCACATATATTTTCCTTTTTTTCGACATTTGTGCCATCGACTATAAGTTTGACAATTTCATTTTTCCCCTTCTTTGGTCTATTTAACATCTCATTAACAACACTCAACACTTCCCTCTGATTATTTGCATTTTGAATTTTTTGGTCAAAGTAGTTTCTTTGTAGGTTTCTCTTAAGTTTTGTAACTTGGTTGCTAATAATTTTATATTCTTCTAAAATTTCTGCAGATGGATTTTTAACTTTGGTTTTTGTATATATCTTATCTTTCCTGTGTATTAGTGCTAAAAGATCTTGTGTGATCCAGGGTTTTATTGGTGGGGCACTTGGCTCCTTATTCGTATATTTCCTTTATTAATAAAATCACAGAATTTATTGTAGTAGTCATTGATGTTAGTTTCATTGCATACAAATTCTTGAGTTATTAAATATTTATTAAGTTTTTGTAGTTTATTTTATCCTTTTCTATTGGCCTATCATCACATATTGAGTTCCTGTTTATCTTTTTGTTTCTCATTTCACAGATGAGTAAATGGTGATCACTCAAATCATTATCAATATTATAGACATTACATATTTTGTCACAGTCGTTCACCAATACATGATCAATTAGAGTAGAGCTAGTTTGTGTTACACGAGTTGGATATTTTGTATTACATAAGACTAGACCGTATGATTTGACTAGGTTAATATAACTACTAGTATATCTGTCCCCAAATAATAGATCGATATTCATATCACCTAGTATTATAACAGGATTCGTTGAGTAAGAACTAATAATTACTTCGAGATCAGTTAGAAAGTGTGGAATGTTGCTTTTATGAGGGTTATAAGCAGTGATTAAATTGTATTCTTGATGGCCTTTTCTCACAGTAATCAGATGTCAGTGCATTACAATGTGCATAAACATTTGCTTTACCACGTTTCACTGTGCTCGGATGGTTAAATCACGGGAAAAGCCCATTTAAATGTTTCAACTTCGCTTGGCCACCATGTTCATTTTGTACTTAAAGGAGATCACAACACAAAAACACATATTTCGTTATTTATTGCTAAATATGCAACATGGATATTTAATAACAATGCCGCTAATCCGGTGCCTCTACGTCTAACCGTTCTCAAGTTATGTGCGAAACTAGTAACTGCTCGTGACGTCACTGCGCTCTCGAGTCTACATAGCAGCCTTGTTGCTGTGCACAAGCTCAGGCACTTCATCTGCTGCTGCCGTGTTCTTCTGTTGCCATTGTTAGTGTTAGTCAAAAGACTTATAATGGATGTAAATAACATTCATCCGTATCAGTTTGAGCCAGAACGAACGACATTTGGTGATGTCCATTCAGATAGCGATCATGAAATGGATATAGTAAACACTACAGGCAGAGCCGGCATGCGAAATTGGTGTAAGTGTAATGAGGGTACCATCATGGATACGAATGAAGAAAGTGTATGCTGTTGTGAATTAGACAATGTAAAAGCAGTGAAATTGGAAGAATTTATGTGTATAACAAGAAATCCCTCGTTTTCAAGGCTTGTTTTAGACCGCAAAGTGTTGTCAATGGCAAGGCTTAACACGAGCTTAAAAACAATGAACAGGGCAAAGAAGCATTTACTGACAGCTTTAAATCCAACAAATAGAACTTGGCGATTTACTTGTTACAAGCAGTTCACTTCCTGGGTAAATTCATGGATTGCGATCGGTAAAAATAACAGAATTGTCGTGCCATCATGTGTTGTCAACATCGTACGAAACACATTTCCGGAACCCAGTGGCACCTATGTGGGCTTCAAGCTGTAAATTCAAACAAAGGAAGGTAGATTGTAGTTTTAAGTCACCATGAATCGTGTGATTTTGAGCCACGGGACCTCCCTTTTTAGGTGGATTCCGAACAACAGGACATGGCATTTCACTTCGAAAATCTCACATGCATTGACCGGGGATGAAACCCAGACCATCTTGGTGAGAGGCCAACAGCTTGACCGCTGCGCCACCAAGGCCACCGTAAATTAGAACAGTAGAATTATGTAAGAGTGTTCTAAGATTGTTTAATTTACGATGAATATAGACGGGAAGAGTGGAGGAGGTTGTGGATATGATGGAGAGGAGAAAACTGGATGTACTCGGACTGGCAGAGACCAGATGGAGAGGGGAAGGAAGAAAAGAACTGAGAAATGGATTGCAGCTATACTGGATAGGAAATGAGGAGGGGAAGAGAAATGGAGTGGGAATGGTGGTGAGAGAAGGGCTGAGGGAGGAAGTAAAGAGGGTAAGTGATAGAATAATTAGAGCCAGAATCACTGTGAAAGGTAGAAACCTGGACATTCTGCAAGTCTATGCACCACAGGTGGGATGCACAGAAGGCGAGAAGGACGAGTTTGAAGAGGAGTTGCAGAAGCAGTTAGTGGGGAGAGACCTGATAGTCATGGGAGACCTAAATGCCCATGTCGGAACTGATAGAAGAGGTTTTGAGGAAGTGATTGGTGGTGAAGGATGGGGAAACAGGAATAAGGAAGGAGAGAGATTGTTGGAACTGTGCAAGATAAATGGGCTAATGGTTGGAAACACATGGTACAAGAAGAGAGAGAGCCATAAAATTACTTGGTACAGCAGGGATTTGACTAGGAAATCAGTGGTGGACTATATTCTATGCGGGAAGGAGACAAAGAAGAGTATCACGGATATAAGGGTAATACCTTCAGAAGCCCTGGACAGTGACCACCGTCTGCTGGTCGCCAAGGTGAGAGGACTGAAGGAAAAGAGGAGAACTGAAAACCAAGAAAGAAGAATAAGGACATGGAAGCTGAAGGAGGATGGAAATAAGGAGAAGTTCCAGATATTAGTGAGGAACAAATTACCGAAGGATGATCCGAAAACAGGTGAAGAAGAATGGAATAGGTTCAAGGACGTGTTGGTAGAAGCAGCGGAAGTCGTGTGTGGCAGAACTAGTGGAAAGAAAAGGGGGAAGGAAACACCATGGTGGAACCCCAGAACTAAGGAAGCAGTGAAAAAGAAAAATGAAGCATTCAGGAAATGGTTCCAACAGAGGACAGACAGAACAAGAGAAGAATACCAAGAGCGGAAGAAAGAAGCAGGAGAAGTAGTGAAGGAAGAGAAAAAGAAATGGCTGGAGAAATGGACAGAAATGATGGAGGAGGACTGTGATGGCAGTAAGAAAGTGTTGTATGGAATGATAAAGGCAAAGAGAAGAGATACAGGGGAAAATGTCAGAAAGGTGGACAGGAATGGAAAGGTGGTCGAAAATATGGAAGAAGTAAAGGTTATCTGGAGAGAATACTTCAAGGAACTCCTAAATCCAACTAAAACCAGCGTAGTGGACATTGTGGAGGAAGAAACAGACAGTGACCAAGACATTTCAGAGAAGGAATTGACATGGGAAGAAGTGGAGGAAGCATTAAAGAAGATGAAAGGGGGAAAGGCACTGGGAATAGACGAAGTGAGTGTGGAGATGGTGAGAGCAGCAGGGGTGATAGGAACACAGTGGCTCTTTCGAGTAATGAAAGTGATATGGAGGGAGAAGAAAATACCAGAGGACTGGAAAAGAGGGATAATAATACCCATATTTAAAAAGGGAAGTAGGAAGGAATGCAAGAACTACAGGGGAATTACACTCATGTGCCACTGCGCTAAAATATTTGAGAAGGTACTGGAGAGAAGAATTCGGACAGAAGTTGAAGATGGGCTGAGGGAAGAACAGTATGGATTCAGGCCAGGAAGGTCAACAGTTGACCTCATCTTTGCAGTAAGACAGCTACAAGAACACCATTATGAATATGGGAAAGATCTGGTGATGACCTTCTTGGATATTGAGAAAGCATATGATAGTATTAATAGAAACAAGGTATGGGAAGCAATGAGAGCAAAAGCAGTGAACAAGGAGACAGTGGCAAGAGTGAAAGCAATGTACGAGGGAAGCAAAAGCTGTGTAAAGGTGGGAAGAGAGAGAACGGAATGGTTTCAACTGGAGAGTGGTCTGAAACAGGGAAGTGCACTCTCACCCCTGTTATTTATAGTGGTGATGGATGAAATCATACGAAAAGTGGTAAATAGCATTGGGGAAAGGAAAATGAAGGCAATGTTGTTTGCTGATGACCTTCTGGTATGGGGAGAGGATGAAGAAGAAGTACAAGAGCAATTAGATGAGTGGGAGAAGGTAGTGTTATCATATGGGATGAAGTTCTCAGCACAAAAGAGTGAAGTGGTCATCACAACGAGGAAGAAGAACAGACTGGATATGGGCATAACACTTGGAGGACAGCAGTTGCAGAAAGTAGAATGCTTCAAGTACTTGGGAAGCATAATTGAAGAAAAGGGAGGCAATAGGATGGAAATAAATGAGCGGGGAAGGTGCGCAGATGGATTTTTCAAGAGTGTTAGGGGGATGATATGGAATAAAGATGTACCACAAAAATGTAAAGGAATCATCTACAAGACCTACTTTGTGCCAATTTTGACATATGGTTCAGAAACATGGGTGATGAAGGAAAGGGACAAGAATAAAATACGAGCAGTGGAGATGAAGTTCCAGAGGAGTAGGGTAGGAGTGACAAGAATGGACAGAGTAAGGAATGAGAGAGTCAGGGAGATGGTAAGAGAGGAACCATTGCAAAATAAAATAGAGCGATCTAGGCTACAATGGTATGGACATGTGAGGAGGATGCAAGAGGAGAGGATACCGAAGAAGATGTTTGGAATGGAAATGACGGGAAGGAGGCCAAGGGGAAGACCAAGGGACAGATGGACAAAAGGAGTTAAGAAGAGTGTGGAGGAAAGAGGAGTGTGCTGGGACACAGTAAATGACGAGAGATGGTGGATGGACAGGAAACGATGGAGAGGCTTATGTTCCAAGCAGACCCGACCAGCGGTTGGAAACTGCTCAAGATGATGATGATGATGAATATAGACATATACTTTGATATGCAGTACGGTACAATATTTATTGTTACATGTGAAATCGTGAGAAGTACTTCTTCATCAGGTCGTCCTTGTAAGGTCGAGGTATTGGAGCGATGTTCTTAGGCAGTGACAGATCCATTGCTTCAGATTCAGGTGAAGCTCTACTATATAATTATGTTCATTATTGCCTTCTTCCATCCATCGTTTGACGCTTCGTATTTCTGTTTTATCACCCAGGCTCCTGTTGATTTTGAGTACCGAGTTTTGGTACCGAGTTTCAATTTATTGATGTTCCAATTATAGTCCAGTGCAGCAATCATTGACCCGAGCATTAAGCCACTGTACCAGAAATGAACTCTTTTAAGAGCGTATTTCAAACGAAGATTGTGATAACTTTCTAGGTTTCCGGTGCGAACGTAGTGTTTTATATATTCCACATCTTTTAAGGAAGATTTATCTGTAATTATTTTCTTCAAGGCTTCATATGCACTTGAATTTCCATTAATCCACATTTTGTTTCTCTCTTCTTCCTCTGTTAATGTATCGTACTCACAGGATTTCCATTCACCGTTTTCTAACCACTTGTGTTCATTTTTTACGTGGTGCAAAATTGACGTAAATTTAGCAATATAACTGCTAAATCTACGTGGCGACTTACTTCGATTTGGAAATCTATGGAAATGTACTTCTTTTTCTCTACAGTTTCGGTTTTTACTCGTTCTGTTGTTACAACCGTATACACTACACGAAGGCATTTTGCCAACTAGCTATCACACTCGATTATAATAAACAACACTAATCAACGGAAGAGTGGCAGCGCACGTAATGCAACAATCAACTGAATGGAGCGGATAGCTCACTCACCGCTTACGGCGCAGTGACGTCACAACTACTCATGTATCCTTCGTTTACCGGCCTGCGGAGCGGCATAGAGCAAAAGCAAATATACAGTATAGCTGAACACTGCCTGATACATACTTTGATTTTGAGGCAAGTTGACTTTTGTGTTTTGGTCTCCTTTAACAGGTTTTAGAAAGTTACATAGGTGAACTTCTAGTAGTGCCCTTTATCACCATACAAACTTTCAGGGTGGTATCTGTAATAGTTTCGGAGATATAGAATGCCAGTGAAATTTTTGCACAGCCGCCATGTTAGATTGGTGCAACATAATAAAATTTGAAGGGCACAGTCAGGGTCAGACGAAATAGCACTATGACCTTCCCGAGTTTCATTGAAATCGCTCCAGCCATTTAGATTTTATTTGTATTATGGACCAAAAGAGAAAAAAAGAATGAGAACAGTTAGTAGTTGTTGTTTTAAGGGGCGGAACTACGAGGTCATCTGCCCCTCTTAACACAGATTAAAGAATACAAATATGGAATTGAATTTAAAATTTTGAGGTGGACACCTAAATTTAAAAAGACCAAAAATTAATAAAACAAAAACAAAAAATTAAATAAAAATAAAAATTATAAAAATAAACAAAAATTTTGGAAAAAACAAAAAATTATCATTCAAAAATGAACAAGTCGATGAGTCAATTTATACTGAAAAATTTAGATTGCTGGTCCTAACCCACTCTCACTTATAAAGCGGATAACGCAATCAGCAGCCACCGCGTCATCAGCTAATATAAGTTTGAGTGTCATCTGCAAACCAAGGTTTCTTCATAAGTCAGCAAGATCCACACACTCTGTTAAAATGTGGGCCACGGTGAAAACGGCTCCACAGGTTCAAAGTGGGGGGGGGGTCTTCCCTTCTCAATAGGTACAAGTGGGTGAATCTTGTATGACCTATCCTTAGCCTACACAAAATGACGGACTCTCTCCATGACCGGAAAGAGAGAATGAGAACAAGATTCAGGCAGCTGTGGTGAGATATGTCAGGAGCATGGTCGACAAAACAAAGTATCATAAAATATGTAATTCAGGAAGTTGTCTGAAGTTGACAGTTCCCAAGTGTATGATCAACAATTATTGTAAAATAAATTTTAGTCATACGTCAAATGGATGCAACAGAATACCAAGAAAAATGTACAACCTACACCTAGAAAAGACAGGGCCAAGAGGAAGATGTAGATGGAATGACGTGGGATATGTATGAATGTAATTGTGACAACTTTAAAACTGTTAATAAGATTTATGATAAAAATCATTAATTACCTCAGTATAGGAGGCAGAGATATCTCTTGTACCAACCATTTTCATTAGGTCTGCTTACAGGACACCTCACTCAGCATCTACGGAAATGAAAGTTAATTGCATATGAACATAAGATCAACTAGAAAAAGATTCTACGGATAAGCAAAGGACTAGATTGTTAAATACTGTGCCCTTGCAGGGCAAGCACCCATATCTCAAGTCAACTAGAGAAAATGAGCAAGACCGTGGAAAGCACTCATGCGTTATAACCGTGAGTAGCATGATAAAACATGAATCACAGACAGAATATAGGAGTATTCCTGTGATTAATTCAGAAAATACTAAGGGAACCAGCTGTACACCATAAAAAAATTAATAAGTAATATTGGCCGAGGATAGTATCCAACACACTAGTAATTAGTGGTGCCTTGTTGACAGAAGCAGGCTCAGGAACAGAGAGCTATGAGGGAATCACATCCGAGCTGACCCTAGTCTGTGTATCTTTGTGTTTGAGAGCACGATGAGAAGAGTGGGGGAGGGGGTGTACTTGCAATACTAAGCCACGCCTCTAAATTAATTGGTTTGTCGGAGTGCATGGTTCAGCATATGAATAGAAAACATGTCCGTATTTCAAAAATTAAGCAAAACTTTAAGCATTTCTAAAAATTTATAAGGTAATTAATCTGACAAAATTACGCAGATACCATGAGTGTATTCCTTCGCCCAGATGGCCACGCTAGGCAAAGAAAGGCCTGGTAGGGAATTCCCCAATATACCCGTCTGTGGGAGGGGCACGCCGATGGAATAATTAATTAACAGATGATTGATTTTAAATAAAATTTGCATATCTGCACTCAGCGTAAAATTTTATATCTTACGCTAAGAAGAGAAGCTAATGAAAAGGATGTAAAGGATCTACTTCCAATCGAATTAATAAAAGCCAGCTCAGATACACCAACCAGTTTTCTGACAACCTGTGCGCCGAGAGCTTGTACTAGGCTGCATCTTGAAAGTGGATGACAAAGAAAGGCCCAGGGAGTACACAACGAGTAATGCCCATAAAGAAGTTGCGAAGTTTTAAGTGAATATTAACAATTCGAGTCAAATTAGTCGGTTCATATTGATGAAGACTAATAATAATAATGTATGGCCTCGGGTGCCGCGTGCAAGCTTTGTTAGTTGACGCCAGAGGGCAGCTTGCATGTCGAATTTATCTCTTTCCTTGGAGCACTATGAAAGTTAAGGAGGTTAGATATCTGAGCTCCTTGACACTATAGCACTTTCTAGTAGAGAAAGGAGAAACTTTGTGTTGGCGGAAAATCCTGAGATTAATTTTGCCATTATATGCACGGCCTACTGAATTCAAATGGGTTCTTAAACATGCCAACAACGTATGACATGTGTGCCGAGATTTTCGTCGCCTTTCAAAAATCACTTACCACAGCCAGGAGTGAACCTGCAAGCTTGGGGTTGGTAGTCCCGACACGATAATCACTCACCCACCATGGCAAGCCATAATAATAATAATAATAATAATAATAATAATAGTCAAGTCGTCATCATCATTATCATCATCTAAAGGCTAAGCCTTGTCGCTGCAGCCACAGAAGCTCTCATCATCATCATGACGTAAGAAGCAAAACCCAGCTGAGTGATTGTGTTTCTAAGGTATGAGAGATGCTGACGATTTCTTCCCTAGGATCTTGCCATCAGATACAATCTGGAGAAGTGTGTCATGCCGTAAGACGTGTCCAAGAAATTCAGTTTTTCTCTTCTCTAATGAACAAAGTAAGGTCCGTTTCTCCTTAACTTCATCCAAGGTTTGTTCATTAGTCTCTTTTTCCCTATAACTCGTCCTCGTCAGTATTCTCCAGAACCACATTTCAGCAGCTTCTAGTCTTGATTTTGCTTTTCCAAAGTCCATGTCTCGCACCCGTAAGCTAGCACACTCCAAACAAAGGTTTTAACAAATTTCTTCCTGGTTTCAATTCCTATGTGCTTATTTAATAATTGATTTTTCCTGCTCTGAAATGCTTGCTTTGCCATAGCAATTCTTCTTTTGACTTCTTTAAGGCACTGATTGTCACTAGTAGTAATCACACTACCCAGTTAACAAAATTCTGTAACCTGATCTATTTTTGTACAGCCTAACTTAATATTTGTTTTCAATTCAGTCTTCATCTTTTGAACAACTATGATTTTAGTTTTCTTTGTGTTTATTTTTAACCTGATTTTCTCTAATGTGTTGTTTAGCATACCAAGCATCGTAGTCATGGCGTGCTCTGAATCAGCTGCCAAAGCAATATCATCTGCAAAGCAAATACTATTAAAAGTAAAGTCTGAAAAATAAACTAGAATGCTGGACTAGTACAATTACGGCGGTTTAAAACTTGATTTTGTGGTGTATACCAAGTACACTAGATTGCTGAGCATTATTAATGTAATAGCCGAGTCGACAGTACACAAACAATTTTTAAACCGCAAACACTAGTGAGCGTAGAGCATGGGAAGGACGGTTTACGTAAAGGAAACACTTCACTGTTCAAACAATATAAAGTTCCACAGACCCACGGACAAATAATTGTGTAGCCTATCGCTCACGTTTAAAAAACACAAATTGCAAAAAGACATTTTTAATGCAGAGGCAGTATTGCTGAACAGTATTCCATGTACATAAATAACTTGTGAACTCTGTGTTGTCTACTGTAAGTAATAATAATGTTAGTTGTTTTACGTCCCTTTTAATACTGCGACTTTGAGAGACGCAGGGGAGACGGAATTTTGCCACGAAGGGGATCTTTAACGTGCCAGTAAATCTACTGACACGGCTCCCTCGCATTTGCGCACCCTCAAATGTCAACTGACTGCGCCAGGATTCGATCCCGCAACCTTGGGCCCGGCAAGCGAGAACGTTACGCGCTGAGTCACACAGCCATCTGTGTATTGTCTAAGAAATCTATGTGTGTGTGAAGTGTAACGATTAGCTGAGAAAAATGGAATTGCAAGTAATGCAAATTGGGCCAAATGTGAAGATATGACTGGAACCGAAGGCCAGGATATGGCAGGTTTTAAATCCATGGGGGTGAAACCTGTCATAGAATTCAACAAAATAGATGAGTATATTATTTATAATATCTAAGCAAGCATCAACTTATCATAAACATAAATAAGAGCATGAAGGACCAGACTATTAATAATGATACGATCTTTATAGATGAAAGATTAGATTTGATGAATCTGGAGAGATTAAAACAAAATTTATGATACATTAAATGATAAAGTAAATTATGTCCGAACAAAGCTAGATAATGCAAACAAGAAAGAGTAACATAAAATGTCAATGAATAATTGATTCGAGAGACTAACGTTGATTTTAAAAGAGAGGATTAAAATTTATTAATATGGAATATTAACATTAAGTTACATAAGGATGTTGCTGTGAATATTGATGTAAAATCATGCTTGGATTATACTGTATTAAGATGTAAGCGAGATTAAAAACAAGTATATCAGCTGTTTTTAAGTAACATGCATGATACTATGATTTAGGTCATGGAGGTTAGTGCAGCTAAGGTAGGTTTTGACAGGACATTGGGTCCACAGTGTGTTGTGTTAAGGTGTGTGACATAAAATGTTCTGCGATGATATAATATGAAGTTGCTACCTGTGTAACTACTGCTCAGGTCCAAGCTCCTTGAACTTGCGGGGTGAGGGAAAGAGCAGGGAAGGGTCAGGCGAGAAGAAAGGGTCTGTCAACAGCCCACCGTGATATCTGGTATTCCTTTCTATTCCAATACTGCTAATGTAGGGCCGTTGCTCAAACCACTGTGGTGTTACGAATGAGTGAGTGAGTCACCGACCAATGTATTTGGTTCTGTACTATGCACGGACCAAGAAACCTAATCACTCGTCAACACCACTCTCATAGTCCGCGATGCACATTCCCCTCAGGTTCACGCAGCTTAGACCCGAGCAGAAGTGGATGGGACATAAGACAACAAACTGTTGTTGTTGTTTCCTATCAAAGAAATTTTATCAAATATTTTATAAAACTAAACTTTTATAAAAGTCATACAAAGCAATAATCACACCATTACACTACATCAAATATTTTATCAAAGTTCACCAAAATGGATGAAGGACAGTTCCTTGTTCATTTTACTGTATTACGGTAGTTGAAATTCTGTGGTGGCAATACCGGTACCGGTATATAAAAGAAACTGAAATATAAAGTGAACGTCTATGGCTTAAACCTTGGGTCACCAACGTGAAAGTGCATTACGAGTAAAATCTTGGTGAACGAGCTACAGTACGAGCACTTGAAAAATTACATTAATATTTAATTATTAATAATTATGTAACAGAGAAACGGCCTGAAACAAGGAAGTGCACTGTCACCATTACTTTTCATTGTGGTGATGGATGACATAATGACCCGAGTGGCACAAGTAATTGGGGAAAGAAAGATGAAAGCAATGGTGTTTGCAGATGATTTGATGATTTGGGGAAACAAGGAGGAGGAGGTACAGGAACAGTTGGACGTGTGGGAAGGAATAATACAAGGATATGGGATGAAATTTAGCATAAATAAGAGTGAGATGGTGATCACAACAAGGAAGAAGGAAAGAACCACAACGGGAATAATAATTGGTGGGGAACAGCTGAAGAAAGTGGAGAGTTTCAAGTATCTGGGAAGCCTGATACAAGATAATGGAAGAAACGATAGAGAAATAAATGAGCGGGGGAGGCAGGCAGAAGCATTTCGGAGGAGTGTGTTTTAGATCCCTTATTTGGGGGTGGATCTAAAAGGAAGAGTTATTGTACTAATTTATAAAGCTGTGCCTAAAAAGGGTAGCTTCCCTTGGCAGGGTAAGCTGACCAGTGTAGAGTGTTGTGGTGTGCTAGGAACTAGGGGGCGTTCCTATAAATAATGTAGTAGTGTTTGAAGGGATGGGACCCAATGCAAGGGTCACTGTGCTGGTCGCTCAGCTGACTGGCTTATTATGTAAATGAATCTGCTCGTATCAGCCGAGTGGCACGCGCTGCTTGCTAGCAGCCGGGCCGGCTCGAGAAATACAATGGTATCTGAGCTAGCGCTATCAGACTACCGTCTGTCACGTCTAACTGTGACGGGAATCAGGAAGGGCGTTGGGATGTAAAGAGGCGTATGGACAGTAAGACTAGTGTGGTGTGTTGACCAAGTGTTTATTGGTCTGTAATTCTGAAGTATGAGTCCCTTGTAGGGAATGTAATTATGTTCACAATGTAAAGTACAAGTTGTGGGTTAAAGGTTACAAAAGTAGGACGTCTGAACACGACTGACTCACCTCTGATGACACCAGCGTAGCCTTCGGCCGTAACGTTGAAGCACTGATAATGGAGAGATCCCTTGACCTGATTAAGACGCCTTCTTATACTCTTCGGCGCTATGCTGTCAGCAATGTGTTGGCATTGCTGCCCCAGTTAATAGTATGTCGCTGTGTGTAACCATTGTGCAAGGACTGAGCTGCTTTCTAGAGTGGCAAGCTGTCCTTGCTACGTTTATGGATGTTGGCCCGGCTTTCCAAGGGTTGCCCGTTAGGAGATTTAGGCAGGTGATGGGGGGATGGTCTCCAAGGGGTGCATACCCCTGGGAGGCTGTACAAGTGTGAGAAGCATGTTATGGAGCAAGGATGTCCCTCAGAACAGCAAAAAGATCATATATCGGACGTACTATGTCCCTATCCTGATGTATGCCTCGGAGACCTGGGTTATGAAAGGAAGGGAGAAGAGCAAAATACAGGCCAGTGAGATGAGGTTCTTGAGAAGCAGTATTGGAGCTACAAAGATGGACAGAATAAGAAATGAGAGGACCAGAGAATTAATGAAGGAGGAACCATTACAGGATGGTATAGAGAAATCTAGACTTAGATGGTATGGACATGTAAAACGAATGGAGGAGAAGAGGATATCCAGGAGAGTACACGAGACGAAGTGGGAAGGAAAGAGACCGAGAGACAGGTGGCTGAAGGGGGTGGAAGAAAGCGTGAGGAAGAGAGGAGAAGACTGGACAAGGGTGGAGACTGAGAGATGGTGGGAAGACAGAAGACGTTGGAGAGGCTTGTGTTCCAAACAGACCCGGCCAGTGGCAGGAAAATGTGCAAGATGATGATGATGATGATGAAATGAATGATGGTGACGTTCGAAAAAACCTCTGCCCGAGCAAAGAAAATTGAAACATACGAAGTAAAATAATCGCGCCTTAAGTGGGATTCGATCCCAGGTCCCCTCGAACCAGTGTTGAGCGCTCTACCCATTCCGCTAACTAGACACTGCCATTTCATGGTTCGTTAGGTGCATTACGTCTACCGGTAAAGATCAAGTGCTTATTTAAACTCTTTTGTAATACCGTAAGTGTAATTGAAAAATGATAATACAAATATTATAACATCAAATGCACTACTGTTCACGACTTATTTCAGCCTATTTAACTATTTAATTCCTCTTCATATCCTGAAAGGCGCGTCCTTTGTGTGCAGCGCATATAGCCTCGGCTATTTTTACCTACCCTTTATATTATCTGTTATTTATGTTTTACATTGTATACCATTCATTATGTAACATATTATGTAACATTTCCTGCATTTCACACTCTGATATGAGCATATTTGCTGTGGTAATATTCCAGCTGTTATGATCCGCCATTTTGGTTTGAATCTTTTATCAAAGATACCATGATGCTCATCATCATCATCATCTTGAGCAGTTTCCAACCGCTGGTCGGGTCTGCTTGGAACATAAGCCTCTCCATCGTTTCCTGTCCATCCACCATCTCTCGTCATTTACTGTGTCCCAGCACACTCCTCTTTCCTCCACACTCTTCTTAACTCCTTTTGTCCATCTGTCCCTTGGTCTTCCCCTTGGCCTCCTTCCCGTCATTTCCATTCCAAACATCTTCTTCGGTATCCTCTCCTCTTGCATCCTCTTCACATGTCCATACCATTGTAGCCTAGATCGCTCTATTCTATTTTGCAATGGTTCCTCTCTTACCATCTCCCTGACTCTCTCATTCCTTACTCTGTCCATTCTTGTCACTCCTACCCTACTCCTCTGGAACTTCATCTCCACTGCTCGTATTTTATTCTTGTCCCTTTCCTTCATCACCCATGTTTCTGAACCATATGTCAAAATTGGCACAAAGTAGGTCTTGTAGATGATTCCTTTACATTTTTGTGGTACATCTTTATTCCATATCATCCCCCTAACACTCTTGAAAAATCCATCTGCGCACCTTCCCCGCTCATTTATTTCCATCCTATTGCCTCCCTTTTCTTCAATTATGCTTCCCAAGTACTTGAAGCATTCTACTTTCTGCAACTGCTGTCCTCCAAGTGTTATGCCCATATCCAGTCTGTTCTTCTTCCTCGTTGTGATGACCACTTCACTCTTTTGTGCTGAGAACTTCATCCCATATGACAACACTACCTTCTCCCACTCATCTAATTGCTCTTGTACTTCTTCCTCATCCTCTCCCCATACCAGAAGGTCATCAGCAAACAACATTGCCTTCATTTTCCTTTCCCCAATGCTATTTACCACTTTTCGTATGATTTCATCCATCACCACTATAAATAACAGGGGTGAGAGGGCACTTCCCTGTTTCAGACCACTCTCCAGTTGAAACCATTCCGTTCTCTCTCTTCCCACCTTTACACAGCTTTTGCTTCCCTCGTACATTGCTTTCACTCTTGCCACTGTCTCCTTGTTCACTGCTTTTGCTCTCATTGCTTCCCATACCTTGTTTCTATTAATACTATCATATGCTTTCTCAATATCCAAGAAGGTCATCACCAGATCTTTCCCATATTCATAATGGTGTTCTTGTAGCTGTCTTACTGCAAAGATGAGGTCAACTGTTGACCTTCCTGGCCTGAATCCATACTGTTCTTCCCTCAGCCCATCTTCAACTTCTGTCCGAATTCTTCTCTCCAGTACCTTCTCAAATATTTTGGCGCAGTGGCACATGAGTGTAATTCCCCTGTAGTTCTTGCATTCCTTCCTACTTCCCTTTTTAAATATGGGTATTATTATCCCTCTTTTCCAGTCCTCTGGTATTTTCTTCTCCCTCCATATCACTTTCATTACTCGAAAGAGCCACTGTGTTCCTATCACCCCTGCTGCTCTCACCATCTCCACACTCACTTCGTCTATTCCCGGTGCCTTTCCCCCTTTCATCTTCTTTAATGCTTCCTCCACTTCTTTCCATGTCAATTCCTTCTCTGAAATGTCTTGGTCACTGTCTGTTTCTTCCTCCACAATGTCCACTACGCTGGTTTTAGTTGGATTTAGGAGTTCCTTGAAGTATTCTCTCCAGATAACCTTTACTTCTTCCATATTTTCGACCTCCTTTCCATTCCTGTCCACCATTCTGACATTTTCCCCTGTATCTCTTCTCTTTGCCTTTATCATTCCATACAACACTTTCTTACTGCCATCACAGTCCTCCTCCAACATTTCTGTCCATTTCTCCAGCCATTTCTTTTTCTCTTCCTTCACTACTTCTCCTGCTTCTTTCTTCCGCTCTTGGTATTCTTCTCTTGTTCTGTCTGTCCTCTGTTGGAACCATTTCCTGAATGCTTCATTTTTCTTTTTCACTGCTTCCTTAGTTCTGAGGTTCCACCATGGTGTTTCCTTCCACCTTTTCTTTCCACTAGTACTGCCACACACGACTTCCGCTGCTTCTACCAACACGTCCTTGAACCTATTCCATTCTTCTTCACCTGTTTTCGGATCATCCTTCGGTAATTTGTTCCTCACTAATATCTGGAACTTCTCCTTATTTCCATCCTCCTTCAGCTTCCATGTCCTTATTCTTCTTTCTTGGTTTTCAGTTCTCCTCTTTTCCTTCAGTCCTCTCACCTTGGCGACCAGCAGACGGTGGTCACTGTCCAGGGCTTCTGAAGGTATTACCCTTATATCCGTGATACTCTTCTTTGTCTCCTTCCCGCATAGAATATAGTCCACCACTGATTTCCTAGTCAAATCCCTGCTGTACCAAGTAATTTTATGGCTCTCTCTCTTCTTGTACCATGTGTTTCCAACCATTAGCCCATTTATCTTGCACAGTTCCAACAATCTCTCTCCTTCCTTATTCCTGTTTCCCCATCCTTCACCACCAATCACTTCCTCAAAACCTCTTCTATCAGTTCCGACATGGGCATTTAGGTCTCCCATGACTATCAGGTCTCTCCCCACTAACTGCTTCTGCAACTCCTCTTCAAACTCGTCCTTCTCGCCTTCTGTGCATCCCACCTGTGGTGCATAGACTTGCAGAATGTCCAGGTTTCTACCTTTCACAGTGATTCTGGCTCTAATTATTCTATCACTTACCCTCTTTACTTCCTCCCTCAGCCCTTCTCTCACCACCATTCCCACTCCATTTCTCTTCCCCTCCTCATTTCCTATCCAGTATAGCTGCAAGCCATTTCTCAGTTCTTTTCTTCCTTCCCCTCTCCATCTGGTCTCTGCCAGTCCGAGTACATCCAGTTTTCTCCTCTCCATCATATCCACAACCTCCTCCACTCTTCCCGTCAATGTCGTTATATTCAAAGTTCCGATTCGTAGTCCATTTCCATAGCCAGGTCTGCTTCCTTTAGATCTGTCCTTTCCGAGGCCCGTTCCCGTTTTAAAAGCAGTTTCATATCCACTACTGGCTTGCTAGGCCTAACGTAGCTTCACCATAACCCTGGCAAGGGGCCTGTTTTTGGTCCGCGAGAGGTATTTTATTTCCCTCAAACCCTCCGGACAAGTCCGGCGAGCCCCCCTATCCGCCACCTGGGACGCGCCCGATAGAGGAACAGGCAAACCCCCACATTTTATAAAAGAAATTTTATAAAACCACCTTTTGTAAAAGATTTCCCCTTTACACTGTCATATCTTTTATAAAAGATCTTTGACAAATTTCTTTGACACGACAAAAAAAAAAAAAAAAAAAAAAAAAAAAAAAACGGCCTAAGAGAAAAATAAGTGCTGAATATGAGTTGAGAAAGTTTGAAACATGAACATAGTAGTGTTTTAATTATAAACAAAATAAATTAAGGGCCTTGTAAGTCAATATGTTATGTTTTGGAAACCTCTATAGGGAGCGGAAGAACAGTAGGAGCTCTTGGTTCCCTTAGCAAAGAAGCATAATGGGGTGCTATAAATATGGGATGTAGAGCAAGATGGTGGTCCAGGCAGGTCCATCGAGTGCCCGCTGAAGAGCCTGACTTGAATGTGAATGTTATGAGTAGATATTTTAAGTAGTCGACACTAGATGACAAACACTACTTTTAAACAGGCAGCCTACTGTAATACAGCCACATGTATAAGAATAATTAGTTATTAGTTATTAGTTAGGGGCGGAACAGCGAGAACATCTGCTCCTGTATAAGAATAGCCCGACATATTCTAGAGTTGAGCCAAAATTATACTTTCTTAACAGAGGTTGAATCATTGAAGGATATTCTTACATTAGGCCTACTTACTTCAACTGATATGTAGGCCAATAGGTTGTATTTTATTTTAGAAATATGCATGTTAAAATACATGGGCTGTTCAAGAAAGAGTAAGACACTTCGGAAAAAGGTTCGCCGGGGAGACGGTACAATTTTGACTAATTTTCTCCAACTAAGCACTGTGGTTGATTAGCACGTTTCTTTTTTAACATGTTCACACACTACTACTCTGCACTCATGGCATATGCCATTCTTAATATCTTTCAAGAATTGACTCAAGATCTATTAAGGACTGCTTTTGAACTGTCCAAACAAAGGCCACAATATGGTGTAAAGGAAAGTATCCCTGCCATCAGAAAACAGCTTCACGACATGTGTACATTTGAACAGCCTTCTGCTCTGGAACCAACCAGGTACAAATCTGAGTCATATGCAGATGACCATGCAGAATAATGAATGTAGCACTTATTGAAATACCTAGGGCTTCACTAACTTGTACTACATCTGCCTATCTTCATCAACAATCACAGTGGCTGAATTGATGTTGACTTCTGTTATTGCTTTGCTGAAAAATTATGAGCACTTTATATAACTGTTGAAAATCAGTAATACTTGAATTCTTTAAACTAGGCTATCTGAAGACAGTAAAACAAGATACCACATATGCAAATTCACCATAGGCTTGTACAAGATCTTTGTAATTTCCTGCAGATGCACATCTCAGACGGAAACAATTTTATTGTTGCATACTGCTAGTTTTGCATCACCCACATTATTGTAAGGTGAAACACAAACAATGCTCACAGGAGAAGTGCTGCTAACGGAATGCATACAGAAGGCAGGTTTGAAACACTTCTGTCATTTGAAAATACTACCATGCAAAGAGGCACTACATGCCATGTTGAACTCCTTTTTTTTTATTATTGTATTTCTTCTTCTTTTTTTTTGTGACCAAATAGGATCACTTTAATCAACCCATTAGTCTGTCGACTTCTTGGCAGGAACTGTGCGAGCCTTATGGTCCTCCCAGTACTTCTTCATGTATGCTGATCTCCTTGCCCTTTCTTGAGTGAAAAATATTTTTGTTGGAAGTTTCTTTTTTGTAGGTGCAAAATGAAAGGACATAAATTTAAGTAGCCTATTGTGGTTATTATTTTCTAATTTGTAGTGTCTTCTGGTGTTAGGCCAATTGCTTGCAAGTCTTCCCTAATTTCTTTTATCCATCTACATACAGTAGTTGTGTTTTTTTTAATGAAAGATTGTACTAGCCGTTCACAAGTCGTGAACCTGGCATTCTCACGATGTGTCCAAAGAACCCTAATATTTTCTTACATATGGTATCAGTAATGGGTTCTAGCTTGTTATATACAACATTGTTAGGTATTATTCGCCATTGTCCATCATTTTGATATCCTTTAGTAATACACATTCTTCCAATTAGTCTATCGATCTTCTGTAATCTGTCAGTTTTGGATTGTTCATTTAGATGGAATAATGTTTCTGATGCATAATGTGTTGTTATTGTATTTATTAATCCCATGTATTTTCTTTCTTTTTCAGGATTAGGGAACCACCCATTACAATTGGGTACAATCATGTTGACCATCTGAAAACATTAAATTTCACTTTCTTTTTCTTGGTGTCTAATTCAGAGATCCAGGAAGCCTCTAGTGGATACTGTCATATCTTTTCTTTCTTTCTTCCGAATTTGGCCGCCTGTAGACCGCATGGAACCTAAGGCTTTCTGGTTAATCTCTTCTTCTCTTCCCAAAACCTCTTCATTCGTTCACTTCTGATCTTTCGCTCCTCCTCGAATATCACCAGTTTGGCTCTAATTTTAGGTGTTTTCTCCTCGAAAATCTTGATGTTGTCAATTCGGTTTCTGAACTCTTTTCTGTTGTGGATCACATCCACTGTGAGTCCACTTTCCTTGGCGTCTCTTTTAACCTCTTCTACCCATTTAGTTGTAGCCTTCAGCTCTGTAATATACTTGAATATCCTCTTAGTCAGTCGGTTCTCGTCCAGTCTCACCAAATGTCCGTAGAATTTCAACCTTCGCTTCCGCATTGTGACAGTAATTTTTTCAGTATGTTTATAGAGGTCATCATTCCTTCTGTTCTTCCATGTCCCGTCAGCAGTTTTCTGTGGTCCTAAAATTTTCCGCAAAATTTTCCTCTCCTTTTTTTCCAGTTCCTGAAGATCCCCTTTTTTATTCAGTGTCAAGCACTCCGAGGTGTACAGACCCTCTGGCTTTACTACTGTGCTATAGTGTCTGAGTTTTGCCTTGTAGGATATTGCTCGTTTGTTGTATCTGTTCTGGGTTAACCTATAAGCCAAATCCAATTTTCTAGCTCTTGCCCTATTTGCTTCTTTATCCAGCCCATTGGGTTCTATCCATTCACCTAGATATTTAAACTTCTCAGTTCTTTTGACAGTCCCATGTTTCACTTTTATGTCTCTCTCCATGGTGTCTGTACTCCATGTATTCTGTCTTTTCATAGGAGACTTTAAGACCAGTTTTCTCAGCGATTTCGTGCAGAGTATCCAGCATTTTTTGGGCATCATCTCGGCTTTGGGCTAAGAGGGCAAGATCATCAGCAAAAGCCAAACATTTAATTTCCAGGTTCTGTCCTTTCCTTCCCAGATGTATCCCCCTTACTCCTTTCATGTCCAAAGCTTCCTCCCAGGTTCTCATGATTTTCTCCAGAACAATGTTGAAGAGGATAGGTGATAAGCCATCTCCTTGTCTGACCCCTGTTTTTATTTCAAAAGGATCAGAGATTTCTCCGAAGAACTTCACTTTTGACATGGTATCCGTTAGAGTTTGTTTGATTATTTCTCTCGTCTTCCTGTCAATTCCGAACTCATCTAGGCTGTTAAATAAAGTCTGCCTGTCAATTGAGTCGTACGCCTTCTTGAAGTCAACGAATATTACTACAGTGTTCTGGCTTCTCAAAGCTCTTGATCTGAGGATGCTCTTGAGGTTGAATATTTGTTCTGCACACGATCTCCCCTATCTAAAGCCAGCTTGATATTCACCTATGAGGTGGTCTGCTTGTTTTTCAACTCTGTTCAGCAGTACTTTGGAGAGTATCTTGTATGCGACTGGAAGTAGAGAGATTCCTCTGTAGTTGTCGATGTTCGCCCGATTACCTTTCTTGTGAAGTGGGTGTATAAGGGCACATTTCCAGTCTTTCGGGATAATTTCAGTTTTCCAGATTTCTTCTATGATGCCGTGTATTTTTTATGCAGCCAATTCTCCTCCGAACTTCCACATTTCTGCAGCGATGCCATCTTCGCCTGGTGCTTTGTTGTTTTTAAGCTCGTTTATTATGCGCTTTACCTCATCTAAACTTGGTGGGTTGGAATCCGGGTTCTCATAGGATGGATTCTGAGCATTCAATCTTTCCACAGGTTCTTCACAGTTCAGCAGCACTTTGAAATAGTCAACCAAAAGTTGACAGTTTTCCTTGTCGTTCGTAGCTATACTACCATCTTTCCGTTTGAAGCACAGACTTTGTGACTGATATCCCTGTAGTTCCTCTTTGAAGGTTCTGTAAAACTCTTGCGTGTTGTTTTTCGAAAATCTTCTTCTATCTTTTCCACCCTACTTCTGTCGTAGTTCCTCTTCTCTGATCTTATGATCTTAGCAGTTCTCTTCCTTACTTCCCTGAAATCTTCCCACCTCTCCTCGGTCTTGTTGGAGTGCCATCTCTTCCAGGCTTGTAGCCTTATGTCAAGAGCTTCGTCACACTTTTCATTCCACCACCTATGTTTTCGTTTCCTCGCTGGATTTCCCAAACCATCAGCTGCTTTGGTCATTGCTTCTCTGATCTCTTCCCAGCTGTTCATGTTCAGCTTCGATAGGTTTTCGCAGTATTTTTCCTTGGTCTGTTTCAGAGTCTCTGTATTAATTCTGGGTTTCCTGTTGGTTCTCGGTTTGGGCTTGTTTGGCTGGAATTTTACTTTAATCTCCGAGAGGTAGTGATCCGAGTCGATGTTTAGGCTTTTCCTTACTTTAACATTCAGGATTTCCTTTCGGTTTTTGGTCGTTATTGCGACATGGTCGATCTGGAACTCTCCCAGCATCGTGTTAGGACATACCCAGGTTTTCTTCTTGCTCGGGAGTGCCTTGAAGTATGTGGACGTGAGTTTCAGGTTGAAATGTCTGCAAAACCCGATTATTCTTTCTCCATTTCTGTTCGTTCTTTTATGTGCTGGATAGTCCCCCACAATTTTTCTATATCTTCTCTCTTTGCCTATCTGGGCATTGAAATCGCCAACCAAAACTTTTACGTGATGTTGTGGAATTTTGGAAGTTGTGTCTTCGAGAGTTTGCCAAAAGTTATCCACCTTCTCAGGATTTTTCTTGTTATCTTCATTAATAGGGGCGTGTGCGTTGATAATTGTATATGCTTTATTTCCAGATCTAAAGGAGAGAGGAGAAATTCTCTCGGATGGTGAGGTGAAGTTGATGATGGACTCAGTGATGTTCCTCTTACGAAGGCCGTACCTAAGATCGTTACATTTGATTTGTTTTTTATCGCAGGTTTTCCCTTGTAGATTCTGTAACCCTCAGATTCCATGGGATTTTCGTCTAGGTATCTTGTCTCTTGTAGTGCCAGTATGCAAATGTCTTTTTCCTTCAAAACGTTGATCAGTTGTTTTAGTTTGCCAACTTTCAGGAGCGTGTTGATGTTCAGCGTTCCCAGCAGATGTTTTTGCTTGGTTCGTATCTTCTGTGATGAGGTTCTGGGAAGCTCCGACTCTTCCCTGCATGACGTTCCAGGCTCTCCAGAATCCAAAGGCCTGGTTGCACCGCTTTTGGCGGTGGGGGATTTCCGTTGCCGGCTGCCCCCTGGAGTAGTCTTTCCTGAAGGTGTTTCCATCATGCCCTATGATGAAGTTAGTTGGGAGGGCAGGCGTTGCCTGTTCCTCCAGAATTAAAACTGAGGTTGTAAGCCCCAGAGTTTTGGTGTTGGTTCTTCCGCCCTCCAAACCGTTGGGAGTCTTCCTCTTCCGCCTTGGAGACCGTTGACCGTTTACTATTTTTGCCTCAGTTGATCCGCGGATGCTTATTTGGCCATGCCTTATTCGCACCTGTCCTGCATATCTACAGGACGTCCCCTATCAGCCATTGGGACGCGCCGTGTCGGGGTTGAGGCCCCCTACCCCAGTGTCTCGCGCAGGGTTGTGTTTAGCCCTTACTCAATTCAGAGCTAAACCCCCACGCAAGCTGACCGGGTAATAGTGCCATATGCTGTCCAGTACAGAAGCCTCACATTGTCGGTCTTAAAGATGGCTGACAAAATAGGCCGGCTGAGTGACCTAGGCAACGCCAAGAATATTAAGTAGAGTGCATATCTTGTTCATAGTTTCTATGGTAGTGATGGCAAAAGAAACAAAATGGGTGAAAGTGAGGGCAAAGATTTTAGCCACAGATAACGAGTGACTCTCTAGATAGTGCTTTCTATGGAACTTATTGTAGCAGTTAACAAGATGGCTGACACTTACTGCATAAAATTAATAATAAATATGATTCTAAAACACTATCAAAAGAGAGTAGATTCTCTGGACAACACTACCACAAACTCAGCACCCAAAACAAAGCCACAAATATTCACTGGAAGCCACAAAAGAAACGTAGGTCTTCAGTATAGATGGATATAAGCCGCAGCACCATTACACACGATCTCACCCTCTGGTGGTTGCACGGACTGTCATATCTACTAGTGACAAAAACTAGATGATGTTACTTGAAAACTCTTCCGCCCAATCAATACGTTTTATAACGGTACTGAACATAGGATCTACATCTACATAATATAGGAATTATTCAGCCCTATGATCACACCACAAATTTTTATAGTTAGCAATATACCAACTGGAACTGGACGTGTATTTTTCACAAATAAACAATTCAACAAGGTATTTTATTCAACAAGAACAATAGTGCTACATTTTTATACATTTTGAATGTTTTTAATATTTTATTAATAATAAGTAATTTTAATAACAGGCAAGAAGCAATTCATTCCATTGAGAAATTACATGAAATTGCCATCAAAACGGGACATCAAATTTCTTATGAGAAAACTCAGTACATGGAAGGAGCCTCACGATACTTAGACGGACAACCTATGAGAACTAAATTCGGCAAAATCTTTCAAGTGAACGAATTCAAATATCTGGGAGAAATTATTCAGCCCTCTGGTTTAAACTGTGAAGCAAATAAAGAGAGAATTTCCAAATTACAGAAAGCTTACAGAATCACTTGGAATAGGTATAACAAAAAATCAATATCTTGGAAAGCAAAACTTAAGACATTATAATACAGTAATCAAACCGGAGGCGTTATATCCATCAGAAACCTTAATCATTGGTGGCAAATCTTTAACCAAAGAGATTGAAAAACAAGAAAGGAAAATTTTACGAAAAATTTTTGGCCCACTTTTTATAGAGGGAATCTGGAGGAAAAAGTCATCCCAGGAAATATATCGCCAAAGTGAAACAATGTCTCATACTTTTCGGAAAAGACGATTGAAATTTTACGGGCACATTATCAGAATGAACAATGGCAGATTGACTAAAAGAATTCTCAACTTGACCCTCTCACTAAAAACCAAGAACAGCTGGCTACGTGAAATTGAAACAGATCTCCAGGAAATCAACAATTCAGACAATATTATACAGGACAGATGCAAATTCAGAACCCTAATCGACACTCACCAATTTGAAGACAAACCCAGGGCCACCATAACTTGGACAGAAGACCGAAGAAAGGCGCTCAGCGAGAGGATGAAGAGATTTTGGAAGGAAAAGAAGGCCAACACATCAGCTAAACAGGTTCAACCGTGCTCCTGAGTCGGGCATAACGATGCAAGAATAAGTAATTTTTAATAATTTTTAATGTCTTTTTAAGTTTTTATCTATAATGAGTGCTTTTTAATGTGTTCTTACAAGTGTTATTCAATGTTTTCAACTATATGGTGTGTTTTAGATATTATCAATATTATCAAGGGAGCCATGATGGGCCCCAAAACATGTACCTACTAAGAACTATGTAGATGTAGATCCTATCTTCAGTATATAAAACGTATTTTTTGGGCGGAAAATTTTCAAGTAACATCATCTAGATTTTGTCAGATAATATTGTCAATACGGACCAAAAATGAATTCTAGTAATCCCCAGAAGTATCTACTAGTACTGGTTCTAAGCCCGTCTAAAGAAGGAGGGTGAATGGCTGGTAATATAACCTTAGGGGGTGCACTTATGTCGAGCAGGTGTATCCACAAAATCCTAGGAAATGCTTAAGTTGCCAGATGATCAGTGATACCAGCAAATCCTACCTCTAATGGGGAGTGTGAAGGCAAGTGCCTGGGGGCCTTAACCTCTTAACTGGGTATGACGTATATATTCGTATGTTAAATGTTATAATTTAATGGGCATGATGAATATATACGTACTCCTACTTGTACCGCTAACGTCTCCTGGGCGTGACGCGTTTTCACGGCATGGCGAATGTCTTTGAGAAAATTGAAGTATTGGCAGCAGTTGCGACATTTCCCGCCTCCTATATATTGTTTTTATTATATTGTTGCCGGGTGCTACTCTTCCCTCTGTCGGTAGCAGGCCGCTAACCATGGCAGCATCTGATTCAAAGCGGAAGTTCGATGCACACGAAGAAGACGAGATTATTCAACACCTGGAGAATGATTGTGGTGATTCATCTTCTGAGGAATCTGAAAATGAGTGGTTTGATCCAGATGAAAGTGGTTCTGGGAATGAGAATCAAGAAGAAACACGCAACGAATCAGATGGAGACAGAGTGATTGATACATTTCAACCTTTTCTGCCAAGCAGTGTTTCACGTCAGAAATTCAAATTTTCTGGTGCAAGTGGTTTTATTCCAGGTACATTGAAGAAGACACCCACTAGAAGATGTGTAGTGTGTTGGATGAATGGAAAGAGTCAATGATCTGGTGCCCTGATGTGAGAAAGGACTTTGTGCTGCACATTGTTTCAAAATATTTCATACGGACAAAGCTCTTAAGTTCTAGTCAGGTAAATGACCCCTAAGTTAATGTGGAATGTATCAGAATGACACTAGCATGATAAGTAATTTGTGTATATGGTTCAGAATATCTATTTCATCAAGAATCCTATTTCTGTGGTATAAACCCTCATTTGGACAGAACATGGAAGTTCAGGTCAGTGACCCTGTAGTAATGTAAAAATGGTCAAAAATGTCTGAAATTCAATAACATAATATGCAATTGATTGGCATTCCTTTCTCGTATGTATTCATCATCATCATCATCTTGCACAGTTTCCAGCCACTGGCCGGGTCTGTTTGGAACACAAGCCTCTCCAACGTCTTCTGTCTTCCCACCATCTCTCAGCTTCCACCCTTGTCCAGTCTTCTCCTCTCTTCTTCACGCTTTCTTCCACCCCCTTCAGCCACCTGTCTCTCGGTCTCTTTCCTTCCCACTTCGTCTCGTGTACTCTCATGGGTATCCTCTTCTCCTCCGTTCGTTTTACATGTCCATACCATCTAAGTCTAGATTTCTCTATACCATCCTGTAATGGTTTCTCCTTCATTAATTCTCTGGTCCTCTCATTTCTTATTCTGACCATCTTTGTAGCTCCAATACTGCTTCTCAAGAACCTCATCTCACTGGCCTGTATTTTGCTCTTCTCCCTTCCTTTCATAACCCAGGTCTCCGAGGCATACGTCAGGATAGGGACATAGTACATCCGATATATGATCTTTTTGCTGTTCTGAGGGACATCCTTGCTCCATAACATGCTTCTCACACTCCTCCGAAATGCTTCTGCCTGCCTCCCCCGCTCATTTATTTCTCTATCGTTTCTTCCATTATCTTGTATCAGGCTTCCCAGATACTTGAAACTCTCCACTTTCTTCAGCTGTTCTCCACCAATTGTTATTCCCGTTGTGGTTCTTTCCTTCTTCCTTGTTGTGATCACCATCTCACTCTTATTTATGCTAAATTTCATCCCATATCCTTGTAATATTCCTTCCCACACGTCCAACTGTTCCTGTACCTCCTCCTCCTTGTTTCCCCAAATCATCAAATCATCTGCAAACACCATTGCTTTCATCTTTCCTTCCCCAATTACTTGTGCCACTCGGGTCATTATGTCATCCATCACCACAATGAAAAGTAACGGTGACAGTGCACTTCCTTGTTTCAGGCCGTTTCTCTGTTCCAACCAGTCCGATCTCTCTCCTCCCACTTTCACACAGCTCAAGCTTCCCTTGTACATCTCCTTTACCCTCTTTATAGTCCATTTCTCTACTCCTCTACCCTCCAGGGACTTCCATACTTTGTTTCTGCATACTCTGTCATATGCTTTCTCAATGTCCAGGAAGGCCATCAGTAGATCTGTTCCATACTCTTAGTGCTGTTCTTGTAACTGCCTTATAGCAAAAATCAAATCCACTGTGGACCTTCCTGCTCTGAAGCCATGTTGTTCTTCCCTCATCCCTCCTTCTATCCTTGTCCTAATTCTCCTTTCCAAAACTTTCTCGAAGATCTTTGCTCAATGACTCATCAGTGTTATTCCCCGATGGTTTCTGGAATCTGTTCTACTACCTTTCTTGAAGATCGGGACAATTATTCCTTTTTTCCAGTCCTCTGGGGTCTTCCTTTCCTTCCATGCTGTCCTCATCACTCGGTACAACCATTGTATCCCCACCTCTCCTGCTGCTCTCACCATCTCCACACTCAACTCATTCACACCCAGTGCCTTCCCTCCTTTCATCTTTTTCACTGCATCTTCCACTTCTTTCCATGTTAAGTCCTTTTCTGTTTGCAGTTCATCTTCCTCTTCCCCGATTTCTTCCTCCTCACCATCATCTCCATTTGGGTTCAGAAGTTCTTCAAAATATTCTTTCCACATTTTCTTCAGTTCTTCCCTATTTTCTATCTCTTGTCCCCTTTTGTTCACCATTCTAATATAATCCGTAGGATCCTTCTGCCTCTTATTTTTTACCATCCCATACAGGACCTTTTTTGTACCTTCACTATCCTCCATCATCTTTGTCCACTCTTCCATCCACTTTCTTCTCTCCTCAGCCACTACTCTCTTCGCCTCCTTCTTTCTTTCCTGGTACTCTTCCCTTGTCTCTACCGTCCTATTTTGATACCACCTCCTAAAGGCCTAATTCTTTTCCCTTTCTATATCTTTTGTCTTCTCATTCCACCATGGTGTTTCCTTCCACCTCTTCTTACTACTTGTCCTCCCAAGTACTGCTTCTGCTGCACCTACTAGTGTATTCTTAAATCTAGCCCATTCCTCTTCCACCCCTCTTTCTTCATCTGTTGGAATTCCTTCCTGTATCATTTTGAGGTACTCTACCCTTCTATCCCCTTCTTTCAGTTTCCATATCCTTATACATCTTTCCTGGTTCTCAGTCCCTTTCTTCTCCTTACTCCCTCTCAGGTTCATTACCAGCAATCTATGGTCGCTATCCTGGTTCTCCGATGGTATAACCTTGATGTCCGTGATGTTCTTATTTAGTTCTTTCCCATACAGTATATAGTCGACCACTGACTTCCTGGTCAAGTCATCACTGTACCATGTGATTGTGTGGCTCTCTCTTTTCTTAAACCAGGAGTTCCCAACTAGCAGGCTGTTCCTTTGGCAGAAGTCCAACAGTCTCTTTCCTTCCTCATTTCTTCCGCCCCAACCCTCTGGTCCTAGAACACTCTCATAACCTAGTCTTTCTCTTCCTACATGGGCATTCAGATCCCCCATAACAATCATATTTCTTCCTACCAGCTGCTTCGTATGTATTATAGAACATCATTTTAAAAACATTAAAGTTCGAATCAGGTAAATGACCTTGTAGTTACTGTAAAAATGGTTAATATGTCTATAAAATTATACTTATACATTAAAATTCCTTTATTATACTTAAACACAACATTATTATTGATAATATTCCCGCTAACCTTTCCGCATATTCTGCAATAACAATTGGCTGGAAAAATGCACATGGCAGGTTACACCCAAGCGCTCAAATGGTAACCCTGACAGAAGAGTACCTAGTCCTCCAGGTTAGGGGTTGGGCATAGGGTTAACTTCCCTACCTCGTAAAAAGAAATTTGTTATGGATACCGCAAGATTACCACAGATATAAACGGAAAACTTGGAGACGACTTGGCAAAAAGAAACGGCTAATGCAAAGGACATCTGGCATGGTATGAGCTACCTAGAATGTGAGGACATTGAAGAGACCTGGCAAGTTGAAGGAAATGAGGAATGAAATGGGTAAGTATGGAGTGAAATTACAGCACTGCAGAAAGTAAGATGGAAGGGACAAGGAAAGATACCGAAGTGTCTGGGAACCATATCCTGATGTATAGTGGAGGACAAGCCTGTAGCAATGGTATTGGATTGGCTGGTTCTTAAGTTTAGGGGCTGCGACAACGTGGTCATGTAGCCCCGTGTACTTTGGGTGTGTGTAGAATCTGTCTGATAACCGGTGTTAATTGTGATGACTGTATTAGTGTGTGTTATCTGGTGTTTTTTTTTTTGGTTTTCTTTTAATTTAAGTACTGCAACTTAGAACTTTTCAAATAGTTCGTACTTTTGCCACCAAGCGCCACCGTCAACGACTACTTGGCCAAGTTCCGAACTTAGCTACTAGATGCCACCGCAGTCGGCTCTTGGCAACGAACGTAGAAACCTAAGAGCGTTGTTTACATTCTTAACCTATCCAATTTAGCTTCACACACGTGCAATTAGTGGAAGGTTCTTTAACATGCCATACATCTATGACATGGGACCGCCGGCTTTACTTCCCCTCCGAAGGAAGGCATACTGAAGGATTATTAACGCTCTTATGGTATTGGATTCCTTCTATAAAAATATATGAAGCAATGCATGATTAATTTTACAGCACTCAATGACAGGATGTGTTCTCCGAGACTTTACGCAAAATTCTTCAATGTAACAGTGTTTTGTATTTATGCCCCTACAGAGGAGGCAGAATAAGAAGATGATGATGATAATTGTTGTTTTAAGAGGCCTAACATCTAGGTTATCGGCCCCTAATGGTCGTGGTGATAGCGAAAATGTCAATGTGGGTGATAGCAAAAATGTCAATGAAGTGGAAACCAGAACGAAAATTAAGTGAGAAGGAAAATACTTACAAAAAGGAACTTAGATTGAAACTACTCATAAAATGGAGAGCGGTAATACTTACAAAAGGGAATTTAGAACGAAAATACTCACAAAAGGAATAGATTGAAAAATACACACAAAATGTAGGCAAGTTCAAAATACGTACAAAATGCAATGTACAGTCGAAATACTTACAAAATGCAAGGGAAATTCAAAATACTTACAAAATGCAAATGAGATTGAAAATACATACAAAATGCAATTGAAATTGAAAATACACAATGCAATTTAGATGGAAAAACATGCATTTCAGATTCCAAATAATTACAAAATGCAATTGAAATTGCTTACAAAATGTATGGTAGATTCAAACTACTCAATTGGATGGTGCAATCTAGATTGAAAATACTAACAAAATGTAATTTAGATTCAAAATACCCACAAAATGCAATTGAGAATCAAAATACTTGCAAAATGCACACCCTACAAAATGCAATTTAGATTGAAAATACTTGCAAAAAGCGGATTAGGTTGAAAATACAAAATGCAATTGAAATTCAAAATAGTCACTAAAGTCCCAGCCCCTATATTGAAAGACTCACTAAAAAGCAATTTAGATTTTCAATCCTTACAAAATGCAATTGAGGTTGAAAACACTCACAAAATGCAATTTAGATCGAAAAGACTTACAAAATGCAACGGAGATTGAAAACACCTACAAAATGGAGTGTAGATGCAAAATAATCGCTAAATGGAATTTAGATACATGGGGAGCCAACTAAACCTAACTACCGACTTCAAACTACAGGAACTTACATACTAGAAGGAGAAAAGGACAAAAAAAAAAGGGAAATAGAAGACCAGGAAAGGAAATGTCCCCAACCTTCGAAGAATGAGGACTGAGAGACTGGGAAAGGAATAGAGCCATGAAAGGCAGATATGAAAGGGAAAGAGAAGAGGTTCCATCACAAAGTCAATGGAAAAGGGGGAAACAGACCCAGCTCAGGAATCCCTCAGGATCGCTAAATCCTGAGCTCACCAGCCGTGAGTCCTTCAGGATGCACCAGAAGTTGAGGGGCTACAGATACCCTGCCTCCTTGGGGGCCTTGTGCAGAAGGCAAGAGATACCATAAAAAAGAGAAGGGCTACAGATACCCTGGATACCCTGCCTCCTTGAGGGCCTAGTGCAGAAGGCAGGATACCATAAAAGAAAAATAATAATAAGAGGTCTGATCCCTCGAAGAATGAGGGTATCAGGAAAGACGAGTCAAGGGCCAATTAAGGCGGGAAAGTAGAAGACACCCTAGGCCTCGGATCCATAATACCGTTGGGGTCGGAAGAGAACAAGGGTTGACCAAGGGAGGTCGACAGGAAAAGATGGCAGAAAGGAGCCTGGCACAAGCTGGGGTCCCATGGTCGCCAACTCACATCCCACAAGTTGTGAGCCTCGAAGGTCTAGTTCACATGGGATTATCCAGAGTGTACCCCAAAGGATCAAGTCCACTTAACATTACCTAGAGTGCATCAAGTTGAAGTAGGCTACACATGCCCAGTTCTTTTGGTTGCCTATCATGAATGGCATGGGATGTGGGAATATTTTAAAGCCTATAAACATTAAAATGGACACAACAGGTATAAACAAGCTGACTCAACATCACTGTAACCAATTAAACAAATAGATGGTATATTGGCTTTCACGGCCGGTGAATTAAAACTCAGCAATTCTTCTAGGTTTGTGCCGTGTCTTGTGTGGGGTTTCGCCTAGGACACCAAGCTGGCTCATCGGCGGGCTCTTGGTGTCCCCGCCCGGACCCCCACAGGAGTGACGAACTGCGCGCCACCTCCCTTTATATTAGGTGCAACTGCACCACTTGACTGTGAGAACTAAAAGCTCAAGCAGCCTTAACCTCCCTATGAAGGCATCCAAAAAGATGGTATATTGGCTTTCACGGCAGGTGAATTAAAACTAAGCAATTCTTCTAGGTTTGTGCCGTGTCTTGTGTGGGGTTTCGCCTAGGACACCAAGCTGGCTCATCGGCGGGCTCTTGGTGTCCCACAGTGACGAACTGCGCGCTACCTACCTTTATATTAGGTGCAACTGCACCTCTTGACTGCGAGAACTAAAAGCCCAAGCAGCCTCAACCTCCCTATGAAGGCTTCCAAAAAGATGGTATATTGGCTTTCACGGCCGGAAGTGGCGACTGAAACATTCTATACAAAAAAGGCCTCAAGCAAGGAAGTGCATTATCACCATTATTATTTATTATACTGATGGATGAAATTATAAAACGAGTAAAAGAGAGTATCAGTAATGATGAAGTGAATGCTTTGGTATTTGCAGATGATGTGGTGATTTGGGGAAAGGGAGAAAAAGAAGTACAAAAGAGACTGGACATTTGGAATGAAAATTTGAAGGGGTTTGGAATGGTAATTAGTAAAAAGAAAACTGTAGTCATGTACTGTGGAAAAGAGAAAAAGAAAAGTCAAGTGAACATAGATGAGGTACGGTTAGAGAATTTAGAACAGTTTACATATCTAGGTAGCACTATAAATGGAAGTAATGACATCAACATTGAAATTAATAACAGACTAAGTAATGGTACAACATTTTATCACCAAGTCAGAGAACTTTTATGGGATTACTAAGTACCCAAGAGAACTAAATTAATATTATATAAACAGTATTTCATACCAATTGTAACATATCGACTGGAAACACTGGTAACTAATGAAAATGAAAATCCACAGCCTGCTTCCAGTCTCCGACCGGGTCAGGAATGGAATGAATGAAGCCCCTATCTAGCGGCGAGGATATGAACTGTGCCGGCTGCCGAGGCCTGACGCACTCCTCTGGGGCAATGATTAAATGAATGACAGATGAAGTGAAATGATAGTGGAGAGTGTTGCTGGAATGAAATAGTGACAGGGAAAACTGGAGTACCCGGAGAAAAACCTGTCTGCCTCCGTTTTGTCCAGCACAGATCTCACATGGATTGACCGGGATTTGAACCACGGACCCAGCGGTGAGAGGCCGGCGTGCTGCCGCCTAAGCCACGGAGGCTTCACTGGTAACTAATAAAAGGCAAAATAGTAAGATACAAGCAGTAGAAGTGAAATTTTTAAGAACTTCAGCTAAAAAGACAAGGGATAGAATTCAAAATACTAAAATCAAAGAAGAGTTAAATATGGAACTGTTAAAATATCAGAAGATACAGAAAGCAAGGTTACGTTGGTTCGGACATGTAAAAAGAATGGGTAAAGAAAAAGTAGCAAGAAGGGAATTAGAAAGAGAAGTCAAGGGAAAGAGACTACTGTCGACCAAAATATTATGTGTACTCGAGTTTGAAGGTTGTTTGTGAAGTAACCAATAGACCTACATAAAATCCAATAACATCATCATTTTCGTCGTTCTATTTTACGTTAGTTCATGTAGGTTTGGAATTTCGCATCCTCCTCACTTGTCCATACCATTGTAGCCTAGATCGTTCTATTCTATTTTGCAATGGTTCCTCTCTTACCATCTCTCTGACTCTCTCATTCCTTACTCTGTCCATTCTTGTTACTCCTACCCTACTCCTCTGGAACTTCATCTCCACTGCTCGTATTTTATTCTTGTCCCTTTCCTTCATCAACCATGTTTCTGAACCATACGTCAAAATTGGCACAAAGTAGGTCTTGTAGATGATTCCTTTACATTTTTGTGGTACATCTTTATTCCATATCATCCCCCTAACACTCTTGAAAAATCCATCTGCGCACCTTCCCCTTTCATTTATTTCCATCCTATTTTGCCTCCCTTTTCTTCAATAATGCTTCCCAAGTACCTGAGGCATTCTACTTTCTGCAACTGCTGTCCTCCAAGTGTTATGCCCATATCCAGTCTGTTCTTCCTCCTCGTTGTGATGACCACTTCACTCTTTTGTGCTGAGAACTTCATCCCATATGATAACACTACCTTCTCCCAATCACCTAATTGCTCTTTTACTTCTTCCTCATCCTCTCCCTCTCCCCATACCAGAAGGTCATCAGCAAACAACATTGCCTTCATTTTCCTTTCCCCAATGCTATTTACCACTTTTCGTATGATAACAGGGGTGAGAGGGCACTTCATTGTTTCAGACCTCTCTCCAGTTGAAACCATTCCGTTCTCTCCCTTCCCACCTTTACACAGCTTTTGCTTCCCTCGTACATTGCTTTCACTCTTGCCACTGTCTCCTTGTTCACTGCTTTTGCTCTCATTGCTTCCCATACCTTTTTCTATTAATACTACCATATGCTTTCTCAATATCCAAGAAGGTCATCACCAAATCTTTCCCATATTCATAATGGTGTTCTTGTAGCTGTCTTACAGCAAAGATGAGGTCAACTGTTGACCTTCCTGGCCTGAATCCATACTGTTCTTCCCTCAGCCCATCTTTAACTTCTGTCCGAATTCTTCTCTCCAGTACCTTCTCAAATATTTTGGCGCAGTGGCACATGAGTGTAATTCCCCTGTAGTTCTTGCATTCCCTCCTACTTCCCTTTTTAAATATGGGTATTATCATCCCTCTTTTACAGTCCTCTGGTATTTTCTTCTCCCACCATATCACTTTCATTACTCGAAAGAGCCACTGTGTTCCCATCACCCCTGCTGCTCTCACCATCTCCACACTCACTTCGTCTATTCCCGGTGCCTTTCCCCCTTTCATCTTCTTTAATGCTTCCTCCACTTCTTTCCATGTCAATTCCTTCTCTGAAATGTCTTGGTCACTGTCCGTTTCTTCCTCCACAATATAAATACAAACCGATATAAAATAAGTGAATTAATTTACGTATTTCACAGTCATACAGCATAACTTTTTGATGTATAAGGATTACAATGCAACTAAGAACTACATTTTCAAACGACCCCGAGCCGAAAAAAAGTTACCTTACAAAAATGATAACTTTCGTTCTTGAACACAGAAAATGTTGAAATTAATAAACCAGTTATACAACATTCCAATGTATATCATGTTAAAATTTGGATTCGATTTGATGATGGGTTTGTGAGATAATAATTCTTAAATGTGACTCATGGTTGAAACACGCTTAAAAACAGGCACTTTTTGTGTTTCAACTGCGATAACAAATGAAATGAAAATCCACAACCTGCTTCCAGTCTCCGACCGGGTCAGGAATGGAATGAATGAAGCCCCCATCTAGCGGCGAGGATATGGACTGTGCCGGCTGCCGAGGCCTGACGCACTCCTCTGGGGCAATGATTAAATGAATGACAGATTAAATGAAATGATAGTGGAGAGTGTTGCTGGAATGAACTGCGATAACAAATATTAAAATATAAATTAATAATTCCAAACCTACATGAACTAACGTAAAATAGAACGACGAAAATGATGATGTTATTGGATTTTATGTAGGTCTATAGGTTACTTCACAAACAACCTTCAAACTCGAGTGCACATAATATTTTGGTCGACAGAAGTTGGAAGACCGAGAAGAAGGTGGTTGGACCAAATTTTGAAGGACATTGGAGAAGCTGGATTGGATGTGGCAGAAGTAATGGAACAGGAAAAATGGAAGGACCGAAAGGAGTAGAGGAGGCTTGTAAACCACACCCGGGTGTGAACCCTTTCAGAGGAAGACATCTAAATTCATCATGGACCAAAACTGTGCACCGATCTCACCAACTGGTTTTACTCCTGGCTATCTGTTGTGCCTCACCAATATGAATATCACATGGTTGTGATATTTGAGGTCATTTGGTTGGGGGGAAGAAAACTGGTGGACCACCCTCTATAAGAAAATACAACTAAAATATCTGTTGTCAAAATATTTTAAGTACCCCCAATTTTCTAAATACAGGACTTGACATGGAGGCACCTCACTATTTGTCCAGAACATACAGGGACATACATTGACATCTATTTCATTACACAAACTATCAAGCTGTATTCCAACCGGCTGTGTTATCCTAGGTTGGATAGCGTACTTCTGATAGTATTGGGTACTGAAGAGAGCTTCATAGCTCATATGTGTAGCTTCAACACACACTGCCAGCATATGCTGAAAAACAAAAACCTCAGTCATGAACTCGTCAGTCAACTCTGTCGATTGCTGGCTGAAATTGCCGTTCTGTGACAGCCATAATTCCAGAGCTTAATCATCTATATACAGCGATGAAACTACCTTGGACCCCATGGTGGCAACTATGCCGTTCATGGCAATGGCAAACAGGGTGACACTTTAACACTAAATCCTGTGGAACTCCATTTTCTTGGCCATTGTACTGTGATAACATCCTCCCAACTCTCACACGAAAGAGTTGGTGGGACAAAGTTCGCAATGAAGATCGGTAAGTTACCTCAGTGTTTTCATTCATGAAGGCCGAGAAGGATTCCGTGGCACCAAATGGTGTCTTATGCCTTTTCAAGATTGAAGGAAACCGTTACTAGGGGTTCCTTTTTAAGAAATGCCTCCTGTATGGTGCTCTCCAGTAGCACCAGATGGTTGGTGGTGGACTGACGAGACCTCAAAATTACTCAGACAAGAGGCCTCTCCTACATGCCTTTAGTTACCTATCTTTTCTAGCAGCTTGCATAGGCCATTTATGAGACAATTTGACCTATAGCTGCTCACCAGTTTGAGTTCCTTTCCAGCCTTGCAAATAAAAATCACATTTCCCTCTTGCCATTGCAATGGAAACTCCCCTTCCATCCATATACAATTGAAGAGGTAAAGTAGTTTCACATTGGTATTGCAGAGACGTTTCAGCATCTGATTATGGATATATCGAAGAATTGCAATCTTGATAATTATGGAGAAATGGTCAATGATGATTTCTCCATTTATAAAAAGTCTGGATATAGACAATGATGTTGGGAGTCCAGATCAAGCCCCTACACCGTTGGCAACGCTGAAGATGGGACGTGGCGAGAATAGACGAGCAAGATAGTCACTAACAATGGATCAAGGCCAGGGAGACTACCACGCAATAACAAAAAAGATAGACCTGTCAAGACATAATCAGATGAGACACTGGGATTTATTAAGAGATAATTAGGGGTAAAAAGAAAAGAACCAAAAGCATGATTCAAGATTAACATGAATGAAAACTAATACCATGTAAGAGCAAAATGAATGCCATACCAAACGAAGATTTTCGTGACAAAACCACCAACTTAAATTCGTGCCCTCAACTTCTTATCAAATTAACATTGGCTTTCAAGGCCAAGGAAATTAAAACTCATAATATTGCTCCTGAGGAAGTGAATTGCATTTGGTCATGGGCCTGGACTTTTATCACTCATGAAAATGATCTTTCTGATAGTTTCCGCCCACAAATATGCCAGTGAACATGTAAAACACATTTGTGCAAGAATGTCAGAATGCCATATTCTGCAAGGTTGTCTTCCAACCTGAATATTTCTGTAGATAATTAAGAAGGTTTAGTTCGGATATAGGGCCTAGCATGCATTAGGCCTATACAGGAGCAGCTGCTACTCATTTGCATTTTACTTATGGTCAATTGTAAAATAGAAGTAATATTCCATGTAAAAAAAAGACAGTCATTTTCAGTGCATCAAATTTAATTTTGAAACATAAGGGAAATTTTAATAAAAGAGGCAGTAAATGTCCAGTATATTGTTTCAATATTAAGCTAACCGTATCTTTGTGAAATGGACTGGGAAGTTAAAAACAGAAGGTACGGTACTGTTACGGCTGTGAGTTTGTTTCGTCGCTCGCCGCATGAGTCACAACTGCCCCCGGGCTGGGCTGTGCTCTGCCTCAGTGTATTGCGTACGCCTTACGCAACAGGATTACTAGGACAAAGGGATGGTCCAGAATATTCGTGACCCAGCCAGTGATGGAAACCTCGAGAAGCCGTGAACCCTGGATGGGTCTAGAAGCATTTATTGAGTCACCGGCCTGCTATATAAGAGCGACCTGTCAAGCGGTGTGTGTGTGTGTTTTTCGAGCTAGTGCGAGCGTTTATACTGAGGGACAGAAGTGTGGTGACGTGACTTGCGAAACCCCTAGTGAAGCCGATTCTCTTGACAGCGAGGGAGTGAGAAGCATACAGGGGACTGCCTGTGTTTTGAGCGAGTGTGATTTCACTGAGCGACAGAGGTATTGTGGCGAAGTGCCGTGCGAGTTACGAAATCCAGTGACATTGTTTCCCAGCTTGTGGACAGCGAAGCAGCGTGTAGCAGGTTATCGTAAGTAACTGTAGTTTGTGTACATAAGGAAGAAAAAAGGAAGATTGTAGTTTTACGTGACCGTGAATCTTGTGATTATGAGCCACGGGACCTCCTTTTTACGTGGAATCCGAACCACAGGACATGGCATTTCACTTCGAAAATCTCACATGCATTGACCGGGAATCGAACCCGGACCGCCTTGGTGAGAGGCATACAGCTAGACCGCTGAGCCACCACGCCCCCACATAAGGAAGAGGTGCAGGTATTCCACGGGTCTCATTAGTGGAGGATTAGCTGCATGACTAAGTGAAAGGGCCAAGAGCGCTCCATAAGGAAGAGACTTCAGGAAACTGGAGTAAGGTTCTAATTGCTTGTATTTGCTGTTGAGTGGTGTATCTTTCTGGCCGCAATAAAGTTAATTATTTCTTTAAAGGAACAATCTGTGTTGTGCTTCAACCCACCGTAATCCAGTTAACAAAAGTGCCACTAGGGAGGTGGCACGTAACAACTGGTGTCAGAAGCGGGATTACGAACTCCAGCACAACACCTGACGGTCCTGGTTTCAAAACCCGAGCAGGTCATTTCTCTCTAATTTTCCAGTGAGTGCATGCCCTTTACTAGACAAACAACTAAAAGGGAAGCACAATTTGCAGCATTGCTAGAAAAGTTAAGTGGCATGGAAGCCAAGATGGAAGACGGCCAGAAGAATTTAGCCAAGGATCTAACTTCTAAATCCGAAGACGGCCAGAAGAAATTAGCCAAGGACCTGAAGGATGACCTGAAGAAGATGGAAGACGGCCAGAAGAACTTAGCCAAGGACCTGAAGGATGGCCAGAAGAAGATGGAAGACGGCCAGACTTAGCTAGCACAAGACCTGAGGAAATTAGAACAGGGCCTACGTGAGGAAGTCACGGCAGTGGGAAAAAAGTTCGAAGCCTTACAGTGGAAGTTGCCGAGCTGCGCCGACGCCCGCTGATGGGGGTGGAGGAGAAATTCAACGCCTTACAAGAGGAAGTTGCCGAACTGCGCCAACGCCCACTGACGGGGGTGGAAGAGAAATTCAACGCTTTACAAAAGGAAATTGCTGAGCTGAGCCAACGCTCGCCGACGGGGATGGAAGCGAGATTCAACGCTCTTCAAGAGGAAGTTGCCGAGCTGCGCCGACGCCCGCCCACAGGCACACCGGGAATATCAGGAGCGGGACAGAGCAGAGTGACGCCCCCAACCTTCGATGGAAAGGTCCCGTGGAGCACCAATTTACGTCAGTTCGAGGCAGCCTGTTCCATAAACAACTGGAACAGCACGGAAAAGGCTACAGCTCTCATTGTAGCGCTGAGAGGGGACACCCTTAACGTCCTTCAGGCCATCCCGACTGGATCCCAGGACTACGCTTCACTAATCGCCCATATGGAGACCCGATATGAAGATAGCCATCTTCAGCAGGCCTACCAGATGCAGCTCCGGACCAGGGTACAAAAGAACGCGGAAACCCTGCAGGAGTTCGAGATGGACATCGCACGCCTCGTAAGGCTCGCCTACCCAACAGCGCCGGACGACTTTCCAGAACAGATAGCGACTCAGACCTTCACCGACGGGCTACGGGACTCGGACACTCAACAGGCGCTGCGACTTGCGTGCAATAAGACCCTGGCAGATGCGCTGAGCCACGCACTTGAGTTCGAGACTGCAAAACAGGCATCTAGGACGCACGCGCGGGTGCGTCAAGTGGACGTCGACGAACCAGTAAAAACCAAAGAGACCAAGCCCCTGGCCGACGAATTAATGGAGGCGCTAAGCCGTTTCTTCGATAGTCGCGGCACCACCAGCAACGACACAGCCGGAAGACAACCGGAGAGGCGGCCCGGAAGAGGACTACCGACCTGCTGGACCTGCCATAAGAGAGGCCACCTGAGCAAGGACTGCGGTGATCGCCGCCGCCAAGGGTTTCCGTCGGGACAGTCAGTCGTAGGGAAACCGCGCGGCCCAGGCAAGCAAGTATCAGCTAGCCTTGGGGGGCAAAGGTTGGCTTGTGACAATCGTCAAGACCCGGCATTCCAAGTTCGTGTGAAGCAGTTACGGAGGGATAATAGCAGCCTGATGGTCGACGGAGTCGTCAACGGAGAGAGCTGGCCCATGCTAATTGACACGGGAGCATCGAGGACCATCGGCAGTCCCACCCTGATCCCGAAGTGGAGAGTGCAACCCACACAAAGGAACCTCCAGCTATTAACCGCGACCGGAGAGACCGCACCGGTACATGGCGAAGCATCACTGGAGTTCGTCATTGGTCGACGGGCGATAAATCATCCAGAGCTTGTGGCTGACGTATCAAATGAAGTGATCATCGGACTGGACTTCCTGGACCAGAACAACATCATCTTGGATCTGAGTACCAACACTCTGCACTTCGGAGGTGAGGAACTTGCATTGCAACCAGCACACGAGGCCGTCGCCGCTCGACGAGTAAGGCTGAGATAGGACGTCATCATTCCCGCCAGGACGGAAGTCAGCGCTGCCGTAATTGTCGACGGAACAGCTGAGGGAGTGGCGGGTGTCATCGAGCCAAAATATGAGGACATCCAGACAAAAGCATTGCTAATTGCCAAGACTCTCATCAACACGACGTCTCGGCCGTATGTCCGCCTGTCCAACCTGAACGACTACGACATTACGGTTCACCGGGACACCAACCTAGGAGTCTGGGAGCCCGTTACCTGGATTGCCCGCATCACAGACACAACGGACGGACACCTGCAGACGGACAACCGAAGAAGACGCGCCCTGCCAGAAGAACTACAGAAGCTGTACCAAGGATCCCAGGACCATTTAGACGAGGAACAATCACACCAACTTCGGGACCTGCTACATGAATTCCAGGATGTCTTCTCCGTGGGGAGCAAAGATTTCGGCAGGACAAGCTTGGTCCAGCACAGAATCGACGTTGGGAACAGCGCACCGATTAGGGCCCCATTCCGACGTGTCCCGCTCGCCAAGCAAGCCGAAGTCAACCGGATGGTAGAAGAGATGAAGGAGCAAGGGGTGATCGAGCCATCACATAGTCCTTGGAGTTCTCCGGTCGTGCTAGTGAAGAAGAAGGATGGTTCCACCAGGTTCTGCGTGGACTACAGGCGGGTGAACGACGTCACGAAGAAGGACAGCTACCCTCTACCCCGGATCGACGACACGCTGGACACCATATCAAGATCAAAATGGTTCTCCACCTTGGATTTGAAGAGTGGCTAATGGCAGGTGGAGGTCCACCCTAAGGACCGCGAGAAAACGGCATTCTCTGTGGGCAGCGGGCTCTGGCAGTTCACCGTCATGCCATTCGGTCTGTGCAATGCCCCTGCGACCTTCGAAAGGTTAATGGAGTCCATTCTGAGGGGACTACATTGGAAGACCTGCCTGGTCTACCTAGACGACGTCATCGTTCTGGGAAGAAGCTTCGAGGAGCACTACAGCAACCTGAAGGAGATCTTGATGAAGCTACAGGCTGGCCAGCTGAAGTTGAGCCCCAAGAAGTGTCAGCTCTTCCAGAAGCAGGTCCAGTACCTTGGGCATATTGTCTCCGAGGAAGGGGTGCGCACCGACCCAGAAAAGACCCCAGTTGTGAGGGAGTGGCCAGTTCCGGAGGACAAGTCCCAGCTACGAAGCTTCCTGGGACTCTGCACTTACTACCGTCGCTTCGTGAGAGGATTCGCCGACATCGCCAAACCACTGCATCGACTGACTGAGAAGGACCAACTCTTCACGTGGACAGCAGAATGCCACAGTGCCTTCGAACAACTCAAGCAGGCTCTGTGCACTGCACCTATTCTGGCCTACCCCAGACCTGGAACAAGGTTCATCGTCGATACCGATGCCAGCGACTTTGGTATAGGGGGAATCCTGTCGCAAATTGTGGACGGCGAGGAGAGAGTAGTGGCCTACTTCAGCAAAGCCTTGTCAAAGCCAGAGAGGAACTACTGCGTCACCAGGAAGGAACTGCTCGCCATCGTGAAGACCATCGAACACTTCCACAAGTACCTGTACGGGCAAGAATTTCTCATCAGGACCCACCATGCATCCCTGCGGTGGCTCCTGAACTTCAAACAGCCCGAGGGTCAACTCGCGCGGTGGATAGAGAGGCTTCAACAGTACAATTTTGAGATCCAGCACAGGAAAGGCCAACTGCATTCTAACGCCGACGCCCTGTCACGAAGACCGTGCCCCGAAGACTGCACCTTCTGTACCAGAAGAGAGGAGAACACCGGGATACAGTGCCGAAGGACTACCGTGGAACTTCATGGGAGCTGGAGCCGCGAATCTTTCACACGGGCACAAGCAGAAGATGATGACCTGGGACTGATAGCCGAATGGAAGAGGGCCTGTGTTCCTAGACCCGGGTGGAATATTGTGAATGACTGCAGCCCAAGGTTTAAGTCCTACTGGGCGCAGTGGGACTCGCTGGTTGTAAGAGATGGCCTCATCTGCCGTACCTGGGAGAGCACCGACGGGAAGACATCTCGGGAACAAGTCGTCGTTCCAAAGGCTATGACGGAGGAAGTCCTGAAGGAAGTCCATGGAGGATCATCTGGTGGACACCTAGGGATAAAGAAGACCCTGGAGAAGCTGAGAGAGCGGTTCTACTGGATCGGATGCCGAACAGACGTGGAGAACCACTGCACGAGGTGCCACGATTGCACAGCCAGCAACGGCCCAGGACGAAGACGACCTGGTCCACTGAAGACCTACAACGTGGGCGGCCCCATGGAGAGAGTGGCCATCGAAGTTGCTGGGCCATTCCCGTTGAGTGAGGCAGGGAACCCCTAAATATTGGTCGTCAGCGACTACTTCACCAAATGGCCAAAGGCGTATGCGCTCCCTAACCAAGAAGCAGAGACCCTGGTTAAGGAATTCGTCAGCCGGTACGGAGTACCCCTGGAGCTGCACTCCGACCAAGGGAGGAATTTCGAGTCGCAGGTGTTCCAGAACCTATGCCAGCTGCTGGGAATCCGGAAGACAAGGACGACGACGCTACACCCTCAATCCGACGGGATGGTAGAGCAATTCAATCGCACCATCGAGAACCATCTCCGAATAGTCGTCAGCGAGCACCAGAGGGATTGGGACAAACATCTTCCACTATTTCTCCTGGCCTACTGTGCCGCCGTGCATGAAGCCACCGGGTGCACACCAGCCAAGGGCCATGTTTGGGAGGGAACTCCGTCTACCTGTCGATCTTGCCTTCGGCCGACATGGGAATGATCCGGTCCCGGAAAGCCAGTATTGTCAAGAACTGGTCGACCAACTGGAGGATGTGCACACGTTCGCGAGGAGGAAACTGCGGATCGAGACCGACCGAATGAAGACCCGATACGACCAACGGACTGATGCCGGCGGATTCCACGAGGACGACCTGGTCTGGCTCTTCAACCCATTATGGAAGAAAGACCTGCCCAAACTGCAGAAGTCCTGGGAGGGCCCGTACCGAGTCGTCAAACGGTTCAACGATGTCGTCTACAGGATCCAGCGGAGCCCGAGGGCGAAGATGAAGATCGTGCATCAAGATCGCCTGGCAGCCTACGGAGGGACACAGACGGACCAATGATTGAACGGGGCGATCAGCCTTTTAGGAAGGGGGTGGTGTTACGGCTGTGAGTTTGTTTCGTCGCTCGCCGCATGAGTCACAACTGCCCCCGGGCTGGGCTGTGCTCTGCCTTAGTGTATTGCGTACGCCTTACGCAACAGGACTACTAGGACAAAGGGATGGTCCAGAATATTCGTGACCCAGCCAGTGATGGAAACCTCGAGAAGCCGTGAACCCTGGATGGGTCTAGAAGCATTTATTGAGTCACGGGCCTGCTATATAAGAGCGACCTGTCAAGCGGTGTGTGTGTGTGTTTTTCGAGCTAGTGCGAGCGTTTATCCTGAGCGACAGAAGTGTGGTGAGGTGACTTGCGAAACCCCTAGTGAAGCCGATTCTCTTGACAGCGAGGGAGTGAGAAGCATACAGGGGACTGCCTGTGTTTTGAGCGAGTGTGATTTCACTGAGCGACAGAGGTATTGTGGCGAAGTGCCATGCGAGTTACGAAATCCAGTGACATTGTTTCCCAGCTTGTGGACAGCGAAGCAGCGTGTAGCAGGTTATCGTAAATAACTGTAGTTTGTGTACATAAGGAAGAGGTACAGGTATTCCACGGGTCTCATTAGTGGAGGATTAGCTGCATGACTAAGTGAAAGGGGCAAGAGCGCTCCATAAGGAAGTGACTTGAGGAAACTGGAGTAAGGTTCTAATTGCTTGTATTTGCTGTTGAGTGGTGTATCTTTCTGGCCGCAATAAAGTTAATTATTTCTTTAAAGGAACAATCTGTGTTGTGCTTCAACCCACCGTAATCCAGTTAACAAAAGTGCCACTAGGGGGGTGGCACGTAACAGTACTATGAGAGGTTTGAGTAACCAAATAGGAGCTGCGTCACTTAACATTTGCTGAAGGATTCCAATTGCAGTTGCATCATCTTTATCCAATTCATTAACTACTGATGCAAATCCATCAAAGTTTTCTGCATTTCACTTCATATTTATTCATCAGTGCCTTACACTATATTTACAGTACACTGAAGGGAGTCTCTGAAAAGAGCAAAGCCCTACTTCGCATTCGGGATGCGTCAGAGCATAGTATTGGACTGCAGAGAGCCAAGTTCCCCACCTCATTTTTCTAAAGTGGGATTAAGTGGTACGTTAGGATTTTCATTCTTGAATTCCTGAATTCTTCTTGGCAACTTAGCGAAAACTTTTCCCACCGTTAGAAATCAGTTTGTCCACATTAGGATACCAAGCTCGAATTTCTTCGCATAGTCTATGTAAGCCATGTGTAATGCATATAACATGTATCAATTTAGGATAACTAACAATAAGACCTGTTGCTGCCTTCTTCATGTATGCTGAAGCATCTGTCAATAATAGTAAAACATTGCCATAGTGCACAGCACCTGGCCACAAAATATGCATTAAATAATCTTGCAACTGCCACATGGCCGTAGCCATTATTTGGCATGTTAGCAGAAAACAATTTTACAAAATCACTTCCGTTTTATTAGTACTCCAACGACTGTATTCCCTACTTTCCTGCCAGTAGAGGCTGAAGTTTCATTTAAAGTAACCCAGATTTTCTCATTGTCACAAAATGAATCTGTAGTAGAGATATTTGGTAGCATTTCAGATGATTATTTTTTCTCAACGTCAACTCTTCAGGAGTGTCAACACATGATTAGAAACTTGCTTAACATGAGATTATTTACTTTAGTCAGAGGTATGTCGTCTGACACAAATGCCGTACATAAATCTCCGCCATAAACTGAAAATGGAGGTCTTGTGGAAGAACCAGGAATTGCATCACTAAGTTAATTAAGAGGTTGTTTCTTCATAACGCGTGAAAACTGCAGTGATATATTTCATGGACTCTAGATTAATATTATTATATTGACCGACTGAAAGCTACAATATTAATTGTTAATAAGGCAACTGAAAGCTATAATATTAATTGTTAATAAGGCAACACTGAAAAATGGCTTCAAAGTTATCTTTGCCCTTCAGATTTTATGTAACTTGAGATCACTGGTCGGCCTTTATTGCTTTACCACAGTACAGGTTGTATCAATCAGAGCTAAATATAGCCTGTTCTTCATCATCCTCCTTTCATGTGTTAAGTCCTAGAAGAACTGTTACGGTTTACACAAAAGATTTGAAATTTCACGCCATCTTTCCTGGGGCGACCTAGAGATCTCTTCCCACCGGGGCAGTAGTTGACGACTGCTTTAGGGATCCTGCTTCTGTCCATCCTGTTGAGGTGTCCTAGCCTATTTCTTTGGTATTCATGGATGTATTCCAATATAGGTCTGCTGTTAAGACCATTCAGCATTTCTGTGTTTCGTTTGTGTTCCCACTTAGTGACTCCAGCTGTTTGTCGCACATATTTAATTTCAGCGGTAGTTATTAGTCTCTCATCGCATTTCCTCAGGGTCCACGCTTTGCTACCATAACAAAGTACTGGTCTTGCTAAGGTTTTGAAAATTCTTGTTTGGGTGTGTTTCTGAACTAATGGTGGTCTAAAAACTTTATTAATGATTCCTGAACATCGGTTGAATTTAAAGATTTTCTCGGGTATGTCCATTTCTTCAAGGAAAGACAGTATTTAAAATTGTTTACTCTTTCCAAAATGTTATTATCCAAGCAGATATTACTTCTAACTGGTTCCGTGCCAAACAGAATGCCATTATTTTAGTTTTCACTAGAGATATTTCCATTGAGTAGTTTTCTGAGACTAGTTTCAGGTTATACATTGAATGCTGTAAATCATCTTCTGAGGTGGCAACCAGCACTAAGTGGTCTGCAAATAATATTACGTCCAGCTGTATATTTTTGTTAATGCGGATGGAGCCATGTCTTGTTTCTCTAAATTCTCGTATAAGAGCATTCATATAGATTATGAACAGGAGAGGGGAAAGACCGCAACCTTGTCTCACTCCTGTGTTAATCGATTTCCACTCGGATAATTTATTATTAACCTTTACAGAAATAAAGTTATGTTTGTAAAGGTTACTTATGTTTTGCACCATCTGTTGTGGGGTGAGATCAGATATTAAAATATTTAGTAAGGTATTGCGGTTTACTTTTTGAAATCTACAAAGGCGATGTGTGTTTCTATATAAATTCGCGGTGTTTTTCGAGAAGGATTTTCATTGTGAAATAACCATCACAGCAAGATCTTCCCTTCCTGAAGCCTGTTCTTAAATTCTGCAATGTACTGCTGCAAAAGAAAACTTGGTGGTGTTGTTTCTACTTTTGGCATAGCGGTATTGCCTTGCACTGCAGTCTTGCATTAAAATATCTAAAGCACAGAAAACACAACTTAATATTACTAGAAATTATCCGCATGTGAGTGATCTTGTCTCGTGCATAGGGGGAGGAAGTGAAAAAATGTGATGCAATATCGCCGTAAGGACAAGGGAATCCTCGGCTACTATAAGATAAACACACAGCTGCAAGGTGACGTGCAGAAACAGAATACTGTACTATAATATACACTCTGCGTTACAGGGCAGCCAATGTTCATACTGTATTATGACTGAATAGCTTTTAAGGCAGAGCCATAGAATCTTCCTCCTTTTAAGTAACACAATAGAAGTTAGTTAAAATTAAATATAAGAAGTGACGAGAAATGAAAATTCGGAATTAATGAATGTGATAATTATTGAAAAATGGGTTAAAATATGTTTATACATAAAAGAAATATTATTACCTAAAAATCAGAAATAAGTATTTACATTAAAAAATATTTACCTAAAAATCCGAGCACTAGTAATGCCAGTCTGTCGAAAGCTTACAAGTTAACACGGTAGAACTTAACCAAAATGTGGGGAATATGGTGTGAAAATCACTCTTTCAAAAACAAAGGTGATGTCAATAAAGAAGAAACGCAAGAAAATAGGATGCCACATTGGAGGAGCAAATAGGGACAGTGATTTAATTCCATGCCGTCTTTTATGTAGCATTTGCCTCTCATCACAATAAATACTGTTATAGCTTGGGAAACCCATTGTCCTTCGCAACTGAGAACTCTCTGCATTGACATTTCTCTATCTATTTCACTACACTAAAACCCCGAGAAAATACACAGCCCAAGTACTTAAAATGGTCCACCTGTTAGTCTAGCTAGAAACTTTCTATCCCAGCAATGTGCTGTGTAGGCTATTATTTTATTATTTTCTAATAATGCAAAGTGACAATAATGATGGAAATACTGTTAAACTTACCCGAAGGGTACAGAAAATTTATTTCTCCGAATGAGCGTGATAATCAAATTTCAAAGAAATTCGAAAAATTGATCCGGTTAGCTGAATTTATTTGCCAATGTTTCGCCCCGGTGTACTATTGGACTCGTCAGTTGGTATGGTACACCTCACCACGACACTTGGCTAGTACGTACTGTGAAGGTCACTGCAAGGCTCAAATGATGCCACGAGCATTGTCAATGTGCTATGAGAGACTAGCTACCTTTTCCAAATTTAGATCGTAGGCTTTCGTGGCCGGTGTCAAGTTTATCATCTAGGCTTACAGGATTGAGCCGCATCGCGACTCAATCCTGTATGCCAAGATGATATACCTTTTCCAAAATTTAGCCTTACCTTAGCTATCCAATAATGGAATTACTGTTTCCCGAAGGATACAAAAAATGTATTTCTCTGAATGAGTGTGATGACACATTATCAAATTTCAAAGAAATTCAAGAAATTGATCTGGTTAGCTCAATTCATTTGCCAGTGTTTCGCCCCAGGGTACCATTGCAAAGTGATAAATATCCGAAAATGATTGCATGGACTTCTAGAGAATTTTCCGCTCTTTCTGATGATCTTTTTGACTCATATCATAAATAAGTAACACGAGGCCTAATTTTCACAATTATGTTATTTTGGCACTCCCTAGGGGTTGCATGACCTTGACGTGGTGGGAGTGCTTGTGTGGTCTAATGATCCTTTGGGCTATGCCGGCGGTAGCATAGCTACTGGTAGGGCCTCCCTTGTCAGACAGGCCAAAGGCGAAGATCCAGACTAAAAAGCAACCCAGAACCCTCAAGTCCTCAACGGCAGTGAAGGCGGAGAAGATGGTCTTCGGTATGGCGGAGCTGGTGGAAGAGGCAGTCCAGCTGACCAGGGTTAAGAGGTCAGGACCTCCACTGCCGTGTAGACAGAAGTGGGAACTTCAAAGGCTAGGGGAAGAAACCCTGACAGATAATCAGTAGGCCTGGATACTTAGAAGGCAGTCCCTTCTCCAGGCTCTGGGTGCTGAAGGCCAATAACCTACACACCCGAGATTACTCCTATTACAGAAACAGAAATGAATAGAAGCCGGATGGATAAAACGGATTTGACCTTTAGCATGAAATCGGACACGAGAATTGGAATTTGGAACGTACAAACAAATGTGGCAGACAGGTAGACTGGCCGAAGTATCTAGGGAGATGAAGCGCTACAGGTTGGACTTACTAGGTTTGAGTGAGATGACATGGAGTGTGTTCGGGGAAATAAGGACCCAGGAAGGGGACTCGTTGTTGTACTCAGGAACAGAAGAAGAACATAGAGAGGGTGTTGGTTTACTGATCACACAAAAGACAAGGGGGAGCTTGATGGAGTGGTATCCAGTCTCAGAAAGGATAATAGTAGCCAGATTTGCATCGTTAGACCAATCACAGTGGTGCAGTGCTAAGCACCAACAGAGACAGGAGAAAAAGAAAGAAAAGAACAATTTTACAGCCAGTTACATCGAACCTTGATAAAAGTGAAGAAAAGGGATATAGTGGTCGTGATGGGAGACTTGAATGCGAAAGTTGGAAGTGATAATCAAGGAATACAAAATATAATGGGGAGACATGGTATAGGTACTAGAAATGAGAATGGCGACAAACTTATTGAAATCTGTAGCAAGCATAGCTTGGTGATAGGAGGTACGATCTTTCCTCATAAGAACGGCCATAAAGTGACTTGGGCGTCTCCGGACCATAAAACGGAGAACCAGATTGACCATTTCACTATAAGCAAGACATGGCGAAATTCCCTGTTGGACGTGATGAACAGGAGAGGAGCAGATGTGGGAAGTGACCATCATTTAGTAATAGCTACGCTACATTCATCAAAAGGGGAGGATAAGGTACAACTTCGATAAATTGAAGGATAAGGAGGCGCTACAACATTTCTCACTAGAGTTGAGAAACCAATTTCAACAGCTGAGAGAGGAAGAAGGAAAGGATATTGAACATAACTGGAAGAACATAGAGAGTACCTATATCAATACATGTTAAACGGTTTTAGGCAAGAGAGTGAGAGGAAGAGAGGCATGGGTTACTTCTGAGACATGGGAAACCGTGAACAGCAGGAAGGAATGTAAGAAAAGACAAGAACACACGAAGAGAAAGTACAAGCTAGAACAGATTTCAACCAACTTAACAAAATAGTGAAGAGGAGTTTTCGACGTGATAAAACAGTATTTATCAATAATTTAGCAACACAAGCAGAGATGGCAGAGCAAAACAACGATAGTAGAACCCTATATCACATAACCAAAAGATTAACAGGAAAGTTCTCTAGTTTTGATAAACCTGTGAAAGCCAAAGATGGGAGATTACTGTCTACACAAAAGGAACAACTAGAAAGATGGAGAGAACATTTTCTGGAGATCTTGAATCGAGGAATAAGCGAGTAAAGAGAGACAGTGGACATGATAGAAGAAGAGCAGGAAGATAGGGCTATAAGCACAGAACCACCATCAAGAACAGAGATACAAAAGGCTATCAAACAACTAAGGAACAGTAAGGCGGCAGGTATGGACTACATTCCATCGGAAGCCTTGAAAGTAGATACAGACACTAAAGTTGAGATTCTGTTCCTATTTTTTGAGAAGATCCGGGAAGAAGAGAAGATTCCTACAGACTGGAAGAAAGGACTGTTGATCAAGCTTCCGAAGAAAGGAGATTTATTGGAATATAACTGGAGAGGGATTACTCTCCTTTCAATCCCAAGTAAGGTACTCTCCCGAGTAATTCTAGAAAGGATAAAACAGAGAGTTAATTTAAGGCTGAGGAAAGTACAAGCAGGATTTAGAGAAGGCTTTTCTTGTACAGACCAGATCACTGCGCATAATTATAGAACAATCAACGGAACTGCAATCGTCACTACTATTCGTTGATTTTGAAAAGGCATTTGATAGTATAATGAGAGAGAAGATTTGGCAAGCCATGAAAGAGTTTGGGATTCCAAAGAAAATTATAAAGATTACTCAAGAAATGTATGAGAATTACACCTGTCAAGTTTTACATCAGGGGATGTTGTCGGAGCCCATTCCAGTAAATACAGGAGTTAAACAAGGATGTTTGCTGTCTCCAATACAATTTCTCATGGTGCTGGATCTTATCATGAAGGAAGCAATGAATCGCCGAAGAGGTATCCAGTGGGGACTTACAGACAAGTTGAAGGACCTGGATTTCGCAGACGACCTGTGCTTGCTAGTCAGCAGTTACAAAGATATGGAAGCAAAGCTGAATGATCTAAGAACTAAAGCATCTGAGGTGGGATTGAAGATCAATGGAAGGAAAACCAACCGAAATAAGGCACCATTATTTCTAGGGAATCAAGAGATCTATCAAGTCAAACAGTTTTGCTACCTGGGAAGTATGGTCACCACTGAGGGAGGTACTATGGAGGATACAGGAAATAGAATAAATAAGGCTAAAGGAGCATTCGCAATGTTGAGACCAATATGGAAAGCAAGGGAACTTAACACCTATTCCAAACTTCGCATTTTCGTTTCAAATGTCAAGTCTATATTGCTCTATGGGTGTGAAACTTGGAAGACCAACAAACAACTGATTAACAGACTCCAAATATTTGTGAATAGATGCTTGAGGAATATCCTGAGGATATGGTGGCCACAAGTTATCTCCAATGAAGAGCTATGGAGAAGAACACAGCAAACACCCATTAGGTAGATTTCATTAGGAAGCTAACTATTGCAATGGGTACCATGTTTCGACTTCCAGAAAATTTCGACATATCTTCGCGTTTCACATCCCCCAGACCCCAAAACCACCGTCAGTTCAAAAGTTTATATATAATTTATGTATGTATATATATATGTATATCAGTTTCTTGTGGACACGATAACTGCCGTAATGTTGCACCAATCACTTTGAATTTTTTACCGAATATGTATACCTATAAATCTCGGTTGAGTTCGTTACTAGGCTAAATCGGTCGAAGGGGGTGAAAATGGGGGGCTTTTTTCGAAAAAGTGAAATATTGCTATAACTCTCTTAATATGTGAAATATCGATCCGTTCAAAGTTCATACTATGTGTTGGATAAAGCCCAAACATTTATGTTTAAAGAGTTTTTTATAGCACCAACCATTGACCAAAGGGGTGGGAAAAAGTGGGTTTTTCGGGAAGCATTAATCATATCTCTCTTAATGGGCACAATATCAAAACCGTACAAAATGGACAATATTCCTCTAATAATTACCTAAAACTTTTGTCTGAAAGAATTTTTGATATGACCCACCATTACGCCAAGGGATGAGAAAAATAATTTCGGAATTATAAGAAAATGCCAAGAGCTATCAGGGGTTGCCACGGCAACACTACTAAATTGATGAGGGATGAGCCATCAGACGTTGCCATGACAACGCACTTGCACGAGATCAGATTCAGATTTTCATCTGACTAAGTGTGAAGCGGCTTCGGTGACGTAACGGTAGCATGCTGAACTTCTATGCCCAAGGTCGCGGGTTCAAAGCCGGCCAAAGTCGTCGGATTTTCTAAGAGCGCTAAAAATCCCTCAGTATGCTTTCCTTTGGAGGGGAAGTTCCAACGTTCGTTGTGAGTTGCTGGTTGCGGTGGCATCTAGTAGCCAAGTTCACAGCTAGGTGTCATTGACGGTAGTATCTGGTAGCAACATTAGGAACTACTGCTTGAAATTGACCGTCTGCAGTCCTTACCTGAAATACAGACTAATACAGCCATCACAATTCACACCGTTTATCAGACAGATTCTACACTCACCCAAAGTACACGGGGTTACATGACCGCGTTGTCGCAGCCCCTAAACTGAGGAACCAACCAAAATCTCTGCCGGAGATATAATTTTGCGTGAAGTAGTAACAGACCGTTACATAGTTACACATCAGTGTCGAAACCTTGCATAAGGACAGTGTGACCACAAGTATAAAAATGGACTCCAAATGACAAGAAGGTTACCGTCATCATAAGACAATAAAATGTTTAAAATATGCATAAAATGACGAAAAACAAACTTAATTAATCTCCAATTATAAAATACTTTCTCGCAATAAATGAGGTCTGATCCTTCTACGAAAACCTGCATATTCTGCCTATTTTCGCCTATCCCCAAGTTTGTCCGGTGAAATCTACCTCCGCCTTCCGGCGTGCCAAGAGGACTTTTTTATATTGAGATGCGTCATAGGAAATGGAAATGGAATGGGCCTACATTACGACAAGATGGAGACAACATAGCAAGACAAGCCCTGGAATGGAATCCACAAGGTAGTAGGCGAAGAGGCAGACCAAGGAACACCTGGAGGAGGAGTGTAATAACAGAAGGAATGGAGAAAGGAGGGAAGACCTGGAACGAGATAAGGAGGATGGCGCAGAACAGAGTCCGATGGCGGAAATTCATTGATGCCCTATGCTCCACTTAGGAGATAAAGGAAATAAGTTAAGTAAGTCATGTTATTTTGGCATGAATCTGTATTTGAGTATGCAAAACACACACAAAAAAAAACTGATCAAAATGGGCAGTAAAAATATTTTGGAATGCCTGATACAGATAGAAGAAACTCTCATTGCCTGGCCACTAAATTTCTCTTAAGAATAAAGCTACATATTTCTTTTATTAAATACTTCTTGAAAATTCTCGGACGGTAGGGCCTGCCGTAACTTAGAAAAGTTAGGTAGCAGGAAATATTCTTTTGTTATTATTGGTGACTAAGTAAGAAGAAATCTTACTCAAGCTCCTAAACTAGAGGGAGTTAGAAGGTGTGGTTTGTGGTTGTCCAAATCGTCTCAATAGTACAGGAAAAATCTTGCATTTCTGGAAAAGTCAACGGAAATATAATTATTTGTTTATAAATTGCTTTTAAACAAATAAACAAGACAATAGCCCTTGGCCGAACTGTATCGCGTACAGCCCGCATAGCACGAGAGCCAGACGGGTAGTCTGTACACATGGGGCGCACACAACCCATTGTGCAACCAGCAGCAGCGATGAATTGCTCTCTGATTTCATAAATATGTTCATTTGTTTAAAAAGTGCATTTAAACAAGCAATTTATAGAAGCCCGCATAACAGTAAAGCCAGGCGGGTGGTTTATACACATACGAGAGTTCTCGCATGGGTCCACTAGTTTTTATATATATCTGAAATAGTTTTTATAACAAACCAGAGTTTGGTATCAGATAGCATTCTCAAGTTATTATACTCTGCGCACTGCATCTGTCTAAAGGTATATGATTTATTTTAACTACAGTGAAACCCCTCAAATCCGATCCCCAGAAATCCGAAATTCCGGGTAATCCGAACGAGTTATTTTCAACAATTTCAAGTTAGTCATAAAACAATTATATATTCTACAATATAACGTTATTTTAAATAATTAGTTGAAAAATTAACAAAGTAGTACAGTTAGCATTCCTAACAAAGTGTACATACTTATCTCATCCAGGATTGAAAAACGGAAAAGTTGTTTATTGTAATTCCTTAGGTTGATCACTTTGCAAAAACAAATGAAATAACAATAGAAAAATACAAAATATCACTTAATCTCTCACTTGAAATCAGTTATCTTCAATTGTCGAAGCGACGAAACATTTCCGCGGTGGCATTCATGCACCAGCGTCGAATGAACATGGCATCGTTTGGCGTGACTACTGCGTGTTGTTCTACGAAGCGCAATGCGATGTCAAGAGCAGATGCAGCTTCAGTATAAGTCACATTGTCTGTCGAAGTTTCTTCTTCCTCACTGTCGCTAGCCCAACGTACAGTCCTATACCGTAACGAGGGCTGGTTATTATGTTATGGATATTTTCGGCTAATCCGAACAAATTGAAATCCGAACAGGCTACAGCCCCAATTAGTTCGGATTTCACTGTAATACTTTCCTACCTAATTATATATATATATATATATATATATATATGGGTGAAAAATGTAATATAACATAGGCCTAGCGCGGTCTGATTTACCGAAGATTCAGATATAACGCACCTGCACATAATGGGCAGTATAAATTTAGTCGAAAATAGGTGAAGTTGAAAGGAAAAAAAAAAGGCTGTCAAGACCTAAAAAAAAGGCTAAATAAGGGCCAATAAGTCAGAAAAAGGCAAAAAAGGACAAATAAAACCAACCATTTTCCGTCCTACTATGACCGAAAATGAACATATATTATGCTTGGCAGTGTTTTCGGACACTTGAAAAAAACAGGATGTTTCCTCAACTTCTGAGGCCTATATATCACTCTTTCAGGATATTAAGGACAGGGGAGTGCAAGTTGACACCATAATATATTTTGCGAAGGTATTTGATGTCTTCCCATTCCACATACTACTCCGTAAATTAGCGGCAGCAAAGATTGATAAAAAAATAATTTATGGATTCGAGAGTATTCTTGACTGGTCGCTCACAAAAGGTTAAAGGTAATGTATTCTCGGAGGACATTTTGATAACGTCAGGTGTCTCTCAGGGTAGTGTGATTGGACTCCTGTTATTTCTGGCAATTATTAACGACTTACCAAATGGGATTCAAAGTGACTGCTGATTGTTTGTGGATGATTATGTAATATACCGAAAAATTCATAGCTCTCAAGACAACGCTCAGTTACAAACTGACCTCAACCTGCTCCATGAATGGGTGGTTGACAACAAAATGAAGATAAATACGAGTTAATGTAGTCTCATAAGAATAGGGCAAAGGATTTTTAATATATCGGCTCAGATATACCTGTAGAAGAAGACTCGTGCAAACACTTGGGCATCCATGTAAGGAATGATATGAAATGGAGTATCCATGTGAGCTGTTGTCGTCTCCAAAGCGTACAAATCACTTCATTTTGTAATGAGGGTATTAAAGGGCAGCAGTTCCACCGCAATAGAATTAGGATATTTGGCCCTGGTGAGGCCAATCTTGGAATAAGGCTAAGCGGTTTGGGACCCATATCAAGTAGGGCTCATCAATGAGCTGGAGAGATGGTACAAAGGAAGGCTACTAGGTTCGTGCTCAAATTTAATTCTAGAAGTAGTGTTACTCGAATGATATAAAAACTAGGGTGGAAATCTCTGGAAAATAGAAGACGAAATCCAGACTGTACGCTATATTTAACACGAAAAAATGCGTATACTACCGTGCTAAATGGTGACAGTTTTATCCGTATTGACTAATGGTAATATGTATTGCCTTGTCGTGCACAAGCTCCCATAAACTAAGACAACATAAGAAACCCTGAAAAGGTGGAAGTGTTTAGGGACTAATTGAAGATCAACTACAAAAAAACCTAATGCCAACGTCATTGTCAAAATACTGATGGATGATATCGATACCCAAGTCGGAAAAGAGGGACAGGTTCAGAAGATAAAATGGAAAATGGTAAAAGTCTTGTAGAGTTGTGTGTCTCAGACTACTTCTTACCCCTGCATAAAATTTCAACCTCTTCCATTAAATGAAAGAAAGACTACCCCAGGAAAGAGTTAATAAAAAGCTGAAACAAAACAGGAAGCTAGTTTTCAAGAACTTTTACGAGAAAGAAAAGTGGAGAACTGGGAGGAAATCCAGATAAACATAGGAAGTAGCACAGTTACGATGAATTCCCAAACAGAGGTGATGGAATTTATTTTATTTATTTTTTATCGTATGGCTTTTAGTGCCGGGAGTGTCCGAGGACATGTTCGGCTCGCCTGAGTCTGTAGTTGCTTCCAGCAGACACCCTTAGGGTGAGGTACAAGTTCCGTTCAGTTTCAAGTAGTTCCAACTTTCGCTACCAGATATCAATGATACCTAGTGGTGAACGTTGGAACTTTGCTGGAGCATTCCGATGAAATCCAACCTAACAATTTAGCTCCACACAAGTTTATTCTGTGGAATCGTCGCAGGCGAAGGAATGTAGACTGTGATGTGGCAATCGACCTAAGGGCAGCGGCATATCAAACATGGCATGCTGGTAAATCAAAGGATGCTTGTAGTGTGGGAACGGTCAACTAAAACCCTCTGACAAATCAAAAGAAATCAGGGGCATTGAATCAGAATTTAAGAAAAACAACAGTAGAACCTTTTAAAAGATCTTCCAACAGCACGTGAATGGCTATCGAGCCCAGAGCTTTAACTTTAGGAGAAGTGATGGGACATAGTGCAGTGAGAAATACAGAAAACTGTGAGATCCTAGCATGCTACTTTGAGGAACCGTTGAACTGTGAAGAACCCAGAGTTAAATGGTCAAGAAATCTTTTACGAGAAATCAACATAGATTCAGACCCACGTAACTAATGAAATTCAACAGATTGTCACTGAACTAAAGAACAACAAAGCCGCGGGGGAAGATGATGATAATTGTTTTTTAAGGGGCCTAACGTCTAGGTTATCGGCTCCTAATGATCTGGGTGATAGCGAAAATGACAATGAAATGGAAACCAGAACGAAAATTAAGTGAGACGGAAAATACTTACAAAAAGGAACTCAGATTCAAACAACTCACAAAATGTTCTTACAAAAGGGAATTTAGAATGAAAAGATTCACAAAATATGCACAAAATGTAGGCTAGGTTCAAAATACGTACAAAATGCAATGCAGAGTCGAAATACTTACAAAATGCAATTGAAATTCAAAATATTTACAAAATGCAAATGAGGATCAAAATACTTACAAAATGTAATTGAAATTACACAATGCAATTCAGATTGAAAGATCCCATTTCCAATCCAAAATATTCACAAAGTGCAATTGAAATTCAAAATATTTACAAAATGCAATTGAAATTGAAAATGCTTACAAAATTTACGGTAGATTCAAACTTCTCATTTAGATTGACAATACTTACAAAATGCAATTTAGATTGAAAATACTTGACAAAATGTAATTTAGATTCAAAATACCCACAAAATGCAATTGAGAATCAAAATACTTGCAAAATGCCCACCACACAAAATGCAATTGAGATTTAAAATTCTTGCAAAATGCGGTTTTGGTTGAAAATACTTACAAAATGCAATTGACATTCAAAATACTCATAAAATGCCCTGCTCCTACATTGAAAGACTTACTAAAAAGCAATCTTTACAAAATGCAATTGAGGTTGAAAACAATCGCGGAATGCAATTTAGATTTAAAAAACTTACAAAATGCAACGTGGATTAAAAAATACCTACAAAATGTAGTGCAGTGGTCGCCAAACTTTTAAGTGACTAAGCTACCTTACAGCTCATAAACCTTACCGTGAGCTTCCCAACAAAGTAAGAAAATAATACATGTTTTTGTTTAAATCACACAGTTGTTTATCACCTATAAAAATAAACATTTCTAGTCTATATCAAAAATAGAATTAAATGCAATTTCTAACATTGCAATTAATAGTATAAGAATTTAAATAACAAAATATTTGCATTAGAGAAACATAGTTTAATGTGAGGGGAAGCCTGCTTTTTTGTCATCAACAATTATTTAATGTCAGGCTCATATGTTGTAGCAGCCATTTGAATGCAGTTGTCCAAATGTTTATCAGTCAACCTGTTCCTGTACCTGTTTTTAATGAATTTCATACTGGAAAATGAAATCTCACACAGATTATGTTGAGCTGAACATTGCTTTCACTCGTAAACCAACTTGAACCAAAATTGGATATTTTTGCATGAAGAGAGTGATTTGAATGAAAGATCACTTAGAAAATCAATCAGTTCCATCTCCACCGCAGCGTTGTCTTCTTCAAAATATTGCATGGCACAAGAAGAGAATTCTTCAGCATCAATCTCTGCAAAAGGGGATGTGACGAACTGTGCTACAATGGAAATGTTTCTGAAGTCTAGAAAGTGTTGATTAAATTGATTTTTCAAGTCTATATACTGATAGTTATTGTTGTTTTAAGGGGTGGAACTACGAGGTCATCTACCCTTTTCAAGTCTGAAAGAGCTGCACTTGCATGTTCTTTGTTGTTGTAAGGGGGCTGTGAAGAGCCTTGCTGGTCAAGGGTCTGCTTCAAACAGGCAAAGTGCTTGTGTTCAAAATGGGTAAGATTTTTTCCCCACAGCTCCAGCTCTTTTGTGAACGAGACCACATCTAAAATGGTTCGACCAAATTCTTTATCTTTGCCTTGAAGCTGCAAGTTAAGGGTAATTAGCTTTTCGGTTATGTCTACAAGAAATGCAAAATCTCGCAGCCTAACCGGATCTTCTAGCTCAGGTAATGATTCACCTCGTTCTTTCGAAAATTCCATCAAAGCAGGAAGTGACTCTTTGAAACGTTGCAAAACCCTGCCTCTCCTAAGCCAACAAACTTCTGTATGAAGCAATAGATCACCATACTGGCATTCTAACTCTTCAGTCAGAGTTCTGAACAAACGTATTTGAAGTGCATGAGCTCTCACTTTATTTACTGGTAAGACAGAAATTTTGGAAACCTGTTGTCTTTACGACACAATGCAATGAATCCCTTGTCGCTACCTACCATCGCAGGAGCTCCATCGGTTGCCAAGCCCACCAACTTTTGTACAGGAATATTTGAGGCGTCTGGTATCAAAACAACACACATCACTTCAACAAAATATTTCAGGAGACACATAAAATTGAATAAGTCCTTTGTTTACTGAGAAATAAATATGCCTCTTTTTTGAAAGTTGTAAGTGATATAAACAAATATTTCCCAAAAGTTTCATAAATCATACTGTTTTAAACTCCTTTCTATAAGCGTTATAATATTTGATGTGTCTTATTTTGTTTTAAAACTTGCTGATGTATCTTGTTTTGCAACTCAGTAATCGGATGAATCTTATTTTGAAAATAAAATAATCACTCTTCACAAGTATAAAATCGATTTAATATACCAATACAGATGTAAACAGACCGGCACTAACAGAACACGAAAGAATTGCAGCACACAGAGAGCGCCCTTTCAGCTGATGCGCTGATCGATGTGCAATACACTGCCAAGTTGTGTCTTGTTCTCATTCATCTAATTGTCTTATTTTGAAACCTTCAGCATTTAAAACAGCATGATGTATCCTGTTTTGAACACCTTTCTCTCCCTACATGTAAAGAGGGCATTTAGGACTTGATAATCAGCCGTAATCTCAAAATCGCAAAAATAGTGATACCAGACGACTCATTTTCAGAGGCGATAAGGTTTTTAAAAGCTGAATATGTGTCCTGTCCCGTAATACTGTATGTCCTTGAAGTGGTAAAACTTTTACCAGCTTTTCTTTTATTTGGAAATCATCGAAAACCATTGCTATAAAAATTGCCAACTGAGCTGTATCAACTATATCGGTTGATTCGTCAAGTTGCAGGGAAAAATAACTGCAGCGGTGTAAGTCAGTTTTAAGTTGTGAAACTACATCAGAGCTCATTGATTCAACTCTTCTCACAACTGTACTTGATGACGGTTGAATAGATTGAATAGCAGAGATCATCTCACCTTTCTTTTTAAAGTTGTTAAACAATTTATCTGCAGCTTCTAAAAATGCCTCTTTGATTAATTCATCATATTCGTAAGATTTTTTTTATTTTGATGAATACTTTTGTAAAAATTAAAAGATGTCTCAGTTGCTGTCTAATTTCTTGAAAAACAGTTGATTGATGAGCATTTAATTGAGATTTCAGTTGTATTACCTTCTCTTTCCTTAAGGAAGAACTCTGAGGGAAATCCTTTTCAATTCTGGAGTGAACGGTTTTGTAATGACGTTCGACATTTACTTTCTTCCCAACTGCTACACTTGCATTTCAAAGTAAGCACACACATTTGTCCTTTACCTGGGTAAAAGGTAATCAGTTACCCATTCAATATGAAAATGATAAGTTTATTGTTTTTTGATGGAGCTCGCCATAATTAGAACAGTCCGTAGTCCGCAGTATGCATAAAATACAAGAAAAACAAAATAACCTGCACTGACGATCACAACCAGAAAATGAGGGGGATGAGTAGTGCAGATTAGCCAACCCAAGTGCTGCGTCTGAAATTTCCCCGCGAGCTACCAAAAATTCCCCTGCGAGCTATGGTTTGGCGACCACTGATGTAGTGTAAGTTAGATGGAAAAAATCGCTAAAGAGAATTTAGATACACGGGGAGCCAAGTAACAAAAACAGTGCGGGAATCTTAAAGAGAAAAGGAAATATAATGAAAAGAAAACAAGAGGTCTGACCCCTCGAAGAAGGAGGGATCAGGAAAGATGAGACAAGGGCCAATTAAGAGGGCGCTAAAGTCAGCCGGCCGGCCGCTCATGGCAGGATCTGCTTATAGCATTGAGATCGAGTTAAAATCTACGTTTTAAATAGGTCAATGGCTGAAATTAAACAAAACTTCACTTTCAAATCACGTAAATACCTTCAATAGCACGTATTAAACTTTTCAAATGAGATTTCATTGATAATAACATTTTGTATCATTGAAACTGAGAAGCAATTTTCCCATAAGGCAAGGCCTTTTTTTCACAGATTTTACTTCAGAAATTAAAAATCTATGTGACTGTCAAACGTGATGAAAAGTTACATGGTTGTAAAGGGTATTTGTTTAAGAATGCTTCTATAGAGATGAATCTTGCTTTTCTCCTGCATATTTCTATAAAAGAAGCAGTTTTTAATGCCCTACACTTTCAACCGTAATGCCGCTGATGTAGAAGTTCGCTACTTAGCCGCAAGAGCGCAGGCGTAATGGGTCGGTAAGGCAGTGACGAGTTATTTTTAGCGCTGAGAACAAGACTTACAGCTGATGTATTGTGTTCACTGAATAGGATTCTACTGTGTTACTTTCGTTTTTTTTAACAAACTGTTAGTAGGTTAATCTTCTGTATACAGTCTTATTAATTCAACGAGTTCAAGTATAATTTATTGAGTAACTTTTTTTTATCATACACTTATTAATTAAAAGTACAGGGTCCTTCCCTTTTTTATCCATCTAGCAAGTTTGTTATTGTTGTTTTTTAAGGGGCGGAACTGCGTGGTCATCTACCCCTGTCCATCTAGCAACATAGCAGCGCTATATCTCTCGCAATGAGTCACCCGGCTACGCATGCATTTTGCCGCTGCGCGGCTATGTCGCTAGACCGAAAAAAGTACCCTGTATAAAAATCATATCTATTGTGATTTCACAGTATTGTCCTACAATAATACTCTAGTAGTTTCTTATATTATAATTAATTATGAACCTACAGTACAGTATAAGATAAGCGTAGCACTAAAAATATGAGAAAACTCATGACGAGAAAAAGCTACTCATGGAAAGGAGTGACATCATAGCGGCGAGAACTGTATTTTTGAGGGTACCGGTACCGTAATGTACGAGATCGGTGAATCAGGGACATAACTTACTGCATTTATTACCTTGATGAAGCGTAATGTAAGTCAAAACTATACAAGGTCAATGTGCTGGAAAATGAGCGACGTTTCCGGAGGACTGGAAGTTTTGGTTAGGACGGTCGGCTCGAAATGCAACGTCAGTAGTCGCGTGGATTACAATCGTAGGCCAATTTTTAATGGCTATTTCATTTTTGTTTTTTTTTGTTTTAAAATTTTGATTTTCGATTTTATAAGAAGGTTGGAGTGTGATGAATATACTAATCATAGACAAATCCCACAGAGGAAAGAACCGGAAGGAGATGCCTTCGCAGCGCTGGCTAGTGCAATATAATGTTTTATTGTTTGAGTCTTCAGTCTTTCGACTGGTTTGATGCAGCCCTCCATGCTTTCCTGTCCTGAAATATAATATAATATTAATAAACTCAACCCGCAACAGAATTGCATGGATACTACTTACAACGGTTCAGCTTCAATTGATATTGTAACTTTCAAGTATGGTAAATAATAGGCCTACTATATTTTTATGCTTCCTGGTATGTTCTGTTTTGTCGATTCGTACCACCATAGGCACTACATGCCATTATTAGGAAAAAACTCCAAAATAACCATGCACAATGCTCTGCCGCATACAAGTCACAGAACACTAGGTTACGCCCACTTTGGACTCAGCGCTTTGCTTCACTGACACGAGCTCTGGGCAATTCCTCTCTTTCTTTCCTCCATGACAAATACATGAAATACCAATTTTGACACAAAATGAAAACTTATCTAATTCTAACTTTTGAAAGAAATTTGGCAGTTTCCCGTATTGAGTAAAAACATAAAATATTTGCGAACAGATGAGTATTTTTCTACAATTAAGTGTTCCTTAATATATTCTGTTTCCCAATTCTATACAATGCTATACAAGCATGGGCACCCGCAGGATTTCTTTCCGGGGTGGGGGAGGCAAGTTGTATTTTTCATTCCTTTACCTACCTGTCACTAGCTGATGATGATACGTACCTCCGCCCCGCAATTTAGTTTCATTTCTTACTTGCTTCGTGTTATTCATTATTTGGCTGCTCTAAAACCGTCGGGTACATATCTTCATGGCATGAATGGGAGGAGTTTTTTTCTTTCTTTTGTGAATCATCGTCATAATGTTCATTTCTTAAGAACAAGTAAAATAAAAATCAAGCAGTTCATTAAAATGGTAATGTTAATCCAGTTCGCCGGATATTTTCAAATAATCCCAAATTACTAAGTTAAATAAAACTGTGAAATTATACCGACATCTAAATCAGTTATCAGTATCCTCAATTTATAAAATAAACTGGTGTGACAATGAACAGTCGAAATATTCTCGGGATTCCAGGCGGGGTCCATGGCCCCTTCTTGCCCCCTCCCCTACGGGCGCCCATGAGTAAAGCCCTGCGCGGATGCGGATATTCGCAACATTTTTCGCCATGCATATATAGTTTGCATGGCTGTGCGGATAGCAGATAAGATGCGGATAATGTTTCGAGTAAATTTGCGGATAGCTTTTAGGATACAATCCGAACTTGTTGAATTTCATTACTAGGACCCGGATGTTTATGAGATGACATATTATTTGCGTTATGTTATTTTCATGAGAAATGCAAGATGGTTATTTAAGCTAATCTCATTCAAATTAAGTCATTAAGCATAATTAACACTCCGAACTGAAAGTGTTGCAATTCTGGCTGAATAACATTCATTTTAAACATAGCCCTTGACATACAAAGTCTAAAGGAATGACTTTCTTCTCAAATGTGTAAATGTGTTGCATTAATGCGTTATGCTTTATCTAATTAAAAATATTATAGTATTGCCAGTAGATTCGGATAACAAACTTGCGGATGTGGGGCGGATGCGAATAACAGTCGTGCGGATGCGGATAACGCTTTGTTTACCGCGGTGGGCTCTACCCATGAGTTCAAGCGTAGTTCCGCAAATAGTCGCGTGGAATACAATTGACTATTTGGTACACCACTGGCACGCTATATAGTGGCAATTGATGTAATATTTCACGGTGATTGTAATGAGAAGAACTTCTTGGAAAGGTACTGAACAGAATGTACCAAAATCTAGTGTATTTTGTTCGTAGATATAAAACAAATGAACCTTGATTACAATAATAATCTACGCGACCAAAGGAACTCAGAGAAATCTGACCATTGCCGTTCAGGAGAGACACGCTCGTTTTAAACAAAGGTTTACTGAAGAATTACTGCCAGACCTCCGTCCACATTCAGTTATTATGGACAATGTGAGCATTCTCTCAGTGCAAATTAACAAAGCTCCGACCTCGAATAACAGAAAGGCTTACATTATCAAGTGGTTGTCTTCTAATGATATTCCCCACAACCCATCACAAACCAGAGTGGAATTGTTACTGCACAAATCCGCTCATTCTAAGTACGAATTTGATGAAATAACAAGACAACGCGGACACAGGTCCGACGAGAAGGAAGGGCAAATAGGGCTACAGCCCTGGGGCCCGAGCGTACTGAAGGGCCCGAAAGTGAAAACCACGGCTTCTTAATTGCTATATCAGTCTTTTAAATAAGTCCAAGCAAACTCTTGAAAGGTAAAGTGAGTAAACTTTAAAACAATGGTGATTCTTGGGCCGTTGTAGAGCGAAAACGTTGGGTCCAATTCAAGTTATTTCTAAAGAACTGTTATTTACCTAAATATATACTGTAGTCTATTGGCAGCAGGTAAAATTTCAAGCGTTACAGTGCTAAAGGCAACTTAGAAAATGTAAGCACGCTACGAAATTTAAAAGTACAAAATTCACAAATGAATATAAAATGAGATTACATCCCCGCAAAAGGCCTGGTTGGTGAAAAATCAATAAGTTGAATAGCTTCCCTTTCCCATATAATTTCGCATAACCAAATATTGAAATTTTAATTTATTTTAAGAAAAAACATGAATATTAGGATTTCACGGAAAGAACTCAAATGCAGGGTGGCAATCAATACCGTGGGGCCCAAGATCGCTCTCTATCGTCGCGTCCCTGCATGGACATTGTGTAGTTTTGGTACAACCCAATTGTGGGCGCACGTGAAATCTTATGTTGCAAGAAAAAAACAATACGTTCCGAATAGCAGACGTTGAGAGAATTACGGACGAAGCGACGATTGACAGCATCACAACATGCGCTTGGGCAGGTTGCGTAAGTCCTGCAGAGAGACTGAGGGAAGAAAACTGAGCAGTCGGCTGAGTGGAGGTTGAATGCTTACTGACTTGCTTCATAGCAATTAGCAACAATGTGGGAGAGCAGTCTGGCGACATCGCAGTGAGTGTCTCTGTCTCTTTATGTCCAAAACACTCTCTCTCTCTCACCTGCCACCGTACGCGCTCTCCTCTGTAGCGACAATAGCGCTCACCTCTCAGGTGGCCATTTCTAGAAATAAAAGGCGATTTACGACACAAGTTTCGCTCCCTCTTAAGGCGGGAAAGTAAAAGACTCCCTAGGCCTCAGATACCCTAATACCGTCGGGGTCGAAAAAGAACAAGAGTTGACCAAGGGAGGTCGGCAGGAAAGAAGACGGAGAAGAGCCCGGCACAAGTGGAAGCAATGCCGGACTCAGCTGGGGTCTCGTGGTCGCCAACCCACGTACAATAAGATGTGAGCCCCTGGGGGACACAGGGGAAGATTCAATCACATCAGAGAGATTAAAAAGTGGTTGAGACATAACAATCGAGACATTAGCTTAAGAACTGTTACAGATCCGGATAACCGAGATAATCCCAGATGAATGGAAAACAGCATTGATTCACCCTTTGCATCGAAAGGCAATAAAACCCTTGTCAACAATTACCGGGGCATCGCGATTGTTCCTATATAAGTTACTCTCAAAAGCTCTCTGGTCCAACTAGTGGAGCAAATGTATCATCAACTTGATGAATATCAAGGTGGTTTCTGCATTGAGCAGATATGGAATTTGAAAAGTGTAATGAAAAATAAGGCATCAAAAGATCTTGTAGGGGTCTCCGTAGATTTCAAGAAAGTGTACGATTCATTCGACCGAGGAGTACTACTTGACATCTCAAGTGAATTCGGACTTGGATGCCAAAACAATGGTACTCATGAAGTAGGCCTGGACCTTAACTCACACCCGTTCCAAAGTAAAATTTATCGGGGAATTCTCCAGAGAGTTTGAAGTTAAAACAGTAGTTTAGTGTGTTGGAAAAGGTTATCTGCAAGTGGAAAAAAGAACTTCAAAAGGAAGGTCTAATGAACCAAGTCTATATTGGAGGTTCTAAGAATGATGTCAAGATAAACTGCTTGGCTTATGCTGATGATTTGGCGATCCTCTCTAGAACCACAAAGTACTTAACAAACATCTTGAGAGCTCCACAACATCTAAAGACAGGGCATAGTAAAATTGAGGGAGTCAATAGCTTAAAATACCTTAGCAAGATTGTCATCATCATCATCATCATCTTCCTTCCAAGTATTGGGCCAAATGTCCCGTTACGGTCTTGCACTTTCCCTCCATCTCTTCATCGGACGTCCTATCGATCTATTTCCCCGTGGCTGGTAGCGAAGGATCTCCTTTGGAAATCTTCCAGGTTCCATCCTTTGGACATGATGCTTCCAGTTCTCTTGGTTGTCACAAATGTATGCAGTTATTGGTTTCACTTTTAGTTCCTTCAGCACATCCTCGTTTCTCTTATGATCCCATTTAGTATAGCCTGCTGTTCGGCGCATAAAAGTCATTTCGTGTGCTGTGAGTCTGGAGATGTCCTGACATCTTATTGTTCATGCCTCGCTGCCATAGCATAGGGTTGGTCTGGCTAATGTGTTATACAAACGCAAGCGTATATGCCTTTGGACAAGAGATGGCTTCATGACGTGATTGATGATTCCTGTTGTTCTGGTATAATTAGTTATTTTTGCAGTTATGTCTCGTTCTTCTTGAAATGATAAATGATATCCTAAATACTTGAATTCGTTAACTCTTTCTAAAATTTTACCATCCAGACAAATTTTACTGGGGATAGGGTCCTTACCCTTAGAGGCCATTACTTTAGTCTTTTCAGTAGAAATGCACATGCTGAATTTTGATGCCACTTTCTGGAGGTTGAAAACTGACCACTGCAGATCATCTTCAGAAGCTGCTACCAATGCAACATCATCAGCAAATAGTATAGCATCTAAATTTTTTAGATGCCTGCTGATAGGTATTGAACCATGTCTTTCACACCTCCATTCCTTTATTATAGCATTCATGTAGATTATGAATAGCAATGGAGAGAGTCCACAGCCTTGTCTTACCCCTCTGCTGATTGGCTTCCACTCGGATTTATGATTACTTAACCTTACTGAAATAAGAGTACCACTATACATGTTGGAAATGTTATCAATTAACTGTTGGGGGACACCATCTCTGGCCAATATGTCAATAAGTCTGTTTCTGTCAACAAAATCAAAGGCTTTCTTAAAATCAACAAATGATATGTGTGTTTCCAAATTGAACTCCCTGCGTTTTTCGATCAAAATTTTTAAGGTGAAGTAGGCATCTGCACATGTGCGACCTTTTCTAAACCCATGTTGTTCATTCCCTATTAACTCGGAGTAATGTTTCAGTAATTTTTCTTTAACAATGTTTGCAAAAATTTTGTATCCAGAGTTAAGTATACTTATTCCTCTATAATTTTCCAAAACTTTCATATTTCCCTTCTTATGAAGAGGAACTACTATTGCCTTTTGCCAATCTTCTGGAGGCCTGTTACCCATCCAGATTAAATTCAATAATCTGAGAAATCTTTTCTTGAAGGCATCGCCTGAATATTTTAACATTTCTGCATTTATCGAATCTTCTCCAGGTGTTTTCCCATTTCGAAGTTTCCTCAAGACTCGTTCTAATTCTTCGAGAGTAATATTTTCCGATGACTTGTTGTTAGATGCTTGTAAAACAAGTTGTTCAATATTTGGACTCGACCAAAGGCTCTGAAAATACTCAAGCCATTCTTTGTGGGATATTGCATTAATTTTTACATCTTCTTTTACTTCCCTATTTAGTTTTTTCAAAATTTTATAGGTTTGTGGTTGTGGTTTTGTTATGTCAGTCTCCAGGTACGAGACAAAGTTTTCCCAACTTTCCCTGTGTTTCTTCCGAACTTCTCTTTTTGCTATTGCTCTCTTATGATGGTATTCAATTTTATCTTCTAATTTACCAGTTGACAGAAACTTTTTATATGAATTTCTTTTTTCGGAGATTACTTTTTTAATTTCTTCGTCCCAAATTCTTAAACCCTTTTTCTTTTTTCATCTTCTTTTTTCTCCCAAACTTTCAAATGCTGAACTCAAATTGGACCACTCGTCTTCCACATCGTCAGAAAGTGGAATCATCTGAATGTGATTATCAAGCCTGTTTTGGTATAGCCATTTTATACTGGGATCATTTAAAAGGTTAACCTTATATAAAGTTTCGTTTTCCTGTATTCTTTGTTTCTTTTTCTTGAACCACCGTGGTTTTAAACGAATAGGAGCAACTAATAAATAGTGGTCTGTTTCCAATTCAGGTCCTCGATAAACTCTTGTATCCAAAACTAAATCTGCCAATTTTCCATTACAAATGATATAATCAATAATTGATTTCTGATTTCTTGCGGACCACGTATATTTATGACTGTCCTTGTGTGGAAATAGTGTGTTCATAATCCGAAACTGATTGAAGATAGTGAAATCTATTAATTTTGTTCCATTATTATTGCGGGTTACCTCTCCATGAATACCAATGTTATTCTGAATTTTCTCATTACCAACTCTGCCATTAAAGTCTCCCATTAACAGTATCATATCTTGTCTATTAGTAATATTGATTATCTTCTGTAGATCATTATACAAAATATCACTTTCTTTCGAGTATCCTTCAACCGGTGCATATACCCCTATAACTGTCAAATATCCTCTGGATAGTTTTATTCTTACTTGAATGATCCTTTCATCATTGCTGAGAGATGGCATCCCCATTAATGGACTTACTTTCTTCAGGCTAGCAACCCGTTGGAAGGACATTTTCATTGCTTTCAAGTCTTGTAAAGGAAAAAACCGGACGGATTCTACAGCAAGATTGTGAAGATGGGAATTAACCCTCCGTCGGCCGCGACGCATCCAGAAAGTGCCAGCGCGACTTTTTCGCACACTACTTCACAGCGCATGCGTTTGGTGAACTTGCACTCACAGTATCTTCATAGCTGCCAGTGTCTTACAGAACAGTTGAGAACTTGTAATTGTTGAAAACACTAGTGTTGGGATACTGAACGTTGGCGCCTACCGGATGCCACGTGACCTAAACCGTCCGCGTTTTTAGTATGGCCGGTAACCGTCAGTTTTTCGATTTAAACAATCCTAGTGACTTGAAGTTAGTGCACAGTTTACTTACTAATGATAATTTTGACGACGAGCAACAGAACGATGAGGACAGTGATACTGATGCTGAAGATCTTCCGGCTGAGAGCAGAGGAAATAAGTCTGATACTGAGGAAAGTGGAGTGGAAGATGAACCTCATCTCAGGGACATCCTGTTTTATGCAGGGAAGGATGGAAAAACAAAATGGGATAAGCACCCTCAATCTAATTGTAGGAAGAAAACACCCCCACATAATTTACTTACCAGACTGCCGGGAGTTATTGGTGATGCACGCCATGTAAAAGATGAAGGTGATTCTTGGAAATTGTTTATAACTGACGAAATGTTACAAAATGTCGTTCGATATACAAATCAGTATATAGAACACGTAAAAGAACATTTTCGAAGGGAAAGAAAAGGAAGCTTGTAGTTTAACGTGACCGTTAATCTCGCGATCATAAGCCACGGGACCTCCGTTTTACGTGGAATCCGAACCACAGGACATGGCATTTCACATCGAAAATCTCACATGCAGTGACCGGGAATCGAACCCGGTCCGCCTTGGTGAGAGGCATACAGCTTGACCACTGCGCCACCACGCCCCCCCCCCCGGCTTTCGTAACAATGGATGAAAAGCTTCAAGCTCTTCGTGGAAGATGCCGGTTTAAGCAGTACATCCCATAAAAGACAGCCAAATACTGGATAAAAATATACGCCCTAGTGGACGCAAAAACTTTCTATTGTAATAATTTGGAAATTTACCCAGGGAAACAGCCAGAAGGGCCATTTTTCATCAGTAATAAACCATCAGATGTTGTTAAGCGGTTGGCACAGCCTATCTATAACACAGGTCGTAATATTACGGCTGATAATTGGTTCACAGACATGGACTTGATAGTTTACTTGAAGAAGAAGAAGAGATTATCTTATGTCGGCACCATTAGAAAGAATAAAAGATGTCTGCCGGCCGAGCTTATGAATGTGAAACAAAGGACAGTAAAGTCATCAATGTTTGGTTTCAATGAACATGCCACTTTAGTCTCCGATGTTCCTCAGAAATACAGAATTGGCCTGCTCGTTTCCAGTCATCATTTAGATGACGACTCGATTGATGATGAAACTGAAGAATATGCCAAACCTACAATTATGACATGCTACAACGGGACAAAGGGCGGTGTAGATGTCGTAGATAAAATGTGTGGGAGTTACAACGTAGCCCGAAATGCCACACGTTGGCCATTTGTTATTTTCTATGCAATGTTGAATGTAGCTGGCATAAATGCTCAAGTAGTGGCTATTGGGAACAGAATGAATGTCGGTAGGAGGAGACTGTTTCTGAGAACACTATCTGAGCAGTTGGTGTCCGAAGAGATTAGGCAAAGTAGCATGAATCCAACAGGTCTCAATTCGACACTGTGTTTCCAACTTGAATAGTACCGACCTGCACAGCAAGACAAAGAAGCAATAGCCACTGGAACCACCCTTCCTTCACTTGCTGAAAAGAAACGATGTGACACTTGCAAGCTTGCCAAGCCAAGAATGACAATGACAAGGCACAGCTGCAAGAAGTGTAAGAAACATTTCTGCCTGGAACAAGGAAGAATGATTTGCCATGAATGCTTCAAAAATCTGGACTTGGGAAAATGAAAGTCAATATGAACAGTTCGTTGTGTATTTTTTCTTTGATTTTGTAATACATTGCATACTGTTCTGATTTTACACTACTATCTCAAATTCTGTGGAACATTGTTGGGTATATTCATTGTTTTTTGTGAAATAAAAACTATCTATGAGATATGACACTGAATATTCTTGTTATATTTGTAACGAGATAAAACAATCTGCAGGACCTTATTGTTGCTGTTAACAATGAGAATAAGAGTAAAAGGAATCTCAACATTATTTAACTTGTCTGCAGCAAATGTATTTTTAAAACTAAGAACATAATGGCGCCTCCTAGATGCCGCGCGACTTATTGTGTCGAAATTAGAGCGCGACTGATGGGAGGGTTAATGAAGAGAAGCAACAATAGCAGACGAGATTGCCACAGCATATCATAGAACACTCAAACTATACAAGAAAAAAGGCAATTTCAATGCCAGCTAAACTCAGACATTACAATATAGTGATTAAACCAGAGTGTGTCTATGGAAGTGAATGACTCCAAATTACTGGAAAGGCTGGTCTGAGGGAAGCAGAGAAGTTTGAGAGAAAGATCCTTACAAACATAATGGGTCCGAAGATCATGGCTGGACAATATAGGTTGCGAGGAAGAACAGAATTGTATCAAAGTAAAGAATGACTGTTGGAATCCATAAAGAAGCGAAAACTCTTGCCTTCTTCAGGAGGTTACGAGGAATTAGTGATGTAAAATACCCAGGTATTTATAAATCGGGGTAAATACCCAGGGTATATACTTGGGTAAATACCTGGGTATTTTAGATTTTTCATTAAAAATCTCGTGTCCTTGTAAGTTGAACCTTAAAAAAGGGTACCGGTATGCAAACTATTCTACATTAACTTTTTAGAAATATAACAACATTAGATAATTAATAAAATTAAATTTAATTAGAATTGGGAATTAGATCAGGAGATACAAACTAACAACTCCACTACACTGAAAAAGTTAGATTAAGTACAGTAGGCATCAAACAAAGAATAGAGAATGGGAGGGAAGTACAGTGTCAGTTTGAATTCTGGGTAGGATGAGCTGAGCAGTGTTGCCAAATCACATGCTCGCTGGCATACATCTTCGCCCGTTATAGAGCACACTTACTACAAAAACTTCCTGACATGCATTTATATTATTTAGATTATGATTTTAAAAAAATATTTTTTTTTAATATTTAAAATTGAATGAAAAATAACTTAAAGCACTTTTACTATGCATTTTTTATATATTTTTTAAATATATATATATATATTTTTTTAAATTCAAATGTCCTTTCTATTGAATATATTTTATTACCTTTTGAGTTTTGGCATACACATTTCAATTAATATGTATATAGCCTACTCTTATTACTACATCTTTGTTGCTCATTTCCAGTACCGTAATAAAACTCGACCTTCTCAATGTGTTGGTATTTATTAAAAATTTAAAACACAAAACAACCAAAAGGTTTTATCCAATATTTTACTATAGTTTAAGGAAAAAACACGCTTAAAGACAAGGTTACAGTGCCAAATATATAAATACTCAAAAATACCCGGACGTCCATTTTCCTTTTCTTTTAGTTTTGAAGGATCGATATTGTTCCTGATTTCAATTTAAGGCATGAAATAGGCCTACCTGTATTTCAGTCCTTGTTTGTCCAACACTTGATCAACACGTCAAAAAGTGTTGTACAAAGCTCAAAAAACTAAAATACCCTCATCTTGGGTATTTAAATGACCACTGGGTATATATCCGGGTAAATACCCAATTTATATTTACCTTCCCACTGGGTATTTACCCGGCCCACATCACTACGAGGAATTGGAGAGGAAAAGAGAGATCTGGATAGATTTCTACTCCACGGATGCGATGACAACGGACAAGAGGATGCAGGGATCTTACGAGCTAAGGCATTTAGTAACAAGGTTCGCTGTGCATGGATTTTACCACAGCCAAACTTACTATGTGCGTGTAGGTTGTGTAAGAACTGTTGTGACAGATATCATGTGAAAATATGCTTAAGAAGACAGTGTAACTCAGTTTTGTAAGGACGATTAACTTATGCACATTGTGCGCATTTCTCTGAATAAATAAATTGAAGTGCGATTTCAGCAGTGGTGCGGGAATTCGGCTTCGCACAGTCAACCATGTCCAGGGTGTATGGTGAATGGCCGTCCAGCTACCCTCGATGACCATCACTGGCGACATCTGAGGCGGATTGTCAATAGTGACAGAAGGGCAACAGTGCAACAAATCACGGCTCTATTCAACACAGGCCATGCTAGACGCGTCTCTCAGTGGACTATCGGTAAGAACATGGGTTCCATGGGGTATGGGAGCCAGCGCCGCACACTGGTGCCACTGTTAACCCAATGTCATCGACACAATGACGCACATTTGTCGCCAATCACCAGGGGTGGACACTGGAACAATGGCATAACGTGATATGGTCAGACGAATCATTATTTCAATTGCCGATGGGAGGCACCGTGTGTGGCGCAGACCACATGAATCGATGGATCCCGCCTGCCTCGAGGGTGTGGTCCAGGGAAGTGGTGAGTCTGTTATGGTCTGGGGTGCATGTTTCTGGTATGGAATGGGCCCCCTGGCTGTTCTGGAAGAGACTTTGATGATCTGCGATATGTTGAGCTGCCAGAGGCTCCACATGGTATTAGGTGACTATCCCATGACATTTCCAGTGCATGTTTCTGGTATGGAATGGGCCCCCTGGCAGTTCTGGAAGAGACTTTGATGATCTGCGATATGTTGAGCTGCCAGAGGCTCCACATGGTATTAGGTGACTATCCCATGACATTTCCTAAGTCAGTGTACTAGCTAACGCGACAAAAATCATCGATTCGGATAAAGATTATTGATGCGCGGGGTTGGCAATATTGTATTTGTCCCATAATTCTCGTGTATTATGGCGGACACAACTGGAATTTTACTACATAAGTCGTGATCTAAAAAGGGGATGGTGGGTGAGTTATAGACAACAGAGGAGAAAACATCTATTACCACAGCATATCTACAATATTATTATCCATTAAAAAAGGCATTTCGGCTAATTTAAGTAGTTTTGTAGAATGTTCACCACTTCTGAACTGTTACCAATTTTATTATGGCACTCGTGCGGTCGATTAGTCTTCAGGCCAGTTAACACACACTATAGAATAATATTTTCACTCATAGAATGACTTATAACACCTCCACAGAATAACACTTTGCCGCGAATTCCTACAGCGTCCCGATAAGAAATAAGAACTCGTGTTCCCGTCGACCGTCCTGCAATACCAAAACAAGTCACCTCGCGTTCCGTCCTACTACTGCCTCAAAAGCGGCATCGGTGGTGTAGTTGGTAGCATGCTGAACTGCTGTGCCTAAGATTACGGGTTCAAACCTGGCCGAAGTCGTCGGATTTTTTTAAGAGCGTTAAAAATCCTTCGGTATGCCTTCCTTCGAAGGGGAAATAAAGCCGACGGTCCCATGTCATAGATTTATGGCATGTAAAAGATCCTTCCACAGACTAAACTTGTGTGAAGCTAAATTGTTAGGTTAGATTTCGTCAGAACGCTCTGTCCAAGTTCCAACGTTTACCACTATGTATCATTGATATCTGGTGGCAAAAGTTGGAACTACTTGAAATTGAACAGAACTTGAAGCTCACCCTAAGGGTGTCTGCTGGAAGCAGCTACAGACTCAGGCGAGCCGAACATGTCCTAGGACACTCCCGCACTAAAAGCCATACGATAAATAAATAAACTGCCTCAAAAATACCACACGAGCCATACCTAGGCCAATATGTTTGACCTTGTGCTGAGTTGGAACATCCCTCGGAGGTAAGTTTAAAAGCTGGAGCGTAGCGCTTTCTCGCTTCTTTGCTGTTGTTGTTGTTGCTGCATAAGGGCTGTGACATCGTGGTCATTTGGATGTGTGCACGTGGAATTTGTGTGATAACCTGTGTTATTGTAATGGCTGTATTAGTGCCTGTATTTATAAATTGGGAATAGGATCAGGAAGGAGGTGGGCGTGGTCTTAAGTTAGGAATCATCCCAGCATTTTCCTGGAGTAGAAGTGGAGAAACCACGGAAAACCACTTCCAGGAATGCTGAGGAGGGAATCTAACTACACATTACTGCAGTTACCACAGTGACACATTTTATCAGACAAATTCAACACACACCCAAATGCATGGGGCTGATGACCACGATCTCTCAGGTCTTATTGATTTATGCGAGAAAGCCACAGTGCTCGGTGTCTCTCGCTTCGTTTCTTTGTGAGTTCGCATTGGTTCTTTATCACTGACGGTACATGCTGAAGAAACGTACACCATCCTTGTGATCAGCTCCATCCTTGTAGGTCCTCGTGTGACAAGCAACAATTGCACAGCATACCATCTCGATGAAAAGGGCTACTTTCTACGTTTTATCACCCAAAATGCAAGTACCTCCCTAATGTTTACCAACTGGCCTTTACAACAACATGGCGGACAGGCTGTTTCCGAGTACGGCGCATAGATGGCGTTAACTTCGAAGGAGTTAAAGTAGGCAACCCACACGGCTTAATTGCAGAAAATAGTACTACAGCTTGTGAGCTATATGGGTCATTCCATGCCGAATCATCACAAAAAAAGTGTACTTTTCAACATGACCATCTCAGATTTACATGAAATTCGGCAAGAAGTTAAAATACATGAAGTTGTACACACACGCAAAATTTTACCCCTCAGTGATTTATGACATTTATACAGCAGGGTTGCAAACATGATAAGAAAAGTAAAATATTTCTTCGCATACTCTGCAAAAATGAACCATAACTTTACTTCTAATTGAGGTAGAATCTTCATGTTGGTCTTATTTTTAAGCTAAAGGGACATAGTTTCCATTAAAAGTAGTTACATTTTAAAAAAGATTTTTCATCACCTTTGAACTCCACAGAAGATTGGCCTTTGACCTTGAGTATCTAAAAAAGTGTACCTTTAATTTCATTGGGAATAAAATATGATAAACAGTGAAATGCATTCTCTCTTTGGTATAAATTTCATTTTGGGATGGCTTTGGGAACATGAGTAAAATATCATGAAAACATCATATTTCATACTCAATTGAATAACTTAACATTTATGTATGCAAATTACCTGATAGAAGAATGGAAATGCTGTATGTTACAACTCAGGAAAACTTAAAAACAAGTTAGTGCCTCCTCTGTAGTGTTTATTCTGAACTTTGAGTGTCCATAGCAGTTCATGAATATGTTTGCCTAATTGCAGTATGTGTATCGACCTTAATGACTTGTTCACTTGGAATGTTCAATATGTCTAGCTGGTGAGGTTACACATAATATGATGGTGATGGCCCTTTCGGATGTAGGAAATTGATCAAAACCTCCTGTGAGGTTACATTCGCATTCATGACACAACCTAATTACTTGCATCATCATAGATACAAGTCACAAACCCTTTAATTTATTCCAAAGACATTGTGTCTTGTGGGGTATTTGTTCCCTGCACATCACTGGTTGTGTGTGTGTGTTGAAAACCTCTTTATTATTAATTCATTTCTTGGTCCTGGGATGAAAGTATGTAGCCGAGTCAGTCCTGTATGTGTCCAATTCGATATCACTTCCTTCGCCAACTGATGTGCTCGGTTCTTCTTCAGGATCATCATTTTAATTTTCTTCCTACAGTTGTCACAAATCATTTGTTCACTATTCACATGTAGTAGTTTTTCTATCATCGAAGGTAACAACCTCCTTAATTGTTTTCTACTGCTCTTGTGCCCTTTATCTAATGGGTTGCAGCACTGTGTCTGTATGTACTTCTTATCCATTTCCACACACTTTTTTCAGTTATCAGAAGAACTAGTCTCTGAATCACCTTTGAACTCTACAGAAGGTTGAGCAGGACTGAGCTTGCTTAGCAGAATAGCAGTGCATCTGGAGAGAGAGAGAGACCTTGAGACAGTTCTGAACTTGTGTGATACATGATTGGTGCAGTAATAGTTTACTATTGCTTACACTCATTCTTTATTTTTTTCCTCCTGTTTCCAAAGCTATCCCAAATTGAAATTTATACCAAAGAGAGAATGCATTACACTGTTTATCATATTTCTTTCCCGATGAAATTAAAGATACACTTTTTTAGATACTCAAGGTGAAAGGTCAATCTTCTGTGGAGTTCAAAGGTGATGAAAAGTCATTATTTTAAACATTCAACTACTTTTAATGGAAGCTATGCCCCTTTTGCTTCAAAATAGGACCAACATGAAGGTTCTACCTCAATTAGAAGTAAAGTTATGATTCATTTTTGCAGAGCACGTGAGGAAAATTTTTACAATTGTTATCATGTTTGCAACCCTGCTGTGTGAATATTGTAAATCAATGAGGGGTAAAATTTTGTGTGTGCGTACTTCATTTATTTTAACTTCTTACCAAATTTCATGTAAATCTGAGATGGCCGGGTTGGAAGCTGTGATGATTTGACATGAAATGATCCATATACAGAAAGGGGTGTAGCCAGAATTCCGGAATTGGGGGTGCGACTTAAAATATAATTCTTCCTTTCCAGATACGTAGTGATAATCTTATTTGATGTGTGTGTAAGTGAGGGGATATGACTAACATGATTTGCTAAGGATAATTTTGTAATCAGCAAGTCATAAATCACATAGCGAGTGAGGTGGGATGTCAATGAGTTATTACCCTTTCACGAATTGATTGCCGGCGGTCGAGATGGAAACTATTCTTTGTTTACTTGTGTCACACGTCAGCCTGCTTAGTTGACAGGTACAGTTTCGCGAGTAGGATATGACTCAGTACCCAGTACCCTGGACATCGTTTAACAACTGTCCATACTGACATGAGCTCCTGAGACGCTTATCTGACGCAATGCTGCTTGACTTATGTGCAGACCTCATTCTGTCATCTCTGTGTCCTCGGCTGTACCCCGAGGGGCTCCTGCTACAATAATCAACAAACACTGGTGCAGCCAGGCTCAGCGGCAATCAAATGTTAAATGGGTAATATTTGCATGTCACATCATCCTCATAAACTATCAGTAATGAAGAATGTGTTGCAATAGTGAATCCTATGTCAGGATGAATTCATTAGTTGATGTGGAAAGGAACATCTAGTTGAGCTTCTCGCATTTACAGTATGGCCTATACATACAGAACGTTTCTGGTTAGCAAACACAGACTGTATCACCATAAAGGTGTGGTTTTCTTCTTATAACATTATGGGTGTGGAGGTGACGGAGCAGCTCCCTGGCTACATCCCTGAGCTGTAGTTAGTTTTTATCACAAAATGAAATTATACCATGGTGCCCTCATCCATAAAACACATACAGTAAAGAAAGTGGATACAAATAATTTCCTTATAATTTTGAAGATATCATCTTGGTCTATAGAAGACTTCATAAAAGATTCGCACAGTTTGCTATCCTTGATTAGTCTAAGCAACACCATGTTTTGTTCATCAGTCTCCAAAACATACTTTTGCATATGTGTTGGAAACACAGAACACTGGTCCCTACACCACGAGGTGGTCAATTTCAATGTATGCACGTGATTTATACAGTAGGCCTACTGGTGAGCCAGTCTCCCGACGTCACTTCCCCCTCCACCAACATTCCCGCCTGGAGTAAAGTGCACCATGGCTTGTAACAAACGCTCATGGGATAATGAGAAATGGGTGTTCAAGTTTTCACCCTGCAATTACTGTACTTACTGAGTGTTATCAACACTGTCACAGATTTGACATCCATGGCCTAACTGAATTTCAAACTAATACCATTCCAAACATAGTGAACATGTTTCCTAACTAGTTGATTTAGAAGTGATAGAAATTATGATAAATGATGTTTTAAGGTGCCTAACATCTAGGTTATGGACCGCTAAAGGATTTAGAAGTAATAAGCTTAGAAGTCATTGACCGTCCATCCATCAATTGTTTCAAGGCCTATGGGGCACAGCAAATAAATGCTAACTGGATAAAGTATTACTACAGCTCATCCCACACCAGTGGCGGCGCCAGGGGTGTGGGAAGTGTGCGACTGCACAGGGTCCTGCGCTTCCCAGGGCCTCGCGGTAAGTTGAAGGCCAGAGAACCGCGATACGGTACCTAGGCTGTCTCGCACCTTACAGGGCCCCACAAAAGGTTACCGACAACCAATGATAGACAACCTTTATCCAAATACAAGTATTGCACTTAGAATAGTTCATACTATTCCCGTCACAGTTGGGGCTGCAGAGAGAAGTTTCTCAAAATTAAAATTAATTCAAACCTATCTCAGAAACACCATGACCCAAGACAGACCTTCAGCACTTGCAATCCTGTCCATAGAAAATGAATTGGCATTTAACTTAGTTTGGACCATAAAGATTTAATAAAAGACTTCAGTCAGAAAAAGACCAAACGAGTTCATTTTTAGTGTTCTTTGTTACTTTAAGTTTTTGAAATGGCAATAACTTCATTCATTCCATTCCTGACCCGGTCGGAGACTGGAAGCAGGCTGTGGATTTTCATTTTCAATAACTAACTGTAAGTTACTGTATTTTAAAATTACAATTCACTCAATTTATTTCACTTATTTTTATTCCTAGATGGTATTGACCCCCCAGAAAGTAAGGGCCTCGCAAATCTTTACCGCACAGACCCCCACAGGCTAGCGCCGCCATCATCCCACACAACAGCTAGCAGTGCGGGTTCCAAGGCCATTAGGTTTCCCTGAACTACGGTAGGTTAGTCGACAGTGAAGCCACATGCATTGTCACACAGAACCAGCTAACGGTACCATTTCTGGCAGACTAAGTTTGCCTCGCCTTGCATTAAAGACACAAATTTTCAAAAATTTTCCTTCAAAGCAAACGTAGGCCAATCATAAAACAATAAAAACAGCATTTGGTTCCCAAGATAAATCTCTGAACAATAATTAACAAATTACCAGTACTTTAAATCTGAAAGTTACTGTCGGTGTTGTGATCCTATGAATATTAGCCTAACTGATGACAATAACGACACATGATACAACTAAATAAGGCCACATGTCAGGTTAGGTTGTACTTTTAGCACAGTTCACAACCAAAGCAAGGTTAGGCTGTAACATTTAAAAAGGTCTCTTGCAATGTTATAATAATATGTTAATGTGCTTATAGTCCAGTATATAAAACTTGTCAACAGAAGCCTACACTGAACACTTTCCCAAGCTTACAGTCCTATATATTCTGTATTCTTGGCCTATGGTCAGATAACATTTATTATCATAGACATGCTGAACTGCTATGCCCAAGATAGGGGGTTCAAACCCGGCCGAAGTCGTCGGATTTTTTAAGAGCGTTAAAAATCCTTCAGTATGCCTTCCTTCGGAGGGGAAGTAAAGCCGGCGGTCCCATGTCATAGATTTATGGCATGTAAAAGATCCTTTCACAGACTAAACTTGTGTAAAGCAAAAATTGTTAGGTTAGATTTCGTCAGAACGCTCTATCAAAGTTCCAAAGTTCACCACTAGGTATCATTGATATCGGGCGGTGAAAGTTGGAACTACTTGAAATTGTTGTAGCTCACCCTTTAGGGTGTCCGCTGGGAGCAGCTACAGACTCAGGCGAGCCGAACATGTCCTCGGACACTCCCGGCACTAAAAGCCATACGATAAATAAATAATAAATAATATCCTAGACATATGTCAACTAGGTTGGGCCCAACTTGGACCCCTGACGTACGTAAATATAATGCTGAAATTATTGGTTATGATCCAACTGACATGTGTGGGTAATATTGAAATACTAGAAGCCATTTTTCAGTGTTGCCTAAGTAGGAGTAGAATCTTTTCAGTAAGTCAACATGAGTAGGCTACACCCAATTATATTGAGCAGGGAGGAAAAATGAATTTCCTAGTGCCTAAAATAAATACATGAATTACTTAAACACTTATTAAAACATGTCACACACAATTAGGTGCGAAGTGAAGTGGACATCAGTACAGGAACTTCCAGATATCAACCAAGTCTACACAACCACAATATCAACTCAATTATATTTTAGTGTTTGTTCAAGTGATTAGGCTAACTAACCAATTACAAAAGCTCAAAACATAAATAGAAAATTTGAACATCCTAGTAACTGTTACTAAAAAGTAGTTTAGAACACAATCACTCTAAAAGCTCACTACGCACGATACAAAGAGTTTTCACACGTAAACACATAACAAGTAGGCTACTAACAAAGCAACACCTACAGAAGTATAATAAATTAATAGATTAAAAAAATAATTAGGCCTAGTTATAAAATATAACACGTTACAATATTAATTAAAAACTTCTATCACTTAATAATAGTAAATACTGCAGTACGTAAGTGTTTTATATATGTACATATCCGCCGAACCTAAATTAAGTCTAATTGATTGAGCAGGGTCTGATGATGTTCCCTTGACAAACAAAACTAGTCATCCAATTAAAAACCCCAAGATTGCATTAAGTGTATTAGCCTATTCAGTGTATAAATAATTCATGTATTTATTTCAGGCACTAGGACATTATTGTTCCTCCCTAACCAATCTAATAGGGTACATTCGTGTTGACAGACTAAGGTTAAATTGTGAGTGATCAAAAACATTAGTTAACTTTGAGGAGAACCCCACCAACCATCTTAATTTGGGAGTTAAAATATGCAAGGAAGGGAGCATTAGGTACCAGTATTAGGCTACATAAGACCTACAATTTTAGCACTATAAGCGCTGTCTGCTTAGCATTAGCCCTCTCCACGATTACAAAACTATTCAAATTCAAAAAGAATACTCTGTTATCTAGGTATAGCCTACTGTGATTGTCCCATGGGCTGACTGAAATGAAGCAATATTTCTTAATTATCCACAGATTTTTAATTGATTTCGGTTTGAATACATGTGTTTCTTGATATTCTGTGGAAAATAAGTGCGCATACTTTGGCGTGAACGATTGGATATAACCGAAGTGTGTTGGTAATTTGTTCAAATGCATTTTTTCCGACGCATCACTCTAAAATTAATGCAACTGATGACAAACACACATAAACACATAATAAAACTGTAGTTAAATATTCACTACAATTACACACAGTAGATTAAAAGCCCACAAACCAGAAAACCACTGAGAAGTTAACCCATCATAACACAGCTGATCTTATTCTTCATAACAGTCGTAACCAAACGGAACATGCTAGTGCTAGATAGTTCTGTATAAAATACATCAATATAAGCTCAAATAAACTACAAATAATAAATGTCAATGTATGATTGCCTTATTTATTATCGAAAACATTCACCCTTCGAAGAGACAAGGATGTAAGGGCCAAGGTGGAACTGAATGTGCAATAAAAATAAGAGTTATACTTTGAACGCACAGGTGACGAACTGATCAAAAGAATTGTATCATACTATTACGCGAAGGAGTAACATTATCCGAGGGAGATTGGGTCAATAGTTTCCTTTTTTATATATATATAAATCTCCGATAAAGGGGGCTACCAGCCCATAAAATTCACTACAAAGTCCGGTCTTAAAGAATTGTCTAGAAACATGGTCTAAGCGTAGTAAAAAATGGAGGAAGAGATGCTAATGCTATGAAAACATATATAGCATTTACCATTTCGTTCCATTAATAAGCCAGCGCACTTTTGCTAGCAAAAATCCATCGGAAAGGTATCTGCAGCACCTACGAATCGAAGCACATTAGCCTCTGACTAAGGAGCGCCGATAATCTTTGGTTCAAAGAAGATAGTAATGGTAACAAAGAACGTCGGTGTAGATGTAGGATGTACACACAAAGGTAATCACTAATGGCGCTGCAGTCGCCCGAAATGGCCGCTTAAGTAGGTTGAGACAGAAGAGATGGTTCAAGTAGGTTCGGAAAAATATCGTGCCTATCATTGTACACGACGGAATGAATAACTCGTGATTTTAGGAGCACCACGTTTACCCTATATATCGAGGCTCGGTGCCGATTCAATTATCTGAGATGCAAGATTGCTGCCTAGGCATGTAAAATAGTCACTGAATGAAATAGCAATCACCTGTTCATTTATCATGAGAAATGTGCAAGTTTTAGAGCTATTCAATTTGTTATACAGGGTCTTTCACTCAATGTGGGGCCGGTCGCACGGCTGACGCAGTACTGCAGGTAGGAGGTCGAGCCATAGGTCAGACGAGCACATTGCAACAGGGAGCTGAGAGAGTTGCGACGCAGGATTTGACGAGTAAAGTTGACTTCGTTATTGTTGAAATATGTGACCATGGATTGTGGTGGTCACACTGTTAATCATAAACCTGCTCAATAGAGATATGTTTCTCTTTTGTTTTCTTTGGTATGTAACTTATAAATTATGTTGAATCACTTGTTTCTTTAGTTCTAGTAAATGTCAAGTTCAGTAAACGTGTGTTCTCCATTTCAATTGCCTACTTGCATCATAATTCAACGGGTTATGGGTCAAGGCACGAATTCACCGTGCGAATAAAAAAGTGCGTGTGATAGACTGCTCGTTATACGAACTGTGAATTTCGCTATATATCGAAATCAACATGTCTGCAACCAGCACCTCGTTATCAGCTGACATAGTCTAAATTATGTAGATTGGCGATTCGAGATGGAAAACGTCCTAAGATTCGAAGATCTGTGGTGCTATATACCGGTAGTTGGCTCCCCGGATGGAGATACTACAACATCTGCGAAGAAAGTGGAGAAATCCATTTTCCCAATCGTCATGCCTCTTAAGACTGCAAAGGAAGTCTGGGAAGCTCTTGAAAATGATTGATTCGGCGGATCGGCATCTTGAAGAAATTGTGCGAAGTTAAGCACTACTAGACGATGGAAGAGTATGTTAGTGAGGTTATGGGACTTGCTTAGCAACTTACCTCTATGAATAAGACACTGGACGAAGAGTTTGTGGCAGCTCTTATGCTGAAAGGTCTATCAGATGAGTTTCAGCCCATGATTATGGCCCTGGAAAGCTCCGGTACAGACCTTACCGCAGACACAGTCCGAACCAAGTTGCTACAGGATACTACTTGGAGTGGGAAAGGTACTTCCAAGCCATCCAAGGATTCTGTTTTGTTTTCACGAGAAGACAAGACGAAGAAGAAGCCCTTCTGCTGGAAATGCAAGAAACCAGGGCACTGGAAGCGGGATTGCAGGAAAGAGGATATGCAGAGCTAAACTCAACAGAAGTCGAAGAAAGACAAGAAATGCTGGCGACCAATGGCCAGGCATTAAGTGCAAGAGCCTCTTATTACGGCTGTGAGTTTGTTTTGTCGCCTCACCGCGTGAGTCACAGCCACCCCGGGCTATGTTCTGCCTCTGTGTATTACCTGCGCCTTACGCAACGGGACTGCGAGGACAAAAGAGACCGTCTTGAATATTCGTGACCCAGCCAGTGAGGGAAATCTCGAGAAGCCGTGAATCCTGGACTGTTCTAGAAGCATTCATTGAGTCACCAGCCTGCTATATAAGCGGTCTCACCAGCGAGGGAGGGACTGTGTTTTTTGAGCTAGTGCGTGCTTTTACCTGAGCGACAGTAGTGCGGCGACATGACGTGCGAAGTTACGAAACCCTAGCGAGGCTGATTCTCCAGACAGCGAGGCAGCGTGAATCATACGGAGGGACTGAGTTTTGAGGAGTGTGTACTTACCCAGTGCGACAGACATATTGTAGTGAATTGCGAAACACAGGACGCTGTTCCCTAGCTAGCGGACAGCGAAGCAGTGTGTAGTGGTGAGTGACTGGCTATCGTAAATAACAGTAGTTTGTGTACAAGGCTGAGTTGCAGGTATTAATAGCGAGGACAGATTAGTTTGCGCCCATTCCTGATGAGGCGCCGTCCTTTGGTTGTTGACGAGCAGGACGCGAATCAAATCGAGGTCTTTGTGTTGCGACAGCAAGAGAGGATGGACCTGCGACTCTCTGCGTCCCGAAACCAGCGTTTCCAAGCTAGGGGTCTTACACGAGCGAATCATGACGGCGAGGAAGCCAGTTCCGCCGGTCAAAGTTTAGCGTAGGAAGTCCGCTGATAGTGTGGGAAATAGAAAGTCGATAGAATATCAGTTCTCGAGTGAAATTAACATTGAGAGTTTGACTAAACTAAAGAGGAACAATATATATACATTTTCTAAAAGTTTCAGGAAGAAATTCGAAAGATTAAAGATAGTTTTCTTTGTTGGTAACATTCACGTTATGAAAAGCATGTTTCTCATTGTACTAGGAGGCATTGCGAATGATGTGCAGTAGCAACGGTAGCGAGTGCAGGGGAAGGCAATTTATGTGCTAGCCTGACTACATTTGAAGGACAGTGGCACAGCACTGTAGGAAGTTTCCGTTCAGTGATAAACATTTTGTCGAGATGATCGATATGCAAGCGTTAAGAGGAATAGTTGACTTTGTATTTAACGCATTTGTGATCATGAACTAAGCCAGTTATGCGCAAGGAACGTGATGTTACGCTGTCAGTCTAGAATATCAGGCAACCGATACTAAAAGTAAATTTCAAGATGAGGTGTAACTATTGCAGAACTACGTTCCAACTTTACGAAACGGAACTTTATTGTCGCGTCATGGCTAGATACTATCAGTCCCGAACCGAAGTAGTCCATCTCACTTCGAAACTTGGAGATTCGTGCGGCGTTGCTGATGGAGACGATGTCCGCGTTCGTAACCAGCCAGGGAGATTAACGATCGGAGGCCAGGGTTCGAGACGTGGCGAGGCAGTTTGCCGGAGGAAGAGGAGGAAGATTATCGGGTGTGGAGTTACTGGTGTCGTCAGTAATTTCCACCACACTATTTCTACAAGATGTCATCGCAAGGTAGAGAGAGAAATCTTCGTTCGTAGTTGTTGGTTCTTTATGTAGTTAGTTGTAGATTAGAATATCAGAGAGCAATGCACCATTTCAACATTAATTAATTTTTATTGTGAGTGACTTATTTTAAATTTGGTAATTATTTTTATTTATTTTTATTTTTTATTTAAGCTCATTTCTTAAATAATTTTGTTTTTCGAATTTATTTCGATTCGTAAATTCTTTGGGAATTTTATTGAAGTTTATGGAATTTTATTGAACATTAGTGAATTTTATAGTATATAATATTAATTTATTTGAGCAACCCAGACTAAGATTTTTCTTTGGAAATGAATTGTTCTTTTGGACATTTCCAAGATTTTATTGTCGATTTTAGGAGCAGTTATCCTATTATGGAACATTGTTATTCTTGTAAAAGCTAACTTCGAGTTTGATGCTACTCAAACAATTATTTGATCGAACATTTTGGCTTGGTTGAAGAATGAAACTTTATTTAGACATTCCAACTTTGGCTATTAGTTAATAATAATAATTTATCGATGGATAAATTATTTTATTTCAAGAAATCTCATCGACTATGACATATTAGCACATTTGAGTATTCTACAAAAACCTTTTGCAACATTATTTAAGATGAAACGATTAGCTCAAGACAGGGAGACATGGAGGGCTGCATCAAACCAGTCAAAAGACTGAAGACTCAAACAAACAACAAGTTGTTGACTATTGAATGCATTAACGCAATATTTTGGAAAGATCTGAGAGGAGTAACGATTTTTTATTTTTATTAAATATTAACAACAATTATTAAAATCTATAGTAACTTGTATTAGTAAACCATTACGTCATCGCTGTTAATTAGAGTCGATTATCGTGAATTATTATAATATCTGGAAGAATTATACACTGTAACTATCATATATGAATATATTAACGAAAGTAAGGCATTATATACAATTTAAGTAGATTGTTACGCCAGAATACTGTATTAAGAGATTGAAGTGAAGAATTATCGCTGCTATATTTGTTTGATAGCAAGTTTATGGAAATATTATACTGAATTTGCCTATATTGTTGAGAGAAGGCGTTGTTCAAGTATTTAGTGGATGTATATACAGTATTGAGATGAAGGAAAGGTCATTATACGTGTTGTGAATGTGCTTCTGTAATTTTGTGAATGTATTTCTGTAATTAAATTTGATTTTTGTAAGTTGGCACCCTTGGGGCGTTGATGAGCAAGATGGAACAGGTCTTGAGTAACTGAATGTAATGGCTGGATAGTGATGCTCTTTGGGTACAATAAAAGTGATTGTTCTTGAATTGTAGACATGAGTTGAATAATTGATTTGTAACATTTTGGCGACCATTGACAGGATTGTATTGAAAAAGTTGGTTTGGTAAACAATTTCCCTGTTTTGTTTTGTTTTGAATTTGTTGCCTTGCAATGGCCACGATTGAAAAATTGAAAAAGAAGAGAAGTGCGTATCGGGCAAGTGCGACGAAAGCTATTGGAGCGGTCGGAGTTGAAGCCGATTTCCAAAAATTACGTGTGAAAATAAATACCCTCAGAACAATTGCGGATACCTTAAAAGAATTGGACGAAAGCATCTTGAACGAGTTGTTGAATGTTGACGGAAACGAGGATGCCTGCATCGAAGAAACAATGCACTGTGTTACCGTTCAAGAAGACCTTCTGCTAGCACGTCTTGAAGCTGAGGATAAAGTGGAAGGATTAAAACCTGGTGTTGCCAGTTGTGTTGATGAGAGAGATAATTTCAGCGTACAGAGCAACGTGGCTTCGGCGTCGTCATCCATGTCGTCCAGAGAGGTTAAGGCTGCCGAAAATCACGCTTGAGGTATTCGACTTGGGTCCGGGTAACTGGATAAATTTTTGGACACAATTTCAAAGGATTCATGAGGATTCTAACATTACGAATGTTGATAAGTTTAGTTACTTGAAAATGTCAGTGAAGGGACAGGCTAAGAAGTTAGTTGACAGTTATCCACACCCAAATGAGAATTATGTTTAAGTCTTGGAATATTTAAAGAATCGTTTTGGTAAAGATGAGTTAGTTATTAATTGTATGTATAAAGATTTGTTGCAATTGGTTCGCTCAGATTTATCTGTGACTGACCTGTATGATAATATAAGTACTAAGTTGAGATCCCTAGAAACATTAGGCATGAATTCTGATAGGGCAGCAATTATAGTTCCACTCATTGAAGAATGTCTCCCCATTGATGTTTTGAAAATATGGGAAAGAAGAGCAGCAGAAGAGGACGATGATGGTGGTAATAAAATTGATAAACCTTTGTGTTTTCTGGGCAAAGAAGCCGAGAGTGAACAAAGACTGCGTAATCATGCTAAGGTGAATGAGGTTGATAAATTCACTGCGCCCAGTACAGAGCCAACAGCAGCAGCTCTCGTTTCTTTCACTCCTACTGTCAGGCAGAATCGGGTAAGTTATCAGCAAACAGGACGACCACACAAAGTAACCCTAACCTGTTTGTTTTGTAATGAGAACCATCCCTCTTACAAGTGTTCTAAAGAAATGTCGGTTGAGGACCGTCGTAAAATTGTAAAAGAAAAACGAGCTTGTTTTGCATGCTTGCATGGAGGTCACTCGAGACAGCAGTGTAGGAAAAGAGTAGATTGTGGTAAATGTAAAGGGAGGCACTATGATATCATGTGTGTTGGTGAACCCAGCAGAACAGCATCGTTATTTGCAGGGCCTAGTGGAACTGTCATTTTAGAAACATTAGTAGCACAATTGCGTGGTGTCACTGTTCGAATATTACTTGATACTGTTTCACACCGCAGTTATATTTCGGAAGCTATCTGTGAAAAATTGGATTTGATCGAATGTGGTCGTGAAAATATTTGTCATATGCTGTTTGGTGGGAGTGTGTCATCTGAAATATCGCATCCAATTCATGAAATTGAACTAACTAGCTTACAGGGTGATAACAGTTTTGTTCTTAAGGCACTTAGGGAGAAGAAGATTTGTGGTTTGATACCACCTGTGAATGATCCGCATTTGTTACGGAAGGTGGCTGCACATGGTATTACATTGACAGACGATGGAGTTAACCGACCTATTGGTGTGTTGTTAGGAGCGGATGTTATGGGCGAACTTGTTACAGGTGTGAAATGTATTGACTCTAAGCTGTTAGCATTTGAGACGAAGCTTGGATGGTGTCTCCTGGGTACCGCAGAGAGGCAAGAAGTAAGCAGTATGACAAACTTTGTGACCTCTTTGCTCAATTTACACCATCCTTTATGGGACTTAGAAGTTATTGGAATTGAGAAACAGGCAGAAACAAAATGGTCGGACGTAGATGATAGATGTTTGCGAAATTTTGAAGACACAATTCGTTTCGAAGGTGAAAACTGTCGGTATGTAGTAGCATTGCCCTGGATTGATGAGCACCCCCCCTCTTCCCACTAATCGTGAAATAGCTGAAAGTCGTCTGAAATCAACAGTAAGCCGTTTAGATAACAATTGACTCTATGATGCGCATGACACTGTTTTTAAACAATGGGAAACAGATGGGATTATTATAATAACATCTGATGAAAACATAGGGCACTTTCTACCTCACAGACCAGTTATAAATTATGGGGAAAAAACTAAAATCCGCCCAGTCTTTGATGCATCGGCGAAAAGTATTGGAAACGTCTCTCTAAATGATTGTTTAGCAACGGGACCCAACTTGATTGCTAGTATTGTACCTATCCTATTACGTTTCAGGTTACAGGAGGTCGGTGTTGTGGGAGACATAAAACAGGCTTTCTTAATGATTGGACTGGAACCCTGAGGATCGAGAAATTTTAAAATTCTTGTGGTGGCGTGATGGGCATATTATAACGCTGCGTCACTGTCGTGTAGTTTTTGGAGTTGTGTGTAGCCCATTTATGCTGAATGCCACCATCACTCATCATTTGAATACTCTAAGTGGTGACTTAGTTGAAAGACTGAAAACTTCCTTTTACATGGATGATTGCCTTTGTTCATTTCAGTCCCTGAGTGATGCCAAGAAATTTGTGTCCGAAGCTACAAATGTCATGTCTCAAGCCAGTTTCCAACTTCGTGGGTGGGTTTTGTCAGGAGATGATGTGACACAAAATGTCTTAGGTGTCAAATGGCATGCTTTAGATGATCTGTTGGGATGCAACTTTAGCTTCGATCCAAAAGAGAAAATCAATGAATTAACTAAGAAGAAATTGCTGTCGATTATAAGTAGGGTGTTTGATCCATTGGGTTTGTTATCAGCACCTTTACTCCATTTGAAAATTGCATTGCAAATGGTATTTAAGCTCAAACTACACTGGAACACACCCCTTCCAAAAGAAATTCAAATGAAGTGCTCGCAATGGCTTACTGAAGTTGATTTAATTGACAGCATTGTGGTGCCTAGATGTTTAAGAGGTGTCTCTGACCCAGCTTGTTTACATGTATTCAGTGATGCCAGTCTCCTTGGACTGGGCACTTGTGCTTTCATGAGGCATGAAAACAAAGATGGCTTTAATGTTCGATTTGTTCTAGCTAAGTCCAGAGTTGCACCAATGGAAGACATGTCAATCCCTCGTAAAGAGCTTGTAGTGGCAACACTTGCAGCAAGGCTTGGTTCTGTTATTAGTAAATCGACTAATATTTCTAACATTGTGTACTGGTCTGATTCTATGATTGTTCTTTACTGGATCAAGAAAGGTGAATGGAAGACCTTTGTTGGAAACCGGGTAAAGGAAATCCACCAGTTGACGTCACCCGAGCAGTGGCGATTTGTTCCTGGCGATTGTAATCCTGCTGAAATACTCAGCCGAGGATGCTTGTTGTCCGAATTTGTTCCATCAAAATGGTGGGAGGTTCCTCAGTGGCTCCTAGAGAATGAGAACAGGTGGTTAACTGTGAAAATAGCCCTTACAGAAGAGGAATCTAAGAAAACGGCTGTTAATTTGTACAACACAGGCGATGTAAGAGAAAACATGTTCACACACTTTGCTTCTTTCTAGAAAAATGTGCGTGCTGTTGGTTGGATCTACCGATTTCTTGAGAAAGCTAGTGGGAAAAGTTCAAACTGTGGTCCCAATGCTGTTGACTTGGTGCCTGATTGTGACTCCAGTAACCCCCCTCAAGTAGTTGAGAGTGAAGCTGTTGCTCTGACAAGAAGGGGCAGGGTTGTTAAAAGGCCAACCAAACTGAATTTGTAAATATTTGTTAATTCCATGTTTATTCCTATGTTTTGTATTATTTTGTGCTTTTAGTTGAAACCTATCGTTTCAAGGTGGGAGAATGTTGTGAATGTGCTTCTGTAATTTTGTGAATGTATTTCTGTAATTAAATTTGATTTCTGTAAGTTGGCACCCTTGGGGCAACTGAATGTAATGGCTGGATAGTGATGCTCTTTGGGTACAATAAAAGTGATTGTTCTTGAATTGTAGACATGAGTTGAAAAATTGATTTGTAACAATACGCATTGTAAGCGTTTATTTGGAAAATATAAGTAAGTAACTACATTACAGTTGTTACAAATCAATTCTTCAACTCATGTCTTCAATTCAAGAACAATCACTTTTATTGTACACAACAAGGAGCATCACTATCCAGCCATTACATTCAGTTACTCAAAACCTGTTCCATCTTGCTCATCAACGCTCCAAGGGTGCCAACTTACAAAAAACAAATTTAATTACAGAAATACATTCACAAATTACAGAAACACATTCACAACAACAGTAAAGAATGAAGAAAGAAGAAAGATCTTTGGTGTGTATAACTATTGTGAAACGACTTACAGCTGAATTGATTTGTTCTATTGGCGGAAAATACTTGGGAAACGGATTGGAAATAACAATGTTGTTAATTATTATTAAACCATTATCAAGAATAAGACTACATTCGTATGAGCTTAACTTAATCGTTCGGCTATACATATATGCCCAATTATGAAATGAAACCACGATATTACGATGATAACAATGTGATATGATTTTGTAAAAGTGACACTTCGTTTATGAATAAGGATCGTCAGGAATTGAGTTGGAAGGAAGGTTGAGTGATTGAAAATTACCACAAGTGTTGTAAATAATGTATAAAATTGTATTAATAATGTTTAACCATAATTTTATTAATAGCTAGGAGAATTTAATAATATAACAAAACTATCTAAATAACTTACTTGATAAACAGCTGATACTAAATAAATAATAATAATATTATTTATTGTTTGAATTAATCTGATCGATAATTATTTCTAATAATTAATAAATATTTAAATAATAAATATTTTGCAAACTTAATTAATATTCGGAAAATATTAATAGCTTTTTATCTAAACATTTAATAATAATTTCTATCATTATTAATTAAATAATTTTGAGAATTTTAGTTGACAATTAAACTTTTGTTTAATTTATTATAAACACTTTTAAACGTTTAAACCATTAATAGTAGTGACGTTCAAAGGACGTGATGACGTTCATTGACTACATCAAGGTTGTCTATTATTGTACAGAAGTGATCTTATGAAAGATCCGCATTAAATAATTTTCATTATTTTTATCAATGGATGATTTTGTAACAGTAATAAGGAATGTCATTGGAAGACATTGATTGTATTAACAACAATATTTGTTCAGTTTTAGTATGAGAACGAGTGTGATTTTAAGCGCTGTTGTGCTAACAGCTGATTGTTTACTTAATTTTTCTTATGAGAAGTGTGATATTTCGAACGTCAGTTGGACGGTGATTTTATTTTATTATCTGTTTATTAGATTTTTGAATAATCATTTTACGGATCATATGTAAACACCTAGGGACAATGTGTTAATTTATGTTATTATTATCATTCTTTTAATAAATTAATTCGTTCGTTTTGTAACTGCGTCATGATGATTTACTTAAATTATGGAGAAGGATTATGTTTTGGTGCATTTGAGGTTTTATTGAATCTCTAGTTACGCCCACTTAACCGAGAATGGTAAGTTTCTCGAGCTCTTCGTTCATTCATTTTATCCACCCATTTTTTCATTATCAAAACATTATCTTGGGAAGTGTGCATCCCCCATTTAGCTGTTGTTGGTAGGATTTCCAGGTTTATTAGCCGGAGACCTCGAGATTCTGCAATCCAGCTGATCTTCGGATACGACAAGCAGCTTAAATGGTTTAAACGGGTACACATTAAATGGCTGCCCAACGTTTAGGCTCGAACTGTGGTTCGTAGCGACGCATTTCGTGATGTCAGGCACGATTAGGGTTGATGAGGTTTAATTGGGCTTGATTGGGTGCAATTGTTTTATTTTTTTGAAAGATTAGATTGAAAGAAATCCTGAATAAGGAGGAATAAGTCAAGAAACAGAAAGTTGACTTATAATCTAAATCTGTTGGTTTGATAATCCGGTTGTCGACATTTTAGTCACAGTAATTTAACATTAAGGATTAAAATTAATTAATTATATTAGAATGAGGGCTTCATAATATAAATTAATCATGAAAAGAATTACTATAGGGATTAGTATAAGTATGGTAAACAATAAAATTCCCAAAAATATGTTGAAAATGGTTGCTCTATGGTATTCTAGTTCTGCAGTGTATGTCATGTTCCCGTAGCAGTTGAAATATTTGTAATTGTTGCAATGGCATTGAAGATCGAAGAGGTGTTTAAGATGTTTTCAGATGTTCAGGATAAGATGAACAGTCTGACAAAAGATGTGGAAGGTGTTCGCACGTACACCCAGAAAGGTTTTAAGAGCATTAAAGATGACGCTGAAAAGAAATTTATGTCTGTTAGAGAAGAAGTTGGAAAAAATAAAGACACTATTAAAGAATCTGTAATCGAAAGTGTTAAGGCAGAAGTAGATGAAGTTAAAGAAAGTGTTAGGGACACTATAGTAGAAAACATTGTTGAAACTGTAAAAGAAAGCGTTAAAGACCGTATTAAACAAGAGTTAGATGAAGTACAAGAGTCTTTGGAGAAATTACAGAGTAGTGCTACTTCCGTTAGCAGCAATGTTAATAAATTGCAAGTCAGTTCTACACAAGTTACAAAAACAGTAAGTAAGATACAGGAAAGTGTTAGGAAAGCTCAAGACGAGGTTTTGTCACTTAAAGATATAGTTATTAAAATTAGGAATAACACTATTGATGTACAAACTAGACTAGGTAGTGTAGAGTCTAACACAGAACAAGTTCAAACTAGACTAGGCACAATAGAGTCTAACACAGAACAAGTTCAAACTAGGTTAGGCACAATAGATTCTAACATGCAACACAAGTTTAAAGAATTAGAAACAAGTAATGAGAATTTCCAGACTGAAATCAGAAAAGAATGGGAACTCAACAAACAACAAGCTGAAGGAAACACATCACAAACTAACTCGAGTTTATCAGAACTTAAAAGTGTTGTTGATAGTTTAAGAACACAAGTGTGACAGACAGTTGGCAACAGTTATTTTTGTTTTTTGTGAGAAAAGAAGGACAAGGAACAGTGCATCCAAGATGGAGTCTTTTGAGTGTTATTTGTAATGTGTGTGTATTTTCTTATAAATAAATATCTTTCATTTTTCCAAATAAGTACGAAGTGACGTTTCTGTTCGTAACATCTGGCGACCGTGACAGGATATAGAAAGGAAAATGAGCGATATTCGAAGTTTTATCAGAAAACGTGGTGTATAGCGTGCATCGTTCACGAAAATTGTAGCTTCACTTCAAGTTTTGTTGGAGAAAGAAATAAAGGACATAGTCGCTATCCGAGGAGATTACGCCTTAGTGGAAGAGAAGGCTAACCTCATAAGTAATCTGGACCAGGAGATCTTCCAACACCTCATGGAAGATGCGGTGTCAGAAGAAGACCTGATCACAGAAGTAGACGGAGTAGATGACTATAAACGCAAGTTTCATATGTTAGCAGCGGCTGTTTCCGATGCTCTTGCAATGGAGAGAAAACGTGAAGACGAAGTCAGTCAACAGTAAGCACCAGTAACACTCATAACCTAAAAAGTAAATATCGCCTTCCAAAGATCGAATTCCGAAAATCTGGTGGAAATCTACGAGATTGGATAGGTTTCTGGAATCAATTTCTAAAGATTGATGAAGATGAAGAGTTAGATAATGCCGATAAATACGAATATCTTATCCAAGCAACATTGCCAAACTCCAAAGCTCGCGACATCGTTGACAGTTTTCCAGCCACAAGTGGAAATTACCCTAAAGCTATACAGAAACTTAAATCACGTTTTGGCAATGATTCTTTGTTGGTGGAAGTCTACACTAGAGACCTATTGACAATGATGAATTCGTGTAGTAGTCTTGACATCTCATCATTATATGACAGACTCGAAACTCAACTTGGTGCTTTGGAGAGCCTAGGTGTAACTTCCGAGAAATATGCAGCAATGTTATTTCCTATGATTGAATCATGCTTGTCTATAGATGTGTTACGTGCCTGGCAGAGGAGTGGCGGAGGGAAGGAATCTGAACCTAGTGAACGTCTTAAAGGTTTGATGAAATTCCTGTAGAATGAAGTAGAGAGTGAGGAAAGGATCAAACTGGCCATCCCAAGTAAAGGTAACATCAATGTGAATCCTGACAAGTCAAAAGGTACGAAGAAAATTGACATTTACAGTGAATCGCCACCTACCGCAGCTGCACTTGTGGATTGTAATCTTAAACTAAACTGTATATTTTGTGATAGGTCCCATGCTAGTTCAAACTGCTCCGTGGCAAAGCAGATGGCTTTAAAGGAGAGAGTCTCAATTGTGAAGAATAAGAGAGCATGCTTTCTCTGTCTGAAGAAAGGATATGTTTCAAAGATCTGCAGAAGTCAGTTAAAATGTGATTCCTGTAGCAACAAACATAACAGTCTAATATGTCTAGGCCCAACACATTCCTCTGAAGCTACCAATGAGAAACTTCAGTCTCATTCTTTGATTTCAAATGAAGAACGTAGTGGTATGCAAGGTGTTATTTGGCAAACATTAAAGGTGAAGGTCATTGGAGAATCCTCTGCAATGGAGGTAAGGGCTCTACTGGATACTGGCAGTCAGAGATCTTATATGCTTCAATCAGTTGCGCAGAAGTTAGGATACACTAGTCATCGCACAGAAATGATACGCCATTCACTATTTGGTGGGGTAGTCACAGAAGAGAGCCAGCATATGTGCTATTGGATCTACATAGAGAGTTTAGGAAAGTCTTATGCCTACAATTTTGAAGTCTTAGGGCAACAAGTAATTACAGGGTACAATACTATGTTAAAGGGCCCATGGTTGCAAGAACTAAGAGCAAAAGGGATACAGATTTATGATACTGAAGGTCCCATTGAACTATTAATAGGCGCTGATGTAGCTGGAAAGTTAATGACTGGACAAACATGTACACTAAGCAATGGTCTTGTATGTATTGAGACACTGCTGGGGTGGACTGTGATGGGTAAAGTACATTCTGGAGATCAATCAAGCATGACCAACCTTGTCACTCCTCTCTTTATCAGAGATGCTTCAGTTGAAAATCTGTGGGAACTGGACGTGCTAGGTATCAGCGATCCTGCCGTTAGGAAAACTAAAACTGAAGAAAACTTTGCAACAATGGAGCACTTTCAGAAAACCGTGTCTATCAATGGAGAATTTAGGTATGAAGTCCATTTACCCTGGAAAGAAAACAAATAATTTCTTGTATCTAACAGGGTCATGGCTGAGAAGAGGTTAGTCAACACACGGAAGAAAGTGGAAAATTTTGGACTAGGCGAGACGTATGAAAATATTTTCACCGAGTGGGAAAGGAGTGGTGTTATTGAACCAGTTCAGGAGGATGAAAACTTCAGACACTATCTACCGCATCGAGCTGTTGTGAAGGAACGTAGTTCAATGACACCTGTTCGTCCTGTATTTGACGCCTCAGCGAAGGAAGCGGGAACCCCTGCTTTGAACGATTGTTTGTATGATGGCCCCAACCTGATTGAGCTAATCCCTCCTATTCTTCTTAGATTCCGAGAGAGGAAAGTAGGAATTATTGCAGACATTGAGAAGGCCTTCCTTCAGATAAGCATACGGAAAGAAGATCGAAACTATATCTGCTTCCTGATGTGGCAGGACGTTGGGAATAATTACAAGATCTTCAAGCATGCCAGGCTGGTTTTCGGCTTAACTTGTAGTCCGTTTCTCCTGGTGGCTGTCTTGGAGTATCACCTGAAGAAGTACTTGGAAAACCCGCAATTCAATCCCCTATTCATCAAGAGACTTCTACAGAGCTTCTACGTGGACAACGTTGTCACTAGCCTTGACAGGGAATCGGAGGTGGGCGAGTTTATCAATCAAGCTAGTAGGGTATTATCAGAAGGCAGTTTTAATTTGAGGGGATGGCAGTTCTCTCAGGATGATGACCAGTCTGCTACCCTTTCATCTGTTTTGGGACTGTTTTGGGATCGACAGGAGGATACACTTACTTTAAATTTGCATTGGTTGAATAGCCTTCAGGTGAGAGAAGTGACGAAAAGGACAATTCTGTCACTCGCACATCGAATTTTTGATCCAGTTGGTGTGACATGTCCTGTCACCCTTTGTGTTAAACTGTTGATTCAAAGGACCTGGAAGACTCATATAAGATGGGATAGTGCAGTTGATGAGAAGTCCAGAGACGAGTTTCTGGCCTGGGTAAAGGATCTACCTCACCTGGTAGAAATCAAGATTCCTCGATAGTTTGGAAGAAGTGACCATGTGCAAATTCATGTCTTCTGTGATGCCAGCCAAATTGCATACGCAGCAGTAGTCTTCATAAGATGCGATTCCAACAATCAAGTGAGTGTACAGTTATGTGATGCAAGATCTCGTGTGGCCCCCCTTAAGGAACTGACAATCCCCAGATTGGAATTGCTGGCTACTACAATTGGTGCACGGTTGCTTAAATGTGTGTTGGAATCTATTTCACTGGAAGTTCATGAGTTTTTTCTCTGGTCTGACTCGTCCACAGTCCTGCATGGATCTGCAGGACTGAGAACTGGTCGGTGTTTGTCCGCAATCGTGTGAATGAGATCAGGAACTTGACCAATTTAAACTGCTGGCGACATGTTCCAGGTTCATTGAATCCAGCTGATTTACCGTCACGTGGCTGTTCTGCTTCGCAATTAGTAGCCTCTCGATGGTGGGAGGGACCTGCCTGGTTGTACGAATCTCCAGATTGTTGGCCTCAAACAAACGTGGTGTATGACGAAGAGAGTATCGCAAAGGAAATGAAGAAAAACCCTGTGAATTCTATGACTGTAACCAATGAAGGTCCCCTCTGGTATGCCAGATATTTTTCCAGCTATCACAGAATAGTTCATCTAATCGCATGGATTCTTCGTTTCTGTAAGAATTGTCTTAGACGTGACAGGATCTCGCAAGAAAATCTGCGAGTTGAAGAGTTAGAAAGGGCTGAAATTAGACTCATTTCTATAATTCAACGAGAAAGCTTCCACGGATTAGTTGATAAACGTCTATCTTCACTACATCCATTCCTGGAAGATGGTGTTCTCAGGGTTAAAACGAGACTACTACTGCGAGAAGATTTGAAGCAATTCAGGTTCCCAATGATTCTCCCGGCGATGAGCACGTGAAAGAAAATCACATTGGAGTACAACTTCTTCTTAATCATCTGAGACAACGCTTCTGGATCATCGGTGGAAGGAGGACAGTTAGAAAAATTATAAGAAAATGTGTCAAGTGCCGGAGGCATGATGGACAACATACCGAAATCGCTCAGGCCTCTCTGCCCCTGGACCGCATACGGGAAGCCTGTGTATTTGAAGTGATAGGAGTGGACTTGGCAGGTCCGGTGTTCCTGAGGGATGAAAGTAAAGCTTGGATTGTAGTTTTCACATGTGCGGTGTATCGCGCTGTTCATCTCGAAATGGTTACTTCTCTCTCCACAGAGGCGTTTTTGCAAGCGTTCCGGTGGTTTGTAGCAAGAAGAGGACGCCCCTCTGTGATTTACTCAGACAATGGTACAAATTTCACGGGTACAGATAACGCGTTTCAAAGTGTTGACTGGGAGAATATTTCCAAACACTATTCGGTTGAACGTATTACTTGGAGATTTATTCCCCCTAGTGCTCCTTGGTGGGGAGGCTTCTGGGAAAGGTTAATACGTCTAATTAAACAGCTTCTGAAAAGAGTTTTGGGTAAAGCCTGTCTAACTTACCAAGAAATGCTTACCCTTCTCTGCAGTATAGAAGCCACCATAAATGCAAGACCGCTAACATATCTGACCGATGGATGTGAAGATATAAGTCCACTCACCCCTGCCTGCTTTCTACAAGAAATTAAGATAACTGGAGTTCCAGAATGTGATGCATTGGATGCTATAACCCTGAATCAAAGAAATCGTCATCTTCTGAACATAAGAATGGCATTGAAGAAAAGATTCCAGCAGGAATATTTGGGACTTTTGGCACTCGGTAAACCGAGTTGTAAACCAACTCTTTTGTTCAAGAGAGGTGACATTGTCCTAGTTGGATCAGATGTCACTAAGAGAATAGATTGGCCCCTTGGAAAAATTGTGGACTTGTTCCTTGGAACTGATGGTAATACAAGACTTGCAAGGGTTGTTACATCTAAAGGAGAACTCTTGAGACCGATACAGCGACTCTACCCACTAGAAGTACCTGATGAAGACAGCACACCTTTGAGGACTGGCTTGAATAAGAAAACAGCTACTGCTTTAGGAGAGCCGACTGGAACTGGTGTTCAACCCCCAAAGACCACACGTTCGGGTAGAACTATCAATGTTCCTGCAAGATATGTGGAGTAGTTGAGGATGTCTTTCCTCAACGGTGGGAGGATGTGACAGACAGTTGGCAACAGTTATTTTTGTTTTTTGTGAGAAAAGAAGGACAAGGAACAGTGCATCCAAGATGGAGTCTTTTGAGTGTTATTTGTAATGTGTGTGTATTTTCTTATAAATAAATATCTTTCATTTTCCCAAATAAGTACGAAGTGACGTTTCTGTTCGTAACAACAAGTACAGGATCACAGTAAATTGTTGAAAGATGGCATTGAAGTGGATGTGGAGAAAATCGTCAAAAATAGTTTGGAGGCATTGAAGGATGATTGGAAGAAACTCAGTTCCGATCATTTTTCAAGCATCAAACGAGATATGGAAAAGAAAATAGTTTCAACTGAAGCTAAATTAAACAAGGATGTTTCTGATGCAAGGGAGGATTTAATTAAAAGAATCAATCTTGTACAGAAAACTCAAAGTGATGATATGTCAGGAGTTAGAGCAGATCTTGATAGAGAAATGGTTGAAACTAAATCTTTAGGAACCAGAGTGGATCGAATGGATAATGATTTGATAGCTGATAGGGAAAGGAGGTTAACAGAGCTTGAGGAAATTAAAAGGAGCATTCAAAACATTAATTTAGGCGATGCATTAACGGCAGAAGCTATTAAGATTTCATTAAAGGATGAACTTAGGAAATATATTCAGGAATGCATAGGAAATCAGGTCGAGACCGAAAACGAAGTAAAGGAAACAGATCAAGCTAGAATGACACGTTTAGAAGATGAAATTAAAGACGTTCGAATAAAAGCAACTCCGATAGGACCGTAAGTGCAACAAGATCTAGAAATAGGCGAGAATGATTTAGGAGTAGGAAGTCTAAGACAGGTATACCCTTCGAACAGAGCATCTAACGTCGCAATCATTAGAAATTTTGAAGAAAAACCACGAAAATTTAATGATAAAGATGGTCTTACACCAATTAAGTTTGTTAGGCATCTTCGTGATTATTTCCATGAAAATCAGATATCTCAAGATAGAGAAATGCGTATCGTGGAACGCTATCTCGAGGGATCACCTCTTGAGTGGTATTGTGCATTTAGATATACGTTTGGAGATTTTGAGGAATTCACACCGAAGCTCTAATTAAAAGATACTGGAGTGTGGAAAGACAGCAAGATTTGAGAGCCGAGTTTTTTTAAATTTATTTTATTTACAGCATGCCCCATTACAATGTAGTAATACTACATGCTTAATTATTACTTATTAATCATTTCAGATTAAAACTATACAATTTATATTATAAATATTTTATATCTATGGCCTGTTAAATGAAATTTGTGTCACTAAAACGATTAACAGTTAAGAAAATATAAATAAAAATTATCTATTTAGTATTTTAAATGAGATAGAGTTTGCAAAAGTAAAGAATTCCCTAAGGTAGTTTCTAACAAGTTCATCTTTCTTTATAGGCCAGTTGCCCGATCTTAAAACATGTGCTATTAATATATCTCTTTATTTCCCTAATAACGTACACTCATATAGTAAGTGATCTATAGTCTGGTGACCGTTATTGCATATACATGTTGGACTATCTATAATTTTAAATCTGTTTAAGTATGATCTAACATTGCCGTGTCCTGTTGTCATAACTGTAAAATTGGGCGTTATGTTCATTTTCAATTTTAGTCTGTCCTGTACACCGAGGAAAAATGATTTTGTAATTTCGCCCTTGGATGTATTGTCCCATTAATTCTGCCACTTTCTCAAACTAAACACACTTAATTCTTTTAGAATATTACTTTTTGGAATTCTATTATAGCACTCTCTTAAACCGCTTTGTGCTTCTTCTTTAGCCAGCTGGTTCGCTAATTCATTTCCCTCGTTTTCGTTATGCGCCTTAACCCAACTGAAGACAATTACCCAATTCTGTTTCTCCATTTCAATTGCTTTTCCTCTAATTTCCTCTATGAGAAATGTATGGTTTTTGTAGTTTTTAAGCGCATCTATTGTAATTTGGCTGTCTGTGAAAATGAGTGCGGTTCTCTGCTCCGTGTCCATGGATTCTAGATGTTGCTATGCCTTAACGATAGCTAGCTGTTCTGCTTGATTATTAGAACATCGTTTGTATAGTTTTTATTGCAGCTGATGAATGAACTCGTTTCCATTGTATATGGCAATTCCAGATCCTATTCCATCCTCACTTTTACTTCCATCTGTGTAAACATTAAAAGAATGCATCTGTTCATAATTTTCGTCAATAATTTTAACCATGTCAGCAGGGTGAGACCATTGATTTACTTCCATGTCCATGACAATTGAACGGTCTTCTTTACTATTAACTTTAATAAGATCGTAGTACCGGTATGCTACCGTCTCCTCAATTTGAATATTAATCGGAATTAATCCTGTTATCACACAGTGAGCTTCATTAGATACAGTGCGATAAGCTTGAGCTGTTCTGATATTTATCAGCCTTTGGACTCTAATCAATTTTACTTTATAGCAAGTTTTCTCTATAACCTTTCTCCATACCCGTGCTCCATACAAAATGAGAGGTAAGATTCCACCTTTGTATATTACCTTCAGAGCTGTATGCTTTAAACCCCAGTTTAGCTTTGCAAATCTTGAGAGACTAAATATCAGTTTCCTACATTTTTCAGTCATATAGTTAATGTGCTCTCTAAATGTAAGTTTGTGGTCGAAAATAATTCCAAGATATTTAACGGTGTCCACCTGATCCAAGCTTTTGTAATTAAGATAAATTTTAATCTCTTTTTCTTCTTTTCTTTTTCTTCTCGACAAGACCATAACTTTTGATTTCTGTTCATTAAATCTGATCTTATTGAGTTTAGCCCAAATTGAAATTTTGTCCATTTCTATATTAGTATAATTTTCTGCCTCTTTAATAGATGTTGCTTTAACAAGCAGTAATACGTCATCTGAAAATGCAACTACCTTCGTGCGATTTGTATACTGCAATGTAAGAGGAGAATTATATTGTATATTCCAAAAACCAGGACTACAGCATGAACCTTGCCGACAACCTTTAGTAAGTCTTCTCTCAGTGTTGTTGCTATTAATGGACATGAAAGCTGTTCTTCCTTGGAAATAGTCTTGAGAGAGTTTGTATAGATTTCTAGGGCATTCCATATATTTTAGTCCTTTTAGAATGGCAGGCCACCAAGCGGCGTCAAAAGCACCTTTAACGTCCAAGCTGGTCATAATTATTACGTTCCCTTTTTCTAATTCCGGTTCTATAAATTGCTTCACTTCCATTGCTGCGTCGGTTGTGCTCTTCTGTGGTGTAAATCCAAATTGATTATTATTCATTAATTTATTTTTGTACATACAATGCATTATTCTACTAATCAATAACTTCTCCAGTACCTTGCCCGCTAGATTCAACAAGCTAATTGGTCTAAATTTCGATGGATCTGTACTCTTTTCTTTTCTTGGTTTAAGTATGAGAATTAGTTTTGCTCTCTTCCAAATTTTAGGGAAGCATCCTCTTTTGAGACATTCATTATATATTGACGTTAAAAACTTAGGAAAATTATTGAAAGTACGTAGGAGTATTTCCATAGTTATTCCATCTTCGCGTGGTGCTTTCTTTGGATTGAAGCTACTAATGGTTTGACAAATCTCCTCCTCGGTGAAATATCTATCATCGCAAGTATTAAACAAGAGTTTAGTGCTTTTCAGTCGGTCAACACGAATGTACCCAAAAGAGATGGGTTATGCCCTAATCCTGAAATAAATTACATGAGATTAATAAAACACTAGGATGACCAGTTTCGATCGTCAAGCGATCATCATCAGATCCATTACACTTAGGCTACAAAATCTATGTTTGAAATACAGGTGAAAATATTTACAATATGTACAATTATTTAGTTGCAGTATTGGTACTGCAACTGTCAGTGTATGCTAAATGCAGTATATATGTTAGGTGAAATGCTAAATGGAGATAGCTATCCGGAGATTGTACTTTAGAGAGATTATATGGTTGTAAACTATGGTTAAACTATAAAATTTTTGGCTAACTACTTATCTGATTGTCTTCCGTATTACAGCTACTCGCAGTTTTCGTGCTCACTGGAACTCGCTGTGCGGTCGACTGCGGTGGTTATCTTAACGACTGGTTTTTCCCCTGCCTCCTCCCCCCTGTCCCTACGTGCTGTGGGGAGTGATAGCGATGTGTTTATGTGAGGTGTTGCCAACCTAGATAAGATGTATGTTATTGAATGAGGTGGGTCCACAACTATTAAAGACCGTGGATTAGCCCTCGCCACGCGTGGAGCATAACCCATTCGAACTAAGCGTTGACGGTCTTATGAGGACGTCCCGGCACCTTTAATACTGCCGCGAACATGGGCCTTGGTTTATTGCAGAAGAAAAGTACATCGTACACCTGATCCAGATAACATTTACCTATTAAAAACCCCCTAATTTCCCCCCTTTTTTATCTAGCTTGGCTGAGTCGCTAAATTGTGTTTTGTTTCCGACAGGGTGTGTTTTTTAGTAGCGTGAAGAGGGGTGAGCTCTCCATGAACGTGTGTTCATTTAGATTGTTGGGATTGTTTCGTTTGGCTAGGTGTATCTCGATTGCTTCCTTTATGTCAAGAGCTCTGCCTTTCGATTCGTGATGGATTATTTTAAGGTCCGGCTCTATGTTGGTAAAGCTGTGCCCTGCGTCACACATATGTTCGCACACGGCTGAATGTGTTCCGTATCTTATCGCATTCCTATGTTCATTATAACGTGTGTCTACTCGCCTTCCACTCTGCCCGATGTAATTAGCTTGACAATCGGTGTCTTGGCACGTTATAGAATATACCCCTGACCTTGAATACGGGTCACGTTTATTTAGATTACTATTTAGGAGGTGCCTAGCGGTTGTGTTTTTCGTCGTGAAAGCTATCTTTATGCCTTGTTTTTTGAATAGGTTAGTGATTTTATATGTATTCGCATTCACATAGTTGAAACGCGCAAATTTTTTCTCATTACTGTCCGGTTTGGGAATCGTTTTATCTTTATTTTTATGTTTGGCTATAATTTGATTTATTTTGCTTGACGAGAAGTTGTTTTCCTTTGCTATTTGCATAATAGTTCTTATTTCCTTATTATAGTTGCCTTTTGACATGGGTATGTTTAAAGCTCTGTGCACCATTGAATTGAAACCCGCTAGTTTGTGCGTACTGGGGTGATTAGACTGATTGTCGATTGCATGCGAGGTTTGTGTTGCTTTCCGGAATATGGAATATGAAAGGTCGTTGTCTTTACGTTCAATAGTTATATCGAGATAATTTATTTTCCGGTCTATTTCGGATTCCTTAGTGAATTTGATAGAGTGGTGAAGGCTGTTAATGGATTGGAGAATTGTTTCTTCGCTTGTTAGTTCAGTATCGTAGATGCAAATTACATCATCTACGTATCTTTTCCATATTACTATTCCCTTTGTTGAAGTCTTTTCTAAGAACGCATTTTCTAGTGCATTGATGAAGATGTCAGCGATTAATCCACTTAGTGGCGATCCCATTGCTAGGCCTTCTCTCTGTATGTATATTTTATTGTCGAATTGAAACACGTTTGGGGTGAGAACGACCCTCAGTAATCTCACAATCTCTTCAATTTCTTTTACCGAATTGTTGGATTTTAAGTTGTTTTCGATAGTGTTGATTGCTTCAATAATCGGAATATTGGTGTACATGTTAGTTACGTCGAAGGATACTAGCCTGAAGCTAGGTTTCATTTGTAGGGTGTTCAATGCTGTTACTAGTTCTGTTGTGTTCTTTACAGAGTTTTTTTTGTCGTTGGAAAGACGGCATTTTAAGATTTTTAGTAACTCTTTGCTGATTTTGTAATTAGGGGCATTCCTACAATTGACTATTGGTCTCATTGGGCATTCCTTTTTGTGTATTTTTGGTTGTCCCCTCAATGACGGTATTTTCGGGTTCATGTTTATTAGTTTTGATTTTTCGGCTTTGGTCAGTATGTATTCTGTTTCTTTTAGCGCACTTTTTATTTGTTTTTGGAATTTGTTGGTGGGGTCTTTTGTTAATTCCTTGCTTTCGTTGTTGTTTAGGAATTCGACTGTTTTTTCAATGTATTCTGTTTTGTTCAAAATTACTGTAGTGTTTCCCTTATCTGCTTTTGTGATGATTAAGTCATGTTCTTTTATTTTTTGTTTCAACGACTTTATTTCTTTGAGTTGTTTGTTGTTTTGAATGTTATTGCTATCGCCCGCTCGTATGAGGATTTTTTTGGCTTCGTTGGTGGCGAGATTTTTGGTTAATTCCCTGTCTTCTGCTGGGAGCTTGTGACTGGCTATCTCAATATCTGTGATTAACTGTTTTATATTGTGGTTCGTGTGTGCGTCTGTGCAGTTGTATTTCAAACCTTTGTCTAACATATTCATTTCACCTTGAGAAAAGGTTACGTTCGTTCTGTTGTTTACTCTGCTGTGGAAATTGAATTCATTGTTATTCGTGTGTTGTTCGTTAGATTGATGGTTCTGTGTTTCTCCTAGTTTTCTTAATTTATTTTCTAGCGTTTCATGCTTCCTCGTTGCTCTGATTTTGATGTTGTCATGTAGGTGCTCGGTGAAGCTGTCCCATTGGGCCGCGTGCCAGAAATTACTTAGTTGCAATTGAATGTCGTATAATTGTTGGTTAATTTTTTGCTTTCTTATGTATGCAAAACTTAATTCGTTTTTTATCCAAAGCGCTTTGGCTTGTTTGGTTGAAATGATCGTGGCTGGTGTGTTAGGCACGGTTTTAATTGGTACGTATTTAGGGGCGAGGTTTAGTTCTATACATTTTTTGTTGAACCAAATTGACTTGTCTAAATTCATGAGTTTAAGCCTGAGTGATTTGAATTTCTTGGCATCACGATTTGCCTGACTAGCCGTGAACATTGTGGTGTTTGAAGCCATATTTTCAGTGTTGCCTTAGTAAACAAGAGTTTAGTGCTTTTCAGTCGGTCAACACGAATGTACCCAAAAGAGATGGGTTATGCCCTAATCCTGAAATAAATTACATGAGATTAATAAAACACTAGGATGACCAGTTTCGATCGTCAAGCGATCATCATCAGATCATCATCACCTTGAAGTATTAATTAACTCATTAATTAACCTCCTTATGTTTTTATGGTGATCTGTATCTTCTTCTTCTCTATCTTCCGGAATAAGATAATCCATAATATATTCTATAGTGTCTTCCATATTTAATGTTGTCGTTCCGTCAGGTTTCTGAGGAGTTGGCATGAGAATGTTGTTCCTTATTTTTCCTGAAGCCAGTTTATACACTTCATTCCACGGGTTTACAGATGATATTGTGTTACATTATTGTTTCCAGGAGTCAAATTTCTCTTTTCTGATAGCTGCTTGGTACTTACTCTTCTCAAAAAAATACGCTTGCTTACAGATCTCTCCGAGTTCGTCATTGTTTTTGGTTTTTTTGAATCTCCGTCTTAAGGCTGCCGTTCTTTTCCTAAGTATAGTAAGGGCGTCAGCCCACCATGGAACTGATTTCTTCCTTTCTGATATATTTGGTCCCTTAAGTGTTATAAATGTTTGCCTACAAGTTGACTGTAATATCTCAGCAAATGTGTTAACAACAGATTCTAATTCTACCTCTCTTTCCACACTCTGGGACAGAAACTGATCTAATTCCTTCATGTCTCCAATATAATTAGCCTTGTTAAAATTTCTAGAAAGATTTTTGGCGAGGTTATTATCAAATTCTATATATTTATCGCCTTGCACTTTGAACCTTACACCTTGAAAACTACACTCTTGCTTGTTAGGTATCGGTATTTCAATCCTGATTTCAAATTTTATGATGTTATGATCTGAACAACTCTCCTCTTCGCTAATATCCCATGCTTGCATTATTGCCAGAAGTTGATATTGAACTATAGTGAGATCATTATTGCTAGAACCTCTGCTGCTTTGAAATGTAGTTCTTTCACTATCTTCATTAATTATATGAAGTGATTAACTAGCAATATACGGTATTCTTCTAGTATTCTACCTCTTGAATTCGTTAGCACATCGTGCCATGTTGTTATAATAATAATAATATCGTATGGCCTCGGGTGCCAGGTGCAAGCTTTATTAATTGACACCCAGAGGGTAGCTTGCATGTCGAATTTCGTCGTTCCTTTGAACGCTATGAAAGTCAAGGAGGTTAGATATCTAAACTCCTTGACGCTACAGCGCTTTAAAGTAGAGATTGGAGGAAATTTGTGTTGGCGGAAAATCCCGAGATTAATTTTGCCATTGAACACGGCCTACTGAATTCAAATGGGTTCTTTAACATGCCAACAACGTATGACATGAGTATCGTGATTTTTGTCGCCTTCAAAAATCACTTACCATGGCCAGGGGCGAGCCTGCAATCTTGGGGTTGGTAGTCCGACACTATAACCACTCACCCACCGTGGCATGTTGTTGATCTGGCATTACTGTCCATAGCTATAATGACCCCGGCTCCGTTAGTATATTTTAAAAGCTGGTCTATTTTCTTTAATTCTTCTTCTAGTGGAAGACTATAATCTAAATATACACTTGCTGTGAAGAACTGAAATACTTAGGTACTCTCCCAACCAAGAATGCTGACTTCTTTAACACGCAGTTAGCGAAACTACGTTACCTTCAACCCACTTTGACACAAACGGAATTGATAGAAGCTATTTCTAGGCAACTTCCAGTCTATGTCAGACGTAATCTAAAATCGTCAGGGGACAACGATCTCGCTAGGATGGATGAATTACTTCGTAGACTTGACTACACAAGCTCCATGCCTAATGTGATTCCTAGAAACAGGCAGGATAGTAGAGAGGTGAACACGATAGTCATAGATCAGACCCAACAAACAGAAGAAGTAACGAACCAAGTTCAGAATAGACCAGGTCCTGATAGGAACAATTATTTTAGAGATAAACGGTATGAACCAAGATACCGCCGATTCAGAGAAGGTAGACCTTACCAGCAACAGGAACGTAGAAATGGAGAAAATAACAGGACAGGTTACTTCCGCAACAACAGCAACAACAACTATAATAACAATAATTATAGAAATTAATACTCTAATCAACAAAATGATCAGAACAATCGGAACAATAGAGGTTATAGTCGCTATAAAAACTATAACGATGATGTATTTTCTAGACAACAGTATAACGAGAGGTATCGTGAAGGCCAGGAGTATGTTAGAAACGCTAACCAGGGAAACGCAACTCGAGTTTCCAGAAATAATAACAATAGGAATGAAGTTGACCCGAAACCTGGTACTAGTCAACAGGACAGAGCTGAGGAAACAGCCCCTGAACAAAGGAAAACTCCAATTACGAAGCGTAATTAAATGAAGGTCACTTGTCCTATCACCATAACATGAATATTGAGATTTTTTTACCGATATAAGGACAGAGAAGAACCAGAAGAATAGAGATTAGGAAATAACAAATCTAGAGAAAGATATGGAAGATTTAATACCAAGAAGAAGAAATTCTATGACAGATTGGACTAATAGATGAATTTAGAATTCTATTTCAAGGATTGCAACCCGAATAAAAGCATTGGTCACGCTTTGATTTAAGCATTAAGGGGAAAATGAACTCGAATTCTAAATGATTCAGGATGGAGAGGATGCTATTTTGGATGTTTTGGTGAAATTTGGAGAAGATTGCAGTATTTTTGGAGGAATTGCGATATTTTAAAATTTTTATTATGAAGGGAAGCTTCAGATTGTGTTTGACGACAGTAAAATGGTAACCGAAGCCGCAGAGGCAATCCTGTGTCGTATTTTCGCTTGGCCGCTCATAGCAACGAGCAGAGTTGGAGGAGAAATGCGCTGATTGGCTAATCCAATTTCTGAAATCACCGAGGAAGGAGAAGTTGAGAGCTCCTAATGAGAAGCTTCACCGATAATTAATAATGCCATTTGTTAAAGAAGAGAGGATCTGCACATTTAAAACTAATGAGAAAGGATCTAAATTAAAAGGAATTATGTTGGTCACTCAGAACAGGAAGTTTGAGATCCCTGTATAAAGATATAAGTAAAGATTGGTTTGCCGCCCATTCCTGATGAGGCGCCGTCCTTTGGTTGTTGACGAGCAGGGTGACGCGAATCAAATCGAGGTCTTTGTGTTGCGACAGCAAGAGAGGATAGACCTGCGACTCTCTGCGTCCCGAAACCAGCGTTTTCAAGCTAGGGGTCTTTCACGAGCGAATCATGACGGCGAGGAAGCCAGTTCCGCCGGTCAAAGTATAACATAGGAAGTCAGCTGATCGTGTGGGAAATAGAAAGTCGATAGAATATCAGTTCTCGAGTGAAATTAACATTGAGAGTTCGACTAAACTAAAGAGGAACGATATATACACATTTTCTAAAAGTTTCAGGAAGAAATTCGGAAGATTAAAGATAGTTTTCTTTGTTGGAAACATTCACGTTATGAAAAGCACGTTTCTCATTGTGCTAGGAGGCATTGCGAATGATGTGCAGTAGCAACGGTAGCGAGTGCAGGGGAAGGCCCTTTGTGTGCTAACATGACTACATTTGAAGGACAGTGGCACAGAACTGTAGGAAGTTTCCGTTCAGTGATAAACTTTTTGTCGAGATGATCGATATGCAAGCGTTAAGGGGAATAGTTGACTTTGTATTTAACGCATTTGTGATCATGAACTAAGCCAGTTATGCGCAATGAACGTGATGTTACGCTGTCAGTCTAGAATATCAGGCAGCCGATACAAAAAGTAATTTTCGAGATGAGGTGTAACTATTGCAGAACTACGTTCCAACTTTACAAAACGGAACTTTATTGTCGCGTCATGGCTAGATACTATCAGTCCCGAACCGAAGTAGTCCATCTCACTTCGAAACTTGGAGTTTCGTGCAGCGTTGCTGTTGGAGACGATGTCCGCGTTCGTAACCAGCCAGGGAGATTAACGATGGGAGGCCAGGTTTCAAGACGTGACGAGGCAGTTTTCCGGAGGAAGAAGAGGAAGATTATCGAGTGTGGAGTTACTGGTGTCGTCAGTAATTTCCACCACACTATTTCTACAAGATGTCATCGCAAGGTAGAGAGAGAAATCTTCGTTCGTAGTTGTTGGTTCTTTATGTAGTTAGTTGTAGATTAGAATATCAGAGAGCAATGCACCATTTCAACATTAATTCATTTTTATTGTGAGTGACTTATTTTAAATTTGGGAATTATTTTTTATTTATTTTTATTTTTTATTCAAGTTCATTACTTAAATAATTTTGTTTTTCGAATTTATTTCGAATCGTAAATTCTTTGGGAATTTACTGAATTTTATTGAAGTTGACTGAATGTTATTGAACTTTAGTGAATTTTATAGTATATAATATTAATTTTTTTGAGCAACCCAGACTAAGATTTTTCTTTGGAAATGAATTGTTCTTTTGGACATTTCCAAGATTTTATTGTCGATTTAAGGAGCAGTTATCCTAGTATGGAACATAGTTATTCTTTTAATAGCTAACTTCGAGTTTAATGCTACTCGAACAATTATTTGATCGAACATTTTGGCTGGGTTTAACAATGAAACTTTATTTAGACATTCCAACTTTGGCTATTAGTTAATAATAATAATTTATCGGTGGATAAATTATTTTATTTCAAGAAATCTCATCGACTATGACATATTAGCACATTTGAGTATTCTACAAAAACCTTTTGCAACACTATTTAAGATTGTTGTTGACTATTGAATGCATTAACGCAATATTTTGGAAAGATCTGAGAGGAGTAACGATTGTTTATTTTTATTAAATATTAACAACAGTTATTAAAATCTATAGTAACTTGTATTAGTAAACCATTACGTCATCGCTGTTAATTAGAGTCGATTGTTGTGAATTATTATAATATCTGGAAGAATTATACACTGTAACTATCATATATGTATATATTAACGAAAGTAAGGCATTTTATGCAATTTAAGTAGATTGTTACGCCAGAATACTGTATTAAGAGATTGAAGTGAAGAATTATCGCAGCTATATTTGTTTGATAGCAAGTTTATGGAAATATTATACTGAATTTGCCTATATTGTTGAGAGATGGCGTTGTTCAAGTATTTAGTGGATGTATATACAGTATTGAGATGAAGGGAAGGTCATTATACGCATTATAAGCGTTTATTTGGAAAATATAAGTAAGTAACTACATTACAGTAAAGAATGAAGAAAGAAGAAAGACCTTTGGTGTGTATAACTATTGTGAAACGACTTACAGCTGAATTGATTCGTTCGATTGGCGGAAAGTACTTGGGAAACGGATTGGAAATAACAATGTTGTTAATTATTATTAAACCATTATCAAGAATAAGACTACATTCATATGAGATTAACTTAATCGTTCGGCTATACATATATGCCCAATTATGAAATGAAACCACGATATTACGATGATAACAATGTGATATGATTTTGTAAAAGTGACACTTCGTTTAAGAATAAGGATCGTCAGGAATTGAGTTGGAAGGAAAGTTGAGTGATTGAAAATTACCACAAGTGTTGTAAATAATGTATAAATTTGTATTAATAATATTTAACCATAATTTTATTAATAGCTAGGAGAATTTAATAATATAACGAAGCTATAAATAATAATAATAATAATAATATTTATTGTTTGAATTAATCTGATCGATAATTATTTCTAATAATTAATAAATATTTAAATAATAAATATTTTGCAAACTTAATTAATATTCGGAAAATATTAATAGCATTTTATTTAAACATTTAATAATATTTTCTATCATTATTAATTAAATAATTTTGAGAATTTTAGTTGACAATTAAACTTTTGTTTAATTTATTATAAACACTTTTAAACGTTTAAACCATTAATAGTAGTGATGTTCAGAGGACGTGATGACGTTCATTGACTACATCAAGGTTGTCTATTATTGTACAGAAGTGATCTTATGAAAGATCAGCATTAAATAATTTTCATTATTTTTATCAATGGATGATTTTGTAACAGTAATAATGAATGTCATTGGAAGACATTGGTTGTATTAACAACAATATTTGTTCAGTTTTAGTATGAGAACGAGTGTGATTTTAAGCGCTGTTGTGCTAACAGCTGATAGATTGTTTACTTAATTTTTCTTATGAGAAGTGTGATAATTCGAACGTCAGTTGGACGGTGATTTTATTTTATTATCTGATTGTTAGATTTATGAATAATCATTTTACGGAACATACTGTACGTAAACATCTAGGGAAATGAAAATCCACAGCCTGTCTCCAGTCTCCGACCGGGTCAGGAATGGAATGAATGAAGCCCCCATCTAGCGGCGAGGATATGAACTGTGCCAGCTGCCGAGGCCTGACGCACTCCTCTGGGGCAATGATTAAATGAATGACAGATGAAATGAAATGATAGTGGAGAGTGTTGCTGGAATGAAATTTTGACAGGGAAAACCGGAGTACCCGGAGAAAAACCTGTCTGCCTCCGTTTTGTCCAGCACGGATCTCACATGGAGTGACCGGGATTTGAACCACGGACCCAGCGGTGAGAGGCCGGCGTGCTGCCGCCTAAGCCATGGATGCGGCATGTAAACGTCTAGGGAAAATTTGTTAATTTAATTTTTTATTATTATAATTCTTTTAATATATTAAATCGTTCGTTTTGTAACTGCGTCTTGATGATTTATTTAGATTATGGAGAAGGATTATGTTTTGTTTCATTTAGGGTTTTATTGAACCTCTAGTTACACCCACTTAACCGAGAATGGTAAGTTTCTCGAGCTCTTCGTTTATTCAGTTTATCCACCCATTTTTGCATTACCAAAGCATGATCTTAGGAAGTGTGCATCCCCCATTTAGCTATTGTTGGTAGGATTTCCAGGTTTATTAGCCGGGGACCTCGAGATTCTGCAATCCAGCTGATCTTCGGATTCGACAAGCAGCTTAAATGGTTTAAACGGGTACAGTATCGAACAAAGTTAAATCTACAGGTGTAAGATCTCAGTGATTAGCACTTTTTTTTACCCTCATGTATTTTGATATCTCTCACCATTTTCTTTTTTGGGTCCTGAATTGCATCCTTTTATTTCGAATCGTTATATCTCAGAAGCCGTCGGTCCTATCGAAAAAAATTAAATCTACTAGTGTAAGATCTCAGTAATTAGCAAATTTTCTACCCTATATGATGTTTTGATATCTCTCATCATTTTCTATTTTTTGGGCCCTGAATTTCACCTTTTTTTGAATCGTTATATCTCGGAAACCGATGGTCCTATCGAAAGAGATAAATATACAGGCGTAAGATCTCAGTAATTAGCAACTTTTCTCCCACGTATCATATTTTGATATCTCAAACCGTTTTGATGCTATTAAATGATTATGGTTTTTTAAAAACAAATTGGGGCCCTAATGTATATAATAATTTGTAAAATTTCAACTGATGGTCTAATTGAATTCTACGGAAAATTCTCTATAATAATCCGTTTTCACCTTTTCAATAAGTTAAAAAATGTTCGAAATACAAGGGAGGTCCCAAAATTCAAACTTTTCACTATCACACTGTAGTTCGAAAACCAAGAGGGCAGCGATGATTTCGATTGGACCATCGGTTTGTTTCACAAAAACGTGGCACGGAATTGAGAGAACAGTATGCTCTATGTCGATTCGTTTCCGAGATACCCGCTAAATATATCGAAATGTTGCCACCCTGTACAGCCGTATTCAATGAAAATGCATACACGAATTAGAATGAGCCTAATATTTTAACATCCAATTTATTATTAAAGGTTATCACACGTCATAGGTTAAACAAACCTTTCTTCTTCTTCTTTTTCGGCATCTCAGCATCTCGAAAAAGGAAAAAGCTAGATGCAGTGCCGGAATAATCCTGCACGGGGCCTGTAGCAAAGGGCAGCCAGGGGCACTTTACTTTAGGGTAATAAAATAAAGAGGGTAGGCCAGCGTAATCGAGGCGGACGAGAGCAAGAAAACTATTACAGATATTTCATAACTATGTGATGGTTCAAGCATAGCTTATGAATTCTCAAAAAATGTGTGGAGTAATGTACTGTATTTACAGCAGTAAGATATTTTCATTTTCCGAGTACGTCCGGCTTTCATGACCACGTGATGGTGTCAGCATTGCCTAGAATAACATTTTATAATTTTGCTACATTTCCTCGCAATCGGGCCGAAGGTCCGAATTGCAAGGCCGCAAGCCTTGCCGCCAACGAAGTTGTTATTTGAGATTATTCCCCCATTGCTCGCCGCTATGTAGCCGCACCGTCTCATCCAAAGCAGGTCGTGCGGCGTGAACTCCTACTTGTTAATTCGGTATCGTAGATGCAAATTACATCATCTACGTATCTTTTCCATATTACTATTCCCTTTGTTGAAGTCTTTTCTAAGAACGCATTTTCTAGTGCATTCATGAAGATATCGGCGATTAGCCCGCTTAGTGGTGAATCCATCGCTAGGCCTTCTGATTGTGTGTACATTTTATTGTCGAATTGAAACACTTTTGGTTGAGAACGACCCTCAGTAATCTCACAATCACTTCAGTTTCTTTTGCCGAATTGTTGGATTTTAAATTGTTTCGGATAGTGCTGATTGCTTCTTTAATTGGAATATTGGTGTACATGTTAGTTATATCGAATGATACTAGCCGCAAGCTAGGTCTCATTTGTAGCATGTTCAATGCTGTTACTAATTCGGTTGTGTTCTTTACAGAATTGTTTTTGTCGTTGGACCAGATTAGATTAGCTCAAGGGCCGTACAAGGCCCACGGGCCGTACTCTGCCCATGACTACTCTAAATGCCTCCCCATTCAGCGCGAGTTGCGTGCTAAGCAACGAACATGACAATCTTCCCCACCGTAGCGCTGCTAGGTTGAACTGATTGTGAGCCTTTCCAAGCGCACAATTCCGTTTACGTCTCTAATGCTAATATCTGACACCATTGTTGTTTTTTACATGAGTTGTGTAATGTGAGAAGTAAAGTGATGTTCACTAATTGCTGGTGCTGACGTGTTGATATTTTGTATTACATACAGTAGTTACAGCATTTTCACTACCGGTATGACTCCATAATTTTGTCATGCCTATGGAATATACAGACAGGTATGTTTATTTAATTAAAATACCAGTACCAATCTTATGTTGTGTCGACGTAATCTCTGGAGTATCAACCTACTAGCGCTTCGAGGTATGTGGTGGAGAATTTTAGTGCTCTTGCATGTTCTCTGTTTGGAGTGACGTGGGGATGCGTTAGATCATAGCAGATGGCGGGGGTTTTATAAACGTTTATTGGCAGTCAATGGCTAGAGAAACGATATATAAACAACATTACAGGCTAAATTACATGCATGAAAGTTCTGCCTGCAGTGCCCTACTCACTACATAGTTGTGTGAGAATTATAAGTCGCTGTTGACATCATAACGCATGGTACCGGTCACACCGTCTTCCTCACAGTACACATTCACATGTGGAAATGGAAAGCCTTCTTGCACACGAGATGGTGGAACTCGTGTACTGCAAATCTCGTCAGTGTGTGACGTAGATCTTATTCTGTATCTTTCCATTCTGACGATGTCATTGCTTCGGTCGAGTAGAATTCCAAACCTATCTCTTTCCTCTTGTGCTGCAGTTCTTCTAACAGTTCATAACAAACCCTTGTAGATGATAGACGCATATTTTGCCTTAGAAGGTTTCTCTGAGAAGCTCGCAAGTTAGCCTAGTTTTATGGGAGCTTCACTTCCATGTGGTTTGTAACATGGTGTAAAGAGAGGTTGGTTGGTTCTTAAGTTTAGGGGCTGCGACAACGCGGTCATGTAGCCCCGTGTACTTTGGGTGTGTGTAGAATCTGTCTGATGACCGGCGTTAATTGTGATGACTGTATTAGTGTGAGTTATCTGTTTTTTAATTTAAGTACTGCAACTTAGAATTTTTCAAATAGTTCCCACTTATGCCGCCAAGCGCCACCGTCAACGACTACTAGGCCAAGTTCAGAACTTAGCTACTAGACACCACCGCAGTCGGCTCTTGGCAACGAACGTAGAAACCTAAGAGCGTTGTTTACATTCTTAACCTATCCAATCTAGCTTCACACAGGTGCAATTAGTGGAAGGTTCTTTAACATGCCATAACTCTATGACATGGGACCGCCGGCTTTACTTCTCCTCCGAAGGAAGGCATACTGAGGGATTTTTAACGCTCTTAAAAAATCCGACGGATTCGGTCGGGTTTGAACCCGCTATCTTGGGCAGGTCTAAAGAGATATGTGGGAGATATCACGTGAAGATCTGTAAAGAGAGCCATGCATCTTGGACCAAGTTTTGTACCGCACAAGATATAATTGATTGAAAATGTTTTGTAAATTGTTATATACATTATAATTTGGGCATTGGCTGCGATAAATATTTTATCAATTCATCCTCATAAATAACTAAGATTGTGGCAATTTAATTAACTCTCACCAACCCCCAAACTTTCCGACATCTGGTGGTCTAATCTTGAAATACTCTTGAAACGTCTGTCAGCTTCTTTTTTCTCTGATTTTTACTTGCGGGCTAGGGCTCCATTTATCGGCGTCATAGGCAACGAAAAGGATTAATTTCTGGGAAATCTCCGCCAGGAGGCCACCGACTTGCGCATTCAGCTCAAGTTACACGATCCTTGATTCAGATGTTTCTCTGTTATGTTTTTGTAAGTTTGTTATATTTGTATTTACACACGTGTGAAATATTTTCTAGTTTATGATATTACGTCGCCTTCCCTACAAAGGATTGTTTAATATTACTGTTCAGCCCTATACATCTCTGTTATTTTGTGAAACATTCGTTCATATAAAAATTTAAATAAATGTCAAATAAGCGGTACGATAAATCTTTGTGCCACAAAAGCAGCAGATCCATCTGGCGAAATCAGGTGAATATCCATTTTCTCCGTATCAACACTTTTACTTATAGCCTACATGATGATAGTTGCTGCGTAGTACCGTACACAAAACTAACTTAATCCAGCTTTCAACCTTAATCTAAATGCAATTGTAATCTTACCATAGATTTCTTTTAAACAATATTATTGATCAAGAACTCTCAGATTCTTCTCCACGTCAATCTCTACTTTCAGCTTCTATTATAAAATGAAATGCGCATAAACATGCATAGTATAAATAATGTGTATAGAAATGTCAATTTGAATGACTGTATTCCTTTAAGGATTTTAGTCGCTTTTGGCATGCAAGTATATGGTACTTGTCACAAAACTCATCACATAGTGTGCAAGCCATATGTCTTCTTGTTTTTCTTTCCTCTCTGCCACAACGTGGACCCATTGTGGAGTCGATGGAAGGACCATTTTCAATCTTAGGTCTTCCAGAAGGAACGATTCTCTGGCTAGAGCATATGCAAGTCGGGAGGGTGCGTATTTTGAGATTCTGAGGGTTGCCTTCAGAAATCTCGCTTTTATTTTCTCTATTGATCTTAAGTCTTAAAGACTTAGCTTATCCCAGATTATCTCCAGTCCATAGGTGAGTATTGGGATTATTTTCGCTTCAAACAGGAATAAGGCAGTTTCAAGTGACAGCGCAGTGACGTTCTTGATGGTGTATATGGCTCTAATTGCTGCTGATGTTCTGTCTCGAATGTGTATTCTGAAGGATCTCGCAGATGTTTGCAGTGTGATTCCTAGGTACTTGAAGAAATTCACGATTTGTAATGGCTCACCTTTGTAGGTTAATGTGTGCTCTGGCCTGAGTTTCCCTCCTTTTCTGAAGGTCATTTGGACCGTTTTCGTCCTATTGATTGAAAAGTGATTTCTATCTGCCCATTTTGTCACGGCGTCTAGGGCATGTTTCAAGTCTTGCAAGTTCTGGGAGAAAAGCGCCATATCGTCTGCGTACATGAGTAGAGTTGTTTCTTTGTAGTGCTGAGCAGTAAAGGACTGATGGGGTACCTCTGAAGTACCGTATTCCATTTGTCTGTCTGAGTTTTCTAGAGTTGGACACTGAGTCATTGATAGTGACTACGTTATAGGCTAGGATGTTGCGTATAAGTTCAGTTTCTGGAACTCCTTGACCTGTTAAAGCTTCTAATTTGCATATCTTTATGTCTCTGTCCAGCATGTCAAAGGCTTTGGTAAAATCTATAAACACACAATGTAATTTCCCTTTTGGCAAGCGTAGTGAGTCTTCAATTGCATTTAATAGTATATTTATTGCGTGGATTTTGCTCTTGCCTTTCCTGAACCCAAATTGTTCTCAGGTATGTATGGGTCTAATTTCTTTGTCAACCTCATATTTAGTATTATCGTGAGGATTTTAAAGCCTGTATTCTCCAATGCTATTTCCTCTGTACGAATTTGGATCGCTAGTGTTTCCTTTTCCTTTGTATATTGTTTTAATTTCAGAGTGTCTCCATCTTTCTGGTATGGTGCTGTTTTCTATACACTTATTTATTAAGGAAGTCCATAAGTCTAGGACGGTAGCTGCTGACTCCTTCAAGTGTTCAGGGTAAATTCCATCTGGACCACAGGCCTTTCCGTTACCCATGCTTGCAATGGCTGTTTTCACTTCCTCTTTGGTGACTATTTCTGTTTTGACTGACAGTTGACTGGGCGGTTTAGGCGCAACGGTAATAGCCGAATTAACTTGTTTAGCATTGAGTAAGCGCGAGAAGTGTTCTTCCCAGTCTTTTATATGTATTCCTTTGGTGAGTGTGGTTAAGTTGTTCTTTTGTGCTGAAAATGGGGTTCTCATTGCTTCTTCTGCTGCATTCTTTGCTTCTTGTTCTATGTAGTTTGTTCTTGTTGTGTTTAAAATGCTTTTGTATCTCCTTCATTCTTCAGCATAGGATAGGATGCTTTCTTTGGTGTGTGTGGATCTGAGGAGATGAAGTGCATTGAGTGTCCTCTTTCGCGCTTCATAACATTCTTTGTTGAACTTTTTTTTTTTGTCAATGATACCTGTGATCTGATCTAGGGCATCTTCTAAGTTATTTTTTTCAATCAGGTCACTGATTTCTTTTATTTCTGAGGCTGCTGCTATTGGTTTCCCAGTTAGTTTCCGTGTTTTCTTGCTTTTTGATTCCTTATGGTTAAAAGAATGTAATCCATTAAAAGCTATGTTTGCTCCTACTGGTATATGTTTTCTGAAAACTGCGCCTGCTTTTGTCCATAACTCTTTCTCATTTGTTACGGAAACATTTTTGTACGGCAACCTGTGAAGTATGAGTTCGATTGTGCTTGCGCCATTGGGAGCGAAATATGTGAAGTCCATTCTTTTATTCGATGATGTGAATCCTTCTTCTTCTAGTGCATTCAGTATTGTTCTACCTATGAGATCTGGTTTATCAATTCGACAATTGAAATCTCCTGCTAGAAGTATATTTTCCTCTGGTTCAGTGTTTGACAGTGCTTGTGCAATTATTTCGACAGCATTGTTAATTGTTAGGGCCGGGCTAAGATACATGCCTATAACGGTGAAAGATTTTACTTTGACGATAATAGTATTATCCATCACTAAAATGAACTTTGGCTTTCCTATCTTTCCATTATAGAAGAGTGATACTCCACTTGATGGTCTGCCTGTCTGGTTTTCTTTCGCAAATGCGTGGACTGCATAAAGACCTGGAATGTCAATTTCGCTTCTTATCATGGTTTCAGTTAGGAGGGTGATATCAAAGTCTGGTATCGGATTTATTGGCAATTGTTTCAAGGCATTCTTAAGTCCTTTTATGTTCCATAGTAATAGTTTCAAATTATTTAATCTTTTGAAGCGCTTGTCAGTTTCTTGGGATTGCTTACATGAGTTATTCGAGGGATGCTTCCTCTTTCCCCTTTTCCGTAATATCTCCGTGGGAGACGAAAACGTCGTACTAGCATATCCTTGGGCCAGAAATTCAGGTTTCCCGTTTTTTCCAAGTATACAAAAGGGAGGCCAACTTTGAACGTCTTGTAGTACCGGTAACCATTAATGTTGAGATCTTCACAACTCGTGTTTCCGGTGATACCATTCATGTTTAAAAATGTTATCATATCGTCTGTTGTTGCAGCTGGCTTCAATTTTCCCACGTACAGCCATGCCATTTTCTCTCCTGCTTGGAGGATGCCATCTTCTTTGGTTCCCATAATCACTGGCTGAAGCTGGTTCTTCTTCCCCCTATTTATTACTTGTGTCCATATGTCTGTGTTATCTACTTGCCTCTCGGTTCCTTCTTCAGTGAGAGTTTGTTTTCACCCCCTGACACCGGCATATGGTCTGTGAGAACGTCTACGCTGTATGACCTCTGTCCAGATTACTTCTTCATTTTCTTCCGATACGCTGTTGATCACCCTCGAGGTATCAGGTATGGCATCCTTGATTGCTTGGGAATTCCCTTGCTGTTTTCTCGTCTCTTAGGGTATCGACACAATTGTACTAGTTGCTTGGGCACTTATCGTTTCTCTGTATGAAAAAAGTATTATTAACAAGGTAGAGCACACAACTGTGTATAATAAGTCCTAATTCTCTTTGCTGTAGTCCGTCAAAGTTTTCGTTCTCTGTAGACAGGAAATAAAGTTGTACCGCTCACAGTGCCTAACGCAGATTCGCAGAGTTTGCCTGTGCATTCTGAGCAAGGTTCATGGAAGGTGGATTTTGCGCTCATTTTATGGTGGAATCCGTGGATTGCTAGCCACGCTAGGGCACTCTGTACGTTATTGTGTAATCATAGCATCAGTTGAGTACAGTAGCGTAGCCAAGATCGACCAATGGAGGAGGTTATAGTTTAAAAATAATGCGTGGTGCGTATCATTAAATCATTATAAAGAAAAATTCCTCTCGGCCCTCCGGAAGGCGGAGGTAGATTTCACCGGGCAAACTTGGGGATAGGCGAGAATAGGCAGAATATGCAGGTTTTCGTAGAAGGATCAGACCTCATTTATAGCGATAAAGAATCTTTTAATTGGAGCGTAATTAACTTTGTTTTTCGTAATTTTATGCATATTTTAAACTTTTTATTGTCTTATGGGGACGGTAACCTTCTCGTCATTTGGGGTCTATTTTTATGCTTGTGGTCACACTGTCCTTATGCAAGGTTTCGGAACTGATGTGTAACTATCTAACGGTCTGTTACTTATTCACGCAGAGATTTTGGTTGGTTCCTCAGTTTCGGGGCTGCGATAACGCGGTCATGTAGCCCCGCGTACTTTGGGTGTGTGTACAATCTGTCTGATAAACGGTGTTAATTGTGATGGCTGTATTTGTCTGTAATTCAGGTACGGACTGCAGACGGTCAATTTGAAGTAGTAGTTCCTAATTTGCTAGCAAATACTACCGTCAACGACACCTAGCTGTGAACTTGGCTACTAGATGTCACCGCAACCAGCTACTCGCAACGTACGTTGGAACTTCCCCTCCGAAGGAAAGCATACTGAGGGATTTTTAGCGCTCTTTGAAAATCCGACGACTTCGGCCATCTTTGAACCCGCGACCTTGGGCATAGAAGTTCAGCATGCTACCAGTTACGTCAGCGAAGCCGCTTCCAACAGAGTCAGATGGAAAAATGAATGTGATCTCGTGCAATGGCGTTGTCATGGCAACGTCTGATGGCTCATCCCTCATCAATTTAGTAGTGTTCTCATGGCAACCTCTGATGGCTCTTTTCTTCTAATTCCGAAATCATTTTGCTCATCCCTTGGCGTAATGGTGGGTCATATCAAAAATTCTTTCGGACAAAAGTTTTAGGTAATTATTAGGGGAATATTGTCCGTTTTGTACGGTTTTGATAGTGTGCCTTTTAAGAGAGATATGATTAATGTTTCCAGAAAAACCCACTTTTTCTCACCCCTTTGTTCAATGGTTGGTACTATCAAAAAACTTTTCATACATACATTTTTGGGCCTTTTCCGACACATAGTATGAAGTTTGAATGGATTCGATATTTCTAATATTAAGAGAGTTATAGCGATATTTCACTTTTCCGAAATAAGCCCCCCATTTTCACCCCCTTCGACCGATTGTGTCCATTAACGAACTCGATCGAGATTTTATAGGGATACATATTATGTAAAAAAATTCAAAGTGATTAGTGCAAAATCGCGGTAGTTATCATGTCCACAAGAAAGTGATATATATATACATAAATTATAAATAAACTTTTGAACTGACGGTGGTTTTGGGGTCTAGGAGATGTGAAACGCGAAGATATGTCGACATTTTCCGGAAGTCGAAACAAGGTAGGCTACCCATTGCAATAGTTAGCTTTCTAATGAAATCTACCTAACACTAATACAAGTGAATGAAGTTGATATTTATTAATTTTATTAACGCAGCCACTGGCCATCCATTTTCTTTTCAGGACGGGTGAGGGAAGAGATTTTGGAAGGAAATCGGCCGTGGGCCTGATGAAAGGAACCGTCTTGGAATTTGCCTGGTGGTGAAAATGGGAAACCACGAAAACCATTTTCAGGACGGCCAAGGTGGGATTCCAATCCACGCTTGATTGATTGTAGTGGTTTTAAGGGGCGAAAGAGCGTGGTCATCTGCCCCTCGAACCCACGCTCTCCCGATGCCAGTGAGGCACGAGGTTGCACGTTAGCGCTCTCGTCTATCGCGGCCGGTGATATTTATGTAATGTACGAATTGCGTTGTCATGAAGACGCGTTTAGCCTCAAATGGGGAGCTGGGCCGAAAGGCGACAACAGTACAGTGATTTGGTGATGCAGACACAAATCACAGCCATACCGATTTCCCACATAGCATGAGCTATAGATTCATCAACAAGTGTCAATATTTCATTTAAGAATGGTTTATTTAGCTTAATGCTTATCATCAGTTTTTTTTTTGGTGAAATTTTCAAGGGGGGTTCTAACCCCCCAGTAACACCCCCTTGCTACGCCACTTGTTGAGTAGAATTCCAGAGGGATTTCGGACTTCTTTTCTTTTTCTCAGGATATACCTCTCTTGTGGTGCGAATGACAGCTGTCTGTTTATGCGGAGGTCTTCTACTAACACGAAGGTCTCTTTTGTCAGCTCGTATAGGGGGCGTGGTGGCTCAGCGGTCTAGCTGTATGCCACTCACCAAGGCGGTCCGGGTTCGATTCCCGGTCAATGCATGTGAGATTTTCGAAGTGAAATGTCATGTCCTGTGGTTCGGATTCCACGTAAAAATGAGATCCCGTGGCTGATAACCACAAGATTCACGGTCACGTGAAACTACAATCTTCCTTTTTTTGTCAGCTCGTACACAGCGATAGGACATTTTTTGAGAAAATAAAATAATAATAATGTTATTGGTTTTATGACCCTTTTAACTACCTACGCTGGCTTTTAGAGACGCGGAGTGCCGGAATTTTGTCCCGAAGGGGATCTTTAACGTGCCAGTAAATCTACTGATACGACTCCCTCGCATTTGCGCACCCTCAAATGCCAACCCGGTCCGGGTTCGATTCCCGGTCAATGCATGTGATATTTTCTAAGTGAAATGCCATGTCCTGTGGTTCAGATTCCACGTAGAAAGGAGGTCCCGTGGCTCATAATCACCAGATTCACGGTCACGTAAAACTACAATCTTCCTTTTTCAAATGCCAACTGGCTGCGCCAGGATACGAACCTGCAACCTTGGGCCCAGCAAGCATTTTTGAGAGAACATACGCCCATATTGGTAAGTTTTGGTGGTTGGTTCAAAGTTTGTTATATTTGATAACTTTCTTTTTTATACATGTTGCCCGTACCAATAGTCGACCAGGAAACCGATGTTAGTCAACTGGTTTGATTGTGGTGGCCATCTTGATCATCATTTCTCTGCGGTTTTACCGGGCTGTGATGACGCAGCGGTCAAGCTGCTTGCTTTCCACCAAGACTGGTTGGGTTCGTTTCCCGTCTAATGCTTATGGGATTTCCGAGGTGAAATGTCACGTCTGGTGGTTCGGATTTCACGTGAAAGGAGGTGCCGTGCTTTATGATCGCGAAGTTAATGGTCACGTAATAGTACAAGCACTCAGTCTATTCCTTCCAATATTCCTAAAGAATATAGATTACTTCAACTCAGTCTTTCCACGGTTTTATTAGAGACATGAACTACGAACACTTCAAATTCCTGAAAATCCGGTGAATATTATTAAGGTCTTGATTGTAGCATTCAGTTCTGGTCTAATAACACTGGGGTACGTACCGTGCCCGTCTGTTCGCCTGGGATGGACAGGCGATCACATGCGAGGCAACACGAGAACAGTGTGTGCACGAGGTTCGGATCTCAGGGAGTCCTGGGTTATGCTGGCTAATAATTGCACACTGTCCTCATGTTCCACGTAAAGAATTGAGGAAAACATGTACGGTATATGACAACACAAAAGAAACAAATAGTAAATCACAATTTATATACAAAATTTGTTCACATTTATTAATTAAAAGATCATGAAAAATAAATATCACTCGCACTTCCTGCGAAGAATAGTGCTTGCTAGCTGCAAGGTGGTCATAAATTAAATTCATAGGGGATTTTCTAATCCATGTGGATCAGTGCATCGTCAAACAAAAACAAACATAGTCTTTGGAATTTTCTTAGAGTATTTGTTTGCTTGGACTATGTTGAATTATCTCAGTTAATGTATTTTTACCCTACACAAGTGGGATACACTGTCATTATATAAATAAAAAATAAAAGAAATAAAATAAATTTACTGCATTTGATTGATCTTTTCATAGATTTACACTACTTGACATGTCAAGATTTTGTTTCACACTATCGTCATCTTTATTATTTCAAGACTTTTTAAATTCAAATTAAAGAATAAAGTCAAAATTTTCTTGAATGATTTTCCAAAATTGATTATCTTTGATAGGCTTTCTCAACACTGAATCATCATAAGCCATAGAAAATTGTTTTAACACTTTGCAAGTATTTTGCTAGAAGAAGCTTTCCAAAAGTTTTTTAATTGTTATAAACAATTGTTATTGTTATTCACACTTTCAAATTATTCATTCGCTGGATCGATATCTCAATCTCAGCACTGTGACCTTTAACTAAGTCATTTAATTAAGCACTATGATATTGACCAAGTCATTTAACTAACTCTCTATAACTTTTGACGTTACGTCATTTAACCATGTATGAAATAGTTGTTCAAAATAACAAAATATTATTTGAGGTGGTAGTCTATTAACTTATTAACTTAAGTGGACCTACATTTCACATATTTGAAGCTTTATCAACTTTATTCAAAGAATTGCCACAGTTGCAGCCTGCCCCTATAAGTGGGTTCACCACTGGATCATCTGAGTTAAACTCTCAGGTAACACACATTACTTAGAAAATACGGTCAATACTAGATTCCTTTTTCTGCCATTTACTTTCTAATCTGAATTAGCATATCATGAATCTACACTTTCACTAACAGCTTAAGGATTTCATCCAATCCCTCACTTCCAAATAATAAATTATGAACAAATATCCTATTATGTCTACTGAACAAATCAGTGTTGTCACTTTCAAATATTTCAGTATTTTTAAAATCAAGAATTATTATTATTATTAATGTTATTTTCTCAAGAGGAAAAATAGCCGTGGCGGACGAGAGCACAAAAGCGCTACCTCGTGTCTCGCTGGCACCGGGAGAGCGTGGGTTCGAATCCCACCTCGGCGCATCAGTGCGAGGTTCCGTCATCATACTCGTGTGGTCTAACTATCTAAAAATCTCGTCTCACACCTCGAATCTATTTGCACCTGACGCTATTAACACGCGCTGGACTTCTACCGGATATTGATGTATTATGGCTTGCACCAAATCTTCCTCCTCCAACGGTGGATCCAAAAATTGTAGTATGGCTACTTGATTTGTGAAGTACCCAGCGTATTGGGTTGGCCTGGTAGTCGCGTATTTCCTCGAGTATAATTCAGCCCTAATACTTTGTTGTTTAGCGGTTGACCCTCGAGAGCTCTATGATCCTCATTTCTCTTTCTTTAGGAATCCTATGTTCATCCATGTATTCCTTCAGGTCCCGTAGGAATTCTATGGGTATAATTCCAGTCAAATTTGAGAATTTTTTAGGGCGGTCCTCCTGACTCCTAATGATAGTAATCGGATGAGTTGAGTTATAACTGAGTAGGGTGAACGTTGTTCCTATTGGACTTGGTTCCCTGTGTTCTTCTGTCGGCTTACCCTCTACTATATTTCCTTCTAACTCAACAATTCTCTTCAACTGTGCCCGCGTGTAATATTCAGTTTATATTCTACTGCTGAAACTGCCGTAACAATCTGTGTTCTAATTTCTTCGTTTAACTCCAATTTCATTTCCCCCATCTGACTTCTAAGACTTTCCTCCTTACTTTCCTGCTCTATGGTGAATTCAGACATGTTATTCGTTATGCTCTTTGTATCTTTTGCTAATTCCTTCCTCCATTATAACAGCTTAGGCTTTCGCGGCTGGCGTTCATAATTAAGTACATGTTTTTCGGGCTTGTAGGCCGTGGTCCAGACAGGATATCTCCCACGTTTCCCCCGGGAGATATCCTGTCTGGACCACGGCCTACAAGCCCAAAAAACTTGTACTTAATTACCTTCCTCCATTCATCTGTATCCTTAACGGCCTTGTCCATTCTTTGCTGTACTTCTTTCGCCCCTTCTCTTAACACTAAGACTTCTGCGTTAATTGCTGTATCCCTCTCTTCCATCTTGGTGGTTAAAGCCTCCACACTTCTATCCATTTTCTCTTGAACGGTATTCACCAGTGATTTTAACTGTGTTTCCATATTCCTTTCCATCTCGGCCTTATCCTGCTTATTTTTTCCTTTAAACATGTCATTTCTGCTTGTGCCTTTTCTACGTGCTGTTTCATTTCGAATTGGTGCTCCTTAAATAATTCTAATCCTTGTTGTAGATCCCCCGATTGAACTTCTAGATTTTTTCTAAACCTTCGAATTTAGTCCTCATACTACTGTCGACCAAAGTATTATGTGTACTCGAGTTTGAAGGTTGTTTGTTAAGTAACCAAAATAAAATCCAATACCATCAACATTTTCGTCGTTCTATTTTACGTTAGTTCATGTAGATTTGGATTTTTAAATTTATATTTTAATATTTTTTATCGCAGTTGGAACACAAAAAGTGCACTTTTTTAAGCGTGTTTCAGCCATGCGTCACATTTAAGAATTATTATCTCAAAAGCCCGTCATCAGATCGGATCCAAATTTTAACACAATATACATTGGAACGTTGTATAACTGGTTTATTAATTTCACAATTTTGTGTGTCCAAGAACCAATGTTGTTATCATTGTTGTAAGGTAACTTTTTCTCGGCTCGGGGTGGTTGGAAAATGTAGTTCTTGGTTGCATTGTAATCGTTATACATCAAAAAGTTATGCTGTATGACTTGAAATATGTAAATTAATTAATCGGTTTGTATTTGTACGAGGAAATAACACATGGTTCAGCAGCTAGCCGCTCCGGTAAAAGCTGTACAGCGTTGCTGAGATGGAGCCCATCACTTCCGAGCGAGACGCGCCATGATGCGCGTGGGCACCATTTCGGCAACGCTGTACAGCTTTTCCTGGAGTGGCTAGCTAGTGAACCATGTGTTATTTCCTCGTACAAATACAAACCGATATAAAATAAGTGAATTGGTTTACGTATTTCACAGTCATACAGCATAACCTTTTGATGTATAACGATTACAACACAACCAAGAACTGCATTTTCCAACCACTCCGAGCCGAGAAAAAGTTACCTTACAAAAATGATACCCAACAACTTTGTTTCTTGGACACACACAATTTTGAAATTAATAAACCAGTTATACAACATTCCAATGTATATTGTGTTAAAATTTGGATTCGATCTGATGACGGGTTTTTGAGATAAAAATTCTTAAATGTGACGCATGGTTGAAACACGCTTAAACGTGCACTTTTTGTGTTCCAGCTGCAATAAAAATATATTAAAATATAAATTAAAAATTCCAAACCTACATGAACTAACGTAAAATAGAACGACGAAAATGATAATGTTATTGGATTTTATGTAGGTATATTGGTTACTTCATAAACAACCTTCAAACTCGAGTGCACATAATACTTTGGTCGACAGTAGTGTCTACATTCTTGAACTTGGTGTCGAAACCTTCGAATTTAGTGTCCAGACCCTCAAATTTAGTGTTCATACGAGAGTCTAAACCTTTAATTTTAATGTTCACACGGGTGTCTAAACCTTTGAATTGAGTGTATCAACCTACAAATTTACTGTTCATACGGGTGTATGAACTCTTGAATTGAGTGTCTAAGCCTTTGGATTTAGTGTTCATTCCTTCCTGAATCTTAACCAACTGTGTATCTAGCCCACCTAAATAATGGTGTCCATATGCCTCTGATAGTCCTTCCATTGAGACTTTAAACCTGTATCCATACTCTGTTGACTCTTAGTTAAGTCCTTCAGCTTTTTCCCTAGCTGTTCCATCAGTTCCTTAAGATCTGAAAACTCTCCCATATTTCACAATCAATAATTAAACATGGAAGCTGTTACAATTAGTGACTTACTTAGACTAAAGACGAATGGTTACTTCAATTTGGCAGTGGAATCGAAATTTAATAGCATGTGGAAATAATAAATGTGGATGGTATCGCTACAAGTCCAGCGATCTCACATTACTGACTAGCCTCATTCTACATCATCCATGAAGAAATCCTACAAAAGTTAACTTTAACAAAATGACAAACATGACGCACAATAAAATGGGGTACCACCACTCAATTGGTTTTCTCTCCATTCCATTTGTACCACATGGCCGTCCACCATCTTGTCACTCCCCTCTGGTGTTGCAGTTTAATGCGTTCAAAATGTCGGCTGCCATCCATTACTCTGGTAATCCAGTTTTATTCATGCCCCAATTCGTAGATGCGCCATTTTGTTGGCTACACCACCACCAGTTCGAGGCCCTTTCACGATGGGTGCCAACTTGTTGCTCCTGATAATCTGGCTCCAGATTGGGTGGCCCGATACAACACGCCAATCCTCACCCAGAATTCGGTACAACTCGAATTAAATAAAAACCATAGATGCTCAAACCAATTTCGGATAAAGAAAATGTCGGAGGGGTAGGGGGGGGGGGGGGGGTGAGATTCAAATCATCCCAGGGTCTTAATTAAGATTGGGTTCAACTGGGCTAATCTCGAAATTGATCCGATCTACACCCAAGTATAGGAACGAAACAAAAGATGATATAGAATTCAGCTGTTAAGATAAAAATCAGCCACCAATTTATTATAAAATCACACAAAAGAATTAGATAAAAAAATAAATCACGGAAATCTGCCTCCACTAGGAGATTCTTCGAATTTAGTCTTGATGTGCAATAAAAGTAATTAATGCCAAGGCAAAAATAGATTATCAGGGACAAAAATCTCCGGGCGTCCTAACGATCGATATAACAACACTTACGTATTCTGAGTTAAATCATACCACTTTTACGACAGTTACTTCAATCATCAAGTCACCTCTCCATTATAGAGTCCATATTTGAGCAGGTGTATAATTATTAAAACATTCAAAGCCAACAAAAAAAAGAACTATATCATCTCCTGTGATCTCCCTCTAAATAATATTTCTACTGTAAAGAAATATGGATGTCTCTCACGTCATACAATTATTTACAAAATTAAATCGTGGATCAAATATCATTCTTATCATATTAACTGATTTCCATTCGATTATGCCTCATTTTATAAGCATTTGTTGTTACATTTATCATATCACCTTTGCTTCAATTAAAATATTTATGAAACATTTATTTATTTTAATTTTTTAGCCAACATAGGACTACATTAGTCAGGTTTATGGGGGTTTTCTTCTTTTTGTCAGCCCAATATTTCTTCATCCTTTCTGAACGTAATTTTCTTTCTGCTTCAGGAATGACTCTTCCTATTCTCTGCTTGTTGATTTTAGTCTGTAGTCTAGTGTGTTTGTCTTTCAGAATCTTGAGTGTGTCTGTCTTGTATTTTAAATCTTCTATTGTAATATGTAACTCTCTCATGTCTTCTTTAAGTTCTGTGATCCATCTAATATTGTTCTTACTCTTACTCGTCCATAATTTTTCTATTATTTTTCTACTGATTCTTTCTTCTGGTGACCGTATTAGATGCCCTAATAATGATATTCGTTTCTTTTTCATTGTGCTTGTCACTGGTTCTATTTCTTTATAAACTGTTTCGTTGGAAGCTAGTCTCCAGACTCCATTTACTTGATAACTTTTATTTAAACAGGTTCTCACTATTCTCCTTTCTAACTTGAGTACTCTATCTATTGCAACTGTTTTTGTTGTCTTGAATAATGTTTCACATGCATATGTAATTTGTGGCTGGGTGACTGTTTTGTAGTGCTTCAATTTGGTTGCTATCGAGAGACATTTTTTATTATATGTATTCTAGGTAACATGCTGTGCTCTAACCAGTTTATCTATTCTATTTTGCCATGCTGGTTTCTCGTTCAGGTTGTATGTGATTACTTCACCAAGGTATTTAAATTTTTCTACAATTTTTATTTCTTGGTCTCCCAGCTTAAGTTTGTTTGCAAGCGGAGGTTGAGTTAGCATAACTTCTGTTTTTTTTTAAATTAAAATTTCAAACCAATATTTTGAGCTATTTCCTGTATAGATTTTATTTGCAGTTTTGTTTCCTGAATATCATTGGCCAGAAGAGCTAGATCATCAGCTAATCCTAGACAGTTCAGATGTATGTTATCTTTCTGGGTTCCAATTTTTATATTTTTCGAGTTGTTCTTGTACCATTCCCTCATAACGTACTCCAGCGCACAATTAAAAATGAAGAGGTGATAATCCGTCACCCTGTCTCAAACCAGTTGTTACCAAAATGGTTCAGAAAGTTCTCCTCTGAACTTAATTTTAGAAATTGTATTCGTTAGAGTAAGTTCTATCAATTTGATCAGCTTTGGGTGAAGTCCGAAATGTCTTAAAATTTTTAATGATGATGGTCTGTGGATGGAGTCATAAGCTTTCTTGAAATCTATAAATGTTATTGAAAGGGGCTTGTTTCGTTTTCTGTAATATGCCATGATTAGCTTCAAAGTTATTATTTGTAGCGCAGCTTCTCCATGGTCTGAAGCCTCCCTGGTATTCACATAACTCTTGATCTAGTTGATCTTTAATCCGATTATACAGTATCTTAGAAAAAATCTTATAAGTGATATCCAGAATGGAAATACCTCTATAGTTGTCTGGATTACTTCTGTCACCTTTCTTATGAATTGGGTTAATTATGGCTGTGGTCCATTGTTCTGGGAATTTTTCTGATATCCAAATCTTTTGTAATACCATATGGAGGGACGTCTGAGTCGAACTGCCGGCGTATTTCCACATATCTGAAAAAACCTGGTCTTCACCACACGCTTTGTAGTTCTTCATTTCCTTAAGCGCTGTTTCAACTTCTTTCGCTGTAGGCGGGTTTAAGTTTTCTGGTTTAGTTTTTATTGGGGTATGTGTATCAATGAATAAAATCTTTTCAGGTTCATCATTGTTCAAGAGCTTGTTAAATGCTTCCGCCATGATTCTGCATTTTCCTTATTGTTATGCGCTATTTTTCCATCTTTATTTTTCAACAATAATGTGGGGGAGCTGTATTTTTGCAATTGTTTATCAAAGGCTTTGTAATAATCTCTAGAGTTGGTTTTGTAATTATTTTCCTCAATAGAGTTTATTAAATCTTTTTGATATTTTCTCTTTATTCTTCTAATAGTTTGGGTGAATTCTTTTCTGACATTCTTGAGGTTAGTGGCGTTCTCTTCAGTTCTGTGGGCTTGAAATTTCAACCAAGCTTGATGTCTTTCTTCATGCATTCTATCACAATCAGAGTTCCACCAGGCATGAAACATTAACATAGGATACCACACTTATTTCTTACTTCTTTGAATTTTTGTCCACCATCTCTTATTTAGCTCAATTTCAGGTCTTCGATCGATCACCGTGTGATCTTTACACATTCCCTAATACTCCAGAAACATTTGTGTAGATTGCCTGTAACCTTATTATATTCCTTTAACTTACAGTGGCTTCAAATTATTGTACTCATTCATTAACTACGTTACATTCATTATAATCACTTATCTTTATCAACCTTGTCATAGTGAGAACTTTTAACTTCATTAGGGCTATACTTTTTTCTTAAATACTATTCTGTTTCACAAACACTGTTCCATTTCTACACAACCTTGAATATCATACATCTTATTACATATTTCTGTGTTCAACTTCGCTACAAATCGCATCTACTCGTTTTCAATTACAAGTAAAAACCTTTATGTTGCGTGACAATGTTTCATAAAGCCAACAAGATGTGGAAAAAAGATATGACCCCTTAAGTGGAGTGTTTCTCCCTCTAAGTTTGAGGTGCTTAAATAATGAATTGGCATCTTAATTAATCCATAACAAAATAACGTTGTGATGTAACACGCCGACTGATCCATTTTATATATATACCTTATTTTAAAACATCCACTTATTTCAATTAAAACCTAATAATAATAATTATTATCGCTCAAAAAGAAACTGAATTTTACGTCCCTAATACCTATATTATATTATCGCAGTTTATTTCCATTTTACGCCCATCTGCCAGACTTGAGTAATACCACTACCCAGACAGATTTACATACAAATTAACATGTGGTTTTCTGTACCTTTCTTGCCGCATTTGCCGTGGTTCCGTCGTTCAATTTCCTTTTGTTATTTGTCCCAAGTTCTTCCAAGGAACCTCCTCTTCTTCCATCCTGGTTCCAGCTCGCAACCCCTGTGTCTCCTTCGTCCATCGTCCATCGTCCGTCTCTATTGTCACGTCCTCGCAACAGCTTCCACGCTGACCGTCTAGCCGGCCATTCTTCCGTCTCGAAAGTTCATATCCCGAAACTCGCACTGATGCGCACTGATAGCCATATCGTCCTTTCTATGATTCGCTGCAATGTTCATTTTAAAGTGCCAAGAAATATAGGTTCGTAGCCGTGCTGATATTTCACTGGCCACACAAATTGTCGTATAATATTATTACGCTAGCTCGTCTCTTAATAACCTGTCCTCGCCCTTAACCTGGAATGCCGCACCGTATATGGCCATGGACTACATCCAGTTTACTAAGAGTTCGCTGACCGTGCTATTGTCAACTGTTCAAACAAATGCCTAGCGATACACTCGCTTGTTTCGTGTATGAAAATCATCGCGGTCAGTCTCGTACTTCGTAAAAGCCTTTTAATTCCCCCGTGTCTTTGCTTAAACTGCGTGTTAAATTTTTAGAATAGGCCTATCTCACCGTGTCACCATGCAGAAGACGTAGTAATATTGTTCTATCACACTTGGTTTCAATGTCTATTTAATGCGAGACTGCTCACGTACAAGATGATATCGTATTTTCCGGCTATGTTCCGCACTTCGCAAAACTTCGTAAGAATACCCCACTTGGGTTAAAAATTGACTCGATACGTCTGTCTCGCGCAGTCTACTGACGATATAGGCCTACTGTCACTCCGCACAGGATTGAAGTGAACTTACTCAGAGCACGACGATATAGAAGTGAACTTACTTTCAGACTTGACCTTCCCAAGTCGACTTAGCCCGGGGGTTCAGCGCCCTCTACGTCTGTTGTTATACTGGAACTATTTCTTGAGTCAAAAGGTCGACTTCTCTCATAACGTGCTCATGATAAACCTCGGCTCACTTGCCGTTTACTTCCGTTATATAAATAATTAAATTCTAGCACACCGGACACTCCAAAAATTAAATTTCCAATTCTTAGCTTATATGGGTCTCTTCCTCGCGTATAATCGGTGCTCATTTCCTTCCCTTGCATCGTCTCTTTCTTCTACCTGCCATGCGATGTTGCCAGATCCCTTGGAGCCATGCGATATCGGTGAAAGTGGGAAACCACGGAAAACAATTTCCTGAAAGGCTGAGGTGCCAAACTTCCTCTCAGATTTGCCTCAGGAGACTACCAGGAGACTTTCCAGCCCTCAAACCAGAATTATAATTTGTCAGAACCGGGAATCGAACTCGGGACTCCGGGACGAAAGCCAAGTTTGTTAGCTGCTGCACATAGAGGTGGTATGGTTCAGAATTACTCTAGATAAAGAGAGCATGTCTCAAGTTAGACTTGCTAAACAAGATGCAAATGCAGTAACGCTACAAGGACTTCACTTTATATTTGTCTCCTTAAGTATTCATTATGGATGCTATAATGAGCGGGAAGTTCAGTACAGTGTTTTAGTAAATACATTTAGAGCAGGGCCATCCACTCAGCGCTCCGGCCGGGGTCTAAGCCAGTGCTCCAGGGGCTTTGGTGAAAGTAGTTTCGTTAGTGGTGGGAGTAACTTGGCTGGCTAAGCGCGTGGTCAGCCCGCCGCGCCGAAGTGAGCAGCCGATCCATCAGTCGCTAGTCTAGTCCAATGCGCTTTGTTGACAGTGTGTAAGTAAATCAGTTTTGCAGTGTTCATGCCTGAACAGCATACCAAAAAAAAGAGGAGTGGCTAAGCAGCAGCCTTTAAAGCATAATGGGAAATTTAATTTTCTGGTTGGTTGGAAGATTTCCATTTAGCATCACGAAGCTGGGAGACCCTGCACTGGACCATATCAAGACCCTTGAATCCCTGGCGGAGCTGGGAATCATACCTGTGACCTCTGAGGTGGTAGTCAACTGTTCCACAAGATGGTCTCATTTTATCATACTATAAGTTATATTCTGCTTATGTTGCAGGGTGTACTTGATGGCAGAGTAAAGGTGACTACGTGAGAGCAAGAGAAAGATAAATCAAGAAGACCATCATTATGATGGTTGAGGATTGCTGACAAAGTATTTTGCCTATCTCCATGTGAAATGAAGGTGAATTGAAATTGTACTATACCGTAATAGTTTGCAATGCAACTTCTGACTTAATTAAATTGAACATTATAACTTTTTATAGAATCATATGAGGTCAGTATAGTAGTTACAGCAAATAGCTTACTAAGATAATCGTGGAAACTCCACCGTAAAAGCATACACTTGCCGGGAGACAGCGATCACAGTGGGGTCTCATGGTACGAGTTGACAGCATCACTCACCTTGCCGCTCACATTAGATTTTTTCAATGCGTATCAACCAAAATTGCTTTTTGATGTTAACATATGGCATTTAGGCATTAAATAATTTAAAGATTAGGGTCAAAGGAAACAAAACAGTTTATTTAAAATTCGAAAGAAAATGGCAGATAATGCATTACAAGTAGTTGGAATGGGCTACTGAAGTCTGGAATAAGCCCATGCATTTAAACACAACTCGTAAGCATTTACACTTATTGATATGATACGTTTCATAGTTTAACATTATCGGTACCTATCTTTACATATGAATCAGAGAGAGCATTTGTCATATTCACAAATGTCCTTATGAGAATTGCAAAATATTTGCTAGCTAACAACGAAATACAATTCTTAAATACTCCCTCCAGTCTGGCACATTTATTCACAAGTAAGATCAAGACTGTTTTTCTGGACACCGAGAAAGCATATGACCATGTACCACGCATGCTTACGTTGGAATGTTTGAGACGTAAGAAAGTGCCCAAGGACATCATAGTACGAGTTCAATATTTATACGATTTATTATTTATTTATCGTTTGGCAATGTAATCAATACAAGATTTCAGTGTACAAAGAAAATCACTTTAAAATCTACCGTACATTATTTTTACTATTTACACTATTTACAGTCTCTGGTCTAATGAGTCTATCCATTGGACCACGTCAGGTGTCGCCAACAGGAAGTCGATCCAGTCCCTTCCATATGCCCTCAGAGGACAGTCAGTTGTAATGTGTTGGATGGTTTGATTAGGAGCACCACAATCACACTGAGGAGACGAAATTTTTCCCCATTTGAATAAAGTTCCATTGCATACTCCGTGGTTTGTCCGAATCCTATTGACAGTTGCCCAAGCCCTCCTAGGTAGATCGGAACCTGGAGTGGATGTTCATGTAGGGTCCAGGAAGGAGCTCGACTCAGGACAAGCTTTTAGTGTCCATTCACTAATCCACTGCATGCTGGAATCAAAATGGTTTCTTACAAGCCTCTGGGCAAGACAAATGGGTGGCTTCCTGGGTTTGAGCCTGTTCATTTGAAGAGAGGGGATGTCTTCATGAATAGGTAGTGTAGGGTGATCCATAATCTTGTAGTACTCCCGTAGCAATGCAACTTCTCTACGAAGGTGGGGTGGAAGAATATTGCTGAGGGCTGGAAGCCAATATGCTGGTGTAGTTCTTATACAACCAGTGATTAGTCTCATGGTGTTGCTCAACTGGGTGTCATCGAGTTTGACATGTGGGCTATTGAGCCAAACTGGGGCGCAGTATTCAGCCACAGAGAAGGCTAGACCTAAGGCAGAGCATCTTGTAGTAGTGGCAGAAGCTCCCCAAGATGTTCCACATAGCTTTAGCAATATATTGTTGCGGCTTCTAATTTTAGCTGCTGTACTCTGGAGGTGTTGCTTGTAAGAGAGTGTTCGGTCCAGTATTACGCCTAAGTACTTTGGGAACTTGTTATATTTCAAAATCTTCCCCTCAAATTTTACATTGAGTTGGGTATTAGCCAATATGTTGCTCAGGTGGAAACAAGATACCTCAGTTTCTGTTGCACTGGGTTGGAGCTTCCATTTGTGGAAATATCTTCCAAGTTTAGCCAAATCATCTTCAAGTACATTTTCCAAATCTTCCATATTTTGGTGTCTAGTGGCCAATGCTATGTCATCAGCATAACAAAACTTTTTTGAGTTTGTTTCTGGTAGATCCGATAAGTACAGATTGAAGAGGAGAGGAGCCAGTACTGAACCCTGTGGGAGGCCATTAGTTAGCTTCATTCGTTTGCTGATTTTTGATCCCAAGACAACCTGGAAATGTCTGTTGTTAATCATATTGTCAATAAGCTGGGCCATAGATTTACAGGGAATCACTTTTAGGAATTTATACAGTAGACCTTCTCTCCAAACTGTATCATACGCAGCAGTTAAATCCAAGAAGGCAACGGCTGTTTTCTGGTGAAGTTGGAAACCAGCTTTTATGTGAGATGTAAGAGCGAGAACTTTATCACAGCAACTTCGGTTTTTCTGGAATCCAGCTTGCTCAATGGGGATGTGTTGGGTGATACTGGGGCTGATTCTCTTCAAAATCAGTCTTTCAAGAAGCTTATAGGTGCAGCTAAGTAGGGCTATAAATTTATACGATGAAACTAAGAGCTATCTACAGGTCCAGGATGGGAAGTTAGGTAGGTTCGAAACAAAGAGCGGAGTCAAAGAGGGAAGTTGCCTTTCACCGCTTCTCTTCATTATCATAATGGATGAAGTATTGTCTGTTAGGTAATCAGCCCGAAGGTTGGTTGGATCCTCAAAAAGTACCGCCGTTAGGTTATGTGGGTAGATACCCACAAAAACCCAAGGCAGTGCTATATTGAGGTGTACTAGGCAAGGTGAGGAGTGAGGTAGTTTGCCATTGCTTTCCTCACCGAGTCAGAACAGCAGTACTAACCCTATGAGTAGAACCTTTCACAACATCCACAGGCACTGACTGTGCCCTGAATGTCATTACTAAGCACCACCCATACCTCAGTAGCTTCCATATAATCACAGCCATAAGTGAGACTGAGACATCGGTGAAAAGCCACATTTTACTCTAGCCTGTGCCAACAGACAAATGCAAATGTACTGCATTTATCAAGAGATGGCAAACATGCCAGATGAAGTATTAAAAGCAGTTAAAAGCAAAGATCAAGAAACTAATGCCTTAGTTTTTGCCGATGGTCTTGGTGTGGGGCGAGTCAGAAGAGGAGGTGCAAGCTAGACTGGATCTTTGGCAGAATGAATTTGCGACCATGGGTCTTAAAATCAGCAAAACCTTGACAGTTGGTTTGGTGATGAGTAGAAATCCTTCAACGGTCCATCTAAGACTTGGAGAAGAGGAGATAAATGTTGTAGACAAATTCCAGTATTTAGGTACCGATATTCTTCCTTCGGGCAATACCATACATCAAGAGAATACAGAAAGCTTCCAATTTCTATCAGGCAGTGCGTCAGCCACTTTGGGACGAAACATTTCCACAAGCTTCCAAGATTAGTTTGTTCAAGATATACTTAATACTGTTTTTCACCCATGCTGTGGGTGAAAACGTGGGGTTGTAGATGTGGGGGTTGGTTGGTGATCTGGGGGAGTTTAAGAGGTGTGTAGGTCCATTGGACGGGTGTTGGAAATGTGGGTGTAATGGGGAAAGCGTGAAGCTCTATTACGGAGGGTTCGTGGTTAGGGGATGACCCTCGAGAATGATTACAATAATGCTCTGGTTGGGAGCTGCTAGGAGCTGTCTTCAGTGCAGCTGACAATGAGCTCTTTCAATGAATGCTCGGGCTTGCTGAACGTGCAAGGCCGCTGTTGGGACGAGACTTACTACTGCTAGCACAGCACTTATACAATGTGTTGACTGGACTAGGTGTGAGATGGGCGGTAGGCAGTACAATAGAGGATGTCAGGAAATAAACAACAAACGGGCTTCTAAAGTAATAGTGTGTTATTGTGATCTGTAGTGCAATGTGAATGCTTCCCTGGAATTAGGGATAGCTTCAAACAAATGTGTGTACAAAGTGTTGAGGTTTGGTAAATGGGGAAGGAGTACAAGTGTTTAAAGGAATCCTGAGAATAATCACACTCACCTCTGGAACAGAAGACGTCACTCTGGTCGGACAGCGATTCTGAAGGAGACAGGGCTCCACTCTAGTTTTGGCAATCCATTTATGCGTTCAGGCATGCTGACGGTGCATTTCATCATGTGTGCGAGTTAGCTCCTGTGTTGGTGTTTTATGTTATGATAGCCTATGTGGTAAGCCTTTACGCAAGACTGTGCTTCAGCCTGCTGGCTTCGAGTAACAGAAAGTGTAATGTTGCTGCTGCCTTCAGCTTGGGGGATGTTTTAGGGGATGAAAGGGTGAAAGTAGTCTTGGATATTGGGCAGATAGCGTAGCTAGGGGTGGCTGATGTAAATGTAGTAGAGGGTCGTAGGTAGATGGTTGTAGCGTCGTAGGCTTATATGCCTATCTCTCCCAGGGGTGTCTAGGGTCCCTAAGGGGCCCTAACAATACCTATACTAACATATGGACTGGAAGCAGCAATGCCTTCAAAAGACGAAAATGGTCCAAATAAGGAATGAGGATATCCGACAACTGGGATTGGAAAAGAGCCTGCTGGAGACACTCAAACTCAAGAGATTGAGATGGTATGGTCATAGAAGAGGATGGCTCCCCACAGGATACCTCGAGTGTACTTTGGCCAGAGTGTCCCCTGGAAGAGACCAAGAGGAAGACCTCGCTTTGTGTGGGAGAAGCATATTTATAAGGACCTTGAAGCTAGAGATAAGAACTGGCATCAAATACAAGAACAACAGTTATGGATGAACAGGACAAATTGGAAAAGGCTCATTTATAACCGCACCCGGCTTGCTGGAGCAAAGAAACGATGATGATGATGATGAAGATCAAGACAACATTGCTTTTAATAACAAATTGATGAAAATTATATCTGTATATTTCTGACATTTTGTTTGACTGATCTTGAGCAAATTCATTATGGAGAAGCATTTTGTTTGATTCAAACCTTTTCATTTGCGTGTGAAAGTTACCTACATCATGCTCATTGTAGCTGGATTATGCCAGAGAAAATTTACGTTCATGTTCCAGTCCACTTCAGGCCCAACCCATAACACAACAAAACTTCTCCTCCTATTCTTCTTTCTCTTTAGCATTTGTCCCACAAATTAGCAGGGTCTGCTTTTTTGTTTCTCTGTTGTCTTATTACTCGATTGTGTGCCATGTCAGGATGAAGTCAGGCAATTTTTAGATCTTCACGTAGGGTGTCAAGCCAACGCTGTCTCGGTCGTCCTATTGGTCTATTCCCATCTATCCACAATGCGAATCCAGTGTGTGCAACTGCCTTTTCAGCAGCTCGTAATACATGTCCATACCAGTGGAGACGGCTTTCCCTCATCTTTTCAGTAATTGGCACTACTCCATATCGCTTGCGAATGTAATTATAGCTGACATGATCATGGAGTGTCAAGCCAGATGCCCACCTGAGCATCTTTGTCTCCATCACACCAAGTTGCTGTTCCGACTTCTTAGTTGAAGGCCAGCGTTCTGCCCGATAGAGAGCAACGGGATAGACCACAGAACGATAAAGGCTAGACTTTAGCCGGTCTGGAATCTTCTCATCATATAAGACACCGGACAAAGAGCGCAACTTCAGCCATGCGCTGCTCACGCGATGTGATATTTCAGGTCTGTAAATGTAATAGAGGGTCTGCAGTAATAGTCGAGCCAAGATATTTAAACGACAATGTCTTTGGAAGGTCAACACCATTAATTTGAAACGTATTTGTCGTTTAGATCTGTTGTTAAATACTCAGTTTTCTTAATAAATAATAACCCCTGGCACTACAGCCCAGGAAGGGCCTAGGCATACCAAGCGACCGCTGCCCAGCTATTTGGCCTTCAGATATTGGGGTCACGCTTGGTCAGCGCATCGTGTCCCCTCGGCCGTTAATCTTGGTTTTCGTGACCGGGGTGCTGCCTCAATGTCAGACAGCTACTCAATTGTCCTCACGAGGCTGAGTGCACCCCGTTCCAGCCCTCACATTAGTTTCTAAAATCCCTGACAGACCAGGGAATCGAACCCGGGGCCTCCGGGTAAGACGCAATCACGCTACCCCAATACCACGGGGCCGGCCAGTTTTCTTAATGTTGAGCCGTAATCCAAAAGTAGGGGAGAGAGAGGGGTTCTGCCCCCACCACCCCCCCGCCACTACTCCCAATGCGAGCCGATAACTCCCGAACCCGTGGTCGGAGATTCACGAATGAGATGTCGTTGGACTCGAGCTGACGGGGGCTTTCCTATAGACCACTCATTATATTAAAAAAAAAAAATTGAAAATTTTTGTTTTCGAAAGTAGGTGATAGTTTGAAAACCAAACATGATAGAATGTTGCGCAATAGCTTAAACGAACGGTCTCTATGTCCTTTATTTTTTATAATAAAACGTTTTTATTTAATACATCTTTTTGAAAAAGTTCAATTTTGAAATTTTTATATTTTGGAAACTAAAGAGTTTACAAAAAAATTTGTTTGACGTAAATGAATGGCCCTGATCCCCTCTACCGGCAAAATAAATTTCAAGCCTCTAGGACTAAAACTGTGCAGAAGTGCTAGATTGGGGGTTCTGAGTCGCCCCCTACTTTCATATAAACTTTGCCGATATCTCTCGAAGGCGTGGTCGGATTTTAACGAACGAGGTATTGTTGGCGTTGGGATGACGTTCTCTTGGCTAAGCATGTGTGTTGGTATTTAAGAAAAATTGAAAATCTTGTTTTTTTGGATTGGCACTATTTTGGAAACGGAGAATCGGAAAAAAGTTTGTTTGACGTTAATGAAAGGTGGGTATGCCCTCTAGGGGGACAGCAAGTTTCAAGGGTGTAGGAGGAAAAACAAAATGATAGCCTACTTTCTCGCGAACATTGGTGATCATTGGCGAACGGATGGTCGGATTTTAACAAATGAGATGTCGTTGGACTCGAACTGACGTCCTCTTTCCTATAGACCACTTGTTATATTAAAAAAAAGAAAATGAAAAATTTTGTTTTTAAAAGTAGGCGATAGTTTGAAAACCAAACATGATAGAATGTTGTTCCATAGTTCAAAACAAAGGTCTCTATGACCTTTATTTTTTTTATAATAAAACTTTTTTATATTTTGACATTTTTTGAAAACCCTTAAATTTTGAATTTTTACTATTTTGGAAACTAACACGTTGACAAAAAAAATTGTTTAACATAAATGAAAGATCCCTATCCCCTCTACCATGAAAACAAATGACAAGTCTCTAGGACAAAAAAAAACAACTATGCATATTTTTTTAATAAAAGCGTGTTTGTACACAGAGAACCGGTAGCGCTTGACATATGTTACATCGAGGCTATGATTAGCCATGGTGGATACTGGAAATGGCTACTTCGACGGGGGCGATGTATGGCAAAACGAGGGGTCGCTTTTCGATATTTTTTCCTATGACGAGTGAATGAAGGCGAATATTTTGAAATGTGACAAGCATGCTAAGATTTTTTTACCCCTGAAGGGGATCTTTAACGTTTTAGTTAACGGTGATGAGCGAGGTCGCTCTCTGGCACAACAGACGGTTGTAGGATATGACCAAGTGATTCTTAGACGTTGGCGATCTCGGTGACCGTGCCCGGAAGAAATTAATAGCTATTTTGGTGGGATGGCGGGGGCAGCTTATGACGGTTGGTTTTGTGACATTTCCTATGCCGGATAGAGGCGATTATTTGAAAATGTGTTAAGTGTGCTAGGATTTTTTTTTACCCCTGAAGGGGATCTTTAACATGCTAGTAAACGGTGATAAGCGAAACTGCTGTCTGGCACAGTAAATGGTTTTAGAATATGGAAACCTATAACATTTGCACGACCAAGTCATGTGCATGTACGCAAAGAGCGAAAACGGTAAGGTCATTGGCCTGAAATGTTATAAACTAGATTTTAAACTGGGTAAAGTCATGTGTTTTGGGATGAAAGTATGTGGTTAACATGATCACATATTGAGGATGGCCGCTTGCTAGTAATTATTATTACAGTAAAATGTTTAATAATAATAATAAGACACGCACATGCTTTGAATGCTAACACGCACACAGTCCAGCTCACTGGTGACTGAATATTGTACCTAGTCAGAGGACCCGTGAGAGCTGTTGCCGGTGCTGACGAGGCAGGAATGTCTACGTCAGCAGGAAGTGTGATATCAGCTTACTTGCCTCGTGGTGGCTAGCAGGTGTGCTGTGTAAGCAGAGACCGCCATTTTGGTTCTGAGACAGTAGGACTAGCGATGCATAAGAGGTAGCCATTTTGGTTCCCTATTAAAAACATGAAACTAGTATAAGGTACATGAATCTTATTAAGATTGAGGAATGTGAAGAGGCGTGGGAACACGTGCGAGAGAGAGAGAGACAGAGAACCATTCAAGGTCAAAACGCTGAGAAAATACAACTTTTTCTGTTGCTAGGCTAACTGATAACGATTGCGTTAGTCATGCACTTGCCATTTTAGCACACGGACGTATACAGTAGAGCTGTGGAACAAAAATCCTTTTATTTTTTGGTAAGTACCTATGAATGATTATTTTAATAATGTCATGCTAATGAACCTTAAATTTGTAGTTATTGATTAGGTAATTATTGATTTTTTAATTTATTTGTTTGCAGATAACCGGTATACCTTACATGTCTGAGATACAAGAAACCAGTTTACTTTTGAGCCCACTAGAAGGAAACAGCAACAAGCCACTGCAAGTGAAGGTGGGATTATTTTTTTAAACTAACTTGTTTCATTTTTTTGTTTCATATTTTATTTTATGAAATGCGTGTACTAACCTGAATTTAGGTATTTATATCGGTTTATTTTATTTATTTTTAGAAACTTGGAAAGAAAAGCCTTACCGCCGTAGCAGTCGCTGAAAACCCGAGACGCAGTAAAGTGCAACCATTGTTTCCAGGCAGTGAACAATTTAGAACTCAGGTAAGCCTAATATAAAATGCTAAACCATTTTAAAACTACTGAAAACTCGTAGACAAAAAATTCATTACCTGTACATGACTAGGACGATGAATGCTTTCTTGATTAATGACTATGTATTGGCAACCGGTACAAGACCATATTGGATTTTGTAAAAAACAAAAATGTTAATTTAACTGACATGTCGTTCCCTATAATAATAATAATAATAATACTAATAATAATAATAATAATAATAATAATATAATATTAATAATATTAATATCGTATGGCCTCGGTGCCGGGTGCAAGCTTGGTTATTTGACACACAGAGGGTAGCTTGCATGTCGAATTTAGTTGTTCCTTGACTATGAAAGTCAAGGAGGTTAGATGTTAGATATCTAATCTCCTTAAACTCTATAGCGCTTTCTAGTAGAAAAATGAGGAACTTTGTGCCCTATGAACTCAATGAATATTCACAGGTTTGAATATGATAATCTGAACAAAATGACATGACATTATTATTTTTTGTTTATGTATTGGTTAAAGGGGAATGTAAATGACTGCAGCTTTATAAAAAGAAAATAAGTACATGGGTTACTGTTAGTGCCGACATACAGTTTATTATAATTTTTATGGTGTTTTGATATATTAATGCATATTAACGTTAAAGTTTTATTTACACGTATTGATTGATAGATTGATTGATTGGTTATTTTGTTTGCTTTTAGGTCTCGTCATGCGCCATTAACGTAACGAACAGACAGTGAACAAGCATACATTGTGCTTTAAAGTACTCTGTGCAACGTTAATAACTTAAAATAAGAGAAAGTTTTATTATAACACATGGCGTTAGTACCAAATACAACAAGTGAGCAAAGTTGGTTTACCACGTGGGTTAAATATAAAATCCGAACATGATCGTTGGTTAACATTTGAATCCTGGCCTGTAGGCTTTTTGTCGACACATAAACTTGCAAAAGCCGTTTTTTTACTTGAACCGAGAAGATGTGGTGCGCTGTGTGTTTTGTCGTATTGAACTTTCACACTGGGAAGAAGGGGATGATCCCTTTAGAGACCATTTGCGATGGTCTCCTTGTTGTCCTTACATGCTTCGAAAACAGGTGGATAACATACCTGTGTATTCATTTTACCGAACCACAAGACCATTGGCCGCTACTTACGTTGCTGAATCACAAATAAATAATAATAATAATAATAATAATAATGATGTATTACCAGCCAACAACAGTAGTGTCGATATATGTGGTCCATATGCCATAGACAGTGTTGAATTGGCATGTGCTTTTGAAGAATTGGGAGTTTGCAAGACTAAAGCACTAGCACACCCAGAGAACAGCTCTGTTGAAAAACGTTTAGAATCTTAAAAAATATTTGGCCATTAATATTAAAACACCTTAACAAGCAGCTAAGTGAAGCTGGATTTTTTATACTGGTCAAGGGGATAAAACAATATGTTTTTATTGTGAATTTGCTTTAAAAGATTGGCAAATGACTGATGACCCTTTTGTGCAACACGCTCGTTGGTTACCTAACTGTAAATACATGGTGTTGCTTAAAGGTCAGGAATTTGTGAACACTATTCGTAAAGGAAACGTGATTGCAGCACAAGACATAAAAGTGCCTTTAGAGTTAGAACATGCGGAGCAAATACATGAGGCTGAAAAAAAAAAGACTTGTCTCACGAACAGATACAAAATTGTGACCAACAATTATATAAAATTTGTTATCAAGATGAACTATGTGTTGTATTTTTGCCTTGTGGACACATGATATCCTGTGCCAAGTGTGCATTAGAACTCAACACTTGTGCTATATGCAGAAAAGCAGTATCTGCTACAGATAGGGCATTTCTTGCATAAATAGTAAAATTTATCAGCCATGCATAGTGCAAAATCCCTAATTGCAAAATATTATTGAAGCTGTTTTAGAGTGTAATAGATATGCTTTTCTTTTGTTTATAGACTACTACAATGATTGTTTTGAATGCTGTGGATCAAGCATGTGGCTTAGAGACAAAGAAGCTCAGCGAATTGCCAACGCATATTCCATTCCGCATTATCAAGATTCGGAAATTGAAAACAGCATATGGTGATCGTGTACTTTGTGTATGTGAAAACTTTGAGACATTTTTGCCTACACGGTTTAATGATATGTCGGAGAGTGTTTTGATGAAGTCAATAATGCTGTACAACCTGTACACTTAATTTATGAAGGTTTTAAAAACAATAGGTGCATGGTTCGTTTTAATTAAATAAAAAACAAATGTCAAATAATAATGGAAGATATAAGTCATGACAATGGACTGAAAGAAAAATAGGTGTATAGATAATAATGTTTTAGTGTTTAGTATTGTCTTAAAAATATTATCATGAAACAAAAAAAATGTATATAAAGTTTGTAAATAAATGAAAATAATGGTTCAATGTTGTTTTATTTTCTATAGAAGTCAGAATATTTAACATTGCAGAGTATACATAGTTTTAATAACAAAGCTTGTTGTAGATCTTTTTTCTTCCTCGATGAACAATAGGCATGAAAACGTTATTGTCTTGTTTTGGATCATTATCACTATCATAATCATAAGCAGCATGATCTATATCACTATTATTATAATCACTATAATTATCCTCAACATTATCCTCAACATTACTAAAACCAGTTAAATATTCCTGGTCCTCTTCCTGTTCCTGTTCCTCTTCCTCTTCCTCTACAGTGTCCTCATGTAGAGTCTGTGTGGCTTTTGATAATGTTAAGAGTTTTTTGAACATTGAATTATTTTCAATAGTAGTATTGTTTTGTAGCACTTGCTTTTTAACATTTTCATGATTTTCTCTTGACAGCAACAGTGTTTCATGCAGTACACTACATTGATGATCACTGACAATTAAAACCTCACTATTTTTACTTTTTAGCTCACTGCGATATTGTTTTGAACGTTGTTTTGAACATTGCCAAATAACAGTTCCATTTTTATTGGTTCGTTTCACAATATACGAATATCCTTTATAGAATGCATGAGGCTTACCATACCTAGTCACAAATACTTCCATATCAACTGTCAAGCTTAGACTAAGCTCTAGTAAAGGCAACTTGGTAATAAGAACAATAGTTTAATGTGCGAGCATATATGGGTGCAAATGTGGGAGCAATAAAAGTGGGAGCAAAAAGTGGGAGCAAAAATTGGGAGCAAAAAGTGGGAGCGAAAATTGAGAGCAAAAAGTGGGAGAAAAAAAAGTAAGAGCAAGTATGGGAGCAAATGTGAAAGCAAAAGTGGGAGCAAGTATGGGAGCATATGTGAAAGCAACAGTGGGAGCAAAAAGTGTAAGCAAAAGTGGGAGCAAATATGAGAGCAAAAAAGTAGGAGCAAGTATGGGAGCAAATGTGAAAGCAAAAGTGGGAGCAAAAAGTGAGAGAAAAAAGTGGGAGCGAAAATTGTAAGCAAAGGTAGGATCAAATATGAGAGCAAAAAAAAAAATTGCGAGCAAATATGGGAGCAAAATGTGGGATCAAAAAAGTAGGAGCAAGTATGAGAGCAAATGTGAAAGCAAAAGTGGGAGCAAGTATGGGAGCATATGTGAAAGCAAAAGTGGGAGCAAAAAAGTGAGAGAGAAAAAAGTGAGAGCAAAAAGTGGGAGCATATATGAGAGCAAAAAAGTCGGAGCAAGTATGGGAGCAAATGTGAAAGCAAAAGTGGGAGCAAAAAGTGAGAGAAAAAAGTGGGAGCAAAAAGTGTAGCAAAAGTGCAAGCAAATATGAGATCAAAAAAAGTGAGAGCAAGTATGGGAGCAAAAAGTGGGAGCAAAAGTTGGAGCAAACAAGTGTGAGCAAATATGGGATCAGAAAGTGGGAGCAAATGTGAAAGCAAAAGTGGGAGCAAAAAGAGCGAGCAAAAGTGAGTGCACAAAGTGGGAGCAAAATGTGTGAGTAAAACGTGGGGGCAAATGTGGTGTTTTACTAAAACAATCTCCCCTAACCTAACTTCACCTAACCTAACCTTCCAACTCTCAGATCAAAAATTAAATTCTGGCCATAGTCGAGTTGGAACCCAAAACCTCTCGGATAACACCCAAGTATACTAGTCACTACACCGCGAGATGGGCAAATTATCATGCAAAACAACACAAAAATAAAAGTTTCCTGTAGTGCCAACTCTTATAACTATAAGCAACCGCAAAATGTAAATGGAATAATATTTCTGTTAATGTTCAAAACAAAAGTCCTGAGGTCTTGGGTTTCAATTCTCAACTATGATTGTCAGCCAATGAGTTACACTACAGGGAACTTTTATTTTTGTGTTGTGTTGCATGATAATTTGCCCATCTCGCGGTGTAGTGGCTAGTATACTTGGGTGTTATCCCAGAGGTTTTGGGTACAAACTCGACCATGGCCAGAATTTAATTTTTGATCTGAGAGTTGGAAGGTTAGGTTAGGTGTAGTTAGGTTAGGGGAGATTGTTTTAGTAAAACACCACATTTGCCCCCACTTTTTACTCACACATTTTGCTCCCACTTTGTGCACTCACTTTTGCTCGCTCTTTTTGCTCCCACTTTTGCTTTCACATTTGCTCCCACTTTCTGCTCCCATATTTGCTCACACTTGTTTGCTCTCACTTTTGCTTACACTTTTTGCTCCCACTTTTAGCTCCCATATTTGCTCTCACTTTTTTTGCTCTCATATTTGCTTGCACTTTTGCTACACTTTTTGCTCCCACTTCTTTTCTCTCACTTTTTGCTCTCACTTTTGCTTTCACATTTGCTCCCATACTTGCTCCTACTTTTTTTGCTCTCATATTTGCTCCCACTTTTGCTTACACTTTTTGCTCTCACTTTTTTTTCTCTCACTTTTTTGCTCCCACTTTTGCTTTCACATATGCTCCCATACTTGCTCCCACTTTTGCTTTCACATTTGCTCTCATACTTGTTCCTACTTTTTTGTTCCCATATTTGCTCGCACTTTTTTTGCTCTCATATTTTCTCCCACTTTTGCTTACAATTTTTGCTCCCACTTTTTTTCTCTCACTTTTTGCTCCCACTTTTGCTTTCACATTTGCTCCCATACTTGCTCCTACTTTTTTGCTCTCATATTTGCTTCCACTTTTGCTTACACTTTTCGCGCCCACTATTTTCTCTCACTTTTTGCTCCCACTGTTGCTTTCACATATGCTTCCATACTTGCTCCCACTTTTGCTTTCACATTTGCTCCCATACTTGCTCCTACTTTTTTTGCTCCCACTTTTTGCTCTCAATTTTTGCTCCCACTTTTTGCTCCCACTTTTTTTGCTCCCACATTTGCACCCATATATGCTCGCACATTAAACTAATGTTCTTATTACCAAGTTGCCTTTACTAGAGCTTATTCTAAGCTTGACAGTTGATATGGAAGTATCTGTGACTAGGTATGATAAGCCTCATGCATTCTATAAAGGATATTCATATATTGTGAAACGAACCAATAAAAATGGAACTGCTATTTGGCGTTAACGTTCAAAACAATGTCGCAGTGAGCTAAAAAGTAAAAATAGTGAGGTTTGGAGTGTCAGTGATCATCAATGTAGTGTACTGTATGAGACACTGTTGCTGTCAACAGAAAATCATGAAAATGTTAAAAAGCAAGTGCTACAAAACAATACTACTATTGAAAATAATTCAACGTTCAAAAAACCCTTAACATTATGAAAAGCCACGCAGACTCTACATGAGGACACTGTAAAGGAAGAGGAAGAGGAACAGGAACAGGAAGAGGACCAGGAATATTTAAATGGTTTTAGTAATGTTGAGGATAATGTTCAGGATAATTATAGTAATTATAATAATAGTGATATAGATCATGCTGCTTATGATTATGATAGTGATAATGATCCAAAACAAGACAATAACGTTTTCATGCCTATTGTTCATCGTGGAAGAAAAAAGATCTACAACAAGCTTTGTTTTTAAAACTATAGCACACTATCGTTAAGGCAAAGACTTGCATTAAGTGTGCTTTTTATTGTCATAATCATGTATACTCTGCAATGTTAAATTATCGGACTTCTATAGAAAATAAAACAACATTGTACCATTATTTTCATTTATTTACAAACTTTATATACACTTTTTTTGGTTTCATGATAATATTTTTTAAGACAATACTGAACACTAAAACATTATTATCTATACACATACTTTTCTTTCAGTCCATTGTCATGACTTATATCTTCCATTATTATTTGACATTTGTCTTTTTATTTAATTAAAACGAACCATGCACCTATTGTTTTTAAAACCTTCATAAATTAAGTGTACGGGTTGTACAGCATTATTGATTTCATCAAAAACACTCTCCGACATATCATTAAACCGTGTAGGCAGAAATATCTCAGAGTTTTCACATACACAAAGTACACGATCACCATATGCGGTTTTCAATTTCCGAATCTTGATAATGCGGAATGGAATATGCGTTGGCAATTCGCTGAGCTTCTTTGTCTCTAAGCCACATGCTTGACCCACAGCATTCAAAACATTCATTGTAGTAGTCTATAAACAAAAGAAAAGCATATCTATTACACTCTAAAACAGCTTTAATAATATTGTGCAATTAGGGATTTTGCACTATGTATGGCTGATAAATTTTACTATTTATGCAAGAAATGCCCTAACTGTAGCAGATGCTGCTTTTCTGCATATAGCACAAGTGTTGAGTTCTAATGCACACTTGACACAGGCTATCATGTGTCCACAAGGCAACAATACAACACCTAGTTCATCTTGATAACAAATTTTACATAATTGTTGGTCACAATTTGTATCTGTTCGTGAGACAAGTCTTTTTTTTCAGCCTCATGTATTTGCTCCGCATGTTCTAACTCTAAAGGCACTTTTATGTCTTGTGCTGCAATCACGTTTTCTTTACGAATAGTGTTCACAAATTCCTGACCTTTAAGCAACACCATGTATTTACAGTTAGGTAACCAACGAGCGTGTTGCACAAAAGGGTCATCAGTCATTTGCCAATCCTTTAAAGCAAATCCACAATAAAAACATATTGTTTTATCCCCTTCACCAGTATAAAAAATCCAGCTTCACTTAGCTGCTTGGTAAGGTGTTTTAATATTAATGGCCAAATATGTTTATAAGATTCTAAATGTTTTTCAACAGAGCTGTACTCTGGGTGTGCTAGTGGTTTAGTCTTGCAAACTCCCAATTTTTCAAAAGCACATGCCAATTCAACACTGTCTATGGCATATGGACCACATATATCGACACTACCGTTGTTGGCTGGTAATACATCATTATTATTATTATTTATTTGTGATTCAGCAACGTAAGTAGCGGCCAATGGTCTTGTGGTTCGGTAAAATGAATACACAGGTATGTTACCCACTTGTTTTCGAAGCATGTAAAGACAACAAGGAGACCATCGCAAATGGTCTCTAAAGGGATCATCCCCTTCTTCCCAGTGTGAAAGTTCAATACGACAAAACACACAGCGCACCACATCTTCTCGGTTCAAGTAAAAAAAAAACCGGCTTTTGCAAGTTAATGTGTCGACAAAAAGCCTACAGGCCAGGATTCAAATGTTAACCAACGTTCATGTTCTGATTTTATATTTAACCCACGTGGTAAACCAACTTTGCTCACTTGTTGTATTTGGAACTAACGCCATGTGTTATAATAAAACTTTTTCTTATTTTAAGTTATTAACGTTGCACAGAGTACTTTAAAGCACAATGTATGCTTGTTCACTGTCTGTTCGTTACGTTAATGGCGCATGATGAGACCTAAAAGCAAACAAAATAACCAATCAATCAATCAATCAATCTATCTATCAATCAATACGTGTAAATAAAACTTTAACGTTAATTGGCATTAATATATCAAAACACCATAAAAATTATAATAAACTGTATGTCGGCACTAACAGTAACCCATGTACTTATTTTCTTTTTATAAAGCTGCTGTCATTTACATTCCCCTTTAACCAATACATAAACAAAAAATAATAATGTCATGTCATTTTGTTCAGATTATCATGTTCAAACCTGTGAATATTCGTTGAGTTCATAGGGTACAAAGTTCCTCATTTTGATACTAGAAAGCGCTATAGAGTTTAAGGAGATTAGATAATTAACATCTAACCTCCTTGACTTTCATAGTCAAGGAACAACTAAATTCGACATGCAAGCTACCCTCTGTGTGTCAAATAACAAAGCTTGCACCTGGCACCCGAGGCCATACGATATTAATATTATTAATATATTATTATTATTATTATTATTATTAGTATTATTATTATTATAGGGAATTGTTAGGTGCCATGATTACGATAGTGGTGTTGATGATTTGGTGTGTATAAAATGAGCATTTGCATGAGAAGAATTTATCATTGGTTTGTGTTATAATTGGGAACAGGTCAGTGTACATTTCAGTTAATATAAATATCTCTGTTGTTGGTGCAATATACATTTTTGGTTATTTTATCGCTTGTATGTTGTAATGTCATAACCAATTTGAGGTTAAGAAGTGGTAGTATCATCTCAAACAAACGAGCTCGAAATATCATCTTTGGTCCAAGTAGAGGTTAGGGTATTGTTAGTACAAGGTCTTGCCGTAACTTCCAAAGCCGTCTGGTATTAGTAGTAGTTAAGGTTCTGTCGCCAGGAGGCGGTAAGGGCGTTTAGATCTTTCTGTTTCGGCGGACATTTTTAACCCGTAGCATTGCCATGGAGGAAATACTGAGTCAAGGAGCATTGGATGCCGATAAGTTCGCCGTCTTAAGACAGCAGATATCGGACAATGAAAACAAAGAACAGGAGTATCTTGACATTGCTAAGGCGCTTTTGGAGAGCATTTTGGCTATCCCCCAAAGGAATATGAAGCTGGAGATTCAAGTTGGGTTGAAAAAATTGCAGGAGGCTTTAGATGCAGGGAGTACTAGTCGGAGATCCTGGAAGAAAGCCAGAGAGTTGCTGTTGCTTCAAAAAAAGGACCTTTCTTCAAGAGCGGAGGAATTGTCTCCGATATCTTCGGGAACAATTCCAGAGATCACTGAAAAGGAGGAATGGACAAGAGTTCAACCCAAGAAGAAGAGGAAACAACAGAGTAATGAAATTGAAAATACTCAGCAGCGAGTAGAAGAGGTTCAAACTGTGGTCATAAACCCTGCAAGAAAGGAAGAAGGGAAGAGGCCTAAACCAAGAAGGCGCCTTGAAGCTGTTCTTATTCAGCCAGCAAAAGACAGATCCTTTGCGGATGTACTTAAAGATATCCGTAGCAAGGTCAAACCAGAGGACAGTGGCGTGGACATTAAGTCAATTAGGAAGACCAGGTCTGGAGATGTTCTTCTTGAATTGAACAAATCTACGACGTGTGAGGGTCGAGAAAACCTCAACAAATCGTTGAGAGAGGCTCTTGGTCAGGATGAAGATGTCAGAACTTTGACCCCCCGAATAACTCTGGAGGTGCGGGACTTAGACTGCATCACGACTATTGCAGATGTGGAGGAGGCGGTCAGACGGGACATTAAAACACTTAGCGGAGAAGTCAAAATCTTTGTCACGGAACCCAATAGCAGAAGTCAGAAAATGGCTATTATACATTTAGCAGAGCAAGATGCCGGTAAACTTCTGGAAGAGGGGAGAATGAAAGTGGGATGGATATATGGTAGGGTAAGGGAGAGAGCAATGGTAACTCGCTGTTTCCGTTGTTTGTCATATGGACATCTTGCAAGGAATTGTAATGGCCCTGATAGGAGCAAATTCTGTTACAAGTGTGGAGATGCCAGACATAAAGCATCAGACTGTAAAGGTGAAGCACGATGTGTGCTATGCACGGAGAAGGAGGTTCATGACACCAAACGGAACCATGTTCCTGGTTCAGGCGCCTGTATAGTGTTTAGGGATGCTCTCGAGAAGGTTAAAATCGGCAAAAAATGGTGAGAGTTCTTCAAGGAAATGTTCACAGAAGTTTGACTGCCAATGATCTCTTGACGCAATTGGCATTTGAAATGGAAGCGGATATTTTTCTCCTGAGTGAGCAATATCAGAACAGGGACCATCATGGGTGGTTTGCGGACAACCTTGGAACAGCCGCAATTTTCATTCCGGATCTGGGAAAATATCCAGTGACAGATCAAGGTTCTAAGGATGGTTTCGTCTGGGTTAAGAATGGCACGCTTACGTACGTGAGCTGTTACTTCACTCCGAACGAGCCCATGCTGATTTCCAGAACAAGTTGGCTAGCCTTGAGGACACATTGCGTGGTATGGGAAATAACCTTATTGTAGCTGGAGATTTCAATGCCAAGGCCTTGGAATGGGGTATGCCGGATGTAGATTCCAGAGGACGTCGTATACTGGAAATGGCTGCAAGGTTAGGATTGTCGACCGTAAATGTTGGAAATACACCTACCTTTCGACGACCTGGCTGCAATGGAACCATACCAGATGTGACTTTAGCGTCAGACGATTTTTTTGTCAAGAATATCTGAATGGCGGGTGATTGAGGACTACACAGGAAGTGATCATCAGTATGTTACTTTCTGTGTACTTCAGCAAAATCGACAACAAAGCGCTGTCATACGCAAACCATCATACTGGAATCCCACAAATATGGATAAAGAAAAGTTCTGTGAGGTAATACAGAGAGGAATGGTGAAAGTTGAAACGAGTTGCTTTTCATTTGAGGGGAGAGAGGCGGCGGATAAATGGGTAGAGAACACTATGTTGCTTATTCATCAAGCCTGCAATAAATCCATGTGCAGGAAGAAAACGCGAAAACACAAACAGCCAGCATACTGGTGGACGGAGGAAATTGCTGATATGAGGCGACACTGCCTGAGGATGAGACGAAGGGCTCATAGAGCGAGAGGAAGAGAAGAGGCAGCCTTATTCTCCGAAAACCACAAATCAGCAAGAAAGGCGCTTCGGGATGCAATTAAAAGAAGTAAAGCTGACAAATGGTGGGAAATGGTCAAAGAAGTTGACAACGATCCTTGGGGACTAGGATATAAGATTGTATTGAAGAAACTTGGAACTTTTTCTAATCCGATAATGGATGCACACACTATGGACGAAATAGTCAGTACGCTGTTTCCGGAACATCCGGAGAGGATTGATGAAGCTGATGATTGCATTGATATTGAAGAAATACCATTGTTCACCGAGGAAGAATTATTGAAAGTGATTAATTCTATCAGGAACAAGAAGGCTCCTGGACCAGATGGGATTCCAGCAGAAGCACTTAAGGAGGCAGCTAGAGCTTGCCCACGACTCCTTTTGAACATGTATAACGCATGTCTGAAGGCAGGCGTTTTTAGTGCCTGCTGGAAGAAGGCCAGACTAGTTCTTATTAGTAAAGGAAAATTGGGAGGAAATTTGCCTTCATCATACAGGCCATTTTGTATGCTAGATACGGCTGGAAAAGGATTAGAAAAACTATTACAGCCTAGAATATTGATGGCAGTTCAATCAGCTGGAGATCTATCTGCCCAACAATACGGCTTTCGGAAAGGGCACTCGACTATTGATGCTGTGCGGGTAGTTGTAGAGACTGCAAACAGAGCTCAGATGGGTAACCATTACTCACGTAAAGTTACGCTACTTGTGACTCTAGATGTGAAGAATGCCTTTAACTCTGCCCAGTGGAGTGACATTTTGGTGGCACTTCAAGATAAATTTAGACTACCGAGATACCTCATGCGGATAATGAGGGATTATCTAAAGGACCGTATTTTGCAGTACGATACCGAGGAAGGACATAGGACTAAAAGATTAACCGCTGGGGCAGCTCAAGGATCTATTCTTGGGCCAGATCTCTGGAATATTGCATACGATGGCCTGCTTCGGCTGAAGATGCCCGAAGATGCAATATTGGTAGGATATGCTGATGATGTTGCTGCTCTGATTGTGGCTCGTGATATAGAGCTGGCGCAACTGAAACTCAATCAGGAAATGCGACGTGTCACAGATTGGATGATGGAATATAAGCTGTCATTAGCAGACCATAAAACGGAGATTGTTGTGCTGACGAGAAGGAGAATCAACACTCTTGTACCAATGCAAGTGGGAGGGGCGATGATTAATTCATCAAGGAGTACGAAGTACTTGGGTGTGACGCTAGATACGAAGCTCACATTCTGGGCCCATATTCAAAGAGTGACGGATAAAGCAGCAAATATCTTGACCGCTTTGAGCCGATTAATGGGTAATATTAAAGGTCCGAAGCCTAGCAAACGACGTCTCCTGATGACAACAGTCCAGTCCATATTACTCTATGGAGCTGAGATCTGGGCTGAGTCCTTACGGTTCGAGAAATATCGTAAAAGGATAGCAGCAGTACAACGAAGAGGAGCACTGAGGATCTCATGTGCATATCGCACTGTTTCAGAGCCTGCTGTTCTAGTGGTAGCGGGAGTAGCACCAATTGATTTATTTGCCTTAGAGCGTCAGGAAGTTTGGCGCACCAAAGAAGAACTGGGCATACACCAGGCAAAGACGTCTGCACACAACCATTGTATGGAACGATGGCAACAGAAGTGGGATGATGAGACACGAGGTCGATGGACAAAGAAACTTATTCCGCGTCTGGCTGACTGGGTTGATCGAAACCACGGAGAGGTCAATTATTATTTGACACAGTTCCTAACAGGCCATGGATATTTTCGGAGATTCCTGCATCACATAGGCGTGGCTAATAGTCCTTTGTGTCATTATTGTAATGAAGAGGATGATGCGCTCCACACATTCTTTGTGTGTGAACGCTGGTCAACACATAGAAGAGATCTGCAAGCTTCTATAGGGGCAATCACGCCGGACAACATCCTACAGATGATGCTCCGAAATGATCAAACATGGAATCAGATAGCTATTTACATAGAATGTGTCCTGCGCCAGAAGAAGAAGGAAATGGATGCGTTCGAACATCCTTAAGAAAAAATGAAGAAAGAAGATGTCTGAATGACTAAGTAAGCACGACATCACCCTGAAGTAATGCGAGAGCGGTTCCGGGGTGATGAACACATCGTGGGACAAAAGGGAGGTGGTTTTTAGTGGGTAAGAATCCCACACTACTGTGGAGTGCGGACCCTTCACATGTAAGATTAACGGTCACGTTAAACTACAAGCTTCCGCTTCCTTCACATGTGTCTTTTGAAGATTTTCCACAGTCCCTCGCAAAAAAAAAAAAAAAAAAAAAAACATTATAGGGAACGACATGTCAGTTAAATTAAAATTTTTGTTTTTTACAAAATCCAATATGGCCTTGTACTTTCCAGGTAAACAACCAATATGGTCTTGTACCGGTTGCCAATACATAGTCATTAATCAAGAAAGCATTCATCGTCCTAGTCATGTACAGGTAATGATTTTTTTTTGTCTACGAGTTTTCAGTAGTTTTAAAATGGTTTAGCATTTTATGTTAGGCTTACCTGAGTTTTAAATAGTTCACTGCCTGGAAACAATGGTTGCACTTTACTGCGTCTCGGGTTTTCAGCGACTGCTACGGCGGTAAGGCTTTTCTTTCCAAGTTTCTAAAAATAAATAAAATAAACCGTTATAAATACCTAAATTCAGGTTAGTACATGCATTTCATAAAATAAAATATGAAACAAAAAATGAAACAAGTTAGTTTAAAAAAATAATCCCACCCTCACTTGCAGTGGCTTGTTGCTGTTTCCTTCTAGTGGGCTCAAAAGTAAACTGGTTTCTTGTATCTCAGACATGTAAGGTATACCGGTTATCCGCAAACAAATAAATTAAAAAATCAATAATTATCTAATCAATAACTAAAAATTTAAGGTTCATTAGCATGACATTATTAAAATAATCATTCATAGGTACTTACCAAAAAATAAAAGGATTTTTGTTCCACAGCTCTACTGTATACGTCCGTGTGCTAAAATGGCAAGTGCATGACTAACGCAATCGTTATCAGTTAGCCTAGCAACAGAAAAAGTTGTATTTTCTCAGCGTTTTGACCTTGAATGGTTCTCTGTCTCTCTCTCTCTCTCGCACGTGTTCCCACGCCTCTTCACATTCCTCAATCTGAATAAGATTCGTGTACCTTATACTAGTTTCATGTTTTTAATAGGGAACCAAAATGGCTACCTCTTATGCATCGCTAGTCCTACTGTTTCAGAACCAAAATGGCGGTCTCTGCTTAAACAGCACACCTGCTAGCCACCACGAGGCAAGTAAGCTGATATCACACTTCCTGCTGACGTAGACATTCCTGCCTCGTCAGCACCAGCAACAGCTCTCACGGGTTCTCTGGCTAGGTACAATATTCAGTCACCAGTGAGCTGGACTGTGTGCGTGTTAGCATTCAAAGCATGTGCGTGTCTTATTATTATTATTAAACATTTTACTGTAATAATAATTACTAGCAAGCGGCCATCCTCAATATGTGATCATGTTAACCACATACTTTCATCCCAAAACACATGACTTTACCCAGTTTAAAATCTAGTTTATAACATTTCAGGCCAATGACCTTACCGTTTTCGCTCTTTGCGTACATGCACATGACTTGGTCGTGCAAATGTTATAGGTTTCCATATTCTAAAACCATTTACTGTGCCAGACAGCAGTTTCGCTTATCACCGTTTACTAGCATGTTAAAGATCCCCTTCAGGGGTAAAAAAAAATCCTAGCACACTTAACACATTTTCAAATAATCGCCTCTATCCGTCATAGGAAATGTCACAAAACCAACCGTCATAAGCTGCCCCCGCCATCCCACCAAAATAGCTATTAATTTCTTCCGGGCACGGTCACCGAGATCGCCAACGTCTAAGAATCACTTGGTCATATCCTACAACCGTCTGTTGTGCCAGAGAGCGACCTCGCTCATCACCGTTAACTAAAACGTTAAAGATCCCCTTCAGGGGTAAAAAAATCTTAGCATGCTTGTCACATTTCAAAATATTCGCCTTCATTCACTCGTCATAGGAAAAAATATCGAAAAGCGACCCCTCGTTTTGCCATACATCGCCCCCGTCGAAGTAGCCATTTCCAGTATCCACCATGGCTAATCATAGCCTCGATGTAACATATGTCAAGCGCTACCGGTTCTCTGTGTACAAACACGCTTTTATTAAAAAAATATGCATAGTTGTTTTTTTTGTCCTAGAGACTTGACATTTGTTTTCATGGTAGAGGGGATAGGGATCTTTCATTTATGTTAAACAATTTTTTTTGTCAACGTGTTAGTTTCCAAAATAGTAAAAATTCAAAATTTAAGGGTTTTCAAAAAATCTCAAAATACAAAAAAGTTTTATTATAAAAAAATAAAGGTCATAGAGACCTTTGTTTTGAACTATGGAACAACATTCTATCATGTTTGGTTTTCAAACTATCGCCTACTTTTAAAAACAAAATTTTTCATTTTTTTTTTTAATATAACAAGTGGTCTATAGGAAAGAAGACGTCAGTTCGAGTCCAACGACACCTCATTTGTTAAAGTCCGACCATCCGTTCGCCAACGATCACCTATGTTCGCGAGAAAGTAGGCTATCATTTTGTTTTTCCTCCTACACCCTTGAAACTTGCTGTCCGCCTAGAGGGAATTCCCACCTTTCATTAACGTCAAACAAACTTTTTTCCGATTCACCGTTTCCAAAATATTGCCAATCCCAAAAATAAGAATTTTCAATTTTTTTTTAAATACCAACACACATGCTTAGCCAAGAGACCGTCATCCCAACGCCAACAATACCTCGTTCGTTAAAATCCGACCACGCCTTCGAGAGATATCGGCAAAGTTTATATGAAAGTAGAGGGCGACTCAGAACCCCCATTCTAGCACTACTGCACAATTTTAGTCCTAGAGGCTTGAAATTTATTTTGCCGGTAGAGGGGATCAGGGCCATTCATTTACGTCGAACAAAAGTTTTTGTAAACTCTTTAGTTTCCAAAATATAAAAAATTCAAAATTGATATTTTTTCAAAAAAATGTAAAAAATAAAAACTTTTTATTATAAAAAAATGAAGGACATAGAGACCGTTCGTTTAAGCTATTGCTCAACATTATATCATATTTGATTTTCAAACTATCACCTACTTTCGAAAACAAAAATTTTCATATTTTTTTTAAATATAATGAGTGGTCCATAGGAAAGCCCCCGTCAGCTCGAGTCCAACGACACCTCATTCTTGAATCTTCGACCACGGGTTCGGGAGTTATCGGCTCGCATTGGGAGTAGCGGTGGGGGGGGGGGGGGGGGCGGCAGAACCCCTCGCTCTCCCCTACTTCCAAATTCTGTTAGGTGGTTGGCCCATGCCTGAATTTGTAATTGTAGACCAGTCTTATCCTCAGAAGCCAGAAGCACATCGTCAGCGTATAGCAAGGTCCAAGGTGCAGATTTATGTAGATCCCTTGTAACTGTATCCATGACTGTAATGAAGAGGAGAGGTAAAAGTACAGATCCCTCATGCAAGCCAACAGAAACTGGGAAATCACTAGATAATCCAGCCACTGATTGTATTTGGCTCTTTGGGTTGTCATATAGCAATTTGACCCAATCTGTCAACACTTCAGGGACACCATGATCTTGGAGGACATGCCAAATCAAGTCATTTGGCACACGATCAAATGCCTTTTCAAGTTCAAGGAAAGCAAGGCGGAGATGTCTTGATTTTTCACGATGTTTTCTGATGAGCAAGCGAGCAGCATGTATAGCATCTATTGTACCACAGTTTTGGACAAAACTGCATTTGGTTGATGGTGAGGTGAACAGGTTTTCTCATCCTCAGATCAATAATATGCTAGGAAATTTTCATTGGGTGAGACAGGAGGCGTACTCGGCGATAATTGGAACACTCAGCTGGACTACCCTTCTGTTACCAAATTGGGACTGTTGTACTAGACATCCATTTCGCCGGTCTCTCTTCAATTATTTAATTGGAGAAACATGCGAGCCATTGAGCTGAGTTCCATTGCTTTGATTTCCAGAGTTCGGCAGGAATATCATCCGGCCCAGTTGCCTTCCCACAATTCATCGTTCCAATCACTTCAGCAATTTTTTCCCTGGTGATTGGTCTAACGGGTCCTTGTATTGGTGTGGAATGCGGTGTAAGGAGCATGCGGGAACTCAACATTACTAATTTCATCTAAGTACTTCCTCCAGTGCTCTACAACTTTCTGCCGATGGCTGACAAGGTCTTTATACTGTATTTGAGGCAAGGAACTGGTGGTAGAGTTTCTTTTTCATTTGCACCTTACTTTTGACTTCACTTGTCCAGAGCCACGTTTGACGGTCAATTTTGCATCGTCCGGGCTTTGTAATGCCTAGATGTTCATGAGCAACTGAAGCAGAAGAAATTAGAGCAGAGGCCTCTCAGATCATCAAACATGCCAGGCCCGTTTCAAGCAACATCAGCAGGGAAGAACGTCAGGCCCTTAAAGAGCTACGAAGTAATGAAAGCATTACGATTTTACCCTCAGACAAAGGGAATGCTACGGTTGTATTCGACACCCAAGACTACGTGGATAACGTTCACAGTCTACTATCAGACCCAGCTTATAAGGTGATCCCGAAGAACCCCATAAGGAAGATAGAACTAACGACAACACGGCTAATTAAGCAGTCATCTATTCCAGAAGAGAAGCAGAAATCCCTAGTACCTCTTTACTCAAGAACTCCCACGTTCTACGGCCTAGCGAAAATACACAAGCCTGATGTACCTCTGAGGCCTATAGTTAGCGCCATAGCGTCCCCAACACACGCTCTAGCTAAATATTTGAACAAAGTCCTGCAGCCATTATTCCTTCTGCCAACCTCTGACGTGAGAAACTCGCAGCACATTATTGAGATCATAGCGAGTATAAACCTGAGTGACGGTGATCTACTGGCAAGCTTCGATGTGGAGTCCCTATTTACCAGGGTTCCTGTACCTGACGCCACACAGTTAATCAGGGAAAAACGTACAGCCACAGGAGGTCCAACGGACTTAGTGGACTTAGCTGAACACTGCGTTAACTCCATAGTCTTCGTATTCAATGGGCAGATGTTTCAGCAAACGGAGGGAGCAGCCATGGGATCCCCCCCTCACTCCACTATTGGCCAACGTGTTCATGGCAAACTTTGAAGAAGAAGCGATAAAAGAGAGCCCATTGAAGCCTAAGAGCTGGTCCAGTTACATAGTCGACGTCTTATTGATATGGGGACATGGACGCACCACACTTCAGGACTCTCTAAACTTCATATGCTCCAGACATCCGAGCATCAACTTAAGCCCAGTAAAATTATACAAATAGAGGCCAATCGAAGGAAAAAATCCCGGAGTTTTGAAAATTGGTACAATTGTTCCTTGGTATCTAAGTTTCAAGAAAAAAGAAAGTCCTTATGGGTGGGAGGCGAGCTCGAGAGAAGGGGCCCAATTTTAGTTTTTCGCTTGTATCTCAGTAACTATCATTTTTTGGCGACTAGTTGTTCGAATAAAACTTAAAGATAGCGAGTATAAACCTGAGTGACGGTGATGTACTGGCAAGCTTCGATGTGGAGTCCCTATTTACCAGGGTTCCTGTACCTGGCACCACACAGTTAATCAGGGAAAAACTTACAGCCACAGGAGGTCCAACGGACTTAGTGGACTTAGCTGAACACTGCGTTAACTCCACAGGCTACTACAAAAATGGTCCTATGCTTGCTTTACGTAGGACTAATACTTTCGGAGTTATGGGGACGAAAAAGTACTATGCCCGCCAGAGGAGCTATCAGGGTTGCGAACAACCGAAATGACATCCCTAACACCTCACCTGTCGGACCCATGTGCCATGAGGATCAGGTGAATTTCTTATAGGCCATATCGGCACGAGATTCCATGATCCAGGGGATCCGTGGTAACATGGTTGCTAAAAAGGTCTGAGAAATAAACTTCCAGGCTTAAGTAAAACTTGTAGAAATATTTATTCAAAATATTCAGACACCTAGCCTAGTTCGGAGGGTTTCTATCGGCTAATCCGCAAGCTAATAAATAAATAACAAGTAGTTCCGTGAAGAATTATACAGCCTATTTTCATATAACCTACTTACAGTATGTTAATTGCCACTATCAACATACACAATTTCAGTTTGATTGCTGTAATAGATTCGTAGATATTGAGAACCGACTAAATATTTCGGATGGTCGCCATGTTGGATTTTATATATGTAGGTCCTAGAGTTATGTACGGTTACATGCAGATTATTGTGTACGTGTAGTATTCAAACTACAATCGCATAATTAGGACACAAGGAGTAACAAGGAGATATAAAATTTCGCACAGCTGCCATCTTGAGGTTATGGAAACAATTGAAATAAATTAGATGCCAGTGGATTACCATTCGTATAAGGATTTACTGTACCAACCTTCACTGCACTCGAATGAATAAATTGCGAGAAACGTCCATGTGAATATTTATACTTCGCGTCGCCGCCATGTTGGATTTGTGATCACCAGGTTATTGAAAATCCTATAGGTGAACTTAAGTTCATAGCCCCTATGAACATTAAAAAATTCAGTTTGATTGCTATAATAGATTCGTAGATATTCAGAGCCGTCTAAATATTTCAGATGGTCGCCATGTTGGATTGTTAAATGTATAGGCCATAGAGTCATATACCATTAAAGGAAAATTATTGCGTAGGTTCATTATTCAAACTTTCACTTCGATCGCATGACTACATAACAAGAAATAAAAACTGAATTTTAAAATTCGCACAGCCGCCATCTTGAGGTTATGTAAACAAATGAACTAAATTAGATACCAGTGCATTACAATGTATATAAATATTTCCTGTACCAGATTTCAGTGCGTTTGGAACATTAAATCACGAGAAAGGTCATTTAAAATTTTCAAATTCACTTGGCCGCCATGTTCGTTTTGAAGTTAACCGGTTTTTGAAAGTCTTATAGATGAACTTCCAGTAGTGCCCTTTATCTCCGTACAACATTTCAGGGAGATACCGCTAACAGTTTCAGTGATATAGAATGCCGGTGAAATATTTCGCACATCCGCCATCTTGTGGTTATGTAAACAATTGAACGAAGTTAGATGTCGGTGCATTACAATGTATATAATCATATACTGTACCAAGTTTCATTGCGTTTGGTTGGTTAAATCGCGAGAAACGTCTACCTAAAAGTCTCAAATTCGCTTGGCCGCCATGTTGGTTTTGTAGTTACCAGGTTTTCAAAGGTCACATAAGTGAACTTATAGTAGTTTCCTTTATCACCATACAAAATGTCAGGGAAATCTCGGTAATAGTTTCGGAGATATTAAATGCTGATGAAATATTTAGCACAGCCGCCATGTTGGATTGGTGAGTCGTATCAAAATTTGAAGGGCACGGTCGGGGTCGCCCGAAATAGTGTTATGAACTTACCGAGTTTCATTGAAATCGCTCCAGCCGTTTAGATTTTATTAGAATCACACACACACGCACACACACACGGACAAAAGGTGATCACTTAAAGCTTTTTTTTTCAAAATTGAAAATAGGCTAAAAATAAAAGATCAGGACCCTACATGTTAACTACTGTAAACCCTCGCGAAAAATCTATTTGACAAAGTAAAGTAACAACAGCAACGCTGGGAAAATGGTACGGCAATAATCTCTAAGTCAAGTTACAAAATAAGCTAATAACGGAATTTACATTTAACAGGGTAGCAATAGCAAATCTAAGTTAGGATGGTACCATTTCCTCATTTACATTTAGTGTTAAATAATCTAGCTAATTCCTAACAATTAATACAAAATTTACGGCGATGACGTCCGTAAAACATATAATTAATACAAATCTACATGACAAGCCGTAAAGAAAAAAACATTAAATGCCCGGTTACAAGCTAAGGAAGGTAAACATGGGGTTATCATACATTTAAATAAATAACAACAAGACCACAATCAATATTATTCCTGCCTTCGCCCTGGGTTACTCTTTGTAAACCAGTGTCATCTAAGTGCATGTCATTTACGGTGGCAAATGCGTAGTGAAAATTACGTCTAACATTGCATGGGGCTCGCGCTCCACCAGCTACTGACTAAAGGTTGAGCAAGCACTCCATCGATAAAAAGTAGTGTCATCTGTCCTAGATTACTTCCACAAAAGAAGTGTGCACGAAGCAAGTGTCAGCCAGCAGGTCCAAAATGCAAGAAAATCAAGGTTAAATGCTATAAACAATTAGTTATCATCAGTTTATAATAATGACGTGTTTGATTATTAGAATGTCGGTTTAGATTATCGTTGGTTTATGGCGAATAGGCTGACAATCCTGAATACCATGGGCTCAGCAGTAGCAGTCTCGTGCGAGACAAATCTCTGCTATAAAATACCATCAACGAGCTCTCCCGCTCGGACATAACAATAACACAGGTTATTATTGGCTCTCGGCTCACTTAATTTACCTCTGGGTCGGTCTGGAAAGAACATCAGTTACCTCCCTACAATAACACAGTCAACAGAATCGAAGTCTGGACACACATAAATATAGCCTCTACACAGGTGCCTCATCTAGCCTCTCGATCTCAACAAGTAAACCTTAACATAACATGTAATCATTCTCAAATGGAGAAGAAAAGTAGTCGCTCCAAAAGCGATGTAAACACATGGCTCTTGCCAGTCAGATCAAAGCAGCAAAACATCTGATTATTACAAAATGGTGGCCTGGATATTGACCTATATATGAGAAACAACAACAAATGGTTAGTAATGCTATAAGCATTGTCAATAGTCTGAAAATGTATGTCTCCCTGAATGAGTGGTGCTCTAGTACATTGCATGCTGGGAACAGTTACCACCTGTCCATGACTTGAGCTAGGCTCGCTACTCACAGTCATCTACACGGACAGTTTAAAATTAAACAAAACTGAAGGCAGGCAGCTTTCTCGCAGAAAGTCTATCAGAAAACTTACCTTGTTATCTGGTACCAAATATAATATAAAGTAGCATAAGCATCAAGCTTAAAATTACGCCTCAAAACTATACACAAAGACGTGGCATGTTCATAAAAGTCAAATAAAAGGCAAATACAGATATACCACTTGTTCTGAACTTCTTTGAAATCTGCAGATATGTCACTCCATAACTGCTTTGTCTAACTATAACCAAAAGAAAAACTGTGTCGATACACCTGACACAAAATAAACATCAAAAAGGCGCAAATCTTACAATTGCTAAAATTGCCAATGATACGGCATTCATTACAGGGTTCGATGCTAGATTGCATACAAAATGTAACACCCTGAATGTGTTCACAACTTGAACTGGAAGGCTTCATAGCACATCAAAATGAAAATGACATTGAATTACAAAACTGGTAGTTTCAGTCGACTACCTACTGATACAAACTGTTCTAACTAAATCAGTGGCGTGACAACATTTACAAGAAAGGGGGGGTGTTATAAAAATAACACTGGCCATGACTTCTGATCGTCATCCCAAATAACTATACACAAAATCACCCACCTAGGGTTGGACAAAACGTAGTAACAAAGACTACAGTCACGCTTAGCAGGGGTAGAACAAACATCATAGCGATGTCCATCAGAATGCACCGTGATCGAAAAAGATTCAATCACAACGGGTGACTAACAAATCACCGAAAGTGAACGACAAGTATTAATTCTAACAGTTCAAAACCTACCTATGGCTTGTCAAGGATTTCAGCTGGTTCTACAATAAACTACAATAAACTACACTAAGCTACACCACAAAAGAACCTCACAAGGAATAGATGATTCGGACTCACAAGTAAGGATGTCTACATCTCAGTCGTTCCAACGACCTGAGGGATACAATAAGGCTTTGGTCTCCGGACAAGGGTTGTCCAATCTGGGCCTCCACATGGTCTCTATCCATTTCAAAGGCCTTCGTTCGTCCTCGTCGTTGTCGTGATGATATGACCAGACTCCTCTCCAAAGTCGTCATGTTCCTTGGCTTAGCGGATGCTACAGTCATGGTTCTCCTGTCATCGGCTGTAGTTCTCCGGTCCTCTCCTTCACATCATGAAGTTTATCAGTTCATCTCCACAGATGATGCATAATAAAGATCGTCGTACACGTGGTTATCAGGAAGTGACATGTTTAAACATGAAGTACCCACTTGAAAATACGGAAAATGGGTGTAGGAAAGTTGCACTGAAGCTAGCTTTAATATGGTAACAACTTCACTGCATTTACACGGAGCAGATGATTTATAAATTGGCCATGCACTGTTATCTGCTTCACTATCACAGATTTTAATAGCCCACAAATCACGTGGCATCGAAGTTGTATGTTATAGAAATTAATCGTTCTTGCGATGATAGCAATATTCGTAGTAGTGAGTGTTAGAATAATTCACTGGATTAATTATAAATTCACAGTAATTGACATATTTTCTCGTCACTTGACGATGTTGAAATTTCCACAACACGTGGTTGAAAATATGGTGTTCCACGTTGCACGATTTTATAATCACTTACCCAAATTCAAAATTATCGTGGTACAAGCCTTCTCTGGCTGTAATATTCACTCGAATGATGTACAGTTTGTTGCAGAATAATGTGCGATGCACAACGATTACTTTCCTCGCCTTCCAGGCGGACTATTTCCTCATCTTTAAGACGGACTTCACAAACACATCCAATCTGGTTGGAAAACCAAACACATGTGCTAGGAGCTTTGTCCTGCGTTGCGAGAACTTGTGAATACACTAGTTGTGCAGCGACTGTTTGGTTCCGGTTCGCGTATCTGCGATGTTAATACCTTACCAAAAGTAGAAATAACATTCTGAAGAATGTTTCAATGATACAGAATTACAACATGAGAATATCTGAGCTTCGTAGAAAATAGAAGTGTCATAATTAAGCCTCAGATTATATTAAAAATGGTTTCCTGCATAGTTAAAAGATCAACCATTTATAACTCCAAAGAATGTTAGCATGTAACGACAGCATGGCTGGTCAGTGGGTACGTTCTAAGTTGATGCATCAAAATGCATTGCAATGAAAAATATCACATGAACCAGTGCTTAGCGTGTTCATCTGCCTATCAGTCGTTTCAAATAAAAATGAAGGAATGCATTTTTATTTGTCTCCAATCCAAGATCATGCTTGGCGATATTTTCCAGATTAGCTGCGTTGATGATTCCAATGCGCTCTCCACTTTGAAGATCTTCAATCACATAGCTTCCATTGTTCAGTGGTCCTTGAACACGATTAGGCTCATAATATAACGATAGAAATTTCCCGTATACTCGGTTTACAGGACTTGATATTCCGGGTCTCCTTATAAGAACAAGGTCTCCAGCGACCAATGGTTCTCTGAATCTCTGGCGTCTCGTTCTTCTCAAACGATTCGCAACTTGTCTGTCCAAAGTGTCTCTAGCAGCTTGAAGTCTGCTTGCGTGTGAGGGTTATAAACAAGGTGGTGTTACGATCACTCGGTTCCACATTCTCATTGGCATCTGGTGCAAATGCAAGACCATGGGTATTTAACCAGTACTTTCATGGACAGTTGAATTTATACAGTTCGCCATTATCACAAGGACTTCAGTCCAACGCCAGTGTTCCTCCTGACAGTATAAACGACAAAATTTAGCAATAGTCGACATAACGCATTCCGCCAGGTTGCTCTCAGGGTGGCGAATTGATGATAATAGGTGTCGTATTTCCAAATCAATCATAGCGTTAGCAAATTCTACAGAGGTAAACTGTGATCCGTTATCAGTCAACAGGAATTGTGGCTTTCCTGCCTCCGGTATCACTTGCCGTCTTATCCTTTGTGTAATCTAGTGTGCAGTGGCTTTCTGTACAGGATGGAGCATCGTGTATTTGGTAAACACGTCAATCGTTACAACGATGAAGCGATTCCCTCGGCGAGCCTTTGGGATCGGTCCATAAAGATCCTGTGCGTATAATTCCCTTGGTTGAGTTGGGAGTATGGGTCTAGGTGGTTCTCTCAACAAGTGTGACGTGTACGTGTTACGCTGGCATGCGTCGCAAGCACGCAAACACTGTCTAACAGAGGTCCATAACCCTTTCCAAGTGAATGACTCTTTAATCGTCGCAATGGTCTTATCAGTCTCTTCATGTCCGATACATAGATGTACCAAAACAATAACAGTTTCCTGGTATCTTAGTGGAATTACTGCACACAATTGAGTGTGGTCCTCATCGACAAATTTATAAAGAACACGATGGTAGATCAAATAATCATCTGCGATAGCAGCTGTCTGAGCATAATTGACATCCTGGGCGTCCATTTTGTTTTCCAGAAAACGAATGATATTCCTCAGTTCCTCCTCACGTCGTGGCCTTTCGGGTAAATGACGAAGTCGGGGAAGGTGCTCTTCGCATTCTCCCTCGACGTCAATGGCATTCACGGTGGCTTCAGAATTCCGGCTGAGAATATCGGCCAACACATTCTCTCTGCCAGGTCGATAAACAATCTCTAGATCAAACTGTTGAAGAAACAGTGTCCAACGTGTAATCCTGTCGCTTGCCAGTCTTGTTCGTAATATGAAGGTTAGCGCATGATGGTCGGTCCTCACTATAATCTTCTGGCCTTACAGAAGTTTTTGCCAGTACTCCAATGCATAGACCATTGCAAGTGCTTCGATCTCTATGGTAAAATAGTGAGTTTCATGGGCTCTCAAACGTCTGCTTAAGAAAGCGATGTAGTGACGTTTCTTCTCATCGTCTTCCTGCAATAAGATTGCTCCGATTCCAATGTCAGATGCATCAGTCTCCAAGATGAAATTCCGGGAGTAGTCTGGATATTCCAACTGGATTGAGTTTACAAGTATCTGTTTAGCCTTCTGAAAAGCTATCACACATTTCTCGTCCCATGCCCATCGGCAATTCTTCTTAAGTAGACCTTGCAGTGGTGCAACAGTTTCGCAATACTTCTCGCAATGAGCAGCAAAAATTGGAGAATCCCTAAAAACAGCCTCACATGTTTGACACGGGTCGGTGTCGGAAATGCTGTGATGGTTCTGATCTTCACCGGATTCGGCCTATATCAATCTCCGTTGATTATGTGTCCCACAAATTTAACTTATTTCTGGAAGAAACGACACTTGTCGAATTTCACCTTGAAATTAGCCTGTCGAAGATTATCAAATACAAGGCGTAAGGTGGCTAAATGTTCCTCTTCCGTCTCTGAAGCTATTATGATGTCATCCACGTAGCATATGACTTTCCTCTTCACTTCATGAGTTAACTTCGCATCGAGTGCTCTAATTAATGCAGCTCCTGCATTTTTCAATCCAAAAGGTAGTTTTCGTAAAACATACGTTGTCTGGTGAAACAAGAACCCCGTATACTTCTGAGTATGCTCGGACAATCTAATATGATAGTAGGATTGTACCAAGTCTAACAATGAAAATACTCGTTTTCCCTTAAAATTTCGTAGGAGATCTCTGATCTTCAGTGGTCTGTCGTGCTCTGGAGCTAAGCGTTCATTCAAAGCTCTGACATCTAAACAAAGCCTTAGATTTCCATCCCCTTAATCACAGGCGTTATAGGATTCACATATGAAGTTGGTGTTTCTTGATAATACCGGCTGCTTCCATCTCATGGATCTTCCTAGCAGCTTCCTCTCATTGTTTCTCCGCGATAGGGCAAACCTTCTTCTGAAATGGATAATCGCCTAGTACAATCAGGTCGTAGTCATAATCAAATATCTCACCAGGTGTGGTATCAAAAATATCCTTAAATTCTGTCAGAAGTGCCTCTAATTTCTCTTGTACGGGTGCTGATAATTGCTCTGTCTCTTCCTCGGCGTCTTGTGTCTTACCATTTTGCTTGCCATTCAACTCTTCAACTATGTTGACTTCGGACTCAATTTCCGGATCATCCTCCACTAAATTCATCCGAATGGGCTCGTTCGGCTTAAATTCCACAGTATTACGTCCCATATCAATGATTCCATCGTATTTGCGTATGAAGTATGCGCCTAAAATGGCGACATGATGCAGCCCCTTCAAGACTAAAAATTGGTGCAAGTACAAGTGGCAAGAAATCTTTAAAGTGCACAAAATCAGGATTTTGCACGTTGCAACACGTTCAGGTATAACTCCTCTGACTCTTACTGCAGAAACTGGCAGCTCTGTCACCTCAGAGTTTGCTTTCAGTCGGGCATGGCAATCAGCAGAAATAACAGGGAAATGGATAGGTTGAGGTTGGATTTGTTTGGGATTAGTGAAATGCGCTGGCAGGAAGAACAGACTATAGGGTCATTAGCACTAAATCAAACAATGGCCAAGCAGGGGTTTGCCTCATATTGAGTAGGAAACTTGGACAGCGGGTGGAATATTATGAGCAATATAGTGAACGGATTATTATAGCAAAAATCAATACTAAACCTACCTGCACCACAGTGGTGCAAGTCTATATGCCTACCAGTCAAGCTGATGATGAGGATGTTGAAAAGGTCTACGAAGAAATAGACGAAATTCTGAGGTATATCAAGGGTGATGAACATTTTATAGTAATGGGAGATTGGAATGCTGTGGTAGGAAATGGGAGAGAAGGGAAGATAGTAGGAGATTTCGGATTAGGTGAAAGGAATGATCGAGGAAGCAGGCTGGTAGAATTCTGCACCGAGCATGAGTTGGTCATAGCTAACACCTTATTCAATAACCACAATAGAAGAATATACACATGGATGAGACCAGGAGATTCAGGGCGTTACCAAATCGACTTCATTATGGTCAAGCAGAGGTTTCGAATCCAGATTTTGGATTGTAAAACATATCCTGGTGCTGACATAAACTCTGATCACAATCTGGTTATAATGAAATGCAGATTAAAGTTGAAGAAACTGAAGAAAAGTCAAAAGCCAAAAAGGTGGGCAATAGACAGACTGAAAGAGAAGGATGTAAACGAAAGATTCGAGAAGAGTATAAAGGAAGGACTAATGAAAAACCCTAAACAAACTTCAATTACAGACGAATGGGCACTTTTGAAGAATGAAACAACAAAATCCGCAGAAGAAAACATTGGTAGGAAAGAAAGAATAGGTAGAAAACCGTGGATCACTCAGGATATACTAGAATTGATGGATGAAAGGCGGAAACACAAGAATCTAAGAGATGAAAAGGGGAAAGCAGAATACAGACGTCTGAGAAATGAGGTTAACAAGAAGTGCAAGGAAGCGAAAGAAGAATGGTTGAAAGAGAAATGTGCAGGTATAGAAAATTGTCTGAAATTAGGAAAAGTAGACACAGCTTATCGAAGGATTAAGAATACTTTTGGGGAAAAGAAGACTAAGTGCTGTAATATTAAGGACACAAATGGAAAGCCTCTAACAGATAGGGAAGAAAAGGTTGAGAGATGGAAAGGTTACATAGGGAGTTTGTATAAGGGAAAGGAGATTGAGAATCATGTAATGGAAAGGGAGGAGGAAATTGATGAGGATGCGAAAGGAGATTTAATATTGAGATCAGAATTTGATAGAGCTTTGGAAGATTTAAGCAGGAACAAAGAACCCGGCATAGATCATATGCCGATTGAGTTGCTACGCTGCATAGGAGATGAAGGTCTGATCAGGCTATTTCACTTGGTGTGTAGGATTTATGAGTCAGGTGAGGTACCCCCTGATTTCAAGAAGAATGTAATCATCCCTATACCAAAGAAAGTGGGAGCTGACAGATGTGAAGATTACCGTACAATCAGCTTGATTACTGATGCTTCAAAGATCCTGTCTAGAATAATTTACAAGAGGATTGAAAGCCAGATAGAAACGGAGTTGGGTGAAGACCAGTTTGGTTTCAGGAGAAATGTAGGAACAAGAGAAGCTGTACTAAGTCTTAGGCTGATTTTGGAAGGTAGAATAAGGAAAGATAAGAGAACGTTCATGGCTTTTGTAGACTTAGAAAAGGCTTTTGATAACGTTGATTGGACTAAATTGTTTGACATTTTGAAATCGATTGGAATAAAGTACAGGGATAGGAGGGTGATATACAATCTGTACAGAAACCAGACAGCAGTCATTCGAGTTGAAGGACATGAGAGAGAGGCTGGTATTCAGAAAGGTGTAAGGCAAGGCTGCAACTTATCACCCATACTTTTCAATCTTTACATTGAACAAGCAATGAAGGAAATTAGAGAAAAATTTAAAGTGGGAGTGAAGATTCAAGGAGAAATAATTTCAACTCTGAGATTTGCTGATGACATCGTCATCTTGGCCGACAAGCCTGAGTATTTGAATGAGTTTTTGAATGGTATGGACTCCGTCTTACGGAAAAAATTCACGATGAAAATAAATAAATGTAAAACAAAAATACTGGAACGCAGCCGCAATAAATCAGAAACCTCTATGGACATCAAATTGGCAGGTGAAAAGCTGAAGGAAGTAGGAGACTTCTGTCACTTAGGAAGCAGAATAACCAGTGATGGACGAAGCAAAGAGGATATTAAAAGTAGGTTGGCTCAGGCAAAGAAAGCATTTCTACAAAAAAGGAATCTGCTGACATCGAATATAGATTTAGGTATTAGGAAGTTAATTTTGAAAGCCTTTGTCTGGAGCGTGGTGCTCTATGGAAGTGAAACTTGGACTATTGGTGCAGCAGAAAAGAGGAGAATTGAAGCATTTGAAATGTGGTGTTACAGGAGAATGATGAAGATCAGATGGGTAGATAGGGTTACAAACAAAGAGGTATTAAGACGAGTGGGAGAGGAGAGATGTTTCCGGCGACTGCTAATGAAGAGAAGAGATAGGTTGGTAGGACACATACTAAGACACCCAGGAATAGCAAGCTTAGTTATGGAAGGAAGGGTCGAGGACAAAAACTGTAGGGGTAGACCAAGGTTTGAATATGTTAAACAGATTGCCTCGGATGTAGGGTGTCGGAGCTACCTAGAGATGAAACGATTAGCTCAGGACAGGGAGGCATGGAGAGCTGCATCAAACCAGTCAAAAGACTGAAGACTCAAACAACACAACAACACCTATCATAGCCCCTGTATCAATGAGAATGGTCACTAGACATTCGTTCAAAGTAGCCGTTATTTTCGGTAGACGTGTTAATTCGTAGTCGTGGTTCGTCGATCGCCTTTCGTCCAAAATATGTTTCTGTATTGGTTCCCAGAGTAAGATAGTGGCTGTTACTCTGTGAACAATCAGGTCAGAATCTACTTCATTTTCGGCGTTTTTTTCCCCCTTGGGAAGTACTGGGCTGGTCCACCTCTTCTTGTTGATTATGGAGTAGTCGGATGTATTCTCGACTCTCCTGAGTACGTCCTCGCCAGTCTCGATCGGCCCTCCACCTAGGATCTCGATCGCGTCGATAGCCTCCGCTATAACGATAGTCGCGACGAATACTTCCTCTTCCTCGCTGATTTTCTCCTGTCCCACGACGGTCATTGTCGTGACGACGGTTGTCGCTCGTCCCTTGGTTGAAGCGTCGGTTCCAATATCCTGTATTGTCACCTTGTCGTCTCTCTCTCGAGTATGGAGTATTATTCCAGTTGCGTTGATTGGGATTGTAATTTCCTCTATTCTCATTCTGAGTCTGAGTTTGCTGTGGCGTCTGACTAACTTTATCCACAATAGTCAAGTTCACGTGGTGTGTCTCTCCTTTGGTTGGACGGTGGCTTGCAAATTGTTCAGTATTTGCGTCCAATAGCCTTAGAATTTGGTCACATTGCTGGAAGGTTGTTGCTCCCGCAGCAATTAATACTCGTTGGACATCGGCTGGATATTGCCAAACGATAGTATTCACTAAATCCTGCTCTGATAGTGGGGGTTGAAGATATCTAAGTTTCGCCAGCTGGGTTGCAAAGTAATTTGCATAGCGTGTAGACGTATTTGAGCTCTATCGGCGAGTATACATGTTAGCTCTGATACTCTGCTGTATTTCTCTCGACCAATAAGTACGCAACAAGGCTTCTCTAAAATCCTGGTATCCAGTAAAAGAGTATTTGAAGGCCCTGGACCAAGTACTAACTTGACCTTCAAGAAGACGCTCTTTGACCCTGAGCTCTCTTTCCGGTGTCACCATAGTATCACGTAGATAACTCTACTTTCGCCAAAAATTCGGCTGGTGTGATGCCGCTACCAGTACCTGAGAATCGAGCTGGTTGCTCTTCATTTGATCGTATGCTCATCACATTACCCTGATTATGCTGAGTTTGTGTTGGTCTGAATGGATTAGCATAAGCATTTGTCGGCATATCAGTTGCTTGATTTTGCTGTACGTTTCTAGGTCGAAACGGATTTGCAGCGTAATTCAGCGTTGATTGAGTAGTTATGTTGGCGTTATCACTTAATTATGACTTCGTGAACGGTGATGTTTCATTATGCATGGTATCTGCGAATCTGAATGGTGCGCTCGGTTGAATACAGGACGATGTCGATTGTACGAATTGTGGTCCTGGTGTATTCTGCGTTTCAGTTGACAGTGTGGAAGTTCGAGTCTCTCTCGGTTGAGCTTCCAACTTATCTAAACGTCTTTCAATAATTTCGAGGCCTGAAATAGTCTTTGCCTCAATTTTACTTCCAAGATCGTTTAAAAGCAACTCGACCCTGCCAATTTTCCCTTTGAGGTTTGTGTCGACCTCTCGAATCGCTGTCCTAAGGTTGTAGCTTAGTTGAAGACGCTCTGTCATTGCAACTTCTTTTAACCTTTTCTTCATAGATTCTACTTCCGTTTCGAATTTGGACACGTCATCATTGACCTGGTAAACGTCCTCCTTAACCTCTGTGACGTCCCCGCGAAGTTCCCTTACTTCGTCTCGAACACGAGCTACTTGAACTTCTACGACATGTTTGAGTTCATTAAAATCTCCTCTTAACAATGAGATTTCAACTCTCGTTTCTTCCCTATAAGTGTGCATGGTTTCACGTAACTCTCCCATGGTGTCCGTTAACTAAGTAACGTTCTTCGTAATCGCCGCTAGTGTTTCCCTGAATTCAACTATGTCGTCAGCGAAAGCTTTCACATTAGCGTTAACGGCGAATGCCGCTCCTCTCATCAAGGTTAATCCTACATTAACTGCAGCGATATCCCTCTTGACATTGTCGATAAATCCCTCGACGTTTGTGAGTCGATTACCAAACTCTTCTCTGGTGAGATCCAAATCAGCTCTCATATCGATCTGAACTCTATTTATAGTCGCCTTAATCTGAGTGGTGTGTTCGCCTAACCTGGTCTGAACATCTTCTCTCGCTCGGTTCATTTGATCGGTTAAATGATCTATTCGATCGTTTGCATTCTGCTGGTGTCGCAAGACATCAACTCTAACTGCGGCTAAACCTGCTGTAAGGTTATTCCTAGCCTCTTCCCTATGAGCGTCTATGTCAGCCCTGACCTGAGTTAGATCTGCCCTAACATTCGTTATATCTGTCCTAACATTATTAATAGACTGAGTATTCGTTTCAAGATCAGCCCTAACGTTATTAACAGTTTGGGTATTCGTTTCAAGATCAGCTCTAACATTTATATCAGTCCTAACATCTGATATATTAGTCCTAACATCATTAATAGTTTGAGTATTGGTTTCAAGATCAGCCCTAACATTATTAACAGTCTGAGTGTTCACACCCATGTCACCCCGTAGTTGTTCAACATTTCCACTTACTTCACCTAAATCAGTTTTAATCTGTTGGAGGTTGGTGTTAACAATAGCCAACATCTCCCCCATCACATGACGAATCGTCTCCTCATCCATGATACAATAATATATGAGAGAATAGAAGGAGCATTCCAGAAAACTTACAGCTATGACTAGTTATTTTTGCGGTGTAGTACAGCCTGCTTTCTCTTGATTATATATCACAAGTACTGCTGGAGAATGCGAACTAAGTGCTTCTACATTTGCATTAACAACAACAAGCAAAGCAAAGTATTACATTTACTTAGGTTGAGGCATCCACAAAGAAAAACTTATCCTTCAATTATCTATACAACAATGCCTCACCCCATGGAATTAAATCATGCACGAATGTCATGCGGTTAATTGAACTGCAGTACGACTTCTTAAGTTCGTCCCAGTCCAGTCAATTTACCGTTAATCACAATAAAATCCTCATAAAAAAGAGCATGGAGCAGAAGGTCACCATGTCTACATCGGCACACCACGTTGGGCAACAGAGAAAGAGAGTAGAGTATATGTGCCCGTCAGAGGAGCTATCTGGGTTGCCAACAACCGAAATGACATCCCTAACACCTCACCTGTCGTACCCATGTGCCATGAGGATCAGGTGAATTTCTTATAGGCCACAGCGGCACGAGATTCCATGATCCAGGGGATCCGTGCTAACATGGTTGCTAAAAAGGTCATATACAGCCTATGAAAATACACCTCCTAAAGCTAGACTGAGAAATAAACTTCCAGGCTTAAATAAATAGAAATATTTATTCAAAATATTGAACCCTTCAGAATAGCAGTGTTTATGTAAGAATCTTTGATCAAGGGGTCGCGTTCAGTTCATAGTGTGGTGTTTACGTCCGCCAAACTACGTGCTTTTCTGAGGCAAGGGTTATAGGATGAAAACTATAACTAAGAAAGAAAGGAGACAAAACGTAAGATAATAACTAGATTTAATAACTAATTTGTGCATAAAAGAATAAAACAAAACAAAAATAAACAAAATCCTCCCTGAATTTTCCCTGACAGGAATATTTATCACTTTGAGGAGTCAAACAGATCTCCCCTTTTCTAATAAAATGTGGATCCAAGTTCCACTACCTTGCATGTGAATTTATGTTCGCGTGGTGACTATCTACGAGAAATGAGTACTTGGATGATCATTCGTTCACAACGGGTTAACAGCCACGGTGCTCACGAACAATCATCTCGTAAAATCAACTTTTATGGCTATGGGCATAACATTAATAAAAATCCTTAAATCTAATTCTGACACACATATTACAACTCTACTATTTACAGGCATCTCTCTGAGACCCTTATTAGTGTGGTGACACACATATCCAAATGAGCCGCCACCATGGCTAGATACTCAACAACAAGGAAAAACAGCGCCGCACGTGACTCACGGGTCACTGACATGGAAAATCAACATAGAATAAACCAACAACAACAAACAACCTGAGTGGTTAAGATTACTTTATATTAACAAAACTGCATGTTAAGGAAACGCTTCGAAGGTTATCGTGTTTCGTAGGCAACTCCCATTTATTTAAACAATTTTACCATTTATCAGTTTCTCACATTTATATTTATTTTCAAGTAATTTGGAGCCAGTCGTGCACTCCACTAATGAGCTCTGCTTGCGAAACTCAGCCAGCCCTTGTGACAACAACTCACCTCTTTCCACAATACCAGTCATGTCCCCCATCCAGTGTATATAAATAGCCGACCAGCGGAACTGTTATCTCAAGGAATCAACAGCCGCTAACATCTCCTCCCACTCAACATATGGTCAGACAATAATCACATATCCATAATTGTCCTCGCAAGGATGCAATCTGAATCTGGTACCAAGCTGACAGAAATCAGTCTCTGCTGAAGTTCCCGCTTGTAATACCACAACAATAAACTCACAGTACACACATCTGGGACTGACATAACACCTTTCACATGGGTCTGCTGAATTAAAGCTCGCAAACATTTAACACAATATTTAAAACCTACGATAGAGCTGAGTACTCTTCGTCACAAATTACATTGCTCCAAAGGCAATAATCACACTGAATCTGATCAATAATAATTTTCAATAACATTTTTACCCTCCAATCTACTATATAATTAGATTAATTCAGTCCTACTTCTGAAACACGACATATCTCAGAGAGACGTTTTTAACCGCACTTCGTAACCTAGGCGAACACGGCCGTTCACATAGATACGTTAGTTAACACAACACGAAGAAAAGAACCTTCCATTAACTACCATTGTGCGAGCTGCTTCCAAACAAAAGTGTGTCAGATCAAAACAAAATATACTACACTAAATCACACAAGCAAAGTATTTACAAAAATATGTCCCATAAACCATAAGTTAATTTAATAAATAATAAAATATTATTTGTACTCATCTCGTGTTGTAGTCACCCGTCAAAGAACATCAGATGCCATTCCCCAACTGGATGCTCTTTATCTCATAGCAGCCATCTGGACGGACTGTTGAGACTTCCACGCTTCTTCTGCATTCATCGATGTCATCCTTGCGCTGATACAAAAATTAGGTTAATATACACTTTATGCCTGACTACTAAATTCGCTTGTTCAGGTACTAAATTCCCTGTCACTGTTCGTTGGCGAATTCTCGACGCTACTGTCCCTATAACTATAGTACTAAGACTATCTATCACTGATTTTACCACTTTTCAATGAATCTCCTGTGTCCTCGACACAAAAATACAAGTCTACGTTCGTAGACGCACAGAATAATAATAGTGTGTCCTCAACACACGGAATAAAAGTCAATGTCTTGGCTCTTCGACACACTTATAAATGAACTGGCCCTTGGGTCTAGATGGAGGGGGATTTTATGTAAAAATTTATCGAAGTAATTGTGATACAGGAATGAAATACATATCACTGAACTCGTAATATTGCACAGGTCAAGAATATGCCCATTAATCCTAGAATCGATCGTAGAGATTTTGTCTAGGCGATTTCCCGCGTGAATACTAGCCACCGCGTACCCCAGCCAGAGTTGGCGCGCAAGTAGGCATTCTCTTCTCATTGGTTCTCCAATTTCTGTAATTTGGCGGTTTCTAGTAGATCTTGGCGTCTTGGGAGTGTCTATTTTCTTCATCAGCCATTCACGTTACTGCATCATATTTCTTCTAGGCGCGAATATCACAATGAACATACCAGAACCATGTCTCACCGCGCGTCGCTTCTAAAAATGAGGCAGCCACACCTGTCCTTATGATACATCGCTCTGCTATTTCTTTTCATAGCTCAAGTACTTAGCCTTTTGTTAAACTGATGCAGGTATGTCCCTACTGTCTCCAACAAATGCTTGAAATTTCCTCATCACTGTCTGGCTACTTTCATGATGCTGGTTGAAATATTTATTAATTGAAGAAATAAAAAGTAGAATCATTTAACCAACATAGGGTAAAGGGTTCACAACTCTCCCACTCACAAAATTTCGAACTTAGGAATAAAGTCGACAATTTTACAATACTTCCGTAGGCCAATTTGTTTTATTTCCAGACTCACCCCTTTTTCTTACTTGGTCTAGGCGCTCCTGTCTTCAATGGCATTTACTCGTTTTCATATCCTGCTTGTCTCTTCCCCTTCCAATCTTGCGTGACGCTCGATGCCTGCGGCAATACCTTACTCGCCTCGTTAATGTTTGTCAACAACAAGTCTACTTCCTCCTTCATCACGTGCCGTAGTCAATTGCTCCCCGTTGACTTTGTTGATAGTAGGACGTCCGTATATTCAAACATCGTCATTATTTCGGCACTACCATGGTTCACTTCGACGATATTTCTTTAGGTTGGCAGCGTTGTAAACTGACATTGTTCCTGTGCTCAATTCTTTCACTCTGTAAGCATTATTTCCAAGGTTTCTTACGATAGAATAGGGTCCTATGAATTTTTCGCAGAACTTACTAAAGATTTTCTTTTCTGGGTCCGATATAGCAGGTCGTTTTACCAAAACGAGCTGGTTGACTTCAAGATCACCGTGGAACCTCTTATTTCTTACTCGCCGTAATCTGCGGTCTGCTTGTTTCCTCATGTATTCTCTCGTTCGTTCAATTCTCAAGTCTGGTGCTATCATGGGATCTTGTGGACAGTTAATGATGCTTTTCCACGTTCTTACTGGATACTCGTTCTTGTGTAGGACCATAGGGATTTGTCCTGTTGACTCGTGCCTGGTAGAATTCATGCATGTCTCTACATCCTTAATTTTATCGACCCATTTGTGGTGTTCGTTCGGAATGAAGATTCTCAAATATGCAGTTACAGATTTAATTACTCTCTCGCTTGGATTTGCTTGGGCATGTCGGGTACTGCTTAAAACATGTTTTATACCCATGTCTTCCATTCCTTTCTTGAATTCGGCGCTTGTGAAATAACTGCCGTGATCTGATAATATAAACTCTGGTTTTCCAAGGGTTGGAATAACTCTATTACGAATGCGACTGAGTACCTGCTTCGATGTTGTTTTCTGAATAGGGCATAGTACTACAAACTTAGAAAATACATCAATGCACACTAGCAAATGACAGCAACCTCTCCTTCCCTTCGGAATTGGACCAAGACAGTCCACCGCCAGTAGCTCACATGGTTTTTGAGGTAGCAATGGTCTAGGATATTGCCTCAGTAAATAATTATTTGGCTTTGTTCTCTGACACGGGTCACAAGTTGTAATGACGTCACCTATTGTTGTTCTCATACGTGGCCATGTAAATGTCTCTCCTATTGTCGCTTCTGTCCTTGATATTCCTCTTGTCTCAGTAGACTTCCAGCTTCCTCAGTATGTGTATCTGGGTTCTTTCTGTTCCCAATGGCCTTTTCCCATCTTCCTAGCTCTCCACCTTGATTAGCGTGTAACTCCTCTAAGTAATTTTGTGATTGAGCGTGCCTATCATCCCAGTCATCTCGATAGTTACGTTGATCTCCTTGATTTTGATCTCTCCTTCCTTTCCATCGTTGATTGGCATTATAATCACCGTATCTTCCATAAGGCCTGTCATTCCTTCGATTATCACGCCATTGTTGATATCCTCTCTGTTGGTATCTATTGTTGCCCTGGTATCTATTGTTGTAGTAATTTTCGTTACGCTGATATGGTCTGTTTTCCCCTTCTTCCTGGTTTCGCCTAGGTGTGGAGGTGCTCGTATTAGTACCCTGCGTTTTAGTATTTCCCTGTTTTGTCTTTACGACCTCTGTAGTGTTGACTAATTCCAGCTGTCTTCCTCCTCTAAAATGACTATGAGATGTGGTCTCATCTATTTGCCGTAATATCTGCTCTGCATGTAGGGCCGTACTGACGTTTGCCGCGACTAGCACTTGCTGTACATTAACTGGCATTTGCCTTGCTATTGTCATCACCAAATCTGATTCGTTTAATGGGTAATCCAGATCGCGAAATTTTAGCATTTGCATGTTAAAGAAATCTGAGTATTTTGTCTGCTGGGTAGTTTGGTATTTTCTAGAGTAAAGCTCCATTCTTAAACTCTGTTGTATGGCGGGAGACCAGTATTTGCGCAGAAACGCTAAGTTAAAGTCTGACATGGTTCCAAATGTGTATTTGAAACTTAAAAACCAGGTGAGAACATTCCCTGATAAAAATCTCTCCATCATTCTCAATCTACGTGCTTCAGGTACCCCAGTGTCATTAAAGTGGTCTTCAATCTCTTTGATAAAGGCCTTAGGTGTTACCCCTGAATTTTCGGTGTATTTCTGCGGTTTGTAGTCATTTGAGCGAATTACTTGAATAAGTTGTGTGGGCTGATGACCGTCCTGTGGTGTCGAGCTTCTATCTACGTTCTTACGAAATCCTTCCGTGTTTGTTGTTAATGGGCTCTCTGCTTGATTCTGACTTCCTGCTATGCTGGGTTGGGGACTATGTGAGTCATCCTGCTTGTCTTTCAATGCTCCCGTTTTAAATATAGACGATTGTTCTAATGAGCGAAGTTCGGCTTTAATGATCCTGTCTGTCTGTTCTTTAAGTCTATATTTTACCTCTTGCTCCAAAGCTTGAATACGCGTGTGGTTTTCGCCTACTGTTTTAAGAATAGTGGATCTTTCCTCTCTAGAATCAATATTCATTTTCTTCCAATCTTTCCTGATCTGTTCTTTAATCGTGCTTATTTTTTCTTCAATCTGGCTCTTATTTTCATCCTGATTACTTTCTATCTGGCTTAGCCTTTCGTCTAATGTACTCTTAAATTGTTCTTGTTCCGTTTCTAGGCTTTTCCACTGTTCCGCTGATTTTATCTCTAGACGGTCCATATCTTTAATTATGCCTGATATGTTCTCATCTACTGCTGATATTTGTTGTTGAATGACCCTGCCACTTTTCTCCATCTCCTTAAATCGACCTTCCAACTTATCCTGGGCTATTTTGACCTCGCTTGTATTCATTGTGCATGCTATTTCAATCTGCTCTAATTTAGCTAACACCGTTTCATCGAGAATGCTAAGTTTTTTATCGAAAATACTCTCCATTTGTTTAATCTGCTCTAATTGTTTCTCATTATTTTTGCTTACATCAAGGGCCAGTAATATCATCTGTTGGTTTGTGTGCTCTTTCATCTCTGCGGTTAACGAAGCTAATTGGTTCGTGTTTTTATTATTTTGCGCCTCTAACTGTGAATTTATAGTGTCATTAATTTCACTCTTTAATAACCTAGCTTGTTCCGCCTGATATTCATTTTGCTCAATTCTACTGTTATTTAACTGTGTCCGCAATGATTCACTTTGTTCTAACAGTTTAGCATTTAGCGATTCACTTTGTTCTGACATTTTCGTATTTAGCGATTTACTTTGCTCTAACATTCTAGTATTTATTTGTTCAGATAATTTTGTATTCAACGCTTCACTTTGCTCCAACATACTAGTGTTTATAGATTGACTCTGTTCTGCTAGTTTAGTATCCAACAATTCCTGCGTTCTCCTCGCTGCACTTTCAATGATCTCCTGGATCTGCGCCACCGTTGCCATGTTTTACAATATATATGAGACATATGGGAAATGGCCTACGCCAATGCCCTTTGACACGCACATAAATCCAATGCACATTTAATTTCTTTATTCTACTCAGTTCATTTATTTTTACCTTTAATCCCATTAGTTGATTGCATCTCTGAGTAGTTCTAGTTTTACTCAATTTAATTTTTAACCCCAAGCACATATTTAGTCATTAAACAGTTATCCTGATCTGATATTAACACTGACTAATTAACAAAGTATTAATTGTCATTTTAGGCTACAGCCTCCTAATATTTCCATGAGTTTGACTTTCTACACAAATCTAGTTTTAACTTTATTATTGGGCGCCCGGTATCACATCTTAATTTTACTTTAATTTAAAATACAACAACGTGAACCGTATTTTACTTTGCAAACTCCTGATTTTAATTTATCTTTCACACATTTGGCGGTATCCACTTCGCCTCAACTACTTTTAATAAAATATCACTTCCCGGTGATTAAATACTGTCATATCTGCCTGCACTTGCGGCATGCCAGTTTTACTCAAATGCGCCACTATTGACATGTGTAATCTCCCCGTTACACCACAGTGAATAGCCCCACCGTTGGCCGCCAGTTTTAACCTATGAACCCTTCAAAATAGCAGTGTTTATGTAAGAATCTTTGATCAAGGGGTCGCGTTCAGTTCATAGTGTGGTGTTTACGTCCGCCAAACTACGTGCTTTTCTGAGGCAAGGGTTATAGGATGAAAACTATAACTAAGAAAGAAAGGAGACAAAACGTAAGATAATAACTAGATTTAATAACTAATTTGTGCATAAAAGAATAAAACAAAACAAAAATAAACAAAATCCTCCCTGAATTTTCCCTGACAGGAATATTTATCACTTTGAGGAGTCAAACAGATCTCCCCTTTTCTAATAAAATGTGGATCCAAGTTCCACTACCTTGCATGTGAATTTATGTTCGCGTGGTGACTATCTACGAGAAATGAGTACTTGGATGATCATTCGTTCACAACGGGTTAACAGCCACGGTGCTCACGAACAATCATCTCGTAAAATCAACTTTTATGGCTATGGGCATAACATTAATAAAAATCCTTAAATCTAATTCTGACACACATATTACAACTCTACAATTTACAGGCATCTCTCTGAGACCCTTATTAGTGTGGTGACACACATATCCAAATGAGCCGCCACCATGGCTAGATACTCAACAACAAGGAAAAACAGCGCCGCACGTGACTCACGGGCCACTGACATGGAAAATCAACATAGAATAAACCAACAACAACAAACAACCTGAGTGGTTAAGATTACTTTTTATTAACAAAACTGCATGTTAAGGAAACGCTTCGAAGGTTATCGTGTTTCGTAGGCAACTCCCATTTATTTAAACAATTTTACCATTTATCAGTTTCTCACATTTATATTTATTTTCAAGTAATTTGGAGCCAGTCGTGCACTCCACTAATGAGCTCTGCTTGCGAAACTCAGCCAGCCCTTGTGACAACAACTCACCTCTTTCCACAATACCAGTCATGTCCCCCATCCAGTGTATATAAATAGCCGACCAGCGGAACTGTTATCTCAAGGAATCAACAGCCGCTAACATCTCCTCCCACTCAACATATGGTCAGACAATAATCACATATCCATAATTGTCCTCGCAAGGATGCAATCTGAATCTGGTACCAAGCTGACAGAAATCAGTCTCTGCTGAAGTTCCCGCTTGTAATACCACAACAATAAACTCACAGTACACACATCTGGGACTGACATAACACCTTTCACATGGGTCTGCTGAATTAAAGCTCGCAAACATTTAACACAATATTTAAAACCTACGATAGAGCTGAGTACTCTTCGTCACAAATTACATTGCTCCAAAGGCAATAATCACACTGAATCTGATCAATAATAGTTTTCAATAACATTTTTACCCTCCAATCTACTATATAATTAGATTAATTCAGTCCTACTTCTGAAACACGACATATCTCCGAGAGACGTTTTTAACCGCACTTCGTAACCTAGGCGAACACGGCCGTTCACATAGATACGTTAGTTAACACAACACGAAGAAAAGAACCTTCCATTAACTACCATTGTGCGAGCTGCTTCCAAACAAAAGTGTGTCAGATCAAAACAAAATATACTACACTAAATCACACAAGCAAAGTATTTACAAAAATATGTCCCATAAACCATAAGTTAATTTAATAAATAATAAAATATTATTTGTACTCATCTCGTGTTGTAGTCACCCGTCAAAGAACATCAGATGCCATTCCCCAACTGGATGCTCTTTATCTCATAGCAGCCATCTGGACGGACTGTTGAGACTTCCACGCTTCTTCTGCATTCATCGATGTCATCCTTGCGCTGATACAAAAATTAGGTTAATATACACTTTATGCCTGACTACTGAATTCGCTTGTTCAGGTACTAAATTCCCTGTCACTGTTCGTTGGCGAATTCTCGACGCTACTGTCCCTATAACTATAGTACTAAGACTATCTATCACTGATTTTACCACTTTTCAATGAATCTCCTGTGTCCTCGACACAAAAATACAAGTCTACGTTCGTAGACGCACAGAATAATAATAGTGTGTCCTCAACACACGGAATAAAAGTCAATGTCTTGGCTCTTCGACACACTTATAAATGAACTGGCCCTTGGGTCTAGATGGAGGGGGATTTTATGTAAAAATTTATCGAAGTAATTGTGATACAGGAATGAAATACATATCACTGAACTCGTAATATTGCACAGGTCAAGAATATGCCCATTAATCCTAGAATCGATCGTAGAGATTTTGTCTAGGCGATTTCCCGCGTGAATACTAGCCACCGCGTACCCCAGCCAGAGTTGGCGCGCAAGTAAGCATTCTCTTCTCATTGGTTCTCCAATTTCTGTAATTTGGCGGTTTCTAGTAGATCTTGGCGTCTTGGGAGTGTCTATTTTCTTCATCAGCCATTCACGTTACTGCATCATATTTCTTCTAGGCGCGAATATCACAATGAACATACCAGAACCATGTCTCACCGCGCGTCGCTTCTAAAATTGAGGCAGCCACACCTGTCCTTATGATACATCGCTCTGCTATTTCTTTTCATAGCTCAAGTACTTAGCCTTTTGTTAAACTGATGCAGGTATGTCCCTACTGTCTCCAACAAGTGCTTGAAATTTCCTCATCACTGTCTGGCTACTTTCATGATGCTGGTTGAAATATTTATTAATTGAAGAAATAAAAAGTAGAATCATTTAACCAACATAGGGTAAAGGGTTCAATATTCAGACTCCTAGCCTAGTTCGGAGGGTTTTTCTATCGGCTAATCCGCAAACTAATAAATAAATAAAAATAAAAGATCTGGACCCTACCTGTTAACTACTGTAAACCCTCGCGAAAGATTATTTGACAAAGTAAAGCAACAACAGCAACGCCTGGAAAATGGTACGGCAATAATCTCTTAAGTCAAGTTACAAAATAAGCTAATAACGGAATTTACATTTAACAGGGTAGCAATAGCAGATCTAAGTTAGGATGGTACCATTTCCTCATTTACATTTAGTGTTAAATAATCTAGCTAATTCCTAACAATTAATACAAAATTTACGGCGATGGCGTCCGTAAAGCAAACAATTAATACAAATCTACATGACAAGCCGTAAAAAAACATTAAATGCCCTCTTACAAGCTAAGAAAGGTAGACATGGCGTTATCATACACTTAAATAAATAACAACAAGATCACAATCAATATTATTCCTGCCTTCGCCCTGGGTTACTCTTTGTAAACCAGTGTCATCTACGTGCATGTCATTTACGGTGGCAAATGCGTAGTAAAAACTACGTCTAACATTGCATGGAGCTCGCGCTCCACCAGCTACGGACTAAAGGTTGAGCATGCACTCCGTCGATAAAAATTAGTGTCATCTATCCTAGATTACTTCCACAAAAGAAGTGTGCACAAAGCAAGTGTCAGCCAGCAGGTTCAAAATGCAAGAAAATCAAGGTTAAATGCTATAAACAACTAGTTATTATCAGTTTATAATAATGACGTGTTTGATAATTAAAATGTCGGTTTAGATTATCGTTGGCTTATGGCGAATAGGCTGACAATCCTGAATACCTTGGGCTCAGCAATAGCATTCTCGTGCGAGACAAATCTCTGCTATAATATACCATCAACGAACTCTCCCGCTCGGACATAACAATAACACAGGTTATTATTGGCTCTCGGCACACTTAATTTATCTCTGGGTCGGTCTGGAATGAACATCAGTTACCTCCCTACAATAACACAGTCAACAGAATCGAAGTCTGGACACACATAAATATAGCCTCTACACAACAAATAAACCTTAACATAACGTGTAATTATTCTCAAATGGAGAAGAAAAGTAGTCGCTCCAATAGCGATGTAAACACATGGCTCTTGCCAGTCAGATCAAAGTAGCAAAACATGTGATTATTACAAAATGGTGACCTGGACATTGACCTACATATGAGACACAACAACAAATGGTTAGTAATGCTTTAAGCATTGTCAAAAGTGTGAAAAATATGTCTCACTGAATGAGTGGTGCTCTAGTACATTGCATGCTGGGAACTGTTACCACCTGTCCATGACTTGAGCTAGGCTCGCTACTCACAGTCATCTACACGGACAGTTTAAAATTAAACTACACTGAAGGCAGGCAGTTTTCTCGCAGAAAGTCAATCAGAAAACTGGCCTTGTTATCTGGTCCCAAATATAATATAAAGTAGCATAAGCATCAAGCTTAAAATCACGCCTCAAAACTATATAGAAAGACGTGGCATGTTCATAAAAGTCAAATAAAAGACAAATACAGATATACCACTTGTTCTGAACTTCTTTGAAATCTGCAGATATGTCACACCATAACTGCTTTGTCTAACTATAACCAAAAGAATAACTGTGTCGAAACACCTGACACAAAATAAACATCAAAAAGGCGCAAATCTTACAATTGCTAAAATTGCCAATGATACGGCATTCATTACAGGGTTCGATGCTAGATTGCATACAAAATGTAACACCCTGAATGTGTTCACAACTTGAACTGGATGGCTTCATAGCACATCAAAATGAAAATGACATTGAATTACAAAACTGGTAGTTTCAGTCGCCTACCTACTGATACGAACTGTTCTAACTAAATCAGTGGCGTGACAACATTTACAAGAAAGGGGTTTGTTATAAAAATAACACTGGCCGTGACGTCTGATCGTCATCCCAAATAACTATACACAAAATTACCCACCTAGGGTTGGACAAAACGTAGTAACAAAGACTACAGTCACGCTTAGCAAGGGCAGAACTAACAACTTAGGGATGTCCATCAGAATGCACCGTGATCGAAAAAGGTTCAATCACAACGGGTGACTAACAAATCACCGAAAGTGAACTACAAGGATTAATTCTAACAGTACAAAACCTACCTATGGCTTGTCAAGGAGTTCGGCTGGTTCTACAATAAACTACAATAAACTACACTAAGCTACACCACAAAAGAACCTCACAAGGAATGGATTATTCGGACTCACAAGAAAGGATGTCTACATCTCAGTCGTTCCAACGACCTGAGGGATACAATAAGGCTTTGGTCTCCGGACAAGGGTTGTCCAATATGGACCTCCACATGGGCTCTATCCATTTCCATGGCTTTCATTCGTCCTCGTCGTTGTCGTGACGATATGACCAGACTCCTCTCCAAAGTCGTTGTGTTCCTTGGCTTAGCGGATGCTCAATTCATGGTTCTCCTGTCATCGGTTGTAGTTCTCCGGTCCTCTCCTTCACATCATGAAGTTTAGCAGTTCATCTCCACAGATGATGCGTAATAAATATCGTCGTACGCGTGGTTATCAGGAAGTGACATGTTTAAATATGAAGTAACCACTTGAAAATACGGAAAATGGGCGTAGCACAGTTGCACTGAAGCTAGCTTTAATATGGAGACAACTTCACTGCTTTTGCTCGGCGCAGATGATTTATAAATTGGCCATGCACTGTTATCTGCTTCACTATCACAGATTTTAATAGCCCGCAAATCACGTGGCATCGAAGTTGTATGTTATAGAAATCAATCGCCCTTGCGATGATAGCAATATTCGTAGTATTGAGTGTTGGATAAATCACTGGATTAATTATAAATTCACAGTAATTGACATATTTTCTCGTCACTTGACGATGTTGAAATTTCCACAACACGTGGTTGAAAATGTGGTGTTCCACGTTGCACGATTTTATAATCACTTTTCCAAAATTCACAATTATCGTGGTACAAGCCTTCTCTGGCTGTAATATTCACTCGAATGATGTACAGTTTGTTGCAGAATAATGTGCGATGCACAACGATTACTTTCCTCGCCTTCCAGGCGGACTATTTCCTCGTCTTAAAGACGGACTTCACAAACACATCCAATCTGGATGGAAAACCAAACACATGTGCTAGGAGCTCTGACCTGCGCTGCGAGAAATTGTGAATACACTAGTGGTGCAGCGACTGGTTGGTTCCGGTTCACGTATCTGCGATGTTAATACCTTACCAAAAGTAGAAATAACATTCTGAAGAATGTTTCAATGATACAGAATTACAACATGAGAATATCTGAGCTTCGTAGAAAATTGAAGTGTCATAATTAAGCCTCAGATTATATTAAAAATTGTTTTCTGCATAGTCGAAAGATCAACCATTTATAACTCCAAAGAATGTTAGCATGTATCGACAGCATGGCTGGTCAGTGGGTACGTTCTAAGGTGATGCATCAAAATGCATTGCAAAGAAAAATATCACATGAACCAGTGCTTAGCGTTTTCATCTGCCTCTCCGTCGTTTCAAATAAAAATGAAGGAATGCATTTTTATTTGTCTCCAATCCAAGATCAAGCTTGGTGATATTTTTTCAGATCAGCTGTGTTGAAGATTCCAATGCCCTCTCCAGTTTGAAGATCTTCAATCACATAGCTTCCATTGTTCAGTGGTCCTTGAACACGATTAGGCCCATAATATAACGATAGAAATTTCCCGTTTACTCGGTCTACAGGACTTGATATTCCGGGTCTCCTTATAAGAACAAGGTCTCCAGCGACCAATGGTTCTCTGAATCTCTGGCGTCTCGTTCTTCTCAAACGATTCGCAGCTTGTCTGTCCAATGTGTCTCTAGCAGCTTGAAGTCTGCTTGCGTGTGAGGGTTGTAAGCAAGGCGGTGTTACAATCACTCAGTTCCACATTCTCATTGGCATCTGGTTCAAATGCAAGACCATGGGTATTTGACCAGTACTTTCATGGACAGTTGAATTTATACAGTTTACCATTATCACAAGGACTTCAGTCCAACGCCAGTGTTCCTCCTGACAGTATAAACGACAAAATTTCGCAATAGTCGACATAACGCATTCCGCCAGGTTGCTCTCAGGGTGGCGAATTGATGATAATAGGTGTCCTATTTCCAAATCAATCATAGCGTTAGCAAATTCTACAGAGGTAAACTGTGATCCGTGATCAGTCAACAGGAATTGTGGCTTTCCTGCCTCCGGTATCACTTGTCGTCTTATCCTTTGTGTAATCAGGTGTGCAGTGGCTTTCTGTACAGGATGGAGCATCGTGTATTTGGTAAACACGTCAATCATTACAACGATGAAGCGATTCCCTCGGCGAGCCTTTGGGATCGGTCCATAAAGATCCTGTGCGTATAATTCCCTCGGTTGAGTTGGGAGTATGGGTCTAGGTGGTTCTCTCAACAAGTGTGACGTGTACTTGTTACGCTGGCATGCGTCGCAAGCACGTAAACACTGTCTAACAGATGTTCCTAACCCTTTCCAAGTGAATGACTCTTTAATCGTCGCAATGGTCTTATCAGTCCCCCCATGTCCTATAGATAGATGTACCAAAATAATAACTGTTTCCTGGTATCTTCGTGGAATTACTGCACGCAATTGAGTGTGGTCCTCATCGACAAATTTATAAAGAACACGATGGTAGATCAAATAATCATCTGCGATAGCAGCTGTCTGAGCAGAATTGACATCCTGGGCGTCCATTTGGTTTTCCAGAAAACGAATGATACTCCTCAGTTCCTCCTCACGGAGTGGCCCTTCGGGTAAATGACGAATTCGGCGAAGGTGTTTTTCGCATTTTCCCTCGACGTCAATGGCATTCACGGTGGCTTCAGGATTCCGGCTGAGAATATCGGCCAACACATTCTCTCTGCCAGGACGATAAATAATCTCTAGATCAAAGTGTTGAAGAAACATTGTCCAACGTGTAATCCTGTCGCTTGCCAGTCTTGTTCGTAATATGAAGGTTAGCGCATGATGGTCGGTCCTCACTATAATCTTCTGGCCTAACAGAAGTTTTTGCCAGTACTCCAATGCATAGACAATTGTAAGTGCTTCGATCTCCGAGGTAAAAGGGTGAGTTTCAAGGGCTCTCAAACGTCTGCTAAAGAAAGCGATGTAGTGACGTTTCTTCTCATCGTCTTCCTGCAATAAGATTGCTCCGAATCCAATGTCAGATGCGTCAGTCTCCAAGATGAAATTCCGGGAGTAGTCTGGATATTCCAACTGGATTGAGTTTACAAGTATCTGTTTAGCCTTCTGGAAAGCTATCTCACATTTCTCGTCCCATGCCAATCGGCAATTCTTCTTAAGTAGACCTTGCATTGGAGCAACAATTTCGGAATACCACTCGCAATGAGCAGCAAAAAATTGGAGAATCCCCAAAAACTGCCTCACATGTTTGACACGGGTCGGTGTCGGAAATGCTGTGATGGTTCTGATCTTCGCCGGATTCGGCCTATATCCATCTCCGTTGATTATGTGTTCCACAAATTTAACTTATTTCTGGAAGAATCGACACTTGTCGAATTTCACCTTGAAATTAGCCTGTCGAAGATTATCAAATACAAGGCGTAAGGTGGCTAAATGTTCCTCTTCCGTCTCTGAGGCTATTATGATGTCATCCACGTAGCATATGACTTTCCTCTTCACTTCAGGAGTTAACTTCGCATCGAGTGCTCTAATTAATGCAGCTCCTGCATTTTTCAATCCAAAAGGTAGTTTTCGGAAAACATACGTTGTCTGGTCAAACAAGAACCCCGTATACTTCTGAGTATGCTCGGACAATCTATTATGATAGTCGGATTGTACCAAGTCTAACGATGCAAATAATCGTTTCCCCTTAAATTTTCGTAGGAGATCTGTGATCTTCGGTGGTCTGTCGTACTCTGGAGCTAAGCTTTCATTCAAAGCTCTGGCATGAAAACAAAGCCTTAGACTTCCATCCACCTTAACCACAGGCGTTATAGTATTCACATATGAAGTTGGTGCTTTCTTGATAATACCGGCTGCTTCCATCTCATGGATCTTCCTAGCAGCTTCCTCTCGGTGTTTCTCCGCGATAGGGTAAACCTTGTTCTGAAATGGAGAATCGTCTAGTACAATCAGGTCGTACTCATAATCGAATATCTCACCAGGTGTGGTATCAAAAATATCCTTAAATTCAGTCAGAAGTGCCTCTAATTTCTCTTGTACGGGTGCTGATAATTGCTCTGTCTCTTCCTCGGCGTCTTGTGTCTTACCATTTTGCTTGCCATTCAACTCTTCAACTATGTTGACTTCGGACTCAATTTCCGAATCATCCTCCACTAAATTCATCCGAATGGGCTCGTTCGGCTTAAATTCCACAGTATTACGTCCCATATCAATGATTCCATCGTATTTGCGTATGAAGTCTGCGCCTAAAATGGCGACATGGTGCAGCCCCTTCATGACTAATAATTGGTGCAATTCCAAGTGCCACGAAATCTTTAAAGTGCACAAAATCTGGATTTTGCACGTTACAACACGGTCAGGTATAACTCCTCTGACTCTTACTGCAGAAACTGGCAGCTCTGTCACCTCATAGTTTGCTTTCAGTCGGGCATGGCCATCAGCAGAAATTACACTTATCATAGCCCCTGTATCGATGAGAATGGTCACTAGACATTCGTTCAAAGTAGCCGTTATTTTGGGTAGACGTGTTAATTCGTAGTCGTGGTTCGTCGATCGTCTTTCGTCCAAAAGATCTTTCTGGATTGGTTCCCAGAGTAAGATAGCGGCTGTTACTCTGTGAACAATCTGGTCAGAATCAACTTCATTTTCGGCGATTTTTTCCCTTGGGAAGTACTGGGCTGGTCCACCTCTTCTTGTTGATTATGGAGTTGTCGGATGTATTCTCGACTCTCCTGTGCACGTCATCGCCAGTCTCGATCGGCCATCCACCTAGGATCTCGATCGCGTCGATAGCCTCCGCTATAACGATAGTCTCGACGAATACTTCCTCTACATCGCTGATTTTCTCCTGTCCCACGACGGTCATTGTCGTGACGACGGTTTTCGCTCGTCCCTTGGTTGAAGCGTCGGTTCCAATATCCTCTATTGTCACCTTGTCGTCTCTCTCTCTCTCTCGCGTATGGAGTATTATTCCAGTTGCGTTGATTGGGATTGTAATTTCCTCTATTCTCATTCTGAGTCTGAGTTTGATGTGGCGTCTGACTAACTTTATCCACAGTAGTCAAGTTCACGTGGCGTGTCTCTCCTTTGTTTGGACGGTGGCTTGCAAATTGTTCAGTATTTGCATCCAATCGCCCTAGAATTTGGTCACATTGCTGGAAGGTTGTTGCTCCCGCAGCAATTAATACTCGTTGGACATCGGCTGGATATTGCCAAACGCTAGTATTCACTAAATCCTGCTCTGATAGTGGGGATTGAAGATATCTAAGTTTCGCCAGCTGGGTTGCAAAGTAATTTGCATAGCGTGTAGGCGTATTTGAGCTGTATCGGCGAGTATACATCTCAGCTCTGATACTCTGCTCTATTTCGCTCGACCAATAAGTACGCAACAAGGCTTCTCTACAATCCAGGTATCCAGTAAAAGAGTATTTGAAGGCCCTGGACCAAGTACTAGCTTGACCTTTAAGAAGACGCTCTATGACCCTGAGCTCTCTTTCCGGTGTCACCATAGTATCACGTAGATAACTCTCTACATTCGCCAAAAAATCGACTGGTGTGATGCCGCTACCAGTACCTGAGAATCGAGCTGGTTGCTCTTCTTTTGATCGTATGCTCATCACATTACCCTTATTATGCTGAGTTTGTCTGGTCTGAATGGATTAGCATAAGCATTTGTCGGCATATCAGTTGCTTGATTTTGCTGTACGTTTCTGGGTCCAAAGGGATTTGCAGCGTAATTGAGTGTTGAGTGAGTAGTTATGTTGGCGTTATCACCGAAGTATGACTTCGTGAACGGTGATGTTTCATTATGCATGGTATCTGCGAATCTGAATGGTGCGCTCGGTTGAATACAGGACGATGTCGATTGTACGAATTGTGGTCCTGGTGTATTCTGCGTTTCAGTTGACAGTGTGGAAGTACGAGTCTCTCTCGGTTGAACTTTCTACTTATCTAAACGTCTTTCAATAATTTCGAGGCCTGGAATAGTCCTTGCCTCAATTTTACTTCCAAGATCGTTTAAATGAAACTCGACCCTGTCGATTTTCCCTTTGAGGTTTGTGTCGACCTCTCGAATCGCTGTCCTAATGTTGTAGCTAATTTGAAGACGCTCTGTCACTGCAACATCTTCTAACCATTTCTTCATAGATTCTACTTCCGTTTCGAATTTGGACACGTCATCTTTGACCTGGTAAACGTCCTCCTTAACCTCTGTGACTTCCCCGCGAAGTTCCCTTACTTCGTCTCGAACACGAGCTACTTGAACGTCTACGACATGTTTGTGTTCATTACAATCTCCTCTTAACAATGATATGTTAACTCTCGTTTCTTCCCTATAAGTGTGCATGGTTTCACGTAACTCTCCCACGGTGTCCGTTAACTGAGTAACGTTCTTCGTATTCGCCGCTAGTGTTTCCCTGAATTTAACTATGTCGTCAGCGAAAGCTTTCACATTAGCATTTACGGCGAATGCCGCTCCTCTCATCAAGGTTAATCCTACATTAACTGCAGCGATATCCCTCTTGACATTGTCGATAAATCCCTCGACGTTTGTGAGTCGATTACCAAACTCTTATCTGGTGTGATGCAAATCAGCCCTCATATCGATCTGAACTCTATAATAGTCGCCTTAATCTGAGTGGTGTGCTCGCCTAACCTGGTCTGAACATCTTCTCTCGCTCGGTTCATTTGATCGGTTAAATGATCTATTCGATCGTTTGCATTCTGCTGGTGTCGCAAGACATCAACTCTAACTGCGGCTAAACCTGCTGTAAGGTTATCCTAGCCTCTTCCCTATGAGCATCTATGTCAGCCCTGTCCTGAGTTAGATCAGCCCTAACATTCGTTATATCTGTCCTAACATTATTAATAGACTGAGTATTCGTTTCAAGATCAGCCCTAACGTTATTAACAGTTTGGGTATTCGTTTCAAGATCAGCTCTAACATTTATATCAGTCCTAACATATGTGATATCAGTCCTAACATCTGTGATATCAGTCCTAACATCATTAATAGTTTGAGTATTGGTTTCAAGATCATCCCTAAAATTATTAACAGTCTGAGTGTTCACACCCAAGTCACCCCAGACTTATTCAACATTTCCACTTACTTCACCTAAATCAGTTCTAATCTGTTGGAAGTTGGTGTTAACAATAGCCAACATCTCCCCCATCACACGACGATTCGTCTCCTCATCCATGATACAATAATATATGAGTGAATAGAAGGAGCATTCCAGAAAACTTACAGCTATGACTAGTTACTTTTGCGGTGTAGTACAGCCTGCTTTCTCTTGATTAAACATCACAAGTACTGCTGGAGTATGCGAACTAAGTGCTTCTACATTTACATTAACAACAACAAGCAAAGCAAAGTATTACATTTACTTAGGATGAGCATCCACAAAGAAAAACCTATCCTTCAATTATCTATACCACAAAGCCTCACCCCATGGACTTAAATCACGCACGAATGTCATGCGGTTAATTGAACTGCAGTACGACTTCTTAAGTTCGTCCCAATTTACCTTTAATCACAATAAAATCCTCATAAAAAGGAGCATGGAGCAGAAGGTCACCATGTCTTCATCGGCACACCACGTTGGGCGCCAGAGAAAGAGAGTAGAGTATATGTGCCCGTCAGAGGAGCTATCAGGGTTGCCAACAACTGAAATGACATCCCTAACACCTCACCTGTCGGACCCATGTGCCATGAGGATCAGGTGAATTTCTTATAGGCCATAGCGGCACGAGATTCCATGATCCAGGGGATCCGTGCTAACATGGTTGCTAAAAAGGTCATAGACAGCCTAATAAAATACACCTCCTAAAGCTAGACTGAGAAATAAACTTCCAGGATTAAGTAAAATTTGTATAAATATTTATTCAAAATATTCAGACACCTAGCCTAGTTCGGAGGGTTTCTATCGGCTAATCCGCAAACTAATAAATAAATAAAAATAAAAGATCAGGACTCTGCCTGTAAACTACTGTAAAACCTCGCGAAAGATCTATTTGACAAAGTAAGGCAACAACAGCAACGCTGGGAAAATGGTACGGCAATAATATGAAAGGCAAGTTACAAAATAAGCTAATAACGGAATTTACATTTAACAGGGTAGCAATAGCAAATCTAAGTTAGGATGGTACCATTTCCTCATTTATATTTAGTGTTAAATAATGTAGCTAATTCCTAACAATTAATACAAAATTTACGGCGATGGCGTTCGTAAAGCAAACAATTAATACAAATCTACATGACAAGCCGTAAAGAAACAAACATTAAATGCCCTCTTACAAGCTAAGAAAGGTAAACATGGGGTTATCATACACTTAAATAAATAACAACAAGATCACAATCAATATTATTCCTGCCTTCGCCCTGGGTTACTCTTTGTAAACCAGTGTCATCTAAGTGCATGTCATTTACGGTGGCAAATGTGAAGTGAAAACTACGTCTAACATTGCATGGGGCTCGCGCTCAACCAGCTACTGATTAAAGGTTGAGCATGCACTCCGTCGATAAAAATTAGTGTCGTCTATCCTAGATTACTTCCACAAAAGAAGTGTGCACAAAGCAAGTGTCAGCCAGCAGGTCCAAAATGCAAGAAAATCAAGGTTAAATGCTATAAACAATTAGTTATTATCAGTTTATAATAATGACGTGTTTAATTATTAGAATGTCAGTTTAGATTATCGTTGGTTTATGGCGAATAGGCTGACAATCCTGAATACCTTGGGATCAGCTGTAGCAGTCTCGTCCGAAATCAATCTCTGCTATAAAATACCATCAACGAGCTCTCCCGCTTGGACATAACAATAACACAGGTTATTATTGGCTCTCGGCTCACTTAATTTACCTCTGGGTCGGTCTGAAATGAACATCAGTTACCTCCCTACAATAACACAGTCAACAGAATCGGAGTCTGGATACAAATAAATATAGCCTCTACACAGGTGCAATGAAGGAAATTAGAGAAAAATTTAAAGTGGGAGTGAAGATTCAAGGAGAAATAATTTCAACTCTGAGATTTGCTGATGACATCGTCATCTTGGCCAACAAGCCTGAGGATTTGAATGAGTTTTTGAATGGTATGGATTCCGTCTTACGGAAAGAATTCATGATGAAGATTAATAAATGTAAAACAAAAATACTGGAATGCAGCCGAAATAAATCAGAAACCTCTATGGAGATCAAATTGGCAGGTGAAAAGCTGAAGGAAGTAGGAGCTTTCTGTTACTTAGGAAGCAGAATAACCAGTGATGGACGAAGCAAAGAGGATATAAAAAGTAGGTTGGCTCAGGCAAGAAAAACATTTCTACAAAAAAGGAATCTGCTGACATCGAATATAGATTTAGGTATTAGGAAGTCATTTTTGAAAGCCTTTGTCTGGAGCGTGGCGCTCTATGGAAGTGAAACTTGGACTATTGGTGCAGCAGAAAAGAGGAGAATTGAAGCATTTGAAATGTGGTGTTACAGGAGAATGATGAAGATCAGATGGGTAGATAGGGTTACAAACAAAGAGGTATTAAGACGAGTGGGAGAGGAGAGATGTTTCTGGCGACTGCTAATGAAGAGAAGAGATAGGCTGGTAGGACACATACTAAGACACCCAGGAATAGCAAGCTTAGTTATGGAAGGAAGGGTCGAGGACAAGAACTGTAGGGGTAGACCAAGGTTAGAATATGTTAAACAGATTGCCTCGGATGTAGGGTGTGGTAGCTATGTAGAGATGAAACGATTAGCTCAGGACAGGGAGGCATGGAGAGCTGCATCAAACCAGTCAAAAGACTGAAGACTCAAACAACAACACAGGTGCCTCATCTAGCCTCTCGATCACAACAAATAAACCTTAACATAACGTGTAATTATTCTCAAATGGAGAAGAAAAGTAGTCGCTCCAATAGCGATGTAAACACATGGCTCTTGCCAGTCAGATCAAAGTAGCAAAACATCTGATTATTACAAAATTATGGCCTGGACATTGACCTACATATGAGACACAACAACAAATTGTTAGTAATGCTATAAGCATTGTCAAAAGTCTGAAATGTATGTCTCACTGAATGAGTGGTGCTCTAGTACATTGCATGCTGGGAACTGTTACCACCTGTCCATGACTTGAGCTAGGCTCGCTACTCACAGTCATCTACACGGACAGTTTAAAATGAAACAACACTGATGGCAGGCAGTTTTCTCGCAGAAAGTCTATCAGAAAACTGGCCTTGTTATCTTGTCCCAAATATAATATAACGTAGCATAAGCATCAAGCTTAAAATCACGCCTCAAAACTATACACAAAGACGTGGCATGTTCATAAAAGTCAAATAAAAGACAAATACAGATATACCACTTGTTCTGAACTTCTTTGAAATCTGCAGATATGTCACTCCATAACTGCTTTGTCTAACTATAACCAAAAGAATAACTGTGTCGATACACCTGACACAAAATAAACATAAAAAGGCGCAAATCTTACAATTACTAAGTTTGCCAATGATACGGCATTCATTACAGGGTTCGATGCTAGATTGCATACAAAATGTAACACCCTGAATGTGTTCACAACTTGAACTGGATGGCATCATAGCACATCAAAATGAAAATGACATTGAACTACGAAACTGGTAGTTTCAGTCGACTACCTACTGATACAAACTGTTCTAACTAAATCAGTGGCGTGACAACATTTACAAGAAAGGGGGGTGTTATAAAAATAACAGTGGCCATGATGTCTGATCGTCATCCCAAATAACTATACACAAAATTACCCACCTAGGGTTGGACAAAACGTAGTAACAAAGACTACAGTCACGCTTAGCAGGGGTAGAACTAACATCTTAGCGATGTCCATCAGAATGCACCGTGATCGAATAAGATTCAATCACAACGGGTGGCTAACAAATCACCGAAAGTGAGCTACAAGGATTAATTCTTACAGTACAAAACCTACCTATGGCGTTTCAAGGAGTTCGGCTGGTTCTACAATAAACTACAATAAACTACACTAAGCTACACCACAAAAGAACCTCACAAGGAATAGATTATTCGGACTCACAAGAAAGGATGTCTACATCTCAGTCGTTCCAACGACCTGAGGGTTACAATAAGGCTTTGGTCTTCGACAAGGGTTGTCCAATATGGGCCTCCACATGGGCTCTAGCCATTTCCATGGCCTTCATTCGTCCTCGTCGTTGTCGTGATGATATGACCAGACTCCTCTCCAAAGTCGTTGTGTTCCTTGGCTTAGCGGATGCTATAGTCATGGTTCTCCTGTCATCGGCTGTAGTTCTCCGGTCCTCTCCTTCATATCATGAAGTTTAGCAGTTCATCTCCACAGATGATGCGTAATATAGATCGTCGTACACGTGGTTATCAGGAAGTGACTTGTTTAATTATGAAGTAACCACTTGAAAATACGGATAATGGGCGTAGCAAGTTGCACTGAAGCTAGCTTTAATATGGTAACAACTTCACTGCTTTTACAAGGCGCAGACGATTTATAAATTGGCCATGCACTGTTATCTGCTTCACTATCACAGATTTTAATAGCCCACAAATCACGTGGCATCGAAGTTGTATGTTATAGAAATTAATCGTTCTTGCGATGATAGCAATATTCGTAGTAGTGAGTGTTAGAATAATTCACTGGATTAATTATAAATTCACAGTAATTGGCATACTTTCTCGTCACTTGACGATGTTGAAATTTCCACAACACGTGGTTGAAAATATGGTGTTCCACGTTGCACGATTTTATAATCACTTTTCCAAAATTCACAATTATCGTGGCACAAGCCTTCTCTGGTTGTAATATTCACTCGAATGATGTACAGTTTGTTGCAGAATAATGTGCGATGCACAACGATTACTTTTCTTGCCTTCCAGGCGGACTATTTCCTCGTCTTTAAGACGGACTTCACAAACACATCCAATCTGGATGGAAAACCAAACACATGTGCTAGGAGTTCTGTCCTGCGCTGCGAGAACTTGTAAATACACTAGTCGTGCTGCGACTGGTTGGTTCCGGTTCACGTATCTGCGATGTTAATACCTTACCAAAAGTAGAAATAACATTCTGAAGAATGTTTCAATGATACAGAATTACAACATGAGAATATCTGAGCTTCGTAGAAAATAGAAGTGTCATAATTGAACCTCATATTAAAAATGGTTTCCTGCATAGTCAAAAGTTCAACCATTTATAACTCCAAAGATTGTTAGCATATAACGACAGCATGGCTGGTCAGTGGGTACGTTCTAAGGTGATGCATCAAAATGCATTGCAATGAAAAATATCACATGAACCAGTGCTTAGCGGGTTCAGTACCTACATTTCAAAAAATCTTGATTTATTCACATTCTCATTGTTATACGCCTTGCTTATGAGTATTTAAGATAATATAATATTAAGGCTGCCTGTCACCAACCATTGTTAAAAATTAACTGGTAGTTAATTTAGTTTACTGAGAATAGCTAAACATTGTCGTCATGGCAATAACAACCAGTTTGTTTTAACAAAGGATGGTACAGGCAGCATATTATTAACATTAAACAATGCCTGGATTTCTGTGTTTGTTTGTTTGTTTGTTTGATTGTTTGTTTCGGAAACAAGTAAAGAGTACGAGAATGAAGGGCATTCATTGTCCGTGTAATTCCACTTTCGCCTCATTATAATGGCTGAGAGGTGTTTGATGTGTGATTAGACTGTTGAATATAATAATAATAATGTTATTGGATTTACGTCCATTTTAACTACTGAGGCTTTTAGAGATGCCGGGGTTGTTGGTGAAAGGGGAATTCAAGGGCTACTGAGGGCCAGCATTGCAAGACACGATGGGAAGAAGGACTGATTCAAAAACGAATCCGACGGAGTTGTTCACACTTCCTGCCGAAAAAATGATACCAGACCAAACGCCATTGCTGTTTCTTCGATAAACGAGCCATCGACCTCACAAGCAAGATCTCGGCACTCCAAATGCACCTGGATTTGATTTCAAAGTCAAGTGTTTCTTTTGCTGTGAACCGATTGATGATGAGTTTCATCAGAAACAGAAGAAAAAACCTGTGGACCAACGTCAGAAAGTCTACAATGTACGCAGCCTAGAGATGAAGCAAAACGTTTTGGATGCTGCCACTCAAAGGGAGGACGAATGGGGACAACAAGTATCAAGACGGATCAGTATTGTCGGTGATTTGGTTGCAGCTGATGCTATTTACCATGACAACTGCTGCAGAAAGTTATTTTCTAGAAAACGTTCAACCGGTGAGAAAAGAGGACGTCCTGTCAATGTTTATGTGGCAAGTGCAATGGAAGAGATATACAATTTTCTCAATGACAAAGATGACTGTCAGTATTCCCTGGTCGCAATAACTGGGGAAAAGCCATCGATGAGAACAGTCAAAGATAAGCTGAAGGAGACATATGGTGATCGTTTAATATTCACCCACCTGCACTCCCAGCGCAAGACTGTGCTTTGCTTTCGGGAAGTGGGTCACAAAATTTTGAAGGCATCGTGGTATGATTCCAGTTCGAGGGGTAGAACTGGAGCAGAAGAACGCTTGAGAGTTGTTCGAACTGCAGCAGCTATAATAAAAAGAGACATACAGAGTCAAGCTTACGACACTAGTCGTTACCCCGCAAATGATGGTTTGCTTGATGAGGCAGATCAGATGGTCCCTTCTACTCTCTCTGTTTTCAATGTTCTACTTTCAGTCTAATGAATCATGACTTTCACTGTGAATTCCACACATTTGGCTTGCTAACTTGGAGAATATTATCAGCATCCGTCTGGGGCAAATTACCCATTGTGAATGCCCTTGGAGTAAAAACAGATCCATGCACTTCATATCCAGCTTTTTAGTCGGTCCACATGATTGTACCCAATTGTAATGGGTATCCCTGAAAAAAAAACAAGTAGTTCCGTGAAGAACTATACAGCCTATTTTCATATATCCTACTTATGTTAATTGCCACTATCAACATACACAATTTCTGTTTGATTGCTGTAATAGATTCGTAGATATTAAGAACCGACTAAATATTTCGGATGGTCGCCATGTTGGATTTTATATATGTAGGTCCTAGTGTTATGTACTGTTACATGCAGATTATTGTGAATGTGTAGTATTCAAACTTCAATTGCATAATTAGGACACAAGAAAAAACAAGGAGATTTTAAAATTTTTCACAGCTGCCATCTTGAGGTTATGGAAACAATTGAAATAAATTAGATGGCAGTGGATTAACATTCGTATAAGGATTTACTGTACCAAGTTTCACTGCACTCGGATGGTTAAATTGCGAGAAACGTCCATGTGAATATTTATAATTCGCGTCACCGCCATGTTGGATTTGTGATCACCAGGTTATTTCAAGTCCTATAGGTGAACATAAGTTCATAGCCCCTATGAACATTAAAACATGCAGTTTGATTGCTAAAATAGATTCGTAGATATTCAGTATCGTCTAAATATTTCGGATGGTCGCCATGTTGGATTGTTAAATGTATAGGCCATAGAGTCAAGTACCATTAAAGGAAAATTATTGCGTAGGTTCATTATTCAAACTTTCACTTCGATCGCATGACTACATCACAAGAAATAAAAACTTAATTTTAAAATTCGCACTGCCGCCATCTTGAGGTTATGTAAACAATTGAAATAAATTAGATACCAGTGGATTACAATGTGTATAAATATTTCCTGTACCAGGTTTCCGTGCGCTTGGAACATTAAATCGCGAGAAAGGTCTATTTAAAATTTTCAAATTCGCTTGGCCGCCATGTTCGTTTTGTAGTTAACCGGTTTTTGAAAGTCTTATAGATGGACTTCCAGTAGTGCCCTTTGTCTCCGTACAAAATTTTAGGGAGATACCGCTAATAGTTTCAGAGATATAGAATGCCGGTGAAATATTTCGCACATCCGCCATCTTGTGATTATGTAAACAATTGAACGAAGTTAGATGTCGGTGCATTACAATGTATATAAACATATACTGTACCAAGTTTCATTGCGTTTGGTTGGTCAAATCACGAGAAACGTCTATTTAAATGTCGCAAATTCGCTTGCCCTCCATGTTGGTTTTGTAGTTACCAGGTTTTCAAATGTCACATAAGTGAACTTATAGTAGTTCCCTCTATCACCATTGAAAATGTCAGGGTAATATCGGTAATAGTTTCGGAGATATTGAATGCTGGTGAAATATTTCGCACAGCCGCCATGTTGGATTGGTGAGTCGTAACAAAATTTGAAGGGCACGGTCGAGGTCGCCGGGAATAGTGCTATGAACTTTCCGAGTTTCATTGAAATCGCTCCTGCCGTTTAGATTTTATTAGGGGGGGACACACACACGAATCACACACACACACACACACACACACACACACGGACAAAAGGTGATCTCATAAGCCTATTTTTTCAAAATTGAAAATAGGCTAAAAATAGATTTATAAATTCACTATAATCCATTGGATTACTAGTTTCGACTGTCAATTGAGCATCATCAAAACCCTTATGCTCAGGCTTTTAAGTCAATATCTATGATTGTGTGTGCAAAGATATTTACAATATATCTATATATTTAAAACACTAAGCTGATTGTTGTAACGACGAGATTGAGGGAACGGTAGAACCGATTCACTTCGTAGAGCAATCTATCGAAAGCTCTAGGCCAGTAGATTTGCAGAGTGTCTTTAAAATAAACAAATATGTTACCATATATTTTTAAATTTATAAACAAAACTGCAAAATAATTGGCTCAAGCGCATGAGCAGAATCACCTTGGTTAATGACTGACATGGCGGATGTCCACCGTGTTTTAATGTAGGCCTATTAGTTATTTATAAGAATTATAAAAGATGGGAATATTGATTATGAAGTTTCCACGATAGCATTTAAACCGGAATCGTATTATAAAAGACAGGAAATGTAGAACAACTTATACTGAGTGTGTATAATGCTTACCTAACTTAATATTACGCCATTTGACCAGTGATTTGGTAGCTCAGTGGATGCGTTGCGAACTCTGAATTTGTGCATCGTAAAATGGGAGGTGTTCGATCCCCACCTCCGCTATATATTTTTTACATCCGCATTCTTCTCTCTTAATATTGGTATTACGTAGACAAATCATGCTTAACTTTTAAAATTCCCCTAATGTAACGAATTCTCTTTAATAAAGAATAATATAAAATTTGTCGCCCCCGCGCTTGCGCACAATGTTTTTTTTTTTTTTTTTTTTTTTTTTTTTACACGAACGAAATATCGCATCCCACCGCGTCTTACTGAAATCTTTGTTTATGAGAATTAAAGAGGATCCCGAATATTATTTATGATGTTTCCACAATATACAATGAAATAGAATTATAAAATAAGGGATGTATTGGAGAACTTCAACAGTCAGTTGAGTGTGTATGCTGTTTAAGTACCTTAATATTGCACTTTCTGTCTATTGTCTGGGTATCTGAGGGCCAGTGTTAAAGTTTACGAATTTCATTATGCATCATCGAGGGAGTTCGAATCCCACCTCAGAAATTGTGCAAACATATTTTACTTTTATTATTCACGTGAAGTACGGTAAGGAATTCTCCACGATTTACGTTGCCATATACTTTAAAATAGTCGCCTCCGTAGCGTAGTGGTCAGCATTGTTAGCTGCCGCCCCGGAGGTCCTGGGTTCGATTCCCGGCTCTGCCACGAAATTTGAAAAGTGGTATGAGGACTGGAACGGGGTCTACTCAGCCTCGGGTGGCCCAAATGAGTAGAGGGGGTTCGATTCCCACCTCAGACATCCTCGAAGTGGTTCTCCGTGGTTTCCCACTTCGTCTTCGGGAAAAATGCCGGGATGGTTCCTACTTCAAGGCCACGACCGCCTCCTTTCCCCTTCCTTGCCTATCTATCCTAATCTTCCCCTCCTCCCTTCCCTCATGAGGCCCCTGTTCGCTTTGCAGGCGAGGCCGCCTGGGCGAGGTGCTGATCACACCTCACCAGTTGTATCCCCTCCGACCAGATGTTCCAAGCTCCAGGACACTGCCCATAGAGGCGGTAGTGGTGAGTTCCCTCGCTGAGTCCGTGGGAACCACCAACCTAGAGGGTAAATCGACTATATATATATATATATGTATATATATCTTCTTTATATATATAATTCTTCGACACGTGTGTATGTGACTGAACTCCTCCTAAACGACTGAACCGATTTTGATGGAATTTGGTATGTATATTAGGGTGGGTCCATGTATGGTTTAGATTCACAATCTGACCCGGTAGGTGGAATGAACACAATTTTAGAACCAAAATTTACACACAATTTTAGAACCACAATATACAGTCAAAAACAGTCGTCATGGAAACCACTAGCCTTGGCCTTCGTGAAAGCTGATGTCTTTGGACGGTTTATCTCTGCACGTTAGAGCCACCTGGTCGCAACCTGTGCAACTACCGCCATTACATACACTCCGCCCGTGGCGAAAAGTTGTGTTTTATACCAAAGGTGGCAGTGATGTCGAATTCTACTGTTTGTCTCTGCACGTTAGAGCGTTTCAAAGTCCCGTATGCATTCATATACCGTTCATCCCATTGCCATGAAACGTTGAGTGAGCTCCAGGGAAGGTGTTTGGCTTAGTAAATCCATTTTACAATAGATAGCGCACGAATAGATTCAACAAATGAGCGACGAAGCGCGAAGCGTTTCAAAAAGGTCCCGTATGCGTTCAAATACCATTCGTCCGATAGCGATGGAACTTGGGTGAGATGTTGTGTACACTCCAGGGAAGGCTTCTGGCTTAGTAAATCAATTTCACATTAGGTAGCGCATGACTAGATTCAACAAATGAGTGACGACGCGCGAAGCGTTTCAACTAAATCCCGTATAAGTTTATATTCCATTCATAGATTGAGATGAAACTTTGATGAGTTGTTGTGTACACTTAAGTAAAGGCTTCTAACTTAGTAATCCATTTCACAGGAGGTTGCACACGAGTAGATTCAACAAATGAGCGGCGACGTGCGAAGCGTTTCAAAAAAGTCCCGTATGCGTTCAAATACCATTCGTCCGATAGCGATGATACTTGGGTGAGATGTTGTGTACACTTACGTGAGGGTTTCTAACTTAGTAAATCCATTTTACAATAGGTAGCTCACGAGTAGATTCAACAAATGAGCAACGACGCGCGAACTTTTAATTAAAGTACCGTTTGCGTCCATATACCATTCATCCGATTGCAATGAAACTTGGGTGAGATGTTGTGTCCACTTACGTGAGGGTTTCTAACTTAGTAAATCCATTTCACTGGAGGTTCCGCTCGAGTAGATTCAACAAATGAGCGACGACGCGCGAAGCGTTTCAATAAGGTCCCGTATGCGTTCAAATACCATTCGACCGATTACGATGAAACTTGGGTGAGATGTTGTGTACACCCTACGGAAGGTTTCTGGCTTAATAAATCCATTTTACAATAGGTAGGGCACGAGTAGATTCAAGAAATGTGTGACGGCACGCGAATCATTTCAACAAAGTACCCTATGCGTCCCTATACCATTTACCCGATTGCAATGAAACTTTGGTGAATTGTTGTGTACACTCCAGGAAATGTTTCTGTCTTAGTAAATCCAGTTTTTAATAAGTAGCGCACGAGTAGATTCAACAAATGAGCGACGGTGCGCGAATCGTTTCCACAATGTCCCGTATGCGGTCATATATCATTCATCCGATTGCTATCAAACCTTGGTGAATCATTGAGTACACGCCAGAGAAGGTTTCAGGCTTAGTAAATCTATTTTACAATAGGTAGCGCATGAGTAGATTCAACAAATGAGTGACGGCACGCGAATCGTTTAAAGAAAATCACTTATGCGTTCATAAGTCATTCATCCGATTCCGATGAAACTTTGATGAGTTGTTGTGTACACGCCAGGGAAGGTGTTCAACTTGGTAAATCCATTTTACAATATTGGTAGCGCACGAGTAGATATAACAAATGAGTGACGACGCGCGAAGCGTTCCAACAAAATCCTGTATGAGTTCATATACTATTCATCGATTGCGATGAAACTTTGATGAGTTGTTGTGTACACTTACGTGAAGCTTTCTAACTTAGTAAATCCATTTCACAGTTGGTAGAGCACGAGTAGATTCAACAAATGAGTGACAGTGCACGAATTTCAACCAAATCACGTATGCGTTAAATGCCATTTATCCGTTTGCGATGAAACTTTGGAGGGTTGTTGTGCACGCTCCAACAAATGTTTCTAAATTAGTTAATTCAATTCACGATAGTTTAGAGGCAGTTAACAGAAATTGAAAAACATATTGTGTATCCAAAAGCACTTCAAGAAACAAAGTTACAACACTTTCTTTGATTGGCAGGACAACGTCTGCCGGGTCAGCTTGTATATATATATACTTTTAAATTATTAAATTAAAATGGCCACAATCGCCACGAGAGACAATTGGCCAACATAATTCATTTGATGGACTGGGACATCGTCGTAACTCAGCCCCATCTACTTTGTGTGTGTGTATAAAATGTTCTCTGATAAGCTGTGTTATTGTGATGGCTATATTGATGTGTGCATTTATAATTAAGGTGGGGAATGGGGAGTTGACGACAGAGACTTTAAGTTAGGAACTATTCCGGCATTTGCCTGGAGTTGAAATGAGAAACCACGGAAAACCACATCCGAGATTACTGAGGTGGGAATCGAACCTTGCTATTCTTAATTTTGCCTCAAGAGTGCACCCCGTTCCAGCACTCAGACCAGAATTACATTTCTTGGCAAAGAAGGGATCGAACCCGTAAACCGGGGTGATAGCTCAGAATGTAGTCTTAAGAGTGGGTTTCCCTGTGTTAATATGATTTTTGACATGCACTGAACATTTATAATTCTAAAACTCCCTCCATTACGGTGGCTGGTGAAGTGAGTCTATGCTCATTCCAGTAGTTGGCGAACTGATTCTACGCTCCCTTACATAATTTACTGTCATGGAAATGCAAAGGATTGTGCCTACAACAGGTGATGGAAATTGCTTATTTAGAGCAGTTTCGTGCTGTTTATTTCAAAACTAACAACCCAACCCGGCTTCGCCCGGGAGAATGCATTACGTGATAAGCTTTTTTTTTTCTCCAGTGTCAATGCACAACGACCAATATCCGTTTTACGTTTCGGCATGATGGGTTAAAATCACTGACTGGACTATTAGTTATATTATAATGGAGATGCATGTGCAACAAATTCTTGTCAGACATAATTTAAGAATGGCGACGTGCCTGAAACACAAATCCCCCTTCCGTCCATTCTTAACTTGGCTGTGAATTTTGCGGAACGAAAAGTTCACAGGCGAAATGAAGAAAACCCGAGTTGCATTTCCAGGGAAACTCCAAACACAACCACCCTTCTCAGAAGTCTTAACTCAACACGACTCAACGGTTTGCTGCTTGCTGTATCTGGGGCAATAGGCTCGCCCGCTAGCTATGCTGTAACAGGGATGATAGATTCGCCCTTAGATAGTTCGTAAACTGTTGCCTCAGTATTTTAATGGACATGGTTGGAAGAAATTAAAACGTAAAAACACTCATAGTGGGCGATGTATTGAAGATAGACATATGCTCTCCGGGACTTTTTTGTAGAACCTTTCATGCTGAACAATTCTTACACTCATAGTATTTAGATATTTTTAACAGTTTGCCCACGTAAGCTTACAAAGCACTCGGACGCCAGGTTTTTTTTTTAACTTTTCCACCGAAATCGTTACTGCTCGGCTTCCTTTGATCTTAAATAAATTATTTTCTACAGAACTCATCCTAGAGATATCCTTTACAGAATGGTGAAAACCGCATGAAAATCCATCCAGTGGTTGTCGAGTTTACCCGTAACATCCAAGAATCGGGGACTTAGTTTTATACTAAGTTGTTACGTTTTACGTTACGTCTTATATATATATAGTACGTGGACCATTCAAAGACAACATGCCAGTCTAACAATCTTATATTATTTACTCTCCAAAACTCTTATATAACAAGGAGGTTATATACAGGAAAACAAGGAGGTTATATACAGGGAACTCGCTACATCAGTCCTTCAGTTCTCCACATCCTCCCCACCTTGGTCTATCTCGAGAAGGGAGACCAGCTGTACGGGCCGACTTATCTTGGTCCCATTGGCCATCTGAAGGATGATGGTTCGCACCTTGCTGTCCCTGCCTGGTCGCCTTTCAGTTATTCGCGCCTTCTGCCACATATGTTTGGGTCGCAGGTCGTCCTGCAGGAGTACTATGTCTCCTTCTCGGCACTCCTTCGTCTGTCCATTTGGGCGGCGTACTTCGTGATAGCTTCTCAGATCGACAAGATACTCATTCCTCCATCTCTTGAGGAAGTACTCCTGTATTTTCTCTCTAAGTCTCCTCTCCTTCCTCAGGTCTATTTGGGTCGTGGGTTCGGAGACGTTGGGCAGGTTAGTCAGCCGTGCACCAGTCAGGAAATGACTTGGAGTCAGTGTCTCCGAGCCATCTTGGATTATGGGTCGGGAGTTAATGGCGGCTTCTACCTCCACCAACAGGGTTCGGAGTGCGTCCTCACTAATCAGAGCCTATCCCAATACCTTTCTTAGACATCTTTTCGTCGTACCCACCATTCTCTCCCACTAGCCTCCCCACTAAGCCGCCCGTGGGGCTATAAATTTCCACTGGACTCCGTTGTGGGCGAAGTGCTGGCTCGTTCGTGGGTCAGTGAGTACTTGGCTGATTTGTGTCATTTCTTTGTGTGCTGCCTGGAACGTTCTAGCGTTGTCTGAGTAAATAGTGGTTGGAAGTCCTCTTCGTCCCGCAAATCGTCTGAGAGCCATCAGAAACGTCTCCGTAGTCATGTCCAAAGCCAGCTAAAGGTGAAAGGCCCTTATAGTCGCACATGTGAAAAGAACAATATACGATTTCTGTACAAGATTCCCCACCTTAACGAGTAGTGGACCTGCAAAATCCACACCAGTAACTGCAAATGGTGTAGTATGTCGCACACGTTCTGGAGGCAACGGGGCTTCGATCTCGTTACCTTGTTGGCTTCTGGCGATCTTACACGGTAAGCACGTGTGGATGACCTTCTTGACAGTCTGGCGTGCCTTGAGGATCCAAAATTCTTCGCGTAATACAGAGAGAACTATTTGTACTCCAAGGTGGTGTAGCCTTATGTGAGTCTGGCGGATCAACAACTTAGTGAAGTGGTGTGCACCATCGAGTACTAGAGGATGTTTCTGCTGAATTGGCAGGTCTGCATGGTGTAGGCGCCCTCCAAATCGAATAAGGCCGTCCTGTAAGAAGGGGTTGTAGCGGGCAATCCTGGACTTCCCAGACAAGTTTCTATCTTTTGTCAGAGCGTCGTACTCTTCGGAAAAGCACTCACGTTGGACTGTGCGTACCCAGCACAATCGGGAAGCCTCTAATTCACGTGCAGTGAGATTCCCATAATTTTTTGTTTCCGACTGTCTGATGTTGTTCAAGAAGCGCAAAATCCAACCCATGATGTGCTGTATTTTCCAATAACTGCTGAATCTGGAAGCAATGATGAGAGGTTCCGTTGTAACGACATTAAGTGTTTGTTGATGCGTCTTGCGAGTCTCTGGAAGTGAGGCGTTAGGCACACTGCTGTGGGGCCAAGAGCTAGGATGATTGGCTAGCCATACAGGCCCGTGCCACCAAAGTGAGGAAGACTGTAGTGATTTCGAGGATATTCCTCGTGACAAGAGATCGGCTGGATTATCCTGGCTTGGGCAGTATCGGCACTGATCTGGATTCAGGATGCCTTGAATTTCCGTCTCTCAGTTGGAGATGAATGTCTTCCAACGGTTTGCATCGCTTTTAATCCAACCTAGAGCGACCATGGAGTCACTCCACAGAGTAGATGTGGTGACATTAAAGTCTGTTGCTTGGCAGAAATATCTCAGAAGACGGCAATCCACTATGATGGCCAGTAATTCTAGTTGTGGGAGTGTAACCTTCTTGACTGGAGACAGTCTATTTTTAGTGCAGACCAGGTGTATATAAGTGTTTACGTCGGTAGACGTTCGAACGTACAGTGCAGCTCCGTAAGCCCGCTCCAAAGCGTCGCAGAACACGTGGACATGTGAAGTCTCCGATGTTGACCTTGATAAACCAATCCGTCTTGGAATGACCACACTTGCCAGATCCGTGAGGCTGGTTATCCTCAGTTGCCATCGCAATGCAATGTCATGTGGAAGTATTTGGTCCCATTCTATGCCCCTACACCAGGTGTCTTGGAAGAGAACTTTTCCGACTATGGACACCGGTGAAAGTAATCCAAGAGGGTCGTAGAACTTTGCGGTCGTTTTAAATAGTTTTCGTTTTGTTCCTGGACGCTGCGAAAGGTTGTCAGTGATGTCTGTATTGTCGAAGAGTAGTGAATCTGATTCTGTGTCCCATCGTACACCTAGTACTCCGGTTTTCCTTTCCGTTTCACGTCCTTCGGCTCTCCATATACATTCCAATGGTCCAGAATGTGTTTCCCATTTTGACAACGGCATCCGTATCTTTCGTAGTAGACCTGTCACCTCTTAATATAAGGTGATATCTCTGTTGTCATCTTCAGCTCCCGCAACAAAGTCATCCATGAAAGTGCTTTGATCCATAAGTGCTGCTGCTGACGGGAACTGATCCTCGAATCTCGTTGCTAGTTCACGGAGAGTTGCAGACAGAAGAAAGGGACTGCTTGCAAGGCCGAATGGTAGACGAGTGGATCTATTGACGGTTATATCATCTCTTGCTTGCCATTTTCCAAGTTCGTCCTTCTCGACATTGAACCAGAAGAATCTTGTTAAATCTCGGTCTGCAGTATCCAGGCATAATTGAAGGAAAGCTTGAGTTCCATCTCCTACTATGGCTTTGCGGTAAGTCCGGAAGCGGATCAATGTGGACAGTATCTCTGGTAACAGTTTAGGGCCTGTTTCTAGAATATCATTGAGGGACGGTGCGTTTCCCTCGTGGGATGATGCGTCAAAGACGATCCTCCATTTCTCTGTGCCATTTCTCTCTTTCTTGATGACGTGATGAGGCAGATAAAATACGATATTAGTTGATTCCTCAAAAGGTATTGTTTCGACGTGTCCATTCTTAATATAATTCATCATTTCGGAATGGTACATATCGCGAAATTCATGATTTCTCTCAAATTTCTTCTGTAAGGAACTGAAGCGTTTTTCTGCATTGATACGATTTGAAAGTATGACAACACTCTCTCTTCTGGGTAGACACACCACTCTTTTACCATTTTCCATTCGGAATGAGACGTGAAATTCCTTCATTATTGCAGTGTCCTTGACAGTTAAAGTTCGTTCCTGATGCTCTCGAATGCCAAGCGTCTCTAAGTCCCAAAATCGTCGCATTTCATCATTCAAAGGCGACAATTCCTCAAATTCGTGGATGTGATTTACAGAAACATGATTGACTGATATGCCAGATTTGTTCCCTGTGAGTATCCAACCCAACTTTGAAGGGATAAGCTCCTGCGAGTCTGAGAGTCTAATCAGTGGACCATCTTCAACAATTTTCCAATATTGATCACCACCTATCAATATATCGGTAGATCACGTCCGTCGTCGGCATGATCTACTACCTTGAGTTTTCGAAATCGCGACAACGATTGAACGTCGGATGTTGGTGTGGGATGTGGCAAGTACTTGTTGGTACTTTATATGGCTGATATTGGTATAGTGATTGTTCCAGTACTAATTGTAAACTGAATTAGTCTACGAGTTCTGTCCCTGGACTGTGGCGGTTCGAATCATGAAACAACTAGATCTCTTTGTCCGATAACCTTAAGCTTAAGCTGTTTCACGAGATCTGCGCTAACAAAGCTTGATTGGCTACCGGCATCTGGTATGCAACGCGTCAGTTTCCTCTCACCAGTGGGACCGATAATGATAGCGCGGGCAGTTTGAAGATGGGTGAACCCTCGTGTTCCTACGTCGATCTTCGGCATACTAACATGTATTTTCCCTACAGTTACTCCCACTTTTTCTTTACAGATAGAAATGTGATGTTGTCCCTTACATGCAGCGCAGGATACGTTGTCCTTCTTATAGCAGTTCTTAATATTGTGACCTTTGTTTAGGCAAAGGAAGCATCTTTGAGAGTGTTTTAACTTCTCTGTCCTGGCCTGAAGTGCGACTACTTTTGTGCACTCTTTTGCCCAATGACCTTTGTTTTCACAGAAGATACAGAACGGCGTGATCGCTCTATTAATCCCTCGTGGCTTAGTACTAACTTGGAAAGAAGCTGCTGTTGGCGTGGAATGGGGCGTAATAGCGATACTGGCATCTCCCCTGATTTGCTGAATGTTAAGTGCTCCTTCCACCTCTTCACGGATGAATTCTATCAAAGACATCATATTGCCTTCGGAGATTTTGCTACGTTTTGCGTGGATCAGCCAACGTGTGCATATGTCTGCTGGAAATGATCGCAGAACTTTTGGGGCTATCACGTGTCCGTATACATTAATATCTTCCCCGAGTGTCTTGAGTGCTTGTACTCTTCGATGACACTCCAAGTACGTTGTGTTTAAATCGTCAGGGCTCTCTGAGATGGCGGGCTCTAAATTCTCCAGATAGTTAAGGTGGGCCTGGATTATTTTATCCTTGTCGCCGTAGCGTTCTGTAAGTAATGGCTTTGTCCGGGCGTACGTATCTGCGGTAATTGCTATGCCGTCAATAAGTTGCTTTGGTTCCCCCTTGTAAAAACCCTCGTAAGAGTACGTGCTTGCTAATGTCTGGAATGGTGGTATTATTATCAACTGATGCTTGAAATTGTTCCCAGAATCGAGACCAGGATTCTATGTCTCCTGAAAATGGTTATATACGTATTATCGGTAGTTTGACGTCTGGGATACGTGTGGGCTGAATATGTTGGTTTGGGCTAAGAGTGACCGTATGTATATTGGTTTCTTCTCGCTTCATTGCGAGTATTTGTTGTGCTTTGTGGATGGCGCGTGTTGCACTGTCAGTGTATTCTTCACAAGACCGGACATCTACTGCGTATTCTGTGTCATCTAGCAGACTATGTATCAGATCGTCAGTAGAGAGCAATGATTCTAAAATTGTCTAGAGTCTTTTTAGGATGTGTTCTATTTCATCATGATCTGTTGCACTATCATTTTGTTGTATAAAATTAACAATGCGTGTGACATTGGAGCGTTGAGTCGTGCCTTAGACCATAAATTCAATGCTCTAAGAGTCGTGCGTTTCCTTTTTAGAAGGTTAAGTTGTTCCCTTTCAGTCATTATGAAGGGATGAGTGAACTATCTTATTGGGGAACGGGTTTAATGTCTTTGCAATGCAAAGTTTAGCAGAGAGTTACGTGAATGGTCTGTAGATGGCACCACTTGTGAGACAATCGTTCGTGGGTTTAGTTATGCAGCAGAAAATAACCTCAACAAATCAATAGTAATGTATATTCGCTTATAGGATGCTACTGAATTAGTTAGTCATATCACAGAATGAAAAACTGTAGTACATATCGTGAGTCGTGAACTGTCCTAAAGCCGTTGAGTTATGTGAACTAGTGGCATTGTCCATTACGTCATGAAACACTACTTACGTACTTTCTTCCGAAATGTTTTAAGATCTTGTTAAATTGCAATTGCATTTAGCGTACGTATATATATTATTATACGTATATATATATATAGTACGTGGACCATTCAAAGACAACATGTCAGTCTAACAATCTTATATTATTTACTCTCCAAAACTCTTATATAACAAGGAGGTTATATACAGGAAAACAAGGAGGTTATATACAGGGAACTCGCTACATAAGTCCTTCAGTTCTCCACATAAGTAGAGATTATACGCCAATCAATATAATTTAATATAATATAATCCTCCTTCCGTCCAATGTAAATTGACTGTGAATTTTGCGGAACGAAAAGTTCACAGGCGAAATGAGAGTTACACTTCCAGGGAATGGCGAGGTGAATGAAACTCAAATCCCCCTTCCGTCCAATCTTAACTTGACTGTGTTTCACAGGCGAAATGAAGAAAACCCGAGTTACACTTCCAGGGAAACTCCAAACACAACCACCCTTCTTAGGAGTATTAACTCAACACGACTCAACGGTTTGCTGCTGGCTTCTATCTGGGGCAATAGGTTCGCCCGCTAGCTAGGCTGTAACAGAGATGATAGACTCGCCCTTAGCTAGCTCGTACTCTGTCGCCTCAGTAGTTGAATGGACATGTTTGGAAGAAATTAAAACGTAAAAACACTTATAGTGGGCGATGTATTGAAGATAGACATATGCTCTCGCGGACTTTTTTGTAGAACTTTTCATGCTGAACAATTCTTACACTCATAGTATTGAGATATTTTTAACGGTTTGCCCTGCTTAAGCTTACAAAGCGCTCGGACGCCAGTTTTTTTCGACTTTTCCTCTGATATCGTTACGGCTCGGCTTCTTTTGACCATAAATAAATTATTTTCTACAGAAATAATCCTCTAGATATCCTTTACAGAATGGTGGGTACCGCATCAAAATCCATCCAGTGGTCCCCGAGTTTACCCGTAACAAACACAAATCGGGGACTTTGTTTTATACTAAGTAGAGATGATGAACTTCATCGTAAGCTGCGTTTGCAAGCAAATTGCAAAAAATGTTGCTGGCAGGGATAATAATAAGGATTTTATTATTGGCGAACAGTCTCATCTAATTCTCATCAGCCTCCAACTTGAGAATGAAAGTCTCTGAGCATCATAGTATCAGTGAATATTATTGTTTATTGATTATTTGTTTAGAGTACATAACAATGAATCTAACCATGCTGTTGATTTTTTCAATAGAAGTATTATTTGACATTTAATATTTGGCGGCTGCGTTGATGCAGGCCGCTATAGTGTTTTTGAATATGACGTTAATTTGGGGAGAAATGCTACTATAAATAAACCCATTTGACAAAAAAGAACATTAGCTGCAAAAAATGAGAAATCGGAGAAAAATGCAAAGCCACTTTTAAAATCAAATATAAATATGCATTTTCAGAAGCAATTCCAGATAATATGCTATACAGTGCAGGGTCCTTAATGGGCAAATGTAAACATTGTTCTGCACTGTATTATTCTCTTGCGAGTAATCTACGTTTGGTTACTTTGACCTTTGCTGTTGTAATGGTAAAATTGATCTGACTAAATATAAAATATTAGACAGGCTGCAACAATTTTCCACTGGAGATGATATCTCAAGGAATTTCAGAGATAATCGGCCGTGCAACAATGCTATGGACTTCGTTTCATTTGGTACCGGTACCAATGTTACTGTGCCACATATATACGGTCCATAATGTTTTAAAATGCATGGAATTGCACAGCATCGCATTTCTTCGTTATATTCCAAAATTATAAGCGACGATTCTTGCGGCCAGTTGTATATTTTAGATTCTCCAGAAGCTAATCGAGTCAGATCTGCATATCAAGTGAATTCTTGCAAAACAATTTTTTTGCAAGAGCATATCAAAATCCAGTTGACGTTATTCGATTAGCTCGACTCATAATTTGGGATGGAGCCCCAATGGCAAACATTCATTCATTCATTAATGTGTGTGAACCTACTTCCAAAAGATACGTAACGACATTATTCCTTTTTGTGGGAAAGTTATTCTTTATGGAGACTTCAGGTCTGTCGCACGCTTCTCGCCAAACAGTTATTCAAAATTATATTAAATACTCCTCTCTCTTGCCCTTCTCTAAAAGACGCCACTTACATAAAAACACGCGATTGAAACCAGGTGAAATGGAATTTTCTGATTTTATGCTGCATGTTAACGGCGACTACTTCTCTATGGATGGTGATAATCAAGTGTTACTGAATTACCAGCCAAACTTGCAACGCATGAGTATATCGTGACTGAAACATTAGTTCTGCGAAGGATATAATAACTGTCTCGAAAGTTTGCATTCTTATATACCAATGGTTGGTTGGTTCCTTAGTTTAGGGGCTGCGACAATGCGGTCATGTAGCCCCGTGTACGTTGGGTGTATGTGTAGAATCTGTCTGATAACCGGTGTTAATAATTGTGATGGCTGTATTAGTGTGTGTTATCTGTGATTCAGGTAAGGTCTGCAGACGATCAAATTTTCAAGTACAGTAGTTCCTACTTTTGGTACCAAATGCTACCGTCCACGACATCTAGCTGCGGACTTGGCTACTAGATATCATCGCAGCCAGTACCTGGCGACGAACTTTGGAACTAATATAGCTTTATCAAATAATCTAACCTACAAATTTTGGCTTCACACAAATGTACTGTAGTTAGTGGAATATTCTTTTTCATGCCATACATCTAAGGCATAGGACCGCCGGATTTACTTTCCCTCCGATGGAAGGCATACTGAGGGATTCTTACACCAAAACATTAACAATGTAATGAAATCAACCTTCTATCCAGTAACTTAGTTCAAAAACATACACCAGCATTAACAGATTAAATGCTGAAGATGAAAGATTGCACTCTCGACATGCAACACACTGCTGGCCATGACTGAAAACTTGATGAGGAAAATTGAGTCCTTTACGTTTATTTCAGTTTCCTACATAATTCTTGAATTTCTTGGAATTAAATGATATGCCTCCAGATAGTCCAAACTCATAGCTATGCTCCTTATAAATCTGAACGTTTCTCAAGGACTCCTAAATGCAACCATATTGCTTGGATTTGGAAATAATAAGTGCAGTTAAAATTAGGCAGAGGGGTCTAATCCTTCGAATTGATTTAACACCATCCGAAAAAAAACACTACCACTTTCATTTAAGAGGCAACATTTTCCAATTCGCTTGGCATACTTTATCACAATCAATACTCAAGGGGAAACTCTGGAAAGAAAAATGTAATATTTGTCGCTCCAGCGCTTGCACACAATGGTTCTATTCCACCAGATAAATGGCGGATCCCGCCGCGTCTTACTGAGATCTTTGTCTATGAAATATTATTGTGGCTCTATGGCTCAAAATTTTAGAGTAAGTATATGTGGAGGCAAATCACTTAATGGGCAAAGAGCTATAATCCTTCGACTTGACTTAGCATCTTCCGATAACACTTTTCAATTTTCCAATTTCCAATTTCCAATTCGCTTGGCGTATTTTATCACAATCAATAAAGGTCTCATCAATATAGGTCTCTATTCGCCTCATCAAGGTTTCAGTCATGGTCAGTTGTATGTTGCGAAGTCGATTTTCGACGCCCATAAAGTTGAAACAGTGTCAACAAGTATTCGTTCAAAAAATCCTGTATAGGAGAATCCTTCAGTATTTTCCTAATAACCGTCATGTTTTGACGGGTATCAACTAGTACAATTTTAATTGCAGAAGTTCATTGTAAACTTGTGCAACTTGTCAGGATTTGTTAGTTTTAGGTGACTTGTGTTATGATAATGTTGGTGGTTATTGACTCTCAAGTTTACTTGTTTAGTGTGATAATCTGCCGCAGTCAGCTGGCATTTGAGGGTGCGCAAATGCGAGGGAACCGTGTCAGTAGATTTACTGGCACGTTAAAGACCCCCTTCGGGGCAAAATTCCAGCACCCCGGCGTCTCTAAAAGCCAGAGTAGTTAAAAGGGACGTAAAACCAATAACATTATTATTATTATTATTGTGATAATCTGTAATGGTTAGTTAATATTCTGTTTGGTGCTATTTTAGTTTGAAAGTGGATTAATGAACTTAGCTGGTTATTTGGTTGATGTAGTATTCGATCTTCTGCCACTGATCTCTTGCGCTGTCCATGAATGGATTTTTTCTTGTTTGGGCTTGTCACATCATTATCTGTTCTCTCCACATTGTCTGACCTCGCATTCCTGCCTTATCTTTATTCGAACCTTGAATGTAACATGTTTCTGTCCTTGCCAGGTCTACAGTAGAATCATCCTGATCTGGTGTATGCTAATGTATTCTGGACATCTTCAACTATTTAACACCAATCTCCGTCACGCATAAGCTAAAAAGCCCTCTTTGTAGTGCGTCCTGTCTATTGGGAGTGTCTTGAACTCTTTAATACTCCGCAAAAATCATAGTACTAGTACTGCACTACTCAAGGTCACGGATGACATAAGAAAGGCTATGGACAGTGGGCTAGTAACAATCCTAACACTGTTTGATTTCAGTAAAGCCTTTGATTCTGTTGACCATGACATATTACTCTCTTGTCTATTTAAAATTCATCTCTCCAAGAACAGTATCCAATGGATGGACTCTTATCTACGTAGACGTCAACAATGTGTTAAAATTAACTTAAATCAAATGTCTTCATGGCGTCCAGTTGAGAGAGGAGTCCCTCAGGGGTCAGTCCTTGGACCGCTCCTGTTTTCAATATATATAAACGACATTCCGTCATCAATCACTAAATGCAAACACCACCTATATGCTGATGATGTACAAATCTACCTGCATTCAGCACCAGAAAAACTATCGGAAGCAATCGGCACCTTTAATGAAGACTTAACTGAAATCTGTAACTGGACTCGCTTACATGGACTACGACTCAATGTGGCTAAAACCCAAGCAATCATAATCTCCCACCCGAAAATCCTCCTAAAACTAAAAAATGAACCCACATTACCAAAATTACGCTTGTGCGATTCCCCAATCGAATTCCGTGAGTCAGTTAAAGATCTAGGCGTTATTATAGATAAACATCTTTCCTGGACGCAGCACGTCTGTAATGTTTCCAGAAAAGTATTTTCCGCATTGAATTCACTTAGAAGATTCTGGAATATTTTCTCTCGTGTATTAAAGGATCGACTTGTTTCCTCCCTAATATTGCCTCATTTTGATTACTGCGATGTGGTATACAAAGATCTCACTGTTACTCTTAAAAACAAACTCCAACATGCACAAAATGCCTGTGTACGCTACATATTTAATTTACGGTACTATGACCATGTCACCCCCGCTTATGAGCAACTTAACTGGTTACGTCTAAATCAACGCCGCGACCTCCATTCTTTATGTATTCTTCAACAAATACTCTCAACTTCAACTCCAGCTTACCTGCACTCTCAGCTTCACCGCCTCTCGTACGAGCATACTCTTGGAACACGGTCAAAAAACGACACACTCTTGCTGATACCCATACACCGTACAGTACGCTATACCAACTCCTTCGTTGTTGCTACTGCACGACTGTGGAACAATCTGCCTCGCTCTGTCAGAGGAGCAACCCCGTCCAGCTTCAAGCAGCGTTGCCAGCAGTACATACTCACTAAGTAAATTAAAGTTGAACTCAACATTTATGCTTATATTCTTACGTCGTATTACATATATTCAAACTTTCCAATTCTCACTTTCTCATTTACTCTCTATTTAGATATCTAAATAACCTCCTTCAGTAAAGACTAATTATCTTCATCATCATCTTCATCACCATCATTAGTCTACTTTTTTTCAGTAGCCTATTTCCTTTACCTTACTGTAATTTTAAACTTACTCCTAAGTATCTTAGTTATTCACCCTAACAATGCAACAATTTACAGCCTACACCACCAAGCTATTCCAGTTTATATGTATTTTATACTGTATAAATATTGTAAAATTGTTAGATTTAAGTTGTATTTGTATTGTATATTATCAAGCTAATCCATTTCATATGTATTTTATATTATATCAATATTGTAATATTGTTAGATTTAAGTTGTATTTGTATTGTTCATCATTTATTATTTGTATAATCTGGTTAGATGGAAGAGAGGGCCCAATGGCCCTAATCTTGCCAGTCAAAATAAATCTATCTATCTATCTATCTATACTGCCATAATATAGACCAAGGTTTTATTGAAGATACGGTACACATCCTATTCTAATAATAAGTTTTCCTTTAATTTTGGCACGTTTTTTTCTAGCATGGCTTAACTGTTATGCAGTGTTTTCTACTAATAATGCAACAATATTGCATTTTCCTTCGTCTACTCAACTTGTAGTTGTTATTGTAATGTAATAAAGCAACACTGTTTTTGTATGTTGCAATTCTAGCTTTTTACCATCATCTCGGTAGAGTACTCGTAGGTCATTTCTGCATATTAGTTCACAATTCTAGTTTGGGGCATATTGCTTAAGTGTATCGTCATTTTCCCGTCCTGTAACCTTGTAGATATTAAAATAAATATATATTTTTGGGTGCTTAATGCTTTAGTAATTATCAGTAATAGTTGCCACAGTTTCTAATTTTTGCCATGCTTTTTGTTTTCGGAAGGCAGTGACCATTTGTGGGTTGGTTGGTTGGTTCCTCAGTTTAGGGGCTGCAACAACGCGGTCATGTAGCCCCGTGTACTTTGGGTGTGTGTAGAATCTCTTTGATAACCGGTGTTAATTGTGATGACTGTATTAGTGTGTGTTATCTGTTTTCAATTCAAGTGAGGACTGCAGACATTGAATTTTTTCAAGTACTTCCTACTTTTGCCCCCAAACACCACCATCAACGACTAGTAGTTCAGAACTTGTTTACCAGATGCCACCGCAGTAGGCTCCTGGCGGACGAACGTCGGAACCTAAGAGCGTTTGTCGAATGTTTAACCTATATATAATGTAGCTTAACACAGGTGTATTTAGTGGAAGGTTTATTAACATGCCATAAATCTATGACATGGTACCGCCGGCTTTACTTCCCCTCCAAAGGCATTTGTGGGTTTGGTAGTGTTTTGCAGACCTTGTATATTTGGATTTAATGATGCTCGCTTGGCACACGAATCATGTCATCCTAACTCTTCTGTAAACCATCTGGTTTGACTTTCAAACAGAGACAGAAGCAGGAAGTGAAATTGAGAGATCTTCTATTTCACTCCAAAGAAACATTATGGGTCGAATCTCCATGCCCTTGAAGAGAAAATACAATCCTTTCATAGCACAGAGAGTTTGCGTGCAAGACTGTGCTATGTCCACTCTTTTCTCAACCAGCCCTTCACTCCATATACTTTACATGGAAGGTTCTGTAGAGCAGTCCTCGCAATGACAATATACCATACGAGACTGCCAGGAACTTATGTTAGGGATGAGTTATATATACTGAATACTTTCTTGATATTCTCGAAGGGAAAACTTCTCATTTTAAGTGGAATATCTGTAAATTAATAAGTGTAATACGGCCTGATGGCCCTGAGTGGGCGGGGCACTTTAAGAGCATAATGATGCCCCTGGTTTGAAGTAATGAATCACGAGATTATTTCAGTCCCAGTGATACAACCAATTTACAAATCTAACAGAAAGTGTTACAATATTGTGGGGTTTTCAGTATGGTATACAGTATAATGTTTTTTACTTCAGTGGACATGTGAATGGCGTAGCAAATATAAATAAGATTCACTGACGAGCTCAGGATTTATTCTGAACTTAGATCTTTCTGTTTAAGACAACGATTCCAGTACAGGTGCAAAAGAAAATTATAGTAATACGGTAGTAACATAGGCAGAGCCTTCTAGTCACCAATAAATAATCGTTATCATTGGCACTGGTGTAAAATTGAGTCCGTATCAGGCATATACCCAGGGGCTGGTTAGGCAGATTCACTCTCCCTAAAAGACTAGGTTAGCACCTTGTCAACCCCTGCACCCTCTATATAGATAACCCTGAACCCAGTCCATACATATCCCCACAAAAAAGTATTTTCTGGATATGCTCCTGCTCAGTACTATCAAAAAAATAGTAATTCTAAGCTTTGTTGCTTGGTTTATTTGTGAAGTATCATGAGTAATAATTTTTATATTTTGCACTTTTCCAGAGATACAAAAGGACTTGTCAGGAGATGAGTAAGAAGAAGGACAACATTTCCAGCATTCCAAATTTATCACCCTTATCAATCGCTCACAAAACTTCAGGATCCAATATATATGGCTCTTTTGATAGTGTGTTTAATATATTATTGCCATTACAGTCTAGGGTTGGCCAAAGGAAGAGCACCTCTGATCTCAGTGATGATGCAAGTCAGAGCGATTTTGATAGCAATATAGATAAAAAGAGTTTCAAAATCAAGTTTGAAGTTTGTCAGTCCTGTGGAAGTGAAAGTGAAAATTGTGAGTGTACTGGGTGCGGAGATTTTGAAGAGTTCTCGTCGTTTCATGGGAATGAAGAAAGTAAAGCATTAGAATGTGAAAGTGACAGTACTGGATTTAAATATGAAATTATTGATGTCTATAATGAGGAACAGAAATATGACAGTCATACTTTAGACAATGAATTTTCATGTAGCAGTAAGATTATGTATGATGGAGACAACAGTAAACAAACAAAGGAAGGCTTGAGTAGAACCATCAAAGGAATGGATTGTTCATCAAAGACCGAGCTTTCATCTAATGGATCTGATACCGAACTCAAGGATAAGGTGAGTGATGCTCTGTGTATTAGGGATGGACTGATAAGGCTTTTTAATTTATTGAATTAATTATCTGTTGACGATGGCACCAGTTCCGATAATATTCATACTACTACTACTACCACCACCGTCACTACTACTACTGCTAGATCTTGACATCTGAGAGATATAGAATTATTGGAAGCATAGAAAAGAAAAATTGTCTTTGTATAATTGATTTTATTGGTCCTATTTTCCACATAAAGTATAAAATAAATAATAATAATGATGATGATAATAATAATAATAATAATAATAGAAACAGCAACAACTCTCTAGATCTGGATAGCCGGAGGTCTTGGGAGAGGGAGGGTTAATGTAGTGGTTATAAACAGTTTATATATAAAAGGAAGCTCGTAGTTTTATGTGACCCTAATTTTGTGATCACGAGCCATGGGACCTTCATTCTTACATGGTACCCGAACAACAGGACATGATATTTCACCTCACAAATCCCACATGCATTGATCGGGAATCGAACCTGAGCCACCTTGGTGTGAGGCAAGCCATTACACCATCATCATCATCATCATCATCATCATCATCATCATCATCATCATCTGGGTATCCTTCCAGTGGGCTGGGTAGGATTTTTATGGTCAATATGCCTCCATCGGTTCCTGTCATTATAGAGTTCCTCTCCTTCCACATCCTGCAGTGTTGTTCCTTTCTCGATCATCATTATCATCATCATCATATCCCAGCTCCAGTTTCCCAGCTGTGGTATACAAGCGCTCGCCATTTCTTTCGGTAGGAGTAGAGTTGCTGTTCTTCTACATCTTCCCATTTCACATTCAGTTTGTTGACCTCAGACTTCACTGTGTCTATCCATCGATTTCTTGGCCTTCCTACCGGTCCCCTCCCTCTCACTTCTCTGTTGAAATACTTTCTTTCTGTCCATTCTCATGACGTGACCAAACCACTGTAATCTGCGTCTTCCTAGGAGTTCAGTGACAGATATTTTGATACCAACTTCCTGCCTGTTAATTTCATTCCTAATCTTATCTTACCTGGTCCTCTGGTTCATTGTTCTGATGAATTTCATTTCTGTTGCCTGGATTTTACTATTAGCCTTGTTGAGTAGGGTACATGTTTCAAGTCCATAAGTGAGAATTGGAATAAAGTAGGTATGGAACATGCTTAATTTTGCTTTCTGGGGTATTTTGTCATCACATAGTAGATTTCTCACTTGACTATAAAAAGGAGAAGCTCTTTGGAGGATCTCTTGCTTTATAGAATTGTCCTTTGAGACAACACTTCCAAGGTACTTCAAGTTAGAAACAGATTGCAGCCGAGTTCCCTTCTAGAAAGATGTTGAAACATGAGCCGTTCCTGTTGATAGCCATTTCAACTGTTTTTGTTTGACTGATCTTAAGTCCAAATTCTTTAAACTTTTCGTTCCAAAAGTTTAGTTCTCCTGCACTTCTGTTTCTGTTTCTCCCCATATCAACACATCATCTGCAAATACCAGTGTGTTAGGCTCATTGTAATTTTCTTTGACAGATTTTAAGATACGATCCATGGACATGGTGACGATGAACAGGAGTGGTGACAAAGCACTTTCCTGTTGGACTCCTCTTCTTGTTTCAAACCAATTTGATCTACCGTCCCCTACTTGAACACAGCTTAGGCACTTTTGGTAAAGCATCTTTACTTTATCAATTAGGAATTTTGAAACAATTATACTCTCCAGGCATTCCCAGATTTTCGTCCTCGGGACACTGTCGTAGGCCTTTTTGATATCCATAAAAACCATTACCAAGTTCTTCCCATGTTCCCAGTACTTCTCTGATAGCATTCTCACAGCGAATATGAGGTCTACAGTACTTCGGTCCTTCCAGAAGCCACATTGTTCCTCCTCTAAGAGTGGTTCTATCATTGTCCTGAGTCTTTTCTCAATTATCTTCTCCAAATCCTTGAGTGTATGAGAAAGTAGAGTGATACCTCTGTAATTCCCACATTTCCTCTTATTTCCCTTTTTATGTATAGGAATTATGATGCCTTTCATCCAGTCTTCTGGTATCCTGTTCTCAGTCCAGATGACAGAGAATACTCTGTATAACCACTGTATACCCGGTGCTCCAGCTGCCTTGATCATGTCAGTGGTGAGTTCATCAAATCCTGAAGACTTTCTATTTCTCATACTTTTAAGTGCAGACTCTACTTCCAGCCAAGTTAACTGGTGCGCTTCATCCCTAACATTTAGGATACAGTCTGCAGTGCTAATGTTGTAAAAAAATTCTCCATTTAATAAAGTGTTGAAGTAGTTCTTAATTTCATCTCTGATGCCTTGATCAGTCGTCACCAGGTTCCCATTATCTGCTTCCAGTGCAAGGATGCTGCCATGCTCACTTCTTCTATTCTTGATTCCTTTGTAAAGCATTTTCTTATTGCCTTCACAGTCTTCTGTCAACCTGGTGGCGAACTCAAGCCAACACATTTTTTTTTCTTCCTGTACCAGTCGCTAAAGAAACAATTTCTTGTTCTGATACTCCTGTGCTAGTTGCTCAATTTCATCTTCTTTGCTTTGCATAGTCTAAATTGTTCTTAGATATGTATCTTTCTTACACAGCAGTTTTCACCCTGTCATTCCACCTTGGTGTTACTTTCACCCTGCTAATTGCCCTAGTCTTTCCACTATAGTGATTCAGCTTCTGAAACCAGTGTATTCTTAAATGACACCCACTCTTCCTCAACCCCTCCTTCATCATTGTTCTCGATAAGACCTGTATTTACATGGTCCAGCCACCTCCTTCTTGGACGTCCAACAGGTCTCCTTTCAGGTATCGCCATTTCCAAGTACTGTCTGGGGATACTATTGTCTTCCATCCTCTGCACATGCCCAAACCATTTCAACCGTGCAATGCGTAGTCTTTTTTCCATCGTTGCATGTCATTCCTAATGCACTCATTTTTATTTCTGTCTCTTCTTGTTTTTCTTGTTTTTTTTTGCACAGCCAATCGTAAAAATTTCATTTCGCATGCTTGCAGTTTGCTGATGTCTCTTTTCAATAGCACACAGGTCTCCAACCCATATGTCATAATTGGTAGGAGGTAAGATTTGAACATTGTGTGTTTGGCTTTTACAGGGACTGCTTTGTTCCACACTAGGTTTCGCACCTGATGGAAGAACGTGGAACATTTTGTCACTCTGTTCTGGATTTCCAATTTAGCACTCCCGTGGTTCGATACAATATTTCCGAGATAATTGAAGCTTTCTACACATTCAATTCTCTCTCCATCAAGTTTTAGGTCACATTCTCTGGGTGTTCTACTCAATTCCATTGCTACTGTTTTCTTCTTACTCACAGTTAATTTATACTCTTTAAATTTGTTGACCCGGGAATCTAATTTCCTTTGGACTTCTTGCACCGTTTCTCCCCAAATAGCAACATTATCTGCAAACACTAATGCATTCAAATCTCTAGGTTCTGTAGCTTTAATTTCCCTAATAACCACATCCATGAGTGCAATGAAAAGTAGGGGAGATAATGCACTTCCCTGTTGTACACCTCTCTTTGTTTGGAACCAAACATATCTACCATTACCTATTTGTACACTCAGGGGAGGACGAGAAGGGCGACCGCCCAGAGCTCCGTGGTCCGGGGGGCCCTAAGCCTTGGATATTTTAATGTAATTAATTAATTATACTTTTGAAACTAATTTATAAATCTTTTTTTTTCAGTGCAGCTATGACCTCCGTTGACCGTTTGGCAAGTTTAGATTTCAGTGAAATAATAGAAGACATCAGCCGGAAAAAAGTAGCAAAGTAATATTTTAATATTTCATAGTTTACATAATCTTCTTCAACGGGACTTGAAGGTTTATTTGATATTTTTTTAATTTCCTATTGTTGTGGGCCCCACCTTATAATATCGCCCAGGGCCCCGCAAGGCCTGGATCCACCACTGTGTACTCTACTTTCACAGTTTTCATATAGCAATTGGATCTTACGAATTAGAGAATTTGGGGCCTCTAATTTATGAGACATTTCCATACTTTGCACCTTGGAACACTGTCACATGTTGTTTGAGTCTTCAGTCTTTTGACTGGTTTGATGCAGCCCTCCATGCCTTCCTGTCCTGAGCTAATCGTTTCATCTCTACATAACTACCACACCCTACATCTGAGGCAATCTGTTTAACATATTCTAACCTTGGTCTACCCCTACAGTTCTTGTACTCGACCCTTCCTTCCATAACTAAGCTTGCTATTCCTGGGTGTCTTAGTATGTGTCCTACCAACCTATCTCTTCTCTTCATTAGCAGTCGCCAGAAACATCTCTCCTCTCCCACTCGTCTTAATACCTCTATGTTTGTAACCCTATCTACCCATCTGATCTTCAACATTCTCCTGTAACACCACATTTCAAATGCTTCTATTCTCCTCTTTTCTGCTGCACCAATAGTCCAAGTTTCACTTCCATAGAGCGCCACGCTCCAGACAAAGGCTTTCAAAAATGACTTCCTAATACCTAAATCTATATTCGATGTCAGCAGATTCCTTTTTTGTAGAAAAGCTTTCTTTGCCTGAGCCAACCTACTTTTTATATCCTCTTTGCTTCGTCCATCACTGGTTATTCTACTACCTAAGTAACAGAAGTTTTCTACTTCCTTCAGCTTTTCACCTGTTAATTTGATCTCCATAGAGGTTTCTGATTTATTTCGGCTGCATTCCAGTATTTTTGTTTTACATTTATTAATTTTCATCATGAATTCTTTCTGTAAGACGGAGTCCATACCATTCAAAAACTCATTCAAATCCTCAGGCTTGTCGGCCAAGATGACGATGTCATCAGCAAATCTCAGAGTTGAAATTATTTCTCCTTGAATCTTCACTCCCACTTTAAATTTTTCTCTAATTTCCTTCATTGCTTGTTCAATGTAAAGATTGAAAAGTATGGGTGATAAGTTGCAGCCTTGCCTTACACCTTTCTGAACACCAGCTTCTCTCTCATGTCCTTCAGCTCGAATGACTGCTGTCTGGTTTCTGTATAGATTGTATATCACCCTCCTATCTCTGTACTTTATTCCAATCGATTTCAAAATGTCAAACAATTTAGTCCAATCAACGTTATCAAAAGCCTTTTCTAAGTCTACAAAAGCCATGAACGTTCTCTTATCTTTCCTTATTCTACCTTCCAAAATCAGCCTAAGACTTAGTACAGCTTCCCTTGTTCCTACATTTCTCCTGAAACCAAACTGGTCTTCACCCAACTCCGTTTCTATCTGGCTTTCAATCCTCTTGTAAATTATCCTAGACAGGATCTTTGAAGCATGAGTAATCAAGCTGATTGTACGGTAATCTTCACATCTGACAGCTCCCACTTTCTTTGGTATAGGGATGATTACATTCTTCTTGAAATCAGGGGGTACCTCACCTGTCTCATAAATCCTACACACCAAGTGAAATAACCTGATCAGACCTTCATCTCCTATGCAGCGTAGCAACTCAATCGGTATATCATCTATGCCTGGTGATTTGTTCCTGCTTAAGTCTTCCAAAGCTCTATCAAATTCTGATCTCAATATTAAATCTCCTTTTGCATCCTCATCAATTTCCTCCTCCCTTTCCATTACATGATTCTCAATCTCCTTTCCCTTATACAAACTCTCTATGTAAGCTTTCCATCTCTCAACCTTTTCTTCCCTATCTGTTAGAGGCTTTCCATTTGTGTCCTTAATATTACAGCACTTAGTCTTCTTTTCCCCAAAAGTATTCTTAATCCTTCGATAAGCTGTGTCTACTTTACCTAATTTCAGACAATTTTCTATACCTGCACATTTCTCTGTCACAAGCCTTTTCTATATCTAGGAACACTACTATCAGATCTTTCCCTTTTCCCCAGTACTTTTCCATAAGTTATCTAATGGCAAAAACTAGGTCTATTGTTCCTCTGTTGCCTCTGCAGCCATGTTGTTCTTCTTCAAACTGATGTTCTATCCTTGTTATGAAATCCGGATCTAAAGATCCTATAGGCTTTCATATAGCCGTGGTATGTGGGAAAAAGTCTGTCTGTATGTATGTGCGTGACGCTTTTGCGTTTAGCAAAGTACAGGTCGCAATTTTCAAGATATCGAGCTGAAATTTGGTACGGTGAAAGAGTTGGGGCCTGTGACGAACCCTATTGTTGGGCGTTAAAATAGGTGCAGGGCCGGATCATTTTTGGGGGCCCTGAATTTCAAACTTTTTTTTGGAATCGATATATCTCGGGAACGGATGGTCGTATCGAAAAATGTTAAATGTATAGGTGTAAGATCTCCGCGGTATGCAACGTTTTTACTCAAAACGATTTTTTGATATCTCTCACCGTTTTCTTTTTTTGGGGCCCTGAAAATGTCCATTGTGCGTGACATTTTTGCGTTAAGCAAAGTACAGGTCGCAATTTTCAAGATATCGAGCAGAAATTTGGTACGGTGAAAGAGTTGGGGCCTGTGACGAACCCTATTGTTGGGCGTTAAAATCGGTGCAGGGCCGGATCTTATTTGGGGGCCCTGAATTTCAAACTGTTTTTTGGAATCGATATATCTCGGGAACGGTTGGTCGTATCGAAAAATGTTAAATGTATAGGTGTAAGATCTCCGCGGTATGCAACATTTTTACTCAAAACGATTTTTTGATATCTCTCACCGTTTTCTTTTTTTGGGGCCCTGAAAATGTCCATTGTGCGTGACATTTTTGCGTTAAGCAAAGTACAGGTCGCAATTTTCAAGATATCGAGCTGAAATTTGGTACGGTGAAAGAGTTGGGGCCTGTGACGAACCCTATTGTTGGGCGTTAAAATCGGTGCAGGGCCGGATCTTTTTTGGGGGCCCTGAATTTCAAACTGTTTTTTGGAATCGATATATCTCGGAAACGGTTGGTTGTATCGAAAAATGTTAAACGTATAGGTGTAAGATCTCCACGGTGTGCAACTTTTTTACTCAAAACGATTTTTTGATATCTCTCACCGTTTTCTTTTTTTGGGGCCTTGAAAATTGTCCATTGTGCGTGACATTTTTGCGTTTAGCAAAGTACAAGTCGCAATTTTCAAGATATCGAGCTGAAATTTGGTACGGTGAAAGAGTAGGGTCCTGTGAGGAAACCTGTTGTCGGGCGTTAAAATCGGTGCAGGGCCGGATCTTTTTTGGGGGCCCTGAATTTCATTTTTTTTTTGGAATCGATATATCTCGGAAACGGTTGATCGTATCAAAAATGTTAAAGGTATAGGTGTAAGACCTCCGCGGTATGCAACTTTTTTACTCACAACGATATTTTGATATCTCTCACCGTTTTCTCTTTTTGGGGCCCTGAAAATGTCCATTGTGCGTGACATTTTTGCGTTTAACCAAGAACTGGTCGCAATTTTCAAGATATTAAGCTGAAATTTGGTACGGTCAAAGAGTTAGTGACTGTGACGAATCCTATTGTTGGGCGTTAAAATCAGTGCAGGGCCGGATCTTTTTTGGGGGCCCTGAATTTCAATTTTTTATTTGGAATCGATATATCTCGGAAACGGTTGGTCGTATCGAAAAATGTTAAATGTATAGTTGTAAGATCTCCGCGGTATGCAACTTTTTTACTCGAAATCATTTTTTGATATCTCTCACCGTTTTATTTTTTTGGGGCCCTGAAAGTGTCCATTGTGCGTGACATTTTTGCGTTTAGCTAAGTACTGGTCGCCATTTTCAAGATATTAAGTTGAAATTTGGTACGGTGAAAGAGTTAGTGACTGTGACGTATCCTATTGTTGGGCGTTAAAATCGGTTCAGGGTCGGATCTTTTTTGGGGGCCCTGAATTTCAATTGTTTTTTTGGAATCGATATATCTCGGAAACGGTTGATCGTATCGAAAAATGTTAAATGTATAGGTGTAAGATCTCCGCGGTATGCAACTTTTTTACTCATAATGATTTTTTGATATCTCTCATCGTTTTCCTTTTTGGGGCCCTGAATATGTCCATTGTGCGTGACATATTTGGGGTTAGCGAAGTACAGGCCGCAATTTTCAAGATATTAAGCTGAAATTTGGTACGGTTAAAGAAGTTAAATAGCGTATTTATAGATGTAAGATATAGTCCATTTCCGAGGACTTCCGGCTTTCATAACCATGTGATGGTGTCAGCATTGCCTAGAATAAATTTTTATAATTGTCCTACATTTCCACGCAATCAGGTCGATGGTCCGAAATGCAATTCCGCATGCCTTGCCGCGAACCAAGTTGTTGTTTGAGATTATTACCCCTCTTGCTCGCCGCTATCTTGCCGCACCTTCTTATCCAAAGCAGGTCGTGCTGCGTGGACTCCTCCTTGTTATGAAAGCCGGATCTAAAGATCCTATAGGCTTTCATATAGCCGTGGTAGGATTTTTCGAGATCTCGGAAACTAAGCGTCGCCCACGGTTCAAACCTATACCAATCGAATCAGAGTCGAAAAAAAAAAAAAATTCAAAAAAAGTCTGTCTGTATGTATGTATGTATGTATGTATGTACGTATGTGCGTGACGTTTTTGCGTTTAGCAAAGTACAGGTCGCAATTTTCAAGATATCGAGCTGAAATTTGGTACGGTGAAAGAGTTTGGGCCTGTGACGAACCCTATTGTTGAGCGTTAAAATCAGTCCAGGGCCGGACCTTTTTTTGGGACCCTGAATTTCATCCTATTTTTTTGAATCGATATATCTCGGAAACGGCTGGTCGTATCGAAAAAAGTTAAATCAAAGGGTGTAAGATCTCGGCGGTATGCAACTTTTTTATTCCTAATTATTTTTTGATATCTCTCACCGTTTTCTTTTTTTGGGGCCCTGAAAATGTCCATTGTGCGTGACATATTTGGGTTTAGCGAAGTACAGGTCGCAATTTTCAAGATATCGAGCTGAAATTTGGTACGGTGAAAGAGTTAGTGACTGTGACGAACTCTTTTATTGGGCGTTAAAACCGGTGCAGGGACGGATCTTTTTGGGGGGCCCTGAATTTCTAACTGTTTTTTGGAATCGATATATCTCGGAAACGGTTGGTCGTATCGAAAAATGTTAAATGTACAGGTGTAAGATCTCCGCGGTATGCAACTTTTTTACTCAAAACGATTTTTAGATATCTCTCACCGTTTTCTTTTTTTGGGGCCCTGAAAATGTCCATTGTGCGTGACATTTTTGCGTTTAGCTATGTACTGCTCGCAATTTTCAAGATATTAAGCTGAAATTTGGTACGTTGAAAGAGTTAGTGACTGTGACGAATCCTGTTATTGGGCGTTAAGATCGGTGCAGGGCCGGATCTTCTTTGGGGGCCCTGAATTTCAATTTTTTTTTGGAATCGATATATCTCGGAAACGGTTGATCGTATCGAAAAATGTTAAAGGTATAGGTGTAAGATCTCCGCAGTATGCAACTTTTTTACTCAAAACTATTTTTTGATATCTCTCACCGTTTTCTTTTTTTGGGGCCCTGAAAATGTCCATTGGGTGTGACATTTTTGCGTTTAGCTAAGTACTGATCGCAATTTTCAAGATATTAAGCTGAAATTTGGTACGGTGAAAGAGTTAGCGACTGTGATGAATCCTGATGTTGGGCGTTAAAATCGGTGCAGGGCCGGATCTTTTTTGGGGGCCCTGAATTTCAAACTTATTTTTGGAATCGATATATCTCGGAAACGGTTGGTCGTATCGAAAAACGTTAAAGGTACAGGTGTAAGATCTCCGCGGTATGCAACTTTTTTACTAATAATAATTTTTTGATATCTCTCACCCTTTTCCATTTTGGGGCCCTGAAGATGTCCAGTGTGCGTGACATATTTGGGTATAGCGAAGTACAGGTCGCAATTTTCAAGATATCGAACTGAAATTTGGTGCGGTGAAAGAGTTAGACCCTGTGAGGAAACCAATAGTCGGGCGTTAAAGACAGTAAAGGGCCGAATCTTTTTGGGGGGCCCTGAATTTCAAACATGTTTTTGAATCGATATATCCCGGAAACGGTTGGTCGTATCGAAAAACGTTAAATCTACAGGTGTAAGATCTCTGCGGTATGCAACTTTTTTACTCAAAACGATTTTTTGATATCTCTCACCGTTTTCTTTTTATGGGGGCCCTGAAAATGTCCATTGTGCGTGACATTTTTGCGTTTAGCTAAGTACTGGTCGCAATTTTCAAGATATTAAGCTGAAATTTGGTACGGTGAAAGAGTTAGTGACTGTGACGAATCCTATTGTTGTGCGTTAAAATCGGTGCAGGGCCAGATCTTTTTTGTGGGGCCCTGAATTTCAAACTTTATTTTGGAATAGATATATTTCGGAAACGGTTGATCGTATCGAAAAATGTTAAAGGTATAGGTGTAAGATCTCCGCGGTATGCAACTTTTTTACTCAAAACGATTTTTTGATATCTCTCACCGTTTTCTTTTTTGGGGCCCTGAAGTTGTGCGTATGTGCGTGACGTATTTGGGTTTAGCAAAGTACAGGTCGCAATTTTCAAGATATCAAGCTGTAATTTGGAGCGGTAAAAGAGCTAGAGCCTATGAGGATCCCTATTTTTCGGCGTTAAAATCGGTGCAGGGCTGTATCTTTTTTCGGGGCCCTGAATTTGAAACTCTTTTGGAATCGATATATCTCGGAGACGGTTGGTCATATCGAAAAAAGTTAAATACACAAGTGTTAAATCTCCGCGGTATGCAACGATCTTACCCATAACGATTTTTTGATATCTCTCAGCGTTGTCTTTCTTGGGGGCCCTGAAAATGTACGTATGTGCGTGGCTTTTTTACGTTTAGCAAACTAGAGGTCGGAATTTTCAAGATATCGAGCTGAAATGTGTCACGGGGAAAGAAATTGGGCCTGTCAGGAACTCTCTTGTCGGGCGTTAAAATTGGTGCATGGCCGGACCATTCTTTGGGGCCCTGAATTTCATCCTTTTTTTTTTTACCCCTGATGATGTTTTGATATCTCTCACCGTTTTCCTTTTCTGGAGCCCCGAATGTCATCCTTTTTTTCGAACTGTTATATCTGGGAAACGGTTGGCCGTATCTAACAAAGTTAAATCTACAGGTGTAAGATCTCAGTGATTTGCAACTTTTCTACCCCTATGATATTTTGATATCTCTCACCGTTTTGATGTTATTAAATGTTTTGCTTTTCGAAAAAAAAAAATGGAGCCCAAATGTATATAACATCTGGTAAAAATTCAACTTATGGTCTAATTAAATTCTACGGAAATTTATCTATAATTACTCGTTTTAACCTTTTCAATAAGTTGAATCATGTATTTACAGCAGTAAGATATTTTCCACTTCCGAGGACGTCCGGCTTTCATAACCATGTGATGGTGTCAGCATTGCCTAGAATAACATTTTATAATTTTCCTACATTTCCTTGCAATCGGGTCGAAGGTCCGAAATGCAAATCCGCAGGCCTTGCCACCAACGAAGTTGTTGTTTGAGATTATAACCCCTCTTGCTGGCCCCTTGCTGCTGCGCCACCGTCTCATCAAAAGCAGGTCGTGCTGCGTGGACTCCTACTTGTTATGAAAGCCGGATCTAAAGATCCTATAGGCTTTCATATAGCCGTGGTAGGATTTTTCGAGATCTCGGAAACTAAGCGTCGCCCACGGTTCAAACCTATACCAATCGAATCAGAGTCGAAATTTTTTTTTTCAAAAAAAGTCTGTCTGTCTGTATGTATGTATGTATGTATGTATGTATGTATGTATGTGCGTGACGTTTTTGCGTTTAGCAAAGTACAGGTCGCAATTTTCAAGATATCGAGCTGACATTTGGTACGGTAAAAAAGTTTGGGCCTGTGACGAACCCTATTGTTGGGCGTTAAAATCGGTCCAGGGCCGGACCTTTTTTTGGGGCCCTGAATTTCATCCTATTTTTTTGAATAGATATATCTCGGAAACGGCTGGTCGTATCGAAAAAAGTTAAATATACGGGTGTAAGATCTCGGCGGTATGCAACTTTTTTATTCTTAATGATTTTTTGATATCTCTCACCGTTTTCTTTTTTTGGGGCCCTGAAAATGTCCATTGTGCGTGACATATTTGGGTTTAGCGAAGTACAGGTCGCAATTTTCAAGATATCGAGCTGAAATTTGGTACGGTGAAAGAGTTAGTGACTGTGACGAACTCTTTTGTTGGGCGTTAAAACCGGTGCAGGGACGGATCTTTTTTGGGGGCCCTGAATTTCTAACTTTTTTTGAATCGATATATCTCGGAAACGGTTGGTCGTATCGAAAAATGTTAAATGTACAGGTGTAAGATCTCCGCGGTATGCAACTTTTTTACTCAAAACGATTTTTAGATATCTCTCACCGTTTTCTTTTTTTGGGGCCCTGAAAATGTCCATTGTGCGTGACATTTTTGCGTTTAGCTATGTACTGGTCGCAATTTTCAAGATATTAAGCTGAAAGTTGGTACGGTGAAAGAGTTAGTGACTGTGACGAATCCTGTTATTGGGCGTTAAGATCGGTGCAGGGCCGGATCTTCTTTGGGGGCCCTGAATTTCAAACTTTTTTTTGGAATCGATATATCTCGGAAACGGTTGATCGTATCGACAAATGTTAAAGGTACAGGTGTAAGATCTCCGCGGTATGCAACTTTTTTACTCAAAACTATTTTTTGATATCTCTCACCGTTTTCTTTTTTTGGGGCCCTGAAAATGTCCATTGGGTGTGACATTTTTGCGTTTAGCTAAGTACTGATCGCAATTTTCAAGATATTAAGCTGAAATTTGGTACGGTGAAAGAGTTAGTGACTGTGACGAATCCTATTGTTGGGCATTAAAATCGGTGCAGGGCCGGATCTTTTTTGGGGCCCTGAATTTCTAACTGTATTTTGGAATCGATATATCTCGGAAACGGTTGGTCGTATCGAATAATGTTAAATGTACAGGTGTAAGAATTCCGCGGTATGCAACTTTTTTACTCAAAGCGATTTTTTGATATCTCTCACCGTTTTCTTTTTTTGGGGCCCTGAAAATGTCCATTGTGCGTGACTTTTTTAGGTTTAGCTAAGTACTGGTCGCCATTTTCAAGATATTAAGCTGAAATTTGGTACGGTGAAAGAGTTAGACCCTGTGAGGAAACCAATAGTCGGGCGTTAAAGACAGTAAAGGGCCAAATCTTTTTTGGGGGCCCTGAATTTCAAACATTTTTTTGAATCGATATATCTCGGAAACGGTTGGTCGTATCGAAAAACGTTAAATCTACAGGTGTAAGATCTCCGCGGTATGCCACTTTTTTACTCAAAACGATTTTTTGATATCTCTCAACGTTTTTTTGGGGGGGGGGGCCCTGAAAATGTCCATTGTGCGTGACTTTTTTGCGTTTAGCTAAGTACTGGTCGCAATTTTCAAGATATTAAGCTGATATTTGCTACTGTGAAAGAGTTAGTGACTGTGACGAATCCTATTGTTTTGCGTTAAAATCGGTGAAGGGCCGGATCTTTTTTGTGGGGCCCTGAATTTCAAACTTATTTTTGGAATCGATATATTTCGGAAACGGTTGATCGTATCGAAAAATGTTAAAGGTATATGTGTAAGATCTCCGCGGTATGCAACTTTTTTACTCAAAACGATTTTTTGATATCTCTCACCGTTTTCTTTTTTTGGGGCCCTGAAGTTGTGCGTATGTGCGTGACGTTTTTGGGTTTAGCAAAGTACAGGTCGCAATTTTCAAGATATCAAGCCGTAATTTGGAGCGGTAAAAGAGCTAGAGCCTATGAGGAACAATATTTTTCGGCGTTAAAATCGGTGCAGGGCTGTATCTTTTTTCGGGGCCCTGAATTTGAAACTCTTTTGGAATCGATATATCTCGGAGTCTGTTGGTCATATCGAAAAAAGTTAAATACACAAGTGTTAAATCTCCGCGGTATGCAACGATCTTACCCATAACGATTTTTTGATATCTCTCAGCGTTGTCTTTCTTGGGGGCCCTGAAAATGTACGTATGTGCGTGACTTTTTTACGTTTAGCAAACTAGAGGTCGGAATTTTCAAGATATCGAGCTGAAATGTGTCACGGGGAAAGAAATTGGGCCTGTCAGGAACTCTCTTGTCGGGCGTTAAAATTGGTGCATGGCCGGACCATTCTTTGGGGCCTGAATTTCATCCTTTTTTTTTTACCCCTGATGATGTTTTGCTATCTCTCACCGTTTTCCTTTTCTGGAGCCCCGAATGTCATCCTTTTTTTCGAACTGTTATATCTGGGAAACGGTTGGCCGTATCTAACAAAGTTAAATCTACAGGTGTAAGATCTCAGTGGTTAGCAACTTTTTCAACCCTTAAGATTTTTTGATATCTCTCACCGATTTGATTTTCTGCGGCCCTGAATTTCTTCCTCTTTTTCGAACCGTTATATTTGGGAAACGGTTGAACGTATCGTACAAAGTAAAATCAACAAATTTAGGACCTCAGTGATTAGCAACTTTCTTAACTCATATGATTTTTTGATATCTCTCACCATTTTCCTTTTTTGGGGCCGTGAATTTCATTCTTTTTTTCGAATCGTTATATCTCGGGAAGCGTCGATCCTATCGAAAAAAGTTAAATCTACAGGTGTAAGATCTCAGTGATTTGCAACTTTTCTACCCCTTATGATATGTTGATATCTCTCACCGTTTTGATGTTATTAAATGTTTTGGTTTTTGAAAAAAAATGGAGCCCAAATGTATATAACATCTGGTAAAAATTCAACTTATGGTCTAATTAAATTCTACGGAAAATTATCTATAATTACTCGTTTTAACCTTTTCAATAAGTTGAATCATGTATTTACAGCAGTAAGATATTTTCCACTTCCGAGGACGTCCGGCTTTCATAACCATGTGATGGTGTCAGCATTGCCTAGAATAACATTTTATAATTTTCCTACATTTCCTTGTAATCGGGTCGAAGGTCCGAAATGCAAATCCGCAGGCCTTGCCACCAACGAAGTTGTTGTTTGAGATTATAACCCCTCTTGCTGGCCCCTTGCTGCTGCGCCACCGTCTCATCAAAAGCAGGTCGTGCTGCGTGGACTCCTACTTGTTATGAAAGCCGCATCGGCCTTCATATAGCCGTGGTATGTTTTTTCAAGATCTCGGGAATTAATCGTCGCTCAGGGTTCAAACCTCTACCAATCGAATCAGAGTCGAAAAAAAATTCTAAAAACGTCTGTCTGTATGTATGTATGTATGTATGTATGTATGTATGTATGTATGTATGTGACGTTTTTGCGTTTAGCAAAGTACAGGTCGGAATTTTCAAGATATCGAGGTGAAATTTGGTACGGTGAAAGATTTATGGCCTGTGACGAACCCTATTGTTGGGCGTTAAAATCGGTGCAGGGCCGGACCTTTTTTGGGGCCCTGAATTTCATCCTTTATACTAGAATCGATATATCTCGGAAACGGTTGGTCGTATCGAAAAAGTTAAATATACAGGTATAAGACCTCCGCGGTATGCAACATTTTTACTCATAATGATTTTTTGAAATCTCTCTCCGTTTTCTTTTTTTTTTTGGGCCCCGAAAATGTCCATGTGTGAGTGACATATTTGTGTTTAGCGAAGTGCAGGTCTCAATTTTCAAGATATCGAACTGAAATTTGGTGCGGTGAAAGAGTTTGACCCTGTGAGGAAACCCATTGTCGGGCGTGTAAAACGGTGCTGGGCCGGATCCTTTATGGGGGCCCTGAATTTCATTTTTTCCCCCTTGAATCGATATATCTCGGAAACGGTTGGTCATATCGAAAAACGTTAAATATACAGGTGTAAGATCTCCGCAGTAGGTAACTTTTTTACTCAAAACGATTTTTTGATATCTCTCACCGTTTTCTTTTTTTGGGGCCCTGAAAATGTCCATTGCGCGTGACATTCTTGCGTTTAGTAAAGTTTTGGTAGCAAATTTGGTACGGTGAAAGAGGTAGTGCCTGTGACGAACCCTTTTGTTGGGCGTTAAAATCGGTGCAGGGCCGGATCTTTTTTGGGGGCCCAGAATTTCAATTTTTTTTTTGGAATCGATATATCCCGGAAACGGTTGGTCGCATCAAAAACGTTAAATGCACATGGGTAAGATCTACGCGGTATGCAACTTATTTACTCAAAACGCTGAAAAGTCCATTGTGCGTGACATTTTTGGGTTTAGCGAAGTACAGGTCGCAATTTTCATGATATCGAGCTGAAATTTGGAGCGGTGAAAGAGATAGACCCTGTGAGGAAACCAGTCTTCGGGCGTTAAAAACAGTGCAGGGCCAGTTCTGTTTTGGGGGCCCTGAATTTCAAACATTTTTTTGAATCGATATATCTCGGAAACGGTTGGTCGTATCGAAAAACGTTAAATCTACAGGTGTAAGATCTCCGCGGTATGCCACTTTTTTACTCAAAACGATTTTTTGATATCTCTCAACGTTTTTTTTTTGGGGGGGGCCCTGAAAATGTCCATTGTGCGTGACTTTTTTGCGTTTAGCTAAGTACTGGTCGCAATTTTCAAGATATTAAGCTGATATTTGCTACTGTGAAAGAGTTAGTGACTGTGACGAATCCTATTGTTTTGCGTTAAAATCGGTGAAGGGCCGGATCTTTTTTGTGGGGCCCTGAATTTCAAACTTATTTTTGGAATCGATATATTTCGGAAACGGTTGATCGTATCGAAAAATGTTAAAGGTATATGTGTAAGATCTCCGCGGTATGCAACTTTTTTACTCAAAACGATTTTTTGATATCTCTCACCGTTTTCTTTTTTTGGGGCCCTGAAGTTGTGCGTATGTGCGTGACGTTTTTGGGTTTAGCAAAGTACAGGTCGCAATTTTCAAGATATCAAGCCGTAATTTGGAGCGGTAAAAGAGCTAGAGCCTATGAGGAACAATATTTTTCGGCGTTAAAATCGGTGCAGGGCTGTATCTTTTTTCGGGGCCCTGAATTTGAAACTCTTTTGGAATCGATATATCTCGGAGTCTGTTGGTCATATCGAAAAAAGTTAAATACACAAGTGTTAAATCTCCGCGGTATGCAACGATCTTACCCATAACGATTTTTTGATATCTCTCAGCGTTGTCTTTCTTGGGGGCCCTGAAAATGTACGTATGTGCGTGACTTTTTTACGTTTAGCAAACTAGAGGTCGGAATTTTCAAGATATCGAGCTGAAATGTGTCACGGGGAAAGAAATTGGGCCTGTCAGGAACTCTCTTGTCGGGCGTTAAAATTGGTGCATGGCCGGACCATTCTTTGGGGCCTGAATTTCATCCTTTTTTTTTTACCCCTGATGATGTTTTGCTATCTCTCACCGTTTTCCTTTTCTGGAGCCCCGAATGTCATCCTTTTTTTCGAACTGTTATATCTGGGAAACGGTTGGCCGTATCTAACAAAGTTAAATCTACAGGTGTAAGATCTCAGTGGTTAGCAACTTTTTCAACCCTTAAGATTTTTTGATATCTCTCACCGATTTGATTTTCTGCGGCCCTGAATTTCTTCCTCTTTTTCGAACCGTTATATTTGGGAAACGGTTGAACGTATCGTACAAAGTAAAATCAACAAATTTAGGACCTCAGTGATTAGCAACTTTCTTAACTCATATGATTTTTTGATATCTCTCACCATTTTCCTTTTTTGGGGCCGTGAATTTCATTCTTTTTTTCGAATCGTTATATCTCGGGAAGCGTCGATCCTATCGAAAAAAGTTAAATCTACAGGTGTAAGATCTCAGTGATTTGCAACTTTTCTACCCCTTATGATATGTTGATATCTCTCACCGTTTTGATGTTATTAAATGTTTTGGTTTTTGAAAAAAAATGGAGCCCAAATGTATATAACATCTGGTAAAAATTCAACTTATGGTCTAATTAAATTCTACGGAAAATTATCTATAATTACTCGTTTTAACCTTTTCAATAAGTTGAATCATGTATTTACAGCAGTAAGATATTTTCCACTTCCGAGGACGTCCGGCTTTCATAACCATGTGATGGTGTCAGCATTGCCTAGAATAACATTTTATAATTTTCCTACATTTCCTTGTAATCGGGTCGAAGGTCCGAAATGCAAATCCGCAGGCCTTGCCACCAACGAAGTTGTTGTTTGAGATTATAACCCCTCTTGCTGGCCCCTTGCTGCTGCGCCACCGTCTCATCAAAAGCAGGTCGTGCTGCGTGGACTCCTACTTGTTATGAAAGCCGCATCGGCCTTCATATAGCCGTGGTATGTTTTTTCAAGATCTCGGGAATTAATCGTCGCTCAGGGTTCAAACCTCTACCAATCGAATCAGAGTCGAAAAAAAATTCTAAAAACGTCTGTCTGTATGTATGTATGTATGTATGTATGTATGTATGTATGTATGTATGTATGTATGTGACGTTTTTGCGTTTAGCAAAGTACAGGTCGGAATTTTCAAGATATCGAGGTGAAATTTGGTACGGTGAAAGATTTATGGCCTGTGACGAACCCTATTGTTGGGCGTTAAAATCGGTGCAGGGCCGGACCTTTTTTGGGGCCCTGAATTTCATCCTTTATACTAGAATCGATATATCTCGGAAACGGTTGGTCGTATCGAAAAAGTTAAATATACAGGTATAAGACCTCCGCGGTATGCAACATTTTTACTCATAATGATTTTTTGAAATCTCTCTCCGTTTTCTTTTTTTTTTTGGGCCCCGAAAATGTCCATGTGTGAGTGACATATTTGTGTTTAGCGAAGTGCAGGTCTCAATTTTCAAGATATCGAACTGAAATTTGGTGCGGTGAAAGAGTTTGACCCTGTGAGGAAACCCATTGTCGGGCGTGTAAAACGGTGCTGGGCCGGATCCTTTATGGGGGCCCTGAATTTCATTTTTTCCCCCTTGAATCGATATATCTCGGAAACGGTTGGTCATATCGAAAAACGTTAAATATACAGGTGTAAGATCTCCGCAGTAGGTAACTTTTTTACTCAAAACGATTTTTTGATATCTCTCACCGTTTTCTTTTTTTGGGGCCCTGAAAATGTCCATTGCGCGTGACATTCTTGCGTTTAGTAAAGTTTTGGTAGCAAATTTGGTACGGTGAAAGAGGTAGTGCCTGTGACGAACCCTTTTGTTGGGCGTTAAAATCGGTGCAGGGCCGGATCTTTTTTGGGGGCCCAGAATTTCAATTTTTTTTTTGGAATCGATATATCCCGGAAACGGTTGGTCGCATCAAAAACGTTAAATGCACATGGGTAAGATCTACGCGGTATGCAACTTATTTACTCAAAACGCTGAAAAGTCCATTGTGCGTGACATTTTTGGGTTTAGCGAAGTACAGGTCGCAATTATCATGATATCGAGCTGAAATTTGGAGCGGTGAAAGAGTTAGACCCTGTGAGGAAACCAATAGTCGGGCGTTAAAGACAGTAAAGGGCCAAATCTTTTTTGGGGGCCCTGAATTTCAAACATTTTTTTGAATCGATATATCTCGGAAACGGTTGGTCGTATCGAAAAACGTTAAATCTACAGGTGTAAGATCTCCGCGGTATGCCACTTTTTTACTCAAAACGATTTTTTGATATCTCTCAACGTTTTTTTTGGGGGGGGGGGCCCTGAAAATGTCCATTGTGCGTGACTTTTTTGCGTTTAGCTAAGTACTGGTCGCAATTTTCAAGATATTAAGCTGATATTTGCTACTGTGAAAGAGTTAGTGACTGTGACGAATCCTATTGTTTTGCGTTAAAATCGGTGAAGGGCCGGATCTTTTTTGTGGGGCCCTGAATTTCAAACTTATTTTTGGAATCGATATATTTCGGAAACGGTTGATCGTATCGAAAAATGTTAAAGGTATATGTGTAAGATCTCCGCGGTATGCAACTTTTTTACTCAAAACGATTTTTTGATATCTCTCACCGTTTTCTTTTTTTGGGGCCCTGAAGTTGTGCGTATGTGCGTGACGTTTTTGGGTTTAGCAAAGTACAGGTCGCAATTTTCAAGATATCAAGCCGTAATTTGGAGCGGTAAAAGAGCTAGAGCCTATGAGGAACAATATTTTTCGGCGTTAAAATCGGTGCAGGGCTGTATCTTTTTTCGGGGCCCTGAATTTGAAACTCTTTTGGAATCGATATATCTCGGAGTCTGTTGGTCATATCGAAAAAAGTTAAATACACAAGTGTTAAATCTCCGCGGTATGCAACGATCTTACCCATAACGATTTTTTGATATCTCTCAGCGTTGTCTTTCTTGGGGGCCCTGAAAATGTACGTATGTGCGTGACTTTTTTACGTTTAGCAAACTAGAGGTCGGAATTTTCAAGATATCGAGCTGAAATGTGTCACGGGGAAAGAAATTGGGCCTGTCAGGAACTCTCTTGTCGGGCGTTAAAATTGGTGCATGGCCGGACCATTCTTTGGGGCCTGAATTTCATCCTTTTTTTTTTACCCCTGATGATGTTTTGCTATCTCTCACCGTTTTCCTTTTCTGGAGCCCCGAATGTCATCCTTTTTTTCGAACTGTTATATCTGGGAAACGGTTGGCCGTATCTAACAAAGTTAAATCTACAGGTGTAAGATCTCAGTGGTTAGCAACTTTTTCAACCCTTAAGATTTTTTGATATCTCTCACCGATTTGATTTTCTGCGGCCCTGAATTTCTTCCTCTTTTTCGAACCGTTATATTTGGGAAACGGTTGAACGTATCGTACAAAGTAAAATCAACAAATTTAGGACCTCAGTGATTAGCAACTTTCTTAACTCATATGATTTTTTGATATCTCTCACCATTTTCCTTTTTTGGGGCCGTGAATTTCATTCTTTTTTTCGAATCGTTATATCTCGGGAAGCGTCGATCCTATCGAAAAAAGTTAAATCTACAGGTGTAAGATCTCAGTGATTTGCAACTTTTCTACCCCTTATGATATGTTGATATCTCTCACCGTTTTGATGTTATTAAATGTTTTGGTTTTTGAAAAAAAATGGAGCCCAAATGTATATAACATCTGGTAAAAATTCAACTTATGGTCTAATTAAATTCTACGGAAAATTATCTATAATTACTCGTTTTAACCTTTTCAATAAGTTGAATCATGTATTTACAGCAGTAAGATATTTTCCACTTCCGAGGACGTCCGGCTTTCATAACCATGTGATGGTGTCAGCATTGCCTAGAATAACATTTTATAATTTTCCTACATTTCCTTGTAATCGGGTCGAAGGTCCGAAATGCAAATCCGCAGGCCTTGCCACCAACGAAGTTGTTGTTTGAGATTATAACCCCTCTTGCTGGCCCCTTGCTGCTGCGCCACCGTCTCATCAAAAGCAGGTCGTGCTGCGTGGACTCCTACTTGTTATGAAAGCCGCATCGGCCTTCATATAGCCGTGGTATGTTTTTTCAAGATCTCGGGAATTAATCGTCGCTCAGGGTTCAAACCTCTACCAATCGAATCAGAGTCGAAAAAAAATTCTAAAAACGTCTGTCTGTATGTATGTATGTATGTATGTATGTATGTATGTATGTATGTGACGTTTTTGCGTTTAGCAAAGTACAGGTCGGAATTTTCAAGATATCGAGGTGAAATTTGGTACGGTGAAAGATTTATGGCCTGTGACGAACCCTATTGTTGGGCGTTAAAATCGGTGCAGGGCCGGACCTTTTTTGGGGCCCTGAATTTCATCCTTTATACTAGAATCGATATATCTCGGAAACGGTTGGTCGTATCGAAAAAGTTAAATATACAGGTATAAGACCTCCGCGGTATGCAACATTTTTACTCATAATGATTTTTTGAAATCTCTCTCCGTTTTCTTTTTTTTTTTGGGCCCCGAAAATGTCCATGTGTGAGTGACATATTTGTGTTTAGCGAAGTGCAGGTCTCAATTTTCAAGATATCGAACTGAAATTTGGTGCGGTGAAAGAGTTTGACCCTGTGAGGAAACCCATTGTCGGGCGTGTAAAACGGTGCTGGGCCGGATCCTTTATGGGGGCCCTGAATTTCATTTTTTCCCCCTTGAATCGATATATCTCGGAAACGGTTGGTCATATCGAAAAACGTTAAATATACAGGTGTAAGATCTCCGCAGTAGGTAACTTTTTTACTCAAAACGATTTTTTGATATCTCTCACCGTTTTCTTTTTTTGGGGCCCTGAAAATGTCCATTGCGCGTGACATTCTTGCGTTTAGTAAAGTTTTGGTAGCAAATTTGGTACGGTGAAAGAGGTAGTGCCTGTGACGAACCCTTTTGTTGGGCGTTAAAATCGGTGCAGGGCCGGATCTTTTTTGGGGGCCCAGAATTTCAATTTTTTTTTTGGAATCGATATATCCCGGAAACGGTTGGTCGCATCAAAAACGTTAAATGCACATGGGTAAGATCTACGCGGTATGCAACTTATTTACTCAAAACGCTGAAAAGTCCATTGTGCGTGACATTTTTGGGTTTAGCGAAGTACAGGTCGCAATTTTCATGATATCGAGCTGAAATTTGGAGCGGTGAAAGAGATAGACCCTGTGAGGAAACCAGTCTTCGGGCGTTAAAAACAGTGCAGGGCCAGTTCTGTTTTGGGGGCCCTGAATTTCAAACATTTTTTTGAATCGATATATCTCGGAAACGGTTGGTCGTATCGAAAAACGTTAAATCTACAGGTGTAAGATCTCCGCGGTATGCCACTTTTTTACTCAAAACGATTTTTTGATATCTCTCAACGTTTTTTTTTTGGGGGGGGCCCTGAAAATGTCCATTGTGCGTGACTTTTTTGCGTTTAGCTAAGTACTGGTCGCAATTTTCAAGATATTAAGCTGATATTTGCTACTGTGAAAGAGTTAGTGACTGTGACGAATCCTATTGTTTTGCGTTAAAATCGGTGAAGGGCCGGATCTTTTTTGTGGGGCCCTGAATTTCAAACTTATTTTTGGAATCGATATATTTCGGAAACGGTTGATCGTATCGAAAAATGTTAAAGGTATATGTGTAAGATCTCCGCGGTATGCAACTTTTTTACTCAAAACGATTTTTTGATATCTCTCACCGTTTTCTTTTTTTGGGGCCCTGAAGTTGTGCGTATGTGCGTGACGTTTTTGGGTTTAGCAAAGTACAGGTCGCAATTTTCAAGATATCAAGCCGTAATTTGGAGCGGTAAAAGAGCTAGAGCCTATGAGGAACAATATTTTTCGGCGTTAAAATCGGTGCAGGGCTGTATCTTTTTTCGGGGCCCTGAATTTGAAACTCTTTTGGAATCGATATATCTCGGAGTCTGTTGGTCATATCGAAAAAAGTTAAATACACAAGTGTTAAATCTCCGCGGTATGCAACGATCTTACCCATAACGATTTTTTGATATCTCTCAGCGTTGTCTTTCTTGGGGGCCCTGAAAATGTACGTATGTGCGTGACTTTTTTACGTTTAGCAAACTAGAGGTCGGAATTTTCAAGATATCGAGCTGAAATGTGTCACGGGGAAAGAAATTGGGCCTGTCAGGAACTCTCTTGTCGGGCGTTAAAATTGGTGCATGGCCGGACCATTCTTTGGGGCCTGAATTTCATCCTTTTTTTTTTACCCCTGATGATGTTTTGCTATCTCTCACCGTTTTCCTTTTCTGGAGCCCCGAATGTCATCCTTTTTTTCGAACTGTTATATCTGGGAAACGGTTGGCCGTATCTAACAAAGTTAAATCTACAGGTGTAAGATCTCAGTGGTTAGCAACTTTTTCAACCCTTAAGATTTTTTGATATCTCTCACCGATTTGATTTTCTGCGGCCCTGAATTTCTTCCTCTTTTTCGAACCGTTATATTTGGGAAACGGTTGAACGTATCGTACAAAGTAAAATCAACAAATTTAGGACCTCAGTGATTAGCAACTTTCTTAACTCATATGATTTTTTGATATCTCTCACCATTTTCCTTTTTTGGGGCCGTGAATTTCATTCTTTTTTTCGAATCGTTATATCTCGGGAAGCGTCGATCCTATCGAAAAAAGTTAAATCTACAGGTGTAAGATCTCAGTGATTTGCAACTTTTCTACCCCTTATGATATGTTGATATCTCTCACCGTTTTGATGTTATTAAATGTTTTGGTTTTTGAAAAAAAATGGAGCCCAAATGTATATAACATCTGGTAAAAATTCAACTTATGGTCTAATTAAATTCTACGGAAAATTATCTATAATTACTCGTTTTAACCTTTTCAATAAGTTGAATCATGTATTTACAGCAGTAAGATATTTTCCACTTCCGAGGACGTCCGGCTTTCATAACCATGTGATGGTGTCAGCATTGCCTAGAATAACATTTTATAATTTTCCTACATTTCCTTGTAATCGGGTCGAAGGTCCGAAATGCAAATCCGCAGGCCTTGCCACCAACGAAGTTGTTGTTTGAGATTATAACCCCTCTTGCTGGCCCCTTGCTGCTGCGCCACCGTCTCATCAAAAGCAGGTCGTGCTGCGTGGACTCCTACTTGTTATGAAAGCCGCATCGGCCTTCATATAGCCGTGGTATGTTTTTTCAAGATCTCGGGAATTAATCGTCGCTCAGGGTTCAAACCTCTACCAATCGAATCAGAGTCGAAAAAAAATTCTAAAAACGTCTGTCTGTATGTATGTATGTATGTATGTATGTATGTATGTATGTATGTATGTATGTGACGTTTTTGCGTTTAGCAAAGTACAGGTCGGAATTTTCAAGATATCGAGGTGAAATTTGGTACGGTGAAAGATTTATGGCCTGTGACGAACCCTATTGTTGGGCGTTAAAATCGGTGCAGGGCCGGACCTTTTTTGGGGCCCTGAATTTCATCCTTTATACTAGAATCGATATATCTCGGAAACGGTTGGTCGTATCGAAAAAGTTAAATATACAGGTATAAGACCTCCGCGGTATGCAACATTTTTACTCATAATGATTTTTTGAAATCTCTCTCCGTTTTCTTTTTTTTTTTGGGCCCCGAAAATGTCCATGTGTGAGTGACATATTTGTGTTTAGCGAAGTGCAGGTCTCAATTTTCAAGATATCGAACTGAAATTTGGTGCGGTGAAAGAGTTTGACCCTGTGAGGAAACCCATTGTCGGGCGTGTAAAACGGTGCTGGGCCGGATCCTTTATGGGGGCCCTGAATTTCATTTTTTCCCCCTTGAATCGATATATCTCGGAAACGGTTGGTCATATCGAAAAACGTTAAATATACAGGTGTAAGATCTCCGCAGTAGGTAACTTTTTTACTCAAAACGATTTTTTGATATCTCTCACCGTTTTCTTTTTTTGGGGCCCTGAAAATGTCCATTGCGCGTGACATTCTTGCGTTTAGTAAAGTTTTGGTAGCAAATTTGGTACGGTGAAAGAGGTAGTGCCTGTGACGAACCCTTTTGTTGGGCGTTAAAATCGGTGCAGGGCCGGATCTTTTTTGGGGGCCCAGAATTTCAATTTTTTTTTTGGAATCGATATATCCCGGAAACGGTTGGTCGCATCAAAAACGTTAAATGCACATGGGTAAGATCTACGCGGTATGCAACTTATTTACTCAAAACGCTGAAAAGTCCATTGTGCGTGACATTTTTGGGTTTAGCGAAGTACAGGTCGCAATTTTCATGATATCGAGCTGAAATTTGGAGCGGTGAAAGAGATAGACCCTGTGAGGAAACCAGTCTTCGGGCGTTAAAAACAGTGCAGGGCCAGTTCTGTTTTGGGGGCCCTGAATTTCAAACTTTTTTTTTTTGGAATCTATATACCTCGGAAACGGCTAGTCGTGTCGAAAAACGTTAAATATACAGGTGTAAGACCTCCGCTGTATGCACCTTTTTTACTCACAATGATTTTTTGATATCTCTCACCGTTTTCTTTTTTTGGGGCCCTGAAGATGTCCATTGTGCGTGACATATTTGTCTTTAGCGAAGTACAGGTCGCAATTTTCAAGATATCGAACTGAAATTTGGTGCGGTGAAAGAGTTAGACCCTGTGTGGAAACCACTTGTCGGGAGTTAAAAACGGTGCTGGGCCGTATCTTTTTTGGGAGCCCTGAATTTCAAATTTTTTTTGAATCGTAATATCTCGGAAACGGTTGGTCGTATCGAAAAACGTTAAATGTACAGGTGTAAGATCTCCGCGGTATGAAACTCTTTTACTCAAAACCATTTTTTGATATTTCTCACCGTTTTCTTTCTTTGGGGACCTGAAAAAGTCCATTGTGCGTGACATTTTTGGGTTTAGCGAAGTACAGGTCGCAATTATCATGATATCGAGCTGAAATTTGGAGCGGTGAAAGAGTTAGACCCTGTGAGGAAACCTGTTGTCGGGCGTTAAAAACGGTGCAGGGCCAGATCTTTTTTGGGGGCCCTGAATTTCAAACTTTTTTTTTTGGAATCGATATATCTCGGAAACGGTTAGTCGTATCGAAAAACGTTAAATGTACAGGTGTAAGACCTCCGCGGTATGCAACTTTTTTACTCACAATGATTTTTTGATATCTCTCACCGTTTTCTTTTTTTTAGGGCCCTGAAGATGTCCATTGTGCGTGACATATTTGTCTTTAGCGAAGTACAGGTCGCAATTTTCAAGAAATCGAACTGAAATTTGGTGCTGTGAAAGAGTTAGACACTGTGAGGAAACCAGTTGTCGGGCGTTAAAAACGGTGCAGGGCCGGATCTTTTTTGGGAGCCCTGAAATTGAAATATTTTTTTTGAAATCGTTATATCTTGGAAACGGTTGGTCGTATCGAAAAACGTTAAATGTACAGGTGTAAGATCTCCGCGGTATGAAACCTTTTTAATCAAAACGATTTTTTGATATCTCTCACCGTTTTCTTTTTTGGGGCCCTGGAAATGTCCTTTGGGCGTCACATTTTTGGGATTAGCGAAGTACAGGTCGCAATATTCATGATATCGAGCTGAAATTTGGAGCGGTGAAAGAGTTGGACCCTGTGAGGAAACCTGTTGTCGGGCGTTATAAACGGTCCAGGGACCGATCATATTTGGGGGCCCTGAATTTCAAACTTTTTTTTGAATCGATATATCTCGGAAACAGTTGGTCGTATCGAAAAACGTTAAATATACAGGTGTAAGACCTCCGCGATTTGCAACTTTTTTTACTCATAATGATTTTTTGATATCTCTCACCGTTTTCTTTTTTTTTTGGGCCCTGAAAATGTCCATTGTGAGTGACATATTTGTGTTTAGCGAAGTGCAGGTCTTAATTTTCAAGATATCGAACTGAAATTTGGTGTGGTGAAAGAGTTTGGCCCTGTGAGGAAGCCAGTTGTCGGGCGTTAAAAACGGTGCAGGGCCGGATCTTTTTTGGGAGCCCTGAAATTCAAATATTTTTTTGGGAATCGTTATATCTTGGAAACGGTTGGTCGTATCGAAAAACGTTAAATGTACAAGTGTAAGTTCTCCGCGGTATGAAACCTTTTTACTCAAACCGATTTTTTGATATCTCTCACCGTTTTCTTTTTTTGGGGCCCTGGAAATGTCCTTTTTGCGTCACATTTTTGGGTTTAGCGAAGTACAGGTCGCAATATTCATGATATCGAGCTGAAATTTGGAGCGGTGAAAGAGTTGGACCCTGTGAGGAAACCTGTTGTCGGGCGTTATAAACGGTCCAGGGACCGATCATTTTTGGGGGCCCTGAATTTCAAACTTTTTTTTGAATCGATATATCTCGGAAATGGTTGGTCGTATCGAAAAACGTTAAATATACAGGTGTAAGACCTCCGCGGTATGCAACTTTTTTTACTCATAATGATTTTTTGATATCTCTCACAGTTTTCTTTTTTTTTTTGGGCCCTGAAAATGTCCATTGTGAGTGACATATTTGTGTTTAGCGAAGTGCAGGTCTCAATTTTCAAGATATCGAACTGAAATTTGGTGCGGTGAAAGAGTTTGACCCTGTGAGGAAACCTATTGTCGGGCGTGTAAAACGGTGCAGGGCCGGATCCTTTATGGGGGCTCTGAATTTTTTTTTTTTTTTTGAATCGATATATCTCGGAAACGGTTGGTCGTATCGAAAAACGTTAAATATACAGGTGTAAGATCTCCGCAGCTTGCAACTTTTTTACTCAAAACGATTTTTTGATATCTCTCAACGTTTTCTTTTTTTGGGGCCCTGAAAATGTCCTTTTTGCGTCACATTTTTGGGTTTAGCGAAGTACAGGTCGCAATATTCAAGATATCGAGCTGAAATTTGGAGCGGTGAAAGAGTTGGACCCTGTGAGGAATCCTGTTATCGGGGGTTAAAAACGGTGCAGGGTCGGATCTTTTTCGGGGGCCCTGAATTTAAACTTTTTTTGGAATCGATATATCTCGGAAATGGCTGGTCGTATCGAAAAACGTTAAATGTACAGGTGTAAGACCTCCGCGGTATGCAACTTTTTTACTCATAACGATTTTTTGATATCTCTCACCGTTTTCTTTTTTTGGGGCCCTGAAGGTGTCCATTGTGCGTAACATATTTGTCTTTAGCGATGTACAGGTCGCAATTTTCAAGATATCGAACTGAAATTTGGTGCGGTGAAAGAGTTAGACCCTGTGTGGAAACCACTTGTCGGGAGTTAGAAACGGTGCTGGGCCGTATCTTTTTTGGGAGCCCTGAATTTCAATTTTTTTTTGAATCGTAATATCTCGGAAACGGTTGGTCGTATCGAAAAACGTTAAATGTACAGGTGTAAGATCTCCGCGGTATGAAATTCTTTTACTCAAAACGATTTTTTGATATTTCTCACCGTTTTCTTTCTTTGGGGACCTGAAAAAGTCCATTGTGCGTGACATTTTTGGGTTTAGCGAAGTACAGGTCGCAGTTTTCATGATATCGAGCTGAAATTTGGAGCGGTGAAAGAGTTAGACCCTGTGAGGAAACCTGTTGTCGGGCGTTAAAAACGGTGCAGGGCCAGATCTTTTTTGGGGGCCCTGAATTTCAAACTTTTTTTTTGGAATCGATATATCTCGGAAACGGTTAGTCGTATCGATAAACGTTAAATGTACAGGTGTAAGACCTCCGCGGTATGCAACTTTTTTACTCACAATGATTTTTTGATATCTCTCACCGTTTTCTTTTTTTAGGGCCCTGAAGATGTCCATTGTGCGCGACATATTTCTCTTTAGCGAAGTACAGGTCGCAATTTTCAAGAAATCGGACTGAAATTTGGTGCTGAGAAAGAGTTAGACCCTGTGAGGAAACCAGTTGTCGGGCGTTAAAAACGGTGCAGGGCCGGATCTTTTTTGGGAGCCCTGAAATTCAAATATTTTTTTTGGAATCGTTATATCTTGGAAACGGTTGGTCGTATCGAAAAACGTTAAATGTACAGGTGTAAGATCTCCGCGGTATGAAACCTTTTTACTCAAAACGATTTTTTGATATCTCTCACCGTTTTCTTTTTTGGGGCCCTGGAAATGTCCTTTGTGCGTCACATTTTTGGGTTTAGCGAAGTACAGGTCGCAATATTCATGATATCGAGCTGAAATTTGGAGCGGTGAAAGAGTTGGACCCTGTGAGGAAACCTGTTGTCGGGCGTTATAAACGGTCCAGGGACCGATTATTTTAGGGGGCCCTGAATTTCAAACTTTTTTTTAAATCGATATATCTCGGAAACGGTTGGTCGTATCGAAAAACGTTAAATATACAGGTGTAAGACCTCCGCGGAATGCAACTTTTTTACTCACAATGATTTTTTGATATCTCTCACCGTTTTCTTTTTTTGGGGCCCTGAAGATGTCCATTGTGCTTAGCATATTTGTCTTTAGCGATGTACAGGTCGCAATTTTCAAGATATCGAACTGAAATTTGGTGCTGTGAAAGAGTTAGACCCTGTGAGGAAACCAGTTGTCGGGCGTTAAAAACGGTGCAGGGCCGGATCTTTTTTGGGAGCCCTGAAATTCAAACATTTTTTTTGAATCGTTATATCTCGGAAACGGTTGGTCGTATCGAAAAACGTTAAACGTACAGGTGTAAGATCTCCGCGGTATGAAACCTTTTTACTCAAAACGATTTTTTGATATCTCTCACCGTTTTCTTTTTTTGGGGCCCTGGAAATGTCCTTTGTACGTCACATTTTTGGGTTTAGCGAAGTACAGGTCGCAATATTCATGATATCGAGCTGAAATTTGGAGCGGTGAAAGAGTTGGACCCTGTGAGGAAACCTGTTGTCGGACGTTATAAACGGTCTAGGGACCGATCATTTTTGGGGGCCCTGAATTTCAAACTTTTTTTTGGAATCGATATATCTCGGAAACAGTTGGTCGTATCGAAAAACGTTAAATATACAGGTGTAAGACCTCCGCGGTATGCAACATTTTTACTCATAATGATTTTTTGATATCTCTCACCGTTTTTTTTTTTTTTTTTGGGCCGTGAAGATGTCCATTCTGAGTGACATATTTGTGTTTAGCGAAGTGCAGGTCTCAATTTTCAAGATATCGAACTGAAATTTGGTGCGGTGAAAGAGTTTGACCCTGTGAGGAAACCTATTGTCGGGCGTGTAAAACGGTGCTGGGCCGGATCCTTTATGGGGGCCCTGATTTTTTTTTTTGAATCGATATATCTCGGAAACGGTTGGTCGTATCGAAAAGCGTTAAATATACAGGTGTAAGATCTCCGCAGTATGCAACTTTTTTACTCAAAACGATTTTTTGATATCTCTCACCGTTTTATTTTTTTGGGGCCCTGAAAATGTCCATTGTGCGTGACATTCTTGCGTTTAGTAAAGTTTTTGGTCGCAAATTTGGTACGGTGAAAGAGGTAGTGCCTGTGACGAACCCTTTTGTTGGGCGTTAAAATCGGTTTAGGGCCGGATCTTTTTTGGGGGCCCAGAATTTCAAACTTTTTTTTTGGAATCGATATATCCCGGAAACGGTTGGTCGCATCAAAAACGTTAAATGTACATGGGTAAGATCTACGCGGTATGCAACTTTTTTTTACTCAAAACGATTTTTTGATATCTCTCACCGTTTTCTTTCTTTGGGGCCCTGAAAAGTCCATTGTGCGTGACATTTTTGGGTTTAGCGAAGTACAGGTCGCAATTTTCATGATATCGAGCTGAAATTTGGAGCGGTGAAAGAGTTAGACCCTGTGAGGAAACCTCTTGTCGGTCGTAAAAAACGGTGCAGGGCCAGATCTTTTTTGGGGGCCCTGAATTTCAAACTTTTTTTTTTGGAATCGATATATCTCGGAAACGGTTAGTCGTGTCGAAAAACGTTAAATGTACAGGTGTAAGACCTCCGCGGTATGCAACTCTTTTACTCAAAATGATTTTTTGATATCTCTCACCGTTTTCTTTTTTTAGGGCCCTGAAGATGTCCATTGTGCGTGACATATTTGTATTTAGCGAAGTACAGGTCGCAATTTTCAAGATATCGAACTGAAATTTGGTGCTGTGAAAGAGTTAGACCCTGTGAGGAAACCTGTTGTCGGGCGTTATAAACGGTGCAGGGCCAGATCATTTTTGGGGGCCCTGACTTTCAAACTTTTTTTTGGAGTCGATATATCTCGGAAAAGGTTGGTCGTATCGAAAAACGTTAAATATACAGGTGTAAGACCTCCGCGGTATGCAACTTTTTTTACTCATAATGATTTTTTGATATCTCTCACAGTTTTCTTTTTTTTTTTTGGGTCCTGAAAATGTCCATTGTGAGTGACATATTTGTGTTTAGCGAAGTGCAGGTCTCAATTTTCAAGATATCGAACTGAAATTTGGTGCGGTGTAAGAGTTTGACCCTGTGAGGAAACCAGTTGTCGGGCGTTAAAAACGATGCAGGGCCGGATCTTATTTGGGAGCCCTGAAGTTCAAATATTTTTTTTGGAATCGTTATATCTTGGAAACGGTTGGTCGTATCGAAAAACGTTAAATGTACAGGTGTAAGATCTCCGCAGTATGCAACTTTTTTACTCAAAACTATTTTTTGAAATCTCTCACCGTTTTCTTTTTTTGGGGCCCTGAAAATGTCCTTTTTGCGTCACATTTTTGGGTTTAGCGAAGTACAGGTCGCAATATTCAAGATACCGAGCTGAAATTTGGAGCGGTGAAAGAATTGGACCCTGTGAGGAACCCTGTTATCGGGGGTTAAAAACGGTGCAGGGTCGGATCATTTTCGGGGGCCCTGAATTTTAACTTTTTTTTGGAATCGATATATCTCGGAAATGACTGGTCGTATCGAAAACGTTAAATGTACAGGTGTAAGACCTCCGCGGTATGCAACTTTTTTACTCGAAATGATTTTTTGATATCTCTCACCGTTTTCTTTCTTTGGGGACCTGAAAAAGTCCATTGTGCGTGACATTTTTGGGTTTAGCGAAGTACAGGTCGCAATTATCATGATATCGAGCTGAAATTTGGAGCGGTGAAAGAGTTAGACCCTGTGAGGAAACCAGTTGTCGGGCGTTAAAAACGGTGCAGGGCCGGATCTTTTTTGGGAGCCCTGAATTTCAAACTTTTTTTTTTGGAATCGATATATCTTGGAAACGGTTGGTCGTATCGAAAAACGTTAAATGTACAGGTGTAAGATCTCCGCGGTATGAAACCTTTTTAATCAAAACGATTTTTTGATATCTCTCACCGTTTTCTTTTTTGGGGCCCTGGAAATGTCCTTTGGGCGTCACATTTTTGGGTTTAGCGAAGTACAGGTCGCAATATTCATGATATCGAGCTGAAATTTGGAGCGGTGAAAGAGTTGGACCCTGTGAGGAAACCTGTTGTCGGGCGTTATAAACGGTCCAGGGACCGATCATTTTTGGGGGCCCTGAATTTCAAACTTTTTTTTGAATCGATATATCTCGGAAACAGTTGGTCGTATCGAAAAACGTTAAATATACAGGTGTAAGACCTCCGCGATTTGCAACTTTTTTTACTCATAATGATTTTTTGATATCTCTCACCGTTTTCTTTTTTTTTGGGCCCTGAAAATGTCCATTGTGAGTGACATATTTGTGTTTAGCGAAGTGCAGGTCTTAATTTTCAAGATATCGAACTGAAATTTGGTGTGGTGAAAGAGTTTGGCCCTGTGAGGAAGCCAGTTGTCGGGCGTTAAAAACGGTGCAGGGCCGGATCTTTTTTGGGAGCCCTGAAATTCAAATATTTTTTTGGGAATCGTTATATCTTGGAAACGGTTGGTCGTATCGAAATACGTTGAATGTACAAGTGTAAGTTCTCCGCGGTATGAAACCTTTTTAGTCAAAACGATTTTTTGATATCTCTCACCGTTTTCTTTTTTTGGGGCCCTGGAAATGTCCTTTTTGCGTCACATTTTTGGGTTTAGCGAAGTACAGGTCGCAATATTCATGATATCGAGCTGAAATTTGGAGCGGTGGAAGAGTTGGACCCTGTGAGGAAACCCGTTGTCGGGCGTTATAAACGGTCCAGGGACCGATCATTTTTGGGGGCCCTGAATTTCAAACTTTTTTTGAATCGATATATCTCGGAAACGGTTGGTCGTATCGAAAAACGTTAAATATACAGGTGTAAGACCTCCGCGGTATGCAACTTTTTTTACTCATAATGATTTTTTGATATCTCTCACAGTTTTCTTTTTTTTTGGGCCCTGAAAATGTCCATTGTGAGTGACATATTTGTGTTTAGCGAAGTGCAGGTCTCAATTTTCAAGATATCGAACTGAAATTTGGTGCGGTGAAAGAGTTTGACCCTGTGAGGAAACCTATTGTCGGGCGTGTAAAACGGTGCAGGGCCGGATCCTTTATGGGGGCTCTGAATTTCTTTTTTTTTTGAATCGATATATCTCGGAAACGGTTGGTCGTATCGAAAAACGTTAAATATACAGGTGTAAGATCTCCGCAGCTTGCAACTTTTTTACTCAAAACGATTTTTTGATACCTCTCACCGTTTTCTTTTTTTGGGGCCCTGAAAATGTCCTTTTTGCGTCACATTTTTGGGTTTAGCGAAGTACAGGTCGCAATATTCAAGATATCGAGCTGAAATTTGGAGCGGTGAAAGAGTTGGACCCTGTGAGGAATCCTGTTATCGGGGGTTAAAAACGGTGCAGGGTCGGATCTTTTTCGGGGGCCCTGAATTTAAACTTTTTTTGGAATCGATATATCTCGGAAATGGCTGGTCGTATCGAAAAACGTTAAATGTACAGGTGTAAGACCTCCGCGGTATGCAACTTTTTTACTCATAACGATTTTTTGATATCTCTCACCGTTTTCTTTTTTTGGGGCCCTGAAGGTGTCCATTGTGCGTAACATATTTGTCTTTAGCGATGTACAGGTCGCAATTTTCAAGATATCGAACTGAAATTTGGTGCGGTGAAAGAGTTAGACCCTGTGTGGAAACCACTTGTCGGGAGTTAGAAACGGTGCTGGGCCGTATCTTTTTTGGGAGCCCTGAATTTCAATTTTTTTTTGAATCGTAATATCTCGGAAACGGTTGGTCGTATCGAAAAACGTTAAATGTACAGGTGTAAGATCTCCGCGGTATGAAATTCTTTTACTCAAAACGATTTTTTGATATTTCTCACCGTTTTCTTTCTTTGGGGACCTGAAAAAGTCCATTGTGCGTGACATTTTTGGGTTTAGCGAAGTACAGGTCGCAGTTTTCATGATATCGAGCTGAAATTTGGAGCGGTGAAAGAGTTAGACCCTGTGAGGAAACCTGTTGTCGGGCGTTAAAAACGGTGCAGGGCCAGATCTTTTTTGGGGGCCCTGAATTTCAAACTTTTTTTTTGGAATCGATATATCTCGGAAACGGTTAGTCGTATCGATAAACGTTAAATGTACAGGTGTAAGACCTCCGCGGTATGCAACTTTTTTACTCACAATGATTTTTTGATATCTCTCACCGTTTTCTTTTTTTAGGGCCCTGAAGATGTCCATTGTGCGCGACATATTTCTCTTTAGCGAAGTACAGGTCGCAATTTTCAAGAAATCGGACTGAAATTTGGTGCTGAGAAAGAGTTAGACCCTGTGAGGAAACCAGTTGTCGGGCGTTAAAAACGGTGCAGGGCCGGATCTTTTTTGGGAGCCCTGAAATTCAAATATTTTTTTTGGAATCGTTATATCTTGGAAACGGTTGGTCGTATCGAAAAACGTTAAATGTACAGGTGTAAGATCTCCGCGGTATGAAACCTTTTTACTCAAAACGATTTTTTGATATCTCTCACCGTTTTCTTTTTTGGGGCCCTGGAAATGTCCTTTGTGCGTCACATTTTTGGGTTTAGCGAAGTACAGGTCGCAATATTCATGATATCGAGCTGAAATTTGGAGCGGTGAAAGAGTTGGACCCTGTGAGGAAACCTGTTGTCGGGCGTTATAAACGGTCCAGGGACCGATTATTTTAGGGGGCCCTGAATTTCAAACTTTTTTTTAAATCGATATATCTCGGAAACGGTTGGTCGTATCGAAAAACGTTAAATATACAGGTGTAAGACCTCCGCGGAATGCAACTTTTTTACTCACAATGATTTTTTGATATCTCTCACCGTTTTCTTTTTTTGGGGCCCTGAAGATGTCCATTGTGCTTAGCATATTTGTCTTTAGCGATGTACAGGTCGCAATTTTCAAGATATCGAACTGAAATTTGGTGCTGTGAAAGAGTTAGACCCTGTGAGGAAACCAGTTGTCGGGCGTTAAAAACGGTGCAGGGCCGGATCTTTTTTGGGAGCCCTGAAATTCAAACATTTTTTTTGAATCGTTATATCTCGGAAACGGTTGGTCGTATCGAAAAACGTTAAACGTACAGGTGTAAGATCTCCGCGGTATGAAACCTTTTTACTCAAAACGATTTTTTGATATCTCTCACCGTTTTCTTTTTTTGGGGCCCTGGAAATGTCCTTTGTACGTCACATTTTTGGGTTTAGCGAAGTACAGGTCGCAATATTCATGATATCGAGCTGAAATTTGGAGCGGTGAAAGAGTTGGACCCTGTGAGGAAACCTGTTGTCGGACGTTATAAACGGTCTAGGGACCGATCATTTTTGGGGGCCCTGAATTTCAAACTTTTTTTTGGAATCGATATATCTCGGAAACAGTTGGTCGTATCGAAAAACGTTAAATATACAGGTGTAAGACCTCCGCGGTATGCAACATTTTTACTCATAATGATTTTTTGATATCTCTCACCGTTTTTTTTTTTTTTTTTGGGCCGTGAAGATGTCCATTCTGAGTGACATATTTGTGTTTAGCGAAGTGCAGGTCTCAATTTTCAAGATATCGAACTGAAATTTGGTGCGGTGAAAGAGTTTGACCCTGTGAGGAAACCTATTGTCGGGCGTGTAAAACGGTGCTGGGCCGGATCCTTTATGGGGGCCCTGATTTTTTTTTTTGAATCGATATATCTCGGAAACGGTTGGTCGTATCGAAAAGCGTTAAATATACAGGTGTAAGATCTCCGCAGTATGCAACTTTTTTACTCAAAACGATTTTTTGATATCTCTCACCGTTTTATTTTTTTGGGGCCCTGAAAATGTCCATTGTGCGTGACATTCTTGCGTTTAGTAAAGTTTTTGGTCGCAAATTTGGTACGGTGAAAGAGGTAGTGCCTGTGACGAACCCTTTTGTTGGGCGTTAAAATCGGTTTAGGGCCGGATCTTTTTTGGGGGCCCAGAATTTCAAACTTTTTTTTTGGAATCGATATATCCCGGAAACGGTTGGTCGCATCAAAAACGTTAAATGTACATGGGTAAGATCTACGCGGTATGCAACTTTTTTTTACTCAAAACGATTTTTTGATATCTCTCACCGTTTTCTTTCTTTGGGGCCCTGAAAAGTCCATTGTGCGTGACATTTTTGGGTTTAGCGAAGTACAGGTCGCAATTTTCATGATATCGAGCTGAAATTTGGAGCGGTGAAAGAGTTAGACCCTGTGAGGAAACCTCTTGTCGGTCGTAAAAAACGGTGCAGGGCCAGATCTTTTTTGGGGGCCCTGAATTTCAAACTTTTTTTTTTGGAATCGATATATCTCGGAAACGGTTAGTCGTGTCGAAAAACGTTAAATGTACAGGTGTAAGACCTCCGCGGTATGCAACTCTTTTACTCAAAATGATTTTTTGATATCTCTCACCGTTTTCTTTTTTTAGGGCCCTGAAGATGTCCATTGTGCGTGACATATTTGTATTTAGCGAAGTACAGGTCGCAATTTTCAAGATATCGAACTGAAATTTGGTGCTGTGAAAGAGTTAGACCCTGTGAGGAAACCTGTTGTCGGGCGTTATAAACGGTGCAGGGCCAGATCATTTTTGGGGGCCCTGACTTTCAAACTTTTTTTTGGAGTCGATATATCTCGGAAAAGGTTGGTCGTATCGAAAAACGTTAAATATACAGGTGTAAGACCTCCGCGGTATGCAACTTTTTTTACTCATAATGATTTTTTGATATCTCTCACAGTTTTCTTTTTTTTTTTTGGGTCCTGAAAATGTCCATTGTGAGTGACATATTTGTGTTTAGCGAAGTGCAGGTCTCAATTTTCAAGATATCGAACTGAAATTTGGTGCGGTGTAAGAGTTTGACCCTGTGAGGAAACCAGTTGTCGGGCGTTAAAAACGATGCAGGGCCGGATCTTATTTGGGAGCCCTGAAGTTCAAATATTTTTTTTGGAATCGTTATATCTTGGAAACGGTTGGTCGTATCGAAAAACGTTAAATGTACAGGTGTAAGATCTCCGCAGTATGCAACTTTTTTACTCAAAACTATTTTTTGAAATCTCTCACCGTTTTCTTTTTTTGGGGCCCTGAAAATGTCCTTTTTGCGTCACATTTTTGGGTTTAGCGAAGTACAGGTCGCAATATTCAAGATACCGAGCTGAAATTTGGAGCGGTGAAAGAATTGGACCCTGTGAGGAACCCTGTTATCGGGGGTTAAAAACGGTGCAGGGTCGGATCATTTTCGGGGGCCCTGAATTTTAACTTTTTTTTGGAATCGATATATCTCGGAAATGACTGGTCGTATCGAAAACGTTAAATGTACAGGTGTAAGACCTCCGCGGTATGCAACTTTTTTACTCGAAATGATTTTTTGATATCTCTCACCGTTTTCTTTCTTTGGGGACCTGAAAAAGTCCATTGTGCGTGACATTTTTGGGTTTAGCGAAGTACAGGTCGCAATTATCATGATATCGAGCTGAAATTTGGAGCGGTGAAAGAGTTAGACCCTGTGAGGAAACCAGTTGTCGGGCGTTAAAAACGGTGCAGGGCCGGATCTTTTTTGGGAGCCCTGAATTTCAAACTTTTTTTTTTGGAATCGATATATCTTGGAAACGGTTGGTCGTATCGAAAAACGTTAAATGTACAGGTGTAAGATCTCCGCGGTATGAAACCTTTTTAATCAAAACGATTTTTTGATATCTCTCACCGTTTTCTTTTTTGGGGCCCTGGAAATGTCCTTTGGGCGTCACATTTTTGGGTTTAGCGAAGTACAGGTCGCAATATTCATGATATCGAGCTGAAATTTGGAGCGGTGAAAGAGTTGGACCCTGTGAGGAAACCTGTTGTCGGGCGTTATAAACGGTCCAGGGACCGATCATTTTTGGGGGCCCTGAATTTCAAACTTTTTTTTGAATCGATATATCTCGGAAACAGTTGGTCGTATCGAAAAACGTTAAATATACAGGTGTAAGACCTCCGCGATTTGCAACTTTTTTTACTCATAATGATTTTTTGATATCTCTCACCGTTTTCTTTTTTTTTGGGCCCTGAAAATGTCCATTGTGAGTGACATATTTGTGTTTAGCGAAGTGCAGGTCTTAATTTTCAAGATATCGAACTGAAATTTGGTGTGGTGAAAGAGTTTGGCCCTGTGAGGAAGCCAGTTGTCGGGCGTTAAAAACGGTGCAGGGCCGGATCTTTTTTGGGAGCCCTGAAATTCAAATATTTTTTTGGGAATCGTTATATCTTGGAAACGGTTGGTCGTATCGAAATACGTTGAATGTACAAGTGTAAGTTCTCCGCGGTATGAAACCTTTTTAGTCAAAACGATTTTTTGATATCTCTCACCGTTTTCTTTTTTTGGGGCCCTGGAAATGTCCTTTTTGCGTCACATTTTTGGGTTTAGCGAAGTACAGGTCGCAATATTCATGATATCGAGCTGAAATTTGGAGCGGTGGAAGAGTTGGACCCTGTGAGGAAACCCGTTGTCGGGCGTTATAAACGGTCCAGGGACCGATCATTTTTGGGGGCCCTGAATTTCAAACTTTTTTTGAATCGATATATCTCGGAAACGGTTGGTCGTATCGAAAAACGTTAAATATACAGGTGTAAGACCTCCGCGGTATGCAACTTTTTTTACTCATAATGATTTTTTGATATCTCTCACAGTTTTCTTTTTTTTTGGGCCCTGAAAATGTCCATTGTGAGTGACATATTTGTGTTTAGCGAAGTGCAGGTCTCAATTTTCAAGATATCGAACTGAAATTTGGTGCGGTGAAAGAGTTTGACCCTGTGAGGAAACCTATTGTCGGGCGTGTAAAACGGTGCAGGGCCGGATCCTTTATGGGGGCTCTGAATTTCTTTTTTTTTTGAATCGATATATCTCGGAAACGGTTGGTCGTATCGAAAAACGTTAAATATACAGGTGTAAGATCTCCGCAGCTTGCAACTTTTTTACTCAAAACGATTTTTTGATACCTCTCACCGTTTTCTTTTTTTGGGGCCCTGAAAATGTCCTTTTTGCGTCACATTTTTGGGTTTAGCGAAGTACAGGTCGCAATATTCAAGATATCGAGCTGAAATTTGGAGCGGTGAAAGAGTTGGACCCTGTGAGGAATCCTGTTATCGGGGGTTAAAAACGGTGCAGGGTCGGATCTTTTTCGGAGGCCCTGAATTTAAACTTTTTTTGGAATCGATATATCTCTAAAATGGCTGGTCGTATCGAAAAACGTTAAAAGTACAGGTGTAAGACCTCCGCGGTATGCAACTTTTTTACTCATAATGATTTTTTTAAATCTCTCACCGTTTTCTTTTTTGGGGCCCTGAAGGTGTCCATTGTGCGTAACATATTTGTCTTTAGCGATGTACAGGTCGCAATTTTCAAGATATCGAACTGAAATTTGGTGCGGTGAAAGAGTTAGACCCTGTGTGGAAACCACTTGTCGGGAGTTAAAAACGGTGCTGGGCCGTATCTTTTTTGGGAGCCCTGAATTTCAATTTTTTTTTGAATCGTAATATCCCGGAAACGGTTGGTCGTATCGAAAAACGTTAAATGTACAGGTGTAAGATCTCCGCGGTATGAAATTCTTTTACTCAAAACGATTTTTTGTTATTTCTCACCGTTTTCTTTCTTTGGGGACCTGAAAAAGTCCATTGTGCGTGACATTTTTGGTTTTAGCGAAGTACAGGTCGCAATTTTCATGATATCGAGCTGAAATTTGGAGCGGTGAAAGAGTTAGACCCTGTGAGGAAACCTGTTGTCGGGCGTTAAAAACGGTGCAGGGCCAGATCTTTTTTGGGGGCCCTGAATTTCAAACTTTTTTTTTGGAATCGATATATCTCGGAAGCGGTTAGTCTTATCGATAAACGTTAAATATACAGGTGTAAGACCTCCGCGGTATGCAACTTTTTTACTCCCAATGATTTTTTGATATCTCTCACCGTTTTCTTTTTTTAGGGCCCTGAAGATGTCCATTGTGCGTGACATATTTCTCTTTAGCGAAGTACAGGTCGCAGTTTTCAAGAAATCGAACTGAAATTTGGTGCTGTGAAAGAGTTAGACCCTGTGAGGAAACCAGTTGTCGGGCGTTAAAAACGGTGCAGGGCCGGATCTTTTTTGGGAGCCCTGAAATTCAAATATTTTTTTTGGAATCGTTACATCTTGGAAACGGTTGGTCGTATCGAAAAACGTTAAATGTACAGGTGTAAGATCTCCGCGGTATGAAACCTTTTTACTCAAAACGATTTTTTGATATCTCTCACCGTTTTCTTTTTTGGGGCCCTGGAAATGTCCTTTGTGCGTCACATTTTTGGGTTTAGCGAAGTACAGGTCGCAATATTCATGATATCGAGCTGAAATTTGGAGCGGTGAAACAGTTGGACCCTGTGAGGAAACCTGTTGTCGGGCGTTATAAACGGTCTAGGGACCGATCATTTTTGGGGGCCCTGAATTTCAAACTTTTTTTTGGAATCGATATATCTCGGAAACATTTGGTCGTATCGAAAAACGTTAAATATACAGGTGTAAGACCTCCGCGGTATGCAACATTTTTACTCATAATGATTTTTTGATATCTCTCACCGTTTTCTTTTTTTTTTGGGCCCTGAAGATGTCCATTGTGAGTGACATATTTGTGTTTAGCGAAGTGCAGGTCTCAATTTTCAAGATATCGAACTGAAATTTGGTGCGGTGTAAGAGTTTGACCCTGTGAGGAAACCTATTGTCGGGCGTGTAAAACGGTGCTGGGCCGGATCCTTTATGGGGGCCCTGATTTTTTTTTGAATCGATATATCTCGGAAACGGTTGGTCGTATCGAAAAACGTTAAATATACAGGTGTAAGATCTCCACAGTATGCAACTTTTTTACTCAAAACTATTTTTTGATATCTCTCACCGTTTTCTTTTTTTGGGGCCCTGAAAATATCCTTTTTGCTTCACATTTTTGGGTTTAGCGAAGTACAGGTCGCAATATTCAAGATATCGAGCTGAAATTTGGAGCGGTGAAAGAGTTGGACCCTGTGAGGAATCCTGTTATCGGGGGTTAAAAACGGTGCAGGGTCGGATCTTTTTCGGGGGCCCTGAATTTTAACTTTTTTTTGGAATCGATATATCTCGGAAATGGCTGGTCGTATCGAAAAACGTTAAATGTACAGGTGTAAGACCTCCGCGGTATGCAACTTTTTTACTCGAAATGATTTTTTGATATCTCTCACTGTTTTCTTTTTTTGTGGCCCTGAGAATGTCCATTGTGCATGACATATTTGTCTTTAGCGATGTACAGGTCGCAATTTTCAAGATATCGAACTGAAATTTGGTGCTGTGAAAGAGTTAGACCCTGTGAGGAAATCAGTTGTCAGGCGTTAAAAACGGTGCAGGGCCGGATCTTTTTTGGGAGCCCTGAAATTCAAACATTTTTTTGGAATCGTTATATCTCGGAAACGGTTGGTCGTATCGAAAAATGTTAAATGTACAGGTGAGAGATCTCCGCGGTATGAAACCTTTTTACTCAAAATGATTTTTTGATATCTCTCACCGTTTTATTTTTTTGGGGCCCTGGAAATGTCCTTTGTGCGTGACATTTTTGGGTTTAGTGAAGTACAGGTCGCAATTTTCATGATATCGAGCTGAAATTTGGAGCGGTGAAAGAGTTAGACCCTGTGAGGAAACCTCTTGTCGGCCGTAAAAAACGGTGCAGGGCCAGATCTTTTTTGGGGGCCCTGAATTTCAAACTTTTTTTTTTGGAATCGATATATCTCGGAAACGGTTAGTCGTGTCGAAAAACGTTAAATGTACAGGTGTAAGACTTCCGCGGTATGCAACTCTTTTACTCAAAATGATTTTTTGATATCTCTCACCGTTTTCTTTTTTTAGGGCCCTGAAGATGTCCATTGTGCGTGACATATTTGTATTTAGCGAAGTACAGGTCGCAATTTTCAAGATATCGAACTGAAATTTGGTGCTGTGAAAGAGTTAGACCCTGTGAGGAAACCTGTTGTCGGGCGTTATAAACGGTGCAGGGCCAGATCATTTTTGGGGGCCCTGACTTTCAAACTTTTTTTTTGAATCGATATATCTCGGAAAAGGTTGGTCGTATCGAAAAACGTTAAATATACAGGTGTAAGACCTCCGCGGTATGCAACTTTTTTTACTCATAATGATTTTTTGATATCTCTCACAGTTTTCTTTTTTTTTTTTGGGCCCTGAAAATGTCCATTGTGAGTGACATATTTGTGTTTAGCGAAGTGCAGGTCTCAATTTTCAAGATATCGAACTGAAATTTGGTGCGGTGTAAGAGTTTGACCCTGTGAGGAAACCAGTTGTCGGGCGTTAAAAACGATGCAGGGTCGGATCTTTTTTGGGAGCCCTGAAGTTCAAATATTTTTTTTGGAATCGTTATATCTTGGAAACGGTTGGTCGTATCGAAAAACGTTAAATGTACAGGTGTAAGATCTCCGCGGTATTAAACCTTTTTACTCAAAACGATTTTTTGATATCTCTCACCGTTTTCTTTTTTTGGGGCCCTGGAAATGTCCTTTGTGCGTCACATTTTTGGGTTTAGCGATGTACAGGTCGCAATATTCATGATATCGAGCTGAAATTTGGAGCTGTGAAAGAGTTGGACCCTGTGAGGAAACCTGTTGTCGGGCGTTATAAACGGTCCAGGGACCGATCATTTTTGGGGGCCCTGAATTTCAAACTTTTTTTTTTAATCGATATATCTCGGAAACGGTTGGTCGTATCGAAAAACGTTAAATATACAGGTGTAAGACCTCCGCGGTATGCAACTTTTTTTACTCATAATGATTTTTTGATATCTCTCACCGTTTTCTTTTTTTTTGGGCCCTGAAAATGTCCATTGTGAGTGACATATTTGTGTTTAGCGAAGTGCAGGTCTCAATTTTCAAGATATCGAACTGAAATTTGGTGCGGTGAAAGAGTTTGACCCTGTGAGGTAACCTATTGTCGGGCGTGTAAAACGGTGCAGGGCCGGATCCTTTATGGGGGCTCTGAATTTTTTTTTTGAATCGATATATCTCGGAAACGGTTGGTCGTATCGAAAAACGTTAAATATACAGGTGTAAGATCTCCTCAGTATGCAACTTTTTTACTCAAAACTGTTTTTTGATATGTCTCACCGTTTTCTTTTTTTGGGGCCCTGAAAATGTCCTTTTTGCGTCACATTTTTGGGTTTAGCGAAGTACAGGTCGCAATATTCAAGATATCGAGCTGAAATTTGGATCGGTGAAAGAGTTGGACCCTGTGAGGAACCCTGTTATCGGGGGTTAAAAACGGTGCAGGGTCGGATCATTTTCGGGGGCCCTGAATTTTAACTTTTTTTTGGAATCGATATATCTCGGAAATGGCTGGTCGTATCGAAAACGTTAAATGTACAGGTGTAAGACTTCCGCGGTATGCAACTTTTTTACTCGAAATGATTTTTTGATATCTCTCACCGTTTTCTTTCTTTGGGGACCTGAAAAAGTCCATTGTGCGTGACATTTTTGGGTTTAGCGAAGTACAGGTCGCAATTATCATGATATCGAGCTGAAATTTGGAGCGGTGAAAGAGTTAGACCCTGTGAGGAATCCTGTTGTCGGGCGTTAAAAACGGTGCAGAGCCGGACCTTTTTTGGGAGCCCTGAAATTCAAATATTATTTTTTAAATCGTTATATCTTGGAAACGGTTGGTCGTATCGAAAAACGTTAAATGTACAGGTGTAAGATCTCCGCGGTATGAAACCTTTTTAATCAAAACGATTTTTTGATATCTCTCACCGTTTTCTTTTTTGGGGCCCTGGAAATGTCCTTTGGGCGTCACATTTTTGGGTTTAGCGAAGTACAGGTCGCAATATTCATGATATCGAGCTGAAATTTGGAGCGGTGAAAGAGTTGGACCCTGTGAGGAAACCTGTTGTCGGGCGTTATAAACGGTCCAGGGACCGATCATTTTTGGGGGCCCTGAATTTCAAACTTTTTTTTGAATCGATATATCTCGGAAACAGTTGGTCGTATCGAAAAACGTTAAATATACAGGTGTAAGACCTCCGCGATTTGCAACTTTTTTTACTCATAATGATTTTTTGATATCTCTCACCGTTTTTTTTTTTTGGGCCCTGAAAATGTCCATTGTGAGTGACATATTTGTGTTTAGCGAAGTGCAGGTCTTAATTTTCAAGATATCGAACTGAAATTTGGTGTGGTGAAAGAGTTTGGCCCTGTGAGGAAGCCAGTTGTCGGGCGTTAAAAACGGTGCAGGGCCGGATCTTTTTTGGGAGCCCTGAAATTCAAATATTTTTTTGGGAATCGTTATATCTTGGAAACGGTTGGTCGTATCGAAAAACGTTAAATGTACAAGTGTAAGTTCTCCGCGGTATGAAACCTTTTTACTCAAAACGATTTTTTGATATCTCTCACCGTTTTCTTTTTTTGGGGCCCTGGAAATGTCCTTTTTGCGTCACATTTTTGGGTTTAGCGAAGTACAGGTCGCAATATTCATGATATCGAGCTGAAATTTGGAGCGGTGAAAGAGTTGGACCCTGTGAGGAAACCTGTTGTCGGGCGTTAAAAACGGTCCAGGGACCGATCATTTTTGGGGGCCCTGAATTTCAAACTTTTTTTTGAATCGATATATCTCGGAAACGGTTGGTCGTATCGAAAAACGTTAAATATTCAGGTGTAAGACCTCCGCGGTATGCAACTTTTTTTACTCATAATGATTTTTTGATATCTCTCACAGTTTTCTTTTTTTTGGGCCCTGAAAATGTCCATTGTGAAAGACATATTTGTGTTTAGCGAAGTGCAGGTCTCAATTTTCAAGATATCGAACTGAAATTTGGTGCGGTGAAAGAGTTTGACCCTGTGAGGAAACCTATTGTCGGGCGTGTAAAACGGTGCAGGGCCGGATCCTTTATGGGGGCTCTGAATTTTTTTTTTTTTTGAATCGATATATCTCGGAAACGGTTGGTCGTATCGAAAAACGTTAAATATACAGGTGTAAGATCTCCGCAGCTTGCAACTTTTTTTACTCAAAACGATTTTTTGATATCTCTCACCGTTTTCTTTTTTTGGGGCCCTGAAAATGTCCTTTTTGCGTCACATTTTTGGGTTTAGCGAAGTACAGGTCGCAATATTCAAGATATCGAGCTGAAATTTGGAGCGGTGAAAGAGTTGGACCCTGTGAGGAATCCTGTTATCGGGGGTTAAAAACGGTGCAGGGTCGGATCTTTTTCGGGGGCCCTGAATTTAAACTTTTTTTGGAATCGATATATCTCGAAAATGGCTGGTAGTATCGAAAAACGTTAAATGTACTGGTGTAAGACCTCCGCGGTATGCAACTTTTTTACTCATAATGATTTTTTGATATCTCTCACCGTTTTCTTTTTTTGGGGCCCTGAAGGTGTCCATTGTGCGTAACATATTTGTCTTTAGCGATGTACAGGTCGCAATTTTCAAGATATCGAACTGAAATTTGGTGCGGTGAAAGAGTTAGACCCTGTGTGGAAACCACTTGTCGGGAGTTAAAAACGGTGCTGGGCCGTATCTTTTTTGGGAGCCCTGAATTTCAATTTTTTTTGAATCGTAATATCTCGGAAACGGTTGGTCGTATCGAAAAACGTTAAATGTACAGGTGTAAGATCTCCGCGGTATGAAATTCTTTTACTCAAAACCATTTTTTGATATTTCTCACCGTTTTCTTTCTTTGGGGACCTGAAAAAGTCCATTGTGCGTGACATTTTTGGGTTTAGCGAAGTACAGGTCGCAATTTTCATGATATCGAGCTGAAATTTGGAGCGGTGAAAGAGTTAGACCCTGTGAGGAAACTTGTTGTCGGGCGTTAAAAACGGTGCAGGGCCAGATCTTTTTTGGGGGCCCTGAATTTCTAACTTTTTTTTGGAATCGATATATCTCGGAAACGGTTAGTCTTATCGATAAACGTTAAATGTACAGGTGTAAGACCTCCGCGGTATGCAACTTTTTTACTCACAATGATTTTTTGATATCTCTCACCGTTTTCTTTTTTTAGGGCCCTGAATATGTCCATTGTGCGTGACATATTTCTCTTTAGCCAAGTACAGGTCGCAATTTTCAAGAAATCGAACTGAAATTTGGTGCTGTGAAAGAGTTAGACCCTGTGAGGAAACCAGTTGTCGGGCGTTAAAAACGGTGCAGGGCCGGATCTTTTTTGGGAGCCCTGAAATTCAAATATTTTTTTTGGAATCGTTATATCTTGGAAACGGTTGGTCGTATCGAAAAACGTTAAATGTACAGGTGTAAGATCTCCGCGGTATGAAACCTTTTTACTCAAAACGATTTTTTGATATCTCTCACCGTTTTCTTTTTTGGGGCCCTGGAAATGTCCTTTGTGCGTCACATTTTTGGGTTTAGCGAAGTACAGGTCGCAATATTCATGATATCGAGCTGAAATTTGGAGCGGTGAAACAGTTGGACCCTGTGAGGAAACCTGTTGTCGGGCGTTATAAACGGTCCAGGGACCGATCATTTTTGGGGGCCCTGAATTTCAAACATTTTTTTAAATCGATATATCTCGGAAACGGTTGGTCGTATCGAAAAACGTTAAATATACAGGTGTAAGACCTCCGCGGAATGCAAATTTTTTACTCATAATGATTTTTTGATATCTCTCACCGTTTTCTTTTTTTGGGGCCCTGAAGATGTCCATTGTGCTTAACATATTTGTCTTTAGCGATGTACAGGTCGCAATTTTCAAGATATCGAACTGAAATTTGGTGCTGTGAAAGAGTAAGACCCTGTGAAGAAACCAGTTGTCGGGCGTTAAAAACGGTGCAGGGCCGGATCTTTTTTGGGAGCCCTGAAATTCAAACATTTTTTTTTGAATCGTTATATCTCGGAAACGGTTGGTCGTATCGAAAAACGTTAAACGTACAGGTGTAAGATCTCCGCGGTATGAAACCTTTTTACTCAAAACGATTTTTTGATATCTCTCACCGTTTTCTTTTTTTGGGGCCCTGGAAATGTCCTTTGTACGTCACATTTTTGGGTTTAGCGAAGTACAGGTCGCAATATTCATGATATCGAGCTGAAATTTGGAGCGGTGAAAGAGTTGGACCCTGTGAGGAAACCTGTTGTCGGGCGTTATAAACGGTCTAGGGACCGATCATTTTTGGGGGCTCTGAATTTCAAACTTTTTTTTGGAATCGATATATCTCGGAAACAGTTGGTCGTATCGAAAAACGTTAAATATACAGGTGTAAGACCTCCGCGGTATGCAACATTTTTACTCATAATGATTTTTTGATATCTCTCACCGTTTTCTTTTTTTTTGGGCCCTGAAGATGTCCATTGTGAGTGACATATTTGTGTTTAGCGAAGTGCAGGTCTCAATTTTCAAGATATCGAACTGAAATTTGGTGCGGTGTAAGAGTTTGACCCTGTGAGGAAACCTATTGTCGGGCGTGTAAAACGGTGCTGGGCCGGATCCTTTATGGGGGCCCTGATTTTTTTTGAATCGATATATCTCGGAAACGGTTGGTCGTATCGAAAAGCGTTAAATATACAGGTGTAAAATCTCCGCAGTATGCAACTTTTTTACTCAAAACGATTTTTTGATATCTCTCACCGTTTTATTTTTTTGGGGCCCTGAAAATGTCCATTGTGCGTGACATTCTTGCGTTTAGTAAAGTTTTTGGTCGCAAATTTGGTACGACGAAAGAGGTAGTGCCTGTGACGAACCCTTTTGTTGGGCGTTAAAATCGGTTTAGGGCCGGATCTTTTTTGGGGGCCCAGAATTTCAAACTTTTTTTTTGGAATCGATATATCCCGGAAACGGTTGGTCGCATCAAAAACGTTAAAAATACAGGTGTAAGATCTCCGCAGTATGCAACTTTTTTTACTCAAAACGATTTTTTGATATCTCTCACCGTTTTCTTTCTTTGGGGCCCTGAAAAGTCCATTGTGCGTGACATTTTTGGGTTTAGCGAAGTACAGGTCGCAATTTTCATGAAATCGAGCTGAAATTTGGAGCGGTGAAAGAGTTAGACCCTGTGAGGAAACCAGTTGTCGGGAGTTAAAAACAGTGCAGAGCTAGTTCTTCTTTGGGGGCCCTGAATTTCAAACTTTTTTTTTTTGTAATCGATATATCTCGGAAACGGTTAGTCGTGTCGAAAAACGTTAAATGTACAGGTGTAAGACCTCCGCGGTATCACCTTTTTTACTCCGAATGATTTTTTGATATCTCTCACCGTTTTCTTTTTTTGGGGCCGTGAAGGTATCCATTGTGCGTGACATATTTGTCTTTAGCGAAGTACAGGTCGCAATTTTCAAGATATCGAACTGAAATTTGGTGCGGTGAAAGAGTTAGACCCTGTGTGGAAACCACTTGTCGGGAGTTAAAAACGGTGCAGGGCCGGATCTTTTTTGGGAGCCCTGAATTTCAAACTTTTTTTTGAATCGTTATATCTCGGAAACGGTTGGTCGTATCGAAAAACGTTAAATGTACAGGTGTAAGATCTCCGCGGTATGAAACTCTTTTACTCAAAACGATTTTTTGATATTTCTCACCGTTTTCTTTCTTTGGGGCCCTGAAAAAGTCGATTGTGCGTGACATTTTTGGGTTTAGTGAAGTACAGGTCGCAATTTTCATGATATCGAGCTGAAATATGGAGCGGTGAAAGAGTTAGACCCTGTGAGGAAACCTCTTGTCGGGCGTAAAAAACGGTGCAGGGCCAGATCTTTTTTGGGGGCCCTGAATTTCAAACTTTTTTTTTTGGAATCGATATATCTCGGAAACGGTTAGTCGTGTCGAAAAACGTTAAATGTACAGGTGTAAGACCTCCGCGGTATGCAACTCTTTTACTCAAAATGATTTTTTGATATCTCTCACCGTTTTCTTTTTTTAGGGCCCTGAAGATGTCCATTGTGCGTGACATATTTGTATTTAGCGAAGTACAGGTCGCAATTTTCAAGATATCGAACTGAAATTTGGTGCTGTGAAAGAGTTAGACCCTGTGAGGAAACCTGTTGTCGGGCGTTATAAACGGTGCAGGGCCAGATCATTTTTGGGGGCCCTGACTTTCAGACTTTTTTTTTTGAATCGATATATCTCGGAAACGGTTGGTCGTATCGAAAAATGTTAAATGTACAGGTGTAAGATCTCCGCGGTATGAAACCTTTTTACTCAAAATGATTTTTTGATATCTCTCACCGTTTTATTTTTTTGGGGCTCTGGAAATGTCCTTTGTGCGTCACATTTTTGGGTTTAGCAAAGTACAGGTCGCAATATTCATGATATCGAGCTGAAATTTAGAGCGGTGAAAGAGTTGGACCCTGTGAGGAAACATGTTGTCGGGCGTTATAAACGGTCTAGGAACCGATCATTTTTGGGGGCCCTGAATTTCAAACTTTTTTTTGGTATCAATATATCTCGGACACAGTTGGTCGTATCGAAAAACGTTAAATATACAGGTGTAAGACCTCCGCGGTATGCAACATTTTTACTCATAATGATTTTTTGATATCTCTCACCGTTTTTTTTTTTTTTTTTTTGGCCCTGAAAATATCCATTGTGAGTGACATATTTGTGCTTAGCGAAGTGCAGGTCTCAATTTTCAAGATATCGAACTGAAATTTGGTGCGGTGAAAGAGTTTGACCCTGTGAGGAAACCTATTGTAGGGCGTGTAAAACGGTGCTGGGCCGGATCCTTTATGGGGGCCCCTGAATTTTTTTAAATCGATATATCTCGGAAACGGTTGGTCGTATCGTAAAACGTTAAATATACAGGTGTAAGATCTCCGCAGTATGCAACTTTTTTACTCAAAACGATTTTTTTATAACTCTCACCGTTTTCGTTTTTTGGGGCCCTGAAAATGTCCATTGTGCGTGACATTCTTGCGTTTAGTAAAGTTTTGGTCGAAAATTTGGTACGGTGAAAGAGGTAGTGCCTGTGACGAACCCTTTTGTTGGGCGTTAAAATCGGTGCAGGGCCAGATCTTTTTTGGAAGCCCAGATTTTTTTTTTTTGAAACGATATATCTCGGAAACGGTTGGTTGTATCGAAAAACGTTAAATATACAGGTGTAAGATCTCCGCAGTATGCAACAATTTTACTCCAAACGATTTTTTGATATCTCTCACCGTTTTCTTTTTTTGGGGCCCTGAAAATGTCCATTGTGCGTGACATTCTTGCGTTTAGCAAAGTTTTGGTCGCAAATTTGGTACGGTGAAAGAGGTAGTGCCTGTGGCGAACCCTTTTTTTGGGCGTTAAAATCGGTGCAGGGTCGGATCTTTTTTGGGGGCCCTGAATTTCAAACTTTTTTTTGAATCGATATATCTCGGAAACGGTTGGTCGTATCAAAAACGTTAAATGTACATGGGTAAGATCTACGCGGGATGCAACTTTTTTACTCAAAACAATTTTTTAATATCTCTCACCGTTTTCTTTCTTTGGGGCCCTGAAAAAGTCCATTGTGCATGACATTATTGTCTTTAGCGAAGTACAGGTCGCAATTTTCAAGATATCGAACTGAAATTTGATGCTGTGAAAGAGTTAGACCCTGTGAGGAAACCAGTTGTCGGGCGTTAAAAACGGTGCAGGGTCGGATCTTTTTTGGAAGCCCTGAATTTCAAACTTTTTTTGAACCGTTGTATCTCGTAAACGGTTGGTCGTATCGAAAAACGTAAATGTACAGGTGTAAGATCTCCGCGGTATGAAACCTTTTTACTCAAAACGATTTTTTGATATCTCTCACCGTTTTCTTTTTTTGGGGCCCTGAAAATGTCCTTTTTGCGTCACTTTTTTGGGTTTAGCGAAGTACAGGTCGCAATATTCAAGATATCGAGCTGAAATTTGGAGCGGTGAAAGAGTTGGACCCTGTGAGGAAACCTGTTATCGGGGGTTAAAAACGGTGCAGGGTCGGATCTTTTTGGGGGCCCTGAATTTTAACTTTTTTTTGGAATCGATATATCTCGGAAATGGCTGGTCGTATCGAAAAACGTTAAATGTACAGGTGTAAAACCTCCGCGGTATGCAACTTTTTTTACTCGAAATGATTTTTTGATATCTCTCACCGTTTTCTTTTTTTGGGGCCCTGAAGGTGTCCATTGTGCGTGACATATTTGTCTTTAGCGAAGTACAGGTCGCAATTTTCAAGATATCGAACTGAAATTTGGTGCTGTGAAAGAGTTAGACCCTGTGAGGAATCCAGTTGTCGGGCGTTAAAAACGGTGCAGGGCCGGATCTTTTTGGGAGCCCTGAAATTCAAACATTTTTTTTGGAATCGTTATATCTCGGAAACGTTTGGTCGTATCGAAAAACGTTAAATGTACAGGTGTAAGATCTCCGCGGTATGAAACCTTTTTACTCAAAACGATTTTTTGATATCTCTCACCGTTTTCTTTTTTTGGGGCCCTGGAAATGTCCTTTGGGCGTCACATTTTTGGGTTTAGCGAAGTACAGGTCGCAATATTCATGATATCGAGCTGAAATTTGGAGCGGTGAAAGAGTTGGACCCTGTGAAGAATCCTGCTGTCGGGGGTTAAAACCGGCGCAGGGCCGGATCTCCCACCGTTTTCTTTTTTGAGGCCCTGAAGATGTGCGTATGTGCGTGACGTTTTTTGATTTAATAAAGTACAGGTCGCAATTTTCAAGATATCAAGCTGAAATTTGGTACGGTGAAAGAGGTGATGCCTGTGACGAACTCTTTTGTTTGGCGTTAAAATCGGTGCAGGGTCGGTTCTTTTTTTGGGGCCCTGCATTTCCAACTTTTTTTGAATCGATATATCTCGGAAACGGTTGGTCGTATCAAAAAACCTTAAATGATCATGTATAAGATCTCCGCGGTATGCAACTTTTTTACTCAAAACAATTTTTTGATATCTCTCACCGTTTTCTTTCTTTGGGGCCTTGAAAAAGTCCATTGTGCGTGACATTATTGTCTTTAGCGAAGTACAGGTCGCAATTTTCAAGATATCGAACTGAAATTTGATGCGGTGAAAGAGTTAGACCCTGTGAGGAAACCAGTTGTCGGGCGTTATAAACGGTCCAGGGCCCGATCATTTTTGGGGGCCTTGAATTTCAAACTTATTTTTGGAATCGATATATCTCGGAAACAGTTGGTCGTATCGAAAAACGTTAAATAAACAGGTGTAACACCTCCGCGGTATGCAAATTTTTTTACTCATAATGATTTTTTGATATCTCTCACCGTTTTCTTTTTTTTTGGGCACTGAAGATGTCCATTGTGAGTGGCATATTTGTGTTTAGCGAAGTGCAGATCTCAATTTTCAAGATATCGAACTGAAATTTGGTGCGGTGAAAGAGTTAGACCCTGTGAGGAAACGTATTGTCGGGCGTGTAAAACGGTGCAGGGCCGGAACCTATAAGGGGGCCCTGAATTTCAAACTCTTCTTTTGGGATCGATATATATCGGAATCGGTTGGTCGTATCGAAAAACGTTAAATATACAGGTGTAAGATCTCCGCAGTTTGCAACTTTTTTACTCAAAACAATTTTTTGATATCTCTCACCGTTTTCTTTTTTTGGGGCCCTGAAGATGTCCATTGTGCGTGACATATTTGTCTTTAGCGAAATACAGGTCGCAATTTTCAAGATATCGAACTGAAATTTGGTGCTATGAAAGAGTTAGACCCTGTGAGGAATCCAGTTGTCGGGCGTTAAAAACGGTGCAGGGCCGGATCTTTTTGGGAGCCCTGAAATTCAAACATTTTTTTTTGGAATCGTTATATCTCGGAAACGGTTGGTCGTATCGAAAAACGTTAAATGTACAGGTGTAAGATCTCCGCGGTATGAAACCTTTTTACTCAAAACGAATTTTTGATATCTCTCACCGTTTTCTTTTTTTGGGGCCCTGGAAATGTCCTTTGGGCGTCACATTTTTGGGTTTAGCGAAGTACAGGTCGCAATATTCATGATATCGAGCTGAAATTTGGAGCGGTGAGAGAGTTGGACCCTGTGAAGAATCCTGCTGTCGGGGGTTAAAACCGGCGCAGGGCCGGATCTCCCACTGTTTTCTTTTTTGAGGCCCTGAAGATGTGCGTATGTGCGTGACGTTTTTTGATTTAATAAAGTACAGGTCGCAATTTTCAAGATATCAAGCTGAAATTTGGTACGGTGAAAGAGGTGGTGCCTGTGACGAACTCTTTTGTTTGGCGTTAAAATCGGTGCAGGGCCGGTTCTTTTTTTGGGGCCCTGCATTTCCAACTTTTTTTGAATCGATATATCTCGGAAACGGTTGGTCGTATCAAAAAACCTTAAATGATCATGTGTAAGATCTCCGCGGTATGCAACTTTTTTACTCAAAACAATTTTTTGATATCTCTCACCGTTTTCTTTCTTTGGGGCCTTGAAAAAGTCCATTGTGCGTGACATTATTGTCTTTAGCGAAGTACAGGTCGCAATTTTCAAGATATCGAACTGAAATTTGATGCGGTGAAAGAGTTAGACCCTGTGAGGAAACCAGTTGTCGGGCGATATAAACGGTCCAGGGCCCGATCATTTTTGGGGGCCTTGAATTTCAAACTTATTTTTGGAATCGATATATCTCGGAAACAGTTGGTCGTATCGAAAAACGTTAAATATACAGGTGTAACACCTCCGCGGTATGCAACTTTTTTTACTCATAATGATTTTTTGATATCTCTCACCGTTTTCTTTTTTTTTTTTGGGCACTGAAGATGTCCATTGTGAGTGACATATTTGTGTTTAGCGAAGTGCAGATCTCAATTTTCAAGATATCGAACTGAAATTTGGTGCGGTGAAAGAGTTAGACCCTGTGAGGAAACGTATTGTCGGGCGTGTAAAACGGTGCAGGGCCGGAACCTATAAGGGGGCCCTGAATTTCAAACTCTTCTTTTGGGATCGATATATATCGGAATCGGTTGGTCGTATCGAAAAACGTTAAATATACAGGTGTAAGATCTCCGCAGTTTGCAACTTTTTTACTCAAAACAATTTTTTGATATCTCTCACCGTTTTCTTTTTTTGGGGCCCTGAAGATGTCCATTGTGCGTGACATATTTGTCTTTAGCGAAATACAGGTCGCAATTTTCAAGATATCGAACTGAAATTTGGTGCTGTGAAAGAGTTAGACCCTGTGAGGAAACCTGTTGTCGGGCATTAAAAATGGTGCAGGAACGGATCTTTTTTGGGAGCCCTGAAATAAAAACATTTTTTTTGGAATCGTTATATCTCGGAAACGGTTGGTCGTATCGAAAAACGTTAAATGTACAGGTGTAAGATCTCCGCGGTATGAAACCTTTTTACTCAAAACGATTTTTTGATATCTCTCTCCGTTTTCTTTTTTGGGGCCCTGGAAATGTCCTTTGTGCGTCACATTTTTGGGTTTAGCGAAGTACAGGTCGCAATATTCATGATATCGAGCTGAAATTTGGAGCGGTGAAAGAGTTGGACCCTGTGCGGAAACCTGTTGTCGGGCGTTATAAACGGTCCAGGGACCGATCATTTTGGGGGCCCTGAATTTTAATTTTTTTTTGGAATCGATATATCTCGGAAATGGCTGGTCGTATCGAAAAACGTTAAATTTACAGTTGTAAGACCTCCACGGTATGCAACTTTTTTACTCATAATGATTTTTTGATATATCTCACCGTTTTCTTTTTTTGGGGCCCTGAGGATGTCCATTGTGCGTGACATATTTGTCTTTAGCGATGTACAGGTCGCAATTTTCAAGATATCGAACTGAAATTTGGTGCTGTGAGAGAGTTAGACCCTGTGAGGAAAGCAGTTGTCGGGCGTTATAAACGGTCCAGGGACCGATCATTTTTGGGGGCCCTGAATTTCAAACTTTTTTTTGAATCGATATATCTCGGAAACGGTTGGTCGTATCGAAAAACGTTAAATGTGCATGTGTAAGATCTCCGCGATATGAAACTTTTTTACTCAAAACGATTTTTTATATTTCTCACCGATTTCTTTCTTTGGGGCACTGAACAAGTCCATTGTGCGTGACATTTTTGGGTTTAGCGAAGTACAGGTCGCAATTTTCATGATATCGAGCTGAAATTTGGAGCGGTGAAAGAGTTAGACCCTGTGAGGAAACGTGTTGTCGGGCGTTCAAAACGGTGCAGGGCCAGACCTTTTTTGGGGGCCCTGAATTTCAAACTTTTTTTTTGAATCGATATACCTCGGAAACGGTTAGTCGTGTCGAAAAACGTTAAATGTACAGGTGTAAGACCTCCGCGGTATGCAACTTTTTTACTCTCAATGATTTTTTGATATCTCACCGTTTTCTTTTTTTTTGGGCCCTGAAAATGTCCATTGTGCGTGACATATTTGTCTTTAGCGAAGTACAGGTCGCAATTTTCAAGATATCGACTGAAATTTGGTGCTGTGAAAGAGTTAGACCCTGTGAGGAAACCAATTGTCGGGTGTGTAAAACGGTGCAGGGCCGGATCCTTTATGGGGGCCCTGAATTTCATTTCTTTTGGAAACGAAATATATCTCGGAAACGGTTGGTCGTATCGAAAAGCGTTAAATATACAGGTGTAAGACATCCGCGGTATGCAACGTTTTTTACTCATACTGATTTTTTGATATCTCTCACCGTTTTCTTTTTTTTGGGCCCTGAAGATGTCCATTGTGAGTTACATATTTGTGTTTAGCGAAGTGCAGGTCTCAAATTTCAAGATATCGAACTGAAATTTGGTGCGGTGAAAGAGTTTGACCCTGTGAGGAAACCTATTGTCGGGCGTGTAAAACGGTGCAGGGCCGGATCCTTTATGGGGGCCCTGAATTTCATTTTTTTTGGAAACGATATATCTCGGAAACGTTTGGTCGTATCGAAAAACGTTAAATATACAGGTGTAAGATCTCCGCAGTATGCAACTATTTTACACCAAACGATTTTTTGATATCTCTCACCGTTTTCTTTTTTTGGGGCCCTGAAAATGTCCATTGTGCGTGACATTCTTGCGTTTAGCAAAGTTTTGGTCGAAAATTTGGTACGGTGAAAGAGGTAGTGCCTGTGGCGAACCCTTTTGTTGGGCGTTAAAATCGGTGCAGTGTCGGACCTTTTTTGGGGGCCCGGAATTTCATTTTTTTTTGAATCGATATATCTCGGAAACGGTTGGTCGTATCAAAAACGTTAAATGTACATGGGTAAGATCTACGCGGTATGCAACTTTTTTACTCAAAACGATTTTTGATATCTCTCACCGTTTTCTTTCTTTGGGGCCTTGAAAAAGTCCATTGTGCGTGACATTATTGTCTTTAGCGAAGTACAGGTCGCAATTTTCAAGATATCGAACTGAAATTTGATGCGGTGAAAGAGTTAGACCCTGTGAGGAAACCAGTTGTCGGGCGTTAAAAACGGTGCAGGGTCGGATCTTTTTTGGAAGCCCTGAATTTCAAACGTTTTTTGAACCGTTGTATCTCGTAAACGGTTGGTCGTATCGAAAAACGTTAAATGTACAGGTGTAAGATCTCCGCGGTATGAAACCTTTTTACTCAAAACGATTTTTTGATATCTCTCACCGTTTTCTTTTTTTGGGGCCCTGAAAATGTCCTTTTTGCGTCACTTTTTTGGGTTTAGCGAAGTACAGGTCGCAATATTCAAGATATCGAGCTGAAATTTGGAGCGGTGAAAGAGTTGGACCCTGTGAGGAAACCTGTTATCGGGGGTTAAAAACGGTGCAGGGTCGGATCTTTTTGGGGGCCCTGAATTTTAACTTTTTTTTGGAATCGATATATCTCGGAAATGGCTGGTCGTATCGAAAAACGTTAAATGTACAGGTGTAAAACCTCCGCGGTATGCAACTTTTTTTACTCGAAATGATTTTTTGATATCTCTCACCGTTTTCTTTTTTTGGGGCCCTGAAGATGTCCATTGTGCGTGCCATATTTGTCTTTAGCGAAGTACAGGTCGCAATTTTCAAGATATCGAACTGAAATTTGGTGCTGTGAAAGAGTTAGACCCTGTGAGGAATCCAGTTGTCGGGCGTTAAAAACGGTGCAGGGCCGGATCTTTTTTGGGAGCCCTGAAATTCAAACATTTTTTTGGAATCGTTATATCTCGGAAACGGTTGGTCGTATCGAAAAACGTTAAATGTACAGGTGTAAGATCTCCGCGGTATGAAACCTTTTTACTCAAAACGATTTTTTGATATCTCTCACCGTTTTCTTTTTTGGGGCCCTGGAAATGTCCTTTGGGCGTCACATTTTTGGGTTTAGCGAAGTACAGGTCGCAATATTCAAGATATCGAGCTGAAATTTGGAGCGGTGAAAGAGTTGGACCCTGTGAAGAATCCTGCTGTAGGGGGTTAAAACCGGCGCAGGGCCGGATCTCCCACCGTTTTCTTTTTTGAGGCCCTGAAGATGTGCGTATGTGCGTGACGTTTTTTGATTTAATAAAGTACAGGTCGCAATTTTCAAGATATCAAGCTGAAATTTGGTACGGAGAAAGAGGAGGTGCCTGTGACGAACTCTTTTGTTTGGCGTTAAAATCGGTGCAGGGCCGGTTCTTTTTTTGGGGCCCTGCATTTCCAACTTTTTTTGAATCGATATATCTCGGAAACGGCTGGTCGTATCAAAAAACCTTAAATGATCATGTGTAAGATCTCCGCGGTATGCAACTTTTTTACTCAAATTTTTTTTTTGATATCTCTCACCGTTTTCTTTTTTTGGGGCCCTGAAAAAGTCCATTGGGCGTGACATTTTTGGGTTTTGTGAAGTACAGGTCGCAATTTTCATTATATCGAGCTGAAATTTGGAGCGGTGAAAGAGTTAGACCCTGTGAGGAAACCTGTTGTCGGGCGTTATAAACGGTCCATGGCCCGATCATTTTCGGGGGCCTTGAATTTCAAACTTTTTTTTGGAATCGATATATCTCGGAAACAGTTGGTCGTATCGAAAAACGTTAAATATACAGGTGTAACACCTCCGCGTTATGCAACTTTTTTTACTCATAATGATTTTTTGATATCTCTCACCGTTTTCTTTTTTTTTGGGCACTGAAGATGTCCATTTTGAGTGACATATTTGTGTTTAGCGAAGTGCAGATCTCAATTTTCAAGATATCGAACTGAAATTTGGTGCGGTGAAAGAGTTAGACCCTGTGAGGAAACGTATAGTCGGGCGTGTAAAACGGTGCAGGGCCGGAACCTATAAGGGGGCCCTGAATTTCAAACTCTTCTTTTGGGATCGATATATATCGGAATCGGTTGGTCGTATCGAAAAACGTTAAATATACAGGTGTAAGATCTCCGCAGTTTGCAACTTTTTTACTCAAAACAATTTTTTGATATCTCTCACCGTTTTCTTTTTTTTGGGGCCTTGAAGATGTCCATTGTGCGTGACATATTTGTCTTTAGCGAAATACAGGTCGCAATTTTCAAGATATCGAACTGAAATTTGGTGCTGTGAAAGAGTTAGACCCTGTGAGGAAACCTGTTGTCGGGCGTTAAAAATGGTGCAGGGCCGGATCTTTTTTGGGAGCCCTGAAATAAAAACATTTTTTTTGGAATCGTTATATCTCGGAAACGGTTGGTCGTATCGAAAAACGTTAAATGTACAGGTGTAAGATCTCCGCGGTATGAAACCTTTTTACTCAAAACGATTTTTTGATATCTCTCTCCGTTTTCTTTTTTGGGGCCCTGGAAATATCCTTTGTGCGTCACATTTTTGGGTTTAGCGAAGTACAGGTCGCAATATTCATGATATCGAGCTGAAATTTGGAGCGGTGAAAGAGTTGGACCCTGTGCGGAAACCTGTTGTCGGGCGTTATAAACGGTCCAGGGACCGATCATTTTGGGGGCCCTGATTTTTTTTTTTTTGGAATCGATATATCTCGGAAATGGCTGGTCGTATCGAAAAACGTTAAATTTACAGTTGTAAGACCTCCACGGTATGCAACTTTTTTACTCATAATGATTTTTTGATATATCTCACCGTTTTCTTTTTTTGGGGCCCTGAGGATGTCCATTGTGCGTGACATATTTGTCTTTAGCGATGTACAGGTCGATTTTTTCAAGATATCGAACTGAAATTTGGTGCTGTGAGAGAGTTAGACCCTGTGAGGAAACCAGTTGTCGGGCGTTATAAACGGTCCAGGGACCGATCATTTTTGGGGGCCCTGAATTTCAAACTTTTTTTTGAAGCGATATATCTCGGAAACGGTTGGTCGTATCGAAAAACGTTAAATGTGCATGTGTAAGATCTCCGCGATATGAAACTTTTTTACTCAAAACGATTTTTTATATTTCTCACCGATTTCTTTCTTTGGGGCACTGAACAAGTCCATTGTACGTGACATTTTTGGGTTTAGCGAAGTACAGGTCGCAATTTTCATGATATCGAGCTGAAATTTGGAGCGGTGAAAGAGTTAGACCCTGTGAGGAAGCGTGTTGTCGGGCGTTGAAAACGGTGCAGGGCCAGACCTTTTTTGGGGGCCCTGAATTTCAAACTTTTTTTTTGAATCGATATACCTCGGAAACGGTTAGTCGTGTCGAAAAACGTTAAATGTACAGGTGTAAGACCTCCGCGGTATGCAACTTTTTTACTCGCAATGATTTTTTGATATCTCACCGTTTTCTTTTTTTTGGGGCCCTGAAAATGTCCATTGTGCGTGACATATTTGTCTTTAGCGAAGTACAGGTCGCAATTTTCAAGATATCGAACTGAAATTTGGTGCTGTGAAAGAGTTAGACCCTGTGAGGAAACCAATTGTCGGGCGTGTAAAACGGTGCAGGGCCGGATCCTTTATGGGGGCCCTGAATTTCATTTCTTTTGGAAACGATATATCTCGGAAACGTTTGGTCGTATCGAAAAACGTTAAATATACAGGTGTAAGATCTCCGCAGTATGCAACTATTTTACACCAAACGATTTTTTGATATCTCTCACCGTTTTCTTTTTTTGGGGCCCTGAAAATGCCCATTGTGCGTGACATTCTTGCGTTTAGCAAAGTTTTGGTCGAAAATTTGGTACGGTGAAAGAGGTAGTGCCTGTGGCGAACCCTTTTGTTGGGCGTTAAAATCGGTGCAGGGTCGGATCTTTTTTGGGGGCCCTGAATTTCAAACTTTTTTTTTGAATCGATATATTTCTGAAACGGTTGGTCGTATCAAAAACGTTAAATCTACATGGGTAAGATCTACGCGGTATGCAACTTTTTTACTCAAAATTTCTTTTTGATATCTCTCACCTTTTTCTTTTTTTGGGGCCCTGAAAAAGTCCATTGAGCGTGACATTTTTGGGTTTTGTGAAGTACAGGTCGCAATTTTCATTATATCGAGCTGAAATTTGGAGCGGTGAAAGAGTTAGACCCTGTGAGGAAACCTGTTGTCGGGCGTTATAAACGGTCCAGGGACCGATCATTTTTGGGGGCCCTGAATTTCAAACTTTTTTTTGAATCGATATATCTCGGAAACGGTTGGTCGTATCGAAAAACGTTAAATATACAGGTGTAAGACCTCCGCGGTATGCAACTTTTTTACTCATAATGATTTTTTGATATCTCTCACCGTTTTCTTTTTTTGGGGCCCTGAGGATGTCCATTGTGCGTGACATATTTGTCTTTAGCGATGTACAGGTCGCAATTTTCAAGATATCGAACTGAAATTTGGTGCTGTGAGAGAGTTAGACCCTGCGAGGAAACCAGTTGTCGGGCGTTATAAACGGTCCAGGGACCGATCATTTTTGGGGGCCCTGAATTTCAAACTTTTTTTTGAATCGATATATCTCGGAAACGGTTGGTCGTATCGAAAAACGTTAAATATACAGGTGTAAGACCTCCGCGGTATGCAACTTTTTTTACTCATAATGATTTTTTGATATCTCTCACCGTTTTTTTTTGGGCCCTGAAAATGTCCATTGTGAGTGACATATTTGTGTTTAGCGAAGTGCAGGTCTCAATTTTCAAGATATCGAACTGAAATTTGGTGCGGTTAAAGAGTTTGACCCTGTGAGGAAACCTATTGTCGGGCGTGTAAAACGGTGCAGGGCCGGATCCTTTATGGGGGCTCTGTTTTTTTTTGAATCGATATATCTCGGAAACGGTTGGTTGTATCGAAAAACGTTAAATATACAGGTGTAAGATCTCCGCAGTATGCAACTTTTTTACTCAAAACGATTTTTTGATATCTCTCACCGTTTTCTTTTTTTTTGGGGCCCTGAAAATATCCTTTTTGCGTCACATTTTTGGGTTTAGCGAAGTACAGGTCGCAATATTCAAGATATCGAGCTGAAATTTGGAGCGGGGAAAGAGTTGGACCCTGTGAGGAATCCTGTTATCGGGGGTTAAAAACGGTGCAGGGTCGGATCTTTTTCGGGGGCCCTGAATTTAATTTTTTTTTTTTTGGAATCGATATATCTCGGAAATGGCTGGTCGTATCGAAAAACGTTAAATTTACAGGTGTAAGATCTCCGCGGTATGAAACCTTTTTACTCAAAACGATTTTTTGATATCTCTCACCGTTTTCTTTTTTTGGGGCCCTGGAAATGTCCTTTGTGCGTCACATTTTTGGGTTTAGCGAAGTACAGGTCGCAATATTCATGATATCGAGCTGAAATTTGGAGCGGTGAAAGAGTTGGACCCTGTGAAGAAACCTGTTGTCGGGCGTAATAAAAGGTCAAAGGACCGATAATTTTTGGGGGCCCTGAATTTCAAACTTTTTTTTGGAATCGATATATCTCGGAAACGGTTTGTCGTATCGAAAAACGTTAAATATACAGGTGTAAGACCTCCGCGGTATGCAACTTTTTTACTCACAATAATTTTTTGATATCTCTCACCGTTTTCTTTTTTTGGGGCCCTGAAGATGTCCATTGTGGGTGACATATTTGTCTTTAGCGAAGTACAGGTCGCAATTTTAAAAATATCGAAATGAAATTTGGTGCGGTGAAAGAGTTTGACCCTGTGTGGAAACCACTTGTCGGGAGTTAAAAACGGTGCAGGGCCGGATCTTTTTTGGGAGCCCTGAATTTCAAACTTTTTTTTGAATCGTTATATCTCGGAAACGGTTGGTCGTATCGAAAAACGTTAAATGTGCAGGTGTAAGATCTCCTCGATATGAAACATTTTTACTCAAAACGATTTTTGATATTTCTCACCGTTCTCTTTCTTTGGGGCACTGAAAAATTCCATTGTGCGTGACATTTTTTGGTTTTAGCGAAGTACAGGTCGCAATTTTCATGATATTGAGCTGAAATTTGGAGCGGTGTAAGAGTTAGACTCTGTGAGGAAACCTGTTGTCGGGCGTTAAAAACGGTGCAGGACAGACCTCTTTTGGGGGCCCTGAATTACAAACTTTTTTTTGAATCGATATATCTCGGAAACGGTTGGTCGTATCGAAAAACGTTAAAAATACAGGTGTAAGATCTCCGCAGTATGCAACTTTTTTACTCAAAACTATTTTTTGATATCTCTCACTGTTTTCTTTTCTTTGGGGCCCTGAAAATGTCCATTGTGCGTGACATTTTTGGGTTTAGCGAAGTACAGGTCGCAATTTTCATGATATCGAGCAGAAATTTGGAGCGGTGAAAGAGTTGGACCCTGTGAGGAAACCTCTTTTGGGGGGTTAAAAACGGTGCAGGGCCGGATCTTTTTCGTGGGCCCTGAGTTTTAACTTTTTTTGGAATCGATATATCTCGGAAATGGCTGGTCGTAATGAAAAACGTTAAATGTACAGGTGTAAGACCTCCGCGGTATGCAACTTTTTTACTCACAATGATTTTTTGATATCTCTCACCGTTTTCTTTTTTTGGGGCCCTGAAGATGTCCATTGTGCGTGACATATTTGTCTTTAGCGAAGTACTGGTCGCAATTTTCAAGATATCGAACTGAAATTTGGTGCTGTGAGAGAGTTAGACCCTGTGAGGAAACCAGTTGTCGGGCGTTATAAACGGTCCAGGTACCGATCATTTTTGGGGGCCCTGAATTTCAAACTTTTTTTTGAATCGATATATCTCGGAAACGGTTGGTCGTATCGAAAAACGTTAAATATACAGGTGTAAGACCTCCGCGGTATGCAACTTTTTTTACTCATAATGATTTTTTGATATCACTCACCGTTTTTTTTGGGCCCTGAAAATGTCCATTGTGAGTGACATATTTGTGTTTAGCGAAGTGCAGGTCTCAATTTTCAAGATATCGAACTGAAATTTGGTGCGGTTAAAGAGTTTGACCCTGTGAGGAAACCTATTGTCGGGCGTGTAAAACGGTGCAGGGCCGGATCCTTTATGGGGGCTCTGTTTTTTTTTGAATCGATATATCTCGGAAACGGTTGGTTGTATCGAAAAACGTTAAATATACAGGTGTAAGATCTCCGCAGTATGCAACTTTTTTACTCAAAACGATTTTTTGATATCTCTCACCGTTTTCTTTTTTTTTGGGGCCCTGAAAATATCCTTTTTGCGTCACATTTTTGGGTTTAGCGAAGTACAGGTCGCAATATTCAAGATATCGAGCTGAAATTTGGAGCGGGGAAAGAGTTGGACCCTGTGAGGAATCCTGTTATCGGGGGTTAAAAACGGTGCAGGGTCGGATCTTTTTCGGGGGCCCTGAATTTAATTTTTTTTTTTTGGAATCGATATATCTCGGAAATGGCTGGTCGTATCGAAAAACGTTAAATTTACAGGTGTAAGATCTCCGCGGTATGAAACCTTTTTACTCAAAACGATTTTTTGATATCTCTCACCGTTTTCTTTTTTTGGGGCCCTGGAAATGTCCTTTGTGCGTCACATTTTTGGGTTTAGCGAAGTACAGGTCGCAATATTCATGATATCGAGCTGAAATTTGGAGCGGTGAAAGAGTTGGACCCTGTGAAGAAACCTGTTGTCGGGCGTAATAAAAGGTCAAGGGACCGATAATTTTTGGGGGCCCTGAATTTCAAACTTTTTTTTGGAATCGATATATCTCGGAAACGGTTTGTCGTATCGAAAAACGTTAAATATACAGGTGTAAGACCTCCGCGGTATGCAACTTTTTTACTCACAATAATTTTTTGATATCTCTCACCGTTTTCTTTTTTTGGGGCCCTGAAGATGTCCATTGTGGGTGACATATTTGTCTTTAGCGAAGTACAGGTCGCAATTTTAAAAATATCGAAATGAAATTTGGTGCGGTGAAAGAGTTTGACCCTGTGTGGAAACCACTTGTCGGGAGTTAAAAACGGTGCAGGGCCGGATCTTTTTTGGGAGCCCTGAATTTCAAACTTTTTTTTTTGGAATCGATATATCTCGGAAACGGTTGGTCGTATCGAAAAACGTTAAATGTGCAGGTGTAAGATCTCCTCGATATGAAACATTTTTACTCAAAACGATTTTTTGATATTTCTCACCGTTCTCTTTCTTTGGGGCACTGAAAAATTCCATTGTGCGTGACATTTTTGGTTTTAGCGAAGTACAGGTCGCAATTTTCATGATATTGAGCTGAAATTTGGAGCGGTGTAAGAGTTAGACTATGTGAGGAAACCTGTTGTCGGGCGTTAAAAACGGTGCAGGACAGACCTCTTTTGGGGGCCCTGAATTTCAAACTTTTTTTTGAATCGATATATCTCGGAAACGGTTGGTCGTATCGAAAAACGTTAAAAATACAGGTGTAAGATCTCCGCAGTATGCAACTTTTTTACTCAAAACTATTTTTTGATATCTCTCACTGTTTTCTTTTCTTTGGGGCCCTGAAAATGTCCATTGTGCGTGACATTTTTGGGTTTAGCGAAGTACAGGTCGCAATTCTCATGATATCGAGCAGAAATTTGGAGCGGTGAAAGAGTTGGACCCTGTGAGGAAACCTCTTATCGGGGGTTAAAAACGGTGCAGGGCCGGATCTTTTTCGTGGGCCCTGAGTTTTAACTTTTTTTGGAATCGATATATCTCGGAAATGGCTGGTCGTAATGAAAAACGTTAAATGTACAGGTGTAAGACCTCCGCGGTATGCAACTTTTTTACTCACAATGATTTTTTGATATCTCTCACCGTTTTCTTTTTTTTGGGGCCCTGAAGATGTCCATTGTGCGTGACATATTTGTCTTTAGCGAAGTACTGGTCGCAATTTTCAAGATATCGAACTGAAATTTGGTGCTGTGAAAGAGTTAGACCCTGTGAGGAATCCAGTCGTCGGGCGTTAAAAACGGTGCAGGGCCGGATCTTTTTTGGGAGCCCTGAAATTCAAACATTATTTGGAATCGTTATATCTCGGAAACGGTTGGTCGTATCGAAAAATGTTAAATGTACAGGTGTATGATCTCCGCGGTATAAAACCTTTTTACTCAAAACGATTTTTTGATATTTCTCACCGTTTTCTTTTTTTGGGGCCCTGGAAATGTCCTTTGTGCGTCACATTTTTGGGTTTAGCGATGTACAGGTCGCAATATTCATTATATCGAGCTGAAATTTGGAGCGGTGAAAGAGTTGGACCCTGTGAGGAAACCTGTTGTCGGGCGTTATAAACGGTCCAGGGACCGATCATTTTTGGTGGCCCTGAATTTCAAACTTTTTTTCGAATCGATATATCTCGGAAACGGTTGGTCGTATCGAAAAACGTTAAATATACAGGTGTAAGATCTCCGCAGTATGCAACTTTTTTTACTCAAAACGATTTTTTGATATATCTCACCGTTTTCTTTTTTAGGGGCCCTGAAAATGTCCATTGTGCGTGACATTCCTGCGTTTACCAAAGTTTTGGTCGCAAATTTGGTACGGTGAAAGAGGTAGTGCCTGTGACGAACCCTTTAGTTGGGCGTTAAAATCGGTGCGGGGCCGGATCTTTTTGGGGGCCCAGAACTTCAAACTTTTTTTTTGGAATCGATATACCCCGGACACGGTTGGTCGTATCAAAAACGTTAAATGTACACGGGTAAGAACTACGCGGTATGCAACTTTTTTACTCAAAACGATTTTTTGATATCTCTCATCGTTTTCTTTCTTTGCGGCCCTGAAAAGTCCATTGTGCGTGACATTTTTGGGTTTAGCGAAGTACAGGTCGCAATATTCAAGATATCGAGCTGAAATTTGGAGCGGTGAAAGAGTTGGACCCTGTGAGGAAACCTGTTATCGGGGGTTAAAAACGGTGCAGGACCGGATCTTTTTCGGGGACCCTGAATTTTAACTTTTTTTTGGAATCAATATATCTCGGAAATGGTTGGTCGTATCGAAAAACGTTAAATGTACATGTGTGAGATCTCCGCGGTATGAAACCTTTTTACTCAAAACGATTTTTTGATATCACTCACCGTTTTCTTTTTTGGGGGCCCTGAAAATGTCCATTGTGCGTGACATTTTGCGTTTAGCAAAGTTTTGGTCGCAAATTTGGTACGGTGAAAGAGGTAGTGCCTGTGACGAACCCTTTTGTTGGGCGTTAAAATCGGTGCAGGGTCGGATATTTTTTTGGGGCCCTGAATTTCAAACCTTTTTTTTGAACCGATATATCCCGGAAACGGTTGGTCGTATCAAAAACGTTAAATGTACATGGATAAGATCAGCGCGGCATGCAACGTTTTTACTCTAAACGATTTTTTGATATCTCTCACCGTTTTCTTTCTTTGGGGCCATGAAAAAGTCCATTGTGCGTCACATTATTGTCTTTAGCGAAGTACAGGTCGCAATTTTCAAGATATCGAGCTGAAATTTGGAGCGGTGAAAGAGTTGAACCCTGTGAGGAAACCTGTTATCGGGGGTTAAAAACGGTGCAGGGTCGGATCTTTTTCGGGGGCCCTGAATTTTAACTTTTTTTTGGAATCGATATACCTCGGAAATAGCTGGTCGTATCGAAAAACGTTAAATGTACAGGCGTAAGACCTCCGCGGTATGGAACTTTTTTACTCACAATGCTTTTTTGATATCTCTCACCGTTTTCTTTTTTTGGGGCCCTGAAGATGTCCATTGTGCGTGACATATTTGTCTTTAGCGAAGTACAGGTCGCAATTTTCAAGATTTCGAACTGAAATTTGGTGCTGTGAAAGAGTTAGACCCTGTGAGGAAACCAGTTGTCGGGCGTTAAAAACGGTGCAGGGCCGGATCTTTTTTGGGAGCCGTGAATTTCAAAAAATTTTTTGGAATCGTTATATCTCGGAAACGGTTGGTCGTATCGAAAAACGTTAAATGTACAGGTGTAAGATCTCCGCGGTATGAAACCTTTTTACTCAAAACGATTTTTTGATATCTCTCACCGTTTTCTTTTTTTGGGGCCCTGGAAATGTCCTTTGTGCGTCACATTTTTGGGTTTAGCGAAGTACAGGTCGCAATATTCATGATATCGAGCTGAAATTTGGAGCGGTGAAAGAGTTGGACCCTGTGAGGAACCCTGTTGTCGGGCGTTATAAACGGTCCAGGGACCGATCATTTTTGGGGGCCCTGAATTTCAAACTTTTTTTTGAATCGATATATCTCGGAAACGGTTGGTCGTATCGAAAAACGTTAAATATACAGGTGTAAGACCGCCGCGGTATGCAACTTTTTTTTACTCATAATGATTTCTTGATATCTCTCACTGTTTTCTTTTTTTTTTGGGCCCTGAAGATGTCCATTGTGAGTGACATATTTGTGTTTAGCGAAGTGCAGGTCTCAATTTTCAAGATATCGAACTGAAATTTGGTGCGGTGAAAGAGTTTGACCCTGTGAGGAAACCTATTGTCGGGCGTGTAAAACGGTGCAGGGCCGGATCCTTTATGGGCGCCCTGAATTTCATTTTGTTTTGAATCGATATATCTCGGAAACGGTTGGTCGTATCGAAAAACGTTAAATATACAGGTGTAAGATCTCCGCAGTATGCAACTTTTTTACTCAAAACGATTTTTTGATATCTCTCACCGTTTTCTTTTTTGGGGCCCTGAAAATGTCCATTGTGCGTGACATTCTTGCGTTTGGCAAAGTTTTGGTCGTAAATTTGGTACGGTGAAAGAGGTAGTGCCTGTGACGAACCCTTTTGTTGGGCGTTATAATCGGTGCAGGGTCGGATCTTTTTTGGGGGCCCTGAATTTCAAACTTTTTTTTTGGAATCGATATATCCCGGAAACGGTTGGTCGTATCAAAAACGTTGAATGTACATGGGTAAGATCTACGCGGTATGCAACTTTTTTACTCTAAACGATTTTTTGATATCTCTCACCGTTTTCTTTCTTTGGGGCCCTGAAAAAGTTCATTGTGCGTGACATTATTGTCTTTAGCGAAGTACAGGTCGCAATTTTCAAGATATCGAACTGAAATTTGATGCGGTGAAAGAGTTAGACCCTGTGAGGAAACCAGTTGTCGGGCGTTAAAAACGGTGCAGGGCCGGATCTTTTTTGGGAGCCCTGAATTTCAATTTTTCTTTTTTTGGAATCGTTATATCTTGGAGACGGTTGGTCGTATCGAAAAACGTTAAATGTACAGGTGTAAGATCTCCGCGGTATGAAACCTTTTTACTCAAAACGATTTTTTGATATCTCTCACCGTTTTCTTTTTTTGGGGCCCTGAAAATGTCCTTTTTGCGTCACATTTTTGGGTTTAGCGAAGTACAGGTCGCAATATTCAAGATATCGAGCTGAAATTTGGAGCGGTGAAAGAGTTGGACCCTGTGAGGAAACCTGTTATCGGGGGTTAAAAACGGTGCAGGGCCGGATCTTTTTCGGGGGCCCTGAATTTTAACTTTTTTTTGGAATCGATATATCTCGGAAACGGCTGGTCGTATCGAAAAACGTTAAATGTACAGGTGTAAGATCTCCGCGGTATGCAACTTTTTAACTCAAACAAGTTTTTGATATCTCGCACCGTTTTCTTTTTTGGGGCCCTGAAGATGTGCGTATGTGCGTGACGTTTTTGGATTTAGCAATGTAGGCCTACAGGTCGCAATTTTCAAGATATCAAGCTGAAATTTGGAGCGGTAAAAGAGCTAGAGCCTATGAGGAACCCTATTTTTGGGCGTTAAAATCTGTGCAGGGCCGGTTTTTTTTTTTTGGGGGGGGGCCTGAATTTGAAACTCTTTTAGAATCGATATATCTCGGAGACGGTTGGTCATATCGAAAAAAGTTATATACACATGTGTAAAATCTCCGCGGTATGCAACTTTTTTACCCATAACGATTTTTTGATATCTCTCAGCGTTGTCTTTTTTGGGGCCCTGAAAATGTACGTATGTGCGTGACGTTTTTACGTTTAGCAATCTACAGGTCGGAATTTTCAAGATATCGAGCTGAAATATGGTACGGGGAAAGAAATCGGGCCTGTGAGGATCTCTGTTGTCGGGCGTTAAAATTGGTGCAGGGACTGACCTTTCTTTGGGGCCCTGAATTTCATCCTCTTTTTTTTACCCCTGATGATGTTTTGATATCTCTCACCGTTTTCCTTTTCTGGGGCCCTGAATGTCTTCCTTTTTTTGAACCGTTATATCTGGGAAACGGTTGCCCGTATCTAACAAAGTTAAATCTACAGGTTTAAGATCTCAGTGATTATCAACTTTTTCAACCCTTAAAATTTTTTGATATCTCTCCCCGTTTTGATTTTCTGCGGCCCTGAATTTCTTCCTTTTTTTCGAACCGTTATATTTGGGAAAAGGTTGGCCGTATCGAACAAAGTAAAATCTACAGATATAGGACCTCAGTTAGTAGCACCTTTTTTTTATCTCTTATGATTTTTTGATATCTCTCACCATTTTCCTTTTTTGGGGCAGTGAATTTCATTTTTTTTCGAATCGTTATATCTCGGAAAGCGTCGATCCTATCGAAAAAGTTAAATCTACAGGTGTAAGATCTCAGTGATTTGCAACTTTCCTGCTCCTTATCATAACTTGATATCTCTCACCGTTTTGATGTTATTAAATGTTTTTGGTTTTGAAAAAAAAATGGGGCCAAATGTATATAATTACTGGTAAAAATTCAACTGATGGGTTAATTGAATTCTACGGAAAATTATCTATAATAACTCGTTTTAACCTTTTCAATAAGTTGAATCATGTATTTACAGGAGTAAGATATTTTCCACTTCCGAGGACGTCCGGCTTTCATAACCATGTGATGGTGTCAGCATTGCCTAGAATAACATTTTATAATATTCCTACATTTCCTCGCAATCGGGTCGAAGGTCCGAAATGCAATTCCGCAGGCCTTGCCGCCAACGAAGTTGTTGTTTGTGATTATAACCCCTCTTGCTGGCCCTTGCTCCTGCGCCACCGTCTCATCAAAAGCAGGTCGTGCTGCGTGGACTCCTACTTGTTCTTAATCTCTTTGCCGTGATATTCTCCAATATCTTGAGGCAATGTGGTAGCAGGGTAATTCCACTGCAGTTCGTACACTTTCTTTTACTCCCTTTCTTTAATATTGGTATGATCAGTCCTTTTTTCCATTCATCTGGTATCTTATTTTCTCTCCAGATTACTCCTAGTGTTCGATGTAACCACTGAAGACCTTGTATGCCTGCTGCTTTGATTATATCTGAAGATAATCCATCTACTCCCGGTGATTTTCCTCCTTCTTTCATAAGCTTCAGGGCATTTTCTGTTTCTGACCACGTAATTGGTCTTTTTCTTCTCCTTGTATGACAGATTCATTGTTTTCTAGCTTCTCTTCTTCGTTTCCATTTAACAACTTGTCAAAATAGTTTCCCATTTCTTCTCTTATGTTTTCTACTTTCTGGATTAGAATTCCATCCTCTGTTTCAATTGCTTTAATATCCTCATTATCTGATCTCCCACTCTTCATTATTCCATACAACATCTTTTGATTCCCTCTTGAATCCTCCTCTAGTCATTGGGATCTATATATTTGTTCCAGGTCGGCTATTTATTGGTTATCTTGCATTTATTTTTGCTTCTCCACATCCTTATGTCTGTCTGTTATATTTCGGTCTTTAATAGCTTCTTTTACTTTTTCACTCCACCAACTGGTTTCCTTCTTCCTTCTCTTGTTTTGCCACAGACTTCTGTTGCACAACTCACCTAATGTTGTTTTGAACAGGCTCCATTCCTCCTGTGCACTTTGTGTTTCATTCTTCGGTAACTTTTGCCTTACGAGATCTTGGAAAGCTTTCTTATTTGCCTCATCTTTCAATTTCCACTTTTTCATTCTGGACACTTTCTGTGTACTTGGTGCTCGCACAACCTTATAGTGGAGTCGGTTATTATTAGCCTGTGATCGCTGTCTAAACATTCACTGGGAATAACTTTTACATTTCTCACACCTTCTCCACTTTTTCTATCTGTTATTACATAATCAGCTTGCCATGGTGGGTGAGTGGTCAACTTGTCGGTCTACTAACCCCCAAGCTTGCAGGTTCGCTCCTGGCTGTGGTAAGTGATTTTTGAAAGGCGGCAAAAATTACACCATGTCATACGATGTTGGCATGTCAAAGAATCCATTTGAATTCAGTAGGCCGTGTTCATACTGGCAAAATTAATCACGGGAGTTTCCGCCAACACAGAGTTCCTCATTTCTCTACTAGAAAGCGCTATAGTGTTCAAGGAACTTAGATATCGAACCTCCTTGATTTTCATAGTGCTTCAAGGAACAACGAAATTCGACATGCAAGCTATCCTTTGGGTGTCAAATAACAAAGCTTGCATCCTCCACCCGAGGCCATACGATATTATTATAAAACTATTATTACATAATCGATGACTGTTTTGGATCTTCCATCCCAACTGAATCTGCTTATTTCATGGCTGTCTTTAAGAAGGTGTTTTTTATTATCACATTATTTCTGGCACAGAGGTCTAGGACATCCTCGCCTTCAGCATTCCTTACCCCATATCCAAAAGGCCCCATAATCTCTTCATAGCCCGTTCTATCAACTCCAACTTGGACATTCAGATCCCCTATTATCATAATATTATCCTCTTGTACCTGGTCCTCCAATTTTCAAGGAACTCTTGCTTTTCGTCATCATTACATCCTGTCTGCAGAACATATACTTGGATTATTGTGAGACTGTTACTGTCAAGTTTTACTCTGGCTTTGATCATTCTTTCATTTATGTATGTGATATCTGTTATGGCTTCAATATCTTTATGTAGCACAAATCCAACTCCATTCTTGTTACCATGCCAGTATAGCTTATAACCTTCCCTCAGTTTCTTTGATTTCATCCCCTTCCATTTTGTCTCACTCATTCCTAATAAATGTATCTTCCTCCTTCCCATCAGGTCGACTATCTCCTCACACTTGTTGGTCAGTGTAATTATATTCAGGGTTCCTACTCTCAGCTTGGTTTCCTTGGAAGGTCTATTCCGGTTGTTATGTCTTTGATCGGTATATCTTTTTGCATTTTCAGGAAGGGCATCAGCCTTCCCCGTCAGCGTTTTTATGTTCAAGGTTCCAAATCTTAGTCCGTGTTTACAGCCATGTCGTCGTCTAGTAGATCCGCCATGTCCGAGGCTCGTTCCATCGTTGAAAGCAATTGATTTCATCCACTACTAGCTTGCTAGGCCTATCGTAGCTTCACCAGAGCCCCATTAGCCGTCACTTTTTCGGGGTTCCTGAAGGCCTTCACAGCTATGGTACGGTAGCGGTCCCGGGAACACCAGGTTCCCACTGTACTTTAGCCCTACCAGCAATCCCCTTCTTGTTCCGTTGCCCATCTCCCACGATGTGGACGAGGGGTTGGTCTTATGGAGGACCCAACACACTACACCATCACGCCCCTAAATCACGTGTAGAAGATTTATAACTGTGTTTTTTACCACAAGCATAGCATTTTGCAAAGTCTGTCGATTGCTCAATTGCACATCATTTTGATCTGTAGAGTTTCGGGATTTGGAGTTTCATCACGTGATGCGATCGCGATGCGGAAGTTATCAAAACTTGCCGATAAATTATACAACGGTAATTTTAACACAAGGTTCAACAGCACTTCCATATCACAAAGTCTGCCCACAGCATCGAAGAACCTTCACAGATGATTGCGAACATCGTCACCCTCACTCATTTGCTGAAGCACTATTTGCTTCAGCAAATTTGCTTTTCGTGCAGGGCTTTTGGACTGCTACAAACTTTCCATTTTTTCCAAAGTTTTCTCGACATTATTGTTTCAGTTATGCAGACAAGATTCCCAGAAGTATCTCCGACATGGCTTTGCAGTCTCCCTATTCCCACTCTGTCATCGCATTAGTGTTTTCTTCGTTCGCCACTTACGTAATGCCACGCATCATTATTAATGCTTGCATGTGGATTTTCCATGAGTTGAAATTGTTCTTTGAAAATGTTTCAATGCGCATTAAGATAGACAGCCATCCCTTCTTCTTAGCGTGTCGCAGACCAATGAGGAAAAAACTTCCTTATTTCCTTTCTTAAACTTACTGTATAATGATATTTATTAAGCTTTGTAATCTAGCAATGTTGTAAGACAAGGAAGTATAAAAAATAATATAAAATAATGTTACAAATATATGCAAAATGTTATAATGATGGTGTTGTGATAATAACAAAGAAAGAGCGTAATTATTATTTTCCTTCTTTACTGCTCCTTTTGCTGTTTTTGTATGTTTATTTATTTTCCCTTCTTTTACTTTAAGCTACAATGTTTTATGTACTGTCCCTACATTATTGTAAGTATCATGGTCCCATAAAGCCATCAAAAGTGAAATCTGTGGGATCAAGATTCTAAATATTACGATACTTAAATGTATAATTCGACAGACCCTCACTTGTGAAGGTGTGTAGCATAAAATCAAGATTGATTTGTTTTTTGAAACTTAATTTTTTATTTATTAAATTTAGCGAGAGTCGCCTCTGTTGCGAAGTGGTCAGCGTGCTTAGCTGCCTCCCCGGAAGTCCGCGGTTCGATTCCTGGCTCTGCCACGAAATTTGAAAAGAGGTATGAGGACTGGAACGGGATCTACTCAGCCTCGGGTGTTCCAAATGAGTAGAGGGGTCTCGATACCCACCTCAGCCATCCTCGAAGTGGTTTTCCGTGGCTTCCCAGTTCGTCTTCGGGCAAATGACGGGATGGTACTGCCCCCGAAAATTGAATTATGTTGGAAAAAATGAGAGTATTTTCCGAGCCCATGATAAAATTTAACTAGCAAATATAAATCCTGGAAGTGTGACACAAGTCAGTCGTTTTACATGCCCGAGGCAGTGGGAAAGTCCAATCACGTGATATGTTGCGCAACAGAAGTTTCTGGAAGGTAGAAATCAGCATAGCAACAGTGAATTAGCCATAAAATATAATAAATATTGTTATAAATTATGCTATTGGATACCAGCCCAGAACCAATGAGAAGAGGTCTTATTGAAGACGGGATTAACTTCAACTATATAATTTGACGAAATTACGCATTTAGGCCCTTAGAAGGAGATTTTATTAATTGGGAATGAAGAGAAAATTAAATGAAAATATGATACTTTAAATGCCGCAGAACGGTTAATTTACGCAGTAATAAGCATTGCTAAACTACGCGCTAAAATTATGGTGGGAGATTGATATGGCCGCCAAATTTTCCATTTGGAGAGGGAGAACCAGGCATCGAGGTTCTTAATTCTACAGACTTTGAAGAGAGAGGAAGTGCTTCTTGGGTTATCGGAGACGCCAAAGCCTTAGTCCGAGTGCGGTAATAGACGACTCGTGGAGACGAAACGTTAGCAGGATGGAACAGTGGAGATCCCCGCGCTAGCATTATAGGCGAAGTTGAGAGGAGCATTGATGTTAGGATATCTCATTTCTATTTGAGAATATACTTCAGCCAAGTGAATAAATAGATAGTACAGGTCGAATACTATAATATATCACAAGTTGAGCATTTTGATTCGAACCATGTCGACGATATTTCAGAATAAAGAGAGCTTTACAAATGTGTCGGACGTAGAAGCTGAAAAACACTTTTGTTGGAACGAGAAGTTAGTGAACAGAGTTCGAGTGAACAGCAGTGGAGAACTTTTACATTGGCGCAGCAAACAAACATTATTATTATGGCTGTTAATATTCATCGATTAGTTTCATTCAACATTATTATCATTGTTGCGATGATGGACTAAGCAGTCATGCGCCAGGGACATATTTGATGCAGAGTTAAGATACAACAATGGAGCTTCGATAGACAACGTATTGCAGAATACAGACGTAGTGTACGTTTCATCTTGTAGATTTTCGTCAGTCTACGAACACTAATATAACAACGATTAGCAATAGAAATAATTCATTCATCACCTACATGAATACTTCTATAAATAATTACTCAACGATGATGCTGTTATATAATTGCGACGGAGAATGAAGATCCTACAGAAGAAGAAGTTCAAGATGCTGGGGAAACCCAGCAAAACCAGAAGAATATGCCAGAAGTATGTCGTTCGATACCAGACGGAGGTTGGTGTCTGCCGGAGAGGGAACGTCTTCCCAAATCCGAGGGCGCTGATCCGAGGCTTCGAATGGAGGTCCATCCCAGTATATTGGACTGAGGAAATACCAAGTATTGTGCAAATACTTACCCTGATCTTCAAGTCATCGTCCAAATAAGGTAGCAGTGTTATCTATTTGTAGTATAGAGCTTGATTTGTGACATGCTGAGCCGACGTCCTTACTCCATATTTCATGTATTTCATTGTTTCCATGTAAATTACACTTCAGATGTGTATCAAGGTTTTATGCTTTAAGATTATTAGAGATGATTGTCTTTCATCTATTTTTCTATTTTTAATTTATGGATATTCCGACGAGCAACTTCCCGGATTTACGGGTACACTAGGTATGGCACACTTAACTTTGGGGCTACGAAATTAGCTTCGTAGAGCCTCTAGAAGAAGTTGGTTTGAACATTTCTAGCGAAAGAAATAATTACCATACTTATGGGATGGCTAGTCCAATTTTGGATGGAAGTGAGTGTAATTATATAGGTAATTTTGAATTGATTTTAGTAAGGTTGCACTCAAACAAAGATCATATCTTAGAAACCTGAGAGAGGTGAAATAGGTAGAAAGTTTCGAAAAACGACCTACGATCTTGATGTTTATTTTATTTTACCGGTACATGGCAGTTGTTTGTCATGTTAAATGGGTTGGTTTTTTAGTTTTGGCACCAATGCTTCAGTGCCAAGTTGAAACAATGTTGGGCGCTGAGACTTTTACCGACGGTTGCTGCCCTGCATCCCCTCCCTCAGAGCACATGACCTCGCCCGTCCTCACCACCGCTCGTGCGCAGTCGCGCCTGTTAGATGAGTAGTGTGAGACCAGCGCTCGCGAAAGACAGTTGCAATGTTTTCCAAGCAGGAGCAGAGAACGTGGATAAAAATTCAGTGTGCTAGAGGTCGCAGTGCTAAATAGTGTCACCGAGGATTGCAGGAAACGTGGGGTGCAGCTCCGTTACCGTTCAGAACGGTAGCAAGATGGGTTGCAGCCTTTCGAGATGGGCGCGAACGTGTGGAGCACATGCCTCGATCTGGTCACCCACCAGTAAGTGATGAAAATGTACAGATGGTGTCCGCGTTAGTAGAGGTGGATCGAAACGTAACGATTCGTCTCTTAGAGCAAGATACCGGACTGGCGCATTCAACTGTCCTCCACATCCTGAAGGACTTACTGAAAATGAGGAAGATTGCGTCGAAATGGGTTCCCCATGACTTAACCGACGTGCACAAATGGCTGCGATATGACGCTTGTCGTATGCACTTGCAGTGTTATGAGCGCGAAGGAGAGGCCTTCTTACGGCGTATCATAACCATTGACGAGACGTGGGCCCGATCTTATGAGCCACAGTTAAAACGCCACTCGAAGGAGTGGCGGCACCACGGATCACCACGGAAACAAAGAGTTCGACCAACCCCCACCAATGTGAAGGTAATGTTGATTCTTGCCTATGATTGGGATGGTGAGGTCATTCACCACACTGTTCCCCGAGGGCAAACCGTTAATGCGGCGTACAATTGTTCGTTTCTGCAAGACCATCTCCGAGGAGCTCTGAGAAGGAAACGGCGCCACCACATGGTTACACCGCCCATCGTTCTGCATGACAATGCTAGGGCACACACAGCAGGCGTTGTGTCGGCATTGTTGGATCGCTGTGGGTAGATTATTGACTGGGGAATAACCTAACCACCAAGGAAAGATGATTGAGAAAAGGAGGTGGGTTTCGGACTGGAGAAAAAAGGATGGAGAAATAGGAGGAGCGTCCCACAAAAGTTATAAATTTAACTTTAAATGCACTCATAGGCGGTTGCCACTGCAAATCCGCTCTCTGATACCTAAAGTGGGTAAGGACCTGGTCGAAGCTAACGGGAAACACAGCTAGGACTTGGGCGGTTTGCAAGAGAATGGCTTTAGCGTATTCCCTCTCAAGCATGCATATGCCTACTATGGGGAAGGGTGATGGTCTGGCAAGACAGAGAGTAACATAACTTATTGTATGTCTGTTCAAAGGAATTAGTTTTGAACAAGTAATTCGAAGAATGCCAATAATTTGAATTGATTTCGATATTTCCAGTTTTCGAAGTTGTAGAGTTCCTAAAAAGCGACCCAGTGCTTCCAAGAAGGATAGGAATAAACCAATTATACTTTTGTGAATAATTTCGGTAAGTGCACCAATAGTTGCATTTGGAAATGGCTAAGCTTTTACCCAGCAAGGAGCCGACTAAAAGTTTAGGCAAGGAGAAACACTTAAATTTTGAAGAACCAACCATAAGAATTGGAGAGAATCTCCACAAGCAGGAAGCTGGCGTAGCGAGCTATGCTTGCCTTACTGGCAGTTAGAATTAGCTATTAAAGCTAAGAGAGACTTTACCGAGTTGGCAACTAAGAGTTCTTGCTCAACTGTAACAAGTGGTGAAAACCCTATCACAAGATTTATTTGCATTAACGAGGGCATGAACCTAGGAAGAGTCAGGGAAGACAGGATCTTGCCTAACTGTAGTATTAGAGAAATGATGAGTCAAAAAAAAAGGAACTTGAATTTATTTAACAATGAAAAAGAGACTAATAAATTTAACAAGCATATAGTTTCAATTTTTGTTAACAATTTGGGGTCGCAGACCTCCTAACATTTAAAGTTTGCTCCAGGCAATTAACAATTCTTTAGGTTTCAAACCTTTATATGTACTAAAATCTTTGTAAGATTTAAAAAAGACAAATGAAGTGATTAAAGTTAGACATTAAATCGAGTACAAGGTGTGTACTTTAAGAAATTTCCAAGTACCTATCTTAGAAAAAGTTACAACTTCGAAAATAACAAAAAAGAAAGCAGGTAGAATGAAAGTAAATTTCCTATAACTTCTTATATTTACGCTGAATTACTTTTATAATAGTTATACAAAATAGGACAGGTCACTTACTGTGAAACCTGAAGAGAAAGTCAAAAGGAAGGTTCTAGACTTCCTTTGTTTAAGTAGGAATCACGAGACAAATGGGGCAAGTTTCCCTTTCGTGAGACCACGAAATAACTCACTCATGAGTTGAAAGAATTGTATTCCCTAATTAGAAGGGAGAAACAATGTAAGTTTGAAACGTGTACTCGACACGTATTTATGCAGAAGTTAATTAATGTTATATAAGAAAAAGGGGAGGGCACTTCTATAGAGTGACACCTCGTTGAAAAAAGACTTAAAGTAACAACTTTATTATTATGGTTTGTTATTAAAAGGTTTAGGAAAGATCAATTGGGATTGAGGATAAATGTTCATGGCCTTATTTATGGTAATCGGACGATCGCGACGCGGTAGAAATGTTGAACAAGCACTAGTTTTCACTATAGTCTGTTAAATGGATGAAAAGTTCACTGTAGTAACACAAAAGTTTATGGCAAAAAAGAGTTATTGCAATTGTGGAAAAAAACTGGTTGCACTAGGTAGGCGAGAGTCTATTGCTTGAGAAAGTTATAGATTGTCATTAAGTACGCCAGAGAAAATCCCAACGGAGGAAGAAAAGTTAGCTATTGAGCATTAAATAATAAGGAAGATCCTTTAGTTTGAGAAAGTATTCACACATGTGAGTGGAAAATACATGACGGCGTGACTGGTAAATTCTGGAAGGTTCCAGAGCAATTTTGACTGAAGAGTAGGGCCAAAGTTATTCCAGCGGTGGAACGAGCAAAATATTTTTCATTGGTATCCCACGTTGTGAGAAGATTTCTCATTTAATTAGCATAAGAAAAGCTACTTTCTATTAAGGTTGGCTTAGACAGACAAAAGCCCAACATGGTAAATCCCGCGAAGGATGATTATTGCCCCAAAATATAGTAATCTCACTCTGTCTATAAAATTATCCTTAAAATCATGTAGATATTAAAACGATGAGAATGAGGTTAAAACCTGAAGTCTGTACTTATCTTTGCTGCATAGCGATGGTGAAGTTCCCTTTGAAGGTTTACATTAGAGTTCCAACATGGAGTGGAATGAAGAAAATGCCTTTTGAGTTCAGGAGGCTGGTTCTAGTTGAGCCTTGACTGAGTCGACGGTCGACGTACAAGTGAGACCCACTCAGTGAAGCGCAGAGGGACCAGGTAAGGGGAAAAGAGTGGGGGTAAGAGACAAAAGGAAGACATATAAGCATCACCAACATACAAAAGTTAAATTCTCTTGAGGAAATGGTCTTCAAAGAGTTGATAGTAGGTGACGGTCATAAGAAACTTTGAGGATAAACCTCGCAAATTCAGCAACCTATACAGTTTCACACCGATAGAGTACATCAGGAATCTTAAGGGTTCCAAGAGAGAGGGAAATGAAGATCGTAGAGCGGTATCTTTCAGATGGGCCCCTTGAATGGTTTTTGCGCCTTCAGATATACCTTTATGAACTTCGACGAATTCGCAGAAGCCCTGATAAAGCGTTTTTGGAGTATTGAAGCCCAGAACTCCCTACGCGCAGAAGTATACTCACGGAAGTATTCAAGTACACTACCCACACGCTACGCAGACTTCTTCACAAGTCAGCTTGCCCGCCTCAGATTTTTTCAATCCTCGTTATCTACGGCGCAGTTGATAGACGCGATAGCCAGGATGCTCCCTGTTGAAGTCAGATGTCTAATTATCTCGTCAGGGATAAATGATCTAGCGAGCATGGACGAACTGCTCCGAAAACTCGATTACACGAGCCCAACGCCGAATGTTGTGTCGAAGAACCAGAGGCAAGAGTACAAATATATACATACAGTATATCTTGACCTGACGCAACAAACCGAGAGTCCAAAGGAACAGGAAAAGGGAAATATAGGTCCTGAACGGAATACCTATTGACTGGGGGTTGAAACAACGGAGTTTCGCAAGCTGGGTTGCAAGGTAGTTCGCATAGCGCGTCGGAGTGTTTGAGCTGTATCGGCGAGGGTACACCTCAGCTCTGATACTCTGCTGGATGTCGCTTGACCAGTAAGTCCTCAGCAAGGCTTCTCTGAAGTCTTGGTAGCCTACAAATGAGTAACGGAAGGCTCTAAACCAAGTGCTGGCTTGCCCCTCAAGCAAACGCTCAATAACTCGGAGTTCTCTCTCCGGAGTTACCATTGTGTCTCTCAAGTAGCTTTCCACATTCGCCAAAAACTCAACTGGAGTGATGCCACTTCCAGTGCCTGAGAATCGAGCTGATTGCTCTTCTCGTGAACGGATAATAGTTACGTTCCTCTGCGTGTGCGCGGGTCTAAACGAACTTGGCATATAGTTATGCGTTGGCGTACTCGACTCTTGACTTGGTCGATTAGGTATGGGTTGGAAAGGATGTGCGTCAAAGTTTAACGCTTGACTCTGCGCTGAACCGGTAAATTGAGATGGTTGCGGTTCCATGGGTGCGCTCTGTTGAAAATGTGCAGGCATTATCCCTGCGGATTGCGATCCTGGTGTTGCCTGAGAGTCTCCCATCTGTGAGGGTAAATGTGTCTCTCTTGGATGCGTCTCCAGTCGGTCGAGACGTCTCTCGATAACTTCGAGCCCTGGGATAGTCTTAGCTGCGACCTTATTTCCCAGATCGTTGAGCTGCAATTCTATCCTTTCAACTTTGCCTTTGAGGTTGGTGTCGACTTCGCGAATAGCCGTCCTCAAGTTGTAACTGAGGTCTAACCTCTCGGTTATCGCGACTTCCTCGAATCGTTTCTGTAGGGAGTCGATTTCTTCCTCGACTTTTGACATGTTGTCCTGGATCCTACCAACGTCATCTTTGACCTCGGCTACCTTTGCCTCCATAGTGGTCTTATGTTCATTGAGGTCACCCCTCAACATCATGACATCGATCCTATTCTCCTCTCGATGAACATCAATCGTTTCACGTAGCCCTGTTACTGTCTCAGTCAATTCCGTAATATTCTTTCTATTTGTGTTCAACTCGTCCTTGACCTCGATCATACCATCGACGATCGTCTTGACGTTGTTGTTGACTGCGTTCGCTGCACCTCTCATCAGTATGAGACCTATATGCATGGTCGCCATGTCCTTCTTGACGTTATCCATGAATTCCTCGACGTGAGTTAACCGAGTCCCAAATTCTTCTCGAGTGTGCTCCAAGTCGGCCCTCATATCGATCTGGACTCTGTTTATTGTTGTCTGGATCTGAGCGGTGTGTTCCTCTAATCGGGTCTGCACGTCCTCCCTAGCTCTATTCATCTGATCGGTTAAACTATCTATACGCTGGTTAGCCTCCTGATGGTGTCGTATAACATCAACTCTAACAGCCGCTAAACCTGCCGTAAGATCATTCCTAGCCTCTATCCTATAAGCGTCCATGTCGGCCCTGACCTGCGTTAGATCAGCCCTAACATTATTGATTGACTGTGTGTTGATCTCAAGATCCTGTCTAACTTGGTCCACATGACCACTCACAATATTAATCGATCGGGTGTTAACCTCTAAATCCTGTCTCACATTGTTAATTGACTGGGTGTTAACTTCAAGATCACCCCGGACATTATTAATTTCCTGTCTAACCTGGTCCACATGACCACTTATGTATTGACAGCTTGGGTATTCTCACCTAAGTCACCCCTTACAGTACCTAAGTCAGCAGTAATCTGCTGGAGATTGGCATTGACACTTGCCATCATCTCCCCAAACACACGACGAATTGTTTCCTCATCCATGACAAGAAAATTATTTGAGAAAGAGAGGGATCAATCTCTAATGGAACTTACAGCTATGATTAGTTACTTGGTGGTATAAAGCTTGTTTCATTTAAATAAACATCGCGAGTACAGCTGGAGTATGCAAACTAAGTGCTTCTACATTTACAAAGACAACGGCGAGCAAAGCAAAGTATTACATTTACTCAGGATGAGGCATCATCAAAGAAAATCCTATCCATCATTTATCTAACACAAAAGCCTCACCCCATGGACTTGTATCAAACATGAATGCCATGCGGTTAATTGATCTGCAGTACGACTTTCTAAGTTCGTCCCAGTCCGGTCAATTTACCATTAATCAACATTAAGATCCTCTTAAATAACATGGAACTGACGGTCACCAGGTTAACGTCGGCCCCACGTTGGGCGCCATTTAAATTTAATGTATGTGCCCGTCAGAGGAGCTGCCAGGATAGCCAACAACCGCAATGACTTCTCTAACATCTCATCCGTCGGACCTAACTGCCGTGAGGATCAGGTGAACTTCCAAAAAGGCCAAAGCGGCACGAGAAACTGTAGTCCAAGGGGATCATGTTACATGGTGACGAAGGTCATAGACTGCCTAAGGAAAGGTTCACCTTAAAAACTAGATTGAGAAAAGAAACATCCAGACTTATGTAAAACACCGTGAAAATGTATTGTAAATTTTACAAACCCCTAGCCTAGTTCGGAGGGTTTCTATCGGCTAATCCGCAAGCTAATAAATAATCCAAAATAAATAGCAGGTCCCTACCTGAGAAGTTACAGTAAACCCTCGCGAAAGATCTGTCTCACAATAATAAAGCAACAACAGCAACACTAGGAAAATGGTACGACAAAAATCCCTAGGTCAAGTTACAAGATCAAGCTAATATCAGAATTTACATTTAACAGGGTAGCAAAACAAATCTAAGTTAGGATGATACCATCTCCACATTTACATTTAACGTTAATTCATCTAGCTAAGTCCTATCAATTAATAACAAAATTTACGGCGGTGACGTCCGTAATATCAAACAGTTACAGTCAAAGCTAAGTGACCAGCCATAAAAAACATCTAAGTCATTCTTAGGAACTAAGTGCTAATCAGCACACAAAAGGGTAACATAGAGGATTCGTACACTTTTACATCATCAAATAAGTAAATAAGTAAGAGACCACAGTTTTATTCAAATGCCTGCCTGCACTTTGGTTTACTGTTTGTAAGCCATAGTCATCTAATGTGTGTAATTACGGTGACGACTGCGTAGTGAAGACTACGTCTAACATCGTATGGCCTGCGCTCCACCAGCTACGAACTCAGGGTTCGAGCAAGCTTCAGTCGCAGCAAAATAAATGTCAGCTGTCCTCAAGTCATTTCCTCCAGGAAATACCTTCATTAGCACGGCTATGTCAGCAGGTTCCAAATGCAAATGAACAAGGTTAAGCAGAAAGGATTCGTTAGTTAGCTTTTGCTTATCAAAATTATACGTTTTATTATTAAGATGTCGGTTTAGGTCATCGTTGGTTTATGGCGAATAATACTGACAAGCCTGGGCACGGAGCGTCTCCCCTGAGATCATCTCTGCCAAAAAGCCTCGACTCAAAAGTCGCAATACAATCAACGAGCAATAACAACTCGGACACACAACAACACAAGTTACCAGCGGCGCACAGCTCGCGTTCAATAACTCTGGGACGGGCCTGGACACAATCAGTTACCCTCCCTAAATATCTGGTCAACGGGAACAGTCCCGGACATGGTACACACAATACCATCATACATGAAAAAACTCCCTAGCGGGGCTAGCCTACAACGTACTATAGAAACCTGACATAACTGTACTCGTCAAAACAACGGTACACGCAACAGCGTTTATCTAACAAATGACAATCTACAGAACACATGATCAGATACAAGAATGGACACTGGGTTCCATAAGCTATAACTGCAATGAAAGGGAAAATGAAAGCTAAAAGCATTCTGTCCTATGTTAACATGAGTCTGTCTCACTTAGAAGCATGCACTCTCACACGGGCGCTGGGTAGAATTCACAAACCTGTTCGTGTCGCCGCAGGCTACAAGATTCCTGCGCTGATAGACACAACACACTAACTAGGCCGGCAATTTAAGCAAGATAATAACTGTACAACTGGCCTCATCATAATACCTTTACCATAGGTTATTAACCTCGAAGAATATGTGCATAAAAAGCACGCTATAAATCTGAATACAATCATATGACTCTGTCTTTCACAACAAAGACGTTTAAAAGGTAGCAATGTCACTAATTGCTGGAGCTTTCTGCTCTCAAATATAAAATACTCTTCAGTAGTTGCTTGTATCAAATATCAAATAAACACGTGTCATCACACTTGACACAACAAATAATAATACGCAAACTCCACTCTGCTGGATCTGCTTAATGATACGTTGGGAACAGGGTTCGATGCTAGGCAACGACAAAACGTCCCTTTTACATATAAGGTCTACACATGACCTGGATGGCTATCGGAGCTCATCTCTAATGAAATATAATGCAGTTACAAAACTGGTAATTACAGTCGATTACCCAAATGATACGACTACTCTAACGAAGTCAGGGGTGTAACATAGACTGGCTGCAAAAAAATGCAGTTAAAGAAACATAACCATGTCATCAGATTGCCATAACTAGAGTCTGCAAAGACTTGAAAATCACCCCAGATAGGGTTAAACAAAGTAGCCTAAAAATGACTACAGTCACGTTTAGCAATAGGCAGAAATTGACGTTATACGACGTCCATCAAGCTGCGCCAGGGTTGACCAAAATGTCAGACCCAAGGGTGACTCACAATCACTGCAAATAAATGACATCTAATTAGACTAATTACATTCCCTACCTATGAAATGGCTGTCACTAAGTTCGGTTGGTTCACAAACTACACTAATCTAACTATACCACCAGAAAATAGAACAAGGAAGGGTGTACAAAACTCACGATATGAAGGAGCCCACACTTAGCTCTCTGTCTAACGACAAGGGTTGAACAAAAGCACCTCTGGCTTTCAGGGTTGGCATCGTCCTCATCAGAACTTCCATCTGGGCTCTCCCAAAGACCAGGGTTCGGTTTGTCCCTGTAGTTGACCTCGTGAATGGACTGGACATGCCTAGGAAAGGCATCCTCGTTTCCTTGCTTCTCGTTCGATGTTCTAGAAGTTCCATAATCATTGCTGGTCCCATCCCAGACATCTCCCTCATACCATAATGGTATTAGCCCATGGTCTCGGCCTCGAACATGGTGTTGAAAAAGTTTACCACGTGGGCGGTAGTATAAGACTTGTAGTAGTTCATTATTATCACTCGAAAATTGCAGTATTAGTCGTAGATATCACAGGCTTTAAATATAACTGGTAACACAGCCTCTACACTTTGTAGATGTAAATGATAAATGGCTATGCACTGTTCTACGGTTCCACACGTGTACAGACGCTACTTTTCCTATCACGTGGCATCCGTGAAATGGGCGTCGTTTTATTATCGATAAATTCACCGTAGCAATTAGCCAAATAATTCACTATACAATTTGTGTTGATCACTGCACATCAACAACAGTGATTTGTTGTTCAGTTGTGCTCGATGCACCTGATAATGATTTCCACGCTGAAAAGCGGTCTGTTTGCCACGTCTAATGCGACGGATATAATTACACGCCTACACAGGGCGGATTCTCCAGACGTAGTGAAAAGAACTGCGTTCCTCGTGCAAGCAAGTCGTCAAACTAAGTCGTTGAGCGACTAATTACATTCCTATTTGCGAATCTGCAATGATATTACCTTACCTTAAAGTGAAAAAACATTCTCCAAAACGTTTCAATAATACTGAATGACGAAATGGAATATTCTGAGTCTCGTAGAAAGATAAAATTGATTAATAAGACCTCAGATAAATAATTAGCAGACTTCACCAAAGTCAAAAGTGTGATTCTCCGCTACTTCAAAGAGAATTGTATAAGCTCTCGGCTTCTCGTAGCTTTCTGGGTGTGTTCAAAGGTACTACATCCCATCATAAATGTGCTGTCATGAAAAATATCACATGAACCTTAGCTCAGCGGGTTCAATATAATGAATTTTTCACACCAAAGAACGACAACTTGAAGATGATTTATTGAAGGAATATCTTAAATGGGGTCTCCAAACTTTGAGCTAAACTGTATGTGATATACATTCACCATAGCCACATGGCCTACAGTACGTCGTTGTACCGATCTCTGCCACCACGCGCGCTCATTGTTTCCGTCCCATGCTTTTCCGTCCCATACACTTCCGTCCCATTCCGAAAATCACTCCCACAAAAATGTCCAGATACCGAGTGGAAAGATGTTACACATAAAAAAAACTTTACGAGCCTTACAGTAGTCGCATAATATGTGTAACATCTCACATAGAAGAAACCTCACATGAAATTGTTGATACACCGTTATTGTATGTCTACCCCTTATTATTCCCGTTTTCCTACGTGATCAGGGATGAGATGCGATGAAAGTATTTGTGACGGATGATTTTTACGGCCAGATGCCCTTCTTGACGCCAACCTCACGAGAGGAGTTAATGAGAAATGAAATGAATGATGGTGAATGAAACTGGGTGAGGATGTGGAAGGAAGCGGCCGTGGCCTGTCAGAAGGTACCGTCCCAGCATTTGCCTGGAGTTGAAAATGGGGAAACCACGGAAAACCATTTCAAAGACGGCAAAATGTTGATACACTGGTATTTTATAATATGTTTGGCACAAATATTAATCTATTGTAAAAGGGAGTGTTTTACAGATATTGTAGTATATAATACGGAACTCATTTTATTAGAGGTTTTGTAGCTTCCACCAGTACTAGCCTAAATAAAGAATACGATATGGATCAACTAGATTAATAGTCGCGACACCGCTCATAACCTTAAATTCCCTTTAAATAGGCCAACTTGCGAGTAAATGCAATGTGCACAGCAGTAAATCATGAAAGGCTTGCCCAGTTCCAGGAATTTTGATTCACAGACCAACACGTAATTTCATATGGATTCTGTTAAAATGAGTCATATTGATATGATAAATATCATTCAAAACGATAATCTGGTGCAAAAATATCTAACCCGTCCGGGATTCGAACCCGAGATCTCTACATTCACAGTCAATGACGCTAACCCCACGGCTGTTTTGACCAAAAGATTATTTTCACGTACCAATAATACTGCATCACGGAACTAAGTTTCATTTATATTTTGCTTGTTTCGATAATATTCCTGCGGGAAATTGAGTTTAAAATGCCTTATGAATAGGCCCTCTTGTGAGTAAAGAGAATGTATTCAGCAATAGTTCATGAAGGCTTGCTCAGCTCTCGTATAAACACAACGATTATATTACATTGATGACTGCATTACCGTTATGTGGGTTAATATTTGAATAGCCATTGTGCTGAAACATAATACCGGCAATGCCGACTACTTTCAATGTTTGATATTAAAGCATTTTATCATTTAAATACTGATACGAAGACTTCGAACATGTTCAAGTGCTTTGTTTCAATCACTTGACACCAGAGTTCGCATGAGCGTTTACCGTCAGAATGGAAATGTTCAGCAATGCCATCCACTTGGCAGTATGTCTTACACACTTCCGTTCGATCCACCACTGCCAGCTAGATCGTCCGAGCCACTTCAGTCCCATTTTTCAAAATCACTCCCACAAATATCCAGTAACAGAGTGGAAAGATGTTACACATTAAAAACAAATGTTAGGTCTGTGACCTTGTAGTTTGGTCTTTTTCGCAAAATCTAAAATTATTCTCACACCAAAGTTGTCTCAATTATAAATACGAGGACAGAGTTTTCATGCAGTAGGGTGGCACTTCTCTTCACATTGTTTATCCAACCACAGCATTCTACAGGTTTCCATTACATATAACAAGGCTTATCCCTTATCCCCAATGCATATAGGTAATAAATGGGTTATACTATAATTTAGGCTACCTAGTTTTAGCTATATAAGGGCAATTTCTTAAGATAACTAGAGGTTAACGGTTGGATAAGGAGTGGGAGGTGGGTAGTATTTAAAATTTATAAGCAGTGTCCATACAATATGTTTTTATTGATTTAATACATTTACAGTATATAAACATTATACATTTTTTCTTATTTTTTAAATAAATTGAACAGAGTTTTTTTTTCTATTTTTTTCATTCTTAAGTATGAATACCAATTTTTTCTTTTGTTGCTTGATTGGTGTTGGCTTTATTTTTGAGGTGCTATCGTTTCATTTCTTAAATTGTTTTCGTTTATGTATTTGCAACATGCAGGTAGAGTTATATATTTCCTGTTTAATTTTAGGATTTTGATATCCAAAACTTAACCCTTTAAGCATGGTCAACGGTTGAGTAATGACCATAGGCATGTGTAGCTACACCAATAGAATCAATTACTATTTTCTCATCATTAAGACACAAAGCAACTTTGTTTCAGTTTATAGATGGTATGATATGTGTTTAGAAGCGATAATGTTCATTGGTATTCTTTTTACCTTGTTTTTCATGATACAATCCTTATAATCTTGAAAACTTATACAATTTTTGACAACGCCTCTGCTAATACCTTTAATATTTTTTTCTATGCTATTTATGTTTAAAGCATACTGTTACGAATGCTAGACAGTTTCGTCGCCCGCGTGTGACTCAGGCCACCCCAGGCTATTCCAGACTGTGTGTTACCAGCGCCTTACGCAACGGGGCTGTAAGAACAAAAGGGCACGGTCTAGAACCTACGCAGCCCACCCAGAAATGGAACTCTCGAGAAACCGTGAATCCTGGTCCGCTCTAGAAGCTTCCATAGAGTCATCAGGTCCGATATATAAGAGCGACCCTGGCCGGTGAAGACGAACTGTGTTTTTGAGGAGTGTGTGTGTTTGACTATGCGACAGAAGTATTGAGGCGAAGTACCGAGCGAGTGTGTTTTCCAGTGGGACGGAGGTTATTGTGGTGGATTGCGAAACGCAGTGGACTGTTCCCTAGCCTGCGGACGGCAAGACTGTGGCTGGTTTAAAAGAGGAAGTGTGCAGTTTTTTCTCTCCAGGACATGGGTCTACCTCATTAGTGAGAGATTAACTTCTGTGAGTGAGCGAGTGAAAGGATGTGAGTGAACTCCATAAAGGAGGAACTTGACTGAGACTGTAAATTGGTTTCCAGGTGTTTATTGTGTGGCGTAACTTTCTTGACCTGCAATACAGCTATATTTCTTTAAAGGACCAAACTGTGTTGAGCTTTCAACCACTGTAATACAATTAATGAACGTGTTACTAGGGGTAACACGTAACAATACATTTTTGCTCTAGTCCAAAAAATGCTTTAATTATATGTCCAAAAGCCTCGTCTTTAAATTTTCCCAAAGTTTTCTTGTTTGATGTAGAGTAACATGTGTGATTAGTAGGATAATCGGATGTTCTACAAAATTCAACTTGTCTTGATAAACACCTAGGGAGTTAACCAAATAGATAAACGAGTCTGTATCCATTTACATGAATTTAAGATTTTCTATCCCATTATAGGGTAGCATGACATCATAGAGGTGAGAATACATGAGAGTTTTTGAAATATCCAGTATATACATTGAATACAATGCTACGTTTATCCATGTGGAAAGCAGCTACTTTAGGACAATAAATTGTTCTGTCGATAAATGTTGGTTTAGCTATTAGCTTTTCAGCCTTTTTGCTGTCAGTTACAAGGCGTATATCTATTCTTTTACGAATATTCTAAATTTTTTCTCAAAAAATTGCATTGTTAAATAAATTTGTGCAGATTTTCCTCAAAATCATTTTTGGCTTGTTTTCGAAGGTTGTTATTAAATTCAACGTCTGCTTTTAGCCAAGGTTTTTGTTGAAACTTTAACACACGATGAATTTTTATCAAATTTAGTCCATGATTTAGAGCCTGTTTAAATGCCATGTAATGAACAACGTATCGCCTTCGATTTCCAAGATGAGGAATTAGTTTCTTAAGAGGTGAATTCCAAGGTTGTATACACTCTGGTAGCAAACGTAAATCGTTGGTAGATCGTGAAGGTCAGATGGACAATCAATATCAACGTTTAGAATGTATCAGACAGGGTCATCTTATTTAGCGTTTCTAGATCAACAGTATCTGGAGAAACCCACTGAAATCCACCGTAAGGAAGGGAGTGGCACATAGCCCACCCGTATTGGTTGTTGGTATCATAATAGGTAATAAGCTGCGATGGTTTCTCTGAATCATAAGTTCCATGTATTTATTGTTAGCTTCGGCATACCAATTAGACACCTGACATACCTCCACGTATTCCAGACTCTATTAAAAGAATCTGATCGTAATCCTGTAACAATTCCAGTGTAAAGGAGCATTAACTCGAAACTTATACCAGGCGAAGTAAAGAAGTGTGCGGAATCCACTCGGTGTGTTTCTAGTGCCTTGTTTCTAAAACTTTCAAAGCTGTCTGCAAGAAGTTGTACATCTCAAGTTAGGTAAAGGTCACTATATTCCCTTAGAGTTTTAGTTTTGAACTGATTTCATATTTTGGCATGTTCATAGTCTTCTTTACTAACATCTTCTTGACTTAATTTGTGAAAGAAAGCTTCTTTTGATGGTAAACATGTTTCAATTAATTTTTCCCATGAATCAATGTAATCATAAGGAAATACATCTTTACGAGTCATGAGCGTTGCATTTTCTTTTCCAAAGTACTTGTCTGTTGCAGGGTATGATGGTAAGTTTCTAACTAAGTTTTCCTAACTATTCGGGATCAACCTAAACGTATCCACAAATCGAAGCTTAACATTTCTTACATATTTGTTGAAGGAGATGTACTTTTCTTTGAAGTTAGGGATAACGTCTACTCTCTCAGTAGTACATCCCAACTGCTTTACAATAAAATTTGCATCATATCCACTCACATTATGTAGAAATACAGGAACGGGGTAACGTGTTTTACATCTCAAAGTCAGTGATTTAGTTGGAAAAAAATATTTACAGGAACTCACTTTATTAATTCAGCAATTTCAAAATGGACTCGTATTGGGTGTCAAAATCAGCGGCCTCGTGTTTCCGACAAGTTGTATCATCAGCTTAACGTCTCCCCTTTCGTAGCCATGACTTGACATGGTTGTGGGTTAAATAAATGCACAGGAGGTCCTAAGCTGCTTATAAAAATAAGTCCGCTTGCTCTTTCAACCAGCAGCCTATTTCTCTTTTCGGTGTGGATCTCATTCATGGTACTGAAAGTTCTTTCAGCTTATGCTGAGGAGATGGGAATGGTCTGTACAGTCATGATTAAAGGCATCAGCTCCACTGGAAAATCCTTGATCTCGACATACTTTCTAAAAGCATCAATGTACCTCCTCTTGTCTGACATGTGGAAAAAGTCACAAAGGTTGCCGACACTCTCATCACCATAGCAGATATCCAAAGTAGTAGTGGAGGGCCAATTATTTTTGTATAGTACCTTTGAATCACTGATATCTTTTGTCATTCTCTCATGTCTCTGCTGACTAGATCTGGAACCAAGATGAGATGATGTGGACACATTTTCCATAAGCCTGTTATTTAAATTGTTCGCAAGACTTCTGAAAAACTGCTTTCTGTCAATTTTTACAACTTTTTTATAATCATGTAATCCTATGTTTCTAAACTTTTTGTTTTCTGCTGCTTTAAGAACTTTTCTGTAGTATTCTTCAGAAGCTGAGTTACACATAGATTCAAACACTTTTATAGTGCGCTTGATTGCATTTTGAGCCCTGTCAGACTTGTCTCTCTTTTCTGCAACTCTAATGACAAACCAGCTAACTCAACAAGAGCATCATACATAATTGCAATATTTTCTAGACCTTGGAATTTTGCCCTTTCTTTGGAGTCTCTCTGGTGGTCATTTTTGGCCTCACTAAAATGTTTTACTAGAGCACTGTAGTTTTCCCAGACAGCTTTTACAGTTCTCTGGCTTGAAACTACCCATCTTATTGTAAATATTTTCCCAATCTTCTTAACTCTTTGTTCCAGTGAAGCAGCACAAATGTTGAGTTCCCTTTGATTTTTGGGAGAAATGCTGTATAAAGAATACAATTAGTCAAAGAAAGAATGGAAATGGTTAACACCTGTAACTTCATTCCTTGTATCAGAAATGGCCAATTCCAAGCGATGGTTTAAACATTGCCAGATTACTATATCTGGAAATAACTTTAAAAACTGTGCTCCAACTCCATTTTTTCTACCTAACATTACAGAGGCCCCATCACATGCTAGACCAACTAAATGTTCTGCCAGAAAGTTTTCATTCATCCCATATGAAGAAAGATTCTTCAATACCTCGCGAGTAATAACATCTGCTGCAGTTGATTCAAGTTCTATCAAGTCCCAGAAAAAGGAAACAACTTCAGAGTTATCTGAAAAAGCGCATCTCAAACATAATACTAACACATATTTTACAATAACTGTTGTTGATTCGTCAATCATAATACTGATTTTCCTCTGATTTTCTGTTATAGATTTTGCTATTTTATTTCTCATTTCCTGTGAAATGTGTTCAATAATATTAGCACAATTAAAATTTGAATGAAGAACTCGTCCCACATCTAAACCATATAATTGTTGAAATTCAACATAAGCCTGTAGGTCTACGAAGGGTCTATTTCTTTTCGCAATTGAGTATGCTGTTCGAAATACTCGAACGGTGGTTTCTAGGTGTTTGACATTCATAGTGTCCAAGCAACTTTCAAATATCTTTTTATTGGATTCTGATTTTTGTAACATAGCTTTTTTGTGAGATTCTGAATTTTTGTGCTCAAATATTTTTTTCCTAAGGCTTGTTTGTTGTTGATTAATATTATTTCCGTTGGGATGAACCTTGCATTCTACCCTTACTTTCATTAGCTTAAGTCCTGCCCCTTTAGAAACTCCTAATCCTAATTTACTTTCCTCTTTACATGTATTGCAGCCTAAATTTTTATTTCCTGCAAATAACCACTCGTTCTCTGACAAAAAATAACGGTACTGAGACTCGTTCCAACAGTCTGGAAAATCTTGTTTTCGGTAGGTGGGTCCTTGAATTTCACAGTCGATGGTAGAAGGTGTAGAACCATAACCTAGATTCTCCCTTGAATCTGTATCACACGTTTCAGCAACATTTAATCCAGGGTCTATCTCTATACTCACGTCTTTAATGGAACTAATGTTCTCGGAACTCCATTCAGTTTCGTTTTTACTTGAGCCATCACACACCTTTTAATATTCTTTGATTCTTCATCTTCATCCCCAGTACGTTTTTTTTGAACCCAGCCACTTAAGTAAATTCATTGTCACAAGTTGTGACTCACAACTCACTTTCACAGTCACTGGAAAACTTGAAAGGTACTACGGGGCTACTGATGTTCATTAACTGCAGAGAGATTCCGTAATATCTGCTTCACAGCAACACATCGAGCAAAACATAAAATAAAACTTGGATTTACACAAACATACCGAGCGGAAGAAAGTTGTTGTGCTCACTTCCCGCTCTCCGTATCCAATAGCAGTGTAGGCAACCTTAGAGAACCAGAAAAACGCCCAGGAGTGTAAAAGCGACCGTATTTTATGAACATAAAACCGTAAGGTACGATATTAGTCCGCTAGAGTACACCCGTGACGTTTCAGCGCTATGTATAGATTATAAACGATTTTATTGGTGAATGTAAAATTCTTACGTCATTCTAAAGCGGGAAGATATTTTCCGGAACGGCGTTCCGGCCCGTTCCGGTCCAACTAAACCACTGCTCAAAGTACAGATATTATGAGCGCTTCCACGGTATTCACCTGTAATATGACAATGATCTCGAACTTTCCAGTCGTCTTAGTTAAATGGTTTATGACGCAAATAACAGGTTTCAGAAGATTGTAACTCTGCTTCTTGATCATAAGTTAAGGCCTTTGGAACATTTAAGCTGTAAAGGCGATCAATTTCATTAGCTATTGCTATTAAACAGTCCATAAACGTTTCTGCAGCGTCAGGTCCGCGATAAATAAGAAGGAAGGAAGCTTGTAGTTTAACGTGACCGTTAATCTCGCGATCATAAGCCACGGGACCTCCGTTTTACGTGGAATCCGAACCACAGGACATGGCAATTCACATCGAAAATCTCACATGCATTGACCGGGAATCGAACCGAATGGTGAGAAGCATACAGCTAGACCGGGATAAATATGAGGTTGGCTTGGAAGGTTTGTCTTTATATGTTCCACAGCTGGAGAGGATTTAACATATATACCATAGCTCATAGGAACATGACTCTGGTACGGAACTGTACAACTTGCCTCTGGATTGGGTAGAGATGTTTGATATGGTAAGAGTATACTTTCGAAATCTGCATAGATAACGTAAGGCATTCTCAGCATTTTTTCCACATAAACTTGAGAATTGTGTTTTTAATAGGCATTTCAACCATGCAATTACATGCAGGACACACAAAGCTCTATGTTCTTTCAATGTATCACTCCCACGTTGGCCATATTCATTATCGAAGTGAGTAAAACACCGTTTACACGTAGGCCTATATATCTTATGTCAATTGTGGGTAATCTCATGCCCTACTAGTTTATCAAAATCTTTCATAAAGACGTAGTTGTTCTGGCCAGATGAAGAACTTAGCAGGAGAAGGTCACGATGGTCTTGTAACTCTTGATCCACAACCTCTAGAGGAAACAGTTTGTTGTCTTCTTCTAGTCCAAATACATTGATGGATATGTCGTTGGCTTTTCAAATTTGGTAATGTCAGCTAGTGATGTATGAATCGATATTACTAAATAATCATACTTTTTCGGTTTGGTAAGTAATAAAAGTAAGGATAAATTTCATTTACATGTGTATTTTATGACCCGGCGTTAAATAGCATGCTTAAACAGTTACCCACAATTGTAATTATTATACAAGTTTACATGTTAAAACCTGTTTGCTAATGCGATTGTAAAATGTTTAACACTTGTATAGTATTACATTTTAGGTGATGCAACATTTCCATACAATTGCACCATTTAACTTTTTGTTGCGTTATCCACAAGATAAATTTGTATTAAACGATAAAGCAAACTCACTGCGTCTATAGCCTTGTCTAGGTTATATAGGGGGATTCTTAGCAAGAGTATTGTCAGTTGGCAACTACCTCTCACGGTAATCACATCGTGAAAGACCGTCTAACCCACCATTGTGAAGCCTTGTAATACGCAGTAAGCAGCTGTTAGCCTTGACTAGGGTATGTTAGAGACCCTTAGCAAGAATATGCTCAGTTGACTACTACCTCTTACGGTGATCACATCGTGAAAGACCGTCTAATCCACCATTGTACAGCCTTGTCATTCGCAGTAAGAAGCTGTTGGCTTTGACTAGGGTATATTAGTTGACCCTTAGCAAGAGTACATTCAGTTGACTACTACCTTTTACGGTGATCACATCGTGAAAGACCGTCTAACCCACCATTGTACAGCCTTGTCATACGCAGTAAGCAGCTGTTAGCCTTGACTAGGGTAAATTAGAGGACCTTAGCAAGAATATTCTCAGTTGACTACTACCTCTTACGGTGTTCACATCGTGAAAGACCGTCTAACCCACCAGTCTACAACCTTGTCATACGCAGTAAGCAGCTGTTAGCCTTGACTAGGGTATATTAGAGGACCCTTAGCAAGAATACCATCAGTTGACTACTACCTCCTACGGTGATCACATCTTGAGAGACCGTCTAACCCACCAGTCCACAGCCTTGTCATACGCAGTAAGCAGCTGTTGGCAGAAAACTACATCCATAATGGAGGGAAATATTCCAAGCTATATATGCAAAGGATGTGGAATGACTCTTCTTAGAGACTATGATATAAAGCGTCACGAAGTATCGTTGGTGAATTTCATCAGTGTAAATCCTGTGGCAGAAAATTCGTCAATGTCTACAACGGACGTCGCCATTAAAAATGTTGTAATGTTGTGTCATCAGCTAAAATACAAAAAACTGAGCCTACAAAACATTACCTGCTCTCAATTGTTCCTGATAATATTGGACTTACTGAATATGAATCGTCTTTTCAAGGTCGTCTTAAATCCTATTTTACACGTTGTGATACGTGAAAGGATTTAAATTCGTACCTTAAAGAGTCCAAACCTCAAATAATCCAAGCTATGCAGAATGAACTAACAAACGGCGAGTCAATAAAAGTTAATATAGTGGCTGAATGTATTTTATTCATACGTCTAGCAATGAAATTACAGATCATGCTCTTAAAACACGTAATCAGATCATATTTTTGGAAACAGACTTAGGTAGTTTCTTGGAAACACAATTTAAAAAAATATCTACGGAAATGGAGGAATCTGAGCTAATAGGCAGTAGTAATTGGCCTTTGCTAGCGGTCGAAGGAGTGCTATTGAAAATAAATAAGTATAATTCTTGCGTGGAAGCACATATATTCCATAACCAGCGACTGTAAAATCAAAAAGATCCTTCATTAATCCTCAAAACTTTATGGACGAGAGGTGTTTTATGTATGCCATTTTAGCAAATGTGGTTTAAACGAAATGCTCAACGCATTAGTAAATACCAGGATCTAGAAAACAAGTATGATTTTTCAGTAAAATCGATTCCTACAACGCTACCTGACGTTACCAAATTTGAAAGAGCCAACGACAAATCCATCAATGTATTTGGACTAGAAGAAGACAACAAACTGTTTCCTCTGACGGTTGTGGATCAAGAGCTACACGATCATCGTGACCTTCATCTGCTTAGTTCTTCATCTGGCCAGAACAACTACGTCTTTATCAAAGATTTTGATAAACAAGTAGGACATCAGATTACCCACCATGGACATAAGATATATAGGCATAAGTGTAAACGGTGTTTTACTCACTGCGACAATGAATATGGCCAACGAGGGAGTGATAAATTGAAAGAACTTAGAGCTTTGTGTCCTGCATTACATTGCTAGGTTTGAAATGCCTATTAAAAACCCAATTCTCAAGTTTTTGATTGTGGAAAAAATGCTGGGAATACCTTACGTTATCTATGCAGATTTCGAAAGTATACTCTTACCATATCAAACATCTCTACCCAATCCTGAGACAAGTTGTACAGTTCCATACCAGAGTCATGTTCCTATGAGCTATGGTATATATGTTAAACCCTCACCAGCTGTGGGACACAAAAAGACAAACCTTGCAAGCCAACCTCTTATTTATCGTGGACCAGACGCTGCGGAAACGGTTATGGACTGTTTAATATCAATAGCTAAAGAAATTGATTGCCTTTAGAGCTTAAATGTTCCAAAGGCCTTAGGTTATGATCAAGAAGCAGAGTTCCAATCTTTTGAAATCTGTTATTTGCGTCATAAACCATTTACCGAAGAGGACCTGAAAGTTCGAGATCATTGTTATATTATAGGCGAATACCGTGGAAGCGCTCATAATAACTATCGTTTGAGGTATAAAACACGTTTACCCGTTCCTGTATTTCTACATAATGTGAGTGGATATGATACAAATTTTATTGTAAAGCAGTTGGGATGTACTACTGAGAGAGTGGACGTTATCCCTAACTCCAAAGTAAAATACATCTCCTTCATCAAATATGTAGGAAATGTTAAGCTTCGATTTGTGGATACGTTTCGGTTGATGCCGAGTAGTTTGGAAACTTAGTTAGAAACTTAACATCATTGCCTGAAGCAGACAAGTACTTTGGAAACGAAAATGCAACGCTTATGACTCGTAAAGGTATATTTCCTTATCATTCATGGGAAAAATTAAGTGAAACATGTTTACCTACAAAGGAAGCATTCTTTAACAAATTAAGTCAAGAAGGTGTCAGTAAAGAAGACTATAAACATGCCGAAAATGTATGGAATCAGTTCAAAATTAAAACTTTAGGGGAACTTAGTGACTTTTATCTAACATTCAGATGTACTCCTTCTTGCAGACAGCTTTGAAACGTTTAGAAACAAAACACTAGAAACACACCGAGTGGATGCTGCACACTTCTTTACTTCGCCTTGTTTAAGTTTCGAGGCAATGCTCCTTTGCACTGGAATTGCTACAGGATTACGATCAGATTCTTTTAATAGAGTCTGGAATATGTGGAGGAATATGTCAGGTATCTCATAGGTATGCTGAAGCTAACAATAAATACATGGAAACTTATGATTCCGAGAAATCATCGCAGTTTATTACCTATGCTGATGCCAACAATCCAAGCGGGTGGGCTATGTGCCACTCCCTTCCTTACGGTGGATTTCAGTGGGTTTCTCCAGATACTGTTGATCTAGAAACGCTAAAGGAAGACGAACCTGTCGGATACATTCTCGACGTTGATGTTGATTATCCATCTGACCTTCATGATCTTCACGACGATTTACCTTTCCTACCAGAGTGTATACAACCTAAGAAGTCACCTCTTAAAAAACTAATTCCTCATCTTGGAAATCGAAGGCTATACGTTGTTAATTACATGACACTTAAACAGGTTCTAAATCATGGACTAAAGTGGACAAAAATTCATCGTGTGATAAAGTTTCAACAATGACCTTGGATAAAGGCATACGTTGATTTTAATAACAACATTCGAAAACAAGCCAAAAATGATTTTGAGAAAAATTTGAACAAATTATTTAACAATGCTATTTTTGGAAAAACTATGGAAAATATTCGTAAACGAATAGATATACGCCTTGTAACTGACAGCAAAAAGGCAGAAAAGCTAATAGCTAAACCAACATTTATCGACAGAACAATTAATTGTCCTAACGTAGCTGCTTTCCACATGGCTAAACGTAGCATTGTATTCAATAAGCATATATATATTGTACCCTTGCGTCATCATATGGAACATGTGTTCGTATCCCAGCTAGTTCACGGTCTTTCGAGGCATGGGGAGTTCATCCCACTATATGATCACATGTTCAGGATTTGAGTGTCAGGTAACTACTCTACTTGAAAGAAACAACAAGCTCCTAAATATAACATTTAATGGTGTTGAATCATGGCAAAACACAACAAAACACAAAAATATTATCATTAATTTCCCACAACACAAAATCAAAAATATATATGAGTCTCTTCTCATAAAGTTGGCGCTCCACCACACCCATATCTATCCTAGATATCCTAACATTGATACTCTTTGACATTGAAGAGCGTTCATAGTGTCTTTCACATCGAACAATTTATCTTAAATTTGCATATCACAACACACCAATAAAAAAACAAATTGCAACTGAATAATCATAATGTGCAATTATTAAAATATTTGTCCGTTCTGAAACGGAATATTTTTACCTTATTCTTTGCTTAACATGTGTTGCTTTCTGCACAACATCGTTTTCTTTTCCCATAGATTTCAAACCATGAAGTGAATTACCTTCCCTTCCAAAACACACATAGTTATTGATTTAGCTTCAACATACAACAATCTTCTGGGTCTGGTCATGTCATTACTATCATTACAAACGTGCCATATCGTTAAATAATGCTACCCGTCTGAGTACATTAGCATAAACTGGGTAATTACTCTTTACAAAATGCATCTATTTATTTGGTGCAGTTAAGCTGTCCTCAGACAACAACTTGGCCAAATCTTATCCGATTACTTTGATCCAACATTCTATTCCAATTGATACAATGCATATAATTCACTTCATACAGTAATATCAAGCATATTTCAATTACTTTCAGAGATAACGAGATTCTTCAGTGTTCCAGTACAACCTTGAAAAGAAAAGTAAACGGGTCACGGTCAATTAACTCCCCTCAGTGTGAACACAAAAGAGTCGTCAAGGTCCACCCCTTCAAGATGGCTACCCGGTCTGCGGCCCTCGCTTCCCTTCCTGACCGACATTCTACTTGTAAACAAACTTGGCCATGTGCTCACTCTTGGTGCAGCTCTCTCAGGGGTGCATGATTGAGTTGTGTCATTATGATGGGAGTCGATCCAAGTATTTAACACCTACACTTAGGGTATTTAATGAGCTCATTTCGGCTCCTAATTAGTATTCATAGCTAGGGATGCATCTCCAATAGTTTCGCCGTTTATGGATGCAATCAGTGGCTCTGGACGCGTACCAGCCGAGTTTCAAACTGTTATCTCGCGCCGTACGGGTACGAATATTAATAAGGAAATCAACCTGTTTCCTATTCGAAGAAATTGTCTTACCTCCACGGGTAGATCAATTATTATAATGACATACCTAGGTTGTCTCATTGTTTTCCTTGGTAGCGAAGACTCTGCTAACAGTGGGTCACAGATCACATCTGGCCCAACTCTGTTGCGAAATATATGTATGCTCTGAGGCTATACAACACATCGTTGATTCGAAGATTGGCCTACTAGATTCATCAACTCGCGAACTATCTTGGATGGTCCCTGCAATTATTGACGCAAATCTCTTGATTCTACGTTATATGCTCGCTTGTAGCGGCTAAAACAAGATTTCATTTAGATGACTCAATTCATAATACACTCATGTCCTCCTTTCATTTAATTATAAACCAAGGCTTTACGTAGCTCTAAGACATATATCAATTTACTGGCACTTACATAATCTGCCTTAATGGCTCTCAAACACAACCATGTAGCATTTAACATTATTTAAATATTTCAATGACTCCGAAAAGCTCTCTTTATCTCGCTATTATATCTCTCTTTCTCACTCTGCACAATAACACTGTATTCTTTCAATGGATATGACAAATTTGCACGTTCTATAAGCATCACTATGCCGATTTTTACATTTATCATTGACACCGACCTCAGATTATTATTATTATTATTAGTTATAGTTACCGTTACATTCATTTACATCTTACGCCTAAATGGTCGTAAGTTGATCATCCTTAAAGCAATATATTTATTAAAATACGAGGGATGTGAACTCGTATACAAATGACTGCAAATTCTTAGTATTTGAGGGAATGACATGTTGTATGGTGGGCTCTTAAATCATATTAACATATTTGGATAGTACTCACTTTCATTCTGGATGGATTTATCCAACAATACAGCGTTTCGCCCACCATTTTGCTTTCTTCTAAGCCATCACAACACTTTTCACACAGAACATTGAATATGGTTTGCACATGGTAATTACATCTTGTAATACCTGCATTTTACACTTTGAAATACCATACATTATTTTAACACACAAATTTAAACACCGGTGATATCACTTTTAACACTAACTTTACAGGTAATTTACACACGGAGCCTTGCTGAGCTTTCCACTATTGCGTGAATTCAGAGATGCGATGCTGAAAAATTCTGACATCCACCTGTTTCCTCCGAAAGTCTACCTCGAGTATGTGTGCTCATCTCCCGTCTCCTACAATTCCTATCTTCGATCATGCAGTGTGCTGCTCAATTATATATCACAAATACTTGTGATGACTTCCAGGTTCCCGTAATCTGTAGTATCTGTTACAATTATATATGATACTTTAAAGATCATAACCCTTCCTGTGAATAAGTTCATTGTCTATCCAAAACATACTGCAATATCTCTACGCTGTACTGATTACTAGTCGCATATACTGCCTGCTTATAGATCTGCCGTAGACTTTTTTATAATATTAATGCAGAATTACTTGTACTATGCTGCATAATGCACCTTTCATTGTTCATCACAAAGATTCTGATCATAACGACTTGCATATTGCGCGCACTTTTTCCGTGTGGCTGGACAGCATGTCGTCCCACAAGTTGAGTCAAAGAAGAACTGACTCTCTCCTCCTTCCTCCTCCATATAAGGGTTTCTGACAAAAAGTAGTCCTCTTGCATCTCAGGAGATGCTTTTTTCTGAAATATCGCTTTTACTGACAATGTAAAGCGTTCTTCTTGATCGTCTTTTCATGGAAGTTCCAGATCCACTTGCATGCCGGTGATTCCTTCGCTCAGTTAATTAAAATTAATTGCTTTCATCCATGGCTTGGTAACGCTATCTTGGGTGAATCCCCTCTTTCTACGAGATTAACCAATGCCCCTCCGCAGTATGTGTGTGAATATGCTCATAATCACATACAGGCTTTAATTTAGGTGAGCAGACACTCCTAAATTACCTCTCTTCGAATACAAGTATCTGGGTGTAAGTCTCATCTCATTAGAATGCTTCATTTGGCAGTAATTAATTAATTTCTCTCAATGACCATCCCCTCCTCTCTCGTCTGCCTTTTTGGTCGGGGGTTTTCACGGTCATTATTCATTGCCTTCCCACTCCAGTGTCGCCAAGAAATAGTCCATCGGAGACAGTCTGCACCTCCCATTTTCAAATCCAATTAGTCAGCTGTCAAGTTGGCTCGGTTTCTTTAGCTTTTGCTACCATGTTCGTATACTGGCTTGCAGTTTACACAATATTCCAACTTATTACTGCCTAAAATTCCCGTTCTGGACGTGGAATTAAGCTTTTATTATTATATACTGTTATATCCCATTGCTCCTTGGGTTCACTGTGGCTGTTCCCCCTCAGAGATCAATGGTTTGATTCTTAGGAAAATCATGGACCTGATCTTTCCTCTATAGAGACCCCGGTTCGATGCCAGTCATCCATGTCCCATTGGGCACAATATATTGGAATGTATATACTGGATATTTCAAAAACTGTCATGTATTCCCACAACTATGATGTCATGCTACCCTATTATGGGATCGAAAATCTTAAATTCATGTATATGGATACAGACTCCTTCATCTATTTGGTTAACACCCAAGATGTTTATCAAGACAAGTTGAATTTTGTAGAACATCTGATTATCCTACTAATCACACATGATACTCTGCATCAAACAAGAAAACTTTGGGAAAATTTAAAGACGAGGCTTGTGGACGTATTATGAAAGCATTTGTTGGACTAGAGCTAAAATGTATGCTTTAAACATAAATAGCATAGAAAAAAAGATTAGAGGTATTAGCAGAGGCGTTGTCAAAAATTGTATAAGTTTTCAAGATTATAAGGATTGTATCATGAAAAACAAAGTAAAAAGAATACCAATGAATATTATCGCTTCTAAACAACATAACATACCATCTATAAAACTAAACAAAATTGCTTTGTGTCCTAATGATGAGAAAATAGTAATTGATTCTATTGGTGTAGCTACACATGCCTATGGTCATTACTCAACCGTTGACCATGCTTAAAGGGTTAAGTTTTGGATATCAAAATCCTAAAATTAAACAGGAAATATATTACTCTGCCTGCATGAAGCAAATACGTAAACGAAACAATTTAAGAAATGAAACGATAGCACCTCAAAAAATAAACCCAACACCAATCAAGAAACAAAAGAAGAAAAAATTGGTATTCATACTTAAGAATAAAAAAATAGAATAAAAACAACTGTTCAATTTATAAAAAAGAAATTAAGAAAAAATGTGTAATTTTTTATGTATTAAATCAATAAAACATATTGTATGGCCACTGCTTGTAAATTTTAAATACTACCCACCTCCCACTCCTAATCCAACCGTTAACCTCTAGTTATCTTAAGAAATTGCCCTTAGTTAGCTAAAACTAGGTAGCCCAAAGTATAGTACAACCCATTTATTACCTATATGCTTTGGGGATAAGGTTTCCAGCCTTGTTATATATAATGGAAACCTGTAGAATGCTGTGGTAGGATAAACAGTGTGAAGAAAGTTGCTACCCTACCGCATGTAAACTCTGGCCGTGTACTTATAATTTAGAAACCTTTAGTGTGAGAATAATTCCTCTGTAAGCGTTTTGTGTGTTAACTCTGCCTGTAGGGTTATGTCCTTGTGCTGGTGTTAAGCCTAGGGAAAGAAAAAATGTTCATAAGCTTTTACTTTTACTTTTTTAACTTATCTGACTTTGTAATCCTAAGCTCGTTGTGCGTAGCGAATATCTTGCACAGTAGCCACAATGATAGCTGTACCTTACTCTCTATAAGGCTAGCATGGGGATAGTTGCGTGTGTCCTTTTACACTTTGGGTGTGTGCATTAGCCTTTGGCTTAGCTTTAAAGGTTAGCTTAAGTTAGGTTAGCTTAGATTAGGTTATGTGAGGACATGTTTGGTTAGGTGAACTGAGGTTAGGTTAGGTTATGTGAGGACATGTTTGGCTAGGTGAACTGAGGTTATGTTATGTTAAGTTAGGTTAGGTGAGGTCAGGTTAGGTAAAGTTATGTTAGGTGAAGTGAGGTTAGGTTAGGTTGGTGAAGTTAGGTTAGGTGAAGTTAGGTTAGGTGAATTCAGGTTAGGTGAAGTTAGGTGAGAACATGTTTTGGTTAGGTGAACTGAGGTTAGGTGAAGTTAGGTTAGGTTAGGTGAAGTTAGGTGAGGACATGTTTTGGTTAAGTGAACTAAGGTTAGGTGAAGTTAGGTTAGCATGTCATTGATGTAAGTGGTTGCGTCAAGTGACCATTTTGTGCATTAGCCCTGTGCTAAAAATAACAAATTAAATATAAAATAAAATAAAATTTTGTAAGTTAAAAAAATGTTGGGGCTGTGACCTTGTAGTTAGGTGTTTTTCGCAAAATCTAAAATGTAAAATTTAAAATTATATTTGTATAAATGTAAAATATAAAATCAAAAAACGAAAATCAAAAAATCAAAAATCAACAAATATAAAATCTTCTTCTTCTCCTTCTTCTCCAGTATGATTAATCCCACTTATGTGGGGTCGCTGATGTGGATATTCCTCCTCCACGTTGTTCTATCCCGGACCATTTCATCCACAAGGCCCCGCTGTTTCATGCTTTCTTGAATGCTGTCCATCCATCGCCTTTTTGGTCGCCCTCGACTCCGTTTCCCTGGTGGAAGCATTTCCATCATCCTATTACCCACATAATCTTCATCTCTTCTCTTAACTTGGGCATACCATCTGAGGCCAGCTTCTCTGACTTTCTCAGAAACTTGCACCACGCTAAGTCGTCTCCTAATCACTTCATTTCTCACTTTGTACAACCTTGTATGTCCACTTGCCCATCTCAGCATACGCATTTCTGCCACGTTCAGTTTTTCTGCCCATCTCCTTGTGATCTGTCAGGTTTCTGCCCCGTATATCATTGCTGGTCTCACCTCGGCCTTGTGTACCTTCCCTTTTATTTTTTCTGGTATCTTCTTGTCGCACAGTACACTTGATGTTTTCCTCCAGTTGAACCATCCAGACCGTATCCTGCTCTTTATTTCCTCCTCCAGTCCACCATCTTGTTGGATAACTGTACCAAGATATCTGAATGAACTTGCTGTTGGGATCTCTACTCCAGCCAATTTAAAACCTGTTTCAGCACCCCTCAGGCTCAGGAACTCTGTCTTACGTCTGCTTATCTTCATTCCTCGTCTTTCTAGTGCTTCTCTCCATTCCTCCAACCATTTCTCTGCAAGTTCCTTCGTCTCTGCACACAGGACCACATCATCAGCGAACATCATGGACCATGGAGATTCCTTCCTGACTCCCTCTGTCAACACATCCATGACGAGTACAAAAAGTAATGGACTGAGGACAGAACCTTGATGTACTCCAACGTTCGCAGGAAAGGATTCTGTATTTCCAGATATACATCTGACCATGGTTCTGCTGTCCTTGTACATGTCTTGGATCAGGCGTATATACTTTTCGGGCAAAAGTTTTTGTCGTATGCTCCTCCATACTTCCGGTCTTGGTACACTGTCGTACGCTTTTTCCAGCTCATTGAAGACCATCGACAAGCTCTTGTTGCCTTCGACGTACTTCTCCACTATTTGTCTCAGGGCAAATATGGCATCTGTTGTTCCTCTGCCATGCACGAAACCAAACTGCTCCTTGCTAATCACCACTTCCTGTCGCAGTCGCTGTTCGATTACTCTCTCCCATAATTTCATGGTTTGGCTCATCAGTTTGATTCCTCTGTAGTTATTACAAGATTGAATATCCCCTTTTCTTTTGGAATCAGCACACTCTTTCTCCATTCATTCGGCATTTCTTCATCCTCTAGTATGCTGCTGAATAGACCTGTGTGCCAAATCACTCCTTCATTTCCCAGAGCCTTCTGGCCCTACAGCCTTACCATTCTTCATTCTGTGTAACGCCTTCTCCACCTCATCTTAGGTGATATTTTGCACCATTCCCATAGATGTCTAACCTTCTTCTGCCATTTCTGTCTGATGTTCGTAATTGAGTAGTTTATCAAAATTTTCCCTCCATCTTTCTAAAATTTCAGGGTCATCCCAAAGCAATCTACCATCTTCTGTTTTAATAGCCCTTGTCTGATATACATCTTGGCTGCTCTTCTACCTCTCTCGTGCAATTTTAAAGATTCTCTATTGGCCTTCTTCGGTCTCAAGGTCTTCATATAAATCAGCATATGCCACTGCTTTAGCTTTGGCCACAGCTCTCTTTGCTTCCTTCTTTTCTAAATTGTACTCCTCTCTGCCATTTTCTCCTTCCATTTCCCACTTCTTCTTTGCCTCCCTCTTGCCCTTGATGCATTTCTGCACCTCTTCACTCCACCACCAGATCTCATTGTCAAGTTTACATTTTCCTGTAGTCTGTCCCAGGACCTTAACACCTGCGTCTCGCATAACACCAGCTACATGATCCCATCCATGTTTTTCAGTTAAAACCGTTAATCGGAGATGCTCCGTGACCTCATCCACAAATTTCTTCCGCAAGTCAGGTTGTTTAAGCTTCCACCATTTTGCTTTATATATAGTTCTTCTTCGTTTAGGTTTGGGGATCTGCCAACTCACTGTAAAAATTATTGGTCTATGATGGGGTGCCGCTAATTCTCCAGCTAGCACTTTGCAGTCGCTCACTTCTTTTAACATCTCTCTTCTGTACAGGATGTAATCGATTTGTGAATATCTACCACCACTTTTATATGTCAAGCGCTGATTTAAAGGTTTTTGGAAATAGGTGTTTATTATCGCTATGTCTGTTGCTGCAGCAAAGTCTGTAATGGTTTCCCCTTCATTGTTCCTCTGTCCAACTCCATATTTTCCCTGTATCCTTTCATTTCCTACATTATTTTCTCCCACGTTTCCTTTGAGGTCACCACCTATAAACAACCTCTCGTTCTTTGGTATTCCCCGAAGTATTTCATCCATCTCTGTCCAGAAACAGTCCTTCTCCTATTGACTACATCCCACCTGTGGTGCATACACACATATCACATGCAATGGTTCTCCATCAAGGTGTATTTTCATTTCAATAATTCTGTCTGATTTTCGAATCACTTCCACTACTCCTTCCTTCATTTTCTGGTCCAAAATTATTCCAACTCCATTCTTATTGCAGTTTGTCCCGCAGTAGTACAATTTGTAGCCTCCTCCGATCTCCCTTGCTCTACTTCCTTTCCATTTAGTTTCTTGTACGCAGAGAATGGATACCCATCTCCTTTCCATCATATCTGAAACTTCCCTACCCCTTCCTGTCATTGTACCCATATTTAGATAGCCTATCTTAATCTTCATTATTTTCGTCTCCTAAAGTTTCGTTTTCCTCTGAGCTATCTTCTTTAGCTCCTGATACGGCAACCCCCATTTTTTTCGAAGAGGTCAGGCGGAGCCCCAACGCGTCGCTTGTGGGGGACGCCCTAGCCTTGTCTCACTATCTCAGAAAATAAAATAAAATTAAAAAATAATAATAAAAATGTAAAAACTGTAATTTTAAATTTAAAATATAAAAATAAAAAATTCTCACATGCATTAATTTAAATCTTAAATCAGGTTTCTGTAATTATGGGTTAGAGAATTGTTGGTTTAATGACCTTGCAGTTTAGCGCTTTAACAGAATAAAAAGTAGTAATAAAAGTAAAAAATAAAAATTACATATTAAATAAATTTAATAAATAGGCTATTATATAAAAATAGTACTTAAAATTATATACATAATAAATTAAATAAAAATAAATAAGAAATAAATAAAAAATAATGTATATTTAATAACGAATAAATAATGATTTTAAAAGCCCGCTATTTAAAAGTGCTATTGCGACTGGCAGCCAGCTTGCGCATTAGCCACTGCGCTAGCTATGACTCTCTCTATAAGAATAACATAGGGTAGGTGCACGCGACGACCATCTTGCGCATTAGCCCTGCGCCATGACCGGTTTACATTACCTACTTTGGCATGTTAAAGAAACCATTTGAATTCAGTTGGCCGTGTTCATAATGGCAATATTAATATCGGGATTTGTGACGGTTCAAGTCACAACAACGTTCCCAACCCCTTATTTGGTTTACTTGGTGATCAGTCAGGTTAGGGCAATTTGTTTCATACCATTATTTTTTTGTTCATAATCATCATCATCATTTAGGTTATAGGATTTCATTTTATTTAGTGTAGCCTATATTGGATAATGCGTGGACTCAGTCAGGATATTATTTATTTAAATTGTATGTAAGCCATTGGATTGTGTCAGCCGAGTTTCAGGTGATGTTGTAAAACCGGAAATTATAGGCCAAATTTAGATCGGGCCGAGAATAACTTCCCTGGTTTGGAATAAAGCTTTGTGTAAGATTAGTGACGCCAGAGAGAGTTTGGCGCCATGATTTGTAAGAATATATAATGATATGGGTTCTAGATTATTGGTGTATTTTAGGTATTCATTAGAAAGCTAGCTATTGCAATGGGTACCATGTTTCGACTTCCGGAAAATGTCGACATATCTTCGCGTTTCACATCCCCCAGACCCCAAAACCACCGTTAGTTCAAAAGTGTGTATATTATTTATGTATGTATTGAGCCCACTGAGCTCATGCTTTGTGATATTTTTCCTTGCAACACATTTGCTAATGAAATGCATCATCTTTGAAAGCACCCGAAGACCAGCGCGTGGCAGGAGATGATTATGGATGTACTTTTGACTTTGAAGAAATCCACGTTTTTTTAATCTGAGTCCTTATTAACATGTCTCCATTTTTCACAAGGCTCAGATCATCTCATTTTGTAATTCAGCATATTCTGAACATTCTGGTGAATGTGATTTTATATTATGGTAAGGTATTTTACATCGCAGATGCGCGAAACGGAAGGAGTTAGTCGCTAAACGACTCATGTATTCACTAGATCCAGCAGGCAGGAGCGCCGCACTACGCACACGAGTTTGGTTTATCGTCCACAATGGACGTCTGAAATTGTCCATCTTGTTAGACGAGGATATACCGTAGTCCGCCTGGAAGGCGAGGAAATTATCAACGTTCATCGTTGCGTTTTTATGCACCAAGTAGTGTGCCATTAAGTGATATTTAACGCCTGTGTGTGCGTGAATAACGTTATTATTAAATTTGTGAAAATTTGTGAAAGTTACGACGCCGTAGAACATCACATGTCAACCACGAGGCCGTCAGAATTCCGTGTCCACGAGGGACACAAAATAATCTAAAGTTAGTGAACAAATAACAGTTCCTGTGGTTAACTTGAACGCCACAAACAGTGAAAACATTGCGGCCGCAATTGCGAGCATTTTTAACCGTGGATTGCTACGATGCCACGTGATTCAGTGTAACAGTAAATTCTGTGAGAAAACGCCAAGTAGGCGGGATAATAGAAGCTGTGAAAGCAGACAGTGCATGGGCAAATTGATAAAGTCTGCATTGTGTAATCTCAGTGAGTTTTTTACTGTTAATCATTTTAGCTTCAGTGAAAGTTGTGTTATAACTGTGATTTCTGTGAAAATAACCACCAATCATGTATTATTCAACTGACCACGTGTATGAAGTGATTATTCATCTACCTACGATGGGGATGATGGAGTGAGAACCCCATAATGTGAAGGAGCCATTCTAAGGAAACTACAACATGACGGAAGACCCAGAGGTAACGCTCGTGGAAGAGATGGAAGTGTTGGAATATGAAGAATGACCACTACCACCATGGGAGAGAAGCAGATGACATCATTACGTCGACCACGGGGACGCATCAAGACCCTGGTCATGGATAAGGAATGGAATGGAGGCCTAGATTGGACAACCCTTGTCCGGAAACTAGAGGATGATTTTTACCCCTCAGTTCTTTGGAAAGAACGAGGTGATGATGCCTTAAGTCAGTGAGCCCGTTCCGTCTCTCTTTGTACGATTATTTTTGTGGTGGAGTAGTTTAGTTAAACCAACCGAACTCATCTTGACAGCCAAGAGGTAGGATTTTGTATTTAGCACCCATTTATTTGTCATTCACTTACAGTGATAGTTAGCCACCTTTTTAATTGAACATGGTTCAATCGGTGCATTCTTTTGGACGTCGAGAGATGTCAAGTCTATTTGCTAGCTAAACGTGACTGTAGATTTTGAGCTACTTTGCTTAACCCTGGTATGGGGGATTTTTGTTTGTTTTCTTCGATACGAAGATTAGCCGTCATTTTTAGTGGTATTTTTTGTGACACTCATTCTTGGTAATTTCATGTCACGCCACTGATCTGTTTAGATTGGGCCGTATCGGTTGATGGTCAACTGAAACCATCAGGTGTGTAACTATGCTATAAATGTTTCATTATGATGAGCTTTGATGCCATCCAGTTCTTGGTGAAGAACTTAGTCAAGGAATTAACTTGTATGCAACTAGAGCATCGAACCCTGGACTAACATCGTATCATTAGAAAACTCAGCAGATGTGAGAATTTGCGTATTTTTCTGTATTATTTGTGTCTAGTGATTTGACACAGGATTTTTGTTGGTTATGTAATGTAAACAATACTTGAAGTGACATCTCTGTCATGTCAAAGACACTCCGATTGAGTGACATTACTACCTTTTACTACTATTTGTTCTGAAAGACATTTAACGTGTTATATTTTACTGCGTGTTTCTACGTAGTGCAATTGTGTTATTATATGTTATTTTGGGATAAGCCACAGGCCAGTTCATATAGGACTTTCTTTGGAGAGAACTGATGCCTACATGTGAATCTAGTGTTTTGTTAAAAGTTGCCTGACGCAACGAAGGTTACGAGCACAATCTCATTGCTATGAACAGGTGGAGATATTACCCAGCGACCACCGAGCGCACAGAAGTGAGACATACTTATTTGAGACCCTAGACGAATGCTTATAGCATCGCCTTCTGTTAGTTTTGTAATTTCATTATTTGGGTCAAGTTCTCAGCAGCCAATTTGTATAAATCAGTTGTTTTGTTCTTATGATGGGTGACCGGCAGAAGTCACATGCTTGATCGCTTTGCATAGCGGCTACTTTTAACACTATTTCAGAGTGTACTTTTAATATTCAGATAAGGTTTATTCATTATTATTTGACTAGTGTAAGGCACCCTTGTTGGAGGCTATTCATAGTATTTTAGTGCTTGTAATGCACGTATGCCCAGACTCAGTTCTGTGGACTTGTTTTTAACGGGAGGTAACTGAAGTGTTTCCCAGGCCTGCCCGAGGTTAATCAGATGTGCTGCGAGCCACTGATAACTTGTGTTATTGTATTGTCCGAGCGAAGGGAGCTCGTTGAAAGTTTTCCGACTTTTATGTCGATGTGACAGCAGATAAATGATCTCGCAGGATACGCTACTGCTCATCCCAGGTGTCTAGGATCATCAGCACTATCGTCAAAAACCGACAATGAATTTAAACCTACGAAATAATAATCAAGCGCATAATTACTCTAAACAAGCTGATAATTAATTAATTGTTTCTGATAATCTTGAAATGCACATTTTGAGCTTGCTGACCGACACCTCGTGATGTTATACATTTCCTGGCGGAAATGACTTAGGACAGATGACACTATTTTGAGATGACGGAGTGTTGCTTAACCTTTAGTTCGTAGCTGGTGGAGCACGACACTCATGTGATGTAAGTCGTAGTTATAACTACGCCATTGCCAACCTAATTAACACGCACTTAGATGACTTTGGATGCAAAGAATATTTCAAAACGTGTAGGCAGGGTAATAACATGCATTTTGGTCCTGTATTTTATTTATTTATTTATTTATTTATTTATTTATTTATTTATTTTACAATGTGTGTAATCCCATGTTTACCTTTCTCTGTGTTGATGAACACGTAGCTTATAAGAGTGCGTTTAATGTTTTTTTTCTTGGCTGTCATGTAGATTTGATGTTAATGTTTTACTTTACGGACGTCATTGCCGTAAATTTTTGTATCCATTGTTAGGACTTCGCTAGATTAACTAACGTTACATGTAAATAAGGAAATGGTATCATCGTAACTTAGATTTGTTTTTTCTGCCCTGTTAAATGTAAATTCTGTTAGTAACTTGAACTTTGTAACTTTTGATTAGGGATTATTTGCGTACCATTTTCCTAGCGGTATTGTTGTTGATTATCCTTGTAATTAGATCTTTCGTGAGGGTTTACCTTAGTTTTCAGGTAGGGCTTGAATCTTTTTTCCTCCTTTTTTATTAGTTTGCGTATTAGCCGATATAAACCCTCCGAACTAGGATAGGTGCTTGCTGATTTTAAAATAAAAGTGTTCACGAGTTTTACTTAAGTCTGGATGTTTTTCATTTCTCAGTCTAGTTGTTCAGGCTGTATTTTCTTGGGCCGTCTATGACGTTAGCCACCATGTTACCCCAGATCCACTGGATCATAGTTTCTCGTGCTGCTATGGCCTATAAGGAATGCATCCGATCCTCACGGCACATGGGTCCGCAAGGTGAGGTGTCTGGGAAGTCTCTTCGGTTGTTGGCAACCCCGACAGCTCCTCTGACGGGCATAGTACAGTATATATGTGTTTACATATATCACTTTTTTGTGGACACGATAACTACCGCAATTTTGTACCAATCACTTTGAACTTTTTACATAACATGTATCCCTAAAAAATCTCGGTCGAGTTCGTTAATGGACACAATCGGTTTAAGGGGGTGAAAATTGCGGTTTTTTTTGAAAAGTGAAATATCGCTATAACTCTCGTAATATGTGAAATATCGAATCTATTCAAAGTTCATACTATGTGTGTGATAAGGCCCAAAAATGTATGTTTGAAAAGTTTTTTGATAGCGCCAACCAATGACCAATGGGGTGGGAAAAAGTGTTTTTTTTTCGGGAAACATTAATCATATCTCTCTTAATAGGCACAATATCAAAACCGTACAAAATGGTCAATATTCCCCTAATAATTACTTAAAACTTTTGTCTGAAAGAATTTTTGATATGACCCACCATTACGCCAAGGGATGAGAAAAATGATTTCGGAATTATAAATAAATGCCAAGAGCCATCAGAGGTTGCCATGACAACGCTACTAAATTGACGGGGGATGAGCCATCAGAGGTTGCCATGACAACTTAATTGCACGATATCACATTCAGTTTTCCATCTGACTCTGTGAAATGCGGCTTCGGTGACGTAACTGGTAGCATGCTGAACTTCTATGCCCAAGGTCGCTGGTTCAAAGCCGACCGAAGTCGTCGGATTTTCTAAGAATCCCTGAGGATGCTTTTCTTCGGAGGGGAAGTTCTAACGTTCGTTGCGAGTTGCTGGCTGCGGTGGCATGTAGTGGCCAAATTCAGAGCTAAGTGTCGTTAACGGTAGTATTTGGTAGCAAAATTAGGAACTACTGCTTGGCGTTCACCGTCTGCAGTCCTTACCTGAATTACAGACAATACTGCCATCACAATTAACACCGTTTATCAGACAGATTCTTCACACACCCAAAGTACACGGGGCTACATGCTCGCGTTGTCGCAGCCTCTAAACTGAGGAACCAACCAACATCCCTGCGGGAGATAAAATTTTGCGTGAAGAAGTAACAGACCCTTAGATAGATAAATATCAGTTTCGAAACCTTGCATAAGGACAGTGTGACGACAAGTATAAAAATGGACCCCAAATGACGAGGGTTACCTTCCCCATATGACAATAAAATGTTAAAAATAGTCATAAAAAACGTAAAACAAAGTTAATTTAGCTCCAATTGTAAAATACTTTCTCGCAATAAATGAGGTCTGATCCTTCTACGAAAACCTGCATATTCTGCCTATTTTCACCTATCCCCAAGTTTGCCCGGTGAAATCACCTCCGCCTTCCAACGTCCCGAGATGAATCTTTTATGGTTATGAGGTAATGTTTAACCTGCTGGCAAACAGCAGAAACACGTGATTGGAAGATGGTAGAAAGCCTTTTACATATTGATTGAAGCGTCAGTTGAATTCTAGTGCCTGGACAAGAAGGTCGTGTTTTAGCTATTTGGCTTCGGCCTAATAAGATAAACTATTATTTGTCGCCAGCATGATGTTTGAGTTTGCTCGAAACTGCTACAAATGAGAACTATGTTCTATTTGCTAGCACATTGCATAATTTGTACTGTGGTATATTTGTGGTAACTGGTGACTGTTGGCCAAAGAGTGAAGTGAGAGTGTTTACTCCTTGTAAATATGTATATATCCTTGTGTAGCATTATGGGAGAATCTTTGTGCTTCCTTCAGTAATGGCAAACCATGTGACTGTGTACTTGTATGATTTTATGTAGCATTAATTAGCATGTTGGATGCCAAGATAAATTAATTATTTCATTAAGCATCCACATATTCAATTTCTCTCGCAGAAGTAATTATAACCTCTAGACACGTGTGTATTTATTACGCATTATGTTGTATATACAATTGTATCGTTGCGAACTGTGAAGTAGGCTTTTAGCCTCTGTACCGTATATTTTTGAACTATATGTAAGTCTGCGAGTGCAGAAAATACAGAAAATAATCATCTCTAGCAGAATGTAACGGAAGTCATATAGCCTTTCAGGCGATTTAACAACAGGAGTACCATAAGTCCGTACTCAATAGCTGGATGGAGTGTATGAACTTGGAATTAAGTGGTAAAATTAGCAAACAGGGAGAGGAAATCAGGGCAGAAATGCAGGAGAATAAGGCTAGTATTATAAGTAGGCTAGAGGGAATGGAAGCCCATCAGAACAGCAGGATGTGGAAATGCAGGAAATGAAGTCAGAAATAGCTAGTTCAAGAGCTGAGTTGTAGAAAGTAAGGGGAAAGTGTGATGAGCTACGCAGCACTGTAAGTGGGAATAGGAGGGAATATTTAAATAGAGTAGGAGCCGTTGAGAATAGGTTGGGGAAGATTGAGGGTCTGAGAGGGGGGGGGGGGGGGGGCAGGTGGCATTGGCCGAGAAGAATGAAAAGCTGCATGAAGAGCTGATAAAGATCAGAAAAGAGCTGAAAGACAGACACATGAGTTAAAGGATCGTGACGCTATCTAGTCTGCTACTCACGAGAACCTGGTCTGCCGTAATTTAACTCGAGGCAGTTCAACCCGATGGAGTTTTTGACGACCATTGAAAAGAAGTTCAGCAAAGATCTAGACGACGGAATAGTCGAATGGGAAACAGTGTTGGAAGTGGTATCAAATTCATTTCAAGGGGTTGTGAAAGCATGGTTACAAATATACAGGCAGAACATGAGTAGCTTAAGGGAATTCATGGATAAATTCAAAGCTAAGTTCTGGGGGGAGGGCTACAGTCTAGGGAAAGGGAAAAAATAATTTTTGGGAAATTTAAGGAGAGAGAACGGATATCCCTGACTGAATATTTTTTGGCCCAAGTACTTATTTGGAAGCATTTGGAAGGGGTGACTTCTGATAGTGATGAGGTTAGGGTCATGCTGAAGCACTTCCCAACTAGAATTCAGGAGGCAGCTTGTATGCAGAAGGTTAGGACGGTAGAAGATTTGGAAGAGCTTCTTACTAGTTTTGACGCTTTAGGCGAACAGCATATGGAGAGGTCAGAGGGCAAACAGGAATTTAGGAGCAATAGGGAGAATAATCAGAAGTCTAGTAGGGCCAGATTTAATCAGGGGCAAAGAGATTATCAGCAGAGGCAGGAAAATTATCAGAGGGGTGGGGTGCGTCAGGAAAATTTCAGACACAGGAAGGTAACTATCAGAGAGGTGGGGGGCGTCAGGAAGGTGGTAACGAGAGAGTACAGGTAAACCAGCGGAGTCATGAGCAAGGTGGTCAAGGAACTTTAAACTCCAAACGGACTGTGTAGGGAGGTCAGTCAGGCAGTCCGTGAGAAATGAAGTCAGACAATGTGTTATTGTGGGTAAGCATGAAGATTTTATGCCTATGAGTCGGGAAGATCTACTAGCTGACCAGCAGGAGTTTTCATGTATCGGTGAGGAGGCCTTTACGTCAACTGTTCAGTTGAGTATACTAGGCAAGAGTGTGCAGGCATTAGTGGATACTGGTAGTGAGAGAAGTGTTATCAGTAAGGGATTTTATGATACTTTAATTAAGGATGGTGGTAAGTTGGAAGACATTCTAGTGAAGTCGACATATGTGGTAACTGCTGTTGGTAATAACTCCCAGAGAGTGGGAAAGCAGGTGTTTTTGGCCATGAGGTTTGGTAGTGAAGTTGACCACAAGACTTGCTTGGTAATTCCTAACCTAATTTATGAAGTGATCCTAGGGGTAGACTGGCTTAACGAGCACAGTGCTGTTGTTGATTTTGACCGGCGTGTTATCAACTTTGTGAGGGGGAATATAAGCCAGGAGATGAGAATGAAATGCAAGAGTATAGATAAGACAGTAAAGGCATGTGTTCCCGTGGTCACTGTAGGGGAGAAGTCAGAAGGTAAGTCTGACGATGAGGAGGAAGTTGTGGACTTATGTCACATTGCTGTGGAGGGTGATAAGTGTGATCAATTCCAGCAGGCTGTGAATAAGAGTGTTTTAAGTGTTGAGGAGGGAGGTAGTTTGTTAGAGGTTTTAGAGGTAAACCAAGAAGTGTTTAGTGTCAAGCCAGGGCTAACACATGTCTACACGAATCAGTACGAAATTGTAGATCATTCTCCGTTTTCTGGACTCAAGTACCCGATACCTCACAAATTTGCTTGTGCTGTGGAAAACGAAATGGGTATTATGCTGAATCAGGGTATTATAACCTTCAACTAGTGCATATCTGAATCCTTTGGTTGTGTTTTGTAAGAGTGATGGCTCAGTCAGGTTGTGCATTGACGCCAGGCAGCTCAATTATAGGATATCTGGGGACCAATAGAGGTCAGGATGCATTGAGGAATTGGTTCAGAAATGCAATGGTTTTCCACTATGGATCTGATTGCATCCTTTTGGCTGGTACTTTTGAGAGAGCAGCATAGGAAGTTGGCAGCCTTCAGTTTTTGGAGGGTTAAATTCAGGTTTTTAGGGATAGGCGATCAGGTGTGTTTCAGGGTTCCTATCTTCAGTTTAGGGGTTGGTTTAGTTTTTTCAATTATTTCAGGGGGCTTTTAAGGTGGTTAAACGTATTGGTGAGTGTGCCTATAGTTTAACGGACCAGGATGGTAAGTCTGTCAGTACACATAATATAAGAATCTCCGTAAATATTATTCTGTAATATAATCTGGCATGGACTCTAGAGAACGAGTCAACGCAACGTTATGGCATGACAAAACTCAAGAGATGTGATGAAGAATGCTATCCAGCAAAGTGACATCTGCGAGTGTTAGAGGTATGACAGATTAGATTAGATTTTTATTTATCCATTTGATCAATTATATTTATACAATACATTTTTGATATAGGACACGTCAGAAATTACATAGAAAATAAAAGAATTTACAGGTATACTGTATATTATTAATACTATAACTATTTATATCTTACTATAATATAACATGGTATGATAAGGCTTGTGCAGGCAAAATCCATTGTTTGTGAAGCGATAGGGTCTCAAAATGAGACGAAGAAGGATGAAGTGATAGACCCAAGACATTTGAGAAATATCAGTGAGGTTAAAAAATGAACACAATAATACATTCGAAAGAGTGAGAAAGTGAGGAAATTTGAAACGATTGTATATGTTTTCCAGGGTTTCTTTATGTCATCGTGTGTTTCGTTGAAAAGGTCACGAAAAGAAGATATACTGTAGTTGGATTGATCACTTACTCAGACATTCATCAGGGTGCACCACACTGTTTGAAGGGAAACTAGGAAGGGAAGACTAGAAGAGGACGACCAAGAGCAGGGTTTCTCGATGGCATTAAAGGGCGACGTTCATATCAACTAATCAAGCAGTTGGCTCAAGATAGAAGGTCGTTGGATGAAGACAGTCATGCTACCCACCAACTATCAGGTTGAGGCGAACGAGAGCGAGAGTGTTTCGTTGTGTTTCCAGTGTGTTGTTTGTTTGAGTCTTTGTGATCCACACTCGTTCCACCCGTATGAATCACATGGGGACATATTGTGACTGTTCAGGTCACAATAACGTTCCCAAACCCTTATTTGGTTGACTTGGTGATAAGTCAGGTTAGGCCAATTTTTTTCATACCATTCCTTTTTCTTGTTCATAATCAACTTCAATTAGGTTATAGGATTTCATTTTATTTAGTGTACCGGTATATTGGATAAAGCGTGGACTCAGTCAGGATATATTTTATTTTGAATTGTATGTAAGATCTCAACATGTAAGCCATTGGATTGTGTCAACCGAGTTACGTGTGATGTTGTAACACCGAAAATTCTACGCCAAATTTAGATCGGGCTGAGAATAACTTCCCGGGTCTGTAATAAAGCTTTGTGTAGGTTGTGTAAGATTAGTGACGTCAGAGAGAGTTTCGCGCCATGATTTGTAAGAATAGAATATGAGTTCGAGATTATTGGTGTATTTTTATGGTTTTGAGCGTATATTTAACCTCGAGCATCCTGGTGATAAACGGTAGAAACATGTGATTGCAAGATGGCAGAAAGCCTTTTACGTATCGAGTGAAGCGTCACTTGAATTCTAGCGTCTGGGCAAGAATGTCGTGTTTTAGGTATTAGGCTTCGGCCTTGTAAGATAAACTAATATTTGTCGCCAGCATGGTGTTTGAGTTTGCTCGAAACAGCTACAAATGAGAACTGTGTTATATTTGCTAGCACATTACATATTTTGTACAGAGGTATATTATGTTGTATATACAAATGCATCGTTGCGAACTGTGAAGTAGGCTTTTAGCCTCTGTACAATGTAAGTCTGCGTCGCCTCCGTAGCGTAGCGGTCAGCATGGTTAGCTGCTAGGTCCTGGGTTCGATTCCCGGCTCTGCCACGAAATTTGAAAAGTGGTATGAGGACTGGAACGGGGTCTACTCAGCCTCGTGTGGTCCAAATGAGTAGAGGGGGTTCGATTCCCACCTCAGCCATCCTCGAAGTGGTTCTCCGTGGTTTCCCACTTCGTCTTCGGGCAAATGCCGGGATGGTACCTACTGTAAGGCCCCGGCCGCCTCCTTCCCTCTTCCTCGCCTATCTATCCCAATCTTCCATCCCTTCCCATCCCTCATGAGGCCCTTGTTCGCTTTGCAGGTGAGGCCACCTGAGCGAAGTGCTGATCACATCTCCCCAGTTGTATCCATCCCGACCAGATGTTCCAGGCTCCAGGACACTGCCCATAGAGGCGGTAGTGGTGGGTTCCATCGCTGAGTCCGCGGGAACCACCAACCTAGAGGGTAAATTGACGAATAAAAATAAAATAAAAAATACAATGTAAGTCTGCGAGTGCAGAAAATACAGAAAATTATCATCTCCAGCGGAATGTAACGGAAGTCATATAGCCTTTCAGGCGAATTAACAACGGTAGGAGAAACCACGTGTGAAAGCAAATTGTGAAGTTGTTTAGATCAGATCTATCGAACATGTCTCCTCGATCCGTAGAGAATCTACAAGATCGGCTATGAGTGATTAACAGCAGCACATCTTTATCTATAATTCGATCCATCTATATGCCACATGTTTTAGTAATTGCCAAGAAGAGAGATAAGAGTGTAGTTTGTTCGACCAGAGTCCTCGTCAGATGTTTTCTGGTTAACAATACATATATTTAACGTTTGTCATTTTTTTCTTTAGGGAGTTACCCGTGGTAGTTGAACGCCTAAATGATACCAGTTAGGTTTACCCAATGTGTGTTTAACACCCCACTATCCTATCATATGTTATATATATTAGTAAGTTGCACCTGGTCACCAGTAGGAAGGTGATGCTGGTAAATTACAAAATGGTCACCCAAGTGGGGCAAGAAACTTACAGATTTTTCGCCAACACAAAAGTTCGTCCTTTCTCAACTAGAAAGCGCTATAGTGTCAAGCAGCTAAGCTATCTAACCTCCTTGACTTTCATACCGCTCCATGGAACAGCAAAACTCAACATGCAAGCTGCCCTCTGGGCGTTAAATAACAAAGCTATCACCTGGCACCCGAGGTCATACGATATTATTATTATTATTATTATTATTATTATATTATCTTTATAATAACTAACAGCAGTGGCTACGCTTGCTAAAACGCAACGTTTGGTCATGGGGTCAAGTTCTCTGCTGACTTGGTAGATGTGTGGGTACGAGCCCCACCGTCGGCCGTCCTTGAAATGGTTTTCCGTGGTACCCCATTTTCAACACCATGCAAATGCTGGGACGGTACCTTCTGACAAGCCACGGCCCCTTCCTTTCACATCTTTGCCTAGTTTCATTCATCTTCATCCCGTTGCACAAATCGCCCACGGGCGTCGACTAGAAAGACTTGCACACGGCCTCTAAGGAGGCTACATGACAAAAATAATCTTTATTATGTGTTGAAGCACTGAACTCTTATATAAATCTTCAATAGTCAGGAATTTCTTTATAGAGTTTATCAAGTTTTAAAAATCTTTTGTTGCACATCACTTTAATATTTTAATCAAACTCCCAGTTGCTCCATCCCGAACTACAATTCCATCCTGGAGTAGGTCTACTGATACGACACGTTCGGAATAGGCACTCATTTGGAGGGGGAAAATAAGAAAGTGTATGAAAAAAGAATAATGTCTTTATGGACAGAATAAATACACGGTATGCCCTGTCTGTCGTAGGAGGCGACTAAAGGCTTAAAAACTAGCCAGTATTTGAATGAGAAGACTTCGTGTGGATGATTCATCCAAACTAGCCCTGCCTTTCGTAAAAGCTGTATAAAAGGGAGCCTTAAAAGGTCAATTTTGATTTTCAGGTCCCATTTCTGGTTTGATCCTTAGAATAAAAGTGCATGTTGTTTGGGGAGGGGCCACCAACTTGGCCATCTGGTCAGAAAGACAGGATGGTAAACCCCATCCCATCAGGTGGGTGCGCCATGTACCCTCTCAGTAGTATCTGCCTTATAACGAAGGTCTTGCATGGCCGAATACTGATGAACCGTTTAGATCACTGTGTATGGAAGCTGCTTCCTGGTTGGGGATGGCACAGACCTCCTGCCACTTGAAAAGTAGTCCATGGTCAAGAGCAGGTATCGATTTCCAATGTCGGACTCTGGGAATGGTTCTGTGTTGTCAATGGCTATCCTCTCAAAAATGATGCCTTGTTGTATTAGTGCATTTTGTCCCTGCTCTTGGTACAAGGGTCTCGGCTGGCAGCACAGGTGCCACACATCATGACACCACCTTTCAAGGTCTGACCTCAGGTGTATCCAGTAATACCACTGTCGAATTCGCTCCAAAGTCTAATTGACCCCTAGGTGACCAGCAGTGGTCTCCCCGTGTAGCTTGGCCATTACCTCCACCCTCTTGTTCCTCACGATCACTAGCTGGACAACCTTCTTCTTGGCGTCGGTTGACTTCCACACGCGCGTCAACAGGCTGCCGTTGACTTCTAAGGACCTCCACTGCGCCCAGTATGCCTTATACACTGGAATCCGTGCGGCGATGACCTTCCACTCCGTTCGTTGTCCAGACTTTACCTTACACAGGATCCATCCGACGTCCTCGTCCTGAAGTTGCTACCTCTGTGAGGCTGCGCGATCCTATCCATCCGCAGCAACAGCACTCATGGCTCAGATATCAGCCGTCCCTACCTGCCTCTTGACATTCTGGCAGTGGTTGCAGTCTTCAGGGCAAGTACTCCTGGACAAGGCATCCGCGATGCAGTGCTTGCATCTTTGTCTGTGTTCGACGGTGAACTCATACTGTTGCAGACGCTGTACCCACTGTGCTGTCTGTCTCCTGAGGTCGTTCGAAGCAAGTACGCACTGGAGGTTATAGCATAGAAACTTTTCTCTACCACTGCGCATTGACTAGGTGGCAGTCCGAGTTGAATAGTTACACTTGACGTTACAGACAGAGAATCATGGGCTTCGAGTCACTATATGTAGCGGAGAAAACCGAAGCGTTACGATCGGTTACGAAGTGAAATGCTCGCTTCAAGTCTTGTGTCTTGGGCATGATCTGTATCCCTATATTCTTTGTATGTGTGAATAGAATGTCAATACTGTCAATTATGTTGATTTTTTTTCTGTGTATGTGAATAAAAGTGGACAGTATTTTTCTCGATAAGAGAGACTCAAAACAGTCTGTGTGTTGGGAGTGAGGTAAGGAATATGACTACAATAAAATATAAGGTAACACGTTGCTAAAGCACATGTCGAAACTCACCTCTGCCAGAAAGTCCAAAACCATCATATCAATGTGAAATCTGCAACAAGAATTTCAGTTATGAGCAGAACCTGATGCACCAACTGGGAAGGAAACCTGGGAGTGCAGCTTGTGTAATCATCGAGCAATCTCAAAATATTGTTTGTTTGAACATTTGAAATCAGTGCAGGCATTACTGGTAAAATATGATGAACTACAGTTCTCATCTTTTAATTAATTTAAAAATTGGAAACAGAAAACTGAAAGACAACACAATCGTTAAACATCATAAGATCTGTGGAATATGTCTTTCAGTTATGAGATAAGTGGTCTGTTGATAAATTGTCCGATTCTAATATAAAAGTTAGTCTTTTGGTCAAAGAAGAAGCTTCCCGGTACTCGTGCGGATGGCCTTGGATTTTTTGGGTGGCGGCGAGCCTGCATCCTTCCACTGGTGACTTTGTCGGTTTGACTCGGGTTCAAAGTGATGGCACCAAGTCTCGTCTCCTGCGACCACCCGTGCCAGGAACTCATTACCTTCCTTGGCATAGTGCAGCAGATGTTCCAGAGAGAGTCCCATTCGTCATGCTTCATTTGCTGGTTGAAGACTGTGAGGCATTCATTGGGCGCACTTTTTGCGAAATTGCAACTGGTCCTTAATGATGGCGTGAACACTCACTACGACCTCAGCAACAATGACTGCTATCGTAACTCGCCGGTCTTGCATAATGAGGGCATCCACCTGCTGGACAATGTAATTGGTAATGCGGTGAGGCGTTCCAGACCGTGCATCATCGGCCAACAACATCCGTCCTTCCCTGAACCGCTTGTGTTACGCCTTAACCCTCGCCACAGGCAGGCAGTGCTCTCCGTACACTTGTGCCATTCTTCGATGAATTTCCGTTCCCTGCACTCCTTCCACTGTCAGGAAACACACTACACCCCTTTGCTCTTCTTTTGAAGCCTCCGTGTCACTGGTTTCCGCACGACTGAGTGCAGGGGATGGTCGATGCGTGAGCTTGCTCCCTCTGTCATTACGTGGGTGTGTGCCCGTGTCCCTCTAGCGGTGAGTTTGGTACCTCATAGGGACCGCATTGTTGTCCACAGGCCAGGGCATTACGATCCTATTAGTGGTTTTCATTTATACCCTCTGGTCATTTCGTTTTGAATGGTCCTTATATATATCATTTTGCATTGTCAAGAGTTACTTTTTGCATGGAAGGCAATTCCACCACCATCCTTTGAGGCTGAATTTCTAAGTGAAAGAAATGCCTCATAACCTGAAATATTATAGGAGATCTGCAGACAGTCATGTCTCAGAAATGACAACAAAATCTTCATTCTGAATAGCATCCAATCGATCAGTAATAATCTCCAATTTCCCATTTTGTGAGCATTAAGGTACATTATCATCAAAGATGGGATAGAACTTAGTGAGGAAATGAATTTATCACACCCGAAACATGATCTTCATTGTAATTCACTTATTACTGGTAAGTTTGCTATATATATTGCACATTATAATTCTAGATCTTGATTAAGCGATAGCAAATAGTTTGTCAATGTCCTGCTCCAGAGGAATTGGCTGAAATATTTCCCAGGATTCTGCCTTGCTGGAGAAATACCCTTTCCAGATGCACATTTCTTGCATCGTGAGTTTTCTCGAATTGGGTCTTATTGTAGGGGGTCAAATGTTCATTGAGGTAGATATTCACCTGAGGGCCACGAAACCCTGGTAGAAAAGTGTTCAATTTCTTGAAGCGTCCAGCAACTACTAAAAGAGCATCCTTCCTCGTTTTCTGAACAAAATGATTGGCTTTTTTCGTTGGATGACCCCCTATGGATAGTGTCGATGTTATGTTCCTGAATAGGCACATCAAGAATATTGCTTTCTTCACCATGATATTCATAAGGTTTTCATCTTGCGTGAAAGGATATCTGTTATCTTTAGTTTGTTTGCACTCGAATATTATTTTAATTCCTCAGTTTTTAGGCAAGTGTTTAGAAGAGAAATCAGAATTGGACCAAACAGAGAAGTAGTGGGAACACAGAACAAGATGGATAGGTTCATGTTTCTAACAAACCCAGTCAAACTTTGGATGACGGTGACAAATTGTTTGTAAGAATTTATTAAATATTGCTGGCATATAGTGCAAATTGTGGATAGCATTTGAATATCATAATTAAATCTTGTATCATTGTTCATAATATTAAATTTAAAGGCCAGGTGATAAGCAAAAAAAGGAAGTTTGTAGTTTTACGTGACCGTTAATCTCGCGATCATGAACCACGGGACCTCCTTTTTACTTGAAATCCGAACCACAGGACATGGCATTTCACTTTGAAAGATGGTAATCTGCTACTGCAGACTGCAATATTGATTAAGAAAGTGAATAATAGCCTTAGTGCCCATGAGTTTTCATTATTTTATGGTAATAAGTTATAAGGGATACATAATAAATGGCATACGGTACCTGATTAAAAACAAGCAAAAGCTTTTATGCATATTAGAACATGAACTCAAGGTGCTTTAAGACACTAAATGGCAACAACGTGTATCAGTCATTTATATTATACTGAGGTGTAGTAAATATTATGTTCTGTTGACTTAGGATGATGGAGGACAAACTATCGCCATGGAGGACTCGGCACCAGATGATGAGACCCTCTCTGATGTTCCTCCTATTCAGTCCAGTGTAAGTATCCATATTGTTAGGATTACCGCAACACATCACACGATGAAAACACAGCACGGTTACAAATTGTCGTACAATAATGGAAGTCAAAGAATACTCAAAACAAAGACATGCATCTCAAGCGAGATGTGCACATAGCAGATGGCAGAAGTGTTCATGAACTTACACTCGTAGAACAGGAACATTATTCCAAACTAACACTTCCCCTGGAGTAAAGTTAAGTTTATCTCACTCAGACCAGCAGATCTCATGCACCACTGATGTTTTGGTCTGGGCAAACTCTTTGTAAGGAAGTCTGCCACTTATCTTCAGTTGGAATGCACTGTACATCGAACGACTTCTTTTTCAGCGTGTCTCTGACAAAATTATGTCTAATGTCAATATGTTTACTTCGGTTGTGGAACATGGGATTCGCAGCTAATCTCAGTGCACGTTGGTTGTCGCAGTACATGTTCAGATTAGCCAGAGCGTTGAAACCCAATACGTGAAGAAATCTCTGCAAGTATATGGCCTCTTTGGCACATTCGGACATAGCCATATACTCCGCCTACGTGGTACTCAGGGCAACCGTTCTCTGCCTTCGAGAATACCAAGATATGGGACATCCCCCAAATACAAAGAGGTAGCCCGTGTAAGACTTCCTATCCTCGATGCTTCCACCCCAATCTGCATCGACGAACCCTCTGACCGGTTTTTCGGTCAGACACGAAAACTAGACCAAAGTTGGCAATTCCCTTTAGATAACGAAGGACTCTCTTGGCCGCCCTCCAGTGTTTCATCCCGTAGCAGTTATTAGACTGACCTAAGCAGCTGACGGCGAATGAGATGTCTGGACGTGTGGTTGTAGACAGGTAGGTAATTGCACGTACAAGCTCATGATAATGAAGTTTTTGTACCTCTTCACTTGGGTCGTCTTTCCTTGTCAGCTTGATCCCAGGATCTAGATGTGTGGCAACTGGTTTGCACTTGCTCACACCGAATCGTTCAAGAAGTTCTTCGATATGCCCCTGTTGGTACATTTTGACCCAACCATTGCCTTGAATGAACTCAATACCTAAACAATAGCTTGCGAAACCAAGGTCCTTGAGCTCAAACTCGGATGCCAACTTCCTACCCAGCTCCGCGATCATTTTTTGATTCCGAGATGCAACCAATATGTCATCAACATAAACTGCAATTAAAGTCATATTTTCACCAGACACAATCTTGAAAAGACAAGAATCCGAATTTGTTGGAGTGGTTCCGTATTTTCTCACGGTTTGAACCAGCTTGTTGTACCAACTTCTACCTGCTTGTCGTAGGCCGTAGAGGGACTTCCTCAACGAACATATATTGCTGCCCCTCCGGAACTCTTTCAGCATATGGCTTGCTTTATTCCCGATAGCAGTACCATTTTCTGTCTCTACGATGCCCTGTAAAATCTCTTTAGGTTTCTTCGGTGGTTTCATCAAGATCTCTTCCTCCAGGTTACCACTGAGGTATGCTGTGGTAATGTAAAATTGTTGGATTTTAATTCCATACTTTGCCGCTAGAGATGCCATAAACCGAATAGAACTCATGCGTGTGACTGATGAAAAGGTTTCCGAGTAGTGGACTCCAAACTCTTGAGTGATACCCTGATCGACGAGTCGGGCCTTCCTCTTTTCGAGTGAGCCATCTGCATTAAAATTATTCCGCAATACTATGCCAGATCCGATGACCTTACCAACGCTGGAACGGTTCACCATTACCCAGGTGTCATTTTTTATAATAGACTTCATCTCGGCGATAATTGCATCATTCCATTCATTGGCGTTAAGACCGTCATTTCACTCCTCAAAGTGATCTCTGTAAGGTAAGTTTGTTCTGTTTTTTTTTCGTGACTCTAGCCTTATCTGTTCTAACAGGATGGAAATGTTTTCTGGGTCTTCCCCTTCTTCCAGTTCTGATCAACATTGGTCGACCCCAACCTCTGGTTGTGAATGAAGCGCTGCTCAGATTTCCAGCATCGTCGTTTTTCTGATTGATTCCAGGTTTCTCAAAACCCAAGAAAGGTCCATCCTCATCCGTAGAATCTTCAAAGCCCAAGAAAGGTCCCTCCTCATCTGAAGGTACTTCAGAGCCCAAAAAAGGTTCTGCTTCATCCCAGGAGGTGTCGTATTCTCGCGGATCCCTCTCCTCCCTCTCTTCATCGATTACAAGAGGTAATTCAACTTCCTGTTCATTAGACGAAAGCCTTGTAAGTTCCTTGAATCATATATTCTCTATTTCTTGCCTTGCTTGATCACTCAGATTGTTTTCCATCATGCCCTTGGATCCGTTGCCATCCTCAAGAAATCTCACATCACGACTGATGAAAGCCTTATTTTTTTCAGGTGACCAAACACGGAACCCCTTCGATTCTTCTGAGTAACCCAACAATATGACCTCTACACCTCGTTGAGCAATTTTGCCTTTGCCAGGTTCCCGATCCAGAAAGTATACCTGGCTGCCGAACACTCTCAGATGTGACACATCTGGTACATTTCCTGTCCATAACTCGAATGGTGTCCTTCCCCCCAAGCTTTTCGAAGACAAGCGATTTCGTATGTAATTGGCAGTATTTACTGCCTCTGCCCAGAATGACTGAGAGAGGTTTGCTACAATGAGAAGACATCTAGCGGCATCCAGAAGAATGCGGTGTATCCTCTCTGCTTTCCCATTTTGTTCGGGGTTGTTTGGAACTTTCAACCTCCGACTTATTCCCCGTTGCTTGAGATACTCGTTGAATTCATTGCTTGTGTGTTCTCCACCATTGTCGGATTGTAGCGACTTGACACATTTCTCTTTCTGCTTCTCGACGAGAGATGTATTCAACTGGCCTTGTAGAAAACTGCTTTGGAGTTCAGGAATCGTACCTCACACCATTTTGAGTGATCGTCAATAAACTCAACATAGTATGTTATAGAGTTAACCCTCATTGGACCACACTCATCCGTATGTACCAGATCCAATAATTCTGTTTTCCGCTCTGACTTCTTCCCCTTAAGGCATTTGTTGCAGTTCAGTTTTACATCAGGATCCACAAGTTGCACTCCTGTAACACTCTGCATTCGCACTGCTTGCAAAATGCCAATAAAATTTGCATGTCCCAGGCGCCGATGTAGCAACTCAAGCGTTACTTTGCTACGTTTGGTCGATACTAAACAGGCTCTCTCTTCGATCTCCTGTATATAGTATAAATCGCCAATTCTATCCGCCTGTAACACGAGGTCATCGTTTTCCTTTAATACGAGGGCACCCGTTTTCTTTAAAATAACATCTAGGCCGCGATCAGTTATTTTCCCACGGAGAGTAAATTTATCCTCAAGTCAAGAACATGAGATACGTCAGCGGGGGAAATATTATTCTTGTCTCCCAAGACGACTGTCTTAAAAAGCACTCTTCACTTGCCCGCGATCTCCGTCGTCGAATTGGTGTCTATGTTTAACATCCCACGTCTTGACTCGTCAATTTTACAGGTGTTCCAGACGTCACCGTACAAATGTGTGGTAGCGCTACTATCGAAGCACCATTTTCGCGTTGACTCAATCGAAGAAGATGTCGATGCCATGGACATTTTAAACAGGCATCTTTCGAATACTTTGCCGACTGATTTGCATTGTTTGCACTGGTTTTATTGAGTTTCCAATGCGATTTCAAGTGTCCCCGTTTTTTGCATATGCAGACCTAACACCAAATATCCGTTCCGATAGTTGTACCCCTGCGTTCACTTCAGGTTCATATTTCTTCTCGTTAGGTCCGTAATTTATTTGCATATAATCGTACATGGTCCCTGATATCTCGCCGCGTGCGCCGTTCTTTCGATACTTTTTGCGCGATGTGCCTCTGGAGTTGGCAATGAATCACGAGATTCTATTTCACATCTAATGTCTCGAACCTGGAGGGCAAACTATACAATAGCATGATCGTTAGTAGTTCCTCATTTATTGTGATATCCATGTCTCCTAGCTTGTCCACAGTGTCGAAGAAATCACTCAAATGGTCATGCAAGTCACCATTTTCTGCCATTTTGTGCAGGGTTGGTAAGTTTCCTTCAACTTGTTCCACAGTTTTTCACTAGTTTCAATTCACTTGGTGATACAGATAGAATAATAAGTGATCGAGCTGTTAATCGTTTTTCTGCCACAAACTCTCCTCCGTGGCGTTGCCTTGGTCCGCAGCTGATTCTGGTTTCATTGATGTTCCATCGACGTACTCCCACAGATCGTTCGTAATCAATATAGCTTTCATTAGCAGGCTCCAGGTATCGAAATTGTTCCTGCTAAGGAGCTCAATTCTCGATTTATTTGTCGCGTTCATCTTTGCTATTCAATCTGCTCTAACGGGTTTACTACGATCTACGAGTATGTATGGTATATAATAATTACTGGTAGGCCTATCATTACCATATTTTTTTATATCCGTGTACCTGGGCCCATAACCTGTTAGGATTAACGCAGCACACCACACGATGAAAATACAGCACGGTTACAAATTATCGTACAATAATGGAAGTCAAAGAATACTCAAACAAAACAAAAATGCATCTCAAGCGAGAAGCGCACATAGCAGAGTGTATAATATTTAAAATTACGTTCTAACTTAGTTTACTGACAAAATAACCTCAATGGGCATATACAAATCCAGTGTGTTCCCTTATTCAAAGGAGAAAGTGATCCCTTGTGGCTTCATTCCAATATCTGCATCCATGCCCCCTGTAGAGAGATAAAAAAAAAATATGCCACTCTCTCCCTGTCAAAAAGACAGTATTTGTCTTTAACTTTAATTGTGCTGATATGGCAACATTCTTCATATGGTCAACTTTTGTGATTTTTAACTTTAATTATTTAAAATAGCATTGTAGGGAGTTGGTTTGTAAGTGAGAATTTTTTTACTGTTGAGTAAGACTTGGAATTGAGACACAGTCTGGATTCAAACCCAAATCTTATGTCTTCTGGACAGGCTTGTTCAGCTGCTTGCACCACTGTGACCACATCATGACCATGAACTTTTCAAAGTTTTAGATCAATAGGACACTAAGAACGACATCCTGGATATTATTAACCCTTTGAGTGCAACTTGCTATTAAAGTTTCCTTAGTGCTGAACGCCAAGCCCAGTTTCTGTTCTATGCAAGGTTTTGTTTGGCCACTCACAGTTCAGCTGTTATTGTAAGTCGAAAGTGGATTTCTTCGTTATTTTTTACTAATATGATTGCCTATACTAATTAGGCCTTACATAGTTCATTTATGACCATTGGTAACATTAAGCAGCCAGAAACGAAATATATATATACAAGGTGCGTTCAAAAAGTAACGAGCCGGAGGCTGTAATGCGCAAACCGATGACGACATCGGCTAATCGTTGCGTGTGTAACGAGTTGTGGTTCCGACCAGCGAAAGGAGAAAATTACGCAGTGACCCCTCCTTCGATTCCCGTGGAAGACATTGTCGTCAATCCGTGAGCTACCATCTGAACAAGCAGATGAAATTCGTCATGAAGCCTCACGTATAATTAAGAAGGCACCGGCACCGCAGAGTAACCTCACACCTCAGGAGAGAAAGGCTATAAAGACTCTCAATATGGACGAGAGCATAATCATTCTTCCTGTTCTTCCTGCAGACAAAGGGAACGCAACGGTTATCTTGGACATGGACGATTACACTGGCAAGGTTTTGGAACTTTTAGACCCGGGTACCTACCGAAAACTACTGAGAGATCCTACCAACCGGATTCTTCGTGAAACGAACGGCCTGATCAAGGTATCTTCGCTACCTGAAACGTAAAGAAGGGAGCCACCAGAAGTGAAGCTTTACCACCAAGACTACATGGCTTACCTAAGATACACAAAGATAATGTTCCTCTTCGTCCTATCGTGAGTGCTCTTGGATCACCAACTTATAGCATTGCCAAACATCTAGCTACCTTACTTCAACCACATATCGGCGGTACACAGTCGTACGTCAAAGATTCCGGCCATTTCATTTAAAAATTGAAAACTATTCAACTAGAAGCTGGTGACTTACTAGTCAGTTTTGACGTGGTCTCTCTTTTCACGAAAGTACCTATAAAGGCAGCCCTGGAGTACATCGCTCGGATTTTTCCAGATGATATCGCCGCCTTATTCCGCCACTGCCTCACCGCTAGCTACTTCCAGTGGAAAGGTGATTTCTATGAACAAATTGATGGGGTCGCCATGGGCAGTCTCCTGAGTCCGGTGATCGCGAATTTCTTCATGGAAAAATTTGAACAAATAGCACTCGAGACCGCACCTTTGAAACCTAAGGTGTGGCTAAGATACGTTGACGATACGTTTGTAATATGGGTCCATGGTAAAGATCAATTAAATCGGTTTTTACTTCATCTTAACTGCCTGAACTCTAACATTCAGTTTACCATGAGTTAGAGAATGAACAGAAAATCGCTTTTCTCGACGTTATGGTAACAAAGACCGCTGATCTAACCTTGGGACATGCAGTTTATCATAAGCCGACCCATACTGACCGATATTTACATAAGACGTCCAACCGCCACCCACGACAGAAATACGGAGTGATAAAAACACTGGCTGACCGCGCGAAAAGAATTTGTGAAAAGCAGTGCCTAAACCAAGAAATTAAACATCTCAACGAGGCCCTGCGCGGCAAAGGGTACAGCCAGAAAGATATCCACCGAGCACTCCATCCAAGACGTCCAACTACAATGGTAATTGGAGACAATTAGCCCCTGGCTAGAGCTTTCCTTCCATATATAAAAAAATACAGTCAGTCTGAAAGACTAGACGTTATATCATTTCAAATGACGCATGCTACAAATGCTACACATGTTAGAAAGGCTCAGGAGGGCTTCTCGCTTCGCTCGAAACCCCAAGAATCTTTCAACAGACTCCACTACCCATTAATTTAGGCTTCCCGTGCGGGCACCTCTTTAAGGGTCACCCTGTATTTGAGTCTGACATCTTTTACAACTCTTTAAGTCACCCATTATTTGAATCTGATATCTTGCAAACCTCTTTAAGGGTCACCCTGTATTTGAATTGAATCTAACATACTGTGCACCTCGTTAAGTGTCACCCTGTAATTTGCTCTGACATCCTGCACACCTCTTTAGGAGGCACCCGGTATTCTTATCTGGCATCTTGTATATCTCTTTAGAAGTCACCCTGTATTCTTGTTTGACATCTTGTACACCTCTTTAGGAGTCACCCTGTATTCTTGTCTGTCATCTTGTGCATCTCCATAGGAGTCACCCTGTATTCTTCTCTGCCATCTTGTACACCTCTTTAAGAGTCACCTTGTATTCTTATCTGGCATCTTGTATATCTCTGTATGAGTCACCCTCTATTCTTATCTGGCATCTTGTACTGTATTTTGCTCTGACATCCTGCACACCCTGTATTCATGTGTGACATCTTGTACACCTCTTTAGGAGTCACCCTGTAATCTTGTCTGACATCTTGTGCACCTCTTTAGGGGTCACCCTGTATTCTTCTCTGCCATCTTGTACACCTCTTTAAGAGTCACCTTGTATTCTTATCTGGCATCTTGTATATCTCTTTAGGAGTCACCCTGTATTGTTATCTGGCATCTTGTACTGTATTTTGCTCTGACATCCTGCTCGCCTCTTTAGGAGGCACCCTGTATTCTTATATGGCATCTTGTATATCTCTTTAGAGGTCACCCTGTATTCTTGTGTGATATCTTGTACACCTCTTTAGGAGTCACCCTGTATTCTTGTCTGACATCTTGTGCATCTCTTTAGGAGTCACCCTGTATTCTTCTCTGCCATCTTGTGCACCTCTTTAAGAATCACCTTGTATTCTTATCTGGCGTCTTGTATATCTCTTTAGGAGTCACCCTGTATTCTTATCTGGCATCTTGTACACCTCGTTAGGAGTCACCCTGTATTCTTTTCGCTTCGCTCAAAGACCCAGGTCGCTCGTCACCCCAGGACTCTTTCAACAGACTCCATTAACCATTTGCTTCTGCTTCCCGCGTGGCTGCATGACGTCACGCACTCGCTTCCCGCGCGGCTGCATGACGTCACTTCCCGCGCGGCTACATGACGTCACTTCCGTCTCCGTAACGCATAAATTTAGACTCAAGCATAACGACGAAGTTGACAAGATCATTTGAAATGATACAAGGTCACGGACAGAATAGGGAGGCTACTCGAGTCCCATGATATAAATACCATATACAGGCCTACGCGAAAAATTAAGGACATGTTTAGGTCCGCTAAGGATAAGCGACATCCTCATACCGCGGCAGAGGTTAATAAAATCCCGTGTGATTGTGGCCAAGTATATATTGGAACAACGAAAAGGAGTATTGCCACTCGCCTCAAGGACCACGAACGACACAGCCGGCTGGGACAAACAGATAAATCCACTGTTGCAGCACACTCGCTACTCGCAGTTCATGGCATTAGATATGGAGACACCGAAGTTCTGTCCACCACGGTGTCCTGTCATGCCAGGCTACAAAGGGAGGCCATAGAAATCCTGAAGCATACTAACAGCTTCAATCTTAAGGAGGAAGCAGAACGTGTGAACAGAGCTTGGCTCCTAGTCCTTAATCCCCTCAAGCCTGCCCCCATTGACCGTCGTAGACGAGAAGATGCAACAGAAGAGCAGCCCTGTCATTGATGCATTACTTTTATGTGGTACGCCGTTGCTATGGTAGCCTCTATGTGTGGGTTGTTGACTATTTATATCTCTTCTGTTTACTTGTTTTACCTCGCTTAATGTAACCTGTGAACATGCTGAACGCAGTCTTCAGCGAAATGTCAGGACGGCAAAATGTCCTTAGAACACGGCCTATAAGCCCGCGAAACAGAGTTTCCTATTTCAACACCGGTCGTGAAAGTCTGAATTTTTATTATCCGGTAAGACGACATCTTCGTGCGCGGGGAATGTGAAGTAACCCATGTTACTGTTGCGAAGACTCGACATGACCTGTTCCAAGAACACATAAAGAGGTTGATAGAGCGACTAGGGAAAAATGTAGATATTTTGAAATCGTACTCCGTGTAAGGAGGTGATTAAGGTAAGCAGAGGATTGGTTTTTCCACATCCCGATGGTCCGGCGATGAGACAGCGAATGGAAGACGGGAAGAGTGAACCGTGGCGGCGTTCGGACGTTGTCGAGAAGAGGCAAGAAACGAAATCTCCCACCGGAAGTGAATGTTGTTGCTTAATAATCTGCATATCAACTGAACGTGAAACGGGAAGAGGTGGTCTCTATATACATGAGGCATGTGGCTGTTTCAGATCTAGTGTAACCATGGATGCCTTTGAGGGAACACATAATACAAAGAAAGGAAGTGAGCCATCTGCTTCGACAAACGATCCAAAACATGAAGCAGATCCGACTAATAAACGATATGTCGATGCCAACGCACAAAGGATGGTCATTACGTCTTTAATGGAAAGCGATTAACCAATATAACAGAACATCTATTAGCTTCGGACGCATGTTCAAAAAATTATGTAGATTATTATCGCTTGCGGCGTATCAAGGGAGACTATGAGGCACAGAATAAACGTATGATGGGCGTTGCAGACCCCGTGAATAATCAAGATGTGTGCACCAAAGCATATATGTTAACAAATGCTGTGGTGTTAACAAAAGAGGAAGACTATGATGTACACCAACGTCGAATAACTCAGCTGGCTCTTCCAACGAACGATACGGACGCTGCTAGAAAGGACTACGTACAGTAGATAACAAGATGAAAGAGCTACACCGTGTTGTACCAACCCTAACGGTAAATGGTTATACAGCGACTAATACACGCCTTGTACACGTGGCCGATCCCGAGGATGATCAAGATGCTTGTACAAAACGGTATTTGTTCTCTGAAATAGAGAAGGTGTGGGAAATCAGATAGAACGCTCTACAGATGAAGCGAAAATGAATAGTCGATGTTGCCGATCCTGTACATCATCATGACATGACGACTAAACGATTTTTAGAACAACGATTATCGCTTTTCATTAAAACGATGCCAATCATATTTTTGGTTCACATTGTAAACCGACAACCGGTTGAAGACCCCAATAACCTCACCTATATACTACGTTCGGGGTATAGCAATTGCCGTTTACTGTATGATGGTGCCATTCGTGTTATCGAGTATGCACCAGATTTCAAACATTTAGAGCTACTATTAAACGGAACTATTATATCATCATCACTCATCGAACTTGCGGTGAAAGCCGAGGACAAATTATCCTTTCAACGAAAACTGTCGTCTGAAGAAAAAGAGGCGGGAAAAACAATAAACGATTTTCTGCTGTATATAGAACTCGAATATACCGCCACCATCGATTAAATAATTGCAGGTTCTCTTCCCGACAAGCGCTAGTTGTGTTTTATACTTTAGAGTGTGAGGTTGTCCTCTTCCTTGGTCGCGATGGTGAAAGAGAGATATGTGGTGAAGAAGAGGAAGAAGTTGTCAAGAATGGGAGGCTTTGAAGCTATTCTCCATGCGGCACGTCAGGCTTCGCGCGGAGAAACAAATAGCGAGTTTGCCTCTAAGAAAGCACTCCGAGCAGCACGATTGAATGCGAATTCCAAAAGTAAACTAAGTTTTAAAAAAGGTGCCCGAGTTATTCCTGTACCGAAACGAGGTGGTTTTTACCCGCGCTGTTCGCTGGACTGGCAGCTCTGGGTTCACTTCTTGGTGGAGCAAGTGCGGTAGCACGAACGGTGAAAGCTGTCGTGGAGGCGAAGCAACAGTTGAAGGAAAGTGAGAGGCACAATAAAACTATGGAAGCTATAGCACTGCGTGGCAAGGGTGTGAACATGAAGCTAGCACCCTATAAAAAAAGGACTCGGCATTAACATGTCGCCAAAAAACGCTTAATCGATGCACTGCCACGGTGAGCCATGACACATGAAGAAGTAATAAAATATGCAAATCAGCTGAAGATTGCACACTTTCGAGGTGTATTTATGCGCAATCGATTACCTCCTCGACCTTGGAAGCGTGAGAGTGCAGTTATTAATTTGGATGACAGTCATGAACCAGGAACACATTACGTGGCCTACGTCAAGCATGGTCGCACCGTGTGGTACTTTGACAGTTTTGGAAACCTTCCTCCCCCGACAGAATTTGTTCGATATTTCGGAAGCCGTGCAAGAATAAACTATAATGTGAAACGAGTACAAAATTTTAACACTCAACACTGTGGTCGCCTCTGTCTGACCTTTCTATATAAGACTCAGCGCAGGAGGTAACGTGAGCAATATAATGGCAGATAGTGGAACGTTTACAGTGCACGGACAAGGAGCTGAAGTAACCGTTGACTTTTATCCTCCTATTGAATTGGGACAACGACCCTACGTGCTGGGACTTGTTTCGTTTGAAGGTTATAATAGAATCTACAACGTACACGACAACGATAAGTTCTACTACGATGACTATGAGTTAACTCTACCGTCTGGCAGCTACACGGTAGACGATATTCACGATCACATCTACACAACTCTCATCAGAGAATTTACTCTAAAAGCATTTCTTGACGGGTCATACAAGTTCGAACTCATAGCCAACAACGTGACACATCGTTGCAGTATTCTTTCTTCCTTTAGGGTTGATTTTAAATCACAACCAGACTCAATTGGTTCATTGCTAGGCTTTTCAGCACGAGTGTTAGAAACAAACGTGTTGCACTAGTCTGACCAACAAGAGAAAATTATTGAAGACCATCACGTATCTGTCACGTGTAACATCATCACCGACATTTACACCAATCAGGAACCATCGCATTCGCTCTATGATTTCATTGTCACTTCACCCGGTGGCTATATCATCGGCGAAAACCCGTCGGTGGTGCTCTATAACCCTGTGAGTGTGACCAACATCAGGAATATTACCTGGAGACTGGTGAATAGAAACCAACGTCTCATCCAATTAGACCCTCATACACCTGTGACCTACAAATTGTTTCTGAAGCCAGCATGAAACAAGTGTATAAAGCAACAACACCGTTGAGGGTGGGTGTTAGTTGTTCTCAACGCGTGTACAGGTTAACACGTGTCAACAAGCAGATCTTACAACAACTGTGTTACACCCTACGTCATGAATTCAATCCTCGACGTGACCAACCCGGTCGAAGTACAGGGTATCGTAAGAATTGAACACCATTCCTACCAACCGTATACTCATGGATTTAATAACAATGACGAAATTCGTATTACCATTAATCAACAAGATTATCTACACCCTACCTCATGAAAGTAACATGCCAACTCACCAAATCAGATGGTACCATTCCGACAACGTCAAAGTTGGCTAACAATGCTCTGGCCTTTTTGTTTTCTGAGGTTCGCTACGTCATCAACGGAATCGAAGTGGATACGACTCGAAATGTCGGAATAACAAGCGCTATGAAACTTTATCCCTCTTACGGAAGTGGGGAGATTAAAGCGTTTCGTATGGCCGGTTGGTGTCCCCACTTGACGAACGACTGGATGATTAATACTGATGGTTCATTTACCAGTCATTTACCCCTAAAATTAATATTAGGCTTCGCAGAGGACCATAAGCGCATCGTTGTTAACGCAAGAGAGGATCTGATTCTTGCCCGAGATAGGAGCGATTATAATGCACTAAAGGGTGCTGATGTAGCTGCAATAGATTCAAAAAATGTATTGCAAAGAATTCTATGGAAAGTACCGCACGTTACTCTATCTGACCAGAAAAAAATGAGTCTGCTCAAGATTGTGGAGAAGGATACAGCTTTACCCAAACAATTTAGAAGCTGGGAGCTGCATGAATACCCGGTATTACCACTCACTGATACACATACTTGGTCTATAAAAAACCTCACGTTACACAGAGCGGCCTTTCTACGTCATGGTTGGATTTCAAACTGATCGCAAATATCAACAGAATAAAGATGCATCACAATTTGATCACATCCAATTGCGAAATATATGACTCTTCCTGAACGGAGTTACCTTCCCCTATGAAGGAATGGATTTAAACATTACCAAGAACAAATATGGTAAGCTCTATGACATGTTTACAAACACTCAGTCATCCTATTATCAGAAAGAAGCATGTCGGCTATTATCCCCGCAAGACTTTAAGTCCAAAGCACCTCTGGTGGTAATGCATTGTTCGTATTTGGAGGAGGCCATGAAGGAAACGACTATCGATATCCGACTAGAATTTGAAACGTCTGCAGTTATTCCAGAATAAACAACAGCCTATTGCCTTATCGTTCACGAGACACAGGTATATTATCAGCCGCTGTCCAATATGGTGACCAGAGTATAAATAGAAGGTCTGCCTGCGGAGCGCAGCTCAGTCATGGAAAGCTACGATGAAGTCAATACCCCCTCTGCAAGGGGGGCAACAGACTGTAAATGTGAACGTTGGTCACACAGTACAGATGAGGATTTGAGGTTTATAATTTATCGCTCCCTGGTGAGTGAAGCTATTATCGCCTATTCCAAGGCTCACTCTGTACAAGGAATATCACCGCATCTGGTTTCCTATCTACCGGATGGATTCATGTCTACGCTCGGCCATTACGACAGGGCATACAAGCTCTGCTACGAACAAAATATAAACGTGGATGACGTCACCAAAGCCTCATGACTTCATGCTGGAGAGAGGGCAGATCGCCTAAACTGCAAATGTGATCGTTGCTCAACGAGTCGAGACGCCGATGCGGTATTTGAGATTTATCGCACCCTGGTGCGTTTAGCTATTCAAGCCTACCATAAAGCAGAATTTCTTCGTGAAATTCCGCAGCATCTGATCCACTATTTACCAGCTGGATTTCTGTCCACGTACGGTGCATACGACATTGATCTCAACTGGGATAAGCTCCCATTAAATCTACGTATGTCAGCGGATGTTGCAGCCTGTCGCGCCTGTCGTAGACATTTCATGCATCGAGGAGAATCTCGCACCAATTGGGATGGACCAAATCCTATGATAAAAGATTGCAAACAATGTTCTGATCTATTTATGAATAAAGTAGTATAATCCATTTCTGTGTGTTTTTTTTAGCAAATCCAGTGCCTTTTCCAGCCCCTTAACTAGTAGGACTAAAGGTAGATATTGATTAGTTGGCAGAAAGCACTGGTGAAGAAAGGAGTGTGAATCCGCGAGCAGTAACCACGCCTAGAACATTGATTGTCGATATGCAAGGCTTCAAAGTCAATGGAAACAAGTTTGTTTCCAAAGACATTGTAATTATAGATTGCACAACCATGTGGGCGCCCACAGTAAATGCTTTCACTTTTGAACCACCGTTTCCATTCCACATGCAGTCGGACGAGGATAGAAGACAAACCGAGTGGCTGCAAATACATTTAGAACTGAACTGGAATCAAGGAGACATTCCTTATCATTATCTGTCTTTTGTTTTAAAAGCCTATTTGTTCGGTGCCAACTCTATTTTTGTAAAAGGAGGTGAAAAAAGGAATGATTAAGTCAGTATGTTTCTCCAACTTGTCAACTCATTGATCTACGCGAGATTGGATGTCCTGCACTACACCCCTTGTGTGTGCCTGCTGAACGTGTACAAAAGAAGACACTCCTACACGTATCGAAACTCTTTGATTGCTAAGTCGCAATGCATGTCGGTAAATGGAAGATGAGAACAGAACAGTGAGACAGAGACTTATGTCTAGTACAAACGTGTCTGTGTATAATGGCTACCATCGAAGGCTTAAAATCTAACCCTATTGAACGGGCTATTGTTAAGTTTTTCGCTTGTAAGAAAAAACTGCACAATTTTACCCAAGAAGAATTAAATGCTTTACCCAAAGCGTTCTTGTTTTATGTTGCGTCAAATGCTGTAAAGGAGATTTGGGATAGTGTGCCGAGTGATTGGACACGGGATCTTGTGTTGTGTGAACTTCAACCGTGCAACGATTATGAATATCATCAACAAGTGTACATTTCCAAAATGCCATCGGTACAAAATTGTAGAACGTGTCAGTTAATTAAACCGTATCATGGACATAAAACCTCAAGCAATGACTATGTGTCTTCATTCCACGCGTGTGATGGTAAGACAGAAGCAACATCCGCAGCAGCGGAAAATGAACAAACGTGTGCGTCACCAACTGAAAAAAATATGCCGGATCTGTACTGTTCATGGTCTCATTGACAAAGTCATAGATCTTTTACCCTTTGAGCTGCACTTACCTGGTTATCAATACTGTGGCCCTGATACAAAGTTAGACGTTCGACTGGCAAGTGATGATCCTGGAATTAATACCTTAGACGCAGCCTGCAAGCAACATGATCTAGCGTACAGAACATCGAAGCGTGAGAACAACATCTCTGAACTAAGACGTGCCGCCGACCAGATACTTTTGAGAAAGGCTATGGAACATGTGACGTCACCTTCCGCATCTGTTGCAGAAAAATGGCGGCCCTTGTGGTAGCAGGAGCTATGAAGGGGAAGCTCGTGTTGAGTGGTGGACGTTTACAAAAAAAAAGACATGTGAAAGGAACAAGATCAAATCAAAAATATTCTTACCTTACAATATTCTTACCTTATGTTAAACAAGTGGTGCACTGGAAATTCCATTTTAGAGAAAAAGCTATTGCAATTTGAGCTTGGAAAGTCTGTGGTAAATCTGACACACAATAAATTTAACTTACCTTTTAGTAGGGGTGATATCTACTTCTGAGCGATGTAAGATGGTTCGTGGGATATAAACTAAATTTACCAACTGAGGAAATGTTTGAATAACATAAGAAATCATGGGTGTTTGGATATATTTTATCCATTTCACTTCCATCTGGGAATACACATTTCGTAACAAGTTTGTGTCTTGCACATTTATGGCACCAATATAAATCTTTCTCATATAAATCGTCCAAGAGATACTGCCAGTTTTTGTGTTTTACATAATAATTTGACTGTAGGTATTATTAGGGAGGGGAAGCGTGTCGTTTGTGCTGTCACTATCTGTATATTCTTCTTCTAAAGCAAGTTCTAATCCATGGCATAAAACAAAACATTTTAAACACATCTTATGGCAATTAATATAGTCAATTTCACCGTCACTATTCTCGTATGTATCATTTGTGACAGGGATGTGGTATTCGTTAATGCACGTAACACACTGAAACTCTTTAAATTGTCGTGGCAAAATGATGGTGTTTGTCCCCATTGAATAATGTAGTTTGTAGTCAAATCTAGTTGTGTGATGTGATAAAATATAGTTTAATGGCTATTTTTTGAAAGTTCTGTTCAAATAGTTGGTGTATATGGATGTTGTACGAAATTCATTTTATGTTCTGTTATATATTTGACTGCGATAACCATGTTTTGTTGCATATATCCAATTACTTGGTGCAGAAAATTGTTCTCTAAAAGTTTGAGATTGGTTAGCCATAGTACTTACCAAACGTTGTTGCTTGAACGCATACCAGTGAAAAAAAAAAACGGAATATTGTTACCCCACAACACACACACAAGAAAGATATAGCAGCAAAATCTCGCTTGGTTGTTTCCTAACACACCACACTAGCGAATGCCCAGCTCGTACCTTCCTCACTCCCTTACATATATATATATATATATATACAGGGGCTTCTGAAGGTTATTAATAGATAATAAATACATGTTATTGAGCATTTCTTTATCTGACCTCGCTTCAAATCGTAAACAACATTATGTTACTAAGTGAAGATGATGAAATATTTCCGCGCTATCAATTAACTCATGGTCACCAACGACTGACGCGTAACCTTCGGTCGCCATGCTCCACGTGGAGCACTGTGCTATACATAGTATCGGCCACTTGCAGCTCCGAGTGGAAATAGTGTTGAGTGCAAAAAATTCCTTATATGCATCACACTTCCATTTTTTAACTTTAAAGGTTGATTCTGATCTAATACAGGACATAGTTTGTCGAGTAAACAACTTTGTCATAATTAAATCCCCTTCCACACTGGTGATCACAGCCACGAAGCTGGTATATATACAGATGTAAGTGCCGCACACAATCTCACTCGTATCAAGTCTCTTTTGGCGTGAACATCGTTCTGCTCTGTACAAGGTGACATAACGTTTTTGTTTTCTTATAATTGTTCAACAGTTAGTAGACGATTATAGATTATATGTGGTTATCTTTTTTATAGTTAACATGGATGCTCTCCAACAGTTCAACAAAATAGGAGCCCAGGCTGGGTTGGAAACAAGAAGACTAAGGAATCTTCCAGTCTACCAGCCGTTCCCCGTAGAGAGCCTGCAGAGAATTGACACACGGTTTGGCACCAGACTTATTTGCCACTGCCAAGAGTTTATGGTGTTTCTACCAAGTCGATTTGCCAGCATATCTAACGAGACACTGCAGCGTTAAATTCACGTACCTTGGTGTTGAAGTATTTAGGCATGCAAAATAATGCATACCTAGTCCACTTTGAAGAAGATAGCATTTAACTCTCCTGTTCCCCAAACAGTTTTTAACTCTTTGTCTCATCGTATTATAATTTGCCACTCTTTTTGTGCGCTTCACAGCATTAAAGGTGAACACAGAATTAGCTTGTACCTTTGTATTTTTTTAAGTCAGTGGAGATGAAAAACGAGAAACCATTTATTTGGCTACAAAAATGAAACCATATTATCGGACGAATGACAGGGAAGCTTGGTATAACCAACATGTCGTTGACGCTTTGGTTGCTAAGTTTGACGCCTTTCTTGAAGGTGAAAGTGGAAAATTGCTCGAGGTCATCCCGTTTCTACAAGTCAATGTATGTTGCTTTGACCCCTTAAATTCAGGTTCTCTGTATGTTCCACTTCCTGTTCCTGTTCAACGTAGAAAAGCCGTTCTCAATATTCAAAATGAGGACGACTATTGTTTTATGGTGCATGGCTGCATTTTTAGCCCCTGTTCAACCTAATGCTACTCGAACAGCCTCCTACCTGGTCATGTTTAACAGGTTACTCTCCACGCTCAACTTTGCAACTATTTCATTTGCTATAGAACTTACCTCTATTGCTAAATTTGAAAGTCTTAATCCTGATTTTTCTTTTATGATTCATGGTCTTGATAAGAATACAGTTATTGGACCTCTATATTGTACGCAGCAGCATAAGGTGCACCATATAAATTTATTATACATTTCTAACGAGCAAACGAGTCACTATTGTTTAATGAAAACTTTCATCTAATCACAGTAAAAAATTAATTTGCGAACGGTGTTTGCAGTAGTTTTCAACTGAAATCTAGCTGGATAGGCACATGTTGAATTGTTCTACTCAGCCAAGAGTTAAAATTCCATTTCCAAAACCGAAAGTGGCTAAAATGGCATTCAAAAACTTTCAACGCATGGATCCAGTGGCCTTTACCGTGTATGCGGACATTGAAACTTTAACTGTCCCCATTCAGCGGTGTCCACCGAATCCGCCTTCCTCATACACGGATGCTATTCAAAGACATACCCCGTTTTCGGTTTCTTTTCAAGTTGTTTGTAGCTATGATTCAATTCAATCCTATTTCAAATTGTTTCGAGGACCTACCTGTATTCAGTGGTTGTTTCAGGAACTGAAACACTTAACCAATCATGTCCATCAGCTTCTTCAGACTCCCAAGCCCATACAGATGACGCTAGACGAAATGATACGTCATGATACCGGAACGACGTGTCATATTTGTCGGAAGCCTATTTCACCTGACGCCATTAAAGTGCGCGACCATTGTCATTTCACGGGCGTCTATCGAGGACCTGCACACAACACGTGTAATATGACGTTTCTTGCAGCAAAGTATATACCCGTCTTTTTTCACGGGCTCACCAATTTTGACTCCCACGTTATTATTCGTGAGTTTGCCACATTAGACAAGGAATATTTGTCCATTATCCCGCAAAATCATGAGCGGGTTATTTCCTTTTCTACACATTACCAGGGTATATCACTTCGGTTTCTCGATTCCTACCGATTTATGGCCTCTTAGTTAGACGTCTTGATCAAGGGTATTTCACCCGATGAATTGCACTTTACACGAAACTATTTTTCAGATGATGCTAAATTCACACTTTGCATCCGGAAGGGAGTTTTTCCTTATGAACATGTCAACAGTTGGTCTTCCTTGGACGAAACGCATTTACCCCCGCAGGCTGCAATTTTAGCACGTTGCATAATACTACCATTACAGATACCGATTATATCCACGCTTGCAACGTGTGGGATACCTTTGGTTGTACCACCCTTGGTGAATATGCTGATCAGTATCTCCCTGTGGATACCTTGCTATTAACGGATATTTTTGAGAAATCCCGTCACATGTATATAAGCATTTACAAGCAGGACCTGTGTAACTATTATACAGCACCATGTTTATCATGGGATGCCATGTTGTTGTACACAGGTATTGTGCCCATTTGGATGGTGGCACAAGTGAACCCTTGATGATTTATGTAAAAATATGTTAGAGTTTAATAGAAACGGTAAGAAACCAAGAGAGAGAATTCGTTGTGAAATAAGCTTCAGAGGCACTGCAAGATACGCAGGTGGCTTATTGAATACTGGCGAACACATAAAGTCCCATTCTTTTTGACAGTTTAAGTGAAAAGGTCGTTAGAAAGGCCATTAACGAAGCAAGGAAATGCACAGCTGAAGGGTCGTAATTAACACTCAACATTCCATGAGCCAACAATCCAGCAAGAAGTTATTACTAGTCAAGTACGACATTTATGAGGGATCGATTTTTAAGGACCTACTTGAGAAGAGGCCCCGAAAACCGATGAGCCAGCAAGAAGTCGAACGTATAAATGAGGAACTGCCCATCATAAAACTTGACTAAATAAATTCACCATGTTAACAAGATATGAAGTTAAGACAGAAGTAGTAACAGCATAAATCGGAATGTTTGTAGACCTGAAAAATAGGTACTTAAGAAAATGCAAGCTAAGACGACGCCATTGGAATGCAGATCGGAGTGCTACGAAGGGATACAGAGGTAATCAGGTCGGTCCCGCAGAGTGAATAACAACTATTTTGATGAAATAAATATTAACCTATGAACGAACTCCGTCCCGCCACCAGGCAATCTTAAAGTTATTACAGATTACATCTGGGAATAAAATATAGACCAGATTGGAGCTAGAAGTAAAATGTTGGACTCCCGAAATTGTCCGGAACTAATTTCTGCGTCAAATCGAATAAATAAGGCTTTAAGCTCATGCCAGAGCACAAATTGACTCAGTCTTCGAAAAGCCTCGGGGAGGCACGTCAGAACACCAGTTACGCTACACGTCACGGTATACGTTAGCACGTCAGTAACGACAGAGCTACAAGTTACGCTACACGTTATTAAGTCAGTTAGACGCTACGCTATCAAAGTACAAGTAGTTCAGAGAGAACACGGTTAGAGTTAGAACCCAGTGTAGGTCATAATTCAGCGAAGCTTGAATAAGCAGTAAATTAAACTTCAGTTGAGGCACATAACGCTAATAACTAGACGAAGGTACACCATATAACGATCCAGAGTTAGGAACTCTGAGGGATCAGGGAAGTCTATAAAAATTGACATTGAAAAAGACTGCAAAGGAAAGAACCGTAGAATCAAATCAACTAGGAATTCATATAGAACAAAACGAGTGCGTTACACCAAAGTCAGGGTGTTTCAGAGAACATTAAAATCCCAAAGGGGATATTTAAGGAACACTAATCTGAAACTGCATAGTGCAGAAATATTGCGAAAGTGCGAAGTCAAAGAAAAGAGTAATAATTCGAGAAATATAGCAGCTAGAAACAGATAGGAGTGTATGGACTTCGAATTGGAAGCCAAGCTATAGAATCAAGAAAATTGCGATAGATAGAGCTAGGAAAAGGAGTGGCGGCAAAGATTACGAACATTTTTCGCCTAAGAACAAATAGGTCAAATTAGTGTAGCCACGAGCAGCAGAGATATTAGAAACACTACACCGAAGAAAGGTTGAACACAAGTAGGAGATTCCGAGAAGGCGAAGTCTCACGTTCAATGCGGATCAGGGGGCGCATCAAGATCATCAACTCCGTGATGTTGCACCGCAAAACGCTGAAATATGGTTCGTGTGTCATGTAAAAATTAAATAAGTGTTTTTAAGTGTAATAAGGGTTTTTAAGTGTAAAAATTATGTATCAAAAAGTGAAAAAGTTTAATATTGAAGACCAGAGAATGAAGATGGTCCATTTTTGTGTAAAAATGCATTGTTGAAGCTGTTAGATGGGCGAAGACATCCGAAGATTTGGTCATGAACCGAACGTCACATGGGGTGAGTAAGAAATCTTTCATTATCTCAAAATGTTGTGTCATGTGCCGATCAAAAATTGTGAAATGTATAAAATGAATAAGTAAATGCACTAGTAAATAAATAAATAAATAATGTCAAAATGTGTTGCTCCCGCAAAGATAAGTTTGCCAAACATGAAAATGTAATAATTTAAGTGCAAAGTAATTTGAAACCCGTAAAATGAATAATTAACAATGATAAAAATTGAAATATGAGAGGAGAAATCTATTGTAATGATATTATTGGCAAGTAATTTATGCCGTTGATTAAACTATAATGTAATAATAAAATGAGCACCAAAATAATAATAATAATAATAATAATTGATTCATCCCCTGCATAAGAAAGGTGACAAAACGGACGTTAACAACTACCGCGGCATTTCCCTCCTACTGATAACTTACAAAATTATTTCAAAAGCTCTGCAGATTAGGGCAGAACAACAACTTGATCCACAATTAGGAGAATACCAAGGAGGGTTCAGGAAAGAGCGCTCATGTGCAGAACAAATTATGAATCTGAAATCCATCCTTTTCTATCTGAAGCAAAGGAACAAGAAATTTGTGGTAACCTTCGTCGACTTCAAGAAGGCCTATGATTCGATTGATAGAATAGCTCTTATTCAAATTCTAAAGGAATTTGGATTGGATAATAAAACCAGGGCAATCATTCAACAGACCTTAGCTAACACCACCTCCAGAGTCAAGTTCAGAGGAGAAATTTCGGACTCTTTCGAAATTAAGACAGGAGTTAGGCAGGGAGATGGGCTTTCACCCCTGCTCTTCAACTGTGCACTGGAAAAGGTCATCCGCGAGTGGCGCAAAGAAATGAACGATGGGGTCCAAAATGGAGTACGACTGGGTTACAAGAACATGAACCTTTCTATTGATTGCCTCGCTTTTGCAGATGATCTTGCAATTTTCTCCGACTCTTTAGACATGGCCACAAAACAAATTAACCAGCTGCAGGTACAGGCAACAAAAGTTGGTCTTCAGATCTCTTTGGAGAAAACACACTTCATAACTAACATCAAGCCAGCACCAAGGGAGCTAAAAGTAAACCAGGGGAAAATCAAACGGACAGATAAGTTTAAATATCTTGGCGAGTGGATAGAACCCAACGTATGTGAGAAAGAAACCTTCACTTCGCGCATGAACAAAATGGAAATGGCGTACCAACTCACCAAGGACGTTTACAACAAAAAGTCAATATCCCTGAACGCAAAACTTAGGCATTATTGCACTGTCATACGACCAGAGAGTCTGTACGCAGCGGAATGCCTCACCATGAACAAGAAAGGCCTGGTAGAAAAATTGGAGATCAAGGAAAGAAAGATCTTGAGGAAAATTCTTGGCCCGATTAAAGACAACGGTGAATATAGACGACGGCATAACTATGAGCTGTATATTCATGTCCAGAAGATCTCTGATGTAATGAGGAAAAGGAGGATTGCATTTTATGGCCACTTGCTTAGAATGAAACCCACACGATTGACGAACCGGATCTTTAACTATTTTAAAAATAAGAAGACCAAGCCAGCCTGGTTCGAAGAGGTAGAAAGTGACCTGCAAGAGATGGAAATTACCTGTGAGGATATTCAAGAACGCAATCCCCTCAGGAAGAAACTACACGACCACCAGGGTTTTCAAGAAAAACCGAAGTTGAAGACGGGAAAGATGTGGACGGAAGAAAGAAAAGAGCAACACCGGCAACGTATGAAGGAACACTGGGCAAACATCAAAGCCCAGAGAAGCCAGTTGAAATAACGTGGTCCTTAGTTGGCCGATACGATTAAAGAAGAATAATAATAATAAGTATTGAATTTCTATACTCCGATAATAATGAGTAAATACATTGAGTAATTGCATTCCGTAAGTAACAATGAAATAAAATGAATTAATATGATAATGAGCTCTAGTTGAAAGTAATTGAATATTAAAAGATATTTGGGATACCTTAAAGTAATGAAGTAATAATGCTATTCAGATCATAAACTTAATGAATCAAAGTAAAAGGTGATAAACGAACACCTTGGGAATATGTTATGAAGTTGTAGGCTATAGGCCAATTTAAAAGTGAAATGCTTAAGTAAAGACCAGTAAAGTAATACCGCGACATAAGTAAAGTTGAGTTATTGAGAATTTGTAGTACGCGATGAATATCCAAGTTATTTAAAGGTTGTGTTGGCATAAAGGGCCAATAAATAACAAGCAGCATCAAGCTAGCTAGTGTGTATTCCATAACAGGCATATTCGAGAGATCAAAAAGGTATATTAATTGTCGGAAAATCGTCGTGAAATGAATGTTATTGTACGAGGGTTTGACCCACTGGGAGGCAGTAGGTCCTGCCCAGGTTAATATAAGTAATCCGGAGTTCAGGCATGATCGAGATCTCTGAATTGTCCGCCTTAATACTGGTAATTTGCAGTGTAAGTCCTGTTGAGGCGTAGCTAAATGTATATGTATAAGAGTGGAAGGAGTAAGAGGCTTCTACGAGTTATGATACAACTGGGGAGGCATGTAGAGTTTCCGAGCCTAGTGTCATATAATCCATTCCATTGGCCAATATCGTTGTGTATCCGACCAAATAAAAGTATGTGAAATGAATATGAAGGGCGGAGTTAGGGCATGATAACGATCCCCTGGTTTCCACCTTCCAAGTTATAAATCGTCGTGATCTCGGAATATTGCACTGATTATGAGGAAATGAAATACATTTTATAATAAAATGAGGTTGAATTAAAGAGTGAACCTGGATTATCATTTGCATTTTAAGGAAAGAGCTAAACAGTTAAAAGTCGCGAGGGGTGAATGAATGAGGAGCGAGACCAGGTCATAAATCACAAGCTAAGTAGTGTAAGGGAGAGTCTGGCGACCCGACCGGCCTTCACCGACTGCAGGGGAGCAAATACAATGGACACTCTGTGTATAGGAGTGTTATGATCTGAATAGGTAGTGGTAATAAAACGGAAGATTATGCAATTTTGATAAATAATGGTGTTACAAGAATATAATGTAAATTGTTGAATTGGTGGGTTTTAGACAATGGTCCCCACACTAAGTTTGAAGAAATTCCATAATATTTGACCATAGTAGTCAAAGAATAAGTTTGTAAAGAAAGTAATCGATTTCTGCCTCAGAAGATGCACTAAGAAATTCGGGTAAACCAATAGTTGAATTTGTACGAAAACTAAGTAATGAATGGAAATAATAGCACAGGATACATCATTAATGCATGCCCCTTGAGCATGAGAAACAAATTGGAAGGATGTGGGTTCGAATCATGGCATGTTAAAGATTGTTGATTTGTTGTGTAAATGTTTAAACCTAAGGCTTAACTGGAAGAAATAATACAGTTTGAAAGTAACTGAAAATAAAAGTAAACAATGAAAATAAAGAAAAAATAAAGCCCTGAAGGGACGTTAATGATACGGTAAATGTCCGTAGAGCCTTGGTGTATTTTTCATAAATGATAGGCACGCTCTTTGCCTTAATGAATAGGAATGAAATGTTGTAAGAACGAAATGTTGTATTGACGTTTACGAATAGATATCAGCTCAGTTGAGCTTAGCAAGATAAAGCTATATTGTAGATTTATATGATTTTTGAGAATTTATGAATTTTGATTTTTGTTATTTTGGATTTATTCAAAAATATTGATGTTTAATGTGTATTTGTATTTTTTCCTGGGAATTTTTAGTAAATAAACTCATATCAATTGCCACATGTTTAGTTGTCAATGTAGTCTTGTAGATCCTAAAGTGCTTTTATATCTGAATGTGGGATGATGTTGTGGGCTGAACGGTACACGCCTCGAAGCCACGGTAGCAAGCCAGGTGATGATCAAGCATTCTCCATGTGAAATGGGTGCAGTATCGAGTTGGATTTACTTGTAGATATTGACATGTTATTATTTTTCGATAAAGGCATTCGTGGATGATTTGTTTCCCTTCTTCAGAGACATGTCCATGCCAATCATCTTTACATGTCAACGTATAATGCACATTAGTCCATTTCCTATTTAACACACTATGATGTGAATAATTTGTATGGCAATGTTATGAGTCAACCACTTCTGTATAAAGATTTTGCCTGGCTCAGTAACGAGGAATTCGAACGCTTTGACGTGCACACCGCTGCTCGGCTAATAGATCTCGGCTTTGTGCTGGATGTAGATTTACAACACCCCGCACATGTGCATGACAATCACGCTGATTTGCCGTTTTGTATCGAGCGTAGAATTCCTCCAAATTCGAGCTCAAAACATCTTAAATTACTGGGAAAGCTTTTCCTAAAACAAGGTATTTGATTCACATTCAAGTGCTTTTGCAATGCTTAACGTATGGACTCGTATTGAGTAAGATCCATCGTATTGTGTCGTTTGCACAAAAAGCGTGGTTGAAGCCTTCCACGGACCTGAATACTCACTATCGGCAGCGTGCTACCTAACATTTTGAAATCATTTTTTTAAATTGATGAATAATGCGGTATACGGAATAACGTTTGAAAATGCACGCAAACACCCGTCAATCCATATAGTTCATTCTTGGGAAGGTAGGTATGGAGCTCGGAAATATGCTGCCATGCCCCATTTTAAAACCATGAAAATTTAACTGACGGGTTGGCTGCCGTCAAATCAGGAAAGGTTGAAATTCTTTACAATAAACCTATTTATTTAGGTATGACTATTTTGAAGTTTTCAAAATTAACTATGTATGATTTTCATTATGGGTTTGCTCGTCGCTATTTTAATGATGTTCATCTTATTTATAAGGAACCCGATAGTTACGTATATCAGGTTAAAACAACAGATGTTTATCAGGTGATGCATGACCACCCTGAGCATTTCGATACTTCCTCTTTTCCTCATGACAACACCTTTGGCTTGTTACCTCAAAACAATAAAATCATGGGGCTCATGAAGGATGAATGTGGCGTCGATGTCATGACAGAAATTTTAGGCCTGGCATCAAAAATATGCTGCTATACTTGCGACAGTTCAGGACATGTCAGTCGAGCCAAGGGTTTCCGCTCCAGTGTTATCTGAACGTTATGTATGGCTCGTTATGGTGAGGCATTATATAATCCCTCTGAACCGTATGCGAAACAGGCACGTCTAACGTCCCGTACACATGAAGTGTTTCTTGTCGAACAAATGCGACGCTCGTTGCTTTTGTTTGACGACAAACGGTCATGGGTAAATGATCACCTCACAAGCTTGCCAAGGGGCCATTACACCCTTGATGAGTAAACCAATATTGTTTTGTTGTTCTTTATTACAGGAGTTATGTATGTTCATGTGTTCGCTATTATCTGTGAATCAAGATATCTCTATGTATTATATAATCCATGTGTATGTCATGGTCCCATATATTGTAAATAAAGAAATAATATGTATTGCCCTTTTGTTTTATTTATTTTCAAGTCCTATATAATCATCATTTAAACCTTGCTATTTACTGACTAAAAGCCAATGATGCACTAGGGTAGGTTGTCCAGTCTTAAGACCTTTTTCCTCTTCTAAGAACTATATGTATTATTTTGAGCTATAACACATAATTTTAGCGTTTTAAGTTTCCAAGGTATTGATTTTTCCAGTTTGGGGGCAGTTTTCACACCCCCACTATTTTTCATTAAAAACAAAAATCTTAGGTTAATTTATCATTTTTAAGTGTTTAAAACCTTTTCCACCTGTAGCATCTATATTCACTGTTTTAGGGGTGAAATGACCAATCGAGGTGAAGGCGTATTTGACGACCTATTTTTGAGCTATAACCCATAATTTTAGGGTTCCTAGTTTCCAAAGTATCGACTTTTCCATTTTGGGGGTCAGTTTTCACACCTCCACTAATTTTCATAAAAACACACACAAGATCTAGGGTTAATTTACAATTTTTAGGGGTTTAGAGCCTTTTTTCTCTATAAAATCTATATTCATACTTTTAGGGGTGATATGATAAATGGAAGCGAAAGGGTATATCAAGAGAATTGTTTGGAACAATTGTTCAAAACTTTGGGATTTATGGTTTCGGAGATACTGATTGTTTCACTTAAACTGTTTTTTTTTTCACTAGGAAGACTGTTTTATCAAGTAATTCAGGCTAACATTAATGGGGATTATGACCGCAATGTTTCAAACCTCCCTAATGATTATACAAGACATCTCCAGTATACGGGTTTGATGATCAAGATGTCCCAATGGTACAGCCGTCACAATAACACAGGTTATTCATTACATTATACACACTCAGGTATACAGCCACAATCATGACACAGGATAGGCATTACATGATAATCACTCAGGTATACCGGTTTGACAATCGCAGTAACACAGGTTATTACAAGTATACAGCTTTGACATTCACAATAAAACAGAGAATTAACACGTAATTATTCATGGGGCTGATAACCGCGATGTTTCAAACCTCTACAATAATCATACAGCCATCAAAATAACACAGGTTATTACAAGTATACGGCTTTGACATTCACAATAACACAGATGATTAAACACGTTAACATACGTGGGACTGATAACCGCGATGTTTCACACCTCCCCAATGATTATACAAGACATCTCCAGTTTACGGGGTTGATGATCAAGATGTCCCCATGGTACAGCCGTCACAATAACACATGTTAATCATTACATTATACACACTCAGGTATTCAGCCACCATCATGACACAGGATAGGCATCACATGATAATCACTCAGGTATACGGGTTTGACAATCGCAGTAACACAGGTTATTACAAGCATACAGCTTTGACATTCACAATAACACAGATAATTAAACACGTAATTATACATGGGGCTGATAACCGCGATGTTTCAATGCTCTCCAATAATCATACAGCCATCACAATAACAGAGGTTATTACAAGTATACGGCTTTGACATTCACAATAACACAGATGATTAAACACGTTGACGTGCATAGGACTGATAACTGCGATGTTTCACACCTCCCCAATGATTATACAAGACATCTCCAGTTTACGGGTTTGATGATCAAGATGTCCCCATGGTACAGCCGTCACAATAACACAGGTTATTCATTACATTATACACACTCAGGTATACAGCCACCATCATGACACAGGTTAGGCATCACATGAGAATCTCTCAGGTATACGGGTTTGAAAATCGCAGTAATACACGTTATTACAAGTATACGGCTTTGACATTAAACATAGGGGCCGATAACCTAGATGTTAGGCCCCTTAAACAACAATTATCATCATTATTATCATTGACATTAAACACGTAATTATACATGGGGCTGTTAACCGCGATGTTTCAAAGCTCTCCAATAATCATACAGCAATCACAATAACACGGGTTATTAAACACTCAAGTATACAAGTTTGATGATCAAGATGTTCCCTTGTAACAGCCACAACAAAAACACAGGTTATTAAACACATTATATACACCCAGGTTTGATGATCAAGATATCCGCTTGTCACAAGTTATCTTATATGGCTTGACAAACGTGATCCATGCAACCATTGCAGTAACACATGCAATATCATAGTCTGATGACCATAATGTACCTTCTATAGTCACATGTATTCCGCAAGCTTGTTTGTAGCTAACTAGACCAGTCTCCATAGATATTGTTCTGTACCCTTGCTGCAGGGGTGAGAACAGAGTGTGTAAATGTCTGAACGGTGGCCTCTAACTTAGGGGCAGTGTGAGGTGTTATTAAGACTCGGATTTTAAGAAGGAAACAGCTGAGGTGTGAGCGAGAGAGTTAGTGGTAGCGCCTGACAAGGAGCTATTAGCTTATTCAGCGATACGCGGAACAATGTAATGTTATGTCAAGTTCAATTGAGGAACTGGGAAGTCGGCGATAAAAACAGGTGTGGGTGAACAAAGGATTACACTGGAAATAATGTGATGTTAGTTGTTTACTAATGTGCCCCAAATGGGTAATGTGGTCCCCTGATTTCAGGGTTTGAATACAAAATATAAGTGTATAATTGGTACAAATAATCAAGGTGTGGTGAGAGGTAGGAGTACAACTTGTGTGTGATTTCTGAGAGACACTTACCGGAGTAGCGATGTCAGGATGCGTCTGGACGGAGCCCACGGCGAATAATTGTCGTCCAGAACGGGGGGAACTCTCCAGGTGCTGTCTCTTATAAAGCTTTCCGGATTGCTGACTGCACATTGCTTAATGTTGTTGCTTTGCAGCCAGTTCCTGGTGTATTTTTATGGATGTGTGTAAGCATTGGTCAACAGCTGTGGTTAGCTGTGCCCGCTTGGTGTCTGTGGAAATGTACTGTTGAGTCCCTTGCTTTAGCCTAGGGGATGTTTTATGGGGTGAAAACGTGTATGATGTTGGACAGATTCTAGATGTATTAGTAGGAGTCATGTTGAAAGATAATGTTCAGATGTGTATAGCCGTCTGCAGTTTCAGGGGTGTATGGCTATGTCTCTCTTGATAGGTGTAAGGTCCTAAGGGTGTATGGCCCCTAGGGCCTTAACAACAGGTTGCCCTATTTGAGTTTGTGTCCCCACAAACTGGAATGAGAGATAAGGGTAGTTCTCTCTTCTTCTTCCTCTTCTTCCAGGCCTTCCCCTTCTTCTTTTTTCCTGCTCCTCTTCTCGACGCATGCCTGAAGTGTTCGGTGTGGTCGTGTAGTTCTTCGTAAGTGTGTAGGTATAGTGTGCCCTCAGAGAGGGTGGGTTATGGGGTTGGAACAATGTTTGACATGTATGTCACATAAAATTGATGTATATCCATAGATAAAAATTATGGGTCTTAAACCATTCCAAGATAATGTTAGCGTTATATAAGGTCATAGTTATCTTTGAGTGTCCACGTAGAAAGGAAAAAACATCCTTTTGAATAGGCATTTGTGCTGTCAGTGCAGCTCGAGGAAAAAATTGCTTTCTATATGCATCTGGTGTAACAAAGTATAAATGCATGAAAGAGTGAAGATAAAAGAAAAACGAGGTGCCCTGGGGTGTAAGTTTAAGTGTATGTATTAAAATGAGTTTATTATGTGGGGAGAAATAGGACACCTTTACAAATTATCGTTAAAAGAAGGAAAGAAAAACAAGCGTATTCAATGTGTGTGTATAAATATTCAATCAGTTGGTGTGAAATTCGATGTAAAACTGTAATAACATTTTTAACAAAATAACAGTATTCACATGGTAATAATACTGACAATGACAATAATGATGGTAATAACATCAATAATAATGATAATAATAATAATTATTATTATAACCGCAGTACTCAAAATATAATCATAACGTGGGATCCATAATAACATACAATTTATCGGTGGAGCTCTCTATTTGGCTCTTTTTCCATACCTTTTTCTTATGCACGCTATGTTTTAATTTACCTTATATCCTATGCGGCCGCTATCCTTATTGTAGCTTAGTGGCTAGTCGCTTACTCATCTTATATCTAGTGAATTTGCCTCCGTGGGTGGGAAAAATTCACCCTGATAGCGAGGGTGGGCGCTTACAAGCCTGCGTCGCCCCTGGCTATCACATTATCACGCTGTATTTGCGTGTCACACATATATATTGGCGTCAGCGCGCTCGGCGCCCCACGGTCACCTTACGTCGCAGGCCACTGGCGTCGTCATTTTACTGACGCGACTGAAATTGACGGCCGGTGTATGTGTACATCTGATAGAAGGAGAAGTGTATGCATTTGTGTGTTGGAAGAAATATGTACAAAAGCTGTGTATAATACAACAGTGGCCACCTGTAAGAAAAATAAGAATTGAGTGTGTATTCATGTAATGCCGCTGATCTGAAAATAGAACGCAGTTTACTGTTAATATATTCACTCACTTATGCGATTCAAGCATGCCCTGTGGCGCCTTATAATTACCTTATCCTATCGCCGGCTAGATTAATAGCTTACTTATTCTACTTACAGGTATTGTGTTTTTCTTGTGTATTTGTGTGTGAATGTGCACAAAGTGTAATAATGTGTTCTCTCGTGTGTGACCTTGGTCTACCTTACCTTGTCTTGATCATGATCATTTTTGTTTTACTTTCGTCGGTGCTGCAGTGTAGGAGTTCGTCTGGAATAGAATTTACATATATTAGGAATTCTTGGCCATTTATGCGCTCTTCGCACATGTTGAGCATCGCCGTCGTCGGTCAGCTCCGGAGGCTGTTTGTAGTAGACATATATCTGTCTACTGTCGCTCTGTCGATGCTATATCGTCTTTCTTACCGTCCAATCGACGCTTTATTGTTCTTACCCCGCCATCTTTAATGGATTTATCGTGCCAGAAAATGTATTTGTCTTGGTTCATCGCGGAATACTACCTCGCGGAATATTTCAATCGACGCTTTATTAATGCCTCGTCGACACTGTCTCGACGCTTCTTCGACGCTTTATTAACGCCTCGTCGACGCTGACTCGATGCTTTTTCAATTCATTTTCGGGCTTACAACGCCACCAAGTGGTTCTTACGACGCCGACTTTTTATTTACCGCCTTTGCGTTTGTTTACCGCTGGCGTGTGTTGGCACCTAAATGGCACTGTCCTCTGCAGGACGTGGCCTTCGCCTTTATGTGCCGTGTGAGTGTGCCTTATATCTAATTATTTGCTCATTTATATTGAACCCTTATTAATCTGCGATAAATTAGTATTCATGATTTATTATTATTATTACTGCGGCCCAGGCAGTACTTATGGATGGTGACAAAGAGGAAGGCAAGTTAGCGTGTTGCAATGATTGCCACAGAAGCAGAGCTTGGTAGCTATTCTTGAAAACGGCCGGGTAAGCTGAGTTCAAGGCCAAATTGTGTAACAACATGCACCAGAATTGGAGTCATAAAGGGATGGTCACGAGTTTCTTGCAACCGACCTACGATTGAATCACCCAATCAGGAGAGACCAAGCCAAAACCACGCGATGGGTGGCGTCACTGGTAAAAAAGCGCGCGGAATTGATTATCTAAAGAACCGCCGATCCGAATTATCTCCGCATGAGTGCGCTGAGACGTTTGAATTAAATGATGAAGATTGACACTAGTCCCGTGTGTGTGAGATGAAAACTCTAGAACATTTTTCTTAATTCACCCCACTCCACCTCACTCTGTCAGTTTCCAATAAATTGATCGACGAGACGCTGTTTCGATGTCTATCTGTTTGAGCTCTGGTGAGCTAACTTCACGCCAGTTTGCGTAGTGATTTTTAAAGCTCTAATATTATTTGAAGTCTAACGTTTTGGGCTCTGGTGAGCTAACTTCACGCCAGTTTGCGTGGTGATTTTAAGTACTCTAATATTATCTTGAAGACAACTATTTTCAGCTCTTAGGGGCAAGACTTGAGTAACATTCCAATTAGCGCTCGACTCGAGCGAAGGTCCACGCAGAGCAGTAGAGATTACCGAGCGAGATAACGACTGCGACACGGGCAGATTTAAAACTTGTATCGTCAAGCCAGTGACGATGGGTTTGAAGTGTACATTTCATGTAAATTTTTACTGTATTTTTTCAAGTGTTGTATGTGCGTGTGTAAGCGAGAGCTAGGGAAAGTCTTCATTGATTAATCGCATAGGACTATCGTGGGCGAAATTAATAACTCACAAGCGATTATAGCCAGGTCAATTATAATAATATTGAACTTTTCTTCCAAAGAGACTACACCAAGATGTCCGACGTGTGGTCAGGAGCCGGAGTGATGTCCGACGCTTCTACGAAGACAACGATGGAGGGCTAATTTTCCCGTAGGGAAATGAGCCGAGATGCAAGTCATATGTTCTACAAGCTGATACGGTGATGTACAAAAATTGATTATTCAATATGTAGTTAGATTGGCGGGGGAACTTTGTAAATAGTTCATTTTAGTCTTTTTCTTGTTTTAGAGTGTTTTTCTTGTACCGACACTAAATGTTTTAAATGTACGTTGGCGCGTGGCCAAAGTTGTTTAGTGTATTTATTTTTCTTTGGAGTCATATTTAATGTGCACGGCGCGTGTACGTGATTTTTATCCATGCGAATGCGAAACCCGTTACATTCGATAAGTGGTGCTTTATTAAAGTTCATATTTTGTTGATAGGACAGGGAGGTAATTACTGTAAGGTGTTTGCTGAACAGGTTATTATTCATATTAGGGTTGCCAAGCGCAACAAATTAAGATGTAATTGTAGAACACCTTAGTTCTAATTTTTTAGATTTTTTTGAGTCCTTTTCAGGTTCGATAGTCACTGGCATAGGACGGAGGCGCCAGCTGGTGGAAAATATTTATGTCATTTTATATTTCAGGGTCTGTCAAACCCATAGGTGTGATTCTGTGTGTGTTATTGTGTCAGGTGTGTGTTTTGATTCTACGTGAAGAGGGGTAGAGGTCCTACCGCCCTCATATATTTATTTTTGTTGTTGTTGTATTTTTGATGGAAAGGCAGGGTGCTCTGAGGAGACCGCTGTTCCTTGTCCATATGCTGATTCTTGGATTTCCTAGGGGAAATGCTGAGATATTATTTTGTTCTGACACACACACACGTATTATTGTGCTTTGGGGCACGCTTCTTCGAGACTCGATCCCGTCCCTTGGGAGGCCGAGGTTATTTTGACACGTGGGTTGACAGATATGCAGATTTCCATGAATCGCCCGTCTAGCCTGGTGACTTCTTTATTAGGCAGTCCTATTTTCCGACTGGCCCCTTGAAGCTTTCATTTAGCAAACCTGTTCTTTGTGATGGTTATTTTGAACCATAATTAATTGGGGAGTTCGCCATGTCTGTGACGGATTATTGCATGTCGTATGGATGGAATGTTGTGTTAATGATGTAAATGTTGGCTTTGAGCCTAGTGATTGTTTATGACTCAGTTCATGTAATTTAGTATGTGACGCCCGTGTGGTGTAGTGGTAGTATACTTGTAAAAATGACGGCGGTCATACGTGTATTTTTTTGTGTTGGTCACGTGTTAACTTACTTGTGTTGATTTGTGAGAAGTCCTAACTTTAGGCAGTAATGTTTTGCTACGGCAGTTTTGATTCCAATTTCATGCGGAAATTATTGTGTTCTTTATTTTAAGTATAGGATGTGTCGGTTTAGTTTTAAGTGTTGTATAGTTGTTCCCCGCGTCTGTCTAGCTCTATGTAATGCGGATTCGTCTTCTGAAAGTTTATTCCGGATGATGACGAATCATGCATTCAATTGTACTCATCGTGAAGCATGTAGAACAGCACTCGCGCATACATTGTCGTTATTGTTGATTTTCTTGGGACACTTGGTCCGAGTAATAATCTCTCCTGAGATTTGGCCTAGTTTTGGCAAATTTAATTTATTCAGTGGGAGTCATTATGGGAGTTTTGTTTGTTAATTCATTTTTGTAAATAGCTGATCTGTTATTAAATTCATTTGTTATAACCCTGGCTTCACTTTTTCCTGCATGTTATTTTGTTATATGTTACCCTGCATGTTAATGAAGCGCTTTAACAACAACTTACGATATGGACTGTTACACCCCCCGAAACTGAGTCTCATAAGCTTCTTTGCAAGGGTTCATGAAACAAAAATGGCTGCCCAAGTGGGGATTGTTGTTGTTGTTGCTTCGCTGATCTCATATTTATTTCGTTGAGAAATGATGCCAGGTCAAGCGGGCAAAGTAAATTCAGTAAATTGAGGCGATGTTGTACCGCCATGTGCATTAGTAAAATCACTGAGTTCCTAAAGTTAGAAATATTGAACAAGGTTAGAATTTGATATTGTATTTGTTATAAACTTGTTCTGGCGCCCGTCATTAAAATTAGATTTTTTTTTGCATATTATTGAACTCAGTCAAAGCAGGAAGGTGTTGCCTTATATTTGACATTTAATTAACTTCGGTTAATTAGTGTTGTTCGTAAATTCTGTTGGTTAGGAATTTAAAAGCAGATCACTAGGGAGTTATTTTGTTGTTTGGAAATAAGGGTAATTTATTCAGTAAATTTTGATTACTGAAATTTTTATTAAATTAGAATCAGTAATATTCAAATATTATGACATGTATGCGTGTGTATGACTGAAATCTCGGTGCATGATCCTGTTTTTCGCTGATTATATTTGTGTATTGTGCAATGGCGAGTGTTGAAGAAATCAAGGGATTGTTAGAGCAGATGTCGATGCAGAAGTCCGCGAAAACGGAAGAACAGTTAGTGCAGATGTCCGCGAAAACGGAAGAACAGTTTAAAATTCAGAGCGAGCATAACGATAAACATTAGAGCAGATGTCCGCGAAAACGGAAAAACAATTAGAAAGTCAGCGTGGGCACAGTGACAAACAATTATACGAATTACGTGAGCATAGTGAAAAACAGTTACAAGACATGAGCGGTAACATTACGGTCCAATTACAGGTCCAGAAATTGGATACTGATAAACAATTAAACGAATTGAATCATAAACTATCAGATCAGGCGATAACACAAACAGTACAAACAGAGCAATTAGAAAAGATCACTAATGACATAAATCAAAGTGTTAGGGAAGTAGAGAAACTGGCAGATGAGGTCGCGGAGAATAACGCCAAACAATTAGGTGAAATTAAAAAGTTGGAGTCGAAATTTGACAATAAACTCATACAATTTGATGAAATGGTGGCCGATAAATTAAAGCAAATCGAGGCAGAATGCGTCAATAACACAGCCGGAATAAAGAACACACAGGATAAATTACAGCAACAGAGTAATTCAGTAGACAGCAACGTACTTGAATTAATAAAGGAAATCGATAAACTTGAGATCAAAACCGAAACAGAACGTATGCATTTGCGTGAAAACTTAGAGGACCAATTAGTTAAAACACAAGAGGTAATACGAGAAGAGGTAGGAGAACAGCTCAATAAAAATCGGGATAATTTGGAAGACCAATTAATTAAAACCCAGCAGGTTATAAGAGAAGAGGTTGGAGAACAGTTAGTCAAAACACAGCAGCAGATACAAGAAATAGGGGAACAGCTGGAGAAGAGTCAGGAAAGGAGCGAAGAGAAAATTAGCAGTATGAAGAACAGGATCCGAAGAGATTGGGAGCAGCAGGTCAACGAAACGAAGGAAGACAGGCTGACAATTTTAAAACGCTTAGGTGAATACAATTCGAGAATGCAGACTTTGGAGGAAAACGTAAAATCCAAACTCCAAGAACACACAGATCTGATAATTAAAAATGAAATCAGATCATTAGAGAACGCAACATTATTTTCGGCAGAAAATGCAGTAGGCAAGCCGGGAAGCATTGGAAGTCCGGTGGGCTTGAAGTTGGCTGAGGATAACAGCCGAGATCAAAGTCCTAAATTAACGAGCAACGCATTCCAACAGTACAGGGGAGAGACGTCCACACCGCAACCCGACTTGGCACCCGCCCAAGTAATTCAGGTCATTAGAGGGAATGATTTCAAACCCGATAAATTCAGGGAGCACACAGGAACCACTCCCAAAGCTTTTTTTTACGTCAGTTGGATGACTATTTTAATGATCAACATATCAGTCCCGCAAAACAGTTGCGACTTGTGGAAAAGTTTTTAGAGGGCCCAAGCTTAATCTGGTTCTTGAGCTTTAAATATACATTCACCGACATGGCGCAATTCAGAGAAGCGTTCTTAAAGAAGTTCTGGAGTCCTTCTTTGCAGCAGGGATTAAGAATGGATCTGTACACTAGAAAATATCACAGCACGCATCCGACCAGATTTTCAGAATTCTTTAGCCAACAGCTGGTTAAATTCCGCGATTTTGACGACCCCCTAGTGAAGAAAACATGGTTCTAACCATCGGGAAACAACTTCCTATGAACATTCAACAGCTGTTAGTAGCCGGAAATATTAAGACCGCAGTGCAGGCCGAAGAGTTACTCCGCCATCTAGACGAGACAAGTATGGTTAGTCCACAGACAGGAAGAAGAAACATGGAATGTGTCAACACGGCAGAAGTGGTTCAGGGACACCAAACTAGTCACAACCAGGGGAACCAAATAAAAACCCAATCTACGGGAACGCAGTTTACACCGAGATGGCAAGACTATGATGGCCGAAATCAATTCAACCAGAATAATCGAAATTTTCAGAATCGCCGAGATAACTATAACCAAAACAATCAGAACCAGCAAAATCAATGGACGTACCAGCGGGAATACACCAATTGGAGGGGAAACCAAAGGCAGGGTAGACCTTACCAAAGGAATGGAGATGGCAGGTGGAACAACACGAGGAACTATCGCCAAGATAATCGGGGAGACTATCGCAAAAATTGGGATGAGCGGTACGTCGAATCGCAAAAGTATTTAGATCAGTTAAACGCCGAAGAGACGGAGAAAGAGAAGTGGGGGCGTGCAATGGCGAATAGACAGAGCCCAGATAATCACCAAGGAGAGGGGGCGGAAAGTTTATTACGGCAGCAAGAGAGGCGCGATGACAACCGGCGGAACTCAACGAATGGGTCCCGGGATAAAAAAAACCTCAAATGAACCAAAACCTGATAGCCTGAAAATGGAGGACGCCAGGGAGCGGGAAGAGCTGATTGTTGCTAATATAGAAGAGTGGGTAGCATTCCCGGACGATTGCCTGGAGGAAGTGGTGAAGGACCGAGAAAATGTCATCAGACAATTGCCGATTATTTACGCACATATTGGAGGTATGAGGGTGAGATGCTTAATTGACACAGGTAGCCAGGTGAGCATAGTCACAGAGGTATTGTTAAAAGAAATCAGAAGTAAACAAACTATTCCAATTAAGCCTGTCCCGTTAATGAAAGTCAGAGGGGTCATTCCTGACAAGACCATAAGTTGTAAGCAGCAAGCATATTTAGATCTGGAAATATTGAACCACACATTTTCGCAAACATTCAATGTCATACCGAAGATGAATTATAACATCATTTTGGGAGCCAACTTTATCTGTGATTTTCATGCTGTAATTGACTTACATAACAACACTGTAAGCTTCAAACAAGTTGAGGGGTTGAATCATGTGGGTTTAAACATGGAAGAGAGTCCACAAGAGAGAGAGGCGAATACTTGGGTCATTGAAGAATGCACTAATGAGGCGATTAGAGATAAGAACTTGACGGAGGAACGAGTAAACCAGACAGCAGTGGTTGAAATTGACAGCCGAGATATTTGGCAGGAACTTTGGGTACATTTGGCGGAAGAAGAAATTATCGGATCCAAATTTGAAATTCTACTTCAGGAGCGGCTTAAGGAGGCAATAGTAGGGAAACCTGATAGAAGAAAACTGGAAGAAATTTTGAGATTTCATAAAGGAGCTTTCGACACCATCCCTGGAAAAGTTTTAAATTTCCAATATGCCATGCAAGTTACTGACTGGACCCCATTTAAAAAGTAAATTGTACCCGATCCCAGAGAAACATTTTGCTCAGGTGAAGGACATCATTAGTAATTTATTAGATTCCGGCATGATAAGGAAAGCAGCAACCCCGTACATAAACGCAATATTGACTGTGGCCAAGCCAAATGGATCAATTAGGTTATGCCTAGACGCGCGAGTTTTGAACAGTAAACTGCTAGTTGAGCATGACCAAGCACCTAGGATCAAGGATGTGTTGAAAGGCTTCCGTGGGAAGAAGATTTATTCGAGCGTCGACTTGACAAATAGTTTCCACCATCTTGAACTTGAAGAAAAATCCCAACTATTGTCAGGATTTTTATTCGATAACCAAAGTTATATCTGGTCTCGGATGCCCTTTGGTGTAAAAACAGCTGGATGTGCACTGATAAGAGCACTAGATAGGAATCTGACTGAGGAGGTCAAGAGCTTCACTACGAGATATGTTGACGACATATTAATTGCATCTGAAACAATGGAGGAACACTTGGTAAACCTAAACAAACTTCTGGATAACTTGAGAACCATGAACTTCAAAATTAATCTACAGAAATCACATTTTTTGCCAGAGCGAGATTCTGTATTTGGGTCATATAATTGATGTTGAGGGCGTGAGACCTAATCCAGCGAAAATTGATGCAATCAAGAAATTTCCCACACCAACTAAAGTCAAACATGTAAGAGCGTTTTTGGGAGTGACTGGTTTCTTCAAAGAGAATTGTCCTGGATACACGGAAACAGTAGCACCTATGCAAGAGATGTTAAAGAAGTCAAATCGATGGTCGTGGAATGAGGAGTGCGACAGGTCCGTTAGAGCTACGAAAGACTTACTGGAGAACTGTGGGAAGCTAGGGTATCCGGACTTCGAGAAGAAATTTATTATTCAAGCAGATGCTTCATTGATTGGAATCGGTGCTATGCTGTACCAAGAGGACGCTGAAGAACCCAAGAAGAGATCATATTTGGCATTTACGAGTCGTAAATTGAGGAAGCACGAGAGGAAATACACTGTGACGGAGCTTGAGCTGCTAGCGATTTTATATTCTCTCCAACAATGGCGCAAGATGATTTTCGGTTATGCCATTATTGTCAGAACCGACCACAATGCACTGACATTTCTATTCAAGACGACGATGGCAAGTGAGAGAGTTACGCGTTGGTCCATCTACATACAGCAGTTTGACATTACAATAGAGCATTGCCCTGGAAGGATGAACGTCATACCAGATGCTTTGAGCAGGAATCCTGAAGATGAGAGCGAGGTAACAGCGGAAGTTCACCATATAACACTAACACCTAAGGCTCGTGAGTTTTTGGAGAAACTAAAGGAAATTCGGAAGGAGCAAGAAGCAGACCCATGGATGATGATGATGATCAAGTTCTACAGGAAGGAATTACAAACAGATTCACCAGAATACCGAGAAGCCCGTGCTAATGAAGCGAGATTTCACTACTTAAATAACCTTTTGCATAAGTACGTGGATGAGCATCATACCAAACTGCGAATCCTAGTTCCAGCATCACTACAGAGAGGATTGACGTGGCATGTCCACGAGAGCCTAGCACATATCGGCACGGACAAGACAGAAGCTACAATAGGGGAGACTTTTACTTGGCCTAAGATGCGATTCACCATTGTGGAAGTAATATGAACTTGTGACGCGTGCCAGCGCACGAAACCAAACAACTTCATTATGAAACAACCTCCAAGACCACTTTTAACCCAAAAATCATGCGAGATGCTCGCTATCGACTGTTTTGGCCCTCTGGTTAAAGGGAAACGTGGATGCCGACACCTTCTGGTGTGTGTCGATGTATTTTCAAAGATGGTAGTGTTATGTCCAATCCAGAAGACGACATCAAAACAAGTCCTCAGTAGAATTCAGAACAAAGTTATTCCGATGCTTGGGAAGCCGGAATCCATTTTATCAGACCATGGTACTTATTTCACGAGCAATGTTTTTAGGCAAGGTCTAGAGAGCCTGGGGATAAAACATATATTTTCGAGCATTCGTCATCCTTGTGGGAATCCGAGCGAGAGAACGATTCGCTGTGTTGCCAAGTACTACAGAGTAATGATTCCTAACGATCATAATAAGTGGGTTGACAAAGTAGGAGATATTGGGATGTGCATGAACACCACTAAGCACGAGTCGACCGGTCAAGTCCCACTAATTGTACACCACAACAGGTTGCCAGAGAGATCTTGGGACAAGATTATTCCATGTCCAAGGGATCCACTATTAGCGCATGAGTTGCGAATTCAGCGAACGAGAGAGCACATGAGGAACCAAGCGGACCGAAGACTGAGAAGGTACAGAGGAAAGAAGTTTCACCGGGAATTACAGGAACAAGAGCTAGTGCTTGTCCGCAGACCACCGATATCTGATCCCAAAAACAAAGTGTTTGCAAAATTCTGTCCAAAATTTATTGGCCCGTTCCGTGTCATTAAGAATCTGGGTAACAATGCTTACAGGCTTGAAGAAGTGAGCACTGGTGCTAAATCTGTCAATAGCGCCAACTTAAAACCATATTACAGAAGAGAACCATTTGATGAATAAGCAGGATTGTGTGTGCAGAATCATTATTGCAGAATTTATTTTGAGAGCCAACACTCAAATGTACGTGGCCGTGGAGCACCTGGGGAGAGAGCGTGCTTTGTTTGTAAACAACAAGACAGCTGAGACGACAGGAGTGGTAATCACGTGAGGAGAAGGGGAGGTCTACCGAGACGTATGAATGACATTCCGGCAAGGAGCGCGCACACTAATTGGGTCAGTGGAGTGTACACTCGAGCAGCTGAGCGAGATATTAAAGAGATGTTGTTGTTACTACTGTGGATATTGTTTTCAAATCGAAATCAATCACTTGCTTTGAATTTCAAAACCTTGCTGAGGATAAATGAACCCTTATTAATCTGCGATAAATAAGTATTCATGATTTATTATTATTATTACTGCGGCCCAGGCAGTACTTATGGATGGTGACAAAGAGGAAGGTAAGTTAGCGTGTTGCAATGATTGCCACAGAAGCAGAGCTTGGTAGCTATTCTTGAAAACGGCCGGGTAAGCTGAGTTCAAGGCCAAATTGTGTAACAACATGCACCAGAATTGGAGTCATAACAGGATGGTCACGAGTTTCTTGCAACCGACCTACGATTGAATCACCCAATCAGGAGAGACCAAGCCAAAACCACGCGATGGGTGGCGTCACTGGTAAAAAGCGCGCGGAATTGATTATCTAAAGAACCGCCGATCCGAATTATCTCCGCATGAGTGCGCTGAGACGTTTGAATTAAATGATGAAGATTGACACTAGTCCCGTGTGTGTGAGATGAAAACTCTAGAATTTTTTTCTTAATTCACCCCACTCCACCTCACTCTGTCAGTTTCCAATAAATTGATCGACGAGACGCTGTTTCGATGTCTATCTGTTTGAGCACTGGTGAGCTAACTTCACGCCAGTTTGCGTAGTGATTTTTAAAGCTCTAATATTATTTGAAGTCTAACGTTTTGGGCTCTGGTGAGCTAACTTCACGCCAGTTTGCGTGGTGATTTTAAGTACTCTAATATTATCTTGAAGACAACTATTTTCAGCTCTTAGGGGCAAGACTTGAGTAACATTCCAATTAGCGCTCGACTCGAGCGAAGGTCCACGCAGAGCAGTAGAGATTACCGAGCGAGATAACGACTGCGACACGGGCAGATTTAAAACTTGTATTGTCAAGCCAGTGACGATGGGTTTGAAGTGTACATTTCATGTAAATTTTTACTGTATTTTTTCAAGTGTTGTATTGAGCGTGTGTAAGCGAGAGCTAGGGAAAGTCTTCGTTGATTAATCGCATAGGACTATCGTGGGCGAAATTAGTAACTCACAAGCGATTATAGCCAGGTCAATTATAATAATATTGAACTTTTCTTCCAAAGAGACTACACCAAGATGTCCGACGTGTGGCCAGGAGCCGGAGTGATGTCCGACGCTTCTACGAAGACAACGATGGAGGGCTAATTTTCCCGTAGGGAAATGAGCCGAGATGCAAGTCATATGTTCTACAAGCTGATACGGTGATGTACAAAAATTGATTATTCAATATGTAGTTAGATTGGCGGGGGAACTTTGTAAATAGTTCATTTTAGTCTTTTTCTTGTTTTAGAGTTTTTTTCATGTACCGACACTAAATGTTTTAAATGTACGTTGGCGCGTGGCCAAAGTTGTTTAGTGTATTTATTTTTCTTTGGAGTCATATTTAATGTGCACGGCGCGTGTACGTGATTTTTATCCATGCGAATGCGAAACCCGTTACATTCGATAAGTGGTGCTTTATTAAAGTTCATATTTTGTTGATAGGACAGGGAGGTAATTACTGTAAGGTGTTTGCTGAACAGGTTATTATTCATATTAGGGTTGCCAAGCGCAACAAATTAAGATGTAATTGTAGAACACCTTAGTTCTAATTTTTTAGATTTTTTTTAGTCCTTTTCATGTTCGATAGTCACTGGCATAGGACGGAGGCGCCAGCTGGTGGAAAATATTTATGTCATTTTATTTCAGTGTCTGTCAAACCCATACGTGTGATTCTGTGTGTGTTATTGTGTCAGGTGTGTGTTTTGATTCTACGTGAAGAGGGGTAGAGGTCCTACCGCCCTCATATATTTATTTTTGTTGTTGTTGTATTTTTGATGGAAAGGCAGGGTGCTCTGAGGAGACCGCTGTTCCTTGTCCATATGCTGATTCTTGGATTTCCTAGGGGAAATGCTGAGATGTTATTTTGTTCTGACACACACACACGTATTATTGTGCTTTGGGGCACGCATCTTCGAGACTCGATTCCGTCCCTTGGGAGGCCGAGGTTATTTTGACACGTGGGTTGACAGATATGCAGATTTCCACGAATCGCCCGTCTAGCCTGGTGACTTATTTATTAGGCAGTCCTATTTTCCGACTGGCCCCTTTAAGCTTTCATTTAGCAAACCTGTTCTTTGTGATGGTTATTTTGAACTATAATTAATCGGGGGAGTTCGCCATGTCTGTGACGGATTATTGCATGTCGTATGGATGGAATGTTGTGTTAATGATGTAAATGTTGGCTATGAGCCTAGTGATTGTTTATGACTCAGTTCATGTAATTTAGTATGTGACGCCCGTGTGGTGTAGTGGTAGTATACTTGTAAAAATGACGGCGGTTATACGTGTATTTTTTGTGTTGGTCACGTGTTAACTTACTTGTGTTGATTTGTGAGAAGTCCTAATATTAGGCAGTAATGTTTTGCTACGGCAGTTTTGATTCCAATTTCATGCGGAAATTATTGTGTTGTTTATTTTAAGTATAGGAAGTGTCGGTTTAGTTTTAAGTGTTGTATAGTTGTTCCCCGCGTCTGTCTAGCTCTAAGTAATGCGGATTCGTCTTCTGAAAGTTTATTCCGGATGATGACGAATCATGCATTCAATTGTACTCATCGTGAAGCATGTAGAACAGCACTCGCGCATACATTGTCATTATTGTTGATTTTCTTGGGACACTTGGTCCAAGTAATAATCTCTCCTGAGATTTGGCCTAGTTTTGGCAAATTTAATTTATTCAGTGGGAGTCATTATGGGAGTTTTGTTTGTTAATTCATTTTTGTAAATAGCTGATCTGTTATTAAATTCATTTGTTATAACCCCGGCTTCACTTTTTCCTGCATGTTATTTTGTTATATGTTACCCTGCATGTTAATGAAGCGCTTTAACAACAACTTACGATATGGACTGTTACACCCCCCGAAACTGAGTGTCATAAGCTTCTTTGCAAGGGTTCAATATCTAGAAAAAAGTTTGTCGAGATAGTTTCTTTTTCTATTGCCGAAATACGCCTTGTCAGTTACTGCTTTGGATCAGCAACTGACTTACTAAATTTACTTATCATCTAAGTTGCTCCCGAAATATGCAACTATATCTAATATGCTAAATTTCAAACGAGAAATATCTCTCTTTCGGGGGTTCCGTGCGTGCAAATCCTCGTGGCACCGGAAGCCTCCAGGACCGCCAGACCAAAGTCCTTTTACACTTTCCTCCTTATATACTAGACTGTCGACTTCCCCCCTTAATAACTAAGTGTGTATGTGTATAGGCCTTTGCGCATGCTAAAATAGCATATATTTCGTCCGGGATATCCTTAAAGATTACTTTTCATGGCTTACTGCCACGTTATAAAATCATTTTCCGGGCGTCCCCGCGCTTGTCATTTATTGACCATATTCTGGGGGCCCAGTCCCCTGTGGTGGTCGCTACCCACCATTTACAAACTCACGGTGCGCGTTATACCGACATTTAAGCTCGAGAGTCGCTACTCAACATTTGTGGCCTGTACGGAACATAATAATTCATATCATCTGGGAAAATTCATTCCGGGAAAAAATTATCATTTGTATATTTATTATTCAACTCTTCAATTCTTCACCCGCCCGGTGCGGGGCTTTTCTTCACCAGATGTTCCGTTTGTTCAGGACTTTTTTTTTTTGCTTCACTCCCTGCGAGCGGGAGACTCACCCTCGCGCCTTAAGGGTGCCTACTTAGCATACAAAATAACTATAAGATCTAGTCCTAATTTTTGTCGTTCCTAGGTGATTCATTTATGCCTGATATTGAGGTGGCTGAGTCTCCTATCTGGTGTCCAAAATCCTCCCCTGCTGGTCTGGCTCCGTTGCCTGTAGCGCATGTTGGGCCCGACAGTCTCCGACATTAAGGGCAAGCTATTCCAAAAAGATCTCAACTGTCTTCCCGCACTACACCAACGTCGTCTGACCCTTCGTCTTTCTGTTTACTTTGCCCTTCCGTCAATTTATGTCCTTTTTATAGAACTCTGTCCTCCTGTCAAATTCTGTCTGTTTTATGAATTCCGTCCTTGACATTCTTACATCTCCTTACATCGTGTACTATCAGCGTGTTCATTGGTGTCAGGGGGTGATATATTGTTGTAAAATGTAATTAGTGTAATAATGTTAGTGTTTTTGTAGTGTATTTATAGTGTACTGAGGGCTCGCATGGCCTGCTTTTTACACCTTTGCTCAGATGAACTTCCGTGCTGATATTTGTTTATAATTTGTAGAGGGCGTTAATGGTAAGTGATTGCATGCCAGGTAATTATTGGGGTTTGTCGGTGGTATGTTAAGATCATTTGGTATCGCATCTGGTAGGATTGGTCAACATCATCGGACTGTTCATTTTGGCCTGCAGTCCGAGATGCACAAGGATAAGTTATTAAAATATGGGGATTACGTGCAGGTAGGACATGGGTCTACCCTCGGGTGGTTCTCTCATGCTGCTTTAAAAATAAAATATGTAACATACGGTTATATTAATTAAAACATCCCTTGGGTACATGCAAAATTTAAATATTGTCATGCGGGAACGTTACTCAAATGCTTGGTTAAAATGTTCTTTGGCCGCAACCTATATATACATATAGGTGTACCAGCGTATAATGTTAGGTTCCATATACCTCTTATCTTCAGGTATTGAGCCGTGGTGCCTTTTAGGGTGCAGTAAACCCTGTTTGTGTTTGCATAGAAAAATGCCCTCATTCAATTGTGTTAGTGTTTGTAGGGTGTTAGGTAGTATGGATGGTGTTTGTGTAGGTGAAAGGGTTGTGGGAATTGGCCATATTGCGACGTTTGTGCTATGTTCGTCCTCTCTTGACCGTATTTCGTTTTTGTTGCTCGCTGGATTTAATGAAGTACTTTACTGTCTGATTGGCAAATTTTCTGTGAATCCTCCGTTTTGTATAGAGAAAATTGTTCCACTATTCTATTAAATGTAGGCCTTGACTGTGCTATTGTATTTATTATGGCTGCTTCATGGCCAAAGTGCCTGGTTAAGACAGTTAGTCAGCACTAATGTCGTATTATCCTCTCTCATTAATTACCACTGAATAATTATAATATTTGTTAGCGCCCTGCGCTCCTATATATTTCCAACCGTGATATGCCCGTTTTACTGGTTTATTATCGCTCTTGTGCATTTTTGGGTAACTAGTAATCTTCCCCTATCAATTTGGGGTGCTGTTTTATTAATTAATTCGTTATCATTCCTAAATTCATTCCTGGTAACGTCTGTACCGCTATATGTTAATGAACGCGTGGGCTCAGTGATTTATATCGGCCTGTGCCGCTGCCGAGCACCCTAGGTCGCTATGTAAACGCCTTGTGATCCTTGTGTTACGTCTGGGTGCATGTAGGCTAAATGTGCATATTCATGTATTTTCTGTGATCATTCTGTATATTATATCGTCCCTTATTCTTATATTGTGTGTATAACATTATTCATGTCTCTATACTGAGCGTAAAAACTCTTATACCTCATTAGGGTACTTTACTGCTATGCTTGGGGGTAGTATTGTCTATTACTTCCCCTAGTCATTACTGTTGACTGCCGGTGTTTGTCCGCTGGTATAATACTCGATCCTATTTATGTAAGGAGCGTGTATATGGATTGGAGGCGGTCGTGGCCTCTATTGCGTGTTCGCGATCCGCGTTGGAGTGTCCTGCCTGCTGACGTCATATGTCTCGCCATACTGCTGAATTATCTCTGTGTATGATGTGCGTATTCAGCACTTACCTTACCGGTCGCGAATTGTTTAGTGGCTTGTCACTGCCTGTGCTGAGTGCCTATTGTGTGGATAGAGAAAAATGTTCCACTATTCTATTAAATGTAGGCCTTGATTTATTTACCGTTAATGCGGTAGTGATCAGTTGGATGTGTAAATGATAGCCTTCAGAATCTTCCTGATATTGTAAGTAGCCTACTTCCTTGTGTACATTCTAGTGGCTGTCGCCTCGCTATGTCAATATGTCGTAATGTCTGTTTATTCCGCTCACTTGACCTGTGTTCCGGTATTCCAAGCGAATTTTGGAATGTGTTATGCATTGCGTGACTTTGTTATGTTTGCCTTGTAACTGCGTGTCTAAGCCATTGTGTCACCTGTTTATTGAAAGCAACTCAAAAATGTAATCCTACCTGTTTCATGGATCTCTTACAATATATGTGTTTCCTCCTTACGTAATTGCCTGCGGGAAAATTGCAACCGTGTTACTTTTTCTTCCTGATGCTTTGCTAGCACTTTCTCTATCTGTACTGTCTGATTGGCAAATTTTCTGTGAATCCTCCGTTTTGTATCCTTTGTTCTGGTGGCTAGTATAATTGTAAAGTCTGTTAGCCGACTTATATATTCCTTTCCGCGTCTTCCCACTTCTACTACAGGAAAATGCTGGATCGGCCTGCTGTGTCCACTAGAGGATTATCTGGTTAGCGACGCGTGGGCCGTTCGCTGGCACTCACCACTTGTTATATAATCTTCCTGCTGACTCTACACTTCCGCCCTGTGTTACTGTATGCATTGTCGTCCAGTATCGTGTTAGTTTGAGATTGCCATGTTCCTGATTCGAATACATGTGAAAGTACAATAATCTTCTAGGCTGTCTACTTGGCCTGATATGTGTGTAATATATTAAAATAAGTAGGCCCATTATTAGGTATCCTAATCTAACGCTGAATGGGTTTTTGCTTTGTTCCCCGGAGCTAGGACTAGGAGTACCTTGGTTCGACTGCTAGTGCATTGGGCCTTTCTGTGAGTTTAACGGGGCTGTTTTTTGGGATCCCCTCTGCTGTGTATCTGTGCAGGATTCTAGAGGCCTGTAAAGGGGTACCGTCAGCTGGGGTTACTTTACACACTTTTCATGTGTTTTTAAATTTTATTTGTCGTGATAGGTTGTTAAATTGATTGCGACATGTTTATGTATTCCTTAAGGGTACTTACAAAAGAACATAACGTCACCGTGAGTGCAAACTATCTCACTGACACTTATAAAAATAAATGAACACGTGTGTAAAGTTACCCCACCCTTGGCGTTTGGCTATACAGCCTCACAAGGGGTAACTTGACACATACCTGGAACTTTTCATTGGAAAGATAACATTCATTTGAAGTAAAGAGGATACTTTCATAGCTTAATTGAATTATCTGAATACATTATAAAATAAATTAAACGTGTGTCAAACGTTTAATTTTATGTTTGTAGAGAATAAAAAGAAAAACAATGCTGCTAAAGTGTTAGTCGTAGAAAGGTACCAAACTTTGTTTTTCAGGAGCCTAAGGCATCATTAACAGAAATGTCACGTTAATAGACTCTATATTTATATCAGTGACTGCAGGTAGCTGGGTTTTGAAATTTTGAGTAAAATGCCTGTTAATACAAGACGCTGCGAGCTGTACGAGTAAAAGCCCATATTAGTGTTTTTCTATTTCACTCCTTTGGATATTAACTGCAGCTATAAATGCACTGTACATTGTTAAGTTGTATAGAAACTTTCATTTCTATGACATGGTCATATTTTACTAGATGTTCTAATTTGTGACAAATAAATTTCCCTAAAGACTAGAGAGGCGGGAGGTGGATGTGGAACATGTTTCCTTGTTGAGTCACATTACTAGGCTCTTACTAATCCACAGCACTCAAATACTCTGGGATTCAAATAAGAAATAGTAAACACTGGCTTTTGTGTCAAATAGCCTGTGTAAAGTTACCCCCTCCAAGGGCGAGTCGTGCACCTTCGGTTATTTTAGGCTTCCTAGTAAAGTGACTCAACAAGTAAACATGTTCCACATCTAATTTCCGCCTCTCAAGTCTTTAAGGAAATTGATTTGTCACAGATTAGAACATCTATAAAAAATATGACTGTGTACAGAAATGAAAGTTTCTATACAACTTACCATATGAACAGATACTCTAGTGCACTAAGTTGCAGTTAATATCCAACGGAGTGAAGTACAAATAACACAAACACGGTTTTCATACTAGTACAGCCCACAGCGTCTTGTATAAACAGGCATTTTACTCAAAACTTCCAAAACCAACCACGTACAGTGCTCAAAAGATTTTAGCGAAAAGTGTGTAATGTTACCCGGTCTGTGTAAAGTAACGCCAGTTGACGGTATGTTTATTGTACCTATCACGTGAGTGCAGCGACCGTCCCGATACATCAAGCGGTCGTCTGTTCGATTCCCAACGTGTATCCGTGCATATGAAATGTAGATTTGTTTGATGTTATATGGGGTATGCATTTTATAGGCTTTACACGTGTCCGGTTTTTGCTAAATGGGGATGTTTTTCATTGTTAGATATAGGCATGTATACCGATATGTACATCCTACACTCCCTGTGTCTTCAGGTCCTTAGTTATTGCCCGTTATCAGCCTTCCGGTTTTCCAGTGTAGATGGCTGTAATATGCCTGTTGTTTAGGTTTCAAATGTGGTGTTCCCAAATCTTTATGTAAATGCCTGTGCTGGCCTTCCGTGAGTGTTTGAAATGTGGTGTTCCCCAATCTTTATGTAAATGCCTGTGCTGGACTACCGTGAGTGTTTGAAATGTGGTGTTCCCCAATCTTTGGTATTAGTGGGCTTTCCCAGAATATATCTCTGTCTCTACTACCTCTGCCTGTTTTAATCCGTGTAATTGTGTATGTATATCTCTGGACCTTCCATAAGTGTACTTCATAGCAAGGTGTCATTGGTTAACTTTAATCCCTGCTACTCCTGTTTCCTGTGTGTAAGAGTTTATGTTTTGTATGTCCGGTCCCGATATGTTTTTAGTGTCACCCCTTGTGACTGTACTATAGCGTTTTCTAAGCTGATTCTGTTCTATTCGCTCTGTTATCCAGAAAAAATGTTTCCCTCGTATGAGAGTTTTATATTGATTTTGTAATGGATCCTCCTGTTTGAATTTTATTATACCATCAATGTTTTGTTCACCCTCACGTGTAACACTGGTATGTGACATATATAAATTTTGCTATAAAAATATCATTGTCTATACCCCATTTTGTGTATTGTGGGGAATATGACACATATAGATCAAATAATATGCATGCACACTGTACAGTTGTAAGAATTATCCCTTGCGGGATTGTGTCCTTCCTGATTTTCCATTGCAATCCTTATGTCTACATGGCATAGAATTTTAAATGCCTATCTGTATATTATGACCACATGTGGGGTCTCCAGTGTTTCATGGATTATGTGTAGATATGTGGGTGTTTTGGCCAGTGTTTTTGTTAAATACGTGTAAATGTGTGGCCATAAAGCACCGTGTGGTGTGCCTGTTTTCCTATATGGTCCTGAGTTCGCTCTTTGCCGCGTATGTTTTAATTAGGCTTCTCTAGGCTTTTGCCCGGGTAAGTTTTAATTATTTTACCTTCAGGGTATACATGTTTGCACTGAGACATGTAACATGGTGTGTGATGCCCTTATTCACCTTCTAAGTGCTATTGCCCGACGGGATGATCGAGTTCGCCCTGTAATCACGGCGTAAGCCTCCGGCATCCATTGGGGTCGGTCCCCACTGACTTCCTTGGGCGTTTCCAGTAGGGTGAGTCTGGGCTTTGTTTCTATATGCCGGACCTTTGACGGATATGGTGTCCGCGTGCGTGGGGGTGTTAGCGTGCGCCCTGTTGTATTGCGATTGCCTGTAGGGGTGTATGCCCCTCCGTCTACCTGGCCTTTCGGGGTAGGAAGCAATGTTTTTTTTTACCTCCTTGTGTATTCCATTTATACGCAGGCGGTGTACAGTGAGTATCTGGAGGGGTGTATGTTCCTCTGTCTAGATAGCTCGTGGGGGTAGGAAGCAAAGTTTTCCTATTTCCCCGTGTACTTTGTGTATAGACGGGCGATGTGTGTTGAGGTGTGTGGACTGTGGACTGTATTTGGAGGGGTTGAAGTTAACACCCTTCTGTAAGTCTGGCCTGAGGGGATTGGTGCCAGTGTTCGCCTGGGTTCTGGCGATGTGGGTCGTGTAATTGTTTGTGTCTGCAGTGTATTGGAGGTTGGATCGGCAGGCTCCTGTTTTAGGGCCACGGCCTCCTCCTTCTCCCTCGCGGTGTGTATAGACATCTTCGCGAATGTCTGGGTAAGCTGTTCCATGTCTCTAACCATGTTTAAGTGCCTGCCCGCCGCCAGCTCGAAGATCGTGTTGCTAGCTTGGAGCTGTACAAACTCACCCCTTAGCTTAGCATATGCCCTCGCTAGCTCTCTGGCCTGGCCGGCTGACCGGGTATTCTGTGTCTGTCCCCTGTAGTGTTCCTCCCTCAGCTTATGATATTCCTGGCGCAGTGTATCGTGGTGTAAATGTAAGCGCCAGTGTGGTATGTTAAATTGTGTGTGAATTGTCCCTACTCTCGTCCTTATTTCATGCGCCTGTTTTCTTGTCCTCCGTGGGTCCGTATGTGCCTTCAGGATTGGCCTCTATTGCATTCGCAGGAACTCTTGCGTTTTACGCACGTGGTCCTGCTTTCTTGCAATTTTAGCGTGCCATGCAATGATAAATGTCTACGTTTCTCAGTATGGCTTAGCGGTGAAGTGAAGCCATGTTTGTTTAAAGGAGGTTGATGTGGTGTGTATGAGTGTTAGGGTATGAAATGTATAAGTGTATGCTGGGGGTCGTGTACTAATAATGTACTACGCTTAAAGAAAAAAATCCCTTAACCCGTAGCCCTTTATCTTTGTCGTGGAAATGGTTTCAACACTTAAATACCCTATGGGCTGGGTTGGGGGGGGGGGGGGGGTGCTAATAATGTATTACGCTCCTACAAAGAAAATCCCTCGCTTATTGCTCTTATAAAAATTTTCCCTAAATTATCCCTCTTAAAATTTTTCTTTTCACTCGCTTGGCTGTTCTAGGTTCCTTAGATAGATAACCTCGGAGTTTCTTGTATAAACCCCTTTCTAAACGGAGGTTACCCGCGCCGCACCAATTGTTCTGTACCCTTGCTGTAGGGGTGAGAACAGAGTGTGTAAATGTCTGAAGGGTGGCCTCCAACTTAGGGGCAGTGTGAGGTGTTGTTAAGACTGGGATTTTAAGAACGAAACGACGTTGGGGGTGTCGTAGCTGATCAAATAGGGATTAAGACGTAGCGAGGGTAGTAATCGAGCGAATGCACTCTGGATATGAGCTATTGCCTGCGGGCTGGTTCTGCGAGAAGCACTCTGCCTGCTTATTGCTGGCGCAACGAAACAGCTGAGGTGTGAGCGAGAGAGAGATAGTGGTAGCGCCTGACAAGGAGCTATTAGCTAATTCAGCGATACGCGGAACAATGTAATGTTATGTCATGATCAATTGAGGAACTAACTTTGGTTTCGTTATTAACTTCGTGAGCATGAGATAACCGTCAGCCGAGATGCTTCATATTACGTAAATGTCCAGCAATTCTCCGAATTACGGTTATCTCCCAGTTACGAAAGAGTGAAAATTGTCACATGTGTAGCGTAAGCAACTAAATCTTTTTCTGGCTGCATGTAGCATTTGTAAGGTAAGAAGGACCTTGGTAGATGACAAAAATCTTCAAAAATGATATTTTAGGCATTCAGGGCCAATTGCAATATAAAGCACAGGATCTTGTTAAAAATAACTGAATAAACATAAGAATGAGTATTAAATAACTCATAAATCAACATAATAATAATAATAATAATAATAATAATAATAATAATATCGTATGGCCTCGGGTGCCGGGTGCATGCTTTGTTATTTGACACCCAGAGTGTAGCTTGCATGACGAATTTCGTTGTTCCTTGAAGCACTATGAAAGTCAAGGAGGTTAGGTGTTAGATATCTAAGCTCCTTGAACACTATAGCGCTTTCTAGTAGAGAAATGAGGAACTTTGTGTTGGCGGAAACACCCGGGATTAAGTTTGCCATTGTGAACACGGCCTACTGAATTGAAATGGGTTCTTTGACATGCCAACATCGTATGACATGTGTATCGTATTTTTGGCACCTTTCAAAAATTACTTACCACGGCCAGGAGTGAACCTGCAAGCTTGGGGTTAGTAGATCGACACGATAACCACTCACCCACCGTGGCATGCTTTCTATTTACTGTCTATTATTTTCAACATGATACACCGTGAGAGAAAATGCCCACTTTTGCAGAGACCTCTGTAAATGTTTTCTCTTGTTGAGAGATACGCAGTCTTCATGTTGGTAGCACAGATAGATTTCAGTTTATTTTGTTCCTGTCAGGCGAACAGGAATGTTCACCATTGAGGTGAGACATTTTAGTCAAAAATTATCTTACTTTTTCAAAGAACCAACTGATTTTGTCTTTTGTGCATATTGTATTACTCGAAAACTTCGGGATAAAAATACATGAAACTTTTCTTGTGTAATATTATCTCATTGAGGAATAGAAATACTTGTAGAGTTGTTAATTCATTTGAGGGGCTTGAGACATCTTGGTCATCAGCCCCGTGTAGTTGGGAGTGTGTTGAAGCTGTCTGGCAACCTGTATTGCTGTGATGATTGTAGTTGTGTGTGTAGGCTACAGTGGCGGCTGGTGATTTTTCACTTGGTGGTGCCAGCATATTCAAAATTTGCAATAAAATCATTCAAAGTTGCAGGTACGGATAGTGCATATTTTATGCAATAAGTTATATGTTTAACATTATTTAACTGTGCTATTGTAGAAGACGTTTTGGAACTCGTGTAGTATACGTTGCCCGGCGCCATTAAAATCCGAAAAATTTTCTATAGATATGGCCAATGTTACTAATATACAGCAGTTGAATATTTCATCGCTAGAGAGTGTTACGGTATTTTTTCAGAGTGCCAACATTATTGTTTCCAGACCAATATTTTCATCCAGCCCAATGGTTTTCGTCTAGGCCAATAAAGGTTAGGTAGCCCGGCCCTGCGGGCCGCGTTAGGCTAATGGATAACACCCCTAGTTTTTGTCACGCACAGTGGGGTAGTCACGCATCAATAATCTTTAACCAGGCCAATGATTTTGCCTAGTAGTACAATCAGTAAGTTGGCAGCATTACGTAATCAAACATGGCGACGTGCTTTTTGATAAGTTTATTACTTGAAAGTTAAGGTTGACAATTTCCTTTTTTGGAAGTGTTTACGCGGTGTTTGTTAATGGCAAATGGCTTTAATAACGTGGCAGAGTAAATACAAACCATTTTCAGAGCGCTACTAAGTAAAATAACGCACTTTCGAAACGGACAACGTATACTACAGGAGAGCCGACGTTTTTAATTGAAGTGTCAGCTGAAGTGAATTGAGAAATTGCATAACTACTACAAATATTTTAGTCTCGGAATTTTTCGCCAAAACAAAAGTTCTTCCTTTCTCTACTAGAAAGCGCTAAAGTGTCAAGGAGGTTAGATATCTAAGCTCCAAGGAACAACAAAAATTCGACAAGCAAGCTGCCCTTTGGGTGTCAAACAACAACGCTTTCACCTGGCACCGAGGCCATACGATATTATATCATACACATATTTTGATCCATATGCATTTTAAATAAAAACAACTTTTAAGAATTATAATTGAACAAACCTCTCAGAAAAATAATTTGAAGAAAACAACATATGCTAGGCCTACTCATCAAAAATATTTGTTCCAAAACCTCGATCGACACCTTCATTTTAATTAATAAGAGCGGTCCTATCGCTAAATGGAGATTGTAACAACTCACTTATTTTATTCATTGTTACACTTCCGAAAGGTGACACAGAGCTCATTGAGATTCCTACGGCTTCGTACGTTGCGCTCGAGCTATGCGATCTTCAAACATGAAACAAATCAAATTTTATTAAGGAACCTAGCTTGCATGTATCGATTCCAAAAGCACACTTATTAGATTAAAACGGTGTTTATATGGTCAATGCCGCATTATGCTATGCAAGTTTATGTAACATGTCTATATAGGAAAAAAATAAGCATGGCTATTGCTAACACACACGTGACCACAGCCTCTTTGTCGCAATTTCAGTTGCTGTCTCAAAATAAATAGGTGAGATGAAATGAACACGATGACCTACCTCTAAGACAACCTTACTTATCGTACATACGGATTGATTGGAAAGGATATCCCCTGCATCTAATATAAATGAACACAAAAGCTATTTAACGACGGACACTATTCATACACATTTGCAGTCAAACTTGAGAATTTGTGTTTACGCTTGGGACGTGAAACTGTGCCGCCAAATTAAATTAACGAAACACAGTAAAACTCGTTGAAAAATTCCGAATTTTTACATTACAAAGAGAGAACAAATAATCCCCGTCATCAATATGAGCCTATAAAAGTTGCTAAATGTCAAACAATAAAGAACTAAAACTATTTTGTGGTTTGAATTTATTTAATAGTCAAGACACAGTGATATATCGTCAAGCTGGTACCACTGAAGGTGTTCTGCCATATGCTGTACTCTAGTGGTTGAAATATAAAGCAGTTCAGCAGTTCTAACGTGTATGTAATGTTTGCTTGTACCTGTGACGTGCTGCTATCTCGTGGATATAATTGAAGCTCTGCGTCACGAGGCCGTTGGCTCTACCTCAGGGTAATATGCGTCTCAACACAACACAAACAAACTCAAGCCAAACTAGTCCTTATTGCAGTACAGTGTCTGATGCGGTCTGATGTTCGTAGGTAGTGCCGGTTGGCTCTGGCTCAGTAATTCAATAAAGCGCCACCAGAACGCATGTCAGTTTGCGCGCTCGTTCAAATAGTGCAGAATATGTATACAATTTCCTCAAAATGTAAATGTAATATAAACTGTTCTTGAGAGGAAAAAGTCACATATTCTCTCTTCATTACACTGGTGGTGCCATGGCACACGGGCACCACCTCAGGAGCCGCCCCTGGTAGGCTAAATGTATCAGGGAAAGGGATGGCGTAGACGCTCCGGGACTTGAACTAAGGCACTATCCCGTCAATTTCCTGTAGCGAGTGTGGCAAAATCCGGGGAAAAACCACACTCAGGATAACTGCTGTCAGCACCGGGATTCGAACCTACGATATCCGTAATTACCGCAGCTGCCCTCGCGGTCATGGTGTACGTTTGACGAGCGCGGCTACGCCGCGGGTCGAAATGCTTGTAAAATTTGGCTTGAGTAACTATAACCCCGCCCCCATTGGTCGATCCTGGCTACGCTACTGCAACAGATGTAGGTGCACCAGGATACATTACCTTCTACAGCCATCTCACCACAATTTTCTTGAATTTTTGTGGCAAGTCCTCTTACGTGACTATCACTGTAGATCCGGACTGTAGGCTTGCCAGCTCTAGAAGAATCGGTACCAACTTTTTTAGTGGGGCTGGGTTGAACTTCCTCGTACGGTACCTATCATCCACAACCTGTTGGATGTGTCTCTGCAGGTCGCTGCTCCGTCACACAATGCGTAGGCCTAGGCCTAATTTTTACAACATCACTCCCCGTGTTTCATGTTTTAATTGATTTTCTAAATTCACCATGCTATCTAACAACTTATAATTGTCATCCTGTAACAATCTAATCACCTCAACCTTCGTTAAAAGTTCCGCCTGAAGCTGTTCAATGATGTCAAATTCCGTGGTCGGCATTTGGCTTGTAAACAAATCCAAGCTGTCTTCCCAAGCGTCGCAACACGACCACATTTCATGATTTACCGAGCAAGTATCGTCTGATAAACACGACAAATGATACCAAATTTGGTTGGCACTTGACACACTGAATACCATTCTTTACACGCTTCTTGTTTAAACCACACTTTATACCGTTAGGCTATATTTGCTGCGGCAAGATGGCGTCACATTGAAAGTGTAGTGAAATAGCAGCTAGTGTAAATATTTGATAAAAGTGGTAAAATATTATAACAGAGGTTTAAAATCTATAAAGTCACTTTCCTTAGGTGAAGTAAAATACGGAATATTGATAGTATTTAGAAATTCTTAATGATAATTTAATAAACTTAAACTAAGTTGTGGGAACGTGTATCCAAAGATTCGGCGACTTCTTCAATCACTGTTTGAACCAACTAGAGCAGTGGTGCTTTTACGAGATTTCACCCGATTGGAAGATATACGTATTTCATATTCTTATTTATCAGTAGCTAATTAAATTAATTCCTTTAGGTACCGTAGTAATAATTAAAATAAATTTAGTGTAATTTGGTGTAAATATCCAGGCTAACTTAGATCTCTAGTACGACGTCAGTAAACAGAGTTAGTATCTCGTCAGGTAGTGTAACCGTTACGGACTTATGCTCGTCGTGAAAAATAAGAAAAAATGCAAATAAAATCATCACAAGCTGTCAGGTAAAATTGAATGAGGAGAAAAGTGAACCCGATTGTCGTAATGTAGACCTACCGGTACCGTCATGCGAATGTCATAACCTGAGAAACGAACTGTCCTCAAAAGATGAAATTATAAAGCTGTTAAAGGAAGATATTGCTAAGTTAATGGAAGAGTTGAATAAATTAAAAGGAAACAGAGAAGGAAGCAAGGAAACTTAGTCGACAGTGGTTGCTGGTAGTGTAAGATTGAATAAGCCTAGGCCTAAAAATGGAGTAACTGAAATACCCGTCTCAAATTCATTTGGAGCGCTCGTCGAGGAAAATGATGACTTTCTTCAAGAAGAAAAGAAAGTGATAAAGAGAAAATCCAGGAAGATGCGGATATTTGCGGATAGTCACGAGCGAGATATAGCAGCAAGCGTACTGGAGAAAAGCGGAGAAATGGAGGTCACTTCGACAGTAAAACAAGGAGCTCCAATTGCAGCGGTCACGGACGGGACGGTCGGAGAGCATGCGTTCCTAACTTTAAATGATTATGCAGTTAACATCGCTGGAGCAAACGACGTCTACAGAAACGAGAGTAAAAAGGTACTCTAAGATTTAAAGGGTACATTGCCGTCTATCCATAACACAAATGTAATTATTGTAAACATTCCGCAGAGATATGACTTAATTCCCAAATCATGTGTAAATGTAGAAATAGAGGCTACAAATGGGAAAATTAATAAAATTTGTAAGAGTTTTCCAAATGTCCAAATTATAGATGTAAGTAAATTAGACAGGAAATTCCACACTCGGCATGGCCTACACTTAAATAGATTAGGAAAAGAGTATCGTAGTTATGAAATCTGCAAAATTGTAAATTCAAATGTTAAGAATAGTTCAACAGTAATATCTTTAGAGTGGAAGCAGGGAAACTGGTAAAAGAAGCTAATCGTGAGGTTTGGCGTTCAGATGAATATCTTTTGATTTCAAATTTAACTGAGTGTAACAATGGTATTTCGGATTTGTCTAGCAACAATAATTACAATTATGATAATAATAATATAAATAAATCACCAACACAAGCTTGCAAAATTAACAAATTTTAAATTTACCACCAGAATGTTCAGTCTCTCTATAATAAAATTGATTACATAAATCTAATGCTTAAAAAATGAACTTAAAGACATCTCAGCACTATGTATTTCACAACATTGGCTGAAAGAGGAACAACTCGAATTAATTCAATTCCCAGGGTTTATGCTCGCTAGTAAATACTCTAGATCTAATATTAGCCATGGTGGTACTTGTATCTTCTTAAGAAAAAAATTAGATCATGAACAGTTAACAGCTTATGATTATCTAATTATGGAACGGGATTTTGAATTAACTGCCGTAAAAATAGAGCAGTTTATGTTAATAATTGTATGCGTATACCGTTCTCCGTCAGGAAATTTTCTTTTATTTATAGATACATTAGAATTTTTATCCAATAACATAAGCAAAGTACATTTGGATATAATAATTTCCGGGGATATAAATGTAGATTTCTTAAAATGTGATAGAAATTGTGAATTATTAACACAGTTACTAATTTCCTATGGACTAAAACCTACAATAAATACCCCAACAAGAATAACAAAATTTTGTAAAACCACTCCTGATCAAATTTTTATAAATACAGATAAATATCACCATTCAATAGAAGACTATTGCCCGGGTTTTTGCCCACCATGGACAAACACTGAGTTTTGAAGTACCTGAAAAAAAATCAAAGTGCTAGTCATTCACTGAAGCAAATGTTACATATTTCAATGACTTATTAAATAAGGAAACATGGTCAGAAATGCATAAACTAGAAAATGTAAATTATAAGTTTAATGCATTTAAAAGTACACTAAAACATTATTTTGAATCAGCAATCCCCTTTATACAAAGAACTATTCAAATAACAAAACTGGCAATTGGATAACCACAGAGATTATAAATTCAAGTGAATAGAAAGAAATTTCTACACAAGTTATATAAACAATACCACACAACACCTGAATTCAATGTATACTTAAAAAAATACACAAGCATATTAAGTAAGGCAATAAGACTAGCAAAGAAAATGCATAATGATAATTTTATTTCCAAATCATCATCTAATAATAATAATAATAATAATAATAATAATAATAATAATAATAATAATAATAAAGGTAAAACTGGTAAACGTGTAATAAAAACAGTTCCCAACCTTGGCACAGGATTCATCGTCAGTAGGAAGATTTTGGATTCAATAATTGGCTTCAACTCGCCTAGCAGTCGAGTTTCAACTCTCTCCTTCCGGAGCACAAACAAAGTTTATACTGTTGTGAATGTCCATGCGCCAATCAATCAAGCGAATAAGAGAGACCCGGAAGGAACGGATAGATTCTGGGAAGACCTTGAAGATGTTCTCTGTAAGATTCCAGACAAACACACGATTATGCTTCTTGGAGATTTCAATGCACAGCTGGGTAAGGAAAGAAAGTTCCAAAACATTATCGGAAACTATCCAGCTCACCAGAGAACAAATCGCAATGGTGAGAGGCTCGTAGAACTATGTAAGGCTTTCAATCTTGTAATAAAATCCACAGCGTTCAAACACCTTCCGAGAAAACAGAAGACTTGGACATCTCCGAATCCAAATCTCGGCGAATTTCAAATTGATCACGTCGCTATTGCACGTAAAGCTCAGAGAGAAATACAGAATGTGAAGGTTCTAAGAAATGCCAATCTAGATTCGGATCACTATCTATCCAAAATCAAAGTTAAGCTGATTCCGAGAAACACCAGAAAGGCCGTCTTAAAAAAGATCAATCGATTTGATACGGAAAAACTACGATTGTGCCCTAAATTTACTCAAAAACTAGAATCTTGGAATCCCGAAAACTGGGATGAACTACAACAGGCCTTGGTCACAACAGCACAGGAGACAGTTCCACTGACGAAGTCAAAGAAACATGCGTGGTGGAATAATGCATGTGATTCAGTGGTAAAGCAAAGACAACTTGCCTGGCAGAAATGGAACTCGGGAAAGAACCAAGAAAATTGGGAAAACTTCGTGAACGAGAGACAACGCGCTGCAAAAATCATCCGCAATGTAAAACGTGCCTACAACAAGGGCCAACTAACTCAAATTGAGCTAGACTTTCAGAGGAACAACACAAGGGACTTCTACAGAACCTTCAAACGCAATCTAAGCAAATACAATCCTCCGAGTCTACAGTTCAAAGACTCAAATGGGAGACTAGCTTACAGTGAGAGAGAAAATTGCCAGATTCTAGCGAAATACTTTGAATCCCTCCTTAATTGTGAGACTCCCAAATCCACTTTCTCATTTGAAGACAACGTACAAGTCCACCCAGATTCATCCCCTCCAACGAAAGAAGAAATCAAACAGATTATCCAGTCACTTAAGAACAACAAGGCACCAGGTGAGGACTCGATAATCGCCGAATTGTGGAAGTATGCTGGTGAAAAGATGATTGATAAATTGACTGACATTATCAAGGAGATTTGGGAAACTGAGAAACTTCCACGTGACTGGACTTCTGCCTTGATTCATCCCCTGCATAAGAAAGGTGACAAAACGGACGTTAACAACTACCGCGGCATTTCCCTCCTACTGATAACTTACAAAATTATTTCAAAAGCTCTGCAGATTAGGGCAGAACAACAACTTGATCCACAATTAGGAGAGTACCAAGGAGGGTTCAGGAAAGAGCGCTCATGTGCAGAACAAATTATGAATCTGAAATCCATCCTTTTCTATCTGAAGCAAAGGAACAAGAAATTTGTGGTAACCTTCGTCGACTTCAAGAAGGCCTATGATTCGATTGATAGAATAGCTCTTATTCAAATTCTAAAGGAATTTGGATTGTATAATAAAACCAGGGCAATCATTCAACAGACCTTAGCTAACACCACCTCCAGAGTCAAGTTCAGAGGAGAAATTTCGGACTCTTTCGAAATTAAGACAGGAGTTAGGCAGGGAGATGGGCTTTCACCCCTGCTCTTCAACTGTGCACTGGAAAAGGTCATCCGCGAGTGGCGCAAAGAAATGAACGATGGGGTCCAAAATGGAGTACGACTGGGTTACAAGAACATGAACCTTTCTATTGATTGCCTCGCTTTTGCAGATGATCTTGCAATTTTCTCCGACTCTTTAGACATGGCCACAAAACAAATTAACCAGCTGCAGGTACAGGCAACAAAAGTTGGTCTTCAGATCTCTTTGGAGAAAACACACTTCATAACTAACATCAAGCCAGCACCAAGGGAGCTAAAAGTAAACCAGGGGAAAATCAAACGGACAGATAAGTGTAAATATCTTGGCGAGTGGATAGAACCCAACGTATGTGAGAAAGAAACCTTCACTTCGCGCATGAACAAAATGGAAATGGCGTACCAACTCACCAAGGACGTTTACAACAAAAAGTCAATATCCCTGAACGCAAAACTTAGGCATTATTGCACTGTCATACGACCAGAGGCTCTGTACGCAGCGGAATGCCTCACCATGAACAAGAAAGGCCTGGTAGAAAAATTGGAGATCAAGGAAAGAAAGATCTTGAGGAAAATTCTTGGCCCGATTAAAGACAACGGTGAATATAGACGACGGCATAACTATGAGCTGTATATTCATGTCCAGAAGATCTCTGATGTAATGAGGAAAAGGAGGATTGCATTTTATGGCCACTTGCTTAGAATGAAACCCACACGATTGACAAACCGGATCTTTAACTATTTTAAAAATAAGAAGACCAAGCCAGCCTGGTTCGAAGAGGTGGAAAGTGACCTGCAAGAGATGGAAATTACCTGTGAGGATATTCAAGAACGCAATCCCCTCAGGAAGAAACTACACGACCACCAGGGTTTTCAAGAAAAACCGAAGTTGAAGACGGGAAAGATGTGGACGGAAGAAAGAAAAGAGCAACACCGGCAACGTATGAAGGAACACTGGGCAAACATCAAAGCCCAGAGAAGCCAGTTGAAATAACGTGGTCCTTAGTTGGCCGATACGATTAAAGAAAGAATAATAATAATAATAATAATATCGTATGGCTTCGGGTGCCGGTGCAAGCTTTGTAATTTGACACCCAGAGGGTAGCTTGCATGTCGATTTTCGTTGTTCCTTGACTCACTATGAAAGTCTAGGATTTAGATATCTAAGCTCCTTGAACACCATAGCGCTTTCTAGTAGAGAAATGAGGAACTTTGTGTTGGCGGAAACTCCCGAGATTAAGTTTGCCATTATGAACCCGGCCTACTGAATTGAAATGGGTTCTTTGACATGCCAGCATCGTATGACATGCGTGTCGTATTTTTGCCGCCTTTCAAGAATCACTTACCACGGCCAGGAGCGAACCTGCAATCTTGGGGTTAGTAGACCGACACGCTATCCACTCACCCACCGTGGCAAGCAAGTCATCTAATAAAAACAGGGCTATGTGGTCCGTGATAAAGAACCTGGAAAATCTGCTAAAATACAAAGGAACATTACAATGATATGCAATAATAAAGTGATAAATAATCCAGAGGAAATAGCAAACAATTTTAATGACTATTTTCAGGAAATCCCACAAAAAATATTAAATAAATCACAGGTAAATACACCAAATTCTAATAAAAAAATATGCAGTGATTCTTTATTATATAAATCATGCCAGAAGTGAAGAGGTAAGAATAGTTATAAAAGAGCAAAAAAATTAATTCTGAGCTGGCTTTGATGGCAACCCTTATGCAATTTTAAAGAAATGTGCAGAAAATATAATAAATCCATTTACGCACTTAATAAACAGTTCAATTCACTCAGGAACTTACCCGGATATTTTGAAGTTATCAAAAGTAATTCCAGTGCACAAAAACGGTTCAAAAGATGAATTAGATAACTATCGTCCAAATACCTTACCAACTGGTATTGCAAAAATTTTGGAAAAAATCATGTATAAGAGACTGATAAGTTTTATAGAAAAAAAACTCACACTCACAACATGGATTCAGAACGGAAAAATCTACACAGACAGCAATTTATGAATGTTTAGTAATAGTATACTGGAATTAATTGACAATAAAGAACATGCAACTGGCCTATTCTTGGATTTATCGAAAGCATTTGATGTTGTTGACCATAAAATCCTCCTTACAAAACTAAATCAATGTGGTATTAGAGGTATAGCTAATAAATGGATAGAGTCTTACTTAACAAGGCGTAAACAAATAGTAAGCTTGAGACACAAGGATGATGGAACCAGATTACTTAATGAAACATTGTCCAATGAGGGTATTAATACATTTGGAGTACCCCAGGGATCGGTTTTGGGCCCACTACTCTTTCTTCTATATATCAATGATATAACACAGAACGTTGATTCTTATAAGTAAATTTTGTTTGCGGATGATACAACACTCGTAATAAAAGGTGAAACTGAACAGGTCATACAGCAGTCTGCTGACTCCATTACAGAAGAGTTAACCAATTGGTCACAAGATAATCGCCTCATAATAAACTATAAAAAACTGTATCTCTAATTTTCCACACTATACAGAATCGATAAAGGAAAAACGGCAAATGATCCGCCAGATATATAGAAGGAGATCCACCTGGCTTGGCCACAGGTTACGACATGGTGGCCTGATGACCGACATACTAGAAGGCAAAATACCTGGAAAACGCCCTCGCGAGAGGCCACGGAAAACTTTAATGAGACCTTTCTTAGATAGCTCTGGCCTACGAAGTTATGAAGTGGTCAAAAGGACAGCACAAGACCGAACAACGTGGAAAAGACTCATTGTAGGGGCAGACCAGTCGCTTGACTGAAAAACATGATGATGATGACAGAATAGGAATCCTGCGACGCCCAATACAACATTAAATGGTCATGAAATTGAAAATAAATCAGAAACAAAGTTTTTAGGACTATGGATACAACATGACTTGAAATGGAATAAACATATACAATATCTGAATACAAAACTGAACTCAATGTGCTTTGCTTTACGTATTTTGAAAACTTGCACAAGCATGCACACATTAAGAAATACTTATTTTGCGTATTTCCATTCATACTTAAGATATGGGTCATATTTTGGGGTTTGTCACCAGATGTACTAAGCACGTTTAGGATACAAAAGAGAGCGATTAGAATTATGGCAAATGTAAACACTAGAGAATCATGTAGACCTCTGTTAAAGATTTAAACATTCTCCCACTGCCCTGCATTCATATCTTTGAAAGTATTATCTTTTTTAAAAAGAATTTAATTGATAAATCCGTTTTTCTTAAAACAAACAATGATGTTCATAGGCATAACACAAGACAAAATCAAGACATTCATATTTTATACACACACAAGCATATATCAAAAAGGTACTTTTCACACAGGAGTTAAATTATACAATAAACTACCCCAGTATATAAAATTTGCCCCAAAAATAAAAACGTTTGAAAGAATGTTGAAAGCTTAACTGCAGTGCCATTGTTTTTACTCTGTAGTTGAATATCTTAGCGTATAGGAGCGATAAATTCTATAATTATATTTTACTTTTCTATTTTAATTGTAAGACCTATCTGTAAGTTGTTGTATTTATAGAATGAAGTTTTCATATTGTGATAATAGAGTAAGGTGTAAATAGTTGTCCAATAAGTTTGTATCTCTTAAGATCTGTTATTATAATAAGTTCTAAATAGTTATTGTATTAGTAATAATACCTGTAAGTTCTTTTATTTTATAGATGTAATTTCTGACGTGACCTATATCAAGAATGTATTGTATACTTGTAATTGATGAAATGGATAAATACAAATTAACCTAATCTAATATGAAACAAGGAGTTATCCACAGAAACATCCCTCATGGTCGCCATCTTTGTTGTGCTGAGTACGATAGTGTCATTCACGACACAGCTAATGCCTGGGAATACCCTTGAAAGGGGCACTCGTAGGGCCATTGCTACTGCACTATCTCAGTGAGGAAAGGGATGATAAACTTAGCCTATACTTACTTAAATGTTATTTCCACATGAGCTACAACCACCGGCAACTCATTTATTGGAGTTATTTAAAATGAGATCCAACAAACGGTTCTTTACAGAACCAACTTTAACAATCATTTCTGTTAACATTGAAGGCATACCATCTTGTAAAGAACAACTTTTGTACGAACTTTGTCGCGACAAGCAGTGCGGTGTTCTATGTGTTCAGGAAACACACAGAGATATGATGCAGAAACGCCCATCTGTTCCTGGAATGAAACTGATTGCTGAAATATCACACGCTCCATATGGAAGTGCTATTTTTGCAGAGCCGAATTTGGAAGTCAGATCAAACAATATTGAAATTATCACCGTGGAGCTAAGTAACTGTATAATCACCTCAGTTTATAAACCACCTGCAGCAGAACTTTCCTTCATTCCACCCCAAAACTTTGATAAAAGTAGAGCCTCCATTGTTATAGGTGATTTCAACAACCACAGTCATGTATGGGGTTACGGACATGAGGACAAAAATGGTGAGGCAGTCCTTTCGTGGGCTGAAAATGTTCAACTCGCCCTCATCCATGACAGCAAACTCTCCCCTTCTTTTAATAGTGGAAGATGGGGACGAGGCTATAATCCAGACCTCCTCTTTGTGCATACATGTACCAAAGCTGTATGTCTACCAATACCTAACACTCAGCACAGGCCCATCATGTGCCAAATTTTGCCTTCAATAAGACCTCAAGAAGTTCGATTTAGGCGAAGATACAACTTTAAGAAGGCTGAATGGACAAGATTTTCCAACATTTTGGATGAGAAAATACTGAACATCGCTCCTGTCCCTGAAGAGTACGACAAGTTTGTAGACATTGTCCAAACCTCCTCAAGGCCATCAATTCCAAGAGGCTGCAGAACCAATTTTATCAAAGGCATTAAACCTGAAACGGCCACTCTGCTTGAGGAATATTATAAGTATGAACATGATCCTTTTAGCGAAGAAACATCAATCATTGCACAAAGCGTTCTTTCCTCAGTATCAATGGCGAAAAGGGATGAGTGGATACAATTAATGGCAGACTGTGACATGAGCAAGAGTAGCCAGAAGGCATGGAGACTATTACGACATCTCAGTAATGATAACACTCAAGCCAGCACATTTGCTAATATAAAGGCAGATCAAATTGCCCACCAGCTGCTAGTTAATGGTAAACTAACCCGATCTAGAAAACTAGATTAAAAAAAACAAATAGCACAGCAGTACAGCCAAGAGAGCAACATCCTATCTTCATCATTTACTGAAGCCGAACTGGAATTAGCACTGAGGAAGTGCAAATTGGGAAAAGCAGCTGGACTAGACAATATTCGAGTAGAGCAGATCAAGAATTTTGGTCCTGTTATGAGGCGATTGGAATTAACGAACAATTGTGTCCAAGAATGCAAGATTCCCAAAATCTGGCGAAAGGCTAGAGTCATTGCAATCCCTAAACCGGGCAAAGATAGGTTGGATCCCAAAAGCTATCGGCCTATCTCCTTGCTCTGTCACCTGTACAAGGTCCTAGAAAGGCTCATCCTTCAGAGACATATTGGAAAAGTGGAGCCATTTCTTATACCACAGCAAGCTGGACTTCGAGAAGGGAAAAGTTTCACATCACAGGTATTAAACTTGACACAGTACATTGAAAATTGTATGACGTCACCAAAGAATTCCATCTAGTAAGCAACATTAGAAATATTCTCCAAAACCGAAGATTTTTTGTGGAATTCCAGGGCAAAGAATCAGATGGAGAACACAGAAGAATGGGTTACCGCAAGGCAGTGTGCTCGCACCACTATTATTCAACATCTATACTAATGATCAGCCTTTACCTGAAGGTACCCAGAGTTTTGTCCATGCTGATGACTGTGCAGTCACTGCTCTGGCCAACTGCTTTGAAAATGTAGAACAGACTTTGACTAAGACCTTGGAAGAATTTACTAGCTACTACAGTGACAATCCCCTGAAGCCAAATCCTGCCAAAACTCAGAGTTGTGTATTTCACCTCAATAACTAAAAAGCAGCTAAAACCCTACAAATCACTTGGGAAGGAATCCCTCTTCAGCATTGTCCGACTCCAAAATATCTGGGAATAACTCTGGATCGTACGCTTACGTATAAGAAGCACTGTCTAAACTTGAAGCAAAAAGTGACTGCCAGAAACAACATCGTGCGGAAACTGAGAGGCACCACCTGGAGAGCTCATCCATGTACTCTGAGAACAAGCGCGCTAGCATTGTGTTACTCCACTGCTGAATATGCATGTTCGGTGTGGCACAAGTCCAGCCATACCAGAAACATAGATGTGGTATTAAATGACACAAAGCTATGGGACATGCTGCTCTTTCAGGGTTAAGTTCAAAGCTAGGAAGGAAGGTACTGTATGGCGTTGGCGACAGGAAATGAGGGATGACCAAAAGAAAAAAGACCTACACCCTTAGATAAACTTCACTGTCTCGCTGGTATAGCACCACCTGAAATCCGACGTGAGGTTGCTGCTAGATATGAGAAAAGCAAGGCTATGACTATGGAAGCTCACCCTTTGTATGCTTGTCAGCCAGCACATCCTAGGCTAAAATCAAGAAATAGCTTCTTGAAAACCACTGAGGCTCTTCAAGGAACATCACAGCAAGCAAGAATCTCAACGTGGCGGGAAAAATGTCAAAATTTGAGAGAATGGGTGGTCCCAAAGGAAGAGCTTCCCCCTGGACATTCAGAAAACTGGACAACATGGAAGGCTCTTAATCGGCTATGCTCCAGTACCACGAGATGCAAGACCAACCAGCAGAAATGGGGCTTTCCTCTGGAATCAGTTCACTGCGAGTGTGGTACTACTGTGTCCTGTGCTTCTCCAGACACTTGCACCATTAAAGACTTAATGAGAGCAACCTCAAATGCACTTGTCGTAGCAAATTATTGGTCAACCAGTGTATAATATTTATCTTGTTTAATTTGGCTATGTTTACTTTGTACTTCTGACACGATAAAATAATAAATAAATATTTTTCTCCTCACCTTGTATAGTATAGCTAAGCGTGGTGAATTTTAGCATTTTGATTTGAACATTTAGCATTTTGTAGTAGCTTATTTATACCCTCGTAATTTAGCATTTTATAGCATTTTGAAGAAAAACATATAAATTGGGTCTAATCTAATAAATGAGTAATGTCTCTTGAAATGACATTAATGTAAAATTAAAATCACATTTGTAAAATGTTAAAAGTAAGATAAAATGGGTAAAGTAAGTTTTATATTTATTTTAAAATAGCTATACCCGGTGTGCATTCCAATTCCAATCAAGCAAGTGTTGGCATTCTAACTTTGTGCTTTGAAGTGCTTTTGGATACACAATATTCTTTTTTAATTTTTCCATTAACTGCCTCTAAACTTTTGTAAAATGTATTTACTAATTCAGAAACTTTCGTGGGAGCGTGCACAACAACTCACCAAAGTTTCATCGTATTCGGATGAATGGTATATGAACGCATACGGGACATAGTTGAAAAGATTCGCGCGCCGTCTCCCATTTGTTGAATCTACTTGTGCGCTACCTATTGTAATATGGATTTACTAAGTCAGAAACCTTCACGGGAGTTTACACAACAACTCACAAAAGTTTCATCGCAATCGGATGAATGGTATATAAACGCATACGGGATTTTGTTGAAACGATTCGTGCGCTGTCAATCATTTGTTGAATCTACTCGTGCGCTACCAACATTGTGAAATGGATTTACTAAGCCAGAAATCTTCACGGAGTGTTTACAACAACTCATCAAAGTTTCATCGCAATCGGATGAATGGTATATGAACGCATACGGGAGTTCCGGTAAACAATTCGCACACCTTCACTCATTTGTTGAATCTACTCGTGCACTACTTATGGTAAAATGGATATACTAAGTTAGAAACCTTTGCGAGAGTGGGAACAACAATTCACCAAAATTTCATCGCAATGGGATGAATGGTAACTTATATGAACGCATGTGGGACTTTGTTGAAATGAATCGTGCTCCAACACTCATTTGTTGAACTACTCGGGTGCTATCTATTGTAAATTGGATTTAATATGCCTATAACTAAAGCCTCCGTGGCTTAGGCGGCAGCACGCCGGCCTCTCACCGCTGGGTCCGTGGTTCAAACCCCGGTCACTCCATGTGAGATCTGTGCTGGACAAAACGGAGGCAGACAGGTTTTTCTCCGGGTACTCCGGTTTTCCCTGTCAAAATTTCATTCCAGAAACACTCTCCACTATCATTTCATTCCGTCTGTCATTCATTTAACCATTGCCCCAGGGGAGTGCGTCAGGCCTCGGCAGCCGGCACAGTTCATATCCTCGCCGCTAGATGGGGGCTTCATTCATTCCATTCCTGACCCGGTCGGAGACTGGAAGCAGGCTGTGGATTTTCATTTTCATGCCTATAACCATCCCAACAACTCACAACTCACCAAAATTTGATCGCAATCGGATGAATGGTATATGAACGCATAGAAGACGAACAAACAAACATTCATTTAGATTAATTAGGTTCAGGTGACACAGAGGAAGTAAGAGCAACTGGCACAGGCTGAACCACAGCAAAGAAAAATAAATTACAATGATGCAAACTCAGAATAATAAAGGGAAATTACATGTTATCAACTTAATTCTTTGTTTCAGTATCCTCCGAAAGAGGATAGGTTCATGCAAGGTAACATGAATCAATAACACTGTTGAATGGAATAATAGAACTACCTCTACATTTTGTTCTGTTACTTGTGTTTACTGATGTAAAAAAAATCCCTGCATTTGATTCTCTGCCCGCTGTTTTATAGTTATTTTCGATCTCACAACTTGAGCGCTTGTTGACTTGACCTACGCGGAGGGAATGAAAGCGACAGGTAAGCAAAGAGTTGCAGGAAGAATTACTTTCCCCTTTTTATACTGATGATCAAGCCATCATATAAGCCTACAAACAAACTCCTCACTTGAAGTTTCCAGAATAATAGAAAGAGAAATGAAGAAGAAAAAAAGAAAGAAGTGGTTTACAGGTCGTGATAAATGAAAATGTCTTCACACTTAATCGCAGTTAATTGGTGAGGTGTGTCTGTACCAACTGACGAGCCCAACGGCACACTGGGGCGAAACGCTGGCATTTTATGTTTCAGTTGACCGGACCAATTTTATCATATTAATTGATAATGTATACGGTACCTATGTTTACCATTTTGATATGATAAAGATTGATCCATATTGACTATTTGTATTTTTTTAAAATTCCCATTGTCTATACTATAGATGGTGTTTATTAGTATTTAACATACTGTACATGTTTCAGTATTCAGAGGACACCCGTTATGGAGTGATTCAATTTTAGTAAAGCTGCTAAACCGACAGTAGTGGCAGCATTTGGTCATGGGGCCAAGCTCTCTGCTGACTCGGTAGACGCGTGGGTTCGAGCCCCTCGGCTGTCCTTGAAATGGTTTTCCGTGGTTTCCCCATTTTCAACACCAGGCAAATGCTGGGACGGTACCTACTGACAGGCCACGGCCGCTTCCTTCCACATCCTTGCCCAATTTCATTCTTCTTCATCCATTCCATCTGTCATTCTGACGCGCAGGTCGCCCACGGGCGACGACTTGAAAGACCTGCACTCGGCCTCTCTGGAGACTACACGAAAAAAAAAGTATTCAGTGATACGTTATTTAGCGTTTAACATTAATAAATAAAATATTAACAACTCATATGGACCCTATACTGTGATCGAACGCAGTGATATTGAACTCCAATGACACAGTCTAGAAACAACAACCTCGACGTTTTTGAAAATTTTTAAATTTAAGTAGGCCTATTTGAATTTTTATTTTCATTAAAATTATTGTAAGGATATCCATTTAATTAATGTTAAACGCTGAAGAAGGCAGGCCTATCACTGAATGCTGAAATTATATAATGATAATAAACACCATCTATAGTATTTACAAGGCATATTCAATAACATAAAATAATAAATGTATACATAAGACATTCCACAACAGATTTGAAGCACCCATTACTCTCTCTTAATGATGCATCTTCACTGGCTTTGTGTCTCCTTGACCTACATGCATATGGATTGGGCCGTTGAAGATTGGAAGAGGTCGGTGCAATGAATTAAGTGTTTTGCTATATCAAGTCAACAGGAGTGTGCAAGTATGTCATCAAAATCACTAGGATATGATCCCTTCCTGTATAGGCTGATGCGTGAGGTTGTATGATGTTGAGATGCTTCTATTGCCATGGAATGGGAGTTCAGTGCCCACTATGTGAACAATAACAGTTGCAGGCTGAATCTGCTGTAGAACAACAGAATTGTCTGCAAGGATCTTACATTGGTCGGTCTTTAACAACCAAGTAAATTGAAATCCATCGCCATTATTTTCACTCATACACCTTTGATTTGAATTTGTTATTGCTATAACCTCCCCTCACATTTTACACTTTCTATTTTCACATGTGTTTTGTTCCAGTTATTCACTATACCTACTTGTCTAGATACAGTACTTTCACATGTACAGTTGTCCTCTCACTCATCCATTTTTTTATTGATCATATAGGTCCATTTCCATGATGATGCTAAAAGGCAAAGTTGAAGTTACTTACAAATTGTATCTACTGGTTTTTATATGATGCAGTTCCATGAAGTATCATCAGTCATAACATCAGTGTTAGCCTGTGTACAAAGACTGAATTAAGTTCTTTTCCATACATCAAAACTCAAACTATCAACTGTAAATGGTTTTAATAAGCAATATTTTGTTGTTATATCTTTCTAAAATGACTCACTGAACTTGATGGTAATTGTTCACAGGAAGAGGAGGAACAAGAAGAGACACCACTTTCGGAAGATATTGAGTCATCCAGCATGCAGACAGTAACTCAATCTACACAGCAGCCTCCTATAGAACCAGTTGCTTCCATAGGAGATACTGTCATGAACCAACAAAAAGAAGTCAAGGTAATAACCTACTGAGGTTTATCTCCAAACCAAAATTTTAGTGCGATTCCATTTTTGCCTGCCTCAGGATTTATAGCAGGAGACTCCAAACATTAATTGTCATATGAAAAGATTTGCCATCCCCTTGCACATTTTCAAATATGTAGGCTACATATTTTTGCAACTTCCAAATAATTGTGTTATACATTCTGAGAACTAGCTGTGTTTCAAGAGCGGTTATTTTTTAAAATTATATCTTGTAATTTGACATTCATATTTCTTGAAAATATTCCCAGGTTATGATCATTTATAGTAAAGCCATCATTACTTCCGACTTGACGTTTCAGTGTTACCTTCGAGTTATCTAGCGGTCAGAAGGAAAATCATTTTAACTAGACAATCACAGGCTGCCATTCAAATCAATATATCAATACAAATTGAGTTTCGTTGGCGATGTCGCGATATAGCAAACGAAACTCTAGCCTAACACTGAAACGTCAAGTCGGAAGTAATGATGGCTTTACTATAGTATAGCATGACAATGTTTCAAAGCTAAAATGTAATTGCTTTTCTTAATGACTTCGGTTCTGTATAGCAATTTTTTTGTTCTTTCTTTAGTGAAAATTATTGAATGCAATTAATAGGTATGTGGTGATCTTAGTCTGCCATGGAGGAGATGATGACACAGCCTAGCTCAGAATGGAGAAGGCAATAAATTGCCATTACTTTTTGCCAATGGAACAGATGGCCTTGCTGTTCTGCCCCTTAAAACAACAATACCTATACCTAGCTATCTCTTTGCCAATGTTTGATTTTTGGTATCCTTTCTTCAGATCTTTTCCTCATTCTACATAAGTTTTATTTTTCTAGTTTGGGGATGGGTTACAATAATTTATTCTTATAGCTATACAGCATCTTGATTGCTTGGAAACGTTGTCATCATTGCGTACTAATGTTCATGAATTTGCCAATTTATTCAAAACATTATGTTGAAGAGAATGGATATTTCTCGTACTTTCTAATCTCGCATGTAAATATCGTTTGTCTTTCGTCAAATGTATATTCTTTGACTTTATGTTCTTTTCCTTTTGTCTGTATCCTGTATCCTGTGTCTTGTTCAATACATGTGTTCGTGTATTTTAATCCGTTCATCCCGTGTATAACTGATACAATAGAAACCCATGCATAACACAAATAGTTTCAATAGGTTAAGGGCCCAGACATAACGGTGTTCTGTGATCATTTTCTTTAGTGAACTTTAAAGTGAGAAGGCAAAATGAGTGAACATGCTTCGTTCGAGTCCTTGTGCCCATGGGTTTCCGAAATTTAGTGGTCGGGAGGATAATTCGAACTGGTCTTTTGGGATGTCAAATTATCTCAAAAAGCATGGATTGTGGGCTGGTGTCCGAGGCACAGATGTGTCGAAGGGACATGATCGGCGTGACGAGAGAGCGCTGGCGGATATATGTCCCATGGTGGCTGTCACAATTATCCCCATGTTCGAGACTGTGCAAAGCTAACGATGCCTGGCATGCCCTTGAAAAGGCTTTTGAAGATAAAGGAAAGTGGAGGTATATCACGCTGATGCGAAATCTGTGCTCGCTCAAGTTATCAGATTTCGATTCCATGGACAAGCATATTGGTGAGGTTATGTCAGTTACACAAAAGATAGCATATGTTGATGAGCCTGTCGCTGATAAGTTTGTTGCTGCTATGATACTTCGAGGTCTTCCTGATGAATACGATAACTTAGTTATGACCGTAACCTCAACATAGGAGGGACTACAGTTGGACCGCATCAAGTCTATTTTGTTGGATGAAAGCTTTCGCCGAAGTCATGGTGGGAAGTCAGCTGATGGGGCAGCCCCATACAGCAACACCAAGAAGGAAGTCAGGTATGTCAAGAAACCAAAGAGCTCTAGTGAAAAAGCAGTTGACAAAAGCCGTTGGAAGTGATATATTTGTGGTGAAAAGGGTCACGGAAGGGATACTTGTCCCCAGAAGGCAAACGTTCAAAGTGCACCGAAGTGTTCGCGTACCAAAGAATTGTTTCGTCATTGATTCTGGCTGTAGTGTTCACATGTCTCCTAATGTTAAACTTATGCCAAATTATAAATGCAATGATGATCCTGATATAAACATTGTAATTGGTAATAATGATAAGTTGTCTGTACAAGGAGTTGGTGACATAGCACTGAATGTAAGCGCCAGTATTAATAATCTGTCAGACGTGGTGCATGTTCCAGGACTGAGTGTTAACTTGCTGTCGGTAAGTCAGATGATTAATAGGGGTGCTGTTGTTGTGTTCAACAAAAATGGATGTGAAATCTTGGATTTGGAGAATTGCTCAGTGAATGGTAGCGTGCTAGCTACTGGTTCAGTTTTGAATGGTCTGTATTATCTGAATGTTAACCAAGATATGTCTGCCCTTGTTGCTGGTGTGTCTGATTGCAATTTGTGGCATCAACGATTGGGCCACGTTGGACAACAGAAGTTACAAGTCTTAAGTCAAATGTCTGATGTTGTTAAATTTAAGGAAATACCAAAGGAATTGTGTGAACCATGTGTTCTCGGAAGCAGCAAAGGCAGTCATTTCCACAGGTAAGTCACTCGAGGAGTGAAAGGTTTTTGGACTTGGTGCACTCTGATCTGTGTGGGTTGCTCCCTGAGACCTGGAATGGTGTTAAATACATGATGACAATAATTGACGATTTTTCCAGGAAGATTTTTGTATATTTTTTGAAACAATAATCTGAAACTGAGGATAAAGTCAAGGATTTTGTTGCATATTGTGAAACTCAGAAAGGTAAGACACCAAAGATATTTAGATCTGATAATGGAAAGAAATTTGTCAATCTGATCTGAACAAATATTTCAACGAAAAAGGGATTGTGCAACAGAAAACTGTAAGGTATACAGCTGGACAAAATGGCGTAGCTGAACGTCACAATCGTACCATTATGGAAAGGGTTAGATACATGTTGTTTACAGCAGGATATTCTGAAAAACTGTGGGCAGAAGCAGCCAATACGGCAGTGTATATTTTGAACAGGAGTCCTCATAGTAAAGTTGATAATGCCATACCAGAGGAATTGTGGACTGGTAAAGCTGTAAGTCATGAGGATATGAATATATTCGGTTGCGATGCTTATGCCCATGTTCCAAAACAGGTGCGTACTGGAAAATTGGAACCCAGCAGCAAATGTTTTGTGTTTGTTGGATATGATGGGGAAAAGAAAGGCTACCGTCTGTTTGATCCCAGTAAACCTGAAGATATTTTTGTGGAGCACAGTGTTAAATATGTAGAACATAAATTCACCAGGTGTGCTGAGATAAATGTTGAAATGAGCGATGTAATGTATTGTCCGTTGCATGACATTGTAAATAATGATGAAAACAGAATTGGACAGGATAATAACCTACCAATCATTGAAGTTTCAGTTTCTGGTCAGGTTAGTGACAACATTGATGTTCCAGGTATTGCTCAGGTTAATGAAGACATTGTTGTAATTCATGATGATGAAAATGATGAGATTGACCAGTTTGATGTTCCAGAAAATGCAGGTAGGAGGTACCCTTTAAGGGAGAGACGTCCAAAACAATTTCCTGATTATGAGGTCTATTTTGCTGAAAGTGGTTGTTGGGGAATTTACGTATGTGAGGCCTATATATATGTGTATTGAAACTCTCCGTCCTAATCCACTTCTTTATTCTCACAACAACAATAATAATACAAAGAATATATATATAAGGAACCACACTAGACTTATTTAGTCTAGTGAGTCTCAATCTCTCCGCTAGTAAGCGCTTCTGATATCGTTCACATCCTCCCCCACCCTGGTCGATCTCCAAGGGAATCACCAGTTGGATCGGTCTGCTGATTCTCGAACCGTCTGGCAGGCGTAAAATGGCTGTTCGTATTCGTTCATCTCGTCCTTGAATTAGTTTGTCCACTCGAGCCCTTTTCCACATATGTCTGGGTAAAACGAGCCTCTCATGGTTGTTGTGGGGACGTTTTACTTCGTGGTAGCATCGTAGGTGCAACAGGTGTTCCTTTTGCCATCTTCTCCAAAAATCGTCCACCATCTTCATCTTCAGTCGGTACTCTTTAATCAGGGTCTTCTTTCCTTCTGGCTCAGTTCCATTTGTAGCGATCGTGACGCCACCGTTCAAAAAATGAGCAGGTGTTAATACGTCGAAACTGTTTCCATCCTGCACAATGGGACGGGTGTTCAGGGTGGCTTCAATACTGACCAACACAGTGTTCAGTCCCTCTTCATCTACTTGTGACTGGCCCAGTACCTTTCTGAGGCAGCGCTTGGTGGAGCCGATCATTCTCTCCCACCATAAATTTCCACGTCACATTGTGCTGAGCCATGTACGTATGTGTCTTCGGATGGTTCAAGACTTTGGAAAGTTGGAGTTCTTCATTTTCAGCGTGGAATGTTTGTGCGTTGTCCGAATATATGGTTGACGGCATTCCTCTGCGTCCGGCAAATCGTTGGAAAGTCATCAATAACTTGTGTGTCGACAGGTCTGAGGCTAGTTCTAACTGTACCGCACAGATGAACAAAACAATGTAGCCTTTCTTCATACTAGATCCCGATCTGATGTAGAGGGGGCCTGCGAAGTCAATTCCTGTCACTGCATAAACCCGAGATGGTCGTACACGGTCTGCTGGCAGTGGTGCTTCAACTTCTTCGCATCTCTTGTTGTGGGATATTTTGCATGGCAAGCAGGTGTTCAGTACCCTTTTGATGTTCTGTCGTGCTCTTAATATCCAGAATTCATTGCGTAGTTCTGTGAGTATCATACGCACTCCCATGTGATGAAGTCTGATATGCGTGTCGCGAATAAGGAGGTGGATGAAGTGATGTGAGCCATCAAGGATCACAGGGTGTTTATTTTTTATTTATTTAATAATTATTAGATACAACCATGAAAAGGTCATTTTACACTAATATTTTAACAATTTCAAATAATATTAACAAAAACAACAACAACAACAACAATAACAGGTAACAATTGGCAGTGATGGCAGAAGGGATAAATCTCGGGAAGGACGCAGGGAGTGATTGGGGTAGTGAGTGATTAGGAGAGCGAGGGGTTAGGAAAAGAGGGTGAAAGGGATCTTCTGATGTTATGTTTGAATGTTCGATAGGGAGAGAATATGTCAATGTTTGGAAGGGAGTTGCTAATGGTAGGTAGACGGTGGAAAATAGAGCGCTTCTGTACTTCAAGACGTGGGCGAGGTATGTGGTGTAAATGGTTCTGGCGTGTTGAACGGGAGGGAACATGAAGTGGGAAGTAGCTTAAGAGCATGTTACATTTTGTGTAACCATTCATAATTTTATGTAGGAAACACAGGTCAGTAAATTGTAGACGGCTTCTCAGGTCGAGTAAATTGAGCTGATTTAGAATGTCGGATTTGGCAAAGTGCCTTAGTGAAAGATTGCGAGCTTTGACAATTGATATGAAGAAATTAAAGACACTGTTCAATTTAGAAATATTGGTCATAGCCGAAGTAGACCAAATTGGAGAAGAGAAATCTAGGATAGGGAGAACATATGTGGTGAAGTATAATTTAAGTGCAGTGAGGTCTTTAATTTCTGTTTTTTTTTGTCGTGTAGCCTCCTGAGAGGCCGAGTGCAGGTCTTTCTAGTCGACACCCGTGGGCGACCTGCGCGTCGGGATGAGAGATGGAATGGATGGAAATGAATGAAACTGGGCAAGGATGTGGAAGGAAGCGGCCGTGGCCTGTCAGAAGGTACTGTCCCAGCATTTGCCTGGAGTTGAAAATGGGAAACCACGGAAAACCATTTCAAGGACAGCCGACGGTGGGACTCGAACCCACGCGTCTACCGAGTCAGCAGAGAACTTGGCCCCATGACCTAACGCTGCGCTTTAGCCCGCGTAGCCACTACTGTCGGTAATTTAATTTCTGTGAATCTGTATAGAATGCCGAGACTGCGCATTCTTCGAGATTTGATATGGTCAGTGTGGTGAGAAAATGTCAGTTTATCATCGTGAATAATACCTAAATCTCTCACCTGAGAAACCGTATCCAATTTATTTCCACATATTTTATAGTCCGCCTGATTTCCAGATTTCAGTAGTGAGAAAGACACATTGAAGCACTTTTTCGGATTTGGAGATAACTTCCATTTGTTGAACCAATCTGTACATGTATTCACTGCTTCCTGGAGGTCAGCGTGGTCGTCAGAATTGGAAATTTTTCTGAATATCTTGAGGTCATCAGCGTATAGAAGAAGGGAACACGGAGAATTTTGCACACATGTGTTTATATCGTCCATATACAGCACGAAGAGAAGGGGTCCCAGGATACTGCCCTGAGTTACTCCTGATAAGACTGGGAGCCAGGACGATACAGACCCTGGAAGCACTACCCGTTGTTGCCTATTGGACAGGAAGCTTTGTATTAGGGATAGGAAGGATCCATGTACGTTGTATCGTGAAGCAAGCTTGTGGAGGAGAAGGAGAAGTGTAGTAAGATCTGCGAATTGAAGACGTCCACCTAAGCAAATGAGATCGTTTTGAAGAAAAGGATTAAATCTTGAAATCTTTGATGTGCTGGGCACTTGCTTATTATTCTTCAGAGCTTCCCGTTCACCTGGGAAACACTCTGCTTGAACTTGGCGTGTCCAGTAAGCCGGAGTGATGGCTATGTCTTCAGCTGTTAAGTATTGAGTGCTGTTTCTTTTCTTCTCCCTCAAGCATCCGACGAAGCGAAGAATCCATGCCGTAACGTTCATTAACTTCCAGTAGGAACTAAAGTGCGTAGCTTGTAGCAGTGGTTGGGGAGTAGTGATGGCCAAAACATGGGATGTCCTTTCCTCGTCAGGTAGGTCCATAGGAGCGTTCGTAACATCACGTGGCCGAGAATTGTTGTTCATGGCGAGCCATGGAGGTCCGGACCACCAGGAATCCCGCGAAGCTAAGTCTTTCACAGGGAGGCCTCTGCAGGGTTGTCTGTTCCAGGGCAGTGTCTCCATTGGCTAGATACAGTATGAGTGTGAATTTCTGTCACTCTATTACAGACGAATGTTTTACATCGGTTAGGGTTGCTGCGGATCCTTCCTAGAGTGACTGTTGAATCAGTCCATAAAGTTGCAGGAATGGATCCTACTCCAGTTTCACGGTAGAAATAATTTAATAGTCGTGATCCAATCAAGGCTGCTAGCAATTGAAGCCGGGGAAGAGTCACCTTCCTTACGGGTGACAATCTGGTTTTGCTGCAGACCAGACGAACGGTGAAAGTGTCATCAGTAAACGACCGGACGTATAGCGCGGCACCATACGCTCTTTCCGAGGCATCACAAATCACGTGCAATGATAAGTCTGTGCTGGAGTTCGAAATGGTGATCCACCGTGGTATGCGTATTGAAGTTAAGTACTGTAGGTTTGATATCCAATCATTCCATCGATGAGCGAGGTCAGGTGGTAGAACTTCCTCCCATGCTAGTCCTTTGCACCAAGTGTCTTGGAAAAGTATTTTCGCAGTTATTGACACGAGTGAAAATAATCCAAGTGGGTCGTAGAATCTGGCTGTGGCTTTTAGTAGTTGTCGTTTCGTTGCTGGCTGGGTGACGTCTTTTGGGTGACGTCGCATGGGGTTGTGAAGAGTTGATCTGATTCCTCATTCCAATCGACACCTAGGACTCGTGTTTCTATTTTGATCTCTCTAGCTTCTGCTTTCCAAATTTTCATTACTGGCGTGGAATTCGTGACCCATTTGGATAGCGGAAGGCGAATCTGGCGAAGGATGGCTGTCAATTCGTAATAAACTGTAACGGCTAAGTTGTCGTCCTCTACGCTAGCGGTGAAGTCATCCATAAATGTACAAGCATCGAGGAGATGTGCTGCTGTTGGGTATGTGGCGTGGTTCATGTTCGCTAATTCACGCAGAGCAGCGGATAGGAGGAATGGGCTGCTCGTAAGTACAAACGGAAGACGAGCAAAACGGTATGCTACGACGTCCTCTATCATTGTGTAGGTTCCGTCATTGTTAGTGTCGTAGCAGTACCAGAGAAACCTGGTAAGGTCTCTATCGGACTCGTCTAGAGATATCTGAAGAAATGCTTGAGATCCGTCGCACACGATGGCCTTTTGATGCAATCGAAATCTTAAAAGTGCTCCAAAAATTTCGGGTAACAAGTTTGGTCCCATGTGTAGGGTGTCATTGAGTGATGGGAAGCCTGGCTCGTGAGATGAGGCATCGAAAACTATTCTCCATTTGGTTGAATCTCGTTTTTCTTTCTTTACAACATGGTGCGGCAGATAAAAAAACATTTCCAGGGGTAACATCGGCGGGGGCTAGTTCTACTTGCTCCTGCACCATATAGTCTAACATATGCGCGTCATACATTTTTTTGAAATCTGCGACCTGAGTTTGTCGTTTCTGGAGTGTTCGAAACCTTTTCTCGGATATTTGTAAATTGTCTGATGAAAGTGTTTCCTGTTTCCTTGGAAGTGACACAACTCTTCTTCTTCCGTTATGGATGCGGTAATTGTCGTGGAAGTCTTGAAGGATAACGTATCCACGTCGTTCACTTGTCTGATTTGAATCTCTCGAATTCCAATTGTTTCGAGATCCCAGAAACGTCGCATGGAGTCGTCAGAAAGTTCATCATTGTTGACAGACACGTGGTTCGTTGTTACCTGATTAACTGTAATACCTGAACGTTTTCCTGTGAGGATCCAACCAAAGATCGTAGGAAGTAGGACGAGAGATGGCGTAATGGCTCTTGGCTGTGACGTTTTACTACTTTCCAGTAATAGTCTGCACCAATAAGTATTTCAATTGGTAAATCTTCTGCGTCGTTTGTTTTTGGATCAGCGAGCGGTAGATTGTTTTAGTCAAGAGTGACTCTTGGGTGGGTTGAATATGTGTTGTCACTTTCGAAGGCTGTGATACTGATGTTATTTTTAGTTGAAAATCCGATTATGTCGAATTGGGCAAGTCGACGTGGCCGGATGCCATAAGAGGTTGCTTCGAAAGATGTTACTGCCAAGTCTCTAGTCCCAATTACTTCGAGCTCTAGAGTGTCCAATAATGCTGCGGCAATGAAACTTGATTGGCTACCAGCGTCCAGAAGACATCGTGTTATTTTGGACTTTCCTGTTGGTCCTTTGATCCAAACACGGGCTGTTTACAAATATGAGAAACCTTTTGTTCCTATTTCTATCTTTCCTACTGATGTGGCTTAGGATTGGTTCTTGTTGCATATAGCGATGTGGTGATGTTGTTGGCATTTTGAACAGGATACTTTATCTTTCTTATAGCAGTTCTTAATAGTGTGACCTTTGTTTAGGCAAAGGAAGCATCTTTGAGAGTGTTTTAACTTCTCTATCCTAGCCTGAAGTGCGACTGCTGTTGTGCACTCTTGTGCCCAATGACTTTTGTTTTCACAGAAGACACAGAATGGCGTGATCGCTGACTTATTCCCTCTATAAATCCCTCGTGGCTTAGTACTAACTTGGAAAGAAGCTGCTGTTGGCGTGGAATGGGACGTAATAGCGATACTGGCATCTCCCCTGAATTTCTGAGTGTTAAGTGCTCCTTCCACCTCTTAACGGAGGAATTCTATCAGGTTGGTTGGTTCCTTAGTTTAGGGGCTGCGACAACGCGGTCATGTAGCCCCGTGTACTTTGGGTGTGTGTAGAATCTGTCTGATAACCGGTGTTAATTGTGATGACTGTATTAGTGTGTGTATCTGTTTTTTAATTCAAGTAGGGACTGCAACTTTGAATTTTCAAATAGTTCCTACTTTTGCCGCCAAACGCCACCGTCAACGACTACTAGGCCTAGTTCAGAACTAGCTACTAGACGCCACCGCAGTCGGCTCTTGGCAACGAACGTAGCAACCTAAGAGCGTTGTTTACATTCTTAACCTATCCAATTTAGTTTCACACAGGTGTAATTAGTGGAAAGATCTTTAACATGCCATAAATCTATGACATGGGACCGCCGGCTTTACTTCCCTTTACATCATATTGCCTTCGGAGATTTTGCTACGTTTTGCGTGGATCAGCCAACGTGTGCATATGTCTGCTGGAAATGCTCGCAGAACTTTTGGGGCTATCACGCGTCCGTATACATTAATATCTTCCCCGAGTGCCTTGAGTGCTTGTACTCTTCGATGGCACTCCAAGTACGTTGTGTTTAAATCGTCAGGGCTCTCTGAGAAGGCGGGCTGTAAATTCTCCAGGTAGTTAAGTTGGGCCTGGATTATTTTATCCTTGTCGCCGTAGCGGTCTGTAAGTAATGCCTTTGTCTGGGCGTACGTATCTGCGGTAATTGCTATGCCGTCAATAAGTTGCTTTGGTTCCCCTTGTAAAAACCCTCGTAAGAGTACGTGCTTGCTAATGTCTGGAATGGTGATATTATTATCAACTGATGCTTGAAATTGTTCCCAGAATGTCTACTGAGAATGGTTCTATACGTATTGTCGGTAATTTGACGTCTGGGATACGTGTGGGCTGAATATGTTGGTTTGGGCTAACAGTGACCGTAGGTATATTGGCTTCTTCTCGTTTCATTGCGAGTATTTTTGTGCCTTGTGGATGGCACGTGTTGCACTGTCAGTGTATTCTTCACAAGACCGAACATCTATGGCGTATTCTGTGTCATCTAGCAGGCTATGTATCAGATCGTCTGTAGAGAGCAATGATTCTAAAATTGTCTGGAGTCTTTTTAGGATGTGTTCTATTTCATCATGATCTGTTGCATTATCATTTTGTTGTAAAAAATTAACAAAGCGTGTGACATTGGAGTGTTGAGTCGTGCGTTTTCTGTTTGGAACATTAAGTTGTTCCCTTTCTGTCATTCTGAAGGGATGAGTGAACTATCTTATTGGGGAACGGGATTAATGTCTTTGCAATGCAAAGTTTAGCAGAGAGTTACGTGAATGGTGTATAGATGGCACCACTTGTGAGATAATCATTCGTGGGTTTAGTTATGTAGCAGAATAAATAACCTCAACAAATCAATAGATATATACAGTATATTCGCTTATAGGATGCTACTGAATTAGTCATATTACAGAATGAAAAACTGTAGTACTTATCGTGAGTCGTGAAGTATCCCAAAGCCGTTTGGTTATGTATGAACTACTGGCATTGTCTAGTACGTCGTGAAACTCTACTTACGTAATTTTTCTTCTGAAATGTTTTATTGCTAAATTGTAATTGTATTTAGCGTACCTGGAACAATTAGTTTGGATATCGGCACCAATATGTTGGAGTATTTACGTATGTGAGGCCTATATATATGTGTATTGAAACTCTCCGTCCTAAACCACTTCTTTATTCTCACAACTAAAATAATAATACAAAGAATATATATATAAGGAACCACACTAGACTTATTTTGTCTAGTGAGTCTCAATCTCTCCGCTAGTAAGCGCTTCTGAGATCCTTCACAGTGGTGGTCATGTGGAACCAACCACTGTGTCTGAAGCACTTAACGGTAAGGATGGCATGCAATGGACAAAGGCGATGGAGGAAGAACTCAAGTCATTTCATGATAATGATGTATGGACATTAGTTGAGAAACCTGATGGAACAAATATTGTAAGATGCAAATGGGTGTTTAAAGTGAAACGTAATATTGCAGGTAATGTGTCTAATTTTAAAGCACGCTTAGGTAGTGGCTAAAGGTTGTTCTCAACGGTAGGCAGTTGAGTATCTGGAAACGTTTGCACCTGTAGTGCGGTATAGTACTGTCCCCGTTTACCTGGATAGTAGGCTGTCAGATATCCGCCCCCTCAATCGGATTGCCAATTATCAACCGCACCGGCATAGCTACATCAATGAAAATGGCACTGACAGATACTATCGAGATAAGAGCACAGAAGTTCACAGGAAATCATTGTGGAACACACCAAAATAGACGGGGGTTCATACTTACCGTTACTTACCTCTTAATTATCTCGGGGTTTGAGTTGACAACAGGATCACTAAAAGTCTGTTCACACAATAACCTCCACCATGACATTTAAAAATGAGCCAAGACGAAGACGAGAACTTTGAACTGTACAAAAGCTTTATTTCTAATAAAGGGTATGATTTTACTAACACAACAAAATCAACGTGGCTATCAGTAGCCCAAGTCAATCTGACTACGTCCTCAGTAGGACTTGCAAAAATTATCATACAACATGATATAAAACATTTTAGCTCCCAAGAGCTCCAAATAACGTAATATTCATAACACTATTGGATTGGAAAAGGACGTAAGGGTGTGACATATATAGAGCATTTGGTTTCCTTTTAATAAACATGAGAATGGTATTTATAGTCGCAAGGCCGAAGTGCGGACAACCTCACTCTCTGTGAACCAGATGTTGGCCCAGCTGCGAGCTACCTTCCAACCTGTTGCATCCTGGTCAAATGCACTCCCTTCTCACATGCTGTTACGTAACATACAGCTTGCTCTCTCAAACGTTTATCTGTCTACAAGACAACTCACATTATATTTACGCAAATCTTTCAAGTACTTTGCTCACATCCTATTGGATCATTATGTTAATTCCTTAAACTTGTTAAGTTTAATCCAAATGTTTAATTAGCTCTTAAATGTTTATAACAAATCACATAAATTATTTATAACAATTAGATATTGTTTATCATATTTGTCAAAGACAATAACAATATTATAAGCACGCCTTTAACATCACTCTCGTTTCACATTATTTTCAAAAATATTTACAGCAATTATTTACAATATTTAACATTTTAATTGTTTAAATTATTAATTTAATAAATACATTGACCACATGTTCATCCGTTTGGTAATTTTCATAATCTTGTTTAATATAATCGACCAATGAAGGTTAGTTATACATGTTAATGTCACAATCTGGTTTAATAAAGGTTTTAATAATGATTTGTGACGGCAACCTTCATTCAAAATCTTATCTCAAATTCTTTCAAAACTCGTGTTAATTATAACAGTAATTCACTTGATTTATTTTCAACGAACTATGACAATCTTACTCCAGCGGAAAATCCTTCGCTAACAAGTTAATGCACTAACTGCATTAAAAATATGCCCAAAATCATCATATATTATTCTATATGGCATTCAACTTTCACATAACTTACAAAACTTCCACAAATAATTCTTTAACATTTATTCCTGTGGGAACTTCCTTCATATTCAAGGGCATTATATCTCAGCGACTTTCAACACGCGCTGCACTAGCGATTATACATTCATAGTTCCACTTAAAAAAAATTTATAATCATTAATTGTTTCAAAACTGTTTTTCTATTTAACCTTCGTGGATTTCATTCATGAACCGAAATGAAGTCAAAACTTGCCAATCACAAACAAATTTAATAGTGAATACGCTTATATACGCCTGTCTGGTCTATCAAAATTTAAGATTGACATCTTAAAAGAAATGTGTAGTATGAAAATACTATCTTCAAATAAAGTGCGACTAAATGCAAAGTAGTCGAATAGAATCCAATTAGACTGGGGAATGCAAACATCGTTCTATAAATCTCTAATTGAGAAAAACTCCTAACAAAAGTACTTGACTTTAATGCATTCAAAAATTCATTATTAAAGTTAATCTTTCACAAAAGTGTCTGTAATGCAATGTTCATTCATAACTGACGATAAATGTCTGTGTTGCAATCAATACAAATAACGACTAGTATTTCCAAGATCGTCGACAACGTAAGAGATTTTAACGCTCTAAAATCATTTAAATGTTCTTCCTTCTTGATGATGACAGAAATTTGTTCAAAGTAATTAAACTGGGGTAGAATTACTTTAATAAAATGACACGCTGTCTGAATTTAAATCTGCCATAAAAATCATTAACTTACAGTCAAATCGTGACTACAAAAATATTAATTACTGAAAATTCTAAATATCAGTCTCAACTGATCCAAAATCGTTAACTATGCCCATGACATAACAATGTCTTAATAAATCGTCGAAAAATGCAACACTCATCAAGGTGTACTGAGAATAAGAATCTCAACAAGAAAATAGGGCAAAAATACAAGAGGATAAAAAAATATGGGAAAAATGGTTGCTCAAACATCATTAATATACTCAAATACAATAAACGTTCACGACTACCTTGTCTGCCGATTGACGTTCCAGAGGAAAATTCCCCAAAGAAGACTGCTGATGGATCCATTTCACCACGTTAAAGCTGAGCTCCATCCTCGAAATAGGAAATAACACCCTCGGAGAATCGAACTGCTTCCTTCTCCGTGAATCGCTCTGCTCCTGGAAGACGAATAGACATCCTTCCGGCAATAATCTTCTTTGTGAGTCGGGTTATCCCTGACCTCTCTTGAAAAATTCCCTGAAGTTCCAGTAGACAATCGCCATGAAGTTTTGTAGAAATTTCCGAAGAAATTATTCATATTCAGAGTATGAAATTGTTTCTATGGCTGTTCGATGGTATTCAGCCTTTAATTACGAAGCATGGGTGTAGATGGTATTCACCGCATGCTCGCTTGTGTGGAATAGCAATTAGCGAAGTTCCATGTCGCTATCTTACTCCGTTGAAGTATGTCCCAATTGCAATAAGCCTTTTTAGCCTTCCATCTGCTCTTCGGTTGTAGTGTTAGAAGAACAAACTGCCGTGTTCAATTGCTCCATTATACCGTAGTGTTCTGTAACCAAGCAATCTGAAGTCTTTCTATTCCACTCGCAGCGTCAGCCGTTGCGTTGATTCTGGCTTCACAAAAGTGCTTCTCTTGTGGCGAGATAATCACTTTTCTCAGTCGTATAAAACTGCTAATATCTTTCGAACTAATCGGTCGAAATTGTTCAGCTATTCTCTATAACTGCATGTAGCACTGCACAATACAATTAGCTTATCGGTGACCGCTAACTGTTCAAAGCTAAACTTGTAGAAGCTTTCTAAGGTCCGTTTCAACTTCACCTAGTTTGACTTGGATCTCGTTAATATAGTGGCCTCGCCACGCGTTATAAAGACGATTCTTTTCACTGCTGTTCACTTCGACGTCTCACTATAATGAATGTATAAGAAAAGAACTTTCACAAATATACTTCGATGCTCTGAGAATGAGATCTCAGAATAATCAGAGAACGAAAGGGGCTCCTCTCTTCTGCGCAAGCCCTTTTATTAACTCCACGAGGGGCGTTACCATCCCTTCCAAAGCGTGATACTACGTCATCGCTAAAAGTTCAAACTTCGTTAATACATGACGGATTTTCAAAATTCAAAAACTGAAAATAAATTTCACCAAAATTCCAAATCAATGCTTTTACTGCAAATGGATTTCCACAATTCTGCATTCCAAAAGTAATAAAAATACCATAGTTTCAGCAATCTCCGTCTTCCTTGAAACTATCGTTGATTGGTTCATGCCTCTCCTCCAATAGCATAGTTTCTTCTTCAGCAGAATTCCTCGTTTCCTGCGACTGCGTCGTAAATCTTGGAACATTCTCGACTAAATGCTGACGTCACTGAGAATCTCAGCTCAAGTAGCTTGCTGGCATAACATTTACGTCATCCGTGCTTACGTCATGACTTACCCACGTCATAACTATGACAACCATAACTCTCCTTATAATTTCAAATATAGCCACCGTGGTCTCTACATAATTCAATTACGGGGGCATTCTCCTCCCACCACGTTTTAAAAACAGTTGCAAATTGTTTTTAAACTCAGTGTTACAAGTATCTCAACTCTCTTGAACACGAAATTGAATTATTACTGGCTTACTCTAGGATAGTATCTTTTTAAATTTCCAGCATTGAACTTGCCGTAAACGATATTATTCTCATCATCGTAGAGTTCATAACAGTTGTTTCCATAAGCGTTTGTAATCCTAAACGGCCCCAGGAACACTAATCCAAATTTGGGGTAGATTTTCTTGGACATATCAGCCTTGACAGGTCTGCGTAATAATACAAGATTTCCAACTTGAAAGGGTGTACCAAAACGTTTTCCAGCTACTCTCTTCAATCGTTTCTCTGCTGCTTTCTGGAGTTGTTCCTTTGCCTTGTCAATCCTCTGCTGTCTTCCTATGTCGGGATCTCTCGGTATGTGGTTGAAAAGATTATCCCACGGCCTTTCTGGGTTTCTTCCTAGATGAAGTCGCATTGGCACTTCTCCTGTGCTCTCCTGCACTGTAGAGTTCAGACATTCCTCAATAAGGGGTACAAATCTCACCCAACCAGAATGATCATTTGGACAGAAAATTCGACAGAATTTCGAAAATTCAGCCATATATCTTTCTGAGGAATTCGATTCAGGGTAACGCACGCTTGAAAATAAGTGCTTAATGCCAAGCCTTTCCATATCCGCTGCAAATTCCACGGACGTAAATTGCGTTCCATGATCTGACAGTAGATATTCCGGTATACCAGCTTTCGGAAATACAGCATTTTCCAGTCTGCTTACTACGTTCCTCGTGTTAGCTTTCTGCATGGGACTCATTGTAACAAATTTTGAGAAAACATCCACGGTCACTAACAAGTACTGGTTACCCTGGTATCCCTTCGGACAGGGGCCAAATATATCCGTCGCCATGAGTTCGTTTGGCTTAGAAGGAATCATCGCCTTCGGTTTTCCCTTTAGTAAAGCAGAAGCATACTTTGCTCTTTGACATTTGTCACAGGATCTAATGATCTTGGCAATGCTGGAACGCAAGTTAGTCCAGATAAATCTCTCTTTAAGTGTATTAAGAGTTTTATCTAAACCGGCATGTCCAGTTGCGTGATGAGCTACCCACACTAAATTGACAACAAGTTTAGGTGGCACGACTATTCGGAGTTTCGTATGCTCAGAGTCAGCATACTTGCATACGATGTCTCCACTCAAGACAAAGTGTCGTGAATTTCTCCGTGTAGCTTCATAGTCAACATCCGTATTGTCCATGTAACCCTTGAGGAACCTGTACATTTTCCTTATTGGAGCGTGTCTCTTCTGTGACACACCGATTCGGGCTAACCTCCTAACGGTTTCTTCATCTTCTTGCTCCAATTGTACATGGTGTATCTGCACATTTTTAATAGGGTTACGTGATAGAGCATCAGCCAGTAAGTTATCTTTCCCAGGCTGGTGGACAATAGTAGCGTTAAACTGTTGGGTGAACAAAGCCCAACGTGTCAATCGATCACTTGACATGTCAGTTTGCAACATAAACTGTAGTGCTTTATGGTCAGTAATAATGATGACCTTATGTCCCAGCAGGATTTTCTTCCAGGCTTGTAAAGCTGTCACAAAAGCTAACGCTTCAAGCTCTGTCGTGAAGTAGTTTTCCTCGTGCTTTTTCAACTTCCGACTAGTGAACGCAATGTAGTGCTTGTTGCCTGCCTCGTCTTTCTGGTATAAGACTGCACTAATGCCTATTCTTGATGCATCAGACTCAATATAGAACACCTTCTCAAAGTCTGGGTACTCCAGTTTCACATTATTTCTGAGCATCTCTTTTGCTTTCTCAAAAGCTTCGTCTGCAGCGGTACTCCATTTCCATCTGTTGTTCTTCTTGAGTAAGTCATACAGAGGAGCCATAATTTCTGAGTATCTTGGACAGTGGCTGCTAATAAATTGGCATGCACCTACAAATTCTCTGACTTGTTTTACCTTAGTTGGCTTTGGAAATCTCGTGATCGCATCTACTTTTTTCATGTTTGGATGATATCCATCTTTATCAATAGTATGCCCCAAATAATTTATCTCCTTCTTCAAGAATTGACATTTTCCATAGTTCACCTTTATGTTGGCCTCCCTTAAATTCTCGAACAACTTTCTCAAGTGCACTAAATGTTCTGCGGCGCTGGGTGAAGATACGATTAAATCGTCAATGTAGCAGATTACATTTTCTTTCACTTCGTCAGTGAGCTTACTATCAAGTGCTCGAATAAGTGCTGGTCCACTGTTAACCATTCCAAAAGGCATTCTGGCAAAGACCCATGACGTCTGGTCAAATAGGAATCCAGTGTACTGCATACTATCCTCTTCTAATTGAACTTGATAAAATGAAGACGTCAAGTCAAGAACGCTGAAACATGCTCTTCCTTTGAATTTCCGAAGCAGATCTCTAATCTTGGGTGGTCTGTCATTTTCTGGAAGAATCTTCAAGTTGATGGTCCTGGCATCGAGACAAAGACGTATCTGACCATTACTTTTCTTTACTACTGTGATGGGGTTTATATAAGACGACGCCTGTTTTCTAATAATCCCGTCTACCTCCATTTTTCTGATTAACCCTCGTACTTCTTGATAGTATTTCTCAGGAATGGGGTATATTCTCTTCTGGTAAGGGGTTTCATCTGTCAGCCTTATCTTGTACTTATAATCCTTAATCAATCCAGGCTTTTCATCGAAAATATCTTGGAATTCCTTTATCAGATCCTCAAATTCCCCCTGAATTTCTTCAAATCCTTCAGTTTTTCTACTGGGTATTTCTTCTAAATTTTCCACTTCATTAATTATTGTATTCAAAATTTCTTCCCTAAGGTCTATTTCCAGACTGTTTTTCACGTCCTGTTCTTCTATCTCTTCTGTGATTATGTACCCATCATTAAAGCTAATACTTCTGTTCTTCATGTCAATAATAGCTCCGACCTTCGATATAAAATCGATTCCAAGCACCATATCAAAATTGATCTTGCTCACCACAATGAAGATCTGTTCATAATTCCTTCCATTGATCTCAAAGTTCAATAACAATTGAATCTTGCATTTCACTGCCTTATCTTGGAATATCCCTCTCACTTTGACGGTAGAAACAGGTAGAACTGTCATGTTCTCTCCTCTTAGCAGACTTTGATAACATTCCTCTGAAATGATGGAAATAATAGCACCAGTGTCCATCAGGGCTTTGTACTGCTGTCCATCTATCCGTACAGCAATAATTGGTAATGCACATGGTCTTTCCTCTTTAACAATACCCCTCTCTTCTAGTAAATCTTCATCGGTAACTTCGTATATCTCATTAATCGTAATCAGGTGTGGCGTGGCAATGTATTTACAGGTTCTCACTGACGTTGAGAAATCGGCGTGTTTTTTTTTGTGTTACCGACCTCAACATTCTGCTGGCTCGTAGAAGGCCCAGGATCGATTACAACATCCTGCCTTTTCTTTTGATTGTCAGCTTCTTTATCCCTTAATTCTTTTAAGTATTGCTGGCTTTCCTTTTCTCTTTGCTGATATTGATCAGGTGTCATAACCTGACTTTGAGTATTCTGGTTTCTATTTTGGTTTTGGTTATTCCTATTATAGTTACGGTTATACCCATTATTGTTGTAATATCGGCCTCTTCCATTGTAGTTTCCTCGGTTGTAGTTCCAACCTCTTCTCTGTTGATACGGTCGGTAACCTTGTGATCTGTAATTTCTAAACTGATTATTCCTGTGAGGACCTACATTATCAGTTTTCTCCTGCTCTGGCTTGTCGGTTTGTTGGACTTGGTCCATGTATACCGTATTGATTTCCTTAAACTCCTGCCTTTGACCTTTCTGGACTACGTTAGGCATTGGACTTGTGTAGTCTAACCTTCTTAGTAATTCATCCATACTGGATAAATCCCTGATGTTGGACGAAATTATAAGTCTCCTCACCTCAACTGGCAGCATACGAGAAATCGCATCTATTAGTTGCTCCGTGGACAATGGGGGTTGCAAAAATCTCAAGCGGGACAACTGACTCGTAAAGAAATCAGCGTACCTCGTTGGAAGAGTACCTGAGTATTTTCTTGAATACACCTCCGCTCTTAACGAATTCTGCGCTTCTATAGACCAAAATCGCTTGATTAATGCCTCTGCAAACTCGTCAAAGTTACTGAATGTGTATCTAAATGCGCAAAAACCATTCAAGGGGTCCTACAATCAGATATCTCTCTACTATCTTCATCTCTCTCTCTCTGGGAATGTGAGCTTCGATGAAATAATCTTTTAGATTCCTTACATACTCTATAGGTGTCAAACTATCAGTGTTACTGAATTTTTGTGGTTTGTCCTCGAAATTCCTAATAACCGTCACGTTCCTCGGATATGAATCCGGATAGTTTTTCCCACTATCTCGATAATTCCACTCAGGTTCCATATTCCTCTCGTCATCCTCCTCTCTGAATCGGGATACACGTTCTTCCGGAGTCACGTCTCTTTCTTCTGGCTCTAGGTTACGTCTTCTAGCATAATTCCTATTCAATTCGCAAGCTAAGCCTTCTGTATCCTTGTCGGTGATTTCTGTTAAGACTTTCTTGATGATCTCTTCTTTGTAGTTCTCCATTAAACTAGCCTCTACTAACTTCAAATTTTTCAGTTTACTCGTCGTTTCATTTACATCCGAGACAACTTTATGAATTTGATCCTCTAATGTAGATTTTAAAGTTTGCATATCCTGATCTAGTTGTGTTCTATCGTCAACTTGTTTTTCGGATAACGAATTTATCCTGACGCTTAAATCCTTCCTAATCTGTACTACTTCATTGTTAATTTCTATCTGCGTACTGGCAAGTTTTCTTTCAATCCTTTCCTGAATTTGGGTTACATGTTCCCCACTTGACTTATTCCACTCGTCTTTCCATACCGCTACGTTTGCTGTTAACATTTCGGCTATGTCTACTTCGATATCCTCTTTTAATACTCTATTGTGGTCTAATACCTGTGTTCTCATGACCTCTACATCATACTTCAACTCTGCTAAAGACGTTGTTGTTCTAACTGATTCATCGACTAACCTAGTCGCTAATGCAGTTATATTACGCGTACAAAGAGTTTTTGAGTTTTCGATTTCTTCCCTGACTTTATTTACATCAGTTTGGACTTTAGTAATATCTACGAAAACTGTGTTGACCTCTACCTGAATCTTAGTTACGTCACTTTGCACCTCAGTTATATCCGCATGAATATTATTAATGTCTACCTGAACATTAGATACATCAGTTCTAGCTTTTTGAATTTCTTTTTGGACTTCCTCGACCTTGTCTTGGACAGTCGCTACATCGTTTTTGACAACAACTACTTCGGCTCTCGCACAAGAAATATCCCCTCGGACATTAGCTACATCTAGATGTAACATTGTAAGGTCTTTCTGTACCTTAGACACATCATTTTTAACATCATCAACACTTTTATGCACAATAGACACATCTTTATGGACATTAGACACGTCTGTGCGCATGTCCGTTACAGTATTTTCAATTCCTAGGGTATTAATCTGCAAACGCGACATATTATCCTCCAAATTAGCAGCACTAGTATGAAGAACCTTCATATTCTCCTCCATTCGACTATTATTCTCCTTCATGCTTTCATTCAGCATCTGCTTCATACTACTATTCAAATTAGTAGACATATTACTAGCATTCTCCTCCATCCTTGCATTCAAATTAGCAGACAAATTACTAGCATTCTCCTCCATTCTTGCATTCAAATTACTAGCATTCTCCTCCATCATCTGCTTCATGTTAGCAGACATCTCCTCTAACATTTTCTTCAAACTTTCATCTGCCATTACAATATTATTCAAAATGGATTGCTGTAGGGACATACATCAAAAGAGCAAAATAACAACATTTGAGCAACACTTTTCACCATATATAATTTTGATCAATTTTCTGTCTTAAATCTAACTTATAACTACCTTATAATTAACCTTCGAAGATACTTCATGTTGAAACAAACTCACGCACATGTTCAAATTTCTCTGGCTCATTTTAAAATATCCTAACATAAATAATTTACATTTACAATCCAAATAATTAATTTTATCTTTAATATGACTAAAATGTCATAAGCCGGTCAAATAAAATAAGATTCCAGATTATAGGCGATTTTTCTAAGTTTCCAGCCTATTTAACCTTTCTCAAGTTGTATAAGATCTGATCTTTTCTGAGTGTAATTTTCCTAATACAATACAACATTTAATTCCTATATAATCACACTCTTAAATACTACAATTGGCCTAGACATCTAATAAAGAATCAACCTCTTTATTTGAGTCTAATCGGACCTCACGTTTTAGGTTTGCCACTCTTACTGGCGTTCAACCTGGTAATCCAGTTATGTTGAATCGAGCCCCAACGTTTTAGGTGCGCCAATCTTTCTGTTGACTCAGCCCCACGCTCTTGGGTCGCCAATCTTTCTATTGTTCAACCTGGTGATCCATTGTTGTTGAACAAGCCCCACACGTTGACGGCGCCAATCTTTCTGTCCCCGTTTACCTGGATAGTAGGCTGTCAGATATCCCCCCCCTCAATCGGATTGCCAATTATCAACCGCACCGGCATAGCTACATCAATGAAAATGGCACTGACAGATACTATCGAGATAAGAGCACAGAAGTTCACAGGAAATCATTGTGGAACACACCAAAATAGACGGGGGTTCATACTTACCGTTACTTACCTCTTAATTATCTCGGGGTTTGAGTTGACAACAGGATCACTAAAAGTCTGTTCACACAATAACCTCCACCATGACATTTAAAAATGAGCCAAGACGAAGACGAGAACTTTGAACTGTACAAAAGCTTTATTTCTAATAAAGGGTATGATTTTACTAACACAACAAAATCAACGTGGCTATCAGTAGCCCAAGTCAATCTGACTACGTCCTCAGTAGGACTTGCAAAAATTATCATACAACATGATATAAAACATTTTAGCTCCCAAGAGCTCCAAATAACGTAATATTCATAACACTATTGGATTGGAAAAGGACGTAAGGGTGTGACATATATAGAGCATTTGGTTTCCTTTTAATAAACATGAGAATGGTATTTATAGTCGCAAGGCCGAAGTGCGGACGACCTCACTCTCTGTGAACCAGATGTTGGCCCAGCTGCGAGCTACCTTCCAACCTGTTGCATCCTGGTCAAATGCACTCCCTTCTCACATGCTGTTACGTAACATACAGCTTGCTCTCTCAAACGTTTATCTGTCTACAAGACAACTCACATTATATTTACGCAAATCTTTCAAGTACTTTGCTCACATCCTATTGGATCATTATGTTAATTCCTTAAACTTGTTAAGTTTAATCCAAATGTTTAATTAGCTCTTAAATGTTTATAACAAATCACATAAATTATTTATAACAATTAGATATTGTTTATCATATTTGTCAAAGACAATAACAATATTATAAGCACGCCTTTAACATCACTCTCGTTTCACATTATTTTCAAAAATATTTACAGCAATTATTTACAATATTTAACATTTTAATTGTTTAAATTATTAATTTAATAAATACATTGACCACATGTTCATCCGTTTGGTAATTTTCATAATCTTGTTTAATATAATCGACCAATGAAGGTTAGTTATACATGTTAATGTCACAATCTGGTTTAATAAAGGTTTTAATAATGATTTGTGACGGCAACCTTCATTCAAAATCTTATCTCAAATTCTTTCAAAACTCGTGTTAATTATAACAGTAATTCACTTGATTTATTTTCAACGAACTATGACAATCTTACTCCAGCGGAAAATCCTTCGCTAACAAGTTAATGCACTAACTGCATTAAAAATATGCCCAAAATCATCATATATTATTCTATATGGCATTCAACTTTCACATAACTTACAAAACTTCCACAAATAATTCTTTAACATTTATTCCTGTGGGAACTTCCTTCATATTCAAGGGCATTATATCTCAGCGACTTTCAACACGCGCTGCACTAGCGATTATACATTCATAGTTCCACTTAAATTTTTTTTATAATCATTAATTGTTTCAAAACTGTTTTTCTATTTAACCTTCGTGGATTTCATTCATGAACCGAAATGAAGTCAAAACTTGCCAATCACAAACAAATTTAATAGTGAATACGCTTATATACGCCTGTCTGGTCTATCAAAATTTAAGATTGACATCTTAAAAGAAATGTGTAGTATGAAAATACTATCTTCAAATAAAGTGCGACTAAATGCAAAGTAGTCGAATAGAATCCAATTAGACTGGGGAATGCAAACATCGTTCTATAAATCTCTAATTGAGAAAAACTCCTAACAAAAGTACTTGACTTTAATTCATTCAAAAATTCATTATTAAAGTTAATCTTTCACAAAAGTGTCTGTAATGCAATGTTCATTCATAACTGACGATAAATGTCTGTGTTGCAATCAATACAAATAACGACTAGTATTTCCAAGATCGTCGACAACGTAAGAGATTTTAACGCTCTAAAATCATTTAAATGTTCTTCCTTCTTGATGATGACAGAAAATTGTTCAAAGTAATTAAACTGGGGTAGAATTACTTTAATAAAATGACACGCTGTCTGAATTTAAATCTGCCATAAAAATCATTAACTTACAGTCAAATCGTGACTACAAAAATATTAATTACTGAAAATTCTAAATATCAGTCTCAACTGATCCAAAATCGTTAACTATGCCCATGACATAACAATGTCTTAATAAATCGTCGAAAAATGCAACACTCATCAAGGTGTACTGAGAATAAGAATCTCAACAAGAAAATAGGGCAAAAATACAAGAGGATAAAAAAAATATGGGAAAAATGGTTGCTCAAACATCATTAATATACTCAAATACAATAAACGTTCACGACTACCTTGTCTGCCGATTGACGTTCCAGAGGAAAATTCCCCAAAGAAGACTGCTGATGGATCCATTTCACCACGTTAAAGCTGAGCTCCATCCTCGAAATAGGAAATAACACCCTCGGAGAATCGAACTGCTTCCTTCTCCGTGAATCGCTCTGCTCCTCGAAGACGAATAGACATCCTTCCGGCAATAATCTTCTTTGTGAGTCGGGTTATCCCTGACCTCTCTTGAAAAATTCCCTGAAGTTCCAGTAGACAATCGCCATGAAGTTTTGTAGAAATTTCCGAAGAAATTATTCATATTCAGAGTATGAAATTGTTTCTATGGCTGTTCGATGGTATTCAGCCTTTAATTACGAAGCATGGGTGTAGATGGTATTCACCGCATGCTCGCTTGTGTGGAATAGCAATTAGCGAAGTTCCATGTCGCTATCTTACTCCGTTGAAGTATGTCCCAATTGCAATAAGCCTTTTTAGCCTTCCATCTGCTCTTCGGTTGTAGTGTTAGAAGAACAAACTGCCGTATTCAATTGCTCCATTATACCGTAGTGTTCTGTAACCAAGCAATCTGAAGTCTTTCTATTCCACTCGCAGCGTCAGCCGTTGCGTTGATTCTGGCTTCACAAAAGTGCTTCTCTTGTGGCGAGATAATCACTTTTCTCAGTCGTATAAAACTGCTAATATCTTTCGAACTAATCGGTCGAAATTGTTCAGCTATTCTCTATAACTGCATGTAGCACTGCACAATACAATTAGCTTATCGGTGACCGCTAACTGTTCAAAGCTAAACTTGTAGAAGCTTTCTAAGGTCCGTTTCAACTTCACCTAGTTTGACTTGGATCTCGTTAATATAGTGGCCTCGCCACGCGTTATAAAGACGATTCTTTTCACTGCTGTTCACTTCGACGTCTCACTATAATGAATGTATAAGAAAAGAACTTTCACAAATATACTTCGATGCTCTGAGAATGAGATCTCAGAATAATCAGAGAACGAAAGGGGCTCCTCTCTTCTGCGCAAGCCCTTTTATTAACTCCACGAGGGGCGTTACCATCCCTTCCAAAGCGTGATACTACGTCATCGCTAAAAGTTCTAACTTCGTTAATACATGACGGATTTTCAAAATTCAAAAACTGAAAATAAATTTCACCAAAATTCCAAATCAATGCTTTTACTGCAAATGGATTTCCACAATTCTGCATTCCAAAAGTAATAAAAATACCATAGTTTCAGCAATCTCCGTCTTCCTTGAAACTATCGTTGATTGGTTCATGCCTCTCCTCCAATAGCATAGTTTCTTCTTCAGCAGAATTCCTCGTTTCCTGCGACTGCGTCGTAAATCTTGGAACATTCTCGACTAAATGCTGACGTCACTGAGAATCTCAGCTCAAGTAGCTTGCTGGCATAACATTTACGTCATCCGTGCTTACGTCATGACTTACCCACGTCATAACTATGACAACCATAACTCTACTTATAATTTCAAATATAGCCACCGTGGTCTCTACATAATTCAATTACGGGGGCAGTACATTGAGATTATTCTTTGCTCTTGCTGTAAATATGGAACTGGAAGCTCATCACCTTGATGTTTCAACAGCTATCTTGAATGGCGCTCTTAAAAATGATATTTATATGTACCCCCTTGATTCTATGAGTGTGACAGTTCTAAAGTTTGTAAGCTTAGAAAAGCTGTTTATGGCTTGAAGAAAGCATCTCGCACTTGGTATGAGAGGGTTCATGAAATTCTTACTGAAATCCGTTATAAGAAGTCTCTGTATGAACCATGTGTATATTTATTTATTTATTTATTTATTTATTTATTTACATATGTTACGCTCTCATTGGAGCACTTAACCAAAACAAGTATATACATGTCTCAAAAACAATATTAAAGATTCGGCTTCTTATTTTCTTCTTTTCCCAAAACATTTTCATTCTAGTCGACCTTGCCGCTCTCTCTGCATCGCTTATGGTGTAAGTTTTGCGAGTAAAGGTTTTTACTGTAAAGATTCATCATCTTTTGTTGTTATTGCCCTCTATGTTGATGATTTTTTTGTATTTTTTAATAATCATGTCAAGTGGAGAAACCGAAATCTGTGTTGCATTCTCATTTTAAGATCAAAGATTTGGGACAAGTCTCTGAATGTCTGGGGATGAGAGTTCAAAGAAGCAAAGATTGAATTAGATTGGATCAGAAGTGTTATCTGTTAGATGTGTTGGATTGATTTTACATGTCAGATTGTACTCACGTGAAAACTCCAATGGAAACAGGTTTGTTGTTGGAGAAATCCACATCCTGTGACAAATCCTATCCCTATCAACAGACTATTGGTGCTTTGTTATACCTTTCCATTTGTACCAGGGTAGATATTGCATATGTAACTAATTATTTGAGTCAGTTCAATAACTGCTATGGTGGGGAACATTGGACATGTGTCCAGAGAGTTTCAGATACTTGAAGGGTACGGTGGATGTTGGTATCATGTATAAAAAAAACAGAATGTGATGTCAAGGGTTTTGTTGATGCATTTTTTTGGAAATAATTTAACTGACAGGAAATCGGTGAGTGTTTATGCATTTAAATATGCAGAAGGCCCGATAAGTTGGGAAAGTAAGAAACAGCCAGTTGTGGCACTGTCTAGCACTGAAGCAGGATACATAGGTCCGACTTTAGCATGTAAAGAAGCTCTGTTCCTTAGAGATTTCTTCTTTGAGTTGTGTAAGAGAGGAGGTCAAATTCAGTTGTGTAATGACAGTCAGAGTGTTCAGAGGTTGGTTGAGAATGGTTTTCATCAGAGAACAAAACACATAGATGTGCGCTATCATTTCATTAAGGACATCTTAAAGAAATGCAAAGTAAAGTTGTCCTATAAGCCTGCTTCTGAAATGATTGCTGATGTATTGACAAAAGGTCAGCCAATTCATGGTCTTGTGAAGTGGGTTACTGGCATTCGTTTGTCCTAAGTGCAGCATTGCTCGATTAAGGGAGAGTGTTGAAGAGAATGAATATTTCTCGTACTTTCTAATCTCGCATGTAAATATTGTTTGTCTTTTGTCAAATGTATATTCTTTGACTTTATGTTCTTTTCCTTTTGTCTGTATCCCGTATCCTGTGTCTTGTTCAATACATGTTAGTCAACAGGTTTTCCTGTATTTTAATCCGTTCATCCCGTGTATAACTGATACAATAGAAACCCATGCATAGCACAAGTAGTTTCAATACATTATTAATATTTGAACATATTTTATGCACCCGGACGTTCATCTCAGCCTACATTTCCTATTTGTGGCTCAATGTGCAAATTGAAGTAAACTATTTTCACTTTATCAATTTATGGATTTGACACAAAATGATGTTGAAAACCATATTTTTGTCACTGTAGATTCTCTTTATTGATGTCCAAACACAAGGGCACATCCCTTTACACCCATGGGTAAACTCATAAGTGGGCTGGTACCGGTATCACAATCTCAAAATTTTGAAGTGTGTTCATGCTTAGGGTTGTTTTGCACTTCCATTTCACATATCCCAAAGTGCATTTGGAGGTTCTAGGGGCATTTCAAGGTGCATTCTGCTTTATTATATCCCAAGCATGTGCAGTAGGGTTGATATCATGTCTGATTGCTGGCCAAATTATTGGCTGAATTCTGCAACTTCATGGATCCAAATCTGGACCATATATGCACAGGAAACTGATGAAGGGAGTCATCATCAGTGAGAAGGTGATTCACTCCTCTAATAGACATACCACATGCCTCTTATTGAACTGACATCACCAGGAAGCATGCCTTCTCTTCAGCAGTTGGGGACAAGACTGCATCAAGGAGCAAATCATACTTGTAATCTGTGTGACCAACTCGTGGTATAGTGGCTAGCATTCTTGGCTGCCGCACCAGCGGCCCTGGTTGTAGACCTACTCCCAGCTCAGCCAAGAACTTTTATTTTGGTCTGACTGCTGGAACAGGGTATACTTAGTCTCGTGAGGCAAAATTGGGTTCAATTCCCACCTAAACCACACTGGAAGTGGTTTTCCACGGTTTTTCCAGTTCTACTCCAGGCAAATGCTGGGGTGGCTCCTAACTTAGGGCCTACCTGAACTTAGGAGCATTGATCAAAACTAATAATAGCTAGTCAGACCCTCCTTACCCCACACCTGCTCATTTTCTGATCGATAAGCCCCTTACATCCTTACCTGAGTTTGACTTCTCCCCATCTTCTACTAACAGACTTTTCAGATGGAAACACATACAACAAACGAATCAACACTTCTGGAAATGATGGTTAAAGGAATATCTGAATACACTGCAGCAGTGCCATAAAAGGACTAAAGAACACCCCAATCTCTGCCCATGAGATGTTCTTATCATGGATGACAATTTACCCCCACTTTGGAAATATGGAGTAATCGAAGCAATTCATCCTGGTGTTGATGGTCTAGTGTGTGTAGCATTGGTACGATGTAGGCCTGGTGTACTGAGAGAGCCATACATAAACTGTGTAGTCTTCCAATTGAGAAGTGGCATCCATGCATTACTAGTAATGCAAGTTAATATCGCTTATATTTTCGAGACATTCGGGAATCCAACCCAGACCTCAGGGGTGACAGTCATGAATTCTAGCCACTGTGCCACGAGGTGGCAACACTTTATTTAAGTGGTCCAACATTTAAAGTTTGCAGACTAGATTTTCCCCACAATATTTATCTGACAATCTCTGCTAATATTGTGCACATTTATTTCATGAGTTTGCAGACACTGGTTCTATAACTATGGTACTCACACAGGACACATCTGTTCTATATAAGATCTAGAAATAATGTTTGGGATAGTGTCTGATTTGAAAATGTTATGACTGGTGACATATTAAGGATTTTTAGTCCAGGTTATGAGAGCTATGAAACAATCTACAGGGCTTTATTTATATGTCAGGACTTTCACAAGATAGCCATGGCATGGGATGACCACATGGTGAGCGATGCATCTGACAGACGAATGGGCATATAGATAACAAGAAGACTTACAGTATCTCGCGACCGACCGTAGCACACGTAACAGCCGAGTGGAATATCCCCATGTAACAATCGTCACATATAAATAAAGGCCTGTACTTACTGACATAAACATAGAGTAAACATACTAGACTGGTCCACTTTTAGACCGGTTGCAATTCTAGCGGCATTTTGGGTAACATTTTGCCAAATGTGTTTTAATACTAATGCGGACCTGCTGAACACGAATTTCGATGTTGGCACTCTCGAATTTCGACCGGAAGCTCAGAATTCAAGTTGGCGCCCAAGATGGTGGACGTTTTCTTACTAGTACGATATTTCCACTCCCGAGGCCGATTTTCTTCATCTAAAGCCCGTTTTTAGGGTTATTTGTGTAGTAAAATGCGATAGTAACTGTAACAGATTGTGCAAGCAAATATTTAGCCGTGGCTGGAAGCTCAGAATGCAAGATGGTGTCCAAAATGGTGGACATTTTCTCAACTTCACGACTCGGGGCCGACTTTTTACATTTTAAGACTGTTAATCTGGTTATTTTTGTATAAGAATACTATTCTAATTGTTACAGAGTGTTAATGCAACTAGTTGGCCGTTTTAGAACGAAAAAATACTGCGAAAATATGAAATTATTTTGAGTGGATTGACCTTGCATTTGGCAAAGTTCATGTCTTGATTTGATATTGCATAGACATTATTTTTTATTGTATATTTTTGCCGATATGTCTGTTTTGGCTTTTAGTTTGGCGTTTAATGAGTGAAACAAGGTTGATGAGGCTATTTATTACTTTATGTTCGACCCTCACTATTATGTGTCAGATAACTGTATCATAATGATGGTCATTATAACACTGTTTTCCATTATGATACAGTTTCTCCAGCCAATCAGAGCTCGTTCATTGACCAATTAGGTAACGATAACTTCGCGCATGCGCTCAAAATCCAACATGTCGGACATAAACACAACATCGAACTATAATAAATTACCGACATGGAATACCCACCGTCCATATGTTCGCGTAAATAAACTGGCGAATATGAGACAAGAAATAGCACTGTACCTTAAAATCACCAACACTAATTTCTACACAGCGCATTGTCTTCAAATGACTGCGGTGACAATATTACTGAGGGACGGCTGATGTAAACATATGGTTGCATATGGCATTGCAACCACACAGAGCGCATGCGTCGGTTGTTCAAAGCTCTTGAAAGACAAAGATATAACACCCAACGCTCGCTCTGCGATCACAAAATTCCAGTAGCTGACTCTCAACAGATATTTATGAATATTTATGTTAAAACATATAATAAAGTTATAATTATCGTCGAACATAAACAGTCGTATGCAACTCGCCTATAATGGTAATTAAGACACTCGTATGGAAATTATAAAACTCGCATACGCTCGTTTTATAAAAAATACTCGTGTCTTAATTATAGCCATTATAGGCTCGTTGCATAATGTACTATTGTGGTTAAATGCAATAAAATACTACATGTGTCGCAAGAATAAGTAAACCACGCTTCTCGAAGGCAATGACAAATGGCATATTTATATTAATTATACTAGACTTTTGAAAATTACATTAATCATTTAACCATAATCCTCATCATCTTTTTTCGAGTTTGTACAAGATCCGGAACAGAAACACATTGAGGTAAAATTAACAGCCTTGCGGCATTTACAAAGCGTTGTAGAACAATCTTTTTTGCAATCGCAAAGATCAATATCGATAGCAGCCTTTGGAATGGGTTCAAGCGTGGTGAGAATGGGGATGTAGCCGTCTGTTTCTTCCTTCCATCCGCAGTCTGTGATTGGTGACAGGACGGGGTCAGGTAGGTGACCGTTCTCCGACACTGAAGTTTGGTAGTGACTTCGTTTAATTTGTTCCAAAAGCGCTGCGCTGGTCGGCGGAAGAGATTCTGGGTTTTTTTACCTTACCAAACAAGGCATGACGCGCAACGTCAGTCGAAACTATTAAGTCAGCTACCTGAAGAAGAAAACAAACCGAATAGAAATGTACGCGCCAAGTCGACGTAGGCAAGGTAAGGTGAATTTACTAGAAATACAAACCTTGTACAATTTTGTCACAAACATTTCTGCAGAAGATACAGCCGCTTCACTGAGAGGTACGATGCCAAGCGAGGACAACAGGGTGTAGTGATTTCGAAACACTTAAAAGCTGCTGGTTTTGTAATGGACGCTAGGTATGATATGACATCACTCCCGGTGATTGCATGAAAGGCCACTATACTCTTCACTAATCCTTCGTGCAATTTGCTATGTACATCATGAACATGTACAAACACTCTCTTTCTTGATGATCAACTCATTAACCTTACATCATTTGCAGGTATTTTATAAAGGAGCAACAGAAAGACATCTGTGTCTCGAGCAGACACGACAATTTGCTTTGCAGTACTTGCCACTGCGTGCAGAACAATTTTTGTGTCTGCTTCCTCGTGAGAAGTTTCGAGGTTAGAAAAAACGTTCCTTCCATCTTTAAAGCCTCCGGCAATAACCAGCTCAACCCCATCAAAGATAGCTTGTGCAAGGTGCTGCGACACAAACTCATTCAAGTTGGTTTTATTTTCTTCCAAAGAAAGGAAATTCTTCCAAACCTGAGGTAAGGGTACATCTGCATTTTCTATCACACGACGCACCGGTGCTGTGTTCTTCGAACGTTTTATAGTTGCCTGCATGGCTTTAGTCTGCACTTGCCGCACGTGTTCCTTTTTCGAATCATCTCTGACAAAATATACACTTCTTCCAATCTGCTTTGACTCTATTTCCAGTGCGCTTTTTAGCGTGCTTGTCATGAGAGTCTTTTGAGGCGTGAAGGCATTTTTAATAACCTCCTCTCTGTGTCTCTTTTTTTTTTCTCAAACGCTCTATATTCGTTTTGTTGGTAAAATCAGAGTAACATTCTCTGTAATAGGAAAAAGAGACGTCGTTACTTGGCAACTCAAAAAATCTGTCTATAGCAAAACGGTAAATTTCGTCATACAGAGCCTTTCGTTCTTCCGCACATGACTTCAGATTCTCATAACGCGCTACTGTTCCTTTAGTCAACATAAATACTCCTTTTTTCTTGGATTTCGAACAAAGAATGCACAAATTACTTCGACTGCAGGCGCGGATTCAAGGGGAGGGTCACGGGGGTCATGACCCCCCCCCCCCAAACGGAGACCAAATTTTTTTGCAAACTCAAAAAAACGAAAACACAATAACCAGACAAATAAAAACTGAAAAACAGTTTTTTTTTTTTCATTTTATTCAATACTGAAAATATCTTTATTGCAATTATTATGTTCTGTTACAACTGTACATATTTACAACTTCATACCTGTTATATAAAAACGATTATTTATATAACAAATCAATTCGGCTTTTTTGTTTAATAAATCTTGTGATTTATAGTTTATAGTTTATAGTGATGTCACGATGAATGTGCAGCAATGCAAGTCCGGTGAGCCTGTCTTCTGACATGGTTGCTCTTAGCCAAGTTTTGAGGCGACGGAGAGTTGAAAAACTTCTTTCTGCAGTGGCTACACTCACAGGAAGTGTGATGAGGATACGTAACAGTTTATTGATGGATGGACCTCGTCACACTCATCACAAATGACAACAATCGAATCGGGGATCTTGCCGCCGTTTTCAACAGTGTGCTCCCATTTTGCGACCCACAATTCGTACTCGGCAACAACTGTTGAAATGGGAGAATCCAAAAGCTTCTGGCCCGCTAATTGTTGTGCCGAGTATATATTGGTTTATAAAAAAATTACATTTTTTGTTTCTCATATATATCCACGGATAGGAATTCGGGGCTTTTTTCGCACCAAAAATTTTTGCCGACGTCCAAACTGGTTGGCAATTTAAGCTGCGATTTTCTCACTTTGTCGGTACCAACTCGACTTGCCGAAACTGTTACGTACCTTGATACTTTTCTCGAAGCTCGATGTAAAAGTCGCAAAACACGCCGTTGCAATTTGTACGAATATTTTTGGTGCGCTAAACGCATCAAATTTCTATCCATGTAGCTTGCAAAAAAATTGGTCTGGTTTTGTACGTTTGGTTATTTTGCGATTTTTTTGCGTTTTTAGTGATACCATTTTTCTTAACAATTTCTATTCTCTGACCCCCGCCAAAGCCAAACTCTAGATCCGCGCCTGTTCGACTGTCACCATCACCGTGTAGATTTACTTGAGGTTCCATCTAAAACACACGAGACCATGACCTCAAAGAATGGTACCCTTGCGTATTCTTGCTCAGACGATAAAAACAACTGCTTATAAACACTTACCGGTACCACTTTCCGACACAATTCCACTAAAAAAATATTGAAGAACAGTTCTTGCACCAAACACAAACAACGTAAGTAGAGTGTTTTGGATGGTTCAGCTGCCACCGCCACCGCCACCGCTGGAATACTAAAATGGCAATATCTCGCGAACCAATCAGGCTAGAGACTTGTACGAGGTGTCAAATTACTCAGGCGAACACCCCCTTCCCAATGGACAATATATTTCCACCCCAAAATAAAACCTACCCCTACTAGGGGGTGAAATTGTAATTTTTTAGAGAATCTCTCTTTCCAATTGCAACATGTGAGAGTTTGAATGCTGATATGGATTTAAACGTTGTTCCACATAAAGTGCATGTGTACGGTGGATAGCCACTATGAATTAACATGCTTTTTTTGTTTTTACGCATGCCCACTCATGGCTTTTGAAGAGGGTGGGGGGAGCGGATCTCTGTGGACGGGTCCTTGTTGACAGGTCATTGATGACAAGTCCTTGTGGACAAGTCCTTGTGGACAGGTCCTTGTGGATGAGTCCTTGTTGACATGTCCTTGTGGACGAGTCCTTGTGGATGAGTCCTTGTTGATGAGTCCCTTTAGACCGATCCCTTTAGACCAGTCCCTTTGGATTGGTCCCTATGGACTGGCCCATGGTCCCTAATGCTATGATGAAATTAAACGTTGTTCCACATGAAACGCATGTGAAGAGCCGATTGCTACTATGAATTAACATGTTTGTTTTTTGTTTTTTTTACGCATGCGCACTTGAGGTTTTTGTAAGCGGGCGGGGTTTTTGAATAATGATTTATAGATGAGTTATTTTTTTTTAAATTACCAAAAGATCCAAAACTAATATCTCATGAATTAATAAGGCTAGAGACCTGTATGAGGGGTCGTTGGACTTGAGGTGACATTCTGTTTTTGAATATATTATTCATTTATGTCAAAAGGGCCTAACTACACTTTTGTTGATATCTCGCTAACTAATAATCAGAGAGGGTCAAGTGAGGTGTCATAGGACTCAGGATGGTCAACCCTTTTCCATGACCAACGAATTTACCCAAAAGATTCAAAACAGCAAGGTCATTGACCTATGATTTTATAAACTAATAATCAGAGAGGCTCAAGTGAGGTGTCATGGGACTCAGGATGGTCAACCCTTTTCCATGACCAACGAATTTACCCAAAAGATTCAAAAAACAGCAAGGTCATTGACCTAATATTTTATAAACTAATAATCGAATATCTACATGTGAGGTGTTATAGGACTTAGAATGGTCAACCCTTTCCCATGGCCAATGAATTTACCCAAAATACCCAATACATCAAGGTCATCGACCTGAGATTTTATAAACTAATAATCGGATACGAACATGTGAGATGTTTACCATGTGTTTGATGAAACATAGCTAGATAGAGAAAGAATTAGTGTAGGCTACATGTATGGTGATTGACAAGTCTTTTACCATTGAAACTTGTTTTTCAGATCAAACTGCAGTATAGTGAGAGTATAGGTTGTAGGTATGGGTTAATAAATGACGAACGGTGTACACACAAACTCTGATTTATCGATTCAAGAATTAAGAGTAGACTATCTTTAATTGATTGGTTAAAGAGGATAGCTAAAACACAAAAATGCTCAGTGGTTACCGGGGCAAGATGGTCGCTACACACACACACACACACACACACACACAACAAGCTTTAAATACTTGAGGCTAATAATCTATACACACACACTCGCTTGTTCTAAACTAAACTGTGTTGCTGTCAGTGCTCAGACAGTAGGCTGATGACAAAAAAATTCATTGCTAACAGAAATATAATAATTTCCGGTTGTATAATGTTACCAGCTATCCATTTTGTGTTGCAGTGTTAAGCACTTTTAGCTCTTGTACTGGTGGTCTTAACTCAATTTCCAGGTCTGATGCCTAGAACGAGTCAAACTAAGAAACAAGGGCAAGGTGGTGTAGTGGTTAAGCTGTTAGCCTTTTCACCAGGGTTCGATTTCAGGTTAATATGCATGTCATAAACATATTAAACAAAACAAAACAGAGATAACGTTCAAAACTGATTACATTTGTGTCTTTCCAAATTATTACTTGGATTACAAATACAAAGGTGAACTGGGTTTGATATACATTAATGCTGTCTATCACACACTAGACTGTAAGAAAGCCGAAAGAGCAAAAGCGTAGGTAGAGCAGTGGTAAAATTGCTATATGTAGAGAACTACCTAGCGGTTTTATGAACTGGCAAAGCTATATATCGCATAAACAGTGTAGGATACAATCCAGCAATCAAATTTGTATCTTGTGGAACAGAAAAAATGCACTTTTACCTTGATGGATAGCAAATGATTGCAGATGAATGACCTATGCATTAGCCTACCATAGGGTTATAACCACGAGGTGGAGGTGTGACTTCTATATTTTATTGTTTAGAGACATGGCTTTTTTGTAACCAGTAGATTTAGTATTTTGTAAATATTCATTTTTGTAATAGTAAAAATAGTGGAAACATTTTTTGTAATAGTAAATGTTAAATGTATAACTAAAAGTTATTTGGGATAAGCGTGCATGTCAAGGATAAATAGCGTGGTTGTATTTGTTTTTCAAAGACAGGTATGGTTGTGTGAATGTATGACTATAGATAGAATGATAGTGAGAGAGAGAGAAAGTGTGTGTGTGTGTGTGTGTGTGTGTGTGGGTAGCATTGATTGTTCAACCGAAGCAAACACGGCAAGTTAGGATGGTGGGGTAATTAATGTATATAGCAAATGGTAAATAGTATACTGTAGTTTTTTTTAACACTTGTGTTTCTTTTAAATGCAGCGGTAGATAGGTGTTATTTTGTAAAACAGTCTTACCTACAGTAGTAGTATTAGTAGTAGTAGTAGTAGTAGTCCTATACGTTTTTGGAAACAAACAGAAAGAGAATGCACTATTGCCATGGCCAAGCACTTCCATTTAAATATTTTCAAGAAAATTTTAATCAGCAAATGTGTGTTTTACAAAACTAAACTTTCAGCATGGACTAAATCATAAACGTGTCGTCTGTGATATGGAAAAAATAGGAAATCCATGTTTCCATATCAACACAATGTAAAACTTAAAACTGACCTTTAAAAAATGTAAATGGGAAATTGACAAATTTGTAAACAACAAAAAAATAGAAAATTCTCGTTTCCGTATCATGAAATCCAAAAACTTTAAACTGACATTTTCAAATCGTGTACATGGAAAATTGACAAATGGCAATGTGTGAAATGTGAAAATGAAAAACAAATGAACAAATGGCTATCATTATTTAAAAAAATAAAAAAAACCTTCGTGTTCTATCGTTAAAGTGTGAATCAAACCACATCTACTTATTTGAATCACCCGAGACTGAGTAGACCTGTTTTAGTTCTAATATACTTTTAAAATTTTATGTTAAAGCTCGAATTGAACTCAAGAGCTTTAGAGTGCCAGCTAACTATTATAACCGTTACTCACTAATTGGGTTTAGAAATTACATTTACTCAAATCACATTCTAGAAAAAATCATGCCTACTATAAACTACACCCACGTATGCACTCACTTTTACATTCACTTTTGCACTCACTTTTGCACCCACTTTTGCACTCACTTTTACACTCACTTTTGCACCCACATTTGCACTCACTTTAAACTATTATTTCTATTATCGAGCGAAATTTATTGGAGATTATTTCGTGCTTGAAAATTGATATGGAAGTATCAACGAATAGTTATGGTAAGCCATATGCATACTATAAAGGTTATACGTATATTGCAAAACGAACCAATAAAATGGAACTGTTATTTGACGTTGTTCAAAACATCGTTCAAAACAGTGTCAAAGTGAACTAAAAAGTAAAAATAGTGAGGTCTTAAGTGTGAGTGATCATCAATGTAGTGTGACAGATAAGACATCGTTGCTGTTTAAAAAAATACTTCATATGTTAAAACACTAGTCCGAAAAAAGATATGGTAACCCGCGTGTTGTGCAATCAATGATAGCCACCTCTTTAAATATATACTGTACTTGTTTTCGTTGACCTTAAAGCCTTGAGTATCCATCACCAGTGTATGTGACATGTTTACGCATGCATAGATCAAAACCAACTGACTATTCACTACTTGGGTTTAGAAATTACATTTACTCAAATCACATTCTAGTAAAATTCATGCCTACTATAAGCGGCACCCACTTTTGCACCCACTCTTGCACTCCCTTTTACACCCACTCTTGCACCTGTCTTGCACCCAATCTTGCACCCACTCTTGCACCCACCCTTGCACCCACTCTTGCACCCACTCTTACACCAACTCTTGCACCCACTCTTGCACCCACTCTTGCACCCACTTTTGCACCCACTTTTCCTCTCACTTTAAACTATTATTTATATTATCGAGTGAACTTTGCTAGAGAGTAGTTCATGCTTGACAATTGACATGGCAGTATCAACAAATAGCATTGGTATGCCATACGCATTCTATAAAGGTTATACGTATATTGCAAAACGAACCAATAAAAATGGAACTGTTATTTGGCGTTGTTCAAAACATCGTTCAAAACAGTGTCAAAGTGAAATAAAAGTAAAAATAGTGATGTCTTAAGTGTGAGTGATCATCAATGTAGTGTACCAGATAAAACATCGTTGCTGTTTAAAAAAATACTTCAAATGTTAAAACACTAGTCCGAAAAAAAGATATGGTAACCCGCGTGTTGTGCAATCAATGATAGCCACCTCTTTAAATATATACTGTACTTGTTTTCGTTGACCTTAAAGCCTTGAGTATCCATCACCAGTGTATGTGACATGTTTACGCTTGCATAGATCAAAACCAACTGACTATTCACTACTTGGGTTTAGAAATTACATTTACTCAAATCACATTCTAGTAAAATTCATGCCTACTATAAGCGGCACCCACTTTCGCACCCACTCTTGCACCCACTCTTGCACCCATTCTTGCACCCACTCTTGCACCCACTCTTGCACCCACTCTTGCACCCACTCTTGCACCCACTTTTCCTCTCACTTTAAACTATTATTTATATTATCGAGTGAACTTTGCTAGAGATTAGTTCATGCTTGACAATTGACATGGAAGTATCAACAAATAGCAATGGTATGCCATACGCATTCTATAAAGGATATACATATATTGTAAAACGAACCAATAAAAATGGAAGTGTTATTTGGCGTTGTTCAAAACATCGTTCAAAACAGTGTCAAAGTGAAATAAAAGTAAAAATAGTGATGTCTTAAGTGTGAGTGATCATCAATGTAGTGTACCAGATAAAACATCGTTGCTGTTTAAAAAAATACTTCAAATGTTAAAACACTAGTCCGAAAAAAAGATATGGTAACCCGCGTGTTGTGCAATCAATGATAGCCACCTCTTTAAATATATACTGTACTTGTTTTCGTTGACCTTAAAGCCTTGAGTATCCATCACCAGTGTATGTGACATGTTTACGCTTGCATAGATCAAAACCAACTGACTATTCACTACTTGGGTTTAGAAATTACATTTACTCAAATCACATTCTAGTAAAATTCATGCCTACTATAAGCGGCACCCACTTTTTCACCCACTCTTGCACCCACTCTTGCACCCACTCTTGCACCCATTCTTGCACCCACTCTTGCACCCACTCTTGCACCAACTCTTGCACCCACTTTTCCTCTCACTTTAAACTATTATTTATATTATCGAGTGAACTTTGCTAGAGATTAGTTCATGCTTGACAATTGACATGGAAGTATCAACAAATAGCAATGGTATGCCATACGCATTCTATAAAGGATATACATATATTGTAAAACGAACCAATAAAAATGGAACTGTTATTTGGCGTTGTTCAAAACATCGTTCAAAACAGTGTCGAGGTGAGCTGAAAAGTAAAAATAGTGATGTCTTAAGTGTGAGTGATCATCAATGTAGTGTACCAGATAAAACATCGTTGCTGTTTAAAAAAACTCTTCAAACTGCTAGAACACTTGTCCCAGAAAAAGATATTGCAGCTCAAGATAGTGCAATGTTTGTTAAGAAGCATGTATCATCTCCCCAGAAAGTCGTGTTAGGACAGTTGTCAATGTTTGAAAAACTCCCAACATTATCAAAGGCAACACAAACTGTGCAAAATGTGGTATTGCAAAAGGATCAAAAAGGACTATACAGTAATAGTGATGAGGATTATAATGATCATGATGATGATGATGATGATGATGATGTTAATGATAATGGTTATGATGATGATGATGTTGATGATGATAATAATGATAATGGTAATGCTTTGTTTACACCTAAAAATCATTTGTTAAATTTGTCTACTGGAACAATCCAAGTAAGCTAATCCGGCGGCTTCAGCAACTGCATGTCTATAAACAGGCTGGTTATTCTGAATATGAGGAAGAACTATTGGATATAGAAAATGAGCTTCGTCGTGCTAAAATTATTATGTAATGGATCCACATAACCGCTTAAACTATTTCTTGACAATACATGTTATATTTTCTACCACTATGCTACCATTTTGCTCTCACTTTTGCTATCACTTCAAACTGTACATATTAAATATAAAAGCCAAAGCTAAATGATTTTATTATCAGAACAGTTATAACCTTTGTAGTGAGCAAATCATACTAACAGGTTAGTTGCTACTATGGAACTTACTACAACTAACAAAGGTAAACAACGTGTACTCTATAAAGGCTACTCTTATAACTATAATCGTCAAAATGTAAAAGGAATAATATTTTGGCGATGCTCAAAAGAGAGGTCAAAAAGATGTCGAGGCAATCTAAAAAGTAGAAATGGTAAGGTTTTAAGTGTGAGTGATCATCTATGTGGTGCACCAAATGAAACACTGTTGGTGTCAACAATTAATCATGACAATGCTAAAAAGCTAGTACAAGAAAAAAATGTTGCTACTCAAAATAGTGCAGTGTTTATTGAGCAACATTTAACCCCTGCTGTAAAAGTTATGTTTAATCCATCTTCCACATCTCAAGAGTTATCAACATCACAAACTATGCAAAAAGGTTGTGTTGTTGTTGTTTTAAGGGGCTGAACTACAAGATTATCTACCCTTCATATGCAAGAGAATCAAAAAGGACTAAATAGTAATAGAGAAAAAAGAAATGTATTTTGAATGTAACTATTGTACAAGTACTTATATTAAATAAATAAAAATATTGTATGGGTATTGTCTGTTTTTTCTTAATTGCTATACCCACGTCCGACTATATTAATGTCATTGTTAACCATCAACAATCTCCACCTATGTTCAGAAAGAAAGTGATCTTAAACAATACACTCTATCTATGGTTTGTGTACCGAGTATCATAATAATAAAGTGTCGTCAAGCCATGTTCAGGCAATAGTAATGTTAGGTAAGGGGTTCGAACCCTTGCTTCCTTGTACAGGATTAGTTTTTACTCAACAGCAACCCATAATACTATACTTTGAAACATGTCACATCTCATTGCAAAATGTCAACTGTATCGTTTTCTAAGACCCCAGCTGGTGGCTAGTAGCTAGCAGACAGTGCAACAGAAACAGTGTCACCATGTTCATTCTTTAAAAAAATCAATATTTATTATTATTTTTATTATAATTGTTCATTAAGAGTAGTGTAAAGTTGTCTTTGTGACGTAACGGTTATAATAGTTAGCTGGCACTCTAAAGCTCTTGAGTTCAATTCGAGCTTTAACATAAAATTTTAAAAGTATATTAGAACTAAAACAGGTCTACTCAGTCTCGGGTGATTCAAATAAGTAGATGTGGTTTGAATCACACTTTAACGATAGAACACGACGGTTTTTTATTTTTTAAAATAATGATAGCCATTTGTTCATTTGTTTTTCATTTTCACATTTCACACATTGCCATTTGTCAATTTTCCATGTACACGATTTGAAAATGTCAGTTTAAAGTTTTTGGATTTCATGATACGGAAACAAGAATTTTCTATTTTGTTGTTGTTTACAAATTTGTCAATTTCCCATTTACATTTTTTAAAGGTCAGTTTTAAGTTTTTACATTGTGTTGATATGGAAACATGGATTTCCTATTTTTTCCATATCACAGACGACACGTTTATGATTTAGTCCATGCTGAAAGTTTAGTTTTGTAAAACACACATTTGCTGATTAAAATTTTCTTGAAAATATATAAATGGAAGTGCTTGGCCATGGCAATAGTGCATTCTCTTTCTGTTTGTTTCCAAAAACGTATAGGACTACTACTACTACTACTACTAATACTACTACTGTAGGTAAGACTGTTTTACAAAATAACACCTATCTACCGCTGCATTTAAAAGAAACACAAGTGTTAAAAAAACTACAGTATACTATTTACCATTTGCTATATACATTAATTACCCCACCATCCTACCTTGCCGTGTTTGCTTTGGTTGAACAATCAATGCTACCCACACACACACACACACACACACACACTTTCTCTCCCTCTCTCTATCATTCTATCTATAGTCATACATTCACACAACCATACCTGTCTTTGAAAAACAAATACAACCACGCTATTTATCCTTGACATGCACGCTTATCCCAAATAACTTTTAGTTATACATTTAACATTTACTATTACAAAAAAATGTTTCCACTATTTTTACAATTACAAAAATGAATATTTACAAAATACTAAATCTACTGGTTACAAAAAAGCCATGTCTCTAAACAATAAAATATAGAAGTCACACCTCCACCTTGTGGTTATAACCCTATGGTAGGCTAATGCATAGGTCATTCATCTGCACTCATTTGCTATCCATCAAGGTAAAAGTGCATTTTTTCTGTTCCACAAGATACAAATTTGATTGCTGGATTGTATCCTACACTGTTTATGCGATATATAGCTTTGCCAGTTCATAAAACCGCTAGGTAGTTCTCTACATATAGCAATTTTACCACTGCTCTACCTACGCTTTTGCTCTTTCGGCTTTCTTACAGTCTAGTGTGTGATAGACAGCATTAATGTATATCAAACCCAGTTCACCTTTGTATTTGTAATCCAAGTAATAATTTGGAAAGACACAAATGTAATCAGTTTTGAACGTTATCTCTGTTTTGTTTTGTTTAATATGTTTATGACATGCATATTAACCTGAAATTGAACCCTGGTGAAAAGGCTAACAGCTTAACCACTACACCACCTTGCCCTTGTTTCTTAGTTTGACTCGTTCTAGGCATCAGACCTGGAAATTGAGTTAAGACCACCAGCACAAGAGCTAAAAGTGCTTAACACTGCAACACAAAATGGATAGCTGGTAACATTATACAACCGGAAATTATTATATTTCTGTTAGCAATGCATTTTTTTGTCATCAGCCTACTGTCTGAGCACTGACAGCAACACAGTTTAGTTTAGAACAAGCGAGTGTGTGTGTATAGATTATTAGCCTCAAGTATTTAAAGCTTGTTGTGTGTGTGTGTGTGTGTGTGTGTGTGTAGCGACCATCTTGCCCCGGTAACCACTGAGCATTTTTGTGTTTTAGCTATCCTCTTTAACCAATCAATTAAAGATAGTCTACTCTTAATTCTTGAATCGATAAATCAGAGTTTGTGTGTACACCGTTCGTCATTTATTAACCCATACCTACAACCTATACTCTCTCTATACTGCAGTTTGATCTGAAAAAAAGTTTCAATGGTAAAAGACTTGTCAATCACCATACATGTAGCCTACACTTATTCTTTCTCTACCTAGCTATGTTTCATCACACACATGGTAAACATCTCACATGTTCGTATCCGATTATTAGTTTATAAAATCTCAGGTCGATGACCTTGATGTATTGGGTATTTTGGGTAAATTCATTGGCCATGGGAAAGGGTTGACCATTCTAAGTCCTATAACACCTCACATGTAGATATTCGATTATTAGTTTATAAAATATTAGGTCAATGACCTTGCTGTTTTTTGAATCTTTTGGGTAAATTCGTTGGTCATGGAAAAGGGTTGACCATCCTGAGTCCCATGACACCTCACTTGAGCCTCTCTGATTATTAGTTTATAAAATCATAGGTCAATGACCTTGCTGTTTTGAATCTTTTGGGTAAATTCGTTGGTCATGGAAAAGGGTTGACCATCCTGAGTCCTATGACACCTCACTTGACCCTCTCTGATTATTAGTTAGCGAGATATCAACAAAAGTGTAGTTAGGCCCTTTTGACATAAATGAATAATATATTCAAAAACAGAATGTCACCTCAAGTCCAACGACCTCTCATACAGGTCTCTAGCCTTATTAATTCATGAGATATTAGTTTTGGATCTTTTGGTAATTTAAAAAAAATAACTCATCTATAAATCATTATTCAAAAACCCCGCCCGCTTACAAAAACCTCAAGTGCGCATGCGTAAAAAAACAAAAAACAAACATGTTAATTCATAGTAGCAATCGGCTCTTCACATGCGTTTCATGTGGAACAACGTTTAATTTCATCATAGCATTAGGGACCATGGGCCAGTCCATAGGGACCAATCCAAAGGGACTGGTCTAAAGGGATCGGTCTAAAGGGACTCATCAACAAGGACTCATCCACAAGGACTCGTCCACAAGGACCTGTCAACAAGGACTCATCCACAAGGACCTGTCCACAAGGACCTGTCCACAAGGACTTGTCCACAAGGACTTGTCATCAATGACCTGTCAACAAGGACCCGTCCACAGAGATCCGCTCCCCCCACCCTCTTCAAAAGCCATGAGTGGGCATGCGTAAAAACAAAAAAAAAGCATGTTAATTCATAGTGGCTATCCACCGTACACATGCACTTTATGTGGAACAACGTTTAAATCCATATCAGCATTCAAACTCTCACATGTTGCAATTGGAAAGAGAGATTCTCTAAAGAATTACAATTTCACCCCCTAGTAGGGGTAGGTTTTATTTTGGGGTTGAAATATATTGTCCATTGGAAAGGGGGTGTTTGCCTGAGTAATTTGACACCTCGTACAAGTCTCTAGCCTGATTGGTTCGCGAGATATTGCCATTTTAGTATTCCAGCGGTGGCGGTGGCGGTGGCTGCGGAACCATCCAAAACACACTACTAACGTATCAATTTTCTAAACTGCGACAAGATGCCCACAACACACAGAAAGCCCCCAGGGGCTCACATCTAGTGGGACGTGGGTTGGCGACCACGGGACCCCAGCTGTGTCCGGCATTGCTTCCACTTACTTGTGCCGGGCTCCTCTCCATCTTCCTTCCTGTCGACCTCCCTTGGTCAACTCTTGTTCTCTTCCGACCCCGACGGTATTAGGTTATCCGAGACCTAGGGAGTATTTCACTTTCCCGCCTTAATTGGCCCTTGTCTCATCTTTCCTGATACCCTCCTTCCTTGAGGGGTCAGCGTTCTTTTTTTTTCCTTTTACCTCCTGCCTTGTCCTCAAGGCCCTTAAGGAGGCCGGGTGTATGTAGCCCCACCCCTTCTGGTGCACCCTAGAAATTGCTACACCCTCAGGGGCTCACGGCTGGTGAGTTCGGGAGTTGGCGACCCCGAGGGATTCCTGAGCTGGGTCCGTTTTTCCCTTTTGTCCCTTACCTTTGGGGAGGACCCTCTCCTCTCTCCCCTCTCCTCTCCTCTTTTTATTATATTTCCTTTTCTCTTTAAGATTCCCGCACTGTTTTTGTTCCTTGGTTCACCGTGTATCTAAATTCACTTTTAGCGATTTTTAAGGCATTTTTAATCTACGTTGCATTTTGTAAGTTTTTTCGATCTAAATTACATCTCGCGATTGTTTTCAACATCAATTGCATTTTGTAAGGATTGACAATCTAAATTGCTTTTTAGTAAGTCTTTCAATGCAGGTGTCACGGCATTTTAGTGAGTATTTTGAATTTCAATTGCATTTTGTAAGTATTTTCAACCAAAACCGCATTTCGCACGAATTTTGAATCTAAATTGCATTTTGTTTGGTGGGCATTTTGCACATATTTTGATTCTCAATTGCATTTTGTGGGTCTTTTGAATCTAAATTACATTTTGTCAAGTATTTTCAATCTAAATTGCATTTTGTAAGTATTGTCAATCCACATGAGTCGTTTGAATCTACCGTACATTTTGTAAGCATTTTCAATTTCAATTGCAATTTGTAAGTATTTTGAATTTCAATTGCACTTTGTGAATAATTTGGATTGGAACTGGGATATTTGAATCTGAATTGCATTGTGTATTTTCAATTTCAATTGCATTTTGTAAGTATTTTGACCCTCAATTGCATTTTGTACGTATTTTCGATCTCATTTGCATTTTATAAGTATTTTGAATTTCAGTTGCATTTTGTAAGTATTTCTACGCTACATTGCATTTTGTACGTACTTTGAATCTAGCCTATGTTTTGTGGGTCTTCTTCGATCTATTCTTTTTGTGAAGCTTTTCGTTCTAAATTCCCTTTTGTAAGACCATATTGTGAGTTGTTTCCATCCGAGTTCCTTTTTGTACGTATTTTCCATCTCAGATACTTTTCGTTCTGGTTTCCATTTCATTCTCATTTTCGCTATCACCCAGATCATTAGGGGCCGATAACCTACTGTCGACCAAAATATTATGTGCACTCGAGTTTGAAGGTTATTTGTGAAGTAACTAATAGACCTACATAAAATCCAATAACATCATCATTTTCATCGTTCTATTTTAAGTTAGTTCATGTAGGTTTGGAATTTTAATTTATATTTTAATATTTTTTTATCGCAGTTGGAACACAAAAAGTGCCCGTTTTTAAGCGTGTTTCAACCATGCGTCACATTTAAAAATTATTATCTCAAAAACCCGTCATCAGATAGAATCCAAATTTTAACACAATATACATTGGAATGTTGTATAACTGGTTTATTACTTTCAAAATGTTGTGTGTTCAAGAAACAAAGTTGTTATCATTTGTGTAAGGTAACGTTTTCTCGGCTCGGGGTGGTTGGTATATGTAGTTCTTGGTCGCGTTGTAGTCCTTATACATCAAAAAGTTATGCTGTATGACTTTAAAATACGTAAATTAATTCACTTATTTTATATTGGTTTATATTTGAACGGGGAAATACGACCTCGCCTCGCTCGGCAGTGATGGGCTCCATCTCAGCAACGCGGTACAGCTTACCCCGGAGAGGCTGGCTGGTGAATCATGCCTTATTTCCACGAACAAATACAAACCGATATAAAATAAGTGAATTCATTTACGTATTTCACAGTCATACAGCATAACTTCTTGATGTATTAGGATTACGACGCGAACAAGAGCTATATTTTCCAACCACCCCGAGCCGAGAAAAGGTTACCTTACAAAAATGATAACAACTTTGTTTCTTGGACACACAAAATGTTGAAATTAATAAACCAGTTATACAACATTCCAATGTATATTTTGTTAAAATTTACATTCGATCTGATGACGGGGTTTTGAGATAATAATTCTTAAATATGATGCATGGTTGAAACACGCTTAATAACGGGCACATTTTGTGTTCCAACTGCGATAAAAAATATTAAAATATAAATTAAAAATTCCAAACCTACATGAACTAACGTAAAATAGAACGACGAAAATGATGATGTTATTGGATTTTATGTAGGTCTATTGGTTACTTCACAAACAACCTTCAAACTCGAGTGCACATAATACTTTGGTCGACAGTAGATGTTAGGCCCCTTAAAACAACAATTATCATCATCATCATCATCATCATCAACACACAAAAAACAGTGCAGAGACGCCGCACTCAAACTTGTCTAGACATGCGCGCGCAGTCAGGTGGCGTGACGCTTGCGCTCACGACTCACGACCCCTTAGACTCATATTTGAGCATCTTTGAACGTATTTAAAAGTTGTCACTACAGTATTATCAATAAACAACAAAATATTACAACAACAAAACACACACGCAATATGTATTTTTCCTCCCAGGATAATTTGTTTTATGGAGTATTTTAATACTAAAAACGGCTATATAATTGTTTCTAACAGTCTAAGACAATTATTTTTGCATTCTACGACAAAACTAATCCTGAAAAAGCCATTGAGATCTGAAAAATCGGCCCCGGGAGTGAAAATATCGGTCAAGTAAGAAAACGTCCTCCATCGTGGACGCCATCTTGAATTTTGAGCTTCCGGTCAAAATGTGGGAGTGCCAACATCGAAATTCGTGTTCAGCATGTTTGAATTAGTAAAAAAACATATTTGGCCAAATGTTACCCAAAATGCCGCTAGAATTGTTAAAATTGCAATTCTAGAGAAAAGTGAACCAGTCAATACTTAATGGTAAGATATTATTAATCTCCCGTCCATTCCTCTAGGTGTTACCACTCACATCCATGGTCAGCTCTATGTTAAGTCTACTGAGGCTTGATATTAGAACTGTAAGGTATATATTAATATGTAGTTTTCATCCTTTCAGGCATTTGAACCTGTCAGCTCAGCAGACGGCATGTCTGAAGGAGGACCAGATATAATAGATGTCAGTGAAAGGGAATTGGATCATTTGAAGCTTGAAGATATCAGTCATATTCCAATTACTGACTCTGCTGTCCTTGCTGAGATCAAGGTAGCAGATGAGCAAGCTAGGAATACTTTTGCACTGGTCGAAAAGATGAAGGAATCAATAGCCCAATATCAGAATGTGAGTACGCCTTCATTTCCACTTCTAAATGTTATATGTAGGTATCAAATAATTTCAAACTCTGGTACTTGAGCCTTATGCTGGTGTGGAAATGGCACAGAAGTCAACAAAGAATGAAGTTATCTACAACATTAACAATTTAGTATTATATTGAAATGGCTTTAGGACATAGTTCTCCTTGGAATGTTCATATCTGTTGTGTAAGGTTTGAATATGTGACCACAGTTGGGATTCGAACCTTAATCTTCTGCTGTCTGGGCAGATGTGTTCAGCCACTTACATCAATGTGACCTCATTCCAACTGTAGTAAATTTTCATGTTTTAATTTGCGAAGCACTGTTGCGGTAACTTCCGGAATGACGAGGTAATATCTTTGATCTCTTAGTTCAGGCCTGGGCAATCACGGAAAATCGAACAATGTCCACTTTCATTTCTGCATAGTATATCCCTTCTTCACCGCCCCTCAATGCCTCCCTCCTCCGTGTCCTGATCCCCCGCATAACGCCAGCGTATATCTTCAGTGTTTTTGAACTGATTCTTGACATTGACTGCAAATGGAGACTAGACCTTCTTTTCATCATCATGTCATGAATTAAGATAGAGTATTAATAGTGGAAAGGCGACGTCACAGGAAGACAATGCAGTGCAAAAATGTGCATTGACTGATTCGCACAGGTGCTTCAAATTGCAGTGGGAAGAGGCTTCTTTTCTGTTAAACCTATTCTAGAAGGTCCCTTAGATGTATAATTTGGAATGGCATTTCCAAGCCCGGTATGGAACTAATTTTTCTGGCTTAAACGCCAGGAAAAAGAAAAAGAAACTTGAAGAATTGAAACAAGTGAGACAAAAGCTAAGGTTTAAATAGTGTTCATTTATTTATTTATTGGTATCACAGTATTATGAGTTCTTTGACTCTTTCTCCAAAGATCGACAAACTCTGTGGGGTATCAAGCCATCTCTTGGAATAGAGTGCATGCTCATGTATAACAACAACACCTACATCATCAGTAGTGCGGTAAGGGGGGAGCTGCTTCACAGCCTACTTTCCTACGAACTTTGCCGATATCTCCCGAATGCATGATCGGATTTTAACGAACGAGGTGATGTTGGCATTGGGATGACGTCCTCTGCTAAGAATGTGTGTTGATATTTTTTTAAATTCTTGATATTGACATTGAGCTATTTTGGAAACGGTGAATTTTGGAAAAATGTTTGTTTGACGTTAATAAAAGGTGGCTATGCCCTCTAGGTGGACAGCAATTTTGAAGTGTGTAGGAGGAGAAAAAATGATAGCCTACTTTCTGGCGAACATTGGCGATAATTGGCGAACGGATGGTCGGATTTTAACGAATGAGGTATTGTTGGCGTTGGGGTGGCGTCCTCTTTGCTACCAATGTGTGTTGGTATTTTTATTATTTTTTTGAAAATTCTTGTTTCTGAATTAGTCATTATTTTGGAAACGGTGAAGATAAGAAAAACGTTTGTTTGGCGTTAATGAAAGGTGCCTATGCCCTCTAAGTGGACAGCAAGTTTCAAGTGTGTAGGCCTAAAGAAAATGAATTTTGAAAAAAAGATGACTATTTTGGAAACGGTGAACTTGACAAAAAAAGTTTGTTTGTGATGAATGGTTGGTATTTACTCCCTCTACCCGCACCATAAATTTGAAGTCCCTAGGTGAAAAACCTATGCACGTTTTACAGTTCTCTTGCAAGTCGCGTGTGTGCTTGAATACGCATGGCTATTTTGGGAAAAGGTTAAGTGGTGAGGGAGGAGTAGGGTTGAGTGAGGGATCGTTTAGATGGTATTTTTTCCGCTCTATTTGATGGTGAGGTTATTTTTCAAAATGGGTGGAATTTAGAAACGTAATTTGGGGTAAACATGTTGTTTTGACATTCTGGAGATTTTAATAAAAGTGATAATGACGTGTATCATGTTATTTTTTCTTTGTATCGTCGTTTGTAGGTAGGTGGGCTTTTTAAATAATTATTTATAGATTAGTTATTAAAAAATAATTAAAGAACCCAAAAACTAATAGGTCATTCGCTTTTTAGTATCTCGCTAACCAATAATGCGATTTAATCATATGGGGTGTCGTAGGACTCGTGGTGAACCCCTCTTTTCCATGGACAAGGTATGTCTACCCCAAAATAAAAACTACCCTTACACGGGGGTGAAGTAGTATTTTTTTGTATGCATACACACTTGGAGGGGGCTTTTGTAAGAAAGCGGGCTTTTTAAATGATTATTTATAGATAAGTTTTTTTAAAATATTTATTAAGAACCAAAAAAAACTAATAGGTCATCCGCTTTTTAGTATCTCGCTAACCAATAATGCGATTTAAACATATGGGGAGTCGTAGGACACGTGGTGAACAACCCTTTTCTATGGACAAGGTATGTCTACCCCAAAATAAAAACTACCCTTACCCGGGGGTGAAGTAGTGATTTTTTTTGTATGCATGCACACTTGGAGGGGGATTTTGTAAGAGTGCGGGCTTTTTAAATAATTATTTATAGATGAGTTTTTTCAAATATTTCTTAAGAACCAAAAAAAAACCTTATAGGTTATTCGCTTATTTAGTATCTCGCTAACCAATAATGGGATTTAAACATACGGGGTGTCGTAAGACTCGTGGTGAACTCCCCTTTTGTATGGACGAGGTATGTCCACCCCAAAATAAAAACTACCCTTACTCGGGGGTAAATAATGTATTTTTGTATGCGTGCGCACTGACGGCTTTTGTCAAAAGGGCCTAACTACACTTTTGTTAATATTTTCTGAACCCCTGATGGGATTTTGCCATGGGCAGTATCCTAGCACTTGAGGTGACGCCGTGTTTCTGAATGTATGATTCATTTTTGTCAAAAGGGCCTAACTACACTTTTGTTAATATCTCGCGAACCAATGATGCTAGGGACTACTTGTATGAGGGGTCCTAGCACTTGGGGCGACGCCCCCCCCCCCTTTGGGGGAAACTAAGAACCCTAAAAGTAGGTGTGTTAGCTTTAAACATAGGTGATGATATAGGCTTTTACCTCGATTGGTCATTTCACCCCTAAAACAGTAAATAGTTATTTTACGCGAAAAAACCTGTTAAACACTTAAAAATGATAAATGAACCTACGATCTTTTGTTTTTGACGAAAATAGCAGGGGGGGGGGGTGAAAACTACCCCCAAATTGAAAAATCGATACCTTGGAAACTAAGAACCCTAAAATTAGGTGTGATAGCTTAAAAATATATCATGACATACGCTTTTACCTGGATAGGTCATTTCACCCCTAAAACAGTAAATAGTGATTTTACAGGGGGAGTAAAAAGGTGTTAAACGGGTAAAAATAATAAATGAACCTAAGATCTTTTGTTTTTGATGAAAAATAGTAGGGGGTGAAAACTACCCCCAAATTGAAAAAAGTCGATATCTTGCAAACTGGCAACCCTAAAATTAGGTGTGATAATTGAAAAATAGGTGATGACATACGCTTTTACCTCGATAGATTATTTCACTTTTAAAAGAGGGAATAGTAATGTTACAGGGGAAAAAGGTATTAGACATCTAAAAGCATAAGCGTTTTGTGAAACCATGCTTTAATGGACGTGTGTATGGAGGGTTATTGTTATTATTATTTATTTTTATTTATTTATTCGTTAATTCCCCATAAGGAGAGCGTTACAACACAATTAATTTTCATGTTTCATTCTGGACCTTTTTTCCCAAAAACCTCTCATATACACACTATGTTTCCTCTTTCTCTCTTCTGTCCACCTCTTTGCTGGTTGTCTCTCTTTGGGAGTTTGCTCAAACTTCTGTAGTCTAAGTTTTTCTCTGTATTTCCTCCTGTCTGCGATGTCTTCTGTAGAGATGTTTAGTTTCTTAAGGTCTTCCATGGTTTCCTTTACCCAATTGGGTTTTAGTGTGCTATTCGTAACTATATTAAACATTTTCTTGGTCAGTCTGTCTTCGGTCAACCTATGAATATGTCCATAAAATTTTGCCCTTCTTTTCCTTATGTTGTTTGTAATCGTCTCTGTCTGTTTGTTATTATTATTATTATTTGTGCCGATATTAAGGCACTATACTCTGGTCTAATGTACAAAATACACTAATGGCATGAATTTGAATTGCGCGGCGGAGTTAGTTGTGTTTGACCCCGATAGATTGCTCCACTCGCTGATGAGCAGCCTAGCTAACGACTTGTAGTTGCTCTCTGCCGCTAAGAAGCAGCATGAACTGTTATTGTCGGATGGACCGAAAATCTGAGATGTATTTTGTTTTCAATAAGTAGTCTTGGTGATGTTTATTGAAATGTGATTATTGAAAAAGGTTGTGGTTCTGAATCTCGAAAGGATAACATGTGATTCCTGTCTGCGGAATGTTTTGAGGGGAATTTCGGGAGTTTTCCTCCTGAATTCCATCCCCTGATGTCACTTGAAGATCTATGACTTATTGACAACGTCTACATTTGCTATTTATGATTTTGGAAAGTTAATATCTTTTAATATATATATTCTAGATCTACTACTGTGGTTAGGCCTACACCGTAAATCTACGCTATGGCATAATTATACATGAAGAAAGCCGAGGTTCTAAGATATGGAAGATATTGGATGATAATTGTCCCTATTGGTCAAGAATTATTGGCTGGTTACTTATTGTAATCTTTTGGGTTACGATAGTCAGAAGATGATAACATGTTATAGAACAAGTTATAGGCTATTGTCTACGTGATTATTTTGTACGGATTCACTCGACAAAGGTAAGGGTGTTTATTTGTGTTATTTGTACGTTGCATGAATAAAAAAGGGTCTACAGATGCGATGTACCAAACGTATCGTCAAACCTCGTGTTTTCACACTAGTAGGCTATTGACACTCATATTTATTGATGTAATTAATGTTTTATTTTCCTGATTTATTTAATATGTAAATGTGATGTTTTAGTATGTCTCATGGCATGTAAAAAGTTTTATTATTATGGACTGTACTTTGATTATTTAACAGCGCTGGTAAGGTTATCGTACGTCTTTTGTTGTCATGATGGTTGACGAATTTATGTTTTAATTATGAGCGATCATCTGTTGTTGATTTTTGATAGAGAAGTGAGTAGCCATTGCTATGTAAAGACGTGATTGAAATATCTCCGCATATTTAATGAAATTGATTAAGTTGATTCTTCAGTTTAGGCGACATTATACTTTTAAAAGTTGAAATATATGTAGGTCTTACTTCGTGGAAGTGGATGTCCAGGGAATTGATTAATTAATCATTTATTGAGGAGTGACGTGATATGTGATATGATGCATTCTTTGAGGCTTTAAATGAAGCAAAGGAATGTTTGTTCTTTCGACGTTTTAATATAATTGGCACTACTTCTAGACAACAGAAATATCCTTGTGTGAGGATTGATATTAACGTTCATGACCGTATTAATGTTTGAAATAGACTTCGTACTATATTTACTTTCCAATGATAGGAAGAAAGTAAGTACCTTTGAAAGTCAAGATCCACATCTATTATAAATTTGTTATGTTATGCCTTATGTTCGTTATGTATGTTGTTTGTGAATATATTATGATTTTATCCGATTACCTTGGTATCAATTCTGGCTTCCGGGGTTCGATGGCGGTTTCAAACGATTAGCTCTGAGTAAAGGGTAGCAATTTGGTTCAGTCGCATCCCTCCCAACTTCCATTACTTAAGTATTGGGTCAATATTATTATTTATTTATTTATTTATTCGTTAATTCCCCATAAGGAGAGCTTTACAACACAATCAATTTTCATGTTTCATTCTGGACCTTTTTTCCCAAAAACCTCTCATATACACACTATGTTTCCTCTTTCTCTCTTCTGTCCACCTCTTTGCTGGTTGTCTCTCTTTGGGAGTTTGCTCAAACTTCTGTAGTCTAAGTTTTTCTCTGTATTTGCTCCTGTCTGCGATGTCTTCTGTAGAGATGTTTAGTTTCTTAAGGTCTTCCACGGTTTCCTTTACCCAATTGGTTTTTAGTGTGCTATTCGTAACTATATAAAAAATTTTCTTGGTCAGTCTGTCTTCGGTCATCCTATGTATATGTCCATAAAATTTTGCCCTTCTTTTCCTTATGTTGTTTGTAATCGTCTCTGTCTGTTTGTACAGTTCTATTGTCGGTCTCTTCATCCATATTCCCTCTTTCTGAACTGGCCCGTAGATCTTTCTCAGAATGTTCTTCTCTTGTTTTTCTAATTCCTTGATTTTTGTTCGTCCCTTGATTGCTGTCGTTTCTGAAGCGTATAAGGCCTCTGGTAAGACTACTGTACGATAGTGTCGTAATTTGGCATTGATGGAAATACTTTTTTTTTATTGTAGTCGGTATGCTTTCTGCAATTTAGCGATCCTGTCTTCATTGGATGCCAAGTTCAGTCCTGTTTTCTGTATAATCTCTCCTAGATATTTGAAACTTTCCACTTGTGTTATTTTTCCATACTTGGTTTCCAGTGGGTGCTTGTCTGTAGATTTTGTGTCCATGAACTGTGTTTTTTCGTATGAGATTTGTAACCCTGTTTTGGCAGAGATTTCATGTAGCGTCTCTAGAGCTTCTTTGGCTTCTTTTCTGTTATTTGTTATAATCGCTACATCATCGGCAAAGGCCAGACACTTAATGTTGACTGTCCTTTTCTGGTGTTTTGCCATTTTTATGCCTTTGACTCCTTTTTCCCATGTCTTGATTATTTTATCCAAAACTGAGTTGAATAGAATGGGTGATAAACCGTCACCTTGTCGCACTCCTGTATTAATTTTGAAGGGTTCCGAGATCTCTCCCATGAATTTAACGTTGGATATTGTATTTGTTAATGTTTCTTGGATTAGTTTTCTGGACTTATTGTCGACCTTCATTTCTTCTAATGTGTTAAAAAGTGTTTCTCTATCTATGGAGTCGTACGCTTTTTTGTAGTCGACAAATGTGATTGTTGTGTTCCTGGTTTTTCTCGTTGCTAGTATTGTTCTCAGGCACCAAATCTGCTCACTGCACGATCTTCCCTCCCTGAACCCTCCTTGGTATTCTCCTATCTGTGGATCTATCTGAGGCTCTATCCGTTTTAACAGGGCTTTGGAGAAAATTTTGTATGCGACGGGTAATAGTGAAATCCCTCTATAATTATTAGGGTTCGTTTTGTCTCCCTTCTTGTGGAGGGGGTGTTTTAGAGCTGACTTCCATTCTTCTGGTACCTTCCCTGTTTCCCAGATGTTTTCGATGATTTTGTGTATTTTTGGTGTAACATTTTCGTGGTCTAATTTCCAGATTTCCGAAATCAATCCGTCTTCTCCAGGCGCTCTATTGTTCTGTAGTGATTTTATTATTTCCACGATTTCTTCAAGTGCTGGAGGTTTGGAATCAATGTTAGGTTCTGGCTTTTCGAACTGTAATCTGTGTGTTGGTTTATCACAGTTAAGCAGTGAGTCAAAATATTGTGCCAGTATCGTACAGTTATTATTATTATTATTATTATTATTATTTTATTACTATTAGGTAATTATGGACAGTGCCGGCCCTAGGTCTTTTTGTAGGTGTAAGCAAAGACAATTTTGGCGCCTCCCCCCCCCCCTCTCTATACTCATCAGAGTACCTTTATTGAAAATGAAAATCCACAGCCTGCTTCCAGTCTCCGACTGGGTCAGCAATGGAATGAATGAAGCCCCCATCTAGCGGCGAGGATATGAACTGTGCCGGCTGCCGAGGCCTGACGCACTCCTCTGGGGCAATGATTAAATGAATGGCAGATGAAATGAAATGATAGTGGAGAGTGTTGCTGGAATGAAATTTTGACAGGGAAAACCGGAGTACCCGGAGAAAAAATTGTCTGCCTCCGTTTTGTCCAGCACAGATCTCACATGGAGTGACCGGGATTTGAACCACAGACCCAGCGGCGAGTGGCCGGCGTGCTGCCGCCTAAGCCACGGAGGCTCCAGAGTACCTTTATTACTTTTACTAAATGTGTTATATGGCCAAAATGTAAAAGACAAAGGGATACACACAAAATAACTTCAAACCAAACATTTATTTACAGGTTATTATTATTACACAGAATGACAATTATTGTTGATTTTTTGCACACTGTTGACATCTTTTAAAATTAAAACGAGATTTTCCTGGCTTTCACTAGAAAACTCGTTCAGCAGCAAATCTGTTTTCATTTCATTTAACAAATCTTTTTCAATGGCCAAAGTAGCTAGTTCACTCAAGTGCTCTTGGCTTAAAGTTGATCGCAAGTATGTTTTTATAAGTTTTAACTTCGAAAAACTTCTTTCTCCGCTGGCCACTGATACCGGGAGCGTTAGCAGAATCCTCAATGCAACAAAAACATTTGGAAAAATGTCCACATAACCACGCTTGGTTATAAAAGACACGGCTCCAGCTGGGTGGCTTCCAGGGAGTAGCATTGGTGAAAAAATTTCCAGTTCTTCGAACAGATCATCTCCGTTCACATCACAGTCTCCTCCATCACACAAAACGGTTTGAAGTTGCATACAGGCTTTCTTCAACTCTTGTTCGTTCAAATTCTTCTCGAAGCTAGCAATGTCATAAATAAATTTCAAACTTTCACTATGGTGTTCCATTAGCTCAAATCTCTCCCTTAATGGGGATATTGCTGTGTCAAGTACGACAAAGAAGAAGTTAACTTTAAATGCATTTTATTCCAGAACGTACAGCTTCATCTTCACTCTCATAGGAGAATTGTTTTTTGTTTTACTTTTCTTGGCCGAAGTAGGGTTCCTTTTTCAAAGTTAGCATCAACCTCGATTTTTTCTGCAAGTTCTTTTGCATCTGTAATGATGCTGTTTTGTCCTTGATCTGATCTTATCTTCTCCAGAAATGATTTTACACTTTTAATGACATCCATTGAACTTTGTAGGTCATTTGTGATTTTTTGCAACAGTTTACTAACCATATTGGTTTTATGCAGGATCTCATGCCATGTCACTAAGCAGCATATAAACGTGAAGTTTTGCAGTTTTTTTTAAGTCCTACGGCAGTGTTCCTACCAAATGCATCAAGTTTCCGATCCTGAGAAGCTTCATATAAGGCATCATACACTTCTTCAAAGGCAACAATGCCTCAATTCTACTTTCCCATCTAGTATTGCAGAGTGGTTTTACTATCATACTTGAAACATGTTTCAGCAAAATATCCGATCTTTGAGTAGAACTGGAAAAAAAATCTTGGCTAGTGCTGAAACAGACCACAGCAATGTTGCACGACAGAGCTGCATCATTAATGACCAAATTCAAGGAGTGGTTCCCACACGGTACACAAAAAGCTCTAGGATTTAAATCAAGGATTCTCTTCTGGACTCCAACATGTTTTCCCTTCATTGCGGAACCATTGTCGTACCCCTGGCCTCTCATGGCTTTTAAAGGAATGCCTCGTGCTTCTAACTGTTTGAGCAATACCTCTGTGAGGCCTTCGCCTGAAGAATCTGTAATGGGAACAAAGCCCAAAAATTGTTCCTTAATTAAAATATCCTCATTTGCTAAAATGTTTACAAATATTACATTAAGAGTCATTTGCTCGGTGTGGCTAATGTCTGGAGTAGAGTTTAATATAATAGAATAGTACGTTGCTTGCTGTATCTGTTGTAAAATGTTAGCTTGAATCTTGACCGACAAGAAATAACAAACTCATTTTGGATACTCTTGCTCAAGTAGTGTACGTGTGTTTTTTTTGTTCTTATTCTTCTCAAATGTTCAGCCGTAAAACCATCAAATTTAGCTATGTGTTCTACCAGCTTTAAGAAATTTCCATCATTACGTTCAAATAGGGTGTCTTTTTTTTCTCTAAAGGCCAATCCTTGAGTTCCCAAAAATTGTACAATACATAGTAGGCGTTTTAGAACTTGATTCCAATGTTCAGTTTCAGCACGAATAAGTCTTTCATTTTCCTCGTCAATAGTTTTTTTAACGTAAACGTAAAGAAAGTTCGCGCCAACATTTACAGTTTTGAATATGGATAGGGGATTTCTCATGACTGGTAAAAGTTTTGCCCAAGTTTTTTTAGTCAGAATACCCTTGGCCACCAGTAAGGAGAGAATTATCATTCCAAAATGTTCGCAAGCAAAACAAAAAAAAAATGCCTTTTTCAATATGGAATATATTAACCAAATCCTGTGGACTTGCTCTCCATTGCAAAGCTTCATTGTGTAATGCTTTGAGGAAAATCGCCTACCTTTAAGGTCCACAGGAAATTCTTGGTCTGTGACCTGCTGTGGTCCTAGCTCAACAAGAATTTTTCGTACATCATCGTTTATTTTAGGTGGCCATTCTCCACAGTCGTTTGAAAAAAACTGATGACGTTTCAGAGTTCAGTTTCTGCAAATAAACCACCGACCTTAAAACGTTTACCTTTAGCTATACATAGTATAACAGCCGTAATACATAGAGACCTTAAACTTTGCATTCATAATTATGGGTACTTGATGAGTACATTAAACCAAAATTTTATTAATATTAATAAATATTTATATTTTCAAAAAATATTTTTAGCTCTAAAAATTATTTAAAAAATTGAACTTTTTCAAACTGTTAAAAATAAGTAGTATGTATAAACTTTAATAACAATTTTCGTTTATGAGGAAGATATGGATGTAGTAAGTTAATAAGTATATAACATTTTGGAATAGTAGGTTCAGTGGTTTTATTTGATATGTACTTAAACTTTGAAGAAATCTTCATTAAAAAGCATTGAATCGGAAAAGGTACAGTCTCTCCTTAATATAAAAAATATAAGGTGCCCCTTTTCCTTCTCTGCCTTCTTTCCTCCCTCAACCTAAAAGAGGCTGAACTAACTGGACTAGGCCTAGTTATGTTTGAACAAAACTTCGTTAACTAAGATTCAATTTACACCACGGTAAATTGTAATTCTTAAAGAAATACCTAATAAATAACCCATTGTATTGTTTCAATATAAACTTACAGTTTCAATGGCTTGTTGACTTGTAGACTCCAGGTTTGTAAGTTCTAATGAATCCTCGTCAACACCTTCGGTCCCGGTTATGTCATAGCCAATTGGTAGTGCCAAGTAGATCCTCATCCTGAAAAAAAAAATAGATGTTGGCCAAGTATACTTAAGCACCAATATATCTTCTAAAGCTACCCTCAATTCCTAAATTTAAATATACAACTTAGTTATAAATTAATACTACTTAAGGATTAGTGCTATAATACTTTAAATAAATTACGACAGTATTCAGTAAAGTAATGCTATTAAATTAATAATATTATTATAATTTACGTTATAAGGGTAAATTGTTTATACAAATGCTCATCAATTTAGATTTAATTAATTTAGGCATTTAGAGTCATTAGCAAAAAAAAAAAAAGATATATATCTTAAAATTATGTACAGTTACACTTACTTTTTTGAGGGATTCTTCTCTCATTGATGGTCCAGGCACTGCCATCGTAATGTACAGGCCATAGGCTCCTACTGTGACGTCACGCCTAGGGTCGTTATAGTCCCAGCAGCAGTCAGATAGTTCCCTTCACACGCAGTCTCTTCAAACCTAATATAAATTACGCTCCCGCTTTAAGACGTAGAAAAATAGCAATGCTATTTAGGGATGATTGGTACTTCCATCCGTTACCACTACATACGCCTAATTATCGCTCCGCTTGTTCGAATCCGACCGATGTGAAAAAAATGGTACATTGCCGGTACATTTACTAGGACGTTGAAACACACTAACAGGGCTAAATTGCAGTATTTTTACGTCGAGAATAAGATCTATTCTTCGCCATTTTCTCGTTGTTCACCGCTTTGAAAAGGTTTATGTTAGATGCCTGAGAAAACCCCTCAACACTCCTGGCTATTCAACAGATCACGTTCTAAACTGTTCATGGATGACAAAGCACAATGTAACCTATCTCTAACTGTAATCAATGCACAGGCCACCCTGAAGGTGACTTAAAAAGGGCCTATCCTAACAGCACTTATTTTCTATGACTCAATCTAACATGTTTCTTGCATCAGGAATTTACAATGGGTTGTCATTTTGAAATCAGGTATCAATAACCTACAGTACATACACCAGGTGCTAACAATCCCATTAATGTAAATACAGTAGCCTGCACAAATGCTGCCACGAAAACATTACCATATTCACTTGAGCTTGATCGAGAGACCATTCCCACAAATAATGTAACTTGGACTGACTTCAATAGATACTGAATACTGGATATCGCTTCTCTGATTTACATACGGTAAGTAACTTAACCTAAGCATTATCATATTATAAATGTTTCCAGTCCTAGCATAGGCTGAAGTTTGGGAACTTCTTAGAATAATTGAAACCATATTAACTAACAACCTACCATCAAGGCGATTAGCTCTTCTCTCCCGAAGAAGGGTATCTTACTTCGAGGGAAATGTTAACACACACTCTTGTGTTCCCCGTAATGTACCTACCAATAATTTCTAGGATTGTTATGTATGCATTGCTTTCTTAAATTCTCGTGGTGGGGAAGGAGAAGCAAGCCACATTGTTATTTCTTTCGTAATACTGGTAGTTGCTATAAACAAACTTTTGACATACCTGCGATCTGGGAAGGAGGTTTCCTGAACTAACAACATTTTATTACCATCCAAAAAACCTTGTATGAGTCGAAATAATAAGGGATATAGAGTTCCTAACTAAAACATAACCTTCTGTGTGATGACAAACATGCACCGCAAAATTTGCGTAGATACAATAACCTACCTACAAAATGAACATTTGTTTCAGAAAATAAATAATCCTCATTCTAGATGACGTAAATAGAAGCGTTCTCAAGTATCACTTTTCACGCGGATACTCATTCATAAAAGATATAAACAACTCAGCACAAAGCAAAATGGTCGCCATCTCTACCCCCTACCGATCAGCTGATCAATCGTTAAGAGCCGCTGCATGATGGCCTGTATATTACGATGGCAGTGGTCCAGGCAGCTCTGATATTGGTGACGTCGATCATTTTTGCACATGTCAATGAAGCCAAAGGCGCAAAAATCCTTTTCAGCACTTCAGATTGATTCTCATCTTCTTTAGATTGCTGCAAATTTCTTTTACGGTGAAATGCACCTGATGGCTTTTTATTACTGGGCATTTCGTGTGTCTAAAAAATCATCTCCTCATGTAAGAAGGGGCAATAACACAGTGCAGCTTACGTCAACACATCAACACACTACAAACTACAACGTTGAGTGAAGGCTGTCAGCTAGCCGGCAATACTGAGCCACTGAGCGGATAAAGACAAGAGACATATGGGTCACGCGGACGAGTCGAAGTCATTAGTGGAAGGGGTCATACTTCGACCGAACGGCTCCAGGCACTCCTTAATACTGTAGTTCTAAGTTTGTTTCATAAGTAGCATCACCCGTAAAGCGGCGACTCTTTAAAATGGTTATGCTGAATTTTTCAAATATTATTTCGTTTTGTTTGTTAGTGAAATAGTCAAGTAAAACTGAAAAGACGAAATATAAACAGAATGGTTATGTTATCTGGTTACTTTGTTTATAATGTAAATATTACAGTTTGTTAATGTTGTAAAAATTATAATTCGTAATGTTTACAGCATTACAAACTAGCTCCAGGCGCCCCTAACTTGATATTTCGGCGCGCCACGGCGCCCCCCGTCTCACGGCGCCACCCGCGGCCGCGTAGTTCGCTTATATCTCGCGCCGCCCCTGATTATGGATTAATGTGTGTGTGTATAAGTAACTAACCAGTAGGCTAATAGTAAACATTTGTATGAGTTGTTGAAGAAGTCAGGAAGGTCAACCCTTTGGTATGGTCCATGAATTGACCCAAAAGCTTTACCTGTCAAGACTCAGTGTACCCTGTTCCAGCCCTTAGACCAGAGCTAAAATGTCTTAGTAGAGCGCTGAAATTGAACCTGGACCTCTTGTCATGACCGTCAAGTTATAATAATACCGTAATAATTTATAATAAATAATGGATTTTATAAAAGAGAGAGAGACACGCTTTAATGCTTCCGCTAGCTTCAGCCGGCAAACATACACTAGCTTGCTGAACTAGTGAGAGTTGCTGATAACAGCAGTGCAGTGTTGTCAGATTTCTTGTCTGGCTGATTCTGCAACTGCAGTTTAAACGGAGCCGCACATGTCAATGCTTAGCTGCATTACTTAACCTCTTTTATTACCTGGCTTCACGCAACATAACTGTAATTGAAATAAAGATCATGATGATGATGATGATGATAATGATTGTTGTTTTAACGGGGGTTTAACATGTAGGTTATCGGCCCCTAATGGTTTGGGTGATGGTAAAGATGAAAATAAAATGTAAACTATAACTAAAACTAACTACACACTAATAGACTAGGAAAAGAAATCGATAACAAAAGGACAATAAGGCAAATAAAGGAATAAAAAATGCCCTCAAGAATGTGGATTGAGGGAGTTCGAATGAAGGAGAGCCATGAAAGGCAGATACAAAAGTAAAAGAGGAGAGCTCTGCCCCAGAGGTAATGGATCAAAGGGGGGAAACCGGAGCCAGCTCAGGAATCCCTTGGGGTCGCCAACTTTCGAACTGATCAGCTGTGAGCCCCCTGAGGGTGTAGCCATATCCAGGGTGCACCACAAGTGGTGGGGCTACATACACCCTACCTTTAGTGTGGCTTCAGCAAAAAAGGCAGGAAATAACATGAAAAGAAAAAAGAAGGCTGCCTCCTCACACAAGGCGGGTATTAGAAAAAAATAAAAATAAACAACGGTAAATTAAGTTGGAAAAGTAAGAGACTCCCTAAGCCTTGGATACCCTAATAATGTCGGAGTCGGTAGAGAACAAGAGTTGACCAAGTGTGGTCGACAGGAAAGAAGACAGAGACGAGCCCAGCACAATTCAGTAGAAGCAATGCCGAACACAGCTGGGGGCCCCCCGTGGTCGCCAACCCGCATACCACTAGATGAGAGCCCCTGGAGGTGGTGGAAATAAAGACCTCTTTGTGTTATATCACTGGCTTTAAGAACGGTAACACATGGGCATGGGTTTATGATCCCATACTGATCCTAGGGCTATGCAAAATTGTATTAGATACTCAGATAATAATACTACTATGCATAAGCCCTTATTATTTTGCTTAAGTATAGTACATGGGACAGATAACCATGATTTTCAAGCCCCTAAATAAGGCAAAAACAAATTATTTAGATTTCAAAGCAGTTGGGGTGAGATTTCTAAACGTCAAACTCAATACAAAGTTAATTAGATATCAAATTTGCAGATCAATATAGTTTGTCAAGGAGTTGGGGGAAAAAGTGACTGTGGTCCATCAATGACAATGAGACACAAGCAGAATGCTTATTTATAAAAACTCTGCTTTGTTGTATAGAGACTAGCATTTAATGTAATTCTGGTTGGATGGCTGTAACGGCGTACACTTAACCTTGCGAGTCAAAACTTACAAGAGGTGGGTTTTATTGCTACCTCTGACATCATGCAAGTGGTTTTCTATAGTTGTCCACTTCTACTCCAGGCAAATACCACGGCTGCCTCACAGACAAATGCAAAGAAAATCAAAACATGTTATGTTTGGATCAATTCCACACCTACATGACAACATGTACTTAATATAACAATTAATGAGCATTCCATGTTAACAATAGTGAGATGGTTGCAAACTGCCAATGCTTAGAGCTCATTAGCGCCTTTTAAGGATGGCATGGAGTACACTTACTTGAAAAACTAACAAGAGGAGTGTTCGATTTTCGCACAACACCCATGCTGAAAGTGAATATACATCACTCTGCACTTAAGTCCATAACCACCTCCTTTCCATTCCTACCCTTCATAGTGAAAGACACACATTAATACAGACATCACAGTGACAGAGCTTATTTGTAAAATACCTAAATATCTGAGATTTATCTTGAAATTGACCAGAATTTTGTAAAATCCACTAAATTTACCGCAAATTTCGCAAATTCCACCAAATTGCAGCAAAATCCAACAAATTTACCAGATTTATTGAAATGCCATTGATTTATCAAAGAATGGTTTAAACTACCTCAAATTCATCTAAAATTACCCGAATTTAGATGAAAATTCCCTAAAATTTACCAAATTTAGCCAAGTGGTCTACAAACCATGAAATTTAACCAATTTTTTTAAAATTCACTACATGTACTCAAAAATTCCATAACAATATGATAAAAGACAGGTCGAAATAGGATATCAAATTCATACAGAGCAGGAAGAGATATGATATGCCACTAAAAGGAGCAACCTTGTGTGTGGCATGCATATCATTGATTACGGTACTATTTTGACCGTACATACTTTTTTCTGGGTTATCGGGGCGTGCTTGTTATACCACAATGAGGGAGAGCAATAAAAAAAACACATATATTTATCTTTACTTACAATTAAGCATGGCTTTCCACACATCTTTTTATCTATCATTACTCCTTTCTTCGTTCATTAATCTAATTTCTTTCTACCAATACTATTCTCTCCGTGTGATTCTTTTCACCATCAAAACAACTCAATTCTTCACCATGAAACTCCCATTATCATAACCAAATTCATTAAAATCTCCACAGATGCTCTAACTTCCTCTAACCAAGCACATACACATTAATCTCCATAGCTACTCTCAAAGATATTCACTACTAACTAAATCTTTCAGTATGGACTCCTAACAAGAAATCAGAGATATATATGAAAACAAAACAGCATCAAAAAAAAGAACATAGAAAAGAAACTTCATTGGCAAGGCCACCTGCCATGCCACACAGAGATGCAAAGAGCACTCTCGGAAAGCGCTATTTTCTAACCTAAAAGAGCTGAGCTTTGTAACCAATATGTTACACTATTTCTAAAAATCGTATAATGGCTTAGTCGAATAACACGTTCTATGTAAATGAAGTATGCACTAAAAATAATGAATAAGTAGGAAAATTGAATTTGCGTTTGTATAAACTTGTAGGCTCAACTAATTATATTTTCAATTTTGATTTTGTTTCCTCTGAGAAAATGTTTTATATGCATCTTCATGTTTGCATGATTTCCCTTAAATTCTTTTAATTTAATTGGGAGAATGTTATATAATTTTGGTGAAAAATATAGGAAGTTAAGTTTAGCTATAGTTAACTTAGGTTGATATAAAATAGAGTGGTTCGCTGTAATACTTCTGGTTTCATACCCGTGACTTACAACTTGAATTCTATTTCTATCTTTAAAATTTCCCCATGCTCTACCTTCAACACAAACTACCGTATCATATGCGTATGATATGACATTAACATTTTCAATTCCATGTATAGATGATTCAATATCGTTGATAAAATCAAAAATAATAATGGGCCCACTACAGTGCCTTATGGTATTCATCTTTTCACTCTTAGAGAAAGACTTGTTGTTCCATTTATTCTAACGTATTGAATCCTATCAAAAGCATACGGTTGTGTAATGTTGAAGACCCTTGTCTCTGCATACAGTCTCATAGTCGAATATAATCTATCTCTCTTCAACATTATTCGCAGTATGAGATTCTGTACTATCTGAACATTTTTTAACACATTTTCATAGGCAAGAATACCATATGTAAGAACTGACTGGACTAGAGCATGGTAGATGTCTCTCATTAATTTGTAATTGACAATATGTTTTAAGTTGTGAAATATATAGATTGTTCTTCTTATTTTACTTGTAAGGTGTTCGCACTGGCTTTTCCATTTCATGTCACTTCGGTATCTATAAAATAATAATCCCAGATATTTAACTGTATCCACTTTAGCTATTTTAGGACAGTCACAGTTCTGATTATAGTTCAAAGTGTGTATTTTTAATTCATTAAAATCATCTTCAACTGCTTTTAAACGGGATATTACGAACTTTCATTTATTTATATTTAAAAATAGTTCGTTACCATCTAGCCATCCATATCTTTAACATTTTCAATGCAGCAGTTGCAATTTGTTTTACATTTCCCCATGCTCTACCTTCAACACAAACTACCGTATCATTTGCGTATGATATGACATTAACATTTTCAATTCTATGTATAGATGATTCAATATCGTTGATAAAATCAAGAATAATAATGGACCCAGTACAGTGCCTTGTGGTATTCATCTTTTCACTCTTAGAGGAAGACTTGTTGTTCCATTTATTCTAACGTATTGAATCCTTTCAGTCAAATAGCTTTCTATCAATTTCAGTGCTATGGCTCTGATGCCATATCTCTCCATCTTCTGAAGGAGAATATGGTGAGGTATGGTGTCAAAAGCCTTTTCCAAATCGAGAAATATGCCCAAGGTTGGTTTCATACTGTTCATATTTTCATAAATTCGCTTAGTTAATTCCCCAATAGCATCAATGGTGCTGACATTTTTATAAAGCCAAATTGCCTAGTTGATAGTAAATTGTGTTTCTTCAAAACTGATAAATATTATTTTCTATACATTTTTCAAATAATTTTGATATGATTGTCGTTAACGATCATTGTACAAATCCTACTACACACCAATCCTCACATACAGCCTGGAAACCACGACACTTACTAGAAATGACAATTCGAAACTCCAAGCAGCAGAAATGAAGTTCCTGCATTCTATGATCCAGAAGACCAAGAAAGACAAGATCAGGAATGATAAAATCGGAGAAGAGGTGAAAATAGAAGACTCTATACTACAAAAGATCCAGAAAGCTAAAATGAAGTGGTTCGGCCACGTGAAGAGATTGTGTGCCAATAATACTGCAAGAAGGGGATATGAAAGAGACATAGGAGGGAGGAGACCAGTTGGCAGACCTAGTTAACAATGGACAGATCTGGTGAAGAAGGATGGTTCATGGATCGACAGAGATGGAGGGGGCTCGTATACCACAATCGGGAAACTGGAGTTGGTCAACGTTGATAATGATGTCGTTAACGACATAGGTCGATAGTTCTTTAGTTCTGAAGGACTGCCTGCTTTATGTAGAGATTTAACAATTATTGTAATTTTTAATTGCTTTGGAAAGTATCCAAGTGAAAGCGACTCGTTTATTATTGCTGGACTCTTTAAAGAATTAAAATTCTGCTTAATAATTTGAGCTGATATGTTATCTATTCCCATTGCTTTAGTGTCGCTTATTTTGTGTAGGTACTTATTTAAATCTGCTTGGGTAATCGGAATAAGAAAACAGGAATATGTGTTTCTGTTGATTTTCAAGGAAAAATCTGGGTTGTTCTTAATAGTTTTAGACATGTCAGTAGTTTTGTTAATAAAATAAACATTGAATGTATTAGCTATAGTGAAGTCATCATCGTAAACATGATTTTGAGATCTTATTTTTGTGTGTGTTATTTTTCCTTTATGATTTATTCTTTGTGTTATTTCATTGACACTACCCCATACTTTTCTGGAATTATTTGAATGGGAATGTATTTATTAATTGTTTATAGTGGTCAACTTTAGCCTTAATAAGCAATTCGTTTAATTTATTTATATACCTCTTATATGTCTCCTTCATGGCATTGTTCTCTTTATTTGTTATATATTCCTGATACAATCTATTGTACCCAATCGTTACCATATGGAACATGTGTTCGTATCCCAGCTAACTCACGGTCTTTCGAGGTATGGGACATTCATGCCCACCATACGACCACATGCTCAGGATTTTAGTCTGTCAGGTAACTACTCTACATGAAAGAAACAACATATTCCTAAATATAACATTTAATGATAAAAATCATGGCTATACAACAAAAACACAAACAAAGGATATTTTACGTTTACTTCCCACAACACAAATCAACGTTATCTGTGAGTCTCTTCTTAATTAGTGCTTCACTGCACTCAAGTCTATTCCTAACATCCTATCATTGATACTCTCTGACATCTGCGAGTGTCCATAGTGTTCTTCACGTGGCACAATTTAACACAAACTGGAATATCACAACACAATAATCACAATATCTTTAAATGACATTAATTCTACAATTATTAAACATTAATCCGTTTCTCACGGGGCATTTACTTTCATTAACATAAATTCATTATCTTATGCCTTAATTAACAATTGTTGTGTCGTGCAACTCGCATTCTTTTTTCCCATCAATTTGAAACGCTGAAGTGGTACGTTTTCCCTTCCAAAATACACATGGATAGAAATGTTTATAGCTTCACCATACAACGATTTCCTGGGTCTGGTCAAAACATTATCGTTACAAACGTGTCATGTCATTGAAATCACTCTACCCGTCTGCATAAATTAGTGTGAACTGGGCAAAATACACTTTACAAAGATGCCTAAATTTATTTGGTGCAGTATTCCTCCTCAGAGAATAACTGGGCCAAATATTATCTGATCACAGCGATCCAACATGGTATGTGTGTGGAAATACATCATTTAATTCAATTGGCATCATCACATCAATCATATCTTAATTACTTTCCGAAATATCGAGATTCTTCAGTGTCCCACTACGCTTTTTAAAATAAAAGGATCAGGTCAATAGGCCTCCTTTCCAAGCGGGCAATAAATTCGTTCCGGCTGAGTGAGAAAGATGGCCGCCTGTCTCGTGGCCTTCCTACCACCCCCATCTGGCTCCTTGCAAGGTCAAGTTTGTTTACTTGTGCAGTACAATGGAGGTACCCTGAGTGTTGTCCCTAGTAATTGAGTCATTCTAATTATTTAACACCTACATTTAGTATAATGGGCTCAATTCGGCTCCTAATTAATATTCATGGCAGGGGATGGATCATGTAATAGCCTTACCGTTCTGTGGCGACATTAGTGGCTTCTGGCGCGCATCTCGAATGAGTATTCAAGTTTTCTCACCGGGCAGCTGCCTATAATAAGGAAATCGGCGTTTCCTATACGACGAACATGAGTCTTACCTCTAAGGGCAGATCAATTAATACATGGGCTCACACAGGGTCTCGAACAGTTATCCCTGCGGGCAACAATTCCTGCTAGCGGTGGATACAGACAGTCTCCGTTCCACTTCGCTGCGAATAATACCAGTATGCTCCAAGGCGATACTATCTCGTAGATTAGCCGATTTTTTCGCCTAACGTGCAAGCTATGTTTGGATGATCCCCGCAACTTATTGACGTAAATCTCTTGATTCTACGTTACTTGCTCGCTGTATGCGGCTCAAACAATACTTCTCATAGATGACTCAATTATTAAAGCACTCACGTCCTCTCTGCAATTACTCTTAAGCCAAAGCTTTATGTAGCTCCTAAAACAAGTATAAATTTACTGACTTACATTAATTACCTTAATGGTTCTCAAATACAACCCTGTAGAATTTACCATATTAAATATACATTCAACAATTCAATGACACTGAAAAACTCTCATATCTCGATATATTTTACGTTACTTTCTTACTGTTTACAAAAATACAGTATTTTTACGTTAAACATGACACACTTTGCATGTACTCTAGGCCTGACATGCCTATTATTTTACTTATTACTGTTACCGATCCCAGATTATTATTATTATTATTAATCTTTAACGCTACTGTTACTTTCATCACTACCTTAGGCCTAAATGGCCGTAAACAAATCACCCTCCAAGCCATATTTTACCACAATACGAGGAGTGTAAGCTCGTACATAAATGACTGTTAAATCTTAGTCTTAGAGTGATGCTTCGTTGTATGGTGAACTATTTAATTATATCAACATTTTAAATTTGTACTCACTTTTCATTTTTGCTGGGTTCGTCCAGCACGCCAGCCACAAACCTACCATGATGCTTGGTTTAAGCCATCATGATATATCTCACACGGCACATGGTATACACTTCACACATGATAATCATATTTTTATCACTGGCTTTTCTCACTTTAACACAATACATATTATTTTACCATACACATAGACACTCTTAAAATCACTGTAATTTAACTTATATACAATTCCCGCACTATTTCACATGTGGATCCTTAATTGGACTCCTACCAACGCCTGACCTCAGAGATGCGATGCAGCTAACTTCTGACAACCGCTGGTCTCCGTGAAAGTCTATCTTGCGTGTGCGTGCGTTCGATTCCCGTCACCTACAATTCATATCACCTCTACTGCAATTCTGTTCAGTTCTCTGTCACGACTATTTGTGATGCTTTCCAGGCTCCCATAATTGTAGTGATCCTGACAATAATGTGTCATTTTAACTATGACAACACCTCCTGGTATGTTCACTGTCCAAAAACATCCTAAATTATCCCTACGCTGTACTGAATTTATACTTGCGTATGTTATTGGTTAAATATCTGCTGTAGATTAAATCTTACGCGATTCATAATTACTATTAAGAAGCTGCATGATGCGCTTCCATTGTTCTCCAAATATACTTGAGCGTCGATACATTATCAATTCGCGCACTTTCTTGCGTGATCTGGCAGCGTATTAGTTTACGTGTTGAGTCAAGACGAACTGGAGAAGAACTAACTTCCCTGCGAAGCTCCCCCTATATAAAGGTTTCTTGTAAAACGTAGTCCACCGGACATTCAGGACCGACTCCTTTCTTGAAATAATGCATTTCCAGACAAAGTGACGTATAATCCTCGTTTGTCTAGGTGCGGAAGTCCCAAAATCACTCGCGTGCAAGCGATCGCTTCGGCCAATTAATTACAATTAATTGCCTTCTACCATGGCGTCATGACGCTACCCTGGTACTTCCCCTCCTGTGGGTCTCCAAAACATTCCTCCCGTGCGTAAGCAGTGTGTTCAGAGGCTCGTTTATAGATGTAGGCTTTAATTTAAGCGTGAGACCACTCCTGAATTATCTTTCCTAGAATATATTCACCTGGGTGTAAGTTTTATTTCATTTCAATGCTCCAATTGGCTGTAATCAATTAATTTCCATGGGCGACTACCCCCTCTCCGGTCTCAGGCCTTGTGCACTGGTGAACCCCAGAGTCATTAATCTTGAGCTGTCACTGTGGTCTAGATGAAAATGAGTTCCGGTTCCTTGGCGTCACCCAAATACCCCCCTTCGTTAGCTCCGATTTGTCAAATGTCAAGCTGGTTTGCTTTCATGCGTCCAGGCTTCCAAAACGTACATATGCCTGCATTTTCTTACAATTATCGGCCTTAAAAAGCTATGATATTCACATTCTAGTCGTGAAATCATGCTATTGTGATTATATGCCATTATAACTCATTGCTCTTTGGGTTCCCTGTAGCTGTTCCCCCTCAGAGATCAATGGTTCGATTCTAGGCAGAATCATGGGCCTGGTCTTCTTTGATAAGACCCGAGTTCGATGCCAGACTGCTGTGTCTCATTGGGCACACTATCTCTGGTGTGAATGGACTTAATTAGCGCGCGCTTTATCCACTCCTTTCTCTTTTGTTGCTTTGAATGTAATTGTATTGAAGAATTTTGTATGCAATTTGGATAGTTTGAATGAATCTATCTACTTTAGAATCCAAGTGGTTGTTCCCTAATACCGTATCCCAATTGATATTGCTTAAGTTCCTTTTAAGCATCTCACTATCTAACTTAAATCTATGTTCACGTACGTTATGCCGAGCTGCTTCTAAGTCACGACCTTTTTCAAGATTGATACTAAGTAATATAGGATAGTTATCTGTAATTCTGTTCAGAGATATAATGGGTAAGATGTTATCATTAGAAATGCCGCTACGAATAAGTGAATGAATGATCAATACAGGTTTTGCTCGTTAAGTTTCTCTAGTAGTGCTGCATACCAATGATCTAAAATTATACTCATGCAGTAATTTTAAATATTCATTAGAGTCATGCTCATCAAATAGGTCTATGTTAGTGTTACCTAGAATCAATTCGGTTTCTTGTGTACATTTTTGCTGGACATATTCATGAAGATTATTAATAAATAGTTGTTTATTGTATTTTGATGAACGGTATATGCCTGTCAATGCAATTCTATTGTTCCCATAATTTATTTTGAGCCTAAGGAATTTTAAATCATTGTAAGTCACAGTTTCTACCACATGGTCAATAGAATTCTTCACCATAAAAACAACTCCATCTCATTTATTGAAGCATCCTTCGTACTGTTTTATAGTTGGAATGCTTGCATGTATTAAAGTTACCTAATTTCCTGTTTCTGAGAGAATAACGACTTGAAATATATGGTTATAAGCTTCTAACTCGGCATCTAATTAATTTTATTATTTGATAGACTTCTAACATTTGTATGAAATATGCTTAAGTTGTTTACCTTCTTAAATTTAAGTATTTGAGACACACATTGATCAATACCTCTACCTACTTCTGTATGAATTTGATATCTTACAAAGTCATCATTAAACAAATTCATACCCAGAAATATTTGACAGGAAGAGGTTATTTACATTCAGTCAGCTGTTGAGCTCTGCAGGTACGGTATACTAATTACTGTATTGGATGTTTCGTCAAGTGAAAGGGCGACCTAGCAGGTAGGGTTGTTCACCTGTGGGGCTGTAAGATGGGAGTAGTAAGTGGGAGGGGAGGGGTAAGTGACCTTTGCGCTTGAAATTCCAAATGGCAAAGGAAACTAGTGCTTAGAGACAGTCCAACGGGGCCAACGAAGCGACCCGAATACTCACGACCGCAACCGGTCAGCCATCCCCCTTCACGATCTTTCGACACGCACCGAGACAGACGAGCGCAGCAGGGCAAGCCGAACGTACCCGAAACTTCACAAACTAGACCGATCATTAGGACTAGGAGTTTTATATAAATACAATCATATTCCTTCCCTTTGCTTATACATAACTAAAACTGATAAATGTCTATGAATTAGAACCTTAGCTATCATCTAATTACATTTTATTGTTACATATTTTACATATTTGATCATAATGACATTTATTTTAGATATGTTTACTTTAAAATTAATATTCTTTGGTTTTATTTTACATATTTGATCAAAATGACATTTTTTTACATAACTTTACTTGATTTATTTAAAATTATATATTCTGTCTCCTACTGTAAAAGAAAATTATTTTTTCGCAAGTGAAATATATTTGTTCACTAGAGACGCAGGTAGGCTACATGAAACGGATTTTCCAAGCAATTCATAAGCTGTTGAGAAAGGGCCAGGGAAGATATTAGTGGAGATACGGGGATGGACACCCTGCCGGAGACTCAGCGGCTGGACTTAAGTTTATTTCAGTTGTCCAGTGAGTGCCTAAGACTCTTAAGAATTAACGCACAGAACAACAAATCAAGCGATTATTCACAGAACAAATAGCCCGTCGATAAACGAAAGAAAAATGCTTGCCCAAGGATCATGCCCCATTTGGTCTGTCTTATATAGTACGTGGAAGAGGTTGGCTGATCGGTTATATTCGTGAGCATTCGCGTCACTTCGTTAGCCCCGCTGGACTGTCTCTAAGCGCTAGTCAAAGGAAGCTGAAGTACGTACCAACTTATACGTCTTAAAGTATTTAGTAGCTGATGTTATACTTGAAACTAAGTAAAAAGATCAGAATGAATAATGTAATAAATTAATTAAGTAAATTAATAAAAGATAATGCGTATTAAATTAGTAACATTAAATGAATTAAAAATTAAATTGATACAATAAAATATGTACTTTTTATTATAATATGAGATCGACTCCAGGAATTAAAAAGTGTCAATCACTCATCTGGTTTCCTAATGGGCTGGTAATCCTTACTTTCATCACTCGGACTTTTCTTCCGTCGGTGTTTCTTACAACAATGACACCACAGCAAGTCTATTCACGGTGAGGTCTTCCCTTTTAGTTGTCCTCGTTCCCTTGAGATGCCTTTTCTTCTTGAAGAACTCACTACTAGCTCTATATGAGGTAAACCTCACTATAATAATTGATCATGGCATGTGGCTCCTTCAATGTCATTCTTGTTGATATCTGCATTAATGTTTATATCTGCACATGAAAATCTATGATTTAATACTTCTACAGAGAATGCGTGTCACTTGGAAGTCTAATACAAACATTTTTTAAACAAATTTTAATCTGTATCAATTTCTTTTAATGTTTAAAATTTTAATTGTATTCAATAGTGAGTGTAAATATCAACATTAACAATAATCTTTCCCTTCCACTGTTAACTGACATTCCTGCTAAACCAACATCCTGCTGGCCCTTGCATCAGATAAGAGGGACTCTACTATAAGGGGGTGCGGTGGCGCAGCGGTCAAGCTGTTGGCTTCTCACCAAGGTGGACCGTGTTCGATTCCCATTCAATGCAAGTGAGATTTTCGAAGTAAAATGCCATGCTCCGTGATTCGGATTCCATATAAAAAAAATCCTCTCGGCACGCCGGAAGGGGGAGGTAGATTTCACCGGGCAAACTAGGGGATAGGCTATAATAGTCAAAATATGCAGGTTTTCGTAGACGGATCAGACATCATTTATTGCGAGAAAGTATTTTACAATGGAGCTTAATTAACTTTTTGATGTGTAACATCTTTCCGCTCGGTTGCTGGATAGTTTTGTGGGAGTGATTTTGAAAATTGGGGACGGAAGTGGATCGGAACGATTGAGCTGGCAGTGGTGGATCGAACGGAAGTATGCATTGCCCGCTCGATCGATCGAACGGAAGTATACTAGCTGGCAGTGGTGGGAAACGGAAGTATGCACTGCCCGCGCGATCAATCGAACGGACGTGTACTAGCTGGCAGTGGTGGAAAACAGAAGTATGCACTGCCCACTCGATCGATCGAACGGAAGTGTACTAGCTGGCAGTGGTGGAAAACGGAAGTATGCACTGCCCGCTCGATCGATCGATCCAGCGGGCAGTGGTAAGAGCCAGCTCTCAGGGGTACGAGAAACAATTGAAATTGATAACATGACGTACTCTCAGCCATGTGGAATGTATATGACATACTGAACGGAAAACGCTCATGCGAACTCTGGTGTCAAGTGATTGAAACAAATGACATGGCACATGTTCGAAGTCTTCGTATCAGTATTTAAATGGTAAAATGCCTCAATATCCAACATTGTAAGAGTAGTCGGCATTGCCGGTATTATGTTTCTGCACAATGGCTATTCAAATATTAACCCACATAACGGTAATGCAGTCATCAATATAATATAATCGTTATGGTTATACGAAGTCGCCTCCGTAGCGTAGAGGTCAGCACGGTTAGCTGCCGCCACAGGAGGTCCTGGGTCCGATTCCCGGCTCTGCCACGAAATTTGAACAGTGGTACGAGGACTGGAACGGGGTCTACTCAGCCTCGGGTGGCCCAAATGAGTAGAGGGGATTCGATTTCCCCTCAGCCTCCCTCGAAGTGGTTTTCCGTGGTTTACCACTTCGTCTTCGGGCAAATGCCAGGATGGTACTGTCCCCGGTAATCCGGATAGTAGGCTGTCAGAAATTCGCCCCCTCAATCGGATTGCCAATAATCGATTGCACCGGCACAGCTACATCAATGAAAATGGCACTGACAGATACTACCGAGATTAGAGCACAGTAGTTAACATGAAATTATTGTGGAACACACCAAAATATACGGGGGTTCATACTTACCTTTTACTTACCTATTCAATTTAATCTTGGGTCTGGGTTTTCAACTGGATCACTTAATAGTATGCCCTCACAATAACCTCCACCACGATATTTAAAATGAACCAAGTCGGAGACCAGAAAATTTAAACTGCACAATAATTTATCTCACATAAAGAAAAGAAAAATATTTTAACAAAATTTAACAACAAAATAGTTATGGCTGTCTGAAGCCATTGTCAATGCAACCATGTCCTCCTGTAGGACTGTAGACTTCACATACAAAAATTCAGCTTTCTCTAGCTCAAAAGATCGTAATAATAACAACAATGCACATTGGAATGGATAAGGGAGCTGGGACGAGACATATAGCATTTGTTTCCTTGTTCATGAACTTCATAATTTAGTTCATTGACACACATTTATTAATAACCGCAAGGCCGCTAAGTAGTTGACCTTGACCTCCACCATTCAGTTATCTGGCCACCTGCAATACACCCTAAGCAGTGTTGCATGCTTGCTTCGTCAAATGGACGCAGCTGCCTAACCAGTGTCACCATATGCTGGCCAACGCAGAGTCTAGCTCTCATTCAAAACAATTTTAATGCTCACATCTCAACTCAAATATTATCACGCAAAATTTATACAAGTTCCGTTCACATTGCAATGGATTACTCTGTTAATCTCAAATCTTATTTAAATGTTTATTCCAATTATCGAACTAGCGTTGTTTAAATGTTAATAGAAAAACGCATAATGTTATATCATAGTGTTCAATAATTATTTATAACATTTAGATTGTTCATAACTTAGTCAAACGACAATTGAAAAAAAATTTACACGCCTCTATTAATCCCGTTTGTTTCAAATTATTATTATAGATATTTACATAGTTATTTACATTATTTATATTTTATTTATATTTGAAATACATTAACCACACGTTTATCCGGTTGATATTTTCTTAAATTGTGGTAATATAATCGACCGATGAAGGTTACTTATATTTAAATTTTAGATTCAGGTTTAATAAGATTTAATAATTATTATTTGTGACGGTAACCTCCATTCAAAATCTATAATTCAATCAATTTATCACTCTTGTTAATTTTAACAGTAACTTCACATGAATAATTTTCAATGGACCTGAACAATACAACTCAGCGGAAACATACCTCGCACAAACGCACAAAATTGGCCCATAATTCATCATATATCTCATTATATATGGCATCAAAATCTTCCACAATACACACAAAAAACCTCCACTTATAAATTCATCATCATCATCAATATTATTGTGGGAACCTCCTTCACTTATTAAAGGGCATTATTCATCAGCGACTTTTACACGTCCACTGAACTAACGATTATACATCCATAGTTCCTCTTTAAAAATTCTTATATTCATCAATTGTATCGAAAACTGTTATTATATTTAACCTTCGTGGGTTTCATTCATGAAGCGATATGAAGTAAAAATTTGCCAGTCACAAATAAATTTAATAGCAAATACGATTAGACACGCCTCCCTGGTCTATCAAAATGAATTAATCTCATCATAATTATCGCAGTATAAAAATACTATATTCAAGCAAAATTCATTTAACTGCAGAAATAGTCGAATAGAATGCAAATAGACTAGAAAATGCAAACATTATTGTTTCAATCTAGAATTGAGAAAATCTCCTATCAAATGTTCATTACTATAGTGTACTGAATAAATCGTATTCAAAGTTCATATTTCATAAAATTGTCTATAATGCAATGGTATTTCAGAATTGACTAAACATGTCTGTGTTTCAATCATGTTCATAAAAACGACTAGTATTTCCAAGATCATCGATAAAGTAGTAGATTTTAACGCTCTAAAATATTTTAATCATTCTTCTTTCTTGAGGATGACAGAAAATTGGTCAAAGTAATTTACTGGAAAGAATTACTTTAATAAAACGACACGCTGTCTGAATTCAAACTTGCCATAGAAAATCGTTAACTTTACAGTCAAATCGTGACTACAAGAAAAATTCAAATTCTCGAAAGAATATTTAACTTCATTATAAACTGATCCAAAATGTTTAAATATGCAAATGACATAATAATGTCTCAATAAATCGAAGAAAATGGCATAAAGCTGCAAAGTGTACAGAGTACAGAAACATCTAGCAAAAGAATATGGGGCAATCAAATATATGACAGAAAATATGGGAAAGATAGTTGCTCAGATCTCACTAAAATGGCTCAAATAAATCAAGAAACGTTCACGGCTACCTTATCTGTTGGATTGAAGTTCTAGAAGAAAATTTCAAAGAAGACTGCTGCTGGTTCTATTTCACCACAGGATAGATGTGCACCGACCTCGAACCTGGAACCTGCGCCCTCGGAGAATAGAACAGCTTCCTCCTCCGGAAATCGCACTGCTCCGTGTAGACGATAGACATCCTTCTGGCAAAACTCTTCTTTGTGTGCTGGGAAAAACCCTTGCCCCTCTTGAAAGTTCCCTGAAGTTCTTGTAGAAATCAGCCATGAAGTTCATTGCAAATATTTCCGCAGAAATGTTCATAATTGTGGAGTATGAATTTATTTCCACTGCCATTTGATGTAATTCAGCGATGGATTACGATGCATGAGTGTAGCTGAATGTTCACTACATGTTCGTCTTTGTAGAATGACGATTATCGAAGCTCCATGTTGCTACTTCACACTACTGATGTATGTCCCAATTGCATTAAGGTTTTAGTCTTCCATCTCCACTTCCATTATAATGTTAGTCGAAAGTACTGCCAGATTGTATAGTTCCATTGTAGAATGTAGCGTTGTATCACCAAATGTAATCTTCAGTATCACGGTTGCAATACACGTGTCTGCCGTAGCGTAGAATGTGGTAGTAAAAGTGCTTCTCAGGATTCGAGAAAAACACTTTTCTCTGCAGTCTTTAAATGCGAATATCTTCTGAAGTATTATAATGAAAATGTTCAACTTTCGCACACGCCTCAATATTGTAATGCACTATTGAATTAGTATAAATGCAGTAGCTAATTCTTGATAGATAAACTTGTAGAATCGTTTATGTGTGCGCTCCAACTTCGCCTAGTTTTAGTAACAGTAAAATTGCACTGCTGGATACCCAATACTGTTCGATGCGGTGGGCTCTGCCACGCTTGCTTATGACGATATGCTTGTTCTATCAGAACACGAAGTCAGACTATCAAGTCAGAATAAAACCACGAAGTGAGAAGCTCCTCTCTGCTGTGCAAGGCCTTTTATCAACTTTGAAGGGGCGTATCCATCCCTACCATAGCTTCTTCTTCCATCATTACTCGAAGTTCCAACTTTGGCTATTCTTGACGGATTTTCAGATTTCAAAAACATATAATTAAATTCTTCAAAATTCCAAATCAATGCCATAACTGAAAATAGTTTTCCACAATTCTGCATGCCAAAAGTTATTAAATATGGTAGTTTCAGTAATCTCCGTCTCCCTTCAAGCTATCATTCATTGGTTCGAGCCTCTCCTCCAATAGCGTAACTTCTTCCTCAGCACGTTTACTTGCTTCCCTGCGACTGCGTCGTAAATCTAAGATCCTTCTCGAACAAAATCGTGACGTCAGCAAGAATCTAAGCTCAGCCAGCCTACTTGCTCGAGCGTTGCGTCATACACGCCTACGTCATGAATATACACGTCACAACTATGACGGCCATAACTTTATTCACATATGCCAATACAGCCACCGTGGTCTCAGTATAATTCAATTTACGGGGGCAGTACCTTCTTCAAGACCACGGCCGCCTCCTTCCCTCTTCCTTGCCTATCCACCCTCACCATCCCTTACCTTCCCTCATGAGGCCCCTGTTCGCTTTGCAGGTGAGGCCGCCTGGGCGAGGTGCCAATCCCACCTCACCAGTTGTATCCCTTCCGATTCGATGTTCCCAGCTCTAGGAAACTGCCCGTAGAGGCGGTAGTGGTGAGTTCCCTCGCTGAGTCCGTGGGTTCCACCAACCTGGAGGGTAAACGACTAAAAAAGTAAAAAAATAAAATAAAAATTGTTATACGAGAATTGAGCAAGCCTTCATGAACTATTACTGAATAAATTCTCTTTACTCACAAGAGGGCCTATTCATAAGGCATTTTAAACTCAATTTCACGCAGGAACATTAAGGAAACAAGCAAAATATAAATGAAACTTAATTCCGTAATGCAGTATTATTGGAACGTGGAAATAAGTCACCATCTTGTGCACAAAATTTGCGTAGTCGAAATAGCCGTGGGGTTAGTGCTTATGACCGCGAATCTAGAGATCTTGGGTTCGAATCCCGGACGGGGTAGATATTTTTGCTACCAGATTATCATTTTAAACGATATTTATCATATCAATATGACTCATTTTAACAGAATCCTTATGAAATTACGTGTTGGTCTTTGAATGAAGAGGACCTGTTTATAAGGAATTTAAGGTTATGAGCGGTGTCGCGTCTATTATTCTAGTTGATCCATATCGTATTCTTTATTTAGGCTAGTGCTGGTGGAAGCTACAAATCATCTAATAAAATGAGTTCCGTATTATAAACTACAATATGTGTAAAACACTCCCTTTTACAATAGATTAATATTTGTGCCAATAATAGTATAAACAATTTCACGTGAGGTTTCTTCTATGTCAGATGTTACACATCATATGCGACTACTGTAAGGCTCGTATTTTTTTATTTTTCATCTTTCTAAGCATATTTTTAACGTTTTATTGTCTTATGGAGACGGTAACCTTCATGTCATTTGGGGTCCATTTTTATACTTGTGGTCACACTTTCCATATGCAAGGTTTGGAACTGATGTGTAACTATCTAACAGTCTGTTACTTCTTCACGCCAACTTTTATTTCCCACAGAGATGTTGGTTGGTTCCTCAGTTTAAGGGCTGCGACAACGCAGTCATGTAATCCCGTGTACTTTGTGTGTAGAATCTCTCTGATAAACGGTGTTAATTGTGATGGTTGTATTAGTCTGTAATTCAGGAAAGGACTGCAGACGGTCAATTTCAAGTAGTAGTTCCTAATTTTGGTACCAAATACTACCGTCAACGACACCTAGTTGTGCACTCGACAACTAGATGGCACCGCAACCAGCAACTCGCAATGAACGTTGGAACTTCCCCTCCGAAGGAAGCATACTGAGGTATTTTTAGCGCTCTTAGAAAATCCGACGACTTCGGTCGCGTTTGAACCGACTATCTTGGGCACAGCAGTTCAGCATTTTACCAATTACGCCACCGAAGCCTCTGTCAGATGATAAAGAACCTTCCTCTAATTACACCGGTGTGAAGCTAAATTGGATAGGTTAAGAATGTAAACAACGCTCTTAGGTTTCTACGTTCGTTGCCAAGAGCCGAATGCGGTGGCGTCTAGTAGCTAAGTTCTGAACTTGGCCTAGTAGTCGTTGACTGTGGCGTAGGAACTATTTAAAAAATTCTAAGTTTCAGTCTGCACTTAAATTAAAAAACAGGTACACACACTAATACAGCCATCACAATTAACACCGGTTATCAGACAGATTCTACACACACCTAAAGTACACGGGGCTACATGACCGCGTTGTCGCAGCCCCTAAACTGAGGAACCAACCAGCCAACCGCTGTCAGATGGAAAACTAAAAGGAAGGAAGCTTGTAGTTTAACGTGACCGTCAATCTTGAGATCATGAGCCACGGGACCTCCTTTTTACGTGGAATGCGAACCACAGGACATGGCATTTCACTTCGAAAATCTCACATGCATTGACCGGGAAACGAACCCGGACCGCCTTGGTGAGAGGCATACAGCTAGACCGCTGAGCCACCACGCCCCCAGATGGAAAACTGAATGTGATCTTGTGCAATAGCGTTGTCATGGCAACCTCTAATAGCTCATCCCTCATCAATTTAGAAGCGTTGTCATGGTACCCTGATGGCTCTTGGCATTTTCTTGTGATTCCGAAACAATTTTTCTCCTCCCTTGGCGTAATGGTGGGTTATATCAAAAAATATTTTAGACAACATTTTTAGGTAATTATTAGGGGAATATTGTCAATTTCGTACGGTTTTGATATTGTTCCCAATAAGAGAGATACGATTAATGTTTACCGAAAACCCCAATCTTTTTCCACCCCTTTGGTCAATGGTTGGTGCTATCAAAAACTTTTTGAACATACATTTTTTGGCACTTATCCGATACATAGTATGAATTTTGAATAGATTCGATATTTCACTATTGAAAGAGTTATATCGATATTTCACTTTTTCGAAAATGCCCCTCATTTTCACCCCCTTTGACCGATTTTGCCCATTAACGAACTCGACCGAGATTTAAAAGGGGTACATATTATGTAAAAAATTCAAAGTGAATGGTGCAACATTACGGCAGTTATAGTGTCCACAAGAAACTGATATACATATTCTTCTTCTTCTGCTCTTACGGCCTCATTGGACCACTTCAGTCAATCATTTCTTGGTCCCCTTCTTCAGTAAGTTTCCTTTCCGAGCCGCCCAGTAGCTTTTCATTCGCTCTGATTATATATAACTTTTTGAACTCACGGTGGTTTTGGGGTCTAGGGATGTGAAAAGCGAATATGTGTCGAAATTTTCCGGAAGTCGAAACATAGTACTGCACTCGAATTCAGCCCAGCTTCAGCCATTGACGGAGCCGAGGATCGAACCGACTTGTGAATTTATTGATCTAAGAATTGGAATTTGGAATTAGAAATTTATTTTATTCATACACATATTTTAGGAAGTGAATAAAAGCATTTTGACTACTTTTTGGAAAATTTTGGAATATTTGGAAGGATTTAAATTTGGGAATATTTCAGTGAATAATAATTTAACCAAGGGAGAGTCTGATCATTCGATGCTGGAATATGACCAAGGCTTCAAGTCAGCAAGCCAAAGAACGGTTTTGTTTGGCCGAGGTGACAATAACAAATTATGCACACGACCCAATGATAAGAGGCTAGAACAGGGAGGCATTTAGATGATAAACCAACAGTCAATCAGATTGGATCACATAATTTTTGTGGGAACCGCTATTATATTAAATTTGCTTACATAAAGCAAGATTAGCATTTCTACTGATCCAGAAGAGGAAACGAAATGTATTTGTCAAAACAGAATTAAATATTTATGGACAGGAGAGGAGATAATAGCGAAATTCAGTATGATAGGACTCGACGCGAGGCTAGAATGTGACCGCAGACTTCCACGCGTGCAATTGCCACGAGCGGAGATGGCACTCATACTCGAAAAATTGAAGAGACCAGACCTATAGTTCAGGGCGTCCCGAGAGAGCTCTATGTTAATTGGAAGCGCGGTCAGGAGATCAAACTGGACCGTGTGGAGACAGCGTAGTTGCCGAGGAAGAGAAGGAGACGCCGATGAACGAGTAAAAGCATTATCTAACTATTGAAAGCAGCAACTTTAGAATACGACGTATTGAAAGAAGACTTCATTTCTACAAAGCTTCACATTTTAACAGAACAAGTAACACTGCATTACCAAGCTACAAGACTACAACAGCATTCATTAAGAAGCTTATTCTTTAAACATTTACCAAGATGACATTCTCGAGTCAGAGGGGATATTTGTATTCAACTATTACTAAGAAGATTACGATGATCTACTAAACTATGGAAGGAGGCTAATCTACACTATGGAGTGGGATATTCAGAGTGATCCTGGAGACCATGGGTCGATGGAACCATAACTGCACATCCAACTTGCAGTATACTGAATTCACCCTCAATTCTACAAATCAAAGGTCCACTACCAACTTGGAGAGATGTGAACCAGAGACGTTCAAACCTACTATTATGATGAAATATTACACGACGATCAAGAAGAAGAAGGGGTTCGATTGTTCCAGGTTACGAGATTCTAGACTCACAGTCGCGAAGACAGAAGAACAGTTAGCAGCCAAGGGGGAGTCCAGGTGTTTTCAGTTCGGGCAGAGAGAGGTAGCAGAACAGCTGACCGATATGTTCGCACCAGGGGCTCGTTCCAGACAGCCGAGCGGCTCGTGTCGAACCAGGGAAGGAACATCACGTATATCTGACGAGGTATTCTCGAAAGCAGCTCATCGGAAAGGTAGAGGATCGACTGCTCCAATATCTATGTAGTTTGATGTAGTATTTGATAATATTTCAAGGGTGACCAACCTGTTTATGTTAATTGTTTTATTCTTAACTCATGTTATTATATTGTCTATTTTAAAGATTTCACTGTAATTTTAAATATACGTCACCGTGTGTCGTTTAGACGTAATTTTGCTAATATTTGAATTTAGATATTCCGTTTTTAGAATTTTTGAAATAACGATTTAGGATATTCACTTTTAGAACGAAACTGTTTTATGGAAGGGAATGCTTCGATCGATACACATGCGTTATAAGCAACAACTTGCGTCAATATTGCTAAATTGCATCGTTATTTCGAGAAAGCATTATCGAAAAATCCTAGAAATCAGTTTAAAACATTTTATCATGTCTAATCATAATTTCAACATTTATATTTGCTATCACGAAACCACAGACCAGGGGATTTGTGAATCTACCTGAGGTATTGCATGTAATGTAACAAGTTTTAATATGAATAATTAATTCATGAATGCATACCAGAATAGGGAGGATATGAAGTATTGTTATTAACAATAAAGACGAGCGGACTACGGTTTAGTAAAGTTAATATGTTATTGTAACGTGGAAATATAGGATGTTAAGAGAGTTTATAAATGAATTGTATTGATGAAAGCTAAGTGGAATATTATACAAGGTGTATTGTTGTGAACACAGAATGTTAATGTTGTTTAAGAGCACGATGGTAATTAATTTAGAGAAGTGGTGGTTAGGAGTGAACCATGAACCGTATTACACAGGTAGTGTCTACGTAGTAGGGTCGCTGATTCTTCTACAAGTTTGTAGCATGATGGGTTTTTATTAAAGGAATTCCGTGCATAATTATTGTAATTGTTGATAGGAGAAGAAAGGTGTATGTCAAGTTTGGAAGCGTAGTTCTCGCTAATATAAGATGTTTGTTCACCGTTTAAGAAAGGAAATATGTGTATTGCCGTTGGAGCATAGTATTACTACAGTGTGTTGGAAAAGTAACTGACATTAGGGTTGTATTTGTTTTGTACTTGTCAGAAAGCGTTATTATCAAATCCACGAAGTCTATTATGGATAACCGAGTAGTTCCATCTCGCTCTTTAACTTTATTGTCATTTTTATTCATTGCTATGACAACTATGAACTGTAATTAACTTCACCGTTTGTTACTATAGTTCAGCTTAAGATGACAGAAACTCAAATATACTAGAATGATACTATTTGTGAACAAGTGTTAAATAAGAACTGTTTATGAGTAACAGAAGCGCATTGAGAATGACAGATTACGTTCGTTTCTTGTACATATTTTGAAAAACCGTGCTGGACATGGTAAATTTATCTGTGTAAATATTTTATTATTCTAATAGTTAATATTTCATTCGTTTCACATTCACGTTTGTAATCGATAAGTGTTATTGTAGGGCAGTGTATTGTCATTTTATTTTCATTTGAAGAACAGCTGATTTCAGATCAGACTGCCCTAAGTGATCGAGTCATAGTATGACTATTAAGTATAACTAATTAATAATTATTTTTGAATTTCGACATTCTTGTAACGTAAATGTTAGTGAAAGTGTATTTGAAAGATAGAAGGACTATCTACCAAATTTAAATATTCTTATTTTCGATTTCAATTTCAATTTTATTGAATTAGGGATTTTTATCTTGTTTGTAAATATTAGTTATGTAAATCCAGGCACTAGTTTTTGTTTTCCTGCACATTTTTATAGAAACTGATCATCTTTTCATTTCGCAATCGACGTGCGATAATACTGCCGGTTAGTTACTAGAACTCACTTAGTCTCAACTTCACCGTTCACGCTCAAGATCCGAGATTCTCGTCCTACCATCATGTTATGGATATTTATTTGCTATTAAATGTGTAACTAATTAGTAGTGTTGTTGCATGGCCGGTATGCGTCGAGGATTTCCTAGTTATTCCCCTAGTAGGGAATTGTTGATGTATCTGGCTGGGTATCGACGTCCCTACAATCCTTTTCCATCTTAGCGGATATGGGCGATGACTATGCGAGATTCGGGCGCATATAGGTGTATTTCATTTGGCGCCCAATGTGTTTGGCATCGATTGTGTTGGGACACTAGCGTGTTCAACGAGAACTTTGCGAAGCTATTTGTGGATTTTTGAATGTATTTAGAAATGCCGATCCAAAATATTGGAACGTTGTTTAAGTGAATCAACACTGACAAATTTGAGGAGTACGATATTGTTTAGAGGCATGTTTGATAAACCAGCTGATGATATTTTGGTCATATAAAAGTAAATAGATAGTTAAATTCACGTTGTTGTAAATTAATTTAGTTAGGGATTGTTAAATGTGAGAGGATCAGTTTGCTAGATTACGGTTAGGTGGGATTTCAGACTTCAGTCTATTATTATTATTATAAGTTATGAATGTCGAAGTATTCCTCTTCCATAAATAGTATGAGTTGGTCACTCTGAAATTCCCATAATGTAGTGTAGATGATACCTCCTAATTTCTCAAGTGTATAAAATTATGTCGTCGGAAGATTTGACCCAGATCAAATCCATCCTGGGAATGATCCAGGAGAGCCAAAAGCAATTGACAGGAGATGTATATGCCTTCCACAAACGTACACATGACAATAGTAAGAAGTAAGAGAGAGAGATTAAACAGTCAGCTGTTACAGCCAATTCCGAAATGAAGGCCGAACTTGCTGTAGCTCAATCTGTAACTAAGGCTAGCATTACACTAGTACAGGAGGAGTGTAGAAGGGTACAAGATGTGGCTAGGAAGACACAGGAAAAACAACAAGAATAAAATAGAAAGGCAAGCGAGGAGGATAGAAAAGCTCAGGAGAAAATACAAGAAGAACTGAGAAAGGCACGAGAAGAAGACAAGAAAGTACAAGAAAAAATGAGAAAGGCACGAGAGCAGGAGAGAAATGCACGAGGAGAGGACAGATTAGTCGGAGAAGAAGCTAGAAAGGCACAAGAAGAAGCTAAAAAAACCAGGAAGACATAAAGAAAGCCTTAGATAAAGCCCAAGAAGAAGGAAGGTTAGCTCAGGAACAAAGTAAGTTAGCTCAGGAAGAGAGTAGATTTTCAATAGAGTAGAATAGGCAAGCTCTGGAAGAGACCAAGTCAGTTTTCAATCAGGGGAAAGATGATGTGGCCTCTATCAAGACAGAAATGAGCACATTAAGAGAAGATGTCACTAAGAAAGTAGTAGAAGCTAAAGTACAATGTAGTGAAAACATCATTCAGTTAGAACAAAAGATTCAAAAGAGTATCAATAGTGCTACCACAGAGCAGAGAAAACATAATGATAGTATTACAGGTTCCCAGAAGCAGCTCACTGAACAGCTCAACAATTTGAACAGCATTGTTGGCAATTTACAAGGTAAGTTGGAAGACCAACAAAGACTCATCAGTGAGGGTATCAATGTTGATGTTGAATCTTGTATATCTAAATCTGTAAGTGATATGAAAGAAGAGGTGATAAAATCTAACAAAGAGTACATGTTAGAATTACATAGTAAAATTTTAAAAGATGTCAATAAACTAGAAAACGATGCTAAAGCGAATAGAAATAACCTTAAGCTAGAATTGTACAAGCGTATTGACGAAGTTAGAGAATCGAGCATGACCGAATTAAAAGGTTTTGTAAATAAAGCAGATTCCGATAAAAGTGAGGAGGTAAACGTTACAAGAACTACCGTTAACGAGATTAGTGTAGAACTTGCAAAGGTAAAATCAAGTCAGGAGAAAGATTTACTAGATGTTGGTAACAGGATCAAATAACTTTCCATAGCAGAACCATACGACCATGAAGGACTTAAGGAGGAAGTACGTCTAGGAATGAGACGAGACTTAGCGGAGTTTTACCAGAAACGAGATGAAAGGCTTCGAGAGGAGCTAGGAAGGTTTGTAGGAAAAGAAGAGAGAGTTGAAGAAGATAGGGAGAGTATATTCAGTCGTATACCAGAAAGACAGCACCTAGCGCAAGACACAGAACGTATTCATAGGGAATATGGAGGAGTAGGAGCATTCTATGACCAGGGAGGTCCCAGAAATAGTCAAAACGTTATAGTACTCAAGAATATTGATGACAAGCCGTCACGTTTCAGCGGAGTAGGAAACATTACTGCTGTAGAGTTCCTCCGAGATATGAGATGCTATCTGGATGATAACCGGATACCTCGAGACCGAGAAATGCGGGTAGTTGAAAATTTTCTTGAATCCGAAGCATTAATTTGGCACCGCGCATTTCGTTATATCTATGCAAACTTCGAGGAATTCGCCGATGCATTGCAAAGAAGATTTTGGAGTAAGGAATTACAACAAGATATAAGGGCAGCGATCTACTCCAAGAAATACGCACACTCAACCCCTACGAAATATGCAACCTTCTTCACATTTCAACTCGCCATGCTTCAGTACCTTCAACCTCCGTTGGCGGAAAGCGAATTAATCCATGCGATATCACGACAGCTCCCGAATGATGTAAGAAGGCACCTAATCTCAGCCGAGGTCCAAACGTTAGAGGGAATGGCAGACATCCTTCGCCGGTTAGACCACACGAGTTCTACGCCTAACGTTGTACCTAATAATAGTTCGAGACAGAGGCAGGAACATACGTGTGTCCACACTGTGTTGGTAGACCAGACACAACAGACTGAGGACAACCGAAGTGGAGCAGGTCCTACTCGAACCAATGACTCCAGAAGGAACCGCTAACAACCGCCGTATCGACGTTTTAGAGAAGGCAGACCGTATCAGGCAAGATACTGGAATAACGGTCAACGTAGGACAGGATACCACAGAAGTAATGACAGGAGAATAAATGATTACTATGACAGTAATAACCGAGGCTCTGGAGGAGGTTATCGCCGGTATAAAAACTGGAACGACGATAACTATGCCCAAAGGCAACAACAACAACAGCCTAGACGACAACAACAACAACAACAACAACAACAACAACAGCAACAATCAAATAGAGGCTGGAGAAATAACGATAATGTAAGGCTTTATTATCAAGAACGAGATAGGGAAAGCCAAGAGTATAGGAATAATCAGAGAGAAAATGAAGGAAGGAACAACCAAAGAAGAGAGGAGATAGAACCTCAACCTTCAACTTCAGGACTAGGTCATGAACCAGATCCTAGAAGTAGAAACAATGGGACATCCTCTGGAAGGAAGAAGTAGAAGAGAGAAGACAACACTGTTCACAATAAACTAGAGGCATGAGATCGCCATAGATAAGGACCAGGAAACTAGAACAGGAAGTAATAGGAGAAACAAGAAAAAAAGGAATTGACAGAAAGTATCATTGGAAAATACAACCTCACGCAATTAAAAATATTCTATCCCAGGATGCATTAAGGGATGAATTCGATTCCAGTTAAGAACAAGTCGAGTATTAAATAAAGTCTATGTTATACTTTAATTATCGAGTCAGAAGGGGATTTGCACTCGAATTCAGCCCAGCTTCTGCCATTGACGGAGCCGAGGATCGAACCGACTTGTGAATTTATTGTTCTAAGAATTGGAATTTGGAATTAGAAATGTATTTTATTCACACACATATTTTAGGAAGTGAATAAAAGCATTTTGACTACTTTTTGGAAAATTTTGGAATATTTGGAAGGATTTAAATTTGGGAATATTTCAGTGAATGATAATTTAACCAAGGGAGTGCCTGATCATTCGATGCCGGAATATGACCAAGGCTTCAAGTTAGCAAGCCAAAGACCGGTTTTGTTTGGCCGAGGTGACAATAACAAATTATGCACACGACCCACTGATAAGAGGCTAGAACAGGGAGGCATTTTGATGATAACCCAACAGCCAATCGGATTGGATCACATAATGTTTGTGGGAATCGCTATTATATTAAATTTGCTTATATAAAGCGAGATTAGCATTTCTACAGATCCTGAAGAGGAAACGAAATTTATTTTGCCAAAACAGAATTAAATATTTATGGACAGGAGAGGAGATAATAGCGAAATTCAGCATAATAGGACTCGACGCGAGGCTAGAATGTGACCTCAGACTGCCACGCGCGCAATAGGGATGTATAGAACTATCACCGATAGAGTGCACTGCTGTTGTACTGGGTAAGCGCAAGGCGCTCTTCATTTGTCCCCTGTGTTCTCATGCCGCCAATATCCACGAATTTAAGTTGTTTAAATTGTAATTTTGGTGACTATGCCGAGCTATTGCAGTGTCCCTCTTTGCAAAAATCAGGGAAGCCCGTTTCGTTTCACCAATACCCACAAAATATAGAAATGAGGAAGAAATGGTTACATGCTATTAGAAGAAAAAATTTCAGTGAGAAAAATATTTAAGTGTGTTCACATCATTTTCAACCCGATGACTTCACGAAAACTGTGTTGGGTAAGTGTGATTTACAAAGGGAAATAATCCTTACTTTGTATCTATAATCTGATTAGACATTTCGATAACAACCACTGAATTTATGCGTTTGTATTTGAAGGTGAGTGAACAAGATTAAAACCGGGCGCAGTTCCATCGCTTTTTTCGTGGACCACGAACACAACAAAAATAAGGAAGAGGCCATACACAAAGAAATTGCTGGATTACCACGATGAGCTTACAATAACGGAATCTGCAGAAATCATCTCCATTGATGTAGGCCTACGGGAAGAAATCGTCAATATACCTGAAGAAGTGAATGAAACATTTGAGGCTCCCATTTTCAAAGACATCGGTACTCAGACAAATGCTACAGGTAATTTGGTTGTTGAGCAAATAATGGATAACCCTGATGCCATATTGCTTTATACAGGGTTTGTAGACGTCGAGCATTTTAATTTGGTGTTTGCTGTTCTGGGAGAAAACAGATAGGCTACAATTTACAGGTATTCCCTCTTGAACCCAGACTGTGTTTTCTCTTGACAGTTATGAAGCTAAGGACCAACAAATCTGATCAGGAACTAGGCCCTAACTTCGGAATCCATAAAACTACTGTTGGGAGAATATTTAATGTTTGGATTAATTTCATGTACTGCCAATTTAAAGAGTTGAAAATTTGGCCTAATCGAGAAACTGTCCTTGAAAACAGCCCCCTTCCTTTTAGACAGAAATACCCCTCGACTAGAGTTATAATTGATGCAACTGAGATTATAATGGCAAGACCCAAGAACCCTACAGCACAGCAAGCTACATTTTCTACATACAAAAATGCAAACACAACTAAGGTATTAATATGTATAAATCCATCTGGTTTTATATGTTTCATATCTGATGCATATGGTGGGGCAATATCGGATCAGGAATGTTGGATCTCTCGGAAGAAGGAGATTCAGATATGGCAGATAGGGGGGTCAACATTCAGGATCTGTTATGCACTAAAGGTGTAACATTAAATACCGTATCCCATCATTTCTGAAAGGCAAAAGGCAGTTTACTCCATCAGAAAACATTGAAACAAGGTGGATAGCCTCTAAAAGAATACACATTGAACGGGCTATAGGACTTGCTAAAACATATAAAATACTGCATTCAAAATTGCATGTCAGTAAAATTCGTCTTTCAGGGAGGATAACATTTGTGTGTTTTATGTTATGCAATTTCAGGAAAACGATTATATCAAGTTAGGATGACTGGAACAAAATATTCATGGTAAAAATTGTCTAATTTTGCCACGAATGAAAATGTCATATCTCTCTATGTCCAACACTAGCATGCCAACAGCAGTGTACACAACAAAACTACAATAATGTCTGCCTGTAAAAAACAGCTGACCTTGCACTTGAAAGTAATGGTTGTGATTTTTCTTGTGTATCACTGCACCACTGCTCTCTCCCAAGTATGGAACACATTTAATTGATATTGCTTCATTTTCATGACTTGACAACCCTTTAAGCTCCAAGACTCTATCCTGTCCATTTAGTCCATCCCAAGATGCTGCCAGGTAATGTCTTGTAGGATGAATGAGTCCAGACTTTTGGACTACGTAGCCTGTTAGCTCAGAATACCTGTCCCTTGCTGAGTCTTCCATTTGAAGTCCCCATTTCATATGACTGGAGCAAAACAAACTTCCCTTGAATAAGGCTTTTGCTATGGCTTTTGGAGTTTTTGAGAGACAGATTTTCTCAAAATTACATGCTGTCAAACGATATTTCCTCTCTTTGAACCATAGACTTCGCTGGGATTGTTGCCTAGTATTTTCCTCAATTTTCTTCCTTTCCTCCTCATTGACTCTTACAAGATTTTCAGCTTGAGTCGCACATGGATCCACACCAAATTGGTGGTCATGAATGGCATCAAAGCAGCTGGCCTAACATCATTGTAGGGTTCCTGGAAAACTTGTTCCAAGGGCAAACATTCCACTTTCATAGGGCTAACTGGCCTCAACGGTTTGGTAGGGGGATGGTGAAAAGTTTGTAAATTTTGGGTGCATGTTTCTGAACACTGAATAATACCAGTCTTGGAGTAGCGCTCTAATGCATAGCTTACAGCTGCAATATGCTTACATCATTACTTGGGGCCTGCTCCAGCAACACATTCGCATTCCCCTCCTATAATGTCACCAGGTACCGGTACTCCTAAAATAAGCTTCACGTTATACTGTAGGTCTTATGTTTTGTGTACTCGGATTTCACAGCACTGCATATCAGAATTTCACCCGATTGAAATAAACATTTTATAAACAAAACAAACTTTTCAGTGAAAAGTCTGTATCCAGCATCACACAACGATTTGTAGTTGGAAACAGGTGCTCCATCTATTTCCTATTTTCTTAACACAAAATAATCCATCAAATGCACATTTGTGATACTGATCTTCGCCTTGTGGCTGATGGTCAAATCTTCGAAGGAACTGGCACAGGGAAACTCAAGAAACTCACATGCCTTAGGTGGTAGTTAGTTATTGTTGTTAGACAAGGCTGTATCTTCAGTTTCATGTAAGCCATCAACCTAAAAAATGACATAAATCGAAGTCTAAAAGCAAGGGGAGGAAGTGAATATTTAAATCACTATTCATGATTTAAGTCTTATGGAGGTATATTTATCAATGTACAATACTCAAGCAATTGTAATCTTTAGGAGTTAGTATGCTGACTCCTATTCATTATTTGGTTAATAAAGCGAGTTAGAATTTTGTAATTACCGCTGTATTAATTCTTCCTTCCTCCCACTAGTTTTAGCGCCTCTGGTCCATAGCACATTTTGGAGATGTTTAACGCTTAAACGCTGAAAATCGTTCATAATATACTAGGGGAAATACTTATAGAATTAATTATTATAGTCTTGGAGTAAAATTAGAGAAGATATAATTTACTTTAGCTCAGAAAAATCGGTCACAATCTATACATTCCTCGCAGCTGACTGGAAGAAACATAAGACGATCGCCTTGCGCTTACCCAGTACTACACGCGCGCTGTCTGGCGCGAACTTTCTCCCGCTACATCCCTATTGCCACGAGCGGAGATGGCACTCCTAATCGGAAACTTGAAGAGACCAGACCTATAGCTCAGAGCGTCCCGAGAGAGCTCTATGTTAATTGGAAGCGCGGTCAGGAGAACAAACTGCACCGTGTGGAGACAGCGTAGTTGCCGAGGAAGAGAAGGAGACACCGATGAACGAGTAAAAGCATTATCTAGCTATTGAAAGCAGCAACTTTAGAATTCGACGTATTGAAAGAAGACTTCATTTCTACAAAGCTTCACATTTCAACAGAACAAGTAGCACTGCATTAGCAAGCTACAAGACTAAAACAGCATTCATTTAGAAACTTATTCTTTAAACATTTACCAAGATGACATTCTCGAGTCAGAGGGGATATTTGTATTCAACTATTACTAAGAAGATTACGATGATCTACTAAACTATGGAAGGAGGCTAATCTACACTATGGAGTGGGATATTCAGAGTGATCCTGGAGACCATGGGTCGATGGCACCATAATTGCACATCCACCTTGCAGTATACTGAATTCACCCTCAATTCTACAAATCAAAGGTCCACTACCAACTTGGAGAGATATGAACCAGAGAAGTTCAAACCTACTATTACGATGAAATGCTACAAGATGATCAAGAAGAAGAAGAAGGGGTTCGATTGTTCCGGGTTACGAGATTCTAGACTCACAGTCGCGAAGACAGAAGAACAGTTAGCAGCCAAGGGGGAGTCCAGGTGTTTGCAGTTCGGGCAGAGAGAGGGAGCAGAACAGCTGACCGACATGTTCGCACCAGGGGCTCGTTCCAGACAGCCGAGCGGCTCGTGTCGAACCAGGGAAGGAACATCACGTATATCTGACGAGGTATTCTCGAAAGCAGCTCATCGGAAAGGTAGAGGATCGACTGTTCCAATATCTATGTAGTTTGATGTAGTATTTGATAATATTTCATGGGTGACCAACCTGTTTAAGTAGATTGCTTTATTCTTAACTCATGTTATTATATTGTCTATTTTAGAGATTTCACTGTAATTTTAAATATACGTCACCGTGTGTCGTTTAGACGTAATTTTGCTTGTATATGAACTTAGATATTCCGTTTTTAGAATTTTTGAAAGAACGATTTAAGATACTCACTTTTAGAACGAAACTGTTTTATGGAAGGGAATGCTTCGATCGATACACATGCGTTATAAGCAACAACTTGCGTCAATATTGCTAAATTGCATCGTTATTTAGAGAAAGCATTATTGTAAAATGCTAGAAATCTGTTTAAAACATTTTATCATGTCAAATCATAATTGCAACAATTATTAAATATTATAAACAATATTATTGGGGAATAACAATTACAATTGCGGAATGTTAATGCAATATGACGTTAATAAGTCAAGGACAATTGTTATAAAGGATTTAAACAATGAAACAGGATCATATTGTTGACAATGGAAGTCAAATGATGCCTATAATTAGCAACAATTATATTACTATTATTTGCTATCACGAAACCACTGACCAGGGGATTTGTAAATCTACCTGAGGTCTTGTATGTAATGTAACAAATTTTAATATGAATAGTAAATTCATAAATGTATACCAGAATCGGAAGGATATGAAGTATTGTTATTAACAGTAAAGACGAGCGGACTACGGTTTAGTAAAGTTAATATGTTATTGTAACGTGGAAATATAGGATGTTAAGAGAGTTTATAAACGAATTGCATTGATGAAAGCTAAGTGGAATATTATACAAGGTGTATTGTTGTGAACACAGAATGTTAATGTTGTTTAAGAGCACGATGGTAATTAATTTAGAGATGAGGTGGTTAGGAGTGAACCATGAACCGTATTACACAGGTAGTGTCTACGTAGTAGGGTCGCTGATTTTCTACAAGTTTGTAGCAAGATGGGTTTTTATTAAAGGAATTCCGTGCATAATTATTGTAATTGTTGATAGGAGAAGAAAGGTGTATGTCAAGTTTGGAAGCGTAGTTCACGCTAATATAAGATGTTTGTTCACCGTTTATGAAAGGAAATACGTGTATTTCCTTTGGAGCATAGTATTACTACAGTGTGTTGGAAAAGTAACTGACATTAGGGTTGTATTTGTTTTGTACATGCCAGAAAGCGTTATTATCAAATCCACGAAGTCTATTATGGATAACCGAGTAGTTCCGTCTCGCTCTTTAACTTTATTGTAATTTTTATTCATTGCTATGACAACTATGAACTGTAATTAACTTCACCGTTTGTTACTATAGTTCAACTTAAGATGACAGAAACTCAAATATACTAGAATGATACTATTTGTGAACAAGTGTTAAATAAGAACTGTATATGAGTAACAGAAGCGCATTGAGAATGACAGATCACGTTCGTTTCTTGTACATATTTTGAAAAACCGTGCTGGACATGGTAAATTTATCTGTGTAAATATTTTATTATTCTAATAGTTAATATTTCATTCGTTTCACATTCACGTTTGTAATCGATAAGTGTATATTGTAGGGCAGTGTATTGTCATTTTATTTTCATTTGAAGTACAGCTGATTTCAGATCAGACTGCCCTAAGTGATCGAGTCATAGTATGACTATTAAGTATAACTAATTAATAATTATTTTTGAATTTCGACATTCATGTAACGTAAATGTTAGTGAAAGTGTATTTGAAAGATAGAAGGACTATCTACCAAATTTAAATATTCTTATTTTCGATTTCAATTTCAATTTTATTGAATTAGGGATTTTTATCTTGTTTGTAAATATTAGTTATGTAAATCCAGGCAATAGTTTTTGTTTTCCTGCACATTTTTATAGAAACTGATCATCTTTTCATTTCGCAATCGACGTGCGATAATACTGCCGGTTAGTTACTAGAACTCACTTAGTCTCAACTTCACCGTTCACGCTCGAGATCCAAGATTCTCGTCCTACCATCATGTTATGGATATTTATTTGCTATTAAATGTGTAACTAATTAGTAGTGTTGTTGCATGGCCGGTATGCGTCGAAGGTTTCCTAGTTATTCGCCTAGTAGGGAATTGTTGATGTATCTGGCTGGGTATCGACGTCCCTACAATCCTTTTCCATCTTAGCGGATATGGGTGATGACTATGCGAGATTCATGCGCAGTACCCATTGCAATAGTAGCTTTCTAATGACATCTACTTAATAGGGTCCGGTGGCTAATTATCGCATGATTAACGGTTATGTAAACGACAAGCTTCTTTTCTTTATTCTATTGTATTTCCCTTTTCATACATTGATTTTACTTCTTCTTGGAATTGAACGCTGCAAGAATGCTAACTTGAATGCAGCTTAATTAGAAAGCATCACTAAAAAATTACGATCTGAAACAGCTAAATTGTATCTTTCACAAAACTCAAACTCCAAAACTAGAAATACCGTAGTTAATAAGTGCGGTTCGCTGAAAAATCATTAACATTGCCTCTATAGTTTTGGAAGAGTCATCAATTGCTTAAAATGTAGGGAGGTGGGGACACAAGGGGTTCTTTAAAGAAGAATAAAAATGATAGCCCCTACTTGAACTGTGGTTGCGTCAAGCCTGTATAATACGAAAGTCAGGACACATCAGGTTTCATCAAATTAATGTAAATCTATACACATATCTCAATAATACAGTCTGGACATTAAGTAGAGAAGATCAGACGGGGACTGGGTGAAAATATTTTGACAGGGATTGGTGTACAAACAGCTGTTCCAATAATAGTGAAGATTTGTGGATGTTAATGATGTTTGTAATGGTCCAGGAGAGGCTATATTTAATATACAAAAATATTGAGGGATTAGGAGTAGAGGGTCCCATAAATTAAATCATTAAAATCATCTTCTTCTTCTTATTTTCCTTCAGCGTTTGTCCCGCCTGATGGCAGGGACGCTACATGGATTCGATGTCTCCATTTAGTTCGGTCCTGGGCCATGTCAGGGTGGAGATTGACGCTCTTCAGATCATTGTGAAGGGTTTCGGCCCATCGCTGTTTTGGTCTTCCTTTTGGTCTATTACCGGCAACTTCCAACATGTAACCCGTCTTTGCTATACTATCAGCCCCTGTCCTCAGCACATGTCCAAACCATCTTAAACGACTCTCGTGCATTTTACCAAGAATGGGTGCAATGCCAAATCTCTCCCTGATGCATTCATTGGGGATGCGATCAGTTTAGTAACAGCAGTTGTCCGCCGCAGCATCCTGGTCTCCATGACTCCCAGACGATGATCCGTCTCAGTCGTAGTAGGCCAACATTCGCAACCATACAGTGCGACAGGTCGGATGGCAGTACGATAGATTTTAGATTTGAGGTGATCTTTCATCCTCCTGTCGCAAGTGACGCCAGTTGTTGTTCGCCATTTCATCCAAGCTACGGATATCCTTGCATTGACCTCTTCGAAAAGTCGGCCATCAGCAGCAATCTTGGAGCCAAGATACTTGAATCTCGTTACTCGCGGTAGATCCTCGCCGCCTATCTGAATGGTTCCGATTGCTTGTGTGTCAGATGTCATATATTCGGTTTTCTTCTTATTGAGGCGCTGGTCGTATTGCGCCAGCCGATTGTTCCATTGCTGGGTTTGACGTTGCAGATCAACCTGGGTCTCAGAGGCCAGCATGACATCGTCGGCATATAGAAGCGTCCATGGCAAAGGGCGGTGCAGGTCTGCTGTTACATTGTCCATTACTAGAATGAACAAAGCGGTGACAGCGCTGAACTCTGGTGAACGCCGTCGGTGATGAGAAAGTCACGGGAAGCTCTTGCAGCGACCTGAACATAGCTCCGTGAATCCACGTAAAGCAGCTGAACCCGGTTGAAAAGATATTCCGGTATACCATACTCTCGCAGTGCTAGCCATATGAGGTCATGAGATACACGATCGAAGGCCTTCTCAAGGTCCAGGAAAGCTAGATGAATCGGCTTGTTCTTCTCACGATGCTATTCAATCAAGAGCCGTGCAGTGTGGTTTGCTTCAGTTGTGCCGCAATTCTTCACAAATCCAGCTTGGTTTCTGGAAAGCTCGACAATCTTACGTATCCTGTATCAAGAACACGTTCGAATATCTTCATCGCATGAAACAAAAGACGGATCGGCCGGTAATCAGCACATTCAGCTAGATTCCCCTTCTTCTCGAAAATGAGTACGGTGATACTCCGCTGCCAATCCCTCGGTGTTCGACCCTCTTTTAAGATCTGCTGAAATAGGTATGTTAACCGTCCTGCCGCATCCCACTGTTGAGAATTTGAGAGTTCTGCTGGGAGATCGTCTGGGCCAGTAGCTTTCCCCGGCTTCATTTCTTTCAAAGCAGCCTTGATTTCTTCGACATGAATGTCTCTGACAGGTCCTTCCACAACAGCACGGACTGGGATTGGTGGATGGGGAAATTCCTCAGTTGATATATTTTCGGTTTTTGTTATTTTTGTGGGATAGGGATAGGGGATAGCGGATCCACATGCATATTTAAACACCAATCACTTTCCCGCTAATACTTTTACATGTTTCTTTGTTAAGGTATCTCAATATGCTCTCCAGATATAAACTGGTACTTTTTCATGCCTCATGGTTGGGGGTTTCAGGACGTTCAAAACATGTAATTTGAAAGACCTGTGCTATGATTTCCAAATATATGCAATATGTCACCAGATTTTGGGGTATAATCTGTGTATGGAAGCATGGGAGGAAATACAATGGTTTCCTGTGGTATATTCTGTAACATGGCTCCTCTCCTTATTTAGATTCATATGACCTGGGTTATGCCAGGCTGAAATGCTAGTTGGGAATAAACACATTAAAACAATATATTCGAATAAGACACTCATTACCAGAACTGGTCTTTTCCGAGTGAGAAACATATGGAATTTCCATCAAGAATTCCATGGTGGTGAGCTTTTTTCTGCAAAAAGTTTTTCATCCTGTATAACCTGATAATAAAGATAAAGATATTGTGGATTATATGTCCACCTTGTTGTGTTTTCCTAAAGGGAAGACATATATTTATGTCTGAAGAATCAAAATTGCGGCAGATATAATTAAATAACTTTGCATAGCTTAAAAGTATTCCGAGTTTTAAAATATTAACATTATAGGAATGCTTCAAAGAAGGAGGCAGTCAAATTTAGGGAGGATGCGTCTTTCAATATAGCTATCATTTAATTAAACAAGTTTGAAGTTTACACCAGAGCAATATGAAGTCTTTAAGCAAATTTTGTCTTTATTCTTACGCAAGCAGTCAATTTTTGTTGAATAATAGGATCTTATTTGTTTCAGCGTATATTGTCTGAAGAAGACACTCTTGTGTTAAAACTCAAAAGAATAGAACTGGTTAAGAAGCTTAATGAATTAGAAGAAATAACTCAGAGAGTTCGGCAGCTGATTGGTCTCCCAAATATGAGAAGTTCACCTGTTCCCCAATTACTTCAAGACCAAGAAAACAACCTGACATCTCCTCTCAAAACTTCTCCCAGCTCTACGACCATTTATGATCCTGAAAAAGACTGCCCTCGTGATGTATCTTCTACCTCTTCTGTGTTGGAAACAATCCTAGAAGAAGATGAGGAATTTCGCTGTAAAGAGGATGATGTAGCAAAATTTAAAGGGCTGGAAGATACCATCCCTAAAGTGATAGTCTGTGGTACAATGAGCCATGCCTCCAGAGTTATTGTATGTGACTCAACCAAGGACACACCTTCACAACAATCTGTCTGCAAATGTACTCATTCATCCGAGGAAATTCCTGTGAGTATACATTTTATGGATTTCATATTTTTTAGAATCATTTTGGATGTAAGAATTCCATCTTACTGGCTTTGCAGGGAAAGTATAGAAAACCTTCAGTTATTTATATTTCCTGTACATTCATGTAAATGACCGATTAATCTAAGAAATTGTAATCTTATTATGATAAATAGGCTGCTTTCTACAAATAAATACTTAATGTGTTTACTTAACAAATGGAGAAAAGTTGAGCCATGAAATGATGTACCGGTATTATGTTTACCAATATTTGACACTCACAACTTTACTTGATATAGCAAAGATACTGCAGTGTCCTATGTCATTGTTGCTGTGTATTTCCTTCCTTTTTTCATTTCACATGACGCATTTACATAGGTTTGCAGTCCTCTTGCTACTCATCCAGACTGTCACTCTCCCCAGCATCTAAAGTTTGTTAAAACACTTTATTTGTGCCTCTGACTATGAAGGTCAATTATTTTAAAATTCTATTCCTGTCCAAAGATTGTTTGTAAGCTGACAGCTGTTTATTGGTCCAATCTAAAATAAAGGAGAAACAATGCCAAGCAGATTCAGGCAGAAGGAGAGATAAAAGGAAAAATAAGGATAAACACTTAAAATTGTCAATGACACTCTTCAAACTAGAACACAACACTGTCTGCAAAGGTATGATTCACACCACCAGTCCAATCAATAGTCTACTACAAGTTTGTTTTGATCTCCCAATCTCATCAGGAGGCTGACAGCAACCAGTTCTTTTGTCACTCTAAACAACGTGTAGCAGGGTAAATAAAAAATACATAAAGTATATGGCATAAAATGGAGTTTATTATTTATTTATTTACTAGTATCAGGAGCAGTATATTATTAAATACAGAATCAAATACGGTAGTAATAAAGGTCCATTAAAAAATCTTGAGTATATGGTATAAAATGGAGTTTATTTATTTACTCATATCAGGAGCAGTATATTATTAAATACAACATCAAATAGTAATGAAGGCCCATTAAAATGGCAAGTATTTCATTAAATAACATTGGACCTGTATTTATCAAGGTCCCGGCCATTGGGGTTCCCTTCACTAGGTCGTCCTTTGTGCATTGGAGAGGACAGGAGCTACAATTGGGGAAGTGAGTCATAGTTTTCTCCTCTCCACAATCACAGTGGGTTGGCTTACAAGGTATTGCCTACTTCTTAATCCTGGTCTTGGATCTATCAACCCCAGACCGTAAACTATCGAAACTCTTCATGGCCTGCTGGAAGACTTTAAGATGGTTTCATCCACCCATCAAGATAACGGCTTCTAGAACTCCTGTGATGATTTAGGTGGATCCTTACGGCATTCAATCATACACAAAAATTAATATTCGCCTGTTTAACAAAAACGTGTATTTTAGTGTATAATTTAAAGTCGGGCCTGGAAACTTCTTTTAGACTTCAATCGCTGATGAGCAAGTTAGTAATCGTGCAACGGATGTTCTTCAGAGATATCTGCTTTTGATCTTTCATATCTTCAGCCACTTCACATCTGATATCCGGGGGTGCAATGCCTGCTGAGCGATAAAGCTTATCACATGATGTAAAGGCAGGCTGGAGTGAAAACAAGACAAACACTGGAATAGGGGACACAGGGAAGGTAAAAAATAACACCAGAAGGAGTAAGTTTACATAAAAATAAACAATATACATACATACAATTAATCTTTGGACAGGAAAAGGATAGAAGCACATGAAAAAGACAAATACAACTATAGGAAGTTACAAGAGGCTATCATTACAATATACACAGGACTGATGAAGTTCCTAGTTCGTGAGCTTATAATACGTATTATATCCAGGAGACCGCCAGGAATTCGTCGAACCGGTCGAATTATTCGTCTACTCACTGCTCATCCCACTTGCGAAGTTTGGAGCCGTTCATGCCTTGTACACAGGCCTATACCGTAATGTTGTTTACGGAGCTACTGGTTTAATTTTGGTAGATACCCTGGTAAATTAACATATGACTTGTGCGCGAATAACTGAAAGACAATGAACATATTTATTCCATGAGCGTTAATCGAAATAATAGTACAGTACGTATGTAGTTAGTTTTAGTTGTAAGTAGGTAGTTAGTTTGTCTATTAGATATATGTCATTGTTCTATTAGGCTGTGGTGTGTGAGTGTGTCTGGTAGCATTTGCATTGTTTATTAGTTATAGTTCATTGTTTCAGTAGACTGTGATGTGTGAGGGTGCATGTGAGTGTGCCTGGTGACAGACTGTATTAGTGGTAGTATTTGTTGTTGGTGGAACTTTAGTATTTTATTCCGTTAGTAAAATTTTGGTATTTAATTGTTAGTACAGTAGAAGGTTAGTATTTTTGTTAGTAGAATTGCTCTTTACTTATTCTGAAAGGGAGTAGCAGCCTTTCAGAATAAATCAATTCTTTACTAGTCTTATAGACGGTTAAGATATTGATAATATAAGCCAAATAATGGCTACACTGCGTCCTGCTGCACGGCTGAAAGCAACGGGAAACTACAGCCGTATGCTATTCCCGAGGATATGCACCTCTCTATGCATAATTACATGTGATGATGGCCTCCTCCCTTGTAAAATTTCAATCCGGAGGTAAACTAGTCCCCCGTTCGGATCTCCGGGTGGGGACTACTCGAGAGGGGGTTCACATCACAGAAGTGACAAAGAGGAAATCTGACATTCTACGGATCGGAGCGTGGAATGTTGGAAGTCTGCTAGGAAGTGGAAGGTTAGAAAACATAGAAAGGGAAATGGATAGGTTGAGGTTGGATTTGATTGGGATTAGTGAAATGCGCTGGCAGGAAGAACAGGACTTTTGGTCAGGAGACTATAGGGTCATTAGCACTAAATCAAACAATGGCCAAGCAGGGGTTGGCCTCATATTGAGTAGGAAACTTGGACAGCGGGTGGAATATTATGAACAATATAGTGAACGGATTATTGTAGCAAAAATCAATACTAAACCTACCTGCACCACAGTGGTACAAGTCTATATGCCTACCAGTCAAGCTGATGATGAGGATGTTGAAAAGGTCTACGAAGAAATAGACGAAATTCTTAGGTATATCAAGGGTGATGAAAATGTTATAGTAATGGGAGATTGGAATGCTGTGGTAGGAAAAGGGAGAGAAGGGAAGATAGTAGGAGATTTCGGATTAGGTGAAAGGAATGATCGAGGAAGCAGGCTTGTAGAATTCTGCACCGAGCATGAGTTGGTCATAGCTAACACCTTATTCAATAACCACAATAGAAGAATATACACATGGATGAGACCAGGAGATACAGGGCGTTACCAAATCGATTTCATTATGGTCAAGCAGAGGTTTCGAAACCAGATTTTGGATTGTAAAACATATCCTGGTGCTGACATAAACTCTGACCACAATCTGGTTGTAATGAAATGCAGATTAAAGTTGAAGAAACTGAAGAAAAGTCAAAAGCCAAAAAGGTGGGCAATAGACAGACTGAAAGAGAAGGATGTAAACGAAAGATTCAAGAAGAGTATAAAGGAAGGACTAATGAAAAACCCTAAACAAACTTCAATTGCAGACGAATGGGCACTTTTGAAGAATGAAATAACAAAATCCGCAGAAGAAAACATTGGTAGGAAAGAAAGAATAGGTAGAAAACCGTGGATCACTCAGGATATACTAGAATTGATGGATGAAAGGCGGAAACACAAGAATGTAAGAGATGAAAAGGGGAAAGCAGAATACAGACGTCTGTGAAATGAGGTTAACAAGAAGTGCAAGGAAGCGAAAGAAGAATGGTTGAAAGAAAAATGTGCAGGTATAGAAAATTGTCTGAAATTAGGAAATGTAGACACAGCTTATCGAAGGATTAAAAATACTTTTGGGGAAAAGAAGACTAAGTGCTGTAATATTAAGGACACAAATGGAAAGCCTCTAACAGATAGGGAAGAAAAGGTTGAGAGATGGAAAGCTTACATAGGGAGTTTGTCAGGCGCGGATTCAAGGGGAGGGTCACGGGGGTCATGACCCCCCCCCCAAACGGAGACCAAATTTTTTTGCAAACTCAAAAAAACGAAAACACAATAACCAGACAAATAAAAACTGAAAAACAGTTTTTTTTTCATTTTATTCAATACTGAAAATATCTTTATTGCAATTATTATGTTCTGTTACAACTGTACATATTTACAACTTCATACCTGTTATATAAAAACGATTATTTATATAACAAATCAATTCGGCTTTTTTGTTTAATAAATCTTGTGATTACCGAATCGATGTTTATAGTGATGTCACGATGAATGTGCAGCAATGCAAGTCCGGTGAGCCTGTCTTCTGACATGGTTGCTCTTAGCCAAGTTTTGAGGCGACGGAGAGTTGAAAAACTTATTTCTGCAGTGGCTACACTCACAGGAAGTGAGATGAGGATACGTAACAGTTTATTGATGGATGGACCTCGTCACACTCATCACAAATGACAACAATCGAATCGGGGATCTTGCCGCCGTTTTCAACAATGTGCTCCCATTTTGCGACCCACAATTCGTACTCGGCAACAACTGTTGAAATGGGAGAATCCAAAAGCTTCTGGCCCGCTAATTGTTGTGCCGAGTATATATTGGTTTATAAAAAAATTACATTTTTTGTTTCTCATATATATCCACGGATAGGAATTCGGGGCTTTTTTCGCACCAAAAATTTTTGCCGACGTCCAAACTGGTTGGCAATTTAAGCTGCGATTTTCTCACTTTGTCGGTACCAACTCGACTTGCCGAAACTGTTACGTACCTTGATACTTTTCTCGAAGCTCGATGTAAAAGTCGCAAAACACGCCGTTGCAATTTGTACGAATATTTTTGGTGCGCTAAACGCATCAAATTTCTATCCATGTAGCTTGCAAAAAAATTGGTCTGGTTTTGTACGTTTGGTTATTTTGCGATTTTTTTGCGTTTTTAGTGATACCATTTTTCTTAACAATTTCTATTCTCTGACCCCCGCCAAAGCCAAACTCTAGATCCGCGCCTGGAGTTTGTATAAGGGAAAGGAGATTGAGAGTCATGTAATGGAAAGGGAGGAGGAAATTGATGAGGATGCGAAAGGAGATTTAATATTGAGATCAGAATTTGATAGAGCTTTGGAAGACTTAAGCAGGAACAAATCACCAGGCATAGATGATATACCGATTGAGTTGCTACGCTGCATAGGAGATGAAGGACTGATCAGGTTATTTCACTTGGTGTGTAGGATTTATGAGACAGGTGAGGTACCCCCTGATTTCAAGAAGAATGTAATCATCCCTATACCAAAGAAAGTGGGAGCTGTCAGATGTGAAGATTACCGTACAATCAGCTTGATTACTCATGCTTCAAAGATCCTGTCTAGAATAATTTACAAGAGGATTGAAAGCCAGATAGAAACGGAGTTAGGTGAAGACCAGTTTGGTTTCATGAGAAATGTAGGAACAAGGGAAGCTGTACTAAGTCTTAGGCTGATTTTGGAAGGTAGAATAAGGAAAGATAAGAGAACGTTCATGGCTTTAGTAGACTTAGAAAAAGCTTTTGATAACGTTGATTGGACTAAATTGTTTGACATTTTGAAATCTATTGGAATAAAGTACAGGGATAGGAGGGTGATATACAATCTATACAGAAACCAGACAGCAGTCATTCGAGTTGAAGGACAAGAGAGAGAAGCTGGTATTCAGAAAGGTGTAAGGCAAGGCTGCAACTTATCACCCATACTTTTCAATCTTTACATTGAACAAGCAATGAAGGAAATTAGAGAAAAATTTAAAGTGGGAGTGAAGATTCAAGGAGAAATAATTTCAACTCTGAGATTTGCTGATGACATCGTAATCTTGGCCGACAAGCCTGAGGATTTGAATGAGTTTTTGAATGGTATGGACTCCGTCTTACGGAAAGAATTCATGATGAAAATTAATAAATGTAAAACAAAAATACTGGAATGCATCCGAAATAAATCAGAAACCTCTATGGAGATCAAATTGACAGGTGAAAAGCTGAAGGAAGTAGGAGACTTCTGTTACTTAGGAAGCAGAATAACCAGTGATGGACGAAGCAAAGAGGATATAAAAAGTAGGTTGGCTCAGGCAAAGAAAGCATTTCTACAAAAAAGGAATCTGCTGACATCGAATATAGATTTAGGTATTAGGAAGTCATTTTTTGAAAGCCTTTGTCTGGAGCGTGGCGCTCTATGGAAGTGAAACTTGGACTATTGGTGCAGCAGAAAAGAGGAGACTTGAAGCATTTGAAATGTGGTGTTACAGGAGAATGATGAAGATCAGATGGGTAGATAGGGTTACAAACAAAGAGGTATTAAGACGAGTGGGAGAGGAGAGATTTTTATTTATGTACTATTGCATGAATATTATTGTGTACGTGTGGTATTCAAACTTCAATCGCATGATTAGGACACAAGAAGTAAAAACGAGATTTTAAAATTTCGCACAGCTGCCATCTTGTGGCTATGCAACAATTGAAATAAATTAGATGCCAGTGGATTAACATTTGTATAAGCATTTACCGTACAAAGTTTCACTGCACTCGGATGGTTAAATCGCGAGAAACGTCCATTTAAATATTTATTCTTCACGTCGCCGCCATGTTGGATTTGTGCTCACCAGGTTACTGAAAGTCCTATAGGTGAAGTTATGTTCATAGCCTCTATGAACATAAACAATTTCAGTTTGATTGCTGTAAAAGATTCGTAGATACTGAGAACCGTCTAAATATTCGGTTTGTTATATGTATAAACCATTGAGTTATGTACCATTAAAGGAAAATTATTGCGTAGGTTCATTATTCAAACGTTCACTTTGATCGCATGATTACGACACAAGAAATAAAAACTTAATTTTACAATTTTACACAGCCGCCATCTTGAGGTTATGTAAACAATTGGACGAAATTAGATGTCATAGCATTACAATATGTATACTCATTTACTGTACCACATTTCACTGAGCTCAAATGGTTAAATCGCGAGAAAAGTCTATTAAAATGTTTCAACTTCGCTTGGCCGCAATGTTCGTTTTGTACTTTACAGGTTTTTGAATGTTAGATAGATAAACTTGTAGTCGTGCCCTTTATCACCGTACAGAATTTCAGGGTGATATCAGTAATAGTTTCGGAGATATAGAATGCCCGTGAAATATTTCGCACAGCCGCCATCTTGAGGTTATGGAAACAATTGAACTAAATTAGATGCCATTGCATTACAATGTGTATAAACATTTGCTATACCGAGTTTCATTACGTTTGGATGGTTAAATCGGGAGAAAAGTATTTAAAAGTCTCAACTTCGCTTGGCCGCCATGTTGGTTTTGTAGTTACCAGTTTTTTTAAGGTTTTCTAGTAGTGCCATTTATCACCGTACAGAATTTCAAGGTGATATCGGTAATAGTTTCGGAGATATTGAATGCTGGTGAAATATTTTGCACAGCCGCCATGTTGGAATGGTGAAACGTAATAAAATGTGAAGGGCATGGTCGGGGTCGGCCGAAATGGTGCTATGACCTTACCGAGTTTCATTGATATCGCTCCAGTCGTTTAGAAGTTATTAGGGGACACACACACACACATAGGCTACGCACACACATACACACACGGACTAGAGGTGATTTCATAAGCTTTTTTTTTTTTTTTTTTTTCATTAAATGAAATAGGCTAAGAAGTCATGGATAATCTCCACAACCAGATTCACCACTAACTTTCCCTCCTGAACTACCGTACTACCAGAAGAGAAACAGAAAGGCAAGGATTTGGGAATGGACAGCGAAAAAGGAAGTATGCAGAGGCCAAGATTGCCATTAATCATATCAGTTACATGTGTTCTCTGCACTAGTTTCAAATCATAACCATACACCATACAAAATGCTGCATGAGGCCTCATACATACATACATTCCAATAAAAGGTTAGTGTCACTGGCTAAGGGCCTGAAAAATCGGTAGTTAGTAGTTAGGGGCAGAACAGTGAAGTCACCTGCCCCCCAAAAATCAGCACATGCCATAAGTCACTACAAATACATCAAAATCAATACTCATGGCTACCATAATACATATCAAAACGTGTCTCGGTTAATAGCCTCAAATGGTCATGCCCCGTTAGAACAGCAGAAAATGTAGCCTATAGGTTTCCATTACAGGGAAATTTAAACAGAACTAGCCCAAGTGAGATCCACTCACAAGCAGGGGCGGATTTACGTATAGGCTGTATAGGCGGCAGATTTTAGGGGGCGGCAAATTCTGACTGACATTTTTTAAATTATAATAAATAAATAAATAAATAAATATATAGATATTTTATTTAAAAAATAAAAATTTGAAATCTGAATATGTTCATGCATCTACAAGAGTAATGAGCGCCTCTTAGAGACACTCCAATACCACCCATGTGACGTATAAGATTGAGAAATAGTGGGTCTGATGATCTTGAGGGGCGCTCTGGTTGTTTTGCATGGCTAGTACCTCTACCATGTTTTGAGTGGCTGGTGACTTTATCGTGGTAGCTTTGCTAATTTCTTTTGTTTCGTCTGCATGAAGGGCTCCTGTTTTCTATGGTCGTCCGGCTTATTGTGGCTGCTGTTTTTTTCTTCTTGTCGGGGGGGGGGGGGAGGGTTTTCCCATCTCCCTGGCTACCGCTGCTTGTACTCTTCCTATGAGTGTGGTTTCCATGTTCTGTTTCATTTGCTCTATGGATGTTTGCATGGATTCTTGTGTGCGAGGGCATTCACAGAAATTGTTCTCCAAGTGTTCTATTTGTTAATTGCTGGAGTTTGGTCTATCTAACCTCGCCAAATTCTTTGTGAAGACTGGTCTTTGTTACTTGCTTATAAACTATTATTCAACTTCTTTGTTGCGAGTCTTTTTACGTCTTTTTAATGTTGATCTCTTCTGTCAATTTATCTAATAGATTGCACATCATTGAACTACAGTTAACTGTCTATAATTCGAATTATCTGAGAGCTAAAATTTGGCGCGTCACAACACATTCATTTTTCGTTTAAAAATTGAAAATGGAGGGGCGTAAAAGATTAAGTGGTGCTCAAGGTAGAAAGCAAGCATATGAAAAGGCGCAAAGACAAGAAAAAGTTTTGGCTAAAACGCCAAAAATTGATAATTTTTATAAACCTTCGACAAGTAAGATGCTCAAAATAATAATTGAATAATGTAAGAAATCAGTTTTTCAAATGCAATGAACTGACGTTTTTTATGTGCAAATGTATAGGTCAACAACCAGCTTCAGATGTTCCTCCTTCTTGCGCTTCCTCTACTTCTGCCATCTTGACTGCTACGGATTCTGTACCTGAGAAAATTGATGTTGAAGAAAATGTACCAGATACAGCTCACTCAGATTTACCTACAATTTCTGATGAGAAAGCAGAAGCGAGTGAAATTGAGAAAAATGTGTTTGTATTCAACAGTGATCCGGATACTTGGATTGCGAATGGATTTTACCAAGAGTACGTTGCATTGAATGGTTACAATCAGAATAAAGATACTGATTTTAAAGAATCCAAACGAGTGTACCCTGAATTCAGAACGGGGAAATAGGGGATCGTAAGTGGCTTGTTTATTCCAAGAGTAAAGGTTCTGTTTATTGCGCACCGTGTTTGCTCGTTGGAGACACAACTAACGAATTTGCGTTCGGACACAGATTCAATGATCGGAAAAACCTCCATGACTTGGCTTCTGCCCACGAAAATTCAGATCTTTATAAACAATCTTTCATAAAATTGTTTGAAAGAGCTAATATACATGGAAGAGTAGATCATGGTTTAGTACAACAACTTCAAGAAGTAATTTCGAACTGGAAATAAGTTCTTAAAAGAGTTGTTGCTACTGTCAAAACCTTGGCAAGTCGTAGACTCTCATTTAGGGGCACAGGCAGCAATGAGCATTTCGTCGTTCCTAACAATGGACAATTTCTGATGTTAATAGAATATTTAAGACAATTCGATCCATTTATAGATGAGTATATTCGTAATTATGGAGATAAAGGCAGTGGTAGTACAAGCTACCTATCCAAAACTATTTATGAAGAAGTCATCGAAATTATGGCTAAAAAAGTGACGTCTAAAATAGTTGAAGAAATCAAAACTGCGAAGTACTATTCTATCATTGTGGATTCAACCCCAGACATCTCTCGTATTGACCAACTTTCATTCAGTTTACGATATGTAAAACCTGACGGCACTGTTTCTGAACGTTTTTTAACTTTACTAGACAATCCAGGTCACAAAGGTGAAGACTTATATGATGCAGACATATCTACTTTGAAATCTCATGGCAGAGAAATTCTTGATATGAGAGGGCAATCTTACGATAACGCTGCCAACATGAAGGGCATATATTCGGGACTTCAAGCTAGAATAAAAAACGGCAATCCTCTCGCAGAGTACACACCATGCACTGCACATTCGTTGAATTTGGTTGGTACACACGCTGCAGAAAGTTGTACAGAAGCGAGTAAGTTTTTTGAATTGGTCCAGGAGTAGTATAACTTTTTTCAGATTCGACAGAAAGATGGTCTGTTTTGTAGAATTTTGCTGATTCAAAATTTGCGAAACTAAAATCACTGGCTACAACTCGTTGGTCTGCACGTGCTGATATGGTTTCTGTTCTGGTTGAATTTTGGACGCTCGTTTTCATGTTTAAAGCGCATAAAAGACTATTTGAGCTCAACCAGGAGCCAGATTCGTTTGGTTTGTCAAATGATTTTGGCAATTGAAGCAGAATTAATGTCAGATTTGGAATTTGACGATATTATCAAAACTTTTGCTGAAAAAAAAAGCACGGAGAAAGATTTTTGTTAGCACACCTAGATCTTAAGTTATACCTACATATAAAATTTAATTATACTGTACTTGTAAAAAAATAACTCGAACTTTTAATATGTTGCCCTACTAACTACCACTCAATTTTCACACAAACCAAAAAATGAGGGGGGGGGGGGCAATTTTTATTTTGCCTAGGGGCGCCAAAATGTTAAATCCGCCCCTGCTCACAAGAGCGTACGCCGAACTAGAATGTCGGAGTCGAAGATAAGATCTGCCCTGGAGAATACGTCCGCATGTTAGAACCACTCCACAGAACAGAACCAACAAAAGCTAGAGCAAACAAACTTACATAATGATGGAGCTAAACATAGCACTAGAGTGAAGAAGCATAAGCTCCCTTGCGACTATAACCTAGCTGGGCATGGTTGCTAGGCCCGACCACTGGTATCGAGCCTAGCAGAACGAGAACCTCAGCCTAGTGCGACATGATTGCAGGTCGACAACCAATCCCCGCCATTCTCCATACATCAGCCAATCTCCATAGCTGACCACACACACACACAAAACCAGGCTCGAAGGATGGGGAGAATTGCATCAAGAACAACAAGTGAACAGAAATCCTGGGCATACCTGCCAACATCAATCAAATCAATAGCTCTTCCATGATATAGCTGTCGTCGAGCTCATTTCAATCTATCAGTCTGTTGATAAGGGTTGGCAGCACTAGTTCTTCTGTTGCTCAAAACAGTGCATAGTTTGGGAGGGGGAAGAGGGCATTCTTCAACGTGGTGGATGATGAAAGACGTATTGAAAACTGAGGAACTAAAAAAAAAAAAAAACATGGAGAGTAGAAAAATATAATGATTGGACACATGGCAAACATGGAAGGTGAAAGGAATCATGTTAAGGTTGTTTAATTTTATATCGGAAAAACCAACAAATTGTTGACCTACAATCAGTCATTGGACAGGAAATGAGCATTAGAAATACAAAAAGGACAAACATATTGTCAGGCCAGGCAGGTGTGGGGAAAATATGCATAGAGTGGGCAACGATAAACTCCACAGTCAGATACTCTGATTTCAAAGGTGAGCATACAGGGTCTTTCATATAAAGTAAGAACGGCAAGCGGGGGTTTTGTTATCCGCTGCTGCGGTGGCCTTGGCCGAGCTTGTGGCGCGCCGTGGCCCTCTGCTGTAGTATTGAGAGCGTGCGGATAGAACATACTTGACCTTGCAATAAGCGTGCAGGTGTTCAGTCACCAGTCTGAACCTCAGCTACTAACGTGGTGAGACAGTTATCATTGCAACATCGTATTTTTGTATGTAAAACTTATTTTAAGTTCGAGTCGGCTCGGCGGGTACGTGATGCATTTGTTCAGCAATTTTCTGATGAAGTGCCACTTTCACTAGCACAGATTCACGTAATTGTATAAGTTTGACACAACTGGGTCAGTGCTCAATAAAAAACATGCGCGCACACGAACAGTTTTAACAGAGGATACGCTAAATGACATTGGCGAGAATCTTGAACGGTCTCCGAATAAATCACTCACAAAATTAGCACAAGTAGGGGTTCCAGTTTCATCTGCATACAAAGCATACAAAGCTGTTACATATCAAACAAGTTTACACGGGCCCATTGTTTAAAACCTGCTGATTCAGCCACAAGAGTGAGATATTGTGATTGGTATCTTGCATCATTGAATGATCGTCTATTTGACCCACAGCTTGTGTTCTGTTCGGATGAGACCTGGCTTCACCTTAATGGTCGTGTGAACTGTCATAACTCTCGCCATTGGTGTGCAGAAAACCCTAATGGTGTTTATGAAGTCCCTCTTTATGATAGGAAGTTCGGTGTTTGGTGTGCTGTTCGTGCCGGACGAATAATAGGGTCAATTTTTTTTTCGAGACAGTAAATGCAGAGAGGTACCAAGAGGACATTTTGAAGCCGTTCTTCAATCAGTTAACGGTAGAAGAAAAATCGCGAGGGTGGTTTCAACAAGATTCAGCCCACGCTCATACAGCAGAAGATTCCCTTCTTACAATCTCGGAAGTGTTTGCAGACAGAGTGATCAGTGTTGGTCTATTTCCCCCTCGTTCCCCAGATCTAACAGTGTGTGATTTTTACTTATAAACTGAAAGAACAATTGTGTCGAACAAATCCTCACACATTGGAGGAACTGAAAGGAAACATTAACCATGCAATCAGAAATATTACAGTGGAAGAACTCACTCGCGTCAGTCAGAATATGGTTACCAGATACAATGCTTGTATAACCCAGGAAGGACGACACTTCCAGCATCTTTCATAAGGTGAGATTTCTTATAGGATTGTACACACGCTTAAAGTAGGGGATCACGGCGCGCTACAAGCTCGGCCAAGGCCACCTCAGCAGCGGATAACAAAACCACCGCTTGCCGTTCTTACTTTATATGAAAGACCCTGTACTTGCCATCAATCCAGCCAACACCTCCTCAGTGCTGTAGCCCCTGTAACTCAAAGACAACTAGGTGCAGGTAGAGGGGGCAAAGATAATATCCAGAGTTGTGCACACCAAGTCTTCAAAGGCGAGCACTCATACCATCAATCCAATCAATCGCTCCTCAATGCTATAGTCATTGACAAGCTCATTTCGACCTCCAAGCCTAATCAGGAGGGCAGGCAGCAACCAGTTCTTTTGTTGTTCAGAATAGCACGCAACAAATTGCACCTATCAAAATATAGTAGAATTGAACTGACCGAGATGATGGTAGGTGTTACTTACCCATCTGGATTGTTATCAGCTTTTATCAGCTTGCACAGCATAAGATGCTAGATGGCAGTGCAAACGACTAGGTTGGTTGAAAAAATGGGCCCAATAAGGTAATCAACCAAACGTCTTGCCCAAGATATTAGTTTAGCCATTCCAGAGGGAGAATGGGTGTACTTAATAAAAGTGAAATGAGACCAACCGAAGTCCCAAGGTAGTTCATGTTACCTCATGGTACCAATATGTAACTGGGAAGGTAAACTAGATTACAAATAAGGTACCAAAATATTGTAACAGTTCTTAGTTCAAAGAACATATGGGTAATAGCATGGCTACTTCTTGCTGGTGGGCCATTGCAAGGAGTTTAGCTTAAGCTTTGAGATTCTTTGTGATGGTCCAGCAGTGAGATAGAAGATGGCTTTGTTACTCCATGGAGTTTCATGTTGATTTATATATTCTTTTTACGATAGTCAATTGTTTTAGATTCTAGTTTGTTGAGAAAGTTGGAAGTCTGTTACGTTTTTCTATGAGGAATGTTGTTACTTTGTTGAGGATAAAAAGAATGAAGAGAAAGTGTCAGAGATTATTGAGATTGATTTGGTCTGAGGAAAAAGTAGAATGGAGAGGATCGGCAATGTTACAATATTAGATGTTCTGGTTGTTGAAATAAAGATGAGAGTGATATGGTTCGCATGGAATGGGTAATGATCTGAATTTGTGGAAGGTAATGAATGAAATAGAAAGATTACAAAAAAGAAGGAATTGCATGAATATCAAATGAAAAGGAAAAATATAACGAGCCAAAGGTATGTTTGTTTGTACAAGGAATATGAATGTGTTTCCCTAGTGTGCATAACACGCACGACCCCAAAATAAAAACCCACCACTCTTATGAACAATTACAATATTGCACCTCAATGTGGGGATATCGATAGGGAAGCGTATCATAGTAATTATCTGGATACATATGCATATTACCAATATATACATTAAGAGTCGTGATTTTTTATATTTTGGTTTGTGATAAAATTATATGTCAAAGCATGACGAACAGAAGATCTAGGATTATAAGTAGAGATAATAATAAAATGGAAGTAAAGATTCAGGGACACGAGAGATATAGTAGTGAAGAAGGAATGGGACAGGCGGAGAAAGCATCGAAAACTATTTTCGGTACTGAATCACAGATGATTGCTGAAGGGGTTAATTTGAATTTGATGGGGGTGGTGATAAACATTAGTGTGTTACATGTGAATTGAGAATTTCAGCAAGGAGATACAGAATCATAAGTTAGCACTCAATATTAGGATGGAGGATATGAACATGGAATTAAATGGTAAAATTAGTCAAATGGAGGAGGAGGATGAGACAGAAGACAAGGTGAGGAAAAGAGTGGATGATATGATAAAAGAGGAGGAAGTGAACGAGATAAGTGAGATTAAGGAACAGGAAAATTGTCAGAGAGGTGGGGGGCGTAAGAAAGCAGGTGATATGGAAGAAACTGAATAAGGAGAGGACGGAGGTAAAAGAAAGGAAAAGGTAGAAGAGAAAGGAGAAACGGATAAGGTAGTAGGTGAAATGGAAGAATTTAAGAAAGCAGGTGATATGGAAGAAACTGAAGAAGAGAAGACGCAGATGAGGCTGGCCATGAGGACAGTAGAAGTCAAGAAAAAGAGGCTAAAGATGAGAGTGAAAGTACAGGAGTGAATCATGAAGAATACAAGGTGAAGAAGAAACGGTGGAGAACAAGGTGGAATAAGAGAAAGGAACTGTTGAGCAAGATAAGACAGATGAGGAAGAGGAGGAAAATGTGGAAAGGAAGAAGAGAGAAGTGGTGCGAATGAAGACAAGGAGGACGAGATGGAAGGCAGGAGAAGGAGGAGAAAAACTAAGTGAAGAACAGAAGAAAACAAAGAAGCTGATAAAGGAAAAGAAGATAACAGAGACAAAGAGAAAGAGGAAAGAAAAGATCAGAAGAAAGGAACTGTTGAGTAAGATAAGGCAGGTGTATAAAATGAGTAAGAGAAGGAAAGAGAAGCAGGAAGGAAAGATGAAGAAAAAAAGAAAGGAAAAATAGAATAAGGAGAAACAGAAGAAAAGGAAGAGCAAGGAGGAAGGAGAGGGAGAAGAAAGACTAAGAGAAGAACAGAAGAAAAAGGAAGAACGAAAGGGTGAAGAATGAGGAGGAAGGTAGTGATGCTGAATATGAAGATAAAGTTCTCAATCATGATAACTTCATGATTTTGGATCTTGTTAGTGATGGAGAACTAGTTTGCAACCAGTTTCGTAATACATGTGATAGTAATCTAGTTAACAATGGGCATTCTGTTTTGAATGATGTGGTTGAAGTGTCACGAGAATCTTCATATGTTCTGAACATAGGTTTTGCAGAAAGTGCAGATTCTAGAGACAATGATCGCAATGATGGGTGTAAAGTGATTAATTCGGATATTGATGAAAATGAAATCCACAGCCTGCTTTCAGTCGACCGACCAGGTCAGGGAATGGAATGAATGATGCCCCAATCTAGCGGCGAGGATATGAACTGTGCCGGCTGCCGAAGCCTGTCGCACTCCCCTGGGGCAATGATTACATGAATGACAGATGAAATGAAATGATAGTGGAGAGTGTTGCTGAAATGAAATTGTGACAGGGAAAACCGGAGTACCCGGATAAAAACCTGTCTGCCTCCACTTTGTCCAGCACAAATCTCACATGGAGTGACCAGGATTTAAACCACGGATCCAGCGGTGAGAAGCCAGCGTGCTGCCGCCCAAGCCACGGAGGCTCATCGGATATTGATAAAGATGAGTATTTATACATTCAAGATAATAACAACATCGACAAAAGCAGTTCAAATAATGAACAGTGTGGGGACGGTATATCTTTATCAAATGAACTCATTCTTCCTGTTCTTCGACACTTAATATTGGAAAGTGGATTTCAGCTTGGTGATAGCTTGGATTTAGAATATTGAGTTCCTGCCTTAGGGATGCTTACACTAGATAGTCCAGAGAAGAGATGTTATGACATTTACTCAATTAGGCTCGGAGAAAACAGCGGTATTACATCGTCCCATTGTCAATGTGTTGTGAATGATACAGGAGACTTGAAGGTGACATTCGATTAATGTGGACATAGTATTTATTGATAATTTTAGTTAGTGTATTTGTTGATGTTTTATAAGTTGTTCTCTGTATTTTTATATGTATGTGATCTTAATGTGTTTCACACATAAGAATCACATAGGGGGCGATTATAAATGTTCTTAGTTTCAAAGAACACATGGAGAAAAAGAATGAAGAGAAAGTGTTAGAGATTATTGAGACTGATTTGGTCTGAGGAAAAAGTAGAATGGAGAGGATCGGTAATATTACAATATCAGATGTCCTGGTTGTTGAAATAAAGATGAGTGTGATATATTTCGCATGGAATGGGTAATGATCTGAATTTGTGGAAAGTAATGAATGCAATAGAAACATTACAAAAAAGAAGGAATTGCATGCATATCAAATGAAAAGGAAAAATATAATGAGCCAAACGTATGTTTGTTTGTACAAGGATTATGAATGTGTTTCCCTAGTGTGCATAACACGCACGACCCCAAAATAAAAACCCACCACTCTTACGAAAAATTAAAATATAATGAGGGTAAATAGAATAACTGTATTCAAAATTAGGGCCAACAGAGAGGAATGTATACAGACAGAATATGAGGATATTACTGTGTCAAAACATCAGACTAAATATGCAGTGAGTATGTGATAAATGACGCACATAATTACTGTAATGACATGGTAACGAAATATGATAGAGAGTTGACATAAGCATCACAGGGAAAGGCTGAACTCTAGAAAAATAGAGACTAGACGTTTGATGAAGGGTATTCCCAAAAATCAAATGTGAAGTCAAGATAATTTAAGTACCGTAGTGGAGGAAAGGTACCTATCGTAATAAACCAAAATAGCGACAAATATGCATACAATTAGATACTCAAAAGTACACATAAAATAAACCGGAAACATACCACATGAAATGAATTACAGAAAGTGAGCGAATACAAAAGATATGGGGAATGTGATATAGATGTATGCAATAATAATCGCAAACAAACACATGAAGAACAAAGATAATCTTGAGAATACTACAGTGACGACAATTACATAAAATATAACCTTGCTGGTAAAAAAAAAAGTGACGAGGTAGCCAGCTTCGACTTCGGCCAGAATGCATGCTTTCCGCAGAAAAGCACTGTCCGAAATTGACCATATGAAGCAAATAAGAACAAGGCAATAATAATCGAATACACAAACACAAATACAATAGAGCGTCAGGAAATGTGAGAACGAAGGCAGTGTAGAGACACGCCATTCAACCGTTCCCTTTACCTTATGTCATAAGTTAAGCGAAATGCCACAAGACATAGTCACCTCTCACGTAGTAAATTCAAGAGAAGGGAGGAAGATACATTAAGATATGATAATAACACTCAAAGATGAATGTAGGAATAAAATGAACATTTCCATAACTCACCATAATGTGATGTGTTTTTCCGAGAAGTTAACCTCAACACAAAACACGATATACAAAGATAAACATGGGTAAATAGAAGATAAATTGTAATAATATACATACATCACTCCAAAGCGACAGAAAGTTAACACATGTTTCAACGTAAAAACGAGGACTCTACATTGTTAACATCTAGCCTGCACCACAGTTTGAGAAGTGTAAAGCGCGACACTATGCTTGGAACCAGATAGTATAAGTGGGCAGGTGAGAACCAATCATAAATTACAAAAGGATCACCAATAAAAATTAAATGAAAGAAAACTAACTTGCTTCACTCTCTCAATTCACGGTACACAACCGACCACAACATACCACATTTCAACAAATAGGAAACAGAGCAGTGGAAACCTTATCGAAAATTTCCAAATGGAGAGTCCACTACATTCCAGTAAAATTTTACGAGTCATTTTGGAAGTATTAACATCAATAGGATGAGGAGAAAAAAACAGTAAAATGAAACATTTACGCATTTTAACATCATGTCATAAATGCGAGCAAAAAATGAAGCGTCGATTGTTTACTGCAGTAACCTTAATTGTTTAGTTGCCACGGAATATGAAAAACATATCATGGATGTGAGGCAATAATGTATTCCCGCTCTTGTAGCGCTTATTGTTACTTATTGCTGTACCATGTATTGTTCCTCCTTCAATCACATGTGTTTGTGGGATCTTTCTGTGATTATCGTAATCAGTTTTCTGGATTAAACATGCCATTAATCCCTGAAGATGCTGCAAAATGCTGTTGCTTTGGTGATAGTCACAGCATGCATTATATTGCAGAAGTGTTGAGAACTATAGTTGGGCCATCATTACTTCCGACTTGACGTTTCAGTGCTAGGCTACAGTTTCGTTCGCTAAATCGCGACATCGCCAACGATACTCAATTTGCCGTGATATATCGATTTAAATGGGTGCCTGTAATTGGCTACTTAAAGTGATTTTCCTTCTGACCGCTATATAACTCTAGGGTAACACTGAAATGTCAAGTCGGAGGTTATGATAGCTTTACTATATACCTTCTACGATTTTCAGAACCATAAGAAGGTACAGGGAAACTGGAGGCTATGCAAGGAGACCAGGATCAGGCCGAAGAAGAGCAACATCAGCAAGAGATGACTACTTCTTACAACTTCAAATTCTTCGCAACCCTCCCACCACTGCCGTTGAATTACGAAATTGACTCCACCAAGTTCGAGGGGTGAATGTTAGTGAGAGAACCATCCGAAGCATACTGGAAGAAGGCAATCTTCAATCCAGAAGAACTGTTACAGGCCCAAAACTCACCAGAGAATATTGCACAGCTCGGCTACATTTCGCAAGGAAACATCATTGTAGGACAATACAACAATGGGGAATGTGTTGTTTACCGATGAGCCAGAATTGGCCTGCGATCACCTGTCAGTAGAGAGAGGGTACGGAGAAGGCCAGGGGAAAGCTATTCCCCTTGCAAATTCTCATCCATGATGGCTTTTCAGGGTGGATCTCTGATGGTGCAGGCAGAAATCAGTATGACTGCACGGACGGATTTGGTCTTCGTGGAGCACGAGAGCACTTCAGCACTTCGGTATGTGAACAAAATCTTTTTGGAGCGTGTTGTGCCTTTTGCTCCATTTAATGTTGATGGTTTTACACTAATGCAAGACAATGCACGCCCACATGTTGCGAGAATTGTGCAAGAGTTCTTCATTGAAGCGGAGATTCATGCAGTGGCTTGGCCTGCTCGAAGTCCTGATTTGAATTCTATTGAGCATGTATGGGACCAGCTGGGAAAAACGGCCCGCCAGCACTACTCAGAGACCCTACAGGACTTATGGAGGGCCCTCCAGAGAGAATGGGGAAGGATTCTTCAATAGGAGATTGCAGCATTAATCAGGAGGCTGCCTGAAAGGTTGGATGTCGTGATTGGTGCAAGAGGAGGTAATACATGCTTTTGAAGATGCAAAGAGTACAAGAGAGGTCTGTGAAGTGAAGTGTGAAGTGTAGAAAAACAAAACAGAGTTGCATTACCTTCATGAATTTCCTCAAAATTTGCTTGAAGTTTGAATCCATTCGTGTTATTTCTGCATCTCTGGCTTATTTTGTAAATTTTTTTTACAGTCGTCTTTTTTGCATTGTTAAACACCTAGATGGAACCGTACTATGATGATTTATCATAAAATAGTAGATTAGTGTTATAAAAGTGACTGGAATTTGAAATACATTTCAGTGTTTCTAAGAAATTGGAGTGTTGCATTTTGTTTTCCGGTCAGTGTATGAAATATAAATTAGATGTTGTTAGGATGAACCAGACCAATGGTTCAAAAGGGCATTCTTCAACAAGACCTTCTGTATTGCAACAGATGGTGTAGGAAGGAGTTACCATCTGACAAACATAGGAAAGGGAGACTAGGAATATAAAAAGATAACAAGATGAGTAAGGTAGGTAATCATGGGGCAAATACGGAAGAAGAAGATATGTACAGTAGTGTAAATAAATCTATGGAGAAAAATACAACAAAGTGGGCATACAATCATTGGACAGAAGAGGATAGAAACATGGAGAAGGGCAATTACAATGCCAAGTTGGTGCGAAAAAAAGGAATAACAAAATGGAGAGGTGAGGACAAGCACATAAAACGGACAACAGTCTCCTCAGCTTGAATATACCACCATCTTCGAAGGTGTGTACGGCTGTGGAGATTATCCCCAACCATTTCTTTAAGTGTGCTTTTCTCTTTATCTGCACCTGTCATTATGTTTGTCCATTATCCATGTTTCTATCCTCTTTTTCCAGTTAATTATTTGAATGATTGATTATTCAATTGCGTGTCCGCTTTGTTGTGTTTTTCTATTTACATTTGTAACCTTAATATTGGTTCATTCTTCTTCCCGTATTTGTCCTGTGTGCTCCCACTTCTTATGTCCTCTAGTTTGTCACTATTTTACTATACCTTTCTCCATTGTGTTTTTCACTCCATCCTAGAGCATCCACTTAAAGACAGAAGATCCCGTTGAAGAATGTCCCCTCCTCACTAAAAAATGTTTTGAGCGATAGAAAAGTTGGTTGCTGCTTATGCACCTAAGGAAATTAAGAGGTCGATATGAGCTTGTCAGTGGCTATAGCACTGAAGTGCTATTGATTTGACAGGTGGCATAAATGCCAACCTTTGAAGACGGTCTTGTATCTGGTTGTAGAGATAATTCTAGTCATTTTTATGTGTTTTCCCTTTTGTATCTCCTGTCTTTACCTGCTCATGATTGTGTTTGTAATTTATGTGTGTTTCTATCCTCTTTCCGTGTTGAAAGGGAGGAAGCTTTTAGTTGTACATGACTGCTAATCTCACGATCATGAGCCTTGGGACCTCCATTTTTACATGGAATACGAACCACAGGACATGATATTTCACTTTGAAAATCTCACATGCATCGACCGGAAATCGAACCCTGTCCGCGTTGGTTAATGACAACTAGCTTGACCACTGTACCATCATGTACCTTTTTCCTGTTGATTGATTAATTAGATTCTTAGTATTGAACCCGCTGAGCTAAGGTTCATGTGATATTTTTTATAACAGCACATTTATGATGGGATGTAGTACCTTTGAACACACCCAGAAAGCCACGTGGAGCTGAGAGCTCACGCTATACTCTTTGAAGTAGCGGTGAATCGCACTTTTGACTTTGGTGAAGTCTGCTAATTATTTATCTGAGGTCTTATTAAACAATTTTATCTTTCCACGAGACTCAGAATATTCCATTTTGTCATGCTGCATTATTAAAACATTTTGGAGAATGTTTATTTCGCTTAAGGTAAGGTAATACCCTTGCAGATACGCAAACAGGAATGTAAGTAATCGCTCAACGACTTCGGTTTGACGACCTACTTCCTAGAGGAACTCAGTGCCTTGCACTACGTCTGGAGAATCCGCCCCGTGTAGGCGTGAAATTGTATCCGTCCTATAAGACGTAGAAAATATCCGCTGTTTAGCGTGGAAGTTATTATCAGGTGCCATCGTGCACGAATATACTGCAAATCACTGCTATTTATGCACAGTGAACCACAAGATGCATATTGGGAAATAATTGGCAAGTATAGTGAAAATTGTAACATTACCGTAACACCACATTTTTGTACCCACTTGTTTGTGAAGGGCCGAGTGCCTGGTGAAAAAAAATATAGGTAAACGTGTTATAACTACTTTGAATAAGTGTGATTATGAATGTATAACATATTTGAATTGCCACAGTGAATTTTTCAATTCCAAAACGACGCACATTTCACGGATGCCACGTGATGTAAAAGTGGCGTCAGCACACGTGAAGAACCACAGAACAGTGCTTGCCCACGTATTAATTCAATATCTGTGAAGTAAAGGCTGTGTTATCAACTGAATTAAAGCCTGTAACATTTACTACGAATATTGTATTTTTGAAGTGAAAGAATGAACTACTACACGATTTATTTTACCACCCACGTGATCAAACTATTCTACACCATGTTTGAGACCGACATCATGGGCTAATACCATCATGGTATGAGGGTGATGTTTCTATTGGAACCAGCATGACGGTGGAACTTTCAGAACAGCGAACGAGGAGGAAGGAAACCAGGATGCCATTCCCAGGCAGATCCAGTACACCCACGAGGTTATCGACAGGGACAGATCGAACCCTGGTCTTTGGAGGAGTCCAGATGGGAATCCTGATGAGGACGATACCGTTCCGGAAAGCCAGGGATGAATTTGTACAACCCTTGTCGTTGAACAGAGGGCTGAGTGAGAGCTCCTCCATTTCGTGAGTTTTTGTACACCCTTTCCCGTTCTAGTTTCTGGTGGTATAGTAGGTTTAATGTAGTTTGTGAACCAACCGAACTCAGTGTCAGCCATTTTTATAGGTAGGGAATGTAACTAGTCTAATTAGATGTCATTTATTTCAGTTAGAGTGAGACACCCTTGGGTCAGACATTTTGGTCAACTCTGGTGCAGCTTGATGAACGTCGTAGAACGTCAATGCCTATATTTTGCTGAACGTGACCGTAGTCATTTGAGGCTACTTTGTTTAACCCTATTTGGGGGTGATTTTTCAAGTCTTTGCTGACTTTAGTTATGGCAATCAGATGCCATGGTTATTGTTAACTCTAACCTCTTTTTAATATAAACACCGTGCAGTCATATACCGGTACAGGTTCCATACTTTATTTTTCTGCCGTCGTAACCAAGACAACAAAACACAACATAAAACAATACCCTGTACTTAATACCAATACCAAAATATTAATTACTTTACCCCAACATTCTCCCACCTTGAAATTTTCAGCCCTCAATAAAATTGCAACATTCAAAGTACGGCGTTTATCTCATTGCAGGAATCGCATCGGACACCTCACTGCTCTCCCACTCCGTTATTCTGGTGTTTACTCGCAAAATGCCATGATTGTCTAAGTATGGCACTATTGAAGCCAGTCTCTGATCCTCGGGCCCTTGAAAACTTTCATTCTGGACAAGTTTAATTACTATTCTTTCACTGTATTCTAATTCTGAACAAGTCAGTTCTCCATTCTGCCTTCTATTATATTTACAATTGAACATAAACCGTCTTATCCACCCGATCAGCCTCACTATTTTGTCAAATCGAGAGAAATACTTGTAATACCAGTTGGAACTTGAAGGCTCTTCTGCGACCAATAGAGTCGTGGCAGTCCTCCTTCTTTCAAGCATGATTTCATCTTCACTTCTGTTGCTATTATGTGAAGGCCATTCTTCCATGGGAAGATACATCCATGACAGTCCCTCCCACCATCTCGATGCTATAAGATCTCTTGTTGTACAGCCTCGGGTAGGCAGATCAGCAGGATTGAGTGCCCCAGGTACATGCCTCCACGATTCTTTTGAAGTTAGTTGCCTGATTTCTCTAACCCTGTTCTCAACAAAAACAGACCAGAGAACTTCTCGCTGTATCCATGTCAACACTGTCGTCGAATCAGTCCACAAATAAACTGTTTCAGTGTCAAACTCTTTTCTTATAGATGCCAGCAATCGGGCACTAATTGCCGCTCCCATAAGTTCGAGTCGAGGAATGGTCGGTCGAGGTGATGGAGCTACTCTTGATTTTGCTTGGAGAAGCTGAACATGAACTCCTGTCACTGTCTGCGCGCGTAAAAATACCACTGAAGCATAGGCATCTTGACTCGCATCGCAAAATGCATGGAGACTACGTTCCTCATATACCTCAGGGAGTCTTTTTGGGATCGTCAACTGGCCTAATTCTCCTATTTCACGAAGCCATTTTTCAAACTTGATTTGGATTTCTTGCGGTACCTCCGTGTCCCAAGAAACTTCGTTTATTTTCTGCAGTAACAGCTTCGGTGATAACATAACCGGTGCAGAAAATCCAATTGGGTCATAAATCCTATGGACAGCAGATAGTATCGACCTCTTGGTTGCTTTTATAGGTGATAGCTTCGTCAGGGGTTCACTGTTCAAGCTAAGCGTGTCTTCCTTGCGATTCCACATTATTCCTAGGACGGGTGACATTTTTTCATCATCTTGAAGCACTGGATCTCTACTCTCCCAACCTCTAAGCTCAAACTTGTGTTGGGCAAAAACATCTTGAGCAGTTTTAATAAACAATTCCTGCTCCTGTTTATTTGAGACACTTGTCACACAATTATCAACATAAAAACTGTCTTTCAGTTGCTCAATAATATTGACAGTCATACTGTTCCGCCTTTCCTGATCATTTTTCAAGGCTTGGTCTAAAAGGTGTTCAATAACAGCTGCCAGTAGGAAGGGGCTTGATGTCACTCCAAAAACAACTCGTTTATGTCTATATGTTTTCATTTTCTCTTTTCCCCACAGGAATCTCAAAAAATCTCGATCTTCTGGTGCTACCGAAACTTGCAGGAAAGCCTTGCGAATATCAGCAATAACTCCAATTGACTTCTTTCGAAACTTGTGTAGGAGAGATGGAATAAGTTGGATCAGATTTGGACCCTTTTCCAAACAATCGTTGAGTGATGGGTTGTTACCTCTTCTAGCGGAAGCATCGAACACTGGTCGAACAGGTGTTGTTCCATAATCCTTGATCACAGGTCGATGAGGCAGATAATGGCCACATATTTCAGTCTGATCACCATTAATCTCTTCTATAATCCCTTCAGCTAGCCAGTCTTGAAAGACTTGATCATATTCCTCCAAGTATCCGTTATTATCTAGCTTTCTCCTCGTTATATCAAGACGCTTCACTGCCATCTCGTACGAAGGATCCAAGGGAAGATGATCCTTCAACCATGGCAGTCGAACTTCGTATCTACCATCTTCTTTTATTTCTACGGTTTCAATGAAATTTAATCTAGCTTCCTCTTCAAGTTCACATCTCTTCTTTTCAGTGATAGGATCTTCTATTCCCAATACGTCAAGTTCCCAGAGGTTGCTAACCTTCTCTATATTCAGCATAATAGGTGTAGTTTTACTCATACCACACCCCGAGTGTTGGTCTCTGCCAAATACTGTCCACCCCAATGTAGTGCGCAACGCTGTTAACTCTCCCACCGTTTTACGATCATTGGAGAGAATTGATCCTAGAAAATCAGCACCAATAAGGATCTCAATATCCTTATCCTTTCCTACATCTAGATGAGACAGTCCAAGTTTCACGACTTGCTCTGTCGTAAGGCGAGGGACCTGACTGCAAATAACAGGCTGACTAAGAGCAGTCAGTCTCAGCTGACAGGAGTTATCGAGATTATGAAGAACAAGTTCAAATACACAATGTTCCACCGGAGATCCAGTTCTGCCACCAAACACAGCATGGCTTAAAGTAACCTTCCTGACTTCCTTGAGACCCAATCTCTCTGCCAGTTCTTCTTTAATATAAGAATGCTGTGAGGCAGAGTCTAGAAGAACGCGTACAAGCTCTATATTATACCCGTGAACAATCTTAACCAAAACTGTTTGTAGATATACACAGGAGGAATTTATGCAGAAGTTCGTCACTGACCTGGCCTGAGATGAGGCCTGGGTTTCCGTTTTAAGATTCCTTTCTGAAAAATCACACATAACTGGATAATGCTGCCGCTTACATAACTTGCTGGAGAGGCGAGTATGGCATCTTCTTGCAACATGACCAACCTTGAGACATTTGAAGCATGCACCATTCTTTGACAACCTGACTTTCCTTTCTTCAAGAGACATGTTCTTTGCTTCCGTACATCCGGATGAAGTATGTTTCTCTTCACCACAAAAAGCACATGCACCTCCAACTCCTCCAGTTGACACCAAACCCTGAGCAGTAGGAACATCACACCGTTTGCAGGGTTTCGAAATTTGTTTCTTTTCCGCAGTAACATTACCGATCTTTCTAGTAAGTTGTAAGTACTCTTCATTTTCTACTTCAGATTTCAAAAATGTTAAAAGGTTTTTAAGCTTATCTTGTGACCCATTTTCTTGTATACAATCTCCTCTTCTCTGCCACACACGAATTAATTCATCCGTCAAACAAGACTCTACCAGGGGAAATAATAATGCAGCATAATTGTCGGTAGTCAGGCCCATTGACTCTAGGGACCTAACATTAACCTCAATTCGGTCATACAATACTGAAAGGGAAGGCTTCTCTGTCACTAGGTTTATTATGTCCCTCACGTAAGGTTCTATCAATAGATCTTTTCGACCATAGCGGGCTTCTAACAACTGTACAGCCTTGCTATAATTCTCGGCAATAGGAGGAAAACCACTCACAAGATCATACGCCCTTGTTCCAGGAGTCATAGATTCTCTTAGATAAAGAATCTTTTCTGCAGCATCCAGCTCAACACACTCATGTATTCGCTTGAACTGGGCCCAAAATGATAACCAATGTTTAATATCTCCTGAGAACTTCACAAGCGACAACTTGGGTAATTTACTAATCACTTTACCCGTTTTAGAAACACCAGTTCTTATGGAATAAGTGTCACATGGTATTTCACATTCGAATTTTTCGTACTTACACTTCACTGTTGTCCATTTATCTCGATATGTTTCGCCTTCTTCATATTCCTTGTCTTCATCTTCGCTGTTGCAATCACGTCCATGCCAAGCTTCGCGGATTCTCTCGTCAAGTGAAAACAGTCGATCGGCTTTATCTTCGAGTAGTTTAAAACTAGTAAATATATCTTCCTGCTTCACATTTTCCTCCTTAATCTTGTTCTGGAACGTGTTAAAGGCTCTTGTGAACAGACGACGTAACTGTGCTCTTTCTCTTTGTAAAGCAGTCACTTCAGCCATGATGATAGATTTTGCTAGTCGAAATCAAACAGTTGTTGTGTACCTTAAGTTCTTATTTTACTTTCACTGCACGGCAATCAGTCTTGTCTATCGGTCGCCAAATGTTAACTCTAACCTTGTTTTAATATAAACACCGTGCAGTCATATACCGGTACAGGTTCCATACTTTATTTTTCTGCCGTCGTAACCAAGACAACAAAACACAACATAAAACAATACCCTGTACATAATACCAATACCAAAATATTAATTACTTTACCCCGACAGTTATTATTTTAACTGCATTCTTTGCAGCCAGTCTTTGTTACACCCCTGACTTCGTTAGAACAGTCGTATCAGTTAGGTAATCGACTGTAATTACCAGTTTTGTAACTGCATTATATTTCATTTGAAATGAGCTCAGAAGCTATTCTTGGTCAAGTGTGGACCTAATAAGTAGAAAGGAATGTTTCGTTGTCTAGCATCGAACCCAGTTCCCAACGAATCATTAAGCAGATCCAGAGTGTGGAATCTGCGCCACAATTATTATTTTGTTAGTGTCATGTGAAGACACGCATTTATTTGATGTTGTACAAGCAACTACTGAATTATATCTTTGAGAGCAAAGAGCTCCAGCAGTGTGACATTGCTATCATTTAGACGTCTTTGGTTTGAAAGACGGAATTATATTATTGTATTCAGATTCATACACGTATTCTTCGAGGTTGATAACCTATGGTAAAGTTTTTATGATGAGGCCAGATGTACAGTTTTTATTTTGTTTAAATCGCCGGCCTTGATAGTTAGTGTGTTGTGTCAGATGAGCGCATGAATGTTGTAGCCTGCCAGCGACACAAACTGGTTTGTGACCCAGTGCCCTTGACAGCACGCTTGTTATTGTGAGACAGAATTACTTTGACGAAGGACAGAATGCTTGTTGTATTCGCTTTTCCTTTCATTGCAATTTAGCTCATGGAACCCTGTGTCCATTCTTGTATCTGATCACATGTTTTTATAGATTGTTTATTGTTAGTTAAACGCACTGTTGCGTGTACCGTCGTTTGACGTGTACAGTTATGTCAGGTTTTCTATAGAATGTTGTAGGCTACCCTGTTATAGGAGATATTTATTGTATAAAGGTATCTGTGTGTACCTTGTCCGGGATTGTTCCCGTTGACCAGATGTTATTGGAGGGTGACTGAGTGTGCTGGTAACTTGTGTTATTGTGTGTCCGAGTTGTTAGTGCTCGTTGATTATATTCCGACTGTTGAGTCGAGGCTTTTGGTGGAGATTGATCTCAGTGGAGACACTCCGTGCCCAGGCTATTGTCAGTATTATTCGCCATAAACCAACGATAAACCTAAACCGACATCTTAATAATAAAACGCATAATTTTGGTAAAACAAAAGCAAACTAACGAATTCTTTCTATCTAACTTTGTTCTTTTGCATTTGGAACCTCTGACATGGCCGTGCAGGTGAAGGTATTCCTTTTGAGGAAATGACTAGGACAGCTGATACTATTGAAGCGACCTGAAGCATGCTCGAACCTTGAGTTCGTAGCTTGTGGAGCGCAGGCCATGCGATGTTAGACGTAGTCTTAACTACGCAGTCGTCACCGTAACTACACACATTAGATGACTATGGCTTACAAAGAGTAAACCAAGGTGCAGGCAGGCATTTTAATAAAACTGTTGTCTCTTTCATTACTTATTTATGATGTACAAGTGTATAAATCCTACATGTTACCTTATTGTGTGCTGTTAGCACGTAGTTTCTAAGAATAATTAAATGTTTTTTTACATGGCTGCTCACTTAGCTTTCAATTTAATTGTTTTCTGTTACGGACGTCATCGCCGTAAATTTTGTTATTAATTGATAGGACTTAACTAGATGAATTAACGTTAAATGTAAATGTGGAGATGGTATCATCCTAACTTAGATTTGTTTTGCTACCCTGTTAAATGTAAATTCAGATATTAGCTTGATCTTGTAACTTGACCTAGGGACTTGCGTCGTACCATTTTCCTAGTGTTGCTGTTGTTGCTTCGTTATTGTGAGATAGATCTTTCGCGAGGGTTTTCCGTAACTTCTCAGGTAGGGACCTGCTCTTTATTTTTGTTTGTTTATTAGCTTGCGGATTAGCCGATTGAAACCCTCCGAACTAGGCTGGGGCTTGTGAATTTTAACAATAAATTTTCACGGTGTTTTACATAAGTCTGGATGTTTATTTTCTCAGTCTAGTTTTTAAGGTGAACCTTTCCTTAGGCAGTCTATGACCATCGTCACCATTAACCACGATCCCTGTGGACTACAGTTTCTCGTGCCGCTTTGGCCTATTTGGAAGTTCACCTGATCCTCACGGCAATTATGTCCGACGGATGAGATGTTAGGGAAGTCTTTTCGGCTGTTGGCTATCCTGACAGCTCCACCGACGGTCTCATAAAATGGCGCCAAACTCATGTGCCGACGTTAACGTGGTGACCGTCAGTTCCATGTTATTTTGGAGGATCGTAATGTTGATTAATGGAAAATTGACAGGACTGGGACGAACTTAGAAAGTCGTACTGCAGATCTATTGACCGCATGGCATTCATGTTTGATAGAAGTCCATGGGTGAGGCTTTAGTGTTAGATAAATGAAGGATAGGATTTTCTTTGATGATGCCTCATCCTGAGTAAATGTAATAATTTGCTTTGCTCGCCGTTGTCTTTGTAAATGTAGAAGCAGTTAGTTTGCATACTCCAGCTGTACTCGTGATATTTATTTAAATGAAACAAGCTTTATACCACCAAGTAACTAATCATAGCTGTAAGTTCCATTAGATATTGATCCCTCACTTTATCATATATATTTCTTGTCAATGGATGAGGAAACTATTCGTCGTGTGTTTGGGGAGATGATGGCAGGTGTTAATGCCAACCTCCAGCAGATTACTGCTGAATTAGGTACAGTAAGGACTGTTTTAGGTGATGTGAGAGGTGATTTAGGTGAAGTCCGAGGTTACTTAGGTACTGTAAGGACTGATTTAGGTGATGTAAGAGGTGACTTAGGTCAGAATACCCAAGCTGTCAACAATGTTAGACAGGACTTAGAAGTCAACACTCAGTCCATAAACAATGTAAGTGGTCATGTGGACCAAGTTAGGCAGGAGATTAACAATGTCAGACATGATTTAGAGGTTAACACCCAGTCTATAAATATTGTAAGTGGTCATGTAGACCAAGTCACAGAGTCGATCAATAATGTTAGGACTGATTTAACGCAGGTCAGGGCCGACATGGACGCATATAGAGTCGAAGCTAGGAATGATCTTACGGCAGGTTTAGCAGCTGTTAGGGTTGATGTCATACGACACCATCAGGAGGCTAACCAGCGTGTAGATTGCTTAACCGACCAGATGAATAGAGCTAGGGAGGATGTGCAGACCCGATTGGAGGAGCACACAGCTAAAATTCAAACGACCATAAATAGAGTCCAGATAGATATGAGAGCCGACCTGGAGCACACTCGAGAAGAATTTGGGACTCGATTGACTCACGTCGAGGGATTTATGGACACTGCGAAAAAGGACATGGCGACCATGAATATTGGACTGATTCTGATGAGAGGTGCAGCCAATGCTGTGAATAACAACGTCAAGACGATCGTTGATGGCATGATAGAAGTAAGGACGAATTAAACACCAATAGGAGAAATATTACGGAGTTGACAGAAACCGTAGCAGGCCTACGTGAAACAGTTGACGTTCATCGTGAGGAACACAAAATCGATCTCATGTTATTGAGGGGTGACCTCAACGAACACAAGACCACTGTGGAGGCTAGGGTAGCCGAGGTCAGAGACGATGTTGGAAAGATCCAAGACAACGTATCGAAAGTCGAAGGAGAAATCGATTCCTTACAGAAACGATTCGAGGAAGTCGCGGTTACCGAGAGGTTAGACCTTAGCTATAACCTCAGGACGGCAATAAGCGAAGTTGACACGAACCTCAAAGGGAAAGTCGATAGGATCGAGCTACAACTCAACGACTTAGGTAACAAAGTCGCAGCTAGGACAATTCCAGGACTCGAGGTTATAGAAAGACGTCTTGACAGACTTGAGACGCTTCCTAGAGAGAGACACTTACCCTCACAGATGGGAGACTCCCAGGAAACACCAGTATCACGATCCGCAGGGATGATGTCTACTCATTTCCAACCCAGCGCACCTATAGAACCGCAACCATCCCAATTCACTGGTTCAGCGCAAAGTCAAACTTTGAACTTCGACTTAGTCATGAAACAAACACACCTACGCATAACTACATGCAAACTTCATTTAGACCCGCGCATATGCAGGGAAATGTAACTATTATCCGTTCGAGAGAGGAGCAACCAGCTCGCTTCTCAGGAACTGGAAGTGGTATTACTCCAGTTGAATTTCTGGCCAACGTAGAAAGCTACTTGAGAGACACTATGGTAACTCCGGAGAGGGAGCTCCGAGTTATAGTGCGTTTGCTTGAGGGGCAAGCCAGCTCCTGGTTTAGATAATTCAGATACTCCTTTATAGGCTACCAGGATTTCAAAGAGGCCTTGTTAAGAACCTACTGGTCAAGCGACATCCAGAAGAGCATCAGAGCTGAGATGTATACTCGCCGATACAGCTCTAATAATCCTACACGTTATGCGAACTACTTCGCGATCCAGCTTGCGAACCTTCGTTGTCTTCAACCCCCGTTATCTGAACAAGACTTAGTAAACACCATCGTTTGGCAATACCCTGCAGACGTGCAACGCGTATTGATTGCTGCAGGGGCATCCACTTTTCAGCAGTGTGACCAAATCCTGCGACGGTTGGATGCGAACACTGAACAGTTCCCGACACACCGTCAGCAGAAGGCTGACAGGCGCGAGCAGAGACATATCAACTTGACTACTGTCGACAAAGTGAGCCAGACACCACAACAGACGCAAACCCAAGAGAGCTCTGGACAACGTAATAACAACTACAACTATGGTAGAAGAGAATGGAACAACACTCCATATGCTCGAGACCAGCCAGATGACCGTCGTAGTCATTGGAACCGGCGATTCAACCGAGGGACGAACGACGACCGTCGTCACGAAAACGACCGCCGAGGGAATAATGGTCGAAACCCACAGCACGGAAGTATCCGTAGGGACTACCGATACAGTAGAGGGTACAACAGAGATCGAGACCCTGGAAACCAGCCAGATAGAGATTGGAGAGGAAGAGCACGGGAGAGCCGTGAGTATCTTCAACAACTCAGAGAACTACAAATCCGAGAAGAGGGAGAACAGGACCCGACTTCGAGGGAAACAAGGAATTCGGCGCAGGAGACGGAGCAAAACCAGCCCGGTACTTCTCGCCAGGACAGAAAAAACACCGAAAAATCAATAGATTCTTGCCCGGTTGAGCACAGAGTAACTGCCACCATATTACTCTGGGAGCCAATCCAGGAAGACCTGTTAGACGAACGACGAACCACAACTACGAATTGACGCGTCTACCGAAGATTGTAGCCACCCTGAATGGATGCAACGTAGTCATTCTCATCGATACTGGGGCGATGATTAGTGTCATTTCCGCCGATTGCCATGCCAGACTGAAAGAAAACTCTGAGGTGACAGAGCTGCCAGTTTCTGCTGTAAGAGTCAGAGGAGTCATACCTGACCGTGTTGTAACGTGCAAAATCCAGATTCTATGCACTTTGAAGATTTCGAGCCACGTGTACTTGCACGAATTTCTTGTGATGAAAGGCTTGCATCATGATGTCATATTGGGTGCAGACTTCATTAGGAAGTATGATGGAATCATTGATATGGGACGTAATACGGTAGAGTTTAAGGCGAACGAACCCATTCAGATGAACTTAGTTGAAGAAGAACCGGAATTCCTATCCGAAGTCGACGTTGTCGAAAATTTAAATGGCAAGGAAATTGAGAAGACACAAGATGCCGACGAAGAGGCAGAATCATTATCAGCACCCATACGAGAGAACCTTGATGCAATATTCAGCGAATACAGGGACATATTCGACACCACACCTGGTGAGATATTGGACTACGAGTACGATCTTGTGCTACTGGATAATTCCCCATTCCAGAAGAAGATTTATCCTATCGCCAAGAAACACCGCGAGGAAGCTGCTGAGAAGATCCATGAGATGGAAGCAGCAGGCACAATCAAGAAGTCACCGACTCCTTTCTTGAATCCTATAACACCTGTGGTTAAGGTGGATGGAAGCTTGAGACTTTGTCTCGATGCAAGAGCCTTAAATGAACGCCTAGCTCCTGAGCATGACAGACCGCCCAAAATTAGGGACATCCTCAGGAAGTTCAAGGGAAAGAGAATATTTTCGTCATTGGACTTGGTACAGTCTTACTACCATATCAGATTATCTGAGCATACTCAGAAATATACAGGGTTTCTGTTTGATCAGACCACTTATGTCTTTCGAAAACTACCCTTTGGATTGAAAAATGCCGGAGCTGCATTAATCAGAGCACTTGATGCGAAGCTGACTCCTGAAGTGAAGCAGAAGGTGATATGTTACGTGGATGACATCATCATAGCTTCGGAAACAGAGGAAGAGCATTTAAAGACCTTACGCCTTGTTTTTGAGAATCTTCGACAGGCTAACTTTAAGGTGAAATTTGACAAGTGTCGATTATTCCAGAGAGAAGTGAAATTTGTGGGACACATAATCAATGGAGAAGGATACAGACCGAATCCGGCAAAGATCAGAACTGTTGCTGCATTTCCAACGCCAACCCGTGTGAAACACGTGAGACAATTCGTAGTAATTCTCCAATTCTTTGCTGCTCATTGTGAGAGGTATTCCGAGACTGTCGCACCACTGCAAGGTTTACTGAAGAAGAACTGCAAATGGGCCTGGAATGATGAGTGCGAGATAGCTTTCAGGAAAGCTAAACAGATGCTAGTTGACTCAATTCAGTTAGAATATCCAGACTATTCCCGGAATTTTATTCTAGAAACTGATGCATCTGCGATTGGAATAGGAGCCATCCTACTGCAGGAGGATGATGAGAAGAAACGTCATTACATCGCTTTCTTAAGCCGACGTTTGAGAGCACATTAATCTCACTATTTCACCACTGAGATTGAAGCACTTGCGATAGTTTACGCACTTGAGTACTGGCAGAAACTTTTGTTAGGCCAGAGGATTATTGTGAGGACCGATCACCATGCGCTGACCTTCATATTACGAACAAGACTGGCAAGCGACAGGATCACACGTTGGACGTTGTTTCTCCAACAGTTTGTTTTGGAAATAGTTTATCGACCAGGCAGAGAGAATGTGTTGGCCGACATTCTCAGCCGGAATCCTGAAGCTACTGTTAATGCTATAGACATCGAGGGAGAATGCGAGGAACACCTTCGCCGACTTCGTCATCTACCAGAAGGACAACGACGTGAGGAGGAACTCAGGCATATTATCCGTTTCCTGGAACGAAGAATGGATCCACATGATGCTCATTATGCGAGGATTGCTGCTGTTGCAGATGATTATTTTATTTATCATCGTGTCTTGTACAAGTTTGTGGACGAGGACCACACTCAACTGCGTGCAGTTATTCCTAGGAGATACCAAGAATCTGTTATTCTTATGGTTCATCTATCCATTGGACATGGTGGAACAGACAAGACCATTGCAACCATCAAGGAGTCTTTTACTTGGAAAGGGCTAGGAGCCACCGTTAGACAGTGTTTACGTGCTTGCGACGCATGCCAGCGGAACAAGTACACGTCACACTTGTTGAAGGAACCACCTAGGCCAATACTCCCAACTCAACCTAGAGAGTTATATGCACAGGACCTTTATGGCCCAATACCTATGGCTCGTCGTGCGAATCGCTACATAGTTGTAACTATTGATGTGTTCACGAAATATACGATGCTTCATCTGATTCAGAAAGCCACCGCACATCAGATTATTCAGAGGATTAGACGACAAGTGATACCGGAGGCAGGAAAGCCACAATTCCTGTTGACTGATCACGGATCACAGTACACCTCCACAGAATTTGCCAATGCTATGAACGAGCTGGAAATAGGTCATGTTTTATCATTTATTCGCCATCCAGAGAGCAACCCAGCAGAATGCGTAATGTCTATTATCGCAAAATTCTGTCGATTATATTGTCAGGAAGAACACTGGCGATGGACTGAAGTCCTAGTTATTATGGCAAAATGTATTAATTCAACAGTCCATGTGAGCACTGGACAAATACCTATGGTTTTGCATTTGAACCAGATGCCAATGAGAATATGGAATCGTGTGATTGTAAATCCACATTGTTTACAACCATCACATGCCAGCAGACTTTTAGCTGCGAGGGACACTATGGACAGACAAGCTGCCAAACGCGTGAGAAGAACTAGACGCCAGAGATTCAGAGAACCACTAGTTGAGGGAGACCTTATCCTTATAAGGAGACCCGGAATTTCAAGTCCTATAGACCGCATATATGAGAAATTTCTGTCTTTATATTATGGCCCTAGTCGTATCCGACAGCCTTTGAACAATGGAAGTTATGTAATTGAAGACATTATGACAGGAGAGCGTATTGGAACCTTCAATGAAGCCAATCTAAAAAAATATCACTCATGAATGAACTTTAAGACAAATAAAAATGTCGTGCCAACATTTTACTTGAAACGACGGAGAGGCAGATGAACCCGCTGAGCTAAGGTTCATGTGATATTTTTTATAACAGCACATTTATGATGGGATGTAGTACCTTTGAACACACCCAGAAAGCCACGTGGAGCTGAGAGCTCACGCTATACTCTTTGAAGTAGCGGTGAATCGCACTTTTGACTTTGGTGAAGTCTGCTAATTATTTATCTGAGGTCTTATTAAACAATTTTATCTTTCCAACGAGACTCAGAATATTCCATTTCGTCATGCTGCATTATTAAAACATTTTGGAGAATGTTATTTTCGCTTAAGGTAAGGTAATACCCTTGCAGATACGCAAACAGGAATGTAAGTAGTCGCTCAACGACTTCGGTTTGACGACCTACTTCCTAGAGGAACTCAGTGCCTTGCACTACGTCTGGAGAATCCGCCCCGTGTAGGCGTGAAATTGTATCCGTCCTATAAGACGTAGAAAATATCCGCTGTTTAGCGTGGAAGTTATTATCAGGTGCCATCGTGCACGAATATACTGCAAATCACTGCTATTTATGCACAGTGAACTACAAGATGCATATTGGGAAATAATTGGCAAGTATAGTGAAAATTGTAACATTACCGTAACACCACATTTTTGTACCCACGTGTTTGTGGAGGGCCGAGTGCCTGGTGAAAAAATATAGGTAAACGTGTTATAACTACTTTGAATAAGTGTGATTATGAATGTATAACATATTTGAATTGCCACAGTGAATTTTTCAATTCCAAAACGACGCACATTTCACGGATGCCACGTGATGTGAAAGTGGCGTCAGCACACGTGAAGAACCACAGAACAGTGCTTGCCCACGTATTAATTCAATATATGTGAAGTAAAGGCTGTGTTATCAACGGAATTAAAGCCTGTAACATTTACTATGAATATTGTATTTTTGAAGTGAAAGAATGAACTACTACACGATTTATTTTACCACCCACGTGATCAAACTATTCTACACCATGTTTGAGACCGACATCATGGGCTAATACCATCATGGTATGAGGGTGATGTTTCTATTGGAACCAGCATGATGGTGGAACTTCCAGAACAGCGAACGAGGAGGAAGGAAACCAGGATGCCATTCCCAGGCAGATCCAGTACATCCACGAGGTTATCGACAGGGACAGATCGAACCCTGGTCTTTGGAGGAGTCCATATGGGAATCCTGATGAGGACGATACCGTTCCAGAAAGCCAGGGATGAATCTGTACAACCCTTGTCGTTGAACAGAGGGCTGAGTGAGAGCTCCTCCATTTCGTGAGTTTTTGTACACCCTTTCCCGTTCTAGTTTCTGGTGGTATAGTAGGTTTAATGTAGTTTGTGAACCAACCGAACTCAGTGTCAGCCATTTTTATAGGTAGGGAATGTAACTAGTCTAATTAGATGTCATTTATTTCAGTTAGAGTGAGACACCCTTGGGTCAGACATTTTGGTCAACTCTGATGCAGCTTGATGAACGTCGTAGAACGTCAATGCCTATCTTTTGCTGAACGTGACCATAGTCATTTGAGGCTACTTTGTTTAACCCTATTTGGGGTGATTTTTCAAGTCTTTGCTGACTTTGGTTATGGCAATCAGATGCCATGGTTATTACTTTAACTGCATTCTTTGTAGCCAGTCTTTGTTACACCCCTGACTTCGTTAGAACAGTCGTATCAGTTAGGTAATCGACTGTAATTACCAGTTTTGTAACTGTATTATATTTCATTTGAAATGAGCTCAGAAGCTATTCTTGGTCAAGTGTGGACCTAATAAGTAGAAAGGAATGTTTCGTTGTCTAGCATCGAACCCAGTTCCCAACGAATCATTATGCAGATCCAGAGTGTGGAATCTGCGCCACAATTATTATTTTGTTAGTGTCATGTGAAGACACGCACTTATTTGATGTTGTACAAGCAACTACTGAATTATATCTTTGAGAGCAAAGAGCTCCAGCAGTGTGCCATTGCTATCATTTAGACGTCTTTGGTTTGAAAGATGGAATTATATTATTGTATTCAGATTCATACACGTATTCTTCGAGGTTGATAACCTATGGTAAAGTTTTTATGATGAGGCCAGATGTACAGTTTTTATTTTGTTTAAATCGCCGGCCTTGATAGTTAGTGTGTTGTGTCAGATGAGCGCATGAATGTTGTAGCCTGCCAGCGACACAAACTGGTTTGTGACCCAGTGCCCTTGACAGCACGCTTGTTATTGTGAGACAGAATTACTTTGACGAAGGACAGAATGCTTGTTGTATTCGCTTTTCCTTTCATTGCAATTTAGCTCATGGAACCCAGTGTCCATTCTTGTATCTGATCACATGTTTTTATAGATTGTTTTTTGTTAGTTAAACGCACTGTTGCGTGTACCGTCGTTTGACTTGTACAGTTATGTCAGGTTTTCTATAGTATGCTGTAGGCTACCCTGTTATAGTAGATATTTATTGTATAAAGGTACCTGTGTGTACCTTGTCCGGAATTGTTCCCATTGACCAGATGTTATTGGAGGGTGACTGAGTGTGCAGGCCCATCCCAGAGTTATTGAACGCGAGCTTTGCGCCGCTGGTAACTTGTGTTATTGTGTGTCCGGGTTGTTAGTGCTCGTTGATTATATTCCGACTGTTGAGTCGAGGCTTTTGGTGGAGATTGATCTCAGTGGAGACACTCCGTGCCCAGGCTATTGTCAGTATTATTCGCCATAAACCAACGATAAACCTAAACCGACATCTTAATAATAAAACGCATAATTTTGGTAAAACAAAAGCTAACTAACGAATTCTTTCTATCTAACTTTGTTCTTTTGCATTTGGAACCTGCTGACATGGCCGTGCAGATGAAGGTATTCCTTTTGAGGAAATGACTAGGACAGCTGATACTATTGAAGCGACCTGAAGCATGCTCGAACCTTGAGTTCGTAGCTTGTGGAGCGCAGGCCATGCGATGTTAGACGTAGTCTTAACTACGCAGTCGTCACCGTAACTACACACATTAGATGACTATGGCTTACAAAGAGTAAACCAAGGTGCAGGCAGGCATTTTAATAAAACTTTTGTCTCTTTCATTACTTATTTATGATGTACAAGTGTATAAATCCTACATGTTACCTTATTGTGTGCTGTTAGCACGAAGTTTCTAAGAATAATTAAATGTTTTTTACATGGCTGTTCACTTAGCTTTCAATGTAATTGTTTTCTGTTACGGACGTCATCGCCGTAAATTTTGTTATTAATTGATAGGACTTAGCTAGATGAATTAACGTTAAATGTAATTGTGGAGATGGTATCATCCTAACTTAGATTTGTTTTGCTACCCTGTTAAATGTGAATTCAGATATTAGCTTGATCTTGTAACTTGACCTAGGGACTTGCGTCGTACCATTTTCCTAGTGTTGCTGTTGTTGCTTCGTTATTGTGAGATAGATCTTTCGCGAGGGTTTTCCGTAACTTCTCAGGTAGGGACCTGCTCTTTATTTTTGTTTGTTTATTAGCTTGCGGATTAGCCGATTGAAACCCTCCGAACTAGGCTAGGGGCTTGTGAATTTTAACAATAAATTTTCACGGTGTTTTACATAAGTCTGGATGTTTATTTTCTCAGTCTAGTTTTTAAGGTGAACCTTTCCTTAGGCAGTCTATGACCATCGTCACCATGTACCACGATCCCTGTGGACTACAGTTTCTCGTGCCGCTTTGGCCTATTTGAAAGTTCACCTGATCCTCACAGCAATTATGTCCGACGGATGAGATGTTAGGGAAGTCATTTCGGCTGTTGGCTATCCTGACAGCTCCACCGACGGTGTCAGTATGGTTCACAAATAATTTTGCCAATCTGTATCAAGAGCCATACAGTCCCAATTGAGACATAACTGATGTCTGCCACACTTGCTACGTTGACCATCTAGTAGTGTAGTGGTTAGCAATGCCCATGAGGTCTGAGTTTGATTCCTGGCTATGCCAAGAAATTTTTATTTGGTCTGAGGGTTGTTATGGGAATACTGAGGTGAGACTGAGAAGAGGTACGTTCGATTCCCGCCTCAGCCTACCTATAAGGCATCCAACTTTTAGAATGAAGCATTGGTCTTATGGCGCGTTACGACAGGGTTGCCACTCCATGAGAGGGAGCAGTACAGAGCGCTTCGCGTACACTCTCCACACATTCAGCGATTGTGCAGTGACGAAGGCTTGAATTAAGTCCTGAGCTCATTAGAGGAGGTTATCCGGGTACCATCCGCCGAAAAAAATGGTTCTTCGAACGACCCCGTCCTTCGAACCCACAACCTGAGAGGATCGGGTGCATTTCATTGAGGGCTAGCATAGCACGAGAGGCTTGATCCAGGGAATCCGGGTCATTTTGCCCGGAAGACTTGTCATAGACGCCCAAAGAAATACATCCGCAAACACAAAGCTAACAATAAAGAGATCCAGTCTTAAGTAAAATTTCGTGCATGATTCATTCATAAAAAAGGCCCCTAAACTACTTATGAGGATTAAAATCGGCTAATCCGCTGATCGAATGACAATAATGAGTCAATTCCTAAAGTGAAGTTAAGTAACCCTCGTGAAGTCCTAATTACATAATACAAAAGCAACAACTAAGCTAGGCGCGTGGTGCGAGAGGAAACTAACGCGAGGAAAAGTTACAAGCAAATGACTCGTTAAGATTTACATTTAACATCAAGCAAAACGAATCCCTAGGTTAGGATGGTACCACATCCACTTTACAATTACATTTAATACCTGTCTAAATCCTGCTGTGAATTAAAATATTACGACGAGACGCGTCGTAACCAAAGACTTATTACAAAACCTAAATGATAGTTGACCACAGACTATCAAAAAAAAAACACTTCCATAAAACACTCTTATGACTAACAGGGTGCAATAGGGTGAATACACTAGGAAATAATCAATGAACACATGACACAAGCCTGCCTTCGCGAACTGAGATACTGTTTATACTCAGTCGTCATCTCATGCGTGTAAATAAGGTTGGCAATGCGCAATCATCACTGCGACTTACAAGCTTTGAATTCATGCGGGCCATAAGTTATGAACTACTGGTCCCAGAGATTCATGTCGTCGAAAAAAAAGTGTCAACTCATTTAAATTGTCATCTCCTAATGGAAAAGATGCAGAATCACGGTGTCAAAATCAACAACAAGCAAATGGTCACAAATTACAGGGCTGTAATTATTTAATTAATTAATCCGTCGGTTTAAGATAATTATGCATGTGATTTATAATCAAGGTTTATGTAATGTATCAGATGGTTTAGTTTAGTACACCAGTCGTCGGCTGCAGGTGATCTCACCTGAGATTCACTCGAAGAACGTGACTTCTAAAAGTCAACAAGACAATGTTCTGAGCTAAGAAACTGCTCAAGCAACAATAACAGATGTTAGCGCGTCTTACACCATTTGCACGCAAATATCATCGGTCGTCTAGGCCGCAGCTCCAATTGACGCCGGAATAAACCAACAACGTAAGGGGACTTTAATCCGTCCTTCCTTACTATAACAATGTGTTCACAGACACAACAATAACATTAGCTAGCATGACATTATACAAAAACTGGGTCAATTAACATGTGTATTAAACCTTTACTACACCTCGGTAGATGATTAACCTTCATCAGCTCAAATATAAAAGGAATTCGTGTTAGCGAATATTCTGTCACTTTTACAGTGGTAAACAAACATCAGATGTTCACAGCTCGAATAACTGTTTCCCCAAAGCCTGGTTATGTAATTGATGACACTGAACTTCACTTCCCATATGATTGTGACGTAAATTAGCAGTATAAAAAGTCAATAAAAGTCGTCTCCCACTGAATTCTGGGTAAGAACAGGTTCCTACTGCCAGCACCTCGCGCGTCAAACACGCTCCACACAGCATTGAGTACGGCTTGGCTTCATTCATTTGTATCACAAAAACTGTACATTTCATCTAACAGAAACACATAAGAAAGTCCTGGTGTGCTCTGAGAATTGCGTCGAAATCGATGATCACTTTCCTAATAGTGTCTATTACTGTGTGTTACCCATTCAAATAATGTAGCGTTGCAAAAATGTCAAAGAAGACTAAATAAAAAACTATACACTTCTGCAGCATAACTGCACTGACGTGACAGATATGTCACTCATCCATTCATTGAACACGCGGGTTTTTGTGCGTTGCTCGGCACATTCTTAAACAAAATTAACAACATCCAACCTCTGCGATGCTGTTTTGATATGATACGCTTTAGATTTAACCTCATGTCCCCACCAATCTTATTGGGCATGAGTTCGTTCCTCCCGGGAACTTACCGTGGTAAATAGTACTCACAAAAAATGTCAACTAAAGAGTCCAAAGAAGTTTCAGTATCTGTCGACTGAAAAAGGATACACTAATAATGTATTCAAAAATCAAAGAAGGGGCCAATAGCATAGGGTGTTCCCAAAGTTTATCAGAAGTCTACATATTCTGGTTTAAGATGTCCTTTACATGACATAATTCAGCCTGCTCTTGGCTGGTCTATAATACATTGAAAATATACATGTGAGATGTGGACCCACGTATAGAACACGATATGGGTGTCTAACGAAAGATTGCCCCAGTGCCCCAGTGCCAAAGAAAGAAAGAAAGAAAGAAAGAAAGAAAGAAAGAAAGAATGAAAGAAAGAAAGAAAGAAAGAAAGAAAGAAAGAATGAAAGAAAGAAAGAAAGAAAGAAAGAAAGAAAGAAAGAAAGAAAGACATATTCTAATCCTGCCTGAGTGGTCTAGTATCATAGTTTCGGCTAAAAATACTTCAAATTACATCTGTCTGGACAAACCTTGTGCAATGATGAAGATACAGGACTCACGGTTACTATTCCATGTTGCTCACCTTCCAAACTTCACGTTGGAAGGGATAATATGCCTCCATTTCTCCTAGCATATTTATAGGTATGACCACCTCGGATCTCCCCTCATCATGAAGGAGTCACTCCATCTGGACGTTCACACGTAGACGGTAGAATACATTTATCACGTGGTACGTTTCACACTGCATGGTGGCAATAAATTTCACAGATTCTACAATTTTTACGTAGTACAAAATGCTCTCACAGGCTTTACACAGTGGCAGGTGATTATAAAAATAGCTCTGGTTTCCTGCCACAGAATTTACGATACTCGTGGTATCTCTCACAGAATCTACACTTTCTTAAATCACTCAGAATCTTCGCAATCACTGTTGAACACGGGTGATGCGTAACATTGCCATGATTCGTTTCGTTGTGACGTTCACTAGGTTGTTATAATTTACAGTAGCCTGAATATTTCGTATGACTTCAGACAACGTGTTCACGGTCCTCTTCTGTGGGTAGTTCGTCGTTTGTCGTCAGTGGTTCGTCGAAAAAGAAATTCAGCACTCTCAATGTGCATTAATTCTCCTCGAAGAGATCACCAAATCCATCTCCTTGGAGGTCTTGCAGTCGTCGTTCTTTGTCACGACATGCTCGGTCCATCCTCTGCTGGATTCTATTGATCTCTTCCGTGTTCATCACTGGTTCAATGTAGTGGATGTCAGCGGTGGTAGTGCTCCTCTGCTGATCCTGGGCCTTAGGGTTACCTTTCCGTTCCCTCGGCGATGCTGATTCTCGCTCTTCATCAGTCTGAGAGTTCCACAACTGCTGGATGTATTCCCTGCTTTCAAGGGCGTGACCTCTCCAATCTCTGTCAGTTTGGACTCTAGAATCGCGGTTTTCGCTGTAACCTCCACTATAGCGATAGTCTCGGCGTATGTTGCCGGATTGCTGATTACGAGGAGCGTTATTACGGCCTCGTCCATTGTCTCGCTGGTTATCGTTGTTGATCACGTATTCGAACATTCTCCTCCAATATCCTCGATCTCCCTGTGGTCGTGATCGATCATAGGGTCTATGATTCCAGGTTCTTCGATCAGGCCCTGTTTCATCCCTGCGGTATGGTTCAGAAATAACCGGTGCTGGTTTGGTCGTCTGGGACACGTTATCCACGGTCGTTAAGTTTACGTGCCGGGTTTCTCATCTGGGTTTATGCGTGGCAAATTGATCGTTGGTGCTATCGATTCTCCTCAGAATTTGATCACACTCTACGAAAGTAGATGCATTCGCAGCAATAAGGGTGCGTTGCACATTGGCTGCGTATTGCCGTGTTATGGTCTGTATGAGCTCTGGCTCTGACAGTGGCGGCTGGAGCCATCTCAGTTTCGACAACTGAGTTGCGAAGTAATTGGCATACCTAGAGAGTTGATTCGTGCTGTACCGCTTATTGTACATCTCGGTGCGAATTCCCTGCTGTATGTGTCCGCTCCAATAAGTCCTTATGAGTGCCTTAAAATCTTGGTACCCGTTGAATGCGTACTTGAACGCTCGGAACCAAGTACTTGCTTGCCCAGTTAATAGGCGTTCGATAACTCGGAGTTCTCTTTCAGGAGTAACCATGGTATCACGGAGGTATGATCCCACGTTATGCAGGAACTCAACTGGAGTTACGCTGCTCCCAGTTCCAGAAAACTGAGCTGATTGATCGTCTTTCTGTCTGATAATCATAACATTTCCTCCTTGACTATAGCTTCTCGACGGAGTAAACATAGGTGCGTTGAAATTGAGGGGTGCAGATGATTCAGTCTGCATGCGATTGCTACATGCGGTACTGGGTTGTACTCCTGCAGATGCAGTCTGCGTGTTATTGTTCACGTTGGAAGTGTTTACGTTAGGGGTGTTTACATTAGGAGTGCTCTGCTGCTGTGGTCAACTGTCGCTAAGAGTCTCCGCTCTATTTCCTCTATTGCGGGTGTGTCTAACGCTTGTATCGTTAAGTCGTTGATCTGCTCTTGCAGTCGGTGAATTTATCCTCTGTTTTGTATCAATTTCCCTGACCGAATGTCTAACATTATTACTTAGTTTCGGGTGCTCGGTGATCGCAACTTCCTCCAATCTGTGCCGCAGAAAATCAACGTCGTCCTTAACGTCCTTCACGATAGTAGTGAAGCTAGTCTTCTGATCCTCTGCTTCATTCCTTATTGTGGCGATGTCTATCGCTATCTCGTCTTTGTGAGCTTGGATGGCTTCCGTGTTGGTCATCAACTCGCGGCGTAAATTTACCATGTCATCGGAAACGGTTTGAATATTAGTGTCGATCTGTGTTAACCGGTCCTGTAACTCAGTACGGTTTGTCGCAAGGTCATCTGATAATACCTGTATTTGGTCATTAGCCTCTCGGTGGTGTCTTAACATATCCACTCTTACGGGTGCTAAACCTGCTAGTAGATTGGCATTAGATTCAGCTCTTTGTGTTTCAAGATCTGCGCGAACTTGTGTGAGATCTTCCCTAAGTTTAGCTAGTGCGTTGGTGTTCTCCTCCACATCACGCCTAACTCCTACACGTGTCACGGTATTGGCACCGACATTCTCCCTGATGCGGTCGATGTCACCTCTGACTTCATTGAGCGTAACTTTGTTGGCTAATAGAGTAGCATTCGTTTGGTTTAGGGCCTCAGCGTTATTGCCTAACTCGCCCCTGACATCATTTAATGTGACGTTGGATGCTTCTATATCATTCCTAACCACATTGATATCACCTCTAACTTGATCTAGAGCCGCAGTGTTATGGCCTATATCCTCTCTTACTGTGCCTAAATCATCTCTTAAATTTCCCAAGTCACCTCTGACTTGGTCTAGGGCAGCAGTGTTGTTGCCTAGATCACCTCTAATCTGATTGAATGATGCGTTAAAATTCGCCATCATCCAAACCAGGACACGTCTCAGTGTCTCCTCATCCACCATTGCAAATATACGTATGAGAGGTAAGAGGGAATTACCTCAGAAATAACCACTAAACACCAATACAGGGGAAAGTTGTCCAAGCAGAAAGCCTTTAATTATGAACAAACATCACGAATTACTGCTGGACTCAACGTAGAAAAAACAAGTTACAGTTACAAGGTAAAAATACCAACAAGGAAAAACAACAAGTTACATTTACTAAGGATAGAGCATTAGCAAAACAAATACCACATGAATTTTAAATATAATGTGCTCCACCCCCCTGCTCTAACATCAAAGAATGCCAGGTGGCTATCGAAACAGCTGTACGACTTCTGAGTTCGTATCAGTCCAGTTCAACTGCCTAGGGACATTAATTATCTGATCCTCTCAAAAACGTGAAGCTGATGGCTTCCGTACAAACATCGGCTACACTGGATGGGCGCCAAGAAGAGAAAAGAGGGTATAAGCACGTTAGAGGAAGTTATCCAGGTACCATCCGCCGAAAAAATGGTACTTCGAACGACCCCGTCCTTCAAACCCACAACCTGAGAGGACGGGTGCATTTCATTAACGGCTAGCACAGCACGAGAGGCTTGATCCAGGGGATCTGGGTCATTTTGCTCGGAAGACTTGTCATAGACGCCCAAAGAAATACATCCACAAGCACAAAGCTAACAATAAAGAGATCCAGTCTTAAGTAAAATTTCGTGCATGATTTATTCATAAAAAGGCCCCTAAACTACTTCTGAGGGTTAAAATCGGCTAATCCGCTGATCTAATTACAAAAGGAGTCAATCCCTAAAGTGAAGTTAAGTAACCCTCGTGAAGTCCTAATTACATAAAACAAAAGCAACAACTAAACTAGGCGCGTGGTACGAGAGAAAACTAACGCGAAGCAAAGTTACAAGCAAATGACTCGGTACAAGTTACATTTAACAACAAGCAAAACCAATCCCTAGGTTAGGATGGTACCACGTCCACTTTAAATTACATTTAATATCTGTCTAAATCCTGCTGTGAATTAAAATATTACGACGAGACGCGTCGTAACCAAAGACTTATTACAAAAGCTAAATGATAGTTGACCACAGACTAAAAAAAAATGCATAAAACACGCGTATGACTAACAGGGTACAATAGGGTGAATACACTAGGACATAAACAATGAACACATGACACAAGCCTGCCTTCGCGAACTGAGATACTGTTTGTACTCAGTTGTCATCTCATGCGTGTAAATAAGGTTGGCAATGCGCAATCATCACTGCGACTTACAAGCTTTGAATTCATGCGGGCCATAAGTTATGAACTACTGGTCCCAGAGATTCATGTCGTCGAAAAAAAAGTGTCAACTCATTTAAATTGTCATCTCCTAATGGAAAAGTTGCAGAATCACGGTGTCAAATTCAACAACAAGCAAATGGTCACAAATTACAGGGCTGTAATTATTTAATTAATTAATCCGTCGGTTTAAGATAATTATGCATGTGATTTATAATCAAGCTTTATGTAATGTATTAGATGGTTTAGTTTAGTACACCAGTCGTCGGCTGCATGTGATCTCACCTGAGATTCACTCGAAGAACGTGACTTCTAAAAGTCAACAAGACAATGCTCTGAGCTAAGAAACTGCTCAAGCAATAATAACCGAGGTTAGCGCGTCTTACACTATTTGCACGCAAATATCATCAGTCGTCTAGGCCGCAGCTCAAATTGACGCCAGAATAAACCAACAACGTAAGGGGACTTTAATCCGTCCTTCCTTACTATAACAATGTGTTCACAGACACAACAATAACATTAGCTAGCATGACATTATACAAAAACTGGGTAAATTAACATGTGTATTAAACCTTTATTACAGCTCGCTAGATGATTCACCTTCATCAGCTCAAATTTAAAAGGAATTCGTGTTAGCGAATATTCCCTCACTTTTACCGTGGTAAACAAACATCAGATGTTCACAGCTCGAATAACTGTTTCCCCAAAGCCTGGTTATGTAATTGATGACACTGACCTTCACATCCCATATGATTGTGACGTAAATTAGCAGTATAAAAAGTCAATAAAAGTCGTCTCCCACTGAATTCTGGATAAGAACAGGTTCCTACTGCTAGCACCTCGCGTGTCAAACACGCTCCACACAGCATTGAGTACGGCTTGGCTTCATTCATTTGTATCACAAAAACTGTACATTTCATCTGACAGAAACACATAAGAAAGTCCTGGTGTGCTCTGAGAATTGCGTCGAAATCGATGATCACTTTCCTAATAGTGTCTATTACTGTGTGTTACCCATTCAAATAATGTAGCGTTGCAAAAATGTCAAAGAAGACTAAATAAAAAACTATACACTTCTGCAGCATAACTGCACTGACGTGACAGATATGTCACTCATCCATTCATTGAACACGCGGGTTTTTGTGCGTTGCTCGGCACATTCTTAAACAAAATTAACAACATCCAACCTCTGCGATGCTGTTTTGATATGATACGCTTTAGATTTAACCTCATGTCCCCACCAATCTTATTGGGCATGAGTTCGTTCCTCGCGGGAACTTACCGTGGTAAATAGTACTCACAAAAAATGTCAACTAAAGAGTCCAAAGAAGTTTCAGTATCTGTCGACTGAAAAAGGATACGCTAATAATGTATTCAAAAAATCAAAGAAGGGGCCTATAGCATAGGGTGTTCCCAAAGTTTATCAGAAGTCTACATATTCTGGTTTAAGATGTCCTTTACATGACATAATTCAGCCTGCTCTTGGCTGGCCTATAATACACTGAAAATATGTGAAATGTGCACCCCCGTATAGAACACGGTATGGGTGTCTAAAGAAAGATTGCCCCAGTGCCAAAGAAAGAAAGAAAGAAAGAAAGAAAGAAAGAAAGACGTATTCTAATCCTGCCTGAGTGGTCTACTATCATAGTTTCGGCTAAAAATACTTTAAATTACATCTGCCTGGACAAACCTTGTACAATGATGAAGATACAGGACTCACGGTTACTATTCCATGTTGCTCTCTTTTCAAACTTCACGTTGGAAGGGGTAATATGCCTCCATTTCTCCTCGCATATTAATAGGTTATTTATTTAGCGTATGGCATGGTTACATAATTACAAGCTAAAGAACACATTAAACATATACATTAGTATTTAGCCTAAAAGATCAATATTAAAATAAATTTTGAATGAGGAGACACATATTCAATAGATAAAAAGTTCAAATTTACAAGGTAAGATTTAAATTGGAAATCCAATCTAGAGCAGGCTGCGTTGCATCATGAAAGTCTTTGAGGTTCCCATGATAGGCTCGAAGGCTGCAGTCCTCCACGGTATGTTGGATGGTCTGTCTTTCAAAACCACAGTCGCACTGAGGTGAGGAAGCCTTATTCCACTTGAATAAGCTGTCTGCGCAGACCCCATGTCCCGTTCGAATTCTGTTGAGTGATTTCCATGTATGGCGTGGTAGTTCCATGCCAGCTGGTTTTTTGATAGGATCAATGAAGTTTCCATATTTCTCATGGAATAAATTATTCCATACCTCAGACCACTTGTTGTCAATCTGAAAAGTACTTAATTGTAGATATTCCGCTGTTAGGATGGGTGGTCGGCGGGATTTCAAGCGACTTATCTTTACTGTAGGTATGTCACAATGAATAGGAAGCTTTGGAGTGGAAATTATCTTTTGATATTCCCTCAAGAGAGAGTTTTGTCTACGTAAGTCAGGTGGTGCAATATGACTTAGAGGTGAAAGCCAGTACAGAGGAGTGGTCCTGATGCAACCTGATATTATCCTCATCGCCGAATTCAATTGGACATCAATCTGCTTCACATGTGGACTGTTAAGCCACACCGGAGCACAGTATTCAGCAGCTGAATAGACAAGTCCTAGAGCAGAAGATCGTAATGTTGTTGCTGTAGCTCCCCATGTGGTTCCACATAACTTCTGCAAGATGTTATTGCGTGATCTCAGTTTTGCTGCAGTGTTCTTGAAGGACAAAGTTCTATCGAGAGTAACGCCTAAATATTTTGGAAAATGTTGATGATGGAGGACTTTCTCATTAAATATGACATTCAGCTTTGTATTTGCCAACCTGTTGTTTAAATGGAAACAACTAACTTCAGTCTTACTAGGATTCGGTGTTAGTCTCCATTTCTTGAAATATTCATTCATAATGCTTAGATCTGAGGAAAGAATTTGTTCGCTCTTCTCAAGGGTTCTTTGTTGAGTTGCCAAAGCCAGGTCATCTGCATAAATGAATTTTCTCGACTGCGTTAAAGGGAGATCTGATGTGTACAAGTTGAAGAGCACTGGAGCTAAAACGGAACCTTGTGGGAGTCCATTGTTCAGTTTCTTTTGCTTACTCATTTTGGTCCCAAGAACCACTTGGAAATATCTTTCAGACAGCATATTGTTTATAAGCTTGTTCATAGTTTGACATGGTATGATACGCATCAGTTTGTAGAGTAATCCATCCTTCCATACCGTGTCATAGGCTGCTGTAAGGTCAACAAAAGCAACACATGTTTTAAGTTGTTGTTGAAACCCTGCTTCTATATGAGTGGTGAGACTTAGTACTTGATCTGTGCAGCGTCTACTTGGTCTAAAGCCTGCTTGTTGAATAGGTGTTACTTCATGAATATTCGAACCAATTCGGTTAAGGATGAGTCTTTCCAGAAGTTTGTAGCAACAGCTTAGCAGAGCTATCGGTCGATAGCTATCTGGTTTATCCTTTGGCTTACCAGGTTTCAATACAGCTATGATTTTCGTTTTCTTGAAAGCTTTTGGTAGTTTACCAGTGATCATTATATTAGACAAGAAAGCTGCAAGCCATTTACGAGTCTTGTTCCCACAATTGACAAGGAATTCAGGATGAATGCCATCAAACCCTGGCGATTTACCTGTTTTAACATCCTTAAGTGCAGTATTAATCTCAGCTACTGTGAAGTCATTGGCATATTCTGACCGGTGGACTGCCTGTTGCTTGAGGTTGGTTAGTTCTTTCTTAACCTTTCTTGTATGTTGCATATGCGGTGGTGCCCTGGACAAAGAAATTATTCTACTGGCTATTTGATCTGGTGTAACATGTGGATCATCACGGTTAGGTGGGGAGCATCCTCCCAATTTCTTCAGCAGGCTCCACGCTTCTCTGCTTGATCTTGTAAAGTCTAAGTTCTCTGTCTTTTGTACCCAGGTTTCTCTGCGAGCTTTATCTAAGCTCTGTAACAATTCAGTAGCAATTTCATGATCATTGGTGGTAATGTAAGACTGGTATAGTTCTTCACAATCCTTGTTCCATCCTGGAATGTACTCTTTGCGAAATTCTCTTGGCATGCACTTTTTTGCCGTTGATAAGACCGCTCCAACAAATCTTTCATAATTTTCACTCACAGGGGGGATCCACCTAATAACTTTATCAAGTTCATTGGAAAACTTGCTCCAGTTAGATTTTCTAAAGTTCCATCTTGGTTTTGGAATGGATCTGATTATAGGTACTTGAATTCCTACATTAACTAAAACTGGCCGATGTTGGCTATTTGGAAAAACCCCAAGAACTGTCCTTACTGTGGCAAGAGGTTGACATTTAGAGTTCTGACTAACAAAACAAAGGTCAGGGTTGTAGTCTTTCTTCCAGGCCGCAGATCTAAAAGTCCCTTTGTCCTTTGAGTTAAATACTAGACTTAGATTGTTAGATTCAACCCAATTAGCAAGTCTTTCACCATTCTCATCATCTTCATTGTAATTCCACATAGTATGGTGGCTATTGAAGTCGCCGATATATATGGTAGGATGTGGTAGAGTTGGGATCACTTCAGCAGACCAGTTTACTGCAGGAGGCTTGTAAACATTCGTTATTGTAATGTTTTCAATTTTTATCACGATAATGTGAACATTTTGTGAGGTGTCCACAGAATTTCAGATGTGCATTTTCAATATTGTTGCGAATGTAAGTAGCACAGCCGTAAGTATGGTGATAAGTAGCTCCTAAGACTTCATATCCTGCAACACGCCCTCTTGATTTAAAATTTTCCTCATTATCTATATGTGTTTCCTGTATAACAGCTACATCCACATAGTTTTCAAGGAGCATTCGGGAGAGATATTGACATTTAGATCGACTAAGTCCTTCAATATTAATTTGCATTATCCGTAAGTTGTAACCAAGATGTCTTACTTGTTGTAGTTGCTGGTCCTGAGAAGGACCGATTCTAAATCGTTCGCCAGGAGATCTGTAACAGATAGGTCTGGCAGCCATTTTTTGTTATTCGTTTAGCACCACCCAGGGGACACGTACAGCTTAAGGAATGTTGCGGACGCGAATAACTTCATCCCCCATATTAATAGGTAAGACCAAGGTTCCTAATCTGTCCTCTTCTTCCTTCATCCCATACTCGGTTTGTTCCTAGTCGAACATTCCCGTCATGGCTGGGTTATTTCCTCGGATCTCCCCTCATCATAAAGGAGTTACTCCATCTGGACGTTCACACGTAGACGGTAGAATACATTTATCACGTGGTACGTTTCACACTGCATGGTGGCAATAAGTTTCACAGATTCTACAATTTTTACGTAGTACAAAATGCTCTCACAGGATTTACACAGTGGCAGGTGATTATAAAAATGGTTCTGGTTACGATATTCGTGGTATCTCTCACAGAATCTACACTTTCTTAAATCACTCAGATTCTTCGCAATCACTGTTGAACACGGGTGATGCGTAACATTGCCATGATTCGTTTCGTTTCGTTGTGACGTTCACTAGGTTGTTATAATTTACAGTAGTCTGAATATTTCGTATGACTTCAGACAACGTGTTCACGGTCCTCGTGATATGGGGAAAAATATGTTAACTTCACTCGAAATAACTTTCGCTTTGCAGAATATCGTTTCACCGGCCTGATACGGCCAAAATAAATACTGTTCACTGTAATATTTCGATGCACTCAGCACGATGGCTGTAGATAATTTCCTCCCACTTATGGGGTATTCACTTACGCCAAAACGTGGCCTTCGTCAATCTGACGGACTATGGACACAACACGTGCAGTCACAGCGGACTGTCAAGACGGTGTGATGCAGCCAGAAACTGCTTCCTGATCCCAAGGAAGTTGTTAAGTCATTGAGCGACTAATTACATCCATCCTCGCATGTCTGCGGTGTAAATACCTTAACCAAAAATAATATTTACCAATTCTAAAGGCATAGATGAATGATAAATTAAACAGAATTATATGTGGCATGTTCCTGAGATATATGGTATCAAAATTGTATATAAAATATCTCCAGGAAGAAAATAAGCTGTCCTCACCGAAGTCAAAATAGCGTAATAATCATGAGGAAGCTTCAGAGTGCGTTCTATCGAACTGAGCATGTGGAGTGAGTATGCTCTCAAAGAAATATCGAATACATGAGCAGATACGGGCTCAGTACTGTATGATAATACTAATAGTAACATAACACATACAACGAAGTTTAAATGAACTATAACGTATGCTGAATGTAACATAAAGAAAGCAATCAAAATCAAATAAATAAAGTACAAGCACAAGGAGACGTGTGAAGTTTCGACTGCAGTTAAAGTTGAAGTACGTTATTAAAGATATACTCCTCATTTGCTTACCTTTCATGATGACAGCAGACAGGCATCCCGTTCGTCATCACAGTCAGTTGATTCAGTATCGGATGAAGAACTGTCGCCTCGATTTATGAGTAGAGTTTCAATGTCATCCTGAATTTCATCGGCTTTCCACATGTCAGACTCAATGTTTTTAGATGCTCGGCACAGTCTTTCCATTTTTCGGTTGTCACATTATTAAACATTTCCTTTATCAACTGCTCCATATTTTTTACTTTGAATTTCAAATTGTTAATTTTAACACGATGTTTGACCTGATTCCATACTAATTCAATTAGATTTAGTTCGCAATGATAAGGTGGAAGGCGTAGAACTAAATGACCCATTTCCTTAGCCATTTCAACAATTTTGTATTTATCGTATTCATATATTCTTCTTCTTCTTCTTCTTCTACCTTATCCGATACGGACGTTGGCTACCACCATGGCTAACACCTTTTTATCCTGTGCAATCCTGAAGAGTTCCGTGGAAGACAGCCCAAACCACGTTCTTAAATTATCCATCCAAGTTATTCGTCTCCTTCCCGGTCCACGCTGACCTTCAATTTTACCCTGAAGTATAACTTGAAGCAGACGGTATTTTGGACTCCTCATCATGTGTCCCAAGTATTCCAATTTCCTCTTCTTAATTGTGTTTAACAGCTCAGGTTGGCTGCTCACACGCTGAAGAACCTCGGCATTACTCACATGTTCTGTCCACGAAATTTTAAGAATCCACCGGTATATCCACATTTCAAAAGCTCGAATCTTCTTTTTCTGTAGCTACGGACAAAGTCTAAGCTTCAACACCATAAAGAAGGGTGGAGACAACATAACACTTCACAATTCTTTTCTTAAGCGTCATACTGAGATCTCGACAGCATAGTAGTTGTTTCATTGTCATAAAGATGGATCTAGCCTTCTCTATACAGCATCTTATTTCAACCGAAGGATCCCAATTCTCATTAATATTCTGTCCTAAATAAACCAAACTCTTGACTCGCTCAATCTGATGTCCATCGACTAAAAGGACTTGTGACAATGCTGGTTTTCGCGATATTATCATATATTTTGTTTTCTTAATGTTGAGGTCAAGGCCATATTGTTTACTCTTTTGATACACCATAGTAACAATCTCTTTAAGTCCTTCGAAACTATTTGCAATCAATACAGTATCATCTGCGTACCGTATATTATTAATATAATTACCATTGACCTTAATACCTTGTTGAATGCCATCAAGTGCCTCAGAGAAAATCTGTTCTGCATAGATATTATAAAGAAGCGGTGAAAGAATGCATCCTTGTCTCACACCACGCATTATTTCCACTGATCTCGATATATGTCCATCAATTCTGATACTAGCCTTTTGACCCCAGTATAAGTTAATGATGATCCGAATGTCTTTCTCATCTATTCCTGAGTTCTTGAGTGCATTATACAACTTATCATGCTGACAACGGTCAAAGGCTTTTGCATAGTCCAGAAAACATGCATATACATCCTGATTTACCTCACGGCATCTCTGGAAAAGAACTTGAAGCGCTAATAATGCCTCACGAGTTCCTAGACCGTTGCGGAACCCAAACTGCGTGTCACTAATATTCATCTCGCATTTCCTGTATATGCGGTTATGGATAACTTTGAGAAATATCTTGAGCACATGACTCATAAGACTGATTGTCCTGAAGTCACTACATGACTTAGCCATCGGTTTCTTCGGAAGAGCAATAAATGTAGACAAGAGCCAGTCTTCTGGTAATATGCCCGTGTCGTATATCTTGTTATATAAATTAGTGAGCGTCACAATGCTATCATCATCCAAGATCTTCAATAATTCCACTGGAATGTCATCTTGACCAGGAGCCTTACCATTTTTCGCTATCCTAATCGCATATTTCACTTCATCCATGGTGATCATAGGTCCAACAACTGAAGGAATTTCGGGTCGGGAAGGACGATGATCATCATAAAAAAGCTCTTGTATATAGTTCTCCCAAACCTGTAATTTTTCTTCAACTTCAAATACCGTGTTACCTTGACTATCAACTAAGTTGACTGTGTTTCTTTTCCTGTGTCTACCTGAAACTTCTTTGATTTTTTTATGGACCTGGAAAATATCATATTTACTATTAAGTTCTTCAATTTCTTTGCACCTATCTGACATCCAAGCTTCCTTGGCTTGTCTGATCTTATTCTTTATCAATCTATGAATAAACCAATATTCTTCATTATCTCTTCCTTTGACCTCTCTTCGTTTATCCATTAGATTCAATATTTCATCCGTCATCCATGCCTTCCTTTTTTATGTTGTCTCTTGTTCTTAAGAAAATGATCTCCAACCCTCTTCAATGAGGTTTTAAAAGTGTCCCAAAGTTCCAAGGGCTGCATGTCATTTGAATTCAACGTCTTAAGATCAGTGGCAAGAGCAGCAGCCACCTGTGACCTTGTATTTATTTCCCGAAGGGCATCAGTATCATATTTCTTTTGTGTTGTTTTTATCGGAATCTTGTTAAGCCGGACACAAATTTTGCTAATGGGAGGATTGTGGTCAGAAGGAACATCTGCTCCTGGATAGGTTTTTGCAAAAATCACGCTGTTTCTAAATCTGTTTTTAATTAGAATGAAATCAATTTGATTTCATATTATGTTGTCTGGACTATCAGCAGGTGCTTTCCACGTATAAAGTCTCCTGGCAGGAAGCTTAAACCAAGTATTAGCAATGACAAAGTTCTCCTCTCTACAAAACTGCACTAAACGATCCCCTCTGTTGTTTCTTTGTCCGATACCCCACTGGCCCACAATGTGTTCTTCAGAACCTTTCCCAATCTTTGCATTAAAATCTCCCATAACAAGGGTTACATCATGTTCTTTGGTGTCTTTGAGGACGGTCTGAATTTGGGCATAGAATTCCTCAACATCTTCATCGCTTTTGTCTCTAGTAGGGGCATACACTTGAATGAGATTAATGTGGAAAGGTTTACCACGTAACTTTAACATAATTATTCTACTGGAGAATGGTATACAACTGATAACAGCAGACTGCAAACTTTTGTCCACTATAAAACCCACTCCATGCAAATGTCTGGCATCATTATTACCACTGTAATATACCATGCAATCCTCCACATTACAATCTCCTGTCCCCGGCCATCTCATCTCACTTATACCCATTATGGACACATTCATCCTCTTCATCTCATGAATTGTATTGTGAATCTTTCCTGCTTCAAACATACTCCGTACATTCCACGTTCCTATCTTCAGGGCTGACCGGGAGATTCTTCGCACCCTCTGACCACTTAAGGTCTGCCCGGGACTAAGGGCCAATGTAATTGGGTTTTCAGCCATGAAGATTATCCTGGGGAAAAATAATTGAGGTGGTTTCCCGTTGCCTTCCTCAATGCGCAGTAACCACATCACATCCCAACATCCAAGGAAGCCAAGATATGATGCAGCTGTTTGCTGATGCAAGGTCGACAGATCGGTCTTGTATCAACAATAATGATATAGCTGCTGCCACTAGATCATGTCCTCAGTTGATCCGCGGGTGCAAGCACCACTCTCAACAAGAGCCCCTATCAGCCATTGGGACGCGCCGTGTCGGGGTAGAGGAATTCCCCGCCCAGATCCGTCTTCCACAGAGTACAGAAAAGCCCTTACTCAGTTCAGAGCTCTTCCCCCATGGAAGCTGCACCTGGCACGGCGTATTCATATATCATATATATCACACGTTTAATAATTTTCATTAAATGTTTCATACGGCTCGCCATGCGACGAAAGCCATTCCTGCAGTTTTCCTTTTTTCCACGCCGAAGTCGGAATAGCCTCAAATTTACGACTGTGATAAGACCTTCAGGATCACAAGGTCGTCTGGCAAGAGAACATTTATTTGATGATGACATCAGATACTTTCTCCGGGGCCCTATCAATACTATCATATTAGCAGGCGATTTTAACTGTGTTTTAAACCCTCGAGATCAAACCGGCGCTTTCAACAACTGCCGCAGCCTCAAAAGTCTCGTAGACGGATTTAACCTCCATAATGTGTGGGAACTTAAACATGGAACCGACGTCCAATTTACTTTCTAGAATAGACAGGGCATATATAGCACGAGGAATGCGAGATAGCCTGCGTAGTTCCACAGTGTTGTCAGTATACTTCAGTGACCATCACGCACTGTACTTTAAGTATTTAACCTCGTCACAACCACCTATATATGGACACGGCTATTGGAAACTAAACGCATCCTTCCTTCACGACCAAGATGTGCGAAACAAATTTGAAACCCTTTGGATGAAGCTGCGAGGTAAAAGGTCGCAATATCCATATCATATCACTTGGTGGATCGAGGTTGTAAAACCTGCTATAAAAATGTTCTACCAGCGAATTTCCAAACAGCGTGCCTGGGAGAGGATAAGTACTTTAAACTTTTATTATGATGTATTATATGAACTTCAACCAAAACAAGCAAAAGGCGACGATGTCCTTGATGAAATGAAAGAAGTTAAGCATTCAATTTTAAATATTCAGGAAAATTATTTAAAGGGTGCATGTATTCGAGCAAAGATTCCCTCAGTCATAGAAGAAGAACGTTCATCACTGTTCCATATCTTAACGGAAAAGCGTAAAGGACAGCGAAAGACCATTGCTAAACTTCGGGACGAGAATGGCTGCACTCAGTCGAACATGGATGATATCCTTCAAATTGGTGCAAAGTATTTCACACCATTTTTCGCCGACGTCCAACAATATACTGAGCAAACCGATGGGAGCTTACATCAAAACCTACCCAGACTGACCGCAGAGGATGGATCGATGCTGGTAAGTGATATTACCACGGCGGAGATTTTCACAGCATTAAGCCAAACTCAACGTCACCGCTCTCCTGGTCCTGATGGAATACCATATGAATTTTATCAATTAATGTGGAATATACTAGGAGTTGATCTCCTTCAAATTTACCAGGAGATTATGGGAAACCCACTAATCATAACTGAAAAATTTACTGCTGGAATTATTATTTTAATTCCGAATATCAGAAGACCACTTGGAATGGAGGATTTCAGACCTATCACACTTCTCAATACAGATTACAAAATCTTTACAAATCTCATAGCATCACGAATCAAGCCACAACTGCTACAAATTATAGGGCAGTGGCAATCCTGTGCGACTCCAGGAAACAATGTCATCTCGAACTTGTTGGTGTTAAGCAATATTATTATTCAACATGAGAAAACTTCTTCTAATCTTCCCCCTACGACATTAGCCAGTCTCGATTTTCAAAAGGCCTTTGATATAATAAAATTTTCATATCTATGGTCTACAATTCAAACGTTCGGGTTTCCTATCGGGTTGATTAAATGCATTACATGACTGTACAGAACAGCACAATCTAGCTAGAGTAATCATTAATGGACATGTCACATCGAAAATACCCATCCGTAAATCTGTTCTATGATCCTGTTCGCCATAACACTGGAACCCTTTCTCCGGAGGATAAACCAGAATATAACAGATCTGACGATCAATGAGAAGAAAGTGGCAGTAAGAGCAAATGCCGATTATGTATGTATTGTTCTCACAGAGGAAAACGATGAAGACCGTATGCTGACTATCATGAGCGAGTTTCAGCAGACATCTGGATCCCAAGTCAATCCATCAAAGTCTCGAATGATGTTGCTTGGGCAACATCCGTTACCCACACCTACTCGATTTTGTGCAAAAGTTGAAGATTTTGGGATTTTTTTTTCATAACAAATTTCAAGATATGATTAGTGAAAACTGGGCGATGGTAATCAATAAAGTGAGGCATACCTTATTCCAGCAACATACAAGGTCCCTCAATCTCATACAGAAAGTACGGCACATTAATGTGTTTGCTTTATCCAAAATATGGTATCTCGCACAATTCTTACCTGCAACGAAACAAATTAGCCAACGTTTAGAATTGTGTATCGGTCACTACCTCTGGAGAGGATCGCTGTACAGAGTCACCCGTGATCAATTGTACTTACCAAATCTCCAAGGAGGCCTCAAGCTAACCTGTGTTGGTATGAAATGTAAAGCCCTCTTAGGACGCACCATCCTCCGATCAATGTCAGGAACGCAGAGTTAAACAGAACTGACTTTTCTTCACCCACCTGCACTTATCGCGATAAATAGGCGGCATAGCCCCATACACCCGGCTTTTTGTGCCGTTATCAATGTAATAGACAGTTTACCTCAGGAGAGGAAAACTCAGGGTGAATTTAATTCGACGAAGAATCTATACACATATTTGCTGAAGGGGCAACAGAAGTCGCTGCCAATAGAACATATATTCACCCAAATACATTGGAGAACGATTTGGTTGAACGCCTCAAATAAATACATCCCAACACAGTGGAGATCCACACTCTACTCAGTGATCAACGACATTGTGCCTACAGCGACTAAACGAATACGTCACAATATGGCTGAGGATGCTCAATGTAGACGATGTGGAGATGTCGATACATTAGTGCATCGAGTGACATCCTACCAAGAGGCTCGAACAGTCTGGACCTGGACGACTGCTATACTGCGGAGAATACATCCGGGGATAGACCACTTACCCGAGGAGCGCATAATGGTTTACGATTTTGAACTTACTGGTTTATAGCGGCAGCAGTGGATTGGAACATAACAGAGCACGAAAGAGGTGGGGGCACCTTAAGGGATTTTGTAAGTTCCATCAGAAAAATACGCTGGACAATGGTTCGAAGCAAATGTGTACATAAGTTTTCAACGCATCTGTTTCAGTTTTGATTGTCGGATGTGTCGGACAAATTTTGAAACAGTACTGATGGGATGTTTCGTTACAAATACTGAAAACTGCCCCTCAAAAACCAACACAACTCGGAAAGATTTGATCCAGTTCAATAAAGATGTTAGATGCAAAGATATACAAAACCACACCAAATGCTTTATTTCGTGCATGATGAAAGCTTTTAACGTGATGGACGACTACGGAAATGTGAACATAGAACAGCAGAAGAAGAAAGCTCGTTTCGATCTACAGTGACGTCATCAGGGCTGGCCTCATAAATGAGCTCAATGGTATGGCTAAGAAGAGCAACGAAGGGTCTGATCCTTGTGAGAGGGCATTCCTATTTATAACTTCAGGTTATAAGACACTAATGGGAAATATGGATATGCAAGAAATGATTACAATGGTTCATAACATGAGTGGAGAACTTCTGGTGAACTCTTTAAGTGAACTTTTTATGAAAAGTGACTAATATTTTATTTCATTTAGAGATGTAAAATTAATGATACATACCGTAGGTCAATTGTTTACCAATAAATAAAAATTCGAAAAAAAAAAAAAAAAAAAAAAAAAAAAAGATTTGGCTGGCAGGTTAGGTAGCACTTGGTGTTCGAAATAATTTTCGTACGTTTCACTATTTCATCACGCGCGTCTGCGGTATTCTTTCTGCACAGAAATACTAACTGCGCGTTGGGTACAAATCCATTTTCATTTCCTGTGTGGTCTATTGCAAACCACGGACCTCGTGCAGTAGGAGCCTTGAGGCCTGTCGAAAGTCCCGCCAGAAACGCTTGCTTTGGTGTTGTTATTGTCTTGTCTTGCCATATCTTCTCAATTATTGCAGTCCCGGTATTGACCCTTGATTCATCACTATACACCACATTCCGCCCTTCATCTCTGTACTTTTTATTTTGTCACAAGATAATCATGACGCCATATCACTAAATCACTCCTCTCCACCATTATGGCTTTATTTCCTCTTCTCGCGTGCTCAAATCCCATGCCCTTAAGCAGCGAATGGAAACAGATTTTTAGCCTATTTTCATTTATGAAAAAAATAGACTTATAAGATCACCTCTTGTCCGTGTGTCTGTCTGTGTGTGCGTGTGTGTGATGGATTTTTGTGCCCCCCCCCTAATAACTTCTAAACGGCTGGAGGGATTTCAATGAAACTCGGTACGTCTCACCAATCCAACATGGCGGCTGTGAGAAATATTTCACCAGCATTCAATATCTCCGAAACTATTACCGATATCACCCTTGAATTTTGTACAGTGATAAAGGGAACTACTAGAAGTTCACCTATGTGACTTTGGAAAACCAGGTAACTACAAAACCAACTTGGCAGCAAAGCGAATTTGCGACATTTAAATAGAAGTTTCTCGCGATTTAACCAACCAAACGCAATGAAACTTGGTACAGTATAAGTTTATACACATTGTAATGCACCGACATCTAACTTCGTTCAATTGTTTATATAACCTCAAGATGGCGGCTGTGCTAAATATTTCACCGGCATTCTATATCTCTGAAACTATTACCGGTATCACCATGAAATTTTGTACGGAGATACAGGGCACAACTGGAGGTTTATCTATGAGACTTTCAAAAATCGGTTAACTACAAAACGAACATGGCGGCCAAGCAAAGTTGAAAGTTTTAAATAGACTTTTCTCGCGATTTAATGATCCAAACGCAATGAAACTTGGTACAGCAAATGTTTATGCACATTGTAATGCACTGGTATCTAATTTAGTTCAATTGTTTATATAACCTCAAGATGGCGGCTGTGCGAATTTCGAAAATTAAGTTTCTATTTCTTGTGTTCTAATCATGCGATCGAAATCAACATTTGCATAATGAACGTACACAATAACTATCATCTAATAGTACATAACTCTATGGCCTACATATATTAAAATTCATTATGGCGACCATCTGAAATATTTAGACGGTTCTCAATATTTATTAATCTACTACAGCAATCAAACTGAAATTTTGTAAGTGTATAGAGGCTATAAGCATAAGTTCACCTATGGAAAGTTCAATAACCTGGCGAGCACAAATCCAACATGGCAGCGACGCGAAATTTAAATATTAAAATTGACGTTTCTTACGTTTTAACCATCCGAGCGCAGTGAAACTTGATACGGTATATGCTTATGCAAATTTTAATCGACTGGCATCTAATTCATTTAAATTATTCTCATAACTACAAGATGGCGGCTGAGCGAAACTTTAAAATCCCGCTTTTATTTCTTGTCTCCTAATCATGCGTTTGAAGTTTGAATAAAACACCTACACAATAATCTTCATGTAACAGTACATAAATCTAAGGCCTATAATATAAAAATCCAACATGGTGACCATCCAAAATATTTAGACGGTTCTCAATATCTACGAATCTATTACAGCAATCAAGCTGACAATTGGTATATTGATAGAGGCAATTGATATTAGTAGGATATATGAAAATAGGCTATTTGGTTCTTCACGGAACTACTTGTTTAAAATCTGGTAGGTCGGAATCGGAGTTAACTGCAGGCAGGATTGAATGTAAAGTTGGTGGTTGGTTTCGAAAGTAAAATTTGTGGATTTTGCAATGGATGCTGCTCCTCACAAAGTTATTGTACTGTATATAACATTCCTGCTATTCTTGCGAAGTGTATTATTACTTAGCCTCTTTTAGCATGGCGACAGCACTGGACCTTGTGCACTCTCTCTATGTATTTTAAAAACGGTAGTCTTTGATATTCCTGTGTCCAGAGCAGTTTCACTCACTAAATTATTTATACTTTCGTTAGGTTTAACATTCTTAAAATAACTGAACACATTAATTGCGACCTGTTTTTCCATTATTCTGAGCACTTGACCACGCTTTGTTTTCACAAAACTATCCATTGTTGTACGTGAAATAAGTAAAATATAACACGTTAAATATAATAGAACTTCTGCACACACACTCAAGATAGAGACAGCCGAACTACTGAAATACTAGCTCGGAGGGCACTGTAATAAAGCTGTGAGCAGCAAGCTGCACCCCACGCTGTCCTTCGAAACTTCTTTCATATAATGCCCGTCAATGAACAGCCCGGCCTGTGTAAACAATTACACTCTAGGTATGCAGGTAGAAAACTTCTTCCAACTTTCCTCTACAACTCTCAAACTGACATGACATGGTTATCTTTAAATATAGAAAAGTTGGCAGCATATGAACCTTTTCGATGCTATTCGATTATGAGCGAATATTCAGAAGTTTTACCTACCGTACATGAACATTTTAACTCTTATAGAGTGCCGGGGAGCTCGATAGCGCTCCTCTATATGCTAGCTAAAAGTGCCAGGAGCGCGATCGCGCTCCGTGTTGCAACTGTCCAAATAAGTTGTAATAGTTAGCAAATAATATGACAGATGGCAGCTCCAGTCGGTACCGCACTGTGGAAAAAACTACGTAGTTTCTAAATCTACCACTAGAATCTCTGTGTGGTGTGTTGTGTTTATGTTACGAATTTTTTATTTTCAGTTGTTTGGCGCCTACCGCAGTCCATGTGTTTGTAATAATGGCGACTAGTTCTCGTGTTGTGTTTGAAAATGATGATGATTTGGTAGAGTATGTTAACTCACTGCGTGATGATTCTGATTATGTCGAATCAGGCGATGATTCAGATTATGCTGAGAGTGATAATGATGCCGGTAATAATTCAAATAATAACGGCAGAGATGATGTAAACAAACCTACTCGTGCGACAGTGGTTCATGAAATTTCTGATTCAGACAGTAATGATAGTGACGGGAATAATGCCAGAGTTGACGGAGATAATAACGATGATGACCAGGTTCCCGATTTCGGTGAAATTAATCTGATCACGACGTCCAATTTCAACCCTCTCTTGTATTTCTCCAGACGCCTGGCCCTAAACGTACATATAACAGGTGTGAGTGGTGATCAGGAAAAGTTGTTTTTTGGAAGAACTATCTATCTCAAGATAGTGATATTTTGTAAAGTGGTAAACAATAAGACAATGTGCACAGAAATATAAAAATTTAGGTGAGTACAATCAAAATACTAGGAAGTATAGAGATCCAAATTTGATTTGTTTATTTTTTTTCAAAATTGCATGAGAAATTTTTTTTTTTTTACTTGGCACTGTGAATTATTTTTATGATATTATTACAATGAGTAAAGAAAGGCATCACTTAGATACAAGGAGGTGTAAACTACAGTGAAATATCTTGAAAAGTGAGGGTAGTACATGTTATTTTCTTCAGTGCTGCATAATACTGTAACGATTCGTGCAGTTGCCGTCGGCCACCGCCCCTTTCTCCTCCTGTCAAGTGGGCGGGGTGTATGGAGAACGCTGGGCATCCAATTAGGCCAAGGCTAATTAGGGTAGCCCCTCCCCAAGGCCACCACCAATGCAATAACGCTACGAATCAGGTAGACTATTGACGCAAGGTTTCCAGACTGTTCTGCTTCTAGAGACTACTGGATGCGACAAGAAGGTCCCGAACAAAGTACTGGGAGGAGCTAAAGAGTTTGGGAAACCAACCACGAGGACATACTCGACGCTACTGGAAGGGGCAACGCCGAGAACATTCGAGACCAGGAGCTGGATTGATTATATACCAGTAAGGTGCGACGAGCAGTCAGTCCTGGACGAGTCTCCGCTAAGGAGTGTGCCGAGTGACCTGTGAAGATAAATGTGGAAATAAATAATGTAAATAGTGACTGCAAGAGGAACTGACTTGTAGAGATCAGTATACATAAATAGTGACTTGTAGCTGTGTAAAGTGCAACTCGGTGTAAGTGTGTGTGTGTGTGTGGAAGTAAGTAGGCTTAATTTGATTTAGTGTAAATAACATTATTGTAAATAAAGTATTAGTGCATTATAAGCCTGACCTATTTTTACGAACCCCGAAAACGTTACAATTGGTGTCAGATGTGAGGGTCAGGTTATGCGTGCGTGCTTCTGTATGAAACAGTGCGTACTTTTGAAAAGGCCTACTTTAAGGAAGTGTGTACGATAGTTAATTATTAGTGACTGTCTTGTGTGTACCATCTGGAAGCCTGGTTAATCGTGTGCTGACTGTCCGTGTGTCTCGCATTTTGTACTGTAAAATGGCGACAAGGAAAGTAAAACTTTCAGCACTGAAGGTTTCGGAATTACGGCAGGAATTGGAAGAAAGAGAAGCTGATGCCACGGGAACAAAGTCTACGCTACAAGTGCGATTACGTCAGTTACTGCTGGACGGGGGTAAGGACCCAGATATATTCCTTTTTGAGCTTCCTTGCGGCATAGGCCAGGTGGTGGAAATTTTGGAAAAGAAAATGATGGACAATGTGGAAAATTTAGAAAAGAAAATAGTAGAAAACTCCAAAATTATGGAAAGGAATATAATGGAAAATAATGCCAATCTTGAGAGGAAACTTCGAGAAGTAACACTCACTACGGAAACGAAGCTGAGGGAGGAATTTCAAGAGTCGCTGCGGAAGTTGGAGGACGAGCTTGCGAGCGCCCTGCTTCAAAATAAGGACAAGCAACGAAACGAAACCATTGCCGCTGCTGAACCATCGGAAGGTAAGGAGAGTTTACATGTTCCGCTGCTGGGCGGACTGACTTGCCAATAGATCGTGCACCCGTTCCCGCAGTTGGGCGTTCTGAACTGCCAACATTCGATGGGAAATCTGCATGGGAAGAATACTTCACCTTGTTTGAGACCGCCGCCATGATAAATGGGTGGTCAGAGGCCACGAAAGCTGCAATGATGAGCTTGTCGCTGCACGGAGAGGCCCTACGAGTCCTACAAGCTGTTACCTTATCGGAGAGACAGAACTACGACGTTCTCGTTCAAAAACTGGAAATGCGGTTCGGAAATCGACATATGGAGCAGCTATATCGCTCCCAGTTAAGAAATCGCTGCCAAAGACCTAACGAGAGCCTACAGGAGTTTGAAGCAGACATAGCCCGTCTTGTTAGGAGCGCCTACCCAACAGTGCCCAACGACGTTTACGAGAGTCTTGCTACCGAGAAGTTTTTCGACGGGCTCCGCGAGACCGAGACACAGCGGGCTGTGAGGCTGGCGCGCCCGGAAACGTTGAATGATGCTTTGACCCTAGCCCTTGAGTTCGAAGCTGTTCAACAATCCGTGAGCAGCCAGGCGCGCATCCGAGCTCTGGAGGGAGACAAGGAGTTCCAACCTGTGCCTTCCATAGAAGAAATCGTGGAGAAAGTTCTTCAAGCCTTGCAGACCAAGAAGAAACGGACGAGGTGCTGGGGCTGCGGGGAGGTTGGGCACCTCAGAGATCGATGCCCTAAACTTACGAATAACGACTACCAGCGAGGGAAACTAACGAGGGTTGATGGAAAGGGGCGACTGTCAACCCGCGCCAACACCAGGAATGCCCCAACTTCTGCTATCGTCGCGTCTCTGGGTCGTCAAGCCAACTCAATTGTTGTCAGTGGCCATGTGGATGGAGAACCCCGAGACCAACTGTTGGACACAGGGGCCACAATGAACATCATCCGACCAGGCATCGTGAGAAGAGCAATAACACCCACAAGATGGACACTGCGAACAGCAACGGGGGAGCCAGCCAACGTTCGAGGGGAGGCAGTCGTCGACTTCATCATCGGTGATACCCAGTTTCGCCATCGTGTCTTGATCGCTGAGGTGGAAGAGGACGTTATTCTTGGGATGGACATCATGACTAAGTACAAATTCGGACTAGACTTGGGAAGCGGAATTTTGAGAGTCGGAAACGAGGAGGTAGTGCTGCAGAAGAGGAACGCCGCGTCGGTACGGGTGATAGCAGCGATAGACATGGTACTGCCAGGACGTAGTGAAGTAATGATAGAAGGGAAGCTGGACGGTGAAATTCCTGAAGGTTGTGTCGTAATGGTAGGGCCTACGTTTGGCGAAGACGAAACTGGACATGGAATGCTGGTAGCCAAAGCTTTGGTTCGTGCAGGGGCGAAGATTCCTTTGCGGGTAATGAACCTTCATGATCGCCCAATAACCGTTCGGGAAGGAACCAGCTTGGGACTATGTTCGTCTGTGTCCTCCGTCGTACGCCAAGTGCGAAGAGCTGCCTCCTCATCCGGTATACATTCAGTGTGGCTTGACAGTCTTATCGAGGCGGCGTGTCAAGAGCTAAATCCTGAGCAGAGCCGAGAGGTAAGGGAACTTCTCAAACGTCATAAAGATGCCCTCCAGGATGGGACTGGTAATGGAAGAACGAACGTGGTGCAACATCGCATCGATATGGGTGACTCAAGACCTATTCGCCAGACGCCCAGAAGATTGCCACTAGCCAAGCGAGAGGAAGCCGAGCGAATAATAAGCGATATGGCTCGCGATGGGGTGATTGAACCTTCAAGCAGCCCCTGGGCCTCGCCAGTGGTTCTGGTGAAGAAGAAAGATGGATCTACGCGGTTTTGCGTAGACTACCGCCAGCTGAACAATGTGACGAAAAAGGACAGTTATCCTCTACCACGCATCGATGACACCCTGGACACCTTGGGTGGGAGCACGATCTTCTCCACTTTGGACCTCAAGAGTGGCTACTGGCAGGTCGGGTTGGACCCCAACGACAAGGAGAAGACCGCCTTTACGATTGGTTCGGGACTGTGGAACTTCACAGTTATGCCGTTCGGACTCTGTAACGCCCCTGCTACGTTTGAACGTTTGATGGAGCGAGTTTTAAAAGGGCTGTCTTGGGAAACCTGCTTGGTCTACTTGGATGACATCATCGTTCTCGGGAGGACGTTTCAAGACCACCTAAAGAATTTGGAGCAGGTGTTCTTACGTCTAAAACAAGCCAAGCTGAAGCTCAACCCCAAGAAGTGCTTCCTCTTTCGGAAAAAGTTAATTACCTGGGCCACGTTGTTTCCGGAGAGGGGGTTGCCGCAGATCCGGAGAAGATAAACGCGGTGAAGAAGTGGCCAATACCGAAGGATACGCGCGAAGTTAGGAGTTTCCTCGGACTATGCACCTATTACCGTCGATTCGTGCCAGGATTTGCTAATCTCGTGAAGCCTCTGACTCGACTTACCGAAGACGGCCGGAGATTTGTGTGGGACACAACCTGTCAACAGGCTTTCGAACAACTGATGGAGGTACTGACCAATGCTCCTATCCTGAGTTACCCACAACCGGAAGGACTGTTCGTTTTGGACACCGATGCCAGCAATGTAGGCATCGGTAGCGTGCTCTCCCAACTGCAAGGTGGGCAGGAAAGAGTGATAGCTTACTTCAGCAAGGTTCTTTCTAAACCGGAGAGGAACTACTGCGTGACTAGAAGGGAATTGCTTGCTGTAGTGAAGTCGGTGGAGCAATTCCACAAGTACCTCTACGGGAGGAAGTTCGTTCTACGGACTGATCATGCAGCACTTACGTGGCTTCTGAGTTTCAAGAACCCGGAGGGACAGGTAGCCAGGTGGATCGAAAGGCTCGAGGAGTACGACTTCGGCTCTGAACACAGGGCTGGTCTTAAACACAGAAATGCTGATGCTCTATCTAGGAGACCGTGCGCGCAAGACTGCAAGCACTGCAATCGGATAGAAGACAAAATTGCAGCGGTAAGAAGAAGTACTGTGACTGACGACCACTGGCAGGATGAGGAAATCCGTAAGGACCAAGAAAACGATCCGGACTTAAAACACCTACTGCGTTGGAAGAAGTCTGAGGAACGACCGACCTGGGAAGAGGTAGCTCCCTTCTCGCGCTCTGTAAAAGCCTACTGGGCTCAGTGGAATTCCGTGATTTTGGAAAACGGGGTTCTAAAGAGGGTACTGGAGAATGAGAATGGGACTCAGGAGAGGCTACAGCTTATTGTTCCACGAAACAGGGTATCCGAGATAGTGCAGTTGCTGCATGATGGAACGTCCGGAGGGCACCTTGGAGTTCGGAAAACAATAGAGAAAATCCGAGAGCGGTTTTACTGGTTCAATTGCTCCAACGACGTTCGTGAATGGTGTAGAAAGTGCGTGGTTTGTGCCACTGCGAACGGGCCACAGAAGAAGAGAAGAGCAGCGATGAGACAGTACAATGTTGGTGCACCGTTCGAACGGATCGCCATCGATGTAGCGGGCCCCTTCCCCACGACTGAGAGTGTAAATAAATACATCTTGGTAGCAATAGATTACTTCAGCAAGTGGGTAGAGGCATATGCATTGCCCAGTCAAGAGGCGGTGGTGGTTGCCGAGACACTAGTAAGGGAGCTGGTGAGCCGATTTAGTGTACCTTTGGAATTGCATTCCGACCAGGGGCGAAATTTCGAGTCGTAGGTGTTCCAGGAATTGTGCCAGATTCTCGGGATCCGGAAAACGAGAACAACTGCCCTGCATCCACAGTCCGACGGCATGGTGGAGCGCATGAACAGAACAATGGAGAAATACCTGTCCAAGATTGTATCCGACCACCAGCGGGACTGGGACAAGTTTCTCCACTTGTTTCTACTGGCATACCGTTCTTCTATACATGAGACCACAGGCCAAACGCCAGCTAATGTGCTGTTTGGCCGAGAGCTGCGGTTGCCGTGTGACCTGACGTTCGGCTGCAAACCTAAGCATGACGTTGGCGAGGACTACATCTCCGACCTCCGTCGCAGGATGAATGACATTCACGACCGAGTTCGCGCAAACATCCAGAATGCGCGCGACCGGATGAAGGAGCGTTACGACCTAAGAGACGAATCAGGAGGATACCAAGCAGGAGATCTAGTCTGGCTTTTCGACCCAAAAAGGCGGCGAGGGTTCTCTCCGAAGCTACAACGCTCCTGGGACGGACCATATGAGGTACTGAAGAGGATCAACGACGTCGTCTATCGTATCAGGAGAAGACCGAATGGCAAACCCCGAGTGGTCCATTTCAATCGGCTGGCACCGTTCCTGGGCGACAACGATGACGAGGGGCACGTTCAATACGCTCGCATCTGTCGATTGCCAGAAGCAGAACGATCCTTCGAAGAGTTCATGGCTCAATGCCGAATTGGCCGAAAAGTTCGTTATGGCGTCACTACCGAGATTCGACAGGATTTATTCCAAACCGCCAGTGAGTATGCCTTGGCTCACTGTGTGGCTAAGGACCTGAGGATGAGCCAGGAAATCGCCCAGGTGTTCCGGCAGAAATACGGCGGGATTGAAGAGCTTCAGCGCCAAGAGCCTCGTGTCGGGGACGTGTTGTGCTTAACCAGGAACGAGCGATCGCTGTTCTATCTGGTGACGAAAGAACTCTCCCATCTGAAGCCCTCCTATCGTGCCATCTGGGATAGTCTACTTGCTATGCGGGAGCACCTACTGGAGCGAAGCATATCCAAATTAGCTGTACCCAAGTTGGGCTGTGGACCAGATGGGTTGGACTGGAGGATTGTAAGAAGCATGCTAGAGGAAGTCTTTCGACGCACAGGGATTCCGATTCTGGTGTGCTGCTGGCTCCGAATAGACGTGGTGCCTCGGAAAACGGTGGACTGTTACTTCCTCGTCAACTCACGATGCCGTGAAGGACCGAGCTGTCCCTACCGTCACCCTGTGGGAAGTGTCTGCTCCGAGACGGAACAGTGTTAAGGAGGGGGCAGTGTAACGATTCGTGCAGTTGCCGTCGGCCACCGCCCCTTTCTCCTCCTGTCAAGTGGGCGGGGTGTATGGAGAACGCTGGGCAGCCAATTAGGCCAAGGCTAATTAGGGTAGCCCCTCCCCAAGGCCACCACCAATACAATAACGCTACGAATCAGGTAGATATTGACGCAAGGTTTCCAGACTGTTCTGCTTCTAGAGACTACTGGATGCGACAAGAAGGTCCCGAACAAAGTACTGGGAGGAGCTAAAGAGTTCGGGAAACCAACCACGAGGACATACTCGACGCTACTGGAATGGGCAACGCCGAGAACATTCGAGACCAGGAGCTGGATTGGTTATATACCAGTAAGGTGCAACGAGCAGTCAGTCCTGGACGAGTCTCCGCTAAGGAGTGTGCCGAGTGACCTGTGATGATAAATGTGGAAATAAATAATGTAAATTGTGACTGCAAGAGGAACTGACTTGTAGAGATCAGTATACATAAATAGTGACTTGTAGCTGTGTAAAGTGCAACTCGGTGTAAGTGTGTGTGTGTGTGGAAGTAAGTGGGCTTAATTTGATTTAGTGTAAATAACATTATTGTAAATAGAGTATTAGTGCATTATAAGCCTGACCTATTTTTACGAACCCCGAAAACGTTACAATACGCATTTTCTCTCTGGCAATCTTAGCACACATGAACCGGGTGAGTTAGCCGTGGTCGTTACGGCATGACTGTTGGCAGTCGCTCACATCCGGGAGGCGAGGAGGTTCGAATCCCCCCGCCGGCAACCTTGAAGATGGTCTTCTGTGGTTTCCCATCTTCCTTCCAGGCAAATGCCGGGGTTGGTCCCTAACTATAGGCCACAGCCACTACCTTCCAACTCCTCGTCCTTCCATTCCAACTTTCCTCCACAACGTTACTTGTAGCTCACCCATTGGGTGTCCGTCTCGAAGCAGCTACAAAAAACTGGCGAGCCGAACATGTCCTCGGACAGTCCCGGCACTAAAAGCCATACGAAAAAAAAAGCACACATGAAGATAAGGAGGCCGGCACTAAGAGTGTATTGCCAGTATAAAATCTATATATATAAAAGAAAGTCGTGTTAGTTACACTATTTATAACTCAAGAACGGCTGAACCGATTTGGCTGAAAATTGGTGTGGAGGTAGCTTGGAACCAGGAGACGGACATAGCATACGTTTTATCCCGTGACGTGACATAAAACGTCAAAGAGAATACAAATCACTATAAAATGTAACGCAAATGACAGCTAAGGCAAGTCGTTTCCAGGCAACAGTAGCTCTTGACGAGACACGGCCGACTGGATGCGAGTAGCACTCTCCACTACCGGTATAGAAAATGAGGCTCTTAACATGAAATCCCGTTAATTACTCAACGTAATTTTTATAGGGGTACGGTAGTAAATCCAATTTACAATAGATGGCGCGACTAGCTTCAACAAAATGGCGTGCGTTTGTTTCAAGAAAGTCCATCATTCGTTCATATACCATTCATCCCATTGCGATGAAACTTGGGTGAGATGTTCTGTATACTTCAGGTAAGGTTTCTGGCTGAGTAAATCCACGTAACAATAGGTAGCGAACGAGTATATTCAACAAATGAGCGACTACGCGCGAAGCGTTCCAACAAAGTCCCGTATGCGTTCATATTCTATTCGTATGATAGCGATGTAACTTGGGTGAGATGTTGTGTACACTTCAGGGAAGGTTTCTGGATTACTAAATCCACTTTACAATAGGTATCGCACAAGTAGATTAAACAAATGAGCGACGACGCGCGAAGTGTTTCAACATAGTCCCGTATGCGTTCATATACCATTTCTCCGATAGCGACTAAACTTAGGTGAGTTGTTGTGTACACTTCAGGGAAGGTTTCTGGCTTAGTAAATACATGTTATAATAGGTATCGCACAAGTAGATTCAACAAATGAGCGACGGCACGCGAATCGTTTATACAAAGTCCCGTATGCGTTCATATACCATTCATCCGACTGCTATGAAACTTTGGTGAATTGTTGTGCACCCTCCAGGAAAGGTTTCTGACTTAGTATATCCTTTTTACAATACAGTAGGTAGCGCACGAGTAGATTCAACAAATGAGTAACGGCGCGCGTATCATTTATAAAAAGTTCCGTATGCGTTCATATACCATTCATGCGATTGCAATGAAATTTGGTGAAATGTTGTTTCCACTCCCGCGAAGATTTCTGATTTTGTAAATCCATTTTTAATATGGTAGCGCACGAGTAGATTCAACTAATGAGCGGCAGCGCGTGAATCGTTTCAACCAAGTCCCGTATGCGTTCATATACCATTCATCTGATTGTGATAAAACTTTGGTGAGTTGAGTACAGTCCTGCGAAGGTGTATGAATTAGTAAATCCGTTTTTCAATGGGTGGCGCACAAGTAGATTCAACAAATGAGTAACGGCGCGCCGAATCGTTTATACAAAATCCCGTATGCGTTCATATGCCATTCATTCGATTGTGATGAAACTTTGATGAGTTGTTGTGTACACGCCAGGGAAGGTTTTCGAATTAGTAAATCCTTTTTACAATACGTAGCGTACGAGTATATTCAACAAATGGGTGACTGCGCTCGAATCGTTTAAACAAAGTCCCGTATACGTTCATATGCCATTCATTTCATTGCGATGAAACTTTGGTGAGTTGTTGAGCACGCTCCCAGGATTTTTTTTTTGAGATAGTAAATCAATTTTACAATAGTTTAGAGGTGGTTAACGGAAAAAGAAAAAAATATTGGGAATCCAAAAGCACTTCAACAAACAAAGTTACAACGCCAACACTTTCTTTGATTGTCATTGCAACGCATGCCGGGTACAGCTAGTATTTCAATAATGCATCATCAAGACGGCACATTTAGCTACACTTGTGTGGAAAATAGGCACCACAAAGTCAATGCAACATGATATCAGATCGATTTTACTAAAAGGGGGACACAGTTTATCGTTTTTTTTTTAAATATGGATACCGTATCTAATTTTTCTAGCATTTCTGGTAGTTCTAATATTGGACAAAAACGATCGGCAAAACATATTTCTACCCGAATGTGCTGTTTTTTGGACAAATAAATATTTCGACTGAATGGCAACAGAGGATTGCTAGAAAATGACAGCGTCATACATGTTTCACGTGCAACAGAAAAAGAGAAGAATATCCCTATCTAACCAGTGCTTCATTGTAAACGTTGGATGCCTTATAGTAGTGGTTTTTCATGATTCTTAATTTCTATTCTAGGCAAATGCTGGGATGGTTCCTAACTTAAGGCCACCTCCAACACAATCCTCGCCTCAATCAGTGTTACACAGACTACCACAGACACCACAGTAACACAGTTTATCATACAAATTCTACAAACACTTAACCTTCCGACACTCGCGCCAGTAAGAGATACAGCGTTACGGTACTCGCGCGGACTACATATGTAGCCCAAAAAAATTAATCGATCTGATGGACTCGTACACGTTATTTTTGGTGTTCAGTTTTAATAATATGTTAAATAGTAGTATATAGAAGTATTCTAAGCTAAATCTGTGGATTTTATGTAGGCTTTTGTTTTCATAAGGAGAGAAAATACAAACCTAAGAAGAAAATTCAATTTTATCGTACATCTTCGGTAAAACTGTAACAGAAATAATACTAATGGAACTATAACTGTTATATTATTTTTAAGTAAACCTAGGTTGGTTGGTTCCTCAGTTTAGGGGATGCGACAACGCGGTCATGTAGCCCCGTGTACTATGGGTGTGTGTAGAATCTGTCTGATAACCGGTGTTAATTGTGAAGGCTGTATTAGTGTGTGCATCTGTTTTTTAATTCAAGTAAGGACTGCAACTTTGAATTTTTCAACTAGTTCCTAATTTTGCCGCCAAACTCCACCGTCAACGACTACTAGGCCTAGTTCAGAACGTAGCTACTAGACGCCATCGCAGTCGGCTCTTGGCAACGAACGTAGAAACCTAAGAGCGTTGTTTACATTCCTAACCTATACAATTTAGCTTCACACAGGTGTAATTAGTGGAATGTTCTTTCACATGCCATAAATCTATGACATGCGACAGCCGGCTTTACTTCCCCTCCGAAGGAAGACATACTGAGGGATTTTTAACGCTCTTAAAAATCCGACGGATTCAGCCGGGTTTGAACCCGCTATCTTGGGCATAGAAGCTCAGCATGCTACCAACTACGCCATCGAAGCCGCCTAAATATGTAAACCTAAATACTTACATTAGTGTACATTTGAATTGGAATTAAATATAGGGTACTAGGTTAGATAATTTCCTTAGAAATATTTTCAGTTATTTTTTTCTCCAATTCTTGAAATTCATTTTTGCCCTTTTGGCTACAATCTATAGGCCAGGAAATACTGTACATATGCATGCTCACACACATTTGTCACCCAAGCATTCAATGCAAATAGACACAATGATTCGAGAAGATGTTTATTGCACTTTGCGCATCTAGGCCTATTCCTTGTTGATTTATCCCTCCCTCATCCACACAAGAAGCAACAGCCTACTTTATTTCCAACACTCAACCTATCACATCTTTCATCTAAACACTGACTGATTTGAAAGTCATCTCCATGGCCACCTTCTGTGAGACAACGTTTCCTTTGCACGCTCAATTCTGAAACAGCGATGCTCGCGCGGGCTACTATTGTAGCCCAGATGACTTCTAATGTATCTGGTGTCAGTTTGGTGCAATTAGTTTAGTCGGAAACACACCCGTCTGTTAAATACAGCGTCAAAAGGCAGCTACAGAGATTCTCAACATTCCTAGCAAAGAATATACTCTGCGCTACAACAAAATAAATCACTGTGCTACACCTGTAGCCCGCGCGAGTATCCGAGGGTTAAGTAGGCTACACAAGGCTGACATAACCACAATGTCCAAGCCCAAAAATGAAACAACAAGAACAAAATTTGCTAAATCTTATAAGACCGATCAGATTAACACTTCAGTAAAGACCAACAGAGTTATGACCCAAAATGCAAGTTCCTTAGCTGGCAAGGGTTTAAAGCAGGCGCGGCTGGTGATGAAAGGCTCTTAGGCGGTGCCTCCCTTGAAAGATTCCATAAATATACATATTTAATTGAGGAATTTATAATTTATATTGATTGGAAACATTTATAAATTTCACTCAATCCATTCAGTCACGAGTAAGTATATTTGGAACTGTTGATAAAGAATGTTTTTCAGATGGATAGTAGCGCTGTTAGGCTGCGCCTTAGATGTCCTATTCCTTCCTATGTAACAGGGTTGGGGAGCGTGGTTATGAAAGCTCCATTCGTTTCAATTGTATCGCTGAAGGCTCAAGCGACTACAGCCTAAGCCAGGCTTGCCAACGACGACAGGATGTTCTAATTCTGTGGAATGCATTCAAAGTTGTTCAAGGAGCCTCAAACCACTCTCATGAAAGTGTATACTTTCCCTCTTTCACTCTCCGAATGATTAATAATAATTGACAAGTTACCAGAAACAGTTAGATGATTAATAAGTGATATTCATTATTGAGAACTCATGTGGTATCCCTTAAAGTGTAATAACTAAAATATTTCCGGCAGATAGCACCATGAGGTGGCAAGGGTTAGCAGAACCATCTACCGAGACTTAACGGAAGTATTCTGTTTAAAATCTGCCGCCATACAATCCATACATCCTCCTTGGTTCATGCTGTGTCTTTGTAAACAAGTGTTCGCGCGTTAAAATCGTTGGTGTAACTTAATTAGTTCATTAATTATGTTGTTTGTCAGTGGCAAGTCTTAATTTGCGTGTTATGGGCTACAGTTGGGATTGCCAGATTTCAAGAATGGAAAAACGGAACACACGTCGAAAAACATTGCATTTTTTAAATCAAGGTCGTCAAACGTTGTAATAAATAATACACATATGTATTAAATAAGCATTACATAATCAAGTACACAATATTACAACTAGATATTGCTGACATATCATATAGGCCTATGACACCAGCAACTTACAAATGCTTTTCATTTGAACGACACTTTGCAAGGATTTTTCATTTGTACCTAAGTACCTTTCTGATAAAATTCAGTACAATTTTCGTCATAATTGTGATATGTGAACAATTCTTGTTTTATCAAACTAATGGAGCTTCTGTTTGTATAACTCTCCATTTGATATTCATGATAGAAAAAACTCTCCCTGTAAAAGCATTGGAGGCGAAAATGCTGAGTATTAACTTCACAAGGACTATGATACCCTTAATTTTGTTGCCCCTAATAAATCTATAACATTGTATCCATCCATCTAACACAGACATTTTTATCTTTCAAACTTGCACCTGTATCACCAGAAAACAAGCAGATATTACAATCAATTCTGGCCGCGGTGGCCGAGAGCGCTAACGCGCTATCTCGTGTCTCGCTGGCATCGGGAGAGCGTGGGTTCGATTCCCATCTCGGCCGTCCTGAAAATGGTTTTCGTGGTTTCCCATTTTCACTACCAGGCAAATGCCGGGACGGTTCCTTTCAATAGGTCCACGGCCGATTTCCTTTCATAATCCCTTCCCGCCCGTCCTGAACGAAAAATACATGGCCATTGGCTGCATTAATAAAATTAAATTACAATCAATTCTGAGGCGGGGCATTTAAAAATTGTTGCAAAATTGAATATATTATCAAATTAACCAAAAAACGGAATATTTGGCGTTCCGTTATAGATTAAAACGGAACGCGGAACAAAACAAAACAAAAAACGGAATATTTCCGGGTAATACGGAACGTCTGGCAACCCTAGCTACAGCAGTGGTAAGTGTATGTCTACAAGACAATGAATTCAGTTAGTAGCGTATTGGGCAAAAACCTCGACCACGAAACTAGGCTGATTGTGAAGGGTAACAGGTGATGCAAGGCGGTGTTTCTCTACCCTAAAACGAGTGAAAACATGTTTACGAAACACAATGAAGGAAGGCCGACTGTGAACTTGTAATGTGTTCCACAGAACAGGAATTGTTGGAGTCACCGAACTTCAATGAGCTTATCATTGACCACTTTGCAGCGCTATGAATTAAGGTAGGTCATGTGTTTATATAAAGTAATAGGAAGTAGCTTCACTACTCTTAGTATCTACAATTGTGTTACCGGTATTTGTTTCCATTTATCCCTCAAGATCGGGTTCACTTTCGGACTACGTTACAGATCAATTCCCTTACAGTTCCAGCTAGTAGGCACAGTGTTTTCTAAGTAAATTGCGCTTGTTTGGTAGTGTACAAACGTGAAACAGACTCATCTGATCGGGACTAATTAGAATGGGGAGTAGGTTAAATTGGAAAAGGAATGCATTGCCTGTTCCTGAAATTTGAAACTAGGTAAGTAAATCCATTTTATTAAAAAAAAAAGCTTCATAAAATAACATAATGGTGCCAATCTGTTTGTCAACAAGAAGTCTGTTCCGAGCTCCCCCACCTTTCACAGTGAAATTAAAAATCCTGCAGCCGTGTATGTGGGTGTCGTATAATGCGTTATACCAGCATTTTGCCACTAAGTGCTGAACCTTCCCCAGCTCCAACACCACCAGCCGCGGCTGGTTTAAAGCGAAACAAATTCATGTGCATTATCAATCCAATGTACTCGTACTGTGTTGACCGACTGAAATCGGACAAATTCTACTTACGCCCAAGTACACGAGGCTGAAATAACCTCGACGTTCAAGCCAATATTAGATAAGTTAACAAAGAAAAGATGGCTTCTGAAACTTATATTTTAATGGAACTAATATGATCTGTAATTCAGTATTGGTCTGGAATAATACAAAGATCATAAGCAAAATACATTATGAATGTTTCTGAGTACGGATTTTGAATCTTTTTTATTTGTATCAAACCTTGCTACTGTTAAGGAAACTTAACTCATATGTTATTCCTTTAGCTGCTGGAGTCACTTACATGCCGACTCAATGAGAGCTATTCAATGCAAGAGAAATTGGCTACAGACAACGCTGAGCTAGAGAGGGGAAGGTAAGGAACTTCCTGTTTACTCCAAGATTTACTTGCAATTTAATATCAATTTAATTGAGATTTGTTCTTTTATTTAGAGATATAGCTATCGCTCTCTTTCATTATAGCACATGTAAAGTCAGTTGGAAAACCTGTGTTGATTTGATGCCTTTACTGACTTTTGTGTTTGTAAATTTGGCTAGAATTGCATAGGGATTGGGTGTGGTCTTGAAAAAGGCACCATACCAACATTTAATCGAATTTAACACATGAAAAACTATTTCAAGAATGATTAATGGTGTGGTTGGGATCCTTCTATCATCCAAATCCAGGATAGTGGTCACTTTGGAAGGTGTATTAATTCACTGAGCTATTATGGTCTGTAATTCGTTAGCCTATTGGTCATGAATAATAGAAATATCATAATATTGTATTATGAATATCATGCTTACAATTGGCTTTCTTAAACTCTTGATAACCTTGGAGTATGTTAGGGGTATCCAGGATACTTGGAACATGGATAATTAGAACATTCCCACTAAATACCATGTATGTAGGGAAATAAAATTGAAATGGAATTACTGTATATTGTTCTAAATCTGTATTGATATTGCAATTTTCAGTTGCTTGGCACAACATACTGTAATCCCAATTACTGGGACTTGCGATAAAATAACAAGCAGTATAAAGCCGTCGTACTATCCTATTTAAGAACTCCAACACAATTTTTGATCAGATGGAAATCACGCTCAAGGACTTTGAGTGTCAATAATATTGCTCAATATAACAATGACCTTCCAGCGGGTTGCACACAATACAATGCGAGCAAAGGTACGATCGCTTAATAACCAATTGTGATCCCGAGCAACGCCGGGCATAACAGCTAGTCAAATATAAATTTAAGCATTAGGAAGTCAGATTTGAATGCCTATGTCTGGAGCGTGGCACTCTCTGGAAGTGAAACTTGGACTGTTGGTGCAGCAGAAAAGAGTATAATAGAAGCATTTGAAATGTGGTGTTACAGGAGAATGATGAAGATTAGACGGGTAGATGAAGTGGTATTAAGACAAGTGGGAGAGGAGAGATGTGTCTAGCGACTGTTAATTAAGAGAAGAGATAGGTTGGTAGGACACATACTAAGACACCCAGTAATAGCAAACTTAGTTATGGAAGGAAGAGAAGAGGAAAAGAACTGTAGGGGTAGACCAAGGTTAGAATATGTTTGATGAAATAGCAGCTTATGACAAATAACAACGATCGATGCACTGTAAAACTTGAGTGCTTTTATTCGAAGTTGAATACAGTAGCCTACGTTATGACATAAAACATGTGCTCTCAGCCCAACACAGACGTGGGAGATGAAGAAGATAGGTAGAGATGGTAGAGTTTGTTTCCAAAGAGTGTGGGTAGGTTTCCGCTAAGAATTAACCTTACCCACAAGGGAAGATGAATAAAGAAGTAAAGGGAACTGGGTTTCGGACAGAGGAACAAGTGTGGATAATAGGACGAAAGTCAACATCAAATACCAATAATTTTTGGAGAAAAGTGTCACCGCAAAGCCCGTGAAATCGCTAAAGTATGTGGGGACCTGAACACCGCTAACAGGAAACGCAGCTAGAGCATGGGCTATTTGCGGGCGAAAGGAGGTGGTACCTTCCATTCCAAGCCAAGATTCGGCTACTATGGGGAAGGGTGGTGGTCTGGCAAAGAAAGAAATGATGAGTTTCCTATGTATCTTTTCAAAGGAGTTTGTTTTAAACCAATATTTTGAAGAATACAAATAGTTTGAATTGGCCGTGATGTTTTAATTCTTGAAATTGTAGAATTTCTAAAAAGTGACCGAATGTTTCCAAGAAGCATAGGGATAAAGCAATTATACCCTTGGGAATAATTTTAGCAAGAGAACCAATAGTTGCATTTTGGAATGACTAAGCTTTTACCCAGCAAAGCACCAACTAAAAGTTTAGACAATGAGAAAAACTTAAATTTGGAAAACCAACCATAAGTTGTAGAGAAAATCTCAACAAGCAGGAAGCTGGCGTAGCGAGCTATGCTTGCCTTACTGGCCAGTTAGAATTAGCTATCAATGCTAAGACTTTAATAAGTTTGTGACTAAGAGTTCTTGCTCAAATGCAACAAAAAGTGGAACCGTTATTAATTTTATTTGTGAGGTTTTTAAAGTTAAGCCCATAGGAAGAGTAGGGGAAGACAGGATCTTGCCTAATCGTTATTTTAGAGAAATGATAAAGCAAAAGGATAAATTTAGATTTATTTAACAATGCAAAAAGGTGTAATCAATTTGACACATATGTAATTTGATTTTAAAACAATTGGGGTCGCAGACCTCCTAAAATCATTTAAAGCTTGCACCAGGCAATTGACAATTTTTTGGTTTGGAACCTTTTATAAGCACTAAAATCTTCGTAAGATTTTGAAATGGTGCTGAGATTAATAAATAGAAGACAATTAACGTAATTAAATTTAAATAATAAATCAAGTACAAGATGTGTTCTTTAAGGATTTCTAGATGGGCATCTTAGAAATATGAACAAATAACAACTTCGAAGGTAACAACAACAAAAAAAGAGAGAAATGAAATAGAAGTTTCTATAACTTCTTATATTGGTACAGAATTAATTTTAGAGGTTATACAAATAGGGCAGGTCACTTATTGTGAAACCTGAAGAGAAAAATTAAAAGGAAGTTTCTAGAACTTCTATGTTTAAACAGGATCACGAGGAAAAAATAGGGCCAGTTACCCTTTCGTGAAACCTGGATTAAAGAGATTAATGAAAGGTTTGGTAGACAATAACCAATTCTTGTGCTAGCAAGAAAAGAAATAGATTAATAAGCAATTTCTAACTGCTGATATTTATACAGAGTGAATAAGTGGTAAGTGGAGAAAGTTGGGAGGGCGCCTATGGTTTGGCGAGGCCTCGTTGCAAAATACATAAATTTAAAGATTAACCTATTTTGTTAGTAAAGAGGGGTTGAGGAAGAGGAAATAGGAACTTTGTAGAGAGAGTTCTTGGCCTATTTTATTTATTTCGGACGAGCGCGACGCAGATGAGCAATCGAACGAGCACTGTTTCACTAGAGTCTATTGACGTGGTTGAAAAGTTCACTATTGTAGCACAGAAAGTTTATAGCAAGGAAAGTTATTGCAATGGTGGAAAATAACTAGTTGCACTAGATTTGCGAGAGTCTATTGCGTTGCAAAACTTGTAAGTTATAGTTGAATGCAGCAGAAAAATTCCAACGGAGGAAGAAAAATTAGGTGTTGATTAGCTGTTCATAAGGCAGATTCCTTGGTTAGAAAAAGTATTCCCATATGTGAGTGGAAAATACTAGAAGGTTTAACTTATAGATGAATTGTTTGGCATGGAAAATTCCAGAACAATCATCTGTTGAAATTGACAGAAAAAATCCAGCGGTGGAACGAGCTAAGTTTTCAACAGACAGTGGGTAATTTAAAGATGGCCCACGTTGTGAGAAATTATCTCAGTTAATAAGCATAAGAAATGCTGCTTCATGTTAAGATTAGCTTAAATAGACAAAGCCCAACCTCGAAAATCCCGCGAAGATGGTTATTGCCCCACATTTAGTAATATCACACTGTCTGTAAATGATGGTTAAAAAGCATGTAGCTATTTAAAAGCAATTAAAATGAGTTGAAGAACGTTGAAGTAGTACTTAGCTCATTTCTGATGAACGGCGATTCTCCTAGTTGACCGTTAGTTACCATCTGGACATGGCGTCCAATTTAAAAGTTTGTCTCTCGAGGAGAGGAGACGAGCTATAGGTAAGCTCCGACTGGAAGTCTTGACGACTGTAGCACAAGTGAGGCCAGCTCAACGAAGCGCGGAGAGAGCAAGGAAGGGAAAAGAGTGGGGGTAGGTGAACCCTTTATCCTCTGTTGGATAAATGATTCTATGTTTTATTTCTTCAATTAATAAATATTTCCACCAGCATCATGAAAGTAGCCAGACGGAGATGAGGAAATTTCAAGCATTTGTGGGAGACAGCGGGGACATACCTGAAGCAGATTGACAAAAGGCTAAATACTTTAGCTGTGAAAGGAAATAGCCTAGCGATGTGTCAGAAGGACAGGTGTTGGCCACCTCAAAATAGAAGCGACGCGCAGTGAGACATGCTGCTGGTATGTTCATTGTAATATTCGCGCCTAGAAGAAATATGATGCAGTAACGTGAGTGGCTGATGAAGAAAATAGACACTCCTACGACGCCAAGATCTGCTAAAAACCGCCTAGTTACAGAAAATGTGGGAACCAATGAGAGAAGAATGCCTATTTAGCGCGGCAGGTCTAGCGTGGGCACGCTCGGCTAGCATTCACGCGGGAGATCGCCTAGACAACATCTCTACGATCGATTCTAGGATTAATGGGCATATTCTTGACCTGCGCTATTTTTCGAGTTCAGTGATATTTATTTAATTCCTGTATCACTATTATTTTGTGAAATTTTTATCTAATTTCCCCCTGTATCTAGACCTAGGGCCAGGTCATTTATAAGTGGTGTGAAAAGCCAAGACATTGTTTTTATTACTCTGTGCGTCTGAGGACGGAGGCTGTTATTTTGTGTGTCAGTGGACACAGGCTTTTATACTTTGCGCGTCTAAGGACGTTGACAGTTATACTTTGCGTGTCATGAAGGACACAGAAATTATTATTAAAAGTGTTAAATTCAGTGTTAGATAGTCACAGTACTATATTTGTAGGGACAGTATCTTCGATAATTCGCCAACAGATTGCTTTGGGGAAAGAAGTACCCGAACGGCGAATTTAGTAGTCAGACATCACGTGTATAATAATTTAATTTTTGAATCAGCACGAGAGATGACATCATTGACCATGGAGGAAGCCTGGAAATATCAAGACTCCGTCAAGATGGTTGAGATGAGATAAGAAGAATCCAGCTGGGAAATGGCTGCGGATGTTCTTTGACGGGTGGCTGGCTGAGGATGAGTACTGAATAATAGTTATTAATATATGATAAATTAACTTATGGTGTATGGGACATATTTTGTTTTGTAAATAATTTGCTTGTGTGATTAACGTAGTCTATTTAGTTTTGGTCTGACACACCTTTTGCATGGAAACAGCTCGCATATATTATTAGTAGAAGGTTCTTTTCTTGTTGTTGTTTTAACTAACGTAGCTATGTGGACGACCGTGTTTGCATATGTTACGCGATGCGGTTAAAAACGTCTCTCGGAGATATGTTGTGTTTCAGAAGTAGGACTGAAGTAAAATAATTATACAGTAGATTGGAGGGTAGTTAATTTCTTTGGTTTTATTATTGATCAGATTCAATGAGATTATTGCCTTTGGAGCAATGTGATTTGTGACGAAGAGCAGTCAGCTCTATCGTAGGTTTTAATATTTTTGTTAAATTGTGGGCGAGCATCCATTCAGCCGATCTGTGTGAAAAAACGTATTGTCATTCCCAAATATGTGTGTGTGTGAGTGTGTGTATTTTGTGTCATTACAAGCGGGAATTTCAGCGTAGACTGATTTCTGGCAGCTTGATGACAAATCCATATTGTGACCTCGCGAGGGCAATTCTGGATATTTTGATTAAGGTCTGACCATATTTTGAAGTGGTTGAGTTTGTTGCTGTTGATTCCTTGAGATAACGGCACAGCTGTTCAGGTATTTATACACACTGGAGTGGGACAATGACAGGTGATTGAGGAAGAGGGGAGATGTTGCACAAGACGGACTGAAGGTTGCCAGCCAGGTCATTAGTGGAGAGTGCCTGTGTGGCTCAGTAATAACTTGAAATACAGAATAAGAACTGATCAATGATAAAAATTGTTTAAATAAATGGGAGTTGCCTACGAATCACGATAATCTCCGAAGCGTTAGCTTAACATGCAGTTTTGTTCATATAAAGTAATGTTAGCCAGTCAGGCTTTTGTTGTTGTTGGTTTATTCCATGTTTATATTCCATTCAGTGACCCGTGAGTCATGTGCTATGCTGTATTTCCGTAGTTGTGTGTTGAGCAATTTGGCCAGTGTTGGCAGCTCATAGTCAAGTGCGTCTTCGCGCTAATGAGGGTCCCGAGAGAGATTCCTGTAAATAGTAGATTTAGTGCGTGTGTCAGCATTACTTTTTAAGGGTTTTTATTAATGTCATGTTCCATATCCATAAACGTTGATTTACGAGATGATTGTTCGTAAGCATCGTGGCTGTTAACCCGTTGTAAACGAACAGTCATCCAAAGTACTCATTCCTCGTAGTTAGTCATTACGCGCACATAAAACCCAAATTGCAAGGTAGTGGAACCAGGACCCACATTTTAAATAAAGGGGAGATCCGTCTGACTCCTCAGATTCATAGATATTCCTATCATGGGAAATTCAGGGAGGATTTGTTTTTTATATTTTATTGTTATTTATTTCCTTTTATGCACTATTAGTCATTAAATCCTGTTATTATTTTACATCTTGTCACCTTTCTTTCTTGATTTATAGTTTATATCCTATGACCCTTACCTCAGTATAGCATGTTGTTTGGCGAACGTAAACATCACATAGGAACTGAGCGCGACCCCTTGATTAAGATTTCTTACTTTAAACACTGCTTTTCTGAAGGGTTCATAGGAGTAAACTGGCGCGGCCAAGCGTGGAGCGGTTCACTGTGGTGTAACGGCAAAGATTTTGCACATGTCAATGTAAGCGTAGTTGGGTTTTCAAACTGACGCAACAATGAAGGTGTAATTTTATTGCTGGTTCGCTGCTGGAACACATTTAAGTGGCGTATTTGAGTAAAACTGACATGCCGCAAGTGCAGGCAGATATGGCAGTATTTTAATCACCGGGAAGTGATAGTTATTAAAAGTAAGTGAGGCGAAGAGGATACCGCCAAATGTGTGAAATATAACGTAAAATCAGGAGTTTGCAATGTAAAATACGGTTCACGTTTTTGTCTATTGAATTAAAGTAAAAGGTAATATATATGTGATACCGGGCGTCCAATGATTAAAGTTAAAATTAGATTTGTTTAGAAAGTCAAACTCGTGAAAATGTTAGGAGGCTGTAGCCTTAAATGACAATTAATACTTTATTAATTAGTCAGTGTTAATATCAGATCAGGATAACAATTTAATGACTGAATATGTGTTTGGGTTTAAATTAAATTGAGTAAAGTTAGAACTACTCAGAGATGCAATCGACTAGTGGGATTAAATGTAAAAATAAATGAACTGAGTAGGGTAAAGAAATTAAATGTGCATTGGATTTTATGTGTGTGTCAAAGGGCATTGCTTTATGCCATTTCCCTAATGTCTCATTTAAAGTGTGTAATATGGCAACGGTTGAACAGATTCAAGAAATCATTGAGAGTGCAGCTAGGAGAACACAGGCATTGTTGGACACTAAATTGGCGGAACAGAGTCAATCATTAAACAATAGTATGTTAGAACAAAGTGAAGCATTAAACGCTAAATTATCAGAACAGAGTCAATCATTAAACACTAGTATGTTAGAACAAAGTGAAGCATTAAACGCGAAATTATCTGAACAAATAAACAATAGTTTGTTAGAACAAAGTGAGTCGATAAACAAATTATCAGAACAAAGTGAATCATTGCGGACACAATTAAATAACAGTAGAATTGAACAAAATGAATATCAGGCGGAACAAGCTAGATTATTAAAAAGCGAAATTAATGACACTATCAATTCGCAATTAGAAGCGCAGAACATTAAAAACACGAACCAATTAGCTTCGTTAACCGCAGAGATGAAGGATCACACTAATCAACAGATGGTATTACTGGCCCTAGATGATAGTAAAAATAATAAAAAGCAATTAGACCAGATTAAGAAAATGGAAAGTATTTTTGATCAAAAACTTAGCATTCTGGATGAAACGGTGTTAGCTAAATTAGAGCAAATTGAAATAGCGTGCACTATGAATACAAGCGAGGTCAAGATAGCTCAGGAGAAGTTAGAAGGACGATTTATGGAGATGGAAAAGAGCGGCAAAGTCATTCAACAACAATTATCAGCGGTAGATGAGAATATAACCGGCATAATTAAAGATATGGATCGTCTCGAAATAAAATCAGCAGAGCAGTGGAAAAGCCTAGAAGAGGATCAGAGTCAATTAAAGAGTACCTTAGACGACACTAAAAGCCAGATTGAAGAGAAAGTAAGCACGATTAAAGAGCAGATAAGAAAAGATTGGAAAAAAATGAATATCGATTCTAAAGAGGAAAGATCCACCATTCTTAAAACAGTAGGCGAAAATCACACTCGTATTCAAGCATTAGAGCAAGAAATGAAGAGCAAACTTAAAGAACAGACGGACAGGATCATTAAAGCCGAACTCAGGTCATTAGAGCAATCGTCGATATTTAGAACAGGAACATTGAAAGACAAGCAGGATGACTCAAATAGCCCGGAGGCAAGCACAGCAGGAAGTCAGACTCAGGCGGAGAGCCCATTAACAACAAACACGGAAGGGTTTCGCAAGAATATCGATAGGAGCTCAACACCACAAGACGGTCATCAGCCTACACAACTTATCCAAGTAATTCGCTCAAGTGATTATAAACCGCAGAAATACACGGAGAATTCAGGGGTAACACCTAAAGCTTTTATCAAAGAGATTGAAGACCATTACAATGACACTGGAGTACCTGAAGCACGTAGATTGAGGATGATGGAGAGATTTTTATCAGGAAATGTCCTTACATGGTTTTTAAGCTTTAAATATACATTTGGAACCATGCCAGATTTTAAATTGGCGTTTCTGCGCAAATATTGGTCGCCCGCAACACAACAGAGTCTAAGGATGGAGCTTTACTCTAGAAAGTACCAAACCACCCAGCAAACAAAATACTCAGATTTCTTTAACATGCAAATGTTAAAATTTCGCGACCTTGATTACCCTTTAAATGAAGCGGATCTGGTGATGACAATAGCGAGGCAATTACCAGCCAACGTGCAACAAGTACTAGTCGCATCGAACGTTAGTACGGCCATACATGCAGAGCAGATATTACGCCAGATAGATGAGACTACGTCTCATAGTCATTATAGAGGAGGAAGACAGCTGGAGTTAGTCAATGCGACAGAGGTCATAAAACCTAAACAGGCAAACACTAAAACGCAGGGCACTAATACAAGCACTTCCACACCTAGGCGAAACCAGGAAGAAGGAGAAAACAGACCATACCAGCGTAACGAAAATAACTACAATAATAGATCATATCAAGGCAACAATAGGTATCAACAGAGAGGATATCAACATTGGCGTGAAAATCGAAGAAATGACAGGCCTTATGGAAGATACGGTGATTACAATGCTAATCAAAGATGGAAAGGAAGGAGAGACCAAAATCAAGGAGAGCCACGAAATTATCGAAATGACTGGGATGATAGGCACGCTCAATCACAAATTTACCTAGAGGAATTACACGCTAGTCAAGGTGGAGAGCTAGGAAGATGGGAAAAAGCCATTGGGAACATGAAGAATCCTGATACACATACTGAGGAAGCTGGAAGTCTACTGAGACAAGAGGAATATCAAGGGCATCGGCGACAAACGGATGTTGGGAGTCGCACCGGAGCTAAAAAAAAAATGCTAAATTTGGATAAAGAAGACAGCCTACAAACGCAACAGTCGGAAGTTGAAGAGGGATGGATAGTAGCGAACATACAAGAATGGATTGCTTTGCCAGAAGACTGCCTGGAGGAGACGGTGAAACCACGGAACGATGAAATTAGGCAGTTACCCATTATTTACGCAAGGATTGGTGGAATTAATATAAGATGTTTATTGGATACGGGGTCACAGATCAGTCTGGTATCGGAGGCCTTGGTTCGAGAGTTGGGACGGAGTCAAAATATTCCTGTAATTCCCGTACCACAGCTCAAAGTGAGGGGTGTTATTCCTGAACGCACCGTCACTTGTAAACGTCAGGCATACTTAGAGCTGAACATATTGGAACACACTTTTGGGCAAACGTTCATTATAATGGCAAAGATGAATTTCAATATAATTCTTGGTGCAAATTTCATTTGTGACTATCAAGCAGTGATAGATTTGCACAAGAATACTGTCAGTTTTAGAGAGTATGATCAGCTGAAGAATGTGGGATTGCATATGGATGAAATCACCACCGGAAGAGATGTAAATTCTTGGGCATTGGAAGCAATATCGGAAGAGACGGAAGAGGAGGTACGAAAGGCAGAAGATAACATCATAGAAGGAGCTGTTGTGGAACTAGATGAGGAGAGTGAATCCCAGGAGATATGGTCTTTATTAACGGAAGGAGATAACAGTGATGCACAATTTGAAGAGTTACTACAGGAGCGGCTCAATGACATTCAACTTGGGGGTGAACACAGAAAGCAATTGGAAGAGATTTTAAGGAAGCACAAAACAGTATTTGATACAGTACCTGGGAAAATATTAAATTTCAAATATTCAATGCAAGTCGAGGACTGGTCACCTTTCAAAAGCAGGTTGTATCCAATTCCTGAAAAATATCGTTGTCAAGTCAAGGTCATTATAGATGAGATGTTACAAGCTGGAGTGATAAGGAAGACACCGACACCTTATCTAAATGCGATTTTGGCAGTCACAAAAACAAATGGATCTATTAGACTTTGTTTAGATGCCAGAAATCTCAACACGAGACTCATTTTTCCTGAGTATGACAGAGCGCCAATTATCAGAGACGTATTAAAAGGCTTTAAAAACAAAAGCATTTATTCATCAGTTGATCTGACGAGCTCGTTCCACCATATTGAATTGGATGAGAAGTCACAGCTTCTAACTGGCTTCTTATTCGATAACCAAACGTTTTGCTTCGTTCGAATGCCCTTTGGAGTCAAAACAGCGGGCTGTGCTTTAATCCGAGCCCTGGACCGGAATCTAACCGAGGAAGTTAAGGAGATGACGGTACGCTACATTGATGACATTTTGCTGGCATCCGACAACATTGAAACTCACATGGAGAATTTAGATAAAGTATTAGGCAACCTGAATGCATCTAATTTCAAAGTAAACCTGAAGAAATCGCATTTCTTCAAGAGCGAGATCTTATATTTGGGTCACATCATTGACAAGGAGGGAGTGAAGCCAAATCCAGCTAAGATCGAAGCGATAAAGAATTTCCCTACACCTACGAGAGTCAAGCACATTCGGGCTTTCTTAGGCGTAACGGGATTCTTTAAAGAAAACTGTCCAGGTTATACGGAGACTGTCGCTCCTATGCAGGAAATGCTAAAGAAGAATAATAAATGGTTATGGAATGCGGAGTGTGAGAAGGCATTCCAAGCAACAAAACAGATATTGGAAAACTGCATTAAATCAGGATATCCAGATTTCAAGCACAAATTTATAATCCAAGCGGATGCTTCACTAATTGGTATAGGTGCTATGCTCTACCAAGAGGATCCAGCTAACCTGCATCATAAAACATATTTGGCATTTGTCAGCCGAAAATTGCGTAAGCACGAGCGCAATTATACGGTAACGGAAATAGAGCTGTTGGCCATACTTCATGCGCTACAACAATGGAAACGAATAATTTATGGCTACCCTATTGTTGTCAGGACTGATCATAAAGCACTAACATTCTTGTTTAAGACGTCGATGGCAAGCGAACGTGTGACACGTTGGTCTATATATATTCAGCAGTTTAGCATTGAGATTGAACATTGCCCAGGGAAGATGAACGTGATTCCGGATGCACTCAGCAGGAACCCAGAGCCTGATAATGAGGAAACAGCGATGGTACAACACTTGGAGTTAACACCGAAGGACCGGGAATTCTTGGAGGAGTTACGTGAGATACAGCGAGAACAAGAAGCGGAACCATGGATGATGCTTTTAATTCAATACTTCAGAAAGCAACTACCTACAGGAACACCTGCATTTCGAGAAGCGAAAGCCAAAGAAGGAAGATATGTTTATGTCAACAATTTGCTGCACAAATGGGTAGATAATTACCACACCAAGTTACGCATATTGGTACCTGCTTCTTTACAACGAGGATTGACATGGCATACGCACGAAAGTTACGGTCACGTGGGCGTAGATAAGTGCGAAGCGACTATAGGAGAGACATTTACATGGCCACGTATGAGAACAACTATATGTGACGTCATTACGACTTGTGATCCTTGTCAGAGGACAAAGCCAAATAATTATTTAATGAGGCAGTATCCTAGACCATTGCTACCTCAGAAACCATGCGAGCTACTGGCACTCGACTGTTTCGGTCCAATCCCGAAGGGAAGGCGAGGTTGCCGACACTTACTAGTGTGCATTGATGTATTTTCTAAGTTTGTCGTATTATGCCCCATTCAGAAAACTACTTCAAAACAGGTACTCAGTCGTATTCGGAATAGAGTTATTCCAATCCTTGGAAAACCAGAATTTATATTATCAGATCATGGCAGTTATTTCACAAGCGCCGAATTCAAGAAAGGTATGGAGGACATGGGTATAAAACATATTTTAAGCAGTATCCGACATGCTCAAGCAAATCCAAGTGAGAGAGCAATTAAGTGTGTAACATCATATTTGAGAATCTTCATTCCAAATGAACATCACAGATGGGTAGATAAAATCAAGGATGTAGAGACATGCATGAATTCTACCAGGCACGAGTCAACAGGACAGATCCCTATGGTCCTACACAAAAACGAGTATCCAGTGAGATCGTGGAAAAGCATCATTAACTGCCCACAAGATCCCATGATAGCACCTGACCTGCGAATTGAGAGGACGAGAGCCTACATGAGAAAACAAGCAGACCGCAGATTACGGCGAGTAAGAAATAAGAGGTTTCACTGTGATCTTGAAATCAACCAGCTCGTTTTGGTGAAACGACCCGCTACATCGGACCCAGAGAAGAAGATCTTCAGTAAATTCTGCGAAAAGTTCATAGGACCCTATTCTATCGTAAGAAACCTTGGAAATAATGCTTACAGAGTGAAAGAATTGAGTACAGGAACAATGTCAGTCTACAACGCTGCCAATTTAAAAAAGTATCGTAGAAGTGAGCCATGGGAGCGCCGAAATAATGATGCAGTTTGAATATATGGACGTCCTACTATCAACAAAGTAAACGGGGAGCAGTTGAGTACGACACGTGAAGGAGGAAGTAGAGTTGGTGTTGACAAACATTAACTAGGCGAGCAGAGTGTTGCCTGAGGCACCTGTGCGTCATGCAAGCAGGTTGAGAGAGTCATTATGAGCAGGATGTGAAACGAGTAAATGCCATTCAAGACAGGAGCGACTAGACCAAGTAATAGAAAAGGGGTGATTCTGAAATAAAACAATTGGCCTACGGAAGTCTTTTAAAATTGTCGACTTTATTCCTAAGTTCGAAATTTTGTGAGTGGGAAAGTTGTGAACCCTTTATCCTCTGTTGGATAAATGATTCTATGTTTTATTTCTTCAATTAATAAATATTTCCACCAGCATCATGAAAGTAGCCAGACGGAGATGAGGAAATTTCAAGCATTTGTGGGAGACAGCGGGGACATACCTGAAGCAGATTGACAAAAGGCTAAATACTTTAGCTGTGAAAGGAAATAGCCTAGCGATGTGTCAGAAGGACAGGTGTTGGCCACCTCAAAATAGAAGCGACGCGCAGTGAGACATGCTGCTGGTATGTTCATTGTAATATTCGCGCCTAGAAGAAATATGATGCAGTAACGTGAGTGGCTGATGAAGAAAATAGACACTCCTACGACGCCAAGATCTGCTAAAAACCGCCAAGTTACAGAAAATGTGGGAACCAATGAGAGAAGAATGCCTGTTTAGCGCGGCAGGTCTAGCGTGGGCACGCTCGGCTAGCATTCACGCGGGAGATCGCCTAGACAACATCTCTACGATCGATTCTAGGATTAATGGGCATATTCTTGACCTGCGCTATTTTTCGAGTTCAGTGATATTTATTTAATTCCTGTATCACTATTATTTTGTGAAATTTTTATCTAATTTCCCCCTCTATCTAGACCTAGGGCCAGGTCATTTATAAGTGGTGTGAAAAGCCAAGACATTGTTTTTATTACTCTGTGCGTCTGAGGACGGAGGCTGTTATTTTGTGTGTCAGTGGACACAGGCTTTTATACTTTGCGCGTCTAAGGACGTTGACAGTTATACTTTGCGTGTCATGAAGGACACAGAAATTATTATTAAAAGTGTTAAATTCAGTGTTAGATAGTCACAGTACTATATTTGTAGGGACAGTATCTTCGATAATTCGCCAACAGACTGCTTTGGGGAAAGAAGTACCCGAACGGCGAATTTAGTAGTCAGACATCACGTGTATAATAATTTAATTTTTGAATCAGCACGAGAGATGACATCATTGACCATGGAGGAAGCCTGGAAATATCAAGACTCCGTCAAGATGGTTGAGATGAGATAAGAAGAATCCAGCTGGGAAATGGCTGCGGATGTTCTTTGACGGGTGGCTGGCTGAGGATGAGTACTGAATAATAGTTATTAATATATGATAAATTAACTTATGGTGTATGGGACATATTTTGTTTTGTAAATAATTTGCTTGTGTGATTAACGTAGTCTATTTAGTTTTGGTCTGACACACCTTTTGCATGGAAACAGCTCGCATATATTATTAGTAGAAGGTTCTTTTCTTGTTGTTGTTTTAACTAACGTAGCTATGTGGACGACCGTGTTTGCATATGTTACGCGATGCGGTTAAAAACGTCTCTCGGAGATATGTTGTGTTTCAGAAGTAGGACTGAAGTAAAATAATTATACAGTAGATTGGAGGGTAGTTAATTTCTTTGGTTTTATTATTGATCAGATTCAATGAGATTATTGCCTTTGGAGCAATGTGATTTGTGACGAAGAGCAGTCAGCTCTATCGTAGGTTTTAATATTTTTGTTAAATTGTGGGCGAGCATCCATTCAGCCGATCTGTGTGAAAAAACGTATTGTCATTCCCAAATATGTGTGTGTGTGAGTGTGTGTATTTTGTGTCATTACAAGCGGGAATTTCAGCGTAGACTGATTTCTGGCAGCTTGATGACAAATCCATATTGTGACCTCGCGAGGGCAATTCTGGATATTTTGATTAAGGTCTGACCATATTTTGAAGTGGTTGAGTTTGTTGCTGTTGATTCCTTGAGATAACGGCACAGCTGTTCAGGTATTTATACACACTGGAGTGGGACAATGACAGGTGATTGAGGAAGAGGGGAGATGTTGCACAAGACGGACTGAAGGTTGCCAGCCAGGTCATTAGTGGAGAGTGCCTGTGTGGCTCAGTAATAACTTGAAATACAGAATAAGAACTGATCAATGATAAAAATTGTTTAAATAAATGGGAGTTGCCTACGAATCACGATAATCTCCTAAGCGTTAGCTTAACATGCAGTTTTGTTCATATAAAGTAATGTTAGCCAGTCAGGCTTTTGTTGTTGTTGGTTTATTCCATGTTTATATTCCATTCAGTGACCCGTGAGTCATGTGCTATGCTGTATTTCCGTAGTTGTGTGTTGAGCAATTTGGCCAGTGTTGGCAGCTCATAGTCAAGTGCGTCTTCGCACTAATGAGGGTCCCGAGAGAGATTCCTGTAAATAGTAGATTTAGTGCGTGTGTCAGCATTACTTTTTAAGGGTTTTTATTAATGTCATGTTCCATATCCATAAACGTTGATTTACGAGATGATTGTTCGTAAGCATCGTGGCTGTTAACCCGTTGTAAACGAACAGTCATCCAAAGTACTCATTCCTCGTAGTTAGTCATTACGCGCACATAAAACCCAAATTGCAAGGTAGTGGAACCAGGACCCACATTTTAAATAAAGGGGAGATCCGTCTGACTCCTCAGATTCATAGATATTCCTATCATGGGAAATTCAGGGAGGATTTGATTTTTATATTTTATTGTTATTTATTTCTTTTTATGCACTATTAGTCATTAAATCCTGTTATTATTTTACATCTTGTCACCTTTCTTTCTTGATTTATAGTTTATATCCTATGACCCTTACCTCAGTAGAGCATGTTGTTTGGCGAACGTAAACATCACATAGGAACTGAGCGCGACCCCTTGATTAAGATTTCTTACTTTAAACACTGCTTTTCTGAAGGGTTTACAGACAGTGGGTAATTTAAAGATGGCCCACTTTGTGAGAAATTATCTCAGTTAATAAGCATAAGTAATGCTGCTTCATGTTAAGATTAGCTTAAATAGACAAAGCCCAACCTCGAAAATCCCGCGAAGATGGTTATTGCCCCACATTTAGTAATATCACACTGTCTGTAAATGATGGTTAAAAAGCATGTAGCTATTTAAAAGCAATTAAAATGAGTTGAAGAACGTTGAAGTAGTACTTAGCTCATTTCTGATGAACGGCGATTCTCCTAGTTGACCGTTAGTTACCATCTGGACATGGCGTCCAATTTAAAAGTTTGTCTCTCGAGGAGAGGAGACGAGCTATAGGTAAGCTCCGACTGGAAGTCTTGACGACTGTAGCACAAGTGAGGCCAGCTCAACGAAGCGCGGAGAGACCAAGGAAGGGAAAAGAGTGGGGGTAGGAGACAAAGGAATATACATAAGAATAACCAACTTTGTAAAAATTAATTCTCTTGATGAAATGGTCTTCAAAGAGTTGATAGCAGGCGTCACTAGCGAAGCCTGGTGGATGTAAAAGTAGACGAAGTCCTCTTGATCACGGAGATGATAGCGGGCGATAGCGACGAGATCTGGTGGCCAGATTGGTAAGGAAATCCTCTTGTACGTGGAGAAATTGAGGAACTTCAGAGATTCGCTGCTATATGACGCTAGGTGGGTCATGGAAGATATATATCTAGAACAGACTCACAGGTAATGTAAGCAAAGTATACCAACAAAGAGAAACCAGGAGGTCACTGTTGGTGTTTGTGAAAAAATGAAATAAAGCAAAGCGAAGCAAAAGCTTACTCTGTCTTACCGTGTATTCCAAAGAATACACCAGAGTGTACACACAAGACTAGACACTGCCTTGCAACCCATGGTGATTAGGCTATGCTAGCGCTGTCGGCAACCAGCTTGGAGTATCCGCCCTTGTAGCCCTTCTCGCTGTCATAGTTTCGTATCATTCTAGACCCAGTTGTTCCACAATGTTCTGGAATGGTTGTCTAGCCAAAGGCTTCGTGAATACATCTGCCAGCATTTTGTTGGATGGACAACGCAGCACTTCTATGATGTCCTTTTCTCGAAGATCCCGAAGCTGGTGATAACATACATCAATGTGTTTGGTGCGAGCCCTAAACCGATTTGACTCAATTAATTGAATACAACCTTGGTTATCTTCATACATGGTTGATGGACCAACAATCGGTAAACTCATGTCATTAATAAATTGTCTGTGCCATAGCAGTTCCCTACTGGCAAATGATGCTGCAATGTATTCTGCCTCCGTAGACGATATGGCATCTGACGTTTGCTTCCAGCTTGACCATGCCAGAACTCCTTCGCCAAGAAAGAAAACATAACCACTTGTAGATTTTCTGTTGGTCTTGTCACCAGCCCAGTCGGCATCCACATAACATTGAGCTCTGTGTCTTTAGTTGAAGATAAATGAAGTGTCTCGTAAATGCGAGATACCGCATCACACGTTTTACAGCATTCCAGTCCTGTTGAGTAGGCTTCTCCACTCGACGGCTAAGTAGGCTCACTGCAGTATCTGGTATGGATTCCGTGGTTATGTATAGTAGAGACCCTATGGCTTTCCTGTACACCGCGTTATTTGGTAACTCTGCGCTTGCTATCACTTCACTAGACAAGAAATACATTAGAGTCGCAGGTGATTTTGGCTCCTATAAGCCATGATCCTCCAACAATGCTGCGATCTTTGCCCTTTGGTTTAGCAAAAATGTTCCATTCTTCTGTCGTTCCACTTGAATTCCCAAATAGTAACTAATATCACCCGAGTCTTTAATCTCAAAATAATTTTGCAATTCTGTACCAACTTTATCAGTTAAGTTTGCAGACTGACCGGCTACCAGCATATCATCGACATAATATACAACAGAATGTAAGTGATGTTTCCATCTTCCTCATTTCTTGAATAAAGACACTGATCTACATTTCCTTATTGAAAGCCTAACTTGGATAATGTCTCTGTAGCCGTTTTGTTCCAAATGTGTGCCGATTGCTTTAAACCATAGAGACTTTTCCGCAATTTCAGAACTTTGCTCTCTTGACCTGATTCCTCAAAACCCTGTGGCTGTTCCATATATCGGCCTAGTTCCCCTTTTAATTCACCGTTCAAATAAGCACTTCTCACATCAAGATGCGGAACGTGAAGTCCCCTCTTTGAAGCTACATTGAATAAAACTCGAATAGTATCATGCTTCACCATCGGCGCGAAAGTTGCATCGTAATCCTCACCACATCGTTGAGAAAATCCTCTGGCTACCAATCGGGCCTTGTAAGTGTGGATCTGACTTAACTATCCAATTTTGCCTGGTGGAAGCTCCGTTAATTCCAATACACAATGTTGATTGAGACAGCTTATTTTTTCTTCCGCAGCAGGAGTCCATAATTTTTGTTCACGAGGTGACTTTTTGAGCATTTTGTTTCACGAGACTGGCTCTTAGGTGTGATTCATCTGCACCTTGAACGTTAGATTCTTTGCTGGTACACCCTTATTTGGTCGTTCAGAAACTCTTCGTGAAAATTGTGGAGTTTCTGGTTCAGTATCACATTCATCTCATATGCTGCTTACAGCCTCCCCTCTGTTGAAAGTCACCGTGTTATTACCTCTGGGATTCAGTGTTGAGTTGTCAGCTGATTCCATCTGTGTCGAAACATGTTCCAATGTCCCTACATGCTGCGGTGTAATTTCATTAGCCCCTTCTTCCGGTACACTGCCTACCGAAGCTGGATGTTTGGCAACACTCTCAATTACCCGCACCGATCTGCTGATCCAAACCTTGGCGGTCTTTGGATCCAGAATCCGATAGCCTTTGGTATTTCCATCATAGCCAATCAGGACGCCCTCTATTGCTTTGTTGTCCTATCTCTTTTGTTTGGGTACAAGCGAATAGACCTTAGATCCAAACACACGCAAATAACCCAGATCTGACTTCACTCCTGTAAACAATTCAACTGGAGTTTTGCTGATACTCCGGCTCGTTAATCGATTCTGCAAATAATCAGTGGTCAAAAGTGTTTCTCCCCCGAAGCGGTTGTTCAGATCAGCATCCAACAACATGCACTTTGTAGATTCTGTCAATGAACGATAGTAGATCAGAGGTACAGATCTAAACCCACTCGACGCCTGGCGTCGCGGAGCGTCCATGTTAAATTAGTGGATATCTCGTGAACCAATGGTTGTATATGGACATGCGACATGTCGTAGGACCCAGGATGATGTCCCCTCCTATAGACAACTTGTTAAATTTAAGTTTTTTTTGAACATTTATGTTTTTGAAAGTAGGCTATATTTGCAAAACTAATAATCCTAAAAAGTGATATATAGCCTCAAATGGAAGGGCTCTATGTCCTTTATCGCTAGAACAAAACTTTATATTTTTTACATTTTTTACAAAAAAATTCAATTTTGAAAGTGGGCTATATTTGGGAAACTAAGAATTTTTCAAAGAAGTGTGTTTGACTTAAATTAAAGATCTTTACCCCTTTTACCCCTAAAATAAGTCCCAGTTCTCTAGGACAAAAATTAGTGGTAGTAGGGGGCTAGGAGAAAGCTAACGCATAGCCTACTTTCTCGTTGACTGTACTTGTATTTCTGGAACCAATGGTCGGATTTGGACATATGAGGTGTCGTAGGACTCGGGGAGACGTTCCCTTTTTGTATTTATTATTTATTTCGCAAATTTTGATAAAGGGTCTAATGACACAATTTGAAAATGATTTTTTTTAACCTTTTAAAATGTTCTTTAATGACTTACGATTTTATTTTGGATGTTAATGACGTACGCTTAGAATTGACTGATTTTGCTCTCATGTTTTGAAATAGATTCCGTATTTGCTCTCACTCGCGTATCCCACTGTGACCGATTTTAGGAGCTTCAGCTTGGTAATAATAATAATAATAGTCTAATAGTATTAATAACTAGCTGAAGTACCCGTGCTTCTCTACTGGTCATAAATAAATTGAAATTTAAAGGTGACAGTTAAAACAGGGGATAGGCGAGGTGCTGCGCGGAGGGAGAGTAAGGATGGAACATTTTGTCCAACTACACCGCCCGGCGTTGACCGTGTTTTATAGCACAACTTTAGGTTTTACTCGCTAACCGTTGGAGATACATGAAAAGTGATAAGGACCTTTCTGTCAGTCTGTCTGATAGGTAGTCATCCCGAAGGCTGGATGGATCCTCAAAAAGCACTGCCGTTAGGTTATGTGGGCAGATACCCACAAAAACCCAAGGTAGCGCTATATTGAGGCGTACTAGGCAAGAAGAGGAGTGAGGTAGTTTTCCATTGCTTTCTCACACCTTTCGGTTAGAAATTTAAATTTTAAACCTCGTATATGCCATCAAAAGTTTGCTATTTCTTAGCGTTCTCTTCTTATTTGAAATTGAAATATGGAAGTTTGAAACCAAAGGGTGTAGTGACGTCACTAAAATGGTCGCCATCATTAAATAGTGCAAAGTATCGAAATCAAAAGTAGCCTATATATTAACCAGGTAAATCAGCTACTTCCATGTAAAATTTCATGTAAATCGGACCAGTGTTTCTTTGGTGATTGAGTAATACACAGACGCACAGACACACACCATCTCATTTTTATATATTAGTATAGATGTAGTTTTATCATGGGGATAGTGGGGCACATTGAACCGGTACAAATATTTTTCACTGCTACTCATCCAGTAATTTTAATACAGAGCTGTGGTTTTCTCCCTTTATAAGTTTAATCATTCAAGTAACAAATGCCCATGCTAAGAAACCCACAAAAGGATTCATGGTATATAGGGAAAATTGAATCACTCCCGGGGCACAATGAACCATGACTCATTGTGTCCCGGGAGAGCTTGGCTCAATGTGCCCCAGCAGTACATATTTCTATAGAAAGCTATTGTGAGGTTATGTATGAACATTGGTCAAATTATAAGATACCGGTATATAAATTTAAGACACGATTCTGATGTTATTTAATAACTTATTTAATCTGAATTTCAACCAATCACTTGACACCATATGTTAATCTACCAAGTTCTCAGAAAATTACTTCACTGTAGCCGTAAACAAATAACAGCTGCAGAGAGCAAATGGCGGGAACCAGATTTTGCAGAAACAAAATGCAAGTCAGTAGAGCAATTCTACCAACATACCCAGACCCAGATTGAGAAAAATAATTCCTTTATTTATACTGAAGTTATGTAACCTGGTTCATAGTGCACCGTGGTTCAAAGTACCCCACTATCCCTACAAAAACGTACGATATTATTTACTTAGTAATTTGAAAGTAATTTGAAAGTACTCATGTTTAAGTACAAAAGGAGCCTGGTCATGGCTTCAAATGATTACTTTGAGAATTATTGGTGACGTCAGTTACCTTTAAGTTTACTACGGTACTGTATCTATTGAGGGCAGTGAAGGAGGTAATGTTCTGTACAAATCATTTACTCTTATAGTCATCTTTTTGCCTCATTGAGTGTTCAGGGAGCTGCCGTAGTAGCTCTAAACTGAACCCAACGTCTTAAGTAGAAAAGAAAAAGGAAGATTGTAGTTTTACGTGACCGTGAATCTTGTGATTATAAGCCACGGGACCTCCTTTTTACGTGGAATCCGAACCACAGGATATGGCATTTCACTTCGAAAATCTCACATGCATTGACCGGGAATCGAACCCGGACCGCCTTGGTGAGAGAAGTAGAAAAGAGGGAGTGTTCATGACTTGGTCAAACATTTTAGGTTACTGTTTCATTTTGGTTGCTACAAATTATTCTGGTTCTGTTAGTCTTAGTCAAGTCTTATCACAGTTAGTGTATTCCTGATTTGTAATACTAAAGACAGCCGGTACAGGTTAACACTGTCAACAATTTAAAAAATGTAGCATAAAAACTTTAGGATTAATAAAACATAAACATCAACATATCAGTAGTAGAACACACCTTAACGGAGAGTATAACAATGCAATACCATATATTGCGCGTGATACCTTCCGCCATAAGGTAAAGATTCAAAATCTCCCGTAAAAGCAGCGGCATCAAGACTATGAAATTAGAAGCAAAATGTCACATTTAGACGACCACGTGGATTAGTGACTAATATTCTCAGCTGTCGCCTTGGAGGTCCGAGTTTGAATCCCGGCTCTGCTAAGAAATTGTAATTTTGGTATGAGAGCTGGAACGGGGTACACTGCGCCTCACGAGGCAAAACTTGGAAGATGTTTTCCGTGGTTTCCCACTTCTACTCGAAGCAAATACCGGGATAGTTTCTAACTGAAGGCAACAGCAACCTCCTTTTTAATCCTCACGTGAATTACAAATACACACATTACTAGAGCCATCACAGTAACACAGGTTATCAGAAAAAAATCATACACACTTAAGTTCATGGGGCTACATGGCCACGATGTCGCCAAGCCTCTAAGTCAATCAACAATAACAGAATCATTTAAGCTCATTTAATCTTAATACTAAGTTTCGTTATGATATATATAGCCGTTGTTTCGTTAGGCCTCGTGCAGGGTTATCCGATGTATTTTAGTTTTCTTAAATTTTAATTCCCTACATTGACCTCTGTTAATATATTTTTTTGAACTACGTATTCGGATTTTTATGGGGTTCAGATCCCTAATATTCTTATCGTGGTTTGGCCCATGGCCTGGTGTTTACGACTTGAGCTACTGTAGTCATGGAGAAAATGGAGTAGCATGGTCCCTTACAGAGACAGGTGGAAACCTGGTGATCACTTCTTTAGGTACTGTTGCCGTTGAGAAAATTGAGTGGCATGTCCTTTTACCGAGATAGATGGAAACTTCGTGGACCCGCCTTGTGCTACTGTTGCCATGGAGATGGCCGGCCTTGCCATTCCTTCATAAGTTAATTTTCTGACTTTATTAGCCTTTGCTCGAGTGCCAATAGGCCGATATCAGAAGAATGAGAAGGACTATCGAAAATTCATGTAGCCAGCGGTTTCTTCTGGGTCCTAAACTATGTGTATGCAAAGTTTGGCTGAGATTGGTGGAACGGAACAAATATACATACATACATACATACATACCCACATACAGACTTTCACTTTTATATTGAACCCGCTGAGCTAAGGTTCATGTGATATTTTTCATGACAACACATTTATGATGGGATATATTACCTTTGAACACACCCAGAAAGCAACCAGAAGCTGAGAGCTTATACGATTATCTTTGGAGTAGCGGAGAATCGCACTTTTGACTTTGGTGAAGTCTGCTAATTATTTATCTGAGGTCTTATTAATCAACTTTACCTTTCTACGAGACTCAGAATATTCCATTTCGTCATTCAGTATTTTTGAAACATTTTGGTGAATGTTTTTCCACTTTAAGGTACGGTAATATCATTGCAGATATGCAAGGAGGAATGTAAATAGTCGCTCAACGACTTAGTTTGACGACTTGATTCCACGAGGAACGCAGTTCCGTGCACTACGTCAGGAGAATCCGCCCTGTTGAGGCGTGTTGAAATATCCGTCATGTAAGACGTGTAAAAGGTCCGCTTTTTAGCGAAGAAATATTTATCAAGTGTCATCGAGCACCATCGTACTGTGCATCACGATTTGTAAAGTGTAGTGATCAGCACAAATTGCATTGTGAACGTATTTAAAATATTGTGAATTTTCTACGAGTCTGTAGCACCACATTTTGTACCCACGTGATTTGTGGAGGGCTGAAGCCTAGTGTTAAATATACCAATAACTGTGATAAAGTTATATTGAACGAGTGTGATATTAAAACCACTACGTGTATAAATTGCTACGGTGGATTTTTCCGCCAGAAATCGACGCCAATTTCACGGATGCCACGTGATTGTAAAAGTGAAGTCTGTGCACGTGTGAACCAGCAGATCAGTGCATGGCCATTTATTAATGATATCTGCAAAGTGTAGAGGCTGTGTTGCTAAATATATGTGTAACGCCTGTGATAGCTACAAAGCGCACCACAATTTTCAAGTACTAATGAAATACATGATGTCTAACATTACCGACCACGTGTTCGACACTTATAACACCGTGTTCGAGCCGGAGATGATGGGCTAAGTACCGTTATGGTATGAGGGAGATGTCTCGGATGGAACGAGCATGATTTGGAAATTCAAGAACGTCGAACGAGAAGGAAGAAGTCGAGGATGCCTTTCCTAGGTATGTCCAACCCATTCAGGATGTCAACTACAGGGACAGACCGAACCCTGGACTTTGGGAGAGCCAAGATGGAAGTTCTGATACGGACCATGCCAATCCTGAAAGCCAGAGGTGCTTTTGTTCAACCCTTGTCATTGGACAGAGAGCTAAGTGTGGGCTTCTTGAGATCGTGAATTTGTACAACCCTTCTTTGTTCTAGTCATTGGTGGTATAGTTAGATTAGTGTAGATTGTAAATCAGCCGAACATAGTGACAGCCATTTCATAGGTAGGGAATGTAACTAGTATAATTAGATGTCATTTATTACAGTGATTGTGAGCCACCTTTGGGTTTGACATTTTGTTCAACCCTGGTGCAACCTGATGGACGTCATAGGACGCCAATTCCTGTCTATTGCCAAACGTGACCGTAGTCATTCCAAGGATACTTTGTTTAACCCTATCTGGGATGATTTTCGAGTCTTAGCAAACTCCTGTTACGGCAAACTGATGCCATGATCATAATTCTTTAACTGCACTCATAGCAGACAGTCAATGTTACGCCCCTGATTTCATTAGAGGAGTCGTATCATTTAGGTAATCGACTGTAATTACCAGTTTTGTAACTGCATTTATATTTCATTCATGATGTGCTCAGAAGCCATCCAGGTCAAGTGTAGACCTTGCAAGTAAAAGGGATGTTTCGTTGTAGCCTAGCATCGAACCCAGTTCCCAACGTATCATTAAGCAAATCCAGCAGAGTGGAGTTTGCGCCATAATATTATTTTGTTTGTGTCAAGTGTGATGACACGTAATTATTTGAATGTTTGATACAAGAAACTAATGAAGTATTTTATCTTTGAGAGCAAAGAGCTCCAGCAATGAGTGACATTGCTATCTTTTAAACGTCTTTGCTATGAAAGACAGAGTTATATGTTTGTATTCAGCTTTATAGCGTGCTCTTAATGCACACATTCTTCGATGTTTATAACCTATGGTAAAGGTATTAATATGAGGCCAGTTTCATAGTTATTTTCTTGCCTGAATTGCCGGCCCAGTCAATGTGTTGTGTCTAATAGTGCAGGGAGCCTGCAACTTGCTGTGACTCAGACAGGTTTGTGAATATTTCCCAGCGCACGAGTGAGAGCGCTTGCTTCCAAGTGAGACAGACTTATGTTAACACAGGACAGAATGCTTGTAGCATTCATTTATTTTTCATTGCATTGATAGCTCATGGAAACCAGAGTCCATTTCTGTATCTGCTCACATGTTCTTTAGATTGTCATTTGTTAGTTAAACGCCTTTTGCGTGTACCGTTGTTTCAACGAGTACAGTTATATCAGGATTCTTATTTTATGTTGGAGGCTAGCCCCGTGATGAGGGTTTTTCATGTGTGAAGGTATTTTGTGTACCATGTCCGAGACTGTTCTCGTCGACCAGATATTTAGGGAGGGTAACTGATGTGTCCAGGCCCGTCCCAGAGTTATTGCACGCGAGCTGTGCGCCGCTGGTAACTTGTGTTATTGTGTGTCCGAGTTGTTATTGCTCGTTGATTGTATTCCGACTTTTGAGTCGAGGCTTTTTGGCAGAGATGATCTCTAGGAGACGCTCCATGCCAGGCTAGTCAGCTGTTATTCGCCATAAACCAACGATAATTTAAACCGACATCTTAATAATAAAACGCATAATTTTGATAAACAAAATATAACTAACGAATCCTTTCTATTTAACCTTGTTCATTTTCATTTGGAACCTGCTGACATAGCCGTGCCAATGAAAGTATTTCCTGGAGGAAATGACTTTAGGACAGCTGACACTTTTTGTAGCGACAGAAGCTTGCTCGAACCTTTAGTTCGTAGCTGGTGGAGCGCAGGCCATACGATGTTAGACGTAGTCTTCACTACGCAGTCGTCACCGTAATTACACACGTTAAATGACTATGGCTTACAAACAGTAAACCAAGGTGTAGGTAGGCTTTGAATAAAACTGTGGTCTTGTATTTATTGATTTATTGATGTAAAAGTGTACAAATCCTCTATGTCACCTTTTGTGTGCTGATTAGCACCCAGTTTGTAAGAGTGTCTTAGATATTTTTTATGGCTTGTCACATAGCTTTGATTGTAATTGTTTGATATTACGGACGTCACCGCCGTAAATTTTGTAATTAATTGGTAGGACTTAGCTAGATGAATTAATATTAAATGTAAATGAGAAAATGGTATCACCCTAACTTAGATTTGTTTTGCTACCCTGTTAAATGTAAATTCCGATATTAGCTTGATCTTGTAACTTGATGTAGGGTTTTGCGCCGTACCATTTTCCTGGTGTTGCTGTTGTTGCTTTAATTATTGTGAGATAGATCTTTCGCGAGGGTTTACTGTAACTTCTCAGGTAGGGACCTGCTCTTTATTTTTGATTATTTACTAGCTTGCGGACTAGCCGATAGAAACCCTCCGAACTAGGATAGGGGTTTGTGGATCTTACAATAAATTTTCACGATGTTTTACATAAGTCTGGATGTTTCTTTCCTCAGTCTAGCTTGTAAGGTGAACCTTTCCTTAGGAAGTCTATGACCTTTAGTCACCATGTACCACGATCCCTGTGGATGATGGATTCTCGTGCCGCTTTGGCCTGTATGGAAGTTCACCTGATCCTCTCGGCAGTTAGGTCCGGCGGATGAGATGTTAGGGAAGTCATTTCGGTTGTTGGCTGTCCTGGCGAATCCTCTGACGGGCACATAACATAATACTCTTCTTTAAATGGCGCCCAACTCATGTGCCGACGTTAACGTGGTGACCGTCAGTTCCATGTTATTTAAGAGGATCTTAATGTTGATCAATGGTAAATTGACTGTACTAGGACGAACTTAGAAAGTCGTACTGCAGATCGATTAACCGCATGGCATTCATGTTTGATACAAGTCCATGGGGTGAGGCTTTTGTGTTAGATAAATGATGGATAGGATTTTCTTTGATGATGCCTCATCCTGAGTAAATGTAATACTTGCTTTGCTCGCTGTTGTCTTTGTAAATGTAGAAGCACTTAGTTTGCATAGTCCAGCTGTACTCGTGATGTTTATTTAAATGAAACAAGCTTTATACCACCAAGTAACTAATCATAGCTGTAAGTTCCATAAGAGATTGCTCCCTCTCTTTCTCAATAATTTCTTGTCATGGATGAGGAAACAATTCGTCGTGTATTTGGGGAGATGTTGGCAGGTGTCAATGCCAATCTCCAGCAGATTACTGCTGACTTAGGTGAAGTCCGGGTGTCTTGGGTGAGAATACTCAAGCTGTTAACAATGTGAGTGGTCATGTGGACCAGGTTAGACAGGATCTTGAGGTTAACACACAGTCAATTAATAATGTAAGTGGTCATGTGGACCAAGTAAGAGATGCCATTAATAATGTTAGGGCTGATCTAACGCAGGTCAGGGCCGACATAGATGCTCATAGAATAGAAGCCAGAAACGATCGTACGGCAGGTTTAGCAGCTGTTAGGGTTGACATAATACGACACCATCAGGAGGCTAACCAGCGTATTGATAATTTAACTGACCAAATGAATAGAGGTAGGGAGGACGTGCAAGCCCGTTTAGAGGAGCACACCGCTCAGATTCAGACGACTATTAATAGAGTCCAGGTTGATATGAGGGCTGACTTAGACCATACTCGAGAGGAATTTGGAGCTCGATTAACTCACGTCGAGGGATTCATGGACAACGTCAAGAAGGACATGGCTAACATGAACATAGGACTCGTACTGATGAGAGGTGCAGCGAACGCCGTCAACAATAATGTAAAGACGATCGTCGATGGTCTGATCCAGGTCAAGGACGAGTTGAACACGAACCGAAAGAACATTACGGAATTAACCGATACCGTAACAGGGGTACGAGATACAGTAGACATTCATCGAGAAGAAAATAAGATCGATGTAATGCTGTTGAGGGGTGACCTTAATGAGCATAAAATTATTATGGAGGAGAAGGTAGCCGAGGTCAAGGATGACGTAGGTCGGATCAAGGACAACATGTCCAAAGTCGAGGGGGAAATCGACTCATTACAGAAAAGATTTGAGGAAATCGCAATAACCGAGAGGTTAGACCTCAGTTACAACTTGAGGACAGCTATTCGTGAAGTCGACACCAACCTCAAAGGTAAAGTCGAGAGAATTGAGTTGCAGCTCAACGATTTGGGAAACAAGGTCGCAGCTAAGACTATCCCAGGGCTCGAAATTATCGAGTGACGTCTCGACCGACTTGAGGCTCAACCAAGGGAGATACATTTACCTCCACAGATTGGAGACTCTCAGGCAACGCCAGGACCGCAATCCGCAGGGATAATGCCTACACTCTTTCAACCTAGCGCACCCATAGAACCACAACCGTTCCAAGTTACCGGTTCAGCGCAGAGTCAAGCGTTAAATTATAACGCGAATCCTTTCCAACCCGCACATAATCAACAAAGTCAGGACACAAGTACGCCAACGCATAATTATACGCCGAGTTCATTCAGACCCGCGCACACGCAGGGGAACGTGACAATCATCCGTTCGCGAGAAGAGCAACCAGCTCGATTCTCATACACTGGAAGTGGCATCACTCCTGTAGAATTTTTAGCTAATGTGGAGAGCTACTTAAGAGACACAATGGTGACTCCGGAGAGAGAGCTCCGAGTTATTGAGCGTTTGCTTGAGGGGAAAGCGAGCACTTGGTTCAGGGCCTTCCGCTACTCATTCGTAGGCTATCAAGACTTCAGAGAAGTCTTACTGAGAACTTACTGGTCGAGCGACATCCAGCAGAGTATCAGAGCTGAGATGTACACTCGCCGATACAGCTCGAACACTCCGACGCGCTATGCGAACTACTTCGCAACCCAGCTTGCGAAACTTCGTTGTTTGCAACCCCCACTGTCAGAGCAAGACCTTGTAAACACCATCGTCTGGCAATACCCTGCAGACGTGCAACTAGTATTGATCGCTGCAGGAGCATCTACATTCCAGCAGTGTGATCAAATCTTACGGCGATTGGACGCCAATACCGAACAGTTTCCAACACACCGTCAACAGAAGGCTGACAGGCGTGATGAGTGACAAGTTAACTTAACGACTGTGGACAAAGTGTGCCAGACGCCACAGCAAACACAGACTCAAGAGAGTTTTGACCAGCGTGATGAATATAATCGTGGTCGGAGAAATTGGAATAACACTCCGGACGCTAGAGACCGGAGAGATGACCGTCGTAGTTATTGGAACCGACGCTTTGATCGAGGAACGAACGACAACCGTCGCTACGATGACGACCACCGAGGGAATAATAACCGGAACCCACACCAGGGAAATATCCGTAGAGATTACCGCTACAGCAGAGGATACAGTCGATATCGGGACCCCAGATACTAGGCCGATCGAGACTGGAGAGGAAGAGCACAGGAGAGTCGTGAATACCTTCAGCAACTCCGAGGACTCCAAGAAAACCAAGAAGGGGGAGATCAGAACCCGACTTCGCGGGAAACACGTAATATTCCGGCGGAAGAAACGAAGCAAAACCAGCCCGGTACTTCCCGCCAAGGGAAAAAAAAAACGCCATAAACTCAGTAGATTCTTACCCGATTGAGCACAGAGTAACTGCCACTATCTTACTCTGGGAGCCAATTCAGGAAGATCTATTAGACGAACGAAGAACGACGAACCACAACTACGAATTGACGCGTCTACCGAAGATTGTAGCTACCCTGAATGGATGTGACGTAGTCATTCTCATCGATACAGGGGCAATGATAAGTGTCATTTCCGCCGATTGCCATGCCAGACTGAAAGCAAACTGTGAGGTGACAGAGCTGCCAGTTTCTGAAGTAAGAGTCAAAGGAGTTATACCTGACCGTGTTGTAACGTGCAAAATTCAGATTTTATGCACTTTAGAAATTTTGAGCCACGTGTACTTGCACGAATTTCTAGTGATGAGAGCGCTTGCTTCCAAGTGAGACAGACTTATGTTAACACAGGACAGAATGCTTGTAGCATTCATTTATTTTTCATTGCATTGATAGCTCATGGAAACCAGAGTCCATTTCTGTATCTGCTCACATGTTCTTTAGATTGTCATTTGTTAGTTAAACGCCTTTTGCGTGTACCGTTGTTTCAACGAGTACAGTTATATCAGGATTCTTATTTTATGTTGGAGGCTAGCCCCGTGATGAGGGTTTTTCATGTGTGAAGGTATTTTGTGTACCATGTCCGAGACTGTTCTCGTCGACCAGATATTTAGGGAGGGTAACTGATGTGTCCAGGCCCGTCCCAGAGTTATTGCACGCGAGCTGTGCGCCGCTGGTAACTTGTGTTATTGTGTGTCCGAGTTGTTATTGCTCGTTGATTGTATTCCGACTTTTGAGTCGAGGCTTTTTGGCAGAGATGATCTCTAGGAGACGCTCCATGCCAGGCTAGTCAGCTGTTATTCGCCATAAACCAACGATAATTTAAACCGACATCTTAATAATAAAACGCATAATTTTGATAAACAAAATATAACTGACGAATCCTTTCTATTTAACCTTGTTCATTTTCATTTGGAACCTGCTGACATAGCCGTGCCAATGAAAGTATTTCCTGGAGGAAATGACTTTAGGACAGCTGACACTTTTTGTAGCGACAGAGGCTTGCTCGAACCTCTAGTTCGTAGCTGGTGGAGCGCAGGCCATACGATGTTAGACGTAGTCTTCACTACGCAGTCGTCACCGTAATTACACACGTTAAATGACTATGGCTTACAAACAGTACACCAAGGTGTAGGTAGGCTTTGAATAAAACTGTGGTCTTGTATTTATTGATTTATTGATGTAAAAGTGTACAAATCCTCTATGCCACCTTTTGTGTGCTGATTAGCACCCAGTTTGTAAGAGTGTCTTAGATATTTTTTTATGGCTTGTCACATAGCTTTGATTGTAATTGTTTGATATTACGGACGTCACCGCCGTAAATTTTGTAATTAATTGGTAGGACTTAGCTAGATGAATTAATATTAAATGTAAATGAGAAAGTGGTATCATCCTAACTTAGATTTGTTTTGCTACCCTGTTAAATGTAAATTCCGATATTAGCTTGATCTTGTAACTTGATGTAGGGTTTTGCGCCGTACCATTTTCCTAGTGTTGCTGTTGTTGCTTTAATTATTGTGAGATAGATCGTTCGCGAGGGTTTACTGTAACTTCTCAGGTAGGGACCTGCTCTTTATTTTTGATTATTTATCAGCTTGCGGATTAGCCGATAGAAACCCTCTGAACTAGGATAGGGGTTTGTGGATCTTACAATAAATTTTCACGATGTTTTACATAAGTCTGGATGTTTCTTTCCTCAGTCTAGCTTGTAAGATGAACCTTTCCTTAGGCAATCTATGACCTTTAGTCACCATGTACCACGATTCTTGTGGATGATGGATTCTCGTGCCGCTTTGGCCTGTATGGAAGTTCACCTGATCCTCTCGGCAGTTAGGTCCAGCGGATGAGATGTTAGGGAAGTCATTTCGGTTGTTGGCTGTCCTGGCGACTCCTCTGACGGGCACAATATATTAGAAGATAATAATTAAAATTTGCGACGGATGCGATGGAGTAGTTGCGTGAAGGCAGTGGCGTGTGTGGGTGCTGGAGGTGGGGAGAGGTTTTGATTGAGAGCAGTGAGGGAATGTTAGTGTGTGTTGGCACTGGTCTGTGTGCTTTCTGCCTTGTTTTAGATGTTTTCTTGATATACGAGCACCATAGATATGACGCTACATGCCCGCCGCCGCAGTTTACACACGTGGGTCTGTCTCTGGGTACCTTTCAATCAGCGTGTCGGTGAGGGCCATCACACCTGATGCAGCGGGTGTCTTAGTTGCAATTTGCAGCGTCATGATGCAGCCGTTGGCAGTTAAAGCACTGATAAGGTAGTGTATTGTGTTTGGCGTGCTGTGGGCGGCGTCGCGGCGCCCGAGAGGTGGTTTTGGATTTTTGTGGGGACCTCTGTGTAGTCGACAGCTGTTCTCTGGTGTCAAGGGCTACGTGTGAATGTTCTGGGGATGGAGGGGGGAGAGTCTCCTGTGTGTCAATGAGGTGTGATTTGGCCTCGGTTTGTGTCTCCGAATGTCAGTGGCGTAGCGTGAACTTTTGAGCTGGAGACGCCAAAGTTTTAAACGACAGTTAAACTAAGGAACAAATCAAAAAGCTAATATGAAAGACACTGTCACATACCTCATACAGTCTTGTAGATCAGCTCCATTCGTCTTTTCATATTTTCTGCGAAAATGTCTATGATGTGTTCAAGAAATGCGGGGTCTGATGAAAGCTCACCTAATATTTTTTTTCAATTACCAATGAATTTAAACACGAATAGCGACAATTGCTCATATAATTTCTAAGGTAGGTTTTAATTCTTTTCAGCGTGCTCATGCTGCGTTCACTACTAGCTGTAGTAGTTGGAATATTCAGTACGAAGCGTAGTAGTTTAATTACTTCCTGATAGATGGAGCCATGACCGTTCGTAACAAAATATTTTAAAAGATCTTTCAGAGCTAAATGCTTTGTCTGATCTGCATAAACAATGTGAAGTTCATTTACTAATTAGTTAACATTAAAGAATGGGAACTGCTTTATCAAAAAATCTAATTTGCTCTAGGGGAATGTTTCGGTGTATTCTTTAAACTTCATTTTCTTGTACTAACTCGATGAAATTTAGATGACTACGATCTTCAAATCTACTTGAGCTATTAGTGAATCTACTATTTCAAAAGACAGCCCTCTCAACGTGTTCTTTTGATTGCCATCATACATTACGTTTTCATTCAACTGGATGTATTTTTGAACGCATATGTCAGTGAGATATTCATTTCTTAAGTTTTCTATGCTTTTGACGACAGCCTCTATCTCTTATGGCAAGTTACAATACTCACTGTCGATGACTGTAACAATATGAAAATATGTTCAGTGTAAATGAAACAAGCTTCGAATACACATAGCAAATATACAAAAGTTGGGTCATCCATTTGTCTTTTGAGACCAATGGCGCAGTTCACAGAATCGTCGTCCCATTCACTATTTTTCCACATCAATAATTTCATCAAAAATACATTACAATTCATGGAAATGTTTAATAATGGTGAAAACTGCCCTCGAATGAAAATTCCATCTCGTATTGCTTGCTCGTGGAAGCTTAAATCCTCTTTTGGTCAACAAAACTATCCTTTTAGAAGTATTGCTGAAAAAACGGTGAAAAGCAGTCAAGGTATAGACAAACAAACGAACCTGTTTTATTGTTTGTGAGCCATACAGAAGTACCAAATTTAATTGGTGGGCGTAACAATGGACGAAAAGAGCATATGGGCAAAACTGTTTCATTAGCTTTTGAACTCCTCCTTATCTGCCTGCCATTACAGCTGCGCCATCGTATGTCTGGCTTACGCCTTTTTCTCCATTAACTTCCCAGTCAAGTAAAACTTTGTGCACGACTTCTGACAATCCCGCAGCTGTTTTATTCTTGGAAACGTCATAAAATCCGACGAATCTCTCCTCTATTCTATCATCCACACAATGTCTAAATAGTATGCTCATCTGGCTCTTACATGACACGTCTAATGTCTCATCCGCTTGTGTGGATAGAAAGGGGGCTTCATTTATTTCTGATTTGATTTTTTCATTTAATGCAATTGTTTTAACTTCCATCAAGTCATTTTGAATGTCTGGAGATGTTCCTTTTAATAATGATGATGACTGTAAATGGTCTCTAACTATCGATTCATTTCCAGCGAGCAGATTCAACAATTGCAAATAATTACCCTTGTTAATAGAACTTTCATCTTCTGTACGCCCACGGAAGGCTAGTTCTTGTGTACTGAGAAATACTACAGATTGAATGAGTCGTCGCGCATACTGCCTGTTTGAAGACACGATCTCATTATGTTTTACTGCTTGTAGTCGAGCAGCTTCAGAAAATAAATGCTCAATGCGAGTTTTACCTAGCAGATGATATGCTTCACAATGTAACAAATGGTGTTTTGAAGACTGCTGTTTTACAGCATTGTTAATTGAATTATTCAGGTCCGAAATTCCTTCTGTGCACCATTCATTATCTTTCGCCCCAAACATAAGGCAAACGTAACAAAACATTTTGTTTATTTCAACACACCCAGTTAGCCAGGAAAACCTGTCATACCAAGAAAACTGAAAACTCCGTGTGCGAATTTTACCAGCTTCTTTAATTGATAAATTTTGGCTTTGGTCTTTTTGTTTTTAATTCACATCGCTGTTCATATGATAAAGTGCTCAAAGGAGTTGCCTTTAGAAAATTAATAACATTAGTGTCAGGTGAACTTACTTCAGTCATATTGGCAGCATTAAACACACTCAAGCACAATTAAAATTAACTACACTTCTACAGTTCGAACTAGTACTAGCGCAGCGATTGGGCTATTGAGTTAATAGAACAGTGATCATCTGATCATACAAAGTTTACGCCAGCCAAACGCCAGCGTACGGAAGCACTTCCCTTCCGAGAAGCAAGAATGAACTCGCTCATGCGCAGCAACATGGCCTGGCCAGGGTGGTACATCGCTCTTGACGCCAAGAAGTTCTGGCGTACAAGGAAACAAAGCACAGCAGTGGACCGCGGCTGGGCTAAGACTAGTTATATGGTGGGTGCGGAAATAAAATAACTAAGCGCCATGTAATATGCTAACGCCGCATTTATATAAAATAAAAACGATGTTATATTTTACTCTTTGATGAATACACATTCTAATTTTTAAATCAGGGAACGCCCGGCGTATCGGCGTATTATAGCGCTACGCCTCTGCCGAATGTCTTGTTTTCCGTTCTTTTTGTCTGCGTGAAGCGATCTCCTGTGCTTGTTTTTGTTTGAGTGTGTTCGTTACTGACAGTCTCAAAGACCTCTGTTTATGTGCGTTTAGTTTTAGTGTTGGTTTGTGGTGTGGCAGGATGAGGAGTAGTTTGTGTGTAATCGGGGAAAGAGGGGGCTGTGTAGCTGAGTGTTTAGGTGCCCTGCTCTGATGTTTGTGAGAATGTTGGTTATGTTTGTGTTTGACTGGCCTGTGTGTCTGATTGTGTTTGTGTTTGCGCCTCTTGTGTTTCTGCGTGAGGGCTGAGTGTGGATGTCATGTGTGCCTGATTGTGTTTGTGTTTGCACTTCCTGTGTTTCTGTTGAGCGAGGGCTGATGAAGATGTGTGTTGGTATTTCAGGGTACCTCCTAAGAGCCTTCCTGATTCTATTGAGGCGTATGTCGCGGGTGGGCGTGATAGCAACGTGGTGATTACGCAGTTCCTCGATTTGCGTACCCATCACTGCTAGGAGTGTGAGCACGCTTATTAGTGTTTCACGGTAGTTTGGATAGGTTTCTTGTGTGGGTGGTCTTATGAAGATCAGCGTGCTCTTGGGTGAACGGAGTTTGATCCCAATGAGTGACATTTTCTAACAGTTTCAAACGTAGACAGGCTTCTCTGTAAGAGCCACACAATTCACCATTCGTAAATGTTGGAATGATGTTGGTCCTCGGACATTCACTAATACCATTTCGAGTTCTTCGACCAAAATTGCTCCACCCGCGTCTTATAGGCGGCATAAGTCTTGATATGAGTATACATAGGTTGGTTTTTAGTTTTGGCACCAATGCTTCAGTGCCAAGTTGCAACAATGTTGGGCGCTGCCACTTTTACCGACGGTTGCTGCCCTGCATCCCCTCCCTCAGAGCACATGACCTCGCCCGTCCTCACCACCGCTCGTGCGCAGTCGCGCCTGTTAGATGAGTAGTGTGAGGCCAGCGCTCGCGAAAGACAGTCGCAATATTTTCCAAGCAGGAGCAGAGAACGTGGATAAAAATTCAGTGTGCTAGGGGTCGCAGTGCTAAACAGTGTCTCCGAGGATTGCAGGAAGCGTGCGGTAACAAGATGGGTTGCATCCTTTCGAGATGGGCGCGAACGTGTGGAGCACATGCCTCGATCTGGTCACCCACCAGTAAGTGATGACAATGTACAGATGGTGGGTGTCCGCGTTAGTAGAGGTGGATCGGAACGTTACGATTCGTCCATTAGTGCAAGATACCGGAGTGGCGCATTCAACTGTCCTCCACATCCTGAAGGACTTACTGAAAATGAGGAAGATTGCGTCCAAATGGGTTCCGCATGACTTAACCGACATGCACAAATGGCTGCGATATGACGCTTGTCGTATGCACTTGCAGCGTTATGAGCGCGAAGGAGAGGCCTTCTTACGGCGTATCATAACCATTGACGAGACGTGGGCCCGATCTTATGAACCACAGTTAAAGCGCCAATCGAACGAGTGGCGGCACCACGGATCACCACGGAAACAAAGAGTTCGACCAACCCCCACCAATGTGAAGGTAATGTTGATTCTTGCCTATGATTGGGATGGTGTGATCATTCACCATACTGTTTCCCGAGGGCAAGCCGTTAATGCGGCGTACTATTGTTCGTTTCTGCAAGACCATCTCCGAGGAGCTCTGAGAAGGAAACGGCGCCACCACATGGTTACACCGCCCATTGTTCTGCATGACAATGCTAGGGCACACACAGCAGGCGTTGTGTCGGCATTGTTGGATCGCTGGGGCTGGGAGGTCCTCTATCACCCCCATATTCTCCCGACATCAGTCCCTGTGACTATGATCTCATCCCGAAGACGAAGATGACAATGCGCGGGGAGCGCTTCCGTACCATTGAAGACGTTAAGCAGGCTGTCAAGCACTCTCTTCGAACTATCAATAGATTGGGCAGTGCCAACGGGATCCAACGACTTCCGCATCGCTGGTAACAGGTTGTACGCAACGGTGGGGTCTACATCGAGGGCCTGTGAAACTTGGAACCATCTAAGTGAGTTATTAATCCAGTTATAACTCAGGTGCCAAAACTAACAAAACCAACCCATGTACATGGAAACACAAACAATATCTTTGAATTGTCTCTGCCCTTTGGCCACAACAGTAACAATAACAACGCATTGTTAGGCACTGAAAATTGTATTTTTACGTTTTCTGAGCAATTTTTCCAATTTTTCTCTTTATAAAACCTTCTTCTGACTTCAACGAATATCTGAAAGAAAATTAGCAGAATAGGTCCAACCTTTCTCGAGTTCTGCGCTTAGCAACACATTTAGCGATTCATTTTTATTATATCTCGCCATCTCGTATACCAGTCTTGATAGCGTCAACTTGGAGATCCCTAGAACTCTTTTCAGGAAACTTGCCTTAACTTTTTCAATTCAATTTAGATCTCTTTTGTTCAGATGTTTACAAATTATTTCAAGTCCATATTGAGCCCGCCAGAGCTCATTGCTCGGTGATATTTCTGCTAATGTCTATGAACATGCCATGCTTTGTCACTGAACGCGCCCGCATGCAGCGCGCGGCATGTCGTAAGAAAGAGATGATGTCTTGACTCTGGACACACACCTAATAATTTTTCTGAGCACCCATTATTATACATGTTGCTTATAAAAGTCTCAGAACTTTCCACGTCGTAATTCTGCATAAGATAAACATTGTTATGTTTTCAAATAATTTTTTTTCGGTAAAGGTAATTTACGCCGCAGATAGGCGGGAGGAAGTTAGACTGTCAACGACTCGAGTGATCGTCTGGACTGCAAGCGCGACCATGCTCGCAAAACTCTCAAACTAGCAGCCGTCCATGCTAGACGTGCTGAAACTGTCCGTGGTTTAGATGAGGAAATTCAAAGTCTACCCGCAGGGTGAAGAAGTATTATTTAAACCGACAATCGTCGAGTATATTTTGCACTTTACTTTAGCACCGTTCTGTGCTGTGCAACGAAGTGGAATTCGTATTACCGTCCGTGTGAGACGAAATTTACATATCCGTCCGTGAGACGATGACCATTGCAATCCACCCATGAGGTGTAGAAAATCGTCAAACATCAAGAGTGTAAGTTGCTGTCATTCTTACAGTGAATGCTTAATCGACTGTATTACCAATTTACAAGTGTACAAGTGAAAAGTGTGGAAAGTAGGATATAAAGGGCGGTTCTGGCGCAGGGGCTAATGGGCAAGATGGCCGCCGCGCGCAACCAGTCCCATGTTATTCTAATAGAGGGGGCAGTCAGAGCTGGCGCAGTGGCTAATGGGCAATATGGCCGCCACACTCTGAGACTGTGTATGACGTCACAGGGAGAGGTCGGCCGTGTAGTTGCTAAATGGAATATTATTATTATTATTATTATTATTATTATTTTAATTATTATTATTATTATTATTAGGTAATTATTGATCGATCAAGTACCATTAAGAGCAGTCTTAAATTATCCACTTTAAGGTGAAGGGGTTAGCATTTTTGTATGTCACTGCGGAGCCCGGGTTTCAGTCCTGGCTCTGCCAAGAAATTTAATTTCTGGTCTAATGGTTGGAATGGGTACACTAAGTCTTGTGAGGCAAAAGTGAGAAAAAGCGGGTTTAATTCATACCTCAGCCATTCTGCCGAACCCAACTGACCTAACCTAACCTAACCTAACTAACCTAACCTTACCTAACCTAACTTCAAAGTGAGAGCAAATACGACAGTAAATGTGAGAGCACACATAATAAACTAAGTTATAACCTAACCTAACCTAACCTAACTTCAAAGTCAGAGCAAAAAAATAAGAGCAAATGTGAAAGCACACATAATAAACTAAGTAATAACCTAACCTAAAATAACCTAACTTAACCTAACCTAACTTAACCTAACCTAACCTAACCTAACTTCAAAGTTAAAGCAAAAAAAGTAAGAGCAAATGAGAAAGCACAAATAATAAACTTAGTTATAACCTAACCTAACATAACATAACCTAACCCACAGAAACCTTATTTAAAGATTTTTGATTTTACATTTTAACATTTTAAATTTTAACATTTTAGATTTTTGATTTTTCATCTTACATTTTTTAGAATTTACATTTTTTGATTTTTTTTTTGTATTTTAAATTTTAGTTTTTTAGATTTTACATTTTAAATTTAAGATTTTTTTGATCTTAGATTTTACATTTTCCGAAAAGAGTAAACTACAAGGTCACATACCTATCCTCACCAAAACTAACTTTACCAAACCTAACTTAAGCTAATCCAAAGGCTAATGCACATACACAAAGTATATATAAGGGCACATGCAACTATCCTTATGCTAGTCCTATAGGCTACTGTACAACAAGATCACTACCCCAACCGTTTTTTTTTCTTTTGTTGTTTACACATTTGTCAATTTTCCAATTTCCCATTTTCAGTTTTTTTAATGTCAGTTTTAAGTTTTTCAATTTCATAATATGAAAACATGGATTTTTCATTTTGCTGTTTGCACATTTATCAATTTTCCAATTTCCCATTTTCAGTTTTTTTTTGTCAGTTTTAAGTTTTTCAATTTCATAATATGGAAACATGGATTTTGCATTTTGTTGTTTACACATTTATCAATTTCACAATTTCCAATTTACAGTTTTTAAAATGTCAGTTTAAAGTTTTTCAATTTCAGGATATAGAAACATGGATTTCTCATTTGTTGTTCACATATTTGTCAATTTACCAAATCCCCCTTTACAGTTTTTAAAATTTCAGTTTAATGTTTTTCTATTTTGTCAATATGGGAACATGAATTTTCCAATTTGTGTTTTACATGTTTATTTTGCATTGAGTGTGGATATAGGTGGGTAGTAATTAAAAATGTACAAGCAGTGTCCATACAATATTTTTTAAATTTTAAATACATGTACACTATTTACACATATTACATTTTTATATATATTCTTATTTGTTATAAATTGTACAGTTGTTTTTTATTGTGTTTTCTATTTTATTTATTTTTTGATTATGAATACCATTTTTTTCTCTTTGTGTTTTTCTATTTTTGTAGTGCTATTGTTTTAATTTTTTTAAATTGATTTGTTTTATGTATTTGCTAGACTCATGCAGAGGACCTTGATATTCAAAACTTAACTCTTTAAGCATGGTCAATGATTGAGTAATGACCATAGGCATATGTACTTATACCACTAGCATCAATCACTCTTTTATCATCACCAGGACACAAAGCAATTTTGTTTAGTCTTATAGATGATAATTATGTCATGTTGTTTAGAAGCGATAATGTTCATTGGTATTCTTTTACATTGTTGTTCATGACACAATCCTTATAATCTTGAAAGCTTATACAATTTTTGACAACACCTCTGTTAATACCTTTAATCTTTTTGATTTCTTTACCATTTATGTCTAAAGCGTACATTTTAGCTCTAAGTCCAACAAATGCTTTTATAATTTGTCCACAAGCCTCGTCTTTAAATTTCCCCAACGTTTTCTTGTTTGATGTTGAGTAACATATGTAATTAGTAGGATAATCTGATGTGTCCAGGTGTTCTAGGAAATCCAACTTGTCTTCATATACATCTTGGGTGTTAACCAAATAAATGAACGAGTCGGTATCCATATACATGAGTTTAAGATTGTTCATTCCATAATAGGGTAGCAGGACATCTTAGTGGTGGGAACACATTAGAGTTTTTGAAATATCCAGTATACACATTCCAATATATATAGGCTTATTGAATACAATGTTACGTTTAGCCATGTGGAAAGCAGCTAGTTTAGGACCGTAAATTGTTCTGTCAATAAATGTCGGCTTTGCTATTAGCTTTTCTGCCTTTTTGCTGTCAGTTACAAGACGTATGTCTATTCTTTTACGGATATTTTCCATTGTGTTTCCAAAAATGGCATTGTTGAATATTTTGTACAGATTTTTCTCAAAATCATTTTTGGCTTGTTTTCGAAGGTTGTTATTAAAATCAACGTATGCCTTTAACCAAGGTATTTGCTTAAACTTTAACACACGATGAATTTTTATCAATTTTATTCCATGATCTAAAGCCTGTTTTAATGCCATGTAGTGAACAACATATCGCCTTCGATTTCCAAGATGAGGAATTAGTATTTTCAGAGACGAATCCTTAGGTTGTGTACACTCTGGTAGGAAAGGTGAATCGTTGTGTAGATCATGAAGGTCAGATGGGTAATCAACATCAACGTCTAGAGTGTATCCCACAGGATCGTCTTCCTTTAGTTTTTCTAGATCAACGGTATCTGGAGAAACCCACTGAAATCCGCCATAAGGAAGAGAGTGGCACATAGCCCACCCGTATTGGTTGTTGGCATCATCATAGGTAATAAACTGCGATGGTTTCTCAGAGTCATAGGTTTCCATGTATTTATTGTTAGCTTCAGCATACCGATGAGACACCTGGCATATGCCTCCGCGTATTCCAGACTCGATTAAAAGAATCTGATCGTAATCCGGTAGCAATTACAGTTCAATTCCTGTGTAAAGGAGCATTGCCTCGAAACTTAAACCAGGAGAAGTGAAAAAGTGTGCAGCATCCACTCGGTGTGTTTCTAGTGTTTTGTTCCTAAACGTTTCAAAGCTGTCTGCAAGAGGGAGTACATCTGAAGTTAGGTAGAGGTCACTATATTCCCCTAGAGTTTTAATGTTGAACTGATTCCAGACATTTTTGGCATGTTCATAGTCTTCTTGACTAACATCTTCTTGACTTAATTTGTTAAAGAATACCTCTTTTGGAGGAAAACACGTTTCACTTAACTTTTCCCATGAGTCAATGTAGTCATAACAAAATACCACTTTACGAGTCATGAGCATTGCATTTTCTTTTCCAAAGTACTTGTCTGTTTCCGGGTATAATGTTAAGTTGGAAACTATGTTTTCCAAACTACTTGGCATTAACCGAAACGTGTCCACCAATCTAAGCTTTACATTTCCTACATATTTGGTAAAGGAAATGTACTTTTCTTTGGAGTTCGCGATAACATCCACTCTCTCAGTAGTACATCCTAATTGTTTCACAATAAAATTTGCGTCGTAGCCACTCATATTATATAGACACACAATAACGGGGTTACGTGTTTTACACCTCAAATTACACTTATTGTGAGCACTTCCATGGTATTCCCCTGTAATATTGCAATGGTCTCGAACTTTCCAGTCCTCTTTGATAAATGTTTTTTGACACAAATAACAGGCTTCAGAACATTGGAACTCTGCTTCTTGATCCTGAGTTAAGGCCTTTGGAATATTTAAGCTGTAAAGGCGATCGATTTCATTAGCTATTGAGATCAAACAGTCCATAAACTTTTCTGCAGCATTAGGTCCACGATAAATAACAGGTTGGCTTGGAAGGTTTGTCTTTATGTGTTCCACAGCTGGTGAGGGTTTAACGTATATACCAAAGCTCATAGGAACATGACTCTGGTATGGCACTGTATAACTTGCTTCAGGATTAGGTAGACATATTTGATAGGGTAACAGTATACTTTCAAAATCTGCATAGATAACGTAAGGTATTCTCAGCATTTTTTCAACATTTAAGAATTTGACAATGGGGTTTTACTAGGCATTTCAACCCTAGCAGTGTCATGCTGGACACACAAAGCTCTATGTTCTTTCAATTTTTCCATTCCTTGTTGACCATATCGATTATCAAAGTGAGTAAAACATCGTTTACACGTATATATCTTATGTTCATGGTGAGTAATCTGATGTCTTACTAGTTTATCAAAATCTTTGATAAAGACGTAGTGGTTCTGTCCGGATGATGAACTTAACAAAAGGAGGTCGCGATGGTCTTGCAGTTCTTGATCAACAACCTTTAGAGGGAACAGTTTACTGTCTTGTTCCAATCCAAATACATTAATGGATATATCGTTGGCTTTTTCAAATGTGGGAATGTCAGCTAGCGATGTAGGAATTGATATTACTGAAAAATCATACTTGTTTTCTAGATCCTTGTATTTACTAATGCGTTGAGCATCCTTTTTAACCAGTTTTGCTGAAATGGCATAGATAAAACACGTTTCATCTTTCAAATTTTCAGGATTAATGCAGGCTTTTCTTGCTTGTATGGACTGATCCCTATGGACTGGCCAATGCATTTTATCCAAATTATGTCAAAGGGACCCGCCCACAGGGACCCGTCAACAAGGATCCGTCCTCCGGGGCCCGTAAAAAATGACCCCCTTGAAAAAGGACCCGAGGTTAAGTCGCAGCCACCTTTTTGGAACTTTTTGATCACACCTCGTAGGTTAGGTTAGGCTACGGCCGCCATTTTTAGGTTAGGCTAGGTTAAGTTAAGCTACGGCCGCCATCTTGTTAGGTTAGGCTAGGTTAAGTTAAGCTACGGCCGCCATCTTGTGAGGAGGGTGGGAAGGAGGAGGGCCGTGAACCGGCCAAAACACACTACTGCACAGGTTTTGTCCTAGGGACCTGAAATTTATTTTTTGGGTAGAGGGGGTAAAGACCTTTTATTTACGTTAAATAAACTTTTTTGTAAAATTCTTAGTTCCCAAAATATAGACAATTTTGAACATTAGACTTTTTTGGAAAAACTGAAAAAAGTTAAGTTTTGTTCTACCAATTAAGGACATAAAAGCCATTGGTTTGAGTCTATATATGACTTTTTAGGATGATAATTTTTCAAAATATTGCCTACTTTCCAAATTGAAATTTTTTTGATTTTGTCCCAGAGACCTGGGACTTTGTTTGTGGGTAGTGGGGGTAAATACCTGTCATTTACGTTAAACAATTTTTTTGGAAAATTCCTAGTTTCCAAAATATAGCCCCGTTTTAAAATGAACATTTTGGAAAAAATGTCAAAAATTCCATATTTTGTTCTTACGATTAACGATATAAAAGCCATTGGTTTGAGTCTATAAATGACTTTATAGGATGATTAGTTTTCAAAATATGGCCTACTTTCCAAATATTGTTTTGGAAAAATTTGAAGAATATTATATTTTTTTTACAGAGTGTGGGATAGACGTAGGTGTTGGAGTTAGCATATGATTTGATATGATTTTTAGTTTTAAACATATAGCCTACTTCCCCAATTTACCTTTTTTTTTGAAAAAAAAATTGAAAAATAGATATTTTTTTTGACTAGGCGTTGAATGGAGTTGAGAGACAATCATTAACCTTAGAGTACTTTGGATTCTTGTAATCTTAGTGTGTTGTTGTTGCTTACAAACATGGCGGTAAGCATTATGCTACCATAAAAATGGTTGAGATACTTTCCAAGACCAAGAGAAAAATCCTCTAAATACATAACATGTCAAATAAGCCATTACAAATAAGGTGTTAACGTAAACCACCCAAAATAAGCCACCAACATATCCACCACTATAAGCCACCACAATAAGCCACCATAGTCCACCACCATAAGCCACCACCCTAAGCCACCATCATAAGCCACCACCATAAGCCACCATCATAAGCCACCGCCATAAGCCACCACCATAAGCCACCAACATAATCCTTCATCATAAGCCGATTGTAAAATGTTAAACACTTGCATACTATTACATTTTAGGTAATGCAACATTCCCATACAATTGTGCCATGTAACTTTTTGTTACATTATTTAAACAAGATATGTTTGTATTAAACGATAAAGCAAACCCGCTGTGTGTATTGTTAGTGGATATGAGCAAATGGCGTTAATTATTGGAATGTATACTAGTAGTTGAGTAGGTTGTCATATCGACCGGTAGGTAGCATGCTGGTAGTTGAGTAATTTTTGATATCGACCGCTAGATAGCATGCTGATCGTTCAGTAATGATACGGAGCGCTAGGTACCATGCTGTCGTTCAGGTAGTTCTCATAGTCACCGCTAGATAGCGGAAACATACTTTGCGTGTCGCATATGGCTAATTGACAAAGTTTTATTGCGTGAAAAAAGTGCTCGTATAAGCTGTGTATATAAATTTAATATACAAATAACCATTAAGTGTTTAGAACTAACATGCATATCCTTGTATAGGGAATATAGGGGTCCTTAGCAAGAGAGAGTGTCTAACATGAGTGTACAGCCTTTTGATATGCAGTAAGTACCTGATAACCTTCAGTAGGGTGTAAGAATATTTTCAGTTGACTACTACATTTAACAGTGATCACATTGTGAAAGATCGTCTCACCCACTAGGCTCTAGCCGTGTACTACGTGGTAAGTAGCTGTTGGTCTTGATTAGGTTATATAAGAGGTCTCTTGGCAGGAATACAATCAGTTGATTACTACCTTTTGCAGTGTTCACATCGTGAAAGACCGTCTCACTGACCATCCTACAGTCTTGTGATACGCAGTAAGCAGCTGTTTGCAGAAATCAACATCCATAATGGAAGAAACCATGCCTAGCTATAAGTGTAAAGAGTATGGAAAGACTTTTCTTCGAGACTATCATAGCGTCATAAAGTATCGTGTGGTGAGTTTCATGAGTGCAAAACTTGTGGTAGTAAATTCAACAATGTCTACAACGGACGTCGTCATGAAGAATGTTGTAATGTTGTGTCAGCAGCTAAAAGACAAAAAACTGAGCCTACAAAACATTACCTGCTTTCAATGGTTCCTGATAAAAATGGACTTACTGAATATGAAACGTCTTTTCAAGGTCGTCTTAAATCCTTTTTCATACCTTGTGACACGTGTAAGGATTTAAATTCTTACCTTAAAGAGTCCAAACAGAAAATAATACAAGCTATGGAGAAAGAACTAGCAATGCACAAGTCGATCAAAGTTAATCTTGTGGCTGAATGTAGGTTCATTCATACGTCTACCAACGAAATTACAGATCGGGCTTTTAAAACACGAAATCAGGCACAATTTTTGGAAACAGACTTAAGTAGTTTCTTGGAAACGCACCTTACAAAGTTAACTACTGAAATTGAGGAATCTGAGCTAAAAGGCAGTAATTGGGCTTTGTTAGCAGTGGAAGGAGTGCGATTGAAAATAAATAAGTACAATCCCTTGCGTGGTAGCACATATATTCCATTACCAGTAGCTATACAAGCAAGAATGAGCCTGCATTAATCCTGAAAATTTGAAAGATGAAAAGTGTTTTATGTATGCCATTTTAGCAAAACTGGTTAAAAAGGATGCTCAACGTATTAGTAAATACAAGGATCTGGAAAACAAGTATGATTTTTCAGTAATATTGTTTCCTACATCGCTAGCTGACATTCCCAAATTTGAAAAAGCCAACGATATATCCATTAATGTATTTGGGTTGGAACAAGACAGTAAACTGTTCCCTCTAAATGTTGTTGATCAAGAACTGCAAGACCATCGCGACCTCCTTTTGTTAAGTTCATCATCCGGACAGAACCACTATGTCTTTATCAAATATTTTGATAAACTAGTAAGACATCAGATTACTCACCATGAACATAAGATAAATACGTGTAAACGATGTTTTACTCACTTTGATAATCGATATGGTCAACAAGGAATGGAAAAATTGAAAGAACATAGAGCTTTGTGTGTCCAGCATGACATTGCTAGGGTTGAAATGCCTAGTAAAAACCCCATTGTCAAATTCTTAAATGTTGTTAAAATGCTGAGAATACCTTACGTTATCTATGCAGACTTTGAAAGTATACTGTTACCCTATCAAACATGTCTACCTAATCCTGAAGCAAGTTATACAGTGCCATACCAGAGTCATGTTCCTATGAGCTTTGGTATATACGTTAAACCCTCACCAGCTGTGGAACACATAAAGACAAACCTTCCAAGCCAACCTGTTATTTATCGTGGACCTAATGCTGCAGAAAAGTTTATGGACTGTTTGATCTCAATAGCTAATGAAATCGATCGCCTTTACAGCTTAAATATTCCAAAGGCCTTAACTCAGGATCAAGAAGCAGAGTTCCAATGGTCTGAAGCCTGTTATTTGTGTCAAAAACCATTTATCAAAGAGGACTGGAAAGTTCGAGACCATTGCCATATTAAAGGGGAATACCGTTGAAGAGCCCACTATAACTGTAATTTGAGGTGTAAAACACGTAACCCCGTTCCTGTGTTTCTACATAATGTGAGTGGCTACGACGCAAATTTCATTGTGAAACAATTAGGATGTACTACTGAGAGAGTGGATGTTATCGCGAACTCCAAAGAAAAGTACATTTCCTTTACCAAATATGTAGGAAATGTAAAGCTTGGATTTGTGGACACGTTTCGGTTAATGCCAAGTAGTTTGGAAAACTTAGTTTCCAACTTAACATTATACCCTGAAACAGACAAGTACTTTGGAAAAGAAAATGCAATGCTCATGACTCGTAAAGGGGTATTTTGTTATGACTACATTGACTCATGGGAAAAGTTAAGTGAAACGTGTTTTCCTCCAAAAGAGGTATTCTTTAACAAATTAAGTCAAGAAGATGTTAGTCAAGAAGACTATGAACATGCCAAAAATGTCTGGAATCAGTTCAACATTAAAACTCTAGAGGAATATAGTGACCTCAACCTAACTTCAGATGTACTCCTTCTTGCAGACAGCTTTGAAACGTTTAGAAACAAAACACTAGAAACACACCGAGTGGATGCTGCACACTTTTTCACTTCTCCTGGTTTAAGTTTCGAGGCAATGCTCCTTTACACAGGAATTGAACTGGAATTGCTACAGGATTACGATCAGATTCTTTTAATCGAATCTGGAATACGTGGAGGCATATTCCAGGTGTCTCATCGGAATGCTGAAGCTAACAATAAATACACGGAAACCTATGATTCTGAGAAACCATCGCAGTTTATTACCTATGATGATGCCAACAACCAATACGGGTGGGCTATGTGCCACTCTCTTCCTTATGGCGGATTTCAGTGGGTTTCTCCAGATACCGTTGATCTAGAAAAACTAAAGGAAGACGATCCTGTGGGATACATTCTAGACGTTGATGTTGATTACCCATCTGACCTTCATGATCTACACAACGATTTACCTTTCCTACCAGAGTGTACACAACCTAAGGATTCGTCCCTGAAAATACTAATTCCTCATCTTGGAAATCGAAGGCGATATGTTGTTCACTACATGGCATTAAAACAGGCTTTAGATCATGGAATAAAATTGATAAAAATTCATCGTGTGTTAAAGTTTAAGCAAATACCTTGGTTAAAGGCATACGTTGATTTTAATAACAACCTTCGAAAACAAGCCAAAAATGATTTTGAGAAAAATATGTACAAAATATTCAACAATGCCATTTTTGGAAAAACAATGGAAAATATCCGTAAAAGAATAGACATACGTCTTGTGACTGACAGCAAAAAGGCAGAAAAGCTAATAGCAAAGCCGACATTTATTGACAGAACAATTTATGGTCCTAACCTAGCTGCTTTCCACATGGCTAAACGTAACATTGTATTCAATAAGCCTATATATATTGGAATGTGTATACTGGATATTTCAAAAACTCTAATGTATTCCCACCACTATGATGTCCTGCTACCCTATTATGGAATGAACAAGCTTAAACTCATGTATATGGATACCGACTCGTTCATTTATTTGGTTAACCCCCAAGACGTATATGAAGACAAGTTGGATTTCCTAGAACACCTGGTCACATCAGATTATCCTACTAATCACATATGTTACTCAACATCAAACAAAAAAACGTTGGGGAAATTGAAAGACGAGGCTCGTGGACAAATTATAAAAGCATTTGTTGGACTTAGAGCTAAAATGTACGCTTTAGACATAAATGGTAAAGAAATCAAAAAGATTAAAGGTATTAACAGAGGTGTTGTCAAAAATTGTATAAGCTTTCAAGATTATAAGGATTGTGTCATGAACAACAATGTAAAAAGAATACCAATGCACATTATCGCTTCTAAACAACATGACATAATTATCATCAATAAGACTAAACAAAATTGCTTTGTGCCCTGCTGATGATAAAAGAGTGATTGATGCTAGTGGTATAGGTACATATGCCTATGGTCATTACTCAATCATTGACCATGCTTAAAGAGTTAAGTTTTGAATATCAAAGTCCTCTGCATGAGTCTAGCAAATACATAAAACAAATCGATTTAAAAAAATTAAAACAATAGCACTACAAAAATAGATAATCACAAAAAGAAAAAAATGGTATTCATAATCAAAAAATAAATAAAATAGAAAACAAAATAAAAACAACTGTACAATTTATAACGAAAAAGAATATATATAAAAATGTAATATGTGTAAATAGTGTACATGTATTTAAAATAAAAAAAAATATTGTATGGACACTGCTTGTAAATTTTTAATTACTACCCACCTATTTCCACTCTTAATGCAAAATAAACATATAAAACACAAATTGGAAAATCCATGTTCCCATATTGACAAAATAGAAAAACATTAAACTGAAATTTTAAAAACTGTAAAGGGGGATTTGGTAAATTGACAAATGTGTAAACAACAAATTGAGAAATCCATGTTTCTATATCCTGAAATTGAAAAACTTTAAACTGACATTTTAAAAACTGTAAATTGGAAATTGTGAAATTGATAAATGTGTAAACAACAAAATGCAAAATCCATGTTTCCATATTATGAAATTGAAAAACTTAAAACTGACATTAAAAAAAACTGAATATGGGAAATTGGAAAATTGACAAATGTGTAAACAACAAAATGAAAAAAAAACCGGTTTGGGTAGTGATCATGTTGTACAGTAGCCTATAGGACTAGCATAAGGATAGTTGCATGTGCCCTTATATATACTTTGTGTATGTGCATTAGCCTTTGGATTAGCTTAAGTTAGGTTTGGTAAAGTTAGTTTTGGTGAGGTTAGGTATGTGACCTTGTAGTGTACTCTTTTCGGAAAATGTAAAATGTAAAATCTAAAATCAAAAAAATCTTTAATTCAAAATGTAAAATCCAAAAAACTGAAATTTAAAATACAAAAAAATCAAAAAATGTAAAATCTAAAAATGTAAAATGAAAAATCAAAAATCTAAAATGTTAAAATGTAAAATGTTAAAATGTAAAATCAAAAATCTTTAAATAAGGTTTCTGTGGGTTAGGTTAGGTTGGGTTAGGTTAGGTTAGGTTATAACTAAGTTAATTATTTGTGCTTTCTCATTTGCTCTTACTTTTTTGCTTTAACTTTGAAGTTAGTTTAGGTTAGGTTAGGTTAAGCTAGGTTACGTTAGGTTACGTTATTACTTAGTTTATTATGTGTGCTTTCACATTTGCTCTTATTTTTTTGCTCTGACGTTGAAGTTAGGTTAGGTTAAGTTAGGTTAGGTTTGGTTAGGTTAGGTTAAGTTAGGTTAGGTTTGGTTAGGTTAGGTTAGGTTATAACTTAGTTTATTATGTGTGCTCTCACATTTGCTGTCATATTTGCTCTCACTTTGAAGTTAGGTTAGGTTAGGTTAGTTAGGTTAGTTTAGGTTAGGTCAAGTTGGGTTAGGCAGAATGGCTGAGGTATGAATTAAACCCGCTTTTTTCTCACATTTTACCTCACAAGACTTAGTGTACCCCATTCCAACCATTAGACCAGAAATTAAATTTCTTGGCAGAGCCAGGACTGAAACCCGGGCTCCGCAGTGACATGCAAAAATGCTAACCACTTCACCTTAAAGTGCATAATTAAAGGCTGCTCTTAATGGTACTTGATCAATCAATAATTACCTAAATAATAATAATAATTAAAATAATAATAATAAGAATAAGAATATTCCATTTAGCAACTACACGGCCGTCCTCTCCCTGTGACGTCATACACAGTCTCAGAGTGTGGCGGCCATATTGCCCATTAGCCACTGCGCCAGCTCTGATTGCCCCCTCTATTAGAATAACATAGGACTGGTTGCGCGCGGCGGCCATCTTGCCCATTTGCCCCTGCACCAGAACCTCCCTTTATATCCTATTGTGGAAATTATATTACATTTCGGTTGATACTTTTTTGACCACAAGTAACACCACATTTCAACACGTGGGCCACATTAAAACTTAAGTCCACGAAGGACCAGAAATATTGTAACGCTTTTAGTAATCCACTATCACCATATGTGAACAGGCGCAATACAATCACAACCATCAACGACACACTCAGTGAAGTGATTTTTTTTGTACAGGATTCTCATGATATTTAACGATTTCAACTGCTATAGAATCTGTGATTTTTAACACCACATGTGTTACTTAAAATCAGTGAAGCAGACAGTGAGCGCCATTTTTGATTACTAAGTCTGCAACAAAGAGTGTAAAGCCAGTGAGCAATATTTTTCTACTGTGCTAGACCAATTAGACTATGTGAAAACACGTATGAAATCTAACATGATGAGCAATCGCAACGTCAACCACGTGTACGACATCATTATTCTAGTGATATCCATTGGTATAATGGAGTAGACCCCATCGATGTGAGAGAGATATCCAAAGAAGGTGAAACTTCGTCATGGCAGGAGAACCAACCAACAGCTTTCAGGAACATGGAGCCAGGGAGCCCATCAACCCACCAGCTAACCACAGGAAGGAGCTCTTGAACGCGAATCCAACTGGTAGACGCAGGAGAAGACTGGAGCGGAGGAGACTCGAACCCAGGAGTCTGATTTGGGATACCATGGCAACCGTCCAGGTCTTGGAAACACCTCCTTTATCATGGAATTAACATGAGGTGAATTGTATGTGAGTCTACAACTTCTCTTCTTTGTACGGGCTTAGCTGTGGTAGATTAGAATGTAGAAATTAACCGAACTCGTGATAACCAGCTTAGGCAGGATTTTTCTAGCTAGACTTTGATATATTTTCTTTACAGTGAGGGTTAGTCACCGATTGGTGCATTCTGGATGTGTCAGCAAGATGTAACGTCCTGATATTTTTTTTAGACATGACCACAGATCACTTGGATTTGTTTTGGTCGACCCTTCATGTGGGCCAGAATTAGTTTGGAAGGATGGACAACCATTCTTTGGTTATTTTATTGTTACCCCCTTCCATGACACTTCCACGACGCCACTGTTTTTCTGATGAGTGGGCGTATCAGTTAATAACCGACTGTAGTCATTGCCCTTATGAGAAAGTTATGTTATTTATTGTTTATGTGAGCTCTGAAGCCACATCAGTTCAAGTAAGAACAAGGGGATTTTATTGAATATGCTATGCAAGAGCATTGAACCCAGATACCTTCCGTATCATTTCCGATGTCTTAGCAGTTTGTAAGATTGTCATACTGTTTATATCTTTAATTTGTGTCAAGCTATGTACACGCAAAAGTTTTTGTTTTGGAAGAATGTACATAATAGTCGAGTGCCATTTCTCTGTCAGCTCCAAAGCACTCCTCGGGAAGTGGAACATCTTCATAAAACTGTTGTTTGGAAGTTTCAAACGTAAAATATCATTGTACTCCGTATTTTTATGTGGTACACTTGCCACAAGTGTTTTACAGTTATTTGTTATGCTATTTGAGCCAGCGTAATTCACAATAAGACTGTATTTGTGTGAATTATTGCCTGCAGAATGTAGTCAGTTGCCAGACGCGACTGTGAAGCCGTGTGCTTTGCTAACACCAGTCAGAACGGGTTTATTTACCCATGTTACACTACGCTCTCTTGGCGAGACGACTTTATACTGTTTTGACAGATGCGCACGCATCAAATGTTTTACCATTTGGAGAATGTAGCCATTCTCTAGGTCAAGGCCAGGAGATTTGTTATGAGATCAGATGTTTTGCTGACGTCATAAGACGTGCATGTAACTTATGTGTTATCGCTATTGGAAAGCGAACTTCATTTTAGCACTATTGGGGAGTGTAATTTATGATTTTGTACGAAGCCAATGTTGTCTATTATTAAGTGGTGATTATGACACACTGCTGGAGGCTTTTGATGTATTATAGTTGAGTGCACGAGATGCACTCTCGTACAGAGCTAACTCTGCGACCATTCTTACCAGGATTAGCCTGAGGACTGTTGCAGGAGAGCTGTGCGCCCCTGGCAGTATTTTTGCAACCGAATCTTGCTAACTCGTGTTATTGTGCCGGCTGTTGAGCCGAGGTTTTGTGAGTGATGATCTTTCAGTAGACTTCACGTTCTTTCAGCAAATCTACGACAAACATAAACCGTGCTCCTAATAATAAGAACTATCTAATTATTAGACTATAAATAAATGCTAAATAACCATGACTGTGAATTTAATCTTGATCCTCAACATTGTGCTCGCTCGATGATTCTATTTGGATGTTTTCCATTTCCAACGGGAAATGCCTTTTTGACTTTATACACTATCTTGAGTCGACGAAGCTGTGCACGAACCATTAGTTCTCAACTGGTGGCGCACGATGCTCATGCGACCTATGTCGTGATTCTAATCACGCCGTTGCCACCGTATCTACATGATTAGATGACCCTTGAATACAAACAGTATTCTAGCGTGTGGGCAGGCTTAATAAGAAACGTTGTGAGTGCTGTGTTCATTTATTTATTTATGTATTTATTTATTTATTTGAAGTGTTATATTTTATGATAACCTGGTGTACCCTTAGCTTGTAAGGAGTGTACTTAATGTTTTTTGTGGCTGGTTATCATATAGCTTTTGTTGTAAATGTTTGTTTATTGATACGTCCCATGGGACTAAAACGTTTGGAATGACCGGACCCATATTTTTGCAATGCTACCCATAAGATCTGTTTGAGACCATCCCCCAGACTTATACTTGAAAATAATACAGAGGCTCATTTGCAACGTACATCTTGTGATGGTCCCAATTTGTGACCAGAATGAAATAATTTTATATATTTTATTATTATTATTATTATTATCAATATTTTTTAAGTTTATATTTTACCTTTTATTGGTTATTATGTTAACTAATATGTTTATATCTATTATTATGCGGTAATGTAGAATATTATGGCAATTGAAAGGACTTGGAGCGATACACATTATATTTGAAATAAGTTAGACGATTGACTGAATATTATTTCTGAAGAAAATTCGAACAAGAGAAGAAGAGGACTGTTCACAGAAGGGCGGCTTAGCCACGGCTTCTTGGAAATGACATAAATAGACACTTATGTCTGTCACATCAAATATTCTACCAGTATACAAATCATACTAAGAAGAGATTCTATGAAGACTTGCCACTAACAATGCTGGGCCGATGAATGAGTCCTTTGCAACTCTATACAAAAGGTGGGCTGGACCTCCCGAGAATTGCTACAAAGAAGTATTGTCATTGTTGATATGTGAAAAGCGGGCTAATTTCGCCTCGACCTCAGAAGAGAAGTGAGACACGTGCCTTACCTGGGAACGTTATATATATGACGGCCGCCCAACTGAAAAGGGATTATTATTATTGAATTGCTGGAGGAGAGGGAATGATGCTGAGTGGAGCAGAGGAACTTCTAGCGAGAGGGAGTCTGTAACGCAGTTCTAAACTAGACAGTTGACTATTAAGTATGTGAATTTGATAAGACATTCTGTCTCATCAAACTGTGACATGGTTGTGTACGAGGCTATTGTCACAGGGATGATTTTTGGAATTTATTCCGTCATCCACATATAAATTAATTACTTTGAGGAAGATCAGGGCCATCTGGAACTCTCTACGCAACAATCCAACTACAAAGATCTTCAATGCGGTGAGCGATGTAAACAGTTATACTCCAGTCAAATCAGAAGGCTCTCATCCATATAAAATTCAATCTATATTTTATTCAATTAACTCAGTATACTCCAATTTCCAATCAAGACCCATAATACAAGTAAATTCAGTAGATTCTTTCATTTAAATTTATTATTATTATTATTATCTTTAGTATTTTATTCTTTTTGCACTTGTTGTTTTTATATATTAAATTCATTTTAAATTCAAATGTTTGACTGGTTTCCTTTAGTAGCTAGAAATTACTATAAGGCAACACCATACTCCTGAACTAATTATCGTAAGGTTAGATTACGTAAGTTTCACTACGGCTGGAGATAGGAATTTCGATGCTCTACCTTTGTTTAACCGAGGTTTAATATATTATTTTGATCATGATATATAAATGATCTGGCGCCCTGGCAATACATATGATACTACACATTATGTACTTTTTTTAGTGAAGCTGACAACAATACATATACACTATTAGATTAATACACAATTAAATGTTTCATTTTGATCACCCAAAAGTGGGCGACTATTTAAATAATTAACCTTCTTTTATTAACTTTATTCTTATTAACAGTAATCAAGTTTATATATATCTCAAACCCATTACAAATGACGCCCAACTAGCGGAGCGCTTTTCTTATTATTAATAGAACTCAAAGTTCTCTAAACCATTACAAATGGCCCCCAACTGTGCGGCACGAAAACCTAACGATATTTACGGAAGGAGTGAGTAAATTCAGTGCAAATTGTCAGTGATTTTGGGGGAAAGTGAAGTGAATTAGTGTATTATTAGTGATTGATTTTGGGGGAAAGTGAGGTGAATTTTGGAACGGTAAACTTTATACGGTGTACTTCGAGATGGCGGATGAGGAACAAAGGAAATTGAGGAGTAGGGGTAAAGGCGAGAAAGCTAATTATAAGAAAGTTGATAGTGGTACTGAGGCTGAGAGCGTAGAGGATTATACCAAGATGTCGGAGGTAAATCTTGAGAGTAATCCTGAGAATAATGCCGAGGTTAACCCTGAGACGAATATAGAGGTACATCCTGAAATAAATCCTGAGACTTGTGGAGGGAAGGAGAAACAAAAGCCTTTGGATATTTCGGAAAATAAATTAGATGAGATCATGGGAATGTTTCTGGAGATGAATAGGCAAAATCAGGAGATAAGCAAGGCAATAGACAAGAAGCTAGAAGATAGCAATAAAAATAATCAGGAGATGAGTAGGCAAAATCAGGAGATGAGCAGGGAGATAAGTAAGCAAAATCAGGAGATGAATAGGCAAAATCAGGAGATGAGTAGGGAGATGAGAGAGGAAATAAGTAGGCAAAATCAGGAGATGAGTAGGGAGATGAGAGAGGAAATAAGGAGGCAAAATCAGGAGATGAGTAGGGAGATGAGAGAGGAAATAAGTAGGCAAAATCAGGAGAGGAGTAGGGAGATAAGAGAAGCGATATGTAAAGATAATAAAGAAATAAATCAGAAGCTAAATAAGATGGAAAAGGTGAATGAGGAGTTAAATAAGAAGTATGAGAGGATTAAGGAGAATATGTCAGAATTCAAAGAAATAATAAGAAAGGAATTGCAAAGTGAGTTAAAGAAAACCATAGCTGAAGTTAGGATAGAAGTGGGGGAAAAGTTTGAAGTTATAGGCAAGAAAGTAGAAAAGATTAATCAATAGGGAAAGAGTAGAAGACGTGAAGGTAGAGATTATGGAACGTAGCAAGAAAGAAGAGATGAAGGTTAAAGACAAGATAGGAATAGAAGTAGGAAAAATAAAGAAAGTGATAAGCACTCAAGAAATAAAAATGCAGAAAATTATAGAGGAACAAAATAGGCAGAAAAGGGAAGAAGTCAGAGCCTATATAAAGGAAGTCAATATGAAGTTAACAGAGATAGAGAAGCGTGCGTTAAGGCACAGTCAGAAAGACATAATTATTGAACAAGGAAAGCAGAAAGCTGAGATAAGTAATCCAAAGCATAGGAAGAAAAAGCACAAGCAGAGCGCGATGGTGGAGGAAATGGCGGAGATAGATAGTGTAGAAGACGAAAGAAGGACGGATATAGAAGAAAGCAGAAGCAAAAAGCAACAATTAGAAAGGTCGTTAAGCTATAGTAGTGGAGAAATGAAGGAAAGGCATGAAATTAGTAAGTCCAGAAGTAAAATGAAAGGGGAGAAAATGAAGTTGTTAGAGTAAATATAGAATATAATGAAAGAGAGTGAGAAAGATTATGAAGTGCAGTGGCATGCCATAGAAGATAGATTAGGGGAAGTAATAGGGGCAAAGGCGAAATACAGTGTTACTATAGATAAATATAATACGGGGGAGGAAGAAACTATTGTTATGAGGAGAGAAGAGAGCGTAACTATAAATACATATAGAAGCAAAGAAGAAGGTGATAAGAACTTAAAAATGCCAGATAGAGTAGTTATGTAAGTCGGTATTACTATTTTGAGCGAACCGTATGACCTAAATATCCGTAATGATTTATTAAGTGAATTTATGGAGGTATCTAAAGAACCTACCGTTATTAATTTTAACTCAGTCTTAAAATTAGAAGTGTTAGGGGCGTGTATCGATACACTTTTTGATAGTGGCTGTCAGGTTTTCTGCATCAGTGCAGCATTTTATAATAATCGGAAGGAACATGGTATAAAAAATATAGGAAATTCCAATTAGAACTACTATTGTGTTAACTGCGGTGGGCAAGAAATCTCACATAATTTCTAAACAAGTGGTTGTAGAAATTTTAATAGGAGGTAAGATTGGAACTCATGTTTGTTTAGTGATTCCAAATCTTGTTTATTCACTAATTATGGGTTCGGACAGGATGTCGCAACATTCTGCACTGCTATGTTATAAGGAGGGTAATGTTAAATTCAGATGAATGGGTGGAGATATGATCATGTCATTTAATAATTGAAGTAAGTTATATGGTGGTTCTAAGAAGATATATATATATGATTGAGGAGGTATTAATGACTAAAGGAGTCGATATTTGTAGTGAGGTGGTGAGTGGTGAGATTGTTGGGGTATCTCTTGAGAGGGAACCTTGTTTTTTTTACATTTGTGGGCAGTATGATGACGAAGGATTATCTAGAGGATTCCTTGCGTGAGGCTGCATTACAGAGTGCGTTAGAGAGTGATCGTGTGGATCGATTGTTGGAGGTGTTGTAAGAGAATTAGTATTTATTGAGAACCGTATTGGATTAGCTAATTGCTACGAACATTCATTAAATGTACATGATCGCAGTATTTTTGTAGGTCATCGCTACCCCGTGCCTTACAAATTTCAGGAAGCTGTGAGTAGGCAGATTGAAAGCATGTTGCAGGATAAAATTATAGAACCCTATATTAGCCCATATATATATATTAATTCGTTAAGGGTAGTTCCCAAGTCAGAAAGGAAAATAAAGCTATATTTTGATGCCCGTAATTTAATTAGGCAGATTTTGTGAACAGTTAATAATTCAGTAGCTAGGATGGTAATGCAAGGATTTCAAGGCAAATCATTTTTTGTAATGGAGAAATTAAATTTTATTGGTCATACGGATTTCGCGAAAGAAAGGTAATCTAGAATAGAAAGAAAGGTAATTTTGAGAGAATAAGGTGTGTAATTAGGGTGATAAACAAAGGTAATCATGAGTAGAAAGAAGTGTAATTTTGAGAAATAAAGAAGTGAATACGGATTCCGCGAAAGAAAGGTAATTTTAAGTAGAATGAATTATAATTTTGGGAAATAAGGTGAGTATCGACAGGTGATTAAGATTTGTAATCTTGAATAGAATGGAATGAAATTGTGAGAAATAAGATCAGTAATTACGGTTAAAAAGGTGAGTAATCAGAAAATGCAGGAAAACGATTATACGGCACTTACAATGTGAGATCCTTAAGGAAATATGTATCATGAGTAATAAGAAGTGAAGCTGATGGTAAGTAAGGAAAGTCGCTTAATAATAAGTGAATGATTGTCGTCTAAACGAGCAGGTAATGGCGAGGGTTTACATCAACCTATGATATTGTGTGTCTTGGAGAACACAGAGGAAATATAAAGAATAATTTGTCGGCTATAGGCTGGTGTATTTGAGTAGGATATAAATATACATATGTGGGGGTAAATTAGCGCACTACATTTGCACTGAACGATGTTGCCTTAGGTAATGTAAGCTAATAAAGTTTCATTTTTTTCTATAATATGCCTGTGTTACTAGATACATATAATTCCTGAGAGACTGGAGTAGATCTGGTGATTCGCATCACATACCAAGTGTTGTGAAGTGATAAAGTGAATTAATCAGTTGGCAGTCCCACCAACTAGCCATAGTGTATTCAGTTCGACACCAGGCTGAAAATTGAATTCTACGTCCTCAAGATATAAAGCAAAGGTGTATGCCACCCAAATATACATAAGTGCAACGATGACTTATGTCCAAAAAAAAGAATATAAAAGTGAAGGGTATTTTGATGTACATTGTTTACAGGTCGCTTTAATTATGTAAAGAAGAAAGAAAAAGACATTATGAACAGTGAAAGACTGAAATGATGAGATTTAAAAAAATATATATATATTAAACTTGAAGGGTATATTTTTTGTATGTTGGTAATTGCTTTGAAGAGTATAATATTGTCGATGTTGGTAATTTCTTTGTAGGGTATAATATTTCATATTTGTACAAGTGTTGAAGAGAAGTATGGTGATATGATTGTTGACATATACCATAATTCTCTGGGGCGAATATGTGATGGTCCCAATTTGTGACCAGAATGAAATAATTTTATATATTTTATTATTATTATTATTATCAATATTTTTTAAGTTTACATTTTACCTTTTATTAGTTATTATGTTAACTAATATGTTTATATCTATTATTATGCGGTAATGTAGAATATTATGGCAATTGAAAGGACTTGGAGCGATACACATTATATTTGAAATAAGTTAGACGATTGACTGAATATTATTTCTGAAGAAAATTCGAACAAGAGAAGAAGAGGGCTGTTCACAGAAGGGCGGCATAGCCACGGCTTCTCGGAAATGACATAAATAGACACTTATATCTGTCACATCATATATTCTACCAGTATACAAATCATACTAAGAAGAGATTCTATGAAGACTTGCCACTAACAATGCTGGGCCGATGAATGAGTCCTTTGCAACTCTATACAAAAGGTGGGCTGGACCTCCCGAGAATTGCTACAAAGAAGTATTGTCATTGTTGATATGTGAAAAGCGGGCTAATTTCGCCTCGACCTCAGAAGAGAAGTGAGACACGTGCCTTACCTGGGAACGTTATATATATGACGGCCGCCCAACTGAAAGGGGATTATTATTATTGAATTGCTGGAGGAGAGGGAATGATGCTGAGTGGAGCAGAGGAACTTCTAGCGAGAGGGAGTCTATAACGCAGTTCTAAACTAGACAGTTGACTATTAAGTATGTGAATTTGATAAGACATTCTGTCTCATCAAACTGTGACATGGTTGTGTACGAGGCTATTGTCACAGGGATGATTTTTGGAATTTATTCCGTCATCCACATATAAATTAATTACTTTGAGGAAGATCAGGGCCATCTGGAACTCTCTACGCAACAATCCAACTACAAAGATCTTCAATGCGGTGAGCGATGTAAACAGTTATACTCCAGTCAAATCAGAAGGCTCTCATCCATATAAAATTCAATCTATATTTTATTCAATTAACTCAGTATACTCCAATTTCCAATCAAGACCCATAATACAAGTAAATTCAGTAGATTCTTTCATTTAAATTTATTATTATTATTATTATCTTTAGTATTTTATTCTTTTTGCACTTGTTGTTTTTATATATTAAATTCATTTTAAATTCAAATGTTTGACTGGTTTCCTTTAGTAGCTAGAAATTACTATAAGGCAACACCATACTCCTGAACTAATTATCGTAAGGTTAGATTACGTAAGTTTCACTACGGCTGGAGATAGGAATTTCGATGCTCTACCTTTGTTTAACCGAGGTTCATTATATTATTTTGATCATGATATATAAATGATCTGGCGCCCTGGCAATACATATGATACTACACATTATGTACTTTTTTTAGTGAAGCTGACAACAATACAGATACACTATTAGATTAATACACAATTAAATGTTTCATTTTGATCACCCAAAAGTGGGCGACCATTTAAATAATTAACCTTTTTTTTAATTAACTTTATTCTTATTAACAGTAATCAAGTTTAAATATCTCTCAAACCCATTACAAATGACGCCCAACTAGCGGAGCGCTTTTCTTATTATTAATAGAACTCAAAGTTCTCTAAACCATTACAATCTCTATTCAACAAAACTTTACAATTCCAAGACATTTAAAAACAAACATAAATACATACACATAGAAAATATTACAATAAGGTGTGCGTTCCGGACCAGGAAAAGTACTCACTTCTGTGGGGTATCCAAATCGCTTTTCCTTTTGTCATTACTAAACATTTACAATAGATGATTCTAGTCGACAGCTTCTTAAAATCGAAGACAAGATTTGCCTATCGGTGGATATACGGACTCTCGTAGGATCATACATGACTTCAAATCAAATATTTCATCATACATCTTCATTTCTTCAATACATCTCTTCGTCACATTCATCTTATCGCCCAAGTAAATATGAAACAAATTCATACCAACAATCTCAAATAACATGAATAGAGATCCCAAACCCATGGGCGCCCATACGGGGGGGGGGGCAGGGGGGGGGGGCATGCCCCCCCCTGGATCCTTGAAAAATAAAACGATATGAAAATCAGGCTGAGAACAAACTTTTTTTTTTTTTTTGCAAAAGTGCTTACAGTATTCTAATTAATTTGTACTAAATATTTGTACTTCAGATATTTAACATTCTGACAAGCCAAACATTAAATACTGTATAGTGGCAGTGAGCACATTAAGCCTGTCTGGCACACCTCAGAAATCTGAATTTTAAAAATTACAATATTTGCTGAAGAAGAGTTTTGCTTCAATTAGTGAAACACTCATTCGTTCTCTACATATTCTATTACTTAATGGTGCTCGATCAGGCGCAATCTGCCTCGCATATCACTTTTGCAACAACAGCAAATGTGTAGAAGCGTCATTGACAAACTGGCCGATATGGATTTGAATGTCATGTGGAAAGACGTAACTTCCGTAAGGTAGTTGACGAATATGTTGACGAATATGAGATAAGATCAGTAGCACCCACCGAAAGGTTAAAATCATCCTACATATTATGTCAGTTATGCAATAGTTCTGGTGTGCTTTGCTTTAAATTAGACACTTGAGTAATATTACAAAGGAATAATGTAATTTATATGCGCGTAGTCTACATTCCATTCGTGAGTATTGTGTTCGCTATGAACGGCCGCCCAGACTGTGTCTGTGTGCCGACAGTATTATTTATTAATTTTGTGTACTTCGTCTACGAATGTATTTATATTTAATTTAAAGGTAAGTAATGCAATCTTATCTTATTATATATAATCCGAAAAGGAGGTACTCACTCTTTAATCATCGTATCTTTGTAACCACAAGGGCTATGAAACTGAAATTTTGCATGTTGATTACTCTCTGTTTGTGTGTGCTGACTAAGAATTGTTCTTAGAATATTCAAGCTTTAAGTGGGTCTGTTCGGCCATTTGGTACTCATGCATGGGTTAATATCGTGGGCGCCCTTAGGGGGCCTGGATTTCCGAGAATGTTGAAATAAGATTGTTCATTGTCACACCAGTTTATTTCATAAATGGAAGTTACAAATAGTCAACTGACAAATGTTACAATAACAAAATTCTGTAATGTTGCTGACGTAATATGTATTTACAATTGTTAAATAAAAATATGGTTCTAATGATGCCATGCCTCTTTCACCTATGGATGATGGTGATGATGATAATTGATGTTTAAAGGGGCCTAATATCTAGGTAAGCTCCAAATTTCAATACGGTTATGCCTAGTGTTAAATACCACATGTTTCCCTATCACTATCTTGAGTGGCTACTACTTTTGCCACCTCACTTCGGCAGTGTCGATATGAAAAGCACGTTCTGGAGTTATTTTTAGACATTACAACATCGATAGCGTTTCTTAACTCCTAAAATAAGCTTTTCTATGCTGACTAGTAAAACACTGGTCCTGTAAGGTCGTGCTTACAATATTGGATAATTTACTATATTCAGACCCGTATTGACGGGGGGACAAACTTGCAACTGCTAAGGCGGCAGGTTTTAGGGACGGAAAAAATTCTGGAAAACTGTACAAAACTGCTTGGTCATTAAACGTCAAGTTGATTAAGTTTAAGCCCTCCACAAGAGAATATACTTTGGCATTGTTGATTATTTAAGGACATAAATGAAAGGATCGCCTTAGTCACCTAGGTGTTCTTGTTGTTGATCTGACTTGAATGTGAAATTGTACCAATGAGGAAATTCCAAACTTGTTACCGGTATTTAAATAATTGTTTTTGCACATTGGTTGTGTATGATATCTGTTAAAATTCAATCTACATTCTTTGTATTATTTTTTTAAATTTGTAATTTTAGCAAACGCATATTTATAGTGTATGCCACTCATAGTTAAATACACACTCAGGCGAAGAAACAGCCTCATATGTTATGGAAACTTTGTAACTGCTCGGCTTCACTGGTTGCGTGAGGGTTAAACACCTGTACGGTATGAGTAACAGCAATAAACATTCACTCTTAACTACACTGGTTACTTCATAAATAAAAGCACTATAGATTTGGTAAAATGTACAATATATTCTGATACTAGACATGAAATACACTTCGCACGATCCTCGTCTTACAGACTATCTAAAACTCCCTATCATATTCACACAGGCACACTTATGACATGTTGATGACCCTCGGAAATAATGATGACTGGTACTTACAGGCGTTGACTTCAGCTGTGACGACTTAACTCTACTGATTCGAGGGTTAGTTGCTCCCAGAGAATCACTCCTACTTACTCGCAGCACAATTACTATATATTTCACACGCAAGCCTCTCAACTATGAATATTATGTACATTATTACTTTGATGGTCAGCATCCAACGATTTATCTAGTTTCGTGGATCTGATTATACAAAGATGCTTTAAATCCGTGTGTTGGATTATCGCATCTAGTTCGCTCCTGATTTTACTAATACATAGCATATTTTACTAGTATTTGTCGTATAACAATTTTCCGCTATGGTCTCAGAATTTCGGTAAACAGACGTTAGTTTACAATACTCCATGCGATTCGAGACAAACAATCTAGACTAATTGTTTGAAACTAGGCTCATAATTCCCTTGAGAATGTATAGCCAGCAACTCAGTAATTGCACATCGAACACCAACTTGTGATCGTCTGAAATACCTTCCTTCTCCACCAAAAACACACAAGTCCAAAATACAAGTTCCACTCCCTCACGGAGTCTTACCAAGAATACGAACCACTCCACACGGGGTCCAAATAATGAGTACACCGCCCTACACGCGGTCCAAAGAATGAGTACTACTCCCCACGGAGTCCTAAGAATGAGTCACCCTCACAGCTTCGTCAAGTCCTAATAACATTCATCTCCCCTCCACAAATCACTGGCCTAGCTGGCTTCCCTCACGGGTCCAGCCAATCAAAACAAAACATTACCATATAAGGAGTGCCTTCTTGGTCTTCAAAATACCCTAGACACACCCCTAACTCAGGGTTGCCAAGCCTCCTACCTGCATGAGTCATCATGCACTTGAGCTTGCGAGAGAAAAACCCAGGCGACAACAAGCCTACTTCCTGGTTCTTGCACACAATTCCAGACTCTCTGACTGAAGATTATTCCAATGTTAAAATATTCACATACAACTAGACTCAGATCCTGCCAATTACAATCCCTTAAAACATAAACAAATTAATCGGAAATAAATCACATAATATTATACACTTCATTACATAATTATAAAACACAAAAAGATATCAAATAAAAATATGTGGACGATTATGAAAATCGTACGTCCCGAAAGTAAGGGTTCGATCCCTTGTGACCTGGGAAGGTTACAACTTTAATAAATCTGCATATTCCAAGTCGGGTGCAGCAACGTAAATCCATCGTGGCATGCATTGTAAGAAATGACAGAATATAGTAATTTGATCTTTAAGCCCATCTGTGTAGTTGAGTACCTCAATTTAAGCTCCACGATGACGACTGGTTACCTAAATATTCGAAATTTGATTGCCGACGCTGACAGCAGCCATCCCTAGTAGGCCTATGATATTTTCAATACTACCTTCAGGGAAATACCACGTACGTATCATGTTTCATGTTCCGGGGCACTCATCTCAAAACTACGCTATCGGTACTCTGAAATAACATTACATATACACACTCGCCTAATGACACGTTATAACATAAAACAGAATTTCACTCACAGTCAAGTACAAGGGATGAAGTTTAAACCTGTTTACATTTACAACAATGCCAGTTATTGAATATAAAAAGGTTAATTTTCCCCTCTTCAAGGGTAGCCTTAACACACATAAATTTAAAAACTCAAAAAGTATTTGTATTAGATTGGTTAGACAGTATATTTTTTACGTCACAGGTACAATAATACGGCGAAATATATCACTTGTTATTTTATAAAACTCAACGGAATTGTACGATATCTGTTAGTTATATTTTATCGTCTATTATTTTCATAAACAGAGAAAAGCTTGAGCATAAGGCTCAATTACTCATTGAAAGAAGTGGTTTGTTTACGTTCGTATCACCATTCCTGTATCACAATTCCTCTTGTTTCAGTCGAGAATGCGAATAATGGTAGTAAGAAGTAAGTGATATAGCGGTTTTTATCCATTTTATTTAGTGGTTATTAATAATCAGGCGAAGTATTTTTTATTGACAAAACTAATTTTTACTAAAACCATAGGCTCGAGTTTATCAGTTCGTAAACTACAGGTGTTTCATGATTCTAGTAAGAGCAATGCGAAGTATTTCCGATTGGTTGTTTAGAGGAAAGACGTGACGATCTGCTGTAATGGCCAGTACAAACTAGATACCGTAGCCTACCGTATTTGGAAACAGTGCTATTTAAATAATTGTCTGATTCAGATGTTGGGATATTTCCACAGTTTAACTTAGGGATTTGGGATCATGTGAAAATATATCCAGTTATTTAGAAAGTTGGCGAACTGGATTAACGATACTATTTTAATGAACTACGGTACCGGTACTTGATTTTTATTTTTGTCGATACCACTAGTTTTTTCCTGTTTTTAAGAACTGAACATTACGACGTTGAATCACGAAGAAAAGCGAACGTTAGCGGACAAAAACTCAAAGAAAACATTCCTCCCAAACTTGCCACAAAGTAGCCAATAGTTTCAGAGCAGTCAAATAATGAATATCACGAAGACGAAGTAAGTAAGAAATGAAACCTTTTTTTGTGTGTGTATGGGGAGGGGGTGACAGGTAGGCAATGAAACGAAAATATTTACTTGCCCCCCCCCCCCTGGAAAAATCCTATGGGCGCCCATGCTGCCAAACCGTAATCTTTCTAATGGCTTCACGTCGATCTTCTCATATCTTCTTACATATTGTCGGCCTACATACTTAATAATCCCAGAGCTGCCATGACAGTTGACAAAAGACATACGAAACTCCTACAGCGCAGCTGATACACATGGGTCAAAGAACTGAATAAAATAATAAATTACACGGGATCATACGGACCATTCTACACGTAGTTAAAGAGGGAATATTACACGGCGACATCATTCTATCTAGTTCCATCAGTTAACTCAGTTAACGTGTTAAAATACTAACAAGTAGGACCAAATCTTCATTAATCATCTCCATGCGTAGCTCGAACTGACTCATATTATTAATGCCTTCATATCCATACTTCGCTCTTCCACACATATGTTATGTATAAAATAAGCTTCCAAAAATTAACTTTCAGTCATGTCACCAGCAGATGAGACCAGGAGATACAGGGCGTTACCAAATCGACTTCATTATGGTCAAGCAGAGGTTTCGAAACCAGATTTTGGATTGTAAAGCATATCCTGGTGCTGACATAAACTCTGACCACAATCTGGTCGTAATGAAATGCAGATTAAAGTTGAAGAAACTGAAGAAAAGTCAAAAGCCAAAAAGGTGGGCAATAGACAGACTGAAAGAGAAGGATGTAAACGAAAGATTCAAGAAGAGTATAAAGGAAGGACTAATGAAAAACCCTAAACAAACTTCAATTGCAGACGAATGGGCACTTTTGAAGAATGAAATAACAAAATCCGCAGAAGAAAACATTGGTAGTAAAGAAAGAATAGGTAGAAAACCGTGGATCACTCAGGATATACTAGAATTGATGGATGAAAGGCGGAAACACAAGAATGTAAGAGATGAGAAGGGGAAAGCAGAATACAGACGTCTGAGAAATGAGGTTAACAAGAAGTGCAAGGAAGCGAAAGAAGAATGGTTGAAAGAGAAATGTGCAGGTATAGAAAATTGTCTGAAAATAGGTAAAGTAGACACAGCTTATCGAAGGATTAAGAATACTTTTGGGGAAAAGAAGACTAAGTGCTGTAATATTAAGGACACAAATGGAAAGCCTATAACAGATAGGGAAGAAAAGGTTGAGAGATGGAAAGCTTACATAGAGAGTTTGTATAAGGGAAAGGAGATTGAGAATCATGTAATGGAAAGGGAGGAGGAAATTGATGAGGATGCGAAAGGAGATTTAATATTGAGATCAGAATTTGATAGAGCTTTGGAAGACTTAAGCAGGAACAAAGCACCAGGCATAGATGATATACCGATTGAGTTGCTACGCTGCATAGAAGATGAAGGTCTGATCAGGTTATTTCACTTGGTGTGTAGGATTTATGAGACAGGTGAGGTACCCCCTGATTTCAAGAAGAATGTAATCATCCCTATACCAAAGAAAGTGGGAGCTGTCAGATGTGAAGATTACCGTACAATCAGCTTGATTACTCATGCTTCAAAGATCCTGTCTAGGATAATTTACAAGAGGATTGAAAGCCAGATAGAAACGGAGTTGGGTGAAGACCAGTTTGGTTTCAGGAGAAATGTAGGAACAAGGGAAGCTGTACTAAGTCTTAGGCTGATTTTGGAAGGTAGAATAAGGAAAGATAAGAGAACGTTCATGGCTTTTGTAGACTTAGAAAAGGCTTTTGATAACGTTGATTGGACTAAATTGTTTGACATTTTGAAATCGATTGGAATAAAGTACAGAGATAGGAGGGTGATATACAATCTATACAGAAACCAGACAGCAGTCATTCGAGTTGAAGGACATGAGAGAGAAGCTGGTATTCAGAAAGGTGTAAGGCAAGGCTGCAACTTATCACCCATACTTTTCATTCTTTACATTGAACAAGCAATGAAGGAAATTAGAGAAAAATTTAAAGTGGGAGTGAAGATTCAAGGAGAAATAATTTCAACTCTGAGATTTGCTGATGACATAGTCATCTTGGCCGACAAGCCTGAGGATTTGAATGAGTTTTTGAATGGTATGGACTCCGTCTTACAGAAAGAATTCATGATGAAAATTAATAAATGTAAAACAAAAATACTGGAATGCAGCCGAAATAAATCAGAAACCTCTATGGAGATCAAATTGGCAGGTGAAAAGCTGAAGGAAGTAGAAGACTTCTGTTACTTAGGAAGTAGAATGGACGAAGCAAAGAGGATATAAAAAGTAGGTTGGCTCAGGCAAAGAAAGCTTTTCTACAAAAAAGGAATCTGCTGACATCGAATATAGATTTAGGTATTAGGAAGTCATTTTTGAAAGCCTTTGTCTGGAGCGTGGCGCTCTATGGAAGTGAAACTTGGACTATTGGTGCAGCAGAAAAGAGGAGAATAGAAGCATTTGAAATGTGGTGTTACAGGAGAATGATGAAGATCAGATGGGTAGATAGGGTTACAAACATAGAGGTATTAAGACGAGTGGGAGAGGAGAGATGTTTCTGGCGACTGCTAATGAAGAGAAGAGATAGGTTGGTAGGACACATACTAAGACACCCAGGAATAGCAAGCTTAGTTATGGAAGGAAGGGTCGAGGACAAGAACTGTAGGGGTAGACCAAGGTTAGAATATGTTAAACAGATTGCCTCAGATGTAGGGTGTGGTAGTTATGTAGAGATGAAACGATTAGCTCAGGACAGGGAGGCATGGCGAGCTGCATCAAACCAGTCAAAAGACGGAAGACTCAAACAACAACAACACCAGCAGATCAGATACTCTCGATGTTCAGAATAACATATCGGGACTTTAAATAAGGAGGGCAAGCCTCTTTTCTCCCCGAACCAACTTCCCGTGCGTGCAGTTATATTTTCTCTGGTCATGAACATTTCACCATCTTCTTAATAATTACATCTCAATAATTGTCGTCATGCCATTACAAAAACAGAACAAATACAAGTTATGCCCATAACTTACCAGCAAGTAGACTCAGACTGCACCCTACCACCGAATCATGCAACTATCTTTCATGCAACTTGTCAAATCAGGAAGTGGATCCATCTAGTGACCACCGGAGCAACTATATACCTTACGTTACCTCTCGTACAGTCTTACCATTTACCTTTCTGAGGGGAATAGTCATAGAGTGAGCCGAGAAACAGCTCATTTATTACGGTAGTCATTCGCCGTAAATTCTTGTTGTAACGTTAGGACTTGGTTAGATTCATTAAATAATTAAATGTAAATTTGGGAGTGGTACCATCATAAATTCTTTTGCTTGCTTATTGTTAATTTAACTTCTCATTTTCTATAGTTACCCATTTCATCTGTGTAGGGTAAACTTTTCGTACCACTTCCCTAGCTTTGCTATTGTTGTTTTCTTGTATTATAGATCTTTCGAGAGGGTTTTAAACTTCAATCAGTGTAGGATTCTCAACCTTTTTTTTTTATTAGCTTGCGGGACTAGCCCGAAACAAACCCTCCGAACTAGGCTAGGTGTTTGATATTTTTTAATAAATTTTACCCGAGTTTATATAAGTCTGGATGTCATTGTTTTGTAGCTTAAGTGTTTCTCCGGTGTACTTCTTGTGTTTTACACAGCGATATTTTGTTGGGTATTATTCCTTGGATTTTAATTCCTGATACTGGAATCTCTTCTAAATTCTCTTTGAGCTTCCACAGAAAATAAAGCTTCTCGCTCACAAGACAAAGCATAGCCCCAGTATCAATTAAAGTATCGACAGGCATGCCGAATACTTCGCATGATATGATTGGCAGTTTAATTCTTGTACCCATTTCTTTCCGTTCGTCATTATGTTGAATTAAGTCATCATCCTCTGTTTGCCATTTAATAATCCTGGAAGTGAAAATGTGTAAAATTCTATCTCCTACTGTGAATTCGAAGTTTTTTTTTCATTCCCCCGGGATTGCTGTGTTCCCGATGGACCTGGTTCATTGGACTTCTGTTCCAAGAACTGCGAGTTTTCTTGGTGTCTTTCTTCCAAGATCTTCCTCGTCTCCTTATTGAACTCTTCATTGGACTGACGAGTGTTCTCATTCCCTCTGTTTTTGTAGTTATGGTTTCTACCATAGTACCTTCTTTCCTGGTATCTTCCTTGATTATTCCTTGGCTCTCTCCATCGATTGTCATATCGATATCCACCCTTTAGTCTAGCATAAGGCTTGCAACTCTATCTATTAGTGTTCTGATTCCATCCTCTTTTATCTGGCTCTTCCCTCGGCGTTTTCTCTTCTCGTCCCTCTCGAATCTCTCGAGGTGTTTGGGAATAACTGTCGGCCATAACAGTGTACAGAGCGTTGCCATTCTTTCCTCCCTTCTGATGGAAGAATTGAGCGTTCGTGTGATGAAGTTTCTGCAATACCTCGTCAAATTGCTCCATATTATAAATGTCAGCAGCGATCAAAGTTATTTGGACTTCTGCTGGAAACTGACGTATTAATGCAGTAATTAATTCATTATCTGGCATCGGCGGATCTAAATGTTGAAGTTTAGAAAGCTGTCCAGAAAAGTACGAAGAGTATCGAGTAGGTTGTGACGTCAAAAATCTCTTCGAATATAATTCTGCTCTGACTTGCTGTTGGGTTTCCGGGGACCAAACCTTTTTCAATAACCCACGGGAAAACTCCTCAAAATTGGTGGGAGTGGACCTGAATGCTCTAAACCAGAGAAGTGCGGGCCCTTCCAAAAATTTCCCTATCACTCGGATTTGTCTTTCCTTAGGGATTTTGGAATCTTTAAGGTAATCACCTGCTTCTCTCAAGAATTCTACGGGTGTCACATAATCTCGCCCTGAAAATTTAGAAGGCTTATCCTCTACATTCTTGAATACAGTTATGAGGTTGGATTGAAATACTGTCCTGGCCTCATCCTGTCTTTGACTATCATTTCCTCTAGCTGCTCCTAGGTTTACCTGTATCTGTTCTTCTCCTCTTATACTTGGCATTTTCAACAGATGGCCAGCCTGTTTCTCGTCCTTAACTTGGGTTTTCATAGCCTCAATTGCCTTATGGTTTTCTTCGGCCTTTTTTCTAATTCCTTCTTTATTTCTTCTGTTTCCTTATAGTTCTCCTTGACATCAGTGGATATCTGGTTCATAACAGCCTCGTGACTCTTCAATGACCCTGTCATATCTGATATATCCTTCTGAGTCGCTTGAATATCTTTGGAAATTACTTGAATATGGGATGACAAAGATTCTCTAATCTCCTTGACTCCATCTTGGTTCTCCAGCTTGAGTGTGTTTTTAATCTCATCGATAACTGTGGTTTTAATTTCAGTTTGTAATTCATTAATCACACCTTCTCTTATTTCTCCCACTACGAGTTCTTTGAATTGGTCTGTCAAACGTTAAACAACTAGAGTTGCCATCTCATTGCTCTCTTTCTTCACTCTGACTTCTAGGTTGACCATGTCTTCACCAACTTTCCTAATACCACTTTCTATCCTATCAGCTAAGCTTTGGGATCTTAGATCGGCATCGCGAAATTTATCGTCCATTAAACTTGCGTTAGTAGCTAATGAAGTTTCGAGCTCATGTGTTTTTTCGCATAATTTAGTCATTTTACCCTCAAGTGACATTTTCAAGATTTCGAAATTCTCTTTAAATTTATTTTCCATAGAATTAAATTTACTATTTAAACTATCTTTTAAGTTATCTTTTAACCTGCTTTCTAACATATCGGAATTTTCTTTAAGTTTCTTTTCCAAAGCCTCTGTATTTTCTTTCATGATGGCTGCTACGCGCAGTCCAGCTTCTTTGGAACTCTCTTCCAAACTCCTCATCATCCTCATCATCTCTTCCATAATTTTCAGTATTAGTCAAAACTTAGGGGTATACATGTTGGCAGACACAGGATTATAACTAGAACAAGAAATATGAATAGCTAATTGGAACACTCTAATAAAATGAGATTTGTCCTAATGTCGACGCGATGGAAAAAAAACTTCTCTACTTTTACGAATTAAATTTACCACAATATCACAAGAAAAATATGCAAGTCCTCAAATATCCTCCACCTGGATTCTACTAATGCGTATGTCCAGTCATCGAACGTTTACTACTGAATTAACTTGACGCCCTAATGGTTAAGCCATTATCAAAATAATCAAACCCATTCTAATTATTAACCCAGTTAATTTTTAATTTTCCCCACTAATTGTGTTTCCTACTAATTTATTCATTCAAACCAGACATCTCTCAACTCCCAAAATATCTATAAAACAATTATCACAATTTAAATCGGCATGCGATTGACCGTGTCTAACTCGGGCCCCACGTTCGAAGCCATTTTCCCTCTCTATCTTATTTTATGTGCCCGTTTAGACCGGAGTCCGCACGACCACATATGCATTTTACCAAGAATCAGTCAGCACGAGAGTCAAAATATCCCGGGGCGCCAGATGGGTTAAAGCTAATCGCAAAAAAAAAAAACGACATCAAATTAAAAAAAAAATGCTTTACTGATTTTTGGCTCAATGCAACAATAAGGATAGAAGGAGATTCAACTGGGCATAACACAACATGTAGAATTATCTCATTTTACTCTAAATTTTAAAATTGACTGCAAAATGATGCTCAAGGTAACATCATTCCAGTGCGACGGCACACACTACTATTTATACAATGTACAGAAATTTTCCAACACATTGAACAATTGTCTTTGGAGACACAAGTCTGATTATCAGTCCTGTAGACTGTGTTCCAAAATTATATCAATTATTTACGATGAAATCCAGTTCAAATTTAATTGTCTTTACTGGAAATATTGTAGTTCACTGGTTGAATTTCTAACATGATATTAACACTCGTAGAAATTCTCACTGTTTATAATTGTTTATAGAATTTTTTAACTTCCACTTATTTTTCCAGTTCCAAAAAATATTGTCAAAAATATTATCTTTGACCCAACACTAATTATGTACACATATTAATAACAACATCTGAAAAGTATTTGACCCTTGAGCATAGCATCGAAGAACTGTGCGAAGCACAACAAAATTTATTATTCTTCCAAAATTAAACATTTCGAGAAGTGACTCGATTATGAACTTCAAATTCCGAAGAAATATGATTTCTGAATCATCAGCTTGATCAAAAAAAAATTGTTGAATCATTCAACTATCCGATTTTCCACTTGGAATTATTATTAAGGAAAATATTTATATTTGTTGCTATTTTAGTAACTTTCACAACTTGCAATTCTTGAACAGAATGCGGAAATAAGAATTGTAGCTTTATAATAAATTCATTTAGTTCATGACAATAGGATTGAAAACGTCCTTTAAGTAATTCGTGGATACAGAATTATTTTTTAAATTGGCAGTGGCCCATTCAATTATTTGTGTAAGAACACAATATCCCAACAACAACGGCAAAGGTCTTCCTCTGAAGAAGAATAAAATGTTATCATGACAAAACCGGGTTCTAGCAAATCCAAAGTATTAATGGAATACGTAAACAAGTTTGAAATAATTACTGATGGTATGGTCATTCATTCGACGAAATGTGTGGTTCCAATACTCCTATAAACCTGAGCCATCGAACCTGCTATTTGATTGATGCTCAAAAAAAACCTCCTCATTCCTGCGACTTAAACATGCGCACCTGGGAATGGCATTTCAACTACTCCACACACAGAAATTTTCTTCCCAAAATGTATACAATAAATCAAGCCTCTGCTTGTTATCAAAACTGGAAGATCTATAAACTTACAAGTTTATTTTATTTTACCATTCAGTTCAAACCGTGAAGTTACCACACTTGTGATATTCTCTATTTCACATTCGAATGTGTGCCTACGTCATGATTTTATATAAACACAAAAAACATCCTAATTGATACAAATATCATTGGCTTCCTGTTTCATGCCTTTCCGTGTTATCTGAAAAATATACTTTGCTCAATGCAAATATTAACTGTTCAACCAGAACTATACTGTTGGTGGAATACGGGCTTGCGCTATCCACTAGCTTTCGGAAAATCACCTGTTCCAAACTAGGAATGATTAAACTAATCCTTAAGCTCTCTCTCAACGAATGTGATTATTAGAAAATGTAAGATCCAATAATTATTTAGAAAAATTATGAAAATTATTATTATTATTATTGGATTATTATTGTTATTATTTCCTTAAATATGTTTAATTATTATTTCCTTATGTGAAAAAAACACATGTTCGACTCTTCGAATATGGACAAAATATCCATTCCTCAACAAAAATAAATATTAACTTCTACATTCAAATAAATGCTCGGTATGCTCGGTCATCGATCCTAAACTGTTCTGAGTGCTGAAAATACTCAGAATAACCCTAATTTGTCTTGCGTAAATCAATGCAAGATTTAAATACGAAGAAAAATAAAAGGGTTGGTCATCTGCAGAAAATGAGTTTGTTCCAATTAGCTAGGCATAATATAAAAGTCAAATGTGGCTTGCATTTCTCGTTGGTCTTGAAGCGTAGTGAACCTGGTCTGTACCAGATTTATCCAGATACATACCCTATTGGACACGCACGTCTAATCCTTGTATCGGCCGCCATTATATACCCACAATCTGTCTAACACGACATAGTGGAAATATTTCTTGAAGTTTGAAGTAACTGCTGATCCATTTTAATATTGACTTCAATTAAATCCATAGCAGATCGCTTAAATGGGGTCAGATCCAAACGATCTCTTCTCAAAAGCGTCAGTTGTAACATAACTCACGATAATCCTTTCAGTACAGGAAAACACTGGTAGTCTAAAACAATCAACGGCTGTTCTGAAGATCGTTCCCTGGGCATGACTTCACACCATCTATCATGCGCGAAGCAACATATAGTTTCCCTTTGTCGGCTAATGAACAACACCGTGATAGACTGGCCTTCAATATACTGAAAGATCTGAGTGGTTATTTAGTTACAATTTGTGAAACTGACAAGTTGGATTAAAATATCCAAGTATCTAGCACAAAGTCTAGCATATGTCCATATAGAAACAACGTGTTTCACCAATGTCCGTAAAAAATAACAATCACCTTAGTGATTCCCTCTACCGGAAACTTACTACGTTCCCCACGTATCGTAGCACTTTTGTGACTATCACAATTCAAAGATATCTTCTGCGTAGATTCGGCAACCATGTGCCTTGGCTCGACGTAGCAGCAGCACCTTGTCCTACAAGAGCTTGGTTTGAAGTGAGCTGCTTATGCTTGGGCCGAGCGGCTTTTATACAAAACGGTCGGCTCCACGCTGGATTACGCTGAAATCTGTAAATCCTCATATCTCCGGTGTCTCTGGTCTGATTCACTTGAGACTAAGTGCATCCTCTTTCATTTGGCCGTGCCAGTAATCTGATCCAAGTATCAAGTCTCTACTCCATGGCTAAGTATTTAATCACCAAATAGTCTCGACCTCTGCTACTATTTGCCACGTCACTTAACATCTTCTTGGCTGCATAAAGTTTCCATTTCAATCTAGAAGGAAAGGAGCGCGATATTCAAATATCTCAACTTTCAAAAGCGGCTGTAGCCTTTCCCTTGATACCTAGGTGTCTGAATCTTGGAATACCCATTCCTAGAATTGGGCACAATACTATGAAAATTTTTGAACGTGTTCTTGATGCGAGGTTACGAAACATCATCACTGTTTCATCTAACCAGTGTGGCTTTGTTAAAAACAGCGGAACAACAGACGCTCTCCATGCACTTCGTCTATTGATGGAACGACACCATGAGAAAAGGAAGACAGTTCACTTAGCCTTTCTTGATTTGGAAAAGGCGTTCGATAGAGTACCACATGATCTCATCTGGCTGGCACTGAGGCTGCACAGTGTACCAGAAGCCTATGTAAACTGGGTGAAACTTCTGTATCGAAAGACAACAAGCTCAGTGCGGTGCGCAGCAGGAATGTCCGATACCTTCCAAATCACTGTTGGTGTCCATCAAGGATCAGCCTTGTCCCCCTTGCTCTTCATACTCTGCATGAACGCCATCACAAATGACATCCAAACCAGGCATCCATGGACATTATTATATGCGGATGATGTCATGTTAGCTAACGAGACCCGTGGGCGCCTCGAACAGCAAGTACAAGAGTGGAAGATACGTCTTGAAGAATTCGGGATGAAATTGAATCTGAAGAAGACGGAATATCTGGAATGCCGTGACCAAACGAATGGCACGATCACTGTTGGTGAGGTTCAACTTAATAAAGTGACCCAATTCAAATACCTTGGGTCATGCATCACCTCAGACTGCAGCACGATTCCTGATGTCAAAACAAGAGTCACTGCCGCATGGATGAAATGGCGCCAAGTTACTGGAGTCCTATGCGATAAGAAAATTCCATTGTATTTAAAATCTAAGGTATATCGCACAGTGATTAGACCGGTGGCCCTTTATGGATCTGAATGCTGGCCTACAACATCGAAGCACGAACAGGTGCTTCATGTAATGGAAATGAAGATGTTGCGGTAGTCCAATGGTATGACTCGACTGGACCATATTAGGAATGATGCCGTGCGGAAGGATTTCAAGGTTGCCCCAATCACAGAGAAAATGCGTGAATCACGTCTGCGGTGGTATGGACATGTGCTCCGTAGCAGTGAAACCTCAGTTGCTAAGACTGCCCTTCAACTAAATGTGGAGGGTCGTCGACCTCGAGGGCGACCTCAAACACGCTGGTTGGATAAGGTGAGAGATGACATGCGGCTCACTAAACTCCACCCCCGAGACGCTATGGATCGATTGAAGTGGAGGAAACATTGCAGGAAGGCAGACCCTACATAAGTGGGAAAATGCAAAGAAGATGATGATGAATTGAAGCAGAAAACAGCTTAGCGGCTAATTACAGAGGCAATATGCTTGAACAATAAAATCACAGCAACAATAGCGAAAGTTCAGAGGATGGTCTAGCAACACTATCTATAATTTTGTCTTTGTCAATCGACGCCACCAGGTCGTACTCGACGTACATCAAAAACAGAGGTTCAAGTATCTCTTGCGAAATCGTGGACCTTAACTTAGTTTTGACAATCTTGAGTTTTGAGAACACCCTCTCACAAGTTATTTGCGTGCAAGGTAGTGTCAGAACGAATTGATAGACGCAATACAGATTAGGAAACAATCCTGATTGCTGGACAATATCCCGGACGATATCAAACGCACACTTTAAACATCTTTTAAATTTAGGATAACTTTCTTTGATCTCGTCAGATTCTTCATCAACATCAACATGTAAGTCAGTTTCAAGGGGAACATCATCTTTGCTAGGGTCAAATGTTTCATTTAAATCTTTGGTTAAGGAAGAGTACTGAGCCGCAAAAGTTTTTAATTCTTTGGATAGTGTATCTTTATCTACCTTAGCTAATCTTACAACTTCCCTTAACGCGTTTTCAGGCAACCTGTTTGTGATAACATCATTAAAATTTTTAGGATCTAAGCAAGCACAATCTTTGAGAATATTCAGTACGTCTCAATCCTGTACACATCTTTTGGATTTTTTGGTCTTTTGTCATCAGCTTGTTCACCAGCCATTTTTTTGGTTCTTTTCATTTTCGTTGGTTTAAAGTCCTCCTGCAAATGATAATCATCTGGGACACCAGCCATATCGGGATCATGTAAATTCAATCTCTCGTTTATAAGGGCAGCAACATTTTTGCTCTTCTCATACAGCGACTCAAAGTGTTCGTCGCTACTTTTTTTCTCAATCGCTTTTGCAACTGAACTCGCCTTAAAAATATCTAGGTACACAGCAGCAGTTAAAATGTTCTCAAACTTGCTCCAGTTTTTTAACAGTGCATTTGCTAGAAACTTTGTTTTTGCATCAAAAGTCGAGCCCCGTGAAACAATTTTGAACAAGGCTTCCAATAAAATAGCGAATTTTGAAGTAGAAATCGATTCCTCGTGAACATCTAGATCTATTTGGGACGAAAGCGCTTTGTCCTTGCTCCACCACCTGGTTTTTCCGATAACCTGTAACCTGCTCATTTTCCCATGACCAGACTCAGCCTTCCCTTACAACATCCATACGCTTATGCGATTCGGAGAAAAACACTGCTGTTTCCTGCACTAAACCGAACAAGTTTTCGCTAGAAAGGCAACATTCGGTCGCGTCTACCATGACTAGATTAAGAACGTGTCCAACCCAGTGCGTAAACAAAATGTCTGGATTCAAAATTTTAAAGTGGGCTTGCAATCCCTCGTACTTAGCTGACATATTGGCAGCGCTGTCAAATGAACAACCATTCAATTTTACGATTTCTACTTTCATTTCGGAAAATTCTTTACATATGAGATTGTAGAGAGCTTTTCCTCTAGAGTCATGAACAGCGAGCAAACGAAGCAATCTTTCATGAACATTTCCGTGTAATACGTAACGCACTACCACAGCCATTTGATCCAAAACAGAAACGTCCTGAGTGGAATCAACAAGAAGACCAAACCACGTTGCCTCCTTTAAATCTGAGATTATCTGTGCTTGCAAGCATTCACCAATAGCTTTAATTAACTTGTTAATGAAAGTTTTTGACAGAAAAGTGACCAGAGACCCTCTCCCTGCTGAAGGTTCTCCCCCTTTTTCTTTTGGTTTTTCCTTCATTCGCTTACTAAGCTCAATGCACTTATTGATATGTTCTTTGAGTACGACATCATAGTCTTTAAACAATAACACCAACTCTAAAAAGTTGCCGTAGTTAACAGACCTATCCTCCAAACTATAGGCAGCCTCATCCGACGTTCCTCTATAAGCAAGCCCTTGCCACCCAACAAACACAATTACATCAATCAACCTCTTTACAATTTGGCGCCTTAGCTCAACCTCTTGCCTACGCATTTCCCTAACATTGACATCAATGAAACTAGTAATGTCCCTATTAACGGCTGCTTGCAACAAAGCATCACAGGCATTTAAGTAATTCTTGGATTTCTCATGACTTTCAACAGAACTGTAAACATGTTTCCCGTCTTTTACGTCATGACCAGTAACAAATCTGGATAAGTTACCTCGAAAGTCAATGTTTCTCCCAAAAACCATGCATGTTGTGCAGAAAATTTGCTTTTTTTCACTGCAATACAAAAGCCACTTGCGCTTTATTTTCTCGCCTGATGGCAACGTATAAAATTAAAGTTTGTTTGCTGTAAAAGGCAACTTATAAGGACACTCTTCCGAAGAAGGCTGAATCGGATGATTTTAAAAAATGCTAATTTGGCATCAACACTAGAATCTATAAGAGACACGTATGCTGAAAGTGGCTCGCGCTTGCTTCGAGGGAAAGACTATTGCTACTGCAACCTTCTTGTTAGCCTTGTTAGTTTGTTCTGTATCCTGGTTCCCTGAAAAGGCTGAAATGTGTTCGGCACTGTTATCTTTTGCTTCAATTGCATTGTCCACGGCACGCTCACTATCTGAAGTTGACACAGCCTCTACCTGTACCGGTACCGGTAAGTCGTCGCCAGCGTTCTGCTCGTTTGTTGAAGAAGCGCTGTAAGTCCACGGGCTCCCGAGACGTACGAGCGTCAACACCGGCGGCGGCTTCTCGATAGGCTTCGCTCGGAAACGACACAGAACTCTGCTGGCAGCTTCCACTGATTTCTCCATCGACCCCATGGTGTTCCTTTGGATCAGTTGACAGAGCAGGAGGTGGTTCATCTCGGTTATTAGTTCCGAGTCCGTCGCCTTTGTTCTTATCACCGTCCTCCGAGTCCGAGAGCGGTTTGTTGACGACACCTTCGGCTTTCTCGATCTGTGAAAGCAAAAACAAACTTACTTTATACATCTGAATGGAGCGATGTGCACGTTTCAAAGCATGAGTTTTAGAACATAGCATTATAAATCAAAAATATTTTATGTATGTATTAGGAATAAATAGTGTTTTCTTCACAGTAGACGACAAAATTACAAAAGAAAACCCTGTGCACAGGACTTTTTAAATTACAGAAGAAAAGAAGTACGTTGAAATTGCAGCTTGATAACCTCGCACAGCGCAAAGCGAAAGTCAAGTCATAACTCAAATTACATAAGACTTTTTTTTTTCCAATTTGCTATCCGTGCCTACCCAAACCCTACAAAAAGGTTGTGTTTCATATAGATGTTAATATTTCATCACTAGTATTTTCTCGAATACTCTCCCCTTACTCTTGCAAGATTTTCGTTTCGTAGAGAAACTTGAATAAATCAACGATAATTTACGACCTTTGCAATTTAATGATCCGTTCTTCCTTTTTTTAATATTGCCAGTAAAAAGGATCATTATCGCATCAACTCAGAGTAAAAGTGATTTGATTAGGTATCGTTCATTTTTTTTTTTTACAAAATGAGCAAAATAAAAATACATTTAGGTTCTAAGTATTTACTTATCTACAAGAGACACACACAGCAAAGTACCGCACCGCGTTTCGTCGTAAAAGATACGGTATCATCTTCTTAAGAACGTAGCAAAAATTCTCACGCGCAAGATCTCGCCGACACTCCAACCTCCCTCGCCGCCTTCCCTACCCTCCCATGAAAAGTTGCGATGAGATTTTCTCCGACCCTCGACCCTCCCTCTTTTCAATTACGTGATTTGCGTATGACCCTTTGACGACATATGCTTTCTTAGAGTTGACATAATTTTATAAATTATATTAGTAATGAGTGTAAATGCGGACAAAACACTGCACTTATTTTAAACATAGTACTACATACCTGCGCTCCTTGCTTCGTAATCAAGCACAGTGAACAGTTTATTTTGCTTAGGAACTGATCCAGCAACTTCCACAGCACTTCTCTCGCGTATTTTCTTCTTTTCGTGTCAGCTTTTGCGTTGTTGAAGCTTCTTGTTTGGTTGCGGCATTGTTGTCGTGCATTAGTCTATCGTTGCATAGTTTTGAGGATTTCCGGTACCTTAATTAAGGTAAACGTAGGCTTAGTGTGTAATTGACAACTGATTTACAGGACCTTTTCCCATACACTCTCACATCAGATCAGTCAGTAGTTATTCCGCTCCAAAGTAATCCAGGGTAAGACTTCGCTTCACGTTAACAATCAGACGCACACTCGATTCGCACTGCACTTACTGGCAAACTTGTTTATAACGACTGCAGTACGCACTTCAAAAAGTTTTATTACACCTTAATTGCACTGTTAAGGCTCCTGGAACGGCAACAAAAAAAAATCACAGCAGCGTGCAGGTTAAAACAATAGGGATGTCACCAACTCGTCAAGACACGCAGCCCAGCCTCGGCTCGATCACCATGCGCGCGCAGGTGCAGGCAGGGCCCCTGATTCGGGTTCCTTAAACTTCGTCAGCGACTTTTTGCTATTGTAGGGTAGCAGGCAGTGTGACGGCCTAAGCTGATAACATGGCTGTAGTACCGCCTGCTCCGCTACGATCTCATAAAGTCGCGGACGAAGTTTACGGAAACAAAAATCCATCGCTACAGAAAGATTGTGCAGATTCCAAGTTTTAGTTTGATATATATATATATATATCAGTACAGCACAAAAAGGAAATATTGAAAAGTTGCGAAAACAAAATGGGTTCCTTCGCAAAATCAAACGTTGGACGTTCTGGCCTACTGTGCAACTCTAACGGCTTTCGGTCGGCGCGGTGTACGGAAAAACGAAGTCGGAGCATACTTTAATCGCTCGGCGTTCGTTTTTGCGCAGACATGCGCAGACTTCGACAAGTTCAATGATATTCTATATACATTAAGGATTGTAAAGGTGTTCTTCGCACCTTGGTACTCTTTGGTGCAAGGTTTATATCTCGCCTTAAGTTTGCGGATTTTCAAAGGTTTTTTTCTTCTAGTTTATGTACAGTTAAAACAATTATATTGAGTGCTATATCTATGTGTAATAGAACCATCTTTTAGGAAAAATTATGACCTTTCCAAATATGTACATAGTTATAGGGGTTTAGTAACGTTAACCCACGAAAAATTGAAAATACGCGAACCCTAGCTGTTAGCAGAGGCTTTTTTTTTTTGTAGAAAAATAGTCGACTTTGAACGCTGATTCTGCCATCAAATAATGATTTTGTTTCAATTTTTTTGTCATCACATAAAGCTTTGGACCTTTATGAAAAAAAAATATATATTTATTTAAAATTAACACTTTCGCAAACGCCCAATTTACCCCCCCCCCCCCCCCCCCTTCCAGACCACTATGCACCGTCCTGGCAGGCGATGCGACTACTCAGGCGGGTGTAGCTTTTGCATTTTTTTTGGAGTAGTGATTGTTCTGTCTTAATAAAACAGAACAGGAAACAAAAGAGCCACTTGGAGCGGCGTAGGGGACATCCTTTTTTTTAAATCAAAGCATCCAGAAGCATCCAAACGCTGGCGTCTCAATGTAACAGAATGCGTTTTAATATGAGAGGGCTTGGGTCTTAGTTTGAGACAACAGAAAGGGGCCCCGAGCTGAAAGGGCCATGAACTGAAAGGGCCCCTTAGCTGAAAGGGGCCCCTAGAAAGCCAAAAAAGTTGTTTTAAGAATGAAAGGACCAACATAAATTAAAACAATAGTAATTCGATAAAGACCTCGATCGATTCATTTTATTTCAATAGCGAGGTGGTGTATTTTTTAGCTTCAACCAGTGGCCTAAGGACTCTAAGTTGCGGCTATCGTTACGGCCCACACAAAATCCCGAAAGGTAGTGCTGCGGCTCAATACAAATTTTCGGTAGGCCGGGGGCCCAAGGGCCCCCGACCCACCGAGGATCCCCGAGTGCCCGCCCGGGCCAGTCCGCCACTGTCGCCCCGTGATCTTGCGTCTCGTGCGCACTGACCTATAAGAAGTACATCCCATCCTCTTCGACATATGTGTTCGGACGATGAGTTGTCCGGGAAGTCATTGCGGTTAGTGACAACCCTCACAGCTCGTCTGACGGGCTCAATATGTTACCATCGGGGTTACTTTTAGCTTGAATAACTTCATTGCTGTTTTAAGGATATCTGGTTGATTTGTGCAATATCACTTATTGCTATTGTGGCCGCTGAAGCTCGTTCTTTTATATGTGCGGAGAAAACGTATCCGCGGGTCTGGAAAGTCATCCCCAAGTATTTGAACTTATTTACTATGTTCAGTTTTCTGCCGTTGCACTTGATCCCTTCATGTGCTGATAACCTTCACCCTCTCCTAAAGATCATTGTGACAGTTTTATCCTCATTTAGGTTCAGGTAATTTTGTTTTGACCATACTGTTATTCCGTTGAATGCTTCCTGAAGGCTGTCTTGGAGTTGTGATACTAGCACCATGTCGTCTGCGTATATGTAGATTTTTACACGGTTCTTACTGATTGCTTGGACGACATCATGAGTTGCCACATTAAATAGCAGAGGGCTAATCGGGTCTCCTTGCAGTACGCCTATTGTCTGTAGGATGGGATGATATGGAGATGTTATTATAAATCTTAACGTAGTTTTCAGATAGGATGCCCTTCAGTCCTAGAATGTGATGTTTCCCAATCAAGGCTTCTAACTTGTCAAGGATTATATTTCTGCTGATTGAGTCAAATGCCTTAGAGAAATCTATAAAGAACTTACATATTAAATATTCTAAATATTGGTTTTATCTTAAAGGCGTGTCACTATTAGGAAATTGTGCCAATGCTAGGAATAATAATAATAATATTCTTATAATTTAAGATCTATATATCAGAACTGAAATGTTACATTGGATCTATCAGCGCGCGTAAAATCATGTTGGCAACAGTGCCATGTATGTGTTGCTTAGAATTAATCTGAAATATTATGATCTATTACTGCCCTAATTTTGGATAAAATCCATTTATTAATATAGAAGTTACAAATATTTAAAAATTGGACCTACCAGCAGGCTTAGAATCATGTTGGTAGCACTGACATGTATCAGTTATTCCAAATTAATCTAGAATGCCATATACTATGTGTGCAAAATTTAGAGCTGTTGGCTTGCATACTTTCTGATATATTGGAATTAAGATTTGAAAAACTAGAGAGAGCACTTATTAACAGCTGGCATCCCTGATGGCTATTAAGAATACGTGTAGTCATATCTGTTATGGTACACAAAGCACATACGAAATTTGGTTGAAATCGATTAGTTAGTACAGAAGTTACATGCATTTAAATTTAAACCTATCAGCAGGCTTAGAATCATGTTGGCAGCATCGACGTTTATCAGTTACTTCAAAGCTTGCCACGGTGGGTGAGTGGTTAACGTGTCGGTCTACTAACCCCAAGCTTGCAGGTTCGCTCCTGGCCGTGGTAAGTGATTTTTGAAAGGCGGCAAAAATTACGACTCGCATGTCATACGATGTTGGCATGTCAAAGAACCCATTTGAATTCAGTAGGCCGTGTTCATAGTGGCAAAATTAATCTCGGGGGTTTCCGCCAACACAAAGTTCCTCATTTCTCTGCTAGAAAACGCTATAGTGTTCAAGGAGCTTAGATATCTAACCTCCTTAACTTTCATAGTGCTTCAAGGAACAACGAAATTGGACATGAAAGCTGCCCTCTGGGTGTCAATTAACAAAGCTTGCACCCGGAACCCGAGGCCATCATCATCATCTTCCTTCCAAGTATTGGGCCAAATGTCCCGAATTCTAAATTCAAGGCACTCTTTCTGCCAAAATAGTTAATAATAATCAAGGTCTTGCACTTTCCCTCCATCTCTTCATCGGACGTCCTATCGATCTATTTCCCCGTGGCTGGTAGCGAAGGATCTCCTTTGGTAATCTTCCAGGTTCCATCCTTTGGACATGATGCTTCCAGTTCTCTTGGTAGTCACAAATGTATGTAGTTATTGGTTTCACTTTTAGTTCCTTCAGCACATCCTCGTTTCTCTTATGATCCCATTTAGTATAGCCTGCTGTTCGTCGCATAAAGGTCATTTCGCGTGCTGTGAGCCTGGAGATGTCCTGAGATCTTATTGTCCATGCCTCGCTGCCATGATTCCTGTTGTTCTGGTATAATTAGTTATTTTTGCAGTTATGTCTCGTTTTTCTTGAAAAGATAAATGATATCCTAAATACTTGAATTCGTTAACTCTTTCTAAAATTTTACCATCCAGACAAATTTTACTGGGGATAGGGTCCTTACCCTTAAAGGCCATTACTTTCGTCTTTTCAATAGAAATGCACATGCTGAATTTTGAAGCCACTTTCTGGAGGTTGAACACTGACCACTGCAGATCATCTTCAGATGCTGCTACCAATGCAACATCTTCAGCAAATAGTATAGCGTGTACATTTTTTAGATGCCTGCTGATAGGTATTGAACCATGTCTTTCACATCCATTCCTTTATTATAGCAGTCATATAGATTATGAATAGCAATGGAGAGAGTCCACAACCTTGTCTTACCCCTCTGCTGATAGGCTTCCACTCGGATTTATGATTCTTTAACCTTACTGAAATAAGAGTACCACTATACATGTTGTAAATGTTATCAATTAACTGTTGGGGGACACAATCCCTGGCCAATATGTCAATAAGTCTGTTTCTGTCAACAAAATCAAAGGCTTTCTTAAAATCAACAAATGATATGTGTAAATAATTCATGTTTTTTGGGCTAATGCCGTGTGTATTTAGATTAGAACCATACGTTTAGGAACCTTGCCTCCTTTTTCAATTGAAGGCAAGGTTTCTCCGAATTCAATTGAAAAAGGAGGCAAGGTTTCTCCGAAACTTATGGTTCTAATCTAAATACACACGTTATTAGCCCAAAAACATGAATTAGGTATGTTTATAATCCGGCCGTGAAAGCCTTAATATACAAAATGATATGTGTGTTTCCAAATTGAACTCCCTGCGTTTTTCGATCAAAATTTTTAAGGTGAAGTAGGCATCTGCACATGTGCGACCTTTTCTAAACCCATGTTGTTCGTTCCCTATTACCTCAGAGTAATGTTTCAGTAATTTCTCTTTAACAATGTTTACAAAAATTTTGTATCCAGAGTTAAGTATACTTATTCCTCTATAATTTTCCAAATCTTTCATATTTCCCTTCTTATGAGGAGGAACTACAGTACTATTGCCTTTTGCCAATCTTCTGGAGGCCTGTTACCCATCCAGATTAAATTCAATAATCTGAGAAATCTTTTCTTGAATGCATCGCCTGAATATTTCAACATTTCTGCATTTATTGAATCTTCTCCAGGTGTTTTCCCATTTCGAAGTTTCCTCAAGACCTGTTATAATTCTTCGAGTGTAATATTTTCCGAAGACTTGTTGTTAGATGCTTGTAAAACAAGTTGTTAAATATTTGGACTCAGCCAAAGGCTCTGAAAATACTCAAGCCATTCTTTGTGAGATATTGCATTAATTTTTACATCTACTTTTACTTCCCTATTGAGTTTTTTTTTTCAAAATTTTATAGGTTTGTGGTTGTGGTCTTGTTATGTCAGTCTCCAGGTTCGAGACAAAGTTTTCCCAACTTTCCCTGTGTTTCTTTCGAACTTCTCTTTTTGCTATTGCTCTCCTATGATGGTATTCAATTTTATCTTCTAATTTACCAGTTGACAGAAACTTTTTATATGAATTTCTTTTTTTCGGAGATTTCTTTTGCAATTTCTTCGTCCCAAATTCTTAAACCCTTTTTTTTTTGCCATCTTCTTTTTTCTCCCAAACTTTCAAATGCTGACTTTTTTAGAGCTGAACTCAAATTGGACCACTCGTCTTCCACATCGTCAGAAGGTTACCCCAAATTAATCTAGAATGTCAGGTACTATACGTGTGCATAGTTTAGGAAGGAAGGAAGGAAGATTGTAGTTTTACGTGACCGTGAATCTTGTGATTATGAGCCACGGGACCTCCTTTTTACGTGGAATCCGAACCACAGGACATGGCATTTCACATCGAAAATCTCACATGCATTGACCGGGAATCGAATGCATAGTTTAGAGCTGTTGGCTTGCATACTTGCTGATGCATTGGTATTATAATAGAAAAATAGGGAGAGCATTTACTAACAGTTTGCAGCCCTGCTGGCTCTCATAAATATGCACAGTCATATCAGTTATGGTACACGAAGCACATACGAAATTTGGTTGAAATCAAATTGATAGTATAGAAGTAATATGCATTTAAATGTTGGACCTATCAACACGCTTGGAATTATGTTGGCAACACTGTCATATATGGGCTCCTGAAAATTGTATGTCATTATCTCTGTGTGTGCCAATTTTGGAACAGCTCGCATGCATAACTTTCGAGATTTCCAACTTAGAGTTCAAATTTCAATTGTGATTTTTCAGCAGTTGGTAGCACTGATGTCATTTTCAAATATAGTCGTGAGATATTCAAGTATAGATCTTTACTCATACCAAATTTGGTTTTGATAGCTGCAGCCGTTTAGGGTTGATAGGGAGAGGGGAGTAATGCACACAGAAACAAGCGGGACAGACAGACAGACAGACACACATTTGGCCGGATCGATCACATAAGTCTACTTTTTCCTCATTTTTACAAAATGTGAAAAGTAGTCTAAAAAGTATTGACGTATTTGACCCACATTTCTCATATAACGTGTTTAACGTGTTTAGTTAATACTTGGGTGGAAGGGGGTATTGCTGTTTTATTTTATTTAGAGCAGAAAAGGAGATTGTAAATCATAGCACATGCTTCTTCAGCTCATTTATGAACAGCTACATTTCGCAGAGAAGGCCATTTCAAGAAAAATAATAGAACATTGCACAGTTTTTTTTTCACGGTGTATTAACGACGTCCACAAAAAAGAATAACACTCATGTTTCTGCCATGGTCCTTTCACGCTATGGCTCAGTCGTCCCAAGGATAATTGCGACGCAGAGAACACCTTGTATGCGACCACGGCCCCCTCGAATACCCCACTATGACACTAGTCACGCAGTGACAGTTAAAATAGGAGGCCGTGGAAGTACGTATTGTAGCTGCCAGCCCATGGACTACCTAAGCGCTCTTATTAGCCCGCCGCGTTAAAAGCGACATAGTATGGCCCGGCCCAAACCGTGCGGTCACCGCTAGGTCCGAGACTTGTCAAGCCCAGTGCGGTCTAGTGTCGAAGCAGCCCATGGGCCGGGCCGCTGTGCAGGACCCTGTACTATACCTAGCCGCTCGTCCCTCCCAGTTACGGTGTCTCATCTTCCGGCCTTGTATTATAACGCAGGCAACGATTTCACCCATGCCTCTATTTTCTTCTTTCGCACGCTCTAACTCGGTCACCACATTGCTAAACTCGAAATTGAACAGTCTAAGGTCCTCGTCCCGACTTTCGATCACCTTTCTCAAGATTCCGCACCCAGTACACATAACGACACGAGGTATGGTTGCCGAGTCCTCCAAGTTTCTTACTTCGACAACTCTAGCAGACGATCTTGTCGTAATTTTCCTCGTATTCTTTACTTTAAGGTCACAGTTCCCACAAATAACACCATTCGGGCAGACGTTTATACACGTCTTGCACAAACTCTTGACTCCTTCTCCGGACATCGCTCTTGACCATTCGCTCCGGTCGCCATCTTGTCGGGTGTAATAATTAAAAAGTCTCTTACCTAAACGTAATCGTTAGAAAATCTTACTTCATATGCATATCATAAAATATAATGTTCCCTCAAACTATCATCCTTTGAAATTATAATATCCACACCACAAAAGAAATATAAATCAATATTAAATATACCGTACGTTATATACATGTAACACTACGGTATTTACCAGATTTCAATTACTTCAAAATAATCCTTTCGGCTTCCCCCTCATTTCTTAAAACTAGTATTAACCATTTAAATTCTAACGTAATACCCTTAACATTCTTAAACAACATAACTGTGTTGCTAATAATGACTCATATATGCCTATAATCATTGTTAGCAGTAGACAGTTGCTATGTAACAGGACTTAAAATCCCTCAGTCCTCACTAGTAGCTTCTTGCATCTAGTCTACCTAGAAAAACATGGCTGGTTTGGTTAAAATTTTCTTTGTAACATGGAAATGGTAGGTAGGTAGGTAGGAAGAGCAGGAAATCATCTACCGCCATTTCTTCCAAAAGATCACAATGATTTGTAAGAAACAGGTAAGAATCACTTATGTACAATTGACTCCTATATTTATGCTGTATTTATATGTATGGAACATATTTTTATGCACTTTGTATGCAATTTCTTAACAAAATGTAGGGCTTCTTTAAAAATGAGAATATACTTCATCGCGTTGAAGTCATTTTTCAGTATTGGCTTAGTAAACGAAATTTAAATTGTTCTCAGTCGGTGAACATGATTTTGACCAATTCAATTACAATTGGTGATATTCCATCGTGTTGACCAACTGAAAACTGTAGCATGACAGACTACAATATCTCAGACCGTAACATCAAAACAAAGATGGTGGCAATCGTAGGGGAACAGTTGTTGACAATGGCGGGCATGACGCCATCGAAATAGCGGCAAATTCGAAGAGAAGCATTCGCATAATTCATTAAATTCCACCAGAAATTACAGGATTTTATGTAATAAGGAACAAATTCAATATGAAAACCTGACGTACTTCCTTACAAGCAACGCAAACCGACAGTAGCTAAAAATACAGACACAAATGAAGCAACGATAAGACAAATACAGTATTAAAAAAAATCAAATACTGGTAAATGGAGCTACAAGAATGCAAACAGAAATTGTTGTTGTTGTTGTTGTTGTTGCTTATATTGAAGCCTCCGTGGCTTAGGCGGCAGCACGCCGGCCTCTCACCGCTGGGTCCGTGGTTCAAATCCCGGTCACTCCATGTGAGGTCTGTGCTGGACAAAACGGAGGCAGACAGGTTTTTCTCCGGGCACTCCGGTATTCCCTGTCAAAATTCAATTCCAGCAACACTCTCCACTATCATTTCATTTCATCTGTCATTCATTTAATCATTGCCCCAGAGGAGTGCGTCAGGCTTCGGCAGCCGGCACAGTTCATATCCTCGCCGCTAGATGGGGGCTTCATTCATTCCATTCCTGACCCGGTCGGAGACTGGAAGCAGGCTGTGGATTTTCATTGTTGCTTATATTAGGGGCTACGACGTCGTGGTCTTATAACCCCATGCATTTGTGTGTGGAATTTGTGTGATAACTTGTGTTATTGTTATGGCTGAACTAGTGTGCTTGAACATTGGGGATTGGATTGGGAAGGAGAAGGCCATGGCCTTAACTTAGGAACCATCCTGGCATTTGCCTGGAGTAGAAGTGAGGAAACCACGAAAAACCACTTCCAGAATTTGAATAGGAAGCAGGCGTATTCTTACATTAGGTACCATCCCAGCTTTTGCCTGCAGTAGAGGTGGGAAACCACAGAAAACCACTTCCAGGATGGCTGAGGTGGGCATAGAACCCTCCTCTACTCCTTCCATTTCTAGAGATCGTAAGGAGTTTCATTGATAACTGTCATACGTCATAGATTGTTGCATGGATGTTGATTCATTTAAGGCCTTTGCGACATCGTGGTCATGCTGTACCTTGCACATAGGTGTAATGGCTGTAGCAGTGTGTATATTTGTAATTGAAGCTAGGATTTTGAAGATGGCCGTAGTTTTAAGCTACGAACCATCTCGACATTTGCTAGTTATTGTTTTAAGGGGCGAAACAGTGAGGTCATCTGACGCCCATGGCATTTGACTGGAGTAGAAGTGGGAAAACACGGAAAACCACTTCAATGACAGCTGTGGTGGGACTCGAACCGTCTCTTCTCAGTTTAGCCTCACGAGACTGGGCATGCCCCGATCCAATCCTCAGACCAGAATTAAATTTCTTGGCAGAGCCAGAAATCGAACCCAGAACGTTTGGATCCACAGTCTCAATGCGATCCCCGAGACTACATAATGCGGAGGCTGTTACAAAATAATATCCCCTTGCACTACAGCCCATTAAGGGCCTAGCCCTACCAAGCAACCGCTGCCCAGCCAATTATCTTGCAGATATTGGGGGTGATACGTGATCACTGATCAGTGTATCGGGTCCCCTCGGCCGTTAATCTTGGTTTTCGTGATCAGGGCGCCGCCTCACTGTCAGGCAGCTACTCAAATGTTCTCACGAGGCTGTTTGCACCCCGTTCCAGCCCTCACGTCAGTTTCTAAAATCGTCTGGCTGCGTGGCTCAGGGGTAACGTTCTCGCTTGCTGAGCCCAAGGTTGCAGGTTCGAAACCTGGCGCAGTCAGCTGGCATTTGAGGGTGCGCAAATGCGAGGGAGCCGTGTCAGTACATTTACTGGCACGTTAAAGATCCCCTTCGGGGCAAAATTCCGGCACCCCGGCGTCTCTAAAAGCCAGGGTAGTTAAAAGGAACGTAAAACCAATAACATTATTATTATTAGTTTCTAAAATCCCTGACGGAGCCGGGAATCGAACCCGGGGCCCCCAACACCACGGGGCCGGCTAGGAGGCTGTTACAACCTTAACATAATGGCAGAGTTTACATTTTGCCATTAAGAATGATAGTTGAGAAAACCCTATACCATATTGTTAGAAACACATGGGTAATCTGTTCATCCGGCCGCGGTGGCTGAGAGCGCTAACGCGCTACCTCGTGTCTCGCTGGCATCGGGAGAGAGTGGGTTCGAATCCCACCTCGGCCGTCCTGAAAATGGTTTTCGTGGTTTCCGATTTTTACCACCAGGCAAATGACGGGACGGTTCCCTTTCATTAGGTCCACGGCCGATTTCCTTCCAATATCCCTTCCCTGACCCGTCCCGAATAAAAAAAAAGTACATGGCCATTGGCTGCATTAATAAAATTATTATATTTATTTGCTTTGACTGATAAGCTCTTGAGAATAGCCAATATTAAAAGCTCTAGCGAAGACTGGATTTGATTTACACGCAAACTTAGTTTTCATTATACCATTGTCACTATAAAGGCACAGGGCTTCCCTCAAAATATCTACCAATATTTGCATCTCAAAAGTACCTGTAGCTATACTGTAGGTTATTGTAATTTGAAATATGACTCACCAAATCGTCTTGTTTGGTCCACCTGTCACTGCAGTATCCATTTAAACTTCTCCACATGCACATACAGATTCTTGTAGAATGCACTTACGTAGAAAGAAATAGACACTTGGGGAAAGATCTTCCCTAACCATAAATTTATGTTCAAACTGTCAAAAACACACGATATCGGCGCTTAAACTACAAATGGTACCGGTTCCGGTATTTATTATTATTCGCAATGTACTACACTACCTACGGTACACTATTAACATTATAAACAGTACGAGATCACTCAAATGTATACTATTTTATGAATTCATGGTAGTAGACCCACTCGCAAAAAACGTAAACAAACAGCCGCTAACACAAAGCCTTCCCCTATAATGACCACCATTTTTCTTGAATCGATTGTCGTATTACCATCTGATTATATTGTAGGTCGGTCTTGACTGTTGCGGAACCCAAAAATTGAACAAACTCGTGGTAACTTTATTGGTCAAGTACCAACAGAGGGCTTGCTGCAGAAACTACAGCAGCGTTAGGGATTATAAGCATACCGGTACCGATATGTTACAAAGTTAGCAGTATTCTAGTAATGTCTTTTAATTCTGGGTCTGGGCTCAATAACAGATCAGGACCTGTTGCTGTAATTCATCTTTGTCCTTGACTCACTTTGTCTTGATGCTCCTCCCAGGAGTGACTTGCAAACTGTTTTGCATGCTTGTAGTTGGTTCTTTAGTAAAAGTGAATGAACGATCACTCCTTGATAACTTTTCTAAAGAACAAAATTCGCCAAAATACTTGTAGTAATAGTCTGGAAAAATCTGGGGATGATGTAGTAATAGATATTTACTCGGCCGCTGCCTGTGACGACAATGTGTGCAAATCGTTGTGAGCGCTTTTGCGTCAGTTTAACATACTAATACAGTACGCTGTCGAAGATTTGTCAAACATACTGTAGCTGCCCTTGTGACATGAGCAATAAATAAAAACACATATTTACGTGATTTAGCACATACAGTAATCTGGTGCAGTCTGTGCAGAAGTATCCAAGGTTAGTTATTACAATTCATAATGTCCCCCAGGTAGATCAAGTAAGGTATGAAAATCATATATCCTATTATCGAAAAGAAGGCGAAATTAAAAAAGAGTGAACGTTGATTCATGTTCTTTTTATATTACGTTGGATTTCTACGTCGTTCTCTTGCTTTCACTCCTAGAGGATCATTGAATTTTGTTTTAATCTAAGGAGGATATCTTCACATTGAAGTTGCTTTTCACCAATATGAGTTCATTACAGCTGCAAATTTGTACCATATTGTTGTAGGTCATAATATTTTTTAGTCCTGTCGTGCAAGCATGGTTTAATAGCCGCCTTGGCTATGATATTCGAGCTAAATTCTGGTTGAAATTAGTAGGAGCTGAATATTATATTAGCATCGAAGCAGGCAAAGTTTTGAAGGCTGGGAAAATGACAAGGCTTCAGGCGGTATCAACTCTGTTACATTGTCATTGGCGAGGAGAGCAGAGAGATCTGGTTCTGTGAAAAATTAACTAGACTCGCGCGGCCCGGTACAAAAAAGGTATGACATTCGCCACGCGTCAAGATCAAGCCACAGTATAATGAAAAGGGAACTGAACCACGTGACCAGATTGCAGGAGTGATATTTCGGCTATTAAACGAAGCAGTTAATGAAAAATTACAATAAGTTAGTTACAGAAAATCAGAAGTTATTTGAGTACACTGAGAGTAGCGGAATATTATTAGAGTAATTGTCGTTATTTTGAAATTTATTTAAGGGATCCAGTACAGCAAGATAAATTATTATACGAAGTATGAGTGCCAATTTTCCCTAGTTTTTTGGAAGAGACGCTATGAAAACCGCGAAGGATTATTCTCTCGACTATTGAAGCGAACGGCTGTGTCATAGTTCCAGTCCCGAGTTTAGTGCGGGCGAAAATAACTTTGACGGCGAGGGGAGCTGCATAGAAGGACGTAGGTTACCTTAAAGTATAACGAGTGCGGTCTTGTGTATTTCATGACTAAGCAATCTGATACAGTTAATAAGTGTGATATTTTAAAGAAACTTTCTACGATAGAGAAGTACTATAGCTAGCGACGTCTAGAACATTTACGAGTGGTACAATTAGGAGAGATACGAATTGAACATTGCATATTTATTCTTACGAACAGTTATTGAACTTGGACATTACAATCTACGAGGGATTATTATTTAAAAAAACTTATTATCTACGAACGACAGAAAGCTTCAATATTTACCAGCTATTATTAATAAGCTGAACTATATTGCAGCGGCTTCGGTGGCGTAGTCGGTAGCATGCTGAGCTTCTATGCCCAAGATAGCGGGTTCAAACCCGGCCGAAGCCGTCGGATTTTTTAAGAGCGTTAAAATTCCTCAGTATGCCTTCCTTCGGGGGGGAAGTAAAGCCGGCGGTCCCATGTCATAGATTTATGGCATGTTAAAGAACCTTCCACTAATTGCACCTGTGTGAAGCTAAATTGGATAGGTTAAGAATGTAAACAACGCTCTTAGGTTTCTATGTTCGTTGCCAAGAGCCGACTGCGATGGCGTCTGGTAGCTAAGTTCTGAACTTGTCCTAGTAGTTGTTGACGGTGGCGCTTGGCGGCAAAAGTAGGAACTATTTGAAAAATTCTAAGTTGCAGTACTTAAATAAAAAATAAAAAACAGATACACACACTAATACAGTCATCACAATAAACACCGTTTATCAGACAGATTCTACACACACCCAAAGTACACGGAGCTACATGACTGCGTTGTCGCAGCCCCTAAACTTAAGAACCAACCAACCAACCAACCGAACTAGATTGCATACACTTTTGCAAAATCAACAGTCTACGAGGAATTTTCATAAAGTATTCCAGAATTACTTTGAAAATGAAATGTATTGCCGCAGCACGAGGAATGATTTCAGACACTAACAAGGAAATTTAGATGGCTGAGTAAAAATGCAGAAGGGAACACTACACTGAGAATTATGGAGAACCGGATGACATTTCGCAAAATGATGGAAAATTCAGGAGTAATGTAAATGCGACTTTACAAAATGTATAATGATGAAAGACCTTCTAGAACATCAGCTCAGGTCAGCGCTAAGAAGAAAAGGAAGGAAGGAAGCTTGTAGTTTAACGTGACCGTTAATCTTGAGATCATGAGCCACGGGACCTCCTTTTTACGTGGAATCCGAACCACAGGACATGGCATTTCACTTCGAAAATCTCACATGCATTGACCGGGAATCGAACCCGGACCGCCTTGGTGAGAGGCATACAGCTAGACCGCTGAGCCACCACGCCCCCGGCGCTAAGAAGAAAAGAAGAAGATGGAACTAGGGCCATCCCAGTTCAATGCACGAAGAAGACGAATTTCGATTCCAGAACGAGTACCCAGTTCGAGTCCCGCATTTCGAGCGGAGGAAGAGGAGGAGTTTCAATCGTTGATAACATCAGAGCAATGAACGGTATTCCGTCCGTTAATTTCTTCAACAGCAGCTGAAACCAACACAAGATAGAAGTCGACTTGAATTATGTAGTTTTGTTGTAGAAATTTTGAATTTCCATGAGAAACCTTTTCTTCGATATTTTATTTTTCGATTTTTGTCATTTTTGAATTTTTAGATGTTTTGCTTTTTCGTATTTGGATTAGGAGTTAATTTAAATCGACGATATTCGTTGAATTTGGAGTAGGATTTTGTCGTATTTTCGGTCTATGATTATTTGAACGCTGGAGATTTTTATCACTCGACAGGATTAATTTCAGGAATTAATGTAGGAACTGATTAGGATTCAAGTTAGGATTGTATTATTTCGATGTTCTAAAACAACTTAAATCATTTATTCAGTTAGAGAAGATTTTCTTGGAGTATCAGACGAGAACAGCTGATCACTCGATATCACGAAGGAGTATTTTGGCATCTGACAGAAAACCAATAGAGGTTTTCTTATCTCCACTTTTGAAGTAAATTGTCAAAGTTGTACCGGTACTCATTCCAATGGACCATGTTAAGCATTCTGTGCGCAACATTAGTTTGCATTATCCAGAGGGGCAGATGACCTCGTAGTTCCGCCCCTTAAAACAACAATAACTAACTAACTAACTGTATTATACAGTGAGTCCGGGAATATTCTCCGCAGCGCCTACATGCGTCTGAGAGAGCTAGCTACAGCAGTTACGTTGGTAGCACGGCTGCCGCTTGCATCATCTCTACTTAGTATAAAACAAAGTCCCCGTTTCTTGGATGTTACTGGTAAACTCAATAACCACTGGATAGATTTTGATGCGGTTTTCACCATTCTGTAAAGGATATATCGAGTATGATTTCTGTAGAAAATAATTTATTAATGATCAAAGGAAGCCGAGCAGTAACGACTTTAGTGGAATAGTCGATAAAAAAAAACCTGGCGTCCGAGCGCTTTGTAAGCTTACGCTGGGCAAACCGTTAAAAATATCTAAATACTATGAGTGTAAGAATTGTTCAGCATCAAAAGTTCTACAAAAAAGTCCGCGAGAGCATATGTCTATCTTCCATACATCGCCCACTGTAAGGGAAAAACTGAAGCTTGTCTCTTACAGCTTTATGTGCTGTCGACTTGGAGATTCCTGTTTGTTGAGCTAATTTTCGCAGCATTATATCGGAGATTTCATCAAGTTTTTCGTCTGTTAAAAGCGTAGGCCTGCCTGTTCCCGGCACATCGTGAACTGAGCCAGTCACACGAAAGTTACTTACCAAATCCCGAATGGTATCACGGTTTGGACACTTTGAATTAGGAAACCGCGCCTGAAATCTTAATTTTACATTTTCTGTAAACCGATCGCCTTCGCGAAAAACGTATTTAAAAGAATGCACTCTTCCAATAATAATCTATCCGAACGCTCGCTGACTGTAATATACGCTGAAGACCTGCAGGCTCGCGCGCTTATCGCGATGCACATCGACAGCTCACACGGGGAAGTCCCGCTTTGAAGGACACAGTGCAGTGCAGCCAACTAAAACTCATGACTCAACCACTCACAGCTGCACGTACCCACTGCGGAGAACATTCTCGGGCGCCCTGTATTTTGAGAAGTGAATTTAAGCATTGTTGAATGCAACAATTAAGAACGTCAAGCTGGGAGGACAGGAAATGTATCACTATTAATTTACGATGAGTAATTTTGTGTATTTTTAAATTCTTTGAAGTAGGCTACTGCAAGTATGTGAAACATGGCTTAAGTGGGAGAGAGATAGTCTGTGCACTTTAATTGATGGAAGAACGCATTGTTGTAATATTGGAGCACCAAAGATGCTATGTTGAAGTATGAATTATATTCCAATTGGTCATGTCGACGTTGGTAATATAAGTGAAGAAAGTAAGACAGTGGAAGTTGTTTTTACTATAGAAATTCGTGTAAGCTTGGTTGGTTCTTAAGTTTAGAGACTGTGACTATGCGGTCATGTAGCCCCGTGTACTTGGGTGTGTGTAGAATCTGTCTGATAACCGGTGTTAATTGTGATGACTGTATTAGTGTGTGTTATCTGTTTTTTAATTCAAGTAAGGACTGCAGACTTTTGAATTTTTCAAATAGTGCCTACTTTTGCTGCCAAACGCCACCGTCAACGACTACTAGTTCAGAACTTGGCTACCAGACGCCACCGCAGTCGGCTCTTGGCAATGAACATAGGAACCTAAGAGCGTTGATTACATTCTTAACCTATACAATTTAGCTTCGCACAGGTGTAATTAGTGGAAGGATCTTTAACATGCCATAAATCTATGACATGGGACCGCCGGCTTTACTTTTGCCAAGTAACTATTTCAGTATTTTTTTTGTTTAATCTGCACATTTTAATATAGTTCAGTTGTTGCCTTGTTTTATGGTTGTTTTCTTGTATATTTATTTTAAGAGCTAGGGACATCTTGGTCATCAGCGCAGTGTATTTGGGTGGATGTTTTCTGATAACCGGTGCTTGCGTGATGACTGAAGTACTGTAGTATGTGTAGCTGTAATGGGTAAATAATTTGGGAAGGTATCTCGAGACTTGAAATAAAGGGTGTGTGGAAAGACCTGGGGTAAAACGCCACAGTCAGCCACGGGATTCGAACCAGCATATACAGTACTCGTTAAGTAGACTCATGAAATCAACTATGGTTACCAGGGATAGGAACTTAATTATGGTCTGAGGGTTGAATTGGGGTACACTCAGCCACGGGAGGCAAAACTGAGAAGAGGTGGGTTCCATTCCTACCTTAGCCATCTTGGAAGTGGTTTTCCGTGGTTTCCTCCTTCTCCTCCAGGCAAATGACGGTTTGTATTCATTTATTTATATAGGCTATTTATTTATTTAACAATATTAAGGTACACAGACATAAGCCCAAATATGTTTCTTCTTGACATATCAAGTTTAAAAATACAACTAGCAACAATGAAGGAAGGAGAGAAAAGAGAATACACGATTGAAGAACAAAAATAAAAACTACAAAAGAAATTATGAAAGTATGCATTACAGATTAGAAAAAATACTGTACAAATAAAAAATGTAAACATAAAATTACAAACTTCTACAGCAAAAAAAAAAAAAAAAAAGAGAGAGAGATACAGAGTAAAGAGTAACCGGTATTCCACGATTCGATTTAGGTTTTTATATGAACATTAATTTCGAAAACCGTAATAAACAAGCATTAATGTATTTCTTAGAATAGAACAATTAAAATAATTAATGTGCGGCTTTATTGCGTCAGTCATTTCATGAAGTGCCGAATCAACAAACACCGGATCTTCATGAAGTGCCTCGGCTGATAACGTAAAATCATTTCTTACAAGGGTTCAACCTCGTCCCGATCCGAATGAAGTTCTGGGCAAGCGGATTCAATCTCGGTTTGAATTTTATCGTAATAATCATAGGACCGTTCGTACAACTTAAGGCGTTGTGTCAGGATGCCTAAATCACACTCGGCGGGATTTATTTTGTTGATGAAATTTCTGAATCTGGTGAGTTGCCCTTTATAGGAAGAACGTCTGGCAATAAGAGTTTCATCCTTTTCAGTAGGAGCCATGACAAAGTAGATAAATTAAAGTACAACTTACGAAACTGTGGAACCTCGGAAATGCTGTCAGGCTGGCAGCAGCAAATAAGTTGAAAGAAGGGGACACCCCAAAGGAGACAGGAGCGGCCTCTTTCCACTTCACAGGCTTTGCATGATGTAGTTATAGCTGAAAGATTCAAAGCAGATATTAATAATTTGCAAAGTATTGTCAAATGACCCTTGAAAAAGAATAAAAATAGCAAATGGACTCTCCCGGGTTTCTGGTACCAAATTTTGGGTAGATTATTGGCTGAGGAATAACCTAACCACCAAGGGAAGATGATAAAGAAAAGGAGGTGGGTTTCGGACTGGAGAAAAAAGATGGAGAAATAGGAGGAGAGTCCCACAAAAATTATAAATTTAACTTTAAATGCACTCAGAGGCGGTTGCCACCGCAAATACGCTCTCTGGTACCTAAAGTGGGTAAGGACCTGGTCGAAGCTAACGGGAAACGCAGCTAGGACTTGGGCGGTTTGCAAGAGAGTGGCTTTAGTGTATTCCCTCTCAAGCATGCATATGCCTACTATGGGGAGGGGTGACGGTCTGACAAGACAAATAGTAACAGATTTATTGCGTATTAACGAGGGCATGAACCTAGGAAGAGTTAGGAAAGCCAGGATCATGCCTAACTGTAGTATTTGCGAAATGATACATCCAAAAACAAATATTTAATTTATTTAACAAGGCAAAAGAAGTTTAATGAATTTAACAAGTATATAGTTTCAATTTTGGTTAACAATTTGGGGTCGCAGACCTCCTAACATTTAAAGTTTGCTCCAGGCAATTAACAATTCTTTAGGTTTCAAACCTTATATATGTACTAAAATCTTTGTAAGATTTAAAAAAGACAAATTAAGTGATTAAAGTTTAAACATTAAATCGAGTACAATGTGTGTACTTTCAGAAATTCCCAAGTAGGAAAGTTACAATTTCGAAAATAACAAAAAAAGAAAACAGGTAGAATGGAAGAGAAGTTTCTATAACTTCTTATATTTACGCTGAATTACTTTTATAATAGTTACAAAATAGGACAGGTCACTTACTGTGAAACCTGAAGAGAAAGTCAAAAGGAAGGTTCTAGACTTCCTATGGTTAGATAGGAATCACGAGACAAATGGGGCAAGTTTCCCTTTCGTGAAACCTAGAAATAACTCACTTATAAGTTGAAAGAATTGTATCCCCTAAATTAGAAGGGAGAAACAAGATAATTTGAACCGTGTACAAGACACGTAGTTATGCAGAAGTTAATTCGTTACACATAAGAAAAAATGGGAGGGCACATCTTTAGATTGACACCTCGTTGAAACAGACCTAAATTTAACAATTTATAATGGGTTGTCAGTAAGAGGTTTAGGAAAGAGAAATTGGGATGAAAGGTAAATGTTCATGGCCTTGTTTATAATAATCGGACGAGCGCGACGCGGAAGAAATACTGAGAGAACACTGTTTATCACTATAGTTCGTTGAAATGGATGAAAAGTTCACTGTAGTAGCGCGAAAGTTTATGGCAAAGAAAGTTATTGTAATCGTGGAAAATGACTGGTTGCACTAGATAGGCGAAAGTCTATTACTTGAGAAAGTTGTGGATTACAATTAAATGCGCCAGAAAAAATCCCAACGGTGGAAGAAAATTTAGCTATTGAGCATTAATTTATAAGGTAGATTCCTTAGTTTGAAATGGCATTCCCACAAGTGAGGGAAAGATACATGACGGCGTGACTTGTAGATAAGGTGCAGATTCTGGAAAGTTCCAGAACGATCCTAATGGAAGAATAGGGCCAAAGTTACTCCAGCGGTGGAACAAGCTTAATATTTATAGACAGTGGGTATTCTATAATATCCCCCGTTGTGAGAAAATCTCTCATTTAATAAGCATAAGAAATGCTGCTTTTCACGAAGGTTGGCTTAAATGGACAGAAGCCCAACATGGAAAATCCCACGAAGAATGATTATTGCCACAAATAAATATCTCACACTGCCTATAAAATAATCGTTAAAAGCATGAAGACAGTAGGACCGATGAAGATGAGGTTAAAACCTGAAGTATGTACTTATCTTTGTTGCATAGCGAAGGTGAAGTTCCCTTTGACGTATAAACTTAATGTGCCAACATGGCGTGGAATGTAGAGAGTGCCTCTTGGTTTGAGGAGACTGGCTCTAGTTGAGCCTTGACTGACTAAGCCAACTGCCGAAGTACAAGTGAGAGCTGCTAGACGCAGAAAAGCACTAGCCCTGACGGCATGACCAACAAGAAGTTTAGTGCACTTAAGAGAGTGAGTGAGCGGTTGCTCACGACGCGGAGAAGTGTAGAACTGAAGTGACCGAGCGAGCTGGCTGCGCGCGCGGAGAAGAGAGCAGTAGGAGGAGGGGAGAAGAGGGGGAAGCGGGCGAGAGAGGGGAGGAACAAAGAGGTTGCACATAAACATGAAACAACTTTACAAAAATAAATGTTTTTCTTGATGAATGGTCTTCAAAGAGTTGATAGCTGGCGATGGTGACGAGATCTGGTGGCGAGATGGATAAGGAAGTCCTCTTGTACAGGGAAGAATTGAGGAACTTCTGAGATTCGCGGCTAGATGACGCTAGGTGGGTCATGGAAGATATATATCTAGAACAGACTCACAAAGAACATAAGAGACATAACCACCAAAGAGAAACTAGAAGATCACTGTTGGTATTTGATAAAAAGGAAGGAATGAACATGAAAAAGCATTAAAAATTATATTCTCTCTTACCGTGTATTCCAAGAATACACCACACATTGCAGAGAGGTTGTTAGGCCCCATAACTTATCCATAGGCTACGGAGGACTACAGTGGTTCTCTGTGAGGGATCTCTACTGGCTATTATTTCCATGATCAGGAGCTCACAACTATTAGAGCTTGGTTTGGCAACCACGGGGTCCCAACTGAGCCTGGCATTGCCCACATCTCTTTCATATGCCCTGTGGTGGTGATTATTGTTTTAGGGGTGAAACATTGAGGATAGCTGCTTCTCTTAACTACAATTACACTATTGAAGAAATGAAAAAGTAGGAAGAGCTCTGACACCTCAAAGATGAAGGTGTCAGAAAAGAAAAAGTCAAGGGCCATCGAAGGTTGGGAATGAAAGACATCCTTGTCCTCCATGAATGAGTAATACTGTCGGGATTGGAAGAGAACAATATGACCGAGGGAGATCGTCAGGAAATATGAAAAAGAGGAGCCATGCACAAGGAAGTGAAAGCATTGCCAAACTCAGCTGGAATCACGTGGTCATCAACCCACGCCTCAGAAGCTGTGAGTCCTTCGCGAGACATTTTTCCTGTCGACCTTCCCTGATCAACTCTTGTTTTCTTCATCCCAATGGTATTAGGGTGTATTTTATTTCCTGACATTAATTAGTCCTTTTCTCATATTTTGAATGGTCAGACTGCTTCATTTCTTCCCTTCTTTCCCCTCTGGGTGGGGGACCGAATACACACTTGGTAATACCTGCCTGTTGTAAGAAGTGACCAAAGGGGCTTGGTGTGTATTGCCCACCATACATGTTTACATCTTGGGTAATACTAAGTGGTCCATACCCCCCAAGAGCTCATGACAACTGAGTTTGAGAATTAGCGACCCGTGGGACTTCTGAGCTAAGTCGGTTTCTCCCAGTGACTTTGAGATGGGCCACTCCTACTTCCCTTTCCTTTCTGCCTTTCATGGCCCTACATCCTTCCAAGCTCCTCATCTCTCATTGTTTGAGTGTTGAAAGCATCTCTTCTCTCTCTTTTAAAATATGCTATATAATATTTCTTCTAATAAATAAGTAGGAATTAACCAAGTAGTTGGTGGTAATAATTGTGGCGTGTAGAGATTTGAAGCCATTATTTTTCAGTGTTGCCTATACAAATTAACTTTTTGTAGCTTTTCAGTCGGTCCACACAATTGTGCCCAATGAATAGGCGGGGTACAATATACAAATATATAAATAAACTCCTGGAAAAGATTACATGTATTAGTTACTATTCACAATTAAATGGGGCAATTGCGTGAAAATACTGTAGGCCTACATTCAAGCATTATTTAATTGTTTGATGAATATATGGGTTTAGTTTATATTCTAAATCTCTCAAAGATGCTGGCATTTATTGCTTCTTTCTTTCTTTCTCAGGTATTACCTTCAAGAGGAGTTGCTACAAAAAGACACTGCTGTTGAAGTGCTGCAGCGAAGAGTAGGCAGTCTCCAGCGGGAGATGCGAATAGTTGCCAAAGAGAATTCAGTTTTAACAGAAAAATTAAGTGCAATGGTAAGTATTTTCTCTTTATTAACATGCCGGTATTGATATATGAGTGACAGATATATTGTCTTTCTCTTTGATCTCTCCCTCTGCCACCTCCACTTCCTTGTCATTGTGATTGTCCTTTATTCATATTTCTATCGTGTTCTTCCTGTTGATTGTTTGATATAATTATACGGTATAAGTATACTTATTTTAAAAGTATTGACTGGGTAGAATTATATATTGTACCCATCAAACATGGGTCTTCTAGGATAGGACTCTCTTCTTCCGGGAGTGCTTGGGCCAAAATATAGGTCTTAGAATTTCTAAAAAACAAACTGAATCCTTGTTGACTGATCCATCACTCAAAAATATAGATAATATTGATGAACATGATATAAAAATTGTTGATAAATTTAAATAGTTAGTTATTGTTGTTTTAAGGAGCGGAACTACGAGGTCATCTGCCCCTTAAATTTAAATATATAGGTGAAATTATCACGTGTAATCTAAAAGAAAAACCAACCTGTCAGAATAAAAAAAAATAGAATAAAGCCAATTATATAACCAAAAATACATACAACAAAATAAACTTATATATTGCAGCAAAATTTGGACATTATAAAACAGTTACACAGCCGGCTAGTGAAACTATTTTCAAAACTACTAATACAGCTGAAATAAATAAAATACTTAAAACAGAACGAAGAATAATTACTGTAGGACATGCATAAATAACCTATATCAAGTTAAGTTAAAGGTCATTGGAGAATGGCATCAAATAGTATACAATCTATAAGGAAATTGAACCAGTATTGGGTACAATTAGAAGGAAACGGATCTCATTTTCTGGACATCTTCTTCGAACACCGGAAACTAGAACTAAGTTAGTAGAAAAACAGTAGAAAAATTATGGAAAAACAATACCAGGATTAAATGGATCACATAAATCAAGGATGATATTAAAGAACTCCAAATAACACTCGACGTCCTGAAGAATAAAACTGACAGAATCAACATTTTACAAGACTGACAGATTAGACTGCCAACCAAAATTAATAAAAGAGCAAAAGGAAGGGTGTTATCTGCTACAGACAAGTAGTTAATATCTGAGAGGATGAAAACCTATTGGCAAAATAGAAGAAGGCTATGTATAACTGATTGCAGTGGTCCAATGTTGGCCACAAAATATAAAACAAGTAGTTCCGTGAAGAACTAAAAAGCCTATTTTCATATATCCTACTTATGTTAATTGCCACTATCAACATACACAATTTCAGTTTGATTGCTGTAATAGATTCGTAGATATTGAGAACCGACTAAATATTTCGGATGGTCGCCATGTTGGATTTTATATATGTAGGTCCTAGAGTTACGTACTGTTACATGCAGATTATTGTGAACGCGTAGTATTCAAACTTCAATCGCATAGTTAGGACACAAGAAAAAACAAGGAGATTTTAAAATTTTTCACAGCTGCCATCTTGAGGTTATCTAAACAATTGAAATAAATTAGATGCCAGTGGATTAACATTCGTATAAGGATTTACTGTACCAAGTTTCACTGCACGCGGATGGTTAAATTGCGAGAAACGTCCATGTGAATATTTATAATTCGCGTCACCGCCATGTTGGATTTGTGATCACCAGGTTATTTAAAGTCATATAGGTGAACTTAAGTTCATAGCCCCTATGAACATTAAAAAATGCAGTTTGATTGCTGAAATAGATTCGTAGATATTCAGTATCGTCTAAATATTTCGGATGGTCGCCATGTTGGATTGTTAAATGTATATGCCATAGAGTCATGTACCATTGAAGGAAAATTATTGCGTAGGTTCATTATTCAAACTTTCACTTCAATCGCATGACTACATCACAATAAATAAATCTTAATTTTAAAATTCGCACTGCCGCCATCTTGAGGTTATGTAAACAATTGAACTAAATTAGATACCAGTGCATTACAATGTGTATAAATATATCCTGTGCCAGGTTTCAGTGCGCTTGGAACATTAAATCGCGAGAAAGGTCTATTTAAAATTTTCAAATTCGCTTGGCCGCCATGTTCGTTTTGTAGTTAACCGGTGTTTGAAAGTCTTATAGATGGACTTCCAGTAGTGCCCTTTATCTTCGTACAAAATTTCAGGGTTTTACCGCTAATAGTTTCAGATATATAGAATGCTGGTGAAATATTTCGCACATCCGCCATCTTGTGATTATGTAAACATTTGAACGAAGTTAGATGTCGGTGCATTAGAATGTATATAAACATATACTGTACCAAGTTTCATTGCGTTTGGTTGGTCAAATCGCGAGAAACGTCTATTTAAAAGTCGCAAATTCGCTTGGCCGCCATGTTGGTTTTGTAGTTACCAGGTTTTCAAAAGTCACATAAGTGAACTTATAGTAGTTCCCTCTATCACCATAGAAAATGTCAGGGTAATATCGGTAATAGTTTCGGAGATATTGAATGCTGGTGAAATATTTCGCACAGCCGCCATGTTGGATTGGTGAGTCGTAACAAAATTTGAAGGGCACGGTCGAGGTCGCCGGGAATAGTGCTATGAACTTTCCGAGTTTCATTGAAATTGCTCCTGTCGTTTAGATTTTATTAGGGGGGGGACACACACACGAATCACACACACACGCACACACACACACACGCACACACACACACACACGCACACACACACGGACAAAAGGTGATCTCATAAGCCTATTTTTTCAAAATTGAAAATAGGCTAATAAATTGACATGTTCTAGACTTAATCCGCATGATCATGAACAAATAACACACTCGCCGTGCAACTCCGTTAGTATCAGAAAGATTATTCACATGCGGGACTTTTTGAATGAAAATAAACAAATACATCACACACAGTGATAATTAGAGCTGGGATTTCTATGTAATTACATATTTTACATATTTTTTCATATTTGTGGGTATTCTACATATTCTTAGTGATATTACATAAAATTACATATTTCAGAGTTTTCCTGTTTTTATATGAAATAAATAGCTAAATTGAAGTTTCACACTTAATGTGGGTCTGTTATCTGTCCTCTCAACAGGGAGATTAGGGTAATTATGAGTGACATGTATTTGAGAGGATGGTAGGATGATAAGTGCTGTGCATGGGGAAACTGGTGCAAGTGTATTGAGTAAATTACAAAAAGTGTTGAAGAGAAATACTGGTTATTCAACATTTCACAGTGTGTGCCGATTTCTAAATGGAGATGACTTTGATCCTCCCGAGGACATTTCTCCAGCAAACATTCCTCTCCTAAAATTTGCCCCAGTTACATCATGTGATGTTGAAAGATCTTTCTCTGCATATAAGAACATCCTAAGTGACAAACGCCTTTCTATGACCCCAGAGAACATCGAAAAATACTTAATAGTTCACTGTGCTACAAAATTTAATGAATAAACGTGCTTTGAGTTATGAAAATAATACGTTCCTATTGAGTATGTGTGTGATATATTCATATAATATGACTCCAAAGAACATTGAAAAATACTTAATTGTTCACTGTGCTACAAAATGTAATAGAAAGCGTGTTTAGTGTGTTGTAACTGACAAAATGGTAAGTTTATATTAATTATATGATATTACATTTTTTGCCCAATCTACATATTTTGCTAAATATTTTTGTGCTTTTTTTAAATTCCTATTTATTTATTGTCGCTTTAACTCGTAGAGTCATATCGCGACATACAGAATTTTGTACATAGCTATAACAATGTTGGATACAAACATTTACTTAAGGTGCGGTATTACAAAAGTTGTTACAGAGATTACATATCTTGGTACATATTCGTCAGTTTTAAAAAAATAATTGTGTTTTTGAAATGGATGTGTTCATTTAAGATCTCACTTAGGCTTCTTCTCTGGTGGAGGTTGCATCGAGTTCTTTGTTGATCGTAAAAAGGGCATTTTAGTAGTATGTGGTTAACCGTTTTCCGTTCTTGACAGTTCTCGCATACCGGTGGAGATGTCTTGCAGGAGATGTGTGCGTGGGTCATTTTGGTATGACCTATTCGTATTCTGGTAATGAGGACTTGTTCTCTGCGTGGAAAGAGCGGGGTGTCGAATTTATTTGTAAAATCATTCCGGACGTCATGAAGCTTTGAGTGTGGGGACCGGATCCAGTCGGTTAACCATTGTTTGTGGATTTTTGGTTTAAGCGAAGAGGCCACATCATTATAGGGGGTGAGAAAGTTTGGATCTTGAGGGGAGAGACGAGTTGCTTCTTTGGCTGCTATGTCTGCTTGTTCGTTGCCTTTTATCCCCTTGTGTGAGGGAATCCACATAATGTAAATTTGCTGACCATTATTTGTTGCCGTGTTATATGACTCCAGTATATTTTGGGCTAAGGAGTTGGAAGGCGATGAATCTTGAAGGGAGTTTATTGTAGATAAGGAGTCACAGAAGATTAAAAAGATTTCTCTTTTTGTGTAATTCTTGATGGATTCTATAGCTTTTAGAATGGCGTATTGTTCACATGTGAATATAGAGCATATTTTTGGTAATATATACTTTATCGTATGATCTGGATATACAATCGCGCAGCCACTACCATATTCTGTCTTTGATCCATCTGTATAGATTGTGGTAAAGGTGGGAAATCTTTTGGTTTTCTCTATAATGAGTGTCTTGAAGGTGCTACTGTCAGTTGATTCTTTATTAATTTCACATAAGTCTAAAATAGTTGGTGGAGTTTTAATTCTCCATGGCGGAATTGACATATTTGTTGTAGTTCTCGGAGCAATTGGGGGAAAATGAGAGTGGACATCATGTAGGAGTCGTGCAAGTCTAATGTGGATAGGAAGATGTCTTCTTTGCTGCGTGGGGTAGCGAAGAGATTGATTATTTGGGAAAACATAGGTGTAAGTTTTGGAGTGCGGAGACGCTGCGACCTTTGTTGCATAATTGATAGTCAGTAGTTTTCTGCGAGATTGGAGCGGAGGTTCATAAGCTTCCATTAGTAGACTGGAGATCGGACTGGTTCTAAAAGCTCCTAAGATGATCCTTAGAGATGTGTTTTGAATAGGGTCTAGTAATTTAAGTGCTGATGCTGGGGCTGAATTGTATATAATGGAGCCATAGTCTAGCTTAGAACGGATGACTGCTTTGTACGTGGACATTAATACATGAGCGTTAGCTCCCCAGTTGTTAGCTGCTAATGATTTGAGAACATTAATTCGACGTTTGGAAAATAGAATGCATTTGGTTTTGGTTGCAGAGAAAATGAAGCCTGTAAGATTCTCCCAATTGGCAAGATTGTCGAGGGATTTTTGTATTATTTCTTGGGTTGTTGATAGATTACGGCCTTTGCAGAAAATGGTGATGTCATCCGCAAAGAGGCAAGAGTTTACTGGGAGGTTGATGCAGGAAGTTATGCCATTTATGGCTACTAAGAAAAGGGTTACACCAATGACTGAACCCTGTGGGACTCCTTTCTCTAATCTGATTTCTTGAGATAGGGCACCATTAACTCGGACTTGGATGCTTCTGTTCTGTTGAAAATTGTATATGAATCCAATCATATTTCCCTTGATATTGTGTTGTTTTAGGGTTTCTATGACTTGAGTTTTGCGTATCGCATCATATGCTTCTAAGGTTATTAAGGTATCAGTTGTTGAGTGAAATTGTCTTAAACCACACTGCTCTTGTGTAAAGAAATTCTGCTGCTCTAGTATCCATTTAAGTCTTTCATTAATAATTTTTTCCATTAATTTGCACATAGTACATGTTAGAGCTATTGGTCGATAATTATCAGGAATCATGTGGTCCTTTCCTGGTTTGGGTATAGGAATCACTATGGCTTTCCTCCAAGCATCTGGAAATACTTTCTGAGTCCAAATGAAGTTGAAAATTTCGGTGAGATATTCTAATCCGTCAAGGGGAAGTTCTTTCAAGAATTCATATATTATATCATCAGGGCCAGGACTAGAGTTTCGGCAGTCGTTGAGATCTTGAGATATTTCGTTTATGCTAATTTTATCATTGTAACTATCATTGGTATTATCAAAGAGGTCTGAAAGTGAGTTATTGTCAGGTCCACGGAAATTCGAGAGTACTTGTTCATTATTGGAATCACTTGATATTTTTGCAAAGTTTTTGGCTAAGGTATTGGCAATGTCTAGATGGTTGGTTATTGTTGATCCAGATTTTGTTGAGAGAGTTATTGTTTTTGAGGGATTTTGGATTCCTTTAATTTTTCGTAAGTATTCCCAAACAGAGTTCTGTGAGGTCTGATTGGAAAGAGAGGACACGTATTTTATCCAGGAATTTCGTTTGCTTTCTTTGATAACTTTTCGTGCTTTAGCTCGACTTCTTTGAAAATTTAATTTATTCTCAAGAATAGGGTGTCGTTTGTATTTGTAAAAAGCTTCATTGTTGATTTTGATCGCTTCTTTACATGTGTTGTTCCACCAAGGAATTACTCCTTTGTGGGTTACATTGTTAATTCTAGGGACTGATTTTTCTGCGGCTTTGAGTATTGCCTTAGTGAATTCGTTTACAACATAGTTGATATTGTAATTTTTGATGAGGTAAGATGGCGGTAATCTGTTGAGCTCAGTCTTGATATTTTCTCTGTATTGACTCCAGTTGGCATGTTTTGAGTTCCATTTCTTAGGATTAATTTGAGCGTGAAGTTTGTTGTTTTTATTAATTGATATAGGGAAGTGATCACTTCCATAGAGGTTTTTACTAGCGTTCGATGTGAATGTTGCTGCTATGTCTGTAGTGCATAAACATAGATCAATTGTGCTGAACGTTCCGTGCTGTATGTCCCAGTGTGTAGGACCATTGGAGTCTAGTAGGATTAAATTTTCAGAATCTATTAGTGTTTCAATTATTTTTCCTCTTTTATTTGTATAGTCATTGTTCCAAACGGTGCTGTGGGAGTTGAAATCACCCAAGAGAATAAATGGTTTGGGAAGTTGGTTTGTTAGATCTACTAGGTCTTGCAGGTATATTTTCTGGCTGGAGGGGAGATATATATTGCAGATACAGAAGGAAAGTGAAAGGAAGATCATAGATGCTACTGCTTCCAATTTTGTATTTAGTGGAATTTCTTTTTGAGGAACTTTATTGCTAATGTAGGTGGTAACTCCTCCGCTTGCGTAAGTAGGATTGTTGCGGTTTTTGTAGTATGCTGTATAATGATTAATATTAGCCACATTGTGGTCTCTAAAGTTGGTTTCTTGTAAGCAGATTATTTGAGGTTGATGTTCATTGACTAAAATTTTCAAGTATTGGTTTTGGGGGTAATACCCGTTTTTATTCCACTGTAATATACTGGGATTCATGAAGATTATTTAAATAGAAGGATTATTGGCTTGGGTTCATTTCGGTTTGAGGAGTTATAGGAGGAGAGGAGTTGCTGTCATTAGTAAGTGCATTGAGTAGTTTCTTGATAAGTCGAGTGTTACTATTCTTGATGTTCTTGTCTTGATAGTAGGGATGTAGTTTGCGCATAGTCTCGATGAGTTCTTCAATATTAGATGTGTAAGATAGTGCAATGGATAAGGCATTAGGTGCTGATGCACCTTTAGTATTCTCAAAAAGACTTTTTAGTTGTAAAAAGTCAAGTGAAAAGTTAGAGGGATCAGCTTCTATCACCTCTTTCACAGGGAGGAGTTGATTTTCTAAGTTGAAGGAATTCGGTTTCATTGTTTTTTTCTTGGGTTGGATTATGTCTGGAGTTTTTTTTTGGAGCCCAGAGTAGGGAATTCATCATCTGTTTTATCACCTCCCGATATAGAGAGGTCATCACAGAAGGACTTGATGTCAGCTCTGGAGGAGATCTGAGGAGTCACTTGGAGGTAAAGGTCGTTTTATTCCATGGTGTATGGTGGTAGACGATTCTTTGTTGATTTCTGGTAGCGGTGGTTGTCCATTCAAGGACGTTTCCATTAGAGGAGTGTTTTGATAAGTAGGAAGGGAGTCGGTATTATGTTCAATAGTTTGAAGAGGATTCTTATCCTGTTCATGCTCCAAAGTATTGCCGGCTGGATTGGATGGTTGCTCCTTGGAAGGGGTTGGAGGTAGGTTGAAAGGTTGGTTTTCTTCGTCTGAAGGATTAGTTAGCAATGGACATGCACGGGCCAAGTGGCCTTCTTCTTTGCAAGTAAAGCAGGTTGGGATATCAGAGGAGGTGTATATCCAATAAATCGTTCCTTCGTAGCATATCTGGAATGAAGGTGGTAGTTTATTAAAGACACAGGGTTTAACATAGAGTTGTCGGCGGAAGCTGAGTATATGAGCAAAACCTGGGATATTAATTCCAGCTTTGAGGTTAGATATGGAGGACATTGGTTTGATATTCAGTTGTTGAAGGCAGTCTGTAATGACTGAGTTAGGTAAAATAGGACAGACATTTGATAATATCACTCGTTTAGGTCAATGTTGTTGATGTTGATTACAGGGTGGTTTAAGGATAATTCTTGAACAAGATTTTTATTCGATAGGAATATGCAGATTCTCGAATTAGAAATGCGAGATACATATCGTATGTTATCAGGACTAGTTATTTTACCAACAGTGAGGATATAATCCTTTAATGGGATTCCGTCTTGTGCGTCTATGATAATTGCTTGTTATTTACTTGGAGTTGATTGAATTACGGATGCGTAACTTGGAAGGGATTTCTTTGGTACATTGTAGAACGAACTATTAGTAGGGTTATGTAATGGTTCGATGCCATTACTAGTAGCCATTCTTCGGTAGCGAAGGGCTTTGGAAAAGCCTCGCTGAATTACGTTATTCAATTGTCGACATTTGTTGATTTGATCTGGCACTCGTAAAACATAAAATGATATTTTTTCACTCTATATTAACACTATATCTAAGTCCTGTGTTCAATTACATGAGTAGACTCGTTGTACTCACAATTAACCTGGAAAACGTCCCAATTGAAGTCCTGCAACCAATCAATTCGAGAATAAATCAGCACACTTAATCAACACGACTGAACTCGTTCACTGCCACTTGGATTATCTGTGCTTTTTGTTACATATTTATGTACATATTATGCCACTTGATATTACATAAAAATCCCAACTCTAGTGATAACCCTGGTTCAAAGCTATTGCAAACTAGATTACGAGTCACCCCATACCCAAATAAACAGCCGTGGTAGCCACTGCTCCACGCTGACTTTACACAAAATAAATACTGGTAGATTTAGATTTTATACGCTCCTAGGCCCGTGGGTTTTTGCCGCCCCCTCTTCATACCATCGTGAAGGAGGGAGAATTTAGACCTCAGAAAGGTCTTTGTGAAGGTAATTTTTATTTCATTCCAATGTATTGTAAAGTACCTGTTGCTTTCCCCTTGGCACTCGCCATGTATTCCTATGTTCATCCCCATGAGGTCGTGCTTTAGGGCTAGCGTGGATGGCCGTGATTTGCATTTCTTGCATCTGTTTAGTCAGATCGCGGATCTGTTGATGCAAATCTCCGTTGTCTGTACGGATGTGCTGATACACGGCTTTTTGGGTCATTTTATTGCCCTCTTCAATGAATCTGATGTTTGCTTGCAATTCAAGCACTGTGTTGCTCTGTAATGTACACAGCTTGTCAACTAAGGTAGGGCGCATACCTTGCATGAGGAGCCGTACTTTTTGCTTGTCTGGCATGTGCTTATTGTATCTCTCGCACATTAATAATTTGGCATTAATGTACGCTTGTGTGCCTTCCGTGGGACCTTGTGTATGAGCTCGGATTTTGTCATATAAATCATCCTCATCGGGGGTCTACTGAAATGTGTTGATGAGGGCAGCTGAAAATTGTTCCCACGTGGCATCTGCCAAAGTGGCTTCATGGAGTTCATACCATGTGAGGGCCGATTTGGTGAGGTAGGCTGGTAAGAGGCGTTTCTTGTCCTCATCCGTCCAACCATTAATCTTAGCCGTTCGATTGAAGGCTCTTAGATATTCCTCGGGGTTCTCTTTGTCACCAGGGTATCTAGTGGGTTGTATCATGGGATACTTCGTAGGCATGGCCATGTTCGAGCTGTAGGAGGTGTTGGGGGTGGATATGGGGTTACGCTCAACTGGGGACTCTAAGTTGCCGTTCAGTAATGCAACGTTAGAGTGTACGTGGCTTAGGGGCTGGTGGTGAATCTGAATTGGTGTAATATATGTATTTCTACTTTGGGAAGTGCCTGGATGGTTAGGGGTAGAGTGTGGAGCGTCCTGAGGATGAAATTGCTCCGTACCCTGGATATTATCTAGTGACAAGTCGTGTATAATATTAACCTCATGTAGTGCGGAAAGCGCCTTGTTAATTTGTCCGCCTAGGGTTGATGCAATGGCGTTTATATCTGCAATTAGCTTCCCGTTTGATGAGTTGTGTGGAATTTCGTCTAGCTGTTGTAACAGGACCTGCAACCCGTTATAGGTCTGCTGTGTGTGACTAAGGTGTTGTAATAAAGCTTGTGGTAATGTGGGGGTTAAGTCGTCACTATCACCGTTATCTGGGGGCGACTGTTGGGCGTTCTGTGTCTGTGCCCGTGTGGTGGGACGTTGTCTGATTGCTTTTGGGTATTTAAGTTTAATATGTATAACTGCGTCCTCAAGTTCCTCAAGTAATTGGCCTACGTTATTTTCTGTTATTAGGTCAGGGTTCTTAACCAGGATTTTAGGGCGTAGGGGTCTGGTGGCAGCGGCTAGGGTGTGTGCTGTATCCCTAAATACACGGTGGACCTTACTAGGATTTTTGAATTTGAGCATGGATCTTTGCTGTACGTCCTTCTGTAAGGGCGTATTTATAAGGATATAAATTATGTACGGTTAGGTAAGGGTGGCGCTTAAAATATATTTCCTAGCGGGGCGGGCTTGGGTTGGGTATAAAGATGTTGTCTAATCCTATGACTCAAAAAATTTTCCCAACTTTGGGTGGCGTTTGCTTGGCTAGCACGAGGTCTAGGGATCCTTGCCGCGGAAATTCGTTGTCTGAACTCCCTTAGACGTTGCTTTAAAACAACGTCGCGGTACCCCTTGCCTCCACCATTTGTAAGGTACCTGTGAGGGATGCCTGTACAAATAATAAATCTAGGGGATGAAATTAGTCTAAAATGGGGGTTGAGCTTGGTGAAAACTGTAAGAGGTGAGGAGTGTTTTATGAATGGAGATCGATCGTGCGATCAGCCAGGAGAACTCCCCAATGTACTGTTTGACGGGGTAGTTCTAGGTAAGGGGGTAGTTTGCAAGAGCTATTAAGTTATAAACCAAAGCGCAACGACGGCGCCACGCGGTCTGCAGGGAGCCGTAAGCACGCGAGTAAGTGGAGAGTTCGCTGTGGTCAGCGCGGAGCAAGGACGCTCAGCTGAATGCAAGCAGCGAATAAGCAAGTACGCAATAAGGCTATTTCTAAGTCCTACCTAAAGTGGAATCTATTAGGGTAGGAACTTAATAACTAAATTAATAAAAGAGTGAGACCAGTGGCTTCTATTATTTAGGAGTTTAATGTGTATCTCTATCTGGAGATACACTAATAGAGCTAGCAGTTCAAATTAATAATTAATAAGAAATAAATACAGTCCAAGCACAGGGGGAGGGGAGTGTGTGGTGTAGTGGTTAGTGTGTAGATCGCTAAGACACTTACCCGGCCTGTAGACAGCAGAGGTTCAACACGTCGGTGCACTGAGTGAGGACTGAATGATTGATGATAACGGCACTTGACCTCTGGGGTTCTTAGAGCTTTGGTGTGCCCGCTCGGCAGAATCCTTACATTCCTCCCGAGTCGTGCACCTCTTTCAGGTCATTGCCTGTGGTACGAGGCTACCCGATTTCCTGTATGTGCTAATTGTTCTTCATGTAATTTGTAGGTGGTATTTTATAAGGACTTTAGATCAGAAGTTTGTAGTTTTGGGATTTTTATAGATTTTCCTTAGGGGATGGGGGTAGCGTACCCTAGGGGTACAACAGTATCGTGAAGTAAAATCAATTAAATAAATTAAAATAATGAGAGAATCAAGTGTTTCTAAATTTGTATATATAAACTATAAATAAATAGCCAACGAGATATTAAAATAAGTTTAAACCATTTAAGACTCATTAAACACTTACAGATATTCAGATATACATATACACTACATCATACAACCTACAACTATGCATACAACTATAACATTTTATGGAACTTTTCTGACAAAAAAAATTGCGGATTAATGTTGCGCCCCTCCGCATGGTGCGTCCCTAGGCCGGGGCCTATGGGGCCTATTGGTAAATCCAGCCCTGGCCACCACACACTAAATACATTAACTATACAAGAATCTCTGAAAAAGATGGGGCTTGATCACATGTAACCTCTCAACACACACTCAAAATCCACAAACATCAACCTAACTCAAAGGACCCAACAAACATAATCCAGACTAGTGTCGTAACCAAACAGACAAAACCATCCAAAGTGTGTCAAAAACAGCTGACCGCAATGTCAGCGCTACATAAAATGTTTACGTAAATGGCAAAGCAGCAATCTTTTCCAACAAATTAATCTAGGAGAGTGATTTCCACAAATATATTCCACAAAAACCAGGTGAGCATTCTCTATTTCACACAATAGCTGACTTTTTAACATTTCGGACATTTGCCTCTCGCGAGAGCGCACCAATGCTGCTTTTCCGAGGAACACGTAAAATCAAATAACCTCGCTACCGGCGAGGTTGCCAGATGCGTCCATCCTGCCGGGATACAATAAACAATTGGGGAACTCAGCCTACCACAGATTAATGTGATTATCAATTACCACACACACATTATACTCTGGCACATTCCAATACAATACCTCCTCATCCCGGAATAATTCGAAATCAACCATCCTCAGCGGGTTCATCAATAAATCAGCAATCACAGTCAGCAAATACCATGGTGACACACTTATATGTGTTCAGCTTTAAATCACAAATATTACAATCACTGCCTGATATCCTACCTCACAAAACAGCTGCTGGTTAACTTCAACTGACCCATGGCTACCACAACTCATTAACTTGGACACATGAGTGACAAGTCCTATTTTATTTTTATTCCAACCTCACTTCCGTCGTCTGGCAAAATTAAATCCTAATACTGGTCTGATACTACTTTAAATGGTCCGGGCAGAGCTAAATTTTCATTAGGCTATATCAAAATCACACCATCCGTACCTGGCTATGCCACCACAAACATGACATTAGTGGGCCTCGCCCACTGCTGGCACGCTACGCCACTGACGTTACCTTCGTTCACACTTATACAAGTTACACACAAACTAACTAAACACATCACACTAAATACAAAATATACAAGTATCCCCGTGTCCTAACCAACGTATAACATAATCAAATATTAAATGGTACTCATCTCGATACCATGATGAACAAGGCGATCCTCCGGCTAGCCAACTATAGTGAACTTACGCCATAGTGCCCAGCGTGTCCAGAATTCCCATAAATACTAGCTTTATTCGTGATGCCGTCACCCTCCTGGTGCTGATGAACCTCTTGCAAAATATATGTGAGGGCTGGTTACATACACTGTAACCTTAAAAAGGGTCAACACACACATACAGGGTCTTTCATATAAAGTAAGAACGGCAAGCGGCAGTTTTGTTATTCGGTGCTGCGGTGGCCTTGGCCGAGCTTGTGGCGCGCCACGGTCCCCTGCTTTAAGTGTGAGTACAATCATGTATGAAATATTACGTTATAAAAGATGTTGGAAGTGTCGTCCTTCCTGGGTTATACAGGCATTGTATCTGGTAACCACATTCTGGCTGACGCGAGTGAGTTCTGCCACTGTAACATTTCTGATTTTTAATTTTATGCTCATTTACAATTACGTGAATCTGTGCTAGTGAAGGTAGCACTTCATCAGGAAACTGCTGAACAACTGAATCCCGTACCCGCCGAGCCGACTCGTACTTAAAATAAGTTTTACATACAAAAATACGATGTTGTAATGATAACTGTTTAGGATCAGATGACCTCGTAGTTCCGCCCCTTAAATAACAATAACTAATGATAACTGTCTCATGTTAACATCTGGGGTTCCGACTGGCGACTGAACACCTGCACGTTTATTGCAAGTATTATGCGCGCGCTTTCAATACTACAGCAGGGGGCCGTGGCACGCCACAAGCCCGGCCAAGGCCACTAGAGCAGCGGTTAACAAAGCCGCCGCTCACAGTTCTTACTTTATATGAAATACCCTGTATATTGCACTCCTACCATCCGTTCCTTCTTACCGGACGTTTATATGAGAGCTCTCATGGAGAGGAAAAAATATAATGTAGTGATGTGTATTTCTTTCAAGAATATGTTTATAAGTCAGTATTAGGTAGAAGTTGTTCAACTCTAAAATATTTTGATGTAGTGTTTTTTACATACTGTATATACTTCATTATACTGGGGCATTCGATAAGTAATAGCAAGGGGCAGATGACTTCGTAGCTCTGCCCCTTAAAACCTCAATAACTAAGTAATGGCAACCTAGTGGTGACCGTTGTAGTATATTGTTGAGCAGTCTTTGTTGTAACTGTAATATTGAAAGTCTTGAAATACAGTAGGTGGTGGTATTTGTGAATACATTAACTGTTTCTCACATTCAGTAAGTTATACCACCCTAGAAAGATGTTCAGTAGATATGGACAAGGGTACTTCATAAAATATCCAAGTTGCAAGAGGAAAACGTGCATTGCAAGAAGATTGCGGGAGAGAAGTCCTACCTTATCGAACTATTGCAAGATGAGTAGAAGCCTTCCGTGAAGGAGGAGAGGAATGTCAACACATAGAAAGTGTTGGTAGACCCGTTGTTGCAACTGACGATCTTCATGTTCAGGCTGTGAGGGCATTATTCGAAATATACAGGCTCTGAACATGTGTGGAGATTTACAAGGAACGTGGTATTGCAGCATCGTCTGTCCATCATATTATAAGAAAACAGCTGAAGATGCGAAAAGTTTGTGCCCACTGGGTTCCGCACACTATAACCAAAATTGGAAAGTGGCAGCGAATGGAGACAGCAAGAATACACATTTGGAGCGATATGAACATGAAGGTGAGGCCTTTCTTCGTCGCGTTACCACACTGAATGAGACATGGGTACGTGCGTACGCACCTGAGCTGAAACGACAATCAAGCGAATGGCGATATACAGAAAAAACACTCCCAAAAAGATGTCGAGCATTGCAGGATCCTTTGAAACTGATGATTATTATGTGTTATGATTATGAAGACATAATCTTGGTACATACTGTACCTCATGGTATAAAAGTAAACGTAGACTACTACTTGCGTTACTTGGATCATCATTTGCACCCAGCATGGCGTCGTAAACGACTTCAGATCAGTGGCAGTCCTATTGTGTTACATGACAATGTACGTTGCCATATAACCGCAAGGGATAAATGACCTCGTAGTTCAGCCCCTTAAAACAACAATAACTAACATGTAGTCGCAACAGTGAGGAATTTGTTTACAAGGTGGACCTTGGAAGTACCGCACTCGAACATCCATCAAAATCACCTGACATGAGCCCTTGTGATTACGACTTGTTCTCAAAGATCAAAGAACCTCTACGAGGCGTTCGATTTCAATCAAGAGTTGACATCCAGAGAGCTCTAGATCGATCAGTGAGAGAGATATCCAGAAATGGTGCTGCATATGGAATGAGTCGTCTTCCAAGGATTCGGTAACGTATTGTTGGCATGGCAGGAGACTATAAATGAAGTTCTTAATGTCAAAACTAACCAAATAATATTCTTTCTCTCTCTGCCCTGTCTTGTGTTTTCAGCATGGCGCGCATCTGACCGAGTATTTGAAACTACCTAAACCACAAACGGCGTGATTGCGCTCGGGCCTTTGATTCACTTCAATTACGAATTTATCTACGGTATCTACGGTAACGCAATTTTCTAACCACCCCGAGATGAGAAAATTTTACCTTACAAGATAAGCCACTTTCCTATGAATTTCGGCATTTAGGATTCCCTGATTTCTGCATTTTTCCAGTGGTCACTCTGATTATAAACTAATATTTTGTTCTTTATTTTTACAGGATTGTAGGTGTAGTAAGAAACCAGGCAGGAGCAGTTCCAAATCGGCAGCTGGCCAATTTAATGGCACTTCACAGTTGGTATGTCACCTCCTTTAGTTAGGGTGATTCTCATAAATTTAAGTTTTTTATGTTAATATCTTATGCCTCAATGTTGATGAAAACTATATAAGTCTAAAAGCAATCGTACCACCTCCTGCAATCATTGTATTTAGAACTATGTGCTGGCAGTGAAGATGAATGAAACTGGGCAAGTTCAATTTCAAGTAGCCTAGTTCCAACTTTGGCTACCAGACATCACTGTGACTGTCACCCAGCGGCGAACTTTGGCTACTAGACGCCACTGTCACCCAGCGGCGAACGTTGGAACTTGATACTACTAATTGTAGTTGTAGGATCTTTTTCATGCCACAAATGTATGACTTCCCCTTCAAACTGAAGGATTTTATCGCTTTTATAAATCCGACGACTTCGTCCGGGTTTGAACTCCCGATCTTCCGCATAGCAGTTCAGTATGCTACCGACTATGCCACCGAAACTGACGGGGAGATCTGTATATACAAATCAATTGGCCAGAAAGTGATATTATTCACATACTTACATGGCAGAGTTCCATATCTTGAAACACAAAGAAAACATTCCTTCATGGTAGGCAATTTCCATTTTAATGAGTGTATGCGGTATTATGGCATCTGTAATAACATTTTTCTCAGTGATAATCTTAAAAATAAAAGATTCGCCAGTAATGGAAATTATCTAATAAAGTCCCTAGCATTAATTTGCATCAGTGCTTTGAAAAAAACCACACGAAAACCTAAGTTGAAATTGCCATTATCACACGTGAATGGAAACCAACCACCAATTTTGTTATCAAACATAGGTGGGCATATAATTTACAAACAATATCCGTAAACTCCAGCAATTCTTTTAGTTTATTACTGCATCTCTTGATGCACCTACTGTAGGTATCTAACTTAGTGCACCTAGGTGTCTCTAGGGCGGTTTTGCCTAGGAGCCTAACTTGGTACACCTAACTTGATGTACCTAGGTGTCTAGCTTGGCGAATCTAGAAGGCGATCTTGATAAACCTAGGTGCCTAATTTGGTGCACCTAGGGGCAAAACTTGGTGCACACAGGTGACTAACTCATTGTACTTAGGAGTGAACCCAATTTGGTGCACCTAGGAGCTTTACTTAGTGCACCTATGACTATGAGCCTAACTTGGTGCATTTAAGAGGCTAACTTGGTGCTCCTATGTGTCTGTAATGGGATTTTGCCCAAGTACCTAACTTTGAGCACCTACGTGTCTAACGTGTTCGCAATATGTGAGTATGTATCTTCTTGTTTGAACATTGCTGCCAGCAGAAAACAGAAGAGACACAGCCGACAGTGTAATTTTGAAACTTCCACCCAGGACACAACCAGTTGATCGCCTCGTAATTATGTAATTTGAAATTCGGTAGAGTGTACTCTGCTTTATTGTAGTTATTGTTTTATTCCCTGCTTCTGGCATTAAATTCGTCAGGTCTGTATATTTAGGGAGACGCAGGGGCGGACGCAGGATTTGTTTTCGGGGGGTCTGATGAGGTGCTACAATTAGAAAATTTGCAAATGTCATCGAATGCATTAACATATACTGTATCAGATAATTGTCTTACAGAGTTATACACATTTAAAGAAGAAGCCGACGAGGCTTTTTACATTTTTTTGTCCAGTACTTCTTGAGTTTTAATTTCCACATTTTTATGTATATATGTCGTAGTCAGATAGTGAAATCCGTGATTTCATGAAAATCCTAGGCACTTTATGAAGAGCCGACATATGATGTAAAAAGGTACAGTTACACTATCTGACGCGTGGTTTCATGAAATGACTAAACTTCGCCATCACATAGTGTAATTCATTTTGTACATCATCTGACGGGAAATCCAGCCGTCACTTCATGAAGTAGCGGCAGCGGTGATCACGTGAGAGAGAAGTGTGATTTCCAAGAATTAATCGGATAAAAAAGTCGACACTAAAGAACTGATATTTCCTCAGAAAGTGACCACTGCGACATATGGTACAAATGTCAAATGGTCTGCACCTAATTTATCCCCTAATTCCCTCCCCAGCATCTTGGCCTTGCGCCTAGAAGGAATACAGTAGTACGGTATGCTGTATGCTGCCGTACTGTGAACGGGAGAAGAAGTCGTTTAGATACATTTTGTGGGAGATAGATAACCGATAGTATCTATAATATGACTTGGTTTCACTGTTCCACCCTTTAAAACAACAAGAACTATACCACAGTTACGGACGCGCAATAAAGAGATCTTGTACATCTCTTATCAGCTTATTGTTTGAGTGAAGTTGTGGTCGCTGAGTATGATGTTAGCTTTCGGATAACCACGTGGGAAGCTCGATCCCCACTGGGCGAGAATATTTTTTGCAAATAACAACTTCAGTATTTTATTTTTGTTCAATCTGCACGTTTTAATATAGTTCAGTTGTTGCCTTGTTTTATCGTTGTTGTTGTTTGCCACGGTGGGTGAGTGGTCAATGTGTCGGTCAACTAACCCCCAAGCTTGCAGGTTCGCTCCTGGCCGTGGTAAGTGATTTTTGAAAAATTGCGACACCATGTCATACGATGTTGGCATATCAAAGAACCCATTTAAATTCAGTAGGCCGTGTTCATAATGGCAAAATTAATCTCGGGAGTTTCCGCCAACACAAAATTCCTAATTTCTCTACTAGATGATGATGATAATTGTTTTTTTAAGGGCCCTAACATCTAGGTTATCGGCCCCTATCTCTCTACTAGAAAGCGCTATGGTGTTCAAGGAGCTTAGATATCTAACCTCCTTGACTTTCATAGTGCTTCAAGGAACAACGAAATTCGACTGTCAAATAACAAAGCTTACCCGGCACCCGAGGCCATATTGTAGTTGTTTTCTTGTATATTTATTTTAAGGGCTAGGGACATCTTGGTCATCAGCCCAGTGAATTTGGGTGGATGTTTTCTGACAACCTGGGTTTACGTGATGACTGAAGTAGTGTGTGTGGGGGCTGTAATGGGTAACGAATTTGGGAAAGTATCCCGAAACTTGAAATAAAGTACCATCCCGGCATTTGCCGAAACGGTGTGTGGAAAGTCCTGGGGGAAAACGCCACAGTCAGTGACGGGATTCGAACCAGCCTATACAATACTCGTTAAGTAGACCTATGATATCAACTATGGTTACCAGGGATAGGAACTTAATTATGACCTGAGGGTTGAATCGGGGTACACTCACTCTTAGAAGCAAAACTGAGAAGAGCCGGGTTCCATTCCTACCTTAGCCATCCTGGAAGTGGTTTACCGTGGTTTCCCCCTTCTCCTCCAGGCAAATGCCGGGTTGGTCCCTAACTTAAGCCACGGCCGCCTCCTTCCCAATCTTAACCTGAACTACAAATGCACACATTACTACAAATACCACAGATTATCAGACATATTCTACACACTCGCAAGTACACAGGGTTAAATGACCACGATGTCGAAATACCTCAAATGAAACAACGTCATACTTCGTCTTTTGTCTCTCAGCGCGACACTTTCGCAAGAAGTAAGAGGGGCATATACATAAGCTTTACATTTGGTTGATTTAGTGGAGGGTTTACCTTCGAGAAAATCTTGAATTTCAGCCTTTTTTTTATTTGCGAATTGACCACTTCGGATCACGCTACAATTTCATTTTTTCTTTGCCTGAAGTTTCCTCTTCCTCCAGTACTCCTTCACATGGGCGCTATGCTGTTTCTTCTGCTCATCCGTCCAGGCTCTTCCCTTCTTTGTGGTTCTTGTGACGTGAAACCCTTCCAAATTTTGAATTATGTACCGAAATGTTTCCCTGTTTGACATCTGAACTTCCTGGATGTTGGAATTTTCGAGATCTTTTCGAACTTCCTTAATCCATGTCGTTGTTGTCTTCTTGTTCCACAGGTAGTCGAATAACTGTTTGGTTAGTCTAGTTTTGTCCATTCTGTACAAGTGTCCGAGAAACGATTCTATCCACATTTTTATAGACTTCATTGTTGCTCCGAAGTTTCCAGCCGGTTTCAGTCTGGACTGGGCCCATGATTTTCCGTAGTATTCTTCTTTCTAGGATCTCTAGCTTCTCCAACTTGTAATTCATCGAGAGGCATTCGCTGGCATACAGGCATTCTGTTTTTACTACCGTGTTGTAATGTTTTAGTTTGGCATTCCATGAGATGCATTTCTTGTTGTAGATGTTTTAGTTAGCCCATAAGCTCTTTCCATTTTTGAGATACGATCTTCTAAAGCAGCTTTCTCTAGGCCGTTCTCTTGTATGGTTTCACCGAGGTATTTGAACTTTTTCACCCTCTGAATCCGTCCAATCTCTGTTTCAAGGAATTGTGGTCCATGTTTGTCATTCATCATGAACTTGGTCTTCTCTTTCGAGATCCTAAGTCCTGTCTTGCTAGCGATCTTTTCTAAGAGGTTGATCTGTATGGCCGCTTCTTCTAGGTTTTCTGAAAGTATCGCAAAATCATCAGCGAAAGCCAAGCAATTGACTTTGATTCCTCCCGTTTTTCGTCCTAGGCAGATCGGGGCTATCTCTTGATTTTCAAGTTCGGAATTCCAAATTCTCACAATCCTCTCGAGGACACAGGTGAATAGTAATGGTGATAATCCATCACCCTGTCGCACACCTGTCTTGATTTCAAATGACTGAGACAATTCTCCCATGAACTTCACCTTAGAAGTTGTGGCTGTTAAGGTTTCTCTGATAATATTGGCCAGTTTGGTTTTGACTCCAAATTCTCTAATGATCTTATCTAGGGTCCCTCTGTCCACCGAGTCGAAGGCTTTTTTGAAGTCAATGAATGAAACTACTATACTTTTGCCGTTCAGCGTTCTGTGGCGAATTATTGATTTCAAATTTAGGATTTGTTCGGCACAGGAGCGGCCTTTCCGGAACCCACCTTGGTTTTCTCCAAGTTGCTTATCTAGGATTCCTTCTATTCTATTCAGAAGGTTCCTTGAGAGGATTTTGTAAGTGACTGGGAGTAGCGACACGCCTCTGTAGTTGTTAACATCTTGTTTGTTCCCTTTCTTATGGAGTGGGTGGATCAGCGCTGTTTTCCATTCGTCTGGTAGCTTTTCCGTCTCCCATATTTGTTGGAAGATATTTATTATAGATAGAAATATTTGAACGAATGATTCTGCCTTCTTCTTCATTGTGTGTACCTTACCTGTTATCGTTCCAGTTTTGTTGATAATTCATTTGGGGGACTTGGGACGCCTCAATCATCGGCCCCGTGTGATTGGGCGTAAATTGAACATATGTTCATGCGATGACAGTAGAGGTGGGTGGAACTGTATTAATATTAGGGACAGGGATGGGGTAGGCGCCCCGGGACTTGAAGTAAGATACTATCCCGACATTTGGGTGAAGGGAGTGTGGAAAAGCCACGGGGAGAAACCACAATCTAGATAGCCGCTGTCAATGCCAGTTTTGCACCTACAATCTCCCGACTTACTGCAGCTGCCTTCGTGGCCGGGGTGCAAGATGTGTACGAGCAAGGATACGTCGCGGGACTCATTCCAGTTTCAACGGGCTTGGGGATGATGTTCAATCAATTTCTATGTGGCAGGTGGTTTCAAGGCCAAATGCCCTTCCTGATGCCAAACTATTTCAAAGTTAATGAGAGATTGATTGAAACTGGACCAAGAGATGGAAGGAAGCGGTCTGTGGCCTATTAGAAAGTACCTTTCCAGCATTTGCCTTAGAGTTCAAAATGGGAAACATCATTTTATTGACCGCTGTAAGTGGGGTTTGAACCACTCGACAAGTCCGTATATAGCTTCGTTTCATAGACAAGAGCGGCGTTCTCAACCTATTTGAGACTGTGACCACCACCATCATGCCATACCAAGTACCCGAGCACCATTAAATAAAAATAATTATACTATAATAATAATACTAACAACAACAATAATAATAACTAGTTGAAACCCGTCAAAACATGACGGTCATTGGGAAAATATTTACGGAAGGATTTTCTTATATGCATTATTTGTATGATTACAGAGAAAGACGACTTTGCAACATATAACTGCCCAGACTGAAAACTTGATGAGGCAAATAGTGGCCTACACGTTCCATAGCTTCCCCTTGAGCTTTATTGATTGTGATAAATTATGCCAAGCGATTGGAAATTGGTGGCTCTTAAAAGAAAATGGGAGTATTTTTATGGCATATTTATATTGGATTTTTAAAGTGGCTTCGTATTTTGTCCGATTTCTCACTTTATTGCGTCAATTTGCAGTTAACATACGACCGGACAATGTTCCTTTTCGTCGAACGGGGTTTTATAGTAGTATTTCTCCCAAAATTAACGTCTTATTCGATAACACTAAAGTGCCCTGCATCAATGGAGCCGCTAAATATTAAATGCCAAATAATACTCCCCTTGCAAAAACAACAGTGTGGTTAGACTCATTGTTATGTACTCTAAACAAATAAAATCAATGAACAATTTGCTTATACAATGAAGTTCAACATGATCAGTGTATTCACCGTTCAGAGACTTTCGTACTAAGTTGGTTGCTGAGGAGAACGCGATGAGGCTGATCGCCAATAATAAAATCCTTAAAATTATCCTTGTCAGCAACAATGTTTGCAATAGTTTGCAAATGAAGCTCAGGGCGATGTTCTTCATTTTGATATAAACAGCACGAAACTTCTCGAAATAAGCAATTTCTATCGCCTGTTATAGGTTCCATCCTTTGGGTTTCTTTAACAGCAAACTATGCAGGGGAGCATAGAATCACTTCACCAATTACAGGATGAGCACTGACTCTTTGCCAGCCACCGTAAAGGAGGCAGTTTTAGAATTATATGTCCAGTGCATGTCGAAAAACGCATTAACATAGGGAAGCCCACTATTAAGTATATTCTTGGCCATCGCCCCCAGAGATCCGGATTCATTTCCCTGCTCTGCCAAGAAATTTACAGGCCAAGAGCTTTTGTCAGAGTGCTTTACGAAGTCGACACATGATGGTCAATGGTAAAATAATTACCGAAGGATTTCCTTATATACGACATTCTTTGTACGACTACTTTTTGGCACTATTGAAACTTTAAGGGCGTCGAAAGATCGCACTCTTGGCATTGCAACATATAACTGGCCATGACTGAAAACTTGCTGAGGTAAATAGAGACCTACACGTTCGAGAGTTTCCCCTTGAGCTTTATTAATTGTGATACAGAATGCCAAGCGAATTGGAAATTGACGTCTCTTAAAAGAAAATGGAAGGGTTTTGTCGGATGGTGTTAAATCAACTCGAGGGATTAGAGCTCTCTGCCCAATTTTATCTCCGCTGATTATTTCCAAATCTAAGCAATTTTCATACATATTCTTTACAAATAATCTGGTTCCGTTCAGGAGCCCTTGGGAAACGTTCAGATTTCTGAGGAGCATAACTATGGCTCCAACTTTTAGAGTAAGAATATGTGGAGGCAAACCACTTAATTCCAAGGAATTCAAGAATTCTGTAGGAAATTGAAGTAGCTGGCTTTCATCTTCAGTAATTAATCTGTTAACGCTGGTGTATGTTTTTGAACTACCGGGTATAAGTTCGATGACTTTCAAATTAATTTCATTACAGTGTTCATTTTTTGGTGTTAGAATGCATACTTTCGAGAAATTGATTATATCTTTCGTAGAAATGAATGTTTCGCCGTAAATCTCAGTCACGATGTCATCATGCGCTAAAATTCTGGGTGGTAGTTCAATAACATTTGATTCCTCACCATCTACAGAGGGGTAGTCACCGTTACCAATTTGTAACAAAAAATCAGAAAATTCAATTTCTTCTGGTTTCAACCGCATGTTTTTATATAAGCAGCGTATTTTGAAGAAGAGGAGAGTATTTAATACAGTTTTGAATAATTGTTTGGCGAGAAGCGGGCGGAACAACAGGCAAAACCTGCCTAAAGTCTCCTCCAAAAACAGTAATTTTCCCACCAAATGGAATGTCATTACCCATAATATCTTTTAGAAGACGATTCACACACATTAATGAATGAATGAATATTTGCCATTGGGGCTTCATCCCATATTATGAGCCGTGCTAATCGAATATCGTCAGCTGCTTTGGAATTTAATTTTAATCCAGACACTGAACTCTCATTTAAATTTAGAGGAATTTTGAATGTACTGTGTACTGTTCGACCGTTGGGTAGCAAAACAGCGGCTATTCCGGTCCATGCTACTGATATAACATGAAGCCCTAAACTCCAGAACTTTTGTATTAAGCATCGGTAAATAAATGTTTTTCCTGTGCCCCCAGCACCGTCAATAAAGAATGCGTTCGTGACAGTTGTGTTGTTATTTTGAAGAACGCTAGTGATTTCATTAATAATTGAAAGTTGTTCCTGGTTTGCTAAGGACATCAGGTCAGCCAAATCAAAAGGGAACACTGGCTCATTAGTAGTTTGATCGTTTGAGTGTGTGTCAGTACCAACAGGCAAGTTAAATGTTGGCAGAGAGAAACCATGCAATTGCAGAGTTTTATTAATATCTCTGAGAGATAGTTGATAAGCTGTATTTTCATCTTCAGACTTTAAATAATCTTCACAGAGAGAGTTTTTGTGCATGTCCCATAAGTGACTGGCATTGCAAGGTTGATGAAATACGCATATGTAGGCGAATAACTGTCTCAGTTGAAAGGGCATTTGGAAAACCGATGCTTCCATCAAACAGCGTTGCCATTCTGAATCATCGATAAGCAAACCAAGTTTAATTGCCATATCCTTATATGTTGGGCAGGTAACACCTTGGTATGTTCGGAGATCCTCAAAGCTTGTGGCACCTACTATGTGAAGTAAAAGTAAGCGCAGATGGTATCTTTCTGATTCAGATGGAGAAACATTGTACATCCGACCTATTACCTTTTCGAATCTAAGTCGTTTTTTCCAAATGCATTTGCATTTATCCCATACATAATGAACGGGTGTTTCAGGATAAATATATGCACTCCTAGTTGTTCGATTTTGGTTCAGCTGAAACCATGCAGTGAGTTGTGTACTTTTTTAACTGAGCCCGTATTAATGCTTTGGGAGCATCATCGGCATGAAAAAATACATCTTGTTGGTCTGGTAAATGGACAGGTAACCGGGCAACAATGTGTGACTGTTCGTGCATGTTGTAACCAAAAATCCTGTATGCAGCCTCACTTGACCCAACATATCTAGCATTCAAATACATAGAAACTTCGTCATGATGTAGCATTCCATCGTTTGCCGTGATTTTCAAGTTAGCGCAATCATGCCCCTTATAAACATATTTATGTATGTATTTGATGCTGTGTACACTTGCACAGATTTCGACGTTAATATGGGCCTGAAAGTACATCAATAGATATCGATTGTATGGAACAATGAAGCGATTGTCGATTTCAACATTGGTGCCTTGTACTTGTTTAGTATATGATCTTCCATTCTGTCGCCTACGGTAAAGTGGATAGCCGTTCACATTCTCTTTAGTTTCTGGCACAAAATCTTTTGGAAAACCCTTCTTACATCTTCCATCCTTCATGCAAATTGAATTGGGATTCAGAAGGCCGCAAGGTCCATGTACCATGTGTGTCTTTACTAAGTTGTACAATGTTGTATTGGAAGGATCTGGTATTTCTGCAGAAACTGTCATATCAATATCATAGATTTCTCGTAATTTACAACTATCTCGAAGACAAACCAGTAAGTGTATATGAGGTAAACCTCGCTTCTGGAACTCAACCGTGTATAAGAAAGTTTGTACCTCGCCAAAAATTTGCTTTTGATTTATTAAACGCAAGAGTTCCTTCACTTTCGCATGAAAAACGCGAACAACGACATCAGGTCTATTGTTTGCATTTTCATAAGGTTGGAGGCTAGTAGTAATTTCAGGCCATGATTGGTTGCAAGTGAAAGTTATGAAGAGGTCTGGCTTGCCAAATTTTCTCACAATTGCCATTGCATCCTGATAATTTTGCAACATATTTCGGGGACTACCAATAAAAGTAGAAGGCAAAATAACTATGCGACCAGCTCTCAAACTTTCATTTTCAGCTCTAAAGTGTAAAGCATCAGCAAGACCAACGTAGGTATCGACACGCAATTTAGTTTGTTGATTGCGAATATATTTTAGTCTATCTCCTTCTATTCGACAATAATAGTTCACTATTAATTGTTGGGTAAGTTTACCTGCATTAAGTAAAGGGTTGAAACCTCCTGCGGGAGGACAACCTCGAATCGACAGCCTATACAAAATATATTCACGCATTGTTATATTTTGCCTAACGTTCGTCTTACGGTTCCCTCCTGTTGGCAGTGAAATATGCCACCCTGTTTCTCCGCAAGGCCAGATTAAAACGTAAGTTAATGGATCACAATGCATGCTGTCAACATCAATTTCCTTTAAAACTCCTTGATTAGAAAATATGGCTATGTGGCGGTGTGAAGCCGGGGCGCCGTCAGTTGTTTCAAAAATAGCTGCAATCTCTGAGGAAGCTGGGTTATTGTAACGTCTAGGATCTTCTTGAGGTTCATGGTAAAAGCGCATGACCAAATCTAACGGTTGACGTTTTTCTCTTAAAGCCAGTTCATTTTCTTCGCATATTTTTGAATGCATTGTCTTATACAGTTGAATGTAAGGGTTATGCTCTTGAAAAATATTATTTAGAATATGAAGTGTACCCTCCCTGATGCAAGAATTCGCTCGATTTGCTAATCTGATTTGATTAGCTTCTGAGCAGTCTAATACATACAATTGGCCGTAACAACTGTCGCTTATATTTTTGGAATATATGGAAGAAATGCGATGATGTACAATTCCTGAAATTTTAAAACAATATGGACCGTGTTCAGGTGGTACGGTAACATTGGCACCAAAGGAAACGAAGGACATAGAATTGTTGTACTGCCGAATATTCTCTCTGAAGTTCCTTGAGGTATCATCATTTCCAGTGAAAAATGGTTTAAGCCTGTCAAGTATTTTATATTCCGGCAGATCAATTTTACCATTGCAACAGCAAAGGCCGAAGTAACCAAGCGTAGTTTTTTCGCAAGAGAAGAACAATGCAGAACAATGTTTACATTCGTTCGTCAAGGACCCAACGCTGTACGGCATAATATCTGGCATTGTTTCTGAAATGGCAGATTTATATTTTATATTAAAAGTGGTTTCGCCTTTTCTCCGATTTCTCATTGTTTTGCGTCTATTTGTAGTTTCCACACGACCGGTTAATGTTCTTTTTCGTCGAATGCGTCTATTTACAGTAGGATTTATCCCCAAATTAATGTCGTATTCGATCACACTATAGTGTCCTGCATCAACGGAGCCGCTAAACAATAAATGACAAATAACACTTCCATTGCCATAATCTACAACGTGGTTAGTCTCATCGTTATGCACTCTAAACAAATAATCATTAAACAATTGGCTTATACCATGGAGTTCAACATGACCAGCATATTCACCGTTCAGAGACATAAGATTTTCATACACAAGTTGGTTGTTGAGGGGAAGGCGATAAGACTCATCGCCAATAATAAAATCCTTATAAATATTCCAGTCAGCAACAATTTTTGTAACAGTTTGCAAACGCAACTCGCTATGACGTTCTTCGTTTCGATACAAACAGTACGAAACTGCTCTAAATAAGCAATTTCTGTCACCTGTTATTGGTACAATTCTTCGGATATCCATGACAGTAAATTATGAAGAGGAGCATAGAACCACTTCGCCAGTCACCTTAATAATGGAGCCAGTTTTACAATTATATTTCCTGTACGTGTCAAGAGTCGTATTTACACAGGGAAGCCCACTCTTAAAGCTGGCAATGAATTATCGAGACAAACCGGCCCAGTAATTCTGCGTAGTCACTTTCTAGTATGCCGTAGTTATGGTATATACAATGAAAGGTTTAACAATTCGTAGAAGCTGCGATATGTATTCTCGACAGAAAACGACTCACCACCAAAGACTATAACAGACCACCAAAGACTATATAACAGAAAGATCGGAAACACAATACAAATGTCGGTTCCAACATTCGACTGCAGCGGCATCTGCTACTGAAATATAGAAGTTAATTTGGATAACAATCTAATCAAAAGTAGGCCTACATTTTGTAATACCGGTATCAGAATTTCAACGTAGGCCTACTGTATTATTGCCGTATAACTGGTAAAGGTACAATTCATTAGTGGAATTTCATGTAACAACATTTTGGACATGCCTTGTATGTTTATAAGGCAAAGAAAGAACTGAGGAAAACAAATGAGTTACGTAGCACATGGCTCGATTTGAAGACACTCGGGTGGATTCACTGCATATATTCTTCGTAATGTGTTGGAATTCGTACAATCCTTGATTCACAGTTATCCCATGTGCAAAAATATGCCAAATCCTCTGTAGCAATAAAGATAAATTGCCTACCGTTATTGCAAATGTAATCTGTCGAATGTTGGAACTTATAAAGCTTTTCAATGAAATTACCATAGCGTTTTAAGTTAAATTGAGATGGGAACGTAGAATTCCTTAGTTACGGGAATGTCAAGAGTTAAATATGTTTTGGCAATATAATAGCAATTGCAAGAAAGGAAAATACGGAAATAAAAAACATGCCGGAGGGGGGATTCGAACCCCTTACATTGGGTGATGCATAAAATAAGAGAGTACGGCGTAACCACCTGAGCTACCGAACCACTGACACCGACGCGCAATATTAAGGGAGTTAAACATCAAGCACACTCAAAATTTGATGTCAGTTTACGTTTTTCAGCATTTTCTGTCTGGTAATACCAGTGTATGTCATGAAAACGTAATAAGCAATGTTCCCTTCCTTTATAATTCTTATACATAAACATGAAATTAAAACGCGATGGACTTGTAACCGCCATGACTGTCATAAGGCAAGGCGATTGTGCGCATGCGTGATAGGCAAGATTTCTGAATTTTTGTTTATTAATTTAAAAATATTCTGTAACATATGGGAATGACAAGAGTTAAATATGTTTTGGCAATATAATAGCAATTGCAAGAAACGAAAATACGGAAATAAAAAAACATGCCGGAGAGGGGATTCGAACCCCTTACATTGGGTGATGCATAAATTAAGAGAGTACGACATAACCACCTGAGCTACCAAACTACTGATACCGACGCGCAATATTAAGGGAGTTAAACATCAAGCACACTCAAAATTTAATGTCAGTTTACGTTTTTCAGCATTTTCTGTCTGATAATTCCAGTGTATGTCATGAAAACGTAATAAGCAATGTTCCCTTCCATTATAATTCTTATACATAAACATGAAATTAAAACGCGATGGACTTGTAACCGCCATGACTGTCATAAGGCAAGGCGATTGTGCGCATGCGTGATAGGCAAGATTTCTGAATTTTTGTTTATTAATTTAAAAATATACTGTAACATATTTGTTTATTTTAGAGACACTCTGCAAATCTGCAGGCCAAGAGCTTTCGTTAGCGTGCTCTACGAAGTAAATCGGTTCTGTCGTTCTCTCAATCTCGCGGTAACAAAAATCGCCTTTGTGTTTTAAATATATAGATTATAATAATAATAATAATAATAATAATAATAATAATAATAATAATAATGCAACAATCATGCGCGTCTCTTTCCTTTTCCGTCTCTCTCTCACTTTGAAGTGCTGAAATATCTAGTGATTCCCCACTCACCAGGCATACTGCAACTGCTTTCGTGACTCACGCAGATTAGATCATTTACGTATGTACAGTCGTAAGCCTCCGTGGCTTAGGCGGCAGCACGCCGGCCTCTCACCGCTGGGTCCGTGGTTCAAATCCCGGTCACTCCATGTGAGATCTGTGCTGGACAAAACGGAGGCAGACAGGTTTTTCTCCGGGTACTCCGGTTTTCCCTGTCAACATTTCATTCCAGCAACACTCTCCACTATCATTTCATTTCATCTGTCATTCATTTAATCATTGCCCCGGAGGAGTGCGTCAGGCCTCGGCAGCCGGCACAGTTCATAACCTCGCCGCTGGATGGGGGCTTCATTCATTCCATTCCTGACCCGGTCGGAGACTGGAGGCAGGCTGTGGATTTTTTTCCCCACGTATGTACAGTCGTGTCGAATAAGCATCTTTCGCGTTACTCATAAAGCAGGGATGTCCAATTATGGTTACTGATGATTTAAAAAATACTATTTTACAAGATACAATTTATTCACTGTCAAACCATCTAGTGAAAACCCTATTATTCTCGTGCATGCAACAGAATTTGAATTAAAGAATGAATCTCAGGTGAGGTTGTGCTTGCGAGCACTTTTTTGCTCGTATGACGGGAGCACCAAATGTAATTTAAAGAGCACTTTGGAGCTCCTGAGCACCAGGATTAGAACGCCTCGACTAGAGCTTCGCGTCAGTGAATGTAGCTACCGATGTTGGTGATGAATGATGACCAACACACATAATTACTATTACTGTATTACCATAACATGCAAATTCTATTTCACTTGTCTCCCACAATAAATATTAGCCGATATGAATACAGCCTTTAGGCCACAACTATTTCCTCTTTGGTTGATTGAGATTCCAGAGGTAATTCAATCGTTATAATCCAAAGAACTTATTATTTATTTAATTTGGGGAAGTTCTGAATAATGCAGTGCAACCTCAAGCCACGTCACCCTGCAGGTTATTTAACTTTTCTTGCGTGACAGCGTATACTAGCTTGCTAACGCCCCCCAGCCCCCCCCCCCCCCCCCACCCTCCTAGAGACAAAGAAATGAAGCTGTTGCAATTTTTAACCCAGCAGAAATCCCTAGACAAATATTTTACAGTACACTATGCAATCAAAGTATTCTAATGTATGTGTGTATTCATTTATTTATTTATTTAACAATATTAGGGTACACAGACATAAGCCCAATTATGTTTCTTCTTGACATATCAAGTTCAAAAATACAAATTGCATCAATGAAGGGAGGAGAGAAAATAGAATATACAATTGAAAAACAAAAAGAAAAGCTACTATAGAAATTATGAAAGTATGCATTACAGAATAGAAAAAAGTACTGTACAATTAAAAATATAATAATAATAAAAAAAAGGAGAGAGAGAGAGTACCCGGTATTCCATGATTAGATTTAGGTTAAGGTGCGAAAGTTAATGTCGAAAACCATAATAAACAAGCAATAATTTATTTCTTGGAATAGAACAATAAATTAAAAGAATTAATGTACGGCTTCATTGCGTCAGTCATTTCATGAAGTGTCGAATCAACAAACACCGGATCTTCATGAAGTGCCTCGGCTGATAATGTAAAATTATTTCTTACACCATCTGCCTAAATTGGTCCGTCACTTCATGAAGAAACGCGTCAGATGGTGTAACTATCCCATTTTATATCATATTGCGGCTTTTCATGAAGTGTCTAGGATCTTCATGAAATGACGGATTTCACTATCTGACTACGACATATACATTAATGCTAGTCCATTCAATCTGTCTGCTCCCATGGTGCTCCTCAAATAGGTCTTCAGATACCTTAATGTTGAGAACGAACGTTCCGGTGTTGCTGTAGTTACCGGTAAAGTGCAGAAGATCTTCAACGCCTTGTGTATGAAGGGGAAAATAATTTCATCACACCTATTCAAAGATGATATAAAATCCTTAGAGAATTCAGGATCATTCTGTTCAAGGAAATTTCTTCTCCACATTTTAAGCTCACTGAAGAATGACTTGTGATGCATCAATATCATCCGGCCATTGGTTTACTATGGCATCAACTGCTTTTCGCAGATGTTCATCTGAGGCTTGCGCAATGTTTTTGGGCAGCAACGTTTCTATGGTTTGTAGGATCCCATTATGATTCAAAAACATGTCCTTGAGCTAACTCATGAAATAATCTATGAAAGGAAGGAAAATTGAAAGCCTGTAGTATTCTTCAGGACTCTATGTGCTGACGTTAGAGCGCTGTGTTTGTCTCCCAGTGGTTTTTGGAATTTCTAGCGCAATCCCAACAACTCAGCGACACTTTCTGCCTCCTTATACTCGCTGAAAATTCAATCGAAAATCTTGCAACTCTTTTTCTAGATTCTCGCAGAGCTCAACACAGATTTTGAGGTCCATCTGCTTTGACTGTAACATGGTAGCTAAACCATGTGAAAGGTTTAAAACGTTGCTAGCCACAGTCTTGGACACTAAGAATGCCGGTTTCTGCATGGCTGCCAAAAAGGAAAATGCTTGGCTTGACGTTTCAATATCTGCAAAATCCTGTATTTCTTTCATTGATTCAATAATGAACGGAAATAGCTCAACGAATAGAGAAACTGCATCCAGCCTCTCTATCCACCGTGTCTCACAGAATTTCATTAGCCATGTTCTTCTTGCCTTTGCATCAACAATTAAAACTTTATTCTTTAGAACATTTTCCCTCTTTGGCGATGCTCGGAAGAATGTTATGATTTTATGTATGTTAGCCAGCCAGTTCTTCATTGGGAAACTGTGCATGCATGGTTAAGGGCTAAGTTTAACGAATGGTTAGCACAGTGAATGTAAATTGCCAGTGGGTAACATTCCTGAAATTTTGAAGCACATCCATTAAACACCCCGCTTATATTGGCTGCCCCATCAAATCCCAATCCACGAACATTACTGAGTCTTAATCCTAAATCATGTTTTTTTTTTTTTTCAAAACATCAGCCAAGGCAAATCCACGAAGATCAAACACAGGAACAAATCTCAGAAAATCTTCACAAATTGTGAAATTATCTCCGTATTTTTAAACATATCGAGCACAGATTGCAAACTGCTCTGTGCCAGAAATATCAGCTGTTTCATCTACCAGTACACTAAAATACATCGATTGTTTTATTTTGTTAACAATGGGTTAGCTAACCACCAGCAATGTCAATAACCTCATTATGTATGCCTTTGCTGAGATAATGTAGCATTAGCACCTGCAGTGTCAAGATGTTTTTTTTAGTGCTACATCTCCTGCCTCAATCCTGAATCTTAATAATGCCCTAAATTTTCCATCATTTAAAATTTCACCTTCCTCAACTGACAATTGTTTATAATCCATGTACCTTACCGTCCACAGAATAGAATTGTGTTAACAATAGGGGTAAGATTTTCTCTGTTCCACTGTTTTCACTGTTTTATTTTTCAGTTGTGTGTTAAGCTGAATGTTAATATCCTCAGCCTTATTTTCAAAAAACTGAATAAAGTTCTGAGAGGCAATACAAGCTTTCAGATGATACCCTTTCTTTTCATGGTCTCTGAATTCTTGTTTCGCATTTTTCCATTTTATGAATGGTCTATTTACCAAGGAGCTCAAATGGACATGAGCATCCTTCCCGGAATCAAATGCAGCTGCAAAAATGACACAAAATTTGCTGCTCCTTCTTTAGCTTCTGAATAAGTCAGCCATTGAAACTCTGTCAACCATTGATGTTGAAATTACAAATTTCTTTGCCCACATGGAAATTTATAGTTCTCAGCTGGTACCCAGGTTGCTGTAATTTAACTGTTTTTTACGTGTCTTCTCCGTGGCAGTTTTGTTCCGAAAAGATGCCGACGTCGTATCGATTGAAGTTTAATATTAAGCTAGGAATAACTTTGGTGTTTTGATTGACACAAGAAATACCTGGTTCTGGTTCTATCAGAAGGAAGGTTTGTCTGCCATCTGGTTCGTTTGTTCCTGATGTTTGCTGGTGATCTGGGTCACTTTCTGAATTTTTGCAATCAGTTTTAGCAATTTGATCTTTAGGGTCTAAACACTCTTTTTTGTTCATGTTTGAAAAAACTAATTAATGTAGCTTGTCTCTTTTTCTCCATCGTAATACTAAAACAATAACTGTATCTAACCAACAATATACTCAAAGCTGTAGCACGTGTTTTCACTACTGACAATAGCTTGGTCTGACTCTAGAAGCGCTTGTTTGGCTTGGGCTCCACTCCACCACTCACACACGATTCAACTGTGACGCAACACCTCTGAAGCCGTATGCTCCCCCACACTTGGAATTTGGAGTAGGGGTAACGGCAACCCCTCCATCGTTACTACCGAAGCTATCTAGAAGTCCCTTGAAACTGCAGAGCGATTTGTGTTACCGTAATGCCGTAGATGTTCATGGATTGAGATTCTCTTCATCTTATGACGCCGTCTCCCTCCGAAGGTTGGCGATCCAATTGACTTATCATTACACGCGAAACGGCAGCACGGAAGATTTCTATAGACGTATGTCCATACCATCGCCGCAAGTCATTCATCCAGGAATTTCTTCGTCTTCCCACAGATCTTTTCCCATCAATTTTCCCTTGAATGATCAGCCGGAGAAGTTCATATCGTTCACCTCTCACGATGTGCCCGAGGTAGCTGAGCTACGCTCCTTGATGGTTGTGAGAAGCTTTTTCTTCTTGTTCAAGATGTTGAGGACTTCTTCATTTGTTTTCCTTTCTACCCAAGATATTCGGAGTATTATTCTGTATAAATACATCTCAAAAGATTCAATCCGCTTCTCCAGTAATGGGCTGAGCGTCCATCCTTCGAAACCATACAAAAGGACAAGAAAAACATAGCAACGTAACATTCGAACTCTGAGCTGAAGGTTGAGCTCTCGGCTGGTGAATAAGGTCCTCATGGTATTGAACATATATTTTGCTTGTCCTATCCTGGATAAGATTTCACTCTTTGAATTACAATGCTGGTTCACTAAAGTTCCAAGATATTTGATGGAAGATACTTGTTGGACGATGGTGTTGTTGATGTGAAACTCAACCTGTTTTGGTGTTTTCGAGAATACAATCAGCTTGGTCTTGTTAATATTCAAGGATAAATCGTAGGTTTCACTGGTCCTCACGATATTGTTTATAATAATTTGACGATCACTAGGGTTGCTGGCTAGCACAATCCTGTCATCAGCAAATCGGATGTTATTAATGTCATAGCCATTGATCTTGATGCCTAGATTAACATCTTCAATAGCCTCTCTGAACACAGTTTCAGAGAAGATGTTAAAAAGGAGTGGGGCCAGGACACATCACTGGCGGACACCTCTTCGTATAGCTATGTCCTCAGTAGTAGTTCCTTCTATTTTGACCTCTGCCGTTTGATTCCAGTACAGATGGGAAATTACACGAAGATCATCAACATCTACACCAGTAGATTTTAAAATCTCAACAAGTTTTACATGTGATACACAATCGAAACTTTTCGGTGCACATCTACATTCATATCTAGGCATTTCTGGGTCAAAACATTTAAGGAGAAAAGAGCCTCGCGAGTACCCAGTCCATTCCTAAAGCCAGACTGAGTATAACCAACATAGCGTTCGCATTTAAGGTAGATTCTAGTGTGGATGATACGCAGAAATACCTTTAGCACATGGGGCATTAGGCTGATCATACGATAATCATCACAATATGATGCACTAGCCTTTTTCGGTATGGTGACAAAAGAAGATCTTAGCCAGTCAGATGGAATTCTACCAGATTTATATATTGCGTTGAATAAAGCAGTTAGCAGCTCTAGTCCTCTGCCATGGCCTTCAGCAATAAGTTTGAGAGTTTCTGCATGAATCTTGTCCGGACCTACAGCTTTTCCATCTTCTGGAGTTTGATTGCGTACAGTACTTCCTCTTGGCTTATACTTGGACTTTCTTCGCTGCATTCACCAATACAAGGTGGTTTATCTGCCTTACATCACTAAATAGGTTTTCAACGTATTCTTTCAAACACTTCAACTTGTCTTCGACTCCTACCAAAATGGTGTTATTGTCATCCCTCAGTATAGCTCTGCACGGCCTGTGAGATTATGGGAAGCATATTTTATCGTTAACCGCTCTAAATCTTTCTACTCTGAATTACGATGGCAGGACATTATTATATCTTAAGATATTTCATTAAATGTACATTTAGTATTCTAATGAAAATAATTAATGTAGAAAACGCTTAGGTTCTTTGAATATATTTGTGAATTAATGTGAATACTTTTTTTTTAGTTACGTCCTTAATAGTTCTCAAATTTTCTGGGGAGGGGGGATACAACCCCCCCCCCCCCCTCTTGGATCCACTCCTGAGGGCGAGTGTGCAATTTGTCTGATAACTTGTGTGGTTTTGTGGTGTGTTTAAAGGTTTTTGGGGCTAAGATTGGGGTCCTTGTTATCTTTCTGACATCTTATCGTTATTAATTCCACCACAATTGCTTGGCAGAGCTGGGAATCGAACCCAAGACCTTTGAGACAGGTATCTCAATGCATACCCCCTGAACTACCAGGGAAGGTGAGATGCTGTTGCGGTCTTTGAGTGCGGAAGTATGGGTGTACTGTAAATTAACCATTCAAAATAATGTCTCTGTGAAATTCCTCACACTGAATAATTTTATTATTTTAGTAATAAGTCTTAAATCACACAATGTAATTCACTGTCACTCTTTAAGGAAGGTTCTGTATTCTGAAAGGAAATAATTTTCATAATACAACACAACCACTCCCAACACACTGATAGAAGCAAAGAATATGACTAGAAGCATAGACCTTGCTAAAAGGGAGGACACTCAGAAAAGGTTCAATCGTGGATGGAGACCAATGACTGATATCGGGCTGTTTAACGGATAGGCAAGTTGCTTACATGTATGCTGGATTGTGGAGTGGGGATTGATATCCACTGTCGCACTATTGAAACTCCAGGTGAATGTCAAAACTGTTGCATATTTTAACAATAATTACTGTATTATGAACATACTGTATTTGGAAGAAAAAAGTATTATCCTTCATTGAAAGAAATATGTTTATTTTATGTAAATTCAAACTGCTGCTACTACTTCTTCTAATGTCCTGCGGCGTAGCTGTGCTCGTTAAATCGTGCGCCGCGAGGGCAACTTCTGGTTCGAATCTCAGCGCTGTGAACAGTTATCCTGAGTGTGGGGTTTGTCCTGGGTTTTCCCCACACTCCCTCCAGGCAAAAGCAGGGACAGTGTCTTACTTCAAGTCCCGATGCACCTATCTCATACCTGTCCCTAATACAGTTACACACACTACTACAGCCATCACATAAATACAGGTTATCAGACAACTTACACACCCAACTACATGGGGCTGATGACCAAGATGTCCCAAGCCCCTCAAATGAAATAATAACAACAATGCTTCTTCTAGTAAGTTAGTAGGTAGTTAATAGTAACTAATAACAAAGACATTAGGCCCCTTAAAACAACGATCATCATCATCAACATCACCGCCATCATCAAGTGGAGGGGGGTTTGTTCTAACAGCACTTGTAAGATCTGTATGTTAATGTGCAGGAACGGCAGTTGCAACAAATTGAAGGAGAAGTGAAGAGCATGCAATGTGAACTGGTCCAGGTACAGAAGGAGAGGCAAATGTTGGAACAGCAGAGAAAATACCTCAAAGGCGGTGGCGGTGGCGGTGGCGGTGGCCAGCCTGCCGCTCCATCATGCTGCCCCAGAGTAAGTTACCTCTGTTTGTTTGTCTGGTAGTTCTGCTGTTCTCAGCATATCAACTTTTAAATTAATTCTGTCTGCTTATTTCTTGCCACAAGTTAAAAAACAAAACAATAACAACAAAGGACTCCAAGAATTGTATTTTCTTGACTGCATCAACGACCAAATAGGCTTTCATGTGTTTATATTGAGTACAAACCATAATGATACCTTACATGAAAGGGGTAGCCTGTTAAGTAAAATGTCTTAGGCCTATTATAGACATAAATTAAATCTTTTGATGATTTTGAGAATGGTTTTAAGAGGCATAACATCTAGGCCAGTTAATATTTTACATTCACTTTTTGGTAGGGCCTACTGTTTGTAATTAGCTGGTTAATATTTTTGTCATAAAATTACAGTAGTAAATTACATAATTAATATTTATTTATTTGTTATTTCCTACAACAGTAGGTTCCTAATTGAGAAAGTATACCACAATCCGATGCATTTAAATAGGGAAAAAGAAGTTTATAGTTGTTGAGTTGGCAGCAAGTATAGGGTAATAAAAATGCAGAGTTGATAGTGGTGGGAGGAAGGTGCTGAGCATATCCGGTGTTTTACCTCCAGGGGTCGTGACATCTATATAAATAAAGTGAGCTTTCTGTCTGAACATTTATAAGTTTTAGCTAAAACTTTGTTTTTATTCCAGATGAGGTAAATAATGACCAAATAAACCATCAGTTTGCTTTTTTCTCTTTGTTATGGATTGGCGTTAAAACTACTGAAGCAAATGGCATGTAAATTCGTATGTAGGTAGAAGGCACTCCTAAAATACTCCTAGGCTAAAAATTATTTAGTATAAGTACCTCACGGGGAGGGTGAATTTTTGAAAATTAAAATCTCAAATATATTCGTTAGGCTTATGATAGTATTTGATATGACAAAAGTTGTAGATAACATCATGTGTGATCTTTTATCTCTCTTGCCATTTTATCATACGACGCATAATAAGGGATATATCTAACACTTTAATATTTTGTCATGTATGTCTAAGTTCTGTTTCTTCGTACTGCACCCGTTCATCTGAGGCATGCGATGACCCATCTGCCATTACATCGCATACCTGGCATCCCAGGCCAGAGTGGAGTTAAATGAACATGAAATAAAATAAGGAATGTGTCGGAAATTCAGTTGAAATATCACAAAAGCAGAGGGTAAGACGAGATAAAGTATCTCTAGGGTCGTTACGGGCTTAAATTTAGTCATAATAGCAAATAGAAATGGGCGCCATCAACTGAACCCCTAGCAAACCACATCCTTTCCGGCTAAGCCTTAATTGAGACAAAGGAAAGGATTGGGAAACAACTTCATCATCAGATCACAACTAAGATAAAAACAAAATTTATTTAAACTTGATCAGTCAGACAGAAAAAGAAACATAAACCCTGCCTAAGAGTATGGTCGAATGTAAAAGTTATGATGTTACATACAGTCCTCACAAATCGAACCATCTCTGCACTATCTTAAATAATTTTCATCCACATGAAAAATAAAAATAACTAAAGCTCACTTGAGTTCTCAGGGCCACCGTAGCACTATGTCTTTTCGTCACTGACATTTCGTGATCCCTGAGACCTAACTTTCGTTAAAGTAACATCAGTAATGTGGATGTCAAGAAACGTTAATCTGTCTAACACAAAATATCATAAAAAACACTTATATTTAATTATTTAATCATTTATGGCTTAAATGACATTAATCAATGTTGGAAATCCCAACAATCACTCCTTAAAAATTAACAATTAATTTATACACCATATTTACATCATCGCTAACCACTACTCGGTTGTGAATCAAAGAAAACTTCACTACTCATCTGTCATCACCATCATTATCATGTCAAAATAATTGAATGTTTCTCACATCAGCTATCATTCCGTTATTACCGGGTGAGTTAGCCGTGGTCGTTACGGCATGACTGCTGGCAGTCGCTCACATCCGGGAGGCGAGGAGGTTCGAATCCCCCCGCCGGCAACCTTGAAGATGGTCTTCTGTGGTTTCCCATCTTCCTTCCAGGCAAATGCCGGGGTTGGTCCCTAACTATAGGCCACAGCCGCTACCTTCCAACTCCTCGACCTTCCACTCCAACTTTCCTCCCCAACGGTACTTGTAGCTCACCCATTGGGTGTCCGTCTCGAAGCAGCTACAAAAACTGGTGAGCCGAACATGTCCTCGGACACTCCCGGAACTAAAAGCCATACGCTAAAAAAAACGTTATTCGTTATACTCAAATCAGAATTATTAATTCATTACCGTCAGATCATTTAAATAAATATTATATTCATCAATTCATTAAATCATTTGTAAATCACCCACACACTCTCATTTCATTATCTCATTTAAATTAAATTAACTTACCTCAATCCATACATTTAAATTATTTAATTCATTAATTTAAGTTGCAATTCATCAGTTTATTTAAATCATATCTCTTATTTAAATTTATTTAAATTTATTTAAATTTTATTGTTATCAGCTCCTTTAATTAATTATCACCTTTTAAATCATTTATTTATCAGCTGTTTAATCAACTATTAATTTATTTAATTCATCGGGTGTTTAATCAACTATTAATTTATTTAATTCATCGGGTCAGATCATTAATATGCTTAAACTTCAGATTATAATTCCATAAATTATTATTATTATTATTATTAGAAAATCTCGGATTATCAAAAAATTATTTGTTTAATTCACCATATAATTCCACGTTGTCAAATATCACATTTGAACACCATAATTATTTCACATAACACCACAATTATTCAGCACACAGCATGAATTTCAAAAATACGCTAGACTGGGTTCAACGACCTCATGTCTGCCTCAAAACTATCATTGGAAATATTGCAAACTTTCTACTGGCAACCTCAAAAACTCCTATCAAAAATACCTCACATCATCACGTAGCATGACCACAAAAAAAATATAACTGGCTTCAGATGGTTAACGCACATAATCTACAAGAACTGTAATTAATATTGTCATATCTAGACAACTTCTTAAACAATAGGAAAATTACCTTAGTAATCGTAATCCAATTCAAGATTTGGTTTAATTCAGAGTATAAACTCTCTAAAGATCCTCAAGATTTAAAAAAAAACACCGATGTGTTATATTAACTCACATCAAAAATATCTGATAATGATCTGCCTCAAAATAAATTCTGACAATAAATAACTCGCCTTACAAGACTCAATTACTTGAAATCCTTCTCAAAGGTATGAAATCACTCACAAAAAGTGTCAAAAATATTAACTGTTAAATGAATATACTCTCAAAAAGAGTATTGCAACAAACTATTGGATTGGTAAAACAAGAATTACAAAGTGTAACCCTGCTTACACTTATTTTTAACTTATTTAACAAAAATCAACTAATATGTGACTGGTAGTTTATTGTTTAATCCTCTTACGATCATAATTACACTCAGATGATAATATGAGACCCTCAATTGGCAGGTTAGGTGAGTGCCACCACACAGTTACTCAAGGTAACAGGCCCCGTCTCGTAGACTAGTGAATGAGTGTACATGATTAGAATCAACAAGACTCTAATTGTCACATAAAAGCAATATGCATTCACTTGAGTGAATAAAATTTAATATTACCAAACAATCCAATAAAAGAAAAATCCCTGCTGATGAACTCTACATACTCGCTAGTATGCAATGAACTGACGAAAAATTCTAACTATCCAATTGCAGATCACGAGTTCGAAACACTCGCTAAAAATATCCATAATCAAGAAATACTATCCTCATAGAAAAATATGAAGATCAAATCCCGCTTAATAAAGTCAATCAATGGTGAGAATGTTGGATAAATGTGCCTGCTATATCATATGGTAACACCATATTTTAGCAAACGGAGTGGTAAAACATTCAAGCCATGTCGAAAAAGTAATAATAACACTACTATCAAAACACGAGTGTGCCCAGTGTTCATGTAAAAATCATATCAGTAATGCCATAACTCTTACAATACCTTCATATTCCAGATGTAAATAAAATTCAAAGATCGTCGGTAATCCAAGTGTTTGCCACAGATTTCTCGCAAGATCGACGAAAAACGCTGTATTAATCACTGAACTAACACCTGACTCCATCCAAGTGAACTTGATGTTGTAATAATCCTCTTCGTTAGGAACCGAATCCATCGTTCTGAGCTGCCATCACTTCTCCGTATCCGCCTAGCACGACATGATGAAATGAAGAGTATCCATCATGGATATTGTCCAAAATTCTCCACAAAAGTTCGAAAACACTGAGTACCCATTCTCTCTTCGGATGTGTTACGCCACTGTTCAGTAAACTGTTCGATCTACATTCAATAATAATGTTCGTCTTCACTACGATCGAATTAAACTGGTAGAAAATTGTGACTTCAAAAAGTGTACTTATTTGTCAGACACCCTGTATCTGTGTTCGTTGTGAATAAATTTATAAATGTTCATGACGTGTAACTTTTATAAGGCACGTGCCCCTATTCACAAAGTGCATAAGATCACACATCTTAACTTGCCAAATTTCAGTAATGTTTGAACGGCCCCATGGTCGCCTTAAATATGTCCGGTTCAAATGCATTATAAAATATGCTCTAACACCGCTGAAATAAGTTAAGTCCATCTGACTATCCGTAGAAAAATGTGTAACTGTAACTGGACTGCACGACTGGACTGTTGAAATCCAAGTCCCAACATCTCAAACTTAAAAAATGTCCGAGTATAATGTTCAACTCGTTGACTATCACATCGTAACAAAATGTCGCCCACAGCACGACACGTTCCGCTTCACTGTCCATGTGTAACATGGGGTTAAACACTGGCCTCATTATACTGCTTCGCTACGCGGTTATTCATTGTGAATGTAGCCGAAATAATATTACTCATTCCTAGTGTAATACTGCGTGTTACTTCGGTACGTTATAAGCTTGTAAAAGCGTTGCTGTTTCACCTGTATGTGAATGCAATGTGGAAAATAACATGTGTCTAATCACCGGCTTCCTGGCTAAAGTTAACGGCTAGCTTGACTCGCCCTTCAGACAGCCTGTGCTCCAATACCGAACTCCTAAGATTACATTGCCGGCTTCGCTTAGCGACTCTCTCCTGCATGTAATTCGCCGTACTGCACTGCCTTATAAACTGCATCGCTCCACGACTTGTTGCGTGCACCTACTGTTACCGCACAACTTACTCAACTCAACTGTACTGCTTGATTGATACTCCTCGCTCTTGTCACTGCGTGCGGCCACCTCGCCTTGACATAGCACGTGACTTCCTCCTTCCTTCCGCTGTCTGACGTCACAGATCTAACCTCGACCCCTATCTTCTGCTATTAAGTCATAACATAACTTAAGGAGTTATCCACCTTTCTTCAAGTTGTTGTCAATAATATTTCTCGTTATTTCCTTCTCATCTGAGGTTAGATAAGACTTTATTTCTAATTAATCTTTATAAACATCCATTATTTCTCCCGTGATTCCTTACGTTTGAGGGTTAGTGGCTCCTTCTCCCTCAGCCTCCTACGTCATTTCCTGCAACTCTTCTGACTCGATCTGAGCGCTATCTTTTCTCCTTGACCAAAAATCTCAACTACGGTTCTACCACAACTGGCGTAGCCGATAGCCTCAACTAGGTATCGGGTACATCACTGACCCCCATTTTAGCCTATTTTCGATTTTGAAAAAATAGGCTTATGAGATCACCTTTTGTCCGTGTGTGTGTGCGTGTGTGTGTGAGGAGTGTGTGTGGGTGTGTCACCCCCTAATAACATCTAAACGACTGGAGCGATTTCAATGAAACTCGGTAAGTTCATAGCACTATTCCGGGCAACCCCGACCGTGCCCTTCAATTTTGTTACGTCTCACCAATCCAACATGGCGGCTGTGCGAAATATTTCACCAGCAATCAATATCTCCGAAACTATTCCCGATATCACCCTGGAATATTTTGAGGTGATAAAGGGAACTACTAGAAGTTCACATATGTGACTTTTGAAAACCTGGTAACTACAAAACCAACATGGAGGCCACGCGAATTTGCGACTTTTAAAGAGACGTTTCTCGCGATTTAACCAACCAAACGCAATAAAACTTGGTGCAGTATATGTTTATACACATTGTAATGCACGACATCTAACTTCGTTCAATTGTTTACATAACTACCAGATGGCGGATGTGCGAAATATTTCACCGGCATTCTATATTTCTGAAACTATTAGCGGTATCATCCTAAACTTTTGTACGGAGATAAAGGGCACTACTGGAAGTTCATCTATAAGACTTTCAAAAACCGGTTAACTACAAAACGAACATGGCGGCCAAGCGAATTTGAAAATTTTAAATAGACCTTTCTCGCGATTTAAAGTTCCAAACGCAATGGAATCTGGTACAGGAAATGTTTATACATATTGTAATGCACTGGTATCTAATTTAGTTCAATTGTTTACGTAACCTCAAGATGGCGGCTGTGTGAATTTTAAAATTAAGTTTTTATTTCTTGTGTCGTAATCATGCGATCGAAATGAAAGTTTGAATAATGAAGCTACGCAATAATTTTCCTTTAATGGTACATGACTCTATGGCCTATACATTTAACAATCCAACATCGCGACCATCCGAAATATTTAGACGGCTCTGAATATCTACGAATCTATTATAGCAATCAAACTGAATTTTTATGTGCATAGGGGCTATGAACATAAGTTCACATATAGGACTTTAAATAACCTGGTGATCACAAGTCCAACATGGCGGCGTCGCGAAATATAAATATTCACATGGACGTTTCTCGCAATTTAACCATCCGAGTGCAGTGAAACTTGGTACAGTAAATCCTTATACGAATGTTAATCCACTGGCATCTAATTTATTTCAATTGTTTCCATAACCACAAGATGGCAGCTGTGCGAAATTAAATATCTCCTGGTTACTTCTTGTGTACTAATCATGCGATTGAAGTTTGAATGCTACACGTACACAATAATTTTCATGTAACAGTACATAACTCTAGGACATACATATTTAAAATCCAACATGCATAGCATCCGAAATATTCAGTCGGTTCTCAATATCTACGAATCTATTACAGTAATCAAACTGAAATTTCGTATGTTGATAGTGGCAGTTAACATAAGTTGGATATATGAAAATAGGCTGTATAGTTCTTCACGGAACTACTTGTTACATTATCTGAGGTGAGATTTGTGATCTATCAGATATCAGAAGTTTAATTTTAACATTTGGAAGAGACTGGATTTAAATTGGAGGAGTTATGAAGTCGGGAATCGAACTGGCGTATATTGGAATATTATGATACGATTGAGAACAGAGAAAAGAAGATTTTATTTGTGTATAAATGACGAGTGAGGCGGCGTTTTGACCTGATCTCAAACTCTTTGCAAAGGCGGCATGAATGGTCGAAACCAGCCTGGCAAGCAATTTTATTGATGTGTAACATCTTTCCGCTCGGTTGCTGGATAGTTTTGTGGAAGTGATTTTGAAAATTGGGGACGGAAGTGGATCGGAACGATCGAGCTGGCAGTGGTGGATCGAACGGAAGTATGCACTGCCCGCTCGATCGATCGAACGGAAGTGTACTAGCTGGCAGTGGTGGAAAACGGAAGTATGCACTGCCCGCTCGATCAATCGAACGGAAGTGTACTAGCTGGCAGTGGTGGAAAACGGAAGTATGCACTGCCCGCTCGATCGATCGAGCGGTACGAGAAACAATGAGCGCGCGATGTCAGTAATTTATACCATGACGTACTCTCGGCCATTTGGAATGTATATGACATACTGAACGGAAAACGCTCATGCGAACTCTGGTGTCAAGTGATTGAAACAAATGACATGGTACATGTTCGAAGTCTTCGTATCAGTATTTAAATGGTAAAATGCCTTAATATCAATCATTGTAAGTAGTCGGCATTGCCGGTATGATGTTTCTGCACAATGGCTATTCAAATATTAACCCTCATAACGTTATGCAGTCAACAATATAATATAATCGTTGTGGTTATACGAGAATTGAGCAAGCCTTCATGAACTATTACGGAATACATTCTCTTTACTCACAAGAGGGCCTATTCATAAGGCATTTTAAACTCAATTTCACGCAGGAACATTATCGAAACAAGCAAAATATAAATGAAACTTAATTCCGTAATGCGGTATTATTGGAACGTGGAAATAAGTCACCATCTTGTGCACAAAATTTGCGTAGTCGAAATAGCCGTGTGTTTAGTGCTTATGACTGTGAATCTAGAGATCTTGGGTTCGAATTCCGGACGGGCTAGATATTTTTGCTACCAGATTATCATTTTAAACGATATTTATCATATCAATATGACTCATTTTAACAGAATCCTTATGAAATTACGTGTTGGTCTTTGAATGAAGAGGACCTGTTTATAAGGAATTTAAGGTTATGAGCGGTGTCGCGTCTATTATTCTAGTTGATCCATATCGTATTCTTTATTTAGGCTAGTGCTGGTGGAAGCTACAAATCATCTAATAAAATGAGTTCCGTATTATAAACTACAATATGTGTAAAACACTCCCTTTTACAATAGATTAATATTTGTGCCAATAATAGTATAAACTACCGGTGTATCAACAATTTCACGTGAGGTTTCTTCTATGTCAGATGTTACATATCATATGCGACTACTGTAAGGCTCGTATTTTTTTTGTTCATCTTTCTAAGCATATTTTTAACGTTTTATTGTCTTATGGAGACGGTAACCTTCATGTCATTTGGGGTCCATTTTTATACTTGTGGTCACACTTTCCATATGCAAGGTTTGGAACTGATGTGTAACTATCTAACAGTCTGTTACTTCTTCACGCCAACTTTTATTTCCCGCAGAGATGTTGGTTGGTTCCTCAGTTTAGGGGCTGCGACAACGCAGTCATGTAACCCCGTGTACTTTGTGTGTAGAATCTCTGATAAACGGTGTTAATTGTGAAGGTTGTATTAGTCTGTAATTCAGGTAAGGACTGCAGACGGTCAATTTCAAGTAGTAGTAGGCGACAAAAATCACGACACTCATGTCATACGTTGTTGGCATGTTAAAGAACCCATTTGAATTCAGTAGGCCGTGTTCAATGGCAAAATTAATCTCGGGATTTTCCGCCAACACAAAGTTCCTCCATTCTCTACTTGAAAGCGCTGTAGTGTCAAGGAGTTTAGATATCTAACCTCCTTGACTTTCATAGCGTTCAAAGGAACGACGAAATTCGACATGCAAGCTACCCTCTGGGTGTCAATTAACAAAGCTTGCACCAGGCACCCGAGGCCATACGATATTATTATTATTATTACTGTAAGGCTCGTAATTTTTTTTTATATTGTTCACACGAGCCAGTTACCAGAGAGGCGAGGGAGAGAGAGAGAGCGAGCTAATAATGGTCGTGTTTCTGTCACAACTCAAAAATATTCCTACGTGATATCGAGTGATCAGCTGTTACTCGTCCGATACTCAAGAACAGTCTTTTCCTGTCTGAATAATTGATCACAATCATTTTATAACACCAAAATAATCCAATCCTAACTTGAATCCTAATCTACTGTAGGAATACCTATCAGTTCCTAAATTAATTCCTAAAATTAATCCTAACGAGTCATAAAAATCTCCAGCGTTAAAATAATCATAGACCGAAAATACGACAAAATCCTAATTCGAAATACTAACGAAAATCGTCTATCAAAATAACTCCTAATCCAAATTCGAAAAAGCGAAATCCTAATAATTCAAAAATGACAGGAAATAGAAAACAAAATGTCGAAGAAATGGTTTCTCATGGAAATTCAAAATTTCTACTGCAAAACTACTTAATTGGAGTTCACTTCTACCTTGTGTCGATCTCTGCTGCTGTTGAAGAAAATAACGGATGGTATACCGTTCATTGCTCTGGTGTTATCAGCGATTGGAACTCCTTCTCTTCCTCTGCTCGAACTACGTCTTCTGACCTCCAATTCCATTCTCGTTCGAGTCTCGAACTCGGTTCCTCTTCATGCGTTGAACTGGGATAGCCTTAGTTCAATCATTTTCTTTTCTTCTTAGCGCTGACTTGAACTGATGTTCTAGAAGTGCGAGGTGCATGATACACAAATCCCCCTTCCGTCCAAACTAAAAACACTTATAGTGGGGATGTATCGAAGATAGAGATATGCTCTCGCTGACTTTTTTGTAGAATTTCTCACGCTGAACAATTCTTACACTCATAGTATATTGATATATTTAACGGTTTGCCCAGCGTAAGCTTAAAAAGCGCACGGACGCCAGGCCCTTTTTTCGACCTTTTCACTGATATCGTTACTGCTTGGCTCCCTTTGATCATAAATAAATTATTTTCTACAGAAATCTTCCTCGAGATTACCTTTACATAATGGTGTAGCCTCATCAAAATCCATCCAGTGGTTCTTGAGATTACACTTTTAATAAACGTACTGTACAGCTGTTCATTAATCGCGCTTACCATGGGATGGGAGTGCGCTCTATCGGCGACGAGTAGACATTTTCCAATTACAGGTTATGCATGGGCTCTAACTGGGATTGTCAAGGCCGGTATAGAGCGCAGCTCGCATCCAGTCGGCCGTGATCTTACAATCTCGTTTCCAAATAAAGACGCTAGGAAGCAGCACCAAGTCACTGTGGCAGACATAAGTTTTGTATCGATGTTAATGGCGGTTGTGTTTGTAATGTATTCTGAATGATTTTATAATGCTGTACTGCTGCGCGCCATTTCGTAAATCAGAACAGGGCACGTTAGAATACCGGTACCATCGGACAATTCACTGCGTGAGAATTGGTTACGTGCAATTTTCTGAGAAGGTGGCAAAGAGGAAGCACATAAATAAATACACAAATGAATAAATGAATGAGTGAGTACATAAATATATAAGTAAGTAAATATGTAAGTAAATAAGTAAGTAAATAAATATGTAAGTAAATAAATAAGTAAATAAATATGAAAAATGAGTATATAAATAAGTAAATAAATGAGTAAATGAGTAAATAAATAAGTAAATAAATAAATAAATAAATAAAAAATTAGTAAATGAATAAATAAGTAAATAAATAAGTAATTAAATATGAAAATAAATTAGTAAATAAGTAAATAAATAAGTAAATAAATAAATAAATACATAAATAAGTAAATAAATAAATTAGAAAAAATAAGCAAATAAATACGTTAATCAATAAGTAAATAAATATGTAAATAAGTAAATAAATAAGTAAATACACAAACAAGCAAATAACTAAATAAATAAGTAAATAAGTAAATACATAAATAAGTAAATAAATCATTTAAAAAGTAGATACATAAGTAAATAAGTAATTAATAAGTAAATAAATAAATAAATAAATAAGAGGGAGCTAGCTAGACCCGTCAGAGGAGGAAATGCCACTAAAATCTAGCGAGCAGCGTCTGTTCTTCAGGTTAGGGGCGGCTGCTAAAGGCGTCTGTTCTCCAGGTGAGGGCCGGCCTCAAAAAAACTCTGGGGCTTACAACCTCAGTTTTAATTCCGTGGACTGGGCTTTGTTCGTCCTCCCAATTGTTTTCAACTTAGGGCATGATGGAAACACTTTCGGTAGAAACTACTCCAGGAGGTAATCGGAAACGTAAATCCTCCACCGCTATGAGCGGTGCAACCAGGCCTTCGGAGTCTGGAGAGCCTGAAACATCATGTAGGGAAGAGTCGGAGCTTCCCAGAACTTCAATACAGAAGGTACGACCCAAGTGAGAAAACCAGCTTGGAACGCTAAACATCCAAACACTTCTGAAAACAGGAAAACTAAAACAACTGATCAATGTTTTAAAGGACTGGAGTATCTGCAGGAGACCAGATACATAGACGAGAACTCATTTGATTCCGAAGGATTCAGAATATTCAAAGGAAAGCCTGGAATAAAAAATAATTCCAACATAACGATCTTAGGAACAGCCTTCATAGTCAAAAGGAACATAATTGAATCCATAATCAATTTCACCTCCCCATCAGAGAGGATCTCGCTACTTTCCATTCGATCTGGGAATAAAGCTTATACCTCTATCAACGCACATGCCCCAATTAATGAAGATAACAGGAAACACCCTGAAAAAGTGGATGACTTCTGTGAGACTCTTGATGACGCAACTTCCAAAGTCCCTCAACATAATGTTGAAATATTGCTTGGTGACCTCAATGCTCAGGTGGGAAGAGAAAATAAGTATAGAAAGGTTGTGGGGGACTATCCAGCCCCTAAAAGAACTAATAGAAATGGCGAAAGCCTTGTCGCCTTTTGTAGACAATTCAATCTGAAACTAATGTCCACATACTTCAAGGCACTACCAAAGAGGAAGAAAACTTGGGTCTCTCCCAACACGATGCTTGGGGAGTTCCAGATTGACCATGTCGCAATAACAACCCGAAATCAAAGAAATCCTGAACGTCAAAGTGAGGAATAGTGCCAACCTACACTCAGAGATCAAAGTTAGATTCCAATCAAACAGACCCAGACAGAGAAAAAGGAAGAAGCCCAGAATCAATTCAGAGACTTTGAAGAAAAATAAGGATAAATACCTTGAAAATCTTTCTTCGATGGAGATGAACAGTTGGGAAGAGATTTGAGATCCCTTGATCAGAGCAACCGAAGATTTGGGAAACCCTTCAAGGAAAAGGCAACCCAGGTGGTGGAGTGAAATATGTGATGAAGCACTTGAAAGAAGATTAATTTTCTGGAAAAGGTGGAATTCCAACAAATCCGTAGTAAAATGGGAAGACTTTAGGAATGAAAGGAAAGAAACAGCCAAGCTCTTACGAACCGAAAAGAGAAGATATGATACATCTCGAGTGGAAAAGCTGGAAGAAGAATTTAAAAAGAACAACACTTGAGAATTTTATCGCATCTTTAAAGAGGAACTGCACGGGTATCTACCACCGACTCTTTGCCTTAAGCGTAATAATGGTAGCATAGTTACTAACAATAAAGAGAACTGCGAGCTCATGGCGAATTATTTGAAAGTGCTATTAAATTGCGAAGAACCACTTGCTAGACTAGACGCCAAAACACAAATTCACGAGAACCCAGATTACCAACCACCAGGGCTTGATGAGGTCGAATTTGTAATCAAGGAGCTCAAGGATACCGTAATAGAGCACCAGGGGAAGATGGCATTTTGGCTGAAATGTGAAAGATTGGTGGAGAGATCGCTGCAGAAAAAATCCATTACCTTATAGAAAAATATGAAAAACTGAACAGATTCCAAAGGATTGGAAATGTGCGCTCATTCATCCTCTTCATAAAAAAGGCACTCGAACAGACCCAAATAATTACAGGGGGCTTTCTCTAGTTTCAGTGGCCTATAAGATACTCTCGAAGATTTTGGTGAGCAGAATTGAAGTACAAGTTGATCACCTCATTGGAGAATACCAAGCTGGTTTCCGAAAAGGCAGATCATGCGTCGAGCAAATTTTCAACTTGAAAAGTATCCTGCGGACAAGAGCTTTTAGGAGCCTGAACACTGTGGTCATCTTTGTCGACTTTCGAAAGGCATACGACTCGATTGACAGACAAACTTTATTTAATACCTTAAAAAAGTTTGGAATTGACCACAAAAAAACACGAGAGAAATCATTAAACAAACACTGACGGATACCAACTCGAATGTAAAGTTCTTCGGGGAAATTTCTGATCCATTTGAAATTAGGACTGGGGCAGACAGGGAGATGAATTATCTCCAATTCTCTTCAACATCGTCTTGGAAAAAATAATTAAAACTTGGGAAGAGGATTTGAGTATGAGAGGAATTGTAGGATTACACCTGGGGAGGGGAAAACAAAATCTTGAAGTCCAGTGTTTAGCTTTTGCTGATGACCTTGCTCTCTTAGTCAACAACCGAGAAGATGCTCGCAAGATGCTTGAGAGTCTTCATGAAATAGCTGGAAGATCAGGTCTTCAAATCTCCTATGAAAAAACGGAATATATGGAGTACAGACACCAAAATGAAAAATATATGGATGTAAATCATGGGAAGATTAAGAGGACAGCGAGGTTTAAATACCTGGGGGAATGGATCCAACCCAACGGACTGGATAAGGAAGCAACCAAAGGAAGAACCAAAAAACTGGACCTGGCCTACAAACTAACTCAGAATAAATACAACAAACAAACGAGATTTATCATACAAGGCCAAAATCAGAAACTACAAATCGGTAGTACAACCTAAAGGATTGTACGCTTCAGAGTGTCTTATTTTAAGTAAAAAGGGAGAACTTCAAGAACTAGAAAAGAAAGAAAGGAAGATTCTGAGAAAATTACTTGGACCACAGAAGGCTACTGATGGGGCATGGAAAATGAAGAACTTTACAAGTGTACTGAAAAGATCACAGACGTAATGAATAAGCGGAGGTTGAAGTTCTACGGACATTTACTACGAATGGATGAAGACAGGCTGACCAAAATGATCTTCAGTTACATCATGGGGTTAAAAGTCACATCTAAATGGGTAGGCCTAGATGACGTGAAGAGGGATGCAGCGGAAGTTGGAATTACTCCACCGATGGCCCACGATGGAAGAGAGTTTCGCAGTCGAGTTGACGGAGTAAAATCATTTCAGGAGAAACCACAAAGCAGGAGGCCCAAACGGATCATTTCCGAGGAGGAGAGAAAACAAAGAAGTGACAGGATGAAGAAGTTCTGGGAAGAGAAAGAAAGCCAATAAGTCTTGAGTTCCTTGCGGTCCATAGTTGGCCAAATGCGATAGTAAAAGAAGTAAATAAATAGGCTAAGTAAATAAATAAATAAGAAAAAATAGTAAATAAGTAAATAAGTGAGTAAATGCATAAATGAGTAAATAAATAAGAAAATAAATCAGTAAATAAATAAATAAATACATAAATAAATAAATAAGTAAATACATAAGTAAATAAATAAGTAAATAAATAAGTAAATAAATAATTAAATAAATAAATAAGTAAATAAAAATAAATAAGATATTGAGGAAAATCCTAGGTCCAGTCAAAGAACACGGCGAGTTCCGAAGACGCCACAACCAAGAGTTGTACACACACGTAGAGAAAATAACTGACGTGATGAGGAAAAGGAGGATATCTTTTTATGGACATATAACCCAAATGAAATCAACACGGCTATCCAACCGAATTTTTGCTTTTCTCCATGAGAAAAAGACAAAGGGGCCTGGTTCAGTGAAGTAGAGAAAGATCTGTTGGAGATTGGGATAACATCTGATAGACCAGTCATCTTAGGGATCAACCTCGGAATGAGAGATAACAAGCTGTGAACTCGTATACTGTACACCTTCATTTTGGTATTCTAAACGTTGTCTCAAAAGTCTCATAAAATCTCGTGTCTGCGCCGTATGTTATTCAAGGTCGAGGGTCACAAAAATAATTTTTTCGCTATTATCTCGGTTTATATAGCTTCAATGTTTTAACACTTATTATAAAAATTGTAGAGCATACAATTTGCGACAAGTTTGTTTAAATGTGTTTTTTTTCATACGCCCAGCTGTTTTTGAGATAGAGGGCAGAGAGCCCGCAACGCTCAGCCATACTCACTGCAATGCAAGGTCAACAGTGAACCTCAGTGAATAATACCTTGTATAAAGTTATTAAATCATTGAAATATAATTCACAATAAATAATTAGTATTACTTATTAGTCAATAGCCGGCCCCATGGTGTTGGGGTAGCGCGTCTACCTCTCACCCGGAGGCCCCGGGTTCGATTCCCGGCTCCATCAGGGATTTTAGAAACTGACGTGATGGCTGGAACGGGGTGCACTCAGCCTCGTGAGGACAATTGCGTAGCTGCCTGACAGTGTGGCAGTGCCACGATCACGAAAACCAAGATTAACGGCCGAGGGGACACGATGCGCTGATCACGCGTCACCCCAATATCTGCAGGCCAAATGGCTGGGCAGCGGTCGCTTGATAAGCCCGAATTGAAATGAAGTGAAAATATATAAATCTTTAATTATTTGAAGAACAAAAGTATTAATTTTTTCTTCTTATTATTATTCTTCTTCATCGTCGTCATCTTCCGGGCATGTGAAAATGTGACTTTCAATGTCATCATCTTCGTTGTCCTGAATCGTTGTTTCCAGCCCTTCCAGAATTTCCGGGTCAAAAGCACTCTCTTCCTCAGAGTCTCTTTGTGATGAAACAGCATTGAGGCAAGCTGGTCCATTACACTGGCCACAAACTAAAGTGCATTGCAACCCCGATTTTCTGCGCCCACAGCGTACACCACATCCATTCTTACAAGTACAAAATAGTGTATTAAGTAATTTCTCAGGAGCTGGTGGTAATATTGTTGTCTTTGGCTCCAGGAGTTCATTTTGCAGCACCCAACCCCATTCATGGGGTTCTAAATCATGCACTAACCATTTTTGAACCTGGTAATAAACATGATTTATATGCTGATGGGCTGCTGCACTTGTCGGTGGAAGATTGGATAACTGGACAGGTATATGAAGCTTTGTAGACTTTATGAACTGAGTATATCGAAGATGATCGATATTGCCCTCAGATTTAGGAGCATTATATATCGCTATTAAGATGCGTAATCCATTTTCGTATAATTGCTGTACAGGGCAGTTTTCTTGTAGAAAAACGTTTGCCAATCGGTCGAAATGGGCAAGTTTTTGGAGAGATTTCCCTTTTTTAAACAGCTCAAAAGTTGGGTCACAGCCACTGAATGCATGTAAAAATAATATATGTTTTTTAGAAAGGGGATATTTGTCAAAACTTTTTGACGAATAGATTTGTGCTTTAACATTGCCTTTTCCAACCTTTTTAAATAAAATTTCTTCTTGAAGTAGTTGAGTGCGTCCTATTAAAATAACGAGCAAATCTATGTCTTATCCAATGATGACGGGGGTCCTCTCATGTTTGGATTCTTCGATAGCTGTTTCTATGATACGTACATCAGCATCATCTCTTGCTTGTTTTGTTGTAATATTTAGACTCTCTAACTTTTCAATGAGCATATCAATAAGTTTCTTTTTATTACAACGATTTGACAAAAACGTATCTTGACTAATTGGCACAGTCATTGTTTCGTCGAAACAAACTTCATAAGATTTCGAAAGAGCAGCAGTTCTTCTTAGTTGTTCCATTGCTTTTATGTTTTTAGTGTAGTCTGAGTATCCGTCAAATACAACAACAGTTTTTGCATAATGTCTTTGTAAATACAACGGAAAAAGTATCGTCTTTACTCCATACGACGCGATGCAGAAGAAATCCACCATCGATGACATGCGTTATATTATTTTCACCAATTTCAATATCAACAGGTGTCATATTATCATATAATGTGGCTTTCGTGGTTTTTCTCATGCCATTACAGTATTATCAAATAATGATGTCGGATACGGACTTAATTCATATTGAAGGTATCCTTCGAGATTTCTTTCAAACTGTTTGGTTACAGTTATCCTTTGGAAGAGTAACAATGGATCTACAGAGATCTTACAATCGTTAATTTGGACTGATTTGTTAACAACTGAAATCGGTAAAACCTTATCGGCGCGTTTGAACGTTATCTCATTAAAGTTCAAGCCAGTTATTTTCACCATAGATTGTAATCGGATTTCATGGGCTTTGTAACAATTAATTTGGTCATTTCCAATGATTCCAGAAGCTAAGGAAGGATACCAATTGATTTGTTTTTAGAAAGGGATCATGAAGTGTAAGCCATTCAACTAGTTCACTTACATCATTGTTATCTCTTTTTACTCTTGAATCTCTTGCATAAACGTGTTGTACAACAGAACCCCGTTCCAGCCATCACGTCAGTTTCTAAAATCCCTGACGGAGCCGGGAATCGAACCCGGGGCTTTGCTTAAGTGACTGGGCTATGAAGATATCCAGGAGCGAGGCCCACTTAGGGAAAAACTTCAAAAACATAGGAGCTTTCAACTTAAGCCGAAACTAAAAACCGGGAAGGAGTGGACTACAGAGAGAAAGGTGCAACATCGATTGCGAATGATACAGTACTGGACCATCGGGTGAGTTAGCCGTGGTCGTTACGGCATGACTGCTGGCAGTCGCTCTCATCCGGGAGGCGAGGAGGTTCGAATCCCCCCGCCGGCAACCTTGAAGATGGTCTTCTGTGGTTTCCCATCTTCCTTCCAGGCAAATGCCGGGGTTGGTCCCTAACTATAGGCCACAGCCGCTACCTTCCAACTCCTCGTCCTTACATTCCAACTTCCCTCCCCAACGGTACTTGTAGCTCACCCATTGGGTGTCCGTCTCGAAGCAGCTACAAAACTGGCGAGCCGAACATGTCCCCGGACACTCCCGGCAATAAAAGCCATACGCAAAAAAAAAAAGTACTGGACCAACATTAAGATGCAGACAGTTGACATGACGTGGTCCTTAGTTGGCCGTAACGAAGGAAGAAGAAGAAGAAGAGTAAATAAGTAAATAAATAAGTAAAGAAATTAGTAAATAAATAAATTAGAAAAAATAAGCAAAGAAATAAGTAAATAAATATGTAAATAAATAAGTAAGTAAATAAGCAAATGCATATATAAGTAAAGAAATAAGTAAATAAGTAAATTAATAATTAAGTCTTTAAATAAGTAAATAAATGTGTAAGTAAATAAATAAGTAAATAAATAAGTAAATAAGCAAGTAAATAAATAAGTAAGTAAATAAATAAGTAAATAAATAAGTAAATCAATAAATAAGTAAATAAATGAACAATCTGTCCAAAAAATCTGTAAAAATGTATAATACAGCCATCACAATAAGACGGGTTTTCGGGCAAATTCAACGCACACCCAAGTACATGGGGCTACATGACCACGATGTCGCAAAGACCCTAAATAAATCAACATACCTTTTCTCGGGGGCGGAGGTATTTCTTTTCCCTGTCTTTTATTGGCCTTATTCTTTTCTTTTCATCTCATCAAGTACGTAAGTTAGATTTAAGTCAGAAGTAGTTGTGTTTTTATTATATTATCATCTGTATAATTACGGGAAAATGAGCTAGACATTTTGCCCCTTAAAATAATCACCTCCACCATCATGTATATTTACTTTCCTTTATACTGAAAATTTGCCCGTAAGTATGTGTCTGAATACTTTTAGAAGTTTCAATAACAAAAGAACTAACTTAGTGTAGTGTTTTCACGTCCGCCAATCTCGATATTAAGCCTCCAAACACAACAATCCTTCGTTACAGGTACCTTCCCCTTTAAAATGCCGCGGCGATCTCAGTGGGTTGGTGCTGCAACCTAGCGGTGAATGAATCTTATACGCCTGTGAGTGTTGAATGGGCAGGCAGTTTAAAGCAGCCTGGAGGAATGCGATCAAGCTGGCAGTACTTTTGGCACACTTCCAGCATTATAAATCTTGCTTGTTCCAATGCTAATGAAATATTCAACTCCTTTATAATATCATACAGAAAAATACGGGGTCAGTAGGCTACTTCGTATTTTTTCTGTGGGATTGAAACCATTCATTACTGAATCTGACAACATAGTACAATGTAAATTTAAAAATTATTAAAAACAAATCAATATTGTGTACCATCATAGCAGTCATGTGGGAGACCAGGTATTTCCTTAAGAAAATCAACAAACAGTATGCTTACCACACCTAAGTTTGTCAGTATTCTCGTGACGACATAAATTGGTCTGCTTCAAAATGATTCGAGCATTATGTTATATTATTGTACAAATAGTCGACATATATTTATTCATTAATTCAGCTTTCTTACTATTTACACAGGGCCGTGGTGGCACATTGGTGAAGAGGTTAGCTTCTCACCGAGGTAGACCTGGTTCGATTCTCGGTCAATCCATGCGAGATTTTCGAAGTGAAATGCCATGTCCTGTGGTTCGGATTCCGTGTAAAAAGGAGGTCCTGTGGCTCATGATCGTGAGATTTACGGTCACGTAGAACTACAAGCTTCCTTCCTTTTACTATTTACAGGCCTTTTCTACACCTGAAAATTAACCTTTTGTCAGGCATGGTATTGTGCGGGACGAGATCGGGCGCTGTGTATCAATATGATCACACAACCTATTCACTTAACTTTGGAAATATTTACTAAGCATTTACGTGCAGATACCTGAAATAGTTTTTAGTAACATTTAAATAAACATAATTTCTTCTTTGAACACAGAATATATCAAATTACTGAAGCTTTTTATATCACAAGAATGTATTTAACGTCACTGACAGAGACAGTACGGTACATCAATTTGATATTTGAATATAAAAACATGTTAAAACGGCCCCAAAAGAAAAAGAACTGCAGTCTACATTCTATAGTAGTGTTGTATTACTCACCGTATGGTGCAGATAATCAAATAAACGCATTGTTGCTATGAAACAGGAAGAGTCGCAATGTATCAAATGATTGATCATCCAGCAGTTTTCTTGACAACAGAGCAGTCAGTCACATTCTGCAGTTCATGACAATGGAGAGGAGTGAGAGACAGGAAGCTATTATCGAGAAGGAACTTTTACTCCCAATTGTTGACAAACAATCGACAGAGAATGTCAACTTGTATCAATCTGATCATCCGCTCCCGACGAAAGGTTAAAATATCGGCACGTGTTTGAGATGACTTCATTTAAGTTTGCTTATAAGGGCTATGATTTAATTTCCAAAATGCATGGATACCCTACCGAGATATGTTTCTGATTTATAATCACTAAAATACCGAGTTCCGTTGTTTGAAAAGCTTTATAATATTAACTTTTCAGAAAATTTAGACTCCATCATTGGTCTGTATTGACAATTCTAATTATACACTCTAATATTAGCCTAAAATCCATAGCTCTAGTCTTACCTTTCAGGGTCCTTCGGACACTCGGGTGTTTTCTTGTTATTGAACATCATCATCATGAAGACCTTTACCGTCATGTAGAAGAAATTAGAGTTTCAATTAAAAAGAGAAGACTAAAATTTTATGGACATCTTTACAGGATGAACAGTAATCGGCTCTCGAAGAAAATGTTTGATTACATCTCTAAATTAAAAATTACTACAGGATGGCTGGAGGAGATATGATGGGAACGGCAACAACTGAAAACCATGGATGCTATCATCTCGGCCAGGGAGGAATTTTGGCGACGGGTCTATTCAGCAGATGTTACACGTTTCTAAGTCCAATGACGGCCTACGAGGGTGATGTCAGTGGTACAACGGCAAACGAATAGCCGCCAAATGAAAAGGTTCTGGGAAGTAAAGAAATGGAAAAATAATGTACCATTGTCTTGGATTCTAAGCGGTCTATAATTGGCCAAATTCTGTATATATACTGGTATATATACAGTACTAGCAGAAGTACCCATTCTTCGAACGGTCATCGGCATTAATTTATTATTTATTTATCGTATGGCTTTTAGTGCCGGGAGTGTCCGAGGACATGTTCGGCTCGCCTGAGTCTGTAGCTGCTTCCAGCGGATACCCTAAAGGGCGAGCTACAAGTTCCGTTCAATTTCAAGTAGTTCCAACTTTCGCCACCAGATATCAATGATACCTAGTTGTGAACGTTGGAACTTTGATAGAGCGTTCTGACGAAATCTAACATAACAAATTTTGCTTTACACAAGTTTAGTCTGTGAATGGATCTTTTACATGCCATAAATCTATGACATGGGACCGCCGGCTTTACTTCCCCTCCGAAGGAAGGCATACTGAAGGATTTTAACGCTCTTAAAAAATCCGACGACTTCGGCCGGGTTTGAACCCGCTATCTTGGGCATAGCAGTTCAGCATGCTACCGACTAAGCCACCGAAGCCGCTATCGGTATTAATAACCAGACGTAATCAATTGAGCTACTGTTGCAATGGTTAGAGACTTGGAACCTGTTTCTCGACAAAGAAAAAAATGATTAGTTAAAATATGCTCTGAAACTAAATTTACCTAACGTGTACTTCCCGACGTGAAAAAAGAAAATGAAAACCTCGTAGACGAAACGCAATACACTTCAAATAAATCTGACCTTCACTGTTGTGTCAAGTCCCCATACAGAGGAAGACCCCTTTAATATCTTATAAAGCCTTGTGGTGCATGAAAATTCAGGTTTTATAGACTCCAATTGCCCAAATTCCTAAAAGAAGAAAAAAAACTACCGTATTTCAATTCAGGAATTTTTGAAAATAATGTTTCTGTTTGGAGATATAATAGACCTTCTGTACGACATAACGCACATTTAAATCGTGTGAAAAATATCTAGGGTACCCCTTGACCCCCTTAAGCGCATTATATGACATTGATGAATTTTACAGCTTAATTTGGTTCCGTTATAACCTTATAGCCGTTTGCAAACTATCTATGTAATGTAATAAATGGAATTGTATTGCGTCTTACTGCAATAGATGGACCTGTGAGATTCCGTTGCCATGGTAACCGGCTTGCATTCTTTCGTTATTGTATTAAATGAAATTAGTTTTCTGGAAATATCTCAAAAACTGTTGGTTTTAGGGCCTTAAAATGTGGTTTTCGGGGTCCCTTTGGGGCCCCCGAGTTTCGTTTCTCACATTGAGGGGCTGAAAATGAGCTTTGTCTCGCCCGTCTACGCCTATTTCAGCAAGTATTTTAAGGGGGTAGGCCCCCTTTTATGGAGGTACAGAGAAGAGTTACATCAATGATTAGTATCGTGCCTCTGAAGGATATCTGTACCAAATTTTACGTTGATCCACCCAGCCGTTCTCGAGTTATAAGGGAAAAACAACTTTGTCCACAGACAGACAGACAGACAGACAAAAAAAATATATTCGCGCGCATCCGTCATGAAACAGCCTGAAACGAGTAAATAACGCAAATTTCCGTAGAAATTCAGAAAAAACAGACAATTTTTCATTCTTATATATAGAGACATTAATAGACGCACGTTTCAGTCGATCAACACGACTGTACCCAATTACATTGGGCGGGTAGTTACAATTAATTTCCTAGTGTAAATTGTGTAATTCATATTACAAGAATTATTTATACACTTAATAAACCATTTCTCACTCAACCACCCCACCCCCTCCCCCTCTTGTATGTGAGAAGTGTTTTATTAATTGTATAAATAATTTATGTATGATATTTATTTCAGGCACTAGGAAATTAATTGCTTATCCCCGCCCAATCTGACTGGATACCGGGACACTCGTGTTGACCGGCTGAAAAGCGACCCCATTACTTAGGCAATACTGAAATATGCTTCTAATATTTGAATAGTTTATTGCACTGCACACATCGCCTCTTGTAAAACACATGTTAAATTAAATATATAACCTTTACACAATGCTTACATACAGTAAATGCAGCAACAATAACATACACCAACACAGCGTAGTGGGTACATGCTTGCTGGTTGCGTGAGAGTGGTTATACGTTGTGATAAAGACGTATGTAGCCTCAAATGGAGCGCGGGCCGAAAGGCGACAACAGTTCATCACCTAGCTGAGAGGTGGTGAAGCAGACACAAATCACAACCATGCCGATTTTCCAATTGGGGGTTTCTGACCCCCCAGTTAACCGCCCTGGCTACGCCACTGGACTGGACTGTGCGGGGATGACATAGCATTGCGTGCACAATGCCAGTCACGGTGCTGTAGCGGGAAACTGATCACTGTAGAAGAAAATGTTCAAATATGGTTTTGTTGTCATTGAGGTGACGTGGGATTCCGAAGGAAATGTTATACCATCAATTATTGAGCTTCCCTAAAGAAATGAAGTTAATGTCCTTTCAAACTACTTAGAGAATTACGAAATTTATACTTTATAACAATGTAACCTACACACAAGCAATGTCACATTTTCACATATAAAAAGGGAGCTTGAAGAAAACAAAATTACATGTAAATATCAAGGTATGGTATGGAAAGTGCACGTTATTTGGTGTATTTCTCAGTGTGCTCAGTGTCACAAAATTCAAAGTAAAATATGGTCTATTGCAAAATCGGTTTCCGATGTTTCTTTCTGTAATAAGAAATTTGAAACTTTATATAAACATAATTTGTGAACAATACAAAATTATAATATCAATTTAGTATTTTATGCCTCGATATGACATTTTCATGGAATCACACTATAATGAAGTTGAACTTATCACTCAGCCATTAATATGGATCTGAATGTTGAACGAGGTAAAATAATCATGATCGGCAAATGCACGTGGCAGAAATATGTATGTTGCGATGGTCTTCTGGTGTGACATTGAAGGATCTGTTCCACAGTGAACATACATGTGGACTGTTTTGGGTTACTCATATCAGTGAGAAGCTTCAAAAGAAGCAGTTTTACTGGTAGGGGCATGAATCCCATCTAGTACAGCAATCCTTAGGCATTGAAAGGTAGAGGAAGGCCAAACTTGTCGTGGAAAAGATTTGTAGAAACCGCATCAAAATGAGAAGGGGCACCTAAAATGTCGTAAGTTGACAGACAATATACAGTGTCAGTCCCAGATGAGCCAACCCTGAGTATAATTAAGCAACACCTTGACAATGGTGCATTTAAGGTCAGGCCATCCTCTCTACTTACTCAACCTTGATTTTTTCTTGTCCTCATTCACCTCCCACTAAATTTCAAAATCTTCATTTTTATTCTGTAAGGTTCAAGTTTCTAAGTATTACTTCTATGCTCAATACTTATGATCTACACTCTACAGTGAGTTCGCCAGATAAACATAAAATAGTTCACATTAAGCTTTTACAATTTGCATTTACCTATATATTATTATTATTATTATTATTATTATTATTTCCGATTATTCCCCTTCAGGAGAGCGTGAGAACTTGAGCCAATCACAGCTTCACTTCCTTTTCATCTCTTCTTTTCTTCCCAAAACCTCTTCATTAGTTCACTGTGCTTTTTCTTCCTTTCCTCTGTCCATTTTTTCCCTGATGTGTCTTTCCTTGAAACTTGTACAATTTTCGTGTTTCTGATTTTATTTCTAAATTGTTCTCTGTCCTTAATGTCGTCTTCAGAGATTTTAAGTAATTACATGTCTTCATGTACTTCTTTTATCCAACTGGTCTTTAATTTACTTGCATTCACGATATTGAAAATCTTCTTAGTGAGACTGGTCTCATCCATCCTATATATGTGTCCATAGAACTGCAGACGTCTTTTCCTAAATTTATCTATAATGGTGTCTGTATTTTCATAAAGTTCCTTTGTTGGTCCCCTGACCCAAATTCCATTACGAAAAACAGCGCCATGGATTTTCCTACGTCTGGCTGCGTGGCTCAGGGGTAACGTTCTCGCTTGCTGAGCCCAAGGTTGCAGGTTCGAAACCTGGCGCAGTCAGCTGGCATTTGAGGGTGCGCAAATGCGAGGGAGCCGTGTCAGTACATTTACTGGCACGTTAAAGATCCCCTTCGGGGCAAAATTCCGGCACCCCGGCGTCTCTAAAAGCCAGGGTAGTTAAAAGGGACGTCAAACCAATAGCAACATTATTACAGGATTTTCCTACAAATTTTTCGTTCCTGTTTCTCAATATCATGAATTCTTTTCATTCCTCTAATGACGGTGGTTTCTGCCGCGTACAAGGCTTCAGGAAAGACAACTGTGTTATAAGGGCGCAGTTTTGCATTGCGAGATACTGCTCTTTTGTTATAATGATTCCATGTCAGCTTGTACGCCTTCTGCAATTTTACTATTCTATCTGCATTAGAAATTGTGTTAAATCCTGTGGGTTGGATGGCTTCTCCTTAATATTTGAAGTGAGTGACCTGCGAGATTTTTCCATATTGCGTTCGCAAGGTGATGTTACCTGTTGATTTGGTATCCATATACTGTGTTTTTTCATAGGAAATATCAAGTCCCGTTTTACTGGAGATTTCATGTAGTTCCTCTAGCGCTAATATGGCTTCATCCTTGTTGTTTGTTAAGATGGCCAGATCATTTGCAAAGGCCAAGCATTTCACAGTGACTCTTTTCCCTTTCTCCTTTCCAATTTGGATACCTTTCACATGCTTTTCCCATTCTGTGATGATTTTATCCAGTACGATGTTGAACAAGAGTGGTGATAAACCATCCCCTTGTCGAACTCCAGTATGAATTGCAAAAGCGTTAGAGATTTCTCCCATGAATTTCACTTTTGAGGTAGTTCCCAATAATGTTTCCTGGATGATGGCCCTGGTCTTCCTGTCAATTCTTCTAGTCTGTTAAACAAGGTTTGTCTGTCAACCGAATCGTAAGCCTTTTTGAAATCCACAAATGTGTCTGTAGGGTTCCTGCATCGTCGGATGTGCAGTATGGTCTTGAGGTTCCAGATCTGCTCAATACAGGACCTTCCTTTCCTGAAACCTGCCTGATATTCTCCAATATGGTGGTCCACCTGTGGCTCGAGTCGATTCAGCAAAGCTTTAGAGATAATTTTATAAGCGACTGGAAGAAGCGAAATTCCTCTATCATTATTCGGATCAGTTTTGCTTCCCTTCTTTTGGAGTGGGTGTATCAAAGCGCTCTTCCATTCTTTTGGGATTTTCTCTGTTTTCCAGACATCTGATATTATTCTGTGAATTTTTGGTGTTATGTGTTCATGATCCAATTTCCAAACTTCTGCAATAAGTCCATCTTCACCAGGGGCTCTATTGTTTTTAATGACTTGATTATGTCCACTATTTCTTCATGTGATGGTGGAAGTGAATCAGGGTTGGGCACTGGTTTTGCAAATTGAAGTTGTTCAGAAGGTGCTTCGCAATTAAGGAGTGTACTGAAATATTTAGCTAGAATTTCACAATTATTGCTCGTATTAGTTTCCAGAGATCCATCAGGTCGTTGGAAGCATGAACTAGGAGGTTGAAAGCCAGCTATATTTTCTCTAAAGGTCTTGTAAAAATTTCTGGTGTTGTTCGTAGTGAAGTCCTGTTCTATTTCATTTAGCCTATTATTATCATACTTGCGCTTTTCTCGGCGAATAATTTTAGAAGTGTTTTTACGAACCTGTACAAATTCTTGCCATTTTTCTGTTGTTTTATGACTATTGAAATTATTCCATGCTTTAAACCTATATTCAATAGCATGATCGCATGTGATGTTCCACAACCTATGTTTTCTCTTTCTCGGAGGTTGACCGAATTTTATTGCTTGTTTCATTTTCTCTGCAAGTTCAGACCAGCTCGTGGTATCCATTTGACGGATTTCTTCAATGATGTTCGTCTTGTTGAATTCAAGGTATTCTGGATCAGTTCGGAAAAGCTGGGTTCCCCTTGTCCTTTGCCTGATGGGTTGAAATTTTACCTTGATTTGTAGTAAATGATGATCTGAGTCAAAGAATCCTCTCCTGGTTTTCACTTTAAGGACTTCTTTAGCGTTCCTTCTAGAGATAGCAACGTGGTCAATCTGGAATTCTCCAAGTGTTTCATTGGGGGTTATCCATGTTGTTAATTTACGCGTAGGCTTCTGGAATTGTGTTGACATAATTTGGAGATTGAAATTTTGACAGAAGCTTATGTGTTCACCATTTTTATTGGTTCTACTATGAGCAGTGTATGGTCCTGTAATTCTCCTATATTTCTTTTCCTTTCCTAACTGCCCATTAAAATCCCTCAGTAGAATCTTGACATTATGTTTGGGAATTTTATTCGTGATTTCCTCCAGAAGTTCCCAGAAGTCTTCTATTACCTGAGGGTCTTTTCTGTTGTAGTCATTCGTTGGTGCATGCACGTTAATCAGTGTGTATACCTTGTTTCCCGATTTTATTGAGAGTGTTGAGAGTCTTTCTGACGGTGAAGTAAAATCAATTACTGAATCTGTGACGGACTTGCTAACCGCAAAACCTGTGCCAAATTGTCTTGGTCCTGTGATGATCTGCACTGCAGGTTTTCCTTTATAGAGCCTGTAATTCTCAGAATCAAAGTGATTTTCATCTGTAAATCGTGTTTCCTGCAATGCCAAAATTTTGATGCTGAATTTATCAAGCGTATTCGTTAGATGTTTGAGTTTCCCAGGTTTAAACAAAGTGTTCACATTAAGTGTACCTATGAAACACTTTCGTTTAGGTCGAAGAGGTTTTGAGAAGCTCCGATCCTTCTCTACATGACATGTCTGGTCCCCCAGAATCCTATGACCAGAACTGGTATCCAATCTATTGACTGGGGCCTGGGGTAGTGGAATCTTTTCCTGTCGTTCTGTCATGGTTGATTCAAGTTCAAGATTGTTTGTGGTGACCTCCGATGGAGATCACAAGATTTTAAGACTTAATTGTTGAGATTAAGCCGTACTTCGAACAGCCGCTCCAACTAGGTGAACAGACGCTGCTCACTAGCCGCTGGATGCCAGAACAGACACTAGTGAGTTGGATATATGGACATCCATATACCTTTTATATATATATATACAGTGTGGTCCACCCGCCCCTTATTATTTAGTTTTATGAAACCCAACTAACACTGCATTTCTCCCGATGGTCGATATTGCTCTGCCCTTTGACTGTGTGACAGCAATGTAATTGGGTCATGGGTCTAGCAAAGAAAAACCGACCTTAAACTTTTCCCCGCCAAATACTATGGCCCATTCTACTAACATATGACTTATTGCTCCTTGAAATAACACACATACACGTAATAAGATCGAATTAATAGCTTACGCCACGTGATCTGTAATAGTAGAAAGTTAAATCAACACCATAAACTGTGATTGAAGACTTTGAGATGGACTTAAACGTTTGAGGTGGGACGGCTACAGTAACAACTGCAAGTGCAGCGCACGTTGTTTTCCAAGCAATGGTGGCTGATTCGGTTAAAGCACGTACGTAGACGGCGGGCGAGAATGGGTAGAACAGTGCTCGGCATATTTTTTGAATGAAAGCCCACGCTCCATTTTAGTAGGGATGTGACTACATAGCCACTTTCGTTACCTTACGATGTATTTTTGTGAAGAGTAGGTTGAATTTTGCTGATTTAGGCTATAAAGAGAATAAGACCGAATTGCTAGCTTTTGCCACGTGACCTGTAATGGCAGAAAATTAAAAACTGTCATGGATATTAACATAACATATCGACGTGTCGCTCCGGAGGTCCAGGTTCGATTCCCAGTTCTGCCAAGAAATTCAATACTGGTCTGAGGGCTGAAATTGGATATACTCAGCTTCGTGAAGCAAATCTGAGAAGAGGTGGGTTCTTTCCCCCCTCAGTGGTTCTCTGTGGTTTCCCACTTCTGCTCCAGGGTATTGCCGGGATGCTAACTAACGTAAGGCCACGGCCGCCTCCTTCCCTCCTCCTTGTCTATCCCTCCCAATCTCCCCATCCCTCATAAGGCCCCTGTTCGCTTTGCAGGTGAGGCCGCCTGGTCGAGGTGCTCGTCCAACCTCCCCAATTGTATCCCCCGACCTATGTTTCAAGCTCCAAGACTCTGCCCTGGAGGCGGTAAAGGTGCGATCCCTCAGTGAGTCCGAGAGAAAAGCCAACCCTGGAGGGTAAACCGACAAAAAAAAAAAAAAATTTGTCATTAAATTCTAGCAAGGAGAAGAAACCTCTATTTGACGTGTACATATTAAGATGTCGCCTCCGTAGAGCAGCGGTCAGCATGGTTAGCTGCCGCCCCGGAGGTAATGGGTTCGATTCCCGGCTCTGCCACGAAATTTGAAAAGTGGTATGAGGACTGGAACGGGGTCTACTCAGCCTCGGGTGGTCCAAATGAGTAGAGGGGGTTCGATTCCCACCTCAGCCATCCTCGAAGTGGTTTTCCGTGGTTTTCCACTTCGTCTTCGGGCAAATGCCGGGATGGTACCTTCTTCAAGGCCACGGCCGCCTCCTTCCCACTTCCTTGCCTATCCATCCTGACCTTCCATTACCTTCCCTCATGAGGCCCCTGTTCGCTTTGCAGGTGAGGCCGCCTGGGCGAGGTGCCAATCACACCTCACCAGTTGTATCCTATCCGATTAGATGTTCCCAGCTCTAGGACACTGCCCGTAGAGGCGGTAGTGGTGAGTTCCCTCGCTGAGTCCGTGGGTTCCACCAACCTGGAGGGTAAACGACTAAGAAGAAGACATATTAAGATGTTTCGTATAATACCGAATTCGGAAACAACGTAACGTTCATGGAATCCAACCTGAAAATGCATCTGCTCGCTATATTACTAGTGCCCCATCCTCAATAATTAACTGTGCCCTCTTGTGTAATTTCTGTCGTAAGCCATTGGTAAAGTTGTCGACACAGACAATATAACGTACCGAAAACGAATTATAAAATTTCCCACTCTACTAAGTATCGAACCACGAATCTTACAATCCGCAGTCCAACGCGTTACCCTTTCAGCCACGGTTGCATACACTACAGGTGGTGCAGAATACAGCATAATGATAGAAAGTGAGAAGTGGGATGCCACGGGAAACCACTTCCTAGATGATTTAGGTTGGCCTCGAGTAGATGATAAAGATCTGATAATCAATTCCACAAGCATGCCAACACACGCTATTTTGTTTGCACAAAAATAATCCTACCTGAGAGTTAATTCTGCAGAAAATTAAATATTCATAAATAACTGTCGAGTTTCGTTTACCGAACAGTGCGCATTGGACGCTTGTTATTCTTTCATGGCCTCCTCGAATACGCCATTATGACACTTCCCTTTTTCTTCTTTTTCTTAGTCGTTTACCCTCCAGGTTGGTGGAACCCACGGACTCAGCGAGGGAACTCACCACTACCGCTTCTGCGGGCAGTGTCCTAGAGCTGGGAACATCTAATCGGAGGGGATACAACTGGTGAGGTGTGATTGGCACCTCGCCCAGGCGGCCTCACCTGCAAAGCGAACAGGGGCCTCATGAGGGAAGGTAATGGAAGGTCAGGATGGATAGGCAAGGAAGAGGGAAGGAGGCGGCCGTGGCCTTGAAGAAGGTACCATCCCGGCATTTGCCCGAAGACGCAGTGGCAAACCACGGAAAACCACTTCGAGGATGACTGAGGTGGGAATCGAACCCCCTCTACTCATTTGGAACACCCGAGGCTGAGTAGACCACGTTCCAGTCCTCATACCACTTTTCAAATTGCGTGGCAGAGCCGGGAATCGAACCCAGGACCTCCGGGGCAGCAGCTAACTATGACACTTCCCAGGCAGTGAAATTCAAAATAGGAGGCCTTGGAAGTCAGTGCATGTGCGATGCGATCCCTACCAAATTGGTCAAACAGCTGCATCGTAATGAAAATCTTGAGCTCTGATTTTGGAGAACCTCTATCATAATGAAACTTGAACTATGATGAGCCTCTTTAAGATGCAGTTTTCTAGCATATCATATTTATATTTCGGCATGGTCGAATATAATAGTGCATTATGCAACGAGCCTATAATGGCAATAATTAAGACACGAGTATGTTTATAAAACGAGCGTATGCGAGTTTTATAATTTCCATCCGAGTGTCTTAATTACCATTATAGGCGAGTTGCATACGACTGTTTATGATCGACGATAGTTATTATAACTATTTTATGTTCGAACAAAAGTATTCATAAATATCTGTCGAGATTTCGCCAGTTTTATTTACTGAACAGAGCACATGGGACGCAGAGAATGCCTTGTATTCGACCATGGCCTCCTCGACACCCCACTATGACACTAGACCAGGCAGTGAAATTTAAATTACAAGGCCTTGGAACTCAGTGCACGTGCGATGATATCCTTATCTAATTTGTCAAACAACTGTTTCTTGAGCTCTAATGCTGAAATCTGCATCAACGAAGGTGGTCAAAATTTCGAACACTTGCTACACTGAATATGCAGAGTACCTTGCTTTAATCCTACAGGGGGTGTGGTGGCGCAGCGGTCAAGCTCTTTGCCTCTCACCAGCGCCATATCCTGTGGTTCGAATTGACGTAAAATGGAGATTCCGTGGCTTATGATAGCGAGATTAACGGTCACGCTAAACTACAAGCTTTCTTCCTTTTCTTCCTACAGACCATTATGCCATCGTCTAACCTGCCTACATAGCATCGAATAAAAACGGTCCTTTTCAGGACCAAATAAAAATTCATCCATTGGAACAGGTAGATATGTGTCCGTAGTGCAGCTCTTGTAAACGGCATTAAGCGAAAAAAAATAAAAAAAGAAGTCATTCGCCTGGGGAGCGAACCTGCTACATTGCAGCATGGCCGACATTATAGCAGGCAAGCACGATTTAACAATCTTAGCTACCGTGAGCCGTGGTGAGAGTACTGTCACGTATTGAGTCTATTTGTAGTCTTCATAGACACTTCATGTCCTTCGTAAGGCAGAGTTGTTCGGATGAGTCGATTTACACATTCGTTATAGTTGATGGCATTGAAATAACACTGCTGCCAATGATTTCGACTATATTCGCGAGCACGAACTCAACCGTAAAGTTGTACTAGGCCGTAAAGGAGCAAGTACGAATGTTTTTAGGACGACTATGATATACGCGTTAGTTGGGTTGCCTTCCTCCAAAAATAATAAGGGGCTGGTGGACCACACTGTATATATACATACATCATCAGAAAAGAACAGCATTACTAATGTACACAGGGGATTATGCTTCCTACTGGGTAGCATAGTCGATGTGCAAAACAATGGGAACAGAATATTTCTCAAACCCCACTGTCGATCGTTTTTGAATCATTATTCTCTGTGGATTCCCATTTCCAACTCCAGGTAAATGCCAGGATAATATCTTCTATTAGACAATGGCAGTTTCCTCCTTCCTTGCCCAATTTCATTCATCTTCATTTATTTCATCCCACATTAACTCCTGTGATACAGCAGGTGTCAGGAATAGCATTCAACCCTGAAAACCGTCGGCCACATGCTGAAGAACCTCATCTCATCCTTGACCCCATAGAAGCAGGATAATAAGAGGCAGAAATTTTAAAGAAACTGAAGATTATACTCACTTATAGACACACCAACAAATGGTGATGATTGTATTGGTTTTTTGTGTCAGCTGGCTTTGTATACTGTAAGTAGACATGATGACAACCATGGTTTTTTTATCTTTTGATCTGTATTGACTAAAGTTACAATGTCAATTTATTCACAAAGAATATAATAATATATTTTCTTCCTCTTCAATACACTTTAGATTTGAAGTCTCCGGTATTACATATTTTGGGATCTAATTGAGCCTTTCTACAGCTGAAATGCTTTTCATCTAACATTTTAGCCACACTTACTAATATATCTTCACTTAAAATAAGCATGTCAAATTGAAATTACAATTATATGGAACAGAACTTCTCCCCTGCAGCAGTGATGCTTCTTAATAAGTACTATTATGTTTCATTGCAGGTATGTGCTCAGCTTGCCAATGTTAGTGGTGCAGAACAAGCTCTTCGTGAGATGAAAGAACAGTATTCCAGACTTCAAGATGACTTCAAATGTAAAGTGTCTGAAGTAGCAACACTAAAACGGGAAAATGATGAATTCAAGGTTATGACTGAGAAGTGTCAGCAAAGTCAAGAAGAAATGGAGGAACAGATGCGCACCCTTCAGAATGAACTACGTGCTACAGAGCAAGAACTCAAGAGGGTAAGGTACTAATCTTATCTCTTAGTTTTTAGAGTGAGTAGTAAAAGGATATTGTGGCCGATTCATTTCTCAATGGCAATTCTCGAGATGGATACTGGGGTCTTTGCAAGGAGGAGAAAATTTACAGAACTTTTTTTCAATTCATTCTCATTGAAGTACTATCTAAGAAGCAAATGCAAATTAAGGCTTTCACTTGATCATTGGCATAGTGTTGTCACAAGTTTAGGGGACCTGAAGAAACATAATCATCATCATCGACAGATTTTAAAATATGGTTACGCTGTTCCTAATTTGAATATCTTCTATTTAGTTAAAATACTTTTATTTTTTAATTGTGACATAACATGAAACTTTATGGTTACTGGTATGAGGAAATTTCATTTTTAAAGTGAAAATCTAATATTTTATGTAATTTTTTTCAAGTTACTGGCACTTATGAAAGGAAGATACCAAACGAGCTGAACTACTGGTGCTGAATGCGTTAGCCTAAGTTGACACAATTGCAATTTCTTACGGTATGATTTTTTATAACCATGTATTATCACAATATTGTCTTCACAAATCTATATATATAAAGCACAAAGTTTGTCTGTCTGTCTGTCTGTCTGTTATGTATACAAATCTACACCGTTTCACCGATCTGAACCAAAATTTGTATACTTACCCTTTGGAACCCTGCGGGTAACCCTGTCAACATTAAATTTCGGACAGACCACCCCATGCCCTGCATTTAGGCCCTTTTGCACAAATCTACACCGTTTCACCGATCTGAACCAAAAGTTGTATATTTAACCTTTGGAACCCTGCGAGTAACACTGTCCACTTGAAATTTCGGACAGACCACCCCATTCCCTGCATTTAGGCCCTTTGGTCCAAATCCACACCGTTTCACCGATCTCAACCAAAATTTGTATATTTACCCTTTGGAACCCTGCGAGTGACACTGACCATTTAAAATTTCGGACAGACCACCCCATTCCCTGCATTTAGGCCCTTTGGTCCAAATCTACACCGTTTCACCAATCAGAACCAAAATTCGTATTCTTACCCTTTGGTGCCCTGCGAGTAACACTGTCTGCTTGACATTGCGGACAGACCACTCCATTCCCTGCATTTAGGCCCTTTGGCCCAAATCTACAACGTTACACCGATCTCAACCAAAATTTGTATATTTACCCTTTGGAACACTGCGACTAACACTGTCTGCTTGAAATTGCGGAGAGGCTACTCCATCCCCTGCATTTAGGCCCTTTGGCACAAATCTACACCGTTTCACCGATCTGAACCAAACTTTGTATACTTACCCTTTGGAACCCTGCGAGTAACACTGTCCACTTAAAATTGCGGACAGATCACTCCATTCCCTGCATTTAGGCCCTTTGGCCCAAATCTACACCGTTTCACCGATCTCAACCAAAATTTGTATATTTACCCTTTGGAACACTGCGACTAACACTGTCTGCTTGAAATTGCGGAGAGGCTACTCCATCCCCTGCATTTAGCCACTTTGGCACAAATCGACACCGTTTCACAGATCAGAACCAATATTCGGAAAATTACCCTTTGTTACCCAGCGAGTAACACTGTCTGCTTGAAATTGCGGACAGACCACTCCATTCCCTGCATTTAGGCCCTTTGTCCCAAATCCTCACCGTTTCACCGATCTCAACCAAAATTTGTATATTTACCCTTTGGAACACTGCGACTAACACTGTCTGCTTGAAATTGCGGCGAGGCCACTCCATCCCTTGCATTTAGGCTGATTGGCACAAATCTACATCGTTCACCGATCGAAAACAAAATGTGTATACTTACCCTTTGGAACCCGATGAGTAACACTGTCCACTTTAAAATTTTGATAGGCCACTCCATTCCCTGCATTTTGGCCCTTGGCACAAAAATACACCGTTTCACCGATCTCAACCAGATTTTACATAATTACCGTTTGGAACTCGACGAGTAACACTGTCCACTCGAAATTTCGGACAGACCACTCCATTTCCCGCATTAAGGCCCTTTGGTACAAATCTACATCGTTCACCGATCGAAAACAAAGTGTGTATACTTACCCTTTGGAACCCGATGCGTAACACTGTCCACTTGAAATTTCTGACATACCACTCCATTCCCTGCATATAGCTCAGGAATTCCTCGGGGTTGCCAGCTTCTTAACTCACCAGTCATGAGCCCTTGAGGGTGTACCAGAAGTGGTGGGTCTACACACACCCTGCCTCTTTGAGGGCCTTGAGCAGAAGACAGGAGATATTATGAAAAGGAAAAGAAGGCAGACCTCTCGAAGAATGAGGGTATCAGGAAAGATGAGACAAAGCCAATTAAGGCGGGAAATTGAAAGACTCCCTAGCCCTCGGATACCCTAATACAGTCTGGGTCGGAAGAGAACAAGAGTTGACCAAGGGAGGCCGACAGGAAAGAGAACTGAAATGAGCCCGGCACCAGGAAGTAGAAGCGATGCCAGACCCAGCTGGGGTTCCGTGGTCGCCAACCCACGTCCCACAAGTTGTGATACCCTGGGGGGGGGGTCAGTTGTGAGAATAGCTTGCTGATTCATCGCGAGGTGACTTGAGAGTACTTTCCAAAGCCCGCCGTGTTATCTCCTGCTGTCTATGCTGATGCCAGCACAGGGCCGTTGCGAAACAGTGAGTGATTCCCGGTCAATCTGTATAGGACGGGGAACCCCGAACGTGTGTCATCAATTTTCGTCATAATCTGCGATCATCTCAGGTTCGTGCAGCTTGGACCTATATTCTTTGTCTTTGCCGAGCAGTACGCTCTTTCACTAGACGCATCCAGTACAGGCTTAAGCCAGAAAATAAGGTTGAGACTTTGGAAGACATCGAAGCTAGACACCTGAATTACCTATATCAGTTTTAAAATAACACCATGTTCGTTTAGTAGTAATTTTTTCATTACCTTATTATTATCATCATAAGTGCAAATGACCAAGATGTTACGCGCATCATACCAATAATCACCGCCGCATAAAATCTTTCTCGACTGTGATTTTTAAAATATTTATTTTTGGTTGGTTGGTTCTTAAGTTTAGGGGCTGCGACAACGCGGTCATGTAGCCCCGTGTACTTTGGGTGTGTGTAGAATCTGTCTGATAACCGGTGTTAATTGTGATGACTGTATTAGTGTGTGTTATCTGTTTTTTAATTTAAGTACAAACTGCAACTTAGAATTCTTCAAATAGTTCGTACTTTTGCCGCCAAGCGCCACCGTCAACGACTACTAGGCCAAGTTCGGAACTTAGCTACTAGACGCCACTGCAGTCGGCTCTTGGCAACGGATGTAGACATCTATGAGCGTTGTTTACCTATCCAATTTAGCTTCACACAGGTGTAATTAGTGCAAGGTTCTTTAACATGCCATAAATCTGACATGGGACCGCCGGCTTTACTTCCCCTCCGAAGAAATGCATACTGACGGATTTTTAACGCTCTTAAAATATCCGACGTCTTCGGCCGGGTTTGAACCCCCTATCTTGGGCATAGAAACTCAGCATGCTACCAAATACGCCACCGTAGCCGCCATATAGTTATTTTTATTACAGTACATTGTGTACATTATACGTTGAAGTGTCAATTCAATACCGGTAGTAGATTCCCTTATCATCCTCATCATAAGAGCAAATGACCTACAGTAGATGTTACGCCCATTACACCATTAATCACCACACACAATAAGACTTCCTCGCCTGTGAATTTTGAAATATGTATTTCTATTACGGTAGTTTGTAAGTTTGACGTGTCAATTCAACAGTAGTTTTTATTATCATCCTTATCAAAAGGGCAAATGACCTAGATATTACTCCCTCATTGTCTTTGGGGGCAAATGACTTAGATTTTATGTCCATTATATTTCTAAGGAGACCTTAAAACATTATCATCATTCCACCGGGCGAAGCCGGGTACTACTGCTAGTTAAAAATATTAATAAAATATTTTAAATGACAAAATGATTAAATGCATTTTAACTAATCAGTGGCATTAAATTTAAAATTCAATTTAAATTAACACTATATTACTCATAATGTATATACCATATTCTTATAGTAGCAATTGCAGAACAGCGAGGTCATTTGCCCCGTGTCTTAATATGGCTTTTAAAATACTGTATTTATATAAACTGATGCTCAGAAGGAGGTGTTATGGGACAGTCTTGATGCCTACCTACAGACGATTCCCCCGAATGAGTGCATTCTTCTAGGAGGAGATCTGAATGGCCATGTTAGCTCACACAGAACTGGATATGTACGCTGACATGGAGGACACAGATATGGTGTAAGGGATGATGATGGATATTGCATTCTGGATTTTGCAGAGGCCCATGATCTAGCTGTGACCGACACTTACTTCATAGAAAGACCGAGGCACTTAACTCACCAGTGGTGGACACGCAACACAGATTGATTACCGGATGGTGTGACGACGGGATCTAAAGCTGGTGATTGACATTTAAGTGATTCCCTATGATAGCATTGTTCCCCAACACCGTTTGCTTGTACTAGATTTTCGAGCAACCAAGACTAACCACGTCAGGTCCCCAAATACTAGACCCACACGGATCAAATGGTGGAAATTGAAAGCGCATAAAAATGAGATGAAAACAGCTTTGGCCAACTTCTCAGCCAATATCGCTAATCAAACTGCGGAAGAAATGTGGAATGTCGCAATGCAGAGGATCCATCTTGCTACTGAGGAGACCGTAGGGAAAACGAAGCCAGGTTGCAAATTTATTGACAAGGAGACATGGTGGTGGAATGATGATATTCAACGATTGCTTGAAGAGAAGTGGTGGAATGATGATATTCAACGATTGCTTGAAGAGAAGAAGTTTGGTTATAAGACTTGGTGGTGCACACAACTCGATGCAGACCTTGACCGGTAGTGATCACTCAAACGAGAAACCAAGAGAGAAGTGGCAGCTGCTAAAAATGATCACTACCAAGATCTGTATGACCTTCTCGACAAGCCAGGAGGTGCAACAAATGTGTACCATCTTGGCATGTGCCGTAATCCTGCATACCGAGACATCGGATGTGTCATGAATATTAAAGGAACTGACAACATGATCCTTAGAGAACCGCCATCTATCCTTCAAAGATGGACTAGCTACTATGATGGCATTTGCAATGAAGAATTCCCACATCCACCACTATTAAGCCCTCAGCCCACCCACGGGCCGGTGACAGAGATAACAGTAGAAGAAATGACGGTGGTCATCAAGAAGATGAAAAGTGGCAAGGCAACTTGTCCAGATGATATACCTGCAGAAATCTGGAAACTACTGGGAGAGCAGGGAGCAGAATTTCTTACTTCCTTATTCAACAAAATTGTAACCACAAATAAGCCTCCACAAATATGGACCACAAGCACAACCGTGCCCATATGGAATGAAAAAGGAAATGTCACTGAATGCAACAACTACAGGCCAATACGTCTCCTTATTCACACCATGAAAATCTTTGAAAGGGTACTGGATAGTACTGTAGGCTCCGAGCAATAGTCTCTATATCCCCTAACCAGTGTGGGTTTGTCAAGAGCTCTGGTACTACGGATGCAACCCACGCTGCACATTTGATGCTGGAGAAGCTCTCAGAAAAACGAAGGACTGTACACATAGCATTCTTAGACCTAGAGAAGCCTACGATAGGGTTCCAAATGATCTGATCTGGCAGGCTCTACAGTTCCACGGAGTATCAGAAATGTACGTGAGTTGGATCCAACTTCACTATCGAAATGCATCTAGTGTAGTCCAGTGTCTGGAATCTCTCCACCCTTCAAAATCACTGTTGGCGTTCATCAGGGCTCAGCCCTCTCTCCATTATTGCTCATTCTTTGCATGGACACAATAACGGCCAACATACACTTCCCTCATCCCTGGACGCTTCTGTATGGACGTGATACTCACTCGAGTTACCCGCCCGGAACTCCAAAAACAGACGCAAACTTGGAAAGAGAGGCTAACAGAGAATGGCATACGTCTTAACCTTCAAAAGTCGTTATTATCTGGAAAGTGGTCCTGAAACCAGTGGTACCATCAGCATTGATGACCAGAATTTGGAGAAAACCACAGAGTTCAAAAAAATACCTTGGGTCTGTAATTACATCTTCGAATGATTCCACCCTGGACACCCGGATGAGAGTCAATGCAGCATGGCTAAAGTCACTGGTGTCCTTGTGATAAAAAAAAAAGATTCCTGTTCACCTGAAGGCAAATATGTATAAAACAGTAGTGCGCCCAACAGCCCTGTACGGGATAGAATGCCGACCTTTGACAAGAAAACAGGAACAGGTTCTCCACACGATGGAGATGAGGATGCCGGGATGATCCTTTGGTTTAACTCGTTACGACCCTGTACCAAATGAAATCGTGCGTAAAAGACTTTGTGTAGCCCCAATTGTGGAGAAAGCAAGATAGGGCCGACTCCGGTGGTATGGTCACGTCATGCGGAAAGACAACAATTCGGTGGTCAAAACAGCACTCCAACTCAATCTTGATGGACGTTGACCCCGTGGTAGACCGCTCAAGTGGTGGATGGACAACCTCAGAGACGACATGAGGGATGTGAATCTCACTCCTGAAGACGTCCACAACAGAGCCTTGTGGAAGAGACATAGCAGAAGAGCAGACCCCATGTGAATGGGATAAATGCTAGGAAATAAGAAGAAGCAGAAGAATAAGAAGATATAAACTGGGCAATACTTAATATAATTCATTTCATAATCTTTGTCATAGAAAGCTGTGAAGCCATTTTTCAGTATTGCCTATAAACAATCAAGTGATAACTTTTCAGCTGGTCGATATGTGCTTGTGCCCAATGAAATTAGGTGGGAGACATAAAATACTTCCTGAAAAAGGAAATAATACGTGATAAATTATTATGCACTAGAACACTGGTGGGGTTAAAAGGATGACGTGTTTTGTTCATTAAGCGAACATATTCAAATCTGTTATTAAGTCTTAGTGTATAATACTGACTAGAGTGATTAGCGATATGGTTGAATTTATTTTAGTTATGGAGTTTATAACTTGTCAGTGAAATTAAATTTGATCCATTGTGGATTAAGTGTTGAGTGTTGGATATGTAGGTCTTATCAATTACTTGCACACGCACTTCTAACTATTGGAATATAATTAGAGTACTTATCTTACATCAGCCCTACAGAAAACCAGAGGAGACAGGGTCAGGAATAAATATGTAAGGAGACACATTTTAATTTAATTGGTATTCTGCCCGAAGGCAGGTCCGAGTATTGACAGGGCGGAATTGATTGCTATTTGCTTTATAATCATAATTAGTCAATACGGGAAAAAATGTACGACTCTCAGAGTCTAAAATATAATAAAACAGGCCAAGCTAACTGCGCTAAAAAGCGCGATATATGTATAAAGATATGAAAATTAAATTGGCCAGCACTGTTAAGGACATTGCCGTTTTAAAGAAATGTAGAACACATAACTTAATGCCGTCACATTTTAAATCTTACCAAAAAAAGAGGTCCATTAAACAAATACGAAGCCAGAACACAGAGAATAATTAATAGTAGAATCTTTCAAAGATAAATTAAATTTCTACCTAGGTATATATCAAGGAAAACACTTTAAACAACAAACTTTATCGAGCACATTTAGAGGCTTCCAACCTATCTAGCAAGAAGGATTGGGACAGGTATTCTTTCACTGTAAACCAAATCTTATTCACTAAAATTAATAAGAAAGTACAATCTTTAGACAACAAATTTAGAAATTTGCAAACAAAACTTTAAAAAGTTAGAGATGTAAATGGTCAAGTAAACAACCGTCAGTATACCCCAGTGCAATTTTCATTACCTGTTAAAATGTATCTAGTGTTCCATTTGACAACAGTGAGCTCGAAAATGTAGGTAAGGGACCCAAACACAACTGGGAATGTGACCTCAATAATAGAACGCTAATCACTTTAGTCACCAATGCAGAAACAGCTATACGCAAGCTTCCTGTCGACAAACAAAAGGAAGTCAGGTTCGCAAACAATAAAGAAGTCCAAAAAATCTTCAATACAAACAAAAAATGCAAAATGAATTCGAATCAAAATAAACTAAAAAAGAAAATAAATGGTAGCGATGTAATTGTCACCAAAGCGGAGAAGGGTATCACTGTCGTGCTACCGGATAAGGAGGTCTATATCAATAACACCTGCAAATTCCTCAGCAGCTCAAGCTTTGAAGAAGTTAAAGACCCCACCCAATCCATCCAGAGAAAATTGAAACATATTTTGAAAAGCTCCATGTTTACAATCAACGAAAAACAAACTAGCAAATTAATTAATATCAACCCTGGACTACCGACTTTGAGAGCCCTGCTCAAAATTCATAAAGAGGGAATTCCAAAAAGACCAGTTATTAACTTCAGAAACAGCCCCCTTTACAAAACCGCTAAATTCTGTCAGCAGTTCCTTGAAAGGCGTTACACTTTCAAAGCGAATACATTGCTTAAAAATACTCTCCATTTCTGCGAGGCACTATGAAGCGGACCTTGTCGAACAAACACTCAATGCACAGCGTTCACGTGAAAGATATGTACACAAACATCCCTATTGTACCATCCCTCAAGGTCATCAAACAAAATGCAATCAAAGCCTGCTGCTTTTCCTAATTTTGTTTCCTTCAGAACATGAGACACTTCCAAGACAGAGATGTCTTCTGAAAACCAAGTGTTTGTTTCTGCTCTAGATAGGTTGATCTTCAACTCTTTTAGGATTTGTCTTGTTTCATTATTGTTTCTGTCTTTTGATGTTCTGGCTAAGCCAACAATTCTCCTTGCTACCTGTTCGGGCTTTATATTTGAGGTCTTGCTACAGTAGTTTGGAGTACTACTGCCCAGCTTCCTAAGTAGGGACCATGCTTTTCTGCTGGAATGTTGGAAGTTCATGCTATATGTCAAAGTATCCCATTTCTCCTTCCTGGCAGAGTCTAAGCAGTGTAATAACTCATCAGCGATCTCCGTCTGATTGCTGAGTTGATATTCTTCATATAGCTCATTACACTTTGCACTCCATCCTGGAATATACTCTTTCCTAAATACTCTGGGAATGTGCTTCTTTGCTATAGCACATATCAGTCCAGTAAAACGTGTATTATGTTCAAGAACAGGTGGTATCCATTGGATATTGTGTTCCATCTCACTGGTGAAAGAATCCCAATTCGCTTTTTTAAAGTTCCATCTAGGGACAGGATTTGATCTTATAATTGGGACTTCAATGCCAATTTTTAAAAGAACTGGTCTGTGCTGGCTTCGTGGGAAATTGTCTAATACTTTTCTTCTGCACGGGAGCAGTCTACCTAGTGCATCCTTGGAAACAAAACAAAGGACTGGGTTATAATCCTGATTCCATCTAGCTGAATGAAAGATACCCTTTTCTTTAGCATCATACATAAGAAAAACATCTTCAGCCTCTACCCATTCTACTGTAATACACTATCACCATCTGAATTGGAATCTTTGTATCCCAGAGCATATGATGGCTGTTGAAATCTCCCAGGATGACAGTAGGGTGCTGTACGTTCTGGATGATTCCGTTAACCCAGGGTTCGGTAGGTGGTTTATAAATGTTAATAATCTCCATGCCACAAATCCTGGTTTTGATAATGAACATATTATTATCAGAGTTTGTACTTAGGACTTCCACCTGTTCGATGTTGTACTTAGCATAAGTTGCTGTGCCATAGCTCTTATGGGAGGTAGCTGAAATAAGGCTGTATCCTGGTAACTTGGATCTAGACAGGAGTTGGTTTAGATATTCACAATGAGTTTCCTGTAAGAGTACAACATCCACCTGATTGTCATTCAGCACTCTTATAAGTACATCGCTTACCCATTTGCTAATGCCCTCAATATTTAACTGCAGTATCGTCAGTGAATGTCCTAGTTCCTTTGTTGTCATTTGGCTCCATGAAGAACCGTTTGTGGTCATGATTGCAATTGTGTTGTATCCTCAAATTGCTGGGATATCCGCAAGAAAATTCTTTTGGTCCAGAAGCCAATGTTGTTGCTTATTTAGCACCACCCGGGGGACACGAGTAGAGCACTTTAAGGTTACACCTACGGACGTAAGACCCTCTTCAAATACATCATGTAACTGTTATACAACCTGTGACAATAAAGTTCGGTGAATAGTCCTATACTATCAATATAGACGAACAATGCACGACAGTGACCCTATTTTCCTTCGAAATAGTCCCCTCCCGTAACTATGCAATGCTGAGATCGGCGATACATGTCCTGGAAACATTGCAAGAAGGCATCCTTTGGGATGGTGTTCAAGAGGCTCGTCACGTGACCGAAACATTGGTGAATGGGTCTATATTACGAACGGATTGTTGGCTTACCTGAAACAGCAGTTACTGTCCTTCGAAGTAATCCCCGTGGATGGTTATGCACTTCTGAGAATGTCTGTACAAGTCCTGGAAATTATTTAGGGATAGCCTTCAGTTGGGTCGTCACATTACGTTGGATGTCTGAAATGGTCGAAAACCTCTGGCCCTTCAGGGCTTTTCGGTGACCCTGGACCTGGACCCCGTGGGTAGATTATTACCTGAGGAATAACCCACCCACCAAGGGAAGATGATTGAGAGAAGGAAGTAGATTTTGGATTGGAGAAAAAGGATAGAAAAATAGGAGGAGAGTCCCACAAAAGTTATGAATTTGACTTTCAATACATTTAGAAGCGGTTGCCACCGCAAGTCCGTGCTCGGATACCTAAAGTGGGTACGAGCTTGGTCGAAGCTGACGGGAACCGCAGCTAAGACTTGGGCAGTTTGCCAGAGAAAGGCTTTAGTGTATTTCCTTCCAAGCACGAATAAAAGTACTATAGGGAAGGGTGATGGTCTGGCCAGACAGATAGTAAAAGCTTTATTGAGTACTAGCAGTAGTACCCGGCTTCGCCCGGTGGAATGATGATAATGTTTAAGGTCTCCTTAGAAATATAATGGACTTAAAATCTAAGTCATTTGCCCCCAAAGACAATGAGGGAGTAATATCTAGGTCATTTGCCCTTTTGATAAGGATGATAATAAAAACTACTGTTGAATTGACACGTCAAACTTACAAACTACCGTAATAGAAATACATATTTCAAAATTCACAGGCGAGGAAGACTTATTGTGTGGGGTGATTAATGGTGTAATGGGCGTAACATCTACTGTAGGTCATTTGCTCTTACGATGAGGATGATAAGGGAAACTACTACCGGTATTGAATTGACACTTCAACGTATAATGTACACAATGTACTGTAATAAAAATAACTATATGGCGGCTTCGGTGGCTTATTTGGTAGCATGCTGAGCTTCTATGCCCAAGATAGCGGGTTCAAACCCGGCCGAAGCCGTCGGATATTTTAAGAGCGTTAAAAATCAGTCAGTATGCCTTTCTTCGGAGGGGAAGTAAAGCCGGCGGTCCCATGTCAGATTTATGGCATGTTATTGAACCTTCCAATAATTACACCTGTGTGAAGCTAAATTGGATAGGTAAACAACGCTCATAGATGTCTACGTCCGTTGCCAAGAGCCGACTGCAGTGGCGTCTAGTAGCTAAGTTCCGAACTTGGCCTAGTAGTCGTTGACGGTGGCGCTTGGCGGCAAAAGTACGAACTATTTGAAGAATTCTAAGTTGCAGTTTGTACTTAAATTGAAAAACAGATAACACACACTAATACAGTCATCACAATTAACACCGGTTATCAGACAGATTCTACACACACCCAAAGTACACGGGGCTACATGACCGCGTTATCGCAGCCCCTAAACTTGAGGAACCAACCAACCAAAAATAAATATTTTAAAAATCACAGTCGAGAAAGACTTTATGCGGCGGTGATTATTGGTATGATGCGCGTAACATCTAGGTCATTTGCACTTATGATGATAATAATAAGGTAATGAAAAAATTACTACTAAACGAACATGGTGTTATTTTAAAACTGATATAGGTAATTCAGGTGTCTAGCTTCGATGTCTTCCAAAGTCTCAACCTTATTTTCTGGCTTAGGCCTGTACTGGATGCGTCTAGTGAAAGAGCGTACTGCTCGGCAAAGACAAAGAATATAAGTCCAAGCTGCACGAACCTGAGATGATCGCAGATGATGACGAAATATGATGACACACGTTCGGGGTTCCCCGTCCTATACAGATTGACCGGGAATCACTCACTGTTTCGCAACGACCCTGTGCTGGCATCAGCATAGACAGCAGGAGATAACACGGCGGGCTCTGGAAAGTACTCTCAAGTCACCTCACTATGAATCAGCAAGCTATTCTCACAACTGACCCCCCCCCAGGGTCTCACAACTTGTGGGACGTGGGTTGGCGACCACGGAACCCCAGCTGAGTCTGGCATCGCTTCTACTTCCTGGTGCCGGGCTCATTTCAGTTCTCTTTCCTGTCGGCCTCCCTTGGTCAACTCTTGTTCTCTTCCGACCCAGACTGTATTAGGGTATCCGAGGGCTAGGGAGTCTTTCAATTTCCCGCCTTAATTGGCTTTGTCTCATCTTTCCTGATACCCTCATTCTTCGAGGGGTCTGCCTTCTTTTCCATTTCATAATATCTCCTGTCTTCTGCTCAAGGCCCTCAAAGAGGCAGGGTGTGTGTAGACCCACCACTTCTGGTACACCCTCAAGGGCTCATGATTGGTGAGTTAGGAAGCTGGCAACCCCGAGGAATTCCTGAGCTACATGCAGGGAATGGAGTGGTATGTCAGAAATTTCAAGTGGACAGTGTTACGCATCGGGTTCCAAAGGGTAAGTATACACACTTTGTTTTCGATCGGTGAACGATGTAGATTTGTACCAAAGGGCCTTAATGCGGGAAATGGAGTGGTCTGTCCGAAATTTCGAGTGGACAGTGTTACTCGTCGAGTTCCAAACGGTAATTATGTAAAATCTGGTTGAGATCGGTGAAACGGTGTAGTTTTGTGCCAAGGGCCAAAATGCAGGGAATGGAGTGGCCTGTCCAAATTTTAAAGTGGACAGTGTTACTCATCGGGTTCCAAACGGTAAGTATACACATTTTGTTTTCGATCGGTGAACGATGTAGATTTGTGCCAAAGGGCCTAAATGCGTGGAATGGAGTGGTCTGTCCGAAATTTCGAGTGGACAGTGTTACTCGTCGAGTTCCAAAGGGTAATTATGTAAAATCTGGTTGAGATCGGTGAAACGGTGTAGTTTTCTGCCAAAGGGCCAAAATGCAGGGAATAGTGTGGTCTGTCCGAAATTTAAAGTGAACAGTGTTACTTGTCGGGTTCTACGGGTAAGTATATAAAATTGGGGCAAATCGGTGAAACGGTGTAGATTTGTGCCAAACAGCCTAAATGCAAGGGATGGAGTGGCCTCGCCGCAATTTCAAGTAGACAGTGTTAGTCGCAGTGTTCCAAAGGGTAAATATACAAATTTTGGTTGAGATCGGTGAAACGGTGTAGATTTGGGACAAAGGGCCTAAATGCAGGGAATGGAGTGGTCTGTCCGCAATTTCAAGCAGACAGTGTTACTCGCTGGGTACCAAAGGGTAAGTTTACGAATATTGGATCTGATCGGTGAAACGGTGTAGATTTGTGCCAAAGTGCCTAAATGCAGGGAATGGGGTGGTCTGTCCGAAATTTTAAGTGGACAGTGTTACTCGCAGGGTTCCAAAGTGTAAGTATACAAAGTTTGGTTCAGATCGGTGGAGGGTGTAGATTTGTGCCAAAGGGCCTAAATGCATGGGATGGAGTAGCCTCTCCGCAATTTCAAGCAGACAGTGTTAATCGCAGTCTTCCAAAGGGTAAATATACACATTTTGGTTGAGATCGGTGGAACGGTGTAGATTTGGGCCAAAGGGCCTAAATGCAGGGAATGGAGTGGTCTGTCCGCAATTTCAAGCAGACAGTGTTACTCGCAGGGTTCCAAACGGTAAGTATACACATTTTGGTTGAGATCGGTGAAACGGTGTAGATTTGTGCAAAAAGGGCCTAAATGCAGGGAATGGCGTGGTCTGTCCGAAATTTCAAGCAGACAGTATTAGTCGCAGTGTTCCATAGGGTAAGAATACGAATTTTGGTTCTGATCGGTGAAACGGTGTAGATTTGGACCAAAGGGCCTAAATGCAAGGAATGGGGTGGTCTGTCCGAAATTTTAAGTGGTCAGTGGTACTCGCAGGGTTCCAAAGGGTAAATATACAAATTTTGGTTGAGATCGGTGAAACGGTGTGGATTTGGACCAAAGGGCCTAAATGCAGGGAATGGGGTGGTCTGTCCGAAATTTCAAGTGGACAGTGTTACTCGCAGGGTTCCAAAGGTTAAATATACAACTTTTGGTTCAGATCGGTGAAACGGTGTAGATTTGTGCAAAAGGGCCTAAATGCAGGGCATGGGGTGGTCTGTCCGAAATTTAATGTTGACGGGGTTACCCGCAGGGTTCCAAAGGATAAGTATACAAATTTTGGTTCAGATCGGTGAAACGGTGTAGATTTGTATACATAACAGACAGACAGACAGACAGACAGACAGACAGACAGACAAACTTTGTGCTTTATATATATAGATGAATGAGGGCATAAACCTAGGAAGAGCTAGGAAAGCCAGGATCCTGCCTAACTGTAGTATCAGAGAAATGATGAATCCAAAAACAAATATTTAATTTATTTAACAATTTAAAGAAGTTAATATTTTTGACAATTAAATATTTTGCAATCTTGTTAACAATTTGGGGTCGCAGACCTCCAACAACATTCAGAAATTGCTCCAGGCAAATAACAATTCTGAAGGTTTTAAACCTAGTACTAAAACCTTGATAAGATTTTAAAAAGGGCAATGAAATAATTAAAGTTTAAACATTAAATTGAGTACAAGGAGTGTACTATAAGAAATTTCTGAAAGAACATTCTAGAGAGAATAACAAGTTCGAAAATAACAACAAGGTAAACATAAAGCAAAAAATAGAAGTTACTACAACTTCTTATATTTAAACAGAATTACTTTATGAGAATTATACAAAAGAGGACAGGTCACTTACTGTGAAACCTGAAGAGGTAATCAAAAAGAAGGTTCTAGACTTCCTATGTTTAATTAGAAATCACGAGCCAAATGGGGCAGTTTACATTTCGTGAGACCTAAAAATAACTCACTCAAGAGTTGAAAGAATTGTTTTCCCTGATTATAGGAAAGGAACAATGTGATTTGAAACTTGTATCACACAAGCAATTATGCAGAATTTAATTAATGTTAAACTAGCAAAGTTGGAAGGGCACCTCGTGAGTGACACCTTATAGAAAGTTACAATTTTATTAATAATGGTGGTTAGTAGAAGGTTGAGGAAAGGTCATTGGGATATAGGATCAATGTTCATGGCCGTATTTAATATAAACGGACGATCGCGACGCGGTAGAAAAGTGGAACAAGCACTGATTATCACTATAGTCTGTAAAGATGGATGCAAAGTTCACTATAGAAACACTGAAGTTTATGAGAAAGAAAGTTATTGCAATTATGGAAATAACTGATTGCACTATATAGGTGAGAGTCTATTTCTTGAAAAAGTTGTGATTTACAATTAAATGCGTCATAGAATGTTCCAACGGGGGAAGAAAGTTCGCTATTGCAGTAATTTAAGGAAGATTCCTCATTTTTACTAGTATTTTCACAAGTGCGTGAACAATACTTGACGGCAAGACTCGCAGATAGAGTACAAGATCTCGAAGGTTCCAGAACGACCTTAGCAGAAAATGGGGCTAATGAAAATCCAACGGAGGAACTAGCTTTATAATTATAGACAGCGGGTATTTAGATAATATCCCACGTGGTAAGAAGATTTCTCATTTGAATAGCTTAAGAAAATCTCTTTTTTAGTAAGGTTGGCTTATACAAGCAAAAGCTCAACATGGCAAATCCCGCGAAGAATGATTGCCGCCCCACAAGTAATCTCACGCTGTCTATAAAATAATCAATAAAAGCATGTAGATAAAATTGATGAAGATGAGGTTAAAACCTTTAAAATGGTACTTATCTTGATTTCATGTTGAAGTCGAAGTTTCCGTTGATGACTACCTAGCCAACATGGCGTAGAAGAGTGTGTGCCTCTTGGTTTGAGGAAGCTAGCTCGAGTGGAGCTTTGACTGATTGAGTCAACTGCCGACTGAGAAGTGAGACCTGCTCAACGGAGCACGGAGAGACCAAGGAAGGGGAAAAGAGTGGGGGGTAGGAGACAAAAGGTGAACATATAAGTATTGCCAATATTGTAACAAAAAAATGATCTCTTGCTGAGCTGGTCTTCAAAGAGTTGATAACAGTTGATACTAGCACAGTATGGTGATTAAAGAAGTGGACGTAGTCCTCTTGCTCAAGGAGAAAATAGCTGGCGATGGTAACAGGATCTGGTAGCCAAATGGATATGGAATTCCTCTTGCGCGAGGAAGAGTTGAAGAGCTTCAGAGATTCGTTGTTATATGACGCTAGGTGGGTCATAGAATATATATCTGGAACAGACTCATACAAAATATAAGCGACCTGAACCCCTAAGAGAGAACAGAAGATCACTGTTGGTGTCTGACAAAGAGGAAGGAAAGAACATGCAAAAACATTGAAAAATATAATCTCAGGTACCGTGTATTCCAAGAATGCACCATACTGGGAGGGGCAGACACCAACAGGGAACAAGAAAAACAAGTAAACATTTGAAGGTAATGGAGAGATCAAAGACAGAGGTCTTGTGATCGGACCATTAATAGTTAGACTCTGACTACCCTGACTCTCCTATCTCTTCCAGGGTAACACTCGGTCACTTTTCCAAAAGGCCAGACTAGGGGGGGGGGGGGGTGAAACATCCCTAACTAAGACCAAGTCTCCCACTTGAATGTCGGGACTGGAAAGAAACCACTTCTGCCTCCGTTGCAAGGAAGTTAAATATTCCAAGTTCCATCTCTTCCAAAAGGAATTACGGAGGGCTTCAAGTTTACGCCAAACAATAGGTAAATCAGAATCCCTGAAAGAATTAGGAAGGGGAGGATGGGCAGAGAGAGAAGTGCGTGTAAGGAAGCGACCAGGTGTAAGTGGAAGGAGGTCATCAGGGTCATTAGAAAGCGGAGTTAAAAGGCGAGAATTAACGACACTTTCAATCACGAAATAGCTGGAAGCTGAGAGAAATAAAGCACTAGTAAAGATTACGATACAATGCAAAAGGAGAATTAACAAGTTTAAACAAAGCGTATAGAAACAAGTACATCTATTCAGGACAAGAATATACCAAATAAACAAAGAAACTATGCGAGTAGAAAGCAAGAACGCCATAGGTAACAACCTAGTAGCCATAAACAATGACCTTAAGTCATAATAAGCATCAAAGGGGTTACTCAGAAAAATACTTAAGTCAGCGAGAAACGTGACATAACAAGTATAAATGCAAAAACTCATCGAATGTAACGACGAGAAAAAGTAAGTTTGTTCATCAATGAACAATAAGATTTCAAAATATGTAAGCAAAGTGAAATACATGAGCGCGTGAGAAATACGCAACGAAGTTTTGAAGCAAGAATCGAAACAATTGTAAGATACGAGCGTGAGTAAGTGAGAGACGTAAACAAGCACGGCCTTGACACACATAGTACAACGAGATAAGGCATATAAATAGCTGAAAGAGTCCTTAACTGGAACAAGTTTATTTTGGGAAGTAGGTGAACGGCTTCTGTACTTGCAGTAGCGGCTCGCCAGACAATGGTTGGCAATCAGCCAAAGTTGAGATAAGAGAAACTTGCTTTGACCTTTGGCAATCGTACAGGAAATAAACAACAACTTGGCGTTATCCAGGCTTGTATACAAACAAGTTTGAAAAACAAGCAGTTCAAAGTACACAAACACTAGTTGAATCAGCTGTGACTTAAAGCAGATATTCAGGTTGTAAGGCATGCAGTCAATCGTAACTTGGACGTGAAAAAACAATTTAAAGCCATATGAAATAAAGTAGGAAATCAATTTCGCATGATTTTGAGGATCACGAAATCGGACAATTTTCAACAGAAAGAAGCTTAATTCTTCCGAACAGAGAAGAAAAGCTGGGACATTGAGAAGGAAGTTATGCATAAGAATAGTTATTCTAGTTGCTATAGAATTCAGATTTTCAAGCGGTTTCAAAAGCGACTTCCAATTGTGAGGAAGGAGGGAGGAGCCGACCGTGGCCATCCTTCTAAATAAGGAAAGAAGTGAAACATGGCTTACAGCAAAGTGATGGTGACTGATAGCCATGGTTTTACACAAGGGGAAGATAGTTTTCGAGAAAGAGTTTAAGCAATTAACTGCTATAAAAAATGACATAAGAAGGTAGATGAAGTAACACAAAGCAAGGCGAACTTGAATGGCCATCTGGTGCGGGAAGAAGGAAAAACCATTTAAACAACTTACAGAGGTAGCGCAGTTGTTCACGATAAGACATCGTTTCGACAAGTGTTTTTCAAAATTATTGAGATCTGAAACATGAGCGTTCTCTTTTTCAGAAATGAGATTTATGTCAGCTGTGACGAAATGACATTGCGCTTTGGTTTGAAGACTGGGTTGTTGGATTTCACCAGTAATAACCCAACCAAAATCGGTGTCTCTAGCGACCACGGTTGAAGATAACTTGCGTGTTTGTTTGCGAATGCAATTCCAAAAAACATTGGCACTGAAAAGTACATCAATGGTACCTTGAGCATTAAACTGAGAATCAGCTAACCTTAAGTGCGAGGGAATGTTTAAACCGGAAGTATTAATAGAGTGACTTGGAGTGTCCTTGCCAATACTGGTAAGAATGAGACAGTTTAAATTAAGATTGGTGTTTCTTTGGCAAACGTCTCTGATTTTCAATTTTGAAGACTGCAAAACTTGAGTTTTCAAATTGTCAATGCCGGTCACATTGATAGAAGTAGGCGATGACGAAAGACCTAGTTTTTTAATCAACGATTGCGAAACAAAGTTATGAGTTGAAGCGGAATCGAGAAGACCACGGGTTCGAAACCAATTTCCAAATTTATCTTGGATTTCGAATTGTACAGTGGTCAAAAGGGTTTGCGCACTATGAAAAGTTTCGGCGTTGGAAATGCAGGAAGAAGCATTAGTTTGTTCGGAGCTGCTCTGCATGGAGCTTGAAGAGGCGGGTGCTGATGACCTCGATTTGTCATGAACGTGCAATAAAGAATGATGCGGTTTTTTGCAATGAAAACAGAGATTAGATGACGAGCAGTTTGAAGAAGAATGCTTAGGTGACAAGCAATTGAAACAATGTTTGCTATTCAAGACAAACTTCCTTCGATCTTCGACAGACAATTCTTTAAAGGATTTGCACGAATACAATGTGTGAAGCTTTTTACAGAGCGTGCATTTTAACGATTTGTTGAGCGGCCTGATATCTTCTCTTACATGATTGAAAGAAGAACGGGTTTGCTTGTTCTCGACAGATGGGGGCTGATGTCCCTTTGAAGAAGCAAGTTTTTTTTTTCAAAAATTTGACACTGAGGATTCGTTTCGACCTTTTCGCACTGAAATGCTAGTGCTGTAAGGACTTGGCATCGGCTGTTAAGAAACGAGATTAAGTGTTCGAAGGAAAATTCTTCCTTGCGAGCGAGTTCAATTTCCCAAGCCTTTAAAGTTGAAAAATCGAATCTTGGTGTAGCCAGATGAATGAGTATGGTGTCCCATGTTTGGACAGGCTGCTTGAGTTGGTATAATGCTCTGACATTCAACTGTATAGAATCTAAGAGGTCTCTTAAAGAGGTGACGTCATTAGGTTTGACGGCTGGCAAGTTGAAAAGACAACGTATGTGGCGAGCTACACTCAAACGTAAATTGCCATATCTCTCTTTAAGGAGATTAAAGGCGATGTGGTAGTTGTCTGCGCTTAAAGGCAGTGACTCCACTAAGGCTAAGGCCTCACATTCCAAAGAAGTACGGAGGAAGTAAAATTTATGTATGTCTGGGATCTCGATATTTTCATGAATTAGGGAGCAGTAAAGTTCGTAAAAAGAATACCATTCACCTTCCTTGCCTGAGAAGTGCGGTAGGCTTATCTTAGGAAGTAACGGTTTCGGTTTGTTCTTGTGAACTGAAGCGGGTGCGAACTGGGCCGGATTGATGACCCTAGTGTCCGGTTCTGAGATATTGCGGATCAATTGGTGGGCCTTGGCAATCCCTTCAAAGTACAAGGGTTCGACCTCGTCCCGATCCGATTGAAGTTCTGGGCAAGCGGATTCAATCTTGGTTTGAATTTGATCATAATAATCATAAGACCGTTCGTACAACTTAAGGCGATGTGTCAAGATGTCTAAATCACACTCGGCGGGATTTAACTTGTTGATAAAATTTCTGAATCTAGTGAGTTGCCCTTTATAGGAAGAACGTCTGGCAATGAGAGTTTCATCTTTCTCAGTAGGAGCCATGATAAAGAGAATAAATTGAAATACAACTCACGAAACTGTAGAACCTTGGAGATGCTGTCAAGCTGGCAGCAGCAAATGGTTATAAAGAACAGGACACCCCAAAGGAGACAGGAGCGGCCTCTTTCCCGTTCACAGGCTTTGCATGATGTAGTTATAACTGAAAAATCCAAAGCAGATATTAATAATTTGCAAAGTATTGTCAACTGACACTTGACAAACAATAGAAATAAAAAATGGACTCTCCCGGGTTTCTGGTACCAATTTTTTGGGTAGATTATTACCTGAGGAATAACCCACCCACCAAGGGAAGATGATTGAGAGAAGGAAGTAGATTTTGGATTGGAGAAAAAGGATAGAAAAATAGGAGGAGAGTCCCACAAAAGTTATGAATTTGACTTTCAATACATTTAGAAGCGGTTGCCACCGCAAGTCCGTGCTCGGATACCTAAAGTGGGTACGAGCTTGGTCGAAGCTGACGGGAACCGCAGCTAAGACTTGGGCAGTTTGCCAGAGAAAGGCTTTAGTGTATTTCCTTCCAAGCACGAATAAAAGTACTATAGGGAAGGGTGATGGTCTGGCCAGACAGATAGTAAAAGCTTTATTGAGTATGAATGAGGGCATAAACCTAGGAAGAGCTAGGAAAGCCAGGATCCTGCCTAACTGTAGTATCAGAGAAATGATGAATCCAAAAACAAATATTTAATTTATTTAACAATTTAAAGAAGTTAATATTTTTGACAATTAAATATTTTGCAATCTTGTTAACAATTTGGGGTCGCAGACCTCCAACAACATTCAGAAATTGCTCCAGGCAAATAACAATTCTGAAGGTTTTAAACCTAGTACTAAAACCTTGATAAGATTTTAAAAAGGGCAATGAAATAATTAAAGTTTAAACATTAAATTGAGTACAAGGAGTGTACTATAAGAAATTTCTGAAAGAACATTCTAGAGAGAATAACAAGTTCGAAAATAACAACAAGGTAAACATAAAGCAAAAAATAGAAGTTACTACAACTTCTTATATTTAAACAGAATTACTTTATGAGAATTATACAAAAGAGGACAGGTCACTTACTGTGAAACCTGAAGAGGTAATCAAAAAGAAGGTTCTAGACTTCCTATGTTTAATTAGAAATCACGAGCCAAATGGGGCAGTTTACATTTCGTGAGACCTAAAAATAACTCACTCAAGAGTTGAAAGAATTGTTTTCCCTGATTATAGGAAAGGAACAATGTGATTTGAAACTTGTATCACACAAGCAATTATGCAGAATTTAATTAATGTTAAACTAGCAAAGTTGGAAGGGCACCTCGTGAGTGACACCTTATAGAAAGTTACAATTTTATTAATAATGGTGGTTAGTAGAAGGTTGAGGAAAGGTCATTGGGATATAGGATCAATGTTCATGGCCGTATTTAATATAAACGGACGATCGCGACGCGGTAGAAAAGTGGAACAAGCACTGATTATCACTATAGTCTGTAAAGATGGATGCAAAGTTCACTATAGAAACACTGAAGTTTATGAGAAAGAAAGTTATTGCAATTATGGAAATAACTGATTGCACTATATAGGTGAGAGTCTATTTCTTGAAAAAGTTGTGATTTACAATTAAATGCGTCATAGAATGTTCCAACGGGGGAAGAAAGTTCGCTATTGCAGTAATTTAAGGAAGATTCCTCATTTTTACTAGTATTTTCACAAGTGCGTGAACAATACTTGACGGCAAGACTCGCAGATAGAGTACAAGATCTCGAAGGTTCCAGAACGACCTTAGCAGAAAATGGGGCTAATGAAAATCCAACGGAGGAACTAGCTTTATAATTATAGACAGCGGGTATTTAGATAATATCCCACGTGGTAAGAAGATTTCTCATTTGAATAGCTTAAGAAAATCTCTTTTTTAGTAAGGTTGGCTTATACAAGCAAAAGCTCAACATGGCAAATCCCGCGAAGAATGATTGCCGCCCCACAAGTAATCTCACGCTGTCTATAAAATAATCAATAAAAGCATGTAGATAAAATTGATGAAGATGAGGTTAAAACCTTTAAAATGGTACTTATCTTGATTTCATGTTGAAGTCGAAGTTTCCGTTGATGACTACCTAGCCAACATGGCGTAGAAGAGTGTGTGCCTCTTGGTTTGAGGAAGCTAGCTCGAGTGGAGCTTTGACTGATTGAGTCAACTGCCGACTGAGAAGTGAGACCTGCTCAACGGAGCACGGAGAGACCAAGGAAGGGGAAAAGAGTGGGGGGTAGGAGACAAAAGGAGAACATATAAGTATTGCCAATATTGTAACAAAAAAATGATCTCTTGCTGAGCTGGTCTTCAAAGAGTTGATAACAGTTGATACTAGCACAGCATGGTGAGTAAAGAAGTGGACGTAGTCCTCTTGCTCAAGGAGAAAATAGCTGGCGATGGTAACAGGATCTGGTAGCCAAATGGATATGGAATTCCTCTTGCGCGAGGAAGAGTTGAAGAGCTTCAGAGATTCGTTGTTATATGACGCTAGGTGGGTCATAGAATATATATCTGGAACAGACTCATACAAAATATAAGCGACCTGAACCCCTAAGAGAGAACAGAAGATCACTGTTGGTGTCTGACAAAGAGGAAGGAAAGAACATGCAAAAACATTGAAAATTATAATCTCAGGTACCGTGTATTCCAAGAATGCACCACCCCGCCACTCCCTACTTTGACGCTTGACTTCGAGGTCGTACTTCAGACACCAGGTCTCGTTGCCCGTGACGATGGTTTTCAGATAAGCCATTCCATTCCACAGAACATTCACCCTTCTCACTGCTACCCGCCAAACAGATGTGAATGTTAGGTTGCATGAATTCATCCTTCTCACTGCAACCCACCGAACTGGTGTGCATGGTAGGTTGCATAAATTCATCCTTCAAAACACGCACTGTGTCAAACAGGTCTTACACGTTGCGTTGTGTGTCGCCAATGTTGACTTTATCCACTGAACGCAACGTGACGAGCCTTTTGAACACCATCCCTAAGGACGCCTTCGTGCAAAGTTTCCAGGACACGTATCGCCGATCTCAGCATTGCATAGTTACGGGAGGGGACTATTTCGAAGGACAGTAGGGTCACTGTCGTGCATTGTTCATCTATGTTGATAGTATAGGACTATTCACCGAATTTTATTGTCACAGGTTGTATTAATAACAGTGCATCAGTATCGCTAAGATTATTAGCAAATTATTTCAGTCGCTCCACCGCCTGGCAAATTGAGTTATGGGATTTTCATCCTTTTCTTCTTCTCCTTCACTCAGACTACACTCACTGTCTTCATCAGCCATTGGGTTTGTTATTTGCATGTCCTTCACAATTTTATTTACATCTACTGAATTGTCCTCAATGTCCACAGAACAGTCAATCAAGCTGTAGTCACTGGACTCAACATTTTCGCGTCCTGGCTGTTGCAAAAGACTGGATCAATTCCTGCACTTCATTGCCTCATGGTCTTCAATGTCATCTTCACATTCATTGTACGGGAGTACAGTACATTCTTCAAAGGAAAGATTTTCTCATTTTGCAAATTTTACGTTTGAAACCCGAATGATTTTGTCCAAATAACGGAGGTTAAGCAGACTTTCTGGCCTTAAAGAGCTGTCCGTGTCCGTTACTGAGAGTGTCCATAAAAGAGGGTTCATTTTATTAGCAGTATATACGAGTATAACAGGTTTACCATCAAACATTATGATAGCTAAAAAGTTTAATCACAGAGGTGAATAGTTTCTGTTTGTTGGGATCAGCCATTAGTAGTAGTGGCTCATGGAGTCAAGAGATTCGCCTAAGACTTGCCCTAGGAATAGCAGCTTTTAAATGCCTGGGTAAGATCTTCAAGTGTTCAGATGTATCTTTGCCTACTCAAATTAGAATGGTTAAGGCACTAGTCTCCCACAGCTACATATGGTTGCTAAAGCTGGACCATAAGGAAACGAGATAGGAAGTATATTGATGCTTTTGAGCTATGGTGTTGGAGAAGGATACTGCGCATTTCTTAGACAGCCAAGAAGAGAAATTTAATGTTTGGGTGATTCAAAAAATCAAACCAGATCTGTCTCTTGAAGCATTGATAACACGATTACAGCTGTCATATTTTGGACGTTCTGATTCATTGGAAAAGACAATTATGCTTGGAAATGTGGAAGGGTCTCGGAGATGAGGGCGGTCAGCATTGAGATGGATCGATTCCATCAAATCCAACATGAATATGTCAGTGAAGGATCTGAAGTATATGGCTTAAAACCGAATCATATGGAGATAGTCCATCCATGCAGTCGCCTGGAGTCGACGCCGACTTGATGTCACCTGATCATCATCATCATCATCAGATATAATTTAATTCGGGACATAAAATTCTGTCCCTATCAAGGGAGTTTGCGCATTAGAGAAGTGTCCGTAAAGAGAAGTTTCAGTAGATAAAATTCTGAGATACATTATGTCAAGGGTGACAAAAATTTCTTAGTAATGCTGTGGTAGAAAAAGGAAGAGAAGGAAAGATAGTGGGAGATTTTTGGAATTGGTGAAAGGAATTATCAAGGAAGCAGGTTGATGTAATTCTGCACCAAGAATGAGTTGGCCATAGCTAACACCGTATTCAATGACCACAATACAAGAGTATACACATGGATGAGACTAGGAGAAACAGGATGTTACCAAATCGACTTCATTATGGTCGAGCAGAGATTCCAAAATCAGATTTTGGATTGCAAAACATATCCAGGAGCAAATATAAACTCTGGCCACAATCTGGTTGTTATGAAATGCAGATTAACGTTGAAGAAACGGAAGAAAAGTCAAAAGCCAAAAAGGTGGGCAATAGCCAAATTGAAAGAGAAGGACAAGAACAAATTTCAAGACGAATATAAAGGAAAGATTAATGAAGAACCCTGAACAAACTTCAATTGCAGAGGAATAGGCACTTATGAAGAATGAAATAACAGCGTTTACAGATGACAAATTGGTAGAAAATAAAGAATATGTAGAAAACCGTGGATTACTCAGGATATACTATAATTATTGGACGAAAGGCGGAAGCACAATAATATAAGATACGAAAGGGTGAAAGCAAAATACAGACGTCTGACAAATGAGGTAAACAAGAAGTGCAAAGAAGCTAAAGAAGAACAGTTGAAAGAAAAATGTGCAAGTATAGAAAATTATCCGAAAATAGAAAAAGTAGATACAGGTTAAGGAAGGTTTAAGAGTACTTTTGGGAAACGGAAGACTAAGTGCTATAATATTAAGGACTCGGATGGAAAACCATTAACAGATAGAAAAGGTTGAGAGATGGAAAGCTTACATAGAGCGTTTGTATAGGGGTAAGGAGATTGAAAATCAAGTAATGGAAAGGGAAGAGGAAATTGATGAGGATAAGATTTAATATTGAGATCAGATTTTGAAAGAGCACTATAAGACTTAGGTAGTTTATACTGATCAAGTTGCTACGTTGCGTTGGTGATGAGGGTCCGATCAGGTTATTTCACTTAGTATGTAGGATTAATGAGACAGGTGAGGTACCCTCTGATTTCAAGAAGAATGTTAACATCCCTATACCAAAGAAAGCAGGAGCTGACAGATGTGAAGATTACCATACAATCAGCTTGATTACTCTTGCTTCAAAGATCCTGACTAGAATAATTTACACGAGGATGGAAAGACAGAAACAGAGTTGGTTCGAGACCAGTTTGGTTTCAGGAGAAACATAGGAACAAGGTATAATAATAATAATATCGTATGGCCTCGGGTGCCGGGTGCAAGCTTTGTTATTTGATACCCAAAGGGTAGCTTGCATGTCGAATTTCGTTGTTTCTTGAAGCACTATGAAAGTCAAGGAGGTTAGATATCTAAGCTCCTTGAACACAATAGCGCTTTCTAGTAGAGAAATGAGGAACTTTGTGTTGGCGGAAACTCCCGAGATTAATTTTGCCATTATGAACACGGCCTACTGAATTCAAATGGGTTCTTTGACATGCCAACATCGTATGACATGGTGTCGTAATTTTTGCCGCCTTTCAAAAATCGCTTACCATGGCCAGGAGCGAACCTGCAAGCTTGGGGTTAGTAGACCGACACGTTGACCACTCACCCACCGTGGCAAGCTAGGAACAAGGTAAGCTGTACTAAGTCTTGGACTGATCTTGGAAGGTAGAATAAGGAATGATAAGAGAATGTTCATGCCATCTGTAGACTTAGAAAGTACTTTTGATAACGTTGATTGGAGTAAGTTGTTTGATATTTCTATAAGGATTGGAATAAAGTACAGGGATAGGAGGGAGATTTACAATCTGTACAAGAAATTAGATGGCAGTTATTCAGCTGGTGTTCAGAAAGGTGTAAGGCAAGGCTGCAACTTATCACCCATACTTTTCAATCTGTACATTGCTCAAGCAATTCAGGAAATTAGAGGGGGAAAAAGTAGGAGTAAAGATTCAAGGACAAATGATTTCAACACAGATTTGCTGATGACATTGTCATCTAAGCCGATTCACCATAGGATTTGAATGAGTTTTTAAATGGTATGGACTCCGTCTTGAGGAAAAAATTCGTGATGAACTCAATAAAGTAAAGCAAAAATTATGGAATGCTGCCGAAAGAAATCTGAAACCCTTATTGATATCAAATTGGCAGGTGAGAAGCTAAAAGTAGTGGGAGGCTTATGCTACTTAGGAAGCAAAATAACTAGTGATGGTCGAAGCAAAGAGGATATAAAAAGTGGACTATTGGCACACCAAAAAGAGGAGAATAGAAACATTTGTAATGTGGCATTACAGGAGAATGATGAAGATCAGATGAGTAGATATAGTAACAAATGAAGAGGTATTAAGACGAGTGGGAGAGGAAAGATGTTTCTGGCGACTGCTAATGAAGAGAAGATATAGGTTGGTAGGACACATACTAAGACGCCCAGGAATAACAATCTTAGCTATGGAAGGAAGGGTTGAGAACAAGAACTGTAGGGGCTCGGATGTATAGTTGAAACGATTAGCTCAGGACAGGGAGGCATGGACATCTGCATCAAACCAGTCAAAAACTGAAGACTCAAACAACAACATGATTTAGGAGATGGTAAGAAATAGAAAACCTTCCTCCATTAACTTTATCATTGTATTGTGTTAGTACTGTATTCCTGTTTTATTTGTTAATTTAAGTACAATAGATCCAGTTATACTGGTCTTGTTTACACAATATTCATGGAATAATCTGCTTAGATGGGAGAGAAGACCGGGAAAAATAAATCTAAATATCTAATATTTATCCAAATATCATCTATTATTTATTATTCGTCATTATCCACCAACTGGCTGGCAGCATGGCGCAGCGGTAAAGTTCTCACCTGCCGGGCCCAAAGTTGCAGCATCGAATCCTGGCACAGTCAGTTGGCATTAGAGGGTGCGCAAATTCAAGGGAGCCATGTCAATAGATTTACTGGCATGTTAAAGATATCCTGCGGGGCAAAATTCTGTTAACCCGGCGTCTCTAAATGCCGCAGTAGATAAAAGGGACGTAAAACTAACTACATTATTGTTTTCCCCCAATCTACCACAGGATTAAATTTAGTGGTAGAGATAGCTAATACAATTAGCCTATGTTTTTATACTGCTGGAACAAACATCAAACAAAATTTCATCGGGAAGCAATGGTCATCAGCCCATGTTGGTGACCCAAATAGGCTATTGATGAACTGATGAAGTTAACTAGTGATTTTATATTCTATCCTGAAATAGTAATTTAAAGTAGGCTACCTGTACCTCATCCAAAAAGCTAACTACCGGTACCTAATTAACTGCAATCACTGAGCAGTGTGCGACAACAATCATACCCTTAGTCCAATTAACCAAGATTCAGGGTGAAGAATATACTTTTTATGAGTTTAAAAAAGCTTTGAAAACAGGGTAAATGGAGTATTAAGAGCACCAGTCCTTCTTTTATTTAGGTATCCATTAGGATAACCTCCTACTATTTGAGAATATTAGTTCATGCATGCTTATCTGATGTAGGGGTTACCATGATCAACATGGAGGTTCCCTCGGGGCAAGACCTTTGCATTGCACTTCACTTGGGTTGACCCTTGCAATACCCTATCTATAGAGCCGAGCTAACTGTTCCTCAGTTTCAGTCAATTTCGTGGGCGAGAATGAGAATGGAATTGCTGGTCCTGGAACTCATACTACTGGTAATGAAGGCTCGATAACGATAATTTTTGACATTCTCACTTTGGCATCATGGCATGGCTAGAAGGCACTGATGCCACTGCACAAAGTCATGTTGTGTAGGGATTCGAGGGCACAAATTACAATGAAATTCTTCATTCTGTTGACTACTGTAGAGTCTCCATATAGGGAATCCATCCAACCTCAACAGTATCATATTAATATATTGAGCATATCATCTTAATAACATATTGAAAGAGACTTTGATTGTCAGCGCTCGCATCGAAGTAGGCTATGCTTTTCCCCTAAAATGTATTTTGGCATTATTGATGTGTAACATCTTTCCTCTCGGTTGCTGGATATTTTTGTGGGAGTGATTTTGGAAAATGGGACGGAAGTGGATCGGAACGATCTAGCTGGCAGTGGTGGATCGAATGGAGGTGTGCCCGCTGGCAGTGGTAAGAGGAAAATGAGGAAAACGGTAAACGCTCATGCGAACTCTGGTGTCTATGAAATTGAGGAAATATCGCTGACCCAATTGTAGATTACTGACGAAAGACTCAGCATTTGCTCTTTGTTATTCTTGTATTTATATCAGTGTCATTCGGTACTGTCTTGGACCGTCTTAGTAGAGCAAACGTGTATGTCAGCGCCGGAATATCCCAGGTATTAAAATCTTTCATAGTATTCCTACAGACATGTTTTGATATCAGTATTTTTTGGTAAGTTCCCATTACATTCTCCTTTATAGTTTTGCTGTGGAATGCTTCGAGCATACAATAGGATAGAGAGTGCGCCCGCTATGCTTCTACCGGCCGACCGTGGTGTAATGTTTCAAAAATTAAATAGATATCTCTAAGAAGATATAATCCGGGAGGGTGCCATTACATAGGTTATACGCTGTGAAAAATATTTTAATATGCTGCACGAGAATACTCTTATCCCAAGGCGTGACGTGTCTCCGACACCAACCAGGACACTACAGTAAACAAGGTAGATTAATGTACGCAGTAACATAACCACAATTCATCGTAATGCCACTTACTATTTTGTAGTACCAAGGGATGTAAATATAAATTGTATCACTAGTGCCGTCACAACAAGATACAATTTCCAGTTTCATACCATCATTCAAATACTCATTTTATTCTGGTTTCCCTTCTTAGAACAATTTATTTTAGAAACTATCGTCATATAACCATTACGATGCAATAAAGAAGACAGAATGATTCAATCTATAACTTCCTTCACGTTTATCTTTCATATAATGTCTTTAATACAATAGCTTTCTTTTATCACCGCCAATAACCTCTAACCTCCCCTCTATTTTGTTTAACTCTCATTGTCCCTCTCTATCTCTGGAATTTTTAGAGTAAGCACTCCTATTCCACTAGTTCAACTTACAACCACACAAGCGCTCCAACCTGCGCAAACCATTTTGCTTCCAAAAACTAACAATCTAGTTCAACCTTTCACCACAATTGCAAAGAATATGAAGCTAACCAAATGCAGATATATAACTGCCTGCATGATTTAAGTAAATATAATATTTCAGTGGGGCCAAAATAAAATCAGCTGATGTTGGGCAAAACAAAGTTGTCTCCCATAATAATAGCATTATGAAGTGACTTTAAATCTCGCTTCAAGCGTATTCCTTGTGATTAACCGACTATTTCTGTTGAAAGCGGCGTTAAATACAATTCCTTCTGAATATTGCTGTTTTTTTTAATGAAAAGTGTGAAGTATCATCACTATATGCGATATTTTGGTGAGTTGACATTTCAGTGTTGGAATGCATACAATGGTGACGTATGTACATGGTTAGGAAATTATAAGACGGCGAATACAATATTTTACGTGTAATTTTGAACTGTAATAAACTCGACAAAGCATAGGCCTACTAATAACATGTATGGCTCTATTATGCTGGTTCATCATCATTATCATCCTGAACCAACTCACGGGTCGTCTTCCTTCTACTTTTCTCCCAAATTCCTTCCGTGCAGTTCTGTTCGATGGCATCCTCTTCATGTGACCAAACCACTTCAGTCTTGAGATATGGATCTTATTAATGAGAGAATCATCTATTCCTACTTCCTCTCTAATCTTCTCATTCCTGATCTTGTCTTTCCTGGTCTTCTGAATCATTATACGTAGGAATTTCATTTCGGCAGCCTGGAGTTTAGAGTTATCTCTATTGGATAGTGTTGTGGTTTCGAGACTGTATGTAAGAAGCGGTGTATAATAGGACTTGTACAATGTCATCTTTGTTTTCATGGGCATTTGCTCATCCGACAGCAGGTGTCTTACCTGGTAGTAAAATTGTGTTGCCTTATTAATTCGATTGTTTACCTCATGTTTTGCTAACGCCGGCCTCTCACCGCTGGGTCCGTGGTTCAAATCCCGGTCACTCCTTGTGAGATCTGTGCTGGACAAAACGGAGGCAGACAGGTTTTTCTCCGGGTACTCCGGTTTTCCCTGTCAAAATTTCATTCCAGCAACACTCTCCACTATCATTTCATTTCATCTGTCATTCATTTAATCATTGCCCCAGAGGAGTGCGTCAGGCCTCGGCAGCCGGCACAGTTCATATCCTCGCCACTAGATGGGGGCTTCATTCATTCCATTCCTGATCCGGTCGGAGACTGGAAGCAGGCTGTGGATTTTCACCTCATGTTTTGCTAGGTTGTCACTTGACAGAATGCTACCCAAGTACTTGAAAACTTGAACTCTTTCCAAATTGGCTTCATTTAGCATGACTATTGGTTCTGCTCCTTCCTCATACACTTTCATCGCCACCGTCTTTCGCTGATGTTTAAACCATATTTCTTACACTCCTCATTCCAGCTTTGCAGCCTCTCACCCAGTTACTCCTCTGATTCACTCCAGATCGCAACATCATCTGCAAATGTGAAGGCTCTAATATCTCCATGTTCTTTCCTTTTAATAGATTTCATTACCACACCCTTCACAATGATGAATAGAAGCGGTGACAATGAGCTGCCCTGCTGCACTCCTATTTTTGTTTCAAACCAGTCCAACAAACCACGTCCTACTTGAATACAACTTTTATTCCCATTGTACAACATTTTCACTTTGTCTATGATGCTATCTCTCACTTGAAGTTCTTGCATGTATTGCCAAAGTGTTTCCCTTGGTACACTATCATAGGCTTTCTCAAGGTCCAAAAATATTAGAAATAAAGGTTTGTTCTTCTCCCTGTGTTTTTCCATTAGCATCCTAAGTGCAAAGATCAGGTCTGTAGTTGACCTTCCTGGTCTGAAACCATACTGTTCTTCCTCCAAAATTGGTTCAACAATATCTCTGATTCTGTTCTCTATTATTTTTTTCAATATTTTCAGAGCATGAGACAGTATTGTAATACCCCGATAGTTAGTGCATTTACATCGGCTTCCTTTCTTGAACAGAGGGACAATGATGCCCATCTTCCAGTCCTCTGGGATAGTATTTTCCTCCCATATCCTCTTGAGCATTCTGTATAACCATTGGATTGCTGGAATTCCCGCCGCTTTCAGCATATCTGCACTCACTTCGTCTATGCCCACTGCCTATCCTTTCTTCATGCTCTTGAGCGCCTTTTCAACCTCCAGCCATGTGATTGGTGGTTCAGTCGTGGTTGTTCGATTTGACTCTTCTCTGTTAGTTATGTTTTCTTTATCTCCATTCAGCAGCTTTTCAAAAAGATCTTGAATTATTGTTTGATTTCTCCCTCTTCTTGTGCCAGAGTTCCATCATCACGTTCTATTGCTTTTATGGTCTCTTGATCCCTTCTCTTGTTTTTAACTACTCTGTATAGCAGTTTCATATTTCCTCTGCTATCCTCTTCCAGTTTGTCTGCAAACTCATTCCATTTCGTCACTTTCTTCTCGTACAATGTTCTTAACAGCAAGCTTCTTGTGCCTGTATATTCCCTGGAATCTTAGTGCATACATTATCCATATTTCTTGTTCAATGCGTTCTTGCCCCTGTTTTTGTTTTTCCTTGTCTAGTGCCTTCTTTATTTGGTTTCTTTCTTTCTTTCTTTCTTTCTTTCTTTCACAGCTGTTCTAACTCGATCATTCCACCACGGCGTCTGTTTCTTTCTTTTGATGGAACTTGTAACTCCACATAGGGTGTTGGCCTCTCCCACAAAGGCGTCTTTGAAGGTCTTCCACTCTTCATTAACGTTGGTTACCTCACCCTTTGGCAGATTCTGTTGAACTCTTAGTTTATCTCTCTCTCTGTGGTTAACAGCCGTGAGGCTGGTTGTCAGCAGCTCGCCATTCTTCCCGTCTCTCAGTCTTCCTCTTCAGTTCACAGTATGAGCCACAACCCATATCTTGCAGTATTTGACTCATGTACTCCAGTCTGGGTCTTCCTCTACAATTCTTTCCGTCTACTGTTCCCTCGATTATAAGCTTAATCAGTCCATTGTGCCGCAGTATGTGGCCCACGAGGTGATTCCTTCTTCTTTTTAAATATTTAAGGAAGCATCTTCTCTCTCCCACTCTTCTAAAGACTTCCTCATTTGTGACCATTTCTTTCCAACAGATTTTCATAATCCTTCTATAGCACCAGGTTTCAAATGCCAGTAGTCTTTTCCTCTCTCTCTCTCTCCTATTGTCCAAGATTCGCTGCCATATAGCGCGACGCTCCATACATAGGTCTTCAACATTAGTTTCCTCACATCAAGACTTATGTTCCTTGCAGTAAATAGGTTCTTCTTTTTATAGAAAGCGTTCTTGGCTTGGGCAATCCTACTTAATATCTCTCTACTGCTTCTTCCATCATTCGTTATTTTACTTCCCAGATAATTAAACTCATTCACTTCTTGTATCTTTTCATTTCTTAACTCTATTGATGTCTGGTTTTCGCCATTTATACTGCAGACCAATATTTTTGTTTTATTTGCATTTATTCTCATATTAAATTCTTCCTCCATTATTTTGTCCATCTTGCTCAGGATCTTTTGTAAGTCTTCTTCACTTTCTGCAATTAGCGCTATGTCATCAGCAAACCTTATCATGTCAACTTTTTCTCCATGAATATTCACTCCTGTGGCAAATTCTTCTCTTACTTGGTCGATCGCCTTTTGTACATATATATTGAATAGATATGGGGAAAGGGAACAACCCTGCCGTACACCCTTTCTGATGTGTGCTGTTTCTTCCTTGCTACCACAACAAACTCTTCCAATTTCTTGCTTATCGATATTGTAGATCAGTCTTCTGTCTCTAAAGTTGATACCTGTTTGATGAAGAATGCTGAATAGAACATTCCAGTTCACATTGTCAAACGCCTTTTCAAGGTCGACAAATGCTGAGAAGGTAGGTTTGCCTTTCTTCATCTGCTTCTCTATCACTTGCCTCAATGCTAAGATTGCTTCTCTTGTTCCTACTCCTTTCCTAAAACCAAATTGATCATCAGATAGGTTTTCATCGATTTGTTTTTCTATTCTCTTCATAATAATTCTGGTGACTATTTTTGATGCATACACACCAGACTCAATGTTCTGTATTGTTTAAATGACCTTGCATTTGATTTTTTAGTTATAGGTACTATTATGCATTTCACAAAGTCTTCAGGCAATTCTCCAGTCTTGTAAATAGTACATATTAAGTTGTACAGTTCCTTTTTTAACTTGTCACCTGATTGTTTCAATAGTTCTCCTGGTATGTTATCAACTCCAAGAGCTTTATTTCCTTTGAGGTCCTGCAACGCCTTCTCAAACTCTTCTTCCATAATAGGTGCCCCCAAGTCATCCTCTGTTATTTCATCTTCTTTCTCAATGGACAAGTTAATAGCGTTTCCACTGTATAGTTGTTCCAAATATTCTTTACATCTTTTTACTATCATTTCGTCATCATATATTAACTTCCCATCTTTGTCCTCAATGCTCATTGTTTTTGGCTTCCTTGTTTCAAAGAACCTCTTAATATCTTTATAGGCCATATCTATTTGTCCAGATTTCATGTTGTTATTTATGCCTGCACAGATTCCCATTAAATGCTGTTCCTTGTCTTGTTTTGCCCTCTTATTTATCTTGTTTCTTAAGGTCTTGTATTTTTGTTTTTCATCATCATCATTTGAGTTTTTATACTGTCTTCTTTCCCTTATCATATCCACAACTTCTTGACTTATCCACTCTTTCCTATTTTCTTTTTCTTTTTTTTCCAAAGCCAGTTTCTGTTGAGTCTAAAATGCTCTTCTTTATTTTGATCCACTTCTCTTCTACTGCCAAGTGTTCTTCAATGTCTCTTATGTTATTGTTTGTTTCATCCATATAGAGTATTTGAGTGGACTCATATTTAAGCTTAGAAATATCCCAATGTTTATTTTCTTTCTTCTTTAATCTTTTGAACTTTAATTCACAGCGTATGACGACTGGGTTATGGCCGCTGTCGACATCAGCTCCAGGGTAACTTCTACTATCTTTCACCTGGTTCTTAAATCTTTCCTTTACTAATATGTAGTCTATTTGGGCCCTTCTTATGTCTCCCGGAGCTTTCCAAGTGTATCTCCTCCTTGGATGGTGTTAGAATAGAGGCTAAGGCAGCATAAATTCGTTACAACTAGTTTATGCTGTATACAAAACTCTACAAGTCTCTCGCCTCTCTCATTTCTTCTCCCCAATCCGTATTTACCAACAACATTTTCTTCAGTTCCTTCTCCGACAATTGCATTCCAGTCACCAAGTAAAATAAGGTTTTCTTCCCCCTTTATTTTAGCTATAAGTTCACTTAGATCTTCATAACATTTCTCTACCTCTTCATCAACCTCTTGTGTTGTCGGCATATAAACTTGGACTATCACAGTATCCTTTGGTTTAGTTTCCATCCGTACTAAAATTAATCGTTAATTATATTGCTCGAATCCCTTTACTCTGATTCCTAGTTCTGTATGCAATATAATGCCTACTCCACCATATCCTGGTTTATTATTTGCTGTACCAGAATGAATTATCCTATAATTTCCACTCCAAAAGTCTCCTGCATGTGGCCATCTCATTTCTGCTATACCCAATGCATGTTAATCCATCCTTTCCATCTCCATGATCAAGTTCTTTAACTTTCCAGTCTGGAGTAAGGTCCGTACATTCCAGGTACCGATTCTTCTCTGCTTATTTCTTAAATTGGCTTCTTTATCTGTCCCCCTCCGGAGATCCGAGTGGGGGATTATTTTACCTCCGGAAAAATTTACTGTAGTAGAAGCTAACATCATCTTGAGCTGCTGATACTTGGGATATCCTAATAGATCATTAATGAAGTGGTTTCCCTTTGCCTTCTTCATCCTATGCCGTTGGCCAACTAGTGGCTCATCCGCCTTTAGGGGACGTTTCCTGCCCCAAGGGCTTGAGAGAGCCCTGGACCTCTACCCGCTCATCCGCTCTCTAAGGAGACCGTTGGCACTTGGTAGAAGGGGACTCCTTATTCCGGGAGTCACTCGGTGGGACATAATAATAAAGGATATATATTTAAAAAAATCTTCATCTATATATATAAAGCACAAAGTTTGTCTGTCTGTCTGTCTGTCTGTCAGTCTGTCTGTCTGTTATGTATACTGTACCCGATCGTCACCATGTGGACCATGTGTTCGTATCCCAACTAGCTCACGGTCTTTCGAGGTATGGGACGTTCATGCCCACAATACGACCACATGTTCAGGATTTGAGTCTACCAGGTAACTACTCTACAGGAAATACACAACATTCCTATGAATAAAATATTTACTGGTCTAAAATCATGGCTGTACAATAAATACAAAAACAAAGGACAAATTACAATTAATTCCCACAAATAAATAGGGTTATTCTGTGAGCTTTCTCCATAAAAATAGCGCTACAATGCACTCAAACCTACTTCTAATATCCTGTCAATAATAGTTCAGATTACAAGGTTTTCATAGTGTCCGTCAAGTGACACAATTTTATTTAATGGAAGTATCTTAACACAAAACCACATGTCACATAAACATGAATTTCTAAGACATTATTCCGTCTTCTACGACATTTACTTTAATTATCATTACTTCAATGTTTTCTACATTTATTAGCAAATATTTTTGTTGTGTCGTGCGAATCATCTTCCTTCTTTCCATCCCTATGAACGCTCTAGGAAATTGAGTCATGCTTCTTAATCATAAAATAAACATAAACATGGATAGAATATTTATAGTTTCACCATATAACGATTATCTGGGTCTTGTCGGACTTATTATAGATACAAGTGTGTCATGTTCTGGGAAAAACACATACCCGTTTTTCCTAAATTAGCATAAACTGGCAAAATGCACTTTAAAGAAGATGCCTACATTATTTTGGTTCAGCCTTCCCCCTCAGAGGATAACTTCGCCAAATATCATCAGATTTCTATGGTTCAACCACATATGTGAGTTGCCATGCACCATTTAATTCCATTTGCATCACTAAAATACTCATATTTTAATTGCATTATTGAATACCGAGACCTCTCAGTGTCCTATTGTGACCGTAATTGACAAGGGATCGGTCGAGCGACCTCTCTCCCCTCAGCAGGTCATAAAATTAGTTCCAGACAGCTCTCCAAGATGGCTGCCACGGAAATGGTCTATATTTCCTGTCTCTCTCTACCTTCAAGGTCATCCTTGTTTACAATTATATAACAAGAAAGATCCGCTAGGCATGGTCCTAAGTAATTGAGTCATTTTTAATTAATTAACACCTAACTTTACAGTGTATTTGGGCTCAAATGGCTCCTATTAAACATTCATGGCAGGGGTGGAATTCTAATGATAGCATTGCCGTTCTAAGGTGATTACTTGTGGCTTTAAAGACGCGCATCATAATGAAACCCCATGGTTATCATCAGCAGCTGTCATTTACATATATATTTTGGAACCACGTTCCTCGTCGACGAATATGATTCTACCTCTCGGGCAGACCATAAGTAAAAATGCTCACCGCGCCTCGCTGGGCGTCCATAGTGGCTATAATTCAATGCAAGCGTTGGCAATAGACAGAATCTATCCAAATCGCTACGTAACACATACAGTATGCACAAAGGCGATACTTCTCGAAGATTAAGCCCATTTTCACCTCACGCGCAAGCTATACTAGTCTTTCCCGTGCTTATCTTACGTAAATCACTGGATTCTACGTTAATCTGCACGCTATATGCGGCTAAACAATATTTCACATATATGACTCCATTATCAAGGTACCTGCGTTCTTCCTGTTATATTATTTAAGCCAAAGCTTTACATAGCTCCTAACACAAATGCATAAATATACTGGCTTACTTTAATTTCAAATATTCATTCAAAATTTCACTGACACTGAGAAAAGCTCTCGTATTCGCGATATTCCACACTACATTCTTTACTGTTTACCAAATGACAGTATCTTAAATTAGACATGACACTATTTGAACATTACTTAGGCCAATTCTGCCCTTACTTTATGGTTGCCGACCCCAGTTATTATTATTATTATTATTTTAACGTTTAGATCCATCACTATTTTTTGATCTACATGGTCCTAAGCAAATCACCTTCCAAGTCATACTTTATTCAAGACGAGTGGTGAAAACTCGTTCAGTAAGTGACTATTACTTCTTTAATTTCAAAGTGATTAATCGTTACATGGTGAACTATGCCATTATAATGTTATTATTTGCATGTTTACTCACGTTTCCTTCTGGCTGGAAAGTACCAGTATCTCCGCCTGAGCTTTACCATGATGATTGACTTAATCCATCATGATATCCAATACACAACACTGAGATTCACACTTTTTACACATGATGCACATATTACCACAAGTGGCCTTTACCACTGATAAACACTGAATATTAAACATTAAACACATTAACACTTTAAATTATTATTTCACAATTTATACACTTCATCTATCATTTCACATGTTGATCCTTAATCTGGATTTCACCTACGCTTGACCTCAGAGATGCGATGACTTATGATAACCGCTGGTCTCCGTGAAATCTAGTAGCGTTTTTATAGATGTTCGATCCTAGTTCCCTGCACTCCCGTTTACCTCACTGTCCTGGATAGGTGGCAATAACTTCCACTCTCCCATCACTGGAGTGTTCCTAATGCTGATGTCATATAATTGACAATACCTTCCGGTATACGAACTGTTCCAAACATTATCAGTTCCTATTTGCTGTAGCGAATTTATATCTGTGTCAGATAATAAAGCAATATCTGCACTTTGTTACCTTATATGCACTTCATTATCACTGATGAAGCTTACAATTTGCCTCCATTGTCTTCAACGGCGGTACGCTGATATTTTAATAATTGGCGTGCTTACTGCAAAGCGCTTGTAGACAAAGAACTAACTTCCAACTCGAGCGACCGTCTGACGTCTTCAACTGCTTTCCACTGAACCATAACAGACGTGTAACTGACGTGTAGCTGACTTCGACTGACCATAACTGACCCTCGGCGTAGGGTGCTCTTCCCTTATATTGGTTTCTTGCGCAAAATAGTTCACGGGACACGTGAGAGCGACTCCCTTCTTGAAATACTCCGTCTTCAGCCGAAATAACAACTGCATCTTGTTTATCTAGGCGTGGAGGTTTTAAAAACACTCGCGTGCCGGCGATCGCTTCGGCCAATTAATTACAATTAATTGCCTTAGTTCAGCGCGTGGGATGCTACGGTGGGGATTTCCCGCTGGTTGGTTAAAGTATTCATGCTCTCGAGCGTGAGTTAGGTTGCAATGCGGTCATTTTGAGAAATAGGCGTAATTTTAGGTGAAAAACCACTCCTAAATTACTCCTCCGTGAATACATTCATCTATGTGTATGTTCCATTGCATTACAATGCTCCATTTCTCTGTAATTAATTAATTTCTTGTGGGCTTGGTCCCGCCAAAGCTTCGCTCGTTGTCGACCGGTGAACTCCCGGGTCATTAATTTTGAGCTGTCTGACCGCCCTAGACAGAAATAGTTCCGTAGGCGCCTGGGCTACTCCGCCTACTTTTAAAAGTCATTTGTCAGACTTCAAAACTAGCCTCTCTCGACTTCGTATGCACTGAAAACGTACATTTCCTTGCATTTTGCTTACAATTTCTCCTTTCAATTGCTATGATTTGCACCTAAATAATCGTGAAATCACGCTAGACTTTTATGTGTCAGTAGACCTCTTATTGCTCTGTGGGTTCCATATAATGGCTCCCCCTTAGAGACCACTGGTTCGACCTTAGGCATAACCATTTGCCTGGTCTTCTCTGATAAGGCCCTGAGTTCGATACCAGACTGCCGTGACCAGTTGGGCACATCTTTCTCCTGCTAAGTTCGAAAAATTCATTTCATAAGTGAATTTTTCGAGCCTATCAGCTGGTATCAACTCCTTGCAGTGTTTGCTTTAAGCGGTCATTGCTCTTGGCAATGGGCTTTCACGTTTTCCCACTCCACTCTTGTCTGCTGTCTCGTAGACTTTCGTTTTCCTGTCTCAATTGTTCATTCATCTCCTCTAACTCTACAGCTGCTCCCTTTAACTGGTCGTAAAACTCCTGCAGTCGACAGCTGCATTCTCCCCTCGTGTCCGCTGGGCTGGCGAGCTGTTTTCTTTTCTTCGACCCTTCTCGAGTCTGCAAGCTTTTCTTCAGAACCTTTCCGTGCATACGTAATGATTCCTCGTTCACTTGAATGTGTGTAGCTTGCTCTTCTCTCGCTTCATAGTCTTCTGGTGGACTATATAACTTCAGATTTGCGGCATTTACCACAACTTCTCTACCTGTTGCCTCATCTTTAATCCGATATGCGTTATTCTGCAGATCCCTTATAATCAGGTAGGGTCCGAGATAAGCGTGCTGAAATTTCTTATATTTCCTGCTCTCTGGATCTGAATTGGCGGGTTTTTTCAATAAGACGTATTCTCCCACGAGTAGCGGTCTATGATAGCGTTTCCTCCTGTTTCTCCGCTGTCGTTTATCTGCTTGTTTCTTGAGATACTCGAACGTCCTCTGGATTCTCAACTCACGTCCAAGTTGTGCATCGACGGGTGTCTGGATGACATTATTCCATGGCCTCTCGGGTCTTCTGTCGAGATGTAAGCTCACTGGCACCTCTCCTGTAGCTTCGTGCACAGTATTGTTGATACAATATTCAATAATCTCAAGCACGTCAATCCATTTCCAATTCTCAGTAGAGCAGTATATCTTCATGTATTTCTGCACCTCCCTCATAACTCTCTCAGCTGAGTTCGACTCCGGGTGCCTAACCGTGGACAAAATCTGTCTTATGCCCAGATTTTCCAACTCCCTGCGAAATTCTACGCTGGTAAAACAGCTTCCGTGATCCGATAAGATGTTTTCTGGCTGTCCTAATATAGGAATGATTCTTTCCTTCAGCCTCTTAAGTACTTGTTTTGTACTGGTTTTCTGAATTGGACACAGGACTACCATTTTGGAAAACACGTCTAGTGCAACTAGGATGTGTTTATTTCCTCTTCTAGCTCTAGGCAGGGGCCCAAAGTTGTCCAGCGCCAGGAGCTGACATGGCTTCTCTGGTAAGAGTGGTATAGGTTTCTGCCTCATTAAGTACGAGTTAGGCTTTACTCGTTGGCACATATCACATGTCCTGATAGTATTTCTGCCTGTTTCTCTAAGTTTAGGCCAAATAAACGCCTCCTTAAGCAGGGCAACAGTCTTATCAACACCTGAATGTCCAAAAGCTCGGTGTGCTAGCCAAACTAGCCTTCTCTGCAATGCTGGTGGTACAACAATCCTAGGTTTTGTGTGGTCAGAGTCGCTCCATTTATGTAGCATCTGGTTAAACCATAGATATTCCGTTGAAAGTGCTTCAGCTTCCATATACATCGGGGTTCCTGTATCCAGCTTTCCCTCGAAGTAATTTATCATCAACCGTATCCAGGGATCTTCACGTTGAAAAACGGTGATGTTCCTTAGATCATCTAAGGTCTTCTGATCTCTATCTTCTATTTCAATAGCTAGAGTTTCTTCTTCCTCTGCTGTAGGGTATCTGCTTAGCAAATCAGGTATGATATTGTCCTTCCCCGGGCAATATTCTATTTCCACTTGAAATTGTTGTATGTATAGGGACCACCTTGTCAGTCTTTGACTCGACAAGTCAGTTTTCAGCAGGAACGTTAGGGCTTTATGGTCTGTTCTCAAAATAATTCTAAAACCATAAATCAGCTTGTGCCAATACTGTAATGCATACAGTATCGCAAGTAACTCGATCTCCGTGACCGTATAATTCTTTTCATTAGGCCTCCACCTTCTACTGATGAATGCGATATAAGTTCTCTCCTCTGGCCTGTCCTTATTTTCCTGATACAACATAGCTCCAATGCCTACGAAGGATGCGTCAGTCTGGATGATAAATTTCTGAGTGTAGTCAGGATATCCCAATTTCACATAATCTAACAGCATCTGTTTAGATTTCACGAAGGCTTCCTCGCATTGCTCCGTCCATCGCCATCTTCCTCCCTTTTTAAGTAAGTCTTGGAGTGGTGCTACAGTCTCGGTGTACTTCGGACAATGGTTCGAAAAGAATCCAATAACGCCCAGATATTGCCTGACGTTCTTCACCTTCGTTGGTCTCGGGAAACGTTTTATGACTTCCAGTTTTCCCGGATTAGGCCTGACTCCTTGTGCATCGATTACATGACCTAGAAATTTAACTTCTCTCTGAGCAAAGTTAGACTTCTTTATATTGACCTTGAAGTTAGCCTGACTTAGGTCATATAACAACTTGCGTAGATCTCTGACATGTTCTTCAACTGTTTCAGAGGTCAGTAGTATATCATCTACGTAGCATATGGTTGTAGCTTTTACTTCTTCGGATAGGTTCCTATCTAGCGCTCGTATCAACGCTGAACCTGCTGTTTTTAATCCAAATGGAAGACGGACGTAGGAGTACGTGTGCTGGTCAAATAAAAATCCGGTTAACAGACTTGTTTTCTCTTCCAGAGCAAGATGGTGAAAACTTGCCGTGAGATCAAGATTTGAGAATACAGTCTTTCCTTTGAATCTTCTGAGTACCTCCTTAATGGGTGGAACTGTATCAAATTCCGGTATAACCTTGGAATTCAAATTTCGTAGGTCCAGGCATATCCTCACACTTCCATCCTGTTTCGGTACAACTACCAGTGGGCTGACATAAGGTGTGGCTGTCTTTACAATGACGCCTGCTTCTAGCATTTCTTGTATCGCTTCTTTGACCTTTAAATAATGTTTCTCAGCTACAGGATACGGCTTCTGTTTAAATGGCGTCCAATCGCTGACTTGAAACGCATACTGGAAATTCTTGATCCGGCCAGGTCTCGAATCGAAGACTCCTTTATACTCGAATAGCAGTTCCCTTAGCATTTTCTTATATTCTGGACCAAATTTAGCTTCCTCAATCTTCTCTTCCAGGCATTCTTCAAATTTTGGTTCGAGATCTTTTTCAATGTCTGCGGCCAGTGTTGCCAACTCTTCCTCAATATCTTCTATTGTCGACACTGCCTCCCCAGTCATATCTCCGTATGTATGCCATACGTATTCTTCTTGTCTCGCTTCATTATGCCTTAATGAGAATTCTAAGTCTTCCTTTCCCTCACTTGCGCGAAACATTACAATGTCTTGCGAGAGATCTATAATAACTTTATACTCTCTTATGAAATCCATCCCAACAATAAGGTTATATGGCAGCTTATTTACAAGTAGGAAGCTCTGTGAGAATGTAGAGTTCCCTATCTGCAGATCTAAAAATACTTGGTATCTGCATATCATAACTTTGTCTGGTATGACACCTTTTATTTTCACGCTTGAAATGGGTATTTTCAATACGTGGATTTTACTCTGGATTTCATTGTATAATGCCTGGGTTATCAAACTCACTGTTGATCCTGTATCGATGAGGCTTCTTACTTTCGTTCCCGCAATGTTTACAATAATAATAGGTAGTTCCCTTCTTACATTGACCGTTCTTTCATCGAGGTCTTCGATAAGCTCCTCAGGTTTGGCAATCCAGTTAATAACATTTACTGTACTCCATCCTGAACCTATCTCTCTCTGGTCATTTAAAATTGGTGTTTTTTTTTTCAATTGCTCCATTCTTTGTGGAGTTCTTCTGCCTGTCTTCATGCTGTTGAAGTTCCAGACTTTTGGCACCATCATCATTTTGATATATGTCGGGTGACCTTCTATTTCGAATCGCTTCATCCCAGTGAACTCGCGATTGTCTTGGATCATCTCCGCGCTCTTCCATGTATCTTAAAGATGCATGATAGCGTTCTTCCGCCTCTTCATCGAACCCACGACTCTGCTCTTGGGATCTCCATCCTTGGTTATTCCCATTTCGGCCGTAATTTCTTCTGTTATCCAGCTGCTGGTCTCTGGTACCACGCTGATTCCAGTTTTTCCTTCCTCGATTACCACGGTTCGAACCTCCTCGATACGCTGGCCTCCAATTTTGGTTTTCGCGTCCTTCGCGCTGCCAGTCGGATTTTTCTGTTTCGGTGCTTGTAGACTTGGATTTCGTCTGCACCTTCGTTGGCTCGATCGGCGTATTCGTCATATTAACTTGTTCCACATGTCGGCTTTGTCTTGCGTGCTGCACTGTGGTTAAATCAAGTTGTCTCAGCACCTCCTCCATATCGATTGCAGTTTTGGCGTTTGCTGAGATTAGCAGGCGCTGCACTTCATACGGCAGCTGCTTAGCTATAGCTATGCATAAGTCTGACTCTCTGAGTCCTTCGTCGAGCTCGCGAAAACGGCATAATTGGTTCACAAAAAACTCTCCGTACTTGGTCGGGTTACTAGTACTGTAACGCCTGGAATACAAGTCCAGTCTGAGATTTTGTTGTACGCTCGCGTTCCAATACCTGCTTAAAAATGCTTGGCGAAATTCCTCAACGGTGTCGAACGTGTACCTAAAACTTCTAAACCATAGAGCACACTCTCCTTCGGTGAGTTTTTCAATCGCTCTCAACCTACGCTCTGGCGGTACTTTCGCATCATTCAAGTACTCGGAAACTTCTTTAAGCCAGTACTTGGGTGTCATATTAGAATTACTCCCAGAGTATTTCTTTGGTTTTTCATCACTAGCCCTTATAACTGTGACTATTTGGTTCTGCACAGCATTTTCCTGCGGTGTTGACATAGCCATTGGCATACCAGGTGTGGCATACGGGCTGTCACTTGGCATTGCTGCATTCTTTGGAGTGGGCTGTATTTCTATCTCTGCCCATTTATTCCTCCTATTCTCGTCTATACTTCCTTCGCTAGACCTAGGATTCCGCAACATGGATTCTTCCTGCGCTATCATTCTCGTTTCTAACTGGCTGTGCCTGTTTTCAGTCCTTTCCAAACGAGCTAATACCTCTCGTTCTATTTTCTCGAGGCGATCTCGGTTTCTTTCTGCCATAGAAAATACCTTTTCTTTATTATCCTTAAGGTTTTCCTTCAGGTGGATAATTTCCCCTGCTAGACTTTCTCTTACTTCGGCAAGAGTCTTATCACTGGCTTCAGTCTTTAAGCCTTCTCGAAGCTCTAACTCTTCGCGTAAGCCTGTAACTTCCCGTTGAATATGACCTTGTATATGAGATATTTCAGTCCTTATTTTTGTGATTTCTCCTTGGTCTTCGTCCTGTCTTTTATGGAGAACTGCTAAGTCATTCTGAGTGTTTTCCAACTCTTTCTGCACTTTTCCAACTTGTATCTTCATATTAGACATTATCTCCTTATTATCTCGATCAGACGTCTTTATTTCCTGCATTTCCTTGCATTGGTCAAGGATATTCTGGTCCTGCTTTCTTAAAGCTTCGTCCACAGCCTTGGCATACCCTGCCATTCGCGTATTCCATTTGAGTTCATTATCCTCGAACCTATGATCCACGGTCTGAGTAAACGTGTTAAATTGTTCTAACTGACGTTTCGTGTTAGCTTCATTCTGACTTTGAATGTCTTTAAGCTCCCGGGACATACTGTTTAAATTATCGTTAATTTCACGCTGTGACTCTCTGCACATTTGCAAATTGCTTTCTAATTTTAATTCAATAGACTCAAAGCGTTTTTCGTTATCATTTTGCATTTCTGAGATCACGCTAACAATATTCTTAGTTACCTGTCTCTGGACAGACTCCTTAACGTCGTCCATTTTCTTATTAACCTCTACTAGGTTTAATTCTAACTGCGTGTTTACATTAGTTTGACTAGCCTCTAGTCTAGTATTTATTTCGGCTTGATTAGCCTCTAGTCTAGTATTTACTTCGGCTTGATTAGCCTCTAGTCTAGTATTTATTTCGGCTTGATTAGCCTCTAGTCTAGTATTTACTTCGGCTTGATTAGCCTCTAGTCTAGTATTGACTGTAGCCAACATCTGGCTTACCTCATCTTTAAATGCTTTGGATTCTTCCTTACTTTTATCATTAGTAACATCGAAATGTTCCCTTAACTCGGCGATACACCTGAGTACTTCTTCCGTTCCGGCCATCCTGTACTACTTAATTTGAGATTCAGGTAGGCCCTAGCTGAAGACACTGGCGCGTTCTATTGGAAAGAAAGGATTCCGATCCCGCGACAACAACAACAACATATTATAAAATGTCAAAACTAACTATGGAATGGGTATAGACCCTCGTACCCGTCTGACAACATTTGTCTGACGTCTGAACATCATCTAGAAAGACTCACAATCGCTCAAACCAAGTTTGAGGAAAAAAATTATTTCTATGGTTTTCCCCATGAAAACCATGCTATTTATTATGGGGTTTTTCTAAATCCCATAAGCCAACCACGTACGGGCGCCATGTTAATCTAAAGAGAGCATGATACATGGTTGCCATCGTAAGACATCGGCCATATTCTAATTTACTATTAAAACTGTCCAAGGAGTGGTTTTTACTGCCGAATGCCCCACGTTGGGCGCCATGTTAATTATATGAGTCATATCACACGTGGGTGCCATGTTAATTTTAAGAGCATATATGGTGGCCCACTCATGGGTGACATGTTAAATTAGGGTAGTCAACATGCTTATTTATGCCATGCTCATGATGCTTAAGTGGAGGTTACCTGTATTTTGAACTGGCCCCACATATCAGCGTCATGTTATTTTATATGTGTTATCTATGGCTATGGTTTATGAAAGTTACAATTATATAAGCATGTCTTATGGAGGATTAACAATTATTTTTAATGTGGTGGCTTATTAACAAATGGGATGCGGTCTTCCTATTCTGTCCTAATTTCTATGCTATATTTGCTTCTACCATTTATACCTTGACCGACTTAAGTAATTACCTGTGACTCAATCCAAGTACAGAGACAACTCCCCCATGTACCCGATCGTCACCATGTGGACCATGTGTTCGTATCCCAACTAGCTCACGGTCTTTCGAGGTATGGGACGTTCATGCCCACAATACGACCACATGTTCAGGATTTGAGTCTACCAGGTAACTACTCTACAGGAAATACACAACATTCCTATGAATAAAATATTTACTGGTCTAAAATCATGGCTGTACAACAAATACAAAAACAAAGGACAAATTACAATTAATTCCCACAAATAAATAGGGTTATTCTGTGAGCTTTCTCCATAAAAATAGCGCTACAATGCACTCAAACCTACTTCTAATATCCTGTCAATAATAGTTCAGATTACAAGGTTTTCATAGTGTCCGTCAAGTGACACAATTTTATTTAATGGAAGTATCTTAACACAAAACCACATGTCACATAAACATGAATTTCTAAGACATTATTCCGTCTTCTACGACATTTACTTTAATTATCATTACTTCAATGTTTTCTACATTTATTAGCAAATATTTTTGTTGTGTCGTGCGAATCATCTTCCTTCTTTCCATCCCTATGAACGCTCTAGGAAATTGAGTCATGCTTCTTAATCATAAAATAAACATAAACATGGATAGAATATTTATAGTTTCACCATATAACGATTATCTGGGTCTTGTCGGACTTATTATAGATACAAGTGTGTCATGTTCTGGGAAAAACACATACCCGTTTTTCCTAAATTAGCATAAACTGGCAAAATGCACTTTAAAGAAGATGCCTACATTATTTTGGTTCAGCCTTCCCCCTCAGAGGATAACTTCGCCAAATATCATCAGATTTCTATGGTTCAACCACATATGTGAGTTGCCATACACCATTTAATTCCATTTGCATCACTAAAATACTCATATTTTAATTGCATTATTGAATACCGAGACCTCTCAGTGTCCTATTGTGACCGTAATTGACAAGGGATCGGTCGAGCGACCTCTCTCCCCTCAGCAGGTCATAAAATTAGTTCCAGACAGCTCTCCAAGATGGCTGCCACGGAAATGGTCTATATTTCCTGTCTCTCTCTACCTTCAAGGTCATCCTTGTTTACAATTATATAACAAGAAAGATCCGCTAGGCATGGTCCTAAGTAATTGAGTCATTTTTAATTAATTAACACCTAACTTTACAGTATATTTGGGCTCAAATGGCTCCTATTAAACATTCATGGCAGGGGTGGAATTCTAATGATAGCATTGCCGTTCTAAGGTGATTACTTGTGGCTTTAAAGACGCGCATCATAATGAAACCCCATGGTTATCATCAGCAGCTGTCATTTACATATATATTTTGGAACCACGTTCCTCGTCGACGAATATGATTCTACCTCTCGGGCAGACCATAAGTAAAAATGCTCACCGCGCCTCGCTGGGCGTCCATAGTGGCTATAATTCAATGCAAGCGTTGGCAATAGACAGAATCTATCCAAATCGCTACGTAACACATACAGTATGCACAAAGGCGATACTTCTCGAAGATTAAGCCCATTTTCACCTCACGCGCAAGCTATACTAGTCTTTCCCGTGCTTATCTTACGTAAATCACTGGATTCTACGTTAATCTGCACGCTATATGCGGCTAAACAATATTTCACATATATGACTCCATTATCAAGGTACCTGCGTTCTTCCTGTTATATTATTTAAGCCAAAGCTTTACATAGCTCCTAACACAAATGCATAAATATACTGGCTTACTTTAATTTCAAATATTCATTCAAAATTTCACTGACACTGAGAAAAGCTCTCGTATTCGCGATATTCCACACTACATTCTTTACTGTTTACCAAATGACAGTATCTTAAATTAGACATGACACTATTTGAACATTACTTAGGCCAATTCTGCCCTTACTTTATGGTTGCCGACCCCAGTTATTATTATTATTATTATTTTAACGTTTAGATCCATCACTATTTTTTGATCTACATGGTCCTAAGCAAATCACCTTCCAAGTCATACTTTATTCAAGACGAGTGGTGAAAACTCGTTCAGTAAGTGACTATTACTTCTTTAATTTCAAAGTGATTAATCGTTACATGGTGAACTATGCCATTATAATGTTATTATTTGCATGTTTACTCACGTTTCCTTCTGGCTGGAAAGTACCAGTATCTCCGCCTGAGCTTTACCATGATGATTGACTTAATCCATCATGATATCCAATACACAACACTGAGATTCACACTTTTTACACATGATGCACATATTACCACAAGTGGCCTTTACCACTGATAAACACTGAATATTAAACATTAAACACATTAACACTTTAAATTATTATTTCACAATTTATACACTTCATCTATCATTTCACATGTTGATCCTTAATCTGGATTTCACCTACGCTTGACCTCAGAGATGCGATGACTTATGATAACCGCTGGTCTCCGTGAAATCTAGTAGCGTTTTTATAGATGTTCGATCCTAGTTCCCTGCACTCCCGTTTACCTCACTGTCCTGGATAGGTGGCAATAACTTCCACTCTCCCATCACTGGAGTGTTCCTAATGCTGATGTCATATAATTGACAATACCTTCCGGTATACGAACTGTTCCAAACATTATCAGTTCCTATTTGCTGTAGCGAATTTATATCTGTGTCAGATAATAAAGCAATATCTGCACTTTGTTACCTTATATGCACTTCATTATCACTGATGAAGCTTACAATTTGCCTCCATTGTCTTCAACGGCGGTACGCTGATATTTTAATAATTGGCGTGCTTACTGCAAAGCGCTTGTAGACAAAGAACTAACTTCCAACTCGAGCGACCGTCTGACGTCTTCAACTGCTTTCCACTGAACCATAACAGACGTGTAACTGACGTGTAGCTGACTTCGACTGACCATAACTGACCCTCGGCGTAGGGTGCTCTTCCCTTATATTGGTTTCTTGCGCAAAATAGTTCACGGGACACGTGAGAGCGACTCCCTTCTTGAAATACTCCGTCTTCAGCCGAAATAACAACTGCATCTTGTTTATCTAGGCGTGGAGGTTTTAAAAACACTCGCGTGCCGGCGATCGCTTCGGCCAATTAATTACAATTAATTGCCTTAGTTCAGCGCGTGGGATGCTACGGTGGGGATTTCCCGCTGGTTGGTTAAAGTATTCATGCTCTCGAGCGTGAGTTAGGTTGCAATGCGGTCATTTTGAGAAATAGGCGTAATTTTAGGTGAAAAACCACTCCTAAATTACTCCTCCGTGAATACATTCATCTATGTGTATGTTCCATTGCATTACAATGCTCCATTTCTCTGTAATTAATTAATTTCTTGTGGGCTTGGTCCCGCCAAAGCTTCGCTCGTTGTCGACCGGTGAACTCCCGGGTCATTAATTTTGAGCTGTCTGACCGCCCTAGACAGAAATAGTTCCGTAGGCGCCTGGGCTACTCCGCCTACTTTTAAAAGTCATTTGTCAGACTTCAAAACTAGCCTCTCTCGACTTCGTATGCACTGAAAACGTACATTTCCTTGCATTTTGCTTACAATTTCTCCTTTCAATTGCTATGATTTGCACCTAAATAATCGTGAAATCACGCTAGACTTTTATGTGTCAGTAGACCTCTTATTGCTCTGTGGGTTCCATATAATGGCTCCCCCTTAGAGACCACTGGTTCGACCTTAGGCATAACCATTTGCCTGGTCTTCTCTGATAAGGCCCTGAGTTCGATACCAGACTGCCGTGACCAGTTGGGCACAATACAAATCTACACCGTTTCACCGATCTGAACCAAAATTTGTATACTTACCCTTTGGAACCCTGCGGGTAACCCTGTCAACATTAAATTTCGGACAGACCACCCCATGCCTTGCATTTAGGCCCTTTTGCACAAATCTACACCGTTTCACCGATCTGAACCAAAAGTTGTATATTTAACCTTTGGAACCCTGCGAGTAACACTGTCTACTTGAAATTTCGGACAGACCACCCCATTCCCTGCATTTAGGCCCTTTGGTCCAAATCCACACCGTTTCACCGATCTCAACCAAAATTTGTATATTTACCCTTTGGAACCCTGCGAGTAACACTGACCACTTAAAATTTCGGACAGACCACCCCATTCCCTGCATTTAGGCCCTTTGGTCCAAATCTACACCGTTTCACCGATCAGAACCAAAATTCGTATTCTTACCCTTTGGTGCCCTGCGAGTAACACTGTCTGCTTGAAATTGCGGACAGACCACTCCATTCCCTGCATTTAGGCCCTTTGGCCCAAATCTACACCGTTTCACCGATCTCAACCAAAATTTGTATATTTACTCTATGGAACACTGCGACTAACACTGTCTGCTTGAAATTTCGGACAGACCACGCCATTCCCTGCATTTAGGCCCTTTTTGCACAAATCTACACCGTTTCACCGATCTGAACCAAAATGTGTATACTTACCCTTTGGAACCCTGCGAGTAACACTGTCTGCTTGAAATTGCGGACAGACCACTCCATTCCCTGCATTTAGGCCCTTTGGTCCAAATCTACACCGTTCCACCGATCTCAACCAAAATTTGTATATTTACCCTTTGGAACACTGCGACTAACACTGTCTGCTTGAAATTGCGGAGAGGCTACTCCATCCCCTGCATTTAGGCCCTTTGGCACAAATCTACACCGTTTCACCGATCTGAACCAAAATGTGTATACTTACCCTTTGGAACCCTGCGAGTAACACTGTCCACTTAAAATTTCGGACAGACCACCCCATTCCCTGCATTTAGGCACTTTGGCACAAATCTACACCGTTTCACCGATCAGAACCAATATTCGGAAACTTACCCTTTGGTACCCAGCGAGTAACACTGTCTGCTTGAAATTGCGGACAGACCACTCCATTCCCTGCATTTAGGCCCTTTATCCCAAATCTACACCGTTTCACCGATCTCAACCAAAATTTGTATATTTACCCTTTGGAACACTGCGACTAACACTGTCTGCTTGAAATTGCGGCGAGGCCACTCCATCCCTTGCATTTAGGCTGTTTGGCACAAATCTACACCGTTTCACCGATCTGACCCCAATTTTATATACTTACCCGTAGAACCCGACAAGTAACACTGTTCACTTTAAATTTCGGACAGACCACACTATTCCCTGCTTTTTGGCCCTTTGGCAGAAAACTACACCGTTTCACCGATCTCAACCAGATTTTACATAATTACCCTTTGGAACTCGACGAGTAACACTGTCCACTCGAAATTTCGGACAGACCACTCCATTCCACGCATTTAGGCCCTTTGGCACAAATCTTCATCGTTCACCGATCGAAAACAAAATGTGTATACGTACCCTTTGGAACCCGATGAGTAACACTGTCCACTTTAAAATTTGGACAGGCCACTCCATTCCCTGCATTTTGGCCCTTGGCACGAAAATACACCGTTTCCCCGATCTCAACCAGATTTTACATAATTACCCTTTGGAACTCGACGAGTAACGCTGTCCACTCGAAATTTCGGACAGACCACTCCATTTCCCGCATTAAGGCCCTTTGGTACAAATCTACATCGTTCACCGATCGAAAACAAAGTGTGTATACTTACCCTTTGGAACCCGATGCGTAACACTGTCCACTTGAAATTTCTGACATACCACTCCATTCCCTGCAAGTAGCTCAGGAATTCCTCGGGGTTGCCAGCTTCCTAACTCACCAATCATGAGCCCTTGAGGGTGTACCAGAAGTGGTGGGTCTACACACACCCTGCCTCTTTGAGGGCCTTGAGCAGAAGACAGGAGATATTATGAAAAGGAAAAGAAGGCAGACCCCTCGAAGAATGAGGGTATCAGGAAAGATGAGACAAAGCCAATTAAGGCGGGAAATTGAAAGACTCCCTAGCCCTCGGATACCCTAATACAGTCTGGGTCGGAAGAGAACAAGAGTTGACCAAGGGAGGCCGACAGGAAAGAGATCTGAAATAAGCCCGGCACCAGGAAGTAGAAGCGATGCCAGACTCAGCTGGGGTTCCGTGGTCGCCAACCCACGTCCCACAAGTTGTGAGACCCTGGGGGGGGGGGGTCAGTTGTGAGAATAGCTTGCTGATTCATCGCGAGGTGACTTGAGAGTACTTTCCACAGCCCGCCGTGTTATCTCCTGCTGTCTATGCTGATGCCAGCACAGGGCCATTGCGAAACAGTGAGTGATTCCCGGTCAATCTGTATAGGACGGGGAACCCCGAACGTGTGTCATCATATTTCGTCATCATCTGCGATCATCTCAGGTTCGTGCAGCTTAGACCTATATTCTTTGTCTTTGCCGAGCAGTACGCTCTTTCACTAGACGCATCCAGTACAGACCTAAGCCAGAAAATAAGGTTGAGACTTTGGAAGACATCGAAGCTAGACACCTGAATTACCTATATCAGTTTTAAAATAACACCATGTTCGTTTAGTAGTCATTTTTCATTACCTTATTATTATCATCATAAGTGCAAATGACCTAGATGTTACGCGCATCATACCAATAATCACCGCCGCATAAAGTCTTTCTCGACTGTGATTTTTAAAATATTTATTTTTGGTTGGTTGGTTCTTAAGTTTAGGGGCTGTGACAACGCGGTCATGTAGCCCCGTGTACTTTGGGTGTGTGTAGAATCTGTCTGATAACCGGTGTTAAATGTGATGACTGTATTAGTGTGTGTTATCTGTTTTTTAATTTAAGTACAAACTGCAACTTAGAATTCTTCAAATAGTTCGTACTTTTGCCGCCAAGCGCCACCGTCAACGACTACTAGGCCAAGTTCGGAACTTAGCTACTAGACGCCACTGCAGTCGGCTCTTGGCAACGGACGTAGACATCTATGAGCGTTGTTTACCTATCCAATTTAGCTTCACACAGGTGTAATTAGTGGAAGGTTCTTTAACATGCCATAAATCTGACATGGGACCGCTGGCTTTACTTCCCCTCCGAAGAAAGGCATACTGACGGATTTTTAACGCTCTTAAAATATCCGACGGCTTCAGCTGGGTTTGAACCCGCTATCTTGGGCATAGAAGCTCAGCATGCTACCAAATACGCCACCGAAGCCACCATATAGTTATTTTTATTGCAGTACATTGTGTACATTATACGTTGAAGTGTCAATTCAATACCGGTAGTAGTTTCCCTTATCATCCTCATCATAAGAGCAAATGACCTACAGTAGATGTTACGCCCATTACACCATTAATCACCACACACAATAAGTCTTCCTCTACTGTGAATTTTGAAATATGTATTTCTATTACGGTAGTTTGTAAGTTTGACGTGTCAATTCAACAGTAGTTTTTATTATCATCCTTATCAAAAGGGCAAATGACCTAGATATTACTCCCTCATTGTCTTTGGGGGCAAATTACTTAGATTTTAAGTCCATTATATTTCTAAGGAGACCTTAAAACATTATCATCATTCCACCGGGCGAAGCCGGGTACTACTGCTAGTATATATATATTCCTCCTTTATTTGAGCTTCTTCTAATTTCCATGTTTTTACCCTTGGTGTTTTCATAATAATTTTCTGCTGGTTATGCTTTATAAATCAAGAATGTTGGCCGATAATCACCCGATCGGATCCATTAACCTAATTATAGCTATCATCAATGAAAATTTCAAAACACGATCATTTTATGCAGTTGATAACCTTTGTGGCCTGCCCTAATTACCACCAGTACACTTACGTTATAAATTTCACAGGCCTGCACAGTTTGATTATACAGTATTATAGTTATGAATGATCATGATGATTGTTTTAAGGGGCCTAACATCTATATTATCAGTCACTATCAGACACTCGTCACAAATTGTTTAACGTGTCTAAATGTTCAAACTATATCAAACTATAATAAATGTGTTAATGAAGCCTAATGAGTAGTACCAGACAGCAAAATATCCAGAATTACATATATTTCCATGCTTAGAATATATTCGACCATAATATGACGAATAAATTGACTTCACATATATTTCATCTCAATTTCATAGTAGGGTAACATGTCAGATGTTATGCGACTACTGTAAGGCCCGTATCATTTTTGTTATAATTAAATTTTAACGAAGAGAAAACATCTCTATTTGACGTATATACATTAAGATTTCTTCATGTAATAGGCTACCACATTCGAACACCGTGTGATCATCATCAGCCGATACTCGTATCCGAGCGTTCGTTTCTTCCCTGCACTCCTAAGCCCTCGTGTCCGCACGATGGAGATGCCGCTGATGACTCAGCAGACCGATCCTCGCATAGGTTATGCGGTTGCATACGCCACATCTAATGGTAGGGGGTGGACGTGGAAGTGTTTGGCGGAATTTTCTTCTCTGACGAGCTTCCGTTTCCTGTCTTTGACGATTTTGTTCAAAAAGTAGAACAGCGTCGAAGGTGATTTTGCGCCAGCGCGAACGGTCCTCCGCAAGGGTACACCATGTATCTGGATTGATAGATACATTTTTTAAGGTTTCATTGAGCTGATCTTTAAAACGTTTCAAAGGTACACCTGTTGGTCTCTTGCCCGTGCTGAGTTCACTGTACAAGATCTGCCGAGGGAGTCTGTCATCTCTCATACGCTGGACATGGCCAGACCATCTAAGCCGATGGCCAATAATGATGGACTCAATACTCTTCATTTTTGCTCTCTCAAGTACCGTGACATTAGGTATGTAATCATCCCATTTGATGTGCATAATGAAGCGGATATTTTGCTGGTGGAAGCGTTTCAATTTTTTGATGTACCGGTGGTATCGAGTCCAGGTCTCACATCCGTAGCGCCAGGGCCGGTCTTAGGGGTGTGCGACATGTGCGGTCGCACAGGGCGCAGAAGCGTCCCCCAAATATAGGCAAATTTTGATTTATTTCCTATTGAACAAATGGCAAGATAGGTAAATACGAGTTCGTCAAACAAAGAAGGGGATCAGTTGAAAAAAACAACCGGTGTTATCTCTCCGACTGAAAACCCTACGCGCACCTTAGACCGTGACGGACCGAAGTTAAACTCAGTGAAATAGTGATTAGCAAACACTATACAGTATCTTTCTCTCCCTTGCCTTGCCACTATCGCTGAAACGCAACCCGGCTCGACTCCTGGTCCCGGAACCAACCAAATCGCCCTTCGGCAGCGCTCGGGCATTTCCGTGATATTTCGGTTTGGTTCGCTGTTGTAGCAGAGCTGTAGCAAGGCGAAGTAGAGAGAAAGAAAGGGAGGAAGGCAGGGAGAGAGGGCAGTGAGGATGGAGAAAAGGGTGCGGGTGTGGCACGAGCTGGAGACAGTCAAAGAGAAAGAAATCATAACAAACGGCACGTGTGGCTGGGCGAAGTCGGCGTCGACCCGCTCGTAGATGGCAGGACGTATTAGCACAATACACGGGAGTGTTATGGCCCTTGATAATTGTCGTGATACGGATGGTGTAAATTCGGGACGAAGAACGAAAAACCCTACAACAATGGCCTCCTCCGGTAAAGCTAGTGGATCTGCAAACAACAAAAAACGAAGGTTGCAGCATGCAGAAGAAGACAAGAAGGCAGCAGAAGCTTTTAAAACATTCGTCCGACCTTCAACATCAATAGACGGGAGATCTTCTCAAATAAATCCTACTGATCAGTCCAAAAATGTGCCAATCTGATCATTAATACTTTGACAGAAATGGGGTTAAAGCTAGAGGACCTTCGAGGACAAGGCTTTGACAACGGAGCGAGTATGAAAGGTAAACATAAAGGAGTTCAAGCTCGCATTGTAAAACAGTTCCTGCACGCAAAACATATTCCATGAGGTAGCCATTCTTTAAACCTAGTTTTATCTGATTCAGCCGAATGCTGTCCTTACTGCGTTACTTTATTTGGCATTATTGAACGCATATATGTTTTATTTTCGTCGTCTCCTGGTCGGTGGTCTATTTTGTTGGCTCACATTTGTAATTTGACTCTAAAATATTTGAGCGACACTCGCTGGGAGTGTCGCATAGATGCAGTGAGACCTCTTAGATACGATACGAATGGGGTAATGGCAGCCTTAAAGGCCATTAAGGAGAATCCTGTTTTGATTCGGGGCTGCGCCATGAAGCTGAATACTTGGGGAAAATAATTGTGACATTCGAATTTGTCGTTGCTGTTCTAATATGGTACGACATTTTGTTTCAAGAAACCATAGTTAGCAAAGCCATGCAAGCAGAAGCAATTGATATACAAAAGGCGTCTTCTTTCGCGGAAGATTGTATCGCGTACCTTGAAAAATATTCCCAAGAAGGCTATGAAAGCGCTATAACTTCGGCTAATGAAATCATTGCGTCTATGTCTCTTGAGTTTGAAGAAGGTAGACGGAAACGGAAGACTAGACCCCCTAAACGGTTGAATGAGGAAGATGACTCTGACCAAGTCATCGAGTCAGGCACTGAGAGTGACAGTTCTGAGTCAGAGTCGGAGCCGGAGCTGAAGGAGGCTGAAGCTCAGGCTAAGCTTAAGCGCAAACAAGTGAAGCTACAACGACTCTTCAAAAAAAGTTTCTTTGACAAACTCCTAACAGTTGCTTTAAAGTCTGTAAGGATGAGATTCTTTTCCTTTAAAGAGCATTCCGATACATGGGGATTTTTGTACGATCTAAAGGCACTGCCTGGGTCTATTAAAGATAGTAGTCCACTCATGGATCATTGCTTGGACTTGCAAAAGCAGCTTTCCAGTAGAAATAATGAGTCTGACATAAGTGGGATGGATCTATGTTCTGAGCTGCAACCCTCGCGCTGCGTTGCAGTACATTTACAGCACGCATATGATTGACGTATTTCCAAACGTCGAGGTAGCTTTGCGAATTCTCTTAACCTTGCCGGTAACTGTCGCTTCGGCTCAACGTAGCTTTTCAAAATTGAAGTTGATTAAAACCTACCTGCGTGCTAGAAGGGGCCAAGAGAGACTGTCAAAACTTGCTTTAATTTCAATAGAGATCGATGTTGGGCGTTCACGCGATTTAGCCCAGTTAGTAAAAGAGTTTGTTTCAGTCGAAGCACGGAAAGCTCCCTTCTCATAAGGTTTTGGGTTTTAGTGTGACATTTCCTGTGTGTCGTAGTCGTTCGAATTTGTAAAGCTTGATTCCTATGTGTATTTCTCCAGTGATTTTGTTATGTTGACATTTTGCATCACAACTGAAAAAATAGTTATTGTAATATGTTACGCATCACCTATTAAGTAATAAAGTCCAGTATTTTTGCATCATGCGAGCGTACAGCTGATATTTTGTATGTTACCTTGACTATTCCCTTACTACAACGCAAGTAAGGCATGTTCAAGTAATATAGTAGGCTAAATGGGTAAATGTACTTTAGGTTCATTTTATTTAATTTCATCCGTTAATTCGGTGCCTTGCCTTTGCCTGCATTTTCTTTATATTTTCATGATTCCTCGTTATGATACCGCATAATATTTGCCAGAGTTAGGCAACCCGCCTCGCACGGAGGGCGCAAAATCGAATTTCGCACAGGGCGCTGAAACCCCCAAGACCGGCCCTGCGTAGAGCAGCGTAGAGATGACAACAGCTTGGTATACCATCAGCTTTGTCCCCATCCCTAGGTCTTTGTTCTGGAATATACGATGTAAGAGGCGTCCAAACGCAACATGCGCAGCGTGAATTCTGTTATCCACATCTTTTTCGACAGTACATTGGGTCGACAGAATGCCCCAAGGTATAAGAAGTGATCAACTCGTCCCAAGGAAGTGCCAGTGATGGTGATATCAAAGTCAGGGGTGGAGGTTCCAGCGACAGGTTGAACCAGCACTTTGGTCTTTCGGATGTTTATGGTCAGGCCAAAGCGTGAGTATGCTCTCTCGAAGCAATTAACAGATTGTTGCAACTCTTCAGCTGAGAGGACTGGTGAACCGTGTCGTCGGCGTATTACAATTCTGTAACCAAGATGGTAGAGGTTAATCTTTTGGAGCGGAGCCTGGTTCGGTTGAATAGTCCTCCATTCCATCACACCGATATCTAATCTCCACGCCAGGGATGTTCGCAGACGATGTCTCATATAGCATGGCCGCTAGGTACAGGGCAAAACGTGTAGATGCAAGAACACAGCCTTGCTTGAGCCCATTGGTAATGGAGAATTCAGCGGAGATGTCATTCTGATATGGTACCTGTCCAACCATACCATCGTGGAGAGCTTGAATCAGTCCAACAAAATGTTCAGGACATCCAAAGCGCCTTAAAACCATCCACATGGCATTTCTGGGAACAGTATCAAAGGATTTTTCAAGATCGTAAAGACTCAGAGCAGAGGTTTCATTTGCTCCGTGCATTTCTCCTGCAGTTGTCTTATACAGAAGATCATATCAATGGTTCCCCGGGAAGCACGGAATCCACACTGGGATTCAGGGAGTATTCTTTCTGAGGTGGTGTGTAGTCGATTCAAAAGGATTCTAGCAAAGATTTTTCCCACTATGGAGAGAAGGGAGATACCGCGGTAGTTTCCACAGACACTTCGGTCGTCTTTATTGAAGATGGTAACAATGGTGGCGTTTTTTTCAATCAGCAGGTACTTTTCGTGTTGCCCAGACCAGACGGATAAGGTGAAAGAGTCGGTTCTTCAGGGGTAGGTCTCCACTTTGAATGAGTTCCAGAGGGATGTTGTCTGTTCCTTGGTTTCAGACTGCTCCAGGCTTTGACAAACTCTTGGAAGTGTGGGTGTATCGCCATTCAAGGCTGAGGCGGATGTTGAGGGACAAGGTGCAGAAAGTCTTCAGCTGCAGTGGAGCTACGATTTAAAAGAGAGCTGAAGTGTTCCTTTTATATATCCTAAACTTTTTGAATGCTGGTGAGAATGGTGGTATCATCAGCACCTTTCATTGTTCCTGAAGAGGAATGAATGGGTCCATATAACTCTTTTAGACCCGCGTAAACGTTGCGTAGATCTCTGCTGTCTGAATATCTCCTCAGACTTTTCGTGCCACCAGTTGTCTTTTATCTTTTGGATTTCAGCTTGACACTTCTGTTTTAGTTCGCGAAGATAGTTTAGTTTCTCTGTGGAAGACGGGTCTCGTGTAAGGGAAAGGTAGGCTTCCCTTTTACCACTGATTAGGTTCGGTATTTCTTCATGATTTTCCTCAAACCAGTTATGTCTCCCCTTTTCTCAAAACACTGTGTAATGTTCATGGAATCCAACCTGAAATCCATACCCTCGCTATATTATTTGTGCGCCCATCACTCCTCCTTAATAATCAACTGTGATCTCTCTTATAAATTCTGTAGTAAGATAATGATAAAGTAGTTGAACAAATGATGAACAAAAAGAGAACAAATTCTAAAAATAAAAATAAACTACCTGGTATCGAACTCCAATTCTTCCAGCCAGGAGTTTAACGTGTTACTATTTCAGCTATAGAAACTTAAACAATTAAATCAGTGCAGAAAGTGTCACAAAGGTAGAAAGTGAGAACTTTTGCGTTGGACACTGTACCCGTTCGTCCTGGGGATGCGATGACCCATCTGCTATAACATCGCATTCCAGGATTTCCAGGACAGAGCGGAGTTAAATGAACCTCTAGTCAAATAAGGAATGTGTCGGAAATTCAGCTGAGTTCTCGAAAAAGCAGTGGGTATCACGAGACAAAGTATCTCTAGGGTCGTTACGGGCTTAAGTTTAATAAGAATAATGCAAATATAAATGGGCGCCATCAACTGAATTCCTAGCAAACCACTTCCTTTCCGGATAAGCCTTACTCAAGACAAGGAAAGAAAAAGGAACATCACACCATCATCAGATCACAACTAAGATAAAAACAAATTTATTTTACTTTGATAGTCAGACAGACATTTTAAATATAATTCCTACCTAAGAGTATGGTCGAATGCCAAAGTTAAATTGTCATTGTCCAAAAATCGAACCATCTCCTTTCTATTCCAAAATTATTTTTATCCACATAACAAGAAAAATTTATAAAGTTCTCTTGGGTTCTCAGGATCACTGTAGCACTATGTCTTTCGTCACTGACATTTGTGAAACCTGAGACCTAATTTCTCTTTAATCTAACATCAATGTGGATTTAAAATTGTTATTAATCTGTCTAAACATACACATATAATAATCACACATATTAAATATCACGTAAATTATGGTTTGCATGGCATAATTTGAATGTTGAACATGTTAATCAAATGCTCCTAAACATCGAATAATTAATTTACACTATTTACATCGTCATTAACAATCACTTATCTGTGAATTACAGAAAATTCATATTCTCATTGGTCATCATTATCGTCATCATCAAAATTAAACATTTCTCACATTAATTCTCACTTCAAAATTCTACATATCCCTGTCAGAATCGTTAATTCATCACCATTACATCATTTAAATCTTCAACTCAAGTTGCAATTCCTCAAATTATTTCTCAATTAAATTTATTTAATTCCATATAAATTCATTAATCATCAGCTTCTTTAGTTAATTATCACCTTCTAATTTAGTTATTCATCATCATTACAATCGTCTATTAATTTATTTCAATCAGTATATTTATTCAATCTTTAATTCATCCATTTATTTAATTCATTGATTTATTCCAAAATTTAATTTATCAAATTATTTAAATTTCAATCATCTGGTTATTTAGTTTTCATTATTTTATCTCGTCATTCTGATTTTTATTTCATTAGGTCAGATCGTTAATATGCTTAAATCTCAGATTATTATTTCGTTAATTATTATTTTCAGAAAATCTTGTATTATCAACTTCATTTATTTGTTTAATTTCCTAACAAATTGTTTAATATGGTTTATAGAACGTTGTCTTACAGTTTTATTACTTCCAAGTTATATCTCGTATTTAATTTATCATGCCAAAAAATATTATTGCCTCCACGACATCACGTTGGATCAAACTATCCACAACGACATTACATTTCTTCAATACTTCAAATATCACATTTGAATACAAGGATTATTCCACAAAACTCCATAAATATTCAGCACATACAGCATGAATCTCAACAATAACGCTAGACTGGGTACGACGACCTCATGTCTGCCTCAAAATACATTATCAACGTTGCAACTATCACATGGCAACTTCCACAAAATGCCTACCACAAACTTCATTTAACCATGTTGCATGATCTACAAAAAATATATAACTGGCTTCAAATTATCAACGCACACAATCTCCAATAACTGTAATTAATCTGATCACATCTAGACAACTTCTTAAACAATTGGAAAAAATATATTACCTCAGTAATTTAAAATCTGCTTTCAAATAGCATAAATTCTCTTACAAATTTTCATAATTCACATCGCAGAAAAACACCAATGTGCTATAATCTCTCACATCAAAATCTGCAATACTGATCTGCCTTAAAATAATTCTGACCATTAATGATTAATCTTACAAGATTCAATTACTTTAAATCCTTCTCAAAGGTATCAAACACAAGTATAAAAATCATCAAAAGCATCAGCTGTAACAGCTGTTAAACTGAAATTACTCTCAAAAGAGTATAGCAACAAAATATTGGATTGGCAAACAAGAATTACTAAATGCAATCCTGTTGACATTTATCGTTACTTTATTTAACAAAATTTCGACTGATATGTGACTAGTAGTTCCTTGTTTAATTCACTTACATCTCGTGTACATTCGGATGATAAAAATGAGTCCCTCAATGGCGAGTAAGATGTGTAACCACCGTACAGTCGTATAAATACGAAAGACCTCGCCCCGTCGACTTGGATGATAGTTCCCTGAACGATGGGTAAGATGAGTAGCCACCATACAATCGTATAAATACGAAGGACCCCATCTCGTAGGCTATATGAGTGAATGTACCAGATAGGAATCAACAAGTTTCTAGTTGTCATATAAAAGCGATGTTCATTCACTAAAGTGAATAACTTCTTAACATCTCCAAACAATCCAATGGAAAAAATCCCTACTGATGAATAATACACACTCGCTAGTATGCAATGAACTGACGAAGTAATTTTTGATAATCAATTGCAGATCACGAGTTCGAAATACTCGTTACACAAAAAAAACTATTCATGAAAAATATCCTAGCTGGAAAAATGTCTAAAAGACCAAACATCTGCTTAATAAAGCCAATCAATGGTGAGAATTTCGTATAATGATGCCTGCCATATCATATGGTCACTCCATATTCTAGCAAATTCGAAGTATATAAATTCAAACCATGTCTTAATAATCATATCACTCCTATTAGAAAAATATACATGTGTGCCCAGTATTCATGAAAATAATCGAATCAGGTAGTTATGACTCTTACAGTACCTTTCATAATCAGCTGTAATTAAATTTCCAAGATCGTCGATTTTCCCTACATAAAGAATTTCTCGAAAGATCGGCGTGAATATCATTCCATCCATGAAATGACGATTGCCTTCGAAATCCCAAGTGAATCAGCTGGTGGACTCCTCTCGTCAGGAATCGAATCCATCGCTCTGCGGTGCCATCTTGTCTCTATTTGCGTCTACTCGGACATGTTAAACTTCGGATTACCCATAGCGGATATTGTCCAACTCCTTCTCGAAAATGTTCATGGAAACAGCGGACCCCCTACTCCTCTTCTAAGTTACGCCACTGTTCCGTTAAATGTCCAGTTTGAGTATTGTAAGTTCAATCTCAAATGACTGCTAAGTCTCACTTTCGTAATATAAAATTTTACTTGAGAGTGTTCAAGTTTACGAAACACCCTGTAGTTGTCTGCATTAGGTAATTCATGAAAACTGCATAAGAAATAAATCTTATTAATGCACGATCTAATGATCATCAGTGCCTATGCTAACAACATTCCGTTTACTTGAAATAGTTAAAGTAGCTTTGACTGCGTTATATAAAAGCATAGTCATAAAGTTATTCGTAAAAGCAATGTTCAAACTGCGTTGAAATGAAGCTTGTAATAAAGTCTTCAACTACTTGCAGTGCGGTTCTGACATATCCCGGCCGTCTGTAATTGCTTCCTCGGCCAGCCCGCCTGGACCAATGACCCGCCTGGCCTTCGCTGCTCGGTGATGCAGGAACTGTCGCCTACACTCTGCCGTGACAGTTTCTGTATGCTGCGCGACCTTCACCGTGCGTCTCGCTTGCGCTATAGAGCTGCTCCTACCTGCTCGTCTGACTGAGCTCAACTGAACCTGCTGGCACTGTCTTCTCGCTTATGTGCTCGGCGCAGGCACGTGGTGTAGTCCCCCACCACTGTGCTCTCGCGTCACGATCATAGTCTCGAACCCAGATCATCTCGGCTGTTCCGTTATAAAATAACTTAAGGGTTATCTGTCTTCTTTAGAATTATTTTCACATATAATGCATGTTATAGATCCTCTTCTAAGATGTTTAATTGCTATAATTTCATATATATCTCAATAAAGCTTCACATCTCTATCCATAATTCTATCTTCTCACAGACGTCAGTGCCTTCTTGATTCGTAGACCTCCTACGTCATCTTGACATTCTTCTTGACGCGATCGGTGCGCTATCTTTTCCTAATTCTTTCCAAAACCTCAACTACAGCTTAATGTCTGCTGGCGTAGCCGATAGCCTAAACTAGGTATCGGGTACATCTCTCCCGTACATCTCCTTTTTTTTATCAGGATTGAGAAAAAAAAATACACTCTCAGGCATTCTATATATAATACATGTACACGATAGCTCTACAATTCCCTTACTCTGCATGATGGTTCTTTCTGACTCTCAATAATGATGATTGACTTCCAATGATTAGCATCTTGATTCCGTGTTATTCTGACGTTTGTTTCTTCCTTCGCCACTCGTGCTTGGTCGATTGACATCTCTCACTGTCTCTTCGGGTGGTGCACTAGGCTGTCTATCTTCTTGCCTCGACCTCTCATGTCCACGATTATCTCGTCTGTCGTTAGGATCGTTTCTTCGGCCATCCTGCCTGTCGTTCCCATTACACTGTTGACCTTGGCTCCAGTTATTTCTGCCCCGATATCTATTGTTATATCGATTCCTGTCTTGATATCTGGAATTCTGGTTATAATTCCTATATCGGCTATCTCTCGCTTCTTGATCGTATGGCCTCTCATATGGTCCTCTATATCGATCATTTCCTCGAGCGTTACGGATGTTTCCTCGATTCCCTTCGTTCCGTCGGTTTTCCCAGGAATCCCTTCTGTCCATTTGAGCTGCATTGTCTACGACCACCGCATTCACTTCTTGCGTGTTTCTGTTGTCGTTTCTGGTGTTTCTAGGCGTAACCTGTGCGCTTGTATAGTCCAAACGCCGTAAAATGTCGTCATAGTGCTCCAGTGTATTGGCTCCCGACGCTATCAGTGATCGCTGTACCTCAATCGGTAACTGTCTCACTATAGCTTGCAAAAGCTCTTCTTCTGGCAATGGAGGAATAAGGAACTGTAATTTAGCCAGCTGTGACGTGAAATAGTTGGCATAATGCGTCGGATGTGACGTAGAATAGCGTTTTGAGTACATTTCCGCTCTTACGTTAAGTTGATCCTCGGCACTCCAAAATCTCCTCAAGAAAGCCATGGCAAATTGCTCCATGTTCGCAAAATTGCTTCTGAACGCTCTAAACCAGGTAAGCGCAGATCCATCTAAGGCGCGTTCGACTATCCTTAGCTCTCTTTCTTTGGCTACCCTGTGTTCCGCCATGTAGTCTCGAATATCTCGCAGAAATTCGACTGGTGTGACTCCTGTATTTCCCGAAAACTTTCTCGGCTTGTCATCCAGGTTCCTAATAATGGTGACTGGACCTGAGTATCGTTCGCTTGAACCCAACGTACTCCTATTCGAACTTGGATTATCCTGAGGGGTTGAACTGGCCCTTTCGAATGTCACATTCGGTTGCATTTGACGGTCTTCTCCCATGCTCGCTTCCTGATTAGTCATACTGCGGTCTATCGCTGTTTGATTTATCAATGTTTCCCCTGATGTGATATTCTGACTGGTGAAACTGTTAAACATGGATTCTAGTTTAGTCATCCTGTCTTCTGCTAATTTCTTGACCTGAGTCTTCAATTCGTCTAACGATGTAACATCCTGCGTTTTGTTGCTCTCGTCTAAGTCGTTTCTTAACTTGTCAATTTTTCCTTCGCACGTGTTCTTTACTGACGCGACTTGTTCTTTTAACAGATCAACATCTGTTCTAAATAGAGTTGAATCTATCTTCATCGCTTCCTTGTTTTCCGTAAACCTCGCTTCTAAGTTTGCCATACCTGCGATTAATTTTTCATCTAACCCTTCACGTTTCTCTTTTGCTTCGGCATCGACCTCACTATACCGTTCTTCCACGATTGCACCGACTCTATTTTTAAATAAAGCTAAGTTTTCATTAACCTTTTGCTCTATATCGTCGTCTATCTTCCTAATATCTTTCTGCAATTGATTTTCTAATGATTTTAAATTAGAATTGACCTCTCCTAAGACTTCCTCTTTAATGGTCCCAATTACTGTCTTTAAATCTTTAATTTCGTTACCTAGATTCGTTTCTAGACCTTTAATCTTAGTCTCGAAAGATACTTCGGTAGACCAATCTTGAATTTTGCCTACATCTGCCACTAAACCATCGATGTCGAATCTCAACTTCGATACGTCTGATTTAATGTCTTTCTGTATGGACATAACGTCTGTTCTTAAAGTAAAAATATTTTCTTCTCCTCTACTTTCTAATTCAATAATATTTTTTCTTAATATTTGAACATTTTCCTCTCCTTTCATGTTTACTGCAATTATGTCTAATTGTAAAGTCTTCAGCATCTCATTATTCTTTAAAGTTAAGCTATTCTCTAATCTAGTTAACTTGTTTTCTAATTCAGTGTTAGTTTCTTCACTACGAGACTGTAATTTCTCTTCCAATGACTTAAAGTTATCTTTCAAGTTAGCTTCACTAGCTTTTAAATGATTTTCAGTACTAGTCTGTAATCTAGTTTCTAATGACTTCAACTCATCTTTACTATTTGACTGTAGCCTTTCTTCTAATGACTTAAAATTGTCTTTCAAGTTGACTTCGCTATTTGACTGTAGCCTAGTCTCTAATAACATCAACTCATCTTTGCTATTTGACTGTAGTCTAGTCTCTAATGATTTTAAATTATCTTCACTAGTTGACTGCAATAATTTTACATTAGCTTCGTTACTAATCTGTAATGATTTTAAATTTTCTTCAGTACTAGTCTGCAATAATTTTAAGTTTTCTTCAGTATTAGTCTGTAATGCTTGTACATTCTCTTTACATTTAGCTTCTAATCTAGCTTCTGAATTATTAATTTGTTCTTTAACTTCCGTTTCCATCTTAGAAATAGTTTCTGCAATACCAGACATACCCGTCTGTAACTCTCCTAACACCTTCGCTAAATCTTCTGGCAACATAATTATATTTTCAATATAGGGTTTATATAGAGACGTTAGACAACAACACATCACAATGTCTCAATTCCTGCATTCACTTGGGTATAGGAAAAATGTCTTATAACTAACATGATATTACTAATACGATTAACATGAATACTGGATTGGGCACACAAGTACATTGTCTGACTAAGTTTAATAAATTTTGCAACACACTTAAATGAACTTGAGATCAATCTCTCAGTAATCTAAATCTGATGTGATTCCATAGAATAAACAAAATCGAAAAGCCCCACTAGTTGGATAAAGCCAATTCTCCCTCTCTCTCTGTACCCGTTCGTCCTGGGGATGCGATGACCCATCTGCTATAACATCGCATTCCTGGAGTTCCAGGACAGAGCGGAGTTAAATGAACCTCTAGTCAAATAAGGAATGTGTCGGAAATTCAGCTGAGTTCTCGAAAAAGCAGTGGGTATCACGAGACAAAGTATCTCTAGGGTCGTTACGGGCTTAAGTTTAATAAGAATAATGCAAATATAAATGGGCGCCATCAACTGAATTCCTAGCATACCACTTCCTTTCCGGATAAGCCTTACTCAAGACAAGGAAAGAAAAAGGAACATCACACCATCATTAGATCACAACTAAGATAAAAACAAATTTATTTTACTTTGATAGTCAGACAGACATTTTAAATATAATTCCTACCTAAGGGTATGGTCGAATGCCAAAGTTAAATTGTCATTGTCCAAAAATCGAACCATCTCCTTTCTATTCCAAAATTATTTTTATCCACATAACAAGAAAAATTTATAAAGTTCTCTTGGGTTCTCAGGATCACTGTAGCACTATGTCTTTCGTCACTGACATTTGTGAAACCTGAGACCTAATTTCTCTTTAATCTAACATCAATGTGGATTTAAAATTGTTATTAATCTGTCTAAACATACACATATAATAATCACACATATTAAATATCACGTAAATTATGGTTTGCATGGCATAATTTGAATGTTGAACATGTTAATCAAATGCTCCTAAACATCGAATAATTAATTTACACTATTTACATCGTCATTAACAATCACTTATCTGAGAATTACAGAAAATTCATATTCTCATTGGTCATCATTATCGTCATCATCAAAATTAAACATTTCTCACATTAATTCTCACTTCAAAATTCTACATATCCCTGTCAGTATCGTTAATTCATCACCATTACATCATTTAAATCTTCAACTCAAGTTGCAATTCCTCAAATTATTTCTCAATTAAATTTATTTAATTCCATATACATTCATTAATCATCAGCTTCTTTAGTTAATTATCACCTTCTAATTTAGTTATTCATCATAATTACAATCGTCTATTAATTTATTTCAATCAGTTTATTTATTCAATCTTTAATTCATCCATTTATTTAATTCATTGATTTATTCCAAAATTTAATTTATCAAATTATTTAAATTTCAATCATCTGGTTATTTAGTTTTCATTATTTTATCTAGTCATTCTGATTTTTATTTCATTAGGTCAGGTCGTTAATATGCTTAAATCTCAGATTATTATTTCGTTAATTATTATTTTCAGAAAATCTTGTATTATCAACTTCATTTATTTGTTTAATTTCCTAACAAATTGTTTAATATGGTTTATAGAACGTTGTCTTACAGTTTTATTACTTCCAAGTTATATCTCGTATTTAATTTATCATGCCAAAAAATATTATTGCCTCCACGACATCACGTTGGATCAAACTATCCACAACGACATTACATTTCTTCAATACTTCAAATATCACATTTGAATACAAGGATTATTCCACAAAACTCCATAAATATTCAGCACATACAGCATGAATCTCAACAATAACGCTAGACTGGGTACGACGACCTCATGTCTGCCTCAAAATACATTATCAACGTTGCAACTATCACATGGCAACTTCCACAAAATGCCTACCACAAACTTCATTTAACCATGTTGCATGATCTACAAAAAATATATAACTGGCTTCAAATTATCAACGCACACAATCTCCAATAACTGTAATTAATCTGATCACATCTAGACAACTTCTTAAACAATTGGAAAAAATATATTACCTCAGTAATTTAAAATCTGCTTTCAAATAGCATAAATTCTCTTACAAATTTTCATAATTCACATCGCAGAAAAACACCAATGTGCTATAATCTCTCACATCAAAATCTGCAATACTGATCTGCCTTAAAATAATTCTGACCATTAATGATTAATCTTACAAGATTCAATTACTTTAAATCCTTCTCAAAGGTATCAAACACAAGTATAAAAATCATCAAAAGCATCAGCTGTAACAGCTGTTAAACTGAAATTACTCTCAAAAGAGTATAGCAACAAAATATTGGATTGGCAAACAAGAATTACTAAATGCAATCCTGTTGACATTTATCGTTACTTTATTTAACAAAATTTCGACTGATATGTGACTAGTAGTTCCTTGTTTAATTCACTTACATCTCGTGTACATTCGGATGATAAAAATGAGTCCCTCAATGGCGAGTAAGATGTGTAACCACCGTACAGTCGTATAAATACGAAAGACCTCGCCCCGTCGACTTGGATGATAGTTCCCTGAACGATGGGTAAGATGAGTAGCCACCATACAATCGTATAAATACGAAGGACCCCATCTCGTAGGCTATATGAGTGAATGTACCAGATAGGAATCAACAAGTTTCTAGTTGTCATATAAAAGCGATGTTCATTCACTAAAGTGAATAACTTCTTAACATCTCCAAACAATCCAATGGAAAAAATCCCTACTGATGAATAATACACACTCGCTAGTATGCAATGAACTGACGAAGTAATTTTTGATAATCAATTGCAGATCACGAGTTCGAAATACTCGTTACACAAAAAAAAAACTATTCATGAAAAATATCCTAGCTGGAAAAATGTCTAAAATACCAAACATCTGCTTAATAAAGCCAATCAATGGTGAGAATTTCGTATAATGATGCCTGCCATATCATATGGTCACTCCATATTCTAGCAAATTCGAAGTATATAAATTCAAACCATGTCTTAATAATCATATCACTCCTATTAGAAAAATATACATGTGTGCCCAGTATTCATGAAAATAATCGAATCAGGTAGTTATGACTCTTACAGTACCTTTCATAATCAGCTGTAATTAAATTTCCAAGATCGTCGATTTTCCCTACATAAAGAATTTCTCGAAAGATCGGCGTGAATATCATTCCATCCATGAAATGACGATTGCCTTCGAAATCCCAAGTGAATCAGCTGGTGGACTCCTCTCGTCAGGAATCGAATCCATCGCTCTGCGGTGCCATCTTGTCTCTATTTGCGTCTACTCGGACATGTTAAACTTCGGATTACCCATAGCGGATATTGTCCAACTCCTTCTCGAAAATGTTCATGGAAACAGCGGACCCCCTACTCCTCTTCTAAGTTACGCCACTGTTCCGTTAAATGTCCAGTTTGAGTATTGTAAGTTCAATCTCAAATGACTGCTAAGTCTCACTTTCGTAATATAAAATTTTACTTGAGAGTGTTCAAGTTTACGAAACACCCTGTAGTTGTCTGCATTAGGTAATTCATGAAAACTGCATAAGAAATAAATCTTATTAATGCACGATCTAATGATCATCAGTGCCTATGCTAACAACATTCCGTTTACTTGAAATAGTTAAAGTAGCTTTGACTGCGTTATATAAAAGCATAGTCATAAAGTTATTCGTAAAAGCAATGTTCAAACTGCGTTGAAATGAAGCTTGTAATAAAGTCTTCAACTACTTGCAGTGCGGTTCTGACATATCCCGGCCGTCTGTAATTGCTTCCTCGGCCAGCCCGCCTGGATCAATGACCCGCCTGGCCTTCGCTGCTCGGTGATGCAGGAACTGTCGCCTACACTCTGCCGTGACAGTTTCTGTATGCTGCGCGACCTTCACCGTGCGTCTCGCTTGCGCTATAGAGCTGCTCCTACCTGCTCGTCTGACTGAGCTCAACTGAACCTGCTGGCACTGTCTTCTCGCTTATGTGCTCGGCGCAGGCACGTGGTGTAGTCCCCCACCACTGTGCTCTCGCGTCACGATCATAGTCTCGAACCCAGATCATCTCGGCTGTTCCGTTATAAAATAACTTAAGGGTTATCTGTCTTCTTTAGAATTATTTTCACATATAATGCATGTTATAGATCCTCTTCTAAGATGTTTAATTGCTATAATTTCATATATATCTCAATAAAGCTTCACATCTCTATCCATAATTCTATCTTCTCACAGACGTCAGTGCCTTCTTGATTCGTAGACCTCCTACGTCATCTTGACATTCTTCTTGACGCGATCGGTGCGCTATCTTTTCCTAATTCTTTCCGAAACCTCAACTACAGCTTAATGTCTGCTGGCGTAGCCGATAGCCTAAACTAGGTATCGGGTACAACACATAACTCTCTCTATCAAATAAACATTCCTACCAGCTCAAATACTATTCTTTAGTCACTGGGCATAAGACGAAAAATGTTTACAACAAGGATAGGCTAAGAGTTTTCTTTCTTCTTTTATTCTGATGGCTTTGACAAGTGTAGCGGTTCGTTTGAGCCATACCAGCTCGATCTCATCCCCTAATCACGTGTGCATCCACTGTATCATGGGTACCGGGAGCAATATTACCTTGTGGGATTACGAGAATGAGGAGTATCTAACGAGACTGAGGAGTCTCGAGTGGATAACGATTTGAAAAACAATTCCTCATGCAAAAAAAAAATCTACCTGAAAATGCATCCAGCAAGAGCTCATTCGATCAGTAGCTTTCTTTTCTAATAACTTCAGATTTTTATCTGCCAGTTCTTCTCTTACTACATCAGTAGTGAGAGAAGTCATGTTAACAATACAATGAACTCTATACATTATGGAATCCCTCGTAAGTGGATCAATTAATATGGTTTTATTTTTGTTGAATGTAAGAATGAGGAATGGTTCACATTCCAGGGTTATAGAAGGCTTTGACTTAACATGTGCAGCGGCTTCAGTGAATCTGTTTTTACCTTTAAATCGACACTGTCGACAACGTCGAGAAATAGGGAGTTCTGATATTATTGAGACTAAAGATTATCACTCAGGAGAGAGGCCTAGCTTTGAGTGCCCTTGGTGGGAGAAGATACCGGCCATACGGCAGCTTACAATACCGAGAGGAACTAGAGCTGATTTGGCTGGCTCTAATAACCCAATTACAAGTATCTCAGGTGCGGGAGATGATGACAACTCTAGGGAACTCATAATTAATGTGTCAATGGCGGATATGAGTGCTAATAATACATCCAAATTCTTTAAAAACGACGAATGAGCCAAAAAGACATACCGAAGTACGACTGCTACGCAATTCATAGCTTATAGATTATAAGATACTTGACTGAAACTATGACACCCTTAGCTGCATTTCCTTAGTTTTATGCTGTGCGGTACTACTTTTCATATCAAGCAGCTGTTCAATTATCCTCAGAAAGCTGAGTAAACCCCATTCCAGCCCCCACATCAAATATCAATATTCTAGCAGAAGTGGGAATCAAAGCTGCAAGGCAAGGCAAGCGTGCTCCTCCTACACCACGACTCTTCAACTATGACAATGCTACTGATGATTATTTTGTTTTGATGATGATGCTGATGATGGTTGTAGTTTTTGTGAGGCGTGCAGAAGGACGCGGACCTAGAGACCTTATATCGAATTCTTTAACACATGCTGAACTAGATGGAGCACCGACCATCCAATGACTACACTTTTCGAGTAGAGGTTGTAAAATAAAATTTAATATTAAAAAACAAGACAAATAAAAGGGGAAACGAGGGGTGCATGAAATGGTAAGATGAGAGATGATGGGCTTGTAATAAAATATGTACATGTAATTATAAAACAGTAAACAATAAATCGTAAGACACACACAATAAAGATCTATAAAAGAGAAGATGTTGACGACGAGGAGGTGCCTAAGTCACTGGAGATCGTTCATTAGAGGGGCATAAATTAAGAATAGTGTGAATAGTACGTTTCGTTCCACCACAGGCTGACTACAAGAAGGTAGTCAGAAGCATCATTCTGAGAAGTACATGAAATCGTGTATCCCACGAACCGCCTATCCGACCACCCTTATATTAAACTGCATGTCACAACAAACTACCCAAAGAAACAAACCCTTACAATAACAACGACCCTTAAATGTCACGTCAAGAAACACAAATAAATACACACGACATCCACAAAGACAACACTTCACAGAACATGACGTGACGTGACATACAAATCCCACAGAGAAACACAGATCGGTTCAATAAAATAAAACAAAGACAAACTCCCAAATGAAGATAAAACAAAACGATTTCATGAGCTGGTAGAATAAAACGTCTCTCGAACGAAAGCACAAGATTCAGTTACCTTACGAGATACCAAATAAGCGTCAATTGCAGTCCCGGACACATACAACGAACACACATTCCATAATCTCGGAAGAGTAACCAATACACCTCATTTAATAACGTAATGGGGATACGCGTTGCTTGTTGACTGAAAGCCACGACAAAACAGAACAACACTAAACATGACCCCGGGCCTTCAGTCAAATTCCCACTTATACAAATAACATAAACCCACCCTTAAAAATAAGTTCAGAACCGTGATTATAAATGAGACATATTTCAGACGCATACATAATTAGTGTCTGCCCAGTCTCTAAGGATAAAATAAACCCAAATCGGTCATCCTTAGAGTTGCACAAATGACAAGACACATAAACAAAACCCATTACACAATGAAATAAAACTTGTTGTGCGTTCCGACCATACAGAAGAAAATACAAGGCAATTGAACGAACACACCCACCCTCGTCAGGATACAAACCGCGAAACTAACCTAAAGATACCAGTCCAGAAAGGTCCTCGAAAAATCCCATACTTTTACAAGGGGGTTAGGAACTGGTAAGAAACATCTCTCAGGAACACAATCACGTTTCGCGACCAAAACAATCGCAAGAACACGCACAAAAATAAAACATTACAAGATACGGATATGAAACAACAAGAAGAATCCCTTAAAATGAATAAACCCCAAAACAAGCAAGTCGATTCTCCACTTCGTACGTATATATAACAAATAACTAGGGACCAAAATAAACACCAAATAACCTCAAAGAAAAACATGAACGATATCCAGTTTAACCCTACCTTAGCAGGTTAAATTAAGGAACTTTTAACACTGAAACTTGGGGAGTATATATATATATATCGATGATCAGGTTTCTTCAAAGCATGACACTTTAATACAGAATAACAACAAGAACCATTTCCACTTAGCTTTTTCTCCGTGACGTTCTAGAAGGCCTCTGTTGATATTCCATTTTAATAATTATCTCATATAACAAGAAATCTCAACTGCTAGACAGAGGCCGGAATCCCGCCGTGTTTCCTCAACGTTTATAACCTCGAAGATCAACAGATATTAATTAACACGTAACATTTTCAATAGAATTGTCGGTAGTGGGCATTATGTCGGCTCAACATCTTATATCACTCCTCGTAATAACAATTCAGTCGCGATAACAGTCGCCGAAGGCGTGTTTCTTAGACTAAGGAGGGTCCTCCATCGCGGGCGCTTTCCTTTTCCAAACGTGCGGAAATTACGATCACTTAGATGTTTTACTAGTGACCGCTAGATGGAAATAACGTCGAACGGATCTTAAAATTGTACCGTATCAGTTTTAAGGGGTGAAACAGTGAGGTCAACTGCCCTTATATTTTGTTTTGTCTTTCTTCTGCCTCTAACTACTTTGTTTTAAGTGTAAATTAATGTTCTTTTTAACTTAATTTGCAGACAAAGGGATCGCAAGATATATCATCAAGTGCAGAAGCACAGCTTATCGTTGCAAAGCAGAGATATCGGGAAGCACAGGATGAATTGGAGGAGCTCAGAGGTCTCGTCACAGAACAATCATCTCAGCTGGAGGAGTACAGGAATAAGGTAAATAAATTAGGACTTAAAAATAACAAGTCATCTTTGTGCTTACATGAAACTAATCAGTTTCATAAATCACAAAAATTATCTCTCACCCTTTTTCTTAGAGAAGTATACATTACACATAATTATGCTTGTGGTACGGTATGGAATATTGCTGCTGAAGATTCTCCATATGGAAGTATTGATGTCATCTTTGATCCAAAATGTTCCCATGCTATTTATCTTGGAGGAGGTATGCATGCCATCTCTTGGGCAACACATGAACCCTTTGCTATGAAGCCTCATCAAGTTGTTATAGGCTACTCTTCAAAACAACTTTACAGATTATTACGAGTAACTGACGTTTCACGAGATTTTTACTGTTTTGTTTGAAGTGGTTGTCCGAGGTTTATATAGACAGTTGGAAAGTTCTCATAGTCTACAGTGCCTAGAATGTACTTTAATTTTTGTTTTCAAACTTCACATAATTGAAGTTCAGTCATTAGGTGTTTTAAGTGATGGCGTGCTGGAAAGTTGGAGAGAAGTTTTCATATTTTGGTTTTCCGGGTTTTTGGGGTGCTGATTGCGAATCTGAACTTTGTCACCTTGAAAACGTTACGGAAATATGAATAAAATTAAATTAAAAAAAGAGAAAGTTGTGTTTTTTCTCGCTTTTTGCTTATAAATTACTAAATATGCGTTTTCAGATAAACATCACTATGTACTAAAATAAGGTAGATAAAATAACCAACAACTTTGTCTCTTACGATTTGTGATAAATCTGACAGATAGTTCTGGCGCAATCGGGCTTGCCATGTTCCTATATATTGCATTATGACGACTTGTACTTTTGGCGCAGTTGTGTAGGCGGCTTCTGTCGGCTCTCTCCGCGTTTCGTGTTAAGGTTCCCCTTCCATCCTACCTCCTCACACCCCTACCCACTTTCATTATTTGATGGAATAGGTATGAGAAAAGGATCCACATCAACCTTATACCAAATAATGAGAGCTCGTTGTTTGTTATTGATGGAGGGTATCTGTTGCACCGAGTTGTGTGGTACAGTGGGCAAACATTTGCAGACATTTGTAACAGTTATGTGAGTTACCGTGAAATCTCACTTCAAGACAACTGCAAAAGTTGTTTTTTGACAGGTATCCTGATAATGTTGCTGACAGGGGTACAAAATACTTTGAGCGCTCAAGGAGAGCAGTCAAAAATAAATCTGTTGAATTGTTAATCACAGAAGAAGTGGTACCAAAGGTTTCCCAGGAGATTTTTCTATCCAACTCCAAAAACAAAATTCGTTTGATATCTATGCTCCTTAGAAAATTCTCTGAGGCAAAAATGGTGTGCAATCAAGCTACAGAAGATGCTGATACTTTAATTGTAAACACGGCTATCAATCTAGCACCAAACTATGAATCTGTAGTAGTTGTTGGGGAAGATGTAGACCTTTTAGTCATCAAGATTGGCCTCTGTGATTCTCCCAATGTTTTCTTCCTAAAATCTGGCAAAGAACAACAAGCTCAGGACTTATATCGCTCTGTTACTGCTATCGACAAAGCAGTTGGCAAACACATCCAAACACAACCATGCTATGAGCGGATGTGACACTACATCTGCTTTGTACAACCAGGGCAAAACAAAATTTATGAAGACCCTCAAGAACAACCCTGAGCTGTCCGATATAATTCAGATATTTAAGAACCCTGATGCTGATGTAGAAGCTGTTGCTAATGCTGGCGAACGTTTTCTTATAACACTGTATGGGGGAAAAAAACAAGGCATCACTTCTCTGAACGAAGTGAGATATAAGCAGTATGTTAAATCTGCATACAACACCACAGCCAATATTGCTACATTGCCTCCTACTGCAGCTGCAGCGAGTCAACATTCTTTACGGGTTTACCACCAAGTCCAAAAATGGCAATGTACTGAAAAGTGACCCGAGGAATGGGGATGGAAATCATCAAAGAATGGTTTAGCGCCAGTCACCTCCTTGCAGCTCCCTGTCCCAGATTCCTTGCTGAAATACATATCAAGCAAATGTAAGAAAGGCTGTCGAGGAAACTGTGGCTGCAGGAATAATTTCAATCTTTTTATTGCTCCCGAATTTGCCTGATTTGTGAAGAGAGCTGCGCCAACATGTAACCTGACCTGGATGATGTCGACATGGACGATCCTAGAGCGAGGTCGTTATAAGGTAATGTTCCGTATGAATTATTTCTTTGATAACCTTCAAAGTACCGTACCTACGAGTAGTTCAATTTCACCTACTTCATTTAGTCGACTCAAGTGTTTTCAACAGATGAACTTTAACACGCAGTGATGTAGAAAGTGCAATGGACGTTGAAGATGTGCAGCCTGGACCCTCAGGAATATAGAGATCTAGGGTTTAAAGAGGTTTCCCCTTCTAAAGATAAAGTACAATGTTATGTCTTAGCACTCTTTTTGTTCAACTTTCTATATTTAACTGTACCTATTCATCTATTTTTTACTTCTAATGTAGACTCATTCCAAAATCACACAATTGTAAAACTCAGCATTTTTTTCTATTTTTGTGCCTTGTCTTGTGTGGGGTTTCGCCCAGGAACACCAAGCTGACTCATCAGCGGGTTTTAATCACGGGCCGTGAAAGCCAATATACCACATAATTTTAACTTAGTTTCATGTAACATAAAATTAACTTTTTATTATAGAATAAACCTTTTATCATTTCAAATGATCTTGTCGACTTCGTCGTTATGGTTGGGGTCCATCGTTATGCGTTACGGACACGGACACGGAGACGGACGTGACGTCATGCAGCCGCGCGGGAAGTGACGTCATGCAGCTGCATGGGAACGTGACGTCATGCTCACGCGGGGAGCGAGAAGCAGACGCTAATGATTATTGGAGTCTGTTGAAAGAAGCCTGGCGTCGAGCGACCTGGGGCTTTGAGCGAAGCGAACACAAGAATACAGGCTGACTTCTATAGAGATATACAAGATGCCATATAAGAATACAGGGTGCCTCCTAAAGAGGTGTGCAGGATGTCAGAGCAAAAAATTACAGTCAGTCTGAAATAAGAATACAAGGTGCCTCCTAAAGAGGTGTGCAGGATGTCAGAGCAAAGCATCGAACCAGTCCCAATATTCCATCCCTACTCTCACTCAAAAAAATTGCCCCCCTCCCCCCTACTGTTCAGCCCGCCACTGCTCGCTCCCAGGTTCTACAACTCATCTCCCAACTCTCTACCGTTACACTAGTCTAGCCAGATCGAACACAGGCCTGCCTGGGGCAAAAACACTCCTTTTCAGAGAAACAAAACAACTCCGCAACAAGCTTCACGAAAACCCAAATTTAAATCGAAAATTCCATTCTACAAACACCAAATTCGGTAAACTTACCTCATTTCAGTTACTCTATACTTTAAACATACACAGAAGGCATAGTCATAACTCCTTCATGGAGTAGGCTATTGTCTATTCATGTTCACCTCTCCTTCAACTTTACCATGCATTTCATAAACTCGATTTAAAATCAGAAACTCACTCCACAAATCTGTAAATCAGTATTCATTCCTTATTTCAGATACACTATTCATTAAACAAACATATAAGGCACAGTCATGACCCCTTCATGGAGTAGGCTATTGTCTAAATCTGTACACTCATACTACATCCTTACACTGTATGACTACCCCTTATTATTCCCGTTTTACAACGGGGTCGGGGATGAGATGCGATGGAAGTCTTTGTGGCGATGGTTTTTACGGCCGGATGCCCTTCCTGACGCCAACCTCATGATAGGAGTTAATGAGAGATGAAATGAATGATGGTGAATGAAACTGGGCAAGGATGTGGAAGGAAGCAGCCGTGGCCTGTCAGAAGTTACCGTCCCAGCATTTGCCTGGTGTTGAAGATGGGAAACCACGGAATACCATTTCAAGGCCAGCCGACGGTGGGGCTCGAACCCACGCGCCTACCGAGTCAGCAGAGAGCTTGGCCCCATGACCTAATGCTGCGCTTTAGCCAGTCGGTTATACTACATCCTTACACTAATTCAAATTTACGGCCAAATGATCCATCTGACTGGGAGGCAAAGGTTTCCACCGGCTTGCCTAAAGTGGTGTGCAGGATGTCAGAGCAAAGCATCGAACCAGTCCCAATATTCCATCCCTACCCTCACTCAAAATAGCCCCCCCCCCCCCCCCTACTGTTCAGCCCGCCACTGCTCGCTCCCAGGTTCTACAACTCATCTCCCAACTCTCTACCGTTACACTAGTCTAGCCAGATCGAACACAGGCCTGCCTGGGGCAAAAACACTCCTTTTCAGAAAATTAACAACTCCGCAACAAGCTTCACGAAAACCCAAATTAAAATCGAAAATTACATTCTACAAACACCAAATTCAGTAAACTTCCCTCATTTCAGTTACTCTATACTTTAAACAGACACAGAAGGCATAGTCATGACTCCTTCATGGAGTAGGCTATTGTCTAATCATGTTCACCTCTCCTTCACCTTTACCATAAATTTCATAAACTCAATTTAAAAATCAGAAACTCACTCCACAAATCTGTAAATCAGTATTCTTCCCTTATTTCAGATACACTATTCATTAAACAAACATATAAGGCATAGTCATGACCCCTTCATGGAGTAGGCTATTGTCTAAATCTGGACACTCATACTACATCCTTCCACTAATTCAAATTTACGGCCAAATGATCCTTCTGGCAGGGAGGCAAAGGTTTCCGCCGGCTTGCCTGGGATGATGGGCCACAAAACCGCTATCAAAAAGTACACAATTTACGCTTTATTCAACCAAACACATCTCTAATACAAGTACAAGAAGCACATTTCTTCCCGTGAGCCTTAAAGAGGTGCCCGCGCGGGAAGCCTAAGTTAATGGGTAATGCAGTCTGTTGAAAGAGTCCTGGGGCTTCGAGCAAAGCGTCTGTTCACCTTGCTTGCTTGGTTGAAACTGGCTGGAAGCAATATACAGGATTTTACTAAATATGTGGGATAGCTCCGGGGATTCAATTGAGGACCTGACAACAAGCAAAACATGTCCTGTATGATGTTTCCGTGTTACAAGCATTGTTTGTGGTGTACATAACACAGACCGCTTTACTATGCAGGTTGGTCATTTGTGTTGATAAATTGTACGTTACTACTTACAGTTCTCTACAGAAGGTGCTCAAAATGGCTACGATGAGCTGTAATGCAGGCGTCTATGCGCCGCATCATTGACTGTCTCACACGCTCCCATATTCCCGGCGTCTGTCGTATTTGCTGTTCCTTGCTCTTTTCGCCGACGCAACATGTCCACGTTATGAATAGGTGTGGCATTCACAATGACCTTTAAACGACCCATAAGTAAAAGTCTAATGGGTTAAGAATGGGAGAACGAGCAGGCCACGATGTCGGTCCCTGACGTCCTATCCATTTGTTTGGGAATCGCTGAAATAAAATTGCTCTAGCAGCAACAGCAAAATGAGTTGGTGCTCCATCATACATGAACCACATTCGCTGAATTAAATCTAGTGGAACGTCTTGCAACAAACCAGTTAAATCACTCGTTAAAAAGGCGCAATATGACGCTCCTGTCAATGTTCCTGGTAAAATGAAGGTGGACCAATGTGTCACTGATTATTCCAGCCCACACATCAATACTGAATTGGTTTGCACAACTTCTCTGGGATTTGCATCAGCCCAGACATGTGTATTGTGAAAGTTCTCCACTCCATCTCTGGTAAACTTCGCATCATTGGTAAACAGAACAACTGCGAGGAACTGTCATAACCAGGTACAAAATGCTGCTCTGGGTGGAAAGTCAGCCGCATTTAGACCTTGGGCTCTTTGAAGGCGATATGGATAAAAGAGCTGTCCACGTAGAATTCTCCACACTGTCATATGGCTCAGAATTGCACCTATTTCCCTGGTGCTGCTCCTGTTATTTTCCTCAATATCGTTGAGAACTTGCCCCTCTGTGTCAGGTGCCCTTGTGCTCCATGTCGTTCATTATCAGCAACTCGTCTCCTAAACGAACCTGTTTCGCAAAGACGGGCATTTATTATTTGGAATGTCTTGGTGTTGGGTAAACGTCTATTAGGAAAATATTCCGCATACAAATGCCATGCTTCATTTGCGTTTCACTGCGCCCGTCCATACAGAAGATGCATATCTGCCATTTCCGGATTCGAGTACCCCCATTGAATCACGACGTGTACTGTCGGTGAACTCAATTACAACTGTCAACACGTAGCAATCCACTCCAAACTACTCTAGCTTATGACCTGTGTGGACGTGTTTACGTGTTTGCTAAGCACCTGACATAACGTGGCTTTGAATGCAAATCAAATGCACACAGACTTGAACAGCGAAAAAGCGTACAAGTGGCCTGTGTGCCTTCCACAAATGTCCAACTAGCATCGTGCCGCTGTCTGTGTTATGCACACCCCAAACAATGCTTGTAACAGTGCAATGAATGCACATACACCATATGTTTACAGGACATGTTTTGCTTGTTGTCAGGTCCTCTATCGATCCCCGAAGCTTTCCCACATAGTTAGTTACACCCTGTATTGAGGATCTATATGAGGGCCAGGAAATGGAAAACATTCGGGATAATGTGGAAGATGAGAGCCAGATTGAGGTAGAAGGCAAAGGCCCACCAATTACACAAAAAAAAGTGAGTTGAACAGAGCACTACACTTATTAAAAGATAAAAAAGCCGTAAGTGTTGAAAACATTTCAGCTGAAATCCTTAAAAGTTGTGGAGACAACATGAAAGAGCGATTGTTTGATATCATTACAAACTGCTATGAAGAGGGAATCCTACCACCAGATTTCATAAAGAGTCGGACAATAACGCTGCCAAAGAATGGAAATGCCACGACCTGCTCCGATTACAGAACAATCGCCATTCTATCCCATGCTTCCAAGATCCTACAGGCAACACTTAAGGGCCGAATCAGAAGAAAAATAGTACAGAATTTAGATGACGACCGATATGGGTTCAGAGCAGGTAAGGGTACTAGAGAAGCAATTCTAGCTCTGCGTCAAATACTGGAATGAAGACTAGACGTTAACAGGAAAACTTATGTAGCTTTCGTTTATTTAGAAAAAAATAAACATTCCACAACGTTGACTGGAAGTTATTATTTAAAACTCTGAAAATGTTGGGTCTTGATTGGAAGGACAGATGTTTGCTTTTTAACCTGTATAAAGACCAAAGCATAGAAATAAACATCAATGGAACAAAAAGAGAAGCAAGAATAAGAAGAGGAGTGCGACAAGGCTGTCCCTCATTACCATATCTGTTTAATATATTCATGCAATATGCAATTCGAAGAGTAAAAGAAAAGAAAAAAAAGGAGTCAAATTTAATGGTAAACAATTTCATAGTATTCGCTTTGCAGATGATATTGCTTTGGTAGCTGATTAAGAACACACCATGGCTAAGATGCTTGGTATGCTAAACAACACGCTAGAGAAGTTCAGGCTAAAAAATAAACACAAAGAAAACAAAAATCATGGTTGTTCAAAAGAAGAAGACAAGTTTTAAGTTAGGCTGTACAAAAATTGATCAGGTTACAGAATTTTATCTGGGTAGTGTCATTACCAGTGACAGTGCCTTACTGAAGTCAAAAAAGGACTATGGCACAGCAAGCATTTCAGAGCAGGAAAAATCTATTGTTAAATAAGCACATAGGATTTGAAACTAGGGGGAAATCTTTTAAGGTCTTTGTTTGGAATGTGATAGCTTACGGATGCGAGACATGGACTTTGGGAAAGCAAGCACAATCAAGACTAGAAGCTGCTGAAATGTGGTTCTGGAGAAGAATGGCAAGGATGAGTTGGAAGGAAAAGAAGACTAATGAACAAATCTTGGATGAAGTTAAGGAGAAACGGACCTTACTTTATTCATTAGAGCAGAGAAAAACTAAATTTCTTGGACACGTCTTACGGCATGACACCCTTCTCAAGATTGTCTTCGAAGGCAAGATCCTAGGGAAGAAATCGGGAGGAAGACCACGTCTCTCATACCTTAGAAACACAATCACACAGCTGACTTTTGTTTCTTACGTCATGATGAAGAGAACTGCTGTGGCTGCAGCGACAAGGCTTAGCCTTTAGATAATGACTAGCAGAACGGTGTTCGGGGTTAACACCAAACATTATCAATTGAGCTACTGTTGCAATTGTTAGCGGTTTGTCATTCCTTCGTAAGTTTATCAGAACGAAGTTAGTTTTCTGGGAATATCACACACACTGTTAATTTAAGGGCCTTAAAATGTGGTTTCGGAGACCCTTTATAGACTCGCGAATTCTGTGTCTCACATTGAGAAGCGCAACATACGCTTTGGTCGTCCTTCTAGGATAATTTTTATATTTCGCCTATTTTAGCATGTATTTGGGAAGTTTTTCCCTATATTCACTCCTCTACTGTATGCAAAATACGGTGAAGAGTTTTATAAATGATTGGTGTATTGACTCATGTTTACCATACCTAATTTTACGATGCGCCAAGCATCCGAACACGAGTTATAGGCGTACATAAAGATACACAGAAAGACAGACAGACAGACAATTCTATTGTCTACAACATATCACCCAGATATCCAAATATGGGTATATCTACCACACAGTATCAAACAAAATCATCCTTACGATGAATCCGTATGTCGACAAAAAAAAAAGGTTAGTTAAAATGTGCTCTCAAACTAAAATCACCTAACGTGCACTTCCTGACGTGAAATAGAATTAAAAGCCTTGTAGACGAAACGCAATACACGTCACATAAAAACTGACCCTCTACGTTGTGTTAGGTCCCCATACACAGGAAGACCTCTTTCATAAATTATAAAGGCTTGTGATGCATGAAAATTCAGGTTCTTTAGCCTCAAATGGACAAATTCCTAAAATCCGCAAAAAAATGCTCATTCAATTCAGGAATTTTTGAAAATAATATTGCTGTTTGGAGATTATAATAGACCTTCTGTACTCTATGTCGCACGTGAAAATTGCATGAAAAAAATTCTAGGTTACCCCTTGACCCCCTTAATTGCATTGATGAATTATACAGTCTACGTTGGTTCCGTGATAACCTTATAGACATTTTCAAACTTTCACAGAAATGTAATAAATGGAGTAACATTGCTTCTTACAGAAATAGATGGAAAGTTGGATGCCACCCCTTGAGATAATGTTGTCATGGTTACCGATTTGCATTCCTTCATTAGTTTGTTAAATTAAATTAAATTAGTTTTCTGGGAATATTTCAGAAACTGTTGGTTTTTCTTTTTCTTCTTCTTTTCTTAGTCGTTTACCCTCCAGGTTGGTGGAACCCACGGACTCAGCGAGGGAACTCACCACTACCGCCTCTACGGGAAGTGTCCTAGAGCTGGGAACATCTAATCGGAGTGGATACAACTGGTGAGGTGTGATTGGCAACTCCCCCAGGCGGCCTCACCTGCAAAGCGAACAGGGGCCTCACGAGGGAAGGTAATGGATGGTCAGGATGGATAGGCAAGGAAGAGGGAAGGAGGCGGCCGTGGCCTTGAAGAAGGTACTGTCCCCGATAATCCGGATAGTAGGCTGTCAGATATCCGCCCCCTCAATCGGATTGCCAATAATCAATCGCACCGGCACAGCTACATCAATGAAAATGGCCCTGACAGATACTACCGAGATTAGAGCACAGTAGTTAACATGAAATTATTGTGGAACACACCAAAATATACGGGGGTTCATACTTACCTTTTACTTACCTATTCAATTTAATCTCGGGTCTGGGTTTTCAACTGGATCACTTAATAGTATGCCCTCACAATAACCTCCATTACGATATTTAAAATGAACCAAGTCGGAAACAAGAAAATTTAAACTGCACAATAATTTATTTCACATAAAGAGATATAATTTAACAAAATTTAACAACAAAATATAGTGGCAATCAGAAGCCATTGTCAATGCAACCATGTCCTCCTGTAGGACTTGTAGACTTCATATACAAAATTTCAGCTTTTTCTAGCTCAAAAGAACGTAATAATAACAACAATGCACTTTGGACTGGATAAGGGAGCTGGGACGAGACATAAAGCATTTGTTTCCTTTTTCATGAACTTCACATTTTATTTATAACCGCCAGGCTGCTATGTAGATGACCTTGGCCTCTATCATACAGTTATCTGGCCACCTGCGATACACCCTGCACCGTGTCGCATGCTTGCTTCGTCAAATGGACACACCTGTCCATCCAATGTTAGCATATGCTGGTTACCTCAGAGCCTAGCTCCTTTTCAAAACACTTTAAATGTTCACATCTCAACTCAAATATTATCACGCAAATCTTTTAAATGCTCCGTTCAAATATCAATGGATTACTCTAATAATCCCAAATCTTGTTTAATTGTATATTTCAAGTGTTGAACTAGCGTTGTTTAGAGTATAATAACGAAAACGCTTAATGTTTATAACAAAAAGTTCATTAATTATTTACAACATTTTAAATTGTTTATAACATTGTCAAACGACAATTGAAAAATTTATACATGCCTCTATTAATCCCGTTCGTTTCAAATTATTATTAAAGATATTTACATAGTTATTTACATTATTTATATTATTTATATTAGAAATACATTAAACCACACGTTTATCCGGTTGATAATTACTTAAATCGTGGTGATATAATCGACCAATGAAGGTTAGTTATATTTAAATTTTAGATTCAGGTTTAATAAGATTTAATAATTATTATTTGTGACGGTAACCTCCATTCAAAATCGTTATCTCAAATTATTTAAACACTCTTGTTAATTTTAACAGTTACTTCACATGAATAATTTTCAATGGACCTGAACAATACACTCAGCGGAAAAATACCTCGCTCAAAACGCACAAAATTGCACCAAAAATTGGCCCATAATTCATCATATATCTCATTATATATGGCATCAAAATCTTCCACAATACACACAAAAAACCTCCACTTATAAATTCATCATCTTCATCAATATTACTGTGGGAACCTCCTTCACTTATTAAAGGGCATTATTCATCAGCGACTTTTACACGTCCACTGAACTAACGATTATACATCCATAGTTCCTCTTTAAAAATTCTTGTATTCATCAATTGTATCAAAAACTGTTATTATATTTAACCTTCGTGGGTTTCATTCATGAAGCGATATGAAGTAAAAATTTGCCAGTCACAAATAAATTTAATAGCAAATACGATTAGACACACCTCCCTGGTCTATCAAAATTGAGATTAATATCATCAAAGTATCGCAGTATAAAAATACTATCTTCAATCAAAGTTCATCTAAACTGCATAAATAGTCGAATAGAATACAATTAGACTGTGGACTGCCAACATTATTGTTCCAATCTAGAATTGAGGAAAAACTCCTATCAAATGTTCATTACTATAGTGTACTCAAAAAATAGTACTCAAAGTTCATATTTCATAAAATTGTCTATAATGCAATGGTATTTCAGAATTGACGATAAATGTCTATGTTGCAATCATGTTCATAAAACGACTAGTATTTCCAAGATCGTCGATAAAGTAGTAGATTTTAACGCTCTAAAATCTTTTAATCATTCTTCTTTCTTGAGGATGACAGAAAATTGGTCAAAGTAATTTACTGAATAGAATTACTTTAATAAAATGACACGCTGTCTGAATTCAAATTTGCCATAGAAAATCGTTAACTTTACAGTCAAATCGTGACTACAAAAATATGCAAATTACTGAAAGAATATATATTATCAGTCTCAACTGATCCAAAATTATTTAAATATGCCAATGACATAATAATGTCTCAATAAATCGTAGAAAAAGGCATAAATCAGCAAAGTGTACTGAGTACAGAAATATCAAGCAAGAATATGGGGCAAAATATATGGGACAGAAAATATGGGAAAAATGGTTGCTCAGATATCGCTAAATGGCTCAAATAAATCAAGAAACGTTCACGACTACCTTATCTGTTGATTGAAGTTCTAGAGGAAAATTTCCAAAGAAGACTGCTGTTGGTTCCATTTCACCACCGTAAAGATGTGCTCCGACCTCGAACCTGGAACCTGCGCCCTCGGAGAATAGAACAGTTTCCTCCTCCGGAAATTGCACTGCTCCGTGTAGACGATAGACATCCTTCTGGCAAAACTCTTCTGTGTGAGCCGGGTCCACCCTGGCCTCTCTTGAAAGTTCCCTGAAGTTCTGGTAGAAATTCGCCATGAAGTTTATTGCAATTATTTCCGCAGAAATGTTCATAATTGTGGAGTATGAAGATATTTCCACTGCCATTTGATGTAATTCAGCGATGGATTACGATGCATGAGTGTAGTTGGATGTTCACTACATGCTCGCTTTTGTAGAATGACGATTAACGAAGCTCCATGCTGCTATTTCACTCCATTGATGTATGTCCCAATTTTCATTAAAGTTTTAGTCTTCCCTCTCCACTTCCGTTATAATAATAGTCGAAAGTACTGCCAGATTATATAGTTCCATTGTAGAATGTAGCGTTGTATCACCAAATGTAATCTTCAGTATCACGGTTGCAATACAAGTGTCAGCCGTAGCGTAGAATGTGGTATTATAAAAGTGCTTCTCAGGTGTCGAGAAAATCACTTTTGTCTGCAGTCTTAAAATGCGAATATCTTCCAAAGTATAATAGTGAAAATGTTCAACTTTCGTACACGCCTCAATATTGTAATGCACAATTGAATTAGCATAAATGCAGTAGCTAACTCTTGATAGATAATCTTGTAGACTCGTTTATGTGTGCGCTCCAACTTCGCCTAGTTTCAGTAACCGTAAAATTGTACTGCTGCACGCTCAATGCTTGTTCGATGCTGTGGGCTCTGCCACACGTGCTAATGACGACTTGCTTCACTGAATAACTCGAAGTCTGACAATATGAGAATCAGAAAAATGAGCCATGAGATCCTCCTCTCTGCTGTGCAAGGCCTTTTATCAACTTCTTAAGGGGCGTATCCATCCCTACCATAGCTTGTTCCTCCGTCATTGCTAGAAGTTCTAACTTTGGCTATACTTGACGGATTTTCAAATTTCAAAAACTCATAATTAATTTCTTCAAAACTCCAAATCAATGCCACAACTGAAAATAGTTTTCCACAATTCTGCATGCCAAAAGTAATTAAATATGGTAGTTTCAGTAATCTCCGTCTCCCTCCAAACTATCATTCATTGGTTCGAGCCTCTCCTCCAATAGCGTAACTTCTTCCTCAGCACAATTCCTTGCTTCCCTGCGACTGCGTCGTAAATCTCAGATCCTTCTCGAACAAAATCATGACGTCACCAAGAATCTCAGCTCATCCAGCCTACTTGCATGAAGTCTGCGTCATCCGTGCCTACGTCATGAATATACACGTCACAACTATGACGGCCATAACTTTATTCACATATGCCAATACAGCCACCGTGGTCTCAATATAATTCAATTTACGGGGGCAGTACCATCCCGGCATTTGCCCGAAGACGAAGTGGGAAACCACGGAAAACCACTTCGAGGATGGCTGAGGTGGGAATCGAACCCCCTCTACATATTTGGACCTCCCGAGGCTGAGTAGACCCCTTTCCAGTCCTCGTACCAATTTTCAAATTTCGTGGCAGAGCCGGGAATCGAACCCAGGACCTCCGGGACGGCAGCTAACCATGCTGACCGCTACGCTACGGAGGCGACGTAACTGTTGGTTTTACAGCCTTATAATGTAGTTTTCGAGGACCCTTTCGGGCCACCGAGTTTTGTTTCTGACACCGAGAGGCTTTGTCTCGTCGTTGTACGCCATAATATAATACTAATAATATACTATAGGGATAAGAATATAATAGACCTGCCGTACCACACCCGCAGGTGTAAATCGCGTGAAAAATGTCTAGATTACTCCTTGACCCCCTTAGGCGCATTATACGTATTGATGAATTTTACAGCTTAATTTGGTTCCGTGATAACCTTCTAGCCGTTTGCAAACTTTCACACTAATGTAATTAATGGAATTGCATTGCGACTTTCAGCAATAGATGGACCTCTGAGAATCTGTTGCCATGGTTACCGGCTTACATTCTTCTTCTTCTTCTTCTTCTTCTTCTTCTTCTTCTTCTTTTGAGACCACAAAGGATCACTTTACCCAACCATTAGTTCGTCGACTTGTAGGAACTGTACGAGCCTTGCGGTCCTCCCAGTACTTCTTCATGCGTATTGATCGTCTTGCCCGTTCTTCGGCGGAAAATATTCTTGTAGGAATTTTCTTCTTTGTGAGTGGAAAATGAAACGTCATATTTTTAAGTGCTGTAGTTAAACGTTTCTTATTTGCAGCATCGTCTGTTGTTAGGCCAATTTCTTTTAAGTCCTCTCTGATTTCTTTTAACCATCGGCATCCAGTTGTTGTGTTTTTTGAAGCAAGATTGTACTGCACTAGTTGTTTTAGAATACGTGAATCTGGCATTCTCATGATGTGCCCAAAGATTAGTTTATTAAATGAAATTAGTTTTCTGGGAATATCTCAAAAACGGTTGGTTTTAGGGCCTTAAAATGTGGTTTTAAGGGACCCTTTGGGGCCTCCGAGTTTTGTCCCTCACATTGAGGGGCTGAAAATGAGCTTTGTCTCGTCCTTCTACTCCTATTTCAGCATGTATTTTAAGGGGGTGGACCCCTTTTTATGAGAGGTACGGAGAAGAGTTACATCAATGATTAGTGTCGTGCCTCTGATGGATATCTGTACCAAATTTTACGTTGATACACCCAGCCGTTCTCGAGTTATAAGTGAACCAAGTTGTCCACAGACAAACAAACAAACAAACAAACAAACAAACAAACAGACAGTCCAAAAAATTATTTTCACGCGCATCCATCATAAAACAGTCTGAAACGCGTAAATATCTCAAATTTCCGTAGAAATTCAGAATAAAACAGACAAACATTCATTTTTAGGTACAGTGTGGTCCACCAGCCCCTTACTTTTTTTTGGAGGAAGGCAACCCAACTCACGCGTATATCATAGTCGTCCTAAAAGCATTATTGCTTGCTCCTTTACGGCCTAGTAGAACTTTACGGTTGAGTTCATGCTCGCGAATTTAGTCCAAATCATTGGCAGCAGTGTTATTTCAATGCCATCAACTATAACGAATGTGTAAATCAACACATCCGAACAACACTGCCTTACGAAGGACATGAAGTGTCTATGAGGACCACAAATAGACTCAATACGTGGCAGTACCCCACCACGGCTCCCGTTAGGTAAAATGGTTAAATCGTGCTTCTCTGCTGTAACGTCAGCTATGCTGCAATGTAGCAGGTTCGATTCCAAGGCAAGTATTTTTATTTTTTTCGCTTAATGCCGTTTACAGTATCTGCACCACGGACACCTGTTCCAATGAATGAATTTTTATTTGGTTCTGAAAAGGACCATTTTTATTCGACGCTACGTAGGCAGGTTAGACGATGACATAATGGTCTGTAGGTAGAAAAAGAAGAAAGCTTGTAGTTTAGCGTGACCGTTAATCTCGCGATCATAAGCCTCGGGATCTCCATTTTACGTGAATTCGAACCACAGGACATGGCGTTGGTGAGAGACGAAGAGCTTGACCGCTGCGCCACCACACCCCCCTATAGGAATAAAGCAAGGTACTCTGCATATTCAGTGTAGCAAGTGTTCGAAATGTTGACCACCTTGGTTGATGCAGATTTCAGCATGACGTATTACGGACAGTCTTGTACGCTGTAACATCTGAGGTGTAACAGCTTGGCAAGCCTCGGTGATTAGTTGACGAAGGTGGTCAGGATCTTCAGGCTCCTGTGCATATATTACCTGCTTTAAGTGACCCCACAGGAAGAAGTCAAGTGGCGTAAGATCGGGTGATCTGGCAGGCCAGTGAACGGGTCCTCCTCTTCCTATCCATTTATTTGGATATGTAGCATGAAGATGGTTCCTGACGACTAATGATCCGTGAGGTGGGGCCCCATCCTGTTGCCACCACATTTGCAATCGCTCGCGCAGTGGCACGTTTTCCAGCAACTGTGAGAGTTCATTTTGCAGAAAATGAAGGTAGCGTGCTACCGTAAGATGGCCGTCGTAGAAATATGGTCCGATTAGATTGTTACCCAAGATCCCACACCATACATTTACACCCCACTGCACTTGAAATGCGCCCAGTCTTACCCAATGGGGATTCTCCACGCTCCAATAGTGCATGTTATGCCGGTTGACGGTGCCATTGTTGTGAAATCGTGATTCATCTGAAAAGAGAACATTTGACACAAAAAAAAAGGCTGCATTATTGGTCATACTGCGTAACGCCTATTGACAAAATGTTACTCTAGCATCGAAATCACGTTCGTGGAGCTGCTGGTGTAACTGAAGATGATATGGGTGAAATCTATTGTTATGCAATATTCGGCGACAGATGACCGGATGATGTTGGTCTGTTGTGCAAGTGTCCGTGTACTATTATGAGGATTATTAAGGACAGGGCCCAAAACAGCTCCTTCATTTGGACCAGATGTTATAAGAGCATCTCTAACTGCCTTCCAAGTGTTCCAGTTGACCGCGCTTTTCGTTCAAGATTGCAAAACGAATTGGCAGTCGGTAGCCTTCTGTCAGGATAGCGCTCGTGATACAGGCGTTGAGACTGCAATGCGTTCTTCCTTGTTTCTCCATAAATGAGCATCATATCAACGTACTCGCCACTGGAATACATCGTGATGCATGCTGTGATGTGACCTAGTACAAGTAGGTGTGTATTGGAGCCGGGAAAATTAGTTCCAGTTGCGTTTGATATCGTAAGCTGCCGTATGGCTAGTATCGTCCCCCACCAAGTGTACTCAAGGTCAGATCACTCCGCTAAGTGAGTCTCGATAATACTGGAACTAATTTTATGTTCGACGTTGTCAAAATGTAATTATTATACGAAGTACGTCCAGAAAGTAAGTTCCGTTTGGTAATAACATTAAATTGTGTACAGATACAGAAGAATTATTTATTGCACAAAATTCTACAACCCTTAAACTACTTTTCCACACAACTGCCGAAATGTTGCAGGCATTTGTCGTAGCGTGGCACGAGGTTTTGTATACCTTCTTCATAGACGTGTGCCGCCTGTGTCTTCAACTAGTTGTACGTTCCGCTGCAGCGGAGTTCCGCATATGCGCGGTAGACGCTCTGTATCAAGGAGAGGAAACGTGCGCCATTTGGAGAGCACTGTCAGCCACGTACGCGTTGTTGTGCATGTTTACTCGTACAATGTCGCTGTTGATTGGAAATCGCGCCGCTTGTGAAATCAGATCTGTGATACGTTTTCGGAATGCTAGGAAAGTGAAACCAATTGAAATTTATCGGCAAATTTGCGAAGTGTATTGACAAAATGCGATGAGTGATTCAATGCTGAGAAGATGGGTCCAACAGTTCAATGAAGGACGTAGTGAAGTGCACAAAGAAGAACGAAGTGGGCGTCCATCTTTGGTTACAGAAGAACTGGTTCACGCGATTGATGACAAGATCCTGGAAAACCGCAGGTTTACAATTAGTGCTCTCGCTATGGAATTTCCCCAAATCTCACGATCACTAATGCATGAAATTGTTACCGAAAAACTGAACTTTCGTAAACTTTGCCGACGTTGGGTGCCAAAGATTCTTACGGAGCAACACAAAACAAAACGGATGGGTAGTGCACTTCAGTTTTTGACCCATTACAATGAAGGCGGCGAAGAATTTCTGACACAGATAGTCACAGGAGATGAAACTTGGGTTTCTTACGACACCCCTGAAAGTAAGCGACAATCAATGGAATGGAGGCACACTTCATCCCCAGCAAAGGTTAAGCCGAAACAAATCTTGACACCTCGGAGTATGATGTGCACAGTGTTTTCTGGGCCTGGAAAGGCATCTTACTCATTGATTTCTTACCGCGTGGTCAAACAATCAACGCAGATGCTTACTGCGAGACACTTAGGAAATTGCGCCGCGCAATACAGAATAAGCGCCGAGGGTTGCTGCCAAAAGGTGTTGTTTTTCTTCTCGACAACGCACGACCACACACTGCAAATGTGACGAAAAACCTCCTACAGGGATTTGGCTGGGACGTGTTTGACCACCCTCCGTACAGCCCTGACCTCGCTCCTAGCGACTTTCATCTGTTCACACATCTCAAGTCTTTCCTTGGCGGTCAACACTTCAACAATGACGACGAGCTGAAAGAAGATGTTTCCAACTGGTTGAAGACACAGGCGGCAAACTTCTATGAAGAAGGTATCCAAAAACTTGTGCCACGCTATGACAAATGCCTACAAAAGTTCGGCAGTTATGTGGAAAAGTAGTTTAAGAGGTTTAAGTGTTGTGCAATAAATAATTTTTCTGTATCTGTACACAATTTAATTGTATTACCAAACGGAAATTACTTTCTGGACGTGCCTCGTATGTCAGAAAACTGTACTATAATGAGACTCATTATAGTACAAGTTTTCATTGTGAAACAGTTTCTCCCACCAATGAGAGCTCAAGAAACAGTTGTTTGACAAATTATGTAAGGATATCATTGCACCTGCACTGAGTTCCAAGGCCTTGTAATTTAAATTTCACTGCCTGGCCTAGTGTCATAGTGGGGTGTCGAGGAGGTCATGGTCGAATACAAGGCATTCTCTGCGTCACATGCGCTCTGTTCAGTACACAAAACTGGCGCAATCTCGACAGATATTTATGAATATTTTTGTTCGAACATAAAATAGTTATAATAATTATCGTCGAACATAAACAGTCGTATGCAACTCGCCTGTAATGGTAATTAAGACACTCGTATGGAAATTACAATACTCGCCTACGCTCGTTTTATAAACATACTCGTGTCTTAATTATTGCCATTATAGGCTCGTTGCATAATGCACTATTATGTTCGACCATGCCGAAATATAAATATGATACGCTAGAAAACTGCATCTTAAAGAGGCTCATTATAGTTCAAGTTTCATTATGATAGAGGTTCTCCAAAAATCAGAGCTCAAGATTTTCATTACGACACAGCTGTTTGCCCAATTAGGTAAGGATCGCATCGCACATGCACTGACTTCCAAGGCCTCCTATTTTAAATGTCACTGCCTGGGAAGTGTCATAGTGGCGTATTCGAGGAGGCATGAAAGAATACAAGCGTCCAATGCGCAATGTTCACTAAACCAAACTCGACAGTTATTTATGAATATTTATTTATGAATTAAGTCTCAGGTAGGATTTTTTTGTGTGCAAACAAAATAACGTGTGTTGGCATGCTTGTGGAATTGATTATCAAATCTTCATCATCCACTCGAGGCCAACCAAAATCATCTAGGAAGTAGTCTTCCGTGGCATCCTACTTCTCACGTTCTATCCTTGTGGTGTATTCTGTACCACCTGTACGCACCATCTGTAGTGTAAGCAACCGTGGCTGAAAGGGTAATGCGTTGGACTGCGGTTCGAAGGATTCGGGGTTCGATACTTAGTAGAGGAAGAAGATTTATAATTTGTTTTCGGTACTTTTTATTGTCTGTGTCGACAACTTTACCAATGTCTTACGACCGAAATGATACAAGAGGTCACAGTTAATTATTGAGGATGGAGCACTAGTAATATAGCGAGCAGATGCATTTTTATGTTGGATTCCATGAACGTTACGTTGTTTCCGAATTCGGTATTACACGAAACATCTTAATATGTACACGTCAAATAGAGTTTTCTTCTTCTTGCTAGAGTTTAATGACAAAATATATTTTCTTAGTCGGTTTATCCTCCAGGGTTAGCTTTTCCCTCGGACTCACTGAGGGATCGCACCTTTACCGCCTCCGGGGCAGAGTCCTGGGGCTTGAAAGATAGGACGGGAATACAACTGGGGAGATGGGACAAGCACCTCGACCAGGCAGCCTCACCTGCAAAGCGAACAGGGGCCTTTTGAGGGATGGTAAGATTGGGAGGGATAGGCAAGGAGGAGGGAAGTAGGCGGCCGTGGCCTTACGTTAGGTAGCATCCCGGCATTTGCCTGGAGACGAAGTGGGAAACCACGGAAAACCACTTCGAGGATGGCTGAAGGGGAAATCGAACCCTCTATGCTCATTTGGATCACCCGTGGCTGAGTAGGCCCCGAACAAAATGATACCACGGGAAATTTTAAGGACTACTTATACTTCGATGCTAGTAGCCTGTGTACTTGGGTGTGTGTAGAATTCCTCTGATAACCTGTCTATAGCGGTGTCTGTATAATGTATGTAATAGCAATTAAGGTGAGGATGGGGAAGGAGGCGGCTGGGGCCTTAAGTTAGAAACCGTCCCGGCAATAGCCTGGAGCAGAAGTGGGAAACCACAGATAACCACTTCCAGGGTAGCTGAGGTGGGAATCGAACCCACCTCTTCTCAGATTTGCTTCACGAAGCTGAGTGTATCCAATTTCAGCCCTCAGACCAGTATTGAATTTATTGGCAGAACTGGGAATCGAACCTAGACCTCCAGAGCGACACGTCGATATGTTATGTTAACATCCTTGACAGTTTTTCAATTTTCTACCATTACAGGTCACGTGGCAAAAGCTATCAATTCGGTCGTGTTCTCTTTATAAATCAGCAAAATTCAACCCACTCTTCACAAAAATACATCGTCAGGGAATGAATGTGGCAATGTAGTTACTAAAATAGAGCGTGGGCTTTCATTCAAAAAAAGTATGCCTACCACTGGATTCGATGGACTATTCTACTCATTCACGCCCGCCGTCTACGGCCGTGCCTTCACCGAATCAGCCACCAATGCATGGCAGACGCGCGCGCTGCACTTGCAGTTGTTACTGTAGCCGTCCCACCTCAAACGTTTAAGTCCATCTCAAAGTCTTCAATCACGGTTTATGGTGTTGATTTAACTTTCTACTATTACAGATCACGTGGCGTAAGCTATTAATTCGATCGTATTACGTGTATGTGTGTTATTTCAAGGAGCAATAAGTCATATGTTAGTAGAATGGGTCATAGTATTTTGCGGGGAAACGTTTAAGGTCGGTTTTTCTTTGCTAGACCCATGACCCAATTACATTGCTGTCACACAATCAGAGGGCAGAGCAATATCGACCATCGGGAGAAATGCAGTGTTAGTTGGGTTTCATAAAACTAAACAATAAGGGGCGGGTGGACCACACTGCATATGTAGAGATATACTGCACCGCTCGGTGTTGACCGTGTTTTATTGCACAAATTTAGGTTTTACTCGCTAACCGTTGGAGATACACGAAAAGTGATAAGGACCTTTTGGGTAGAAAATTAAATGATAAAGCTCGTGTATGCCATCAAAAGTTTGTTATTTCTTAGCGTTCACTTTTTATTTGAAATGGAAATATGAAATTTTGAAACCGAAGGGTGTAGTGACGTCACAAATGTGGGTTTTACTCGCTAACAGTTGGGAGGGGCGTGGTGGCGCAGCGGTTAAGCTGTATGACTCTCACCAAGGTGGACTGGGTTCGATTCCCGGTCAATGCATGTGAGATTTTCGAAGTGAAATGCCATGTCCTGTGGTTCGGATTCCACGTAAAAAGGAGGTCCCGTGGCTCATGATCTCGCGATTAACGGTCACGTTAAACTACAAGCTTGCTTGCTTGCTAACCGTTGGAGATACACGAAAAGTGATAAGGATCTTTCGGATAGGAAATGAAATTTTTAAGTTCACATGTGCCATCAAAAGTTTGCTATTTCTTAACGTTCTCTTTTTATTTGATATGGAAATATGAAATTTTGAAACCAAAGGGTGTAGTGACGTCACTAAAATGGTCGCCATTTTTAAATAGAGCAAAATATCGAAATCAAAAGTATCGTATATGTAAACCTGCTAAATCAGCTACATGCATGCAAAAGTTCATTTAAATCGGACCAGTGGTTCTTGCGTTATTGAGTAACACACAGACAGACAGACAGACACACACCATCTCATTTTTATATAATAGTATGATGATGATGTATCAGATTCAAGTGATTGAAGACAAGCTTTGTATTAATGAACCATTAAAATAATAAAAACTAGGGGACCCGTGCGAGAAATCTTGTTTATCAAAATTATTGTCGTTGTGCATTAGCCTCGCATTACAGTAAAGTTCGATGCAACACTGTTTTGTCAGGGGCTGGCTGCATGCGGGTCCGGCTTTACTGTTATGCGGGCTCAACGCCACACTGTTCTGGCAGGGGCTATCGTCTTGTTTATTTGTTAATGAACAAATTGTCAATATTTATGAAATATTTATGCAATTCGTCACTAATTTGGATAATTCTCTTTCTATGAATGCACATTTGTACGATCAGTTACTTGTGGGCATCCCAAAAGGGATCTATACTAACGAAATAATATACATGTTAATAATAATGCCATTGAATTAATTAACTTGCCTATTGTAAACTATATAAGCCATGCATTTGATTTTTCTTAAAATAACACTTGTGATTTGTTACAGAAAGTTGCCCTCTTGCGGAAAGAATCATAATTAACTGATACTGAAAGTTATAGGTTCTAGCATGGCATTTTTCTTTGTAGTGGTGGTGGTGAAAAGTAACAAGGAATTAGTTAACTTTGAAGGGGATTGTGGGCATAATTTCCACAAAGAATGTACCATCGATAAAAAATGATCCGCAGAAGGTGTGGAAATGTGATCGAGATTATTGTCACCCACCAATCAACTTAAGTGAATCTGACTTGGTGAAGGAGGTTACAAAGAATATACAATTGTCTATAATGGAACTAAGAAATATTTTCATGGACGAATTAAAAATAATCAAACAATCGACAAAATTTATCAATGAGCAGTTTGAGGAATTCAAATGGCTCGCAAATGAGATCAAGTAAGACGCACTGGAATTGGGAAAGTCATAGGTGAGTATCAACAATGATAAAAATCTAGTATTAGATGGATTAGAAGTTCTTAAACCTATTACTTTTCCAGATTTTATGCTTTTTTCTAGACGCGTTTGTTACTTTCTCAAACACAATGAACTGGCGTTTCAGGGTATATGTAAGGACTTTTTGTCACCGGATTCTTATTTAAATTAAACCATGCAATCAGTTCTGTGCTTTTCAACTCCGCTCGAAGTAGATCTTAGTTATTGTTGTTTTAAGGGGCGGAACTACGGGTTCATCTGCCTCTGAAGTAGAGCTTCAGCGGCATTGTCATCACAAAAATACACCTGCTGTTCATCTTGTAAATGAACAGGTGAGCGAACTACAGTATGAGATTGTTCATGCATAGGATAGGAACATATTCTATAAGCAGCTTCACTCGGACCTAAATATTGGGTGCTCAGAAAGGTAGATATTTGATCGTGGTAAAGAAAAATCTCTTTGGTTGTTATTTGTAGATTGGCGCAGTCATGTCCTTTGTAAACATATTTGTGGATATATTTTATGCTCTTACCACTTGCACAAATCTCTACATTAATATGAGCTTGAAAGTACAATAAAAGGAAAGGATTATAAGGCACTATGAAACAATTGTCAACTTTCACGTCATAACCTTGAACGCGTTTGATAATAGTTCTGCCATTGTCCCGCCTTCGATAAATAGGATAGCCGTTCACATTATTCTTTGTTTCGGCAATGAAATCCTTTGGGAAGTCCTTACTACACTTTCCGTCTACCATACATATAAATTTAGGATTGGGATTACCATGCACTATATGAGACTCCACTACATAGTATAAAGTAGGATCACTGGGATCGGGTATTTCCGCAGAAATGAGTTTGTCAATATCTGAGATGTCCCCGAGCTTAGAATTTTCTTTTAGGCACAGCAACAAATGGACATGGGGACCTGCGTCTACTCGCAATCGTGTCTGTTGGTTACGGACAAATTTTAACCTGTCACCTTCGATGCGACAATAGTAATCAACGATCAGTTGTTGAGTTAATTTGCCAGAATTAATAACAGGATTAAAGTATCCTGTTGGTGAATGACCCCTGACTTGAAGTCTGTATGAAATATATTTTCTCATAGTGATATTCTGGAGGATTTAATTTCCGCTCTCCTCTATCTGGCATTCAAATATGCCATCATGTCTCTCCGTATGGCCAAATAAGTACGTAGGTCATACGATCGCTATGCATACTGTCAAAATCTATATTTTAAGGCCATTCTGTTTAGCATAAACGGCAATGTGTCTGTGAGAGGTGGGAGTACCATCGATTGACTCGAAAACAGCCGCTACCTCAGAAGATGCTAGATAGATATATCTCCGGGGATCTGACTGAGGTTCATGATAGAAGCGCATTATTAATTTGCAGGTGCACGATTTTGTCTGGAAGCTACTTCTGGTTCCTCGCGTATCTTTTGATGCATAGTTTTGTAAGACGGAATGTAAGGATTACAATGACTTAAGCTCGGATGTATTCTTTCAAGAATATCTTCTCTGAAGCAGCTATTTGATGAATTTCCAAGACGGAATTGGTTAGCATCCGAAATTGTTAAAACATATAACTGCCCATATGAAGGGTTTTTAGCCTATTTACATTTATGAAAAAACTAGCTATTGTACCCGGCGTTGCCCAGGAGGTGTCTTTATATGTTATGGAAAGATGTATGCACATATATTTCGCAGAGTACCGGTATATTCATTTTGTCCCTAAGTGAGTTTAGAACTTCTCCTCGACTCTGTTGTTACTCAAGTGCAATATTAACTCACTGTAAACCTAGTCGGTCGAAAAGTACCGTGGAATACAATAACGTAGCAGAGCATGGGACAATAGCAAAAAGGGTTGTATAAATTATACACAATTCCTCGAGAACTCAGTCTCAAAATTACTTTCCTGATAGTGTTTTGTTTTTGTTATAATGTGGAAATTAAGTCGTCTTAGAGCAGTGTTCACGTAATTATCTCTATTATTTTTCAAATTTAGCAACTACCTTCTTGATAGGAAATAATATTTAAATCATTCAATGATTGGAAGATAAAGTCATCATTGTGGAGTCAAATATACTTATGATTTCTAGTCCCGCACAAATTACGTGAATAATGAGAAATGACTTATGCCTGTAGATAGGTCAGTGTGTTCTATACTTGTAGCAGCATAATAATTTACATGCATATTATCTCATTCACATCAAGTTAAAATAAATTAAGCAACGTATAATCCCAGTCCTCCAAGTGTTATGCCCATATCCAGTCTGTTCTTCTTCCTCGTTGTGATGACCACTTCACTCTTTTGTGCTGAGAACTTCATCCCATATGATAACACTACCTTCTCCCACTCATTTAATTGCTCTTGTACTTCTTCCTCATCCTCTCCCCATACCAGAAGGTCATCAGCAAACAACATTGCCTTCATTTTCCTTTCCCCAATGCTATTTACCACTTTTCGTATGATTTCATCCATCACCACTATAAATAACAGGGGTGAGAGGGCACTTCCCTGTTTCAGACCACTCTCCAGTTGAAACCATTCCGTTCTCTCTCTTCCCACCTTTACACAGCTTTTGCTTCCCTCGTACATTGCTTTCACTCTTGCCACTGTCTCCTTGTTCACTGCTTTTGCTCTCATTGCTTCCCATACCTTAGCTGTCTTACTGCAAAGATGAGGTCAACTGTTGACCTTCCTGGCCTGAATCCATACTGTTCTTCCCTCAGCCCATCTTCAACTTCTGTCCGAATTCTTCTCTCCAGTACCTTCTCAAATATTTTGGCGCAGTGGCACATGAGTGTAATTCCCCTGTAGTTCTTGCATTCCTTCCTACTTCCCTTTTTAAATATGGGTATTATTATCCTTCTTTTCCAGTCCTTTGGTATTTTCTTCTCCCTCCATATCACTGTCATTACTCGAAAGAGCCACTGTGTTCCTATCACCCCTGCTGCTCTCACCATCTCCACACTCACTTCGTCTATTCCCGGTGCCTTTCCCCCTTTCATCTTCTTTAATGCTTCCTCCACTTCTTTCCATGTCAATTCCTTCTCTGAAATGTCTTGGTCACTGTCTGTTTCTTCCTCCACAATGTCCACTACGCTGGTTTTAGTTGGATTTAGGAGTTCCTTGAAGTATTCTCTCCAGATAACCTTTACTTCTTCCATATTTTCGACCTCCTTTCCATTCCTGTCCACCATTCTGACATTTTCCCCTGTATCTCTTCTCTTTGTATTTATCATTCCATACAACACTTTCTTACTGCCATCACAGTCCTCCTCCATCATTTCTGTCCATTTCTCCAGCCATTTCTTTTTCTCTTCCTTCACTACTTCTCCTGCTTCTTTCTTCCGCTCTTGGTATTCTTCTCTTGTTCTGTCTGTCCTCTGTTGGAACCATTTCCTGAATGCTTATTTTTTCTTTTTCACTGCTTCCTTAGTTCTGGGGTTCCACCATGGTTTTCCTTCCACCTTTTCTTTCCACTAGTTCTGCCACACACGACTTCCGCTGCTTCTACCAACACGTCCTTGAACCTATTCCATTCTTCTTCACCTGTTTTCGGATCATCCTTTGGTAATTTGTTCCTCACTAATATCTGGAATTTCTCCTTATTTTCATCCTCCTTCAGCTTCCATGTCCTTATTCTTCTTTCTTGGTTCTCAGTTCTCCTCTTTTCCTTCAGTCCTCTCACCTTGGCGACCAGCAGACGGTGGTCACTGTCCAGGGCTTCTGAAGGTATTACCCTTATATCCGTGATACTCTTCTTTGTCTCCTTCCCGCATAGAATATAGTCCACCACTGATTTCCTAGTCAAATCCCTGCTGTACCAAGTAATTTTATGGCTCTCTCTCTTCTTGTACCATGTGTTTCCAACCATTAGCCCATTTATCTTGCACAGTTCCAACAATCTCTCTCCTTCCTTATTCCTGTTTCCCCATCCTTCACCACCAATCACTTCCTCAAAACCTCTTCTATCAGTTCCGACATGGGCATTTAGGTCTCCCATGACTATCAGGTCTCTCCCCACTAACTGCTTCTGCAACTCCTCTTCAAACTCGTCCTTCTCGCCTTCTGTGCATCCCACCTGTGGTGCATAGACTTGCAGAATGTCCAGGTTTCTACCTTTCACAGTGATTCTGGCTCTAATTATTCTATCACTTACCCTCTTTACTTCCTCCCTCAGCCCTTCTCTCACCACCATTCCCACTCCATTTCTCTTCCCCTCCTCATTTCCTATCCTGTATAGCTGCAAGCCATTTCTCAGTTCTTTTCTTCCTTCCCCTCTCCATCTGGTCTCTGCCAGTCCGAGTACATCCAGTTTTCTCCTCTCCATCATATCCACAACCTCCTCCACTCTTCCCGTCAATGTAGTTATATTCAAAGTTCCGATTCGTAGTCCATTTCCATAGCCAGGTCTGCTTCCTTTAGATCTGTCCTTTCCGAGGCCCGTTCCCGTTTTAAAAGCAGTTTCATATCCACTACTGGCTTGCTAGGCCTAACGTAGCTTCACCATAACCCTGGCAAGGGGCCTGTTTTTGGTCCGCGAGAGGTATTTTATTTCCCTCAAACCCTCCGGACAAGTCCGGCGAGCCCCCCTATCCGCCACCTGGGACGCGCCCGATAGAGGAACAGGCAAACCCCCACAGCAGTTGCAGAAAGTAGAATGCTTCAAGTACTTGGGAAGCATAATTGAAGAAAAGGGAGGCAATAGGATGGAAATAAATGAGAGGGGAAGGTGCGCAGATGGATTTTTCAAGAGTGTTAGGGGGATGATATGGAATAAAGACGTACCACAAAAATGTAAAGGAATCATCTACAAGACCTACTTTGTGCCAATTTTGACATATGGTTCAGAAACATGGGTGATGAAGGAAAGGGACAAGAATAAAATACGAGCAGTGGAGATGAAGTTCCAGAGGAGTAGGGTAGGAGTGACAAGAATGGACAGAGTAAGGAATGAGAGAGTCAGGGAGATGGTAAGAGAGGAACCATTGCAAAATAGAATAGAGTGATCTAGGCTACAATGGTATGGACATGTGAGGAGGATGCAAGAGGAGAGGATACCGAAGAAGATGTTTGGAATGGAAATGACGGGAAGGAGGCCAAGGGGAAGACCAAGGGACAGATGGACAAAAGGAGTTAAGAAGAGTGTGGAGGAAAGAGGAGTGTGCTGGGACACAGTAAATGACGAGAGATGGTGGATGGACAGGAAACGATGGAGAGGCTTATGTTCCAAGCAGACCCGACCAGCGGTTGGAAACTGCTCAAGATGATGATGATAATCCCAGTATAATGTCAAATATGTTGCTTAGATTCTGAACACATTGGACTTCCTTAGCCTCTAAAGTATTTCGTAAGATATGAAATAAATTATCTAAACTCTATTTTTAATAATCTCTAAATTGCTATAGTGGAATCCAGTGTGATTATAACTCATGACAATTATAACATTAGGCTATTCAAAATTTTTTGTCAGTAAGCTCTAAAATGGCTAATATAAATACATAAACATAGGGGAAAAAATGTGAACGATTAGTAGTTTATGTTATTAACATGTTATCATCCAATTTCATATTTTTACATCCGGTTCCATTACAAATTAGCATAGTTATAGAGCAGGGTAATTACCAATTACAATATAACCCGAATAACAAAGGCAAATTCATAGAACAATCTGCAATATCTCACAAAAGATACTGTATTTCTTATTTCTAATAAAAAAGACAGCTTGTAGAGGTAAGCACTGAAACAATAAAATGAATGCAGCATGATGACATTATGATTAATAAAACATGAACGTCAACATATCAGTAGTAGAACACACCTTAACGGTGTGTATATCACTTCATTTCTAGTAGATATTACATACAATATATTTGTACGTTATACCTTTCGTCATAAGGTAAAGATTTTAAATCTTCCGTAACAGCATCGACATCAAGAGTATAAAATTAGACTCAAAAGTCACATAGGTTTCTGTGCCCTAAATAATAACAATTAAATAAAATTATACATAAAATGCAAAAGTCATTTAGACGACCGCGTGTATTAGCGGCTAACATTCTCGGCTTTCGCCTGGGAGGTCCGAGTTTGAATCCCGGCTATGTCATGAAAATTTAATTCTGGTCTGAGAGCTGGAATGGGCTACACTGTGTCTCCCGAGGCAAAACTTGGTAATTGTTTTCCGTGGTTTCCCACTTCAACTCGAAGCAAATACCGGGATAGTTCCTAACTGAAGGCCACACCAACCTCCATTCCAATCCCCATTTAGAATTACAAATGCGCACACCACTACAGCCATCACAGTAACACTTATTATCAGAAAAGTTCCACACATACTAAAGTTCATGGGGCTATATGACCATGATGTCGCAAAGCCTCTAAATTATTCAACAACAGAATCATAGCTCATGTAATCTTAATATTAAGTTTCGTGATGATATCTCCAGCTGTTGTAACGTTACGCCACATGCATGGTTAGACAATGTATTTCTTTTTTAATTTCAATTATTTACAACGGTCACTGTTAATATTTAAAAAACTTATTCAGATCTTTATGGCGTTCAGATTCCTAGTGTTCTTATCGTGGTTTGGATAGAAAAGGGAGTGCCATGGCCTCTTACATAGATGGAAACATGGTGTTCATGTCTTGACTTACTGTTGCCGTGGAAAAAATGGAGTGCCATGGCCTCTTACAGAGATAGATGGAAACCTGGTGGTCATATTTTTGAAATGCTATTGTCGTGGAGGAAATGTAGTGGCATGGCCTCTTATTACAGAGGTAGATGGATACTTGGTGTTTACGTCTAAAGCTACTGTTGCCATGGAAACGACCAGCCTTGCCATTCCATTAACAATTAATTTTCTGACTTTATTAGCCTTTGCTCGAGTGCCAAAAGGCCGAAATCAGAAGAATGTGAAGGACTATCGAAATTCATGTAGCCAGCGGTTTCTTCTGGGTCCTGAACTAAGTGTTTGCAATATTTGGTTGTGATTGGTGGAACGGTGTAGATTTGTATAAGAAACAAATATCCAACCAACCAACCATACATACATACATATAGACTTTCACTTTTATATATTAGAATCTATTACAGCAATCAAACTGAAATGTTGTATGTTGATAGTGGCAATTAACATAAGTAGGATATATGAAAATAGGTTTTAGTTCATGGAACTATCTGTTATCATTGTGAGGGTAGCTGGTGGATTGTAGAATTTTCGTATATGGGCGAGGTACTGTCATCTGTTGTCAGTTACTGGAACTATATGGGCGAGGTACTGCCATCTGTTGTCAGTTACTGGAAATGATTGAAGATATTGAAACGGCGTGTTGGGGACAAGAGGTAACACTTTTGAGCACATCCTGTAATGAAATGGTAACGGAAATAAAACGTAATGATGCGGAATGTAGAAATATGTATCTTTAATTTAAAGCAAACAGCATGAAAATCGGCGTGGTAGAAGTCGCTGGCGGATTGTAGATAGAAACCATAATATTCGTATAAGGGCGAATAGCATTATGAGCAAATCAATTTCATGAAATAAAATACTAATAATAGTTGAAATAAAGAAATACGTGAAGATACGGAATGTAGAAAGAAACAATAAATGTCTATATGGGCGAATAGCGTTTTGAGCAAGTTAATTTCATGAAATAAAATACTAATAATTGTTGAATTAAAGAAAACAATAGTGATGGCACATATACATATAGGTACTGTGCCCGATTTACCAGTGATGTGACAGCCAGAATCCTCAGGATGACAATGGATTGTTGTAAACAGCAGCACCCCGGCTGAAAATACTTACCGTCACAACTAGCATATCACACACTGAAAACTAGGAACATATAAGGATGAACCCCCAAATATATAAATAATATGGTCTGTCCTCCCAGGGACCGAAGGCACCTAATCAAAAGAGAGCTAGAGAGCTCTATAAACCCCCACATAGGAATGTGGATTGGGTAAATAGGCATTGCTTCAATATCTTGACCATAACATTTATTTCAAACCCCCAGTACGATAAATCATAACGGCAAATTCTTAAAAAAAAAAAAAAAAAAAAAAAAAAAAAACATTGCAAGCAATTGTAAACACGTGCTTGCATTTATTGATTAAAAATCCACCCACCTGTCACTACAAATTATTAGTAACAACACAAATTAAAATACAATACGACTGACTTCGAAACGTCAATAAACTTTATAGAGTTACACAGATGTGTATACCTGCATAGACGAAATAAACGAACAAAAATCGGTATTCGCCCACTACGCCCAGGAATTCAGGATCGACAGAAATAAAATAATAGATTGAGTGAATCGATGAAAATGACTAATGACGATGGCCTGTCGTCATTACAACCGCAACGTTGAACTATATACAAGTTCGACTACTGAATCCTGTCGTTATCTCCAAATAAATCAAATTAATCTAAATATTATTTAATAAACAATGAAAATAATAATCTTGACTATATACAACCGTCAACCTACTCTGCTAAAATGGTCATCGCTCAACTGCCATTATTTAATTGAGCTCCAACGGCTCAGTAAAATTCTACTATCTTCCACTTACAGTTCGTTAAAATCATGTGTTCTTTAGTTACAATAAGGGTCAATAGTCCAGTCAACTAAGGTATAATTCACTCCTCACTAGCCTTAACTCCATTAATAAAAATACTAATAACCGATAAATCTCTCATAAGATATCAGGAACCTCACTTATGGCACATACTATACTCGCAACGGGACTACACAGCTGACCGCTCAAGCCCGCCAGTAAAGGCGCACATACTTCCCATTCTCCTAGCTACATCTCATTTCATTCCTTCTTGCAAATACAACCTTTGTTCCAGGCTACTTCATCTCAATAATGGCCTCCCTTAAATACGAAGCAATATTCTTCCAATATTCTTTCATTTAACAAGCGGAACTTCTCACAGTCGCCAGAGCTATCAAACTGATACTGGATACATCGCTATGTTGCCATATTTCTCCATGGCCTTCAATACTCCATTCACAACACGGGAGTAATTCATCATTGACACGCTGTCGCACCGAAACAATAGGACAAGATGTCGTAAAGCGCCCCATACACGATCAAACAATTTGCACAACAGGACCTGTTGTACAAACTGATTGATTGTGTATGGAGGAGTTTGACGTGTTGTGCAACTGTTTGAAGGCTGTGGTGTGAATTCAAAATCTTTTGAAATAACTTGTGCAACACAGAGCGTTGTGCAACAGTTGTCAGCGTGTGTGGACGTGTTTGATAAGTGTTGCGCAAACATGCACAGTCAAGGTACAGCTCTCGTACTGGTAACATCATGGCATTAACTACTTCCAATAGAGAATTCTGGATGGATTTCATTCATGTACTGCTTGGGTCCAAGCTGCGTGAACCTGAGAGGAATGTGCATCGTGGAATATGAGAAGTGGTGGTGACGAGTGATGAGGTTTCTCGGCCCTTGCTTAGTATTACCCTTTCACGAATTGATTGCCGGCGGTCGAGATGGGAACTACTCTTTATTTACTTGTGTCACAAGTCAGCCTGCTTCGTTGACAGGTACAGTTGCGTGAGTAGGATATGACTCAGCTCCAGTACCCTGGTCATCGTTTAACAACTGTCCGTGGTGACATGAGCTCCTGAGACGCTTATCTGACGCAATGCTGCTTGACTTATGTGCAGACCTCATTCTGTTATCACTGTGTCCTCCGCTGTACCGCGCGGGGCTCCAGCTACAATAATCAACAAACACTGGCGCAGCCATGCTCAGCGGCAATCAAATGTTAAAGGGTAATAACAGAAGCAAATACATTAGTCGGTGACTCAGTCACTCATTCCCAACGCCACACTGGTTTCAGAAAAGACCCTATGTTAGCAGTATTGGAGTAGACGAGAATGTCATGTAACACGGCGGGCTGTCGACAGGCTTTTCAATTCTCGCCTGCTCCTTCCCTGCCTCTGCCCTTCATCCCGCAAGTTCACAAAGCTTAGACCCGAGCATATCAGTTTCTTCCTCAGTTGTGGCAAGTGAAAAGTGACGACTATAAGAATCGTAACTTGAAAAACGCTGGTTACGATGTGCTAGTGGAGAAATTGAAAGAAATTGACAAGGACGCTAACAGGGAAATAGTTCGTAAAAAGATCAATGGACTTAGAACAGCTTACCGCTGGGAGTTGAAAAAATTGAAAGCCCGTAAGAAAACCGGCTTTGGAACTGATGAAATAAAACCATCCCTGTACTAAAGATCACCGTCCCTAGATATACCGTATGTTACATACTACAACTGGTAGTGCGTAGCCAAATTTGTCGGTTATATTTGGATAGAAACGCTCTATCAAGTTCAAACGTTCACCGCTAGGTGTCAGTGACAGTGGAACAGTACTTTAAATTGAACTTGATGGGGAGCCTACTGGCGTTGAATTGTAATACCCCGCTATGGCCATTGGCTGCAATTTCAATAAAATGCAGGGTGCCTGGGAATGTTCTCTGCAGCGGCTACATGCTGCATGTAGAACAATCCCTGGCGCTGTGTAGTAGGCCTATGCTACATACTCAGGCCAATATCGAATCATTCTTCCTTTGTAGGAGCCCATACGTGTACATAACGACGACTCTCAAGCAGGACAATCTACCTCTACGTCTACAATGATAGGAAAGACGGCAAAGAAAAGGAAAATCGTCTGTGATAAGGAAGAGGACAAGAGGAACGAGCTATTCGATATGGCGTGCAATTATCTCCGCAACAACAACAGCGAAGCTGAAATTCTGGCAAAAGCCTGGGCTCTCGATTTCATGAAATTGAATCAAGATCAACAATTTTGGCCCAAAAAGCTATAAATGACATACTTATTGAAGGACAATTAGCAAATTTACACAGATATTCAGTTTCAATCAATCAAGAACATTCTCAACAAAGGCATACACCTTCGCCGTGCTGTACACAATCTAGTCGAGCTTCATCAACCGGAAATTACAGTTACACGTCCATGTCACCCGTAACCCAGGCTGTCATTGAACTTCCCACTAGTGAAGAAAGTGTGAGATACACTTCAGTATCAGACCTTCTTAACGATCGTCAGTATTATGAAGTATTGTGAAGTCTTATGAACAAAGCTAAATTCTAACATAAACTTTTAAAGCAATATCATTTTCTCTTCATCTTCTCAATCCGTAGATTGGTCGGCAGCAATCCTCCTCTTCCATTCTTCCCTGTCGCCAGTCAGTCTCTTCATGTCTTTGTATGAATGGACATTGACATCTGTTATGACCTGTTTGATGTATTGCAGTCTCGGTCGCCCTCTTCCCCTATTGCCCCAAATTTTGCCATCTTAACACAGTTACCATAAAGTCATTGTGGCGATAGAGATGTCCTATCAGTTGGTCTCGTCGTTTCCGTATTGTTTTGAGAAATGCTCTCTTTTCATTAATGGTTTTGAGCACTTCGTCATTCGTCACTCTTGCGGTCCATGGATTTTTCCCCATCCGTCGCCAACACCACATTTCAAAAGCTGCAAGTCTTTTTTTTTATCAGCACATCCCATTGTCCAAGCTTTTGAGCCATACAAGGCTACACTCCACACATAACATTTTATAAATTTAGTCCTGGTCTCAATAGATATATTCTTTGAAGCCAGAAGGGATTTTTTGCTGTTAAATGCAATTTAGGCTTGGGCAATTCTAGCTTGAATATCAGTTGAACTTTTTCTAGTGGAAGTGAGTTTACTCCCTAGATAGGTGAAAGTGTTAACTTGCTTAAGTAGAGCACCAGCTATGTGATTAGCTGCATTGAGTTGTTCTCTAGCGCATACCATTATTTCCGTCTTTTTAATAGCCTATTGATTTTCATATTATATTTTTCATGTAGAATCCTGTCCATTTCCGTGAGTGCATGTTGCAGTTTCTCTTCACTGGTTTCCAGGACTGTTATGTCGTCTGCAAACCTTATTGTCTTGACTGCTACTCCGTTGATCTTAAATCCTCTCATAACTGTCTTACATTCCTCAATGCCTTTCTCAATATATAAGTTGAAAAGTGCAGGCGATAAGCTGCATCCCTGTCGAACTCCTTTGTGAATACAAGCTTCTTGCACTACTCCGCATATGTCCACAATGCTTTTTTTGGTTTTTATAAAGTTCATAGATTATCTGTCTATCTCTGTAATCCAAGCCAATATTAGTCATAATTTCCATAAGAATATTCCAATTCACGTTATCGAATGCTTTTTCAAGGTCCACAAAGGCAATGTAAAGTGGTTTCCTTATATCCATAATTTTATCAATTATTTCTCGAATTAGTAATATGGCTTACCTTGTTCCTCTGTTTTGCCTAAAGCCAAATTGATCTTCATTTAGATTTTGTTCTATTTTGCTTTTTATTCGTCTGTGAATTATTTTAGTCAATATTTTTGATGCATGCGATAAGATGCTAAGGGTACGATATTCCTCACATTTCAGTGTTCCCTGTTTCTTTGGTATTGGTATCATGAAACTCTTTGTAAAGTCGTCTGGGACTTCTCCATTTTTATATATTTCTTTGATCAACCCAAACAGATATTTGCGTGTCTTAGAATTCAATGCTTGTAACATTTCTGCTGTTATTTTATCATTTCCTGGGGCTTTATGTGATTTCAGTTCATTCACAGCATGAAAATATTCTGATTCAAGGATTGATGATCCTAAGTTATCATGCGAAATAGTATCTCCATTTTCCAGCTCAGTCAATTGTGTGTGGTCTGCATACAGATTTTCCAAATAATTCTTCCACCTCATCACTACGTCCTTGCTCTCAATCATTAGCTTCCCATATTCATCCATTATGCAAACACTACGCCCCTTTCTCCTTTTAAATTGTTTATTAATCAAGTCGTAAGCTTTTTCTACTTGTCGATTATTCAAACTATCTTCAATTTCTAAGCATTGTCTCATTATATAATCATCCTTTTCCCTTCTTAGCTTCCCTGTTTACGATATTTCGAAGGCTTTTGTAACGCCGAATTCCTTCATCACTTCTAGCGTTTTTATACTTTCTTCTCTCCTCTATAAGCTCAAGTAGTTGATCAGTGATCCAAGGTTTCTGAAGTGATGCTTTCATCTTCCCAACTGTTTTATCAGCCACTTCAAGAATTGTTTGTTTGAAGCCAATCCACTTTTCATTCACTGTACTAGCGGATATATCCTTTATTCTTTCCTGTATCTGGTCTTGGAATTGCAACTTAATGCTGGCATGTTTAAACTTGCCGACATCGAACATTTTACGGCCTTGAATAATCGGTCTCTTCTTTTTGAGGATCAACTTAGATTGTGGTCACTCGCAACATCCGCCCCAGGATAGCTTTTACATTGTTTGACTTGGTTGCAGTATCTTCTTCTTGTTATTATATAATCTATTTGGTAACGTGCTGTATCGCCAGGGGAAGTCCACGTATACCGTCGCCTCGCAGGATGTTCAAACAATGTATTAGCACTTATGAGATCAGTTTGTTTACAGAAGTCTACTAAGTGTTGACCTCTATAATTTCTATTGCCAAGCCCATATTTACCAACTGTTTTCCCATCTTCTCCTTCGCCCACAACAGCGTTCCAATCACCTAATAAAATGAGGTTCTCATTATCTTTTAGTTGATCCAATAGCTCTTCTATTTGTTGATACACCTGATCTACTTCCTCATCAGTATGTCGTGAAGTTGGCATGTGTACCTGAAGTAACAATATATCTACTGGGTCATTTTCTAACCTGACCATTATTATTCTGTCGCTATATTGCACATAGCTTTTTACCTTATTAGCCACATGTCGTTGGAGGATTATGCCTACACCTGCATAGCTTCCCTTTTCTCCAGAATGTATAACTCTCATATCACCACTCCAAAAATCCCCACTTTCTGGCCATCGTAATTCACTCACTCCAAAGATGTCAATCTCGAGCTTAGTCATTTCATACTTTACATTCTCTAGTTTTCCGCAGATCATGAGCGATCGTACGTTCCAAGTTCCTATTCTGAGTGGTCGTATTGGAATTTTTAGCTTCGATACTGTCCTCCGCCGGAGATCCGAATGGAGGACTATTTTACCTCCGGAATTGAATTTAGTTACAAAGCTTGTCATATTTGCTGCGTAACAAAGGATATCCATAGGATCTTTAATGAAATGGTTTCCTCTTGCCTTTTTCATCCTATGTCGTTGGCCTTACCGGTAGGCTCATCCGCCTTTTGGAGTAATTTCTTACTCCAAGGGCAAGAGAGTGCCCTTCTTTTACCCGCCCATCCACCCCGAAGGCTGTTGGCACTTGGTAAAAGGTATCTCCTTATCCCGGGAGAGAATCGGAGCTGACATCTGTACAAGTGTGCAGATGCCTTTTAACATATAAATCCCGATAACTGGGCTGCCTTCTCCGTCATTTACGCTGTTCTGAAGTACAACTTCTCCACCGTAAGTGCCTTTAAGGTCTTCACCGTAACCCTGGCAAGGGACCCTTACATGGTACTATCAGCCGGGTCAGCTGGACCAAGGTGTTTTATTAGAGGTGTTACTCCTCTATCACTCCCCATTTTGTCCTGACTTGTGACAGGCAGAGCCTGGCTTCCCAATTATTAATATACATATTTAGCTGTATGTTTCTTTTGAGAACCTTGATGATCGCTTCGGATTTCTCCATTACAATTTTCCCAAGTGTTTGCGCTGCAATTGCAGTTTCAAACTTCAAGGCCTCAAAGGTAAGCCCAGATGACAGAAAACGTAAGGTAGCAAACAGTCTTTGTTTGGGTGATATAGGGTCTCTCATGGCAGTGGTTCCTTTTCTATTAAAGGGGTGAACAAATCTAATAGTCCACCAAAGTTAGCTGGGCACATATGTAAATAGTTCAGGTAGTCGAGCGGCGCAGACACGTAGTTCTTTTAGGAGATTTTCGTGGCTTAAATCATGTCTCTTTCTCAATCACTGCTTCATCCAGATGCCACGTCCCCTTCTCCGTTTATTGAGTTTACAAATTTTGTTACAATTTTCACCGGAAGCACACGCAATTATAATAGCTACACATGCCGCTTCGGACACCTTCACATCACAGTACAATCGAACAACTAATGTTTGCGCAAATCTGTTGCAGGGTGTGTGGGCTGTGCGTGCGTGTTGGTTGGTTGGTTGGTTCTTAAGTTTAGGGGCTGCGACAACGCGGTCATGTAGCCCCGTGTACTTTGGGTGTGTGTAGAATCTGTCTGATAACCGGTGTTAATTGTGATGACTGTATTAGTGTGTGTATCTGTTTTTTAATTTTAAGTACTGCAACTTATAATTTTTCAAATAGTTCCTACTTTTGCCGCCAAGCGCCACCGTCAACGACTACTAGGTCTAATTCAGAACTTAGCTACTAGACGCCACCGCAGTCAGCGCTTGGCAACGAACGTAGAAACCTAAGAGCGTTGTTTACATTCTTAACCTATCCAATTTAGCTTCACACAGGTGCAATTAGTGGAAGGATCTTTAACATGCCATAAATCTATGACATGGGACCGCCGGCTTTACTTCCCCTCCGAAGGAAGGCATCTGTTGTACAACACTCGTGTTGTGCAACAGAAGTTTGCGCAAATTGTTTGATCGTGTATGGGGCGCTTAGGGCACTAGCCCTCGCCTCCAAGAACTGACAAAGTCAAGTTCCATGTTCGTCCTAACACATTCTGTTAATAATAATAACAGCTGTCTTCCAACAATCTCCTAAATATGTTGCTCTCAGGTTCCCAATAAAATGACTGATATCGTTATAATAAAATAATAACATAATAGCTCCTGAACTAAAGCGTCAATGCTTTCTCTACAATGTAAACAATAGCTATAACAAGCTTTCATCCTTAAATCCTAACAATGTTTGCTTTAATTACATCAAAATATGTTATACCTCGACTAGGAATAATTCCTGTTTATTAGTCTCAATTCCAATGAAAGCGTAATACTGACTATTAGTCTTCAGCGACTATCGACAATGATAAGGATTCCTTAAAAGAATATCAACAGCTGATTCGCAACTTATATTTTAAAACTCCAACTAATTGGAAATAAAAATCCGATTCAAAATATTTAAATAAATAACAAAATTCAGGATCCTTATCCTGGGATTATATGAAAATTCTTAATCCTAAAAATGGGATTATCCCAAATCCTTAAATCCATCGAATGAAAATAATTTCGATTTCCAGTAAAATATAGAGAATAGGAAAATTCCTAAATAAGAAAATCCTAAAATGAAAATAATCCTTAAATAGGATTCAATCCTAACTTCATGACAATGTCCTCCATAAAATTCCTTAATCCTTGACGAAAATCAAACTTTCAAAAATATCGTAATCAAAATCGATGTTATCTGTTGTCGAGAAAATCCTTCCATGAATTCAAAACGTGAAAATAAATCATCAGCTAAAATTTCTAATTATCAACAATCCGAAAGATCAGAACTGGCATTAACCATAATCGAAAATACGTCGATGTTCTAAAATGCATACTGGCAGAAAATATCTCCAATCCCAATAAGCATTTACTTCCAATGTGACTGTCCACACATAAAAGCTTCAATGTAGATTCCAATAAAAAAAATAACGTAGATGGTAAAACAGTGACTAATCACAATGAGAATGGTCCTACAGGCATGCTCCAAACATCTAGCAACTACTGAACTGAAAATATAAATGAACTTTTCATCTTACGTTGTGAAGGCTTCATATTGATTCACCGAAGCACTTAGCATGTAACACCATGCTATGAAGAATGAACTACGGACCTTCGGTCAGGTCCGATTCGGCTGCCTCGAACAAGCTCCCCTCGCTCAGCGCTGATCGCTCGGTCCTCGGCTCCTACTTGATTGTTCGCCCAGGCACGTCCCTCGGTAGTCGCAAGCCTCCGCTCACCTCCCTAGTCCTGCTGGATCGAATCCCGACATCTTCTTGGCTCTCGAGCGTCACTCCCTTCCACTCTTCTGATCATGGCCCCTCGAATTTCTGGTTGATTTTGTTCATATTATATCTCATGTATATTCAGTTCGTGCGATTTATGTAGTCTTTCTTCTTCTAAATTTCCATGGCCACATCGTGCCTCCGATCTTAGTGTCTTGATATAGGTCAACCATGAACACTCCTGCAGCATCGTTTAGACTACATTTCCCCTATGCATTTTAGTACGCACACATCTCACTCGTAGCTAGTTCGCATGTACCAGTCCCATACAACAGTCACATTCACGAAACATGTCTTTATACCACTTACATTCCTCTCAAATCTTTTGTAACTCACACACGTTACCTACGCGTGTACTTACTTGCGTTTACCACTATTTTTCACTCGTTTCTTATAATTTTCAACATTGCACAACGGGTCTCTGTCTCTCACGGAGCACACATTCGACACGTCCGTTCGTCTCGCAAGTCATTACCAGAGTCAACTCACCATGGCCGCATCTTCTCCTACCACCCTCAAATGTTAGCGTGGCAAACACCTTTTCACGCGTGATCATGGCTTATATCGAATTACCATTGAACTGAAGCAAATCTTTACATATATTTTAACATGGTAATTCACCAATTAAATACTGTAGTTATTTCAGAGTCCCAAAAATGATATAAATAGCCAAAATATCATTTTTGCTCAAATAAAATATGATTTTGAAAGACTTCCACTGGCTACTTTCGTCACGTCACCTCGGCCTAGCGACACGACTTCTCCCATGGACACCTATATTCGTCTGGCGGGTAGTCTACCTTCTCAGGCGTCCAATCAGATCGCTCCTTATATCTGATCGCCGTATATCCAACCATCTATTTTCTCATTGGGAAACACCTTTTCTTCACCAACTCTTGCTGCTAAACCGGATTCATGACCACTTTCGTTAATTTTCCAAACTCAATGTTAAAAATTTTCATGGGTCTCTCCATCATCATAAATCGAATTCCGGGGACAGTACCTTTCATCAAGATCACATTTCATAAAAATCGGTTCAGTGGGGATTTGTTGGCGGTTTACAAAAGAAAACGCCCTGTGTTTTAAATATATAGATGGCAACGTAAATCGTAGAGAATTCGTTACTTTACGGGAATAATACAAGTAAAATATGTTTAGACAATGTAATACCAATAGCAAAAAAGAATAATTCGGAAATAAAAATACATTACTGAGGTGGGATTCGAACTCCTTCGACGATGTAAAATACATTTCTTTGTCCACAACGTTAGCCCCTGAGCCACCCAGGCAGCGAAGTCCAGGTGCAATATTTAGGTAGGTAAACAACAAACGCCAGTTAAAGTTCATCAATATTTCCCTTCTTTTACGATTCTATTGCAGTATATATCGTGAGATCATCAAAAATGATATTTCCCCCTTTTTTAATTCTCATAAATAAAGATCACACTACGATGTGGTGGATCTTTTATCCGCCATTTATCTCGCGCAGGAACACCATTGTGCGCACGTGCAAAAGCCAATAATTACATTTTTTTAAATCATTTAATCATTTCCTTTTAAAGACGCTCGGCAAATCTACAGGCCAAGAGCTTCCGTCAAAGTGATTTACGAAGTTAATAGGTTCAGCCGTTTTCTCAATCTCGCGGTACCAAAAATCATCTTAGTGTTTTAAATATATATATAGATAGATAGATAGATAGATAGATAGATAGATAGATAGATAGATAGATAGATAGATTAATAAAACAGAAGTAATTAAGTGAAAACCTTTCAAATAATCAAGATACAATTATGGTTGTGGTAAGAGGGAGCATTGTCCTCGCAAAATTGGTCATGCATTTTTAAGTATAAAGGAAGAGTGGTCATGCAAAGAGATAGCGTTTGTAGAAGTGAGAGGAGGAAAGAAAGGTCTATATGGAAGGGTGTCGGCCATTTGTAAAATAGGAGTGGCCAGACGGTCATAAATTGTCTGACTCGTCGTAGGGTCGAATGGAAGTATGACCACGACTGGACCCTTTTAAAGGGTACTCGCAATTAAAGTTAAAATTAATTTCATAATGTAATGTATATATTGATATATGATTTTTAGATTGATGGCAATCAGTTGGTTATAATTCAGCGACCATGATTCCCGAAAGATATTTTGGAATATGTTGAAATTAGCCAATGCCAACTATAATAATAATAATAATAATAATAATAATAATAATAATAATAATAATAATAATAATAATAATAATAATAATAATAATAAATAATTGTACGCAACACGTCAGCTGCTGGAAACGTGTTTTGTGTCTGTCCTAGTCTAGATATTCGATACAGGTAGCCTAATACGATAGTAGGCTAATTTGATCATAGGGGATGTAATTTTGCCCCCGGTAGAAATTGATGACTTGATGCATAGCGGACTCTATAAGTATTTCTTCTTATGATGGTGAAGGAGAGGAAAGAGAACTGAATCCCAGTGTGAGAGAGAATAAATGAATTAAATTGAGATAATTAACTTAATTGAAGTAAAGTTAAAGATATGGATTTAATGAGAATATTGTGAGAAATTCAAATGGATTAATGAAATAAATATCAAAGGATTTTAATTGTGAGAAGCTAAAATATAATTGATGAACTTTTTGGAATTAACGATTTAATTCAGTTTAAGATGAGACTGAAGTCTGAATATTGAGACATAGTTGGGAGGAATTCTGTTGTTGAATACAGTAAAATATGTTAAAGTGAGACTAGAGAAATATGGCTTGATTTGATTGTATAATAATAACAATAATAATAATACATTTGTGAGTGTTGATTTTTGTTGTTAATTTGTGTTGTACAGTAAACGCCTTTGTGCCATGCCTATCGAGTAAACATTTTAGTCTAGCAGAGTTGTTATGCCTTTTATTGTAGATTGTCATACCTATACGCTCATATCAGGGATGTGTTGTACTGTGGGATTGGACGCACCACGTTCCGAACCGTCGAGCTAGACATGTACAACCATATATTCTCCATCTTTCGAATGGGTACAGTATGAACTGCAAGTGACAGCCTACTTGGGAGCGCTCGACAGTGGAGTGATGCATAGTGCATATCCCATATACCTGGGTATTGGGGCATAATATGGCAATGATTGCATCATACATGTTGAGGGGTGGGCATCCACCTGAATTCTTGAAGTAGGTAATTGCTTCATCTTGAAGTAGGGCGTCAACCCTTCTCGGGCACCTTGTCAGAATTCACATCAGGGTAATGGATCTTGTGGGATAATTGAAGATGCCCATCTCCTCTGGTGCCGAGTGTCTGCTGGCTTCACATAATGAAACTTTTGCAAAGATAATTAATTGACTGCTCCATTAGCTCAATGGTCACAATAATGGCACACAAAGCCAAAGATCACGGGTTCGAGTTCCAAATGAGTCAGATATTTTGAGTCTCTCTCCACATAGCTTGTACTTACTGTACAATACACGACTTAATAGCTGTTATCTTCCATTTGTATTAAATTTTTGTTGGGTGACCAGATTTTTTATTACCATCGTCCTTGACAGAAGCATGAACATACTGCATTCAAATAATTAGGAAACCCTAAAAGCTGAAAGAAACGTATCCTCAATAACCACTACTAAAAGAAAATACCTAGTTCAATTGTTGACTACAGTACTTATAATTGTGAATTGATTAATGGAAAGGACATTTTTGTCTTGCAGTATCTCCAAGCTCAGCAGATAGTGGAGGAACAGCGCCGTCAAATAGACAAGATGGAAGTTGACAACAATAGAATAACTGATCAAGTCAACCTGGAAATTCAGCGCGTCAAGGTACGTATGGTCATAGTAGTGTGTGGTTCCATATTAGTGAAAATTGTTCCTTTCCTTCAGGACTTATAAGACTTCTTCTGGATGTTGTGCTCAGTTTAAATTACTGCCTATATCACCACCTTTGCTACCTACTACACCACACATTTGCAGCAATATTTGAGGGTTACACAATAATTCCTGCCTTCTAGTCCATGGTATCATGCCAGCAGACTTGGATCAAATATCAGTTAAAATGTGTAAATTACGTTACAATATTTAGGATAGAACAAGTACCTTATTCAGTCATACATAAGCCACCATCTTGTAGGTGCTGCACCACTTATATTTTAACCACAGAATTTATTGAACACGTATGGCTCATGTCTGGTGATACCTTAACTTGTTTGAAGTTGGCATCACGCCAGAACGTGCCGTGATTGCCTGTCTTGACTTCAGCGGTGGATATTTTCAACATTCTATACCACGAGAAGACATTTCCAATTACGAATTAAAATACTGCATATTTATTAAACCTGTTACTGTACATTTCATCGATTATTGAGACTTATTTCTGGATTTTTTAAACATGTATGTATGTATCTATATATTTAAAACAGTAAGGTGATTTTTGTTACCACGAGATTGAGAGAACGACAGATGCGATTTACTTCGTAGAGCACTCTAACGAAAGCTCTTGGCCTCTAGATTTGCAGAGTGTCTCTAAAATAAACAAATATATTACGGTATATTTTTGAATTAATATAGAAAATAGCAGAATTCTTTCCCCTCACGCATGCGCACCATCCGCCTGGGGTCATGACAAAATGGCGGTGAGAAGTTATTTAATAAGCTTCCATGTAATTGAAAACATACATTAACCAAGTTCTGACAATACAATATAATAACAGTATGAACGTATACGAAAGTGCAACATTGATTTATTTGGATAATGAAATGGATTATTTCCTTCAAACAGTGACTTTTGAAGATAATAAACGGCTGCGTCTGCTGCTGAGCAAAAGTTCGCGAGTAGCTATGTGGTTAAGGCGACTGACTGTGGTTCCCAGGTACACCGGTTCGATCCTAGCCTTCGCCATTTTTTACCACTGAAATATTGTTTAATCAAGGAGTATTAGTAAGGTTTCATGTCTGTTAAAGATACATATTTCTACATTCCCTCTCAATACGTTTTATTTCCATTTTACCATTGCATTACAGCATGTGATCAAAAGACAAACTGTTGTCCTCAGTACGCCGCGCCGTTTAAATATATGCAATCAGTTCCTATAACTGACAACAGATGGCAGTACATCGCCCATATAGTTCCAGTAACTGACAGCAGATGGCAGCACCATTGCATCAATATATTTAAAACACAAGACATTGCACGTTTTCACGCGATGGAGAATTATAAAGGAGGGGAATATTTAAGAAGGGAAATTTTGAGGAATATTAACCGACAGTCGCCTCCGTAGCGTAGCGGTCAGCACGGTTAGCTGCCGCCCCGGAGGTCCTGGGTTCGATTCCCGGCTCTGCCACGAAATTTGAAAAGTGGTATGAGGACTGGAACGGGGTCTACTCAGCCTCGGGTGGCCCAAATGAGTAGAGGGGGTTCGATTCCCACCTCAGCCATCCTCGAACTGGTTTTCCGTGGTTTCCCACTTCGTCTTCGGGCAAATGCCGGGATGGTACCTACTCTACGGCCACGGCCACCTCCTTCACTCTTACTAGCCTATCCATCCCAATCTTCCACCCCTTCCCATCCCTCATGAGGCCCCTGTTCGCTTTGCAGGTGAGGCCGCGTGGGCGAAGGGCTGATCACACCTCCCCAGTTGTATCCACCCCGACCAGATGTTCCAAGCTCCAGGACATTGCCCATAGAGGCGGTAGTGGTGAGTTCCCTCGCTGAGTCCGTGGGAACCACCAACCTAGAGGGTAAATTGACTAAATTTAAAAAAAAAAAACGACAGTTGAATGTGTAGGCTAAGTTGTTCATGTACCTTAATATTGCAATTTCTGCCCAATGCTTCGGTGGTCAAGTTATTAGCGTCCTAGACTAAAACTTATAATTATGCATCGTCGATATACTCTTAAATTATTAAAGAAAAAAGTAGTTTTCCAGGCACTCGCGCGTGTCCACAATTGCTTTCGCCATGAGACACTTGGCAAACATAATTCGTTTGAAGGGCTCCGACATCGTGGCCACTCAGTCCCGTGTACTTGGGTGTGTATGTGTGAAATTTTCTCTGATAACCTGTGTTATTTTGCTGGCTGCATTACTGTGTGTATTATTTTGTAATTAAGGTGGTAAATGGCAAGGAGACGGCCAAGGCCTTAAGTTAGGAACCACCCCGGTATTTGCCTTAAGTGGAAGTGGGAAACCACGGAAAACCACATCCAAGATTGTCGAGGTGGGAATTAAACCTTCCTCTTCTTAGTTATACCTCAAGAGACTGAATGTGCCCCGTTATTGCCCTCAGACCATAATTAAATTTCTTGGCAGAGCAGGAAATGTAACCCGGGTCTCTGGGGCGATAGAAAAGAATAGGTGGGCCTCCATGTGTTAATACGGTTTTTGACATGCACGGGACATAGAATTCAAAAACTGCCTCCATTAGGGTGACTGCCGAAGTGAGTATTGAGTATAGGCCTATGGTCATTCCAGAAGTTGGCGAAGTGATTCTATGTTCCCCTGCAAAATGTACTGCCATAACCTATAACAGGTGATGGAAATTGCTTATTTAGAGCAGATTCGTACTGTTAATAACAAAATGAGGAACGTCATTCTGAGCTGCGTTTTCAAACTATTGCAAAAAATTTCGCTGGCAGGAACAATTATATGGAATTTATTTTAAGCGATCAGTCTCATCGCATTCTCCTCACCATCCAACTTGAGTATGAAAGTCTCTGGACGGTCATGTTGAACTTCATTGTATAAGACAATTGTTTAATGATTATTTGTTTAGAGTACTGAGTCTAACTACGCAGTTGATTTCGGCAATGGAAGTATTATTTGCCATTTAATATTTAGCGGCTCCGTTATTGCAGGACACTATAGTGTTATCGAATAATACGAAGCCACATTTAAAATCCAATATAAATAGGCCATTTCAGAAACAATTCCAGATATTATGCAGTACAGTGTACTGTAAGGTCTTTGACGATCAAATGTAAACATTGTTCTACATTGTATTTCTCTTGCGTAAAATCTATGCGTGGTTACTATGGTCTTTACTGTTGTGAGGGTAAAATTGATCTGCTGGAATATAAAATATTTGCCAAGCTGCAACAATGTAATGATATTAATTTAAAAGTCATTGAACTCATATCCAGTAGTTCAAACACATACATCAGCGTTAACAGATTGGTTACTGAAGATGAAAGCCAGCTACTTCATTTCCCTATTATTGAATTTTCCAATTCCTTGGAATTAAGTGATTCGCCTCCACATACTCCGAACGTTTGAGCCATAGTTATGCTCCTTAGAAATCTGAACGTTTCCCAAGGACTCATATATGGTAATATATTAATTGTAAGAAATATGTAAGAAATTGCTTGGATTCGGATATAATAGGTGCAGTAATGAACGTATTGGGCTATTTATCTAATCACGTTTTCAGTCATGACCAGCAGGATAGTGAAGGTACAAAAAAGGTCCTGTATGGGATGGTAAAGAATAAGAGGCGGAAGGATCCTACGGATTAACTTAGAATGGTGAACAAAAGGGGACAAGAGATAGAAAATAGGGAAGAACTGAAGAAAATGTGGAAAGAATATTTTGAAGAACTCCTGAACCCAAATGGAAACCACGGCGAGGAGGAAGAAATCGGGGAAGAGGTACAGTAAATGAACTGCAAACAGAAAAGGACTTAACATGGAAAGAAGTGGAAGATGCAGTGAGGAGGATGAAAGGAGGGAAGGCACCGGGTGTGGATGAGTTGAGTGTGGAGATGGTGAGAGCAGCAGGAGAGGTGGGGATACAATGGTTGTACCGAGTGATGAAGACAGCATGGAAGGAAAGGAAGACCCCAGAGGACTGGAAAAAGGGAATAATTGTCCCGATCTTCAAGAAAGGTAGTAGAACAGAATGCAGAAACTATCGGGGAATAACACTGATGAGTCATTGTACAAAGATGTTTGAGAAAGTTTTGGAAAGGAGAATTAGGACAAGGATAGAAGGAGGGATGAGGGAAGAACAACATGGCTTCAGAGCAGGAAGGTCCGCAGTGGATTTGATTTTTGCTGTAAGGCAGTTACAAGAACAGCACTATGAGTATGGAACAGATCTACTGATGGCCTTCCTGGACATTGAGAAAGCATATGACAGTGTATGCAGAAACAAAGTATGGAAGTCCCTGGAGGATAGAGGAGTAGAAAAATGGACTATAAGGAGGATAAAGGAGATGTACAAGGGAAGCGTGAGCTGTGTGAAAGTGGGAGGAGAGAGATAGGACTGGGTAGAACAGAGAAACGGCCTGAAACAAGGAAGTGCACTGGCACCGTTACTTTTCATTGTGGTGATGGATGACATAATGACCTGAGTGGCACAAGTAATTGGGGAAGGAAAGGTGAAAGCAATGGTGTTAGCGGATGATTTGATGATTTGGGGAAACAAGAAGGAGGAGGTACAGGAACAGTTTGACGTGTGGGAAGGAATAATACAAGGATATGGGATGAAATTTGGCATAAATAAGAGTGAGATGGTGATCACAACGAGGAAGAGGAAAGAACCACAACGAGAATAACAATTGGTGGGGAACAGCTGAAGAAAGTGGAGAGTTTCAAGTATCTGGGAAGCCTGATACAAGAGAATGGAAGAAACGGTAGCGAAATAAATGAGCGGGGGAGACAGGCAGAAGCATTCCTGAGGAGTGTGAGAAGCATGTTATGGAGCAAGGATGTCCCTCAGAACAGAAAAAAGATCATATATCGGACGTACTATGTCCCTATCCTGACGTATGTCTCGGAGACCTGGGCTGTGAAAGGAAGGGAGAAGAGCAAAATACAGGCCAGTGAGATGAGGTTCTTGAGAAGCAGTATTGGAGCTACACAGAGGGACAGAATAAGAAATGAGAGGACCAGAGAATTAATGAAGGAGGAACCATTACAGGATGGTATAGAGAAATCTAGACTTAGATGGTATGGACATGTAAAACAAATGGAGGAGAAGAGGATACCCAGTAGGATACACGAGACGAAGTGGGAAGGAAAGCGACCAAGAGGGACACCGAGAGACAGGTGGCTGAAGGGGGTGGAAGAAAGCGTGAAGAAGAGAGGAGAAGACTGGACAAGGGTGGAGGCTGAGAGATGGTGGGAAGACAGAAGTCGTTGGAGAGGCTTGTGTTCCAAACAGACCCGGCCAGTGGCCGGAAACTGTGCAAGATGATGATGACCTCATCACGTTTTCAGTCATGATCAGCAATATGTTGCAATGCTGAGAGTGCTATCTTTTGACGCCCTTAAAGTTGCAATAGTGCTAAAAAGTATTCGTACAAAGAAGGTAACTTATATAAGAAGCTTCTTCAGTAATTTTGTTTTCCATTGTCCGTCATGTTTTGACGGGTTTCATCTAGTGTATATTTAAACTCGCAGATATGCGAACGACTTATATTAGTCGCTACACGACAACGGTTCCTTTTTAACGAACCCGGAACCTCGTCTAGAGAGGTGTCACTTCTCCATTCCGTGAACGTGCGCAGGTAAGCATAATTGTGTGTACACCGGTAATGAGTTACCTATTATAGTGTGAAATCTGGTTGTGAAGTAAAATAGATGCGTGTGTGAGTCTCGTGACACGCGACAGTGTATTTATATGTACAATAAGTGCACGAACAATTGGTGAAAGCAATATTTCGCAATTATTGAAATTTTGGAAGGCAATGTGACTGACCGCGTGGTCATCGCTTTTCTGAGGAGAGACCACGAGGCGAACATAAGGGTGATCATTGATTGTGAAATAACATTTGTAAATAATCCACTTCGTCGCCTCCGTAGCGTAGCGGTCAGCATGGTTAGCTGCTGCCCCGGAGGTCCTGGGTTCGATTCCCGGCTCTGCCACGAAATTTTTAAGTGGTATGAGGACTGGAACGGGGTCTACTCAGCCTCGGGAGGTCCAAATGAGTAGAGGGGGTTCGATTCCCACCTCAGCCATCCTCGAAGTGGTTTTCCGTGGTTTCCCACTTCGTCTTCGGGCAAATGCCGGGATGGTACCTACTGTAATGCCACGGCCGCCTCCTTCCCTCGTCCTAGCCTATCCCTCCCAATCTTCCATCCCTTCCCATCCCTCATGAGGCCCCTGTTCACTTTGCAGGTGAGGCCGCCTGGGCGAGGTGCTGATCACACCTCCCCAGTTGTATCCATCCCGACCAGATGTTCCAATCCCCAGGACACTGCCCATCGAGGTGGTAGTGGTGAGTTCCCTCGCTGAGTCCGTGGGAACCACCAACCTAGAGGGTAAATTGACTAAATAAATAAAAATCCTCTTCACTTTCCGAACTGAAAACCTACACGTCTGGAAAGAATTAAAAACGGCGATCGCAACGATTTTTGTGCGATTTTTGCAAGTCTTTAAATCTCTGTCGCCTCCGTAGCGTAGCGGTCAGCATAGTTTGCTGCCGCCCCGGAGGTCCTGGGTTCGATTCCCGGCTCTGCCACGAAATTTGAAAAGTGGTATGAGGACTGGAACGGGGTCTACTCAGCCTCGGGTGGCCCAAATGAGTAGAGGGGGTTCGATTCCCACCTCAGCCATCCTCGAAGTGGTTTTCCGTGGTTTCCCACTTCGTCTTCGGGCAAATGCCGGGATGGTACCTACTGTAAGGCCACGGCCGCCTCCTTCCCTCTTCCTAGCCTATCCATCCCAATCTTCCATCCCTTCCCATCCCTCATGAGGCCCCTGTTCGCTTTGCAGGTGAGGCCACCTGGGCGAAGTGCTGATCACACCTCCCCAGTTGTATCCCTCCCGTCCAGATGTTCCAAGCTCCAGGACACTGCCCATAGAGGCGGTAGTGGTGAGTTCCCTCGCTGAGTCCGTGGGAACCACCAACCTAGAGGGTAAATTGACTAAATAAATTAAAAAAAACTCTCTGAGAAGACGCCATCGGCGTGTCTTATAAAGCCTGTGGCAGACTTATATGGTCATTTATGCTATGGATGCAAAGGTGAAGAAGCAGTGATTGCTTTCCTGAGTATAAAAATAGCATCAGTGAATAAACGCCCAGATAATCTGCAACTGTGCAGTTGTGCCTCAGGCCATTAGTCACATCGCTATGGTTTGCCCACTCCGAAGGTTCAATGGTACTATGAAGGAGATTCATCAAGCTAGTGCTGAAGCTGTAGAATGGTTAGATAAATTAGATATCCAGCTCCAGCAACACTGAAGCTACTCGCAGATCAAGGTCTCAATCTGTATATATTTATTTGTAAATACTTTATATGTCAATAATGTATATTGCATCTTCATGTCATACGAGATATACCAGGTGAGTCAGCCGCTCCTTAATTTTTAGTTTTCGGCCTCACTTCCAACGTCTGATGCCAACTTGGCCGACAGTTCCCCGTCCGCCAAGCCACAATGACCCTAAACGACTTCGAAGCGGAAAGCAGTAACACATTTCATACAATTTCAGGCAAGGTTAAGGGGCCAGTAGTCGTGGAGCATTGGTCCAAGTGCGTAGAAGGTAGCGTACCTGTTCTAGGGAGGTGGGTTCGAATCCCACCACCGCCAAATATTTTATGCACATTTTGAGCTTTGGGGATCAAATACAAGATGATGATGATGGTGATAATTCTTGTTTTAAGGGACCTAACATCTAAGTTATCGGCCCTTAATGGTTTGGGTGTTCATGGAAAATGAAGAAGAAAATTTATGTAAATCTAACTACAAACGTCCACAATTGGAAAAGAAAAGGAAAACAACAGAAGAGTAAGGGAAATAAAAGATTTTTTTATTTAGTCAATTTACCCTCTAGGTTGGTGGTTCCCACGGACTCAACGAGGGAACTCACCACTACCACCTCTATGGGCAGTGTCCTGGAGCCTGGAACATCTGGTCGGGATGGATACAACTGGGGAGGTGTGATCAGCGCTTCGCCCAGGCGGCCTCACCTGCAAAGCGAACAGGGGCCTCATGCAGGATGGGAAGGGATGGAAGTTTGGGATGGATAGGCGAGGAAGAGGGAAGGAGGCGGCCGTGGCCTGACAGTAGGTACCATCCCAGCATTTCCCCGAAGACGAAGTGGGAAACCACGGAAAACCACTTCGAGGATGGCTGAGGTGGGAATCGAGCCCCCTCTATTCATTTGGAACACCCGAGGCTGAGTAGACCCCGATCCAGTCCTCATACCACTTTTCAAATTTCGTGGCAGAGCCGGGAATCGAACCCAGGACCTCCGGGGCGGCAGCTAACCATGCTGACCGCTACGCTACGGAGGCGACATGGAAATAAGGAAAGGGGGAAAAATGCCCTCAACCCTCGAAGAATGACGATTGAGGGACTTTGAACGATGGAGAGCCATGAATGGCAGGGAGGAAAGGGAAAGAGGTGATGGGCCGCCCCAACGGTAATGGAAAAAGGCGAAAAACCGGACCCAGCTCAGGAATACTTAGGGATCGATAACTCTCGAACTCACCAGCTGAGATTCCTTAAGGGTCTAGCATTATCCAAGGTGCACAAGAACTGGTGGGGATACACACAACCTGCCTCCTTGAGGGCCTTGAGCAGAAGTCAGGACGTACCTGAAAGAAAAACCCTCGAAGAATGAGGGAGCGGGAAAAATGAGAGATGAGCCAATTAAGGCGGAAAAGGAGAGACTCCATAGGCCTCGGATACCCTAATACCGTCGGAGTCAGAAGAGAACAAGAGTTGACCAAGAGAGGTCGACAGGAAAGAAGACGGAGAGGAGCCAGGCACAAGAAAGTCGAAGCAATGCCAGACTCAGCAGGGGTCCCGTGGTCGCCAACCCACGTCCCGCCACGTGTGAGCCCCTAGGGGATCAAATTCAAGAACATGGCGATGAAATAACAAGCGCATTTAGGCTGCACACTGTGTCAAGCCAGTACACATTAAACCCTAAATAAACACCGCATGATATTAGTCAAATGTGGCACGAATGCCCTTGTAGGTATATTATTACCAAAGCTTAAAATGTACATAAAAATATTTAGCGGTGGTGAGATTTGAACCCAGCTCCCAAAAACAGGACGATTATCTTCTACGCACTTAAACCATTGCTCCACGTCTACTTGACCTATGAAATTGCCTGAAAGTGTATGAGATGTAATACTGTTTCCGCTTCGAAGGTTCGCTCACGTTTTTTATCAGTAAGCCACAGTACCTAGTGTCAATTTCGTATCCAATTGAAACCGTATAATCGGCATGTTCTTTGTGCATGCCCGTATGACAGTGTGATGCTTTGAATTATCACTTGTCGCACACATGTTTCTTTAAATGTCTTGCTTCCATGTCGTCATAAATCTTGTAAAGTCGTTTAGGGTCATTGTGGCTTGGCTATAGGCGGGGAACCATCGACCATGTTGGCATCAGACGTTGGAAGTGTTGCCGAAAACTAAAAAAATAAGGGGCGGCTGACTCACCTGATATATATATATACAGTATATTGTGCCCTTATAAGACGGACTGGAGATACTGGCGTGATTTGAATTGAGCGCGCTGAGGCGAGACCAAGGTCGCGACGAGCTGTTGACTCGCCATGTTTTGAAGAAAGCGCGTGGCCCAAGTACCGCCAGGGAACGACGGAGCACAATATACGTGTTTGTATTTAGATAAGGAAGAGGAAGGCATCAGCACCTCGGAATTCCATTTGGAATTATTCTCCTGTTTCATTTATGAAGTTTCAATTGATATCAGAAACCTTCCAGTATATTCCACCGTGGGAACCAATAGGAGCAAAGGCATCACATTACGTAATGCAACTACAGGTATCGATATTTGACCTTGATATGGTATAAAAGCCAGGTCTTCGAATGCCAAGTCAGCATTCTATCAGTGTTGATCAGCTTGGATCAGCAGTGCTCACCTGTTATGGTTCGTGTGACGTTACGCCGTCGTAATACTGCGGAAATGCACCGTGAGGCTAGGCCCCTATTATAAAATACTTAAAGTAACATCTCCACGTCACTCTGCTTGTATGTCGGAAGACATAGTTTCATTTTTCATACCAGTGCGTGGAGGGTAAAGTGCCGTTGTGCTTCAAAACAACTTATTATTATTATTATTATTATTATTATTATTATTATTATTATTATTATTATTATTATTCATGTGCTTGTGAAAATTCACCATTACGGGAATATTGGAAGGATTAAAGATATGTGGATATAGGCTTGTTTACACGCAACTGACTGTTAACTTCCACCCAATGCGTGATATTTATGAACAGGAATTATGTCAAATTTATGAACTAGAATTATGTCAAACTGTGAAGTGATTGTGAGCGACATAAGTACTTATTCAATGCCTTATTTTTGAAAATATCGTGTTTGAAACAGACCAGGCATATCTGAGATATTATGTCACATGGATATTATTATTATTATTATTATTATTCTGAAGCCACGTAATATTTCCATGATTATAATTGAGACAGTCAGAACAATTGGATATTCAAGAACTGTGGACTCTACTATCGAAATGCCGAGTGTGCGTTTGTGGAGGAGTCCAAGATAACCTCATAGGATTATGACGTTACTACCCAACTGTTCCAACATGTTGGTCGGCTAGAGAGGCACTATGTGAGGCGAGCGATACCAGGATTGCCGGATGGGGTACCAGAAGCGTCGCCTGTTATGGGTTCCTGCGTATGTGAAGGCAGCATGAGGCAAATGCTGGGATACGACTCTTCCCTAGTGTGGAGCCATTTCGGGTCCGTGGTGCCAGGGTATCACCCGCACCGAGGGATGATCCTCCGCCACAGAACATCTAAGGTAGAAGCCTTCCGACTTACGTGAATCTTATTTTGGGCCATGAATTTCCATAATTTCCGTTACAAACTTCCCTAGTCGTGATATTATATTGGTTGCATATTATGCCAGGCGAATACTTTGATTTATTGCTTAGACTTGTAGGTGAGGTGGATCCTCAAAATTGCATTCTTAATAATAATAATAATAATAATAATAATAATAATAATAATAATAATAATAATAATAATAATAATAATAATAATAATAATAATAATAATAATAATAATATGGGATGTCCTACCAGATTTGCATAAAGGGCAGCAGGATTATGACACATTGAATGCATTTACGCTATTTTTGAACACGTCTTAATGATCATAAAATATTTTCTAATTCCATAATAATAATAATAATAATAATAATAATAATAATAATAATAATAATAATAATAATAATAAAATCTCTACAAATTCATATTGGAGGAATACTGAATTTCAATAAATAATAATGAGTCTAATATTTCATGAGGAAAATGATAATTGATAAGTGATCAGGAATGATAAATTTTAAACCAATTGTTTAATTGTTCAATAGTATGGGATTTCATGATCTTTAGATAGTATAGGACATTCTTGAAACGAAGCCTAATAATTCTACTTCTACGTGGAATAGTGTTGGGATACTTAACTTGTCCCCGATTAACGTTGGCTATGTGTTTTCTGAGTTTAGCTCAGGTGGTTTGAGATTTTGGTCCTCTGATGAATGGGATTCATGCGGGAGTTATATCCTGTACCATAATGGTATTAATTGCTTCGAATGTCAGTCCAATAACATAGAATTCCCATAAGATAAATTAATATTGGTCATTGGTTTGTTTAAGAATATAATGACGTCGCGTCAAATGTTATGCCGATTCTCGTGACGGCTTGTGTTCAGTGTTATCTATCATCTAATTAAAGCATGGAATTATGAAAAGTACAACCAGATATTACAGGCCACATTAGGTGAAGCCTACAGATTATTATTATTATTGTCACATCAAAATAATTTTTGAGTATCAATCATTTGGTAATGTCAAGTGTCAAGTTTATGCAATCTGATATGCTGTGCCGTTAAGTGCTATTCTAAATGGTGTATTCCAAACCCATAATAATTACGTCATAAAAGAACAGTGAAATGCGTGTGTGAAATACCTTCGAAATCCTGTAAATAATAAATGTAAATAATATATTTAAGTATAGGGCAATTATGAACTGCATCATTTAAGTCAGTTTTAGATATTTTTGTGTGTGGTGTGGGAGGTTATGGAATCTCACTTGTATAGGGTAAAAATGTTTGTTATAAATCATCCATAGTCTAACCCATGAACTTGATCGAGAAGAGACTATGTTTCTCCTACTTTGAGATGCATAATCGAATGCTAATTGCTGGCACCGCTGTGCAGTTATTTCATCATCAAGGGTATTGATGATTATTGCTTTTTTTCTCTTGTTGCCATCAGGCAGTTTCTTTTGAAATAGATATTTGTGAATTGGTTTTATCTTAATATCTGTGTTCTCACTTTATGTTGTGTTGTGTGTTGTTCCTCATCCTTTACGGGGAGCATGGGTGCAGTGTGTAGTAAATACCTAGCCCAGTCCAGGACGCCCTGAATTCAGATCTCGTGCTCACACTGTGATCATGCTGCCTCGCATGTGGTCACCTGTCCATCCCAGGTGGACAGACGGACACATAAGGAAATGAATGATATGGCGCCCAACCAGTGGGGATCGATTAGGAATGATATAGAGTTTTTCCCTCAATTTGGTGACCATCTTTGTTTTTGGATATCGATCTATTGTTTGCATTAGATTTTGTTTTTTGTTTCCACAACACAGAACAAAAGTGAAGAACTTTTTTTATGATGGTGAAGTAATGTCTATTTCTGATTAAGCACATCAATTCAAGTTTTGGGGAAGGAAGTTCATGGCTCAAAGATTTCACATAACTCTACCATAGCTTTAAGTCCCTTGTGAGTCTGGTATCCGTTCTTCTCACTGATCGCCATTTGTTTTGTTGTGATTTTTTGTGATGAATCATGTCTGGTGAGGAGGAGAAGACATTGTTGATGTCTCTTAATGACAAAATGACAGAGAACTCTTTATTTCTTGGTGTTTTAGAAAATATGATGAATGAAACTTCTGACGCTATTTCCGACACAGAAGGTCAAATGAAAAACAATACAGAAATACATGAAAATAGGACTCAAGATACTTTAGAAACCATTCAAGCCACTTCAGACACCCTTGAAAATAAAATGCTTAATAATTCGGAATCCCTTGAAAATCAAATTCAAAGTAGTTCCAAAGAACTTGAAATTCAAATGCTTAATCAAATTCAAAGTAGTTCCAAAGAACGTGAAAATAAACTGCTTAAAAATTCGGAATCCCCTGAAAATCAAATTCAAAGTAGTTCCAATGAATTTTCCAAAGAACTTGAGAATAAAATGCTAAAGAGTTCTTAATCTCTTGAAAATAAAATTCAAAGTATTTTCAATGTACTTAAGAATAAAATGCTTGAAAATTAAGAATCCCTAGAGAAGCAAATTAAATTGGTAAAGGCTAATTTAGAAACTCAGATAGGTTATAATGTTACTGCCCTCACTCTGGTCGAAAAAGAAATTAAGAATAATTACCATGCTCATGAAAGACAAATAAAATTAGTCGAAAAAAAGATTCAGGAAAATTCGAGTACTTTAGAAGCACGAATTGGTTTAGTGGAAACTCAGGTCCAAGAAAAAGGTTCAAATTGAGACGAGAGGTTGGTGAAGACTAGCGAAGAATTTGCCATCAAATAGAAAAATTGAAGGTATCAGAGCCATAGTGGGCCATCTCCAAAAATCAGTAAAATTGGATAATGCTATCTAGCGGGATAATTTTGCACTCCCTATGTGTTGCGAAAGTGGTCCATCTTCAATAACGTCCATTCGTGTAATATTTTGCCTTCAAAATATTAAGCTAAATAAATTGCCCGCTCATTTTAGAGCCAAAGTGGTCCAAATCCTCGCAGCCAATCTGAACATCCCTAACAGTCTCGTGACATAGCTACACATCATGGCGGACGCTGAGGCAGGCGAATACGTAAACAAAGCAGTAAAATCAAGAAAAAGATGTAGAAATACTGAAAAGTGGGTTAAAAATAAGCGAAAAATAATGCGATACAGTGGTGACGAATATGTAAGTGTTAGTGGGCATAGTGTATCTTTCTTACCCAATGATAGGGATTTCAGTAGTATAGAAATTTCAAAACGCAAAGCGAAATCAATTTTTTCGGTCAATGAATACATTGAAATAAAGGTTGTAGGAGAAAGAAACCCTTTTCTGTAAACCAAATGGTACAGTCTGATTTTGTCCGAATAAAAGACCTAGCGAATGGGTTATTAGTTCGTAAGGAAACTGTTGAAGGGGAAAAGGTACAGTGGCTCAAAATTAAGTGGTTCCGATTTGAATCAGAATATCCTATCAGATTAAATTTCGCTACACCTTAAATGAGATGCAAGCTTGGCAAATAGTTGATTGTACTCCTAATCGCAGAGGAAGGCGTACAGTAAAGGTCTCATCTTCAGTGCCTTCACCTTTCAGCTTAAGTCAGGCTTAAAACACCCCTATTCCAAAACAAAATCGAAATATTATGATTTAATTTCTATGCTGGAATATATTCCTCCCATTCACCATGACTTCTATAAAGATTTAACTCGCAAAGAAGCCACTGATGAGCATCAATAAAGTAAATTTAGTACTGAATGGATATGGCCCGTTGTATTGCTCAATGTCAGTGCCGGATTAAGACTCACAGTGGCCCTAGGCAATTGTTAATTTGAGGCGCCTTTTGCCCTTTTTTACAACCCCCCTCCACCTTCCCCCTTCATAAAAAAGTCAATCATAACTTTGAAAGAGATTTTATTTACAAATTTACAATGAATGATGAATATAATACATATACAAATACATATGTACATTTTCAGAAAAACTTTTTTCTGCATATTGTTTCGTAGAAAGTTTCAAGAATATGATCGAAGTTGATTTTCCTTAAAATTTCTGATTCTGAGTCTGATTCTGATAAAAGTCAAAATGAACCCGAATTCGAATTTCTGCATTCTGTTTGCGATGCACCCCGCTTCATTCCGAGTGTAATTATTTTCCGACTCGTCATCTTCAATGCTTTCTAAAGCCTCGACAATATTTTGAAACGAATCATAAACCGCGTTCGTTGCATTAGCATGTGCTTTCCAGCGCGTATCTGACAATGATTTTAAAGTTTAAGCGTTTTTTTATATAATTTTTAACACGCCCCAAATGTGAGGGTTTGCAGAAAAGAAGTTATACAATGATTGCATTATCAAAAAAAAAAACTGCGTAAAAACAGCTGTTAACAGCAGATTGTCCAACTAAATCGAGGGAATGTGTACCTCAATGAACATAAATCACATATTTATTCAGTTCTAATATTTTGGCTTACAGACCCTGATACTTTCCAGACATGTTTGGTGCGTTGTCATAGGACTGTCCTCTACAAACTTGAATTTCCAAACCGCAATCTTCAGTGACGAAGTTCACAGTTTGAGCTTTCAAACTTTCGCCAGTATGACCTTCTGTTTCAAGAATTTATTTGACCCTCCCCCCTAAAAAAAATCCAAAACATTTTTGTTCTTTTTCATTTTTAGGTGGATTTTTTCTTTTTGGGGGCCCTTTTGAGCCGGAGGCCCCAGGCAATTGCCTATTGTGCCTTATGGTTAATCCAGCACTGCTCAGTGTAAATATAGAACTGAAATGGGCCAAATCCATGATGTCGAAAATTGTTTAAATTCGTTGCTGTTATATTTGTATTTGGAGTCAAGATAACAATATTACTTTTTGCTCCAAGGTTTATGTATCCTTTAGTTACAATGTGCATGTATTGAATGACTTGATTTTTGTTCCAATAAATTATGACTAATGTTTAACTTTAAACTTTGTTTTCTCCATTAAAAAAATGGTGCTTGGCCCACTATGGCTCTGACCCCTTCAATTAGAGACTAGGACCGATACTAATACGCAGAAACTCCGTAGAAGTATGGATGCCCTAGAAGGCAAGTTAGGTAAGGTCGTGGATGGTCTTAAGACAGGAATACAGGAAAACTTTAAGTCTCAAATTACTGTAGAATTTAAAAATATTATTTTTAAAAATATGCAGAAACAAGTAGTTGCCTGCGTCGCCAAGGAACTAGAAGATGATATGAAGGACGTTCATAAAGCTATTCGAACTTGCGATTCTCATCTTAGGAAAGAAATAGATGCGGTTCAGAAGGATTTCGGGAAAATTGATAAAATAGTCACAAAGGATTTAAATAAAAGAGTATTAGGCCCATAAAAAATATTGAATCGAATAGAAAAATACAAGCAAGGTTTTTATGACGATTTTCAAAATAAGAAAAGGAGAATTGAAACAGAAACGGTTACCACCACAGAATTTATAGAAGCCAAAACCCAATTGTTAGAACAATTAAAAACTACAGACACGGTTACCATCTCGGAATTACAGGCTGCCAAGAAACGAATGAGGTTTGAACTGATGGAACAGATAAAGACCGGAGTCTCAGAGACAACAGAGACAACGCAGGAACAATTGAAGTCCAAAATCTCAGAACAAATAAAGGCGGAAGTTTCGAAAATTCAACCGGAACAATTAAAGTTAAATATTTTGGAACAATTAAAGGTAGAAGTTTCAAAAATACAAACGGAACGATTGACGTCCGAAATTTTGAAACAAAGGAAGATAGAAATTTCGAAAACACTATCTGATGAGGTACAGGCTGCTGTTTCAGCTTTAGAAAGTAAAATTAGGTCCTTAGAAACAGACATTCAGTCAGGAGCAGAATCCAAGGATTTGAATGTGACGAGTGAAAAAGTGTCTTTTCACTTCCATAAAACACCTATTCGTGATAGTAATCCTCCTACAACAAGTTCAGTAATGACGATTATTAAGAGTAAGGATGAAAAACCGGCCAAGTTCAGTGGAGTAGGTACCATCACTCCAGTTGAGTTCCTTAGGGAGGTACAAGATTAACTATCAGAAATGAAAATTTCATCAGCCAGAGAAGTGAAAGTCGTAGGCTAACTGCTTGAGCGTCCAGCACTTATTTGGTACCGCGCCTTCAGATACACTAAGACCGATTTTGAGGAATTTTCGAAAAATCTTTTAAAGACATTTTGGTCTCCAGAGATACAACAGGACATCCGATCTGAAGTATATTCGAAGATATTTTCGAAATCACAGCCTACTCAATACTCTAGTTACTTCGCCAGTCAGTTAGCAAAACTTAAATTCCAACAACCACCTATGTCAGAGTATGAGTTAATAACAGCATTAACGCTTGAATTTCCCCTGAAGGTCCAAAGAACTTTGATAGCTGCTGGAGCAGAGAATTTAGAAGATTTAGATGAAGTTCCGAGGTTGGATCATACTAATAATAAACAGTTTGGAGAGAGGAATGTCAGATCGGATCCTCAAACCATTAATCTGGCAACAACAGATCGACATAGCCAAATACATCCGAACAACACCGAAAGGGATTATCAACCACGTGACCTTCGTCACTCAAAACTACGCCAGGAACAATTCGATGGACGATATCAAGGACAATATTTCCCATATGAAAGATGAGGGATATATCACCATGGGAGACAATAATATTATAGAAGAAATTATCAAGAGTGCAGAAATACAGTTGACCGGAATAATCGAGGATTCCAGAATCAAGAGAATAGAGACTCCAGGAATCACGACAATCGTCAATACATGGAGGAGAGACATCCTGAAAGCAAGAAATACCTAGAAGAGCTCAACAAGAGAAACCAGAAGGAAAATCTTAAACCTGGAACTTCTCGAGAGGCAGAAGAGACAGATCACAATTTTGAAACAAAAGGAAAAACACACCACTTTATGACCGATTGAAATAGGAGCCGAGACGATGTTTCACACGTGTTTTATGATGCTGATTTGGAGAAATTTATCACTCCAGATAAAGAAGAAATTACCTCGAGGGAAAGATCAAAATAAAAATTAGAGGATTTTTTTTTGAAAAGGCAGGTGGCGTATGTGCCCTTATAAGACGGAGTGGAGATACTGGCGTGATTTGAATAGAGCGCGCTGAGGCGAGACTAAGGTCGCGACAAGCTGTTGACTCACCATGTTTTTAAGAAAGCGCGTGGCCCAAGTACGGCCAAGGAATCAAGGAACACAATATACGTGTTTGTATTTAGATAAGGAAGAGGAAGGTATCAGCACCTCAGAATTCCATTTTGTATTATTCTCCTGTTTCTTTATGAAGTTTCAATTGATATGAGAAACCTTCCAGTATATTCCACCGTGGGAACCAGTAGGAGCGAAGGCATCACATTACGTAATGCAACTACAGGTATCGATATTTGACCTTGGTATGGTATAAAAGCCAGGTCTCAGAAGGCCAAGGCAGCATTCTATCAGTGTTGATCAGCTTGGATCAGTGGTGCTCACCTGTTATGGTTCGTGTGACGTTACGCCGTCGTAATACTGCGGAAATACTCCGTGAAGCTAGGCCACTATTATAAAATACTTAAAGTAACATCTCCACGATACTCTGCTTGAATGTCGGAAGACATAGTTTCATTTTTCATACCAGTGCGTGGAGGGTAAAGTGCCGTTGTTCTTCAAAACAACTTATTATTATTATTATTATTATTATTCATGTGCTTGTGAAAATTCACCATTACGGGAATATTGGAAGGATTAAAGATATGTGGATATGGGCTTGTTTACACGCAACTGACTGTCAACTTCCACCCAATGCGTGATATTTATGAACTAGAATTATGTCAAACTGTGAAGTGATTGTGAGCGACATAAGTACTTATTCAATGTCTTATTTCTGAAACCATCGTGTTTGAAACAGACCAGGCATATATGAGATATTATGTCACATGGATATTATTATTATTATTATTATTATTATTATGAAGCCACGTAATATTTCCATGATTATAATTGAGACAGTCAGAACAATTGGATATTCAAGAACTGTGGACTATAATATCGAAATGCTAAGTGAGCGTTTGTGGAGGAGTCCAAGACGACCCCATAGGATTATGACGTCACTACCCAACTGTTCCAACATGATGGTCGGCTATAGAGGCACTATGTGAGGCGAGCGATACCAGGATTGCCGGATGGGGTACCAGAAGCGATGCCTGTTATGGGCATATTCCTGTGGATGTGAAGGCAGCATGAGGCAAATGCTGGGATACGACTCTTCCCTAGTGTGGAGCCATATCGGGTCCGTGGTGCTAGGATCTGACCCGCACCGAGGAATGATCCTCCGCCACAGAACATCTAAGGTAGAAGCCTTCCGACTTATGTGAATCTTATTTTTGGGCAATGAATTTCCATAATTTCCGTTATAATCCGTTAACTTCCCTAGTCGTTGTATTGGTTGCATATTCTGCCAGGCGAATACTTTGATTTATTGCTTAGACTTGTAGGTGAGGTGGATCCTCAAAATTTAATAATAATAATAATATGGGATGTCCTATCCCATTTGCAAATAAGGCAGCAGGATTATGACACATTGAATGCATTTACACTATTTTTGAACAGGTCTTGATGATCATAAAATATTTTCTAATTCCATAATAATAATAATAAAATCTCTACAAATTCATGTCGGAGGAATACTTAATTTCAATAAATAATAATGAGTGTAATATTTCATAAGGAAAATGATAATTTATAAATGATCAGGAATGATAAATTATAAACCAATTGTTTAATTGTTTAAGAGTATGTGATCTCATGATCATTAGATAGTATTGGACATTCTTGAAACGAAGCCTAATAATTCTAATTCAAGTGGAATAGTGTTGGGATACTTGACTTGTCCCCGATTCACTTAGGCTATGTGTTTTCTGAGTTTAGCTCAGGTGGTTTGAGGTTTTGGTCCTCTGATGAATGGGATTTATGCGGGAGTGATATCGTGTACCGAAATGGTATTAATTGCTTCGATTGTCAGTCCAATAACATAGAATTCCCATAAGATAAATTAATATTGGTCATTGGTTTGTTTAAGAATATAATGACGTCACGTCAAATGTTATGCCGATTCTCGTGATGGCTTGTGTTCAGTGTTATCTATCTTCTAATTAAAGCATGGAATTATGAACAGTACAACCAGATATTACAGGCCACATTAGGTGAAGCCTACAGATTATTATTATTATTATTATTGTCACATCAAAATAATTTTTGAGTATCAATCATTTGGTAATGTCAAGTGTCAAGTTTATGCAATCTGATATGCTGTGCCGTTAAGCACTATTCTAAATGGTGTATTCCAAACCCATAATAATTACGTCATAAAAGAACAGTGAAATGTGTGTGTGAAATACCGTCGAAATCATGTAAATGATAAATTTTAATTATATATTTGAGTTTAGGACAATTATGAACTGCATCATTTAAGTCAGGATTAGATATTTTTGTGTGTGGTAAGGGAGGTTATGGAATCTCACTTGTATAGGGTAAAAATGATTGTTATAAATCAACCATAGTCAAACACATGAACTATATCGAGAATAGACTATGTTTCTCCTACTTTGAGATGCATAATCGAATGCTAATTACTACCACCGCTGTGCCGTTATTTCACCATCAAAGGTATTGATGATTATTGCCGTTTTCTCTTGTTGCCATCTGGCAGTTTCTTTTGAAATAAATATTTGTGAATTGGTTTTATCTTAATATCTGTGTTCTCACTTTATGTTGTGTTGTGTGTCGTTCCTTATCCTTTTCGGGGAGCATGGGTGCAGTGTGTAGTAAATACCTAGCCCAGCCCAGGACGCCCTGAGAGCAGATCTCGTGCTCACACTGTGCTCATGCTGCCTCGCATGTGGTCGCCTTTCCATCCAGGTGGACAGACGGGCACAATATATATTGTACCTTTTGGAGCTAGGTACAGGGAATCGAATCCTGTAATGTACAAGAAAGTGGTATGTTTTTGCCATAAACCAAGAATAGATTCATGTATATTAGGAGATAACACGCAAGACATGCTTACGACTAACAAGCTGATTCAGAACGCTGGTGTAATCTTGCACGTGGGCTAATGTGTTCACACTAGTGATTCATATCATGCGATAAGTTCTCGACTACTTGCAATGACGCAGAGCGCGCATATAAGTGACGAATTCGCCGACAATTGGCGTATGAATTTGCGCACAGTTATAAGTAAAGAAGACGGCCCACATAGAACTTTTAATACTTTACAAATTTTTGAAGAAAAACTGAGCGTACAATTTTGGATTTGAAAAGGATATTTGAAACCTATGAACTTTGTACTTCAAAGGAGTAAATTTTTCAACGCGCTACGAGTATTAGAACAGAAATTAAGTTTCAAGAAGATGAGATAGACTATATTTTTAACCAGATAAAATATATAGGCCTTGAGCCAACAGTCCGTCGAGGCCGGAGGAGGTCATAACAGTAGTACGAGAGTCGAAGCTTTGCCTGTGTTTGGGGAGGCTTACGACTGACGTCGGTCCGAAGGGACATTTAACAGAATAGTGATAATTACATATCGCGGGTCGGAGTGAAAGTTTGAAGGCGAGTTAGGTTTTCAGAACATACAATTATCGTAATCCAGTGAGTGTTACCGTTATAAACAGTAGTGGTGGACTTTGGTGAGGATCACCAGTCGTAACACCAGTCGAGAAAGACTAGTTAGGACAAGTCATTAGTTCAAGACCAAGCGAGAGTCTAAAAGAACCTTAGAAGGTGAAATACGTCCAAAGCAATTTCCGTGTATAAGGAAATAAGTATCGAGCCGAAGATAAGTTACGCGCCGATAGGAATCAAGAGTAAAGACAATTGAGCACCGAATTCACCGAGATGAACAGGGAACCTTCGAGCTAGGATTGGGATTCGAGTTAGAGACTACCAATCGCCAAATCTTACATCTAGGGAAGTAGTAGTAAAAAGCAACACCTGCAATTTCCCGGATGCAACAAGCACAGAAAGTGAACGGAATGTGTAAATAAAATATTAATAATCAGTGCATGAGGCTAAATAGAAGGATGGCATCAAACGTATGCCAGTAGTGTATGTTGTGTTTATAATGTTAATGTATGATTTTGATTTAGTGTATTATTGTGTAAAAGATCCCAAAAATCAGGGATGATATTAAGCGTAAAATTTAATGTAAACATTGCTTTGAAAAGGTGTGCCGTGTATTGTTGTGAAATGTGTCGCTACATTTATTGAAAGATGGGTGAAAGGTTCCATAATCATTGGCGAAGACCACCAAATAAGTGAGTACTAAATATTTTACATTATGATTGTTGGTGGGGTCGTACATTCTTTTAATAATATGTCACAATCATGCGGGAAAATATGAATATGTGTAATATGTTTGTGTGTAGAATCGATGATTTGAATCAAGGTTTGGCAGGACAAATTGAATTTGAATTTCATAATTGTGTAGATTGAAAGATACCCAATATGTTGTTGAAAGGGTAGGAACATTTATAGATAAATATTAATCAGAAGTTGATATGCCAATGTAAATTCTATTTTTGTGGATATGAAGGACGGCTTAAAAGAGTTATATAATTCTCGTTATTAAAACACAGATGTTTTAAATAATTGTTTGGCTATATAAATGAAGGCTTGGATATCTTAATCCATTAGCATATGTTATAACAAGTATTTCCTGCTAAAAATATCGTTCAAAAACAGTTTTTAGGGAATATTATATTCCAGAGTAATTACAAACTTCCCATTCGTGACATATAAAATGCAGAGATTTCCTTTAATGAAACAAAAATAGACGTGTCGGGCAGACGCGATCTCATTTAATAATTCAGTATGTTTTAATTGAAGGAATGCACGACTTCCCACGGTTATAGTACTTGACATATTGAATGTGAGAGAGAAATAATATTTGATAAGTGTAAACCAAAGTTCAGAATATTGTGGAACTTAAAGTAAATATTGGTAAAACACATTTGAGAAACCCACAGCTAAAAATGTTGATAATTAAATCATTTGTAGATGATTAATGTCGGTAGTCAAAGGAATATTTAGGGAATTACCCTAAAGATTTTCTAAGTTATGTCGAATCAGTAGGGTTCAGTAGATCATGTAGTGTTTGCATGCCTTATGGAAGTGAAATCAGACATGTTATAGGATTAATGGAGCCGTATTAACATTGTTCTGGACCACTTTGTTTGTAGTAGATATTCCTTTTAGATACAGGAATAAGTTTATGTATTTGTAGAGTTTGATGTTTATAAAGTTCATTTGTATTTGTTTATTGAAATTTTTGGCGTGCCATATATTACAATTAAATATGTTTTATGAAATTTTGGTTTTTTATTTTGAGTGTTGATCTGTTTTCTCATGATCCCAAAATATACGTGTCATATCGTGGAAAATGAACGTACCATCCCCGAACTGATTGAGCTAGGCGAAGTATGATCATATATTATTCCTACGGAAGGGTGCAATATATATAATGAAAAACTTAATCGACCACGTGGAGAAGACTTTACCTGAATTGAGATGATGTCCATGATGGAGTAAAAACTACCCCTGATTAGGGAGAAGCTAATATCAAGGCCCACATAATGAAGAGAAGGAGGCGATAGATATGACGGAGCCGAGGCTCTAGCCATGACCATGGCTCTGGCCATAGCTCGATGGCAAAACTATTTCCAGTACACCGATGTGAGGTTTTGAACCAATTTCATCATGTCAAGGCTTTGGTTTCTGTTGAATAGTATAAGTGCCGTACTCTTATAGCAACTAGCAAGGCAGGGAATGCTTTATTGTTAATTTATTTATTATTTATTTATTGGTGCCTTTATTGTGGTGAAGTTAGGGCTCTAGACCCTCTCTTACACTTAACCACACACAATGCAACTTAGATCAATACTCATATATGTAATTCTTAACCTACCAAATTTAAATACTAGGAAAATGTATATACTAGAAAATTGGCAACTGCGTGATATTAACTAAGCTAGACAAATTACATACAGTAATAGGAATACATGGAGTTTTAACAACGTTTTACTCTGGCCATTCACTCACACAAGGTATGAACTGCATGAATGGACATTGAACAACATGCCAACATTGTGCTTCACAAATTCATCATGGTAATTTACATGATGGTACTGGTTTCATGTTTCACACTCATTACAGCATACCACAGTACAGCCCATATACCTATTCTAGTAGTACCCTGCTAAGTTCACAACATGCTGCTAACGACGTGGGAGACACTGAATACCTTCTGCAAAACTGTTTTGCTCCCTATGTCGGAATCTGGTCATCTGTTTTGCAACGTCCTCATGTGTTGCAAACTGTTACCCATGTAATGGTTACTTAACCTTGCCTATGAAGTCGAAGTCGCATGGAGACAGGTCAGGAGAGAATGGTGGTACTCCAATTCTTCTCTTCCCCAGCACTGCAGTAGCCACCCAACACGCTCTGTATTATGTGGTCCTGCGTTGTAGTGGAGAATGATTGAACTGTCCAGCAGATCAGATAATTTCTCACCTACACCACGACGTACCTGCCTGAACAGGAAGTCCCTGTAGTACGCTGCTGTCAATCTTCGCCTTTTTATCTCGATACAAACAAGGTAAAATGACATGACTCAGTTTCTGTCTAAACTTCGTTGATTACTTCGTTTAAATTTGTGAAGTTTGTACTTTGTCACTGCATCACTGCCACGTGCAAGCTTTTCACTCAAGACGTTAAAACAGGAGAATGGCTCTGTATATTGAAAAATGGTTTTCACCAATATACTCATCCAATTATAATCTATCACAAATGAACAAGAATTTCTTAAGTTCAATAACACTCGAAGAATTGCTTTGTACTGTCACAACCACTAACGTTTTGTGTTTACAGGGCCAGTTCCAAGAGAAGCTGCAGGAACTTACTCCTCTCCCTGACATCCTGAAGGCCACACAGATGAAGTTGCAGGAGGCACAGCAAATACGCATGATGGCTGAGCGCAACTGTGAAGAACTTAGCCAGGAGAATAAAGTTTTAAAAGAGAGGGTAAGTACTTCAATATGATGCCTCTAGATCAGGGGTTCTCAAAGTCCCCCCCATAGGGGGGCGCCAGCTTTGATTGAAATATTTATATTTCATATTCTGTAACAAATATTACTATCCTCATATTAATGAACCTATCATAGGCAGGTAGCTCCCAAGACCATTCAAGAATAATAAACTCGTACCTTTGCTGTCTTATTTCACAAGAACTGACCAGTAGATCCTGGTAGCAGGAATTCTGAGAAAAGAAGGCGAGTAACATTTCCCACTCATTTCCCTTTCACTCGCCACCCGCAGTGACTTCTCCTTACCAAACACTTAATGACAATACGCCACTTGACAATGTGACCGCCACTTCCTTTCAAGAATGGATTCCAAGAATGGATTCTTCTATTTCTGCCGTTGCCGATTCGAATTCAGCTTGGCTTTTCCAGTCAGTTCAAAGACAGTGAGTGAACAGGTGAATTCTAGCGCGCGTGGTAGGTTTTTGCTGAGGACTAACACTACCTAAGGGAAGATGATGAGAGAGAAACGGATGAGGGTTGGGAGTGGAAACAATTTTTATGTAGAAGGGACGAGAATCCAATACAAAAGCATAAAAACAAATAAAAATAAGTATTCAGCGAAAGGTTCCACCGCACAAAGCCCGTGAGATACCTAAAGTGGGTAGGGACCTGACCTCAGCTAACGGGAAATGTAGCTGGAGCTGGGTCTGTTTGCAAGCAAGCGGTTAGCGCTCTTTCCCTCCCGAGCCAGTATTCCGGTACTATGCTGACGGGTGGTACTCTGGAAAGACAAAGTGTGCTAAAGAAAAACGATTTACTGTTTTTCCCTTCAAAAGGTTTATATTTTGCTGAACGTTTTGAAAGGCTGAAATAATTTGAATTTGTCGTGATATTTTTTATTTCTGGGAACTGTTGGATTTCTGGCAAAATATTCGAATGCTTCCAGAGTAGGAAGGGATCAGGCAACTTAAGTGCTTTTAGCAATATTTTTACTTTTTTTTTTTGGTAAAAATCCTACAAGAATGCCAATTGTTGCTCTGAAGGTAGGCTAAACATTTACCCAGCAGGTTGCCGACTAAAAGTTTAGAAAAGAGAAAGATCTCAAACCTAACTTAAACAAAATTGAGATTTTGAAAATAAAACATGATTCAGAGAGAAAATCTCTACAAAAAGGTAGCTGGCGGAGCGAGCTAGATTTGTTTCAATGATTTACTAGAATTAGCTGTAACAGCTAAGAGAACCTTTGAAAACGTTATTTTAAATTTTGTTTCAAATGCAACAAGTGGTAACGTTTTTATAGTTTTAAAGATGGCTTTTTCTATTTTGAAATAAGCAATAATTTTGGGAGAAGAATCAGGGAAGAGAGGGTCCTGCCTAACCGTACTTCTAGCGAGAGAGAAAGAACAAAAGGATAGAAATAATTTATTTAACAAGAAATATAAAATTTAGAAAATTAACAATTGGTAAAATTAGAATCTTATTTTTAAAGTTAGAAGAACTTTTTCTTTGGTTAGTTCTACAAACATTTGAGGGTCTCTGACGCAATAAAGTGAAAGTTTACAATGAACAATATTAAAGTAGTTACAAGTTTAAAACTTGTTACAAGCACTAAAATCTTCCGAAGATTTTAAAAAAAGTGTGCTTACGATTAAGCAATTTATAGTTTGTAACAATAAATATAAAGCAGTTATAACTTTGATAGTTTGATTGGGTATGATACAAGCACTTTCAGAATGCCTTTATGGCAATCGAAAAGACTATAAACAAATATATTGGATTCGTGATTGTAACAGGAAAAGAAGAAAAAATTACAAGCGGAAATTACCGCTATTTTACGCAGAAGTTAACAATTTGATAAATTTTAATAGGACAGGTCACCATTTTTGAAACCTGGAGCAAAAAGATTAGACAACTCTTTCATTATTAGAAAAAGTACAATTTCCGAATTTTAGAAGGGAAGAACAATTAAAATATGGACTAGCCACATGTTGAAACAGAGTGAATATGTGATAAATCCAACAAGGTGGGAGGGAGCCTCTTTGGGCTAAGCCTTGTAGAAAAAGAACCCAATAGTTAAATTTAATTTGGTTAGTAAAAGGTATTTGGGAAAAGGTAAATAAGAACTTTAGGATAAAGTCCTGGCCAGATTTATTGCTCTCACGTACGCGGCGCGGTTGAGATTAGCACACGCGGATTCGAAGCACTGATAGTTTGCTGATAAGTTGAAAATGTTCACTATTGCAGTGTATGTGAGTTCGTAGATCGAGAGAAAGTTATTGCAGCTAGGGTGAACACTTGGTAAAATTTGAACTTGAATATGTATTGCGTTGGAAAGTTTATGGGTTGCAGTTATTAGTTTTGTTTAACTTGAAGTTCCAGGAATTTGACGGTATTGAGCACCGTTTATTGCGGTTTGAGGCATATGTTGAGTGGAAAATTTCTAGAACTGTGATGAGAGTTAGATAGGGCAATAGAGTTCCCACGGTGGAAAAAAGCTAAGTTTGTAGACACGGTTAATTTAACATGAATCCCTCGGTGTGGGAAGGTATTCCCATTTAAGTTGTTCAAGAAGTACTAAATTTCATGTTTTAAAGCCAGCTTAGATAGCTAAAGCTTGACAAAAAAAAGATCCCACGAAGACGGTTATTTCCCAATAGTGAGCAATTCCCCACACTGTCTATAAAATTGTATTAAAAGCATTTAGCCCTTTTAAAAACCATTAAAATATGTTAAAAAACATTTGAAGTTTTGTACTTAGCTTTTTCGTATAGAGCAGGTGATGGTTCCTTGTGACAGTTGACATAAAATACAGACATGGCGTCTGGTTTAAAAATGTCTCATAAGGACAGGAGACTGGCCCTGAGAGGGCTCTGCACTGTACACTCGACGGCCGAACTGGGAGAAGTGAGAACGAGTGATTCCGCACACGACAGAGGTAGGTATCCAAGGGGAAAGGGAAGGGGGAAGCAAGGGAGAGGGGTAAGAGACAAGAGAGTATATATCATAATATACTACATGACAAAATAAAAGATTCTTCATAAATATAAATTTTCTTCATGAAGCAGTCTTCATGGAGATGTTAGCTGGCGGCAATGACGACGCCTGGTGGATTGGTGAGGAATTCCTCTTGAGCATAGAGATATTGAGGAACTTCATTGGTTTGCTGCAAGATGCCGCTAGGTTTTCCATAGAAGATATATATCTAAAACAAACTCAAAGACAAAATGAATCCCTGTTAAAAGGAAAGAAGAAATACAGAGAGATCACTGTTGGTGTCTGCAAAGAAGGAATTAAATAAAATAGATAAATCAAAGAGCAGCAAAAGCTAACTCTGACTAGCCGTGTATTCCAAAGAATACACCAGCGTGGTTAGCCAACTTTACAATAAACTGATACAAGTGACGCCATTACCCATGGATAAGTGGCTTATTGGAAGTGGTAAAAAGAGACCCCATGAAAGTGATAGTGTTTGCCCTCCTTCGAATTTAAACAAAGTCTATTGTTCTTCCTCGTCTACTTCTGCTCCCATCAGGGTTATTAATTCTACGCACAAAGTGAAAGTGCGTAAATATCAAGACTGTTATCTGACATTAGGCTTTACCAGCATTTTTTCGAATAATCAGGAACAACCTCAATGCGTTCTTTGTTTGAAGATTTTAGCAAACGACAGTTTGAAGCCTGTGAAACTTAAGAGACACTTGCAGACTAAACATCCAGACTGTGTAAGTAAACCTTTAGCACTTTTTAAGCACCACGAGCAACAACTAAAAGGAAATGTTAGATTCCTAGAAAAGCACGCAACAGTTCCTAAGAAAGCGCTAAGAGCATCCTTGGAGGTATCCTATTTAATTGCAAAATCCAAATCACCACATATTATTGGTGAGAAATTACTTCTTCCTTCAGCCGTGAAAATGTTCGCGATCATGCATGGAGAAAAGTTTGCCGAGTGTTTGAAGTCGATACCGCTCGCAAATGATACAGTAACTCGTCGTATTGATGTAATAGCCTCTGACATAAAAAATTCAATTGCTACCACGTCTTCATGATAGCCCAAAATTTGCCCTGCAACTTGATGACAGTACTGATATAGTAAACCGTGCCCTGCTTCTTGTTTTTGTACGCTACTGTCATGAAAATTAAATGCACGAGGATTTTCTATTTTGTACAGCTCTGGAAGGGTGGACTACAGGCGAAGGTATTGTTTATCTTGTGAATTCCATTTTTATTGACAACAATCTCTCATGGACAAATTGTGTTGGTATATGTACTGATGGGGCGTGGAACTAAAACGGGTTTCAGAGCAAGAGTGAATGCTGTTACTAATTCTGTAAAATTCACACATTGCATGATACATAGGGAGGCATTGGCTTCAAAAGTACTACAACCGGAAGTCAATAAAGTGCTGAACGATGTAATTAGTGTTGTAAATTTTGTGAAAGCAAGAGCGTTAAACAGTCGGCTATTTTCCATTCTTTGCGAGGAGATGGGATCTACACATGATTCGCTTCTATTGCACACGGAGGTACGTTGGTTGTCTCGGGGTCGAGTCCTTCGTCGCGTTGTGGAATTGAAGAATGAACTTCGTATTTTCCTATTGGACAGCAGTCCTACACTCGCAACCCTGTTTCCGGATGAGAAATTGCTTCTAATACTGTGCTACTTGTCTGATGTATTCGAAAAACTGAATGAACTTAACGTGTCACTTCAAGGACGAAATCGTAATATTTTCATTCTAAGCGACAAAGTGCTTGCTTTTACGAGAAAACTTGAACTTTGGAAAGCCCAGATGGACAAGGTAACTGTGAGATGTTTCAATGTCTGAATGAATTCCTGGAAGAAAATGAGTTAGATATTTGTCACATTAGTGGAATTGTCGTAGAACACCTCCAAAACCTTCGTCAAAAATTCTAGGGTAGATTTCCACAACCTTCACTGAGAATGACTGGATTCACAGTCCGTTTTAAACGAACGTAACAGCCCACCTGTCAACGGCAGGACAGGAGGAACTTATACAACTCAAGTGACTGAATACTTCGAAATGAATGTAAGTCGAAGGATCTTGAAAATGTTTGGGTGCAGATTCGGAATGAATATCCCATTTTAGCAAGAAAAGCAGTGGACCTGGTATTATCCTTCGTTTCAACTTACTTGTGTGAGTCAACATTTTCCACAATGGCATCCGTCAAGACGAAGCATCGGTCTCGGCTGCAGCTGGAAGGGAATCTGCGGGTCGCTGTTTCAAATATCCAACCAAGACTGGATTTACTTTCATCTCAAATTCAAGCTCACACATCACACTAACTCCGTAAGTGTCTGAGAATTACCGAAATCTGATCCATGTACACTTTTATTCTCCTGTTTTACTTTTTCATGGGTGAAGAGTCTTAACATAACAGTTTTCAAATTCACAGTGAAATGTTGAAAATTGTATATATTATTTCTATTGTCGCTTATAGGTCACGAGGTTTCAAATATGAAAAGCGTTACTGAACACAGGTGTCACAGCTAAAGAGCTAATTAGTGAAATAAACAAAATTTGCTCAATTCCAATAACTGCACGTGCAGCAGTTCTTTTTATTTTTATAAGCAAAAGTAACTTTGAAAGAATATTAAAATTTCCGCCTTTCAATACCATTTATTGCTAATTACTTATAGGGACATGTTTAGAGGGCTAACACTCCCCCTTCATCAGCCTGTCCAACAAAACTTCAAAGGAAAACTTTCCTTGTATAAGCACATACAAATAACATGAAGAATAATGAAAATGTTCTCCAATCCATTATTTACAATTCCCTCTCGACGCTCCAAAGAAGATCCTCTTAATGGATTACTAAGGCCTATGCACACCAAAACTTCTGAAATGGGCCGGTACTGTGGGCCGCTGCCCCCACTGCGTCATCGTGGGCCCACTCTAATCCCCATGCTGCTCCAGGAAAACATCAAGGCGGAGAAAACTTGTGGCCACGTCACGCGCCGCCGAACTGCAGTGCGCTCGGGCGTGAACAAAAACAAATCGAATGCGCCTTGCGAAGACTCTTACAGCTGAGTGTCAGTGACGTGCTTGGGAAGGGGGGGCGGTTATGGTTGGGGGAGGAGGGAGGCTAAGGAAATGAGAATAGGTGAGATTTGTTGACGCGCCGTGTATTGTTATTATGGTGATTGAGTACTAGGTAGAATGAGAGGTGTCAATCTTTAGTATGTTATGAAAAATGATGGGTATGATTAGTGGAATATAGCGGGAATTTTATCTATTACTATATAATTCGTCTATTAGTGTTCTGTATAAAATGCTGGTTTCAAATATTATTTCATTAAGATTGTGTGAAGGGTTAAATCTTTGTGTTTTATCAATTTCTATTTGTTCCAGAACATTCATGAGCGTGCCTTTATTTTCTTGATGTAAAATTTCTAAATCATTGTCTATGGTTGTGAATTTATGTCCATTTTCTGCCATATGGTTGCCCATCGCTGAAAATTTATTATGTTTGATGGCATTGACATGTTCCAAAAATCTGGTGTTGAACCCTCTCCCCGTTTGTCCCACGTAATCGGCGTTACACTCGTTACATTTAATCCTGTAGACACCAAAATTGCTGTATTTGTTGGTTTTGTTGAGAATATGCGAGTTAAAAAATGTATTATGATTAGTGTTATTGGTTCTGAATGCTGTTTTTATTTTATATTTTTTTAGTACACTAGTAACATTGTATGTGGATTGGTTCACAAAAGTAAACGTTGCGTATGTGGAAGGTTCTTTGTCCTCTTTTGCTAATCTGGATACGGGTTTGTTCTTAATTTTGTTAATTATATTTTTAACATATTTTCTATTGAATCCATTAACTTCAGCAATTTGGTGAATTATGAAACTTCTTTACGATAATCTACGTCAGATAGTGGGACGTTCAACGCTCTATTGACGAAACATGTGAGTGCTGTTCTTTTATGGGAAGCTGGATAATTATAATCTTGTCTAATTACAGTACTAGTTTGAGTTGGTTTCCTAAATATTTGATAGCAGAGGTGATCTTTATCATGCATGACTAGTAGATCAAGGTAATTTATGGAACTGTTAATTTCATTTTCTGACGTGAATTTAATGTTGCTATTTATTTGGTTCAAATGTTGCGAAAGTTGTTCTATTTTCGTTTTAGAGTTGTCAAGGATTACAAAAACGTCATCAACATATCTTCCCCAAAAGAACAAACCATCTTTTTTGTTAATGATTGATTCGTATTCCAGATTATCTAAGAATATGTTAGCTATTTTTCCTGATAAAGGAGAACCCATGGGGAGGCCTTCTTTTTGTTTATAGATTTTCTCATTAAAACTGAATTGATTGTTTTTTAGGATGAACGTTAAGATGTTCAAAAATTCAGAGATCTCAACTTGTGTTAAATCACTATTATTCTTCAAGTTGTTCTCAATAATATCAATAGAGACGGCAATCGATATGCTTGTATACATGTCTTTTATGTCTATAGTGTCTAATGAATGTGTTCTGGTAAGTTTTAGTTTGCTAGTTAATTCACAGAAATGTATCGAATTTTTAAAGGATGCATTAGCCTTGAGTTTGTAATGTGATTTAAGAAATGTATGAGCAAATTGAGCGAGTTTGTATGTCGGACTATTTCTGAAATTGACTATTGGTCTGATAGGAATGTTATCTTTATGTATTTTAGGTAGTGCTCTTAATGTTGGTAATTTAGGGTTCATATTGACCATTTTATTTTTTGTTTTTCATCAAGGATGAATAAGGTGTTTTTCAGGAGCTGTTTAAGTTTCCTTTGTAAACATTGGGTGAGGTCTTTTTGATTTACCTCAAAATTGGGATTGGTAAGGAAATTTTCTGTTTTATTAATATAATCATTCTTCTTAATAATGACTGTGGTGTTGCCTTTGTCTGCTTTAGTTAGGAATAATAGCGAACATATTCTTAGATAATCTGGAATACGAATCAATCATTAACAAAAAAGATGGTTTGTTCTTTTGGGGAAGATATGTTGATGACGTTTTTGTAATCCTTGACAACTCTAAAACGAAAATAGAACAACTTTTGCAACATTTGAACCAAATAAATAGCAACATTAAATTCACATCAGAAAATGAAATAAACAGTTCCATAAATTACCTTGATCTACTAGTCATGCATGATAAAGATCACCTCTGCTATCAAATATTTAGGAAACCAACTCAAACCAGTACTGTAATTAGACAAGATTCTAATCATCCAGCTTCCCATAAAAGAGCAGCACTCACATGTTTCGTCAATAGAGCGTTGAACGTCCCACTATCTGACGTAGATTATCGTAAAGAAGTTTCAATAATTAACCAAATTGCCGAAGCTAATGGATTCAATAGAAAATATGTTAACAATATAATTAACAACATTAAGAACAAACCCGTATCCAGATTAGCAAAAGAGGACAAAGAACCTTCCACATACGCAACGTTTACTTTTGTGAACCAATCCACATACAATGTTACTAGTGTACTAAAAAAATATAAACTAAAAACAGCATTCAGAGCCAATAACACTAATCATAATAAATTTTTTAACTCGCATATTCTCAACAATACCAACAAATACAGCAATTCTGGTGTCTACAGGATTAAATGTAACGAGTGTAACGCCGATTACGTGGGACAAACGGGGAGAGGGTTCAACATCAGATTTTTGGAACATGTCAATGCCATCAAACATAATACATTTTCAGCGATGGGCAACCATATGGCAGAAACTGGACATAAATTCACAACCATAGACAATGATTTAGAAATTTTACATCAAGAAAATAAAGGCACGCTCATGAATGTTCTGGAACAAATAGAAATTGATAAAACACAAAGATTTAACCCTTCACACAATCTTAATGAAATAATATTTGAAACCAGCATTTTATACAGAACACTAATAGACGAATTATATAGTGAACCCATGTGCCATCAGGTCCATGGATGGTCGAATCCATGCATTTGAGGAAGAAATCAAAGAAGCGTATGGTTTCTAATGTAACTTTAAGAAAGATCCAGCTAGGAGGCCAGTATAAGGTTGTGCAACTAACGAGAACCAGGTGTTCGAGAGGATGATATCATCCCTCTTGACATTCTGAAGGGAGCGAGTCACGAGTATTAATAACCGAGTGGAAATTTCCCAGGATTAGACAAGGAGACCTGAATCGGAATTCGAGCTGACGTTGCTGGAAATTGACAACACCGCTTATGCGCCAGGAGAGGAATAATTAAATTTAACCCGTTTACAAGTATAATAATGAGTAAACAAGTACAGTACAGTGAATCATTTTGAATGAGAGATTTTTCAGTAAAAAGAAACCATTTAATAATTGCGCAGGAAAAAACTGCCAACTCAAGACGACGTCATTGGGGAAGTACCAAAGCCTGTGTGGAGGGGAGAGAGCAAAAGAAATGCAACACCCACACATCTGAGGACGAGAAATTAATTAATATCTCCGAATTGCACGATCGATTCTTAGGTGCAATAAGATTATTTGACATTGAGAAGACGAGCTTTCGGAAGGTATAATTTTTATATTTGTGGCACCATTATTTTAGAAGTTGACCACAGAAAAGGCTAGAGTCTTATTTTTTTGTAGTAAAATAGTATAAAGCTTCGGGCTTCACCAAGCCAATCATGCAGTCTCGAACAGCCCGTGAGGGGTATAATCACGCATCACGCAGTACAAGTCCGTCCAGGGGGACGTAACGCTGGATCATCAGCACATGCAGTTATTCTGACAACCCGTGAGGGTGTTACTACGCAAGCAGTTTCCGACAGCCCGTGAGGGGCGTAACTCTGCGTAACACCGAAGACAGTTACCAGTACTCCTTGAGGGGAGAAATACTGTGTTACACCGCAGAAGTAATATCCGATAGCCATAGGCGTCGCAGTATTAAAGACTTACTTGCCTCCATAAGGAGTGGTCAAGAAGAAAATTTAAAGTATCGCCGTATTGAAAGAGTAGGAAAATCCTAGTTACAGGATTTAGGCCCGACTGTATACAAGTTATAGTGAAAGTTTGTAAGATATAGTCAGAGCAGGCCGTGAACGTCGGACTTAAAGGCGATAGGTCGTTAAACAGACGAACGAATAGATCATAGCGTACGGAAGTACCTTACCAGAAAGATAAACTGGTATTTAAATTAAAGAACCCACAAAGGGAAGAACAGAATAAGGTTCGGAACGTATACCAGAAACGTAGGAGTGTTAGAACCGATCAAATAGAGAAGATAGGAGACTATAAACATTATCTCCAGAAAGCAGGTGAACTATTCTAAAAGTACTAGACTCGAGAAGTACTAGCTGCTATAAACTAAATCCGCAGGTCATTGAGGAGACCTCGATCCGAATAGACTTTCACTAGGATCGATAAACAGATCTACAAAGAAGCCGTTCAAGCTAGATAAATAGCCGGTCATCCAGGATAGGAGTAGAAGAATTTGGGTTCCAGGAAACAATAGATGTTTCGAGACTTTCATATTCTGCAGGATAGGAAGCCGACATCGAATAAATTTCACCCTTGGAAACGGGAAATTAAGAAGATCACGTGTGATAGGCTCAGAAATACGGCCTAGTGATCAAGAATTGTGAAGTGTAAAAATTATCAAGATTGTGTGTTAAATTAATTTTTTTAGTGTTTATTATGTGTTCAAAAGGGACACATCAGTGTATAAAAATGTCGTCAATGTTAAGTGTTTTAAATATATGTCAAGTAGTGTTTATCCATAAGATGAATTCTTTTAATATGGAGTAAAAAGTTCAAAGTGGGCCCAAAATGAAGCACCGCACAAGAATAAAGATCATGGGACGATCTTAATAACATGTGAGTACTGAATTTCATTCTATTTTGGTGTCAGAAATTGTTTGTGTACAAATCCACCGGAGTTTTTGAGTAAAAGGGATGTGTTTTAAGAAATAAATACTGAATAAGCAAGAACGCGGTCTGAACAATAATAGAAAATTTGAGAAATCATAAATAATTATGTAAAGAATAAATCCCGTAGAGGAAATAAGTGAATAAAATGTTAATGTATTTAACAAATGTCATAAGAGCAAGCGAAATATCAGTAATTATCATAAAAGATATTCAAATAAAGTAATGTTGAAATATGAAAGAAATAGCTTTTGAGCTTGTGTAAAGAATAAAGATAATAATAATAATTAAATATGGAAATATTAAATAAAGATCAAATAAATTGATGTGAACATAAGAGCGTTAAAGCCTTAATGTATGTGTAAGATATGATGCTCAATGGAATATTTTAAAAGGGAGCGATTTATCGGCAACGGAAAGATTAATATAAGAATAAAAATAATATGAATTGTTACTAATGAGATTTATCAGTTCTTGGGAAGACAATTCGGCTTAAAAAAATGCATAGCGCAAAAGAGCGCCAATAATATTAAAATGTCACGCTAGGAACGCGTAGTGGTTAAACACTTGGTAAATTACTTATGGAGGGTAGTTGATTGCAGTGAATTGATAATTGTATAAGTCCTCTATTTGTGACGTAGTATCACGAGGCATTGTGTATGTATTTGAAAGGGAGCTAATATATGGTATTGTTGAGCGTATGTCATATGGGCCACGGCCGACTTTAAATCGCAGTTTGTATAAGTCCTCTGTAAGGGAATGGTTCCCGAGGCACGTGAAGAGATTCGAATGCAGAATCTTCTTATGATAAAAGCCCCTTAAATTCTTCGTCGTTGAATGTGTATTAATCTTCCCAATCAATGAGGACCCTCTCATAATTAATAAATGCCAAGGTTACGAAAGTGGTCTTTGAACCAAAGGAATAGTAGTTTGAATGAGTACGGTACAGTAAAGCCCGGTCTCTCCCCAGAACTGAATATAATGTGAAGGTCTGTTTTGAAAGCCTTGGAAATAAGCTATTAACGTGGGTTAGACAGGGAGTCGCCGTCACCCTACGTGTCATAAATCGCGCCCGAGTATAAGGGTCTAGCTCTCTTAGAACGAGAGGGACCGGAAACCGTCTCGTAAGATGTTGTAAAGAGAAATGAATACACCAGGAGTGTTTAAAGTTGTTAACGACCCGGGCGTTGAACCGAGGTCCTTGTAGATTGATATTTTCGTTTTCCTGTTCAGATCGTAGTTTCTTATATGATAATGGTCTTATAAGACATAAGAGATAAATAACAATCCCTATTGTAGTATTGGATGGACGTAGGATTCCACGAGTTAATTGAAGGCAACTAAGTTTCGGGAGTAACTATAGTTTTTTGACTGTGTCAAGTATCTTCACGCTCTGGAGTACACAATTGATTTCCTGATTACCTTAATATATTTGTGAAAATAAAGAGAGATGATAACAACTGAATGTGTGGACATGCCCAAAATATTGAGTTAGATAATTAACATAAATTTTAAATGTAATTATAAATTTGTTTTTGAGAATTAAGAAGATATAAAGGATAGTGTTTGAGGTGTACAAGAAGGACACCATTATTATATAAAGCATGGAGCCAAAAGAGCTCGGAGTTATATAAAACTTACTGTTAATGCTTTATGGAAGTAAGACTAAGTAGGAATTGTTGGTTTATGTGGAAACCATATGTTTAAATACTATATTTGTTTTATTATATTTGTGATTCCTTGTTCATTTGGAACAAGTAGATGATTATGGGTCAGTAATTAAATTGTTAAAGTGTTTGTAGCGCCATTAATTTTATTAATTAAATGTGTTTAAATAGGAGTTGATTTTGTTGTTATTTTTGCAAGTGTATCCTCTAATTAATCCAAAATATGTGAATCACAGAGTGGGGGAACTTACCGCTGCCCCGAAAATTCCGAATTGAGCTACGCTGGTATACTGTGATTGGCATGTTTCTTGCTAAAAGGGCACACGGGGGTCATATAAGCAATGTGCTGGATTAATAACTAGAGGAGCACTTAAGACGGTCATTTCATGTTAATTAAATTAATGATAGGTGTAGCTACAACATAAAATCTTAACTGACCGCATGGGTCCCTAGAAACTCATACCGAGCAGCCCTGTATTATATTATCAACCCCCTAGCAAATCAACTATTTTTGGCGCCCAGTACGCAGGGATGAGTTTTCCTAGGGAAAACCCGAGTTTTCTCGAAAAATCAAAATTTTCATTTTTGAAAAAAAATGGTTTTTCGAAATTTTGAATTTTAAATACTTCCATAAAGGTTTATGAAATTGAATAAAAGTAGTAAAAGGGTACGTTGTAAGTGAATACCCGTACCAAAGTAATATTTTAAAGAAATTGGGACACACTGATTCAGAGTATCATCTCTCAAGCATGTACTAGTGTGGTGGCATTAGTGGCCCACTGTATTCTCATAAGATGGCATTTAGTGAGGAAGTGCAAAGGCTTTTGGAGGCCATGAACAATAAATTGGGAACAATAGACAATACATTGTGTCTCCAAAAGGATGAAAATAACAAAGTGTTCGAATCCATAAATGAGAGTTTAAATAAGTTGGATAGCCAACAGACTGAACATAAAGAAGAGTTCAAATCCCTAAATGAGAGTTTGAATAAGTTGGATAGCCAACAGACTGAAAATAAAGAAGTGTTCGAATCCATAAATGAATGTTTAGAGTCAATAAAAACTGATAGTGCTAATATGGGAACTAAATTAGTAGATATCGAAGTTAAAACTGATACCATGGGAACCAAATTAGTAGATATCGAAGTTAAAACTGATACCATGGGAACTAGATTAGAAGCTATCGAAACTAATTGTGTAACAATGAACAATGAAGTGAAGGCTGAGATAGATAAAATAAATAACAAGTTCCAAGGTTTTGACACTACGTTTGGGGACAAGTTAACTGAGTTAAAAGGGGACATCGCAAGTGAGATTAAAGAGGAAAATAAAGGATTCCATTCCGGATTGCAAGCCCAATTAGATACTATGAACACAAATATGATAGATTCCCAAAATAAATGTCAAAATCATTTTAAAAGTATTGAGGGTAAAATTGGTACCATGGAAAATAAGTTTGGTTCTATAGAAACTAAATTAATTAACATAGAAACAAAGGGTGATGATTGTGAAAAGAAACTTGTAACCCAGATCCAAGGTGTGCAGGAAAAGTTAGAAGCTCAGATAAAATCTAACAGCGATATTTGTGAGGCTTCTCGGGATGAAATAAAACGAAGCGTGAATAAGCTAGGAGATAGATTTGAAGGGGTTGAGAAAAAAATGGGAGAACTTGAGGGAAAAGTCAATAAAGTTCAAACCGAAGTAACTGAGTTGAAAAATCAAAATCAAAAGGATGTTAAGGATATGAAAGAGCAGATTGATCTTTTTACCGGGCAGGTAGATGAGAACCTGAAGAAGTATGAAGCGGAAATAAATAAAGGTTTAAGTGAATACGGAGAGCATCTTCAGAGAGAAAGAAAACAACGAAATGAAGAAAATGAAGAAAGTACCCATAAGATAAATGAAATAAGCAAGGGTATTAATGAGGTCCAGGAAACTATGGGAAAGCTAGAAGGGCGAGTAGGAAAAACAAGAAATGAAGTAAAACTGATTAAAGAAGAATTATCGGAAGCGTCTAAGAAAACTGATGAAAAGCTGGAAGGAATTAAGGGAGAGGTGGAGAAGAAGATAAAGGAAATACGAGAAGACCTAGATACCAGAGGTGACGTGAAACCAGAGATGATAGACCAAAAGGTCATGATCTTTAAGAAAGAGGTAGAAGAACAACTAAATGAATTCAGGGATAGTTACAGGGATGAGAAATTCCAATCCAAAAAGGTAGAGGAAGATATTAAAAGGAATCAAGAAAGGATTCAGAATGAATTAAGATCCCGATTAGAGAGGACTGAACATAAGAATAGTCAAATGGAAATCCAACTCATGGCTAATGAAGAAAGTGCCCGGAGGGAAAGGAAGTTAGAATTTGAGAATCAGGAGGAGTTTCCAAAGACAGGATGGGTAGATTCTCGTGAACAAGGCACAGATACGGAGAGGGACTTAGGAGGGGAGAGCCCTTATAAGAACCCAGGATATCCGATGGCGATGTCAACCCCGTACATGAATCAGACAAATGGCCAGATAATAAACATTATTAAATCCAATGAGGACAGACCAGTGAAGTTTACGGGTAATAACATGTCTATTACTCCAAAATACTGGCTAAAAGAAGTGGCAGAGTATCTAAACGAAATGAAGGTTCCTCAGGATCGGAGACTGAGAGCTATTGAAAAGCTGTTGGCAGGTGATTGTCTCACCTGGTTCAGAAGCTTCAGATACACCTTTGATACGGTGGAAGGCTTTAGGGAAGCATTTTTAAAACGGTATTGGGCAGCAGACGTCCAAGAGAATTTAAGGCTAGATCTGTACTCTAGGAAGTACAGCACCAATGCACCTACTAAATACTCGGAATTTTTCACCGCTCAGCTGTGTAAATTCCGCGAACTGGATATTGCTCCGGCAGAAAACGACCTGTGTGCTGCCATTGCAAGACAGCTTCCGTATGAGATTCAGAGGCTGCTAATCTCATCCAAAGCCAGAAGTGCTGTGGAAGTGGAAAGTGTATTACGTCAGTTAGATATGACGACTTCGCACGTAACTCCTCGGCATCAAAGACAAACTGAGCAAGTACACATGGCCAGCAGTCAGGAAACAGGAGAAAAACCAGCGACCAGGAATCAGTCCACCAGCACGGATACTCAAGGACTAGATCGAGAGTATGGGCACCAGGAGCCTAGAAGGATACAGCCATATTACAGGGGAGGATATCGAGGAAGAAATCCTAGGACTACGGGTTATAGGCAACAAGAAAGCCGACCCTATAACAATAACCATCAAAGACAAGAAAACAGAAAGAAATGGGAGAATTATCCCAGAAGGAATGTAAGGCCAGACGATAGGGATGATGAATATCGGGCCGAAATAGAAGAAAGATATCAGGAAAGTCTTCGTTATATGAACGAAAGACCAGATGAACCTGATAGGCAAAAAGTCCGTTGGAGTGAGGCAATCAAGAACCGGAAATCACCCGACCGACTAGACGGAGCTCAAAGCTTGGAACTACAAGCTCAGTTAAAGAATGAGGGAAAAGGGAGCCCTCAGGATAAAAAAAAAATCCAAATTTAAATTGTCAAAAGTGGAAACATACCAGGAGCTGGGAGGAGGTAGAAATTGTAAATTGGATAGCTAGACCAGATGAGCTAATTAACGAGGATGTGGAAGGAATCCCACCTGTTAAAAGAGAACTACCTATAATTATGCTTAGGATAGAAGGATTACTGGTCAGAGCATTGATTGATACTGGATCCACAATAAGTCTAATTACACAAACCCTTTTAAATGAATTGGAAACAAGGGGCCGAGTACTAAAGATTCCCACATCAAGTGTAAAGATTAAGGGAATTATCCCTGAAAAATCTTTGACATGTAAATTTCAGGTATACATTGATCTGATCATGGGTAACGCTGAAATTTCGCAGTGCTTTTTGCTGGTAAATCAATTACCGTATAATGTCATATTAGGTATTGATTTTATCCGTGAGAACAAGGTCATCATAGACCTAGCGCAAAACTGCATTAGAGTTCAAAGAGAGGATGTGGACGAGCAAAATATTAACCTACAGGAACAGGATGCGAAAATAGAAGAACAGGTATGGCATATGGAAGAAGTGAGTGAGGAAGATTATAAGGACATAGAAAAGATATTTGAAGTCCTCAACATAGAACTCGAAGATAATTTGGAAAATGAGTTCGAGACCAACCTGTCAGGAAAAGTGGAGGAAGCTAAAGTCAGCCTCGAAATTAAGGAACAGTTAAAGAAATTATTATTGGATTATAGGGACGTATTTGATTCCAAGCCAGGAAAGATTGAAAATTTTAAATACGCATTCCAAGTCAATGATTGGGCACCGTTCAAACAAAAACCATACCCGGTTGCGGAAAAACATTACCCACAAACTAAGAAAACACTGCAGGAAATGATGAATGCAGGTGTTATAGAAAAGATGGCGACACCATATGTTAGTCCATTAGTGATTGTGAGTAAACCGGATGGCTCAGTAAGGGTGTGTTTAGATGCCAGAAATTTAAATGCAAAAATCATACCAGAAAATGATTCGGCACCACCCATAAAAGAAATACTGAGGAAGTTCAAAGGCAAGAAGATTTTTACAAATATTGACATGACTTCTTCGTATCATCATCTCGAACTGGAAGAGAAAACCAGCTTGTTGACTGGATTTCAGTTCGACCAACAAACATACTGGTTTAGAAGATGTCCGTTTGGATTAAAGACTGCAGGATCTGCATTAATAAGAGCGCTTGATCGAAACCTGTCAGAGGAAGTGAAAGATTGCACTATCCGATACGTGGACGACATTTTGCTTACCTCGGAGAACATTGAGGAACATTTAGAAAATTTGAAGAAATTATTGGAAGACTTAAGAAGGGCAAATTTTAAAATAAATTTAAAGAAGTCGAATTTTTGTCAAAGGCAAGTGACATTTTTAGGGCATGTGATTGACAAGGATGGTGTTAAACCAAATCCATGCAAATTGGAATCGATAAGGGATTTTCCAAGGCCTTTGAAGGTAAAGAACGTTCGCCAGTTTTTGGGATTGATTGGGTTCTTCTCAGGACATTGTCCATCATACACCAAAACTGTTGCACCACTACAGGACCTTCTGAAGAAGGGGGGCAAGTGGAAATGGACGGAGGAAGCAGAAAAAGCATTCGTGGAGGCCAAGGAAATGCTCTTAAATTACGTGAAGCTAGGATATCCTGATTTTAATCAGAGATTTATCATTCAAACAGACGCATCCCAGATTGGAATAGGGGCAATGCTATATCAGGAGAACCCGGAAAACCCTGATAAGAAGAACTATCTAGCTTTCACAAGTAGGAGACTGAAACCACACGAGAAAAATTATACGATTAGCGAAATCGAGCTGTTAGCAATATTGCACGCGTTGCAATATTGGCGGAAGATCGTATATGGGTTTCAGGTCATTCTAAGGACGGATCATAAAGCCTTAACCTTTTTGATGAAGACTGATTTATCCAGTCAAAGGTTGATGCGTTGGGCTTTATACATTCAACAATTTGATGTCAAGATAGAGCACTGCCCAGGAAAAGAAAATATAGTTCCAGACTACTTAAGTAGACAGCCAGAGTCCATAGAAGAGGAAGTAATGGCTATAGATTTGGAAGACAGGGATCAGCGTACTCTTAATGAGTTAAGAAGCATTAGTCAAAGACAACGTGAGGATCCATGGATGAACATGCTCATATCTTTCCTTGAGGGAAGCTTGATAAGAGGAACACCAGCGTACACGGAAGCTGATAAGATAGCTCAAGACTACACGTTTTATAATGGATTGTTATATAAGTTTGTGGACTCTGACCATACAAAATTAAGGATTGTTGTGCCTGCAATTTTGCAGAGGAAAATAGTATGGTTAGCCCATAGATCGTTCGGACATATGGGAGTCGACAAAACAGTCTCGATGCTGAAAGAAGCATTTGTATGGCCGAGACTGAGAGAAACTGTAAGGGACACGCTGAAGACATGTGATCTATGTCAAAGGATCAAACCTAATGCATTTCTGATGAGACAGAAGCCTATACCATTGTTGCCCGAAAGGCCTGGCCAAATCATATCTATTGACAATTTTGGACCTTTGCCAAAGGCAAGAAGAGGAAATCGACACATAATGGTGGCTATGGATGTCTTCACTAAAATGGTTGTCCTTGCTCCCATACAAAAGACTAGTACCAAACAGGTGTTAAAACGACTTAAAGAAAAAGTGATACCGATTCTGGGGAAACCTGAGAATTTGTTGTCGGATCACGGCAGTTGTTTCACCAGTGTAGAGTTCAGACGAGAATTAGAAAGACTTGGAATACGTCAGATTTTGTCAAGTATTCGCCATCCTGAGGCAAACCCTGTAGAACGAGTTATGAGAGAAACGGCCAAGTATTGTAGAATATACTGTGCCGAAGAAAATTGGAAGTGGATAGATATCTTGAATATTATCGAATTTTGTATAAATAATACAATCCATGAATCCACAGGAGAGATACCCATAACGTTACATCGGAATGAGCAACCGGAAAGACCTTGGAGTCTGGTAATTCCTAGGCCAGCAGACGCTCAGCCTGGAAGAGATGTACGCATTAGAAGAGCCTTTGAGCACCTAAAAGCTCAAGCCCACAGGAGGCAGAGAATAAATAGGCATAAGAGGTATCATCGACCATTATTAACAGGAGAAATGGTGTTAGTAAAAAGACCAGCCATTTCGGATCCAGGGAACCGTGTGTACAAGATGTTCCAGAAAATGTACCACGGACCATATCAAATAATCAGAGATTTGAGGAATAACGCATATAGAATTCGGCACTGTGAAACGGATCACGAAGTGACCATGAATTCAGCAAATTTGAAATTATATTACCCTCCCGAAGATTTTGATGAAGAAAATGAACAAGCCCTGGTTATGGAAACATGTAGAGATGAATCCGCTTTTGACATAAACAAGAATAAGGAAGAAATAGAAAATAGAGCTCAAGCATTCGAGTGCGAATGCGAATTGGAGAAATTATATTGGGAAATTAAAGAAATAAATGAATTTATTGAAGAAGAAAATTCCAATTTAAGAAAAGAAAATGATGAAATAAGGAAACGGGTAGGGATAGACCAAACCTGTAAGGAAGAATGAGGTTCTGGGGACTTAAAGTCCAGACAAATAAAGAAAGAAAGAAAGAAAGAAAGGGTAGGGACAGAGCATACCCGACCTACAAAATTACCGGATACGACTTTAAAGAAGTAAAAACAACGGAAGGTACGGACAACGTTATGATGGCTTCGACGAATAAAGAAATACAAATTTAATTGAAATAAATTTCCTCAAAAATTTTTCGAAAATTTATTTACCTAAGGAGGGGAGAGATGAACCCATGTGCCATCAGGTCCATGGATGGTCGAATCCATGCATTTGAGGAAGAAATCAAAGAAGCGTATGGTTTCTAATGTAACTTTAAGAAAGATCCAGCTATGAGGCCAGTATAAGGTTGTGCAACTAACGAGAACCAGGTGTTCGAGAGGATGATATCATCCCTCTTGACATTCTGAAGGGAGCGAGTCACGAGTATTAATAACCGAGTGGAAATTTCCCAGGATTAGACAAGGAGACCTGAATCGGAATTCGAGCTGACGTTGCTGGAAATTGACAACACCGCCTATGCGCCAGGAGAGGAATAATTAAATTTAACCCGTTTACAAGTATAATAATGAGTAAACAAGTACAGTACAGTGAATCATTTTGAATGAGAGATTTTTCAGTAAAAAGAAACCATTTAATAATTGCGCAGGAAAAAAACTGCCAACGCAAGACGACGTCATTGGGGAAGTACCAAAGCCTGTGTGGAGGGGAGAGAGCAAAAGAAATGCAACACCCACACATCTGAGGACGAGAAATTAATTAATATCTCCGAATTGCACGATCGATTCTTAGGTGCAATAAGATTATTTGACATTGAGAAGACGAGCTTTCGGAAGGTATAATTTTTATATTTGTGGCACCATTATTTTAGAAGTTGACCACAGAAAAGGCTAGAGTCTTATTTTTTTGTAGTAAAATAGTATAAAGCTTCGGGCTTCACCAAGCCAATCATGCAGTCTCGAACAGCCCGTGAGGGGTATAATCACGCATCACGCAGTACAAGTCCGTCCAGGGGGACGTAACGCTGGATCATCAGCACATGCAGTTATTCTGACAACCCGTGAGGGTGTTACTACGCAAGCAGTTTCCGACAGCCCGTGAGGGGCGTAACTCTGCGTAACACCGAAGACAGTTACCAGTACTCCTTGAGGGGAGAAATACTGTGTTACACCGCAGAAGTAATATCCGATAGCCATAGGCGTCGCAGTATTAAAGACTTACTTGCCTCCATAAGGAGTGGTCAAGAAGAAAATTTAAAGTATCGCCGTATTGAAAGAGTAGGAAAATCCTAGTTACAGGATTTAGGCCCGACTGTATACAAGTTATAGTGAAAGTTTGTAAGATATAGTCAGAGCAGGCCGTGAACGTCGGACTTAAAGGCGATAGGTCGTTAAACAGACGAACGAATAGATCATAGCGTACGGAAGTACCTTACCAGAAAGATAAACTGGTATTTAAATTAAAGAACCCACAAAGGGAAGAACAGAATAAGGTTCGGAACGTATACCAGAAACGTAGGAGTGTTAGAACCGATCAAATAGAGAAGATAGGAGACTATAAACATTATCTCCAGAAAGCAGGTGAACTATTCTAAAAGTACTAGACTCGAGAAGTACTAGCTGCTATAAACTAAATCCGCAGGTCATTGAGGAGACCTCGATCCGAATAGACTTTCGCTAGGATCGATAAACAGATTTACAAAGAATCCGTTCAAGCTAGATAAATAGCCGGTCATCCAGGATAGGAGTAGAAGAATTTGGGTTCCAGGAAACAATAGATGTTTCGAGACTTTCATATTCTGCAGGATAGGAAGCCGACATCGAATAAATTTCACCCTTGGAAACGGGAAATTAAGAAGATCACGTGTGATAGGCTCAGAAATACGGCCTAGTGATCAAGAATTGTGAAGTGTAAAAATTATCAAGATTGTGTGTTAAATTAATTTTTTTAGTGTTTATTATGTGTTCAAAAGGGACACATCAGTGTATAAAAATGTCGTCAATGTTAAGTGTTTTACATATATGTCAAGTAGTGTTTATCCATAAGATGAATTCTTTTAATATGGAGTAAAAAGTTCAAAGTGGGCCCAAAATGAAGCACCGCACAAGAATAAAGATCATGGGACGATCTTAATAACATGTGAGTACTGAATTTCATTCTATTTTGGTGTCAGAAATTGGTTGTGTACAAATCCACCGGAGTTTTTGAGTAAAAGGGATGTGTTTTAAGAAATAAATACTGAATAAGCAAGAACGCGGTCTGAACAATAATAGAAAATTTGAGAAATCATAAATAATTATGTAAAGAATAAATCCCGTAGAGGAAATAAGTGAATAAAATGTTAATGTATTTAACAAATGTCATAAGAGCAAGCGAAGCCTCCGTGGCTTAGGCGGCAGCACGTCGGCCTCTCACCGCTGCGTCCGTGGTTCAAATCCCGGTCACTCCATGTGAGATCTGTGCTGGACAAAACGGAGGCAGACAGGTTTTTCTCCGGGTACTCCGGTTTTCCCTGTCAAAGTTTCATTCCAGCAACACTCTCCACCATCATTTCATTTCATCTGTCATGCATTTAATCATTGCCCCAGAGGAGTGCGTCAGGCCTCGGCAGCCGGCACATTCCATATCCTCGCCGCTAGATGGGGGCTTCATTCATTCCATTCCTGACCCGGTCGGAGACTGGAAGCAGGCTGTGGATTTTCATTCATTTTCATAAGAGCAAGCGAAATATCAGTAATTATCATAAAAGATATTCAAATAAAGTAATGTTGAAATATGAAAGAAATAGCTTTTGAGCTTGTGTAAAGAATAAAGATAATAATAATAATTAAATATGGAAATATTAAATAAAGATCAAATAAATTGATGTGAACATAAGAGCGTTAAAGCCTTAATGTATGTGTAAGATATGATGTTCAATGGAATATTTTAAAAGGGAGCGATTTATCGGCAACGGAAAGATTAATATAAGAATAAAAATAATATGAATTGTTACTAATGAGATTTATCAGTTCTTGGGAAGACAATTCGGCTTAAAAAAATGCATAGCGCAAAAGAGCGCCAATAATATTAAAATGTCACGCTAGGAACGCGTAGTGGTTAAACACTTGGTAAATTACTTATGGAGGGTAGTTGATTGCAGTGAATTGATAATTGTATAAGTCCTCTATTTGTGACGTAGTATCACGAGGCATTGTGTATGTATTTGAAAGGGAGCTAATATATGGTATTGTTGAGCGTATGTCATATGGGCCACGGCCGACTTTAAATCGCAGTTTGTATAAGTCCTCTGTAAGGGAATGGTTCCCGAGGCACGTGAAGAGATTCGAATGCAGAATCTTCTTATGATAAAAGCCCCTTAAATTCTTCGTCGTTGAATGTGTATTAATCTTCCCAATCAATGAGGACCCTCTCATAATTAATAAATGCCAAGGTTACGAAAGTGGTCTTTGAACCAAAGGAATAGTAGTTTGAATGAGTACGGTACAGTAAAGCCCGGTCTCTCCCCAGAACTGAATATAATGTGAAGGTCTGTTTTGAAAGCCTTGGAAATAAGCTATTAACGTGGGTTAGACAGGGAGTCGCCGTCACCCTACGTGTCATAAATCGCGCCCGAGTATAAGGGTCTAGCTCTCTTAGAACGAGAGGGACCGGAAACCGTCTCGTAAGATGTTGTAAAGAGAAATGAATACACCAGGAGTGTTTAAAGTTGTTAACGACCCGGGCGTTGAACCGAGGTCCTTGTAGATTGATATTTTCGTTTGCCTGTTCAGATCGTAGTTTCTTATATGATAATGGTCTTATAAGACATAAGAGATAAATAACAATCCCTATTGTAGTATTGGATGGACGTAGGATTCCACGAGTTAATTGAAGGCAACTAAGTTTCGGGAGTAACTATAGTTTTTTGACTGTGTCAAGTATCTTCACGCTCTGGAGTACACAATTGATTTCCTGATTACCTTAATATATTTGTGAAAATAAAGAGAGATGATAACAACTGAATGTGTGGACATGCCCAAAATATTGAGTTAGATAATTAACATAAATTTTAAATGTAATTATAAATTTGTTTTTGAGAATTAAGAAGATATAAAGGATAGTGTTTGAGGTGTACAAGAAGGACACCATTATTATATAAAGCATGGAGCCAAAAGAGCTCGGAGTTATATAAAACTTACTGTTAATGCTTTATGGAAGTAAGACTAAGTAGGAATTGTTGGTTTATGTGGAAACCATATGTTTAAATACTATATTTGTTTTATTATATTTGTGATTCCTTGTTCATTTGGAACAAGTAGATGATTATGTGTCAGTAATTAAATTGTTAAAGTGTTTGTAGCGCCATTAATTTTATTAATTAAATGTGTTTAAATAGGAGTTGATTTTGTTGTTATTTTTGCAAGTGTATCCTCTAATTAATCCAAAATATGTGAATCACAGAGTGGGGGAACTTACCGCTGCCCCGAAAATTCCGAATTGAGCTACGCTGGTATACTGTGATTGGCATGTTTCTTGCTAAAAGGGCACAATAGTAATAGATAAAATTCCCGCTATGTTCCACTAATCATACCCATCATTTTTCATAACATACTAAAGATTGATACCTCTCATTCTACCTAGTAATCAATCACCATAATAACAATACACGGCGCGTCAACAAATCTCACTTATTCTCATTTCCTTAGCCTCCCTCCTCCCCCAACCATAACCGCCACCCCTTCCCAAGCACGTCACTGACACTCAGCTGTAAGAGTCTTCGCAAGGCGCATTCGATTTGTTTTTGTTCACGCCAGAGCTCACTGCAGTTCGGCGGCGCGTGACGTGGCCACAAGTTTTCTCCGCCTTGATGTTTGCCGAGAGCAACATGGGGACTAGAGTGGTCCCCACGATGACGCAGTGGAGGCAGCGGCCCGCAGCACCGGCCCAATTCAGAAGTTTTGGTGTGCATAGGTCTTAGTAATCCATTACGAGGATCTTCTTTGGAGCGTCGAGCGGGAATTGTAAATAATGGATTGGAGAACATTTTCATTATTCTTCATGTGATTTGTATGCGCTTATACAAGGAAAGTTTTCCTTTGAAGTTTTGTTGGACAGGCTGATGAAGGGGGAGTGTTAGCCCTCTAAACATGTCCCTGTAAGTAATTAGCAATAAATAGTATTGAAAGGCGGAAATTTGATTATTCTTTCAAAGTTATAGCTACGTCAATATGGACCTGAATAATCGACATTATGAAGCAAAAGTAATACATATGCATGACATTTTTTTTACAAAACGTTATTGTACTTTGATGTGCTCTAAGAATAATGAATTGTGTTATTATTATTATTATTATTATTATTATTATTATTATTATTATTATTAATGTAACTGGTAGTTGAAATCCTAACTAGGCAGTAGCGCACACAGTAGATCTTGTGTGATTTTTTTTGTGTGGGAAGTAGCCTATTAGAAGTGCTAAGAAAGGAAATGAGAATAAGGAGGGGGGGCTAGATATTTCATGTTTCAGAAGGGGGGCGAGACACAAAAAGTTTGAGAACCCCTGCTCTAGAGAGGCAACTCAGTTATTCGTACCTTGGAATTAGAAAAGTCAGCAACCAATATTGCACAATGGAAGTAAGTGTTTTAATTTAAAATTGCCAATGATACCGAAGTCCTAGTACAGTATTACCAGAAATAATGTCACAAGATATGTTTATGAATGGACATAAGTGGAGAGATATTATCAAACCCATTACAGGGTTGTTACAAATACAAATAGCTTATTATTGTTCGAAATGACCATTTGCATTCACAAAATCCCTAAGCTTCTGCAGCCTCTCATCAACTGAATTACACTGAGTATGTATTGGCAAAAGCGAATGAAGCACTTTGGACATGTGATGCTGGTACATGTCCTTTCTTAAATACATCACACCTTCTGATCCAGAAAGTTGATATGGAATGCTAGATTACCAATCAGAAGGGGAAACAAAGTCTATGTGCAATCGTGCTCTGGTTCACCTGTTACCATGGGGTGTGCACAACGACCTTTGTAATCAACTAGAAAACCATTAAGTTGCCGTACTCAGTTGATGGTACTCGGTCAGGCTAGCTGGCCCCAATTCACAATTCATTGCATACATGGCTTATGCCGACGATACTTTTGGGACTGTTGATGTTCATACTGTGCCAGTTTATACCGAAGTCCAATGACCGCAATTGCAAATTATCGAAATCAGTTCAGCACGAGATCAAGTATCACAGGGTCTATCTGGGCGCAAACTAAAGAAAAAGATGGCTTCACTGATCTCGACAATATGCAAGCAAGGATGGGAGAAGGAGAAATGAAAATAGCACAATCTCATTTTATTATAAAATTTAAATTTAAGTCTGAAGTTAAATCTCAAAAAATAAAGAAAAAACGTAACTCCCACACAACCATAAATTATAAAACATAAAATATCAACACTTGGGAATCCTTCTAGTTCCCACACGCATTTTTTTCTTCAAAAAAAAAAAACGTATTTACACATTCGAAGATTCACTATTTTCACTATCCGATACCCGACAAATTAATAGTCCATTCTGGTATATTACTTATTTACATTATAATTTATAGCAGGTGGTTCAGAATAATAGTTCAGTTTGTCTGACCCCTGTGTTTGAAAAACTGTACATTAAATTAACTGTTCATTCCCAAGAAAAAAATATAGTTAATCAACATCACTATTTAAAAGTTAATCATTCAATGCATGGTTCATGTATTAATAGATCGTGACTTATATCATCTATCAAATGTAGATATTATCTATCATAATTAGATACATATTGTCCAATCCAAAATTTCTATCATTTCAATCCACATTTCATTATACTTTCTTATTTTTGTGCTTCAACACGAAAACAAAATTCGATGGTCTGTTATTTAAAATAACCAGAATTATTTCTGTTTATAACTAGTTCTTACTTCTGTGACTTTTGGTAAGCGTCAATTCAAAGATTTTATGGAACGATAGGAGTGAAGGTCCGAGGGCGGTTTCTTAGGTTTGAGAAAAAGGAGGTTTGAGGCCTTACACCAGTCTTCCGGGTAATGACCAGTGTAAAGCATAGCATAGTGGTATAAATAGAACTGAGGATATTGAGGAGGAGGAGGAGGAGGGGAGGGGGGCTTCTTGAATATGGCGGTAGGTGATGGTATCGGATCCTGGAGCGGTGAATTTGCGGTTACGTAAGACGGCGGAAATATATTTTGGGGTGATGTGGCGATTTAGGAGATGAGTGAAATCGATGGTAGCGAAATGAGTCAAGGAAGGAAGGAGAGATGAGTTGAGGGTGGTGTCAGTGAGGTGGTGGATGAGAGGGTCTTCGGGATGGATTAATTTAGGATTAGGAACAGGGGAGAAAACGTAATAGAAATGGGAAGCAAAGAGATCAGCTTTGTCAGCATCAGTGGTGGGGATACGGTGAGGGGTGCGAACCGGATAAGTAGGACGGGGGGGTCTTAGTGAGTTGCCGGAAAGTGGACCAAAATTTGGAAGGATCAGAGTTGTGGGAAAGACGGGTAAAGGAGGTATGCCAATAGTTGCGTTTGATGGCTTTGATGTACGATTTGGAGTGGCGGAGATGGTTACGATGTTGACGAAGGGTGGAAAGATCACGGGTACGAACATTATATTTAAAATAGTCGTGGGCTAGTTGAAGGAGGTTGAGGGCTTTGGGGGAATAGGAGGTTTGGTGGGGTGGTAAGAGTGACGAGGGATATGGAGGCGCTCAGCCGTGAGGAGGCATTTTCGGTGTCGGTAATAAGTGATTGGAGAGCAGGGAGGGACGGGGGGGGGGGAGAGAGTACGGAGCACAGATTACCTACTACTAGGGTACGGAGTAGATGGAAGGTGAGGTTATTACGATAGGTGGTCCAGTTGGTTTGGTTGAAACGGCGGGTAGGGGGAGAGTGAAAAGGGGCAGAAGACCGGGGGAAGATGTTAGGAATCGTAACAAGAGCCGCGCCATGATCACTGCCATTATAGGGGAGAATGCGGACGGTAGGGTTAGGAGAAAGGGTGGGGGAGATGATGAGGATGTCTGGGATGGAGTTAGAGATAGACCGGGTGGGGGAGGTGAAAGGGACTTAAACTCCACAGATGTCGTTGCGAAGAAGGTTTTGGAAAAGGCGGGCATCAGTGACGTTATGGGAAGTGATATTAATGTCAGCAATAAAAATATAATTTTGAAAAGTTTGATCGATAAAGCGAATGAAATCGAGGGGAGGAAGGGTATGCGGCTGTAGATAGAGAGTGGCAATGGTAAAGGTTTTGGAAGGAGCAAAGACTTCAATAATTAGATATTCAGAAAAATTGTATGGTTAGTTATAAGAGTGTTGTTTAGTAGTGAGATTTTTATGAAGACCAACAGCGACACCTCCTCGGGCGGCGAAAGTAGGAGTTGTTGGGAGGGGATAAGAAGGGTTTCGTTAAAAATTACGACATCCTGTCAACCTCTCCCCCCTTCCCCCCTCCCCCCCCCCCCCAAAAAAAAAAATGTTTCAGTTCTTATTTGCTTCGTGAAATTCATTATTTGACTGCTCAGAAACCATTGGCTACATTTTGACAGGTATGGGAAGAATATTTTGTTTGCGTTTTTGTGCTTAAAAATTCGTTTTTCTTAGTGATTCATCGTAGTAATGTTCAGTTCTTAAAAAACAGGTAAAAACTAGTGGTATCGACAAAAATAAAAATCAAATACCAGTTCATTAAAATGTTATTGTTAATCCAATTCGCAAACTTTCTAAATACAGTAACTGGACATATTTTATAATCCCACAGTACTAAGTTAAATTAAACTGTGGAAATATCCCTACATCTGAATCACACCAATTATTATTTAAATAGCACTGTTTCCGAATACGGCACGGTATCTAGTTTTAACTGGCCGAAACAGCAGATCGTCACGTTTTTCCTCTTCTACACAACCAATCGAAAATACTTCGCATTGCTCTTAAAACGCTTGTAGCCTACGAAGTGATAAACTCATAGCGTGTGCGTATGGTTTTTGTAAAAATTAGTTTTGGCAATAAAAAATATTATCTAGATTATTACTAACCACTAAGTAAAATAGTTTAAAAGATTACGAGCCTTACGGTAGCTGGATATGATGAGTAACATCTGACATGTTATTCGAATAATTCCATATTACTCGCATTTTTTAAAGAATGAACTCATAGTGCTACCTTGTGCTAGCAAACATGTGGGATTCCTTCGTGTTATTACCATCGGTAAGTTCTCATAGTTATTTTTGCAATAACAACTTGTAAAACTCCAGTGACAAATCCTTTCTGCAAATATGATATAATAGTGCTGTATTTTGGACGACAGTACCTCGAGTGCTTACATTAAATAAGAATACAGCAAAAGTATTAAGATTTAATAAATCATAATTGTTTTCAGCAAATATGATATAATGCATATTTTCACACCAAAGAACGACAGTTTGAAGATGATTTATTGTAGGAATATAATGTAACTTAATGGCGCCTCCAAACTTTGAGGTAAACCGTATGCGATTTACATTCCACATAGCCACAGGGCCAATAGTACGTCGTTGTACCAATCTCTGCCACCACGCGCTGCTTGTAAAACTCGTGTGCCAAATCCTTTCAGCAAACATGATATAATGAATATTTTCACACCAAATAACGACAACTTGAAGATGATTTATTGTAGGAATGTCTTAATGGGGCCTCCAAACCTTGAATTAAACCGTATGCTATATACATCACACATAGTGCTGTATTTTGGCGACAGTACCTCGAGTGCTTACATTAAATAAGAACACAGCAAAAGTAGCCTAGTAAGATTTGGTAAATCATAATTGTTTTCAGCAAATATGATTTAATGAATATTTTCACACCAAAGAACGACAGTTTAAAGACGATTTATTGTAGGGATATCTGTAATGGGGCCTACAAACCTTGAAATAAACCGTATGCGATTAACATTCCACATAGCCACATGGCCGACAGTATGTCGTTGTACCAATCACCGCCACCGCGCGCGCGCTCATTGTTTCCGTTGCATTTCAGTCCCACTTCCGTCCCATTCTACAAAATCACCCCCACACAAAAATATACAGTAACTGAGTGGAATGATGTTACACATTAACAAGAAGTTCCGTGACGAACTAAAGAGCCTACTTTTCTTAAAATTTAAGATTCATGCCAATGATTAATCTAAATGGATCTATCTAGAATAATGACGAAATTAAGTTGGTAATATCGAAATTTCTAATTAGTTCAAAATACTGTATACCTGGCATAATGTAGCCTAATAGAGCACTACAGTTGGCAGCCCTGGTGACTGAAGATATTCTTAGTTCCATCTCTTAAGGTACAGAATACAAAATTTGGTTGAAGTCCAATGAATAGCATGGACGTTACATGCAGTTAAACATTGGATCTAACAGCGCGCGTAAAATCATGTTGGCAACAATGTCATGCATGTAATGGTCAGAAATAATCTGAAATAATATGATCTATTGTTGTGCCAATTTTGAATGAAATCCATTAGTTAGTATAGAAGTTACATGCATTTCAAAATTGGACCTATCAGCAGGCTTAGAATCATGTTGGCAGCACTGACGTATATTAGTTACCCCACATTCATCTAGAATGCCAGGTAGTATACGTGTGCAAAGTTTAGAGCTATTGGCTTGCATACTTTCTGATATATTGATATTAGGGTAATAAAAATAGAGACAGCATTTATTAACAGTTGGCAGTCCTGGTTGCTCTTAAGAATACGCATAGTCATATCTGTTATGGTACACAAAGCACATACGAAATTTGGTTGAAATCCAAATGATAGTATGGAAGTTACATGTATTTAAAGTTGGACCTCTCAGCAGGCTTAGAATCATGTTGGTAGCACTGACGTATGTAAGATACTCCAAATTAATATAGAATGTCAGGTACTATACGTATGCATAGTTTAAAGCTGTCGGCTTGCATACTTTCTGATATATTGGTATTTGGATAAAAGAAATTAAGAGCATTTATTAACAGTTGGCAGCCCTGGTGGGTCTTAAGATTACGCTCAGTCATATCAGGTTATGTACACATACAACATACGAAATTTGGGTGAATTCCAATTGATAGTTTAGAAGTTATATGCATTTAAAAAGTGGACATATCAGCAGGCTTATAATCATTTTGGCAACACTGCCATGTATGGCCTCCTGGAAATTAAATTGCAATATTATTATCTATACGTGTGCCAATTTTGAAATAGCTCCCATTCATACCTTCCAAGATATCCAACATGGAGCTCAAATTTCAACTGCGATTTGTTATCAGTTGGTAGCACTGACATCATTTTCAAATATGGCCGTGAGATATTCAGGTATAGATCTTTACTCCTACCAAATTTTGTTTCGATTGCTCCAGCCGTTTAGGAGTTGATAGGGGGGGACACACACAGCCAGCCAGACAGACAGACACACATTTGCCCGATCTCATAAGTCTACTTTTTCCTCATTTTTGCAAAATGTGAAAAGTAGGCTAAAAATATCCAGCAACCGAGCGGATAGATGTTTCACATCAAAAACCACTACATCACGTACTTCTTACTACCGGTATTCGCATTCTCAAGTGGCGGTGCTGCCACTTGACTGAAACAAGAGGAATGGTGATACGAACGTAAAGAAACCACTGCTTGCAATGTGTAGCCTAATTGAGCGTTATGTTCAAGCTTTTCTCTGTTTATGAAAATAATAGACGTCAAAAAGAAACTAAGTTAACAGATATTGTACAATTCCGTAGAGTTTTATAAAATTAACAAGTGATATTTCGCCCTATTATTTTTCCTAAATGTAAAACATACCGTACTGTAAGTCAAGTGCGTATTGCACTCGACCGGCTTCGAAGAAATATGCAGATCGGCGTTTTACATAGGATGATTACTTTTTCCAGGACAGTGAGTAGGCCTATTCTTCTGTACCTGTAACGTGAATAATATACTGTCTAACCAACCAAATACAGATACTTTTGAGTTTTTAAAATTTATGTATGTTAAGGCTACCCTTAAAGAGGGGAAACCAAATCTTCTTATATTCAATAACTGGCATTGTTGTAAATGTTGTTGCTTGACTCCGAGTGAAATTCCGGGTTATGAAATAATCTGTGTGGTGTCAGTAGACGAGTGTGTATTAGTAATGTTGTTTCAGAGTACCGGTACCGTAGTTATGAAATGAGTGCCCCGGAACATGAAAGATGATACAAACGTGGTATTTCCCTGAAGGTGGTGTTGAAAATACCGTACTAGGGATGGCAGCTGTCAGCGTCGGCAATCAAATTTCAAATATTCAGGCAACCAGTCCTCATCGTGTAGCTTAAATTGAGGTACTCAGCTACACAGATGGGCTTAAGCATCAAATTACTAGATTGTGTCCTTTCTTACAATGCATGCCACGTATGGATTTACGTCGAATTGGTGATATTGGCAAATTAGCTGATCTATGGTGTTCAGGTCTTCCAGATTTATGATAGGAGCCTGGAGTGCTACTCACACAGTCGTTTATCTCAAAACACTATTTTACACCATTTCCCAGAATTGACAGGCTAAGGCACAGATTAGGCCTAAATATGCAAGTGATGCTTTTTAAGGTTACTGATGATCAGATATCTTTTTGAATTTGTTGAAGTAACGTACCCCTTCCAAAATGCTGGTTGTTAGACTACGATTAAGCATCAAGTCGAGCTTAATCTTTATTCTGTGAATAACACACTGTCTAACCAATCTAATGCAAATGCTTTTGATTTTTAAAATGTATGTGTTTATGTCTCATAAGTACATGTTACGCATCCAAAATTGACTGCCTTGCAAGAGGGTCCCATTGAAATCATAATACAACATTACGAAGTCTATCACCATTGAATTCGCCATTTTGTCTACATTGGATTGATTACGACACAAATATTGCAGGACAATAAATTGCTTGGATTGTAGAAAATGTAACACTGCAGGTTAAGAATCTACAACTACAATGGTGGATATTTGTTCATTCGTAGCAATAATCGCTTTGTTCTCAAGAAATGAGCCACTGTACTGTTGCACAATAAAATAAAAATGTACAGCATTTCGCGGCATGAATAACGATCGTGGAAAGGCAAGCCGGCGTAAAAAATGGCGAGAGTATAACACTTTGCTGCCCCCGACTTGGAATATGTAGATTTATTAAAGTTCCCATAACATATGAGGATGTTTCTTCACCTGAGTGTGTATTTAACTACGAATGGCATACAGATCTATCTACTACAGTGGAACGTGGCTAATTCGAACTTCTATAATTCGAAATCTTCTTTAATTCGAATTTTTCTCTTGGTCCCTAGCATTTTATATACAATCAATGCTAAAACATCATGGTTAATTCGAATTATATTTTGGATAATTCGACGTTTTTATGTGTAAAAAGCCGAAAATGTCGCAGTTTGTGGTGAGCTGACCGACTCAGAAAACATCGCCGATGTACTGAACTCCGAAAAACAGGATGGTGACGACGCATCTGGCGATGAACTCGTGGAGGAAGCTCCCCAAAAGAAAAAACTGTTCCGCGTGCAGACCAAGCAGCAAACCACATCACAGAACTTAGGTGTTCTTTTGAAAGTAGAAATGACGTAAGTGATTCCGTTTTCCGTTCCTTAAATGTGTTAGATTCTTTTGTGATGGCGAGAGACTTAATTGTAGCAACCAGGTAAAAATCTCAAACTTTTTTGAAAAACAGTCGATTTCTCTAAGACTTAACTAGATTGCTGGATTACTACTGTCGTTAAGTAGATGAATAGTACATTTTGGTTTTATTCTGTCATTTGAAGCTTTTGAGGTTATTCACAGTACCGTTGTCTGTTAATATGCTTTGTTGAACGTAAATCATTATGTAAACGTAATACATAGTATTGTTGTACCCCTAGGGTACGCTACCCCCATCGGCTAAGCAAAATCTACAAAACACCAAAATTACAAACTTTTAATCTAAAAAACCTATAAATTACAACTTATAAATTACATGACTGATAATCAGCACACACATGAAATCAAGTAGCCTCGTAGCCCAGGCAATGACCCGGGAAAGGTGCACGACTCGGTAGGAATGTAAGGATTCCGCCGACCGAGCACACAAAAGGTATAAGAACCCCAGAGGTCAGGTACCCAGGATCAATCAGTCATCATTCGATCACTTGATCACTCCGTCTGTGTTAGTGCACCAACGTGACGAACCTCTGCTGACGGCTGGACGGGTAAGTGTCTTAGCGATCACCACACTCACCACCACACCACACACTCACCTCCCCCTATGCTTGGACTGTTATTATTTTTATCAATTATTATTTGAACTGCTAGCTCTATCAGTGTACCTCCAGATCGAGGTACACATTAAATTCGGAAACACTAGAAGTCACTGGTCTTATTCTTTTATTTATTTAGCTAGTAAGATCCTACCCTATTAGGTTCCTCTTTAGGTAGGACTTAGAATTAGCCTTACTGTGTACTTGTTTATTTGCTTCTTGTAGTCAGCTGAGCACGGTTGCTCCAAGCTGACACTAGCGAATTCCCCGTTTACTCGCTTGCATACGACTCACTGTAGACCGCGTGGCGCTCTGTGTAATAACCTAATAGCTCTTGTAAACTACCCCTTCACCTAGAACTACCCTGTCAAACAGTACATTGGGGAGTTCTCCTTGATGATCACACTGTCGATCTCCATTCATAAAACACTCCCTACCTCTTACAGTATTTGCCAAGCTCGCCCCCTATTTTAGACTAGTTTCACCCCCTAGATTAGTTATTTGTACAGGCATCCCTCACAGGAACCTTACAAATTGGTGGAAGTACTTAACTTGTTACAAACCTATGTAATATAATGTTTAATACAGGTTCTTGCATGAAAATTTAAAATTTGAATATATTCTCTACCCTTTTCAAAGAACTTTCTTAATTAGAATTTTTGGATATTTCGAATCTTTTTAATGGTCCCTTGAGGTTCGAATTATCCAAGTTCCACTATATTTGTCAAATACCACTCACTCACTCACTCATTCATCACGAAATCTCAGAACACACCGAACGGATTGGAATGAAATTTCCTCAAGGGCCGTAGGTGCTCGCTAAGAAAGGTTTTCAAAAAATTCACTCGGGATTCACTCGTGAAAACCGCGATTATATGAGGCAATGCGGGCTGCATAACGTCGCCCCTACCAGTGTTCTGGCGCTTTGCAGGCAGTGTGAGCTTACTGTCATTACGTACACGTCATTGTTGTCTGCGCTCCCGACCTTTACCCACTCTCTCTGTTCAAACAGAACTTCTATGTAATTTCTGTTTGTACTTTATACTTTCACCATCACTTTATAATCATCATATTGCATATTAGCCTTTAGTTGAAGTAACTGTAGTTATAATAAAAAAGTAGACTTTGGTAAAAGAAAATTACCTGTACCAACGTTAATTTTGTTAAGTTAGGCTAGGTCTATTCCATTTATCAGTTTTTAAGTAAGAGATTTGTTTTATTACGTTAGGAGAAGAAACTTCTTTGTAATTTCTGTTTGTACATTATACTTTCACCATCACTTTATAATCATCATATTGCATTATATATTAGCCTTTAGTTGAAGTAACTGTAGTTATAATGAAAAGTAGACTTTGGTAAAAGAAAATTATCTCTACCAACGTTAATTTTGTTAAGTTAGGCTAGGTCTATTCCATTTATCAGTTTTTTAAGTAGAGATTTGTTTTATTACGATAGAAGATGATGGCTACTGCATTAATATCCCTCAACGTCACAACAGCACTCAAGCACCTTTGAAGAAGACCGTGTCTGCCGCTAAATTTTATAGCTTCAGAATATTTGAGCTTGAGGGTGATAATTCTTACCTTTTGTTATTTCGCAATCTTCTCAATCAGTTTCTGGTTGAAATGTATGCAAAGATTGGATTCTCATCAATCAGAAAAAGTTGAGAAGTGAGGAATATGTGCACTTGAAGGACGCAATGAGTATAGCTGTCAGCCGTTTGTCGGTTATTGGTAAAATGGATATCGCAGGCTGCCCACTTCGGAGGGTGGGGTTTCTATTAAAAAGGGAGTGGAAATTGACAAAAGCTGGGTGGTACCCTATAACCCCGTCGTATCTCGCACCTTCTCAGCTCATATCAATGTTGAGTACTGCAACTCTGTAAAGTCAATAAAATACATTTGCAAGTATGTTAAATAAGGTTCTGACCAAGCTACTTTTAGCATCGGAGAGTTTGACGAAGTTGCGAGAAATGAATCAGGACGTTACATCAGAAGCTCAGAGGCGGCTTGGCGCATATTCTGCTTCCTCATACATGAACGCTATCCTTCGGTCATGCAACTTGCCGTCCACCTCGAGAACGGCCAGCGGGTTTACTTTAATGAAGACGACGTTCGTGACCAGTTTAACAGCCCTCCAAACACAACTCTTCTTGCTTTCTTCGAACTATGTCGATACGATAAATTTGCTTCAACACTTTTATATTGTGAAGTTCCATCCTATTTCGTTTGGAAAGGTAAGAAGTTCTGTAGAAAGAAACAAGGAAAGCCAGTCCCAGGCCATCCTGGTGTGAAAAAAAGATCAGACCCTTGGCAGAGTTTACACCGTTCACCCTGGTAATGCCGAGTGCTACTACCTCCGCCTCCTTTTACATAAAATCCCTGGCCCTCAGTCTTTTACTGACCTCAAAACTGTGGCAGGGGTGGTTCAACCAACATTTCAAGCGGCATGTAAAGCACTTGGCTTGCTAGATGATGATGCGCACTGGGACCGTACACTAGAGGAAGCGTCCTCCACCGACTCCCCCTACAAGGACGCGAGCTGTTTGCCATCTTACTGGTGATTTATCAAGTGAGTGATCCCATCATGCTCTGAAAAAAAAAACAGACAGCCTCGCGAAAGATGTGATGAGAGAGGTTCAGAGGCAGTGTGCTGATGTCAACCTCATCATGAGCGTTATCTACAACAGGTGTCTGGTGCTTCTTGAGGATTTAGTACTAAAATTGTCTGGTCAACAACTGGAACGCTTTGGACTTCCGTCGCCTTCTCGTGAACAAGACTCCGTCGTAGATAACCGAGAATATGTCAGTGAATAGCTTACGACACATTTAAGTTGTCCAAAGTGGTTGCTGATAATGTTCCAAAATTGAACAATCCTGCTCAGTACATTTAGAAGTCGACAGAACATTGCCATCGCAGTCGCCTCCTCGGGTATTGCAGCAACCCTACTGGATGGTGGAAGAACAGCGCTTTCCGCCTTCAAGCTCCCTCTTAACCTCAGTCACGCTGCTTCTGCCCTTTGTAACATCTCGAAGCAAAGTGGCACAGCTCGCGTGCTGAGAGAGACAAAACTCTTTATTTGGAATGAATGCACAATGGTGCACAAAGGAGGAGTTGATGCATTGGACAGGAAAGTAGACTTTGGTAAAAGAAAATTACCTCTACCAACGTTAATTTTGTTAAGTTAGGCTAGGTCTATTCCATTTATCAGTTTTTAAGTAAGAGATTTGTTTTATTACGTTAGGAGAAGAAACTTCTTTGTAATTTCTGTTTGTACATTATACTTTCACCATCACTTTATAATCAACTTACAACCAACTTATGGGTTTAGTCACAGAACTTCTTGCCGGTGACTTTAGACAGACCCTCCCTGTTATACCCCGTGGAACACGGGCTGACGAAGTAAATGGCTGTCTAAAAACGTCTTACATATGGCCCAAAGTCAAATCAATTCCCTTGACTGTCAACATGCGCGTACACCTCTATATGATTTTATGGCTGAGGAGTTTTCCCGTCTCCTTCTAAGCATTGGCGATGGAAAGTTGGAGGAAAATGACGGAAAATAACTATTCCAGCTCAACTGTGCGAAGTTGTTGACAGTTTAGATAATTTGATCGAAAAAATCTATCCCCAAGTGTTTGTAAATTCCAACCTTCATAATACATGGATGGATGAAAGAGCTATTCTTACCCCAATAGATGGCTCTGCTGATAGTATAAAAATCGCCCTCCTTAAGAAGTTATTAACAACAAAAATGGTATACGAATCAGTAGACTCATTTGTAGAGGTCGGAGATGCAGTTCATTATCCTGTGGAGTTTTTAAACACTCTTAACCCGCCCGGAATACCGCCTCATGTCCTGATCCTCAAGGTTGGTGCTCCTGTCATGTTATTGCGCATCCTAAACTCTCCATCGATCAGCCCTCGATCTTTGCAGTCCGGATGTCAGGTTCTTAACACTCGGTGGTCAATTGCATTGAGTCTATATACGGAGCTCACACTTGGCTCTCACAAGCACGTCCTGCATGCCAGGCAAAACTTTGCGAGATAGTCCGTTGGAACGAACCTAGCTGATCGTGCGTCCACTATGAGAAGAATGGGGACTTCATAGTTGGAGTGTATGTAGATGACCTGCTAATGCTGGGAAAGGACGAAGAACGTATCGAGAAGTTCAAGAAGGACATCTCTGGAGTGTTTGAAGTGAAGGACTTGGGACCGGTGAACCACATCTTATCGATGAAAGTAGTTCAGGCAGATGATGGATCGCTCACCCTAAGCCAAGCAGCTTATGCCGATGAGCTCTTGGCAACATTTGGCATAAAATATGCTAAGGGAGCATCGACGCTTCTTGATCGTGGGTTGCTGTTTGAAAAGGCGACTGGGGAGGCAGACCAAAGTCAGGGCACCAAACATCGACAAGAAGTCAGGGGTCTGCTGTATCTCGCTGGAGCCACCAGACCGGACTTAGCATTGTGACTACATACCTCAGTCAGTTCAACGAGCGGCCAACAGCTGAATATTGGACAGGAGTTCGTCACCTCCTGCGTTACGTAAAGCACACTATATTGGGCTGACGTTTAAGAAAACAGGAGAAGGAGTGACGGCGTTCTGAGATGCTGACAGGGCAAGTGACAGGACAGACAGACGATCGTTCAGTGGGTACGTCATGATGCTTGCTGGAGGTGCAGTCTCATGTTGTGCAAGAAAGCAGAGAACAACCGCCCTCTCCACAGTGGAAGCCGAATACATGGCAATGTGTGAGGCAACCAAAGAGGTTGCAACCGTTCCTGGCGGAAATCGGAGTGGGTGAACTTGCGCCAAGGACATTGCTGGACGACAACCAAGGGGCAATCGCACTAGCGAACAACCATGTGACATCGCAGAGGAGCAAGCATATAGAACTTCGACATTTCTTCATCAGGGAGAAGATTGAAGGAGGACTGATATCCCTGAATTATGTTCCATCCAACGACAACTTGGCCTACATCTTGACGAAGACATTGACAGGGAAGGAGACAACTCGTCACCGAGAACGACTGGATTTATCTGAACCAGAGTGAAAGTGGGGCTTATTGTAGGGGAGGTGTTAGTGCTAAGAACAATTGCGCCTGTTATTGGCGAGTTCAGTGAGTGCTCATATCCACCGCTAGGTGCGTTCCAACGGACTATCTCGTGACGTGCCTGGCGTGCAGGACGTGCTTGTGAGAGCCAAGTGTGAGCTCCGTATATAGACTCAATGCAATTGACCACCGAGTGTTAAGAACCAACACTTTCACCGTTCAGTAGTTACCTCTTTCCACAATGACATACAAGTCCATATCGGCCAGTTTGGCAATGACCCTCTTACACATTTGCTGTTGTTGCAAAAGTGATCTGCCTGGAAGATTGCGCCTGATCAAGCACCATTACGTAATATGTAGAGAATGAATGAGTGTATTCACTAATTATAGAAAAATGTTTTTCAGCAAATATTGTAATTTTTTAAAATTCAGATTTCTGAGGTGTCCCAGACAGGCTTAATGCACCCACTGACACTATATTTAATGTTGCGCCCGACGAAAGGTTAAATATCTGAAGTATTTATATTGAAGCCTTGTGAAGAAGCGGAATGAGACTCTTTTCAAGGACGTGTTGCGGTCCATACCGTTGTTGTTAAAAGTATTTGCTTCTTATCATAACAAGGAACATAGGTAAAAATATCACACATAAAGAAAAGTTAAGCCAAGATTTAACTAACATGAATTTAATTTCAGATCAAAATAATATAACAATCAACAAATAAACAACTCCCATAGTTACACCCGCAAGTTAATTAAATGACAAATAAACAAAATCTCCCTGACGAGATCAATATAAGTTTCCAGGCCAATCAGTGGTCCCGTTCTTCCTTCAAATTCATGTGTGGCGATGTGACGAGGACACAGAAAAGAATAAGTCCTAATTTTATACGCGACCCGAGACCATAGGCTACAGCACGACAAGCTGCGGGTCCGTATAATAGGTGGTAGACATGGTACTGGGAATATAACTACAACTAAACAAATATTTACAAATACCCGACACTCGCTAGCCTTACAAAATTAAAACTGAGATTCCCGCTCGGAATCTTGATCAGGTGTCAAAGACACGAAGAATGCCTAATTAGGACTTCAATCAAACAAAAAGTATTAACGCGCGTGACTATACTGACTGACATCACCCGATGACCGTTGTCACCTTAGAAGGACACACAACAGGTTGTCAAACAAATCAAACAAATTACATGGAAATCAAACACAAATCATATTGCTCAGTAGCAATTATAAACAACAACACAAGAATTTATTTTAAACGAAACATGAGATTTCTTTTCGTGCGTGAGCAACATCCCCTTTAAATTATCAAAGCTTCAACTAAACAGGCACACTATAACTAGGTCACGAGGAACCCAGTCCCCTCAACACATTAGCACGCTTTATCTAGATCTGCACCTGGTGGATGTCTCGCCCGCCCGTGTCAATAACCCTGTGTGTCAACAGAAATATCCCAGTGCAGCGCTGAGGCCTACACCAGGAACGAAGATTCTTTACTGAACATCAGTAAAATAAATGTGTGTGTCATAAATATCCCTGGCTAGCCTATCGCATAGCGCCAAGAATCGAAGCAATACCATGTGTGTCACAAAATACCAACAGTTCCATAAATTCCCACGGAATTCAAGAACCTCCTCGGGGTCGCTCAGAGTCTCGCAATGAGCATCATCTGACGCCCAATACAGCAGCAGACAAGGAAAGCCATAGCAAATTCCTCCGCGCAGAAATTCACACATTTCGACACATCACACATTGACACATAATACACACCAGGGTTTGACAATCCCTGAAAAAAATTCATCATAAATTCTACCCGCACACTGCGCGTCAGATCATAGATACGACCGAAGAAAATTTTAATTACCAGAAAAATTTAAATTACCAAACAAAACTAGAGAACAGACAGTTCCCTTCAAAATGATTGCAGGAGCAAACACCTGATTTAATCAAATGAAATTACGCCTGTTTAATTCGAACAGCTAACGAAAATATCAAGATCCCCCCCCCCCCATTCTATTCTGAAATCAGATCTATAAACGCCCCACTTGTCACACGACCCGTAACTCATGTTCGCAAAACAAATTATACACTCAAGTACACGCGGCACTAAGATTAACATTACACTGAATATTTACATAAATAAAATCAAACAATAGTCACGCAACATTCCACATTTAAAATATGAGTGTCGGTACAAACCCTATCACAGAAAATCGAAACAACGCGAAACTTAAACTATTTACAAATCCCAGTCCAAAATCCAACTACATGCTTGAAATAAATCAATGCGGTACTTATTCTTTCAGCCATTCGATTCTGCTCACATCACTTGACATGGTCCCACAGGGCCTCTCTATTCCTACATAACCATCTGGACAGATGATTCAATGGTCACCATCCCAATGCAGGTCCTCTTTGTCGACATCTTGGCCTTCTTAAATGTTGAAATGTTCAACATACAAATTGTGCTACAACAACCTACTAAATTGTAACGTGAGTTACTCACTTCGCTCACAGTCCATTTACAATTTTTTATCGTTGACTTTCCTTAATTAAATAAAACCCTATTTACACACGCACACATGATCATTACATTTAATAAAATATAACACAGTTACTAGTTAGACCCACGGTCTAGCTCAAAATTTACAAGTCCAAAGACTTATTAACTTGGACAGTACTCCGCCTATAATTACGTTGTAATAAAATCAGTGAATCGTCGGGCAGCACTTCGCCTCCTCAGAGACCTCGAAATAGTGTTAAGTCGAGCAGCACTTCGTCTCACCAGAGACCTCGAAATAGTGTGTCTCAAACTGGCATCGTGGACCCATTTATACAAGACAGTCGAAATTTCGGTGGGGGAAGCAATAAAAATATTATAAATCGAAGCAGGTGAGCTATCGGATCGGGCAGGTTACATTTCTGCCCAGCGGATCTCAAATCGATCGGCCAATTAATCAGAACACAGTTCGCGCGCTTTCTCAACTCACGCCCACATTTCGCGCCACTCCAGGCATCTCTCTGTGATTCGCTAGATTCAAGCGTAGCACGTTGGATACAACCACCTCTCCATGCCTCTTAGACGCCAGCCTGACAAAGACTCCAGGCCACGCGTGAAGTTCAATCACCCCATTTCCAGGAATTGGCTATGAATACCACGCTTGCCTCACTGGCCCCTTCGCTCTGAACAAATTGCAACACCTCCAAGTCCACTAGCCTTCTCAACAGCACCAAATATGTCTTCAAATATGATGAATAAAATTAACATGAAACATTATTATACAGCATGTATCATAAGGGTTCAATATTTAGCACAAAATGTATTAGAATACTGTAAGCCCTTTTGCAAAACAGAAAAAAGTCTGTTCTCAGTGTGATTTTGATATCGTGTTACCTTTTAAGATTCCAGGGGGGGGGTCATGCCCCCCCCCCCCCTCCACTCCCCTGACCCCACCCCTGCTGCGCCCATGGGGAGAGGTCAAGGGTGGGTCCGCTGGAATGAATAGAACGGATGTTATCATAAAATATTTTTAAAGCCATTGTTCTAAGTAAGGAGAGGAACGTTGGTGAGCGGGCCAACATCGAGGCGGTTATGGAAAACCAGACGGGCGGCCATTTGGATATGGTGGGAGATTAAGGGACGTTGAAAATAAATAATTTAATTAATGCAGCCAATTGCCATGTACTTTTCTTTTGAAGACGGGTCAGGAAGGGATATTGGAAGGAAGTCGGCCGAGGACCTATTCAAAGGAATCTTCCGGCATTTGCCTGGTGGAGAAAATGGGAAACCACGAAAACCATTTTCAGCACGGCTGAAATGGGATTTGAACCCACACTCTCCCGATGCCAGCGAGGCACGCTTTAGCGCTCTCAGCTACCGCGGCCGGTAAGGGAGGACCATTGTTATAAAACGGAGCACATTCTCGGTGCTAGGGGAAGGCAGGACGGAGGAGGGGGTAGGGGTGGGGAGGTCTTGGGATATAACGGGTATGTCGGTTTCCGGTTCGGTGGGAACGTAGGCGGGACGGCTTTTGCATTTGAAACTGAATGTGGGGTGGGGTTGAGTACAATTGATACACTTCGGAGAGGTGCGGTTATTGCACATGGAAGTAGGATGTTCATTGCTACAGATGCCACATACCTGCGGCTGGACACATGGTGCTCCTGGGGCGTGATCATAGCGTTGGCATTTGTCACATCGGATCCTCTGGGGAGCAGAAGCCCGCGAGGGCTTCACACGGTAGCGGCGAGCTTAGATCATAGCGCCGTTCCGGAGGAGAGAGTCCTGCTGAGAATCCTGATCAGCGAGGTCGGTTCAGCGGCGTTCCGTATATGAGTCACCTTGAATCATGGAGGAAAGAATAAGAGGAGATGCCCTGAGCTCGTATGAGTGAAGCCAAGCGCTGCAACCAAAGTGGGCGTAACCTTAACTCGTATTCCGTGTTCTGTGACTTGCATGTGGCATTGTGCGTGGCTAAACCTTATTTTGGCCCTGGTTTTTATCGCGCTCCGGTTATGCAACTTTGGAAACGTAATAACAGTAGTGATAAGTTATTTAAAAAAAACTCTTCAATTCTAATCTCAGCATGTGTAGGCCTTACCCTATATACCAAAAAAATTAAAATGATTCCTCTGGAAATCCCAAATTATTAAACGGCTGTCTGTCAATAATTACGGTAGACCTACGTAATTAATCAATTCGAGGCTAATCGTCAAGTTTCTACCCCCACAAAGAAAATACCGTACGGTACCGAAACGTATAGGCTATACCATATTTTTGTGCAAATATGCGTCCTTTTTTAATTGTTCTGTTTATTAATTTTGAGGTTCGTATTCTTGAATATCAAAATGTGTACGACCAATGAGTGAAAGTGGCTGTGCTCGAAATTAGGCCTAAAAACTGATGAATGCCTTCAACACCAATAAGAACATAAAACTCAATTTGGTGTAAATACCGTAATTAGTTCGGCATCATTAATTACCAAGATGTTTCTTCTTTGGTATAACTTGCATCTTCAGACACCTGTATTCAATTTAATCAGTGTTTCAGCGTATTATTACGTTTTACCGCGTCTTCCTTACAAAACTAGCCTCGCAAAGGTGCTCACATATTTATATTAAATTGGCTTTTAAAACGATAACGCAGCTTATTTGTGCCAAGTAACGAGATGAACAGAGTTTATTCTGCCTATCCAAGAAAAAATCTTGACTTGTCATTGCAGTTTTATGTCACTAAAATCCATTACTAGTTGGAGTGGTTTACGGCTTTAAGCATAGGAACAGCCATTTTCTTGCAACCAAAGTGGGCGAGCCGTTTGGCTTCAGGAGCTTGCGCTAGGCAGCGCAGCGAAGGCATCTCCTTCCTTTCTTTCCTCCATGCCTTGAATATGATATGTTCCTCGAGTTGGAGTTGGTGAGCAATCTCGTCGTCGGAAAATTCCCGGTCGACGCCAGAGGCGACAAGCGAGAGAATGGGGATAGGACGGGTAGACAGGGTAGGAAAGTGTGGGGGTTGGATATTAGTGAGATTTGTTGCTCGGGTGCGGGAACCGAACTACAGCAAGCCTATGGTGTTAACTAAGTGACTATAGAAGGGTTAGCAGGTTTTGATATTCTACCATTCACGGGAACGCTGCAGCTCGAGGGAGTAGGAGTGAAGGTCAGGAGTGAATTAAGAATTGATCTGATAAATGGAGCGAGTGTTGGTTTTCGCAAGATCTATGTTGGTCATCTTTATGACGTGGAATAGGGGAGGGGGAATGGAGTTAGGAGTGATAATAGGCCTACTGCGCTGACGAACTTGCTGGTGAAGTGCAGTGTTGCGAGCGGCTTCACAGTAACTGCGGATATGTCCAGGCATGTAGGTAGGTGTCGGCGGCTGGGGAGGCGGTGAGCGAGGTGGCATGTGAAATGGGGCCACGATGGGCCGGTCGAATGGTAGAAATTCTATGTCAATCACCGTACCTCCCCGAGTGATGATTCCAGTCACTAGTAAATCGTTTGTTTAAGACAATAGTATGTCATGTTCAGTCCTGCGGTTAGTAACGTCAGGTTGGATTTGATTGGCAATTGTATGTGTGTTGGGTTTCGCGTATTGTTCATTTGTTGAGTTTGTGAAGTGACATACTATTTATATAAGGGACAGTAATGGTAGCAGAGCCGGGTCGAGTTACGTTTAAGTCTTGGATATTGGGATATCTATATATATAAAGCACAAAGTTTGTCTGTCTGTCTGTCTGTCTGTCTGTCTGTTATGTATACAAATCTACACCGTTTCACCGATCTGAACCAAAATTTGTATACTTACCCTTTGGAACCCTGCGGGTAACCGCGTCAACATTAAATTTCGGACAGACCACCCCATGCACTGCATTTAGGCCCTTTTGCACAAATCTACACCGTTTCACCGATCTGAACCAAAAGTTGTATATTTAACCTTTGGAACCCTGCGAGTAACACTGTCCACTTGAAATTTCGGACAGACCACCCCATTCCCTGCATTTAGGCCCTTTGGTCCAAATCCACACCGTTTCACCGATCTCAACCAAAATTTGTATATTTACCCTTTGGAACCCTGCGAGTACCACTGACCACTTAAAATTTCGGACAGACCACCCCATTCCCTGCATTTAGGCCCTTTGGTCCAAATCTACACCGTTTCACCGATCAGAACCAAAATTCGTATTCTTACCCTTAGGTGCCCTGCGAGTAACACTGTCTGCTTGAAATTGCGGACAGACCACTCCATTCCCTGCATTTAAGCCCTTTGGCCCAAATCTATACCGTTTCACCGATCTCAACCAAAATTTGTATATTTACCCTATGGAACACTGCGACTAACACTGTCTGCTTGAAATTTCGGACAGACCACGCCATTCCCTGCATTTAGGCCCTTTTTGCACAAATCTACACCGTTTCACCGATCTGAACCAAAATGTGTATACTTACCCTTTGGAACCCTGCGAGTAACACTGTCTGCTTGAAATTGCGGACAGACCACTCCATTCCCTGCATTTAGGCCCTTTGGCCCAAATCTACACCGTTCCACCGATCTCAACCAAAATTTGTATATTTACCCTTTGGAACACTGCGACTAACACTGTCTGCTTGAAATTGCGGAGAGGCTACTCCATCCCATGCATTTAGGTCCTTTGGCACAAATCTACACCGTTTCACCGATCTGAACCAAACATTGTATACCTACCCTTTGGAACCCTGCGAGTAATACTGTCCACTTAAAATTTTGGACAGACCACCCCATTCCCTGCATTTAGGCACTTTGGCACAAATCTACACCGTTTCACCGATCAGAACCAATATTCGTAAACTTACCCTTTGGTACCCAGCGAGTAACACTGTCTGCTTGAAATTGCGGACAGACCACTCCATTCCCTGCATTTAGGCCCTTTGTCCCAAATCTACACCGTTTCAACGATCTCAACCAAAATTTGTATATTTACCCTTTGGAACACTGCGACTAACACTGTCTGCTTGAAATTGCGGAGAGGCTACTCCATCCCATGCATTTAGGCTGTTTGGCACAAATCTACACCGTTTCACCGATCTGACTCCAATTTTATATACTTACCCGCAGAACCCGACAAGTAACACTGTTCACTTTAAATTTCGGACAGACCACACTATTCCCTGCTTTTTGGCCCTTTGGCAGAAAACTACACCGTTTCACCGATCTCAACCAGATTTTACATAATTACCCTTTGGAACTCGACGAGTAACACTGTTCACTCGAAATTTCGGACAGACCACTCCATTCCACGCATTTAGGCCCTTTGGCACAATTCTACATCGTTCACCGATCGAAAACAAAATGTGTATACTTACCCTTTGGAACCCGATGAGTAACACTGTCCACTTTAAAATTTGGACAGGCCACTCCATTCCCTGCATTTTGGCCCTTGGCACAAAACTACACCGTTTCACCGATCTCAACCAGATTTTACATAATTACCGTTTGGAACTCGACGAGTAACACTGTCCACTCGAAATTTCGGACAGACCACTCCATTTCCCGCATTAAGGCCCTTTGGTACAAATCTACATCGTTCACCGATCGAAAACAAAGTGTGTATACTTACCCTTTGGAACCCGATGCGTAACACTGTCCACTTGAAATTTCTGACATACCACTCCATTCCCTGCATGTAGCTCAGGAATTCCTCGGGGTTGCCAGCTTCCTAACTCACCAGTCATGAGCCCTTGAGGGTGTACCAGAAGTGGTGGGTCTACACACACCCTGCCTCTTTGAGGGCCTTGAGCAGAAGACAGGAGATATTATGAAAAGGAAAAGAAGGCAGACCCCTCGAAGAATGAGGGTATCAGGAAAGATGAGACAAAGCCAATTAAGGCGGGAAATTGAAAGACTCCCTAGCCCTCGGATACCCTAATACAGTCTGGGTCGGAAGAGAACAAGAGTTGACCAAGGGAGGCCGACAGGAAAGAGAACTGAAATGAGCCCGGCACCAGGAAGTAGAAGCGATGCCAGACTCAGCTGGGGTTCCGTGGTCACCAACCCACGTCCCACAAGTTGTGAGACCCTGGGGGGGGGGGTCAGTTGTGAGAATAGCTTGCTGATTCATCGTGAGGTGACTTGAAAGTACTTTCCAGAGCCCGCCGTGTTATCTCCTGCTGTCTATGCTGATGCCAGCACAGGGCCGTTGCGAAACAGTGAGTGATTCCCGGTCAATCTGTATAGGACGGGGAACCCCGAACGTGTCATCATATTTCGTCATCATCTGCGATCATCTCAGGTTCGTGCAGCTTGGACCTTTATTCTTTGTCTTTGCCGAGCAGTACGTTCTTTCACTAGACGCATCCAGTACAGGCCTAAGCCAGAAAATAAGGTTGAGACTTTGGAAGACATCGAAGCTAGACACCTGAATTACCTATATCAGTTTTAAAATAACACCATGTTCGTTTAGTAGTCATTTTTTCATTACCTTATTATTATCATCATAAGTGCAAATGACCTAGATGTTACGCGCATCATACCAATAATCACCGCCGCATAAAGTCTTTCTCGACTGTGATTTTTAAAATATTTATTTTTGGTTGGTTGGTTCTTAAGTTTAGGGGCTGCGACAACGCGGTCATGTAGCCCCGTGTACTTTGCGTGTGTGTAGAATCTGTCTGATAACCGGTGTTAATTGTGATGACTGTATTAGTGTGTGTTATCTGTTTTTTAATTTAAGTACAAACTGCAACTTAGAATTCTTCAAATAGTTCGTACTTTTGCCGCCAAGCGCCACCGTCAACGACTACTAGGCCTAGTTCGGAACTTAGCTACTAGACGCCACTGCAGTCGGCTCTTGGCAACGGACGTAGACATCTATGAGCGTTGTTTACCTATCCAATTTAGCTTCACACAGGTGTAATTAGTGGAAGGTTCAATAACATGCCATAAATCTGACATGGGACCGCCGGCTTTACTTCCCCTCCGAAGAAAGGCATACTGACTGATTTTTAACGCTCCTAAAATATCCGAAGGCTTCGGCCGGGTTTGAACCCGCTATCGTGGGCATAGAAGCTCAGCATGCTACCAAATACGCCACCGAAGCCACCATATAGTTATTTTTATTACAGTACATTGTGTACATTATACGTTGAAGTGTCAATTCAATACCGGTAGTAGTTTTCCTTATCATCCTCATCATAAGAGCAAATGACCTACAGTAGATGTTACGCCCATTACACCATTAATCACCACACACAATAAGTCTTCCTCGCCTGTGAATTTTGAAATATGTATTTCTATTACGGTAGTTTGTAAGTTTGACGTGTCAATTCAACAGTAGTTTTTATTATCATACTTATCAAAAGGGCAAATGACCTAGATATTACTCCCTCATTGTCTTTGGGGGCAAATGACTTAGATTTTAAGTCCATTATATTTCTAAGGAGACCTTAAAACATTATCATCATTCCACCGGGCGAAGCCGGGTACTACTGCTAGTTAGCTATGTAATGACTGCACATTACTGTGCCGGATTTACTCTCCATCAGAGAACCTTTGCACAAGATGGTAGAATACGCATATCCAAAAGGGAGGACTCAGAAAGCAGTCAACCCCTCAGACCTACGAACGTCGGGAACAGGAACCATGACCTTGGTCGACACAGCTGGTCGGCCAATCAACTTATATAGCCAGATTCGTGATCTGAAGGTGGGACAAGACGGCCGGGTAACGACCCTTCCAGGACAGAGGCGTTCCCAAAACAAGAATCCAGACTGGCACTCAGAGGGCCAAGAATCGAATATATTAACGAGTCAATAAGTTAAAGTGTTAAACAAGATGGAATCGAACTATGGAATGACCACACCAAGTATAAGAGGGTCGAAAACCGAAGGGCATATATATATATATATATATATATATATATTAAAAACGTCGAAGTCAAGAAAAATACAAAGTTTTAAGTAATTTTACAAAACAAAAGTTTTCCATCATATCTTCAAAAATAATAAATATTAAACTTCGATGCTCGAAGATTCCAGGCCGCAGATGCGTTTCTGTGGTAGAACTGTGCTGGTAGTAAGATAGTCTGCCTTCCTAGGGCATTGGAGTTGTTGAGTTTCCATGGTGTCAAGACGCGGTGAATCAAAGATACTGTCGAACACACTGTGCGTACTAGTGTCTGGTGGCTGGTTCGGCGGCATCCCGTTGACAGCGACGTGTGGATGCAGAAGGGCCCTACTTTGAAGAATATTGAGCGTAACTCTGTAACTCTATGGCCTATACATATAACAATACAGCATGGTGACCATCCGAAATATTTAGACAGTGCTCAATATCTACGAATCTATTACAGTAATCAAACTGAAATATTTTATATTCTTAGTGGCTATGAACCTTAAGTTCACCTATGGGACTTTCAATAACCTGGTGAGCACAAATCCAACATGGCGGCGACGCGAAATATAAGTATTTAAATGGTCGTTTCTCGTGATTTAACCATCCGAGTGCAGTGAAACTTGGTACGGTAAATGCTTATACAAATTTTAATCCACTGGCATCTAATTTATTTCAATTGTTTTCATAACCACAAGGTGGCAGCTGTGCGAAATTTTAAAATCTCTCTTTTGTTTCGTGTGTCCTAATCATGCGATTAAAGTTTGAATACAACACGTACAAAACAATCGTCATATAATAGTACATAACACTAAGACCTACATATATAAAAATCCAACATGGCGACCATCCGAAATATTTAGATGGTTCTCAATATCTACAGTACGAATCTATTACATCAATCAAACTGATTTTTCATGTTGATAGAGGCAATTAAAACACGTAGGATGTATGAAGATAGGCTGTATAGTTCTTCACGGAACTACTAGTTTATTTTTGTCGTCAAACTGCTTTATCATAAGGATATTGTTATTTGATACTGTGTGTTAAACATATCCAAATTTGGCCATCTGGGTGATTTGGTGGTATCAATAGAGTTAATATGCATCGTGGGCACTAGGTGCAGTTGCTTTCGCTTTAAGATATTGTGCCCGTTCACCACCGGTACGCCATGGCAAGCCACTTGGCACCGATGGGTCACCATACACATATGTGAAAATTGAGAACAAAGCGAGCATGAGAGGACCTCGGGGTCGTCCTGGGCGTGATATCGAGATAATGCAACATTGTCCTCAATTTCCACGCGAGGTAAGGAAAGAAGGAAATTAAACATAACTCAGAAACTGAAATTTGTTTTAAAAACATAGTAGCTGACACTTTTATTATCAGAGAAAACATCATGATGAATAAATAAACCCTATTACGACTTGTAGGGTCTGAATAACTAACTAAAAATACACTCCTGTGGAAAGAAATACCCTAGGCCTCTACCCCTACAGTCTACCTATTTTTCTAAGTTCGGTGACCTACTCAAATTAATTTAAATGCGTATGTGCTTTTGAAATACACCAGTTACGTTGAACGTGGACAAGTCACTATTCAAGGTAACTGATTATTTCATCCTAATTGATATTGGCATCAACCATCATATAAGGTGAGATCATCTCACTCAAGTGACGTAATAAAATCGACGTAAGACGAGCAGTCACTCAAACTGCAGTATATGTGTTTCAACAACAACAAAAAGTAAATTACAGTGCGCTATCCACTGCGCCAAAACTAACATAAGTTTAGAAAAAGAAGTCATCCTACAATAACTACGGTATACGAATTGTTGCATTAAAAACATATTGCGATGAAGTTATTATTATGGCATACCACATGCTCGGCTTAGATCCCATAAATCAGCAATAATATTTACAATATCTCTGCTTCTACTACCAAAGAAAACGTAATATTAACCAGTCGAAATTGTATTGGTGAAATGCTACTACTAGCATAGCTATGGTTTATTTAAACACCGATAATTATAAATTCAAAACATGATCCACTGCTGTTAACACATTAAAGCTTTCAGATATTATTATTATCATTATAATTATTATTATTATTATTATTATTATTTCATCTTCACTTAAATCCATGAACAAATTATCTAAGAAATTCTTAATAACTTAACTCAGAATGTCGTTATATTCATGCATGGTTATATGCACATCAAATGACAGATAGATAAACTGTGGGCGGTATTGTGCTATATTATGAAGTGACTGTGATTATTATTATTATTATTATTATGCTTGCTGAATAACTTCGCATACACTGCGAAAACATGTTCTTGGACAACAAATACTACCTCGTATAAAAAATATACTATTGGAATTGGAGACTCTTCCACCCCTATCCGAAACATGACGCTTCTGACGTCATCACAACAACATCCAAGAATAAATGAGCAAGCGATCTCATACCTATTCATATAAACTATTATTATCACAGTGCTGAGTTCGTTGCAGTCAATTGCTACATGTTTCCCGCAACACCCCCTAGTGCAGCGAATCCACGACCTACTAGTCGGGTTGTGCCACGCTGACACTCTAATCACCTTTCTGTGGCTTCCAAGCCACATGGGAATTGCGGGAAATGAGTTAGCAGATCAAGCTGCAAAAGAGGCGGTATCACTACCACCTCGACCAATGGAGGTACCCGCTACAGATATTCGCTCTCAGTTACGCCTACAAGTTCTGGCTTTTTGGGAGAGTCAGTGGCTAGCTGACCCACTGCCCAGTAAACTGAGAGCGATCAAGGGAACTACTAGCGTGTGGCGGAGCTCCTTCCGGGCCCGGAGAGAGTCCGTCATTTTGTGTAGGCTAAGGATAGGCCATACAAGATCCACCCACTCGTACCTAATGAGAAGGGAAGACCCCCCACTTTGTACCTGTGGAGCCGTATTTACCGTGGCCCTCATTTTCACCGAGTGTGTGGATCTTGCTGACTTACGAAGAAACCTTGGTTTGCAGACGACACTCAAACTTATATTAGCCGATGACGCGGTGGCTGCTGATCGCGTTATCCGCTTTAAAAGTGAGAGTGGGTTAGGGCCAGCAATCTAAATTTTCCAGTCTAAATTGACTCAACGACTTGTTCGTTTTTGAATGATAATGTTTTGTTTTTTCCGTAATTTTTGTTTATTTTTATAATTTTTATTTTTTATTTGATTGTTTGTTTTTGTTTTATTAATATTTGGTATTTTTAAATTTAGATGTCCACCTCAAAATTTTAAATTCAATTCAAAATTTGTATTCTTTAATCTGTGTTAAGAGGGGCAGATGACCTCGTAGTTCCGCCCCTTAAAACAACAATAACTAACTAACTAACTAACACCATCCTATTTTTGCACACAAGTAAATTCCTCCATTACAAGAAACGTATGTGTTATTAACAAATTAATTGTTTATAAATAATTTAATCAACATGAAAAGTCATTAATCTCGCATAAAATATAGAATATGCTGTTTGATTTAGTGAAAGCGGAAAATACGATCAATAATCGTTAAGTGAAAAGCAATAAACAAATAACATTGAGCAAACAAATAATATGTCATAAAATACATCAGCAAAAGAAATGCACAAGACAAATCTAGTAGGAACAAGTGGCTAAGCTTGAAACGGAAAAAACGAATTCTCATACTGGAAAAGATGCATGACAAGAGAACGCAACACCTGTGCCGATAAACATGGTCTATTCTCCTCATGCTGCGGGGTGCAACTATCACACACACGATGTGTTCAAAGATCAACACATGGCTAAAAATATTCATATTCCACTTTGCAATGCAACAATTCGAATACCAAGCTATATTACATAAACTGTTACTCAAAACCAAGATTATTAAGAGTAGACGTGGATCGGGGGATGATGCCTAACTTTGTGTTTTAAGGATCAAAATGTAAGTGAAAAATTAGGATTTAGGCTTGATACTGAACTAGTATACTCTGTCAAATGTTTTCCATATAACGGCTAGTTATCATTACCATACCATTAGTAATTTTATATTTTTCTACTTTTTTTATGAAAATTTGAATTTAGGCATCTCACCCCGACCATCGGGGTGAGATGGCAATTACTCTGCAAGGAGATTCATGTGCTAGTTTTGTGTTTGCATGGTACAAATTGCTAAACTTAATTCACAAAGCAAAATTATAATAATTTTAATACAATAAAAGTATAAAAAGTACATTACAATCACATGAAATCAGCCGTAAGTGTGGCTCTTGCATTTGAGAAATCTGTAGCTTCCTTATGTAGGTGACCAACTGGATCTCGTTATATTCACCAACGGAGCCTGTAAATAAATAAAATATAATAATGATAATAATAATAATAATAGGCCTAAAATAATTATCATAATTAAAATAATAATAATAATAATAATAATAATAATAATAATATAAACTGCAGTACGTGTATTCATACTTAACGTGGATTAATGTGTATGTGAATATTTTTTTTTTAAATTTAAAATGTTACGGTTAACAACCAGTCTCATTTTGGTCCACAATCAAAGAAAACATTAAAATTTATAAGAAATTACTTACTGTGGGCCCATGGAATGCTTCTTGTCATCATTCTTCGACAGACGTCGTTTCAGAGCACGGTATGGGATGCCATAATTTTTGGAAGCTGAAAACAATTCATCCCACCGGTCCTCACGTGTTCTATGGCAATTTGTAGACATTCTTCAGACCACTGACCCCTGTTTGATGTCCTAATATACGTTCTAGGCATTTTCCTATTAAAATAAAATTGTATGTGTGAGGATTCAAAGTCGGCATCTTACCCCGCACAAAAAGTGGCATCTCTCCCGTGGGTCGGGGTAATAAGATGCCACTTTCCGTGACACGTGCTACATGGCAGTTGCGGAGCAAGTGCCGGTAGCAACCTACACGACAAAGTATTCAGCATGCTCCACATACAATAATATTTGTCTGTTCTACTTTTTCACAAGCTCGTAGGGACTTGAAAACAATTGTGATTTATTAACAAGACGCTAATTTTTGTTCTTACCTTGTATATGTTGATCCCACTGATCTCTATACATGGATGGCTGGTAGCTAAGGCAGCAGTAAGCCGAATAGACGATGACAGGAGGTATAGCAAGATGGCAGCGAGCGCATGGTGCAATATTGCTCGTAGACCACGTGGTCCGTAGAGCGCTCTTGTCTTATTCAGTGATGCCATGCCCATTTATAATTTACATATTTTCTGGAGGAGAAGGAAACTTACTTACAGGAGAAAGGAAAATTATATACTCCCCACCAAGAACTACCTGAAATAAACAGTAGTAGTTTGATGTTATACATATAGGCCACTGGCAGTAAATATTTTGTGTTTCTTGTAGTTGTAAAATGGGCTGAATTTGGTTATTTAAAGCGTAAAATCTTAGTTTCAAGTTCCGGTACCGGTTTGGTGACCCATCATCCCAGGCAAGTCGGTAATACCTTTACTTCTCAGGCAGACAGGTCACTTAGCCGTAATTTTGAAGTTATTGTGAAGTTAAGTATACATATGCGGTGGTGCTGAAGCAGACGTGATCGGCTAGGCCATAGCGTTTTTAAATTTGATCCCATTTCAGGGTTTTTCGGTTCTGGGTGCGAATAGTTCGCTTAATAGTTGTAAAACTGTGGGGAGAGAATATTTTGAGTAGGTTTTTAGTTGTGTTAACTTTAATGTGGAGCTGAGGAGTGAAATTGGTTTGGCTTAAAGTGCAGTTTGGCCTAGATCTACCTCCCTTTATTATTAAGTGTATTGTGCTGCTAGCGTGATTAAAAGCTGTAGTATTTGATGTAGAGTGCTGGGATTAGTAATTAAGCCCTGTAATCCTCCCCCCCCCCCCCCCTCCACCATTTCTTTCCGATTTCGCACCCTGATAATTATATAGGCTACCGGTACATTTTTTTGTGTAATTTTTACTGTGGCAATTAAGCTGCTGGTTATGTGATATATTGACAAGGTCTGAATATTTGCTGGTTTCATAAATACGTACAGTTTGCTTAAATGATCTTTTATTTAAAAATTAAACTGCGCGTTATTTCATGGAAACAGAAATTCATTACCAAGCACCGATTACGATATGTCGAGTGTATAGTGAGCTACGTTTATAGGTACATCATTTGAAGAATGCATAATTTCGTGGCATATATATTTATACAATTTACAAGAAAGTTTCCTGAAATTGTTCGTCACTCGTTACTCTGTTACTGATCGCTAATTGCGTGTACTCAGCACCTAAGTTGATATTTGTCAGCCGTTATTATACATTCATTTTTATTGCTATTCCGGAGATTAACTGACCTCGGAATGACGTGTCAGTGATCCCAATGCCCTTATGCTATGAGTGGACATATCTCTATATTTTTATTTGTTCCAAAGCACCATTAATTACGATTTAAAATTGACTAGATTATCATTGCTTCCCCATAAGGATGGCTCGAGAATGGGCACACCAACATGGCGGACCGCGCGCTCAACCTGGCGCAAGGCTTATAAACTACAGAGGTTGCCTCAATCTTCACTCACCAATCTGCGCTCACAAGGTGGATGACATCACAAGATACCAAACGCGCCATGTGGGGAACGAAACGAAACTGTCAACACCAGCTGTTGAGTTCGCAAAGTACAGTTTATTCTCATGAAATTATTGGTAAATGGGTGATAAAATAACTGAATGTAGCCTACTTACATTTTATGTTGTGATCTTCTTGAATTTCTTGGAAATTCGCCTAGACTCGGTAGCAGTATCGTGGGTGTTAGTGACTTCCAATAACCACTTCTTATGCAAGATAGAATTGGAATGTTTCAATCTGATGAAGTAAATTGTTATCACAGCTGCTTCAACCCCACCAGACGGTACATCAGGAACTTCCCTCGACACAAAATCTGTCGTTCTTCTTTGAACGTTCCTGCCTCGTTGAAATCCGTAGTTTCCGTGAAATGTGACGAATTTTGCTGAAATGTTGCCGGAACTGGTTTAGCCAAGTTTCTGAGGGATCGGTCATACCACCGTATGACAAGTGTTTAATCCGAGTTGGTAATGCATAATCGTGTTGAGTTTGCATTCCATAGGTTAAGTTCCCAAGTTGTGGAAATTTACCTTGGAACTTGTGGGCTACATAACCTGCAACATAAGCCTTGCCATCTTCCTCACTTTGTTCCATGATATTGGCAATGAAGGATGCAAGTTGCACATTGCTCCCTAAGGTTGGTTCTGGAAGCAAGTTACTTGATTCAGACACTATGCCAGCTTTGTTTAGTGATTTAGCAACTACATATTCATCTGAATCTGGATCAGCAGTGTTTGTTTGCTTTTGAACAACTCCTGGATTTTTTCCTAAAATAATCATCCTCAGTCTGTAAATGCAGTCAAGGAGAGCCACCACGGGTTCGCAATTGTGAAAAGAGGTTTTCCAGTACATCTTGATTTAGCCTATGTGTGAGAATGTACTTTGTATTATGCCTACGGGCCATATCTTGGAACAGAAGTCGAAGGGATTTTATTGAAAGGATGACTGCTTTCTGGAATATTTGCAAATAATTTTTACCAATACAAAGAGAATTACTCATGAAACTGTCCATCTTGTCCAAAAACAAAATACCATGCATGGGCGTATGTATAGGGGAGGGGGAGGGGGCTGAGGGGGCTCCAGATCCTCCCCGAAAAAGCCAACTTGGGTACAACATACAATGTATTTCACAGTAGTCTACTTTTAAGAAATAATTATCAATTTGTAAAAGAAAATGAGTGTTTACCTTTCTGCTTTATAAATTGACAAGTAGCCCATTTAGATATTTTTCATTCATACTCCATAGGCTATAATAGAAAATTCATTAAGTACTCACATTTTTCGACGATAGTCAGCCCTCCCCCCCCCCCCCCCTTCCATCGAAAAACATGTATATACGCCCCTGATACCATGTACGAAATATGTCAAAAATATTAACAGCTTTAAAATCATCCTAGCAGGTCATCAAAACTAGGCCAGCTAGGCTCACTTACCATTTGGTTTTAGATTCCTTAGAAATCTTGGCTTTATATTAAGCAATTCGGCCCTGTAGTCTAATTCGAAGTCTTTACTATTAAAGTGCAGGGAACATATCCTACTTGTTTGAGGGTTGCAATGATCTTTTCGCTTTCATGCAGCAATCCACTGATTGCTGAGGCATGCGCCTTTAGGCATCGTGAAAAACGACACGTCATTTCCAACTTTATAATAACTGTGACAAACTGCCACAGCACATCTTTGGCCTGGCATGATTATAAACAAAAGGGCTTAAAACACGTGTTTAAACCACTGCAATCCATACAACATAAGTTGACTTTCCTTGCATATCTCGCTCCTCGCGCTCTACGAGGAAACGTGTGACGTCACGTCCTTTCCCTTCCCTCCGCGATCCCCTCGCCAAACAGCTCCATATTGAGGCAACCTCTGTAGTTTACTAGCCTTGAACCTGGCGTACTTTCTCGTGCAGCGGAGAGCTGCCATCAGCGATCCATGTATAGAGATCATTGGTTGATCCTGAAGCAGAGAAACAGTTCATCTCAGCGTCATACGCATAGGAATTCTCGGCCGCTTGATGCAAGCACGCGCGCTCGGTTTGTGTCGTAATCTGTTGGTAGCCGAAGGAACTACAATGCTATAGGCATCTTCCCCAAATGGGCATCTCCACCCGATCCAGTAAACAAATGTTGTGTCAGATCTTAGTAGATTATCAGCGGCTGGAACTCCTCGTGTCACTGGGTCCCATAAAGAACCAGGAATGGTCTCCATGTTTCCTAGCGCCTGGCCACCACGAGATCCTCTTGGTTGGCTCGAATCTGATGTTAAATTCCCGTCCATCCTTCGGGAACCTGGTCTCGGCATCCTAGGTCTTCTTATCCACACCTGGGCTTACAGAACCCCTCCGACGGTTGTCGGGGTAGTCTTGAGGCTTGTTACTGATGCTTTTATCCATTCTCATCCGCCATTCCCATGTTCAGTTATTAGTGCATGATAATGCACATGTCACCAGTGGTAAAATCGAGAATCAGATATGTAGTTGGAATTCTCATCGTGACGTTGAAAATGAATATATCACCTTAATTGTATGTCTACCCCTTATTATTCCCGTTTTTCCAACGGGGTCGGGGATGAGATGCGATGGAAGTCTTTGTGGCGATGGTTTTTAAGGCCGGATGCCCTTCCTGACGCCAACCTCATGAGAGGAGTTAATGAGAGATGAAATGAATGATGGCGAATGAAACTGGGCAAGGATGTGGAAGGAAGCGGCCGTGGCCTGTCAGAAGGTACCGTCCCAGCATTTGCCTGGTGTTGAAAATGGGAAACCACGGAAAACCATTTCAAGGACGGCCGACGGTGGGGCTCGAACCCACGCGTCTACCGAGTCAGCAGAGAGCTTGGCCCCATGACCTAATGCTGCGCGTTAGCCAGCGTAGCCACTACCATCGGTGAATATATCACCTTAATATCTGATGAATATTTATGTAGAAGAACCCACTGCTGAAGCAAACTGTAGTTGTATTTGGTATTGATATTCCGGCGGCTTCCTTGCTCTCCAATAATAAATTCTGTTGTGTTTGAGACTCGAAGAATAAGTGTTCTATAACTTGTAGGTTCGTAGTTGAATATTGTACAGATATTATGAAGTACCACTGAAGAAAACAATTTAGATTTACAGCGCCTCGTGTAACATGCGCTTGGCGAGAGTCAAGTTCTGCGTGTGTCCGAATGAACAGACCAGCTGTTGTGATGTTAGCGTTGTGAAGGCTTGCCGATTACAATTTGCGCTGCAGGACGAAGTTGTACGTGACGTAACTTCCCTGGAAGCAGCCAGAGCAACACTGCCTGTCGGCCGTCGTATCGTATTGCGCTGTTCTTCGTTGACTTGCGTTGCGTTGTGTCTTGTCAACGAGTGTGATTTTGTCCTTCATAGGCCGGCCCTTATATACGGTTCAGCGACCTCTACGTCTCGGGGGCTTCATGACTATGCGCACGAGCGCGGCCTACGTCACGCCTCTCCGGTACTTTCTCGAATATTCCAGGCAGATCAACTCCATACAATAGCACACAAATATCTCCAATATAGTTTGACCATATATGGCTGGGGGGTACAATCTTCTCCTATATAAAGCTCAAATACCACTCACTCACTCACTCACTGATACATTCATCACGAAATCTCAGAAACCACCGAACGGATTGGAATGAAATTTGGTATGCCACTTCCTCAAGGGCCGCAAACCCGCACTAAGAAAGGATTTTTGGATATTCAGGTTCTAAAGGGGTGTTAAGGGGGTAGGCCTGCATTTCATTGAATAGCAATATCCCCCGATTGGTCTCATTGGGGGATGCGATACTCGGCATATAAACTCATCATTAAAAATAAGAAGACATGTGTCCGAGGATTTTTCGATGTGGTGTATATTATGAGGTGAAAGGGAAGAAAAGTGGGGGTTGAAGGATTCCTAATGGAGCGTGTATCTCTTAAACGACATAGGCGAGGAGTTTGAAACTCAGCGGAAAAAAATCAGCATAAAACATAAGTAAATAGGTGTTTGGCCGTTTTTTTCTTTCTTTTAGAAAACCAATTTAAGGGGCCCATGAGGAGGGGTGAAATTCTGGGGGAAAAAACAGGAAAGAAAGTGTCCTAACAGATTGACTGACTGACTCACTCATTAAACTCAGGGGGGAAAACTGCTTAAAAATAAGTAAATAGCTGTTCGACAGGTTTTTTTTTTTCATAAATCAAATTTAAGGGGTTCATGGGGAGGGGTGAAATTATGAAAAAAGAAAATTGAAAGAAAATGTCCTGACTCACTCATTCACTCACCAAAATGGAATGAAATTTGGTATGCAGCTTCCTCAAGGGTCGCAAACGCCAACTAAGGAAGGATTTTTGGATATTCAGGTTCTAAAGGGGTGTTAAAGGGGTAAACCTGCATTTCATTGAATAGCAATATCCCCCGATTGGTTTCATTGGGGGATGTGATACTCGGCATATAAACTCATCATTAAAAATAAGAAGACACGTGTCTGACGGTTTTTCGATGTGGTGTATATTATGAGGTGAAAGGGGTGAAAAGTGGGGGTTGAAGGATTCCTAACGGAGCGTGTATCTCTTAAACGACATAAGCGAGGAGTTTGAAACTCAGCGAAAAAAATCAGCATAAAAATAAGTATATAGGTGTTTGTCCGTTTTTTTTTCATAAATCTAATTAAAGGGGCCCATGGGGAGGGGTGAAATTCGGGGAGGGGGGGGGGGAAGGTAATATGTAAAATTATACATAGCCTATGTTGTAGACAATAACACATTACATCTTTTTTGTCTCATGCTATTTCATCATACGGTGAATACTTAGGGAGTTATTAATAATTTTGTACTTTTTGGCCGGAATTTTCAAAGTCCCAGAAATGACATAAAAATTGATTCGAATGAAATTTCAAAAAATAGTTTTCTAATACTTTTATTATATTTTTCACGTCTTTTAGGGTCCGAAACCAACATGATATTTTGATGTTTTTTTTTTCGTCCCTTGCATTTTTGGTTTCAGGTGATAGAATTATTTTCTACTAGGACCCATGCTTATATATTACTAGCTGAAGTACCCGTGCTTCGCTACGCGTCATAAATAAAATAAAATGTGGAGGTGACTGTTAAAACAGGGGATAGGCGAGGTGCTGCGCAGAGGGAGATTAAGGAAGGAACATTTTGTCCAACTACACCGCTCGGCGTTGACCGTGTTTTATAGCACGAATTTAGGTTTTACTCGCTAACCGTTGGATATACCTCTCGGATAGAAAATGTAATTTTAAACCTCGTACATGCAATCAAAAGTTTGCTATTTCTTTGCGTTCTCTTTTTATTTGAAATGGAAATATGAAAGCTTGAAACCAAAGGGTGTAGTGGCGTCACTAAAATGGTCGCCATCTTTAAATAGTGCAAAGTATTGAAATCAAAAGTAGCCTATATGTTAACCAGGTAAATCAGCTACTTCCATGCAAAATTCATGTAAATCCGACCAGTGGTACTTGCGTGTTTGAGTAATACACAGACACACACCATTTTATTTTTAGCCTCGTTTCGCTCGCGTCATAGTCGTGTCATATTGTTATTCAATGAAAAGCAGGCTTAACCGCGTTAACACCCCTTTAGAACCTGAATATCCAAAAATCCCTCCTTAGGAGACGTTTTCGACACACAACAAACATATCCCCAAAATATAATTCTTCTAACTTTAATAGTTTTGGTTGGTCGATGAGAGTGAACATCCAAAAATCCTTCCTTAGTGGACGTTTTTCTTCCAGAATTTCACCCCTCCCCATAGGCTCCTTAAATTGGATTTATGAAAAAACGGTCGAACCCCTATTTATTTTAATTATTTATTTATTCATTTATTTATTTATTTTTAAGCTGATTGATTTCCTCCGAGTTTCAAAACTCCTCGCCTATGTCGTTTAAGAGATACACGCTCCGTTAGGAATCTTTCAACCCCCACTTTTCATCCCTTTCACCTCATAATATACACCACATCGAAAAACCATTAGACATGTTTCAGCTTATTTTTAATGATTAGTATATATGCCAAGTATCACATCCCCAAATGAAACAACCCGTGAGATATTGTTATTCAATGAAATGCACGTTTACCCCCTTAACACCTCTTTAGAACCTGAATATCCAAAACTATTTCCTTAGTGGACGTTATCGACATACAACGAACATATCCCCAAAATTTCATGTTTCTAACTTCAATAATTTGGCTGGGCGATGATGAGTGAGTGAGTCTGTCAGGACATTTTCTTTCATTTATTTTTGAGAATTTTACCCCTCCCCTTGAACCCCTTAAATTGGATTTATGAATAAAACGGTCGAACAACTATTTACTTATTTTAAGCTGATTTTCCCCCTGAGTTTGATGAGTGAGTAAGTGAGTCAATCAGTTAGGGCACTTTCCTCTTTTTTTCCACAGAATTTCACCCTCCCCATGGGCCCCCTAAATTGGATTTATGAAGAAACGGTCGAACACTTATTTACTTATTTTTAAGCTGCTTTTTCAGCTGAATTTCAAACTTATCGCCTATGTTGAATAAGAGACACAGTACATGCTCCGTTAAGAATCCTTCAACCCCAATTTTCACCCCCTTCACCTCATAATATACACCGAATCGATAAACCCTTAGACATATGTCTGCTTATTTTGAATGATTAGTTTATATGCCGAATATCACATCCCCAAATGAAACAACTCGTGAGATATTGTTATTCAATGAAATGCAATTTTAACCCCCTTAACACCCCTGCAGAACATGAATATCCAAAAATCCATCCACAGTGGACTTTTTCGACATACAACGAACATATCACCAAAATTTCAAGTTTCTAACTGCAATAGGTTTGCTGGGGGATGATGAGTGAATATCCAAAAATCCTTCCTTAGTGGACTTCTTTCCCCAGAATTTCACCCCTCCCCATGGACCCCTTAAATTGGATTTATGAAAAAACGATCGAACACTTATTTACTACTTCTTCAAGCCGATTTTTCTCCCTGAGATTCATACTTTTTGCCTCTGTCTTTTAAGAGATACTTGCTCCGTTAGGAATCCTTCAACCCCCACTTTTCACACATACACCTCATAATATACACCACATCGAAAAACCCTCAGACATGTGTCTTCTTATTCTTAATGATGAGTTTATATGCCGAGTATCCCATCCCCAAGGAAACCAATCGGGAGATATTGTTATTCAATTAAATGCAAGTCTACCCCCTTAACACCCCTTTAGAACCTGAATATCCAAAAATCCTTCCTTAGTGGACGTTTTCGACATACAACGAACATAGCCCCAAAATGTCATGTTTCTAACTTCAATAATTTTGGCTGGACGATGATGAGTGAGTAAGTCAGGACATTTTCTTTCATTTATTTTTCAGAATTTCTCCCCTCTCATGAACCCCTTAAATTGGATTTATGAAAAAAAAAACGGTCGAACACCTATTTACTTATTTTTGAGCTGTTCTTCACCCCTAAGTTTGATGAGTGAGTGAGTTAGGACACTTTCTTTCCTGGTTTTCCCCCAGAATTTCACACCTCTCCGGCCCCCTTAAATTGAGTTTATGAAAAAACGGTCGAACACCTATTTACTTATATTTTAAGCTGTTTTTTCCCGCCAAATTTCCAACTTCTCGCCTATGTCGTTTAAGAGATACATGCTCCGTTAAGAATCACTCAACCCCCAATTTTCAGCCCTTTCACATCATAATATACACCACATCGATAAACCCTTAGACATATGTCTAATTATTTTTAATGATTAGTTTATATACTGAATATCACATCCCCAAATGAAACAACTCATGAGATATCGTTATTCAATGAAATGCACGTTTACCCCCCTTAACACCTCTTTAAAACCCGAATAAACAAAAATCATTTATCAGTTGACGTTTTCGACATACAGCGAACATATTCCCAAAATTTCATGTTTCCAACTTTAATAGTTTTCGCTGGGCGTGATGAGCGTGTGAGTCAGACAGGACATTTTCTATCAATTATTTTTGCCAGAAATTCACCCCTCCCTATGGGCCCCTTAAATTGGATTGATGAGAAAACGTTTGAACACCTATTAACTTATTTTTTAAGCTTTTTTTTCCCAGAATTTCACCCCACCCCATTGGCACCTTAAATTAATTTATGAAAAGAACGGTCGAACACCGATTGACATATTTTTTAAGCTGAATTTTTTTTCTCTGAGTTTCAAATTTATCGCCAATGTCGTTTAAGAGATCGGCCTACACGCTCCGTTAGGAATCCTTCAACCCCCACTTTTCACCCCTTTCACCTCATAATAATACACCACTTCGTAAACCCTTAGACACATGTCTGCTTATTTTTAATGATTAGTTTATATGCCGAGTATCACATCCACAAATGAAACCACTCGTGAGATATTGTTATTCAATGAAATGCAGATTTAACCCCCTCAAGACCCCTTTAGAACCTGAATATCCAAAAATCCTCCCTATGTGTACGGTTTAGACATACAACGAACATATCTCCAAAATGCCATGTTTCCAACTTCAATATTTATGGCTGGGCGATGATGAGTGAGTGAGACAGGACATTTTCTTTCATTTTTTTCCTTCATAATTTCACCCCTCCTGATGAACCCCTTAAATTTGATTTATCAAAAAAACTGTCGAACACATTTTAAGCAGTTTTCCTTTCCCCCCTAAGTTTGAAGAATGAGTCAATCGGTTAGGACACTTTCTATCCTGTTTTTTTCCCCAGAATTTCACCCCTCCCCATGGGCCCCTTAAATTGGATTTATGGAAAAACGGTCGAACGCCTATTTACTTAATTTTTAAGCTGATTTTTTTCCGCTGAGTTTCAAACTCCTCGCCTATGTCGTTAAAGAGATACACGCTCGGTTAGGAATTCTTAAACCCCTACCCTTCACCCCTTTCACCTCATAACATACACCACATCGAAAAACCCTCAGACACGTGTCTTCTTATTTTTTAATGATGAGTTTATATGCTGTGTATCACATCCCCCAATGAAACCAATCGGGAGATATTGTTATTCAATGAAATTCAGGTTTAACCCCCTTAAGACCCCTTCAGGACCTGAATATCCGAAAATCCTCCCATAGTAGACGGTTTTGACACACAATGAACATATCCCCAAACTGTCATGTTTCTAACTTCAATAATTTTGGCTGAACGATGATGAGTGAGTGAGTGAGTGAGTCATTACATTTTCTTCCAATTTCCTTTTTTCAGAATTTCACCCTTCCCCATGAACCCCTTAAATTTGATTTATGAAAAAAAAACTGTCGAACAGCTATTTACTTACTTTAAAGCAGTTTCCCCCCCCCCTGAGTTTGATGAGTGAGTCAGTCAGTCAATCAGTTAGGACACCTTCTTTCCTGTTCCCCCCACCCCCCAGAATTTCTCCCCTCCCCATGGGCCCCTTAAATTGGATTTATGAAAAAACGGTCAAACACCTATTTACTTATTTTTATGCTGATTTTTTTCCTCTGAGTTTCAAACTCCTCGCCTATGTCGTTTGAGAGATACACGCTCCGTTATGAATCTTTCAACCCCCATTTTCACCCCTTTCACTTCATAATATACACCACATCGAAAAACCCTTAGACACGTGTCTTCTTATTTTTAATGATGAGTTTATATGCCGACTATCACATCCCCCAATGAAACCAATCAGGAGATATTGCTATTCAATGAAATGCAGTTCTACCCCCTTAACACTCCTTTAGAACCTGAATATCCAAAAATCCTTTCTTAGTGGGCGTTTGCGGCCCGTGAGGAAGCTGCATACCAAATTTCATTCCAATCCGTTCGGTGGTTTCTGAGATTTCGTGATGAATGAATGAGTGAGTGAGTGAGTGAGTGGTATTTAACAAACTAATATATAGTAGATAGTGTCAAATCTTTGTTATGCTATTCTCGGTTGACAGTGCTGTGTGAGCAGTTGAGTAACTAACGGGATTTCAAGTAAAGAACCTCATTTTCTATACCTGTAGTGGCGAGCGCAACTCTCTTCCAGTCGGCCGTGTCTCGACTTGAGCTATGTTGCCATGGAAACGTCCTGCCTTGCCATTCCTTCACGAGTTAATTTTATGATTTTGATTAGCTTGTGCTTGAGTGCAAATGGGCCGAAATCAGAAGAATGAGAAAGAATATCGAAAATGCATGTAGCCAGCGGTTCCTTCTAGGTCCTAAACTCTGTGTATGCAAAATTTGGTTGAGATTGGTGGAACGGTGCAGATTTGTATACGAAACAGACCCACCCACAAACCCACATACATACAGACTTTCACTTTTATATATTACTAGCAGGTACCCGCGGCTTCGCTCGCGTCATAGTTGTGTCATATTTTTATTCAATGAAATGCAGGTTTAACCCCGTTAACACCCTTTTAGAACCTGAATATCCAAAAATCCCTCCTTAGTGGACGTTTTCGACACACAACAAACATATCCCCAAAATATCATTCTTCTAACTTTAATAGTTTTGATTGGTCGATGAGAGTGAATATCCAAAAATCCCTCCATAGTGGACTTTTTCTTCCAGAATTTCAACCCTCCCCATGGGCCCCTTAAATTGGATTCATGAAAAAAAAACGATCGACCACCTTTTTACTTATTTTTCAAGCTGATTCTTCCCCCTGAGTTTCATACTTTATGCCTCTGTCTTTTAAGAGATACTTGCTCCGTTAGGAATCCTTCAACCCCCACTTTTCACACATACACCTCATAATATACAGTTCATCGAAAAACCCTCAGACATGTGTCTTCTTATTCTTAATGATGAGTTTATATGCCGAGTATCGCATCCCCCAAGGAAACCAATCGGGAGATATTGCTATTCAATTAAATTCAGGTCTACCCCCATAACACCCCTTTAGAACCTGAATATCCAAAAATCCTCCCTTGGTGGACGTTTTCGACATACAACGAACACAACCCCAAAATTTCATGTTTCTAACTTCAATAATTTTGGCTGGGCGATGATGAGTGAGTAAGTCAGGACATTTTCTTTCATTTATTTTTCAGAATTTCACCCCTCTCATGAATCCCTTATATTGGATTTATGATTTAAAAAACGGTCGAAGACCTATTTACTTCTTTTTAAGCTGTTCTTCCCCCCTGAGTTTGATGAGTGAGTGAGTTAATCAGTTAGAACACTATCTTTCCTGTTTTTTCCCCCCAGAATTTCACCCCTCTCCAAGGGCCCCTTAAATTGGATTTATGAAAAAAAGGTTGAACACCTATTTACTTATATTTTAAGCTATTTTTTCCCGCTGAATGTCAAACTTCTCGCCTATGTCGTTTAAGAGATACATGCTCCGTTAAATATCCTTCAACCCCCAATTTTCACCCCTTTCACCTCATAATATACACCACATCGTTAAACCCTTAGACATATGTCTGCTTAATTTTAATGATTAGTTTATATGCCGAATATCACATCCCCAAAGAAACAACTCGTGAGATATCGTTAATGAATGAAATACACGTTTACCCCCTTAACACCTCTTAAGAACCCGAATAAACAAAATTCCTTCATTAGTTGACGTTTGCGACATAGAGCGAAAATATTCCCAAATTTTAATTTTTCCTACTTCAATAGTTTTCGCTGGGCGATGATGAGTGAGTGAGTGATTCAGGTCATTTTCTTTCAATTATTTTACCTGAATTTTACGCCCTCCCCATGAGCCCCTTAAATTGGATTTATGAAGAATCACTCGAACACTTATTAACTTATATTTGAAGCTGTCTTTTTCCCCTGAGTTTGATGAGTGAGTGAGTTAATCAGTCAGTCAGGACACTTTCTCTCCTTTTTTTTTCTCTAGAATTTCACCCCACCCCATTGGCCCCTTAAATTGAATTTATGAAAAAACGGTCGAACACCGATGTACTTATTTTTAAGCTGTTTTTTTTCGCTGAGTTTCAAACTTCTCGCGTATGTCGTTGAAGAGATACACGCTCCGTTAGGAATCCTTCAACCCTCACTTTTCACCCCCTTTCACCTTATAATATACACCACATCGAAAAACCCATAGACACATGTCTGCTTATTTTTAATGATTAGTTTATATGCCGAGTATCACATCCACAAATGCAACCACTCACGAGATATTGTTATTCAATAAAATGCAGGTTTAACCCCATTAAGACACCTTTAGAACCTGAATATCCGAAAATCCTCCCTTAGTGTACGGTTTTGACATACAACGAACATATCCCAAAAATGTCATGTTTCTAACTTCAATAATTTTGGCTGGACGATGATGAGTTAGTGAGTGAGTGAGTGAGTGAGTCAGGACATTTTCATTCATTTTTTTTTCCAGAATTTGTCCTCTCACAATGAACCCCTTAAATTTGATTTATGAAAAATAAACTGTCAAACACTTATTTACTTATATTTAAGCAGTTTTCTCTCCCTGAGTTTGAAGAGTGAGTGAGAGAGTCAATCAGTTAGGACACTTTCATTCCGGTCCCCCCCAGAATTTCACCCCTCCCCATGAGCCCCGTAAATTGAATTTAGGAAAAAAAACGATCGAACATCTATTTACTTATCTTTTAAGCTGATTTTTCCGCTGAGTTTCAAACTCCTCGCCTATGTCGTTTAAGAGATACACGCTCCGTTAGGAATCATTCAACCCCCACTTTTCACCCCTTTCACCTCATAATATACACCACATCGAAAAACCCTCAGACACATGTCTTCTTATTTTTTATGTGTTCATATGCCGAGTAACACTTCCCCCAATGAAACCAATCGGGAGTTATTGTTGTTCAATGAAATGCAAGTTTAACCCCCTTAAGACCCCCTGAATATCCGAAAAGCCTCCCTTAGTGGATGGTTCCGACATACAATGATCATATTCCCCGAAATGGCATGTGTCTAACTTCAATAATTTTGGCTGGGCGATGGTGAGTGAGTCAGGACTTTTTCTCTCAATTTCCTTTTTTCAGAATTTCACCCCTCCCCAAGAACCCCTTAAATTGGGTTTATGAAAAAGACTGTCGAACACCTATTTACTTATTTTTAAGCAGTTTTTTCCCCTGAGTTTGATGAGTCAATCAGTTTGGACACTTTCTTTCCTGTTTTTCTCCCCCAGAATTTCACCCCTCCCTATTGGCCCCTTAAATAGGATTTATGAAAAAACGGTCAAACACCTATTTACTTATTTTTAAGCTGATTTTTTTCCACTGAGTATCAAACTTCTCGCCTATGTCGTTTAGGAGATACACGCTCCGTTAGGAATCCTTCAACCCTCACTTTTCACCCCTTTCACCTTATAATATACACCACATCGAAAAACCCATAGACACATGTCTGCTTATTTTTAATGATTAGTTTATATGCCGAGTATCACATCCACAAATGCAACCACTCACGAGATATTTTTATTCAATAAAATGCAGGTTTAACCCCATTAAGACACCTTTAGAACCTGAATATCCGAAAATCCTCCCTTAGTGTACGGTTTTGACATACAACGAACATATCCCAAAAATGTCATGTTTCTAACTTCAATAATTTTGGCTGGACGATGATGAGTGAGTGAGTGAGTGAGTGAGTGAGTCAGGACATTTTCATTCATTTTTTTTTTCCAGAATTTGTCCTCTCACAATGAACCCCTTAAATTTGATTTATGAAAAATAAACTGTCAAACACTTATTTACTTATATTTAAGCAGTTTTCTCTCCCTGAGTTTGAAGAGTGAGTGAGAGAGTCAATCAGTTAGGACACTTTCTTTCCGGTCCCCCCCAGAATTTCACCCCTCCCCATGAGCCCCGTAAATTGAATTTAGGAAAAAAAAACGATCGAACATCTATTTACTTATCTTTTAAGCTGATTTTTTCCGCTGAGTTTCAAACTCCTCGCCTATGTCGTTTAAGAGATACACGCTCCGTTAGGAATCATTCAACCCCCACTTTTCACCCCTTTCACCTCATAATATACACCACATCGAAAAACCCTCAGACACATGTCTTCTTATTTTTTATGTGTTCATATGCCGAGTAACACTTCCCCCAATGAAACCAATCGGGAGTTATTGTTATTCAATGAAATGCAAGTTTAACCCCCTTAAGACCCCCTGAATATCCGAAAATCCTCCCGTAGTGGATGGTTCCGACATACAATGATCATATTCCCCGAAATGTCATGTGTCTAACTTCAATAATTTTGGCTGGGCGATGGTGAGTGAGTCAGGACTTTTTCTCTCAATTTCCTTTTTTCAGAATTTCACCCCTCCCCAAGAACCCCTTAAATTGGGTTTATGAAAAAGACTGTCGAACACCTATTTACTTATTTTTAAGCAGTTTTTTTCCCCTGAGTTTGATGAGTCAATCAGTTTGGACACTTTCTTTCCTGTTTTTCTCCCCCAGAATTTCACCCCTCCCTATTGGCCCCTTAAATAGGATTTATGAAAAAAACGGTCAAACACCTATTTACTTATTTTTTAAGCTGATTTTTTTCCACTGAGTATCAAACTTCTCGCCTATGTCGTTTAAGAGATACACGCTCCGTTAGGAATCCTTCAACCCCCACTTTTCACCCCTTTCACCCCATAATATACTTCACATCGAAAAACCCTCAGGCACGTGTCTTCTTATTTTTAATTATGAGTGTATTTGCCGAGTATCACATCTCCCAATGAAACCAATCGGGAGATATTGTTATTCAATGAAATGCAGGTCTATCCCCTTAACACCCCTTTAGAACCTGAATATCCTAAAATCCTTCCTTAGTGCGCGTTTTCGACTTACCACGAACATATCCCCAAAATTTCATGATTCTAACTTCAATAGTTTTGGCTGGGCGATGATGAGTCAGTCAGTCAGTCAGTCAGTCAGGACACTTGTTTTTATATAAAGCTCAAATACCACTCACTGATTCATTCATCACAAAATCTAAGAAACCACCGAACGGATTGGAATGAAATTTAGCATGCCGCTTCCTCAAGGGCCGCAAACGCGTACTAAGAAAGGATTTTTGGATATTCAGGTTCTAAAGGGTTGTTAAGGGGGGTAGAACTGCATTTCATTGAATAGCAATATCCCCCGATTGGTTTCATTGGGGGTTGTGATACTCGGCATATAAACTCATCATTAAAAATAAGAAGACACGTGTCCGAGGGTTTTTCGATGTGGTGTATATTATGAGGTGAAAAGGGTGAAAAGTGGGGGTTGAAGGATTCCTAACGGAGCGTGTACCTCTTAAACGACATAAGCGAGGAGTTTGAAACTCAGCGAAAAAAAAAATCAGCATAAAAATAAGTATATAGGTGTTTGTCCGTTTTTTTTCATAAATCTAATTTAAGGGGCCCATGGGGAGGGGTGAAATTCTGGGGGGGGAGAAAAGGTAATATGTAAAATTATACATGGCCTATGTTGTAGACAATAACACATTACATCTTTTTTGTCTCATGCTATTTCATCATACGACGAATACTTAGGGAGTTATTAATGATTTTGTACTTTTTGGCCGGAATTTTCTAAGTCCCAGGAATGACATAAAAATTGATTCGAATGAAATTTCAAAAAATATCTTTTATAATACTTGTATTATATTTTTCACGTCTTTTAGGGTCCGAAACCAACATGATATTTTGATGGTTTTTTTCGTCCCATGAATTTTTGGTTTCAGGTGATAGAATTATTTTCCACTAGGACCCATGCTTATCTATCTATATAACTAATGTTAGATCGGGATTCCAAATGTTATTGCGGGCGAAGCCGCGGGTAACAGCTAGTATATATATATAAGATATAAAGCTCAAATACCACTCATTCATTCATCACGAAATCTCAGAAACCACCGAACGGATTGGAATGAAATTTGGTTTGCAGCTTCCTCAAGGGCCGCAAACGCCCACTAAGAAAGGATTTTTCGATATTCAGGTTCTAAAGGGGTGTTAAGGGGGTAGACCTGCATTTCCGGATTGGTTTCATTGGGGGATGTGATACTCGGCATATAAGCTCATCATTAAAAATAAGAAGACACGTGTCTGAGGGTTTTTCGATGTTGTGTATATTATGAGGTGAAAGAGGTGAAAAGTGGAGGTTGAAGGATTCCTAACAGAGCGTGTATCTGTTAAACGACATAGGCGAGGAGTTTGAAACTCGGAGAAATCAATCAGCTTAAAAATAAATAAATAAAATAAATAGGTGTTCGACCGTTTTTTCATAAATCCAATATAAGGGGCCTATGGGGAGGGGTGAAATTCTGGGAGAAAAACGCCCACTAAGTAAGGATTTTTGGATGTTCACGCTCATCGACCAAACAAAATATTAAAGTTAGAAGAATTATATTTTGGGGATTTCTTTGTTGTGTGTCGAAAACGTCCACTAAGGAGGGTTTTTGGATATTCAGGTTCTAAAGGGGTGTTAACGGGGTTAAACCTGCAATACATTGAATAACAATATGACATGACTATGTAGAAATAAATGAATGTTTGTATAATCAATTTTCAAAGTTTTCTTTTTTGGGTGCTTCTGACTGTTTTTTTTTTTACGTTTGCAAGCAAAAAGTGAATTGTCCGTCCTACTGTATATCTTTCTTTACGCCTATAACTCGTGTTTGGTTGGTTGGAGCATTTTAAAATTAGGTATGGTATCCAACAAAGGTTATCATAAAAGTGTAGCTTTAGGGGACCAATTTTCAAAATATATGCCAAAATAGGTAAAATATAACAATTATCCTAAAAGGACGACCAAAGATTATTTTGAACCCCCCCCCCCCCCAATATAAGACATAAAGCTCGGTAGTCTATAAAGCGTCTCCGGAAACCTTGTGGTGAAACACTCCTAACTTCAGAGCGCAGCACCTCATATGCGGCTGCCGATCTGGACCAACGACCTAGACTCGGCTACAATCACACAAGTTAAAATGGCAGTATCGACGAGGCCATGACATAAGAAAAACAGTTGTTATCTCTGGGTAACCAGAGAGATAATAAAAACAAACGAGAGTACCAAGAAAGAGTTCGATGTTATGCTCCTTGAAGGAACAGCACGACGCTCTGAAAGCCCTTGGTCATCACCATTCCACCTGGTTCTAAAAAAAAGACGAAGGATGGCGACCCTTTGGCGATTATCGTGAATTTAAGTCAAGAACCATTCCTGACGGGTACCCACCCCGCCAGATCCTCGATTTAAATTACCAACTTCGCAGATGTAACACATTCTCTGTCAACACGGAGGAAATAACAGAAGATGCCTTCGCTGCGCTACCTAGTGCAAGTTGCTGAAGCCAAACGGCACGCCCACTTTGGGTAGCAAGAAAATGGCTGTTCCTATGCTGAAAGCCGTAAACCACTCCAACTAGTCTTGGATTTTAGTGACATAAAACTACAATGACACGTCAAGATTTTTTCTTGGATAGGCAGAATACACTCTGTACATCACCGTAGGCTACTTGGTACAAATAAGCTGCGTTATCGTTTTAAAAGCCAATTCAATTAGAAATATGAGAGCACCTTTGCAAGGCTAGTTTTGAAAGAAAGACGCGGCAAAACGTAATAATACGCTAAAACTGATAAAATTAAATACAGGTGTCTGAAGCTGGGGCGGTTCGAGTGGGGGAGGGGGGTTGGGGGAGGGGGGTTGGGGTGGGGGGTTGGGGGGGGTCTCACCCCCCTCAGGTATTTTCTCAGTCGTAAAATACGACATCAGTCGGCAGTCGGCAAATCCTGAAGAATCCGTGACATTTCTCAAAACAGCATTTAAAAAGCAAAACGGGGCATGGCCATATACGATTTGGTCCGATTTAAAAATAAATAAAAAATATTATACTGACAGTCGGCACAAACGGACGCTGCAATAATTCTATACAGCCAGGCAATAGCCCAGTGTGACAAGGGAAAGAGTCAGCAAAATAACCATTTTAAAAGTTTCACTTCCAGTCCTCGGTGCACCGGCTGCCACTTGCCATTTCGTTTCTTTGTATGGAAACTGAAGGAAGAAAGAAAGAAAGAAAGAAAGAAAGAAAGAATGACATATGAGCAATATGGGACCAGAGACAAGGGATGAACTCATCGGCACGTTCCTGGGTGTGTGTAACGTCCCGCGTTCATTATGCAGAGCGACTCAGCTACACAGCGAAGCTAGCCCAGCATCTGTGCCATGTGGTTAGACAAAAGGTGTTGGTGAGCGCATTGATAACTTCAGGTCAAGCCAACTCATTGAGATGTTGTCGGAGGAATGTTATGACCTGCTACCGCTTGTCCCGGCGCGTCCTTAGATATCCGCGCTATTGTGACAAAATTGACAGGTTTATGGTTCCAAGGTTCCTCAAGGTGTGGGGTGCTCACTAAGGTCAGTGCAGTGGTCACCGAGACTGAGAAAAAGCAGTCGTTCCTGAACCAGCAACTTTTACAGTGATAACTAGGTGCAAATACAGTGGCAGTGGGACGTGAGTTTTCGCCGACATGGAACATTTTCACGAAGCATCGCGTACCCATCAAACGTAAGGAATAATAATACAATAGATACATGCGTATGCCATGTTTATGTTTAATGGTGTTAACAAGAAAAAAAGTGAAGAATGATCGCACACTGGAGTACGTCAGTGGCACAAACTGAAAAGTCGCGGAAAGAAGAAAAAGGGCAAATTACAAGAACACTGCTTCAGAAGCTCATCAAGCAGCGATGGCAGATTTGTGCCAGTTTGTTAATGGAAAAGACCACGAAGACGTTCGTTCTCCTTGATAAACTTTTACGGACGATCAGAATTGAGGAAGAACAAGAAAAGGAGCTCCACAAAATGTAATCCATGTACGTATTAACACAGCAAGAACCCTTTGTTGGCAAGGTTTGACTCTCCGAGGTCACGAGGATGGAATCACTCAAGATAATGGAAACTTCACGCAAATTGTAAAGTTACTTTCACGGCATAGTCCAGTCATGAATAGGTGGTTGGAAGAAGTGAATACGCGGAAGCACAACGTTACATATATGAGCAAGGACTCTCAAAATGAATTCATCCATCCACTTGGAGAGAAAACTCGTGAAATAATTGCAGAAGAGATCAAGAACGCTGGTATGTTCTCCGTTATATCAGATACTACTCACGATATGCCACATAAAGACCGCCTCTCGTTGAATATCCGATACGTCGTCGAAAAAGATGAAGAGCTCGTTCCTGTGGAGCGTCCTTTAAAAATAGACGCTGTTTAAAAAAAAGACTGGAGAGGAGTTGGCTGAAAATATATTTTAATTCAGAAGAACTTACTTCCACTCGATAAACTAGCGTTTCAATCGTACGACTTTGATACTAACATGTCTGGTATATACAACGGCACTCAAAAAAGCTATCAGAGAAGTGCAAAATAGATATTCCGTACGTTCCATGCCAAGTTCACAGGTTAAACATTTTCGTAGAGACAGCTTGTAATGCTAGCGCGCTTATCCGAGAGTTTTTTGACACTCTTGAAGCATTGTACGTTTTTCTTCGGGTAGCACGAAACGACATTCAAGCTTCCAGAAAGAGCTGGATAAAATTGAAAATTCACTTCAACTTAAGAATTTATCAAAAACAAGGTGGACTGCACGCGCCGAATCGGCGAGAGCTGTTTCTTCGTCTAATGAAGAGATAGTCACATCATTGGAAACAATGAAAACCTCATTCGATTCTGAATTTGACAGTAAAACCCGAAATTTTGCGTCAGGCTTGCACAAAAAGCTTCTAGACTTTGATTTTATCTGCGGCATATACTTTACCAAAAACATCATGTTTAAAGTTAAGAACGTAACCGAGCTTTTAGAAGCGGAGGAGCTGAATGTTGTAGACTTGATGCAGCTGATTCAGAGCGCTTTGAAGTCTTTTGAAGATATCAACGACGATGGCAAGATGAACGCTTTGATAAAGAGTGCATCGTCATTTGCGAAAAGTATGCAAGTAAATGCAGAGGAAGGCTTCTTAAAGCACCCCAGGACCCGGCGACTTGCAAAGAAGTATGACGTGCACGATGAAACGACATCAGAAATTTCTTTCCGTACATTCTACAGAAATGAGTTCCGAATACTTGTGGATGTATTTACTACAAGCGTGCAAGACAATCTCGCAAAACTAATTTCTTTGCTAGAGTCATTCCACATAATTTTCAAGATACTCGCTGACAGAAAGAACTGCACCATCGAGCGCGTCCGATCTATAAAGCAATCACACCCGAAAAAATCCTTCAAGATGAGGAACTTGTGCTGGCTGAGCTTGAAATCCTGCTTGAAGCCAGTAAACAGTGCTCATCTCCTAAATAGGTCGCAAAAGTTGTTGTTAAATTAAAGAGGATTATCCCGTTTGGTTGTCAAGTAGTTCGACTGATTTTAACATCCCCAGTGTCTTCTGCTTCTTCCGAACGGTCCTTCAACAAGTTGAAGCTCATTTTCAATCATTTGCGGACATCGATGGGTGACGACAGCTTAGACTCCCTTATGATGTTGTTTTCAACGAAAGATAAGGTCTAAGACATTGAAATTACGGAGATAGTAGAGAAGTGGTCCTTGTTAAAACATCGTAGAGTAGGGATTTAGAAAGAATAACTAGATTTCTTAAATTCTTGTAATATTTAAACACTTATTTTGTTTATTTATCAAATTTTCCTGCGATTCAAAATTCTGGAACTAATAAAATACATTTTAAATGAAAGCCGTTAATTAAGTATATTTGCCTTGTGTATTGTTTGCCGCCACTGCCGCCCCCCGACAGCAGTGGCTACGCTGGCTAAAGCGCAGCATTAGATCATGGGGCCAAGCTCTCTGCTGACTCGGTAGACGCGTGGGTTCAAGCCCCACCGTCGGCCGTCCTTGAAATGGTTTTCCGTGGTTTCCCATTTTCAACACCAGGCAAATGCTGGGACAGTACCTTCTGATAGGCCACGGCCGCTTCCTTCCACATCCTTGCCAGTTTCATTCATCCATTCCATGTCTCATCCCGACGCGCAGGTCGCCCACGGGCGTCGAATAGAGAGACCTGCATTCGACCTCCGAGGAGGTCACATGACAAAAAATACTGCCCCCCCCCCCCCCTCACCGACACCCTCTCCCCGCCCTCTCCCTCCCGTTGCTCAGTTTTCAAGCGAATAGTCGGCAATGTTAAACAGCCAGTCGGCATTTTTTAAATGATCACCCCCCCCCCCCCCACCCTAGATGTACAAGGTCGAACTGCCCCTGGTCTGAAGGTGCGAGTTATACCAAAGAAGGAACATCTTGAGAACTAATGATGCCGAACCAATTACGGTATTTACACCTAATTGATTTTAAGTTCTTATTGGTGTTGATGCATTCAAGACCAACTACAATCCTCAGACCTTAATGAAGAAAAACATGGCGGTGATGGTTGCCCTAACAATAGGTAAGATCATGTCATCGGGCTTATCACAGTTTGTGTAAGTTATTATTTTTACTCACCTAAGAGCATAAAAATATCACAAGACGAGACTAGGTTTCGAAGAAATATGCATCAATAATTTAGACTTACCTGAATTAATTTATCTATATAGTGCTGGCCTCGAATTATAGGGTTCTTCATCTTCACCCAAGGGGCAGCTACAATAGTCTCACTGTTTCTGTGGTTGAATAAGAAGCTTTTTGGCAAGTTATCACGATTTATATTTAAGTTCAGTAATTATAGATTAATATTATTTGCAAGAAATCAAACAGGTTCTGAAGTAGGAGAGAAGAAAATACCTGGTTACTGAAGTGCTGTCCCAGGACATGCAGAGTATTTGTGTACACAATCGGAATGAGAATAGTTGCCTGAAATAATCGATCTAACGCCATAGATATACAATTCAATTAAGACCTCTCATGGAATTGTCTAAAATCTCGGGTAAAACATCACACCGAATTAGTTGATTGAAATATGCAAAGAAGTCGCCCTGTGGATATCAGAACATAATTATGAAGATTACTACATACAAGGGACACGATAATATGTAACCATCTAACCTATTACACATTCGCTGTTACCGTTTGGAATAGTTGTACGCTGGAAATAGTTGATTTAGTCAAGTGCAATAGGTTGGAAAGCACCATCTCCCTCTTACGGAATTATCGCGGCACACCATCTCGCAATATAAGTAGTCTACATAATTGGCAAGGTACTCAAAACACTTAATTACACACATCGTAATAAAAAATAACTCGCAAGCTGTGAGGTGGCGTGTACACAAGGCAGGGGCGTACATACAATTGTTTTCGGAGGGGGGGGGGGGGGGGGCTGACTATCCTGGAAAATTGTGAGTATTTTCAGGGGCTTGTCACCGCAAAATACCCAGAAATGTCAACCTATATCTTAGAGCATATAACTTTGTGTAATTATTTTACATAAGATTCAAAGGTTATATAGTCTACAATTATTACGCAATACAAAAAAGTTGTAAAATACAACACAACACATAAATAAAATTTTATACTTAACGAATTTTCTATTATGATCTATGGAGTATGAATGGCAAATATCGAAATATTTGTCAATTTACTAAGCAGAAAGGTAAACAGTTTTTTTTTTACAAGTTGATCATTTATTTCTCAAAAGTACCGCACTGTGGAATTCACAGTTTTGCCTCACAAGGCTGAGTTTACCCCGTTCCAGCCCTCAGACTAAAATTAAAATTTCTTGGTAGAGCCGGGAATCGAATTCGGACCTCCGGGGTGGCAGCCAAGAATGCTAGCCACTACACCACGAAGTAGTCTAATTTCAATCGTAATATTGTTTATAACTTAGCCAATAAGTTAAGAGTAGGGTACAACCAAATTTACAATTATTTTATGATTTTATGCTCTTACCAAAGCGACACTTTTTCATTTTTATTGGCTTTTTCGGGGGGGGGGGGGCTGGAGCCCCCTCAGCACCCTGATACAAGGCAGTGTAGAACATCTGCCAGACTGGTAAGGATTTACGGAGGCACATATTGCTGAGCATTCAAGATAACGTCAACGGTTTGGTCTAGCCGTAGATGCTCATTGCGTTTTCCCTTTACGTACTTAAGTTCGACACTACTGAAGTGTACTAAGCTATTATTATATTATAATTAAGTACAAGTTTTTCGGGCTTGTAGGCCGTGGTCTAGACAGGATATCTCCCGACGTTTCACCGAAAACTGCGTCCGGCCTTATCAAGGGTTCCGCTCCTTTCCTTGGTCAGCAGTAAAGAGATATCCTGTCTGGACCACGGGCTACAAGCCCAAAAAACTTGCCGTTGGTTGACACTTATCGCTTCATGGGGCTCCATTTTGATAGCAAGTTAACGTGGCAGCCCCATATACGGCAATTAAAAATGACATGTCTCAGGAAACTGAACATGCTCAGGTTTCTTAGTGGCACTACGTGTGGGGGGCTGACCGTGCGGTGCTGCTACGGTTCTACCAAGCCCTCGTCCTGTCCCGGCTAGACTATGGTTCTGCGGCATACGGTTCAGCAAGGCCGGCAACCTTGAAAATGCTGGACAGTATCCACCATAGTGGCGTTAGGCTGGCTACCGGTGCCTTCCGGACCAGCCCGATACCCAGCCTACTCGCCGAATCGGGTGCTCCACCTTTAAATTATAGATGCCAACATATGCTTTTAGCATATGCTGCCAATTTGCGTCAAATGGCGCAACACCCGAACTATCAAGCTCTCTTCGGTACCCAAAACCACCAGGGGTACGCCAACCGGCCTCGTGCCACTCGGCCGGTTGGTATTAGACTTGATAGCTCGTGTACTGAAATAGGAGTGGCTGTGGGTACCTGTATGATCCGGACATCTAGCGAGGTGCCTCCGTGGCAAGTCCCGCGTCCGGAAATTCGGTTAGATCTTCACCGAGGTCCTAAGGTGAACACGGATGCCTCCGTTTACCGGAGGCAGTTCCACAGCATAGTTCACCAATTTCCGGACGCTGGCATTCTCTACACGGATGGTTCGAAGGTAGACGAGAAAGTGGGTTGTGCTTACGTTATTGATGGTGCAAATACTAAGATCTCTTTGCCTGAGGCCTGTAGTGTGTTTACTGCGGAGCTCGTTGCCATCTATGAAGCTCTGCAGTTTGCACTACAGGATGCACGAATCCACTTTCTCGTCTGTACCGACTCTTTGAGTTCGTTGCAGTCAATTGCTACATGTTTCCCGCAACACCCCCTAGTTCAGCGAATCCACGACCTACTAGCCTGGCTGTGCCACGCTGACACTCGAATCACCTTTCTGTGGCTTCCAAGCCACATGGGAATTGCGGGAAATGAGTTAGCTGATCAAGCTGCAAGAGAGGCGGTATCACTACCACCTCGACCAATGGAGGTACCTGCTAGAGATATTCGCTCTCAGTTACGCCTACAAGTTCTGGCTTTTTGGGAGAGTCAGTGGCTAGCTGACCCACTGCCCAGTAAACTGAGAGCGATCAAGGGAACTACTCGCGTGTGGCGGAGCTGTTTCCGGTCACGGAGAGAGTCCGTCATTTTGTGTAGGCTAAGGATAGGTCATACATGATCCACCCACTCGTACCTAGTGAGAAGGGAAGACCCCCCACTTTGTACCTGTGGAGCATTTTTCACCGTTGCCCACATTTTAACCGAGTGTGTGGATCTTGCTGACTTACGGTACGAAAAAACCTTTGTTTGCAGACGACACTCAAACTTATATTAGCTGATGACGCGGTGGCTGCTGATCGCGTTATCCGCTTTATAAGTGAGAGTGGGTTAGGGCCAGCAATCTAAATTTTCCAGTGTACATTGACTCAACGACTTGTTCGTTTGAACTGAATTTTTGTTTTTCCGTAATTTTTGTTTATAATCTAATTATTAGTTTTATTTAATTTTTGTTTTATTTATTTTCGGTCTTTTGAAATTTAGGTGTGCACCTCTAAATGTTAAATTCCATTCCTAATTTGTATACTTTAATCTGTGTTATGAGGGGCAGATGACCTCGTAGTTCCTCCCCTTAAAACGACAATAACTAACTAACTAACTAACTAACTAACTAGAGGAAACATATTTCTCCCGTTAAGGGGACTACTGTGTTCAATGCATTTTAAAAATGCAGGTTATGATGAAACGCAACTTTTCAAAATAAAGTTGATGCCTACGGAAAAGCTACAAGGTCCAAAATTGAAGCCAGGGGCTGTTCCTTCAATAAGATGCCCGGCGCCGACAGATGGATATACTTCTCATGCATGAACGCCAATTCATACGCAAGCCGCTTCACAAAGTACACTGTGGGAGTACTCGTCAGGAACTGAATAGAGCAGGACGGAAAGGTAACTTATGAGACTAAAAGACGAAGGGAGTTTCATGACACAGTGCTAAGAAAAAGTGACAACGGTAAAGATGTACACGACGTACAGAATGTGTGAATGAAAATATGTTACCAGATAGTCACGTATGTAGATTAGAAATACAGTGCGAGTTAGGTAGTGAAATTGCTTGAAAATACTTAGACGTTGCAACTTCCGGCCCAGCCCTGAACAGTGACGTAATGGTATAACAATTGAAGGACAGTTTCTATGAGCCAGGTGAAAGTGACAGTGAAATTGATATTAGTGATACTGATAACGAACACACTTAGGACGATGTACATATTACAGGTTCATTTTTCTGTGTTGCGTGGACAAGTTTACTCCACTATACGATACTTGTAATCAAGAAAGAACTAAGGTTATTGATGTTTGAAAAGCAGTGCCAAACCCATTTAGTTTGCCGGAGATGGCCAGTACGATTCTCCCGGCATTTCAGCCAAATATTTAGTGTGTTCGCTCATGGATATAAAAACAGGCCGTATAGCTTATTTGGAACTTGTTCAGAAAGTGATGGTGACAGGTGATCTTGAAAAAGATTGTACAGGAAGAACATTGTAATATAGAACTCTCTCTTTACGATTGGACACAAAGGAGTAAGGTATTTACTGAGAACGCAGTATCCCGATATCGAACATGAATTTGACATTTGGCACATATCAAAAAGTTTAATGAAAAAGATGAGAGCACTCGATAAAAAGCATCCAGAAATTCAGACGTGGAAGGCCAGTATAAATAATCATTAATGGCGGGCAGCACAAACATGTAAGGAAAACAGATCTGTGTTAATTAACTTATTGCTAAATTTACGTCAATTTTACACCACGTAAAAAATGACCGTAAGTGGTTATTAAACGGTGAATGGAAATACTGTGAGCACGATATGTTAACAGAGGAAGAAGAGAGAAAGAAAAGTGGATTAAAGGAAATTCAAGTGCATACGAAGCCATGAAGAAAATAATTACAGATAAATCTTTCTAAAAGATGTGGAACATATAAGACACTACGTTCACACCGGAAGTTATCACATCTTCGTTTGAAATACGCTCCTAAAAGAGCTCATTTCTCGTATAGCGGCTTAAAGCTCAAGTCATTGATTACTGCACTGGACTATAATTGGAACATCAATAAATTGAAAGTCGGCACCAGTCAAAATCAACAGGAGCCTGGGTGATAAAACAGAAATACGAAGCATCAAACGATGGATGGAAGAAGGCAATAATGAACAAATTTAACCTCTTACAAACTGACTATAGTAGAGCTTCACTTCAAACTGAAGCAATGGATCTGTCACTGCCTAAGAACATCGCTCCAATACCTCGACTTTAGTTAGTTAGTTAGTTATTGTTGTTTTAAGGGGCGGAACTACGAGGTCATCTGCCCCTACACCTCGACTTTCCAGTCGACCTGATGAAGTAGTACTTCTCACGATTTCACATGCAACAATAAATGAGGTACCGTACTGCAAATCAAAATAATAAGTCTATATTTATCGTACATTTAACGATCTTAGGACACTCGTACATAATTCTACTGTTCTAATTTACGGGGGTCGTGGTGGCGCAGTGGTTAAGCTGTTGGCCTCTTACCAAGGTGGACTGGGTTTCATCCGCTGTCAATGCATGTGAGATTTTCGAAGTGAAATGCCATGTCCTGTGGTTCGGATTCTACGTAAAAAGGAGGTCCCGTGGCTCATAATCACAAGATTCACGGTCACGTAAAACTACAATCGTCCTTCCTTTGTTTACAGTTAGAAGCCCACATTGGTGCCACCGGGTTCCAGAAATGTGTTCCTTATGATGTTGACACACATGATAGTACGACAATTCTGTTATGTTTACCAATCGCAGTCCATGAGTTTATCCAGGAAGTGAACTGTTTGTAACAAACAAATCGCCAAGTTCTATGTGATGGATAGCTTTCAGTAAGCGTTTATTTGCCCTGTTCATTGTTTTAAGCTCATGTTATGCCTTGCCATTGTCAACACTTCACGGTCTAAAATAAGCCTTGAAAACGAGGGATTTCTTGTTATACGCATACATTCTTCCTATTTCACTGCTTTTACATTGTCTAATTCACAACAGCAAGGACGTAAAACTCCTCGAAAACTTGAGGGGGGGGGGGAACAAATTTATAAACTGCAGTTGCCTGGGAGAACCTTTTTTTCGTTTTAGGCTTTGAAGCGTGAAATAACACGGTACTAGAGGCCTAACGTTACATTTTTTTTTTAAATACGTTAATTTTATTCATTGCTCCTGATTAACCCTTTGGATGCCAAGTTAACTTCAATGAAATCACAAGCTTTGGATAAACATTATGCCCTACCTATAATATTTAAGATGTTAATAGTTGACTGTAGCAGGCAAATATAGTATACAGTATGAGATGCTAAATATTCTAATTAAATCAGTGTTACATTTGTTTCATTAAAAGATACTTTTGTTTTTATAATTTGAAATGGGCATTTTTCAAAGTCGTCATTATGAGTCGAAAACGTACTCTCACACGCTTCACTGAGCGTTAAAACCTCATTTATTTCTCCGTTGTTCAAAGAGCTAGCGATATTTATCACTACGTATCTCAATTAGCTCCGAGTAAGAATGAAAACAAATATAGTTTCAAAAGATCACACGTGCGGGTAATCAGCTGATTTGTTGATTTGTGATTTGTTGGTGCCAGCGCCTAAATCGAGAATTAAAGAAGTTTGGAACAATGCCAAGTTTTGGGGATGTGGGGGCTTGGTGGCTCAGCGGTCTAGCTGTATGCCTCTCACCAAGGCGGTCCGGGTTTGATTCCCGGTCAATGCATGTGAGATTTTCGAAGTGAAATGCCATGGCCTGTGGTTCGGATTCCACGTAAAAAGGAGGTCCCGTGGCTCATAATCACAAGATTCACGGTCACGTAAAACTACAATCTTCCTTCCTTTTTTTCATTCATTCATTCATTCATTTATTTGCAATGGGGGGAGTGTCCCCCGGTGGCAAATTGGATACACATAACAAATAAATAATTATACATAGCAATTCAATAACAATTATACAACAATTAAACTGTAGTATTTACACAAATAGTCAGTCTTTTCTTAAACACACCTATATGTTTGGGAAAAGGCTCTAAGACTGCGGCAGGTAGAGAGTTCCAGTTATCAATGGCACGGTTTACAAAAGAATATTTACCATAATTTGTTCGCTGTGGTCGGCCCTTAACTTTGAAAGGATGATCGCTCCTACCCATGTAAGTGGGCTTTCCCAATCGTTTGCTAAGCTCACCCCATGCTGGTTGATTTGTATACGTGTTGTACATAGCGCAGAGTCTAGATTTCATCCTCCTAGCCTCCAGTGATTCCCACCCAAGTTTCTTTAACATACGGCTCACACTGCTCCTGGGATTAAAGTCACTGAGCACAAATCTAGCGGCCTTTCTTTGTACCATTTCCAACTCATTGATGAGCCCTACTTGATATGGATGCAAGTATCTGTGTGAAGAATGAAGATAATAATCGTCTTCATTGTTAACATCGACGATACCCGAGATTGCTCGAATCCATATTAGGTCCGTATTGACAAATTAACAAATTGACAAAATTACAAAAATGCCGAAAATATTCCGTCCGAACAATACAATTATTTTCTTGGACTGAGATTGCATAATCCTAGATAGGTACATGTTTCTGGTCATTCATTGATGGTACAATTTTAATATCACACTAGATGAAACCCGTCAAAACATGACGGACAATGGAAAACAAAATTACTGAAGAAGCTTCTTATATAAGTTACATTCTTTGTACGAATACTTTTTAGCACTATTGCAACTTTAAGGGCGTCAAAAGATAGCACTCTCAGCATTGCAACATATTGCTGATCATGACTGAAAACGTGATGAGGTCATCATCATCTTGCACAGTTTCCAGCCACTGGCCGGGTCTGTTTGGAACACAAGCCTCTCCAACGACTTCTGTCTTCCCACCATCTCTCAGCCTCCACCCTTGTCCAGTCTTCTCCTCTCTTCTTCACGCTTTCTTCCACCCCCTTCAACCACCTGTCTCTCGGTCTCCCTCTTGGTCTCTTTCCTTCCCACTTAGTCTCGTGTATCCTCCTGGGTATCCTCTTATCCTCCATTCGTTTTACATGTCCATACCATCTAAGGGCCGGTTCTACCACATCCGGGTAAAAGCTGCGGGCAGCAACCCGAGTGATGAACTATCTGCCGGTGTAAACCTCTGTGCATCTTGGGCAGCGTTCAACCACTTCCGTGCAAGTTCCGGGCAGCTGCGCGGAACTTTATAACAAAATACAGATGTTGGGCAGCCTGATTTTTGTTAAATTTGAGTAATGGATGAGTGAGCCACCTATCGTTAGATGCGTTAACTTTCTTTTCGTTTCGCTTTTGTCCGTTGTTTGTTGATAGCACGTGTTCTTGGGTTTCAACAAGATATAGTACCAAAACTTCTCGCGACACTTCTGGGCAGTATACACCTAGCATGTCTTTCAGTTCACGGAGGAATGCAACTGAATAACCATACCTAACCCAATAATCGAAAACTAGACAAGCATGCAGTGCTTTTCAAGGAGGAATAGCCTGTGAAATATGTGTCTAGTAATAGGCTACTTTGCAATCTGAATAAAGGCTTAGGCCTATATGAGCTACAGACATGTTGTGACAAGGTTGCAGTGTATAGGTTCAATCATAAAATGTATGTCAAATCAAATTATTACATTCCAGGTGACAAGTTTATTTGTAAACTCTGTAAAATGAATGAAACGAAATGCGCACATTTGTGCATAATTAGATAGTTCTCTTTGCTGTATATTACGAGAGATTTCACTCTTTTTGCACAGCTATAGACGGTATCTTGGATAAGTCTTGTTGCAAAGTTCACATTTACACTTTTCGTTTGGCGGATGGAATGATTTTGCCACAAATATTTTATGATGAAAACCATTGCCCTATAACGCGTCACCACAGACCTAAGCTCGCAGTTCTGTTTGTCATGGCGTTAGTGATGTAGAAAACTGTAAAATGCAATGCCCCAAATATCAGGTATTATGCTGTATAAGCAAAACACCAAGTCAGTGACAATGTATAGTAGGCCTACATAACCTGAATAATGTCCTGTACACTCTGTATTTTTCACGCACACTTGTGCGAATTTATTAAATTATATGAGCGCTACATACAGTATTCCTAAACATGAAATTGAGATATTTTTTTGAAATCTATGATGGTACCGTACGGTAATCACTAGGCGGTCGTATTTCACGTTCAATCAACCGCAGCAAATATAAAACTGTTGGCTTTTGTAGCCTGAACCGGACGAAGAACTCCTCATTCGACCAAATTGCATAATGCTCCAGCCGATCTCTGTTCCGCTTTGGACGTGTGACTGCATCTTCTTCTTCGTCGACAAAAAAGTTATACATTTCCAGGATGTCAATTATCTCTTCCAAAACCTTAAAAAAATATATGCTCAGTAACTGATGCATCTCTTATAATTAATAAATGATTGTAATTATACCATTATGTGACAACAAGATTACCAAATGATTCTAATTGTATTATTAGTAATTTATGAAGAGGTTATGTATAGCAGAGATGATGCAAAGAAACATTTACGCACGGCTCAAATCTGGCTGGTAATGATTTATCGGCCTCTCGAAGCTCCTGAAAATTTACACTCCGGGTAGACGACGTTTATATCGCCGATAGCGCTACCCGTTGATGGTCGAATGGAAATTCTTACTTATTCCGACGGGCAAGTTATCGGCCTCTTTACCCTGATGTGGTAGAACCGGCCCTAAGTCTAGATATCTCTATACCATCCTGTAATGGTTCCTCCTTCATTAATTCTCTGGTCCTCTCATTTCTTATTCTGTCCCTCTATGTAGCTCCAATACCGCTTCTCAAGAACCTCATCTCACTGGCCTGTATTTTGCTCTTCTCCCTTCCTTTCATAACCCAGGTCTCCGAGGCATATGTCAGGATAGGGACATAGTACGTCCGATATATGATCTTTTTGCTGTTCTGAGGGACATCCTTGCTCCTTAACATGCTTCTCACACTCCTCCGGAATGCTTCTGCCTGTCTCCCCCGCTCATTTATTTCTCTATAGTTTCTTCCATTCTCTTGTATCAGGCTTCCCAGATACTTGAAACTCTCCACTTTCTTCAGCTGTTCCCCATCAATTGTTATTCCTGTTGTGGTTCTTTCCTTCTTCCTTGTTGTGATCACCATCTCACTCTTATTTATGCTAAATTTCATCCCATAACCTTGTATTATTCCTTCCCACACGTCCAACTGTTCCTGTACCTCCTCCTCCTTGTTTCCCCAAATCATCAAATCATCTGCAAACACCATTGCTTTCATCTTTCCTTCCCCAATTACTTGTGCCACTCGGGTCATTATGTCATCCATCACCACAATGAAAAGTAACGGTGACAGTGCACTTCCTTGTTTCAGGCCGTTTCTCTGTTCCAACCAGTCCGATCTCTCTCCTCCCACTTTCACACAGCTAACGCTTCCCTTGTACATCTCCTTTATCCTCCTTACAGTCCATTTTTCTATTCCTCTATCCTCCAGGGACTTCCATACTTTGTTTCTGCATACACTGTCATATGCTTTCTCAACGTCCAGGAAGGCCATCAGTAGATCTGTTCCATACTCATAGTGCTGTTCTTGTAACTGCCTTACAGCAAAAATCAAATCCACTGTGGACCTTCCTGCTCTGAAGCCATGTTGTTCTTCCCTCATCCCTCCTTCTATCCTTGTCCTAATTCTCCTTTCCAAAACTTTCTCAAACATCTTTGCACAATGACTCATCAGTGTTATTGCCCGATAATTTCTGCATTCTGTTCTACTACCTTTCTTGAAGATCGGGACAATTATTCCCTTTTTCCAGTCCTCTGGGGTCTTCCTTTCCTTCCATGCTGTCTTCATCACTCGGTACAACCATTGTATCCCCACCTCTCCTGCTGCTCTCACCATCTCCACACTCAACTCATCCACACCCGGTGCCTTCCCTCCTTTCATCTTCCTCACTGCATCTTCCACTTCTTTCCATGTTAAGTCCTTTTCTGTTTGCAGTTCATCTACTGTACCTCTTCCCCGATTTCTTTCTCCTCGCCGTGGTTTCCATTTGGGTTCAGGAGTTCTTCAAAATATTATTTCCACATTTTCTTCAGTTCTTCCCTATTTTCTATCTCTTGTCCCCTTTTGTTCACCATTCTAACATAATCCGTAGGATCCTTCCGCCTCTTATTCTTTACCATCACATACAGGACCTTTTTTGTATCTTCACTATCCTGCTGGTCATTACTGAAAACGTGATGAGGTAAATAGCCCAATACGTTCAAGAGTTTCTCCTTGAGCTTGATTGATTGTGATAAAGTAGGCCGAGCGAATAGGACATTGTTGCCTATTAAAAGAAAATGTACTGTACCTGCAAGTGTTTTATCGGAAGGTGTTAAATCTAGTCGTAGGATTTGAGCTCTCTGCCTAATATTACTGCACCTATTATATCCGAATCCAAGCAATTTCTTACATATTTCTCACAATTAATATATTACCATATATGAGTCCTTGGGAAACGTTCAGATTTCTAAGGAGCATAACTATGGCTCAAACGTTCGGAGTATGTGGAGGCGAATCACTTAATTCCAAGGAATTGAAAAATTCAATAATAGGGAAATGAAGTAGCTGGCTTTCATCTTCAGTATCCAATCTGTTAACGCTGATGTATGTGTTTGAACTACTGGATATGAGTTCAATGACTTTTAAATTAATATCATTACATTGTTGCAGCTTGGCAAATATTTTATATTCCAGCAGATCAATTTTACCCTCACAACAGTAAAGACCAAAATAAACCACGCATAGATTTTACGCAAGAGAAATACAATGTAGAACAATGTTTACATTTGATCGTCAAAGACCTTACAGTACATTGTAATGCATAATATCTGGAATTGTTTCTGAAATGGCGTATTTATATTGGATTTTAAATGTGGCTTCGTATTATTCGATAACACTATAGTGTCCTGCAATAACGGAGCCGCTAAATATTAAATGGCAAATAATACTTCCATTGCCGAAATCAATTGCGTAGTTAGACTCAGTACTCTAAACAAATAATCATTAAACAATTGTCTTATACAATGAAGTTCAACATGACCGTCCAGAGACTTTCATACTCAAGTTGGTTGGTGAGGAGAATGCGATGAGACTGATCGCTTAAAATACATTCCTTATAATTGTTCCTGCCAGCGAATTTTTTTGCAATAGCTTGAAAACGCAGCTCAGAATGACGTTCTTCATTTTGTTATTAACAGTACGAAACTGCTCTAAATAAGCAATTTCCATCACCTGTTATAGGTTATGGCAGTACATTTTGCAGGGGAATATAGAATCACTTCGCCAACTACTGGAATGACCATAGGCCTATACTCAATACTCACTTCGGCAGTCACCCTAATGGAGGCAGTTGTTGAATTCTATGTCCCGTGCATGTCAAAAACCGTATTAACACATGGAGGCCCACCTATTCTTGTCTATCGCCCCGGAGACCCGGGTTACATTTCCTGCACTGCCAAGAAATTTAATTCTGGTCTGAGGGCAATAACGGGGCACATTCATTCTCTTGAGGCATAACTAAGAAGAGGAAGGTTTAATTCCCACCTCGACAATCTTGGATGTGGTTTTCCGTGGTTTCCCACTTCCACTTAAGGCAAATACCGGGATGGTTCCTAACTTAAGGCCTTGGCCGTCTTCTTGCCATTACCACCTTATTTACAAAATAATACACACAGTAATGCAGCCATCACAATAACACAGGTTATCAGAGAAAATTTCACACATACACACCCAAGTACACGGGGCTGAGTGACCACGATGTCGGAGCCCTTCAAACGAATTATGTATGCCAAGTGTCTCTCATGGCGAAAGCAATTGTGGACACGCGCGAGTGCCTGGAAAACTACTTTTTTCTTTAATAATTTAAGAGTATATCGACGATGCATAATTATAACTTTCAGTCTAGGACGCTAATAACTTGACCACCGAAGCATTGGGAAGAAATTGCAATATTAAGGTACATAAACAACTTAGCCTACACATTTAACTGTCGGTTAATGTTCCTCAAAATTTCCCTTCTTAAATATTCCCCTCCTTTATAATTCTCCATCACGTGAAAACGTGCCATGTCTTGAGTTTTAAATATATCGATGCAATGGTGCTGCCATCTGCTGTCAGTTACTGGAACTATATGGGAGATGTACTGCCATCTGTTGTTAGTTATAAGAACTGATTGCAGATATTTAAACGGCGCGGCGTACTGAGGACAACAGTTTGTCTTTTGATCACATGCTGTAATGCGATGGTAAAACGGAAATAAAACGTATTGAGAGGGAATGTAGAAATAAGAATCTTTAACAGACATAAAACCTTACTAATACTCCTTGATTAAACAATATTTCAGTGGTAAAAAAAATATATATTGGCGAGGGCTGGGATCGAACCGGTGTACCTTGGAACCACAGTCAGTCGCCTTAACAACATAGCTACTCGCGCACTCTTGTTCGTCGGCAGACGCAGCCATTCATTATCTTCAAAAGCCGCTGTTTGAGGGAAATAATCCATTTCATTATCCAAATAAATCAATGTTGCACATTCTTATACGTACATACTGTTATTATATTTTATTGTCAGAACTTGGTTAATGTATGTTTTCAATTACATGGAAGCTTATTAAATAACTTACATTTTAATGGACTTCTCACCGCCATTTTGTCATGACCCCAGGTGGATTGTGCGCATGCGTGAGAATTCTGCTATTTTCTATATTAATTCAAAAATATACCGTAATATATTTGTTTATTTTAGAGACACTCTGCAAATCTAGAGGCCAAGAGCTTTCGTTAGAGTGCTCTACGAAGTAAATCGGATCTGTCGTTCTCTCAATCTCGTGGTAACAAAAATCACCTTACTGTTTTAAATATATAGATGAACCAATCAGTGTATTTTGAGTACTTACTATATTGGTAATGCATCCTGCAAATTCAAACGTTTGTTCAAGTTTAAGATAATCTTGGTTTTTCGATTGTAATATTTTTATGAATTTGCTTTGCCTTTTATCTACACAGCAGTCTCATGAAGGCGTAATAATGGCACGCCTCAACAAATATTTTAATGTCGTTTTTTAGATTTAACTTGTTTAAGAGTGTAATTTAAATGCATTAAAGGCATTGAACCTTTCAACCCCAATGCATGAGGTATTATTGATGCATGTGTATTTACAAGGTCTTGATGTGAACACTAGAAAGGAATGGGAATTAAAGCTCAATAGCCAGGAACTGCCAACATTAGATGAACTGCTTCATTTTGTGGAACATAGACGTCAGGCATTATAGCCTACTATAATAATAATTTATTAGAGCAGCCAATGGCCATACAAAAATAAAATTAAAATACACAATATGCATAAGTACTTGTGTTACTCTGTGCTAAGCCTTGTCAGTGAGATGTTCCTCTTTTGACAGTCTAGGGCATGATATCGCCCACACTTCTGCCCACACCATTCACATGAACAATCCGTACCGGGTTCATGGAATTAATTTATAGAACACACTTTGTGATGAAAGCCATGCACTGCGTATCTAGTGATGGCATGCCTTAATTCGAAGCCGAATCCTGACCATTTGCTTGATGTCATAGCATCAGCCATGTAGAATTCGCTCCATATTTCTTGTTTCTTGTCTCTTAGCTCCTGTCAGGCATTGGAAAATATAAAGTTTGTCGGTCAAACGGGTAGCAAACAAGCGTTTTCTACAGAGGGAAGGGATAGTCAACATCAGGCGACTAAACCTAAACATCATTCTTATGTTGCAACCCAGAAGATCACTTGTACATGCTGTAAGGAAAATCACTTCCTATTCAAATGTCCACAGTTCGCAAGGCTAAGCATAGATGAACGAAAACAGCTGGTGACGACAAACACACACTGTTACAATTGTTTACAGGGTTCACATCTAGCTCCTAATTGTACATCAAGTTTTTGTAAGAAGTGTGGAGGGAAACATCATTCACTGCTTCACAGGGAGTCTTACACGACTACCAATGAACAGCAAAAAACTACACTGGGTGGATCTGATGAAACTGTCTCACTGTCATACCACACTGTTAAGGGAACGTTAAAATCACAAGTACTCTTGTCTACAGTCATGGTTCGGGTCAAGGATGTCGTCGGCAGACTGCACACCTGTCGCGCCTTACTAGACAGCGGAAGTGAAGCTAACTTTGTCACTGAACAACTGGCTCAGACGCTCAAGCTTAAAAGACTTAGGCAAACGGTACCTATTCAGGGGATCAATAATGCAGCCGCTCAGGAAAGCCACAGTGTCACTGTACTTATACAAGCGGTTACCGGTAATTTTCAAGATGAAATTCAATGCTTAGTTATCCCACGCATAACAGGCACCATGCCTCATTGTTACATTGAGCATAAACATTGGAACTTGCCCCCATGATATTGATTTAGCAGATCCTACATTTTATCAGCCTGGACACATAGACATGCTGGTGGGAGCAGGGTTGTTCTTCAAGCTTTTGCGGAATGGGAGAATGACTCGTCCAGGAAACTACCCAATACTACAAGAAACAGAACTAGGGTGGATCTTGTCAGGACAGGTCCAACAAGCAACAGAGAATGACACACTAGAAATAAATGCCTGTTTCAAGAAATATGAAGATGGACTGGATAAGCAGTTACAGAAGTTCTGGGAATTGGAAGACGTGACCACTCCTCCCAGGACGCGGGAAGAAATCGAATGCGAACAACACTTCAAAGAACATACCACCAGAGATGAACAAGGAAGATACGTTGTTCGACTGCCAATGAAGGAAGATTGTGAGTCCCTGGGAAGCTCGTATAGTCAAGCTACCACACGGTTACTACAATTGGAACGCCGACTACAACGCCAGCCACAGCTTCGATCGGAATACACCAAGTTCGTGGAAGAATATGAAGGATTAGGACATATGAAACTTGACCATGATGAAGAGGGCGATCGTGAAGGCACGTATTATCTCCCTCATCACCCGGTTATAAAGGAATCGAGTACCAGTGAAGGAGCAAACAGTGCGTGGGTTGATACAGGAGTTCGTGATCTGAAGAGACTTGGTGATAAAATAAAGAAACATGGAAAATCAGAAAAAAAACATGTGAACAGTGTGCTAGACTTAGCTCTTCTAGGTTCCGTAGATGTGCGCCAGGGTTATGTAAGGCCTATGAGGAAGCTGTACAGCGTCATAACAATGAAGTAAGCAACAATCGGCAAGTACTATCCAGAATAATAAACTGTATTAAGTTTTGTGGGTCAAACGAACTGGCGTTGAGAGGACATGACGAGAGACCAGACTCCGAGAATCCTGGTATATTTCTGAAGTTAATTAAATACACGAGTGAACTAGACTCTGTTTTTAAGTCACATCTAGAGAGTGCTTCGTGTTTCAAAGGAACATCGAAAATGATCCAGGAAGAATTGTTGCAGTGTATGCTGGAGGTATGCAGAGAGGCTATTTTGGAAGCGGTATCCGAGTCTGAATTTGTAACAATCATGGCTGAGGAGACGACGGATGTGTCGGATGGATTTCAGCTTGTTCTTGTGCTAAGGTACTGTGATTCGCAAGGTAATGCTGCAGAACGGTTTTGGGGATTTTTTAATCCGTCTGGTCAAAATGCAGAGGCTATTTCAGAATGTATTCGTTCCCAGCTTGCCATTATTCTGAAAGATAAGAATAAACTCATTGCCCAGACGTACGATGGCGCGTCTGTTATGAGTGGTGCCGTCAGTGGCGTGCAGACGAGAGTTAGGGAAGTGTACCCGAACGCCCATTTTATACATTGCTTTGCACACCAACTTAATTTGATAATGGAGAGAGCTGCTAAGCAAAATACGAAAGCAAGACTATTTTTTGCAAATTTGTCTTCAATACCGGCATTCTTTTCCCGATCACTCTGAAGAGTATCTGTTTTAGATTCTTGTGTGGCTAAACGGATACCTGCTGCTGGAGCCACAAGATGGAATTTTAAATCGATAACAGTCAATACTGTATTCGAGAAAAATATGCTTTAATAGATTGCTTTGAACTACTGATGGAATCCGAGTCTTCAAGTGACATCACAATCAGAGAAGCATCGGCTTTGTACAAGTACCTTCAGGATGAAGAGTTCAACTTCTGGCTGAAATTCTTTCATCATATCATGCCTCATGTTGATATTTTATACAATCAACTTCAAAATCGGCAGGCAGATGTAGCAAAAATTCGTTGCCATGTTTCAAACTTTGTTAAAACTGTTAATGACGGGAGAAATACAATACTGGACTCCAACGAAAATTCTGAAACCAGAAATGTAAACAAACCACGCCATGTTCAGGAAACTGCGACAAGAGTGTCTGCGGCCAAGGAAGTCTGTGATGTCATCATAACCCAGGCAAATAGCCGGTTTCAATTTACAAATCATCTCCAAGTGTCAACTCTGGTGATGCCATCACATTTTTCTTCCTTCAAATCAGATTTTCCAGAGAAAGAGCTAAATGACTGTGTACGACTTCTTCCTACTTTTGACAAAGAAAAACTACAAACTGAACTATCTGTTTTATGCTCCAGAGAAGAATTCAGATCACTGTCTGGTGCTATCCAGCTGCTTCAGTTCATCATCTCGAAAAATCTTCAGTCATCACTTTCAGAAGTAGAAAAAATTCTACGCATTGCAGCAACTCTGCCAACTACCACGAGTGAACCAGAAAGATGTTTCTCAACCATGAGGAGGATAAAAGCGTACCTCCGCAGCACCATGGGTCAAGAAAGACTGACAGCTTTGGCAATGCTGTCAATGGAAACTACTTTGATGAGAAATATACCAAATTTCAATGAGAAGGTTATAAACAACCTACAAGTCTCGCCGAATGCAGCTCATCTATAAATAAGGTAAAATTCAGTAATTATACATGCAGCTCCCACTAGTGTTGAATGGACGAGCCGCCACTGGTCATATGACATGGGACTTCAGCGGATACTCTGGCGTAAGTCACCCGATGAGGCAATAAAGATTTATGAGCTTCAAACAGTTACTTATGGGACAACAGCTGCACCTTTTCTAGCCACTAAATGTCTTCAACAGCTCGTCGAGGACGAAGGGTTTAGATATCCACTCGCAGCAACGGTCCTTCGAAGGGATTTCTATGTCGACGATGTTCTGTCTGGATGCGCTACAGTGGAGGAAGGGCTAAGGCTTCAAACAGAGTTGATCCAGTTCCTAAACTGTGGTGGATTTCCATTACACAAATGGTGTGCAAATCACGGTTTGCATAGCAGAAGCAATTCTTGTCGAACACCGTGAGACCCAGTTACCATTACAACTTGACAATGATGGTGGTATTAAAACCTTAGGGCTTCTTTGGTACCCAACTACAGATACATTTCTTGTAGCAACCAAGGTAAATAAACGAGTCATAAACGATGAAGGACAACATATCTAAACGCATTGTATCTTCCATTGTTGCATCAATTTGTGATCCACTGGGTCTTATCAGCCCTGTTGTGATTGTTTACAAAATATTTTTGCAGCAGATGTGGCTTCACAAGTGTCATGGGATGAACATCTTTCAGCAGATTTAACGAAGGAATGGCAAATCGTATGCAATCACTTGCCTACAGTAAACTCCCTAATGATTGATAGATTGGTATTATGTCAAGGTGAGCCGGTAGACATTCAGGTGCATGGGTTTTGCGATGCTTCAGAGAAGGCATACGGCGCATGTCTGTACATCAGATCTATAAACAAACAAGAGAAACCATCGTACGACTCCTGTGTTCAAAGTCAAGAGTAGCTCCAGTGAAAAGAGTAACCTTACCTCGTTTAGAATTGTGCGGAGCGGTCCTGCTCGCACAATTGATGCATAAAACCTTGCCAATTTTAGAGCTGGATGTTAGCAACGTCTATTTATGGACAGACTCATCGATAAATACTGGATAGCATCACCTGCAACCAGATGGAAGACATTTGTTGCTAATAGGGTTGCAACAATTCAAGAGGCTACGCATAATGCCACATGGAACCATGTTTCGTCCAGTCAGAATCCAGCGGATCTCGTATCGAGGGGAACCACTCCATTGGAACTAATGAGTTCACCAATTTGGTGGATTAGTCCAGAGTGGTTACAAAAAGACATCAACTCGTGGCCATCGACTGCCCCAACATTAGAAGTTACTGAAGAACAGAGAAGAATCCAAGTAACTTTGGCAGTGCCAAACACTACAGGAGAATTCATGGAGCGCTATTCTACGCTGTCACGCTTAGTGAGAGTGATAGCATACTGCATCAGATTCATTCTCAACGCAAGAAATCAAAAATTTAAAACAGCAGGGATGTTGTCAAGTGGCGAATTGCAAGTAGCTCTACACAGATGCATCAAGATTGCACTACAAGTGCTCTACGCCCAGGAAATACACGAACTTTAAAGAGGCAACCAAGTGCAGAAGCAAAGCAAGTTGATGGATCTACATCCATCCTTGGATGGTCAGGGAACGGTTCAGGTTGGGGGAAGACTCGACAACTCAAACTTAACATATGATGCCAAGCATCAGCTGATTCTTCCTCCAAGGCATCACCTGGCAAAACTCATAGTATTGTCAGAACATCTGCGGTTATTGCATGCTGGGCCACAACTCTTACTGGCAGCACTTCGAGAACGTTACTGGATCCCTGCAGCCAAGTCCATGATCAGGTCCGTTTTGCATAAATGATTTAAATGTTTTAGATTGAAGGCTAGAGTTTACCAACAACTAATGGGAAATTTACCATCACCTAGAGTCCAACCATCTCGACCATTTCTCAATGCTGGGGTGGACTATGCAGGTCCACTCTTGATCAAGGGTAGAAATACGCGGAGCAAAACAACACTGAAATGCTATATTGCAATTTTCATCTGTCTTTCTACAAGGGCAATTCATGTGGAAGTGGTTAGCAATCTCTCTTCAGAGGCCTTTATAGCTGCCCTCAAAAGGTTTACAGCAAGAAGAGGGAAAAGTGCCCATATATATAGCGACAATGGGACCAATTTTGTCGGAGCAAACCGGGAACTGCAGGGGCTGAGGGAAATGTTCCTGTCAGAACAATTCAATTTACGGCTTCATGAGCATGCAGCAGCTGAGCAGCTAAGCTGGCATTTCATACCCCCCAGTTCACCTTACTTCGGCGGTCTATGGGAAGCAGCGGTGAAATCAATGAAGTATCATTTTCAACGTGTAGTAGGCAATAATATGCTGACATATGAGGAATTAAATACATTAACTGCTCAGATAGAAGCTTGCCTTAACTCCCGTCCATTAATGGTCCTGTCAGATGATCCCATGGCCCCAAGTTATTTATCTCGTGGTCACTTTTTAATTAGTGCACCTATCACCTGCCTACCCGAGCCTGATTTAACTGATCTGCCCTTGAGTAAGTTGTCCAGATGGCAGCGAGTGCAGGCCATGCAACAGCAGCTGTGTAGGAGGTGGTAATCCGACTACCTGAATTCGTTGCAGCAGAGGAGGAAGTGGGCCATATTCAAGGACAACCTGCTACCTGGAGCAGTGGTCCTTGTACGTGAGGACAATTTATCTCCCTTGCAGTGGCGGATGGGAGTCATCACTGAAGTTCACCCAGGAAAGGATGGAGTAGTGAGAATAGTAACATTGCGAACCAAGGGAGGCACACTCAAGCGGCCCATTCAGAAGTTGCTGTTACTACCTACGCAATAGGAAGTATATGACATTTGAACCTGGAAACTTGATAGGATGGGTTAAGAAGACGTTTGTCTAGTGTTTTGTATAATCGACTTATCTTAACTGTGTTACTCATATAATTCATTGTTTGTATTTTTGTTGAATTTCAGTAGGTTCAAGGGAGGGGAATATGTTTGTGGTCACGGGGCATTACGGCTTTGGTTGGGAGACTTTGGTTTATGGGTTGGCAACAAGGATGATTGTTGGAACAACATGGCTACGGAATACAGTCCACTACGGTATATAAGTTATAATATAAAACCCAAGAATACATTATATGTTCTAGTGTGTATTTTTGTCTGCATACGTATGTAAATATGTAGCTACTTTTATATGCGTGTGTGTGTATTAAACCCAACATTTTGATTAAGCCCAACAACATATATTACAATATTGCACCCGTGCTGGGCACATAAGGTGGCTAACTCTTGAGCTTAGCCAACACAAAACGTGAGGAAGCTCTCGTCGTGAAAATCCACCGTAAGTGGCGGCTACAAGAAACAAAATCCTACCTAAAATGACTGTTATTGCGTACGGTTGCTAAAACTAATCCAGCCCTGATCCATAACCTTAAAAGAAGTAATTAATAACTCACGGCGACTGTTGTTCACCTTTCCCTCAAAAGGAATAATTTTGGGGGGTCAATCCATTCCTCCGGGAGTTTTGCAAGGCCTGCAGCTCCCTGGTCATGATTATGGTTATTCTCTTGTGTCAGCTTCCATATTGTAGTGTCGTTAGGTGGTCGATGGCTCCTTCATACGATAGCTTAAGCCATCATGAACATCGTAGTCGAACAGGAAATGGACAGCACGTGGTCTAGTTGAAGCATCATGTCGTCAATTGGAGAATGGTGAAATTTGGTGGAATTCACTGATCCTAGTATGATTTAACTTCTCAAAAACTGATTCTACACTGGTGGAAGATATTAGCAAAATTGACCATGTGCTTGCTTCACTGAAGCTACTTTCTCCAACACAGATTTTACACACGAAGGATATCACAATCACAATGATATCAGTGTAATCTGGCTCATGAAAAGATCGGCCTTGACACGGCACAATTATTACACGTAGAATTGATATTTTAGCAATAGAAAGCACTGTTGCTCACTAATATTTCTTACACCTGTAATATTTTACTGTACACGGTTTCTGCCATGTGGCGTTACATTCACCATGTGTTTAGTAGCACAAATATTGGAAATCACAGTTTTCGATGAAATAACTCACTCACGTTATTTAAACCGGTAAAATAATACCACACAAGCACTTTAGTGCTAAAATAAAACTGGATGTCTTGTGATTGTCGCTGATCACGGACTCGTTAGTCCTTCAAAAATACTGATACACCCACGGTCTTCACGACCGGTCCAAAAACACGTCGTTATGCGTCGAACGCACTTCAGGGTATGAACTTGCTCAGAACGACAGATTCCGGTGTCGATGACTTCCGTAGTCGTGCAGCGACCACTTACATTTACTTCGCGTTTCTGCGATGTTATACCTTTGTCATTACAGTAATTAAATAAATATTATGCCAATTCAAAGTGGCTAATGATGCTGAATTACTGAATATGAAATGAAAGTCCACAGCCTGCTTCCAGTCTCCGACCGGGTCAGGAATGGAATGAATGAGGCCCCCATCTAGCGGCGAGGATATGGACTGTGCCGGCTGCCAAGGCCTGACGCACTCCTCTGGGGCAATGATTAAATTAATGACAGATGAAATGAAATGATAGTGGAGAGTGTTGCTGGAATGAAATTGTGACAGGGAAAACCGGAGTACCAGGAGAAAAACCTGTCTGCCTCCGTTTTGTCCAGCACAGATCTCACATGGAGTGACCGGGATTTGAACCACGGACCCAGCGGTGAGAGGCCGTTGTGCTGCCGCCTAAGCCACGGAGGCTTCGCTGAATTACTGAATATGATTAGCTCAAATATATACATTGAAGATTTTACAACTTTAATCCTGTAGAAAATTATTCCAGTCATCTGAGTACACTCAAAAAATCTCCTGAAGCTGAGGCATGCTTCGAGGATGCGTACAGCAACTCTCAGTTGTAATAAATCATACTTCTCACAAAAATTATCACCAGCATGAGCGAATACGGGCTCAGCACCGAGGGTTTACTATTTTTGCTGCTACCTTGGATCTTCTTCCGGTATATTCTTAAGCGGTTTATTGCGGTGCAGGTTTCTCTAGCGGAGTCTATTGTCACTTGTCGGTTTGTCGCGCGAACTCAAGACATATATTTATTGGGGGTTATAAAGCCCGGGTTGACGTATATTACAATTATGGATGAAAATGGACAAATGATTTTATAGTACCCTTCAACACAATAAATATATACATACACTATGGTTGCAATTTCACATAAATAAGTACTCCAGGTTCAATTGTTTTGGGTGTGGTGTTGAAACACCACAACATTACCAGTTGAAATTACTGTCCATTATCACTAGTACATTAGAAATATGTGCTAAATTACATATATTTGTGTTTTTGTTTCTTGCTCATTCAACGATGACAGCCATGTTAGTCAGGCACACACATTACTGTTGCCAGTAAGTGGGATACAAAAACGATCGGTATGAATAAAAATTATCGATACGTGGCAAAAACCAGGGGTGTATTATATATTAGCTACCTAGTAAATATTGGTCTACGCAAAATCCATTGGTCTGGAATCTGGATGAAGATTATTGAGGGGTTGGCTATGCTGTATTTGTCCATAATTCACACGTATAATGGCCGACACAGATATATAAGTCATGATCTAAAGAGGGGACGGGGGTGGGTTAGAGATAGCGGAGGAGTAAACTTCTATTACTACAACATTTCTAGATTTAATTTGCATCATTACAGAGGGTATTTTGGCTAATTTCAGTAGATTAATAATTTTATTGCAATTTCGCCGCTCATGCAGTGTTTAGATATGTTCTTGATATTGCAACTATTCATGAAAACAAAACTAACAAAAAATTGTATAACCACTAATTTTGATATTGGAAATGCCGGATGTTAGTTTAAAAAATTAAATATGTTTATTTTTTCCCTCTGTTAAGTGTTTTGAGCTGTGTAAAGAACTGGATTCCGACCGCGGCCGCCAGAAAACCGTCAACGGACAGGTCATAAATGATGACTATGAGCAATTGGCGTTGAAATTGGAAATGTGTGAAAAGAAATGTGCAGAAACAACTGAAGAATTATCTCGATCAAGGTAAGTGATCCACTACTCGGTATTTACTGTCTGGACAAAAAGTGAATCACTCAATAATATTTGTAGGGTGATTTTATTTTGAAGAAATTTCAGTTGTTTTTCATTTTAGATTTCCGTAAAGTGTAAGTAATTCTTCTTCAGTACAAGAGTAATAACACTCACTCACTGAGTGTTTTATAGCTGTTATTGAATTTTATGGCGCCAATTACGTTTTGAAGCTGTTTAGGTTTCCTGCAGAAAGGGGTTACCAATCCAATACGATCAATTGTTGATTATTGACAGTATATTCTCAATGAGCATTATGACAGTTTTGCAAGATATTGTGAGGAATAACGATGCTACTCACTCATAATGAAGTTAAGGCTGTTGTCTTGGTGATTGTTCTCGGAGCATTGTATGGAAGCATTCATAAGTGAACACTTCACATTCATGCATGATAATACTGGTCTAAATGCAGTTGTACTGCAGACTATGTGTTAAAAAATACCTGCATGAAGTCGGGATACAAATTCTGGGCTGGCCAACATGCAGTGCACATTTAAAATAGCATTGAACATGTGTGGAATATGCTTGGTCAAAGAGTTTGGAGTAATTACATCCAGACCATATAAGAGCTGAGGGAAGTTTTGGTTAAAGAATGGAACTTCATTCGTCAGGAAGATCTCCATGCACTCGTGGACTCCATGCCTCACCACCTGGAGGTGGTTCGTGTTTCCAAAACACCTTCAGTTGTCACATGAAGTGTGTCAATGATAATTTGAACTATGTTTGATGAAAATATACTGGGTGTCTTTTCAATATTGACCACAAAGCTCATTTCTAAAAAGCATGACACAATAAATTAACAATAATAGTATAAAAAAGATGGTATATTGACTTTCACGGCCAAGGAATTAATACTCAGCAATTTTTCTAGGTTTATGCCGTGTCTTGTATGGGGTATCTATTAGGAACACGAAGCTGGCTTATCAGCAGGCTCTTGGTGTCCGTGCCTGGACCCCCACAGTTCCCTCATGTAATTGTCAATGTATTGCACTATAATTAACTATAATTTCTTCTATTGTATCTTTTATAAATCACGGAGTGCTAGTGGGGTGCTTTGCCCGGATGGGGTGTGATGCTGGGGGGGGGGGAGGCTAGTCGCGGAGGGGGGAGCTTGCTGGTCGGGGTCACTTCTGCGCCAACATCCTAAAATTGTTCTCTATTCACGCATGTTTATAACAGACATTTCTGTAAAATAATTATCCAATTTAACGGCCTAAGGGCATCGCAATAATAGGAATATATGCTCAACCACATATGACAGTGGATGATGAAATTGAAAGAATAACAGAAGTGCTCACACAAACGACGGTCGAGAAAAGAGTAATTTTTGCAGGTGATCTCAACGCTAGGGTAGATAAACCAGCCATTAAAACAGAATTGATCCTGGAAACACTAGAAGGAGGAGGTTACAGACTAATTAACAAACCCGACCTGATCACTTACATAGCACCAAATGGAACAAGCGTCATCGACCTCGTATTATTCAGAGGCGAAGGCGTTAAAGTCATTAATCAGAAAGCACTTCGGACATCCGCTGTAACACCAATTAGAAAACATATACCAATCGTTACAACTTTTGAATTCAACCTGTCCTTACAACGAACCGAGTTTGTGTCGAACAGGATATCTAGGAAGTTAGATTTAGAGAAGTTAAAAGAAAACCTGGATAAAAAAGAAACAGCAACACGTCTCATACAACAACACTAGGTGATGGAAGTAGTGGACTTATGCTGCAATTATGTCAAACGCAAATAAAAGATAGGAAATCCCAACTCTGGTTCGACAAGGAGTGTTATGATAAACGAAAGAAGACACTGTCAGTCCTACACAGAGCTAAAATCACAATGCAACAACATGATCTATCACTATACGCCCAACAAAGGAGATTATATGAAACTCTCATAAAAAAGAAGAAGAAGAAGAGGAAGAAGGAGGAGGCGAACCGCGTAGAAGAAGATGCTAGACGACAAGCAGAGTTTCCTCAAAGTGACACGTTAATAGCGCTCAGAAAACCAAGACCACAAGCAATAACAAAAATTTCTATGGACACGTGGGAAAACCATTTTGACGCCATCCTAAACCCCTAATATACGGACATAGCCTACAAATACTAAACAACTGAAACATTAGATAGTCACACCCCTATAACAGTCAAAGTCAAAAAACAAAAAAGCTTCAGGGCCAGACGGCATATATGCAGAACACCTCAAAGAATCCTATCACATGCTGGAAGATTACTGGACAGAACTGTTCAATAAATGCAGGAGCACAGTAAAAATACCAGAGCAATGGAGAATTTCAACTATTATAGTTCATTTCAAAGGGAAAGGAGAGACCAGTAATCCAGATTCCTATCGAGGCATAGTCCTTGAAAACACATCTTTCAAAATTGTCATGGAAATATTGACCAGCAAACTTACCTCTCACGTAGATGCACAATTACCAGACAACGAATTTGGTTTCCGAAAGGAAATAAGTGCCCTTCAAGCAGTAAACTGCTTACTTGAGCAGGCTCAAGATACACTACGACTCCCAGGAAAGAAGTTTTTGTAGTCTTTATAATGTTTATTAATGCAGCCAATGGCCATGTATTTTTCTTTTCAGGACGGGTCAGAGAAGGGATTATGAAAGGAACTCGGCCGTGGACCTATTGAAAGGAACCATCCCGGCATTTGCCTGGTAGTGAAAATGGGAAACAACGAAAACCATTTTCAGGACGGCCGAGATGGGAATCGAACCCACGCTCTCCCGATGCCAGCGAGACACGAGATAGCGCGTTAGCGCTCTCGGCCACCGCGGCCTTTGTAGTCTTTATAGACTACAGTAAAGCCTTCGACTCTTATTAACAGGAAACCACTGCTTCGAAAACTCAGCCAGGTGATTGGTGACACACATACAATTACAAACATACTCTCAGACATCCTTAGATACAATCACATCCAAATATTTGATGATATCACACTATCCAAGACAATAACGCAAACTTCCGGAGTACTACAAGGAGACCCAATCACTCCGATCCTATTCAATATCATGACGACTGACATCACAAAAATTATTATGGTCACATCAGCAACACTCATACTTTATGCAGATGATATGGTAATAGGCTCAGAAGAAAAAAGAAGAGCTACAAACGGTACTAAACAGTCTCACCTCATAGGCTCTGGAAAATGACTTCCAAATAAATCAGGACAAAACTAAACTAATGGTCTTCAGAAGAGGTGGAAAATTCTCCCCAGAGGACACACTGACCCTTCAAACTAATCACCTAGAAGTAGTTTCAAAATTCAAATATCTTGCAGTTACTCTCCAAACAACACTGACATCACAGAACATCCATGTGAAAGAAAGAGCAACAGCAGCGATAAGAGCTATTTGCCACATTCAACAGCCTCAAAAACTCTCAATAGAAACGGCTATGACATTATTTAAAACGGCCATAGGACCAATAGCGACTTATGGAATCCACATCAATTAGGACAAACTAAAAGGGAACGACCTATTAACATTAGAGAAAGCCAAAGCCCGCTATATGAAAAGAGTCTTGGGGGGTATCGGGAAGACAGCGCTGTCATTAGACTGCAGATGCTACTGCCGCGCACCGATGCCTATGAGAATGCCCTTCAAACACTCAAAGAAAAGCAAAACGCTATCTGGGATGATTTCTTCTCAGCTGACGCCATAATGGCTGACGAATGGAAACAGGCAAACTACGACCTCCGACACGTAATGACACGATACGCTACACATGGCTTTCACTACAAGTTCTGCAAAAACAAAAGATTCCACCAACCAACTGAAGAATGTGTGTGTGATCTATGCAGTGAATGCTGTTCTCGATATCATGCAAAATATTGCCGACAAAGACATACAACAATAACCCAATTGGGATTGGAATAATGTACAGCTGGTTACTCAGTTTTGTATTTTGCACATTGTGCGCTGTCTCAATAATAATAATAATAATAATAATAATAATAATAATAATAATGCTTGTATAAAGAGAGCAACAACACCCAGAAATTAAGGAGGCAGAGGTATTTTTGATGCTATAGCTCTGCACAATCAACAAGTTATACATCTAAGGAATTACTTTCATTCTCGGAAAGATACCAGTGTTTTACATCGAGCGGTAGCACAGGCTGACTTCAATCACACTCCTTTGAATCTCCATGAAGGAAATTTCGTCATGAAAGACAAGAACACACTGAACAGAGAGAAGGTGCAGAGATGGGCTGGAAAAGAACTTCATGGCAGATTTTACAACCAGTGCAATGACAAGAATATTGACAAACAGCTTTCGAACATATGGTTGTCAAGGGGAGAGCTGTTTCCAAAAACTGAGGGATTTAACCAGGTGATACAAGACAAAGTTATCACCACAAGAAGTTATAGGAAACACATCCTGAAAGATCAGGCTGTTATAGATGACGAATGCAGGAAGTGCAATACCGGCCCAGAAACCATAGAGCATATTACCTGCAGCTGCAGAATTCTAGGGCCAACATCTTACACTGAGAGGCATAACGATGTTGCCCAAGTCATTCATCAAGAACTCGCCCTAACCCGATCTCTCATACACGACAGGACGCCTTATTACAAATACTCTCCAGAAAGTGTGCTGGAAAAAGAAGATTACAAGCTGTATTGGGATCGCACTATTCAAACAGACAAAACAACTCCTCATAATAGACCAGACATAACTTTAACTGATAAGAGGAATCATCACACGTACTTGATTGACATATGGGGCCGATAACCTAGATGTTAGGCCCCTTAAAATAACAATTATCATCATCATCATTGATTGACATATCTGTTCCGAATGACCATAATATCCACCATAAATACCGAGAGAAGGTTGATAAATATACTCCTCTAGCTATGGAGGTGGCTAGAATCTGGAGACAAAAGAATGTTACGATTCTTCCTTTCCTCCTTTCTCCCACTGGACTGACACCTAAATCGTTTTCAGTAAATCTAGCCACACTAAATCTTCCCATATACACCCACTCTATCGCACAAAAGGCTGCAATTCTGAAAACCTGCAGCATCGTTAGAGGGTTTTTGAATACACATTAGGATTTTTCTTTGGACCCTCTTGTGAACAAGAGACGTGGAAGATAAGAAGAGAAAAGAAATTTAACTGTCAAACGTCTATGTTATACCGTATAGTTCGGAAATGTATACTAGAGGCTTAAGTGTTACTTTACTCATTTTCTTGTACGTAATGTACCGATGTGAGTCATATTACCGACAGTAAGTTGAGTAAATAAAGAAGATAATAATAATAATAATAATCAAGAATGCGAAATCGCCCTCGACAACAGAAAAACTTCCTTCCAAACCTATAACAGTAACAAATCGGAGAAAACCCTGAAGATCTTCTTCGAGGTACGTAAACAGACGTCCAAAATTCTGCGACGAATCAAACAGAAGTATATCAATGATCAACTGACTTCGATCGAGAACGACTTCAGAAACTACAATACGCGTGATTTCTACAAAACATTCGCCAACCAAATCAAAGGGTACACACCACAAAACTTATGCTTCAGAAAACAAGACGGAAAACTGGCAATGACAAATCGAGACAATTACCATACTTCTCACAACTTTTGAATTGCCCAGAACCCACGAAAAGATTCCCAAAGAAACAATCAGACCACACATCAGAAGAATCACTACCACCAACTCAAGATGAAATCCACTCCCACATCAATTGACTCAAAAACAATAAAGCCTCAGGTGAAGATGGCATCACTGCAGAACTACTTGAAAACCTAGGACCCAATGCACTCAGAGAAATTACGCTAACCATCCAGGAAATATGGCAAACAGAGAAAATACCTAATGACTGGAAAACAGCACTCATCCACCCACTACACAAAAGAGGAGATAAGTCTGACGTGAACAACAACAGAGGGATTTCTCTTCTTCCCGTCGCCTACAAAATTTTCTCAGCTTGTCTATTGACACGAACACAGGAACAGCTCGAACCAAAGTTATCAGTATTTCAAGCAGGATTCAGACCAAACCGATCCTGCCTTGAACAAATCTTCAACCATAAAACCATTGTCAAAATGCATGCAATTCGAAATAAACCAGTGATGTGCACATTTGTCGATTTCCGAAAAGCATACGACTCGATCGATAGACAATCACTCTTCCAGATCCTTGAAGAAAGAGGATTAGATCACAAAACACGGAAACTCATTGAACAAACGCTGACCAACACAAAATCCAAAGTAAAATTTATGGGGGAAATCTCCGAACCTTTCGAAATTCAGACAGGTGTGCGACAAGGAGATGGTCTTACCCCTCTCTTGTTCAACATTGTCCTGGATAAAGTCATGGAAGAATGGGAAAAAGAGCTCAAGAAACAAAATGTCTGGAATCCAGTTACACTTGGCTATCGTATAAACAATCTCTCTATACCATATCTTGCCTTCGCCGATGACTTGGTTATACTAACAGAAAATCAAGAGACCGCAATAAAACAAATAGAAACACTCCAAGAATGCGCCGAAAAAGTGGGACGTCAAATATCCTTCGAGAAAACTCAAGTGCTAAGTCACAAAGGCGACAACATGCAAACAAAATACGGAACCATCAAAAGAGTCCCACATTTCAAATATCTGGGAGAATTTATCGAACCAACTGGATCCGAAAATACCTCACAACAAAACCGTCTCCAGAAAACGAGGAGAGCACTCGGACTTATCCAAAACCTCTATAACAAAAAATGCATGTCAAGACAAACCAAACTTCGACATTACAACACAGTCATCAAACCGGCAAGTCTACATGGAAGGTAGCGGCTGTGACCTATAGTTAGGGACCAACCCCGGCATTTGCCTGGAAGGAAGATGGGAAACCACAGAAGACCATCTTCAAGGTTGCCGGCGGGGGGATTCGAACCTCCTCGCCTCCCGGATGTGAGCGACTGCCAACAGTCATGCCGTAACGATCACGGCTAACTCACCCGGTATCAATCACATAACAGTAAATAACAAGCAAGTTAAAATAGTGAAGCAATTTAAATCCTTAGGAGACATTATAACGTACAACTTGGATGAGAAACCTGCATGACAAGAAAGAACTAATAAAATGATAAAAGCCCAAAAAATTAACATGGTCTACATATAAAAAAAATGTATATCAATCACAACAAAATTTTAACATTACAAGACGGTGTTTCAACCAGAGGTGACATATGGAAGCAAAACTCTTTTTAAAGTGACTCAGAAAAACAAAATCGACAAAATTCTAAAAGTAGAAATAAGAATAGCTAGAACATGCATAAATAAAAAATATCAGAAAGATGGGCAATGGCGGATAGTACCAAATGAAGTGGTATACAGGAACTGGAGCCCATCACTGATACTATTCGGAAAAAATGGTTCTTTTTTTTTGTCACATTATGAGGACTCCGGAAACCAGATTGTCTAGAAAAATTGTTGAGAAACTTTGGAATATGAAACAAAAAGTAGGATGGATTAAGGAAATTAGAGAAGATATGAAAGAATTAGAAATAGACTTGGATGACTTGCAAAACAAAACAAAACAAAATAAAACAAAACAAAAAACATACTGAAAGACATAAAAATAAGATTACAACCAAAAATAGACAAACCTCATACAGTAAAAGGGGTATTTACAGATGAGGAACGCCTGAGAAGATCAGAGCGAATGAAAAGCTACTGGGTAACTAGGAAAGAAAACTTACTGAAGAAGATGACCAAGAAATGATTGACTGAAGTGGTCCAATGAGGCCGTAAAAGCAGAAGAAGAATATTATTATTATTATTAATAATAATAATAAAATTAGCCTATAGACATCCTGTAAGGGAAAATGCATCCTGTTTGCACAGGGACGTGCTCGTGATTAGGCTCCGAAGGTGAGCAATGCTTGGGAGTTTCTGTCTCGTTATTGATGCTTCGTCCTGTCTCTATCCCTATTTCTTTACACTTTTATCAGGCTATACTAAATACGATTAGATATGCTGACAGCACAAGGATCTTTTGCGATAGCATTGTAGATCTTCAACAATTGAGTGGCTGTGGGCAAGAACATGGTGACCCACATATCACTACTTTTGGAGATAAAAACGCGCCCGTACAGATCCATACCTCTCCCATCTAGTTTCCAAGTAGTTGCTCTCTATCCTCTACAGATGGCATGCTACACCAGCTTAGTTAACCCACATCGGTCCACATTTGAAAACAAAAGTTGGTAACCCACAAACCAAGATGGAGGCAATGAGTGAAACGTGCTACTTCTGGCAGGAAAAGAAGCAATAAACAGAGGTTCCAATTTAATCTAGAAGATTTAAATATTAGTGACGTGTTGTTTTAGAACCCAGGAAGTGAATATAATCCTTACAGTGAAGAAGATGATCCAGAAAGTAGTGATGTAGAAGAGGTAAGTACTGCCTGTCTTCACTGCCATAAGTTATGAAGGTTACCATGATCTTTTTCTGAAAATCTGATTTATATTCTGTGAAGTATATATTTTACAAAATAATTAGTGACAAATGATGAACGTTCAGTGTAGAATTAATACAAATTATAATATCCTACTTGGTAATAATGAGCACGATTGTTGTGTGGGATACCAAGTTATGCATCCTTGAAAGTCATACTTCAGTGGGTTAGCAAGGTTTGTATATTATGAAGTTACTAAGCTATCAAGTTTCTTTATTATTTAGTAACTCTCTTCTGCAGGTTTCTGAGGTTCCCCAAGTGAAATGTGCAGGTACTGAAGGAAATACTGGGACTCGACCAAATCAACATACCAAAGGTACCCATTCAACGGAAAATGGCAGCTCAAATGGTACTCCATTCAAGAGGATAAAACTCAATAAGAGTAAAGTAAAGAAGAGTTTACGCAACAAAGGTAAGGGATAATAACCTTACAGTAGAATTACACACATTGCACTCTTGATTCAAATAACACAAATGCAACTGTTAATAACTTTATAGCTATTTTTATACAGTCTTTGACGTTTCTTTCATTACAGGCAAGGAATATCGCTCTGGACAGCACCTACACGAGAAGAGAGAAATGGGAGAAGACTGTGGTTGTAAAATTAAGTGTTACGAAGCGTTGGGTAAGAACACCAGAGGGAAATTATTTTCAGACTACCGGGAACTTGGCAATTACGACCTACAAAGCGCGTACGGTATATCCATGGTCGACTATCAGTGACACCTGTAAAACGCAGATATACCAATAAAGGTGAAGGAAGCCGGCGAAGCAACAATATTCAATATACTGTCTTGAAAGGTTCTGAGGTAACGACGATTTGCAAAATAGCCTTTATAACATACATGGCCTTCAGAAAAGCAGGGGAAGAGTAGACATTTTGGCAAAAAAAAGGATATCACATGGCATGAGTTCGCCGCCACTAGATAAAAGAGGTACTCATAACACAAGGACGAACATGTTGACGGAAGAGCAGAAGGATTTTGTGCTTCAGCACATAAACAAAATTTCGAGGTATCAAAGCCACTACAGCAGGCGACATATTATGGAAAAGATGTACATAGGTCATGAGTTCTCAATGACAACTATTTATGACGACTACCGAAATAATTTCTGTAAAGACAGGAACATTACTCCAGTTTTAATCGATAAATATTGAACCCTTGCAAAGAAGCATATGAGACTCAATTTCGGGGGTGTAACAGTCCATTTCGTAAAGTTGTTGTTAAGCGCTTCTTATAACATATAACAAAATAACATGCAGGAAAAAGTGAATACCAGGATTAAAACATATGAATTTAATAAACAGATCAACAAATTTACACTATTTACAACAAAAAATAACACGGTCTCCCAAATGACATCCACTTGAATTAATACAATTGCCAAACTAGGCCTGATCTCAGGAGAGATCGTAAACATGTGGACCAAATGTCCCAAATTACTGCAATGACATGTGCGTGTGTGGCTTTTCTACATGCGTTACGATGTGTACAAATTAATGCGAGATTCGTTACCATCCAGTAAACCTTCAGGGGACGAATCTGCATTGTCTTAGAGCTAGACAGACACGAGGAACCAACTAAACACTAATTAAACTAATCCGACATTTCCTACACTAAATAAGACAAAAATAATTTCCGCATGAAATTGGAATCAAAGAACTGCCGCAGCAAACAACATTAACGCCTAAAATTAGGACTTTTCAAATCAACACAAGTAAATCCACACGTGACCAATCAAGAAAAATACACATATGGCCGCTTGCCATTTTTACAAGAAAATACAAAATACACCCAACGGTGTCACAACAGACGAAATCTAACAATACAAACAAATGAAATGAGTCACAGAAATCACTAGGCTCAAAGCCAACATTTACATCATAAAACAAACATTTCATTTCATACGATATGCGATAATTCGTAACGGACATGGCGAACTCCCAATTTAATATTATGATCCAATGACCATTAAAAGAACAGGTTTGCTACAGATAGCTTACAGGGGTCAGTCGGTCAGCTGGACAGCCTAAACGATGAATCACCAGACATAGACGGGCGCAAAGTGGAATCTGCACATCTGTCAACCCACGTGTCAATTACCTCGACCTGCCGTAGCAATGGCTCGAGTCACGAAGAAGCGTGCTCCCAAATAGCACATAATATACGTGTGTGTGTCAAAATAAAATATCTTAGCATTTCCCACGGAAATCCAAGAATCAGCACAGGACAAGGTACAGTAGCCTCGAAGAGCGCTCTGCCTTTCCATAAAAATACAACCACAATATTATGAGGGCGGTAGACACATTCTACCCCTCATCACGAAGAATCAATACACACACCTTGACACAATACACACACCAGAATCACACGTATGGGTTTGACAGAAACCTGAAATAAAGGACATACAATATTTTCCACCGATTTGCGCTCCCAATCTAGCCCGTGACTAAAGAACCTGAAAAGGAATCACAAAAAAAAAAAACTTAAAAAAAAAATAGAACTAAGGTGTTCTACAGTGACATCTTAACTAACTTGTTGCGCTCGGCAACCCTAGTATGAATAAAAACCTGTTCGTAAAACATCTAACAACATTTACCCCAATCTCCTACTAAAAATGAATTTGAATAAAAGCACCATTTATCGACCAGGACGAATCTCGCATTCGCATGAATAAAATCAAATACACGCGCCGTGCATACTAATAATGACACATAAGAAAAATATACAATCAAACAAGCATTTTGGCCACGTGCCAACGTACATTTAAATATAACAGTGTCGGCGCACACAAATCTAAATACACAAGAAAACCATGAATAAAATTATTTACAAAGTTCCCGCTTCTAATCTAGCTACATATTGAATAAATCAATGGTTTGTACATCACCGTGCAGCTTGTAGAATATCAACCTCCCTCCCAATGCATTTCCCCACGGGAAATCTACTCCTTCATCGTCGACGTTCTGGTAGAGGCGTAGCACTTCATTCCACAAATCAACCTTCCTGTAGACATCTTGGCGTGGCTTCTTGGAAAGAAATGTTCAAAGTTATTATTCTTCCTAGCTAGAATCGCTATGAGCTACTGACTTTCACTCAAAATGTCCTGGGAGATTACTCAACGTTGAGCTGGCCCTTTCTAAGCATTTGCTTACTTCACACGCACATATACATCACGCAAAATATAACACAAAATTTACAGAAAATATTACAATCTTCGTCCACAACGCAACTGGCTTTTAACAAGTCTCACAAATTACGTCTACCACGTAGTGCTTATCTCAACTAGAGATCTCCCTCCGCTAGGCCTGAACTCTGCTCCCAAGAGCACAATAAAATGTTCGTTCAGACAGACGTGAAGTATGCTCACTAGAACCTGATAAAATCGTGTCTCAAACTGGCGTGAACGATGCTCCTCAGAGCCCGATAAAGTTGTGTGTCAAACTGCACATCACCGATCAATGTATTAGAAACTGACAGGAAGGGATGGAGTGGGGGCAATCTGTGAAAATAATCTGTAATTTTCAACTCACAGACTTGGGACTAGTATCAAACTTCTTCTTTTCATTTAAACGTCTCAATGCACTCAAGCGGAATCCTATCGCATCAGCGGTTCTTCATAAACGTGTTTTTAGCGCCTTTTTTATGGTACGCAAATCTCCGCGTGGTTTAGGCGTCCTCTCTGCTGATTCGTTGATTCAATCGTGTATCGGTTGGAAATTCATTTCTGGCACGCCCATAATGACGCCGACTTGGATGCGCTTTCACCCTGAATTTGTCCTTGAACTCGGCTTACCCGGTCATCGTCAGGAATAACTACCACGCCACCTCTGTTGCAAGCGTTGCGACACACTACCTGTCTTCCCTTTGTCAATATCTCCAACATGTACTGCCTGGATATCAGTAATAATAATAATAAAAAACATGAAGACTTATTGATCGGCAAATCAATAAGGGTTCATTTATCCTCAGCAAGGTTTTGAAATTCGAAGCAAATGATTGATTTGGATTTTAAAAACAATATCAACAGTAGTATAGATAACATCAGTTAAGTACCTCACTCGTCTGCCTGAGTGTGCATTCCACTGTCCCAATTAGTGTGCGCGCTTCTCGCTGCAATGTGCCCCTCTGAGATGTCATTCACACTTCTCGCTAGACCTCCCCTCTCTTACTCACACAATTACAACTTCGGCCAGACTTGCCGTCTTGTTTACAAACAAAGCTCGCTCTCACAAGCATCACGTAGCCACGTGCAATTGAGTGTGGGTTCTCAAATTAATTTTTGCAATATGATTCTGCATTCCTTGTCCTTATTACTCATCAAATGGTTACCTTCTGTAATATGGCTTGAGATTAGCACTATTGAAAACAGATTTAGCGCCAGTGCTCAATTCTTCAAGTCTATAAACATTATTACCCAAATTTTTGATAATACGGAACGGGCCGATAAATTTTGCACAGAACTTGGCAAATACTTTGTTCTTAGGATCTGATATCGGTGGTCTCCGAACAAGCACTAGTTCCTGTTACTGAAGTTCACGATGAAATTTCTTCCCTCTGTATCTCCTCAATCTTCGGTCCGCTTGGCTCCTCATGTGTTCTCTGGTTCTCTGAATTCGCAGCTCATGTGTTAATAACGGGTACCTTGGGCATGGAGTAATCTTATCCCAAGATCTTTCAGGCATCCTGTTGTGGTGTACAACTAGTGGGACTTGACCTGTCGACTCGTGCTTCGTAGTATTCATGCACATCTCAATATCTCCTACTCTGTCGACCCACTTATTATGATCATTTGGAATCATGACGCGGTAATATTTTGCAACACAGCGAATCGTTCCTTCGCTTAGATTTCCACAAGGGTGGCGAATGCTAGATAGAACATGCTTTATTCCAAAGTTCTCTAGACCTTGTCTAAAAACATTGCTTGTAAAATATGTTCCATGGTCCGATAAGATGAATTCCGGCTTCCCAAGCGTCGGAATGACTTTGTTCTGGATTCTTCTAAGGACTTGCTTTGATGTCGTCTTCTGGATTGGACATAATACCACCATCTTGGAGAAGACATCGACATATACAAGGAGGTGTCGGCATCCTCATTTTCCTTTAACTAGAGGACCGAAACAGTCAATGGCGACAAGTTCGCACTGTTTCTGTGGTAATAAATGTTTTGGAAGCTGTTTTACTATGAAATTATTGGGCTTAGTACGCTGACAGGCGTCACAAGTCCTAATTACTTCAACAATGGTGTATCGCATCTTTGGCCAACTAAAAGTTTCTCCTATTGTTGCTTCAGTTTTATCAGTGCCGATATGTGCTAAGCTTTCATGGACATGCCACGTCAGTCCTCTTTGTAACGATGCTGGAACTAGAATTCGAAGTTTGGTGTGATCATCATCCAAGAACTTGTGAAGAAGATTATTGAGGTAATGGAATTTTGCTTCCTTTGCACGGGCTTCTCGATATTCAGGTGAATCTGGCTGTAGTTCCTTCTTGCAAAACTTGATCATCATCATCATCCACGGGTCCTTTTCTTGTTCCTTCTGAATTTCTTTCAACTTATCCAAAAATTCACGAGCCTTAGGTGTTAATGCTATGTGTTGTACATCTACTGCTCTCTCGTTCTCATCTTCAGGGTTCCTGCTTAAAGCATCTGGTATGATGTTCATCCTTCCAGGGCAGTGTTCTATGGTGATATCGAACTGCTGTATATAAATGGACCAACGCGTAACTCTTTCGCTTGCCATCGTTGTTTTGAATAAGAAGGTCAGTGCATGGTGGTCAGTTCTGACAACAATGGAGTACCCGAAGACAATCTTGCGCCATTGTTGCAACGAGTACAAAATTGCTAACAACTCAAGTTCTGTAACAGTGTAGTTTCTCTCGTGCTTCCTAAGTTTACGACTAGTAAATGCCAAATATGATCGATTCTAGGGTTCATCAGCGTCCTCTTGGTAAAGCATGGCGCCGATCCCAATCAACGAAGCGTCTGCCTGGATCACAAATTTCTTCGCGAAGTCTGGGTATCCTAACTTCACACAATTCTCCAGTAGGTCTTTCGTGGCTCTAAAGGACCTGTCGCACTCCTCATTCCATGACCATCGATTAGATTTCTTAAGCATCTCTTGCATCGGTGCTACTGTTTCCGTGTACCCAGGACAATTCTCCTTAAAGAAACCTGTCACTCCCAAAAATGCTCTAACATGTTTCACTTTAGTTGGTGTAGGGAATTTCTTAATTGCGTCTATTTTCGCCGGATTTGGCCTCACGCCCTTAACATCAATTATGTGACCCAAATACAGAATCTCGCTCTGGCAAAAGTGCGATTTCTTCAAATTAATTTTGAAATCATGGTTCTCAAATTATCCAAAAGTTTGTTTAGGTTTTCCAAATGTTCCTCCATTGTTTCTGATGCTATGAGTATGTCATCAACATATCTTGTAGTAAAGCTTTTGACCTCTTCAGTTAGATTCCTGTCTAGTGCTCTTATCAATGCACATCCTGCTGTTTTTACACCAAAGGGCATGCGAGACCAGATATAGCTTTGGTTATCAAATAAAGAAAACCGTCAATAACTGGGATTTTTCCTCAAGTTCCAGGTGGTGGAAACTATTCGTTAAATCGACGCTAGAATATATCTTCTTTCCACGGAAGCTCTTCAATACATCCTTGATCCTTGGCGCTTGGTCGTGCTCGACTAACAGTTTGCTATTTAAAACCCGTGCGTCTAGGCATAATCTGATTGATCCATTGGGTTTGGCCACAGCCAATATTGCATTTAAATATGGGGTTGCTGCTTTTCTAATCATTCCAGAATCTAATAGGTTAGTAATAATGTCCTTGACCTGAGCAAAATGTTTCTCTGGGATCGGGTACAATTTACTCTTAAATCGGTGATTTGCATGGCATACTGAAAATTTAATACTTTTCCAGGGATCGTGTCGAAAACTCCCTTATGATGTCTCAAAATCTCCTCTAATTTGCCTCTGTCAGGTTCCCCTAATATTGCCTCCTTAAGTCGCTCCTGAAGTAAAATTTCAAATTTCGATCCGCTAATTTCTTCCTCCGCCAAATGTATCCAAAGTTCCTGCGAAATATCTTGACCGTCAATTTCAATAACAACAGTCTCGCTTACTCGTCCCTCCGTCGAGTTCTTATCTTCGATCGCCTCATTAGTGCATTCTTCAATGACCCAAGTATTCGCCTCTCTCTAGTGGACTTTCTTCCATGTTCAGACCAACGTGACTCAGCCCCTCAACTTGTTTAAAACTCACAGTATTATTATGTTGGTCAATTATAGCGTGGAAATCACAAATGAAGTTGGCTCCCAGAATAACATTATAATTCATCTTTGGTATCACGATAAAAGCTTGTGAAAATGTATGGTTTAATATCTCCAGATCTAAATATGCTTGGTGCTTGCAAACTATGGTCTTGTCAGGAATGACCCCTCGGACTTTCATTAATGGTACAGGCATAATTGGAATGGTTTGTTTATTTCCAATTTCTTTCAATAATGCTTCCGTGACTAAGCTCACTTGGCTACCCGTGTCGATAAGGCACCTCACTCTAAGACCTCCAATATGAGCATAAATAATTGGTAATTGTCTGATTACATTCTCTCGGTCCTTCACCACTTCCTCCAGGCAATCGTCCGGGAATGCTACCCACTCTCCAATATTCGCAACAATCAATTCCTCCCGTTCCCTGGTTTCCTCCGTTCTCAGGCTATCTGGTTTTGATGTGATCGAGTTTTTTTTAAATCCTGCGACCCATTTGTTGAGTTTCGCCGGTTGTCATCGTGTCTCTCCTGCTGACGTAATAAACTTTCCGCTCCCGCATTCTGGTGATTATCTGGACTTTTTCTATTTGCCATCGCACGCCCCCACTTCTCTTTCTCTGTTTCTTCTTCTGCATTAAATTCATCCAAATATTTTTGCGACTCAGCGTAACGCTCGTTCCAGTTATTACGATAATCTCCCTGGTTTTCTTGCCGATAATTCCTCTGATTATTCCATCTGCCGTCCCCGTTCCTTTGATATGGTCTACCCTGCCTTTGGTTTCCCCTCCAGTTAGTATATTCTCGCTGGTACGTCCTCTGATTGTGATTGTTGTTCTGATTGTTGTAATTATCACGGCGATTTTGGAAGTTCCTATTGTTATTATTATTGTATTGGTTTCGACCGTCGAACTCCTGCCGTCTGGGCGTAAATTGTGTGCTAGTGGACTGTGTCTTCGTCTGATTGTTCTGACTTTGACCGTTTTGATGTCCGTGGACTATTTCTGCAGTGTTCACGCATTCCTTATTCCGTCTCCCGGTCTGTGGACTAACCATACTCGTTTCGTCCAAGTGGCGGAGTATCTCCTCGGCCTGAAATGCGGTTTTGATATTTCCTGCCACTAAAAATTGCTGTATGTTCATCGGAAGCTGCTTGCCGATAGATAATACCATGTTTTCCTCGGAAGGCGGCTCGTCAAAATCCCGGAATTTTACTAGCTGTTGACTAAAAAACTCAGAAAACCTTGTAGGGTGTGTGCTATGTTATTTTCTGGTATATAAGTTATCCTCAACCCCTGCTGCAGTGAAGGACTCCAAAACTTCCTCAAAAATGCTTCTTTAAACTGGGCCATGTCATTAAACGTATACTTGAAGCTTTCAAAACCAGATTAAACTTGAGCCCTCTAAAAATTTCTCCACTAGACGAAGCTGTTTTGCGGGACTGACGTGTTGGTCATTAAATAATCATCCAGCTGGCGCAAAAATGCTTTTGGAGTAGATCCTGAATTTTCCCTGAATTTGTCTGGTTTAAAATCATTTCCCCTAATTACTTGTATGACTTGGGCAGGTGTCACACCAGGTTGTGGAGTTGACGTCTCCCCTCTGTAATTGTGGAATGTGTCGCAAGTTATCTTTGGACTCTGACCGCGGATCATCCTCAGCTAGCTTCGACCCCTCCGGACTTCCAATACTTCCGTGTTTCCCTACTGCATTTTCTGAAGAGAATAAAGTGGCATTCTCTAAAGATCTTATCTCATTCTTAACGATGAGGTCTGCGTGTTCTTGGAGCTTGGACTTGATACTTTCCTCCAGAGCCTGTATTCTAGAGTTATTCTCGCCTAGCCTCTTTAATATAGTCAGCCTATCCCCTTTAGTCTCATTTACCTGCTGTTCCCAATCTTTGCGGATTCTACTCTTCAAATTGTTAATTTTTCGTCGTTGTTTTCCTGATTCTTCTCAAGCTGTTCCCCTATTTCTTGTATCTGCTTCTGAGTTTTATTTGATTGTTCTCCTATCTCTTCTCGCATTTTCTCTTGATTTTTACTTAACTGGTCTTCCAGGTTTTCGCGCAAGTGCATCCGTTCTTTCTCCGTTTTTATCTCCAGTTTGTCAAGTTCCTTTATCAACCCTAACACATTGTTGTCGACTGAATTAATCTGTTCTTGTATGTTAATATTCTCCGCCTCTATTCTGTTGAATTGCCCTTGTAATTCGTCCTGCGTGCTTTTAATTCCTGCCGTATTGTTCACACATGCTGTCTCGATTTGTTTCAGTTTGGCGGCTACCATTCCATCTAACTGTACTAGTTTGTCGTCAAATTTGGATTCTAGTTTCTTGATTTCTTCTAATTGTCTTGAATTATTCTCTGCCATCTCCCCCGCCAGTTTCTCTAGTTCTACTTTAGTACTCTGATTTATTTCAAGGGTTGTCCTCGCTAATTGAACTGTTTGTAAGGTTGCCTGCTCCGATAACTCGTGGTTTAGTTCAGCTAACTGTTTATTATTATCATCATCACTCAGTTCACGTTATTGAGTAGTTATGTTATTTAATAGTTTATCGTTGTGCTCTCGCAACTCGTGTAATTGTTTATCATTCAGTTCACGCAACTCGCGTAATTGTTTGTCGCTATCCAATTTCTCGATTTGCAATTGGACCGTAATGTTACTGTTCTCGTCCTGTAATTGTTTATCACTGTGTTCACGCAACTCGTGTGATTGTTTATCGCTATGTTCACGTAACTCGTGTAATTGTTTATCACTATGTTCACTCTGAAGTTTTAACTGTTCCTCCGTCTTTGCAGACAATTGCACAGTCAACTGCGCGGACATCTGCTCCATCAACGCTTTAATCTCCTCGATGCTAGCCTTCGCAAAACACACAAATATATTCTGAGAAAATAGGGTCATGCAATGGGATTTCAGTCGTACACACACACATGTCTTGATATTTAATATTACATTGATTCTAATTTAAATAAATTTTCAGTAATCAAACTCTTACTGAATAATGACTCTTATTTCCAAACAACAAATCACTCCTTTGTGATCCGCTTTTAAATTCCTAACTAACAGAATTTACGAAAAACACTTTAATTAACCATAGTTAATTAAATGTAAAGTAAGGCAACACCTTCCTGCTTTTGACTGAGTTCACTAAATATGCAAATTTTCTAATTTGAAGCCGGGCGCCAGAACAAGTTATCAAATACAATATCAACTTCTAACCTTGATCAACATTTCTAACTTTAAGAATTCAGTGATTTTACTGATACACATGGCGGTACAACTTCGCCTCAATTAACTGAATATATTGCCGTAGCAATGGCTCGAGTCTCGAAGAAGCGTGCTCCCAAATAGCACATAATATACGTGTGTGTGTCAAAATAAAATATCTTAGCATTTCCCACGGAAATCCAAGAATCAGCACAGGACAAGGTACAGTAGCCTCGAAGAGCGCTCTGCCTTTCCATAAAAATACAACCACAATATTATGAGGGCGGTAGACACATTCTACCCCTCATCACGAAGAATCAATACACACACTTAGACACAATACACACACCAGAATCACACGTATGGGTTTGACAGAAACCTGAAATAAAGGACATACAATATTTTCCACCGATTTGCGCTCCCAATCTAGTCCGTGACTAAAGAACCTGAAAAAGAATCACAAAAAAACTCAAAAAATATAGAACTAAGGTGTTCTACAGAGACATCTTAACTTGTTGCGCTCGGCAACCCTAGTATGAATAAAAACCTGTTCGTAAAACATCTAACAACTTTTACCCCCTTCTCCTACTAAAAATGAATTTGAATAAAAGCACCATTTATCGACCAGGACGAATCTCGCATTCGCATGAATAAAATCAAATACACGCACCGTGCATACTAATAATGTCTCATAAGAATAATGAACAATCAAACAAGCATTTTGGCCACGTGCCAACGTACATTTAAATATAACAGTGTCGGCGCACAAAAATCTAAATACACAAGAAAACCATGAATAAAATTATTTACAACGTTCCCGCGTCTAATCTAGCTACATATTGAATAAATCAATGGTTTGTACATCACCGTGCAGCTTGTAGAATATCAACCTCCCTCCCAATGCATTTCCCCACGGGAAATCTACTCCTTCATCGTCGACGTTCTGGTAGAGGCGTAGCACTTCATTCCACCAATCGACCTTCCTGTAGACATCTTGGCGTGGCTTCTTGGAAAGAAATGTTCAAAGTTATTATTCTACCTATCTAGAATCGCTATGAGCTACTGACTTTCACTCAAAATGTCCTGGGCGATTACTCAACGTTGAACTGGCCCTATCTAAGCATTTGCTTACTTCACACGCACATATACATCACGCAAAATATAACACAAAATTTACAGAAAATATTACAATCTTCGTCCACCACGCAACTGACTTTTAACAAGTCTCACAAATTACGTCTACCGCGTAGTGCTTATCTCAACTAGAGATCTCCCTCCGCTAGGCCTGAACTCTGCTCCCAAGAGCACAATAAAATGTTCGTTCAGACAGACGTGAAGTATGCTCACTAGAGCCTGATAAAATCGTGTCTCAAACTGGCGTGAACGATGCTCCTCAGAGCCCGATAATGTTGTGTGTCAAACTACACATCACCGATCAATTTATTAGAAACTGACAGGAAGGGGTGGAGTGGGGGCAATCTGTGAAAATAATCTGTAATTTTCAACTCACAGACTTGGGACTAGTATCAAACTTCTTTTCATTTAAACGTCTGAATGCACTCATAAGGAATCCTATCGCATCGGCGGTTCTTCATAAACGTGTTTTTAGCGCCTTTTTATGGTACGCAAATCTCCGCGTGGTTTAGGCGTCCTCTCTGCTGATTCGTTGATTCAATCGTGTATCGGTTGGAAATTCATTTCTGGCACGCCCATAATGACGCCGACTTGGATGCGCGTTCACCCTGAATTTGTCCTTGAACTCGGCTTACCCGGTCATCGTCAGGAATAACTACCACGCCACCTCTGTTGCAAGCGTTGCGACTCACTACCTGTCTTCCCTTTGTCAATCTCCAACATGTACTGCCTGGATATCAGTAATAATAATAATAAAAAACATGAAGACTTATTGATCGGCAATTCAATAAGGGTTCAATATAGAAAAATATTTCGAACACTCAATATCGGTTTTAAGCATCCCAAAAGTGACACTTGTAAAACATACGATTCACTTCATTTAAAAATAAAAGAATGTAGATTGAAGCAGAATGCTGTTGAATTGAAGAAAGTACTCGCCGAGCAAGAACATCACCAAAGGAAGGCACAAGCAGGAGCTGAAACTATTAAGCAATTCAGAAAACTTGCGAAGGACGATGTAGATACTTTGGTATTTACGTTTGGCTTACAACAAGCTCTGCCTATTCCAAAATTAAGTACAGGACCAGCCTTCTGTTCAAGAAAGATTTGGGGCTATAATCTCAGCCTACACGACTGCATAAATGAGAAAGGCTACTTTTACATCTGGGATGAGCCCACGGCTGGAAGAGGTCCAGAGGAGATAGTAAGCTGCCTGAAGAAACACTTTGAGACATTGAATTTATCTGGCAAGAGACTAGTAATGATTAGTGACAATTGTGGAGGACATAACAAAAATTGGTCTGTAGATTCATTCTGGAGTTATCTGGTTGCAAGTGGGCGTTTTGAAAGGATAGAACACTATTTGCCAACCCCTGGCAGACTATGCTACCTTCCGACCAAGATTTGACATGTACAGTTTGTGTACTCTCCTGAACAGTGGGTGGAAATATTGAAAAAAAAAGTCGGCCATAAGAAACCATTTGCAGTTACACACATGCAACAATCCGATTTTATCTCTCTTGAAAACCTGAGGGGAAAGTTCACATTTCGAACTAAGAATGAAGACAAAAATCCTGTGAAATTTTATAATGCTGTAGCATTTACCATTTCAAAGCCTGATGTGATGAAACTTAAGATAAGGCATCACTACAACGGGGAAGATGATACAGTTAATCTTTGTCGTCGAGGACAAACAGTATGTCCATCACAATCACAGTTCCCTAAGAAGTACACAGACTTGAGAAAAATTGACGAAGCTAAGCTGTAAGACATAGCAGCTTTGCAACAGTATATTCCCCCCAGCGAGTACAACAATTACCGGTACTTCATGAAATTGAAGAAAGGTAGAAAACCAGAAGGGGAGTTGGGACGAAGATACCAATTGCGATGCATACAGTACATGTCTGCAAGCGTAGAAGTGTGATCGACTGTTTAAATAAACAGATTAGTGTTAGATGAAACCAAAGTTTCTAATAAAATGCAATAATTGAAAGAGACTTTAACGGACTTCAATTAAGTGTACTAACTGATTGTTTTTGTGATTCAGCATTCATTTCACACAATTCATTTGATAACAGTGATAATTACTAGTTAAGACACTCTAATAACTGTATATTTCAATACCAAGCATTTATGAAAACAAGGGAAAAATTGTCATTAAGTTACTGATTTTTTATTTCCAGGTATTTTAAGTTTGCATAGTATTGAACGTGAAATCTATTTTCCTTGTTGCATTTCATTATTTATGAAAATATATTTTTAAAGAAAAGAATGTTTCTTTGGTAACCCTCTTGCATGGTATAACCAAAACGTGTTAACCCACATCATTAGCGCTAATTTTATATTTTGTCCAACATACGATTTGAACAATCCCCATTAAGCATTCGCCTCAATAACATATAGACGGGGCCGCTTTTGGGTTAAACTTCGTTTTTAAGAATACAAGAAGCAAATCGTATAACATTTGGGCATCAGGACTTTTAGAGATAATTTGACCCTTCTGAGTTCGAAAATGTCTGATGCCCTCTCGAGAAATGGACCGGAAGTCCATAATTCAAGATGGCATCCAAGATGGCGGCTTTTTCCCGAAGTTTGCTACTTTGAGCTCGCGAATAAAATCCATTCAACATTTGTGCCGTTTTTATTCGCAGCTATGTATAGGAGGCATCCAGCTACCTGTTACATACTTTGGTTATCCTGAAACTTGGAGTTTTAACCCTGGAATCGTACCTAAAATCTGACCTATCGATTTTTAAAAGTTACTTTTGTTTCGCTTTGATTACGGAAAAAGTAAGCGGTAAACGAACATTTGTGACTGTATAATACTTGTAGTCCCAACATTCAGCCGGGCTTGGCTGCGGATTTTTATTAAGCTTTTAACATAAGAAAATGTTTTAACAACTTTTAATGTGTTACAGTGATCCATGTGTGTTTTTATGTACAATTTTTAACTACACCCAGTAGATAAAGGGAATGTTTTAAGTGCTGCACAATTATTTAGGCTGATGAAGGCGTCAATACGTGTTAGACGTTGAAACATGTACCATGTGATGTGATAAAAGACAGGTGATTGTATCACGACATTTTAATAAACAGTATTGACGAGGCGGAACCAGTTGGAACTTTGTTCTTAGTATATTTCAGTCAATACGGGAAAAAATGTGCGACTCTCAGAGTCAAAAAGAAAAACACGAACTACGTCCGATTCCTATAACCCTCTGCGAAATGAATGGTGACCTCGGAAGCGCCAGTGATAAAAGTACTCTCACTTCTCTCATTACTTCTGGAATTGACTGCCCCGGAACCATTCCCGTCGCTACCGATACGTCTGTTTTGATTATTGATGGACAAGCACTCGTAGTTGCACATGGAAAGCCTTCTAAGTCACAGTCTACTTTCGGAGATTTTGCTAGCCGTTTCGCAAAGAGGATACAGTACTTGGGAAAGCCCTACACAAGGGTTGATATCGTATTTGACCGCTACAGGCCTTTTTCAGTGAAATCATCAACCCGCAAGAAAAGAGCAAAAGGTAAAACGCCAATACGACGAAAAATAGACAATGCTTCTGTGCCACTACCACCAGACTGGAAGGGTTTCTTGGCTTTGCCCGAGAATAAGGCAGACCTAGCCAATTTCTTGAGCAATGAACTAATGAAGTATCCTTTTGGTGATCTGGAAGTAGTCACCAAAGGGGGCTTCAAAAATGAGCGACGAGCCGAATCTACACGCCCAGGCACTCCCGTGCAGCACCTTGCCGCGTCCCATGAGGAAGAGGACACGCGCGTCGTGCTCTACGCTACCCGCTCGGACTTCCCTGTCAAAGTGATAATGGCAAGAGACACTGACATAATCCTGCTGGCCATGCATCATTTTGACAATGAAATGCTCAGAGGTGTGGGTGATGGCTGGAACGGAAAATAAGAGAAAATACATTCCGGCACACATCATTGCATCCACACTGACACCTATTCAAAGGGAAAACATTTTGGCGTTCCATGCGCTCACGGGGTGTGACACCACCTCTAAGCCAGCTACTATCAGTAAAACAGCAGCATGGACTCATTACTTGAAGCATGCTGAGCTGCTCTCCGAACTCGGAGAGCCTCCGCTCCTGGAGTCCACAATCTCAAATGTGGAAAAGTATTTCGTGCAAATGTACAAGGTAAGCACACGTAACTTAAGTTTTCCTCGAACCCCATCGAAAATGACAGTCTCTAAACAGATTTTTTCTTGCATTTAGCTGCCACTAGAAACCTGTACTGCTGATGTAGGTAGGTATCTAATGTTTGGTCTTGTGGATCAAGAAGGACTTCCCCCGACCAGTGACTTTCTGAGGCTTCATATTTTAAGATGTCATTATCGAGCGGGTATTCGACATACACAATACGCACAGTATTATTATTTGTGACTCATAGTAAATTAATTTATCATGTTTCTCTGGCAGGCTTGTGTTTGGAAAAACGCTCACATGCCCGACCATGTCCTACCCAATCCACTCGAAATAGCATGGCAGTCTACGGATGGGAAGTTGACTGCTCTACTTATGACCAGAGAGCCAGTTCCAAACAAATGCGACGATCTGATTACGTGCGGGCGTGAGACCGGATGCGCCACCGACATATGTGGTTGCAAAGAGAGGAAACTCTTATGCATAAAGACGTGTCGTTGCAAGGTCCCTTGCTGCAACAGACGTAAATTATATACCATGCCTGTGATATAAAAGTGTGAAATAAACGTATAATATTGCTATGTACAACAACTTTGTTCTTCGCTCCAGCAAACAGCCCTCCGTTCAACCTACAAATAAATCAACTTAGTAATATTTTATCATCTTGGCTTACAGGTAAGCCAAGATGATAAACTAGACACCGGCCGCGAAAGTCTACGATCTAAACTTAGTAATATTTCACTCTGCATGGGTGCGGAACGTCCGCAGAATGGCTGGTGGGGCGCCCCGCCGCCGGGCGGCCTAGCCTGCCGCGCGGCTGCAGTTTCAACGCCCTCCTGCAGTTACTAATTGACGCTGTGGGCCAGGCATATACGCATCGTAATGCTGAATGCTAGAACTACAATTATTGTACCGTCCCAAAGTTTCGTTTACCGTGTACTTTTTCCGTAATCAAAGCGAAACAAAAGTATGTATGTCTACCCCTTATTATTCCCGTTTTCCAACGGGGTCGGGGATGAGATGCGATGGAAGTCTTTGTGGCGATGATTTTTACGGCCGGATGCCCTTCCTGACGCCAACCTCATGAGAGGAGTTAATGAGAGATGAAATGAATGATGGTGAATGAAACTGGGCAAGGATGTGGAAGGAAGCGGCCGTGGCCTGTCAGAAGGTACCGTCCCAGTATTTGCCTGGTGTTGAAAATGGGAAACCACGGAAAACCATTTAAAGGACGGCCGACGGTGGGGCTCGAACCCACGCGTCTACCGAGTCAGCAGAGAGCTTGGCCCCATGACCTAATGCTGAGCTTTAGCCAGCGTAGCCACTACTGTCGGTGAAAGCGAAACTTAAAGAAAACAACATGAGTTGGATTTTAGGTACGATTCCAGGGTTAAAATTCCAAGTTTCAGGATAACCAAAGTATGTAACAGGTAGCTGCATGCCTCCTCTACATAGCTGCGAAGAAAAACGGCACAAATGTTGAATAGATTTTTCTCGCGAGCTTAAAATAGCAAACTTCGGGAAAAAGCCGCCATCTAGGACGCCATCCTGAATTGTGGACTTCCGGTCCATTTCTCGAGTGGGCATCAGGCATTTTCGAACTCAGCAGGGTCAAATTATCTTAAAAGTCCTGATGCCCAAATGTTATACGATTTGCTTCTTGTATATCGTTTTTCAGAAAAGCGGCCCGGTCTAATATGTCAATCTCATATTTCTAGGTGGATTACGGATTTCACACTTGGTTTTTCTCATTTTTCTCAGATATACTCTCTTGTGGCTTACCATGTTCTTGCCCACAACTCCTCAATTATTAGGCAACATCAGCACAACATCTGAACAATTTTGACTCAATATTAATGTAAATAAGACAAACTTTATGGTTTTCAGTCATTAAATGCAAGCTACATTTTGTAGCAATCTCGAGTTTGTTATCGCGCAATTTGTTTCTATCTTCAGAAGTATATTCTTTTGGTATTGCCGTTTAACGCTTCGTATTATTTTTTGGGTTATCTTTCATTGTTTTATGAGTTCCAAGTGTGATTCATCTCTTTTTGACTCTGATACCGTAACCAGGCTTGATGTCTATCTTCCACTGTTTTATCACACTCATTCCACCATTGGTGTTTCTTGGATTTATGGGGTCTACTTGTTCAGTTATTCGTTTCAATTGGGGAATTATTTTCTCTAGATCATCTGTTATTTTAATATATCTAGTTCGTTCTTTGTAACCCTTGTTTATGAGGGTCGTACATGTATGTTCTCTTTCTTTTGAGGTGAGTTTTCTTCTTTGTCAACGGGGTGACTTTTATTTTAATCCTTATCATGTAATGATCCGATCCAGTATCTGTTTCTCTCAGAACTTTCTCAGTGTAGATCTCCCTGTGATAGTTCTTATCCATACAAACATGATCTAGTTACCATTTACCTTTTTTCCAATCTGGATGTTTCCAAGTTTTGAGTTTATTTGGTCTTCTTTTGAAGTAAGGAAGTAAGTCGGTTTAGAGATCATATCATGGTTCCTGCAAAATTCCACCAGTCTTATGCCATACCTGTTTGTTCTTCTCTGTGCTGGCTATTTTCCTATTATGTCTCTATATCATTTTTCCCTTCCTAACTGGGCATTAAATTCTCGAATTAAAATTTTGGTGTGACTTTTATTTATGTTTGTTGCTGTCTGATCCAAAAGCTCCCAAAATCCCTACATCTTCTTTGTGTTCTTTCTTATTATTTTTATCATTTGTTGGGGCATGGGCATTTAGTATGGTATATGTTCTATTTGCAGCTTTTAGAATTGTCGCCCCTAGGGGATAGTGCTTTGAATTCTATGATGGACTCAATTATTTTGAGATTGACTACAAATTTCGGACATTGCTTCATTACTCTTTTTCCTGGTATTCCCTTATAAATTATATACCCTTTTGATTCTATTGGTTCCTGATCAGTGTTTCTCATTTCTTGAAGCCCAGTTATTAGAATCTCTTTCCGATCCATTTCGTCTGTCAAAATTTTGAGTTTCCCTGTAGGCCAATCAAATTAGATCCACAAGAAGTGTTTTGAGGAATTAATTTCCAGAAAGCTGGAAATCGTTTTAATACCTTCGTTTGGTCCTAAATGCGTGTAATTCGAGTTTTCACCATTCCAAGAGGTGTGCATAACTTTTGGGACCCACATAACCTCAAAATTTTCCCTCTTTTTTCAGTTTTTTTTTCTTGTAGTTCGAGAACGGTCCGTCGGACTGAAAATATCAATCAGTTCAATATTAAAGAAGATTAAATTCTGCGTCGAATGAACATCTAAAACTTGAAATTTGGTTCATTGGTACAGTCATAATCAAAAGTTCAAAACTGGGAAAATTTCTCATTTAGGTGCAATCTTACATTTTCCGATTTTCCAAGACCACATATCTTCGGAATAGGTTCTCCTATTGTACTCTGAAATCGTGAAAATAAAATCAGCTGTTTCATACAATGTTGTTTTACCTACTCGACCAAAATGTACGAAACAGCAGATTTTTCATCAGAAGGTCTGACAAGTTTTCTGGTGTATTCACTGATCAGACGATTGGGCAAGTGGTAATGAGGTCTCTGAAAGCTCAAGGTGGGCTGACTCATGGACGAGGCATAACGGACAGTACTCTGGTGACTTTGGTTGCCACAATACCTACCATCATCATGGAAATTGCGCTACAAGTGGAAGACATTTGTGGCGTGACGTATGGTACTTCAGAGCAACACGTCGACGCTTGGTTTTCAAGGGTACAGAGGGACGCTGCAGACGTTGCGATCTTTCTTGACTGGTTTTCATCTCACTATCCCATCCCAACTGGACAATTTGTGATGTCCATTAGCACATGAGTAACTGGTGATGTGAAAATTGACTGCCATGAAGTGTTTGAAAAAGAGATTCATTGTATTGCTAAGATTATTGGCAACGACTTCAGTAATGTCAAGTTTCAACGAAACTTTAAGTACGAAAGTCAGGATTCACGGCGAAGATATACTAGTAAATCCAGATGCACTTTTCCCTTCGCATAACAACACTTCTTAAAAATCTGAGGAACAGTTCAAACATTATTATTTGTTTGAGTTAGCTCCCTATCCCCTTTCTATCTTTGATGAAACAGGAATGCGGAAAACAAAGAAATCTGTGTTCTCAATTTATTTTCACCAGTTGCTGATCTACCAGCTCTTGCAGGTAGTGCCATTGGAATTGATGGGGGGAGGGTTCCTTCTACATCGAGTGGTTTGGGAATCCAAGGAAAAATTTTCAACAATTCTCTCCTAATATGTTGACAACATTAAGCAATACTACAACCCTCCCAGTACATTTATTGTTTTCGATAGTTACCCTGATGATGCATCAGTATAGAGTACAAAATCAGCTGAGTGTCTTCGCCGTAAAAGCAAGCACTCTTGTTCTAACGTAGTGTTCCCTGAAACGATGACTGCAACCATGCCGAAAGAACATTTTTTTCCAACGACAGCAACAAAGAACGGCTTATCTCCATGCTATGTGAGAAATTAGTACAGCAGGTGTTTGAAGTGAAGCAAGCTCTTGAGGATGCTGACACTCTCATCATCAATACTGCCATTCAAGCGGCAGAGAACTTAGCGACGGTCATAATAAACGGAGAGGACGCCGATCTATTGATTCTATTAACCGCCAAAGCACCAAATTCAAACATTTACGTCATGAAACCTGGAAAGGGGACCTCTCAGAACACGTTCTACTCTCCGAGGTACTTCAACTTCTCGTCTACTGTCAAACAGAACCTTCTGTTTCTACATGCAATCAGTGGGTGTGATACAACCTATGCCTTCTATCGCCAGCAGGTCAACTATTCCTTTATTCACCTAAGGCCAATGAGACCTCCTTGGACCAAATCTGCCACGAGATATTCTCAAAATCCCTCATAAAGCCAACTTTCAATCTGGCCTCTCTACCACCAACAAACGCAGCCGCCATCCATCATATTCTGCGTGTCTACCACCAATTCCAGGGCTGGTATGATAGACCAAAGGATCCTCTCAGCTGGGGTTGGAATGAACACCAAGGATCCAGCTCAAGGAAATCCTCAACAGTGTCCTGCGGATGTAAGAAGTGGTGTGATGAGAGTTACAGCTGCCGGAAAGTTGGTATGAAATGATCAACAATTTGCCTCAACTGCCACTGCCAGTCCTGCTCGAATTCAGCACCATTCGAGGTTGAGTGTGTTTCACATTCCGATCGCCGCAGAAGCAGAAATAGGTGAGGACAGTCCCTTTGAAGATAATAATGATCTCGATGAACAGGGGATCGACATGCCATCCCAGCTTGAGAGCTTTGTAGATGAAGGGCCATCGACATCTAAGAAAACGCGTGCATGAATGATGCCTTATTTTATGCTGCATGACTATTGATTTCTATAGCATGTTTCTATTCATATTTTATCAATTTAATGTCAATTTTAAATTTCCTATTACTTTATTAATTAATATTAATAATGGTTACTGATTAAAGAATGTCAATATACAACTTTGCTCTAATTAAAATGTTTTTCATTCGTACTACTCCGAATCACTACTCAGACTGTGTGCATTTATATAACTAGTTTTCTGATTTGCGTATATCTTAGAAATTTGAATTGAAATGTTCTTAGATGTGATCAGAGTAGGTAGATTGATTTTTCGTACTTACATCATTATGTCATAACATGAACATGCCTGGTTTTTTTGTGTGTGGAAAGAGTCGCTATTATTGGAATTGAATTAAATATTATTATAGTAGTGATTAAATTAGTTAACTGGTCATTTGAAATTAAAAGGACTTCTCAAAATTGTCTATATAACGTGAAATTTTATTCTCTAAAACTCAAATTTTATTATATGGGTTTTTCAACAGGAGAATCTGTTTCAAAGACATGTGGTCTTGGAAAGTCACAAAATGTAAGTTTGCACCTAAATGAGAAATTTTCCCAGTTTTGAACTTTTGATTATGACGGTACCAATGAACCAAATTTCAAGTGTTAGATGTTTATTCGACGCAGCATTTAACCTTCTTTAATATTGAACTGATTGATATTTTCCGTCCGATGTACTGTTCTCGAACTACAAGCAAAAACTGAAAAAAGAGGGAAAATTTTGAGGTTATGTGGGTCCCAAAAGTTATGCACACCTCCTGGGATGGTGCAAACTCAGATTATACGCATTTAGGACCATACGAAGGTATTGAAACGATTTCCAGCTTTCTGGAAATTAATTCCTTGAAAAACTCTAATTTGATTGAGCTACTGGCTGTATGATGGAATTTATAGGCCTATTGTGTCGCTATATAGTTTATCTGTCCTGTCTTCATTTGAGTGTGTTTGCCATTTTAAATACGGTACGTTATCTAGAGGGCATAATCACTGACAGCTTAAACCTCAACGTTGAAATCAGAAGTCACATAGAAATAGCACACAGTGTATGAAGTAATGAAATGTTAATTATACATACAGGGTAAATTAACGAAATTATTGTTTGAAGAAGAGTTCAGAGGAGAAGATTTTAGTGGACGTATGTAGGCCCATGTCAACAAAATCACTCACTTCATGATGACTATTGTCGGTGAATATATTATTACCTTAACCCCTCGAATTTCCCTGTCATCCTTCTTCAACAATGACAAATTAAATCTGAAACTTACTTCAAAGAATAGCTAGAACTGGTCAACACTGATATGGAGGCTTGGACTTTGAACGTTACCACCATGAAAAAAACTAGAGGCATTCGAAATGTGGATCCATCGAAGAATGCTAAAAAATACTCTGGACTGATAGAGTTACGAACAGAGTTGTCCTAAGAAGGGCAAATAGCGACCTTCAACATATTTTGTCTGACATTAAATGTGAAAAACTGCAGGTCTTGTGTTCAGAGGCCAAAAATATCAGCTGCTTCAACTAATAATGAAAGGCAAGTTAGATGGCAGATTAGGACATGATAAAAGACAAATGTACAGGCTTCAGAACGTAATCGAGTGGCCAGCGATTCAATCTGCTGGAAAACTCTTCAGGCATGCGGAACACAGAAACGCTTTCGCCATGGTGAGAGCCAACATTTGGGGGACCAAACACGATAAAGTAGGGGATAATTTTAATCTCTCTCTCCCTCTCAGGATGGCCACTATGGGGGCGGGATTGTCTGATTTACATTTATGAGAAGAGGGATCTGCAGTCCCTTTCCTCTTTCCACATCACATTTCATGCATAAGTTTCTTTCTAATTTTCTAGTTTTGTGACTTTCTATGTAACCTACTACTAATCTAAATTGTCCCGACTCCTCCCGTTTTCATGTTTGGTTAGATTAATCTTAAGTATGCAGTCATAGTTCCAAGAATCTGTAACTATGGATCTTCACACAATATTCCTACTTGTGTATAGTGGGGTCGGGATACTGCCACTGGAGGAGTTTTGTTTGTTTCTGTTTATATTGTATGTTAGTGAATATTATTTTAAAAAAAATACTTGTATATACTTACAGAGCTGATCAGGCTCGGGCGGAAGAGATAGCCCTACAGGCTCAGAGACGACTTGATGAGAAGCTGAATGAGATAGCTCAGTTGAGTACTCAACTAGAAACAGTAAGAGAAGAATCAGCTCGTCAGGTTGCCCGAATCAAGGAACGCATGGAAACTGTCCGTCGCTCTCTGCAGTGCCAGATCTCTGAGTTGGAGAGACAGCTTGCTCAGAGTCGGGCTGCTGCTAAATCAGCCCAGAAAGACAGGGACGAGGTATGTTATAAATGATTCATTACCTTCAACTTCCTTTGAGTGCAATTGATTAGAGATCCGATATTGTAGTGAAAGAAATGAGTAGATTTTGGTCTTAATCATTTTCCTTAAAATGATTCATGAAATTTAAAAGGTCATGGTATTGAATAGGCTTGTGTGTGTTGCTTGATCCCTTGGGTTGAAAGTATCCAATTGGTTTATAAATATAACAGTCAAAGCTTTACTGGAGGAAGGGGTCGTATGTGCATAGGTATTTATGTAGTTTACTGAACGATTGAAACTCAATACAAATTTGTATAGATTCCGTAAAGTAATCTGAAGTGTACGAAATTTCACTCAATAGAGAATATGAGTAGGCTACTAAAAATAGGTTCTCTGAAATAACATTGATCATTTTGACATATGAATTTTCCCTTTTCAGTAAAACCTAGATTTCCTCATTTATCCATAACTTGAGCAATTTTAGAGACATGCCAAGAATTAGCATCATTAAAGGGGGCACTCACTGTAAATGTTGACCAACCAGTAGAGGCCATGTGGAGGGAAATCACAGACCAGTACATGCAGTGGCAATCCAAACCCTTGGAGTAACAAAAAGTGGTTCGTTGATAAACGGACCTGTTGGTGGAACGAAGACGTTTAACTAGCCATCAAAGCAAAGAAGCAGGCCTTCAAGATTTGGAGCCAAACAAGGTTAGCTGAAGATCTTTATCAGTACAAGACTCTGAAATCAACTACTGTTACCAGAAAAAAAACCATTATCAGGAACTGTATAACCAGCTTGATACATCAGAAGGCGCTAACAAGGTTTATTGCCTTGCAAGATTCCATCATCGAGCAACGGATGATATTGGAATGTCCTGTGGATTAAAAATGCTAACCACCAACCTGTTAGTGACCCAACAGACGTCTTACCTCGATGGAGAGATTATTTCAAAGGAATGTGCAATGAAGAGTTTCTTCACCTAACTATATCGAGCAGTAACCCAATTTCAGGACCTGACCCTCAAATTACAGTAGGAGAGGTGTTTAAGTAAATGAAACACGGCGAAGGGACCAGCCCAGATGACATACCATCTGAAATATGGACGTTATTTGGACAACATGGCACCGAAATTCTTACGGCACTTTACAACCGTATCCTTGATGATGGATGTATGACCATACCAATTTGGAAGGATAAAGGAGATGTTGGTGAGTGTTCCAATTACAGCCCAATTCGTCTGCTCTGCCACAGAATGAAAATCTTGGAGCGTATTCTCGACAGCCAAATACGCTGTATGATCCAAATCTCTCCAAAAATATACGTCCATGCGGTACATCCACAGAGAAAAGAACCAACCTTTACACCTGGATCTCGAAAAGTCTTTCGACAGTGTGCCACATGAGTTCATATGGATATCACTTCGGGTTCACAGGGTCCCAGACGCTTATGTCCATTGCTCCAGTCTCTCTACCACGTCTCAAGTATGGTACGCTGTCCAGCTGGTGTTTCACCTACTCTCCCCATCGCCCCTTTTGTTCATTTTGTGCGAAAATCTCAAGAACCCTGCTCTGTGCAGGAAAGATCGCCTGGGCAAATATGGTTTAAAAGTCAACGTAGGAAAAATCAAATATCTGCAATATGGCACACAGACCAATGGTACCACTAACATTGAAGACCATCAACTCAATAAAACCACTAAATTTAAGTACAGTACCTTGGTTCTCTCATCACTTCGGATGGCGAGACCATTCTCGACGCCCGAGCACGAATAAATGCCGGGTGGCTGAAATGTCGCCAAGTCCCTGGAGTACTTTCCACCTGAAAGGAAAAGTCTGCAAGACCATGATAAGGCCAGTGGCATTCTATGGCACAGAATGTTGGCCAGCCTCAACCAAGCCCTCCATGGAATGGAAATGAAAGTGCTGCGTTGATGCATGGGTATTACAAGTCTTGACCATGTCAGAAATGAACACATAAGAAAGCAAATAAGAGTTGTAACAATTAAAGACAAAATGAGGGAAGTGCGTCTTCGCTGGTACGCGCATGTCACTAGAAGTGATGAGAATTCTGTGGTAAAAACGGCCCTCCAATACGATCCAGGAGGGCATCGAACCCGTGGGCGCTCTAAGCAACGGTTGATAGATAGAGTCAGTGAAGACCTACTGGTGTGCGGCCTCAATCCTGAAGATGCCCTTGACAGGAAGAAGTGGCGAACAACAACCAAGCAAGTGGACCCTGCGCCAATGCGGCAAATACGCTAGGAAAGAAGTAAGAGGGGGCATATTTATCTTCCCTGGCTTTCACTTAAGCTCATATCTGTAAAAGGTTTATTTGTTAGTTATTGTTGTTTTAAGGGGTGGGACAGTGAGGTCATCTGTCCCTGTAAAAGGTTTGTAGACAATTGTATCTAAACCCTAATTTCAAACCACAAGGTACCGTACTCTCGTAGAATGAGATTGGTTGTTATAAGAAGGCTTGTTATAGGAATGTTAAATGCCCTCTTTTCTTCGGCTTATTTATTCTGGTGTCACTATTTTCCCAGTGTCTGATTCAGACAGTAGCTCTTAGGTTGCACATGCATATCTGTAAAAAGCCATTGAACTAAGGGATTGCCAGCATAGTGTTCCATAGAAACATAGAGCTTATTTTGTGCATAAGACTGTTGTCATGCAGTTGGTTAGTGCAGCTGACCAGAACATAGGGAATTTGCCATTTAGCACCAAGGGTAGTCTCATTTTCAACTCGAATGCTTCGAAATATGACCTCTTTAAGAGAAGATAGCACAGACTGTGGCATTATGAGAGGGTCTTGACAGGAGCAGCAGTGCCTCTGTAGGTTAGTAGCTGTGATAGAGCTCCACAATGGTATATGGAATTATTAATAATATGTTATATTTACCTCTTAGAAGTTCGAACAGAAGGAGATGGTGATACAGAAAGTTTGGTTTCATTGAACAAGGACTTGTACCGTATATAGAATTTGAGACTGAAAGCAAGTGATAAAAACAGTGATGCTGGCAGTGATGTGCGGCAAAATATCAGCCTTAATGTTGTCAATGGAGGGTTGGTGTGGGAAAGTAGGCTAATTACAGATGGCAAAGGGAAATGCCCATCGTAGAATATGGGCCTCAGATGTTTCCATTTGTGTGCTTACTTATTTTTAATAAACTGACTATGTGTGCATCTTGTTCTGGTCATTAACTGCTCAGCATGGATGCAGTGAATTGAATGCTAACTACATAAGCTTTCTGTCATTGAGTGATGTATATTGCACACATGGGCCAGTCTCTGCTTTGTGCTTCTATCTAGCAGCCAGTTCTTGAATTATTACGAATCTAGCAAGTTTGTAGTTGAAGCTTTTGACTTTTCATTTGATGTGTATGCCGAGTGTGTATTCGGTGTGAAAGAGTGAGATAGTTCTGTTGTTGATATCATGGCGGTCAAACATGTTCTTGTGATTTGCAGATTTGTAAATTAACAATGTTTCAGGGTAAAATCCATTCAATAGTTAGTCAGTTATGCGTGATCAACTAAATGCTCACCCTCCTAGCATGCTTTTGCTACTCTCCTTTTGCAGCACAGGGTAGACAGGGAGTGAAAGTCCTCCCATGCTGAGTGGTTAAGAAGAGCTCATGATGCCACTGCTCAGAGGACAATCAAATGTTTTGTCTGGTTCAGATGATGGTTTTCAGGTTGTATGAACATTGCCAAGCAAAGCTGTAGAGAATTGGTCATTGCCCTCTTAGTGCTCCATATACTGTAGTTTCAGATTTGACAAAGAAGTTATTTTAGGTGGAGTGGTTTGTGCACCAACCCAGAATGCAAGCGATTTATATTTGAATCACGAGACCAGTCTTATTTTTAATTCTTATGCTTCAAAATTAGTACAGTCATTATAATGTCTCTCTCAGATTTGAGAGAATGAAGAAGTACTGGGTTAACAGGAAACTGTCCGCCCCTTAAAACAACAATAACTAACTAATTAAATAACAGGAAACTGTGGAACCCTTTGTATAAAATTAACTAAACTGGTCCTATGAAGTCCATAAAATATAATAAATAAATATGTCTCTCTGTAAAGCATTTTGATATTACTTCTGTGAAAAAAAAAATGAAATGATATACCCCAGTCGCAACAATGATATTGTATCACAGTTTCGTATGCAAATATAAGCCACTAATGCAGGTTATTCTTTTCTTCCATTAGATAAGACAACGAATGCAGTGTCAAATCAACAACTTGAATGAGAACTTTGACCAAGCTCAGATGAGAATTCGAAGTCTTCAGTCTCATGTTAACTTCCTCAAGACATCTTACACCAATATTTTCGAGAATAGCAGTATGATGGCCCAAGATAATAATAATAACTTTGGTGGTTGTGAATGCAATTTCTGAGATACCCCATTCCAGGATCAAATTTAGTTTATATACTTTATTCTTAAAGATTTCATGTTTATGTTAAATCGAGAAACTGCTGGTCGGCATGTATTATAAGTCCTAACACCATACCGTTCCATATTATGTACATTCAACACCTTAAATACATCTACTTCATATGAGTAGTGTCTAGTGCATTAGTAGAGTATTAAAAATTAAATTTACAAATGAAAATCATTTATCTCAAAATATTATAAGGTATACCGTAGTCAAATATAAAGTATAAACAAAGTAAGGTAAACACTGTAACATTATTTGTAGAATTGCTGTTGATGAAAGAACAGTAACAAACAACCAGTCTAATTTGCTGGAAAATGTATCCTCTGTCACAAACACTAGAACACGAGTTACTTGTCTCAAAAGGGTGTGTAATTACCTCTGGCAGTTGCACCATGCTCTTACACAAGCTGAATATATTGAAAAACGAACTTGCACTATATTTAATTTTACTTATACTGTCTGGATAAGCAGTAATCAGGCCCAATCTTCTGGGTTTCCTAGAAGTGGTAAAGCATTGGAAGGTTTAGGATAGTTTTCTTGCTGAGCCCATCAAGTAAATGAAAACCAAACATGAGCAAAAGACAGAGGCGTGAAAAGACGTACTCCCAAAGGGAAACAATTCCAACCGGGCCCCTAAAATCAGTGTAACGTTATTCCACGTCTCCAACGTGGAAAACATAGGTGGGGAAACAGATCACCAAGAGAAAAAGAACTACTGAAATAAGGAGGCGAGATGAAAGGGAAGAAGTTGTGTGAGGAAAACATGTTTTCAAAGAAAAACAAGAATGGACGAGAGGAAGTCACTACAAAACTAATAAAAAACAGAAAAGACAGATTACAGAGAGCAGACACGAGGACCATGGGAAAAATAATTGCACACCGCATGGTAAGCGAAGAATTTCCACCAGAAAGTACACCCATAGAGGATGAAAGAAGAAATGGTGTGAATCAGATACCAGAAAGAAACTACTCACATCCCATAACATGCCAACTACCATGTAGAAAAGTACACAGGTAAAGTAAGAAATTAGGAAAGACCAGAAGATACCACGGAAATATTAAAGATAAACCAAGAATATAACAAACAGAAGTAGGGGAGATAATGTTACAGACTTCCGAACAAGGATTGCAATCACACATAAGAAAACTCTTATGAATTGCATCAAGGCGGTGCAATAAATATCGCCTTGCTTGGGAGAAAAACATGGTTGGGCGGCACAAGTTCGATACTCGACCCAACACACGTACTTGCCGCAGCGAAAGTACCGGTCAGAGGTCCACCATACAGTAGTTGAAACACATGGAGGAAAGAACGGAAGGAGATGCCTTCGCTGCGCTGCCTAGCGCCAGCTGCTGAAGCCAAATGGCACGCCCACTTTGGATAGCAAGAAAACGGCTGTTCCTATGCTTAAAGCAGTAAACCACTCCGACTAGTCTTGGATTTTAGTGACATAAAACTGCAATGACAAGTCAAGAATTTTCTTGGACATGCAGAATACACTCTGTATATCACGGTACTTGGCACAAATAAGCTGCGTTATCGTTTTAAAAGCCAATTTAATTAGAAATATGAGAGCACCTTTGCAAGGCTAGTTTTGTAAGAAAGACGCGGCAAAACGTAATATTACGCTGAAATAGGCTAATGCTTAAATTGAATACAGTTGTCTGAAGGTGCGAGTTATACCAAAGAAGGAACATCTTGGGAACTAATGATGCCGAACTAATTACGGTATTTACACCAAATTGGTTTTTACGTTCTTATTGGCTCTTATTCTTTCCTCCATGTTGAAACAGGGCCGGTGACAACACCACAAGGGTACACGACTATCCAGAAAATGTGAAAATGAAAGGATATGCGAAAGCATTCCATTCAATTGCATTAAGAACTCCAGCATACAAAATTAATCCCACAGACAAGTGACAGAAGTAGCATCCTCACACAGATACACAGGCACTTATGATAAAATATCACATGGAAGACATAGGCTACATAGGTAGCACACAATGGCCTAAGCAGCCACGTGTATAATAAACATAAATTAAATTCCAAACTCACCTCAATTAGTAACAACAACTTGATGTGGTAAAACAAACGCAAAAGGAAGAAAGAATATAATGAACTGAACAAAATTATGGTATGCGAGTAGTGGAATGGGGACAGTTCTACTTACTCTCCTACTTTCATACGAACTTTGCCGATATCTCGCGAACGCATGGTCGGATTTTAACAAATGAGGTGTTGTTGGCGTTGGGGTGACGTCCTCTTTGCTAAGAATGTGTGTTGTTGTTGTTGTTTTTTATTTTGTTTTGAAATTTGCGCTATTTTGGAAACGGTGAATTTTGGAGAAAAGTTTGTTTGACGTCAATGAAAGGTCCCTATGCCCTCTAGGCAGACAGCAAGTTTCAAGTGTGCAGGACAAATCAAAATGATAGCCTACTTTCTCGCGAACAATGGCGATAATACGCGACCGCATGATCGGATTTTAACAAATGAGGTGTTGTTGGCGTTGGGATGACGTCCTCTTTGCTATGAATGTGTGTTGGTATTCTTTTTTTTGAAAATTGTTGTTTATGAATTTGTCATTATTTTGGAAACGGTGCATTTGAGAAAAACGTTTGTTTGACGTCAATGAAAGGTCCCTAGCCCCTCTAGGCAGAAACCAAGTTTCAAGTCTATAGGGCAAAATAAAATGCATTTTGAAAAAATGGTCACTATTTTGGAAACGGTGAATTTGACCAAAAAAAACCTTTGTTTGACATGAATGGTTGGTATTTTCCCCCCTCTACCCGCACCATAAATTTCAAGTCTCTAGGTGAAAACCCTATGCACGTTTTTGGGTTTAACCTATGTTGTTTGTTATTTTGTTATTTGGCGATATTTTGAAAACAGGACGAGATATGGATATGATGGAGATCATGTTGTCTTTTTAGCTATGATGGATTGGATAAAGTAAGCGCTAAGTTTGAAACAACTGGAGTGGAATAAAGAGGTTATTCGACATGTTAAAAATAAAAGGGGATTGGTGAAAGGGAGAGTTATACACCTTTTTTTGGAAAATAAATAAATAAATAAATAAATAAATAAATAGGGTTTTATTACCAAAAAATGTTGTTGATTGACCCATGAATTAAACGTGGAAGGAAACCCTAACCACTTTATAAAATATTTTCTCCTTTGACTTTAATTACTCGTTCAATGAGATAATCGTTGGGATATCATATTTTTTGCACTTCATAATAGAATCGTCCTTTAATGGGTTGACCATTTTGATCTTCTAAAAGATACGTCACTGGTTGACCTAGCTTGACTTGACGAATTTTAAAATTTTCTGTCGACCACTGTGGAGTGTACGACTTTGAAAACACACTTCTATGTTTACTGATGCGAACAAAATCTCCAATTTTAAGGCGATGTTGCCTAGGGTCAGCCCTTTTTATAGGGTTAAACAGTCTATTGAGTCGGGGTAGGTTTTTGGTGACGAGACGTTGTTTCAAGCCAATGGTGGAATGAATCGTGTTGTATCGTGACACAAGTTGAGGCTACCAGTCTACCCATCGATAGGAACCATGCATCGTAAACTCTTTCCATATATAACTTTTAAATGTTCGGTTAAACCGTTCAACTACGCTAGCTTTTAGATTGCTATAGCCTACGTGGTGTAATGGTGAATATCCTTAGATTTGAGAAAACTGGAGAAATCCCTGTTGAAAAATTATTTCCCCTGGTCGGTGTGTAACAAGTGGGGTTGGCGTTTTGATTGTTGAATAATATGTTGAATGGCCGTTGTGCCTAAGACACCATTTTTTACTGGTTCAACAAAAGCCATTTTGGAATAGACATCAATGACGGTCAACATATAGCGTACGCCGTCGTTAACGTTAGAATAAGATATCATCTCAACCAGGTCTGCCTGCCATAAATCATCGATTCCTTTAGAAATGACACGACGGCGTTCATAAAGGCGTCGGGCTGGTTTATGCAATTCATAAGCGATTCCCACTTCGACGGGTGATGGCTTATAAGATAATTTGGGCATCTCGGAGTTGTTCTTCAATGTGGGCGATTTCTGCCTCATGTCCTGTGTGTCCACCTTGTTTTGACGCATGAAGCATGTATAAGCGTTCTACTAACTGATTGGGATTATTCCAATAGGTTTTATCCACGTGGGGTTTTAATTTCTTAAACCTTACACCAGAGGCAGAGTGGTGTTTTCGCTTACCAAACATGTTTGCAATGATGGTTTTATATTTTTGAGATATATTGGCATTGAGCTGCTGAGAGGATTTATAGTTTCTTTTGTGAGCGTTGGTGTCTAATAAAATGGATTTATATATAGCAAGGTCCTCGGGCGTAAAATCTTGTAGAGATGGGGTGCGAGAGAATAGCTGCTTTAACAGTCCTGGTGTTAATTTATAGTTGATCTTTTTAATCACAGCTTTAGTACGAGCAAATTTAATGGATCAATCCCCAATTTTAAAACTATCATTCTCATAGCAAACACCATACGTGGTATCTGTATTTCCAATAAATAGAAGGGTCAGATACATTTCCAGTGTTGCGCCATAATGATTGATTAAAATGTTTTTGAGTTGGGCTTTATTTTGAGGGGTGGCCAAGACATGTGAAAACGGAGACGATGTGGAGGATACGGTGTTCCTGCTATGACGGATGATTTCTGTTTTGTTTTTAGAAACTGTTGGAGGGGTGAGAATTTTTTCTTTCAGGACTAAATACGGGTTCGCTTTCACTTTCACTTTGTCCGTGTTCTTCTTATTATTGTTCTTCCTCATGTCCTTGTTCACTAACATTGGAGGAGGAGGAGGATTTTACCTGCCGTGTTGAATCTGTTTGAGTAAATTTTGGTTTGGTTTGGTTTGAGAGGTAGCAGCAGTAGCAGCAGAAGCATTTGGTTTGAACCTCATGGGATGAACCGATGATGGAGCATGTTTTATCATGGGCAAAGGATTCACGTTTTGTAAACGTTGTAATTCACGAAATTTATGTCGAATCGTATTTCGTGCCTCAATAATACGCTGCATGATTTGAACATGTTCCTTGTACCCTATGGCGCTCGCCATGGTGAAGGAAAACACTAACAGGAAATGTCAAACCGTGCGTTATTTTAAAGAGAAACAAAATGATCAAAACCCAAGCGATAACGTCCCTCACATCGTTTACTCTGTTTATTAATGACCAAACAGGCATGGGGATGATGTTTCCAACATGAGGCACACAATTGCGTGAAAGCAGTAAAGGACATATCTGGATTCACATGATCTTGAAAAATGTGATAGAGATTTCTAGAGTCTTGGCGAAAGAGAACGATGATATTGGCATTGTCACGAATCAACTGTTTGGGGATTTTAGAATAGGTCTGAGCCAGATTTAAAAAATCCACTTGTTTATGGCGTCCCATACTAAAATACTCATGAATAATGGCCTGTCGTTGAGTAGCAATATAATCAAAAATTATAATGGAATCTGGTTGTCTGCGGCCTGGTTGAATGACATCTTGAGGTGAGGTGAATGTAAAATAGCCCATGGCTTCTTTATTTAACGAAGACATAATTTGTTCCAGATACACGTACAGAGGCTGGTACAAGGATTTGGCAAAAATATAAATATTTCGAAATCGTAGGCCATGAGGTGCGGTAATAATGTTGAGCATCAGAATATATCTCTTTTGGATAACTACCGCAACTTGTATGATATGGACCCCTTCTCCGAGGAAACAATGGAAGCTGGGCATGCACTGATGATTTCTCTCGGTCAGACACGCACAGACAGATGGAATAGCTTGGTTTCTAAAATCGATATGAAACAGAATAGTAGACAAGCATGGCGTCTTCTTAAGAACCTCAGTGGAGATCCGACTAGCCCGCCTTTTAACTTTACTCAAGTAACTGCTAATCAGATAGCACACCAACTGATCTTAAATGGAAAGACTTCAAAATCTAAGTCAAATACAGAGAAACTTGAACGGTGTATTGAAGAAGAGACTGATTTCCTTAAGGACTTGTTTACGATGGAAGAACTTATGAAAGCAATCGACGGTCTGAAATCGAACAAGGCAGCTGGGTTGGATGATCTCAGAGCGGAGCAAATAAAACAATTTGGACCAGCAACACTGCAATGGTTGCTTTCATTGATGAACAACTGTGCATCCAGACTGAAGATTCCTAAGGTATGGAGAAAAGCTCGCATAGTTGCGATCCTAAAACCTGGGAAGACTCCTGATAGCCCAAAGAACTTTCGGCCAGTTTCACTTCTGTGTCACACCTATAAGTTGCTGGAGAGAATGATTCTTAATAGAATATCTGATTCTATAGATAGCAAACTGATTTCTGAACAGGCAGGCTTTAGACCAGGCAGGTCATGCTGTGGACAAATTCTGAACCTTACTCAGCACATAGAGAATGGATTTGAGGAAAAGTGCATTACTGGTGTAGCCTTCATAGATTTAACTGCTGCTTACGACACTGTTAATCATAACACACTACTTCATAAGATTTATGAACTGACAAAGGACTACAGGCTGACCTCACTGCTAAGAACTTTCCTTGAGAACAGAAGATTTTACGTGTCTCTCCTTGGGAAAAATAGTCGTTGGCGCCTCCAGAAGAATGGACTACCTCAAGGTAGCGTCTTAGCGCCACTGCTTTACAATGTATACACCAATGACCAGCCCAGAACAGAAGGCACCAGGCGATTTATCTACGCAGATGACACTGCAGTAGCCGTGCAAGGCCGTAGCTTTGAAGAAGTAGAACATTCTTTGTCCTGTGCCTTGGAAGAACTTGGTCGATACTATCACAGAAATAATTTGAAGCCAAATCCAGCCAAAACGCAAGTTTGTGCTTTCCACTTGCGAAATAAAGAAGCAAAGAGGACATTGAACATTAAGTGGCAAGGTGAAACAATCCTTCATTGTTTTACACCAAAATATCTTGGTGTCACCCTCGATCGAACTCTGTCTTTCAAGCAACATTGCTTGAACACCAAAAGTAAAGTATCTGCACGAAATAACATACTAAGATGCCTAACAGGAAGGACATGGGGTGCTCACCCCACCACTCTCAGAACTTCAGCCCTTGGACTGAGCTTCTCAGCTGCTGAATATGCAGCACCAGTTTGGCTTTCTTCTCCACATTCCAAAGAGGTGGATATAGCTCTGAATGAGACTTCCAGGATTGTATCTGGGTGTCTTAGACCAACACCACTTCAGAAGATCTACCCTCTTATAGGAATTTCTCCACCTCATGTCCGAAGAATGGTAGCAGCAGCATCTGAGAAGAAACGGCAAGAAACCGATTCAAGGCATCCACTTTTCGGCCAACAACCAGCCCGACAGAGACTTAAGTCTAGAAACAGCTTTTTGAGGGAAGTAACAGCCCTCGAAGGCTCACAAGAAGCTGCCCGTGTGAAGATATGGAAGACAGAGATCACAGACCCAATTATTCCTCTATCAGAAAAAATGGCACCTGGTCACAACTTGCCATATGGAATTTGGAAATCATTGAACAGGCTGAGGACGGGGGTTTCACGCTGCAAGAACAATCTCAAGAAATGGAACATGCTCGTCAACAATGATGAGTTCTGTGACTGCAGCATTTTACAAGACCCAGAACACCTGCTGATCTGCCCCTTGATGGAGGACATATGTTCAAAAGACGATCTTTTGGCTGCAAATGTTAATGCTATAACTGTTGCTACTTACTGGCAAAATATAATTTGATTTGGACACGGAAAATAAATAAAATGTTGAGCAAAACATTGGTCTTTCCACACCCTGAAGGCCCCACCATGATACATCGAACGGTTGATGGAAATAGGGTGCTATGACTGTTAGGTTCACACGCGGCCAGTGATGCCTCTGAAACCAAATCAGAGACTGGCAAAGCATGGGGATGTTTGATTAATTCCATAGTGACGACGACTGACTTTATTCATGTGTGTATAAGGTTTATATATATAGGCAAGCGGTGAGTGGGATAGGTTAGTTAATGTATATGACCATGGACGTGTTTGGGCGAGCTCGTGTAACCATGGCCACGGCCACCTCTTTGTCAAAACAGTCTCGAGAAGTGGATACAAAAATCTATGTAGATCGCAAAGTGCAAAGTATATACTACATGGTCCCGAGGCTAACCGCAGAGGGATATTCAGCCAATCATCATCGTATTATTGATGTGCTAGAGCCTCGAGACGAAGAAGACGTCTGCACAAAACGTTATGTGACCAAACAAATGAAAAGGCTTTATAAATTTGTCCCATAGGTATTTTTAGTGTATCTGTCAAATCAAAAACTGGCCAATGACAGAACAGAAACCATTCCCCACGATCACCACCACTGGTGAATGATCGCCTTACCTATATGCTTGCTTCTGGTTTAAGACATTATCGATTGCACTATGATGGCGTGATTCATATTACATATGCGATGCCTGATGAGAAACATTTACAAATAGAAATAAACCGTGATAGGCTGTTGGTCTACAACCATCAAACGGTAAATGCTGGGGATCAATTATCCTTTCATCTTATGCTTACGTTTGAGGAAAAGGAAGCTGGGAAAACGGTGAATGATTATCCACTTTATATAGAATTGGAATATCATCATCATCATCTTCCTTCCAAGTATTGGGCCAAATGTCCCGTTACGGTCTTGCACTTTCCCTCCATCTCTTCATCGGACGTCCTATAGATCTATTTCCTCGTGGCTGGTAGCGAAGGATCTCCTTTGGTAATTTTCCAGGTTCCATCCTTTTGACATGATGCTTCCAGTTCTCTTGGTAGTCACAAATGTATGTAGTTATTGGTTTCACTTTTAGTTCCTTCAGCACATCCTCGTTTCTCTTATGATCCCATTTAGTATAGCCTGCTGTTCGGCGCATTAAGGTCATTTCGCGTGCTGTGCGTCTGGAGATGTCCTGAGATCTTATTGTCCATGCCTCGCTGCCATAGCATAGGGTTGGTCTGGCGTATGTGTTATATAAACGCAAGCGTGTATGCCTTTGGACAAGAGATGGCTTCATGACGTGATTGATGATTCCTGTTGTTCTGGTATAATTAGTTATTTATGCAGTTATGTCTCGTTCTTCTTGAAAAGATAAATGATATCCTAAATACTTGAATTGGTTAACTCTTTCTAAAATTTTACCATCCAGACAAATTTTACTGGGTATACGGTCCTTACCCTTAAAGGCCATTACTTTAGTCTTTTCAGTAGAAATGCACATGCTGAATTTTGATGCCACTTTCTGGAGGTCGAATACTGACCACTGCAGATCATCTTCAGATGCTGCTACCAATGCAACATCATCAGCAAATAGTATAGCGTCTAAATTTCTAGATGCCTGCTGATAGGTATTGAACCATGTCTTTCACACCTCCATTCCTTTATTATAGCATTCATGTAGATTATGAATAGCAATATACCGCTATGAAATAAGGCTTTCTACGTTAGTTGTTATTGAATCATTGTTGCGAAAGGTTCACCATCAAGTAGGACCATGGTAAAAAAGATGTGCGGTGAGCATGAAAAAAAACTCAAAAAGAGAAAAAGCCAGGCCGGAAACCGAGTCGGTCTGCCTCTCACCCGGTGTTAAAAATTTAAAAAAATAAAAAATATATAAAAAGAGTGGCTATCAAAAAAGCATTACAGGCGGTGCGATTGTCTACAGCCCCGAAATCACACCATAATGCATCGATAAAGAAAGAAAGAAAGAAAGAAAGAAAGAAAGAAAGAAAGAAAGAAAGAAAGAAAGAAATAAAGATAAAACGAGGGTGAGTCATTGCTGTTGCTAAGCGTGGGGGGGGTTTTGCCGGCTTTATTTGTGCGGTTGGCAGTTTTGGGCTCCCTTTTGGGCGGTGCCACTGCCGTGGCGAAAGCCATAAAAGCTGTGGAGCAAGGCAAGCAACAACTCAACGAAAGCGAGCGACACAATAAAACGTTAGAAGCCATTGTTATGGGAGCTAGAAAAGGCAATCCTTTAAAGCCAGTCTTTTATCAACAAGGCCATGGCCTATCGTCTAAGAAATAATGTCCATCTTTGATAAGCGCTTAAGTCAACTCCCTCGTCATGCCATGACCCATGAACAAGTGGAAAGCTATGCCAAACAACTAAGATTTCTCATTTTCGAGGTGTATTTATGCGAAATGAATTACCCAAAGCACCGTGGAAAGAAGAACGAGTTATGATCAATTTAGATGATGATTCAGGTCCAGGAACCCATTTTGTAACCTATGTGAAACAAGGTTCCACAGTAAGGTACTTTGACAGTAATGGAAATTTACCACCCCCGATCGAGTTGCTACGTTATTTGCGAAACCGGGTGAAGATATTCTATAATGTAAATCGTCAACAAACCTTTGACAGTCAAGGGTGTGGACGTTTGTATTTACTTTTTATATATATGTGGTCGCATTAAGCCAGCAGTCTCAGCATTACGAATGCCAACGCCAAGACCTTTACCGTGCACAGCCGCGGACCTGAAGTGTCCCTGGATTTCTTTCCCCCCATTGAATTACATCCCGAACAATCCTATGTGCTAGGATTAATTTATTTGAAAAGTTACAACAGAATTTACAATATACAGCTGGATATTAATGATAAGTATGATGAGGTTATACCATAGACGATGTGCACGTGGCCATTAGCGTGGCGATGATAAAACAATTTGATGTCAAGCCATTTGCGGATGGGACACACAAATTTGAACTTACAGCCAATACGATTACTCATCGCTGTCGTGTTTTCTCTACGTTTAACATTGACTTTGAAACACGTCTTCATTCTATTGGCACTTTACTAGGATTTAAACCAAGAGTGTTGGCAGCTCACCAACCCCATGATTCAGATTATCCGGTGAAATTCATCGAGGACCATCACATTTCTGTGACTTGTCATATTATTAGAGACGTATTTACGAATCAAGAACAAAGCCATTCCCTCTATGATTTTATTGCCACCTCCCCTTGTGGCTATATTATTCGTGAAGACCCTTCAGTGGTTCTATATCATCCTGTGTGTGTCAGCTATATTAGTAATATTACCTTACGCTTAGTGAATAGAAAGCAACAACTGATTGCTTTGGATGCCAACACCCCTGTGGCCTACAAGTTGGTTTTAAAGACGCTATGAAATGTATCTATAAAGCAACAACACCGTCTACGAAGTCGGTTAGTTGTCCGCCGTGTATGAAACGATTGACACGAGTGAACCAACAACGTTTACAACGCCTTGTTTATACGTTACACCCCCATCATGAACAAGGAGCTGTTGCAAGTGTTAAATCCCATACAAGTGGAAAATGGCGTCGTGCGCATTGATATGCATTCCTATCAACCTCAAACATCAGGACTCAATAACAATGACGAGATTCAATTCATCATTAACAATCAAGATATTTTTACCCTACCTCATGAAAGTGTCCTTCGAATTGAGGGTAAATTGATGAAAGCAGATGGCAGTACCCCCACGACATCTACGTTGGCTAATCATGGTTTAGCTTTTCTTTTTTCTGAAGTGCGTTATGTGATTAATGATATTGTCATAGATATGACTCGAAATGTGGGCATGACTAGTCTTATGAAATTACTGTATATCCTTGCTATAGCGAGGAAGAAGGTAAAACCCTTTCTATCGCAGGGTCGTGCCCCAACAGTAGCAATGACTGGTTAGTTCATACCGATGGCTCTTTTACAGGCTTCCTACCCTTAAAATTACTCCTTGGCTTTGCTGAAAATCACAAGCGTATTATTTTAAATGCAAGTCAAAGTTTGTATCTAGTGAGAGATCGCAGTGATTATAATGCACTAAAGGGAGCCTCTGATCAAGTGAGAGACTCAAAAATTCATCTGCTTCGATTACTATGGAAAGTGCCCCACGTGACGCTATCAGATCGTAAAAAGCTAAGCATGTTAAATTTGGTGCAAAAAGATAAAGCCTTGCCTATCGCCTTTCGAAGTTGGAGTCTACATGAGTACCCCTTGCTACCTACCACAGACACTCATAGTTGGAGTGTGAAATCGGCTTGCTCTACGGATAGACCCCTCTATGTTATTATTGGTTTTCAAACCAATAGAAAATACCAACAAAGCAAAGTTATCACCATGTTTGAACACATTCACTTGAGAAATATACGACTATTTTTAAATAATGCTTGCTTTCCCTACGAGGGGTTGGAACTCAATATTTCAAAAAATAACTTTGGCCCCCTTTATGACATGTTTGCTAAATGTCAATCGTCTTATTATGAAAAACAGGATTGCCCTAAGTTGTCACCGCAAGGGTTTAAAGCAAAAGCACCACTGATTGTTTTCGACTGTTCGTATTTAGAAGAATCTATGAAAATCGCCATCATTGATATAAGAGTAGATATTGAAACACAAGAAAATGTACCAGACCATACAATTGCCTACTGTTTGATTATTCATGCCAGACAAGAAAAATATCATCCTTTGTCAAATTATGTGACCAGCATGTAAGCCACCTGTGGTCAGGTGAAAAAAAAATCATCATTCATAGGACTGATGATAAGCGCCTGCATGCACACTATCTGTTGCGCTCTGGCACTGTGCACACATACAACAACAACAAACGTCATGTGTCCCTCAATAAGCAACAACAAGAACACCAACAACGTCACAGGCAAACCATGGAATTTTAAATGTGAATTTAATCGTCTGAAAACTTTTGAAACATGGACAGTTCCCTTTATGGATTATGGAGAATTGGCAGCGGCCGTATTTTATTACTTAAACCGTCGGGATGTGGTCAAGTGTATTTTTTGCAACATTGTAATTGGAAACTGGGAGATGGGGGATCGACCATTGAGTGATTGTCAGCGATGGAGCCCATCCTGTCCTTACCTGAATCGCTATGATGTGGGCAATTTTCCGTGGAGTTTGAATTACCCTGTCATTGTACCAGACCGTGCAAAACTAGAAGATACCTGTGGACCGTATGTGCAAACTGTTCATTTGAATGTTGTTCGAGATTAAAAAAACAAACTTTGTAATAAATTTGTAAGTGTTTTTTTAATGTCATGAATAAAACCTGTGTACTAATGTAAAAACAATATTTAGCTGTTGTTCAATTCATTTGTTCCTTTTTTTTTTTCAAGTCCTTTGACTTTGCAATGTTAAGCCATGAAATGGGTTAGTTGTTGATCAGTCGTGAACGAGGTAACAAGTAAAAAAAAATATAATGCGTACACGGATCGTGGATTGTCAGGGGAATTTGCAGATAACAAATTTCTCTTTAAGATCAATACATTGACAGTGAGAGGATCTGGCTTTTATCGATTGTAGTACGTTTTGGGTGTCACACCCCATCCATTTGGTGTTTAAACCTCCCTATGCTTTTGAGTTGCTTAGTGAAAAAGATAAAAAGCAGAGCCAATGGATTGAAAATCATTTGTAAATAGTATGGAAAGAGGGTGATATTTCTTACAAGTATCTTGACATAGTCATGAAAACTCATTTTTCCTCGATCAATGTCTTATTTGTACAAGGGGGTGAAAAACGCCAGTGGCTCCAACCATTTTTACCCTCTCACTGTCAATGTATCGATCTTTTAGATTAGGGTTGTCCATCCCTGCAAACATTCATGGATACTTGTCCCTGTGACAATATTGAGAGTAAAGCCTTAGCGTATGCGTGGCAATTGTATCATTGGCTCACCACCAATGCATGTTGGGAGTTGTTGAACAAAATTAAAACTGAAAGCTTATCGTCCAATGATAGCAGTGAGAGTTGTACGTGAGGTGATAACATCAACGCTATAAACATGGACGCCACTACAATCGACAAGGCTATTGGAAAGTTCTTTGTGTGCAAGAAAAAGCTTATTAACTTTACTCAACATGAATTATTAGCACTTCCTACATTATTTCTCTTTTATGTTACTGCCAATGCTCTGAAATAAATTTGGGAAAAGGCGCCTGAAGAGTGGACTACTGACCCTGTATTGAGTGAATTACAACCATGCAGGCACTCTTCACATCCCAAGCAACTAACCATGGCAAAAATACCCTCCACTCGACAGAGTGCCACATGTCAATTGATGAAATTATATCTTCTTCTTCTTCTTTTACTACCTTATCCGATACGGACGTTGGCTACCACCTTCTTATCCTGTGCAATCCTGAAGAGTTCCGTTCTTAAATTATATCATGGTCATAAAACTCACTGTAAAGACATTGTTTCATCATTCCTTGGTTGTCATGCGGAAAACTACCACCTACCATGCTCGTCAGCAGCCGCTGACAAACAACAACAACAACAAGTACAAGAACAAGAAGAACAACCAAAAATTGTTTTTCACCGATTGAAACCTCCATGCCCCAAATGTACTGGCCGTGGAATTATTGATAACATTATTAAAAACTTACCATTCGAATTTCACCTACCTGCGTACAGCTTTTGCGGTCCTGGTACTCGTCTTGAAGATCGTTTGAGGAGAGGGGATATGGGGATAAATTCTTTGGACCATGCATGTCTTACTCGTGATATAGCCTATCAAAACAGTGATCCCACACTAAGACGTATTGCCGACAAAGTCTTGTTAAGCATTGCCAAGCAACGAGTAACAACTTCAGATGCCAGTCTATCAGAACGAATGGCTGCATTTATGGTTATTGCTGCTATGAAAAGCAAATTACTTTTATCTAAATATGGACCTTAACATGATTAATTTATTTTAAAAAATGTATAGTATCACTGTTATGATTTTCAAAAATAAGTAAATAAATAAATAGACAAGAGACCATGTTGCGTTTTTTCATTATTATTGACTAATCGATTGAATATGATCATTATAAATATTGTACTAAAACTATTTTTTAAAATTATAAACAATAAAAACATAATAATAATAATGTTATTGGTTTTACGTCCCTTTTAACTACACTGGCTTTTAGAGACGCCGGGGTGCCGGAATTTTGCCCCGAAGAGGATCTTTAACGTGCCAGTAAATCTACGGACACGGCTCCCTCGCATTTGCGCACCCTCAAATGCCAGCTGACTGCGCCAGGATACGAACCTGCAACCTCGGGCCCAGCAAGCGAGAACGTTACCCCTGAGCCACGCAGCCAGCCACAATAAAAACAAAGGACAACAGTGCATTATTATTGACTAATAGTTCAAATATGATCATTATAAATATTGTATTTCTACTAATCCGATTTTTAAAATTATAAACAATAAAGGGAATGGCAATGCATTATTATTGACTAATCGATTGAACAGGAATCATCAATCACGTCATGAAGCCATCTCTTGTCCAAAGGCATACACGCTTGCGTTTGTATAACACATTAGCCAGACCAACCCTGTGCTATGGCAGCGAGGCATGGACAATAAGATCTCAGGACATCTCCAGACTCACAGCACGCGAAATGACCTTAATGCGACGAACAGCAGGCTATACTAAAAGGGATCATAAGAGAAACGAGGATGTGCTGAAGAAACTAAAAGTGAAACCAATAACTACATACATTTGTGACTACCAAGAGAACTGGAAGCGTCATGTCCAAAGGATGGAACCTGGAGGATTACCAAAGGAGATCCTTCCCTACCAGCCACGGGGAAATAGATCGATAGGACGTCCGATGAAGAGATGGAGGGAAAGTGCAAGACCGTAACTGGACATTTGGCCCAATACTTGGAAGGAAGATGATGATGATGATGATGAAAATAAATATTATACCAAAACTATTTTTAAAATTATAAACCATAAAAAAGAATGACAGTGCATTATTATTGACTAATAGTTTGATTATGATCATTATAAACATTGTATCAATGGTATTTGTACTAAATGATAAAATAAGTTAAAACGTCATGAGCTTAAGGGTCACTTGTTCACCAAACGCCCCCGTCATGCACTGCAACCACAAGTAAAAAATAAAGTAAAAAAATAAAATAAAAACATGTTTTAAAAGTAGTGATAGTAGCGTATGAAATCATTAACATGTCTAGGACTACGTTTTTTGGTAAAACGCTTATTATTATTGTTATTATTATTATTATTATTATTATTATTATTATTATTACTATGTAATAAAAAACATGTCATGATTTTGTTTGTACAAAACCATGTGACCATTTAAGACAATGTATCTTTAACTTTAAATTATGTATTATTATTATTATTATTATTATTATTATTATGTAACAAAAAACATGTCATTATGATTTTGTTTGTACAAAACCATGTGACCATTTAAGACAATGTAACGTTAACTTTAAGTTATTTATTTAATTAGTAAATAGTGTTGATTTGTTTTCTTTTTTAAAGTTTCGCTCTATCTTTATTTCTGTTTTCTTTTTACCTGTGGTTGCATTGCTTGAGTGTGAGTGCTAAATCAATATGCTATCCTTAAGCGCGTAACGTTTAAACTTATTTTAAAAACTATACATGTACATGAAAGTAAAAAACATGCATCATAGGCATGATTCTATTCACGTAGCCTAAGGCTAAAAAATTCTCTCATTAAAGAGTGAACTTACAAAAAATTAGCATTCACCTATAGTGTTATGTCCCAGAGGGTGGTACACCCTCAGGACACACACCCGCTCAAGGGAGAGGTGGCCCACGCCACTGAACCAACAAACACCCACAAGTTGGACTTCTATAAATACACCTACAATTACTCTACGAGGACGACACATCTACCACATTACCAAACACCCTCTTCTGTCCCAAAACCATCCCCAACTGGAAATACAATAAATCCAGAACACCTTCTTTACACAGCAAGCTGGCGACCGCCTTGTGCAGGAGGTTGGCCAAAAGATTGCAAAACACACATACAGTTTACACTAGAACTATTTGGGACAGCTACAACTGATGCAATGCTGACCATGCAGCTCCAAAACGTAAAAGAAAGGGACCCGAACCGAACCCATTGTCTATCGCAGACGGTGGCTCTGCTGGTTTGGTTCCCGATCATCGCCTGAAGGTAAGAGTGCTCTCAGATTCCTTAAACACATTACATTTGTGATCCTATCACTTTACACCCCTATTATTACTCTGTCATCAATTACATTGTGTTACACGCTCCCATACATAAAGGGACTTCTCACACCACAGTGCTGGTCCATTAAACCATTAACAAGTACACTTACTCATTTGTTATCACTGAACCCCTTACACTTGTCTTCACGTTCCAATTCCCCGCCTGACATTCCTAATTGCCCGTGACCGTCAATTATATAAGTGCTAAGTAAGGATTTCTATTTTGCTAACATTGAAGAACTCCAGCTGCCAGGCAGTCCAGCAAGCTCAGCAGGTAGGCTCATAGCGCACACACGATTGTTTGTTCAGCGCTGCAAATAGCCCCCATATTGATCGCGCATCCCTTGAGGGCCGATCACACCCCTTTCGAGTTAACCCCAATTTCACTCACATTCCCTTACAAACAACCACACTCGCAGTTTCCGCACATACGTGGAAACCTGCACAATTTTGGACATCCCACCTAAATTTGACATTTTACACCCCTTGTTCGTCCATCCCATCTCACCCCCGGAAAGAACAAATACTGGTGGAGACGCCAAGTAGTTCCCTCGAGTGAGGGTAGTTACCACTCAGGATCTAACACAAATAGGTTTGGAACTATGATTTCAGTACCATAAAGCCAAGCGAGATTAGGTTTTTTTTTTTCAGAGTACGCCATATATTCCCTTCTTAATGTGGATTACAGCATTGTACATTAGCCCTCCCACCCACCCCAGAGGCAAGCACAGTAGCTGAAAGGAACTACGGGGGCACACTATCACATTAGATAGTAAATATATTTTCAGGCACCTATACTAATTTATATCAGCCCTATCAGCCCACACATACAGAATTGATAAGGGCACTTAGTATCACACATCCCCCGGAATACATACATATTTATACACCGCATAAACAAACACTGCCATAGTTACATTCGCCGCCTCACACACATAAAGTCTTCACTATACCGCTTGACCATGCTGAAGAACATTGAGGAATTCCAGGACCTCATTGCATGGCACAAGGTATTTGAAACAAGACAGGATTACCTCAGAAGGTACCAGGAGCTGTTACATGCCCAGTACATGAGGGTTATTAGGGCACTTCTCCGGCCAAGGAGCATGGCTCAGAAAAACAAAATTAGGACGAAAATCCCTACACTTCGTAGGCAACTCAACAGGTCACACTGGCGGTTACACCTACGACATGACATCATGTTCCAACAGTACAACCAACTTAGGGAACAACATTTACACATAGGTACATGCGGCACTAGGGTAGCCAAACAAGCAATTAGGCTTAACAGAGAATATGCGCAAATTTGGGACGCATATCGCGAGCTGCAGGCCAATAACATTATCTTTGAATTGGCAGCAGGAAGCCCCACAAAACGCCAGGTGCTCAACACACAATGTACACTAGTAGCGGGCAGTACTGTAGATCCCACGAGGGAAATTGAACATCTGACCCGGAGGGTTGAAAGATTAACCCTTAATACGCCCAACACTACGAGGGTGAATGAGGCTGACGTGGCCTCCACACAAACATTCACACGGATGGCATCGACCAAATAACACAGAGGTTGAAAAACATCCACATCTCCGAACCCTACAACACGACGAGGAAGGAGTACGCCATGGCCCTAAGACGGGAACCTGGCACTTCAGACTCCGGTACACGAAACACACCAATAGGGATACGACCCACAGCGCCAGTTCAAAGGGTGATTACGCCAGAACGGAGGCGGACAATGGCACCAACCCCTATGGGCCAGATGCATAAGAAGGTATTGCTTCCAACCCCTTGAATGCATGCCATAAATACCACTACACTTCGCCCGATTACATACATAATACACAGGGTAAGAGGAAAGTATTGCTTCCTACCCCAACGGGCTACACACACACGAAGGCATAATACAACCCCTCCAACACTTACAATACGGTGCGACGCGAATTCAGCCCTGCAAGCGCGCGCGCACCTAAGTCAGTAAAGGAGCGCTACGGTGCACAGAGGCCCAGGCTTATTTTACTACAAACACCCCAGGGAGGTACTAAAGAAACACCCCTATGGAAGCCAGAAGCCTATGCCTTCATTACAGGGCGAAGGCAATCACCTTGTCGGGCAATGGCGCTCGGACGGGGATAGCGAAATTGACCATGGGAAAATCAATTCTTATTGTGACAGAAATTACGGCCTAGAAATTTCGGCAATTGGCATGGTAAAATCGAAGCCATGGCCCTAGGCACAGATGGTAGACAATAACACGGATAACACTCCACAAACAACATAAATCATACACTCACATAAAACCCATAGGATCCCATGCACATGGCTACGGCATACATAACATTTAAATAGGGACCCCATCAATACGTAAAGGCTTTCGGACAAAGAGGCCGAAAAAGGCACACCTACGCGAATAAATGTCCACAGAGACAGCACTTAGGCACTACACTTCATACGAGTTAAAGATATGCCACAAAGGATTCACAGAAACAAAATCGACACCGACACCTAGCACAAAAAATAACACAAGATGCCATACAGGCAGACAGGGGTCACAAATATGCACAAGCAAAACACATAACTCTATCAATACGTGGCGTCATAATGCAGCCACGACAAAGGATTGGACACATACAAGTATACGGGGCAATGAGTTCTTTTATCACAAGAGATGGCAGACAAGTTGTCGCCGTCACCCGGGAAAGGTTGCAGACATGAGTGGTTAACACTTGTAGTGTCAACACATAGCCAGTAACTAGCATGCTGTCCAGACGGCGTTATCGCATGTAATATGAAGCGATTGCTAGGTCAGCAGGGACGCAGAGGACAATACAGTGCAGCAGCGAGTTACCAGCACACATACTGAAGCTCACAATAACATTACAGTAGTAGAAACTCATTCACGCAAACTTCAAAACAACATAGCGCCCAAAATTCAAAAGGAGGGACAGCCAAAATTTCCCAAAACACCATTGACACGGTGTCTTTTTACATATGTATGGCAGTTTTACACTACACGCTACAGTAAAATAATGAGGAAATTAGCGACCCCAAAATGCCAATATCAGGCTCTGCCAAAGCCAGTCGCATATAGCCCGTATTTCAGAGAAAACCAAAACACTACTGACAGGGACTATTAATCACGCGTGAAATTGCAACAGAGTGCAAATCACGTGGATTGGCACACAAACACATTGACACGGGTTGACAGGGCGTAACTGGGATGAAAGTTACTCAATGCCACCTAGTTACGAAGCACATGCTAGATGCCACATGGGGATATACATATAATACAGATAACACGCATAAATACAAAGCATAGATAACATACAGAGGCGAACGAACGACCTCCGGAATGGAGGAGACATACGCCAAAAAGACAGGGTCGACCGACAGAAGATCAAGTAGACCAAACACGCAGGTCATCCGACTAGGCAATTGTCACGCTCACACACACACAAAATGGACCCAAAGAAGATAAATTGACGTGGAACATAAAGAATAAAAAAGGCGGATCTTGAGAAAGAACTCGTAACAGATTTCAGCAGGTTGGCACATTTTAAACAGACACATGATGAAACGCCAGCAATAATGCAGAAGGACACGTTATTTTAATTTCTCAACAGGGCTTGAAACGCCACACATACATGAAGAAATCAAAACAAAAGCAATTGGTACACATACATACCACGATTTCCGTAGCGGCCAAGGTTGACACATACCTGAAGAAGTTGCGGCCGCGGACACAAACAAAACATAACACGCAATTGCTGAATTGCAAACAACAGGATAACGGGAGCCCAACCATTACGGTAATGCAGACTTGCACAATCACAGGGCTCAGCATATTATCGATAGAGCACTTTCACCAGAATACTGGACACTATACATAGAATACAAGGCTACAATGAAACACAATGGGCTTTATCACTTTAGGCCACCCGCGTCACTAAATGAGACAGACATGTAGGAGACAGCTCCGGAAATGATATACGGACACTGCATAAGGAACGCAACTACACGCGCAGAGAGCTAGGTGACTCAGGTAACATGGCAAGAGCGGGCGACATGCCGCATGATAAGCCAGCGCGCGCCCAAGTTGCGGCGCACGCTCAGACCATGTACGCCCCCTGCCACATGCGATAACCGCATAGGTCAGACAACACAATTCAACACAAACATAGACAATTAGACATAAGGGCGGGTAAACACAGAGTCCAAAGAGGAATAGTCCATCCCCACCCCAATTTTTAAAGGACACACCGACAATTATGAAAAGGCACACAAATATTGTAGCCACAGTAGAGGTGAGATGTAAGATACAAAACCCCACAGATATTCCTCACCCAATACCGGTTTTAAATATTTATCTAATGAATGATAAAATAAGGGTAGTAGGCAGTTCCAATGAGCATTGAACACAAATTCTAATAACGAATCGATATGGATTGTTGTACAGCTCTAGTGTGCAATAAACATAATGAATGACCCTACATCTTAAACACAAAAGCGAGAGCGAAGGTCACTAACACAATGACTCCATTTAAATACTATAGAGGGTAATTACATTAATTAGCAGAGACAGAGGAAGAGTATCAATACAGGAAGATTAATTCCCTGTCAATTGTAAATGCCAGGATGATTCTTTTCCTGAGCTTTATCCCCTTGATAATTACAGGAAGGTTCATTCCCTGTTACAAGTACAATAGCCCAGGACGATTAATCCCCTGAGGTTAAGAGCAAACAAAGTACATATTAAAGTCTATAAAATACATGAAGGAAAGCATATATAATAATGCAGACATTTTGTTAAAGGACCACCTCGCTAAACGTGAAACGCTTCCAAAAAACGGCATACAGATATCTAAGATGAAGATTCACACGTTAAAGATACCAGGTAAAAGAGTGAACAAAACACAGTTTGGCCGAGAGAGAGAATGGCTACATAGTAAAAGGCACAGAGAAATAATGCACTCATAATTCCCCATAGAATAACATACGGGCAGAGATCCATACACATCCTAATACATCATACCAGTATACACACATACACACACATACACAATACACTAATTGAATACGGGGGTTGGTAGCCATTCATGCTCTTACAGAGAGGGTTAACTGCACCCTGTACCATACTGCTTCCACCTGAATACTAGCGGTGGTCGGACGCCAATATTAAGCGCTGAATGTACATCTATACACATAGATGAAAGGCCATAACAATCTACTAACAAACATTTCACTTAGTACGCCCGCATGCAAAATATAGACTTATTATACCCAAACACACCCCTTTTCCTCACTTGAGTATCACACACGCGCTCAAATCCATCCACATGCATGGGACATCCTACCCAAACACCCAGGGTTGTATTTTATCTCACCAGCATGACATAGTTTGAAATTTAAACACCTGGGGAAAACCCATCCCATCCCTTAAGAGTAAAAACATCCCTACAGCATCACCAACTGTCATCGGCCACAATAATTACTGAGTCCGAAGATGCACACCATTCCAAATCCGCGTATAAAACCCATCTCAGAAAATAACACCTGAGCGGACCTTAATAACAAAGCCTTACATCCTCAACCCTATTAACATGTCCACAGATACACTGAAACATCAGCACAAGAGATCCGAGTATGCAAAGAAGGACTAAAGCAGGCAATGCGATTCGAATGATCTACAACCCCAGAACACACAAAATTTACAAAATACACTAGAAATCTCACATTACATTAAAATATACATAAAACACTAAATTACACCCCCAGAGGATTATCTATACACAGATAATCAAGGATATGAGTGCACACCAGGTGACATCATACAATACATAAATGAGGATAAAAAAGGGCCATAGAAAGGCAAGGCCAGAGAAGGCAGTGATAGACCATGACATAGACTCAAACAGAAAGACGGAAGGTCGAAGCGACGATGACGTAGTGCGGGGAAACATTGAGGTCTCCGATGACCTAGCCTGTCTCCGTGTCGGATAAGGTTAAACCCATTATGCACTACTGTCAGCGAAGCCAGACCTGCACGTGGAAACTTGACGGTCTGACGGGAGAAATAGCTCACTCAGCGTCGGACATAAAAGAACATCCACCTAGGGACGACAAATTTGACTAGACTCCTAGTTAGCCTGTATGATAAGTAGCGTCCCTAAGGCGGGGGATGAGTCTTCCGTTCGAAATGGAAGTGAAGCAGTGCGCCTGGGGTCAACGGGACCACCCCTAGCCCCACGCCAAGTCCCTGTCCGGATACAGGGTGAAGACGAATTCCGAGACGCATATTTCCGCGATGTAATAAATGGATTTACCCGGACGGTATTTCCCGGATGATATAATTCTCACGGACGATTTTTCCCGATTAATTTCGTCCCGTGCCCGAGTAAATGGAGGGTAGCGACCTCCAGAGCGTAAATAGGGATGCAGTGGGCCCCTACAGATGTAAATGAAGGTAACGACCATTCAGAGGGGAATTGGGCATCCCACAATATAAGTCACCGGACGGCATTTCCCGGATGATGAATATCTACGCGACGCACATTCTGCAAGATATAGCCCGAGTAAATGCAGGGTAGCGACCCCCAGAGAGATAAATGGAGGGTACGACCCCCACAGGGGTTTGGGCCACCCATTACAGGTCCAATAATTGACCATAAAACGGCTATGAAGCCAGGGATCCACGCGAAGTGCTTGCTGTTTTAGTAGCGCGCACACACAGGCCTTCATACACAAACACATTTAGTTATAAGGGGGGAAGTCGACAGTATATAAGGGGGCGGAATGCAAAAGGACTTCGGTCTGGCAGTTCTGGAGGCAACCGGTGTCGCCAGAATACGCACGTGTGGTGTCCTAGGGAGGAAACTACCCTAGGTGATCGCCCCGGTCAAAATTTAGTGTATACGGAATTTAGCTACCTATTTCAGGGGTAGTTTATATATAAGCAAACTCAGTAAGTCGCTATTTCAGAACAGTGAATTAAAAGCATTATTTCGGCAATAGAATAAGTAGCGATTTCGACAATTTTTCTAGATATAAATTAGCATATAACTAGATTAAGTTACACAGACACAAGAAGCGAGTTCGGCATCGTAGAACCCACTAGGAGGCGTGTAAGTCCGAACAACAGGGAAGCACTAAATGGGAGAAGAGACGTCGGCAACGCGTCGACGACGCACCGTCAAAGCGGCGACTAGTGCCGACAGTACATTAATTTATTACCCGCGAGGGGACATTCAGCGACGTTACGCTACAGAGCAAACATATTTCCTGGCACTAAGACCAGAGGTACAATAACATAGCCTAAATTAAATGGAGGGTAGCGACCCCAGAGAGGTTCAGAAGGCTCAACGAGATGTCTGAAGAGGTCTCAAGGGCTCGGCACCTAAGCCGACCCTTAAAACAGCGCTGCGCGCACAATATTGGCCAAAGGTATTTAATTAATATGTATTTATATTACAGCTTTGGATCCCAACACTGCAGCACCGAGGAAGAATCATGATAAAAAAGGTAAAGGTAAGGTGGACCACCGAACACACATACACTGGTATACACTGAGGAGACACACATATCTACACATGAACAAGAGTGAATGATAAGATATAAGTAGCACTATAAGGTGCGGCCGGCATAGCTTAAGTTAGTATTAGAAAGGGTGTAGTAGAATATATGCATTGGGCGCGATCGTGAAGTATATCCAGAGACACCATATATGTCATAATCAATCATGCGTTCTCTTACAGACCGCAGGCCTGCAAAGAATAATATATATATATATATATATGTATACGATAATCCATTTCTTCACAGAGGACAATGATTGCATTGTATAAACCTTTTGTAAATAACCTTTTCCAACACAGACACAGCACACTCTCCCTCTTCCACACACAAATACACTGCACGACGATCGTAGTCACAACTTTAAAGGTGATGACGCCAGCAGGTAATGGCAATCAGCAGCCGTGAGATGCTGAAAGCTGTTGACCTGAGCACACAACGCTCAAATAAAGAGCAATATGCGATGATCAGGGACGGCACGGGCTTTGTAAGTGCCGTACCTCATCATCAAGATGGAACTCCTACTCACGGCAGGAAGACCATTAAAACGCACAGCAGATGGAAAGTGGACTAGCAGCGTGACCACTGAACTGCACCGGAAAACGGCCGGATAGTACAAGGCCATGAGATGGTACATGAGTGCAGAGAGTAGCGTGCACGCAAGGAATAGTAAATACGGCCGTCTAAGAGTAAGATAATTAAATTAGATTATATTGAGTAGCGTACTGTGCTCGTTTCTCCAATGGGACAGGCGATCACCCGGCTAGCATCCCGGCCCCATTAGAAGAAACGGCCAAGGGAGTGGGTAAAAAAAATTAGGGCATGAATCTTGGTTCATACAGTCAAGACTAAAAGAAAAGCTCCAGTGAGCTAGAGACAAAGGGTCTCGGGTCGATTACGGGTTGGGATGGCAAATAGACTGAACCAGGATTCACAAGCAAAACCCTAACTTGAATTGACAAACAGAAAAGAAAGGAAAAACCCTCGTAAAATCACATCTGCTCCTTTATTGGCCAAAGGATAAATAAATATGCAACCTGCCTATCACGCACGAGTATAAAGTTAGGGTGGGACAAAGTCCGATAGAAAAAAAATAAAGTTCATAGTCCCTAAACAAACAAAAGAAAATTACACTTATTCAAACTCGTGGGTGTCCTTTCTTAAAGTTCCGACAAGGAGATCGCCTTTCAAAAGCTAAATTAATCTTAATTTATCGGTGCACACGCATGTAACATCACTAGCCACTTATCACAAAGTTCACCTGCGGCAAAAAAAAAAAAAAAAAAAATTCAAAGAAAATATCGAATATCTATGTAAATTAAAACTGTCTACCCTTATACAGCAATGGACGGATCTCCTCTATCGAACTGCAAATTAATAATTAAAGAGCATCATATTACATCAAATAGCACTCAAACATCGACTCAGCTTCACATAATATGACATTTCAACAATTAATTATAACCTATCATAAATTATTAACACACCCAGATTGTGCTTACATATTTACACTACTAATTCTTATTATTATTACTGATTTATCTTCGCCTTTCCAACAACCTTGATCCACACTGTCATATTTGTCATTGTAATTAAATTATAGCATTGTGTAATGTTTATGAAAGGTTAAGAACCTCGCAATAAGGCGCCCTAGCGTATTTCATACTCACAACAAACATTTAATCGCAACCCTTCCGCCGAACACTCTGTGTGAGGATCCAAGCAACCTGACTGTCGAGCGCACCATCAATTACACACCTGCGCTATTCAATACAACTCATCAATGAACGTAGCACGTTCGTCAAGAGGACCCTGTCCTCACAAATTCAATTCCACGGACATACGTCGCCCCGTGAATAACCTCGTCATATATGACGGAATAATACCATATCTAATTACCACATAATTATCACATAAACTTTACACAACATCATTACAAAATAAAAGATGCATTATTACCATGTCTCCAGAACCCACACTAGCAGAGCGTATCAACTTTATCGGGACCACGAGGTCGTATGATAATATGGCATCTTATCCAAGGAACCTTATCCGACAATCTTCAACCATATTCATTTGCTATAAAAATCTATGCAATCCGTGACAAACCTTTCAGAATAAAATTCGAATAATGACCACTGAAATCGACATGCTAGAATCTCCCAGCAAAATGGGCATCTCATATTATCGTTACCCAATTTCAAATTATTATTATTATTATGTCTCAGAGAATAAATACATGTCTTACTCCTACCATTGATGCTGTAAATTTATGTAGGTCAAATGACCCGAAAAGAAAGACAAGAAAACATCTACACGACCCTATGAAAAAAATGATGCTCTTATTCAATCTGGAATAAATGGTTAAAAAGGGCGTTAAGTTACACGATCTCAGGTTATCTCATGGCATGGCTATCCGAGGTAGAAGTTCTCTTCTTCCTGATAAACAAGGATGGAAATGAAACGTCTTACTTTATATCCGGTGTCCTCGGAAATCCATGGCGTCGGCGTCGGCGTCGTCGTCGTCTGCGGCATCAGGGTGGCGTCGTTCCTCCAGTGTCTCCGCGATGTGGTCTCCCAGCGTACTGGTAGAGGTATACGCCCCCAGCACCTCTCGATCTCCTGGCGACGCCCATGTCCGCCCACAGGTTGTCCCCGGTCACCTTCAGCAGCGGCGTCTCCTGACGTCCCGACCATGGTCCATTCGTCCATCTCGTTGCGACCGTTCACCCCATTATGGCCCCTTTAGAAGTTCAGTGCAGCATAATTTGCGTGTTAATATGCATGTTGATTCCCAGAATATTTGAGTCCATGGTTATTAAGTTCATGCTGCCGTGTGGCAATACTACATTTCACTATATCAGAGCACATTCACGCTCGCGCACTATAGCGTCTAGTTCCTGGTTCACTTGAGTTATATGTCTTCACTTTCCTTTAACCCAGTGACACACTTCCTTCCACGAGGAGCTATTTCGAGCTGGCCTTGACCGACATATCAAGTTGCTTGCGGCCTACAGTCTTCCAACACAAGCTTAAAGTAGATGTAGCCTTCCCTATTGCATTCTCACTGCGTTTCTTAAAATGCCACACTGCTATGCTATTTCCGAATGGATGTCTGTTACAATATAGGGCCTCGCGATAATGCTTCGCCTCGACTATCGTTATATAGTTCTTTCCCTGATGCTCGTAATTTTAAACACCTCCTGGCATTCATCTTTAATGAACATAAATTGTCGGCATGAACGGACTTCCTTTATCAGTTCTGACTATTTCCTCACATACTAGCGAGTCCGATATCGTCTTGAAATTCACACTGTTCGACAAACAAACTGACATACTTCACTGTAAAAAAAACTCACTGGCAATACATGCACGCTAGTTTCAGGCTTCATGGCCTGCTGGTCACTCACGAAAACCATTCAAGTTCCCGATGTAAAATCACTGTCTACGTGACATGGGCTACTCTTTCGTGCTCCGCTGTATAACATACTCGTCCACGCACTATTGACTCACATACTACTGTTGACTCACATACTGCTGACTCACATACTCAACATTCTGGAACTGCGTCCTTCTTCGAGAAAAAGAAAGTGGGAGGGGTTGGAACCTTCTGGAGCATTCCCCTACTCTCGCGGTTGCCTCGCCGCGTCATGCCATGACGTCATACTGACTCTCCGGTCTCCTCTCGATCTTCTGTCATCCGGGGCCGGTAATTGACCCTGACTGGATCGGTCACATCTCTCCCGCGGCCTTCAAAATATAAGCGGTGGGAACATAGCTTATGTTTTTCCTCAAGTGATGCATGTGAACGATCTTTTCAGTCATCTCCTCAATGCTGACTAACGGGCTTGCCGGTGATACTTCCGCAGATTCGCGGCATCTCTCGATGTCTTTCCGTATAGCTCGGCCGCGACCCCTGCGAACGAGAATCCCTATAGGCATTCTGTCTCTGATAATATTGATTTGACTGCCTTCGCTGATATTCACCATATCGTCCCTTCGTATTGTTGAATCGGGATCTCCTACGCTCTTCGTACGGTTTATTCCTCCATCTGGGTCGCTCGTCTGTTCCACCGTAGCTCCTATCTCGGCTCCGATAGTACCCTGTGTATCTTGGCCTGTCCGTCTCCCGCGGCGTTCGCTCTTCCGTCTGCGCAATTTTGTCAATCACGACCGTGTTTACATCTCTATTTTCCTGTCGTCCGGACCTCGCCTGTAACTGTGCGCTAGTGTGGTCAAGTTTTCGAAGAATCTCTTCACATCCCTCTAAAGTCTCGGCTCCTGACGCTATTACACTCTTCTGGACCTCTACAGGTAACTGTCGTATAATGGCTTGGACCAATTCGTCCTCCGGCACTGGTGGAGTCAAATACTGCAGCCTGGCGAGTTGCGATGCGAAGTACCCCGCATACCTAGTCGGATTGGACGTCGCATACCGTTTAGCGTATAGTTCCGCCCGTATGTTCAATTGTTCTTCAGGGCTCCAAAAACGTTTGATTAATAATCGTTCGAACTCATCCGTGCTCGTGAACGTGTATCGAAATGCGCGAAACCAAGTTAATGCCGTCGATTCCAGGGACCTCTCAATAACTCTTAGTTCCCTCTCACGTGGTATCTTATTCTCCGCCATGTATTCACGGACCTCCCTCATAAATTCGATAGGTGTGACGTTATTAGTCCCATTGTTCCCCGAGAATTTCCTCGGCTGGTGGTCTATACTTCTAATGATAGTCAGGTGTCCCGCGGGATTTGTACTCCGTATTCTCGGCGTTGCGACTACCTCACCCGCCTTTCTAGTTTTCACTTTCCGTCCCGTTAAGAAGTGGCGTGTTTTCAATTTCGGACCATCTAACCCTTTCTGACTCCGGTTTGTCTTTTATCTGCGTCATTTCCGCCTCTAAGTTGCCTAATCGAGTGAGTTGCCTTCCCTGTTGAATAATGATATTCTCCTCCAACTCAACAATGGAAGTGTGGATAGATTCTCTCACATGTTCGAGTAATGTCGTTTGTGAATGAGTGATTTTCCTGTCATACGTGTCCTGGTATGATTCAACCTGTATCTGCATGTTTTTCACGTCCTTCGCAAACTTCCAACCTGACACGTCCTGTTTCAACTTATCCAGGGTTTCCTCGTTAGACTGACCAATTTGCTCAATTTTTGCCGTCAAATCTTGTCACATGCCTTTAATATTACTGTTGAACTTCTCCTCAAGTCCTTCAATATTCCCCCGAAGCGAACTCTGAGTATCCCTGATTTGCCGTGCCATAGAATCTTTGAGCTCCGCGGTGAGCACTTGGAATGTAGTTTCTACCTTTTTATCGAGTAGATTAATCTTATTATCTATAGCCTTTCCTGATAGTCTAAGATTACGTTCTACAGCATCAATGTTTTTCTGCAAATGAGATTCTAAATTCTTAAGATTAGATCCCATGACTTCTAATAAGTCGGTTCTGAGACCATCAACTTTATCACTAACATCCTTTTTTTATTCCTGCTATTTGAGTGCCGACACCCTGTTGTGTCCTCTGTACCTCTGCTACCTGAATACCGACACCCTCTTGTGTCCTCTGTACCTCTGCTATCTGAATACCGACACCCTCTTGTGCCGTCCATAAGCGATCCATATCGCTCTTCATGTTTGTTTTAATTGACCCAACACTATCCTTAACATTATTCATTTCAGTGGTTAGACCATTTAATCCATCTTGGATTTGTTTTAATATATCAGCAATATTTTCTGCGGTTACTACTTGTGACATCTTATAATACAACTTAAATATAGGGGCCTACATGGGAATGTAGGTCGTCGAGTATAGCCATAACCTGAGATCGTGTACCAACCCTGTCAAATGGTTCACTAAAGGCTCAGTGTGATACGAGGTTAATTTTACACAAGAATTACACATGGCAAGCATCGCGCTCCCATCAAAGGCACGAATCTGACCACACAGTATACTCCCATCACCACAACAAATGATTGAGTAAAACAAACATACCCATGACGGAAACGAAACACACCATCGACGTCGATCCCAACACGTTGGCGGCGCCACTTCCGCCCCCCCTCCCTGTGCCCGTTTCTCCAATGGGACAGGCGATCACCCGGCTAGCATCCCGGCCCCATCAAAAGAAACAGCCAAGGGAGTGGGTAAAAAAAAAATTAGGGCATGAATCTTGGTTCATACAGTCAAGACTAAAATAAAAGCTCCAGCGAGCTAGAGACAAAGGGTCTCGGGTCGTTTACGGGTTGGGATGGCAAATAGACTGAACCAGGATTCACAAGCAAAACCCTAACTTGAATTGACAAACAGAAAAGAAAGGAAAAACCCTCGTAAAATCACATCTGCTCCTTTATTGGCCAAAGGATAAATAAATTTGCAACCTGCCTATCACGCACGAGTATAAAGTTAGGGTGGGACAAAGTCCGATAGAAAAAAAATAAAGTTCATAGTCCCTAAACAAACAAAAGAAAATTACACTTATTCAAACTCGTGGGTGTCCTTTCTTAAAGTTCCGACAAGGAGATCGCCTTTCAAAAGCTAAATTAATCTTAATTTATCGGTGCACACGCATGTAACATCACTAGCCACTTATCACAAAGTTCACCTGCGGCAAAAAAAATTCAAAGAAAATATCGAATATCTATGTAAATTACAACTGTCTACCCTTATACAGCAATGGACGGATCTCCTCTATCGAACTGCAAATTAATAATTAAAGAGCATCATATTACATCAAATAGCACTCAAACATCGACTCAGCTTCACATAATATGACATTTCAACAATTAATTATAACCTATCATAAATTATTAACACACCCAGATTGTGCTTACATATTTACACTACTAATTCTTATTATTATTACTGATTTATCTTCGCCTTTCCAACAACCTTGATCCACACTGTCATATTTGTCATTGTAATTAAATTATAGCATTGTATAATGTTTATGAAAGGTTAAGAACCTCGCAATAAGGCGCCCTAGCGTATTTCATACTCACAACAAACATTTAATCGCAACCCTTCCGCCGAACACTCTGTGTGAGGATCCAAGCAACCTGACTGTCGAGCGCACCATCAATTACACACCTGCGCTATTCAATACAACTCATCAATGACGTAGCACGTTCGTCAAGAGGACCCTGTCCTCACAAATTCAATTCCACGGACATACTGCCCCCGTAAATTGAATTATACTGAGACCACGGTGGCTGTATTGGCATATATGAATAAAGTTATGGCCGTCATAGTTGTGACGTGTATATTCATGACGTAGGCACGGATGACGCAGACTTCATGCAAGTAGGCTGGATGAGCTGAGATTCTTGATGACGTCATGATTTTGTTCGAGAAGGATCTAAGATTTACGACGCAGTCGCAGGGAATCAAGGAATCGTGCTGAGGAAGAAGTTACGCTATTGGAGGAGAGGCTCGAACCAATGAATGATAGCTTGGAGGGAGACGGAGATTACTGAAACTACCATATTTAATTACTTTTGGCATGCAGAATTGTGGAAATCTATTTTCAGTTATGGCATTGATTTGGAATTTTGAAGAAATTAATAATGAGTTTTTGAAATTTGAAAATCCGTCAAGTATAGCCAAAGTTAGAACTTCTAGCAATGACGGAGGAACAAGCTATGGTAGGGATGGATACGCCCATTAAGAAGTTGATAAAAGGCCTTGCACAGCAGAGAGGAAGTTCTCATGTCTCAGGGCTCATGGCTCATTTTCTCATTCTCATATTGTCAGACTTCGAGTTCTTAATTCCGATAGAACAAGTATATATTATTCAGTGAAGCAAGTCGTCATTAGCAAGTGTGGTAGAGCCCACAGCATCGAACAAGCACTGAGTGTGCAGCAGTGCAATTTTACGGTTACTAAAACTAGGCGAAGTTGGAGCGCACACATAAACGAGTCTACAAGATTATCTATCAAAAGTTAGCTACTGCATTTATGCTAATTCAATTGTGCATTACAATATTGAGGCGTGTACGAAAGTTGAACATTTTCACTATTATACTTTGGAAGATATTCGCATTTTAAGACTGCAGACAAAAGTGATTTTCTCGACACCTGAGAAGCACTTTTATAATACCACATTCTACGCTACGGCTGACACATGTATTGCAACCGTGATACTGAAGATTACATTTAGTGATACAACACTACATTCTACAATGGAACTATATAATCTGGCAGTACTTTCGACTATTATTATAACGGAAGTGGAGATGGAAGACTAAAACTTTAATGCAATTGGGACATATATCAATGGAGTGAAATAGCAACATGGAGCTTCGTTAATCGTCATTCTACAAAGGCGAGCATGTAGTGAACATCCAACTACACTCATGCATCGTAATCCATCGCTGAATTACATCAAATGGCAGTGGAAATATCTTCATACTCCACAATTATGAACATTTCTGCGGAATTAATTGCAATAAACTTCATGGCGAATTTCTACTAGAACTTCAGGGAACTTTCAAGAGAGGCCAGGGTGGACCCGGCTCACACAGAAGAGTTTTTCCAGAAGGATGTCTATCGTCTACACGGAGCAGTGCGTTTTCCGGAGGAGGAAACTGTTCTATTCTCCGAGGGCGCAGGTTCCAGGTTCGAGGTCGGAGCACATCTTTACGGTGGTGAAATGGAACCAACAGCAGTCTTCTTTGGAAATTTTCCTCTAGAACTTCAATCAACTGATAAGGTAGTCGTGAACGTTTCTTGATTTATTTGAGCCATTTAGCGATATCTGAGCAACTATTTTTCCCATATTTTCTGTCCCATATATTTTGCCCCATATTCATGCTTGATATTTCTGTACTCTGTACACTTTGCTGATTTATGCCTTTTTCTACGATTTATTGAGACATTATTATGTCATTGGCATACTTAAATAATTTTGGATCAGTTGAGACTGATATTATATATTCTTTCAGTAATTTGCATATTTCTGTAGTCACGATTTGACTGTAAAGTTAACGATTTTCTATGGCAAATTTGAATTCAGACAGCGTGTCATTTTATTAAAGTAATTCTATTCAGTAAATTACTTTGACCAATTTTCTGTCATCCTCAAGAAAGAAGAATGATTAAAAGATTTTAGAGCGTTAAAATCTACTACTTTATCGACGATCTTGGAAATACTAGTCGTTTTATGAACATGATTGCAACATAGACATTTATCGTCAATTCTGAAATACCATTGCATTATAGACAATTTTATGAAATATGAACTTTGAGTACGATTTATTGAGTACACTATAGTAATGAACATTTGATAGGAGTTTTTCTCAATTGTAGATTGGAACAATAATGTTTGCAGTCCACAGTCTAATTGTATTCTATTCGATTATTTATGCAGTTTAGATGAACTTTGATCGAAGATAGTATTTTTATACTGCGATACTTTGATGATATTAATCTCAATTTTGATAGACCAGGGAGGCGTGTCTAATCGTATTTGCTATTAAATTTATTTGTGACTGGCAAATTTTTACTTCATATCGCTTCATGAATGAAACCCACGAAGGTTAAATATAATAACAGTTTTCGATACAATTGATGAATATAAGAATTTTTAAAGAGGAACTATGGATGTATAATCGTTAGTTCAGTGGACGTGTAAAAGTCGCTGATGAATAATGCCCTGTAATAAGTGAAGGAGGTTCCCACAGTAATATGGATGATGATGATGAATTTATAAGTGGAAGTTTTTTGTGTGTATTGTGGAAGATTTTGATGCCATATATAATGAGATATATGATGAATTATGGGCCAATTTTGGTGCAATTTTGTGCGTTTTGAGCGAGGTATTTTTCCGCTGAATGTATTGTTCAGGTCCATTGAAAATTATTCATGTGAAGTGACTGTTAAAATTAACAAGAGTGTTTAAATAATTTGAGATAACGATTTTGAATGGAGGTTACCGTCACAAATAATAATTATTAAATCTTATTAAACCTGAATCTAAAATTTAAATATAACTAACCTTCATTGGTCGATTATATCACCACGATTTAAGTAATTATCAACCGGATAAACGTGTGGTTTAATGAATTTCTAATATAAATAATATAAATAATGTAAATAACTATGTAAATATCTTTAATAATAATTTGAAACGAACGGGATTAATATAGGCGTGTATAAATTTTTCAATTGTCGTTTGACAATGTTATAAACAATTTAAAATGTTATAAATAATTAATGAACATTTTGTTATAAACATTAAGCGTTTTCGTTATTATACTCTAAACAACGCTAGTTCAACAATTGGAATATACAATTAAACAAGATTTGGGATTATTAGAGTAATCCATTGATATTTGAACGGAGCATTTAAAAGATTTGCGTGATAATATTTGAGTTGAGATGTGAACATTTAAAGTGTTTTGAAAAGGAGCTAGGCTCTGAGGTAACTAGCATATGCTAACATTGGGTGGACAGGTGCGTCCATTTGACGAAGCAAGCATGCGACACGGTGCAGGGTGTATTGCAGGTGGCCAGATAACTGAATGATAGAGGCCAAGGTCAGCTACATAGCAGCCTTGCGGTTATAAATAAAATGTGAAGTTCATGAACAAGGAAACAAATGCTTTATGTCTCGTCCCAGCTCCCTTATCCATTACAAAGTGTATTATTGTTATTATTACGTTCTTTTGAGCTAGAGAAAGCTGAATTTTTGTATGTGAAGTCTACAAGTCCTACAGGAGGACATGGTTGCATTGACAATGGCTTCTGATTGCCACGTATATTTTGTTGTTAAATTTTGTTAAGTTATTTTTTTATGTGAAATAAATTATTGTGCAGTTTAAATTTTCTTGTTTCGACTTGGTTCATTTTAAATATCGTGGTGGAGGTTATTGTGAGGGCATACTATTTAGTGATCCAGTTGAAAACCCAGACCCGAGATTAAATTGAATAGGTAAGTAAAAGGTAAGTATGAACCCCCGTATATTTTGGTGTGTTCCACAATAATTTCTTGTTAACTACTGTGCTCTAATCTCGGTAGTATCTGTCAGTGCCATTTTCATTGATGTAGCTGTGCCGGTGCGATTGATTATTGGCAATCCGATTGAGGGGGCGGATTTCTGACAGCCTACTATCCGGATTATCGGGGACAATACGTCGCCCCGTGAATAACCTCGTCATATATGACGGAATAATACCATATCTAATTACCACATAATTATCACATAAACTTTACACAACATCATTACAAAATAAATCATGCATTATTAGCATGTCTCCAGAACCCACACTAGCAGAGCGTATCAACTTTATCGGGACCACGAGGTCGTATGATAATATGGCATCTTATCCAAGGAACCTTATCCGACAATCTTCAACCATATTCATTTGCTATAAAAATCTATGCAATCCGTGACAAACCTTTCAGAATAAAATTCGAATAATGACCTCTGAAATCGACATGATAGAATCTCCCAGCAAAATGGGCATCTCATATTATCGTTACCCAATTTCAAATTATTATTATTATTATTATGTCTCAGAGAATAAATACATGTCTTACTCCTACCATTGATGCTGTAAATTTATGTAGGTCAAATGACCCGAAAAGAAAGACAAGAAAACATCTACACGACCCTATGAAAAAAATGATGCTCTTATTCAATCTGGAATAAATGGTTAAAAAGGGCGTTAAGTTACACGATCTCAGGTTATCTCATGGCATGGCTATCCGAGGTAGAAGTTCTCTTCTTCCTGATGAACAAGGATGGAAATGAAACGTCTTACTTTATATCCGGTGTCCTCGGAAATCCATGGCGTCGGCGACGGCGTCGTCGTCGTCTGCGGCATCAGGGCGGCGTCGTTCCTCCAGTGTCTCCGCGATGTGGTCTCCCAGCGTACTGGTAGAGGTATACGCCCCCGGCACCTCTCGATCTCCTGGCGACGCCCATGTCCGCCCACAGGTTGTCCCCGGTCACCTTCAGCAGCGGCGTCTCCTGACGTCCCGACCATGGTCCATTCGTCCATCTCGTTGCGACCGTTCACCCCATTATGGCCCCTTTAGAAGTTCAGTGCAGCACAATTTGCGTGTCAATATGCGTGTTGATTCCCAGAATATTTGAGTCCATGGTTATTAAGGTCATGCTGCCGTGTGGCAATACTACATTTCACTATATCAGAGCACTTTCACGCTCGCGCACTATAGCGTCTAGTTCCTGGTTCACTTGAGTTATATGTCTTCACTTTCCTTTAACCCAGTGACACACTTCCTTCCACGAGGAGCTATTTCGAGCTGGCCTTGACCGACATATCAAGTTGCTTGCGGCCTACAGTCTTCCAACACAAGCTTAAAGTAGATGTAGCCTTCCCTATTGCATTCTCACTGCGTTTTTTAAAATGCCACACTGCTATGCTATTTCCGAATGGATGTCTGTTACAATATAGGGCCTCGCGATAATGCTTCGCCTCGACTATCGTTATATAGTTCTTTCCCTGATGCTCGTAATTTTAAACACCTCCTGGCATTCATCTTTAATGAACATAAATTGTCGGCATGAACGGACTTCCTTTATCAGTTCTGACTATTTCCTCACATACTAGCGAGTCCGATATCGTCTTGAAATTCACACTGTTCGACAAACAAACTGACATACTTCACTGTAAAAAAAACTCACTGGTAATACATGCACGCTAGTTTCAGGCTTCATGGCCTGCTGGTCACTCACGAAAACCATTCAAGTTCCCGATGTAAAATCACTGTCTACGTGACATGGGCTACTCTTTCGTGCTCCGCTGTATAACATACTCGTCCACGCACTATTGACTCACATACTACTGTTGACTCACATACTGCTGACTCACATACTCAACATTCTGGAACTGCGTCCTTCTTCGAGAAAAAGAAAGTGGGAGGGGTTGGAACCTCCTGGAGCATTCCCCTACTCTCGCGGTTGCCTCGCCGCGTCATGCCATGACGTCATACTGACTCTCCGGTCTCCTCTCGATCTTCTGTCATCCGGGGCCGGTAATTGACCCTGACTGGATCGGTCACAGTACATAGAAAATGATGTGAAAAATTATACAATATTTGATAAGAGGCACCTTACACAAAAATTATTAAATCATACTGTCCCACCGATCAACCCCGACAGGCAACATTACGCTAATGATGTTCAAATTATTAATACTATTACACACATGTTATCCAAGCTATTTATAATTACTTATATTTTAACACAAGGTCGCCAGTATACCAATGATGTCACACATTGTAAACATATATATTTTCTTTTCTATTCCACACACATGTATACACTGACTTTCCTTTCCACTCTTTTAACTTACATTTTGTAAAAATGTCTTACTTCACTCTCACATAATAAAAACATGTTATATAAACCCACTAATTACACCTTAAGACATTTGTTTTTCTTTCCCTCTACTCTATGTCTATATTTTAAATGTTACATTTTACACCTCACACGAGGGCAATTTTTCATCCACTGCAGCGACAGCGAAAGGGCATGCCTAGCCCTAACGATGTTTTTACCCTCGTTGTGCACTTACGCAATCATTATTACGATTGTTATTTCATGTTACATTGTTATATCTGATCCATGTTACATTTATTACCTATTCTTACAACCATGTATCTAAAATAATGTCGATATTTTATGATTTTTATGTGTTTTAAGAATTCACGAATTATATTTGCTATTGCTATTTACACATGTACGATACTAAAATATGTTCCACACCAAAAACCCACCCCTCTCAGAGCACACTCTACCCATACACCACAGAGGACCCATGACTTCACAACATCTACACCGCACGGGAGGAAGAAGAGGAAAAAGAAGAAGAAGGAAGACAACGACACAGCCACCCTTACACTAGTACCAGTGTCTGGGGACAGAAACTAAACACCAACTAGGTGTTGTTATGTCCCAGAGGGTGGTACACCCTCAGGACACACACACCCTCAAGGGGAGATTGAAAGGCCTATCCTGCCAATGTTTAATAAGCTAAGATTATGTTCCTATATTTCTGGAACCAATGAAGATACGACTCCGAATTTTTTACAGCTGACACTTTCACATTATTTATGTGGACTAAAGCAGAATTAAAATATAGAAACCAAAAGAACGAGTTTTATTATTTTTTTTAAGATGCAATTTTTTACACAAAATATTTGTAGTTGGACACCCCTTACTTCACGTCTAAGGAAACCTCTGCTGTAATTCTTCTTCAGTAAGGACAGTAGGATATAATAAAGCATCTCACAAAGTTTCATGTCTGTATCCCAAGTAGTTTTTCAGAAACAGGAACATTAATTGTAAAAAAGTCATTTTGAGAAAATCAAGTTTAAAACTTTAAATTATAAGAACTCACTCCGATTTTTACATTAAGGCTCAATAGCACCCAGCAGCATAGTCAGGATCCTCTTCCTGGTCCCCCTCCTTCTCTAAAAACTCTTGCTCTTTTGAATTGCTCTTTACTTATTCTGAAAGGGAGTAGCAGCCTTTCAGAATAAATCAATTCTTTACTAGTCTTATAGACGGTTAAGATATTGATAATATAAGCCAATAATGGCTACACTGCGTCCTGCTGCACGGCTGAAAGCAACGGGAAACTACAGCCGTATGCTATTCCCGAGGATATGCACCTCTCTATGCATAATTACATGTGATGCTTGCCACGGTGGGTGAGTGGTTATAGTGTCGGACTACCAACCCCAAGATTGCAGGTTCGCTCCTGACCATGGTAAGTGATTTTTGAAGGCGACAAAAATCACGACACTCATGTCATACGTTGTTGGCATGTTAAAGAACCCATTTGAATTCAGTAGGCCGTGTTCAATGGCAAAATTAATCTCGGGATTTTCCGCCAACTAAAGTTCCTCCATTCTCTACTTGAAAGCGCTGTAAAGTCAAGGAGTTTAGATACCGTATCTAAACTCCTTGACTTTCATAGCGTTCATAGGAACGACGAAATTGACATGCAAGCTACCCTCTGGGTGTCAATTAACAAAGCTTGCACCAGGCACCCGAGGCCATACGATATTATATTATTATTACATGTGATGATGGCCTCCTCCCTTGTAAAATTTGAATCCGGAGGTAAACTAGTCCCCCGTTCGGATCTCCGGGTGGGGACTACTCGAGAGGGGTTTAACATCACAGAAGTGACAAAGAGGAAATCTGACATTCTACGGATCGGAGCGTGGAATGTTAGAAGTCTGCTAGGAAGTGGAAGGTTAGAAAACTTAGAAAGGGAAATGGATAGGTTGAGGTTGGATTTGCTTGGGATTAGTGAAATGCGCTGGCAGGAAGAACAGGACTTTTGGTCAGGAGACTATAGGGTCATTAGCACTAAATCAAACAATGGCCAAGCAGGGGTTGGCCTCATATTGAGTAGGAAACTTGGACAGCGGGTGGAATATTATGAGCAATATAGTGAACGGATTATTGTAGCAAAAATCAATACAAAACCTACCTGCACTACAGTGGTACAAGTCTATATGCCTACCAGTCAAGCTGATGATGAGGATGTTGAAAAGGTCTACGAAGAAATAGACGAAATTCTTAGGTATATCAAGGGTGATGAAAATGTTATAGTAATGGGAGATTGGAATGCTGTGGCAGGAAAAGGGAGAGAAGGGAAGATAGTAGGATATTTCGGATTAGGTGAAAGGAATGATCAAGGAAGCAGGCTGGTAGAATTCTGCACCGAGCATGAATTGGTCATAGCTAACACCTTATTCAATAACCACAATAGAAGAATATACACATGGATGAGACCAGGAGATACAGGGCGTTACCAAATCAACTTCATTATGGTCAAGCAGAGGTTTCGAAACCAGATTTTGGATTGTAAAACATATCCTGGTGCTGACATAAACTCTGATCACAATCTGGTTGTAATGAAATGCAGATTAAAGTTGAAGAAACTGAAGAAAAGTCAAAAGTCAAAAAGGTGGGCAATAGACAGACTGAAAGAGAAGGATGTAAACGAAAGATTCAAGAAGAGTATAAAGGAAGGACTAATGAAAAACCCTAAACAAACTTCAATTGCAGACGAATGGGCACTTTTGAAGAATGAAATAACAAAATCCGCAGAAGAAAACATTGGTAGGAAAGAAAGAATAGGTAGAAAACCGTGGATCACTCAGGATATACTAGAATTGATGGATGAAAGGCGGAAACACAAGAATCTAAGAGATGAAAAGGGGAAAGCAGAATACAGACGTCTGAGAAATGAGGTTAACAAGAAGTGCAAGGAAGCGAAAGAAGAATGGTTGAAAGAGAAATGTGCAGGTATAGAAAATTGTCTGAAATTAGGAAATGTAGACACAGCTTATCGAAGGATTAAGAATACTTTTGGGGTAAAGAAGACTAAGTACTGTAATATTAAGGACACAAATGGAAAGCCTCTAACAGATAGGGAAGAAAAGGTTGAGAGATGGAAAGCTTACATAGAGAGTTTGTATAAGGGAAAGGAGATTGAGAATCATGTAATGGAAAGGGAGGAGGAAATTGATGAGGATGCGAAAGGAGATTTAATATTGAGATCAGAATTTGATAGAGCTTTGGAAGACTTAAGCAGGAACAAAGCACCAGGCATAGATGATATACCGATTGAGTTGCTACGCTGCATAGGAGATGAAGGTCTGATCAGGTTATTTCACTTGGTGTGTAGGATTTATGAGACAGGTGAGGTACCCCCTAATTTCAAGAAGAATGTAATCATCCCTATACCAAAGAAAGTGGGAGCTGACAGATGTGAAGATTACCGTACAATCAGCTTGATTACTCATGCTTCAAAGATCCTGTCTAGAATAATTTACAAGAGGATTGAAAGCCAGATAGGAACGGAGTTGGGTGAAGACCAGTTTGGTTTCAGGAGAAATGTAGGAACAAGGGAAGCTGTACTAAGTCTTAGGCTGATTTTAGAAGGTAGAATAAGGAATGATAAGAGAACGTTCATGGCTTTTGTTTGACTTAGAAAAGGCTTTTGATAACGTTGATTGGACTAAATTGTTTGACATTTTGAAATCAATTGGAATAAAGTACAGGGATAGGAGGGTGATATACAATATGTACAGAAACCAGACAGCAGTCATTCGAGTTGAAGGACATGAGAGAGAAGCTGGTATTCAGAAAGGTGTAAGGCAAGGCTGCAACTTATCACCCATACTTTTCAATCTTTACATTGAACAAGCAATGAAGGAAATTAGAGAAAAATTTAAAGTGGGAGTGAAGATTCAAGGAGAAATAATTTCAACTCTGAGATTTGCTGATGACATCGTCATCTTGGCCGACAAGCCTGAGGATTTGAATGAGTTTTTGAATGGTATGGACTCCGTCTTTCGGAAAGAATTCATGATGAAAATAAATAAATAAATGTAAAACAAAAATACTGGAATGCAGCCGAAATAAATCAGAAACCTCTATGGAGATCAAATTGGCAGGTGAAACGCTGAAGGAAGTAGTAGACTTCTGTTACTTAGGAAGCAGAATAACCAGTGATGGACGAAGCAAAGAGGATATTAAAAGTAGGTTGGCTCAGGCAAAGAAAGCATTTCTACAAAAAAAGGAATCTGCTGACATCGAATATAGATTTAGGTATTAGGAAGTCATTTTTGAAAGCCTTTGTCTGGAGCGTGGCGCTCTATGGAAGTGAAACTTGGACTATTGGTGCAGCAGAAAAGAGGAGAATTGAAGCATTTGAAATGTGGTGTTACAGGAGAATGATGATCAGGTGGGTAGATAGGGTTACAAACAAAGAGGTATTAAGACGAGCGGGAGAGGAGAGATGTTTCTGGCGACTGCTAATGAAGAGAAGAGATAGGTTGGTAGGACACATACTAAGACACCCAGGAATAGCAAGCTTAGTTATGGAAGGAAGGGTCGAGGACAAAAACTGTAGGGGTTGACCAAGGTTAGAATATGTTAAACAGATTGCCTCCGATGTAGGGTGTCGGAGCTATGTAGAGATGAAACGATTAGCTCAGGACAGGGAGGCATGGAGAGCTGCATCAAACCAGTCAAAAGACTGAAGACTCAAACAACACAAAAACATCACTTTACGCCTCTATTATTACTCTGTCACCAATTACATTGTGTTACACGCTCCCATACATAAAGGGACATCTCACACCACAGTGCTGGTCCAATAAACCATTGACCAGTACACTTACTCATTTGTTATCACTGAACCCCTTACACTTGTCTTCACGTTCCAATTCCTCGCCTGACATTCCTAATTGCCCGTGACCGTCAATTATATAAGTGCTAAGTAAGGATTTCTATTGTGCTAACATTGAAGAACTCCAGCTGCCAGGCATTCCAGCCAGCTCAGCAGGTAGGCTCATAGCGCACACACGATTGTTTGTTCAGCGCTGCAATTAGCCCCATCTTGATCGCGCATCCCTTGAGGGCCGATCACACCCCTTTAGAGTTAACCCCCATTTCACTCACATTCCCTTACAAACACCCACACTCGCAGTTTCCGCACATACGCGGAAACCTGCACAATTTTGGACAACACCCCTAAATTTGACATTTTACACCCCTTGTTTGTCCATCCCATCTCACCCCCGGACAGAACAATAGCCATTATATGCATCATTGTATTGACAAAGCTTAAGGCTAAAAACAAACATAAGAAAATTAAAATAAACATGCATGATAGGCATGATTCTATTCACGTAGCCTAAGGCTAAAAAAATCTCATTAAAGAGAGAACTTAAAAAAATTACCATTCACCTATAGCCATTATAGACATCATTGTATTGTCATAGCTTAAGGCTTAAACAAACATAAAAAGTTGAAAAAAGATATTATCAATATTATTATTATTATTATTATTATTATTATTATTATTATTTACCATTATAAACCATGAGCAACAATTTATAAACGTCAAAACGCTTGAGCACCAAAAAAATATTTTTGTTATTGTAAGGCATCAATAAACAAATTCATGGCTAGCATACAATGATTATTCGTTTTCTAGTTTTACAAAACAAATGATGCAACGACTATTTTTTCACCCTCATAGATTAAATACACAAGGTGAATACTCAAATTGACATCTTCCATGACATTATCAGGTAGGTTATTAAATCGTGTGGGAATGAATGTCTCAAAGTCTTGACAAATGCAAAGAGCTCGGTCACCAAATTTGGTTTTTAATTTTTGTATTTTATGTATGCGAAAGGGTGTTTGTGTAGGCAATTCACTCATTTTCTTGCGTGCAAAGCTGCAATCTTGGCCAATGGCTTGGCTATAACGAAAGAAAAGAGTGTTATTTTTTTAACACTCTCATTCTTATATTACAAGAACAACAACAACAACATTGTCAATACATTAAAGCATGTTTTCTAAGCCTGAGGGTATAATGCCTAAAGTTGTATATCGTATTGGATAAATTGACAAAAATATAACAAAATAATGTTTGTAAGAGGTAAGCGGTAACTGTTGAACCAACATCAACAGCCAATTTTTTTGTGTTTCATGGTCCACATGACGTAAATAGGTATACTGTTGTAAATGACAATCATTATCGATAAGAAAATTTCGTGTTTTGGAGCGTATGACGTCCATTAATAGTGCTTGATGAATTTCTTGCCACGGACCACGTCCGTCAAAACAAATAGTTTTTAACACTGGAAGAAGCAACAACTGTATTTGCTGAATATAAACTAGTCTGTCTGCGATATGATGATTCATATCATGATACATGCTCATGTTTCCTAAAAGAAAGAAAAAAATAAACCAAGCTATCATTTTAAACTATTTTAAGCTATAAATAAACCAACACCATGTTGTATTTTTTTTTTAATTTTAAATTAAAGAGAATAGTTGATTCCTACCACACGGTAGAGGGAGTTGTTGAATCACATCAATAACATGCTAGAGCATCATAAGACAAATCAATTAAAACGTATTTATAGGGATAGTGTTGAATGACTTGCGCATCTGCTAATGAAATAGTGCAAAACAGTAACCACTGCCACTGACGAAACGTATTTTCAAAACCTGGCAAATATCTAAATGGTATCAAATCACCATAATTTTTAATTAAAAATAGTGGGACTCTCACATCTATAAAATCTACCTTGGTTTAAAGGTTGATTACCAGCTAAGCCTGTTTTTGTATGGGTGCAACTAATAGTTGTTTATGTTGCATCATCAGTAACTGATCTTGAACTTCTGAGCGAAGGGCTTCATACATTTTTTTTCTAAAAAAGATAAATAATAAATCGCAAAGTTATTATTATTATTATTATTAACATGTTATGATTCATATTATGAGTTATATGGGTGGTTCAAGAATTTGTGGCAGCAGTTTATTTGACAGATTAACAGAAACGTAGGCGTGTGGACAATTTTTACATGACCACTGTAAAACTAACAAATGATTGTCCCACACTGTGTAGCCTACTTCTAAAAGTTGACATTCATTTTCATGGTTTTCGGCCAAAACATGAATTTGAAAATTATTTAATAGGAAATGTTTTATGAAGATTAAGTGAGAATCATTTTCAAGATCGCTTGGAGGTAAATGTATGCTTCTGTTGTCAATAGGTATTAGCACATAATCCCCTTGTTGAATGAGTTGTATACGATTCCCCTGTCGGCGTGCAAATTCGCACTGCATACTGTTAAAATAAAAAAATGTATGTACAGATACTATAAACAAACATCTGCATGCTGATGGTTGCCTATAAAGGTAAATTTAACATACCATGCAATTTATTAACCATGTCTATATCCAAGAAACAAAAGAAAAAATACAAATTTAAACCAGGGTGTGTGTTTCCATAAACATGAATACATCATAAACTTTAAAAAGTTGCCAAATGTCTTTTCAATGTTAAGTATGTTCCTAAAAGCCGAATCAAACAAAAAACATAATCATCACATGTTGTTGTTGTTAGTTTCTAACATACCGTTTTCTATGTGGCGATTATTGATTCATAGGTAAAGTAAAATAAAGTTGACGAAATGCTTGTTGGCGATATGAAGTGGTTCCTTCATCAGCAGGGAATGTATAAATGTGAAAAGAAAACATATTTAACGTTACTGGAAAATAAACATTAAACAGGGTTTTTGTACATAGCGTACACCAAAAATCTGGAAAATAATCCTCATCCGCTAATTTAACAATCACTCTTGTTTCATCGTTAAACCATACCATGATTTATGAAGCACTTCTATAGATACATTATTTTGAAAACCAAAATTTAGCATACAGGATTTGCAATAGTGATGGCCTGGATCATAAAACATGTCATCATCCATAATGTTGTTACAAAAAGTGGTATCAATGCGTACTTTAGTGTTTCTATATTCCAAAGGATAGGCCACACGTTGCGGATTATAATTTACCATCGTTACATATTCATTAAACGTGGTGTGTTTGGTGACGATAAAGAATCTTCATCATGGCTCATCATTGAATCTGAAAAGTAGTAGTTTAACGTTTTACTAAGTAAATAAAAAATATTATCTTCCTATACACTGTCTGTCCCCTAAGTGAATAGCAAATGAAAATAAAAAATAAGCAAAACACAAATAAATAACCATCTGTCTGTTGGTTTTTTTAAGCTGTAGGCCACAAGGATAACATGCATGAGGTTTAAGAAAATTTCTGTTCAGATATTCGACTGGTATTGTTTTTAAATATACCACCACTCTTAACACTAGCCATAAAGTGGGATTGTCCACAGTAAAAAGCAGCAGATTATTTTTTGTTCTTGCATGAGGCCTATTAAGCCACAACCTAGTGAGCCCCATTAAGCCTCATGCCTACTGAGGGTGGATGGTCAGTTTGCTGAAACACGAGGCCTATTAAGCCACAACCTAGTGAGGCCTATTAAGCCACTTTTCTACTTAGGGTGGGTGGTCACTTCGCTGAAACATGAGACCTATTAAGGTACAACCTAGTGAGGCCTATTAAGCCGCATGTCTATTGAGGTTGGGTGGTCACTTTTCTGAAACATGAGTCCTATTATGCTACAACCTAGTGAGGCCTATTAAGCTGCATGTCTACTGCGGGTGGGTGATTACTTTGCTGAAACATGAGACCTATTAAGCCACAACCTAGTGAGGCCCATTAAGCCGCATGCCTACTGAGGGTGGGTGGTCACTTTGCTGAAACATGAGGCCTATTAAGCCGCAAACTAGTGGGGGCCTATTAAGCCACATGCCTACTGAGGATGGGTGGTCACTTTGCTGAAACCTGTGGCCTATTAAGTCACAACCTAGTGAGGCGTATTAAGCCACTACCTAAAAAAGCCAACATATTTTAATCTAGCCTGTGCACAGTGAGCCATGCAAACGTCGATGCATGCCTCTCTTTATGCATTGACAGGCAAATAGCACAAGACATACATTTTATATACAATTGTTTACACGCATTCACACATCCTTGCTTTCATCCATGCACACAGGTTCAAAAACAAAAATTATATAATACAATACAACTTTTTAATTTTTATTCCAAGGCTCGAGATGGCATCACACACGTTATAGCAATCAAACCAAACACTTGCCGTGTTTTACAACAACATTAGCAACAACCATTACTGGTTGTAACCAAAGGGGACGCTTTTCATCATATCCTGACACCACTGTCTCTTGTCATTCAACAAAGCAAGTGTTTGTTTTCGCTGTTTCATTAAAAATAAATTATGGTTTTTCGACAGAATCCTTAACTGACTATGTGTCATGCCTATGTGGGTCTGAAGGACATGTAAATAATCATCCACACAGAGGCGTTTAACCACGTGTTGGCTGATCCCTTTGGCTTCGCATGGATTCAGATTGATTCACCGGAGCCAGCCCAACAAACTCTAACATCATGGTGTCTGAACACTCATCTTTCATTAAACCAATTTCTACACGTTGTTCTCACTAAACGAGGACGTGCCAAACCATTTTGGGTTTTCTTTGATAACAACATATGGATTACAGTCACGGATATGGTAAATGAAACTATCCGTGTCTGTATATAACAAGGAAATGCTACCAAATCGCTGCTTTGCAAAACCATAGGGAAATTGATACATGTGCAACTTAGAAAAATCTAAAATAACTTGACCTAAATAGATGGGTTTATTCATAACGACTTTAGTTTTAGCAAGTTCAATAGTGACTTGATATGATCAATAACGTTCAAAGATTGAAATTTGGTTTTGCAACGTATTTTGAGCTTCCCATTGTCCATGCCATGTGTTGACCAATTTAATGTCCCTATACTGACGTACATTTTCCAAACTCTTGCCATAAATACAATTATTCATCAGTTAAAAATGTATTTGAAATGGCTGAGTGGCACTTTGTCTGTAACTGGTATTTAAATCCATGTACGGTTTCAACCACCGTTTCTGACAAAAAGAGATACCTCTATGGATTCTTTTAGGGTTTAGCCCTGGGCTAAACATTCTACCAGCATGTCAATATGCAACACATAGTGATTTTTGTCATACAAAGTTCCCATCAATTTTTTATGATTGCCCTTACTATCGGGCGGCACCATTTTCTCTATGCAAAAGGGAAAATCACCTTGTCGCTGTCTGCGTTCGGGGGGATAAGCTAAGTCAACGTCTAGGACATATCCTACGTCCTGTTGCTCTCTTGCGCTATGCACATTATTTTTTTAAATTTCATCCTCAGACATCCAGACAAAATTTTTATACGGCAGCGGAAGGTCGCATAAATTGTTTACATCGAAATACAACAAGCAAGATTCTGGTTCTTCGGGACAATAATCAGGCTGGAATGATTATTTGCCTTGGCATGTCGCTGATTGAGCGATACGAACCCTCCACGAATCCCTTTTTCCATCATCAGTACCATATCAGGATCATCAATAAATCAAGCTCTATTTGGGTGTATTTGAGAGCAGCGTCCCAACTTAACCCTGGACTAGTATAGTAGTGGGCAGGGTCGAGGCCGTATATCGAGTGACATAGCTGACGGAACGTCTCAAATACGTCTGTCGACAATAACACGTCAAATTTTAAGTAGTGCATAGCATACTGACCCGTGGTTTCTATGCCAAACGCTCGCCAAACATGGCATGCGTGGTCATATTCTTGTTCAGTGATGGTGCTTTGAGTTAACTGAGAAAATATTTTTTCTCGCGGGGACAAAGAAGTTTCTTCAAGCACCTCATAACTTACCATATAATCATAAGGAAAGTGGCCTTTACGAACACACAATTTAAATGGTTTTGTATTCGTAAAGTGGAATTGGGTATGTTTCATACATCCTAGCTTAGCCCTTTCACAAGACTATCCAGCGAACTAGACATAAACTTAAATGAGTCCAGAAAGAGAATTCTCATGCTTCCTTTTCTCCATGAAAGTGAAATAAAGCTCTCATGGTTCTTAGCCAAAATGGTAAATTTCCTCTTGTCAGCATGAGGAAATTCTTTAACAATGAGTTGGTCATAGCGAGAGAAATTGTGTAAGAAGACAGGGAGGAAGCGAGGTGTAGAGTACTTCAAATTGCATTCGCTATGGGCGGCACCTCTAAAATACCCTGTCCTGTGGCAGTGGTCTCTCACTGTTTTATCCGCCCAAAATAGGCTTTTCACATATGTGGCAGGCGGTGGCTTGATCATATTCTTTTTGCTGTACGTCATTCATCTGAATAGGTAAAGGGTTGTCAAAAATATTTTCTACTTTGCCCGCTAAAGCCTCCATTTGATCAACAAACTACCGCGCACAATCGGGACCTTTGTGAGTTACATACATTGGGATTTATCATAGTGACAGACAACAAAGTAACCAACAGCAAAAGGCTCATGTTTCTGAACTGGATAGGTTGAGCTTGTATGAGGGCTTGGTTCAGACCACTGAATGGGAACAGTGAGGGCCTCAAAATCAGCATAAAGAGTAAATGGTACCATCTCTTGTTTATTAGTGGCCTTAAATTTCAGGACTGCGTCATTCCCTTCGGGCAGCACTAGCTTTACTGCCGCCTGCCCTTCACAGTCTCCCATATGTCGTTCCAAAAGTTCAGCAGTTCTAAAATACTGAAGGCAGCGCTCACAATTGTGCGATTTACCATCATGGTTGGACACTTGGCTGCTTACCAATCTACTCAAATTCTTTACCCAGCAATAATGGCTTTTACCCCCATGAGACAATAGTAGTAAGTGAATGTGATATTGTGTTGTCTCTTTGCTAGCATACAAGGGACCCACAATATTGGATCCCTCAACGCCATATACCATGAAGGAGAAATTTGGATTGTCTTTCTCAAATACTTGAATTCTATCTAGAGACATGGGAAATGAAACATGCTCTGGATTGAGAGTTTGTTTTAAGTGGTTAAACATAGCTTTGTTCTTCCCTGACAAATGACCATTTCGGTCTTGACGGGGTTGCAAACAACTAGCCACACTCTACAATAAGCAGTAATCGTCTGTGTTGCATACATTGATCACTGCCTTTTTCGAAGCAATCCAGCTCGGCGTGCGAATATTGCTACTTCCTGCATTTAATGGATTGTATTTACAAACATTAATTTGCAAATACGCAATGCTATTGAGTGCCAAGCCACTCGGTCCGTCTTGCAACTTATCAAATTTACTGATAGGTCCATCAATAACTTTTTCCTGATATCACATTTCTTAATTATCGGATATCAGTAATTTCTCCATTTTTGTACAAGGGCTGAACGTGTGTTTCTCTTCAACATTATTTTTCATCAAGATAAATTCACATAATAGCTCAAAATTTATTTTTGAGGGGTGATGCAATGTCACTAAATCACTCTCCATGCATACACAACATGTTAATAAATCCAATAATATATAGCATGATTAAAATCATTAACCTACCTGTTGACTACATTAGACACTGTTTATGTATTTTTATTGTAATAAACCAATAACAAGTGTATGCACACATACGTCCGTCCTCTTCGAAGGTAATCACAAGAGTAATGGACCGTCTTGCACTCTGTCAAGTTGTAATGATAACACATCACTTTTTGTTCACAAGTGTATGCGGCGTGAAACTCTCCAGTCAAAATCATTCTCACAAGCAAGCAGTACATGTCTGTGGAAAGCTGCCGTCAGCATATGAACACACACACCACCTTTCCCTTGAGACAAGAGCTCTTCTTTCATTTCGGCGTTTCATAACAGCAACTGTCTCTGCCAGGTCCACAGATGCATAGGTGCCTGCCAACGCAATAATAAAAGAATCTAACTTCTAAGAGCCCCCAACCTCCCTGAACAGCCTCGATCTCTCAAATCTGTTTTTTTTCTCGTCATCGTATATCAAGCAATCAAGCAAGGGGCCACCAACTTAATATTTTTCCCCCGTTTCTCCCAACTATCTTAAAAAAAATAACGAAAACGCCTTTTTCCACCAAGAACCATGGTTACAGCTTTTCAACACCTACATCGCCGTAAACAGGACGACGAGACGAAAACCCCCAACATGTGCATCATAGCAATTGCTATCACCGTTTCCCAAATAGTTACAAAGATGACGGAAAACACATGTTTTCACCAAAAAACTTGGTTTCACCTTTCCAACACCAACATCCCCGTAAAGAGGACAAAAACACATTTCATTTATGACACAAAAACTTTTTGTAAAATTCTTCGTTTCCAAAATAGTGACCATTTTTTCAAAATTCATTTTCTTTTTCCCTACAGACTTGAAACTTGGTTTCTACCTAGAGGGGCTAGGGTCCGTTCATTCACGTCAAACAAACTTTTTTCTCAAATGCACCGTCTCCAAAATAATGACAAATTCAAAAAACAATTTGAAAAAAATAATTACCAACACACATTCATAGCAAGGAGGACGTCATCCCAAGGCCAACAGCACCTCATTTGTTAAAATCCGATCATCCGGTCGCGAATTATCGCCAATGTTCGCGAGAAAGTAGGCTATCATTTTATTTTGTCCTACACACTTGAAACTTGCTGTCTTCCTAGAGGGCATAGGGACCTTTCATTGACGTCAAACAAACTTTTCTCCAAAATTCACCGTTTCTAAATTAGCGCCAATATCAAAATCAACAATTTTCAAACAAATAAAAATAAAAATACCAACACACATTCTTAGCAAGGAGGACGTCATCCCAACGCCAACAACACCTCATTCGTTAAAATCCGACCATGCGTTCGCGAGATATCGGCAATGTCCGTATGAAAGTAGGAGAGTAAGTAGAACTGCCCCATTCCAATACTTATGCGAGAAACATTTCCACGCTGTAAAACATGTGGCGAGAAGAAGGCCAAAGGCCTATTTCCCAAGAGGGAAGAAACCCTCATGCACGCGACCTAACTACATTCCGGGAGGAGACGTAGACAATAGAAGCCGTGTGTCGGCGATAGATGGCGTGACACAGAAACCAAAAATAAGCCAATCATAAAATGGTACATGACACCAGTAGGATGCGAATCAGTTTAAACATACCAATAAAATAAATAATGTGTGGGTAATTGAAATTGTCAGGTCGAAAGTATTGAAATAATTAGTGTCATAAAATATTCTATAATTCATCCGAAAATGAAACGTTAGTAGGGGAGCAACCCCCCATAACTACTCCCAATGCAAGCCGATATCTAGCGAACACATGGCCGGATTTTAACATGCGACATATCGTTGGACTTCCCTTTCCTATGGACCACTCGTTATATTTTTAAAAAATTATTTTTTGTGTGTATGAAAGTAGGCTATATTTTGAAAACCAAACATGATAGAACGTTCTGAAATGGCTAAAACGAATGGTCTCTATACACTTAATTGTTAGAACAAAACTTTATATATTATTTTTTTTTAAGTCCAATTTTGAATGTGGGTTTTACTGTATTTCCAAAACTAGGAATTTTACAAAAAAAGGTTTGGTTCACGTAAATGAATGGTCACTACCCCCTCTACCCACAAAGCAAGTTTGAGGTCTCTAGGACAAAAACCGAAAAAGTTCAATTCCTATATTTCGAAAACCAAACACTCTAAAAAGTGTTATATAGGCTTAAAACAATGGTCTTTATGTCCTTTATTGTTAGAACAAAACTTTATATTTTTTACATTTTTTTCAAAAAAGGTAGTAGTGTGGTAACGCCGGAGCTAACTCACTTGGAGCCGGACATCGCGATGCTCTGTGACGGCAGAGCGTTGGCTCGGGAACAAAGAGTGTGGATATCTTGGGAAGCCATGGAGGTAGAGGGTCGAGTAAGGGGTCGCTTGTATGTTATTTTTCCTGCTCTATCTGATGGTGAGGTTATTTTTTTAATTGGCGGATTTTTGGAATCGTATTTTGGGGTAAAAACGTGATTTTTGTGATCTTTGCTGATATCTCGCGAACCCCTAAGACTGACATGAGACAACAATGCGTCACTTCAAACTCTTCTCTAAAGACCGGGTGGATGGAGCTGTAGCCGCCTGTGGCGTCTGCACCCTCGTCCACTCTAGCCTCTTTAGTGAAGAGGTGCCGTTGCGTACTCAGCTAGAAGCAATTGCAGTTCGTACTTCGTTGCCAGTAATGGCAACAGTATGTAACGTGTACATCCCGCCTGATTCTCAACCGGATTACAACCAGCTGGTGGATCTAGTCTCTCAGCTCCCCCCTCCTTTTCTCCTTCTGGGATATGTTAATGCCCACAACAACATCTGGGGCTCCGCTACCACTAGCGGTAAAGGGAGAGTTTCTGTGAGGCTGATCAGGCGGCTGGACCTGTGTTTGTTGAACACAGGGGAACCTACGCACTTCTCCATTGCACACGGTACTTATTCAAGTATCGATATTACCTTGTGCAGTCGTGCGCTGGTTCCCCTGCTACAGTGGGGTGTACACGATGACCTTTGTAATAGTGACCATTTTCCAATTTTCGTTACTCTTCCGAACCAGAGAGCCATCGAGTTACCAAGACGATGGCTTCTCCGTCGGGCTGATTGGCCAACTTTCATGGCACGTGCGGTGTTTGCCGAAGATACCTTTGAGAGTGTCGACGATCATACCATTCGCATAACAAATGGTATTTTGCCTGCTGCTGTGGAAACAATACCTTCCTCATCCGGCAACTCACGCAGGAAGCTTGTCCCTTGGTGGACATCCGAGATTGCAGCAGCCATTAAAGCTCGTCGACGTGCTTTCAAATGCTATCGGAGGCAAAACACTATGGCCAACCATATCACCTTCAGAAGGATGCGTGCTAAAGCCCGATATCTGATTCGGGAGAGTAAAAAAACGACGTGGGAAAAGTATGTGTCGTCTATGACGGCGCATACTCCTTCATCTCAAGTGTGGACTAAGCTTCGTCGGATCTCCGGACTCCCGACATCACTGTCGATACCCGGAGTATCCATCAATGGAGATATCATCACGGACCCTCTCGCCATTGCCAATAGTATTGGCTCGCACTTCTCCGATGTATCCTGCTCTGGGAGTTACGATCCTACATTTCTGACTCTGAAGCGGGAGGCAGAGACTCACCCCTTGTCCTTTGCCACTGCTGCTTCGGAGTCCTATAATGTACCATTCTCTGAATGTGAAATGCGCAGTGCGCTTGCACTGTGCAGGGATACGGCTCCTGGACCGGATAACATACATAATCAAATGTTAAAACATCTGTGCGAATCCAGTATAAAAACTGTTGATCCTCTTCAATTGTATATGGATTGAAGGGGAGTTTCCATCTCAATGGCGAGAGGGGATTGTGATACCAATTCCTAAGGCTGGAAAGGTTCCCAAGTTAGTAAGCAGCTATAGGCCCATTTGTTTGACAAATGGCCAATGTAAGCTGCTCGAAAAGATGGTGGACCGTCGACTGGTGTGGTTCTTGGAGGAGAAAAGTCTCCTGTCTGAGTACCAATGTGGATTTCGCTCTCATAGGTCCACCACTGACCATCTGGTGAGACTTGAGAGCGCCATACAGGGGGCTTTTTTTCTTCCGAAAGCAGCACCTAGTCACGGTTTTCTTTGACCTCGAGAAAGCCTACGACACCACATGCGCTACGGGATCCTTTCCACCCTTCACAAGTGGGGACTCCGTGGTAACCTACCGACTTACATTGCGAATTTCATGTCCGTCCGACTCTTCCGTGTAAGGGTTGGTAGGACATTAACGCAATATTATACCCAAGAAAATGGAAGTTCCTCAGGGTTCAGTGCTGAGTGTCACCTTGTTCGCGATTGCCATAAATGGCATTGTTGCCGCCGCCGGGTCCGCGGTAGTTCCATCGCTGTATGTAGACGATTTAGCTCTGCATTACAGTATGGCAGTCGTGGAACGGCAATTGCAGCTAGCTATCAACCGGGTCGACAGGTGGGCTCACGACAGGGGTTTTCGTTTTTCAGCAGCGAAAACCTCCGTCGTCCATTTTTGACGGCTACGGAGGCTACATTTACACCCTGAACTTCATCTCAGGGATGCTGCGTTGCCGTTGGTTGACACTTATCGCTTCCTGGGGCTCCATTTTGACAGCAAGTTAACGTGGCAGCACCATATACGGCAATTGAAAATGACATGTCTCAGGAAACTGAACATGCTCAGGTTTCTTAGTGGCACTACGTGGGGGGCTGACCGTGCGGTGCTGCTACGGTTCTACCAAGCCCTCGTCCTGTCCCGGCTAGACTATGGTTCTGCGGCATACGGTTCAGCAAGGCCGGCAACCTTAAAAATGCTGGACAGTATCCACCATAGTGGCGTTAGGCTGGCTACCGGTGCCTTCCGGACCAGCCCGATACCCAGCCTACTCGCCGAATCGGGTGTTCCACCATAGACGCCAACATATGCTTTTAGCATATGCTGCCAATGTGCGTCAAATGCCGCAACACCCGACCTATCAAGCTCTCTTCGGTACCCAAAACCACCAGGGGTACGCCAACCGGCCTCGTGCCACTCGGCCGGTTGGTATTAGACTTGACAGCTCGTGTACTGAAATAGGAGTGGCTGTAGGTCCCTGTATGATCCGGACATCTAGCGAGGTGCCTCCGTGGCAAGTCCCGTGTCCGGAAATTCGGTTAGATCTTCACCAAGGTCCTAAGGTGAACACAGATTCGTCCGTTTACCGGAGGCAGTTCCACAGCATAGTTCACCAATTTCCGGACGCTGGCATTCTCTACACGGATGGTTCGAAGGTGGACGAGAAAGTGGGTTGTGCTTACGTTATTGATGGTGCGAATACCAATATCTCTTTGCCTGAGGCTTGTAGTGTGTTTACTGTGGAGCTCGTTGCCATCTATGAAGCTCTGCAGTTTGCACTACAGGATGCACGAATCCACTTTCTCGTGTGTACCGACTCTTTGAGTTCGTTGCAGTCAATTGCTACAAGTTTCCCGCAACACCCCCTAGTGCAGCGAATCCACGACCTACTAGCCGGGCTGTGCCACGCTGACACTCGAATCACCTTTCTGTGGCTTCCAAGCCACATGGGAATTGCGGGAAATGAGTTAGCAGATCAAGCTGCAAAAGAGGCGGTATCACTACCACCTCGACCAATGGAGGTACCCGCTATAGATATTCGCTCTCAGTTACGCCTACAAGTTCTCGCTTTTTGGGAGAGTCAGTGGCTAGCTGACCCACTGCCCAGTAAACTGAGAGCGATCAAGGGAACTACTAGCGTGTGGCGGAGCTCCTTCCGGGTCCGGAGAGAGTCCTTCATTTTGTGTAGGCTAAGGATAGGTCATACAAGATCCACCCACTCGTACCTAATGAGTAGGGAAGACCCCCACTTTGTACCTGTGGAGCCGTTTTCACCGTGGCCCACATTTTCACTGAGTGTGTGGATCACGCTGACTTACGAAGAAACCATGGTTTGCAGACGACACTCAAACTTATATTTGCCGATAACGTGGTGTCTGCTGATAGCGTTATCCGCTTTATAAGTGAGAGTGGGTTAGGGCCAGCAATCTAAATTTTCCAGTGTACATTGATTCAACGACTTGTTCGTTTTTGAATGATAATGTTTTTGTTTTTCCGTAATTTTTGTTTATTTTTATAATTTTTAATTTTATTTAATTTTTTGTTTTTGTTTTATTAATTTTTTGGTCTTTTTAAAATTTAGATGTCCACCTCAAAATTTTAAATTCAATTCAAAATTTGTATTCTTTAATCTGTGTTAAGAGGGGCAGATGACCTCGTAGTTCCGCCCCTTAAAACAACAATAACTAACTAACTAACGAACCCCTAAGACTAGAATAAAGATTGACATGCCATTTTTTTCATCGTGTTCCCCTTTTGACGATGATGCCTGTGGTGACTAGGTGTGAAACCTAGTTTGGGATAAAAGCGTGATTTTAGACTTTTGTTATATTTGGCAAACCAATAAGGCTAGAGACGTTTACGAGGGGTCGTAAGACTCCGGGGATGCCCTCTTTCGAATGTCGTATTTGTTTTTTGAAAAAAAAAAATGACAAAGAACCTAACGACATGCATGTTGATTTTTAAAATGTTTTACCTGTTTAAAATTTTAATGAAAGGTGGTCGTAGACAGAGAGAAGGTATCGCTGACGTGTGTTTCAACGAGCCTGTCGCCGGCCACGGGGGGGGGGGGGGGGAGGGGGTATCCTAATACAGCAATCGATATTTTGACGGGGCGGTCCACGATGGTTCGAGGCTAATATTTGAACAAGCGTGAAGCGTGCTAAGATTTCATTTACCTCTGGAGGGATCTTTAATGTGTAAACGGTTATGAGTGACATGACAAATTATAATTCTATGATGCAAACGAAGCTGGCTTGATATAGGACAACAGAACTTGGTTTGTGTGTCGCTTGAAAGCAGAACAGAAAGAAAGATATCTGCTCGGGGATGGCAGGATGAGAATGTTATCAAATTTGAGAAATGCGTGCGGACCTGACTTGACAATGCCGCTAGCTGCAGACATAGGGCAGATCAATGTCAAACGAGCTGGCAACTGTGTGAGACAGATAACAGAGTGAGCGACTAAACTCTCTCCCCTCCACACCAGGGATAGTGAATAGCAGGGCAGGAGCGGTCAACAGCTGTGGTGAGAGGGATAGAGGGGAGGGGAGGGGGAACCCAGAGAGAACTCTGCATTCCACGACCACCAATAGCCAGACGAGTGCTGTGTGTGAACAGGGAGTGGTGGTGAGGGAGGGGAGGAGTGGGGTAAAAGAGAACACAGGTGGAGAGAGAAAGACGTGTTGCTGCTGACACATGTGGACGTGTATGTAGAGCTGCTCGAAGTACATACAGGGCTATAGGTTGAGTACAACATGAGTGAATAAATGGATAATAGACACATGGGTTCACACAACATCTAATTTATTAATCCAAGAATTGAAGGCTGAGTTAAATCCTAGCCATTTTACATATATTTTATTTCCTTTTTGTTTTAACACTTTTTCCACAAGGTAATGTTTGGAAACGCTTTCTTGTGGAGTTCTTGGAGATAAAACCTGCCTTTTATGGGTTGATGGTTGATGTCCTCGAGTAAATAGGTGACTGGACTGTCCAGGTTGACTTGACGAATTCGAAATAGTTCGGTCCCCTAATTCGGTGTGTAGCCTTTATCGAAGACAAACTTAAAATTGCTCACACGAACATGGTCCCCCATTTTGAGGAGGTGACGTTTAGGATCCACTGTTTTTACGGGATTAAACAGTTTATCCAGTCGCGGAATATTTTTGGTCAATAGTCGCGGCTTGGTCCCAATGGTGTTTGGTGTCATTGTAACGTGACACTAGCTCAGGTAACAAGTCTAACCAGCGAAAAGATCCCCGAGCGGTAAACGCTTTCGACATATGAGTTTTTAGCGTTCGATTAAACCGCTCTACCACACTGGCATTTAGATTGCTGTACGTGCTATAATGGTAAATATCCAAAGATTTGAGAAAGCTGGAGAAATCCTTGTTGAAAAATTATTTTCCCTGGTCGGTTTGTAACAACTGGGATTGACGTTTGGATTGTTGAATAATATGTTTAAAAGCCTTGGTGAATAGCGGGCCAGACTTGCGACGCACAGGTTGAACAAAGGCCATTTTGGAATACACATCAATGACAGTCAACATATAGCGTACACCATCGTTAACGCTAGCATAAGGAAGCATTTCCACCAAATCGGCTTGCCAAAGTTCAACCACACCCTGTGAAATCACCTTGAGTCGCTGATAGTGACGCCTACCTGGGCGATGCAATTCGTGAGCGATGCCCACTTTGATGGGTGAGGGCTTGAACAATAATTTTGGCATTTTTATGTTCTTGTTCAATTTCTTGAATTTCCCAATCGTGACCGGTGTGGCCAGCTAGGCGTGAAGCATGCAACAGCTGTAGCCGCTGGACGAGCTTACTGGGATTATGCCAGTAGGTAACATCCACAAGGGGTTTTAATGGTTTAAATGTCACTTCCGAAGTGGACCCTCTACGACGATCACTTCGACTGGTTGGAAACATTTTTGCAATGATGGTTTTATATTTATGAGGTATATTGGCATTCACTTGTTGAGAGTGATCATACTGTCTTTTGTGGGCATGGGTGTCCAATAAAATGGATTTATATTTATCACGATCCTTTTGCGTATAATCATGTAAAGATGGGGTAAGATAACATAACAGCTTTAACAGACCTGGTGTTAATTGATAGTTTATGTTTTAATGATGACACTAGTACGAGCAAATGTAATAGATGAATCACCAATTTTAAAACCATTATCCTCATAGCGAACACCATACGACGTATTCGTCTTTCCAGTAAATAGATCTGTGAGATAGGGTTCCAGTGTTGACCCAAAATATTTTATTAATTGTGTTTTAATTGATATTTATGTCGAGGCGTGGCCAAGAATTGTGACAATGGTGCTTGTTTGGAAGTGGAAAGTGTTTCCACCATGGCCGATGATTTCTTTTTAAAAAACTCTTCAAGGGGTGATGATTTTTTGAGGAGTAAACACTTGATCATCCTCATCCTCTACATCGCTAACACTAGTCATTTCTTCTTCTTCTTCTTCTTCCTCTACCTCTTGCACAGGGTCCTCGTGTAGAGCCTACATAACTTTTGAAACAGTGGGTAGCGTTTCAGATGGCTTGAAAAAGGGTTTAAACATGGCTTTTAGAGGAAGTGCTAAATGTTTTTGAATGAACAAAGCATTATCTGCACGTGATCGTTCAATTGACGAAACTTTTGGCTAATATTATTTTTTGCTCTAATAATATGCTTTCTCAATTGACTCTCTGTAAACGCCATGGTGCCTTGACAAATGACGTAAGAGGAAATGAGACAGTCCCTTGAATAGTAATAAAATGATCAAACCCTAAACGATAACGTTGTTGGTTGAGTTCACTTTGTTTGTCAATCACCAATCAGGCATGACGTTAGGTGTTCCAGCACTTGGCACACAATTCATTAAACGTTTGAAACGTCATATCAGGATTGACATGTTCATTATAAATGTGGCGACTATTCCGTTCATCCTGGCGAAGTAAAACAATGACATTGGCATTGCCACGAATAAGTTGTTTGGACATTTTATAATACGATTGTCCAAGATAGAAGGCATCGATATGTTTGTAACGACCCATGCTGAAATAGCTTTGAATGATGGCTTGTCGTTCAGTGGATACATCATCGAAAATCATGAGTGAATCAGGCCTCACAGCATCCGGGGCAGTAATATTTTCTTGCATAGAAAATGTGAAATAACCCATATTTTCGCTTTGTAATTCAGACATGACTTGCATGTAGAGGGATTGGTAGAGAGATTTTACAAATATAAATATTTTGAAAACGCAGACCTTGTGGCGCAATGATGGGAGTGAGGTAAAGATTGGTCTTTCCACATCCCGAAGGCCCCACGATGATGCAGCGAATGGAAGACGGAAACAGTCAACCGTGGCGTTGTTCACGTGATGTGGGATAGAGATGGGAAACCATGTCACCCACGGGGAATGACTCTCGCTGCTTAATAATCTTCATATTAACTAAGGGTTAGAGAGGTTAGCAGGCTGTCTATTTACATGGAACCGAGCCTTGTGATAGAAACAGTAGACCAGTACTACAGGTTGGCGATGGATGTTTTTGGACGTGCGTTCATTGCCAAGGCTAAGACCGTCCCATTAAATGATCCTAAACAAGAAACAGATCCTGCTAATACACACTATGTGGATGGTGTCTAGCGCCACGCACTAAAAGGGGAGATTATGACTTTAAGGGAAAGTGATTAACCCATGTGAAACATCCTGAAGATGGGGTAAGAGAAAATAACATCTTTAACAGACCTGGTGTTAATTGATAGTTTATGTTTTTAATGATGGCACTAGTACGAGCAAATTTAATAGATGAATCACCAATTTTAAAACTATTATCCTCATAGCGAACACCAACGTCGTATCCGTCTTTCCAGTAAATAGATCTGTGAGATACGGTTCCAGTGTTGATCCATAATATTTTATTAAAATGTGTTTTAATTGATCTTTATGTTGAGGCGTGGCCAAGTGTTGTCACAATGGTGCTTGTTTGGAAGTGGAAAGTGTTTCGACCATGGCCAATGATTTCTTTTAAAAAAACTCTGAGGAGTAAACGCTTGATTATCCTCATCTTCAACATCGCTAACACTAGTCAATTCTTCTTCATCTTCTTCCTCCTTCTCTTCCTCAGGGTCCTCGTGTGGAGTTTATGTAGCTTTCGAAAGAGTGGGTAGCGTTTCAGATGGCTTGAAAGAGGGTTTAAACACGGCTTTTAGAGGAGGTGCTAAATGTTGTTGAATAAACCAAGCATTATCTGCACGTAATCGTTTCAATTGACGAAACTTTTGACGAATAATATTTTTTGCTCTAATAATTTGCGTTTTCAATTGACTCTCTGCTAACGCCATGGTGTCTTGACAAATGACTTAAGAGGAAAAGAGACAGTCCCTTAAATAGTAACACAATGAGCAACCCTACGCGATAACGCCCTTGGTTGAGTTCACTTTGTTTTTTCAATCACCAAAAAGGCATGACTTTGGATGTTCCAGCACTTGGCACACAATTCAGTAAACGTTTGAAACGTCATATCGGCATTGACATGTTCATTATAAATGTGGCGACTATTCCGCTCATCCCTGCGAAATAAAACAATGACATTGTCATTGTCACGAATAAGTTGTTCGGACATTTTATAATACGTTTGTCCAAGATAGAAGCAATCGATATGTTTGTGACGACCCATGCTGAAATAGCTTTGAATGTTGGCTTGTCGTTCAGTGGATACATCATCGAAAATCATGAGTGAATCAGGCCTCACAGCATCCGGGACAGTAACATTTTCTTGCATAGAAAATGTGAAATAACCCATATTTTCGCTTTGCAATTCAGACATGACTTGAATGTAGAGGGGTTCGTAGAGAGATTTTGCAAAAATTTAATATTTTGAAAACGCAGACCTTGTGACGCTGTGATGGGCGTGAGCTAAAGATTGGTCTTTCAACATCCCGAAGGCCCCACTATGATGCAGCGAATGTAAAAAAGAAACAGTCAACCGTGGCTTTGTTCACGTGATGTGGGATAGAGATGGGAAACCATGTCCCCCACGGGGAATGCCTCTTGCTGCTTAATAAACTTCACATTAACTAAGGGTAAGAAAGGTTAGCAGGCTGTCTATATACATGGAACCGAGCCTTGTTATAGAAACAGTAGACCAGTACTACAGGTTGACGATGGATGTCTTTGGACGTGCGTTCATGGCCAAAGCTAGGTCTGCCCCAATACATGATCATAAACAAGAAACAGATCCTACTAATAAACACTATGCGGATAGGTCTGTAGTGCCACGCACTAAACGGGGAGATTATGACTTAAAGGGAAAGCGATTAACCCATGGGAAACATCCTGAAGTGTCTACAGATGTCACTACAAAAACGTTTGTGGGTAACAAGGTGCACGAGTTATATGACAAAGTGCCCCAAGCTTACTGTGGATGGCTATACGGCTAATCATAACCGCATTATTCACGTGGTAGGCCCACAAGAAGATAATGATGTCTGCTCTAAACGTTACGTGACCTATCAAATGAAAAGGCTTTATAAATTTGTCCCATCCCTAATTTTAGTCTACCTGACGAATGAAAAACCTGTGTATGAGAGGAACCATTTACCGCTAGTCAATGAATACCTAATGTATGTGCTTTATTCAGATTTAAGACACTATCGATTACACTATGATGGTGTTATTAACATTAAACAATCAATGCCTGAAGATAAACATTTACATATAGAGATAAACCGTCATAGGGTGTTGGTACATAACCATCAACAGTCAATGCAGGTGATGAATTATCATATCATCTCATTCTTACATGGGATGAAAAGCAAGCAGGAAACACGATAAACGATTTCCCGCTTTATGTGGTACTTGAATATACAGCAATGAAAAAATGATAAAACGTTAGTTGTCACTTAAACTTTCTTGTGAAAGGTTGTTGGTTATCATCATGGTGAAACAAAGATATGTCGAAAAATGGCTATAAAAAAGACCCTGTCATTGCAACAGAATGGGGTTAAGGCATTGGTTGACAAGCCCTTGCGAATGAAAAAAATAAAAAATAATATGTTGACGATAAAGAAAGCCCTTTGAGCAGCACAGAGAAGTGTTATTCCAAAACGTAAACGACAGGTTTCAAAACAAGTTCGAGTGATTCCTGTTCCCAAACGAGCCGGATTTTTACCTGCTTTATTTCCTGGTCTGCCTGCCCTGAGTACACTTTTGGGCGGTGCTAGTGCTGTGGCTAAAACCATTAAAGCTGTACAGCAGGGCAAACAACAATTGAAAGAAAGTCTGCGACACAATGAAACGATGGAAGCGATTGCTACAGGGGCTAGAAATGCCAATTTAAAGCCAGCCTTTTATCAACAAGGACTTGGCATTTACCTATCTCCAAATAAAAATAAAAATAAAATTTAACCATAGCAAGACATGCCCTGGCCCCAGGGCCCGGGCTATAAACGGGCATAATGGGCATTTGCCCAGGGCGCCAAATTTTAGGGGGCGCCGAAATTTAGGCGACGCTGAACGCAGAAAAAGATTGACCCAACAATCCCAGCATTAAAAATAAGTATGACTTGGAAATCTTTAAAAAGTAGGATAAAATAACTATAATTTACGTGAATATAAAATAAAAGCTATATTAAATATCACATACATTCGGAGTACTTATGTTTAATCATGATTATGTTATAATGCAGTATTATAATATAATCAGTATTATCTGTAAAGAATACTACTGTTGGCTTCAATGTAGACAGTGATGCACGGTTGACGCCGTTGGCAATACTCATGGATTTACAACTGGCGCATGCGCCGCGTGATCTTGTCAACTTCCTAACCACAAAGATTGTTTGTATTGCGTGTCAACTGTGATTTGTGAAAATGTGTCTACTTAAGTTATTTTAAAATGAACAAATAATTAAGGGTTTCAGAATTCAGGAAACGTGCTGCCAAGAAGGAAAGTGACGAACAAGAACTTTTAACGAAAGTGCCTAAAATTGCTTCGTTCTTTACACAAATAGCTACAACTATCACGCCTAACTTACTGCCACTTCAAGCAAGGAAACTCGAGACCTAAACACGATCTCTCTCAAGGTACGCTTACTTCGACTTGTAACATCAATGACCCTGCAACATGGGACTTCACTTTGCCTTCAACTATAGAATCTATTGCGAACAATCCCCCAAAACAAAACTTTCAAGCGGATTTTTCTAGATCTGAGTGTATTTATAATGGGGAGCGTGATGGCGCAGTGGATTAGCTGCTCGTCTTTCACCCGAACGGTCGGGGTTCGAATCCCGGTGACAGCGGGGTGGAATTTTTACCTGAAATATCACGTGGCGTCAGGAAGGGCATCCGGCCTTAAATCCCCGACCAAAACCAAAATGAGTCTGGTGGCTCCGGCGACCCCAATTAATTGGGAAAAGCCGAAGAAAGTTTAGGAAAGTGAGCGTATTTATAATGACGGAACTAAGCGTACACTTACTGTAAAACTGTTTAAATGTACACTTTCGAATGGTGAATCGTATGATAGAGATTGGCTGATCTACTCACAATCGTCTGGAAAAGTATTTTGTGTTCCTTGCCGCTTGTTTCAGCCGTAGGACAAGAAAACTGGATTTTCATCCGAGTTCACTGATTGGAAACATGGAAATGAGTTGATTAAACAACATGAAAAATCAGCAGACAATTTTTCCAACATGCTAACTTACATTAATAGATGAAAACACAAAGAGGAAATAAATACTCCTCTTTCAACCCAATATGAGCAGGAGGTCACATATTGGCGAATTGTATTACCGTACTCAGAAATGTGTCTGTTGTGCAATTTCTCTCAGTTAGAGGGCTACCTTTTCAAGGTGACAATGGACGTTTAGGATCTACCTCTAATGGTCTGTATCTAGGATGCGTTGGGTTGATAAGCGATTTCGACCCTTTTCTTTCCCAGCACCTTGCTCAATATGGGAACAAAGGGCTAGGACGAGTGTCATACCTATTTGCTCAAACGTGTGACGAGTTCATCAATGTTATGGCAGACGTAGTGCTGCAAACAATGACAAAGGATGTCAAACATTCTCGCTACTATGCCCTCATCGTGGATTCTACTCCCGATTGTTCGCACACCGATCAATTAGTATTGGTTCTACGTTACGTTTGCTTAAATGATGCTAAGCCAAAGCCAGAGGAACGTGTCTTCAAGCTTCTCCCTGGAATAGGCCATACCTCAATTAGTTTAGAAGAGGTAGCTGTAAGTTCAATCTCGGAATTAGGCCTAGATATTGAGTTATGCCGAGGACAAAGCTATGATAACGCGGCAAATATGTCTGGAGCTTACGCCTGCAAGCTAGAATTAAACAACAATGCCCTTTTGCAGAGTTTGTTCCTTGTGCAGCGCATTCTCTCAACCTTGTTGCTTCTTCTGCTGCAGAGTGCTGCATTGAAGCTATTGTGTTTTTTGGATTCGTCCATTACCTTTACACCTTTTTTTTTACCAATTCAACCTATAGATGGGGTATTTTGAAAACATGTTTAGAAAACAGTAATTCCAGTGTTGAAATCCCTATCTAAAACAAGACGGTCAGCGAGAGCCGATGCTGTAAAGGCCCTGGTCAAAGGCTACAAGGCGATACATAAATCACTGAAGGAAATATCTCTAGACCCTACCCAGAAGCCTGCAGTCCAAGTAGAAGCTTCAGGACTACAAACGAAGTTTGACAAATTTGAAATAGCCTTCCTCACTATTTTGTGGAGTGATATTTTGTCAAGATGTGATAAAGTTAGCAACAATCTACAAACTGAAACCCTTAATCTCATAGTAAGTACAAAGCAGCTTCAAACTTTGGAGAGCTATTTAAATGAAAAAAGAAATGAGTTTGACAAGTATGAACAAGCAGCCATGAAGTTGTTACAAGTTAAATCAACCAACACCAACTACAAAAGAATAAGAATCAGAAAAACTTTTGCGGATGAGAGCCTAGGCGATAAAGCTATTCTTGATGAAAGGTCGCTTTTCAAATCCTAAGTTTACATTAAAATCTTTGACTCTTTGATAAGTAACCTGTCAGGGGAAAAAACAGCTTGTGGAAATTTATCTGACAAATTTGAAATACTTTCTATTCTTGTAGAAAAGGGATCGCAGAAAGAGATCATATCACAGGCTGCGAATAAACTCTATGAGTTCTACTCTAATGACATCGGAAATGAATTTGAAAACTAATGTCAGCACTTCAAAATGCATGTGGAACAGGATGAATTTACTAGCATTCTTGACATATATGAATACGTCATAAAAATAATTTGAAAACTACTTTCCCTAAACTTGAGGTAGCATCTAGAATATTTCTGACTTTGCCAGTCACCAACTGCTATGCAGAAAGAGGATTTTCTCTTTTGACTCTGCTAAAGAATGTGAAAAGATCAATTTATTCAGACAGCAAACTAAATTCTCTATTGTAATTATATTGTGAAAAAGACGTAACTCTTAGCACAGACTTTTCTGACATCATAAATAAATTTGCAAAGTTAAAAGCCAGAAAGAAACCCTTTGATTTGAAATGTTTCTGTATATTGTACGTTTAAAATTTAACCGTTGAATTTGTAATCTTGGTTTTAGTGTGATTAATGTAACAATAAATGGCTACAAAATTGTATGAATGACTTACTCATTATTTCCTGTGATACAATATTAGTAACGTAGTTGTTTGTAAAAAAAACTATTATGCTATTTTTATAACACATAAATGAGAAAAAGGGCGCCAGTAGACCATTTGCCCAGGGCGTCTATCACCTTAGCCCGGGGCCTGCCTGGCCCATGAAAAAGTCGAAAGCTATGCCAAACAACTAAAGCTTTCCCATTTTCGAGGTGTATTTATGCGCAACCAATTACCGCCACGACCATGGAAACAGGAATGTGCCATTCTAAATCTAGATGATCACCGAGGGCCAGGAACCCATTATGTAGCCTATTTGAAAGAGGAGTCCTAGGTATGGTACATTGACAGTTTTGGGAATCTGCCCCCGCCCATGGAACTAGTGACCAGTTTTGGAAACAGGACCAAGATTTATTACAATGTGAAACGTGAGCAACAGTTGAACAGCCAAGAGTGTGGGCGTTTGGGTTTAATGTTTTATATAAGGCACAGCATAAGCAAAAACATCAACAGTATGTCGGCAGAAAGTAAGACGTTTACACTACATGGACATGGACCTGAAGTCAGCCTAGACTTTTACCCTCCTATTAAATTGAGGGAAAGACGTTATGGTTTGGGACTTGTTTCTCTTGAAACGAACAATAGAATATACAACATACGTAAAAATATGAACAACATGTTTTACTATGATGATTCTCTGCTAACCCTGAACCCTGGTGGATATACGATAGATGATATTTATGAACACATGTATGTGGTGCTGATCAACCAATATGGTTTAAAGTCATTTCTTGATGAAACACCCAAGTTTGAACTTACAGGAAATACCAACACTCATCGCTGCAGTATTTTATCTACGTTTAAGATTGACTTTGAAACACAACCCGATTCCATTGGTCCTTAACCAGGATTTAAACCACGAGTGTTGGAACCCAACAAAAAACCTGATTCAGACTATGAAGTGAAATTGATTGAGGACCATCACGTGTCGGTGACGTGCAATATTATTAGCAATGTGTACACCAATCAAGAGCCATCGCATTCGCTTTATGATTTTTTGTGACATCGCCCAATGGCTATATTATTCGTGAAAACCCTCCAGTGGTGCTTTTTCATTCTATGGCTGTTGATCATATTAGTAATATAACTTTAAGACTGATCAATAGAGACCAACAACTCATTCAACTAGATTCTACCACACCCGTGACTTACAAGTTGGTTTGATGAAGTTGGTGTATAAAGCAACAACACCGTCTAGGAATGGTGTTAGTTGTTTGCAACGTGAATACACGTTAACACCTAAGGACAAACAGATTTTACAGCATCTGGGTTACCACGTAAATCTACATGATGAATTCTATAATAGAGGTAGTGAACCGCATAGAGGAGCAAGAAGGGGTGGTAAGAATAATGATCCCCATTCCTATCAAGCGCCGGCCCCGTGGTGTTGGGGTAGCGCGCCTGCCTCTCACCCGGAGGCCCCGGGTTCGATCCCCGGCTCCGTCAGGGATTTTAAAACTGACGTGAGGGTTGGAACGGGGTGCACTCAGCCTCGTGAGGACAATTGAGTAGCTGTCTGACAGTGAGACAGCACCCCGATCACGAATACCAAGATTAACGGCCGAGGGGACCCGACGCGCTGATCACGCGTCACCCCAATATCTGCAGGCCAAATGGCTGGGCAGTGGTCGCTTGGTCGGCCTTAGCCCGTCATGGGATGGATGGTGCCAGGGGTTGACTTTTTTTGACTATTCCTATCAAGCTCAAACACCTGGACTAAATAATAATGATGAAATTCAATTTGTTATCAACAACCAAGATATTTACACCCTACCGCATGAAAGTGTCATTCAGATTGAAGGTTGGCTCACAAAAGCCGATAATTTATTTATTTAGCGTATCGCAAGACATTGTAAAAACACAACAATATTCAGAATACATACCAGCAAAAATACTAGGACATTATTACATTAAATGCAAAACAGAGAATATTAGTGTAACCTACAGTCACAATTGACACTTATAATGTAAAATTTAAATTGTCTATCCACTTAACAGCATCCGGAATCAACACGAGAAAATCCTTCAAATCCCCCATGACGTAATACTACACTGCTTCACAATGTGTTGTATGGTCTGGGGTGTCGTTCCACAAACACATGCAGGATCGGGAATTTTGTTCCACTTGTAGAGTAAGTCCTTACACACTCCATGGTTTGTGCGAATCCTGTTGGCAGTCTTCCACGTACGTCGAGGCAAATCGAATGCCTCTGGTTTGCTGTGAGTATTTATACTGATTATTACTTCTGCCGGTGCATGCTGGATCCATTTTTGTTCCCATCTATCGCTTATATAAAATCCCTTGTTAAAAATTTCCACAGCAGATTTTATTGCTGGTTGTCTGGATTTTAACCTGTCAGTTATTTCACTTGGGATGAAATCATGAATGGGAAGGTCAGGGTAGTCCAAAATGCTCTTATATTCACGTACCAAAGCATCCTGTCTTCTGAGTTCAGGTGGTTGAATGTAACTTAAAGTTGGGAGCCAAAATGTAGGGGTAGTTTTTGGACATCCTGTGATCGTGCGCATAGTTGTATTGAGTTGGGTGTCGAGTTTGTTGGCTTGATTGCTATTTAGCCATACAGGAGTACAATATTCTGCTGTGCTATATACTAGTCCCAGTGCAGAGCAGCGAAGTGTTGTATATTTTGATCCACATGTAGTACCACACAGCTTATGAAGGATGTTGTTCCTGGTGCGTACCTTGGCTGTAGTACTAGACAGATGTTTTCGGTAGTTTAAGGATCTGTCGAGTGTGACACCCTAATACTTCGGTGTAGGATTGTATTTAACATAGTTCCCATTAAAACAGATTTTCAGTTCACGGTTAGCCTGTCTGTTGTATAGATGAAAGCAAGAAGATTCTGTTTTACTTGGGCTAGGTGTGAGTCGCCACTTATGGTAATTTTGCCACAGGATTGAAAGATCATCTGTCAATATCCTTTCAGTTTCCTATATGCACTTTCTACTGACGCCAATGACTAGATCATCTGCATAAGCAAATTTCCTACTTTCAGTATGAGGGATGTCCGCAATGTATAGATTGAAAAGGATTGGTGCGATCACAGAACCCTGTGGAAGACCGTTTTTCAGAGTTCTTCGATTGCTGATTTCCTTGCCCAGGATAACTTGGAAATATCTATCACATAACACATTTTGCAGGGTATCACTCTTAAGAATTTTAAAATGTGTACTTCTCTCCATATTGTATCATAGGCTGCTGTCAGATCAACAAATACTACAGACGTTTTCATACCTTCTTGAAAGCCTGCCTCAATAAAAGTTGTAAGACTAAGGACTTGATCTGTACAGATTCTACCTGTTCGGAAACCAGCTTTTTGATGTGGGATATGTTCTATAATTTTTCTACCGATTCGCTTTAGGATCATTCTTTCCAGAAGTTTATAGCAGGCACTAAGAAGAGCTATAGGGCGGTAGTTTTCTGCTTTATCTGTTTCCTTTCCCGGTTTAGGAATTGCTATTATTTTTGTTTCCTTTAGCTCTTTAGGAGTGCGGCCAGTCTTCATAATGTCACTAAAGAACCTTGCTAACCATAGTTTGGCATGCGGACCAGTATTCAATAGGAATTCATTATGTATACCATCAAATCCACAGGCTTTCCCAGCTTTTATGTAACTTAGTTAAGTACTATACTAACATTCTCCTGCGTAAATGGTCGTGATGTATTTGACAGTTAGCTTTGATTCTTCTGAGTTCCTGCTTTACAATTTTTGTGTGCACTTTATCTCTAGGTGATCTTGATAAATAAACGATTCGGTCAGCAACTTCGTTAGGCGTTACCGTGTTTTCCTTCCTCTGGACAGGTGGACTAGTACCAAGCTTCTTCAATAAGTTCCAAGCTTTTCTACTGGAATGTTTAAAATCAAGATTTTTTGTAGTTTGCATCCATTTCTCACGACGAGCTACATCGAGTGATCTGAGCAATTCTTCTCCAATATCAGTGTCACCACTTCTGAGATATTCTTTATAAATAACCTCACTTTCTTTATTCCAACCAGGAACATACTTCTTTCATTAACATCTTGGGATATGCTTTTTAGCTGTTGAAACAACAGCACTGACAAGCCGTTTATAATTAGATGATATAGGTGGTATCCATCTCAAACATTTGTCAAGATCTATGGCAAAATTGTGCCAGTCAGCTTTCTGGAAGTTCCATCTTCGTCTAGGACAAGATGTAATGACTGGGATCTGGATTCCAAGTTCAAGGAGAACTGATCGGTGCTGGCTTTTGGGGGAATCTTGAAGCCGATGGTTCTACACCCACGACATCCAAGTTAGCCAAACATGCTTTTGCATTTGTTTTCTGAGGTGCGCTATGTGGTGGATAGCACTCGAAATGTGGGTATTTCAAGTGTCATAAAACTATACTCCTCTTATAGTGAAGAAGAAAGTAAAACAATTTGCATGGCAGGTTGGTCCCCTGACTCGACCAATGACTGGATGATTCACACCGATGGCACCTTTACTGGATTTTTACCACTTAAACTCATTTTAGGCTTTGCCGAAGATCACCAGCGTATTGTGGTCAACGCAAGGCAAGTGCTTTATCTGGTCAGATACAGGAGTGATAATAATGCACCCAAGGGAGCTGAAAATGCGCCCATAGATTCAAAAATTCAACTACAACGAATGCTATGGAAAGCACCACATGTGACCCTTTCCGTTAGGAAAAAACTGGAAATGCTCAAGATTGTGAAATGAGATATACCTCTACCCATGGAATTTAGAAGCTGGGCGCTCCATGAGTACCCCCTATTTCCCAGCACCAACACACAGAGTTGGTCTGTAAAAACAGCCCGCTATAAGAGAGACCTCTCTACATTATAGTGGGTTTTCAAACCAATCGCAAGTATCAACAAACCAAAAATGCTACGCAATTTGATCAGCTACAATTGAGAAATGCACGTCTTTTCCTCAACGGAGCTGGATTTGGATTTTTCAAAAAATAAGTTTGGCCGCCTGTACGACTTGTTTTCTAAATTTAGATTGTCGTATTATCAAAAAGAGAACTGTCCCATGTTGTAACCCCTAGCGTTTAAGGCAAGGGCGCCACTGATTGTCTTTGACTGTTCCTACTTGGGAGAGTTTGTCAAGCAATCCAATATTGACATCCGACTAGATTTTGAAACGCATGACAATGTACCAGCCAATACGACTGCCTACTGTTTGATTATTCACCACAAACAAGTCAACTATTATCCACTGTCCAACCAAGTGACGAGTGTACTGTATAAATAACAAGACAACCAACGTCAAGCAGCTCAGTCATGCATTGCTTTAAAGCCTCAAGAGGTGTCACACGCAAGAATTAAAATATGAGGAACAACGATTCAAGACCTTGGCGACGTGGCCTGTGCCATTCATGAACCCTCTAGCCTTGGCAGCCGCTGGTTTCTATTATTTAAAAACAAGAGTTGCAGTGAAATATGTGTTCTGTTCCATCACCATAGACCAATGGAAAGAGAGTGATGAACCTATGCAGGAACATCAGCGCTGGTCACCAGCCTGTCCCTACCTGTGTAGAATGGATGTGGGTAATACAACCTGCCATTTAAGCTACCCCTCACTAGTGCCTCTGAGTGATGGAAAACGTTATGATACGTGCGGACCTTATGGCGTCAACGGTGCTTCGGTGAGCAGGTCATAGTCAAAAACACCTAGTTTAGATACATTGGGACATCATCGGTGTCATGGACTTTATAAACACAAAAGACTGTATTGTTGTATGAGTTGGTACCGTCCCCATCCCAAAATGACAAAAGTATGTAAAATTTGTTATGACAATAAAATGATGTAATAAAAAATAGGTTGTTGTTGTTATTATTACTATTTCTAAGCGTCAACATGTTGCACACACTGATTGTGGATTGCCAAGGGTTTAAAATTGGAGATAACAAATTTATATTTAAAGACGTGGCCATGATCGATTGTTCTACATTTTGGATACAGAAGATATTCATTGGTGTTTAAACCATCCTATGCTTTTGATTTGTTGTGTGAAAAAGACCGGAAACAAACCCAATGGATTGAACATCATACGCAACTAGACTGGAATCAAGGAACCATTTCTTATAAGTCCCTGGGCATGGTGATGAAAGTGCATTTGTCCTCAGCCAATGTAGTATTTCTAAAGGTAATGAAAAACGCCAATGGCTACAACAGTTTTTGGCTCCTTACTGTCAGTGTATCGATTTGATGGACTTGGGGTGCCTCTTACTGCAAACACTTATGGACCGCTGTCCCTGTGGCAACATTACCAATAAAGCTCTGGCACTTGTGTGCCATCTCTTTCATTGGTTAACCAGCAATGCCTGCTGGGAGTTGTTAAATAAAATTAACAGTTACTCACGTAACCGTCAAGAGGGCTGCACCATCAGATACAGATTGAGAAGGCTGTGGATGTCCATGTGTATGGTATCTTTGATTTTCGATTGTCTCTTTTTTATTGGTTATGTTCCTTGTGCATCGAGAAGGATTGTTTAATAATGTGCGAGCCGACATTAGCCTCTCCTTTGAAATAAATATGGTTTTGTATATTACTGTCTGTGGAGAGAGCTTGCCTTCACAATTGGAGGTGAAACATAAAACTCAAGGTTTACCTGTGAATGAGAGCAGTGAGATTCCTGCAAGCGACGTCTAAACATCAACGTGATACCATGGAGAGAGGGGATGATACGGATAAAGCGATTGGGAAATTATTTCTGTGCAAAAAGAAACTAGACAGTTTTACCAAAGAGGAATGATTGGCGCTCCCCAAGTCGTTCATTTATTATGTAGCAGCCAACGCCGTCAAAGAAATCTGGCAATATGTACTGAAATGGAATTCAGTTTGACTCAAGGCATTCTTGGAGCCGAGGATCGAACCGACTTGCGCACTAAATTAATGCAAGAAATAGAAATTAGGAATGTAACAATATGTTATTCACATAACTATTTTATGAGGTGAATGGAATATAATGATGAGTTTTTGGAAAAATTTGCAGCATTTTTAGAGAATTAAATTTGGAAATATTTCAGTGAATATTATTTTAACCCAGGGAGAGTCCAATCATCAGACACTGGAATGTGACCAAAGCTTCATGTTAGCAAGACAAGGACCGGATTTTGTTCGCCGAGTCGACAATAACAAAATCGTGCACACGACACTTTGTAAGAGGCTAGAACAATGAGTTTATCTTGATAACTCAGGAACCAATCAGAAAGAACCACAAAAATATTGAGGGAATCGCTATTATATTTAATTTTGATATATAAAGCGATATAAGCACTTCTATAGTTACCGAAGACGAAATGATATTTTCTTATCAAAACAGAATTAAATATTTATGAATAGAAGGAAAGATATGAGCGAATTACAGTAATAAGGACTGTGTTTGAGGCTAGTCTGCCATTTCAGACAATAAAGAGCGCGGCACTGAAGAGCGCAGAGATGCATTCCTTCACAGCGACAAGTACAGTGTAGACCTGTGTTACTGATCGTCCGAGAAGAGCTGATATGCATAAGTGAGGTACGGCAAGGAGACAGACACTTAGCCGAAGGAGACGCCACACTTGCCGAGGAACAGTAGGAGATGCCGGCAATGAAATAATGCAGTAGTTTGAAACTGGAAACGACAAATTACAATTCGCCGCTCACAAGAAGAAGTTTACATTATTGAACTAAAGATACTACCACAGCATTAAAAGTAGCCCATTACACATTGACTGCTACAGTGAAGAATCCAAAATAAGGAATATTTATCAACCTACTATGATAATAAAAGTTCAGGTCAGGGGGGAAGTTCCCAATCTGAAAATATTATGAAGATAGAGATGCAACACTAAATCCATGGAGGGAAGTTAATCTACATTCACGGAGTGGAATTCAGAGTACACCAGACAAAAATGAGTTCATTATTCTACAACTGCAATACTAACAAGCAGTAATCTGAATATACCAACAATGATACTACAACGATTTCCATTACCAACTTGGGAGATTTCAACAATAGACATTCAATCTACGATGATGAAGAAATGCGACAAGAGACCAGCCGTTCGAAGAACTCGTTCGACCGGGGTACGAGTTTCCAGATTGTTAATCGAGAAGCATGAAGACCTGTTGGCGCGACCCGAGGCCACGCAGCCAGGTGCTCACGGAGAGGAGCGAGCCGCCCAGCTGATTTCTCGTGAACAAGGGGGAACCCGTTATCCAGCATACGTCCGGCGCGTGTCGAGCCAGGGGAGAAACATCTTACATATCCGACCAGGTATCGCAAGAGCTGACCATCATGAAGGTAGACGAAAGATTGTTCTAATATATTAGTAGTTTGTTGTATTTTGGGGGCATTTCAGATGTGACCAACTTATATGTAGATTTTTCTTTACTCATAACTCATGTCATTATGTTGTCAATTTTATAAATTTAATTGTAAATTTTATTCTACGTCAGCGTGTGTCGTTTTTGACGTATTTTAATTATTATTTGGATTTTAAGTGTTTCATATTTGAATTTGCAGATACGTTTTTAATTATACTCACTTTAAAACGAAACTGTTCTATACAACTGGAATGCTTCGATAGAATGCGTAACTACCTATAGTATGCGTCAATTTGCTAGATCGCATCGTTTAATAGAGAAAGCATAAGTGAAATATGCTGAAGTATTTGTTGTTGTTATTTGTTATAAATTCTGCTAAGATGGTGGCTGGCATAGGAAGACTGTAGGAGTGCTCCGCTTTATCCTGCGCAAACCGAAGTTTTTAACCGCAATTTCCGGCCCGAAAGTGAGTGACCAAGTAACTTAGTGTGTGAAGTACGTGCCTGAACATTTTCTACATCATTATGTCAATCCAAAAGGTGAACAAACGTGTAAATGTTGTTGAGGCAACGATGGCAGACTTTGAAGCACGCCTTCAGTTGTTGAACACAGCTGGCAACCCCAGGTCAATACTCCCTAGACTTGCTTACTCGTGATTTTCGCGAGTTCCGAAGCACTGTCACCTCCGAACTGGCTGTGCTTAAAGAAGAACTGAGCAAGCTGGAGTGGAGACTTGACCACCACGAGGAGCTGCTGGACGAAGGAGAGCAATACAGCCGGAGAAACTGCCTTCTCATTCACGGGATCGTTGAGGACCCTGAGGAAGATGTGTACGAGAAGGTGGGGGACACAATCAAGACGAAGTTGAACGTGGACCTCCCTATGGAGAGCCTATAGATGTCACAGGATTGGGCGGCCGCAGCGAACATCAGCTGAAGTGGTAGCCACTGGGAAACGCCCTATTATTGTAAAATTCCTCCGTTACCACGAGCGAGATCACATCTGGAAGTCCAAGTGCCTCCTAAAGGGAACCAAGATTCTTATTACCGAATCCCTCACAAAAACCCGGAAAACTATCCTAAATGCAGCGAGAGACCACTTCGGACCCACACGAGTCTGAACCCAGGACGGCCGCCTTTTAATCCACCTCCCTGATGGAACTAAGAAGACCGTCACCACATTTAGGGAGCTGGAAAACGTTCAGCAAATGCGGGATATTAGAGTGAAGTGAAATGAACATGTATGTAATGTTTATATTAGACAGGTTTAGTAATAAGTGTGTGTGTATATGTGTGTGTGTGTGTGTGCGTTGGTTGCGGTCGGCAGTGTCCAGCGGGAGGTTCAGGTAGGTTTCTTCTATTTTAAGATATATCTCCCGTTACCCAGTTGAGCTATTGCATGAATGAGCTAACTGACCTTGGCCTGCCTAGCCCACACCAACCCCCTCCCTTCCCTTACACCACTGGCTTTCTACTAAAACAGGCACTTTCCTCATCCAAGCATTCATTACAATGTTGCCATATTAATGCTCTGTCACTGGTCGCGCATCACGACGAAATACAGACAATAATAAACGAAAACTATATCCATATCCTCTGTATAAGTGAAAGTTGGTTAAAACCTGACATCACGTCGAGCGTGGTAGAACTAAATTGGTACTCGCTGGAACGTCATGACAGAAATGATGGGAGGCGAGCAGGCGGGGTTGCCATGTACTGTAGAAGCGACTTAAAGAGACGGATAATATGTGTATCAACACTTAGCACACAACCTGGACCGGAATTCATGTTTGTTGAAGTAATTGTTGGCCAACAAAAGACTCTGGTAGCTGTTGTATATAAGCCGCCAGAATAACAAACATGAGTGAATTTGAAAATCGCTTGCTCGACTTACTTCCAAGCTACGAACACGTAATAGCCGTAGGTGACTACAATACAAATTTACTGACACAGACGTACGAGACCAAACAATTACAAAACCTGTTCTCTTCCTGCGACATGACTATTCTTCCCCTGGAACCTACAAACCACATTTACTCTGATAAATACGAATCACATACACTCATTGACCATCTTTTGACAAGCAATCTCGACAGAGTTGAAACTTTCGGGAAAATACCCGTACCATCTATCTGCACCCATGACCTAATTTACCTATCGTACTCTTTACGTGTGCCTAAGTACACACCTAAATATATGATCACTAGAAACATGAAAAATATTAATATGGGTGACTTAGAACATGACGCATACAACCTTCCCTGGAATGACATATTACACTTAGATAACATTGACAAAAAAGTTAAATTCTCTTATAATTTGTCTGTATGACATACACGCCCCTAAACATTCGATCAAAGTTACTCGCCCAGCATGCTCATGGTTAAATGAAAACATTAAAACTATGATGGCACAGCGTGATGATCTGTTCCGGCGTTTTAAACGTACCCGTGACGAAACTGATTTTAAAAATTATCGTGTGCTCAGAAATCGTATTAAGCAGCTCGTAAGAAACGCCAAATTCTCCTACATACAAAACGTGCCAAAGAAGATGAATACAAGGAATGCCTGTAATATGCGTTCTCTAGGTACAGGCAAACAACAGCAACAGACACATGTACCAGACATACCACTTGATGAGTTAAATGAGTATTTCACTGAAGAGAGAGTACCAACTAATTCAACACTCCATGATCCTTTTCACCCACTACCTGACCACCCGCTCTTTACTTTCCATCCGGTTACGGCAGACAAAGTAAAAAAGGTACTAAAGAAATTACTTAAGAAACCCAAGGTGATGATATAACAATGTAAGAAATAGAAAGAGCCATAAAGAAGATGAAGAGTGGAAAAGCAACAGGAGTGGATGAGGTAGCTATGGAGATGATAAAAGCAGCAGGACCAGTAGGGATGCAGTGGTTGTACAGACTATTTCGAGTGATATGGAAGAACAAGGAAGTACCAGAAGACTGGGGTAAAGGACTAATAATTCCAGTATTCAAGAAAGAAGATAAGAAAGAATGTAACAACTACAGAGGAATCACCCGCATGTAGCAAAGATATTTGAAAGGATACTTGAGGGTAGACTGAGGATGAAAGTGGAAAAGAAAATGGAGGAAGAACAACATGGATTTAGAAAAGACAGATCAACTTTTGATCTAATTTTTACCATAAGAAATATGATGGAGAAAAGGTGGGAATTCAGGAAGGATTTAGTGATGACATTTATAGACATTGAGAAGGCATATGACAGTGTACCAAGACAACTGGTTTGGGATGCACTAATAAAGAAGAAAGTAGACAGAGCAGAAGTGGAAATGATAAAAGATACGTATAGGAAGTGTATAAGTATGTGAAGACCAGGGTTGGCCAAATAAACTGGTTTAATGTAGAAACAGGACTCCGACAAGGGGGTGTATTGTCCCCTATACTTTTCATCACTGTCATGGATGAAATCCATAAGCGAGTGAAACAGAAAATGGGAAGTAAAGAGACTAAGGCCTTACTCTTTGCTGATGACATAGTAATATGGGGAGAAGATGAAACAGAAGTACAGGAACAAGTCGATGTATGGATCCAGGAGATAGAAGAGTATGGAATGAAAATAAGTGTGGAGAAGAGTAAGACAGTAGTGATGACGAGAAATAAGAGAGATGGTAGGGGAAATATTGAAGTAAATGGGAAAACATTAGAAGTTGTGAAGAGTTTTAAATATTTAGGGAGTATAATCACAGAAGATGGAAAGATAAGTGAGGAAATTGGTAAGAGAATCCAGCAAGCAAATGGGTTTTACCAGTGTGTGAGAGGTATGGTGTGGAACCAGGATGTTCCAGAGAAATGTAAGAAAGTCATGTACTCAACATATTACACACCTATATTGACATTTGCAGCAGGCACGTGGACAACAACAAAACGGGATGAGAGCAGAGTCCAGGCAGCCAAGATGAAGTTTCTTAGAGGAATAATTGGAAAGACACGAAGAGACAAAATCAGAAACACAGAAATTAGGGAAAGAACTGGATACCCAAAGCTACAAGACAAGATAGAGATCAGTAACTTGAAATGGTATGGACACATGATGCGAATGGGTGAAGACAGAGACCCAAAGCCAGTATTTACAGAGAAAGTAACAGGAAAGAGGCAACGGGGAAGGCCTAGGAAGAGGTGGATGGATACAGTGAGGGAGAGCATAGAGAAGAGAGGGGGTAAAAGTAGAAGATATACCAGAAGAAGGAAGAGAGTGGTGGAGAGACGGAAAATTATGGAGGTCCTTGATTCTCACCCCGACCCAGAACACTGGAAACGGTAAATGAAGAAGAAGATTCCATAAAATCAAACGCGAGAGGAGTTGATGATATTCCCATATCCTTCATACATAATATCATCAGTGCCGTTCTACCAATTATTACTCACATATTCAACCATAGTCTTACAACCAGCACCTTTCCCTCCCTATGGAAATAAGCCAATGTCATCCCTATTCCTAAGAAAACCGAACCATTATTTCCATCTGACTATTGGCCAATATCAATTCTACCTGCACTTTCAAAAGCCCTCGAGCGTCTGGTTCATGAGCAAGTACTTGAATATTTGAATAGCCGTTCTCTTTTAGACTCTCTGCAATTAGGTTTCCAGAAGGGACATAGCACCGCAACAGCATTACTCAAAGTGACTGACGACATTAGACACTCAATGGACCAAAAACTGGTGACAATCCTCACCCCTCTCGACTTCAGCAGTGCTTTTGACACCATAAATACTCAGACACTATTGAAAAAGTTGGAATTTTATTACTTCGACCAGCAGACAATTAACTTTTTCGCATCATACCTGAATAATCGCCAGCAACGTGTTGTAAACCAGGATAAAACTACTCAGTGGCTAAGCAGAAAGTCAGGTGCCCCACAGGGTAGTGTACTAGGACCCAGCGTAGTGTACTAGGACCCTTGCTTTTTGTACTATACATCAACGACATCTCATCTAATTTGAAAAATTGCAAATATCACCTATATGCAGATGATTTGCAAATATACTCCCACTGCAAGACAAATGACATTCCATTGACAATTGAAACTATCAACGCTGACCTTCAACGACTTGGAAAATATTCTCAGGAAAATTCCCTTCTTTTGAATCCCTCCAAAACACAAGTTATCATAATTGGGTCTCAAAAACTATTGACGTCACTCCGAGATCAAATTATTCCCCCAATTGTACTGAACAACAATGCAATTTCATACTGTCCTACAGTGAAAAATCTAGGTGAGATAATAAATCAGACTCTTAACTGGTCTGAACATGTACAGAGTGTATGCAAGAAGATTTTCGCAACGTTCCACTCCCTCAAAAGAAAAAATATATTTTACCATTTAAAGTAAGAATCCTACTCATACAGACACTAATACTTCCTATTCTTGACTACTGTGACGTTATTCTTGTAGACGCAACCAAAACATTAACTTTGAAACTTCAACGAGCTCTCAACTCTTGCATACGATTTATCTACGATCTGAGCTATGATAAACATATCACTCCCTATTATTGCGCTCTTTCCTGGCTGAAACCTGAACTACGTCGATCATATCACATTCTTGTCCAGATTTTCCGATAATTGTCTGACGATAGACCACTATGCTTATCAAATAAATTCAAGTACTTGTGTTCTTTCCATGGTAATAATACACGCTCTGGTTCTTCCCTCTCCATTCCTATTCATCGCTCCTCTATATACAACTCTTTTCATGTGGTGGGGTCTAGGCTGTGGAATACCCTTTCAGCCAGTGTCAGGGGCACCACCTCACTATCTAAATTCAAGACCACCTGCTGGGGCAGCCTGCTGAACACTGCTGACCGACAACAAGAGTGACTGGATGAGTGAATGAGAGTGTGAAAGTCATTATCAATGTCAATAATTATTGTTTAATTTTGTCGCCATAATATATTTATTGTATTGTATTAATGTGTTTAAGTGTAAGAGAGGGCCAAGAGCCCTAACTGCGCCACCAATAAAGGCAATAAAGGCCATAATAATAATAAAAACAATTTAATGTGTCATAAAACAAGTGTAATATTTATGAAATACTTTATGAAGTATAACAATTCCAATATCGGAATATTATTGAAACATGACATTGTTATAGTCATTGCTTATTAACATTACGGAGAAATGAATAGAAATAGGAACATAAAGTTGACAGATAGAGTCAAGATGATGCCTAAAGTTATAAATAATTTTATTGAAGTAATTGCTTATTACGAAAACATAGACCAGGTGATTTGTAGATCAATCTGAGGTTTATTTGAAAACGAAACACATACGTAAATGAATAACTAATTCATTAAGAAATACCAGGAAGGGTGGAAAAGTTTTATTTTTATTAAATACGAAGACGAGCGGACAAAAGTCTATTAATGTTGATATTTTTATTGTAACGTGGATAATATTATATTGTTACGGCTGTGAGTTTGTGTCATCACTCGCCGCGTGAGTCACAACTGCCCCAGGGCTGGGCTGTGCCCTGCCTCCTGTATTGCGCGCGCCTTATGCAACAGGGCTACTAAGGGATAGTCCAGAACATTCGTGACTGGACCAGCGCTGGAAACCTCGAGAAGCCGTGGACTCTGGATGGATCTAGAAGCATTTATTGAGTCACCGGCCGGCTATATAAGAGTGACCCGTGAAGCAGTTGTGGTTGTTGTGTTTTACGAGCTAGTGAGAGCGATTATCTTGTGAGACAGAAGTGTGGTGACGAAGTGCTGTGCGAGTTACGAAATCCTGTGACATTGTTTCTCCCAGCTTGTGAACAGCGTACATCAAGTGCTCGTAAGTAACTGTATTTGTTGTACCTGAGGAAGAGGGGCAGGTAGCTTCTGCCAAGGCCACCGGACTCATTAGGACGGATTAACTTCTGTGGTCTGTTGCAAGTGAAAGGGGCCAAGAACGCATAAGGAAGAGACTTGAGGAAACTGGAGAAGGCTCCTAATTGCTTGTATTTGCTGATTAGTGTAATTTTCTGGCCACAATAAAGTTAATTATTTCTTTAAGCAGTAATTGGTGTTGTGCTTTGTACCCCCACCGTAATCCAGTTAAAAAAAGTGCCACTAGGGGGTGGCACGTAACAACTGGTGTCAGAAGCCGGATTACGAACTCAAGCACAACACCTGACGGTCCTGGTTTCAAAACCCGAGCAGGTCATTTTCTCTAATTTTCCTGTGAGTGCATGCCCTTTAAAAGGCAAACAACTAAAATGGAGGCGCAATTGGCAGCATTGCTAGAAAAGTTAAATGGCATAGAAGACGGCCAGAAGAATTTAACCAAGGACCTAACTGCCAAAATGGAAGACGGCCAGAAGAAGATGGAGGATGGCCAGAAGAAGATGGAGGATGGCCAGAAGAAGTTAGCAGAGGACCTGAAGGACAGCCAAAATAAGTTAGCGGAGGACCTGAAGAAGATGGAGGACGGCCAGAAGAAGATGGAGGACGGCCAGAAGAAATTAGCCGAGGACCTAACTGCCAAACTAGAAGACGGCCAGAAGAAGCTAGCGGAGGACCTGAAGAGGATAGAGGACGGCCAGAAGAAGATGGAAGACGGTCAGAATAAGTTGACACAGGACCTGAAGAAATTAGAACTGGGTCTGCGTGAGGAACTCACGGCAGTGGAAAAGAAGTTCGACGCCTTACAAGTGGAAGTTGCCGAGCTGCGCCAACGCCCGCTGATGGGGGTGGAGGAGAAATTCAACGCCTTACAAGTGGAAGTTGCCGAGCTGTGCCAACGCCCGCTGATGGGGGTGGAGGAGAAATTCAACGCCTTACAAAAGGAAGTTGCCGAGCTGCGCCAACGCCCACTGACGGGGGTGAAAGAGGAATTCAACGCTCTACGAGAGGAAGTTGCCGAGCTGCGCCAACGCCCGCCCACCGTTACACCGGGAATATCAGGAACGGGACATAGCAGAGTGACGCCCCCAACCTTCGACGGAAAGGTCCCGTGGAGCACCTACTTACGTCAGTTCGAGGCAGCCTGTTCCATAAATAAATGGAACAACACAGAAAAGGCTACAGCTCTCATTGTAGCGCTGAGAGGCGACGCCCTTAACGTCCTTCAGGCCATCCCGACTGGATCCCAGGACTACGCTGCACTGATCGCCCATATGGAGTCCCGATATGGAGATAGCCATCTTCAGCAGGCCTACCAGATGCAGCTCCGGACCCGGGTACAGAAGAACGCGGAAACCCTGCAGGAGTTCGAGATGGACATCGCACGCCTCGTATGGCTCGCCTACCCAACAGCGCCGGCCGACTTTCTGGAACAGATAGCGACGCAGACTTTCACCGACGGGCTACGGGACTCGGACACTCAACAGGCGCTGCGACTCGCGCGCAATAAGACCCTGGCAGATGCGCTGAGCCACGCACTTGAATTCGAGACGGCAAAACAGGCATCCAGAATGTACGCGCGGGTGCGTCAAGTGGACGCCGACGAACCAGCAAAAACCAACGAGACCAAGCCCCTGGCCGACGAATTGATGGAGGCGCTAAGCCGTTTCTTCGATAGTCGCGGCACCACCAGCAACGACACAGCCGGAAGACAACCGGAGAGGCGGCCTGGAAGAGGACTACCGACCTGCTGGGCCTGCGGTAAGAAAGGCCACCTGAGCAAGGACAGCGGTGATCGCCGCCACCGAGGGTATCCGACGGGAAATCAGTCGTCTGAAAACCGCGCGGCCCAGGGAAACGAGTATTAGCCAGCCTTGGGGGGCAAAGGTTGGCTTGTGACAGTCGTCAAGCCCCGGCAGTCCAAGTGCGTGTGACGAAGTTACGGAGGGACAATAGCAGCCTGATGGTCGACGGAGTCATCAACGGAGTGAGCAGGCCCATGCTGATCGACACGGGAGCATCGAGGACCATCGTCAATCCCACTGTGATCCCGAAGTGGAGAGTGCAACCCACACAAAGGAACCTCCAGCTAATAACCGCGACCGGAGAGACCGCACCGGTACATGGCGAAGCATCACTGGAGTTCGTCATTGGTCGACGGGTGATAAAGCATCCAGTGCTAGTGGCTGACGTATCAAACGAAGTGATCATCGGACTGGACTTCCTGGACCAGAACAACATCATCTTGGACCTGAGTACCAACACTCTGCACTTCGGAGGTGAGGAACTTGCTTTGCAACCTGCGCACGAGTCCATCACCGCACGACGAGTAAGGCTGAGAGAAGACGTCATCGTTCCCGCCAGGACGGAAGTCAGCGCTGCCGTAATTGTCGACGGAACTGCTGAGGGAGTGGCGGCTGTCATCGAGCCAAAATATGAGGACATCCAGACAAAAGGGTTGCTAGTTGCCAAGACCCTCATCAACACGACGTCTCGGCCGTACGTCCGCCTGTCCAACCTGAACGACTACGACATTAAGGTATACCGGGACACCAACCTAGGAGTCTGCGAGCCCGTTACCTGGGTTGCCCGTATCACCGACACGACGGACGGACACCTGCAGACGGACAATCAAAGAAGACGCACACTGCCAGAAGAACTACAGAAGCTGTACCAAGGATCCCAGGACCATTTAGACGAGGAACAATCACGCCAACATCAGGACCTGCTACGCGAATTCCAGGATGTCTTCTCCGTGGGGAGCAAAGACTTCGGCAGGACAAGCTTGGTCCAGCACAGAATCGACGTTGGGGACAGCGCACCGATTAGGGCCCCATTCCGACGTGTCCCGCTCGCCAAGCAAGCCGAAGTCGACCGGATGGTAGAAGAGATGAAGGAGCAAGGGGTGATCGAGCCATCACATAGTCCTTGGAGTTCTCCGGTCGTGCTTGTGAAGAAGAAGGACGGTTCCACCAGGTTCTGCGTGGACTACAGGCGGGTGAACGACGTCACGAAGAAGGACAGCTACCCTCTACCCCGGATCGACGACACGCTGGACACCATATCAGGGTCAAGATGGTTCTCCACCTTGGATTTGAAGAGTGGCTACTGGCAGGTGGAGGTCCACCCTAAGGACCGCGAGAAAACGGCGTTCTCTGTGGGCAGCGGGCTCTGGCAGTTCACCGTCATGCCATTCGGTCTGTGCAACGCCCCTGCGACCTTCGAAAGGCTAATGGAGTCCATTCTGAGGGGACTACACTGGAAGACCTGCCTGGTCTACCTAGACGACGTCATCGTTCTGGGGAGAAGCTTCGAGGAGCACTACAGCAACCTGAAGGAGATGTTGTTGAAGCTACGGGCTGCCCAGCTGAAGTTGAGCCCCAAGAAGTGTCAGCTCTTCCAGAAGCGGGTCCAGTACCTTGGGCATATCGTCTCCGAGGAAGGGGTGCGCACCGACCCAGAGAAGACCGCAGCTGTGAGGGGGTGGCCAGTTCCGAAGGACAAGTCCCAACAACGAAGCTTCCTGGGACTCTGCACTTATTACCGTCGCTTCGTGAGGGGATTCGCCGACATCGCCAAACCTTTATATCGCCTGACTGAGAAGGACCAACTCTTCACGTGGACAGCAGAATGCCACAGTGCCTTCGAACAACTCAAGCAGGCTCTGTGCACCGCGCCTATTCTGGCCTACCCCAGACCTGGAACAAGGTTCATCGTCGATACCGATGCCAGCGACTTTGGCATAGGGGGAATCCTGTCGCAGGTAGTGGACGGCGAGGAGAGAGTAGTGGCCTACTTCAGCAAGGCCTTGTCAAAGCCAGAAAGGAACTACTGCGTCACCAGGAAGGAGCTGCTCGCCATCGTGAAGACCATTGAACACTTCCACAAGTACCTGTACGGGCAAGAATTTCTCATCAGGACCGACCATGCATCCCTGCGGTGGCTCCTGAACTTCAAGCAGCCCGAGGGTCAACTCGCGCGGTGGTTAGAGAGGCTTCAACAGTATAACTTTGAGATTCAGCACAGGAAAGGCCAACTGCATTCTAACGCCGACGCCCTGTCACGAAGACCGTGCCCCGAAGACTGCACCTTCTGTGCCCGAAGGGAAGAGAACACCGGGATACAGTGCCGAAGGACTACCGTGGAACTTCAAGGGATCTGGAGCCGCGAATCTTTCACGCGGGCGCAAGCGGAAGATGATGACCTGGGACTGATAGCCGAATGGAAGAGGGCCTGTGTCCCCAGACCCGGGTGGAACATTGTGAGTGACTGCAGCCCAAAGTTTAAGTCCTACTGGGCACAGTGGGACTCGCTGATTGTAAGGGATGGCCTCATCTGCCGTACCTGGGAGAGCACCGACGGGAAGACATCTCGGGAACAAGTCGTCGTTCCAAAGGCTATGACGGAGGAAGTCCTGAAGGAAGTTCATGGAGGATCATATGGTGGACACCTAGGGATAAAAAAGACCCTGGAGAATCTGAGAGAGCGGTTCTACTGGATCGGATGCCGAACAGACGTGGAGAACCACTGCGCGAGGTGCCACGATTGCGCAGCCAGCAAGGGCCCAGGACGAAGACGACGGGGTCCACTGAAGACCTACAACGTGGGCGGCCCCATGGAGAGAGTGGCCATCGATGTTGCTGGGCCATTCCCGTTAAGCGAGGCAGGGAACCGCTACATATTAGTCGTCAGCGACTACTTTACCAAATGGCCGGAGGCGTATGCGCTCCCTAACCAAGAAGCCGCGACGATCGCAGAGACCCTGGTGAAGGAATTCGTCAGCCGGTACGGAGTACCCCTGGAGCTGCACTCCGACCAAGGGAGGAACTTCGAGTCGCAGGTGTTCCAGAACCTATGCCAGCTGCTGGGGATCAGGAAGACAAGGACAACGCCGCTACACCCTCAGTCCGACGGGATGGTAGAGCGATTCAATCGCACCGTCGAGAACCATCTCCGAATAGTCGTCAGCGAGCACCAGAGGGATTGGGACAAGCATCATCCACTATTTCTCCTGGTCTACCGCGCCGCCGTGCATGAAGCCACCGGGTGCACACCAGCCCGGGCCATGTTTGGTAGGGAGCTCCGTCTACCTGTCGATCTTGCCTTCAGCCGACCTGGGAATGATCCGATCCCGGTAAGCCAGTATTGTCAAGAGCTGGTCGACCAACTGGAGGACGTGCACAAGTTCGCGAGGAGGAAACTGCGGATCGAGACCGACCGAATGAAGACCCGATACGACCAGCAGACGGATGCCGGAGGATTCCACGAGAACGACCTGGTCTGGCTCTTCAACCCATTACGGAAGAAAGGCCTGTCACCCAAACTGCAGAAGTCCTGGGAGGGCCCGTACCGAGTCGTGAAACGAATCAACGATGTCGTCTACAGGATCCAGCGGAGCCCGAGGGCGAAGATGAAGATCGTGCATCGAGATCGCCTGGCAGCCTACGGAGGGACACAGACGGACCAATGATTGATCGGGACGATCAGCCTTTTTAGGAACGGGGTGGTGTTACGGCTGTGAGTTTGTGTCATCACTCGCCGCGTGAGTCACAACTGCCCCAGGGCTGGGCTGTGCCCTGCCTCCTGTATTGCGCGCGCCTTATGCAACAGGGCTACTAAGGGATAGTCCAGAACATTCGTGACTGGACCAGCGCTGGAAACCTCGAGAAGCCGTGGACTCTGGATGGATCTAGAAGCATTTATTGAGTCACCGGCCGGCTATATAAGAGTGACCCGTGAAGCAGTTGTGGTTGTTGTGTTTTACGAGCTAGTGCGAGCGATTATCTTGTGCGACAGAAGTGTGGTGACGAAGTGCTGTGCGAGTTACGAAATCCTGTGACATTGTTTCTCCCAGCTTGTGAACAGCGTACATCAAGTGCTCGTAAGTAACTGTATTTGTTGTACCTGAGGAAGAGGGGCAGGTAGCTTCTGCCAAGGCCACCGGACTCATTAGGACGGATTAACTTCTGTGGTCTGTTGCAAGTGAAAGGGGCCAAGAGCGCATAAGGAAGAGACTTGAGGAAACTGGAGAAGGCTCCTAATTGCTTGTATTTGCTGATTAGTGTAATTTTCTGGCCACAATAAAGTTAATTATTTCTTTAAGCAGTAATTGGTGTTGTGCTTTGTACCACCACCGTAATCCAGTTAACAAAAGTGCCACTAGGGGGTGGCACGTAACAATATTATGAAGGTCATTAACGGAATGTTTTCAATTGAAGCGATGTGGAATATACTACAACAATGTAATGATGTGAATAGAAATATTATTGAAGTTTATAGAGCACGAAGGTAATGAGTTTGTGGATGAGATTTGTTAGGGTGCACCATGAAAGGTATTTCACAGGTTAGTGATTATCTAGTAGGGTCACTGATTCTTATACATGTTTGGAATGTATCAAGATGGGGTTTTTTTATTTGAAGAATACCGTGCATTATTATCGTCGGAAGGAAAGGAGTGTGTTGAGAAATGTATGCGTGTAGTTAAAGCACTATTGAGATGTTGTTCACCAAATAGGAAGGTTTATATATATTGCTAAGCCTCCGTTAGGCGGCAGCTCGCCGGCCTCTCACCGCTGGGTCCGTGGTTCAAATCCCGGTCACTCCATGTGAGATCTGTGCTGGACAAAACGGAGGCAGACAGGTTTTTCTCCGGGTACTCCGGTTTTCCCTGTCAACATTTCATTCCAGCAACACTCTCCACTATCATTTCACTTCATCTGTCATTCATTTAATCATTGCCCCAGAGGAGTGCGTCAGGCCTCGGCAGCCGGCACTGTTCATATCCTCGCCACTAGATGGGGGCTTCATTCATTCCATTCCTGACCCGGTCGGAGACTGGAAGCAGGCTGTGGATATTTTATATATATTGCTGGTGAGAGCAAATTGTTTGATACAGTATTTCGAAGAAGTTAACTGACATTTGAGTATTTATTTGTGTTGTACATGTCAGTGAAGTGTAATTCCGAGATCCACGAAATTTATTAAGGTAACAGATTAGTCCCGCATCGTTCTTCAGGTATATCGAAAATATTTATTGATAATGACATTACAGAGCCGTAATTAGCTTTATTGTTTGTTACGAAGGTTCTATGGATTATGACAAAAACTATTAGATACAGGTGAAACTTTGGTTGTGAACTGTATTAGAAGAAATGTTTTAGAGGAAGGAAACACAGCGAGATTGTTAGATCACGCATGATCGTGTAAATATTTTGTTAGAATATCGAGCTGGACATGATAATTCGACTAATGCAAATACTTAAATAATTTAAAGATTATTATTAATAATATTGATATATTTTAGAAACGATAAATGTATAGTATAGGGTATCATTTGTTATTAATTACAATTTTATATGATAACAGCTGATCATATCAGACTGTTTGTTGCAACCGAGTCACATGGTGATCTTTGAAAGAAACTTTCAGTACTTACTATTTGCGAACAAATTTGTGTATCGAATTCTTTAGCTTGGAAAGTGAATACAGATGGAAGGACTATCTACATTTGTTAAAATATTTTATTTTTAACATTTAAATATTTTTATTTGTGTCAGGGATTTTTTATAGCATGTAAATTTTTATTTAATAAACTTGCAAGCACTGTTTAGGTTGCTTCTCCTTTTTATAGAAACAGATAATCTTTTCATTTCGCAATCGACATGCGGTAGTGCTACTGGTTATATACTAGAACTCACTTAGTCTCAACTTCACCGTTCACGCTCGAGATCCGAGATACTCGTCCTACCTTTCATGTTTTATATGTTTGTTTGCTAGTAAATGTGTAACTAGTTAGTACTGCTATTGCATGACCGATATGTGCCGAGGATTTCCTAGCTATTCACCTAGTAGGGAAGTGTTGGTTTATCTGGCTGGGTATCAACGTCCTTACAATCCTTTCCATCTCAGCGTATATAGGTGGTGGCTATGCGGGATTCGGGAACAGTACCAAAATCATGGACTCAAGACCCTGTGTTGAGTGAATTGCAACCATGTACGGATTGCGATCACCATAAGCAAGTGGCCATGGCAAAAATACCCTCTATGCGACAGTGTGCTACCTGCCAGCTGGTCAAACTGTATCACGGTCATAAAAGTCAGTGTAAAGACTTTGTTTCCTCATTCCACGGATGTAATTGCGACAAAAAGCAAAAACAAGAACAACAAACATCGTCCACAGAGGAGGAGGAAGATCAAACCTTTTCGCAATCGATGGAAAAGGATATGCCAAATTTGTACTGGCAATGGCGTCATTAACAAAGTCATTCAATACTTACCTTTTGAAATCCACCTATCTGGTTACCGTTTTTGTGGTCCTGGAACTCGCCTTTAAGAACGTTTGCGGCGTGGGGATGTACCGTACCTATTAATCCTTTGGATCAAGCGTGCAAAGAACACGACCTTTCTTATCGCCATAGTCATCCTGCTTTAAGACATGTGGCGGATAAAATAATGTTGAAAGAAGCTAAACAACGTTTGACATCCTGTGATGCCTCAGTGGGAGTGAGGTTGGCAGCCCTGATTGTGATAAGTGCTATAAAAGGAAAGTTAATAATGCGTGGACATGAACATTGAAAAAAGGAATGAGGAATTGGTATTTCTTTGTATTTTATTTTGGTAAAGCCCTATTGTTATGAAATAACAACACGGTTTACCAGAGCATTATTCTTTTTTAATTTTTAAAAATGATGAAAGCCCATTTGCCGATTTTGTCATTTTCATATTTCACTCATTTGTAATTTACCGGGGGCGTGGTGACTCAGCGGTCTAGCTGTGTGCCTCTCACCAAGGCGGTCCGGGTTCGATTCCCGGTCAATGCATGTGAGATTTTCGAAGTGAAATGCCATGTCCTGTGGTTCGGATTCCACGTAAAAAGGAGGTCCCGTGGCTCATAATCACAAGATTCACGGTCACGTAAAACTACAATCTTCCTTTTTTTTGTAATTTACCATTTCCAATTTACAGTTTTTAAAATTGTTAGTTTAAATTTGTTTTGATTTTCATGATATGGAAACATGGATTTTGCAATTTGTTGTTTACGCATTTTTGATTTTGTGTATGTCGAAAGTTAATTTCACGTTATTTTTGTAAATGATGTTGATGCGAGTGCTTGACCATGGCGATGGTGCAGTCTTTCTACGTGTTTTTGCAGAAACGTAGATGCTTATACTACTACTGCAGGTAAGACTGTTGTACAAATAGCACCACTGCATTTCAAAGAAACAACCTAAAGAAAAACAAAATTACTATTTCCCATTCATATATAAGTGTTGAATTCCCCCTCCCCCATCTTACCTCACTGTGTTTGCTCTGGTCAAACGATAAATGCTATCCACACACACACAACCTTTCTATCTCTCTCTTTCTCTCTATAGTCATACATTCACACAACTATGCCTGTCTTTGGGAACAAACACAACCACTCTTAAGTACAAGATTTTTGGGCTTGGAGGCCGTGGTCCAGACAGGATATCTCCCGACGTTTCACCGGAAACTGCGTCCGGCATTATCAAGGGTTCCGCTTCTTTCCTTGGTCAGCAGTGGAATGAGGAAGAGGCCTAAAATAATGGGTAACGGTTTGTAGTGGGGTATTGTTGTTTGAATGTTGGTTGGGTGGATCTTGGCGATGAACTAACAGCTGGAAGGTAGTTTTGGATCTTCAAATTAGCATGGTGAGCCGAACGTTCTCTTCGCATTCCGACTGGATCGTCTGGTCTCACGTACATGTTGCGGGGTGCGGTGCGTGCTCCGGCTTCGGCGACCGAGCTTGTGAGGGTCAGGTGTTCCCTGGGCGACTGCCGGGCTGTAGCGGGAAGGTTCTTCAGGTTGACTTGTGAGTGATTTCTTGGCCTTGGTGTTCCTAAGGGCCGGGATCCACGTATTACGCACACGTTCAATTTCTTCCTTCCGATTGGAATTGTCGGGGTGTTTGAAGATTTCTATGGCTTTCCGTTGCAGCCTGGCGTGGTAGTGTGTGGTCGTGGAGAGTATCTCCGTGTCCCCGTACTGTACATCGTGACCGGGCAAGAGAGAATGCTCAGCGACTGACGATTTCTCAGTGTGACCCAGGGGGCTGTGTCTGTTGTGTTCCTTGAGTCTGGTGGTCACGCTCCTATTCGTCGTTCCTATGTACACCTACCCACAGGAACACGGGATTCTGTAGACACCTGCAGTGGAGTGTGGGTGGCGCTTGTCTTTAGCGGATCGCAGCAAGTCCCGAATTTTGGCGGTGGGTTTATAAACCGTCTTCCCCCATAGGTCTTCAATAATTTGCCTATCTTGTCCGTCACCTTCTTCACGTACGGCAGGAATGCGGTGGCCACCGGAGTTTCCTCAGAATCTTTCCTCGTGCTCCGGTGCCTGGGATGAGAGGCTCGCTCAATCTCCTTATTGCTGTATCCGTTGGCGCATACGGCCCTCTTTATATGTTTCAGCTCTTGGTTGAGGTTGGATGGCTCACAGATTTTCCTAGCACGGTCTACCAGTGTTTTAATAACTCCGTGTTTCTGTCGGGGGTGGTGATTGGATGTCTTGTGTAGATACCGGTGGTTTTCCGGTATACGGTGTGCCCCAAGCGCAGGTCATTAGTCCTGGTGATCAGAACGTCAAGAAAGGCCAGGCAGTTGTCTTTCTCCTTCTCCATTGTAAATTTTATGCTGGTGTTGAGGTTGTTAAGGTGGTCCAGGAAACGTTCCAGCTCTTCCTCTCCGTGGCTCCAGACTACGAAGGTATCGTCAACATAACGTAGCCATACTTTCTGTTTGAGGGGTGCAGTCTCGATCACCAACTGCTCGAACTTTTCCATGTAGAAGTTCGCAATCACAGGGCTTAGTGGGCTACCCATGGCAACTCCCTCTATTTGCTCGTAGAAGTTCTCGCGCCATAGGGAGTAGCTCGTGGCGAGGCTGTGGCGAAACAAGTCAGTGATGTCTTCCGTGAAGAGCTCGGCAATCTGGTATACGGTTTCTTTCATAGGCACCTTCGTGAAGAGGGATACTTCGTCAAAGCTGGCTAGGCGGTCTTCAGGTTCCAGTCGTATGTTCTGCAATTTCTCAATAAAATGGCCTGAATCCCTGACGTAAGTCTCAGTGTTACCGATGTGCGGTTGTAGAATGATGGAGAGATGCTTGGCGATGCTGTAGTTCGGATAGCCGATAGCACTCACGGTAGGTCTCAGTGGAATATCAGTTGTGTGTACTTTGGGTAGACCGTACAGCCTGGGAGGTAGAGCTTCACTCTTGCATGTATCCTTCTTCACGTGGTCTGGTAGTGAAGAGGCCTTGATTAACCTGTTGGTCTCTCTAGGTATCCGTGTTGTGGGGTATTTCGTGAGTTTTCGGTATGTCTGGGGTTCTAGTAGCGACAGGATCTTAGAGTCGTAGTCTTCCGTTGACATGACTACAGTCGCTTTGCCCTTATCTGCAGGTAGAATGATGATGCTTCTATCCCTGTTAAGGGTTTTAAAGCCATTCTTCTCTTGAGGTGTGAGGTTACTGCTGGGCGCTGGAGCTTTACGAAGGATGCGTGAGGCCTCTGAGCGGACTTCCTCGGCCTGCTCCCTGGGTAAACGGTGTATGGCAGCCTCAATGTTGCTTATAATGTCTTCTACAGGCACAGAACGTGGGGTGACGGAGAAGTTCTGACCCTTCGCCAAAAGTGAAGTTTCCCCTGGCGATAGACGACTGTTAGTCAGGTTTGCTACAGTGCGAGACGAGTCCGGCGCAGATGTGGTTGCAGTTATCGTCTTGAGGTCCTGACATAGCTCAAATTTCTTTTTCAGTCGATTCGTCGACTGGTCGAAGGTGGAGCGCATAGAATAGTGCGTGATGTGGTCGATGTTGTCCCAATCCTCGCGTGAGCGCGTAGACGTGAGTCGGAGATGTACTGATATGAGGTCCCGGTCAGTCGTAGCTAAGTCCCTGCGTGTAGCATGTATCTATTCTCGCAGCATTGAGCGCTCATCTCTGTCGTATATACGGTGAGCATGTGCTGAGCCGAAATTCCACTTCATCCTAATAAACTTAGGAATCGTGTCCGTGTCCCTGTACCGTAAGAGAAACGTCAGCGAAGAAAGTTGCTGCGCTTTCTTCTTCCGTAGCTTCTCGAAGCGGCGAACTAGGTTGGTAGTTTACTACCCGTAGAGGCGACTGATATAACAGCTTAGGCTTTCACGGCCGGCGTTCATAATTAAGTACAAGTTTTTCGGGCTTGTAGGCCCTACTACTTACAAAAAAGCTATGTCTCTAAACGATAAAACACAAATCACACCTCCTCCTCGTGGTCATAACCCAACGGCAGGCTGGTGAGCAGGTCATCTGCCCACACACGTTTGTTATCCATCGAGGCGAGGGTGCGTTTTCTCTGTTCCACAAAATACAAATTATATATGCTTGATTGTATCCTGCACTGTTTTTGCGACATAGCTTTGCCAGTTTGTAAAACAGCTAGGTAGTCGTCTACACGTAGCGATTTTACGACTGCCCTACCTACACCTTTTGCTCTTTTGGCTTCCTTACAGTTTAGTGTGCGATAGGCATACATCTTGGAAGCCAAACCAACGAATTCCGTCATAATGGATTCACCGCATTCGTCTTTTAAAACACCCATTTCCTTCTTGTTTTTATGGGCAGCTGAAACACGTTGTCAGCGCTATATGATGAGGTGTCGAACCAGTCACTATGTTGCCTTATCACGACATAGGGTTTGCAGTGGCGAATGTGATAAATGAACGAGTCCGTATCCATATACAAAAGACATACGTCCTCGAAATGCTGTTTGGCAAACTCGTAGTGGAATCGATACATGACCGATTTGGAAAAGTCTAAAATGACTTGGCCCAAATAAATGGGCTTATTCATGGTCACACTGGTCTTCTCATTTCAACGGTGGCCAAATTACCATTGATAATGTTAATGGATTTGAAAATTGGCTTTGCAATGTACCGCTGGGCACAGTAACGTCCTTCCCAGTCATTGACTAATTTAATGTCGCAGTATTTGCGTACATTTTCCATTGACTTGCCATAGATGCAGTTGTTCATCAATTTAAAAAATTGATTTCAACCTGCTATGTTGCCATTTGTCTGTGCTCAGTGTTGAGTTGCATGTATGGCTTAAGCCATGATTTTAGAGCAAAGGAAATACCCCTGTGGATTTTCTTCGACACTAATTCTTAGGTTAGGCATTGCACCAACATTTGGGTATGTAGCACATACCGATTTTTGTTGTTAAGTGTGCCCATCAATTTTTCAATTTTCACTTTTTTGTCAGGGGGAACCATTCGCTCTAGGCAAAATAGAAAATCAGCATGTTGGTCATACAAGGATGAGGGATATTCAACATCCACTTCTAAAACATATCCGCGGCATGTTTCTTGGCTGGCTGTGTTCACATCAAATTGTGACACTTGTTTCTCTGTCAGCTAAGCAAAATCCCCCTAAGGTAAAGGCTGGCTCATGGCATAGCCATATAAATTATTCACATCGTAGTAAATTAAGTACGTTTCTGGTTTGTCTTGTGAATAAGGGGGCATGTATGGATTATTCGCTTTGGCATTCCGCTGGTTATGCGACACAATGCCGCCGCGAATGCCCTTTTCAAAGAATAAGACCATGTCTACATCCGTGAGTTAATTCAATTCCTCTTGTGTGTATTTCAAAGCTGCATCAAACGACAGCCCAGGCATCGTATAATAGTGTGCTTGGTCTAGGCCATAGATGTGTTGACACAACTCTTGGAATTTTTCAAACATATCTGTCAGCAGCAATAAATCAAGTTTTAGGTAATGCATAACATATTCACCTGGCGTCTTTATATCAAACGCTTGCCAAACTTGCAATGCATGTGCATAGTCTTCATCGGAAACGGTACAGCGTGTAAGCATTCATTAAAATGTTTCTTGTGGTGGGAGAGTTTTCTGCTTTAACACGTCGCAACTTGCCCAAAAGTCATAGCGGAAAATTCATTTCCAAATGCACAATTTAAAATGCTCAGGATGTTGAAAATTCATTCTGGTGTATTTTAATTCCTTTTCATTCAAGCCGTTTACTAGACTGTCTTGGGAGGATGCCATAAACTTCAAGGAATCTAGAAATTGAATGCAAAATTTGCCCAACCGCCATTTCAAGGCTGTAAAACGTTCATTGTTTTGTGGGATAATTGAAGACGAGCCCTTGCTGACTTGACCCAACTCACGAATCAGAAACTGAATATCGCAATTTATCAGATTGTGGAAAAACACACTGATAATTCGAGGAGCTGGATACTTGACTTTACATGTCCTGTGGGTGGCTCCCCGAAACTCTCCCGTAAAGTGTGAGTGATCTCTCGCTGTTTCTTCAGCACTGACCAGCGGCTTTTCACAAATATGACATGTGGTTGCATGCTCACACTGCTGCTGCTACTCTCAAGTTAGGCTCATGGGTACTGGGTCGTCCAGTAACTGTTGTACAAGATCAGCCAACTCGACAAGTTGGTTCAAAAACGATTTCGCACAATCTGGTCCCTCACAGGATTTGTAATAGGATTTTGTGGGGTCATAGGCACACTCCACGTTAAATCCCATAGCAAAGGGTTCATGTTTTTGAATGGGTGTAGTTGAGCTGATGGCGGGATCTGGTTCACATCCCGCCATGGGAGTTGTGATAGCTTCAAAATCTGCATAGACCACAAAAGGCACTGTGTCACGCTTATAATTGTTCTTAAACTTTAACACAGCATCGTACCCTTGTGGAAATACTAGTCTCACCACGTCCTTAAATACACAATCTACCCTATGTCGTTCCAAAGGGGTAGGGGTTCCAATATATTGCAGACAACGATCACAAATATGTTTTGTACACTTTTTTTTGACACTTGACTGCCTAATAATTTATTTAAATTCTTAATCAGGCAATAGTGATTTACCTCTCCGTAAGACAGATAAAAAAGATGAATGTGGTGTCGTTTTGGTTCTTTTGTGGCATGAAGAGGACCCACAATCTCATCACCATCAAGGCCGTAACCCATAAACGAATAGTCACAATTATTCTGTTCAAACCTATGGATGTCGGTTAAGTCCATAGGGAACGACACATCAGTTAAATTTAATTTTTTTAATTGTTCAAACATGGCCTTGTACTTTCCAGGTCTCTCACAGTGACGCTGCGCTGGCTGCAGATACGCAGCCAATGACCACAGAAAGCAATCATCAACAAAATTTTCAATGTTAACCACCTCTATCCGGCAGGCAATCGCTGGTGGTGTTCGAATAAAGCTAGACCCAGCATTGAAAAGATTGAATGTACAAATGCTATTTTGAAAGTGATGAATTTTGTCTAACGCAAGACCACTGGGTCCTTGTTGCAGTTTATCAAATTTATTCAGAAAGGCATTGACCACATGGGATTCATACCACTCTTTCAAATTATGGGCTAGGAAAAGCTCTTGCATTTTACTGCAAATATAAAATGTGTCTTTATGCTCACCGTCATTATTTTTATATATGAAATCGCACACGAGTTCTATATTGACCTTTAAAGCTGAGTGCAACGCTTGGGCTGTACAAATTTACTTACTTACTCCTTGGCGCTACAGCGCATGTAGGGCCTTGGCCTCCTGGACAATCTTCACCCACTCCTCTCGGATCACGGCCTTGGTTCTCCATCTTTTTACTCCCATTCTCCTCAGGTCATCCTCTACGTCATCCAACCATCTTATCCTTGGTCTACCCCTCATACGACGCCCTCCAGGATTACCTTCAAAGACTTTCTTTGCCATCCGGTTCTCCGTTATTCTTTCAACATAACCTAGCCATCTCAGTCTATTGCTTTTTATTTCGGCTACTAAATCTGGTTTTCCATATAGTTCTCTGATCTCTCTATTGTTTCTGATTCGCCAAAATCCACCATCATTCAGTGGCCTATATATTTTCCTAAGTATCTTCCTTTCCCATCTTCGTAATAACTCCTCATCCCCTTGCGTCATAGTCCATGCCTCTGAACCATAGGTCACCACCGGTCTCACTACTGTGCAATAGATAATTAATTTCAGATTCTTACTTTGGCTTCTCGTCCGGAATACCTTGCCTAATCCATAGTAACTCCTGTTACCAGGTGCAATCCTGGTATATATTTCTTCTCTTATGTTGTTATTTTCTGTTACTATTGACTCAAGATATTTGAATTCCTTGCCATGTTCATGTTCATTGCCATTTAAATGCACTTTTGTCGTTTCACTGTATTTTCTTCTGGATGCCAACATGTACTTTGTTCTTTGACTGGTTTATCTTTAGCCCTATCTCAGCGCCATACTTTTCTAACTTTCCCAGTTTTCTTTCAAGATCCCGCTTCCTCCTAGCCAATATGTCAATATGATCTGCATATGCGAGATCTTGTATCACTCGGTTCAATAATGTTCCTCCTATGTTGGGATCTTGTGTCATTCGCATGAATTTCTCCAAGGCAATATTGCATAGGAGCGTAGAGATTACATCACCCTGACGTAATCCCTGATTAACCTCAAAGGTCTGATAATATACCTTCCACCTTCACTTTACACCTGGTTTTGGTTAATGGCATTTGTACCAGTCTTATAAGTTTAGCAGGTACTCCTGCCTCTTGCATTGCCTTCCATAACTGATCTCTCCTGATGTTGTCATATGCTTGTTTGAAATCTATGAACAGTTGATGTACATCAATATTGTACTCATAGCATTTCTCCAGAATCTGCCTGATAGTAAAGATCTGGTCAGTAGTGGACCTGTTATTTCTGAAACCACACTGGTAATCCCCTAAATATGCTTCCACGTAGGTTCTCAGCCTTCCTGCAATGATCTTTGCTAATACCTTACAGACGATACTAAGCAGTGCTATTCCTCTGTAATTTCCACAATCTGCTTTGTCATGTTTCTTGTGAATGGGACAGAGTATTGCCGCATTCCATTCCTCTGGCATGTCTTCTTTGTTCCATATCTCCACAATAAGTTCATGCAAATTCTTTGCTAGTTTTTCGCCGCCATGCTTGATCATCGCAACTGTGATGTTATCTTCCCCTGGAGCTTTGTTGTTTCTGAGTGTTTTAACAAAATGTTTAACTTCCTCCAGTGTGGGTTCAGCGATTGACTCCAAGTTCACCTCTTCTCCATCTTGTTCTTGTCCTGCCTCTTCTACATCTCCATCCTCAGCAATATTTTCGCTTTCCCCATCTGAATTCAGTATTTCACTAAAGTACTCCACCCATCTATCTAGGATCTGATTTCTACTACCAATGAGATTTCCTTTCTTATCTTTACAAAAGATTGCCTTAGGTTGAAATCCTTTCTTGATGTCTTTAACCCTAATGTAGAATGATCTTGTGTCTTGCACAGTATTCCTCTCTTCTAAGTCTTTGATCCACTGCTTTTCATAATTCCTCTTTTTCCCTCAGCATTCTTTGTTTGCTTCCTTTCTCTTTTGTTGATATACCTCTACATTTCTTCTTGTTCTTCTCTCTTACATTCTTTTTCTTGCCTCGTTTCTTTCTTCAATCTTCTTCATGCATTCATCATCGAACCATCCCTTTGTCTTTGTTTGTTTCATTTTACCCAATACATTTTCAGCTGTCTCATGTATTATTCCTTTCACAACTGACCACCTTTATTCAATATTTTTCTCCGTCCAATCATCAACCGTATTGAGTCTATCGGTCATAAATTTTTGATATAACTCTTTTGTGCTTTCCTCAATTCTTAGCTTCACATCATCAAATCGAGGTGTAATAGCTTTCTTGGTCTCTCTGTAGCTAGCTATCCTTTGTCTACATTTAATTCTTACTAGGTAGTGGTCACTGTCTCCATCAGCTCCTCGACAGTTATCTACTTCCAGAATATCCGAAGCATGCCGTCTGTCTATGAGGACATGGTCGATCTGGTTTTTGGTGACCCCATCGGGTGAGCACCAGGTAACTTTCCTTATATAATTCCTTTTCATCCAGGTACTTTTGATGATCATGTTATTGCTCATTGCAAAATCGATCATCCTGATACCATTATCGTTAGAGTCCTCATGTAGGCTCTCTCTTCCCGCTGTTCTCCTGAAAGCACTTTCTCTTCCCACTTGAGCATTGAAGTCTCCCATAATCACCTTCACATCATGCTTTGCCACCTGTGTTAATTCCTGTTCCAACTGTTCATAAAAGGTATCCTTTTATGCCTGCCCTGCCTCTCATGTTGGTGCATATGTACATATAAGGGATATGTTTAAGAAGCGAGCTCTCATTCGTAGTACAAACAATCTTTCATTAACAGGTTTAAAATTTAATATAGCAGCCTTATGCACTCTGTCAATAATGAATCCCGTGCCTCCATATCCTCTATCTCTATAGCTATAAAACAGGGTGTGGTTCCCAGTTGTCAATATTCCACTTCCTTTCCACTTAAGCTCTTGGATCGCAGCTATTGTTACCTTATAATTCTTCAGTTCCTGTTTCAAGTTCTGTAATGCTCCAGGCTTCCCCAGTGTTCTCACATTCCAGTAGCTATATACATGTACCGTTTCCGTTGCCAAGGTCGTTTTTCCATTGAATCCATCCGGCTTTGTTTGTCCTTTGGTTCCGTAACAATTGCTTTTTACGGGGAAGGGTTGTTAACCCCGCGCCCAACCCCCAACCTGGAGGACCAGGGTACTGCTCTTAGTCTGGCTCATCCCTTTAGACCTGTCCAGCTTGGGTGGCCCTTCCAGGAGCTTAAGCTCCCGCTGGCATAGCTCTGAAGATCATTCGAGCTCGCAAGCCCCCAAAACACCCGGCAATCCAGATTGCCTTCTTCAAGTTGGCAGTACCGGCGGGGGGCTGTACAAATTTGATCCTTAATAATTTCAAAACAAGATTCCCAATTTTTATGGGATTAAACTTTCCCTTACATTGACCTCTCGACCAGAGCATACACGCGACTTAAAACAGTGATCAAGGCGTTGCCATGTTAATGTATCAGCAGCAGTGCTACATTATTAATATAAAATACTCTCACCTGAGTTTTCAGCCGTAGACTGTCTGACAATGGTTCCACTCTCGCACGTTCCGGGTTTTCAGCTTCAGTTGCTACAGCGGTAAAGCATTTTTTCCAAATATCTAAAAAGAAATAAAATAAACCACCATAAGTATATCAATTCCAAATTGTACATGCATTTCATAAACAAACAAAAAAACAAATCGAACAGGTTATATACTGTATAAGAAAGAAATCTTACATTACTTTTATAAAAGCCTTGCTTTTGTCTTCTCGTGCGCTCAACAGTGGTCTTTTCTCCTCCACAACAGAGTATTGTCCACAACAAGTATCTAAAACAAAAACAAAAATCAATCCATTTATTATTCAATACATCAATCAATGATTGCCAATATATATATACTAGCAGAAGTACCCGCTCTTCGAACGGTCTTTGGTATTAATAACCAGACGCTATCAATTGAGCTACTGTTGCAACGATTAGGGGCTTGTCATTCCTTCATAAGTTTATCAGAATGAAGTTAGTTTTCTGGGTATATCGCAGACACTGTTAAGTTAAGGGCCATAAAATGTGGTTTTCGGCGACCCTTTATAGACTCCCTAGTTTTGTGTCACACATTGAGAAGCGCAACGTATGGTTTGGTCGTCCTTCTAGGATAATTTCTATTTTTCTCTTATTTTAGCATGTATTTTGAAAAGTTGTTCCTTATACCCACCCTTCTACGAGTACGTTGAAGAGTTTTATAAATGATTGGTGTATTGACTCATTGTTAAAGTACCTAATTTTGCGATGCTCCAAGCACCCGAACATGAATTACAGGCGTACATAAACATAAAGATATATCAACCACACAGTATTAAACAAAATCATCTTTACGATGCTCCCGTTTGTCGACAAAAATATGTTTAGTTAAAATGTGCTCTCAAACTAAATTCACCTAACGTGTACTTCCTGACGTGAAAATAATATTGCATACCTCGTAGACGAAACGCAATATATATCAAATTAAAACTGACCCTCACCGTTGTGGAAAGTCCCCATCCCCAGGAAGACCCCTTTAATAAATTATAAAGGCATGTGGTGCATGGAAATTCGGGATTTTTAGCCTCAAATGAACCAAATTCCTAAAAGCTGCAAAAAACACTATTCCAATCCAGGAATTTTTGAAAATAATGTTGCTGTTTAGAAATATGATAGACCTTCTGTACAACATATCGCATATCGCACGAGTAAGTCACGTGTAAAAATTGTAGGGCACCCCTTGACCCCCTTAATCGCATTGTTGAATTTTACAGTCTATGTTTGATTCCACGATAACCTTATAGCCATTTGCAAACTATCACAGAAATTTAATAAATTGAGTGGCATTGCTTGTGACAGATATAGATGGAAAGTTGGATGACACCTCTTGTGATAGACCTACTGTTGTCATGGTTACCGGCTTGCATTACCTCATTAGTTTCTTCTTGTTTTTCTTTCGGATGTGCCAGCTAAGGACCACGACGTTCAACTTTTCAGCTTGGCGAGGGACTTGATGTTTGCCCAGTATTCGCGCATTCTCTGGCTATGTTGCTCCTTTCTGTCTTTTGTCCAGATGATGCTGGTTTTCTTACAGGGTGGTCTGTCCTGAATACTCTTCTGTTTAAGTATATTTGTATATTTCTGAGATGCGATAGGCTTCTAATATCACTTTTCATTATCTTCAGTTCTTGGATATCCTTGATAACTACTGTTAGCGACGGTGTCACGCTCTTTCTATTCCCCCAGTAGTTGAGAAGCCGGTTGTCTTGTTGGGTTCATCCATGAGACATGTCCGTAGAAAGTCAGGCGTCTCTTCCTGGTCACTTATGTGATTTTCTCAGTATATCTATATAGCTCCTGATTTGGTCTTCTTCTGTACTCGTCATCTATTTATTAGTTTATAAAATGAAATTAGTTTTCTGGGAATATCTCAGAAACGTGGTTTTAGAGCCTTAAAATATAGTAGCCACCGAGGGGCTGATAATGAATTTTGCCTCGTCCTTGTACGCCATAATATAATCTTAATAATAATTTAATAATATAGGGATAGGGATATAATAGACCTTTAATACCACACCCGTCCGTGTAAATCATGTGAAAAAAATCAAGAGTACCCCTTGACCCCCTTAAGCGCATTATATACGTATTGATGAATTTTCAGCTTAAGTTGGTTCCGCGATAACCTTATAGCCGTTTGCGAACGTTCACAGTAATATAATTGCGTCTTACAGAAATAGATGGACTTCTGAGATTGTGTTGCGATGGTTACCGGCTCGCATCCTTTCAATAGATTAATACATGAAATTAGTTTTCTGGGTATATCTCAAAAACTGTTGGTTTTAGGACCTTAAAATGTGGTTTTCGGGGCCCGTAGGGTTCCCGAGTTTTGTTTCTCACATTGAGACGCAGAAAATGAGCTTTGTCTCGTCTTTCTACGCCCATTTCAGCATGCATATTAAGGGGGTAGGCCCTCTTTTATGAGAGGTATGGAGAAGAGTTACATCAATGATTACTTTCGTGCCTCTGATGTACATCTGTACCAAATTTTACGTTTATCCACCGAGCCGTTCTCGAGTGATGCGCGTGCAAATTTGTACACAGACAAACAGACAGACAGGCAAAAAAATTGTTTTTGCGCGCAACCTTCATAGACCAGTCTGAAACGCGTTAATAACTCAAATTTCCGTGGAAATTCAGAAAAAACAGACAAACTTTCATTTTTATATATATAGAGATATATATACAGTGTGGTCCACCAGCCCCTTATTATTTAGTTTTATGAAACCCAACTAACATTGCATTTCTCCCGATGGTCGATATTGCACTGCGCTCTGTCTGTGTGACAGCAATGTAATTTGGTCATGGGTCTTGCAAAGAAAAACCGACCGTAAACTTTTCCCCGCCAATTACTACGGCCCATTCTACTAACATATGACTTATTGCTCCTTGAAATAACACACATAAACATAATACGATCGAATTAATAGCTTACACCACATGATCTGTAATAGTAGATAGTTAAATCAACACCATAAACCATGATTTAAGACTTTGACATGGACTTAAACGTTTGAGGTGGGACGGCTACAGTAACTAAAGCACCTTTAGCGTGCGGTATCTACCTTGTGTTGGTGGCTGAGAGGGTTGAAGCCTGCCCGTACGTGGTGGGCGCGAGCGTGTAGAACCTTGCTTCGATTCCAATAGTAGGTATACTTTTTTGAACGAAAGCCCACATTCCATTTTAGTGGGGATGTAACTACATTGCCACATTCATTGCCTTACGACGTATTTTTGTGAAGAGTAAGTTGAATTTTGCTGATTTGTAAAGAGAATACGATCGAATGGTACGTTATGCCACGTGACCTATATTGGCAGAAAATAAAAAAAACTGGCATGTATATTAACATAACATATCGAAGTGTCGCTCCGGAGGTCCGGGTTCGATTCCCAGCTCGGCCAAGTAATGTAATACTTGTCTGAGGACTGAAATTGGGTACACTTAGCCTCGTGAAGCAAATATGTGAAGGGGTGGGTTCATTTCCCACCTCAGCCACCCTGGAAATGGTTTTCCGTGGTTTCCCACTTCTACACCGGCCAAAAAATGAAAGTAGACTTATGAGATCTACACAGGGCCAAAAATTGTGTGTGTGTCTGTGTGTATGTGTGTGTGTGTGTGTGTGTGTGTGTGTGTGTGAGTGAGTGTGTGTACTCTGAATGTCTGCCTCCCCGCCCCCTCTATCAATTCGAACACGGTGAAACCGAATTGAACGAAATTTGGTACAGAGGTAGAACTAGCAAAGGGAACCTCCGAGTCATGTTTCATATCGCCGCCATCTTGACGGAAACGTAATGGCGGACACCCAAATGTTCTAAGCTTAAATCAAATTACGAATAACCTAATCATCCGATCTCTACCAAATTTTGCAACAACATATATTTATATGGCGAGCGTCTTTTGACTAAACTACAAGGTCTTCCGCCCATTAGTTTGCAGATGGCTGCATTGTAAGTGTGCAAATTGATTCCCCCTATCAATTCAAACTCGGTGAAACCGAATTGAACGAAATTTGGTACAGAGGTAGCACTAGCAAAGGGCACTCCAGTGTCATGTTTTATATCGCCGCCATCTTGACGAAAATGTAATGGCGGCCACCCTAATGTTAAAAGCTTGAATCAAATTACGACCAACCTAATAATCTGATCTCCACCAGATTTTGCAACAACATACCTTTATGTATAGAAAATATTTTGACCAAACTACAAGGTCATCAAGCCAACAATGTGTGGATGGCGGCCATGTATGTGTGCAAATCGATTCCCCCTATCTTTTCAAACACGGTCAAACCGAATGGAACGAAGTTTGGTACAGACGTAGCACTCGCAAAGGCCGCCTCAGTGGCATGTTTTATATCGCCGCCATCTTGACGGAAACGGAATGGTGGCCACCCAAATGTTAAAAGCTCAAATCAAATTACGACCAACCTAATCATTTGATCTCTACCAAAATTTTCAACAACATACCTTTTTGTGGGAAGCGTCTTTTGACTGAAATACAAGGTCTTCAGCCCAATAGTTGGCAGATAGCGGCCATGTATGTGTGCAAATCGATTCCATATATCAATAAATTCAAACACGGTGAAACCGAATTGAATGATTTTTTTACAGAGGTAGCACCAGCAAAGGGCACCTCATATTTATGTATAATATCCGTATAGCACGTTGTATTTCAAGAAGCTACTACAACCAACATTCAATTATACTCCTTGGAAAGGACAAAGAGTTGTAACAATACCCATGCATTTAGGAGAAAGTACGCTATACATTCTTTACCGAACATCTTGTTTTGTTATTAAATTTTAACAAAAAGTCTTAGCATATCTTTAGGCCCTTATCACACGACACTCGCTGGCAAAGAAGCTGCTGTGATCGCTGGTTCAAAATCCTGTATGATTCAGTTCTCTTCGTCAGTACACCTGCTTGTATGACCGAAGTGTATCACACGCTAGCATTTTGTACGGTAGGTTGTATGAAATAAAACCGAAGGGCTGTCATTTGAGGGCATTATTTGCAGTTCATTCGCCTTATTAACGCAAAGCGGTCGCGAAACTCGCTTTAAGTAAATTAAAAAACATGCCAGGTACTGAATGAATGCATTCCAATCAATATTTAAGATCTAACTGTAATAATTAAATATTTTACCATACGCGTTAATAAGAAGCGCAACAAAAACCTACAGATTGTGTTGAAAATGTGTGCAAGTGTTATTGCGCCCGCTCGCTCTTTCGAAGATCCCGGGTTCAAAACTATCCAACGGCATATTTTTTAAATTCTTTTTAACTATTTTATTATACCCTCCCTACCTCGTACAGCAAGATTTCAACTTGGTTTTGTTCACATTATCTACGAAGACGATAGGGAAAGTTATTTTCTTGTCTGATTTAAATGGTTATTTTCCCTAAATACTGTTCAAAACCAGGGATGGATACTATTCGTTATAATTATTTTTTTAGTCGATTTTACCCTCCAGGTTGGGTTTTCCCACGGATTCAGCGACGGATCCCATCATTACCGCCTCTACGGGCAGTGTCCTGGAGCTTGAAACATCTCGTCTGGGGGATACACCTGGGGAGATGGGATCAGCCCAGGCGGCCTTACCTGCAAAGCGAACAGGGTCCTCTTGAGGGATGGAAAGGGAGGGGAAGATCGGGAGGGATAGGCAAGGAAGAGGGAAGGAGGCGGCCGTGGCCGTACGATAGGTAACATCCCGGCATTTGCCCGAAGGCGAAGTGGGAAACCACGGAAATCCACTTAGAGGATGGCTGAGGTGGGATTCGAAACCCCTCTACTCATTTGGACCACCCGAGGCTGAGTAGAACCCGTCCCAGTCCTCATACCACTTATCAAATTTCGTGGCAGAGCCGGGAATCGAATCCAGGACGTCCGGGGTGGCAGCTAATCACGCTGACCACTACGCAACGGAGGCGACTCTATTCGTGATAGTTAGAATTTTGATAGTTCAATATTCATCCCAGAATAATAATATGACACGTTCTGTAATTACTGCCTTGCTGCGAGGCTCAGCGGCAACGTTCTCGCTTGCTGTGCCCAAGGTTGCAGGTTCGTATCCTGGCGCAGTCAGCTGGCATTCGAGGGTGCGCAAATGCGAGGGAGCCGTGTCAGTAGATTTACTGGCACGTTGAAGATCCCCTTCGGAATAAAATTCCGGCACCCCGGCGTATCTAAAAGCCAGAGCAGTTAAAAGGGACGTAAAACCAATAATGTTATAATTATCTGTATTTACTGTATGTTTGGGGCAGATGACCTCGTAGTTCCGCCCCTTGAAACCTCACTAACTAATTATTGCTGTAAGTGTATAGCAAGCGCTTTTCGCACAGAAGCCGTTGAAATAAATTATAGTTTCAGTCTGATGTATTTATTCGTGAGCCTACCCACACAACAAATCTATTTGTTATGTGGGTCGTCTGAGTGAGTCCGAGTTTTCCTTTAAACAAAGGTGGTCACAATTTCGAACACTTGCTACCTTGAATATAAAAGATACCTTGCTTTCGTTCTACAGATCATTATGTCGCCGTCCAATCTGGCTGCGTACCATCGGATAAGTATGGTCCTTTAGAGGACCAAATAAAAATCACTCGTTGAAACAGATAGATATGCGTCCATAATACATCCACAATAAACGGCATTAGGCCAAAAAATTGTACTTGTTCAAGGTTCGAACCTACTACAAAGTGACTTCGTTGACGCTACTCTAGCAATTCCCGATTTAGCCACCATAGCTACCGAGAACGATGGTTTATTCCTGGCACGTATTGAATCTATTCGTAGACACTTCCTGTCCAAACGTAAGAAGGTGTTATTCGGAGCTCTGATCGTTTCAATCATGCATTATATTTGAGGTATTTGAAAGAACACTGCCACTATTGATTTCTACTACATTCGCGAGGATGTACTCATCGGTAAAGTTGTACAATGGACGTAAAGGACCAAGTACTAATGTTTTTAGGATGACTGTGATATACGCGTTAGTTGGGTTGCCTTCCTCAAAAAACAAAAAACAAAAGGGGGGGGGGGGGCGGGCTGGTGGACCACACTGTATATAAATAAATAAATAAATAAATACCGTCATATGGTGTTACTTTGCTCCACATTTTGCAAACGTTTTTGGAAAAGAGGCTGTAAAACAAGGGTTGTCTAACATTATTATTTTTTAAATGATTTCATTTTGTAACATAGACTTCTTAGGACCAATTTGTGTATCTATATTATAGAAAACTATTTCAGTCTATTTTAACTGTTATTTATAGAAATGGAGCAAAGTAACCTTGATGTGGGGTTGTAATGGTTATTAACGCCCCATGTTGGTAGCGACAAATGTAATGGTTTCCTTTGCCCTCACGTTGAGTGAGAAATGTAAATGTTTACCTTTGCCTAAGCTATGTTGTTTTAATGGGCGCCAAGACCTCAATGCAATGCTGAAATCTAAATTTGTATTTAACAACGTCTCGCTCTGGCAGAACACCTTCAAGACTCTATTCACTCAGATCGTGGTATGATTTGATCATTAACCCAACAAACAATTGTATCAGGAGAAGGAATTGGTCTATATCCAATGCTACCTACTAAAAGCAAAGATTGCATTGTAAAAGAAATGAATTTATTATATAAAACAAGTATAGCAAAATTAATAATAATAAGTATAAAATTTAAATTGGAGCGTTGCGATTTTAATATTACCGATAGAAAATTACGTGAAAACGGAGTTTGATAAATTGATTTTACTCTTATTTCCAAGCTATGAAGTTACTGAAATATGAAATGTAAAACAACGAGAAATGAGAGATTGCGTATTTCTGCGTCATTTGCGCTTACCACTGGAAATTGTCAAAGCATTTCCCTCGTACTTGATGATGCTGTGTGCTTCCCACAGTCTCCTGGACGTCGTCATCTCCGTCGAAATTTGATGATATTCTGGTAGATTAGATAATTCTATGGTCCGTACATCGGACCCAAACACTCGTATAACCACACTGGTTAAGTTTTACCAAAGTTAGTCTTCCACTCCACGGAACATCGGAGCGACACGCACTTGCAACTGTACTCGGCAAGTTCTACACAGATAGTTACTAACTCCACTGAACATCGGAGCGACACGCACGCGCACCCATACTCCTCAAGTATTTCACAGATTGTCCTCGTTCGACGGCGCGTCGAACGATATATGCACCCGTCGGCTCCCCCACTCTTCAGCCGGCTTCTAGCTTACGTGGTCCGCACTGATTGGCTGCACCCCACGCGCTATACTCCCCTTCTCTGGGTCATTACACTCGGCGGGAGGGTTCCGTTCCAACAATTCGCCTTTCCTGGACGATGCGAGCCCGCTTGCGTAATACATCCCGACAGGAATCAGCTTGTATTTGAATTCCCAGTGAGTCACGTCTCTCAAATACCCTAACTGACAAAACTCCGTAAAATGCCGTAATCAGATAATTTTCTATGATATCGTCGTTCGTAATAATTTGCTTGATAGCGTTTTCTAAGACATAGAAAACCTATCTGTATGCTTATATTTTTTTTAAAATGCTCCGAAAATATCTTAATAATAATTATAATAAATTAATAATAATAATAAATTAACATGAAAAATTCTCTTGGCTGAACAATTTGCCGCGTAAATAAATATAGAATGGCTTCCTACTGACTTATGCCAGTTGCATAAAAAACCCTCGAAAAACACGTTACATATTCGCCTCGGATCATCGGATGATTTACCGTGACGACGGTCCATTATCCGATTATCCCAGACACGTTAATAAACCCCATCCAAAATACATATTACATAAATGAGATCACCCTAAATTACAGATATATACACTCATAATTTTTCTTCACGCACTTTGCGTCAAAGTTTGTTGTCACTATGGATTGCACTTTGCACCAGTCCAATGTTTCTCATATAAAATAGTGTTCCACGGATATTTCCGCCTCTCAAATTCCTCTATGTTGGAGAAATAGACATAATTAATGTGTGAGCACTATGTATTTATGATGTCATATCACACGCATTGAAGGTGTTCTGATATATTTATATCACCATAGAACTTCCTAATTTCACTGGAGGTCCCTTCCTTATGGTGAAATTTAATCTCACTTATCACTGAGCACACGATCACACTATTGGGGCATCGCCTCGTGACCATAATACTTAATCTCTCTTTAAAGTAGATTAAATTAATATTGACTTCTGAAAAAAAAACAGTAAATGCGCATTACATATAACACCAAATATTTCTGTGCCTTAATCGCCCTGTCTTGTTAAGTTCCCGTAGACCATATTCTACTTAATACTAGTTCTCAACACAGAAATAATACCATTGTACAAATTACCTTAAATTACACACTTACAAATCTTACATGGCGAGGCCGTAAACAGAAATCACGTGTGCTGATATGTATGAGTTTCATGAAGGACTGTCTCGCCTTCTGATGGCCCATCTTTTGCCTCGTGGACGCCTTAAGCAAAAATACCATGTACAAGCGCTCACCCATCTCTTGGAGGCAAATGGGAATTCACCAGCGCTACCAAATTCTGGCCTTGGTGTATCGTGACATTTTAGTGCTCAAGAGCATCCGACAATCCCGTCATATTTCCCTGTACCTTAAAAACTCTCATTTACTTACATACTACCCCCCTGTGCGACTTCTGATACGCCTGCCTTGAAGACCAGATCTTCCACGCACCAGACACCACACTTACTCATTTGATAGGCTGGCTCGCCAGCTAAACACACTCACTTTATGACACATATTTTCGTAGACTATGTATATTATACGTCCCGTATAATCTGTTTCCCTCACTATTCTCCAGCACATATGCTGTTTTCCCAATACGTTTGGAAACTATAAATGTTACTGCGTCACCTGCTTCCAACCTTGCAAGTGGCTCCCTTAAATGAACGTCATCACGTTGCTCTACCTAGCATATTTCTCAGTGTCTGTAACGATGCCTTGTTGCTACTGTCCACACATGCTAACCCTACTTTCGTATGGTGTCACACCTCTACTCGACACTCTATGACCTAAAAATGTCACTTCTGACTGACAGAATGATGACTTAGACAGCTTCAAAGTGAACCCTGCCTGATCTAACTTCTGAAAAACTATATTTAAATGACATAGATGCTCCTCAAAACTGCGTGAACTAATTACCATATCATCAATGTAAATGGTTACAAACTCTCCTGTGTCATCCCCTAATGCGATGTTTAAAGCCCTAATTAAAGCTGCTGAACTACTCTTTAACCCATAAGGTGTTATACAAAATTGATAAAGGTTATATTTATGACTAAAAGCTGTAAATGGTCTATCTTCGTACATAAGTGGCACTTGCCAAAAACTGGAACTCAAATCTACACAAGTGAAATACTTCTTCCCCTCAAATGTTTGCATTAATTCCTCTATTAACATAGATTTCAGCTGATCTGAACTAATTCTACTGTTAACCAAACGAGCGTCTAAACAAATACGAACTGTGCCGTCGGTCTTGGGTACCGTGATCAAAGAATTAACATATGGACTGTTAGAGTGCTCAATAATCCCATCTTCAAGCATCTGATTAATTTGTGCCTCAACTGCACTCTGATAAGCGAAAGGTACAGGATATCTATGTCCTGTGAATACTGACCTATCAATAACGTTCAATGAATGTGTATAGCAATTGGCCATACCAATGCGATCCTCAAAAACTCTCCTATTACACAATAACACATCATAGAGCCGAACACATTGTTCCACCTCTATATTACCCTGAAATGCAGCTTCACGTAACGAGTCCTCTAGACTTCCGTTCGTAATCACACTGCCCACAAAACATGGAGAACCCCGCTCTACGGCTGGCGATATCTCATTTAAAGTACAAATCACACCTACAATACTACTCCTCTGACTATGGTCATTGAACGCTACTTCTACTTCAGAATCTCCCCATTTCAATTTCAAACTCCCTACATCATAACATAAGTTACCAGACTCTACTTAGCCACTCTGAACCCAAGATAACACTGAATACTAAATTTGGAATTACAAGGCAAATCTGCTTCTCTACATGATTATTAATTTTAATGTCTACTAAAACTTGCTTAGAAATTACTTTCGACCTCTTCCCAACAGCTGTGATAACAAAAGTGCTTTTAATTGGCATCTCCTCAAAATTTATTCCAGTTCCTTTCATTTTATCATAAAATGCACTACTTATGCAACTCTTCATACAAACCACTATCAATTAAAACATCTGTGTACGCCTCGGACACGTTAAATTTAACTATGGGGCTCTTACTAACCACTTCCTGAATAATACCTTCATCATTTAGTTCATGTAATAATTCATTTCTCACATTTAGGTCATAGGGTTCCTGTATAATTGTATGGACAGGGCATGCTACAGACTGAGATTCTGACCTTACTTCGCAGTCTGGTTCGCGTTTAAAGAACCGCTACAGCTGGCCGTAGTACTACTAACTACTAAACTGGTCTGGTTGTTCTGGGCTGTGTTGTCATTGTTTGGCTGTATATTACTACCACTAGGCTGTCCTCTTCCTTGACCCCTATTCTGGTTGTAATTATTGTCATTATAATTTCTCCCTTGATTTCCCCTGAAATCATTGTTCCTCCCTTGATACTGATTACCATAGCCATTTCCTCTGTTCTGATTTAGCTGATTATTATTATTTCTATTTTGAGCATCGGCCCCTTCGCCACCGTTCCCTTGAACTTCTTGATGCCTGGCTTCATTAGGCCTATTATTATTATTACCCTGGTTCCGATTGAAATTGTCCTCATAACCCCCTCTCCCTAGTGCATCAAATGTGCTTAACAAATTTTCTACTTGTGATATTGTTTTTACATTCTGGATACAAGCAGCCTCCTTGATCCTATAGGGAAAGTGCCTAAGTAGCAACCTCACCACATCACTTTCCTCCTTCAAGCCATCCAGATATTTACACACTAATACCTGCCCTAAAAAGTATTCGGTCATGGTGGAGCTTCCTTTAGGGTTATATTTACCACACACTACTCCCTCACGATGCTGCGACTGAATAACCTCATTCCAGAACTTTTCACAGAATTTCATTTTAAAATCATTGATATCAGTAAACTTGTCTCTGTAGACAGCAAACCAATTCCTCGTTTCCCCCACAAACACTTGTTCTAAAATTTCAACTACCTGGCACCACTCAATACTACCATTTTCCAACCTCTCCCCGAATTTATTTTCTATAGTGTTCATGAACTCCATTGGGCACCCCTGTCGATTGCTGAACTTACCCAGTTCTACCTCCCTGTGTGTGCTATTCACAAAAACTGGCCTATTCTGACTATTTTCTTGCCTGATCCTAGCTTTTAATTTCAATTCTAACTCTGCGATTTTCTCCTCAGCCTTCCTCTCAATACTGTTTACTGTTAATTTAATGTTTCCTTCTGATTCTTCTACTTTATCATATAGCTTTGCTTGTTTCTCCTCAATCTTGCTAATGCTCTCTCTATTACTCTCTCTTAAATCATTTACTTCTGCAACTATTTGTGAGTGGACTTTCTCAATTCTACCCCCCAGCTGTTCCTTAACCTCTTTAGTAGCTACCTGAATTTTGTCAATTTCTCCCCCCAATTGCTTTTTGACCTGCTGTGTTTCCAGTTGCACTAGTTCTTTTAAATTTTCAGCCTGTGTACTGATTCTAATTTCCAACTCCTCCTGTACTTTTCCTAATTTTCTGTCTACATCTGCAATAATCTCTTTAGCCTTTTCTTCCATCACCCCCCTGATCTCACCTCTAATCAGTTCGAATTTGTCACTCATTTCCCTACTGTTTTGTTCTAATTTAGCATTTAAAGTTTCAGTACTCTCTCTATTTTCCTTACTGTTTTGTTCTAATCTGGCGTTGTTTTGTTCCAGTTTTGCATTTAAAGTTTCAGTACTCTCTCTATTTTCCTTACTGTTTTGTTCTAGTTTAGCGTTGTTTTGTTCAAGTTTTGCATTTAAAGCGTCTGTACTTTCTTTATTTTCCCTACTGTTTTGTTCTAATTTGGCGTTTAAACTATCGCTCAATTCCCTATTGCTCTCTTTATTTTCCCTACTGTTTTGTTCTAATCTTGCATTATTCTGTTCTAACTTTGCATTTAAGGCATCACTACTAACTTTGTTCTGATACATAAACTCGAGAAGTAAAGTTTTTAATTCTGGTTGGCCGCCTACACTCCCTGTTTCAGTATCGGGATTTACCTCCGCTACCCCGGTACTACCATCACTCGACATACTGCTCGTATCATCACTCTCCCGTTGATGACCACTACGTAACCTCATCTGTCTTTCTTTCTCATCCCCCATAATGATATACACTGATACAGACAAATAACCCCCAAAATACAGGCACAGAAATATATACCCTTCTCCTTGCACAAATGTTATTAGGTTTTCAGCCCCAAGTTGTCGGCGACAAATGTAATGGTTTCCTTGGCCTAAGCTATGTTGTTTTAATGGGCGCCAAGACCTCAATGCAATGCTGAAATCTAAATTTGTATTTAACAACGTCTAGCTCTGGCAGAACACCTTCAAGACTCTATTCACTCAGATCGTGGTATGATTTGATCATTAACCCAACAAACAATTGTATCAGGAGAAGGAATTGGTCTATATCCAATGCTACCTACTGAAAGCAAAGATTGCATTGTAAAAGAAATGAATTTATTATATAAAACAAGTATAGCAAAATTAATAATAATAAGTATAAAATTTAAATTGGAGCGTTGCGATTTTAATATTACCGATAGAAAATTACGTGAAAACGGAGTTTGATAAATTGATTTTACTCTTATTTCCAAGCTATGAAGTTACTGAAATATGAAATGTAAAACAACGAGAAATGAGAGATTGCGTATTTCTGCGTCATTTGCGCTTACCACTGGAAATTGCCAAAGCATTTCCCTCGTACTTGATGATGCTGTGTGCTTCCCACAGTCTCCTGGACGTCGTCATCTCCGTCGAAATTTGATGATATTCTGGTAGATTAGATAATTCTATGGTCCGTACATCGGACCCAAACACTCGTATAACCACACTGGTTAAGTTTTACCAAAGTTAGTCTTCCACTCCACGGAACATCGGAGCGACACGCACTTGCAACTGTACTCGGCAAGTTCTACACAGATAGTTACTAACTCCACTGAACATCGGAGCGACACGCACGCGCACCCATACTCCTCAAGTATTTCACAGATTGTCCTCGTTCGACGGCGCGTCGAACGATATATGCACCCGTCGGCTCCCCCACTCTTCAGCCGGCTTCTAGCTTACGTGGTCCGCACTGATTGGCTGCACCCCACGCGCTATACTCCCCTTCTCTGGGTCATTACACTCGGCGGGAGGGTTCCGTTCCAACAATTCGCCTTTCCTGGACGATGCGAGCCCGCTTGCGTAATACATCCCGACAGGAATCAGCTTGTATTTGAATTCCCAGTGAGTCACGTCTCTCAAATACCCTAACTGACAAAACTCCGTAAAATGCCGTAATCAGATAATTTTCTATGATATCGTCGTTCGTAATAATTTGCTTGATAGCGTTTTCTAAGACATAGAAAACCTATCTGTATGCTTATAATTTTTTTAAAATGCTCCGAAAATATCTTAATAATAATTATAATAAATTAATAATAATAATAAATTAACATGAAAAATTCTCTTGGCTGAACAATTTGCCGCGTAAATAAATATAGAATGGCTTCCTACTGACTTATGCCAGTTGCATAAAAAACCCTCGAAAAACACGTTACAGGGTTACTTTGCACCAGATGTCTGAAGTAGAAGAAAGAGATAGAGTATGGTAGTACGGAGCAATGTTTGACTATAGAAATGAAAGATAAACAACAGTTATGGAAATACAAAGATATTTTAATGCACAAACTTTTCAAAATTGAATTAATTAATACAAAATAATAGGTGCCATACCAGTATCTACATATAAAAAGATAAAAATGCATATTAGATGTAGTTCTGCCCACAAAATAACCCTAGTCATTTAAAAACATATTCAACAATCAGTGTTGAAACTAATGTTTTGAGTTGGTAGCACGAACCATAATTCCAAAATCTATCTAACTCCGGAATAGAGAAGAAGCCTCGACGACTTATTAATTTTGGAGGTTGAATGCTACCAACTATGTCTTCAAAATCATAAGTCATCTCATCTTTTGGTGTAGGCCACCTCCATGACTTCAGTGATTTCTTCATTGCACTTATAGTGGCTCGCTCATTGCTTATGGCAATGATCTTGCCCGGAAATTATTCCCCTTCATATGTAAATACTACATACTGCCCTACAGTGCGAACAACGTCTTCAAATTCTGGTCCACTATCTTTAACAGGCCGAGTATCGTCGTCCTCCTCCTCTGACAACAAAAGAGATGGTGATTTCTGATACTGCTTGAAATTTTCATCTTCTGATGAATCCTTAAGGGAGATGGTTTCAGCATCATCTTCTGAATTACTGTCGTGGGGTTTGTGAGTTTGCCTCTCCTTCATCTTCTTCTTCTCCTTCAAAACTTCGGATTCCTTCCCTGTCACACTTTTACCAGGAGTCACTTGAAGTTTCCTCCTTCCTCTATTGCTGGAAACACCAGCAGTCCACTCAGCTCTCTTGTTTTGAAGGGCTTCTAGAAATGCATCTTGTACGGCGTTTTTCTTATAAGTCCGTGATAGAAGACGGGAAAGAAGTTCATCAACATCAATGGGATGTATACCACACTTTCTGAAACCTACTCTTAGGCTTTCTCTCGAATTTGGACGTAGCACATTAATTAGTCTTCGTAAAAGAAAAGGGAAGTGCTGTATTTGCAAGACAGTATCTTTGAATCCTTGCTTACTCCCCTTCCACTCTGTAAGGATCTGTCTCCAGGCTACTTTCATGGGCCGAAAGACGGATACATCCAAAGGCTGCGTAATATGAGTACTGTTGGCTGGTAGACAAATAAATTATATATCTTTTTCACAGCACAGTTGCAGAACATCCGTTGTCAAATGCGAGGATGAATTGTCACAGATCTTTTTCCCTTCCTTCTTTTTTAGTCTTGGTAGCATCATGTTCGTAAACCACTCAGAAAAGTTGTTGCTATCAAACCGTCCACTAGGGCTGTTTGAGTATCGGCAGCCGTTTGGCCCGTTTTCAGTCCATGTTGTCCACAAATGAGTTGATTTATACACAACAAAAGGGGGTAACATTTCTCCATCAGCATTTCCAGCAAACATTATAGCAATGCTGCTTTTAGAGGAGTTACAAATGTTTTCAGAATATTTTGAACCTCTTTTTGCAAAATCTCTCTTTTTTTCCAGGATCTTCGGTTAGATTGCTTTCATCGAAGATCCATATATTTCTTGCAGGCACATCTTTCAGTTCAACACGCAAATGTTCTACATATTCACTGAGAATTCCCTCATCAATGGCAGCTCTGCATCTTTTAATATTAGTTGCTAATCGCACAGTAAGGTCAGGGTGCCGTTTGCTAAAACGCAAGACCCAATCATGACCTGGACAATTGTCCTTAAATCTAGCTACTTTACGTCCCTGTCTGTTAAGATAAGACTTAACTATCATTCGCAGTTCTAATGGAGTTACAGGAAACCCATATTCACTCAGCTGTATGACACAGCGCACAAATTCTGCTTCTTCGTCATCAGTGAAAATTTTCGGAAACCCTGGACATTAAATAACATCATCTTTTAACTTCAATTTATTAATTAATGTCCTCCTGGGAATATTAAATACTTCTGCTGCTTTTCGCTGAGACATTTGTTTGTTCCTAATGGCTGTTAGGCATTGTTCTAATATTTCCGGGCTATAATCACAGTATCTCCTACTTCCTGGAGTTCTCTTATACTTCCGTGGCATTTCAACCAATCTGAAACAGGTTACAAGAGCTATTCACTACTAGAACCAAGCTAGAACTGGCATACCGTATGTGAAATATACTCTGGGGATACTTTGCTCCACTTTTGTTGTGGAGAAAAGTATTCCCAAGATGATGACATTTATAACCTAGAAAATGAAACTAACTATAACTGTAACAGAAATCGAGTAAATGAAAAACTGAAGTACAACTCGGCAATTAGAGACATTATGTAAGTGGAATTAAGGTAACTTACCTTCAGATTGGCCTGGCCTCCGTTGCTTAGGCGGCAGCACGCCGGCCTCTCACCGCTGGGTCCGTGGTTCCAATCCCGGTCACTCCATGTGAGATCTGTGCTGGACAAAACGGAGGCAGACAGGTTTTTCTCCGGGTACTCCGGTTTTCCCTGTCAAAATTTCATACCAACAACACTCTCCCCTATCATTTAATTTCATCTGTCATTCATTTAATCATTGCCCCAGAGGAGTGCGTCAGGCCTCGGCAGCCGGCACAGTTCATATCCTCCATCCCTGACCCGGTCGGAGACTAGAAGCAGGCTGTGGATTTTTCACCTTCAGATTGGCCTGAATTCACTGGGATAAAAGATTATTCTGGCTTAAATTTTCGCACGCTTGGACATGTCATGTGTTGAAAGCTTGTGAAAAATACAAAATGGCTGACAGTTATGAGAACAAGCAATGCTACCAACCCAAATGTGTTATCTTACAAGGAAGACAATTCTGACAGAGTTACTACACCTAGTTTGATATCTATGAAGCAATGAATAATTTTCTTCAAGTGGAGCAAAGTTTGACCCCATGGAGCAAATTAACTCCATCTGACGGTAAATAAATAAATAAATGAAATAAAATAAATAAAATAAATGAATAAATACATACCTTACTGCATGTTTACGTATTTTCCATCACACATAAGAACACTGTTTAATCCAGAGCCTATGTTTACACTATAGAGTTCAACACAGTAATGATAGGCTGTGCGACATGACATTCGAAGATGTCTCTTACCCCGCCCCTCCCCTCCCTCCGCACCACTCACTGTTCACACACAACACTCGTCCGGTTATTGGTGGTCGTGGAATGCAGAGTTCTCTCTGGGTCCCCCCCTCCCCATCCCTCTATCCCTCTCACCGCAGCTGTTGACCGCTCCTGCCTGGCTATTCGCTGTGCCTGTAGTGATAGTGGGGAAAGAGTTAGTCACTCACTCTGTTATCGGTCTCACACAGTTGCCAGCTCGTTTGACCTTGATCTGTCTTCTGTCTGCAGCTAGCGGTGTTGTCATGTCAGGTCCGTACGCATTCATAAAACTTGATAACATTCTCATCCTGCCAGCCCCGAGCAGGTTTCTTTCTTTCTGTTCTGCTTTCAAGCGACACACAAGCCAAGTTCTGTTGTCCTATATCAAGCCAGTTTCGTTTGCATCATAGAATTATAATTTGTCATGTCACTCATAACCGTTTGCACGTTAAAGACCCCCTTCAGAGGTAATGAAAATCTTAGCACGCTTCACGCATTTTCAAATACTAGCCTCCATCCATCTGCCATAGGAAAAATCGGGAAACGAACCTTCGTAGACCCCCCCGCCGTCCCGTCAAAACATAGATTGCTGTATTAGGATACCGCCCACTGTGGTCGGCGACAGGCTCGTTGAAACACACGTCAGCGGTACTACCATCTCTCTGTCTACGACCACTTTTCATTACAATTTTAAACAGGTAAAATAATTTAAAAAATTCAACATGCACGGCGGTAGGTCCATTGTCAATGTTTTTTTTTTAATACGACATTCTAAAGAGGGCGTCCCCCGAGTCTTACGACCCCTCGTACACATCTCTAGCCTTCTTGGTTTGCCAAATATAACAAAAAGTCTAAAATCACGTTTTTATCCCAAAATAAGTTTCACACCTAGTCACCACAGACATCATCGTCAAAAGGGGAACACAACGAAAAATAATGGCATGTCAAATTTTGTTCTAGGCTTAGAGGTTCGCGAGATATCAGCAAAAATCACAAAAACACGTGTTTACCCCTAAATACGATTCCAATAATCCACCAATTAAAACAATAACCTCACCATCAGATAGAGCGGGAAAAATACCATCCAAACGACCCCTCACTCGACCCTCTACCTCCATGGCTTTCCAAGATATCCACACTCTCCGTTCCCGAGCCAACGCTCTGCCGTCACAGAGCATCGCGATGATTGGCTCCAAGTGAGTTAGCTCCGGCGTTACCACACTACTACCTTTTATGGAAAAAAATAAAAAATATAAGTTATGTTCTAATAATAAAGGACATAAAGACCATTGTTTTAAGCCTATATAACACATTTTAGAATGTTTGGATTTCGAAATATAGCCTATTTTCAAAATTGTACTTTTTTGTTTTTGTCCTAGAGACCTCAAACGTGGTTTGCGGGTAGAGGGTAGACCATTCATTTACGTCAAACATTTTTTTTGTAAAATTCCTAATTTTGGAAATATAACCCACATTCAAAATTGGACTTTTTTGAAGAAAAAAAAGTTTTGTTTTAACGATAAAGGGTATAGAGACCATTCGTTTAAGCCATTGCACAACGTTCTATCATGTTTGGTTTTCAAAATATCGCCTACTTTCAAAAACAAAAGTTTCTCTTTTTTTAATTAACGAGTGGTCCATAGGAAAGAGGACATCACCTCATGTCCAACGACATGTCGCATGTTAAAATCCGACTATGGGTTCGCTAGATATCGGCTTGCATTGGGAGTAGTGGTGGGGTTCAGATCACCCTTGCTCCCCTTCTAACGTTGAAGATGGCTCAGAGCTCCCACAAACTCTCCCCATAAATTTTGGCACATCTAGAACACACAAGACATTCTAGTTTTAAAATTTAGAGTCCAAGATAGGGGAGATTAACAACATACCAATGAGAGCTTCAAAATGATGCCAAATATCCTGCTGTACGTTTATCTTGGGCTAAGAAAAAGTTACTTTAGAAAAGTTATAAGAACTTCTTATTGGATAGTTGAAATAAATTGAAACTAGAATTTTACACTACCAATACTTGTGCCTATAACATAAAAATGTAATTGCAAGTAGTTTTCCTTGTATGTATTTTTAAGTGAGCGGATCCTAGATAAGACGCCAAAATCCAGAACAATGTTTCATACAACCAGGAATACAAAAATGATCATTGAACTTGAAAATAATTTCTTATACAGCCTAACGCAGAATTAAATTAGGAACATATTGGTATAACTCATTTTTCAATAGGTCTATTGGTTTGTATTTAAAAGCCTAAACTCGGGTATCCATAATTTAAAAAATCCGATTAGGTCATATCGATCCTGTGTTCGAGTAATGATTTCCTTTTCTCATCGCATCCAATTTCTTATCAGAGCTCTTGATCCAAGTTGTATTTGTTGTCTTGACCCGGTTTGTGTGAGTGAGACAAGGTAGATTCCCGTAGGTCAGCCGAGCGGTAAAGTTGGCCTCTGGGAGTATGGAATGTAGGGGCGAAACAAGGGGGGGTATTGGGGGTCAGAACACCCCCCCCCCCCCCCCATATTTTTTTCCAGTTGAAAAAGTCGGCAAATTTGACTTGTTTGTTATTCACGTCGGCAATCCAGATGTTGACATTCACACATGGTAAAAATAAGTTTTCAAAAATTATAATTGCCGAATTGGAAATATTGCCAACTTGAAAATGATTTTGCCGACTCGGCATTTATCTACAAAATGTCTTAATACAGTATGTCCATCATTGCCGAACAAAAAATAAGCCTTGTTACTTTTGTAACAGAAGACTGGGTTCGGTCCGGTACGGTTATGTTTCATACGGAGCTAGACTGCTATGTATGCATCTTTTGGGCGATGACGTTCACAGAAATTGTTCTCCGGTATGGGTGTGTTTCATACGAAGCTGGACTGCTATGTGTGCGTCTTGTGTGCGAAGGCATTCACAGAAATTGTTCTCAAGTGTTCGAGTTGTTAATTGCTGGAATTTGGTCAATCTAACCTCAACAATTTTTTTTTGAAGTCTGGTCCTTGTTTCCTGCTTATAATTAATTGTAAACTATTATTCACCTTCTTTGTTGCGAGTCTCTTGACGTCTTTTTGTGTTTTTGTCCAATTACTTGCGATTTGTGTTTGTGTTTCATGTTTTAATTTCAAACTTTAATGTGGATAAGAATAAGAAATCTAAAGCTATACAAAGTTCAGTGTCTTGATTGATACAGCGTTCTTGATGACGACTATGTACCTCGTCATAAAAAAGAACCATAATGATCAGCCCATTAAAAACACACGATTTGGATTACCAGAGAGCTCCAGTTCCATATCGGCGCTTTTGCATGCACAATCAAAAATGAAAACTGGTGAGACTCACGATCAGGTAGATATAAATTACGCATTTGAAATATTAATATTATGACAAACTTCTGATTTCAAATTATGAATAATTGAACCGACTCATTTTTTATGCAATTACCATATGTGAAATAAATTTCAAGTAGATTAATGTACTATTTGTGTGATTTAAAGGGTGATGCTTCAAGCTGTTCAAAAACGTGCTTTGATTCAAATGATACGACAACTCACAATCTTATGAAAGAAATTTTAAGCAGTTCCGAAGTGATTTCTGTTGATGAGCACGAGATTCCAAAGCAACATTCGTCAGATACTCGAACTAGAACAACTGGTAGGTTATTTTTTGCATTTTACCCACCAAATAGAAATTATCATTTTTTTCACTGGATAGGTACATTTGTTTTGTATACCTTGAATTAAAAACTGTGAATCCTCTTTTGGTTTAGAATCAAGCAGTTCCAAAGTGATTTCTGTCGATGAGCTTGAGGTTCCAAAAAAAGATTCGTTAGATATCCAACCTACAACGAATGGTAGGTCAATGTCAATTTTCTCATTACAGCCACCAAATATTTTTTTTCTCCATTGGATAGGTACGGATAGATACATTTCTTTACTTTGAATTGAAAACCACGAATTCTTCATTATTTTTTTATTTTTTTTTAGAATTTGACAGTGAAGATGATGAAATGGAACAAGAGGAAACCCAACTTTTTGATAAAACAGGAGATAGAAACGATTCAGAAACCAATAGGATAGGTGAGTACCTACTCTCAATGTTGTACTAATCGGCTGTAATGTACCTTATACGTACGGTACCTATTCATTTCATAGAATGTTGATTTCCTTCTGTTGTAGATGACAACAAGGACGTTGATGACGACGATTTAAAATAATGCTCCTGCGTTGCAAAACTCCAAATTTTAACAGAGCAAATTGAAAGCTGTAAATGTTTACTTCAGGTAGAAATGAATATGATCAATCGAGTTTCGTTTTTGGCTAAAAGTATGATAGAAGTTGAAGTCATACGACAGAAATGTGTGGATTTTTTAGAATGTGAACGCAGCCTTTAAAGAGGTAATGGTAGAGTTTAGCACAGAAGAGAGTAGGTCAGCCGTTAGTGATGACAATATTGTTTCTCACGATCCTGGAAATCGACCTCCTAAGCTCACTCGGAACCAAAAGTTATTTTTAGCCTACTTTTCACATTTTGCAAAAATGAGGAAAATGTAGACTTATGAGATCGGGCAAATATGTGTCTGTCTGTCTGTCTGTCTGTCTGTCTGTCTGTCCTTCTGTCTGTCTGTCTGTCTGGCTGTGTGTGTGTCCCCCCCTATCAACTCCTAAACGGCTGCAGCAATCGAAACAGAATTTGGTAGGAGTAAAGATCTATACCTGAATATCTCACGGCCATATTTGAAAATGATGTCAGTGCTACCAACTGCTAAAAAATCGCAATTGAAATTTGAGCTCCATGTTGGATATCTTGGAAAGTATGAATGGGAGCTATTTCAAAATTGGCACACGTACAGACCATAATATTTCAGTTTAATTTCCAGGAGGCCAAACATGGCAGTGTTGCCAAAATGATTATAAGCCTCCTGATAGGTCCAATTTTTAAATGCATATAACTTCTACACTATCAAGCGGAATTCAACCAAATTTCGTATGTTGTATGTGTACATAACCAGATATGACTGAGCGTATTCTTAAGACCTACCAGGGCTGCCAACTGTTAATAAATGCTCCTAATTTATTTTATCCAAATACCAATATATCAGAAAGTATGCAATCCGACAGCTTTAAACTATGCACACGTATAGTACCTGACATTCTATATTAATTTGGAGTAACTTATATACGTCAGTGCTACCAACATGATTCTAAGCCTGCTGACAGGTCCAACTTTAAATACATGTAACTTCCATACTATCATTTGGATTTCAACCAAATTTCGTATGTGCTATGTGTACCATAACAGATATGACTATGCGTATTCTAAGGAGCAACCAGGGCTGCCAACTGTTAATATGTGCTGTCCCTATTTTTGTTACCCTAATATCAATATATCAGAAAGTATGCAAGCCAATAGCTCTAAACTTTGCACACGTATAGTACCTGGCATTCTAGACGAATTTGGAGTAATTAATATACGTCAGTGCTGCCAACATGATTCTAAGCCTGCTGATAGGTCCAATTTTAAAATGCATGTAACTTCTATACTAACTAATGGATTTCATTCAAAATTGGCACAACAATAGATCATATTATTTCAGATTATTTCTGACCAATACATGCATGACATTGTTGCCAACATGATTTTACGCGCGCTGTTAGATCCAATGTTTAACTGCATGTAACGTCCATGCTATCCAGTGGACTTCAACCAAATTTTGTATTTAGTACCGTAAGAGACAGAACTAAGAATATATTCAGTCATCAGGGCTGCCAACTGTAGTGCTCTATTAGGATACATTATGCCAGGTATACAGTATTTCGAACTAATTGGAAATTTCGATATTAGCAACTTAATTTCGTCATTATTCTAGATAGGTTCATATTCTGTAGAATAATCATTGGCATGAAAAGTAGGCTGTATAGTTCTTCACGGAACTTCTTGTTATTATCATTAGGTCCACACCGACCAATACTTTCTCATTGCCCTGCAAATGAAATGATTACGTCAAATAAACAACACAACAAAGTTCAAGAAGAACTGTCTGAACTTTTAGTTAGAACTGTTCCATACATACCTTGCCAGGCTCATCGCCTAAACACTTTTGTAGAACATACCTGTAATGCCAGCATCATCATCACATATATGTTTGATACCCTACAACCATTGTATACTTCTTTTTCTAGTCGCACCAAACGATTTTCCTGTTTGAAATAAGAAATTTCAATGACAGAAAATTCGTTTCAGCTGGCCAAATTATCAAAAACTCGATGGACCGCAAGCATTAAAAGCCGTCTGGACTTCTTTTGAAGGTATTGTGGAAGTGCTGGAAAAGAAATAGGAAGGTGATTCGAATTTTGATAATAAGACGAATTCCCAAACACTGAGCTTAAAGAAGTCTATGCTCAGTTTCGATTTCATTGTATTCCTGAAGTTCATGAGAAATGTTATGTACAAGGCTAAAGTTTTGAAAGACATTTTAGATTCGCCTGATCTAAATATAGTTGATGCTGCTATTGTGATATAAAGTACTACTGAATCCTTTGAATCTATGCTTCCAAATGAGAACGAAATGGATGATCTAGTAGAAGCAGCAAAATTGTTCTCTTCAAAAATGAACGTGGATGATGAAAACAATTTTTTGAAACATCATCGAAGACGAATTCGCCCCCAAAAAAGTCGATGGAAATCCTCAAAACGCAGCTGTTTTAAATATGGAGCAATTTTATCACAAAGAATTCAAAGAAGTTCTGAATGTGTTGATCCAGAAGACGCGTGATAACTTTTCTGTATTAATCGACTTGATTAAACCACTTTTTAAATGTTCAAAACACCATTCAACCGAGAATCTTGTACCATAGATCGCATTAAGAAAGTTTTGAATTTAATTCCCTGCTGCCCATTTACAGATAGTTTATCTGTGAAAGGCGAATTAGAAATTTTCTGCGACCAATGTCAAAACGTCGAAAACATGAAATATATCTTGCGAAATAGTGAAATTTTCAAAAAAGCGTTGCCTGCAGCAAATTATATTTGTCGAATCGCAGTTACAGCACCTGTATCAGTAGCTAGTAATGAACGAAGTTTCAGTAAGTTGAAAAATGTAAAAGATTTCAAACGAAGTACAATGAACAATGATAGGTTAGCGAAGCTCATGGTTTTGCATTGTGAAAATGATTTATCAGCTAAAATAAAGTTAGATGTTCTTGTTAAAAGGTGGTCGCTATTGAAGAAGAAGCGAATTAATATTTAAGCAATTATGTATAGGTACCTAATGGCCGTGTTTTTTTTAATTGTTGTTTCTGTGTTCTTTTCTTTTTTCCAAGTTGATATTATATCTTCGTTTCATTTCTATGTTCTTGTTAAGTAAATAAATGACGTATTTGCTACTGTTACCATGTCTGCTGATTAATTTATCAAATTAAGGTATGTAACGAATGCCTGCATGTGTTTTGAAAAAATATTAGTCGGCAAAAAGTGATTCCAAAATGGCCTAGTCGGCAAATGTTTGGCACTCCACCCCCCCCCCCCCCCACCCCCCAAATAAAATACCTTAGTTTCGCCCCTGATGGAATGATGAGTCCCGGGAACACCAATGTTGCGTTGCCCGTAGATATGTTTATTGACATGAGGCACCCTGTGCCGAGCTATCCCTATATCCCTATATTCCCTATCTTTATATATATAATTCTTCGACACGTGTGTATGTGACTGAACTCCTCCTAAACGACTGAACCGATTTTGATGGAATTTGGTATGTATATTAGGGTGGGTCCATGTATGGTTTAGATTCACAATCTGACCCGGTAGGTGGAATGAACACAATTTTAGAACCACAAATTACACACAATTTTAGAACCACAATATTCAGTCAAAAACAGTCGTCATGGAAACCACTAGCCTTGGCCTTCGTTAAAGCTGATGTCCTTGGACGGTTTGTCTCTGCACGTTAGAGCCACCTAGTTGCAACCTGTGCAACTACCGCCATAACATACACTCCGCCCGTGGCGAAAAGTTGTGTTTTATACCAAAGGTGGCAGTGATGTCGAATTCTACTGTTTGTCTCTGCACGTTAGAGCGTTTCAAAGTCCCGTATGCGTTCATATACCATTCATCCGATTGCCATGAAACTTGGGTGATATGTTGAGTGAGCTCCAGGGAAGGTGTTTGGCTTAGTAAATCCATTTTACAATAGATAGCGCACGAATAGATTCAACAAATGAACGACGACACGCGCAGCGTTTCAAAAATGTCCCGTGTGCGTTCAAATACAATTCGTCCGATAGCGATGAAACTTGGGTGAGATGTTGTGTACACTCCAGGGAAGGCTTCTGGCTTAGTAAATCAATTTCACATTAGGTAGCGCACGACTTGATTCAACAAATGAGTGACGACGCGCGAAGCGTTTCAACAAAATCCCGTTTAGTTTATATTCCATTCATAGATTGAGATGAAACTTTGATGAGTTGTTGTGTACACTTAAGTGAAGGCTTCTAACTTGGTAATCCACTTCACAGGAGGTTGCGCACGAGTAGATTCAACAAATGAGTGGCGACGTGCGAAGCGTTTCAACAAAGTCCCGTATGCGTTCAAATACCATTCGTCCGATAGCGATGAAACTTGGGTGAGATGTTGCATACACTTACGTGAGGGTTTCTAACTTAGTAAATCCATTTTACAATGGGTAGCTCACGAGTAGATTCAACAAATGAGCAACGACCCGCGAACTTTTAATCAAAGTCCCGTATACGTTCATATACCATTCATCCGATTGCAATGAAACTTGGGTGAGATGTTGTGTACACTTACGTGAGGGTTTCTAACTTAGTAAATACATTTCACAGGAGGTTTCGCACGAGTAGATTCAACAAATGAGCGACGACGTACGAAGCGTTTCAATAAGGTCCCGTATGCGTTCAAATACCATTCGTCCGATTACGATGAAACTTGGGTGAGATGTTGTGTACACCCTACGGAAGGTTTCTGGCTTAAAAAATCCATTTTACAATAGGTAGCGCACGAGTAGATTCAACAAATGTGTGACGGCACGCGAATCATTTCAACAAAGTACCGTATGCGGCCATATACCGTTTATCAGATTGCGATGAAACTTTGGTGAATTGTTGTGTACACTCCAGGAAATGTTTCTGTCTTAGTAAATCCAGTTTTTAATAAGTAGCGTACGAGTAGATTCAACAAATGAGCGACGGCGCGCGAATCGTTTCCACAATGTCCCGTATGCGGTCATATATCATTCATCCGATTGCGATCAAACCTTGGTGAATCATTGAGTTCACGCCAGAGAAGGTTTCAGGCTTAGTAAATCTACTTTACAATAGGTTGCGCATGAGTAGATTCAACAAATGAGTGACGGCACGCGAATCGTTTAAAGAAAACCTCTTATGTGTTCATATGTCATTCATCCGATTCCGATGAAACTTTGATGAGTTGTTGTGTACACGCCAGGGAAGGTGTTCAAGTTGGTAAATCCATTTTACAATATTGGTAGCGCACGAGTAGACGTAACAAATGAGTGACGACGCGCGAAGCGTTCCAACAAAATCCTGTATGCGTTCATATACTACTCATCGATTGCGATGAAACTTTGATGAGTTGTTGTGTACCCTTACGTGAAGCTTTCTAACTTAGTAAATCCATTTCGCAGTTGGTAGAGCACGAGTAGATTCAACAAATGAGTGACAGCGCACGAATAATTTAAACCAAATCCCGTATGCGTTAAATGCCATTTATCCGTTTGCGATGAAACCTTGGAGAGTTGTTGCGCACGCTCCAACGAATGTTTCTAAATTAGTTTATTCAATTCACGATAGTTTAGAGGCAGTTAACAGAAATTGAAAAAAATATTGTGTATCCAAAAGCACTTCAAGAAACAAAGTTACAACACTTTCTTTGATTGGCAGGACAACGTCTGCCGGGTCAGCTTGTATATATTGTAATTGTGAAAGTTTGTGTGTCTGTCAGTTTGTTACCTCTTGACACTAAAACGGATGGGCGGATTTGGATGAAATTTGAAATGGAGATAACTTATACCTGGATTAACATATAGACTGCCTTTCATCCAGAAATAAATTATTGTTCCCGTGGAACGGGTAACATAGCTGAAAAGTCACAAAAAATACTCAACTGGGACAAAATATCGAAGTTGTCGCTTAAAGACCGGTCATTGCTCAATTTACGCCCCGCGATGCGAGAAAAAATACTCGGTAGGTCCGTCGGGACACCGAAAACCACATATTGAGGCCCTAAAACCAACAGTTTCAAAGATATTCCCAGAAAACTATCTTCACTGTGATTGATAAACTAATCGCAAGTCCGTATCCATGGCAACAGTAGCTCAAGACATGGCATCCAATTTTCTATCCATCCCTGTAAGAGGCAATGCCAATCCATTTATTATCTTCCAGTGGCGGCCGGTAATTAGGTTGCTGTGTTGCACAACGACCAGATTAATTCATGAAGATCAATTAATACCGTAATAATAGTTTTAGTAATAAAAGTTGTATGTTTGCTATTATATGTATAGGAAGTCATAATTCTGTTCTTTAATAATTCAGGAAATCTTATAATAAGTTACTGTGAACTGTCTGAGAAAGCGAAGCGCGCCAGCCGTCTAGGAGCGCTAGTCCGTTTGGTCGTTGCCAGGACCAAGCACCGACCAGATCTCAATAGTGAAGGGTATGGCCGAGATGCTAGACCGGGTAAGCCCTATCCCAACAGTTAACTCGGCTAGTCGTTGCCCGCTGACTGCAACCAGGAAGCTGAGGCGCGGACGGAGACATCCGACATGATCCGTCAGCTGCCGAGACCATGTCTTGTGACACTAAGTTCTCGCCCTCGTATATACTAACTTACGTTGTTTTGTTCTCGTGAGGGTTTTAACGCAGACTAACTTATATTCCAGTTGTTGTTATTGTTGTTTTAAGGGGCGGAACTACGAGATCATCTGCCCCTCAACTTATATTCCATTTAATCCGATGAAAATGTGATGTTCTTGGAACTGTGGGCATTCGTTAGGAATGAGGTACATCCGTTTTACCGCGCAATTGAATACAGTTTTCTCCGATATCAAGCAGCCTTATATCCTACCACCTCATGGGCAGGAGTGGGTGAGGAGGGGGGGGGGGAGGAGGGGGCTTGCCCGCCCCCCTGAAATCCAGAGAATATTTCGATTGTTCATTGTCTCACCAGTTTATTTCATAAATTGAAGTTACTGATGGTTAACTGATTTACATGTAGGGATAATTCCACAGTTGTATTTAACTTAGTAATTTGGGATTATTTGAGAATATCTCCAGTTATTTTAAAAATCGCGAACTGGATTAACATTAATATTTTAATGAACTGTTTTATTTTTATTTTTGTCGATTCATGGTGATACAACTACTTTTTGCCTGATAAAAAATGAACATTATGACGATGATGCACAAAAACTCTGAACTAAAAAAATAAAAAATCCTCCCATTCATGCCATAAAGATCATGTACCGAACGGTCTTTGAGCAGCCAAATCACGAAGCAAGTAAGAAGTGAAACGAAAATTGCGGCGGGGGCGTACGTCTTAATAACACCTAGTGACATGTAGGTAATGAAATGAAAAATATTACTTGTATCCCCCCAAGAAAAAATCCTGTGGGTGCCCATGTACCACCCCCTCCCCCTCCCTTAATGGAAATAGTGCAACACCCAAAACAATTATCCGCCAGCCGCCACTGTCTTAAACACAATAGACTGGCTGCGTGGCTCAGCGGTAACGTTCTCGCTTGCTGGGTCCAAGGTTGCAGGTTCGTATCATGGACAGTCAGCTGACATTTGAGGGTGCGCAAATGCAAGGGAGCCGGGACAGTAAATTTACTGGCACGTTAAGGATCCCCTTCGGGGCACAATTCTGGACCCCAGCTTTTCTAAAAGCCAGAGTAATTAAAAGGAACGTAAATCCAATAACATTATTATTAAAACACGATAAGAATATTAGAAATCTAAACGGTAATCCCATTTTCAAGATATATCAAAACACAATAAGAGCATTAGAAATCTAAACGGGCATCCCTCTTTCAAGATATATCTATATCATAATTTGAAAATAAATAACTTTCTATGTTTTAGAACTACAATAACGAAAATTAGTGTGAGATAGCGCCTTCCAATACCACCTTTAATTTTTAAACACTACAGTAGCCGCTATTAAATAAAGATAGCGATATAGCTACGTTCAATTTCATAAACACTAAGCTTTTGGTACAGGTTATGCGGCCCATGTTCGTAACATGGAATGTTTTCCTTTAACAATGCATCTACACCATGTGCGAGGGCAAAGCAATTCAAAGATCTCTGAAAACACAATAATCAGGAAATTTGAGAAAAATTTATAGTGGGAGTGAAGATTCAAGGAGAAATCATTTCAACTCTGAGATTTGCTGATAACATCGTCATCTTGGCCGATACGCCAGAGGATTTGAACGAGTTTTTGAATGGTATGGACATGGACTCCGTCTTGAGGAAGGAATTCATGATGAAAATCAATAAATGTAAAACAAATATATTGGAATGCAGCCAAAATAAATCAGAAACCTATATCTACATCAAATTGGCAGGTGAAACGCTACAGGAAGTGATGGACGAAGCAAATAGTATTGTAACATATGGTTACATATTTTAGCAAATGTTCGGTAAAGAAAATGGCGCTTCCTGGGAGTGCTGTCCATTTCCCAAAGGTAGAAATATCTAGTTTCTGGCAGTGGGGTGATGGGGGGCCTTGCCAGTGAAGCGTATTTTCTAAGTTCTTTTTATGATGCTTGTTTGTTTTTTATTAGTTTATTCCGTGATTTTGTTAGTTTGTTACTTCCTTCCTTGAGCATGATTATTGGGTGTGAAAAAAAAATGAGTCCATGCTGAAAGATTTTGTATGAGAGTAACTGCTTTACTATTGAGATGGTAAAGGAAAATATGAGCAGAAAAGAGATATAGTTGTTCAGATTCAGCAAGAATGATGTAAGTTACGTATGTTGAAAATTTGTTGGTAGATGAGAAGAAATAAAGGTTGGTTATATTTGTAGGAAATGAGTCCCTCATGGTAAATCAAATACCACCACCCCAGGATAGAGAACGTACGTTTACAATTATGACGCTACAACGTGGGACTCGAAAGAGGGAGATAAGGAAGCAGGTTAAGGTGAAGAAAAGCAAACTTTAGTAAAGTAAGTACAGTGCTCGATAAAGGATCATTTTAATAGCAGTGAAGTACGGACTTATAACGCACAATAGCACAGATAGTCTGCTCCAAATGCTGCTTAGCCAGATCACAGGGATGGAAGAGTCTATGAAGAAGCAAGAAGAATCCTTGGAAGAGTTTTAGGTAGATTTCATTAGAAAGCTAACTATTGCAATGGGTCCCATGTGTCGACTTCCAGAAAATTTCGACATATCTTCGCGTTTCACAACCCCCAGACCCCAAAACCACCGTCAGTTCAAAAGTTTATATATAATTTATGTATGTATATATGTATATCAGTTTCTTGTGGACACGATAACTGCCGTAATTTTGCACCAATCACTTTGATTTTTTTACCGAATATGTATACCTATAAAATGTCGGTCGAGTTCGTTACTGGGATAAATCGGTCGAAGGGGGTGAAAATGGGGGGGCTTTTTTCGAAAAAGTGAAATATTGCTATAACTCTCTTAATATGTGCAATATCGAATCCGTTCAACGTTCATACTATGTGTCGGATAAAGACCAAACATTTATGTTTGAAGAGTTTTTTTATAGTACCAACCATTGACCAAAGGGGTGGGAAAAAGTGGGTTTTTCGGGAAACATTAATCATATCTCTCTTAATAGACACAATATCAAAACCGTACAAAATGGACAATATTCCCCTAATAATTACCTAAAACTTTTGTCTGAAAGAATTTTTGATATGACCCACCATTACGCCAAGGGACGAGAAAAATGATTTCGGAATTATAAGAAAATGCCAAGAGCTATCAGTGGTTGCCATGGCAACACTACTAAATTGATGATGGCTGAGCCATCATACGTTGCCATGACAACGCACTTGCACGAGATCAGATTCAGTATTTCCATCTGACTAAGTGGTTGGTTGGTTGGTTCTTAAGTTTAGGGGCTGCGACAACGCGGTCATGTAGCCCCGTGTACTTTGGGTGTGTGTAGAATCTGTCTGATAACCGGTGTTAATTGTGATGACTGTATTAGTGTGTGTTATCTGTTTGTTAATTTAAGTACTGCAACTAACAATTTTTAAGATAGTTCCTACTTTTGCCGCCAAGCGCCACTGTCAACGACTACGAGGCCAAGTTCAGAACTGAGCTACTAGACGCCGCCGCAGTCGGCTCTTGGCAACGAACATAGAAACCTAAGAGCGTTGTATACATTCTTAACCTATCCAATTTAGCTTCACACAGGTGCAATTAGTGGAAGGATCTTTAATATGCCATAAATCTATGACATGGGACCGCCGGCTTAACTTCCCCTCCGAAGGAAGGCATACTGAGGGATTTTTAAAGCTCTTAAAAAATCCGACGGCTTCGGCCGGGTTTGAACCCGTTATCTTGGGCATAGAAGCTCAGCATGCTACCGACTACGCCACCGAAGCCGCCTGACAAAGTGGGAAGCGGCTTTGGTGACGTAACTGGTAGCATGCTGAATGTCTATGCCCAATGTCGCGGTTTCAAAGCCGGCCGAAGTCGTCGGATTTTCTAAGAGCGCTAGAATCCCTCAGTATTCTTTCCTTTGAAGGGAAGTTCCAACGTTCGTTGCGAGTTGCTGGTTGGGGTGGCATCTAGTAGCCAAGCTCACAGCTAGGTGTCGTTGAAGGTGTACCTGGTAGCAACATTAGGAACTACTGCTTGAAATTGCCCGTCTGCAGTCCTTACCTGAATTAAGACCAATACAGCCATTACAATTCACACCGTGTATCAGACAGATTCTACACTCACCCAAAGTACACGGGGTTAGATGACCGCGTTGTCGCAGCCCCTAAACTGAGGAACCAACCAGAGGTAGATTTCATTAGAAAGCTAACTATTGCAATGGGTACCATGTTTCGACTTCCGGAAAATTTCGACATATCTTCGCGTTTCACATCCCCCAGACCCCAAAACCACCGTCAGTTCAAAAGTTATATATAATTTATGTATGCATATATATATATATATATATATATATCAGTTTATTGTGGACACGATAACTGCCGTAATTTTGCACCAATCACTTTGAATTTTTTACCGAATATGTATACCTATAAAATCTCGGTCGAGTTCGTTACTGGGCTAAATCGGTCGAAGGAGGTGACAATGGGGGGGCTTTTTTTCGAAAAAGTGAAATATTGCTATAACTATCTTAATATGTGAAATATCGAATCCGTTCAACGTTCATACTATGTGTCGGATAAAGCCCAAAAATTTATGTTTGAAGAGTTTTTTATAGCAGCAACCATTGACCAAAGGGGTGGGAAAAAGTGGGTTTTTCGAGAAACATTAATCATATCTCTCTTAATAGGCACGATATCAAAACCGTACAAAATGGACAATATTCCCCCAATAATTACCTAAAACTTTTGTCTGAAAGAATTTTTGATATAACCCACCATTATGCCAAGGGATGAGAAAAATAATTTCGGAATTATAAGAAAATGCCAAGACCTATCAGTGGTTGCCATGGCAACACTACTAAATTGATGAGGGATGAGCCATCAGACGTTGCCAAGATAACGCACTTGCACGAGATCAGATTCAGATTTCCATCTAAGTGTGAAGCGGCTTCGGTGACGTAACTGGTAGCATGCTGAATGTCTATGCCCAAGGTCGCGAGTTCAAAGCCGGCAGAAGTCGTCGGATTTTCTAAGAGCGCTAAAACTCCCTCAGTATGCTTTCCTTTGGAGGCGAAGTTCCAACGTTCGTTGCGAGTTGCTGGTTGCGGTGGCATCTAGTAGCCAAGTTCACAGCTAGGTGTCGTTGACGGTAGTACCTGGTAGAAACATTAGGAACTACTGCTTGAAATTGACCGTCTGCAGCCCTTACCTGAATTACAGACTAATACAGCCATCCCAAACTACACGGGGTTACATGACCGCGTTGTCGCAGCCCCTAAACTGAGGAACCAACCAAAATCTCTGCGGGAGATATAATTTTGTGTGAAGAAGTAACAGACAGTTACATAGTTACACATCAGTGTTGAAACCATGCATAAGGATAGTGTGACCACAAGTATAAAAATGTACCCCAAATGACAAGAAGGTTACCGTTCCCATAAGACAATAAAATGTTTAAAATAAGCATAAAATGACGAAAAACAAAGTTAATTAAGCTCCAATTATAAAATACCTTCTCGCAATAAATGAGGTCTGATCGTTCTACGAAAATCTGCATATTCTGCCTATTTTCGCCTATCCCCAAGTTTGTCCGGTGAAATTTACCTCCGCCTTCCGGCGTGCCGAGAGGACTTTTTAAATAAGGAAATGGGAGGTGTGAAAGAGGAAATAGAATCTTGGAAAGTGTGTGTGAGTGTGGCTGAGGAGGAGGAGAAAGAGAAGAAGGAGAAGGAGAAGGTGAAAGAGAAGGAGAAAGAGAAGAAGGAGCAGGAGGAGGAGAAAGGGAAATTGCAAGAGCACAGAGTGGAGATCATAGCCTATGCATTGTAGGAGAGAAGTTGAGTGAGATAGTATGTGCTGCTGCGGTGCGTGTAGAAGATGGTAATAGAGAGGAAGAAGGAATGAAAGATGGACAAGAGATTGAAGGGAAGATGTGTGAAGTACGTGATGGTAGGGGGCGTATGGAAGGAAATGGACAAGATGAAGAAGGAGAACTTCAAATGGAGGAGGGGATAAAACTGAGGACAAAGAAGAAGATGAGATAGAGGACATGGTAGAAGAGAAAGGAGAAACGGATAACGAAAGAAATGAAACGGAAGAACGAAGGAAGGCAGGTGATATGGACGAAACTGAAGAAGGAGAGGAAGCAGGTGTAGTAGAAGAAAAGATAGAAGAGAAACTATTAGCAGATGAAGTTAATCGTGAGCAGGACAATAGCAGCCAAGAAAAATAGGTTAAAGATGAGGGTGAAAGTGCAAGAGTGAGTCTTGAAGAAGACAGCATATTGGAAAAAGATAAGGTGAAGAAGGTTGGAGAACGAAGATGGGGATGAAAAAGATGAGATGTAAGATGAAGAAAAAGGAGTAGTTGAATATTATAAGACAGACAAGAAGGAAGAGGAGAAAAACTAAGAATGGAAGGAGAGAGGAACGGTGGAGATGGAAGATGAGGAATACAAGGTACGGAATGACATGGCGGATGAAGAAAAAGACGAGATGGAAGGCAGAGGAAGAAAGAAGAATGGAGAAGAAGAAGAAGAAACAGATGAATAGGAAGACGAATAGTGGAACAATGAGGGAGAAGATGGTATTGCTGAGAATGAAGATGGATATGAGAGGGCTAATGTAGAACTTTATATTTCTTTAGAGTCAACTGAAGTATATACCGTTATGTTTGCTGGAGGTATTTGTTCCAGTATATTTCACTATTCGAGTGAAGGTTACTGCAGATGACGTCTTTCAACTTATTTAGAGATTTGAGAACAGTGGGTTACGGTATTTTGTACTCGATAATGTAAAAAGAGTGTATATATCTGAAACTAAGCCCAATTCAGAAGCATGTGATTCGTATCGTGGTCCAGAGAAGAGATATTGTGCCATGTACTTGGACAGGCTCAAAGAGGGCAGTGACGTTTCATCTTTGCAGTGTCAATGAGTTGTTGAATGATCTAGGAGACTTGATAGTAGCATCCGATTGATATGAACATAATATTTAGGTATAATTTTTGTTGGTGTGTTTGGTAATACTGTGTATATGTGATATGTATAATTTTTATTTGTATAGTTTTTTTAATATATATGTGATTCTCACGTGCTTCTCACGCGAGAATAACATATATATTAGAGGGCGAATTGTAACATATGGATACATATTTTAGCAAATGTTAGGTTAAGACAACGGCGCTTGCTGGGAGTGCTGTCCATTACCAAAAGGTAGATATATCTAGATTCTGGCAGTGGGGTGATGGGGGGCCTTGCCAGTGAAGCGTATTTTCTAAGTTCTTTTTATGACGCTTTTTTGTTTTTTTTTTGTTAGTTTATTCCGTGATTTTGTTAGATTGTTACTTCCTTCCTTGAGTATGATTATTGGGTGTGAAAAGAAAAATGAGTCTATGCTGAAAGATTTTGTATGAGAGTGTATGTTGCAATGTTCTATTGTGATGGTAAAGGAAAATATGAGCAGAAAAGAGATCTAGTTGTTCAGATTCAGCAAGAATGATGTATGTATGTTGAAAATGTGTTGGTACATGAGAAGAAATAAAGGTTGGTTATATTTGTAGGAAATGAGTCCCTCATGGTAAATCAAATACCACCACCCCCGAATGCATTTTTTTTCAGCCCGAGCCTGCCCTAGCCACAGTATGTAATTCTGAGCCTCTTATTGGCTGTTATGTCATGCCATTCTCCTGGTTCTGAGTCGAGACGGTATGTAGTAACAGGGGTCACATCCGATTAAACATCGATTGAAATGTGGATAATATTCGATGTTGAATTGCATTATTAGCGTGAAACAGGCATGCAACTTGCTTTAGATCAAGTTTAATACAACCCACGCAGCAAATGCATATGTTCCAATCAACATTTAAGGTCTAAGTGAAATCATTCGACATTTAATCACATGTATTAAGACCTATGATAATATACTTCCTTTGTGAGCACACATATGCACAAGTGGTATTGTGTGAGCTTGGTAACTTTATGTCCCGGGTTCAAGACTGCCCGAGGGCAGGTGATACATGAGATCCCTGAACGAGAAATGTTGATAATTGTCCATCACGAAGTGTACATATTGGCCCATTATCCACACAATGGCAGTCTGTTTAATTTGGGGGAAGGCGGTCACCGACAAACGAATCAACTTCCTGTCATCTAGGTCACCCGTGGGCACATTTAATAGTTGACATACGTGTCCCTTACACCACAGCCACGTGGAGGCAACTCGCGTGCATATTGTGAAGCGATGTTGCGCCGTATCAGTTTGACCACATATAGTACATCATGGGTAAGATTCAAGATGGATGTTATATCGCCGTAGAGCCGTTGGGATGAGATCGTTGAGGAGGATAAAAACCTGGGAGTGTACAGCAGAAGAAATGGTCATAGCCCCAAATTTTTTCCAAACAGTGGGCCAATGGATGTAGAGGGTGGTGGCCTCGATTCGCGGTTTGGAGTGTTCCACTTGCCGCAACATGGCATAAATACTTTTCGTCGTTGGAACAGTCCCTGAAGGCATTTGGCGAACAGTTTCCAGAAGGTGCTGTTGATGGTCCCTAAAAATCTTCGGCAAAGCTCTATCACAACCACGGGCTGTGTTTCGAAGATCTTTGTATAGCGCTTTCGTAAATATGTCATGTTGGGAAAGGATGGTGAAATCGTTCTTGCAGAGGAGTGCACGGCATTTCATGCCATGAGCTGTTAGCCCTAGCCTGCCTTGCCGGGATGGGAGATACAACTGTTCCCGTTGTACTCGAAACAAAAATCCTTGCCATATAAACCAACCTGTATATTTTGACAATTGGCTCTCAAACAATTTGGGAAGTGGGAAAAGTTGTGCGACATACAATATTTTAGAGAGCGCAAACACGTTGAGGACCATGACCCGTTGCACTATATTGAGGTTTCTTTGACCAAATTGGATCAGCACTCCCCTAACTTTGGCAGTGACCTTACTCCAGTTTGCTTGCACTGTGTCCAGAAGCGATTGCTTCCAGGTAATGCCAAGAATTTTCACCTCATTTACTATCCGGAACCAGGGCTGTTGGGTAATCACTGAGTTAGTATTGAGTGGAAGCAAAGCAGTTTTCTGGGGGTTCGATTGTTCTCCAGAGGCGATATGGTAGAGCTGAAGGACGCTATCGATGTGAGAGATGTCTTCATTATTGCGGATCAATATTGATACGTCATCAGCATAGGCGCACATGCCGATAACATGTGTGGACAGTTTGTAACCTGGGTAGTCCGAATGAACGGTTCAAGGCCAATGACAAAAAGTAGCATGGAAAGGGGACATCCTTGTCTAACTGATCGTTGTATTGGAATCAGAGGGGAAAGAAAACCTTTGACGAGCACTCGAGACGTAGCATTACAATTTATCATGCGAATGTAGTCAATAAGGATTGCAGGAAATTCAAAGTGCTGCAAGACCATGTACAAGTATTCATGACTGATGCAGTCGAAAGCTTTATCAAGATCTAAGGTGAGAAAACTCATTGGCTCAGTGGGGAGCACTTCGGCTTTTAGGTGTAGGTCCCGTAGTATCGCTAAGTTCGTTAACAGGGTTCTTCCAGGAATACTGCAACATTGTTCATCACCAATGATATCATGTAGAATAGTCTTCAATCGGCATGCAAGTACTTTGGTAAGGACTTTATAATCACTGCAGAGCAGAGTAACTGGTCGGAAGTCTCCAACTGCCATGGGAGAGGGTGGTTTTGGTATGAGGACTATGGTACCCTCCTGATGTGATTGACTAAGAGCACGACGTTGGAGAATGGTACGCAAGACGTGACAAAATTATTTGCCAATGAGAGGCCAGAAGTGTTTATACAGTTCATATGGCAGGCCGTCGATTCCAGGTGAGCGGTTATTTGGGAGGTGCTTAACCACAGAGTGAATCTCTTCATCCGTAATGTCCGCGCTGAGCAGAGTTTTGTTGTCCGAAGATAGTTGGGTACTGCAAGATGAAAGCAGCAGGGTCACCTGCTGTGGATCAATTGGAGCCTTAGCGTAGAACTGCTGATAAAATAATGATATTTCACTACGTATTGCGTCAGGGGAGGTGACGACACTTCCAGTACTGGTGCGGAGGCGGTGGATATATTTACGTTGGCGCTCACGTTGGCCTTTGGCGATATGGTATACACTTGCACTTTCATCCGAGAGCACTGTACGATCTTTTAAAGCCACGTTTATATGAGCGAGCGTTCGTTGCTGTAGAGACAGGAGCTTGGTTTTAACTTCCCGAATCTGGTCATAGATACGCTTTCCAGCATCAGATCTTTGCTGGAGCTGGCAAAGAACTCGATAGTAAAATTCAACTGTATTGCGTCTTTCCCGACCTCTTTGGTAGGATATGTTCTTAAAGACGCGGCGGATTCCTGGTTTAACTAAAATATCCCACCAGTCTGCACAGTCGCGAAAGTTGCATTTTTGTTGGACCAATCGATTCCAGTTTTGTCTGAAAATATCGTGGCATTCCTCCTCCAGTAACAGCGAGCAATTCAATTTCCAATAACCTCTTCCTATGTGAAAAACGGGATGGGGGTAAGAGATTGTACATACGACTGCATGATGGTTAGTGAAACTGGCAGGTATCACTTCATATCGTCTGGGCTGGATAAGGTCTTGGGAAAAGTAGATGCGGTCAATTCGTGATGAGGAGTTGTGACTTATACAGGTGTAATGGGGCAGGGGCACCCTTAAACTATCCACAGCATCAATGAGGTGTAAGGAAGTAAGGAGGGTCCTGAGAGCCGGGTTGGCACCTTGGTATGGACTAGTGGAATTCTCTAGGCGTTGAATACAGTTGAAATCCCCTGCAAGAATAAGTTTTTCCTTAACGTCGTGCAGATGAGGCAGTATACTCTGTTGAAAGAACATTTTCCGTTGAACACGTTTGCTTGACCCGGATGGGGCATATACATTTATCAGGGTGGTATTGTTTATGTGGCCAGATATTATGCGTCCTGATGGATGACATAGCACACCTTCGAGTGGGATATCATGTCTTATGAGGAAACCGGTCCCTCTATTATTAGTACCGGTATTGATGTATTGTTTATAGAAGGCAGATATGGGAAGGCAGGGTATAGCAACTTCTTGAATGAAAGTGATGGCAATGTCTGCATCTCGAAGGAATCTCCCCAACAGTTGAAATTTCAGGGGACATTCTATTACATTGATATTCACAGTGGCCACAGTGAGAAATTGCGCCATTAAGAGGAGTATAAAAGCTGTGCTAGGCATACTGGAAGGGGAACTCGAGCAAAGGAAGAGGGAATATATAGAAGATAGACACGGGTGTGATATATACTGGTGTACTATGTCAAATTAGGGTGAGAAAGTTCCTTATGAGTGCCATTCAAGGGCCGGCTGTCAGCGTTTGAGAGCGTTCGTGGGTCCCTAGATGACATAGAAGGAAGATTTTGTTTCTTCTTCACAGCTGGGGGAACATGTGTAGAACCAGTTTGATTCTTCGGGGCTGGTACAGCGATCGAGGCATTTGTTTTAATCTTCTTAGGTACGTTCTCAGAACTCCGATCAACCTGCTTCAGTGAGTCGGTAGGTAGAGTAGGTGGGGGCAGTGAAGGCAAAATTTCTGGTGCAGCCTGTAGTGACGGAATAGTTGGCTCTAGGGCTGCAATACAGGTGGCCGATGTCGCAGGGGCACTATGTAGCTCGCTGATCTGTTCAGTGCAAGGTACGTGGTCTGCGTCATGTGTGGATGAGGGCACTTCTGCCGGTGTCCCAGCTGACTGATCAATAAGCATGTTTTCATGTGACGTTTGCTGTGTCACAACATCGGAGTATTGTACACGTCTTTGTTGTGTAGGAGTAATACCGAGGGGAATCATTTTCTTTTGGGCAGTTTATACGGAGATGCGTGTTAGCATTGCAAATTAAACAGGTCTGTTTCTGTCCATTATACGATATATAGCCAGAATGGCCACCAAAGGTCTCAGTGGAGGGGATATCTTGTTTGATTTCCATAGTGACTGCACGTATTCCATTATACACCGGGAACTGATAAGCAGAAGACCATTGTTCTTTCCTGACGTCACTCACAGTGCCATATTTCGACAGGACGGATTTGAAAATTTCTGGGGGAACTTCGAGTGGGACATTAAATATACGCACTGTGGTAAAATTTGAATCCGCTGTGGAGAGCCTAACATTAGTTACCTCGCCTGAGTCATACTGAAATTTAATAGGAGCTTCAAAAGTATTTAGCAATTTTTGATAAGTAGATATGCTGATTTCCTTGATGTACATGGTTCTTTCTTGCGCATTTAACTGGATGGCTTCTACTTGGTCAACAGTCAACCGGAGGGTATCGCTAATCCAGCGGTGAATTTCTCCTGGTGTGGGGCGAGAACTCTGCCTGTCCCATTGACAGCGTACGGTGTTTTTCCTCTGGTATCCGGACATGATTTTCAGCAGGGTTTTCTGGGTTTCTTGATTTGTTGTCCTATCTGGAACACTACTTGAAAAAGTATTGTCCGAATGACACACGGAAGGTCAGTACACCCGTGGAACTATCAGAAGCACCGGTATTAGGAAACGTACACTCTTCCAAAGCGATCACACAACTCGCACACGCGCACCTCACTCGGCCATGACTAGTGACCAACTACCTTCCTTGTGCACATGTGCGCTCGCAAAGGAAGTATATTATCATAGGTCTTCATACATGTGGTTAAATGTCGAATGATTTCACTTAGACCTTAAATGTTGATTGGAATGCGTTCATTTGCTGCGTGGGTTGTTTTAAACTTGATCTAAAGCACGTTTCATGCCTGTTTCACGCTAATAATGCAATTCAACATCGAATATTATCCACAACTCACTCGATAACCTTCCTCCATGATTGATCGGATGTGACCCCTGCTGCTACCTACCGTCTCGATTTGGAACCAGGAGAATGGCATGACATAACAGCCAATAAGAAGCTCGGAATTACATACTGTGGCTAGGCTCGGGCTGAAAAAAAATGCAGGCGGGCCAACATAATTATTTTTTAATTAAATCTTATTTATTAATGTGTTTGCACGTTTCACCATATAAATAAAAATATTGTATTTACTCTCAATGATCAGTAAGGCAGTGAAAGAACCAGGCCGCATTTCCTCAGCCCAATCCTTTCAGTCTAAGCTTCTCTTAAAGAAGTTATTTTGTCCAGGCCTTAAGCCTGATGCTGCTCTCCCGTTTATGTTGATGAACTTGGGCTGTTCTTCACATAACCATTTGGTGATGAAACGCCAGGAATGCTTGTAAACATTCTGTTCAGCAAAATCTGTTGAACAAAATCTTCAAATTAATTAATGTTGGAACTAATTCAAAATTTAAATGTCATAATGAACATTGAGGGTGTTAATATTTAAAAAATTGTGTTTTCTAATCTACTTCGAAAGTTTCAGCTCGAGTGTGCATGGTTGGCACTGAGAAGGGAGACAAACAGCAGGTCCGCATTTCACCACAGGGAAGCCGCACTCTCTTTTCTGGCAGACTGTCAATTTCTTCCGAAACAAGGTGTACCAGCTCACAGTATAGTCGTGAGTACACAACAAACTTTCATAATGCCGATTGACGAGAAACTCATTAATGCCAGAGCTTCTGTCAAAGGCAAGTTAACGCGTTTTCGCACTTTTTTGAATGAGCTTCCGGAAACGGAACGTAATATTGATATAATTTCCGAAAGGCTGAAAAGCTACGAACAGGCCTTTGATAAGTATGACGAAGTTCAAAGTAACATCGAGATACAGTACCCTGACCAGCAGGGTGATCGTTGTGAGGTGGAAAATTTATATTATAAGGGTTTTGCAGAGGCAAAGAAACTTTTAAGAAGTTTAACATTGCAGGAGGAAGGGGAGCAAACTCCGTCAGAATCTGCTTCTTTTCCTTCTCGTGTTGAACTTCCAAAAGTAGAACTTCCCAAATTTGACGGAAATGAAGTCTCATGGGAACCATTTTTTGAATTATTCAATTCATTGGTGCACGAAAATGATTCTCTTCCTGTAATAAAAAAGTTTCATTATTTGCGCGTGTCCGTTCAAGGTAATGCATTTAAACTTATTCAGGCACATGCCCTGACAAATGAAAATTATGAAATAGCTTTGGAACTTCTCAAGGATCGTTTTGGGAACACTCGTTTGAAAACTCAGCGTCATGTACAGGGCTTCTTTAATTTACCCATTGTTCAAACTGATAATGCCGCATCGCTTCGTAACCTTATCGATACCGCAGAACTCCATACTCGCGCACTTGCCAGCCTAGAGTAACCAGTGGCTTATTGGGATTTAATTCTGATTCATCTTATTTCTGCCAAATTAGACCCTAAAACTTTAAAAGATTGGGAAGTAGAACTTTCTCAGCATTCGCTATGTACCTATGAAGCTATTATTAAATTTTTAAAAGCGAAATGCCAAGTTCTTTCTGCAGTGGCTACTCAAAAAAGTAATTCCATCTTTAAACCTTCTTCTAGCAGCAAGGTCATCAGCCCTACTCAGAGAGTGCTAAGGTCGCATGCCTTTTCTACTAATATTCGGTCTTCTAACCAAGTTCAAGCTTGTGTTTTGTGTCGACAACCGCATATCTTATACCAATGTGCTCAATTCAAGTCTTTATCTGTGGATGAAAGACTTAGATTAATTACCGCCCAAAAACATTGCTTCAACTGTCTCTCAGGGACGCATTTTATAAGCAATTGTCATTCGGAACGGTTATGTTATCATTGTAAGGCAAAACATCACACTCTTGTTTTAGATCCCTTAGTTGGGGGTAGTTAGGGATAAAACACTTGTGTTACTGTGATGACTTGGAAAGTAGTTCCTAGGTGAGGGTAGCTTCCCGTAGCTGGGAGAGCTTACCAGTGTAGAGTGTTGTTCAGTGTTTAAACGCTAGGGGGTGTTCCTGCAAAGATGCAGGTGTTGATTAGGGGATGGACCTCTAAACGCAGGCTACTGTACCGGCCTGCCAGCTGGACGGTGTGGGTAATACAATAGGCGTGCTGATGTCAGCGGCTCGACGTTACGTAGTCGGGTCGCGTGCGGGAAACACAATGCAGTCTGACAAAGCAGTTACTGGCTACTATGGTCACGGTCAATCGTGACGAAGGTCAGGAAGGGTATGAGGATGTAAAGAGGCGTGTAATTGACGATACAAGTGTAGTTTACTGACCATGTGTTTATTGGTCAGTGAGTGTGAATTTTTTAAGTCCCTCTTGGGGGAATGTAAGTAATTATACAAGTAGAGTGTACAAAATTATGAGTGGGTGTTTCACAAAGTAAAGGATTCTGAGCACTTGCTGAGTCTCACCTGATGATGCAACTGGAGCAGATGTCGGCTAGGGCCTTCGGCGACGCACACTGTATAACAGATAATGGCTCCATTTAGGACTCCTCTTCTTATAGTTCTCGGCGTTGCGTGGTCAGCATTCCACCGACGTAGCTGCCCCAGCTAGTTGTTGTGTAGATGTTTATTTATGTGTCGCAAGTAGTTGGCTAACCTCCCAAGCTGGGTGGCCGCCTCTTGCTGTGTAAAGGTAATGTTCTGGTCTTATGATGTTGCCAGTTAGGGTGTTTTTAGTGAAAGATGAGGGGTGGCTTTCAGGGGGTACAGCCCCCCGGGCCTGTACAAGTCCTCTTCTTCGATTAGTTCGCGTCCCCGTGAACGGGAACGGAACGTAGAGTGGGGGTGTCGATGTGATGGGTCGTTTTTGATTTCCTCTTGTACTTCTTCTTCTTCTTCTTTTCTTCCGTGTTGATGTAGGCGTGTCGATGTCGTGGTGATGTGAGTTCAGCTTGTGCTCATAGGGGTAGGTTTTGGGTTGTACATGTTATATATTTAAAATAGTTAATTTTTGGAAGTTGACATTTGAAGCATTAATAATAAAGGTACAAAAACAAAAAAAAATACGTGGTCATGACATTAAGTATACATGTTGGTATTGTCCATGGAGGAAAAAACCTATGGCTGGACGGGTGGTTGTACCGTCCGGCGCTGTGTGGAGGAAAAAATTGCTCACTGTGATATATAGTTTAAAAGATGGAAGCGAATAGAAAAACAGGTGTCCCCGGATATAAGTTAGAGGGATATATCGTAATGGTTTATTGTTCTTGGGATGAAACGGGACACCTTCACAAATTTGGGCGTTAGTAGAAAGAAAAATGAAAGAAACAAAAGTGTATACATAGTGTGGCGGGGTTAAATGGTGTGACCATAAGGTTATATGCATAGATGTAACAGAATTGTGTTCCTGATGTGTAGGTTATACTGCAATTCATTATTTTCATATTACTTCTTGCATTTACATTTCCTTTTTACAATTATGACATGGTAACAGCTATTCTAATATTAATACTAATAATAATAATAATATGCTTTGCCCGTGAGCTTGGTACCTCTTTCTCATTATGTGATCATTTCATAGCGCTCTCATCTGGCCTTGGTCCTACCTTTTCGTCCTTGGCCATTTTCTACCCAGCCATTTTACTGTGTTTTAGTGGCTGTGCCGCTAATTCACACCTGTCGTGCATTTTCCCCCGTGGGTGAGAAAATTGTACCTTGGAAGCATAGGTGAGCGCTTACAACCCTTGCGCTGTCCCTGGCTGCCGTAGGTCGCTCATTATTTAAGCGCTTTCTAAGAGTTGCGTCAGTGGCGTTCAGTGTCCCACGATCACTTCACGTTGCTGATCGCGTCGCCGTCACCTTATCGGCGCGACTTGAAAATGTAGCAAAGTGTATGTGTTAGTGTGACATCAGTGTTTTACATTTGTGTGTGATTCGGGATATGTATTTACAGGGTGTATGTACAGTGCAATGATCTTGACCTGTGAGACGAATATTTTGTTAGTGGGTGTGCTGCTGTCCATGTTTTCTTTCTGAAATCCTGAAAGAGAACGCATGGGTAAGGTTATACTGGACAATGCATTGTTGTCATTCATACATGTATATACCTTCTAGTAGCCCTTGGCGCCTTACTCTATTCCTATTTTATGCCGGCTAGATTTCTATCTTAGCCTAATGTTGTTATCTTAATCTTACTTTTCCTAATGTATTGTTATCTTAATGTATTGTGTTATCGGGCTTACCCTGGTACCGGTTTTTGGTAACCAGGTGCCGAAATGTTTTGCTTTAATCTTAGGGCACTTAGCCTAAATTATGATAGATACTAAAAAATATTTGGTATTTACAAGTCGAATAGTTTTATCTTAATCTAGTGCCGAAATGTGCTGTGCTATTATTTAGCAAGAGTGCTGATTAAATTTGCTTAATTCTAAGTTGCGTTTCAAATGCAACTGTCTTACATGCTAAAATTTCGACCGGAGCGATCGCCCGGGGCAGTTTTACCTCCCCAGATCACCACCCGCGTGTATTCTAGAAACACCGGTTGTCTCTAAAACCACCGGATTCCGCTCCCTTAATACTAGTTGTCGACATTTATATTAGTGATTAATACTAATAATTACTAAATTTCCGGACGCCTGCGCTGCTGGAGGTCAAACGCATCGCCGTTATACTTGCCTGTGTTGTCATCCTTCTCCCTGTGTCATTCATTGGTGTATTCATCATTGCTGGGCTTGCCCACGGAACCCCCCTTGGCAGCCCGCTGCATGCCTATTTAATATCTCTGGCCGCCCGCTGCGTAACCATTTATGTGGGCACTGGACATTGTCCGAAAGAATAATATCATCCGTGAATTTTAGCGTCCGGGCATCCTCTTCACCTATATTGGCATTGCTGGGTTTGCCCACTCGAACCCCTCTTGGCAGCTCGCTGCCTGCCTATTTAATATCTCTGGCCGCTCGCTGCGTCACCATTTAGGCTGTGGTGACCCGCTGTCAGCCATTTATGTGGGCACGGGACCCAATGATCGCGTTCATTCCATGTTATTCATATTTCATATTATTCATTATTTGTTTATTCATCATTCATTTGTTTGGTTGTCTTCACCTTGGCCACGCAGGGCAAGGACTTGGCGAATCTAGGATTGGTCCCGCTGAATCCTGAGATTCTGCTTCACTTCTGCGAGTAGAAGACTAACTTCCCGCCATAGAAGCTCTACTTACTTACATACTAAACTAGGAGTCTAGTCCTAATTTGGTCGTCCCTTGTGTCATCTCATGAGTCCGATGTGCAGCTGGCTAATTCTCCCACCAGCCGTAGAAAGTCTCCCCTACAGGTCTGGCTTCGATGCCCGTAGTACATAGTGGGTGTGAAGTTTCTTTGTCCCGGGGACAGGCTAGGTACTCCCGGGCTTCCGAAGTCTGCCCTGCTAGGTCATCGGCGCTTCGACCTTACGTAATTCCGTCTGTTATTTAGTCTGGGTCATTGAGTTAACTGGGGTAGGGCTCATCATCGCCTTCCCCAGCTCTGTTCCTGTGTGGCGCCTCTGCCCCTCTGTTTACGCTGTCATCACCATTCAGCGTGACTCAGATTCCTTAAAAAAATGGGTGTGATATGTAAAATAAGTGTATGGGTTTTATGTAGTTATGTAAAAATTTTAAGTGTCCTGGGGTTGTAGAATCTTCTAGATGCATGGACTACTTCAGGCCTTCTGTTGCCACGTCGGACTTCCAGCGGTAATGCCTTGGTAATTTTCTTGGGGGCGTTAGTGGGTTTTTATGGCGTTGGGTCCCTTGTTATTAGGATCCGGGGGTGTTATCTGCTGGATGGGCTTAAAGCATGGTAGGATAGGGTTGCGCATCGTTCGGCTCCATGTTAATGGTGGCCGGGAGCCGGTGATGCTACTAGGATGTTTTTACAGTGAGTGGACGGGGTAGGTACCTCCCAGGTTTGCAAAAATTTTAAAAATTCCATGCAGGTATGGTAATAATAATATCCCTGGTATGTGGGTAGGATATTCCAAGCATGTGGCTGGATATGAGGCTTATCCGCTCTCATTTGTGGATAGGTGTGGGCCGAGGTATAATAATCCTATGTTTCTTGCATGCGGGATTATTTTAAAAAAGTTGTTATTTTGAGTGCGGCCTCATCTCTTTACATAGAGATGTGCATTACGCTTAAATATCGTTTTCCGACTCACTCCTAATACTCGGGTGTAAGCATTGAGAACCAGGGCGTAATGGACCCTCTCTTTAGACGCATGAAGTCTATCAACCCCGATGTATATTTTTGCATGTAGTTTAGCTGTTTTTGTGTGTCCATGTGTTTGTGTTGGCTAGTGTTGTGAGTGATAAGGTTATGGAAGGAGAAGGGTGGTATAATGGTAGCCGTAGGTGGTGTCCTGGCCATTCTGCTGGCATTATCCATCTCTGCTCCTGTCATTCTCACTTGGTCACTATCCGCTTTCTATCCGCTCCTTGGGATGGCGAAGTGCTGTGACGCTGTGACGTCATGGCCTAATCTGGTCTCTAATTTATAGTGTTAAGGTAGCAAGTGATCGTAGTGTAACTGGTCATGTCCTGATCGTCTATGATGGTTTTAAGATTTAAAAAAACAAGAAGAGAAGTAGTTATTGGGGGGGAGGTTGTTCCTTGAGGGAATCTGTCTGTATTCGCCCCTGATTAGTGGTCGGGTGTGGGCAGGAGGTGCCCGTGGCTGTGGTTACTGAGGCTTGCGTGACTGTGGTTGCGTTCCGCTGCAGCGTGCTGGCGGGCGGGCTGATATCGGCTAAGTCCTATCGTGTGTCGCGTGGCTGAGTGTCAGGTGGCGCGTGTGGCTTGTCAACATCTTTGTAAACATGCCCCTGTGGCCCTAAGATAAATCCGGCCTGTAGTATCTGTACATTGCCAAATGCCAGGCCTATTATGATAGCGCTGAATCCTGTGTCACTGTTATGCTATTGTTATTGTTTGTTTGTTTTTTGTTTTTTTGTGGTCATGTCTGCATTTCATTATCACTTCCGTTATAACAAGAGTGTCTGCCGACATCAGTGTTGCAAAACTCTAGAATTCGCAACTCAGTGTTTTGTCGTGTTTTGTTTTCATGTCCTTGTATACGGGAAGTCTTTGATGTTACGTATGGCGGCTGCCGGAACGTGACTTTTGCCAATGTTTGTGTATTGATATTGTTGTGCATTCCGGGAGGGCCAGTGTGCTAATCTGTCCCGTTTTTGCTTACCGATGTTGTGTAGACATCTATCCTGCAAGACCTTTGTCTTGTGTAATTTTTATAACTTGTGTTTAGGAAGTCTATTTCCTATGTTTGGGGTAATCGAAATTTGTGCATGGCTTTTTGCCCGACGACATGTGGTGTTACCTGTATTTAGGTGTTGGGCGCTATGGTTCAGAGGAAAGTATTTTGTGGTCGCTAATGCCCTAAATAGGCTGTGGTGGCGAGTATCTTGGAACGAATCTATGTTCCTGTATGTATGGTAAAGAACCTCCCTGTCATTAAAATCGTGTGGCTCAACCGCTTATGTACGTGTATACGGTCCCATTTCCGTCTGAGTGGGAGTGAATTTTCCCCTGTAAATGGGTCTATTCGGTGTCTAGTCGTGCTGGCTGAGTTTTCTGTCCTGTCATGATGAAAAAACCCGTGTTTTGTATGTAAGTGATCTTTCGTTGGTCGACACTTATTGTTTTCCACGGTGTCCGCCATTATTGGGTGTTCGGACCCGGGATCCCGTGTAATACTCTGTGTTTCATGTCTGCGTTGTCTGTTGGGATTTGAGCGTCCCTAGTGTGGTTTGTGAGTGTGTTTTCGCGCCAAAAAATACCATTGGTTAGTTTCTTTTTGGCACGATGTATGGTGTTATCGTGCGCTGGCACCCGCCTTGGTTTAAGGTCCCGGTGTTACAATTTTTTGTACTGTATGTACCATGGCACGTGTATTGTATTTTTGCGACACGCGCATGAAAATATGCGTTAGTGTGAGTGTTTGCTGCTATTCTGGACGACCCTCGTACTCTAATTTTGGGAGTTATAGGGTTTTAAAACTGGCGTAAATGACTGTGTATGTTACAGCCAGGACTGAAACACTGTTGGGTTGTCTGTGGCTGGTAAAGGTCGCCTGCTCACGAGTGTGTTATCGCTGACTGCGATAGTGTCTAATTTCATTGACGTGGGCATTACCTGGTACTTGTCTAGCGATGTGCATGTGTCCAGCACGTGTGTGTGGGCTTGGTTGCTCGCTCTCTTATTGTGAGCATGGCTTTCAGTCATGGAAAAGAACCTTCTGCTATTTATATATATTATGTCCCCCAAATTTGTTCTATGCGTGGGGGGAATATATTCCTGTTAGTGGCAACTAGATGTCGTTATGTATGTGTGTCACCGGGCCGCTAGTTGCGTGTTTGGTGACTAGGTGTCGGAGGTGATTTTATTATTTTGTGCGTATGAATGTCTGTCAGTGTGACTGTCCCATATTGCCCTATCCTTCAACTGGATAGTTACCCGACCTTGCATTCCTGGTATTCTGAAGGTTGCGGGTTCGAGACCGTCTTTGTCCAGGGTAATTATTCCTGGTGCTTTTTAGGCCTGTGTCTCTGGGACAGTTCTGCCAAGTGTTAGGTTCGTATCCCGGTGAGGTCATCGGGGTCCGAAGGCTTTTTCTTGGCCTTCTTTCCACGTCTGCCAGTGGAATCATTTCCCTTCCTTTTGACAGTGTTCCCGCCTTTACGTGCAGGTGTCGTTTTGAGGGTGTGATATGCCTTCATACGGCGGGCGTGTATAGTGTCCGTAATGAGTTTTCGTCCATGGCGCACGCTGACTATGTAATTTAGGTCAGATACCTTCCTGCAAACTTTGAAGGGACCTGACCAACGTGGCAGGAGGAACTCGGACACATTTTTCTTACGGGCGGAATTGGAAGCCATAACCAATTGCCCGGGTGTGTATTCCACGGTCTTTCTTTGCCGATCGTACCGTCCTTTTTGTTTTCTCTGTGCCTCGGCTATGTTTTTTCTGGCGTCCATGGGAGCGATCTGCAAGGGCTCTAGCCGGGCTGCATTGTCCGGGAGAGTGTCCTGTGGGATGCATATATTGTCTATAGGACTTCTGGGTGTATATCCGTGCAACAGGAAGCGTGGAGAGTGTTTTGTGGCCGTGGATGTGGATGTGTTGTAGCTAAATGTAATGGGCTGCAGATAATCATCCCAGTCTATCCCTGTGTCCCCCGTGAATTTAGCTAGGGCTATTCCAATTATTTTTTTCATACTCTCTGTGAGCCCATTTGTTTGTGGGAAAAAACTCGTGGTCGTGTACGCCCTTATCCTGAGTATCACCAAAAACTGTTGGAGCACTCTCGAGGTGAAAATAGTACCTCTATCGGATAGTAGGGTCTGGAATAGGCCGTATCGTGTGACTATGTCGAATAGGAATTCGACTATACTGTTCGTGTCTGCTTTGGGGACAGCCTTTGTGATCATATACCGGGTGAGATACTCTGTGGCTCCCAGTATGTATTTATTGCCTTTTTCAGATGTCGTAATGGGGCCTTTAACATCTATCCCGACTCTATGAAATAGCTCACCTACGGGAATAGGGTTGAGTAATCCATGAGGCTTGCCAGGCCTTGTTTTAAATCGCTGGCAAATGTGACATGTCTTTACGAAGGTGTCTATGACAGCCTTCATGTTTACCCAGTAATACTTGTCCCGGATTCTATGGTATGTTTTATGCGTACCCAAATGTGCCCCTGCCATTGGGCTATTGTGGTGTCCGATCATGATATTTTCTTTCAATGACTCCGGAACCGCTATAGGTGCATTATCGTGCATGGCTATGGGCTTAAATTTCAGTACCCCGTCTTTGTCTAGGAAAAATCGCCTAGACAGCCTTGTCCAAGTTTTTTAGTGCCAATAGAATCTGTTTCAAGTATGGATAACTTTCTTGCTCCTGTTTGATGTTAACCACCGTCAGGGCAAAAGTGGGCATGTTGTCCCATTCGTGGTCCTTGCTGTCATCTGGGGGGTCGGATACTGGCAGCCTAGACAACCCATCTGCGTCTAGGTGTGTAGCGCCTTTCTTGTGCTTGACCACGAAGTTATATTCATACAGGCGGAATATTAACCTATTGAACCGCGAATTTGGGTTTTTGAATTTGTCCCAAAAAAGCAGGCTCGCGTGGTCAGTCACTACCGTGAACTGGATACCATAGAGGTATACCCGAAAATAGTTCACTCCCCATGAAAATGCCAGCTTTTCCCGCTCTGTGGCAGAGTATCTAGTCTCGACGGCCGTTAGTTTCCTGCTAGCATAAGCTATGGGCCGTATGCGCCCTTCTGCATCTTCCTGCAATAGGGCCGCCCCCAGCCCGTACTGGCTGGCATCCACGTGTAAAAAGGTGGGCCTATCACTATGGAAGTGTTGCAGTAATGGTGGTGAGGTCAATAGTTGCTTCAGTGTGTTGAAGGCATCGATGTGTTCCTGTTTAATGCTGAAGGGCGTTTTCTCACGTGTGAGTTCGGTTAGGGGGTGGGCGATGTGCGCAAACCTGTGGATATATTTTCTGTAATACGAGGCCAGTCCAATGAAACTGCGCAATTGCTTCAAATTTGTGGGCATTGGGATGCCCGTTATTGCGTCAGTCTTCGCTGGGTCGGGAATAATGCCCTCTCTGTTTACAATATGGCCCAATATGTTAATCTGCTGTCTGGCAAATTGACATTTCGCAGGTTTAAGCCTTAATTTGGCCTCTCTAATCCTTGCGGAAGCCTCCTCCAAATGTACGAGATGCTCGTCAAAGGTGTTGGAGAAGACCGTTATGTCGTCCACGTAGACCAATACGGAACGCCATTTTAGCCCTGAAAATGTTTTATCCACTAGCTTTTGGAAAGTTTGGCTGGCGTTACGGAAGCCCATTGGTAACCTTGTATAGGTATATAGACCGTTCTCTGTAACGAACGCCAGCTTGTGCCTATCCGGTTCATAGACGGGGATTGAATAGAATCCACTATAACAATCCATCGAACTGAACCAGCTAGCCCCGCCGAGGGCATCCAAGTAGGTGTCGGCCCTTGGTAGTGGATAACTGTCATTTTCGACTAACTTATTGAGCCTGCGGTAATCAGTACAGAACCTGTGGGAACCGTCCCGTTTCTTGGTCAGCAAGACCGGAGCACTGTAGTTTGAAATTACCGGGACGATGACCCCCGCCTCGAGCATCTCTGTGATCTGAGTGTCGATGGCGTGTCTCTCCTTCTGACTCACCCTGAAGGGAGGCTGGTGTACTGGCCGGTCACTGGTGAGTGTGACGTGGTGTTCGATAAGGTCTGTCACTGCGAGAGCCTTCATCGAATGGGCAAAGATATCCCTATTGGCCTCCAGGAGCTCCGTGAGCCTTTTATTTTGCTCCGGTGTCAGGTCCTGTCTGTGATTCTGATTGGCCGCCTTATCTGTGTGTGTGTTGGCTGATTGTGTGCAGTGTAGAGGCCTGGTGCTAGTGAATTTCTCGCTCCGCTCGAATCCCATCTGTGTTTCTGGTGTATATCATGGGATGTGTGGTGAGCCTCTGGTCATGCTTTAAAAGCATCTTACCGCTAGCAAAATTTATGCTAGCTTCATACTTAGCGAGGAAATCCATGCCAATTATGGCTGACGCAGAAAGATGTTCTATAACGAACATGGGGTGTGTTGTGGCAAAATGGTCTAGCCTGAGATGTATGTTTGCCACCCCCGTGTTTTCTAGCGTCTGAGCATTGGCCGCTACCAGCCGGATGTCACCCGTGACACCGTATATTTGCCCTTCGGTAACGTGTTTTCTGTTTACACAACTTACCGCTGCCCCAGTGTCAATTAGGGCCTGCACCCTGTGGCCATTTATGCTGGCGTGTATCGTGAGTGCCGATACCTGGAGTCCCTTGCCCTGCAAAGATGTGTTATATAGGGTATGTGTTGTTGTTGTTGTTGTTGCTAGCGTAATGTCTGGGCTGGGAAGGCATGGAGCTGGCCGCTTATCGTACCTGGCACGCTTGGCCTCTCGGCTTACCTCCTGTCTCGAGTACTTTGCCTCGGTCAGCGAAGTGCGTCCACTGAGTACATTGCCTGCTCTCTTAACTGCCCGCGCTGTGAAAATAGAGGGCTTCTGGCGAACGTTTAATGTATTGACCGTTCCCAGCTTTTGTGTAGGTGTGTTGCTGTTTTCTCCCTCCTGGGAAGGTGTGTCTGCAAATGTGACTCTACGTTTGCATTTGTTACCCCGTTTTTTGTTCCAGGCGGTCGCGAGTTCGACTCCTGTTGCTGGCTTCCCTATGCCGAGTGAGCTCGCGCCCTGCGCCTGTGTGGGGTCACTTCCCGCCCCGTGTGGTGGTGTAGGGGGTATGGTTTCCTGTTTGGAGGGTGTGGGTTTTCCTCCGTCTTGTTCGTGCGTGATTGTGAGGGGCGTATAGTGTCCCGCCCTAGGGTTCCCTGTAAACAGTATGTGTAGGTCCCTGTCAAATCCCACAGGTAAATAGCGGGGGAGAGTGCACATCAGTGTATACATGTATGCTTAATCTAAGCACCTTGCTGAGAGCGGTCACCTCTACGGCGCTGGCATAGGTACCGTCCCTACCCATGTATTTTTGGTAGTCCGCCCCGGTCTGGAATGGGTTTTCCCGCTCGTCCGATACAAAATCCCGGTACTCTTTCCAGTTGGCCAGGCAGTTGCCGTCTCCTTGTACGGGGTGTGTCTGGAAACGGCCCGGGGGCGGATCGTCAGCCTTGGCTTTAGCTGGCGGTTTCTTCCCCTTGCTCTTGCGAGTTTGTTTAGGGGAAGGGCCTCTCTGGTGTTGTGTTAGGGGAGGAACCTCAGCCGCTTTATCAGCTGGCCGAACCTCCCCGTCTAAGCGTTTTTTGGAAACGTGGGCGTTCGTCTCCCTGTACTGTATGTACGCCCCCCCCCCCCCTCGGAGTGGCTGCGCCAACTCCCCGCTTGCGGTGTGTAGCTAGATGTGGGGAGTATTGCCCCCCTGTCTGCCCAGCGGGGTGCCTCATCCCTAAACTCCCTCGGGTGTTCGTCGGGGAGGGGATAGTGTTCCGGGACCTTTGTAGGTGTGTTTCTAGTTTCCCGTCTTTTTATGGGTCTTTTGTCTGGCGGTTATTGCCCGGTGGTTCGTTTTCCTGTCTCCGCCAGGGTGGGGTGTTTGTTTGCTGCTGCGGGGGCGGGTTTTCCCGGCGATTCCCCTTTTCCCTGTACTGGGAGGGTGCATACCCCTGTCTGCCTGGGGGTGGGTTCTCCCGGTATTCCCCGTTTCCCCTATGTTGTGGGGATGCATACTCTTGCCTGCGTGGGGGCGGGTTCTCCCGATAGTCCCCATTTCCCCTATATTGCGGGGCTGCATAGCCTTGCCTGCGCGGGGTCGGGTTCTCCCGATATTCCCCGTTTCCCCTATATTGCGGGGCTGCATAGCCTTGCCTGCTTGGGGGTGAGTTTTCCCGATACTCCCTATCTGCCCTGTATTGCGGGGCGGCATAGCCCTGTCTGCTAGGTGGCGGGCTGCTTCGCCGGGGAATGGTGTGTTCGTACTCTTCGGGGTAGTATTCCGGTGTGTACGGGGATGGTGGTCGCCGTGAGGGGTATGTTTGTTCTACGCCCGCATATGATACCGGTGAGTACCGCGGACGGTAGTGTGGCCTGTCCTGTGTGTGTGGTGTTGTTGGCCGCTGTAGAGGGTAGTAAATTTCCTCCCTCCCGTAGTGTCTCCTCTCCGTGTACCCCCTGTCCCTTTCAGGATAATAGCGCTCTTCTGTGTCTGTTTGTTCATCCCTAGGAGGTCTACCGCCTGCTTGGATGGCAGCTATCGTTAACTTTTCCATCCTGTCCACTAATTCATCCATCTTCTGACTAGTGTCGTCCTTTTGTGGATGAAAGTGCTGATTCACGGCTTTCTCCGTAGCTTTTTCCGTGATCTTTTTTCCTGCCTCCATTATCTTTATGTTATTCAGCATGTGTTGGACCGTGGGGTTGTTCATAATGCACAACTTGTCCACGATGGATGGTCTGAGGCCCTGCATTAGCAGCTTAACTTTCTGCTTATTTGTCATAGCTGCGTTAAATTTATCGCACATTAGCAACTTTGCGTTGACGTACGACTGGGCGCTTTCTTTAGGTCCCTGTGACCTCTGTCGAATTTGGTCATACAGGTCCTCATCATCTGGTATGAGCTGGAATTCCCTTATCAACAATAAAGTGATTTCCTCCCATGTGGCATCTTCTAGGGTGTCCTCATGGAGCTCATACCATGTCATGGCCGCCTTTGTGAGGTATGCAGGGAGGAGCCGTTTTCTGACTTCATCGCTCCAGCCATTGATCCGAGCCGTTCTATTGAAGGCTTTGAGGTATTCCTCGGGATCCTGGCCTTCCCCCGTGAACTTTGTGGGGTGGATCATGGGATATTCTGCGTGTCTGTTCATTTCTTGTTCGTCTGTCACTCGTTGGCCGTGTAAAGGTTCTAAACCGTTTACGGTATCGCGTGACAAGGTGTTTGTGTTGTTTTGAGGGGAATTAGCCTCACTCCCCGTGTACGACACTTGTGTTACGTTACCAGGTGGCTCGTCACCTGATATATCGGTACTGATTGATGGTGTTTTGTCGTACTGTGTGGATTTGACTACGTCTACAGTCCTGTCTAAATCCTGTTTCACCGTTTCCAAAATAGTGTGTATGTCTAGGACTGCCTCTGTCGTGTGATTGTCTGATTTAACAGTGTTTGTATCTAGTAACTGTGTGATGCGCTCGAGCAGATTATCAGTTTTCTGCTCTGTGATTTGCAGTTGCTGCAACAATAGGGGTGGAGTGTTGGCAGGCAATCTACTTCACTAGCGCTGGATATTGGTGACTCTTGTCTGTGTTCACTGGCCTGGGATCGTGTAAAATGTGTGACTTGTGCTGCCGCTGCAGGGTGTTGAGCGCGGATCTCTGATGCCTTGAATTCGAGTTCCCTAAAAAGTTGTACTGCAGTCTGGTCAGTTATCAAGTCACTGTTCTTAATTTTTAACTTCGGCAGGAGTGGAGTTGTACTAGCCGACAAATGGTGCGCAAAGTCTCTTAGTGTGGTTCTAAACGTGGTCATTTAATTTCCACCGATCTTGCACTATGGGGAGGGTGGGGGTGGGTGTAGTAATACAAATCTCCGTGTGATAAAGAAAAAGTGTGGGACGTAATGTGGGAGAAAAAAAATTTAGTCTCGCTTGGCTGTGTGCGGTACGGGTCGTTTCTACCACGAGGGCTCGTTGTATGAGTCCTACCCTTATTGTGCGTGGTAGCAGCGCCTCCACCAATATGTTTTAGATCCCTTAGTTGGGGGTAGTTAGGGATAAAACACTTGTGTTACTGTGATGACTTGGAAAGTAGTTCCTAGGTGAGGGTAGCTTCCCGTAGCAGGGAGATCTTACCAGTGTAGAGTGTTGTTCAGGGGTGTTCCTGCAAAGATGCAAGTGTTGATTAGGGGATGGACCTCTAAACGCAGGCTACTGTACCGGCCTGCCAGCTGGACGGTGTGGGTAATACAATAGGCGTGCTGATGTCAGCGGCTCGACGTTACGTAGTCGGGTCGCGTGCGGGAAACACAATGCAGTCTGACAAAGCAGTTACTGGCTACTATGGTCACGGTCAATCGTGACGAAGGTCAGGAAGGGTATGAGGATGTAAAGAGGCGTGTAATTGACGATACAAGTGTAGTTTACTGACCATGTGTTTATTGGTCAGTGAGTGTGAATTTGTAAGTCCCTCTTGGGGGAATGTAAGTAATTATACAAGTAGAGTGTACAAAATTATGAGTGGGTGTTTCACAAAGTAAAGGATTCTGAGCACTTGCTGAGTCTCACCTGATGATGCAACTGGAGCAGATGTCGGCTAGGGCCTTCGGCGACGCACACTGTATAACAGATAATGGCTCCATTTAGGACTCCACTTCTTATAGTTCTCGGCGTTGCGTGGTCAGCATTCCGCCGACGTAGCTGCCCCATTCAGTTGTTGTGTAGATGTTTATGTATGTGTCGCAAGTAGTTGGCTAACCTCCCAAGCTGGGTGGCCGCCTCTTGCTGTGTAAAGGTAATGTTCTGGTCTTATGATGTTGCCAGTTAGGGTGTTTTTAGTGAAAGATGGGGGGTGGCTTTCAGGGGGTACAGCCCCCCGGGCCTGTACACTCTCCTCCATAGACATGAAAAGCCGCGGCCATCATCACCTAGTAGTTCTTCTGCCAAAGCTAGTTCTGAAACTTTGCCGGAAAATGCTCAATCCTTTTCTCAGAGCTCTGTCTCGTTCAGTGAAACTCAAGTTCTATTGTCCACTATTCATGTCCTAGTGAGGAATGTTCACGGAAAATGGGTTGCTGTAAGAGGATTTTAGACAATGCTGCGACCAATAACTTCATTAGTGAATCATTAGTCCGCAAGTTAGGTTTACAAATATGCCCTACTTCTATAGAAGTTACAGGAATTAATGGCTCTAAGTCACAATCTTTGAGTTATGCTAAAGTTGATCTAAAAGATTCTAATAACCTCGGCACTCATTTAAAATTGGATTTCTTAATTATAAATTCTATAGGTAATGACACCCCCATTACTTCCTTTCCAGTTCATAGTTGGAATATTCCGCATCGTCTGCAACTTGCTGATCCAAACGTTAACAGAGCTTCATCTGTTGAAATTATTTTAAGCGCCAGCATCTTCTGGCAATGTTTACATTCAGAAAGAGTTAAAGTAGCTCCTGTTTTTTTTTTTTTTTTTTTTTTCTCTTCGTAAAACCGATTTTGGATGGATCGCCACTGGCCAAATATACCGCAATCCTGTTCAACAGAAATCTCATTGTTATTTTGCTGGCACTGATTTGAATCAAGAATTAACTAAATTCTGGGTCATTGAAGATATTGAAGCTATCTCATTTCCTTCTTTTAATAATGAGATCTGTGATACATTGTACAAAGAAACTACTGTTCGCACTAATGAAGGCAGATTTGTGATAACTCTCCCTCGCATTTCTAACCCCTCCGTTATTACAGACTCGTAGCATAGGGCTCTCAAAGCTCTATTCACAATTGAAAATCGCTTTAAGAAGGAACTTTTCTTAAAGGCTCAGTGTACTTCTTTCATGGAAGAGTACGAGTCATCGAATCACATGGAAGTGGTTCCCGAATCTGAAGAAATTAATAATTCTCCTAAAGAAATAGTTTACCTTAATCATCATCCGGTATGGAAGAATTCTTCCACCCGAGAAAAGATAAGAGTGGTTTTTAATGGTTCATCTCCAGAAGCTAATGGCGTTTCTCTTAATGACACTCTGCATTCTGGTCCTGCTACTCAAACAGATCTTACGTCAGTCTTACTTAATTTTCGTATTTTCCCCATTGCTGTCCTTGCTGACATTAAACAAATATATAGGCAAATCCTAGTAAATTCAGAACAACGTGATTTGCAAAGAATTTTGTGGAGGGATGACATTTCAAAACCTATAAAAATATTTCGTTTACGAACTGTAACATATGGCCGTAAGCCCTCTGCTTTTCTCGCAACCCGCTCTCTTCGTATGTTGGCCGAACAAGATGGTCATCTTTTTCATCCTCTAGCTTCCGAGGTATTAAAAACCGCATTCTATGTAGATGATTTTCTGAACTCTTTTCCTAACATGTCTGATGCACTTCTTGTCTGTAAAGATTTAAAATCCCTTCTTTTAGGCGGTGGGTTTACACTTCATAAGTGGAACTCGAATTCAACTGAATTCTTGCCTAACTTTTCTCAAGAAACTCCTGTTGACAAATGTGTTGCGCTTCCTACTGAGGAATCGGCCATTAAAGCCTTGGGTGTTTTTGGTCTCCGGTTTCAGACACTTTTTCTTATCAGGTACACTTATCTGAGTTGCATCCTCAAACGAAAAGGCAAGTACTATCGGAAATAGCGAAAGTTTTCGATCCCTTGCAGTACATCGCTCCTGTGGTTATTACTGCAAAAATTTTCTTGCAGAAACTCTGGTTGCTGAAAATTGGTTGGGATGAAAAGGTGCCCTCCCCCCTTTTGGACGACTGGTTGAAATATCGTAATAGTTTATTAGATTTTTCTCAAATTTATATTCCCCGTATTTTTATTGCTAATCCTTCACATCAGTATTTCGATTTACATCTATTTGCCGACAGTTCTGAAAAGGCATAGGGTTGCTGCGCCTATTTAGTAGGCCGCCCTTCAACCACTTCACCCGGATTTTCCAATTTAATTTGTTCCAAGTCAAAGGTAGCTCCGCTTAAATCCACATCTTTGCCTAGATTGGAATTATGTTCCGCTGTGATGGCTGTGGAATTAGCCAATAAATTAAAAATCAATTTAAATTTGAAATTTTCGAGCACATGGTTTTGGAGTGATTCTTCCAAAACCTTCTTCGCATTGGACCACTTTTGTCGCCAATCGTGTTTCTAAAATACAAGAGTTGTCTCATTTGGAACAATGGAAACATGTTCCAGGGAAAGATAATCCCGCTGATATAATTTCACGTGGCTGCTTGCCCAAGAAATTAATTTCTCTTAAGTTGTACTGGAACGGTCCGTCGTGGCTCAGTCAGGAATTTTCTTGTTGGCTTTGTTCATCTAATCCGCTTGACGAGGATGTTCCTGATGCTCGCATTGTTACCACTTCTCTTTTTCTATCTTCTATTGCTACTAGTCCTTTTCATCGTTACTCTTCATTCACCAAACTAATTCGGGTTGTAGCATATTTATTCCGATGGAAATTTCTTATTCTTGACCAGCCTGTGAAACCGCAACCTTTCCTTACCAATATAGAGTTGGAATTTGCTACTCGTAAAATCTTTTCTCTTATGCAACAGGAAGTATTTGCTCTTGAGTAACAGACGCTTTTAAGCGGTAAGGTCCTACCAATATCCAGTAGGTTGGCACCTCTTACTCCCTTTTTGGATCAAGATGGGTTAATAAGAGTGGGAGGCAGACTAGAAAATTCTAATCTCCCGCATGAGAAAAAACATCCCATTATTCTTCCTTCTGGGCATCCTATTACTACTCTCATCATCAAGAAATTTCGTTCCAGCACTTGCATGCAGGTACCCGCACTTTGCTTTGCTTAATTCGCGAGCAATATTGGCTCATTAATGGTGTTCATGAAGTTTCCTCAGTCGTTCGAAGATATATACCTTGTTTTAAAAGCAAAACCCCGTCCCGTCACGCAAATTATGGAAAATTTACCCTCTTTTCGTTCCGAACCTTGTAAGCCGTTTGCCCTCACGGGTATTGATTACGCAGTTCCTTATGCTTATCAAATCAATTCCCCTTTAGCTAAACTAAAGGTGTTAGGTAAACTCTACATTTCTTTATTTGTGTGTATGGTGACAGGAGCCAATCATCTTGAGTTGGTAACAAGTGCCTCTACCTGCTATTTTAGCAGCTTTTTCTAGGTTTGTGCCAGAAGGGGAGTTCCCTCCGAAGTTTTTTCAGACAACGCAATTTTTTTTGTCAGTACCTCTGATCTTTGGAAAACCGCGTTAACCTCTCCTTTTGCTAAAGAACAGTTTGCTAATTTCTCTTTTGCTAAGGGATTTAAATGGCATTTCACCACCACCACCCCACCCCCATTTTGGAGGACGTTGGGAATCTTGCATAAAGCTCACAAAGAGACAGCTGAAGAAAACTCTTGGTTCAGCTATCCTTTCCTATGAAGAATTCAATTCACTCGTTATTATGATTGAGGGTATTGTAAATTCTAGGCCGCTTACGCTTTTGTCCAACGATCCTAGAGATCCTCTTTCTTTAACACCTAGTCATTTTTAATTGGCTGTTCTTTAGCCTCCACGCCTCCTTTGCTGGCTCGGCGCTGCAATCTTGCTTTAACTGTTTTTTGGAGAAAATTAGAATCTCTACGTAATTCTTTTTGGCGTCGATGGAAGCTGGAATATCTCAGCTCTCTCAACAGAAGGGAGAAGTGGCGGCTTTCCCAGCCTGATATACGACTGGGAGACATGGTTCTCTTACGAGATCCAAGCCCCCCTCTCGTCTGGAATATCGGTAGAGTTATGCATTGCCATTTAGGCCGTGATAACCATGTTAGAGTTGTAGATGTTCTCACTAGTAAGGGTCTGTTTTCTAGACCAATTTCTATGATTGCCATTTTGCCTATTGAGGCTTAGTGTTGACCCTTTTTATTGCTGTTCAGGTATTTTGGACTGATTCTTAGATTGTGTTTCTTCGGGGGTCTCGGAGTATGATCACTTTCGTGATGTTTAACTTCTCTATATGTTCTGTTATTTAACTGCTTCATTTGCCCGTCATTGCTTATGTTTTCCGAGACCACTGAAGGAGCCATATTTATTTACTTATTCATTTCTGTTAATATTATATTGTCTATCACTAGTGTTCTCTCTATATATATCTAAGACTCTTACCTCAGCGTGTTTAAGGTCATGCGCCTCCAGCATACGCTCACTTACTGAAAGGGGTGTCGCCTTGCTTGCTGCCTTCCTGCCTGACTGACGTCACAACTACGCCCTGGTCAATCATCGCCCGCCAGCCTGTAAGCTTCCAGATGCTTCTCTGGTGCCATTATTTATGTGGCGGCGTTTTGCTCCCCATCGGCATTCCTTCTTCAACTTTCTACGGCCTTCTTCATCGGCATTCTTCATTCTGCGATCGGCACTCGTGCCTTCCGCCCTTCTCCGGGGCATTCTAAGCTTCAGGCCCAAGCTACATTTCATGGTTGAAACTACCATGCAACGCAACAGCAGGGAACTTCTGCACTGAGAAAGTGCATTCTGCACTTCACTCCAACCGCAAGAAGCTGCGCCAAATCGCAGTTATTAAATGCCATGTTATTTGGCATTCGAGAAATAACATCAAACCTAAGGATGTTAAACAATGCACAACGCTGGTGAAGAAGAAGATCGCCTTAGCGAGGTTATTTTCCTGATGCTGGACATCCCAAATTTTACTGCTCAAAAATCAAGTGTTGGCCACGGCAGTCTCCGTCAGTATGCTTTCTAGTCATCGCCACCAAAGATAAGTTTGTGCTTTTTTATTATTGTTTTAATAATCTTCGTTTTAAGTGTTTTTGCTAGCAAGTGCAATAATATATTAAACTTGTGTGTGCATCAAGCAGAATGAACTTTTGTCTATTAGCACATGGTTGTGCCAACCTAATTGAAATTAATGAACATTTTCAATTGCCCCAGGCGGGCCAATATAATTAATTTTTAATTAAATCTTATTTATTAATGTGTTCGCACGTTTCACCATATAAATAAAAATATTGTATTTACTCTCAATGTTCAGTAAGGCAGTGAAAGAACCAGGCCACATTTCCTCAGCCCAATCCTTTCAGTCTAAGCTTCTCTTAAAGAAGTTATTTTGTCCAGGCCTTAAGCCTGATGCTGTTCTCCCGTTTATGTTGATGAACTTGGGCTGTTCTTCACATAACCAACTGTGATGTCTGTATTAGTGTGTGTAACATAACTGGTAAAATGTATTACCAACATTTACAATTCATACATACGATTATTGATACATATTTTGAACACATGATACATATTACATCACAATGAAGAGAAGAGATAGGTTGGTAGGGTGTATACTAAGACACCCAGTAATAGCAAAGTTAGTTATGGAAGGAAGGGTCAAGGATAAGAACTGTAAGGGTAGACCAAAGACTCAAATGCACACAGAGGCTTCAGACTCATTCTGAAATTCCAAATTGAAATATCAAACTCCCACAGCCTACAAAAACAAATCCTATGAACCTTGGGTGCATGAAAAAAGAATACAGTCAATGTTTTTTTTATAAAAATCTAGGTTAAAATAAAGAGATACACATACAATTTTAAATTTTAAGGTTTATTTAAGAGTTTGTACATTTCATATCATTACATATTTACATTGAGCATTGCTTGCCTTCCTATAGAGAGCATTTTGAAATACAATACCGTATCTTCAATTTAGTATTTTTATCAGAACAATTCCCAGTCAGTAAAGATCAGTCATATTAATTGTACGAAATTACATAGACTATTCATTATAAAATCAAAATGTTCTCGAAAGAGAACGTTTATTGTCCGTTGAGCCATTATATATTATATCAACACAAAATGTGATTTAAAAAACTGTCCGGAATCACTCAACAATATGCTAGCGTTTCGCCCCAGTGTACCAATTGGGCTCTTCAGTTGGTAAAGATACACCTACCAAGACGCATAGCTGGCATACACTGAGAAGGCCATTGCAAGACGTTTCGCTACATGTGTAACTACGTTGATTTTATGTTGATTTTATTCAATGCCAAGGTAAGGATTTTATTACTTTGGAATGGGGTTTTGACTCCCGTGGTGCACTGGCTTGTAGCGAAACGTCTTGCAATGGCCTTCTCAGTGTGTGCCAGCTATACGTCTTGGTAGGCGTACCTTTACCAACTGGAGAGCCCAATTGGTACACTGGGACGAAACGCTAGCATATTGTTGAGTTATGCCGGACATTTTTTTAATCACATTTTGTGTTAATATAATATATTCATTATAGGAAATTATTAGATCCATGAATATAGAATGCACTGGGAGGGATCTCAACAACAATAACTGGATGTAAATCTCTCTCTGTGCACAACAATGAAAGTCCAATGACAAGTTTTGTGAAATAACACTCCCTCCCTGTTGAGTACCGGTATAGGCATGTGTTCATGAACATTTAATGAGCGATAGAGTCAATTAACTATGTAGGTGAAGTTGATCAGTTCGATGAGCAATAAAGAGAGCCACAGACAATTTAATAACAATAATTTTGGTTTTATGTCTCTGTTAATCACTGCAGATTTAGAGAGCAAATAATTCACTGCATTATGTTGTTCATTCTGAAAAGTGCGTTCAAAACGAACATTCAAGCAACAATATCATGTTGCATCTGGAGGTTTTAACCAATACACAAAGTATTTATCAAAAGATATCTCTGATACTAGGCATATATTCAATATAGGAAATCCTTAGATCCAAGAACATTAAAATAAAATTCACTCTTTTGCAACAACTAGGTAGATATTAATTTCTTATACTAAGATGATGATGATGATGCTGATGCTGGCATGTAGCCTCTGAGGAAGCCTGGGGTTGACGCCCATGGGTGATGAGAGTGAAATGCATAATGGATGTCACAAACACTAGTTTCCGATCCAGGAGGATTAACCGTAGGAGATAAAAATCCCCATAAACTGGATGGAAATTGAACCTGGGCCCTTCAGGCCAAAGCAAACAAATTAAATATTAGGCCAGACTGTCCTACAGTTGAAGAGAGGTGAAGTGGACTACACATTAGGGACATCTTTGGTTGTTAATCCCAATTACAATAGGATCTGACTTGATGGCTTAATTTCAGATTTAATAATGCTGTGATCAATTTAGCAGCTTCATGGAGAAGTGGATAGGATGCTAGCCTGTGGTCCAATATTTACAGGCAGGTTGTGAGATTTTAATTGGGACCGTTAATTCTCCCGACTTGTGGACTGCCTATAGGTGTCAACTTGAAAGACCTCTACCAGGTCTCTCCAGAGGCCATGCATCATTATTATTTAACTTAGCAAGCTGGCCTACCCAAGACAGACTCAGCAAATTGTGCCAAGTGGCGAGCCAAATGTAACAGACCCTGCTACACAGGATGAATGCTGAGACATAAAAGAAGACCTAATGGATTGGTCATGACCAGATACCAGGGTGCCGACTAGGTGGCCATCAAAATAACTAAATGCAGTGATCATAAAATTTATTTGGGCAAGGCCTGCTCTAATGTTTCTACCGTTTTCCATTCCCGCAATGAACATTCGACTGTCTGCTAATGTACCTGAACTAGGCTTGTGCATTGAAATTTTAGACAAATACTAGACACAATGTATTTGTACATCTTAGTGCCATTTCAACAAAGACTGCTGCTTGGCAGCAACAGCAACAGTGCATAAAAGCTCTCTCCTTACCATCATTATCTGCACATTTAAATCTTACTGTTATTGCTATATGGCTGTATGAACAAATTCCGGATTCTAAAATTTATCTTACTCTCTCCACTATCTGTACAAACATAATATGAACATACCAATACTCTAGTACATTGCAGAAAACTAGAATTACCTAACAATGATAGGGCAGGAAGAGAAGGAAAGTCAGATGGAAATAGGCAAATGACAGGCAGGTGGGAATAGAGGGAGTACGGTACAATAAGTCCTGACAAGAACAAACACAATATTGTACAAAGAACAAGCACAAACTACACTGTCCGCTGTACGACCATCTTCAAGAGTGTACATTTATGCCGTCAATAACTCTTTGATGCTTTAGCCTACAGAGTGCTTGTCTCATCAGGAGGGACCCACTTAACACTCCAAACTACCTCACCGGAGGCTATAGCATCAAAGGTTTATTGTGTGTATGGCCACAAGGCCCACAGTCAGAATTTTATTTTGGGAGGGGCTTCTCCCTTGTTTTGTGACCAGCAAAGGTTGTGAGTTATGAGTGAGAGAACTTGCTCCTCAAAAGTATCCCCAAGTGTATTAACAAACCCCGTAGCGCTACGGCCCATGAAGGGCCTAGGCCTACCAAGCGACCGCTGTCCAGCCATTTGGCCTGCAGATTGTGGGATGACGCATGGTCAGCGCGTCTTTTCCTGACAGATTGCATATTTACTAGTGGAATATTCTTTCATTTATTTGTTGCTTTCTCTTTCCAAAGACACTCCTCTCACTGCTCGAATGAATTAGGGAGCTTTAGAGTGAACGAAACAAGAGTACCGTAACAAAAATTACTACGGTATGCATTTAATACTTAAAAACAAAACAGGCAAAAATCATAATAAGATAACATTCCTTAGACAATGATAACTTACTTTTTTTTAACAACTAAATACATACATTCATAATAGTAAACATTATAATTATATACATACAATATACACACATATTTATAGAAATAAGAATAATTATGATACCAACAACATATGACACAGTTATTTAAATAACTGTTGCCTGTGCAACACAATTTTTAGGATGGCAGATTAATTTATGATAGGCTACTGTTTCTATTTCAGCTAACTTACATTACTACTGCACTAGTGTAAAACCATATGGCCTAGAGTCACCTTCTGGATAGCAGGATATTTTGGAATTCACTTCAGGTAGATCTTAAGAACATTAGATGTACAAATGGTTTATACTCTGTTATGTACACTGAATGGTGATTTAGGGCATATTCCAGTTTACATGGGAACCGGACAAATATTTAAGTCCATTTATCATACATATTTGCATTCTTCTGACTTAAACAGACTGAATAACAAGATTACAGGCAAGCACTACCTTATGGAATTGAGATACCGAATTTAAGTTGATTTTTGTAGAATATTTGCCATGTTCTAGATTTTATCAATGATAAATAATCTTGAATACCCCCTAGAATGAACTTTTAAATACAGATGTATATAGTCAAGAAATATTAACTCAATGCCCTACAGCTGGTTCCTTTTCATATGCACACCTGTAATTTAAGGCTGGAATTGTAATTAGAGAACAAACTATTCATGAGGTTCGATAGGCCTGAGCCTGATATTTCTTCTTTAACACAGTACTTACTGCTTGAGGGAGAGGTCTTGAAGATAAGTTATCCAGCCTTGTCAAATGCTTATTTCTCGGACAGCTGCTGCTACGTTTATCTTGTAGTTTGGGGGGATGTGGGGGAGGGAAGTCTGTTTTGGTTTAGTGTGACCACATAGGCTTACAGCAGAGTCCATTATTATTTTGAACCCTCCTGGTTCCACAGGAGTCAAAGTCAGTAAATGATGGGTCCTGAAGTGAATGAAAGCCGCCATGTTAAATATTACTGATATTATTAATATAGTGGCTATTGTACAGTAGTTCCCTATTTATAAAAAATGTCCAAAACATTTTTCTGTTCAGTGTTGCCTTACTATAATCTATGTACACGTTTCTTTTCAGTCAGTCAACAAGTCCCGTTATGTTGGATGGTTATACTTTGATTTAAAAGCCTTGTGTCACTTTGGCATCAGAAAGCTGATCTGTACTACTCAAATATCTTTAGAAACCTGAAATAAATACCGTACATCAATGATGCAGTTACAAATTATACACTTCAAGAAATAATAATTAAAGGATGACATGTTTTGGTCTATTGGCTTTACTGGCCAGTGAATTAAAATACCGGTAACTGTTGAGTTTTGATGACATGTTTTGTTCAACATTCAAACATCTTCAGATACATTTACTTAATTTTCTTATATGTTTAGCATGTATACATACTAGATAATGAATTATTATATTTATATTATTTACAGCAGTCCTGATCGGCCATTATAAACTTGTGCTGTGCTATCCTTACTGGAGAAGATTTAAAAATGGTTACCTTTTGAAAGTACACTTGTTTATAAGAATGCATGAGAATTGAATACAAATGCAATGTCATAAAATATCGAATACACAAACTTATCTACCTATGGGAGATATTGTAGTTAAGAGAACAGGCTTTTGTCAGAAGACCAATTGCTAACGGTATTGGAGTACCAGTAGATATGAAGCATGTTTTTTTAATTACCGTACCGTTTTTAAATTTGGCCAGTGTAGCGCTGCAGTCGTTCAGTGCATGTACGCTCCGATTGTACACCTATTCGCTAACCATACATGTCATTATGGAAGCATTTGTCGGCATTTACGTTTGTTTGTGTATATTGAACATGCCTCTGATAATTAACGGTCCTGCCGAGTGTGAAGTAGGCCTATGCGTTGTGATTTGTTTTTGAAATGCAAAAGACATGAAAATGGTTGAAATTCATCGGCAGATTAGTGAAGTAGATGGAAAACATACTATGAGTGAAGGAATGGTAAGAAAATGGGTTAGAACATTTAAAGAAGGCTATACTAATGTCCATGACGAGGAGTGTGATGGGCAATCATCTGTCACGATGAAGACTTGATGCAGAAAGTTGATGCAAAGGTCGAGAAAACAGACATTATACGATTTTGTCATTTATGAGTTTCCTGAAATTTTCAGGAGTGATCTTTATGAAATTGTGGCAGGACGCTTAAATTATCGGAAGTTGTGCTCACACTGGGTACCGAAGATGCTGACAGAGGTGCACAAATCGAAGCATGTAGGCAGTGCTTTGACTTTTCTTAAATGGTGATTGTGATGGTGATGAGTTTCTAATCCAAATTGTCGTTGGCGATGAAACATGGGTGGCTTATATTATGCCCTATTTTTTTTTTATTTTATGATTTATTTATTTGTTGGTTTTTTGTTTCAAAAAGAAAAATATTGGATAAATTTTCCGCCTAGTCACTACTTTAATTTACAATTTCAAACCAACTTCAGGTTCATGTTTCAAGGCTCATTCATGGCCCCTTCATCAGCCTGTCGAATTTGATGAGTGAACATCCAAAATATATCGACAATATGACACAAAACATATCATCAAAGAAAACATTTAAAAATTTGAAACATGTTAAAAATATTACAATTTGCATGCATTGATGTGGTAATATTGAATGATGATATAATGTGCTAAAATGTTGTTCGATAAATGATGTATCTCATTCCATTTGAATGAATTGCGCTGCGGATCCTCGTGTTAAAGTTCCATTAAAACTTGGCCGTTACACATGTCAACTTGGTTATTTTGACCTAAAGCATTCAGGGGCGGCTCCAGTCCTACACAAGGGGTAGAAAAATATGAAAATATTGGTATTTACATAACATGATAGCAGAGCAGTCTACTTGCTCATTTCTCACCTAAGATTCAATTTCTGATGTATACATAGGGCCTACACTAATCTTATTGTCAACATTTCACATTGGGACTTACCGATAATAAGTATATACGACAAGAAAATATATAATAGAAACTTTTTCAGCACTCAACCATTCGCTCACGAATAGCCTACAACACAAACTCAATGTTTGACTCTTTAACACCTTGTCACTCACTAAAAATAACCACAAATCGTTAACAAGAACTGAAGATAGCCTACAGACAGAAATTCGCGTGATTTCATCCAGGCCTGACAGGTGCAGATGATTTATCAACCATACATTTTTAGCTACCGAGATTAATCCATGAAGCCTTAACATGTACGGTAGTCATGGTCGTACATTTTTTCTTTTTTATTCATTCGTTTAGTTATTCACTTTACCGGATAAGGAATTAATAAATACATATTATTTTCACTACTTATTAGGGCAAGTTTAGATTTCAATGTTGGTCGCAGAACCCCTTTTAGAGAAATCTAGAATTAATATTCTTTGTGTGAGAGCGATTGGTTGTCAGTTTGTGTTAACGGACCCCCACCCCACCAATAACCAATGAGTCAAATTACTTCCAGCCAATCAGGCCATTGGTCCACACCCTCTTCCTCCCTTTGTGATAGCGTGTGACCTCTCTGGTAGGCTGGCAATGCTTGGCGAAGGTACGGTATTTGATGCCGGTATTAAACGTAGGTGTTCGAAATTATTCTTTCAGGACTATGAATTATTTATTTTCTCTTAGAGGGCAGTGCCATGGCACGGTGGCACTATGCCTAGAACCGCCCCTGACAGCATTAATGAACTGTTCTCAACCAGACTAAGCTTCTACAACATGTATTACGTCAACAAGAACATCCAGCTATAATATATAATTTGTCATGTGAAAACAATTCATGCTCACATTCCCCTTTCGGTTAAATTTACTTCATTTTTTATAATCTGCACATTATATCATCCAATTTATATTACATTCTGAGACTGCTAAGTACAAAATAACAGAGTGTTAAAAATACCGGTACCTTACTTAATGTTTTCTAATGCCAAAGTGACGCATGGCTTGTAACTCAAAGAATGTAGCCTATATCATTTTGTGAATGAAATTATTTTTAATAACTGAACCTTATTAGTGCAAGTTGTGCACAATGAGTGTAGGTCAACAGTTCAAATCCTGGTGAGTTATTTTTGTTAAATTTTGCCCTTCAAAGTTTGTCAGGTACTCTTTTGTTAAATCCTACATATGTATTTTCACATCTTCTTCAAAATTACCATCAGCACCAAAGGGAGGCTCTTTACAAGCAGGCTCAATGCATGACACAGGCAACAGGACCAGACTAGGAGTTGCTAATCCTTCAGCTGTTGTAAACATTGATCGAGGCTAACAGGTGAGGGATGACTTGAGCCACTGGAAACAGAAGAAAAGGGCTGTAAGTAATTGTGCTACACCCGATCAAAGAATGATCTCAGTCAGTCAGTTTGTTTGTTCGTTAGTTTGCAATTGAGGAAACATAATCCCTGGTGAAAGATAACAACCAAACTACAATTTAAAATAAATGCACTAGGATAATGAAAAAAGTTAAATTTTTTTAGAAACACACAATATCAGTAATTTAAAAAATGATATAATACTAATATGCATAAACACACTGTTACACACTGTGGCTCAGGACAGGGAGGCATGGAGAGATGCATCAAACCAGTCAAAAGACTGAAGACTCAAACAACAACAACACACTAATATAAACACTGTCTGACTAGCTTCTTGGAGCCCTCCAAACATTTATAGAAATTTGGAGGCAAAAAACCTGGTGAGTTACTTTTGTTAAATTTTGCCCTTCAAAGTTTGTCAGGTACTTTTAGTTAAATCCTACATATGTATTTTCACATCTTCTTCAAAATTACTATCAGCACCAAAGGAAGGTTCTTTACAACCAGGCTCAATGCTTGACACAGGTAACAGGCCGAAAACGCCCTGTGGTAAACAGTTCCATTCTATTTCTCCTCTCCCCTCGAAGGAATACTTGCCCCAGTTTCTATTCCATTGACTTAAACTATACAACAATGATCAAATCAGTCCCCTATATATCCCAACCATTCCCAATCGTCCATGAATATCTTCCCTTGCATTCTCCCTTGCAAACTAAAACATATCCCATACTCTTGCTCTAGAACATATGTTTTAATCTCTTTAGGTACTGTGCACATTTCTCAGAATGCAACAGACAGAGAAAAGATAAGATTTAATTCAATTAATTCCAAAGAACCATAGGCTCTTACAGTGGAATTGTACAGTAATATGTGTTTACACACCAAGGAAGAAAAGTCTGAAGGTATCATTTGATGAATAAGAACATATTAGTAAAGTTGATACCATATATAAGATTATTGAGACCAAGGTCCCTCAAAATGATAACCATTTAGGATTTTAAGCTTTAGGATAACTTATTTGATGCATTAAGATGCTTAGAATTTTTCGCACAATATATCCATAGCTTTCCACGGTGGGTGAGTGGATAGCGTGTCGGTCTACTAACCCCAAGATTGCAGGTTCGCCCCCGACCGTGGTAAGTGATTTTTGAAAGGCGGCAAAAATACGATACGCATGTCATACGATGTTGGCATGTCAAAGAACCCATTTGAATTCAGTAGGCTGAGTCAAGACCGACTACAATAAATCAGACCGTAATGCCACTATCGATACCGTAGAAAATGGCGGAAATCTTAGGGGATTGTTTACATTTGGTCAACCAACATTTAAGTGGGTCTGCTGCGAGAATTTCGTTCAAATGTCGCATATTTCAAGTGATTTCGAGCTGTTATATATTGTAATAGTGTACCTTAAGTAGTGAAGTGCACGGTGAATAATTATAAATGCCGAAGATACGTAATGTGAGAAGCATTGGCTGTTTATTGTCATTACTGTGTACCTGCCTGTAAATTTAATACTGCTGAAGATACTTCAACTTTTAAATTTCCTAAAGACAAATCTTTGAAAGAGAAGTGGATGAGAAATATTCACCGGGATCATTTTCGAAGTTAAAACAGTTGTATTTGTTAACTTAAACATTTCGAACCTAAATTTGTGGTTATGAAAATTGCCATACTAACCCCTGATACCATTTCGACAATTTTCCCAAATCAACCGTCCTACACAACTCCTGTTTGTTAAAGTAGATGATGGTAGTTTTAATGACATACCAGCAGTGACAGTGTCTTCTAAAGTGTCAAGTTCTTTAAGTGTAAATATACTCTATAAGAATCATGAATCAATAATCTTTGTGTGCTTGTGGGAAAATTCAAGTGGGTACTGTAATCTGATGGAAGCAGTGATTTTAAATGCAACAGGTATGTAAATAGAATTATGCTCCTGTTAGTATCACAAGCTAGGGGGCCTGGGTAGTTATCCCCAGATTAGGTTTGTTTTTGTATATTCATTTATGTCTGTTACTAGGTTAGGTAGGCCTACTGCCTGGCCGAAAATTACTGTTAGTAGGCTACCACAAGCAAGGGGGACTGGGGCGTTAGTCGCTGGTTAGGTTTGTTTTTGTATTAAAAACATTAATAAGATAGAATGTATGTCCGTTGGAATTCTATACACATCGAATTTGAAGAATGACAAGTTGATAATACAGTAAATTTTCATTTTAAAGAGTTTGTAACATCAATTGTGTGTTATTGGCAAATGCTATTTGAAATAAAGTACTAATGAGAGTACCTATGCGCCATCTGTTGGAGTTAGTTCAGGATGTCCCGATACAGATAGAAGCGAGTGCGATCTCACAGCTCTCTACGCTCAAAACAAACAACCTACGGCCGTGTTTACCTATACTTAGGGTTGGCAATATCTTATTTGTCAAATAAGCCACGCCCACTGGCCGACACAACTGAAATTTCACTATATAGGCCTAAGTCGTGTTATAAATTGGGATGGTGGGTGGGTTATAGACAGCGGAGGAGACTACATCTATTAGCAGATCACTGTTGTTAAAAAAAGGCAGTCATCGGAACGCGTTAGGCTGTAACCATTGTCAAAAACCATTGTTCTGGATGCGTTAAGCTGTAACCATTGTAAAAAAAAACATTGGATTGGACAAATTGAAGGCTGCGGCTTTGATTGCGCGCAGCTATCGGGGCAGATTGATACAAAACCATTGATCTGGACGCGTTAGGCTGTAACCATTGGATTGGACAAAACGTAGGTTAGAATGGTCGGGTGTTGGTGCGGCTAGTACCGTAATGGTGAGGTTGGCAGTACTGTTCTGACGATGGTTGATGTGAATAATGGCATCCACAGCTGGAAATTCACCTATAGCCTATAATAATAAGGGATTTATTGCAGTCAATGCCCATGCATATAATGAATAAAATCTAAAATCATACAGTAAACTAATTGTTATTCCCTAGGAATATCAAAGATTCATGTCTTAATGTGCATAATATAGCGTGGTATCTTCCACATTGTTCTCCACAGCGCTCACACAAACATTCGTCACACGGATGATGGAACTTTTTGGTGCGACACATTTTATAAGGAGGAGAGTTTGACGTATACGAACAAAAGGATGATGTACATACGTACGACGAGATAAGTTACAAGTAAAAGAGGTACTTTTGAACATTTAGGCGAACGGTAAACTAAACTGAACTTACGCCGAAATACATATTTCAAAATATCATAGTAATTTGATACTTAAAATGTCTAGGAATATATGCCAACATTAAATATTATATTGCAGCCTGATTGTTCATCATTTTATCCTTAGATCAAAGGCAGCATACACAATAACTAAGTTATAGGCCTACTGGCAAAAAATACAAGTCGTACATACATTAAAATAAAATTAAAATAAGGTTAGGCTGGTAATGACTAACAATAAAGAAGAAAAAGTATGTTAATTGGTATTCAACATTCATATGTGTGTGAATATGCATAAGCCTACAACTAAACAATTAAATAGATGCTTAGTGAACAAAAATACATAGCCTGCTTTATTTATACAAAACAACCACATGTTCAATATTCTTCAAAGCAATGGGGCATGGTGGCGCAGTGGTCAAGCTATTCACCTCTCACCAAGGTGGACCACGTTTGATTCACGGTCATTGCAAGTGAGATTTTCGAAGTGAAATGACATGTCCTGTGGTTCGGATTCCACGTAAAATGGAGGTCCCTTGGCTCATGATCACAAGATTAACGGTCACGTAAAAACTACAAGCTTCTTTTTCTTCAAAGCAGGTCGAAACTTCGACCTCACATAAGTCATACAGCAAACGAACAGGTCCTGCAGGGAAGATCCCTTAAGCCGAATTATTTTTATCGTCTCCAAGACTGACATCATAAAAGTATACTGGAAAATGTGAAATTTTATGCCTATGCTGATGAAGAAAGTAACAGTAAATATTAGGCTACTTGTCGTTCAATAACTCTCGGTCTTTTGTTGGGTGGCTGAAGCCGATGCTGTGGGAAATTGCAAATTGCAGGTACCGCTACATCTTTAAGCAGTGGTTTGTTTCTATTTGAATGAAACAAGTAGCATGTTTATAAAAGTTTTCACAGCTATAACCCATTTCTTTAATAGGCCTACATCTGGGCGTTTCCATGGAAATCTGTAATATAAGCTAGACGTAGGTTATAATTCTGTGACTAACTTAATAACTTATAACCTACAATAGGGCCTACGTGTATTTGTCATACGTGCTATTTAGGCCTATGTCAAAATTTGATGTAAGACATATCCATAAACGCAGAATAGGCTACTTCATTACAAATCTCAATTCGAAAATAAAGTAGACCGTAAACCTACCGTATTATTGGAAAATACCATACATATAACGTTGCACAGAGGTACGTACGTTCAAATATATGAAAAGAATCACGACATATCAGCTGACATGCAACCTAGAGTTAAATGGTATGACAGTTTTTGGTGCGACTAGTTACGCCTGGCAGTGCACCAGGAAGCAGTTTTCAGCGAGGGTTACCATGGGAGGAGTTGTTCCAATAGTACCGACAGTTCAATGGTCTCAGCTCGTACCCCCCCCCCCCTCTTCCAATCGTCAAAAATCATAGTGTCCGTGGCGCAAAAATCCTACCAATGTTCTTTGGCTCTAGTGTGTCCATGAGTTTTACATATCCTGGAGTAGAAGGTAGCAGCATTTGAAGTCTGAGTTCTTCTACATTATAAACCTCGCGAGTCACCTCTTACACCGGTCTTGAAGGTGTATACTTTGATAAACCCAAGGCCTTCTTTATGTAAGTCGGCTTCAGTTTCTCCATATTGTTCCAAATACTTCATATTTAAATGTGTCCAAATGCTCTCCAGTCCATAAGTCACAATACGGGTAACATTTAACCGCAAAAGTTTTAAGGCTGTTTTTATAGATAGCTTAGTCAAATGTTTTATGTCGTTGAAGGCTTTGGTAGTGACGCTGGGTCTATCCTTGATGTGCAGTGTGAAAACATTGCCAGTTGACTAATGTAGGACTACTTGTAATGTGGTACACCCTCAAGCGGTTTTCCTGCAATGTGGAAAATTGCTGGCTTTCCCCCTTTCCTAAAGGTCATAGATTTAGTCTTGTTTCTGTTTAACCTAAGGTCATTGTGTAACACCCATAATTCAAAGGGGTCGAGAGCAGATTGCAATTCGACCTGTGAACTTGAAGCGAGCACCCTGTCATCTGCGTATATAAATGAGATTACCCGCTCTGATAATATATCTGTGATATTATCTGCCATAGCAGTGATAAATAACAGAGGGCTTAATGGGTCTCCTTGTAGCAGCATGCCTGTAGTCTGCTCAATTGGGGTTGTAATGCCATCATTAATGACTATATTGTTAGAGCCTAAAATACTTTTGACAAGATATTTAGTGTAGCTGTTACCTCTCAATAGTCTGTCTAGTTTTTCCAATATTTTCTTCCTGCTAATCGAGTCAAAAGCTTTAGAGAAGTCAATGAATATGGATTGTAACTTTCCCTTCGGTACTGACAGGGTAGACGCAATCTCAGTTTGAAGACCTCGAATTGCCTGGATTGTGCATCTTTCTCTCCCAAAGCCAAATTGTGTGTCACAATGCTATTTGGGATGGCTGGGTGGGTCACATACAGCGGAGGAGGAAGCATCTTTTAAAACATTCCCTGATTTAATAAGGTATTTTGGCTAATTAATATACTATAGAGAATATTATCGCTCGTTCTACTTTCGTTCAGTGGTACCATTCTGTTTTAGACCACCTCGTTGTGTAGTGCCTAGCATTCTTGGCTGTCGTCCCGGAGGTCCGGGTTTGATTCTCCAGCTCTTCCAAGAAATTTAATTCTCATGTGAGGGCTGGGATGGGGTGCACTCAGCCTCATGAAGCAACGTAGTAGAGGAGGGTTCAATTCCCACCTCAGTCATCCTGGAAGTGGTTTTCCATGGTTTCCCCACTTCTAATCCAGGCGAATGCCAGGATGGTTCCTAACTTAAGGCCATGGCCGCTTCCTTCCCACTACAATCCCCAATTTACAAACACACTAGTTCAGCCATAACAATAATACAGGTTATCACACAAATTCCACACACAAATACATGGGGCTACAAGACCACGATGTCGTAGCCCCTAATATAAGCAACAACCATTTATATTTGCATTTTATATTTGCCTAGGCCCTTCATGGGCTGTATTGTGTCAGGGGTTGACTTTGTTGTTGGTTGACTATTCTTGTAGTTCCATTTAGAAGTATTTGCATTTTTTTAACATAATGTCTTACCTCTGCTTTATTTATGTCTGTATTTTTAGCTACTGTCTGTTCTCGTTGCTTGTAGCGAAATACGTCAGGGTTTCATATTGAATTTGTGCCTTATTACATAAAAACCTGTAATTTCTGGCGGAATTTAATCAAATATGCGAATGTTTATCTTCGAATTTGCCGCTATTTCGATGGCGCCATGCCCGCCAGTTGCTACAGCTGTTCCCCTACGATTTCCGCCATCTTTGTTTTGATGTTACGGTCTGAGATATTGTAGTCGGTCTTGGCTGAGTTCATAATGGCAAAATTAATCTCGGGAGTTTCCGCCAGCACAAAGTTCCTCATTTCTCTACTAGAAAGCGCTATTGTGTTCAAGGAGATTAGATATCTAACATCTAACCTCCTTGACTTTCATAGTCAAGGAACTACGAAATTCGACATGCAAGCTACCCTCTGGGTGTCAAATAGCAAAGCTTGCACCAGGCACCCGAGGCCATACAATATTATTATTATTATCCATAGTTCTCCTCTTAAATAGTTGGTGCACTATTTACTTCATCAGGAAGTTTATTATATGACTGTGATGCAGAAAGCTTGAAACTATTTCTACCCTATTTAGAAGAGTGAATGATATATAAGGCTATATCCTTCGCATGCCTAGTTCCATAAGAATGATTGAGTTCAAGAGCTATAGAGTATTGTGTTGTGTTTAATCTTGTATATTAGCATAGGTGCTCGGAGCTCTGCACTTACGCTGAGGGGTAGAATTTTACTTCTGATGTATAGATTTTTACTGGAGTGTAGTAAGGAAGGTTAAATATATTTCTAATAGCCCTATTATGAATAGTCATTAAATCATTCAGTGAGCCCAAATAACATTTAAATATTGGAGCTTGTACACTATGTACAAATGAATAGTAGATTTGTATTACAATGTTCAGGGGAATAAGATATCGAAGTTTCCTCAGGATTCCTACTATAGGTGAGAGTTTCTTCGCAATTTGTTCAACAGGTTCAATCCAGGTCATGTGTTTGTCGATGATTGAACCTAAATACTTTGCCTGATTGACCTCTTTTTTTTTTTCAATATCAGCCTATTTACATATATTTTGTCATGTTGTGACCGTTTGACGAACGTCCTACGACCACACAAGTGCGCATCCGAACAACAGTCGAGCACAAAGACTCAAAAACATCTCGGGGTTAACAGTGAGCATTCTACAAAGGTGTAGAATAAAGAAAAAGAAAAGCTCTGCTGTTCCCCAGATGCACACTACAGCAAGGATAGAAGGCATATTTTAAGAATCATGAATGACCACAGTATCAGTTAAGATAAAATTTGCATCAATTTAATTGATCCTTTCAAACATCCTAACCTTTACAAGGGCATCCTCAGGGAGAAAACTAAAACACCACCTGGAAAAAATAACATCCTGCGCTCCCCCTGGGATCCTATACTATTTAATCGCAGGTGTTGAATAACGTTCCAAAAAATATATATGCAACGAAAACGTCAACTTTTAAACATTTCATTGTGTTAGAATACCCATGAAATTAATAGTCCATCATGGTATTCTATTATATTATAAACGATATTTACGGTATTCAAGTTGTGTAGATCACTGATCGTCCTATCACACTTGAATAAAATTTTATTTCTGAAGTTCTACACTTTTCCATATTTCCAAAAATCATGGATAATCCTATGGGATATTCTCTTCCATGAAACGAGAAGAAATTCCAAAACATACTAGAATTGTTAATTATACAACTTGATGCAAGTCAGATCAAGTCGAACAAAGATGGACCCATTAGAAACATAATACCATTTATATTTCATTACTCCCACACAAGGAATCTTCATATTAGAAATTATAAATTATGGATCTGTGATTTATCCTCGATAATAAAATAAATTATGGGATTAATTATTCAGTGATATTAATTGCAACTCAACCTTATTATTCCAACCAATTTCAAACACTTATGGATGATTCGTAGCTATTTCAAGTTTTTCATCGGAACATGAGGCCGCATTTTAAATGCCCCATTTCTTTATGCACTTTATCAATTTGGTTTATTCCTCGATATCACAATATGGCAAAATTATTAGGCATTTTAATCTATCTGCAGGTTTATATCATTCAACCAGAAAATATGTAATTATGGTTAGAGCAAATTAAAGTAGAATCTAGAATTCCATTGATGACAAGATCTAGATAGCGGCGTGGGGCTGCAACAGCGGCACCGCCCTTCTTTTGAGTAATATGAGGCAACATCCTCCAAATTCCAACATTTCATTATATTCAGCAACTATAGTTCTTTTACATATTATTTTCACATATTTAACTTCCATCCAGTCATATTTACTGTATTTAATGGATTATCATAATTATTAATGGGACAAATGCCTACGCGCATTCCCAATTCAACTCATCACCCTATCAGATTTAGCATATGAATGTTATAAGTAACTGTCTCTAATTAACCTGTTCAATTATCCGCTTGTCACCATAACAAAAATCCTCCTAATTGATACACCTTGCTCTAATAACAAAACTACGTTACGATTGCTTTATCAATCCAATGTGCATTAATTCATGTTAATTTCTCATATTTGTTTTAAAGAAACATCACCTAAATAATCCAAACTCATTCATTTATTATTATTAATAATATGAAATTCTCATGGATAATTACCATGTTCTATTTTTCATAAGATCCATTAAATTGTTATGAATATGCTTCCTTAATTCCCCATGTAAATTCGCATACATGATCATTCCGCATTATCATTTTAAAGAAAATCCTTAACCACCAGAAAAATCGAATCATTTTACGATAAATGACAATCAGAACTCATCCAAGACGAATTGCATCAAAATGATCAAGAACTACATTCAAATAAACAAATTACCAATAAACTATCTCAAAACGATCGCTAAAATAACAATGTGCCATAAAAATATGCACGGATCTGTACAACAAAAATCAGGATGAAACTCCTGTCTAATTAGAACAGCCGGATGCCTTCCGAAAATATACTCATTCTACGATATGCCCACCGTGGATATGCTATCTCAAAAGAATAAAATAAAATTCGAAGAGTGGACAACATCAAAAAGATCCATGCTTATGTCCCGATATAATGCAGAAAATAAAGATCTATGGCGTGTAAAACGATTCCTTCATGGTTGAATGGTATAGTCTAAGGTCTGATATTCACCGGTACTAGATATTAAGAATAGAATAAGGGGCTCACGTCCATTTCAGATGTTCTTGAAGAAGGTCCAAGTTCCTGCGGAATGCCCTTAGTCTGAGCATAAAATCCCACGCGATCCTCCGCACACGGTAATGTGTACGGCTCGACTTCATGGCTCCACTGGTCCAAGTCCCAAGTATCCAGACGTCAGCATCCATCGTACGCCCAATTCATATTTAACGCACCATAATACTGGCTCGACTCATGGTAGATTTCAAAAGTTCATACCGGCGTCTCGCTACCATGACGTCCTGATCGGATTGTCTTAACACCATAGCTTCTGCTATGAAAAAGCACGTGTCTAATACTGTCACTGATTTTACGACAATCACCCGGTGTTTTAACGTCCCGAAATACTCCGAATAGTCACAGTAATGTTCCCGGTTACTTGATTGTAATCCTTCTGTAGTTATCGCAGTACGCTTACACACCTGTTTAGCCTTAATTCCAAGTCAATTGCTAGCCAGAAATCTACCCTGGTATGAGGTATTATATTCACATAACTCAAGTAAGGAGTTATTTCCAGCCCATATGCCTTAATATGCTGTGAGCTCGGGCCATACCCAACACAACCTTGCATTTGTAAAAGCTAGTCCCATCTAGTAAAACTATCCTGAGCACATTTGAACAATGCCTTGTTTGTAGGCTAATTTTGGCTTCCAGGTCAGGTACTAGTAACTTAAGATTGATTAAGCCGCCCGCTTATGCACGGATTAACTGCACAAACACGACTGTGTCTGTCATAACAGCTGCCTGCTTGACCCTGCAGACCGCCAGGTGTTAGCATACTTACGCGCATCGCCGTCCGCGCATCTCTACCAGACTGCAACCTACGGCAGTGAAACTCAACTCAGTCAGGCGCTCGCTTCAAATTCAAAATATAGCCGCGACAAAAAGCAACATCTCCATAACCAGCAACTGACGCTCTTTCACACGGTTACAATGTGTGATTTCTTTCATGCTTTGTTTTGAAATGACCACGTAATTGGTTTTCTGTAGGTTCATTGTTAATTTATTGGCTGGGAACCATTGTGAGAGAGTATTTATATCTTGTTGCACATTTTGTATGATTTTATTTATGTCTTTTCCAGTGTAGATGATATTTGTATCACCTGCATGCAAATCGATATGTCCTCTCAAATTACTTTCCACTATCATTTATACAAATTAGGAATAATGTAGGTCCAAGTATAGATTCTTGTGGAACTCCATGAGTTATATATTTTCCTGAACTTATGCAATGTTTCAAAGCTACAAGCTGCTTTCTTCCAATAAAGGTAGCTTTCAAACCATTTTAGAGCTATATCTCTTACACCAACATTTTCTAATTTTGATAACAGTATTTTATGATCTAGTGTATCAAAGGCTTTTGCGAGATCAATAAATAACCCAACTGTCATAATATTTTTGTCAAGTTTCTTGTAGCATTGTTATGTGGTCAATAGTAGCTGTCTCAGTGCTAGAATTTTCCCTGAACCCATATTGTATATTATGAAAGAATGTATTTTTGCTCAGAAATGAAAGCAATCTTTTGTTTACCACTTCTTCCAGAATTTTGAAACTACTAACAAAATAGAAACAGGTATATAATTATTCATAATGTTGAATTTTGGGCTTATGCCGTGTTTATTATATTAAAATTCGACGCGTTTCGAAAGAAACCATGCCTTTCTTCGTCAGGAATAATCTGGAATACGACAATGATTGCTAAGAGAAAGCAACAAAGAACATATAGAAGGTGCCAAAGCCTTGCTATAACCGTTGCTCTCAAAGGTGGTTCGCAAGGTATTAATTTCTTCTTGTAAAGAAGACACTTCACAAATCCTCCTAGCACGGGTAGTTAGAGTTGTAAGGATACCATGTTTCTGGGCAGGGTGATGGTGAGAACTTGCGTGGAGATATCTATTGGTGTGTGTTGGCTTACGAAAAACGCTGTGTCCTAAAGATCCATCCTCTTTCTTGGTGACGAGAACATCTAAAAACGGTATTTTGCCGTCAGATTCCTTTTCCATGGTGAAACAAATAGAAGGTTGCTTTCTCTTAGCAATCATTGTCGTATTCCAGATTATTCCTGACGAAGAAAGGCATGGTTTCTTTCGAAACGCGTCGAATTTTAATATAATAAACACGGCATAAGCCCAAAATTCAACATTATGAATAGTAACACGGGCCGTGAAAGTCTAAATGACAATATTAGGTATATAATTATTTGGATTTCATTTGTCACCACCCTTCAATATAGGAACTACTTTGGCCACTTTTAAGTTGTCTGGTGTCATGTCAGTAACTAAGGACTCATTAATAATTTCAACCAAAATTTTAATAAATGATTGCATATTGCTTTTAATTAAATTTTTCTTGATGTATATCAGTTAAACTTTCCCGACTTTCACAATACTGAGTTTTGAAGTACCCAAAACAATCAATAATAATGATAATGGAATAAAATCAAAGTGCAGGTCATTCACTGAAACAAATGTGAGTGGTTGGCAGTCAAAGTGAAAGGTCGTGTTTTTCCCGAGCTCTCAGGTGTGCTGAAATGGGTTGTTCTCTGGATTGTTATCGCGCGAGGATCGGACTGTGGTATGTGAAGGGTAGTCGGGATTCCCGGTGTTTGTGTGTGTGTACGGGCCCTAGTAACGTGTGGTTTATAGCCCTAGTGATAGCTGCGTTGTTAGTTATTGGTGGAGTGGAAGTGAATCCAGGCCCTGTTACTCCAAATGTGAATCAGGCAAATGATCCAGTGACAGCATTAAAGTGTTCGACGTGCAGTAAAACATTGAAGAACGGTGTTCAGTGTGGACTATGTGATAAATGGTTTCACTTCGGCTGTATTAGGGTCAAGAAGGAGGATTGTGATGTCGGGAATTGGCTTTGTAAAGTATGTGATACGCCGGACTGTTTGAGGGTGCAAATCAAAGCAAGGGATCAAATAATGCAAGAACTTAGATCAAAGCTTCGTGAATCAGAGGAAACGGTGAAGGATGTGACTGAACGGCTTTCTACTGGGATCAGTGCGGAAGAGGGCGTGCAGGAGCAAACTGAGGATGACGTTATCATAATGGGTGATTCTATGATACGATGGAGTGCGAATATCTCGAGGAAATCAGGTGCGAAAGTGCGGTGTTATCCGGGGATTAAATTTGACCAGCTTGCCCAACAAGTGGAAGAAGCAAATGTAGAGGACTGCGACAAAGTTAAAGTATTGTTGCTCCATGTTGGGACGAACGATTTGAAGAAGAGGGCTACAGCTGATTACATCATGGGGGAGCTCTACGAACTAGGCAGAAAAGCTAAAAGCAAGTTTGGAAATGCAAAAATTATAATGAGTGGCATTGTTCGGCGGGGAGATGTTCCATTAAGGCGAGTTAAGACTGTAAATGACCGCATGGACTGGGTTTGTGCACAACTGGGATTAGTGTACGTAGATGCTGACTGCTGGATTGGTGGCCGTGACTTCGCCCGAGACGGGCTGCATTTAAATCGACGGGGCGCTTTCAACCTAGGGAGCCTACATGACAGGGTCATCGGTTCGTGCCGGCCATTGTGAGGAGGAGCAGGTCCAGAGGTTGCCAGCCGACGGGAACAGAAGGAGCTACTTCGGGATATTTGCTGCGGAGGTAAGACTCTAAGATTAGCCTACTGCAGGTTAATTGTCAGAGTTTAGGAAATAAATTAATTGAATTTTGGAATCTTGTAGAGACGTGTTCTCCGGACATTGTCATTGCTACTGAATCTTGGTTATATGAGGATATAAATAGTAATTAAATAATTCAAGGGACCTACGAAATGTACAGAAGGGATCGGGGGAAGCGAGGTGGTAGGCTATTTATTTGTTTGCGCAAAAATATAGCTAGTTTCTTAAAGTGGGCTGATACGGATCATGAAATGTTGTGTGTACAAATTTCGGATAAAGGGAATAAATTCCCTCTTCAGGTGATAGGGGCGTATAGAGCACCGAAAGATAACTTTTCGCTTCTCGACACACTGTATGATAAACCTTGTACGGGTAATGCAATGAAAAAGAGAATAATAATTGCCGGAGATTTAAACCTCCCCAAAGTAGACTGGTCTGGTGAGTCAACTAGCTGTGGTCAAGCTCAGAGCGCTGCAAACAAATTCTTAAGGGAGGGGGGATTTTCCCAAGTAGTTGACTTCCCAACTAGAGGCAATAATACCCTAGATGTTTATCTTGTAAGGCCTACAGAGCTGTATATTAACTGTCTGAAAGTACCAGGAATAAGTGACCATTCTGGGGTTGAATTAAATATTAGATACGGTGACATTACAAAATTAGACTCTGATGTAGCAAATAAGATAATATTCCAGTATCGCAGGGCGGATCAGGGTAAATTTCAGGGGTATTTGAATGAGCTATTTGTAGGATGGGCATCGGAAGGAAATCACATTAATACCCTGTGGACTAACTTTTTGAAAATTTTAAATAGCGCTATTGATAAATTTGTTCCATTTAAATTACTGAAACAAAACCCAGATCCTGAGTATTACACACGGGAAATCAGGAGTCTTAAACGGAAAATTAGGAAGTTATACAATAAAAGACATGATAGTGACAAGTATATGTTGAAATTTAAGTCCTTATCAAGAGAGCTCCTCTTAAAAAAGAGGGCTGCTCATGACAATTATATGCAAGGTTTACTTGGTTCGGGAGGCGATGGGTGGGAAAAAAAAACTACAGTTATGTTAGGAGAAGAAAGGGAAATTCAAATAATTTGTCGATGATAATATCCGGTGACGGTAAATTAATTACTGAGGAGCAGGTCATTGCTAATGAATTAAATGTCTTTTATGGTAGTGTGTTCAATAAATCCAATAGCTGTGTGTTGAACCTTAACGGTGAATCAGGGGCTCCACTTCTCCAAATAAACCAGTCAGCAATTGTAAAGCTAATACAAAAATTACGTTACAATATATCGAAGGGTCCTGGTAATATTGTTAGTGAAGTACTTAAACTAGGAGGTAGGGCCGTGGAACGATACTTAGAGGTGATGTTTAATGTGTCCATAAACAATGCGCAAATCCTGGATGACTGGAAAAGAGCTACGGTAGTCCCAATATTTAAGGGAGGGAGCAGACTTGAATTGGGCAACTACAGGCCGGTTAGTATTACGTCCATCGTTTGTAAACAGATGGGGCATCTCATTTGCGACTACTTGAGGGAACAGTGGGAAACATAATCATGGTTTAATGATAGGCAACATGGATTTCGGAAAGGTTACTCATGCGAGAGTCAGATGATATCACTTTTTCAAGATATTAGCGAATCGTTAGACGATGGAGTTTCAGTCGACGCCGTAGTTATAGATTTTGCGAAGGCATTTGATGTCGTGCCGCATGACATGCTACTCCATAAATTAGCTTCGACGAAGATTGATAGAAGAAGAATTTTATGGATTCAAGAATTTTTGACGGGTCGTTCCCAGAAAGTGAAAGTCGAAGGCCGATTCTCGGATGAAATTACCGTAACGTCGGGTATCCCTCAGGGCAGCGTAATCGGAACTTTGTTATTTTTGGCGTTTATAAATGACTTACCAAATGGGATTCGCAGTGACTGTCGATTGTTTGCGGATGATTGTGTAATATATCGAAAGATACATGACTCACAAGACAATGCAGTACTTCAAGAGGACCTGAACCTGATTTATAAGTGGGCGATTGAAAATAAAATGAAAATAAACACAAGAAAATGTAGTCTAATAAAAATAGGGAAAGTGCAAAGGCAAGATTTTCAATATAACATTGGCTCGGAAATACTTGTAGAAGAGGATTCTTGCAAATATTTGGGCGTTCACGTAAGAAATGATATGATGATGATGATGATGATAGTTGTTGTTTTAAGGGGCCTAACATCGAGGTTATCGGCCCCTGAAATGATATGAAATGGAGTAGTCATATAGGATGTGTAGTTTCTAAAGCTTACAAATCCCTGCACTTTGTTATGAGGGTATTAAAAAGAAGAATAAGGATATTTGTCACTTGTAAGACCTATTCTGGAATACGCCTCGGCGGTTTGAGATCCATATCAAGTAGGGCTCATAAATGAGTTGGAAATGGTACAAAGAAAGACCGCTAGATTTGTGCTCAGTGACTTTAATCCCAGGAGCAGTGTGAGCCGTATGTTAAAGAAACTTGGATGGGAATCACTTGAGGCTAGGTGGATGAAATCTAGACTCTGCGCTATGTACAACACGCATACAAATCAACCAGCATGGGGTGAGCTTAGCAAACGTATGGAAAAGCCTACTTACATAGGTAGGAGCGATCATCCTTTCAAAGTTAAGGGCCGACCACAGCGAACAAATTATGGTAAATATTCTTTCGTAAACTGTGCCATTGATAATTGGAACTCTCTACCTGCCGCAGTCTTAGAGCCTTTTCCCAAACATATAGGTGTGATTAAGAAAAGACTGGCTATTTGTGTAAATACTCCAGTTTAATTGTTAGTGAATTGTTATGTACAATTATTTATTTGTTATGTATATCTAATTTGCCACTGGGGGACACACCCCCAATTGCAAATAAACGAATGAATGAATATTTCAATGACTTATTAAATAAGGAAACATGGTCAGAAATGTATAAACTAGAAAATGTAAATGATAAATTTAATGCATTTAACGGTACCCTAAAACACTATTTTGAAACAGCATTCCCCTTTAAACAAAGAACTATTAAAAATAACAAAACTAGCAATTGGATAACAACAGGGATTAGAAATTCATGTCAAAGAGAGACATTTCTACACAAATTATATAAACAATACCACACAACACCTGAATTAAATTTATACCACAAAAAATATACTAGCATATTAAATAAGGTAATAAGACTAGCAAAGAAAATGCATAATGATAATTTTATTTCCCAATCATCTAATCTATGTGGTCCGTGATAAAGAAAGAAACTGGAGAATCTGCTAAAATACAAAGGAACATTACAATGACCTGCAATAGTAAAGTGATTAATAATCCAGAGGAAATAGCAAACACTTTTAATGACTATTTTCTGGAAATTCCACAAAAAATATTAAATAAATCACAGGTAAATACACTAAATTCTAATAATAAAATAAATATATGCAGTGATTCTTTATTTATAAATCATGTCACAAGTGACGAGGTAAGAACAGTAATAAAAGAGCTAAAAAATAAATTATGTGCTGGCATTGATGGAATCCCTGATGCAATTTTAAAGAAATGTGCAGAAAATATAATAAATCCACTTATGCACTTAATAAACAGTTCAATTCTCTCAGGAACTTACCCGGATATTTTGAAGTTATCAAAAGTAATTCCTGTGCACAAAAACGGTTCAAAAGATGAATTAGATAACTATGGCTTTGGGTTTTTGTGGGTATCTACCCACATAACCTAACGGCAGTGCTGTTTGAGGATCCAACCAGCCTTCGGGCTGACTACCTAACAGACACACAGGTCCTATTACCTTACCAACTGATATTGAAAAAATTGTTAAAAAAATCATGTATAAGAGACTGATAAGTTTTATAGAAAAAAAAAATGAAATACTATCAAACTCACAACATGGATTCAGAACGGAAAGATCTACACAGACAGCAATTTATGAAATTAATTGACAATAAGGGACATGCAACTGGCCTATTCTTGGATTTATCGAAAGCAATTGATGTTGTTGACCATAAAATCCTCCTTACAAAACTAAATCAATATGGTATTAGAGGTCTAGCTAATAAATGGATAGAGTCTTACTTAACAAGGCGTAAACAAATAGTAAGCTTGAGACACAAGGATGATGGAACCAAATTCCTTAATGAAACATTGTCCAATGAGGGAATTATTAAATTTGGAGTACCCCAGGGATCGGTTTTGGGTCCACTACTCTTTCTTCAATATATCAATGATATAACACAGAACGTTCGTTCTCATAAGGAAATTTTGTTTGCGGACGATACAACACTCGTAATAAAAGGTGAAACTAAGCAGGTCTTACAGCAATCTGCTGACTCCGTTACAGAAGAGTTAACCAAATGGTCACAAGATAATCGCCTCATAATAAACTATAAAAAACAGTATCTCTAAATTTCCACACTATACAGAATAGGAATCCTGCGAAGCCCAATATAACATTAAATGGTCATCAAATAGAAAATAAATCAGAAACAAAGTTTTTAGGACTATGGATACAACATGACTTGAAATGGAATAAACATATACAATATCTGAATACTAAACTGAACTCGATGTGCTTTGCGTTACGTATTTTGAAAACTTGCGCAAGCATGCACACATTAAGAAATACTTATTTTGCTTATATCCATTCATACTTAAGATATGGGGTCATATTTTGGGGTATGTCACCAGATGTACTAAGCATGTTTAGGATACAAATGAGGGCGATTAGAATTATGGCAAATGTAAACACTAGAGAATCATGCAGACCTCCGTTTAAAGAGTTAAACATTCTCCCACTGCCCTGCATTCATATTTTTGAAAGTATTATGTTTTTTTTTTTTTTTTTTTTTTTTTAGAATTTAATGAATAAAGACGTTTTTCTTAAAACAAACAATAATGTTCATAGGCATAACACAAGAGAAAATCAAAACATTCATATTTCACACACACACACAAGCATATATCAAAAAGGAACTTTTCACACAGGAGTTAAATTATACAATAAACTACCCCAGTATATAAAATTTGCCCCAAAAATAAAAACCTTTGAAAGAATGTTGAAAGCTTATCTGCAGTGCCATTGTTTTTACTCTGTAGTTGAATATCTTAGTGTATAGAAACGATGAAATCTATAATTATATTTTACTTTTCTATTTTAATTGTAATACCTAGCTGTAAGTTGTTGTATTTATAGAATTAAGTTTTCATATTGTGATAATAGAGTAAGGTGTAAATAGTTGTCCAATAAGATTGTATCTCTTAAGATCTGTTAGTATAATAAGTTATAAAGAGCTATTGTATTAGTAATATATACCTGTAAGTTCTTTTATTTTATAGATGTAATTGCTGACATGGCCTATATCAAAAATGTATTGTATTCATGTAATTGATCAAATGGATTAATAAAAAATCTAATCTAATCAATTTTCTAAATCATTTCATTCACATTCTGTGGTCGTCCATCACATACCTGGCAGCCTTCCTTAGGACCCCTTCCATCTCATTTAATAAGTCTGATTAATGTGGGTCCCACACACAGTGGTGGTATTTTAATTTGGGTGTGCACTTTTCTATATTTTTAGTTGAAACGATTGTTTATCCTTGTTCACAAAGCAATGCCTATACGTTTGAAGTTAGTTTGATTATGTGATGGTCAGAAACATTTAGTTATAATACACTTAGGCCTAAACTTTCAATCCCTTAACAACCATTTATTTAAAACAAACTGAAATCTAAGACATTCAAATTCTCTGAACAAATGCTCATGAAAAAACACGCATGGCACGTCCTTTTTAACTTTATAAAGGAGTGTTCCATTACCATCACCGTGGTCCGAAAGTGGGCGTACCCCATATTTGTTTGTTTGACGGTGGAGGAAATGTTTCTTTTTACATGTTGGCAACATTGATTGCCATGTTCAAATCATTTGTTTTCTGTTTCAGTTTGGTAACCTTCGTGACCGTTAAGTTGGAGTTATAATCAACCATGTGTGATCATAATCCATATAGCATTGAACAAGGATTGGTTTGTTGCGGTTTGGCTTCACGAAAGACATCGACAGGTGACACCAGTGAAAGTGTTAAAGCAAAATTTACAGACCGCTTTGGTATTAATCCACCAAGAAAAGAAACAATGTTGGGGTGGGAAGAACGTGCATTTGCTACGGGCAGTGTGAAAGACCTCCTCCGAGGCGACCGATAAAACGGAGGGAAATGTGCCGTGAAGTGGGAGCATCAGTGCAGCAATCTCCTTTAAAATCAACGCATAAAAGGTCTGCGTAGCTTGGCATTCCTCGGACCACCATGGTGACTCACATGAAAGAAGATTTGAAATTGAAGGTTTACCGTCCAATGCATGCGAATGAACTGAGTGACGCCGGCATGGATTCGCGGAGAGAGACAGGCAGAACTCTTCTTAATGCGTTCTGTTCCCAACGAGCCCGTGGTGCAGTCCTCTTCACAGACGAGTGTGCTATCTACCGGAGTATGCATTTTCGGAACGTTGTCATGTGGTGTAAGGAAAACCCCCGGTTTTACGAAGAGCTGGAGAGAAAACCCCCACACGTGATGGTGTGGGCTGCACTGAGTGCAACACACATTCTTGGGAATTCCTACCAGGAGATGCTTAATGAATAGTTGGTGCCACAACTGCAAGAAAATGGTATTGAAGACACTGTTGTCTTACAACAGGATGGAGCACCAGCGCACTTCGCGATTCACGTGCGCAATACCTGAATCAGACCTTTCCTGGCCAGTGGAGTGTAAGAGGTTCTGCATCTTTACCAGCTCCCTTTGCCTTCAGAATGCCTTCCTTCGGAGGGGAAGAAAAGCCGGCGGGCCCATGTCATAAATGTATGGCATGTAAAAGAACCTTCCACTAACTAACTAAATTTGTGTGAAGCAAAATTTGTAGGTTAGGTTTGAGTAACGCTCTTAAGTTCCAATGTTCGTCACCGGGCGCTGGTTGCGATGACATCTATTAGTAGCCAAGTTCACGGCTAGGTGTCGTGGATGTTAGCATTTGGTGGCGAATGTAGGAACTACTTGAAATTATCGTCTGCAGTCCTTACTTGAATTATAAACAGATAACACACACTAATACAGCCATCACAATTAACACCGGTTATCTCCTTCTGGGAGATGTTAATACCCACAACAGCATCCGGGGTAGAGGGAGAGATTTTGAGAGACTGACCAGGCGACTGGGCCTGTGTTTGTTGAACAGATGGGAACCTACGCACTTCTCTATTGCACACGGCACTTTTTCGAGTATCGACATCACCTTGTGCAGTCGTGCGCTGGTTCCCTGCTACCGTGAGGTGTACACGACGACCTTTGTAATAGCGACCGTTTCCCTATTATCGTTACTCTTCCGCACCAGAGAGCCATCGAGTTACCAAGTCGATGGCTTCTCCGTCGGGCTGATTGGCCAACTTTCACAGCACGTGCGGTTTTTGCCGAAGATACCTTTGATAATGTCGATGATCATACCATTCACATAACGAATGGTATTTTGGCTGCTGCTGAGGAAACAATACCTTCCTCATCCGGATCTCCCGCCGGAAGCTTGTCCCTAGGTGGACAGCCGAGATTGCAGCAGCCATTAAAGATCGTCGACGTGCTTTCAAATGCTATCGGAGGCAAACCATGGCCAAACTTATCATCTTCAAAAGGATGCGTGCTAGAGCCCGATATCTGATACGGGAGGGTAAGAACACGTCGTGGGAAAACTATGTCGTCTATGACGGCGCATACTCCTTCACCTCAAGTGTGGACTAAGCTTCGTCGGATCTCCGGACTGCCGACATCATTGTCGATACCCGGAATATCCATCAATGGAGTTATCATCACGGACCATCTCGCCATTGCCAACAGTATTGGATCGCACTTCTCCGATGTATCCTGCTCTGGGAGTTACGATCCTACATTTCTGACTCTGAAGCGGGAGGCAGAGACTCACCCCTTGTCCTTTGCCACTGCTGCTTCGGAGTCCTACAATGTACCATTCTCTGAATGGGAATTGCGCAGTGTGCTCGCACTGTGCAGGGATAACATACATAATAAAATGTTAAAACATCTGTGCGAATCCAGTATAAAACAACTGTTGATGCTCTTCAATCGTATATGGTTTGAAGGGGAGTTTCCATCTCTATGGCGAGAGGGGATCGTGATACCAATTCCCAAGGCCGGAAAGGATCCCAAATTTGTAAGCAGCTATAGGCCCATTTGTCTGATAAATGGCCTATGTAAGCTGCTGGAGAAGATGGTGAACTGTCGACTGGTGTGGTTCTTGGAGGAGAGAGGTCTCCTGTCTGAGTACCAGTGTGGATTTCGCTCACATAGGTCTACACTGACCATCACGTGCGACTTGAGAGCGCCATACAGGAGGCATTTCTCTGAAAGCACCACCTAGTCACGGTTTTCTTTGACCTCGAGAAAGCCTACGACACCACATGGCGCTACGGGATTCTTTCCACCCTTCACAAGTGGGGACTCCATGGTAATCTACCGACTTTCATTGCGAATTTCATGTCCGTCCGACTCTTCCGTGTAAGGGTCGGTAGGATATTATCGCAATACTATACTCAAGAAAATGGAGTTCCTCAGGGTTCTGTGCTGAGTGTCACCTTGTTCGCGATTGTCATAAATGGCATTGTTGCCGCCGCCGGGTCCGTGGTAGTTCCATCGCTATATGTAGACGATTTAGCTCTGCATTACAGCTCTGGAAGTATGGCAGTTGTGGAACGGCAATTGCAGCTAGCTATCAACCGGGTCGACACGTGGGCTCACGACCGGGGTTTTCGTTTTTCAGCAGCGAAAATCTCCGTCATCCATTTTTGTCGGGTACAGAGGCTACATTTACACCCTGAACTACATCTCAGGGATGCTGCGTTGCGGTTGGTTGACACTTATCGCTTCCTGGGGCTCCATTTTGACAGCAAATTAACGTGGCAGCACCATATACGGCAACTAAAATCGGCGTGTCACAGGAAACTGAACATGCTCAAGTTTCTTAGTGGCTCTACGTGGGAGGCTGACCGTGCGGTGCTGCTAGGTTCTGCCAAGCCCTCGTCCTGCCCCGGCAGAACTATGGTTCTGCGGCATACGGTTCAGCGAGGTCGGCAACCTTGAAAATGCCGGACAGTATCCACCATAGTGGCGTTAGGCTGGCTACCGGTGCCTTCCGGACCAGCCCGATACCCAGCCTACTCGCCGAATCGGGTGTTCCACCTTTAAATTATAGATGCCAACATATGATTTTAGCATATGCTGCCAATGTGCGTCAAATGCCGCAACACCCGAGCTATCAAGCAAGCTCTCTTCAATACCCCAAACCACCAGGGGTACGCCAACCAGCCTCGTGCCACTCGGCCAGTTGGTATTAGACTTGATAGCTCGTGTACTGAAATAGGAGTGGCTGTAGGTCCCTGTGCCGGCCCCGTAGTGTTGGGGTACCGCGCCTGCCTCTCACCCGGGGGCCCCGGGTTCGATCCCCGGCCCGGTCAGGGGTTTTAAACCTGACGTGAGGGTTGGAACGGGGTGCACTCAGCCTCGTGAGGACAATTGAGTAGCTGTCTGACAGTGAGGCAGCGCCCCGATCATGAAAACCAAGATTAACGGCCGAGGGGACCCGATGCGGTGATCACACGTCACCCCAATATCTGCAGGCCAAATGGCCGGGCAGCGGTCGCTTGGTCGCCCTAGGCCCTTCATGGGCTATATAGTGCCAGGGGTTGTTGTTGTTGTAGGTCCCTGTATGATCCGGACACCTAGCGAGGTGACTCCGTGGCAAGTCCCGCATCCGAAAATTCGGTTAGATCTGCACCTAGGCCCTAAGGTGAACACGGAGGCAGTTCCACAGCATAGTTCACCAATTTCCGGACGCTGGCATTCTCTACACGGGTGGTTCGAAAGTGGACGAGAAAGTGGGTTGTGCTTACGTTATTGATGGTGCAAATACCAAGATCTCTTTACCTGAGGCCTGTAGTGTGATTACTGCGGAGCTCGTTGCCATCTATTTAGCTCTGCCGTTTGCACTACAGGAAGCACGAATCCACTTTCTCGTGTGTACCGACTCTTTGAGTTCGTTGCAGTCAATTGCTACATGTTTCCCGCAAGACCCCCTAGTGCAGCGAATCCACGACCTACTAGCCGGGCTGTGCCACGCTGACACTCTAATCACCTTTCTGTGGCTTCCAAGCCACATGGGAATTGTGGGAAATGAGTTAGCAGATCAAGCTGCAAAAGAGGCGGTATCACTACCACCTCGACCAATGAAGGTACCCGCTAGAGATATTCGCTCTCAGTTACGCCTACAAGTTCTGGCATTTTGGGAGAGTCAGTGGCTAACTGACCCACTGCCCAGTAAACTTTGTTCCTGTGGAGCCGTTTTCACCGTGGCCCACATTTTAACCGAGTGTGTGGATCTTGCTGACTTACGAAGAAACCATGGTTTGCAGACGACACTCAAACTTATATTAGCCGATGACGCGGTGGCTGCTGATCGCGTTATCCGCTTTATAAGTGAGAGTGGGTTAGGGCCAGCAATCTACATTTTCGAGTGTAAATTGACTCAACGACTTGTTCGTTTTTGAATGATATTTTTTAGTTTTTCCGTAATTTTTGTTTATTTTTATATTTTTTAATTCTTTTTTTTTTTTTAATTTAGGTCTTTATAAATTTAGGTGTCCACCTCAAAATGTTAAATTCAATTCCAAATTTGTATTCTTTAATCTGTGTTAAGAGGGGAAGATGACCTCGTAGTTCCGCCCCTTAAAACAACAATAACTAACTAACTATAGTAAAGCCATCATAACTTCCGACTTGACGTTTCACTGTTAGCCTAGTGTTATCTAGCGGTCAGAAGGAAAATAACTTTAACTAGACAATCACAGGCATCCATTCAAATCGATAGATCACGATATATTGAGTTTTGTTCGTGATGTCGCGGTTTAGCGAACGAAACTCTAGCCTAACACTGAAACGTCAAGTCGGAAGTTATGGTGGCCTTACTATAGTTACGCCGACAAGAGTCAGTGGCTAGCTGACCCAATGCCCAGTAAACTGAGTGCGATCAAGGGAACTACTCGCGTGTGTCGGAGCTCTTTCCGGTCACGGAGGGAGCCCGTATTTTGTGTAGGCTAAGGATAGGACATATAAGATCCACCCACTCGTACCTAATGAGAAGGAAAGACCTCCCACTTTGCACCTGTGGAGCCGTTTTCACCGTGGCCCACATTTTAACCGGGTGTGTGGATCTTGCTGACTTACGAAGAAACCTTGGTTTGCAGATGACACTCAAACTTATATAAGCCGATGACGCGGTGGCTGCTGATCTCGTCATCCACTTTATAAGTGAGAGTGGGTTAGGGACAGCAATCTAAATTTTTCTGTGTACATTGTCTCAACGACTTGTTCGTTTTTCAATGCTGATATTTTGTTTTTCAGTAATTTTTGTTTATATTATAATTATTAGTATTATTTAATATTTTGGTTTTATTAATTTTCAGTCTTTTCAAATTTAGGTGTCCACCTCTAAATTCTAAATTCCATCAAAATCTGTATACTTTAATCCGTGTTAAGAGGGGCAAATGACCTCGTAGTTCCGTCCCTTAAAACATGAATAACTAACTAGCTATCAGACAGATTCTACACACACCCAAAGTACACGGGGCTACATGACCGCGTTATCGCAGCCCCTAAATTGAGGAACCAACCAACCATCCCTTTGCCTTGCCTACAAGAAGTCCCGATCTGACGACACCAGACAATGCTCTTTGGGGTTTCCTAAAGCAACAAGTAAGAAACACTCGATATCACACAACGCAGGAATTATGAGCAGCTGTGGAACACGCCTTCACCCTCGTGACTCCGGAGTATCTCCGCAAAACATCTGCGAGAACATGGCGCAGAATTCAGCTGTGTTACGAGATGGATGGTGCTCATATCGATGTTTCGCCCAATTCTGGACCACCATGAAACCCTGAGTCTTCAAGCTTTTCAAACAAAGATTCGTAAGTGTCGAACTGTGTGAGGAAAATGTACTAAATATCAGTAATCACACTACAAAAGTTCATAGATTCCCACATGATTATTCAAGAAGTAATAATAAATTCTTGTTTTCAAATGGAGTCACATCAATATCATCATCATCTTGCACAGTTTCCAGCCACTGGCTGGGTCTGTTTGGAACATGAGCATCTCCATCATCTTCTGTCTTCCTGCCATCTCTCTGTCTCCACCTTGGTCCAGTTCTCTCCTTTTGTTTGCATGTAGTCATCCACATCTTTCAGCCATTCGTCTCTTGGTCTTCCTCTTGGTCATTCTTCCTTTAATGTCATCTCGTATATTTTCCTGGGTATCCTCTGCTCCTCCATTTGCTAAACATGCTTCCTCCTTCACTAATTCTCTGATCTCTTCATTTATTAACCTGTCCACTTTTGTCAACTCTTTCTTAAGAATTTCATGTCACCTCATTTATTTGTCTGTTGTTCCTTCCATTTTCTTGATGCTTCCCAGATACTTGAAACTCTCTACTTTTCTCAGTCGTTCCCCACCAATTGTTATTACCTTTGTGACGCTCTCCTTTTTCCTGGTTGTGATCATCATCTCACTTTAACACTAAATGTTATCCCATATCCATGTATTACTCCTGCCCATTCATCCTCCTGTGCTCCCTCCTCCTTGTTTCCGCAAATCAACAACTCATATGCAAACACCATTACTTTCATATTACTTGCACCGCTCTGGTCATTGTAGCCTACCATCCATCACTACAATGAAGAGTAATGATGAAAGTGCACTCTCTTGCCTCAGGTCATTCTTCTGATCCAGCCAATCTGATCTCTCCTCTCACTTCCATACAGTTTACACTCCCGTTGTGCATTTCCCTTATCCTGCCCAATTTACAATACAATTTTATTTTGTATAAGTTTTTAGACTATTTTCATTTATGAAACAAGATGTTCAGTAAAGAACATATAGCCTACTTTCTCCTAAATGCATGGGTATTGTTATAACTCTTTGTCCTTTTCAAGGAGTATGATTGAATGTTGGTTGTAGTAGCTTGTTGAAATACAACGTGCTATAGGGATATTAAACATGAATATGAGGTGTCCTTTGCTAGTGCTACCTCTGTACCAAATTTCGTTCAATTCGGTTTCACCGTGTTTGAATTGATAGGGGGAATCGATTTGCACACATACTTGGCCACCATCTGCAAACTATTGGGCTGATGTTCTTGCAGTTTGGTCTGAATATGTTTCCCACATAAAGATATGGTGTTGCAAAATTTGGTAGAGACTAGATTATTAGGTTGGTCGTAATTACATTTTAGCTTTTAACATTTGGGTGGCCGCGATTACGTTTCCGTCAAGATAGCGGTGATATAAAACATGACACTGAGGTGCCCTTTGCTAGTGCTACCTCTGTACCAAATTTCGTTCCATTCGGTTTCACCGTGTTCGAATTGATAAGGGGAATCGATTTTCACACAAAGATGGCCGCCATCCGCAAAATATTAGGCTGATGAACTATTAGTTTGGTCAAAGGATGCTCCCTCCATAAAGGTTTGTTGTTGCTAAATTTGCTAGAGATCGGATGATTAGGCTAATCGTAATTTGATTTAAGCTTTGAACATTTGTGTGGCCGCCATTACGTTTCTGTCAATATGGCGGCGATATAAATCATGACACTGAGATGCCCTTTGCTAGTGCTATCTCTGTACCAAATTTCGTTCCATTCGGTTTCACCGTGTTTGAATTAATAGGGAGAATCGATTTTGACACAAAGATGGCCGCCATCCGCAAACTATTAGGCGAATGACCTATTAGATTGGTCAAAGGATGCTCCCTCCATAAAGGTATGTAGTTGCAAAATTTGGTAGAGATCGGATGATTAGGTTAATCGTAATTTGATTTAAGCTTTGAACATTCGTGTGGCCGCCATTACGTTTCTGTCAAGATGGCGGCGATATAAAACATGACACTGAGGTGCCCTTTGCTAGTGCTACCTCTGTACCAAATTTCGTTCCATTTGGTTTCACCGTGTTTGAATTAATAGGGGGAATTGATTTTCACACAAAGATGGCCGCCATCCGCAAACTATTAGGCTAATGACCTAGTTATTTGGTCAAAGTATGCTTCCTCTATAAAGGTATGTTGTTGCAAAATTTGGTAGAGATCGGATGATTAGGTTAATCGTAATTTGATTTAAGCTTTGAACATTTGTGTGGCCGCCATTACGTTTCCGTCAAGATGGCGGCGATATAAAACATGACACTGAGGTGCCTTTTGTTAGTACTACCTCTGTACCAAATTTCGTTCCATTCGGTTGCACCGTGTTCGAATTAATAGGGGGAATCGATTTTCACACAAAGATGGCCGCCATCCGCAAACTATTACGCTGATGACTTATTAGTTTGGTCAAAGGATGCTCCCTCCATAAAGGTATGTAGTTGCAAAATTTGGTAGAGATCGGATGATTAGGTTAATCGTAATTTGATTTAAGCTTTGAACATTCGTGTGGCCGCCATTACGTTTCTGTCAAGATGGCGGCGATATAAAACATGACACTCAGGTGCTCTTTGCTAGTGCTACCTCTGTACCAAATTTCGTTCCATTTGGTTTCACCGTGTTTGAATTAATAGGGGGAATTGATTTTCACACAAAGATGGCCGCCATCCGCCAACTATTAGGCTAATGACCTAGTTATTTGGTCAAAGGATGCTTCCTCTATAAAGGTATGTTGTTGCAAAATTTGGTAGAGATCGGATGATTAGGTTAATCGTGATTTGATTTAAGCTTTGAACATTTGTGTGGCCGCCATTACGTTTCCGTCAAGATGGCGGCGATATAAAACATGACACTGAGGTGCCTTTTGTTAGTACTACCTCTGTACCAAATTTCGTTCCATTCGGTTGCACCGTGTTCGAATTAATAGGGGGAATCGATTTTCACACAAAGATGGCCGCCATCCGCAAACTATTACGCTGATGACTTATTAGTTTGGTCAAAGGATGCTCCCCCCATAAAGGTATGTTGTTGCAAAATTTGGTAGAGATCGGATGATTAGGTTAGTCGTAATTTGATTTAAGCTTTGAACATTTGTGTGGCCGCCATTACGTTTCCGTCAAGATGGCGGCGATATAAAACATGACACTGAGGTGTCCTTTGCTAGTGCTACCTTTGTACCAAATTTCGTTCAATTCGCATTCACCGTGTTCGAATTGATAGGGGGGGACAGACATTCAGAGTACACACACTCACACACACACACACACAGACACACACACACACAGACTCACACACACACATACACACACACAGACAGACACACTTTTTTCGCCCTCTGTTGATCTCATAAGTCTACTTTCATTTTTTGCAAAAATCGAAAGTAGGCTAAAAATAGGCTTATGTGTGTGTGCGTATGTGTGTGATTCGTGTGTCCCCTAATAAAATCTAAACGGCTGGAGCGATATCAATGAAACTCGGTAAATTCATAGCACTATTCCGGACGACCCTGACCGTGCCCTTCAAATTTTGTTACGTCTCACCAATCCAACATGGCGGCTGTGCGAAATATTTCACCAGCATTCAATATATCCGAAACTATTACCGATATCACCCTTGAATTTTGTACGGTGATAACGGGAACTACTAGAAGTTCACCTATGTGACTTTTGAAAACCTGGTAACTACAAAACCAACATGGCGACCAAGCGAAGATGCGACTGTTAAATAGACGTTTCTCGCGATTTAACCAACCAAACGCAATGAAACTTGGCACAGTATATGTTTATACACATTGTAATGCACCGACCTCTAACTTCGTTCAATTGTTTACATAACCTCAATATGGCGGCTGTGCGAAATATTTCACCGGCATTCTACATCTCTGAAACTATTATCGGTATCACCCTGAAATTTTGTACGGAGATAAAGGGCACTACTGGAAGCTCATCTATGAGACTTTTAAAAACCGGTTAACTACAAAACGAGCATGGCGGCCAAGCGAAGTTGAAAGTTTTAAATAGACTTTTCTCGCGATTTAATGATCCAAACGCAATAAAGCTTGGTACAGCAAATGTTTATACACATTGTAATGCACTAGTATCTAATTTAGTTCAATTGTTTACATAACCTCAAGATGGTGGCTGTGCGTATTTTAAAATTAAGTTTTTATTTCTTGTGTCGTAATCATGCGATCGAAGTGAAAGTTTGAATAATGAACCTACGCAATAATTTTCCTTTAATGATACATGACTCTATTGCCTACACATATAACAGTCCAACATGGCGACCATCCCAAATATTTAGACGGTTCTCAATATCTACGAATCTATTACAGCAATCAAAGTGAATTTATTTATGTTCATAGGGGCTATGAACATAAGTTCACCTATAGGACTTTCAATAACCTGGTGATCACAAATCCAACATGGCGGCGACGCGACGTATAAATATTCACACGGTCGTTTCTCGCAATTGAACTATCCGAGTGCAGTGAAACTTGGTACAGTAAATCCTTATACAAATGTTAATCCACTAACATCTAATTTATTTCAATTGTTTCCATAATCACAAGATGGCAGCTGTGCGAAATTTTAAAATCTCGTTTTTACTTCTTGTGTCCTATTCATGCGATTGAAGTTTGAATACTACACGTAGCCTACACAATAATCTTCATGAAACAGCACATAACTATAAGACCTACATATATAAAATCCAACATGGCGACCATCCGAAATATTTATCGGTTGTCAATATCTACGAATCTATTACAGCAATCAAACTGAAATTGTGTATGTTGATAGTGGCAATTAACATAAGTAGGATATATGAAAATAGGCTTTAGTTCTTCACGGAACTGCTTGTTGTTTTCTTTTGAATCAATTAATTTTATTTTTATTCCTTTCTTAATGTAAAATTCTGTTTTCAATGGTATCAAATGGGTAACAGCCACCATGCTCTGCCCCTTAATACAACAATCAGTAATACCACTAATATTTAATTAGTTGTTGTTACCTATAATCCTCAAAGGCAATAAAAATATTTTTATAAGCATAACAAAGGTTAACATCATCTTGCCCAAATCATCTCTTTCATTTCTTCAATCAAACAAGAACACCAATAACCCAATTTCTAGAATTTTACTACAGTTCTGCAAACTTACCTCTGCCAAACTGAGTTTTATGCTGCCGTTCTGAAGTGGATCCTTAGTTTCAAATATATCTGTCGAGAAAATACAAAAGGAATACCAGTATAAGTTGAGGTAATTGTCAAATGATAGAAAATCCCTGGGCAAAAGAAACTTTTTTTTAATATGCCAACAATGTTATAAAGGCCAGTTTGCATACTTGCTCATATTAGGCTTATTACCATATCATCATCCATAGAAGAGGCTATAGGAATTAAAATGCACCATCTTGTACCCTTTGTGAGTGCCTATATTGTCATGTAGCCTACTTTTAGGTTCGCTTCTTATTAGCCTAACCTGATATATGTATGACTCAGGAAAACAAATTTAAAATATTGAAAATAATTAAATATAAAGGTATATAAACTCACTGAAGGCAACACTAAGGTGCAATATAGCTGATACAAAGTCTCCAAATCGAAGTGTGCCATCTTTCCTCATGTAGCGCAAGATCAGGATTGATAGGACATCTGTGCTGAGTTGAAAGCCTGGAACATCATCAATTCTGCTATGATATTGCTTTAATTCAGCAATATTGCAGTTTGTAAATTACAATAAGCTATGCTTACCAACTTCAAGGAGGGCATCTCTCAACCTTTCTGCCTTTAGGATACCAGTCTTCTCCTTCGTGTGATTCTTGAATGCTGTTTGCCAGTACTTGAGACTGCACATTAAGTCCTTAAAATCACTAAATTTGAGTCTTCCTCCACCAGAACTCTGACTCTTATTAAGGAACATAATCATACAGGATAGAAGATCACTACTGTGGATTCAGGTTAAAGTTTTCACAGGGACCTCGTAGTTAGGCCCCTTAAAACAACAATAACTAACTAAAGTTTTCACTTTGTAAAACTCAACAAGAATATAATTTTCAGCACTTGACTGACATGGCTATGAAAATTTAGTTTAGTAACAATAACAGATTGGGGCAACTATACTTGTTAACGTGTAAGGCCAGGCTATCCCTGGACTTGGAAGATAAATGGGCTATCATTGAGATGGTTTTCCATGGTTCCTCATTTTCAACTCCTGAGAAATGCCAGGAAGGGGCCCTCTAATAGGCCATGGTTGCACTCTTACCCTATTCCATTTATTTCATTTCTCATTAACTCCTTGCACGGTGGCATCAGGAAGGGCATCTGACCATAAAGACCATTGCTACATAGAAACTCTTCCCACTTTATCCCCAATTTGGTGGAAATGGGAATAATAAGGGATGGAAATATAGATTTATAATTATTTAGAAAATTATTATTCCCTAAGTACAATGATAATAATAATAAGTACATTGAATTCAATGGCAATACATCCCACTAATTGGTGGAGAATCCATTCCACTTATCTGTGGGATATATTGTATTACATTATTAGTCTACCTTCGATTCTTGCAAAAAAATAAAAATGAAAGTAGACTTATGAGATCTACACAGGGCCAAAAACTTGCGAGTCTGTCTCTGTGTGTGTGTGAGTACGTGAGTGTGTGTATGTGTGTGATTTGGTATGTCTGCCCCCCCACCTATCAATTCAAACACAGTTAAACCGAATCGAACGAAATTTGGTACAGAGGTAGCACTAGCAAAGATGCTGATGAGGATAATTGTTGTTTTAAGGGGCCTAACATCTAGGTTATCGGCCCCTAATGGTTTGGCTGATCGTGAAGATGATAATGGAATGGAAATTATAACTAAAACTAACTACTAACTTATATACTAGAAGAAGAAATGGAAAACAAATGGAGAATAAGGCAAATAAAGGACAGGAGGAAAAGAAATGCCCACAACCCTCGAAGAATGCGGATTGAGGGACTTGGAAGGAAGGAGAGCCATAAAAGGCAAATAGGAAAGTGAAAGAGGAGAGGGTACGCCCCACAGGTAATGAATAAAAGGGGGGAAACCGGACCCAGCTCAGAAATCCCCCGGGGTCGCCAACTCCCGAACTCACCAGCCGTGAGCCCCTGAGTGTGTAGCAATATCCAGGGTGCACCAGAAGTGGTGGGGCTACATACACCCTGCCTCCTTGAGGGCCTTGAGCAGAAGGCAGGAGATAACAGGAAAAGAAGAAGAAGGCTGACCCCTCGCAGAAGGAGGGTATCAGAAAAGATGAGACAAGGGCCAATTAAGGCGGGAAAGGAAGAGACTCCCTAGGCTTCGGATACCCTAATACCGTCGGGGTCCGAAGAGAACAAGAGTTGACCAAGTAAGGTCGACAGGAAAGAAGACGGAGAGGAGCCCGGCACAAGTAAGTGGAAGCAATGCCGGACTAAGCTGGGGCCCCGTGGTCGCCAACCCACGTCCCACTAGATGTGCGCCCCTGGGGGGCACTAGCAAAGGACACCTCAGTGTCATGTTTTATATCGTCGCCATTTTGACGGAAACGTAATGTCGGCCACCCAAATGTTCAAAGCTTAAATCAAGTTATGACTAACCTAATCATCTGATCTCTACCAAATTTTGCAACAATATACCTTAATGTGGGAAGCGTCTTTTTTTTTTTTACCAAACTACAAGGTCATCAGCCCAATAGTTTGAAGGTGGTGGCCGTGTATGTGTGTAAATCGATCCCCCTATCAAGTCAAACACAACAAAACCAAATCGAACCACCAATGGTACAGAGGTAGCACTAGCAAGGGACAACTCAGTGTCATGTTGCATATCGCCGCCATCATAACAAAAAAGAAATGGCACCCACCCAAATGTTCTGAGCTTAAATCAAATTACGACTAACCTAATCATCCGATTTCTACCAAGTTTTGCAGCAATATACCTTAATGTGGGAAGTGTCTTTTTCCCAAACTACTAGGTCATCATCCAAATAGTGTCAATATGGCGGATGTATAAATCATGCAAGTAATATAGCCTAACCGTAACTTACGATTCAACAAGGCCTGGCCTTACCAAATACGCTCATCGTACATAGGGTGGTTTAAGGAGGTGACCGGTAGGATATTAGCATTTTAAAATAGAATACGGTATGTGACTAACAGTTCAAGCTGACCGTGTCATATCGTGCTTGTCCGTGCCGTGGGTTAAGATGGCCGCAATCGGTTGCTCGTAAATCCATATAGCCTATTTCCCTTTAGGAATGTACTGAACAAAATAATACATATTTAGTATCAAATGGTGTATAGAAACGGCAGAAAACGCCAATGAAATTTGTTGATTGCAAGACAAAAGATCATCAAGTTATACTAAACCATTTGTTAACCCAGTATTAGTGTATGGCATTTGTGGCGTAGTGGTAGCGACTAGGACTCGTAGTCTGGAGGTTCGTTGATCAAATCCCAGTAGGTTCATTTTTACGTCGTTCTTTTTTGTATTTATTGATTTATAACTACTAACGCTTTATAATGTTAAGCATATAGGCCTATAGTGTGTATTTGCAATCGAAAATATTATATACAGGGTGTATCTTAATTATACCGACAAAAAAAATCAGGGACGCTCTGCGTGTTATGTAAAAGACGATGCCGCAATCGGATTGGCGGAGAAAATTTTTCCCTCCGAGAAAATGAGGTTACTTTGTTACTTTCGGGCGCGCGATTCAAATCTAGGAACTCGCCGTATTTGCTGAGCCAGGCAGCAAGCCGCTGGCCACTGCTGTGCTTCAGGCAAGGGAAGAGAGTGTGATAGAAGGAGACATAGATATGTTGGCGGGCATGCGGCAAGCCGCCTCGATCGTCCCTGATTTTTTTTGTCGGTATAATTAAGATACACCCTGTATATAAGTATAACACCACATATTTCAACACTCGACTACAGCGATTAAAATTCGTTGACCTTGATCCGCGGTCGAGTCTATTGTTGTTGTTGTTGTTGTTGTTTTTGTTGCTGATTCTTTAGGGGGTATTGCTGCATCATAGTCTTGCAGCCCCGTGTACTCGGGTGTGTGTAGAAGTTGTCTGATAAGCAGTGTCACTGTGATATCTGTAGACTTACTACCGGTAGTGTGCGAACTTATATACGAGGATGGATTTGGGTAGGAAGCTGTTGTTGTTGTTTTATTTGAGATGCATGGAAATCATGGCCATTTAGCCCCTTGTACTTGGGTGAGTGTTGAATTTTGTCTGATAATCTGTGTTATTGTGATGGCTGTATTAGTGAGTGTATATATAATTCGGGTGAGGATTTAATCAACCAACGTATAATATCTGTATAGCACGTTGTATTTCAACAAGCTACTACAACCAACATCCAATTATACTCCTTGAAAAGGACAAGGAGTTATAACTATACCCATGCATTTAGGGAAAGTAGGCTATATGTTCTTTACTGAACGTCTTTTTTTTTATTATAGTATTGTATTACATATTATATGAGTGCTACATATTGAATTTAAAGAATAGAAAGCGATCTGAGGGATATATTGTAGTAATTTATTTATTATACAGTATATTACATATTATGAGTGCTACATATTGAATTTAAAGAAAAGAGAACGGTACAATAAACAATATTGTAAATTAAAATGATAATGTAAAAACTATAAATTAACCTGTATGTATATTTTTAATATTCCTTTTTTTATTATTATTTATTTCTTACTAATTTTAATAACATTGTAGAATTGTTACAAAACTAGCATGTGCAAGAATAAATTAAACTGCTGTATACAATAAAGGGAATTTTTAAAAAATGATAGAAAAGCATTTTACTACATATTCCAAATACTACTAGCCATTTAATTTAATTAGAATGCCATAGATGTGCAGGAAGGTATAGTCTATGTAGTTCATTTTTACAGAAGTTTTGAATTTATATTATAAATTTATCATGTATGTCTTAATTTTAACAGTAATGTTCTCGCCTTCTGTTCCCAAGGTTTCAGGGTCAGATCCTGGCACAGTCAGATCTCAGATGGCATTTGAGGTTGCGCAAATGTGAGGGAGCCATGTCAGTAAATTTAAAGATCCCCTACGGGAAAAATTCCGGCACCTCGGTGTCTCTCAAAGTCGCAGTACCGTAGTTGAAAGGATCGTATAACCAATAACTTCATTATGATATTCTTAATTTTAACCAGTTGTTATTGACATGCTGTATCATGTTTTCATGAATTGTACCTTTTTATATTAAGAACTGCCCATGTTTTATTTGAGCTATTTCTTATTTCAGATGGAAGGTCATTTAAGATTTAAGGAACTGTGTAATTCAATCTCTGGGGGGAGATGTAGGGCAAAATGCATGACTTGGAACAAAGTCCTATAACTTCTAAAGTTTTAAAGATACAAAATTGAAAGTTTGTAGCAATATTTATAAAATAATGATGCATATCCGTGGTTAGTTTCATTGATTTCCAATACAAAATAAGACTTCCACTGAAAATTATTATTTTTATCACTTACATATACTCTATGTACCTTTTCTCATCATCGGACATTTCAATATTGATCTTTATGATACGCTCTTTAGACAGTGTCAATCAAATCTGTGGAACAAAATATTATTAGGCTCTTAGTTGTTTTTATATATGAATTTAAATTTTTTGATTAAAAAAACAAATTTACTTAAATACCTAGTTGTAAATGCCATAATACCAAAAATATAAAAAAACTGTTGCACACGATTTTGCATTGCAGTGTTGTGAATCATATTAGGCTACCAAGTTTGAATTATGTAAGTTTAATAGTTCCAGAAAAAATGTACATTGATTGTGCAAAAATGTGTTTTTCCAGAAAACTGCGATGAAGTTTCTTCACATCTTTTTTTTTTTTTACTTCAAAAGTCTACCCACCTCTGTCCTATTTTGTATAAGGCCTTCACATTAGTTCCATAGGGTTCACTATCTGATATTTTATAAAAAGCACTTTAGTCCCCGTCACCAAAATAAGGCTACTTGGTAGGCCTATATATCGTGCACTCATTTTCAGTGAATCGACTTATTGGTTGAGGCACATTCATCAATCCACAATACAAGGTAGTCCCTTCCCTTCCTAACCCAAGCACCTCATTCTCATTGAATAGATTAACATAATGTTAGCTCCGTAAGTCTATTCCATCATATGTGTGGTTTTAAATTCTACATCATGTTCACAGTTTTCATAGTACAAAGTAAATTGCATACGACGCCATTTCGCCAATTGTCATCCAAGGGTTATAGAGATTTGGCACCACAAACACCACATGCACATGAGCTATTAATTACATTTGAAAGAATCTCTAAACCGAATAGCCTATATCCTCCGGAAATCTCATTATTTGCAGAGGTATCAAGATACCCAAAAACCACTGTTCAATTTAGACCTTGTATAAAATAGGTATTTGGATCCTTGTTTGCTCTAGCACGTATGAAACGGTGTTTAGGAATCTTTTTCAACACCGTAGAACTAGATCTTCCCACAGTATAAAACAAAGTCCCCGATTCTCGGATGTTACAGGTAAACTCGAGAACCACTGGATGGATTTTGATGCGGGTTTCACCATTCTGTAAAGAATATCTCGAGGATAATTTCTGTAGAAAATACTTTATTTATGATCAAAGGAAGCCGAGCAGTAACGATTTCAGTGGAAAAGTCGAAAAAAAAACCTGGTGTCCGAGCGCTTTGTAAGCTTACGCTGGGCAAACCGTTAAAAATATCTAAATACTATGAGTGTAAGAATTGTTCAGCATGAAAAGATCTACAAAAACGTCCGCGAGAGCATATGCCTATCTTGAATAGTCTACATCGCCCACTATAAGTGTTTTTACGTTTTAATTTCTTCCAGCCATGTCCATTCAACAGCTACTGAGGCGACAGTTTACGAGCTAGCAAAGGGTGAGTCTAATATCCCTGTTACAGCCTAGCTAGCGGGCGAACCGATTGCCCCCAGATACAGGCAGCAACAAACCATTGAGTCGTGTTGAGATAAGACTTCTGAGTAGGGTGGTTGTGTTTGGAGTTTCCCTGGAAGTGCAACTCGGATTTTCTTCATTTCGCCTGTGAAACACAGTCAAGTTAAGATTGGACGGAAGGGGGATTTGAGTTTCATTCACCTCGTTTTCCCTGGAAGTGCAACTCTCATTTCACCTGTGAATTTTTCGTTCCGCAAAATTCACAGTCATTTTAAGATTGGATGGAAGGGGGATTATATTATATTAAATTATACTGATTGGCGTATAAACTCTACCTAGTATAAAACAAAGTCCCCGATGCTTGGATGTCACGGGTAGGCTAATCCCGAGAACCACTGAATGGATTTTGATGCGGTTTCACCATTCTGTAAAGGATATCTCGAGGAAGGTTTCTGTTGAAAATAATTTATTTATGACCAAAGAAAGTCAAGCACTAAAGATTTCAGTGAAAAGGTCGGAAAAAAAACTGGAGTCCGTGCGCATTTAAGCTTACGCTGGGCAAACCGTTAAATAGATATACTATGAGTGTAAGAATTGTTCAGCATGAAAAGTTCTACAAAAAATCCCGGGAGAGCATATCTCTATCTTCAATACATCGCCTACTATACGTGTTTTTACGTTTTCATTTCTTCCAACAATCTCCATTCAGTTACTGATGCGACAGTTTACGAGCTAGCTAGGGGCGAGTCTATCACCCCAGTTACAGCTTAGCTAGCGGATGAGCTTATTATTGACCCAGATACAACCAGCAGCAAACTTTCGAGTCGTGTTGAGTTAAAAACTTTAGAGAAGAGTGGTTGTGTTTGGAGTTTCCCTGGAAGTACAACTCGGCTTTTCTTCATTTCGCCTGTGAACTTTACATTCCGAAAAATTCACAGTTAAGTTAAGATTGGAAGGGAGGGGGATTTGTGTTTCATGCACCTCACCATTCTCTTAAATTACGTCTGACAAGAATTTGTTGCACATGCATCTCCATGATAATATAATTAATAGTCCAGTCAGTGAATTTAACCCATCATCCCGAGACGTAAAACGGATATTGGTTGTTGTTCATTGACATTGAAAAATAAAGCGCTTATCACGTAATGCATTCATAACTGTTCCCGGGCGAAGCCGGGTGGGTTGCTAGTTGAGAATATAGTACATTATGCAACGAGCCTATAATGGCAATAATTAAGACACGAGAAAGTTTATAAAACGAGCGTATGCGAGTTTTAAAATTTCCTTACGAGTGTCTTAATTACCATTATAGGCGAGTTGCATACGACAGTTTATGTTGGACGACAATTATTATAACTATGTTATGTTCGAACATAAATATCCATAAATATCTGTCGAGATTTCGCCAGTTTTATGTACTGAACAGAGTGCATGAGACGCAGAGAATGCCTTGTATTTGACCATGGCCTCCTCGGTCACCCTACTATGACACTAGGCCACGCAGTGAAATTTAAATTAGAAGGCCGTGGAACTCAGCGCAGGTGATAGGCTATTGGTCAAACAACTGTTTCTTGAGCTCTGATTGGTGGGAGAAACGGTTTCATAATGAAAAATAGTTTTATAATGACCATCATTATGATACAGTTTTCTGACATATAATAGTCAGGGTCGAACATAAAAATTAAAATAAAACAGATCTAATTTTTAGATTTACTCAATCGCTTGGCAACCACATGTGCATGTATTTGTATTGTAATCAATGAGACCGGAAATGCATTGTCGCCATCTTTCCACAGCCCGCTAAGATAATACCGGCCTGTTACGACCGACAAAATAGGTTTAAAATAGGATCTTCTTCGCTCAGTGTATGATAGATAAGTAGTGGAGTACTAGGAGTTCTGCCCCACTTCAGAACCCCCCTTGCTCTACTACTAAGCCTCAGCCATGTTAAATATCTATTGAACGCATGGCCCGATTTTGACAAATGAGGTATTGTTGGACTCGGGCTGACGTCCTCTTTGCTATGGACCACTCATTATAATTTTCAAAAATTTTTTGAAAATTTTTGTTTTCGAAAATAGGCGATAGTTTGAAAACCAAACAGGATAGAACGTTGTGCCATGGCTCAAACGAACAGTCTTTATGACCTTTATTTTTTGTAATAAAAAATTTTTATTTTTTATATTTTTTTGAAAACACTCGAATTTTGAAAATCCTATATTTTGGAAACTAGGAACTCTACAAAAAAAATTGTTTAACGTAAATCAATGGTCCCTACCCCCTCTACCCCCAAAATAAATTTCAAGTCTCTAGAATGAAAACCTGCAGTAGTGTGGTAAGGACAGGGCTGCCTCACTTAGGAAGTTGTGAGCCCCTGCGACCTTGGAATGGAAGGAGCCATGCTAGGAGGGCGTGCTTGGATTCGTTTTTTTTCGTCTCGTCGTGCTCTTTACGGGAATGTCGGTGTCGAAAAGGTGAAAATCTGGAAACACAGTCTTTTTGGGGTAAAAACGTGATTTTAGACTTTTTGCTATATCTCGCGAACCAATCATGCTAGAGGCATGTTCGACAGGTCCAAGGACTCGGGGTGACGTCCTCTCTGCTATGGACCACTCGTTATAATTTTTAATAAAATTGGAAACTCGATTTTGGGGTAAACACGTGTTTTTGTGATTTTGCCGATATCTCGTGAACCAATAATGCTAGAGGTGTGTTCGACAGGTCCAAGTACTCAGGGTGATGTCCTCTTTGCTATGGACTACTCATTGTAATTTTAAAAAAATTTGGGAAACGCGATTTTGGGGTAAACACGTGTTTTTTGTGATTTTGCCGATATTTCACGAAGCAATAACGCTAGAGGCATGTACGATGGGTCCAAGGATTCGGGAAGACGTCCTCTTTGCTATGGACCACTCGTTGTAATTTTAAAAAAATTGGGAAACGCGATTTTGGGGTAAACACGTGTTTTTTTATAATTTTTGCCGATATGTCACGAACCAATAACGCTAGAGACGTGTACGAGGTGTCCTAGCACTCGGGCTAACGCCCCCTTTCAAATGTGGTAGATATTTTTTTCGAAAAAATAATTCACAAAGGGCCTAACGCCATACATGTTGAAAAAAATCATTACCGTTACCTGTTTATAATGTTCATGAAGCGTGGTGGTTGAGAGAGACGATACGGCTGAGTGTGTGTGTTTCAACGAACCTGTCGCTGACCACGGTGGCTGTGTTCAATAGATCAATCGCTATTTCGACGGGTCGGTGTATGACAGAGCGAGGGTACGTTTTTTCACACTTTTTACCTTTAACGTGTAAACGGTGATGAGAACTTGGTTCTATGTTGGTCGAAGTGAGTACAGAAAACACACTTGCCGAGGAGCAGGAGGTGAATGTCATTTGAGCTTATTGGAAGGCGTTGATCTGACTTGACAACAGGTGACGCTTGAAAGTGAAATAATCTGACCATCGTGGTGGCAGGGGAGTGTGAAAGGCATGCACACACATTTGTGAAACCACAGGCACGCTAAACCAGTGACATCCTGTCTTGCTTCGTACGTGACAAAATGCAAGTCCATGTGAAATTTGATCTACCGCAGGTGTTCACCTTGGACGTTATCTGTCCACGTGCATGATAACTGTTAACAAGTCACATCCTGTTTTGCTTCGTACGTGACAAAATGCAAGTTCATGTGAAATTTGATCCGGCACAGGTGTTCGCCTGGGACGTTAGCTGCCCACGTGCACGATAAGAGAATGTTCAAAGCGTGGGAAAAAAAAAGATTATACATGCAATGTGATATATAAAGACACGTCGCTGACATTTCCACTCGCACTTATGTGACTACTTTTGAACACGCTACAGCGTTGTGTGAAACACTTGGCCTTGTTTAACAGTTTTGGTGTTGGTGGAAAATACTTATTCTTGTTGTGAGGTAGGTATATATTTATTCATTTATACATTTATTGATTTATATATAAATACATACAATTATTTATTGATTAGGTAATTAATGATTTTATTTATTTATTTGTTTGCAGATAACCGGCATACCTTACATGTCAGAGGGAGAAGAAACTATTGCACTTTTGAGCCCACTAGAAGGGAAGAGTAACAAGTCACTGCAAGTAAAGGTGAGATGATTTTTTTTAAACTAACTTGTTTCATTTTTTTTGTTTTATGTTTTATTTTATGAAATGTATGTATTAACCTGAATTTAGGTATTTATAGCGGTTTATTTTATTTATTTTTAGAAACTTGGAAAGAATAGCCTTACCGCCGTAGCAGTCGCTGAAAAAAACCAGAAACGCACTAAAGCGAAACCACTGCCAAAGAGTGAACTGTTTAAAACTCAGGTAAGTCCAACTTAAAAATGCTATTCCATTTTACCACTACTGAAAACTCGTAGACAAAAAAAAATTCATTACCTGTACATGACTGGGACAATGATTGCTTTCTTGATTAATGGCTATGTTGTTGTTGTTGACTGGGAAAAGTACAAGGCCATGTTGGATTTTCTAAAAATAAAATAATAAATTTAATTTATGGGTGGTTCCCTATGGACTCAACGAATATCCACAGGTTTGAACATGATAATGTGAACAAAATGACATGACATTCATTTTTGTTTATATATTGGTTAAAGGGAGGGTGGGGGAATGTAAATGACTGTAGCTTTATAAAAAAGAAAATAAGTACATGGGTTACTGTTTGTGCCAACATACAGTTTATTTTTAATGGTGTTTTGATATATTAATGCCAATTAACGTTAACGTTTTATTTACAAGTATTGATTGATTGATTGATTGATTGATTGATTGATTGATTGATTGAGTGATGGGTTATTTTGTTTGCTTTTAGGTGTCGTCATGTGCCATTAACGTAATGAACAGACAGTGAACAAGCATGCATTATGCTTTAAAGTACTCTGTGCAATGTTAATAACTTACAATAAGAAAACGTTTTATTATAACACATGGCGTTAGTACCAAATACAACAAGTGAGCAAGTTGGTTTACCACGTGGGTTAAATTTAAAATCAGAACATGATCGATGGTTAACATTTGAATCCTGGCCTGTAGGCTTTTTGTCGACGCATGAACTTGCAAAAGCCGGTTTTTTTTACTTGAACCGAGGAGATGTGGTGCGCTGTGTGTTTTGTCGTATTGAACTTTCACACTGGGAAGAAGGGGATGATCCCTTTAGAGACCATTTGCGATGGTCTCCTCACTGTCCTTACATGCTTGGAAAGCAAGTGGGTAACCTACCCGTGCATTCATTTTACCGAACCACAAGGCCTATGGCCGCTACTTACGTTGCTGAATCACAAATAAATAATAATAATGATGTATTACCAGCCAACGGTAGTGTCGATATATGTGGTCCATATGCCATAGACAGTGTTGAATTGGCGTGTGCTTTTGAAAAATTGGGAGTTTGCAAGACTAAAGCACTAGCACACCCAGAGTACAGCTCTGTTGAAAAACGTTTCGAATCTTATAAAAATGTTTGGCCATTAATATTAAAACACCTTACCAAACAGCTAAGTGAAGCTGGATTTTTTTATACTGGTGAAGGGGATAAAACAATATGTTTTTATTGTGGATTTGCTTTAAAGGATTGGCAAATGACTGATGACCCTTTTGTGCAACACGCTCGTTGGTTACCAAACTGTAAATACATGGTGTTGCTTAAAGGTCAGGAATTTGTGAACACTATTCGTAAAGAAAAAGTGATTGCAGCACAAGACATAAAAGTGCCTTTAGAGTTAGAGCACGTGGAGCAAATACATAAGGCTGAAAGAAAAGACTTGTCTCACGAACAGATACAAAAGTGTGACCAACAATTATGTAAAATTTGTTATCAAGATGAACTAGGTGTTGTATTTTTACCCTGTGGACACATGATAGCCTGTGTCAAGTGTGCATTAGAACTTAACACTTGTGCTATATGCAGAAAAGTAGTATCTGCAACAGTTAGGGCATTTCTTGCATAACTAGTATAATTTATTCGCCATGGATAGTGCAAAATCCCTAATTGCACAATATTATTAAAGCTGTTTTAGAGTGTAATAGATATGCTTTTGTTTTGTTTATAGACTACTACAATGAATGTTTTGAATGCTGTGGGACAATCATGTGGCTTAGAGACAAAGAAGCTCAGCGAATTGCCAATGCATATTCCATTCCGCATTATCAAGATTCGGAAATTGAAAACAGCATATGGTGATCGTGTACTTTGTGTATGTGAAAACTTTGAGACATTTCTGCCTATACGGTTTAATGATATGTCGGAGAGTGTTTTTGATGAAGTCAATAATGCTGTGCAACCTGTACACTTAATTTATGAAGGTTTTAAAAACAATAGGTGCATGGTTCGTTTTAATTAAATAAATAAATAATGTGAAATAATAATGGAAATTATAAGTAATGACAATATACTGAAAAAGAAAGAAAATATGTGCATAGAATAGTAATGTTTTAGTGTTTAGTGTTGTCTTTAAAAATATTATGATGAAACCAAAAAAAATGTATATAAAGTTTGTAAATAAATGCAAAATGATGTTACAATGCTGTTTTATTTTATACAAAGTTAGTATATTTAACATTGCAGAGTATACATGATTATGACAATAAATGCATACTGAATACAAGCCTTTCTCACATTACAATAGTCTGTTATAGTTTTAAACACAAGGCTTGTTGTAGATCATTTTATAGCAATGTCCCTTTAATGTTGTTTTCGAAAAGTGGGGAAGCCACAATGGTTGTATTGACATAAAAACCTTATGGTTATTACTATTTAGTCACTTTGATCCCCTTGCAGATCAACAGCAGATGACCTAGTTGTTCCACTCTTTAAAACGACAACAACAACACTACCTCTTGCATAGTTTGTGATGTTGATGGCTCTTGCGACGTGGAAGATGGATTAAAAATAACTTTGAGAACAGGGGTTAAACGTTGATCATTAAACAATGCACTATTTTGAGTAGCAATATGGTTTTCTTGATTTTTTGTCGACGGCAACTGTGTTTCATGCGGTACACTACATTGATGATCACTGACACTTAAAACCTCACTATTTTTACTTTTTAGGTCAATACGACAATGTTTGGAACGTTGCTTTGAACAACGCCAAATAACAGTTCCATTTTTATTGGTTCGTTTCACAATATATGAATATCCTTTATAGTATGCGTAAGGCTTACCATACCTAGTCACTGATACTTCCATATCAACTGTCGAGCATAGACTAAGCTCTAGTAAAGTCAACTTGGTAATAAGAATACTAGTTTAATGTGAGAGCAAATATGGATCCAAAGAGTTCAGGTAAAAGTGAAAGCAAATAAGCAAACATTAGAAACAAGAGTTGGGGTGAAAGTGGTCGCAAAGTGGTAGACCCATTACACAATAATTTCAGCACGACGAAGCTCTTGTTCAATTTCTTTGATTTCCCAATCGTGACCAGTATGGCCAGATTGACGTGAGGCATGCAACAACTGTAGCCGCTGGACGAGCTTATTGGGATTGTGCCAGTATACAAATTTAACAAATGGATTTTTAGGTGTAAACAAAGCATTACCATTATCATGATCATTATCATCATCGTCATTATCATCATCATGATCACCATTATCATCATGACCATCATCACTGTTACTATATAGTCCTTTTTGATCCTCTTGCAATACCACTTTATTTATAGTCTGAGTTGATTTTGACAGTGTTGAAGGTTTCTTGGACGTTGACAACTGTCCTAACATGACGTTTTGAGGACATGATAAGTCCTTTTGAACAAACACTGTACTATCTTTAGCCGCAATATCGTTTTCTTGAACTTGCTTTTTAGCATTTTGATAATTGTTTGTAAACAGTAAGCGTGGTTCGTTTCGAGCACTACATTGATGAACACTTACACTTAAAACCTTTCCATTTTTACTTTTCAGATTGCCTCGACATTTTGTTGACCTCTCTTTTGAGCATTGCCAGAATATTATTCCATTCACATTCTGGCGATTATAGTTATAGGAGTAGCCTTGATAGAGTGCACGTAGCCTACATTTGTTGGTTGTAATAAGTTCCATAGTAGTAACTGACCTGTCAGTACGATGTTCACACTACAAAGGTTACAACTGTTTTGCTGATGGAGTGACCTACTATAAGCTTATATATTGGCTTATGTGTTGGCTTTTTGTGTTGGCTTTTCGTGTTGGCTTTTGTGTTGGCTTATGTGTTGGCTTTTTGTGTTGGCTTTTTGTGTTGGCTTTTCATGTTGGCTTTTCGTGTTGGCTTATGTGTTGGCTTTTTGTGTTGGCTTTTTGTGTTGGCTTTTCGTGTTGGCTTTTGTGTTGGCTTATGTGTTGGCTTTTTGTGTTGGCTTTTTGTGTTGGCTTTTCATGTTGGCTTTTCGTGTTGGCTTATGTGTTGGCTTTTTGTGTTGGCTTTTTGTGTTGGCTTTTCGTGTTGGCTTTTGTGTTGGCTTATGTGTTGGCTTTTTGAGTTGGCTTTTTGTGTTGGCTTTTCATGTTGGCTTTTCGTGTTGGCTTTTCGTGTTGGCTTTTTGTGTTGGCTTTTCGTGTTGGCATTTCGTGTTGGCTTTTGTGTTGGCTTTTCGTGTTGGCTTTTTGTGTTGGCTTTTCGTGTTGGCATTTCGTGTTGGCTTTTCGTGTTGGCTTTTTTTGTATTGGCCTTTCGTGTTGGCTTTTTGTATTGGCTTTTCGTGTTGGCTTTTTGTGTTGGCTTTAGTATTGGCTTTTGTATTGGCTTATTTGACAAGTTATTTGTGTCAATGTATTTAGTGGATTTTTTCTTGGTGTTGGAAAGTAGTTGAAAGAGAGGGAATATTTAAAGACTTAACCTCAGCTCACTAACCTAACCTAACCTTTCAACTCTCAGATGTTAATTAAATTCTGTGCATTGTCGAGTTGGAGCCCAAGACCTCAGGGGTAAAAAAAACAATTATTTTTGACGACTTATTTTGGTAACTTATTTTAATGGCTAACCTAACTTTACCTAACCTAACCTAACCTAACCTAACCTCAGCTCACTTTGGATATTACTAGTAAGTGTTCATATCCTCTGCTAGGTAGCATGCTAGTAGTACAGGTAGTGCTCATATTTACCGCTAGATAGCGGAAACATACTTTGCATGTTGCATGTGACACTTGTGAAGTTTAACCACATGCAAGACGTGCTTGTATAAGTTCTCTATTTAAACTCAATATACAATTAACCACTAAATGTTCAGAACTAACATGTATAGCCATGTTTAGGGTATATAGGAGACCCTTAGCAAGAAAGGCTGTCTAACCCACGAGTGTACAGCCTTGTCATACGCAGTAAGCCCCTGTTGGCTTTCTCAAATTGTTGTTGTTGTTGTTTTCTGCCAACAGGGGCTTACTGCGTATGACAAGGCTGTACACTCGTGGGTTAGACAGCCTTTCTTGCTAAGGGTCTCCTATATACCCTAAACATGGCTATACATGTTAGTTCTGAACATTTAGTGGTTAATTGTATATTGAGTTTAAATAGAGAACTTATACAAGCACGTCTTGCATGTGGTTAAACTTCACAAGTGTCACATGCAACATGCAAAGTATGTTTCCGCTATCTAGCGGTAAATATGAGCACTACCTGTACTACTAGCATGCTACCTAGCAGAGGATATGAACACTTACTAGTAATATCCAAAGTGAGCTGAGGTTAGGTTAGGTTAGGTTAGGTTAGGTAAAGTTAGGTTAGCCATTAAAATAAGTTACCAAAATAAGTCGTCAAAAATAATTGTTTTTTTTACCCCTGAGGTCTTGGGCTCCAACTCGACAATGCACAGAATTTAATTAACATCTGAGAGTTGAAAGGTTAGGTTAGGTTAGTGAGCTGAGGTTAAGTCTTTAAATATTCCCTCTCTTTCAACTACTTTCCAACACCAAGAAAAAATCCACTAAATACATTGACACAAATAACTTGTCAAATAAGCCAATACAAAAGCCAATACTAAAGCCAACACAAAAAGCCAACACGAAAAGCCAATACAAAAAGCCAACACGAAAGGCCAATACAAAAAAAGCCAACACGAAAAGCCAACACGAAATGCCAACACGAAAAGCCAACACAAAAAGCCAACACGAAAAGCCAACACAAAAGCCAACACGAAATGCCAACACGAAAAGCCAACACAAAAAGCCAACACGAAAAGCCAACACGAAAAGCCAACATGAAAAGCCAACACAAAAAGCCAACTCAAAAAGCCAACACATAAGCCAACACAAAAGCCAACACGAAAAGCCAACACAAAAAGCCAACACAAAAAGCCAACACATAAGCCAACACGAAAAGCCAACATGAAAAGCCAACACAAAAAGCCAACACAAAAAGCCAACACATAAGCCAACACAAAAGCCAACACGAAAAGCCAACACAAAAAGCCAACACAAAAAGCCAACACATAAGCCAACACGAAAAGCCAACATGAAAAGCCAACACAAAAAGCCAACACAAAAAGCCAACACATAAGCCAACACAAAAGCCAACACGAAAAGCCAACACAAAAAGCCAACACATAAGCCAATATATAAGCTTATAGTAGGTCACTCCATCAGCAAAACAGTTGTAACCTTTGTAGTGTGAACATCGTACTGACAGGTCAGTTACTACTATGGAACTTATTACAACCAACAAATGTAGGCTACGTGCACTCTATCAAGGCTACTCCTATAACTATAATCGCCAGAATGTGAATGGAATAATATTCTGGCAATGCTCAAAAGAGAGGTCAACAAAATGTCGAGGCAATCTGAAAAGTAAAAATGGAAAGGTTTTAAGTGTAAGTGTTCATCAATGTAGTGCTCGAAACGAACCACGCTTACTGTTTACAAACAATTATCAAAATGCTAAAAAGCAAGTTCAAGAAAACGATATTGCGGCTAAAGATAGTACAGTGTTTGTTCAAAAGGACTTATCATGTCCTCAAAACGTCATGTTAGGACAGTTGTCAACGTCCAAGAAACCTTCAACACTGTCAAAATCAACTCAGACTATAAATAAAGTGGTATTGCAAGAGGATCAAAAAGGACTATATAGTAACAGTGATGATGGTCATGATGATAATGGTGATCATGATGATGATAATGACGATGATGATAATGATCATGATAATGGTAATGCTTTGTTTACACCTAAAAATCCATTTGTTAAATTTGTATACTGGCACAATCCCAATAAGCTCGTCCAGCGGCTACAGTTGTTGCATGCCTCACGTCAATCTGGCCATACTGGTCACGATTGGGAAATCAAAGAAATTGAACAAGAGCTTCGTCGTGCTGAAATTATTGTGTAATGGGTCTACCACTTTGCGACCACTTTCACCCCAACTCTTGTTTCTAATGTTTGCTTATTTGCTTTCACTTTTACCTGAACTCTTTGGATCCATATTTGCTCTCACATTAAACTAGTATTCTTATTACCAAGTTGACTTTACTAGAGCTTAGTCTATGCTCGACAGTTGATATGGAAGTATCAGTGACTAGGTATGGTAAGCCTTACGCATACTATAAAGGATATTCATATATTGTGAAACGAACCAATAAAAATGGAACTGTTATTTGGCGTTGTTCAAAGCAACGTTCCAAACATTGTCGTATTGACCTAAAAAGTAAAAATAGTGAGGTTTTAAGTGTCAGTGATCATCAATGTAGTGTACCGCATGAAACACAGTTGCCGTCGACAAAAAATCAAGAAAACCATATTGCTACTCAAAATAGTGCATTGTTTAATGATCAACGTTTAACCCCTGTTCTCAAAGTTATTTTTAATCCATCTTCCACGTCGCAAGAGCCATCAACATCACAAACTATGCAAGAGGTAGTGTTGTTGTTGTCGTTTTAAAGAGTGGAACAACTAGGTCATCTGCTGTTGATCTGCAAGGGGATCAAAGTGACTAAATAGTAATAACCATAAGGTTTTTATGTCAATACAACCATTGTGGCTTCCCCACTTTTCGAAAACAACATTAAAGGGACATTGCTATAAAATGATCTACAACAAGCCTTGTGTTTAAAACTATAACAGACTATTGTAATGTGAGAAAGGCTTGTATTCAGTATGCATTTATTGTCATAATCATGTATACTCTGCAATGTTAAATATACTAACTTTGTATAAAATAAAACAGCATTGTAACATCATTTTGCATTTATTTACAAACTTTATATACATTTTTTTTGGTTTCATCATAATATTTTTAAAGACAACACTAAACACTAAAACATTACTATTCTATGCACATATTTTCTTTCTTTTTCAGTATATTGTCATTACTTATAATTTCCATTATTATTTCACATTATTTATTTATTTAATTAAAACGAACCATGCACCTATTGTTTTTAAAACCTTCATAAATTAAGTGTACAGGTTGCACAGCATTATTGACTTCATCAAAAACACTCTCCGACATATCATTAAACCGTATAGGCAGAAATGTCTCAAAGTTTTCACATACACAAAGTACACGATCACCATATGCTGTTTTCAATTTCCGAATCTTGATAATGCGGAATGGAATATGCATTGGCAATTCGCTGAGCTTCTTTGTCTCTAAGCCACATGATTGTCCCACAGCATTCAAAACATTCATTGTAGTAGTCTATAAACAAAACAAAAGCATATCTATTACACTCTAAAACAGCTTTAATAATATTGTGCAATTAGGGATTTTGCACTATCCATGGCGAATAAATTATACTAGTTATGCAAGAAATGCCCTAACTGTTGCAGATACTACTTTTCTGCATATAGCACAAGTGTTAAGTTCTAATGCACACTTGACACAGGCTATCATGTGTCCACAGGGTAAAAATACAACACCTAGTTCATCTTGATAACAAATTTTACATAATTGTTGGTCACACTTTTGTATCTGTTCGTGAGACAAGTCTTTTCTTTCAGCCTTATGTATTTGCTCCACGTGCTCTAACTCTAAAGGCACTTTTATGTCTTGTGCTGCAATCACTTTTTCTTTACGAATAGTGTTCACAAATTCCTGACCTTTAAGCAACACCATGTATTTACAGTTTGGTAACCAACGAGCGTGTTGCACAAAAGGGTCATCAGTCATTTGCCAATCCTTTAAAGCAAATCCACAATAAAAACATATTGTTTTATCCCCTTCACCAGTATAAAAAAATCCAGCTTCACTTAGCTGTTTGGTAAGGTGTTTTAATATTAATGGCCAAACATTTTTATAAGATTCGAAACGTTTTTCAACAGAGCTGTACTCTGGGTGTGCTAGTGCTTTAGTCTTGCAAACTCCCAATTTTTCAAAAGCACACGCCAATTCAACACTGTCTATGGCATATGGACCACATATATCGACACTACCGTTGGCTGGTAATACATCATTATTATTATTTATTTGTGATTCAGCAACGTAAGTAGCGGCCATAGGCCTTGTGGTTCGGTAAAATGAATGCACGGGTAGGTTACCCACTTGCTTTCCAAGCATGTAAGGACAGTGAGGAGACCATCGCAAATGGTCTCTAAAGGGATCATCCCCTTCTTCCCAGTGTGAAAGTTCAATACGACAAAACACACAGCGCACCACATCTCCTCGGTTCAAGTAAAAAAAACCGGCTTTTGCAAGTTCATGCGTCGACAAAAAGCCTACAGGCCAGGATTCAAATGTTAACCATCGATCATGTTCTGATTTTAAATTTAACCCACGTGGTAAACCAACTTGCTCACTTGTTGTATTTGGTACTAACGCCATGTGTTATAATAAAACGTTTTCTTATTGTAAGTTATTAACATTGCACAGAGTACTTTAAAGCATAATGCATGCTTGTTCACTGTCTGTTCATTACGTTAATGGCACATGACGACACCTAAAAGCAAACAAAATAACCCATCACTCAATCAATCAATCAATCAATCAATCAATCAATCAATCAATCAATACTTGTAAATAAAACGTTAACGTTAATTGGCATTAATATATCAAAACACCATTAAAAATAAACTGTATGTTGGCACAAACAGTAACCCATGTACTTATTTTCTTTTTTATAAAGCTACAGTCATTTACATTCCCCCACCCTCCCTTTAACCAATATATAAACAAAAATGAATGTCATGTCATTTTGTTCACATTATCATGTTCAAACCTGTGGATATTCGTTGAGTCCATAGGGAACCACCCATAAATTAAATTTATTATTTTATTTTTAGAAAATCCAACATGGCCTTGTACTTTTCCCAGTCAACAACAACAACATAGCCATTAATCAAGAAAGCAATCATTGTCCCAGTCATGTACAGGTAATGAATTTTTTTTTGTCTACGAGTTTTCAGTAGTGGTAAAATGGAATAGCATTTTTAAGTTGGACTTACCTGAGTTTTAAACAGTTCACTCTTTGGCAGTGGTTTCGCTTTAGTGCGTTTCTGGTTTTTTTCAGCGACTGCTACGGCGGTAAGGCTATTCTTTCCAAGTTTCTAAAAATAAATAAAATAAACCGCTATAAATACCTAAATTCAGGTTAATACATACATTTCATAAAATAAAACATAAAACAAAAAAAATGAAACAAGTTAGTTTAAAAAAAATCATCTCACCTTTACTTGCAGTGACTTGTTACTCTTCCCTTCTAGTGGGCTCAAAAGTGCAATAGTTTCTTCTCCCTCTGACATGTAAGGTATGCCGGTTATCTGCAAACAAATAAATAAATAAAATCATTAATTACCTAATCAATAAATAATTGTATGTATTTATATATAAATCAATAAATGTATAAATGAATAAATATATACCTACCTCACAACAAGAATAAGTATTTTCCACCAACACCAAAACTGTTAAACAAGGCCAAGTGTTTCACACAACGCTGTAGCGTGTTCAAAAGTAGTCACATAAGTGCGAGTGGAAATGTCAGCGACGTGTCTTTATATATCACATTGCATGTATAATCTTTTTTTTTCCCACGCTTTGAACATTCTCTTATCGTGCACGTGGGCAGCTAACGTCCCAGGCGAACACCTGTGCCGGATCAAATTTCACATGAACTTGCATTTTGTCACGTACGAAGCAAAACAGGATGTGACTTGTTAACAGTTATCATGCACGTGGACAGATAACGTCCAAGGTGAACACCTGCGGTAGATCAAATTTCACATGGACTTGCATTTTGTCACGTACGAAGCAAGACAGGATGTCACTGGTTTAGCGTGCCTGTGGTTTCACAAATGTGTGTGCATGCCTTTCACACTCCCCTGCCACCACGATGGTCAGATTATTTCACTTTCAAGCGTCACCTGTTGTCAAGTCAGATCAACGCCTTCCAATAAGCTCAAATGACATTCACCTCCTGCTCCTCGGCAAGTGTGTTTTCTGTACTCACTTCGACCAACATAGAACCAAGTTCTCATCACCGTTTACACGTTAAAGGTAAAAAGTGTGAAAAAACGTACCCTCGCTCTGTCATACACCGACCCGTCGAAATAGCGATTGATCTATTGAACACAGCCACCGTGGTCAGCGACAGGTTCGTTGAAACACACACACTCAGCCGTATCGTCTCTCTCAACCACCACGCTTCATGAACATTATAAACAGGTAACGGTAATGATTTTTTTCAACATGTATGGCGTTAGGCCCTTTGTGAATTATTTTTTCGAAAAAAATATCTACCACATTTGAAAGGGGGCGTTAGCCCGAGTGCTAGGACACCTCGTACACGTCTCTAGCGTTATTGGTTCGTGACATATCGGCAAAAATTATAAAAAAACACGTGTTTACCCCAAAATCGCGTTTCCCAATTTTTTTAAAATTACAACGAGTGGTCCATAGCAAAGAGGACGTCTTCCCGAATCCTTGGACCCATCGTACATGCCTCTAGCGTTATTGCTTCGTGAAATATCGGCAAAATCACAAAAAACACGTGTTTACCCCAAAATCGCGTTTCCCAAATTTTTTTAAAATTACAATGAGTAGTCCATAGCAAAGAGGACATCACCCTGAGTACTTGGACCTGTCGAACACACCTCTAGCATTATTGGTTCACGAGATATCGGCAAAATCACAAAAACACGTGTTTACCCCAAAATCGAGTTTCCAATTTTATTAAAAATTATAACGAGTGGTCCATAGCAGAGAGGACGTCACCCCGAGTCCTTGGACCTGTCGAACATGCCTCTAGCATGATTGGTTCGCGAGATATAGCAAAAAGTCTAAAATCACGTTTTTACCCCAAAAAGACTGTGTTTCCAGATTTTCACCTTTTCGACACCGACATTCCCGTAAAGAGCACGACGAGACGAAAAAAAACGAATCCAAGCACGCCCTCCTAGCATGGCTCCTTCCATTCCAAGGTCGCAGGGGCTCACAACTTCCTAAGTGAGGCAGCCCTGTCCTTACCACACTACTGCAGGTTTTCATTCTAGAGACTTGAAATTTATTTTGGGGGTAGAGGGGGTAGGGACCATTGATTTACGTTAAACAATTTTTTTTGTAGAGTTCCTAGTTTCCAAAATATAGGATTTTCAAAATTCGAGTGTTTTCAAAAAAATATAAAAAATAAAAATTTTTTATTACAAAAAATAAAGGTCATAAAGACTGTTCGTTTGAGCCATGGCACAACGTTCTATCCTGTTTGGTTTTCAAACTATCGCCTATTTTCGAAAACAAAAATTTTCAAAAAATTTTTGAAAATTATAACGAGTGGTCCATAGCAAAGAGGACGTCAGCCCGAGTCCAACAATACCTCATTTGTCAAAATCGGGCCATGCGTTCAAGAGATATTTAACATGGCTGAGGCTTAGTAGTAGAGCAAGGGGGGTTCTGAAGTGGGGCAGAACTCCTAGTACTCCACTACTTAGATATGTGGGCGTGGCACGTACAAACATTTTGAAAATAATTTTTTACACGTATTTCTAAGTGGAATTCGCAAATGAAATTTCGGTAGCATGTTATTTAATCCTTGCTGATATTAAATAGTATAGACAAAAATAATCGTAAAATTTGCAAATTCTGACCTACATCTCCCCTTATGCTGTTTATGCAAATAGGAATTATATATTTTACTTCGCTTTAAATCATGTATGTTGTTTGTGAATGACAAGTATTTTGAAGCATTTATCATGAAAGTACGTTGTTAAGATTGCTATAACATTTATTATTATTATTTAGTATGTTGGTGAAATCGACATCCTTCGGTATCGACCACCATCCGGCTCGAGAGGCGCACTGGCGCCCTCAACTGACTTTTATTCAGTTCGTTTTTGATCTGTTCACGGCAACGACGCGTTTAAACAGTTCTTGTATTTTGTGGTAAATAAATCCGTTGAATAACATTTAACCGAGCGTTGCGTTTTATTGCCGCTTTAAGACCTCTAACAGGTTATGGGCCCAGGCAATTAGCGCGGATTTAAATAAACTGGGAATAGGTAACTGAGCGGGATCAAACCGACACACAAAGAGAAGGACGCGTCGGTTGGCAGACATCTTGTTCTCTCGTGAAGCTTCTAGACATCGACGAAGCGAGAAGGAACAAACACCGTCTTCTCGAATATTGTGTGCTTGATCGTGAGTGAACAGTGAAAAAAGCAAATCGCGAGTGTTTCGGACATTAACACGCGACGCGAGTTTTTGGTTTATCACGAGTGTTTCGGACAATAACACGCGACGCGAGAAAACGTGCTTATCGTGAGAATTGTGTATAAAAGCAGATGGCACGATATTTCTTAGGCCTTTTAGCGAGTGTTTCGGATAATAGCACGCTACGCAAAGTGTGTGGCCGGTTGTGAGTGTTTCGGACAATAACACGCGACACAGCAAATTGTAAACAATCGTGAGTGTTTCGGACATTGACACGCGGCACGATCGAAGTGAGACAATGAATTCAAATGGTGCTGTGCGCATCGAGGCCTTAGGGCGCGTTAATTACGACACCTGGAAGATGCAAATGCGCGTCATACTGATAAAGAATGACGCGTGGAGTTATGTCAACCGCCAGATCGTCAAACCCGAGCCTGGTGAGGACAATGCAGCCCAAGTGACCGAGTGGACGACTAAGGATGAAAAGGCCATGTCAGACCTAATCCTGCCCATCGGACCAAGCCAGCTGAAGTTGGTGAAGAACTGCAGGTCATCAAACGAGATATGGCAAAAACTTGAGAATATGTTTGAGTCGAATGGGCCGGCTCGCAAGGCCACGTTGTTGAAGAGTCTACCCTTGCAAAAGATGACTGCAAGTGGTGACATCCGTGAGCACCTCAACAACTACTTCGACTGTGTCAATAAGTTAGCTGACATGGAAGTAGTTATCAACCCGGACCAACTTACCATCATGATGCTGTACAATAAGTAAGACCTGAATTTACCGCCGAATCAATACTATACTTAATAGAAAAACTCTATGGGTACATGTTTCGGAGACCCTCTGTCTCCTTCCTCAGCCCTCTTATGGTACTAAAACATCATAAAAAACACCCGAAATCCTCAATAAAACAACATAAAACACACATCATCAATTGCACAACCACAACATATTAAAAAACTACGAGCTTGAGAAATACACTAGTTAAAATTCAACAATACACATAAATAAAGCATGTAATGCTCCTCGCATGTTTTTTCTTTCTTCGGTCATTCAGTCCTCTGTTTAATTTATGTCATTAGACACATTAAAATAATGTTTATGCACAGACACTTAATTGTTCAAAGTGTCTTCAAACACTAAAATACATGTAACCATTCTATGGGGATTATAGCATACGTAGTATGAACTTGTTGAAAACATCCAAAACTTGCCTAGTGTCGATGGACACCTGTTGTTTGAGATAGGACAACAGATAATATTGTGCTTCCCCCCTAGACACTCAACAACATACTGTCGCGAAGCGAATTGTTGTTTCATGAATAACAGTCCTATTTGATAGCTAGTAGAGAATTGCAGACAGTCAATTCAGGGCTTCTTAGATGATGGTTAGCTGACGGTCGGTGGCATCGATTAAGAAATACCGTATTCATTACTATTGTTTTTGTTCCTGAAACGAATGATGTGAGTTTTAGCGATTTGAAATGCCAAAATCTGAATATTTATAAAATCTTCTAACCAGATCAAAAATAAAAATAAAGACTTACGAGGAACATTTACAAAGTTGACACCTCGTCTTATTCGACAATGATTGCTGAATAGCTCCAAATATTCTGAAGAAAAAGAACATCAGATAACGCCTTAGTTAGTGCGTGTCTTCATATGATGTATGGGAATCATTCGTATGGAAAATTAAAACGGAACAAGGACTTACCGGACTTGTATGACCTAGTCAATACCACAACCCTCACAGACGTCAACTTCAACTGAACACGTCTGAAACATAACAAAGCAGGTCGCTTGCAGTGAATCAGCCTGACGCGGTGGCGGGGAAGGGCGACGGGGAGGGGAGGGGGTAAGACATGAGTTCGCATCAGAGAGGGGAGAGTGGGTGTGGAGTTGGGAAAAGTTGAACGAATCGAAATGTACAATGTTTGTAAATATGTAATTTAAATGTGAATATGCTGTGTAACATAACGACGTACCCAAGTCTGTAAGATCTGCAGGTTCTGGAAATAAAAAATATTGTGTTCTATTATTGTAAAAGTGGTTTATTAAACTGGTATTTTGGTTTTCTTTGTTGTGATGTTATTGATGATGTTCTTCATGAAGTGGGAATTGCAATAGACCTACTTTGTTTGGAAGATTATGGTTGTTTGGGGATTAACTTGATATTCTCTCCTCTGCCTCACTGTCACAAAACACTACTACTGATCTATCATAATAACATTCATTTAGGTACAGATAGTTAAGTTATGAATGTAATAACATAACTACATTAAGAATTTGTGATTATGTGAGAGGTTTTCTGGATGATAGGTATAAAAAGTCATTCATATGACAGATTTCTACTAGTACGGTACTCTATTGTTTTCCGTGATATTTTCTTATTTTTCATAAAGTGGTCTTTGAGATTTATACATTCATATTTTCTGAATTGATACTCATTTAAATATTGACTACTTTCTTGTGATAACATGCTTGGGAAGAAAGTCATAATGAATAAAGTAATTTATTAGATTAAAGGATACATCTAGCGTTAGAACAACTTGACGACAGACTTCCATGCAGGCACAGCTCTTGATGTAATCTGAGAACAATAAATAGAATGGTTAGGTTCATACTACTACAAACATTGTAAATTAAATATCTAATCAGGATCTCACCATTTGGCAAACATGCATCCAGCAATTCCTGTAGCTCAAAAGCGTTCACCGTCCGGTGTTCATCAGCCAATTGCAGGAACACTGATTCGTACAATGTGAAACTCTTGCCATCCAATGAAAGAGGAGCCTGTCCAACATTCAACAAAATAATATTGTATACAGAGAAGAAGTGGGAAATCTGAAGATGAAAATTCCACAAATTAATTAACTAATTTACATCATCATTATCCCAGAAAGGACTTCCTAAACACAGCATCAAGAAAGGCATGAAGGAAGTCCTGTGAACTGTGGGGAATGCCCATAACTTAGACGTTTCTCACTGTAATGAGATGCAAAGAGTTAACTATCCAACTGTCATTCCATGATGTGCTCGAACTGTGCCAATATTTATCCCCGGCATCCTTTCCCTCTATAAATGACGTTACAAAAATGTGGTATACCATTTCAGGACATATCTGATGGATATGTGTGTCCAAATCTGAAATCACGAAGTTTGTTGCAGCATTGCTGTAGAGATAATTGCAATATGTTTATGTAACCATTTGTGTAACCAACATGGACCTGGCTTTCAGTGGTCTTGTAGAGATGTTAAATAGATGTGCTGCCTTAGTTCAAGAAATATTAGCATTCTAACATTGCAGTCTTCTGTCACTAAACAAGAGTGATGAATAGCGAAGGCCATATGCCAGATAGCATGCTGCCTTGTGGACCAAAAGCTGAATAAATTTAATTGATAACTTTCGATGGGTCTACACCAATTTATACCCAATTATATTATGCAGGAAATATGTTACTCTACCTGAAAAAGAATTATATTTATTTATTATTTACACAGATTACAAGAGGATAGCATGTTTCGTTTGTCAAATGAACATCATCAGATTCAGGTCAGTCAAGTATATGAGACAATACTCTTTCATTCCACCTTAAGTGATTTTGAGAAAAACATAGAAAACGTATAACTTTAATCTCACTCCACTGCTATTGATACTTTTTTTTCTACACATGCAATCATTTGGGCATCAGACTAGATAAGCAATGTGGAAAAATATATTCATTCAATTTTGAGACTGTTATTTAAGAAATAAACTTAGAACAACATACTTTTGCTGCCAAACTATGGAACCAAGAAGTTTTGAAAATGTACACTGTGGAACCATTAAATTTTCAAACTGTACTCCGAGGAGGAATATTTTTGTATCTGATAAAAATAATATAAAAGAGCTATCATGATTTTCAAAACTTCTGCATTCACAACTGTATTTCACTAGATTTTGATAGAGATATCCGTACTTGATGCATGGTACAGGCATTTTTAATTGAAATGCTTAAAGTGCAATGAAAGGCACACAATAAAAATGAAAATGTGCCTTAGGCAACATTCTTGCTCCATGGATTTTCCAATGTCATCATTACAAACAGCTGGCACATTATAATTTTATTAATGCAACAAATGACCATTCATTTTATTTTCAGGATGGATCAGGGAAGGGATTTTGGAAGGAAATTCATTATTATGCATTGAAATTCAAATTAATTTTGTTTTCCTCTTAATCAATACAACTTGTTGAAGATAGTTAATTTAATAAAGGGGCATGTTTCAGAGGATCAACAATTCCACCTTCTTCAGCCTTTAGCATTTACAGTATACAATTGTCACTTATAAAAACAATCCATAAAAAAACACTGATGCAAATTGAAGAATACAGACATATTATGAACCAATGGGCACGTACATCAGCACCTAACATACAGCTAATATTTAACATTGTTAGTGCTAAGAACAATTGCGCTCATTATTGGCAAGAATGCTAGCAGTTCAGTGTGTGCTCATATCCACCGCCAGGTAGCGGAAACTTACTTTGTGTGCTCCATGTTACTACTGTATCTCACGAAGTTTGACCGCAGTGAAAGATGTGCTTGTATGAGCTCCGTATATAAACTCAATATACAATTAACCACCAAGTCACCAGAACTAACAGGTTATGGGGCCCAGTTGACGTATAAGCACTGCAAGCGAAAGAAGACACCTTCGAATTGCATCATTGGTTAAATGAGAGGAAAACGGCAAGCCTAACAAGCTACGCGGTACGCCAGAAACGAGGTTAGTACAAATTGAGTGAGGGAAGACTGTTATGTGAAATTATTGGTTGTTGATAGAAGACGTACGTCAACTCGCAAGAGATGGGTGAGGTGCGAGATGCCACGCAGATCTAAATCAAATCTATGAACGTTTCATATTCAAATCCACGTAAACGACGCAACCATTATATCCAATCGATTATAACAGATTTAAGTGAACGTAAGTTCGATAATCGAAAATGACGCTCGATATACTGCATCGAACAGAAATCGATTCTAGTAGACGACGCTCACGACTACGATATATCGAACAGGAATCGATTCTACAAGACCACGACCACGATATATCGAGTGACACGGACTTCCGAGTGACTATTGTGATTTTCTGATCAAGAGGCACCATGGCTATGTCCGGTTAATATAAAATCCCCAAATTATCATCAGGCAATTACCACGTGTGGTCAATCCATGCGAGAGCAACACTGGTGCAGAAGGGATGCTGGGAAGCCATTGACCCTGGATTTGGCGCAGCTCCTTTGACAAATGAGCAGAACAAGGCCAACAACAAGGTTCTAACGTTTCTGTTTCTTGTGGTTGATGACAACTACCTAGATAACATTGGTATGTGTACCAGAGCATAGGAGGCATGGGAAACGTTAAGGGACATGAACACCAAGTACAGTCTCCTGCACATAATTCAGCTGATGAGGGGCACCTTCAACATCACTATAAAGAAAGGTGAGGAGATGAAGAGCTACCTTAGGCGGCTAATGGATATCCACAGGCAACTGACAAGTGCAGGTCATGGATTCAGTGACCGAGAGGTGGCGTTGGTGATGCTGATGGGTCTTCCTGAAACGTATGAACCACTAATCCTCAACCTTGAACAAGATGAAGAGGAGCTCACGACAAAATGAGTCAAGTCAAGGTTTGAAGAAAAGTGGAAGATCTGTCGTAATGAAGAAAGAGGAAGTGGGGATGATGAACCAAAGGCACTGATCACGAAGCAGTGCGATAAACCTAGCTGGAAGCACAACAATGCGTGACCACCTGAGCAGGATGAAGTTCCCAAACAAGACAGGAAAAAAGCCAACCCAAATAAATTTAATGACATCCGACGACGACCTGTGAAGTGCTTCTGTTGTGGAAAGCTTGGTCACATTACAAGGAACTGCCCTGAAGATAATGAAGAATCGAAGACCAACAGCCGAAACTAGAAGCAAAGACAGCATTCCATAGGGCAATGTGTGCAAAGGTGGGTGACCATCATGTTTCATCTGTTTGGTATCTTGACAGTGGAGCTACTGACCACATAACATCATCGAGAGAAAAGATGAGCAACTTCAAACCATGTGAAACAAGGATCGAGGTGAACAATATGGAAACCATCAAGGTCAGTGGAACTGGACGAGTTGAAATCAAACTAGATCAGACGGACAAAGATTTGTTTTTCACCTTAGATGATGTTCTCCATGTACCGGACCTGGACGGTAACTTGCTTCCATGGGAAGAATTGAAGAGATGGGCTATACTGTCAACTTTGGTGTTAGCATGGCCACTGTAGCAGATAAGGATAGAAAAGTCATCCTTACAACATCATCATCGGCTTTAACTCGAATCTGAGTATACATCTTCTTCCTTCAGTCCAGTTTGTGGATGTGTTTACGGTGACTAAAGAGTCCAATCCTGGCATGGAACAAGCGTCCACACAAGTCACATAGTATTGCTGGAGGAGGACGTGGTTGGGCTGCTCGAAGTTTCCTAGCTTGACGCTTGGCCACTTCATGTGTGCGTCGATCCCTTTCAAACATCTTTACAGTATCCGAGATGGTACGGCGCCAAGTTGAGCAGTCTTCAGCCAGCGTGTCCCAGGTTTGTGAATCAAGACCTGTCAGTTTCAGGGTCTGCTTAAATTGGTCCTTGTAGCGCCTCTTAGGACCACCATGAGGTCTGGTGCCATAGCATAGCTCACCATATAGCATTTGACGAGGTAATCTCACATCATCCATCCGATGGACATGACCAATCCATCTAAATTGGTGACCTATTATGGATGATTCTATGCTGTTGATTTGAGCCTTTTCCAGAACAGCAATATTGGTAATGCGGTTTTCCCATTTAATCCTCAGGATTGATCGAAGTTTTTGTAGGTGGAAACGCTCAAGCTTCCTAAGATCATGTTGGTAAAGGGTCCACGTTTCACAGCCATACAACAATGTAGAAATGACTACTGCTTTGTACACCATAAGCTTTGTACTCATGGACAGATCTTTATTCATGAAGACCCAGTGTGCTAATCGTCCATATGCTGCATGGGCTGCGCCAATTCTCTTATCCACATCCTGCTCACAGGTACAGCTCACAGAAATGGTACTGCCCAGGTACGAGAAGTGGTCTACCCTTTCTAATGGCAAATTTGAGATGGAGATATTGAACTGAGGAAGAGGTGTGCCTGGTGAAGGTTGTGCCAAGACTTTAGTCTTATTGACATTTATGGTAAGACCAAAGCGATCACATGCACTTTTGTAACAATTAACTGACTCTTGCAGCTCTTCTGGTGTGAGAGTTGGTGACGCAGCATCATCTGCATACAACAAAGCGAAGTGGAAGACTGTATGCTGTGGACGAGTCAAACCCATCGAAGAGACTGGCTATAGCCAATCCTGACAACTTATGGTATAGACGACTAGGGCACCTCCATCACAAGTCCGTGAAGAAGTTGTGCATACTGTAGATGAGAGAATGCAGGAGAATTGTGACACTTGTACTCTTGGAAAGTTGAGACGCAAAGCATTTCCAACCGACGATGCGACTAGAGCCATTGCTCCACTCCTGCTGATCCATTCTGATGTTGTAAGCAAGATCACACCAACTTCTAAAGGGGGTTCCAAGTACTTTGTGACATTTGTAGACGATTACTCTCGACATACTGCTGTGTATCCCACGAGGAGGAAGAATGAGGTACAGTAAATTTGGTGAGTATAGGCGTGAAGCTGAGAATCTTCATGGAACAATGGTCAAGACTCTACGCAGTGATAATGGAGTAGAATACCTGAGCAGGGAATTTGATAGTTACCTGGTGAATCATGATATCCAACGACAGCTGACTGCCCCAGACACGTTTCAGCAAAATGGTGTTGCTAAAGAAATGAACCAGACGCTGCTTGACATGACAAGATGCCTATTGAATGAGTCAGGGATCACGAAGTCTCTTTGAGCTGATGTGCTACATACTGCTTGTCACATCAGGAACAAGTGAACATCCAGCGTAATAGATGGCCAAACACCTGAGGAACTCTGGCTTGGAAAGAAAGTCAAGCTGGACCACCTTCGGGTGTATGGTTTAAGACTTGGAGTGTAGAACCCGAACAACGACGAAGAAGCAAGCTGGACTCATGGCGATTGAATGCATCTTGATAAGATACCCCAATCGTGTTAAAGGATACTAACTGTGGGACATGAAGACAGATCGCATCTTTACAAGCTGCAATGTCACATTTTATGAAAACTGTTTCCCCTGCAAAACAACAACAAGTGAACTCGGTGACAACTTTGTGGCAAAAACGTTTAATGATAACCTCACCAATGAACTTGAACTCGACGATGAACTTGGTGAGATGCACAAAGAACGGATACAAGCGAATGACAACAGGAGAAACAATGATGAAAATGCTCCACCTTCCGAGAGAGAAGTGCCAAGACCGACTAGAGAAGACATTGCTTGCGTACGTGGATGTTCTGAAATCAGACAAGTGCCAAGGAGATCAGAAAGACTGGAAGTAAAGCAAGGTGGCCAACAACAACCCAAGTGCCTCACTTGTAACCTAGCCAAGAGGCATGATGCATCAGATGAGTCAATCACAGTGGAAGAAGCGCTAAACTCACCTGACGCCAACATGTGGAGGGCCGCCATGCTTGATGAACTGCACAACAAGGAGAGAAATCAGACATGGACGGTAGTTTCGCGACCAGCTGACAGATGAGTAGTGAAGTGCAAGTGGGTATTCCGGAAGAAGTTTGACAAGGATGGCACACTCGAACGCTACAAGGCATGACTGGTGGATTGTGGGTATTCACAGGTTGAAGGTATCGACTTCAAAGAAACATTCTCGCCCGTGGTGAAAATGAAATCCATTCAAACTCTGTTGGCAGTTGCAGTTGAGAAGGAATGGAAGATTCATCAGCTGGATATCACTGCGGCATGCCTAAAAGGAGACCATCTACATGGAGAAGCCAGTGGAATTCCACGAAGGAGGACCAAATGATGTTTGCCTGTTAAAGAAAAGTTTGTATGGACTCAAACAATCTGGTCGAGAGTGGAATCTGCGACTTAACGAATTCCTGAAGACATCCGGACATCAAAGATCGAGGGCTGATCCGTGCATCTACTATGAGAAGAATGGGAACTTCATAGTTGGAGTGTATGTAGATGACCTGCTAATGCAGGGATAGGATGAAGAACGTATCGACAAGTTCAAGAAGAAAATCTCTGGAGTGTTTGAAGCGAAGGCCTTGTTCAAGGTTGAGGATTAGTGGTTCATACGTTTCAGGAAGACCCTTCAGCATCACCAACGTGACCTCTAGGTCACTGAATCCATGACCTGCACTTGTCATTAAGTATAACAAACTTAAAGTTTCCGCCTAATCAACACTCATTTATTATTTCGTGTTGATTAGGCGGAAACTTTAAGTTTGTTATACTTAATTACAAAACGTCAGCACGGAACCTGCAATGAACTCTTCTTCGAACTGCACTTGTCAGTCGCCTGTGGATATCCATTAGCCGCCCAAGGTAGCTCTTCATCTCCTCACCTTTCTTTATAGTGATGTTGAAGATGGTCCCTCATTAGCTGAATTATTTGTTAATATCTGAGAAGAGCTTGGATTGGAAAGAAGCCTTTTGGAATTAATGGAATTACAGACTACGGTGGTATGGCCATATGAAAAGGGTGGTTCTAGAAAGAACTCCTAGAGCCTGAAAGGGTAGTTCCTGGTAAAAGACCCCGAGGACGACCTCGAGACTTATGCGTGAAACAAGTTTCAAAGGATGTAGAGAAGAGAGGTGTAAACTGGCATACTACATCCGAAGAACAGCTATGGAGGGATAAAACAAACTGGATGAGGCTTTTGCATTGCCGCACCCGGCTTGCTGGAGCGAAGTCCTGATGATGATGAAGTCCAAAGACACAGTTGGGTGATAGAAAAAAAGACCTACTGTACAATTGGAAATGTTACATGAATCCGTTTTACAGGTGAACTGGCATGATATATGCAGTGGATCAACATTGCTATCATGGTTTTGTTCTTGTTCTGGCTGAGAATCACATCTGAATGTCTTCTTCTAGTGACAACATTTTGGTTGTTTGGGTAATGCTGTTAGTCTGTATCTACAACGAAAAGAATAAAAGGCGCTAATTGATTTTCAGGCTGATGCAAATGTGAATACTTCTGTCATATTTTACGGTGTTAATAAATTACCAGCACACCGAGGTTTACTAAGACACTAAAAAAGAGGTAATAAGAGCTACAAAGACTTCAAATTAACATGATAATACTGCTGGCTTAACAGAGGACTAGATGATGAAGAATCCTTCCCTTATATCCTTCTTTGGCCCTTTTCCAGTTTCTTGAGTCCATGCACTTCTTTTCTCAACTCTTCATGTTGAATGGGAATTGGGGGATATTCCATTTAATTAAATCAGACCAACACAGAGCTGGCTGTTTCTTGCTGCTATTTACAGAAAGTTATCATTACTCCAAAAATCATAAGCTGAAATGCACTTCCTGCCAGTTCTAGAAAATTACAAAAAATACAATTTTATGGAAGGAGCTTTGAAACATCAATCACTAGTCACCCACCATGTTGTTGTTGGAATGATATAGTTATGAAACAAAATTTTAGGGTGGAAGTAAAGAATTTTGGCCTACTTTGTAGCATGGAATGAAGCAGTTTTGCAACAGCACCTAATTTTTCAGGAAGCCAGGAAGCCAGTGTTTGGTAAGAGGCTTCGAGAAGTTGACAGCACCATCGCTATCATGAGTTTTGCAACTGGATGTCTCTACCAAACACTATTAAAACTCACAATGCCGTTCAGCCCTCCAACAATAATGGCTAATACTGCTGTGATATATTTTAGCGATAAACCTACAATGTACAACTATAAACACAAATAAGCAGTATGTGCTTTGAATACTGCGTCAATACATTAATTTGATTGTGTTCTGTCTCTGTCTGAACTAGGGCTCCCCTGCGTAACTGTTTAATCTCTAGGAATCACAGTATATCACAGCAGTACTAGCCGCGCTGCCACACCTTCGCGGATTAGTGTTGGAGGGCCACAACTATTTCTGATTGCCATTGGGGGTTTTATTAATGTTTGGTAGAGCAATTTTGCTGTCTTGATTTGATTGATCGGGATCTGATGATGTTCGCTTTATGAACGAAACATGTCATCCTTGTAATGTGAGCATTAATAATTAATCACACATACATTTATTTTCAGGTAGAATAATGTAACTAGTCATAAATTTGTGCTGATCGGCTGTTAATAAGACAACATTGGAAATTTTCTTCAAAGCTTTCCAAACTGATTCCAAAGTGAAATAAGTTTTGTAACTCCGTAAGTGCCATCAGATGTTCTGATTTCTCATTTAGACATAAAAGCTCCCACATGATAATATCATATTAGGCTTTGAAAAGAAAGAACCACCATTTTGCGACATTTCATTTGCCTTCTTTTTGTTGACTGAACTTTACTTTATTCTATTTTGGAGCTGAATACATAGCTGTTTTTCCACTTGCTACCTGTGAACCAATAATTTATAGCATTCTGTATTTTACAAAGCTCAAGATGCCTCACAAAGAGATGGAAAGGAACATACAGGTGAGAAAGGGATTTTAGTTTCAAGTTAACAGAGATCTACTCACCTTAACGATGGCAGACTTGACAAGGGATGGATGAGTGTCCAATAACCTAGAACAGAAGATGGCACTGTTTTTTCAAATGAAAAGGAACTGAGGAATACATTGATCATAATCAGATGTCTCATATGAATTCTAATTCATAAAATGTGTTTAAATTCCCAAGTACAACTCATTTGATTTTGTTTTTGTTGGAGTACATAATGTACTGTATGTACATAATAGGTTTGTTCTATACAAAAAGAAAGTTATGGGACTCTAATATCTAAGGAGCGAGTTTGTATATGCTAAATTGTAACTTCAAATAAGTTTGTTAATCCACAAATGATACTCAGCTGTGATACTTTTCTTCAATTAATGCTAGATTTTGACTATGTTGTTGCCTGCAAATACAATAAAGGTGAAAGAAACGTAAAGAGATCTATTCCATAAGATTCTACCCCTCCTTTTCAGTTGTGAAAAATTCACAAGAGCACCCTTTTACGACCTAGAATCTTTCAGTGCTCATTCCTTATAGGCAATTTACCCGAGACAAAAATTAGGCTATCTGCTGAATCAGCAAGGTATGTTCAATTGAAACCTGTTCAAAACATGCTGCGTTAAGTGTTGTTGCTTGAAGTTGGGAATAAGCATGCGTAATTGGAGTTGAGTGTATGGCTCATGCTGTTTGCTTAGTTGCACACGTGACATTACATAAAGATGTCTGATGCAAGTCAAAACCCATCCCAGTGTTTTAACGACAGAGAGATACAGCCAGTAGAGATTCATTGGAGAATGGGTGGTGCATACATAGGGTGACCAGACGTCCTCTTTTTCGCGGACATGTCCTCCAATTTAAGTCTCTGTCCTCTGTCCGCGAACAATTTTTAAAATTGTCTAAGTGTCCTCCTTTTTATTAATTTACTATATTATCGTATGTATGTTTTAGTTTTTCGCAGTTTATATTGGCACCATGGCAATACAGTAGTTTAATTTTTTACCGATGTGCAGCGCTACTACTTTTGTTTCTGGTCTACGCTGGGTTTGGGAATGTGTTTCTGTGTTTGTGCTCCGTTGAATGGCAGTCTTGCGGCGTGGTTGTGTGTTTGCCAGTTTAAAATTTGCTCGCATTCAAGATGCCTAAAAGAAAGTGCAAGTTTACAGATACTTTGAAAACCAAATATCCTGCTTTCAAGCTTGGAAGTAATAATTTTGAGGCAGAATGTAAAATCTGCTCAACTGCAACTTTCGTCTCGGTAACAAATCGAGGTAAGTTCTATAATATATTGTTTTAGTTAATAAAATACAAATATTAAAACAGCATTATTTATATAAAATTTTCATTTAATTTCGTAGGTTCTCACGATTTGGATAGCCACATTTCTTCAAATAAACACAAAAAAAGTGTACAAGGCTGCGGCAGTTCGCAAACTATAGACAAGCTTTTTTTTTTTCACATCAACTGCAGCATTAACGAATCGCGTTTTAGCTGCGGAAGGAGCATTAGCATTCCATACCGTTCGTCATCATTCCTCCTACAAATCAATGGACTGCACATGCAAATTGAACCAGACAATTTATTATGTTTCGGAAGTGGCCAAAAGAATTTCTTCAGCTAGAACCATAACTGGAAGTATAATAAACAGAGTAATAGGCCCACATGCTGTTGATGTTACAGTAGAATGTATGAAAGGTATATCTTGTTATGGAGTGTGTACGGATGGAAGTAATCATGGAAGTCTGAAAATGTTTCCTATTCTCATTCAATATTTCGATTATAAACTAGGTGGTATTAAAACTAAGGTTGTAGAAATAAAGACAACTCCTAATGAGAAGGCTGAATATATTGCAGGATACCTTGTCTAGTTTAGGTATTGTAGAGAAATGTGTGGCCATTGCTGGAACTTAAAGGATGTTGTCAATAGGAATATGGTATGTATAGGTAGCCCAGCTCATATATTGAATAATACAATTCAACATGGAACTGATGTTTTATCTGTGGACATTGATTGTCTTATTGTTAAGTTGTATAATTATTTCTCAATTTACACTGTAAGAACTGAACAGTTGAGTTGCTCTCCCAGAGCAAGACAAGATGGCTATCTCTGTTCCCCGCTGTTGAGAGATTATTGGAAATGTTTTTTCCCTTGAAGTCTTACTTCTTGTCAGTGCCAAATCCTCCATAATTCTCATTAATGTTTTTGGAAATAACTTAAGTGAAGCTTATTTGTGGCACCTGCATTCTCTAATGTCAATATTTCACTCAAAGACGTTGATAATAGAGAGAGAAGGGAGTTCTGTGTTAGAAATCATGAATGTGTTGGAAAGTGTGAAAGTTATGCTTCGAAATAGATATGAAGGTTCTTTCATTTCATTGAAGGTGAAAGATGTAGTAGAAAATGTTCCTAAAGAGGGGTATAATAAGGAAGCACATTTATTTATGAATGAGGCATTGATGTTATATAAAGTATGTTTGGAAGATTTGACAAAATGGGTAACATATTTTGATGATTTCAGTTGATTCATGTGGATGAGTTTAACTTTAAAGAAGATGGAATACACTGATGTTGAAAAGAGTATTATGTATATTCAAGGGAAAGGTATTCACATTGATGATGCAAAATGTTTTGATCAGTTTTGTAATCTGAGTAAATTTACAGAGAAGTTTAAAATAACAGCAAATATCTTAAATTGACTTGTAGTCAGAAATGGGCAAAACATTTCAATGATAGTGAAAATATTGAATGCTACTCAGAGCTTCTTAAAATTGCAGAATATTTATTTTGTATCACAGTCACAATACTAATGTGGAGAGGGTTTTCTCATTGATTTCATCTCAAGGGACAGATGAAAGAAATAGTTTGCAAATATAATCTGTGAAAAGTCTATTAATGGTGCAGTACAATTTTAAGGAATACTCTTGTCAGGACTTCTATAAATATCTGTTGAACAGACCTAAACTGTTGGCAGGAATATCATCCTCAGATAAATACAAATACAAATAAAGTGTAATTTCATGTTTTTAATTTCAGAATAAATTTTCAGTGGCAATGTTCTAAGTTCATCAATGTAATTAATACATTTTGAAGTTCATAACTAGTTTTATCGTATCTTATATGGTTTTATTACTTTTAGATTTGTCCTCTTTTTTCCCTTAATATCCTCAATTATTTCCTTTGTTGTCCTCTATTTCTCAGTACTGGATCTGGTCACCCTATGCATACAGCAAAAAGTGGCTGTCAAAGGCAACTGCTATGAATGTTCTGCAATAGCCACAAGGAAACAACGGATTTGGCACGTCCTGATCAGGCACATAAGTTGTGAGCGAGACTCTCATGGCGAATATTGACAATGTGACCAAATTGGATTGTCACAAAGCACTCTTCTGTCATTACTGTACACAACATTATCTCCTGGAATCTGAAGTAACTACTGGCCACGAGTGCTAACATGGTGAAAGGAATGATCGCGGAAGCAGGCTGATGGAATTCTGTGCCAAGCATGAGTTGGTCATACCTAACACCTTATTCAATAACCAAAATAGAAGAATATACGCATGGATGAGACCAGGAGACACAGGACGATACCAAATTGAGTTCATTATGGTCGAGCAGAGATTCCGAAACCAGATTTTGGATTGCAAAACATATCCCAGAGCTGACATGAACTCTGATCACAACCTGGTTGTTATGAAATGCATATTAAAGTTGAAGAAACTGAAGAAATGTCAAAAGCCTAAAAGGTCAGCAATAGACAAACTGAACGAGAAGGATGTGAACCAAAGATTCAAGACGACTAATGAAGAACCCTGAACAAACTTCAATTGCAGAGAAATGGGCACTTTTGAAGAATGAAATAATAAAATCTGCAGAAGAAAACATTGATAGAAAAAAAAGAATATGTAGAAAATTGTGGATTACTCAGGATATACTAGAATTAATGGACGAAAGGCGAAAGTACAAGAATGCAAGAGATGAAAAGGGGAAAGCAGAATATAGATGTCTGAGAAATGAGGTAAACAAGAATTGCAAAGAAACGAAAGAAGGATGGTTGAAAGAGAAATATGCAACTATGGTATAGTAAATTGTTTGAATGAGTGAGATTTAATAAAATTTGTCTCATAGCCGCCAAATGTAACATGAGAGGTCTTTCATAGGATGACATTATACAAGTGGGTATGGCACAGTACTGTCCAAAATGCTGATACTTACTTAAGTTTTAGGGGTTTACTCGAATAGACCCTTAATGTGAAGTTTGATTCTTGACCAGACTCAAATGTGGTGGGCAGCACAAGATATCCTCCTTGCTCCAGCTGGCATCTGTGGCTCACCTGTAACAGTGCAATCAAATACCAAGATTATGGCTTGTCCTAGGAAAATACCTTGACAAAGTCAAAATTTATAAAATTTCCTAGATGGCAATGATCTATATAAGAAAGATCATTACAAATGTAAAGAAATCTTGAAGGATGAACCTTGGTAAGGTTGAGGGTAGATGACCTTGATGTTCAACCACTTTAATCAACAATCTCCATCACTACCTTGGTAAGGTTAGCAGATTATTTCTATTTTTAAAACAAAAAGTAGCTAGGAAACTAGATTTGGTCACATTTTTCTTCAAAAATCATCTGAAATGTCCAAATGAATACCTTAATACATTTAACACCTTTTATGTAGACCAAAGGTAATTACCAAACTGGTGATTAAAATTGAAGATTGAGAATGAAACACTTTTAGATACAAGCACTTACCTGGCGACTGTTCGTGTATAAAGAGTTAACGAGTGACTTGTTCTTCTTGAAAAACTGCTTTCCAATAGTTTCAGAATTATTCTTTGGTAATGAGTATCCTGTAAAGCCAATGACCTGGAAAAAAGAATGCAAATTAAGTTTTTACAAACAAGGACTTTCCTAATTTAGAACTCCAAAGAAATACACAGGTTCATGAATATGAATTTGTATCTTCTTTTTAGAAGATACAAATAATAAATACCTAAAATTATGAACAATCAACATGTTGAAGTGACAATCATGTAAAAATTCCTTAAAAGGAAACAAATATGAGGATGTCTCATAAGTAATGTTTTTTTTTTTTGCTTAGATAGATATTTTATTCAATTAATTCCAAAGAGCCATAGGCTCGTACAGAGGAATTGTACAGTAATATGTGTGTTTACACACCAAGGAAGAAAATTCTGAAGGTAACACAAATTGATGAATAAGGACATAGGCCTATTATAAGGTTGATACCATATCTAAGATTGTTTAGACCAAGGTCCCTTAAAATGATAAGCACTTAGGATTTTTAATCTTATACATAACTTAACTTATTTGATGTATTAAGATGCATCGAATTTTTCCCACAATACTTCCATAGTTTTCCTCTTAAATACCGACAAAGTTGGTGCACTTTTTACTTCATCAGGAAGTTTATTATATGACTGTGATGCAGAGAACTTGAAACTATTTCTACCATATTTAGAAGAGTGAATGATATATAAGGCTACGTCCTTCGCATGCCTAGTTCCATAAGAATGATTGTCTGAGTTCAAGATGTAGGGAGAGCTATAGAGTATTGTGTTGTGTTTAATCTTGTATATTAGCATAGCTGCTCGGAGTTCTGCACTTATGCTGAGGGGTAGAATTTTACTTCTGATGTACAGATCTTTTACTGGAGTGCAGTAAGGAAGGTTAAATATGTTTCTAATAGCCCTATTCTGAATAGTCATTAAATCATTCAGTGTGGATTTCCTGCAGTGAGCCCAAATAACATTTAAATATTGGAGCTTGCTATGTACAAGTGAATAGTAGATTTGTTTTACAAGGTTTAGGGGAATAAGATACCGAAGTTTCCTTAGGATCCCTACTACAGGTGAGAGTTTCTTAGCAATTCGTTCAACGTGTTCAATCCAGGTCAGGTGTTTGTCGATGATTAGACCTAAATACTTTGCCTGATTAACCTCTTTTATTTCAATATTATTTATATATATTTTGTCATGTGTGATTTCTTTCATGCTTTGTTTTGAAATTACCATGTAATTGGTCTTCTGTAGGTTCATTGTTAATTTATTGGCCTGGAACCATTGTGAGAGAGTATTTATATCTTGTTGCACATTTTGTATGATTTCAATTATGTCTTTCCCAGTGTAGAAGATATTTGTATAATCTGCATACAATTTGATATGCCCTCTCAAATTACATTCCACAGTATCATTTATATACATTAAGAATAATGTAGGTCCAAGTATAGATCCTTGTGGAACGCCATGAGTTATATATTTTCCTGAACTTATGCATTTATTCAAAGCTACATGCTGCTTTCTTCCAATAAGGTAGCTTTGGAACCATTTTAGAGCTATACCTCGGACACCAGCATTTTCTAATTTTGACAACAGTATTTTATGATCTACTGTATCAAAGGCTTTTGTGAGGTCAATAAATAACCCAACTGCCATATTATTTTTGTCAATAGTTTCTTGTAGCATTGTTATTAGGTCAATAGTTGCTGCCTCAGTACTAGATTTTTCCCTGAATCCATATTGCATATTATGAAAGAATGTATTCTTGTTCAGAAATGAAAGCAATCTTGTTTTTACCACTTCTTCCAGAATTTTTGAAACTACCGATAAAATAGAAACAGGTCTATAATTATTTGGATTTCTTTTGTCACCACCCTTAAATATAGGAACTACTTTGGCCACTTTTAAGTCATCTGGTATCATGCCAGTAACTAAGGACTCATTAATCATTTCAACCAAGATTTTAATAAATGATTGCATATTGTTTTTAATGAAATTTGTCTTGATCCTATCTAAGCCACAGCTCTTTTTATTCTTTAAATTTGTGATGATGGACTTGACCTCTGCTTCATCTGTTGGATATAAGTAGAGGGAATTTGACTGCTTGTGGTCCTTACTGAGGATTTCCTTCTTTTAAGTTTGGTGTTTTATAAGATAGGATTGGCTTTCTTTGTTCGCGAATGCTATTTACAGGAGACCATGACTAGAATTGTGTATATTGCAAGAATGTATCATCAAGAGATAGCATACATCGCCAGATTAAGAAACTTGGAAGATCAAACAGAAGCTGTAGATCTGAACCTCATGAATTGACCCCTGAACAGGCTCAACGTAGAGTGGGTATCTGTCTTCAGCTTATTGGTAACCCCATGGATGATAGATTTATCAGGAGAATTGTCACATGTGATGAAAAATGGGTCTATTACCGGAACTCTGACTTCTCGAAACAGTGACTCAGTCCCCATCAACCTGCCAAAGTCTTCGTTAAAAAGGATCAGTTCAGCCCCAAAGTGATGTGTGTCTGGTGGAATTTTGAAGGAGTGATTCACTGGGAATTTGTTCCAAATGGGCATGCAGTCAATAGGGATCTTTATTGTCAACAGGTGGAACATGTTCTTGAAATTTTGAGACAGAGGTACCCGGCATTAGTTAACCAAAATAGTTCTCTAGCAGCAGGACAATGCGAGATCTCATACTGCACGAACAACCAGGCAATAATTCAGTAATTGGGAGGAGTCGAACTGCTAAATATAAACAACCTGAGATATGCAGATGATACAATCCTGATGGCTGAAACTGAAGAAGATTTAAAAAACCTCTTACTGAAAGTGAAAGAGGAAAGGCTGGACTAATGTTGAATGTCAAGAAAACAAAAATTATGACAACTACAACTGTCAATTCATGGCAAGTAGGAGGAGAAAAAATGAAGATAGTCTCTGTTTTTAACTATCTTGGCTAACAGATTTCTGCCGATGGTGACTGCAGTCATGAGATCAAAAGATGATTGCTACTTGGAAGACAGTCATTTTCAAATCTGGACAATGTCTTAAGGAGTAGAGACCTAACCTTAACAACAAAGATCCGTATAGTAAGGGCTATGGTTTTTCCAGTTGTGATGTACGGATGTGAGACCTGGACCATAAGAAAAGCTGAACGCTGTAGAATAGATTCCTTTGAATTATGGTGTTGGAGAAAAGTTCTTAGAGTTCCATGGACTGCGAAGAGAACCAATAAGTCAGTTTTACAGCAAATTAAACCAGTGTGTTCCTTGGAGGGCTTAATCCTGAAACAAAAACTGGGCTACTTTGGACAGATCATGAGAAGACATGATTCATTAGAGAAGACCTTAATGCTGGGGAAGATAGAAGGCACAAGAAGAAGAGGGAGGCAAAGAATGAGATGGATGGATGGCATCACAGAAGCACTAAATTCCAGCTTGGAAAATCTTCGGGAGGCAGTGCAGGACAGAAGAAATTGGCATAGTTTAGTACATGGGGTCACGGAGAGTCGGAATCGGCTAAACGAATAGAGAGAGAGAACTGCTACCACATCCGGCATACAGCCATGATCTTGCGCCTTCAGATTACCATCTTTTTCGATCCAAGGCCCAATTCTTGCATGGAAGAAATTTCTAAAACATTGAAGTTGTGGAAATGGGTGTCACTGAAGTCTTCGCATCAAAACCCAGAGACTGGTACTGTCGCGGGATAAGAAACTTCGCTGCAAGATCGATCAAGGCCATAGAAACAGATGGTCTCTACTTTGAAGAATTGTTTCATTGTCAGAAAAAGTTCCAAATAAAGTTTTCTTTAAAAAAAACATTACTTATGGGACATCCCCTGTAATAATATGAATTTAAAACTTTGTCATGCTGAGAGCACTTACAAGCTGAAGATATCTTCTGAATAGATTTTCTTTGCACAGCAGTCTGTGACACACCACCTTGTTAGAAACAAGACACAAGAAGATGCTTGGTATAAAGATCCCTGAAAGAAGTTGTATTTTTAACACCTGATAATTTTGCAACAGTATTTTTGTTGTTGTTGTAAATTACTGTGGCATTATTTAGGGTCTTGGGCATTTTGGTCATTAGTAATAGATAGTAAAAATATGCATTGATAGTTGTCACCGACACTTCGATCTTCTTTCTTAAAGATTGTATCCCTCAGTATGCCTTCCTTCGGAGGGGAAGTAAAGCCGGAGGTCCCATGTCATAGATTTACGGCATGTTAAAGAACCTTGCACTAATTACACGTGTGTGAAGCTAATTGTATAGGTTAAGAATGTAAACAACGCTCTTAGGATCCTACGTTCGTTGCCAAGAGCCGACTGTGGTGGCATCTAGTAGCTAAGTTCTGAACTATGCCTAGTAGTCGTTGATGGTGGCGTTTGGCGGCAAAAGTAGGAACTATTTGAAAAATTCAAAGTTGCAGTCCTTACTTGAATTAAAAAACAGATACACACACTAATACAGCCATCACAATTAACACCGGTTATCAGACACATTCTACACACACCCAAAGTACACGGGGCTACATGACCGCGTTGTCGCAGCCCCTAACTGAGGAATCAACCAACCATTGTATCAATGGTGGCATTTTTAACCCTCTGGCAAGCACACTGGCGCACAGAGTGCACCATGGTGGGTTTTTCAGGAGGCAGTGTATACCATTTTGGTGTTCACCTGCCTATTTCTCCAGTGGAAGGTCTACTGTTGTTGGCGATTGTTATCACACTAAAAATACATTTCCTATACAACATACCTCTGGTGCACTGAGTGTACCATGCACCTGATCTTGTAAGTAAAACTATCCAAGTATCCTTGTGTTTTATTCTTTATGATTAGTTTTAACGCTAATTTATTTTTTAGCAACTCCGGGTTCAAACCCGGCCGAAGTCGTCGGATATTTTAAGAGCATTAAAAATCCCGCAGTATTCCTTCCTTTGGAGAAGAAGTAAAGCCGGTAGTCCCATGTCATAGATGTCAATCAATCAACTTCTAAAGGCAATGCCTTGACTCCGCAACCATTGCTCTGTCTTCAGCACCTCGTTTCATCTCACAGTAGGAACCATAATGAAGAGTTAGTGCGATGTCTTGCAGGAAACATTTTCTCGGTCGACCTCTGCCTTTCCTTCTGGGAGATTAGTTAGGAAAGCGTTATGTCGCAAGATGTGGCCTGTGAATTTAGCTTTTCTTTTATGGATAGTTGGTCTCAGTTCTCTTTTCCCTTGAATTTCTTGCAGGATGCTGATGTTAGTCCTTTTTTCAATCCATTTAACCCGTAATATTCTCCTCCAGACCACAACTTAAAAGCTTCAAGTCGCTTCCAATCCTGACCTCTGATCGTCCCAAAATTCACATCCACACAGAAGCACACTCCACACAAAGGACATGACAAATTTCTTTTTAATTGCAATAACCAAATTTGCATTAATCAAATGACTTTTCTTATTATTGAAAGCCTGCTTTGTGAGCGCTATCCGCCTTCTAATCTCTTTACTACACCTGTTGTCATTGGTGATTAGACTTCCCAAATAAGAGAAACTGGTGACTTGTTCCACTAACTTGTCCGTAAGCTTAATGTTTGTGTGAATGCTCTCAGGATGTTTACTCACAACTAACATCTTGTTCTTCTTAGCATTAATGTTCAAACGTAACTTTGACAATGCTGATGATAATACATTTAACATTCTGGACAGCATCTTCTCGGAGTCCGCTACAATTGCTATGTCATCTGCAAATCTAATACATTGAATATGATGCCCATTTATGTTTACTCCTTTAGTATTTGCCTTAAACTTCTTTATGGCTTCCTCAATGAATACTTTAAAGAGGTACGGTGAGAGAGAGCAGCCCTGTCTCATACCCTTTCCGATTTTTGCTGTCTGAATGCATCCTCCAATACCGACCATCGTGATCTGTCTCCCATAGAGTTTCAGTATCATCCTCCGGTCTTTCCAGTCCAACCCTGTAGTTTTAAGAATTTTGAATAATATGTCCCAACTAACGCTATCGAAAGCCTTTTCAATGCCTACAAAGCCACGTACGTGTTTCTATTCATCTCCAACCTCCTTTCCAAAATTGTTCTAAGAGCCAAGATTGCTTCTCTTGTTCCTGTTCCTATTCGAAATCCAAACTGATCTTGATCAATCTGTGAGTACAACTTATTATTTATCCTGTTCTTAATTATTGATAGTAGTATTTTAGATGTATGAGAGAGCAACCGCCAGGTTTGCCATCCCTTGATGAATGCAGTACATTTGCATTTGTCTGTTGGCACAGGCTAGAGTAAAAGGTGGCTTTTCACCGATGTCTCAGTCTCCCTCATGGCTGTGATTATATGGAAGCTACTGAGGTATGGGTGGTGCTTAGTAATGACATTCAGGGCACAGTCAGTGCCTGTGGATGTTGTGAAAGGTTCTACTCATGGGGTTAGTACTACTGTTCTGACTCAGTGAGGAAAGCAATGGCAAACTACCTCACTCCTCTTTTTGCCTAGTACGCCTCAATATAGCACTGCCTTGGGTTTTTGTGGGTATCTACTCACATAACCTAATGGCGGTACTGTTTGAGGATCCAACCAGCCTTCGGGCTGACTACCTAACAGACAGAACAGACATTAGAGAGCAGAGTTATGGTTCTGTAATCATAGCATTCTATACTATTCCCTTTCTTTGGTATCATAACCGTTCTACTCTTGATGAAGTCTTCTGGAATTTCACCATCATCGTAACATTTGCATATTATGCCATATAAAAGTAAGTTGTTTCATATCCTCTCCCAGATTCTTTAGTAATTCTCCAGGTAATTCTGGACCAGTAGTTTTATTGTCATTTAATCTCTGAAGTGCTGATTCAAACTCCCTCCGCAATTGCAGGACGTTTATCATCTTCCTCTACTTCTTGTTCTGGTTCAATATACTGTAGTTCATTCAGCACATTACCTCCATCATACAATTCTTCAATGTATTCCTTCCACCGTGCACTGATTTCATCATTATTTACTAAAATTTTCCCATTTTTATCTCTCACTAGAGAGCTTTTTGTTTTAGATTTTTGGTTTAAAAATTTAATGTTCCGATATGCTCTATCTGTTCTTCCTTTCATAATATCATTTATGGCATGTAAAAGAATCTTCCACTAATTAAGCTTGTGTGAAGCTAAATTGTAGGTTAGATTTGAATAACACTCTTAGGTTCCAACGTTCGTTGCCAGGAGCTGACTGCGTTTGGAACCAGTTGTCGTTGATGGTGGCGTTTGGTAGCAAAAGTAGGAACTACTTGAATTTTGAATGTCTGCAGTCCTTACTTGAATTAAAAACAGATAACATACAATAATACAGCCATCACAATTAACACCGGTTATCAGACAGATTCTACAATACCAAAAGTACACGGGGCTACGTGACTGCGTTGTCACAGCCCCTAAACTGAGGAATCAACCATCTCTATTATTAATATTTATTAATTGATATTAATTGATGTGGTCTTACTCTTTACAGACACTGATAAGATAGATGAAATTGGGTAGGTGCACTAACTTCTTCACTATTATGTTCTAAAGCATACCCCTTGCACGGTTGAAATTCTTGGCATTTCTATGGACTTCCCAAATTCATTTTGTTCTGTTCGGTGTTAATAAGGAAGAATTCGTAAGTTCCATGCCCATATTACCAATAATATTTTCGGGATAACGTTCCTTGATGAGAAGGCTGTTCGTGAACTTGTGAACAACTTGCCAGATGATCAGCCAGTTGAATCAAGCAAGCAAGACAGTGAGAATGAAGTTTCTGGTGCAGAGAATGAAATATTGTACCGTAGTTAATTTCAGTGACCATCAGACTGACTCAGAACAGAGTTGTGACGATGATGATGTTAGTGAGCCTGTAACTAGGGCATATTTCGTGGGTAGGACAATGAAACAAAATGGAGGAAAACTGATTTCTTAACTGCTTCCAGGACTAAACGCAAAAATATTTTGAAAAAAAAAATGCAAATGACTAACTTCTTCACTATGTGTCAACGAGAAGAAATTCAATACTCTAGAGAAAGGGATGCAAAGAACACAACGGGATGGAAATGATGGCTGTCTTTGGTGTCTTGTACTTACTTGGAATGTAAAAACTAAGCCACTCTAATGTCAATGAACTCTGGACTACAGATGGTGTTGGACTTGAAATTCTCCTTACTTGCTTAAGTACTAAGAAAGTCAGTTGAGAGTTGAAGACAGATGAGCTTGTTTCTGTCAGGTATTTGCTTGACAGATTTACTGATGTGTAAACAAGCTATTGGTTGAGTGAGTACAATACTACCATCTGCAATTGTCCACAGATTAGTGGATCCACCCAACGGCCCTAACCGAAACCTGACCATGGACAACTCGAATATAAGTGTGCCTTTTGTAAGGGAGCTACTTGAAAAGAAGCCAAACATTAAAAAGACTCATTATATTCATTTTAGGATGTATACTTCAAAACTTCCAGATATTAATCTAAGCATTGTACTCAACCAACAACAAATAGACAGCACCGATGAGCAAACCTTTCTTGGTATGACAATGTAAACAGATCTTAGTTGGAAAAAAACACATAATTAAACTACAATCTAAATTAAGCAGTGCAATATTTGATTAAAGCAGCTATGACAGGAAGTTAACATTAATATCCTGTTATCAAGTTATTATGCTCCGTTTCACTCCCACCTGGTTTATGGAATAAATCTATATGGCAGTGCAACAAAGGAAGTTTTAAGCAATATTTTTATCCTGCAGAAGAGAGCAATCCGTGTCATGTTTGGTTTACACCCTCTATCATCTTGTAGGAAGTATTTAAAAAAATTCAGAACAATGACATTACCATCATTGTATTTACTCAATTGTTCTATGTATATTAAGAGACAAATTCTAATTGGAAATGCTAATATTGTAAAAAATTCTGATCTACATTCGTACAACACTAGAAGCAGAATGGATGTTCACTGTCAATATTATAGAAGAGCTTTCAGAAAAAAAAGATCCCTTGTTTACTGCCTCCAAATATTTTAACTTGCTGCCCCTAGCTCTAAGAAATGTCAGCACCATTTCCACATTCAAATTCAAATTTAAAAAATGGCTCACAGACAAGGCAGCTGAGTGGGTGCATACTAGCATACCTGAAGATGTAAAGAAATACTTGAGAGACATATGTGGAGATCATAAGCCTACCACATATGCAGTTGGAGTGAGTTGATTATCATTTTCTAAGGCTTCACAGCAAATCCTACCCCATGGATTTGGTGTTCTCCTTTTCCTTTCAAAGTGATGGTATAGTCCAAACCAAACTGAATTTTTCCTTTGCTAGACAATCTGTCTCCACTTAAGGAGCTGTGGAGCTCACGAGTCGCGAGGGCTGTTCTTATCTTAGGTTGGTCATTGTCATCATGATCAAGAAGTGTCCTGGTGTTACAGGTGCCAAACGTCATTGCTATTTGCTTGTTCACTTTTCGACCTCATATAAGGTAACCCACTAGATGGGGCCTCCCAATTGAGCAAAAGGTGAGACTTCCAATGTTGAATCAATGTTTTCTAGGGACTTCTTCATGCAGGGTGGGCAGCGATGATCTTAAATACACCTGACAAAACATAAATGCAGGACCGATTTCCTGAGTAGTCACAGCATCTCAGAAAAAGGACCATCATACTGCTGTCAATGTGCAGGTCTTCTAGTTTCACTCAAAAACTTACCTCCACTACCAATATCCCATTAAAAGAGAGTAGTGACTGCAAGAAAAGTGTGATGCATGAATTTGTTCAAGATGCATTGCAGCTTGCCAGGACCCTCTCGTTGTGATCTCGGAGCCATATCCTGTGGCACATAACGAGTAGATAATCTCATAATAATATACTTATAATTGCTGTAAAAGTATTTGTGTAAACTCGCAGTTGGGACTTGGCCAAGACAGTTCCCAAGAGTGTACTCATTCTTATTTGGGTGACTGTACATATGTTACATTGCATGTCAAAGCAATCTGTGATTCTGTAGCTTTAATGAACCACTGCTACATGGTGCTGATAATACTGGAGAAAATATGATGAATCACTAACCATTTTCAAGAAGAAGTTACAAATAGCTTAGGTACAGTACAGAGGTGTGTAATGAGTCTCACCTTGGGCTCCATGATGCTGTGCTGATTGAGGGAGATGATCACCTCCTCCATCTCACTCAGGATCAGGTGGAGCTGAGGGTTGATGTGGAATGTGTCTGCAGGCATAAAGTGGGTTCAAATTAGAAGATGCACTGCATCTCCCACCTCAGAGACCAATATATATTTGCATTGAAAGTAATAATAATAATGTTAATAACATCAAAAAATAATAATTAAAAAGGATTTATAGAGTCAGCTCCATCATCTCTCCTTCTCTATCAAAGACATGCACATCACAAGAGTGTTAAAATATCAAATTATTTCTGAAGTGACACATCTTCAAAATTAAAATATTTTAGGAAATGCGTTTTTTTAATACATGGATTGCTAATAAGATAAAGACTTCATTTTCTCTATGGAGCTAGATCACTTCAAACAAAATCTGCTTGCCATGGAGGCTAAAATCCTAGAACAAAGAGATTTACATCACTTTGGAACTAAAGAGAGGTTCAAAATGCAAATTATGCGGAATGGTGTAGGTTAGGTTACTTTGTAGGTTTTAAACCTTTCAAATATAATGCTTAATGATATATTTAACCAAACACTTCATAAATGCATTACGCCTTATATTCGCAAATTTAACATTTTCAAAACACATACCATACATTATTATTATTGAATATAAGAAAAAAACAATACAGGAACCCTATTTTACCAGAGATACATTAGGTTTGTAGATTGAAAACAAAGCAAATACAAATATTACTAACATAGTTTACAAAAAAAATTGTTGATGAAAGTGAGAAATCGTCCTAAACAGCACTGCCTCTTGAAAATATGGTACAGCGGTTTTGAAAGTTCCAGGTTACAGCTATTAAGGGGGCATTGTAAATAGTATCTTTTCTTTTCAAAAACTGGACTCTCAAATATAATGGTGACACACCGATTGAGGCAATCCACAAAAACATGAATAGTCGTCTGTTGCTATTTTAAAACATTCAAAATAAGACTTGAATTTTCCATGACCAGTTAAAAATTGTGTGAGGACAAAGTTTGGCACTAATAATTTTGATAATGGTCGATTTTGTACTTCTGGGAAGAATATTTCTCTTGTTACAGATTCTTTCAGGCTACATGTCCATGCAATATTCCATTCGTGTAGGCGGCTTCGGTAGCATAGTTGGTAGCGTGCTGAGCTTCTATGCCCAAGATCGCGGGTTCAAACCCCGGCCGAAGTCGTCGGATCTTTTAAGAGCGTTGAAAACCCCTCAATATGCCTTCCTTCGGAGGGGAAGTAAAGCCGGCGGTCCCATGTCATAGATTTATGGCGAGTTAAGGAACCTTCAACTAATTACACCTGTGTGAAGCTAAATTGTAGGTTAGGTTAAACATTTGACAAACGATCTTAGGTTCCGACGTTCGTCGCCAGGAGTCGACTGCGATGGCATCTGGTAACCAGTTCTGAAATAGTAGTCGTTGATGGTTGCGTTTGGCGGCAAAAGAAGGAACTACTTGCAAAAATTCAATGTCTGCAGTCCTTACTTGAATTGAAAACAGATAACACACACTAATACAGTCATCACAATTAACACCGGATAACAGACAGATTCTACACACATCCAAAGTATACGGGGCTACATGACCGCATTGTCGCAGCCCCTAAACTGAGGAACCAACCATCCATTCGCGTAATATGTATTTCCTTATCTGACTTTGTACGTAACATATTGGAGACTTACTATATGTTATTTCAAGATGTGTCGTAGCCGCTGATTTTGCTAATTGGTCTGCTCTTTCATTACCAGCCAATCCAGTGTGTCCCCTTATCCATGATGTGCAGATATGTAAGCACTCCTGAGTTGTAGCCCTGATGTAGACAGCTATTGGGTTAGAATTATATTTGTCATTTATAGAATTCAATGCGGACTGTGAACCACTGAAAATCCTCACTCTTTTATTGTTAGCTTTAACCCATTCTATTGCACACTTTAAGGCCCAAAGTTCTGCCTGGAAAATTGAACAGCTGGGAGAGAACTTATACTGAGCTGCAAATATTTCAGTATCATTCTCGTAAACGACAAAGGCACAGCCAACACTGTCATTTCCATCAGAGCTTGGTGTACGGGAGCCAACAGTGTAGATGAAACAGTCATGGGTGCTGAAACAGTTTTTATGTAGAAGTTTATAGAATTGACTAGGATGAGAAGATTCCAAGAAATGGCACTTTTGCTCCACAATAATGTCGAAAATCAGCATAGGTGATGTTCAGTTCTTCTTCAGTAATGTCAGCTCAGCTTTCCCTATTCCTGTTAAAAATAGTGGTTCTATTCCAGCAATTACAAGTGCTGCATCTGTAGATGAAGTGCGGTATGCTTGAGAAATTCTTAGAGCGAAACCTCTTTAGATTTGTAATAACTTAACCTGAGCCCATTTCTTTTCTAGGGTAATACGGAAAGCGGACACACAGAACAGAATCGAAGGCACAAAAGCTGTATAATATATTGTTCGTAGAACATCGGAGTTCAGACCCCAAGAAGGTCTACAAGCAATCGCAAGACCTAGTAAAAGCTTGCTTGATTTCAATTTTAATCTATTTAAATGTGCTCTGAATGTCAGGTGTTTGTCAAGCACAACACCAAATAAAGAAGTTGATCATCTAATGTTATTTTGTGGCCATTCATAATGATTTTGGGTTTTTTCGCTTTTCTTCTCCTTGTAACGAACATGGCTCTAGTCTTTGAAGGATTGAATTGAAGTTTGTTTACAGAGCCCCATCGAGACAAGGTATGTAAAGCAGAGTTTGTTAGATAATTCAAATTCTACACATTATCTGATTCAGTTAGAAGAGCATCATCGGCATAAGCAATAACATTACACCCAGTCGGAAGAGGTAATTGTAGGAGTTCATCATACAAAATGTTCCAAAAGCCAGGGCTGCATGCTGATCATTGAGGGCATCCCTTATTAATACTTCTTGTAGAAATCGCAGTTCGGATCCAAAGTTTCACTTTTCGATGGCTAAAGTAGGCTTGTACATCTGTACAAATTCTTTGGGCATTGTTTTCCTTTTAACTGTGATAAAATTTTAGGCCACAAAGCATTATCGAAAGCGCCTGAAATATCCAAAGATACCAATACGGCCACCTTTTTCATTGAGAATATGTTGCGAATCCAATCAACCACATAAAGTACAGCACCTTCGGTTGATTTTTGGGGCGTGAAACCATACTGCTTTCCACTTAAGTGACCCTGACGATACGTGTGATACATAATGCGATCAATTATTCGTTTCTCGGAAATTTTCCTTAGTATTGGCAGGAAGCAAATAGGTCTGAATGATTTAACGGTACATATTGTTAAGGAACTGTCCTTTGGAATTACTTTAACTATTGCTAGTTTACAGGAGGTTGGAAAAAAATGCTGGGCAAGGCATTTGTTACAAAGGGCAGCAAATAAGCGAGGAAAACATAGGTGGATGTTCTTAATTATGTTAGCAGATATGCCATCCCATCCGCGAGCTTTCTTGTCATCTTGTAAAAAGATGATTCGTTCGACCTCTTGATCTGCAGTGTCAGGAGGGAGTTGAGAATATATCCTAATCGCTCTTTGAGATTCTGTGTCATTCAGTAGCGGCTGGCCCATAAGGACTCCAGGACGGTGTCCTTCCTAGAGAACGAAAAGGGATTTTCATTTTCTCTTTATATTTTAGTGAAAAAATTGAACTCTAATAATGCTACGAAAATTACATGTCAATGTAAAACTGTAGCTCTATCAATCAGGAAGACTGTGTTTGGTGGAATCACGCTCAGCACGCAGCTCACTGGTTAGTATGGAGTTACGGACTCTTGGCTTTCCGCCCTAAGATTGTGCCCGGGCGAGGGGATTGAGACGTAAGGGGAGTATGGAGACTGGCGCGCTTGTGGGCTGCCAGAGGGGTAATCTGTGGACGCGGTGTGCGGGCAGTTGACTTTAAGCTGGCAGAGTCCGAATAGCTCTGTAGCACCGGTATTTATGTCATCTCCCCTCGCTACTCTACGAGCATGCGCCCAGCCGGGAAATCACCCCATAAGAGAATAAAGTAAATGAATGAATAAATCAAATCTCCATGGTTGCATATAATAATAATTAAATTTAAATAACAATAATCCATGAGCAGCATGGTCTTTGTTTATCTTTGAAGACAAAAAATATATAATTATATTTAGGTGTAGCATCTTGCGAGCCTCAGTGGCTTAGGCGGCAGCACGCCGGCCTCTCACCGCTGGGTCCGTGGCTCAAATCCCAGTCACTCCATGTGAGATCTGTGCTGGACAAAACAGAGGCAGACAGGTTTTTCTCCGGGTACTCCGGTTTTCCCTGTCAAAATTTAATTCCAGCAACACTCTCCACTATAATTTCATTTGTCATTCATTTAATCATTGCCCAGAGGAGTGAGACAGGCTTCGGCAGCCGGCACAGTTCCTATCCTCGCCGTTAGATGGGGGCTTCATTCATTCCATTCCTGATCCGGTGGGAGACTGGAAGCAGGCGGTGGATTTTCATTTTAAGTGTAGCATCTGAGAACAGGAATCTCGATTCATATTGCAATGGTGAAGTATAATACGGACCTCTGGCTAGCATACTGTGGTTAGTGAAGAGGTTGGCACCAGTGAGCTATTTCGCTTTCGTGCTGAAGAGTCTTGAGTGCGGTGGTAATATTCAGCAGTTGTAATCTCTCTGTTGGTGATAATTAATCTGTAAATCATTAAGTAGTTTGTTTTTTAATTTACCGGTGCGACAGTGGTTTGGAAGTGCTTGTGCCGAAAGTGATATTCTCGTGATGTCTCTATAATAGTAATAATAATAATAATAGTAATACCTGGTAATACTAATAATTTTTAATTCTTGTTACGACTGTGCTCTAGAGATGAAACTCCTTAAGGCCTGACTGTCTTTTTTATTCTTATGTCTAAGTGTGATTTAGTATTTCTGCGTTTCAAAATTAATTCTGTGGACGCTATTTTAAAAACGGTAGCGGAAAACTTTCTCTTGAGAGTAATTTTCACATCAGGTTCTCAGTGTTGTTACCATATGAAATCATTGTTGTAATACCGGTACCAAATGATAAAAACAAGTGTTGAGGGCAGCTTTAGGATCTGACATCAAGAATATCGAGTAGCGATATTTTCATTGCATATAAAAGTAACTTGATTCTAGGCCTACCGGTACTCTTTTATTCCTCTGTCAACTTATAAAAAGGTGCGGGGAAAAATACTGTGATCGCCCTCCCAGCCTAAAGGTCACCACACACAGAAAGCTAAGCTAAGTTACGCTACGCTATGCTATGCAAAGCAATGCCAAGCTATGGTGTGCTATGACACGAACAAAAAGCTAAGCTAAACTAAGCTAGGCAGCATATTTCTTATTACATGCTTTCCTACTAATGAAAATGTATCTTTATAGGAAGATATCCTACATGATTAAATTAGATTAATAATATGATTTTAATACTGCTTTCTAAATTAATTTTCGTGTGATACTGTAGGCCTATATGTAACTTAAATAAAAAATAGGAACGTAGCCAGGATTCTGTTTAGGTGGGGGTCCAGGTGTTGCTATTTTATTAATTAAAATTGTGGCCCACTATAGCGATGTAGTTACGTGTTTTTTTTTCTAAAACTATTCAAATTTGCCTATACGTATATAAAATAGCAACAGAGTAGATATTTCTATATTACCGTATTTGAATAGCCTATGTCTTCATTTAAAAATGATATTATTAGATTCTTTGCGTTATCAACTAGATTCAATACTATAAGGGTTAGCCTATTTGACAAAATGAATTTAAAACGGTAATAATACCGGTACTACTAACAAGAAAATAAGAATAATTCGATAATATCACAATTGTCAAACGATAAGTTTGCCTCTTGGTTTAATTTCGGAGAGAATGCGGACCTGCCCCCCTCCTCTGACTACGTCTCTACTACAAATTAAAACTAAACATTTAATTAATTAATTCATTAATTAATTAATTAATTGCCTCCGTCTTCTTCGTTAATTTTAATTACATTTTGTAGTTGGAGGCTGGATGGACCAGTATGGGTATTATGTGAAGATAATACAAGAAGATTATTATTTCTTAAAGCTAAATATTCCTCTTCTGCAGTGGATACACTATTAAATACTTTAATGGAGAAAGGGGAAGAAAACATATTGAAACTTATAACATTCTTCATGAAGTCTTGAAATCTAACGCGGAATTTGGTTCTTAATTCTGATATAATTTCTGCGTACTTTTGAGAATTTTGATTATCACAGTTTTGAGGGCTGGGAAATGAACAAAGTTGTTCTTTTGGCCTGTCACCCATTGTATAAATAAAACGAAGTACGGTACTACCTGAATCCCTACACTACACTCACAAGACACAGCTACGCACACAACTCAAAGGTCTGCGACAGCCCGCCAGATCAACTGTTGCGAAATAAAAGCGCATGCGCCAGGCCAGCTACAGCCAAGAAAATCGCCTGCCTAGCGATCTGTCTAGCTTAGCTTAGCTTAGCTTCGCATAGTATAGCTTAGCATAGCGGCCTGTGTGTGTCACTGCACTTAAATGCATTGAGAGAGATATATTTCATAACACCGCGTAGCTTAGCTTAGCTTAGCCTAGCTTTCTGTGTGTGGTGGCCTTAACAGTATGTCGCCCGCCATTGGTGTCATTACTTTCATCAGGAAGGAATCTGTTAATTAAAACTTTGGCGGTATCTTGAAACGAAGTGGTGAATCCATGTTCAGTCTCAATTGTAGTAAGATATAATAATATAATATAATATGAATAGAAAATAAATTTCACCAAATGTCACCATTTATGCCATTATTTACCATTATTACTGAGAACAGCAGAGAAAGAACAAAGCCATGAGTGAAAAAGCAGAGTCCTACCACAACCACTAAACAGTCACGTCATAATGCTCCCCAGGGTATTGGTCACATGGAGTTGTGACACTTTGGATAAAAGTAGTGAGGAGTTGCGACACATTGGAAATAAATACAACTTTTGAATGCCATTTTAACCAATACAGTATATACTCCATTTTGGAAATAAACGTGTTTCCACATGATAAAGTACTATCGTGGGAATACATTTGCACCTTCAACTTGAAATTTAAAAGAAAAAGAAAGGAGTTATATAACTTTGGAAATAAGCCCTTCAATTAAGGTACTGTATATATATGAACAAAAATATGAGTGCTATGTTTCACTCAATTTTCTAACTAAAACACAGACCTCTTGGTACATGGCAACAAATAAAACATACAGTATTTTCATTCTTTAAGTACACATGGCTTAGTGAGTGCTCTATAAAAAATACGGTAAATTCTTCATGCATATGTAGGCTACATCTGGCATTACAGCCTGAATGAAAATTTCAATATGGAAAATGTAATTTTTACTTTCATACAGAGCTTGTTATTTGACCACTTTGTTGTATTTTACTACGAAGATTTGAGAACTCTCCATAAGCTTTTCTGCAACTACCACTATACCGCATTCTAGCGAGTATTCTGAAAATACCGGTACTCTTGATATGGCCGATAGTATTGATCATCTGCAAACTAAAGTAATGTGTAAAAATCTTAGATCCATTAGTACACCGATAGTACACCAACCTTGATTATTCCGACAGCCACCTGCTGACACACCCCGCTGCCAGGCCCCTTGGTATAGCCGCATCTGCCAGGTACTCTTGTGATGCAGTGATGGCTCATCACGACTCGTGTCACTGTCCAGGTGTACTACTTCTAAGTGTGTGAATGTCTTTACAAAATCTGAGTACGAGATCCTGGGGGGAAAAAAAACAAACCATTAGTAAATAAGATTTGAAAATTAACAGTCAATAACAAAACAGTCTAGAACTCAATCACTTCAAAAGCTCGCTACAATAGAAGTTGACGATTCTAAAGGGATTCACACAATACACATAAAATATAATTTGTTTCTCTTTTTTATTTTATTCTTCTTTTTAGATCACTGTTTTTACTTCAAGCTGTTCTTTTTATCAAGATTTACAGTATATCTTTCGTTTTTAATACGTATTGTAACAGACCAGATTTCTTTTAAATCTTAAAGTGTGTTTGTTCAGCCTTTAGACGATAACAACCTTTGATATGCGATGTCGTCGGATTTCTTAAGAGCATTAAAATCCCTCAGTATGCCTTCCTTTGGAGGGGAAGTAAAAGCCGGCAGTCCCATGTCATTGAATTATGGCTTGTTAAAGAACCTTCCACTAATTACACCAGTGTGAAGCTAAATTATAGGTTAAACATTTGACCAACGCTCTTAGGTTCCAATGTTCGTCGCCAGGACCCGACTGGGGTGGCATCTGGTGACCTAGTTCTGAACTAGTAGTCGTTGACGGTGGCGTTTGGCGGCAATAGTAGGAACTACTTGAAAAAATTCAATGTCTGCAGTCATTACTTGAATTGAAAACAGATAACACACACTAATACAGCCATCACAATTAACACTGGTTATCAGACAGATTCTACACACGCCCAAAGTACACGGGGCTACATGACCGCGTTGTCGCAGCCCCTAAACTAAAGAACCAACCTTTGATATGGAAAATTTTTGTATGTAAGTCTTTCTTCTCTTTGTATATTATTATTAACTGCTGGAGAAAGTCACTATGTGGTCGAAACCAGTACTGTGATTAAAGTACAACTATTTATTGACTTAAGGTTTTAATTTACTGAATACTATAAACTTCGTCAATTAGGACAAGGGCAGACATGGTCATATTATTGGCTTTTCACACATAAAAAGTACTTACAAAAAATAAAAAATACGCAACACTTATAGGAGTATAATAGAGTAACGGAACTTCAAGAAATTGGCTAAAAAATCTGACTTGTTACAAAGTTTGGTTGGTTCCTCGGTTTAGGGGCTGCGACAACGCAGTCATGTAGCCCCGTGTACTTTGGGTGTGTGTAGAATCTGTCTGATAACCGGTGTTAATTGTGATGACTGTATTAGTGTGTGTATCTGTTTTTTAATTCAAGTAAGGATTGCAACTTTAAATTTTTCAAATAGTTCCTACTTTTGCTGCCAAACGCCACCAACAACAACTACTAGGCATAGTTCAGAACTTAGCTACTAGATGCCACCGCAGTCGGCTCTTGGCAACGAACATAGGAACCTAAGAGCGTTGTTTACATTCTTAACCTATACAATTTAGCTTCACACAGGTGTAATTAGTGGAAGGTTCTTTAACATGCCATAAATCTATGTCATGAGACCGCCGGCTTTACTTCCCCTCCTAAGGAAGGCATACTGAGGGATTTTTAACGCTCTTCAAAAATCCGACGGCTTCGGCCGGGTTTGAACCCACTATCTTGGGCATAGAAACTCAGCATGCTACCAACTACGCCACCGAAGCCGCCTTACAAAGTTTAATTATAATTATGTAGCTTAAATACTGCTATACATAAATGTTTTATAGATATCCACTGAACTTAAATTAGGCCTAAGTTAGCAGGATCTGATGATGTTTTCTTGACGAATGAAACTGGCTGGATTCAAGCAATCTCGGGTGAAACTAGTCGTCCAAATTAGTCCCCCATTTATGTAACAAGTGTATAAATAATAATTCATGTAATTTATTTCAGACACGAGGAAATTGATTTTTTAGTGTCGTCTGTATAAACAATGAACAGAATTGCTCTCCAGTCGGTCAACACAAGAGTGCCCAAATAGATTGGGCAGAAAGTGACGATTATTATATCTGAAGGAAATCTTACCATACATGAAATATTTATACATTAACACACTTCTCTAATGAGTGTATAAATAATTCATGTAACATTTCCTTCAGATAATCATCACTTTCTGCCCAATCTATTTGGGCACTCTTGTGTTGACCGATTAGAGAGCAATTCTGTTGGTTGGTAGATAGCTAGGAAAGTTTTATTGCCAACATAAAATTTAAGGTTACCAAAGGTGTGTTGGTTGGTTCTTAAATTTCTTATTATACGGTATTTATAATAAGCGAGTGTTCATCTATTGTTGGTCCTAGATATTCATATGTAGAAGTGCACATTATAAAGTCATTACAATTGCAGTTGTCTTGATGAAAACATTGTGTTCTTGTGTTGCAGGTTGAAGATTTCTGATGTATAATGCATGACCATGATGTGCATTTATTTTTTATTTTTTGGTCTTAGCAGCTCTTAAATGCCCAAAATCTTCAACATTTTCAATATTTTGTTTTGTGCCATATTAATCTACGAACGTTTAGCTTTCTAACAGTAGGCCTACATATTTAGTTCCTATCTCATTCCTGAGGCTACTTTCCTTATACTTTCCCACAAACGTGCATCGTATTAGTAAACCCACAAAAGTTTCATTTTTGATGTGTAACATCTTTCCATATCTATCTGTATATTTTTTGTGGGGGTGATTTTGAAAAATGAAACGGAAATGGATGGGACGGAAACAATGAGCGCGGTGGCGGAGATTGATACCACGACGTACTGTGACTATGTGGAATGTATATCGCATACGGTTAATTCAAGGTTTGGAGGCCCCATTAAAGATACTCCTACAATAAATCATCTTCAAATTGTCGTTCTTTGGTGTGAAAATATTCATTATATTATATTTGCTGAAAACAATTGTGATTCATTAAATCTTCATACTTTTGCTGTATTCTTATTTAATGTAAGCACTCGAGGTACTGTCAGCCATGTGGCTATGTGGAATCTATATCATCATCATCATCATCATCATCATCATCATCATCATTTATTGTACGTATCAGGCCATTAAGGTCCATGACAGAAAACAAAGAAACATAACAAACACATCAAATATACAATATTACAAAAAAACATCCTAATCAATCACACAGGAGGCATTATCCCAATCACAATCTCAAGCATTTGTTACAAATGCCATTCCATTTTTCTCTATCCATTGCATCATCCAGTACTGATGTTGGTTCCACCTGCTGCAACGTTCTCATCACCCTATCCTTCCATCTCGTCCTTGGACGGCCTCTTGGACGTTTGCCAAACAGCTGAGCATTGAACACTCTGTTAGGGATAGATTCCACAGCTCTTACGGTATGTCCCATCCATTGGAGCCGTCTTCCTCTGATGATCCTACCCACATCAGCTTTCCCAAAACGTTGGTATAAGTCCTCTTTTTCCCTCATTTCCCATCTTCTTTCTTCCCTATTGTAAATAGGACCATATATCTTTCTGAGCACTTTCCTCTCAAATGCACAAATGCGCTCTTCCAGTGTTTGTGAGGTCGCCCATGACTCGCATCCATATAACAGAACCAGTTTCACTAGTGTCATGTATAACTTAACCTTGCTGTTTTGTGAAATTAAGAGTGAGTTAAATAAGTTATTGAGACCAAAAAAGGTACTATTGGCACTAATAGTCCTCTGTTGGATCTCTTTTTCAATCTCACTTTTACTAGATAAAATCGAGCCCAAGTATTTAAATTTCTCCAGTTGTTCAAACGTATGTCCGTCAATACTAACAGTGGCATCAAAATCCTGTCGGCGTGAAATGATCATACATTTAGTTTTCTCATCATTGACAAGTAATCCCAATTTGCTGGCTTCTTTCATGAACTTTGTGGTGTCGGATTTTATCTGATCTAATGATTCTCCCATAATTACCACATCATCAGCAAATGCCAAGATTGTGTTAGTACCAATCATATCTATTACTCTGTCATAACAAATTACACGACGTAACTTTTCCAATGCAATATTAAATAACAGTGGCGACAGAGGATCTCCTTGTCTCAATCCATTTCGAACCGTGAAAGGAGTTGATATTTTGTTTGCGACCCACCCTACTTGATAATTTGAATCTGCATAGCATGCTTCCACCAATTTGATATATTTCAGTTTGATACCCAACTCTTCCATTACTCTCCACAGTGCAGTCTGATTTATGCTGTCATAAGCCTGTCGGAAATCAATAAATATGAAATGTAGATCTCTATCAAATTTGTAGTACTTTTCCATTAGCTGTCACATAGTAAAGATGTGATCAATGGTTGAGCGTCCTGCCATGAACCCACACTGGTATGATCCTATGATCTCTTGTAAAATAGGTTTCAAACGTCCAAGTAAAAGGAAGGTAAAGATTTTATAACCAATCTCCAGCAACGAGATTCCTCGATAGTTGTCTACTTTTGTGACATCTCCTTTTTTAAAATTGGGCATATTATTGCACTCCTCCATTCAACTGGGATCCCCTCAGTTGACCAGATTTGAACAAGAAGTTGTCTTAGTGACTCCAATAAAGTTTCTCCTCCATTTCTAACCAGTTCAGCATTAATACCACTACCTCCTGGAGACTTATTGTTTTTAAGTGACTCTACAGCTGTTCGTATTTCTTCCTTTGATGGTTCAAGTTCTACCTCTTCTTCTGGATTTGCCTCCAAATCTTGTTCTGCATTACCCTTTACAGCTTCCACGTTTAGCATGTTTTCAAAATATTTTCCAAAAAAATCTGCTTGTTCCATACGAGGTACCACATTTCCTTCATCATCAGTTAGGATTAAGGTTTGTTGTTTGTAATTGCCTCATGGTCTCTCACAAATCCAACCCCTCGTCCTCGTCGTGGGAGATGGGCAACGTAATTAAGTAGGGGATTGCCTGTAGGGGTGAAGTACAGTGGGGACTTTGTGTGCCTCAAGACTGATACGGTAGCTGTGAAGGCCCTACAGGAACCCTGAAGAAATTACGGCTAACGGGGCTCTGGTGAAACAACTGCTGCCTTGTAGTTTGGAGTTGGTTCTTCAAAGGCTAAGGGAAGAAACCCTGACAGAAAATCAGCCTGGTGCCTCAGGCTTAAGGTGGCAGCCCCTCCAAGGCACTCGGAGGCAGTGGGTTAATCACTCGCTCCTCTTAAATAAACTGATTACGGAAACTGAAGCGAAATTACAAAACCGGACGGATAACCTGATGACGACTTTTGGCATGAAGAGGACTACGAAAATCGGTTTCTGGAATGTGAGGACCTTGATGGAGAAAACCAGACTGAAACAAGTGACACGGGAGATGAAGAACTATGGGCTGGATATCCTAGGATTGAGTGAAGTGAGGTGGCCAGGATTTGGTGAAATACAGACAACAGATAGAATTACATTTCTCTATTCTGGGGGCGATGATGAAGAACACAGGGATGGAGTGGGGTTGCTGCTCAACAGAAATGCAAAGAGAAGCCTTATGGAGTGGAAGCCAATTTCTAGTAGGCTCATATTTGCTAGGTTCAAGACAAAGATCAGGAATGTGATCATCATCCAATGCTATGCGCCTACAGAACAGTCGGAGCCAGAGAAGAAGGAAGAATTCTACCAAATGCTGCGAGATGTCACAAGACAAACAAGTAAGAAGGACATTCTCATTGTTATGGGAGACTTCAATGCGAAGGTGGGCTCAAACAATGAGGGGTTGGAGCAGATCATGGGTAAACATGGCCTTGGTGAGATGAATGACAATGGGGAGAAATTTACGGAATATTGCGCCAGTCAGGATTTGGTGATGGGTGGCACGGTATTTCCTCATAGGCGGTGCCACAAGGTCACCTGGGTGTCTCCTGATCAAGTCACAGAAAATCAAATTGATCACATCGCAGTGAGCAGGAGGTTCAGAAGAAGCTTGGAAGATGTTAGGAACAAGAGAGGAGCGGACGTTGGTAGTGACCATCATCTTGTGGTTGCCAACTTCCGCATGAAGATCGTCGCAGTCCGCCGAAAGTTTAACACTCGGCACAACAAGTTTGATGTGGGCAAGCTTAAGAACCAGCAGAGATTGGACCAATTTAAACTGGAGCTCAGAAATAAATTCCAGGTGTTGGACTCCGAGACAGAGAAGGTCGTGGAGACTGTGTGGAGCGAGGTAAAGAATATCTTCGTGGAAACCAGTGAGATGCAGCTCGGGTACAAGAACTACTTGCGGAAAGAATGGATATCCGATCAGACCTGGGACAAGATAAACTATAGGAAGGAGATTAAGGCCAAGCCCAACACCTGCAAGACTAGGCAGCAGAAGACTCTCACACAAGCAAAGTATTCAACAGCAAACAGGGAGGTAAAGAGGAGTGTACGGAATGATCATAGGAGGTGGATTGATGAGCAGGCGGAGAAAGCAGAAGAAGTGGCAAGAAGGGGGGACGTTAAGGAGCTCTATGGCATCACAAAGATGCTTTCAAAGAAAGGTTTTAATAAAACTAGGCCTGTGAAGAGCAAGACGGGCGAGATCCTCACGACGTGTGAACAGTAACTGACAAGATGGAGAGAACACTTTGCGGAGGTTCTTAATAGAGATAGAGGACCAGAAAGTAAGCAGCGAGGAGAAGATGAAGAGGAAGCAGAAAGTGACCCAAGCATCAGCCTCGACTCCCCAACTCGGGGCGAAATACGGACAGCGTTGAAGCAGATGAAATGTGGGAAGGCACCAGGTCTGGATAATATCCCAGCTGAAGTACTGAAAGCAGACCTGGATATTACGATCGATCTGCTGCACCCGCTGTTGGAGAAGATCTGGAAGGAGGAGAAAATACCAACCGACTTCAAGAAGGGGTTAAGAGTCAAGTTGCCGAAGAAAGGGGACACCACAAACTGTAACAACTGGAGCGGTATCACCTTGCTGTCCATTCCAAGCAAAGTGCTGGCGAGAGTCATCCTGAATCGTATAAAAGACTGCGTAGAAAAAAGGCTTCGGAAGGAACAGGCTGGATTTCGACAACATCGCAGCTGTGTGGATCTCATCAACACCCTCCGAATCATCCTGGAGCAGAGTGTGGAGTGGCGGAATACCCTTTACCTCACATTTGTTGACTTCGAGAAAGCCTTCGACTCCGTAAATCAAAGAATCATGTGGAAGGCCCTCGAGGAATATAAAATTCCAACAAAGATCATCAGAATCATGGAAGAGATGTACGAAGGGTATGAGTGCCAGGTTCTTCACGAAGGCAAATTAACAGAAAAGATAAAGGTCAGTTCCGGAGTGAGACAGGGGTGTGTCCTTTCCCCCATTCTGTTCCTGTTGGTCCTGGATAGTGTGATGAAGAAGGTAATGGGAGGACGGAAGAGGGGTATTCAATGGGGTATAAATGACAGGCTTGAAGATCTGGATTTCGCAGACGACATTTGTCTTATGGCACAACGGTACCGAGACATAGAAGATAAGCTGGGGAGGTTGCAGAGAGAAGCAGAACGTGCAGGACTGATGATCAACACCAAAAAGACCAAAGAGATGAGGATAAATTCTGACATCACGACTAGTTTGACAGTCAACGGAAAGGACATTGAGCGAGTTGAGTCCTTCCTCTACCTTGGAAGTATAGTCACAATTGATGGGGGAGCAGAGGAAGATGTTCGAAGCCGTATCAGGAAGGCAAATGGTGCCTTTGTCCAGCTCTACCCCATCTGGAGAAATAGAAACATTTCCAGGAAGACCAAGCTCCGCCTTTTCAATAGCAACGTAAAGTCGATTCTTCTCTACGGCTGTGAAACATGGAAAGTCACAAAACCGATCAACAACCAGCTACAGGTGTTCATTAACAGATGTCTGCGTCGCATCATGAATGTGAGGTGGCCGGACATAATCTCAAATGAAGATCTTTGGACCATCACCAATCAACAACCGATTAGCATCCAGATCAAGGAGAGGAAATGGCGCTGGATTGGTCACACACTAAGGAAGCTGGACGGAGCTATTGAGAGGGCGGCGCTAGACTGGAATCCTCAAGGCGCCAGGAAGCGAGGTCGACCTAAGAAGACCTGGAAGAGGACGATCGAAAATGAAATTGCAGAGGTGGACAAGAACTGGAGTCAAGTGAAGAGAATGGCCAGGAGCCGTACTGCGTGGAGAATTTTCTCCAAGGCCCTATGCTACGGAAGGAGCGGCAGGAATTAAGTAAGTAAGTAAATTGCCTCGTGCAAAACCTGCCAACTTGTAAAAGGAGCGAGATGATTTTTGTGATTCTTCAACTGCTACCAATAACCTCTTCCCATACTCTCTTTTCTTTCTTCTTATGAGCCTGTCAGTCAGTCGTCTCACTTCTACGTATGTTTCTTGCGAGTTTTCTGATGGATGATTTAACCATTCTAATCTCTTCTCCATTCTATCCTGAACTGCCACCTGACAATCCTCATCAAACCATGGTTTGTTTTTGGGTTTCGGTTGATTTCCCAATTCTTCCTTTGCACATTGGACTATCACTTCCTTCAAATGTACCCATCTTCCTTCAACACCTTCTGGAGGCTCTGTTGATGAAAGCAGACCTGTGATTCTGTCTTGATATCGCTATCTTATTTGTTCATTTGCAAGTTTGTCCTTGTCATGATGATCAATTTCTTCTCTTTTCCCATGCCATTTAGTTGAAAGTTTTAGATGGACTTTCATAACTACTAGGAGATGATCAGAATTCATATCAGCACCGCGGTACGTCCGTACATGTTGGACACATCCGCGATGACTCCCATCCACCAATACATGATCTATCTGATTTTTCGTTGTACCATCCGGTGATATCCAAGTGACTTTATGTATCTTTTTCCGTGGAAAGTACGTACTACTAATGATCATTCTTCTAAGGTCAGCAAAATTAATCAGCCTAACGCCGTTGTCAGTGCTCACTTCATGTAGGCTATTTGGACCACGTATAGGACGATATTGAAGTTCTTGTTCTATTTGGGCATTGAAATCTTCCAAGACTAAACGAATCGCATGTCGTGGTAGCTTATCAATAGTGTCCTCTAAATCAGCATAAAAGCTATTTTTTACTTTATCATCAGCGTATTCTGATGGTGCATGACAGTTAACAATGCAGATTTTGTTGGTGATGCCTTCAGAATTATTGCACACAAGCGATCATTTATTGGTATCCATTTAATTACCGCCGAGGACACCTTATTGTGTACAGCAAACCCCATTCCAGAAGTCCAATCTGTCCGTGCCTCATTACTATTAAACAATGTAAAGTTATTCCCATACTTTGTGATTCCTTGGGGAAGTCTTGTTTCTTGGATAGCTGTTACTAGGCATTTGTAGTTACTTAGCACTGTGTCCAGTTGTTTCATTCCTCCTGTCATGATTGATCTAACATTCCAAGTTCCAATTCTCAAACCAAACATTCCCTTAATCAATCCATTGTCGTCAACCATTTGATCCGTCCGATATTTCCTTTTGCCTTTTTCTTTGATCTTGTAATTTAAGACTGGTAGGTTATCAGCCTTCCGAGCCCGAGCTCAGTGATGGGGCTGCCATCCAAGGTGCTGAGCCACCCGGTTTGTTATCAAAGTCACCTTCTTCTAGGCGAGTTGCCTTCTCCATGGCTCATAGAGTCTCACCTACCCTTACCCATACTTATGCCGTTGTCCATCTGCTGGATCATCCGCCTTTAGGGAAGATTTCTCAACCCAAGGACATAGGGTGCCCTTATCTCAACCTGCTCATCTGCCCTCCAAGAAGGTCATTGGCATGGTAGAGAACTCCTTATCCCGGGAGTTACTCGGACGCTAGAGCCTCGTCAGTTTACAGCAGGGTGCACCACGTGCAGGAGAGGATGATATTTGGATAAGAATTCTCACCCCTTACACCTTACATCTATATCGCATACAAAATTACTTCGAGGTTTGAAGGCCCCATTAAAGATATTCTTCCTACAATAAATCATCTTCAAGTTGTCGTTGTTTGGTGTGAAAATATTCATCCCTATATATTATATTATAATTGTGAAAATCTGTGTGTCCGTGTGTGTGTGTGTGTGTGTGTGAGTGTGTGTGTTAGTTTGTTACCTCTTGACACTAAAACGGCTGGACGGATTTGGATGAAATTTGAAATGGAGACAGCTTATACCATGGGATAACATATAGGCTGCCTTTTGTCCGGAAATAAATCATTGTTCCCGTGGAATGGGCAACATAACTGAAAAGTCACCAAAAATACTCAACCAGGACAAAATATCGAAGTTGTCGCATAAAGACCGGACAAAGCTCATTTTACTCCCCTCGATGCAAGAAACAATACTCGGTATGTCCCTATGGGACACCGAAAACTACATTTTAAGGCTCTAAAACCAACAGTTTCAAAGATATTCGCAGAAAACTATCTTCGCTCTGATTGATGAACTAATCGCAAGTCCGTTTCCATGGCAACACTACCTCAAGGTATGACATCCGATTTTCTATATATCCCTCTAGGAGGCAATGCCAATTCATTTATTATCTTTTTTAAGATATATATAAACACAATAAGAACAGTGTAGCGCGCCTGCCTCCCGTCCGGAGGCCCCGGGTTCGATTCCCGGCTCCGTCAGAGATTATAGACACTGACGTGAGGGCTGCAACGGGCTGAACTCAGATTCGTGAGGACAATTGTGTAGCTGTGAGGCAGCGCGCCGGTCACGAAGAACAAGATTAACGGCAGAGGGGACACTATGCACTGACCACACGTCACCACAATATCTGCAGGCCAAATGGACGATTTTCTATATATCCCTCTAGGAGGCAATGCCAATTCATTTATTATCTTTTTCAAGATATATATATAAACACAATAAGAACAGTGTAGCGCGCCTGCCTCCCGTCCGGAAGCCCCGGGTTCGATTCCCGGCTCCGTCAGAGATTTTAGACACTGACGTGAGGGCTGCAACGGGCTGAACTCAGATTCGTGAGGACAATTGAGTAGCTGTGAGGCAGCGTGCCGGTCACGAAGAACAACATTAACGGCTGAGAGGACACTATGCACTGACCACGCGTCACCACAATATCTGCAGGCCAAATGGCTGGGATGCGGTCGCATGATAGGCCTACGCCCTTCATGGGCTGTAGTGCCAGGGGTAAAAAATATTAGGGCAAGCGCCTTCTAATACCACCTTTAATTTTTAAACACTACTGTAGCGACTATTAAATAAAGGTAGCGATATAGCTACGTTCAATTTCATAAACACTGGGCTCACAAATCCCGTATAGTTAAGTACAAATATCGGTCAGGTCATAATTTCAATAGCAACGAAGCTCTTAGGCGGCTATTGCCGTTTCCTTAACACTTAAGGCATCCAGCCGTCATATACCTCAATGTGCACTTACCAAATTGTGAACCAGTCTATTTTACTGAAAATAATTTCTACTAGCGAGTATCCACTACGGCAAAAACCACTCTCACTACATTTTCCAAAATTTACACAAGACATGATTTTTAAAGCACTCTTCTGTATGTTGAGGTACAGAGACATACCACATGGAAAGATACAATAAAATGTTGGCAAATCTGAGTTCAAGGAACTGCTGTCCAGAATAGTCTTTCGGTACAGATTATTCGGCCCATGTTCGTAACATGGAATGTTTTCCTTTGACAATGCATCTACACCATGTGCGAGGGCAACGCATTTCAAAGATCTCTAAAAACACAATAATCAGGAAATTGGAGAACAATTTAAAGTCGGAGTGAAGATTCAAGGATAAATAATTTCATCTCTGAGATTTGCTGATGACATAGTCATCTTGACCAATACGCCAGAAGCTCAATGTGCACTTACCAAATTGTGAACCAGTCTATTTTACTGAAAAGAATTTCTACTAGCGAGTATCCACTCCAGCAAAAACCACTCTCACTACATTTTCCAAAATATACACAAGACATGATTTTTAAAGCACTCTTCTGTATGTTGAGGTACAGAGACATACCACATGGAAAGATACAATAAATTGTTGGCAAATCTGAGTTCAAGGAACTGCTGTCCAGAATAGGCTTTCGGTACAGGTTATTCGGCCCATGTTCGTAACATGGAATGTTTTCCTTTGACACAATATCTACACCATGTGCGAGGGCAACGCATTTCAAAGATCTCTAAAAACACAATAATCAGGAAATTGAAGAACAATTTAAAGTCGGAGTGAAGATTCAAGGAGAAATAATTTCATCTCTGAGATTTGCTGATGACATCGTCATCTTGGCCAATACGCCAAAAGATTTGAACGAGTTTTTGAATGGTATGGACTCCGTCTTGACGAATGAATTCATGATGAAAATCAATAAATGTAAAACAAAATTATTGGAATGCAGCCGAAATAAATCAGAAACCTCTATGGACATCAAATTGGCAGGTGAAACGCTACGGGAAGTAGGAGACTTCTGTTACAGGAATTTAGGAAGCAAAATAACCAGTAATGGACGAAGCAAAGAGGATATAAAAAGCAGGTTGGCTCAGGCAAGGAAAGCATTTCTACACAAAAAGGAATCTCTTGACATCGAATATACATTTAGGTATTAGGATGTCATTTTTGAAAGCTTCTGAGTCACTATAAGGAAGTGAAACTTGGACTAATGGTGCTGCAGTAAAGAGGAGAATTGAAGCGTTTGAAATGTGGTGTTACGGGAGAATGATGAAGATCAGATGGTTAGATAGGGTATCAAATGAAGAGCTATTAAGACGAGTGGGAGAGGAGAGATGTTTCTGGCGACTGCTAATGAAGAGAAGAGATAGGTTGGTACGACACATATTAAGACACCCAGGAATAGCAAGCTTAGTTATGGATGGGAGGGTCAAGGACCAGAACTGTAGGGGTAGACCAGGGTTATACAGATTGCCTCGGATGTAGGGTGTGGTAGCTATGTAGTGATGAAACGATTACCTCAGGAGAGCGAGGCATGGAGGGCTGCATCAAACCAGTCAAAATACTTAAGACTCAAACAACAACAATCGGGAATTTTAATTACTTAGAGAAGCATGTGAGGCAAAAGGGTTGTTGGAGAATTTCAATCCCTGGGATGTAACACTGGAAGTGACTGCATAATGTACATCAGCGACCAAGGTGAGAGATATTTTACTATAGGTCTATTAATAGCGACATGTTGACGTTCAAATCATCAATAAGTGTGGCAAAATTATACCCAGAATAGCTTAAGGAAAAATACTTTTAATTCCCCATATTCAGATAGATTTGCCATTCCAGGTGTACGTTTAGACAAAACCATTATTTCCCATGCACAACTGTATGTGGCGTGCTGGCGAGTACCCGGACAACAAAATCGTTATGTCTCAGCAGAAGATGGCAAAACCAAAACTAAAATTTTCAAATGTGTTCACAACTCTATAAAATTCCCACTTTGCTGCTCATATCTATATACTGTATGTATCAGAATTCTCAGAATTTGAATCTACCCACCTGTAGCCGCGATTGCTGTAATAGAATAAACCAACTATCAGCAATAATGCATCGTCCCCATTGTCTTGATCGCGAGCGAAGCCGCGGGTACCTGCTAGTTATATCATATTTGCTGAAAACCGGTCAAGATTTGGCACTGCAGTTTTACAAGTAGTTATTTCAATGACCAACAGAGTTCACTCTTCTCCTGGCAGACACATAGTCGGCCATGTGACTATGTGGAATGTACATCGCATATGGTTTAGTTCAAGATTTGGAGGCCTCATTAAAGATATTCCTACAATAAATCATCTTCAAGTTGACATTCTTTGGTGCGAAAATATTCCTTATATCATATTTGCTGAAAACAATTATGATTTATTAAATCTTCATACTTCTGCTGTATTCTTATTTAATGTAAGCACTCCAAGTACTGTCGGCCATGTGGCTACCGTATGTGGAATCTATATCGCATAAAAAATTATTTCGAGGTTTGGAGGCCCCATTAAAGATATTCTTCCTACAATAAATCATCTTCAAGTCCTCGTTGTTTGGTGTGAAAATATTCATTATATCATATTTGCTGAAAACCGGTCAGGATTTGGCACTGCAGTTTTACAAGTAGTTATTTCAATGACCAACAGAGTTCACTGTTAACATGTCACATGTTACACATCATATGCGACTACTGTAAGGCTCGTAATTTTTTATATATAGCCTACCGTGTGTAAAGTTTTTTTTTTTTAATTTAGTCAATTTTCCCTCTAGGTTGGTGGTTCCCACGGACTCAGCGAGGGAACTCACCACTACCGCCTCTATGGGCGGGAGGGATACAACTGGGGAGGTGTGATCAGCACTTCGCCCAGGCGGCCTCGCCTGCAAAGCGAACAGGGGCCTCATGAGGGATTGGAAGGGATGGAAGATTGGGATGGATAGGCTAGGAAGAGGGAAGGAGGCGGCCGTGGCCTTACAGGAGGTACCATCCCGGCATTTGCCCGAAGACGAAGTGGGAAACCACGGAAAACCACTTCGAGGATGGCTGAGGTGGGAATCGAACCCCCTCTACTCATTTGGGCCACCCGAGGCTGAGTAGACCCCGTTCCAGTCCTCATACCACTTTTCAAATTTCGTGGCAGAGCCGGGAATCGAACCCAGGACCTCCGGGGCGGCAGCTAACCGTGCTGACCGCTACGCTACGGAGGCGACGTGTGTAAAGTTTTGAAGCCATTCTTTCAGTGTTGACCATACAAACTGTCAGTTGTAACTCTTCAGTTGGTCAACACGAATTTGCCCAATGACTGGGCGGGGTACGATATGTTAATAACACTTTTGGAAAAAAGAATCATAACTGATACATGTAATATTTTTCAGGAGTGTTATTTACATATTAAGTTATATACATTCTATTCCACCCAGTCATTGGGCAAACTCATGTTGCATAATGTCGATTATTCAGGTCCGTATTGACGTAACTATAACTTTGAAAGAATGATAGATTTTCCGCCTTCAATACTGTTTACCTAAGTGATTAATGGATGAGTAGGCTATTAATTTTCGCAAGGATGTCTGATTTAATCCCCCTAAAGAACCAATTGAAATTGAAGAAATAATAATGATGGAAATGAAACTATTTATTCTAATGGTATAAGATAGAAGTTTATAAACAGTATTGAAGGCGGAAAATCTATCATTCTTTCAAAGTTAAACTCATGTTGACCGACTGAAGAGTTACAACTAACAGTTTTTATATCTAAACAACAGATACAAAAAAGAGGCAGCGTTAGAAGCATGGGTGGGACATGGAACAACAGCAAAATGGATGCTAGTGCATCAAATGTAAAAATAGGAGACCGGAAAATTCTTTGATTCCAATTTTTCACTAAAATGATTTTCTAAATATAAAATTTCTCTTTTTTTTCAGAACTTTTCAACAAACAATGCTGTAATGTTTAGATGTAATTTCTCCATATACGTGTTAAATTTTAACACATCCGATTTTCAAAATTTTGCCACCTGGAAATGTTGAAGTAAGTGCTGTTCAATTATGCAATTTCAAAAAAAAATCATGAAAATACATTTATTTCATAAAACCTGTGTCAAAGTACAGGGAGAGTTTTGAATAACATCCCTGAAAAAAAAATGAATAGTTCTTGTTAATAGTTTGTGAAAAGAATATTAAAATGTCCGCCTTTTCAATACGATTTATTAATTGGTACTCATAGGTACACGTTTTGGGGGCTCTTAACCTCCCCCCTTCATCAGCCTGTTTAACAAAACAATGTGAAAACTTTTCATGTCTCAAGCACATAATATACATGAAGATATAAAAACATGTAGATAACATACATATTGCACTACTTATTGCTAAGATTTCAAATTGGCAACATATTTACATACTGTTGTAAAAGGATAAAAATTAAGGTACATAGTCCATTATATTTATCTTTCTGTCATGGCATGGTTATTCCCAATTAAAAATTTGCCTTAAGAATATCCATTTGAATTAAAATAATAATATACATGCATTATGATTGGCGTGTGGTGACTTTTGTCAACACCTTAAATAAATTTGTTGAGTATAAACCATGTACCTGTGAATACCAATTAATAAATCGTATTGAAAAGGCGGGCATTTTAATATTCTTTTCAATATATTGCGTCAATACGGACCACAATGAGTGGCATTATGAATAGTTTCTGAGAAAAATGTAAATAAAAAGTTGGATATTGGCATGGGCAATATAGAGGATGTTGTTATTTGGCAAATGTACACTGTACTGTACTTGCGTCATCTGTGCAGACAAGAATCTTGCAGTGAAATACGGTAATACTTTTGTTCAACTGCAGGATGATGTTTTCACAAATCTGTGTTGGACTTATGTAATAGCAGATTATTCCTCATGGCAGTCTAGACCTACCAGAACTCCCCCTCACTCATGTGTCTAACAGCCAGACGCTCCTTCTCCTGAGGTGGCACTTCTTCCCAGTCCATGGAGTCTCGTGCCCAGGCTCCAACATATTCTCCTCCAGGACCCATGGGGTTCCTGAGTTTTACTAACTGCACAGGTTCACCACTGAATGTCTCCACCTGCACAGAAATAAACATTATTTCAAGTGGGAGCAACAATTTCTAAGAGATATGTATTATCATTGCAGATTGACATTGATGGGTTTGGGCTCATGGAATTATGCAAGGAAGAATACTTTCGTTTGACTTTTTACGAACTCTTAAATGTAGCGGACTCACCCTCTCAACAGCATAGAGACGATAGTTGGTGCCGATGTGGATTCCATTAGCCAACTTCTCCACTTGATTCCGGAGCTGAAACAGGAGAATATCATTGTCACAACTGAGAGAATTTTATTTTCCTTAATGTTTGGTAGAATGTAAACCTACTCCCCCATAGATTTTACCTTGTCTACTGTATGAGGTGACTTAACGGGCAGGGTGTATGTAGCCCACCTTACATGGTTACACCCTGAGTAAAACAAACTGATCTATATCCTCAAGGGCTCCAGGCTGGTGCGCATGGGAATTAGTTATTTATTTAGCGTATGGCTTTTAGTACCGGAAGTGTCCCAGGACATATTCGGCTTGCCAGAGGCTGAAGCTGCTTCAATGTGGACACCCACGGGGTGAGCTACAAGTTTCGTACAATTACAAGTAGTTCCAACTTTCGCTACCAGATGTCACTGACACCTAGTGGTGAACTTGGAATTTTGATAGAGCGTTTCAACGAAATCTAATCTGAAAATTTAGCTTCACACAAGTTTACCAAGACGAGCACTGGTACGACAGATGACAGAGAAGAGTGGACGAGGAAGACCAAGAGTGCGTTGGATGGACTCGGTGAAGAATAGCGTTAGAAAACGGAACCTGGATTGGAACACCGTGTCGTTAGAGGAATGGTGGAACGACAGAACAAAGTGGAGAGGAACCATATTTGCCCTCACCCGGTGTTAGCTGGAAAAGGGGAAATGAAGATGATGATGATGAAGTTTAATTAGTGGAAGGTTCATTCACATGCCATATATCTATGACATGGGACCGCCAGCTTTACTTCCCCTCCGAAGGAAACCATTCTGAAGGATTTTAACACTCTTAAAAAATCCGACGAGTTCAGCCGGGTTTGAACCCGCGATCTTGGGCATAGAATCTCAGCATGCCACCGACTTGAGCTTGGCCCATTTTCCCATTTTTCAGTGACTGTAGGGCAAACTCCCTCATCTTTCCCTTTCCTATCTGCCTTTTGTGGCTCTACTGCCTCCCAAGCCTCTCAGTTTCAAGGACTTTTATAAGCGTATTTTCATCATGTGAAACACAGGCTTTTGAGATCACCTTCAGTCCGCGCGCGCGCATGTGTGTATGTGAGTAGTTGAGTCCTCCTAATTTTGATTCGCTCGAGCAATTTCAATGAAACTTGGTAAGGACTTCCTACTACCCCATATTAACCTGTCTGCCCCTTCCAAACTTCAATAAGTGTCACCAATACAACATGGCAGCCAAGCAAAATATTCCACTGATAGTCAATATTACCGAAATCAATCCAATCAATCTGAAATTTTGTATCACGACGAAAGACTATAAAGTAAATTAATTTTTTTTTTCAAAATAAGATAACCTCAAAAACAACATGGCGGCCACACAAATTTCAAATATTTTAGTGGGCTTTTGGGGTGATTTAATCATACGAGCATAGTGAAACTTGACATAATGAAATCTTCATTTACAGCTTAATATATTGGCATCTTTTGTGATAACATTGTTTTGAAAATTCAAGATGGCAACAGTATGAAATTAAAAAAAAAATTAATTTCTTGTATTCTTATAAAGCGAAACTTTGTATACTAAATGAGCCATTACTATAATATTTATCTACTGCGACATAAATCAATGCTCTTTTTTATATATTGTTACGTGCCACCCCCCTAGTGGCACTTTTGTTAACTGGATTACGGTGGAGTACAAAGCACAACACCAATTACTGCTTAAAGAAATAATTAACTTTATTGTGGCCAGAAAATTACACTAATCAGCAAATACAAGCAATTAGGAGCCTTACTCCAGTTTCCCCAAGTCTCTTCCTTGAGCGCTCTTGGCCCTTCCACTTGTCAACAGATCACAGAAGTTAATCCGTCCTAATGAGTACGGTGGCCTTGACAGAAACTACCTGCTCCTCTCCTTTATGTTCACCGACCACAATTACTTACGATCACTTGCTGCAGGCTATTTCGCTGTCCACAAGCTGGAGAAACAATGTCACTGGATTTCGTAACTCGCACAGCACTTCGTCACCACACTTCTGTCGCACAAGATAATCGCTCGCACTAGCTCGTAAAACACAACAACAACCACTGCTTCACGGGTCACTCTTATATAGCAGGCCGGTGACTCAATAAATGCTTCTAGATCCATCCAGGGTCCACGGCTTCTCGAGGTTTCCATCGCTGGTCCAGTCACGAATATTCTGGACTATCTCTTTGTCCTAGTAGCCCTGTTGCATAAGGCGCGCGCAATACAGGAGGCAGGGCACAGCCCAGCCCTGGGGCAGTTGTGACTCATGCGGCGAGTGATGACACAAACTCACAGCCGTAACAATATAATAAATTATGGATTGTTTGGATGTTGATTCATGAGATTTTAATTTCTCTAACTCATCACGGAATGAACCGATCTCTGTGAAACTTGGACGAGAGTACTACTACTATAGTCTAAATCTACAGGTACTTAAACCATATAGTAATAATCATATATTATAAATGGGGTGCATGTCAACTCATCAGATTACTGAGAAATGTGGTATTGTAAACCGTTATTATAGGTTAATCTAACCCTACATGTATATACTGTAAATCTTTTGCTTCCGGTTCACAAATTACCGTATACATGATGGGGTTATCAATTCCTGGTGCATGAATTACTCTAACTTATTAAATGCTGTACCTGGGGACATCTGTACCTAGGTACACTGCGGTTATTAAATATACAATTTGAGAGAAATTAAGAGAAATGTGGTTGGTCACTCTGACTTTAATAACTTCTGACTAGCTTAAATGTTTGAGCGGGTAATGGCTGACGTATTGGGCGATCAGTGGATAAACATTGTTTTCAGCGTTTTAAGGTTGGAGATTTTACCACAAGTATTTTTTTAAATGCAGCTACATGGATTTTACTTACATATGTTATTGCTGTGTTCATATTGGTAGTTTATTTTGCATTCATCATGATTTTTCTGGCTGTCCAACTCTAACCTATAACAAGTATTGTCGCATTGAATAAAAAAAAGTAGGGATGTTGTACCAGGGGACAGTGTACCTGGGGACATGTCCCTAGGTACATCATTGTAAACAGTATTTTCTGATTTTTCAGACTGACTAAAATGCCTCGATGTAAGTTAGGTGCAAAGCGCCCAGGCCTGGCAGGGAAGCTGTCTAGAGCAGTTTGGGATGTACCGGTAGTCGAAGAAAAGTTATCTATACGTGCTGCAGCAACAAAATACAATGTTCTATTCCGTCAACTGATTCAATTCCTACGACCTCTGGCACCTGTGGAACACCTGCCACCTGCAATACGGATGATGCATCTGCGTACAAACTATCACCATCTGTAATTCGACCACTTCCGAAAGAAATAGGCACTACTTCCAGCAAAAGAGGATGTCACCGCAAAGGGAGAGCTCGAGTGCTCAATAACACTCCAGAGAAAGCCGAATAAAAATCAGGAAAAAAGCCAAACCCTACACGAAAATCCGTGAAACAACCAAGGAGAGACTGATGAAAAGGAAAAGAGAAAGCTATTTACAACCAGGTATAGTGAATCTGAGTTGGAGGATATTTCAGTGGAGTGATGATTCTTCAGGGCTGGCAGATTTGTACAATGAAGTTCTTGCTGTGGAAATGGAACAAGATTTAGAAAATCAGGATGTCTATGTAATGGATTTTGTACTGATCAATTTGTTTAAAAATAGAAAACTATCAAACAGTACGTTGGTAAGAACTATGGCAAATATTCAGGAGAATAGCCTATAGTGTGCAGTATCTGAACAAAGCAAAATCTATTGGTAGCTCCTACTTCACATTCACAGACAGTTCGGAGGTTTACAGTCTTCTTTTTGAAGATAATATTGTAAAACTTCCCCCTCCAAAACATTTTGTTGGTTCATCCTCCAGAAATGTTATGAAATATCCGTTCCCTGTATCTCTTAATGGTTATACCTTACGAAAGGTTGTGCTTTCGAAGGCAAATCACTGCAGTCAATGTGCTTATGCCTTTAAGATTTTCTTCAGAAATTAATCAATAAATTAATTGTAAATAATGTAGTGGTTATTTCTACAAGTATCTTAAATAACAGTAACATTATCATACATAAATTCCCCATAGAAAACCTTTGTCCCTAGGTACATCACCCACTGTCCCAAGGTACATCAGCCGTACGTATCTGGGGACGCATGACAGGGGTGGAAGAAAATATTATTTAAAAGTTTGTTATCGTAAATAACAATAATTATTTTGATGAATAACAAGCCAAACACTTAAAGTAACAACTTACAGTATTTGGTTTCCCCAGAAAATACAAAACTATATTGTTAAAAATATATTTTAAATAATTGTCCCTAGGTACAGCACCTTCCCCTAGTCTTAACTTACAGGCACATAAATCTACAGGTTAGTTAATGTAATTTAGAGGAGTTGAACATGAAATTCCTCAGAGAAGAATTCCTCTAAGTCATCATGGAATGATTTGATCTTAGTGTTGCTATAATTTTTAGTGTAAATTTCCTACATTATAGAAAGAGCTTGTATTATTCTCTAAGTAAAGCTCTCCAATATTTGAGTATGAACATGGATCTCAGGGAATGCTGCTAACCTGGTCTTCCAATCGGCAGAGAGCTGGTCACGTGGTAGTCCTGCCGCATGTAAGGCTGTACTCCGTCTAGCACTCACTGTTTCCTTATGATGAGCCACCTCATGGCAGTGAATTATTAGAAAGTATGCTCGACTGTTATGCTTATGGATGCAAAAATCATGGATATGTCATTATTATTATTATTATTATCATCAATATACTGTATATCTTTCAAAATAAATATCTTTATCAATGTTACGCTCAGAAATGAGAACTATGCTAATATTAGAAGTGGTGTGCTCAACGTTTGGTCAACAATGTTCGTATTTTCCTACATATCTCTTCTATATCAACAGTGGACCATTTAATTATTCCACATGAATATATTATTATTAGTATTATTGATCTAATTCATACTAATGACCCATTTTGAGAGCTTCGCTGCCTTGGTGACCATATAGGCCTAGATTACCCGTGCACTTAACACTTTTGAAGGAATTTGAATTTAGTACAGTAACTACTTAGGAATTTTTGTTCACACTAAAATTTTATATTGCTAACTTAAAACTGATTTTTAAAATTTCAAATGACATTCAGAGACACTAGAAGAAAATAAAAATCGGAATGTTGAACGACGTTTAGTAACTTTAGGGACTTTCTGGCCAACACTACGAGTTGGTGCCATCTCACAACCGATAGGCGTGTTAACTTTAATATACCGGTACCATGACGAATGTATTCTATTCGTCATGCCGGTACTGTAGTAAGTAAGATGTTCTTATAGCAATATTAGCTGCTGTACCAGTCGTTGACAAATCAGTTGTGGTATATTAGCAGAGAATATGTTAACCACCCTTTCAGCAGATAGAAATACACGAGTTCCTCTCTTAGAAATTAAGCTCAAGAACAAATAAAGACAAAAATCTGGTCAAAACTGTCAATATGAATCTCTTTTTGCCCAAGATTAAATATTAAACATAATTATAAATGAAGGAATTTTTCACATTATACCCATGAACATGACATATAAATCTACTCTCACATGCAGTAGGTTGCACAGGCCTATAAAATCGGACTCAAAATTGCATCACGAATTTTGTCTACAATCGTCGATGTAAAATTAAATCAAATTATGTATCACAAAGACGAAACTTAAAATCAGTTTATCTCACTTCGTATCAAGAAATACAGATGGAACCGAAAAACGACAAAAATTTAAAATCATAAATATGTCCCTTATTGTGCGTCGTATGAAACAATAACATGAGACATAAAAGATCCAGCATATTGTTACCTACAGAATATATTAAATATTATCATAAGACTAATATTAAAGGAGATGTTTCAGATTTCAGTTTAAATAATTCACCGCCTCCCCATGAGGCACTTATGCTAAATAATTTGTAGCCTAGTTTTATTTTGGGGATGCCTTTTGCTTAAATACGAGTTTTCATGTGATTTGCTCCAGTAGTTTTCACGCCAACCCATAACAAACAGACGCAAATTAAGCTCAGGATATATTTGTTCACTATACATCTCATCCGGGATAAATACAAAATTTTAGCCAAACATTCCAAATGTTCAGAGAGAAATGCTATTTTATTTATAGAGGTCTCTATTGAACTGGAGTGAGGTCGTGCTGGCGCAGCGGTCAAGCTGTTTGCCTCTCACCAATGCATGTGAGATTTTCGAAGTGAAATGTCGAGTCCTGTGGTTCGGATTCCACGTAAAAAGTCGATACCGTGGTTCTCTGGTTCATGAACGTGAGATTAACGGTCACGTAAGAACTGGAATGGATACTGCTAATTGACGAACACTTGGTAGCCAACGTGTGTCCACACTAAATTCTATTTTAATTGTAGAGATTCATAACTAGGGCTCGGATTTTTAGGTGCTAAAAATCGGGGAAATATGTATTTTTTATGTATTAAAAATACCTAAAATATGTGACAAAAAAGTAAAAATATTTAATTATAATTTAGTTTATATACAATATGCAGTACTCACGAATGCAATTTATGCTATGTCTCACTGACTGCTGAAGAATTACAATACACAACGAGACATCACAAATAACCGACGATTATCGCGAAACACTTCTTCTGAAGGCGCGAAACTGCGGCTATATGCTTGTTGCCCGTGAGGTGTTGTGTAACTTGAGATCGCTGTTCAGCCTTGATTGCTTTCCCACATGGTTGGCAGAACAGAACGTCCCCATCAGAAGTAAAATTATCTTCAAATTCTGCAACATACTGCTGCAGACGATAACTTGTAGTTGATTTTACTTTAGGCATCGTAGAACTGCCTTACACCTCACAGTGCCAGAATTGAACTGCATGGGAGTGACACTTGTTCCAGATAGCTGGAGGGGGGGGGGGTGTAGGTCTAGCACGTGGTGCAATATGGCTATGGACAAGGAAATCCCCGGCTTCCACAGTGAGTGGCACGGGGTGACAAGTTAAGAATAACACAGTTACAAGCTGACACACGCTCTGCATGAAGGTAGATAGCTCACAGGTTGAAGTAATACAGAAGAGAAATGCAATAAACTGAAAGATCTAGCATACTGATTTTAAAAATGTAAATATTATGTATTTTTATGTGCTAATAAGTGAAAAACAGGAATTTATGTATTTATAGAAAAAATGCTTAAAATATGTATTTACATAAAAACATATTTATTTACCTAAGAATCCGAGCCCTATTCATAACTAGCGTATTATTGTAGACATTATCGTTGACTTGTACAGCACTCCACACGCGTAGGTGACGAACATTACCTCCACTGACAGCCAACTAAGGCACAATGCAATGCGGTTTCGGGGAATGATTACAAGCCCGGACAGCTTTTACATAGTTATGAACGCCGGCCGTGAAGGCCTAAGCTGTTATAAGATGATTGTTGTTCAAAGGTGCGGAACTTCGAGGTCATCTGCCATGGTTTTTGGGAATATAAAGAGTAATATTATCCTTTGTGCTAGTTCTGTTCCACGTATTTTGAGAATTTGTGAAACAGTACAAAACGTATGGCCATTATAAATGTGTGGTATCCCTTATATTTGTATTTGCTATCGATAGTCGCTCATGTAAGTTTGTAGATAAACGACTTTACATAATTATATTGAAATACATGTATATTGAAGTTAAATCGGAATGCATATAGTGTCTATGATGTCTGTAATTTGGCCCCCTAGGTTTACTGAAATGTGAATCTATTCCTCACAGGGTAATCTGTGACTTAGACCACTATGCCTTCTGAATAAACAGTTGATAGCAATCAGACACAGTGAACTTGCTGCTAACTATCGACTCTACAGTCGAACTACGACGTAGTCCATTTTGCTAGAAAGTGCACCTGTCCAATGTAGAATCCATGTATTGACTTAGGCCTATCTCAATTCAGAAAAAAAAAACTTGACCACTTTGCCCTTTGCTCGTCCAATGGACTGTTGGTTTCTCGGATTACGTCTATTTATATTTTTAATGTTCGACGGACATAGATAGAGTTGCTGTTGTTAATTCATTTATTAGCGGCTGCGGCATCACGACCATTTAAACCCGTGTATTAGGATGTGTGTGGAATTAGTATGATAATTTGTATCATTTTAATGGATATACTAGTGGTGTATTATAATTGGAGCTCAGATTCGGTAGAGGACAGCCGTGGCCTTACGTTAGGTTCCATCCCGGCATTTGCCTGGGAAACCACAGAAAATCCCTTCTAGAATGGCAGAGGTGGGCATCGATTCCCCTTTCTTTCCAGTTCTGCCTCGCAAGGCTGAGTGTATCGCATTCCAGTCCTCAGGACAAAATTAAATTTCTTGGCAGAACGGACCTCAGGGGTGACAGCCAAGAGTGCAAGCCACTATACCACGACGTAGTTGATGGGTCTCTAGATTGGATTTCGACTCTAAACTCCAATATCGTCTCTGCGGTTTCAGTAACCCTTATCGCATAGTTAGTCCTCACGGTTCCATCTACATTGGCCATACATTGTACTTCAGCCACATACATCTCAGCTTTTTCTCTTTTAAGAAAACGCACAATTGTGTACCAAACTAGTCCAATTGGGCTGAAATTTCATTTTGTAATGGATATTAACGTGACGAAACATTGAAAGTCTGTTTTACGAAAATCAAACCAGGCATCTGAATCTGAACGCTACAGGTCTCCGTAATTGACCGAACACACCAATCGGACATCACTTTTAAACGCTATACAGGCCTACAAGTGGAAGGTTGGCAACGCCCTTTCCACAGAAAACAATAAATCTCTCATCCTTGATCTGTGAGGATGAATCAAGTTGGTTGTTCTCCGACGTGTAGTTTTGAAACCATAGGCGTTTGAAATTAGTGATTTCGTGACGTTTGAGGTCTTTAACATGAGATGTACCTGATATGAACTTTAGGGTGTCAAAAAGAAACCAATTCCTCTTCCCCCATGTTTTCTTTCAGTGAAAAATATTTATCAGCTTTGAGTTGTGCTTGCAGCAGTGACACTGAACTAATTCTAGGCTAATATAATCAGGAGTGGAGGCGAAAGTTATTTCTAAACGTGACAATTGTTTGACTGATGTGGGTCCCACATGCCACACCCGGGAGAGTCCTTAAAGCATGCACATCACACACAAACTTCCTGGCTCTTCTTGATGCGCCGCACGTTCGTCATTGTATCCTCCCACACAGCACAGACTACTGTAAGTAACGCAGTGGCCGAGTGGTAACATTTCTACTCGCATATCATTTTATCAAGCTTTCAATCATAGATTTAGTAGTTTGTTAATGGATGTGTGGTGGCTAAGGACCTGGAAATGTAGCATCAGACGTCGCTATGGTTAGTGTAATCCACCCCTTTTCGTTGTAATAAAACTAATAATGTTGTGCCTGAAATTACAAGAATGTTGTTGTCTTTTGACTAGTTTGATGCAACACTCCATGTATCCCTGTCCTGAGCTAATCGTTTCATCTCTACATAGCTACCACTACCTAACATCCGAGGCAATCTTTTGTACATTTTCTAACCTTGTTCTTCCTACAGTTCTTGTCCTCGATCATTCCTTCCATAACTAGCTTTACTAATTCTGGGTGTTGTAGTATGTATCCTACCAATCTATCTCTTCTCATTAGCAGTCGCCAGATACATCTCTCCTCTCCCACTCGTCTTAATACTTCTTCATTGATTTGCTACTCTATCTCCCCATCTGATCTTCATCATTCTCCTGTAACACCATATTTCAAACGCTTCTATTCTTCGCTTTTCTGCTGCACCAACAGTCCAAGTTTCACTTGCTCACAGCGCCACGTTCGAGACAAAGGCTCCCAAAAATGACTTCCTCATACTGTATCCAAATCTATATTTGATGTCAACAAATTTCTTTCCTGTAGAAATGCTTTCCTTGCCTGAGCCAACCTACTTTTTATAACCTCTTTGCTTCGTCCATCACTGGTTATTTTGCTTCCTAAGTAGCAGAAGTTCTTTTAGTTCCTCACCTGCCAATTTGATGGCGAGGTTTCTAATTTCTTTCGGCTGCATTGCCCTGAGCAACGTTGGCAGCTTTGATTTAAGACGAGGAACACTCTAGCCGTAATAAGACCATTTCACAATCTTAACATTTTATTAAACCTCGGCAATTTTTCGAATTTTGTGTCGTGTTTTGTGTGGGGTTACGCCTAGGAACACCAAGCTGGCTCATCAGCGGGCTCTAGGTGTCCACGCCCGGACCTCCACAGGAGTAGTGAACTGCACACTACCTTCCTTTTGATGAAGCGCACCTGCACCTCTTAACTGCGAGAGCTAAATGCTCACGCGGCGTTAACCTCCCTATGAAGGCTTCCAAGAAGATAATATATTGACTTTCACGGCCAGTGAATTAAAACTCTGCAATTTTTCTAGGGTTGTGCCGTGTATTGTGTGGGGTTTCGCCTAGGACACCGAGCTGTCTCATCAGCGGGCACAGCATAACTTGATACAATCAAGGAAATACACAACGTTATAACCACAGATCACCCTACGGTAATAACTCAGCATTAGTGACTTTGTTCTCCGTCAAAGATTCCCTCTAGAGAAAACATTCGAGGATGTTGAAGTGAAGACCTTACCTTAGGGCGGAGTAGTACGGTATATACAGTACGGTATATTTAATGATACTGTGTTTTATAAATTATTGCCTAACCTCATGTATGTCTGAGTTTAAATCTCGGGCAAATTATCTAAGAGGAGTAGTGGCTAGCATTCTTGGCTGTCGCCCCCAGAGGGGTCCAGGTTCGATTCCCGGCTCTGGGAAGAAATTTAATTCTCATCTGAGGGCTGGAAAGGGATACACTCAGCCTCGTGAGACAAAACTGAGAAGAAGTGGTTTCGATTCCCACCCCCAACCACCCTGGAAGTTTATTCGGAGGTTTCCCACATCTATTCCAGGCAAATGCCGGGATGATTTCTAATTTGAGGCCACGATCGCCTCCTTCCCAATCCTCACCTGAATTACAAATACACACATCACAATAATAAAGGTTACCGGACAAATTATACGCCCCCTCCCCCAAAGTACACGGGGCTAAATTACCACGATGTCCAACAACAACAGAAGAAAGTACCTGAGTGTTGGCAGTCTGCACGGTGCAGGTGATAAGGGACGTCATCTCCAACAGTTTACTCAACATACGGCCACAGGTTGTGGGGTCTTGTCGGATGCTGATACTCTCTGTGATACCTCCCGTGAGGTCCGCCAGCCCGTCCAGTAGCGTGCCGTACTTGAGTGCCTCGTAAGAACCGTGGAGCCTGGAACATAAAGTAGAGTTAGGCCGGTATTACACTATCAAAGAAGTTTGTCAAAGATATTTTATAATAGTACATTATGCAACGAGCCTATAATGGCTATAATTAAGACACGAGTATATTTACGCTCGTTTTATAATTTCCATTCGAGTGTCTTAATTACCATTATAGGCGAGTTGCATACGACTGTTTATGTTCGACGATAATTATTGTAACTATTTTATGTTCGATGATAAATATTCATAAATATCTGTCGAGATTTCGCCAGTTTTATGTACTGAACAGAGCGCATGAGACGCAGTGAATACCTTGTATTTGACCATGGCCTTCTCGATTACCCCACTATGACACTAGGCAACGCAGTTTAGAAGGCCTTGGAACTCCACGCAGGTGCGATGCTAACCTTATCTAATTGGTCAAACAACTGTTTCTTGAGCTGTGATTGGTGGGAGAAACTGTTTCATAATGAAAAATAGTGTTATAATGACCATCATTATGATACAGTTTTCTGACACATAATAGTCAGGGTCGAACATAAAATATTTTACAAAACTGAACATTTATAAAAGTTATATAAAGCAATAATTACACCAGTACACTACATCAAATATTTTATCATAGTTCAGCAAAATGAATGAAGGACAGTTCCTTGTTCACTTGACTGGATTACGGTAGTAGAAATTCTGTAGTGCCAATACCGCTGTGTAAAAGAAACGGAAAGTTAAACTAAACGTCTAGGCTATGGGTTAAACCATGGGTCGCCATGTGACAGGAAAGATACGAGTAAAATCTTGGTGAACGAGCTGCAGTACAAAGACTTGAAAAATTACATTTTTTTTTTTTTTTTAGTCGTTTACCCTCCAGGTTGGTGGAACCCACGGACTCAGCGAGGGAACTCACCACTACCGCCTCTACGGGCGTGTCCTAGAGCTGGGAACATCGAATCGGAAGGGATACAACTGGTGAGGTGGGATTGGCACCTCGCCCAGGCGGCCTCACCTGCAAAGCGAACAGGGGCCTCATGAGGGAAGGAAGGAGGGGAACATTAGGGTGGATACGCAAAGAAGGGGGAAGGAGGCGGCCGTGGCCTGGAAGTAGGAATCATCCCGGCATTTGCCCGAAGGCGAAGTGGGAAACCACGGAGAACCACTTCGAGGATGGCTGAGGAGGGAATCGAACCCCCTCTACTCATTTGGGCCACCCGAGGCTGAGTAGACCCCGTTCCAGTCCTCATACTACTTTTCAAATTTCGTGGCAGAGCCGGAGATCGAACCCAGGACCTCCGGGGCGGCAGCTAACATACTGACCGCTACGCTACGGAGGCGACATTAATAATTATGATGAAATTAATGTTGGTGACGTCCGAAACAACCACTGCCCGAGCAAGTAAAATTAAAACATACAAAGTATAATAGTATGCATTAGGTGAGATTTGACGCCTGGTCCTCTCGATCCGAAGTCGAGCGCTCTACTCGTTCGGCCATCTAGGCACATGCTCGCCGAGGTTGGTTACATGTATTAGGCCGGTATTACACTATCAAAGAAATTTGTCAAAGATCTCTTATAAAAGATATGACAGTGTATGTAATAATGGGGAAATCTTTTATAAAAGCTGGTTTTATAAAATTTATTTTATAAAATGTATGAGCATCATGCTATCTTTTGAACCAAAATGGCGGATCATAACAGCTGGAACATTTTTAGCCTATTTTCAATTTTGAAAAAATAGGCTTATGAGATCACCTTTTGTCCGTGTGTGTGTGCGTGTGTGTGTGTGTGTGTGTGTGCGTGTGTGTGTGATTCGTGCGTGTGTCCCCCCCTAATAAAATCGAAACGGCTGGAGCGATTTCAATGAAACTCGGGAAGTTCATAGCACTATTCCCGGCGACCTCGACCGTGCCCTTCAAATTTTGTTACGTCTCTCCAATCCAACATGGCGGCTGTGCGAAATATTTCACTAGCATTCAATATCTCCGAAACTATTACCGATATCGCCCTGAAATTGTGTACGGTGATAAAGGGCACTACTAGAAGTTCACCTATGAGACTTTCAAAAACCTGGTGACTACAAAACCATCATGGCGGCCAAGCGAAGTTGAGACATTTAAATAGACTTTTCTCGCGATTTAACTATCTAAATGTAATGAAACTTGGTACAGCAAATGTTTATACACATTGTAATGCACTGGAGTCTAATTTAGTTCAATTGTTTACATAACCTCAAAATGGCGGCTGTGCGAAATATTTCACTGACATTCTATATCTCCGAAACTATTACAGATACCACCCTGCAATTTTGTACGGTGATAAAGGGTACTGATCCAGGTATACCTATGTATATTTCATAAACCTGTAAAGTACGAAACGAACATGGCGACCAAGCGAATTTAAAATATTTTAATAGACTTTTCTCGTGATTTAACTCTCTGAGCGCAGTGAAATGTGATACAGTAATTGATTTTGCAGATTGTAATGTACTGCCATCTAATTTAATTCAATTGCTTACATAACCTCAAGATGGCGGCTGTGCGAAATTTTAAAATTAAGTTTTAATTTCTTGTGTCGTAATCATGCGATCGAAGTGAAAGTTTGAATAATGAACCTAGGCAATAATTGTCCATGAATGGTACATAACTCTATGGCCTATACACATAACACTCCTAAATGGTGAGCTCCCGAAATATTTAGACGGTTCTCAATATCTATGAATCTTTTACAGCAACCAAACTGATTTTTTTTAATGTTCATAGAGACTATGAACGTATGTTCACCTATAGGACTTTGAGTAACCTGGTGAGCACAAATCCAACATGGCGGCGACGCGAAGTATAAATATTTAAATGGACGTTTCTCGCGAATTAACTATCCGAGTGCCGTGAAACGTTGCACGTTAAATGCTTATACAAATGTTGATCCACTGGCATCTAATTTATTTCAATGATTTGCATTATCATAAGATGGCTGCTGTGCGTAATTTTAAAATCTCGTTTTTACTTCTTGTTGTCTAATCATGCGATTGAAGTTTGAATACCACACGTACACAATAATCTTAATGTAATAGTACAAAAATAAAAATCCAACCTGGCGACCATCTGAAATATTTAGACGGTTCTCAATATCTACGAATCTGTTACAGCAATTAAACTGAAATTTTGTATGTTGATTGTGGCAGTTAACATAAGTAGGATATATGAAAATAGGCTGTATAGTTCTTCACGGAACTACTTGTTTTTTATTTAGTCAATTTACCCTCTAGGTTGGTGGTTCCCACGGACTCAGCGAGGGAACTCACCACTACCGCCTCTATGGGCAGTGTCCTGGAGCTTGGAACATCTGGTCGGGATGGATACAACTGGGGAGGTGTGATCAGCACTTCGCCTAGGCGGCCTCACCTGCAAAGCGAACAGGGGCCTCATGAGGGAGGGGAAGGGATGGAAGATAGGGATGGATAGGCTAGGAAGAGGGAAGGAGGCGGCCGTGGTCTTACAGTAGGTACCATCCCGGCATTTGGCCGAAGACGAAGTGGGAAACCACGGAAAACCACTTCGAAGATGGCAGAGGTTGGAATCGAACCCCCTCTACTCATTTGGACCACCCGAGGCTGAGTAGACCCCGTTCCAGTCCTCATACCACTTTTCAAATTTCGTGGCAGAGCCGGGAATCGAACCCAGGACCTCCGGGGCGGTAGCTAACCATGCTGACCGCTACGCTATGGAGGCGACTTGGAACAATATTACCACAACAAATATGCTCATATCAGAGTGAGAAATGCATTAAATGTTACATAATATGTTACACATAATGAATGGTATACGATGTAAAACATAAATAACAGATAGAAAGTGTAGGTAAAAATAGCTGAGACTATAAGCGCTGCACACAAAGGGCGCACATTTCAGGATATGAAGAGGAATTAAATAGTTAAATAGGCTGAAATAAGCCGTGAATAGTAGTGTGTTTTATGTTATAATATAATTCGTTAATTTCACTTATGATATTACAAGAGAGTGTAAATAAGCACTTTATCTTTACCACTACCTAAGGCAAAGTCTGGTGGTAATAACATATTTACAGATATCTCAATTGCTCTCTGTGTTCCCTAAATACAATATTCATTTTCTTTCTTGAAAACTTTTAAACTGTTAGGGAAAAGACACAGTCAGTCTGAAAGACCGGACTTTATATCATTTTAAATGCTACGAATGCTGAAAAATGCTAGAAAGGCTGGAGGTTTCTCGCTTCGCTCGAAGCCAAAGACTCTTGACATGTTAGATGATCAAGAAACAATCAGAACGCTAGAAAGTTACACGTCATGAGGGAGCTGGAGCGCGGGGTGAAAGGAGTGAGCTGGCTGGATGACGTCACGTTCGCCGTGTCGTTGCCGTCTCGTAACTCCAGAGCTTACCAGTGAACTCAGTACACATGCACCAAGCGGTACTATGACATCACACACCTCAGTGCATTCTCGGTACATTTCGTGACGTCGCCGTAACGTAACGACGAAGTCGACAAGATCATTTAAAATGATAAAAGTTCTAAGACTTGTTCAGGCAACTCATTCCATGTAGCCTTTCTCAATACTCAAAACACACAGTACGTTAGCGTTAAGACTGAAGTTGTAAGAGTTGAAGGCATTCTTAATACAGCTGAAAATATAAAATATTACAGTGCGGTATTTCAAGTTAAGTTATGATAAGTTCAAGCATTAGTCATTACCCTTCATTACGCAGAAGCGCTCGAGTGTTAACAGCGTACCTCTCCTCAAGGAAGAAGTGCTCTCCTTATTTCGAGTTCCTTTCCTTACGTGATCTCGTCAGTGGCGTAGCTACTCCGTACGGAACTCGAAATGCCACCCAATCTCTTTCATAATTGGCGAAATATTCGAAAATGGGATTTTCGGCGTTTTGGGGTGATTGCTCAACAATAAACAGAATTCTGTTGAAATAAAAGGGAAAGAAAGTAAAAAACAAATGAGCATTGCATAGCTCATAAATCAACATGATGTTTCGTGGGAGGAAACGCCCACTTCTGCAGAGGCTAATGTAAATGTTTTCTAGTAGTAAACTATGAGAGCTAGATCACTGAACACACTCTCATTTTGTTGAGAAAGGCGCAATATTCATGTTGGTAGCACTGATAGCAATGAGTTTGTTTTGTTTCTAAGCGGTAATGTGTTGTTTATGTCCATGGTGAGGTTTGTGGCTAATAATTTGTTCAAAATGGGTCGAATCAAATCATTTGGTAAGAGGAAGTTTACAGGAAGTCCTTTAACGAGGAAATTAAAAACGGTAAATAGTGTCTAAAGAGACGTCGAGGGTTCTTAGGATTTCTCTGAATGGTTGACGCTAAGTTCTTCGAGGCCGGACTTGTTTCCTTTTCCCTCTCGAGGGTGTATGCGGCTTGGGTTGGGTAGTTGGTAGCTTACTGAGCGTCTATGCCCAAGATCGTGGGTTCAAACCCGGCCGAAGGCGTTGGATTTTGTAAAGGCGTTGGATTTTTTAAGAGCGTTAAAAATCCTTCGGAAGGGAATAAAAGCCGGAGGAACATTTTGAACAAATTTATGGCATGTAAAAGAACCTTCCAATAAATACAATAATTGTGTTAAGCTAAATTTGTAGGTTAGATTTGATTTGATTAAAGCTCTATTAGCTCCAACGTTTGCCACCAGGTGACGGTTGTGGTGGCATCAAGTAGCCAAGTTCACAGTTAGGTGTCGCTGACGGTAGCATTTGGTAGCAAAAGTAGGAACTAATTGAAATTGATCGTCTGCAGTCCTTACCTGAATTGCAGATAACACACACTAATACAGCCATCACAATTTACACCGGTTATCTGACAGATTCTACACACACACAAAGTACACGGGGCTATATGACCGCGTTGTCGCAGCCCCTAAACTGAGGAACCAGGGTAAATTTGGCGTCGCCAGCAAGAGCATCTGGCGCTTAGTTACACTCGTTGACAGGCGTACTGAGTTCGATCTTCGTAAGACGTCTTCATTTGTGATATGGTCACGATATGAGACTCCAAGGATTCATCTAAGGCAACGCTGTTGGAAAATATCTAACACCTTGACTGTGTATGTTTCACAAGCAGGGTATAGCGATGCTATTGAAAAGCTTCATCTTGTGGCGATACTATTGTTGACCAAGTTGAGAGTATTTACTGAAATATGGCTGATACCATTCCGATTCAGTAGTTAATATTTTTTCTGTGGCTCCATCAATAGAGAAAATACCGCCAATATATGTAAATTGTGGTATTTGCTGTATAGCCTATCCACTGACCACCAGTCGGCATGTACTTGGTGTTTTCATTATTTATGCGTAGACCGATCTTGCGGGCTTCAGTATCCAGACTAGTAGTCATTTCGTGTAAGTTCACCTTTCTTCTTCCTAGCAATGCGATATCACCTGCAAAATCTAAATCCATTTTGCGTCCCATGAGTGGGTTTATTCATTGATCTTCGCATAGTGAAGTCCAGAGACAATAGAAACAAGAATGCAGATTTTAAAAAATACAACACTGTCTTACTCCGGTCTTTCTTTCTTTCTTTCTTTCTTTCTTTCTTCGTATCAGGAGCACCAATCACAAATATATATCACAAATGGTAAACAGTGAGAATCAAATTCAAATAAAAAATAATAATGATAATTAATAAAGACACAAACTATTCTAGATCTAATATTAAGTGAGGACATAAACATACAAGTCAGTTGTACAACACACAAACATTTGACTGCCAGGTAGCCCGCAACCAAATTAAATGTTCTTTGTCGAGTAACGGGCGACGTCAATAGCATTCGGGTTGGCAAATGTTAAGTCTTCCATTGTGCATGTTGCTGGACATAGTGGGCACTGGTAAAGATGTTGGATTGTCTGTAGTTCCCCACAATCACAGAGGAGAGAGTCACTCGGAAAACCCCATTTCTGCAAGTTCATCTTGGTTCTTCCAACTTCAGTCCGCAGTCTGTTGAGCGCCTTCCATGTTGCCCAACCTTCCATATGGCCCGGACACAGCTTACTAACATAACGCCATCTTATTTAACTCCAAAAAGCTTATGTACAGATATGAACACTTTACACTATATACACAAAGTACAACACACACAAAGATATGTCAGTCCTTCACATCAAGGCTTTCTTTTGGGGTCATCCAGCCGGACAGATGACCAGTTCTTTCCTTCCACATTCTTGCCCTAGCAGTGTCAGCATTGCCTTTAAGGCTGACTGTTGTCCGAAGGAAGCTTTTCCTAGATTTAAGGCGAGTTCGGGCGGGGGAATATCCAGATAGTGGGTGTGTTTGTGATGTGGATGCCTTAAATCTTTCCTTGTTCGCTGCTACCTCCCTGCGTATCTCCCCAGGAGCAATACCAGCTAAGCAGTAGACTTTCTCAACTGGAGTAGGCTTCAAGCAACCAGTAATGATTCTGCAGCTTTCGTTGAGTGCAGTGTCAACTTGTTTAGTGTGTGCTGATTTATACCACACTCGACTGGCATATTCGCCCGCAGAGTAGCACAGAGCTAAAGCTGATGTTCTAAGGGTTTGTGGCTGGGTTCCCCAATTAGTTCCCGTCAACTTGCGAAGAATGTTGTTTCTTGCGGATACCTTTTGCCTGATGTTTTGGCAGTGCTTCTTGTAGGTCAGTGTACGATCCAAGGTGATTCCTAGATATCTTGGAGTGAAACAATGATTTAGTAGCTTTCCCTTCCAATACACTTTGAGTTTTCGGGATGCCTGAATGTGTCGCAGGTGAAATGCACATATTTGAGTCTTTTCGGCATTGGGTTTCAGTTGGTTTTGGTCGTAATATGTTCCAAGCTCTTCTAATGCATGTGTCAGAGAGATTTCTACTTCATCAAAACTGTTAGATTGGGTGACAAGTGCAAGGTCATCAGCGTAAATAAAGCTTTTAGTGCCTTTTGGTAGTGGTTGGTCATTTGTATAGCTGTTAAATAGTATAGGAGCCAGCACACTACCTTGAGGCAAGCCATTCCTTTGATTCTTCCATCTGCTCCGTTGTCCTTGAAATTCAACAAAGAAGCGATGGTTTTCCAGGAGAGTAGCTATCATCTTCGTCACCTTGATGTCGTCAGTTGTGCGGTAAAGTTTTTGTAGTAGGATGCGGTGATTTACGTTATCATAAGCAGCGGAAAGGTCCACGAATGCCACTCCTGTGACTTTTCTCATCTCGAAACCGTCCTCAATGCATTGGGTTAGGTGCAGGATCTGTATTACTCCGGTATTGATGTTAAAGACATCTTTATTGCCAGATTCAGTATAGAAGTTACATACAGTTAAATATCATACCCATAAACTTGCATGCAATTGCATTGTCTAGCGATTTGCTCTGAATATGTCTAAAACATCTTCGATTGACAGTGTGCCAAATTTAAGTTGGTTTCATACAGAATTCTGAGATATTGATTAGTGTGGAGTTCAAAAGTCCTAAGATCAGAAATACACAGTTGGTGGCCCTGATGACTGATAATATGCACCGTTATGTCTCTTAATTCATACATTTCACATACAAAATATGGTTGAAATCTATTAGATAATATGGACGTTTCACGCGGTTAAGCATTGAACCAATCATCACGCGTACAATCATGTTGGCGACACTGGGTTTTTCTAAATGAATATAAAATTACGGCCTATATGCGTGTCAATTTTGGAACGGTTTTCTGAGATATCCAACCTTGGGTTCAATTTTTTTTTCAGCAGCAAAGATGTGAATTATTACATGGCGCTGAGGTATCCTGGCATAGATCTTCACTCACACCAAATTTGGGTGTGATCGCTGCAGCCGTTTAGGAGTTGACACACACATCATTCCAGATTTACCTCGTAAGTCTACTTTTTCATCACTTTTTGAAAGATGTGAAGAGTAGGCTTAAAATGAAGGTCTTGACTGGCTTTTGGTGGAACGAAGATAACGAAGGTTTAGAAAAACCTCGTAAAAAGGAATATGCAAAGAGTCTCAGGATTACAACCAAGTTTGTTAGAGCATCATATCCATTTCAATTATTGCGAAACCTTCATAGATGGCTTCGTTTTACAATCCCCTTGGTTGATTTCAGCCATTTGCAAATCTCTTCTCAGCCACTCGATTTCGATTATATCTTCTTTGGAGAATGATAAACGCGTATGCATACCGTAATCTCCTAGCTACGCTTGTGGATCTTATCTCGGAACTTACATGATACACGCATGTTTTAACTCGGCTCTTCTAATGACCGTTTGATACAACGCATGCTACGGCATCCAAGTTCGAAACGAGAGTAATCTACACCAATTTTCCTATCCATGCTTCCCCAGTTTCCAGCAGTTCTATCGAAAGTGTACCGACAGCAGTGACTATGGGGCCAAGCTCTCTGCTGACTCGGTAGACACGTGGGTTCGAGCCCCACTGTCGGCCGTCCTTGAAATGATTTTCCGTGGTTTCCCATTTTCAACACCAGGCAAATTCTGAGATGGTACCTTCTGACAGGCCACGGCCGCTTCCTTCCATATCCTTGCTCAGTTTCATTAACCTTCATCCATTCCATCTCTCATCCCGACGCGCAGGTCGCCCACGGGCGTCGACTAGAAAGACCTGCAGTCTGCCTCTCAGGAGGTCACACTACAAAAAAAAACAAAAAAAAACGAAAGTGTAGTTCCTTTCGTTTTGCAAGTTTTTACCTACCTTCATAACCAGGCGCACTGAGTGGATTGAAAGGCGAATGTTACGTGGTTCGATCCCGGGCCATGGTAGTGTGCTGTATTGCTAACGGTACATTGGCATTGACCCCGGTAATGACCTTGTCCTTGTCCGGTCATGACTGCGCTCGATCCTTGAGCCGTCTGCTTCACATCTCCACGCCTGGGAGTAGACATGCTTCCTGCTTATAGCGTAGTGTTGCCACAGACACCTTCAGTCATTTTAAAAGTGGTACAACTTTGACTTAAATTGGTCATATACATTGATTTTCTATGTGATTTTAGTAAATTTATTGGGGCGAATATTTTTCGTTAGTAGGCCTAGTAGGTGAATGTATATGCATTGCTTCCTTCCTTCAACATTCAATACGGTACTGATAAATCCATTCTAAATCATGATGAAGGATAATGATACATTTGAATACTGATTATTTTTTGCTAACTTTTACAAGAGTTATTTCATCATTTCGATTATTCTGAGGCACTATTCACTAATTGATGTTTCTTTATATAATTTTCAAGCACATTACATTTTCACCTACCAATCCAATATGTTAGTCACGCAAAATACTTCGTCAGTATCTAATACCAAAACCACTACAGCAATCAACCTGAAATTTTGAACTGTGTGTGTGAGAGAGAGGGTGTTCACTGTGACTTTTAAAAGTTAGACAATTACAAAAATACTGTAATATGGTGGCTGCGCAAAATTCAAGTATTTAAATTGACTTTTCTAACGTTGTAACCATCCGATCACAGTGAAGCTTGGCACGGCGAATATTTATTAGTCTATTTTCATTTTATGAAAAAAAAAAATAGGCTTATGATATCACCTTTGGTCCGTGTATCTGTGTGTGCGTGCGTGATTCGTGTGTATATGTTTCCCCCTAATAACTTCTAAACGGCTGCAGCTATTTGAATGAAACTCGGTAAGATCATAAGCATCATTCTGGCTGACCCCGACCGTGCTCTTCAAATTTTATTGTGTATCACCAATCCAACATGGCGGCTGTGCGAAATATTTCACCAGCATTCAGTATCTCCGAAACTATTACAGATATCACCCTGAAAATTTGTACGGTGATAAAGGGCACTACTAGAAAATCACCTATGAGACTTTCAAAAACCTGGTAGCTAAAAAAGCAACATGGCGGCCAAGCGAAGTTGAGACATTTAAATAGACTTTTATCGCGATTTAACCATCCAAACGTAATGAAACTTGGTACAGCAGATGTTTATACACATTGTAATGCACAGGCGTCTAATTTAGTTCAATTGTTTACATAACCTCAAAATGGCGGCTGTGCGAAATATTTCACTGGCATTCTATATCTCCGAAACAATTACAGATATCACCGTAAAATTTTGCACGGTGATAAAGAGCACTGCTACAAGTGTATCTATGTAATTTTCATAAACCTGTAAAGTACAAAACGAACATGGCGGCCAAGCGAATTTGAAACATTTTAATAAACTTTTCTTGTGATTTAACCATCTGAGCGCAGTGAAATATAGTACAGTAAATGATTATACATATTGTAATGCACTGGCATCTAATTTCGTTCAATTGTTTACATAACCTCAAGATGGAGGCTGTGTAAAATTTTAAAATTAAGTTTTTATTTCTTGTGTCGTAATCATGCGATCGAAGTGAAAGTTTGAATAATGAAGCTACGCAATAATTTTCCTTTAATGGTACATAACTCAATGGCCTATACATATAACAATCCAAAATGGCGAGCATCCGAAATATTTTGACGGTTCTCAATATCAACCAATCTTTTACAGCAATCAAACTGATTTTTTTTTTGTGTTCATAGAGGCTATGAACATAAGTTCACCTATAGGACTTTTAGTAACCTGGTGAGCACAAATCCAACATGGTGGTGACGCGAAGTATAAATATTTAAATGGACGTTTCTCGCGATTTAACCATCCGAGTGCAGTGAAACTTTGCACGTTAAATGCTTATACAAATGTTAATCCACTCGCATCTAAATTATTTAAATTATTTTCATAACCACAAGATGGCAGCTGTGCGAAATTTTAAAATCTCGTTTTTATTTCTTGTGTCCTAATCATGCGATTGAAGTTTGAATACCACACGTACACAATAATCTTCAGGTAATGGTACATAAATAAAAATCCAACCTGGCGACCATCTGAAATATTTAGACGGTTCTCAATATCTACGAATCTATCTCAACAATCAAACTGAAATTTTGTATGCTGATAGAAGCAATTATCATGAGTAGGATATATGAAAATAGGCTGTATAGTTCTTCACGGAACTACTTGTTTACAGCCAGATAGATCGGCATTTAATGTTGTTTATTTATTTAGCGTATGGCTTTTAGTGCCGGGAGTATCCGAGGACATGTTCGGCTCGCCAGAGGCTGTAGCTGCTTCAATGCGGACACCCATCGGGTGAGCTACAAGATCCGTTCAATTTCAAGTAGTTGTCACTGACACCTAGTGTTGAACGTTGGTACTTTAATAGAGCGTTTCAGCGAAATCTAACCTGCAAATTTAGCTTCACACAAGTTTAATTAATGGAAGGTTCTTTTGCATGCCATAAATCTATGGCATGGTACCGCCGGCTTTACTTCCCCTCCGAAGGAAGGCATACTGAAGGATTTTAACGCTCTTAAATAATCCGACGACTTCGGCTGGGTTTTAACCCACGATCTTGGGCATAGAAGCTCAGCATGCTACTGACTACGTCACCGAAGCCGTGGCATTTAATGTTGTTCAATTAGGCCTATTATAAAAAATCAAGTCTGTGGCTGTGCGCGACTTAAAAAACATTATTTATCGTGACCTATTCAATTGATCGAAGTGATTTTCAGCCTATTTTCATTTATAGGAAAAAAAATAGGCTTAAGAGATCACCTTTTGTCCGTTTGTATGTGTGTGTGCGTCCGCGCGCGCGCGCGCGCGTGTGTGTGTGTCCCCTAATAACTTCTACACGGCTGGAGCGATTTCAACGAAACTCGGTTAGGTCATAGTACTATTTCGGCCGACCCCGACCGTTCCCTTCAAATTTTATTACGTCTCACTAATCCAATATGGTGGCTGTGCGAAATGTTTCATCGGCATTCTATATCTCCGAAACTATTATTCATATCACCCTGAAATGTTTTACGGTGATAAAGGGCACTACTAGACGTTCACTTATGTGACTTTCAAAAACCTGTTAACTACAAAACGAACATGGCGACCAAGCGAAGTTGAAACATTTAAAATAGACTTTTCTCGCGATTTAACCATCCGAACGCAGTGAAACTTGGTACAGCAAATTACTATACAAATTGCAATGTACTGGCATCAACTTTAGTACAATTGTTTACATATCCTCAAGATGGCGGCTGGGCGAAATTTTAAAATTAATTATTTGTATTCTAATCATGTGCTCGGAATTAACGTTTGAATAATAATAATAATAATAATAATAATAATAACAGTGATCGTACACAATAATCCTCATCTAATAGTACATAACTCTATGGCCTACATTTTTATTTTAAAATCCAACATGGCGACCATCTGAAATATTTAGACGGTTCTCATATCTACGAATCTATTACAGCAATCATACTGAAATGTTGTATATTTATAGAGACAATTAACATGAGTAGGATATATGAAAATAGGCTGTATAGTTCTTTACGGAACTACTTGTTTGTATATTGAACCACTACTATGATCTTTAAATAGTAGTCCATAACTCTGTGGCTTACATTTAGTAAATTATAGATAGTGCGCAAGCCAATTCTTCAGGTATGAATTCTTCTCACTCGTCACCAAATGAACCGATCTTAGTGAAACTTGGTATAGTAATAATAATAAATAAAATCCTTTCAAAAGATTTACTCACTACAACCGTGGAAAAACTTGGCTCTCAAATAGACGAATACCAAGCCGGCTCTCAGAAATCCAGATGTTGCGCAGAACAGTACATAGGACTGATTGATGACTGCTCTTGTTCTCGTAATGATCAGTAATACTGTAGTGATGGAAACTTTCTCCGCCAATAGCCCTGTGGTCCGAGTTCCCATGCTGTAGGTCGGCCGGTTCATTGGGCCACGAGGAAAGTTCAACTCCCTACCACGACAGACGATATTACACAGAACGCCTCATTCTAAGGATTCCACAAACTTGACCACTTCAACCATTATCCCCAACATGGGATGCTCTCCCTTCCTGTCGTATTCACACAGATAGGTAACGTATAGCCTACGAATTCTACGTCTTTTTAAAAAATAACGTGGTAAAATATTTATACACTTTGACGTTACATCCTGAATGAATGAATCTCTTGATTTTTTTAAATATAGGAGTACAAATTATCTGACGAGATTACAATTATTGATGATGGGTTAGTTCACGGAACTAATATAACTGATTAGTTATGGTCTATCATATCCTACGAATAGGCCTACTGTCACCGTAACAAGTAAGTTTCAAGGATTGTTAATATGATGATGATGAGGCCGAACATCGAGGTAAAAAGCCCCTAGGGTATTGTTAAGTGAAACCTTCCCGCAGTACCTTTTGGAACTTTTATTATTAAAAAAAAAACGTAGATTTATAATGAATCGGCATAAATTGTCTTTAAGTTTGAGTGCTACAACGACATTATACTCACCTCGCGGCGTAGTCGTACTCGTAAAATCGCGCACCATGGCCGCGAGGGTATCTGGAGCAAGACCGGTAATCGCAGGTTTGAACCCCAACGCTGACAGCGGCTATCCTGAATGTGGTTTATCTCCAAGTTTTAACACACTCTGTCCAGCCAAATTCAAGTCCCAGGGCACCTACCTTATCCCCCTCTCTTACATAGTTACACACACTGCTTAAGTCGTTGGCGTAACTACGGGGAGGGGGTGATCAGGGGGAGCGATCCCCCTCAGAGCCAAATATGAAATTTGATGAAGTTTGTAATTCTGAATAAAACTAATTTTCGGATCGATGGCGATTGGAATATGTTTGAAAACATTACTTTTCACTCGTTTTAATGTTATCCCCACTTAACACTTACTGAATGAGCAAAATAGTCAGCTGTTCTGTTATCTTTCCTCATCCCTTTCCAAATATGTACCACTAGTTAGTTGCCATTCTGTTAGTATCCGACTGGAAATGAATAGTGTTCTATTTACTTGTATTTCTAGTTTAAATTAAGCATTAGTTGGGAACTGAAATTTATTAGGCTAATATTTATACAGCATCTGGGAACAGAAGGGGCCAGATTATTTCACGAAGAAAACTGGATTAGTAGACTTTATAATTTAATATCAACAAAATTTAAAATTTTGTGCATTTGCATATAAGTGCAAATACAACGTATCAAATGCTACTGCAATCAAACCCGAAAAAATATGGATAGGAGGTTTCGAAACTTCGGGACTTTCATTATATCCGAGCCCTCATCCCCCATTGTAATTTTGACTGAGCTCCTCCAAAAGCAAACCCTAGTTACGCCACTGACTACAGTCATCATATAAATTACAGATTATCAGACAATTTCAACACACACCCAAGTACGCGAGGCTGATGACGAAGATGTTCCAGACTCCTAAATTGAATTAACAACAAGGCATTATACGCGAAAAAAATAAAGAATTAAAAGAATTAAAAGTCAAATACTGTTGATAACCCGCTTCTCATAAGTTATATGACAAAAATGTATCGGCCATAAAAGATGAATTTAACATTTGCAGACTATTCGCCTGAAGTTGAACCATCGAAAACAACTTGAGGATATCTGAGAGTGGTATTCGATCCCATCTCCCTTCTCAGTTGTCATGGCAAGGAGGAGAGAGCCCCGTACCAGACCTCACATCAGTGTGCAAACATCCTTGGCAGGGTCGAGAAACGAACCCGAGCCGTTTAGATGAGGAACTACCACTCCTACATACACCTAAACTACGCACGACAATGACAAAAAAAATCTCCTTTGCTAGAGAAAGATGGACGTGTGCAATTTGTTTCAGATAGTTGCTAATCTCATGATACAGAGTGAGGACGTCCACTTCTTCTAGAAGCATATGCGACCTGGCCGTGACAAATTCGTTTGAACAAAGGACCCCAAAACCTGGAAATCCAGCACGAGATCTCATTTTCTTATAGTAACTATGCAATGACTTAGCAACTTCTACGGAAGAGGTGTCCCAAATGACCAACTGACAACACTACACACCATTTACCCATCTTCATTTTGGCGGAGCCCAACTTCGTGGTTGATTACAAAAGGCTTTGACCCGAAGGGTTCAAGGTTCGATTCCAGACCTCTCCTTGGAAATTAAACCTCTTGAGAGGACTTTCTTCATCACGACGGCTAAATTTATGATATAATCATTAAAAATTATTATATTCAACCCACAATAAACCCTTAATAACTAACAAAATAAAGTAATGAGTACAGCAAACGCACCTAAGCCTTACCGGCTATTTCAAACTGGCTGTGCCAGCGTTTCTTTCCAGTGTATCATTGGGCATATAAGTTGGTATGGTACATCGCACCAAATAGGCGGCTTCGGTGGCGTAGTTCATGCTGAGCTTCTAGGCCCAAGATCGCGGGTTCAAACCCGGCCAAAATCGTTGGAATTTTAAGAGCGTCAAAATCCCTCAGTATGCCTTCCTTCGGAGGAGAAGTAAAACCGACGGGCCCATGACATAGATTAATGGCATGTAAAAGAAACTTCCACTAACTACAATTGTGTGAGGCAACATTTGTAGGTTAGGTTTGCTTAACGCCAAGTTCCAACGTTCGCCTCCAGGTGCCGGTTGCGGTCGCATCTAGTAACCAAGTTCGCAGCTTGGTGACGTTGACGGTAGCATTTGGTAGCAAAAGTAGGAACTACTTGAAATTGACCGTCTGCAGTCCTTAACTGAATTACAGATAACACACACTAATACAGCCATCACAATTAACACCGGTTATCAGACAGATTCTACCCATACCCAAAGTACACGGGGCTACATGACCGCGTTGTCGCAGCCACTAAACTAAGGAATCAACCAACCAACCAACCAACCAACCAACCAACCAACCAAAATCTCTGGACGGTGAATACACTGGTCATGTTGAACTTCATTGTATAAGCCAATTGTTTATTGATTATTTGTTTAGAGTACCGAGTCTAACTACGCTGTTGATCTTGGCAATGGAAGTATTATTTGCGATTTAATATTTAACGGCTCCGTTGATGCAGGACACTATAGTGTTATGGAATATGACGTTAATTTGGGGAGAAATGCTACTATAAATAAATTCATTCGACAAAAAAGAACATTGCCCGCAAAAAAGTGGGAAATTGGAGAAAATACGAAGCCACTTTTAAAATCCAATAAAAATAGAACATAAAATATTTGACAGGCTGCAACAATTTTTCACTGGAGATGATAGATAACTCAAGGAATTTCAGAGAGAATATTCGGAAGTACAACAATGCTTTGCCCTTAGTTTCCTTTGGTGCCAATGTTACCGTGACACATGAATACGGCCCATATTGTATTACAATTTATGGAATTGCACATCATCGCATTTCTTCCTTTTATTCCAAAAATATAAGCAACAGTTCTTACGGTCAGTTTTATATATTAACTCCTCGGAAGGTAATCAAGTCAGATCTGCGAATAAAGCGAATTCTTACATCAGGGAGGGCACACTTCATATTTTAAACAATATTTTGCAAGAGTATAACCCCTACATTCAACATTCAAAATACCTCTAAATTAATTTGCAATCCAGCTGACGATATTCGATAAGTATGGCTCGTAATATGGGATAAAGCCCAAATGGCAAATATTCATTCTTTAATGTGTGTGAATCGACTACTAAAAGATATTATACGTAACGACATTATTCCTTTTTGTGGGAAAGTTATTGTTCTTGGACGTTTTGCCTGTTGTGCCGCGCGCTTCTCGCCAAACAGTTACTCACAATTGTATCAAACACCCTTATCTCTGGCTCTTCTCCAAAATACGTCGCTTACATAAAATCACGTGATCGAAACCAGATGAAATGGAATTTTCTAATTGTTTGCTACATGTTAAAAACGACTACTCTTTTGTGGATGGTGAAGAATCAAATGTTACTGAATTACCAGTTAGGCTTTCAACGCATGAGGGTATCGTGACATATTTACGGCGAAACATTCACTTCTGCGAAGGATATCATAAATTTCTCGAAAGTTTGCATTCTTACACCAAAAAAATGAACAATGTAATGATATTAATTTAAAAGTCGTTCAACTTATATCCAGTAATTCAAACATACATCAGCGTTAACAGATTAAATACTGACGATGAAAGCCTCCGCATACTCCAAACGATTGAGTCATAGTTATGCTCCTTAGAAATATGAACGTTTCCCAAGGGCTTCTGCATGGAACCATATTAATTGTAAGAAATATGTAAGAAATGGCTTGGATTTGAATATAATAAGTGCAGTTAATATTAGGCAGGGAGCTCTAATCCTACGACTTGATTAAACACCTTCCGACAAAACGCTCCTGAGGCAACAAATTCCAATTCGCTTGGCATGCTTTATCACAATCAATAAAGCTCAAGGGGAAGCTCTGGAACGTATATGTCTCTAGGCTATTTACCTCATCAAGTTTTCAGTCATGGCCTGCAGTATGTTGCAGTATGTTTGACGCCCTTAAAATTGCAATAGTGCCAAAAAGTAATCGTATAAAGAATGTAACTTATATAAGAAACTTTTTCAGTAAATATTTTTTCCATTGTCCGTCATGTTTTGACGGGTTTTAATTAGCATTTAAATACCTTAAGTCTATTGTTGACTGGCAAAGTGGACTGCATCACGCCACCCCTACCAGCATTCTGGTGCGGAATTATTTGCTTTCAAATTATTTGGACAGTCCTCTGCATTCCCTAGATTTAGGCCGTTTGGCACACGGACGAAATATCGAACAGCGTTATGAGGCGAAAAATGACACTAATGCTCCCTCAGGAGCTCGGGACAGTCGAAGTTTTCCAAAGTGCTTCAATTATTTTCCAACAGCGCTATGTACCAAAAGACAATTGCTATCTACTTTCCTAACAGCCAATGAGATACAGGCAGCGTCTTTTATTTCACTTACTCCTATTTTTAATCAGTTTTTGCAATTCGTTAGTAAATTACATGTTCATTATTATCATTATTATTAGGGGAAAATGACCTGGACGATACGTCAATTTTACTACTTATCCCCAGCACAAAATGTCTCCCTCTGCTGTTATTTTTAAAATGTCCTTTTCTATTAGTTTGTGTCAGTTCAGTAGTAGTATTCATTATCATCCATAAAACAAATAAATAAATCCACCGGGCGAAGCCGGGTACTACTTCTAGTCATAAATAAATCTATTTCCGTTGACTTTTCAAGAAATGCAAGCTTTTTCCTGTACTATTCAGGCGATTTAGAAGATTTTGGCACAAACCACACCTTTTAACTCCCTCTAGTTTAAGAGCTTCAGTTTTGTGAAACATACAACTTAGCGTTTTATATATACGGTAAATGATGATGCTAGTGATGATGATAGTGAAGATGGAGGGAGAGTTGAAGTTGACTAGTAATACATAATTCATCTCTAATACCATCTCCAGCACGACAAATTGACAAGAGGGCTTTCTAAAGAGACATGAATGATGAAGACTGGCCACACAGTAGCTGTGTTTATCATGTGCCTATTTAATTCCTTAAGTTTCACATCCTGATAATAATTGGAGAGATGTAGAAGAGCACTTTCTCTCGAAGGCTGATGGAGGTCAGGCACAGTCCAGTAGGTAACTGCATGTATGACCTGCTTGTTGAAACTTATCACAGCACTCATTATATGTGGCAAGTTCATATATTCATTTTTAAAATGCGAATCCAAGGATGACTGTCGCCCACCTCATGGATTTTGGATTATGTGGAACGCGAGGCCAGCGCGATGACAAACTCAGCCGCGTTTTTGGGCTCAAGGTGCTACTTCTCATATCAAACAGTTACTCAATTGTCTTCAGGAGTTTGAGTGCATTCCGTTCCAGCCCTCACATCAGATATTACATCTCTGGAGGAAATGGGAATTGAACCTGGAGTTCCATAAGTAAGAGACACGCGTGTTACTCCTAAACCACGGGATCAGCAATACATTATATATAGACAGGAAAGAATTGTGATAAATATTATATTATATTATACCAGCGGACTCGTGCGATATATCTCGCATATTCATAAACCACACTTTCCCCAATCTATATATATAAAGCACAAAGTTTGTCTGTCTGTTTGTCTATTTGTCTGTTATGTATACAAATCTACACCGTTTCACCGATCTGAACCAAAATATGTATACTTACCCTTTGGAACCCTGTGGATAACCCTGTCCACTTGAAATTTAGGACAGACCACCCCATTTCCTGCATTTAGGCCCTTTTGCACAAATCTACACCGTTTCACCGATCTGAACCAAAATTTGTATACTTACCCTTTGGAACCCTGCGAGTAACACTGTCTGCTTGAAATTGCGGACAGACCACTTCATCACCTGCATTTAGGCCATTTGGCCCAAATCTACACCGTTTCACCAATCTCAACCGAAATTTGTATATTTACCCTTTGGAACACTGCGACTAACACTGCTTGAAATTGCGGAGAGGCTACTCCATCCCCTGCATTTAGGCCCTTTGGCACAAATCTACACCGTTTCACCGATCTGAACCAAAATTTGTATACTTACCCTTTGGAACCCTGCGGTAACCCTGTCCACTTAAAATTTCGGACAGACTACCCCATTCCCTGCATTTAGGCCCTTTGGCACAAGTCTACACCGTTTCACCGATCAGAACCAACATTCGGATACTTACCCTTTGGTACCCTGCGAGTAGCACTGTCTGCTTGAAATTGTGGACAGACCACTCCATTCCCTGCATTTAGGCCCTTTGGCCCAAATCTACACCGTTTCACCGATCTCAACCAAAATTTGTATATTTGCCCTTTGGAACACTGCGACTAACACTGTCTGCTTGAAATTGCGGAGAGGCCACTCCATCCCCTGCAGTTAGGCCGTTTGGCACAAATCTACACCGTTTCATCGATCTGACCCAAATTTTGGAACCCGACAAGTAACACTGTTCACTTTAAATTTCGGACAGACCACACTATTCCCTGATTGTTGGCCCTTTGGCACAAAACTATACCGTTTCACCGATCTGGACCAAAGTGTGTGTACTTACTCTTTGGAACCCAATGAGTATCACTGTCCACTTTAAATTTCGGACAGAACACCCCTTTCCCTGCATTTAGGCCCTTTGGGACAAATCTACACCGTTTCACTGATCTGAACCAAATTGTTTATACTTACCCTTTGGAACCCGACGCGTAGCACTGTCGACATGAAATTTCGGACAGACCAATCTAATCCCTGCATTTAGGCCCTTTGGCACAAATCTACACGGTTTCACCGATCTGAACCAAATTTTACATACTTACCCTTTTGGAACCCGATGAGTAACACTGTCCACTTGAATTTTCGGACATACCACTCCATTCCCTGCATTTACCTCAGGAATCCCTCGGGGTTGCCAGCTTCCTAACTCACCAGCCACGAGCCCTTGAGGGTGTACCAGAAATGGTGGGGGCTACACACACCCTGCCTCTTTGAGGGTCTTGAGCAGAAGACAGGAGATATTATGAAAAGGAAAAGAAGGCAGACCCCTCGAAGAATGAGGGTATCAGGAAATATGAGACAACGGCCAATTAAGGCAGGAACGTGAAAGACTCCCTAGCCGTCGGGTACCCTAATACAGTCGTGGTCGGAAGAGAACAAGAGTTGACCAAGGGAGGCCGACAGGAAAGAGAACTGAAAGGAGCCTGGCACCAGGAAGTAGAAGCGATGCCAGACTCAGCTGGGGTCCCGTGGTCGCCAATCCACGTCCCACAAGTTATGAGACCCTAGGGGGTGGGGGCAGTTGTGAGAATAGCTTGCTGATTCATCGCGAGGTGCCATGAGACGACTTTCCAGAGCCCGCCGTGTTATTTGCTGTCCAAGCTGATGCCTGCACAGGGCCGTTGCTCAAGCCACTGCGGTGTTGCGAAGGAGTGAGTGATTCCCCGGCCAATCTAAATAGGACGGGGAATCCCGAACGTGTGTCATCATATTTCGTCATCATCTGCGATCATCTCAGGTTCGTGTAGCTTGGACCCATATTCTTTGCCGAGCAGTACGCCATAAGCTCTTTCACTAGACGCATCGAGTACAGGCCTAAGCCAGAAAATAAGGTTGAGACTTTGGAAAACATTGAAGCTAGACATCTGAATTACCTATATCAGTTTTAAAATTACACCATGTTCGTATAGTAGTCATTTTTTCATTACCTTATTATTATCATCCTAAGTGCAAATGACCTAGATGTTACGCGTATCATACCACTAATCACCGCCACATAAAGTCTTTCTCGACTGTGATTTTTAAAATATTTATTTTTATTACAGTACATTGTGTAGCCTACATTATAAGTTGAAGTGTCAATTCAATACCGGGCATCATAAGGGCAAATGACCTAGATGTTACGCCCATTACGCCATTAATCACCACACACAATAAGTCTTCCACGCCTGTGAATTTTGAAATATGTACTTCTATTACGGTAGTTTGTAAGTTTGACGTGCCATTTCAACAGTAGTTTTCATTATCATCCTTATCAAAAGGGCAAATGACCTAGATATTACGCACTCATTGTCTTTGGGGGCAAATTACCTAGATTTTAAGTCCATTATATTTCTAAGGAGACTTTGAGACATTATCATCATTCCACCGGGCGAAGCCGGGTACTACTGCTAGTAGTTTTATAATGAGAGACTTAAGGAGAAAGGTTGTTATGTTTTTATTTCAATCAAATGATTATAGAACACCATTTACATTTCAGTTAGAATTTCAAATTCTACGTTCCCTAACTTAAGAAGGCAATCACTGAAAATTGGATCATCATAACACACACTGGTTATTCGATATTTATGAAATTATACGATTTGAGTACTCATTCCTTTGATTTACTGTTTCTGAAATCCATGCAAAATGATAAAGGAAAGACCTCAGAATGTTAAAATGAAATGAAACAGGCGTCACAGTGGCCAAAATGTGATGTGGACAGCATTTATGGAGCGTATTTTCCTACAGCAACAGTATTTACAAATCGCACAATTGGTACATTTTTTAAACTCAATTTTTAAAGAAATTATAAATATTTATGAAATTAGAGTGCAATTCGTCACTGCTAATGTATATTCTCTTTCATTTGAATGCTCATTTGTCACGATCGGTCGCTTGTGAGCGCCGCAGGAAGGATCTATACTACGTAAATATTATATTATATTATATTATATTATATTATATTATGTTTGCGACAACAGTGCAAACTATAGTCTACCGTACATAGAAAAGCGATAAATACTTAATTGACTACAACATTATTTAATTAGGGGCAGATGACCTCGTAGTTCCACCCCTTAAAACAATAAATAACTAACTAACATTATTTAATTAATATTATTTACGAAAGCTGTCGGACAAGAAGATAGGGGCCTCAATACCGCCTCAGTCTTATGGCATTACTATTAGTACTGTAAATACCTAAATGAAGAGTATGTGGGGATCCTGACAAAGCTAAATAATAATAATAATAATAATAATAATAATAATAATAATAATAATAATAATAATAATAATAATAAGCCTGGTTTTTGAGACTCCACGCTGGAGTGCCGAGTTCTATCTCTGTAATGTGTCTGTATAATAGGAAAAGCTTTTAGATGCTCAATGAATTGATCCTGCCTATCAAGTTATTGATTTATGTAAGGACTTAGGGCATCGAAGTCATCAGGCTCGTGTACTCAGTGCAGGTATAATTCCTATATGACAACATGTGCTATGGTTGCTGTTGTTACTTTATTTTAGGGGATTGGGGACTTGTTATTTATCAGCCCCCGTACTTGCGTGTGTTGTTCCTGAGCTGACTAACAGCGTGTGTAGGCGTCATTATTATTAGAGCCTAGGATTGGGGTGATGCTCCGGAATTTGTAACACGATAGGTATCAACCCGGTACTTGCCTGGAGGGAGTGCGAATAAACCGGATAAAGACCACGCTCAGATTGACTACTGTTAGCACCCGAATTCGAACCTTAGATCTCCGCACTTGTAGCACCTCTCTGCAGGCTACGCTACGAGATGCTATGATGGTGCCAGTACTGGTGTGCGCACTCGTAATTCATACGAAACTTGGAATAGGATACAGTCTCATAATTCTTGCCAGAAAAAAGGGGAAGGGCGTCGAACCACTCGTCCCTCTCAGAGAATGTGTACTGGCACCCACGGTCGTGGATGTGTGTATCTAACTTATGGGGATCACTGGTATTTCTTTCTGCCGACGTTTAACTTTCGCTGATCACTTAACTTTCTTGCCTATATCAACCACTTACAATTTCGCCCATCAATGGTGCGCACATGAACTGAATATTTAATAGGTTGCAAATCCTGTTTCTGCAACATAAATGCCCAAAATAACTGCACATGTCGGTCACACCTGGACATCCTACTGTGGGGGAGGGCATGACTCATGCTTCAATCGAAGATAGAATTAACGTAAATAAAATTTAAATTAAATTTTACATTAAAATTAAAAAACAAAAATTAAAATTAAAAATAAAAATAAAAAAATAAAAATAAACAATTAAAATTTAAAAATTAAAATTTAAATTAAATATAAAATTAAAAAAATAAATTTTAAATTAAAAGTTAAAAACAAACACAAATACAAAAACAATACAAAGCAAAATAATAATAAAAATATTTGTGTTGATGCAACACCACCACACCTGCTTAGTGGCTAATGGCGCACTGGGCATATATTCAAAGAGAACACAATTGAACTCTTGAGCATAGAAACAACAACGATATTTCGGTTAAAGAATGTCACTATTGGTCATCCAGTGGTTTTCTACTCCCCATTTTTATTTCTTATAGGTCACGGCCGCTTCCTATTCAGTATGTTGTCATACAAGCTTTAAGTCTTGAGCTATAGTGAGACGTCCATGGTTAAAATCCCGTGGACGACATTAGTAGGAATGGACTCAGATGCCTACATTATTTGTCTTGCATTTGATTGTTACGGTGGAGAATATCAGGACATGTGGAGTTGCTCCCTAGTTACCGTTAGGACCATTTTCAAATTTTTGTCCGATTTCATTACTTAAAATTAACAAGGTTGTCAAAAATGAAATGTTGTCATGTATGTTTGGAATGGGGTTCAATATTTTTTTTATATCCTTCTGCACATCAAAACGTTGATGGTCAGGAAAATACATTTTGATTGCTGTAATGCAGTAAAATGTAATAAAACTCATGAGTGACACAATAGTAATTATTTTTATTTTTCCTCAGTTTAAAGCAATTGTTTCACTCATTCCTGTTAATAATGAACTACTGAAACATTAAACTTGAGTTTCCATGCTGTGCCATCAAAAATATTTGATCCTTCCATATTATATTGTTTCTCATGAGTGACATAGAATCTTGCCTTTATTTTTTGTAACTTCTTTATTGCATACAACTAAAGTTATTTTTAATGAAGAATGTTGCTCATGCTTCACTTTTTCCAAATATACCACTGGGAGTCTGTTTTGAGATTTAAGTCGTACAAAACAAGATGTTCAGTAAAGAACATATAGCCTACTTTCTCCTACATGCATGGGTATAGTTATAACTATTTGTCTTTTTCAAGGAGTGTAATTGAATATTGGTTGTAGTAGCTTGTTGAAATACAACGTGTTATACGGATATTAAAAATGAATATTAGGTGCCCTTTGCTAGTGCTACCTCTGTACAAAATGTCATTCAATTCAGTTTCACCGTGTTTGAATTGATATGGTGAATCGATTTGCACACATATATGGCCGCTATCTGCAAACTATTGGGCTGATTACCTTGTAGTTCAGTCAAAAGATGCTTCCCACAAAAAGGCAGGTTGTTACAAAATTTGGTAGAGAACAAATAATTAAGTTGGTTGTATCTTGATTTAAACTTTTAACATTTGGGTGGCCGCCATTACGTTTCCGTCAAGACGGCGGCGATATAAAACATGACCCTGAGGTGCTCTTTGCTAGTGCTACCTCTGTAGCAAAATTTCGTTCAATTCGGTTTTATCGTGTTTGAATTGAGAGGGGGAATCGATTTGCACACATACTTGGTCGCCATATGCAAACTATTGGACTGATGACCTTGTACCTTGGTCAACGAACGCTTCTCACATAAAGATATGTTGTTGCAAAATTTGGTAGAGATAAGATGATTAGGTTGGTCGTAATTTGATTTAAGCTTTTAACATTTGGGTGGCTGCCATTACGTTTCCGTCAAGATGGCGACGATATAAAACATGACACTGAGTTGCCTTTTGCAAGTGCTACCTCCGTATCAAATGTCGTTCAATTCGGTTTCACCGTGTTTGAATTGATAGGGGGAATCGATTTGCACACATACATGGCCGCCATCCGCAAATTATTAGGCTGATGACCTTGTAGTTATGTGAAAAGATTCTTCGTACATAAAGGTATAACGTTGCAAAATTTGGTAGAGATCAGATGATTAGGTTGGTCGTAATTTGATTTAAGCTTTCAACATTTGGGTGGCCGCCATACGTTTTCGTCAAGATGGCGGCGATATAAAACATGACACTGAGTTGCCCTTTGCTAGTGCTACCTCTGTACCAAATTTCGTTCAATTCGGTTACACTGTGTTTGAATTGATAGGGGGAATCGATTTGCACACATACATGGCCGCCATCTGCAAATTATTGGGCTGATGACCTGGTAGTTTAGTCAAAAGACGCTCGTCACATAAGTATATGTTGCAAAATTTGGTAGAGATTGGATGATTAGGTTAGTCGTAATTTGATTTAAGCTTCGAACATTTGGGTGGCCGCCATTACGTTTCCGTCAAGATGGCGGCGATATAAATCATGACACTGAGGTACCCTTTGCTAGTGCTACCTCTGTACCAGATTTCGTTCAATTCGGTTTCACCGTGTTCGAATTGATAGGGGGGGGGGCAGACATTCAGAGTACACACACTCACACACACATAGACAGACTCACACACAGACACACAATTTTTCGGCCTGTGTTGATCTCATATGTCTACTTTCATTTTTTGCATAAAACGAAAGTAGGCTAAAAATGGATTTTATAACAGTGTCACTCGTGATGTTTTAGGTAGGGAGACAAAAATTTGTTTTTAATTCAAAACAAGTTTTTATTATTTATTTATAGAATGTTACATAAGTTAACATACTTCGTTTTATGATTGCAGTCTCAACAAACAATACATTATTATTCTTAACTTGGGTTGCACAATGCACAGTATTTACATCTTTGAACTTAAGTTTTAATTTTACTTTATGATGTAATTTGACCTCACATGACGATTCCAGTTCTTGCGTTCTATATTGAACAGCTTTACTACTGGGAGCCAGAAGTTGGTTTTGATTGACAGTCTTAAATAATTCACGTGTCATTGTTAGATATTCTTGCCTCTGAAATTGAATTTTTAATTTCCAATAATGTCGACTTATAGCTTGGTTTTCATGCTCAAGTACCTGTGTCTTTATTTTGAGTGCAACAATTTCCAAACTTGGTTCTCTTTCTGTTCCGTCGTACTTGCTTCAGTAACCTTTTTTATTTTTTGATGAAGAGGGACTCCTGTGGGTAGTGTAAACAAGTTGACAGTATTGTTGTTGCCTGAAATTTCTATACATTCTAATCATTCTACAGTCTAATCAACGAAAACTGGAACATTGGACTGCTGGTGCTGACTGGAGATCTACTACTGGTCATCTCCGATAGGTCTGATCGTTGGACCTCAGGCAAATTATGGGATTGTTGGCCGACATTGTGTCTCATTAGCGTCGCTGGACCCTCAGTGCAGGGCCGTCTCAAATCCTGAGAAGTCGATGGACTAGGGATGGGGCTGGGATGTGTTTGGTTCCTCCTATTGTTATCCCACACTTTCCAATTTCACCGCACTTTTCTTTGTTTCGTTGGACTCATGTCTGAGTTTTTCGTCGTTGGGAATTCCTAAATATCTAAGAAAATAGAAAATAAATAAAATGAAACAGAAAAAGACTGTATATTGTACGTAGGTTTATGGAACTAAAAATATGTGTTTTGGTAGGTGTACCTACCTCCAAAAATGCTTTAGTTTGTATTCTCTTTCCCATTGTAAATCTTCTTTTCTCTTCTCCCCGTACCTTTCACATCTATCTGCATTGGATAAGGCCTAATGCATGAAATAATGTAATTAGTAGTCATTTTATTATTTAAAAAAGGAAACATACTCATGAGTAGGGAACGGATTTTGATGAAAAGTCATCTTTTTTCTGAGTACACGGAGACGATGCTTAGTGGTAATTAAGTGCATTCTACTATAAATATGTTAGATATATGTGGTTTTTAAAAGACATCAAAATGCATTTTTCCTACATTTTCCAGAATAAAGTCATTTTCTAACATTTAGGTGCATTTTGGGTCATTTTTCATGTGTTATACGTTTATAGGTCATTTTGATGTGTAACATCTTTCCGCTCGGTTGCTGGATAGTTTTGTGGGAGTGATTTTGAAAATTGGAGACGGAAGTGGATCGGAACGATCGAGCTGGCAGTGGTGGATCCAACGGAAGTATGCAATGCCCGCTCGATCGATCAAACGGAAGTGTACTAGCTGGCAGTGGTAGACAACGGAAGTATGCACTGTCGCTCGATCGATCAAACGGAAGTGTACTAGCTGGCAGTGGTGGACAACGGAAGTATGCACTGCCCGCTCGATCAATCGGACGGAAGTGTACTAGCTGGCAGTGGTGGAAAACGGAAGTATGCACTGCCCGCTCGATCGATCGATCCAGCTGGTGGAAGCTACAAATCATCTAATAAAATGAGTTCCGTATTATAAACTACAATATCTGTAAAACACTCCCTTTTACAATAACAATTGAAAATGTGTGTATTGGAAACAAGGCAGTGTGTGCTCTGTAGCGTGAGAATATTATGGTAATACAGTATGCATTGCATTTAGTAGGCACTGGTTTGACGAGCACAGTGGCAAATGTTTCACCGACTTTCATTTGTCATTGAGCAGTTTATGAAGCTTCACGTTCAAGGTTGAACACCACATGGGGTAGGACAAAGACGACAAATGACATGTAAGTAAGCGGCATTATTGTCAAGCTGTGGTTGAGTAGGCTAGTCAAATATTAAATGCATAACAGAATGTTGTTATATGAGTGGAATAAAAGCTGAGACTAGGTCATTTCATGAATGTAGGAAGGCATGTTTTGATTGTTTATGACGAATTGTATGAGAGTCTTGAGAATAATGAATGATATGTGCTCACAGTATTTGAGAGTACAGTCGACGTTGTGTGTCACTTTGTTATTATGAATTATTAAGGAAGGAAGCTTGTAGTTTTGCGTGACCGTTAATCTCACAATCATGATCCACGGTATCTCCCTTTTACGTGGAATGCGAACTACAAGACATAGCATTTCAATTCGAAAATCTCACATGTATTGACCGGGAATCAAACCCGGTCTACCTTGGTGAGAGACTAACAGCTTGACCGCTGCGCCTTAAGTGTGACAGTAGCATATCTCCAATTCAATCTATACATTCATCATAGTACCAGTCTGAAAATGGAGCGTAAATTAACATTTTAAGAATGTCCAAGCTGTGTAGTATACCAGTAGGATAACATATCAGATGTTACACATCATATGCGACTACTGTAAGGCTGGTATCTTTTTTTTTAAATTGAATATGGTTAAATGCTCATTTTAAAGTTATGTTTTTAGTATCTGTTTTTCTAAACATGACCGCGTTAACATTCTTGGACTAACCCATATACTGTATTTCTGCAGTGCTCATCTGTTTTCATTACCCGTTTCTTATCTACGCAGCTGATTTAATTTTTCTTGACGATGCATTTGTGTGTACAGTTTGCGTCACCGATTTCTTCACGTGCACGTGAGTATTGCGTCAGTCTGAGAAAAGAAACGGGGTAATCCCCTCAGCGCCATGTGGTTTGTGTCGAGTTTATCTTTATTAGAAGTGATGACAGCGCTGACGCAGCTCTGGCCGGCTCTGCCTCTGACCGTTCACTCAGTTGCCCGGCAACTATAGGACTTTTAAGGTGTGTTTGTGTTGTAGGTGCGTGACGTTTTGTTGTGTAGTGCAATTGAAATGCCAAAACCAAAGCTGTCAACTGCAAGCCGTTTAAAACAGTATGTGTCAGATTTCGGTGAAACATATTCTCAACTGATGGAACTTTTTTTTCTTTAAAGTGTGAGAAATCAAAGTCGCTGCAGATAAACGGTTCACCGTACAACAACACGTCGAGCGGGATAAACATTTGCGAGGTCTTGAAAACGTGAAAAAATGGAAAGTGTCTCAATTACTGTTAAAAGAAACTGCTTCGACATCAAGTAACAAGTCATCTTCCTTTTATAAAGAATTATGTGAAGTGTTTGTTAGTGCTAATATTCTACTAGGAAAAACTAAGCAATCCTAAATTAAGTGATTTCCTCGAACGCCACACTGGTCATACTATTCTAGACGAATCAACATTGCGTAAAAACTACCTATCAAAATGTTACGAAGACACGTTAAACCAAATAAGTGAATGTGTGAATGGGGAAAAAAATTACGTATCAAAATTGACGAGACTACAGATTCAGAGGGACGTTATGTAGGAAATGTAGTGATAGGGACTCTAGAAACAAACAGTCCCGGGCAAACTTTTCTGCTGACCTCAGAAGTTTTGGAAGCGGTTAACCACACTCAGATATGCAAACTGTTCGATAAATCCATGTGTTTAATATGGCCTAGGGGAATACAACATGATAATGTGCTCCTCTTCCTAACAGATACAGCCCCTTACATGGCAAAGGCAGCAAAATCTATTAACGCATTTTACAATAAGATGGTGGTGCATGTTACTTGTCTGGCCCATGCTTTTCATCGAATTGTAGTAGAGTCAGATCAAAATTTTCAGAAGTAGATAGACTAGTTTCCACAATAAAGAAAGTCTTTGTCCAAGCACCATCCCGTACTAAATATTTCAAATACAAGGCCCCTGATGTAGGTTCCCCCCCCCCCCCCCTTCCCTCCACACCAGTTTTAACACGCTGGGATACCTGGTTGACTGCTAGGTACTATTGTGACAATTTTCAGATAGTGAGAGAGGTAGTGAATGGCTTTGATAGGACAGATGCTAAGGCTATTGGGAGTTCACAGGACCTGTTTTCTGATCCTCAAATGGAAGGTAAACTGGCTTGCATAAAATCAAATTTTTCATTTTTGCCAGAAACCATAACCTGCCTAGAAGAAAGTGGCATGGTATTGGCCAAGTCAATAGAGTCAGTCAGGAATGCTGAAGGTTGTATAAAACATGTAAAAGGTGAGATTGGGGACATAGTCAGACAGAAAATAAAATTTGTATTGGACAAGAAAAAAAGGGTATCAGACAGTGTGTCAAATAGCCAGTAATTTGTCGGTAGAAGACTTCAGAATTGACATTTTTGAAGAGGATTTATCAGCCAGTGACATAGTGTTTTTCAAATATGCTCCTATTACATCAGTGGAAGTGGAGAGAAGTTTCTCGAAATATAAAACAGTATTAGCTGACAATCGCCGTTCCTTCACCTTTGATAACATGAGGATGACGATTGTGGTGTATTGCAACGCTATGTTTAGTTAGCATTTTTTTTTTTCACGTTGAAGTAGAAATGAAATTACGTATTATTAATCTATTGATTAATAATTTAGTAGTAATACACTAATTCTACTAAGAATGTTTGTTATTCGAACCATTATTTGTACAAGGCAATCATGAAATTGATCATTTTTAGGTATTTTTAATGACCATTTTAGGTCATTTTTTAAATGAGGTCATTTTAAGAGAATTTTAGGGGCATTTTATAGGTCATTTTTGGATAATTTTAAGGTCATCAACATCCGGGTCCTACTCATGAGTAACACCACGGCCGACTGAATGCGCTCATACCGGCCTAGACAATGAGACCTTTTTCATGAAATCTTGTTAGTTACTCAACCCCTCACACAGCGCTGTTCACCAAGCATTGCACGACTAAGACTTATCTCTACTTAGTGTAAATCAAAGTCCCCGATTCTTGGATATCACGGGTAATCTCGAGAACCACTGGATGGATTTTGATGCGGCTTTCACCATTCTGTACAGGTAATATCGAGGAAGATTTCTGTAGAAAATAATTTATTTATGATCAAAGGGAGCCAAGCAGTAACGATTTTAGATTTCAGTGAATAGGTCGAAGAAAGAACTTGACGTCCGTGCGCTTTTTAAGCTTACGCTGGACAAACCGTTAAAAATATCAATATACTATGAGTGTAAGAATTGTTCAGCATGAAAAATTGTACAAAAAAGTCCGCGTGAGCATATCTCTATCTTCGATACATCGCCCACTATAAGTGTTTTTAGTTTGGACGGGAGGGGGATTTGGCTTGCACCTCGCCATTCTTAAATTACGTCTGACAGGAATTCCTTGCACATTCATAACTGTTCCCGGGCGAAGCCGGGGCGGGTTGCTAGTGACACTATTATAATATCATTATAATTCCCACAATATCAAAATGCAAATTATATCACAAAATAAAATAGCGTGCTAATAAATCTAAGAGAAATTAGACATACCTTGCACCTCGTTACAGTTGAATTCGATCAGAATCACTCGGTTTTCATTAAAGTTTATGCATTTTTCTGCTGAACGGTTTGGAAGTTCGGCAACAGGAAACTAGGACTGTTATTTACTTAAAATATTCATTTTTGTATTTTTGTACTATTTGTGTTCATGATTTCATTACATTGTCAGAATTACCGACAGTAGTGGCTACGCTGGCTAAAGCGCAGCGTTAGGCCATGGGGCCAAGCTCTCTGCTGACTCGGTAGACGCGTGTGTTCGAGCCCCACCGTCGGCCGTCCTTGAAATGATTTTTCGTGGTTTCCCATTTTTCAACACCAGGCAAATGCTGGGACGGTACCTTCTAACAGGCCACGGCCGCTTCCTTCCACATCCTTGCCCAGTTTCATTCATCTTCATCCATTCCATCTCTCATCCTGACGCGCAGGTCGCCCACGGGCGTCGACTAGAAAGACCTGCACTCGGCCTCTCAGGAGGCCACACGAAAGAAAATGTCAGAATTAATGCTTTAATTAGTAGGGTATACTATTCAGTGTACCTATTATAAATAAAAACCGTTTCTCACCTCCCCATATTACGAAACCCGGTTGCCTAATACGAGGAAAGTGCACTTTTAAAGTTAACAATAATATCAGAGGGTATTACAACACCAAACGTGCCCATATTTGTAATATACATAGTATATCGCCTGAGGTTTACATTGGTGAGAAAACCAAAATTATTCCGTTCCTTCTTATGTCTAATGTGAGCCCTATAAAAAAAACTCCCCATATTTGGCGACTTTCCTCTACCCATTTTTAGAAGATACCTTATGCACTGGACAGCTGAATCCGTGATTAATTGTATAGGTAGCTTCGTAAGTCTCAGAACTCAGGAAGTCCTTTCTAGCAGCGTTACTAGCAGCTTTCAAAGTTTCAAGGTAAGAAAGAAAATATTCCTCTAGCCAGTTTAGGCGACTGACATTTAATGAGAAAAAATGCCCTTTATCTGGATTTCTAGTCTGAATATGATGATATGTGATGCTTACGTCATGCATAGCGAACCATTTATTAACGTTTTTCAAAAAAAAATGGTTGCTTCTGCGTCCATGAATGTGTACGCTTCCGGGTGCATGCCTATATTTTCTTTTAGTGTACTAATGGCACCAATAACTTCTGACGAGAACACTTCCTTGGCACGCCGAACATTCATTTTTTCAAATTTAGTGGGTTCGATGTGTTTTTTAGTGAGGTGTCTGACCGGTTTGACGATCTCACCCTTTTGCATTGTGTATAGTAATGACAAGTATTTCCCTGAAATTATTCCAGTACCATCAGTCATCTCTCGTTACAGAAACTGCGTTCTAATGTTTATTTTTAGAATGTGACAATGATCAAAACTAGGGAATACATTCCTAGACTCGTCGTATGGGTGATTGACCATTGGTTGCAAATTCCCTCCCCCTAAATGCCTCATCATTGTAGTGTTAGTTTTGTGATTATCAGAGACAGTTATTATAATAATGAAACCGCATTGTTCAACCTCGAGAATAACGTCCAGCAGGAGTTTATGTAAGTCCCGTCCTGACAGCTGCTTCGTGAAAAAGAAGGCACACGGTATCTGATAATTTGTCGAAAGATCTCTTAGCACAAAACACAACACACGATTAGCTGCTACTTGTTCCCGGCTGTAATTTTGATCCTCTCTTTCCTTTTAATGAGACGGTGTTGGAGTAGTGTCCTTGTACCCGAAGAAGGTGCAAGGTATGTCTAATTTCTCTTAGATTTATTAGCACGCTATTTTATTTTGTGATATAATTTTAATTTTGATAATGCGGAAATTATAATGATAATAATTATATAGTGTCACTAGCAACCCGCCCCGGCTTCGCCCGGGAACAGTTATGAATGTGCAAGGAATTCCTGTCAGACGTAATTAAGAATGGCGAGGTGCAAGCCAAATGCCCCTCCCGTCCAAACTAAAAACTCTTATAGTGGGCGATGTATCGAAGATAGAGATATGGTCTCGCGGACTTTTTTGTAGAATTTCTCACGCTGAACAATTCTTACACTCATAATATAATGACATTTTTAACGGTTCGCCCAGCGTAAGCTTAAAAAGCGCACGGACGCCAGGCTATTTTTTCGACCTTTTCATTGAAATCGTTACTGCTTGGCTCCCTTTGGTCATAAATAAATTATTTTCTACACTAATCTTCCTCGAGATCACCTTTACAGAATGGTGAAAGCAGCATCAAAATCCATCCAGTGGTTCTTGAGATTACACATTTAATATACGTACTGTACAGCTTATTCCTTATCGCGCCTATAATGGGAGGGGAGTGCGCTCTACCGGCAACGAGTAGAAACTTTCCAATTACATGTTATACATGGGTTCTGACTGGGAATGTCAAGGCCGGTATAGAGCGCAGCTCGTATTCAGTCGGCCGTGGTAACACAGTAGCACATGAGTGACATGTCCGGAATTTTCCTTGTAAGTGTCACTCATGAGCCATGTCACTCATGCCTACATTAGGCCTACTGAATAATATTTTATGTCAATGTGAAGTTGGCTATATAAAGATACATAGTAAGGCAAAAAATGTGATATATAAGATTTTTAGAAATATACTGGTATTGATTAAAATATCCATGTCACTTATGAGACACTTAGAAAACCATTACGATGGTTTGAAGAGCGTGGCCCACACAGCACATGTCCTTCCACGAAGGCGAAAGTGAAAACACTGAAAAACAAGCTCCCCTTCAATGAATGAAAATCTTGAACTCACTGAAACAAATGACTGCAGTGCTGCTACTCGAACACTCTGTCACTCCTGAGGATTTTTTTTTTGTGAAAACTGGAGGACAAATTCATTTTGAGCAAAAGCCTTTCACAAAATATGTTTAAAAAAGTCCTCTCGGCACGCCGGAAGGCGGAGGTAGATTTCACCGGACAAGCTTGGGGATAGGCGAAAATAGGCAGAATATGCAGGTTTTCGTAGATGGATCAGACCTCATTTATTGCGAGAAAGAATTTTATAATTGGAGCTTAATTAACTTTGTTTTTCGTCATTTTATGCATATTTTAAACATTTTATTGTCTTATGGGGACGGTAACCTTCTTGTCATTTTGGGTCCATTTTTATACTTGTGGTCACACTGTCCTTATGCAAGGTTTCGACTCTGATGTGTAACTATGTAACGGTCTGTTACTTATTCACGCAAAATTATATCTCCCGCAGAGATTTTGGTTGGTTCCTCAGTTGAGGGGCTGAGACAACGCGGTCATGTAACCCCGTGTACTTTGGGTGAGTGTAGAATCTGTCTGATAAACAGTGTGAATTGTGATGGCTGTATTAGTCTGTAATTCAGGTAAGGACTGCAGACGGTCAAGTTCAAGCAGTAGTTCCTAATGTTGCTACCAGATACTACCGTCAACGACACCTAGCTGTGAACTTGGCTACTAGATGCCACCGCAACCAGCAACTCGCAACGAACGTTGGAACTTCCCCTCCAAAGGAAAGCATACTGAGAGATTTTTAGCGCTCTTAGAAAATCCGACGACTTCAGCCGGCTTTGAACCCGCGACCTTGGGCATAGAAGTTCAGCATGCTACCAGTTACGTCACCGAAGTCGCTTCACACTTAGTCAGATGGAAATCTGAATCTGATCTCGTGCAAGTGCGTTGTCATGGCAACGTCTGATGGCTCATCCCTCATCAATTTAGTAGTGTTGCCATGGCAACCTCTGATAGCTCTTGGCATTTTCTTATAATTCCGAAATCATTTTTCTCATCCCTTGGGGCGTAATGGTGGGTCATATCAAAAATTCTTTCAGACAAAAGTTTTAGGTAATTATTAGGGGAATATTGTCCATTTTGTACGGTTTTGATATTGTGCCTATTAAGAGAGATATGTTTAATGTTTCCCGAAAACCCACTTTTTCCCACCCCTTTGGTCATTGGTTGGTGCTATAAAAAAAACTCTTCAAACATAAATTTTTGGGCTTTATCCGACACATAGTATGAAGTTTGAACGTATTCGATATTTCACATGTTAAGAGAGTTATAGCAATATTTCACTTTTCCGAAAAAAGCCCCCCATTTTCACCCCCTTCGACCAATTTAGCCCAGTAACGAACTCGACCGAGATTTTATAGGTATATACAGTATACATATTCGGTAAAAAATTCAAAGTGATTGGTACAAAATTACGGCAGTTATCGTGTCCACAAGAAACTGATATATATATATATATATATATATATATATATATATATATATATATATATATCTAAACTTTTGAACTGACGGTGGTTTTGGGGTCTTGAGGATGTGAAACGCGAAGATAGGTCGAAATTTTCCGGAAGTCGAAACATGGTACCCATTGCAATAGTTAGCTTTCTAATGAAATCTACCTAAAATCTAGCAAAGGCACAGCATAATCTAGATGTTGTGCTGAATGCAAGGCGCGTTTTATTTCTATTTTCTTAATCTTAGTAATAAATATAGGCGTTCAAATGTTCAACATATGGGTGGGGACAGTCTCACTCATGAGCTACTGCCAGCTTTGAAAAATTAAGTTTACGACCAAAATAAGTTCTGAAGTGTGTAAAATGCTCTTCCTGAATTTGACAGGAAAAATTGATAAACAAGAAATACATTGGGTGAAATATAGTTTAGAAAGAAACCTGAGGACATGGAATCAGACAAAAATATGAAAACGGCCCATTAGAATGCTACCCAGAACAAAAATGGACGGTGGGAACACCTATCTACCTAATGTGCCCTGTGATGTTTGGCTCACAAGTCCCGTTCAGTTAACCTGCTCCGAGCATTTGGTGGGAGGTGTAGAAAGGAGGATGGAATACGTAACCAAACTATATTTTCCCCTCAGTCGGGCTGAGAGTCAATGTTGTTTGAAAACCAAGATTGCAGGCTTAATCCTGGCTCAGTCTCATGTTATAAAAAGTGTTTATCAACCACCTCGTGCCAGTACATTTCCTGGGACGATCATGATTCCGTACAGGGCAACTCTCCGGCACCTCAGTGTCTCTTAAGCCACATCAGTTGAAACGGCGTGGCATTAGATACGTATTATTGTTCCAAGACTAGGCTGATGACTAAGATGTCCCAAGACACTATAATGAATTAACAAAAGATTGTTCCAAGAATTGAATTTTCATGACCGCATTGATTACCAAGACATTTAAACTCTCTACCTTCCATCTATATGACTTGTAATATTTGTACAGCACACACCCTACTCCCTGGACATAAATGTGGCCGCGAAAATCAAACTATTAGAGGCTACCCACCGCGAACGAAAATAACAGAGTGATCATGTTAGCATAGGCTAACGCCATAGATGTGATGTAGGGCTACATGACAATTAAGAGCTGCTCCCTCATGAGACCAGTTTTATGGAGCAACAGCGACCAAAGTCAGACTCCCGATCCATACATACAGTAACTTGTATATAACTCCTTGGTCACATATTATTATAGTATTGTAATAGAGTAGTAGTGTTTCCCCAATGTCTTAATCTCACTCATGGCTACTCCGCCTCGTTGCGTAGTGGCTAGCATTCTTGGCTGTCACCGCGGAAGCCAGGGTTCGATTCGCGGCTCTGCCAAGAAATTTAATTCTGATCTGAGGGCTGGAACGGGGTACACTCAACCTCGTGAGGCAAAAAGGAGTAGAGGTGGGTTAGATTCCTACCTCAGCCATCCTGGAAGTGGTTTTCCGTGGTTTCCCACTTCGACTCCAGGCAAATTCTGGGGTGGTACCTAACTTAAGGCCACGGCCGTTTCCTACCAAAATCCTACCTCAATTACAAAATCACATACTAGTACAGACATCATAGTGACACAGGTTATGAGACAAATTCTACACACACCCCAGTACACGGGGCTACATGACCACGATGTTGCGAAGTCCCTTAAACAATCGACAATCACTCATGGCTGTGTACTAATGTATGGGTGGTGCTGAGCAATGGTATTAGGGACACAGCGAGTGTCTGCGGATGTTGTGGCAGGTTCTATACTCTACTGACTACTGTAAGTGAGGAAAGTAATGACAAACTACCTCACTCCCCGCTTTACCTAAAACGCCTCAATAGAGGTTTTGGTGAGTTTCTACCTTCGTAACCTATGGCAATGTTCTTTGAGGATCCGACCAACTTCCGGGCTGACTACCTAACAGTAAGTAAGTAAGTACTGGCTACACCATCTCGAAATTTATACCACTAGAGTGTTCCAATACTTCATACCAGAAATAGCAGAGTTGGAAATCAAAAGCCAGGTTTACGGGGTGGCACCTAACAACCAGAAGGTGTACGACCAACACTGCCCCACTCGTGGTGTGATAAACTGGTAGTGCAGTTATCGTCTGATAATAAAAAGCTTTCTCCTCAACTCAGCTCAGGGCTTTCTCCGCGCTACGCACGCGTCCTCTTCGATCCACACCAGTTATTAAAGAATGAACGTGCCTTTCGCTACCAGAGTCAATTGTTGTGTGTGTTGTAGAGGTTCCCTTAGCCGGTTAATGATTCAGATCGCGATTTTACATGTTCCAAATGTGGTATGTTCTACGAGAGGTATCTTGTGCTAACCAATCAGCTTCGAACGGAATCTTTATCCAAATTCTGCACAGAAGAATGCTATATTACCACATAGGATTAATGTTGTTGTTTTATTTAATTTTGATTTATATTGTCAATATACAGTACCGACAGTAGTGGCTACGCTGGCTAAAGCACAGCATTAGGTCATGGGGCCAAGCTCTCTGCTGACTCGGTAGATGCGTGGGTTCGAGCCCCACCGTCGGCCATCCTTGAAATGGTTTTCCGTGGTTTCCCCATTTTCAACACCAGGCAAATGCTGGGACGGTACCTTCTGACAGGCCACGGCCGCTTCCTTCCACATCCTTGCCCAGTTTCATTCACCATCATTCATTTCATCTCTCATTAACTCCTCTCATGAGGTTGGTGTCAGGAAGGGCATCCGGCCGTAAAAATCATCGCCACAAAGACTTCCATCTCATCTCATCCCCGACCCCGTTGGAAAAAGGGGTAGACATACATATACATTGTCAATATACAGTACAGTGTACTTTTCATGGCCATTGGCTGAAATAAATATTTCATTCATAATCACGACATATTAGATATAGGCCGATAATTATTTTCTCTAGTGCTGCCACTAGTTGGTACCAACTTTACGGCTGCCCTTTATCAACCCCTCACATATGTTGAAAGTAGTTCTTAACAGAACATCTTGTTTATATATATCTATGACCTAAGCCATACTCCCTTCATTTTCCCGTATTGATTATGATATCTATTATAATAAATTTCCACTTTACAATACAATACTTATTTCAACCACTACTTCATTTGATACATGTTTCGGCTCATCGAGCCTTCTTCAGTCAAAAGCCACATAAAATTCTCCAAGTTCAACCTAAAACTATTATAGGCCTACATAACATCTTCAATAAAATTTTGCAATTCACAAGCGTCATTCACAATTAAAACAGAGATACAATTCTTAAAGAATAAGTAAACATCTGGGTAAAAACCCTTTGTCTCTGCAATTTATAAAATGAATGGAAGCCAGGTTGAATTTCCCATCGAATCTTCGTAGTGCATCCCGTTATAACTGCCGCATATTTATCACCGGATTTGATTGTTTGGAATGTGCAGGCACTTAGTTGTTATTAATCTTTTAACTTATTTTGTATAGTAGAATTGCCGTTCGTTGAAGTTCATGTTTATCAAACCACCAGTTGACTAGGGAATGTATAGTGTGTTTCACAACCTGCTGCTGCGTGTCTTACACCTGGAGTGCGCTAACCGACTGGTCTGCAACTTTCTGGCTGGCAACGTGTGGCATAATGTTGGGCTATCAGTCGGTTAACGCACTCCAAAATGTGAATACATTCGTAAAATATTACAATTGTTTTGTTTTATAGTGAATTTCATAATTTTAAGTCTTTTTTTACGCGTTACATTTTCGTTTTTCACTTGAATTTGTTGCATTCGATAAGAATCAAGCACCTAGGAATCTGAATACACTTTTTAAGTGTCGTGGAATTTTCCCACCCTCAAAATGCTGACATCCTCGGTCTAGAATCAAACCCGTGGTATTAGGAGGCGGACACTTGAGAAAATAAAACAGCTACGGCGGTAATTTGGGGCCCCTTTGTCAATAACTACATCTGGTCATGCAGCCCAACTTTTCCCCAGTACATTGAGGTGACCGTGAGTTCATGAGACATCACATTTTGACTCAATGTCTGAGTGATGCCCAATCCACATGCTCAGCTTTCACCAGGCACGCACCTCAACCTGCCGTGCTTTCTCTGCAACTATCCGGATGCTTACGAAACAGTCGCTGTTTAGTTATGTGACCGAGGATTTTGACCGTCATTTCGTGAGGTTGGGCTGGGGAGAGGTCCAATGAGATAGTTTCAACCGGACGGCCAGTTCACTTAGGAACTCCGTCTTGAGGTTTCTCCAATGGCATTTTGTTTGTAGCTTGTCATTACAGTATTACTTTAGTTTCAAATTATGGGTGTTCTCAAACCTGCGCAAATAAAGATTCATACCGACAGTGACTAAATATAATTTTGGATGATTCTATGTAAAACTGTGTGTATGTCTTGCAATTAAAATTTGTGAACACAATAATTACTTACTGAATGTCGCTATCAGAACTAACAGTTTTAAACAAACATGGTGATGGTGCCAACAGACGACGTATTGAAGACAGCTAGAAGTTGCCTCACATTAACTTGGGTTTATCTAACTTGTGTTGGCAGCAAAAAGGCTTATCGAATAGTAACAAACTGTTTAAGTGACAGTAAAAACTTAGATGCAAGGCCGACTGGAGATCATGCGGGGAAATTAGTCTAAGCAAGTGAGATATTCTAAGTAGGCCTACTCTCCGTTTGTGTAACACAACAGTATGCCTCCAGATTTTCTTCTTATGTCTAAGACTCTAATTTATTGTCCTGAACAAATATTATCCAAATCTCTTCCAGGTTCCCGAGATTGTCCGGTCTTCTTGTAAAAATAATATGACTTTTCTGCTGTTTAAATACCTGGGCAATTTTAGTTTGGCTTGTATATATGACATGATATGTTTTCAAACACATCCATAAGTGTCTTTTGTTTTCGTAGTTGTTGATTCTGTTCGGGGATAGAGACGTCATCCCCGTGCAGTTACTCTGTCACAGATAATGCGTGTGTGTGTGGTGTATGTGCAGTATTTACACATAACTGAGTGCCGGTTCTACCACATCCGGGTAAAAGCTGCGGGCAGCAACCCGAGTGATGAACTATCTGCCGGTGTAAACCTCTGTGCATCTTGGGCAGCGTTCTACCACTTCCGTGCAAGTTCCGGGCAGCTGCGCGGAACCTTATAACAAAATACAGATGTTGGGCAGCCTGATTTTTGTTAAATTTGAGTAATGGATGAGTGAGCCACCTATCGTTAGATGCGTTAACTTTCTTTTCGTTTCGCTTTTGTCCGTTGTTTGTTGATAGCACGTGTTCTTGGGTTTCAACAAGATATAGTACCAAAACTTCTCGCGACACTTCTGGGCATTATAAACCTAGCATGTCTTTCAGTTCTCGGAGGAATTCAACTGAATAACCATACCTAACCCCAATAATCGAAAACTAGACAAGCATGCAGTGCTTTTCAAGGAGGAATAGCCTGTGAAATATGTGTCTAGCAATAGGCTACTTTGCAATCTGAATACAGGCTTAGGCCTATATGAGCTACAGACATGTTGTGACAAGGCTTGCAGTGTATAGGTTCAATCATAAAATGTATGTCAAATCAAATTTTTACATTCCAGGTGACAAGTTTATTTGTAAACTCTGTAAAATGAATGAAACGGAATGCGCACATTTGTGCATAATTAGATAGTTCTCTTTGCTGTATATTACGAGAGATTTCACTCTTTTTGCGCAGCTATAGACGGTATCTTGGATAAGTCTTGTTGCAAAGTTCACATTTACACTTTTCGTTTGGCGGATGGAATGATTTTGTCACACATATTTTATGATGAAAACCATTGACCGTATAACGCGTCACCAAAGACCTAAGCTCGTAGTTCTGTTTGTCATGGCGTTAGTGATGTAGAAAACTGTAAAATGCAATGCCCCAAATATCAGGTCTTATGCTGTATAAGCAAAACACCAAGTCAGTGACAATGTATAGTAGGCCTACAGAACCTGAATAATGTCCTGTACACTCTGTATTTTTCACGCACACTTGTGCGAATTTATTAAATTATATGAGCGCTACATACAGTATTCCTAAACATGAAATTGAGATAATTTTTTGAAATCTATGATGGTACCGTACGGTAATCACAAGGCGGTCGTATTTCACGTTCAATCAACCGCAGCAAATATAAAACTGTTGGCTTTTGTAGCCTGAACCGGACGAAGAACTCCTCATTCGACCAAATTGCATAATGCTCCAGTCGATCTCTGTTCCGCTTTGGACGTGTGACTGCATCTTCTTCTTCGTCGACAAAAAAGTTATACATTTCCAGGATGTCAATTATCTCTTCCAAAACCTTAAAAAAATATATGCTCAGTAACTGTTGCATCGCATATAATTAATAAATGATTGTAATTATACCATTATGTGACAACAAGATTACCAAATGATTCTAATTGTATTATTAGTAATTTATGAAGAGGTTATGTATAGCAGAGATGATGCAAAGAAACATTTATGCACGGCTCAAATCTGGCTGGTAATAATGCTTTATCGGCCTCTCGAAGCTCCTGAAAATTTACACTCCGGGTAGACGACGTTTATATCGCCGATAGCGCTACCCGTTGATGGTCGAATGGAAATTCTTACTTATTCCGACGGGCAAGTTATCGGCCTCTTTACCCTGATGTGGTAGAACCGGCCCTGAGTAGGATAGGGAAATACTTATGTGATGGGTTTTACGTCCCGTGTAACTACTGCTGGTGCTGATATTTAGCCATTAAAGGGATTTTATATACAGGCACATATCTCTCACGTGGCAAACGACTGCACCGAGAATTGATCCCACAATATTCGGCACAACAGGCGAGAACTTTACCGCTGTACCACGCAGTCGTTCAGGATGAAAAATTGTTGTTAATTCATTTAGTAGCTTGGGACGTCATGGTCATTAGCCCCGTGTAGTTGGGTGTGTGTTGATTTTGTCTGTTAACCTATATTTATGTTATAAGGAAGGAAGCTTGTAGTTTTATTTGATCGTTAATCGTGCAGTAATGAGTCACGGGACCTCCTTTATACGTGGAATCCGAACCACAGAACATGCCATTTCCCATAGAAAATCTCACATGCATTGACCGGGAATCGAACCCAGTCCACTTTGGTGAGAGGCAAATAGCTTGACCGCTGCGCCCCCACGCCCCCTATTTACAGTATGTGATGACTTTAGTAGTGTGTGTAACTGTATTAGGGACAGGGATGAGGTAGGTACCCCGTGACTTGAAGTAAGGTACTATTCCGGCATTTTGCTGGAAGAAATGTGGAAAACCCTGGGAGTAAACCACACTCAGGATAGCCGCTGTCAGCGCCTGGTTTCGAACCTACGATCACCGGACATACTGCCGCAGCCCTCGCGGCCGTGATGCATGTTTTAACGAGCACGGCTATGCTACGGGACAGATTGAAACATTACCCCGAGAATTGAAAAACAAAAACACCACAATCCAATAATTTTTCTGGAAGGAGCGTGATAGGCCTGGAATGAAACAGCCAGAATTCCCAGTCCCCTCGTGGTACGTGTATCAGCATGTACGGTGAGGTCAGTGAAGTGGTAGTGTTGCATAAGAAATGAGATCGTGAAAGCGAGCAAATATAGCAGTAAACGCTGAAATGCTCATTCGGTTCACTTCCTAGTTGCAATATACCTGAGGCAAATATTGCATAAGTGTATGAAACTAATTTAAAGAAACAAGAATTTTAAAGGTAAGGCAGGGGAGGACAGGCGGTGCTGGTGTGACGTCAGCTCACGCCCCAGTACATGCTCACACCGAAGACGAGTGTAGCGTGTCCCGTCAGCGCGCTTTGTACGGCTGTCGCAGATGACGAGGTTTTAGTTTGAGGCAGGGACGGTACGTCATTAAGGGCCGAATGGGCCCTGCCCACCCAAGGCCGTTAGGCAGCATTACAAAGAATTTGTTAAATTTGTGTCTTTTAAAATTACTTTATATTGCAGACACTCAACATAAGATAAGTGTTTTACCCTTCTAGAGTCTCTAAAGAGAATTCATTATATATAACTCATCCCTTGCTTAAGATCCTGACAGTCTCGACGGTGTATCGTCATAAGCGAGGGCCGCTCCACAGAAAGTCCCATGTAAAGTACAGTATATGGTTTCATGGACCGGGTGAGGGAACAGTGGACATAGCACTGTCTTGCACGTGAATTCTTCAGTGATGTGAAGGGAATTTTCTCTCTCTTTAAGGGACATCAAATTGGGCCCATAGCGTTGCTTTGAAGCGAAATAGAAGACGCCTCCATTTCACTTCCTGCTTCTGTCTCTGTCAAACAGGATTACGAGAGAAGGGTCCACCCCACCCCACACCCTTAAACAGGTATTCAGTCATTGTTCGCAGCTTGCTGACATTAGACAAAAATATATTTATACATTTTCAGATGTCTGATGTTCTAAGTACAGTACAAATGTGTTAGATCTCGAGCCAGCCGGGATGGCGGTGCGCAGAACACAACGCTACCATTACGTCATGCCTCACTTCCATCGCACCAATCACAGTCAGTCTGTCTTGAGAATCTGAGCTAGTGTGTTGTCAGAAAAGCCAAGTGGAAAGCAGCGTGAAAGAGACGGGCTCGATGAGCTAAGGGACGGCGTTGCCATACCGCAGGAACTCATGGCAGCAGCCTGCGGTGTGGGGCTCGGCATGGTGGACCTGTTGCAACAGTGGACATGTATCTCTTTCTCTCTCTGCGCAAACCCCAGAGAGCCGGCCGCCTTCCGAGCTGACGCGAGCTCTAGTGAGTTCTGTGGATAAAGTTAATCTCTACTGTATAAATGTGTTTTTAACTTTTGTGGCACGCTACGTAGTTATTTAATATGTCGATTGTATGCGAAATAGGAAAATGAAAGTGGAATTTTTATTAACAAATCCATTTTCTTCTATAGCTCTGAACACAAAGTTAGAAATTAAATAATTATTATTCATAATGTTGATTTTGGGCTTATGCCGTGTATTATTATATTAAAATTCGACGCGTTTCGAAAGAAACCATGTCTTTCATCGTCAGGAATAATCTGGAATACGACAATGTTGCTAAGAGAAAGCAACGAAGAACATATAGAAGGTGCCCAAAGATGGACGCCATTATAACCCCATGTTAGGGACAACGGAAAGCAGCAGTGATTTACTTTCTCAGGGTTCTGATAATAGGTAGCCAGGATTCACTGAGATTGTAGCCGGTGTCGCGGTTGAAATTATCTGGGTGTTTACGTATTTCAACCGCCTCCCTGATGATTCTGGGACGATATTGCTTTATACGGGCAAGAACATCCACTCCTTGGAACATGACATCATGGCCAGGTGTTCAAGCATGATCGGCAACAGCTGATTTATCAGGTTGAATGAGCCTGATACATCTATTATGTTCCTTAATGCGAGTGCATATTGTTCTCGAAGTCTGCCCGATGTAAACCTTGCCACAAGTACAGGGAACTCTGTAGATACCCGGTTGTTGCAATTTAGGCAAACTGTCCTTAGTTGGTCGCAGGAGTTGCCTAATCTTAACAGAAGTTCCAAATACAGTCCGTATGTTGTACCGACGTAGGATTTTAGCAATACGATCCGTTGTGTTAAGTATGTACGGAAGGTAAGCAGTTCCTCTTACATCTCTTTTCTCAACTGACGTCCTATTATTATTTGTTGGTTTCAGAACCGTAGAAATCAAAGCCTTGCTATAACCGTTGCTCTCAAAGGTGGTTCGCAGGGTGTTAATTTCTTCTTGTAAAGAAGAGACTTCACAAATCCTCCTAGCCCTGGTAGTTAGAGTTGTAAGGATACCATGTTTCTGGGCAGGGTGATGGTGAGAACTTGCGTGGAGATATCTATTGGTGTGTGTTGGATTACGAAAAACGCTGTGTCCTAAAGATCCATCCTCTTTCTTGGTGACGAGAACATCCAAAAAAGGTATTTTGCCGTCAGATTCCTTTTCCATGGTGAAACAAATAGAAGGGTGCTGGAGATTAAGGTGATCCAGGAAATGGCTAAGATTTTCCTCACCTTCCGTCCAAACAACGAACGTGTCATCCACATAACGCCACCAGATTTTTGGTTTGAAAGGAGCCGACGACAAAGCTTTCTCTTCAAAGTTCTCCATGAAGAAATTAGCCACAACAGGAGAGAGAGGACTACCCATGGCCACACCATCAGTCTGCTCATAAAAATTCCCATTCCATAGAAAGTAGGAGGAGGTCATGCAGTGATAAAAAAGTCTTGTGATGTCTTCAGGAAAAAAGCCATTAATGAGAGACATAACACCATCAATAGGTACTCTCGTAAACAGAGACACCACGTCGAGACTCACTAGAATATCACCCGGCTGAAGTGTTATAGCTTTTAACTTTTCCACGAAGTGTGTGGAATCCTTAATGTACGAAGGCGTGTTACCCAGAAGCGGCTGAAGTAGTCTACCTAAGTATTTGGAAAGGGCATATGTAGGAGAACCAATCGTACTAACAATAGGTCTAAGAGGAACATCTTCCTTATGTATTTTAGGAAGACCATAGAGTCTCGGAGGAATAGCATCCCCTGGAAGGAGAGTCTTCGCTGCATCCGCTGGAATAGATGATTGCTTGATCAATTTGACGGTGACATTTGAGTAGCGAGTAGTAGGATCACGACTATTAATCCTATATACAGGATCTGATAACAAAGAAGAGATCTTGGAATCATAATCAACCTTATCCAATACCACTGTCGCGTTACCCTTGTCAGCGGGGAGAACGATAATATCAGAATTGTCCCTTAGATCTTTAAGTGCCCGGCTTTCGCCTTGTTTTAAGTTGGTCTTTCGAAACGCGTCGAATTTTAATATAATAATACACGGCATAAGCCCAAAATCAACATTATGAATAGTAACACGGGCCGTGAAAGTCTAAATGACAATATTAAATAATTATGACCTCATCAACCAAGCTGATAGATAAATTTGCTTCATCCAAGCACAGGAGAGGAGAATATATTTACAAATAAGGAGCCATGTGAGTACAGTTTTTAATGTATCAACTATTTATTAAAACTTGTTTCAAACGTTGTGTTGTGTGGAATTATGATAACGGCATTATTGGCAACAATAACATGCCAAATATAAACCAATATTCAATATGAAACAACAATAGTATCATCTGGCTCACCCTAAAATTTGAATCAGGAGTCGCCCCTGGTTTGAGGCATGCGGGATGCAGCAATGTAGGAAAGACAGGAAACATATCTGGTGTTAATAACACAACGAACTGAACGCCTTGGATGTCGTAATGTTAATGCTTCATGTTGCAATTACACAATTGATCACAGATATCAAGGACATTTCGGCTCTCTCCTATCAAAACATATGTAACAAAAGTAGTTGGGAAGGACAGTCATGCTATAACATAAATAGGACTGAACATAGTGCATTTTCCCTGCACATTAGAAAAGAGCCATACAGAACAATACAATTTCCGACACTTTCTGTTTTGTTTTTATTGAACTAGTCTATCAATGTTTGGACGTAGTGTCTGGGAAAGTTGCAATCGAAGGCTGCGATCTGACAAGGTACTTCTAGATTTGGACCTAGGCAGTTTCATAATAGAAAAGAATTGTTCGCACACATATGTCGAACCGAACATAGGCTGCATAATATCCGTGCAGCAAGTGCATACAACCTGTTCGCATCGAGAGCTCTACAGCGGACTGACTCTTCCTGTCTGTACGCACAACGCCGTTGATCTAGGCAACATAGTATTACACGGCTCTCACCTGACGTCACACGAACTGATAGGCTTGCCCTTCGTTTCGACACGTCACACCGCTTGAAGCTGTCTTCCCCTGAGGCAAGGTGACTGGTGAACAGTCTACTTTGCTGGGTCCTGTTCACACATGTGCAGGTTATCCAGACCAGAGCGATTTGTTGGTTCGGAAGTGATGTCTCTGGCCCTCAAATTAAGGCTCAAATTAAACCGGAGTGGACCCGATCTGGAGTTCCGTCTCATGAATTCCAAAACACTTGTTTATTTTGTATCATTAAACTTCTGGCATAAATCAGGCTTTCAATACACCAACTAATCATAGCATAGCGGTACTGATAAATGGATAACTGTGACAACAACGAACGCGGAAAGTACAGTCCGGGGATATAATGACTGCATTACGTAACTTAAAACACTGCCACTAGACTACATTTTACCATGTCCGTATTTAGAGTTTTTAAATGGTTAGCTCTCTCTCCCCACCCCATACCTCTCTCTCTCTCTCCCTCTCCCTCCCTCCTCCTTCCCCCGCCACCTCCCGGAACTTCTTGCATGTTTGATGTTCTGTATTTCAGTTTATAATAGGTTATTTTATTCGGAGGAGGTGGGTGCGAAGTCTTCGTGATCAAAGATGTTTTTTATCAAGTGTAAATGAAATTGTACAAATAGTCATTGCTGTTTTATTGTATTATAGAATTCGTTCGATGTGTGCTGACGTCTGAACAATAGTGCGGTGTAACATGAACTGTTATGGGGACGTGATGAAACAGACTAAATTGTACGATAGGTCTACCACTTAAACTTGAAAACTGTATTCATACTAAGCGTCATTCTACTAATATATGACACGAAATCCGTTGATATTTATGGAAAATAACCGATAATAATACACAGTATTTCTCTTGCAGAGAACACCTCGTGGTGTAGAAACTAGCATTCTTGGCTGCCACCCAGGAGGTCCGGATTCTATTGCCATCTGTGGCAAGAAATTTAATTCTGGTCTGAGGGCTGAAACGGGTACAAAACTGAGGTGGGTTCGATTCGACTTAGGCCATCCTAGAAGTGGTTTTTAGTGGTATCCTCGTTTCTATTCCAGGCAAAAGCCGGGATGGTTCGTAACTCCAGGCAACGACCGACTCCATCCCAGTCTTCGACTCAACTACAAATACATACAGTAATGCAGACACCTCATTAAGGCTGGTTATCCGACATTTATATTTATATTTATATAAATATACATCCAAGTGCACGGGGATGAAATGAAAACGATGTCCAAGTCCCTAAATGAAAAAATTCCTCTCGGCACGCCGGAAGGTGGAGGTAGATTTCACCGGGCAAACTAGGGGATAGGCGAAAATAAGCAAAATATGGAGGTTTTCGAAGAAGGACCAGACCTCAGTATATACCCTACATTATGAGAAAGTATTTTTCAATTGGAGCTTAATAAACTTTGTTTTTTGTATATGCATATTTTTAACATTTTATTGACCTATGGGGACGGTAACCTTTCCGTCATTTGGGGTCTATTTTTATTTTTATACTGATGATCACACTGTCCTTATGCAATGTTTCGACACTGATGTGTAACTATCTAACGGTCTGTTACTTCTTCACGCAAACTTTTATCTCCCACAGAGTGGTTGGTTCCTCATTTTAGGGGCTGCGACAACGTGATCATGTAGCCCCGTGTACTTTGGGTGTGTGTAGAATCTAACTGATAACCGGTGTTATTTGTGATGGCTGTATTAGTGTGTGTCATCTGAATTTCAGGTAATGAATGCAGACGGTCAATTTCAAGTAGTAGTTCCTAATTTTGCTACCAAATGCTACCGTCAACAACACCTAGCTGTGAACTTGGCTACTAGATGCCACCTCAACCCGCACCTGGCGACGAACGTTGGAACTTACAGCGTTAATCAAATCTAACCCACAGCGTTTGTTTCACACAGTGATAGTTAGTGGAAGGATCTATTACATGCCATAAATCTATGACATGGGCCCGCCAGCTTTACTTCCCCTCCGAAGGAAGGCATACTGAAGGATTTTTAATGGTCTTAAAAATTCCGACGACTTCGGCCGGGTTTGAACCCACGATCTTGCGCTTAAAAGCTCAGCATGCTACCAACTACGCCACCGAAGCCGCTTCCCACTGAGACAGATGGAAAACTGAATGTGATCTCGTGCAGTGGTGTTGTCATGGCAACCTCTGATGGCTCTTCCCTCATCAATTTAGTGGTGTTGTCATGGCAACCTCTGATGGCTCTTCCCTCAGCAATTTGGCATCTCTATATATATTATAAATGAAAGTTTGTCTGTTTTTTCTGAATTTCCACGGAAATTTGCGTTACTTGCGCGTTTCAGACTGTCTTATGACCGATGCGCGCAAACATAATTTTTTGTCTGTCTGTCTGTCTGCCTTTTTGTTTGTCTGTCTGTGGACAACTATGTGTCCTTATAACTTGAGAACGGCTGAGTGGATCAACGTAAAATTTGATACAGATATCCATCAGAGGCACGACACTAATCATTGATGTAACTCTTCTCCGTACCTCTCATAAAAGGGGCCCAACCCCCTTAAAATACATGCTGAAATAGGCGTAGAAGGGTGAGACAAAGCTCATTTTCAGCCACTCAATGTGAGAAACGAAACTCTGGGGCCCTAACGGGACCCCGAAAATTACATTTTAAGGCCCTAAAACCAACAGTTTTTGAGATATTCCAAGAAAACTAATTTCACTTAATACATTAATGAAAGAATGCATGCCGGTAACCATGGCAACTGAATCTCAGAGGTCAATCTATTTCTGAAAGACGCAAGGCAATTCCATTTATTACATTACTGTGAAGGTTTGCAAACGGCTATAAGGTTATAACGGATCCAAATTAAGCTGAAATATTCATCAACACATACAATGCGCTTAAGGGGTGAAGGGGTACTCTAGATTTTTTCACGCTATTTATACGTGCGGGTATGGTCTATTATATCCCTTCTCTATTATATAAAATGAATGTTTGTCTGTTTTTTTTTTCTGAATTTCCACGGAAATTTGCGATATTTGCCCGTTTCATATTGTTTTGTCACAGGTGCACGCAAAAATAAAATTTTTGTCTGTCTGTCTGTTTGTGGACAAATTTTTGTGTTCTTATAACTCGAGAACGGCTGGGTGGATTAACGTAAAATTTGATACAGATATCTATCAGAGGCACGACACTAATCATTGATGTAACTCTTCTCCGTGCCTCTCATAACAGGGGCCTACCCCCTTAAAATACATGCTGAAATAAGCGTAGAAGGGTGAGACAAAGCTCATTTTCAGTCCCTCAATGTGAGAAACGAAACTCGGGGGCCCTAAAAGTACCCCAAGAACCACTTTCTAAGGCCCTAAACCAAACAGTTTTTGAGATATTCTCAGAAAACTAATTTCACTTAATAAATTAATGAAAGAATGCTTGCCGGTAACAATCGCAACAGAATCTCAAAGGTCCATCTATTTCTGTAAGACGCAATGCATTTCCATTTATTACATTACTATGAAGGTTTGAAAACGGCTATAAGGTTATAACGGATCCAAATTAATCTGAAATATTCATCAATATCAATACATATAATGCGCTTAAGGAGTCAAGGGGTTCTCTAGAATTTATTAACGCGATTTACACGTGTGGGCATGGTACGGAAGGTCTATTATATTCCTATCCCTATATTGTTATAATATTATTATTATTCTTTTAATTATTATCATTATTATGGCGTACAACGACGGGACAAAGCTCATTTTCAACCCCTTGGTGTCAGAAACAAAACTCGGGGCCCCTAAAGAGCCGTAAAGGGTCCCCAAAATCTATATTTTAAGGCTCTAAAACCAACAGTTTCTTAGATATTCCCAGAAAACTAATTTCATTTAATAAACTAATGAAGGAATGCAAGCCACTAATCATGACAACAGTATCTCAAGAGGTGACATCCAACTTTCCATCTATTTCTGAAAGAAGTAATGTCACTCCATTTATTACATTTCTGTGAAAGTTTGCAAATGGCTCTAAGGTTATCACGGAACCAACTAAAACTGTAAAATTCAACAATGCGCTAGAGGGGTTCAAGGAGTACCCTAGATTGTTTTCACACGACTTACACGTGCGATATGTCATACAGAAGGTCTATTATATCTCCAAACAGCAACATCATTTTCAAAAAGTCCTGATTTGAAATAGTAGACAATTTTTTGCTGATTTTAGGAATTTGGGCCATTTGAGGCTATAAAACCTAAATTTTCATGCACTACAAGCCTTTATAATTTATAAAAGGGGTCTTCCTGTTGTTGGGCACTTGACACAACGGTTAGGGTATTGCGATTTGTCTACGAGGTTTTCAATTTTATTTTCACGTCAGGAAGAACACGTTAGGTAAATTTAGTTTGAGAGCACATTTTAACTAATAATTTTTCTTTGTCAACAAACAGGTTCCAAGACCCTAACCATTGCAACAGTAGCTCAATTGATAACGTCTGGCTATTAATACCCAAGACCGTTCGAAGAATGGGTACTTCTGCTAGTCCCTATATAAAAATGAAAGTTTGTCTGTTTTTTCTGAATTTCTACGGAAATTTGCGTTATTAACTCGTTTCAGACTGTTTTATGACGGAAAATTTTTGTCTGTTTGTTTGTTTGTTTGTTTGTCTATGGACAACTTTGTTCCCTTATAACTCGTGAACGGCTGGGTGGATCAACGTAAAATTTGGTACAGATATCCATCAGAGGCACGACACCAATCATGGATGTAACTCTTCTCCATACCTCTCATAAAAGGGGGCCTACCCCCTTAAAATACATGCTGAAATAGGCGTAGAAGGGCGAGATTTTGCCCATTAACGAACTCGACCGAGATTTTAAAGGGGTATACATTATGTATAAATTTGAAAGTGATTGGTGCAAAATTGCGGTAGTCATCGTGTCCACAAAAAAGTGATATACATAGATACATACATGCATAAATTATGTATACACTTTTTAACTGATGGTGTTTTGGGGTCTGGGGATATGAAACGCGAAGATATGTCGAAATTTCCCGGTAGCAATAGGTAGCTTTCTAATGAAATCTACCTAAAACAACAACATTCTCTTGCATATAGGCAATTTATTTTGAAATTAGCCAGAGTACAATATGTAGATAATAATATTTTTCGCGATTGAACAAAATAACTACCAGCAGTGATTTCTGCCAATTGAGTTTAATAAATGAAATTCATTTAAAATATAAAATTAACAGCAATACTTAGTTATTGTTGCTTAAATGGGCAGAACAGCGAGGTCATCTGTCCCATAAAAATGAACTGCAATCACAAGTCGTTCACATGGCCAGGCAGCTAAGGTTTGTTTTTCTCTGCGAAATTATCATCCCCACCAAATACAGCAATGTGTATGTTGGTAGGGGAGGATGGATCCTGTCTCGCGAAGCGCTCGTATCAGATGTAAGGTGGGATCGCGACGTCCTGTTGGCCATTGTTACGCTCTGCTGCCATGGCGGTGAGAACATAACGGGAGGTCCACCCGTTACTGACATACTTGGCACCGCAAGTGCGTGTACACACAAACATCTTTCTTTTTTTTTTATCAAAACGAATATGATTCGAAATAACCCTTCCAATTATGTTGTACTACTCTTTGAGTGATTTTTAAGGAAAACATTTGTGAGGCATGCCTATTTTTTTAACTTTTTATATTGTTTATAAATACATTTCAAAAGAGTAAAAATAGTGCAAAATATGAATCAGTTCAGCAAAACCATGAAATTTATTTCGCCGGTAAGCAGGCGGAAACCCTCAATCTCTTCAATACTGTCTTCAAATTCACTGTAATCACTGTCTGATTTGTCAAAATATTTTCAATTCGTAGCCATATATTTATTCTTACGAGCACCACCATTTCACTGTTTATATCGTACAAGAGCTAATACTATGAAACTCAAGTATTAATCTAACCAAGGAAAGGAAGAAAGCTTTTAGTTTTACGTGACCGTTAATCATGCGATCATGAGCCACGGGACCTACTTTTTACGTGGAATCCGAACCACAGGACATGGCATTTCACTTCGAAAATCTCACATGCATTGACCGGGAATTGAACCCGGTCCGCCTTGGTGAGAGGCCAACAGCTAGACCGCTGCGCCACCACGCCCGAATTTATCTAACCAATCCTGGAAAAAGTAGATGATACAGTATTATTCATGTCGTCTTTTCCGGTTCCAAGTGAGTTCGTTAGTGTTGTGTACTGCAGTGTTTCCCAAACCGTTTTGTGTGTGTACTACTTTAAGAGATGAGAATCTCTCGCGTACCACCTAATAGTTGGGAGATACAGTAACTATAACCCCACCACCACCACTACGTAGCAGACGAAAAGATGGATTCTAAATTGTGTTTGTTAGAGTTAGACTGTTGGAGTTAAAGTTCAAATAATAAAAAGTGTGCCCAGTTGTTTTATTATCTATTACAATAAGTATCCAATTCAAACATTCAGAAATTACACTGTACAAATGATATTAATAAAAGAACTCGTAATAATTTAAACAAAAACCAAAGTTCAACTAACAACTTCAATGTGAAGGGTGAGCTTGAAGATTAGAAGCCAACTTAGGAATGTGTGGTTTAAGATTGCTGAGTCTGAAACGAAGATCGTTTTCCTCTGTAAGGAGCCTATTCCGGTATGTATTCTTGTGATAAGCAAGTGAAGAGAATGCAGTCTCATACAAGCACGAAGTAGTGAAAGGCAGTAAAAATCTACCTGCTTTGTCAGCTATGTCTGCATAGTCTGCACGCTTCTCAACCCAAAAGTGCACAAATACCATTTTTGAAAAAGTTTGCCTTAGTTCCGAATCACAATTCAATTCATAAAACTGCTCCTTCTCTTTGGCCTTAAAGTCCTCCGGCAACGTATATTTGTGTTTATATTTTTAAATTTTATATTTTATATTTTTATATTTTTCGTAACGTATCTAATATTTTGTATATTTTTCGGAACATCACTGCGTACCACTGCAACAGTACGAGCGTAGCACAGTTTGGGAAACGCTGGTCTACTGTATACTTCTCTGCCACCTACCGTAATTAAATGTAAACTTATGATAGGCTGCGGTATATGTCTCGCTAGGCGAATTCAGTACATTAGCGCGGAATATTCCGGAAAAGACATGGCAAGAGTTAATATATACAATAGAGATAATTCAGTCAATGGTTGGTGTACCGCACTCCAAATACGTCGAGGTTTCAGATCTTCTTGGGAAGAACGGAAGTTCACATGGTTACCTATGTGAGCGATGATGATGATGATAATCGTTGTTTTAATGGGCCTTTCATCTAGGTTATCAGCCCCAAATGGGTTAGGTGATCGTGAAAACAAAATGTTAACTACTGTATAAATAAAACTAACTACTGACTTACAGATTAGAAGAGGAGGTGAAATAAACAAAAAAGAAGAAAGGAAATGCCCTCAACCCTCGAAGAATGAGAATTAAGGGACTTACAAGAAAGGAGAGCCACGAAGGGCAGATAGGAAAGGGAAAGAGGATAATAATAATAATGTAATTAGTTTTACGTCCCTTTTAACTACTGTCACTTTGAGAGACTTGGGGTGACGGAATTTTGCCCCGAAGGAGATCTTTAACGTGCCAGTAAATCTACTGATACGGCTCCCTCGCATTTGCGTACCCTAAAATGCCAGCTGACTATGCCAGGATACGAACCTGCAATCTTGGGGACAGCAAGCGAGAACGTTACCGCTGAGCCACACAGCCAGTTGGAAAGAGAAGAGGGACCACCCTAAAGGCAATGGAGAAGAGAGAAAAACCGGAATCAGCTCAGGAATCCCTGGGGGTCACCAATTCACAAACTCACCAGTCGTGAGCCTTTGAGGGTGTAGCACTATCCAGGGTGCACCATAATTAGAATCAGGATATTTGGCTCTCAATGCTATACCATTGAGCTTTAACGGCATGGCAGAGTCAGAAACATCTATCCTCTCCCACTTGTCTCAATTCCCCCCCAGGGGCTCACATCTAGTGGGACCTAGGTTGGCGACCACGGGACCTCTGCTGAGTCCGGCATTGCTTACACTTACTTGTGCCGGGCTCCTCTGCGTCTTCTTTCCTGTCGACCTCTCTTGGTCAACTCTTGTTCTCTTCCGACCCCGACGGTATTAGGGTATCCGAGGCCTAGGGAGTCTTTCACTTTCCCGCCCTAATTGACCCTTGTCTTACCTTTCCTGATTCCCTCATTCTTCGAGGGGTCAGCCTTCTTTTTCTTTTCATGTTATCTCCTGCCTTCTGCTCAAGGCCCTCAAGGAACCCCACTACTTCTGGTGCACCCTGGATATTGGTACACCCTCAAGGGCTCACGGCTGGTGAGCTCGGGATTTGGCAACCCCTAGGGATTCCTGAGCTGGGTCTATTTCCCCCTTTTTCCAGTGCCTTTTGGGCGGTCCCTCTCCTCTTTCCCTTTTCTTTCTGCCTTCCGTGGCTCTCCTTCCTTCCAAGTCCCTCAATTCTCGTTCTTCGAGGGTTGAGGGCATTTCCTTTCCTCCTGTCTTTTATTTATATGCTTGTCCTTTATATTTCGCATGTCCTCTTCTAGTTTGTAAGTGAGTGGATAGTTTTAGTTGTGAGTTTCATTTTCATTATCACCGAAACCATTAGGGGCCGATAACCTAGATGTTAGGCCCCTTAAAACAACAATCATCATCATTATCATCATCATCATCATCATTGTCTTCATACCTCTTCATTTGTTACTCTATCTACCCATCTGATCTTCATGATTCTCCTGTAGCACTCTTTTCTTCTACGCCAACAATCCAAGTTTAACTTCCATAGATTTCCTTAGCTCCAGACAAAGGCTTTCAAAAATGCCATCTTTCGATGAATACATTTATTTGCTGGCACTGGTCAGAGCAACTTGCTTCAATCTAATTCATGGCTGTGTTTATAATCATTAGTGGCGCTGAGTAATGACATTCAGGGCACAGCTGGAGCTTGTGGGTGTTGTGGACACGTAGCCTATTGCTCGCAGGGTGAGTACTGCTGTAACTACCTCACGTTGAGTACACTTGTACCAGTCCGACTAACCTCTGGGCTGAGTACCTACTGTATATACAGCAAGCGAACAAACGGTACATTTTGGCATCGTCTTTATATGACACGAAAAAAACCACATTCTATTAAACTATGCGTAAGGTACACGGTGATCTGTCATTTGCTTTATTTAGAAGTCCGCGTTGATTTGTTGTTGATTCAATCAAGGGCTTTATGTTCGACGATGTCGAAAGGTAAATAATATATGTCAGAAAGCTGTATCATAATAAGGGTCATTATAACACTATTTTTCATTATGAAACAGTTTCTCCCACCAATCAGAGCTCAAGAAACAGTTGTGTGACCAATTAGGTAAGGATATCATCGCACGTGCTCTGAGTTCCACGGCCTCCTAATTTAAATTTCACTGCGTGACTAGTGTCATAGTGGAGTAATCGAGGAGGCCATGGTCAAATACAAGGTATTCACTGCGTCCCATGCGCTCTGTTCAGTACTTAAAACTGGCGAAATCTCGACAGATATTTATGAATAATTATGTTCGAACATATACTAGTTATAATTATCGTCAAACATAAACAGTCGTATGCAACTCGCCTATAATGGTGAGCAACGGTAATTAAGATACTCGTATGGAAATTATAAAACACGCATCGCTCGTTTTATAAACATACTCGTGTCTTAATTATTGCAATTACAGGCTCGTTGCATAATGTACTACTGCAACATCACGGGCATGTAACCCGTGTAGTTGGAAGTGTCTAGAATGTGTATAACCTGTGTAATTGTGGTGTCTGTAATAGTGTGTGCAATAGTAATTGAGATAAGAATTAATGGAGGCGGCCGTGGCCTTAAGTTAGGAACCACCCCGGCATTTGCCTGGAATAGAAATGGGGAAACCACAAAATACAATAAAATTCTAGTATGTCTGAGGGGGGAATCGAACCCACCTCTTTTAAATCTTGCCTCATGAGGCTGAGTGAACTCCGTTTCAGCCCTCAGATCAGAATTAAATTTCTTGGCAGAGCCGGGAATTGGACCCGGACAGCCAACAATGTTACGAGGGGGTCGATTTCTTGTTTCAGGTTAGAGCTACCACAAACTAGTTCAACATTCTGCTCGGCCTCTTTCCGGCTGGTAATATCATTTCACACTGCTGACTCATGCCATCTGGTGACATAGGCTAATATTAGAGAAATAATACAATCAACGCACTTATGGGACCAGTAGGCCGTCATCTACAACAGTGGGTCTCCATGGCAATGCATTATAGCCTATGAACGTGAGGTTGCTTTGGTTTAGCGGCTTCGGTGGCGTAGTCGGTAGCATGCTGAACTGCTATGCCCAAGATAGCGGGTTCAAACCCGGCCGAAGTCGTCGGATTTTTTAAGAGCGTTAAAAATCCTTCAGTATGCCTTCCTTCGGAGGGGAAGTAAAGCTGGCGGTTCCATGAAATAGATTTATGGCATGTTAAAGATCCTTTCACAGACTAAACTTGTGTAAAGCAAAATTTGTTAGGTTAGATTTCGTCAGAACGCTCTATCAAAGTTCCAACGTTCACCACTAGGTATCATTGATATCTGGTGGCGAAAGTTGGAACTACTTGAAATTGAACGGAACTTGTAGCTCGCCCTTTAGGGTGTCCGCTGGAAGCAGCTACAGACTCAGGCGAGCCGAACATGTCGGACACTCCCGGCACTGAAAGCCATACGATAAATAAATAAATAAATAAATAAATAAATGCTTTGGTTTGTGCCTATTTAAGGATAGGCTACTGTGTCAAAATCAGGAAGTTACAATACTTGGGCCATATAATGAGAGGAGACAGGTATCGTCTTCTACAAGAAATTATTCAAGGGAAGATGATGATGATGATGATGATAATTGTTGTTTTAAGGGGCCTAACATCTAGGTTACCGGCCCCTAATGATCTGGGTGATTGCGAGAATGAGAATGAAATGGAAACCAGAACGAAAATTATGTGAGACGGAAAATACGTACAAAGAGAAACTCAGATGGAAACAACTCACAATATGGTCTTACAGAAGGGAATTTAGAACGAAAAGATTCGCAAAAAGAATAGATTGAAAAAGACCCACAAAACGTAGGCTAGATTCAAAATACGTACAAAATGCAATGTAGCGCCGAAATACTTACAAAAAGCAACTGAAATTCAAAATACTTAAAAAATGCAAATGAGATCGAAAATACGTACAAAATGCAATTGAGGTTCAAAATACTTACAAAATGCAATTGAAATTGAAAATACACAATGCAATTCAGATTGAAATATCCCAGTTCCAATCCAAATTATTCACAAAGTGCAATTGAAATTCAAAATACTTACAAAATGCAATTGAAATTGAAGATGCTTACAAAATGTACGGTAGATACAAACGACTCATGTGGATTGACAATACTTACAAAATGCAATTTAGATTGAAAATACTTGAAAAAATGTAATTTAGATTCAAAATACCCACAAAATGCAATTGAGAATCAAAATATGTGCAAAATGCCCACCAAACAAAATCCAATTTAGATTCAAAATTCGTGCGAAATGCGGTTTTGGTTGAAAATACTTACAAAATGCAATTGAAATTCAAAATACTCACTAAAAGGCCCGGCCACCTGCATTGACACTTACTAAAAAGCAATTTAGATTGTCAATCTTTACAAAATGCAATTTAGGTTGAAAACAATCGCGAGATGTAATTTAGATCGAAAAAACTTACAAAATGCAACGTAGATTAAAAATGCCTTAAGAAATCGCTAAAAGGGAATTTAGATACACGGTGAACCAAGTAACAAAAACAGTGCGGGAATCTTAAAGAGAAAAGGAAATATAAGGAAAAGAGGAGAGGAGAGGAGAGGGGAGAGAGGAAAGGGTCTGTCCCAAAGGTAAGAGACAAAAGGGGAAAATGGACCCAGCTCAGGAATCCCTCGGGGTCGCCAACTCCCGAACTCACCAGCCGTGAGCCCCTGAGGGTGTAGCATTATCTAGGGTGCACCAGAAGTGGTGGGGCTACATACACCTTGCCTCCTTAAGGGCCTTGAGCACAAGGCAGGAGGTAAAAGGAAAAGAAAAAGAAGGCTGACCCCTCACAGAAGGAGGGTATCAGGAAAGATGAGACAAGGGCCATTTAAGGCGGGAAAGTGAAAGACTCTCTAGGCCTCGGATACCCTAATACCGTCGGGGTCGGAAAAGAACAAGAGTTGACCAAGGGAGGTCGACAGGAAAGAAGGCAGAGGGGAGCCCGGCACAAGTAAGTGGAAACAATGCCGGACTCAGCTGGGGTCCCATGGTCGCCAACCCACTTCCCACAAGATGTGAGCCCCTGGGAGAATTCAAGGGAAGGTTAAGGGCAGAAGGAGTCGAGGAAGAAGGATTTCTCCGTTGGACAACCTAATAAAATGGATGAAGTGTAGTTCCAGTGAACTTTTCCGTGCTGCTAGATCCAAAAACCGGGTTGCTGTGATGATCGCCAACCTTCTTAGAGGAGATGGCACATGAATAATAATAATAATAATAATGTTATTGGTTTTACGTCCCTTTTAACTACACTGGCTTTTAGAGACGCCGGGGTGCCGGAATTTTGCCCCGAAGGGGATCTTTAACGTGCCAGTAAATCTACTGACACGGCTCCCTCGCATTTGCGCACCCTCAAATGCCAGCTGACTGTGCCAGGTTTCGAACCTGCAACCTTGGGCTCAGCAAGCGAGAACGTTACCCCTGAGCCACGCAGCCAGACACATGAAGAAGAAGAAGAAGGATACTGTGTACTCTTGAGCATGTGAATTGTGTACTGTGCATCATCAGGCATAATTATTACTAAGCAATTTCTCGTTTTGGGGTAAGGCTAAGGCTAAGATTCTTGTAGGCTGGCTGCGTGGCTCGGCGGTAACGTTCTCACCTGCTGTTCCCAAGGTTGCAGGATCAAATCCTGGCGCAGTTCGTTGGCATTTGAGGGTGAACAAATGTGGGGGAGCCATGTCAGTAGATATATTGGGACGTTAAAGACCCCTTCGGGGCAAAATTCCGGCACACCGGCGTCTCTAAAAGCCGCGGTAGTTAAAAGGGACGTAAAACAAATAACTTCGCATCAAGATTCTTGTAACGTGTACAGGGTAATTTATTCTGAAGAGGATGATAGCCCTATGATGATAAATCCTAAGGAAAGAAAATTCATTAAAAAAAAGTAACATTGGTTCATTCAAGAAGACTTATTTCAGTATCTCAAAGCACTCTACATTTTATCAAATACAGAGACGAGATAACTTAAGAATATTAACCTATAATAATTTCCATCAGATATTAGAAAGCAGAGAAAAAACAAGATGTTCAGTAAAGAACATATAGCCCACTTTCTCCTAAATTCATGGGTATAGTTATAACTCTTTGTCCTTTTCAAGGAGTATAATTAAATGTTGGTTGTAGTACCTTGTCGAAATACAACGTGCTATACGGATATTATACGTTGATTGATTGAATCCTCACCTGAATTTTATATACACACTAATACAGCCACATGTTATCAGACAAAATTCAACACTCACCCGAGTACACGAGGCTAAATGACCATGATATCCATGCATCTCAAATGAAACAACAAAAACAACAACAGCTTTCTACCGAAACACTTCCTCGTATAAAAGTACACACACTAGTAAGCCAACAGACATCACAGTGACACTGGTTTTCAGACAACTTCTACTCACACCCAAGTACACGGGGCTAGAAGATCACGATGCCGCAAAACCTCTAAAGAATCAACAACAAAAACAACAACAACAATAGACTCTACCGCGGATCAAGGACAATGAATAATCGACGTAGTCGAGTGTTGAAATATGTGGTGTTATAAGTATAGGCTATATAGACTATAATATTTTCGATCGCGAATACACAATATATATGCTTAAAATTATAACGTGTGAGTAGTAATAAATCAATAAATAATAAAAAATATACGAAGTAAAAAAATTTGAACCTGATGGGATTTGAATCAGAAACCTCCAAGGTACGAGTTAGAGACGCTACCATTGCGCGAAAATCACTCAATGCTATCATTGCGTTAATACCAGGTTTAGTATAACTGCCTAGAATATTTTGTCTTGCAAAATTTGGTAGAGATCGAATGATTAGGTTAGTCGTAATTGGATTTAAGTTCAGAACATTTGTGTGGGCGCCATTTCTTTTTTGTTATAATGGCGGCAATATACAACATGACACTGAGTTGTCCCTTGCTAGTGCTACCTGTGAACCAAAGGTGGTTCGATTTGGTTTCGTTGTGTTTGAATTGATAGGGGGATCAATTTGCACACATACACGGCCGCCATCTTCAAACTATTGTGCTGATGACCTTGTAGTATGGTAAAAAAGACGTTTCCCATATGAAGGTATGTTGTTGAAAAATTTGGTAGAGATCAGATGATTATGTTACGCGTAATTTGATTTAAGCTTTGAACATTTCTGTGGCCACCATTAGCCACCATTACGCTTCCGTCAAGATGGCGGCGATATAAAACATGACACTGAGGTGCCCTTTGCTAGTGCTACCACTGTACCAAATTTCGTTCAATTCGGTTTCACCGTGTTTGAATTGATAGGTGGGGACATGCAGGGTACACACTCACATACACACTCACACACACACACACACAGACACACAATTTTTTGGCCCTGTGTAGATCTCGTAAGACTACTTTCATTTTGTTGCAAACATCGAAATTAGGCCAAAATTGGAAACCATTGAGAATAAATATTAAAAATAAGTAACTTGGTGGGGATAATTTTCTTGGAGGCTTCTGTATTGTAAATAGCTTAACATTCTAAAGTTTTCTATTCTCCGAGTGTGATACATTTGGAGATCACTTGGTTGAAAAATAACTGAGATAAGTGTTTATGAATGAACCACTGCAGGGGTACTTTATTTCTGAATTTCCTTTTGTTATGTAGGAATTTTCTAGATGTTATGATCACAAAATATCATCATATGGTTATCATCCAGTTCAGAATAAGTTATTTACTGCATGTTACTAGAGCCTTACCAGAACAAGAAAAGGCTTAGTATAATGATGCCTTATAATGTATACAATTCACACTTTCAAGAGTACATAGTGTACTTAAAACGGTTTCGGAGTTGTGTATTTCAACACGCCAAAGCCAGGAATAAAACAGTACATTTAAGTTATGTCTCTGCCCGTAAACAAAACAGGACAACGTGGCTGACATTGTGAGTCCACAGTTGTTATATTTCATCCACCTCGTGAGGTAGTGACTAGTGTTCTTAGCAGTGGTACGGGTTCAATTCCCGGCTCTGCCAAGAAATATAATTATGGTCTGAGGGTTGTAACGGGGTACATTCAGCCTCGCGAGGCACAGGTGAGAAAAGGTGGGTTCGTTTCCTATGTCAGTCATCCTGGAAGTGGTTTTTTTCATGGTTTCATCACTTCTACTCCAGGCGAATGCCGGGATGGTGCCTGTATTAAGGCCACGCCCGCCTCCTACCTAAATACTAGCTTCGATTACAAACGCATACTCTAATACAGGGGTTCTCAGCCTCTTAGACACTGCGACCCCCTTTTTAGGCTGAGTATTTTCAAGTGATCAGTCAGTAAAACTAACTTTCAACAATGTTTGTGCCGACAAATTTTGGATAAGTATTAGAAAGGAAAACCCAGAACTGTCCACAACAGTGTTAAAAACTATGATGCCATTTTCTACATCTTACAACTGTGAACAATAATTCTCCATAATGGTGAATTTATAAACCAAATCGAGAAATCGTTTGACACTGGAAAATGACATTGTTTAGTGCGTTACAAAAATCATTCCAAACATTCAAAAATTGGTTAATTATAAACAAGCTCAAGTTTCTCATTAATAGTATAAACGATACGTAAAAGTTAGGCCTAAGTGCAATGTGAGTGTATTCTTTTTTAATAAAAAAACTACAGCAAGAAATAGTTATTTTAAACTCTTTCTCCGTATCTCGCGACCCCCCAAAACACATCCTGCGACCCTCTGGTGTATTCCATGGAATACACTGTAAGACAGAGTGAGTTTTTGCTGCTCTTTGCTTTATTTCATTCCTTCCTTTTACGCAAACATCAACAGTGATTTCCTGGTTTTTCTTTGATTATGCACTTTGCTTATATTACCTGTAAGTCTGTTCTAGATATATATATATATATATATATATATATATATATATATATATATATATATATCTTCCATGATCAACCTAGCGTCATCTAGCAGCGAATCTCTGAAGTTCCTCAATTTTTCCATGTACAAGAGGACTTCCTTACCAATCTAGCCATCAGATCTCGTCGCTATCGCCAGCTATCAATCATCTCCGTGATCAAGAGGCCTTCGTCTACATTCCCGTCCACCAGGCTTCACTAGTGACGCCTGCTATCAACTCTTTGAAGACCATTTCATCAAGATACTTAATTTTTGTAATGTTTGTCATTCTTATGTATATTCCTTTGTCTCCTACCCCCACTCTTTTTCCTTCCTTGGTCCCTCCGCGCTTCGTTGAGCTGGTCTCACTTGTGCTTCAGTCGTCAAGACCTCCAGTTGGAGCCTAACTAGGGCTCGTCTCCTCTCCTCGAGGGACAAACTTTTGAATCGGACGCCATGTCCAGATCTTAACTAACGGTCGCCTAGATCGCCTACCACAGAAATGAGCTAAGTACAATGTTCTTCATATCTTAATCGCTTTTAATTAGCTATACGCTTTTAATACCGTTCTATAGACAGTGAGAAGTTGCTAAATGCTCTGCAATTGCAATCTTCGCGGGATTTTCGATGTCAGGCTTTGTCTATCTAAGACAGCTAATCTTGTAAAACGAAGCAGCATTTTTTGTGCATGTTAACTGAGAATGAGCTCTCACACCGTGGGATTCTTATTAAACTAAATACTGTCTATAGAAAAATTAGCTACGCCAAACAATTCACCCACAAGCTAAACCTTCTAGTGTTTTCCACTCACATATGGGAATACTTTTTCTAACCAAGGAATTTTCTTTATGAACAGCTAATCAACACCTAATTTGTCTTCCTTTGTGGGAATTCGTCCGCTGCATTCAACTATAACCTACAAATTTTTCAACGCAATAGACTCTCTCAAACCAAAATGCAACTAGTTATTTTACACCACCGCAATAACTTTCCTTTCTATAAACTTTCTGTGCTACAATAGTGAACTTTTCAACCACATGAATAGACTATAGTGAAACCAGTGCTCCTTCAACTTCTCATCCGCGCCGCGCTCGTCCAAGAAAAATAAATAAGGCCAAGAACTTTCTCCACAAAGTTCCTATTTCCTCTTCCTCAACCACTCTTTACTAACAAATTAGGTTAATCCTTAAATTTATGTCTTTTTCAATGAGGCCTCGCCAAACCATAGGCGCCCTCCCAACTTTTCTCCATTTATAACTTATTTACTCTGTTTAAATATCAGCAGTTAGAAACTGCATATTAATCTATTTTCTTTTCTTGCTAGTACAGGAAATGTTTATGTTCTAAGTACTCAACTTTTCATTAATCTAGTTGATCCAGGTTTCACGAAAGGGTAACTTGCCCTATTTTTCCTCGTGATCCTGTTTAAACTTAGAAGTTCTGGAAACTTCTTCTTAATATTTCTCTTCAGGTTTCACAATAAGTGACCTGCCCTATTTGTATAAATTATAATAGTAATTTCTGCATCAATATAAGAAGTTATAGAAACGCCTATTTAATTTCTCTCTCCTTTTTTTGTTGTTATAATTTCGAAGCTGTTATTTGTTCATACTTTTAAGATGCCCATATAGGAATTATTCAAGTACACACATTGTACCTGATCTATGGTTTAACTTTGATTACGTTAATTATCTTTAAATTTTCAATTTGTTAATCTTAGCACCATTTTAAAATCTTATGCAGATTTTAGTGCTTATAAAAGGTTCCAAACCAAAAAATTTTCAATTGCCTAGTGCAAACTTTAAATAATTTAGGAGGTCTGACACCTCAATGGTTTAAAAAATCAAATTATACATTTGTTAAATTGATCATATTCGACGCATTGTTAACTAAATCAAACTATATCCTTTTGCTTCATCATTTTCTATAAAATAACTATTAGGCAAGGTCCTGTCTTCCCCGACTCTTCCTATAGGTTTACATTTAAAAAACTCACAAATCAAATTAATAACGGTTCCACTATTTGTTGCATTTGAGCAAGAACTATTAGTCACAAACTTATTAAAGCCTCTCTTTGCTTTGATAGCTAATTCTAACTAGCCAGTAAGGCAAGTATAGCTCGCTCCGCCAGCTTCCTGCTTGTTGAGTTTTTCTCTACAACTTATGGTTGGTTTTCCAAATTTAAGTTTTTCTCATTGTCTAAACTTTTAGTCGGCGCATGCTAGGTAAAAGCTTAGCCATTCTTAAATGCAACTATTGGTGCTCTTACCAAAATTATTTCCAAGGGTATAATTGCCTCATTGCTACTCTTCCTGGAGACATTCGGTCGCTCCTTAGAAATTCTACAATTTCAAGAACTAAAACATCACGGCTAATTCAAATTGTTTGCATTCTTCAAAATATTTGTTTAAAACAAACTCCTTTGAAGGGATACATAGTAAACTTATCATGTCTTTCTTTGCCAGACCACCACCCTTCCACATAGTAGCCGAATCTTGGCTTGGAAGGGAAGGTACTATCAAATCTCGCCGGCAAATAGCCCAAGCTCCAGCCACATTTCCCGTTAGCTACGGCCAGGTCCATACCTACTTTAGGTGTTTCACGGGCTTTGCGGTGACACTCGTCTCTAAACATTGTCTTTGTTTGGTGTTGGACTCTCGTCCTATTATCCACACTTGTTCCTTAGTCCGAAATCCACTTCCCTTAACTTCTCTCTTCATCTTCCCTTGTGGGTAAGGTTAATTCCTTGCAAAGACCTACCCAAAATTTGGTCCCAGAAACCCGGGAGAGTCCATTTGTCAATATTTTGCAAATTATTAATATCTACTTTGAATTTTTCAGCTATAACTTCGCTGTGCAAAGCTGGTGAGGTGGAAAGAGGTTGCTTCTGTCTCCTTTGGTGCATTTCTCCCTTTCAACTTGTTTGCTGCTGCCAGTCTGACAGCATTTCCAAGGTTCCACAGTTTCGTAAGTTATACTTCAATTAACCTATTTCACCATGCCTTCCACAGATAAAGATAAGGACGGCAATGATGAAAAACATACTTCCAAACGAGCTTCTTATAAAGGGCAAATTACCAGATTTAGAAAATACATCATGGAGCTACATCCTTCAGAAGCTCAACTAGATTTGTTAAAACATCGCGTAAAAGATTATGAACGTTCTTATGAGAATTATTGCAACATTCAAACTGAAATCGAAACTTGCATGCTCAATCAAACTGATGATCGAGCAGAAGTAGAAAACCAATACTACGAAGGCATTGGCTCTGCCTTTAAAATAATACACCAACTCGAAGAAGAACAGAAAAAAGACGGTTCTGTTCTCGGTTCACTTCACGAACAACAAACCTCTTCTCGTGAGGGCACTCACAAGCCCAAACCAATTCTACCTAAGATTAATTCACCCCACTTCTCTGGAGACGAAACTACTTGGGATTCTTTCTATGAACTATTTTGCTCTCTTGTTCATGACAATGAAGACATTCAAGTCATTTACAAATTTCATTATTTGCGATCTATTCTCCGCGGTCAAGCCCAACAGTTAGTTGAGGCGCTCCCATTAAGTGCTGAAAACTACCCCATTGCCTTTAACCTGTTGAAAGAAAGATACGGTAATTTACGGCTACGTATTCAACGCCACATGAAGGCTCTATTCAATTTGCCTGCGTCACAGCACAATGACGTCACTAGTCTGCGTACCCTCATTGATACAACACAACTTCACGTTAAAGCTCTATCCCAATTAGATCAACCCACTGAACACTGGGACACTTTCCTAATACATTTCGTTGTTTCTAAGTCGATGTTGCTACCCTCAAGGCTTGGGAAATGGAACTTTCCAAAGACGACGATTACTCGTACGAGCATTTAGTCACCTTTATAAATGCTAGATGACAACTCCTAACTGCCTTAGCTAATCAAAGTGAACCCTCTTCTCCTAGCTCTAAACTTGAATTACTGTCCCTCAAATCTAAAACCGAACACATAGCGTCTAGTACCCAAAAACCCGGGTCCAGCTCGTCTAAACTAAAGTCAAACGCCACTGGTTACCCAACTAGGTCTAGTGAACGCCGTATTGCTAGTTCTCTTGCTTTAAACACTCAGAGCGAACCCCGTAAAAGTTTAAATGAACCATTAAAGTGCATACTTTGCAAAGATTTCCACGCTTTATATCTATACAAATCGTTTTAAGAACTGTCAGTCGACGACAGAAGAAAATTAGTTTTGCAGAATAAACATTGCTTTAACTGCCTATTGCCCAAGCATTCTGCTTCTAATTGTAAGTCTTCAAGACTTTGTTACCACTGTGAAAAATCACACCTCACTTTACTGCATCGTCATGATCAATTGAGGTCATCAGCAGCATCTACTTCTCAGAAGAATGATAATACTGGCACTCCTAATGCTTCATCTTTCATTCAGAACGCTAAATCCTTGCACAGTCCACCGTCCACTGTCCAAATTGAAGTCCAGGACAAATTCGGCAACTGGGTCAGTGCACGCGGTTTTCTTGATTCAGCGGCAACTCATGATTCTGTGTCCAATTCTTTGATTAGAAAATTAGGCCTACCTGTAAATCCTACTTCTATCAATGTATCAGGCATTAATAGCTTAAAGTCGCAAGCTTTACAGTTTTCAAAGCTAACTATAAGAGACACTTGTCACAGTAATAACTTTCTCAAACTCAATTGTCTCATTCTCAACAGCATAGGAGAAGACACTCCAAGTCACTCTGTCGATATTTCAGGTTTAAACATTCCCTCGCATTTAAGGTTAGCCGATCCTCTGTTCAATGTACAAGGCCCCATTGACATACTCTTTAGTGCCAATGTTTTCTGGAATTGCCTTCGTAAACAGGTTCGTAAGTTATCTTCAAACGTGGTTGCCAGAGACACTAATTTTGGATGGATCGTTACTGGTCAACTTCCTCATTATTCTCCCCAATCCGTATCTCAATGTTATTTCGCTAATACTGATTTGGAACAGTTCTGGAGGCTGGAAAGCGTTGATTCTCCTAACGTAACCTCTTCAGAAAACGAATTCTGTGAGCAACTTTTCTTGAACACTACCACTCGTTCTCCTGAAGGCCGGTTCATTGTTCAGATGCCAAGATTACTTAATCCCCCTAAACGTATGAATTCTCAACCTAAAGCTCGAAATGCTCTCTTTGCTATCGAGAGCAAATTCAAGAAAGAACCTCTCGTTAAACAACAGTACTCTGACTTCATGGATGAGTATGAAAGCTTAGATCATATGGAAGTTGTCAGCAAATCTGACGACGAATTGCACCCCCCCAATTGAAACTGTTTTCTTAAATCATCATCCCGTGTGGAAAAACCCTCTTGTAAAGGATAAAATCTGAGTCGTTTTCAATGGTTCATCACCTGACGTTAATGGCAACAGTCTTAACGATACTCTTTACTCTGGTCCCGCTATTCAGTCAGATTTATCTGCTATACTCTTAAATTTTCGATTATTTCCCATAGCTGTTATAGCGGACATCAAACAGATGTACCGTCAGGTTTTAATTCAGCCTGAACAACAAGATCTCCAAAGAATTTTGTGGCACGATGAAATCAGCAAGCCCATTAAAATATTTCGCTTAAAGACGGCCACTTATGGCTTAAAACCTTCCGCTTTCCTTGCTATCCGATCCCTTCATCTGTTAGCCTCTCAAGATTGTCATTTATTTGATTCTAAAGCTTCTGAAGCCCTAACTACATCTTTTTATGTAGACGATTATCTCCAGTCATTCCCGACCCTTGAGGAAGCTTCTTTCGTGTCACTAGAAATTCAGGCATTGTTAAAGAATGGAGGATTCCCACTTCATAAGTGGAATTCCAACTCCCACGAGTTTCTTGCCCAGTTTCCCATAGAAGATGTAGACCCATCTTCCGTCAAAATCAGCGGAGATTCTGAATCCATAAAAACTCTTGGAGTTCACTGGTGCACTCGCACTGATACTCTCATCTACAAAGTCTCGCTTTCCGAAGAGCTCCCCAACAAAAAAAAAAGACAAATTCTCTCTGAAATTGCAAAAATTTTTGATCCGCTTCAATTCCTTGCTCCGGTTATTGCTATAGCCAAGCTTTTCATGCAAGAGCTATGGTCACTCAAATGTGAATGGGACGAAACTGTTCCCCTTTCTTTTCTTAATAGATGGCTGTTTTCGTAGCAGTTTACTTGATCTTTCTCTTATTGAAATTCCAAGAAATTTAATTAATGCTCCTGCTAACACATCTTTTTTTCTTCATGTGTTTGCCGACAGTTCCGAAAAAGCTTACTAAACGTCATCTAAGAAAGGGTTTAGGTAGTCGCATTCTGACTTATGAAGAATTTAATTCGCTGTCTATTCTGATTGAAGGTGTTGTTAATTCTCGCCCTTTAACTCCGCTTTCCAATGACCCTGATGACCTGCTTCCACTCACACCTGGTCACTTCCTTATAGGCACTTCTCTTTCTGTCCCTCCCCCCCTTCCCAACTCTTACAGAGATTCTAATTTAAATATTGTTTGGCGTAAACTGGAAGCCCTCCGTAATTCATTCTGGAAGAGGTGGAATTTGGAATACTTAACTTTCTTGCAACGGAGACAGACGTGGTTTCTTTCTAATCCCGACATCAAAGTGGGGGACCTTGTCCTGGTCAGAGATGATTCCCCTCCCTTGGTCTGGATCTCCGGTAGAGTGGCCGAGTATTATCCGGGAAGGGATGAGAGAGTTAGGGTAGCCAAGATCTTGACCACTAATGGGCATATTACAAGACCACTGTCTTTAATTTCCCCCTACCTTTAAATCTGTAACATTGTATTTCCTGTTCTCTGTTGGTGTTTTTCCCTCCCAGCTTGGTGTATTCCTTGGAATACACGGTAAGACAGAGTGAGCTTTTGCTGGTATTTGCTTTATTTCATTCCTTCCTTTTACGCAAACACCAACAGTGATTTCCTGGTTTTTCTTCGTTTATGCACTTTGCTTATATTACCCGTAAGTCTGTTCTAGATATATATCTTCCATGATCAACCTAGCGTCATCTAGCAGCGAATCTCTGAAGTTCCTCAATTTTTCCATGTACAAGAGGACTTCCTTACCAATCTAGCCATCAGATCTCGTCGCTATAGCCAGCTATCATCTCCGTGATCAAAAGGCCTTCGTCTACATTCCCGTCCACCAGGCTTCGCTAGTGACGCCTGCTATCAACCCTTTGAAGACCATTTCATCAAGATACTTAATTTTTGTAATGTTTGTCATTCCTATGTATATTCCATTGTCTCCTACCCCCACTCTTTTTCCTTCCTTGGTCCCTCCACGCTTCGTTGAGCAGGTCTCTCTTGTGCTTCAGTCGTCAAGACCTCCAGTTGGAGCCTAACTAGGGCTCGTCTCCTCTCCTCGAGGGACAAACTTTTGAATCGGACGCCATGTCCAGATCTTAACTAACGGTCGCCTAGATCGCCTACCACAGAAATGAGCTAAGTACAATGTTCTTCATATCTTAATCGCTTTTAATTAGCTATTCGCTTTTAATACCGTTCTATAGACAGTGAGAAGTTGCTAAATGCTCTGCAATTGCAATCTTCGCGGGATTTTCGATGTCAGGCTTTGTCTATCTAAGACAGCTAATCTTGTAAAACGAAGCAGCATTTTTTGTGCATGTTAACTGAGAATGAGCACTCACACCGTGGGATTCTTATTAAACTAAATACTGTCTATAGAAAAATTAGCTACGCCAAACAATTCACCCACAAGCAACCTTCTAGTGTTTTCCACTCACATATGGGAATACTTTTTCTAACCAAGGAATTTTCTTTATGAACAGCTAATCAACACCTAATTGGTCTTCCATTGTGGGAATTCGTCCGCTGCATTCAACTATAACCTACAAATTTTTCAACGCAATAGACTCTCTCAAGCCAAAATGCAACTAGTTATTTTACACCACCGCAATAACTTTCCTTTCTATAAACTTTCTGTGCTACAATAGTGAACTTTTCAACCACATGAATAGACTATAGTGAAACCAGTGCTCCTTCAACTTCTCATCCGCGCCGCGCTCGTCCAAGAAAAATAAATAAGGCCAAGAACTTTCTCCACTAAGTTCCTATTTCCTCTTCCTCAACCACTCTTTACTAACAAATTAGGTTAATCCTTAAATTTATGTCTTTTTCAATGAGGCCTCGCCAAACCATAGGCGCCCTCCCAACTTTTCTCCATTTATAACTTATTTACTCTGTTTAAATATCAGCAGTTAGAAACTGCATATTAATCTATTTTCTTTTCTTGCTAGTACAGGAATTGTTTATGTTCTAAGTACTCAACTTTTCATTAATCTAGTTGATCCAGGTTTCACGAAAGGGTAACTTGCCCTATTTTTCCTCGTGATCCTGTTTAAACTTAGAAGTTCTGGAAACTTCTTCTTAATATTTCTCTTCAGGTTTCACAATAAGTGACCTGCCCTATTTGTATAAATTATAATAGTAATTTCTGCATCAATATAAGAAGTTATAGAAACGTCTATTTAATTTCTCTCTCCTTTTTTTGTTGTTATAATTTCGAAGCTGTTATTTGTTCATACTTTTAAGATGCCCATATAGGAATTCTTAAAGTACACACATCGTACCTGATCTATGGTTTAACTTTGATTACGTTAATTATCTTTAAATTTTCAATTTGTTAATCTTAGCACCATTTTAAAATCTTATGCAGATTTTAGTGCTTATAAAAGGTTCCAAACCAAAAAATTTTCATTTGCCTAGTGCAAACTTTAAATAATTTAGGAGGTCTGACACCTCAGTGGTTTAAAAAATCAAATTATACATTTGTTAAATTGATCATATTCGACGCATTGTTAACTAAATCAAACTATATCCTTTTGCTTCATCATTTTCTATAAAATAACTATTAGGCAAGGTCCTGTCTTCCCCGACTCTTCCTATAGGTTTACATTTAAAAAACTCACAAATCAAATTAATAACGGTTCCACTATTTGTTGCATTTGAGCAAGAACTATTAGTCACAAACTTATTAAAGCGTCTCTTTGCTTTGATAGCTAATTCTAACTAGCCAGTAAGGCAAGTATAGCTCGCTCCGCCAGCTTCCTGCTTATTGAGGTTTTCTCTACAATTTATGGTTGGTTTTCCAAATTTAAGTTTTTCTCATTGTCTAAACTTTTAGTCGGCGCATGCTAGGTAAAATCTTAGCCATTCTTAAATGCAACTATTGGTGCTCTTACCAAAATTATTTCCAAGGGTATAATTGCCTCATTGCTACTCTTCCTGGAGACATTCGGTCGCTCCTTAGAAATTCTACAATTTCGAGAACTAAAACATCACGGCTAATTCAAATTGTTTGCATTCTTCAAAATATTTGTTTAAAACATACTCCTTTGAAGGGATACATAGTAAACTCGTCATTTCTTTCTTTGCCAGACCACCACCCTTCCACATAGTAGCCGAATCTTGGCTTGGAAGGGAAGGTACTATCAAATGTCGCCGGCAAATTGCCCAAGCTCCAGCCGCATTTCCCGTTAGCTACGGCCAGCTCCATACCTACTTTAGGTGTTTCACGGGCTTTGCGGTGACACTCGTCTCTAAACATTGTCTTTGTTTAATGTTGGACTCTCGTCCTATTATCCACACTTGTTCTTTAGTCCGAAACCCACTTCCCTTAACTTCTCTCTTCATCTTACCTTGTGGGTAAGGTTAATTCCTAGCAAAAACCTACCCACCCTCAAGGGGGTCGCGACCCTCTGGTTGAGAATCCCCGCTCTAATACAACAATCACAATGACACAGGTTATCAAGATATATTTCACAAACACCAGGTATGCGGGGCTTTATGACCACGATTCTCGTAATTGAATCATCATCAACAACAACAACCACAACAACAACAACGACGTTGTTTTATACCGTCTGTACTTGTAATGCATGCGTAGTGTGTGACGTCACATATTAGTTCTGCTAAGTACCACTGATGATGATAATAATAATACTGTTACGGGCTTTATGTCTCTTTAAACTACTGCGGATTTTATAGACGGGATTTTGGCATGTTACAAGATGTTTCTCTATTGGTTGGTTGGTTGGTTGGTTGGTTGGTTCTTAAGTTTAGGGGCTGCAACAACGCGGTCATGTAGCTCCGTGTACTTTGGGTGTGTGTAGAATCTGTCTGATAACCGGTGATAATTGTGATGACTGTATTAGTGTGTGTTATCTGTTTTTTAATTTAAGTACTGCAACTTAGAATTTTTCAAATAGTTCCTACTTTTGCCGCCAAGTGCCACCGTCAACGACTACTAGGCCAAGTTCAGAACTTAGCTACTAGACGCCACCGCAGTCGGCTCTTGGCAACGAACGTAGAAACCTAAGAGCGTTGTTTACATTAACCTATCCAATTTAGCTTCACACAGGTGCAATTAGTGGAAGGTTCTTTAACATGCCATAAATCTATGACATGGGACCGCCGGCTTTACTTCCCCTCCGAAGTAAGGCATACTGAGGGATTTTTAACGCTCTTAAAAAATCCGACGGCTTCGGCCGGGTTTGAGCCCGCTATCTTGGGCATAGAAACTCAGCATGCTACCGACTACGCCACCGCCTATGCTTCTCTATTATTGTCGAATAAGCCGCTAGTCATCTGTTTCTGTACAGGACCAATACAATAGATACCCAAGTCACTTGATAATGATAGGGTTGGCCACGTGCTTCCAGGCGCCTTTCAATTGTTTTGCCGATGGCCATTGGCTGTCGCTTTGTATTCAAACACACAAAATAACGATGTCCATGATTCCAAGGAAGTTTTTAACGCCTGGCTCCGCTGCTGTACGCCACACGAACACTCTTGCATGGTTAACTCGACTATGTAATCATAGTACAAGTACTTCTGCCATGTAGGGGCAGTTTTTATAATTGTTTAAATCAAAAGACTCATGTAGCCCTGTGTACTTGGGTGTGTGTAGAATTGGTCTGATAATCTCTGTCACTGTGATGTCTGTACTAGTGTGTGTATTTGTAATTGAGATAGGATTTGGGAAGAAAGCAGCATATGACAGTGTGCCTAGACAGGTGGTTTGGGATGTATTAAGAAAAAGAAGAGTTATCAGAGCAGAAGTCCAAATGTTAAAAGCTATGTACAAAAATTGTGTCAGTAGCGTGAAGACCAGTATAGGAGAAACAGAATGGTTTAAAGTGGAAACGGGTCTCCGACAGGGAAGTGTATTGTCCCCATTATTATTCATCATAGTCATGGATGAAATCCACAAGAATGTCAAACAGAGATTGGGACAAGAAGCATCAAAGGCCATGCTGTTTGCAGATGATATAGTTATATGGGGTGAGGATGAAAAGGATGTACAAAAACAACTAGATGTATGGAACCAAGAGATAGAGAAATTTGGGATGAAAGTAAGCACAGAGAAGAGCAAGACAATGGTAATGTCAAGAGGAAGGAAGGAAGGAAGGAAGGAAGAGGAAAGATAGAATTGAATGGCAAAATTCTAGAAGTCGTTAAAAGTTTCAAGTATTTGGGAAGTGCGATCACAGAAGATGGAAATATAACTGAGGAAATTGGAAAGAGAATACACGCGAACAGTTTTTACCAGAGTGTAAGGGGCATTGTGTGGAACAGAGATGTCCCAAAGAAATGCAAAAAAGTATTATATTCAACCTACTACAGACCCATACTAACATACGCAGCTGGAGCGTGGACTACTACAAAAAGAGAGGAGAGTAGAATACAAGCCGCAGAGATGAAATTCCTAAGAGGTATAGAGGGCAAGACCAGAAGAGATAGAGTTAGAAATGAAGAGATTAGAGAAAGGACAGGAATATTGAAGCTGCAGGACAGGATAGAAACAACAAAGTTAAAGTGGTATGGACATATGATGTGAATGGGAGAGGAGAGAGTACCAAAGAAAACTTTCTGTGAAAAGATGACAGGGAAGAGACCACGAGGTAGGCCCCGGAAGAGATGGGCAGATACAGTGTGGGAGTGTGTAGAAAAGAAGGGAGGAAAACCCGAAGATGTACTAAAATCAGGAGAGGAGTGGTGGAGAGACAGGCAACGATGGAGGTCCTTAATTCACAACCCGACCCAGGAAGCTGGAAACGGGAAATGAAGATGATGATGATTGGGAAGAAAGCAACCGTGGCCTTAACTTAGGTACCATCGAGTTATTTGCCTGGAATAGAAGTGGGAAACCACGGAAAACCACTGCCAGGATGGCTGAGGTAGGAATCGAAACCGCTTCTTCTCAGTTATGCTTCACGAGGCTGAGGGTACCCCGTTCCAGCCCTCAGACCAGAATTAAATGTATCGGCAGAGCATGGAATCGAACCCAGGGCTCCAAGGTGACAGCCAAGAATTCTCGCTACTACGCAGCGAGACGGATGGAAGAAATCTACAGCATAAGTAAAGTACTATTCTATAATTTCGACACAACATTCAAAATTGTTATTATGAACTAAAAATTTAAATAACGCAATTTAACTTAAGGCCAGCGTTCTTGGCCCTTCTGAAGGACGTGCAACTTTTGAACATTTTTTGTATTTTCATTTTTTTGTCGTGTAGCCTCCTGAGAGGCCGAGTGCAGGTCTTTCTAGTCGACGCCCGTGGGCGACCTGCGCGTCGGGATGAGAGATGGAATGGATGAAGATGAATGAAACTGGGCAAGGATGTGGAAGGAAGCGGCCGTGGCCTGTCAGAAGGTACTGTTCCAGCATTTGCCTGGTGTTGAAAATGGGAAACCACGGAAAACCATTTCGAGGACAGCCGACGGTGGGCTCGAACCCACGCGTCTACCGAGTCAGCAGAGGGCTTGGCCCCATGACCTAATGCTGCGCTTTAGCCAGCGTAGCCACTACTGTCGGTTGAACATTTAATAATTGAGTGGCATATCAGCCAAACTTTTTACGTTCAATTGCCCATTTTTCAATAATTATTTTTACCGTTGGTCATCAACCAACGTAACTATTGTGTAATCATACTGTTGAATTATACAGTACATTTGTTACAAGATTTCTCTGTGTTCAGTAACCCAAATCCTGACGTTATAATCCTTCATCTTGTCAAACTGGCAATCCTTGCCCAGTCATTTACTTCACATCTCTACTTCCCCAAGTGTTGTTCTCCAATACTCCAATCATCATTCAGGGCACAACAAGAAGCCATGGATGCTGTGAAAGGTCCTACTGACTGAGGAAAGTAATGGCGAACTACCTCACTCCTCACCTTGCTTAGTACGCCTCATTATAGTGATACCTTTGTCAGATACTACCCACAGTAGTTTTTTGAGGATCTGACCAGCCTCCGGGCTGACTATTTAACAGACAGGAGGACAGCATTTTACAGGGAATAAGATATTCTCCAACAGAGGGACTAAGAATATTCGTAACTAGCAGTAGTGCCCGGCTTCGCCCGGTGGATTTATTTGTTTTATGGATGATAATGAATACTACTACAGAAGTGGCACATGATACTTAAACTAACAGGAAAAAATATTTTAAAAATATAACTTTTTGTGGTGGTGGTGATGATTGTAGTGGGGGTGTTAAGTAGTACAGTATAATGGACGTAACATTCCGGGTCATTTTCCCGCAATGATAATAATGAATAGGGAAACGGCTATTTACTAACTACAGGACTGACACATGTATTTTACAAACGAATTTAAAATAAAATATTAGAAAGAGGAGTAAGTGAAATAAAAGACACTGCCTAGGGCCTATATCTCATTAGCTGTTAGAAATGTAGAGACCAATAGTGTCGTCGTTTGTCCCATAGCGCCGTAGGAAAATAATCAGAACACTTTGGAAAACTTTAGCTGTCCCGAGCTCCTGAGGTAGCAATAGTGTCATTTATCGCCACATAGCGCTGAAAGATAAGGTTCGGAATAAATGAAGGTAAATTTGAAAGCACCAACGCTTATTGCAGCTGATAACCTCAATGTACTGCACCAACACCATTGCACTTATACAGAGGCATAATATTTTCATGATGATAACTGTTTTAAGGGGCCTAAGAATTCTTTTTGCACTTATTACTCCCCGTGACTGCAATTTATAAGCAGCGCAAGATTTAACTATTTTCCCAATTTTGCACCAGAGCACTGGTAGGGGCGACGTGATGCAGCCCGAATTGCCAGTCAACAATAAACGTATTAAAATACTCCTACAGTTACACTTCTACGGACATGAATGGTTCTAGGGCCTTAATACGTGGTTTTCAAGTTTGTTTCGTCTGTTATTCTAAATGTAGGGAATGGAGAGCGTTGTCCAAAATATCAAGTGGACAGTGATACCAGCAGGGTTTCAAAGTGTATGTAAAATTTGGTGCAATTAGGAGTAACGGTGTAGATTTGAGATAAAGGGCCTAAATGCAGGGAATAGAGTGGACTGTTCAAAATTTAAAGTGGACAGTGTCACCCGCAGGTTTCCAAAGGGTATATATAAAAAATGTGGTTCAGATCGGTGAAACGGAGTAGATTTGTGCCAATGGACATAAATGCAGGGAATGGAAGGGTCTGTCCGAAATTTCAAGCAGACAGTGTTACTCATCGGGTTCCAAAGAGTATGTATGTACAATTTGGTTCAGTTCGATGAAAAGATGTGGATTTGTGCCAAAAGACCTAAATGCAGGGAATGGAGTGGTCTGTCCAAAATTTCATGCAGACAGTGTTACTCGCAGGATTCCAAAGGGTAAGTATACAAATTTTGGTTCAGATCGATGAAACGGTGTAGATTTGTGCCAAAGTGTCTAAAAGCAGGGAATGGAGTGGTCTGTCCGAAATTTCATGTAAACAGTGTTACTCGCATGGTTCGAAAGAGTAAGTATACAAATTTTGGTTCAGATCGGTGAAAAGGTGTAGATTTGTGCCAAAGGGCCTAAATGCAGGGAATGGACTGCTCTGTTATAAATTGCATGGAGACAGTGTTAGTCGCAGGGTTCCAAAGGAGAAGTATACACATTTTGGTTCAGTTTGGTGAAAAAGTGTAGATTTGTGCCAAAGGGCCTAAATGCCGTGAATGGAGTGGTCTGTCCGAAATTTAAAGTGGACAGTGTTACTCTAAGGGTTCCAAAGGGTTAGTATACACATTTTGGTTCAGATTGGTGAAACGGTGTACGTATCACTAACCATAACGCCAGCGCACGCGGATAAAGCTGTTCGGGAGCGCTTGTTCTTCCGACTTACTGAACAAAAATCAATCTTTAAGGCTACCTGAGCATCCTAAAGCTACATAGCCTAAACTATTCTTTTTGAATCTGGGTATCATATACAAAAGGAATTTTTCGAATCCGACGGTAGTTCCAGAGATTAGCGCGTAACAAAAAATCTTCAGGTTTATTATATTAGTATAGATATTTAAATTTTGGCTGGGCTAGCAATAACACACTATTTCTGATTTATTCACAAATATGAAAGAAGAACTTATGTGAATTTGGGCGTTGCCACGTAATTTTGTAAGGTTAGGGGACGGTGAACGGGGTGGCTCTGCATGCCGTTCCACTAATGTAAAGGGGCTCCTCCCCTTAAACAACAATAACTAACTCTCTGATGCAAAACATTGCCCATTCAAGACTATTGTTAGCTGCATTGCTGCTAGTAGCTTAGCAACATACATATTTGTGTTCGACCTCATAGACTGCCAAATCAGATCAAAAGTAAAATGGGACAGATTGTGAGAGTAAGTTATATTTGAGCCGAGCTGACCATCACCAACTATTGATGGAGGAGTTCGAAAAGTATTTGGAAAGAGGGACTTTTGTAGACTGCATATTATCAGCAGAAGGGTTATATCTGTATGCTCACAAAATTCTGTTAGCAGCCTGTAGCTCGTATTTCAACTCGCTGTTCAGCACATGCAACGAGCAATGTCCTATTGTTGTGCTCAAAGACCTTCAGTTTGAAGACCTGCACGCAATCATTGAGTTCATATATAGGGGTGAAGTATACATAGAACCTGAAAGGTCCAAATCATTTTTAGATGCAGCTGAATCCTTAGAAATCATAGGTATGACAGGAATGAAAGATTTGTTAGAAAGAGAAGGTTACTTAGAAGTCGAAGGAAGTGTTAAAAAATCACAATCTGAAAAGTCTGTTGAACAGGTAAAGGAATTACAAAATAACAATATACCGTTGGAAATATCACATTCTGTCAAAAAGAAATTGTCTCAAAGTGAATGTCATAACCAACGAAGACGTCTAGCTAGAGTAGTTACGTCACGTAGATCTACTATTTGCAGGATATCTCCAAGGATAAAGAGGCGGATACATCAAGTGAATCTGAAACAAAAGCTATCACTGAAGCAACTCGCATCAGAGCCGATGATTGTGGCACTCAAACACGAGTTGCAGAAGCAGCTCGAAAAATTCGACACCAAGGTTTCGTCCAGTCTGTCATCATTGACCAAGAGGAGAGCGTCGGAACCTTTACTAGTCGCTTTAAACCATGAGATCGAGGAGTCATTTCACCATCTGTTCCGGGCGACTGAGAAACAAATTCAAAATGAACTAATGTCAGAGCTTATTTCAGTGCCAAAAACAATACAGACGTCTACCTTAATCGCTCTAAATAGAGCCCTCCTGAAATTACAGAGAGCTGGGAGAAATGACATTCAGTGTCAGTACTTACAAACGAATGCGTCCGGACTGGATACAGTAAAACCTCATCAATATGTACGACAACTTAATAGTAATTTAGAAAATAATGATGATATTCATTCTTCGACACACATGATGCAAGGAGGTAACATCAATTCAAATACTAGGAATGAAGATGCTTGCAACCACGATATTTTCTTTTCTTCAAGATTACCACCGAGATTATCCACCCCTGAAGGATGCCCGGAGATATCTTGCGTAGATGATTGTCGTCCAGAAAAGGGATGGAAAACCGAAGACCTCCCAGATGCGTCAAAATTTACACCAAAAGTGTCCATTGCAGAGGAATTTAACGCCACTGAAGACGATATCCCAAGAGTTAAACATAAGGAAGTTTATACTTCACACCCCAATCGCGAACGCATAACCAGGGACGATGTGACCTTGTATGATTTGGACGACTTGTCCACGAACCAGGATGCGTGGTCTTTGATAGAAACGAATCTAACATGCAATGAAAAGCCAGATATCTTTTCTTCAGCAGGATGCACTTCAAAAACATCAGATCCTGTTGACAGCAAGCGTAAGGCACCGCGAAGGGAAGGCCCAGATCCCCATTGGTTGAGTGAATCACACTGCTCAGAACTTTCAAATCAAGAAAATCCAATTTCACCAAAGTTCATGCAAACAACATTTAAACCAGACAACCCTGACAATGTGGTGCTTAAAAGTGACTGTCCAGACACACTGTGGATGAGAGACCTTAACCTTTCAAAATCAATCAATGAGGAAGACACTCCAACGACATACACGCCAACAGAAGGATCTCTTTCAGACACGGAGTTGTGTGATGAAGTATATTCTGATTCAGAGGATCTAGATAATGATAGAGCGTTGGATGAAATATCTCCATACTGTTGGAGTTGTACAAGTCAGTTTAAAAAAAGAAGAGAGTTGGAAAATGACTGTAGTAATTCTTCGCGAAGGTATGTTTGTCAGTATTGTCAAAAGGTGTTTCATAGAGATGTCAGCTTAGCCAACCATATAAAATATGTGCATAAAGATGTTGTGGACGTTTCATCAATATGTGAAGAAAAGGACGCTGACGAAGATAAAGACGAAGAATGTTCAAGCAGTTTTCAATGTGAGAGATGTGGAAGGGTTTACATGTGGTCAAAATACGACAAGAATGCACCTTTTGAGTGTCCTTTCTGCCAGAAGAATTTGTTGCTCGACCATGATTTAAGTTATCATTGTGTAACGAAACCTGACTTGTAAGTTACATTTTGCGAAGATTTTTAAGATAAAGGTAATATCTTTGATTTTACCGCCAAAACTTCTGTGGTATCGTATTGAGACTCGGGGTTCGAATCCCGGTTCAACCAAGGTATGTAATTCAGTTCTGAGTTAATCTGCCTCGTGAGGTGGAGCTGAGATGAGATGGAATCGATTTCCACCTCAGTCATCCCAGAAGTGGTTTTTCGTGGTTTTCCATTTCTACGCCAGGCAAATAAATCATCCAGATAATTCTTAACTAAGGCCACAACCACCTTCTCCCCAATCCTAACCCCAATTACAAATATACATATTCTACTAGTATATCAAAGTTATCAAGTGCACGGGGATAAACGACTGCGATGTACCAAGTCCTTAAACAAGCCATTTTTTTTCAGTGTTGTTTTATTAACAATTGATATTACACCTTTTCAGTCGGTCAACGCGATTGCAATCCCAATTATTCGGAAATGTAGAACAACCTGAAAAATAATACATATGATTAAAGGGCATTAAAAGGTCTTAAAAGGTTAAATCTACAAGACAAAACCAAAGCCCACAATGTCAACCGAGAACGGACGCGGCCGCCCAACACCAAAACTCTAAGGAGCGATAATTTTTAATAACGTGTGCCAAGTGAACTACTAAAATGTTAATCCCCTAAAAATAAATATTTACTAATATCTACAAGGTTGAAAAATCACAAAACAGTCGTCCTCCAAGAAGGTTGCAGCTTGAAAACAATGTACTTTCACTTCACTTCATTAGCACAGTGCTAGTAGTATTAGCAGCTTTATATTCATTTAACACAAAATTGGTGGACACACGCTGATTAATTAATTGTTTCTTCATACCGGTAGGTTTTTACAGATTATTTGTGTTTACATTTGTAGATTTTTCTTCTTTTTAGGAGGCTTGTCACAGTAGTTTTTCACAGTAATAACCACTTGACTTGAGGTATCAGAACACATTCAGATATAATATGTACTTTACAACACACTTGTAGACATTTACTTCTTATTAGTGTTAATATTCTGGGGACTTACAGCTCTAACCTTTCCAGTGTCACTGAAACATGTTGAGTTTTCTTTTTAGAAAAGTTTCAAGTCGTGCTTATTTTTATTACTTGTTGATATTGTTTATAAAAACATTTTAGAGAAGGAAAACAGTAGAAAACATGAATCAGTTGAGGGAAAGCATGAATTAGATTGTGGAAAGCAGGCACACTACACTAGTATCTGCATCACCATTTCTCTCATTTCCACCAGTTTCATTAAGACTGTCTTCAGTATTACTGTTGAATATGTCCGAATACTTTGACATCGCGGACACATTATTAATTCTTGACATTAGCTACTTTTGGCTTTTCAACTTTTACAAGGCAATTATTGAAAATATATGATTTATGATTCATAAACGTTTCTGGGAGTGACTAGAAGTTGATTACAAATTGAATTATCACTGCTGCACCGGAAATACTTGTTTTTTATTACATAAATAAATGATTTTACTTCTTGCTCATCCGACGACGGCTGCCATGACACAGCACAGAACAACTGATGTCCTACACCCGTTGCCAACATGTCCGATACAAAATATACCACACAACACACGTAACTTTGTCATTATGTGAAGGAAGAAATAAAAGGCAAAACCATTGGCCTGGATAAAGATTATTGATGCATGACTACCCCTACTGTGCTTATATTAGCTAACGCGGCCCATAGGGCAACGCTACCTAACAATATTATTGGTCTAGGCGAAAACCATTGGTCTGTTAGATGCTAAATAGTACCGAATGCGTGGGGTTGGCAATACGGTGCATGATGCTAAAAAATGGCTGATTCAGCTGGAATTTCGCCTATATAAGTCGTATTCATATTATTTTGGGATGGCTAGGTGGGTCACAGACAGCGGAGGAGTAAACATCTATTACTACATCATCTCCAGATATTTTCCCGATCATTAATTCAGGTATTTTGGTTAATTTCCGTACTTTAAGATTTTTACCCATAAAGTAACTTAGCTCTTGTCAAGTTTTACGAACATATTTTTACTGTACAAGCACGATATTTCATTGTTTACATCGTACATCACCTGATATACTATCATACTCAAGTTTGTATCTGAAAAATGAAGTGAAATAATTCACGTATTGTTTTCCGGCTCCAGTTGCGTTCGTAAAGGTTAACACTAATTGTCTGCCACCTACCGTAATTAGATGTAAACTTATGATAGCCTGCGGATATTCCGTACGCGACCCGGTAGGGCGGGAATTGCACTACGGAATATATCGTAAACGACACGCAAGGCAAAGGTATTAACGAAGAATATTACATTAAAGATTCGTTAAGGGTTAAGTGATTCTCAGCAGTTGTTGATTCAGGTTGTTCCACATTTCCCAATAATTGGGATTGTAATCATGTTGACAGACTGGAAAGTTAGACTGTTAATATTTAATGCATGAACACTCCAGAATTTTAAGATCGTAAGTCGGAAAAGTTCGGACATCTCCATTTCCAACTAACTGTAGTACTCGAGATTATGTTAACGGTTTTAATGGAAGCTGTTGATTCTCGAACAATACCTACGTAGACTTTAGGGAATGTATGATCTTCTGAACATAATTCTTAGCATGCTCTGGGCAGGCAATCCGAGGAACGTATATCGAGTGGAAGTCGCAAACATCGCCTCTCGCGAATCAAGTAGGAGAGCAGTTCCGGCATTAACGCGATTTTCATGAGCATGCGAAATATTTCACCGGCATTCTATATCTCCGAAACTATTACTGATATCACCCTGAGATTTTTTATGGTGACAGAGAATACAAAGGTAAGTTTCGTTATGTGACAATTTAAAACCTGTTAAGTACAAAACCAACATGGTAGTCATATCTAAAGCCCTGTGTGGATGCGGATATCCGCATTTTTCGCCATGCGGATATAATTTGCATGGCTTTGCGGATAGCGGATAAGCTGCGGATAATGTTTGGAGTAAATTTGCGGATAGTTTTTAGAATACAAACCGAACTTGTTGAACATCATGGGGAAAGTTGGGTAATCGTGCGCACCTATGTTTTTCGAGTTTGTAGTACAACTAGCAACTCAGTTCCCTGCTACCCTTATTAAGCTGTCATCGTGCCTATCAGATTGGGACAGTCAGCATGATGCCAGTTGCTATGTGATAACCGTGAGGCTTGGATGAAGAAACTTAACACGTTGCATAATATTTTCTGTAGCCAGCAAATAAGAAGGTAAGCCTACAGTTGTGATTCAATTATTATATTCTAATATTAATGCTCAGTGCAAGTTTCAGCCAATTCACATTGTGTTAGTATGGCTTTCCAACACTCATCCCATGTGCACAATTCCCCAACCCATGCGCATGATTACCCTGCAGGGTGGGTAATGGTGCGCAAATGCATATTTGCGAGATTTCGAATTATAGTCCACCTAATTTATTTTTGAATTAAATTTGTTTCTGCAGATCGAATATAGAGTTACTAAGACTGTGTTATCTATCATCACAAGACCGATTCTTGCTTAAGTGCGCACAATTCCCCCTCCCCTTACTAGGGCCCGGATGTTCATGACATGCTATGTTTATTTCATGCCAAATGTAAGATGATGATTTACGCTAATCCCATTCAAATTATGTCATTAAGCTCAATCAACACTCCTAACTGGAAAGGGTTGCAATTCTGGCTGTGTAACATTCGTTTTAAACATAGCCCATGACGTACAGTACATAGTCTAAGGGTTCGACTTTCTGCTGAAATGTCTAAAAGAGAAAGTATAAAGCAACACATTGAAAATATTATTGTAATGCCAGTAGATTCGGATAACAAACTTGTGGATTAAAGTCGCGTGGATGCGGGGCGGATAACAGACGTGCGGATGCGGGGCGGATGCGGATAACGTTTTGTCTAGTCATATCCTAATCATGAGATCAAAGTGAATGTTTGTATAATGAACCTACGCAATAATCGTCATCTACTGCCACATAACTCTATGGCCTGCATATAGAACAATCCAACATGGCGATCATCCGAAATATTTAGACGGTTCTCAATATTGTACAGCATCCCAGGGGTATGCACCCCTTGGAGACCATCCCCCCAACATCTGGCTAAATCCCCTAAAATGGCAACCCTTGGAAAGCCGGGGCAACATCCATTAATACTGTAAGGACAGCTTGCTACTCCATAAAGCAGCTCAAGCCTTACGTAATCATTACACTCAGCGACATAGTACTAACTGGGCCAATACATTGCTGACAGGAGGGCGTCAGAAGGTATAAGAAGACGTCCTAATGAGGTCAAGCTCTCTCTCCATTGTCAGTGCTCCATCAAGACGGCCGAAGCTACGCTGGTGTCAACCGAGGTGAGTCAGTCAATCGTGTTCAGAGTTCCTATTTATGTAACCTGCAACCCACAACTTGTATCACATTATAAACATAATTTCATTCCCTACAAGGGACTCACACAAAGAATATCACAGACCAATAAAACACTTGGTCCACACTCTACACTAGCATTACTGTTATACGCCTCTTTACATCCCAACGCCCTTCCTTACTCCCGTCACAGTCAGACGTGACACACCGTAGTAATAACGCCAACTCAGACGTCATTGTATTCCTCACAGCGGCTCGCGTGCTCAAGTGAAGCGCGTGCCACCCGGCTGATACGAGCAGAGTCGATTACATAACAAGCAGTCAGCTGAGCGACTAGTACAGCGACCCTTTGCAGTGGGTCCCATCCCCTCAAACACTACCACATTATTTATAGGAACGCCCCCTAGTTCCTAGCACACCACAACACACTACACTGGTCAGCTTGCCCTGTCAAGGGAAGCTACCCTTCTTTAGGCACCACCTCATAAATTAGTACAGCAACTCTCCCTTTTAGATCCACCCCCAAATAAGGGATCTAAAACACTGGTGGAGGCGCCATCCTACGCACAGTAGAACGGGACTCAATCAACGAGCCCTCGTAGGAAAAACGACCCCTTCCGTACCGCAAAAAGCCAAGCAAATAGTGAGAAAATTTTTCCCCCAGACAAAAAGCACCATTTTTTTTTGAGTGCTCCAACTTACTACAAAATAAACCTAACACAAACACACGTCCTTCAGCCCCGGATCGGGAGGCGATTTTGCCAAACCGAGGGGCAGAGCCTAGAACAATCCCCTCGGAGCAAAAGGACGAGAGGGAATCGAAGCTAGGGCCATTAAATGCACATGATATAACAGAGGGACAACGGGACGTAACCACGTCATGGGCAGACGACATAGAGCCCGCCCTACAGTATATAAAGCCTACATACACGTACACAGATAGGCTAACACATTGGCAGGAGTCGGCCGTGGCCACAGGCCGAAAAGCGGTCGGGCTACAAGCCGCCACATTGCTAGGCCGGACACAAGCCATTAAGCGACCTTTACCGCCAGTTCAAAGGGCAAATTTGCCAGAACAAAGGCGAACACCGGTATTAGGCCCTCAGGATGCACGATATACGCACGAACATTTTGACCGGGCATTACTGCACACTACACGGGAATTAGGAAAAATGTTATTAACTATCCCACAAAACCACGCAGTTAAATATATACACACTCCCGTAAAATCTACTAGGGCAGCGCCAAGCGCAATTAGGCCCTCGAATACAGGTACATTTAAACCTATAGACACGCGCCACGGTGGCAGTAGGCCAAAGCTTACTTTGCTAGAAATTCCGCCGGAAGGTAGCAAAGGAACACCCCAGTGGATTCCAGAGGCCTATCATCTAATAACAGGGCAAAACCCTTCACCTTTCGGAGCACTGAAGCTCGAAAGAGGATAACGACTTCCACCAGGGCCACAGAAATAAACTAACATCGCTAACACCAACATTATAGGCCACATAAGTTCTTTCACACGGGGGCGATAAGAGAATGGTCCAAAAAGTAGATAATAAACATAAAATCACATATTTTTCTTTCTTATTTTATGTATATACAGTGCAATATAGCCAAATTAGAGGGAACAATTCTAAATCCTTCCGGTTTTTTTTTTCGGAACCATGGCATTTTCCTCTCAGGCCATCAATGGTTATTGGGCGAAGTGATTAACGCCATAACGTAAAGTCTCTAATATGCTAAGCCAAGTGGAAGCCAAGCAGGCTTCAGGCCGAAAAAGAGATATTTTGAGCACAACTTAAGCATAAAATCACAGCATAAAGCTTAAGTGAGTCTTTCTAAGTAGAAATGACTAAACGTTCTATGTTAGGGTTCCACAGTTTGATAGATTCTCCTGTTGCGGGCGAAAGCCGTAAGTGTGGCAGGAATTAAGAATCTCAAACTAACTTCCAAAATTTGGTGAGGTGTGCTTTAGCCAACTGAAAAGCCCAATTGCACATCGGGACGAGACACTGTCATTTTGGTGAGTTACAATTACTTTGAAGGGCAGGTTTGACTCCCATAGTGCACTGGCTTTGCTCGTGACGTGGATACAGGTATATCAATTACGTCTTGCAATGGCCTTCCTAATGTGTACTAGACAGTGTCGGTAGATTCCCCTGAGACGTAACCAGTTTACGGTAGTACTCACGTTACCTAAATGGTAAATACTACACTCAGGTCCCAAGCACATTTTTATTTTTTAACATTTTTTATGGTGTTCACGACATAATTTTTAGACATAGGTACACGTAAAGGCGGAAATACTGCCAAAAGGAAAGGAAGTAATCCCACGGGCAGGCGTGAAAAGAGGGCCAAGAAATAGCCCACTGACCGCGCCGGGATACGATCCTAACACTCACCAGAACTGTCCCGGAGACACAACCTTCATGGTGCCGGAAACAATTACTCTGGGTAAAAGGCGGTCTCCAAACCCGCAACCTTCTGAATACCAGGAATATAAGGTTGAGTAAATATCCAGTCCTAGAATAAGGATAATGGGAAAGCTAAGACTAATTGGGACAGTCCCACTAACAGCGGGTCATAAACGAAAAACAATACAATCGCCTCTGGCATCTGGTCACCAAATACGCGACTAGCGGACCAGACACACTCGCGTACAACGCATATGGGATTTCCGAAATGAAATGCCTTGGCCTGTGGTTTGGATTCCAAGTAAAACGGAAATCCCCTGGCGCATGAGCTACAAATCAACGGTCATATTAAACCACAAGGTTCTTTTTTCTACAGCGAGAGAGGCACTGCTAGCAATCATTATAGGCAGCAATCAGTTACACACACACACACGTGCAGAAAACTAGGACGTGGGCAGAGCATGAAACAAATGAAAGCACACAACATCGTAATTCAACACCGTCGTATCAGCTGTAACATACTCCTCAATGAGCAAGACTGCTCGACGCAGACAAGCGAGCCAAAGCCTACTGGACAGAAATCAACACATCATTCACGCCCGATTTAGAGACCCTATATCTTCCAAAATTACACTACGTGAGGAAATCAAAAACGTACAAACTCTACACAGGTATGCATGCTTTCATATGCGTATTGCACAGCCACGGAAACGTGCCATATTATAAGCGGCACGGAAATGATTACACCAAGTCTTTACAGACAACCGGATTCGAACCCATGACCACACACCACACGCGTACCAAAAACTAACTATCCAATGGTATTTTTGGTACACGGAACACAAGCAAAGACCACACTGGGAAAGCCCCAAGCCCTGTCACACAACGCAAACATAAAACACAGAGAATGACATAAGGTCACGGGTCTGAGTTCCAGTGAAAATTTAGACGCAAAGGAGAACAGCTATTCAGGCGTCCAATCATACTGAAATTGGCCCATACAAGTGCATGAACAGGGAATACTACATTTCCTCCCACCAAAAGCCAGACATAAAATTTCGAATTACACCAGGCATAGAGGAATACATTTCACGAACACAGGTAGGAAAATTTCGCAAGACACAGGTCTTAGAGAACAATGGCCACACGACGTCATTACCTAACTAGGGCGAATTGCTACATTAGGCTAGGAATCCAAAACAATGACCACACTTGCATACTTGCAGAATTGCACATACCAATTGCTGACTGCAGACTATTCACACTGCAATACTGCGGTGACGAGACACTATTGCGTATAGCCCGTGACCGTGAAATTACACACACATAACAATTATAACGCCATACATTTTTTTTCTCCACACTGCAAAATCATTTGGCAATGGACAAGACGTGACACAGCGAAACTTATCTTGGGCCTATAGGGCACGGTCGCAAGGGCACGTTGGCAAGCCACGGGCGCCTTCTGCCCACAAAGGCGATACATATTAGGACTTAGCCTCATAACAGACCAACCGTCCGCGTGGTGTAGCGGAACGTAGTCACACACACACACACACACGCACTCACCAATTAGGAGCGAACATAGGGACTTTGAGGAAACAGGACCTCCCCTTAATAACTTCTTTTCGCGATTCTATTCCCCAAATAAATCATTACAGATGACTAGCACATGACCAGTCGCATTACGACCACTGGCCACATCTACACTGCAAATGGCCGACCAGATTAGGTCATGCAGCCCTACTATCCCAAGGCGCGGATAGAAAGCCAACATGGACCAAGGGAGGACGACAGGAGAACAGGCTACCAGCGTACCACCTTACTCCCTTCCCATAACCTTCTCAAGCCTGACATAAACAACGCAAACACGTCTACACGACCATAAACAGCTACACTACATTACAAAATACACACTGGGGTTGATGGACTTCATGCGTCTAAAGAGCAGGCAAGCTACGCCTTGAGCCCCGTTGCACCGCCTGAGTATTAGGGGTGGCTCAGCAAACATTAAAAGAAGCATAATGCGCCTCTCCAAATGAGGGAGGAGGCCATAGATACATATTAACCATGCTTTAGTACTTAAGCTCTCCCGCATGAAAGGAACATATGGTATTATGCCCCATCCTACACCTATCCGTACATGAAGGCAGAAACTTCATATCCAGACTCATGCATGAGTATCCCATCCAATTACCAGGGATTTTAATATCAAACCTGCATGAATTTTCGTATTTTTGCAATCCCGGGAATTACCTCCCCACTCCACTCACTATAGAAGCATCCCAGTGCCACCACCGGTTCTAGGCCACCACTAACGTGGAACCCAAAGGTGCGCAAACCCTTCCTACCATGCTTTAAGCCCACTCAACAAATAACTACCCCCAAATCCTAATAACAGGGTACCTGACATTACAGACCCTACTAACACCTCCATTAAGGTAAAGAAGGCATTATTGCTGGGAAGCTGACATAGCGATGGTAGGCCAGAAGTAGCCTATGTACTTAGAAGATCTGCAACCCCGCTACACTGGAAATATTTTACATTTTACACGGAGATTGAACCATTCACACAGGTTACGACACATTTTTTTTTTCTCTTACAAAGGAATCTGATACGAACTGATGGTTGACAACGGTGTAAGCCAAAGGTCAGGAGAACCACACTTTGAGAGATGGGGAAGGCGATGTGGACCCTTCCCCAGTTGGCGCGACAGCGCAGCGACCTCACTTAACTGACGACTAGACCAAACAGACGAACTACGTAAGGTCAAAGCATTCGCGGCCTGGTCGGGCAAGCTCTGGAATCCTAGGTGCGCATAAACCGCCCCTGGGAGGAAGGGATGCTAAACCCACTTTGTGCCACGGTCGTCGAAGCCAAGACCTGCAGGGAGACTTTCTGAGAATGGCGGGAGAAATAGCTCACTCCGCGCCGGCCTCGGGAGCTATCCCTAGAGACGACCCCATTATGACTAGACTTCTAGTTCAGTTTAAATTTAAGTAGGCACGGCTTCCATAGCGGGAAGCAAAACTCCTGTGCGTTGGAGCAAAACACACTACGGCGGCCCATAGAGGCAACTTTATATATCAATGCGAAAATGCATACTACGGCGGCCCATAGAGGCAACTTTATATATCAATGCGAAAATGCATACTACGGCGGCCCATAGAGGCAAATATCACTGCGAAAGCAGATTGCGACGGCCGATTAAGGCGAAGACAATATTATGCCATTGGACCACACTGTCCAATGCCCACATAAATGGCGACGCAACGGGCAACCAGAGGGCATTCAGAGAGGGGCATTGCGCGCCCCTCACAGGAGCCAAGTGGGCGGCTCACCTACGTCAAATAGGAACAGCACACGGTTATGAACACGAAAGTTACGGCGGGCGAAACGGTTAGCTTAGTGGCACCGTAAGGCGCCTGCGAATAGGTTAATACTAGTATTAAGACCTAGAATAGATGTCGACAATAGTATTAAAACGGAGGGGACTACGAGGCATTGTTGGGTTCCGGTCCCGACAATGTACTACAAGGGCGCCCCCGCGAGAGAAATCAAGCGGCCAGCCTCCATCTAAATTTTAGTACTTAAGTCATAGTGCCATGTTAAGGTCACATAGATGTAAGCAAATTTACTGACAGCTGTTGCTAATAATAGCACAGCACATTTCGGCTTTAGAATAAGGTCCACTCGGCATGTAAATACAGAATAGTTTTACAGTTAAGTAATTTTATCAATAAGTTAAATAAGTAAGGTAAGACATAAGGTAACATAAACCTACATTTAAGGCATTTTTTTTTTAATATATATAGATCACCGTGGAATATATCGGCACTCGGTGACTATAAATCCGTTACCGAGGTAAGCCCGACAATACTTAGGATAAACTAGATTAAGATAGGAATAATCAAAGTGGAATATATCGGCACCCGGTAACCACAATTCCGCTACCGGGGTAAGACCAACTATATATTATTTACGGCATTACGGCACCGTATAGGGTAAGCCCGGCCTTGCAGCTAAGTAACATTAATCATGTTTTTTTTTCAGTAAAAGACCAGCTTCAACCAGTACTAATATGTTTTTTTTCTAAACCTCGCCATTTTTTTTTCACAGGCATCGTCACCAGATACAGAAAACTGGTGACAGGAATTTCACTGCCATATAGCAGTGGCATATTATTTACAGCATGCCATGATGTGTACTATTTTTTTTTATTTTTTTCAACTTGCACTAATCCCGACACACTCGCAAACACTCACCACATTTTTCTTTTTCAGCTACACACTCTAAAATGAATCTGCACAGCAGGACTGGTGCCTGTGGGGTACCAGGCTTACTGGCAGATCAACTTAAATTTAAACACATAAAGCGTCAAAATGCGACGCAGATTACGACAATGAGGGCGCAACCGATTTGTGGCAGTGACTCTCATTGTCAAGTGTGAAAGCATTCACCCACAGAGGATGCTTCACAGGTTAGGTATTAAGCACACATACAAGCGGTACGACCACTATACCGTACCAAGAAGTGGCCGTACAGAATCAGCCGTGAGACGGCAAGAGTACGTACAGACGGGTAGCGTGCACGCGAGGTACCTCATGAAAACTCTAATTATAAGGGATTAGCGCGATTAAGTAGACATAAGGTCATTGTAAATTATAATTTTTCAGGATAAACTGTATACCATTATTCCACTAGACATAAGGTCATTGTAATTTATAGGTTTTTCAGGATAAGCTTTATCCAACTATACACTATATATATTTGTGTTTGTTCACCAAGATGCCAATGTCCATCATGTGTATGATTTGTTTTCTTTCATTTTTCCTTCTTCTAACTTCCCCATTTGTCAGGGTGTTCCGTTTTTCCCACACAAATAAATACTTTTGAATATTTCCCTCAAATTATACCCTGGAACACCCATTTTTCTATTTTCTTCTACCTTTCTTATTGCAGGGAGCATTTTTTCCCTAAGATGGGGCGGACGACGCAATCATCCGTTCGGCCCTGGGTTTTTCCTCCCTGCATAAATATGTAACACATAACCATCAGAAACCATGTTTTTTTTTTAAACTAGCAATATGCCAGCAAATGCAAGGGCAATTTTTTTTTACAGATCGAATTTATTTTAATGTTCAATTTTTCTCAAAATGTCAATTTTTTCCCAATGTTAATCAAATCTTTCGCATATGTCAATTTTTTTTTGTTTGTTTTTTCACAATGTCAATGTATACATATATATGTAAATCCCATAACCCTCCCCTCTGAACACGGGCTCACCTCACACCCACACTTCGATACGACGCCACCAGGAGATACGAGAGGGTTTTCCAGGACCACTACGTCAACATCCCAACTTCCAGTTCCGTTCCCGTTCGCGAGGACGCGAACAAATGAAGGAAGACTCTTGTACAGCATCCCAGGGGTATGCACCCCTTGGAGACCATCCCCCCAACATCTGGCTAAATCCCCTAAAATGGCAACCCTTGGAAAGCCGGGGCAACATCCATTAATACTGTAAGGACAGCTTGCTACTCCATAAAGCAGCTCAAGCCTTACGTAATCATTACACTCAGCGACATAGTACTAACTGGGCCAATACATTGCTGACAGGAGGGCGTCAGAAGGTATAAGAAGACGTCCTAATGAGGTCAAGCTCTCTCTCCATTGTCAGTGCTCCATCAAGACGGCCGAAGCTACGCTGGTGTCAACCGAGGTGAGTCAGTCAATCGTGTTCAGAGTTCCTATTTATGTAACCTGCAACCCACAACTTGTATCACATTATAAACATAATTTCATTCCCTACAAGGGACTCACACAAAGAATATCACAGACCAATAAAACACTTGGTCCACACTCTACACTAGCATTACTGTTATACGCCTCTTTACATCCCAACGCCCTTCCTTACTCCCGTCACAGTCAGACGTGACACACCGTAGTAATAACGCCAACTCAGACGTCATTGTATTCCTCACAGCGGCTCGCGTGCTCAAGTGAAGCGCGTGCCACCCGGCTGATACGAGCAGAGTCGATTACATAACAAGCAGTCAGCTGAGCGACTAGTACAGCGACCCTTTGCAGTGGGTCCCATCCCCTCAAACACTACCACATTATTTATAGGAACGCCCCCTAGTTCCTAGCACACCACAACACACTACACTGGTCAGCTTGCCCTGTCAAGGGAAGCTACCCTTCTTTAGGCACCACCTCATAAATTAGTACAGCAACTCTCCCTTTTAGATCCACCCCCAAATAAGGGATCTAAAACAATATCTACGAATCTATTACAGCAATCAAACTCATGTTTTTTAGGTTGATAGAGCCTATTGACGTATGTTCACCTATGGGACTTTAAATAACCTGATGAGCACAAAACCAACAAGGCGGCGACGCGATATTTAAATATTTATATGGATTTTTCTCGGGATTTAATTATCCCGGCGTAGTGAATCTACCATACATTTTGTAAGCAGTTTCAATTTCAATTTGTAAGTATTTTGAATTTCAATTGCATATTTTGAATCTGAACCGGCCTTTTTCAATCTAAATTGCATAGTGTATTTTCAATTTCAATTGCATTTTGTACGTATTTTCGATCTCATTTGCATTTTGTAAGCATTTTGATTTTCAATTACATTTTGTAAGTATTTCGATTCTACATTGCATTTTGTACGTATTTTGAACCTAACCTACATTTTGTGGGTGTTTTTTCAATCTAAATTCGTTTTGTGAGTATTTTCGTTCTAAATTACCTTTTGTAGCCTAAGTATTTCCACTGTACATTTTGTGAGTCGTTTCAATCTGAGTTCAATTTTGTAATTAGTTTCAGTCTCACTTAATTTTCGTTATGATTTCCATTTCATTGTCACTTTCGCTATCACCCAGACCATTAGGGCCCGATAACCTAGATGTTAGGCCCCTTAAAATAAAAATTATCATCATCATCAACCACTCCAAACAGTTTTCCGGAAGTCTGGCGTAGAGCAAGAGACATTCAGGTAGCGATGTACTGCTCTGTGCAGTGTACTCACTTTGCATACGCTTTCTCGAGCAGGCCGGGCCAGAACTGGTCTGAGTGTTGCGCCTGGAGGAAGGCCAGCCTGCCGTGCACGGTAGGCAAACGGTCGTCCACCAGCACCTCGACCCACTCTCCGCACCACCACAAGCGGAAACGGAACACTCCGGCGTATTGCTCGGGGCTGGAGAACGTCTGGTCCGCGGGCACCACTCGGTAGAACAGTCCCTTGCTGAGGTACAGCACGCCCAGGCAGGACACGAGCCAGCGGTCACCTGCCAACAAGAGGAAACAACACTCATCATCGTCCCAAGATCCGAGTTCCATTCTAGACCAAAGAAATTATATTTTTGAAAGGCGGGAAAAATCCACGTACGATATCGGCTCGTTAACGACCTCTTGTATCACATTTGGTGATAACAAGAGAAATAACTAAATCTCATCAATAGGTTACCCTACCAAGTTACAATTCTTTTACTAGATGTTAGTGCGACCGGAATGTAATAGGTTATTACATATCTTAAAAGGTGCCAGCATAAAAGAAAAACTACACAAGGCCGCTATAATAATAATAATAATAATAATAATAATAATAATAATAATAGACTAATAATAATAATAATAATAATAATAATAATAATAATATGTGGCATCCTTGAGATTTGCATGGTATCGGAGAAGGATAGCTGCCGTACAACGGAGAGCAGCTTTACGTATTGCATGTGCATACCGCACGGTTTCTGAACCTGCAATTATCACCGTGGCCCCAATAGACCTACAGTACTTGCATTGGAGTGACAAGAAATCTGGTGTACCCAAGGAGAGTTGGGAAATAAATGTGCAAAGAAGCGTGCCTTTAATCAACGAATGAGGCGATGGTAACTCAGATGGGAAAGTGACCCTTGTGGTAAATGGACCAAGCGACTAATACCACGCCCGGATAACTGGGTCGAAAGAGTCCATGGTGAAGTCAATTATTACCTCAAACAACTTCTAACAGGACACGGATATATTCGGAAATTCCAGCATAGAGTAGGCGGAGCGAGTGGTGCAACATGCATATATTGTGACGACATCGATGATGTACTCCACACATTCTTCGTGTGCGGCCATTGGATGATAAAGGGAGAATACGTGGAAACTGAATTGGGAGAAATGACACCAGAAAATACTATTTCTGCGATGTTACGAAACCAGAAATCATGGGGTCAGGTAGCAGTGTATGTGGAGGATGTCCTTCGCCAGAAAAAGCGGGATCTGGAAGCGTACAAACGTCCTTAAGAAGAAATGAAGAAAGAAGAAGTCTGAAAGGCTAAGTAAGCACGACATCACCCTGAAGTAATGCGAGAGCGGTTCCGGGGTGATGAAAGCATCGTGGGGAAAGGGATGTGGATTTTAGTGGGTAATAATCCCACACTCTTGTGGAGTACGGACCCTTCACAAGTGACTTTTGAAGATTTTTCACAGTCCCTCGTAAAAGAAAAATATATATTATGTGGCAAGTTACCGCCCACATATTTCACTAGAATTAAGAATGGGGAACCACTGAAAACCATTAGAAGAACGGCTGAAGGCGAGCATATGTCTTCCAAGTCCGTAGAGAGCCTGGCCTCATGACCTTGCGCGTTAACTGTATAGTACCTGACAGCTAAACAGGATGAGCACATTCTATTTATTTTCGTAACGTAACAAATTACTTCTACAACTGTTAAAAAAATGGTTTAGTAATTACTTCGACCAGTGAATGGGCCACACTGCTGTAAATAAAGCAACACCAACAACTACAGTACTAGTGTAGCAGGAACTGAGAGCAACCACGGATGTAGTGTGTATTCCTCTTGGCACTTGACCATCTTCAGCCATTTAAATGAGGACATACAGTTGATTAATCGCCTTCACAAACCGGGTCACATTACCATAGAAATTGCAAGCCGGTGGCCTTGAGATGGTACACCTCATTACTTTATGCGGAACTCGGTTCGGTGTTGTCATCGTTGGATGGAGTGACAGAAGGGAAAGTCAGTTTTCACTTACCACTCGTTCCGACCCAGATAGTGCGCGAGTCGCTGGAACACACTGCTTCTCGCGAATTAGAGCCACGCCTACTCACTTCCTAATTACACCAACATCCGTCCGTAGTAACTTAATAGCAATAATAATGTTCAACCTCCTATCGCAACGAATATTTTCATTCCTATACTGCATCTAGGCCTACAATGTTGTCCAACTTTGGTGAGGTGTGTAAATAGGCTATATCATGAAGAATGTCACAGCCTCCGCTGACATCTGTCATATCAGCGAAGGTTAAGGACAGTTTATGGCATTCTAAAAATCACCAACCTTATTTATCGAGAAATAAGTAGATGGTGAACGTAGGGTAGCCTTATATAGAGGTTTGACGCCATTTGTTCAGTGTTGCCTGTACAAACTATCAATTTATAACTTAGCAATGTTTCTAGGTTTGTGCCGTGCCTTGTGTGGGGTTTCACCTAGAACACCAAGCTGGCTCATCAGCGGGCTCTTGGTGTTCCCGCCCAGATCCCCATAGGAGTAGCGAACTGCGCGCTAACTCCCTTTTTAAGAAGCGCACCTGCGCCTCTTTACTGCGAGAACTAAAAGCTCAAGCAGCCATAACCTCCCTATGAAGGCTTCCAAAAAAGATGATATATTGGCTTTCACGGCCAGTGAATTAAAACTCAGCAATTCTTCTAGGTTTGTGCCGGGTCTTGTGTGGGGTTTCGCACGTGCGCAGGGCCGTTCTTGAACTGCCAGAAGCCGTGAGTTGAAGATACCTGCTTTAAAGGGGACTCCCGTAAGTCACTGGAGAAAGAGTGAATGGAGTCCTCGAAATCAACAATTCCCGAAATCACCAGACGCGTAATCTTATGGGACAATTTGTAAAATTTTAGGGGAGAGAAACTAAATAGGCTAATAAAGTTGTACCCAGTACATCAATCAAAGGTATTTTAAACAAGATTTGCGACTGCTTAAAAGATTCCCTTTTTGATCACACCACTGTTAATATTTCTAGTAACAACAACAACAAATGAATTGGTGAAATGCTGTAGCGTCATTATTCATATAAGGTCTCTTAATTAGTCTGAGTCGAGGTCCCAAAGCTTTCCCTTGGGTGAGCATGCATTAACCTCATTACGCTTGTGGAAAGCTCACAACAGTAGTTTTGTTTTTTACTGCATGATTTAACAGCGGAGAGGATAACACGTTTGTGTGACATCAGGAAGTATTCCACCTCCACGTAACAGATGACTGGTGCAGTACACTAGTTCCAGCGTTGAGTAAGACTGGACAACCTCTGCCCACTGGATGTGTCGAGTTTCACTTGCATTCTCCTGGGAATCAAGCACAGGAACCACGAACATGTAACACATCACGTTGTCTCAGAAAAGTGATACAGAACTTTAATTAGGGTCTTGGAACATACTGTATTTGGTCATCTCCGTGTGCCAAGAGTGTGTATAGCATTTGCCTCATAACCTGCGTTTCGATGGTGACTGTAGTAGTGTGTAAAATTAGAGTAATCATCAGGGTCCAAAATTTGGGCGACTTGAAAAATAAGTTCATCCCAAAATTTTACGTACTGTACAGTGGATATGGCAAAACCTGGAGAAAACGCTCAGGATGGCCACTCAAGATTAAAACCTCGAATCTCCGAACTTCATTTTCATTGTAGATGTGGAGCGTGATTTGACGTACTCGGATACACTGCTGGTTTGATACAAAATAAATGTTTTTGTTGAGTTGATGTAGGGCCTTGTGACATCAGGGTCACTTAGAATATGTCTGATAGTCAGTGTTGTTGTGATATCTGTACTAGTGTGCGTATTCTTCAATTGAGGCTTGGTTTGGGAAGGAGGTGGTCGTGGCCTTAAGTTAGGAACTCTCCTGGAATTTGCCTGATATAGAAGTGGTAAACCACGGAGAAACACTTCTAAAGTAGCTAACGTGGGACTTGAACCAACCTCTTGAGTGTACCCCGTTCCGTCCCTCAGTTCAGAATTAAATTCTCCGGGAATCGAATCCAGACCTCAGGGATGATAGCCAAGAATGGTAGTCACTACGCTATATCACATACAAGATGGTCCTGCTGAGCGTACCTCGCCTATTCCTGCAAATAGCTGCTGTAACTAATGGACCCAGCCCGCGCGTGTAATTCTGCGAGAATGTTCTCAAGTACCGCCGCGCCGGTCACGTTGCAAGAACTTGGTGAAAATTGTCTGTTACGAAACATGTGCACATGGCCAATCTTTAGTAGTGTTGCCACTCGAGAAGAGCTCTAACTGACCGACAAGTGGATGGAGAAATTCACAGTGGGCAGTCTGGGACATAATTAGCATCATGTCCATGCCTGATATTACAAGTTGCCGAAAAGATAGCGGTGTTCAATCGCTCACCACGACAGCAAGGGGTTGCTGCAACCAGTCAGGAGATTGGGGATTCGAATCCTGACGCTGACAGCGGCCGTCCTGAGTGTGTTTTCTCCGGATGCTTGCAAACTCTCTCCAGGCAAATGCCGGGATAGTAACTTATTTTGAATCTCGGGGTACCTACCCCATTCCCGACTCACCGAAGAAACACAGGTTATCAGCCAAATTAAGCACACCCAAGCACACTGGGCTGATGACCAAGATCACCCAAGCCTGAAGAAAACGAATGAACAATTTAGATGGCAATGATAATAAATAATGAATTGTAGGGTAGATGGCAACTGTATAATTATATTCAGACAAAAATATGACGATTTACATTTAGTGGTGATGATGTACGGCTTCATGAATAAGTGGATAGCACTTTGTTCTGAAGGTTCCATGTTTGATTCCCTGTGGGGTCGTGGGATTTTAACTTCGTATGGTTAATTCCCCTCCTTTGAGGACTGGGTGTTTGCGTGGTATTTCAACCTAATTACGACATATCTGGAAGAAACACGTCAAATAAAAGATGAAGTGTTCGATGGGAAATAGCAAAACCATGCGCCAACTTGGAGCTTTATTGCAAACTAGGTGTGTCACCGTATGATACTGATTTGTGTATAAATAACACCAAACGTACGCAAATATAAAGCAGGTCTTAAAGGGAGCTCCTTCCTCCTTGCCCCGCCGCGTGTGATCGTCCTCCGGGGTACACTCACCTTCGTGAGGCAAACCTAACATGAGATGAGCTCAGTTCTCACCTAAGCTGTTTTACAAGTGGCTTTTCGTGTTTTCCCACTGTTATTCCAAGCAAATGCCGGGGTGGTTTCTAACTAAAGGCCACGGCCACCTCCTTCCAGCCTCCGTTACGAATAAACACACTACTACAGCCATCACAATGACGCAGGCTATCACACAGATTCCACACATACACACAAGTACACGATGTCGCAGAGACGATTACAGCAACTTTATTCTGTCTGCCCAATAACACGTTAAGATTATAAACTCATTGGTTAGCGGCTTCGGTGGCGTAGTTGGTAGTATGCTGAGCTTCTGTGCCCGAGATCGCGGGTTCAAACCCGGCCGAAGTCGTCGGATTTTCTTAGAGCGTTAAAAATCCCTCAGTATGCCTTCCTTCGGAGGGGAAGTAAAGCCGGCGGTCCCATGTCATAGTTTTATGGCATGTTAAAGAACCTTCCACTAATTACACCTGTGTGAAGCTAACTTATATATAGGTTAAACATTTGACTAACGTTCTTAGGTTCCTACCTTCGTCGTCAAGAGCCGACTGCGGTGACATCTTGTAACTAAGTTATGAACTAGTTGGTCGTTGACGGTGGCGTTTGGCGCCAAACGTAGGAACTACTTGGAAAAATTGAATGTCTGCAGTCCTTATTTGAATTAAAACAGATACACACACTAATACAGTCAACACAATTAACAGCGGTTATCAGACAGATTCTACACACACCCAAAGTACACGGGGCTACATGACCGCGTTGTCGCAGCCCCTAAACTAGGGAACCAACCAACCTCATTTGTCTAACAAATATTGGCAATATCTCCACGAAGCTTGATAGCAATTGCTACTCGCAGTGGCATGGGCCGAAAAGGACACTAGCGTCGAATACCTTTCCTGACTTTTGATATGTTGTTCTAAGCGGTCCCATAGATTTTGGTTGGTTGATTAGTTTCTCAGTTTCGGGCCTGCGAAAACGTGGTCATGTAGCCCCGTGTACTTCGGGTGTGTGTCTGCATAACCGGTGTTAATTGTGATGGCTGTATTAGTGTGTGTTTTCTGTAATTCAGGTAAGGACTGCAGACGATCAATTTCAAGTAGCCTAGTTGCTACTTTTGCTACCAAATGCTACCGTCAACGACACCTAGCTGTGAACTTGGCAACAAGATTCATCCGCAACCTGCACCTGGCGCAGAATGTAGGAAATTAGAGCGTTAATCAAATATAGGCCTATCCTGCAAATTTTAGCTTCACACAATTAAAGTTAGTGGAAGGTTCTTTTACATGCCATTAATCTATGACAAGGGCCCGCCGGCTTTACTTCCCGTACTTAAAAAAATCCAATAACTTCGGCCGGGTTTGACCCCATGATCTTGGGCGTAGAAGCTCAGCATGCGACCAACTACGTCACCGAAGCCGTCGCCCACAGATTGTAAGTGGGTTAAAATCAGGGGGTGTTACGGTGGGCAATAGCAATATCGCTCCTGAATGTGTGGTGTAGTGGCTAGCTTTCTTGGCTGTCACCCCGAACGTCTGGGTTCGATTTCCGGCCTTGCCAAGAAATTTTAATCCTGGTGTGAGGGCTGTAACGGGGTACACTCTGCCTCGTGAGGCAAACCTGAGAAGTGGAGGGTTTGATACCCACCTCGGCCATCTTGGAAGTGGCTTTCCGTGGTTTCCCCACTTCTACTCCAGTCAAATGCTAGGATGGTTCCTAACTTAAGACCACGGCCGCCTCCTTCCCAATCCCATCCCTAATGTACAAATGCACACACTAGTACAGCCATCACACAAATTCCATATACACACCCAAATACACGGAGCTATATGACCACGATGTCGCAGCCCCTAAAATAACCAACAAAGACAATTTTGTATAGACAGGCATTTATTCAGTACGCGTCACTATACCTGCAAATGTTGTTACTTGCTTCACAAGATGGTCCTTGGCGCTCCCAAAGGCAAATCGTCTTCTTTGCCACTCATGGCGTCAAAATATATGAATTTATCTATTTATCGTAAGGATTTTAGTGGCGGCTCACCAGAAGCTGTGGCTGCTTCAAGCCGACACCCATAGGGTGAGCTACAAGTTCCGTTCAATTTCAAGTAGTTCCAACTCTCGCTACCAGATGTCAATGATACCTAGTGGTGAACGTTGGAACTTTGACAGAGCGTTCCAACGAAATCTAACCAAGAAATTTAGCTTCACACAAGTTTATTCTGTGGAAGGATCTTGTACATGCCATTAATCTATGACATGGGACCGCGCCGGCTTTACTTCCCCTCCGAAGGAAGGCACACTGAAGGATTTTAACGCTCTTAAAAAACCGACGACTTCGGCCGGGTTTGAACCCGCTATCTTGGGCACAGCAGTTCAGCATGCTACCAACTACGCCACCGTGTGTGTGTCTGTGTGTGTGTTTGTGTGGGTGTGTGTCCCCCTAATAACGTCTAAACGGATTGAACGATTTCAATGAAACTCTGTAAGGTCATAGCACCATTTCAGCCGACTCCGACCGTGCCCTTCAAATTTTATTACGTCTCACGAATCCAACATGGCGGCTGTGCGAAATATTTCACTGGCATTCTATATCTCCGAAACTATTAGTGGTATCACCCTAAAATTTTGTACGGTGATAAAGGGAACTACTCGAAGTTTACCTATGAGAATTTCAAATACATGTTAACTACAAAACGAACATGGCGGCCAAGCGAAGTTGAAACTTTTAAATAGACTTTTCTCGCGATTTAACCATCCAAACCAAACGCAATGAAACTTGGTACAGCAAATGTCTAAACACATTGTAATGCACTGGCATCTAATTTACTTCAATTGTCTACATAACGTCAAGAAGGAGGCTGTGCGCAATATTAAAATTAAGTTTTTATTTCTTGTGTATTAATCATGCGATCGAAGTGAACGTTTGAACCTAGACAAAAATCGTCATCTAATAGTAAATAACTATATGGCCTACATATATAAAATACCAACAAGGCGACCAACCAAAATATTTAGCCGGTTCTCAAAATCTACGAATCAATTACAGCAATCAAACTGAAATTTTGTATGTTGATAGAGGCAATTAACATACGGTAAATATGATATATGGAAATAGGCTGTATAGTTTTTCACGGAACTACTTGTTTGAAACGCAATGGTCACTGCTAATTTATTATGCCCAACTTCAAATCGATTTCTACAGGAGGCAATGAGACACGAATAGTCATTTATAGTTCACTCAGTATCCTCGTTAACGGCCGGCGACTCAAGCGTTACGTAGTACCACGGGCCGACAAAAACCCTATTTATGACTGGTCGCTGTTGACCAATAGCTGATGGTTCTTGACAAATAGCATTGTTTCTCTGTCAGTCCGCGTGGAGTCCAGAGTCTGGTCCTGGGCTGCTGGCTCGCTTGTCAGGTGTCCAGTGTCGCACAGTTGCATGCAGATTTGTCCAGTCACGTTGCTTTCTCTCAGCGGCTACGGTGGAGAGTTGGCAACGATGTGCCTCGAGCTGGGAAAGCCTTGGCTCGACGCAGACGAGGAATGTAAACATGGCCACCCAGCCAGGTTTTAAATCTGAGCCGGTTGTTAACGAGGAAAATGAGAGAACTATAAACAGCTTCTGTAAACCCTCAGGATATTGAATAAAGTGGCTATTGTTGATTCAATTAAGAGTTTTGCAACATCTTGGTCAGGTAACCCCGTGTACTCGGCAGCGTGTGGAAGAAAATGCTTAGTCCTATATCATAGCAAGTTTGATGAACGAAAATTGATTCAGAATCGAGACTTAAATACTGGTGAAAACTTCGGGCACTTTTAATATTATTATTATTATTATTATTATTATTATTATTATTATTATTATTATTATTATTATTATTAGTAGTAGTAGTAGTAGTAGTAGTAGTAGTAGTAGTAGTAGTAAGTATTATTCCGTTATTATTCCCGTTTCTAAGTGGTTGAGGGTGACGTGAGATGAGCTTCCTATGTTGCTGATGTTTTTTACGATTGTCGCCAAGGAGTTATTGAGAGTTAAAATGAGTGAAAATGAAAATGGGTGAGGAGCTAGAAGGAAGCAGCTGTGGTTTATCAGAAGATACCTTCCCAGTATTTGTCGGGAGTTGAAAATGGGGAAGACCACGGAAAACCATTTCATGGAGCATCGAAGGTAAGGTTTGAACGCACTCGTCTTCCGAGCCCAAAGATACCTTGAGCTCATGGCCATGCGCCTTGACGTAGGTAGCTACCCCGGTCGGTATTAATAACGTGTTCTAGACCCTGCAGCTTTATAGAAGGCGGAGTGGCGGAATTCTGGAAATCACTGTTGATCGCTCGTAACTCATTACCCCACAAAGTAATAAGTGGACTCATTAGTACTGCTGGGATGTCTGAAATGATCTCTTCGTTACGGATATAATTCCTTGTTCCCAGCGATTAGTCCCAGCCAATCATCCCAGCTACTTTCATATTATCTTACCACTGCGTGTTTCCAGCTTTCACTTTCGTATGCAGGAAGGACATTCGTCACCCCCGAAATAGTGCAGTGGTTTGCTAGTAGATTCTTGTTCGGACCTCAGATTTTCGATCGAACAAAGAATGAGCGCACTCTTGGCAACTTTATAGGTTCTTTCTTTCTTGTTTAATTCTCGAGCCCTGAGCCAATGAGTAGAATAGTCTCGTAACATATTCCTAACAACGCCATAAGAGTTCTCGGTGTAAACCCGCCGCAGGGACTCAAACAAAACACGCTCATCCATTCTTTATTTGAGCGAATGTTCACTATTTTAAACTCATTTCTGCTTCAAATGTTTAAGACTTCGATAGGCAACTCTCCCAATTCATTTCCAAGAAAAGAGGGGTGAGTTTTGTTCGCTTTGCGGAATACAATATCTCGCGATTGATAGGGCATTGACCTAGCTTATTCTTAATCTACTGCCCGCCTCATTGCGTAGTGGCTAGCATACTTGGATATCACCGTGGAGACCTACCCCTGCCAAGAAATTTAATTGTGGTCTGAGGGCAGGAACGGGCAAAACTGAGAAGAGCTGGGTTCGATTCCCATCTCAGCCATCCTGGAAGTGGTTTTACGTGGTTTCCCTCTTCTACTACAGGCACATTCCGGGATGGTCCCTAATTTAAGGCCACGGCCGCCTCCTTCCCAATATTCACATGCATTATAAATACACTACTACTGACGCCACAATAGCACAGGTTTTCAGACAAATTCTACACACACCCAAGTACACGGGGTAAATGACCGCGATGTCATAAAGCCCCTAAAAGAGTCAACAATAACATCTTAATCTACTGGCATAGCCGAGTGAAGATACGAAGACACAGATGCCTTAGAGGGCTAGGTGAAATTTCTATTCCGAGGGTCTGGGCCTAGAACGGGATTCGTGAGAGTTGTTAAGAGGATCTGATTTCGAATCTCTCCTTAGTTTTCTTCTGCATTGTTTCCCACTACAACTCCTGGCAGATGCTGGTGTGAAACGTAGCTAACGCCCAGGACAAAGCTCCTTTCCAAACCTACCTCAGTAAACACTAAAGTAACGCGTTATCTGACATTACACGGACACACAAAACAAGAGCATGAGGTTGATGCCCATTATGCCCCTACCACGTAAACAATACAACAACAACAAACAGGGTTTCAAATATAACACCTTAATCATGAGCGTAATAGCGCAGCGGTCAAGCTGCTTGCCTCCCACCAAGATGGACCGGGTTCAACTTCTGGACAATACAAGTGTGATATGCAAAGTGAAATGCAGTGGTTCGGATTCCACCTCTAAACGGAGATCCTATTGGGAGGTTAAGAGTCACGTGAAACTACAGACTTACTTCCGTTATCAAATTTCTGAAGTAACAGTAGTCCATAGGCCACATTACTCATGCAATACATTCCGTGTACGTCACTAATTTCCTCATAACAGGACTTGACTACCACTGTGGAAAATAATAATTTTGTAACCATTTCTTACCGGCAGCGGTAGCCGAGAGCACTAACACGCTACCTCGTGCCTCACTGGCAACGGGATAACGTGGGTTCGAATTCCACCTTGGCCCCCCTGAAAATGGTTTTCGTGGTTTACCATTTTCACCACCGGGCAAATACCGGGACGGTTCCTTTCAGCAGGGCCTCAGTCGACTTCCTCCTGACCCCCATTTCTTAATTAGACCCAAGTTAGCGGGCACATGGGCGATCGGCCTGTAACCATCCCCAGTTGTATCTGCTGACAAAGTGTGTTCAGCTCCCAGACACCATCCTTGCGACGGTAGAGGAATGATCCCTCGCAGAGTCCGGGTGAAGCCGACCTTGGGGGATTACCATTAATTCTATTATTTTCAGTTATTCGCTAAACACTCAAAGTATGAACAATTATTTCCCAACCTGATATCTTGTAACATTGATGAAAATGTTTTCTTTTTTGTCACTGGTGGTTATGCAATTCCTATTTGTTTTAGTTATTTTATATTTAGATCAAGAGTTTAGTGCTTTTTCGGTCGGTCAACACGAATGTACCCAAAAGAGCTGGCTTATGCCCTAATCCTGAAAAAAAATACATGAGATTAATATTTTTATTATCCATATTGGTCCGTATTGAAATAGAATTCCACTTGAAAAGACGGAACGAAGTTAGTGTATTAAGTGGAATGAGATTGAAAATGAAAATCCACAGCCTGCTTCCAGTCTCCGACCGGGTCAGAAATGGAATGAATGAATGAAGCCCCCATCTAGCGGCGAGGATATGAACTGTGCCGGCTGCCGAGGCCTGACGCACTCCTCTGGGGCAATGATTAAATGAATGACAGATGAAATGAAATGAGAGTGGAGAGTGTTGCTGGAATGAAATTTTGACAGGGAAAACCGGAGTACCCGGAGAAAAACCTGTCTGCCTCCGTTTTGTCCAGCACAGATCTCACATGGAGTGACCGGGATTTGAACCACGGACCCAGCGGTGAGAGGCCGGCGTGCTGCCGCCTAAGCCACGGAGGCTTTAAGTGGAATGAGATTAATAATTGTAATTTATTTCAGGATTAGGGCATAATCCAGCTCTTTTGGGTACATTCGTGTTCAGCACTAAACTCCTGTTTACTAAGGCAACACTGAAAAAATGGCTTCAAACCCCATAATATTTAGATCAATTCTTGTGAGCCACAAAGTCTTATCCTATGCCATTTTTGTTAAGAATTCACACTCCCACGTATTCTTAAATTATAGTTAAGTTGTTGTTGATTCATTTAGGGGCTTTGCGACATCGTGGTCATGTATCCCCGTGAACTGCTTGAGTTTAAGCTCTGTGAACTTGCGGGAGGTGGGAAGGGAAGGGCCTGTCTATTCCAATATTGCTAACATAGGGCCGTTGCCTAAACCAGTGTGGTGTTGCGAATGAGAGAGTGGCCGAACACTGTATTTGGTTCTGTTACTACGCACGGATCACCCTTCCATCTCCCCTCCCCCTCTACCGCCCACATCTCTCCACATTTATATCAGGTTCACAGAGCTTGGACTTGAGCAGTACTTAGGTGTATGTGTGTAATCTGTCTGTGTTGTTGTGATGGCTGTATTAAAAAAGGAAGATTGTAGTTTTACGTGACCATGAATCTTGTGATTATGAGCCACGGGACCTCCTTTTTACGTGGAATCCGAACCACAGGACATGGCATTTCACTTCGAAAATCTCACATGCATTGACCGGGAATCGAACCCGGACCGCCTTGGTGAGAGGCATACAGCTAGACCGCTGAGCCACCACGCCCCCGATGGCTGTATTAGTGTGTGTATTTGTAACTCAGATGAGGTTGGGAAGGAGGCGGCCTTGGCCTTAAGTTAGGAACCATCCCGATATTTGTCTGGAGTAGAAGTGGGGGAAAACCACTTCCAGGATGGCTGGGGTGGGAATCTAGCCCACCTCTTCTCAGTTTTGCCTCACGAGGCTGAGTGAACCCTGTTCCAACCCTCAGACCAGAATTAAATTTCTTGGCAGAACCGGAAATGTAACCCGGGCCTCCGTGGTGACAGCCAAGAGTGCTAGCCACTACGCAACTAAGCGGAGTTAAGAAGGTACACTGCCCAGTATTAGCAGCACACACAAACCATTTATTTAATTTAGAAATTACCTGCAACACGCACAGTGTATAAATATGTGTAATTAAATATCATCATAGATAGCTTTGAAGTCATTTTCCAGTGTTGCCATATTGGCTATTGCTATTGTAAATCTTTCAGTCAGTTGCCACAATATAATTCCAATTAGAAGAATATGCGAAAAATAACTGAAAAAATTGTATCTGATTAAGATATAAGCTTATATTTGTTATAAACTAGAGAGGAGGGAGAAAACTAAGGGATGACTGGTTTCCCTCGTCAAGCGAGCATCATCAGATCCAAAACGTATCAGTAGCTAACCGGTAACTGCTTTTATATAATATCCTCAGATTCAAAGAATTAATCTTCAGACTAATACATGAAAGTGTTTCTACGTACAGATCTTTTTTAGATCAGAAAAGTTGTTATCTGAGCAGATTATAGAGATTCCACAATTTCAGATAAGTCTCCATATCAACACATTAGCAGTAGACAAACAATGTCTTTGTATGTTGCAGTTCTAGCTTTTTACCATCATCTCAGCAGAGTACTCGTAGGTCATTTCTGCATTAATTTACAATTTTACAGTAGTTTAAGGTTTACTGCTTAAGTATATCACAGCAATAGTAGCCACCGTACACCTTCATACATTAGTTAGTTGAGTGAGACTGTTTATTGATGAGATTGTCAATTCTCAGTCTTACAACATAGTACTGTAGGTACCATATATCAAATAGTTCATTTTTCTGATGCTTAATGCTTTAGCAGTTTACTAGTAATAGTTGCCACACTTTCTAAGTTTTTGATGGTTTTTAGTATTTGGAGGGAAGTGACCGTCATTGTAGGTTTGGTAGAGTTTTGAAGAGAGATATAAAAATTTGGATCGGATGATGCCCGCTTGACGAGCGAAACATATGTTTTCTCCCTCTTCTTTAGTCCAAAACAATTGACATGTATTTTTTCAGGTTATTTTTCGCATATTCCATTAATTGGAGTAACGTGTTGACTGACTGAACAATTTTCAACATCAAATAATATCCATAACACACAGTGGGAGCTGCTAACTTCCTAGAGCAATTGTTTTTAATTCTTGTCCAACTCTTGTGGTGTAAATGCACCTCAAATATACTGTACCCAGCACATTAACATACACAATATGCCTTATGTTTATTTGTAAATACTCATTAGTGACATCTGTATACTCCTTACAATACGGTGGGTGAGTGGATAGCGTGTCGGTCTACTAACCCCAAGCTTGCAGGCTCGCTCCTGGCCGTGGTAAGTGATTTTTGAAAGACGGAAAAAATACGACACGCATGTCATACGATGTTGGCATGTCAAAAGAACCCATTTGAATTCAGTAGGCCGTGTTCATAATGGCAAAATTAATCTCGGGAGTTTCCGCCAACACAAAGTTCCTCATTTCTCTACTAGAAAGCGCTATAGTGTCCAAGGAGCTTAGATATCTAACCTCCTTGACTTTCATAGTGATTCAAGGAACAACGAAATTCGACATGCAAGTTACCCTCTGGGTGTCAAATTACAAAGCTTGCACCCGGCACCGAGGCCATATGATATTATTATTATTATTATTATTATTATTATTATTATTATTATTATTATTATTATTATTTATCATTTAGACTTTCACGGCCCGTGTTACTATTCATAATGTTGAATTTTGGGCTTATGCCGTGTTTTATTATATTAAAATTCGACGCGTTTCGAAAGAAACCATGTCTTTCTTCGTCAGGAATAATCTGGAATACGACAATGATTGCTAAGAGAAAGCAACAAAGAACATATAGAAGGTGCCCAAAGATGGACGCCATTATAGCCCCATGTTAGGGACAACGGAAGCAGCAGTGAATTACTTTCTCAGGGTTCTGATAATAGGTAGCCAGGATTCACTGAGATTGTAGCCGGTGTCGCGGTTGAAATTATCTGGGTGTTTACGTATTTCAACCGCCTCCCTGATGATTCTGGGACGATATTGCTTTATACGGGCAAGAACATCCACTCCTTGGAACATTACATCATGGCCAGGAGTTAAAGCATGATCGGCAACAGCTGATTTATCAGGTTGAATGAGCCTGATACATCTATTATGTTCCTCAATGCGAGTTCATATTGTTCTTTAAGTCTGCCCGATGTAAACCTTGCCACAAGTACAGGGAACTCTGTAGATACCCGGTTGTTGCAATTTAGGCAAACTGTCCTTAGTTGGTCGCAGGAGTTGCCTAATCTTAACAGAAGTTTCAAATACAGTCCGTATGTTATACCGACGCAGGATTTCAGCAATACGATCCGTCGTGTTATGTATGTACGGTAGGTAAGCAGTTCCTCTTACATCTCTTTTCTCAACTGACGTCCTATTATTATTTGTTGGTTTCAGAACCGTAGAAATCAAAGCCTTGCTATAACCGTTGCTCTCAAAGGTGGTTCGCAAGGTATTAATTTCTTCTTGTAAAGAAGACACTTCACAAATCCTCCTAGCCCTGGTAGTTAGAGTTGTAAGAATACCATGTTTCTGGGCAGGGTGATGGTGAGAACTTGCGTGGAGATATCTATTGGTATTATTATTATTATTATTATTATTATTACTATTATTATTATTATTATTATTAGTCTATTATTAATGATGATTTGATCAAAAGGTAATAAACGTCATTTGTAAATACGGAGGTCAAGAAGCTGCGGAGGACAGCATATATCTAGGACTGAAACCTCTAATCAGAGTCAACTGCTTCTGCCACAAAAACAATTTTTGACATCAAAGATATATCCAGATTATCATTGCAAACTCCTATGGCCTTGTTCTACGCAAAAATAGTTCCAATCGCAATCTACGGAATTTATATCATGTGGGAAAAGATGAGTCTAAGAGATCTAATGACTTTGGAAGCAGTCAAATCTCGATTCTTGAAAGCAACCCTAGGTGTTTCGAAACACACAAAGTCGAGGCTAGTCCACGAGCTCACCAGAGAACCCTTCTTTATAGAAGACCTACGTATGAAGCTCCCATTCACCGTCAGCTCGAATAAACTGCTCCTTGAAAGAGGAAAGAAAAGAAGGGAGATTTGGCTGGACTTTTACACAACAGTAGCCATGATAAATAGATCCTGGGCCGACACGAATCAGGAGCTCCGACACCTGGTGACCTCAATGTCTGTGCATGGATACCACTACAAAGTATACAAGACTAAGTGTTTTCACGACCCCGGGAATAACTGTCTTTGTGAATTGTGCGATCAGCCCTGTGACCGTTACCATATGACCACTTGTAAAAAACGAGTGAAATCCCTGGTAGACTTTTGTGCACGATAAACAATATATACAAATGTGGGGTACAAAGACACCAACCAAGACGTATGAAACGTACGGTATAACTTAAACACAACTTGTGTGCATTTCATTCTAAAAAAAAAAATACTCACAAGTGGCATATTATGTAGGCCTATACTGCTTACAATATGACTATACTATAATCAACGATGATTTGATCAAAAGGGAATAAACGCGTGTTCATGAATACTCACTGGCTTTCAAAGACTTTCTTTACTGCCCCATTCACATTTCACTTTCACGTGGACTATAAGCGAAGTGTACATTACAATGGGCTATGGGTTATGATGACGAACGAAATAAGCTGTATTAGAGTTTCAGACTAATTTTCGCTTTCTGAATTTGCGTTTCTCATTGTTTTCCAGTGTTACATAAGCCGACTGCACGCTCTGCTGACGGTCGCAGTAGCTCAGTACACTGCAAGTAGGCCGGAACATAGTGTCACATCTTATCGGGATAGCTCGTCAGTTCTGTCTGCTGAGCAGCAAACCAACCAAGATCCGTTAAGATTGCATAAATCGTGGGCCAGTACTAACCATGTTCACAAAATGAGGCTGACCGAATAAAGCTAATATTTTTACTGTATTTCACTGCATGTGAACCCGTGATCTTCAACCAAAGAAAAACACGAGTCAAAGTTACCCGGCGATCCGTATTATCTAACCTGATTTGCTGTGTCGTTCCAAAACAAGACAGTTGTGCCCTATGTACGTGTTGTATTCTGCTGAATGGTTGAAAACGACCAATAAGCTACTTTTGGGCAGAATATAAACAAGTCAAACCGCTCACTTGGCTGAGAGTATTAATTCGCTAGCTCGTTCCTCGCTGGCATTGGAAGAGCGCGGGTTCAAATCCCACCTCAGCTGACCTGAAAATGGTTTTCATTGATCCCCATTTCCACCACCAGGCAAATGCCGGGACGGTTTCTATCAACAGGTCCACGGCTGACTTCCTTCCATAATCCCTTACCTGACCTTCCTTAATTAGACCCAAGTTAGCGGTCGCCTGAGCGATCGGCCTGTCACCATCCCCAGTTGTATCTGCTGACAAAGTGTGTTTAGCTCCCAGACACTGTCATTGCGACGGTAGAGGAATGATCCCTCGCAAAGTTCATGGGAAAGCCAAGCTGGGAGGATAAACGATTAATATATATATATATATATATATATATATATATATATATATATATATATATAAGTCAATAACCAGGAAAAGAAAGATACTTATCCCAGAACATGTCATATAGCAAAACAAGAAATAATATTCTACGTAATTTACTTTACCAGTGGGATACAGACATACTGGGATTGCTTTAGCAGTCGAGAGGATGCTTCTAAATTTCTGTTACAGACACCAAAGGCTTGACGAGAATACTTAATAGACAACGTTTTGTATAGGTACCTGGACCATTCTTTAAATAAGACAAAATCAAGTGTTTACATGTAAAAGCATTCACACCTGATGGGTTAAAGAGTAATGCCATTTGTATGCGTCAAACAAATGTAAGTTTGACTGCTGTATGGTAGATGAGGGGTGGTAAACTAACGTCACACGGAACCACCGGATGTCACGTTTCTCTTATTACTCTGCCTCGTATGTACAGGTACAGTGCTATTACCATGATCAGGTTCCGGGCATAAATTGTTATTCATAACGTTATCTACTTAGCTCTCTCCAGGAGTTCGCAATAGAAATGTCAATACACCTTGTGAGTGTGTGTGAGAGAGAAAATCCTGTGAAAACCGTTTGGTTTTTAGATACCTTACATTTTGAGCAATCTAACATTAACATATATAGTTCTAGTTCCACACTCTTTCTTGCAAACCCAAATTGAGATGGTTGGTTCCAAAGTAAACTTTCCAGCAGCCTGATACCAGATAAGGAGAGCAGCTCGAACTATTGAGCATGATTATGTTGCCAATTGGGAAATAAACCTTTCTAAATCACAGCTTTTGACAAGATTAGTTTTGTTGTTTACATGTTTGAATCACAAGCTGTTGTTCTTAATTCATTTAGGAGCTTGGAACAGCTTGATCATCAGCCCCGTGTACATGGGTGTCTGTTGAACTTGTGTGATAACCTGTATTTCTGTGATGACTATAGTAGTGTGTGTAACTGTATTCGGGACAGGGATGAGGTAGGTGCCCCGTGATTTGAAGTAAGGTACCATATTATCCCGGCATTTGCCTGGAGGGATTGTGGGGAAACCCCAGGGAAAAACCACACTCAAGATGGCCGCTGTCAGCGTTGGATTTCGAGCCTACGATCTCCGAACTTGCTGCAGATGCCCTCGCGGCCGTGGTGCACGGTTTAACAATCACGGCTACGCCACGGGGATTGAATCACAAGCACCTACAATAACTGTGTGCTATGACTTAAGTTTGTTTGGAAATAAACAGGTTATCGTTACGATTAGCTTGGAAAAGAAATGAATATTTCAGACACATATAGTCTATCTATAGAGCTTCCACGATTCGAAATGGTGCCCGTGCATTAAGGATATCGAACTTCCAATCAGCGAGTCTCCATTTGACTTTCACTGGCATTGAATCGCCCGTTATTATTTTACTTATTATGTCCGTTCGTTGCTCTAATTTTGGGTGTTAACTATGAAATGAGGAATGGAAGGTTGTCCCTTCATGGATATCCCAACGATAAACGCTTTCTAAAAGATCAACGGAAACAAATCTAATGGAGCTTAATCACGTAGTATCAGCAGCAATGGACAAATCTCAAGTTGATGTAATTTATACTGATTATGTGAAGACATTCGATAAGGTAGATCATGATATCCAAGTTCTGGCTACTCCCACAATAGTTGTACACCTCAATCTCAGTGTGTTGCTTGCAATGGATGTGCTACTATGCTCGATCAGGTGTCCCAAACATAGGCCCACTATTATATTTGCTGCTTATCAATGATCTTACAAGGTGAATTAAATATTCAAAAGATTGCTTATTCGCGGACGATATCAACAATTTTAGAAATATTGAGACAGAGCAGGACTGTCAATTACTAACAGATAATCTCAATAATGTAACATCCTGGAGTAAATTAAATCGCAAGACCATCAACATAAAGAAATGCTCAGTTATGAGATTTACTAGAAACAACTTCCAGGTGATGTTTAGGTACCGGTTATTGGATACGTGACTCACTAATAATAATTCTATCAAAGACCTAGGAGTCATTTTGATTCAATTATAACGTCTTCATTGAGCACGTATTTAATGGTTGCTAGTGTTTATAAATTGTTAGGCTTTATAAGAAGAAATTCTACAGATTTTGTTCACCCAGAGAGTGTAAAAATATAGGCTTTTTTTTTTTTTTTTTTTTTTTTTTTTTTTTTAGAGCAGACTAGAGTATGCATCCAGCATGTGGAATCCTTAGTACTCGAACCACATTAATGAAATTGAAATGATTCAGAACAAATTCCTACGATATCTATTGTAAGAAATCGCAGGTATTGACTGGCTGCGTGGCTCAGAGGTAACGTTCTCGCCTGATAGTCCCAAGGTTGCAGGATCGAATCCTGGTGCAGTCAGTTGGCATTTGAGGGTGCGTAAATGTGAGGGAGCCATGTCAGTAGATTTACTGGCACGTTAAACGTCCCTTTTGGGGCAAAATTCTTGCAACACGACGTCTCTTAAAGCCGTCACAGGTATTTATCCGAAATATGATTGCTATGGAAATCTTCTAAGCCAATGTGTTATAAATCTCTGGCTAACAGACGAAACATTGTAATTCTTGTTTTTGTATTCAAATTATTCAATAACCTTTTGTATAGTCCGTATTTAATATCACATTTTAATTTGCGTGTCCCACCTCCCTCAACTCGACATAAGTGTATTACGCTTTACCGTTCAAGAACTAGTACTGAACATAACAAAAATTCCTCGATTATAAGTGCAATCCAAATATACAATGACCAATTCGTAAGAGCCAACCTCGACCGGTTCAGTAATGCACATAGTGAATTTTGCAGGCGCAGCGACGATATGTTAACTCAGAATATGCAGAGAAAATAAAATGTTACACCAATTGTTCTACTTATTATTGTTAAGTCAAAACATATTCACATCCATAAAAAAATTATCAAAATTTCTCAAAAAAATCTTAAAAAAGATTGCTTGTTAACTAGACGCAGTTAACTACAAAAGTAGAAACTGGAGAGTAAAGAAAAAGGCCAGTTTACTACTATGAGCGTATGTAATTTTATTTCAGTATAATTAAGGAATACCGAGGGGAAAACTGTTTAAATATCTGAGCTTTTACACTACCTCTTGTAAAGGTGTACCTCCCCCTTAGGGTGGACCGTGTTGAATTTTACCAAGTTAAGATCAAGACGTTACCTAAATTACAGAATTATTTTTTTCATATTTAGCTGTTGAACTAAATTAGACTAGTGGGCCCGTGCGAGCTTTCGCAACGTGAATGTACTGCCCTGCGCTCTAGCGGCAGGCTCGTCTAGCAGTACGCCTCGCTCCCGCCAGATGACTGCCGACACCGCGCTGCCCTGCACTCTAGCGGCAGGCTCGCCAGTTTACGGTGCTCCCATTGTAAATGTACATCTTTTAAGGTATTTATTTAATTGTGAGGCATTTAAAGAGGAAGTGAGTGCGTTTCGGGCACATATGGGATTATGCGGAACCTGTAGGTACCCCATATGTGTAGGTTGGTGTTACCAGGACCTTATTTTCGATACAAAACCGGAATGGGACCTCAGCAGAATAATATAGAAAGGATTACAATCTCAAAATTACGCCTGTCAATTATATTATAATTTTATAGAATTGTGTAACCAAATGAACATGCGTTTCTTTTTAGTTGGTTGGTTCCTTAGTTTGTGTACTTTGGGTGTGTGTAGAATTTGTCTGATAACCGGTGTTAATTGTGATAGCTGTATTAGTGTGTGTTATCTGGGATTCAGGTAAGGACTGCAGACGATGAATTTGTCAAGTAGTTCCTACTTTTGCTACCAAATGCTACCGTCCACGGCACCTAGCTGTGGACGTGGCTACTAGATGCCATCACAGCTAGCACCTAGCGTCGAACGTTGGAACTAATATAGCGTTATCAATTAATCTAACCTACAAATTTTGGCTTCACACAAGTGTAGTTAGTGGAAGGTTCATTTTCATGCAATAAACCGCCGGCTTTACTTTCCCTCAGAAGGAAGGTACACTGATGGATTTTAGCGCTCTAATAAAATACGACTTCGGCCGGTTTTGAACCCGCGACCTTGTGCATAGAAGGTCAGCATGCTACCAACTACGCCACCGAAGCCACCTGTGTTTCTTTTTATTAGGCATATGCCTGTTAGAAACACAATGAATCCAAATATATAATACTCTGAGATAACTATGTTATTCCACGCGCCACTTGATACTTCGTGACCTTGATCACACTATTAGTTCCACCTGCTACTTCAAGGCCACACTCTTGGGTTTCTCGATACTATAAATCATCTACCATTTGTCTTTCAACATTAAGCAACGTCATAAAAGCCATTAACTTAGAGGTCACGCGAGACTCAGTTTTTCTGCTCGATACAGAAAACACAAGTGAGACCAGAGAAAACAATTTCACTATCACTTGCCAACTTTGAAAACCGACATGAAGAGTCCCCTGCAAAAAATGGAAAAGTCTGATTATATTGATTTTTACAGGAAATGAAGTTTAATGTCTGCGACCATGTTGCTGTACATTAAGCAAACGCATGTAGCTTTTAGCTATTTCATACAATTGTTTACTTACGCATCTGATGACCAGAAATCTGAATCATTTTATACCAAAATAGTGCAATTCACTAAACGTAAAAAAAATTCAGGACAAGGAGGAGGAATTTCACTCCTCTTGCACAGCAGTGAGCTATATGCTAATTCACACACTTCTTCTTCATGTGCCATATCATCAGTGGACGTTGGCTGCCACACTCCAGAAGCGTTATAGTGAGGAAGTTTGTCGTTTATTCTCTTACATTTGCACCTCATGCTTTCCATGTAAGCTGCTTGTACGATTTTTCTAAGGCATCTCATCTCCCCATCCCCAGTTTTTGTCGTACAACAATTCATCAAAACGCTGTAGGTATGGGTCATTCTTTTTTGCAGCGGATGGTAGTGCATGGTATCCTACACCTAATGTTGTATACAACTGCACCTTCAACTCATGTTTCTCAAAATGCTGACATTCTCCATTCTCCTCAGATGTATTTCTTCCCATAAGAAAGAAAACGCAAGTAAGTATCCACGGACAATATTTCCGCATAAAGTTTTCGAAGCAGCGAACACAATACACACTGCCTAAGCCATAACATGGTCCCACAATTATAATCAACAAATTGCAGCTGTCTGAATTGAAATACAGCCTAAAATAATTCCTACGAAAGCTATAATTTTACTATCACATGGAAATAAATAAGTTTTAAGAATCAATCATAATCATGCTGACCACCATAAACATCTAAAGTAAATATGTCTACAGTGAATAGAGCTCTGGTATGCAGTATTCTGCCTGTGATGTGTCTCTCTTCTCACCATTATTGTCTTTGTTATAACAAGAGTTCAGTGCTTTTCAGTCGGTCAACACGAATGTACCCAAAAAGAGCTGGGTTATGCCCTAATCCTGAAATAAATTACATGAGATTAATAAATACACTAGGATGACCAGTTTCGATCGTCAAGTCGATCATCAACAGATCCATTACACTTAGGCTATAAAATCTATGTTTGAAAATACAGGTGAAAATATTTACAATATGTACAATTATTTAGTTGCAGTATTGGTACTGCAACTGTCAGTGTATGCTAAATGCAGTATATATGATGTTAGGTGAAATGCTAAATGGTGATAGATATCCGGAGTTTGTAATTTGGAGTGATTATATTGTTGTAAAAATCAACTATGGTTAAACTATAATATAACAGGCTAACTACTTATCTGATTGTCTTCCTTGCTAGAGCTACGCGCAGTGTTGACTGATTGAAAAGCACTAAACTCATGTTTACTAAGGCAACACTGAAAAATTGGTTTCAAACACCACAATGACTTTGTTATTTCATTCCGAGTCTTGAGGCATGATGGTCAGCAGTTCCTTTTAGTCAATATATAGGTGAAATGTGTTTGAGAACCTCAATTAATGCGATACCTATTTGGCAATGGGGCCTAGGTCTATGCAAACATTGGTCGAGGTCTTCGCCCCTACATTTCTCTAACGGCAAAATGAGGAACAAAGTAAAATCATTTCAAAGATGACTGAGGGTGGGATTCGAGTTCTCCTGTCTTCCAGACCAGGCCGATGATTGCGATGTGTCAATGGTAAGTGGTCCATATAGCCGATGTCTCGTGGAATATGCTCTCATTTTACGACTGACAGGAGAAAGTGGAACAGCGTATTTACGGTATTGTATATTGGATGTAATAATAACTACGGTATTACGAAACAATGTTACCTGGCCACTTCCGGATAATGGGAGTAAGTGCTTTTTGTTCCATTTACTGGCCAACCATCAATGTGGGCTGGAAATTGTTATACATCTGCGAAAATGAACGCGAAGCTGTCAGGCCCTGAACTCTATTGTAGCTACCTGTACTCATGGAGTGTAATTGAGCAATGACGATAAATTCTTTTCACGAGCTTCACGACGATAAACTTCATAGTTATTTATTTGTGGAAGTGAATGAAGCCATTTTTTGGTGTTGCCTAGTTCTATTAAGGAAAGCTCTCCAGTTGGTAGCAGTAGTTATTATTACTAACGTGCTATCTGTGGACTCGGTAGACGTGGGTTCGAACCCCACCGTCAGTTGTCATTAAAATGGTTTTCCATTTTCTACTCCATGCGAATGTCAGGACGGTACCTTCTAGAAGGCCACTGCCACTTCCTTGCATCTCCTTGCCCAGTTTAATTCAACTTCATTCATTTCATCTCTCATTACCTCCTTTTATGAGGTTGGCGTCAGGAAGGGCATTCACTCGTAAAAACACTCGCTTACATACTTTCATCGTATCTCATCCCCGATCCCGTTGAAAGCGGGAATAATAAGGGGTGGACATATTTATTTGTGTCACTGTTATCATGATTTTTACGCCTTGTGGTGCAGTGGTTAGAGTAGTTCACTGCCACCTCGAAATCCCGGGTTTGATTCTCTGACCTGCCAAAGAAATCTGGTTTGGAGGTTTGGAATGGCTGGTATGCAAGTCATTTATGAGATACCAAGATACCACACCGCACAAGTTTACTTTCACTAAACACTGCAAGAATAAAGAAACAATAATCTATTGACGTCAGAAAAGTTGGATGGCGCAGCCACGCGGCAGAATGTTGAAGCTGTAACATTGTGACTGGTGAGATTTATTTAGATGGTGAAGCATTGACGTCGTGATGGAAACAGAAAGAAATTTGTCAAATTTGAGGAGGTACTGCTCAGTATACGGTTGCAAATCGTATAAAACGGCTACGAAATATTTTCACTACTTTCCTGTACAAAAAGTTCAGAGAGAAAGATGGGCTTCGGCGCTGTCAATTGGAAAACGTGTTACACGTTGCATGGCAGTGTGCAGTCTGCATTTTTGTGAAGACGACTTCTTTCCACCGGTACTGTTGATTATTAATAGTTATTGTCTCTAATTTGTATTCACATGGATTTAGCAACATCAAAAATACTGATAAACTTATAGCCTTTTACTTCTGTGCCGTACAAAGAATGTAATCCGCTCTTCGTAAACTTATTTTAGGGGTTCTTCCGATTGACAATAGCCGAATGGTTAGAAAACTTAAGAAAAATGCTGTTCCTAGCCTTAATTTGCCAGAGAATGTATATCCTTGCCTTTGAACAGCGAGTATGTAGGTCATTGAAGTATGATTTGGCTTAAATTGTGTTTTTGGCTATAATCTCCCTACTGTTGAATTTAGTTAATTAAAATGTAAAATCTTAGTTTTAAGTACCGGTTTGGTGACCCATCATCCCAGGCAGGCCGGTAACACCTATTCTACTCAGGCAGATAGGTCACTTAGCCGTAATTTTGAAGTTATAGTGATGTTAAGTACACATATGCGGTAATGTAGCAGGAGACCGGATCGGCCTAGGCTATTCTAACTTTAATTAGTTCCCATTTCAGGGTTTTACAGTTTCGAGTGCGAATAGTTGGTTTGAAAGTTGTACAACAGCAAGGAGAGTATGTTTTGTATAGGTTTTAATTGGTATTCTGGTTTATGTCGAGCTGAAGAGTGAATTTGGTTTGGCTTAAAGTGTAGTTTTTGATCTGTTCCGTTTGCTTATGACAAGTTCAAATGGAGACTCCAGCTTTGTTAAATATCTGTATTTTAAATATTTAATTAAATATATTGATAAAGAGGATGTCTCCATTTTAACTTGCCTGTGTCAAGAGATTAATAAATTAATATTCTTGCCTTTGAACAGCAAGTATGTAGGTCAATATTTGCAATATTGAAGTATGATTTGAGCATCCCAAGTAACGCTTCTTTGAACCCAAAACATTCATGCAAATTCAGGGATGCTTGATTCAATTTATTATCAGGGAGTCGTCCTTTGTGTTATGTGAGATACATATATTGTGAAATTAATAAAAACATCGATACCGCTAGGCTCCCAAGTACAGGCTTCATATATGTAACAGCAGACAGTAAATTAACTATCTACATGTGGGTAATATTTTTAACTGGTAGTAATTAGGCACTGCATTTAAATTGATTATAAAAATATTTCTATCAATGAAAGGAAATATGTAGTATTTTGCCATCATAAATTAGAAGCCATAACAAACTCACACCCAATTACTTCACGTCACTATATCGCCGCCATATTGCAAACAGCTGACCGTAAGCTCCTCCCCCGTTTCGGACGTCAATACATATACATAATACGCTAAGGTGTATGTTTCACAAAACTCAACCTCCTAAACCAGAGGGAGTTAGAAGGTGTGGCTTGTACCAAAATCTTCCAAATTGTCTCGATAGAACAGGAAAAATCTTGCATTTCTTGAAAAGTCAACGGAAATATAGTTATTTCTTTATAAAGTGATTTTAAACATATAAACAAGACGATAGCCCCTGGCAGAACTGTGTCGCGTAAAGCCCGCATAGCACTAGAGCCGGGCGGGTGGTCTGTACACATGGGGCGCACACAACCCATTGTGCAACCAGCAACAGTGATGAATAGCTCTCTGATTTCAAAAATATCGACAATTTGTTTAAAAAGTGCGTTTAAACAAATACACATATTTGTAGAAGCTCGCATAACAGTAAAGCCAGGCGGGTGGTTTATACACATGGAGAGTTCTCGCACGGGTCCGCTAGTTCCATATTACTTATAACCGACAGCAGTGGCTACGCTGGCTAAAGCGCAGGGTTAGGTCATGGGGCTAAGCTCTCTGCTGACTCGGTAGACGCGTGGGTTCGAGCCCCACCGTCGGCTGTCCTTGAAATGGTTTTCCGTGGTTTCCCATTTTCAACACCAGGCAAATGCGGGGACAGTACCTTCTGAAAGGCCACGGCCGCTTCCTTCCACATCCTTGCCCAGTTTCATTCATCATCATCCATTCCATCTCTCATCCCGACGCGCAGGTCGCCCACGGGCGTCGACTAGAAAGATCTGCACTCGGTCTCTCAGGAGGCTACACGACAAAATATATATATATATAACTTATAGAACATTGGAGCCTTAAACATAATAATTACAAGAAGAAGCAAGAATAGGTTTCGTATTACCAATATCAGCCAACACGTGTGATTGAGAGTGTTGGGTACAAACTGCATTGGCACTGCACCAGTCTGACTGATAATTCTGTGCCTCACAATAGGTCAGATCAAGTGGTTCTTAATAAGAGAGCTAAACAAATGATCTAGATCAATGTTGCAATTCCCAACAACAAAAATCTGAAAACAAAGTGCGTCCCGTCGAGAAAATCAACAAATTCAGTGAGATGATGGAACAGATAAAGCGACAGTGACAGGTGCGAACTATTTCTATTATCACAGTGATCCAGATAACTTTTGTGCATGGCCTGAAGGAACTGGATCTAGACGACCATTTCTACTAGTTGCTGCAGAAAGCAGTCATATTGTGTGAAGCTAAATTGTAGAGGTTAAGAATGTAAACAACGCTCTTAGGTTTCTACGATCGTTGCCAAGAGCCGATTGCGGTGGCGTCTAGTAGCTAAGTTCTGAACTAGGCCTAGTAGTCGTTGACGGTGGCGTTTGGCGGCAAAAGTAGGAACTATTTGAAAAATTCAAAGTTGCAGTCCTTTCTTGATTTAAAAAAACAGATACACACACTAATACAGCCATCACAATTAACACCGTTTACCAGACAGATTCTACACACACCCAAAGTACACGGGGCTACATGACCGCGTTGTCGCAGCCCCTAAACTGAGGAACCAACCAACCAAAGCAGTCATAATTTCAACTACCCAAATTGTCCGAAAGCTTATGGGTCGTGATATCAACTATTCAGCTGATGATGATCGTGTGACTTCCGGAGAGGCCGAGTGCAGGTGTTTCTAGTTGACGCCCGTGGGCGACCTGCGCGTCGTAATGAGGATGTCACATACACCCAGTCCCCGAGCCACGGAAATTAACCCCAGGAGATTAAAATCTCTGGTGGCTCGGCCGGGAATCGAACCCGGGGCACTTTGGGCCAAAGCCTAGCGTGCTAACCATTTAGCCACAGAGCCGGACAACTATTCAGCTGAAAATTAGTAACGTTGCTTTGTTCCTTGAAATCTGTATAATTACTATGTCATATACCAGTAATAAGACAATGAATGAAGGATAATGATAATAATAATAATAGTGCCATGAGTTTTTAATTTACGTGTTGTGGCCTTAGAGACGCCATGTTGCCACAAATTTGCTCTGCAGGGGATTTTAACGTGCCAGTTAATGAACTGATATGAGTGTTTTGCATTTAGGCAGTCTCAAAAGCTAACCTACTCTGCTGGGATGCGATCCCACCTGTCACAAACTATAGTGGAAGTACGAAATCGGATTCAATCGGACCATTTTATCTAAATATTGTGAAGAGTGTGTACTAGAGAGTCATTATTTAAGATGCAGAGGATGAGGAGATGTAGATGACAAGAATTAAGTATGCTTTCTCTAACGGGAAGCAGCGCGTCGCTTGACTTTCTCGAGGTCCCCATGCAACACTCTTTCTCATTAACACACGCAACACAACTGGACCAGGTCCAGTTCCCACCAAGTCCCTCGAAAATCTGTTACACGGCTATAGCATTCAAACTCGAGCAAAGCGTGCACATGTACGATTTTATACCATACAGGAGTTCGAGATTTTTCTTTATTTTCAGCTCGGAAGTGCGTTATTAAGCGATCCTTATTAATACACAATACCACCTATATTAATAAAAACATCAAAAGAATATTATCCTAGAACATAGCTACCAGTCCAATGTACTGTATTTTGTTGTCTCCTGTAATATCAATTTCAAAATCTTAGAGGAAATCAAAGACTTCCCCTTCAAATATTTGGGGAACCAGCCCCTTGCCCCCTTAGTCCCCTACCACCACGGCAGCTGCGCCAATCCATGTCAACGGTAGAAGATATAATATTGTGAGTTTCAACTGATTCACCAATCTTGAAATGTTAAAATCTGGTTGTATATCACAAGTTAGATGCTACACTTGTGCTAAACAGTTCGCTATGTTTTGCAGACTAATGTTCTAACGAGCCATTGCAATTCCTGCACCTTTCTAGCACACATTGGTTACTATCATATACAATCAGCTAGCGCTTTCATATCCAAGTCAACTGGAACGCGCACTGCGAGGGAGCCTTTCCAGTGCTCTGACACTTGGCTATGTAAAAGAGATTTATAGAAACAAACTCGAAAGGAAAGCGAACAGCAAATGGAGTTCGCCAGTCTCGAGTTACGAGGTTGCTCCTCAAGAATGCCTGTGTTGCGAGTTCAATTAATTCAAGTAAACAAAAATAAAACAAAAGCAGCAAAAGATTCACCGTTGTTTAAGCTGTTTCTTTGTTAATGAAAATGGAGTAGTGGTTCCTTTTAAAAATTAAAACTTTGAGAGGGAAAGTTAAAATGTACGTAATATTGTTAGTCTCACTCCCATTATAGAGTGATTTTCCTTTCACTGCGAACTAAATAAATGCACACATTTCAGTTTCATTGCTGTTATACAGTAGTTTCGGAGATATTGAATAAGGGTGAAATATTTCGCACGGCCACCATGTTGGATTGGTGACGATATAAAAATGTAAAAGGCACGGTTAATGTGTACGGAAAAGGAGCTAAATTCTTGTCAAATTTAATTAACATTGGTCTAACATTTGTCGTTAGCATCACGTGACCACACAATCTACACTGGTCCTGACCGACAGCCTCACCCAACGTGTTGATTTCCACTGATTTATTAGGGAAGTATTTTCCTTTAGTTTGGAATCCTACAGATCAAGTGAATTACATTTCTCTATAAAGTTTTGAATTAGAGAATTAATGCACGTGGGACAAGAGACGCCACTCTGAATCCAAAAGCCATACTTTTGACGCCGATGAATATAACGAACTTTTTCTTCTTGAATCTTACTTCCGAAGTACTATTTGGGTTATTTAAATTCAGACCTGTACATGCTCATTTTGGAGTCTAACGCCTAGGGAAGCCACATTTCACAAAATAATGCTGAGATTTTTACCGGCTGTTACAAAATTATTGTTGTAAGTTTATTTGGAGGGAACTCATGAGAAAAACATACTTGCACAATATAAATACAGTATTATATAAAACTTAATAATGGTTTTACTTAATTAAGAGCATGGATGCAAAACAGCGTAATTTTCAAGATCTCTTACATTAGGTAATTATTTATTTAGTGTATGGCCCATACAATAAAGTTTGATAGGAAAGCCAAATGATCTCATCTCTCCATAAATATTCCATTTTCAATTCTACACTGGAAATCAACATATTAAGCCTCAGTCAGATCAACACATGTATGTTATATCACAGCAATTATCAAGTTGCTTGCCTCCTACAAAGGTAAACCGAGTTCGATTCTCGGGTAATTTTCAAGGTGAAATATCACGTCCGCTGGTTTGAATTCCACATAAGAAAAAACAGGTCCCGTAACATATGAGAGCGAAATTAACCTTCACTTAAATCTACAAGCTTTCTTCCTTCTTTGATTTGAAATAGAGAAGTCTCCTTTCATTAAATTCGGTGGGCTTGTTAATGTGTCTGTTAATGTCCATGCTTTTTCTTGTCTAATTTTAAAGCATTCCACCCATCGGATGCAAATGTTGAAATATCACTGTTCAGGATCATACAGATGTTACTGAATACATAGCATTTGGATAGACTTGTCCATTTCCCGGATTCCATCCTTTTGGCACATGCCCATAAAATCGATGAAGTAAGTTGTAAATGGACCAGAGAAAATCAGCATACGTAATCTATATGACTGAGACGACTGATGACGGATGAATTTAAAAGTCAGAAGCAGCTACCGTGCCCGTAGGTGTTAGTATTTTAACGAGCCTATAGAATCGTTAATAGGCAGACAAAATAATGACCATAATCACATACTACTTACAGTATAGTACAAAAAGTAAAGGTTATAAAAATTAAATAGTGGTCGGTATCTACAATTTTCTCGTATTCAAAAGCAGTCGTAAAAGCTGCCGAGTTAAAATAAGGAGAAGCACTGTAATTACAGTACATAAAGAAGACCTCGCTCCCTACATGCCAGTAGCTAGGCACTTCCAAGAAGGTATACGTACATGAACTATTAATAGAGTAGAAATATGTATCCTTGCCAATCACATTCCATTAATTACATTTTGGGTAAGAGCTGACTCCTCATGGAAACTAATAGTTGTGGGCAAAAATAAATGTGCTCTTAGTGAGAAGCCAACTCTTTTTCATTGAATACAGTAAAAGGATAAAAACTGACAAACGCCGCTCCTAATAAAACGAACAATTAAACCATTGTAACCACCTATTGCTTGCCACGATGGGTGAGTGGTTATCGAGTCGGGTTACTAACCCCCAAGCTTGCAGGTTCGCTCCTGGTCGTGGTAAGTGATTTTTGAAAGGCAGAAAAAATCACGATACGCATGTCATACGATGATGGCATGTTAAAGAACCCATTTGAATTCAGAAGGCCGTGTTCATAATGGCAAAATTAATCTCGGGATTTTCCGCCAATACAAAGTTCCTCATTTCTCTACTAGAAAGCGCTATAGTGACAAGGAGCTCAGATATCTAACCTCCTTGACTTTCATAGTGCTTCAAGGAACAACTAAATTCGACATGCAAGCTGCCCTCTGGGTGTCAAATAACAAAGCTTGCACCGGGCACCCGAGGCCATACGATATTATTATTATTGTTATTATTATTATTATTACAGTACCACCTATTGAAAAGTAAAAGAGCAAAGAATAGAAGATATTACATTGTTTTATAGCTATTTAGTTTCCTTTGATTAGACGTTCACAGTTACTACAACCAACATTATCTCCATTACGCAGAACATCGTATCATTTGAAGGTAAATCTCATAAAAATAAATCCGATTTACGTTAATATAGTCAATTAAATTTGCATAATTCTTACAACAAATTTTCTGAATATGTTCACACTGAAGTATTAAACTTAAGCGTCGACATGTTTGTTAGGAGACCAAATGGTAAATGAATCGCATACACAGGTTGCCTGCATAAATGTAATATTCTTGTACTCCATTTGAAGTGTACTTGTGCACTCGGAGCACGCAGGAGTAAACGATAGGCAGATGATAGGAGAAACGCCTTGTGCTCTGTGTCCAAGTGGAGGATACATGCACTGTGCACATACAACTTGGAAATTGCGAGATGTTTATTATATTGCACTTTTCTCTGCTGCCTTGCCTCTTCACTGTAGTGCTAACAACTCAAGAAATATATTCACTACTCGTTACGATTATTATAATAACGACTTACATAAAATGAATCGATATCGTTAATATTAGGAAATGTTGCAAGCGAGTAAAACCCAATGTATTTAATTTAACACTATGATAACTAGTATATAGGTTGATCTGGATGAGTCAGGAAGGTACTTTCAAATCATAAAATGAACGAAAATGTAGCAATTGAGAAAGATAGGGACTAATGAGAGAGACGTGGCAAGGCTGCCCAGGGCAGGACTTCTGAACCCTCTTCACCTTAAGTAATCTTACTTGCCAAATCGCTCTTGGCATATCAGTGACTGATTTTAACTCCTGTAATATGTGTTTCTCTATTCACGAAGACTTCAATCATTTTTCTCACACCATACGACGTAGAGCCATTGGAATAGCAAATAACCTGATCTGACCGATCATGGGCAAATATATCTATTCCCTAAAGATTAACATATTAATGGTAACTTACCCATTTTGCCTGGGACAATGTCGAATTGTGCTGGAGCATCGTGAACGAAAACGGGTCGACTCGATAGTTCCTGCAACAAAGATGTCAACACTTACATTTGTTACCTGTAATTACTACCAAACATCGCTTTTAATATTACGATAGTACGAAACAGTGTTTGAAACAGTAATAAAACTGAAGACAGTGGAATCTCTTATTGCATCAGGATGACAAATATTAACCCTACAGAACACCTTGACACATGAATATTGGGATGATAAAAATACAATCATGACATTTGATAAGTGTGCGTGCGTGGAAAGCTACCAGTTTCCACCTTGAGGAGATATTCCGGTTTAAACTGCAATTGACAAATTTTCAAATTCATTAATCATGCTCAAACAAAACACATACTGAATCAGAAAGTTAAACCTCTAAACATTAGAGGTTTTATTGAACCGAAACTTAGCTTACTTAAATAATAGTAGGCTGTACATCAGCTGTTTATCAGCTGTTACCATAAACAAACAAGATGTTTTTGCTAAGGCAACTGTATCAACTGTTGCTAAGGAGATATGTACCACAAATGAAAACACCAAGATACGAAAATTTTGTATTTAAATTGATTCTTCTAGCTTTTTTTGTAAGTTCTAGTGTAAGTGAAGATGTAATATATAAGTTTATTTTGCTACATGACAAGCAACCACAAACTGTTTCCACTACCTGCCCGCCAGATGAGAAGACAATAATAATAATAATCTTAAGTGTTCCAACCTACCAGGTATATTCACGGTACAGTTTAGCTCAATAGGTCGTGTAGTTCTTTCGTGATCGAATGACAATCACAGGGAAAGCATTTTCATGCATACTATTGTTCTAAAGCCCGGAATCCTAACGTGGGTGGGTATCAGAGAAGGTTACGGAAAATTAATTTCATTCATAAGCCCACGTCCAAAGCTACAAATACGTTAGATGTCGTCAAATGGCAGCATGTATCATACTATCTACTAGTACATGCAACACCAAGCATGTAGACCTATACCATAAGTGTGACACTCTAAATTTGGGTACCAAAACATGGGGTAGAAATGCTGACAAATTAGTCGATGATTGAAAATCAAGCAATTTACTCTGACAAATTAATTTCATCTCATTGTAATTTGAAAAAAAAAATCGTTCAAAGTTATGGTTTTCTGATAAATGAACACAGGGCAACGAAGCGCAATTGACTACCTTCCGCGTTCGAACACTCTGGCACTGAGTGTAGGGAATGAGCGCTATGGTGTACAGGACACTGTATGAAGTGTTTTTACTTTTGAACATGAGTCCATGAGTGAAGATGATCTGTTACACTTCCGAGTTTGGGTGTATTACTGAGTTTTCGATGGTTCTGCATGTATGTTCTTCAATACTTTGATTCGTGATTGAGTACATATACATAATTGTTCGTGTAGAGTAGCACTTTAGCTCTATTAATAGCATCTCTTCATGAATATGTTGGTGCTATAAGGAGCTTATAGCAAAGAAAATATGGACCACTGCAATTGCCATTTCTCAATCAGGTGAGATATGAACGCCCCACCCTGTCCAAGGTAAGTGCACCACAAAGAACAATGGCTCCACTGGTAGACAACCCACGGCTGCACGCTTGGTGACACAATACAGGTTCCTTCCTCTTACCGTGTTTAGCATTTTATTTATTGAAAATAGTCTTCCTAATTTGAATAATATTATGCTTTGTAATGCTTAATTTTATTATTCAAGCCGCTGAATTCCTTTTTCAATAACAGAAAACTCAATGTATCTCTTCGCTATTGTACGGTATAGGAAAGATCTCTAGACACAAGAGAAAAAACGCTAAATTGGCAACAGTGATTGTTAAGAAGTTGTTCATTAGTACCAACTTTGTAAATTATACTTTTGTTAGTTATTGTTGCTTTATGGAGAGGAACTGCAAGGTCATCTGCCCCGAATAATTTTTGGTTAATCTGTTTATGAACATACCGTCATGAAACATACGCGATTGGTTTATAGTCATTGACTGAAGTGAACCCAAGATTATGCTCCTTTGCTCAGTATTGCAGTATGACCAGCACTGTAGACATCATCAAACATGTTGTGGCTGGGCATGTGCGTTGGCAGAATCCTCCTCGCCACATCTGAAGCCTTGATAGATCCTGTTGTTTATACGTAGTATGGCAATCGCTATATATGCAAGTCCACTGTGTGACACTGCTGTTATATTATCTTGTTATCGGCCACGCTCCAAGCCGTAACAATCTCGTAGGGTTCATTTTCCTATGTTTATAGATGGAGGAATCGTTGTGTTGGTCTGTATCTCCAAGAAGGCCTCTGAAGCGTGGCTGCATCAAGAACGGTAACATTCTAACATAGCAGATTTTGTAGGCACAGGGAAGGGATGTCCGTTTTTTCTTTTCCAGTCTTGGGACTTTGGACTGACTATAACATCCAGTGGTGTGACAAAAACTTGTACGCCAATTCTGAGTATCTTCTTTTTGATATTATTACATTGGTCCGAACTGTTATTTTATACAATCCCATAGGAAGGCGTAACATGAAGGTGTTTCAAATTTTGTGGAGAGTGTTATTGTTGCCACATGCGTTTTATGACAAATGAATTACTCTACTAAAACACTCATATATTATTACTTATCAAACCTTAAAGCGTCTCCCTTGTATAGGCCTAATCAGGGAAATATGATAGAATGTTTACCCTCAAGATTAACTTCCGAGGGGATAGCTCCCTACGAATTAAATATGATTGCCCACCTAAGATCCTGCCGGACATTCTTCGATTTATTTTCTTCGTCTGACTCAACTCCTTATATTCTTACCAATTTCTAAGAACGAAACATCTGAAAATACATCATTTCGTATCAGCAAATGAAATTAAAGCATCATCGGAGATTGCAAAAAATGAATTAAGCCAATGTTTCCAGAAGCTCTACCAACCCTGGTTGTGTTTCCAGGTATTCATAGTAAACGAGTACAAGCCAGTTTGCGAACTGTTGCAATCTACCTGTTATAGTGTACAATAAACGTTCATAAGTTCCTGGAAGACCTATCGACATGTGACATTATCCTCTTCAGACGAGCTTGCGTATAGAGCCGCCTTCTGTAGTCTAAGGGTGGATATTAAAACTCACAGTCAGTTGTAACTCTTCTGTTGGTCAACACGAATTTGTTCAATGACTGGGCTGGGTACTATTAATAATAGCCTAAGTAAATAACACTCCTGGAAAACATATGATCACTAACTTAACCCTCTATGGGATAGTGGTCTCTGTCATAAGGACAGTTTATGCTTTCAAAGATGCTGATAGTATCTTTCAGCCAAATTTCGGAGAATTTTCATGCAAAAATGGTAGTATCTCTAAAATTCAAATATTATATAGGCTACTTGACATAATGTGTTGGATAACATTTTAAAAACATTAACAATTTAAGTGTAAAAATAAAATATAAATATAGAAACCATAAAATAAAATTACAATAATAAAAGAAATATAAACATTAAAATAATATTATTTATTGATGTACCATCGTATGGCGTTTAGTGCCGGGAGTGTACTATGACATATTCGGCTCGCCAGAGGCTGTAGCTGCTTCAAGCTACAAGTTCCCTTCAATTTCAAGTACAGTGGAACGTGGCTAATTAGAACTTCTATAATTCGAAATCTTCTTTTATTCGAATTTTTCTCTCGGCCCCTAGCATTTTATATACAATCAATGCTAAAAAATCGTGGTTAATTCGAATTATATTTTGGATAATTCGAAGTTTTTAGTGTAAAAAGCCGATCGGAAGTCAAACAGTTGGGTCAGTTCCCGAAAAAAACTGTTCCGAGTGCAGCCTAAGCAACAAACTTAGGCGTTTTTTCTTTTGAAAGTAGAAATGACGTAAGTGGTTCTGTTTTCCGTTCCTCAAATTTGTTAGATTCTTTTGTGATGGCTGAGACAGTTAATTGTAGGAAAAAGGTAAAAATCTCAAACTATTTTGAAAAACAGTAGATTTCTCTAAGACTTAACTAGATTGCTGAATTACTACTGTCGTTAAATAGATGAATAGTACATTTTGGTTTTATTTTCCATTTGAAACTTTTGAGGTTATTCACGATACAGTCTCTACCTAGGTATAAAGTACCTTTGTCTGTTAATCTGCTTTGTTGAACGTAAATCATTATGTAAACGTAATACAATATATTTTCTCTACCATTTTCAAAGAACTTTCTTAATTCGAATGTTGGGATAATTCGAATTTTTGTACTGGTCTCTTGAGGTTCGAATTATCCAAGTTCCACTGTAGTTCCAACTTTCGCTACCAGATGTCAATGATACCTAGTGGTGAACGCTGGAACATCGATAGAGCGTTACAACAAAATTAAAATAATAAACATACCTATAAAAATTATGAAAATAATTGTGAAAAACAATTTGAAATTAGTTAATTCAATAAAAATATCAAAATTAAATCTATAAAAACATAAATTTAAAATAAATATATAAACATTAAAACTAGAGGAACAAAATATAAGATTATTTATAATTATAATAATTAAAATGAATTAAAATTTAGAAACACATAAAAGTAAAAAAATATAAAGGGTTAATGGAGCAATTGAAACTCAGAAGTCCTGTGTTCGATTACGATCTGTGATAAAAATGTAATTCTGGTGGGAGGGCTCGTGATGATAACTGAGGAAATGTGGATTCGAATCCCATCTTAGTCATGTTCCATGGTTTTCTGCTTCTACTCCAGTCTCCGTGAAAATGGCACTATGGTCCTTAACTAAGGCAACGGATGTTTTGTTGACAAATAAATCCGCAACTGTAATTAGACACACTAGTACAGCATTTTATCAGTCTGGTTCAACACACATTCTAGTACACAACCCCTAAATGAATCAGTTTGCATGTAGGCGTACAGACAAAATAAAGCACAGCCAGGCAAAAAGTGATCCAGTTTAGAACGACTGTATGAACAGACTGGGCGTGTCTCACCCACGCTACGACCTTCTGCCTTATTTATCACCTCGATCTATAGCCAGTCTCAAATCGTGAGTACAGCCGCATTTAATTTGATTCGTGCAAATATTCCTAGTTTGCTCTTTCTTTTCCTAAGATTACAGCAATTCATTCCTGTTAGGAGGTGCCCAGTTGGAGCAGATGACCTCGATCTTATACCATTCGAAAACAACAATGGCCCACACACAATCTTGAGTCGATAAAATGTACGTGATATTTTAATCACAAATGTTTACTGAATTATTGAGCTTCCCTCCGCCTCCTTACGATGTATGTGTTGTATTTCTATCCCTTATTATTCCCGTGTTCAACGGGACAAGATGCGATGAAAGGCTATGTGGCGGGTGGCATTTAACGCCCGGATGCACTTCCTGACGCCCTTCCGGAGTAAATGAGATCTCAAATGAATGAAGACGAATGAAACTGGGCAATGAGATGGTCTCTTAGAAGGAACTGTCTCGACATTTGCCTGGATTTGAAATTGGGAAACCACTGAAAACCATTTCAAGGACGACACTAGGCTAAAGCGTATTCTGAACTGAAAAATTCAAACAGGTGAAACTGCAGTAGTCATTCGCATCATTTCGGCAGTTCGTAGGAGTGACAACCAGAGTTGGGCAAAATACTCAAAAGATGTATTTTCACTACAAAATTGAAAATAAAGTAACTGAATCATCAAAATACAAACTATTTTAAAATAAATCTGAAAATACCTCAAACTTCTACCGAATAAGATTTTCATTGCTTTCAAATTTTTCAAATCAAAGATTTGCAAGTATACTTTACTGAAAATGTTCAGTATTTTCAATTTAACATTAAGAAACAATTTTCTATTTACAAAGGTTCAGTAATTGTATTTTGAATTCTGTATCGACAATACATTTTGTGAATATTTTGCCCAAATCTGGTCACAACGTTAGTCCAAATTTGACACACAGTAAGTAATGAAATGATCTAACTTTAGTTTTCCTTCAATACTTGGATCGGAAGAAATTTCGGGAGATTTTGTTTTACGGATATTCTAGTATGTTATAAAAATCGAGAGATCTGGCACACTGGCAGTTTTGCAGAAAACTCAATCGTATCATGTAGGGGGATCCTCTGCCGTGGCCTCTGTGTAAATGCATACCAGAAACAAAACGCCTTAGTCATAGCCACACATAAATTGGGGAAGTCCCTTCAAATCCTTACACGTGGAGGCGTTGAATTAAATGTGGTATTACGCAACACGTGGAGGTTACTACTCTGGAGCTAGGGTGATGAAACCCATGAATTAGGGTGTGGTAGACTACAGGAAGGATTTCCCGGGTCCGATGTCAACCCAAATTGGCCTCTCATTGGCTGACGTGGATATTTCTTGCATCCTATCCAATTACAGTATTCTATATACGGTTTATTCCTTTCACAGCATTAGAAAGAATACCATTGATGTCGATGGAATCTGCAAGAAACTCCACATTTGTAGCTATAATACCTATATTAAGAGTCTTCTGAAAGAGACGTGTCGTAAAACGTAAAATCTTGCCACCAGATTGAATTCGAACGCTAGATCTGACGACAAAGTCGTCAAGATTGTCACCCTGATTGCTCGGTGGCTGACGTCACGGCATGCACCCTTCAGTCTTTTTGCAGCCAACAGGCCAGCAATGTTGTCTTAGCCAAACGGAACTGCAGTAAAACGAAATTAATGTAATGCCGCCCACGTTCTATTTGCCTTGTTAATTTTTTAAGGAATAAAATGCAACAGATTAGTCGCAAAATTTATTAACGAATTGAATGTGCTGACATTAAGAAAGCGTGCAACCAAATCTCAATTAGGGGTGTCTATTTAATGTTTTCTTTGTAAGACAGACGACAGTTTACGACACAGTTTTTGGCCAGTCAGCCCCAGTTGCGCAGTCGTGCAAAGGACAGTCAGTGAGCTTCAAGAATGTGCAATTCATACGTGAGTCGTCAGTTGCGTGGAGAACAATTCACGTATGAATTACACATGCCTGAGGCACACAGGCTGTGCTCTGTGCAACTGGGCAACCGGAGCTGATCGGCCAAAAAACTGTAGCGTATGTGGGCTTTGAATAGCAAAGAAAAGTTAAGGCGCAGCACTTAATTCCTATCTCGACTGATAACCTGTGTCTTTGTGGTGACTGTAATAGTGTAATTTCAGTGATAGGACCTAATATAGGAGTAAGTGCTCCAGAAATTGACATAAGGTACGACGTCGACACTCGCGAACATGAGCCACGTGGAATCAGAACCACCGGCCATCACATCTCACTTCGAAAATCTCACATGTATTAACCAGGAAACAATCCCGGTCCACCTCAGTGAGAGACAGGCAGCTTGACCAATGCTCCATCACGCCCCTCCTCCCCATTTACTTAGATCGAGAGTGGGAAACCCCGGGGATAAACCACACTCAGTATGGCCACTATCAGCACCATGATTCCAATTTTCGATCTCCCCAGACTTGCAGATCCCCTTGCAGTCGTGATGCGTGACTTAACGTGGACGGCTACACTGCAAGGTCCGTGGTTAGCAGGCGCTTGCCCAAGTCGTTACATGTAGATGTGTGAGCCACATGTCTGCAACACCTGAGGCGCCCGATGCTTGGTCCCGCGACCTGTAATGTAGGCCGTAGTCCAGTTTACATGAAACTCGCAAAAAATAGTGACTTCACTTCAACTTGCAAGGAAGTTTTTCCAGCTTTCTACCAAGTAAAATATGTTTCTCCGCTGCATTACTCTTGTCACTTGGTGGATATTGATACACCGAAAATCAATAATTAGCCTATATAAGTTGATCTCAGTAGTCATGAAACTGATGCTTCAATGTCTATAGAGAAGTTCTGCTCGTGAGATTATTGGTGACAGGTTTCAACTGATAACATTCCGACAAGAATTCAATATTCAGTTCTACGCAAGATTAGAAACTCCAAGAAAAGTGCATGACTTTTATAAAAAGGAAATTGTCCTACATATTTTCTCGCATTGGGTTATCTCTGACAAATTAGAATCTAGGATTGGTTCACGACTCATAAAGGCCTACCCACAATGCGCAGTCGGCAGTCGGTAGTTGGTAGTTGACAGTTGGCAGTCGCGGCCGTCCCCGTGTATACTATAGGCACCATTCACAACATGCAGTTGCAGTCGGCACCTGCCAGTTGGCAGTCTGTAGTCGGCAGTCGAGAATTTCATCTTTGACTGCCAACTCCCCGACTGCAGCAATGTAATAGCCAATCAGAGTAGATCAGAAACTGACGTCACGTTGTTGTTCTATATCGTGTACAAAGAGTATAAGTGAAGTACCTTCGCAATCCGTACCTTTCTAATCTTAAATACACGGTATAAAAAATAATCCGTACATCTCCAAATCATCCATATTTCAAGGTTTGAGGTTATCAACAACGCCTCCGTGCACATGAAATAAAAGAATGTCACTATATCATTTACTCCTAGCAGTCGTTAAGACTGCGCGTTGTGAATGGCTAGGTTGTCAACTACCAATTTCTGACTGCAGCTGCCGACTGCCAACTACCAGCTACCCACTGCCGACTGCGCATTGTGGATCGACCTTAACGGTGCTGAAAACTGCGCTGTAACCGAAACGAATAGAATGTATACTCTGGGAGCTGCCTGAATAGGATTGACATTTGGCCGGAAATTCCAAGTCAGTCATCACCCCTCTGCCTCTTGACCAATGCATGTTCGCATAGTTGATGTCATAATACTCTGCGTTGCAATATTACAGCCCACGTGCTTCAGTGCCTGGTCAGCTGTATCTCTGGCTTGTACAGTTTGGCAATCTCGTTCTCAGACCACATGGCGATAAGAGAACTGTCAATCCTATTCTGGCAGCTCGCAGAGTATAGTGATGCTAAGCCATGCTGAGCATAGCAGTTCGGGAGGCACCGTCCAGTAGTGGGCGCAACACTGCTTGCATAACGTTAAATGGGAGTGCGGCTACTCAATTGTGTTATTTTATTACAGTATTTTAAAATAGTTTCCACAAAGGAAATACGCATTTTACAGCGCGTAATATTGGTGTACCGGTAATGTAAATGTGTGAGGGTGATGAATGTGCATAAAATGCCGAACTGTAGCACTCTAATACTAACAAACTATGGTACGTAACGGTATACATATAATCCCAGGTATTGGTAAAAAGAATAGAACTATAGCGAACTGTAGAATTAGACATTAATTACACGTTGATTGCGAGCTCTGCAAGTTTTGGTCAGTAATGCGGTAGTGGAGAACCTCCGTGGATTAGGCGGCAGCACGCCGGCCTCTCAGCGCTGGGTTCGTGGTTCAAATCCCGGTCACTCCATATGAGGTTTGTGCTGGACAAAGCGGTGGCAGACAGGTTTTTCTCCGGGTACTCCGGTTCCCTGTCAAAATTTCATTCCAGAAACACTCTCCACTATCATTTCATTTCATCTTTCATTCATTTAATCATTGCCTCAGAGGAGTGCGACAGGCTTCGGCAGATGGTACAGTTCATTTTCAATGCGGTAGTGGCATCTGCGGTGAGCCAAACAAGTACGACTGAGCTGGTAGGAGCTGGTAGAACTACAGTATACAAAAATATAAATGACAATTCTGATATTGTATCTACTCCCTGATTATTCTCGTTTTTGGGAGGTCAAGAGTGATGTGAGATGTGTTTTTTTATGTGGCGAAGGTTCTATACGACCAGATGCCTTTTCTGACAGCATCCTCGTCTGAGGAATGAGTGATGCAATTAATGAACATGAAATTTGGCTTGGGGTTAAAAGGTACCGTTCGAGCATTTTCCTGGAATTGAAAATGGAAAAACAGTTTCAGGACGGTGAATGATGGGTTTCGAATCCTATTGTCTTCCGAGTCCAGAGATAGCCTGGTCTTTTGCGTTAACGCACTAAGCTATCCGGTCGTCAACGCGTCAATTATTGTTGTCCTCGATTACCAACCACCCTCTTCTAAAACCCAGTACAAAATTCCGCCCAATGCACCATATTAAATAGGTAAATCTTGACAAGATTAATATTCTTCCATCTGTTCTGGTCTACAGGTCACGGTAGCTGAGAGCGCTAACGCCCTAACTCGTGCTTCACTGGCATCGGAAGAGCGTGGGTTCGAATCGCAACTCGGCCATCTTAGAAATGGTTTTCGTAGTGTTCCATTTTCACCACCAGGTACATGCCGGGACGTTTCCATTCAACAGGCCCACAGCCGATTTCGTACCAAAAATGTTGGCCATTGGCTCCATTAATAAAATTATTTTAAACATATTGAGTTATTGTTGTTGATTCCTTTATTGGTTTTGCGACATTGCAGTCATGAAGCCCAGTGTATTTGGGTGTTTGTGGAATCTGCCCGATAAGGATATCCGAAGTGGGAATCGAACCCATATCTTCTCATTTCTGCCTCTCGAGCCTGAGTCAGCCCTCAGACAAGAATGAATATCTTGAACCTCAGGCGTGACCGCCAATTCGCCACCAGATGGACCAACTGTGTTGAAGTAACAAACAGTAAACACGCCTAGATCGTTAGGTAGCGCATCGAGATTCCGTGGGAGAGAAGGAAGTCCGCAGATTGAAGGTTCGAATCCCGGCGCTGACAATGGCCATCCTGAGTATAGTTCTCCCCGGGGTTTCCACACTCCTTCCAGGTATATGCCTTGTCTCAAATCCCGGGGCACCTACCCAATCCTAAATCCTAAAATCAAGTTACCATAGCCAGACAATTTAACACACCCAATACACGGGGATGATGACCAAGATGTCCCATGCCCATCAAATGAATTAACATCAAAGTAAACACAAATAAAACGACATCTTTTGCCTCTTCAGAGACTGTTTCCCCGTTATCAATTCGTCAAATTGCAAATCTAAATAATACTCGTGAACTAATTCATGCACCAGACAGCTTTAGTTTAGAGATTTGATTCTGTAAGTTTTGTGTGTGATTTCTCCCCGAACTGTTTAAACACTTCATAACGCATGTTATCAAGCTGATTTGCCTCACACATTGAGTGCACACCATAACAAAAAGTAGCCTCCACTTCAAATTCGCTTTTGGGACGAGAATTATCAAAATCAAATGGAAATGCAGTAAAAAAAAACTTTAATTGCAGGTTGGATCAGAGCAACCTACTTTGGGTCCATCACCATAGTTTTACCAAGCTTTCAGATAATGCCTTTTACTTCGATTATGGGGGCGTGATGGTGCTGTGGCCAAACTGCTTGCCTCTCGCCAAGGCGGACTGGGTTTGATTCCCGGTTAATGCATGTGAAGTATCACGACCAGTGATTCGGATTCAACGTAAAAATGGAGGTACCGTGTCTCATAATCGCGAGATTAACGGACACAACAAGCTTCCTTTCTGTTGTTGCCTTATTTACATATCTTGGACTTGTGTAGAACTTATCTGATAACCTGTATTTCTGTGGGTAAATGTAATTATTTGGGTCGGGAATGGGGAAGGTGCCCCGGGACTTGAAATAAGGTACTAACCCGGCATTTGCCTGGAGGAAAACCCAGGAAATAGGACACTAATAAGGATAGCCTCTGTCGGCGTTGGGATTCGAACTTCCAATCGCCGGACTTGCTGCAGATCCCCATCGTGGCCGTGGTGAGCGATTTAACACGCACGGCTGCAAGGCAGGGTGCCAGACTGAAGAGCCACCACGCCCAGTCAAGGAGGAAGAGGAAGCAAGGCTCCGATATTTCAAAATGCCATCGTAACGCCGATGCGATAATACAGCAGTAGTGGCGCGCTATCCAAGTTCAATAACGTTACATTTTCTTGCTTCATTCAAAATATTAATAGCTTGAAGTAATTTTACTATCGACCTTAGATTCCAAGCCACGAGGTGGGAGTACTGACCTTCCCTTACAGGGTCTCCGTTCCACGTTTGATTTTGTTTGTGGCAATTTACCCATCAGAATGTTAAGTTGTGAATAGTCAGCAACAAACAGCTTGTTTTGACTAAGGAGAAAATAGGCATGTTAGTTTTCCAAATAGTATATTCAATGTTGAGATCAATCGCTGAACGAATGCGCGACACACATTGTGAGCGCTGTATGTGTCGTCAAGTTAAGTAAAAATTTGCCGCCACTTTGAGAACTGCCGATACCGGTTCGCAAATATAATAACGGACTGGCGATGTAAATGAGTTAAGTCATGGAAGAAGCGCACTCTACAGACAACAACACCTCCACTGTTCAAATAAACTGTACCTCTGACCCAGACTCTTAAGAAACTCTGTAATTTTTTGTTTGTTTTGTTAATTCCAAACAGAAGAGCAAAACTATTGCTTCCAGTCGCGTGCGTTCTCAGATTTGGCAAAGTAACCGACTTTCGAAAGTGCACTCCTTGAGCGCTTGATGTTAAAGCGTCATTGCATTTCCAACTGTGATCAACACGCTCTGCCAGGCACATGCCTGACTCGCTCCATCCCTTAAAATACTATAGGAAGGAACGAAAAAAATGGAAAGAATAAAAAAGAAACCATGTGAGGCATTTTTTATTTTAAATCTTTGATCAAATATTAATTAGTTTAGGCTTATTTGCATTACGAATGTATTCTTGTTTCAAAAGTCAAAGCATAAATAGATAAATAAATAAATAAATAAATAAATGAATGAATAAATTACGACCGGCCACGGTGACCGAGAGTACTAACGCGCTAACTCGTGCCTCGCTGGCATCGGGAGAGTGTGGATTCGAAACCTACCTCGACCGTCCTGAATATGGTTTTCGTGGTTCCTCATTTTCTCCACCACGGCCGACTTCCTTTCAAAATCCCATCCTTGTTTTAGAACCAAGTTAGCTGTCGCCTGGGCGATCGGCCTGAGACGGTAGAGGAATGATCCCTCGCAGAGTCCGTGGGTGAAGCCGTGTTGGATGATATCTATCGTGGGCCTCTTTCTAGCCCGTTTATTGAAAATATCTATTCCCGATCGTCTTAATCTATGTTTCTGGCTGGCTGAGCGGTTTAATTGGTTACTCTCGACTCCAGTGCTTAAGGTTGAGGAATCAAATCCCGGCAGAGTCAGTTTTCAGTGGACTGTGCTTTCATTTGAGAGGCTCTTATCTTTGAATTTGCTGGCATGATAGAAAAATCCACAGTGCAAAAACTCGGCTTATTAATGTCTTAGAAACCACAGCAGTTCAGTGAAATGTTTAACCCATTATAACGCTTATTAACATTTTTAAATTGTTTTTATAATATTAATAATAATCTATTATTATAAATATAACAACTAGTTCCGTGAAGAACTCAATAGCCTAATTTCATACTGTATATCTTACTTGTAGAATATTAATTGCTTCTACCAACATACAAAATTTCAGTTTGATTGCTGTAATATATTCGTAGATATTAAGAACCGTCTAAATATTTCGTATGGCCACCACAGGATTTTTATATATGAAGGGCATGCACTATTAGATGAAGAATAATGCGCAGGTTTATTATTCAAACTTCAATCGCATGATTAGGACACAAGAAATAACAAGTAGTTCCGTGAAGAACTAAATAGCCTATTTTCATATATCCTACTAATATTAATTGCCTCTATCAGCATACAAATTGTCAGTTTAATTGCTGCAATAGATTCGTAGATATTGAGAACCGTCTAAATATTTTGGATGGTCACCATGTTGGATTTTTAGCCTATTTTCAATTTTGAAAAAATAGGCTTATGATATCACCTTTTGTCCGTGTGTCTGTGTGTGTGTGTGTGTGTGTGAGGTGTGTGTGTCCCCATAATAACTTCTAAACGACTGGAGCGATTTCAATGAAACTCGGTAAGTTCATAGCACTATTCCTGGCGACCCCGACCGTGCCCTTCAAATTTTGTTACGTATCACCAATCCAACATGGCGACTGTGCGAAATATTTCACCAGCATTCAATATCTCCGAAACTATTCCAGATATCACCCTGAATTTTTTTACGGTGATAAAGGGAACTACTAGAAGTTTACCTATGTGACTTTTGAAAAATTGATAACTACAAAACCAACATGGCGGCCACGCGAATTTGCGACATTTAAATAGACGTTTTTCGCGATTTAACCAACCAAACGCAATAAAACTAGGTACAGTATATTTTTATACACATTGCAATGCACCGACATCTAACTTCGTTGAATTGTTTACATAACCACAAGATGGCGGATGTGCGAAATATTTCACCGGCATTCTATATCTCGGAAACTATTAGCGGTATCACCCTGAAATTTTGTACGGAGATAAAGGGCATTACTGGAAGTTCGTCTGTAAGACTTTCAAAAACCGGTTAACTACAAAAGGAACATGGCGGCCAAGCGAATTTGAAAATTTTAAATAGACCTTTCTCGCGATTTAATATTCCAAACGTAATGAAATCTGGTACAGGAAATGTTTATACACATTGTAATGCACTGGTATCTAATTTAGTCCAATTGTTTACATAACCTCAAGATGTTCTCGTCACCAAGAAAGAGGATGGATCTTTAGGACACAGCGTTTTTCGTAAGCCAACACACACCAATAGATATCTCCACGCAAGTTCTCACCATCACCCTGCCCAGAAACATGGTATCCTTACAACTCTAACTACCAGGGCTAGGAGGATTTGTGAAGTGTCTTCTTTACAAGAAGAAATTAATACCTTGCGAACCACCTTTGAGAGCAACGGTTATAGCAAGGCTTTGATTTCTACGGTTCTGTAACCAACAAATAATAATAGGACGTCAGTTGAGAAAAGCGATGTAAGAGGAACTGCTTATCTACCGTACATACAAAACACGACGGATCATATTGCTAAAATCCTACGTCGGTACAACATACGGACTGTATTTGGAACTTCTGTTAAGATTAGGCAACTCCTGCGACCAACTAAGGACAGTTTGCCTAGATTGCAACAACCGGGTATCTACAGAGTTCCCTGTACTTGTGGCAAGGTTTACATCGGGCAGACTTCGAGAACAATATGCACTCGCATTAAGGAACATAATAGATGTGTCAGGCTCATTGAACCTGATAAATCAGCTGTTGCCGATCATGCATTAACACCTGGCCATGATGTCATGTTCCAAGCAGTGAATGTTCTTGCCCGTATAAAGCAATATCGTCCCAGAATCATCAGGGAGGCGGTTAAAATACGTAAACACCCAGATAATTTCAACCGCGACACCGGCTACAATCTCAGTGAATCCTGGCTACCTGTTATCAGAACCCTGAGAAAGTAAATCACTGCTGCTTTCCGTTGTCCCTAACATGGGGCTATAATGGCGTCCATCTTTGGGCACCTTCTACACACATCAAAAAAAGTTTTGCATCACCTCGGTTCCAAGAGTTCCGGAACCGTTAAATACAAAGGGAATAGAGATCAACACAAACAACATTTCAGCTCGTTTTATTGCTCATGAGACCCACACATTGCATGTTGTACCATCATACAGCTAGACTTTCAGCATTTGTGGTCCAGATTGCAGTACACACCACTACCTCTAATACCCAGTAGCACGTCCTCTTGCATTGATGCATGCCTGTATTCGCCGTGGCATACTATCCACAAGTTCATCAAGACACTGTTGGTCCAAATTGTCCCACTCCTCAACGACAATTCGGCGTAAATCTCTCAGAGTGGTTGGTGGGTCAAGACGTCCATAAACAGTCCTTTTCAACATATCCCAGGCATGTTCGATAGGGTTCATGTCTGGCGAACATGCTGGCCACTGTAGTCGAGCGATGTCGTTATCTTGAAGGAACGCATTCACAAGATGTGCACGATGAGGTCGAGGAATGTCGTCCATGAAGACAAATGCCTCTCCAATATTCTGCCGATATGGTTGCACTATGGGTCGGAGGATGTCATTCAGGTATCGTAAAGCCGTTTCGGAGCCTTCCATGACCACCAGTGGCGTACGTCGGCCCCACATAATGCCACCCCAAAACATCAGGGAACCACCACCTTGCTGCACTCGCTGGACAGTGTGTCTAAGACGTTCAGCCTGACCAGGGTGCCTCCAAACACGTCTCCGACGATTGTCTGGTTGAAGGCATATGCGACACTCATCGGTGAAGAGAACGTGATGCCAATTCCGTGGGGTCCATTCAGCATGTTGTTGGGCCCATCTGTACCGCGCTGCATGGTGTCGGGGTTGCAAAGCTGGACCTCGCCATGGACGTCGGGAGTGAAGTTGCGCATCATGCAGCCTATTGCGCACAGTTTGAGTTGAAACACGACGTCCTGTGGCTGAACGAAACGCATTATTCAACATGGTGGCATTGCTGTCAGGGTTCCTCCGAGCGGCAATCCGTAAGTAGCGGTCATCCACTACAGTAGTAGCCCTTGGGCGGCCTGAGCGAGGCCTGTCATCGACAGTTCCTGTATCTCTGTACCTCCTCCATGTCCGAACAACATCGCTTTGGTTCACTCTGAGACGCCTGGAAACTTCCCTTGTTGAGAGCCCTCTTGACACAAAGTAACAATGCGGACGCGATCGAACTGCGGTATTGACCTTCGAGGCATGGTAGAACTACAGACAACATGAGCAGCGTACCTTCGTCCTGGTGGAATGACTGGAACTGATCGGCTGTCGTACCCCCTCCGTCTAATAGGCCCTGCTCATGCATGGTTGTTTACATCTTTGAGCAGTTTTAGTGACATCTATGAACAGTCAAAGGGACTGTATCTTGGATACAATATACACAGTCAACGTCTATATGCCGGAGATCTGGGAACCGAGGTGATGCAAAACTTTTTTTGATGTGTGTATATGTTCTTTGTTGCTTTCTCTTAGCAATCATTTTCGTATTCCAGATTATTCCTGACGAAGAAAGACATGGTTTCTTTCGAAACGCGTCGAATTTTAATATAATAAAACACGGCATAAGCCCAAAATTCAACATTATGAATAGTACTATGTTCTCACAGAGTTTCATTAAAATCGCTCCAGTCGTTTATATTTTATTAGATGGGGGACACACACACAGACACACTCCACGAGTGACATCTACTAGCAACCAGTTGAACTATGCGTGAGCTAACCATAGACTACTAGATGCGAGCTGCACTCTATACCGGCCTTGACATTCCCAGTTTGTGAACCCATGCATACGGTGTAATTGAAACATTTCCTATTGTTGCCGATAGAGCGCACTCGCCCCCAAGGATAGGTGCGAATAAAAATTAGCTGTAAAGTAGGTTTATTAAATGTGTTTCTCACAGTGTTACGTTTAGACCAACGAAGTTTTGTTTCAGTTTCAATTATTGTAAGTAGTCGGTGTTAATATACTGAATGCTTACGTTGTTTGGAGTGTTTTCTGATGAAATTGTAAAATGATGATGATGATGATGATAATTGTTGTTTTAAGGGGCCTAACATAATTGTAAAATGCTGGGGTAAATTATAAACTATGGTTTGAAGGCCGCTGCTCAAATCCAGTATGTCATACTATTGTGTGCCATTTCTTACTTCGAATAGGAAGAAAATAGGAGGTGATAAGGACAAAGAGTTATAACTACACCCATACATTTAGGAGAAAGTAGATTATAGGCCTATGTTCCTTCTTGAACAACTTGTTTCATAAATGAAAATAGGCTAAATATAAATGTTTGTTTGTTCGTCTTTTATGCGTTCATATGCTATTCATGCTATTGCGATCAAATTTTGGTGAGTTGTTGTGCACACTCCCGGGATAGTTATAGGCATAGTAAATCCAATGTATAATAGATAGCGCGCGAGTAGTTTCAACAATTGAGTGATGGCACATAAATCGTTTAAAGAAAATCCCGTATGCGTTCATATACCATTCATCTGATTTCTATGTATAATAACTTTAATGAGTTGTTGTATACACTCCCGTGAAGATTTCTGGCTTAGTCATTCCATTTCACAGTTGGTAGCACACGAGTAGATTCAACAAATGAGTGACAGTGTGCGAATCGTTTCAATATAGTCCCGTATGCGTACATATACCATTCATCCGATTGTGATTAAACTTTGGTGGGTTGTTGTGCACGCTCCCACGAATGTTTCTGAATTAGTAAATCCATTTTACAAAAGTTTAGAGGCAGTTAACGGAAAACGAAAAAAAAATTCCAAAAGCACTTCAACTAACAAAGAGTATCCGGCCGTTAAAACCACCTCACCTCATGCCAGTACTCCTATAATAATCGAAAAAAAGGGGCAGTTATACATACGATTTATAGAATAAATATAATTCTTCTTTGGCACAAGGGTGCAATCAAAATATTGATATCCAGACAATTCCTGTCATAATACGTGAACTATTCACTGTTGTTGTTGTTGGTTGATTGATTTAGGGGCTTTGTGCCATCGTGCTCATGTAGCCCCGTGTGCTAGGGTGTGGGTAGAAATTTTCTGAAAATTGTGTTATTGTGATGGCTGTGTTGGTGTGTATTTGTAATTCAGGTGAGGATTGGGAAAGAGGCGGCCGTGGCCTTAAGTTAGGAACCATCCCAGCATTTATCTGGAATAGAATTTGGGGAAACCACGGAAACCAACTTCCAAGATGGCTGAGATCGGAATCAACCCCTCCTCATCTCAGTTTTGCCACGAGGCTGAGTGTACCGCGTTCCAGCCCCCAGGGCAGAATTAACATTTCTAGACAGAGTCAGGAATCGAACCCGGACCTTCAGGGCGACAGGCAAGAATACTAGCCGCTACACCACGAGGTGATCTCTTTACTCTTCAATATACAGTTGTTCACTTAGAATTACATCCATCCTAATGAATGGTATCAGTTGCTTCATTTCAGGGACTTGGACATTGTGGTCATTTAGCTCCATGGCTATGAGTAGATTTTGTCTGATAACCTTTGCTATTGTGGTGTCTCTAGTAGAGTACATGTGTATTTGTAATTCAGGTGAGGATTAGAAAGTAGACGGCCGTGGCCTTTAGTTACGAATCATCCCGGCATTTGGCTGGAGTGGAAGTTGGAAACCACAGAAATTCACTTCCAGGATGACAGAGTTGGGAATCGAACACGACCTTCTGGGTGATAGCCAAGAATATTAACTGCTTCAACAAGAGATGGACGTCATGGTATTAAGGGCTAAAGGTGCATCATTCTTACCTGGGATTAATAAATACTGGTATCGAAACCAAGTTTGGATCTTTTAAACTGAACGATGCTAATTTCTGCTGCTAACAGAGGTCGGACATAATATATTTAGAAATTGGGAAACTAGTGATTCTACAGTCTGAGTGCATGCCCCCATCTAACAGCTGTACGTTGGCTTTGCTCGTGGTTGTAGTGGCATTCTCAGCATGTACTACCCAGTGCACCATACCGACTGACGAGTACAGTGGGGACAAACGCTGATCCCAGCCTGGTTGATTTGGTGTAACATCTCTGCAGTACCGTCCCATCATGTGGGAACATCGCAACCTCCGCAGGGAAACGTTTCTTGTGCACATAACGAATGGTTAGTACAACAAAGTTATAAACTCGAATTATGTAACGGAATAGAAACGGCAATTGAACTCATTTTATATCGGTTATGTGAAGTTCTTGCATAACAGTACCAAGCAATACAGAACTTGTGAAGTCAGAAATTATGTATACAGTTAACCCTAAAGGCCTATCTTTTAACTCGCAGGCTTAGAATTTTCAAGACTCTCTTTTTGTAAACAGATTGAAAGCTTTAAAATTGGCAGTAGTCTTTCAACCCAGTGAGCTGCACGAGGTAATTTGCTTCTCGTTCTGCTCTGATTATTATCAGAAGGTACTGTTTGAACAGAGTCGTCCTACCGCAGGTAAAGGAGATCCCAACGTAGATGATTTGCTTTTTTCTACTCTGCGTATACAGTTTTAATTTCTTGGGTGTTTATGATTTTAAAAAATCAGTCCAGTTACGTAGTGAAGATGTATCGTCGTGCGTTTCTATCACCCGAGGAACCCCGGTTTGATCCCTGGCTTCAGCAGAATCTATTGTAGACAATTGAGTAGTTGCTTGATTGGAGAAGTAGCTCACCAAGGCCTTAGATCACGGTAATATGGTTGTCCGCGCGCCCACACAATCCACAAGCACAGCAATCGTCTTTCGGTACACGCAGTCCTGTAAGGCATAATCTTGAATATTATTATTATTATCATCATCATTATTTTTATTGACTCTACAACTTGTAACTTCACATCTTCACTCTTTCAAGTAACGTGGCATCTTTCCTACCGACTCCCAACCTCTGCATACTATTACATCCACAGAACTAATGGCTCAAGTCCCTTCATAAAATTATAACGTCGCCAATAATAAGAATATTTTTACAAAATAGTGACTTCGTTGAATCAACCAATACTCTCGAACGAGAGAGTTGAAATTTGTTGTGTATTGTCCATCGAACACCGCGCGTCTGATTAGAAGCTGAGGCTGTGCAAATGGATCACGGCGGGTCCAATCAGAACCTCGGCGAATGAAAGCGATCATTTTAATTCTTCTTTTAACATATCCAAAACCTGATTGCTATAAGGTAACAATAAGAAACCGAAAAAATCAATTCATAATATAAAATAAAATCCTCGATTTTGTCTGTTTGTTTGTCCAGGCTAGTTTTGAGAAATGCTGGACAGATTTTGATGAGGTTTTCACTACTCTATAAAGCATTTTTCCACAAAGATTTGTGTCTGTAGAAACACTCATCTATCACTCAAGGAAGCAGAGCAATAACGATTTAAGAGAAGCAAGATAGAAAACAATATCCGTGCTCCTTTTCAGCTTACGCTGGCTAAGCCATTAAAGGTACCGTATATCATCAACACTATTGTTCAGCATAAAACGCTTTACAGAATAATCCGCGACTGTATATATATTCAATACATATGATTCGTTACTAATTGCAACTTACAGTGGACTATGTATTTAGGATAAGCCTAGATACTATACCGGGTGAATCAGCTGCCCCAAATAATATTGTGTTATGCAGTCCAACAAGCGTTATTGTCAGGAAGGACGATAATGGATGCCGTTATGCATCATTCGACCACGCGCCAAAAGTTGATTTCGAGATATTCACGTTTAACTTTAGGTTTATGTGTAAATTCAAGCAAACATAAATTTTATAAACTTTGTATTCCTGGTGTTGTAGGATAATAGATTGTACCTTCTCACCAAATTTCAACATTTTTATGCTCACAGTACATAGACTTTTTTGGAAAAAAAATGGCGCTTAGTCTACTGATGCAATTTAAGGTAATTCTCACGTGCGAATAATGCATCACAATGCTACCCCATTAACCCTTTACTGTTGAGTATCTACTGAGTAAGACTTCAAAAAATATAACGTGACCGCAGTCGTGATTAAAACCTGAATCTCCTACTGTCCGGACAGGCGCGCTAAATGCTTGTACCACCGCGAGCCGCGCCACAACTCCGGCACATTATTCAAGTTTTAGATGGAGAAACTCTCGAAGGGGAGCTATTCCCTAAAGTCATTTCTATAACCACTTACTGATTTGAGGAATTTCAACTGATCGGAGTCAAATACAAATGGTATGAAATAAGCCATTGTAGTCTATACAATGCAATGCATATTTCTTTATGGATTTTCCTTCACGATAGGCCCATTATGTTCTGCAAGTACAGTACTGACGTGATATTTTCAAGCCTATGTGTAAGTTTTGTTCTGCTTTAGACACACATTAGTGTTGTTAAGTAGAATGGTAGTCTCTCATACTATTAGGGGTCGATGACCTAGAAGTTAGGCACCTTTAAACAAGCATCATCATCATATTCAGCATCATCATCATCATCATCAGAATGGCAGTCCCTTAAACTAAGTAAAGGATATGAAGCTTGATTACCTTATTCCAAGAAAAATAAAGCAATTCTGTAAGAAAAATTTGAATTTTAATAACTTATCTCAGTCGAACACACTAGGAACAGAAAATGTGATTTAAAATATTTGCTCCCATAAATTCACAGAAAACACTGGACAGGTTATACGTTTGTTACTCTCAGTTCATTCAATCTCGAAATCAGGATCTCCATTGTATCCATCTATGTCGTCCACGATGTCAGAATCCCCTTGAAATTTTTGGTAAAATTGTTTGGCATCAGCGATTTAAGGTCTCCAAGTTTGGCTTCAGAGATAGGTTTCCCATTTGGCCACAAAGGTATTAATGCCTGATGAAAGGGAACTGTAGTTTCACGTGGTCGTCCCAGTCTTGACTTATTTAAATTTACTTCCCGAGATTCACCATCAAATTTAGTGAACCATTGCTGAACTTCGTCGTCACTTGTTAAACCAATCAATGTATCACCACCTCAATAACTCTGTACCTCAGAACCAGACGAACGTAAGTCCAAAAATTACGATTTTCAGGTTATTACATCATTGTATGTAGAATTTGATTCTACATTAAGCCATAACAACTTACGTCCGGGGAAACATCGCGTTTTGTATTTACTAAGGGTTGTAAGGACGTAAGTCCCAACCTTTGATTGAGCCAGACAAACTTAAATCCACTTACGTTATTGTGGTTCTGAAACTTTAACAATACATTAACACGCAAGTCCACTGGCTGGAATGTTCATGAGTAAGACATATTCTCAAGTCCTTATAAGGAGGAAGAGAGTAAGTGGAAAATAGTATATTAATACAGCCAATATAACGCAAGTCCAGTCTTAAGTCGTAAAACGACTTTATAAGTACAGCCAAAAAAGACGTAAGTCCAGTCCTGACTGAATATTGCGTTAATTCTAAAGGAAATACCAATAAAGGGGTTAAGTATATACAACTTTAATAATGCCAATAGTTTTTTGCTGGCTAATTCAAGTGTTAGCTCTGCAGTCAGACATAGAGTTCATTTTCTACAGTTTTTCTCCTGGAAAGTTGGCATAATGTGACTTACGTTAGTCTGGTTCTGAGGTACAGAACTTTGGACTATCGAAAACGAGGGCTCCCTCGCTGACATCCGTGACGCAATGTGAGGAATGTGGCGCTTGGTCTAATGATGCAAACTGGAATGTCGCATAGGCTGTGTTTCTATCTCCCAAAATTTTAATAATGGCACCCCGTCGTGTTCGTTAAGCCGCCATTTTGGACACGATGACGGCCTAGGGTGGGGGCTTAACGAAGCCCTGAGAATCAAAACGATCTAAAATTTTTCCGAGCATGGTCTCCAATCAAAACGTCCCTGATTGGCTGAGCACTTATTGGGTCCTTCCCGTCACACAGCCGCAATCAAATCCGCCATTAACCTCAATTTAACATAACCTAAGTTACTTAAATTAGAAATATTAATAATGTTGGTGAAGGGTGGGTGACTTGTGGATTAGATAAGCCATTTTTAGTGTTGCCTTCTATAGATTTGTGTTTTTTTGGCAATCTCGTTATCTGGTAGACATTAAGATAAATAGTTATATTTCGGGGGCCTATCACTCAGTAGCGGTTTATCACAACACTAGCAACTATTACGAATAGCTGTACTATAGTAAGATTTTTCTGCACCTTCGCGAAATAGTGGCGGTGGTTTGAGATTATTTTTGACTACCATTATGGGGTTTTAATAGTTTTTCATAGAGCATTTTTGTTGTCTTGTAGGCATGATTGATTTGACATGTTAGGTCTGCATGTAGCCTACAGTTTTTTTTCTGGTTTTTGGAATAATGCTCATTCTCATTACCATTAAGTGCAACCGTGTTGACCGACTGAAAGACATTGAATATTTCGTTTACTAAGGCAGCACTGAAATATGGGTTCCAACACGATATGGACTTGGAACTTATGTTCTCTTAACAAAATAACGATACATCAACAAGTCATCCTTGTAATCTCTGCAAATAATAAAAATATTTCGCATCCAATATAGGCCTATTCATGTTGAACGGTAGAAAGTTATCAACCTTTATTAAGGCAACACTGAAAAATGTTCATTTTGATCTAGCCTACTTACTCGGAGTCATCTGCATCAATGTCCCTAGAGGTTCAGTTTTTTAAATTCTCCCTTTCCTATGGTCAAATAACACATGGATGTTCCCTATTTTTCTTAAGGGGATTCAATGATATTATGCTGAACTAATTAAGAATAGGGCATGTATCAGGATAAAAATAATGTCCATAACCATCAGAAACTTGAGAACACAGATCAGGAGAATGTTGATCGACCATGGATGCAAGACCAGAAAGTCTTAAAGAGGAGTGTTTCATTTAGAGGCTTGGAACATCATGGTTAAGACCCCTGTACTTGGGTGTGTGCTCAATTTGTTTGAAAACCCGTTGACAGATCATAAGTTAATCTGTGGCTGGAATCCACTCCGTCCTATGCTAAGCTGTGAGTACTGGGCACCATTAGTGTTCTGTGACTACTGTATCAATTTCTGAAAATTGTGTCATAGGCCTATGCATAGACAAGTCGCTGAGAATGTTCTCTGAATGGTGAATACCAGTAGGCTAGCCTACTTAGCTGTCTCCTTCACTAGCATTTCCAGGCACCTGGTTAGTTGGTAAAATAGAAAAATCACTTAAATGATTCAAGTTGTCCTTGATTGCCCTCGAGGGATAGTGTACCCCATTCCAGATCTTAGTTCAGAATTAGTTTCCTTGACGGAGTTGGAGAAACAGTCACAATACGTATGGTACTACTAGACCTAGTACGGTACATGTAGATGGAAGCATTGTGAGACCAACCACCAGGTAGCTTATGTCCCATTAGTTGGGAGTGTTAGGGAATGGGAGATTGGTTCAACATTTCAGCCTATGTTGTTGTATATTTCATTAATATATGAGATCTAAAAGTGTATCATAGGAATATTAAAGCAAACCATAATATATTACCAGTTGGTCAATTGGATACAACAATTCAATGAAACATTCTGTTAATAATTAGGAAGTGTCGTAGGCAACCAGAGAAGCGACACAAGAAAAAGCACCTGAGTCTTCGAGGGAGTTGTCATCAACTGTATTTCACATAGAGAAGAATGACTAAAATGGTTCCTCATGAATGTTCAGGTTAGGCCTACAAGTTATTGGGAGGGAGGTTTATTTTACATACCTGTTGCACATAAAATGAGCTTCTGATTAGAGCTCTGTGGGAATGTTTAAATGGTTTGATGATACAGGATTTATCAAGCCTCTTTCTATGCATCTTTTAAAAACATTTTAACAATCCATAAATTACTGTCATCATTGCTAATGCTGTAATCTGTCATGTTTATTTATGCAGTATGAGGAATTAGGAAACATTGGTAGGATTGGTATATTGAGTGGAGATATAGTAGGATAAAATGCAACTGTGTCATGGAAACCTAAGATGTATTTTTATTTCTCAACTTTATTTTCTGTAGACTCCCAACACAGCCCACCACCAGGGCAAAAAAAAGTGTTAGTGATGTTTAATGAGAGCAAATCTTGAAATACTGTGATTTAAGTGGTTGGTATCAAAAGCTGTATAGGAAAAATGAAAATGTGAAGTCACGCCCAAGTTTATGAAACCTTGCCAGACTCGGCTGAAATTATCTTCGATGCAAATCAAGTCTCAATAGTTAAAACTTTAGGACGACCTTTGACATGAGCACTATAATAGGCCTACATTTAGGATCGACATAGCCTGCAGTAGGTCTTGTTCTACTGTATGTACCTGGGCATGTTTAAAAAAAACTCAGCCTGCAGGTTAATAAGGTAGTATATTACCATAAATCTATCTCAAGCAAATCCAAGAAGTTACCAGACTGAGAAACTACAAATCAATATTTAAACAAAAAAAGGGTGGCAGTGCAAACTGCACTTTTAATCCTTGCTTCATTAGTTAAACCATAATATTTGTACATAAATACAGTAAGGACTTCACATTACAAACGGCCACTTAAATTATATGCCTTATTAGCCATAACCTACAAATTACATGTCATGAAATTGGTAAATATAAGCAGACAGCAACATCAATATGCAATGGTCTATAATGTAGTTTTATAGTGCACAAAAGGTTATTGTACTGAATGTATTTCGAACTGATGAATAAAACTGGTGGAAACGACAGCCAATTGATTTACATCCATTACATCCAAAGTAGTAGAAACTTTCAGTTGATTGGCAAGAGTGTTGATTTGTACTTTTACTTTCACAAATTTGATGAACAGTGTCACGCTTCAATTTAAATATAAACGCACATACACTTCCTCATCAATAAGTGATTTGCACTTCATACTGTCATGAACTGGAATAGATTGCTAGCAATTTAATTGATGTAGAAATCTATTCCTCTCGCACCATGTTGGTGATAATTGTAAACAAATCCGCGGGCAGCCAATGGCTGGTAATAATTGCCAGCCAATAACAAGCCAGGCTGATGCAGATCATAATTCGCGTTTCACTCTCATTGCGTTTTAACTTGAGGTGAGGAATCAGCTGTTCGTTAACGCCACGGGGTGCCATTATTAACATTTTGGGAGATAGAAACACAGCCATAGTCTACCGATTCCCGCGATGTCGCTTAGGTTTTCAGTTAACTGGCAACTAATGCCCTCTTGTAACGCAGCGGGGAATTTATTATAAGTAGTTCGAGCTTCCTCTACAAGATAGTGTTAACATCTCAATTTTCGTCTTCTCTGCCTGCATTCCGTATGATACTCACACACTGCAAGCATATCCTGCAAACGATACTCAACACTATTATTTTCCCCTCGATGTGACAACAGACGAATACGCGGGGAAAATAATAGTGTTCAGTATCGTTTCCAAGATATGCTTGCAGTGCATTAGTATGATGATACGGGATGCAGCAGAAAAATATCGACCTTCCTGACAACACACGTTAGTTGGGCTGCATAAACAATGTTATTAGGGGCAGCTGATTTACCCGGCATATGTTGTCACGGACTGTTTTGGTAGAACGTTCTATGCTGAACAATAATGTTGATATAGAATAGATATGTTTTTTAACAGTTGCGCCGTGCAAAACCGGGGAGGGTATCTAGATAGAAATATCAAAATAAAACAGAGCAATTAAAATTATGAAAACCATAGCATTTAATATCCCCAACAATTAGACGATTATATTACTTTTTGTAAAGTTAGGTGGACTGTTCAGCTTTTTCCCGACCAACAGCTGGAAGTGTTTCCGTGCAGTCATACATGCAAACAACACAGAACGAACAGTAAGTTGGTCTTGTTTCCCTTTTAACGCAGAATTGTTTTTCATTCACCTTCTTTGTCTAAGGGCACGAATCCCGACTTCAGTCCTTAAGGTCCTGGGTTCAACTACAAGAATTAAAATTCTGGTTTGAAGGTTGGAACCGGGTGCACTCAAACACACAAGTATAACTGAGAAGAGCCTGGTTCGAATCCCATCTCAGCCAACTTAAAGGTGGTTTTCCATTGTTTCCCTCTTGGCAAATAGCTTGATAGTACCTGGCCGTCCCTCCCTCATTCCTATCTCCGATTACAAGTGCACACACACTGACGTTATCGGACATACATCACAAACACGGGGCTTATGACCACGTTATCCCAAGCAGCAACAATATCAAATACAATTTGTTTTCTCAAATGCAGATTATTCCCCCCCCCCCCAATGTAGTATCCCTATGAGCTGCGAAATGGTTCGGTTTGTACAATGAGGGCCTTGGTTTTCGCGTACTGAAATTGAACTTTTTTGAGCTAAATCAGCGTTGAAGAATATATCATTTCACTAGAAGAAGCAAGCACTGTATCATAAATTTTATTTGATTTAGAGATCTAAACATGTGTTGGAACATTTTTAAAGAACAAGAAACCGCGTACCTTTGGTTCTAAAGTAATAAGTATAGATGAGTACCCCTTATTGTTCCCATTTTTACGGCATTGGGGGTGATATTGGGTGAATCCTTACGTGGCGGCGGTCTTTACGGCCGATTTCCCTCTCTGACACCAACCTCATCAAAGGAATGAACGACAAATGAATTAAATATGACAAGGAGTTGTAAAGAAGTGGGCGTGGTCTACTAGAAGGGATCGTCCCGGCATTTACCTTAAGTTTAAAATGAGGTAACATGGAAAATCATCTCAAGGATGGCCGACGGTGGATTTCATACCCACTTGTTTGCTGAGTCCGGAGATAGCCTTACGCGTAGCAACCACGTCGGTTTTTAAAACAATGGGTATCAATACCTGAAGAAGCAAATGCTGAAACAAACAAAAATAACGAGGGGAACTTCATATTAACTTGATAAGCGTCCTCTAGTTGTATTTGATTGGATCGCTATACATGGAGTGTGTTTTCTAACCTGCTCATCGGCTGTGTAGCATGCTTGACATGTAGCAATTAGCAGGGAAACTTGTTTCCAGTGCACAGTTTGGAGAAATAAAGAGTAACAATTAACGCTCGCGTGTCCCACATAACGCAGAACCGTGTCACCAGCTCTCTACAACAATACATGCCACCTCACTTGGGTTCCAATTCCAAACAGTGTTTCGTTATAGGGGCTATAACATCTGATGCTTCATCCCCATCTCATACAAGTGATGTGTTTTACAATATAGCAACAGTACCTCAGACAAACATAACATATTACTTGAATCGGTCAACTGAGTATTGATATTAAAAACAAGATATTCCGTAAATACAAGATCGCTTACTTTTAATTTGATATAGCCTATATTCAATGCCTCGTTAGTGTCACTTGGCATTGCTACGTAGTGAAAATCAGTAGTGTTTTTATCACGCTCTGTCAAATCTGTGAGATATGTAATATTGATAAAGGAGGAACGAGGGAAACCCTACATTAACTCACACATGAACAGTGTTCGCCAACGGTATCCTATACTTATTGTTTACAGTACAGAACATGCGCTTTACCAACTGAAGTCTCTTGTGCTCTACCCTCATATAAAATATCATGTGAATGCTAAATTAACTAGCCAGCTCTGTATTTACTTTCTAACATCCAAAGAATCTCTAAGTTAGAGATGCTGAATGTTAACCATTTATAATCCAGCGACTCGTGCAAAATTGCACCTTTAGAACAGTATCTTATAACATTGATTTTGTAGTCAATTGTCTTTATTATCACCCAATTGCATCATGAGGATTTTAATTTTATATATTTAAGTTAATATTCAAGATGGCGGTTGTGTTGAATTTTCTGTTTAGACTTGTACAAGGGAGGTCTCCTACGTAAAATTTATCTTTTACTAAGTTTTGAGCTAATTGCTTAGTTACATCCAGATTGATCAATTCTAAAGTTTTGAAACCGCGCAACCATCTTCAATGTATGAAGTCGATGGATCTGTGTCTTTATCATAATAAAACATCTTGTACAATATTACCTTCCTGTCCAGTTTCAAAATTTATAGATAATACATAATAGATTTTAATATTTTATAACTTCAAAATGGCGGTTGTGCGTAAAATTCAGTGGGGTAGTCTAGTGGCTTGTACAAGTGAAGTCTCCTGTACAACACTTCACAAAATGGTATGATCATTCCTCAGTTAGATCCATATGAGTCGCCTAGATGCAAAAGTGTCCATGTCCACCATAACTGGTTTTGAGAAAAAGTGGAAAATGTGTTTTTACTGGATGGATTGGTATAAGCCTACACTGTTTGTCATATAAATAAGTATGCATTAGTACATATCTGCTTGAGCTATTGACAAAAAGCCAGGAACGCAATGCTTGCAAGATATAAGCAAAATAAAAATGGACATGGACACTTTTGCATCTCATTTTGCCGATGGACACTTTTGCATGCAACTCTAATGGACATGGACAGTTTTGAAACAGACTAGAGACTATGTGAAGAGAAGACATGTGATGATCATAAATCTAAATTTTTGTATTCAATTTTTAATTTATGGAATGAACATAAATCTACGTCAATTTGTGCATTTTTTTAAAACGTACATGGTGTAATATCTGACAATCTGCCACGCACTTAGTAGCCTACATCATACCTGGAACAATGTCTTGATCCTCTCCTGCTAGCCTAATAAGTTCTCGTACTATAACAGAGAGTTAATCTCCCTCCATACTATAATGGCAAGATTGTATAGGTATAATTGCCTACTGTAATAGACACTCTGATCAGATATTTTAATTCCTTTGGCAGTCGAAAGATATGGGCAGAAATTGTCTCGCATTTCCTTCAGCGATGAATAGAAACAACTTGCTTCACTGATCTTCACGGCGTACTCGCTTCCTAGAACGGTCAGGTGTTGTTTCCGCAATGCCTTGATCAACATTACTGACATGTTTCATATTTATTGTGACGAAAACAGTGCGTATAACTTTCAGCATCAACGTTAAAACACACACAAGGGCTCAATGTTTACATACATAAGACGGCCATCTTGTATTAGTCATCTGACTTCAATCTTCATTGCGATTGGTGGAAAGGGACAAGGCAAGTTTTGAGCCTCACTTACGTATGGACATGGACAGTTTTGAATCCAATCACACTTTTCGAGAGCTGGTATTCATAGGACATGGACAGTTTTAAGCATAAATAGCATTTCAGGCATCTGTAATAAGTCTAGCTCTACACTCCAGTGTTGCCAACTCGTTTTTTTTGAAAAGTGGACATGGACAGTTTTGCATCTAGGCAACTCATATATACCTATGTTTAAGTTGTAACAGGGCGCATGGCTAAGTTACCATCGAGACTATGCCTAGTCGATGGACGTGTCCCTTTAGCACAGTGAAGCTCCACCACAGCCCTACTTTACTATCAAGTTTCGAAGTTGAAAGTTTATTAAAAGTTGAATTATTGGCAATATTTTTTATGTTAAAGTTGGCGGATGTGCATGATATTCAAAATGATGTATCTACAATTTTGCATAACTTTATTTCCTTTGTGTGTCCTATCAACGTGTTAACGATTGTATCATTAAGGTAAATGGTTTCGGAGCTATGAAGTCTTGTCAAAATCCAAATTGATGTCTTATTTGCTGTTGGCAGCAAAGGAGCAATTGAAAATATGAAAAGTCACATATTCTTAGAGAGGGCATTCATTATACATGAAAAAAGAAAATCCACAGCCTGCTTCCAGTCTCCGACCTGGTCAGGAATGGAATGAATGAAGCCCCCATCTAGCGGCGAGGATATGAACTGTGCCGGCTGCCGAGGCCTGACGCACTCCTCTGGGGCAATGATTAAATGAATGACAGATGAAATGAAATGATAGTGGAGAGTGTTACTGGAATGAAATTTTGACAGGGAAAACCGGAGTACCCGGAGAAAAACCTGTCTGCCTCCGTTTTGTCCAGCACAGATCTCACATGGAGTGACCGGGATTTGAACCACGGACCCAGCGGTGAGAGGCCGGCGTGCTGCCGCCTAAGCCACGGAGGCTTCATTATACATACATTTTTCAAAAATTCTAGATAGGCGTTCAAACGTTATAAAGGAGGCACACGGTCACAAAGAAAAGACCCTGATTTATCTCAGAGTACTATTTTGTTTTCATAATTACTTCCAAAATGTTTAAAGTAGACGGAAATGATGTATCTACAATTTTTCCAAGAGATTCTCACGTGGATTTTAGAAAAGTACATTAGAATTACCCGAAACGAAAATCCACTAAGCAAGGTATACAGTATATTTGCAATTCATCTATATTATTTACATTGAATTTAAAAATATGGGTCTTAAAATAATAGAAGAGTAGATTCTATAAAATTGTAAAAGAAGAGTACGAGGACTAATACTAGAAAGGAAGGATGGAAAGTAACCCTACATTTAACAATGCACAACCTCTAAGGATTCAATCTCCCCGCCACCAGAATAGTTTTCACAGCAGTAACACTGGTTCCAATCACTTAGATGTAGCAAATCACAATATAACTGACATAGACATTGTAATTTAGATGAATTTCTTAAGAACAAATCACCCTCAGCACCCAAGCAGAAGACATGACACTTTCACAGTCAGAAGAGAGGAGAAAGGAATTAATAAATTGCAGTGCGGCAGCTAAGCCTCGATGCACTCCGGTTCCACTATACCACTGATATCATCTTTCCCGAACCAAGTACAATAGGACGAAAAAGGACACTTTTTTCCCCTGAATTTATCTCTAACAGACTTTAGAAATACTATCAGCTGTGGCTCTCGCGCACTGTTGCGATACTCAAATGTCGGTAAGCATTACAGGGTCGTTAAATGCAAGACACCCTATCAGTCAATTTACTGATACTCTTCTGGGTCAAAGTTCCAGCACTTGGTCGAATTATTTTTGAGGCGAAGTAATCAACCAAATGACATCTACCTCATGACTTCATTCACCAGATAAATTTACTATCTAAATCAAGTACCGCAGCTTTTTTAATCGTAACCCCTACTCACACCAGAACGTTTTCAATATTTATATCCCCCAGGGGCTCACATCTTGTGGGACGTGGGTTGGCGACCAAGGGCCCCAGCTCAGTCCGGCATTGCTTCCACTTACTTGTGCCGGCCTCCTCTCTGTCTTCTTTCCTTTCGCCCTCACTTGGTCAACTCTTGTTCTCTTCCGACCCTGACGGTATTAGGGTATCCGAGGCCTAGGGAGTCTCTTCATTTCCCGCCTTAATTGGCCCTTGTCTCATCTTTTCTGATTCCCTCCTTCTGCGAGGGGTCAGCCTTCTTTTTCTTTTCATGTTATCTCCTGCCTTCTGCTCAAGGCCCTCAAGGAGGCCGGGTGTATGTAGCCCCACCACTTTTGGTGCACCCTGGATATTGCTACACCCTCAGGGGCTCACGGCTGGTGAGTTCGGGAGTTGGCGACCCCGGGGGATTTCTGAGCTCGGTCCGTTTTCCCCTTTTGTCCCTTACCTTTTGGGCGGACCCTCTCCTCTTTCACTTTCCTATCTGCCTTTCATGGCTCTCCTTCCTTCCAAGTCCCTCAATCCGCATTCTTCGAGGGTTGAGGGCATTTATTTTCCTCCTCTCCTTTATTTTCCTTATTCTCCTTTAGTTTTCCATTTCTTCTTCTAGTATACAGGTTAGTAGTTAGTTTTAGTTTTAAGTTTGCATTTATCTTCACGATCACTCAAACCATCAGGGGCCGATAACCTAGATGTTAGGCCCCTTAAAACAACAATTATCATCATCATCAATATTTATAAATAGAGAAGGCCCTGAATAATAACACAATTTTACTGAAGCTACAAGATGGAATTAAACACATCTATGACAAAATAGTTGTCGATATGTGTCCACCGAATTTCTATTCCAAAGTATTAAAACCAACTCACAAACCATAATTCTCAATATGTGTTATTTATTTTGTCTCTAAGATGGCTTGATTTAATGACAGTAAAACCGGCGTGATATAAAAAAGGTGCAGAGTGTAACAGAAGATGTGTATCTATTTAAATCTATCTATCCACAATTACGGGCTGTCGCATATGGCAAAGATCAGATTATTCATCAAATTTACTGCAATACTGCAGAATGTGCCATATTCATATCCTCCTCTTCTATATTCTACATTAATTAGTTAATTATTGTTGTTTTAAGGGACGGAACAGCGAGGTCATCTGCCTCTATGTTCTACATTAAAACCTCATACCCATTCAGATTCTCCCTCAGCAAAGGAACACTTGAAAAGCTTGAAAAGGAGCTTGTATGTTCAAAACTATGTGAAATGAAACTAGAACTGTTTAAATGTTGCAATGTGAAAAAACCTTGAAAACGTACATGAATGCATCACCAAAGCTTTGTAAAAGAGCTATGAAATACGAGTAGTCTAAATACGTTATGTAGTAGTGACTATGGCTGCTTATTTCATTTCAGCATATTCTTGATGGTTTGTTGTTGTTGTTGATTCATTTAGGGACTTTGCGGTATCGTGGTATTGTAGCCTCGTGTACTTGGGTGTGTGTGGAATTTGTCTGATAACCTGTGTTATTTTGATGGTTGTATTCGTGTGTGTAGTTGTTATTCATATGAGGATTGGGAAAGAACCGGCCGTGGCTCTAAGAACCATCCTGGCATTCGCCTGGAGTAGAAATGGGATACCACGAAAAAACACTTTCAGGATGGCTAAGGTAGGAATCGAAACCGCCTCTTCTCAGTTTTGTCTCACGAGACTGAATGTACCTCGTTCCAACTCTCATACCAGCATTAAATTTCTTGGCAGAGGCGGGAATCGAACCCGGGTCTTCTCCGTGACAGCCAAGGGTGATAGCCACTACGCAACTACTGTCGACCAAAATATTATGTGTACTCGAGTTTGAAGGTTGTTTGTGAAGTAACCAATAGACCTACATAAAATCCAATTACATCATCACTTTCGTCGTTCTATTTTACGTTAGTTCATGTAGGTTTGGAATTTTTAATTTATATTTTAATATTTTGTATCGCAGTCGGAACACAAAAGGTGTCCGTTTTAAGCGTGTTTCAACCATGCGTCACATTTAAGAATTATTATCTCACAAACCCGTCATCAGATCGAATCCAAATTTTAACACAATATACATTGGAATGTTGTATAACTGGTTTATTAATTTCAAAATTTTGTGTGTCCAAGAAACAAAGTTGTTATCATTTTTGTAAGGTAACTTTTTCTCGACTCGGGGTGGTTGGAAAATGTAGTTCTTGGTTGCGTTGTAATCTTTATACATCAAAAAGGTATGCTGTATGATTGTGAAATACGTAAATTAATTTACTTATTTTATATCGGTTTGTATTTGTACGGGGAATTAAGACATGGTTCACCAGTTAGCCGCTCCAGTGAAAGCTGTACAACGTTGCCGAGATGGGCTCCATCACGGGTCATGGCGCGCCTCGCTCGGAAGTGATGGGCTCCATATCAGCAACGCGGTACAGCATTTCCCGGAGCGGCTAACTGGTGAACCATGTCTTAATTCCCCGTACAAATACAAACCGATATAAAATAAGTAAATTAATTTACGTATTTCACAATCATACAGCATACCTTTTTGATGTATAAAGATTACAACGCAACCAAGAACCACATTTTCCAACAACCCCGAGCCGAGAAAAAGTTACCTTACAAAAATGATAACAACATTGTTTCTTGGATACACACAATTTTGAAATGAATAAACCAGTTAAACAACATTCCAATGTATATTGTGTTAAAATTTGGATTCGATCTGATGACGGGTTTGTGAGATAATTATTCTTAAATGTGACGCATGATTGAAACACGCTTAAAAACGGGCACTTTTTGTGTTCCAACTGCGATAAAAAAATATTAAAATATAAATTAAAAATTCCAAACCTACATGAAGTAACGTAAAATAGAACGACGAAAATGATGATGTTATCGTATTTTATGTAGGTCTATTGGTTACTTCACAAACAACCTTCAAACTCGAGTGCACATAATACTTTGGTCGACAGTAGGCAGACCCTGCCATGTCTGAAAAAAATATGAATTTTCGTATCCTTCCATCACTTTTTTAAATTGGTTGGGAGTCTCCACTTGTGCGTGGTATAGAAAATGTTCTCCTAGTCACTGATATTCATTCGTCCAGGTTTAAGATCCCTGCTCCAAGAAGGCCTTCCCAATTGACAGACTTGAAATATGTAATGTGGTTAGTCCCCTGTTAGACACAGAAATATAGATCTAGTGACCTCGTACCTTACATATAGCAGCTCTTATTTTAAGAAACCTTGATTAACCACTGCAAATAATTGATGATGAAAGCAAGAAGCCATCCGCATGAAACAGGTTTCGATGCAAACTATAATAGCCTACCATATGTGAAAACTGGACGTACAAATGCCACCTACAGTAGGCCTATACATGACAGAAAACCGGTATATCAAGTTTCCTCGCGTTCAGTTGACAAGTCTGACCGGAATAAGAGTGATGAGCATTAATGTATGCCCAGCATTTCTCCTTTCTCGTCTTTCTCGTACTGCTGCACCAGAAAAGTTCTAGGAATAGAAACTGGGACATCAGCGAAATTCTAACCAATTTGCAAGTAAAAATTGCTTTCTGAAAAAGTAATAATAATAATAATAAAACCCCGTGGCACCACAGCCCATGTAGTGCCTTGGCTTACCAAGCAATCGCTGTCCATCTATTTGGCCTGCACATTGCGGAGTGACACGTGGTCAGCGAGTCGACTCCCCTCGGCCATTAATCTTGTTTCTTCAGACCTGGGCGCTGCATCACTGCCAGACAGCTACTCAATTGTCCTCACATAGCCGAGTGCACCCCGTTCTAGTCCTCACGACAGTCTCTAAAATTTGACGGAGTCAGGTATCGAACCCGGGGATTCCGGATGACAGGCAGGCAATAATAATATAGGTAATGTCTATCCATACATTGGTTTATTGTCACAACCTTTAAAAGGTTGATAAATATACGCAATGCAGAGACGATATGCATCGTTTTTTTTTTTTAAAGAACGTCTGACTGATTCGGTTTGGTTTGAATAAACCAAAAAAGAACGCTAATCCGTGTGCTATGAAACTTGCCATCATTGAAGTCCAGGGTCCAGAAGTTCCCTGTACACTGCCTCATCTCAATCCTTTTGGTAGGAGCTGACAGAATGCCAGGGAATGTTCTCCGTATTGCCTACAAGCTCCTGCGAGCGATTACGTCACCAGTTACGTTAATAATAATAATAATATCGTATGGCCTCGGGTGCCGGGTACAAGCTTTGTTATTTGACACCCAAAGGGTAGCTTGCATGTCGAATTTCGTTGTTCCTTGAAGCACTATGAAAGTCAAGGAGGTTAGATATCAAAGCTCCTTCACCATAGCGCTTTCTAGTATAGAAATGAGGAACTTTGTGTTGGCGGAAACTCCCGAGGTTAATTTTGCCATTATGAACACGGCCTACTGAATTCAAATGGGTTCTTTGACATGCCAACATCGTATGACATGGTGTCGTAATTTTTGCCGCCTTTCAAAAATCACTTACCGCGGCCAGGAGCAAACCTGCAAGCTTGGGGTTTGTAGACCGACACGTTGACCACTCACCCACCGTGGCAAGCTACCAGTTACGTTGGCAGCACGGCTGTCGTTTGTATCACAACAAACAGTAAACTTTATACTCACCACAGCCATTCATAACAAACTGTTGCACTCTTCCAATAATATAACTATACGCACTGACGATTTCGACAGCCCACAGCCCACCCATGTGGCCTTCACCCTATCAAGGACACTATGATACCAACTAAACTGATGACGCAACCTCTCGCAGCTGCACGTAGGCACTGCGGAGAACATTTCCTGGCGCCCTGTATTTGTTCGACGTGGAGAACAACACCTCTCATCCAGATGAGAAAAAGGGAAATGTTTTGCTTCTTCGAGTTCTGCTGCACGTATGCGTGGTCACGAAAGCTATTTCCATGTGTGCAAAATAGGATACAGTAAAGATGATATTATTATTAATATTATTGTTGTTGTTGTTGATGATGATGATGATGATGATGATGATGATGATGATGATGATGATGATGATGTTGATGTTGATGACGTTGGTGATTACACTAAGTAACACAATTTTTGCCCTTGAAAAGTGAATGCTATTTTCTAATTGATTATGTCTGAAAAGGTAGGAAAAACATAATTATTCATGTCAAACTTTGCTTTTGTGAACAGGAGTTTGATATTTGTCAAAATACCGTATTTCCATTTATTTTGCCACTTTTTTTAATCATAGCGAACAAAGAAAGAGAAATATTATGTTGAATGCAATTAAAATGCATGGAACATAGTAAAATAAATACCAACATATATTTAGAAGTGTGTCGCTTTACGTTATTTACGTTTATATGCTGCATCACTTTCATGAATTATCCCCCATATATAGTCTCCCATCATACTCTCATTGTACTGTCCCTGTAGTGGCGTTCGAATTGCAGCATATCCTGATGAAAGCGCTCCCCTTGGCCCTGCGAGTAAGCTCCCAAAGATGTGCATCAAGCATACGGGCCTTTAGCGACAGTCTGCAGCCCATTACACTGTAGTTCTTCACTAAGTTCCGGACCAGTTGCTCATAGTTCTCAGCCTTTTTATTGCCCAGAAAGCCCTGAACAACTGCAATCAATCTGGTCCAAGCAGCTTTCCCCTTCTCATCAAACTTCTGTGGAAATTTGTTGCATTGAAGGATCATCTTTATTTGTGGTCCAAGGAAAACACCTGTTTTGACCTTTGCCTCTGACAAATTAGGGAAGAAGGTTTGAAGGTATCTGAAAGCTGCTGATTCTGTATCTAGGGCTCCTTCAAATTGTTGCATAAGCCCCCAGCTTTATGTGCGGTGGAGGCATAAACACCTTCTTGCTTTCTACCAGTAGCTCCCACTTGACATTATGTGTCCCCACAACGAACTCAGTTCGCTGAGGCCAAGTCGCTTGTTGTAGTGCTCCTTGGTGTCTCTGCTATCCCAAAGACAAAGATAGCAGGAAAACTTGGTAAAACCAACTTGGTGACCCATTAGAAACTCCACCATCTTGAAGTCTCCGATAACTTCATATCCATACTCATCATACTACAAGAAAATTCAAAGTAGATATAAATCAATATCTACATAAGCAAAGCAAAGTTTATGGAACATAATGGCCATTTTCCATACTTTTTGGGCATAAACAATCAGGAAATAACACATTCAACACAAGGACAAACAAAAAGTTAAAATTTGTTACATAGTGTTATGTTCATGATGATGATGTTTCCTTGATGATGATGATGATGATGATTATGCTGTTGTTGATGGAGATGATGTTGTTATGATGATAATGCTGTTGATGATGATTGATATGATGATGTTGATGATGTTGGTGATTATGTTCATGATGATGTCCTTGATGATGATGATTATGCTGTTGATGATGATGGATATGATGAAGATGATGACGATGATGTTGTTGATGATAATTGAGATGATGACGTTGATGATGATTATGCTGTTAATGATGATGGAGATGATGATGCAGATCATCTTGTGGATGATAATGATGATGATGATGATGATGAAGAAGATGATGATGATCTTGTTGTTGTTGATGATGATGATGATGATGTTGATGATGATTATGATTATTATGATGAAGTTGTTCTTCGACTCTTTAAACTGTTTTAAATTTATAGACGTTGAATATTGCCCTAGCTCCTCACAACGCCAGTATCTCAAGGTTCTGTCACTTACAGCACCCTGAAATGCCAAGCAACAGTGCCTCCGATTCAAATCATTAGTCCTTAGACACAGGAGGCGACACTGACACACAACCGGCCACTGTGAGGAAGAACTCTTAATCTGTACCATTAGTAACAAGTGATGAAAGAAAATTACTTACGAGCGGTTAGCTTAGTCAATTTTCAAATATATTTTGAAAATGTGGGAAATACTTCATGCAATACGTCAACTAGTCAGCAAGTATAGTTCAGGGCCAGCGCAGCATGTTAGGCTCTAAAACTTAGCGATTCGGCTTCAAGCATGGATGTTCGTGCTGTCTGCAATTATAGACCACAGTAATTTCAAATTATCCCGTATTTAATTCATAATAGGTCATGGCTTGTCGAGTTGAAACTGTGTATCATGATGAAATGAACTGTAATGACGTCACGGACACCCAGTCCCCGAGCTGGGAATGGAACCATTGCACATTAAAATCCCTAGGGCTCGACTGGAATTTGAACCCAGGACCATTCGAGCCGCAGCCTAGCATACTTACAACATATCTGGACTCATTATAATAACTCCAAAGAACACACAAATGACCTAGTATAAATGAAAATACGTATAAGTGAACATGAATTAATTATAACATGTGACTGTATGCATGGTAGACAACACACACACAAGGAAACTACGTTATTGCCGAGAAACGAAATGTTGTTGTTGATTATTCATATTAGGGGCTTGGGTGAGTCTTGAATGTATCTGATGACCTGTGTTTCTGTGCTGACTGTGGTAGTGTGTGTAATTGTAATTATTAGATCCCCCCAGGGGCTCACATCTAGTGGGACGTGGGTTGGCGACCACGGGACCCCAACTGAGTTCGGCATTGCTTCCACTTACTTGTGCCGGGCTCCTCTCCGTCTTCTTTCCTGTCGAACTGTCTTTGTCAACTCTTGTTCTCTTCCAACCCCGACGGTATTAGGGTATCCAAGGCCTAGGGAGTCTCTTTCCCGTCTTATTAATTGGCCCTTCTCTTATCTTTCCTGATCCCTCATTCTCTCAGGTATCTCCTGCCTTCTGCTCAACGCCCTCAAGGAGGCAGGGTGTGTGTAGCCCCACCACTTCTGGTGCACCCTGGATAGTGCTAAACCCTGCTGGTGCTGGTGAGTTCGAGGGATTGTTGAGCTGGGTCTGGTTTTCTCCTTTTTCCATTGCCTTTGAGGCGGGCGTCTTCTCTTTCCCTTTCCTCTCTGCCTTTCTTGACTCTTCTTCCTCCAAGTCCCTCAATTCTCATTCTTCGAGGATTGAGGGCATTTCCTTTCCTCCTGTCTTTTATTTGCATTCTCCCCATTTCCTCTTCTAGTTTGTAAGTGAGTGGTTAGTCTTAGTTGTAGGTTTCAGTTGATCATCTTTCATGTCACTCTCACCCAAACCATTAGGGGGCGATAACCTAGCCCCTTTAAACAACAATTATCATTTCTCATCTAGGCTTACAGGATTGAGCCGCGTTGTTTATCGGTTATTATTTCCCGACGTTGCAGTAGCCTTAACCATGGGTAGGTACGAGTTGGTGTCCGTACTCAACAAGAAACAGATAAACTACAGATCTGCAATAGCTGAACATGCTAACGTCACGAGACACGCCATCGAATTTCATAAGGCCGAAACTGTTGCTAAAATTTCCGGGTATCAAAACAGGTTAATTAGAGAGGCAATAGAGGTCGTGAAGCATCGCAATAGAGAAGATGGTTTCAAACTTAGCAACATTTGGAAAATTCTCCTAGCGCGCGACTGCCAGGGGCGGGGACCAATCAGTGAGCAGCGTGACGACAATGCAGGGCAAGCAAGCACATCTGACTGGCAATAATCGTTAGTTTGAGTACGGACACCAACTCGTACCTACCGATGAATAAGGCTGCTGCAATGTCAGCCGAAACGTTGGGAAATTATAACCGATACACAACGCGGCTCAATCCTGTAAGCCTAGATGATAAACTAGACACCGGCAGCGAAAGTCTACGATCTAAACAATTATCATAATCATCATGTAGACTAAGTATTAGGGCAACGGATGAGGTACGTGCCCCGGAACTTAAACAAAGTACTATCCCAGCATTTGCCTGGAGGAAGTGTGGGAGAGCCCGAGGAAAAAACATACTCATGATAGCCACTGTGGACGCCGGGATTTAAACCTCTAATTTCCCGACTTGCTGCACGGTCATGGTGAAAGGAAGAGTACACAAACTTGTGTGGTCCCAAGGGTCATGGGTTCGATTCCTAGCTCTAGCGAGATCTGAAGGCTGAAGCGAGGTATACTCAGCCTCGTGAAGCAGAACTAATATGAGATGGGCCATTCTAGAAATGGTTTTCAATGGTGTCCCACTTCTACTCCAGGCAAATGTCGGGATGGTTCCTAACTTAAGACTACGGGCACCTCCTTCCCCATCCCAGACTTAATTACAAATACACACACTCCATCCCAGACTTAATTACAAATACACACACTATTTCAAGATACCGCAATAACAAGTTACCAGGGAAATTCTACAATATATACACTCATCCAAGCACATGGGTTTGAATGACCGCGATAAATTAACGGAATTTTAGGCGGTCAACAGGAGTGAGCCCAATTAGATTGGACGAGGGGTAACACGCATTGACTTGCAATAAATATTACATTCATTTTATACACTTCATTAACACATCTTTCGATTATAAAAGGGGGAGAGGTATTTGTTTAAAAACTGTATAAATAATTCTATCAGGTTAGTGTCATAAAATATGTTTGTTACTACCCGCACAATCTGATTGGGCACACTCGTGTCGACCGACTGCAAAACAATTATGTTAATAGATCACTTAGGCAACACTGAAATATGGCTTCTAATACTTCAATGACCACGCCCCTTGCTCGTTAAATCGTGCACCACGGTCGTGCAGCAAGTTCTGAGGTCGCAGGTTCGAATACCAGCGTTGGCAGCGGCTATCCTGAATGTGTTTTATCCCCGGGTTTTTCCACACTCCCTCCTAAAATATGACGAGATTGTACCTTACTTCGAGCCCCGGGGCGCCTGTCCCTAATACAGTTACACACACTACTAGACTGCACATTCATCACAAGAATACAGGTTATCAGACAAGTTCAACACACACCCGACTTCACGGGGCTGATGACCAAGATGTCCCAGCCCTTCAAATGATTTAACAACAACATTCAATGACCACGATTTTGCAAGCCCCTAAATGAATCAGCGACACATCATTAGTGGTTCCCTAAATGATTTACTGTATCTCGTGACAAGACTTAGAACAAGAAACTTGAAGTTGCTATGTCTGTATCAAGTTGTGAAAGGCCAAGATCAAGGGAGCTGCACTGCAATAACTCCTTTGTCTCGCGTGGGACCGAGTTAGTCACTGATAAATCTCACCGTCCTGGGTCATCACTCGCCAGAGAGACTGAGCCACACTCCACGGCTGGATCGAGTTGCTGGTGCAGCCAGCGGCTATCCTGGGTGTCGTATGCACCTAGACGCTAACAATTCGGACACACACACGCAATCATAATGAGGCTTATGATGCTTCTAAAATGAAATGTTCACCTTTGAGAACAAGGAGTGAGAGTAGTGGGAAGCAGCATCCACAGCCTCAGTATGTATTAGTCATGTGATGCAAAGTCATTATTGATTTTGAGTAACTGCTCTTTAAACATCTTCAATGTAGACTAATAACATTTTATTGTAAACTAGCAATCCGCCCCGGCTTCCCACGGAAACTGAAGCATCATTTATATAATTTATGGAGGAATCATAATCCACAGCAGAATTCTCTTTATCGGATCACAAACCATGAACATTTTTCCCTGTGTTATAGGAACTTTGGGGATGACTCCCTTTGTCTTTGTGAATTCTTTATTTCTCTCTCTTGTGACAATCGAGAAATTACTTGTTGCTCAGTTTCATTGTTACGTGATAAGCGTATTTTCGTCGATTTCAATGAACTACGACCTAGGCCTATATCCTTTCTCCGTCTCGGCATGATGGGTTAAAATCACTGGCTGGACTATTAATTATATTATCATGGAGATAGCATGTGCAACGAATTCGTGTCAGACGTAATTTAAGAATGGCGAGGTGCATGAATCACAAATCCCCCTTCCGTCCAATCTAAACTTGACTGTGTATTCAGCAGAACGCAAAGTTCACAGGCGAAGTAAAGAAAAGCCGAGTTGCACTTCCAGGGAAACTCAACACATCCACTCTTCTCTGAAGTATTAACTCGACACGACTCTACAGTGTTTGGGTTGATAGGCTCGTAAACTGTCTCGGAGCAAGTAAATGAATGGAAATTGTTGGAAGAAATGAAAACGTAAAAACACTTATAGTGGGCGATGTATTGAAGATAGAGATATTCTGTCGCGAACTTTTTTGTAGAACTTTTCATGCTGAACCATTCTTACGGTTTGCCCAGCGTAAGTTTAAAAAGCGCACGGATGCCAGGTTTTTTTCGACATTTTTACTGCTCGGCTACCTTTGATCATAAATAAATTCGTTTCTACAGAAACCTTCTTCGAGATATCCTTTATCAAAATTCATCCAGTGGTTCTCGAGATTACCCGCAACATCCAAGAATTGGGGACTTTGTTTTATACAAGTACAGATGTTTGCTGTCATGTACGCGATAATGCAGTAAAACTATGATAAATTGGAAAACTTAGGAATACAAATTTCGTATGGCTTCATTTATGGGCTGAAGAATTGTTCTTGTTGTTGTTGATGATTCATTTTGGTGTTTTGCGACATCGTGGTCATTCAGTCCCATGCACTTGTGTAAGTAGGATTTTGATTTATAGCCTGTGTTACTGTGGTGTTAGTAGTGGTTGTTGTGTGTCTCTGTAATTGAGACTAGGATTGAGAAAGACGTTGACAACCATCCGAGCATTTGTCTGGATAGAAGTGGGAAATCATGCAAAATCACTCTTATGTTGGCTGAGGTGAGAATCAAAACCCACCTCTTTCCAGTAATGTGTAACTAAAGTGAGTGGACCCCGTTCCAGCCCTCAGAAAAGAATTACATTTCTTGGCAGAGCTGGGGATCGAACCCAGAACCTTTGGGGCCGGAGTCTCAATACATACCCCGACGTTACAGAAGGTGATAAAAGATTTTAAATATAACACCATCTAGGTAATCTATGCAACAACAAATTATAATGGTGAAGTTCCGTTTCTACTCACCTTCTATCAGATAAAGTACTGTCCTATCTGGGTAGCTTGTGGTTGATATTAAGTTTCGTCCTGCAGACAGTTTTTTATTGAGCCAACATAGAGTGCGGTGAAATGTTCCAGACCAATAATTGAGCAAGCTATCTTCTGTAGAGGAGAACGGTTTAATTTTTGGAAGGACTTCGGTGATTTAAAAGTGGGAAAACATGAACATAGTTTTACTAACAACACAGAACTTCTGACGAAATGTAGTATTACAGTTAGATAGGAACGATATTAGTTGTTGTTGTTGTTACTTATTTTAAGGGCTGCGACATCGCGGTCCTATAGCCCCGAGTATTTGGGTGTGTGTGGAATTTTTATGATAACTTGTGTTATTGTGATGACTATGCTAGTGTGTATATTTGTAAACTGGGGTATAGAATTGGGAAGGAGGCGTCCGTGGTCCTACGTTAGGTCACATCCATGCATTTTCCTGGAGTAAAGTGGGGGGAAAACCACGGTAAACCACTTCCAGGATGGCTGAGGAGGGCATCGAACTCTACTCTTATCAGTTTCGTCTCACGGGGCTCAGCATATTCATTCGAACTCAAATGCCAGTTTAAAATGTAAAATTTCATTTTTAGTCTATTTTCGTTTACGAAAAAATAGGCTTATGAGATCGCCTTTTGCCCGTGTGTGTATGTCTCTCTCCCCCCTAATAAAAGCTAAACGGCAGGAGCGATTTTAATGCAACTCGGTAAGGTCATAGTACCATTTTGGCCGACCCCGACCGTGCCCTTTAAATTTTATTACTTCTCACCAATCCAACAAGGCGGCTATGCGAAATATTTCACCGGCATTCTACATCTCCAAAACTATTACTGATATCACCCTAAAATTTTGTACAGTGATAAAGGGCACTACTAAAAGTTCACCAATGTGACTTTCAAAAACCTGTTAACTACAAAACGAACATGGCGGCCAAGCGAAGTGGAAACATTTACACTTAAATAGACTTTTCTAACGATTTAACCATGCGAACGCAGTGAAACTTGGTACAGCATATGTTTATACACATTGCAATGCTCTGGCATCTAATTTGGTTCAATTGTTACATAACTTCAAGATGGCGGCTGTGCGCAATTTTAAAATAAAGTTATTATTTTTTGTGTCCTAATCAAGAGATCGAAGTCAACTTTTGAATAATGAACCTACGAAATAATCGTCATCTAATAGTGCATAACTCTATGGCCTGCAAATATTTAAAACCAACATGGGGACCGTCCGAAATATTTAGACGGTTCTCAATATCTATTAATCTATGACAGCAATCAAACTGAAATGTTGTATGTTGATAGCGGCTATAAACATAAGTTCACCTACGGGACTTCTAATAACCTGGTGAGCACAAATAAAACATGGCGACGACGCAAAATTTAAATATTTAGAAGGACGTTTCTCGCGATATAACCATCTGAGCGCAGTGAAACTTCGTCGGTAAATGCTTACAGTATACAAATTTTAATCCACTGGCATCTAATTTATTTCAATTGTTTTCATAACCACAAGATGGCGGCTGTGCGAAATTTTTAAAATCTTGATTTTATTATTTCTTGTGTCCTAATCATGCGATTGAAGTTTGAATAATATACCTACACAATAACCTCCATGTAATAGTACATAACGCTACGGCCCATATATAAATAAGTCCAACATGTCGACCATCCGAAATATTTAGACGAATCTATTACAGCAATCAAACTGAAATTTTGTATGTGATAGAGGCAATTAACATAAGTAGGATATATGAAAATAGTCTTCATAATAGTTCTTCACTGAACTATTTGTTTGACATATTTTCTCTATTGCTAAGTAACTATAACGTACGCTTAGTGGTGTATGGACTGTAAGCAGTTCATTTGTAAGTGGGATATTCAGATCAGCTTTTATCAGTGTGGTAACACTTTGTTGTTTGCCCAAGCATTCACCAGTCAGACCACTCTCCAGAGCGACCTTGTCTGTCGCACTTTCGACAGGTGCTTGGTCCTCGGCGTTACACCACACCATGTTCGCTGAGAGAAGCTAGTTCGACAGGAACAAGACATAGTCACCTCTATCATCTGTGAGCAGAATACATCGGGTGTGTAGGTCTATCCAGGGAACACATTAGGCAACAACAGACAGCAATGATTTTGACAGTTCCAGGCCAACAAACTTGACATCCATTTGGGAAGGAAGTCGATTAACCAACATCATTGACTAGACTTAGGAAGCTCGTACACGTATTAAAGTTATCTGAAACGAGCAAGCCACGACGACATCCACAGAAAATTTTAAATTACACAAATAATATTCCAAGATAAAAACAATGGAATATCCAAAAAATATGCAGACATATTCTTAAAGTACTGTAAGCATTAAATTGTACAGTGCAGCCGTGATCAAATGATTGGTCACCCTACAGCGCAGGTCCTGCGATTATAATTAGAAAATATGCCACATTTCGAGCATATTTCTCTCTTAACACATTGGTAACCGGATCCCATATGGCCAGTCATTTTTCTACTGAGAATAGAGTGTACTTGATTTTAAGAAACGTGCACACAAGTTGAAATAGCCCAGATTTCTTGTTTAATGTTTGTATAAGTCGTAGTACCACTAGTAGTGCTCTAGAGCAGCGGTTCCCAAACTTTTTCGGTCCCGGAACCCTTCAGAAGCCATGTTCTTTCCGCGGAACCCGAACTATATCCCTGATTTTTACTGAGCATTGTGAACCCACAACGTTCTTCCTGCTTTCATCTATTCTTATTGCGTGGGTGTTTTGTATTGCCTAAAGCTAACGCAGTAGGTTTGGAAACAAAGACAAAACATTTTAAATATACATACAAGCCTTTATTTTGGTACAAAAATATAAACAATTCTTTTAGAACAATAAAAATTGGATTTCCATCTAATTTCTATGTGATGAATGAAATTGTTTCATTTTCGTCTTAAAATAGTTTTGAAATCGATAGCTGAATACATAAATCCGGGGCAGCATTCAACTTACTCCTAAATTTGTTTTTGGTGAAAGCATAATCAGAAAAGCCTGCTTCGCATCGATAGGTGGACACGAAGGGGAGCAGAGCTCGGATAGCCTTTCCGGCTACTGACGGGTATACGTCTATCAGTCCTACCCAAAAGTCATTCAGCGGCACTAATTCAAATTTCGTTTATAAGCGGAGGTACATTGAATTTCAATCAGATCTTCCACGGACATGTGAGGTTTATTTCGGTTGCAAATGGATTTTGCTGTGATAAAAGTCATAAAACGAAGTCCTAACGTTGGCGAATAGGTGTTTGGATATAACACGAACTCCACCTACCTTTGCATTAGAGACAATCTGATAGTTAGCCTCGTGTGGTTTTATTTTAAAATCAGTTTTAAATTTGATTTTTAAGATTTATCGCGGAACCCAGTTTGGGAACCGCTGCTCTAGAGTAATAGCTTGAGCCTTTGTGCAGTGGCACCTTACAGAAAATGCACATGCAGCATATTCCAGGTTGAATTGGTCAACAAGCAAAGTACGGTACCTCGGGTCCTAAACACAGCTCTCACATCCAGTTTCCATTAATTCACTATATCTTGGTCCATTAGAACGATAATTCTTCTAAAATCTCTTCACTTTATTATGCAAGTCCTTCGTCTTGTCATTGTCTGAGCTAGTAGAAAGAAAGTCGATATTTCAAAATTAAATCAAAGAAGATAAGAAGGGCATGGATAAAGGGGAAAGTGGCAGATGTACATTACATCTACAAATATTCTACTCAATGTGCTAGACCGAAGTACTTCAATATTATGGTCAAGAGATATCGTAGGATTACCGAAAATTATGTGAATAAAACCGAGATTACTCGGGTCCCGTCACCAATCTGTTAAAAGTTCATCAAAAATCAATGCAAAAACTCATCGATCACTAGCATTATAGGATGGGTTTTATGTCGTATTAAATTTCGTCTTGTCATAATAAATGAATGAACGAATTAATTAAAACATGTTGAGAGGAATTTTCAACATTTTTGCATAGTAACAATTCCCTAAACACTCATATTTGGCTTTTAATGCAAAAACAAATTGCAGTTCATGCCCGCAGTTAAAATTCTCAATGTTTGCACTATTACAGCAGCGGAGGATACAGATTGTTTTATTCAGTGCAATTTATAAAGGCAATGCTAGTTGTGGGAAAGGATTTAAATATCTCTGAATATGGAGATTCATTCACGATGTTTTTTGGTATCAGGCTGAGTGCTTAACTTTATGTTTTACGGTCCATTCTCGGGGAACGGCGAGCATTGCAAGTAATTTGTTTGTGAGAAGAGCTACCATGTAGGTGGAGTTTACCTAGTCCCTTAAACTGTCCAACTGAAGAAACTTCGATGGGTGTGGTGTGTCAATGAACGGAGATGGGTTCAAGATACTTAAATGTCGCCGGACCGGAAGGAGCACTTCCGACTGCCACCTTGATCCCACGAGTCATGCCATCAGCGCACCTCTTATGACGTCGTTCACGTAACAGCGGGTGGGCGTACACCATCTCACCTGCCATCCAGCACTCGTAAGGCTTTCTTCTCTTCTCTTATTCGCAAAAGACAAACCTGCAAGCCAACTAGCAGACCTGGGAGCAATTCTTGTTCCCAATTGAAGGATTTCACCCAAGGTCCCTAATATAAAGTATTGTTAACCAATATGGTAGTCATAAGCCATTATCCCTCTTGAGACGCACATAACTACTAAATTTAACAAATCACTATACTCTATGGTATATAAAACTCTTTGTAAAATTAAGTAGAAGAAAGTTTACACTGGCAAATTAATAACTTCCATTCCCAATTCGAACACAGACTCTTTACATTACATTATACTGTATTACTGACTTCTACGTCCATAATTTTTTGAGATATCGTACTTATTAGCCTATTTTCATCATATGAAATATACTAATATGGGCTTACGAGATCACCTTTTGTCTGTGTGTATGTGTGTGTGTGCGTCCCTGATAAAATATAAACGGCTGGATCAATTTTAATGAATCTCTCTGAGGACATACTACTACGACCGTGCCTTCAAAATGTTAATACGCTTCACCAATCCAGCATGACGGCCGCGCGAAATATTTTATCAGCATTCTATAACTCCGAAACTGTTACTGATATCACCTTCAAATTGTGTTTATTGATAGAGAATACTACGATGCATCCATCTATGTGACTTTTGTAAATCAGTTAAGTACAAAACCAACACGACAACCAAGCGAAATTAAAATATTTAAGTAGGATTTTCTCTCGATTTAATTATCCGAGCATAATGAAACTTGGTACGGTAAATGTTTAAACATGATTTAATCTACTGGCATCTAATTTAATTCAATTGTTTTCATAACTTTAATATGGCGGTTGTGCAAAATTTTAAAATTGAAGTTATTCTTTGTGTCCTAATCATGCGATCGAAAGTGAACGTTTATGAACGCAATATCCTTCGTCTACTGGTGCATAACTCTATGGCTTACATAAAGGACAATCCAACATGGCGATCATCCTAAATTTTTCCCCAGTTATCAATATCTACGAATCTATTACAGCAATAGAACAGACATTTTGTATGTTGATAGACGCCATTTGAATAAGTTCACCTATGGGACTTTCAATGACCAAAATGGCGGTGACGTGATATTTAAATATTAAACTGAATTCTTCTCGTGACTTAATCATCCGAGCGCTGCGAAACATGGCACGGTATATCTTCATACAAGGCTTAATATATTGGCGTCTAATATAATTCAATTTTTATCAAATCTTAAAAATGGCGGCTGTGCGAAACATTTAAAATTACGTTTTCTTTTCACGTGTTCTAAACAAGCTTTCGAAATAAAGGTTGGTATAATGAGCCACAATTACAATATTCATCTGCTGGCATATAATTCTACGTATAGCCTATATACTGTATACTGTATTATACTGTATGTGATATATTTCACCAGTTCACAATATTTCCGAAACTACTGTACTGTATTCAAGCAATCAAAGTGAAATGTTGTATGGTGATAGATGACTATTAAGTAATTACCTAATTTAATAATCGTTAATTACTGAAGCAATAGATGCTGTTACATAGAACACGTAGCGAAATGTCCAACATTACTCCCTCAAAACTGTTCCGTAAAGAACATATTTTGTCGCAAAAATGAGAGACATTTTATAATAATAATAATAATAATAATAATAATAATAATAATAATCCCGTGGGGGTTTCTGCCTGTTCCCCTATCGGGCGCGTCCCAGGTGGCGGATAGGGAGGCTCGCCGGACTTGTCCGGAGGGTTTGAGGGAAATAAAATACCTCTCGCGGACCAAAAACAGGCACAACTTGACAACATCTTCAGCAACCTCTGAAGCTCACTACTTCAGTTGTAACCATGACACCGACATATATCGATGTCCCCACTACTTTCAACTTGTTAGCATGATGGAAACAACCTACAATATAACTACCCCAGGCCCTAGTAGACATACTAGTTATTTTTCTCGGTCATCGGATTCTGGGGGACCGAGAACATCATGCGGGAATGTATCGGAGCTTCCCAAATCTCTTCGCCCAAAATGCAAAACTTTCATTGGTAGCTTAAACATCAACACACTTCGGAAAACTGGCAAGTTAAAACAATTAACAGACATATTGGATAACTTCAACATCCAAATTTTAGCACTACAGGAAACCAGATACACGGATGAAAATCATTTTGAATCAGGAAATTATAGAATTTATAAAGGCAAGCCAGCAATCTCCCTCCATATGAAGCCACTACAATTTGGCACTGGATTCGCTGTCAGAAAAAACATTATAAACTCAGTGCTTAACTTTTCCTCGCCTTCTGAAAGAATTTCAACACTATCCGTTAAATCAGGAAACAAAGCTTATACGCTTATAAATGCGCATGGACCCACCAACAACTACAATCGTAAAGATCCACAAAAGGTGGAAGACTTCTGGGAACTGCTGGAAGAAACTACAGCCATCATTCCAAATCATCACATAAAAATCCTATTGGGAGATTTTAATGCCCAAATTGGTAGAGAAAGGAAATTCAGGACCTTTGTAGGACTATATCCAGCACACAATAGAACTAATAAAAATGGAGAAAGATTACTTGATTTTTGCAAAACTTTTGATCTCAAACTAATGTCAACACATTTCCTGGCACTTCCACACTAGAAAAAGACCTGGAGATCCCCTAATTTTCAATTAGGAGAATTTCAGATAGATCATGTGGCTATTTCCAAAAATAATCAAAAAGAAATTATGAATGTCAAAGTAAAGAAAGGAGTCATTGACTCTGACCACCATCTATCCTTAATCAAGGTAAAATTTCAACCAAACAGGTCCAAACCAAAAATAACAAAAAATCTGCGTGTCGATCCAGAATTTCTTAAACAGAACGCCAGTACTTTCCAAGAAAGTATCCCTACTCACGATTCTTCTGGCTGGTTAGAACTCAAAGATATACTTTCGAAAGCTTCTCAAAGCATTGGCACACCGCCCAGGAAACGCAAGCATAGGTGGTGGAACGAAACCTGTGACAAGGCTATAAACTTCAGAATTAAAGCCTGGCAGAATTGGAATTCTCACAAAACGGAACAAAATTGGCATGAATTCACCAAAGTACAGAAACAAACCTCTAAAATCATCAGATATGAAAAACGCAAGTACGATCACTACAGATTGGCTGAAATTGAACAAGATTTTACTAAAAACAATACACGAAACTTCTACAAAACATTCAGAGAAGAATTATCAAATTATCAGGCACCCAGTCTTTGCTTCAAACGCCCGGATGGGACATTGGAAACAAATAATCAAGAAAATTGCAAACTTCTAACAGATTATTTCAAGGGTCTTTTAAACTGTGAATCCCCTAAAGAACAACTCATCTTTGAAAAAAAAACATCCAACCAAGATTCAGAACCCCCAACATTGGAAGAAATTAAAGAAATAATCCATGGACTCAAAAATAATAAAGCCCCAGGGGAAGATGGTATAATTGCCGAAATGCTGAAGATAGGTGGTGAGAACGTAGCCCGGAAAATCCACTCAATTATTGAGAACATCTGGATCACCGAAGAAATACCTGAGGATTGGAAATGTGCGCTAATTCATCCACTGCACAAGAATAATTATAGAGGAATTTCCTTGATACCAGTTATTTATAAAATTTTCTCCAAAGCCCTGCTCACTAGACTTGAGAAACAAACAGACCGTCTGATTGGAGAATACCAGGCAGGTTTCCGAAAAGGAAGATCATGTACGGAACAAATTCTTAATCTCAAAACTATCCTACAAATGCGCAAAACCAGACAGACAGTCATTACCTTTGTAGATTTCAGAAAAGCATATGACTCTATAGATCGTCAAACGCTTTTCAATACTCTAGAAGAATTTCAAGTGGATAGAAAAACAAGAGAATTAATCAGACAAACACTAACTGGCACTACGTCAAAAGTTAAATTCCTCGGCGAAATATCTGAGCCTTTTGCAATTAACACTGGGGTCCGCCAAGGAGACGGATTATCTCCGTTACTGTTCAACCTCGTACTCGAGAAGATAATCAGGACCTGGGAAAAGGAAACTAAGGGAATAACCCTTGGCAGACTACTCAAAGATAGAATTCATGTACATTGTTTGGCCTCTGCTGATGACATAGCAATCCTTTCTAATAACAGGCAAGAAGCAATTCATTCCATTGAAAAATTACATGAAATTGCCATCAAAACGGGACTTCAAATTTCTTATGAGAAAACTCAGTACATTGAAGGAGCCTCACGATACTTAGACGGACAACCTATGAGAACTAAATTCGGCAAAATCTTTCAAGTGAACGAATTCAAATATCTGGGAGAAATTATTCAGCCCTCTGGTTTAAACCGTGAAGCAAATAAAGAGAGAATTTCCAAATTACAGAAAGCTTACAGAATCACTTGGAATAGGTATAACAAAAAATCAATATCTCGGAAAGCAAAACTTAGACATTATAATACAGTAATCAAACCGGAGGCGTTATATGCATCAGAAACCTTAATCATTGGTGGCAAATCTTTAACCAAAGAGATTGAAAAACAAGAAAGGAAAATTTTACGAAAAATTTTTGGCCCAGTTTTTATAGAGGGAATCTGGAGGAAAAAGTCATCCCAGGAAATATATCGCCAATGTGAAAAAATGCCTCATACTTTTCGGAAAAGACGATTGAAATTTTACGGGCACATTATTATTATTATTTATTTACCATAAATCGTACACGAAGTATGGAAGGCCTAGTGAAAAAGGGCAAGCCCCACATACATATTTCATGCTCCACAGGCACAGCTTACATCTACATTTGTTTTAACAATATTTACAAGTTTTACAAAGATATTTGCAGTATTTACATATTTAGAATATTGACATAGTACATTTTCCTGTTCACTCACTCTCTCACGCACGCACTTTCATAACCTCAATCACTCGATACATTCATTCATTCCATTCAGATACTCATTCATTCAGCGAGACAATCAATCACTCATACATACGTTTATTTATACAATGTACCTTTTTACGTACGGCTTGAATTTCCTAAGAGGCAAGATCTTGGCATCTCCTGGCAGCGCGTTCCATAACCGCGCAGAGCGGCCGTAGAAACCTGTCAGGTAAGCATTGCTACGTGCGAAGGGCGGAACGAGGGTTACACCTCGTCCTCTCCGAACTGAGCGATATGCCAATGACAGTCGGCAAAAAGGGTCAATATTAATGGAATCTGTAAGGGATTTTTTAAGAAAAATTAGATCAATTTGTTTGGCTGTTGCCTCTATAGATGGAAATTTTGACAAAGGGGAAGGGGAATAACGAGCTATTAGCCTTTCTGCGCGGCGCTGTACACGCTGGAGCTTGTTCATGTTTTCCGCTGTAGTGGGATGCCAGGCAGGTAAGCCGTACGTTAATATTGGACGGACCATGCATGTGTAAGCCATCCTGAAGGCTCTAGGTTTACAACCTCTCATGTTTCTGTACAAGAAACCCAGAACTTTGGTGGCCTTACATCTTGCCTCTTCACTTTGAATGTTCCAATTCAGGGTGTCGGAGATTGTTACCCCTAATAGCTTTAAGTTTGTGCACTGTGGGATGACACTGTTCATAATTTTGTATTCATTCTCAATGGGTTTTTGTGACCTGGTTATTCTTATGTATTTACATTTTTGTACATTTATATTTAAATTATTCACAGAACACCACAGCGATAAGTTGTCCAGATCTGATTTAAGACAGAGGGAATCTTCTTCACATGTAATGCCCCTGTATAGCACGGTGTCATCTGCATATAGTGACATTGATGAGGTGACAGCCAGGAAGATCGAGCACATATATAGTGAAGAGAAGAGGTCCGATCACAGAGCCCTGAATCACTCCAGAAGTAACTTGAGCAGCCTGCGATCGAGCTCCTCCGTACACCACACACTGTGTTCGACCCTCTAGGAATGACCTCACCCATGCAAGTAAGCTACCCCGTATGTTAAGCTGCTGTAGCTTTAACAAAAGTCTTTCATGAGACACTTGATCGAAGACCTTAGCCCAATCCAGTGCAATACAGTCCACTTGTTTCACTTCTGGCTGATTCAAGTAGAACTGAAACTCATCAATGACTTTTGTCAATAGAGTAGTGCAAGAACGACCCGGAAGAAAACCGTGCTGATTTGGATCGAGCAGATTGTTTTCCCGTAGGAATTCCAGCACACTGTTTGCTACTAGCCGCTCCATACATTTACAAATTATAGATGTTAGACACACCGGTCTGTAATTTGCAACATCTTCTCTGTCACCTTGCTTATAGATTGGCACCACGTTAGCACATTTCCACCCACACGGCACTGAACCTTGGTTGATAGACAGGTTGAATAACGCACACAGAGAGGGCGCTAATGCTTCCGCACACTGCAGCAGGATCCGTCCGGGAACATCATCTGGGCCGGTCGCTGCATGTGGTCTAATCTTCCGTAGGCTCTGAATCACCTCAGTTGTTGTGAAGTACAGGTTGGAGAGTGGGAGGGGTGGAAGTGATGACCTTGGCAGAAGCAGGTTCATGGTCATATCCGGCTTAGAAAAGTTCTGCTTGAAACTGTCACTGAACGCTGTTGCAATATTTTGGGGTGTACTTAGGAATTTACCGTTACAGTGAAATGAGGCTGGCGCAGCGGTGCCGCGTCTTCTGGACAAAAATTTCCACATTTCACTGGTGCTGCTTATTTTGTGAATATAATTGTCGTATGTTTCGCGAATTAATTTCTTTGTTTGGTTCCTGATGTTCTTGTATTTTTCCCACATGATGTCAGTTGAGCAACTTTTCCATTTCTTGTATAAAACGTTCCTTTTCCTAATCATTTTAATGACTTCCTTCGTCACCCAAGGAGAATTTTTCTTCCCACTAATGGTTATTTTCGGTATAGCTATATCCACACATTCAAAGAAACAATTTCGCCAGGCGTGCCACACTGAGTTGATGTCGCTGGTGTCCAGAATACATGGGGTGGGAAGGTGTTTGAGGAATAAAGATGATAGCAGTTTCCAGTCTGCCTTTTTGTAATTGTATACTGTCCTCACTGTGCTCTTGCTGCGTGGTTTGTTGTAATGCAATGTGGTAAAGATGGCTGCGTGATCACTGAAACCGGGTATGACTTCAGCTTTCTGTACGGAGGAAGAAAGGCTTGTGAGGAATAGGTCTATTGTGGAGCGTGTAGTTTGTGTGATTCGAGTTGCTTCGGTTATTAATTGGTCAAGGAATAAATCGTAGAATGCGGTAAGGAATTCATTAGCAATGGGATCCTTGGGAGTGGGAGGAGAGTTTTGCCAGTCTATTTCTAAATTAAAATCGCCTGTTATGTAAATGGCCTTGTATTTGTGCTGGATGTATTGTACACGACGGAGGGACTCCAATAGTTCATCATTGATGTGCCGAGTTGAATTTGGAGCACGGTATATAGAGCCTATTAGAAATGTATTGTTTGCACACGTGAATTCCACCCACACAGCCTCAGCATCAGTTTCAAGCTCCCGTTGGCGAACAGGCCTTAACTCAGGTTTCATGGCTATTAGTACCCCTCCCCCTGATGTCCAGGTTCGATCTTTGCGGAACATGGTGTATGTTACCGGAAATATTTCTGGGTCGTTAGTGGATTTTTTCAGCCATGTCTCCCCTGAACACACAATTGACGGATTAAGTGCTGTGAGACAAGAACGCAGGTCCGGTTGTTTGGAGGGACATGTTACACTTCGAGCATTGAAGGAAAAAATGGACAATGCTTTGCCATCCGAGGGTGTTACGTCACTATCTACACTATTTGCACTCTGTGTCGATGTATTAAAAAATGAATTAGAGAACTGAGGTAAAGAACAGTTCCAACACAGCCACGATTGTTTCCCAGAGATGATTATTTTGTGTTTTGAAGCACTGATTTTTGCACAAGTTCTGTGCGCTTGAGAGTGGCAAGATGTACATGTCACAAATAACTGATTCACACGACCCTTCGAATCACAAATTATACACACCTTATTCGGCCCTGGGTTCATCTCCACATCTCCACTGAGAGCCACAGACAGCACCACGAGATGTAATAATGTAGCGGGCGGTCTGGCAACCCCGCGCAGTGCTGGGCGCCCTCTACCTGCTGCCGTGACTATCAGCCCCTCGCTTCCACACCATGTGAGAGAAGATATATTGAGTTTACAAACTACCATGAGGTGTTCCTTCAGGTCCGAGTTCACACACGAGTCTTCAATTGTTAAAGAATGATCGAGGATCTTTTTCGAGGCACCCACTGAGCTTTTTACTAGGTAGAACACGAGGAAAAGTTGGAGCACTCTAACTGCTACACACCTGCTGGCCGCCATCTTGTAGCTTCAGAATGAACAATGGCAGATTGACTAAAAGAATTCTCAACTTGGCCCTCTCACTAAAAACCAAGAACAGCTGGCTACGTGAAATTGAAACAGATCTCCAGGAAATCAACATTTCAGACAATATTATACAGGACAGATGCAAATTCAGAACCCTAATCGACAATCACCAATTTGAAGACAAACCCAACACCAGGGCCACCATAACTTGGACAGAAGACCGAAGAAAGGCGCTCAGCGAGAGGATGAAGAGATTTTGGAAGGAAAAGAAGGCCAACACATCAGCTAAACAGGTTCAACCGTGCTCCTGAGTCGGGCATAACGATGCAAGAATAATAATAATAATAATAATAATAATAATAATAATAATGTTAACGGTTATACGTCCCTTTGAACTACTGCAGGTTTTGGAGACTCCTAGGTGCTGGAATTTTGTCCAGAAGGGGATCTTTAACGTGCCAGTAAATCTACTGACACGGCTCCCTCACATTTTCTCACCCTCAAATGCCAGCTGACTGCGCCAGGATTCGATCCTGCAACCGTGGGCACAGCAAGCGAGAACGTGACCGCTGAGCCACGCAGCCAGGCGACATTTAATGAAGACTTGCATAAGCAGGGTCGCTCTGTATTACCGTCTTCAGTTGTCGTGGACCGATGGAGGCCGTAGTAGTGAAATCGGCTAGCACACTTGCCCGGAATGCAGGAAGTTAGGGTTTGGATCCCGACTACGGTCTCATCTTCAAGTCTCATTGTAAATCGTTTATTATAACTATAGGATTCAATGTTATAGGAACAAAAGCTAATTTGTATTCACATTTCGGCATGCGGCCCTTGATTTCAATTTATCAAGTCAAGTTAACTCTTTGTAGAAGTTAGGTTTGGTACACTTGATTTAGGGGCTTGCGACATTGTGGTCATTTTTGTGAGTAATGCGTCTGATAACCTGCGCCACTGATGGCTGCACCAATGTAACTGAGGATAGGATTAGGTAGGAGGCTGCCGTGGCCTTCAGTTAGGTATCATCCGAGTATATGCCTAGAGTAGAAGTAGGAGTTACTAACTATGGCTTCCACTCTAGTAATTATAGATTTCAATACGGGCCAAAAATGGTAATTATGACGAAAGTCATAGATATACATAGAAGTAGGGAACCATTGGAAACTACTTGTAGGATGGCTCAAGTGGAAATAGAACCCGCCTGTTCTCGGTTATGCGTCCTGAGGCTGAGTGTGCTCCATCCCAACCCTCAAACCAGAGTTAAATTTATTGGTACAACCAAGATTCGAACCTAGACCTCAGAGGAGGCAACCTAAATGCTTGTCACTACACCAAGAAAGGAGGGGATCACAATAAAATTAAAAATGTAACAAACTGAAATAAAATTCTGGTTTGAATACTAACGGGGGTCTCATTTTCAAATCTCACTTAATATACTGTACATGGGAATACAGTATGGTACTCAGAGAAGAGGAGCAAATGTAGGGAAGGCATTAGCCCGATGTGTTTCCGGTCCGTGTTGGCCACAAGATCAGTTTAGCTAGTCAGTTAGTTAGTGTTCTTTCAAGGGGCGGAACAGCGAAGTCATCTGCCCCTAATCGATCATCATGCAACCATGAACACACACGTGAAAATTTGTGTCAAAAAGTTTTTAGACTTATGAGTTCAACATAGGGCGAAAAAATGTGTGTCTGTGTGTGTGTGTGTGTGTGTGTGTGTGAGTACTCTGAATTTCTGCCCCCCCCCCCCCTTCCCCCCTATCAATTCGAACATGGTGAAACCGAATTGAACATAATTTGGTACAGAGGTAGCACTAGCAAAGGGCACCTCAGTGTCATCTTTTATATCGCCGCCATCTTGACGGAAACGTAATGGCGGCCACCCAAATGTTAAAAGCTTAAATCAAATTACGACCAACCTAATCATATGATCTCTACCAATTTTTGCAACATTATACCTATATGTATGAAGAATCTTTAGACCAAACTACTTGGTCATCAGCCCAATAATTTGAGGATGGCGGCCATGTTTGTGTGCAAATCGATTCCCCCTATCTATTCAAACACGGTGAAACCGAATTGAACGAAATTTGGTACAGAGGTAGCACTAGCAAAGGGCACCTCAGTGTCATGTTTTATATCGCCGCCATCTTGACGAAAACGTAATGGCACCACGCAAATGTTAAAAGCTTATTTCAAATTACGACCAACCTAATCATCTGATCTCTACCACATTTTGCAACAATATAACTTTATGTGGTAAGCATCTTTTGACCAAATGACAAGGTCATCAGCCCAATAGCTTGCAGATAGCAGCCATGTATGTGTTCAAATCGATTCACCATATCAATTCAAACAAGGTGAAACCGAATTGAATTAAATTTTGTACAGAGGTAGCACTAGCGAGGGGAACCTCATATTCATGTTTAATATTCGTATAACACGTTGTATTTCAACAAGCTACTACAACCAACATTCAATTATACTCCTTGAAAGGGACAAAGAGTTATAACAATACCCATGCATTTAAGAGAAAGTAGGCTATATGTTGTTTACTGAACATCTTGTAATTTCATCGTCTGATAATGTAATTAAGAATGATTGTAGGGTTAGATTATGCGTTCATGGTAGTAAAATTGACTATTATAATAATTATTATTATTATTATTATTATTAATAATAATAATAATATCGTGTGGCCTTGGTGCCGGGTGCAAGGTTTGTTATTTGACACCCAAAGGGTAGCTTGCATGCCGAATTGTATTGTTCCTTGAAGCACTATGAAAGTCAAGGAGGTTAGATATCTAAGCTCCTTGAACACTATAACACTTTCGATTAGAGAAATGAGGAACTTGTGTTGGCGGAAACTCCCAAGATTAATTTTGTCATTATGAACTCGGCCTACTAAATTCAAATGGGTTCTTTGACATGCCAACATCATATGACACGGCGTCGTAATTTTTGCCGCCTGTAATTAAATATTTTATAAATAACAATAATAATAATATTAATTATTATTATTTGAAGGAAGAGGAAGAAGCATAAGAGGCAGCCCTGAAGTAATGCGAGAGCGGTTCCGGGGCGGAGACACGCGACAAGGGAGAAGGGTTATGTGGCTTTTAGTGGGTAAGAATCCCACACCCTTGTGGAGTGCGAACCCCCACAAGCAAGATTCCCTCGTAATATATATGTCGTAGTCAGATAGTGAAATCCGTCATTTCATGAAAATCCTAGGCACATCATGAAGAGCCGGCATATGATGTAAAAAGGTACAGTTACACTATCTGACGCATGGTTTCATGAAATGACTAAATATCGCCGTCACATAGTGTAATTCACATTGTACATCATCTGACGGGAAATCCAGCCCGTCACTTCATGAAGTACCGTAGCGGTAGCGGTGATCACGTGTGAGGGAAGTGAGACTTCCAAGAATAAATCAGATAAAAATGTGGACACTAAAGGGCTGTTATTTCCTCAGAAAATGAACACTGTGACATATGGTACAAATGTCTAATGGTCTGGACTTCATTTATCCCCTAATTCCCTCCCCATCATCTTGCTTGGCCTTGCGCCCAGAAGGAATATTATGCTGCCGTACTGTGAACGGAAGAAGAACGTCGTTCAGATCCATTTTGTTTTTAAAACATGAGAGATAGATAACCGATAGTATAATATGACTTTATTTCGCTGGTCCACCCTTTAAAACAACAAGAACAAACTCAGTTACGGACGCATAATACAGGGATCTTGTACAGCTCTTAGCAGACAACCGTATTAGTGAACTTGTGGTCTCGGGGTATGGTGTTGTCTTCCGGATCACTACGTGGTGAGTTCGAACCCCACTGAAGGATACTTTTTTGCCAACTAACATTTTAATCTAGTTCAGTTGTTGCCTTGATTTATAGTTGTTTTCTTGTATATTTATTTTAAGGGCTAGGGACATCTTGATCATCAGCCCAGTGTATTTGGGTGGTTGTTTTCTGATAACCTGTGTTTGCGTGATGATAGAAGTAGTGTGTGGGTAAAGAATTTGGGAAGGTGTCTCGAGACTTGAAATGAAGTACCATCCCGGCATTTGCTGAGAGGGTGTGTGAAAAGACCTGGGGGAAAACGCCACAGTCAGCGACGGGATTCGAACCAGCATATTGGCCTACTCGTTAAGTAGACTTATGAAATCAACTATGGTTACCACGGATAGGAACATAATTATGGTCGACGTCGGGAGGAAAAACTGATAAGAGTTCCATTCCTACCTTAGCCATCCTGGAATTGGTTTTCCGTGGTTTCCCCCTTCTCCTCTAGGCAAATGCCGGATTGGTTCCTAACTTAACCTCGGCCGCCTCCTTCTCAATCTTAACCTGAACTACAAATACACACAATACTACAAATACCATTATAATACTGATTATCAGACAGATTCTACACACTCCCAAGTACACAGGGCAGAATACACAAAAGCTTTACATTTGGTTGATTTAGTGGAGGGTTCACCTTCGAGAAAATCTCGAATTTCAGCCTATTTATTATAGACAGAAATATTTGAAAGAATGATTCTGCATTTTTCTTCATTGTGTGTATCTTACCTGTAAGTTATCGTTCCAGTTTTGTTGTTAATTCATTTGGAGGTCTTGGGTCACCTCAATCATCAGTCCCGTGTGATTGGGTGTGAATTGAAATTATATTTATATGATGACTGTAAGGGTGGGCGGACAATTGAACGAAGTTAGATGTCGGTGCAATACAATGTGTATAAACATATACTGTACCAAGTTGCATTGCGTTTGGTTAGTTAAATCGCGAGAAACGTCTATTTAAACGTCGCAACTTCGCTTGGGCGCCATTTTGGTTTTGTAGTTACCAGGTTTTCAAAAAGTCACATCGGTAAACTTCTAGTAGTTCCCTTTATCACCGTACAAAATTCCAGGGTGATATCGGTAGTAGTTTCGGAGATATTGAATGCTGGTGAAATATTTCGCACAGCCGCCATGTTGGATTGGTGAGACGTAACAAAATTTGAAGGGCACGGTCGGGGTCGCCCAAAATAGTGCTATGAACTTACCGAGTTTCATTGAAATCGCTCCAGCCGTTTAGAAGTTATTAGGGGGACAAACACACACACACAAATCCTCACACACACACACAGACAGACACATGGACAAAAGGTGACCTCATAAGCCTATTTTTTCATTTTTTTCATAAATGAAAATAGGCTAAAATACAAATTGCATCAGTGAAGGAAAGAGAGAAAAAAGATACACAAATGAAGAACAAAAAGAAAAACTACAAATGAAATTATGAAAGTAAGCATTGCAGATTAGAAAAAATTCTGTACAAATAAAATATATAAAAATAAAAATACAAACTTCTAGAAAAAAAAAGAGATAGAGAGTAAAGAGTATCCGGTATTTCACGATTAGATTTAGGTTTTTATGTGAAAATTAATTTCGAAAACCATAATAAACAAGCATTAATTTATTTCTTGGAATAGAACAATTAAATGAATTAATGTACGGCTTCATTGTGTCAGTCATTTCATGAAGTGCCGAATCAACAAACACCGGATCTTCATGAAGTGCCTCGGCTGATAATGTAAAATCATTTCTTACACCATCTGCCTAAATCGGTCCGTCACTTCATGAAGAAACGCGTCAGATGGTGTAACTATCTCTTTTTACATCATATGCCGGCTTTTCATTAAGTGCCTAGGATCTTCATGAAATGACGGATTTCACTATCTGACTACGACATATGTCGTTCCGTTGAGGCTTGGTAGGGACCACGTGCCAATTTCAATTCCTCATTCTGGTTTCTTTTCCATTCTTTCCATTAGTTCTTGACCATTTCACTTTGTTTATTTCTTCTCTCAAGGGCAGACAACCTTGCTGTTCTGCCCCTTAAAACAACAATAACTAACTAATTATTTTCCCCTTGAACCACTCTTGATCAGTTTTCTTTTCCCTTCTTCCTTGGTATCCTTCCAAATTAAACACATTATATCTAAAATATAAAATCTCTCTTTCCATAGTTTCTTTTACTCGTATATTATTTCGTTCTAAATGTTTCAACTTCTTGAATCTAACTGTTGCTGATTTCGTTTCCCAAAGTCATGTGAATCTATTTTCTTTATCTGCCCTCATCCTTCGTATACATTTGCCCAAAGAATATCATTTTCTTATTGTTTCTATTCTACTTTCTATGTTCTGGTAAAATTTCCACATTACTTCTTAATTTTCATATTCTACAGTTCTCAATTATATTATTATTATTATTTATAATCATTAATAATAATTTTTCGCATGCGCTTACACATTTTCAGCATATTTGCTGAAAATTAAACATTTACAATCCCAGATATTAAGTACATCATAAGGAGCAAATTCTTCAATTTCTCGGTGACTACATTCTGTAGTCGCATTATTCTTCTCCCTCAGTCCTTCAAGCCTGATAATCCAAGAACAGCCTCACTATGCGACACGTCAAAAGTATGACTGTCTTCTGCATAAGCCTGGTAATAACTCTAATCCTATAAGATTATTATTATTATTATAATTATTATTAATTTGTGAATGTAATGTAGGTGCACTATAATATTATTGTGGATACTAAGCCCAGTTGTGTACCAGGGCCACAACTCAAAAACAAGTGAGTTGAGTAATAACATACAGCACTATAATCCCAGACCCCGCTGCACAAGATTCTCGTGTAAACCCGCCGCTAGGAGTGACTAGGAGTGTACTCTTTGTTTGCTTCAGCGACTGTACACAAGACAGCTTTTTGATGCACATTTTGGCGTTAGTATGGCACAAACAACCTCAGTCTGACTTTTATCAACAATCACAGTGCTCCTGAAACGAGCGGATATACGGAGGGGAAGCGTTATTGCTCTCCTACAAGTTTCATACTTTGAGGTGGCTGCAGTTAGCGAGGTGCAGTGGACCGCAGCCAAGACACAGACAGCAGATTCCTTGCAGCTTGGTTTCCAGCGCGCAGCATCACTGTCATTGCGATTAACGACAGCGCATAAATACAGTTTCATTTATATGCTGTCCGAGGGTGGCAACACTCAACGAAACCAAAGATTACATTTCCGGCCTCGGCTAACGTTTGTGCGTATTTTGATACGAGAGTTGAAAAGTCTACTTGGTCATTTATGTCTGAAACATAGGTTAATCGTTATAATTTAAGATGAAAAATTCTCCACTTGTTCTGTATTTTGAGGGATGATAGGTAGGCGTCCTATTACTGAGCGAAAGTTGACACCTACGAAGCATAGTAGAGATCCAAGCTATCCTACCACAGCATCCTATTGTAACGAGGTTCATATAGTATCCACATCAAATTAGATCTGTTCTTTTACAGTTAAAGCTGGCCTGTTTTCGATATAAAATGCACACGAAGGAGGTGATACATTTCCCGACACTAATAAAACCCGCTTAAATGAAATATTCATTTCAACTTATCTGTTTATCCTATGAAACAGCGTAACCAATCTGGTATACAATTATCACGCTTCTCAATCAATTAAACTGCCAATCGTCACGATTTTATCGATTTTAATCACTTTCACTTGATCACCAGCGGTACACTAGAAAATTACGAGCCTGAACGTTTCACTCTTGGCAAAGGTCCAACCAAGCCTCACTGAGATCGAATAATTCCATGACGAGTTACAGGAATTATTCTCTGGGGAATCGTCATGAGCGCTATCTATAATTTATGAAAATAATTCATAGATTTATGAAACCGTTGGTTAAGACCATAATAGTACATTACTGTACGATATTTCACTGAGATTACATCATTGTATGACTAGTTAGAAAAAATAACATTTGAATCATCTATAAATTAAATCTAAGTCATAGGGAGAAATACTGTAGTAGTGATTCAATGTATAAAAGTTCAATTCGATCGTTCGAATAGGAGTCAATAAATAAAACCATGTTTTTAAAATTTCGTACAGCCCGCCATCATAGATTTATAAACATTGTATTATATCATGAAACAATACATTAAGATCTAAATACACATTCACTATACGAAGTTTCATTGTGCTTGGATGATTATGTCACCTGAAAAATCAATTTAATTATTTGAATTACGCATGGTCATCAATTTGGTTTTGTACGTATTGTCACCTATGCGAACTTATAATCCTCTATTACTGTACAAAATTGCAGGTGGAATGCTGCAATAGTTCCGCAGATATTGAGTAATGGTGAAGTATTTTGCGCAGCCACAATGTTGGATTGTTGTACTTACTGAAATTCGAAAGGTACGATCGGGGTGGGCAGGGTACTACTAAGTCTTAACCAAGTTTCATCAAAATCGTTCCAGCCAATTGTTGGAGGACTGGAAGCCCACACACCGAGACAGACATACAAATTCCACCTGCAATTTTGTACAGTAATAGAGGATTATAACGTAAGTTCGCATAGGTGACTTGATACGCACAACACCAAATTGATGACCATGCGTAATTCAAATATTTAAATTGATTTTTCAGGTGACATAATCATCCAAGCACAATGAAACTTCATATAGTGAATGTGTATTTAGATCATAATGTATTGTTTCACGATATAATACAATGTTTATAAATCTAAGATGGCGGGCTGTACGAAATTTTAAAAACATGGTTTTATTTATTGACTCCTATTCGAACGATCGAATTGAACTTTTATACATTGAATCACTACTACAATATTTCTCCCTTAGTACATCAATCTATGACTTAGATTTAATTTATAGATGATTCAAATGTTATTTTTTCTAACTAGTCATAGAATGTTGTAATCTCAGTGAAATATAGTATAGTGATGTACTATTATGGTCTTTACCAACGGTTTCATAAATCTATGAATTATTTTCATAAATTATAGATAGCGCACTCGCACAGATATAATAGAAATAGTAAAAGAAAAAAATAAAGAAAACAGTGTATACATCTACCGCTTAATGTTCCAATTTCAAATGGGTCGAGGATGATTTGTGGCGAATGTCTATGTGGCGGGTTGGTTTAGAATCTCAAGTCCACCTTGTGGTTTAGCGGCTAGCATTCATGGCTGTCACCCTGGGTTTAAAATTTCGCGCAGCCAGCCATATCAAATTTATAAACATTGTATTAACACAACACATTAAGATCTAAATACACATTCACTGTACATGGTTTCCCACTTCTACTCCTGGCTAATGCCAGGATGGGAGCTAACATCAGGCCACAGCCGCCTCCTTTCCAATCCCCACCTCAATTACAAACACACTACTACTACCACAACAACAGGCACCACAATATCACATGTTATCAAACAATAGATTCTCAACTTTAGATGACGACAGCTAGTCTGGTAGCGCACAGGTGCTCTGGTGTTATCTTCGAGATCATAGCAATCTCTGCGATGTTCCGAAAACCACCCTCGACGTTCTCTTCATCTAAGACTTAGGAATGAGTTCTGGTTGTGGTGGGGCCGCATTGGTGTAAGTAGCCAAGTGCGTCTGTCCAAACAGCGGGTTCGATTCCCGGCTACGGCCACATTTCCGGGATGACAGAAAGAACCCTCACATGTTGGTGTGGAGATGTCAAGCGCCTGGCTGGTATGTGACAAACACTCCCTCTGTTCCATATCAAAGAACACTTTCCCTCCAAGATGTCGCCAGTCATTTATACAAACAGTGCGGAAACTGCTCCTTTGTTTAGTGTTCTCTCCAAACAAAAGGCGGTGCTGACACAAGTATGATCAAACGTCACGGCGCGGTGGGCTGAAGGATGTTTTTATCCTCTCCTTTTGAGTCATCTCTGTATGTCTTTTGTGGTTTTGTTTTTCTGGTGTCTGAGGAGCAAAAACTAGGGAAGACCTCTACAATACCCGCTAAGCTAACGAGTTCCATGTAACGCGATTTAAGAATACAGTACAGTACGTCTTGCTTTAGGAACAGACTCGGGACTCGTTATATGTATGCTGTTTTTAATTCATAAGGGGTGCATACAGTAGGCCTACAGCTTGAAGAGACAAAACAATCACGATTTTAAATTTTTGACTGTGCCTTTTATACATTTTTTACAACTATACGTATTTTCAAGGAAACACAGACATCTCCCTAAGTGCTCTATCCGCTGACATAAGATTTAATATTTCATGCAGAAACCGGACCTGTGCGGGAAACGACCGCTTTCTGCCTGTGATGTTCGAGCTGATGCGATATATCGTCCACGTGATCAGAAGGTAGCATTTGCTATATCAAGCTTTATGGAGTTTGATTACAATGAAGCGAACGGTTGTTATGTGGTTGCGAGGAAATGCATAGCTTGTTACACCAAGTTGTAATCCACGTCGCCATCAGCTGTACCTGATTATGTGAAAGCTTATCCAAATGGAAAAGTTAATAAATCCAAAGAAATTCAGTGACACAAAGCAGCTCCTTGGTACATCTCAGAGGAACTGCTGTAGAGACAGAAGTGATTCGTGTTAACGAATAAAAGATTCATCAGAATTTCCGTTTCAAATATATATTTTATAGGTATATATCTCGTGTTAATAGTCCTTTAATTTGCTTCGCCATAACGGTTTCTTTGAGAAATAAAAATTAAAATTAAAATTACTTAAAAGATAAAATAATGTACATTTTCATAGAAAAAAACTATTGTTTTACAGTACATGGACTATAATGACCATATATCCAGGGAAACAAAGGTCCTAATGAATGCTTACATCATTATCATCTAATTATAAATTGGGAGAAGTTTAAATCCATTTCATTCCATTTTGAATCATACAAACATATTTTGTGTAAAATCTCAAAATACAGTGCTGTGGAGAAATACAGATTCTGAAATAATGGATTAATTTTGTGTTTCGGGTAATTTTGAGATTTAAAAATAATCTCAGTTTTCGTGCCTCTTACATGTTTTTATGTCTTTTTAATACATAGCTTGTTTTGTTAGATGCGCTGTGAACTAGTGTAATTAAATACATGAAATTAGTTCAGCTGCAACTGTATGTTCCTATAAGGAAGTGCTTTTCCAAGCACCTACACTTTATTTACTCCAATACTACACGATGGGCAAAATGGAACATACTGTTAAGGTAACAGAATTAAGCTAGTAGTCATTGCCGGACTCCACACTTCACGGATGTGTAAACATCTTGGCCGAACCTTTTGTTAGGGGATTAACAGAATAATGATTCTTATAGTAAATGCGATGAAATTCATGGTGCCCCTCCCCCAAATGATTAAGAATGCCAAAAGAGAAATGGCTACAGAAATCAACACTCCATTACACGACAGTTATTTTGATTTTGATGAAAGTCATCTGCCCGACCGCAGAATGAACCCCAAAAAGGTTGGCAGGCCCACTGACCACGGTAATGTCGACAGGGACCATTTAGGAATGTGGCTTCACTTCCGAGAGAGTGTGTTCAGCAATAAGGTGCAGTTCGCGCATATATTCCAAACGTTATGTCTGCGCAAAGAAATGGTACAAAAACATTTTGCGTTAAATAGTTAAGTAAGGCTGTCAAGAGTTATTAAATGAAGCGGTGCCTAGAGAATTGTGGTAAAGAGGGAAGCCGTTTCTTTGAAGATTGTGGTTTGAGGAATACAACCACAGAGTAATCTCTGGCTTCCTTCTAATGGTACATAACTACACCCTGGTATGGCCGACTTCGACACAAAGCATTTCTTTTGTCTATCCGTAGAACAAACTCTGGGCCGCGACGTTGCAAAAACAGTTTACTTCTAGAGGCAGACTCATGCGTTACCTCTGTAGTATTATGTACATTTGGTTAAATATACACACATCAAAAAAAGTTTTGCATCACCTCGGTTCCCAGATCTCCGGCATATAGACGTTGACTGTGTATATTGTATCAAAGATACAGTCCCTTTGACTGTTCATAGATGTCACTAAAACTGCTCAAAGATGTAAACAACCATGCATGAGCAGGGCCTATTAGACGGAGGGGGTACGGCAGCCGATCAGTTCCAGTCATTCCACCAGGACGAAGGTACGCTGCTCATGTTGTCTGTAGTTCTACCATGCCTAGAAGGTCAATACCGCAGTTCGATCGCGTCCGCATTGTTACTTTGTGTCAAGAAGGGCTCTCAACAAGGGAAGTTTCCAGGCGTCTCAGAGTGAACCAAAGCGATGTTGTTCGGACATGGAGGAGGTACAGAGATACAGGAACTGTCGATGACAGGCCTCGCTCAGGCCGCCCAAGGGCTACTACTGTAGTGGATGACCGCTACTTACGGATTGCCGCTCGGAGGAACCCTGACAGCAATGCCACCATGTTGAATAATGCGTTTCGTTCAGCCACAGGACGTCGTGTTTCAACTCAAACTGTGCGCAATAGGCTGCATGATGCGCAACTTCACTCCCGACGTCCATGGCGAGGTCCAGCTTTGCAACCCCGACACCATGCAGCGCGGTACAGATGGGCCCAACAACATGCTGAATGGACCCCACGGAATTGGCATCACGTTCTCTTCACCGATGAGTGTCGCATATGCCTTCAACCAGACAATCGTCGGAGACGTGTTTGGAGGCACCCTGGTCAGGCTGAACGTCTTAGACACACTGTCCAGCGAGTACAGCAAGGTGGTGGTTCCCTGATGTTTTGGGGTGGCATTATGTGGGGCCGACGTACGCCACTGGTGGTCATGGAAGGCTCCGAAACGGCTTTACGATACCTGAATGACATCCTCCGACCCATAGTGCACCCATATCGGCAGAATATTGGAGAGGCATTTGTCTTCATGGACGACAATTTATTGACATATTGTAATTTACACAAAACTGTTCCCAATAGATTTGATATTCTTATTCCAGATTATAGAATTTGCGTTCAGTTGTAATATTTTCTTCCATCTTATTCCCAGCCTGTGAGGTTTAAAAACATATGTGTGAACTCAGTATCACTAAGACACAACACCATTTTCGTAAATTAATAGTGTATTCTTCATGGGAAATGTGAAGCCATCTACCATCTCAAAGAGTTTTCGGGTGAACAGTGATGGCACACGAGAATTATGCGAGTCTAAAGCTTTAAACGTATGAGGCTACTCACCGCGCTGCGGGAGTCAGGTCGTCATTCTCATTGGTGGGATTCAAACCTCGACTCTTCGAACTAGCAACTATCTAGTCCTAAACATGGATTGCGGCTTAGCACACAATCAAATAAGAAACGTACATATACAAAACTATTCGTAAATAGAAGTTACTTCCCATACGCACGTTTTTGAGATGCTACGTCATGTAGAATAATTTTGAAAACAAACGTTCCAATACAAAAAATCAAATTTTCATCGATGATAATATTGTGGTGAAGTGGCACATCACTCTCCATATGTATCTTATTTTTCAAGGGGCATACAGCGAGATCATCTGCGCCGATGCCATCTTGAATCGATGGACAGAATTGAACTATAAAATTCTCCTAACCCCGCTGTTTGAGTCTCTCGCGTGCTTCGTAATGTACATCACCATTGAAATGTTTCTGGATTTGAAATAGTTCTCCATGTAAATAGCAGGTGCTTCATAAAAATATAATATAATGGTGATTCGTTATGGCATATTTAGAGACAGCAGAATTTTCTCTACTAAAGTCACCACCGAAACACAGATTATCAAATAAATTCTACACAGATCCAAGTACACAGAGCTGATGACCAAAGATGTCCCTAGTCCCTAAAATGAATTAATAACAACCTAATTTTCTGACTATCGAAGACTTAACTCCCTACTACGTTCCTGACCGCTTACTGTAATCGTCATACAGGAAGATTACAATGAGCGTTAAAGGCTGCACATATTTCTTAGATATTGGACAGAAATTCATAATGTTCTGATATCGGAAAGGCTAAAGTTGTATCATCATCCATGGTTTACAATGCTTGCATGCAGTGTGTTCTGGAGCAGGCTACTCCTCATCCTCCTACTATTATTCCCGCACTAGGGACATGGTTTGCTTGTCAGTACATCCGCCTCCACATGGGATGATTCAAGGCATGCTATCAATCCATTCTTGGATCTACCACTGGGTCACCGACCATCAAGCTGTCTGCGCAATGTCTTGCAATGCATGTGATGTGCCCAAACCATCGTTCCCACAGAAAATGAAAATCCACAGCCTGCTTCCAGTCTCCGACCGGGTCAGGAATGGAATGAATGAAGCCCCCATCTAGCGGCGAGGATATGGACTGTGCCGGCTGCCGAGGCCTGACGCACTCCTCTGGGGCAATGATTAAATGAATGACAGATGAAATGAAATGATAGTGGAGAGTGTTGCTGGAATGAAATTTTGACAGGGAAAACCGGAGTACCCGGAGAAAAACCTGTCTGCCTCCGGTTTGTCCAGCACAGATATCACATGGAGTGACCGGGATTTGAACCACGGGCCCAGCGGTGAGAGGCCGGCGTGCTGCCGCCTAAGCCACAATTTGTGTAACCCTCAGTCGTCGTCGTTCATGGTGTGGTCAAATCGTGTTAGTCCAAAGAACCATCGGAACAATCACATTTCCATTAGGTTCAGGGCTTTATTGTCGCTGTCAGTACTCCGATACTTGGAGGAAGAATGGACGCACTACCTTTATATACACCTTGGGCTTGAGGTGTAAGGGCATCCAATTATGACACAGGACACTACTTCGGCCAGATAGAGTTGTCACGGATACGGGCATCCGGAAAGCCATCACGAACACTGCATTTGAGAGAGCCCACTTTCATCAAGTCTTCTCCACCTATACTGATTGTTCCACGAGTTTGAGGGCCACTCTGCATATATTCCAACCTTTTGATTTCAGCCGAAAACCAAAATCTCTGACTCGTTCATTCCAGTATTCTCCTGCTCTTGCAGATCTTTACATTAATCATTCGCCAAGAAGATACCATCATTCCATTGTTTCACTTGTTCTTGCAGGTATCTACATTGAGCATTCGCCAAGAAGGAGTCGTCATTCCAGTGTTTCACTTGCTCTTGCAGGTCTGTCCATTGAGCATTCGCCATCAAGATGTCGTCATTCCATTGTTTCACTTGCTCTTGCAGGTCTGTCCATTGAGCATTCGCCAACAAGATGTCGTCATTCTATTGTTTTACTTGCTCTTGCAGGCCTTTCCATTGAGCATTCTCCAGAAGATAGCATTCCATTGTTTCACTTGTTCTTGCAGATCTTAACATTGAGGATTCACCAAGAAGACGTCATCGGCTACTATTACAAGAAAGAATGAAGGGTAAGCGGTCAACAATCAACCCACCATACACCATGCATGAAGGGTTCAACTCACAGTTAGCAGGTAGCTCCAACACTCACCTAGAAGAAACAGAAAATTATATTAATATTTTACACATAGACCTGCTCTTAGTTAAACTCATTGGTTCATTATATCAATTTGTTTGTTGTTTTTAATTAACTTCAGCCTCGTGATATCCTGTGTTACTGTGGCGTCTGTACTAGGGGCGTAAATATATTTGGGAATAAGGTGGCCATGGACATCGCGACATTTGCTTGAAGTGGGGAAAAAACGGAAAACCACATCCAGGATGGCTGTGGTAGTAATTGGATCCATGTCTTCTCGAGGCTGAGTGAACCCCAGTCCAGTGTTCAGACCCGCTCTGTAGGACAGGGACATAGCTGTCGCACAGTTTTGTTCAGCCACGACTGTGCAAAATTATTATTTCTTTCCATTAGATGTTGTTCCCGGCTATTCCAAGAAACTTAATTCTGGTCTGAGGTGCTGGAACGGTATCACTGTCATGCGAGTCACCCAAGTGGTATCAATTCCAAAGACTTGCATCAATCTAATGCAGCCACACGAGTTTACTTTAACCCCGAGTAGGCTACCTATTTGGGTGTGTATTTTAACTGAGTTTTTTAACTACAATTATTAAGGTCGGGTAATGGAATACGTGCCCTAGGACTAAATATAAAGTTCCATCCCGAAATTTTCCTGAAGGAAGTGTGATAAAGAAACAAGAAAAAACAGACTCAGAATGGCTGCTGTGAATTTGACCTCTGATCTTGGAATCTTCAATCGTGGATCGTGGCTTGACACATTCGGCTACGCTACTGGATTTTTACCAATATACCTGCACCTTTATAATGCCATTTAATCATTCATATCAAACACAGCTGAGCGGTTGCTGTGAATCTGGGGCTGGGGCTATCACTGTACACCAAACAGCTGTAAGAATGCATGCGTGGCTGGTAGATCTCAGCATGCACTTGTTCCTCAAATATGTCTAGGTCTATACGGCTTTAAACAGGTGTGTGTGGCAGAGTGAGAAGAGTTTAAATGGCTTATAGGTGATATGTAACTTACATGAATAGCTCACAAGACAGGTGTGGCCAACACTACCTTGCTTCCCACATCCAAAATAAAATAAGAAACTTGTCTGACTGGTCACAGTGTCGTATGTTGCTGTCAAATCTCTGTCCAGCACGCGTGTTTCACACTCAAGAAATATAGGAACAACAGCATTATGTCACCTGCTAACGGTTTGTAGCGTTCTCGCCTGCTGGTTCCAAGGTTGGAGGATCGAATCCTGGCTCAGCATGTTGGCATTTGAAGGTGCGCACATGCAAGGGAGCCGTGTCAGTAGATTTACGTTAAAGATCCCCTTCGGAGCGAAACTCCGGCAACCCGGCGTCGCTAAGAGCCGCAGTAGTTGAAAGGGACGTAGGATCAATAGCATTATTATTCACCTGCCAACACATAGCCTATTCTAGTCTACGCAAAATGTTTGTATTGCTCCTTGAAATACGATGTATTCACTCAGCCAGCAATGCGTCTACCACCCGCACCAGCCCGGGCGTCGCGTGCCAAAAACCTTAGGGTGTCACTAACAACTGCTATGAGTGACTTAAGATGAACTACACCTTCAGTTAGTTGGGCTTTCTCTATCTTGTCGCCGATTATGAGAGGAAATGTTTATCTCTTATTAAAGGACTGAAAATATACTTGTAATATTTGTTATTAGTTAGGAGTTAATTACTTTAATTAGGCTAGTTAAAATTACAAATCTATTTTAAGCCGAGTAGTTACCGTAAGTATGTGGCTGACAAAAAAACAAGTAGTTCAGTCAACAAAAAAAAAGTCAACCCCTGGCACTATACCGCCCATGACGGGCTAAGGCCGACCAAGCGACCGCTGCCCAGCCATTCGGCCTGCAGATATTGAGGTGACGCGTGATCAGCGCGTCGGGTCCCCTTGGCCGTTAATCTTGGTTTTCGTGATCGGGGCGCTGTCTCACTGTCAGACTGCTACTCAATTGTCCTCACGAGGCTGAGTGCACCCCGTTCCAACCCTCACGTCAGTTTAAAAATCCCTGACGGAGCCGGGGATCGAACCCGGGGCCTCCGGGTGAGAGGCAGGTGCACTATCCCAACACCACGGGGCCGGCACAAGTACCAAGTTTCATTGCGATTGGATCGTTAAATTGCGAGAAAAGTCTCCTTAAAAGTTTCAACTTCGCTTGGCCGCCATGTTCGTTTTGTATTTAACAGGTTTTTGAAGAACTATAAAGCCTATTTTCATATATCCTACTTATGTTAATTGCCTCTATCAACATACTTATTCTCAGTTTGATTGCTGTAATAGATTCGTAGATATTGAGAACCGTCTAAATATTTCGGTTGGTCACCATGTTGGATTTTTATACATGTAGGCCATAGAGTTATGTACTATTAGACGACGCTTTTTACGTAGGTTCATTATTCAAACGTTCTCTTCGATCGCATAATTAATACACATCAAATAGAAACTGCGCACAGCCACCATCTTGAGGTTATGTAGACAATTGAACTAAATTAGAGGCCAGTGCATTACAATGTATTTAAACATTTGCTGTACCAAGTTTCATTGCGATTGGATCGTTAAATCGCGAGAAAAGTCTCCTTAAAAGTTTCAACTTCGCTTGGCCGCCATGTTCGTTTTGTATTTAACAGGTTTTTGAAAGTCTCATACGTAAACTTCTAATATTGAACTTTATCACTGTACAAAACTTCAGGGTGATATCAGTAATAGTTTCGGAGATATCGAATACCGGTGCAATATTTCGCACAGCCACCATCTTGAGGTTATGTAAACAATTGAACTAAATTAGATGCTATTGCATTACAATGTGCATAAACATGTTCTGTACCAAGTTTTATTGCATTTGAATGGTTAAATCGCGAGAAAAGTCTATTTAAAAGTTTCAACTTCGCTTGGCCGCCATGTTTGTTTTGTAGTTAACAGGTTTCTGAAAAACTCATAGGTGAACTTCTAGTAGTGACCTTTATCACCGTAAATAATTCAGGGTGATATCAGTAATAATTTCGGAGTTATAGAATGCCAGTGAAATATTTCGCACAGCCGCCATATTGGATTGGTGAGACGTAATAAGATTTGAAGGGCACGGTCGGGGTCGGCCGTAATAGTACTATGACCTTACCGAGTTTCATTGAGATCGCTCCAGCCGTTTAGAAGTTATTAGAGGGACACACAGACGGACAAAAGGTGATCTCATTAGCCTATGAATAGAATGAAAATAGGCTAAAAAAAACAGTGCCTTACGGAGGAACCATCAACCACTATTGGGAGCAGAAGGTTGATAATAGACATTAGCGATCTTATTTCACGACCTTCTCAGAAACATGCTGAAATATTTGGATATCTTAAGAACGGTCAGAGAAACGGATTAGATCACATAGAGCTTGTGATTATATTCGCCATACTAACTGCATTGCGCCTTCAAGCACTAGCATGTGCAACCTTTTGGTAATTTGATATGTTGGTGACGCACGTCATTCGAATGGAAAAGAGACGGAAATCGACTATTAAACTTCGTGAATACGTTTCCAAATCATGGAATTCCCGCTTTAATGACAACGATTTTGATTGTATGTTCACATGCTCGTGTGACGAGACGCCCCTGGATAAGTGAATTGTTTTATTATACCTCAGCAAGTTCTTCAATCAAATCAAGAGAACACATCCCAGCATGGCGTATGATCATGAGCCAGAGCTACGTGAGAAAGGCCATTAAACTACTGCAATAATAAACCCATTGGATCCGGATGTTGTAGGGAGATGCTTGAAAGTGAAGAACCAGTTGCACGCTATTCAATTACCACTTACTCGCAGATCCCGTTACAAACAACCGATATGAGGAAAAGTGCTCTTCCTTAACATGCATGACTGTACCTCACAAGGTATCCGGCTTCAGTTTCATTACTACTTTAAACTATTCATAATGTATGTGGTAATAGCACGTAAACAGAAGACATTTTCATTTAATTCCCATCACAATTGTTGTTTTTGTTGTTGTTGTTGTTTAAGTCTTCAGTCTTTTGACTGGTTTGGTGCAGCCCTCAATGCCTCCCTGTTCTGAGCTAATCGTTTCCTCTCTACATAGCTACCACACCCTACATCCGAGGCAATCTGTTTAACATATTCTAACCTTGGTCTACCCCTATAGTTCTTGTCCTCGACCCTTCTTTCCATAACTAAGCTTGCTATTCCTGGGTGTCTTAGTATGTGTCCTACCAACCTATCTCTTCTCTTCATTAGCAGTCGCCAAAAACATCTCTCCTCTCCCACTAGTCTTAATACCTCGTCGTTTGTAACCCTATCTACCCATCTGATCTTCATCATTCTCCTGTAACACCACATTTCAAATGCTTCAATTCTCCTCTTTTCTGCTGCACCAATAGTCCAAGTTTCACTTCCATAGAGTGCCACGCTCCAGACGAAGGCCTTCAAAAATGACTTCCTAATACCTAAATCTATATTCGATGTCAACAGATTCCTTTTCTGTAGAAATGCTTTCCTTGCCTGAGCTAACCTACAATTAACACCGGTTATCAGACAGATTCTACACGCACCCAAAGTACACGGAGCTACATGACCGCGTTGTCGCTGCCTCTAAACTGAGGAACCAACCAAACAACCATCATTTACTTCTTCTTCACATAATAATAATAATAATAATAATAATAATAACAATTAATATTATTATTTTATGATTATTATTGTTACGGCTGTGAGTTTGTTTCATCGCTCGCCGCATGAGTCACAACTGCCTCAGGGCTGGGCTACTCTGCCTCAGTGTATTGCGTGCGCCTTATGCAACAGGACTACTAGGACAAAGGGATGGTCCAGAATATTCGTGACTGAGCCAGTGAAGGAAACCTCGAGAAGCCGTGAACCCTGGATGGGTCTAGAAGCATTTATTGAGTCACCGGCCTATTATATAAGAGCGACCTGTCAAGCAGTTGTGGTTGTGCTTTACGAGCTAGTGCGAGCGTTTATCCTGAGCGACAGAAGTGTGGTGACTTGCGAAACCCCTAGTGAAGCCATTTCTCCTAACAGCGAGGAAGTGAGAAGCATACAGGGGACTGCCTGTGTTTTGAGTGAGTGTGATTTCACTGAGCGTCAGAGATATTGTGGTGAAGTGCCGTGTGAGTTACGAAATCCAGTGACATTGTTTCCCAGCTCGTGAACAGCGAAGCAGCATGTAGAAGGTTATCGTAAGTAACTGTAATTTGTGTACAAAAGGAAGAGTTGCATGCAGTTCTGTCAAGGCCACCAGACTCATTAGCGAGAGAATTAACTGTTGACAAGTGAAAAGGGGGCAAGAGCTCTCCATTAGCTAGAGACTTGAGGAAACTGGAGTAAGGTTCCAATTGCTTGTATTTGCTGATGAGTAGTGTATCTTTCTGGCCGCAATAAAATTAATTATTTCTTTAAAGGAACATCCTGTGTTGTGCTTTCTACCCACCGTAATCCAGTTAACAAAAGTGCCACTAGGGGTGGCATGTAACAACTGGTGTCAGAAGCCGGATTACGAACTCAAGCACAAGCACAACACCTGACCGTCCTGGTTTCAAAACCCGAGCAGGTCATTTCCTCTAATTTTCCTGTGAGTGCATGCCCTTTACAAGACAAACAACTAAAATGGAGGCGCAACTGGCAACATTGCTAGAAAAGTTATGTGGCATGGAAACCAAGATGGAAGACGGCCAGAAGAAGATGGAGGACGGCCAGAAGAAGTTAGCCGAGGACCTAACTGATAAATTAGAAGATGGCCAGAAGAATTTAACCAAGAAGATAGAGGACGGTCAGAAGAAGATGGAAGACGGGCAGAATAAGTTAGCACAGGACCTGAAGAAATTAGAACTGGGTCTGCGTGAGGGAGTCACGGCAGTGGAAAAGAAGTTCGACGCCTTAAAAGAAGAAGTTGCCGAGCTATACCGACGCCCGCTGACGGGGGTGGAAGAGAGATTCAACGCTCTACAAAAGGAATTTGCTGAGCTGCGCCGACACCCGCCGACAGGGATGGAAGATAGATTCAAAGCCCTACAAGAGGAAGTCGCCGAGCTGCGCCGACGCCCGCCGACCGGGGTGGATGAGAGAGTCAAAGCTCTACAAGAGGAAGTTGCCGAACTGCGCCAACGCCCACTCACGGGGGTGGAAGAGAAATTCAACGCTCTTCAAGAGGAAGTTGCCGAGCTGCGCCGACGCCCGCCCACAGGTACACCGGGGACATCAGGAACGGGACAGAGCAGAGTGACGCCCCCAACCTTCGACGGAAAGGTCCCGTGGAGCACCTATTTACGTCAGTTCGAGGCAGCCTGTTCCATAAACAACTGGAACAGCACGGAAAAGGCTACAGCTCTCATTGTAGCTCTGAGAGGGGACGCCCTTAACGTCCTTCAGGCCATCCCGACTGGATACCAGGACTACGCTTCACTAATCGCCCATATGGAGTTCCGATATGGGGATAGCCATCTTCAGCAGGCCTACCAGATGCAGCTCCGGACCCGGGTACAAAAGAACGCGGAAACCCTGCAGGAGTTCGAGATGGACATCGCACGCCTCGTAAGGCTCGCCTACCCAACAGCGCCGGCCGACTTTCTGGAACAGATTGCGACGCAGACCTTCACCGACGGGCTACGGGACTCGGACACTCAACAGGCGCTGCGCCTCGCGCGCAATAAGACCCTGGCAGATGCGCTGAGCCACGCACTTGAGTTCGAGACGGCAAAACAGGCATCTAGAATGCACGCGCGGGTGCGTCAAGTGGACGTCGACGAACCAGCAAAAACCAACGAGACCAAGCCCCTGGCCGACGAATTGATAGAGGCGCTAAGCCGTTTCTTCGATAGTCGCGGCACTACCAGCAACGACACAGCCGGAAGACAACCGGAGAGGCGGCCCGGAAGAGGACTACCGACCTGCTGGACCTGCGGTAAGAAAGGCCACCTGAGCAAGGACTGCGGTGATCGCCGCCGCCGAGGGTATCCGACGGGAAGTCAGTCGTCTGAAAACCGCGCGGCCCAGGGAAACGAGTATTAGCAAGCCTTGGGGGGCAAAGGTTGGCTTGTGACAGTCGTCAAGCCCCGGCAGTCCAAGTTCGTGTGACGAAGTTACGGAGGGACAATAGCAGCCTGATGGTCGACGGAGTCATCAATGGAGTGAGCTGGCCCATGCTTATCGACACGGGAGCATCGAGGACCATCGTCAGCCCCACGAAGATCTCGAAGTGGAGAGTGCAACCCACAGAAAAGAACCTCCAGCTAATAACCGCGACCGGAGAGACCGCACCGGTACATGGCGAAGCATCACTCGAGTTCGTCATTGGTCGACGGGCGATAAAGCATCCAGTGCTTGTGGCTGACGTATCAAATGAAGTGATCAGCGGACTGGACTTCCTGGACCAGAACAACATCATCTTGGATCTGAGTACCAACACTCTGCACTTCGGAAGGGAGGAACTTGCTTTGCAACCAGCACACGAGGCCGTCGCCGCACGACGAGTAAGGCTGAGAGAGGACGTCATCGTTCCCGCCAGGACGGAAGTCAGCGCTGCCGTAATTGTCGACGGAACAGCTGAGGGAGTGGCGGCTGTCATCGAGCCAAAATATGAGGACATCCAGACAAAAGGATTGCTAGTTGCCAAGACTCTCATCAACACGACATCTCGGCCGTACGTCCGCCTGTCCAACTTGAACGACTACGATATTACGGTTCACCGGGACACCAACCTAGGAGTCTGCGAGCCCGTTACCTGGATTGCCCGCATCACAGACACGACGGACGGACACCTGCAGACGGACAACCGAAGAAGACGCGCCCTGCCAGAAGAACTACAGAAGCTGTACCAAGGATCCCAGGACCATTTAGACGAGGAACAATCACGCCAACTTCGGCACCTGCTACACGAATTCCAGGATGTCTTCTCCGTGGGGAGCAAAGACTTCGGCAGGACAAGCTTGGTCCAGCACAGAATCGACGTTGGGGACAGCGCACCGATTAAGGCCCCATTCCGACGTGTCCCGCTCGCCAAGCAAACCGAAGTCGACCGGATGGTAGAAGAGATGAAGGAGCAAGGGGTGATTGAACCATCACATAGTCCTTGGAGTTCTCCGGTCGTGCTTGTGAAGAAGAAGGACGGTTCCTCCAGGTTCTGCGTGGACTACAGGCGGGTGAATGACGTCACGAAGAAGGACAGCTACCCTCTACACCGGATCGACGACACGCTGGACACCATATCAGGATCAAGATGGTTCTCCACCTTGGATTTGAAGAGTGGCTACTGGCAGGTGGAGGTCCACCCTAAGGACCGCGAGAAAACGGCGTTCTCTGTGGGCAGCGGGCCCTGGCAGTTCACCGTCATGCCATTCGGTCTGTGCAACGCCCCTGCGACCTTCGAAAGGCTAATGGAGTCCATTCTGAGGGGACTACACTGGAAGACCTGCCTGGTCTACCTAGACGATGTCATCGTTCTGGGAAGAAGCTTCGAGGAGCACTACAGCAACCTGAAGGAGATCTTGATGAAGCTACGGGCTTCCCAGCTGAAGTTGAGCCCCAAGAAGTGTCAGCTCTCCCAGAAGCAGGTCCAGTACCTTGGGCATATCGTCTCCGAGGAAGGGGTGCGCACCGACCCAGAGAAGACCGCAGCTGTGAGGGAGTGGCCATTTCCGAAGGACAAGTCCCAACTACGAAGCTTCCTGGGACTCTGCACTTATTACCGTCGCTTCGTGAGAGGATTCGCCGACATCGCCAAACCTTTTCATCGCTCGCCGCATGAGTCACAACTGCCCCAGGGCTGGGCTGCTCTGCCTCAGTGTATTGCGTGCGCCTTATGCAACAGGACTGCTAGGACAAAGGGATGGTCCAGAATATTCGTGACTGAGCCAGTGAAGGAAACCTCGAGAAGCCGTGAACCCTGGATGGGTCTAGAAGCATTTATTGAGTCATCGGCCTGCTATATAAGAGCGACCTGTCAAGCAGTTGTGGTTGTGTTTTACGAGCTAGTGCGAGCGTTTATCCTGAGCGACAGAAGTGTGGTGACTTGCGAAACCCCTAGTGAAGCCGTTTCTCTTGACAGCGAGGAAGTGAGAAGCATACAGGGGACTGCCTGTGTTTTGAGTGAGTGTGATTTCACTGAGCGTCAGAGATATTGTGATGAAGTGCCGTGTGAGTGACATTGTTTCCCAGCTCGTGAACAGCGAAGCAGCGTGTAGAAGGTTATCGTAAGTAACTGTAATTTGTGTACAAAAGGAAGAGTTGCATGTAGTTCTGTCAAGGCCACCAGACTCATTAGCGAGAGAATTAACTGTAGACAAGTGAAAAGGGGGCAAGAGCTCTCCATAAGCAAGAGACTTGAGGAAACTGGAGTAAGGTTCCAATTGCTTGTATTTGCTGATGAGTAGTGTATCTTTCTGGCCGCAATAAAATTAATTATTTCTTTAAAGGAACATCCTGTGTTGTGCTTTCTACCCACCATAATCCAGTTAACAAAAGTGCCACTAGGGGGTGGCATGTAACATTATTATTAGTCGGTTTACCCTCCAGGTTGGCTTTTTTCTCCTACTCAGCGAGGGATCCCATCATTACCGCCACCAGGGCAGTGTCCTGGAGTTTGAAATACCTGATCGGGGGATACAACTGGGGAGGTGGGACCAGCACCTCGCCCATGTGGCCTCACCTCCAAAGTGAACAGGGGCCTCATGAGGGATGGGAAGGGAGGAAAGATTGGGAGGGATAGGCAAGGAAGAGGAAAGGAGGCGGTCGTGGCCTTAAGTTAGGTGCCATTCTGGCATTTGCCCGAAGACGGAGTGGGAAACCACGGAAAACCACTTCGAGGATGGCTGAGATGGGAATCGAAACCCTCTACTCATTTCGACCACCCGAGGCTGAGTAGACCCCGTTCCAGTCCTCATACCACTTTTCAAATTTCGTGGCAGAGTCGGGAATTGGACCTCCGGGATGGCAGCTAATCATGCTGACCACTACACCACGGAGGCGATATCAACGTATAATACCTCGTAGTTCCGCCCCTCTGAACAACAATAACTAACTAACTAACTAACTAACTAACGTATAATATAGCAGTTGTATTTCAACAAGCTACTACAACCAACATCTCTATATAGCCTATATATATATACATGAAAGTTTGTCTGTTTTTTCTGAATTTCCACGGAAGTTCGAGTTATTAACGCGTTTCAGACTGGTTTATGACGGTTGCGCGCAAAAATAAAATTTGTGTCTGTCTGTCTGTCTGTCTGTCTGTATACAACTTTGCACGCGTATCACTCGAGAACGGCTGAGTGGATCAACGTAAAATTTGGTACAGATGTCCATCAGAGGCACGAAAGTAATCATTGATGTAACACTTCTCCATACCTCTCATAAAAGAGGATAATAATAATAATAATAATGTTATTGGTTTTACGTCCCTTTTAACTACCCTGGCTTTTAGAGACGCCGGGGTGCCGGAATTTTGCCCCGAAGGGGATCTTTAACGTGCCAGTAAATGTACTGACACGGCTCTCTCGCATTTGCGCACCCTCTAATGCCAGCTGACTGCGCCAGGTTTCGAACCTGCAACCTTGGGCTCAGCAAGCGAGAACGTTACCCCTGAGCCACGCAGCCAGACATCATAAAAGAGGGCCTACCCCCTTAAAATGCATGCTGAAATGGGCGTAGAAAGACGAGACAAAGCTCATTTTCAGCGTCTCAATGTGAGAAACAAAACTCGGGAGCCCTACGGGCCCCGAAAACCACATTTTAAGGTCCTAAAACCAACAGTTTTTGAGATATACCCAGAAAACTAATTTCATTTATTAAGCTATTGAAAGAATGCAAGCCGGTAACTATGGCAACACATTCTCTGAAGTCCATCTATTTCTGTAAGACGCAATGCCATTCCATTTATTGCATTACTGTGAACGTTCGCAAACGGCTATAAGGTTATCACGGAACCAACTTAAGCTGTAAAATTCATCAATACTTATATAATGGGCTTAAGGGCGTCAAGACGTACTCTTGAATTTTTTCACGTGATTTACACGGGTGGGTGTGGTACTAAAGGCCTATTATATCGCTATCCCTATATTAATAAATTATTATTATGATTATTATTATATTATGACGTACGAGGACGAGACAAAACTCATTTTCAGCCCCTCGGTGGCTCGGAGGCTACTACGTTTTAAGGCTCTAAAACTACGTTTCTGAGATATTCCCAGAAAACTAATTTCATTTAATAAACTAATAAATAGATGACGACTACAGAAGAACACCAAAACAGGAGCTATATAAATATAATGAGAAAATCACAGATGTGGCCAGGAAGAGACGTCTGGCTTTCTACGGACATGTCTCATGGATGAACCCAACAAGACTAACCAACCGGCTTCTCAACTACTGGGGGAATAGAAAGAGCTTGACACCGTCGCTAACAGTAGTTAACAAGGATATTCAAGAACTGAAGATAATGAAAAGCGATATTCGAAGCCGATCACATCTCAGAAAGATACTTAAACAGAAGAGTTTTCAGGACAGACCACCCTGTAAGAAAACCGGCATCATCTGGACAAAAGAGAGAAAGGAGATACATAGCCAGATAATGCGCGAATATTGGGCAAACATCAAGTCCCTCGCCAAACTGAAAAGTTGAACGTCGTGGTCCTTAGCTGGCCCATCCGAAAGAAGAAGAAGAAGAAGAAGAAGAAGAAGAGAAGAAGAAGAAGAAGAAGAAGAAGAAGGAACTAATGAAGTAATGCAAACCGGTAAACATGACAACAGTATCACAAGAGGTGACATCCAACTTTCCATTTATTTCTGTAAGAAGCAATGCACTCAATTTACTACATTTCTGTGAAAGTTTGCAAATGGCTATAAGGTTATCGTGGAATCAAACACAGACTGTAAAATTCAACAGTGCGATTAAGGGAGTCAAGGGGTACCCTAAAATTTTTACACGTGACTTACACGTGCGATATGTTGTACAGAAGGTCTATTAAATCCCCAAACAGCAATATTATTTTCAAAAATTCCTGGATTGGAATAGTGTTTTTGCAGCTTTTGGAAATTTGGCCCGAATTTTCATGAAACACAAGCCTTTATAATTTATTAAGGGGTCTTCCTGGGGATGGGGACTTTCCATAACGGTGAGGGTCAGTTTTAAATTGACATATATTGCGTTTCGTCTACGAGGTTTTCAATATTATTGTCACGTCAGGAAGTACACGTTAGGTGAATTTAGTTTGAGAGCACATTTTATGTAATCACATTTCTGTCGACAAACGGGTTCATTGTAAAGATGATTTTGTTTGATACTCTGTGGTTGATAAATATTTATGTTTATGTACGCCTATAATTCATGTTCGGGTGCTTGGAGCATCGTAAAATTAGGTATTGTAACCATGAGTCAATACATCAATCATTCAGAATAATCTTCAACGTACTTCTCATAGAAGGGTGGGTATAAGGAACAACTTTTCAAAATACATGCTAAAATAGGCGAAAAATAAAAAATATCCTACAAGGATGACCAAAGCATATGTTGCGCTTCTCAATGTGTGACACAAAACTAGGGAGTCTATAGAGGGTCTCCGAAAACCACATTTTATGGCCCTTAAATAAACAGTGTCTGCGATATACCCAGAAAACTAACTTCGTTCTGATAAACTTATGAAGGAATGACACGCCCCTAACCATTTCAACCGTAGCTCAAACGATAACGTCTGGTTATTAATACCGAAGACCGATCGAAGAGTGGGTACTTCTGCTAGTCCAATTATACTCCTTGAAAAGGACAAAGAGTTATAACTATGCCCATGCATTTTGGAGAAAGCAGGCTATATGTTCTTTACTGAACATCTTTATTTTCTTCAGTACCTGCTGTACAAGCCAACTGCCTGGCCATGTTGAAACACCGGATACCATGTGAACTCCGCAGTTAAGCAGCATTGAGCGTGGTTGGACGTTGGATGGAATGCCAGTTCAGTGGGACCACGTGATGTTGGCGGGGAAAGGAGGAGCGGAAAGCCCCTGGCCATTCTACCGCACGTTAACTCCGGCTGAGGATCGCCTCTTCAGAGGCACGCACCTACCTTCGAGCAGAATACCAATAATAATAATAACATTCTGTACTGCATCGCGTGTTTGGTGACACTTGCAAGATAATATTAACCCGTTGAGAGCTTCGCCCGTCTATAAACGGTACACAAGAACGTTTATTTTTTTTATATATATGTTCCCCATTCGCTTTCGAGTAGAGTCGATCTGTGGTATGTTCGTCCATCTGTTGGGCATTATGTAGTACTAGTTAAGTTTGTATTTATGCTACCGGAAGTACGGTAACAAACAGAGCATTTTGTAGACTTCTGTCCTCTACAGATGGAGTTCATCTGTGATGCAAACAAGCATGGCGGAATAACAAGCAAATTCTTCATGTCACGTTGTGATTTCGTATCAAACAATAACAATTGTTGTACTAGAAGGAGCAACAAACTTATCACAAGGTTACAGTCCATCTCGTGTTGTTCTTCTAATCAATCAAGTTGAGGAATTAATTTAATATTTCAATGACCTTCTGTAAAATTATACTTTGGTTCGACCACTAACTCTCAAATAGGTCTCAAGTGCCTTAATAAATTTAAATATAACAATAATAAATAATAATTATTTCATTATTCATTATTCTTCATGTGATTTGTATGTGCTTATACAAGGAAAGTTTTTCCTTTGTAAAGTTTTGTTGGACAGGCTGATGAAGGGGGAGTATTAGCCCCCAAAACATGTCCCTGTAAGTAATTAGCAATAAACAGTATTGAAAGGCGGAAATTTTATTATTCATTCAAAGTTATAGTTACGTCAATACGGACCTGAATAATCGACATTATGAATAAAATACACTGGCATGAAAATGACTCGTTAGCAGACTGCTACATAATTAATTTCTCTGTTTGGAAAACTAATATCGAGCATTATTGTAATAACATGACCACGTCTGTACTTGGGGTGATGACCATTATGTTCCAACCCCTTCATGAAATGAGAACAATTTAACAGTTGCTATATTCGATAGTGTTCCCTAAGGGACGAATTTGGCGAAGATTCAACGTTGAAAATATCCAGTTTTCTTTCGGTTGCCCCGGTTCTGAAAAATGGAATGCAATTAACCGAATAAATAAACTGACTGAGTGGCAGAATTGAATTTTCACGACCATATTGATGGCAAATGGTGGTTGAAGCTATTAGGTCATGCGTTGTACTCACAATGGATGGAAGATAGAGAATTAGAATTAAATAAAATTATTTTTATGGAATCTAGCCCACAGTGGGTGACAATAACAGAATAGAATGTAGGGTCACAGATGTAGCCTTGAGTCTCAGGGTTAGTTCAGTGGTAGAGTAACGTCAGACAAAGCTAGGGATCGTGGGTTCGTGCCCTGAATGCATCTAACAATTTATTCTCTTCCAGCAGTCTAAATGGCTTGTGCTATTTGTACATTTCAGCTCCATTGAGCAGCGACGAATTCTGCCGAATAACCGGCTTGTTGTCTCCATGCCTTGCTCATATTCCGAGAAAGAGAATGAGAATGAGCCCGAGAGGTGCCGATAGCACAGCGCACGCCCCGCTTTCTACGGCGACCCTGTATTCTACACACGGAACTGCTGGTATTTGGTACTAACCTGCCGCGCCTACTGCTACAGATAACACACAATGAAATGAAATAGTTGGCAAGCCTCTCAATTGCTCTGCCAAGTCCAACAACATCTCTTGGGAACCAAAACACAACCTATGGTTTTCCATTTGCAACTCCAGGCGTATGCCATTCATGACTGCTTCATATCCATTCATTTCAACTACTCCTTTGCAGGAGTTGGCGTCAGGGAGGGCATCCGGTCATAAAACAATTCACCAAATGGAGATTCATCATGTCTCATAATCGCAATCAATACACAAAATGTTAAGGGAAACAATGAACTTGAAAATGCTATTGAAAGTTTTAGTTACCGGTAATTCTAGGTTCAATGTTGCGGCTATGTTCTGAATCTGTGTGTGTGTGACTTCCATCTTTTGGCTGGTTTGATGCAGCTGTCCAAGTCTCCCTGTTATGAGTTAATCGTTTCATCTCTACATAGCTACCACATCTTACATTCGACATAACATATTCCAACCTTGGTCTACCTCTACAGTTCGTGTCCTTGGCCCTTCCTTCCAGAACTAATATGTATCTTCTCTACATTAGCAGTCGCCGGAAACATCTCTCCTCTCCCACTCGTCTTGTTACTCTATCTACCCATCTGATCTCCATCATTCTCCTCACATTTCAAATGCTTCTATTGTCCTTTTTCTCGGCTGCGCCAACAGTCCAAGTTTCACTTCCATAGAGCGCCATACTCCAGACAAAGGCTTACAAAATGACTTCTTAATACCTAAATCTATATTCGATGTCAACAGATTCCTTCTCTGTAGAAATTCTTTCATAGCCTGAGCCAACCTACTTTTTGTATCATCTTTGCTTTGTCCGTCACTGGTTCGGAATTAATGTTTTTTAAAATTAAATGTAAGGGTATCCACTAAAATCAGTTAGCAACACTGCAATTGGAGGTGCAATTCCCTGGGTAACGATGATGCCATGTGGCTGAAGATTGCCAAGCATATACCATAATGATTACTTGATTAGTATTTGTAGTCTGGTGACGATTTGCGATTATTAAAAAGAGGTCTACAGATGTGGTAACACAATCGCTGGGTCTGTAAGTTCTTCTATGATAACTGTCTCATAATGCTTCAGTTCACATTCTCCTTTCATCATTTGAACAATGTGCGTACTAACATGTCTCGGAAGTACACGAAGAGCACAGGGAGTTTCTTCAATGCATGCAAAGGAGTGAAATTTGCTTGTAGAAAGTGCTCAGTTACTGAATACAATCAAAAAACACGTTTCTTGTATTTTGGCTGCAAGTTGTAGAATGCGTGCCACTACTATAACCAAAGCCTACAGGTACATACTCGTAAATCTAATGGTTTCTTTTCACAAATTATAGGTGGCGCGAATGTCAATTCTTGAATTCTTATAAGTAACGACTGTAGTTAAATCTCAATGGAACCTGGTATTGTGGACAGATTGTGCAGTCTAAACCTTAAAGAAGTCTAAATAAATCCACTGATTTTTCCACAAATTATAGATGACACTTAACTCGTCACTGAATGATCCGATCACTGTGATATCTGGAAGAGTGAACTACTGTTATAATGTAAATACAGGCCTACAAGTGCATAGATGTATCTGTTCCTCTTTTTATATAAATTATAAATGGCGTGTGTATCAATTCCTAATGTATGAATTTCCCTATATAACTGTGCAGAGTGAATCACTACCATAATCTAAGTATAATGTAATCACTCTACTTCTCTTTCGAAAATTACTGTCCAGTATACCAGGTGAATCAGCTGCCCCTAATAATATTATTTTATGCAGCCCAACTAGCGTTGTTACCAGGAAGGTCAATATTTCTCTGCTTGCGTCCCGTATGGTTGGTTGGTTGGTCCTTAAGTTTAGGGGCTGTGACAACGCGGCCATGTAGCCCCGTGTACTTTGGGTGTGTGTAGAATCTGTCTGATAACCGGTGTTAATTGTGATGACTGTATTAGTGTCCTGTATGGTACAGATGCACTGCAAGCATATCCCGCAAACAATACTGAACACTATTATTTTTCCCTAGTATTAGTCTGTAGTCACATCGAGGGGAAAATAATAGTGTTCAGTATTGTTTGCAGGATATGCTTACAGTTTTTTTTTGTCGTGTAGCCTCCTGAGAGGCCGAGTGCAGGTCTTTCTAGTCGACGCCCGTGGGCGACCTGCGCGTCGGGATGAGAGATGGAATGGATGAAGATGAATGAAACTGGGCAAGGATTTGGAAGGAAGCGGCCGTGCATTAGTACCGTGCGGGATGCAAGCAAAGTAATATAAACCTTCCTGACAACACGCGTTAGTTGGGCTGTATAAAACAATATTATTAGGGGCAGCTGATTCATTCAGGTTTGGCACGGGTGTCAATGTCACCGAGGACACTCGTTATGGAGTGATTCAATTTTAGTAAAGTTGCTGTGAGTGAAACATAATTTGGTAATGTAGTTTTCCTCATTGACAGATGGTACTAACACGAACGCTTGTTACTTCGTGTCTATCGATCATATCAAAATGACAAAATAATCTAGTTTGATGATCGAAATATGTTGGTTTAAAGTATTGCATGCATGAAATATAAATGGTGTTCACGATTATTTCTAAAAATACATGTTATGTCGTACATTAATGAACCGATTGCTGTAAAACTGTGATAATACTTATGTTAATCTTCTGGCTAGCTTCATTCTCATAAATATGGCATGCATTTTACTTTCACTAAAGTGAACTCCTGCAACTCGTCACAGAAAGATGCTACAGTGCGTCTACGGAAGGGATCATAATTAACCGATACAAAGAAAAGTAATCTTGTACGTCATTTTCTATGTGAGGTGGGGGTGATTAATTTTATTTTAAGGGAAGTAACATCGAGGTCATCTGCCCCGATGCCTTAGTGTGGTTATCGTAAAATTATAGATGATATGCTCATTAATTTCTGAAAATGAAAATCTCTTATCCATGATCTATTGATAAAGTTAATCAGAAATAAATATACTGGTACATAATTAATAATAATGTTATTGGTTTTACGTCCCTATTAACTTAAATGGCTTTAAGGGATGCCGGGGTGTTGAAATTTTGCCCCTAAGAATATCTTTAACGTCGCAGTAAATCTAATGATGAGGCTCCCTCGCATGTAAGCACCATCAAATGCCAATTAACTGTGCCGGGATTCGATATTTCAACACGGCCGGTGAGAACGTTGCCGCTGCGTCTCGCAACCAATCAGCACATAATTCTTTGGTGTTATATTCATGTAGGGCCCATTGTCCTTTGACTTATAGTGTTGCTTTGCTTTTACATGTTATGCGAATTGTCTAAACTGGCTGCAGTGTTAGAATATTGAGTTGCGAGTTACAAATTATATGTTATAATAATCACTATTAAGTCCATGGTAAATCATTTCAATGAAGGGGGACATTTCAGAAGAAAGGAATATGTGAGAATAGGCTATCAGCTATTCATGGAACTACTTGTTCATTTCTTCATATCACCACCCAAAAGTTGTTTAGCGTAATAAGGAGTTAGAAAAGTTCGTTCTAATGACGAGCATTTGGAGATCTTACCTTCTAGTGGGTCGCCTCGCAGAGGCAGACGTATTATATCGTTATGTTCTTATGTATTGCACTAGATCAGTTAACCTTCTTTAACATGTAGAAAGTGGCATGAAATATATTATTGGTTAGCAGTGAGGAATAAAGATCATGGGTCAGGAGCTCCAGAACCACAACAGACGAAATTGTTCAGCAGATTCATGTCAAACACCAAAGGTTTTTGTTCTAGCCAGTGATGCGGAAAATGTAGCTTCTGCAGGTTTACAAGGCTCAATTGCCGGACAGCGTTACGTTCTGTTTCACTTCCACAATTAACCACAAGCCACCTATCGTGACCTATGTAGTCCTCCTGTCTCAAAAATCCAAAGATCGGCTTTGCCAAGAATGCTAATCTGTTCTGAATGTGGTCGTGTGGACTACGGGGAAGAAAAGCCTTTGAGACACACTCCACCCATGCTATGCTAACTCCACGCTGGTTCTCTTCCGACTCGAATGGTATTACGCTATCAGAGTCCACGGTGTCTTCTATCTTTACGAGTTAATCAGCCCTTATTTTCTTTCTTGTCCTCGTCAAAGGTTACTGAGCTCGGGAATCGACTACTCCGAAGAATTCCCGAGCTGGGTCCGTGACTTTGGAACGGACCCTCTCTTTTCCTTCTTTCCTTTCTGCCTTTCATGGCTCAAGTGCCTCATCCATCATTTTTCTAGGACACTCTTTCCTCTCTCTATTTCTTTATTTTTCACTTCCCCCTTTTATCCCTCTAGCAGGTTAGTACGTAGTTAGTAGTGATCATCCTCAGGAGCAGATAACCGAGATGTTAGGCCCTTTTAGCTATCATCATCTCCCGAAAAATAACTCAAGTATTTCAAGAAATGAATGTTAATTAAATCATTTTTCCCTTCCTACTTATTAGATCACATTTTAGTGGCGCCCAAAAATAATTTAAATTGATATTTGAATAGGGGGGGGGGCAGCCTCCGTGGCTTAGGCGGCAGCACGCCGGCCTCTCACCGCTGGGTCCGTGGTTTAAATCCCGGTCACTCCATGTGAGATCTGTGCTGGACAAAACGGAGGCAGACAGGTTTTTCTCCGGGTACTCCGGTTTTCCTTGTCAAAATTTCATTCCAGCAACATTCTCCACTATCATTTCATTTCATCTGTCATTCATTTAATCATTGCCCCAGAGGAGTGCGTCAGGCCTCGGCAGCCGGCACAGTTCATATCCTCGCCGCTAGATGGGGGCTTCATTCATTCCATTCCTGACCCGGTCGGAGACTGGAAGCAGGCTGTGGATTTTCATTCATTTCATTTGAATAGGGATAGTTGAGTGCCTTGTGATGAAGGATAAGAAGATATGGTTATGTCGCAGTAGGAAAGCTAGCACGGCTCAGAAGAATTTCGAGCTACCTTGAGCATTTGTAAGGTCGTGCATAAACACTTAGCTCTAGTGTGTACACATGTACTGTACTTTCTCTGAGAAAGTGAACGCGAGTCTCTGAATTATAAACACTGACTAAAACTGCGCGTCAGATAGGCTACACTTCTCGTGAAACATCAATAACTTTCACTAGCGAATAACTAACGACTTTCAAGAGGAAAAACAGGAATAATCTATTACTTTTATTCTCACGTCATAAGCTGACAAGAGAATAACGCGACCAGTACGCGTATTTGCGTGGAATGCAAGGAACTGGAGATCGAATCCAGATGGCGCGGTCTTAATTTCAACTCCTACACTTTAAAGTAAAATTTCTGACACGAAAGTGTGTCTATATATTAAGCGGAACAGCGTTATTTTAACAGTTCGTCTGAAGGAATGGCTCAACCTATTAAGTTCAGAATTGTTTCAAATTAAAGTGACGGTTGTGCAGAGTGTACTTTCAGTAAACATGGGACTACAGTATATACCTTTATATACTGTTAGAGAACAATTGGCAAGGAGTTGGAAGGAAGCGGCATTAGTAGGTACCATCCCTGTATTTTTCTGGAGATAATGGGGAAACCACAGAAAAATCAGTTCACGGACGACAGACGGTAAGATTGAAATCAACTACAGTATCTAACTGGGTCTAGCCCATCCCCCATGGCCTAGTGCCAATCATTTACGTGTTTCATGAGGAAACAACTCAATAAGACTGATATTGTTTTCTGAATATTTTACATATTGCCAACCTGGTTCTGTCGTGGAGCATCTAAATCTTGGTACAAGGATGCATTCACCCTTGTGAAAGCTGACAAGATAGAAGAGATCGAATTCCACCCTCAACTATTCTTGAAATAATTTTCCGAACTTTCTCAAATTAAATTTCAAGAGGACACCTAAACTTACAGGTTAAAGCTACCTCCTTCCACATTTTGTAAATCATCCATTAGGGAAATTAGGGTAGAATCCACGTGACGATAGGAAGGGCACCTTAAACAAGGACCAGAGCCATAATGTACGCTCCCCCCATAGAAAATACCTGTATCAGTTTCTGGAACATGGTTGAGATCAGAATATTCTACAATCATATTATTTGATGGGGCACATCGTAATCAATGATATGTATTCCACACACCAGGTTGCACCTTTTAGTGGCATATGTATTAGTTCTCTGTATGAATTTAATATCCACTTCCACATGTCTTAATCGTATTGTAATAATATATTTAAATAATATTGTAAATTTACGGGTAAGGAAATTGTAAGGAAATTCATAAAATATGTACAGTCTTTCTGAATTGTGTAAACAGTGGATGTTGTAACGATATATTTAATATTAATAATAATAATTAATAATCAAACATGTCAGGACTTTGCAGATGTGATTAGATGTGATTAGGCCTGACTTGACTTACATAAAATCCAGACTCTTGTTATTAATGCTAAAGAGTCATTGCTTGAAATAACGGTTTCACAATATATATACCTCTATCATGGCGTATTAGACTGTACTGCTCTTGAGAGGAGCACCGGGTTTACATTCTGAGCAGGCCCGAAGAGAGTCAAACGCACCTGTAATTTCAATCAAGTTTTTTTCACGAAGAGAGAGAAAAATGTATGCAAAAGTATTGAAACAGAAATTCAAAATACAGAAAAAGCAACGTATTTTACATTCCGTTATGGAAAATATACAAGTAGTCTAATAAACTGGATTTTCAAATTATATCTATAATTGTATTCATAAGCTATGGCTATAGTTTACTCGTGATAGAGAAGAAATATTCCATAAAATATCTATGTACACATTTATATATTTCTACAAGCTAAATTGCAAGCCTCTCTATGTCCAGGTAAAATGGGGACAAGTCCCCAAAATTCACAAAGAACACAAGAGATTCCGGGAAGCAAAATAAAAATGGCGAAAAATCGATACCTAGGTCCACACAACCTATGTATGTATGTATGTATGTATGTATGTAGTAAATCAAATTAACTGATGTGTGGAAGTTACTAGGTATTGAAGGAACAAACGTGGTGGAAGATCATGGTGCCAGTGTTCACGGCCCCGATATTAATACCATTTCCCTGTGCTTCGTTTATAGTGTATTGCAGCTGTCAACGAAGGGTACGCACAGTTAATCACAGAACATAAATAATTTTGTACTTGTTCTAATTACAAGAATGGAATTAGTGTTAATTGCAGTGGTACACTTGTGAATGTCGCTTTGTTAATTACCATAGTAAGCAGCTTCATTCTGTAACAAATGACATAGGTTGGCGATCTTATCTGTCAACATTTGACGCTACTGACTTCAAGACTGTTCATTATAAATATGGCAGATAAAGCCAACAGCTATCTTGTGGTAAGGATAGAAATTATTTTAATGACGCCGATTTAGTCGGGTATTTGATTATTTTTAACTATCCATTTCAATTTGGCAAACTAATATTCGCCAATCTATGTGAAAAATTTTGAGTTTTGTTTTTATTTGCCGAGAATTAAAAACATGTATAATGTTACTAGGCTACTGTATATGATCCTGGCAAGTTCTATGTCTACCTGGGGGCGTGGTAGCTCAGCGGTCTAGCTGTATGCCTCTCACCAAGGCGGTCCGGGTTCGATTCCCGGTCAATGCATGTGAGATATTCGAAGTGAAATGCCATGTCCTGTGGTTCGGATTCCACGTAAAAAGAAGGTCCCGTGGCTCATGATCTCAAGATTAACGGTCACAAGCTTCCTTCCTTTTTTTCTATGTCTACCTGTATGTTTGCGCTTATGTAAATTGAAAACAAATTAATATACTTGCAATTTAGATTATTGTAATGTACTGTATACCTTTTTTTTTTTTTTTTTTGTCGTTTACCCTCCAGGTTGGTGGAACCCACGGACTCAGCGAGGGAACTCACCACTACCGCCTCTATGGGCAGTGTCCTAGAGCTGGGAACATCGAATCGGAAGGGATACAACTGGTGAGGTGGGATTGGCACCTCGCCCAGGCGGCCTCACCTGCAAAGCGAACAGGGGCCTCATGAGGGAAGGTAAGGGATGGTTAGGATGGATAGATAAGGAAGAGGGAAGGAGGCGGCCGTGGCCTTGAAGAAGGTACCATCCCGGCATTTGCCCGAAGACGAAGTGGGAAACCACGGAAAACCACTTCGAGGATGGCTGAGGGGGACTCGAACCCCCTCTACTCATTTGGGCCACCCGAGGCTGAGTAGACCCCGTTCCAGTCCTCGTACCACTTTTCAAATTTCGTGTCAGAGCCGGGAATCGAACCCAGGACCTCCGGTGCGGCAGCTAACCATGCTGACCACTACGCTACGGAAGCGACGTATACCAAAATGAAATTTTAAAAAGACTCTCCAACGTAACAAAAAAGTTCACGGACAACTAAGACCGACTGAAAACGTCCAACGGGTGGCGCTCTGCATGTGTTTTCTAATACAATACAAATCTACCTAAGATAAATGTACTGCATTCGAACAAATTTATTGCATTATGAAGCAGAGCGAAAGAAGCGCTGATCAGTCAGTGACGTTCTCTGGTGAGTGATAGCCAGCTAACGCGGCAACACAGCAGCGCTGATCAGTCAGTGACGTTCTCTGATGAGTGATAGCCAGCTAACGCGGCAACACAGCAGCGCTGATCAGTCAGTGACGTTCTCTGATGAGTGATAGCCAGCTAACGCGGCAACACAGCAGCGCTGATCAGTCAGTGACGTTCTCTGATGAGTGATAGCCAGCTAACGCGGCAACACAGCAGCGCTGATCAGTCAGTGACGTTCTCTGATGAGTGATAGCCAGCTAACGCGGCAACACAGCAGCGCTGATCAGTCAGTGACGTTCTCTGATGAGTGATAGCCAGCTAACGCGGCAACACAGCACGAACATTCCTGCGGATCTCCCCTGCCATCAACAGTCACCAAAATCATAATAAATATCAATCCATATAAACTAAACCCATTTATTTAATTTAAGGATAGTTAAGGGATGACAGCCAAAGGGATGAAAAACATATCCTGGAATTAATTGAAGAATCAGGTTCCTTCAGTAATATCACAGAAGGGGGACGATTGGCCCTTGATTTGTAAATTGAGGTCCCATTGGTGTAGCCATGTGCGTTAAATCGCGCCCCACTGCCGTGAGAAGGAGCTGCAGCAAGTTCGCCTGGCACTGACAGAGGCTATCCTGAGTGTGGTTTCCTACATTCCCTCCTGGAAAATGCCGAGATAGTACCTTATTTCAAGTCCCGGGGCACCTATCTCATCCCTGTCCCTAATACAGTGCAGCTACACACACTCTACAGTCATCATGGGCTAGCGGTTCGGTGGCGTAGTTGGTAGCCTGCTGAACTGCTGTGCCCAAGATAGCGGGTTCAAACCCGACTGAAGTCGTCGGATGTTTTAAGAGCGTCAAAATCCTTCAGTATGCCTTCCTTCGGTGGGGAAGTAAAGCCGGCGGTCCCATGTCATAGATTTAAGGCATGTAAAAGATCCTTCCTCATTCATTGGAACGCTCTATCGAAGTTCCAACGTTCACCACTAGGTATCAGTGACATCTGGTAGTGAAAGTTGGAACTACTTGAAATTGAACGGAACTTGTAGCTCACCCTATGGGTGTCCGCTTCAAGCAGCTACAGACTCAGGCGAGCTGAACATGTCCTCGGACACTCCCGGCACTAAAAGCCATACGATAATTAATTAAATAAATAAATAAATAAATAAATAAATCATGGGCTAGAAGATAAAGTTCAACATACACCCAAGTATACGGTACTCATAACCAAGATGCTCCAAGCCCCTGGAATGAATTTACAACTACAACAACTTGAGGGAGCCCAGAAGTCGGTTCCTATGATGATCAAAACAATACTTCCCTCCATTAATTACAAATGGCCATTTTCTGCATTTTAAACTACTACCTTCACTGATATAACCATCGTCTGGTAATCGTAAATTAGTACTTTAGACCATGTAATTCCATTGAAGACAAATGAAGGTCTTGTGACGCTATCACAGTACTGCTATGACACTGTATGAACGGTACTCAGAGCCACGTGCGTGACGAGGAACGTCCTTCATGCGACATGGCCTCAGTGTATACAGTAGTATAGCTTCCTGAGCCTGGCAGACAAAATTTAAATCCTAGTATAAGGTTTGGAACGGGATGCACTCAACCTCATGAGTACACCTGGGTTTAAATTCGTAAATGGCCACTTCAGTTCCAGGCAATACTTTGTAATAAGCCACTGGCACTTCCTTCTAATTATATTATCATCCGTCTCCCAATAACTCCTCTCGTGAAGGTAATACCAGGAAGAGTATCACAACTGTCGCAATAGAAACTCATCCCTGACCACGTAGAAATGGGAAGGTAAGGTTAGTAATGCTTGCACTATAGGTTTTAAACAGTATAATATGTGTCATGTATGGGGTTTTATTGATTGGATAGGGACCAGTGTATGAAGAACGATAACACCTATTCTGACGAAATAAATTATCTTATATATTAAAATAATGGGCTATATATATACATCTTCTATTTAAACTGAAGTATTTTGATAGGTGATTGCGCAATGACGAGGCTTGTTGGTCTGAAACATTCGGCAAGTTATGCCTCATTCACTAATCCCTAACTGAATTGGTTATGTCATCTATACTAGGTGTAATAACTGTAAAAAATGGATGAAAATACCTACACCATATGCCCGCACACAATGTCATATTTCTATCACACGTAATAGTGCCCCGTATGAATTACGGATTCCGAAGGTGGCTTTTAACGATTATGAGCGTACATGTTATGAACGAATGCCACTTCAAGATTCTGTAATGTCCGATAATGTCCAAACGATACAGCAGTTACCATCACCACTTTATTTCTCGACGGAGGTTTACAGCATAGCCTACTGTACTTATGAAACATTACGCAGCTCCAGCTCGTAGCGAATCCCATAATTGTGTAGATATTCTACTCATATGCTTGAGGAAGGAAGAAAATTCATTACCAGTTTACCGCACGGTTATTTCACCATTTAATCACGTTTGCTTTCTTCGGCGTCGGCTGTCTGGTTGAAAGACATTACAGCAGTGGAATAATGTTTTAAGCGTACACAGTAGATAGTTCAATGTGTGATGAATTACGAGTACTCATTTGTGCTCCGTGTACACGCATCTCTTGATGAAGCAATTCTCATCAATGAATTACATGTGCTTTTTTAAAACATATATTTATCCGCGAGCTGTCTTTTCGGAAGGTTTCCTTGTAAGTCGTCCGTTTCACTAAAATGCCTAACTCTGAAATTCTGCTATCGCACTGACTCTGCATATCTTGTCCGTCGAGTTCAACTTCATTTGCGCCCCTAGAAATACAATCAAAAATTCTTCAAGCCTGTACATTTTTGAATGCTCAAAATGTTTCGTAAATAACTTTTTCATTCATTATCTTCTCCCATTAGGAATATTTTTTTTTGAAAATTCCTTTCTCGTCCCTTTCCTTTGTACTGAAAGGAACTGCCATGCAAGAATCTTTTTAGTTAAGAACAGTGCTCGAAGGAGCTATGTAAAATTGAATTTAAATACTTTAGCTGAACTTCTTACTGCGAAAGATCTCCATTTATAGATAAGACAAGAGTATTGGTGTACATATAAATGGTTGACAGTATAAAAGTCTGAATAGGCCTACTAATATGTTAGTCGATCATAGAAAGCAATACCCATGCATAATGTTAGCTTAATAGGTTTAGTAGCTTCCTATTCTCTGAAAGCTGCAAGGTTTCAAGTTGTGTAGAGCGCTTGAAGGGGTTCTAACACGGAATAATTGCCTGGAAAATTATAAGCCTATGTGTTACGAATAACATCCATATGGCTTTTCCTGTACAAAACTGAATTTTAAGTTCACTTGGTCTGCTTCATTTAGAGATAGAATTTACCAGTTACCCAGTATTTTAGTTTTCAGTAACCTACATAAAGCATGAGTAAGTTTAGTAAGACGTTATGGTGTTTGAAAATCATCACTGAAACAACACTGAAAAACATCAAATTTCGTTTAGTAAAACGAAAAAACTATTAGTTGGTTGGTTCCTTAGTTTAGGGGCTGCGACAGAGCGGTCGTGTACTTTGAGTGTGTGTAGAATCTGTCTGATAACCGGTGTTAATTGTGATGGCTGTATTAGTGTGTGTTATCTGTTTTTAATTCAAGTAAGGACTGCAGACGATAATTTCAAGTAGTTCCTACTTTCTCTACCAAATGCTACCGTCTACGACTCCCTAGCTGTGAACTAGGCTACTACTAGATGCCATTGCCACCAGCGCCCGGTGACGAATTGGAACTTAAGAGCATTAATCAAACCTAACCTACAAATTTTGCTTCACACAAGTTTTGTTAGTGGAAGATTCTTTTACATGCCATAAATCTATGACATGGGCCCGCCGGTTTTACTTCCCCTTCGAAGGAAGGCATACTGAGAGATTTTAACGCTCTTAAAAATCCGATGACTTCGGCCGGGTTTGAACCCGCTATCTGAAAAAACTATATAAAATGGTCACCATTATCAAATGGTTAATTACATCAAACTGTCAATAGGCCTGTGTGTTAGTCGATCATAAAAGCTACTCGCATGCAAAAGTTCAGCTTTGCTAGTTAAATAGTTTTTGCATGAAAGAAAAAAGATGATCAGACAAGGAGACAAGCTTTCAGATGTATATAATAGTATGATAATTGGCTATGATTCACTTAATCTGGGCTAAGCTGTGTCGTAGTGAGGTGAGAATTCAAGTACTCCATATCACGCATGTGCTCAAAAGCCATGCAAGCGCTCGCTGGTATTTTGTTTCACCAGCTTATCAAGTGGCTGTGTTCTCAGTAAGAAGACAAGGTCAAACGTTAGATCAAGTAGACATTAATTTATCTCAACCGATGTTAAGTCACACTACTGTATCTCGAGCAAAATCAATTCAAGACGTCAAATTCAAATAGAAACAAATGGCCAAATGTCATTTGTATATGAAGTGCTATAAGTGTATACAAATGAATGCTGTGGAACAGCAATGGCTTTCTAGTTGTTTAATAAGATTAAAAAAGAGCCACGCAAGGCTATGGGACCAGGCTATCTCCGGACTCGGTAGGTGACTGGATTCCAACTTAACTAACTTAAGGTCAAGGCCGCCACTTCGCAATCCTCACCTAAAACTGCAAATACACATACTACTACTGCTACTGCAGACACCACAAATGGATAGTTTTGTACAATGAACGCCTGACTCTTATGCAACTAGAGAACTCGCATGTCGTAAAGGTTGCAGTTTAAACTAACGAAGATATATAAAATACATTCACGTACTAAGTCATCGTTAGGGCTCAGATTTTTAGGTAAATATTTTTTTTTTATGTAAATACATATTTCAAGCATTTTTTCTATAAGTACATAAATTCCTGCTTTTCACTTATTAGCACATAAAAATACATAATACATTTATATTTTATAAAATCAGTATGCTGGATCTTTCAGTTTATTGCATTTTTGATGTGTAACATCTTTCCGCTCGGTTGCTGGATAGTATTGTGGGAGTGATTTTGAAAATTGGGGTCGGAAGTGGATCGGAACGATCGAGCTGGCAGTGGTGGATCAAACGGAAGTATGCACTGCTCGCTCGATCGATCAAACGGAAGTGTACTAGCTGGCAGTGATGGACAACGGAAGTATGCACTTCCCGCTCGATCGATCGAATGGAAGTGTGCCCTAGCTGGCAGTGGTGGATCGAACGGAAGTATAAGACGCACTGCCAACTCGATCGATCGATCCAGCTGGCACTGGTAAGAGAAACAATCAGCGCGCGGTGTCGAAAATTGATAGCATGACGCACTCTCGGCCATGTGGAATGTAAATGACTTACTGAACGGAAAACGCTCATGCGAACTCTGGTGTCAAGTGATTTAAACAAATGACATGGTACATGTTCGAAGTCTTAGTATCAGTATTTTTAAATGGCAAAATGCCTTAATATCAAACATTGTAAGTAGTCGGCATTGCATTGGCATAAGGCATTTTAAACTCAATGTCACTCAGGAACATTATCGAAACAAGCAAAATATAAATGAAACTTAATTCCATAATGCAGTATTATTGGAACGTGGAAATAAGTCACCATCTTGTGCACAATATTTGCGTAGTCGAAATAGCCGTGGGGTTATTGCGTATGACTGTGAATCTAGAGATCTTGGGTTCGAATCCTGGGCGGGGTAGATATTTTTACTACCAGATTATCATTTTAAACGATATTTATCATATCAATATGACTCATTTTAACAGAATCCATATGAAATTACGTGTTGGTTTGTGAATCAAGAGGACCTGTGTATAAGGAATTTAAGGTTATGAGCGGTGTCGCGTCTATTAATCTAGTTGATCCATATCGTATTCTTTATTTAGGCTAGTGCTGGTGGAAGCTACAAATCATCTAATAAAATGAGTTCCGTATTATAAACTACAATATCTGTAAAACACTCCCTTTTACAATAGATTGATATTTGTGCCAATAATACTATAAAATACCGGTGTATCAACAATTTCACGTGAGGTTTCTTCTATGTCAGATGTTACACATCATATGCGACTACTGTAAGACTCGTATTTTTTTTTTTTTTTTTGTTCTGCGTTACTTCAACGGGGAAAAACCTGTGAGTTATCTAATCTTCATGCAGAGCGTATATCAGCTTGCAACTGTGTTATTCTTAACTTGTCGCCCCGTGCCACTCACTGTGGGAGCCGGGGATTTCCTTGTCCATGGCATTATTGCACCACGTGCTAGACCTTCCCCTCCCCCAGTTACCTGGAACCAGTGTCACTCACATGCAGTTCATTTCTGGCACTGTGAAGTGTAAGGCTGTTCTACGATGCCTAAAGTAAAAACAATTACAAGTTATCGCCTGTTGCAGAATTTAAAGATAATTTTACTTCTGATGGGGGCGTTCTGTTCTGCCAACAATGTGGGAAAGCAATCAAGGCTGAACAGCGATCTCAAGTTACACAACACCTCGAGGGCAAGAAACATATTGCCGCAGTTTCGTGCCTTCAGGAGAAGTGTTCTGCGATAATCTTTGGTCATTTGTGATGGACAACCTGAAGATGTAGGCTATCTCGTTGTGTATTGTAATGCTTCAGCCGTCGGTGAGGCATAGCATACATTGCATTCGTGAGTACTGCACATTGTTTGTGCTCACATTAATAAACTAAATTATAATTAAATATTTTTACTTTTTTGTCACATATTTCAGGTATTTTTAATACATAGAAAATAAATATTTTCCCAATTTTTAGCACCTAAAAATCCGAGCCCTAGTCATCGTACTCGTAATACAGCTCCTTGCAATCCTACTGTAGTTAGACTACCCCCTGGTGTAGCGGCTAGCATTCTTGGCTGTTGCCCCGGAGGTCCGGGTTCGATTCTCGGCTTTGCCAAGAAATGTAATTCTAATGTGAGGGCTGGAACAGTGTACGTTCCGCCTCGTGCGGCACATCTGAGAAGAGGAGGGTTCGATTCCCACCTCAGCCATGCTGGAAGTAGATTTCCATGCTTTCCTATTTCTACTCCATGCCACGGCCGCGTTCTTCCCAATTCTCATCTGAATTCCAAATACCCACATTAGTTAGTTATTGCTAGTTTAAGGGGCGAAATGGCAAGGTCATCTGAATTAAAACAAGAAGTTCCGTGACGAACTAAAGAGCCTACTTTTCTTCAAATTTAAGATTCATGCCAATGATTAATCTATATGGATCTATCTAGAATAATGACGAAATTAAGTTGGTAATATCGAAATTTCTAATTAGTTCGAAATACTGTGTACCTGGCATAATATAGCCTAATTGAGAACTACAGTTGGCAGCCCTGGTGACTGAATATGTTCTTATTTCCATCTCTTAAGGTACAGAATACAAAATTTGGTTGAAGTCCAATGGAGAACATGGACGTTACATGCAGTTAAGCATTGGATCTAACAGCGCGCGTTAAATCATGTTGGCAACAATGACATACATGTATTGGTCAGAAATAATCTGAAATAATATGGTCTATTGTTGTGTCAATTTTGAATGAAATCCATTAGTTAGTATAGAAGATACATGCATTTTAAAACCGGATATATCAGCAGGCTTAGAATCATGTTGGCAGTACTGGCGTAGGCCTATATTAGTTACTCCAAATTAATCTAGAATGCCAGGTACTATACGTGTGCAAAGTTTAGAGCTATTGGCTTGCATACTTTCTGATATATTGATATTCGGCTAACAAAAATAGAGACAGTATTTATTAACAGTTGGCAGCCCTGGTTACTCTTAAGAATCGGCATAGTCATATCTGTTATGGTAAACATAGTACACACGAAATTTGGTTGAAAAACAAATGATTTGATTTGATTTATTTTCACTGCTACACTTAGAGCTTAAGAGCTCCTTTACAGTAGCGCCCTACATAAAATAAGGTTAGGGCTTATAAAAATAAAACATTTCACCTACATTCACAATATAAATAATCATAGTCTAACAATTATAGTAACAAAAATATAGTAACAATACAAAAATAATAATATTACTAATGATAGTGGAAAAATTATATACAAAAGAGTGAGAGTGCATACAGACTATCAGCCCGAAAAACAAACACCATATACTGTACAAGAAGAGCTATTGAAGTAGACAGGTTGTCAGCTATTGTCCTTGTGTTATAATTGAACTTTGAAAAAGTATTTTAACATAATACAGTAATCAAATGTGAGAGGTATACTGCTCCAAGAAGCAGGATGAAAGATGTCTTTTGAAAGCTGCAGTGCTTGCAATGTTGACGAACTTATATAAATCGAAGGTGTTGAAGAGGCGTGAGGCGGTGCAAACAAAAGATTTATTGAACTTCATGGTTCGGTGTATAGGAATCTGGAGTGTTAATTTTGTGTATCTATTTTCTCGATTATGAACAGAATGCATTGGTGTAAAGGCATTGTAGAGATATAACGGGGTCTTGGTATGTAATATTTTATGTGTCAGAATGGCAACTGATAACTGCCTGCGCTCGAGGAGTTTCAGCCATTTCAGCTGCACGTAGTAAGGTGTGATATGTTCATCTCGCCTTACATCCAGAATGTACCGAACACATGCATTCTGGACTCTTTGTAATTTGATGTTCTGTGTTTCTGGTAAATCATTGTATACAGCAGAGCCATAATCAATGATTAGAAAGATGAGAGTTTGGATGAAGAGCTTACGTATGTTAGGTGGGGTGTAAGAAACAGTTCTTTTCAGGAGATGCATAGTTGATACAACCTTCCTTACCACATTAGACGTATTCTCTGCCCACGACAGTGTTCTATCAAATATCACTCCGAGATTATTGACAGTGTTTCTATATTTAATATTATTATCTAGTATCTTGATGGGTGGTAGTGAATTAAAATCTACTGAATTTAGAAGTTTTGTATGTCCAATGGATATAAGTTGTGTTTTAGATATGTTCAAGTTAAGATTATGATTTTGGACCCATTCACAAAGCCTGTCAATGTCTTCATTAAACAGATTTATACGATCACATGCAGTGTTAGGCGTGAGGTGAAAATAGGCTTGGAGGTCATCAGCATATATATGAACAGAACTATTTCGGAATTCATTAGAAACATCGTTTATATATAGCGAGAAGCATAGTGGACCTAAGACAGATCCCTGAGATACTCCACTTTCTACCGATTTCCAGTCTGAGGAGGACCACTCTCTGTGTACGCATGGAAAGGTAGGATTTGAACCAGGAAAGAGCACTCTGAGAGAAGCCAAAAGATTACAGCTTTGCAAGAAGTATATTGTGGTTCACACAGTCAAAAGCCTTACTGAAATCGAAAAGACATAGGATTGTAAGCTGACGCTTGTCCATAGCTGAGCGTATATCATCGCTGACCTTTAACAATGCACTGGTGGTACTATGACCCTTTTTAAACTCAGATTGGTAAGGATTGAAGATATTAAATTTAGTTAGGTATTCACATACTTGTTCATGAACCCAGCAGGCTTAGAATCATGTTGGTAGCACTGACGTATATAAGTTACTCCAAATGTCAGGAACTATACGTGTGCATAGTTTAAAGCTGTCGGCTTGCATACTTTCTGATAGATGGGTAATTGGATAAAAACAAATTAGAGCATTTATTAACAGTTGGCAGCCCTGGGGGCTCTTAAGAATACGCTCAGTCATATCTGTTTATGTACACATAGCACATACGAAATTTGGTTGAAATCCAATTGATAGTGTAGAAGTTATATGCATTTAAAAATTGGACCTATCCGCAGGCTTATAGTCATTTTGGCAACACTGCCATGTATGGCCTCCTGGAAATTGAACTGCAATATTATTATCTATACGTGTACCAATTTTGAAATAGCTCCCATTCATACCTTCCAAGATATCCAACATGGAGCTCAAATTTAAATTGCGATTTTTCAGCAGTTGGTAGCACTGACATCATTTTCAAATATGGGCGTGATATATTCAGGTATATATCTTTACTCCTACCAAATTTTGTTTCGATTGCTGCAGCCCTTTAGGAGTTGATAGGGGGGGGGGGGGACATACACACAGCCAGCCAGACAGACAGACAGAAGGACAGACAGACAGACAGACAGACAGAAGGACAGACAGACACACATTTGCCCGATCTCATAAGTCTACTTTTTCCTCATTTTTGCAAAATGTGAAAAGTAGGCTAAAAATGCACACTACTACTGCTACTGCAGATTCTACGATAACACAGGGTATCAGATATCCAAGTGCCACGATGCCCAAGTCTCCCAAATGAAAAAAAAAAAACAATAACAACAATCCTAACTGGAGGAAGTATTGTTGATTTAGTTATGGGGTTTGCGACATCGTGGTCATTAAGCCCGCGTACTTGGGTGTGTGTGGAATCTGAATGATAACCTGTGTCATTGTTACGGCTGTAGTAGTGTGTGTATTTGTAATTGGGGGCTAGGATTTGGAAGGAGGTGGCCGTGGCCTTAAGTTAGGAATCCGGGCATTTTCCTGGAGTCGAAGTCCTTTTGCAGGACAGAAGAGGTGGTAATCGAACCCATATCTTGTCCGTTTATGCCTCATGAGCCCGAGTGTAACCCGTTCCAATCCTCAGACCAGAATGATATGTCTTGGCAGAGCCGGGTATTGTACCCCAGACCTCTGGATGATCACTGAGACCACAGAAGGTGGCGGTCTCGTTTAATATGTAATAGCAAAACATATGAGTTCTTAGTCATTTTTCGGGTGTTTATTGTTTTCTCTTGCGGAAGGGAACTCAAAGTTCCTTTAAATGAATTAGTTCCGCTTATAATCGCCAAATCACGCTCACCGTGTGGAAGAGAGAAGAGAGCTTTAGCTTCTTCCTGAACCTTTGTTTCAAGTGAGCGCGGGTAGGTTGCAATGAGCGAGAGGGATGCAGTCCATATATTACCTAAACAGAAGAATTTAAGACGGAAAGGTTAAGGTAGCCTAGAGCACACGAATAATGTGCGTATCATTTTCATCCAGATAAACAGTGCTAGCTGTGCGTTCTTTAACACGTCGGCGTGCTTTGTTACCAATGTCAGAGACGAGACTAATTTTATTTATTTAAGAATGTTAGACATAACCGACCATGGTGGTCGAGAACGCTAATGCTCCCACATCGGGAGAGTGTGGGTTCGAATCCCACCTCAACCGTCCTAAAATGGTTTTACCCCTATTGATCAGTAGAGCTAGAGTGATAGCCACAGTAGGTAAATTCTGTAATTCAGCAGGTCCATGGCCGTCTTCCTTCCAAAATCCCTTGCCTGACCCTTCCTTAACTAGACTCAAGTTAGCGGTCGCCATCCCCAGTTGTATCTAAGGACAGTGTGTGTCCAACTCCCAGGCACTGTCTTTGCGACGGTAGAGGAATTACCCCTCGCAAAGTACGTGGGTGAAACCAAGCTGGGAGGATATGCGATTTTTTAGCCTACTTTCGATTTTTGCAAAAAATGAAAGTAGACTTATGAGATCAACACAGGGCGAAAAAAGTGTGTCTGTCTGTGTGTGTGTGTGTATGTGTGTGTGTGAGTCTGTGTGTGTGTGTGTCTGTGTGTCTGTGTGTGTGTGTGTGTGTGTGTGTGTGTGTGAGTGTGTGTACTCTGAATGTCTGTCCCCCCCTATCAATTCGAACACGGTGAATGCGAATTGAACGAAATTTGGTACAAAGGTAGCACTAGCAAAGGACACCTCAGTGTCATGTTTTATATCGCCACCATCTTTACTAAAACTGAATGGCGGCCACTCAAACGTTCAAAACGTAAAATCAAATAACGACTAACCAAATCATCCGATCTCTACCAAATTTGGTAACAACATACCTTCGTATAGGATGCGTCTTGTGACCAAACTACAAGGTCGTCCGCCATACCATTTCAGGATGGCAGCCGTGCGAATTATGCAAACTTTATAATCCATATCATGGGACCCACCAGTTCCGATTATCGAGCCGAGAATCGTTTTAACTGTTCTAAAGGAAGAGGCACGTTCGAAATTAAAAGTTTATTTTGTAATACTATAGTGCAGACGTGATTTTAAAAAGCTGAGCTGATTTAGTAATAAGACAAGATGGCAGCGGATATCTTGTGCCTGACTTATATTTCACTAATTTGAGTATTGCATGCAATATAGCGTACTGATATAAAATAAATAAACTTTGTATGAAATGCTTTATATATAAATAATATACTCCAGTGATGAAATCGTTTAGTATAAATCACTATTTGCTAACAAGTTCTATGTAAGTCATTTTATATAGAACGATATTCGTTGACACAATTAGCTCAGTGGTAGAGCGTTAGCCTATCGCTCAAATGCCTATGGTTCAAACCCGATCAGAGCTAGTTTTTTTGCTTGAAATTTTATATGTTTATTGTTTTGTAATGACTCAGATGTTTTAAAATTAAGCGTTATATTGTGCATATTATGGTGTAAAATATATATTTGATTAAAACATAATTCGCCAGCAGATTTACTCGAGACATCTAGCTGCCAAAAAGGTAACTGCACGCCGACCAGATTTTATTGAAAAGTGTCTTCTTCTGGCCGCTAGAATGCACTCGCTCTGTTAGGATTATATTGTTAGATATTTCACCACTAGATATCACGACTAGTCTACGTGGGGCTCCATTGATTACTATACCGTTTGCATTCTATGCGCATCGAATTTGAAGAATGACAAGATGATACTACGATACATTTTTACTTTCTATTTTAAAGGGTTTGTAACAGCCTATTGTGCGTTATTTGAAAATGTTAATTGAAGTAAAGAACAAAACGATTTCACATAGTATCTGAACTCTATCGTTGGTGCTAGTTCAGGATATTAATTAATACTTCTATTTCAGCCAAATAGCAATCGAAAATATCCACATAGTTGGTATACACACGTCTCTGTAGGGCCATGGAAAGATTTGTTAATTCAATTAGGGTTGTGAAAGTCATACGCAGCCAGACGTGTAAAGACATGCCTCAACTCAAAGTTGGATGTTGCCCGCGTCAGGCCGATTATGTAATAATAATAATAATAATAATAATAATAATAATAATAATAATAATAATAATAATAATAATAATAATAATGTTATTGGTTTTACGTCCCTTTTAACTACTGTTGCTTTTAGAGACGCCGGGGTGCCAGAATTTTGTCCCGAAGGGGATCTTTAACGTGCCAGTAAATCTACTAACACGGCTCCCTCGCATTTGTGCACCCTCAAATGCCAGCTGACTGCGCCAGGATACGAACCTGAAACATACGGTCCAGCAAGCGAGAACGTTACCGCTGAGCCACGCCGCCAGTCCGGTCGATTATGTCTCCAGATCCATAACATTCTTTAGATACTTCTTATCTTTCTTTCTTCAATGATGGTAGCAGTTTTTATCTAGGTTGTGGCGTTTGGTAGAGGTAAATCGTTTCTAAGGTCTTCAACAAAGAATAGTTCTATTATACTCTTTGATAATAACAACGAGTTATAACTATACTCATACATTTAGGAGAAAGTAGGCTATATGTTCTTTACTGAACATCTTGTTTATGTTAGAAATATTGCCAGAGCTGACTTGTTAAGATGTTGTGACTAGAAATACCCATGGAATATTGAACAAAGTACGATAAGGAAGGATAACAGCCATGAACTTTAGATGCTGAATTGGTCAACATTGCTGACAGACACTAGGGCATGTTTTATGATAGAAACATATAGGCTACTCTTGTAGTATTTTACCTCTATTAGATCTATAGTAATACCCAAGGTACGAATAGTTCCGAAGTTCAGAAATGCCTATTAGTTAGCATTTCTTTTACAGGCCTACATGTCAGTGATCATTAGAGGTCAAATACAACCAAACTTTTCCTGTCTTAAAATATAAATCTAGTCCTTATTACGACTGTATAATTAATCCAGTTCTTGGTACTGAGCCAAACAGTGAGCTACGATACAGTATTATTGTGTTAGCAAGCACACTTATGGCACCGTGCTGTGTCAATTGGAAGAGCATTGGTAGCCAAAGCCGAAAGTTGCATGTTCGATTCCAGCATGCGTCATAACATCTGTAACGTTATGCCTTTCATCTACTTGACTTGTAACTTACTCAACGACAATCTCAAGGCCAAATGGATGAACGCCTCTTGCGGTCGTGAAAACATATGACATTCCATGAGGAGAAGTCTTTACAAAACATTCCTGCGTGCATGACAGTAAGTTGTGTCAGATTTAACTGTGAAATGCACTTTTTACTTTTTGATTCAACTCTCTGTCGATAAAAACAGATAGGAAGTAATAATTTGTTAATATCTATTTGAGAAAGCCGTTACTTCCCAAATTGCTTGGTGCAATCATTATGAAACCAGTTAGAGGAACAACAATTGAATCAGCTGTTACATCAACTTGTTACGTTGAAGCTTGAACATAATAGCGACTGTCGCGCTGCCACATCAGTATAAAATAAAACGGAGTAATGGTGTTGCTTATTTTGTGGGCTGCGACATCGAGGTGTTATTGTGATGGCTGTACTAGTGTGTGTATTTATAAATTGGGGATAGAACTGGGAAGGAGGTGGCCGTGGCCACCATCGCAGTATTCGCCTGGAGTAGAAGAGGGAGGACCACGGAAATCCACTTCCAGGATGGCTAAGGTGGAAATCGAACCCTCCCATTCTCAATTTTAACTTATGAGGCTGAGCGTACACCGTTTCAGTCTCCACATCAGAATTAAATTTTCTTGTCAGAGCCGGGAATCGAAGTGGGACCTCCGGAGCGACGGCTAAGAACGCTAGCCCCCACACCACGAGGTGGTCAAACTGACAATGAGTACTGACCTCCGCACATTTATTCCCGTAGAGAGATGTTGTTATTGTTAATTCATTTTGTTGGCTTGGAACATCTTGGTCATCAGCCCCGTGTACTTGGGTGTGTGTTGAATTCATCTCATAGCCTGTGTTTCTGTGATGACTCCAACAGTGTGTAACTGTATTAGGGAAAGGGATGAGGAAGGCGCCCCAGGACTTGAAATAAGGTAGGCCTACTATCCCGGAATTTTCCTGCAGGAAGTGTGAAAACCCACACACAGGCTAGTCGGGACTCGAACCTGCTGCAGCTACCCCTCGCGGTTGTTCGAGCACGTGGTCCTGTATAAAGAAGCAGCATCATTGTGTTCGTTATTATTTCATTTACCAGGTTGGTATATCGCGGTCTTCAGTATCGTTTACTTTAGTGTATAACTAACTTGTCTGATAATCGGTGACAGGGGCCGATAACCTAGATATTAGGCCCCTTAAAACAACAATTATCATCATCATCATCATCATGATAATCGGTGATATTGGTCATGGTTGTTTTTGGAACATAGCCAACCTGTGTTATTGTGTTGATTATAACAGTGTGTGGGATACGTGCCTTAGGACTTGAAATAAAGTACCTTCCCAGCATTAGCGTAACCCTCATATATTAGCTCATCATGTGAAGACATGCAGTTGGCATGACGCGTGACCCAGGCGTACATTAGTAAGTCACAGTAATTCCGGCGCTGTGTGGTGTGGGCGAAGGAGGACAATACTGCAGGTGCTCGGGTAGACCCGTTACTATAGCATCTCGCTGACCTTCCAGGATGTAGTCAGCCAGGAGGAGTGTGCGTGCGTGCCCCTTCTTGTCTAACAACATGCGGTGACTGTAATAGTGTGAGGTGCCCCGGGCTTGAAATTCTAGCATTTGCCTGGAAGAAGTTTGGAGAACCATACTCAGAATAGCCGTTGTCAGTGCTGGGATTCGAACCTCCGATCTCCGGATCTCCTGCAGCTCCCCATCGCGGCCTTGGAGAGCGATTTAACACACCACGTAGTGGGTCCGAAAAGAGGGAGAGGACTACGGCCAGTCAGATGAGTTCTCTATGTGAATGGTGACTCTTACGGCGGGATACCTTTCCTGATGGCAATTTCATCAGAAGAGTTAACAAGAAATGCAATGAATTAATGAATTCATACTTTAAAATAATATGTCCACGCCCTTACCAGCAGTCGTAAGGATATAGTCATGGATGCTTGTGCTAGCTGTTCCCCACACTCACAGTGAGAGCCTAATATCTGTATGCCACACCACTGAGTGCATCAGGTCATCTTCTATCCAAGAGGAACACTCACACAAACTGCCATATCTCACACAATTAGTGTACCGATAATCAACTATCTTGTAATGGGGAGCGTGATGGCGCAGTGGCTTAGCTACTCGCCCTTCACCCGGACGACCGGGGTTCGAATCCCGGTGACAGAGGGGTGGAATTTTCACCTGGAAAATCACGTGGCGTCAGGAAGGGCATCCGGCCTTAAATCCCCGGCCAAAACCAAATTGAGCCTGGTTGGCTCCGGCGACCCCAATTAATTGGGAAAAGCCGAAAGGGGAAGAAGAATCAACTATCTTGTAATGTGCCACTGCTGGCATTGCCTAGAATAATTATTCCGATAAAACAGGTAGAAAGGAAGCTTTTAGTTTGGCGTGACCGTTAATCATGCAGTCATGAGACACGCGACCTCATTTTTACGTGGAATCCGAACCACAGGACATGGCATTTCACTTCGAAAATCTCACATGCATTGGCCGGGAATTGAACCCGATCCACCTTGGTAAGAGACCAGCTTGACCGCTTCCGATAAAACAGTATCGCTTCTTAACACAGAATAATCTCAGTGAATTAATTGTTTTCTCCACATCATAGTGAACCCTGTTGAACTAGCGGAAGGTTACAATAGAGATCATTGTACCCAAAAATAATCGGCATCGATACAATAATTAACTATTGTAGTAAGACACTGGAGACCAATACTCAACGCACTTGTAAGATAAATAACAACCATCCGTACATGATTCAGAACTTATTTGTTCCTTCTTTAGCGGCTGATTTAACAGTATTGTCCACCTTATTGTGCACTCTTGGCTGAAACCGTGGAGGCCCGGGGTTGATTCGCGGCTCTGCCAAGAAATTTAATTCTGGTCTGATGACTGGAACGGGGTACACTCAAGCTCGTGAGGCAAAACTGAGAAGAGGAGGGTTCGATTACCACCTCATCCATCCTGGAAGTGGTTTTCCGTGGTTTACCACCTCTACTCCAGGCAAATGTAGGGACAGCAGCTGACTTAAGGTCACATCCACTTCCTACGCAAACCCAACCTCGATTACAAATACACACACTAGTACAGACATCACACACAGGTTATCAGACAGCTTCTAAACACACCCAAGTACACGGGGCTACATGTTTCATAACCCCTACAAAAATCATCAACTTGAACAGCAATGAAAAACAACAACTATTAAATTTAATATATAATTATACTGTTTAGGTTTTTAAGATTATACTGGCTGATTTTAATTAGTCTATGTTTTTTTAAACATTTGGATTATTTAAAATGTTATCTTGCCACGGTGACTGAAATCACTAACTCGTGCGTGGGTTCGAATCCCGATTCGGTCATCCTGAAAATCGTTTTCGTAATTTTCCATTTTCACCACCAGGCAAATGCCGGGACGGTTCCGTCCTAAATACCTTCCCCGCCCCTTAAACCCAAGTTAGCGGTCGCCTTGGCAATCAGCCTGTCAACATCCCCAGTCGACAACGTGTGTTCAGCTCCGACACACCGCCATAGCATCGGTAGATGAATGATCCCTGCTGAGTACAAACTTAGAGGATAAGCGATTTAAAAAGTTTTATCTTTATATATATAATTCTTCGACACGTGTGTATGTGACTGAACTCCTCCTAAACGACTGAACCGAATTTGAAGGAATTTGGTATGCATATTAGGGTGGGTCCATGTATGGTTTAGATTCACAATCTGACCCGATAGGTGGAATGAACACAATTTTAGAACCACAAATTACACACAATTTTAGAACCACAATATTCAGTCAAAAACAGTCGTCATGGAAACCACTAGCCTTGGCCTTCGTGAAAGCTGATGTCTTTGGACGGTTTGTCTCTGCACGTTAGAGCCACCTGGTTGCAACCTGTGCAACTACCGCCATAACATACACTCCGCCCGTGGCGAAAAGTTGTGTTTTATACCAAAGGTGGCAGTGATGTCGAATTCTACTGTTTGTCTCTGCACGTTAGAGCGTTTCAAAGTCCCGTATGCGTTCATATACCATTCATCCGATTGCCATGAAACTTGGGTGATATGTTGAGTGAGCTCCAGGGAAGGTGTTTGGCTTAGTAAATCCATTTTACAATAGATAGCGCACGAATAGATTCAACAAATGAACGACGACACGCGCAGCGTTTCAAAAATGTCCCGTGTGCGTTCAAATACCATTCGTCCGATAGCGATGAAACTTGGGTGAGATGTTGTGTACACTCCAGAGAAGGCTTCTGGCTTAGTAAATCAATTTCACATTAGGTAGCGCACGACTTGATTCAACAAATGAGTGACGACGCGCGAAGCGTTTCAACAAAATCCCGTTTAGTTTATATTCCATTCATAGATTGAGATGAAACTTTGATGAGTTGTTGTGTACACTTAAGTGAAGGCTTCTAACTTGGTAATCCATTTCACAGGAGGTTGCGCACGAGTAGATTCAACAAATGAGTGGCGACGTGCGAAGCGTTTCAACAAAGTCCCGTATGCGTTCAAATACCATTCGTCCGATAGCGATGAAACTTGGGTGAGATGTTGCGTACACTTACGTGAGGGTTTCTAACTTAGTAAATCCATTTTACAATGGGTAGCTCACGAGTAGATTCAACAAATGAGCAACGACGCGCGAACTTTTAATCAAAGTCCCGTATACGTTCATATACCATTCATCCAATTGCAATGAAACTTGGGTGAGATGTTGTGTACACTTACGTGAGGGTTTCTAACTTAGTAAATACATTTCACAGGAGGTTTCGCACGAGTAGATTCAACAAATGAGCGACGACGTACGAAGCGTTTCAATAAGGTCCCGTATGCGTTCAAATACCATTCGTCCGATTACGATGAAACTTGGGTGAGATGTTGTGTACACCCTACGGAAGGTTTCTGGCTTAAAAAATCCATTTTACAATAGGTAGCGCACGAGTAGATTCAACAAATGTGTGACGGCACGCGAATCATTTCAACAAAGTACCGTATGCGGCCATATACCATTTATCAGATTGCGATGAAACTTTGGTGAATCGTTGTGTACACTCCAGGAAATGTTTCTGTCTTAGTAAATCCAGTTTTTAATAAGTAGCGTACGAGTAGATTCAACAAATGAGCGACGGCGCGCGAATCGTTTCCACAATGTCCCGTATGCGGTCATATATCATTCATCCGATTGCGATCAAACCTTGGTGAATCATTGAGTACACGCCAGAAAAGGTTTCAGGCTTAGTAAATCTACTTTACAATAGGTTGCGCATGAGTAGATTCAACAAATGAGTGACGGCACGCGAATCGTTTAAAGAAAATCTCTTATGTGTTCATATGTCATTCATCCGATTCCGATGAAACTTTGATGAGTTGTTGTGTACACGCCAGGGAAGGTGTTCAACTTGGTAAATCCATTTTACAATATTGGTAGCGCACGAGTAGACGTAACAAATGAGTGACGACGCGCGAAGCGTTCCAACAAAATCCTGTATGCGTTCATATACTACGCATCGATTGCGATGAAACTTTGATGAGTTGTTGTGTACCCTTACGTGAAGCTTTCTAACTTAGTAAATCCATTTCGCAGTTGGTAGAGCACGAGTAGATTCAACAAATGAGTGACAGCGCACGAATAATTTAAACAAAATCCCGTATGCGTTAAATGCCATTTATCCGTTTGCGATGAAACCTTGGAGAGTTGTTGCGCACGCTCCAACGAATGTTTCTAAATTAGTTTATTCAATTCACGATAGTTAAGAGGCAGTTAACATAAATTGAAAAAAATATTGTGTATCCAAAAGCACTTCAAGAAACAAAGTTACAACACTTTCTTTGATTGGCAGGACAACGTCTGCCGGGTCTGCTTGTATATTATAATATTTCAATAGTACAGTATTAAAGCGTCACTGGAGAATGAGCACAAAAGGTGTGAGACGTGTAATGTTCAATTACACTATTGATAAGGTGTTAATTGTTAATTTTTCACTTCTGCAGAAGAATTTTCAGTGTATTGAAAAATGACGGGGTTTAATGCCTCAAATAACAGACTTGTCTCTACAAACTTTGAGCTCAAAGTACAGAATTTACATCAAAGCTGTTTCACGTAAATCGAATCAGTAGTTGTCGAGAAATTCATTTTAAAATCGCACTGAAATTATTGCTGTTATTGTAAATCTAATTAGTACCAATACTAGCACAACATTATTTGCAGGAAAATTTGATCATTATTTCTAATAACATATTACTTCTTAAATTATCCTAATTCACAAATTAAACAATTTACAGTAGCTGTAATGATATGCGATATAGCAGTTGCTATTGGTTAAGGTACAGTGAGTGTTCTGCAACTTGCTGGTTGAATACATTCTGTATTATATTACACAACTTCTTGTTCCCACTCAAGTGCACGCAACCAGAGTAGGCATAATAACCACGCGTGTTATTGACAGTGGAGCAGCAATTAAATGATGAACAAGTGGAAAGTTTGAATGCCCATTTGAATCGATGCCATTTATAACTTTCCCGAGAGCGGCTGTTGGCTCACTGACCTACTAATACGTGCGTGCTTCAGAGTACAGGACACTCCTCAGCGAGCAGTAGGGCACGCCATCCTCACGATATCAATCCAACTGAGAACCTCCACGTTCGGGACTAAATACATATCATTATCATTATATGATATCTAATCTCCTTGACTTTCATAGCGTTCAAAGGAACGACGAAATTCGACATGCAAGCTACCCTCTGGGTGTCAATTTACAAAGCTTGCACCAGGCACCCGAGGCCATACGATATTATTATTATTATCATTATGATAATGATGGAATGATGCGCGTTTAACGTTCCTTTTAACTGCAGTAAAATTACAGACGCTGTGGTGCCCAATTTCTTTCACTTGCTCTAATATGTAAGAATTGATATTTGTCTTACAAGTACTTTCAATTGTATTATTGATAATGTGTTTTATTGTTAATTCTTGACATCCGCAGAAGTATATTCAGTGCGATGTAAAGTTACGGTGTGTAATGCCTCAAATAACTGTTCTCCACTAAGTTTAAGCTCCGAGTTCAGAATTTATATCCAAGCACTTTAGACGTAATTGAGACTTTTGGAAAATGAGACAAAAAACTTTTGAAATGCCAATAAAAATCAATCGCTCCATTAAAAAAATACATTTTAGCCTACTTTTCTCATTTTGCAAAAATGAGGAAAAAGTAGACTTATGAGATCGATCCTGTAAAATGTCTGTCTGTCTGTCTGTATGTATGTCCTTCTGTCTGTCTGTCTGTCTGTCTGTCTGTCTGGCTATGTGTGTGTGTGTCCCCCTATCAATTCCTAAACGGCTGCAGCTATGGAAATTTGGTATGAGTAAAGATCTATGCCGGAATATCTCAAGGCCATATTTGAAAATGATGTCTGTGGTACCAACTGCTGAAAAGTCGCAATTAAAATTTGAGCTCAATTTTGGATATCCTGGAAGGTATGCATGGGAGCTACTCCAAAGTTGGCACACATATAGGCTAGATAATAATATTTCAGTTTGATTTCCAAGAGGCCATACATGACAGTGTTACCAACATGATTCTAAGCCAGCTGATAAGTCTAATTTTTAAATGCATGTAACGTCTACACTATCAATGGGATTTCATCCAAATTTCGTATGTACTATGTGCACAATAACAAATATGACTGTGCATATTCTTAAGAGCAACCAGGGCTGCCAACTGTTAATAAATGCTCTCTCTATTATTTTATCTTAATACCAATATATCAGAAAGTATGCAAACCAAGAACTCGAAACTTTGCACACGTATAGTACATAACTTTCTGCATTACTTTGGAGTACCTAGTATACGTCAGTACTGCCAACATGATTCTAAGCTTGTTGATAGGTCCAAATTTTAAATGCATGTAACTACTATACTAACAAATGGATTTCAACCAAATTTCGTATGTGACTTTTGTACCATAACTCATATGAATATGCGTATTCTTAAGAGCCAGCAGGGTTGTCAACTGTAAATAAATGCTCTCTCTCTATCTTTTTACCCGAATATCTATAAATCAGAATATATGCAAGCCAACAGCTCTAAACGTTGCATACGTAAAGTACCTAGCATTCTAAATTAATTTGGGGTAACTAATGTACGTCAGTCCTGCCAACATTATTTAATCCTTCTGATAAGTCCAAATTTGTAATGCATGTAACTTCTATACTAACAAATGGATTTCATGCAAAATTGGCACAGTAATAGATCATAACATTTTAGATTAATTCATAAATTCTAAGAAAAGTAGGCTCTTTACTTCGTCACGGAACTAATTGTTTTTTTTTAATAATAAACACCCAAGAAATATGTCACCTATGGATTCTTAAAAAAGATGCTTGTGGTTTAACGTGACCGTTAATCTCTAGATCATGAGTCACGGGACCTCCTTTTTACGTGAAATCTGAACCACAGGACATGGCATTTAACTTCGAAAATCTCACATGCATTGACCAGGAATCGAACCCGGACCGCCCTGGTGAGAGACGGAAACAACAACGTTCACAGAAGACCTGATAGTATCACACAACCTGACTCCAACCCAAGTATGCGAGAAATTCCAGTAAGAGCGGGCACAGAAAGCAGCAGAAATCGACCTCGCCTTCTTCCGCACACAAGCCATGAAAGAGGAGGAATTGAAAACAGCCGGTTATGAACTCCGCCACCTCTACACCAGAAGGGCGATACATGGATTCCACCACCGAATCTGCAACAGTATCAACTGTTCGAATGTAATCAAAGAACTCTGCCAATCACACATTATGCAAAGGACGAATGAAACTGGTCCATCATCAAGATTATTTTTGTACACATTGTGTTTAATTCAATAAATATATAAATGTATAGGAGCCTATCTTTTCCATAAATGAAAATAGGCTAAAAATGTGGATGGTTCCAAGAATGTAATAAAGATCTTCCAGAAATCGGTATTCCCGAAGACAAAATTCTGAACAAGAATGAATTTAGACAAAGTATCAAAGACTGCCGAGGTTTTAAGGTAGGGGCAGAAACCACAAAACTGAGTGAAGGTTGGAAGAAGACACTGAGTGATGGGCTCAAGAGATGCTGGCAGGACATCAGAACTGGCAGATGAAGAAGAGCAATGCACATAACATGTTGTTCTTGTTGATTCTTTTAGGGCCTTTGCAACGTCGTGGTCACCTAGCCCCGTGTATTTGGGTGTATGCAGAAATTGTCTGATAACCTCTGCACTGTGATGTCTGTACAAGTAACACACAGAAAATTATATTGATTGTTAACTAGCAGTGTATAGTGGCTCAATTGGAAAGTATAACAATAACAATAATTATACTGTTGGTTGGTTCCTCAGTTTAGGGGCTGCGACAACGTGGTCATGTAGCTCCGTGTGTAGAATCTGTCTGATAACCGGTGTTAATTGTGATGACTGTATTAGTGTGTGTTGTCAGTGATTCAGGTAAGGACTGTAGACGATGAATTTCAAGTAGTTCCTACTTTCGCTACCAAATGCTACCATCCACAACACCTAGCTGTGCACGTGGCTACTAGATGACATCGCAACCAGTACCTGGCGACGAACGTTGGAACTTAGGAGCATTAATCAAATCTAACCTACAAATTTTGCTTCACACATTTTAAGTTAGTGGAAGGCTCTTTTGCATGCTTAAAGCTATGACATGGGACCGCCGACTTTACTTCCCCTCCAAAGGAAGGCATACTGAGGGATTGTTAACGCTCTTTAAAAAATCTGCCGACTTCGGCCGGGTTTGACCCCGAGATCTTTGGCATAGAAGCTCAGCAAGCTACCAACTACGCCACTGTAATACTGTAATAGTAATTAAATAATAATAATAATAATAATAATTACGGAAGAAATGTGCCGTGGACTGGGTATGTCGTCACATATTATTCGATAAGGGCAAGAGTGCTAACTACGCCACACGCGATCCACGTCACTGGTGACGCGTGTGATCACTAGTTTAATTATTGAAACTATGTTGTGACTAAATCAACTAATTTTGTGAATATTTCCGGGTTTAAATATTGTCACCCATCACAGGATACGTTTAAATCCAAGAAATTATGGAGGATGGGGCTCAGAGGGCTTTAATTTTTGTAAATGGTGCCTAAAGTTTCGACATCATTTTGGATCTTATTTAAAAGAATAAAAGTGTTCATGCTCTCAATTTATAGGTCCACACAACTAGTTGTATTGTATCCCACATCTGTAAGGTAGAATGTGTGCCAGACTAAATACAATTGGAGATGAACAAGAAACTAAACTAGAATTGAAGCTTTCTCTGTGATTTCCTGGAGCCTTCAGGGTGTGTGCTTTGTGCTAGCTGGATGGAGCAAGGTTGCCCGAGTTCATACAGCAAGGCCGTCCATTCTCCGACTCCGCCTTTCACAGTGTCACATATGTGTGTGTGGTTATGTTTAAACTGGAAACTGACAAACTCGGTACTCTTCTGACTCCAATTTACATGCAGACTGAATGACAAAGTTAAAGGCTAACTACACAACTAGTTGTAATAACTGATAACAAACCCTCTTTTCTAGTTAACATTACCCTTTAAATCAACAGGTGACCTTCTCCGTCTTCCTAATATATACTGTAAGTTTTATATTGACTTCTCTATTTTAGTTCTCTGAAGGAAATTGAAATTCCAGGTATGTTTCCCCGTCAAAACTAGTCTTTATTCATTTATTTATGTATTTATGTATTTATTTATTATTTATTTATTTATTTATAATCGCTTAACTTCCCAGCTTGGTTTCACCCACGGGCTTTGCGAGGGATCATTCCCCTACCGTCATAAAGACGGCGTCTGGGACCTGAATAAACTTTGTCAGCAGATATAACTGGGGATTGTGGCAGGCCAAGCTCCCATGCGACTGCTAATTTGGGAATGATAACAGAAGTTTGAAAACTAATTCAAATTGTCCCGTCTAGTCAATTAGTGTTAGTTTTCAAACGGTATTGTAACTATATTCGGAACAATCAATAATTATAAAAAAAACAATATGGTCTTTTTTAAAGCGTATCTAATTATAGAAGGGTCAGGGAAGGGATTTTGGAAGGAAGTCGGCCGTGGACCTGTTGAAAGGTGGTGAAAATGGGAAACCACGAAGATCATTTTCAGGACGGCCGAGGTGGGATTCAAACCCACGCTCTCCCGATGCCAGTGAGGCACGGGCTAGCGCGTTAGCTCTCTCAACCACCGTGGCCAGTATTATGTATAATTAGGTGTTTTGACGATAAGTGCGGGGTTTTCTATTGGTTAGTAAAATTGTAATGTTATTACTGTAGAGGGAAAACTGAGTCCAGCAAAGATCATCACAAAATTGTTAAGTAGCCTGCCGCGCGAAATTGGTATATTTCTATTAAATGGTCCCAAGGGCGCAGAGCACGTCATAGGCAAATGTAGAAACTACCCAGAGTGGTTCTTATACAAATAGGCCTAATCATTAACAGCACGTTTGAAGAAATGAAATGGACTGCTCGTCTGTTGACAGTCACTGTTGTTGATTCAATATGGGCTTTGCGACTTCATGGTCATGTAGCCCCATGAGTGTGGATCTGATAACCTGTGTCTTTGTGATAGCTGCAGTAGCGTATATATTTGTTATTAATGCCAGTATGTTGAAGGAGGTGCCCGTGGCACCATCACGTCATTTTCCTGGAGAAGAAGTGGGAATCAAACCCATTCCTTCTGAATTATTCCTCACCAAGCTGAGTGAACCCCGTTCCGGCCCTCGGACCAGTCACTGCATAATAACGTGAATCCCCCCCCCCCCCATATGGTTGGCGGTTGGTTCCTCAGTTTAGGGTCAGGGGGTGTCAACCAAATAGGGGTCATTTGGCACCATCGGTGTAGTAGCGCGGCCAGTCGTATGGAGCGCTGTATATCGTCTTGCCAACATATGCATGATACACGTTGTAATTAAATTGCAAACATATCCCTATATTTAGTCAATAAATATACACATAATTCCTAATTGACATTTCCTTGCAATTATCTTGCTCACAGACGATAATTACGGCACTTATCATTAAATAAACATTATTTCTACTGGGTTGGCGGCACTGACCATACCATGGCCGCGCTGTTTATGTGTTGTATGTAATAATATTGGCCGTATATAAATAAGCTAATGTTGTGTTCTTTCTCATCTTTCTTACATCAAATCTTCTTCGTGGTAATGTGAAGTGAACAGTTCTTCTTCTGCTACGACAAGTAAGTACGCTTATTTTAAGAAGTTAAGTTAAAACGTGTTTCTGTATTGCGTGTGAAAAATATAGTTTTGAACTGATATTAGAAGCAGTGTACAGGTGACATTCTACTTGACATATCAATTAACTTTCATTATTATTTATCCCATAGGTAGGCCTACCAATTCTGTGAACAAATCCTAAATTGCTGTTCTCGAAATAGCAGAGGAATGTGGCAATTACTCTCCTGAGAAATGACCAGGTAAGAAGTCTATGTTTGGGTTGCATCAATCAATTCAAGTGCAATAACTCCTACTGCAGATGGCAATCTGCAACATATTGTAGATTTTACATGAGGCTAAGAACTCAGGAATTCACTGCTGTTGAGTACGGTATGGAAAATGGCAAAACAAGATAATTTGAGCTAGCCTGTACCATTTCACCCCAATAACTTAAGTTGAAACAGTGTTGCATGCCTTGCTTCTCTTGATGTTATTGATTTCAAAACCTAATGTCCTCCTCTTTTGAACACAGTGACATGAAACAAGTAAACTGCTTGCATTTTTTTTAGACAAAACAGTTTAACAAGGAGTGCACAAAATATATACAGTAGGCCTATATTTATTTTAAAAACTTGCTAGTTTATAATTGGATTTATAACAAAGTGGAGAAACAACTGGTGATTCACAATAGCTGTACGTATGCTCTGTGGAATGCTGAAATTTATCACAAGTTGGCAAAAGCCATGGACCTATGAATACCAGTGTACCATTGAATATATTATCGACAAGCATTTTATGCTTACGTGGTTGCTACCTTCCACGTGTACCTGCATGCATCCTTCAGTGTGGCTTTTCAAATTGTTACAAATTCTACAGTTCCTGTCCAAAGATGAATCCACCACCCAAATAGACCTACTGTTAAAGCCAGCTTCTGGACACAGAGACACCCGTCCAGAAATGTAAACCTTACCGATAACATAGGTCGTCCTGCAGGCAATATTAAAAGTGAAGTAACAATACTCTTGCTACAAAAATTGCAGTATCGTGTGGAAATATACCGGTATAACACTAACATATTTTTTAACTCTTCATTTGCAAATTTTCTTTGCCTGTGTGACTCTCCCACTGTGCGTGATAAAAACCAGGGGAGCATATATGGCTAACGCGGTCCTACCTAGTAATTATATTAATAGTGAATGAGACGAGAACCTGCCTCTATGAAACTCACAACTTTGTTAATACGGATAATACATGATTTTCATACCTTATATTCATAATCTAGGGGACAATACCAATTGAAATTGCTGTCCATTATCACTAGTGCGCTGGAACTTGCTGAACGGAACTTGTAGCTCACCCTTTAGGGTGTCCGCTGGAAGCAGCTACAGACTCAGGCGAGCCGAACATGTCCTCGGACACTCCCGGCACTAAAAGCCATACGATAAATAAATAAGTGTGCTGGAAATTTGTGCTTTTGTTTCTTGTCCATTGAACGATGGCAGCCATGTTCCTCAAGCGCATGAGGGCTCTTCAACTGTTACCTAGGTGCATACATTGACGTCACGTTCGTGTTGCCAACATGAAAGATAGGCCTACAAAATACACCTGTCATGAGGTCGGTCATATGATTGACTAATTCCACTGTGTGTGACAAAAGCGAGGGGTGCATATATGGCTAATGCGGCCTGCGCTACCTAGTAATTATCGGTCCCGGCAAAACCCATTGGTCTAGAAAAGATTAACAAAAAATAGAAAAGATTTTCCGTGACAGAAACCGGGGTTGCATAAATGGCTAACGCAGTCCATGCTATCTAGTAATTATTGGTACCATATACGTGGGGTTGGCAATACTGTACTTGTGCATAATTCACGCGGATAATGGCCGACACAGATGGAATATATATAAGTTATGATCTAAAAAGAGAAAGGTGGGTGGGTTATAGACTGCGGAGGATATTAGCCAAAATAACTACCTTCTGTAATGATACAAATTGAATCTGGAAATGATGTACGGTAACTTAGTTTACTCCTCCGCTATCTATAACCCACCGTACCCTTTATTAGATCACGACTTATATAGTAAAATTCCAGCTGTGTCGACCATTATAGCCTACGCGTGAATTATGGACAAATACAGTATTAGAATGCGTATATATTTACCATTTTAAGCCTCCGTGGCTCAGGCGGCAGCACGTCGGCCTCTCACCGCTGGGCCCGTGGTTCAAATCCCGGTCACTCCATGTGAGATTTGTGCTGGACAAAACGGAGGCAGACAGGTTTTTCTCCGGGTACTCCGGTTTTCCCTGTCAATTTCATTCCAGCAACACTCTCCACTATCATTTCATTTCATCTGTCATTCATGTAATCATTGCCCCAGAGGAGTGCGTCAGGCCTCGGCAGCCGGCACAGTTCATATCCTCGCCGCTAGATTGGGGGCTTCATTCATTCCATTCCTGACCCGGTCGGAGACTGGAAGCAGGCTGTGGATTTTCATATATTTACCATTTTATTGTGATAATAGTTAACCATATTGGCTGGTGATACATTTGATGAACCACCGCCTTGTCAATACTATGATGTAATATTTATTAAACGATGTAGGCTACATGTTTTGGCATTACATTGATACCGGTACTGTACCTTCTTCAGCATCAGCGTAAATGGATTATGGACTAGGTTACCAAGTGTTAAGAGAAATTGATATCCATAAAATAATTTAATTAAAAGTTCCTTATTGGTTCGTATTTTGGGTGTTAGCAAATTATTCAAGACTGCATCAGCGATATACCATAGTATTTGAGTGTAAAATACTTAGAAGTTGTTGCATTTAGACTGTGTCATTGGAGTTGCGATGGACTGTGGTGATTTTGTTAACATCGATAGAAGAATTGAGATTTCTATGTTCGATATCTGCCATTGCCAAACCATTATTTGCTGGCTTATTCTCATTGTAGTTGTTCAAATAGCTCCAAAAGAAATATTTATTTACTCCACAAAGCTCTTAACTTAATATGTAGGCTTATATCATTTTGTGTAGATTAATGAACCATTCCTTGTATAAAAGTTTCAATCGTATTAATGGTATGCTCTCTTGTGTCCAGCAGGTTTCATCTGCATCGGAGTTGAAAAATGAAATTGTTCCAACGATAATTGTATCTGGATCACCTATTGCTGGTGGTATTACAATGTATAACATGGTTGCGAGACCAGTATCTATGAACTTATGTTATGTGCACTTACAAATGCACATATTGGTTGTAGCATTAAGATATAACTAGAAAACTTTTGTGTGTTTTATTTTTGAGATACTCGTATTCAATTCCACAACGTTCTGATCACAGTACAATGTCCATATGCTACAACCTACATGTGCATTTGTAAGTAGTACATATAACATGATAAGTAACTAGATAACCTAATGGTCACAACCACGTTATACATAGTAATACAACCAGCAACAGGTGATTCTCAAGATACAATAAACGTTGGAAAATTTTCATTTTTCAACTCCGACGCAGAAGAAATCTGCCGGACACGAGAGCATTAATTCGATTGAAACTTTATACAAGGAATCATTCCTAAAACTACACGAAATGATCAACATGTCAAGACTTTGTGCAGAATATAAATATTTGTTTTGAAGCTATTCGAACAACTACAACGAGAATAAGCCAGCAAATAATAGTTTAGCAATGGCAGATATTGAACGTAGAAATCCCAATCCCTCTATCATGTTAACGATTTCACCACAGTCCATCACAACTCCAATGACAGTCTAGATGCAACAACTTGTAAGTATTTGCCTCGACCAAATATTACTAACTTAGATAGTGCAGCCTATGCAACCCAAGTTCTTGTCACACACAGTGCGAATAGTCACACATCAATAAATCTTTCTCTAGACCAATGGGTTTGACCTGGAACAATAACTAATTAATATGTAGCGTGATAGCCAGGTATGCAACCCTGAATTTTGTCACGCAAAGTGGGGATAGTCAGGCATCTGTATTAACCAAGTTGTAGGGGACAAATGAAGGCTCTCGTCTCAATTAGTTTTAATAAACAGAATTTTCTCTTCGAATAACATTCCAAATAATAGGCATAATACAGATGAATTTCGTCCGCTTCACTGAGAAACATGATGTTTTAGGCCTAGATGATGAATATTTGTTGCCTAGGTAACCGTATAGGAGGTCTAGATAACAAACTCTTATTGGCATGGTAACTAACAGTATGAAATTTATCTCTAATCTATCTATCTATATATATAAAGCTTTGTCTGTCTGTCTGTCTGTCTGTCTGTTATGTATACAAATCTACACCGTTTCACCGATCTGAACCAAAATTTGTATACTTACCCTTCGGAACCCTGCGGGTAACCCTGTCAACATTAAATTTCGGACAGACCACCCCATGCCCTGCATTTAGGCCCTTTTGCAAAAATCTACACCGTTTCACCGATCTGAACCAAAAGTTGTATATTTAACCTTTGGAACCCTGCGAGTAACACTGTCGACTTGAAATTTCGGACAGACCACCCCATTCCCTGCATTTAGGCCCTTTGGTCCAAATCCACACCGTTTCACCGATCTCAACCAAAATTTGTATATTTACCCTTTGGAACCCTGCGAGTAACACTGACCACTTAAAATTTCGGACAGACCACCCCATTCCCTGCATTTAGGCCCTTTGGTCCAAATCTACACCGTTTCACCGATCAGAACCAAAATTCGTATTCTTACCCTTTGGTGCCCTGCGAGTAACACTGTCTGCTTGAAATTGCGGACAGACCACTCCATTCCCTGCATTTAGGCCCTTTGGCCCAAATCTACACCGTTTCACCGATCTCAACCAAAATTTGTATATTTACCCTATGGAACACTGCAACTAACACTGCCTGCTTGAAATTTCGGACAGACCACGCCATTCCCTGCATTTAGGCCCTTTTTGCACAAATCTACACCGTTTCACAGATCTGAACCAAAATGTGTATACTTACCCTTTGGAACCCTGCGAGTAACACTGTCTGCTTGAAATTGCGGACAGACCACTCCATTCCACGCATTTAGGCCCTTTGGCACAAATCTACATCGTTTCACCGATTTCAACCAAAATTTGTATATTTACCCTATGGAACACTGCGACTAACACTTGAAATTGCGGAGAGGCTACTCCATCCCCTGCATTTAGGCCCTTTGGCACAAATCTACACCGTTTCACCGATCTAAACCAAACTTTGTATACTTACCCTTTGGAACCCTGCGAGTAACACTGTCCACTTAGAATTTCGGACAGACCACCCCATTCCCTGCATTTAGGCACTTTGGCACAAATCTACACCGTTTCACCGATCAGAACCAATATTCGGAAACATAACCTTTGGTACCCAGCGAGTAACACTGTCTGCTTGAAATTGCGGACAGACCACTCCATTCCCTGCATTTAGGCCCTTTGTCCAAAATCTACACCGTTTCACCGATCTCAACCAAAATTTGTATATTTACTCTTTGGAACACTGCGACTAACACTGTCTGCTTGAAATTGCGGCGAGGCCACTCCATCCCTTGCATTTAGGCTGTTTGGCACAAATCTACACCGTTTCACCGATCTGACCCCAATTTTATATACTTACCCGTAGAACCCGACAAGTAACACTGTTCACTTTAAATTTCGGACAGACCACACTATTCCCTGCTTTTTGGCCCTTTGGCAGAAAACTACACCGTTTCACCGATCTCAACCAGATTTTACATAATTACCCTTTGGAACTCGACGAGTAACATTGTCCACTCGAAATTTCGGACAGACCACTCCATTCCACGCATTTAGGCCCTTTGGCACAAATCTACATCGTTCACCGATCGAAAACAAAATGTGTATACTTACCCTTTGGAACCCGATGAGTAACACTGTCCACTTAAAAATTTGGACAGGCCATTCATTCCCTGCATTTTGGCCCTTGACACAAAACTACACCGTTTCACCGATCTCAACCAGATTTTACATAATTACCGTTTGGAACTCGACGAGTAACACTGTCCACTCGAAATTTCGGACAGACCACTCCATTTCCCGCATTAAGGCCCTTTGGTACAAATCTACATCGTTCACCGATCGAAAACAAAGTGTGTATACTTACCCTTTGGAACCCGATGCGTAACACTGTCCACTTGAAATTTCTGACATACCACTCCATTCCCTGCATGTAGCTCAGGAATTCCTCGGGGTTGCCAGCTTCCTAACTCACCAGTCATGAGCCCTTGAGGGCGTACCAGAAGTGGTGGGTCTACACACACCCTGCCTCTTTGAGGGCCATGAGCAGAAGACAGGAGATATTATGAAAAGGAAAAGAAGGCAGACCCCTCGAAGAATGAGGGTATCAGGAAAGATGAGACAAAGCCAATTAAGGCGGGAAATTGAAAGACTCCCTAGCCCTCGGATATCCTAATACAGTCTGGGTCGGAAGAGAACAAGAGTTGACCAAGGGAGGCCGACAGGAAAGAGAACTGAAATGAGCCCGGCACCAGGAAGTGGAAGCGATGCCAGACTCAGCTGGGGTTCCGTGGTCACCAACCCACGTCCCACAAGTTGTGAGACCCTGGGGGGTGGGGTCAGTTGTGAGAATAGCTTGCTGATTCATCGCGAGGTGACTTGAGAGTTACTTTCCAGAGCCCGCAGTGTTATCTCCTGCTGTCCATGCTGATGCCAGCACAGGGCCGTTGCGAAACAGTGAGTGATTCCCGGTCAATCTGTATAGGGCGGGGAACCCCGAACGTGTGTCACCATATTTCGTCATCACCTGCGATCATCTCAGGTTAGTGCAGCTTGGACCTATATTCTTTGTCTTTGCCGAGCAGTACGCTCTTTCACTAGACGCATCCAGTACAGGCCTAAGCCAGAAAATAAGGTTGAGACTTTGGAAGACATCGAAGCTAGACACCTGAATTACCTATATCAGTTTTAAAATAACACCATGTTCGTTTAGTAGTCATTTTTTCATTACCTTATTATTATCATCATAAGTGCAAATGACCTAGATGTTACGCGCATCATACCAATAATCACCGCCGCATAAAGTCTTTCTCGACTGTGATTTTTAAAATATTTATTTTTGGTTGGTTGGTTCTTAAGTTTAGGGGCTGCGACAACGCGGTCATGTAGCCCCGTGTACTTTGGGTGTGTGTAGAATCTGTCTGATAACCGGTGTTAATTGTGATGACTGTATTAGTGTGTGTTATCTGTTTTTTAATTTAAGTACAAACTGCAACTTAGAATTCTTCAAATAGTTCGTACTTTTGCCGCCAAGCGCCACCGTCAACGACTACTAGGCCAAGTTCGGAACTTAGCTACTAGACGCCACTGCAGTCGGCTCTTGGCAACGGACGTAGGCATCTATGAGCGTTGTTTACCTATCAAATTTAGCTTCACACAGGTGTAATTAGTGGAAGGTTCTTTAACATGCCATAAATCTGACATGGGACCGCCGCTTTACATCCCTTCCGAAGAAAGGCATACTGACTGATTTTTAACGCTCTTAATATATCCGACGGCTTCGGCCGGGTTTGAACCCGCTATCTTGGGCATAGAAGCTCAGCATGCTACCAAATACGCCACCGAAGCCGCCATATAGTTATTTTTATAACAGTACGTTGTGTACATTATACGTTGAAGTGTCAATTCAATACCGGTAGTAGATTCCCTTATCATCCTCATCATAAGAGCAAATGACCTACAGTAGATGTTACACCCATTACACCATTAATCACCACACACAATAAGTCTTCCTCGCCTGTGAATTTTGAAATATGTATTTCTATTACGGTAGTTTGTAAGTTTGACGTGTCAATTCAACAGTAGTTTTTATTATCATCCTTATCAAAAGGGCAAATGACCTAGATATTACTCCCTCATTGTCTTTGGGGGCAAATGACTTAGATTTTAAGTCCATTATATTTCTAAGGAGACCTTAAAACATTATCATCATTCCACCGGGCGAAGCCGGGTACTACTGCTAGTGAATTATAAGTATGGTTGGTTGGTTCTTAAGTTTAGAGGCTGCGACAACGCAGTCATGTAGCCCCGTGTACTTTGGGTGTGTGTAGAATCTGTCTGATAAGCGGTGTTAATTGTGATGACTGTATTAGTGTGTGTTATCTTTTTTTTTTTAATTTAAGTACAGACTGCAACTTAGAATTTTTCAAATAGTTCCTACTTTTGCCGCCAAGCGCCACCGTCAACGACTACTAGGCCAAGTTCAGAACTTAGCTACTAGACGCCACCGCAGTCTGCTCTTGTCAACGAACGTAGAAACCTAAGAGCGTTGTTTACATTCTTAACCTATCCAATTTAGCTTCGCACAGGTGCAATTAGTGGAAGGTTCTTTAACATGCCATAAATCTATGACATGGGACCGCCGGCTTTACTTCCCCTCCGAAGGAAGGCATACTGAGGGATTTTTAACGCTCTTAAAAAGTATAGAGTATAAATAAGTACGTTATAAATCCTACACGAAAAAGTAATTAACGAATCAAATCAAACAATTATAACTCATAAAAACAACAGATTATGAAACGCAGCAAGGTGAGTGTGCACTGGAGGCAACCAAACAAGCGGCTGATCGGCGACAAGTAATTTAATTCTGGTCTGAGGGTTGGAACGACTCACAATCAGCTTCGTGAGCCAGAACTGAGAAGAGGTAGGTTCGATTCTCACCTCGGCCATCCAAGAAGTGGTTTTCTAAGGTTTCCCCACTTCCACTCCAGGCTAATGCTGGGATTGATCCTAACTTAAGACTACGGCTGCCTCCTTTCCAGTCGTCACCTGAATTACAAAAAGTAGGCTATACTGCTCGGGTCCAAGCTCTGTGAACTTGCGGGGTGAGGGGAAAGAGCAAGAAAGGGTCAGGCGAGAAGAGAAGGGTCTGTCAACAGCCCGCCGTGATATCTGTTATTCCTTTCTATTCCAATAATGCTTACATACGGCCGTTGCTCAAACCACTGTGGTGTTACGAATGAGTGAGTGAGTCACCGACCAATTTATTTGGTTCTGTACTATGCACGGACCGAGGAACCTCATCACTCGTAAACATCACTTCTCATAGTCTGCGATGCACATTCCTCTCAGGTTCACGCAGCTTAGACCCGAGCAGTACACACTACTACAGATACTACAATAACACAGATTATCATACAAATCCTACACACTTCCAAACACACGGGGCTAAATGAATGTTATCAAAAGCCCTAAATGAATTTTAAATATCAACAACACAATGATTCTACAATAAGAGATTCTTTTAAAATGTAGTTATAGTATATGCAACCATACACATATCAGCAAATTCAAGTTCTCCATTTGAAGCATTACATATTTTATTAAGTTTACTGTTTCAACATACAAACTTGCATGTGTTGTAGGAATTTGCTGTTCATCAGTGTTAGCCATGGCATAAAGGAGGGAAGAGGTTCATTATCCTGTGCTCTAGCCCACTGTTATGCCTTGGCAAGAAAGAAGAAAGGAACATGCCTCAACACGTACTTTTAGGAGGACCAGATTTGATTACTGTATTTTTCCTAAGTGTGATCTTGACTCTCGCTGTTATTTTTCTTCGTTGACAACTTTTTAAATAAAACATGATAATTTCCTGCAGTATTGAGTGTTTTTCTTGTTTTTCATTGAAAGTCCTATTTCTCCTTTCCCCTTCACAGCATGTCATAGAATTTACTGTATTAGTGTGCGATGATTTTTTTGATGTACTTACTGTATTTCACCCTGCAAAAATTGGTGAACTGGATATATTTTAAAGGGAATATGAAATGAACTACTGTATAAAAATTTTGTAATATCCAATTATTTTTCTGAAATTTCAGTCTCCTAATGAATTTGGCACTAATTGCACCAACAATTTTAGTGTGATCTGGTTACACCACCTGTTTCCTTAGCATGCTCTCTTAACATTTTACTGTTATTGCTAACAGTATCAAGCATTTTAAGATATGAATATTCTCCCTTCCCAGTACTTTTTTCCTTTGCAGTTTATTCTAATAACTAATTGGTTATAGGCCCAATTGGGCCTACTGTGGTTAATTGGAAGGTACCATTTTTTTAAGGTGAGTAATAATATGCTGCAGGCCTTTTAGTAGCCTAATTCTTGTCACCAATGCAATATGCTCCAATTACAACTGAAAGAAATGTAAACATGTAAATTATTGATGATGTCATGTCCTAAAGTAGGGGCAGATGAGCTCGTAGTTCCGGCCATTAAAACAACAATAACTAACATGTCCTAAATGCTGTGATTGTTCATTTCAGAGTTCTGGAATTCACAATTTCCCACTTTGGTATTATTTAAAAAAAAAAGAAATCTGTTATTGTTATTTTGAATGTGATTTATTTCGTGTAGATCATATGATTATCTCCACACTTAAAAACGTGCTATAAGTATCGGGAAGATTGTGATTTTCGGAACATCGTATTTCATAAACAGCATAGTTTATCTGAAGTACTTATTACACCTCGTGGTGTAGCGGCTAGCGTTCTTGTCAGTCGCCCCAGAGGTCAGGGTTCAATTCTTGAGTCTGCCAAGAAATACAATTCTGATGAGAAAGCTGGGACGGGTACACTCACCCTCATCAAGTAAAACTAAGAAGAAGTGGGTTCGATTCCTACCTCAGCCATCCTGGAAGTGTATTTTCGTGCTTTCCCCACTTCTACTCCAGGAAATTAAGGCCACGGCTGCCTCCTTCTCAATCCCATCGTCAATTTACAAATGCACACATTAGTACGCCCATCACAATAACACTGGTTATCACACAAATTCCACAACATTCAAAAATACAGGGGGCTATATGACCGCGATGTTGTAGACCCTAAAATAAGCAACAACTAACCTACCTTAGGTACCAAATTTAAGCAGTTTGTGAAATATTCACGGAAACGGGTGTAAAAGATGGCTGAACAGGAGAAATGGGCTTTTGTTGCTTCCTTTCTTTTTTCATTTTCATAGAAATGTGTAAGTGCAATGCAGATAAGGCTAACGTGATACTCACTAGCAGTCAGAACTGTTTCCCTGCGGAAAGGCAAGGAGAGAATTGCTCACTATGCAAGTAGGTTAATAATCTCAGCTTACGCGCTAATTGCAAAGCTTGAGGCGCCTGCTCGCAATAATTGGACGAGTTAGCAGAGAAAGTAAGACCCTTTGTTGCTCATCAACAAGTCGTTCTTAATTGATCGACTTCTCATTTCCCAGCAATCTCGAATCTCGCTGCCACTTCTCTCCTCATCTCCCCAGTTTCACCCAAAACTTACTTTGTGTTACATCATTTATATGCTAGGAGCATCGTGATTATCAGTCCCTTATACTTACTGTACAAATTTAACATGTCTATATAACCAGTGTTGGCAAGAAATTAAGTTTCGGCAAAGAAAACTATAATCATTTCATAATATCAGTTATCCCACTTCTAAATCAAGAAGTCACTTGCTGTAGAGGTTTCACCACCTCATGGTGTAGCGACTAGCCCCGGATATCCGGGCTCGATTCTCGGATCTGCCAATATATTTAATTCTGGTGAGAGGGGTGATTCCAGGTATACATAGCCTCGTGAGGCGAAACTCGGCCATCCTAGAAGTAATTGTCCGTGGTTTCCGTTTTTTTACTCCAAGTAAATGCCGGGATAGTTTTCAACCTAAGGCCACGGCCACCTCCATCCCAATCCTCGCCTCAATTACAAGTATACACACTAATACAGATACCACCATAACACAGGTTATCAGACAAATTATATTTTATTACTGTATGTATGTATACACACCCAACCACACGAAGCTAAAATGAAACAACAACAACAACAACAGCTGTAGAAGTTCGTGGCTATTGGAGTGAGTTATTAAAGGAGAAGAAGAAGAAGAAGATGAAGATATTCTTTTATTTCAACAATGCGTCTAAAGAATAATCTCCCCAGAATTGTTTAGGCAAAAGTTTTAAGATTTCCTAAATATTAATAACATAATTACAAATTGCGTAATGTATGCCAAATTCTGGGAACTACAAGAGGGAATTTCAAACTGAAAGAAAAGTTAGAGCCTTGGGGAATAAATCCTTCTTTGTTTCTTTTGCCATTTTTAGCCTACTTTCAATTTTGCAAAAAATGAAAGTAGACTTATGCGATCAGGGCCAAAAAATTGTATGCCTGCTGTGTGTGAGTGTGTGTGAGTGTGTGTGCGTACTCTGTATGTCTGCCCCTCAATCAATTCAAACACGGTGAACCCGAATTGAAAGAAATTTGGTACAGTGCTAGCACTAGCAAAGGGCACCTCAGTGTCATGTTTTATAACGCCACCATCTTTACCAAAACTGAATGGCGGCCACTCAAACGTTCAAAACGTAAAATCAAATTGTGACTAAACTAATCATCCGATCTCTACTAAATTTGGTAACAACATACCTTCATATAGGACGCGTCTTGCGCCAAAACTAAAAGTTCATCAGCCTGCCATTTCAAGATGGCAGCCGTGTGAATTATGCAAGCATTATAATTAATAACGTTAAACCCATTAGTTCCGATTATCAAACCGAGAATGGTTTAAACTATCCTAAAGGACGTGGCCCGTTTGATATTTTAAGTTCATATTATAATATCAAATGGTAGCAGTGGCTTTAAAAAGCCGAGCCGTCTCGGTTACAAGACAAGATGGCAACTGATATCTTGTGCCTGACCTATAATTCACTAGGTTTAGTATTGCATGCAATATGGTCTACTGATAGAAATAATATAACCCTTGTATTAAATGCTTTATACATACAAATTAAAAAATATACTCCACTGAAGAAATCATTTAGTCCAAATCATTATTTGCTCAGACGTTGAATGTAAGTCAATTGATAATGGTGAATTTCGGTGGACATGTTTGACTGTGGGGTTAAAGCGTTAGTCTTTTACCCGTTTGATATGGGTTCAAAACCTATCAGAGTTGTTTCTTTTCGCTTGATTTTTTTTAAATATTTATTGTTTTGTAATTACTCAGACGTTATAAAATTAAGTGTTATATTGTGCATATTACAATGGAAAATATATATTTAACTAAAACAGTATTCGGCATCGGATCAGCACGAGACATCTATCAGCAACCAGATGACTTATCATGGCCAACTGGTTGCGAGTTGCGCACCAGCCTTCACTTTGGAACAGCTTTAATTGAAACGTTTCCTTTTATGACCGCTAGAATGCACTCACCCTATTAGGATAATCTTATGTGAAACTTTTCCACCAGATGTCATGACTGGTCTATGTGGGACTCCATTGGTTAGCCTACCGTTGGCATTCTATACGCATCGAATTTGAAGAATGACAAGTTGATAATACGATACATTTTTATTTTAAAGCATATGTAACAGCCTATTGTATGTTATTTTGAACTAAAGAACAAAACGATCTCACATAGTACCTGTACTCTAGCTGTTGGTGCTAGTTAAGGACATTAATTAATTAATACTTTTATTGCAGCCAAATAGCAATCGAAAATAAAGAATGAACATGTACACTAAAATTGCGCTCTGGGGATTTGAATTTCATAGTCATTGATTGATTGATTGATTGATTGTTTTCTTTTACTACAGAGCTCTAAGTGGTAGCGTTCATATGCTTGTCCACATAGTTGGTAAACACACGTCACTGTAGGGTCATGGAAAGATTTGTTAATGCAATTAGAGTGGTGAAAACCATGGACAGCCAGACGTGTAAACACATGCCTCAACTCAAAGTTGGATGTTGCCCACGTCCGGTCGATCATGTCTCCAGTTCCATAAAATTCTTGAGGTATGTCTCCTCTTTCTTTCTTTCTTCCGTCAATGATGGTAGTAGTTTTTCCAGGTTCTGGTGTTTGGTAGAGGTAAAATAGTTCCTAAGGTCTTCAACCAAGAAATGATTCTATTATACTCCTTGATAAAGACAAAGAGTTATAACTATACTCATACATTTAGGAGAAAGTAGGCTATATGTTCTTTACTGAACATCTTGTTCGTATTTGTAGGCTGCAGGATTGATGTAATTCAGCGTTAACATAAGAAATATACAGAGCCAAGAATAATTTGTGGATTATTCAATAGTGAATCCAGCCTGAAAATTCATTGAAATTCGTCTCGAGCGTCATTAGTAATTGAGATGTCACCGTGTTTGCTCGACATTCAGAGTATTATTACAATAACAAGGTCGCGAACTGCATTGGCGTAGGCACCGCCAAACCGAAATAAAATTTGGCTGTGATTATACGATCATTGCATGGTCCTGTCTCACGCACTTACACACGCATAGAGAGAGAGAGAGAGAGAGAGAGAGATGGAAGGAGTGCGTGTACCTTGACATAGATCGTTAATGGTCACATTGAGCGTGATCGTACGAACAAACGTGTGAGCCATCACTAAAGAATGCGTCAACACTGGCAGGTTGTCTACCTTGCCCTCTTCTTGCCATGTACAGAGTCGGCTCAATGTAGTGGCTTCAGTCATCGTGCAATTGCAGTGTGTGCAAACTACAGTATTTATGATAATTCTTTAACAGTACTACTCATAAATAGATAGGAATGTATTTATTTATTTATTTAATCCAAAATATACCAACCGAAGTAGTTACGCACGTTAAGGCACAAGGCCATGAGGCATGTTTACTTCACACTCCGAAGATGGATGGGTTCAAACCCCTACATCATAAGCTCAGCTGCAAGTAGGTCTAGACGTGTGAAAGTAAAGGATTCATACCGGTTCTGTACTGTAGGTTAGTATTAGGCCTACTACTACCACTAAGAATTTGTTTATCCTGACGGATGTCAAGTATATACTGTAACAATCTTCGTTTCCCTTATATTAAAGGATTCTAAGAACTTATGCAAAACCGGTTCCATTCCTAGTTAGCCTACTGCTGTAGGATTCGGGCTGAAATGGTCCAGTGGGTCAGATTTCAAGTAAAAAAGAAGTTCCATGGCCTATGATCGCGGGGTTAAGAGCTATTGATATCGCGCCAGGAGATAGCAGTTGGGTTTGAACTCACTGCGTATCGCGCATTCCGAAACATTAAGTTGATCACTCACTCAGCACATTCCTTCCTTCATTGGCTGCATGTCGTCTGTTGCGATAACAACCATTGACATTCGGGAAGCCGATATATTTAGGTTTGGAATAGGCGGGCCACGTATGCGTACTGCACCCCGTCGCGTCGCAGCGTGTTGAACTACCATCTCCTGGTGCGATGACAATACTTAGAACTACAAACGGTCTTGCTTCTTTGTTGATAAGACTTGAAAATGACCACCGTCAAGACTCAAGCCCAAATCTCCTGAATGCAAAGTTTCCCGTTTACGCTACCATCGCAACGGCCCATGCCCGTAAGTCGTTCTACAGTGCTACCGTCATCTAAAACTTGGTAATGAGCAGGATTGTTGGTGACGTGCCAATCTGCACTGCAGGAGATTCGAGTTCAAGTCCCAGCGGCGGTCTTATTTGTCAAGTGGTACGGTACTAAACAATACTGTTCTGCGTTCAATCTTCAGTTCCCTTTTTAATCGAAGTATCACCCTACTGTCATATTCGCAGCTGCATACTCAATCTACGGGCTGTAGTATTACATAATTGTTGTAATGCGTCTAGATCCAGTTTTAGGCAAGGAAATGAAGTATCTAAACAATGTTAGTAAACCCGTAGTTGCCCACTGAAGGTCATATTCTCCTCACCTCACGACTTGCCAGAGGGAAGGAGAACGGAACTGAAGAATAGTATCGAGGTCAACTCTTACAACAGCATTTCCTCGGTGAATCAGGAGGACACTGGTAGGGCTAATCAATGATGATGATAATAATAATAATGCTATGGGGAAATCCTACAACCATCCGGATTAAATCGCGAAGCAAACTAAGAGAGAATCTCTAAATTACAAAAAGCTTCTAGAGTCGCCTCGAACAGGTGCAACAAAGAAAAGTTAATATCTAGGAACGCAAAGTTAAAACACTTAGATCCCTGCGCATCCACACGACTGTTATCCGCATCCGCCCCGCTCGTTTGTTACCCGAATCCACTGACAATACAATAGCATTTTTAATTTATTAGATAAAGCATAAAGTATTAAAGCAGTGGTTCCCAACCTTTGCCAGCCGACGCCCCCCTTTTCAGATACGGGTGGTCATCGCGCCCCCCTCCCCGCACCCCTTGCCCTCCACTTGTCACTTCTATAACCTCTTCGATAAGCTGACGCGGAGGATATAGATCTAATCTAATAACACTACATAATGGAATAATTATTTCTGATAAATTTATATGAAGTAGGTACGCGCTTTATATCTATTACATACTAACTTCATTTTAGCACAATACAAAGTACACACTTTTACAATAGATCTTTAAATTAGTCAACAAATGTCAGTGAGAGGGTTGACAGTGTTTTCTCTTGGTAAGATCCGGTATGTTTGGTTTGATATTTGACAGAGCATATCGGAGATCACTTGCAACATCAAGCCGACAGCGCTGCTCTGTTTTTATGACACTCAGCGTTGAAAATCCTGACTCACTTAAATATGTCGTTGAAAATGGGACAATGACACGCAATGCAACTTTGGCTATTTCAGGATAAACTGCAAGACAGATTACCCAAAAGTCACCTAGTCCTAATACAGTAGTTTGGAATAATCTCTCAGGCTTGATTTTGCTGCTTATAACACAGCAAATTCCTTATTTCACCTCCAACCTCGCGGCTCCGTGGAAGTTTGTGCCGATAGTTGCCAATTACCAGTGCTTTTGAACGATTGACTTGGCGCGACAATCACCTGGAGAGATTCGAAAAATGTTTATTATAAAAAATTGTAATATTGGAGTTTTAAAATTTTAATTCGAAAATCACTCCACGCCCCCCTTGATAAAGTCCCAAGCCCCTCTAGGGGGGCGCGCCCCCCAGGTTGGGAACCCCTGTATTAAAGCAACACATTTAATCATTTGAGGATAAATATGTCCTATGCTATGTATGTCATGTGCTATGTTTAAAATGAGTGATATACAGCCAGAATTGCAACCCTTTTCAGTTCGGAGTCTTAATTATGCTTAATGACATAATTTGAATGAGATTAGCTTCAGTCATCATCATACATTATTTGTCATGGAAGAAACGTAACGTAAAAAATATGATATGTCATAAACAACCGGGTCCTATTGATGATGTCCAACAAATACCGGCAAATTTTCTCCAAACATATCGGCAGCATATCTAACTATATCCGTGTGGCGAAAACATTTGCGGACATCCGCATCCGTGCAGGGCTCTAAGTATAACACGGTAATCGAACCTGAAGCATTATACGCATCAGAAACCCTGATCATTGGAGGCACATCATTAACTGAACACTTGGAGAAACAAGAAGGGAAAATACTTTGAACCAGTGTGCACAGAGGGAGTGTGTATCAAAAGTAGGTCTCACGAATTATACCAACGTTCCGAGAAAATTATAAACACTATTAGAAAAAGACGATTGAAGTATTGTGGATATATTCAAAGAATGGGCATGAGGGACTTACTAAAGGGATATTTATTCAAGCCTCCTCACTAAAGGTCAAGAATAACACCGAATAATCAAAATTGAAAATGGCCTCCAAGAATTCAACTAACAGACAAAATCATATGGGACAGGCATAGATTCAGAAAGTTATGAACAAAAATCACTTTGCTGCAAACCCCCGGATGAGAGCCACCACACTGCATGGACAGCAGAAAGGAAACAATATATATAGTGGAAGATATCAAATTCATATTCATCCGTTAAATATGTTCAATCGCGGTCCTTAGTTGGGCATTACGTTGTAAAATAATAATAATAATAATAACCATACTATCTATTCTCAATAATGTAGTAGTAGCAATCCGCATTTACCAACTCTAAGATTGCAAATGATGTACTTCTACTTTCATTCAAGGTCACTTAGATGAAACTGTGAGTACTGTTCTACGTAATCGACACCACGACCATACATTCACAAACCTTCCCCGGAGACAGGTATCATTTTAGGCAGCTGGTGCTGCTATATGAATTACCTTTTATGAAGGAAGATAACATATGCAGTGAATATTCATTATCCGCCGAGATTGCTTTAAATGAACTGTTAGGTTAGTTTATTTCTCCTATTTTGTTACAATACCATTTTAGTAAGAGTCTAGCGGGTAATTGTCGTGATTGTTGTTTTAGTTAAGTGCTTGGGACAACACAATCAGACTCATGTGTGGAATTTGATAACTTACGCTATTGAGGTGTGTTTGTTAGGTGACTGATCGGATCCTTATGAAGCACTGTGGTTAGAACCCCCTACCAAAAGAAAAACACAAGAAAGCACAATAATGAGGCGTACTAAGCGGACTGAAGAGTGAGGTAGCTTATTACTGCTTTTCTCACGGAGACAGTGCAGCAGAACGCATAGCTCTGCCAATAATGGCTTACCTTTGTAGTTTCCGTACGATGTCAGCAATAAATGGCACTAAGAGAATAACTGTGCCAATAGACACAGACAGGCCTGTACTGCAGTGTAGTTGTAATTGGAACTAGGTTGGCAAAGGAGGTGGCCGTGGTCTTGAGCAGGACATAACGAGCTGGAACAGTTGAGAGTAGATTTTGAGCCCACCTCTTCTCAAATGTTCCACGTGTGCCCCATTCTAAGGATTAAAGTCCTCCATGACAAAGCCGAAAATAGAACCCAAGCCTTCTGGATAAGGAGCTACTAGCTTACCACGCAAGATGGAGGGTGACAGGACACACATGACTCACGCACGGATGTGGATTAATGATTAAAGCAATTATTCTGCCCAGATAAAATGTGGAGGCAGAAGGACAACTGTCGCTGACAACAAATCATGAGAACTGGAAGTTGATACACTTCCTCACGTTCCTCTATCTCAAGTCAAGCAGTACGTGTGATAACTCATCTCAGCAACTACGCACGATCCTCAGGAGTCGTACGTGATATTAATTACATCAGAGTGTATCGCTGGGTTCACGTTCCGCAACTTCTGAAAATGCTTATCAGGGAACTCGTAGAAATGAAAATCCACAGCCTGCTTCCAGTCTCCGACCGGGTCAGGAATGGAATGAATGAAGCCCCCATCTAGCGGCGAGGATATGAACTGTGCCGGCTGCCGAGGCCTGACGCACTCCTCTGGGGCAATGGTTAAATGAATGACAAATGAAATGAAATGATAGTGGAGAGTGTTGCTGGAATGAAATGTTGACAGGGAAAACCGGAGTACCCGGAGAAAAACCTGTCTGCCTCCGTTTTGTCCAGCACAGATCTCACATGGAGTGACCGGGATTTGAACCACGGACCCAGCGGTGAGAGGCCGGCGTGCTGCCGCCTAAGCCACGGAGGCTATCAGGGAACTCATAGCTTATTAGTAAATGATAAGTCATTACACCGCTCATTGTTGCAGCAATTTCTACCAATTTGAATAAACATATCTACATCAAAGGTAGATTGAATTTTATATTATACAGGCTGTTTCAATTGTGGTAGCCTACATATTCGGTTGTTTGTTATTGTGTGCTGTTCCCTTGTCAAACAGGGAAACTGGCATCACGTACTCAAACAACACTGTGTCGCTACTTGAAGATGTTATTAGAGCTTGAGTTTAATAGTTCTACTTGGTTAATGCAATGTCGGATAATCGTAGCAGTGCCGTAGCCGCAGCAAGGCTGAATCCTGGTGATTTACATCTGGAGTGAAGTTGGTTTGATCTTCACAATGTGTTTACTGTAACAACACTACATCTACAGGATGGTCGTTTAACAATTTTGAGACATTGTGCTTTAAATTTCCTGAACTGTTACGGTACCTACAATCTATTTTGTAAATATTCGTAAATAGTTTTCTTATCTGTCTGTTTTCAATTTTGTTTACACGCTGTTCCCACATTTAGCCATTCGAAATAAATAAACTGTGTCGCTTCTGGTCCGCAATCATAGAATGTTGGTGTTCACTTGTCTGGTGATTCTACCCAACATGCTGCATGCTATTTTAGTACCGGAGAGACTCAGAATACAGTTCTCACGAGACATTATGTCTTGCAACTCCGGAACAACTTGTCTACGGAGGTTGTGACTCATATGATCTAACACTACATCATCTGATAATGAAGTACCATGATTTTGAAACATCCTCAATACACGGTGTTGAGAATTATGGTAGCACCTCTTCAGGGCGTTTCCTGTAGGAAAATTGCAAAGTTCAACGCAGCGTTGTTTAAGAGATGATTGCTATAGTTCATACTGTTATCGGTGGACCTGGCTTTCGTAAGTATTTTAGGCGATGTAATAAAAAAGCATTTTGCAGCTCTGAAAAGGTCCTCTTAACTCAAACAATGACATCTATCGTCACTCAACTGTAAACCTTAATTTGGCTGCACTGTATGTGTGCACGTGCTCAAGACAAGACCTCATGCTACGTACCAGTGTGATCTTCGTAAGAGCGAATGTCAGAAAAGATTCCCTTGTTACTGTTACTACATAGTTCCCACATCAATACGCCCTTGTCAGACACGGTTGAATGGCACCACTAGTACGTCTCACTGTTGTTCAGTTCACATACTTCACGTAAAATGGTTTCCGTGACTCAACGAATAACGTAAAACCTACCTGTATTACTTTCATGCAGAGGGACACACCATTCAGGTTGAACGTCTTCAAATATCATAAAAAAATGACAGCGGAGATTACCACTTCAGATTCTGACATCAAGTCGGGAGAATGGAAATTGCAACACCTCTCAGTCTAGGAGAATGCACTTGAACTTATCTGAGCGGAGCCGTTGGTTGTAATGTTGCTACGCTATCGCGTGTCTACTCCCGACGAGTATTATTAGCCTACTTTCGATTTTTGCAAAAATTGAAAGTATAGACTTATGAGATCTACACAAGGCCAAACAATTGTGTGTCTGTGAGAGTGGGGGGTGTATGTGTGTGTGTGGAATTTGGTGAAACCGAATTGAACGAAAATTTGGTACAGAGGTAGCACTAGCAAAGGGCACCTCAGTGTCATGTTTTATATCGCCGCCATCTTGACGGCCACCCAAATGATCACAGCTTAAATCAAATTACGAATAACCTAATTATCTGATATCTAGCAAATTTTTCAACAACATACCTTCATATGGGAAGCGTCTTTTGACCAAACTACAAGGTCATCAGCCAAATAGTTTGAAAATGGCGGCCGTGTATGGGTGCAAAACGATCCCCCCTATCAATTCAAAGACAACTAAACCAAATCGAACCACCTTTGCTACAGAGGTAGCAATAGTAAGGGACAACTCAGTGCCATGTTTTATATCGCCGCTATCATAAAAATAAAATAAAAGAAATGGCGCCCACCCAAATGTTCTGAGCTTAAATCAAATTACGACTAACCAAATCATCCGATCTCTTGCAAATTTTGCAACATATACCTTAATGTGAGAAGCGTCTTTTGCCAAAACTACAAGGTAATCAGCCAAATAGTTTCAAGATGACGGATGTATGAATCATGCAAATATTATAGCCTAACCGTAACTTACGATTCAACAAGGCCTGGCCTTACCAAATACGCTCATCGTACATAGGGAGGTTTAAACTGTCCTCAAGGAGGTGACCGGTAGGTTATTAACATTTTAAAATCTATACTATTATAATAAAGCTGAAGAGTTTGTGTGTTTAAACGCGCTAATCTCTGGAAGTACCAGTCGGATTTGAACAATTCTTTTTGTATATTATAGCCTGATTCAAGAGGATTAGTTTAGACTAAGTAGCATTAGGCTAAAAGGAGTGCGTAAGGCCTCGGCAGCCGGCACAGTTCATATCCTCGCCGCTAAGTGGGGGCTTCATACATTCCATTCCTGACCCGGTCGGAGACTGGAAGCAGGCTGTGGATTTCATTTCATTTCAGCATTAGGCTAAACCTCTCAGGTAACCTTAAAGATTGATTTTTGTTCAGTAAGTGGGAAGAACAAGCGCTCCAGAACAGCTTCTATAATACCTAAGTCTATTGTTGCCTGACAATGCGGGCTGCATCACGTCGCCCCTGCCAGTGTTCTGGTGCAGAATTGCGAGCTGCTTATAAATTGCAGTCACGGGGAGTAATTAGAGCAAAACGATTTCTTAGGCCCCTTAAAATAGTTATCATCATGACAATAGTATGCCTCTGTTTAAGGGCGATGGTGTTGGTGCAGTATACTGAGGTTATCAGCTGCGATAAGCGTTGGTGCTTTCAAATTTACTTTCATTTATTCCGATCCTTATCCTTGAGCGCTCCACTGGGCGAAGCCAGGCACTACTGCTAGTAGAATATATAACCACGGTATAATGACTAACCGTTCAGGCTGACCGTGCCATATCGTGCTTGTCTGTGCCGTCCCGTTGGATTAAAATGGCGGGTATTGTTTGCTCGTAAATCCATATATTTTCGCAACTTCGTAAGTTTATATCCTTTTAGGAATGTACTGAACAAAATAATACATATTTAGTATCAAATGGTTTATAGAAACGGCAGAAAACGCTAATGAAATCGTTGATTGCGAAACAAAACAAAAAATTATAGAGTTATACTAAACCCGTTGTTAACCAAGTATTACTGTAGCTCATGTGTTGCTTAGTGGTAGCGACCTGGGCTCATAGTCTAGACGTTCGTAGATCAAATCCCATTAGGTTCAGATTTTTGAACTTTGATTTTTTGTTTTTATTGATTTACAACTACTCACACGGTATAATATATAGTTTAGTGTGTATTTGTTGATTTATATACTTATAACACCACTATATACTTATCAACACTCGCCTACAGCGATTGAAATTCGTTAACCTTGATCCACGGTAGAGTCTATTGTTGTTGATTCTTTACGGGTTTTGCGACATCATGGTTTTGCAGCCCCGTGTACTTGGGTATGTGTAGAAGTTGTCTGATAACCTGTGTCACTGTGATGCCTGTAAGCTTGTACTTTTATACGAGGAGGGATTTGGGTAGGAAGCTGTAGTTGTTTTATTTGAGATGCATGGACATCATGGTCATTTAGCCCCGTGTACTTGGGTGAGTGTTGAATTTTGTCTGATAACCTGTGTTATTGTGATGGCTGAACTAGTGTGTGTACATATAATTCAGGTGAGGATTCAATCAATCAACGTATAATATCCGTATAGCACGTTGTATTTCGACAAGGTACTACAACCAACATTCAATTATACTCCTTGAAAAGGAAAAAGAGTTATAACTATACCCGTGGATTTACAAGAAAGTAGGCTATATGTTATTTACTGAACATCTTATTTTTATTTTATTTTGTCGCCAAATGGCCTCGCAAATCCACTGGATTTTGTGACTTACTGCTTGGTAACACTGCGTAAGAAGACAATGTTTTGCTGCAAGTAATTACTAAATCTGCATCTCAGAAGATACCTCGCTACTGATTACGTTATTGTTATTATTATTATTGTGTGTGTAGAATTTGCCTGGTAATCTGCATTATTGTGGTACCTGTATTACTGTGCGTTTGTAATTGAGTCGAAGATTGGCACGGAGGCGGCCGTGCCCTTAAGTTAGGAACCATCCAGACATCTTCCTAGAGTTTCCTTCCCAACGGTACTTGTAGCTCACCCATTGGGTGTCCGTCTCGAAGCAGCTACAAAACTGGCGAGCCGAACATGTCCTCGGACACTCCCGGCACTAAGAGCCATACGCTAAAAAAAAAAAAAAATGAAAAAAAAAAAAAACAACTGAAAACTACTTCTAGGATGGTCGAGGGGGTAATCGAACCTACGAGGTGGAGTGTATCCCGTTCCAGCCCTCAGCCCAGAATTAAATTTCTTGGAAGAAACGGGAATCGAACCCAGGCCTCAGCGGTGACAGCCAAGAATGCTAGCAACTACGCAACTAGGTGGACACACGCGTTTTTAGCCTACTTTTCGCATTTTGTAAAAATGAGGAAAAAGTAGACTTATCTATCAAAACCAAATTTGGTATGAGTAAAGATCTATACCGGAATATCTCACGGCCATATTTTAAAATGACGTCAGCGCTATCAACTGCTGAAAAATCACAATTGAAATTTGAGCTCTATGTTGGATATCTCAGAAGTTTTGCATGCGAACTGTTCTAAAATGCTCACACATATAGATAATAACAATCCAGTTTAATTCTAAGCAACACATACATGACATTGTTGCCAACATGATTTTACGCGCACTGAATGATCCAATATCTAACAGCATGTAACGTCCATACTATCCATTGGACTTCAGCCACATTTTGTATGTGCATTCTGTACCTAAGGAGATGGAACTAAGAACATATTCAGAGTCACCAGGGCTGCCAGCTGTATTGCTCTATCAGGCTACACTATTTCAAGTATAATTATAAATGTTAGTATTACCAACTTAATTTCGTCATTCTAGATAGTTCTGCATAGATTAATTATTGGCATGAATGTTAAAGGTTAGTTCGTCACGGAACTAGCCTACTTGTTGTATTAGGAATAGTTTCTGTACCAAACACTTAGGGTGATTCTTGTTTCACTACAGAGAAAGGTGAAAGTTGGCTGTGTTTATAATACCTAAGCTTATACTAAAAGGTTAGGAGCAGTCAAGAGAGCAATGAGGCGTTAAAATATTTTGTTTAATATGGCAAGAGTTAATGTAAATAGAGAGGATAGAGGGAAAAATATCAGGTTGAGGCCAAACCATTTTGAGAACTGTGATGAAAATTAGTTCTTTGTACCATTCAGACTTAATGGACTTTCTAATATTAAGAGAACTGCCTATGCCTACGTTCAACGGAATTAAACGGGATGTAATCAAACACCAAGCATAAGAAGCAATAGTAAAACCGACTTAACTGTAATAAGTTTCCGAATTCCCACTTTCATCCACATGGGGAGCTGCTGCGCTCACTATTCACGGTGAGGTTTATTAAGGAAAGTACATAACATTAATTACAAGCGTACAATGCAGCTGGTTGCCAATTAATGAATTCCACATAATTATAAGCATAACAGCACTTGAGCAATTAATTTCACATTTCATGAGTCAATATTAGTTTAAAGGCCGTTTATCACGTTCTCAAAATAGGTTTTACCTGTCAGGGTTTTGGAATTTTACCAGCTGCAGTATTGGTAGCAAGCTGTGGATTTATCCACCTTGGTTTGCATGACTCCAAGTAATAATAAAACAGAACTAATTAACATGAATTTCCAAAATTCCACATTCATTCACCAGGGGACCCACTTCTTACAAAAATTAACTGTAGATTCCATTTTACTTCCAATATTGTGTACAAAGAACCACTGTAAAAGCTGCTCGTACCTCAATGTACACTATATAAATGTATTTTGGTTCGTGCTCAATTTTTAATTAAATAAGTTTGCAGTAACAATATGCGTATTTCTTTTATCAATTTTGCTCAGTTTGCAAAGTTAGTTTAAAGCCAGCTTATCTCGTTCCCAAAAAAACTTGCTATAGGTTTTGGGTTTGTCCGGCTTCACACACGTCTACTAGTTCTTTTTTTTTTTTATCTATTCAAATATAAATTGCACGATGTAAGAATTCGATTGTTCACCACTGAAATGTGTAGTCTATTGGTAAGGGAGATGCTCTGTCAGTCAACGGATAGACCCACGTTGAGGCATTCCAGTAATGGGTACAGGTGCCTACAAGGAACCGGTTGGAGGACAGAATGAGGCCAATGTGGGAACCCAGGGGCTAACATTGCCCTTTACCGCATTGCTTCATATTCTACCACGTGCTTCCGTACGCTTCCAGTCGTCAGTGTAGGACATTCTTATTTGGGCCAGCAACTTCCTTCCAATGCTACAGGCCGCAGTTCTGATCTCGGGAAGGAAAGCCTAATCACTGCGATCTAGACCAGTACAGAGAGGATAGGAAATGTCTACTGATTTAAGTCTACATATAAATAAATCTAATGAGTCCCTGGGCCAGCGACAATGGTGCTCCATCCAGCGCGAGGAAGGGAATCGTACCGGTTGGCGGGGTCTCACACTCCTCCGGGGATATAAGTTAACGGCATTATTAGAATCGTTCTGGCAGAGAAACGCTAATCTCTTCGTGAAAACCTGTCTAACCTCTACTTTGCCTAATTGAAATTACAGGCATCTTCTAGGGGCAAAAGGGGGCAGATGACCTAGCTGTATTGCACCTTTAAACAACAACAAAAAATACTAGAAGTTTATCCCCTTAAAACAACAAACATCACAATCAGATGAATCTACAGAAATTATATTATTATTATTATTATTATTATTATTATTTTAACGTCAGATGGTGGTCCTCAAAGTCGCCAGGCTGCTATACGTATGTCCAGTAGATTTATGTCCCATGTCGACAAATCTTCCATGTTTTAAGCAATGATCTTAGCCTGGATCAAACCCATGAACTTGGCTTGAAACGCCGTCTTTCAACTGTGGCCATCAAGACGAGTCACTGAGTTGCAGACGCTGTGCGGTGTCCAGCACAGCCTTGCCTGGGTAAGTCAGGTCATGAGTGCGTGGGCGATAGCCTGGGTTCAAACAACCTTCTGGATCTGCTCATCCTCGCTACACATTGAAACACCGCGATCAACAATTACATCACTCGACACAATGTTCAATGCAAATGGAACAGGAGCGGACACCAAAGTACTGACACAGGACAGTAATCGCACGGTCTGCATGGTAGGACCAAAATTGACGTCTGTATTATTATTATTATTATTATTATTATTATTATTATTTGAAATATAATGTCATACCCTATTCATATTTTAAATTTGATAGAATTAACTATAGTCAATTCAGACACACTGTGCTCTAGCTTGGTACCACACATGAGGTCTGCATGTATGGATACCACTGATTTTTACTCAGGTCGATTATACAAAAGGATATCCGGAAATAGTAGAACATTGTATAGGTGTAATCTGCGTTAACTTAAAAATTGTGTCATCATAAATAAATGTGAAGCTCACAGTAGACCAATAGATATGGTTTTGTACATAATCTGCATGTACTAAATATTACGTCAATTTTGAACGATGCTTAGTTTTCAAGTTAAAGGAACCAGAGAATAAAGCAAGAGGGTGGTAGCAAACACTTGCATAGATTGTATCTGAACTGTTTCATGAAATGTCCAGTGCATTCATTTATGAAGCAGGGTAGCATCAATGCTGTATGCAGTTAACTGTTGGCTACACTCACTGCTCAACAATGGTCCGATATTACTGAACATGTGCTCTTCAGGGAAGTACAAAACCTATGTAGCAAATATGTGTACAAAAGAAGGATAGCCTACTATTTTTCTCTGTTTTTTGTACCATGTTAAAGCTGATCTAAAGCTATGTGGGGAAACACAATTGGACACACGACACCGAGACACTTACTTGTATCATAATCGAAAATGCATGGGACTGTACATGGATTATTTCAGTAATTTTCTGTCGGTTATGCAAGTATCTCGCCATTTTTGGTGTCTTAACTCAAGCACTGTATGATGCAGTTTTCTTCATTGGTAATTTAGTTTTTCAGGCTATTACCCGTCCGAGATCAAACAGAGAGTTGGGATCTGAGCGAGAGTGTTGGTGGCGAGACTCCAGCCGCGGGAGGTCTCTTCATCAGAAACGATCTGCCTGACCCTAACGGGAGGTTGGCCGACAGCATGCGGAATGCGGCCACATATTCAGCAAAACTACAGCCACAAAGCATTTGGAGGACATTCCACGAGTGAACTTGTTTCTGCATTGATTCAACTCTCGGAATGTTCAAACTCTGCTTGGAACTCCAACAAAGCAGATGGTCTCTCGAAGGAGACATTTTCACCTTGCAATGACAAGCCACCGGCAGAGGGGATCTGATGCGCTGACCACGCGTCACCTCAATATCTGCAGGCCAAATGGCTGGGCAGCGGTCGCTTGGTAGGCCTAGGTCCTTCATGGACTGTAGTGCCAGGGGTTATATAATGACAAGCCACGGGATCTCCTTTTTACGTGAAATCCGAACAACATGAACTTCGAAAATTCCATTAATCAGGAATCCAACCCAGTCCACCTTGGTGAGGAGCAAGCAGCAAAACCTCTGTGCCATAACGCTCCTTGCCTTACATGTTCCTACCCCCCTGGCACCACAACCCATTAAGGGCCTTGGCCTACCAAGCGACCATTGCTCAGCGTGGTCAGCGCAACAGATCCCCACGGCTGTTTATCTTGGCTTTCGTGACTGGGGCGTTGCCTCTCAGATAAGATAGCAACTCAATTGTTCCAGCACTCACGTCCGTCGAACCCGGGGTCCCTGGGTGAGAGGCAAGCGCGCTACCCTCTACACCACTGAGGCCGGCAATGTATAGCGACAACAGCCCACTCATGTCGTTTTTTCATGGTAGGTCTACTCTTCCAGCATGAATATACGAAGTGCACCTTGACTTTTAAATGATGAAAAGCTACGAACACGCATGTTTGAATACCACACCTACTATGGCTGATTGGAGCATATGCATTATACTTGAGTGGTGACAGCAATGTATATTTGCTACTGTATACTTTACAACGTTTTGTGCTAATCTACACACATCAAAAAAAGTTTTGCATCACCTCGGTTCCCAGATCTCCGGCATATAGACGTTGACTGTGTATATTGTATCCAAGATACAGTCCCTTTGACTGTTCATAGATGTCACTAAAACTGCTCAAAGATGTAAACAACCATGCATGAGCAGGGCCTATTAGACGGAGGGGGTACGACAGCCGATCAGTTCCAGTCATTCCACCAGGACGAAGGTACGCTGCTCATGTTGTCTGTAGTTCTACCATGCCAAGAAGGTCAATACCGCAGTTCGATCGCGTCCGCATTGTTACTTTGTGTCAAGAAGGGCTCTCAACAAGGGAAGTTTCCAGGCGTCTCAGAGTGAACCAAAGCGATGTTGTTCGGACATGGAGGAGGTACAGAGATACAGGAACTGTCGATGACAGGCCTCGCTCAGGCCGCCCAAGGGCTACTACTGTAGTGGATGACCGCTACTTACGGATTGCCGCTCGGAGGAACCCTGACAGCAATGCCACCATGTTGAATAATGCGTTTCGTTCAGCCACAGGACGTCGTGTTTCAACTCAAACTGTGCGCAATAGGCTGCATGATGCGCAACTTCACTCCCGACGTCCATGGCGAGGTCCAGCTTTGCAACCCCGACACCATGCAGCGCGGTACAGATGGGCCCAACAACATGCTGAATGAACCCCACGGAATTGGCATCACGTTCTCTTCACCGATGAGTGTCGCATATGCCTTCAACCAGACAATCGTCGGAGACGTGTTTGGAGGCACCCTGGTCAGGCTGAACGTCTTAGACACACTGTCCAGCGAGTGCAGCAAGGTGGTGGTTCCCTGATGTTTTGGGGTGGCATTATGTGGGGCCGACGTACGCCACTGGTGGTCATGGAAGGCTCCGAAACGGCTTTACGATACCTGAATGACATCCTCCGACCCATAGTGCAACCATATCGGCAGAATATTGGAGAGGCATTTGTCTTCATGGACGACAATTCTCGACCTCATCGTGCACATCTTGTGAATGCGTTCCTTCAAGATAACGACATCGCTCGACTACAGTGGCCAGCATGTTCGCCAGACATGAACCCTATCGAACATGCCTGGGATATGTTGAAAAGGGCTGTTTATGGACGTCTTGACCCACCAACCACTCTGAGAGATTTAAGCCGAATTGTCGTTGAGGAGTGGGACAATTTGGACCAACAGTGTCTTGATGAACTTGTGGATAGTATGCCACGGCGAATACAGGCATGCATCAATGCAAGAGGACGTGCTACTGGGTATTAGAGGTAGTGGTGTGTACTGCAATCTGGACCACAAATGCTGAAAGTCTAGCTGTATGATGGTACAACATGCAATGTGTGGGTCTCATGAGCAATAAAACGAGCTGAAATGTTGTTTGTGTTGATCTCGATTCCCTTTGTATTTAACGGTTCCGGAACTCTTGGAACCGAGGTGATGCAAAACTTTTTTTGATGTGTGTATATACAGTATGTTTTGAAATAACTGTGCTGCTCTTATGATTATGCATTCTTAACTTTATTTATGAATAGTTTGCTGAAAATTAGGAAGAAGTAGACAGCCACTCATTCCACAGCCGGATCGCGGCGGATGAAAGTGGAATTTCAGAAACTTATTTCAATTAATTCGGATTTATTATCACTTGGAGTCAAAATCATGTAGAATTCATGTACTTGTCACACACCCTGTGTTCTGACGCTTCTAATGAATGTTCATTTATACCATTCCATTATCTAGTACCCTTAATAAGTGTTCCAAATCGTGTGCAATCCTTAGGGGATTAGTAGTAAACTCATGATAAACAATTTAACTGTCAAATTAAGTGAAGACCATACCAGATGTATGTACAGCTGGATCTTACTTACAAATATTTAAAGGAGAACGACAGTTTAATGAGGTTCAAAACCACATCATATTTTCTGGAAGGAAAGAAACTGCAAAATTTCAACCTTTCCCCGCTGAGTCGTTTGGGTTGTATTTTCCAAAAATAGGTCTACCACACAATTTCTTATGTTTTAAGAAAAGTATTTGTCATGAATTGCACATTTCTTGCTCAAACCGTTTCAGTCTTCATGATATTTTGAACCCAAATTCTCACCTCTATAATACATCAAATCAAAACTTCTTCCTCTTCAAGCACCCCTGTTTGTAAGTCCAACAGTTTCAGAAAAAGGCTAATTGCTTAACCCTCATCTTTCAGCCCATTTGAACTGGAATTTTCCCTTGCCTATGAACTTAAAAGAACCTCCATACGAATACAGGATTTTTAGAGATATGTTGATGGGTAAATGAGTTGCATTTGCCTTTTATGTATAGGGACTGTATGTTTTTAAGATTTTTACATTTAAAAAAATTAAAGGTATAATTGAATCTTACCTTCGGACGCTTCCAGACGAACTGAAAAGGTGGCGTCTGATGATAGAAAACTGAGGCCTGAGTAGCAGGAAACTCAGGGTCTTCCCACAATTCTCCGCGCTTCAAACAAGAGCGTTTTATTCGCTCGTAGTCGGTCATCGGGCTCACCTGCAATCAACAACAAGCACGCCATCATTCACACTTTGAAAGGAGAGTAGCTGCAAGTGCATTTAAATTTGGCACACGAAATGTGAAAAAGTTAAATCTGAAATACTCAAAGGATAATATTGAACACTGGAGCAAGTGAGAAATACATCCTTTGGATAATATTCAAGTAACTTAGTAGTAGTGGTAGTGTTGCCGCCCCCACCTTTGAGTGTCCCACGTGTTTGATTACCTAATGAAGATGGTAACTAATTATCCACCAGTAGCATTACTCAACCCTCGAGTAAGGAGGGCCAAAGAAGGTAGACAGGAGATGGAAAGTGTCGAGGGATGGCTTCAAATCACTGAAGGTAGGGAAAATGGACACAGGATAGAAATCCCTCGGAGTAGGTAATTCTCAAACTCACCAGCTGAGCTCTCTTGAATGTAAAATGCGTACAAGAGAAGTGTCAGAGACATGTAGCATTTACTGTGTCGTGCAGTCATTAGCAACTTCGTCATCTACATTAAATCCATCAAAATAAATATACAATGTGAATTACTAATCTGCAATTTGACGAGGTTAGATATGATCGTGGTCATGTTCAACTGAAGTCCCGCTGTTGAATATTTTTTGCTGGCATTACGCCTTTTTTAGCGAGTTAAAACTTCAGGTTTTGAAACTCGCCCTCTGACAACGCACCCTGAGTGGAGTGAGGAGAAGTGCGTGACCTCTAACAGTTTGAATAGCGAACGGTTGAGACGATACTTCCTCAAATGCAGGCCTACGTCCTGCACATGCAAACGCCCCTTTAAAATACAATTGCAAATGTCAAAATGTTACGGAATTATGGTATTTTGATCTGAACGAAAAATTGAAACTGAGCCGGGATATAATGAAAGTTAATGCCTCTCTGTAAGTGCAAAAATATTTCTACTTGCTTTTCAAATGAAGTAACATCATTTCCTCGACATTTTGATCAGAAATTTTACGGGTTCTCAAATAACCTCGAATTAACATTTAACAAGTAGTTCCGTGACGAACTACAGAGCCTACTTTTGAAATTTAAAAATAAATTAATAACTTTTGGCATCCTAGAGCTATAATAACGAAATTTAGTAATACAGTTGCTTCCAAAGCCCTAAGCAAAACACCAGTGACTCCCTAGATTCGTGAATAGGGATAGGCGTAACATTAAAGTCTACACATTTATAACTCAGGATATTATTGCACGATATAAGAGGAGTACTATAAATATAAGGCATCAGTAGCGTAAGTTATAAATTCATCAAAATGAATATAGCCCGCATCGACCATCCTAAAAAGTCACAATTTAAAAATGAATAACTTTCTGTCTAGAACTATAATAACGAAAATTAGTGACGAGGTAGGAACTTATTATAATATCGCATTCCCAGTGCAAAATAATAGCTACCTACAATTAACAAGATGGTGACCGGATGTAATATTAAAACGTAATAGTGAATCATTCATAATTTAATTGCACAATTAAAACGAAACTTAGTAAGATAGAAGTACCATATAAGGGACCTTGTTAATATACGCCATAAAAATAACACTGAATACAACGCGAGATGACCATCTTGATAATATATAGAATATTGTTACGTGCCACCCCCCTAGTGGCACTTTTGTTAACTGGATTATGGTGGGTAGGAAGCACAACACCAATTACTGCTTAAAGAAGTAATTAACTTTATTGCGGCCAGTAAATTACACTACTCATCAGCAATTACAGACAATAGGAACCTTACTCCAGTTTCCTCAAGTCTCTTGCTTGTGGAGAGCTCTTGCCCTTTCACTTGTCAACAAACCACAGAAGTTAATCCTGCCGCTAATGAGCCTAGTGGCCTTGACAGAACTACATGCAACTTCTTCCTAATGTGCGCCTACTACAGTACTTACGATCACTTGCTGCAGGCTATTTCGCTGTCCACAAGCTGGAGAAACAATGTCACTGGATTTCGTAACTCGCACAGCACTTCGTCACCACACTTCTGTCGCTCAGAATAAACGCTCACACTAGCTCGTAAAACACAACAACAACAACTGCTAGACAGGTCGCACTTATATAGCAGGCCGGTGACTCAATAAACGCTTCTAGATCCATCCAGGGTTCACGGCTTCTCGAGGTTTCCATCGCTGGTCCAGTCACGAATATTCTGGACTATCCCTTTGTCTGTAGTAGCCCTGTTGCATAAGGCGCGCGCAATACAGGAGGCAGGCCACAGCCCAGCCCTGGGGCAGTTGTGACTCATGCGGCGAGTGATGACACAAACTCACAGCCGTAACACCACCCCCTTCCTAAAAAGGCTGATCGTCCCGATCAATCATTGGTCCGTCTATGTCCCTCCGTAGGCTGCCAGGCGATCTCAATGCACGATCTTCATCTTCGCCCTCGGGCTCCGCTGGATCCTGTAGACGACATCGTTGATCCGTTTCACGACTCGGTACGGGCCCTCCCAGGACTTCTGAAGTTTGGGTGACAGGCCTTTCTTCCGTAATGGGTTGAAGAGCCAGACCAGGTCGTCCTCGTGGAATCCGCCGGCATCCGTCTGCTGGTCGTATCGGGTCTTCATTCGGTCGGTCTCGATCCGCAGTTTCCTCCTCGCGAACGCGTGCACGTCCTCCAGTTGGTCGACCAGTTCTTGACAATACTGGCTTACCGGGATCGGATCATTCCCAGGTCGGCCGAAGGCAAGATCGACAGGTAGACGGAGCTCCCTCCCAAACATGGCCCGGGCTGGTGTGCACCCGGTGGCTTCATGCACGGCGGCGCGGTAGGCCAGGAGAAATAGTGGAAGATGTTTGTCCCAATCCCCCTGGTGCTCGCTGACGACTATTCGGAGATGGTTCTCGATGGTGCGATTGAATCGCTCTACCATCCCGTCGGACTGAGGGTGTAGCGGCGTCGTCCTTGTCTTCCGGATTCCCAGCAGCTGGCATAGGTTCTGGAACACCTGCGACTCGAAGTTCCTCCCTTGGTCGGAGTGCAGCTCCAGGGGTACTCCGTACCGGCTGACGAATTCTTTCACCAGGGTCTCTGCAATCGTCGCGGCTTCTTGGTTAGGGAGCGCATACGCCTCCGGCCATTTGGTAAAGTAGTCGCTGACGACTAATATGTAGCGGTTGCCTGCCTCGCTTAACGGGAATGGCCCAGCAACATCGATGGCCACTCTCTCCATGGGGCCGCCCACGTTGTAGGTCTTCAGTGGACCCCGTCGTCTTCGTCCTGGGCCCTTGCTGGCTGCGCAATCGTGGCACCTCGCGCAGTGGTTCTCCACGTCTGTTCGGCATCCGATCCAGTAGAACCGCTCTCTCAGCTTCTCCAGGGTCTTCTTTATCCCTAGGTGTCCACCAGATGATCCTCCATGAACTTCCTTCAGGACTTCCTCCGTCATAGCCTTTGGAACGACGACTTGTTCCCGAGATGTCTTCCCCTCGGTGCTCTCCCAGGTACGGCAGATGAGGCCATCCCTTACAATGAGCGAGTCCCACTGTGCCCAGTAGGACTTAAACTTTGGGCTGCAGTCACTCACAATGTTCCACCCGGGTCTGGGGACACAGGCCCTCTTCCATTCGGCTATCAGTCCCAGGTCATCATCTGCTGCTTGTGCCCGCGTGAAAGATTCGCGGCTCCAGTTCCCTTGAAGTTCCACAGTAGTCCGTCGGCACAGTATCCCGGTGTTCTCCTCCCTTCGGGCACAGAAGGTGCAGTCTTCGGGGCACGGTCTTCGTGACAGGGCGTCGGCGTTAGAATGCAGTTGGCCTCTCCTGTGCTGAATCTCAAAGTTGTACTGTTGAAGCCTCTCTAACCACCGCGCGAGTTGACCCTCGGGCTGCTTGAAGTTCAGGAGCCACCGCAGGGATGCATGGTCGGTCCTGATGAGAAATTCTTGCCCGTACAGGTACTTGTGGAAGTGTTCAATGGTCTTCACGATGGCGAGCAGCTCCTTCCTGGTGACGCAGTAGTTCCTTTCTGGCTTTGACAAGGCCTTGCTGAAGTAGGCCACTACTCTCTCCTCGCCGTCCACTACCTGTGACAGGATTCCCCCTATGCCAAAGTCGCTGGCATCGGTATCGACGATGAACCTTGTTCCAGGTCTGGGGTAGGCCAGAATAGGCGCGGTGCACAGAGCCTGCTTGAGTTGTTCGAAGGCACTGTAGCATTCTGCTGTCCACGTGAAGAGTTGGTCCTTCTCAGTCAGTCGATGTAAAGGTTTGGCGATGTCGGCGAATCCTCTCACGAAGCGACGGTAATAAGTGCAGAGTCCCAGGAAGCTTCGTAGTTGGGACTTGTCCTTCGGAACTGGCCACTCGCTCACAGCTGCGGTCATTTCTGGGTCGGTGCGCACTCCTTCCTCGGAGACAATATGCCCAAGGTACTGGACCTGCTTCTGGAAGAGCTGACACTTCTTGGGGCTCAACTTCAGCTGGGCAGCCCGTAGCTTCATCAAGATCTCCTTCAGGTTGCTGTAGTGCTCCTCGAAGCTTTTTCCCAGAACGATGACGTCGTCTAGGTAGACCAGGCAGGTCTTCCAGTGTAGTCCCCTCAGAATGGACTCCATTAGCCTTTCGAAGGCCGCAGGGGCGTTGCACAGACCGAATGGCATGACGGTGAACTGCCAGAGCCCGCTGCCCACAGAGAACGCAGTTTTCTCGCGGTCCTTAAGGTGGACCTCTACCTGCCAGTAGCCACTCTTCAAATCCAAGGTGGAGAACCATCTTGATCCTGATATGGTGTCCAGCGTGTCGTCGATCCGGGGTAGAGGGTAGCTGTCCTTCTTCGTGACGTCGTTCACCCGCCTGTAGTCCACGCAGAACCTGGTAGAACCGTCCTTCTTCTTCACAAGCACGACCGGAGAACTCCAAGGACTATGTGATGGCTCGATCACCCTTTGCTCCTTCATCTCTTCTACCATCCGGTCGACTTCGGCTTTCTTGGCGAGCGGGACACGTCGGAATGGGGCCCTAATCGGTGCGCTGTCCCCAACGTCGATTCTGTGCTGGACCAAGCTTGTCCTGCCGAAGTCTTTGCTCCCCACGGAGAAGACATCCTGGAATTCGCGTAGCAGGTCCTGAAGTTGGCGAGATTGCTCTTCGTCTAAATGGTCCTGGGATCCTTTGTACAGCTTCTGTAGTTCTTCTGGCAGGGCGCGTCTTCTTCGGTTGTCCGTCTGCAGGTGTCCGTCCATCGTATCTGTGTTGCGGGCAATCCAGGTAACGGGCTCGCAGACTCCTAGGTTGGTGTCCCGGTGAACCGTAATGTCGTAGTCGTTCAGGTTGGACAGGTGGACGTACGGCCGAGACGTCGTGTTGATTAGAGTCTTGGCAACTAGCAATCCTTTTGTCTGGATGTCCTCATATTTTGGCTCGATGACAGCCGCCACTCCCTCAGCAGTTCCGTCGACAATTACGGCAGCGCTGACCTCCGTCCTGGCGGGAACGATGACGTCTTCTCTCAGCCTTACTCGACGTGCGGTGATGGACTCGTGCGCAGGTTGCAAAGCAAGTTCCTCACCTCCGAAGTGCAGAGTGTTGGTACTCAGATCCAAGATGATGTTGTTCTGGTCCAGGAAGTCCAGTCCAATGATCACTTCATTTGATACGTCGGCCACAAGCACTGGATGCTTTATCGCCCGTCGACCAATGACGAACTCCAGTGATGCTTCGCCATGTACCGGTGCGGTCTCTCCGGTCGCGGTTATTAGCTGGAGGTTCCTTTGTGTGGGTTGAACTCTCCACTTCGGGATTACGGTGGGGCTGACGATGGTCCTCGATGCTCCCGTGTCGATTAGCATGGGCCAGCTCTCTCCGTTGACGACTCCGTCGACCATCAGGCTGCTATTATCCCTCCGTAACTGCGTCACACGAACTTGGACTGCCGGAACTTGACGACTGCCACAAGCCAACCTTTGCCCCCCTAGGCTGGCTGATACTTGCTTTCCTGGGCCGCGCGGTTTCCCTACGACTGACTGTCCCGACGGAAACCCTTGGCGGCGGCGATCACCGCAGTCCTTGCTCAGGTGCCTCTCTTACGGCAGGTCCAGCAGGTCGGTAGTCCTCTTCCGGGCCACCTCTCCGGATGACCTTCGGCTACGTTTTTGCTGGTGGTACCGCGACTATCGAAGAAACGGCTTAGCGCCTCCATCAATTCGTCGGCCAGGGGCTTGGTCTCGCTGGTTTTTACTGGTTCGTCGACGTCCACTTGACGCACCCGCGCGTGCATTCTGGATGCCTGTTTTGCCGTCTCGAACTCAAGTGCGTGGCTCAGCGCATCTGCCAGGGTCTTATTGCGCGCAAGACGCAGCGCCTGTTGAGTGTCCGAGTCCCGTTGCCCGTCGGTGAAAGTCTGCGTCGCTATCTGCTCCAGAAAGTCGGCCGGCGCTGTTGGGTAGGCGAGCCTTACGAGGCGTGCGATGTCCATCTCGAACTCCTGCAGGGTTTCCGCGTTCTTCTGTACCCGGGTCCGGAGCTGCATCTGATAGGCCTGCTGAAGATGGCTATCTCCATATCGGGACTCCATATGGGCGATCAGGGAAGCGTAGTCCTGGGATCCAGTCGGGATGGCCTGAAGGACGTTAAGGGCGTCACCTCTCAGCGCTACAATGAGAGCTGTAGCCTTTTCTGTGTTGTTCCAGTTATTTATGGAACAGGCCGCCTCGAACTGACGTAAGTAGGTGCTCCACGGGACCTTTCCGTCGAAGGTTGGGGGCGTCACTCTGCTATGTCCCGTTCCTGATATTCCCGGTGTAACGGTGGGCGGGCGTTGGCGCAGCTCGGCAACTTCCTTTTGTAAGGCGTTGAATTTCTCCTCCACCCCCCATCAGCGGGCGTTGGCACAGCTCGGCAACTTCCACTTGTAAGGCGTTGAATTTCTCCTCCACCCCCATCAGCGGTCGTTGGCACAGCTCGGCAACTTCCACTTGCAAGGCGTTGAATTTCTCCTCCACCCCCATCAGCGGGCGTTGGCGCAGCTCGGCAACTTCCACTTGTAAGGCGTCGAACTTCTTTTCCACTGCCGTGACTTCCTCACGCAGACCCAGTTCTAATTTCTTCAGGTCCTGTGTCAACTTATTCTGACCGTCTTCCATCTTCTTCTGGCCGTCCTCTATCCTCTTCAGGTCCTCCGCTAGCTTATTTTGACCGTCTTCTAGTTTGGCAGTTAGGTCCTCGGCTAGCTTCTTCTGGCCGTCCTCCATCTTCTTCTGGCCGTCCTCCATCTTCTTCATGTCCTCCGCTAACTTATTTTGGCCGTCCTTCAGGTCCTCTGCTAGCTTATTCTGACCTTCTTCTAATTTGGAAGTTAGGTCCTCGGCTAAACTTTTCTGGCTGTCTTCCAATTTGGCAGATAGCTCCTTGGTTAAATTCTTCTGGCCGTCTTCTATGCCATTTAACTTTTCTAGCAATGCTGCCAATTGCGCCTCCATTTTAGTTGTTTGCCTTGTAAAGGGCATGCACTCACAGGAAAATTAGAGAAAATGACCTGCTCGGGTTTTGAAACCAGGACCGTCAGGTGTTGTGCTTGAGTTCGTAATCCGGCTTCTGACACCAGTTGTTACGTGCCACCCCCCTATTGGCACTTTTGTTAACTGGATTACGGTGGGTAGGAAGCACAACACCAATTACTGCTTAAAGAAGTAATTAACTTTATTGCGGCCAGTAAATTACACTACTCATCAGCAATTACAGACAATAGGAACCTTACTCCAGTTTCCTCAAGTCTCTTGCTTGTGGAGAGCTCTTGCCCTTTCACTTGTCAACAAACCACAAAAGTTAATCCTGCCGCTAATGAGCCTAGTGGCCTTGACAGAACTACATGCAACTTCTTCCTAATGTGCGCCTACTACAGTACTTACGATCACTTGCAGCAGGCTATTTCGCTGTCCACAAGCTGGAGAAACAATGTCACTGGATTTCGTAACTCGGACAGCACTTCGTCACCACACTTCTGTCGCTCAGAATAAACGCTCACACTAGCTCGTAAAACACAACAACAACAACAACTGCTAGACAGGTCGCACTTATATAGCAGGCCGGTGACTCAATAAACGCTTCTAGATCCATCCAGGGTTCACGGCTTCTCGTGGTTTCCATCGCTGGTCCAGTCACGAATATTCTGGACTATCCCTTTGTCTGTAGTAGCCCTGCTGCATAAGGCGCGCGCAATACAGGAGGCAGGCCACAGCCCAGCCCTGGGGCAGTTGTGACTCATGCGGCGAGTGATGACACAAACTCACAGCCGTAACAATATGATAATTAATAACTCAAACTACTTTTAAGATACAACAACGAAAAGTAGCAGTAATGTAGTCTATAACCTTGTAAGTGTTTTCCAAAGACAAAGTCAAACGAACAGATACTCTACACGTTCATGATGCCGACTAGGCGTATTTTTAAAACTTCAGTATGCCTTTCATCGGAGGGGAAGTAAAGTCGGTAGGTCCAAGTCATAGATTTATGCCATGAAAAAGAACCTATCACTACAATTGGTAGTGTGTAGATAAATTTGTATGTTATTTGGCTAGAAACGCTCTATAAAGTTCCAACATTCGCCGCTAAGTGTCAGTGACTGTAGCATCTCTGGTAGCCGAAGTTGGAACTACTTGAAATTGAACTTGATAGGGAGCCTACAGGCGTTCAATTAAAATACTCCGCTATGACCATTGTCTGCAAATCAAATATAATTAAAACTTAAATATCATTAACTCACGGTATAATAGCACAATTAACGTAAAATTTCGTGAGATAGGAGTACCATACAAAAGACCTTGCTACCATTATTCATAGTAATATGGCACTGAATTTAGCACGCAGTGACCATCTTGAAATTATAAAATATACAAACAAATATCGCTATATATATTTTAGAAATACAATATCCAACATTAGCATTAATGTAGAATGGGCTTTGTATGGCAAATGCAAAAGAACACCCCGGCCATATATTCAAGATGGTGGCTGAGCATACTGTTAAAACTTCAAAATCAATAACTCAGGATCCAATTGCGGAATTGACACGAAACTTTGTAAGAGGTGAGAAACAAATAAGATAGCTCGCTTGCATTAATCATAAGACGATCACTGCATGAGGCACGTAGCTTCCATCTTGAATGTACATATGACATTAATATTGACAATTCACTATTTATTACAGTTACAATGACGAGACGCAGCAAATAATAAAACCCCTGGCACTACAGCCCATGAAGAGCCTAGGCCTACCAAGCGACCGCTGCCCAGCCATTTGGCCTGCAGATATTGGGGTGACGCGTTGTCAGCGTGTCGGGTCCCCTCGGGCGGGGCACTACCTCACTGTCAGACAGCTACTCACTTGTCCTCACGTGGCTGAATGAACCCCGTTCCAGCCCTCACGTCAGTTTCTAAAATCCCTGACGGAGCCGGGAATCGAACCCGGGGCCTCCGGGTGAGAGTCAGGCGCGCTACCCCAACACCTCGGGGCTGGCGCAGCAAATAATAGCCTCACATAAAAGACTTTCCCTACAGAATACGCAAGATAAGCTATTCCATACATTCAATATGGTGGATGGGCGTGCTTTCTAATGTTTCAATCAATTCCTCTGGATAAATAATCGAAGTACAAAGATTTTAGTTTTACTTGACCGTTAATTTGGCGATCATGAGCCACGGGACCTTCGTTTTACTTGGAATCCGAACTACAAGACATGGCATTTCACTTTCAATATCTCACAAGCATTGACCGGGAATCGAACCCGGTCCGCCGTGGTTAGAGGCCGACAGCTTAACCGCTGCGCCACCAGGCTCCCCGATAAATAATCAGAATTGCAACATAACTTAGTAAACGGTGAGTGTTATGTAAGATACAACACTTAACGTTCATCACAAAAGCATTGAATTATACTCCTTGATGAGGACAAAGAGTTATAACATAACTATACCCATTTAGTAGAAAGTAGGCTATATTTTCTTTACTGTACATCTTGTTTTCTTTTTACACTTGTGATTGTATACTACACACAGGTTGTAATTGAAATAAAGGAAGTCCGCTAAACTTGTATTAAAAGAGACTATTCTAATCAACCTAGGTGAAGAAAATGCTACATTCTTTACACTTAGAATGAAATATTAAAACAAGATGTTCAGTAAAGAACATATAGCCTACTTTCTCCTAAATGTATGAGTATAGTTATAACTCGTTGTTATTATCAAAGAGTATAATAGAACTATTCTTTGTTGAAGACCTTAGAAACGATTTACCTCTACCAAACGCCACAACCTAGATAAAAACTGCTACCATCATTGAAGAAAGAAAGATAAGAAGTATATCAAGAATGTTATGGATCTGGAGACATAATCGACCGGACTGGCGGCGTGGCTCAGCGGTAACGTTCTCGCTTGCTGGGCCCTAGGTTGCAGGTTCGTATCCTGGCGCAGTCAGCTGGCATTTGAGGGTGCACAAATGCGAGGGAGCCGTGTCAGTACATTTACTGGCACGTTAAAGATCCCCTTCGGACCAAAATTCCGGCACCCCGGTGTCTCTAAAATCAGCAGTAGTTAAAAGGGACGTAAAACCAATAACATTATTATTATTACGACCTGCCGTGGGCAACATCCAACTTTGAGTTGAGGCATGTCTTTACACGTCTGGTTGTGCATGGCTTTCACAACCCTAATTGAATTAACAAATCTTTCCATGACCCTACAGAGACGTGTGTATACAAACTATGTGGATATTTTCGATAATATAATCCTAACAGAGCGAGTGCATTCTAGCGGCCAGAAGAAGAAACTTTTCAATAAAATCTGGAAGTTACCTTTTTGGCAGCTAGATGTCTCGAGTAAATCTGCTGGCGAATTATGTTTTAATTAAATATATATTTTACACCATAATGTGCACAATATAACGCTTAATAACATTTTCAAGTAACGCAAAATAGGCTGTTACAAACCCTTTAAAATAAAAAGTTAAAATGTATCGTAGTATCATCTTGTCATTCTTCAAATTCGATGCGCATAGAATGATAATGGTATAGTAATCAATGGATCCCCACGTAGACTAGTCGTGACATCTATTGGTGAAATATCGAACAATATAATCCTAACAGAGCGAGTGCATTCTAGCGGCCAGAAGAAGAAACTTTTCAATAAAATCTGGAAGTTACCTTTTTGGCAGCTAGATGTCCCGAGTAAATCTGCTGGCGAATTATGTTTTAATTAAATATATATTTTACACCATAATGTGCACAATATAACGCTTAATTTTAAAACATCTGAGTCATTACAAAACAATAAACATATAACATTTCAAGCAAAAAACCTAGCTCTGGTCGGGTTTGAACCATAGGCATTTGAGCGATAGGCTAACGCTCTACCACTGAGCTAATTGTGTCAACGAATATCGTTCTATTTAAAATGACTTACATAGAACTTGTTAGCAAATAATGATTTATACTAAACGATTTCATCACTGGAGTATATTATTTATATATAAAGCATTTCATACAAAGTTTATTTATTTTTTATCAGTACGCTATATTGCATGCAATACTCAAATTAGTGAAATATAAGTCCGGCACAAGATATCCGCTGCCATCTTGTCTTATTACTGAATCAGTTCAGCTTTTTAAAATCACGTCTGCACTATAGTATTACAAAATAAACTTTTAATTTCGAACGTGCCTCTTCCTTTAGAACAGTTAAAACGATTCTCGGCTCGATAATCGGAACTGGTGGGTCCCATGATATGGATTATAAAGTTTGCATAATTCGCACGGCCGCCATCCTGAAATGGTATGGCGGACGACCTTGTAATTTGGTCACAAGACGCATCCTATACGAAGGTATGTTGTTACCAAATTTGGTAGAGATCGGATGATTTGGTTAGTCGTTATTTGATTTTACGTTTTGAACGTTTGAGTGGCCGCCATTCAGTTTTAGTAAAGATGGCGGCGATATAAAACATGACACTGAGGTGTCCTTTGCTAGTGATACCTTTGTACCAAATTTCGTTCAATTTGCATTCACCATGTTGGAATTGATAGGGGGGGACAGACATTCAGAGTACACACACTCACACACACACAGACACACACACACACACACACACAGACTCACACACACACATACACACACACACACACACAGACTCACACACACACACATACACACACACAGACAGACACACTTTTTTCGCCCTGTGTTGGTCTCATGTCTACTTTCATTTTTTGCAAAAATCGAAAGTAGGCTAATATGCTTGTAACTCTTCACACAGAAGAAGTAGGACTCTGGGCAGCGCAAAGACGGTCGAAGGACGTTGTTGCGTAATCGAAGCAAGACGTTACCTGTTGAGGAGAGGAGGGTGTCAGCTGATATGAGGATAGCGGTGCTCATCTTGTAAAACGCCTATGTAAGCAAATCGTTGTTGTTGTTGTTGTTGTTGTTGTTGTTGTTGTTGTTGTTGTTGTTGTTGTTGTTGTTGTTGAAACCTCACATAAATGCTTGGATATTTGGTCATCCGCCTCGTCTAGTGGGATGTGTGTTGGATTCGTCTGATAACCTGTGGTGTCTGTAGTAGTATGTGTAGCTGTACTATTGTTGGAGTCTGGAATGGGGTAGGTGCCCCGGGACTTCAAGTAAGGCACTATTCCCGCATTTTCCTCGAGAGAGTATGGAAAACACTGGGTGAAAACCATACTCAGGATAGCCGCTGTCAGCGCCGGGATTCGGACCTCCAATTTCCGGACTTGCTGCAGCTACCCATCGCGATCGGGGCGCACGCCTATACCGCGGGGTAGGAAAGAGAGCCCCAGCATTTGTCTGGTATGGGATGCCTTGTCCTTATATAACATGAGAAATGAGAAGGATGAGGTAAGACGTGGAAATAAACAATAGCACATTGAAGACCTTAGAGCCTACATTCACATAAATATACAGGTCCTTTCAGATTCAAATTTCTCCGTCAATAGAATAGATCTTCCAAGGGATGGACTGAATTCAAGTAGCTATTGGTATGTGACCTACATTGTGATTAAATGCAGGGCAACAATTTATATATCAATATCCAAACATTGTAGTAATTTTAGACAATCAACATAAACAATATTTTAAGATAATAAAATGGCCGTACTATAGTACTAGTTTTTGTGTGAGCTATATTGAGCCACAATGAGATCTTTTCAAAATACTAGTACCATAGTACAACCCGTTTTTTAAGTTTTGCATAACTGCCATATTGAATTTTTCAAAACATTTGAATTACAATAGATGCCAATATATTAAGGTCTAAATAAAATGTATCATGCCGAGTTACACTGCGAATGGGTCATTCAGTAGCCACGTCACGTGGTTGCCATGTTTGTTTTGTGCTTATCACATTCTTGAAGCTCACATAAGTGAACTTGCTGTAGTAGTCCATCATGACACAAATTTCAGCTTGATTAATGTGGTACTTTCGTAGATAGTGAGAACTGGTGAAATAATCCGTCTAGCCGCCATTTTGTATTGATGACATACATTGAAATTTGACCGACACGTTCGGGGTCGGAATGAATAGTAAAAAGTCCTTATCAAGTTCCATTGAACTCAATCAGCCAATCAGGGACACACATATACCCACATACACACGCGGACAAAAGGCGATCTCAGACGCTTATACAGTGTTTCATATATTCTCTACTAGAAAGCGATGTAGTGTCAAGGAGCTTAGATAAATCTAACCTCCTTGACTTTCATAGCGTTCAAAGGAACGACGAAATTCGACATGCAAGCTACCCTCTGGGTGTCAATTAACAAAGCTTGCACTCGGCACCCGAGGCCATACGATATTATTATTATCATATGATGAAAATAAGCTAAAACACTAATACCAACCGTAACGGTTTTAACTGGGACGTTGTCCAAGAATGAATACTGTGCCACGAACGGAAGAAATGGAGAGCGCTCGTTTCCTACACCCGGAAAAATGGAGATGGAAAATAATGATGATGATGATGATGATGATAGGAAGAAATAAAAGAGCTGCACAATGGAGGACTTCAAGATATATTTACAAACAAAACAAAAGAAGAGAAGCCCAGCAGAATAAGTTGAAGACAAAATATAAAACTTAACAACGTGATGAACCAAGAAAGTCTGCTAATGTAAACTTCCTAGCAAAGCCTATGAACTTTCGGAGACAATACAAACTATAGGCTATGTCCCTGCTTTACCACGGATTGAAATTCAATATAGAGAACGCTCCATGGCTTTAACTCATTTTTCCGGAATAGTGAACTTGCCCAGTTTTTCATGATCTCTGCCTAAGTTATATATTATTTAATATTATCATCATTATGACTGTGAGTCTGGCGTTTATGTTCGTACACTACATGTTTCAATGTGTGTGTAACAGTTATAATTTCAGGCTGAATCATGAAGGTGCTTAGCTACTTGAAGTTAAGGTTCTAACATTCAGAGTGTTTGGAAACTCCGGTTACAAACTTCTAGGACTTGTAGAGGGGAACGAATACATAATATTTTGAACAGGAACCCATGTCCGGAAATGTATTGTTTCCGTTCTACATCCCTTTCAATTCAGGTGTTTACCTCATCCACTTCTGCTAAAGGAACGAGAAATGCCAGCCATATTGTTAATTTTCGTATCTACAGTATTCATCCAATGTCAGAACACCAATTCAGTCTGAATGGGTGCGAGTTTGTCCTCCAATTAAACTTTGAAAGTTGGTACAAAATGCCCAACACAGCTATATTTTACATTAGGTCGTATAAATCAGTAGATGTAGATCAGAGACGGTACGTTTCCGGACATGGGTTCCTATTAAAGATATTATGTATTCACTCCCCTCTACAAGTTTGTAACCGGAGTTTCCAAACACCCTGCTCAAAGTCCCGGATCATCTGTGTCAGAACGCACAACTAATTGAGGCAGGTACTCATACACACGCTCTTACTGTCGCCAATCAGGATCTGCTGAACGAAATGAAAGCCGACACAGTCCTGATAATGTTGATGGTTGCTGCCATTAATGATGCTGATAAGACGCCGCGCCGTGAGGAAATGTGTGGTGTTCTGGCATGTGCGACGGAGGACCGATGGAATCCTAATTAGTACTGTGTTACATTCCAGGCTGAACTTAGTGAGGTAAACAAGCCAAGGACGTGACGGCCCGGGCGGGAGGTCAACCATTAGCATACAACAGCGAGGTGAAGCACAGCCTTTAAGACGAAAGCTCGCTCGTAAAATTCTGAATTGAGAAACGCATCATAAACGTTGTTATGCTATATATAGATGCCTCGGTGCTCCTTGACAAACTTGGTACGGCAGTGGAAATACAGTATGTGACACTGCTGCTCAGAAATTCAATTTACTATTTGAGATTTTAAAAAATCTTATAACGTGGGTTGTACATAAAGTAGTAGCAACACAGACAGTTCGAACATATTATTGAACTTACATGGAAAACACATACCTTTCTTTATAATCACCAGCATAGTCTTGTATGTTTTGACAAATCCGTAGTAATCGTTGAATAGAGTTAGCGAGGTTGTTTCTGTTGATCTCTCTGATGGTCTGCCCTACTGCATGAAGCACTGATGCAATATCTGGAAACCTCTTGCCACTAAAAAGTTCTTTCAGCCGTGGAAACAAGTCGTAGTCACAAGGAGTCGAGGATTCATGACAGGAGAATACGGAGAATTTTGCAATACTTCTCAACGCCATCTCTGTAGCAAGTCAGCCACTGCTCCTGCGACATGACAACGAGCGTTATCATGCAAGATGAAGATGGATTGTTTCTCAGGAAATGTGGACGTTTGCATTGATTATGTTTGGAAAAATGTTGGTAGTATACTGCATTGACATTTTGGTCTTGAGGTACGACATGGTTAATGATAGCACCTTCACTGTCGTATGCGACCATCAGCATGACTTTCACTTAAGAGGATTCATATCGTACTTTCATTGGGCGTGGTGATACTTCAAGGTGCGATTCATTAGATTGACGTCTCAGTTCACACTCGTATGCCCGTGTTTTCATCTCATCAATGGCAACAATACGTTGTAGGAGTATGTCTCCTTCGTTGTGGAATCTCTGTAGGTGGAGTTGAGCTAATACGTATCGGTGCCACTTCTGTGCTTCAGTCAGGTTATGAGGACCTAGTGTGTTGCAATTTTTCTCGTGGGGATTGTTATTCTTCACGATGCCACACAGTTTGATGGCTGATTCCAACCTCGATGGGAAACTGTCTTACAGCCCAGCGATGGTCAACATCAACCTCACACTAACTCCACTTGTTCAACACAAGTTGACGGGCAACCTCTGCGAGCTATATGTCCCGTCTCATTCCGACCCATACGAAACGCAGAGACACATATTGCAACCGTCCGATACGGTAGTACATCGTTGCCACAAGCAAGTAACCCTTAATGACATTGGCGTGCATTTCTACATTAGGCTACCTCGAGTTTTAACCACGATCGCTGCTCAAATTTAGAAAATATGCGTTAGACCAGTTGTAAGTAGTGCTGTAGATTTACAATAACAACATATGTTGTCATAGTAATCAATACAATTACAATATCTCCAACTACATTCACAGCGGCCTCGGTGGCGTAGTTGGTAGCATGCTGAGCTTCTAGGCCCAAGTCGTCGGATTTTAAGGGCGTTAAAGATCCCTCAGTATGTCCTCCTTCGGAGGGAAAGAAAAGTCGGCGGGCCCATGTCGTAAATTTGTGGCAGGTTAAAGAACCTTCCACTAACTACAATTGTGTGAAGCTAAATTTGTAGGTTAGATCTGATTAACGCTAGTATGTTCCAATGTTCGTCACCAGGTGCCGGTTGTGGTAGCATCTAGTAGTCAATTTCACAGCTATGTGTAGTAAACGGTGCAATAGTAGCAAAAGTAGGAACTACTTGAAATTGATCGTCTGCATTCCTTACCTGAATCACAGATAACACACTGATACAGTCATCAGAATAACACTAGTTTTCAGGGAGATTCTACACATGGCCACATTGTCGCAGCCCCTAAACTGAGGAACCAACCAACCTCCTTTAGCATAGGCATGTGCATGCAAACATGGATAATGAGTTCCAAGTATTATAATATATTATCTCAAATATTGCACTTTATTGTTTGATTGGTGTACTTGCAGTGCAGTTGGACAGCGCAGATTACATCAACAGACAAATTTAAAGACTAAAAATATGCATTTTTCTCGCTGTTTCTTGCTGTTCGGAGCATGATGAAACACGATGTTCCGATAAGAACCAAGTAGTCTACTTTCCACATCTATGAGGAATCCTACCGTTTGAAATCCATTCATAACAATAAGTTTGACAAAAGGTTCCTGTCTATGATGATGATTCATTTAAGGGCTTGGCGACATCGTGGTCATGTAACCCCATGTACTTGGGTGTATGTGGAATCTGTCTGATAACCTGTGTCACTGTGATGGCTGTAATGGATAATGATGATGATAAACAGGCTCAAGTTTAGTTAGTTATTGAGGTTTCAAGCGGCGGAACTACGAGGTCATCTGCCCCTAGGCTCAAGTTTAAGTACAATACGAATTTTATAATTTGTATGTATAATTCAGAATAAATCTCAGGAATGAGGTGGCATGACTGGATGCCCTTCCTGACACCAACATCATCAGAGGAGTTGATAACCCATACCGGGACTAACATTCTTCATGGCAGTCCCGAGAATCGAACCTGGCCGTCTGCACAAAAAGTTACTATACTTACCGCCAGAGCACGTAAACGGCCTAAACACAAAGACGAGTGAGTCGATTATGGCGTGCATTAAAGCAAGAATATCAGTTCTCACTCGCCACAAACAAGAGACGCACCATGGTGTTCCCACGTTCCCGCGAGCGATGACCGCCAACACAATGCGGTTCATGTGAACTTCCTCCCGTCTTACAACTAGCACTAACATACCAGGCAATGACCACGAGCTCGTAGCATTCACTGAGTTAGTGTATTTTCACTGATCGGTGCAAGGCTGTCTCTGACTTGGCGAACAATGGCAACGGTGCCCGAGAGCACAAACTCGCTGGCATCGGGAGAGCGTGGGTTCGAATCCCACCTCGGTCGTCCTGAAAATGGATTTCGTGGTTTCACATTTTCACCACAGCCGGGACAGTTCCTTCCAAAATCTCTTCCCTGACCTGTCCTAAAAAGAAAATATATGGCCATTGGCTGCATTAAAAGTATTACTAAGAATGGTTTTCTGATGTTTCTTATTTTCTTCTTCAAACAAATCTGAAACGGTAACTTCTAACAGGTAAACAGGTTGTCGTGGGGTGTTTAGTTGATCAACCGACGTTTAGACCTCTACACTTGAGGCCACTTTCATGCATGATTATACTTCTTTCATTTCATCTAACAGCAATTCCTCTTTCGAGGTTGACGCCAGGAAGGGCATCCGGCCAAAGAACACTCGCCACATAGCAGGAATAATAAGGGAGATAAATTCAAGTTGGTGCCGTTCCAGTTTGCGATGATAAGGCATGGGATCTTGTGATTTTAACGTGCTTCAACAAGGAATCAGAAAGGTCTGCCTTGATGCAGCTATCTCGACTTTCTACCGGCGCGGGGGCGTAAACAGATTAACTTCCCACCCAAATAATTCGGGTTGTTTTCTCAACTCTATCATTAAATCCTAGTGTGAGAGTTGGAATTTTGTGCAATCGTCCTCACCAGAATAACTGAGAAGGCGCACTCACCAGCATACTAGAAGTGAGTTTCCTTCTACACCTAGTAGATGTCTGAATGTACCTGACAGGCCACAGCCACCTCATCCACCTTCTTCCCAAATCTCTAACACACCTCTTGAAGATCGTGGAAGCACATCCAGCATTCAATCATACTAATGACTACGGCTAGGATTTTGATAGAATTGAACGTATTTTCTAGGAAGCCACAAACTCTGATCCTTGACTATGTATACTGTATGTTCTGTGATAATTGAAAAGGTCAAAATCTGTATTTAAGCCCTTCATGCCAATGAACGTCCTCTGTTTATTGGCCCTAGCTAACGGTTTCTTTATTATGATACAGCAGACATGGAGGATTAATTGTCCTCATTAGAGAATATCATTCTGCATTCAATGTGCCTGTGTAGCTTATAGACGAAGCATAGCGTAGGTCATTATTTTAGATCGTAAATGAATTCATTTTCAGGACAAGGTTAGGTAATCTATATGCAAAAGAATCGTTACCCTACTTACGAGTTAGCTGGGACTAATTATGTGTTTCTATTCAATACAAGGAGAACAAATAAACACATTGTCTTAGGGTCAGCCTAATGTAGAGTGAGATTCTTTTGCTGGAGTGGGGCCCGCGACCGACTGCCAGACACGCGCGCCTTCCGCCAGCCAACGGAGCTCGGGCTGCGGATAGCGCGCAATCGAGATAACCAGGGTCATTTAAGTCACTAAACTTTCATCAACGAGGGTGTGAAGTATCAGTGCACAGATAAGAACGTAACATAAACAACAGCTTCTTGCAAGATTTAATTAAAAAAGCACACATGTTTTATTTATTTCTTGGGAAACTGGATGACCTCACGTCACCAGTTATAGGTTAGAACTTACCTTTTCACAGAAGATGCTGAAAATGTTCTCCTTCAGCTGACAGACAGTAACTTTGGAAGCTACATCGTTACATTATGTAGCTACTCCTGCATCGCCCTGCGTGTTTACTGTGATTAATCGAAGCACGGACCTAAGCCCGCTTTGTATTTAATTGTGGGGTAATTTAAAATACAAAGTGTACAGATCAATTACCCGTACTCTAGTGGAGCTGGAGAACAATATACGGCAGCAGATATCCCTCACAACAGATGGGAATTACAAGGCGTACACGTTAATTTATTTACACGGTACAACGCTTGTCTGTCAGCTGAAGGAGTACATTTTCAGCATCTTCTGTGAAAGGGTAAGTTCTTTAATCATGATTTGCTGGTGTGCATGCTATCCGCGGCCCGAGCTCGGTTGGATGGCGGAAGGCACGCGCGCCCGGCAGCCGGTCGCCGGCCCCGCTCCAGCAAAAGAATCTCCCTGTATTAGTCAACAACTCACTACGGCTCACAAACAGTGTTTTACTGTAATTGCACCGGATCACCGTTTTGGAAAGTATAGTATTATTATTGTTGCTTACCATCTCTAGATGAATGCAGTACATTTGCATTTGTCTATTGGCACAGGATAGAGTAAAATGTGGCCTTCCACCGATGTCTTAGCCTCATTCGTGGCTGTGGTAGCTATTGGGGTATGGGTGGTCTGGCCTTCCGGGCACAGATAGTGCCTGTGTGCACTGTGAAAGGACTCGTAGGGTCAGTGCTATTGTTCTGACTCAGTGACCTCACTACTCATGTTAATAATGTTATTGGTTTTACGTCCCTTTTAACTACACTGGTTTTTAGAGACGCCGGGGTGCCGGAATTTTGCCCCGAAGGGGATCTTTAACGTGCCAGTAAATGACTACTCATGTCTAGAACGCCTAATTATAGCGTTGCTCTGAGGTTTTGTGGATATCTACCTACGGCGGTCCTTTTTGAGGGTCATTCCAGCCTCAGGGTTGACTACCTAACAGACAGTGGAATATTATCATAACACTTTTTATTTACATTTATGGCGCTAGGCCACGTTGGACATGCAGCCAGCAACATACAAATATGGCGCAAGATTCAAGAGACGTAGGAGAACAAAAAAAAGTATGTACATTATGACATTTCTATAATTGAGTAACAAAACTATGTAGAATTGTGATTTGTCTCATGCTTTAGACAAGAGGATGCAGGTGGAGAGCCCTGCGCTGTTAAACAAAACGTTATCCGCATCAGCACGACTGTTATCCGTACCCGCCCCGCAACCGCACGTTTGTTATCCGAATCTACTGGCATTACAATAATATTCTTATATAAAGCATAAAGTATTAAAGCAACACGTTTAATCATTTGAGGATAAATATGTTCTCCTAGGCTATGCATGTCATGTGCTATGTTTAAAATGAGTGATATACAGCCAGAATTGCAACCCTTTTCAGTTAGAAGTCTTAACTATGCTTAATGACATAGCTTAAATCATCATATTACATTTGTCATGAAAAAATATAACGTTAAAATATCATAGGCTATCTCATAAACATCCGCGTCCTGGTAATGATATTCAACAAGTTCGGATTGTATTCTAAAAACTATCTGCAAATTTACTCCAAACATTATCCGCTATCCGCACAGCCATGCAAACTATATCAGCACGGCGAAAAATTTTGCCGATGTCCGCGGGTTTGTCCGCGGACATCCACATCCGCGCAGGGCTTTAGATATAGGCTACCTTATGTCGCAGCGGCTAGCATTCTTGGCTGAGGTCCGGGTTCGATTCCCTGCTCTGTCAAGAAATTCAAGTCTGAGGGCTGGAACGGGGTACACTCGTAGCGTGAGGAAAAACTGAGAAGAGGTGGGTTCGATTCCCACCTCAGCTGTCGTAGAAGTGGTTTTCTTTGGTTTCCCATTTCTACTGCAGGCAAATGCCGGGATGGTTCCTAACTTAAGGACACGGTCGCCTCCTTCCCAATCCTAGCCACAAATACACTAATACAGCCATCACAAAGACACAAGTAACAGACAAATTCCACACTCATCTAAGTATACGGGACTATATGTCACAAAGCCTCTAAATGAATCAATAACAATATTTAGAAAAGTACACATAGACCAAAGATATTCCAGTCCAGTGACTACTCAGTCCATTACCATCTCAACAGAATAGGCTGTTCATTATATGAACAAGCAGCGTTGGGCCTCCGGTGTACAGACTATATTTACCGTTGTTGATTATTTAGGGGCTTTGCAACATCGTACTTGGGTGTGTTTAGAATGTGTCACAGTAATATAATGTCTGCACTACTGTGTGTATTTGTAATTGAGGTATGATTTGGGTAGGAAGAAATCATCCTCGGCTGATATCAAATTGATAGGTGAAATACTAAAATAGTAGGAGAATTCTGCTCCTTGGGAAGCAAAATAAGCAGTGATGGATGAAGCAAGGAGGATATAAAATAGGTTAGCACACGCAAGGAAACCTGATCTGCTGACATCAAATATATTATAAAATAAAATATTTTTAAAAGCCTTTTTCCAAAGCATGGTGCTCTATAGAAGTAAAACTCTTGATTGTTGAGCAGCAGAAAAGAAGAAAATAGAAGCTTTTGAAATGAGTGTTACAGGAGAATGATGAAGATCAGATGGGTAGATAGAGTAACAAATGAAGAGGTAATAAGACGAGTAGGAGAGGAGAGGTATTCCTGGCGACTGCTAATGGAGAGAAGAGATAATGATGTAGGGCATATACTAATTTACACAGGAAAAGCAAACTTAGTTATGGACGGAAGGGTTGAGGACAAGAACTGTAAGGGCCATTCTACGCGAGCGGGTAAAACGCCGCGTTTCGCCCGCCTCCTGCCGCGCCAAAATGTTTCAATATATACATGACCGTCAAAACGCAGCGTGTGACCCGCCTAGAGCAGAACGCGCCAAAATTGTGCAATCTTACGTGGTGGTCAAAACGTGGCGTGTGAACACAAGCGCCTACTATTCTATTCTATTCTTTCTACTGAGACAAGTAATCCCGCATCTATTGAGTGCTGCGATGGACATGGATACAGCGCAAGTCGGTTGCGTTGCAGGAATCTTATTGTTTAAATGATATGCTTAATAATGAACATAATGGGGAAAGAGGCGCTGGTGGATTCATCCCACATTAGCGAATCGTTTGTGGCGGTCGATTCTCGATCTCAATAATAAACTTCTCCATATCAAACATAGTGTCTACTTCTGCTCCCATCAGGATTATTAATTCTACACACAAAGTGAAAGTGCGTAAATATCAAGACGATTATCTGACATTAGGCTTTACCAGCATTCTTTCGAATAATAATCAGGAGCAACCTCAATGCGTTCTTTGTATGGAGATTTTAGCAAACGACAGTTTAATAATAATATCGTATGGCCTCGGATCCCGGGTGCAAGCTTTGTTATTTGACACCCAAAGGGTAGCTTTCATGTCGAATTTCGTTGTTCCTTGAAGCATTATGAAAGTCAAGGAGGTTAGATATCTAAGCTCCTTGAACACTATAGCGCTTTCTAGTAGAGAAATTAGGAACTTTGTGTTGGCGGAAACTCCCGATATTAATTTTCCCATTATGAACAACAACATGTCTGGCTGCGTGGCTCAGGGGTAACGTTCTCGCTTGCTGAGCCCAAGGTTGCAGGTTCGAAACCTGGCGCAGTCAGCTGGCATTTGAGGGTGCGCAAATGCGAGGGAGCCGTGTCAGTACATTTACTGGCACGTTAAAGATCCCCTTCGGGGCAAAATTCCGGCACCCCGGCGTCTCTAAAAGCCAGTGTAGTTAAAAGGGACGTAAAACAAATAACATTATTATTATTATCCATTATGAACACGGCCTACTGAATTCAAATAGGTTCTTTAACATGCCAACATCGTATGACATGCGTATCGTATTTTTTCCGTCGTTCAAAAATCACTTACCACGGCCATGAGTGAACCTGCAAGCTTGAGGTTAGTAGACCGACACGTTAACCACTCACCCACCGTGGCAACCTAACGACAGTTTGAAACCTGTGAAACTTGCAGACTAAACATCCAGACTGTGTAAGTAAATCTTTAGCATTTTTTAAGCGCCACGAGCAACAACTAAAAGGAAATGTTAGATTCCTAGAAAAGCACGCAACAGTTCCTAAGAAAGCACTAAGAGCATCCTTGGAGGTATCCTATTTAATTGAAAAATCCAAATCACCACATATTATTGGTGAGAAATTATTTCTTCCTGCTGCCGTGAAAATGTGCGCGATCATGCATGGAGAAAAGTTCGGCGAGTGTTTGAAGTCGATACTGTACCGCTCTCAAATGATACACTAACTCGTCGTTTTGATGTAATAGCCTCTGACATAAAAAATCAATTGCTACCACGTCTTCATGATAGCCCAAAATTTGCCCTGCAACTTGATGACAGTACTGATATCGTAAACAGTTCCCAGCTTCTTGTTTTTGTACGCTACTGTCATGAAAATTAAATGCACGACGATTTTCTATTTTGTAATGCTCTGGAAGGGCGGACTACAGGCGAAGATATGTTTTCTCTTGTGAATTCCTTTTTTATTGACAATCTCTCATGGACAAATTGTGTTGGTATATGTACTGATGGGGCGTCGGCATTTACTGGAACTAAAACTGGTTTCAGAGCAAGAGTGAATGCTGTTACTAATTCTGTAAAATTCACACATTGCATGATACACAGGGAGACATGGGCTTCAAAAGTACTACAACCGGAAGTCAATAAAGTGCTGAACGATGTAATTAGTGTTGTAAATTTTGTGAAAGCAAGAGCGTTAAACAGTCGGCTATTTTCCATTCTTTGCGAGGAGATGGGATCTACACATGATTCGCTTCTATTGCACACGGAGGTACGTTGGTTGTCTCGTGGTCGAGTCCTTCGTCGCGTTGTGGAATTGAAGAATGAACTTCGTATTTTCCTATTGGACAGCAGAACACTCGCAACCCTGTTTCCGGATGAGAAATGGCTTCTAATACTGTGTTACTTGGCTGACGTATTCGAAAAACTGAATGAACTTAACGTGTCACTTCAAGGACGAAATCATAATATTTTCATTCTAAGCGACAAAGTGCTTGCTTTTACGAGAAAACTTTAACTTTTGGAAAGCCCAGATGGACAAGGTAACTGTGAGATGTTTCATTGTCTGAATGAATTCCTGGAAGAAAATGAGTTAGATATTTGTCACATTAGTGGAATTGTCGTAGAACACCTCCAGAACCTTCGTCAAAAATTCGAGGGTAGATTTCCACAACCTTCACTGAGAATGACTGGATTCGCAGTCCGTTTGAAACGAACGTAACAGCCCACCTGTCAACGGCAGGACAGGAGGAACTTATACAACTCAAGTGACTGAATACTTCAAAATGAATTTAAGTCGAAGTCTCTTGAACATTTTTGGGTGCAGATACGGAATGAATATCCCATTTTATCAAGAAGAGCAGTGGACTTGTTATTACCCTTCGCTCCAACTCACCTGTGTGAGTCAACATTTTCCGCAATGGCATCCGTCAAGACGAGGCATCGGTCTCGGCTGCAGCTGGAAGGGGATCTGAGGGTTGCTGTTTCAAACATCCAACGAAGACTGGATTTACTTTCATCTCAAATTCAAGCTCACACATCACACTAACTCCGTAAGTGTCTGAGGATTACCGAATTCTGATCCATGTACACTTTTATTCTCCTGTTTTACTTTTTCATGGGTGAAAAGCTTGCCACGGTGGGTGAGTGGATAGCGTGTCGGTCTACTAAACCCCAAGATTGCAGGTTCGCTCCTGGCCGTGGTAAGTGATTTTTTGAAAGGCGGAAAAAATACGACACGCATGTCATGCGATGTTGGCATGTCAAAGAACCGATTTGAATTCAGTAGGCCGTGTTCATAATGTCAAAATTAATCTCGGGAGTTTCCGCCAACACAAAGTTCCTAATTTCTCTACTAGAAAGCGCTATAGTGTTCAAGAACCTTAGATATCTAACCTCCTTGACCTTCATAGTGCTTCAAGGAACAACGAAATTTGACATGCAAGCTACCCTCTGGGTGTCAAATTACAAAGCTTGCACCCGGCACCCGAGGCCATACGATATTATTATTATTATTATTATTATTATTATTATTATTATTATTATTATGGGTGAAAAGTTTTATCTTAACATTTTTCAAATTCACAGTGAAATGTTGAAAATTGTATATATTATTTCTATTGTCGTTTATAGGTCACGAGCTTTCAAATATGAAAAGCATTACTGAACACAGGTGTAACAGCTAAAGAGGTAATTAGTGAAACAAACAAAATTTGATCAATTCCAATAACTGCACGTGCAGGAGTTGTTTTTATTTTTATAAGCAAAAGTAATACATATACATGACTTTTTTTTTTTACAAAACTTTGTTGTACTTTTATGTGCTCTAAGAATAATGAATTGTGTGTTATTATTATTATTATTATTATTATTATTATTAAAGTAAAGTTGCGCTTCCTAAAAGCAACCCTGGGATTATCAAAATATGCAAAATCTAGACTAGTGTACGAACCTGCCAAGGAGAACTTCTTCATTGAGGACCTACGGACGAAGAGAGGACTACCATCTACGGACGCCTGGAAAAGACTAATGCATGAGAAAGTGAAGAAGAGAGATGAAATCTGGCCCGAATTTTACATAACGGAAGCAATGACGAATAGGGTAGGGACTGACACCAATCAAGACCTACGAAACTTCGTTAAGTCGATGGCGGTACGTGTAGAATGGCCCTAAGGGTGGGCCAAGGTTAGAATATGTTTATAGGACGTAGGGTGTTGTAACTAATAGCTCAGGACGGAAGACTGGAAGTTAATCAGGCAGGAGGCTCAGGCCACACCTCACCTGCTGCTGAACGGTAATGCTCCGTGAAATGAGCAGCCTAGCACCACATTCCAGCAGGTAGTGAGTGACCCAGCGCCGGGTCGCGTATGAACTTGACCTGGCTCTGCAAGCTGCTCGATCCAGCAAAATAGCTCACACAGGGCAGAAACTTAGTGAGCGTTCTGGGGGATTGGATTCTTTTTACTTTTCAGTATGCTGGTTGGGGTGGTTCAGGGCCAAGGAATGAGCTTGTTGTTAGTTCGTTATCTTTGGTCATCATCCCCGTGTACTTGGGTGTGTGTTCAATCTGTCGTGGTGTGGGGGCGTGGTGGCGCAGCGATCATGCTGTTGGCCTCTCACCACGACGGACCGGGTTCGATTCCCGGTCAATGTATGTGAGATTTTCAAAGTGAAATGCTATGTCCTGTGGTTCAGATTCCACGTAAAAAGGAGGTCCCGTGACTCATGATCTCGAAATTAACGGTCACGTAAAGCTACAATCTTCCTTCCTTTTGTCGTAGTGTGTGTAGCTGCAATCACTGGGGTAGCGAATGGGTCAGGTGCCTTGGGACTTGAAATAAGGTACTATCCCGGCATTTTCCCGGAGAGAGTTTGGAAAAACCACAGTCCGGATAGCCAGTGTTAGCGCCGGACTTGCTGCAGCTCCCCATCGCGGTCATGGCACAGGGTCATATATAAGGCGGGGGGTGGGGGAGGGGTGCTAAGGGGGCTCCCCCCCCCCCCAAAAAAAAAGTCAATAAAAATTAAGAAAGTGTTGCTTTGGTAAGAGCATAAAATAATTGTAAATTTGGTTGTACCCTACTCTTAACTTATTGGCTAAGTTATAAACAATATTAAGATTGAAATTAGACTACCTCGTGGTGTAGTGGCTAGCATTCTTGGCTGCCGCCCCGGAGGTCCGAATTCGATTCCCGGTTCTGCCAAGAAATTTTAATTCTGGTCTGAGGGCTGGAACGGGGTACACAGCCTTGTGAGGCAAAACTGTGAATTCCACAGTACGGTACTTTTGAGAAATAAATTATCAACTTGTAAAAGAAAAAACTGTTTACCTTTCTGCTTAGTAAATTGACAAATATTTAGATATTTGCCATTCATACTCCATAGGCCATAATAGAAAATTCATTGAGTATAAAATGTTATTTGTGTGTTGTGTTGTAGCCTAATTTACAACTTTTTTTACTGCATATAATTGTAGGCTATATAAACTTTGAATAGTATCTAAAATAATTACACAAAGTTATATGCTCAAGATAATGGTTGATATTTCTGGGTATTTTGCGGTGACTATCCCCTGAGAATACTCACAATTTTCCAGGATAATCAGCCCCCCCCCCCCCCCCACACACACAAAAAAATAGTATATACGCCCCTGTCGTAATGAGCGACTTAATGCGCACGGCTATGCCGCGGGGTGCAAGGAGAGGACCACGGGTGTTAGCAGGTATGAGAGCGTAACGAAGGCTTCCCTCCTCCCGCCAGTCCCGGTAGCGTTCAGGTCGGATTAGTTAACTCTTTTACTCTTTGTAATCACACTGTCGTTGTTGCTTATTTTAGGGGCTGCGACATCGTGGTCATATAGCCCAGTACCTATATTTGGGTGTGTGTGGAATTAGTGTGTTAATGTGTTATTGCCAGGGCTGTATTAGTGTTTATATTTGTAAATTGAGAATAGGATTGGGAAGGAGGCAGTTGTGGTTTTAAGTTGGGAACCATCCCTGCATTTGCCTGGAGTAGAAGTGGGGGAAATCTCGAAAAACCACTTCCAGGATGGGAATCAAACCCTCCTCATCTCAGTTTTGCCTCACGAGGCTTAGTGTACCCCGTTTAAGCCTTCACACAAAAATTACTATTTGTTACCTGATATGGTAATAATAATAATATCCAATAGCCTCGAGGGCAAGCTTTGTTATTTGACGCCCAGAGGGCAACTTGCATGTCGAATTTTGTCATTCCTTGGAGCGCTATGAAAGTCAAGGAATTTAGATATCTAAGCTCCTTGACACTATAGCGCTTTCTAGTAGAGAATGGAGGAACTTTGTGTTGGCGGAAAATCCCGAGATTAATTTTGCCACTATGAACACGGCCTTCTGAATTCAAATGGGTTATTTAACATGCCAACAATGTATGACATGCGTGCCGTGATTTTTGTCGCCTTTCAAAAATCACTTATCACGGTCAGGAGCCAACCTGCAAGCTTGAGGTTGGTAGTCCGACACGATAACCACTCACCCGCCGTGGCAAGCCACCTGATGTGGTCGAGTCCTGTTGGTCAGCGAAGCATCTTCATTTCCATGACATGCAGCTGACGTTCGTGTCTCTTTGTGGCTGGCCAACATACAGTCCACTGGTCTAATTACGGTTGTATAGATGTTTTTGTTTCAGATACATTTCCCTCTCCTTTATTATTATACAGTGGAGGCCCTCCATATAGAACGAAGCCTCACAAAGGCCGTGTGGCGGCAGGGGAACTGCGGCTGGCAGGAGCGTAGCGCCCAACTAGTGTAACACATTTACGTTTTTTTAATGTACCGTATTTAATATTCATAATTACTTGCATGAATTTCAGAGTGTTACTGGAAAAGCTGTCCATCTTCTAAACAGAGGTTGCACTGACGCAGGAAGGAAGTTTTGGTACACTTGCTGTAATTCATCCTAGCTGATAGGCTATTTTTTATCAGTGCAGTTATTTCGTTCTCGAGAGCCTCCAGAGTACTTGGATTGTTAAAGTTTGAGGTTCCCCACAAGTAAAAATCGCACGGCGCTGAAACTTACGAACAAATTTACAGCAAACTCCTTCTTGAGAAGATAAGTTTCCACTAGGGAAATTCGTTGTTTTGTTCCATACCTAACAATGTTCACGGGATACGAGGTAGGCTATAGTTCTCTCACTTTCTTCGTTAACGGGCGGCGACTCAAAAGTTAGACAGAAGCACGCGGCGACAATAACTTGTTCGCTACTGACCAATAGCATGCTTCCTCCCTCTCTCCACGTGCACTCCAAAGTACGGTCCTGGCGGCCTGCTCGCTTGTCGCGCAGGTGTCAGGTGTCCAGTGTTGCACTGCTGCACGTAGTTCTGTCCAGTTTCACTCTTAGTGGCTACGGTGGAGAGTTGACAACGCTGTGCCTCGTACTGGGAAAGCACTGGCTGCATTCAGAAATGGAATGCAAACATATCCGCCCAGATGGATTTCAAAGGCGAGCCGCTCGTTAAATAGGAAAGTGCGAGAACTATACAGTGCTTCACAGAAAGTCTTAATAATTATCACAACTACGGTATCTTGCCAGCTGCGTATGTAATATATGCTATGACAGCATTCAGCGCTTCCCGAACCGCTGGTGTAATTGATACATGCTATAAATCTTGCGATGAGTCATTGCGACTACCCGCGGCACGGCCACTGCCAGGCTCCGTTCTATAGGGAGGGCCATCACTGTAGTTTTATTCTAGTAATTTAGCTCTAAGAGTTACCGTCAGTTCAAGTATTAAAAGTAAGAGCCTAGCAGTAATTTACCTTCAATTTCAACCTCATAATTATCCATATCATAGGAGCAAACGGTCGCCCTTAAGACAATGATCAAGACCAACACTAATCCACACTGCCATATTGGCATCAGAACATAGTTCTGCCAATTTGGAATATATGGCAGAAACGTAGCCTACTTCTCACACCGTTCTATGTAATTAGTGGAGGAATTTAATCAGTATTTCAATGTGAAATTTCTTGTTTTAGAAGACGTTATTCGTCATCCGTCATACGTGAGAACTGGTGACACATCAAGATGCTAAGTGGAGAGTGAAATATTACTCGACAAGATCGTTCTCATGTGAGTCATTGGTTAGTCGCTGTTATTAGAGTCCTCGACGTGGTGAAAGCATTCTCCATCTCTTGACTAATGGCCTTTATTAGGAATCAATACACAATGTGAGTGGCGTGAGGAAAAAACGTAGAATAGGAAATTCTTCGAAAGAGAACAGTGACCGGCGATCATAACACAGAGCAATTCTTAGCTCTCGTGCAGTATTGTGGTCACACATATCGTGAGTGATTGTTGTTTCAAGGGTTAAACATCGAGGTCACCTGCACAAATAGTCGTGTGTGTATTATTTGGGTGGAAAACTGGGGTAAGTACCCTGGAACTTAAAATAAAGTACCATCCCAGCATTTTCCTGGAGTTTTTTATTTAATTTAACGTATGGCTTTTAGTGCCGGGAGTGTCCGAGGACATGTTCGGCTCGCCTGAGTCTGTAGCTGCTTCCAGTGGATACCCTAAAGGGTGAGCTACAAGTTTCCTGGAGTGAAAGTGGGAGTACCGAAATCTCCGAACGCTGGCCTATTTAGTCCAGTCGTGGAGTGTTTCTTAAACTAGACTACGCGGCTACGCTGGAAGATTTCTTTCCGCGACACATCTGGATTTTGCAGTCCAAACCTATTATCACCTATAGGCCTGTAGACTAGTTACCACCACTGCTCTTGAGGACCCTCACGAAAGACCTTCCTCTGTGTGAGCAGCTCCTATCTCATATCATGTTGTGTATCTGAAATTATTTGGGGTTAGAACTAACCCACCTATTTTTTAGCCTACTTTCGATTTTTGCAAAAAATGAAAGTAGACTTATGAGATCACTACAGGGCGAAAAAAAGTGTATCTGTCTGTGTGTGTGTGAGTCTGTGTGTGTGTGTGTGTGTGTACTCTGAATGTCTGTCCCCCCCTATCAATTCGAACACGGTGAGCGCAAATTGAACGAAATTTGGTACAAAGGTAGCACTAGCAAAGGACACCTCAGTGTCATGTTTTATATCGCCGCCATCTTGACGGAAACGTAATGGCGGCCACACAAATGTTCAAAGCTTAAATCAAATTACGACTAACCTAATCATCCGATCTCTACCAAATTTTGCAACAACATACCTTTATTGGGGCAGCATCCTTTGACCAAACTAATAGGTCATCAGCCTAATAGTTTGCGGATGGCGGTCATCTTTGTGTGAAAATCTATTGCCCCTATTAATTCGAACACGGTGAAACCGAATGGAACGAAATTTGGTACAGAGGTAGTACCAGCAAAGGGCACCTCAGTGTCATGTTTTATATCGCCGCCATCTTGACGGAAACGTAATGGCGGCCACCCAAATGTTCAAAGCTTAAATCAAATTACGACTAACCTAATCATCCGATCTCTACCAAATTATGCAACAACATACCTTTATGAAGGGAGCATCCTTTGACAAATCAAATAGGTCATTAGCCTAATAGTTTGCGGATGGCGGCCATCTTTGTGTCAAAATCGATTACCCCTATTAATTCGAACACGGTGAAACCGAATGGAATGAAATTTGGTACAGAGGTAGCACTAGCAAAGGGCACCTCAGTGTCATGTTTTATATCGCCGCCATGTTGACGGAAACGTAATGGCGGCCACACAAATATTCAAAGCCTAAATCAAATTACGATTAACCTAATCATCCGATCTCTACCAAATTTTGCATCAACATACCATTATGGAAGGAGCATCCTTTGACCAAACTAATAGGTCATTAGCCTAATATTTTGCGGATGGCGGCCATCTTTGTGTGAAAATCGATTCCCCCTATTAATTCGAACACGGTGAAACCGAATGGAACGAAATTTGGTACAGAGGTAGCACTAGAAAAGGCCACCTCAGTGTCATGTTTTATATCATCGCCATCTTGACGAAAACGTAATCGCGGCCACCCAAATGTTAAAGGCTAAAATGTAATTACGACCAACCTAATAATCTAGTCTCTACCAAATTTTGCAACAACAAATCTTTATGTGGGAAGCATATTCTGACCAAACTGCTAGATCATCAGGCCAATAGTTTGCAGATGGTGGCCAAGTATGTGTGCAAATCGATTCCCCCTATCAATTCAAACACGGTGAAACCGAATTGAACGAAATTTGGTACAGAGGTAGCACTAGCAAAAGGCACCTCCGTGTCATGTTTTATATCGCCGCCATCTTGACGGAAACGGAATGACGGCCACCCAAATGTTAAAAGTTTAAATCAAATTTCGACCATCCTAATAATTTGATCTCTACCGGATTTTGCAACAACATGCCTCTTTGTGGAAAGCATCTTATGACTGACTACAAGGTCATCAGCCCTATAGTTTGCAAATAGCGGCCATGTAAGTGTGCAAATCCATTCCCCAGATCAATTCAAACACGGTGAAACCGAATTGAATGTTTTTTTTTTACAGAGGTAGCCCTAGCAAAGGGCACCTCATATTCATGTTTAATATCCCTATAGCACGTTGTATTTCAACAAGCTACTACAACCAACATTCAATTATACTCCTTGAAAAGGACAAAGAGTTATAACAATACCCATGCATTTAGGAGAAAGTAGGCTATATGTTCTTTACTGAACATCTTGTTATTTATTAATTATTATGCTTGTTCTTTGTAAATCCAGTATCCTGCCACATACATTTCTGATAGCTGTAAAAGGACACGCAAAATAAAAATATATCTACTTAGTATAAAACCAAGTCCCCGATTCTCGGTTGTTACGGGTAAACTCGATACCACTGGATGGATTTTGATGCGGTTTTCACCATTCTGTAAAGGATATCTCAAGGATGATTTCTGTAGAAAATAATTTATTTATGATCAAAGAAACCGATCAGTAACGATTTCAGTGGAAAAGTCGAAAATAAACCTGGCGTCCGTGCGCTTTTTAAGCTTACGCTGGGCAAACCGTTAAAAATATCAATATACGATGGATGAGTGTAAGAATTGTTCAGCATGGAAAGTTCTACAAAAAATCCCGGGAGAGCATATCTCTATCTTCAATACATCGCCTACTATAAGTATTTTTACGTTTTCATTTCTTCCAACAATCTCCATTTAGTTACTGAGGCGACAGTTTACGAGCTAGCTAGGGGCGAGTCTATCACCCCAGTTACAGCTTAGCTAGCGGGCGAGCTTAAAGCCCCAGATACAGCCAGCAGCAAACTGTCGTGTCGTGTTGAGTTAAAAACTTTAGAGAAGAGTGGTTGTGTTTGGAGTTTTCCTGGAAGTGCAACTCGGCTTTTCTTCATTTCGCCTGTGAACTTTTCGTTCCGCAAAATTCACAGTCAAGTTGAGATTGGACGGAAGGGGGATTTGTGTTTCATGCACCTCACCATTCTTAAATTACGTCTGACAAGAATTTGTTGCACATGCATCTCCATGATAATATTATTAACAGTCCAGTCAGTGATTTTAACCCATCATGCCGAGTAAAACGGATATTGGTCGTTGTTCATTGGCATTGGAAATAAAGAGCACTTATCGCGTAATGCATTCATAACTGAGCCGGGTCGGGTTGCCAATAATTATTTATATTGAAACTAGCAAAAACTGGAAATTAAAAAAAAATTACAATATATTACTAAGCTCTAAGATGAGAAGGTATTAACATTTCAAAAAAAACTGCGCGGCCTCCATGTTAATTCGTTGCTCATCATCACTTTGAAAGACTTGTCAGCACACTCTTCTGGGTATAGCCCTCTCTCATGGTACAGAATTTTAAGCTGTTGGCTTTGCCGTAATAGGTATTAATAATGATATACTGAATACTGGTGAAATATTTTGCGCGACCATCATGTTGGATTGGTATGATTATGGAAATATTAAAGGCATGGTTGGCCCAATCAAAAGTTATGTGGGAACGACGGACATACATACATACATACATACATACATACATACATAAATATATACATACATACATACATACATAAATTATATGATATTATTTCATATGAAGAAAATAGGTTCAAAATGAGTGTCCATAATTGCGTGGATTTGAAATGGGAAACCTTTGTAAGGATGATCAAACCATCGGATAAAGGACTGAACTCTCCTGTTGTTTGCAGGCCTTTTGCGAGGACGTGGTTTGTCTATCCCTCGTGTCTATCAATAGCCCACCATGCAATCTTTAGGCATTTCTTTCCTCTCTACAGCCTGCTGTTTCCTAGTACCCATCAACATCAATATGCCCTAACAGCAATGAAATCAATGGTCGCAGGTTCAGGCGAATGGGATGGAATGTAAGATACAGTCTCGTGTCGGTAGATTCACAATACACTAAGAATTCCTTCAGGACAAAATGTCGACACATCATCATCGGCTTTAACTCGAATCCGAGTATAAATCTTCTTCCTTCAGTCCAGTTTGTGGATGTGTTTACGGTGACTAAAGAGTCCAATCCTGGCATGGAACAAGCGTCCACACAAGTCACATAGTATTGCTGGAGGAGGACGTGGTTGGGCTGCTCGAAGTTTCCTAGCTTGACGCTTGGCCTCTTCATGTGTGCGTCGATCCCTTTCAAAGGTTTTTACAGTATCCGAGATGGTACGGCGCCAAGTTGAGCGGTCTTCAGCCAGCATGTCCCAGGTTTGTGAATCAAGACCTCTCAATTTCAGGGTCTGCTTAAATTGGTCCTTGTAGCGCCTCTTAGGACCACCATAGCATAACTCACCATATAGCATTTGACGAGGTAATCTCACATCATCCATCCGATGGACATGACCAATCCATCTAAATTGGTGACCTATTATGGATGATTCTATGCTGTTGATTTGAGCCTTTTCCAGAACAGCAATACTGGTAATGCGGTCTTCCCATTTAATCCTCAGGATTGATCGAAGTTTTTGTATGTGGAAGCGCTCAAGCTCCCTAAGATCTCGTCGGTAAAGGGTCCACATTTCACAGCCATACAACAATGTAGAAATGACTACTGCTTTGTACACCTTAAGCTTTGTACTCATGGACAGATCTTTATTCATGAAGACCCGGTGCGCTAATCGTCCATATGCTGCATGGGCTGCGCCAATTCTCTTATCCACATCCTGCTCACAGGTACAGCTCACAGAAATGGTACTGCCCAGGTACGAGAAGTGGTCTACCTGCTCTAATGGCAAATTTGAGATGGAGATACTGAACTGAGGAAGAGGTGTGCCTGGTGAAGGTTGTGCCAAGACTTTAGTCTTATTGACATTTATGGTAAGACCAAAGCGATCACATGCACTTTTGTAACAATTAACTGACTCTTGCGGCTCTTCTGGTGTGAGAGTTGGTGCTGCAGTATCATCTGCACACAACATATTAGTAACATTAGTAACCTGAGTTTTCCTCAAGGAGCGGAGACGAGTTAGGTTGAAAAGCCCTCCATCAAAACGATACTTGATCTCCACACCTGGGATGTTTGTGGGTGAATCATAAAGCATTGCAGCCAAGTACATCGCGAAAAGCGTTGGAGCCAGTACACATCCTTGTTTCAGTCCATGGGTAATAGGAAATTCATCGGACATCTTATTCTGATGGCAAACCTGACCTGTCATGCCATCATGGAGAGTCTTGATTAGATCTACAAAACGCTGAGGGCAACCAAACCACTTCAGCACCGCCCACATGGCTGGTCTTGGAACCGAATCAAATGCCTTTTCCAAGTCATAAAAGACTAAGAAGAGTGGATTCTGTTGTTCTCTACCTTTTTCCTGCAGCTGTCTCACACAGAAAATCAAGTCAATTGTGCTGCTGGAAGCTCTAAATCCGCATTGTGACTCTGGGAGGATCTTCTCAGAGATAACCTTGAGGCGGTTAAGTAGAATTCTTGCAAGAATCTTCCCCACAATTGAGAGCAATGATATACCGCGGTAGTTGCCACAAACACTGCGATCACCCTTCTTAATGATAGTGATGATGGTGGCATTCTTTAGGTCTCCAGGTACCTTTCTTGATTCCCATATTCTGAGGATAAGGGTGAAAATCCTTGTTTTGAGGGAATGACCTCCGGCTTGAATTAGTTCCAGAGGGATGTTATCTGGGCCAGGTGCCTTTCTGGGTGGATTGCGTGGATTTGAAATGTAGCTTTATGTATGAATGTTTACAAGTTCTGTCTGTCGGTGCCTTCACTTTTGATATGAATTGAGATGTGGGTATCAGCGTCCCCTGGGGGGCATGTGGGGGTGGCAAGGGAGAGGTAGAGCATTCAATATCACTATTGTTAACAATGGTGGACAATATCTATCTACCAAACATACGTTTATGTGAAGTCATCAAGTTCACAGCCAAAGTCGACGGATTCCTTTATCTTCCTGGCTAAAGAAAATCTAAAACGTCTCTAAATCCTTGTTTTAATTAGAAGAAAATATATTACATCCCATCCCTAAAATAAATCTTAAGCCACTTAATTAGAAAGATGATATAAAGGATTATAAGAAAGATGATGCAAAGGATGATAAATAGAATGATGAGAAAGATTATACAAAGGATGCTAAAGAGCATGATATAAAAGATTATGAAAGGGATTATGATAAAGATGAAAAGAATGATGCCGCCGCATCTGATAAGAAGGATAAGTTTGAAGTTATTCGGGATTTCAGGGGATTCAAAGCAACAGATATCACTGTTAAGGTTGAAAATAATATGCTTAAGGTAGGCCTACTAAAAAAAAGCAGTTGGTCAGCGGAAACAAACACAGAGGAAGAGGTGAAAACAAAACAATTGCTCCATGCAACTAACGTAGATATTAAGAACATGCAAACCGATATATTAGTGGTTTCAGCCCTTTTGAAGGATTAATAGGCTATGCTGAATTACACATTTTGCAGGTTAGCTATCCTCAATCATATACCATTTGGTAGGAGCTAAAAGGGATAGGCCTAAACGACATCAAAAAAATACAAAATTAATAAATAAAAACCAAGTATCCGGGTATGGACGCACCCCTGTGTGGCCTTTGCTTACCCATCAGCGGAAAACCATGGTTCGAATTCTGAATGAGGTTTCTTAACGCAATTTCCTACACATATTCAAGGCAAATGTCGAGATGTATTTTATTTAAATACCCGGGCACTTAGCTCAACCTTATAGGTCACCCAGTAGAGTTTTCCTTTTCAGTTGGCAATGTTAAACGGAACATCATAATTTCAGAGTAGATCGCCTCAATGGCACTGGCTCAAAAGATCCACTCCACGGTAGCTGAGGCCAAATCCTCAGCATCGTTATTATTAGTAGTAGACTATTATTAACCTACTTTTCACATTTTGTAAAAATGAGGAAAAACTTGACTTATGAGATCGATCCGGGAAAATGTGTGTCTTGTCTGTCCTTCTGTCTGTCTGTCTGTCTGTCTGACTATGTCCCCTTCCCTATCAACTCCTAAACGGCTGCAGCTATCGTAACCAAATTTGGTATGAGTAGACATCTCTACCTGAATATCTCACGGCCATATTTGAAAATGATGTCAGTGCTACCAACTGCTGAAAAATCGCAATTCAAATTTGAGCTCCATGTCGGATATCTCGGAAGGTATGTATGGGAGCTATTCCAAAATTGGACACATATAGATAAGAATATTTCAGTTTAATTTCCAGGAGGCCATACATAACAGTGTTGCCAACATGATTGTACGGCTGCTATTAGGTCATATCGTTATATGCATCTAACTTCCATACTATCAATTCGATTTCAACCAAATTTCGTATGTACTATGTGTACAATGACATATATGACTATGCGTATTCTTAAGAGCAACCAGGTCTGCTAACTGTTAATAAATGTTATCTTTTTAAAAATCCTAATACCAATATATCAGAAAGTAGGCAAGCCAACAGCTCGAAACTGCTCACGTTTAGTACATGACCTACATTAATTTGGAGTACCTAATATACGTCAGTGCTGCCAACATGATTCTAAGCCTGCTGATAGGTCTAATTTTTAAATGCATGTAACTTCTTTACTAACAAAATGGATTTCATCCAAAACTGGCACAATAATAGATCATAATATTTCAGATTAATTCTAAGCAAAACATTGTTGCCAACGCGATTTTACACGCGCTTATAGAACCAATGTCTAACTGCATGTAACGCCCTAATTACCCATTGAACTTCAACTAAATTCTGTATGTGCATTATGTAGCCTACTTTAAAAGATGGATCTAAGAATATATTCAGAGTCACAAGGACTGCCAACTGTAGTGCTCTCTTAGGCTACACTATTTCAGGTATACTTCGAACTAATTAGAAATGTCAGTATTACTAACTTAACTTAATATCGTCCTTATTCTAGTCGAAATCATTGGCATGCATCTTAAATTTTAAGAAAAGTAAACTCTTTAGTTCGTTATGGAACTACTTGTTATTTTTACCTCAACCTTCGACCCTAAAAATATAGTTACACTACTACCGCCATTACAGGAATAGAGGTTATTAGACAAATCCCCCCAAACACACAACCTAGTACACTGAATTGATGACCATCGTGCCCCAAACCAACAACAACGGCTCTTCGCTCGAGTCTGGAATCTAGATGGTGAAATGGGAAGAAGTGGTAGTGACTGATGGGAAAAGTGCCATTCTAACATTTCCTTAGAGGTTAAGCTGAAAGCTACAGAAATACGTTTCAAGTATTGTTGACGCTGGTATTCGAACCCACTTACTTCCCAAATCCATTAGTACAGTAGTGACCAGCAAATATTGAAATGTTTGAGTTCCGTTAATGGTATCCTGTGATCGATAAGACTGACAGTGGCCTTGATAGCCCGTTCACCCTCCACATATAACCTTGATTATTAATGCCTCATTTCTCAGCGACAACTTACTAGCAGTCGTCCGCCAGCCAGCCAGACATATCAATAATATGCTCTCGTGAGGAAACGAACAAATACAGTATAATCTCAATTCTAGCGTGACAGGGAAAAAGCGAGTAAGTCAGAAGACAACTATTCAGCAGAGAAAAATAACAAACTTATTTGTTTCCTCAAGTGTCATTTCACTCTTCAGACTGTTGAAGTTTCTTAACACGTAGGCTACTGTGCGTGCTGCATTATACAGTAAGTTGAGTTCTTCACAGAAAATATAACAAACATAGTCTTACACTCACATGGGACCTCTACAATGGTCAACATGCAAGTGTACGTTTAAGAGAAGGTCTTACTAATCCAGTTCCTATCAGGAAAGGAGTAAGACAAGGATGTCCTCTTTCCCCAATTTTGTTTAATGCTTTTGGTGAGTTGATGATGGCAGAAGCTTGGAATACCCATAAAGGTAATTAAGTTCGCAGATGATCAGGCCATTCTAGCTGGCAGTCCATCTACTTTGCAGACAATGCTGTCAAGAGTTGCATCAACGGTGCAGAAATACGGCATGAAAATAAAACATCAAAGACAAAATGCATGACAGTCTCAAAATTCCCAAAACCTCTTCGATTAAAGATTAATAACTCGGACATACAACAAGTCAAATCCTTCACTTACCTAGGTCAAAAGATTACAGAGGACGGAAGGTGCACCACTGAAGTTAAATGCTGCATTGCTCAGGCAAAACTAGAAGAGATTACTATTTGCCAGTTGGCTTAAGCTTTCCCTCCGAATGAGAATGCTACTGTACATGCTTTTGTATGGACAGTTGCGTTGAATACCTGTGAAACGTGGACACTAAATAAAAATGAAAAGAACCGTCTTGAAGCCTTTGGGATGTGGTGCTATCGTAAGATGAAAAGTCCTCTCGGCACGCCGGAAGGCGGAGGTAGATTTCACCGGACAAACTTGGGGATAGGCGATAATAGGCAGAATATGCAGATTTTCGTAGAAGGATCAGACCTCATTTAATGCGAGAAGGTATTTTATAATTGGAGCTTAATTAACTTTGTTTTTCGTCATTTTATGCTTATTTTAAACATTTTATTGTCTTATGGGAACGGTAACCTTCTTGTCATTTGGGGTCCATTTTTATACTTGTGGTCACACTGTCCTTATGCTAGGTTTCGACACTGATGTGCAACTATGTAACGGTCTGTTACTTCTTCACGCAAAATTATATCTACCGCAGAGATTTTGGTTGGTTCCTCAGTTTAGGGGCTGCGACAACGCGGTCATGTAACCCCGTGTACTTTGGGATGGCTGTATTAGTCTGTAATTCAGGTAAGGACTGCAGACGGTCAATTTCAAGCAGTAGTTACTAATGTTGCTACCAGGTACTACCGTCAACGACACCTAGCTGTGAACTTGGCTACTAGATGCCACCGCAACCAGCAACTCGCAACGAACGTTGGAACTTCCCCTCCAAAGGAAAGCATACTGAGGGATTTTTGGCGCTCTTAGAAAATCCGACGACTTCGGCCGGCTTTGAACTCGCGACCTTGGGCATAAACATTCAGCATGCTACCAGTTACGTCACCGAAGCCGCTTCACACTTAGATGGAAATCTGAATCTGATCTCGTGCAAGTGCGTTATCTTGGCAACGTCTGATGGCTCATCCCTCATCAATTTAGTAGTGTTGCCATGGCAACCACTGATAGGTCTTGGCATTTTCTTATAATTCCGAAATTATTTTTCTCATCCCTTGGCATAATGGTGGGTTATATCAAAAATTCTTTCAGACAAAAGTTTTAGGTAATTATTATGGGAATATTGTCCATTTTGTACGGTTTTGATATTGTGCCTATTAAGAGAGATATGATTAATGTTTCCCGAAAAACCCACTTTTTCCCACCCCTTTGGTCAATGGTTGGTGCTATAAAAAAAACTCTTCAAACATACATTTTTGGGCTTTATCCGACACATAGTATGAATGTTGAACGGATTCGATATTTCACATATTAAGAGAGTTATAGCAATATTTCACTTTTTCGAAAAAAAAGCCCCCCATTTTCACCCCCCCAACGACCGATTTAGCCCAGTAACGAACTCGACCGAGATTTTATAGGTATACGTATTCGGTAAAAAATTCAAAGTGATTGGTACAAAATTACGGCAGTTATCGTGTCCACAATAAACTGATATACATATACATACATAAATTATATATAACTTTTGAACTGACGGTGGTTTTGGGGCCTGGGGATGTGAAACGCGAAGATATGTCGAAATTTTCCGGAAGTCGAAACATGGTACCCATTGCAATAGTTAGCTTTCTAACGAAATCTACCTCTGGTTGGTTCCTCAGTTTAGGGGCTGCGACAACGCGGTCATCTAACCCCGTGTACTTTGGGTGAGTGTAGAATCTGTCTGATACACGGTGTGAATTGTAATGGCTGTATTAGTCTTAATTCATGTAAGTACTGCAGACGGTCAATTTCAAGCAGTAGTTCCTAATGTTGCTACCAGGTACAACCGTCAACGACACCTAGCTGTGAACTTGGCTACTAGATGCCACCCCAACCATCAACTCGCAACGAACGTTGGAACTTCCCCTCCAAAGGAAAGCATACTGAGGGATTCTAGTGGTCTTAGAAAATCCGACGACTTCGGCCGGCTTTGAAACCGCGACATTGGGCATAGACATTCAGCATGCTACCAGTTACGTCACCGAAGCCGCTTCCCACTTTATCAGGCGGCTTTGGTGGCGTAGTCGGTAACATGCTGAGCTTCTATGCCCAAGATACCGGGTTCAAACCCGGCCGAAGCCGTCGGATTTTTTAAGAGCGTTAAATATCCCTCAGTATGCCTTCCTTCGGAGGGGAAGTAAAGCCGGCGGTCCCATGTCATAGATTTATGGCATGTTAAAGATCCTTCCACTAATTGCACCTGTGTGAAGCTAAATTGGATAGGTTAAGAATGTATACAACGCTCTTAGGTTTCTATGTTCGTTGCCAAGAGCCGACTGCGGCGGCGTCTAGTAGCTCAGTTCTGAACTTGGCCTCGTAGTCGTTGACAGTGGCGCTTGGCGGCAAAAGTAGGAACTATCTGAAAAATTGTTAGTTGCAGTACTTAAATTAACAAACAGATAACACACACTAATACAGTCATCACAATTAACACCGGTTATCAGACAGATTCTACACACACCCAAAGTACACGGGGCTACATGACCGCGTTGTCGCAGCCCCTAAACTTAAGAACCAACCAACCAACCACTTAATCAGATGGAAATACTGAATCTGATCTCGTGCAAGTGCGTTGTCATGGCAACGTCTGATGGTCCATGCCTCATCAATTTAGTAGTGTTGCCATGGCAACCACTGATAGCTCTTGGCATTTTCTTATAATTCCGAAATCATTTTTCTCGTCCCTTGGCGTAATGGTGGGTCATATCAAAAATTCTTTCAGACAAAAGTTTTAGGTAATTATTAGGGGAATATTGTCCATTTTGTACGGTTTTGATATTGTGCCTATTAAGAGAGATATGATTAATGTTTCCCGAAAAACCCACTTTTTTCCACCCCTTTGGTCAATGGTTGGTGCTATCAAAAATCTTATTTGACATAAATTTTTGGCACTTATCCGACACATATTATGAACTTTGAATGGATTCGATATTGCACGTATTAAGAGAGTTATAGCGAAATTTCACTTTTTCGAAAAAAGCCCCCCATTTTCACCCCCTTCGACCGATTTAGCCCAGTAACGAACTCGACCGAGATTTTATAGGTATACATCTTCGGTAAAAAATTCGAAGTAATTGGTGCAAAATTACGGCAGTTATCGTGTCCACAAGAAACTGATATACATATATATATACATATATATATACATAAATTATATATAAACTTTTGAACTGACGGTGGTTTTGGGGTCTGGGGGATGTGAAACGCGAAGATATGTCGAAATTTTCCGGAAGTCGAAACATGGGACCCATTGCAATAGTTAGCTTTCTAATGAAATCTACCTAAAAATGTGACGTGGAGAGACAGGATATCGAACACAGGGTTCTCGACACCGTGAACCAACGGAGATCAATCCTACGCACAATCCGTAAACGTCTCGCAATGCGCAACTCCAATTTAATGAGAACTGTGGCAGAAGGGTTCATTGAGGGAAAACATCCACGAGGAAGAACTAGAAATACCTTCCTTAACAAATTCTAAACGACACCCAAGCACAGAATTATAATTCAATTAAGGAAGCGGCAAATGACAGGATGATCTGGGCATGTTTTTATGGCAACTGACCAGTTTTAGGACTGCAAACCAATGATGATGATGATGATGATGATGATGATGATGATGATGATGATATGTTTAATCGCTTATCTTCCCAGTTGGGTGCGAAGGATCATTCTTCTGCCGTCGCAAGGTAGGTGTCAACAGATACAACTGAGGATGGTGGCAGGTCGCTCCCCCCGGCAATCACTATCTTGGATCTAATTAAGGCAGGGTCAGGTAAGGGATTTTGGAAGGAAATCGGCCGTGGACCTGTTTAAAGTGACCGTCCCGGTATTTGCTTGGTGGTGAAAATGAAAAACCACGAAAGCCATTTTCAGGACGGCCGAGGTGGGATTCAAACCACGCTCTCCCGATGCCAAAGAGGCATGAGCTAACGTGATAGCGCTCTCGGCCACCATGGCCAGTTAAATTTTCTTAAATATAATTCTCTTTTTCCTGAAACCCTAGAAATGTTTACTGAAGCATGTTGACTGGCTCTGCACGTGGTCCAGAAAGCCTCTATTAGCCAGTGCTACCAACTTCAGTCGCAAAATGTAGCGAATCTGACGGGCCATTTGGCGTTAAAATACAAAAACATTTGTTGTTGTTTATTTGGGGTCTTGTACATATCTATTTTGTATATAATAAAAAATTGTCTAGCAACCTGTGTTATTATGGTGTCTGAAGTAGGTGTGTACTTGTAATTGAGGGCCATGGTTTTAAGTTAGGAACCATCCCAGCATTTGTCTGGAGTAGAAGTACTGTAGTGCTCATTGTAATGCAACTGAGGGTATCGTCATGCTCCCAGTTCATGTCGCTGTTTTAAAGTGAAGCAAATTCAGTACAACTGTGGTAATGCAGTAAGCGGTACCAATTCACCGACCTCTTCTAATTGCGATGGATTCCATAAATATAAAAAATTCGCTCAGGAAACGAAAGAAATTAATGAGAAATTCGTCAATAAAGGTATATGAAGAGGACAAACAGCCGTGAAGATGAAGTCTAATAACAGATTTCATCACTCTGGAAAATTGTGAACGAAGACAGAATATCGCGTGAGGGGAAGAAACTGCGTGGTTCAGCGGTAAGGATCTCACCTGATCTATCCAAGGTTGTATGTACTGTATGTCTACTCCTTATTATTCCCGTTTATTTTCAACAGGGTTGCGATGAAAGTCTGTATGGCGGATGATTTTACGGCCAGATACCCTTCCTGACGCCAACGTCATGAGAGTAGTTTATGAGAGACGAAATTACTGAAACTGGCCAAGGATATGGAAGGAGGCGGCCGTTGCCTATTGCAAGGTACCGTCGCGGCATTTACCTGGAGTTGAAAATGAGAAACCACGGAAAGCCATTTCAAAGACGGCTGACGGTGGGGTTCGAACCCATATCTACTGAGTCCGCAAATAGCTTGGCCCCCATGACCTAGCGCTGAAGAATATCGCTCCACCCAAGGTTGTGAGATCGAAATCCAGAGCAGTCACAAGGCGTTTGAGGGTGCCTTTACTGGCACATTAAAGATCCCTTTCAGGGCAAAATTTCGACACCCCGGCGTGTTTAAACTCGCAGTAGTTAAAAAGGGACGCAAAACCTGCATTACTATTATTATTATTATTATTACTGGCCACCGTGGCCGAGAGCACTTACATGCTAGCTCGTGCCTCGGGAGAGCGTATGTTCGATTCCTACCTCAGCCGTCCTGAAAATGGTTTCCATGGTTTCCCATTTCCACCACCAGGCAAATGCCGGGACGGTTCCTTTCAACAAGTCCATGGCCGACTCCCTTGTAAAACTCCTTCCCTAACCTTCCTTAATTAGACACAAGTTAGTGATCGCCTGGCCGGTCGGCCTGTCACCATCCCCAGTTGTATCTGCAGATAAATTGTGTTCAGCTTCGGAAAGCTTCTGTAGAGGAATGATCCCTCACAGAATCCGTGGGTACAGCCGACATGGGAGGATAAGTGAGTGATGTATTATTAGAAGAAGAAGAACTTAAGCTTATGACGTTTTGCAGGAGAAAATTGGCAAAAAATTTAACGATAATATATTAATAGTACAGAGTTCGCCGGTAGATGCACAAAAATTGCTCGCGGCAAGCAAGAAGCCACCTACGCATGCTGTCAACTGCGGGACTTGATTGTTTCTGTATCTCGCGGGTCGTTCAGGCCGCTTGGCGGAAACTACCACAGACCTTTAGCAAAGTGTTGCCTTCGGCACGAGGGTAGGTGGGTTGCGTTTCCTGACGAACACCATGTACAGTATTTACCAGTTCTGGTTGTGGAATTTAACGTCCCTTCTAGCTGCTGTGACTTTTGGGACACTGGATGCCAGAATTTTGCCCAGAAGGGAATTTTTAACGTGCCAATAAATCTTTGATCATCAGAACCATGTTTCTGTGTGTGCGTTGTATTTGTCTGATAACTTGTGCTAATGCGATGACTAGGCCTATAGTTGTGTGTATTACTATATTTGGGTATAGAATTGGGTATTTATTATTTATCATCGTATGGCCTTTAGTACCGGGAGTGTCCGAAGACATGTTCGACTCGCCAGAGGCTGTAGCTGCTTCAAGTGGACACCCATAGGGTGAGCTACAAGTTCAGTTCACTTTCAAGTAGTTCCAACTTTCGCCACCAGATGTCACTGATACCTAGTGGTGAACGTTGGAACTTTGATAGAGCGTTCCAACAAAATCTAACCTAGAAATTTAGCTTCACACGAGTTAATTCTGTGGAAGGATCTTGTACATGTCATAAATCTATGACATGGGGCCGCCGGCTTCACTTTCCCTTCGAAGGAAGGCATACTGAAGGATTTTAACGCTCTTAAAACATCCGACGACTTCGGCCGGGTTAGAACCCGCTATCTTGGGCACAGCAGTTCAGCATGCTACCAACTACGCCACCGAAGCCACTTAGGATTGGGTAGTTGTCCCGGGACTTGAAATAAGGAAAAATTTCGTAATTTACCTTGAGTGTGGCAGAAAACGGCAAAAAACTCACCCAGGCTGTCATGGCCAACATTCGAACCTCGGATCCCCAAACTTACAACTCCATATTATAATTTATTGTGGTGCGTGACTGTACGGATACTTAGTGGACAAATGAATCTGATTCACCAACCAAGACCGTAGAGAGTGACCGCGGGCCGCAGGACTAGAGCTTCCGGGCCCCTTATTTTTAATTCATCCCGTGACATCCTACCACCCAAAATAAAATAGTACGGTAGGCTATATCTAATTGAATCAGTCATTTGAGAAACACCTCATCTCCATTTTTTACCGAAATTGAGTTTGACATACAAAATTGAAGGTGAAGGCAAGGCACATCCAATACATATAAAACACCACATCTCCGATAAGAAAGCACAGTGATACGAGACGTTCAAATATTCGATTATTTGAGAAACACCACATCTCCTGGAAATGTGTTTCTCAAATGACTTGAAATTTGTAGTTGGTGGCAACACTGCTCCTCCTTATTCTGTGCCAACCTAAAACAGCTGTAAATGTATTCAGTTTGTTGTTTGTTGTTGTCATGCTATGTTTCTGAGTAAAAATGAGTTCCAGTGAGAGTGATGTTAGTAATTCTACGCGTTTAAAACGTAGAAAAGGGCAGAAGCAATTCGCATATAAGTGTGAAAGAATGAAAAACCTTCATTGATGGCCTCATCGAGCATACTTTTGACTTGAAAAAAAAAAAAAAAAAACAGGGAGCCAGTTCACCAGAACTTCCAACAATTAGTGCCTGCCCACAAAAATGTGTTCCTATAAATATTAACAAAATTAATGATCTCGAGAAGCTCAAAGACTATATTCCTACAGACACTGTTGATGCATTTTATTCAAAAATTTTGACTGGCCAATTATTGATATGGATGAAGTTGACCTGATCTAAAGAAACAATGTATGTAAAAAAAAAAACACAATGCCTTGAAAATGTATAATATACAGTGCTAGATTGATCCTAAAATAAAAAAGTGGCTTTCTTTCATAATGTATATATTTTTAACAGTTATTTCATGCCTGGCGACTCCACATTATGCCAGTCATTTGAGTAACAACTCATCTCCAACTTTGAGAATTATTATACACATCAAAATGTACAACAAATATTTTTCTTATCATATAATTCGCTTACCAAACCCCTGTAAATATACATTAAAAATCTAACATTGATACAATGTGAAATATGGTCACGGCGAGGTTTTTTTTTAGTTTTCCTAAAGTTTACTTTTGTGGAGATGAGGTGTTTCTCAAATGACTTCAATTAGATATGAGTTTCCTTGTTCTTCCGTTATTCAGAGCTCTATTATTGTCTCTGTTTTATTCGACTTCTTGATTTTGATCAATGTGGATTTTAGTCACTTTTATCCTACTTTCGATTTTTGCAAAAAAAAAAAAATGAGTAGACTTATGAGATCTATATGGGCCAAATGTTCGTGTCTCTGTGTCGGTTCCCCCTATCAATTAAAATACGACGAAACTGAATTGAACCGAATTTGGTACAGAGATAGCAATAGCAAAGGAAACCTCAGTGTCATGTTTTATATCACCGCCATCTTAACCAAAATAAAATGGATGACACCAAACGTTTTAAACCTTTAATTAACTTACGACGAAACTAATCATCGGATCTCTACCATATTTTGTAAAAATGTACCTTCATGAAGTAAGCATTTGTGCCTAAATACAAGGTCATCAGCTAAATACGCGTGGCCTTGTATTGTCAAAGCCAACGAACAGACTCTCCTTACATTCAAGATGGAGGCTGAGCATACTAATAAAACTTCAAAATCAATAACTCAGGATCCAATTATTGCGCATTTAACACGAAAAATTGTAAGAAGGGAGAGACAAGATACCTACCACGAGTAGGTAGTGGCAATTCCTGTTATTATGAACGTTCACTGCGCGGCGTGGAGAACAATGAAACTGAGCGATTCAGTCAGTTCGCGGTACGTAAATATAGCCTAGGGTTTATGTAATCATCTTAAAAATGGCTCCGTAGCCTTCTACACATAAGTATTAAAAAAATGTTACAGCGAGATCGTTTTAGCAATAATTCATACGGAGAAAAACCTGTCTGCCTCCGCTTTGTCCAGCACAAATCTTACATGGAGTGACCGGGATTTGAACCACGGACCCAGTGGTGAGAGGCCGGCGTGCTGCCGCCTAAGCCACGGAGGCTACTAAGTTAATCAATTTTTCAAATATTGATTCGGAAACTTTCCGCCCTATAACAACTCTTAACTTCAATATGACATACTGTAAATTAATAACTCTTGCAACTTTGCCATTTCCCTGGAAGAGAAGCTAAACACATTATGGTTATCATAAAATTCATTTTATGTTCTCTTTATGGCTTTTTGCAGACTATTCACTTGTTGCTGTTACATTAAATATTATAGTCTTCTCAGAAGAATTCAAAAATCTTCAGTGAAATTGTCTACTTTGGGCTTTCCTACCGGCCCGGGCGCTACCCTCTCGTTGAGCCTGTCACCCACTACCATACGGTAATCTCCCATATGCAAAATGTGCGTCATCACATCACATTTCCGAACTAAAGCATGTCCGCTCAAACAGATGTGCACGTAGTTGTTAAACTTGGCACAAATTGCTCCCACACACAGGAAGCCTCGCAACACCACGAGTAGGTAGTGGCAATTCCTGTTATTATGAACGTTCACTGCGCGGCGTGGAGAACAATGAAACTGAGTGATTCAGTCAGTTCGCGGTACGTAAATATAGCCTAGGGTTTATGTAACCATCTTAAAAATGGCTCCGTAGCCTTCTACACATAAGTATTAAAAAAATGTTACAGCGAGATCGTTTTAGCAATAATTCATTTGATGACCAATAGATGGGGGGGGGGGGGGTGCATTGTTGTTAATACATTTCAGAGGTTTGGGGCGTCTTAGTCATCAGTCACGTGCACTTGGGTGTGTGTTGAACTTGTCTGATAGCCTGTGTTTGTAATCTCTAGTGTGTGTAGCTGTATTAGGGAGAATGCTGGGGTAGATGACTCAGGACGTGAAGTAAGGTACTATCTCGGCATTTACCTGGAGGGAGTATGGAAAGAAGAAGCGGCCAATAACCACACTCAGGATAGCCACTGTCAACCTCGGGATTCGAATCTCCAGACTAGCTGCAGCTGCCCATCGCGGTCATGATTTATTTAATGTGTACGGCTACGCCATGATAATGCAGCGCCTTTGTTGCTGACCTTTTGCTCGAACTTGCAAGCTTCGACTCCCGATGGCTGGAAGTGAGGGGTGGTTTTTTTTTCTGAAATAAATCACTTGGCGTAATGGAGGGCATCCGATCGAAACCAAACTGTGTATGTTGGATTGAGGGGCGTGATTGCGCAGCAGTCAAGTTGCTTGCCTCTCACCACGGTGGACAGAGTTCGATTCCTATCTCAACTACGGTATCCTAGAAATGATTTTCCAGGACTTCTAGTCCATACATTCTCGGAATATTACCTACGCTCATTCGCTATACTAAGCCCAATTACAAAGTCAGTGGCCATAACAATTCTTATGCCAACTTTTTATACAAAAGCTATTGTCTAACATAAGTTGTTGTTGTTGTTGTTGTTGTTACATTTGAGAGACTTGGACATCGTGGTCATTTAGCCCCGTGTACAGATGTGGCCAAATTATTATTAGAAATTCCCTAGTACATTAACTATTTGTAACCATAATTAAGAATGTAACCTGTGTTTAAATTATTAAAGAGTAGAAAATTTCATTATTTTGAGCCATTTAATATCTTATGCAATTATTTTGGGCCAAAGAAGTTATTTCTACATAGATTTGTGAAAATAAAACTTCTTCCTCTGGTCTGGAACGGGGTTCACTGAGCCTCGTGAGGCAGAACTGAGAAGAGGTGGGTTCGATTCCCATCTCAGCTATTTTGGCAGTGGTTTTTGACAAGACCACCTTACTTCCTAATTTAATACTTTTGATTTATTTCCAACATTTGTGGTTTAAAGTGTTCCTTAAATAAACAAAATAAATCGGTAAAGCGTTTACTTAGGTATGAAAATGAATTGTTATCAGACAGCTTCAGAACTCATTCTCTGTCTGGAAAACGGATAGGGCATATTATTATAATACAGTAATATGACTACGTCTGTACTTGTGTGAGCGTGGAATATTGTCTGATAGCCTGTATTATTGTGTTGGCTGTTTTAGTGTGCGTGTACTTATAATTGAGGTGATGATTGCAAAGGAGGCATCCGTGGCCTTACGTTAGAAACCATTCCGGCATTCGCCTGGAGTAGAAGTGGGAAACCTCGGAAAACCACTTCCAGAATGGCTGAGACTGAGTGTAGCCCGTTTCAGTCCTCAGACCAGAATTAAATTTCTTGACGGAGCCAGGAATCGAACTCGGGGCGGCAGCCAAAAATGTTAGCCGCTACAAGTGTTACCTCCAGCGTAGCTGTGCGCAGTTAGTCGTGCTCTACGTCTGCAATGGGGAGATGGAGATTTGAACCCTGGCTTTTCCTCAGTTATTCCCTCATCCCAACAATCAAATGCTGGGATGACACCTTATCTGAAGTCCTGTGGCATACACCTCAACCATGGGCCTTAATAATTGCAGTCATATGCAGTACACTGAGTTATCAGACAAAATATTGAGCACAGCCGAGAACACGAGGCTGTCAACCAAGATGTCCCAAGCACCTAAAATGAATTACTAACATTGATTGATGTAATTACGCATATTCTTGCCCGTGGTAGAATACTGTATTTGCTGGGCCTACAGCTGGAGGCCTTGTGATGTAGCCCTTTAAACAGTGACCATTGTATCATCAGCAATAATAAAGAGACCAGATGACAGATGCCACACATGCACAACTATGTTTCTACTTACAATGTCAATCTAGCAGCCCAATATGTAATCCAGATGTGGCTAAATAATCCAAAATAGTGCACTCACTGCTTAAATTGTCTGGACTAAATCTGGAACACACTTCCAATTGAAATCCACACACACGCTTACTGTATGAAATGCTTTAGGTTATGTTAATATAACATGATCGAATCACAACACTTTGTTGACATCGCGCACTGACAGCATTACACTCGACAGACCGAGACAGACTGAGCAGTCTGGCCTAACCCACTATTCAAGTCTCCAACACAGAACGCTGCATACAGGTGAAATCGTCCCGTTCTGCCTGCTTCGCTCTACACGTACAGACATCTAGCGGGCACATCAGCAAGCAGGTGTTAGCGCTTGCTTTAAACAAACCTCTCATGCGTGAACGACCTTCTGGGTGGTGTTGAGGGTCATCAGCCTCGTGTATGGGTGGGATTTGTCTGATAACCTGTGTACTTGTAATTCAGTCTATGGGCTAGGATGAGAATGGATATAGCTGTAACCTTAAACTAGGAATCATCCCCTCAATTGCCTGGGCTAGACGGGGGAAACCACGGAAAACCACTTTCTATAATGGTTGTGCAGGAAATCGAATCCATATTGTATTCAGTTACCTTATTGCCGCTGAGTGACACCGTCCCAATCTTCAGACTACTTCGTGGTATAGTGGTTAGCGTTGCTGGCTGCCATTCCTGGCTCTGCTAGGAGGGTCATCTTTATTTGGAAAAACGAAAAGTCCGAAAGAAAAGCATAGAAGTGTCATCCATAGCAGAATAAAAGATACAGTCAGTCTGAGAGACTAGACTTTATATAATTTCAAATGACGCATGCTACAAATGCTACACATGTTAGAAAGGCTCAGGAGGGCTTCTCGCTTCGCTCGAAGCCCCAGAACTCTTTCAACAGACTCCATTACCCATTAACTTAGGCTTCCCGCGCGGGGAACGGAGAGCGAGAGGTGCACTCAGATGCATGACGTCACACACTCGCCGTCTCCGTATCGCATAACCCTAGGAGTAAACTCCGACTCGGTGCATATGCACTGAACAACATGATGACGTCATGCACGCCGTAACCGTAACGCATAACGGTAGACCAAAGTATAACGATGAAGTCGACAAGATCATTTGAAATGATAAAAGGTGGATGATAATACAAGACACACGTAGCTTTTAATGCACAGAAGGCAATCTCCAACCTTTCCTTTCAATAGGACCACGGCCGATTTCCTTCCAATATCCCTTCCCTGACCCGTCCTGAAAAGAAAAGTACATGGCCATTGGCTGCATTAATAAAATGAATTTAAAAATAACCTTATTCAGTACATACAGTACATTGTCAATTTACCAACATTTGCTTATTTATGATCACGAATCAAGACGCGCATATACTGGCGTCTCTCCCTTTAGTGTGTCGTTTGATATGACACAAGACTAGCCTATAGCTCGCTACTTAGTCATCACACCACAAGCACATTAAAGATACACTCAACATCGAGATTTAGAAGATAGAACATAAGAATATTCCGGGCATGGGTTGTGTTCACTAAATTCAACGCTGCATCTTGGCGAAAAATTAAAATACGTAAAGCAAAGAGTCACACCAAATTTAAATTGTAAAAGAAACTATTTATTTATTCAACAAAGTTTCTATCCTACCCTAAAGAAATAAACGAAAATAAAATGATCAAACATACTGTAAATAAAACGTTTACAAATCCTACTCTACTTCCTTCGCGTGTCCTAAGCTAAATTCAATCCGTAAAGGTACCGGTATAAAATAAAATAAAAGAGTGCCAGTTATCTGAGACTATAACTGATGGCTACAGTCAGATATTCAACACATCTCTTTGCCATACTAGTTCCAGATTCCATCATGTGTGTGTTTGAGTCTTCAGCTATCCATACCTCCCTGTCCTGAGCTAATTGTTTCATCTCTACATAGCTACCACACCTTACATCTGAGGTAATCTGTTTAACATAGTCTAACCGTGGTCTATCTCTACAGTTCGTGTCCTCCACCTTCCTTTCTATAACTAAGTTTTCAATTCATCGGTATCTTAGTATGTGTCCTACCAACCTATCTCTTCTCTTCATTAGCAGTCGCCAGAAACATCTCTCCTCTCCCATTCGTATTAATGCCTCTTCATTTGTTACTCCTTCTACCCATCTTTTTCATCATTCTCCTGTAACACCACATTTCAAATGCTTCTATTCCCCTCTTTTCTGCTTCACCAACAGTCGAAGTTTCACTTCCATAGAGCGCCACATTCCAGACAAGGCTCCTTTTTCCTTTAGATTTTCACCTGTCAATTCCATGTCAATAGGGGTTTCTGATTTTTCCAGCTGCATTCGATTATTTATGTTTTACATTTTATTGATTTTCATAATGATTGTTTTCCTGAAGACAGAGTGCATACCGTTTAGAAACTCATCCAAATTCGCTGCTGAATCGACCAAGTTGACAATGTCATCGGCAAATCTCAGAGTTGAAATAATTTCTCCTTGAAAATTTACTCCCACTTTAAATGTCTCTCTTATTTCCTTCATTATTTGTTCAATCCATAGATTGAGACGTGCGGGTGATAACTGATAAGTTTCAGCCTTGCTTGACATCTTTCTAAATACCAGTCTCTCTCTCACGTCATTCCACTCTAATAACTGCCGTCTCGTTTCTGTATGGATTATAGATTACCCTCTTATCCCTGTACTCCATTACCATCCTTTTCACAATGTCAAACCATTTACTCCAATCAACATTATTAAAAGCTTTTTTTTATTCAAGTGTGCAAATCCATGAACTATTTCCCACCTTTCCTAATTCCAACTTCCAAAATCAGCCTAAGACGGAATATCTTGTTCCTACGTTTCTTCTAAAACCAAACTAGTCTTAAGTCAACTCGGTTTCAATCAGTTGTTCCATCCTCTGGTAAATTATTCATGTCAGGATTTATGAAGAGTGAGAGATCAAGCTGACTGTACGATAATCTTCACATCTGTCATAAATCGTACATAGGCCTCCTAAGCGAAATTTCCTAATCAGACCCCCATCCTCTATGCAACGTGGCAACTCAGTCGATATAATATCTATGCCTGGCGCTTTGTTCCTACTTTGGTCTTTCAGTACCCTATCAAATTCTCATCTCAATATTAAATCCCCTTTCGCATCCACATCAACATCCTCTTCCCTTCCTACTTCATGATACTCAATCTTCTTGCCCCTATACAAATTCACCATCATAAACATAGCCTATTACATTCGGAAATATTAAATAAAATTAATTCAGCGCCATCATCTAATCATGCTCCTAACTGTAATAATGAAGCCTTGCTTGGAAATATGAAATTTGCACCAATGACTGTTTTAGTTTTATTATATTTTCCAAACATTTTAAATAGTTATTTTTACGGGGAAAATATTATCCCAATAACTTATGTTGTACATGTCCTACATCAACAAGAAGTGCGAGGAAACCCCTACAGTGTCAAATTCTTCACACGGATTACTCCGCCTCACGATTACAATCGTTTACCTTCACTATATTAAATCTCATCGACTTTGACTTGCATTCTAATTACTGTCAAAAAATTAAAAGCTTCTATCTCAATAGTTCGATGTAGGCTATATCATATTCTACACTAGTGTCCAAATGTTAAGCAAAAGTTACGAATAAGCAGGGCAACAGGAAATAGACCGCAAATCGCACGACATATGCGCTTACCAACCTTACGTATTCGCTCTGTATAGGAAAGGAGTATTCCCTGCTTTGACTAACGGCGTAACCACAAGGTAAACACAGCCAGTGCCTGCGCCCCATATTCCCTCAGTCGTGTTTACCTTGTTATAGTGTGCGGAGTGTAGCCTCGTGGTGAACGTGACAACATAATGGCACAACAAAGCCATTTGGTCCCCGTTTTGCAGGGTAGAATACTCGGCAGCCTGGAAGCTGGCCAGACACAGACCGAAGTCGCCGTATCCTTGAATGTGCCACAAAGTGTCATTTCCAGGCTTTGGAGACGATTTCGAGACAGGAGATGTTAGTCGTAGGCCAGTACCAGGTCACCAAGAGTAACCACCCACCAGCACGACCTATATCTGGCCTTAATCACCCAACGAAATCAGACAATAATTGTCGGCGGAGCTTGCAGCCGTCTCAGGGGTTGCCGTTTCCCGGCAAACAGTGTACGGTACCGAAAGCTCAGAACAGCTGGGTTTGCCAGACGTCCATCGGTGTGCGTCCCGATCACTCCAGCACAGAGGCGTCAACGTCGAAACTGGACCATCAATGAATGGTGGCAAGTGCTCTTCACAGATGATTCCCGCTTCAGTTTGCAGAACGATTCCCGTCGCACATTAATCTGGAGAGAACCTGGTAGCCGATACAATCACAGGAACATCGTGGAAGGGGTCCACTATGTTGGTGGTGACGTCATGGTTTGGGGGCGGGATCATGTTGAATGGTCGTACGGACCTGCACATCTTCATGGGTGGTCCGAGGAACACCGTGAACGCTCTGAGATACAAGGATGAGGTACTGAGACCACATGTTCGACTCTTCAGACGTGCGGTTGATCCAGACTTCCTCTTAATGGACGATAATGCCCGACCGCACCACACTGCTCTGGTGGATGAATTTCTGGCTGGGGAAGACATTCATCGCATGGACTGGCCAGGGAGGTCAGCGGATTTGAATCCTACAAAACATGCCTGGGATGCATTGGGGAGGCGAATTGCATCCCGTCAGTCTCCACCAAGGATCCTCCAAGACCTTCGCATTGCCCTTTCGGAGGAATTGGATCGACTGCCACAAGAGCTCTTGGACCATCTGATAGATAGCATGCCACGTTGCTGCGAAGCATGTGTGGCGTTAGGGGTAACCATACACCCTATTGACAGCTATTTTGTTGTGGAAGACATTGTCAGGTTTTGTTAGTCGTTGTCAAAGGTGTACCTTAGCTATCAGAACCTTTGTGACACTGATTTTGGGGGCTGCGTGGCGCAGTCGGTAGAGGCGCTGAGCTTCTAACTGAAAGGTGGTGGGTTCGATCCCCACCCAGGTAGTGGATTTTAGAAACAAAACTACCACTTTCAGAAACGCAAATAGCCCTGGGGTTCACTCAGCCTACACCAGAAATGAGTACCAGGGAAATTCCTGAGAGCAAAGACGGCCGGGCGTGGAGCTGACAACTCCATCCCATCTAGTGCCGATGTCACAAAAAGTGGAAGCCTCTACCTTCCACTACTCCCAGGGCCTCCATGGCCTGTACGGAGATAGCTTGGCTGTGTGACATATGGTGTGTGTTTCAGCTTCCGTTTGTTCAGCAATCCGTCTGACATTCCTATCAAGCGGTATGGCCTCGTTTAGTGATTATGCTTAAATTTTGGACACTAGTGTATTATTTTATAATCTATATAATGCCGGCCCCGTGGTATTGGGGTAGCGCGCTTGCCTCGTATCCGGAAGCCTCGAGATCGATTCCCGGCTCCGTCAGGGATTTTAGAAACTGACGTGAGGACTGGAACTGAGTGCACTCAGCCTCGAGAGGACAATGAAGCAGCGCACCGGTCACGGAGACCAAGGTTAACGACTGAGGGGACCCGATGTACTGACCATGCGTTACCCCCATAATTTGCCGGACAAATGGCTGGGCAGTGATTGATTTGTACTAGTGTATGTATTTGTAAACTGAGGATATGGTAGGGAAAGAGGTGGCTGTGGCCTTAAGTTTGGAACTATCCCTGCATTTGCCTGGAGTACAAGTGGGGACACACCGGAAAACCACTTCCAGGATGGCTCCTCTTCTCAGTTTTGACTCACGAGGCTAAGTTAGCCGGTTCCAGCCCTCACACCAGAATTAAAATTTCTTAGTAGAGCCGTGAATTGAACCCGGACCTCCGGAGTGACAGCCAAGAACGCTACACAACGAGGTGGTCCAGAGTGCACCAGCCAGTTTCACAATCTTTGCTACAACTATTAATAATAATAACCGGCCACGGTGGCCGAAAGCGCTGAAGCGCTAGCTCACTGGTATCGGGAGAGTGTGGGTTCGATGCAGGATGGTTTCTTTTAACAGGTCCACGGCCGACTTCCTGCCAAAATCCCTTCCCCAACCCTACTTCCCAGTTAGTGGTCGCCTGGGCGAATATAAATTAAACAAATAGTTAATAAGTAGGCTATATTAACCACTCATTGCATGTTAATCCCTTACACAATGTTTTAAAAATAAGAGCAAAGGGGCTCGCTCAATCGTGCCCAAATCTTGTATTTCTCATATAAATAATTCATGCTTTTGGGCTAATGCCGTGTGTATTTTTAATTTAAACCATACGTTTCGGAGAAACCTTGCCTCCTTTTTCAATGGAAATAAACAATGTGGCCAAAGAAAGTAAATCAATGAGATTACAAAAAATATAGATAAATTCCTCTGTTCGTCACCAGAGAGCAGCTGCAGAAATTACTGTATGGACCATGGTGGAACGGCGGACAGAGTAGTAAGTAACGAGAAGGTAAAGGGGGCGCTGTGAAAATACAGAAACTCCTCGAAGAATGAGGAGGGGGGGGGGGGGGAGATGGGAGGGTTAGATGGATATAAGGAAACATAAACAAAAGGGAAGTGTAGCTGAACGATACCTAACGTCATACAGTCAACGGCGAAAAAACAGATGGAAACTCCTCCAGTGACGAACAGAGATCAAATCCAGGCTCTGAGCCCTAGAGGGAAAATGTACAATTTTAAATATGTGAAGAACAGAGAGACTGAGAGGAACTATCTCCCTAGATCCTTAATAACTGGTAGCCAAGTGTCACTTAGCTGATATCCAGTGTCTCTGTTAAAATTATTGGGATTTTTACGAATTTCAACTGCCTCCCTTATAATTCTAGACCAGTTGTGCTTAACAAGGGCAAGTGCATGAGCATCCTTGAAACATACATCGTGCCCTGAAGACAGGGCATGTTCAGCTATAGCTGATTTGTCAGGTTGGTTTAGACGGATGTTCCTTTGATGCTCTTTGATGCGAGTTGCAATGGACCGTTTTGTTTGTCCAATGTAGACTTTTCCGCAAGTACATGGGACTTCATACACCCCAGGTTGTAGTATTGGGGACAATTTATCTTTGTTTAATGCTAAACGTTGACCAATTTTCGTCATAGTGCCGAAAACTATTTTTATCTTGTGCTTGCGGAGAATCTTAGCAACGCGGTCAGTGGTGTTGTGAATATAAGGGAGGTAAGCAGTTCCTCTCACGTCGGAGCTCTGAGAAGGTTGTCTATCCCTCCTTCTGGGATGTAGGGACCTATATATAGTGGAGTCATTATAGCCATTACCCTTAAACATGGTTTGTAAGGCATGTAACTCTTCCTGAAGAGTTGATGCCTCACAAATACGTTCCGCTCTTTTGGCTAGAGTTGTTATAATTCCTTGTTTTTGTGCTGGGTGGTGGTGGGAGTCCGCATGCAAATAACGGTTAGTGTGAGTTGGCTTACGGTAGACGCTGTGCCCCATGGAGCCATCCGCTTTCCTCCTCACAAGAACATCCAAAAAAGGTAAGCATCCACCTGACTCTAGCTCCATTGTGAAGTGGATTGAAGGATGCAGCTGATTTAGGTGGTTCAGAAAGTGGTTCAGTTTCTCAGAACCCTCCCACCACCCAGCTCAAAAACAAGGAATTATAACAACTCTAGCCAAAAGAGCGGAACGTATTTTTGAGGCATCAACTCTTCAGGAAGAGTTACATGCCTTACAAACCATGTTTAAGGGTAATGGCTATAATGAATCCACTATATATAGGTCCCTACATCCCAGAAGGAGGGATAGACAACCTTCTCAGAGCTCCGACGTGAGAGAAACTGCTTACCTCCCTTATATTCACAACACCACTGACCGCGTTGCTAAGATTCTCCGCAAGCACAAGATAAAAACAGTTTTCGGCACTATGACGAAAATTGGTCAACGTTTAGCATTAAACAAAGATAAATTGTCCCCAATACTACAACCTGGGGTATATGAAGTCCCATGTACTTGCGGAAAAGTCTACATTGGACAAACAAAACGGTCCATTGCAACTCGCATCAAAGAGCATCAAAGGAACATCCGTCTAAACCAACCTGACAAATCAGCTATAGCTGAACATGCCCTGTCTTCAGGGCACGATGTATGTTTCAAGGATGCTCATGCGCTTGCCCTTGTTAAGCACAACTGGTCTAGAATTATAAGGGAGGCAGTTGAAATTCGTAAAAATCGCAATCATTTTAACAGAGTCACTGGATATCAGCTAAGTGACACTTGGCTACCAGTTATTAAGGATCTAGGGAGATAGTTCCTCTCAGTCTCTCTGTTCTTCACATATTTAAAATTGTACATTTTCCCTCTAGGGCTCAGAGCCTGGATTTGATCTCCTTTGTTCGTCACTGGAGGAGTTTCCATCTCTTTTTTCGCCGTTGACTGTATGACGTTAGGTATCGTTCAGCTACACTTCCCTTTTGTTTATGTTTCCTTATATCCATCTAACCCTCCCATCTCCCCCACCCCCCTCCTCATTCTTCGAGGAGTTTCTGTATTTTCACAGCGCCCCCTTTACCTTCTCGTTACTTACTACTCTGTCCGCCGTTCCACCATGGTCCATACAGTAATTTCTGCAGCTGCTCTCTGGTGACGAACAGAGGAATTTATCTATATTTTTTGTAATCTCATTGATATACTTTCTTTGGCCACATTGTTTATTTCCATTGAAAAAGGAGGCAAGGCTTCTCCGAAACGTATGGTTTAAATTAAAAATACACACGGCATTAGCCCAAAAGCATGAATTATTTATATAATAATCCGGGCCGTGAAAGCCTTAATATGCAAACTTGGATTTCTTATTCAGCACTTAATTCTAAGCAAGTATGAAATATTAATAATGTGTCTCCTTACCTTATAATACACACATCAAAAAAAGTTTTGCATCACCTCGGTTCCCAGATCTCCGGCATATAGACGTTGACTGTGTATATTGTATCCAAGATACAGTCCCTTTGACTGTTCATAGATGTCACTAAAACTGCTCAAAGATGTAAACAACCATGCATGAGCAGGGCCTATTAGACGGAGGGGGCACGACAGCCGATCAGTTCCAGTCATTCCACCAGGACGAAGGTACGCTGCTCATGTTGTCTGTAGTTCTACCATGCCTAGAAGGTCAATACCGCAGTTCGATCGCGTCCGCATTGTTACTTTGTGTCAAGAAGGGCTCTCAACAAGGGAAGTTTCCAGGCGTCTCAGAGTGAACCAAAGCGATGTTGTTCGGACATGGAGGAGGTACAGAGATACAGGAACTGTCGATGACACGCCTCGCTCAGGCCGCCCAAGGGCTACTACTGTAGTGGATGACCGCTACTTACGGATTGCCGCTCGGAGGAACCCTGACAGCAATGCCACCATGTTGAATAATGCGTTTCGTTCAGCCACAGGACGTCGTGTTTCAACTCAAACTGTGCGCAATAGGCTGCATGATGCGCAACTTCACTCCCGACGTCCATGGCGAGGACCAGCTTTGCAACCCCGACACCATGCAGCGCGGTACAGATGGGCCCAACAACATGCTGAATGGACCCCACGGAATTGGCATCACGTTCTCTTCACCGATGAGTGTCGCATATGCCTTCAACCAGACAATCGTCGGAGACGTGTTTGGAGGCACCCTGGTCAGGCTGAACGTCTTAGACACACTGTCCAGCGAGTGCAGCAAGGTGGTGGTTCCCTGATGTTTTGGGGTGGCATTATGTGGGGCCGACGTACGCCACTGGTGGTCATGGAAGGCTCCGAAACGGCTTTACGATACCTGAATGACATCCTCCGACCCATAGTGCAACCATATCGGCAGAATATTGGAGAGGCATTTGTCTTCATGGACGACAATTCTCGACCTCATCGTGCACATCTTGTGAATGCGTTCCTTCAAGATAACGACATCGCTCGACTACAGTGGCCAGCATGTTCGCAAGACATGAACCCTATCGAACATGCCTGGGATATGTTGAAAAGGGCTGTTTATGGACGTCTTGACCCACCAACCACTCTGAGAGATTTACGCCGAATTGTCGTTGAGGAGTGGGACAATTTGGACCAACAGTGTCTTGATGAACTTGTGGATAGTATGCCACGGCGAATACAGGCATGCATCAATGCAAGAGGACGTGCTACTGGGTATTAGAGGTAGTGGTGTGTACTGCAATCTGGACCACAAATGCTGAAAGTCTAGCTGTATGATGGTACAACATGCAATGTGTGGGTCTCATGAGCAATAAAACGAGCTGAAATGTTGTTTGTGTTGATCTCTATTCCCTTTGTATTTAACGGTTCCGGAACTCTTGGAACCGAGGTGATGCAAAACTTTTTTTGATGTGTGTATAAATATTTGCTCATTATACTCAGTTGGTGGGGTGGGATAACAAGTATTCGCAATTAGGCCACGTAAACGATAGGCTAACACAAGAAACTACTCATCATTCAGATTCCGGGAAGAGTCGCGTGACAAATCTCTAGATCTTATCTAGACCATTTCTTGCAATGACTTTACTGTAGGGTTCCGTTCAAAAATATTTTACCCACGGCTCGCGGACCGTATATGGCCGTCGAGGGACGTTCTAAATCTACACGATATACTAATGTAAATGACTGATTTACACTGTCTTTGGCTTATATTTCGATTTAGCTATCGTACCCAGCATCGCTCGGGTAACCAATCCCCCACCCCATCTCAGGGTCTTTGTCCACGCAAATGTCCCTCTGTTATACCATATTTTAGATAGTAAGATATTTGTAAATGGCATGGTATTTACAAGTGGCAAGTGAAAAATCATCTCTGTAATATTTTCAGCCGGACATTTGCTTCTCCTTTCAACAGGCTGAGACAATCCCTAACAATACCAAACTCATCAGCCACTGGATAAGAGTTGTTTTATTTTAGGGGCTTGGACTTCGTGTTCATTCAGCCCCGTGTACTTGGGTGTGTGTGTAATTTTGCATGATAACCTGAGTTAGTGTGACGACTGTATTAGTGTGTGTATTTCTAATTCACGTAAGGATTGGAAAGGAGGCCGTCCGTGGCCTTCATCAGGAATAGAAGTGGGAAACCACGGATAACCACTTCTGGGATAGCTGAGGTGGGTATCAAACCCAGTTCTTCTCAGTTGTGCCTCACAAAGCTGTGTGTACCCCGTTCCAGCGGTTAGTCCAGAATTAAATTTCTTGGTAGAGCCAGGAATTCAAACTTTATCGACAATTCCTATTATATTATTATGCACAAGTGGTGCTAGGATCTTCTCATACGGAAATAGGTAACTATCCCCTTTCAAGAATGTAGTATAATTTCTTTATATTTTCTAAAACAATTGACTTTTGTTTGGATTTCTTACGTTTTGTTGTTTCTTAATTATACAAACTATTTCTACCGTAAGTGAAAATCCACAGCCTGCTTCCAGTCTCCGACCGGGTCAGGAATGGAATGAATGAAGCCCCCATCTAGTGGCGAGGATATGAACTGTGCTGGCTGCCGAGGCCTGACGTACTCCTCTAGGGCAATGATTAAATGAATGACAGATGAAATGAAATGATAGTGGAGAGTGTTGCTGGAATGAAATTTTGACAGGGAAAACCGGAGTACCCGGAGAAAAACCTGTCTGCCTCCGTTTTGTCCAGCACAGATCTCACATGGAGTGACCGGGATTTGAACCACGGACCCAGCGGTGAGAGGCCGGCGTGCTGCCGCCTAAGCCACGGAGGCTTCTTTCTACCGTAAGTAATTTCTTCAAATATACTGCATGAGCGTACACATGACATGAAATTGTTAGAATCGGCCTGCTAGACAATGAGTCACTGGTGGGCTTTTTTATTTGTTATGTTATTCGTTTTTCCAGAGGTTTTATTTTTTTGTCAAAACTATTTTTTTATTATTATTATTTTGTTGTTGTTCACCCAGCATAAGCTTTCGAATGACACTGAATTGTTAAAATCGTCTTGGTAGTCTTAGTAGTTTTATCACTTTTCCGGCTATTTTCTAAGTTTACTGCCACTATGAGACATTTTATGCAATCCACTCAGAAAGAGCATCTGAACAACATAAACATTATTTAAATAACAATAGAAAATGTCTAGAAATAAGTGTTAACGTAAAAAGCCTTAGCATTTTATAAAAGTATGATAATTTACCTGCGTATACATGCTCGATCCTTTAAATAAATATATTAATCCATCGCAAAGGAACATGCCAATTGGATGTGTACACGCTCTTTGATAAAACCCTTGATTACACCACCAGCACAAGTGTTGTGCACAGACTCGCTTACCGTCAAGCACGTTTACTTTTGACAGCTAATTATCTGGAGAAGTTTGCAACTGACTCACTGCAACCTGGAAACTTTTTTGCGCATGCCTTTATTACGGTCGATCGCGATAAGGATCATAACTGCGGTATTTCCTGTACAAGTCTAATTCGCGAGATACTTTCAGTAAACAGTAGGCAAGTTCACAAACTTATCACAAGGTTACTGTCCATCTCGTGTTGTTGTTCTAATCAATCAAGTTGAGGAATTAATTTAATATTTCAATGACCTTCTGTAAAATTATACTTTGGTTCGACCACTAACTCTCAGATAGGTCTCAAGTGCCTTAATAAATTTAAATATAACAATAATAAAGCCGATATGGGTTTAACTGCGCTCTTTTAACTTTTGTGATTTAGAGACGCCGGAGAGTCGGAATTCTGCCCCCATGGGAATTTACACGCCAGTTAATTTAATAGCACGATGTTCAAACACCCTTAAATGCCACCGAATTCAGCCTGGATCGAAAATACGAGTATATAAAGTAAACAAGAGCAACTATATTAAATTTTAACAATTTTATTTCCTTATACAATCTTGTGCAACTTCGTTGTCACAAGATTCACAAGAATTGTATACCTTGGCTTGAACACAGCGAGACATACTGGAACATACTAGGCACATGTAGGCGCTATGCACACGCGTGCCCAAAACCAGATAACGAATGCAGTTCTGCTGTCAGCAGAACGCGGCAACGAATTCGAAAATAAAATATTACTTTGCAAGGAAGTGCTAAGCATACACGTCAGACACAGTACAACAAATGCAGTCCGTTTGCCAACAATGAGCAGCGACGAAATCAAGGCCAACCGGGTTCAATTCTCATTCAATGTATGTGAGGTTTTCGAAGTGGAATGTCACGTCCTGTGGTTCGGAATCTACGTAAAAGGTGGATCCGTGGCTTATGAACACGAGATTGACGGTCACGTAAAACTACAAGCTTCCTTCCTTTTTTTTTTTTTTTTTTTGCCGTTATGTATCGCGTGTAGGCAACTATTCAGAGCGTCGCGCGTAGCAGGTTGCCTATAATTAACCGCAACTTACGTATCTTCACTGTGTCGCAGGGGCGTATATAGAGTTTTATTTGGGGGGGGGGGGGTTGCCCAACCGACGGTTAGGCCTGCAGGGCATGGTATAGGCCCCAAAGAATAGGAGGCCCGGGGTTTTCCCCGGGAAACTTTTGTATAATTTGGAGCAAAATGATGAATTTTAAGGCTATCTGGCATCACTTTTTCTACCAATTTGTTGTGATGTTTTAAGTTTGGTTAATGTCAAACACAACTAAGACCATTTTATGATACTTTTCATTAATATAATCATCTTGCTCACTTGATAGTGTTTACATGGGAAGAATTAATGTTACTGTTTTGATTTACAACTTACACTATTATATAAAGTCAAAATTTCTTGAAGCATTACCAAATCGGTTTATAACTTCATCGTCAGTGAGATGTAAGTCTTTGTGAATAGATGACAATACTAGACCGTTGAGTCTGTTTTCAGAAGTAGAATTTCTTAAGTATGTTTTCAACCAACTCAAACTCCGTTCGGCAGTACCAGTAGCTACAGAGAGAGGTTTGATAAGGATATAAAAGTTAGGGAAAAACTTTTGCTAAACGCTTCAAGGGCACTTGTTGCTGTTCTTGGTAGGTTCATAAGAGCGAAGGCACTGGAGAGTAATAAGAGGTTATGTTGTCACACTGTTCACGTCGCCTTGCTTTGCAACGTTGCCATACGTCGCTTAGTACATGATAAGTACGAGTATATTAGTTTTTAATGTTTTAATTCATTAAAAAACAAGTAGTTCCGTGAAGAACTAATTAGCCAATTTTCATATACTAGGGGACCCGTGCGAGAAATCTCGCATGTTCATAAGTCATACTTTCCCCAATAGGTTTATAATGAGTGACTTAAGGAGAAACAAATGATTTTAGAACACCATTTTCATTTCAGTTAGAATTCCAAGCTGTACGTTCTCTAACTAAAGAAGGCAATCACTGAAAATTCTATCATTATAACACTCACCAGTTATTCGATATTTATGAAAGCATCTTGGTCCAGATTTCCTGCTTTATCTTGTTGGCTGAGGAGCGTCCTTCTCTCTTATAAGGACAGCCCTCGTTGGAAAACTTCTTCACGCCCCGCTTACAGTGAGGCTTCCTTGTTCCTAAGTGCAACGATCAGCGCTAAACTCCTTTGCACGTTACCTACAGGGGTACTTTCCTTGTCCTGTGTGAAGCGCTCAACGCTTAACTCCTTTGCACGTTACCTACAGGGGTACTTTCCTTGTCCTGTGTGTAGCGCTCAACGCTTAACTCCTTTGCACGTTACCTACAGGGGTACTTTCCTTGTCCTGTGTGTAGCGCTCAACGCTTAACTCCTTTGCACGTTACCTACAGGGGTACTTTCCTTGTCCTGTGTGTAGCGCTCAACGCTTAACTCCTTTGCACGTTACCTACAGGGGTACTTTCCTTGTCCTGTGTGAAGCGCTCAACGCTAAACTCCTTTGCACGTTACCTACAGGGGTACTTTCCTTGTCCTGTGTGTAGCGCTCAACGCTTAACTCCTTTGCACGTTACCTACAGGGGTACTTTCCTTGTCCTGTGTGAAGTGCTCAACGCTAAACTCCTTTGCACGTTACCTACAGGGGTACTTTCCTTGTCCTGTGTGTAGCGCTCAACGCTTAACTCCTTTGCACGTTACCTACAGGGGTACTTTCCTTGTCCTGTGTGAAGCGCTCAACGCTTAACTCCTTTGCACGTTACCTACAGGGGTACTTTCCTTGTCCTGTGTGTAGCGCTCAACGCTTAACTCCTTTGCACGTTACCTACAGGGGTACTTTCCTTGTCCTGTGTGAAGCGCTCAACGCTAAACTCCTTTGCACGTTACCTACAGGGGTACTTTCCTTGTCCTGTGTGTAGCGCTCAACGCTTAACTCCTTTGCACGTTACCTACAGGAGTACTTTCCTTGTCCTGTGTGAAGCGCTCAACGCTTAACTCCTTTGCACGTTACCTACAGGGGTACTTTCCTTGTCCTGTGTGAAGCGCTCAACGCTTAACTCCTTTGCACGTTACCTACAGGGGTACTTTCCTTGTCCTGTGTGAAGCGCTCAACGCTTAACTCCTTTGCACGTTACCTACAGGGGTACTTTCCTTGTCCTGTGTGTAGCGCTCAACGCTTAACTCCTTTGCACGTTACCTACAGGGGTACTTTCCTTGTCCTGTGTGAAGCGCTCAACGCTTAACTCCTTTGCACGTTACCTACAGGGGTACTTTCCTTGTCCTGTGTGAAGCGCTCAACGCTAAACTCCTTTGCACGTTACCTACAGGGGTACTTTCCTTGTCCTGTGTGTAGCGCTCAACGCTTAACTCCTTTGCACGTTACCTACAGGGGTACTTTCCTTGTCCTGTGTGTAGCGCTCAACGCTTAATTCCTTTGCACGTTACCTACAGGGGTACTTTCCTTGTCCTGTGTGTAGCGCTCAACGCTTAACTCCTTTGCACGTTACCTACAGGGGTACTTTCCTTGTCCTGTGTGTAGCGCTCAACGCTTAACTCCTTTGCACGTTACCTACAGGGGTACTTTCCTTGTCCTGTGTGTAGCGCTCAACGCTTAACTCTTTGCACGTTACCTACAGGGGTACTTTCCTTGTCCTGTGTGAAGCGCTCAACGCTTAACTCCTTTGCACGTTACCTACAGGGGTACTTTCCTTGTCCTGTGTGTAGCGCTCAACGCTTAACTCCTTTGCACGTTACCTACAGGGGTACTTTCCTTGTCCTGTGTGAAGCGCTCAACGCTTAACTCCTTTGCACGTTACCTACAGGGGTACTTTCCTTGTCCTGTGTGTAGCGCTCAGCGCTTAACTCCTTTGCACGTTACCTACAGGGGTACTTTCCTTGTCCTGTGTGTAGTGCTCAACGCTTAACTCCTTTGCACGTTACCTACAGGGGTACTTTCCTTGTCCTGTGTGAAGCGCTCAACGCATAACTCCTTTGCACGTTACCTACAGGGGTACTTTCCTTGTCCTGTGTGAAGCGCTCAACGCTAAACTCCTTCGCACGTTACCTACAGGGGTACTTTCCTTGTCCTGTGTGAAGTGCTCAACGCTTAACTCCTTTGCACGTTACCTACAGGGGTACTTTCCTTGTCCTGTGTGTAGCACTCAACGCTTAACTCCTTTGCACGTTACCTACAGGGGTACTTTCCTTGTCCTGTGTGTAGCCCTCAACGCTTAACTCCTTTGCACGTTACCTACAAGGGTACTTTCCTTGTCCTGTGTGTAGCGCTCAACGCTTAACTCCTTTGCACGTTACCTACAGGGGTACTTTCCTTGTCCTGTGTGAAGCGCTCAACGCTTAACTCCTTTGCACGTTACCTACAGGAGTACTTTCCTTGTCCTGTGTGAAGCGCTCAACGCTTAACTCCTTTGCACGTTACCTACAGGGGTACTTTCCTTGTCCTGTGTGAAGCGCTCAACGCTTAACTCCTTTGCACGTTACCTACAGGGGTACTTTCCTTGTCCTGTGTGAAGCGCTCAACGCTTAACTCCTTTGCACGTTACCTACAGGGGTACTTTCCTTGTCCTGTGTGAAGCGCTCAACGCTAAACTCCTTTGCACGTTACCTACAGGGGTACTTTCCTTGTCCTGTGTGTAGCGCTCAACGCTTAACTCCTTTGCACGTTACCTACAGGGGTACTTTCCTTGTCCTGTGTGAAGCGCTCAACGCTTAACTCCTTTGCACGTTACCTACAGGGGTACTTTCCTTGTCCTGTGTGAAGCGCTCAACGCTTAACTCCTTTGCACGTTACCTACAGGGGTACTTTCCTTGTCCTGTGTGAAGTGCTCAACGCTTAACTCCTTTGCACGTTACCTACAGGGGTACTTTCCTTGTCCTGTGTGAAGTGCTCAACGCTTAACTCCTTTGCACGTTACCTGCAGGGGTACTTTCCTTGTCCTGTGTGAAGCGCTCAACGCTTAACTCCTTTGCACGTTACCTACAGGGGTACTTTGCTTGTCCTGTGTGAAGCGCTCAACGCTAAACTCCTTTGCACGTTACCTACAGGGGTACTTTCCTTGTCCTGTGTGTAGCGCTCAACGCTTAACTCCTTTGCACGTTACCTACAGGGGTACTTTCCTTGTCCTGTGTGAAGCGCTCAACGCTTAACTCCTTTGCACGTTACCTACAGGGGTACTTTCCTTGTCCTGTGTGAAGCGCTCAACGCTTAACTCCTTTGCACGTTACCTACAGGGGTACTTTCCTTGTCCTGTGTGAAGTGCTCAACGCTTAACTCCTTTGCACGTTACCTACAGGGGTACTTTCCTTGTCCTGTGTGAAGTGCTCAACGCTTAACTCCTTTGCACGTTACCTACAGGGGTACTTTCCTTGTCCTGTGTGAAGCGCTCAACGCTTAACTCCTTTGCACGTTACCTACAGGGGTACTTTCCTTGTCCTGTGTGTAGCGCTCAACGCTTAACTCCTTTGCACGTTACCTACAGGGGTACTTTCCTTGTCCTGTGTGTAGCGCTCAACGCTTAACTCCTTTGCACCTTACCTACAGGGGTACTTTCCTTGTCCTGTGTGTAGCGCTCAACGCTTAACTCCTTTGCACGTTACCTACAGGGGTACTTTCCTTGTCCTGTGTGAAGTGCTCAACGCTTAACTCCTTTGCACGTTACCTACAGGGGTACTTTCCTTGTCCTGTGTGTAGCGCTCAACGCTTAACTCCTTTGCACGTTACCTACAGGGGTACTTTCCTTGTCCTGTGTGAAGCGCTCAACGCTTAACTCCTTTGCACGTTACCTACAGGGGTACTTTCCTTGTCCTGTGTGAAGTGCTCAGCGCTTAACTCCTTTTCACGTTACCTACAGGGGTACTTTCCTTGTCCTGTGTGAAGCGCTCAACGCTTAACTCCTTTGCACGTTACCTACAGGGGTACTTTCCTTGTCCTGTGTGTAGCGCTCAACGCTTAACTCCTTTGCACGTTACCTACAGGGGTACTTTCCTTGTCCTGTGTGAAGCGCTCAACGCTTAACTCCTTTGCACGTTACCTACAGGGGTACTTTCCTTGTCCTGTGTGAAGTGCTCAACGCTTAACTCCTTTGCACGTTACCTACAGGGGTACTTTCCTTGTCCTGTGTGTAGCGCTCAACGCTTAACTCCTTTGCACGTTACCTACAGGGGTACTTTCCTTGTCCTGTGTGTAGCGCTCAACGCTTAACTCCTTTGCACGTTACCTACAGGGGTACTTTCCTTGTCCTGTGTGAAGCGCTCAACGCTTAACTCCTTTGCACGTTACCTACAGGGGTACTTTCCTTGTCCTGTGTGAAGCGCTCAACGCTTAACTCCTTTGCACGTTACCTACAGGGGTACTTTCCTTGTCCTGTGTGAAGTGCTCAACGCTTAACTCCTTTGCACGTTACCTACAGGGGTACTTTCCTTGTCCTGTGTGAAGTGCTCAACGCTTAACTCCTTTGCACGTTACCTACAGGGGTACTTTCCTTGTCCTGTGTGAAGCGCTCAACGCTTAACTCCTTTGCACGTTACCTACAGGGGTACTTTCCTTGTCCTGTGTGTAGCGCTCAACGCTTAACTCCTTTGCACGTTACCTACAGGGGTACTTTCTTTGTCCTGTGTGTAGCGCTCAACGCTTAACTCCTTTGCACGTTACCTACAGGGGTACTTTCCTTGTCCTGTGTGAAGCGCTCAACGCTTAATTCCTTTGCACGTTACCTACAGGGGTACTTTCCTTGTCCTGTGTGAAGTGCTCAACGCTTAACTCCTTTGCACGTTACCTACAGGGGTACTTTCCTTGTCCTGTGTGAAGCGCTCAACGCTTAACTCCTTTGCACGTTACCTACAGGGGTACTTTCCTTGTCCTGTGTGTAGCGCTCAACGCTTAACTCCTTTGCACGTTACCTACAGGGGTACTTTCCTTGTCCTGTGTGTAGCGCTCAACGCTTAACTCCTTTGCACGTTACCTACAGGGGTACTTTCCTTGTCCTGTGTGTAGCGCTCAACGCTTAACTCCTTTGCACGTTACCTCCAGGGGTACTTTCCTTGTCCTGTGTGAAGTGCTCAACGCTTAACTCCTTTGCACGTTACCTACAGGGGTACTTTCCTTGTCCTGTGTGTAGCGCTCAACGCTTAACTCCTTTGCACGTTACCTACAGGGGTACTTTCCTTGTCCGGTGTGAAGCGCTCAACGCTTAACTCCTTTGCACGTTACCTACAGGGGTACTTTCCTTGTCCTGTGTGAAGTGCTCAGCGCTTAACTCCTTTGCACGTTACCTACAGGGGTACTTTCCTTGTCCTGTGTGAAGCGCTCAACGCTTAACTCCTTTGCACGTTACCTACAGGGGTACTTTCCTTGTCCTGTGTGTAGCGCTCAACGCTTAACTCCTTTGCACGTTACCTACAGGGGTACTTTCCTTGTCCTGTGTGAAGCGCTCAACGCTTAACTCCTTTGCACGTTACCTACAGGGGTACTTTCCTTGTCCTGTGTGAAGTGCTCAACGCTTAACTCCTTTGCACGTTACCTACAGGGGTACTTTCCTTGTCCTGTGTGTAGCGCTCAACGCTTAACTCCTTTGCACGTTACCTACAGGGGTACTTTCCTTGTCCTGTGTGTAGCGCTCAACGCTTAACTCCTTTGCACGTTACCTACAGGGGTACTTTCCTTGTCCTGTGTGTAGCGCTCAACGCTTAACTCCTTTGCACGTTACCTACAGGGGTACTTTCCTTGTCCTGTGTGAAGCGCTCAACGCTTAACTCCTTTGCACGTTACCTACAGGGGTACTTTCCTTGTCCTGTGTGAAGTGCTCAACGCTAAACTCCTTTGCACGTTACCTACAGGGGTACTTTCCTTGTCCTGTGTGTAGCGCTCAACGCTTAACTCCTTTGCACGTTACCTACAGGGGTACTTTCCTTGTCCTGTGTGTAGCGCTCAACGCTAAACTCCTTTGCACGTTACCTACAGGGGTACTTTCCTTGTCCTGTGTGTAGCGCTCAACGCTTAACTCCTTTGCACGTTACCTACAGGGGTACTTTCCTTGTCCTGTGTGAAGCGCTCAACGCTTAACTCCTTTGCACGTTACCTACAGGGGTACTTTCCTTGTCCTGTGTGTAGTGCTCGACGCTTAACTCCTATGCACGTTACCTACAGGGGTGCTTTCGCTTTCTCGAGTGGAGCGTCATCATGAGAGCGTGATGTGGCTGGATTCTTTCCTTGATATTTATGAAATTAAAATGCAATTCGTCACTGTTGATTCCATTTCTGTGCTGGGTCCATTGATTGAGAGCTTAGCCGTAACACTCACCGGTTATTCGATACATTTCAGTCAGAAATGCAAGTTGCACGTTCCCTAACTTAAGAAGGCAATCACTGAAAATTGGATCATCATAACACTCGTCGGTTATTCGATATTTATGAAATCATACGACTTGGGTCAATCCATTGATTCAGTAATTCTGAAAACCAAGGGAAATGATAGAAGTAAAACATGTAAAATAATTAATGTTTAATAGTTCTAAGGTTTTAGACGCCGTAACACACGCCGGTTATACGATTTAGTGTAATCAATCCATTGATTTACTGATTCTGAAAACCATGCGAAATGATCGATATTTATGAAATTAGAATGCAGAAGAAAAACCTGTAAAATAATTAACGTTTAATAGTTTTAAGGGCTTAGACGACAACTCATAATTGCAGCATGTTAGAACATCAATATTTGCAAATCGCACACTTCTTACAAAAATTGATATTTTTGCAATTAGAATGCAATTCTTCACTGCTAATTTATGAGGCCTATATGATGATGATGATGATGATGATGATGATGATAGTTTTAAGGCTGTAGACGACAACTCTAGCATGATACAGCAGCAGTATTTGCAAAAAGCACACTTCTTACAAAAATCGATATTTATGGAATTAGAATGCAGAAGAAAAACCTGTACCCAATCCATTGATTTACTGATTCTGAAAATCAGATAGAAGAAAAACTGTTAGAGAATTAACGTTCAATGTTTTAAGGTTTTAGACGACAACTCAGAATTGCAGCATGTTAGAGCAACAGTATTTGCAAAAAGCACAATTCTTACAAAAATCGATATATTTATGGAATTAGAATGCAGAAGAAAATCCTGTATCGCGGCATATTAACAAACCTGGAATATAATAAATCCATTGTTTAGGCGGATGAGCTTAAATCATGTTTGTGCTGAGTCCATTGATTGAAAGCTTAGCAGTAACACTCGCCGGTTATACGATTTGAGTACCCAATCCATTGATTTAGCCTACTGATTCTGAAAACCATGGGATATGATAGAAGAAAGAACTGTAAATGAATTAACGTTTAATAGTTTTAAGGTTTTAGACGACGTTAACACTCACCGGTTATACGATTAGAGTACTGAATCCATTGATTTACTGTTTCTAAACACCATGAGAAATGATAGAAGAAAAACCATAAGAGAATTAACGTTCAATAGTTTTAAGGTTTTAGACGACAACTCGTAATTACAGCATGATACAGCACCATATTTGTAACACTCACCGGTTATACGATTAGAGTACTCAATCCATTGATATACTGTTTCTGAAAACTATTCGAAATGATCGATATTAGAATGCAGAAGAAAAACCTGTAAAATAATTAACGTTTAATAGTTTTAAGGGTTTATACGACAACTCATAATTTTAGAATGTTAGAGCATCAGTATTTGCAAATCGCACACTTCTTACAAAAATTGATATTTATGAAATTAGAATGCAATTCGTCACTGCTAATTTATGAAATTATACGATTTGAATACACATTCCTTTGATGTACAGTTTCTGAAATCGATGCAAAATGATGTTAAAATGACAAAAAAGAAAGGCGTCACAGCGGCCAAAATGTGAAGTGGACACCAATTATGGAGCATATCTTCCTGCAGCAACAGTAACTGCAAATCGCACACTTCACACAGTTTTTAACGTCATTTTTTATGAAATTATAGATATTTATGAAATTAGAGTGCAATGCGTCACGGGTAATGTCTATTCTCTTTCATTTGAATGCTCATTTTTTACGATCGGTCTCTTGTGAGCGCGCAGGAGGGAAGCATACTACTGAAATAATATATATGATCCTACTGATATTAATTGCCTCTATCAACATACAAATTGTCAGTTTGATGGCTTTAATAGATTCGTAGATATTGAGAACCGTCAAAATATTTTGAATGGTCACCATGTTGGATATTTATATTATAGGCCTTATATTTATCTACTATTACATGAAGATTATTGTGTAGGTGTTTTATTCAAACTTCAATCGCATAATTAGGACACAAGAAATAAAAGCGGGATTTTAAAATTTCGCTCAGCTGCCATCTTGTGGTTATGAAAATAATTTAATTGAATTAGATGCCAGTCGATTAAAATTTGTATAAGCATATACCGTATCAAGTTTCACTGCGCTCGGATGGTTAAAACGCAAGAAACGTCAATTTGAATATTTAAATTTCGTGTCGCCGCCATGTTGGATTTGTGCTTGCCAGGTTATTGAACGTACCATAGGTGAACTTATGCTTATAGCCTCTATACACTTACAACATTTCAGTTTGATTGTTGTAGTAGATTAATAGATATTGAGAACCGTCCAAATATTTCGGATGGTCGCCATGTTGGATTTTAATACATGTAGGCCATAGAGTTATGTACTATTAGATGTTGATTATTGGGTACGTTCATTATGCAAATGTTGATTTCGATCGAATGATTAGAACACAAGGCATAAAAACTTAATTTCCAAAATTCACACACCGCCATCTTGAATTTACGTAAACAATTGAACTAAATTATATACCAGTGCATTACAATGTGTATAAACATTTGTTGTACAAAGTTTCATTGCATTTGGATCATCAAATCGCGAGAAAAGTCTATTTAAAACTTTCAAATTAGCTTGGGCGCCATGTTCGCTTTGTAGTTAACTGGTTTTTTTTAAGTCTCATAGATGAACTTCCAGTAGTGCCCTTTATCCCCGTACAAAATTTCATGGTGATACCTGTAATAGTTTCAGAAATATAGAATGCCGGTGAAATATTTTGCACAGCCACCATCTTGAGGTTATGTAAACAATTGAACGAAGTTAGATGTCGGTACATTACAATGTGTATAAACATATACTGTACCAAGTTTCATTGCGATTGGTTGGTTAAATCGCGAGAAACGTCTATTTAAATGTCGCAACTTCGCTTGGCCGCCATGTTGGTTTTGTAGTTACCAGGTTTTCAAAAGTAACATAGGTGAACTTTTAGTAGTTCCTTTTATCACCGTACAAAATTCAAGGGTGATATTGGTAATAGTTTCGGAGATATCGAATGCTGGTGAAATATTTCGCACAGCCGCCATGTTAGATTGGTGAGACGTAACAAAATTTGAAGGGCACGGTCAGAGTCGCCCGGAATAGTGCTATGAACTTACCGAGTTTCATTGAAATCTCTCCATCCGTTTAGATGTTATTAGGGGGACACACAAAAATCCTCACACACACACGCACGCACACACAGACAGACACATGGACAAAAGGTGATCTCATAAGCCAATTTTTTCATAAATGAAAATAGGCTATAAAGACAGATCGAAAGAAAGAAAGAAAGAAAGAAAGAAAGAAAGAAAGAAAGGAAGGAAGGAAGGAAGGAAGGAAGGGTTGTTGTTGATTCTTGTAGGGGCTCTGCGACAGCGTGGTTATGTAGCCCCGTGTACATGGGTGTGTGTAGAATTTGTCTGATAACCTGTGTCACTGTGATGTCTGTATTAGTATGTGTATTTGTAAGTGAGGTAGGATCTGTGTACGAAGTGGCCGTGCCCTTAAGTTAGGCACCATTCCAGCATTTTCCTGGAGTAGAAGTGGGAAAACACGGAAGACCACTTCCAGGATGGTAGAGGTATGAATAGAAGCCGCTTCTTCTCAGCTTTGCCTCACGAGGCTAAGTGTACCCCGATCCAGCTCTCAGATCAGAATTCAATCTCTTGTCAGAGCCAAGAATTGAACCCGGATCTCTAGGGTGAATCAATTACATAACCCATCACATCCCGCGAGTTAAAAGTCTGCTCATGCAATTAAGAGGTTGCAGGAAGGTGGTAACATTGATCAGATATACGTTATTCATGAAAACACGAGAGAGTCATCATTGTCCTTAGTTCTTCTGATGTACTGAGCTTTCGAGATCTGAAGTTTAGCTGTTGCAAGTGTTTTGTATGATTTCCCTAAAGCATAGCAGACTGCATAGAACCTTGCCCTTTCTTTAATTGCTGCCCACACGCATCATGGCGCGTCTCGCTCGGAAGTGATGGGCTCCATCTCAGCAACGCTGTACAGCAATTCCCGGAGCGGCAAGCTGGTGAACCACGTGTTATTTCCTCGTACAAATACAAACCGATATAAAATAAGTGAATTAATTTACGTATTTCACAGTCATACAGCATAACCTTTTGATGTATAACTATTAAAACGCAACCAAGAACTACATTTTCCAACAACCCCGAGCCGAGAAAAAGTTACCTTACAAAAATGATAACGACTTTGTTTCTTGGTTACACACAATTTTGAAATTAATAAACCAGTTATACAACATTCCAATGTATATTGTGTTAAAATTTGGATTCGATCTGATGACGGGTTTTTGAGATCATAATTCTTAAATGTGACGCATGGTTGAAACACGCTTAAAAACGTACACTTTTTGTGTTCCAACTGCGATAAAAAATATTAAAGTATAATTTAAAAATTCCAAACCTACATGAACTAACGTAAAATAGAACGACGAAAATGATGATGTTATTGGATTTTATGTAGGTCTATTGGTTACTTCACAAACAACCTTCAAACTCGAGTGCACATAATATTTTGGTCGACAGTAGGGGGTGGGGCGTTAGCAAGCTAGTATACATTGTCACGCAAGAAGAAAGTTGAACAACTGGTTTGAAGCTGCACTGTATTATTTAGAACTTCCACGAATTAAATAAATAGTAATTTCTTTGGATTATATCGATTGAATTAGCACAGGAAACTCAATTGACCAAAGAGGAAATAGTTGAGGCCTATTCATATTAGCTAATATTCATTGTAGGAGACAAGTGAAGGAGAGTTTGCATGTGATGACAATAATAGTAACTAGGGAGCCCGTACTGCTACGCAGCATTATTTTTAGCCTATTTTCAATTTTGAAAAAATAGGCTTATGAGATCACCTTTTGTCCGTGTGTGTGTGCGTGTGTGTGTGTGTGTGTGTGTGTGTGTGTGTGTGATTCGTGTGTGTGTCCCCCCCTAATAAAATCTAAACGGCAGGAGCGATTTCAATGAAACTCGGAAAGTTCATAGCACTATTCCCGGCGACCTCGACCGTGCCCTTCAAATTTTGTTACGACTCACCAATCCAACATGGCGGCTGTGCGAAATATTTCACCAGCATTCAATATCTCCGAAACTATTACCGATATTACCCTGACATTTTCTATGGTGATAGAGGGAACTACTATAAGTTCACTTATGTGACTTTTGAAAACCTGGTAACTACAAAACGAACATGGCGGCCAAGCGAATTTGCGACTTTTAAATAGACGTTTCTCGCGATTTGACCAACCAAACGCAATGAAACTTGGTACAGTATATGTTTTTATACATTGTAATGCACCGACATCTAACTTCGTTCAATTGTTTACATAATCACAAGATGGCGGATGTGCGAAATATTTCACCGGCATTCTATATCTCTGAAACTATTAGCGGTATCTCCCTAAAATTTTGTACTGAGATAAAGGGCACTACTGGAAGTCCATCTATAAGATTTTCAAAAACCGGTTAACTACAAAACGAACATGGCGCCCAAGCGAATTTGAACATTTTAAATAGACCTTTCTCGCGATTTAATGTTCCAAGCGCACTGAAACCTGGTACAGGAAATATTTATACACATTGTAATCCACTGGTATCTAATTTAGTTCAATTGTTTACATAACCTCAAGATGGCGGCAGTGCGAATTTTAAAATTAAGTTTTTATTTCTTGTGATGTAGTCATGCGATCGAAGTGAAAGTTTGAATAATGAACCTACGCAATAATTTTCCTTTAATGGTACATGACTCTATGGCCTATACATTTAACAATCCAACATGGCGACCATCCGAAATATTTAGACGATACTGAATATCTACGAATCTATTTTAGCAATCAAACTGCATTTTTTAATGTTCATAGGGGCTATGAACTTAAGTTCACCTATAGGACTTTAAATAATCTGGTGATCACAAATCCAACATGGCGGTGACGCGAATTATTAATATTCACATGGACGTTTCTCGCAATTTAACCATCCGCGTGCAGTGAAACTTGGTACAGTAAATCTTTATCCGAATGTTAATCCACTGGCATCTAATTTATTTCAATTGTTTCCATAACCTCAAGATGGCTGCTGTGAATTTTTTTTAAATCTCCTTGTTTTTTCTTGTGTCCTAATTATGCGATTGAAGTTTGAATACTACACGTTCACAATAATCTGCATGTAACAGTACATAACTCTAGGACCTACATATATAAAATCCAACATGGCGACCATCCGAAATATTTAGTCGGTTCTCAATATCTACGAATCTATTACAGCAATCAAACTGAAATTGTGTATGTTAAATAGTGGCAATTAACATAAGTAGGATATATGAAAATAGGCTGTATAGTTCTTCACGGAACTACTTGTTCAGTATTGGAATTAAAAAATTAAGACATTATGTAATAGTTTATAACTTTTATTTCACAATACTTCCTTCCAGACAATGTTCGCTGTGCGTCGACCCTTAGGTTTAATTTCTACTTCTACATCTTTAAATGATTTTCCTCGGAATAAGGCAACATAGAACATTCCATGGCCTAAAACAGGATCAGGCAAGTAGATTCCAACTCGATAAAGCGTTTGACCCTGCGCTTTGTCGATTGTAATACAAAACGCTAGTGTAATAGGAAATTTCCGTCATTAGAACCAAAGATATGTTTGCTACAATGAGAAACAAGTAGTTCCGTAAAGAACTAAATAGCCTATTATCATATATCGTACTAATATTAATTGCCTCTATCAACATACAAATTGTCAGTTTGATTGCTGTAATAGACTCGTAGATATTGAGAACCGTCTAAATATTTTGAATGGTCACCATGTTGGATTTTTATATTATAGGCCTTAGATTAATGTACTATTTCATGAAGGTTATTGTGTAGGTGTTTTATTCAAACTTCAATCGCATAATTAGGACACAAGAAATAAAAGCGGGATTTTAAAATTTCGCTCAGCCGCCATCTTGTGGTTATGAAATTAATTTAAATGAATTAGATGCCAGTCGATTAAAATTCGTATAGGCATATACCGTATCAAGTTTCACTGCGCTCGAATGGTTAAAACGCAAGAAACGTCCATTTGAATAGTTAAAATTCGCGTTGCCGCCATGTTGGATTTGTGCTTGCCAGGTTATTGAACGTACCATAGGTGAACTTATGCTTATAGCCTCTATTTCAGTTTGATTGCTGTAGTAGATTAATAGATATTGAGAGCCGTCTAAATATTTCGGGTGGTCGCCTTGTTGGATTTTGATATATGTAGGTCATAGAGTTATGTACTATTAGATGATGATTATTGTGTACATTCATTATGCGAATGTTGATTTCGATCCCATGATTAGAACACAAGAAATAAAAACTTAATTTCCGAAATTCGCACAGCCGCCATCCTGAGGTTACGTAAACAATTGAACTAAATTAGATACCAGTGCATTAAAATGTGTACAAACATTTGCTAAACGATGTTTCATAGCGTTTGGATCATTAAATCCCGAGAAATGTCTATTTAAAACTTTCAATTTCGCTTAGCCGCCATGTTCGATTTGTAGTTAACCGGTATTTGAAAGTCTCATAAATGAACTTCCAGTAGTGCCCTTTATCTCCGTACGAAATTTCATGGTGATACCGGTAATAGTTTCAGAGAGATAGAATGCTGGTGAAATATTTCGCACAGCCGCCATCTTGAGGTTATGTAAACAATTGAACGAAGTTAGATGTCGGTGCATTACAATGTGTATAAACATATACTGCACCAAGTTTCATTGCGTTTGGTTGGTTAAATCGCAAGAAACGTCTATGTAAAGGTCGCAAATTCGCTCGGCCGCCATGTTGGTTTTGTAGTTACCAGGTTTTCAAAAGTCACATATGTGAACTTCTACTAGTTCCCTTTATCACCGTACAAAATTCCGGGGTGATATCGGTAATAGCTTCGGAGATATTGAAATATTTCGCACAGCCGCCATGTTGGATTGGTGAGACATAACAAAATTTGAAGGGCACGGTCGGGGTCGCTCGGAATAGTGGTATTAACTTACCGAGTTTCATTGATATCGCTCAATTCGTTTAGAAGTTATTAGGGGGGCATACAACAATCCTCTCTCTCTCTCACACACACACACACAGACAGACGCACGGACAAAAGGTGATCTCATAAGCCTATTTTTTTCCATAAATGAAAATAGGCTAAAAATATATGTGACAAAAATTTGGGGGGGGGGGGGGGGGGGCTTATATACGCCCCTGCTATGTTGGCGAACGACAGCTGCCTGACAGCAGCATACGCGCGTGATAAATGACGTTACAAAACGCTACCTGCAATTTGTTTGTTTCAAGAATGGTATTGACGTTTCTCACCTCGACATGTGGTCTGAGAACAAGGTTGCCGAAATACCCACTCCTTGCCGCGCGGCCAAAAGCTTTAGTTCACTCGCTACAATACCGAAAGCTAGGCTCTAGAATTATTTAGAAACTAGAATAGTTGCTACAGATGCAGGGTGTAGAGCATTATCATTATCTCCTTCTGTGATGATATTATGGCCTACAAAAACGGAGCTGATGACCAAGATGTCTGAACGCCCATAAATGAATTAACAACAACATCGTTGTAGAGTTCAATAACATACAATAATATAAAATATTTTCTATGGCGATTTACTCCTTTGCCGGCCCCGTTGTGTTGGATTAGCGCGTCTGCCTCTATCCCGGAGACCCCGGGTTCGATTACCGGCTCCATCAGGGATTTTAGAAACTGACGTAAGGAATTGGAATGGGATGCACTCAACCTTGTGAGGTCAAATGAGTTGCTGTCTGACAGTGAGGTCACTGAAAACAAGATTAACGAACAAGGGGATCCGATTACGCGTCATCCCGCAATCTGCAGGCCGAATGGCAGGACAGTGGTCGCTTGGTAGGCCAGGGCCCTTCATGGGCTGTGATTTAGTTTTGTTTACTCCTTCAGGCTAGAGTAGGTTACTCATATGCTGCGTACGAAATATGCAGGTAAGATTAAACTTCGATTAACTTCAAACTGGAAAATAAATGCTTGACTCTGTCACGAGCTACAGTTCGAGTCAAGTACTATGATTGTCCGACTACTGGTGCTTCATTTTAAAACGGTACAGATATTTATCAAGTTCACACAATTTTATGTTTTCACTCATGTACTTACGATCAATTCTGTGAACTGTAACAGCGCACCAAAAATCAAAAATCTATTTTTAACGAGTGCTACACTTACCTAACGCAGATTTGTTTCTCCGTAGTGTGCCCTAATAGGACCATTAACATTTATTTTCATGCATAGTTAATAAAACAATACATTTTCATTGAGCCTTGGTTTTGAAAAGTGCACGCTGACTGTGATAACTGACACGCATGAGGCGATTGTCGTAATTTCGTCTGTTAATTGATATAACGCAACATACGTTTGAGGGCAGAGATAGCAACCATAGAGACAGCCATACAATGGGAGTTCAACACTATATCGCTGATTCCGTAATTTTCAAGCATTCATGATTTGCATGTTTATAGCCCGATTATTCAATCCCTAATTTGAGGATTTTTGTGATAAGAGCGTAGTTCAACGGAGTTCGGGTAGCGAGAATAAGCAAGCACCATACTGAAATATTCTTCCTCAGCAATACAAAAGCTGGAGGAACAGAACCGTTAGCACATTACGTCACTTAACTCATTTGGTCACGGATAGCTAGCGATCATACCACAGTGCGAATCCATACGCCAGAGAAGATCACTAGCAGAAGACACGAACAATCAGTCGAAACATAAGCATCAAGACTTTTAAATTAAACTTGCCGTGCTCAGTGCGGAGGTGCAGATGATATTTAGCGATGTGCCGTGTTATGGGTTACGACAAATGCGTAAGAATAACTGGTAGGTTAAGCCTGGGCTTAGACACTACCGGAGGGGAGATGATTAAAAAAAGGGGGAAAATGTTTGGGAGTGGAAAAGATCTTTAAGCAGAAAGGAAGGAATCCAAGACAAAAGAAATAATATAGCTTAGATAATTAAAAAATAGTAGTATGTTGATCAAGGCTTGGTGACACAAGGCGAGAAAGCAAGTTCCTATAAGCGGGTGTAATAGTGCGAGCAACGCTTGCTGAGGTTGCCGGCAGGCAGGTGCTGAGTTTCCCGACCCTCCCGAACAGAAAACCGGGTACTGTGTAGGTACACAGGTCGTTGGCAAGGAAATACAAATAAGAGAAATTGGAATTATGTATTTTCCTTCCTGAAAGGAATTGTTTTAGGGAGGATTCTGATATATTGAAGATATTGAAATGAACAGGAATAATTGTATTCCCCACCACGGTCGGATCCATGAGATAGAAACCAAATGCCCCCAGAGTGGACAGAGATAAAGTGCTTTCAGAGCTTTTAGTAAGATTATTGTTATTTGTAACGATTATTGCATTTAAAGTAGGCTTAACTTTTATCCAGCAGAGTGCCGACTAGAACTTTAGAACGGGGTAGGAAACCCAGGCCTAACTTAGACAAAACCACAATTCAAGGTAAGAAATCACAGGACAAAGTGAAAATCGCGTCAAGTAGGAAGCTGGCTGAGTGAGCTACACTTGCCTTTAATGATTTACAAGAAATAGCTTAAGTAATATTTATGAGCAATGTTAGCAGAAGTTTTGCTCTAACGCAACAAACGATTGAGTTTGTAGTAAACTTAGCATTCAATAATGTTGATTATTTCTTTGAATGTGAAAGTAATTCGAAAGAAAAGATAGGTAAGGAAAGGTCATGCCTAACAGCTCTTAGAGCAAGATGATGTAACTCCAAGAAATTATTGCAATTTTAATTGCTTCAACAATAATAGGTTTGGAACAATTTGTGCAATTAAGAAGTATTTTGAAACAGTTTGTACAATTAAGAAGTATTTTGAAACAGTTTGTACAATTCTAAGGTCTTTGACCTACAACAAGAGTAATATGGACACTCACAAGGGTTTTCGAACAATTCGAACAATTAAAAGGTCTGGGACCTATAATAAGAATAATAAGAAATTTCACAAATTGTGAGGTGACTTCGTTTAGAAATACGGAAAAATTTCGTTCGATTGGTTAGGCAGAAAACCAATGCTTTAAAAGAATGCCATTGTGGTAAGCAAAACAGTTATAAGTAAGTAATTCTAAATTACCGGGCACAGCAGGAGAGGGAAAAAAGGGATTAAGAAGTGGATTTATAACCACTTGGATTATTTATACAGAAATTAAGAGATACTAAATTCAAATAGTACAGGTCACATTAGTGAAACCTGGATTACATAAGAATAGATACAAACGCTTTAACAATTGGGAAATAACAAATTCAAAATTCCTGAACGAGGCAGGAAAACGCAAAGGCGTATTAAAATGTAGATGTCGGCTATAACCACATAGATTATTGAAGCAGTAATTACAAAATGCGATGTACGAAAAAATGGGAGGGAGCCTATTTATAGACCAAGCCTCATTGAATTGCAAGATAATAGTTTAAATAACACTCAATTGTTAGTAAAGGAAATGGGGATGCAGGAAGTACGGGATTTAAAGTCTGGCCAGTTTTACTGTTTGGAACGAAACGCGACGCGGAAGTTAGCCACGCATACACTTTTCGTAGCACAAACAGTTTGTAGAACATGAGAGAAATGTCGCTATTGTGGTTTATAGTTCAATTTAAGTTGGAAGTTAGAAGTAATTTAACGTTGTTGAGCATAGTCCGTTGTAGGATGGAGTCTATTGCGAATGGAAATTTCCAGAGATGTTATTACAGTCGAATAGGGCAAGCAAGAATCCCACGAAGATAGCAAAGTTATGTTTCGGACAGCTATTAGTTTAGCAAAAATCCCTCTAAGTAGGGAAGGTATCCCCTTATTTCGTACAAAGAGTACTAGGTTTCATGACTTTTAGTAGCAAGCTTAGCTTAAGAAGCATGACAGAGAAAATTCCCACGGAGTGCAGTTAGAAAGATTGCACCATATTGCGAAATTTCAAACACTGCCTATAATATTCATTAAAAGCTTCTGGACACTATTAAAACCTTTAAAACATGGTTTAAAATCACTGTAGATGGGTACTTAACTTCTCATTGCAGGGTAGATTGATGGTTCCCGGCTAGCAGTTACACAGACTATTACGAAATGGCGTCGATTTAAAAAGTTCAACACATGATTGAGAAGAAAGCTTCTCCTGTGAAGAGAGCTAGACTGTCACACTGTGGCACCGTAGAAAGAATGAACGAGAATCCAGACACTCGTGAAGCCAGAGCAGCAAGGGGAAGGGAGGGGAGAAACAAAAGAAGATATCCAGTTAGTTAGTTATTGTTGCTTTAAGGGGCGGAACTACGAGGTCATCTGCCCCTAGAAGATATACATTGTAGGAAACGTGACAAAAATAAAAGTATACACTGTACAGCTTAGATACATAGAATAAAAGTCTGCATGGGGCTTGCAGATAACGACAAGGACAATATCTGCTTCCAAGGATTGAATCAATTCTTGGAGTTGCTGAGTTCAAAGCTTCAACAGGTTACCGCGTGGAGAGCTGTAAGGTAAGCTTCTGCAAGGAAAATGCACATCTGACACAGACTTTAAAACATAATAAGCAATTGTACAAAGAAACGGAAATACATGAACGGTCACTGTTGGTGTCTGCGAGAAGGGAAATAAAAGAAAGAAAGAAAGAAAGAAAGAAAGAAAGAAAGCAAAGAGCAGTGACTGCTAACTCTAAGGAAACGTATAGTACATAGAATATACCAATAACTAACGTGTCTTAACTAGTGAACAGAACAATAAAATTAAACTGGCAGAGCACCATTACAATCATTTTCAGCGTGGTATAAGAGGCTACAATTTCATGTGATTTCAACGACGAACAACGTGTTCTATAATATTACTAAACGACTGTGGGGTTTTCATACAGGGAGAGCCTCTGTTAAGTTACCGGTGATTCCCCTTCCGTGCCTGGGGAGCAGATGATGCAATAGCCACCAGATCCGTATAGCTCGCCTGATGATGTATTGTGCCCGTTTAGACCGGAGTCCGCACGACCACATATGCATTTTACCAACAATCAGTCAGCGCGAGAGTCAAAATATCCCGGGGCGCCAGATGGGTTAAAGCTAATCGCAAAATCGACATCAAATGAAAAAAAATGCTTTACTGATTTTTGGTTCAATGCAACAATAAGGATAGAAGGAGATTCAACTGGGCATAACACATCATGTAAAATTATCTCATTTTATTTTGAATTTAAAATTGACTGCAAAAATGCTCAAAGCAGCATCATTCACGTGTGGCGACCCACATCCTATTTACACAATGTACAGAAATTTTCCAAACACATTGGACAATTATTTTTGGAAACACAAGTCTGATTATTAGTCCTGTAGACTGTGTTCCAAAATTATATTCATTATTCATGATTAAATCCAGTTCAAATTTAATTGTCTTTACTGGAAATACTGTAGTTCACCGTTTGAATTTTTACATAATATTAACACTCGTAGAATAAATGTTCATAGAATTTTTAACTTTCACTTATTTTTCCAGTTTCAAAAAAATATTGTCAAAAAATATTATTTCTGAATCAACACAAATTATGTACACATATTAATAACATCTGAAAAGTATTTGACCTTGAGCATAGCATCGAAGAACTGTGCGAAGCACAACAAAAATTAATTGTTCATATGACATTAAACATTTCGAGAAGTGACTCGATTATGAACTTCAAGTTCCTAACAAAATATATGATTTCTGAATCATCAACTTGATCAATAAATTGTTGGACCATTCAACTATTCAATTTTCCACTTGGAATCATCATTAAGAAAAATATTTATATTTGTGGCCCTTTTAGTAACGTTCACAACTTGCAATTCTTCGACAGAATGCGGAAATAAGAATTGTAGCTTCATAATAAATTCATTTAGTTCATGGCACTAGGATTGAAAACATCCTTCAAATTATTCGTGGTTATAGAATTATTTTTAATTGGCAGTGGCCCATTCTATTATTTTTATAAGAACACAATATTCCAATAACAACGGCAAAGGTCTTCCTCTGAAGAAGAATAAAATACTATCATGACAAATCCGGGTTCTAGCAAAATCAAAGTCTAAATGGAATCCGTAAACAAGGTTGAAATAAGAACTGATGGTTTTTAAGAAATAACCTTCGGGTCATTCATACGACGAAATGTGTAGTTCCAATACTCCTTCTATAAACCTGAGCCATCGAACCTGCTATTTGATTGATGCTCAAATAAAAACCTCCTCATTCCTGCGACTTAAACATGCGCACCTGGGAATGGCTTTTCAACTACTCCACACACATAAATTTTCTTCCCAAAATTTATACAATAAATCAAGCCTCTGCTTGTTATCAACACTGGAAGATTAATAAACTTACAAGTCTATTTTATTTTACCATTCAGTTCAACCCGTGAAGTCACCATACTTATGATAATCTTTAGTTCACTTTCGAGTGTGTATTTACGTCATGATTTTATAAATACAAAAATATCCTAATTGATACAAATATCATTTGCTTCCCGTTTCATGCCTCTCCGTGTTATCTGAAAAATATACTTTGCTCATTGCAAATATTAACTGTTCAACCAGAACTGAAATGTTGGTTGAATGCGGGCTTGCGCTAACCACTCTCCTTCGGAAAATCACCTGTTCCAAACTAGAAATGATTAAACTACTTCATAAGCTCTCTCTCAATACATATGATTATTAGAAAAATATAAGATCCAAAAATTATTTAGAAAAGTTATGAAAATCATTATTATTATTATTAGTGGATTATTATTGTTATTATTAGTTATTATTTTAAATATATTTAATTATTATTTCATTATGTGAGAATCCACATGTTCGAACCTTCGAATATGGATAAAATATCCATCTCCCAACAAAAATAATTATTAACTTTTACAGTTACATCGACGGTTTTCCGTGACTTCCCAAAAATATGAAATATTCAAATAAATCCTCGTTATGCTCGGTCATCGATCCTAAACTGTTCTGAGTGCTGAAAATACTCAGAATAACTCTAATATGTCTTGCGTAAATCATTGCAAGATTTAAATACGAAGAAAAATAAATGTGTTGGTCATCTGCAGAAAAATAGTTTGTTCCAATTAGCTAGGCATAGTATAAAGTCAAAATGTGGCTTACATTTCTTGATGGTCTTGAAGCGTAGTGAACCTGGTCTGTACCAGATTTATCCAGATACATGCCCTGTCGGACACGCACGTCTAATCCTTGTATCGGCCGCCATTATATACCCACAATCCGTCTAACAAGACATAGTGGTAATATCTCTTGACGTTTGAAGTAACTGTTGATCCATTTTAATATTGGCTCCTGTTAAAACCATAGCCGTTTGCTTAAATGGGGTCAGATTTAAGTGATCTATTCTCAAATATGTCAGTTGTAACATAACTCACGGTAATCTTTTCAGTACAAGAAAACACTGACAGTCTAAACCAATCAACGGCTGTTCTGAAGATCGTTCCCTGGGCATGGCTTATCACCATCTATCATGCGCGAAGCAACATATAGTTTCCCTTTGTCGGCTAATGAACAACACCGTGATAGACTGGCCTTCAATATACTGAAAGATCGGAGTGGTTATCAAGTTACAAATATGAAACTGACTGAATTGGACTAAAATATCCAAGTATTAGATTATTACTGGACTGTGACAAAGTACTTTCTAGACAAAGTCTAGCATATGTCCATGTAGAAATAAAATATTTCACCAGTGTCCGTTGAAAAATATATCAATCACCTTAGTGATTCTCTCTGTCGTAAACTTACTAAGTCCCACATGTATCGCAGCACTTTTGTGACTATCACAATTTTGAAAATAACTTCTGCGTAGATCCGGCAACCATGTGCCTTGGCTCAGCGTGGCAGCAGCGCCTTGCCTTGCAAGTGCTTGTTTCGAAGTGAGCTGAAGTTGCTTGAGCCGGCCGGCTTTTATTCAAAACGGTCAGGGTCACGCTGAATCAGCTGAAATCTGGAAATCCTCATATCTCTGGTATCCTTGGTCCGATTTACTTGATACTAAGTGCATTCTCTTTCATTTGGCCGTGCCAGTAATCTGATCCAAGTCTCAAGTCTCTACTCCATGGCTAACTATTTAATCAATAAATAGTCTCGACCTCTGCTACTACTCGCTACGTCACTTGACATGCTCTTAGCTGCATAAAATTTCCAATTGCTTCTAGAAGCAATGGAACGCGATATTCAAATATCTCAACTTTCAAAAGCGGCTGTAGCCTTTCCCTTGATATCTAGGTGTCTGAATCTTGGAATACCCATTCCTAGAGTTGGGCACAGTATGGTAGCTTCCGTATAACTCACAAGTGTTGAGGCATCTCTAAAAGCCGCAGTTGTTAAAAGGGACGTAAAACCAATAACATTATTATTATTATTATTATTATTACAAGTGTTGAGTAGTTGTTGGTTTACTTTAGGACATTTGTGACTTCGTGGTCATGTAACCCCGTGTACTTGGGTGGGTGTGGAATTTTTCTTATAACCAGTATTATTGTGATGGCTTTATTATTGTGTCTATCTGTAATTCAGATGAGGATTGGGAAGGAGGTGGTGACCGTAGCATTAAGTTAGCAACCATCCCGGAATTGGCCTGGAGCAGGAGTGAGAAACAACGGAACACCACTTCCAAGATTGATGAGATGGGAATCAAACCATCCTTCTCCCAGTTTGACCTCACGAGGCTGAGTGCACTCCGTTCCAGCCCTCAGACCAGAATTAAAATTTCTTGGCAGAGCCATGAATCGAACCCGGACCTCCGGGGTGACAAGTCAAGTATGCTAGCTGCTACACCACTAGGTGGTCTTACAAGTGTTGAACTGTATATTTTCCTGTGCTGTATATAGTTTTTAAGCACGAATCTGCTGGGAGAGCGAAAAGAGAATTCCGCGAACAAATTCCAGAAGTGCGAGTGCCACCGCGTTACTGAATTAAGAAAATTGAGAATAAATTCAAAGCTAGGGATTCAAAATGACCTCAGGGGAGAATCTACTAATGAATGGCAACAAAAATGGGAAGAAATTTCAAGGAACAATCAGAAAGGAATTCTTCCCAACAGTAGAAAGCAGACTAATAACCCAAATTAATCTCACGCCAAACTTGACAACATTAATATCAGGACATGGAAATATCAACTCGTATCTACACAGACTTAAAATTGTACGCAGCCCCGAGTGTTCCTGTAACGGAGGACCCCTAACAGTGGACCATATAATATTTGAGTGTAGTGCAGTGAATAGCGAGAGAGAATTTTTAATAAACAGTGTTTTCAAAGAAGGCCACTGGTCGATCCATAAGTCTGTTCTAATCAGAAAATTTGTTAAATCATTTTCAAAATACGTGAACTCTTTCAACAATGAAATAGAATCAAGAACATACGAAAGATTGTATAAATTTCACACTTGTATGCAATTAGATAAGAGCATGTAGTACTACGACTGTAGTGGAGCATACAGAGAATATATTAATGAACATAAAATTTAAAAAACGGGTACCTTAACTTAAAAAGAGCAGGACATTTATGAGAGACTTGAACATTCCCCCGAAAATATTTAAGGAAACTGGCTTAGCAAAGTGGCGTTTCATATTTTTCTGCACGATGAGCAACTAGAAAACTGAAATTGAAGCCTTACAAAGTAACAGATATACAGTATAAAGTTTAATTCCAGTCGCAGGAAACCATTACTGCGATTTGTTTTTTCATTCTCTCATCGGTGATCCATGGAATCGGGATTTAATACTGTTTTCTGATCAAGCGTGGCTTAATTTGCATGACCTTTAAATATCCAAACTAACCGGTTTGGTCACGTGAGACTCCAAAAATAATTCATGAAACTCCACTTAATGGCTTTAAATAGGAGTTTGGTGCGCTATTGGTGTTAAAAGAATTCAAGGGCCACTTTTAACGGCACCATCAAATCTGACCTACGCACAGAATTAAAACTCATCTCAATGAACAGGAAACGTCACTCAGATATTTCCAGCCAGAGAGAGCTACGGCATGAGCCATTCGTAATTAAATGAATGCAGTGCATGATGTTTTGAAAGATAGTGTGTATAAAATTAACCCCCGCACCAAAGTAATTAAACATGCAATTCTCACTAATATTTTTAAGATTCAAGAGAATGAATTGCAGACAGTGAACCGGAACATCATCTCTCATGTTACAACGCTTGTCTACAGGATGAGGGGTAAGTTTTAATTGTTTGTCTATTTTTCAATCCATTCATCGAAGCTGGTGGTTTTTTTACTGGTGCACGGGAACGGTGTGAGGGCGACCGCGGCTCTCGTTTACCAACACGTGGCACGCAGGAAGTTTGGTAACACTTACGGGGCCCACCCTGTATTACCTCACTGCTAGACTTTGCCAATTACGAAAAATGACATAATAATACGAGGCACAGTTATGTTTAAGATTAAGATCACTAAGTACTCGGGCTACCAAGCGCATAAAGTTATGGCGATATTTTGTTTCCAGGGACGGAACATAGATCCAACTGCCTCCAAGACTGCAAGTGAACATGCCCTGCACGTATCAATACACGTCTGCAGCCCTCCAACCAAACGCACGCCCAGTGCCTGCACTACCCGCTACTCTAACTCATCTTACTGATGCGAGCCACAGCGGTAACGTTCTCACCTGCCATGCCCAAGATTGTAGGATCGAATCCTGGCGCAGTCAGTTAGCATTTGAGGGTGCGCAAAAGTGAGGGGACCGTGTCAGTAGATTTACTGGCGCGTTAAAGAACCCCTTCGGGGCAAAATTTCGGCACCCCGGTGTCTCTAAAAGCCGCAGTAGTTAAAAGGAACGTAAAACAAATAACATTATTATTATATTTATTATTACTATTATTATCTAACTCATCTCACCTTCATCACAGTTCTGGACTAGCCACGATGTCGCGAGGCTCCTTAAATGAATGAATAATAACATAAACACCCTAAAGATTGAAGAAGAAAAATCGTTCCTGCAAGCACAACGTGAAAAGTACAGGGGAGATTGTTTAGGAAGAGTTGATAGAAAGCTCGACAACTACTGTGTAAGGGTGGCACCGGAAATGAAATATCCACTGGGAAACGCGGGGCAAAGTGGAAAAACGGAGTACAAGAGAGTACTGAGCCACTCCCCTCAGTGAAGTGGACGTCAGTACAGGAACATCAGGAATTCAGCTAAGTCTACTAAAACCACATTGCCAACTCAGTTACTTTTAAGTGTTTCTTTATGTGATTAGCCCAACAAACCAAATACAAAAGCTCATTACATGAACAAGAAATTTTAATAGAAACGGTCACTAACAAAATAGTCTAGAACTTAATCATTTCGAAAGCACGCTACGGTAGAAGTTATCGATCCAAAAGGGTTTCCATATTTATACATATGAAAAGTACTAGCAACACTTATAGAAGTGCAATGGACTAACGGAATAAAATATAACTAGTTTAAAAAATTCAACTCATTAAAAAGTTTAATTAAAAACTTCTGAAGTGTAATAATAATGTAATACTGTTGTACATACGTGTTGTATACATATGCACTGACCCTAATTTAAGCCTAGGCGAGCAGAATCTGATGATGTTCGCTTGACAAACGAAATTAGTCGTATTTAAACCCTTTCCTCATTTGTGTGAGAAGTGTTCTATATACATAATTCATGTAAGTTATTTTTGATTACAGTCGCTAGGAAATTAATTGTAACCCCCCGCCCAATCCAATTGGGCACATTCGTGTTGACCGACTGAAAAGCTTCTACTAATACAGGGTTATTATCTTGGTGCGCCCTGGTAAACACGGCAAGCTAAGCCGGCGTTGACTGGCGCTGATCGCGGGCGCTCGTACACTGTTCAGTCGGTGGTAGGGGCACACTTTCACACTTTTACCAAATATCTATACATATAATACGCTAAGGTGCATGTTTCACAAAACTCAAGCTCCTAAACCAGAGGGAGTTAGAAGATGTTCAATAATGTGTAATTTCAGATTTCATAGTCGATGCTGAAAATGTCCTCCCTCTCTCGTAACACACACCTGACATCTTCTGATGAAAGAATGGACAATAATCTCATCTAATTTTTGTTCTGTACGAACACAACATTGTGTGTTAACATATTTATTATTTACGGTGCCTGTTTTCTTGAATCGTTTAGCGAGCCTCCTAATTGTACTGGCATTAGGGACAGGTCTTTCTGTAAACTTGATTCGAAATTTTTGTCTTGTTTCAGAACACGACTTTCTGCATTCCATATACGAATTATGGATATACACACGTTCGCGCAATGTGAATTGGTGTCTACTGGACGTACTGGACCAACAATCACAATACTCACTAAACGTGCAACACTAATGTCTAAGCTTTGCAGATGCACGTTCATATGAATGACAAAACACGTGTGAATTAACGATTGCGTGGTCCACTCGCTCCGCACCTGGCCAGCCAAATGACGCCATAGTTTGCCGGCAATACCGGGGCACACAAAGTCAATAACCCTGTAGATTACTTAGGCAACTTTGTCTGGAGTGTGGTACTGTATGGTGGTGAAACTTGGACTGTTGGCGTAGCAGAAAAGAGGAGAATTGAAGCATTTGAAATGTGGTGTTACAGATGAATAATGAAGATCAGATGGGTAGATAGGGTTACAAATGAAGAGGTATTAAGACGAGTGGGAGAGAGATATATTTCTGGCGACTGCTAATGAAGAGAAGAGATAGGTTGGTAGGACCATACTAAGACTCCCAGGAATAGCAAAGTTAGTTATGGAAGGAGGGGTCGAGGACAAGAACTGAAGGGATAGACCAAGGTTAGAATACGTTAAACAGATTGTCTCAGCTGTAGGGTGTGGTAGCTACGTTGAGATGAAACGATTAGCTCAGGATAGGGAGGCACGGAAAACTGCATCAAACCAGTCAAAAGACTGAAGACTCAAACAACAAGAACAACAACAACAACCAACTCTAGAAAATGGCTTCTAATATTTCAATGCTTTATCAAGATATTCCTGTACATGGATTTTCGAAAGAATGTTACATTATTTTCTCGTTTCTGTGAAATACATCCATATGAAGTCCTAGTGAACGAGGTACAACTTAGGCAATTTCCATCTGTAGTGGATAACGAGGTAGCTAAAGTGCCTTTGAGACAGCCTTTATTAATGTGGTAGCCGAGGTTTGAATTCAATACAAAAGACATTCTGAACATACTCAGTTACCGTACGTCCTACTGGATTGGATTCTGCGTAGAACTGTTGGTTATGGCGAAAGTTTTAGAATTATGTCGCGTTAGATTTACTTTCGGGTGATGTATTGTGCCCGTTTGGACCGAAGTCCCGACGACCACATTTGCCTTTCACCAAAAATCAGTCAGCACGAGAATCAAAATATCCCGGGGCGCCAGATGGGTTTAAGTCGAATGCAAAGACCCAACAAAAAAAATGCTTAACTGATTTTCGGCTCGACACAACAATAAGGATAGAAGGAGATTCGTGGAAACGGTGATTGCATACCATAAAATTATTTCATTTTATTAAAACTTTAAAATGACATGAAGAAAATATGCCCAAAATGGCATAAAAGATGACTGGAAAAGAATAAATTATTTACACAATATACAATATTGCCAACACATGAACACTAACAAAGTTGAAACAAGAGGTCAGAATATCAGTCCTGTTGACTTCGTTCAACATAATTATGTACAGGGGTAGGGTTTTATCAGCGCAAAGTAAATCGTCCATACTGATCCCTAAATTATTTAGCATTCACACGTTGAAGATCAATAAGAATATTTATCACTGGTTGGAAAATCACTTTCACTGTTCATTTCTCAAAACTATTATCGTAGCATTTCGACTAACACTTCTTAGGCAATAGTAATATTAGGATTTGTCAAATAAAAAATTGTTCATAATAAGTGAAATACACTATGATTTACATGGACCTTGAGCATTTTTGTGGATTCAAAAAAAAATAAAGTATCTATTTAAACATAGATCTCAATCCAAAGTCTGTCAAAAATAATTTTGACTTAATCAAAAATATAATTATCCCATATATAACTTCCATTCCACGTGAATTCAGTCAACAAATTAATTAATTAATTATTCCTTGAAAACATTAATTAGGAAATTTGAAATATCATTTAACATGTTTTATAATGAAACAAAATTATTATTATCATCATCAAAGTGATTTTGAAAAGAATGTCAAATATGTTCAGCATCAACTTATTAAAAAAAATGTATATTTATTTTTATAGGATCTGAAAATCCTTTCAGCTTATTATTATTATTATTATTATTAGCCATTGGTAAATCCCATAAAGGGCAAAGGCCTCCTGCTAGCAGGGTAGCTCTGAAATATTTCATCAGATGAGCTATGCTGATGAACATTTACCTCAATAGTAACTTAAAACTAATTGTCTTGACTATTTACACTCTTATTCATCTTCCTCACAAATGATCGTATTATGTTAAACATTTTCACTCGTGAAACTTGGATCTAGTTCATATTATCCTGAAGATTTATCTAAGCTGACGATGAGTCTAGGAATGTTTCAAACAAACTGTTTCGACGACAGTCCTCCACGGATTCCGTTGACCTTCCGCTCTCATCCACTGCTTCCCCATTGTCGACTGGAACTCGTCTGCCCATCTGGTCTTCGGACGGCCGGGGTTTCTTCTTCCATCTCTGGGCTCCCACACTGTAGTTGAGTAGGCCCACCTTGCGTGATCCATTCTCAGTACATGGCCTGCCCATGTCCATTTCAGTTTCTTGGCCCTCGTGATGACATCCTCTAGTCCTGTCCCCTTCCTGATTTCCTCGTTTCTAATTCTGTTCCTTAATGTAATGTTTAGAAGTTCTCTCCATTTTCCTCTGGCACACTTCCAACTTCGAAGCTTGCTTCTTAGTTATTGACCACGTTTGTGCTCCATAGAGGAGAACGGGAAGTACACACACGAGTCCATCACCAGCCTTTTTGTCTTGAGGCAATGCTCTCTGCTGTTCAATATGAAGGACAGGCTCCAGAATTTTTGCCATGCTGTCGATATCCGCCTGTTGATTTCCTTATCCATATTTTGCTGAAAAGATAGTGACTGGCCCAGATAGACAAAGTTTGACACATATTCTACTTCCTTTCCTTTCACCATGAGTTTCTTTGCTTCATGATTTGTCATAACTTTTGTCTTGCTGGGATTGAGGCTCAAGCCTACTTTGTTGCTCTCCTCATGCAGATCTTTTAACATTTCTTCCAGCCTCGAACTCGATTTTGCAAACAGGATCACATCATCGGCGAATCGTAAGTTCGTCAGTCTATTTCCATTGATTGTGATTCCGTATTTGTGCCCCCATTTTAACTTCCGAAATATGTCCTCTAAGACGCTCGTGAACAGTTTAGGTGACAATGGATCGCCTTGTCTTACGCCTCGCTGTAGATAGAATTTATCGCCTTCTTTTTCCATTCGGACTTTTGCCCAGCTGTTTAAATACAGTTTAGAAAGCACCCGCAAGTACTTCGTGGGGATCCCTTGGTTGTGTAGTGCTTTCACGACGCTTGATTGGTCCACCGAGTCGAAGGCTTTCGCATAATCTACGAGTGCTACGTACAACTTCAGATTATACTCATCGGCCTTCTCTATTATTTGCGTCATGGTTTGCAGGTAATCTGCTGTCGAGTGTCCTGCTATGAATCCAGCTTGCTCTGTGGGTTGATTTTCATCCAGAGTTCTCGTAATTCGGCGAAGTATTATTTTTGAGAATAGCTTGTATAGATTGGACATAAGACTCACCGGTCTGTAGTTGTCTAGGCTATCTCTGTTGCCTTTCTTATGTAATAAGATGATGGTGTTCGCTGTCCACTGCTCTGGGATTTCTTCCCTGGATAAAATGTTATTAAATATTTCGGTTACTGGTGAAATAAGTTCCTCTATTCCTATTTTCAAGAGTTCGTTGTAAATACCATCATCTCCAGGGCTCTTTCCAAGTTTCAAGTCCGAGATCGCAGCTCTCACTTCGCTCGGAAGAATGGGCAACACTTCGTCTGTTTCGGCATCCGTGTGATTCAGATGACTTTCTGCAAGTTCTTGTAACTCTTTTGTTGGCATGGAATATAAGGATCTGTAGAAATCAGTTTCACATTCCACCAAAGCATCTCTTTTTGTCACTTTTTCTCCTCTCTTATTTTGCATACTTGGTATCCAATTTCTCCCTTCACACAGTTCGTTTCTAGCCCTTTTCACTGATTTTGTTGAGTCTATAACGTCCTCGATAAGTTTCAGCTTGTAGCGCCTGAAATAATTTCTGATTTCTCTTTTAGTTAATTTATTGAACTCTGCATACTGTATTCTCTTCAGACGGGATTCGTCCCTTGATTGCAACAGTTTCGCTCTTTCATCCAAGAGTCTTATAGTGTGTTTACTCAGTTTACTTCTCCTCGTAGACGTTCTGTCGTGAGGAACTGATGCCGTGGCTGCTTCCTTAATTGCATTTTCCAAAGTATCATACACTTCTTGAATCCCCGTACGCTCTCGTTCCGGTCTCTCCGCGAGTCTTTTACGTAGTTCTTCTTTGTAGGATGTAACATTTAAATTACCGATTCTCTGACGCTGGGTTTTGCATTTATTCCTACTCCTTTTCTCAATACCTACCTTCGAACGAACCATCCTGTGATCCGAGTCAAATTTGAAGCTGCTGATAACCTGTACGCCTTTCACATGCTCTATTTTGTCTGTGAGGATGAAGTCAACCTCGTTTTTCGTTCTTCCATCTGGGGAACGCCAAGTCCACTTTTTTCCTTGACTTTTCTTGAAGAATGAGTTTGATATCGCAAGTCTGTGACTTTGGGAAAAATGTATTAACCTCTCTCTTCTTCTGTTTCACCTCTCTCCTCTTCTGTTTCTTGTTCCTACTCCGAAAGCTCCTACTGGCTCTTCCCATTCATTCTCCTTTACTCCAATTTTGCTGTAGAAGTCTTCTATTACAAAGTTTACGTCTCCTCTATACAAGTCCAGTGCGCCCTCTAGATCCTTGTAGAATTCATCTACTTCGTCGTCTGTGGCAGCGTCCGTCGGAGCATACACCTGTATGATAGTAACGTTCCTATTCCTTACTTCTAGAGATAGTATGATGACCCTCTCAGATTTGTCCACTATTTCCTTGATGTTTGTTTTTAAACGTTTGCTTATAATGAAACCTACTCCTTTTTGCCCTTTCGTTTGTCCAATGTATGCGAATATACTTCCGTCGTTTCTCTCAATTATTGCCTCTCCAAGTTTCCTCACTTCGCTTATGCCAAGAATATCGACTGGGCATTGTTCTAAAGCTAGATCTAGCTCGATTGCTCTTTCTTCAGTTCTGAGGGTGCGTACATTTAGAGTTCCTATAAGCAGTTCGTGTTCCTTTGCTGGTGAGTTCCTTGCCTTGCATGTGATGTGGTCATCCGTGGTTCCCGCTTTTGAATCCAGTATGCTCAAAGGGTTTCGCTCACCGTATTTTGGAAGTTTTTTGTGAGGTCATTATGGCAATATTCCCATTTCCCATTTATTTGGATCTTTTGGTAGCCAACCTTCACTGTGTTTCCCTTCTTTCTTTCCTCTTTTTCCCATTTCCTTATTGCACTCTGAATTTCTCTTTCCTTCCTTTTCATATCATCTTCGATGAAGCAGTCCTGCTCCCCTAGTATGTACTTGTTCCTCATTACCTTGATCTTCTCTCCGAAGCTTTTCATGGTAACCAGAACCATCCCCCGGTTTTTCCAGTCCTCTCCTATGTATCGGAGTTGCTCGTAATTTACATCTACTTCAAGACTCCCAAGTATGTCCTTCACTTCTTCCAATTTTTCCTTTCTTCCGGCTATACCGTTGCTTTTGATAACAATATTCCTCTTTTTCTCTGATTTTCGTGTCTTTTCCACATTTTCTTCCAGCTGGTTCAGCCTTTCGGAGAGAGACTTTATTTTGTCTTCTAAAGTCTCTTCTAAGCTCTCCAGTTTGTTCCGAATATTTTCAGTATTGCGTGCCCACGCCTCATCTCTCTTTTTCAGTTCGTTTTTTAATTCCAAGATTTCTTTTTTGGTTTCCTCTTTGAACTGTTCATTTTGCTCTTTCACTTCCTTCACATTGGCGAGCATTTCAGCCAGAATTTGTTTGGAATCCCACTCCTTGGACTCTTTTCCTGCGTGTGTTGGAGCACTTTTCTTGTTCATGTTCAGCTTATAGTGGTAGGTAATAAGTAACAATTTCAAACAACAGCATTGGCCGATACGATTGACACGTGATAAAATCACAGAATTATAAATCTGCATTTAGACAACGGTAAAGCTTTCCTGAATGAAAGGAACTAGTACAATAATAATTTTCCGGGTAAGCAATTACTAGAAATATTCTCAAACACGTGGATCAACAGTAATTTAATAATGATGGTTCACAAAATAACCTGTCGTTATATTACGACGAAAGTGTGGCGAAAAGCGACTCTCCTACTACATCAAAAACATCCAACCTACAATTTGATTGGTGCTCCATTTTACACAACCTCATTCCTGCGACTTAAATTGCGCACTCAGAATGGCATATAATTATCTGCACACACACAATGACATCTTCCCAAAGTATATAAAATAATCAAGCCTTTGCTTGTTATGACAAATGGAAGATTCAAAAATCAGTAAACCTCACCAATGAGTTTACGACAATATCCAATATAATTTCACCATCAGAAATTCCACACAGTGTTAATATTAGCAAACGTTGTGAAAGACGCTGCATCATGATGATTTTATTTTATATAAACTAGCAAAAACCCTGCTTTATACATGCTTAGCTTCCCATTTCACTTCTTTCCGTGTCTTTATCAAAGCTTTAAATATGAAATGCAAACGTGAAACAATTTCACTGAATTTAAACTGTTCATTATAAGTGGTCATGTGTTAACCACTAACCTTCGGAATTAACAAATATCCGATTTAGAGTATGACTTCAAATGTCAACTGTATTAATCATACAATCAGAAAATGATTATTATAAACCACAAATGTTTATTATTATTATTCCAGAAAAATAGAAAAATAATTATTATTATTAAATCCCATTATTATTATTATTATTATTATTATGTTCAAAACTAGGTTTAAAGTTATCAAACTGATCGGGGAATATCACCCTCGACTTTAAAATGATGGATAACTATCCATTCCTCAACTTAGATTAATTCTTAAATCTCAAATTATGACGGCTAATGACAGCAATAAGGAAAAAATATCGAAATAAAATAAATGCTCGTTCTGCTCGTCCATAAATATCGAATCGTATAAATCTGAGTAAAAATCAACTCAGGTCCTAGCTCAGGTTTCGAAAGAAAATATTTGCAAAAGCAAATAAACGTATCGATGACTATAGAGAAAAAATGTGTTGGCAAGACTGTAGAAAATACGAGAAAATCCAACTAACTACGCATAGAAATAATGTAAATTGCAGCTTACATTCTTGTAGGTCTTGATGGTAGAAATCTGGACTGAACCAGACTACTCAATCTTCCTGTTGTCTGTCCCATTAGGACGCGTACTTATATTCTCGTATCAGCTTCCATGTTATACCCACAAGCTGTTTACGCAGACATAGTGGCGATTATAATGTCTTGCAGAAAATTGTTGGCAACTTCAAGAGCTGAAGTGTAGTTGACAGGGGTCTGATCTAAGCGATCCATGATGAAATAATTACCAAGACCCACTGTGATACAGTCAGTATTCCAATACTCTTACAATCTTTTCAGCACAATTACAAATTCTGTCGAGTTGGCTGGGCAAAGCTTCTCACTTTTCAGATCGCACAAGGCTAAACCTGTATTCCCATTCGGCTTTCGAATTGTAATATGCAAGGCTGGTTTTGAAGTTACTGACTTCTCTTGGCTGGTCCAACTATTGGATATAAATATTCCAGCTCTAAGTGAATGTGGACTGAAGAAAAAGTTGTAGACATAGTCTACCATATGTCCAAGTTGTAGCGGTAAGAATTACCAAGTGCCACAGACTTATTTCACTTCTGTGAAATCGAAGAAAAGTTCTAAACTCACTCGAAATAGTTTAACACTTTCAGTAACCATGTACTGTCGAAAATTCTAAGTCCACAGCTTGTGCTGTAAGTTGAAGTTTAAATGCAACCATGTTCTCGGCGATAATAACGATGTTCGAAGTTCGGTGATAGTCAAGCGGCTAGAGCGCTTACGTAGCCTAGCACGACCAAGTCAACGGAGTGCTTGTGATGAAGTGAACCTACCTCTGCCTGCGAGGCTCGCCTTATATACCCATCCGCTTGATGGCTCGAGGTCACTGCGGTCAAAACGCTGGAACTAAAACAGCTCATAACTCGGCTTCTGTTCGATTAATTTCTTTGAAACAAAGCTCATTCTTCTTCTCTTGTTCTTGCCAGTAAGCTGATATAGGTTTCATGTTTCCATCTCAACGGGAAATATTTAGTGACATATAGCCTCGACTATGACGCTCTCCTCCTACGTCACTTACCCACTTCTTGGCTGTAAATTCCTTCGAAAAGCTTCTAAGAAGGTTTGGAGCGCGCTATTCAAACATCCATATCCGAACTTATAATCGTGGCCTGTTCCCTCAAATCTAGGCTCACGGCTTGTACCCTTCAATCCAGGCAACTGGATTTGGGCACAGTATGTCTGTATTCTTTTTTCATTTACTCTATTCTAATCACTTTTCATAAAACTTCGTTGGCGAATATGTAGTAGGGTGTCCGCCTTCTGACCCTAAGATCGTTGGTTCGATTCCCGGGCTAGCAAGTTGGATACCGTATTTGAAATACGGGAAAATATATCAGCACTCCGAGTCGTATGAAGTCGGCTCGTTAAGGAGCTCAGGGGCTCTCAAACAAAAGATCTTAGAGTAATAATGACAATAACTGTAGGTATGCAAAGATTGTCCTAAGGTTATCTGTCTCTTGTTTGAGACCCCTATAAATATTTTGCTAAATATTGTGTATGGGTTACATAAGTCATCATCATAATCAGTTTATTGTAATCACTTACTCTCCCAGCATACCTTACAAAAAGGAAAATATTTTTATTTATTTGGTCGTATGTTTTATATTAAGATTCCATGGCTCTTTGTATACAAATCCAAGTTACTGAACAAGGTATTCATTAAAGCAAACTGTAACAATTATTTTCATTCATTATACTCCTCTTGTTTGGCTTTGAATATTACCTACGATTTAACAGCCCCGCATTATCGCAGTTCTCCTAGATGCAACGCTTTTATTAGCCCAACAGAGCACTTGCACTATGACTATATTATGTAAGTTTGCTTTTTGCATATTTTTATTTTATTATTCTGCGCTGTATTATAAGTTCATAGTAGAGAATTTGTCATATCCACAAGTCTTACATTTACATTTTAACGCTTTAACAGTACATGTTTCGGATCTAAATCAGACCCTTCTTCAGTTGCATGCCAATATCATCTATAGTTATAAAGCATTCCGTATACATGTCCTATTTTATTTTTATTTTTTTAATATTAAAAACCTACTGATCGCAATTAGAGACATTTCTTTGATAAGTGTCCCGGGCAAAGATCGTAGAAAGAAGAGTTCGATCATTGGCCAAGAGTAAGATGGATGAAAACCAGTATGGCTTTAGACCATAACGAGGATGTCAGGATCAAATCTATACTAATATAATAAAGCTGAAGAGTTTGTGTGTTTGTGTGTTTAAACGCGCTAATCTCTGAAACTACCAGTCCGATTCGGAAAATTCTTTTTTTATATGATAGCCAGATTCAAGAGGAATAGTTTAGGCTATGTAGTATTAGGCTATACCTCTCAGGTAAACTTACAGATTGATTTTTGATCAGTAAGTCGGTAGAACAAGCGATCCCGAACTGCTCTATCCGCATGCGCTGGCGTTATGGTTAGAGATACGTACACCGTTTCACCGATCTGAACCAAAATTTGTATACTTACCCTTTGGAACACTGCGAGTAACACTGCCTACGTGAAATTTATGAAAGACCAGTCCATTCCCTGCATTTAGGCCCTTTGCCACAAATCTAAACCTTTTCAACGATCTGAACCAAAATGTGTATACTTACCCTTCGGAACCCTGCGAGTAACACTGTTTACACGAAATTTCGGACAGACCATTCCATTCCCTGCATTTAGGCCCTTTGGCACAAATCTACACCGTTTCACCGTTCTTACCCAAAATTTTTATACTTACCCTTTGGAACCCTGCGAGTAACACAGTCTGCATGAAATTTCGGACAGACCATTCCCTGCATTTAGGCCCTTTGGCACAAATCTACACCGTTTCACCGATCTGAACCAAAATTTGTATACTAGCCTTTGGAACCCTACGAGTAACACTGCCTACACCTTTTCACCAATCTGAACCAAAATTTGTATACTTACCCTTTGGAACCCTGAGAGTAACACTGTCTGCTTGAAATTTCGGACAGACCACTCCATTCCCTGCATTGAGGCCCTTTGGCACAAATCTACACCATTTCACCAATCTGAACCAAAATTTGTATACTTACACTTCGGAACCCTGCGAGTAACACTGTTGACATGAAATTTCGGACAGACAACTCCATTCCCTGCATTTGGGCCTTTTGGCACAAATATACACCGTTTCACAGATCTAAACCAAATTTTACATACTTACCCGTTGGAACCCGACGAGTAACACTGTCTGCTTGAAATTTCGGACAGACCACTCCATTCCCTGCATTTAGGTCCTTTGGCACAAATCTACATCGTTTCACCGATCTGAACCACATTTTGTATACTTACCCTTTGGAACCCTGCGGGCGACACTGTCCAGTTTAAATTTTGGACAGACCACTCCATTCCCTGCATTTAGGCCCTTTATCACAAATACACACCGTTTCTCCCAATTGCACCAAATTTTACACACATTTTGAAACCCTGCTGGTAACACTGTCCACTTGATATTTTGGACAACGCTCTCCATTCCCTACATTTAGAGTGACAAACAAAATAAACTTGAAAACCACGTATTAAGGCCCTAGAACCATTCATGTCCGCAGTAGTGTAACTGTAAGAGTATTTAAATAAGTATATTGTTGACGGGCAGTGTTCTGGTGTAGAATTGCGAAAATAGTCGCATCTTGCGCTGTTTATAAATTGCAGTCACGGGGAGTAATTTGTGCAAAAAGATCTCCTAAGCCCCTTAAAACAGTTATCATCGTGAAAATAGTATGCCTCTGAATAAGTGCAATGGAGTTGGTGCAGTACATTGAGGTTATCAGTTGCAATAAGCGTTGGTGCTTTCGAATTTACCTTCATTTATTCCGAACCTTATCGTTGACCACCGCTATGTGGCGATAAATGATACTATTGCTACCTCAGTAGCTCGGGACAGCCCAAGTTTTCCAAAATATTCTGATTATTTTCCTACGGCGCTATGCGACAAAAAATCACACTATTGGTTTCTACATTTCTAACAGCCAATGAGATATAGGCCCTAGGAGTGTCTTTTATTTCACTTACTCCACTTTCTAATCATTTTTAAAATTTGTTTGTAAATTACATGTGTCAGTGCTGTAGTTAGAAAATAGCAGTTTCCCTATTCATTATTATCATTATTATCATTACGGGAAAATGACCCCGAATGTTACGTCCATTATACTGTACTACTCATCACCCCCACTACAACCATCACCACCACCACCAAAAAAGTTATAGGTTATTTTTAAAATATTTTTTCAGTTAGTTTAAGTATCATGTGCCAGTTCTGTAGTAGTATTCATTATCATCCCTAAAACAAATAAATCCACCGGGCGAAGCCGGGCACTACTGCTAGTGTTTTAATATGCTCCAAGTTATTGAGAAATGCATTAATAGGTCTGAATCCATATTTTCAGTGTTGCCTTATGGCTAATTGATATTACAACTTTTCAGTCGGCCAACACAATGTAATCCCAATTACTGAGACATGCGAAAAATAAAATGAAAACATTGCATGATTAAAGATAATATAATATTATTTTATATACCATACATATATATTGCACCCGTCTGTACACCTGGAGTGAACAGACAACCACATGCGAGGTAGCAGTAAATACAGTGTTAGCATGAGATCTCTCTCTGGGCTTGGGCTGTAATTACTATACACTGTACTCGTGCTCCCCGTAAAGGAAAAGGAAAGATGTCACGACATACAACAGAAAATTAAAGACATACAAACCAATTCACCAAATAAAATGTATTCAATAAATAACTGCCTGCTGGCAGAAGCAAAACAATAGCACACGCATTCCCTAGCGGTTTTTATGTCTCTCAAAATAAAAATAAATCATAGTCTTATTTAAGATTGTCCGTTGGTCTAGACTATGTTTATAAATCACACTTTAATTTGTTAATCTATTCAATTCGAGAAGACATAAAGTTATATTTAAATTTACCCTATTAAGTTGCACTGTTAAATAATTCTATTCACTTATTTACAATTAATCATGACACTAGCATGGATTAGTTTCACATTCGATTCTTGATTCTCTTATGAAATGACACAATTCTTAACGCAGTTTGTTTAAATACATCATAGTGACTATTATTGGGCACAGCAGTTAAATTTTAACAGCAGAACATTGATAACAATAATAATAACCAATATTGGTTTCGTTGAAGTTAGCTTTGAATATCCTTTCATAAATTTCAGGATCTAATGCACTGAACATGAATTCAGATGGCCACAATAAAAATTGGCATGACAACATTGCTTGGAATAAATCAATAGTTTGAGCTGATAATATCTCAGGGGAAATCTTTAGGATTTGGAACACATTGAAGCATTATGGGACATGATCTAACTCCCGCAACTCACATTTTATTTCTTATTAAAAGCATACAGCTTTCTGTGGATTAGGATACGACTCCCGCAACATCCACTCAACACGAGGATCAACGCCTCATTTAATTACTTTCACAAAGTGCATTGGCACAAAATAACATCAATTAAGCTTCATTTATCAATACCCTATAAGACAACAGATCGTAAGCTCTCAGATTTATGTGAACAATTAATTGTTTAATCATTATTCAATACTTGTATCATAGTCTTTCATGTTTATCATTCTTAAGGAATATTTCTTCCATAGATATTCATAGAATTCAGCATTCATCAATATTAATTCATAGAAATATCTATTATTATTATTAGAAAAATATATTCTGTCATGCAGAAAACAAATTATTAATGCATATTCTGTGTCGTAAATCTTCTGCGTTATGAATGGGGTAAGACTTCCCATATTATTTGCTGCAATATAAAAATGAAACATTGAGGATTGCACCTCAGCTGCAAGTCTAATTTCACTACAAGGAAAAATTACTCCTAAAAATATGCAACCATTCTAACTATAAAGGCGTTTCTTAATAATAGAGAAAGTGAATTGGTTTAACGGAACGGCGGAAAATTCATGGCTCTAGAAAATATTTAGCCTTTTCGGAAGTCTACGGTGTCATAATTTCTGTGGCGATTGGACCTCCCTCGGTGCAGATCGAATCCTGGCACCACGGATCTGTGAAGTCTAAACGCTGGGCATGGGACATGTCATAGTGTTCAACTCCCCCGGTGCAGATCGAATCCTGGCACCACGGATCTGTGAATTCTAAACGCTAAATGGGACATGTTAGAGCGTTCCTCTCTCTTTTCGTCCACAGAAATAAGCCGCAGGTGGCCTAGCTCCTCGTTCCTAATGGGTCATCCTGGCATGATCTCCTCACATACCGCCACCTTAGCTGCTAACCATCTTCGATAATTGGGGCAGTGAAATTACCCTATCATGGGGCTGGTTCTCATGCACACAAGGCATGCTCCTAGTATGGCCCATTGTCAATTATGAAGTCCACTTATACAACCCAGTGGTCTGAGGGTACAGGTAAATGGTAACAATTCCTGGTGAGAGTGTCTTTATCAAACATGGGCGGAATCTGGCCTGATATTCCCCGTACAAATGTAAGCTGTTAGGGTAGCCTATTAGCACTTGCAAATGTTCAATGGCTAAACTTGAATGTGGTCCCAGTTCTTATGTTTGGTGTAAGTGGTGGGAATAACACACAAGACAACAGTCAAATACTTGTGTATAACAAGTCACACCCACATACCTTTGGATTTCTTGAAGTATTCAACCAGATTAATAATTATAAGTTTTGAAGCACTTGGAAACACTGTGATGTTACCACTAACGTAGCACAAGGCTATGTCCACTCGGACACAGTAATGTGGTAGAAATTGCCTATCTCCAAGGAGCACTCACTCATAATGACGGCGTATTATACTGTCGTAGCCGCACACACACGTGGACTAGTATGACGACTGTTGGATTGTTCGATGACTGTGTAGATTGTCGACTGTACCTGACCTCTCACAGAGCTGGCTTTTATACTGTCCCAAGGACACATATCAATCGTTTAACTCGCATTACGTAATGCTAGATCTTACATCCCATTGGCCATATCCATAGAAGCATCCATAAGGTTAGCAATTTCCATTAAAACATCAGGAATAAACTGGTGAAATACTCCTAATGTAATTCTGACGTTCTGATATAATCTCTTCCATAACAAAAGCCTTACAAGTATACAGCTTTCCATATTCGTTGGCTACACGTGGGACACGCGGCTGGTTCAAACTATGGTGGGTCGACAGCTGGTCAAGGGCTCACTGACGTCACGGCGCGCTCTCTTCAAATTCACGCCCGACCAAACCATCGTAAATGGGCACATAAGCCACCTACCTCTTCAAAAATAAAAAATCTTCGAGTTTTTAGCCTACCTTTCACATTTTGCAAAAATGAGGAAAAAGTAGTCTTATGAGATCGGGAAAATGTCTGTCTGTCTGGCTGGCTGTGTGTGTGTCCCCCCCTATCAACTCCTAAACGGCTGGAGCAATCGAAACAAAATTTGGTAGGAGTAAAGATCTATACCTGAATATCTCAGCGCCATACTTGAAAATGATGTCAGTGCTACCAACTGCTAAAAAATCGCAATTGAAATTTGAGCTCCATGTTGGATATCTCGGAAGGTATGAATGGGAGCTATTTCAAAATTGGCACACGTATAGATAATAATATTGCAGTTTAATTTCCAGGAGGTCATACATGGCAGTGTTGCCAAAATGATTACAAGCCTGCTGATAGGTCCAATTTTTAAATGCATATAACTTCTTCACTATCAATTGGAATTCAACCAAATTTCGTATATTGTATGTGTACATAACCAGATATGACTGACCTTATTCTTAAGACCCACCAATGCTGCCAACTGTTAATAAATGCTCGTAATTTATTTTATCCAAAATACCAATATATCAGAAAGTATGCAAGCCGACAGCTTTAAACTATGCACACGTAAAGTACCTGACATTCTATATTAATTTGTAGTAACATATATACGTCAGTGCTACCAACATGATTCTAAGCCTGCTGAGAGGTCAAACTTTAAATACATGTAACTTCCATTCTATCATTTGGATTGCAACCAAATTTCGTATGTGCTATGTGCACGATAACAATTTTTAAATGCGTATTCTTAAGAGCAAGCAGGGCTACCAACTGTTAATATGTGCTGTCTCTATTTTTGTTACCCTAATATCAATATATCAGAAAGTATGCAAGCCAATAGCTCTAAACTTTGCACACGTATAGTACCTGGCATTCTAGATGAATTTGGAGTAACTAATATACGTCAGTGCTGCCAACATGATTCTAAGCCTGTTGAAAGGTCCAATTTTAAAATGCATGTAACTTCTATACTAACTAATGGATTTCATTCAGAATTGGCACAACAATAGATCATATTATTTCAGATTATTTCTGACCATTACATGCATGACGCTGTTGCCAACATGGTTTTACGCGCGCTGTTAGATCCAATGTTTAACTGCATGTAACGTCCATGCTATTCATTGGACTTCAACCAAATTTTGTATTCTGTACCTTAAGAGATGGAACTAAGAATATATTCATTCACCAGGGCTGCCAACTGTAGTGCTCTATTAGGCTACATTTTGCCAGGTATACAGTATTTCGAACTAATTAGAAATTTCGATATTAGCAACTTAATTTCGTCATTATTCTAGATAGATCCATATAGATTAATCATTGGCATGAATCTTAAATTTTAAGAAAAGTAGGCTCTTTAGTTCGTCACGGAACTTCTTGTTATTTTTCATTTCTCCATCGATATTTCCTCTTCTTATTCGGCGTTATACAATTTCAAGCTGGCTGAATTTCTCCAGGTCGCGCGGTTCCTCCCTTTGGGTCAAATATGGCGTCCTTCGCCCTGACATCTTCTAGTTCTTCGATGATCTGGTTCCATCTAAGTTCTTCCTCAACAAATCCTATTCAGTGGACTGCCATAAGATAATCGGTGTGAGACATCCTCCTGGCTCTACGTCAATCGGTCGTAAATCGGTGCTTTTTCTTTTCCTTCCCTAGAAGTTCCAGGTTTGGGCTCTTCCTTCTCGTTTGACTTGTTAATCTCCTCTAGGTACTTTCTTTGTGCCTCTCTTCTAAATATTGGCGATTGTTGCCTTCCCTGGAGTCTTGATTTTCCTGATTCTGGAATCTTTGATTATTCCTATCGTCCGATTTCCTCCAATCTGGGTTATTCCTTCTTGAGTCGTACTGCCTCACACGGCGATATCCCCTCTTCTCTCATATTGGGGATATTGTCCTTGGTATCTCCCACCATAGGATTCTTGTCGTGGTCTACCCTCACGATAGTCACGTGCTTGGTAATTCCTCTCATTATCATCACTCTGTGTTTGGCAATGTCGGTCTGTCGTTACCAAATTAATGGTCCAAAGATCTGACCTGACGTTCCTCTCCCAAAAGTGTTCGTTGCTGACGTGATCTAACCGTTGGAGAACATCATCCAGGTCTTCCAAACTTTCCACTCCAGCAGCTATTTGAGTTCTCTGGACCTCTAACGGGAACTGACGTGTCAATGCCGTAATCAATTCGTAATCTGGCATTGGGGGTTGCAAAAATTTGAGTTTCGATAGATGGCTTGCGAAGTAGCTAGAATATTGCGTAGGTTGTGTGTTGGAAAACTTCTTCGAGTATGCCTCGGAACGAATGTCCTGCTGTATTTCTGGGGACCAACATTTCTTCAAGAGATTTCTTGAGAAACCTTCAAAATCTGTCATAGTGTATCTAAAAGCTCGATACCATAATAGTGCGGGACCCTCAAGCAGTTTGCCTATCACTTTCACCTCCCTGGCTGGGGAAACTCTCATTTCCAATAGATAATCCTGGACTTCTCTAAGAAATTCCACTGGGATAATGGTACCTACACCACTAAACTTGGCTGGTTTTTCATCTTTACTATTGATGACTGTCATCACTGAATCATGACCAGGCGTTGGACTGAAGTGAGAATAAGATGGCCTTGCATTCGCCATGTTTGAATCTTTGGATCCTATTCCTGATTGGTATTTCGTTTCCATAGACCTAATTTTATTTTCTAACGCAGAAACAGCTGCTTGAATCTTATTAGATGGCATTGTCGCGCTTTTCTACCTTCCTATGCTGTCGGATGTTAATCGTTCTGGTGAAAATTTGGAAATACCTATCCTTAACTGCTCCAAAATTTCGGATTTCAAGCGATCCGGCTGAATTTCCGTTTTTCATTGTTCCTACTGAATTTTGGAGTCCTCTACTTTGATTTGCTCTAACATTTCGGTCTTTAACTGTTCAGGTTGAAATTTGTAAATTTCCGCTCTGATTTTGGAGATTTCAGTGTTCAACTGTTCTGGTTGAAATTTGGAAATTTCCGCTCTGATTTGGGAGATTTCAGTGTTCAACTGTTCAGTGGGTGTTTCTACAACTCCGGCCTTCAGCTGTTCTACGAGTTCAGATTTCATTTGCTCATGAGCAGTCTGTAACTCCGTGGTAGTAAATGTTTCAGTCTCGATTTTATTTTTTATTTTGTTAAAATCGTCATGAAAATCCTGGTTGTAAGTTTCTATGCGACTCAAGATTTTCTTGGATTCTGACACTCTTTTGGTCAAATCCTTTGTGATGATTTCTCCGATTTTGGCTACATCTTTTTGAATCACGCCCACGTATTTTCTAAGGTGGTAATCGCCTGTTCTAATGGCTTTACGAACGTCTTTCAGATCTTCTTCGAATTCTGACGCATGTCAGTATCTGTTTCTGCATATTTTCAAAAATAGAATTTTTGAAGTCTACAGAGATTTTAGACTGTATCTGTGTCACAACACTATCCGTGACATCATTAATCTTGCCTTCTAATCTCTCTTCCATACAGCTAGCCTCATCTTCTAGTTTCGCAACGTATCTTTGGGCCTCCTTAAGTATCGCCCCTTCTAATTGCTCTATCTCCTCGCGAGTCCTCGCCACGTTTTCCTCTAGCTTTAAACGTTTCTCAAGAACCCGCCTCTCCACTGATCCGATATGGGCTTCTAAAGTACTAGAATTTTCCTGAATTTTCTTTTCAATTGAATGAATTTGCTTTTCATGAGCTAAGTAGTTACTATTGACCCTATTTTCTACCAAGGTGAGTGCAGCAGAGTTATCAACGATCTGACATTCTAAGTTGGCTTCCACTAACTTGATTTGATTTTCAAAAGATTCAGAATTTTCCAAAATTTTATTTTCCAACAAACTAGAAATACTGTCAATTTTAGTTTCAAGTTATTTGGAACTACTTTGAATTTTAGTTTGAAGGGCTTCAGAAAGTTTATTCTCAAGTTCTTTGGAACTACTTTGAATTTTATTTTGAAGGGATTCCAAAAGTTTAGATTCAAGTTCTTTGGAACTATTTTGAAGGAATTCAGAAAATTTAGTTTCAAGGGATTCAGAATTTTCGACCATTTTATTTTCAAGTTCTTTGGAACCATTTTGAAGGGATTCAGAAAATTTAGTATCAAGGTATTCAGAATTTTCGACCATTTTATTCTCAAGTTCTTTGGAAGTGACTTGGATAGTTTCTAATGTAGCATTAATCCTATCTTCTAATGTATTTGTACTTGTTTTAACATTGTCAACCGCTGCTGAGAGAGCATCAGAAGTTTCCTTCATTTTTGATTGCAAGGCACCTAAAATTAGAGAGTTCTCTGCCATGTTGTCATTCAGAGACATCAATAAAGTTTTCTGTTCTGCACTAGATATAATCAACACAATATAATAAATGGCAATTAGTGCGAAGAACCATCACCAGACACTCAAGGGACTTAGAGCTAATAGTAGATTGTGTATTATTTCAGAGCCATGAATTTCCTTCCGAAAAACGTAAAATTAATATGCTTGAACGACAACGATAACAAAAAATGTCCTCAACCTCCGCTATATGTCACCAAAACAAAAATCCAAAGCAAAAACTGGATCAAAATCCCCAAAAAATAATACCCAACCAAGTGAGCTATATTACTCTTATCAATACTCATAACGAATCCTATTGAGACCTATCGAGCCCCACAGGTTGGCCGACATATCTTTATCTTCCTTATGTGCCCGTCTGTACACCAGGAGTGAACGGACTACCACATGCGAGGTAGCAGTAAATACAGTGTTAGCATGAGATCTCTCTCGGGGCGTTCTGGGCATGGGCTGTAATTACTATACACTGTACTCGTGCTCCCCGTAAAGGAAAAGGAAAGATGTCACGACATATAACAGAAAATTAAAGACATAAAAACCAATTCACCAAATAAAATTTATTCAATAAATAACTGCCTGCTGGCAGAAGCAAAACAATAGCACACGCATTCCCTAGCGGATATTATGCCTCTCAAAATAAAAATAAATCATAGTCTTATTTAAGATTGTCCATTGGTCTAGACTATGTTTATGAATCACACTTTAATTTGTTAATCTATACAATTCGAGAAGTCATAAAGTTATATTTAAATGTACCCTATTAAGTTGCACTGTTAAATAATTCTATTCACTTATTTACAATTAATCATGACACTAGCATGGATTAGTTTCACATTCGATTCTTGATTCTCTTATGAAATGACACAATTCTTAACGCAGTTTGTTTAAATACATCATAGTGACTATTATTGGGCACAGCAGTTAAATTTTAACAGCAGAACATTGATAACAATAATAATAACCTGTATTGGTTTCGTTGAAGTTAGCTTTGAATATCCTTTCATAAATTTCAGGATCTAATGCACTGAACATGAATTCAGATGGCCACAATAAAAATTGGCATGACAACATTGCTTGGAATAAATCAATAATTTGAGCTGATAATATCTCAGGGGAAATCTTTAGGATTTGGAACACATTGAAGCATTATGGGACAGGATCTATCTCCCGCAACTCCCATTTTATCTCTTATTAAAAAGCATACAGCCTTCTGTGGATCAGGATACGACTCCCGCAAAATCCACTCAACACGAGGATCAACGCCTCATTTAATTACTTTCACAAAGTGCATTGGCACAAAATAACATCAATTAAGCTTCATTTATCAATACCCTATAAGACAACAGATCGTAAGCTCTCAGATTTATGTGAACAATTAATTGTTTAATCATTGTTCAATACTTGTATCTTTCATGTTTATCATTCTTAAGGAATATTACTTCCATAGCTATTCATAGAATTCAGCATTCATCAATATTAATTCATAGAAATATCCATTATTATTATTAGAAAAATATATTCTGTCATGCAGAAAACAAATTATTAATGCATATTCTGTGTCGTAAATCTGCTGCGTTATGAATGGGGTAAGACTTCCCATATTATTTACTGCAATATAAAAATGAAACATTGAGGATTGCACCTCAGCTGCAAGTCTAATTTGAATACAAGGAAAAATTACTCCTAAAAATATGCAACCATTCTAACTATAAAGGCGTTTCTTAATAATAGAGAAAGTGAATTGATTTAACGGAACGGCGGAAAATTCATGGCTCTAGAAAATATTTAGGCTTTTCGGAAGTCTACGGTGTCATAATTTCTGTGGCGATTGGACATCCCTCGGTGCAGATCGAATCCTGGCACCACGGATCTGTGAAGTCTAAACGCTGGGCATGGGACATGTCATATTGTTCAACTCCCTCGGTGCAGATCGAATCCTGGCACCACGGATCTGTGAATTCTAAACGCTGGGCATGGGACATGTTATAGCGTTCAGCTTTCCTCTCGTCCACAGAAATAAGCCGCAGGTGGCCTAGCTCCTCGTTCCTAATGGGTCATCCTGGCATGATCTCCTCACATACCGCCACCTTAGCTGCTAACAATCTTCGATAATTTGGGCAGTGAAATTACCCTATCATGGTGCTGGTTCTCATGCACACAAGGCATGCTGCTAGTATGGCCCATTGTCAATTATGAAGTCCACTTATACAACCCAGTGGTCTGAGGGTACAGGTAAATGGTAACAATTCCTGGTGAGAGTGTCTTTATCAAACATGGGCGGAATCTGGCCTGATATTCCCCGTACAAATGTAAGTTGTTAGGGTAGCCTATTAGCACTTGCAAATGTTCAATGGCTAAACTTGAACGTGGTCCCAGTTCTTATGTTTGGTGTAAGTGGTGGGAATAACACACAAGACAACAGTCAAATACTTGTGTATAACAAGTCACACTCATATACCTTTGGATTTCTTGAAGTATTCAACCAGATGAATAATTATAAGTTTTGAAGCACTTGGAAACACTGCGATGTTACCACTAACCTAGTGCAAGGCTATGTCCTCTCGGACACAGTAATGTGGTAGAAATTGCCTATCTCCAAGGAGCACTCACTCATAATGACGGCGTATTATACTGTCGTAGCGACACACACACGTGGATAGTATGACGACTGTTCGATTGTTCGATGACTGTGTAGATTGTCGACTGTACCTGACCTCTCACATAGCTGGCTTTTATACTGTCCCAAGGACACATATCAATCGTTTAAGTCAGCTGGCATTTGAGGGTGCGCAAATGCGAGGGAGCCGTGTCAGTACATTTACTGGCACGTTTAAGATCCCCTTCGGGGCACAATTCCGGCACCCCGGCGTCTCTAAAAGCCAGGGTAGTTAAAAGGGACGTAAAACCAATAACATTATTATTATTATTATTCAATCGTTTAACTCGCATTACGTAATGCTAGATCTTACATCCAATTGGCCATATCCATAGAAGCATCCAGAAGGTTAGCAATTTCCTTTAAAACATCAGGAATAAATTGGTGAATTACTCCTAATGTAATTCTGAAGTGCTGATATAATCTTCTTCCATAACAAAAGCTTTACAAGTATACAGCTTTCCATATTCGTGGGACACGCGGCCGGTTCAAACTATGGTGGGTCGACAGCTGATCATGGGCTCGCTGTCGACACGGCGAGTTCTCATCAAATTCACGCCCGACCAAACCATCGTAAATGGGCACAATATATATGAGGCACGTCCAGAAAGTAAGTTCCGTTTGGTAATTAAATTAAATTGTGTACAGATACAGAAAAATTATTTATTGCACAACATTCTACACCTCTTAAACTACTTTTCCACATAAATGCCGAACTTTTGCAGGCATTTGTCGTAGCGTGGCACGGGTTTTTGGATACCTTCTTCATAGAAGTTTGCCGCCTGTGTCTTCAACCAGTTGGAAACATCTTCTTTCAGCTCGTCGTCATTGTTGAAGTGTTGACCGCCAAGGAAAGACTTGAGATGTGTCAACAGATGAAAGTCGCTAGGAGCGAGGTCAGGGTTGTACGGAGGGTGGTCAAACACGTCCCAGCCAAATCCCTGTAGGAGGGTTTTCATCACATTTGCAGTGTGTGGTCGTGCGTTGTCGTGAAGAAAAGCAACACCTTTTGACAGCAACCCTCGGCGCTTATTCTGTATTGCGCGGCGCAATTTCCTAAGTGTCTCGCAGTAAGCATCTGCGTTGATTGTTTGATCACGCGGTAAGAAATCAATGAGTAAGATGCCTTTCCAGTCCCAGAACACTGTGCACATCATTTTCCGAGGTGTCAAGATTTGTTTCGGCTTAACCTTTGCTGGGGATGATGCGTGCCTCCATTCCATTGATTGCCGCTTACTTTCAGGGGTGTCGTAAGAAACCCAGGTTTCATCTCCTGTGACTATCTGTGTCAGAAATTCTTCGCCGCCTTCATTGTAACGGGTCAAAAACTGAAGTGCACTACCCATCCGTTTTGTTTTGTGTTGCTCCGTAAGAATATTTGGTACCCAACGTCGGCAAAGTTTACGAAAGTTCAGTTTTTCGGTAACAATTTCATGAATTAGTGATCGTGAGATTTGGGGAAATTCCATAGCGAGAGCACTTATTGTAAACCTGCGGTTTTCCTGGATCTTGTCATTAATCGCGTGAACCAGTTCTTCTGTAACCAAAGATGGACGCCCACTTCGTTCTTCATCGTGCACTTCACTACGACCTTCATTGAACTGTCGGACCTATCTTCTCACCATTGAATCACTCATCGCATTTTGTACATACACTTCGCAAATTTGCCGATAAATTTCAATTGGTTTCACTTTCTTATCATTCAGAAAACGAATCACAGATCTGATTTCACAAGCGGCGGGATTTTCAATCAACACCGACATTGTACGAGTAAACATGCACAACAACGCGTACGTGGCTGACAGCGCTCTCCAAATGTCGCACGTGTCTTCTCCTTGATACAGAGCGTCTACCGCGCATGTGCGGAACTGCGCTGCAGCGGAGCGTACAACTAGTTGAAGACACAGGCGGCACACGTCTATGAAGAAGGCATACAAAAACTCGTGCCACGCTACGACAAATGCCTGCAACATTTCGGCAGTTATGTGGAAAAGTAGTTTAAGAGTTGCTGAATTTTGTGCAATAAATAATTCTTCTGTATCTGTACACAATTTAATGTCATTACCAAACAGAACTTACTTTCTGGACGTACTTCATATATATATATATATATATTGTACCCTTAGGAAAGAAGCACTTCACAAGACTCAATTTCGGGGTCATGATCGGTTCTTGTATAAAGTGTTTTAGAGGAGAATCGTGCTTCTATAAATTTCCAGGATTCACAGGGGAACTTAATATTATGAATAAATTACATAACACAGGTTAAACAATAACAATTTAATACTGAATCAAGCTAAAACAACAATAAAATGAAAATCACCCTTTTTTATCTCCCAGGAAAAACCAAGAAAAACAACATGACTGAATAAAATATGAGTCCGAAAATATTAATCACAAAATCAGCTTAGACAGCTGTAAGAAATCCGGTGAACCAAAATGTCACCTAAAGAAGATTAACATGAATCACAAGTATTCCAAGAATACAAAAATATCAAAATAAAATTAAACGTGTTTACTTGTTGTGTGCGCGCTCAAACAACTTAAGGATAATGAGCACTTTGACGAGAATTCATTCCCGTTCGAACAATCTAATAAGTTATGAATCCCCGTTCTGAAGATTGGAATCACGTCAGTATGGGAACAGACAATGAAATGGCTAACACATAATTATAACAGCTGACAGAGTCTAACCCTTCTAAAATAAACAATAATACACGAGTTGTATTTTACAGTAAATAGCAGCCAAACGAGCGGTCTTATGCTCACAAATCAACACAAGCAATCACGTGACACGCACAAGCACGGGTTAGCCGATCGCTACCCTAACATTACATATTAAAATCTTGGCGAAACATGCCAAGCAACAACAACAAAATACTACCATGCCTAAACAGGCGTAAAATCAAGAAATCAAACTGCGATAAATATGACCGGAAAACCATTAGATAACTGGCATGAATAACTCCCAATTATTAATTCAACTCATTATAACCAGCCAGGCTCGACATTTAAATCTTAACAAGAAAGAAGAATATGTAGCGCAGAGCTGCTACGGTTATCGACATTCTAGATCTATGTATAGCTGTCAGTCAAGCGCTCGCCTCATATACCGGTGTGTGCCTTCACCAAAATAACTCTAGCCTGCAAGGCCTTGAGTATCGTAGAACAGGCTCCAGTTGCTACCTGAAAACGCGACATTATCATAATTCAACACAATATTATTTATCTTGAAAAATCCACACCATGGGATATCAAGAACTCGGAGTCATCAGCAATATGCCCCTTGGCTTACATATGCCGGAATAAGTGGCAAACAGTAGCGGAACGCCATGTCCCCACCTGCTCACTTTACGAAGATTCATCACATGTGGCACACACACCTCTATAGTCTTGACCATTGACCCTAGCTCATACAGCAGACCAAGAATAGAATACATGTCAGAAATGACAAGATCAAAACAAGGCAATGACTTTACCTACGACAAGGCAGACGGCCTTCCGTATCACAACAAGAGTTGCACAAAGCAAAACAAAACAAAATAACTCAGCCTGATCAATTATAATCATCAACAAACGGGAAACTTTCCCCCCCAGGTCTAATGTTACTTCCTATCAAAATATTCATTTATCACCAGGTTCTAATCTTTCCGCCATAAAATATGTCATCTGTAGTATGGTTTCATGTGATCACAGCAACATAAAAACAAGTACTCTAATCACAAAGAAAGCAAAAGCCACACCAAAGAAAATCACACCAAAAATCAAATATTTACAGAAATTGTCACGCGATGCCAAGAAAACTAATATGTCAGTACAAAAATAAAGGAATCTACATTTAAAAACAGCAAAACAATATTTACAAAATTTTCCTAATATTGCGCGTAACCCCGCCCCGAGAAAATTAATTGCTTAATTTGGTACTCATCACTTCAGCCTGTCTGGTGCCATCGTGGCACCCCAGTCATCGTCCCATCCTGTAGACCTAGCCCATCATCTTCTTAACTGAGCTTGATGAACTATGTGGCTTCCTCTCTTCAAGTTCGTTGGCGTACATCTCGCTGCAGAAAAATTATTATTATTAATCAGTCACCTAATTAGACTGCAGTATCGGCTACTTGATTCACCAATAACTGTCCTGTGCAGTGTCGCAAACTAGCCCTAAATATTGTGGAGATGTATCCACCTAACATTCACTGAAATTAATACAACATATGTTGCCTCGCACACAACATAAATTTACATTCGAAAAACCTAAGTTTATCATTGCACTATGATAAAAAGTTTAAGTATCGGAGTGAAATATTGCCACGCAGACGCGCAGAGTTTCACCCTCAAAAGTCTTCAGATTCACAAATGGGAATAATTATCTTCAACTCACGTCGTCATATTTATATGATATGCCACAAATTACAGTGGAAGGGGAATGAGCTCCTCAATAAATCTTAAAACAAGTCCTACAGACCTCCAAGACATCTCATTCAACTCACAAAAATCTGCACATTACGAAGGTATTCGCGTGCTCAAAATTCGATAATAGAGTCACACACTTCTTGATTTTGCGGGCAAATTATTTTCCCGCGACAAAGCGCGTCATATTCCTGATTGGCTGTTTGTTCAAATTATTGAAAGCATCACTCGCAGAACTCCGCCCACTCTGTGACGTAGAATTCTATCTCTTTCCTTCTCTGGCACCTCATCGCTCTTCGTCTCTCACTTCAGAACAAGGGAATTAACTGACCTCAGCTCCAAGACAAAGTAACGTATTTTCAGGCTGCACCTACCACTCCATTTTTCAGAATTAGTTAAATATAACTCGGTCTATTGTCCCACAGGAAACAGTAGCAATCCACTTTGTCCTCTCAGACTACCTGCTCTTGTGAAATATGATCCGTACTTTTGCTCAACTGTGCCGGTTTAGAGCAGTAGAAATAAATTATTTGAAGACTTAAATATGACTTAATATTTAAGGGTTCAATATATATATTATAAAAATAATATAATATAATACATAATTCGCAACCTGAGGAAAAATTACATTAACTTTTCTGTAATCATCATCAATTTCCGTTTTTTGGCTTGGGCCGGGTCGGAGCAAATTACACCCCTCCACTTCACCCTGTCTGTCCACCATCCTTCCTCAACCACTGAACTCCACTCCAGGTTCCGTTCTCTCACACTGTCCTTCACCAAATCCATCCACCATACTCTAGGTCTTCATCGTCCTCTCTTTCCGTCATCCGTCTCTCCATCACTTGTTCCAGCATTCTTTCATCATTCATCCTTTTCACATGTCCATAACTTCTCAATCTGTTCTGCTTCAGCCTATCATTCGGCTTCTGTACATTTACTTCCTTTCGAATGTCTTCATTTCTCACTATCTCTTCTATACCTTATTCCATATAAGTTGAAAGTAATTACAATATGCCAGAGCCGCGAAAATGAGCTCTTACCTATACGAGCACGCTACTTTCGATTGAAATATTACAGACATCGTATCAATTGTATCTTCAGGTCAGAATGAGGTAAGAGTTCTTCTCCACGGCTCTAGCGTGTTGTCATTTGATTTTCAACTTATATGGAATAAGGTATAGTCTTCTGTACCATACTCCCCAGTAATTTCATTTTGGCTGCTGTATTCTACTGTACTTTCATCTCTCCTTATCATCGGCCAAGTTTCTGCTCCACTTCCTACATATGTGAAGTCCTCTAATACTTCCAGATCTACATTTCCAATGTTAACAATCCTTTTTCCACCATACTCTAGGTCTTCATCGTCCTCTCTTTCCGTCATCCGTCTCTCCATCACTTGTTCCAGCATTCTTTCATCATTCATCCTTTTCACATGTCCATAACTTCTCAATCTGTTCTGCTTCAGCCTATCATTCGGCTTCTGTACATTTACTTCCTTTCGAATGTCTTCATTTCTCACTATCTCTTCTATACCTTATTCCATATAAGTTGAAAGTAATTACAATATGCCAGAGCCGCGAAAATGAGCTCTTACCTATACGAGCACGCTACTTTCGATTGAAATATTACAGACATCGTATCAATTGTATCTTCAGGTCAGAATGAGGTAAGAGTTCTTCTCCACGGCTCTAGGTATAGTCTTCTGTACCATACTCCCCAGTAATTTCATTTTGGCTGCTGTATTCTACTGTACTTTCATCTCTCCTTATCATCGGCCAAGTTTCTGCTCCATGCGTCATTATTGGTAAGTAATAGGTCTTGTACACTTCTTTAGCCTTCAGTGGTATGTTTTATCCCAAATTAAACTCCGAACCTGGTGATAGAAAACACTCCCACATTGTATTCTCTAGTTGATCTCTATATCCAATCTTGCATTTTCCATCAATTCACTTCCTACATATGTGAAGTCCTCTAATACTTCCAGATCTACATTTCCAATGTTAACAATCCTTTTTCCTCCTTCTTTCCTCTTGTCATTACCATTGTCTTACTTTTCTCTACACTGATTTTAATTTCGCATTTCTAAATATTTATATTCAGTACATCCAGCTGTTCTTGGACCACATTCTCATTCGCTCCCCAAATCAGAACATCGTCAGCAAATATGATTATGCTCAGTCTTGTATGGGCAAGCCTCCGTGGCTTAGGCGGCAGCACGCCGGCCTCTCACCGCTGGGTCCGTGGTTCAAATCCCGGTCACTCCATGTGAGATCTGTGCTGGACAAAACGGAGGCAGACAGGTTTTTCTCCGGGTCCTCCGGTTTTCCCTGTCAAAATTTCATTCCAGCAACACTCTCCACTATCATTTCATTTGTCATTCATTTAATCATTGCCCCAGAGGAGTGCGTCAGGCCCCGGCACAGTTCATATCCTCGCCGCTAGATGGGGGCTTCATTCATTCCATTCCTGACCCGGTTGGAGACTGCAAGCAGGCTGTGGATTTTCATTTTTCATTCTTGTACCTGTGTACGCTTCCCTTATTGCCTTTAATCAGAGTTGGGCAAAATACTCCCAAAATATATTTTAGATACAAAATACTCACAAAAAAGTATTTTGGTTACAAAATACAAAACACACTTACAAATTTCCGGAAAATACAAAATAGTATTTTAAAATACAATTCAAAATACAAAATACTTTCATTAAAATATGCCGCTCACCCATTCAAACTGTTCAAAATAACTATATATTACTACTAGCAACCCAGCATAAGCCTAAGCTTAAAGGCATATTTTTTTCGATTTCAATGAACTACGAACTATATCCGTTTTTCATCTCGGCATGATGGGTTAAAATCACCTCCTGTACTATTAATTACTGTATATTATCATGGAGATAGCATGTGCAACGAATTCTTGTCAGACGTAATTTAAGAATGGCGGGATGCATGAAACACAAATCCCCCTTCCGTCCAATCTAAACTTGACTGTGTATTCTGCGGAACGAAGGCTGAAACTAGGCTCACCCGTTACCTAGCTCGTAAACTGTCTCGAAGCTACTAATTGAATGGAGATTTTTGTAAGAAATGTATTGAAGACTTTCGCGGACTTTTATGTAGAACTTTTCATGATGAACAATTTTTACACTCATAGTATATACATATTTTTAACGGTTTCTTCAGCGTAAACTTAAAAGGCGCACGGACTGTAGGTTTTTTTTCGACTCGATTCACTGAAATCGTTACTTTTCGGCTTCCTTTGATCATAAATAAATAATTTTCTACAGAAACCTTCATCGAGAAATCCATTACAGAATGGTGAAAACCGCATCAAAATTCATTCAGGTGTTCTCGAGATTACCCGGAACTTCCAAGAATCGTGGACTTAGTTTTATACCGTACTAAGTAGAGATTATAATTATATATTACTCTTATCATTGATCTAGACGGATAAGCACATTAACGGTCAAGGCCAAAGGTTCAAATCCCACCGTCAGCTTCTGACAGAACGCTATCTTTCAACGATCATCTAAGTCCTAAGAAAGACTGCTACCAAACTCAAGACACGGAATAACATTTTCCGGAACCTTTGTGGTAGGCCTACCACTTAAGGTCCAGCACCAGTACTCTCCGCTGTCCAGCTGTTGTCTTAGTATATTCTAGTCTCTTCTATCGCTGAATAATGTGTCCCAGTTTGATAAATAGCTTTTTCTTGTTGTTGATTCATTTAGGGGCCTTGCGACTTCGTGGACATATAGCCCCTTGTACTTCGGTGTGTAAGGAATTTGTCTGATGACGTGTGTTATTGTGATGGCTGTATTATAGTATTTCCGTTTGGCCATGATACTCAGAGGATTAATGACTTCTCGGAACTCAACTGACGTCACTCACTCACCCTCCCGACCCGCTCGTCGGACCGGCCGGTGGCAAACAATGACTCACCTACTGGCGCTGTCCCACAGAACTAAAACTTTTCTTATATCAAGTTTAAATTTACAATTTTCTAGTTTCTTGAATTCTACATAAAATTCTAAAGAAAATGAGTCCAAACTCAGAATTTTTGAACTGTCGTTTATTACATGTTATGGTTGTATGGCAACTACTAGATTTAAAATTTCAAACAAATAAAGAAAACAAAGCACCAGGCATAGATGATATACCGATTGAGTTGCTACGCTGCATAGGAGAGGAAGGTCTGATCAGGTTATTTCACTTGGTGTGTAGGATTTATGACACAGGTGAGGTACCCCCTGATTTCAAGAAGAATGAAATCATCCCTATACCAAAGAAAGTGGGAGCTGACAGATGTGAAGATTATCGTACAATCAGCTTGATTACTCATGCTTCAAAGATCCTGTCTAGAATAATTTACAAGAGGATTGAGAGCCAGATAGAAACGGAGTTGGGTGAAGACCAGTTTGGTTTCAGGAGAAATGTAGGAACAAGGGAAGCTGTACTAAGTCTTAGGCTGATTTTGGAAGGTAGAATAAGGAAAGATAAGAGAACGTTCATGGCTTTTGTAGACTTAGAAAAGGCCTTTGATAACGTTGATTGGACTAAATTGTTTGACATTTTGAAATCGATTGGAATAAAGTACAGGGATAGGAGGGTGATATACAATCTATACAGAAACCAGACAGCAGTCATTCGAGTTGAAGGACATGAGAGAGAAGCTGGTATTCAGAAAGGTGTAAGGCAAGGCTGCAACTTATCACCCATACTTTTCAATCTTTACATTGAACAAGCAATGAAGGAAATTAGAGAAAAATTTAAAGTGGGAGTGAAGATTCAAGGAGAAATAATTTCAACTCTGAGATTTGCTGTTGACATTGTCATCTTGGCCAACAAGCCTGAGGATTTGAATGAGTTTTTGAATGGTATGGACTCCGTCTTACGGAAAGAATTCATGATGAAAATTAATAAATGTAAAACAAAAATACTGGAATGCAGCCGAAATAAATCAGAAACCTCTGTGGAGATCAAATTGGCAGGTGAAAAGCTGAAGGAAGTAGGAGATTTCTGTTACTTAGGAAGCAGAATAACCAGTGATGGACGAAGCAAAGAGGATATAAAAAGTAGGTTGGCTCAGGCAAGAAAAGCTTTTCTACAAAAAAGGAATCTGCTGACATCGAATATAGATTTAGGTATTAGGAAGTCATTTTTGAAAGCCTTTGTCTGGAGCGTGGCGCTCTATGGAAGTGAAACTTGGACTATTGGTGCAGCAGAAAAGAGGAGAATTGAAGCTTTTGAAATGTGGTGCTACAGGAGAATGATGAAGATCAGATGGGTAGATAGGGTTACAAACAAAGAGGTATTAAGACGAGTGGGAGAGGAGAGATGTTTCTGGCGACTGCTAATGAAGAGAAGAGATAGGTTGGTAGGACACATACTAAGACACCCAGGAATAGCAAGCTTAGTTATGGAAGGAAGGGTTGAGGACAAGAACTGTAGGGGTAGACCAAGGTTAGAATATGTTAAACAGATTGCCTCGGATGTAGGGTGTGGTAGCTATGTAGAGATGAAACGATTAGCTCAGGACAGGGAGGCATGGAGAGCTGCATCAAACCAGTCAAAAGACTGAAGACTCAAACAACAACAACAACAACAAAGAAAACTTGAGGAATAGAAAATAACCAAATTACAATTAGAAAAAAAAACCTCTCGGCACGCCGGAAGGCGGAGGTAGATTTCACCGGGCAAACTAGGAGATAGGCTACAATAGGCAAAATATGCAGGTTTTCGTAGAAGGATCAGAAAGTATTTTGCAATTGGAGCTTAATTAACTTTTTTCGTCTTTCTATGCATATTTTTAACATTTTATTGTCTTATGGGGATGGTAACCTTCTTGTCATTTGGGGTTCATATTTATACTTGTGGGCACATTGTCCTTATGCAAGGTTTGGAACTGATGTGAAACTACCTAACAGTATGTTACTTCTTCACGCAAAATGTTATCTCCCGCAGAGATGTTGGTTAGTTCCTCAATTTAGGGGCTGCGACGTGTTCATGTAACCCCGTGTACATTGGGTGTGTTTAGAATCTGTCTGATAAACGGTGTTAATTGGACTGTATTAGTCTGTAATTTAGGTAAGGTCTGCAGACGGTCAATTTCAAGCTGTAGTTCCTAATTTTGCTGCCAAATACTACCGTCAACGAAACCTAGCTGTGAACTTGGCAACTAGATGCCACCGCAACCAGCAACTTGCAACGAATTTTGGAACTTCCCCTCCGAAGGAAAGCATGCTGAGGGATTTTTAGCACTCTTAGAAAATCCGACGACTTCGGCTGGCTATGAACCCGCGACCTTGGGCATAGAAGTTCAGCATGCTACCAGTTACGTCACCGAAGCCGCTTCCCTCAGAGTCAGATGGAAAACTGAATGTGACCTCGTGCAATGGCGTTGCCATGGCAACTTCTGATAGTTCATCCCTCATCAATTTAGAAGCGTTGTCATGGTAACCTCTGATGGCACTTGGCATTTTCTTAAAATTCCGAAATCATTTTTCTCATCCCTTGGCGTAATGGTGGGTCATATCAAAAAATCTTTCAGACAAAAGTTTTAGGTAATTATTAGGGGAATATTGTCCATTTTGTACGGTTTTGATATTGTGCCTATTAAGAGAGATATGATTAATGTTTCCCGAAAAACTCACTTTTTTCCACCCCTTTGGTCAATGGTTGGTGCTATAAAAAACTTTTTAAACATACATTTTTGGCACTTATCCGACACATAGTATGAACTTTGAATGGATTCGATATTTCACGTATTAAGAGAGTTATAGTGATATTTCACTTTTTCGAAAAAAAGCCGCCCATTTCTACCCCCTTCGGCCGATTATGCCCATTAACGAACTCGACCGAGATTTTAAAAGGATACATATTATGTAAAACATTTAAAGTGATTGGTGCAAAATTACGGCAGTTATCGTGTCCACAAGGAACTGATATATATATATATATATATTGAACCCTTTATCCTCTGATGGATAAATGATTCGATGTTTTATTTCTACAATTAATTAATATTTCCACCAGCGTCATGAAATAGCCAGACGAAGATGAGGAAACTTCAAGCTTTTGTTGGAGACAGTGGGGACATACCTGCAGCAGTTTGACAAAAGGCTAAATACTTAAGGATTGTGAAAAGAAAGAGCCTAGCAATGTTTCAGAAGGACAGGTGGTGGCTACCTCAAAATAGAAGGGACGCGTGGTGAGACACGCTTATGGCATGTTCATTGTACTATTCGCGCCTAGAAAAAATATAATTCAGTAACGTGAGTGGCTGATGGTACTACTGGACACTCCTACGAGGCCGCGAAGATAACGAAAAAGTGGAACCAATGAGAGATGAATGCTTACGAACGCGCCAAGTCTAGCTTGGGCACGCGATAGCTAGCATTAACGCGGGAGATCGGCTAGACAACATCTCTACGATCGATTCTAGAATTAATGGGCATATTCTTGACCTGCGCAATTTTACGAGTTCAGTGAAATTTGTTTCATTCCTGTACCACTATTATTTTGAGAAATTTTTATATAATTTCCCCCCCCCCCCCCTATCGATACCTAGGGCCAGTTCATTTATAAGTGGCGTGAAGAGCCAAGAGAATTACTACATTGTGTGTGTCGGGAGACACAGGTTATTACTACATTTTGTGTGTCGGAAGACACAGGTTATTATTACATTTTGCGCGTCTGAGGACGTAGGCACTTGTACTTTGCGTGTCATGAGGACACAGATTTTTATTAATATAAATGTGTTGTAAATTCAGTGTGATAGATAGTCACAGTACTATTTTGTAGGGACAGTCTCGTCGACAATTCGCCAACAGACTGTTCTGGGGAAATAAGTACCTAAAACGGTGAATTTAGTAGACAGATATCGAGTGTGTAATAATCTATAACTTTTTGCATCAGCACGAGAGATGACATCGCTTATCCTGAAAGAAGTTTGGAACTGTCAACACTCCGTCGAGATGTTTGAGATGAGCTAAGCAGCATTAAGTAGGGAGATGGCTGCAGATGTTCGCTGACGGGTGACTGGCCGAGGATGAGTACTGAATAATATTCTTATTATCTGACAAATTAACTTATGGTATATGGGACATATTTTGTTTGTAAATATCTTGCTTGCGTTGATTAACGTAGTGTATTTAGTTTTGGTCTGACACACCTTTTGCATGGAAACAGCTCGCACAATTTTTCATAGTCGTAAGTTCTTATTTGTTTGTTTTAACTAACGTGGCTATGTGGACAACCGTGTTTGCATATGTTTACGCAATGCGGTTAAGAAACGTCTCTCGGAGATATATTGTGTTTCAGAAGTAGGACTGAATTAATATAATCATACAGTAGATTGGAGGGTAAATTAATCTTTGTAATGTTTATTATTGATCAGATTCAGTGAGTTTATTGCCTTTGGAGCAATGTGAGTTGTGGCGAAGAGCAGTCAGCTCTATCGTAGGTTTTGATATTCTTAAATAGATTGTGAGCATCTGATTCAACCGACCTGTGTGAAAAGTGTTATGTCATTCCCAGCAGTGTGTGTGTGTGTATTTTATTGGTCATTACAAGCGGGAATTTCAGCGTAGACTGATTTCTGTCAGCTTGGTGCAAAGTCCATATCGTTACCTTGCGAGGACATATGTGGCTATATCGATTAATGTCTTACCATATGTTTATGTGGTTGAGATTTGTTGCTGTTGATTCTACGAGATAACGGGACAGTTGGTCAAGTTATTTTTACACACTGGAGCTGGACGATGACAAGAGTTGAGGAAGGGGGGAAGCTGTTTTCACAAGGCGGGCTAAAAAGATTGCATCGAGGTCACTAGTGGAGTATTTGTTGGCTCCGTATTAATACTTGAAATACAGAATAAGAACTGATCAATGATAAAAATTGTTTAAATAAATGGGAGTTGCCTACGAATCACCATAATCTCCGAAGCGCTAGCTTAACGTGCATTTTTGTTCATATAAGGTAATCTCAGCCGGTGAGGCTTTTGTTGTTGTTGGTTCCATTCCATGTTTATGTTCCGTATTAGTGCCCCGTGCAGTCACGTGCGATGCTGTCTTTTCCTTGTTTGTGTATTGAGCAATTGGCCGTGTTGGCAGCTCATTTGTCAGATGCGTCATCGCACTGAAGCAGGGTCTCGAGGGAGATTCCTGTAAATATTAGATTTTAGATTGTGTGTCAGCATTAATTTTAAGGGTTTTTATTAGTGTGGTGTCCTATATCCGTAAACGTTGATTTACGAGATGATTGTTCCTAAGCATCGTGGCTGTTACCCGCTGTAAACGAACAGTCACCCAAGTACTCATTCCTCGTAGTTAGTCATTACGCGTACATAAAATCCTAATGCAAGTTAGTGGAACTTGGATCCACATTTTTATGAGGGGGAGATCCGTCTGACTCCTCAACGTTGATAGATATTTCTGTCATGGGAAGATTCAGGGAGGAATATTATTATTGTTGTCTATATTCATTTTTTTTTTGCACAAATAGTCATTAAATTATGTTATTATTTTACGTCTTGTCACTTCCTTTCTTAATTATAGTTTTAATCCTATGACCCTTCCCTCAGTAGAGCATGTTGTTTGGCGAACGTAAACATCACACTATGAACTGAGCGCGACCCCTTGATCAAGATTCTTGCATATAAACACTGCGATACTGAAGGGTTCAATATATATATCTTTATATATATAATTCTTCGACACGTGTGTATGTGACTGAACTCCTCCTAAACGACTGAACCGATTTTGATGGAATTTGGTATGTATATTAGGGTGGGTCCATGTATGGTTTAGATTCACAATCTGACCCGGTAGGTGGAATGAACACAATTTTAGAACCACAAATTACACACAATTTTAGAACCACAATATTCAGTCAAAAACAGTCGTCATGGAAACCACTAGCCTTGGCCTTCGTGAAAGCTGATGTCTTTGGACGGTTTGTCTCTGCACGTTAGAGCCACCTGGTTGCAACCTGTGCAACTACCGCCATAACATACACTCCGCCCGTGGCGAAAAGTTGTGTTTTATACCAAAGGTGTCAGTGATGTCGAATTCTACTGTTTGTCTCTGCACGTTAGAGCGTTTCAAAGTCCCGCATGCGTTCATATACCATTCATCCGATTGCCATGAAACTTGGGTGATATGTTGAGTGAGCTCCAGGGAAGGTGTTTGGCTTAGTAAATCCATTTTACAATAGATAGCGCACGAATAGATTCAACAAATGAACGACGACACGCGCAGCGTTTCAAAAAGGTCCCGTATGCGTTCAAATACCATTCGTCCGATAGCGATGAAACTTGGGTGAGATGTTGTGTACACTCCAGGGAAGGCTTCTGGCTTAGTAAATCAATTTCACATTAGGTAGCGCACGACTTGATTCAACAAATGAGTGACGACGCGCGAAGCGTTTCAACAAAATCCCGTTTAGTTTATATTCCATTCATAGATTGAGATGAAACTTTGATGAATTGTTGTGTACTCTTAATTGAAGGCTTCTAACTTGGTAATCCATTTCACAGGAGGTTGCGCACGAGTAGATTCAACAAATGAGTGGCGACGTGCGAAGCGTTTCAACAAAGTCCCGTATGCGTTCAAATACCATTCGTCCGATAGCGATGAAACTTGGGTGAGATGTTGCGTACACTTACGTGAGGGTTTCTAACTTAGTAAATCCAATTTACAATGGGTAGATCACGAGTAGATTCAACAAATGAGCAACGACGCGCGAACTTTTAATCAAAGTCCCGTATACGTTCATATACCATTTATCCGATTGCAATGAAACTTGGGTGAGATGTTGTGTACACTTACGTGAGGGTTTCTAACTTAGTAAATACATTTCACAGGACGTTTCGCACGAGTAGATTCAACAAATGAGCGACGACGTACGAAGCGTTTCAATAAGGTCCCGTATGCGTTCAAATACCATTCGTCCGATTACGATGAAACTTGGGTGAGATGTTGTGTACACCCTACGGAAGGTTTCTGGCTTTAAAAAAATCCATTTTACTATAGGTAGCGCACAAGTAGATTCAACAAATGTGTGACGGCACGCGAATCATTTCAACAAAGTACCGTATGCGGCCATATACCATTTATCAGATTGCGATGAAACTTTGGTGAATTGTTGTGTACACTCCAGGAAATGTTTCTTTCTTAGTAAATCCAGTTTTTAATAAGTAGCGTACGAGTAGATTCAACAAATGAGCGACGGCGCGCGAATCGTTTCCACAATGTCCCGTATGCGGTCATATATCATTCATCCGATTGCGATCAAACCTTGGTGAATCATTGAGTACACGCCAGAGAAGGTTTCAGGCTTAGTAAATCTACTTTACAATAGGTTGCGCATGAGTAGATTCAACAAATGAGTTACGGCACGCGAATCGTTTAAAGAAAATCTTTTATGTGTTCATATGTCATTCATCCGATTCCGATGAAACTTTGATGAGTTGTTGTGTACACGCCAGGGAAGGTGTTCAACTTGGTAAATCCAGTTTACAATATTGGTAGCGCACGAGTAGACGTAACAAATGAGTGACGACGCGCGAAGCGTTCCAACAAAATCCTGTATGCGTTCATATACTACTCATCGATTGCGATGAAACTTTGATGAGTTGTTGTGTACCCTTACGTGAAGCTTTCTAACTTAGTAAATCCATTTCGCAGTTGGTAGAGCACGAGTAGATTCAACAAATGAGTGACAGCGCACGAATAATTTAAACCAAATCCCGTATGCGTTAAATGCCATTTATCCGTTTGCGATGAAACCTTGGAGAGTTGTTGCACACGCTCCAACGAATGTTTCTAAATTAGTTTATTCAATTCACGATAGTTTAGAGGCAGTTAACAGAAATTGAAAAAAAATATTGTGTATCCAAAAGCACTTCAAGAAACAAAGTTACAACACTTTCTTTGATTGGCAGGACAACGTCTGCCGGGTCAGCTTGTCTTTATATATATAATTCTTCGACACGTGTGTATGTGACTGAACTCCTCCTAAACGACTGAACCGATTTTGATGGAATTTGGTATGTATATTAGGGTGGGTCCATGTATGGTTTAGATTCACAATCTGACCCGGTAGGTGGAATGAACACAATTTTAGAACCACAAATTACACACAATTTTAGAACCACAATATACAGTCAAAAACAGTCGTCATGGAAACCACTAGCCTTGGCCTTCGTAAAAGCTGATGTCTTTGGACGGTTTGTCTCTGCACGTTAGGGCCACCTGGTCGCAACCTGTGCAACTACCGCCATTACATACACTCCGCCCGTGGCGGAAAGTTGTGTTTTATACCAAAGGTGGCAGTGGTGTCGAATTCTACTGTTTGTCTCTGCACGTTAGAGCGTTTCAAAGTCCCGTATGCGTTCATATACCATTCATCCGATTGCCATGAAACTTGGGTGAGATGTTGAGTGAGCTCCAGGGAAGGTGTTTGGTTTAGTAAATCCATTTTACAATAGATAGCGCACGAATAGATTCAACAAATAAGCGATGACGCGCGAAGCGTTTCAAAAAGGTCCCGTATGCGTTCAAATACCATTCGTCCGATAGCGATGAAACTTGGGTGAGATGTTGTGTACACTCCAGGGAAGGCTTCTGGCTTAGTAAATCAATTTCACATTAGGTAGCGCACGACTAGATTCAACAAATGGGTGACGACGCGCGAAGCTTTTCAACAAAATCCCGTATACGTTTATATTCCATTCATAGATTGAGATGAAACTTTGATGAGTTGTTGTGTACACTTAAGTGAAGGCTTCTAACTTAGTAATCCATTTCACAGGAGGTTGCGCACGAGTAGATTCAACAAATGAGCGGCGACGTGCGAAGCGTTTCAACAAAGTCCCGTATGCGTTCAAATACCATTCGTCCGATAGCGATGAAACTTGGGTGAGATGTTGTGTACACTTACGTGAGGGTTTCTAACTTAGTAAATCCATTTTACAATAGGTAGCTCACGAGTAGATTCAACAAATGAGCAACGACGCGCGAACTTTTAATCAAAGTCCCGTATGTGTTCATATACTATTCATCCGATTGCAATGAAACTTGGGTGAGATGCTGTGTACACTTACGTGAGGGTTTCTAACTTAGTAAATCCATTTCACAGGAGGTTTCGCAAGAGTAGATTCAACAAATGAGCGACGACGCGCGAAGCGTTTCAATAAGATCCCGTATGCGTTCAAATACAATTCGTCCGATTACGATGAAACTTGGGTGAAATGTTGTGTACACCCTACGGAAGGTTTCTGGCTTAATAAATCCATTTTACAATAGGTAGCGCACGAGTAGATTCAACAAATGTGTGACGGCACGCGAATCATTTCAACAAAGTACCGTATGCGTCCATATCCCATTTATCCGATTGCGGTGAAACTTTGGTGAATTGTTATGTACACTCCAGGAAATGTTTCTGTCTTAGTAAATCGAGTTTGTAATAAGTAGCGCACGAGTAGATTCAACAAATGAGCGACAGCGCGCGAATTGTTTCCACAACGTCCCGTATGCGGTCATATATCATTCATCCGATTGCGATCAAACCTTGGTGAATCATTGAGTACACGCCAGAGAAGGTTTCAGGCTTAGTAAATCTATTTCACATTAGGTAGCGCATGAGTAGATTCAACAAATGAGTTACGGCACGCGAATCGTTTAAAGAAAATCACTTATGCGTTCTTATGTCATTCATCCGATTCCGATGAAACTTTGATGAGTTGTTGTGTACACGCCAGGGAAGGTGTTCAACTTGGTAAATCCATTTTACAATATTGGTAGCGCACGAGTAGATGTAACAAATGAGTGACTACGCGCGAAGCGTTCCAACGAAATCCTGTATGCGTTCATTTACTATTCATCGATTGCGATGAAACTTTGATGAGTTGTTGTGTACACTTACGTGAAGCTTTCTAACTTAGTAAATCCATTTCACAGTTGGTAGAGCACGAGTAGATTCAACAAATGAGTGACAGCGCACGAATCATTTAAACCAAATCCCGTATGCGTTAAATGCCATTGATCCGTTTGCGATGAAACTTTGGAGAGTTGTTGTGCACGCTCCAACGAATGTTTCTAAATTAGGTAATTCAATACACGATAGTTTAGAGGCAGTTAACAGAAATTGAAAAAAATATTGTGTATCCAAAAGCACATCAAGAAACAAAGTTACAACACTTTCTTTGATTGGCAGGACAACGTTTTCCGGGTCAGCTTGTATATATATATAAATGAATTGCTGTTCGTTAGTCTCGCTAAAACTCGAGAATGGCTGGACCGATTTGGCTAATTTTGGTCTTGAATTATTTGTGGAAGTCCAGAGAAGGTTTAAAAGGTGAATAAATATGAAAGTTGTAGCGCACGAGTAGATTCAACAAATGCGTGACGGCACGCGAATCGCTTAAGCAAAGTCCCGTATGAGTTCATATTTCATTCATCCGATTGCTATGAAACTTTGGTTGTATGGTTGTGCACACCCCAGGAAAGGTTTCTGACTTAGTAAATCCTTTTTACAATAGGTAGCGCAAGAGTAGATTCAACAAATGAACGACGACGGCCGAAGCGTTTCGACAGTATGCGTTCACATACCTTTCGTCCGATAGCGATGAAACTTGGGTGAGTGGTTGTGTACACTACAGGCAAGGTTTATGTTATAATAGGTAGCGCACAAGTAAATTCAACAAATGAGCGACGACGAGCGAAGCGTTTCAACTTAGTCCCGTATGCGTTCAAATACCATTCGTCCGATAGCGATGAAACTTGGGTGAGAGGTTAAGTACACCACGGGCAAGGTTTCTTTCTTAGTAAATTCATATTATAATAGGTAGCGCACGAGTAGATTCAACAAATGAGCAACGACGAGCGAAGCGTTTCAACGAAGTCCCGTATGCCTTCATATACTATTCGTCTGATAGTGATGAAACTGGGCTGAGATGTTGTGTACACCTCACTGAAGGTTTATGGTTAGTAAATCGACTTAACAATAGGTAGCGCACGATTAGATTCAACAAATCAGCGACGACGGGCGAAGCGTTTCAACAAAGTCCTGCATGCGTTCACATACCATTCGTCCGATAGCGATGAAACTTGGGTGAGAGGTTAAGTACACCACGGGCAAGGTTTCTTTCTTAGTAAATTCATATTATAATAGGTAGCGCACGAGTAGATTCAACAAATGAGCGACGACGAGCGAAGCGTTTTAACGAAGTCCCGTATGCGTTCATATACCATTCGTCTGATAGTGATGAAACTTGGGTGAGATGTTGTGTACACTTCAGGGAAGGAGTCTGGCTTAGTAAATCCACTTAACAATAGGTAGCGCACGAGTAGATTCAACAAATGAGCGACGACGGGCGAAGCGTTTCAACGAAGTCCTGTATGCGTTCACATACCATTCGTCCAATAGCGATGAAACTTGGGTGATAGGTTGTGTACACTACAGGCAAGGTTTCTGTCTTAGTAAATCCATGTCATGATAGGTAGCGCACGGGTAGATTCAACTAAAGAGCGACGATGCGCGAAGCGTTTCAACAAAGTCCCGTTTGCGTTCATATACTATTCGTCTGATAGCAATGAAACTTAGGTGAGATGTTGTGTACATTTCAGGGAAGGTTTCTGGGTTAGTAAATTCACTTTACAATAGGTATCGTACAAGTAGATTAAACAAACGAGCGACGACGCGCGAAGTGTTTCAACATAGTACCGTATACGTTCATATACCATTCGCCTGATAGCGACTAAACTTGGGTGAGTTGTTGTGTACACTCCAGGGAAAGTTTCAGGCTTAGTTAATCCATTTTACAATAGGCAGCGCTCAAGTAGATTCAAAATATGAGCGAAGGCGCACGAAGCGTTTCAACAAAGTCATGTATGCGTTCATATACCATTTGTCCGAAAGCGATGAAACTTGGGTGAGATGTTGTGTACACTTCAGGGAAGGTTTCTGGCTTAGTACATCCACTTTACAATAGGTATCGCACAAGTAGATTCAACAAATGAGTAACGGTGTGCGTATCGTTTAAAAACAATTCCGTATGCGTTCGTATACCATTCATGCGATTGCAATGACATTTGGAGAAATGTTGTTTCCACTCCCGCAAAGATTTCTTATTTAGTAAATCCATTTTACAATTGGTAGCGCACGATTAGATTCAATTAATGGGCGACTGCACGTGAATCGTTTCAACCAAGTCCCGTATGCGTTCATATAACATTCATCCGATTATCATAAAACTTTGGGGAGTTGAGCACAGTCCTGCGAAGGTGTATGAATTAGTAAATCCGTTTTTCAATGGGTGGCGCACAAGTAGATTCAACAAATGAGTGTCGTCACGCGAATCATTTAAGCAAAATCCCGTATGCGTTCATATGCCATTCATCCGATTGCGATGAAACTTTCATGAGTTGTTGTGTACACGCCAGGGAAGGTTTTCACTTAGTAAATCCATTATACAATAGGTAGCGTACGAGTATATTCAACAAATGGGTGACGGTGCTCGAATCGTTTCAACAAAGTCCCGTATGCGTTCATATACCATTCATTTCATTGCGATGAAAATTTGGTGAGTTGTTGAGCACGCTCCCGTGATTTGTTTTGAGATAGTAAATCAATTTTACAATAGTTTAGAGGTGGTTAACGGAAAAAGAAAAACAATATTAGAAATCCAAAAGCACTTCAACATACAAAGTTACAATGCCAACACTTTCTTTGATTCGCATTGCAACGCATGCCGGGTACAGCTAGTCTCTCTCTATATATATAAATGAATTGCTGTTCGTTAGTCTCGCTAAAACTCGAGAACGGCTGGACGGATTTGGCTAATTTTGGTCTTGAATTATTTGTGGAAGTCCAGAGAAGGTTTAAAAGGTGAATAAATATGAAAGTTGTAGCGCACAAGTAGATTCAACAAATGAGTGATGCCACGCGAATCGCTTAAACAAAGTCCCATATGCGTTCATATACCATTCATCCGATTGCTATGAAACTTTGGTTGTATTGTTGTGCACACTCCAGGAAAGGTTTCTGACTTAGTAAATCCACTTAACAATAGGTAGCGCACGAGTAGATTCAACAAATGAGCGATGACGGGCGAACCGTTTCAAAAAGGTTCTGTATGCGTTCACATACCATTCGTCCGATAGCGATGAAACTTGGGTGAGAGGTTGTGTACACTTCAGGCAAGGTTTATGGCTTAGTAAATCCACTTTACGATAGATAGGGCACGAGTAGATTCAACAAATGAGCGACGACGCGCGAAGCGTTTCAACAAAGTCCCGTATGCGTTCATATACTATTCGTCTGATAGCAATGAAATTTGGGTGAGATGTTGTGTACACTCCACGGAAGCTTTCTGGGTTAGTAAATTCATTTTACAATAGGTATCGCACAAGTAGATTAAACAAATGAGCGACGACGCCTGAAGTGTTTCAACATAGTCCCGTATGCGTTCATATACCATTCGTCCGATAGCGACTAAACTTGGGTGAATTGTTGTGTACACTTCAGGGAAGGTTTCTGGCTTAGTAAATCCACTTAAAAATAGGTAGCGCACGAGTAGATTCAACAAATGGGCGACGACGGGCGAAGCGTTTCAACATAGTCCCGTATGCGTTCAAATACCATTCGTCCGATAGCGATGAAACTTGGGTGATAGGTTGTGTACACTTCAGGCAAGGTTTCTGGCTTAGCAAATCCACTTTACGATAGGTAGGGCACGAGTAGATTCAACAAGTGAGCGACGACGCGCGAAGCGTTTCAATATAGTCCCGTATGCGTTCATATACCATTCGTCCGATAGCGACTAAACTTGGGTGAGTTGTTGTGTACATTTCAGGGAAAGTTTCTGGCTTAGTAAGTCCATTTTACAATAGGTAGCGCACAAGTAGATTTAACAAATAAGAGAAGACGCGCGAAGCGTTTCAACAAAGTCCCAATGCGTTCATATACCATTCGTCCGATAGCGATGAAACTTGGGTGAGATGTTGTATACACTTCAGCGAAGGTTTCTGGCTTAGTACGTCCACTTAACAATAGGTATGGCACAAGTAGATTCAGCAAATGATCGACGGCACGCGAATCGCTTAAACGAAGTCCCGTAGCGGTCAAATACCATTCATCCGATTGCTAAGAATCTTTGGTTGAATTGCTGTGCACACTCCAGGAAAGGTTTCCGACTTAGTAAATCCTTTTTACAATAGGTAGCGCACGAGTAGATTCAACAAATGAGTAACTGCGCGCGTATCGTTTTAAAAGAATCGTATGCGTTCATATACCATTCATGCGATTGCAATGAAATTTAGAGAAATATTGTTTCTACTCCCGCAAAGATTTCTGATTTAGTAAATCCATTTGACAATTGGTAGCGCACGAGTAGATTCAACAAATGAGTGAAGGCGCGTGAATCGTGAAAAAAAATCCGGTATGCGGTCATATGCCATTCATCTGATTGCGATGAAACGTTCATGAGTTGTTGTGTACACGCCAGGGAAGGTTTTCGATTTAGTAAATCCATTTTACAATAGGTAGCGTACGAGTATATTCAACAAATGGGTGATGGCACTCGAATCGTTTCAACAAAGTCCCGTATGCATTAATATGCCATTCATCCGATTCCGATGAATCTTTGAGGAGTGGTTGTATAAACTTACGTGAAGCTTTCTAACTTAGTAAATCCATTTCACAGCTGGTAGAGCACGAGTAGATTCAAGAAATGAGTGACAGCACGCGAATCGTTTAAAGAAAATCCCGTATGCATTAATATGCCATTCATCCGATTCCGATGAACCTTTGAGTAGTTGTTGTGTAAACTTACGTGAAGCTTTCTAACTTAGTAAATCCATTTCACAGTTGGTAGAGCACGAGTAGATTCAACAAATGTGTCAGCGCACGAATCATTTAAGCAAAATCCGGTATGCGTCATATGCCATTCATCCAATTGCGATGAAACTTTGGTGAGTTGTTGTGAACGCTCCCACGAATGTTTCTAGATTAGTAAATTCATTTCACGATAGTTTAGAGGCAGTTAACGGAAATTGAAAAAAATATTGTGTTTCCAAAAGCACTTCAAGAAACAAAATTACAACGCCAACTCATTCTTTGATTGGCACGGCAACGCATGCCGGGTACAGCGTGTGTATGTATAAATATATGTATATGTATATATATATATCAGTTTCTTGTGGACACGATAACTGCCGTAATTTTGCACCAATCACTTTTAATTAATTTACCTATTATGTATCCCTTGAAAATCTCGGTCGAGTTCGTTAATGGGCAAATTCGGTCGAAGGGGGTGAAAATGGGGGGCTTTGTTCAAAAAAGAGAAAAACTCTTAATACGTGAGATATCGAATCCATTCAAAGTTCATAATATGTGTCGGATGAGTGCCAAAATTTTATGTCTGAAATGTCTTTTGATTCCACCAACCATGGACCAAAGGGGTGTAAAAAAGTGGGTTTATCGGGAAACATTAATCATATCTCTCTTAATAGGCACAATATCAAAACCGTACTAAATGGAAAATATTCCCCTATTAATTAACTAAAATTTTGTCTGAAAGAATTTTTGATATTACCCACCATTAAGTCAAGGGATGAGAAAAATGATTTCGGAATTAAGGAAAATGCCAAGTGCCATCAGAGGTTACCATGACAACGCTTCTAAATTGATGAGGGATGAGCTATCAGAGGTTGCCAAGACAACGCCATTGCACAAGATCACATTCATTTTTAGCCAACTTTTCACATTTTGCAAAAATTGGGAAAAAGTAGACTTATGAGATCGATCCGGGAAAATGTGTGTCTGTCTGTCTGTCTATCCTTCTCTCTGTCTTGCTGTGCGTGTGTGTCCCGCCCTATCAACTCCTAAACGGCTGCAGCAATCGAAACCAAATTTAGTATGAGTAAAGATGTGTACCGGAATATCTCAAGCCCATATTTGAAAATGATGTCAGTGCTACCAACTGCTGTAAATACGCACTAGAAATTAGAGCTCCATGTTGGATATCTAGGAAGGTATGCATGGGAGCTATTCCAAAATTGGCACACATGTAGATAATACAATTTCAGTTTAATTTCCAGGAGGCCATACATGACAGTGTTGCCAAAATAATTTTAAGCCTGCTGATAGGTCCTATTTTTAAATGCATATAACTTCTAAACTATCACCTGGATTTCAACCAAATTTTGTATGTAATATGTGTACATAAACAGATATGACTGAGCCAATCTTAAGAGCCAACAGGGCTGCCAACTGTTAATTATTCCTATCTCTATTATTTTTATATCCAAATACCAATATATCAGAAAGTATGCAAGCCGACAGCTTTTAACTATGCACACATATAGTACCTGACATTTTAGATTAATTTGGAGTAACTTATATACGTTAGTTCTACCAACATGATTCAAAGCCTGCTGATAGGACCAATTTTTAAATACATGTAACTTCTATACTATCAGTTGGATTTCAACCAAATTTCGTATGTGCTATGTGTAACATAGCCGATATGACAATAAGTATTCTTAAGAGCAATCAGGGCTGCCAACTGTTAATAAACGCTGTCTATATTTTTTACCCTAATATCAATATATCAGAAAGTATGCAAGCCAACAGCTCTATGCATTGCACACGTATAGCACCTGACATTCTAGATTAATTTGGAGTAATTAATATAAGTCAGTGCTGCCAACATCATTCTATGCTTGCTGATAGGTCCAATTTTAGAATACATGTAACTTCTATACTAACAAATGGATTTCATCCAAAATTGGCACAACAAGATATCATAATATTTCAGTTTATTTCTGACCATCGCACGCATGACATTGTTGCCAACATGCTTTTACGCGTGCTGATAGATTCAATGTCTAACTGTATGTAACGTCCATTGGACATCAACCAAATTTTGTATTCTGTATCTTAAGAGATGGAACTAAGATTATATTCAGTCACCAGGGCTGCCAACTGCAGTGCTCTATTAGGCTACATTATACCAGGTATATTTCGAACTAATTAGATATTTCGATATTAACAAATTAATTTTGTCATTCTAGATAGGTTCATATACTGTAGATTAATCATTGGCATGAATCTAAATTTTAAGAAAAGTAGTCTCTTTAGTTCGTCACGGAGCTTCTTGTTCCATCTGACTCTGTGGAAAGCGGCAACTGATAGCATGCTGAACTTCTATGCCCAAGGTCGCTGGTTCAAAGCCGGCCAAAGTCGTCGGATTTTCTAAGAGCGCTAAAAATCCCTCAGCATGCTTTCCTTCGGAGGGGAAGTTCCAATGTTCGTTGCAAGTTTCTGGTTGCGGTTAGTAGCCAAGTTGACAGCTAGGTGTCGTTGACGGTAGTATTTGGTCCAAATTAGGAACTACTACTTAAAATTGACCGTCTGCAGACCTTACCTGAATTACAGACTAATACAGTCATCACAATTAACACCGTTTATCAGACAGATTCTACACACACCCAATGTACACGGGCTTACAAGACCACGTTGTCGCAGCCCCTAAACTGAGGAACTAACCAACATCTCTGCGGGAGATAAAATTTTGCGTGAAGAAGTAACAGACTGTTAGATAGTTACACATCAGTTCCAAACCTTGCATAAGGACAGTGTGATCACAGGTATAAAAAAAATCCCAAATGACAAGAAGGTTACCATCCCCATAAGACAATAAAATGTTAAAAATATGCATAGAAAGACGAAAAAATGTTAATTAACCTCCAATTGTAAAATATTTCTCGCAATAAATGAGGTCTGATCCTCCTACGAAAACCTGCATATTTTGCCTATTATAGCCTATCCCTTAGTTTGCCCGGTGAAATCTACCTCCGCCTTCCGGCATGCCGAGAGGATTTTTTTATTACTTAAGGAACATTTTTTTCAGCCAATTTTGAATATATAAACTTCAAATTTGCATCACGTCTTTATACATACATATTACAACTACGAAAAATCAGTTTTTAATTTTCATGTATATTAGTATATTTTTGTTTTTGCCAATATGTATCTTAACAAGCAGTTCCGTGTAGAACTATACAGCCTATTTTCATATATCCTACTTGTGTTAATTGCCACTATCAACCAGTTTGATTGCTGTAATAGATTCGTAGATATTGAGAACCGATTAAATATTTCGGATGGTTGCCATCTAACTAAAGCCATATGTAGGTCCTAGAGTTATGTACTGTTACATGAAGATTATTGTGTACGTGTAGCATTCAAACTTCAATCGCAAGATTAAGACACAGGAAGTAACAAAGAGATTTTAACATTTCGCACAGCTGCTATCTGGTGGTTATGGAAACAATTGAAATAAATTAGATACCAGTGGATGAACATTCGTATAAGGATTTACTGTACCAAGTTTCACTGCACTCGGATGGTTAAATTGCGAGAAACGTCCATGTGAATATTTATACTTCGCGTCACCGCCATGTTGGATTTGTGATCACCAGGTTATTGAAAGTCCTATAGGTGAACTTATGTTCATAGCCCATATGAACATAAAAATATTCAGTTTGATTGCTATAATAGATTCGTAGATATTCAGAGCAGTCTAAATATTTCGGGTGGTCGCCAGGTTGGATTGTTAAATGTATAGGCCATAGAGTCATGTACCATTAAAGGAAAATTATTGCGTAGGTTCATTATCCAAACTTTCACTTCGATCGCATGATTACGACACAAGAAATAAAATCTTAATTTAAAAATTCGCACAGCCGCCATATTGAGGTTATGTAAACAATTGAAATAAATTAGATACCAGTGCATTACAATATGTTTAAACATTTCTTGTACCAAGTTGCATTGCGTTTGGAACATTAAATCGCGAGAAAGGTCTATTTAAATTTTCAAATTCGCTTGGCCGCCATGTTCGTTTTGTAGTTAACCGGTTTTTGAAAATCTTACCAATGAACTTCCAGTAGTGCTCTTTATCTCCGTACAAAATATCAGGGTGATACCGCTAATTGATTCAGAGATATAGAATGCCGGTGAAATATTTCGACAGCCGTCATCTTGTAGTTATGTAAACAATTGAACGAAGTTAGATGTCGGTGTATTACAATGTGTATTAACATATACTAAGCCTCCGTGGCTTAGGCGGCAGCACGCCGGCCTCTCACCGCTGGGTCCGTGGTTCAAATCCCGGTCACTCCATGTGAGATCTGTGCTGGACAAAACGGAGGCAAACAGGTTTTTCTCCGGGTACTCCGGTTTTCCCTGTCAAAATTTCATTCCAGCAACACTCTCCACTATCATTTCATTTCATCTGTCATTCATTTAATCATTGCCCCAGAGGAGTGCGTCAGGCCTCGGCAACCGGCACATTTCATATCCTCGCCGCTAGTTGGGGGCTTCATTCATTCCATTCCTGACCCGGTCGGAGACTGGAAGCAGGCTGTGGATTTTCATTAACATATACTGTACCAAGTATTATTGCGTTTGGTTGGTTAAATCGCGAGAAACATCTATTTAAACGTCGCAACTTCGCTTGGCCGCCATGTTGGTTTTGTAGTTACCAGTATTTCAAGATGTACCGATTTTGCAAATCAGTACATGTTCATCTTTATCTTCGAGACGCAGTAAGAACTCCAGGTCTGACCGGGTTATCATGGGAGCATACACCAAGCCTCTTCTGGGAATTCATTTCGCCTCTCTGGCGCCTGACTGTTGGTGAAATGGGTTCGCCAAGCCCTTTTCTGCCAGGATTTGTACCCTTTGCGTGTCCTGTCACTTAAAGTATTATCGCTGATGGAAACTTGTCGAGGGAGATAAATCAAGCTTTGTATCTGTGAACATTGGAAATGTGAACACTTCCTGTCAGCTACATTTGGCCAAGGTCTTGTTCTCAGAAAATCTTGCAAGAACATTGTGTAACGCCTCAACTCCTGGGAAGTTTCTACGCTCTAACTGTGTGGGGTAATATTCAATGGTACCAACTCAAACCTTGGACTCTGGCCTTGTTTTGGCCCGTTGCGCCACTAGTCGCATTTGGTATTACTGGAGTAGTGTGGTGGGGGTACATTGGAATACAGGGTTGTGGCGTGTGACTCCAGAGACAGTGTGTGGAGGACCTTGCCGACATAAAGACTCTTAAGCAATTGCCTCCGGGGAAACTCATAGTGCAGTTTCCTCGGAGGGCTGGAAGACACCAGGTGGTACTATCATAACTTAATTCTAAGGGGCAACTAGAAAAAGGTTGAATACAAACTTTGACTGCAAAATTTTGGTAATGTGATTCTAAGGCCATGTGTCGGTGGACCATAATGTGAACTAGATACAGACTTTGACGTTTTATTTAGTATATCAGTATGTAATATTTTGGAATTTCATTTAGTATATCAGTATGTAATATTTTGGAAGGTCTTGTATAATTTGGTGATACGGTTATATGTAGGTTACTGCAGGGTGGGTTACTTATTGCCCTATTTCCCGTTAGCTGGATGGGAACCTCGTGGATTTAATTTTGGTCAGATAGGCTTCAAAGGACAGTCGGTGCTGGACTCTGAAGCTTCTCGGACGCTTTCGTTCGCTAAGGAACGCGTTTGTTGCTTTATGCAATTTGTTTGTGAAATGGCACCGGGCCTGAATTTCATGTTGTTATATTTCCTTTTATCCTTGTGGATGATATTACCCTCTGTTCAGTAATTCAATTAATCGTATGATGGGGAAATGAAATTTTGCCAACTGGGCAATGACTGACTTTATTTTATTCACAATATTACCCGGAACTTGATTCTGCATTACCTTTTAAATATTAGCCTAAGCGGTTAATGGTTTTAGTTGTAATTTAATTGTAATTTAATTGTATCATTTCTAGATTTTTATTATACTTTGACATTTGGATGTTGTTTTTTATTTAATGATGGCAGTCAGTAGGAAGATTGTTTCTGTTCCCTTCACCATGTGTGGCAAGATTAAAATTGTCGGCCTTTCTGAGTACGTCCAGCCTTCCATTCAACAAGCTGGTCTTGGCATTAGCTTCGTCCCGCCTGATCTCTTATCCTAAATTAAATCAGGGTGTTCTTGAATACCACGAAAATTGGAACATTCACTCCTAGGTTTTTTTGCTGTGAACTCAGCTGACCTAGCGAGTAATTAAATTAGGCCTTTTCTGTGTGTTATAAATTATTAATTTTTGGTATGGTAATATCATGTTGATGAATTATATTTTGATATGCTAATATTATTATTATTATTATTTTGGTTATCTAAAGGGTAAGGGGGGAACGAGAGCCATCACAGTGGTAGCGAGAACATGATTCTGATCTTCTTGTCACAACATTATGCCAAATGACCTTCTTTATGGCTGCATGTATCTATTTAATAACTTAAATTCAGGAACTAATTTAAACTGGGCCCTCCTCCTTACTAATCTTTTCTCCACATAGGTAGGATTGTTTCAAACTCTGTGTAATGATTATTTTGTGTTCTGTTACATGAAATTTATGTACGATGGCTTCCCGCAAAATCATCGTGAAATACTTATCAGATGAAGAGGTAACCTACGAATTGCTGTTACGTAACCTTGAAGTGCCCAGGGATGCAGAACTAGCGCGCCAGAGTCTAGAGTATGCCGTGAATTTTGCAGCAACTCTTACAAAGCTGTCAACTGCTGAATTCAAACTTGGTGAGTCTAAGCTATGTGACGCAGTTAAAGAAATTTGTAACGTAATTAAGTATTGTTTCAGTGAAGTAGAATGTAGCCCTGTTGATCTCACCAAATTGAAAGCTCGAATTGATTACCTATATCTCCGATGTGTGGATTTGTTGCAATCTGATGAGGAACGTCCCATCGCCGAGTTGAAAGGTTTATTAGAGGCTGAAGTTAATTTAGTGGAATGTGCTCAGACCTTGGACACTGTTAATCGTGTTAATGGAAGTGGGGATTTATTGAATTCAACTCCTGCATGTAGCCGTAATGTCTCGACAAGTCTAGGCGCCAGTCTGGCTGAAAACGCGACTGGCCAAGTTGGTAATCGTGTCACTGAACCTGCCGCACTCCGTGGCAACGGAAAAGCTCGCTTGCCCGACAGCTGTGAGAGTCGATAGATTTTTCCCATTGTCGGTAACCGTACCTTTAATCATGAAACTGTGACAACAAATTCTGTGCTTGACCAGGCAGCGTTAGGTCCTGATATGGTGATACCAGTTTCGAATACCATTAATCCTAATGCTGTGATGGCTTCTGTGCCAAATAATACCAGCAACGTAACCTTCAACCTCCCCGGAAGTGAAAATTGTACTTGCAGTTGTAATTGTGTAATTTGTAACTCCGTCTCTGCTGTTGTCGCCTCGCCTCGTGTAAGGAGGTCGGTAATCGAACCCCAGTCTGTCTCAAATTTCCCCTCATCTAGTTGTAATCCTGTTAGTGTCGGTGCTCGAGAAGTAAATTCTAGAGATAATTCCGGGTCTGTTTCATCATTTAAAGTGCCGGCTAACTCAGGTCATCAGGGGCCTACAGTGACACAAAATTCTCCTTCAGAACCGGTTAGGGATTTAAATTCTGTTTATCGAGACTCTCAGGGGAGTGTTTCAAATTCAGGGCGTAACCTCGTTTCTTCATCTTGTTCCGGAAACCGAAATTATGTGCAAGGAAATCCATGTGCCGAAATGCCAGGTCGTAACGTGTCCAATGATGAGCATTCTAATTATTCTGTTTTTTCTAAGGCCAGCTTTGGTTCTGTCAGTCACCCCATTTTGGGTTTTGTTTCAAAGTTATCGGGTAGAAGTATGGACACGGCTGAAGGCGTCGTTGATTTTTTGAGAATATTGGTCGATATTCATGAGTGTGCTATCCAATTCGGTGTCAGCGACCAAGTGGTCTTTCAATTAATATCCTCCCATGTGTCGGATACGTTGGGAACCTATGTGACTAGTGCCATGTGTGAAGGTTGGAGTGTGGAGAATTTTATGTCCGAGGTGTTGCGAGTATTTGTGCCCATCAGGTCGCTCGATACTACGAAGGGACGTTACCTGTACCGAGCTCAGGGTATTAACGAGCCGTTAAATTCATACATTGTGGACATATCCAGGTTTGTAAAAGTCTTTAGAGTAGATATGCCAGAGGCAGAAGTGGTAAGGCTTATTTTGGCCGGTGCTACGCCGGAATTTCGGAATTGCCTATGTGTTGGAACTAATCCGAGTACGATTAGGGAACTGCGTGAAGCCGCTATTCAGGCCGAATCCGTGCGTTCGGTTGATATCATAAGGTATGCAAATAGCATGCCCCCTCCCTTCATTAACCCTGTTCCGTTTGTTCGACCTCCCTCGGTTCGACCACCACCTGGGGCCGGTCGTCTTTCCCATAATTCGCCTAGGAGTAGTAGTAATCGTCCCGTGACGTGCTTCAACTGTGGGCAGCAGGGCCACATGGCGTGGAACTGTCCGGTGAAAAAGAATTGACTATTCCGAGGCAGGCATCTTGAAATCCACCTTGCCAAGGATCAGCGATGTGCATTGGAAAATGAGATGACGAGGGATGACGCCAAAGTTATCGGAGCAAATGGTGTCTGTTCTAAAGTTTCAGATGTAGTTCTACCCTCTCCTATGGTTGAAATTGCAATTAATGACGCATGTGTAATAGCTTTGTTAGACTCAGGAAGTGCTGCTTCATTGGTTAGCGAGAATTGGTATTTGTCAATGAAACTCATCTGTAAATTCAGTGACCTGTCGAAGGTAGATGTTAAGTTGGTTTCTGCCAACGGTGCTCAATTGGACGTTCTTGGTTCTGTGAAGTTTAAAGTTCGGATTCATAAATTTTGTTGGAAATTTTCCTTTTGGGTCATTAAGAATTTGTCATGTCCTATTATTCTGGGCGCTAATTTTTTTGCTTATACTGGCTTACTGCTAGATATGCAACACGAATCATTCTGGTTCAGGTTTTGTTCTGAGGTAAAATTTAATTTTTTTTTCTACTGCTGTCCCTAGCGCGAGTGCTCATGTTGTCAACCGTGATGCTGAACCCGTCTTGTCCACCGGGGTTGAATCCTTGGATTTAAGTAATTTATCTGACGCTCAAGCTAAAGAGATTCGAGATTTGTGTGGGTATTTTCCCGAGGTGTTCACTGACGAATTAGGAATGACTAAGATACTGGAGTATAAAATTGAAGTAACGGATACTATACCCGTCAGACATCCTCCCTACCGTTTGAGTCCACCCAAAATGTTGGAATTAAAGAAATTAATCGATCAGATGTTACTGGATGGAGTGATTCGACCCTCCACATCAGCATATTCCTCACCTGTGTTCTTAGTACCTAAGCCAAATGGTGGTTTTCGGCCAGTCGTAGATTATCGTAGGTTAAACAAAAATATTGTTTTAGAATCCATCCCTCTTCCTGATTTACATAGCTGTTTTTTCTGGTTCGAAAACGCCTCCTATTATAGCCTCATTGACCTGACTCAGGCATATTTCCAAATTCCGTTAGCTGAAGAATCTAAGCATCTGACTGCATTCGCCACCGATTGGATTCTCTTTGAGTATTGTCGATTGCCTTTTGGTCTCTCTACAGGGGGCGCTGTGCTTAGTAGGCTTCTTGATCACGTGTTTTCTGGCATCAAATTTGATTATTTGTATCACTACCTGGACGATGTTGTTGTTTACAGCGAGACGTTCGAAGACCACGTGCGCCATCTTCGTGAAGTATTTGGGAGGTTAAAATCTGCTGGTCTAACCGTAAAGTTGTCTAAAGTGTCCCTTGCTAAACCTAAAATTGCCTTTCTTGGACATGTTGTTTCTGCTGAAGGTGTTTCGGTCGATGACTCCCGAACCCAAGGAATTAGAGATTTTGCACCCCCTAAAAATGTGAAAGGAGTAGCCCGATTCGTGGGAATGGTTGGCTTTCTGCGCAAATTTATACCCTATTTTGCACAGCGGGCGTTGCCACTTAATCATCTGCGAAGGTCTGACGTGAAATTTGAATGGGGTCCGTCGCAGCAAGCAGCTTTTGACGATTTGAAGGAGGCACTGTGTAGCGCTCCTGTCCTCGCTGTCCCTGATTTCAGTAAGAAGTTTATAATCCAGACTGATGCGTCGCTCGGTGCTGTAGCTGCTGTGTTGTTACAAGAAAGTGAGTTAGGTAGACGACCTATTGGTTTTGCTTCTCGAACTCTGTCCCCTGCTGAAGTAAATTATTCCGTATACGAGCTTGAGGGGCTCGCAGTGATGTTTGGACTGGAGAAATTCCGAATGTATGTCGAATATGTTCCTTTCGAACTTGAAACCGATAACCAGGCCCTGAGCTGGGTCCTGGCTAGACCTCGAACCACTGGGCGAATCGCCAGGTGGGCAACCCGTATTTCATCATTTCAGTTCACCGTTCGTCATATAAAGGGTTGTGAAAATGTCATAGCCGACTCCCTTAGCCGCATGTATGAAGAAGTTCCTAATAAATGTAAGAATCTCGTTCCCGAGGAAAATCGTGAAAATATTTGTGCTGTGTCGCTTAAGCGTCTCTATGGAGAAATTCCTGACAGGTGTGAAACTCCCTTTTTAGAGGAACCTGTTGTTGTTGGGGCTAATTCAGCTCAACACATGTTAGTAAATTCACCGTTATTGTTTGGAGACATTGCTGACCATCAGAAGGAAGATCCCGTCTTGTGTGACTTAATTGCTCGATTAGTTTCTGGAGAAGAGATAAAACCTTATATTTTAAAGTCTGGTGTACTGTGTTGTGTAACTAGGCGTGATAGAAAGCCTAAAGTTGTTTTGCCTACTCAGCTGATAAATGGCATGCTAATGTATTTTCACGAGTCACCGGCTGGAGGCCACCTAGGAATATTCAAAACTCGACAGAAAATAAGGCAGTCTTTTGTTTGGAAGGGTCACGATAAGGATGTGAGAAAGTTCGTGCTGGGGTGTCATGATTGTAAAGTGAGTAAGCCTACCGTCAGTGGTAAGGTTGGTAAGTTAGCTTCCGAATCTGCGTCCAGGCCCATGGAACGCTTGTATGTGGACTTCGTTGGGCCCCTGCCGAGGTCTAAACTAGGTAATCGTTTTGCCTTTGTTTGTGTTGATGGTTTCTCTCGCTTTTCGTGGATTTTTCCCACTAGAAATTGTGACTCTGCTACTGTCATAAGATGTTTAAAGTATGTTTTCTCTTCCTTTGGTCCTAGTCAATACCTGGTGTCAGATAATGCCAAGGCTTTTGTTTCTCATCAGTTTAGGAAATTTTGTTTTGATTATTCTATTTCCCATGTCACCACGACACCTTATTACCCCAACCCTAGTTTGGCAGAGAGAGTTAACCGAAATTTGAGAGCTGCGCTTATCGCATATCATCGTGACAATCATGCCAAGTGGGATTCGTCATTACATTGGTTACCCTACGCCTTCAATACTGCTGAGCATGAATCCCATGGGAAAACGCCGTTTTCACTTATGTATGCGTTCGTCCCAAATTCCCCTCTAACGAATCTGTGGTCACTTCATGATCTGCTTCCTGATCAACCCTCTCCTGATCGTGTCAGAGAAATCTGGAAGGAGGCCAAAGCTGCTATAAAGATCTCGCATGATAAGCTGGCTAAGAGATATAATTTGGGCCGAAAACAGGGTGGATATTCTGTCGGAGATTTTGTGTATGCAAAAAACTTCTGGGCTAAGGCCCCAGGTCGTCAGGTATCAGGTAAACTACAGCCAAAATTTGAGGGCCCCTATGAGATTCTGTCCTTTCCTTCTGAAGTAACAGTGTTATTAGAGGATCTGTCTAGGAAACGTGTTTTTAGGACTCATATATCGAATTGTAAACCTGCTAGTGAACGAGAAACTCGAGATGTGTAAAAGGTGAAATTATGATGTTCTATTTCCTGTGAATGCAATTATATGAAGTTCAGGGCAATGGGAGATGGTCTAGTTGTTCCGCTGAAGTCAAATCTCTTATGTCATCTTTTGTAATCCTCAAGAAAGGCTGTGATCTGCTTCTGTTAGCTGAGTTTTGTTCATCGTATTCGTGGTTGATATTTTTGAGTAAATGTTTTGGATAATTTAGTGATAATTTTGTTAGGTTGGTAGTGAAATTTTGATTTTATGTGAAAATAAGGTGTGATGCTTCAAAGTGATGCTCATTTCGGTGTGTTGTTCAGCTGCTGACGTGAGGGCTTTAGAAATTGTATCAGTGATCTGGAAAATCTTCGAATTGCAATCTCTTGTCGGTTGAAAATGTATCTGGTTAGGTTAGTCAGTAGGTTACTTGTAATCTGCGGTATATACTGTTAGACTGCTGACTTGCTGGTATTGTCACAACGTTCATGTGATTGTAGTTGGAATCATAGTTCATGTATCCCCGTATACTTGGGTGTGAAAAAGAAAAATTAAGTTCGATTAGCATCAGCTTCGAGCTGGTAGCCAGGCTATAACGTTAGTCAGTTGTTCTATGCATCGTGATAGTGTTGCACTGGAGATGTCGTGCCTGTTCTGGAGAAATTTGAGGTATCTATTAGTTGGTGAGCTAACTCTCGTTCTGTGTAAGGTGCATTTTCCTTGGGGACTATAACCACCCCGTGCATTTTAAAAATTTATCATTTTGTCACCTCAGTGATCTTGTAATTCTGTGTGTGGAACATGATGGGGTGTGTGGGAGATGTTGAAAGTGGAGAACATGTGAATTTGGGGACAGTAACCGCCCCGTGCTTTTTGAAAATTTATCATACCATCAAATCTGTGATCCTGTAATTCTGTCTTTCGAGCATGCTGTGGCATGCCGAGGACCGCTGAGTTGGAGAATCTGAAGTTTTGAGGACATTAATCGCCTTGTGATTGTAGAAATGTGTCACATGACACCTATGGGTGTTCGTTGTAGTAAAGTAGATCTGTGTATGGGACCATGGAAGTGGTTTGTTGTCTGTGTGGGAGTAAAATTTGTAAGTAATTTGTGTTTTTTTTTAATGGTGGAGCCACGTTCGTTTAGGTATGTCTTGAAAATTGGTTGGTACCAACTTGAGTTTGTGTCTAATTCTGCTGAGCTATGTGCTTTGGGAGTAGAATTAGTGTAGCCTCCGCACCGGTGTCGTAGTTGTTGTTGGTTTGATATTGGTTAGGTTCCGTGCCTAGAAGATGGCATCTTAATTTTGAGAAGATGTTTTAATTTTGAACATGTGGTGTAACGTTTTGCGAGTTGGTTCTCAGGATAGGTGTGATCACCTTAGTGTCCTGAGTTCGGTTGGTCATCCTACAGGAACTCTTGGGGAGTTGTAGACTGTTAGGGTGCGTTGGCGAGTAGCGATGAAGTTATTTGGTGAAATTTGGTTACGTGCTGGTATGTAAATTCGTTGGATCATTGTGTCTATTGCTTAACGTGGTTTCCCCATTTGGTTATTGTTCTCGTGGAAGGTAGTTGCTGTTTTCTGTCGTTCGTCGGATGGCCACCGTGGACGGTTAGGGGCAGCGACTGGTGAAATGAGACAGTGACTTTGGTATTCATTATGTTTTAATATGTGTCACATACCTGAGACGATCCATATGGTTTGATTATGGTATGTTGTGTTTGTTTTAAAATGTTTTGGTGCTTCCTAAATGTGTTCTGTTTTCCTACGGTATTGCGTGAGGCCATCAACGTAAATGTAAATTCATTTTTGAGTATGTTGAACTGTTTTGGAAGGGTACCAGTGAGTTCCCCCTTGCATTATTTCTATTTTGATGGTGTTGCCCATAAAATTTCAGGGAATTTCGGTGGGAAAATTCTGAAATTTTGTAAATATTATGGTTTCTGGATGTTTTAGTCAAAAATTGGTTGATATAAGTTGATTTGGTTATTCTTGCTAAGTATTGTAGTGAACTTTCAATTAAGCTTGTTAACGTCAGTCATATCGTATAGTTGGTTGCCCCTTTCGGTGATTTTCATACTTCAGTGAACTTTAACTATGCCCTTGAACCCCTGTCGTGGCGCAGGACCTTGTTCGTGGCCTCAAGCATCCCGTGTGTGACTTGATAGACTCTTAAGTGAACTTCGATGGCACACTAATGCTTCGTGTGATTTTTTTATCCTTCCTGGGATAACTTAAGTTGTTTAGGGCTGGTTGACTGGCCTGGAACGCTTGTTCCCTTTAAGGGAACTGTATTTGGACCATACGCTGCTGTTCTGATGTGTGTTTCAGTGGTCACTATGTGGGACGTGTACTACCAATCTGGGCCCAGTTTGGAGGTACCATCTAGGTCCCATGGCATCATTCTACCCGAGGAGATCTACTTCAAGGTCTGCTGGCGGAGATTGGAGTAGCCTCTTCAGCTGCCAAGAGACCGGCTGGACACCATCACCCTGTTTGTCATCTCCCCGTCGTCTTCCTTTGGAGGAGGAGGATGTACCGATTTTGCAAATCAGTACATGTTCATCTTTATCTTCGAGACGCAGTAAGAACTCCAGGTCTGACCGGATTATCATGGGAGCATACACCAAGCCTCTTCTGGGAATTCATTTCGCCTCTCTGGCGCCTGACTGTTGGTGAAATGGGTTCGCCAAGCCCTTTTCTGCCAGGATTTGTACCCTTTGTGTGTCCTGTCACTTAAAGTATTATCGCTGATGGAAACTTGTCGAGGGAGATAAATCAAGCTTTGTATCTGTGAACATTGGAAATGTGAACACTTCCTGTCAGCTACATTTGGCCAAGGTCTTGTTCTCAGAAAATCTTGCAAGAACATTGTGTAACGCCTCAACTCCTGGGAAGTTTCTACGCACTAACTGTGTGGGGTGATATTCAATGGTACCAACTCAAACCTTGGACTCTGGCCTTGTTTTGGCCCATTGCGCCACTAGTCGCATTTGGTATTACTGGAGTAGTGTGGTGGGGGTACATTGGAATACAGGGTTGTGGCGTGTGACTCCAGAGACAGTGTGTGGAGGACCTTGCCGACATAAAGACTCTTAAGCAATTGCCTCCGGGGAAACTCATAGTGCAGTTTCCTCGGAGGGCTGGAAGACACCAGGTGGTACTATCATAACTTAATTCTAAGGGGCAACTAAAAAAAGGTTGAATACAAACTTTGACTGCAAAATTTTGGTAATGTGATTCTAAGGCCATGTGTCGGTGGACCATAATATGAACTAGATACAGACTTTGACGTTTTATTTAGTATATCAGTATGTAATATTTTGGAATTTCATTTAGTATATCAGTATGTAATATTTTGGAAGGTCTTGTATAATTTGGTGATACGGTTATATGTAGGTTACTGCAGGGTGGGTTACTTATTGCCCTATTTCCCGTTAGCTGGATGGGAACCACGTGGATTTAATTTTGGTCAGATAGGCTTCAAAGGACAGTCAGTGCTGGACTCTGAAGCTTCTCGAACGCTTTCGTTCGCTAAGGAACGCGTTTGTTGCTTTATGCAATTTGTTTGCGAAATGGCACCGGGCCTGAATTTCATGTTGTTATATTTCCTTTTATCCTTGTGGATGATATTACCCTCTGTTCAGTAATTCAATTAATCGTATGATGGGGAAATGAAATTTTGCCAACTGGGCAATGACTGACTTTATTTTATTCACAATATTACCCGGAACTTGATTCTGCATTACCTTTTAAATATTAGCCTAAGCGGTTACGGGTTTTAGTTGTAATTTAATTGTAATTTAATTGTATCATTTCTAGATTTTTATTATACTTTGACATTTGGATGTTGTTTTTTATTTAATGATGGCAGTCAGTAGGAAGATTGTTTCTGTTCCCTTCACCATGTGTGGCAAGATTAAAATTGTCGGCCTTTCTGAGTACGTCCAGCCTTCCATTCAACAAGCTGGTCTTGACATTAGCTTCGTCCCGCCTGATCTCTTATCCTAAATTAAATCAGGGTGTTCTTGAATACCACGAAAATTGGAACATTCACTCCTAGTTTTTTTTGCCGTGAACTCAGCTGACCTAGCGAGTAATTAAATTAGGCCTTTCCTGTGTGTTATAAATTATTAATTTTTGGTATGGTAATATCATGTTGATGAATTATATTTTGATATGCTAATATTATTATTATTATCATTTTGGTTATCTAAAGGGTAAGGGGGGAACGAGAGCCATCACACAAGAATCACTTAGTGGACTTCTAGTAGTTCCCTTTATCACCGTAAAAAGAATCCAGGGTGATATCGGAAACAGTTTCGGAGATATTGAATGCTGGTGTAATATTTCGCACAGCCGCCATGTTGGATTGGTGACGTAACAAAATTTGAAGGGCACGGTCGGGGTCGCCCGGAATAGTGCTATGAACTTACCGAGTTTCATTGAAATCGCTCCAGCCGTTTAGAATTTATTTGGGACACACACACACACACGGACAAAAGGTGATCTCATAAGCCTATTTTTTTCAAAATTGAAAATAGGCTAAAAATACCATGAAAACATACCCAGCCTTAACCTGTAACAATTTCAAGTGTCTAGGTTCAGTGGTTTTAGAGAAACTATTTTTTTATGTAGCACATTTTATTATTGTAAGCATTGGGCATTCCGTATCCTCTTATTATTTCTAATATCCATTCTGATTGGGGAGAAGTTCAAAACCACGTCATCGCAATGTTGCCTCAGGAGGCTGAGTGTACCCTCGCCAGCTCTCAGAGCAGAAATGAATTTGTTGGAGAGCCAGGAATCTACCCCGAAACCTCAGGTATGGTAAACAATGATGCAAACCACTAATCCAGGAGGCAGTACGGAACGAGTATTGTAGAGTCATCTCGTGTTTAGTATGTGAAAGCTCATAATTATATATTTTCCCTCAGGCGCGTGAAAGGCATCCCCTTTCCATCCCCTAGTACGTAACCATATCCTCTCTACTAAGAGGAAACTATATTTTAAACTTCTGTAGATTACGTTCTTATGTCAGACGAAATGCATACGTGTTTGGCTTTGAATGAGCTTTACTGTAGGGATATTTTTACGGTTCAAATGCAATGGTGAAAAATCTACCTGATTTTTCCTCTTTGTATTTATTTCAATTCGTTATACTCTATAAGGATCGTATGATAATGTAGTGGAGAGAGTTGTTGGCTGCCATCCTTGAGGTCTCGAATTTTAATCCAGGCTCTGTGAGGTCTGGTACGGATCTCCCAACCTCGTGTAATCAAATCGCAGCCTTCCGGCTACTATGGCAGGAGAAGCAAAATGGATTTAGCCACCCTTCCGATCAATAACTCTGGAATAAGATGTCTTTTTTCTGTCCCCTTGTCATATCCAAGGACTAAGATCGAGACACACACGATCGTTGTGGGCATGACTCTCATATTTTCTTTATTATATTTATTATTATGCATTCATTCATTCATTCATTCATTCATTCATTCATTCATTCATTTAGTATTGGTCATCTGTTGACCGCGTCGTTCTAACTGTCTGATTCTTCGGGCTTTGATATGTGCCCAGTATGCCCACATTCGTTCACGGTGGGTTTCCTTCCTTTTCGGAGTCCAAATCTTTCCCTTTTTCAGCCTTGGTTTTTCTTGGAAACCTTAGTATACTTGAAGTTTTCTCTTCAGTGGGATGTGCTCCTCAATGTCAGTTGATGTAATCTCCACTTCATTTATATCTCTATCCAGTTTAATGAACCAGGCCCATTTTGTTTTCCTCTCCTGAAAGTAAGTACTGATGCGATTGGTTTGTCGCTCTGGACTCATTCACATTACATGTTCATAAACGTAATTCCTTCTCTTCTGGATGTCGGTTATATTATTAAATATATTATTATTATTATTATTACTATTATTATTATCACTATTATTAATTCATTTATTTGTTATTACAATTAGTATTTTAGTTTCTGATTTATATATGGACAATGCTTGACATTCCTTATATTATTTTTTCACACTCTGTCTTCACCCTCTGCTAATAAATATCTTTATTCTTTCTCCTTTCCATTCCCTCTTCTCCTGCTTCTGTTCTTCTATGCTGGACGTTTTAGTTTTTCGCCGGCTCCTTCCAATGTCCAGAATAGCTCTGAAATACTCGACGAGTTGTCTAGATTAATCCTTGCCAATTTAGTCTTCTTCAGTAGTCTAACCACCATCTTACCCAGGTCCACTCTCAGGTCCCGAAACAATTTCAACTCTGTCTTCTCCTTCCTGAAGACTTCTGAAATTCTCTCCACCAATCTGTTACTATCCATCCTCAGTACATGTGCATAGAACTTAGATAATATTTTCTTCTCATCAGATCAATCCATTTATTATGTCTTCTGATGCACTTTTTTTTTGACCTGAGTCTTGTCTTTCTAGAGAGCTTTTTGTAAGCATTTTTCTTCCTAAAAGGATGGTATATTGGTTTTCACGGCCAGTGAATTTAAAATCAGCATTCTTTCTAGGTTTATGCCGTGTCTTGTGCGGGGGTTTTGCCTAGGAACCCCAAGCTAGCTCATCAGTGGGCTCTTGGTGTCCGTGCTCGGACCCCTACAGGAGCAGTGACCTGTGCACTACCTCCCTTCTTATGAAGCGCACCTGCGCTTCTTCACTGCGAGAGCTATAAGCTTTCACCTCTCTATAAAGCATTCCAATAAGATGGTATATTGGCTTTCACGGCCTGTGAATTAAAACTCAGCAATTTTTCTGGGTTTATGCCGTGTGTTGTGTGTGGTTTCGCTTAGGAGCACCAAGCTGGACACGGACACCTAAAGCCCGCGTATGAGCCAGCTGGGTGTTCCTAGGCGAACCCCCACACAAAGCATGTTATAAACCCAGAAAAAAATATTTCTGATGTTTTGGAGTTTATTTTTACCAACCATTGCTATTATTATTATTCTTTCTTCGAATTCGGCCTACTGTGGACCAAGGGAAACAATTGATTTGCTGGACAGTTCATTTTTCTTCACCAAGAATTTATTCATACTTTCGCTGTGGTTCCTCCTCCTTTCTTCTAAACAGGTGTTCTTGGTCGTTCTAATAGTTATTGCCTTGAACCCCTTGACGTTATCAATTTTAGCTCGAAACACATCCCTATTCCAGGTGTCTTTTGGACGTACGCCAACTTCCTCAATGTTTTTTCTCGTTTCTTCTACCCACATTGTAGAGGGTAGTCAGTCGCCTTTAGCTTGGTTATGTAATTAAAGATTCTTTTTTTTATTCAATGTTCATCCATTCTCATGAAGTGCCCATAAAACTTCAGTCTCCTCTTACGCATGGTGTCCGTGATCTTCTCTGCCTATCCACAGTATTATTATTATAGCCTAATTATTATTATTACTTTGTATGTTATTTTTGCTATTATTATTCTAACAACGTTATGCCCTACTAAAGAGCGCGATTGAAACTATCTGACAGATGAATAGGTGAATCTGTTTTCTTCTATTCATTCTCACACTATGATTTCTTTTCTTCCCTTTTCTGTCCATGCAGTGGTGGCTCTCATCCGGATGTTTGCAGCAAATTGATGTTTGTTCACCAACGTTCTGTTCCAAAAAGTCCATCCGTTACGTTATTTTTTAAAGGTCATTTTTAATTTCGATTATCCAGTTGTTCTTGACTTGTAGTGACGAGGCATAATTGAATACCCTTTTAGTAAGACTTTCGTTGTCCATTCCTTGAACATGTCCATAAAATTCCAATCGCCTTTTGCCAATATTTTCTCGGAATGTGCGTATAACGCACGGTATCTCCTTATCATCCACACTCCCTCTGTGTACACTGGGCCAGAGATTTTCTCTAAGGACTTACCTTCCTTGTTATTCAAAATTTTTGTTAGTCAAATACTGTTATTATCATTAATAATAATTTGATTATTATTTGTATAAAATATTTTGCTAATGAGAACTAGAACATCTGGTCAACCCTGTATAACAATAACCTCCTTTTGTATTTTAACACAAAATGTATATTTTTTGTGGATGTTAGCTAAAACAATCCTTGCAACGCAGAGCACCGAGTTTTACCCGAGTGGATTCTTCCATCTGATTGAACGATACAAGTGTCTCAATGTCGGTGGCGACTATGTCGAAAAAATAGTGCAAGGTGTAATTGTTCATGCTGTCATTTTGTATGTCAGTTTGGCAATAATGGGTTTCTGGAGGAGAAAAAAAACGAAACATATTTTCGGAATTCCCTTCCTATTTAAAATGGCAATACTGATACAGAACAAAGCTCACCCATCAGGTCGTGTAATGTACGTTGGCCATTTTAACGGAGTGGCATATCTGCAAGGGACGTAGGTGACCTGATAAAAGAAGGTTGTAGTTGTAAATTCATTTTAGGGTCTTGGGACATCTTAGTCATTATCCCCGTTTAGTTGGGTGTATGTTGAATTTGTCTGATAACCTGTATTTATGTGCTGACTGTAGTAGTGTGTGTAACTGTTTTATGAAATGGGTTGCGGTAGATGCTCATGATTTGAAATAAAGTACTATCCCGTCATTTTCGTGGAGGAATTGCGGAAAGAACCGGCGATAAACAATACTCAGGATAGCCGCTGTCAGCGCCGGGATTTGAACCTACCATCTCTGAAATTGCTGCAGCTGCCTCAGTGGCCGTGATGAATGATTTAACGAGCACAGCTACGCTGCGGGACCAAAGCGGTGAATGGCATGAAATTTGCGTGCAACTAGTCTTTTATAATGCAGAATAGAGGCCCGCTTTAGGTCACATAAAATACAGCTACCACATGACACTCCCAATGAACTATTAATTTTTCAGCAGTGGATGACAGAATCAATTTACCTACTCCTGGTTCTTACTTAGGTTGGTTCGTCAGTTTAGGGGCTGTGACAACGTGGTCATGTAGCCCCGTGAACTTTGGGTGTGTGTAGAATCTGTCTGATAACCGGTGTTAATTGTGATGGCTGTATTAGTAGGTCTATGTGTATCTGTTTTAATTCAAGTAAGGACTGCAGACATTTAATTTTTTCAAGTAGTTCCCACTTTTGCCACCAAACGCCACTGCCAACGACCAACCAGTTCAGAACTTAGTTACCAGATGCCACCGCAGTCGGCTCCTGACGACGAACGTAGTAATCTAAGAACGTTAGTTAAATGTTTAACCGATATATAATTTAGCTTCACACAGGTGTAATTAGTGGAATATTCTTTAACATGCCATAAATCTATGACATGGGACCGCCGGCTCCACTTCCCCTCCGAGGGAAGGCATACTGAGGGATTATTAACGTTCTTAAAAATCCGACGACTTCGGCTGGGTTTGAGCCCGTGATCTTGGGCATAGAAGCTTAGCATGCTACCAACTACGCCACCGAAGCCGCCGGGTTCTTACTTAGATGTTCATGTTTAAAAACCCGGAACACAAGCAGTAAATTGTAGCATCTGTTGTTGAAAGATAATCGGTTAGTAAAGCAGGTAGTGACAGGAATCCCACCATCTCTCTCGCCTGCTGTCACACCCACCACTCCAATCCAGTTACAAATTGCTTCTTAGGCAACACACACCTTGAGAGAATGGATCCTATGGTGTGTTGCAAACTTCAAAACAAGATGTTAAAATGTTCTCGGGAATGCATGGATGGTTGTCTTCATCACACAGAATTTGAAAACTTACAGTCCTGGAAGATTTGCGACAAAATCAGTGTTTAAATTTGCACTATTTGCTCAGAACAGCACGGAAATTCATTCAACTAAATATTGTATCCCGATGGCTTCTATGGTGATAATACATTTTGTATTTCCATTTGTTTATTATTATTGCAACAAACGCATTTTTGATAACTGACCCTGTATATTACTGTAGAAAGTCATTTCTAAAGATTTCGCCTGAATCAGGGATGACTGATTTCTTTTGTCCACTGAGCTTATCTTCAGAAAAACGTAAGAAAAAGCTCCTGATAAACCTTCCGTGATATAGGCTACCCTGTAGGTCAGTTTAATAATAATAATAATAATAATATCGTATGGCCTCGGTTGCCGGGTGAAAGCTTTGTTATTTGACACCCAAGGGGTAGCTTGCATGTCGAATTTCGTTGTTCCTTGAAGCACTATAAAGTCAAGGAGGTTAGATATCTAAGCTCCTTGAACACTATAGCGTTTTCTAGTAGAGAAATGAGGAACTTTGTGTTGGCGGAAACTCCCAAGATTAATGTTGCCATTATGAACACAGCCTACTGAATTCAAATAGGTTCTTTGACATGCCAACATCGTATGACATGGTGTCGTAATTTTTTCCGCCTTTCAAAAAATCACTTACCACGGCCATGAGCGAACCTGCAAGCTTGGGGTTAGTAGACCGACACGTTAACCACTCACCCACCGTGGCAAGCTTGTATGTCAGTGGCATCCGATAACAAGGTTGCATTATTACACAATGGCTAGTTCTTTTCAATAAAAACATGATCATACCGTAATAATAATCTGTTAGTAATAGAAAGCAATGCGTTCCCTCTTAACTGTATAGGAATTCATAGGGTTTGCTAATTAATAATTCAGGAAATATTTCAGTGCTGTGAATTGTTTGGGAACGCGAAGGGTGCCAACAGTAAGTTATAGAAGTGCTCACCGTGTGGTCGTTGATTGCAACAAGGAGTGAGAGGGGTGAACGAAGATATCTGAGATGCTCCGTCTAATGCCGATACCATTGTCTCACCGGGTGAGTTAGCCGTGGTCGTTATGGCATGACTGCTGGCAGTCGCTCACATCCGGGAGGCGAGGAGGTTCGAATCCCCCCACCGGCTACCTTGAAGATGGTCTTCTTTGGTTTCCCATCTTCCTTCCAGGTAAATGCCGGGGTTGGTCCCTAACTATAGGCCACAGCCGCTACCTTCCAACTCCTTGTCCTTACATTCAAACTTTTCTCCCCCCAGACAACACTCCACACGCGATGGTACGTGTAGCTCACCCATTGGGTGTCCGCCTCGAAGCAGCTACAAAAAAAAAAAACTGGCGAGCCGAACATGTCCTCGGACACTCCCGGCACTAAAAGCCATACGCTAAAAAAAAAATTGTCTCGCAATGTTATTTGAGCGTGAGTGCGACACGATTCTTTCTCGCCTTCGTGGAGAGCTTACGCTGATTTTTCTCGTGGAGTTTCTCAAATAACTTATAATCAATTTTATCCTAATAATGGGTGCGGTACGTATCTCCACACTGCAAATAGTTTATATACCACGCCACTTGGCAGGTATGTCGGTAGCACTATGTTTGATAATTCTAAAAGAGGAAACACCAAAAATGTCCCTTAGGATCCAAGATGGCGGCTATTTTTGAACAAGCGTTAAAAACACACGAAAATAAATAAATTTGTTAAATGTATGGCGCGTTGTATTGTTTTCGACTAATTCCGACCTCCTGAACACAATTGAAATATTTATTTGAACGCCTGAGGGTATATAAGTACGTTTCGGGACAAAAAAAATATACCGTTATTTTTGAACAAACTTTAAGAAATTTGAAAAATAAGGAACTGCCAACATTAGGCAGGTGTTGTACAGGGAGCGGCAAAAAGATCTGACGGTTTTTAAATCACAACAACACAAACATTTTAAATGATAAAAACTCTTTTATTACTTATAACAGCAAGGTGTACATGTCAATTAATGGAAAACATGAAAGAACAATAGATTTTTACTTTTAAGATTTGAAGATAACGTCTTTCAAATGATGCCCATCTTTTGCCATGCATTCTTCCAGTCTCGCACTGAAGCTGTCAAACGTCTTCTCTTGCGTCTTGCATAGTCATTAGGCTTCAACTGCTGGACAATAACCATTTTATACGGATAGAAATGCAAATCGAAACGCAATATTCGTCTCACTGTTCGATCAGACATTTGCAAAGCAGCAGCTTGTTTACGAGCCGGCCGCCGTGGACTGGTTTCCACAGCTTGTCTCACTCGCTCAACATTTTCTGGTGTCCTGGCTGACCTTGGACGGCCTGTCGACGTACGTTTTAAGGCTGAACCTGTAGCTCTAAAATTACTCACCCATAACAAAATTGTGTTACGAGATGGAACGCGTCCTCTTCGACCCACATTAAAGCGTTGACGGAACTGACGCTGAGTAACGACACAAGACTCACCACTTTTAAAAAATGCCTCGACAACAAACGCACGTTGTTCACCTGTCCACAGCTCCATGGCTACTGAAATGGCATCACGTAGGCTCATCATCGCGCCAATCCCCACTACCCCCCACCACTAACTCGCTCAGCCGTACAACGACATAAACCGTCAGATCTTTTTGCCGCATGCCAAATGATGGGCATCATTTGAAAGACGTTATCTTCAAATATTAAAAGTTAAAATCTATTGTTCTTTCATGTTTTCTATTAATTGACATGTACACCTTGCTGTTATAAGTAATAAAAGAGTTTGAATAATTTAAAATGTTTGTGTTGTTGTGATTTAAAAACCATCAGATCATTTTGCCGCTCCCAATTTTTGACTAATTTCGACATCTAAAACACAACTGAAATATTTATTTGAACTTCTGATGACATAGAAGTACGTTCTGGGATCAAGAGTGCCGTTATTATTTTTTAACAAACGTTAAGAAATTTGAAATATAAGAAATGGACAAAATAGAGTACAGGTATGTGTTGTATTGTTTTTGACTAATTTCCACATTCCAAACACAACTACAATATTTTTTTGAACTTTCGAGACCAATACAAATTAGTTAAGGGGGGGGGGGGGGGAATTTTAACGAAAAAACAACCTTTGTCCTTGGTACTTTTTTTTGCAAATTCTCTTTGGTGCTCTCTTGCGAAGTGAGCGTTTTTTTTCTTTTTAAGGCATTTAACATAAATGTTGTCCACGTTACATTTAAAAGATAAATATTTTACACTTATGTGTATGTCACATAATAAAAATACACTGTTGTTAAGTAATAGACTACTACTAATACTGTTTTGGTTTTATTGATCACAAAATATTACCTACAATGCAGTGGCCTCATCACTGGAAAAAATGAAAAGATAAATGTTTTCTCAGTTATAGGTTACTTACATGATTTAAAAGGGTGTCTCTTTGAGTTTGACTTTCATTTTAAGTGGCATTGTGGCATTTCCCTCGGCAATTTTTGCACATCATTGTACATGGAACATCGTTTCCAAAGCAACTACATGCTTTCGTTGAGCAGTTTTTTTGGCATCCACACTTGAGCAGTACTTCCCTTAAGGCTGTCCAAATCGGAGGCTGTGTTGTCCATCTAGGAGACCACGTGTCTTCCCAGCCCTTAATAAAACGCAAACGCAGTGTTAAAGTTTTTACCGGCAATACTCAGCAGACATACATACACTTTTGATTGAACTTACCTGGGGTGATGGTAGAATAGGTTCGATTTTGAGGGCCTGTCCCCAAACATGGCCGGCTTGGAATGTAGACCGTAGTTCATGTTGCAACAGGGCGTCTGTTGTCGGTGGAAGACTTTCTTTTGATTTGTTCTTGGTTGTTAGAAGAATTTTCCTGGCCTCGTCGATTGAATTTCAGGATCTCTGGTGTACAAAATAACCACATATTTATCCAAAGTATGAAAGACGTCATCAGGGAGATCAGGGAGTGGAGCAGATATTCTTCGGAAAGCACTTGTTGCTTCTTCAAAGACTAGCCACGTTTTCCATGCGCTTTTTTAGACTTGGTTGCAAAAGAAGACGTTGTGTCACACCCACTAAAGGCGTGGAAACCTCTTAAGGCTGCGCATTTTTCTTCACCCAACGATTCGGCAATGTCATGAACGGCTAAGTATCGTCGGTTCTTTGACGCTGCAAAATAAATCCACAATTCTTCCAATCCAGCTTGCCTGAATACAGACATGAATGAAATAGACAGCACAAGAACGTCCGTATCGCAGGAATAAATCACCACTTTTCGTGCTACATGATCAGCCATATCTCGAACATGAAGTATCATTCTTGCATCGGCCTCTTCTAGTGCTTCACAGTCTAAGCCATCGATATTGTTCTGCTTGAATCTGACTAAGGGCCGGTTTCACCAGCTCCGCTTAACGAACTAAGGGTGGTTTAAACTATCCTCAAGGATGTGGCCCGTTGCACCAGACCACAAGCAATGGCTTAAACTAGGCTTAGATTGAGCGGCCGTGCTCGGTGGTTTAAGACTTAAGGATGGTTTAATCCGTTCACTCATACGCCAAAATGGCGGCCGGCCCCATTGTGTCTGATCCATATCTCAGTAGGTTGGAGGTGTTATTATATAATGTAGTGAACGAAATAATAAAAAAAATATATTATTAAATGGTTTATAATGACGGCACAATACTCTGAAGAGATATTTTCTTCCGTGTGCTCATTTGCTAAGCATTAGTATCTATAACTGTTGATAAAGGCGTGACGTATATCGTCATCTGTGGTTTGAGTGGATTGCATTACAGACTCCCGCCCGTAGTGCCGGGGTTCGATTACCAGCAGGGAAGAATATTTTTGCTTGACTTTTATTGTTTTTATTGTTTTATAATTACTCAGTCGTTATAATATAAAGCATACATAGTGTGGATTTTGCGATGCAAATTTAATATATACGTATAACATTCTTTCAACGCGTTGCCACAGGGATTTCCTTCACGTTCCTAATAAAATCGCGGTAGCTTGTACTACAGATATCATAGCTTTTGACAACGTAAAATGAAATACTCTTCTTTATATTGGCAGTAACGCAATGTACATTTTTGGTTGTTAAACTAAATATTAGCCCAGGGACGGATGTAGAAATCCTTAGCCAATGACGAACTAGCCTATTGTGGATGCTTGCAATACAACATGCTGTGTCATTCGTATACATACTGTATATATATATATATCATTAGAAAATACGCACTATATGTGCTTAATGCTATAATATATGCGTATTTATAAACAAGCGATATAATGAAAACCAAGTAAGAAAACATAACCTTCGCAAGATGCGACCACCTCAATGTGGGGTGTAGTCAATAACATGTTCAGGAAGTAGGCTACCGTAATGATAAGGAAAATACACTGCATTATATTTCAACAACGGTTTTCCCAGCGTCTACTACAGGCCGGACGTTTGTTTTAGACGATTGCCCTTGACCTTGAAGCCTGCGGGTGAGCCTACACACACTCACTCTCTCACCCTATCGCTTCACACTTGTCACCACCGATCTGATGTAATGGAATTCCAGACTTAGCAGACAGTACAGTCCACGCCGAAGTATTGTGTGAGGCGGAAGTACAAGTTACATAGTTACGAACAGAACACCATTATATTTGCCAATGACTGTACTTCAGAAGTAGTGTGAAAGAGCGTTGTCAATCATCGGACCGCTTGAGGCAGCTGATAACAACACAGGTACTGTAGTAACTCGCCTCCAGGCTTCCATTAAGATTTTTCACTCGTCTAAAACAAACGTCCGGCCTGTACAGCTGATGCTCACGTCTCGCTAACACAGTAGGCAATTCTTTGGTAGTAATGTATTTTTGGTCGCCAACCCCAAAAGTAGAACAGCTGTAGTCGTGGAAAATTATTGCGACGGCTAGAAACAAATGATAACCGTGACCAACATAACAAACAAAATCAATCTCGGAGGATCAATACTGCCGAAATTATTTCATATTATATGTATGATGCGAATACAATAATAGCGTTCAAATAGCTCCCTAGATACTTAAGTTGCCATTCTTTCCTTATATTGCATATGATCGTTACGCAAGTAATTCAGCACGGCTGGGATTATGTTGGCATAACGGTAAGACTACGTATTCTTTGCTGCAGGGAGCATTACTCACGCAACGAAGATCTTTGACTCCCACCGTAAACTCAGTTCACCTAAGCGAAGTACGAGACGAGTTGGTGCAACACCCAGCCTTAAGCCGTCGTATTTAAGATCGCTTAACCGTAAACCACCCTTAGCAAAGCAGGGTTTAAGCAGACTCGTGGTGCAACCGGCCCTAAACTATGCGGACGTTCATGTGGGTAACTATGCATACCTCAATACTGTTATTTTCCAATGCAAGTGAGGCGATGAATCGAAAACGTTGCTCCTTGTTTGAAGAATTTTTTAAAAGTCTTGCCAATTTCGAGTCACATTTGCTTCTTCGCTGATTTTTCATCGTACACCTACTCCTCTGGCATCTCGCGCGGATTTTTTAAAGACTGTCACCTTTGTAATGGTCCCAGACGATGTCAAGTCGTTGCACCCCATTGTGGATGTAAATTTGTTAACAGTTTCCCTTAATTCTTTTGTGTAGTAGTCATTAAAAGTTTTCGCCGATTTTGGAGGGTTACCATGGACGAGTACAGCACCATCGTAGATGACACCATCACAATGCTTCGGTAATTCCGTCGTTTTCATCAGACCTTCAAGAATGTGCGTTAAGTCGCTTTTATCTTCATCGATGCGTAAATCTCCTTCGTAAGATAAAGACGGGGGGAAATTCTGGTTTTCATGTGCGCAGAATTTGTCGATGTCTAACTTCCTGTTCAGGCACGCGACGAAGAGGTTGGAGAAAAGCTCGACATTGGCTCTAAGTGATCTTATTTTTCCAGTTGCAGCTGTTGCCTTCGACTTTGAGACGGGAAAAATCCGACAGTTTTGCTTTTTAATCGGATCAAAAACAGACTTACTACCCTCCGAAAATCGTTCCCGCACAAATTCTTCGTATCTTCTCCGACCATCAAATTCGACACGGTCCAAACGGTCTTTTCCTTCAGGTACCACGATGCGACTGTCGATCACTATCAATTCATAATCGGTGTGTTGGAAAGGGTTCCCCATTCCTTCGAAACTTTTCTTCATTTTGCGTACGTTTTCTCGAAATTTAGCTTGGAATGCAGGATAATCTTCATGGTGCTTCATCTCGGTTTTCTGGGAAGAAGTTGCAGAGTTGACAAACTCATTCAGTAGCCTACAAACCTCTGGACCGGCGAGACACCAGCGTCTCAGGGCATTAGCATCTTCCGTCAAACCGATAGCTCCGCCATCACCCTTCACGACGGCGTTGTTCTGCTCGTGTGCCTGATCTACTCCAAGGGCCGAGAACAATCGACAAAAATTCCGGATGTCAAAATTCCCTTTACAAAACTCCTCGTAAACTTTTGGTGCTCTCGTGGCCAGTTCCTCAAGGTTTTTGAAGGTTAAAACAATTATTATAGTTGTGTTTGGAATGTCGAAATTAATCATAAACAGTGAGGCCAAAATGTTGTGAATTTCTTATATTTTTCACATTTTTTCACGTTGGTTCAAGAATAACGGTAATCTTTGCCCCAAAACGAACTTATATGGCCTCAGACGTTCTAATAAATATTTTGGTTGTGTTTGGGACGTCGAAATTAGTCGAAAACAATATAACACATGCAATATGTTGTCGATTCCTTATTTTTCAAATTTCTTCACGTTTGTTAAAATAATAACGGTATTTTGACCCGAAACGTACTTATATGCCTTCAGACGTTCAAATAAATATTTTAATTGTGTTTAGGATGCCAAAATTAGTCAAAAACAACACAACGCACCCCGCAATTACAAAATTTAGTAGTTTTTTTTCGTATATTTTTAACGTTTGTTCAAAAATGACTGCCATCTAGGATCCTAAGGGACATTTTCGGTGTTTCCTCTTCTAGAATCATCAAACACAGTATCACCAACAAATCTGACAAGCGACGTGGTATAGAAACTATTTTCAGTATCTTCTTAGAATGTAGGATGTACCGCACTCACAGGAGAATGTGATGTTCTATGGACTGCGACATTCGTAACGAATGAGTTATATCAATTTTAATGCCCATGTGGATACCATTTTCTCTGATCAGTGCGGCGGGAGAGTGCACTAGTCCAGGAGTATAAATAACTACAAAACAATCCTCACCTCCATGTGCATGCAGATGTCCCAACCATCAATAAATGAAGGCTTCGTTCTCGCCATCCACGCCTGGAAAGTGCCAAGATGTTAGTTGACAACGGTTTTACTATCTGAGAATGCCGAAGACATACATAGCAGACCTATGCTACGATGGAACAACTCTAAAACACCTGGGTTTGGCGTGTCTCGTAAGATATAGTCGCTGCTTAATCGAATAAGAACCAACACTGGCTGATGTGCTAATTCTCTGCACAAGTAGAAGAGAGAAACTTATCCAGCTTGTGATTGTTGCGCTGAAAACAGACTGTTCGACATACAGCTCATGAGTGTCCTCTGAGAGCTTTTCCTGGTGATCCAACGGAGTTCCTGGCTATGACGGAGAGATCTATTGACCTCATTCATGACCTGGATATCAGTTAGTAATTTACGCTAACTGTAATTATAATTTGTAATTAGAGATGTAGAAACCAGACAGGAGTTAATCGAGCCGAAAAACATGAGAGATGGTTGGTTCCTCAGTTTAGGGGCTGCGACAACGCGGTCATGTACCCCGTGTACTTTGGGTGTGTGTAGAATCTGTCTGATAACCGGTGTTAATTGTGATGGCTGTATTAGTGTGTGTTATCTGTTTTTAGGACATGAGAGAGAAGAGATATTCAGGAAGGTGTAAGGCAAGGCTGGAACTTATCACCCATACTTTTCAATCTATATATTGAACAAGCAATGAAGGAAATTGGAGAAAAAATCAAAGTAGGCTATTACTAAAGACTCAAGGAGAAATAGTTTCAACACTGAGATTTGCTGATGCGTCAACTTAACCGACACACCAGAGGATTTGAATGAGTTTTTAAATGGCATGGATACTGCATTGAGGAAAGAATTCATTATGAAAATTAATAAATTAATGTAAAACAAAAATATTGGAATGCAGCCGGAAGAAATCAGAAACCCCTGTGGACGTCGAATTGCCAGGTGAAAAGCTAAAGGAAGTAGTAGACTTCTGTTACTTAGGAAGCAAAATTACCAGTGAAGGACTAAGCAATGAGGATATAAAAATTTTGGTTAGCAAAGGCAAGGAAAGCAAGTTCTACAGAAATGGAATCTGTTGATATCAAATACAGAAATACAGATTTAGTTATTAGGAAGTCATTTTGAAAGCCTTTGTCTGGAGCGTGGCACTCTATGGACGTGAAACTTGGACTGTTGGAGCAGCAGAAAGGAGAAGAATTGAAGCTTTTGAAACGTGGTGTTACAGGAGAATGATGAAGATCAGATGGGAAGATAGGGTTACAAATGAAGAGGTATTAAGACTATTGGGAGAGGAGACATGTTTGTGGCGACTGATAATGAAGAGAAGAGATACGTTGGTACGGCACTTTCTAATACACCTAGGAATATCAAAGTTAATTATGGAAGGAAGGGTCAAAGATAGGAACTGTAGAGGTAGGCCAATGGTATAATATGCTGAACAGATTGCCTCAGATATAGGGTGTGGTATCTATTGTACAGGCCCCCAGGGGGCTGCACCCCCTGGAAGCCACCCTCCATCATCTATTAAAACCACCCCTAACTGGCAAATCTCATAAGTCCAGAACAGTATCTCTTACACAGCACGGGCGGCCGACCAGCTTGGAAGGCTTGCCAAACACTTGCATCACACTATAAACATCTACACTATAACTAACTGGGGCAGCTATGCCAATGGAATGCTGACAGTACAACAGCAAAACCTATAAAGAGGAAGGCCTTAAGGAGGACAGCCCTCTCTATTATCTGTCATACCGTGTGTCGCCGAAGGCTCTGCTGCAAGCTGCTATCACCAGGTGAGCATCAGTGAAGTGTTCAGAGATCCTATATTTTGTAACCTACCCCACAAACTTGTACACTTAAACTTATAACATTTATTACATTCCCCTAAAAAGGGACTTACAATTCCATATTCACTGACCAATAAATACTTGGTCAGTACACTACACTTGTCTTACTAATTACACGCCTCTTTACGTCCTAACGCCCTTCCTGTTTCCCGTCACGACGCACCGTGACAATAGTAGCCAATTAGTTGCTAGCTCAAGCTTCATTGTACTTCCCGCAGCGGCCCGACTGCCTAAGCAGCGAGCCGCCAACATAGCTGACGCACGCACGTCGGTTATATAACTCTCTCCAACCAGCTGAGAGGCTAGTACATTAACCTGTACACAGAGGTTCATCCCCTGAAATACACTTACGTCTTTATAAGAGCACCCCCTAGCATCCTAACACTAAACAACACTCTACACTGGTAAGCTTACCCAGCTACGGGAAGCTACCCCCTCCTAGGCATCACCTTATAAATTGGTACATTAACACATACGTTTTAGATCTAACTACCCCCAACTAAGGGATCTAAAACAGATTGGTGGACGCCGGGTACCACGCACAGTAGACAAAGGGCTCATACAACGAGTTCTCGTGGTCAAAACGGCCCGTACCGCATACAGCCAAGCGAAATAGTGATTTTTTTTTTCTTTCTCTGACAGACAGTAGGCATCATTTTTGCTTCACATTACCTACACAAGGGAAATTTTTGTCGAACCAACCCCCCAGCCCCCAGAAAGAATCAAAGATCTCGCACACATTTCTTCTCATACCCACCCTCAACTCAGAATGGCACCACATGTAGAGGCAACAGAGATTATAAGCCACAGAGCCAATAGGGGTACAACAATACTATTTACATTACTACTCACCCTCATGGTTAGCGGGATCCTCACAAGCGCCTTAAAACAAGCCCCAAGAGGGCCGAGAGTAAAAATTACCCCCGGCGTGCATTGGAAACACATACGGGGACAGACGGTTTATCAGGGCAATATACCCATCACTTATGACGTGCCGGTAAAACAAGAATACATACCGGTACCGTCGCCTACACTAGAGGATGGCCACAAATCCCAAATATACTCACTATGGGAGGCCATCGAGCAGACACTCAACATACACGGCGATATAGAACAACTCCAAGGGACATCCACCCCCATGCAGACTATGCGGGGGAGGGAAAGGAGAGAACTCACATTTATAGGGAACTTCCTACAATATTGCTGCGGCGTTGCTACAGAGGAAGATAGTAAAACGTTACGAATGACGCAGCAGCAAATCGCGAGCTACACAGAGAACTTAAGTAAAATGATCCACGCGAACCACAAGGACTTGACCGAGACCACACTCAAGTTAAACAATTGGACACACACAGTACACGACTCCATTAACACAATCGCCGAACAAATAAAAACACTTGCGAATGCGACCCGAGCAGGTAAAGAAGCGCAGGACACTATACTGGCTTCCACGGCCCAGATGGCTATGGGAAACGCCATAAGTATTTACAATGCCATCATGAGCATGCACAGACAGCAAGATTTAATGGCATGCAGACAACACAAAATACCGGAAAACACTATACACACAAGCACCCTGCGCGACGATTTAACTAGGCTCCAACACAAACTCGAAAATCACAATTACCAACTAGCCACTTCCATCGAACAAATAAGCTGGTATTACACGAAGCCAATATGCTAACAGACTACACATAAAAATCAACATACCTATAATCGAGGAAAACGCGCGGTGGAACCTATTTGAATACATTCCCATACCATACAAGTGGCTAGGGGGTACGTGCACATTGATACATGAACCGACGTTGCTGGCGGTGAATGGCCGCGACATTCGTGTATTAACAGGGAATGCGCTACATGACTGCATTACGCAGATAAATGCGCTCTGTTACATACCGCGGTTCCAAGAGGTGGCCACAATCCAGCCTGCTTGCGCCGTCAATCTTTACAACAACGCGCCAACAGACAAAATAATGGAATCCTGCGCATACAGATGCGACGAAGGATCGCAGACAGCCCTTATCACACAGATTGATATGGATAAGTTTGTCGTTACAAACCCTACGGCGGAGATGGGTATCCAATGCCCAGAAGGAAGGACAACCCTACTACACCCAAACACGGAGGCACCGCCAGGGGCTCTAGAGATACACCTCCCATGCGATTGCCAACTCATAGAGGGCGACATCATCCTGATACCACAGGCGTTTCCGTGTGACGCCAAAATGGTAAAGGAATTGGCCATTACACACACACTACCGGCGGCATGGACAAAACAAATACAATTACAACTACACGATTTTGAGCCCTTACAGACGAAGCCGTTGTGGTATGATAACATAACGGCGATACTTAATGCCAACTGGTCATCGGTCATTCCGACATTTAATGTAACGCAAACACCTTTTAAACATCACAGACAGCCCCTACAGATACCAGGACTTCACAAATCCTGGTACGACATAGACACAACAACAACTATCACTATAGCATGGAACGCCGGAATGACCATAGTTATTATTTACATGTTAGCCAAACAGATGGCAATGGCTAGAGACATCCGACGATTACACGCGCCTGGAGCGAATACATGAAATGAACACCCTCGCATACACACACGGTTAACATGCGAAAACCCTGATTGAAATAACTAACATGGGTGTCCCTCTCACACACTTACAAACACAAGGGCAGGAGTCTACCGTGGCCACAGGCCAGAAAGCGGTCAGACTACACGCCACTACAGCGCCAGGGCAAACACAGGCAATTAAACGGCCTTTACCGCTGGTTCAAAGGGCAATTTTGCCAGAATGGAAGCGGGCACCAGCATTTGTACCACAGGTGCGAATGCATAAGAGGGTATTGCCTTCAGGCCCTCAGGGTGCACAACACACACCCGCACACTCTGACCAGGCGCTAACACACAGTACACGGGGTATAAGAAAGATCTTATTACCTACCCCACGAGACCGGTCAGGCAAAAATACACACACCCCCGTAAACTCTACTAGGGTAGCGCAGAGCGCAATTAGTCCCTCGAACACAGGCACACTCAGACCAACAGCCAGGCGCTACGGTGAAAGTAGGCCCAGGCTTACTTTGCTACAAACTCCTCCGAAAAATAGCGAAGAAGCGCCTCAATGGGTTTCAGGGGCCTATGCCCTAGTAACAGGGCGAAAGTATTCACCTTTCCGAGCAAGGACGCTCGGACGGGGATAACGACTTTCACCAGGAGTACAAAATAAACCAATATCACTTGCACCACTATTATAGATACACGTAGGCTCGTTTACACGTGAGAAATACGATAATAGACACACAGAGACTCACAAACATAAAATGCACATTTTTTCATGTATATACAGTGGAACATGGCTAAATCAAAAGTGTATAATTCAAAATTCTTCTTGTTTTTTTTTTGGCCCCTAGCATTTTTTTAGGCCATCAATGGTTATTGATCATAGTTGGTCCACATTATAACTTGGACAATGCAAAGTTTTTAATATGCAAAGCCAAGCGGAAGCCAATCAATGGGACACGCGGCTTAGGTTCGCAGAGAGCTATTCCGAACACAGCTTAAGCAACAAATCACAGCATAGAGCTTAGACGGGTCTTTCTAGGTAGAAATGACTAAATGTTCTATGTTCCGGTCCCACAGTTTGATAGATTCTCTTGTGACGGGCGAGAGCCCTAATTGTAGCAAGAATTAAGAACCTCAAACTATTTTTCAAAAGTGGTAGATTTCCCTGAGACGTAACTAGATTACTGTCGTACTAACGTCACCAAATAGGTGAATAGTACACTCAGGTCCTACTTTTCATTTTTAAACATTTTTGCACTATTTACGACACAATCTTTACAGATTACCGCTGCCTGGCAACCCGCTTTGATAAGCATAAAGCATTGCGCAGACGGGATATAATATATTTTCTCTACTCTTTTCAAAGTGCTCTCTTAATTCGGAGCGTTGCATAACTTATTTTTTTCTTTTGCCTCTTTCACTAATCCCGAGAAAGGAAAGTTAGCCAAGTGGAACTGTAGGTATTTAATCCATAGGCATACGTGACACATTACACTGCCTATAGCATGACTTTTTCTCACCTCCATAACAACACGCAAGCTAAAACACAAACACCATAGGGTGAAAATCCCAGACTTTGGGAAAGCCTACATATATTTGGACGGCACACAGCCAATTCACATTGCCACATAACAAGTTAATACGCTAACACAACTGGCCCGGAGACACAGCCTAAAATGGCAACAGGAATAATTAGCCTGGTTAAAGACGGTCTCGAACCCGCAACTTCCTGAATACCAGGAATGTAAGGTCGGGTAGCTATCCAGTTGCAGGATAGGGAAGTAAGGGACAGGTACACTAACAGATATTCATACGCGGAAGACAATAAAATCACATCCGACACCTAGTCACCAAACACGCGACTAGCGGCCAGTGACACACAGGCATAACGACATTTGGTACCACTAATAGGGATATATTCGACCCACGCTACATTAACACAAAAACTTGGTGACACGAATGTATTCAGTGAAAGGTTCTTTTACATGGCGGAAAGCCATGATCACAACAAGAGAACGGGCAATCAAATTCACACACATACACGTGCTGGAAACATGAACAGAGCCAGACAAGTAACAAGTGAGTGCACACGCCATTGTAATTCAATACTGTCGCACTCAGCGATAACACACTCCGCGTGGGCGACCATTGCTGGCACAGACAGACTAGGAGCACTCCAGGCTGAACTGGGACATACACATTCATTCACGCCAAGTCCAGAACCCCATAACTTCCAAAATTACACTACGAGGAGAATTCAAAATGACCCAAACTTCTCTCGCCAAGGCGTATTCTCATCCGCGTGCCTTAAATACACGATGCGTGTGCCATAGTATACACGGTACAAAAAATCGTAACACCAGGACCTTGAAACAAGGCGGGTCCGCACTCATAACCACACAACACACTCGTGCCAAAAACTAACTAACCAATGGTATTTTTGGTAGGAAAAACACAATCCAAAGACATACAAGGAGCGATCAAAACCAACAGACAACGCAGACACGAAACACAGAGAATTACATGAAATTGCGGGTCCAAATGCCCAATAAAAATCGGACACCGTGGAAAACAACTATGCAGACTCCCAATTACACCGAAATTGGCCCATACAAGTACATAAACAGGTAATACCACATTTCCTCCGGCCAAACACCATGCAAAAATTTCGATTACACCAGACATAGGAAATAGATTTCCCAGACACAGGTATAGAAATTTCACAAGGCAAACGTCTTATGGAATAGTGTCTACACAACAGTGCTAGCAAAAATAGGACGAATTGACTCATTGGCCCGCCCGGAATCCCAAACAGTGACAACACTCACATACTGGCAAAAAGTCACGTTCCGACAGCCGACATACGCAATGTCAGAGACTTCATGAACACAAACAAATGAAAGCATAACATGACGAAAATACTGACTTGCAGATTCCGCCGCATTGCAACACTGCTGGCGACAGACACTATTGTTATATCGGAAGTGACCATGAAATCACAAACACAGACCAATTATAATGCCATACATTTTTCAGCACTGCTACAACAGTTGTGACGTTTAGCAATGTACAGACATAATAAACCGGGCTTATCTCAAGGGCCACAGGGACATATCTACAAAGATGTTGACAAGTTGCACGCGCCATCTGACACTCAGACAAGCGATACACGATAGGACTTAGCCGATAACAGGCCTCCCGCCCGCATGATGTAGCGGAACATAGTCCCATACACACGCGCTCACTAATCAGGGGCGAATACAGACAGGGGCTCTGAGGGAACAAGACCCCCCCCTAATAACTTCTTTTCTCGACTTTATTTCTAAAAAAACATTACAGGCGATCAGAACATGGCCAGGCACACTACGATCACTTGCACATTAACACTACAAATGGGAGACCAGATTAGGCCGTGACGTCACAGCGTCACCACACTTTACTATCCCAGGAAGCGGATAGAAAGCAGACATGGACCAAGGGAGGATGACAGGAGCATAGGTGGACAATCCCAGCGGGATTACCAATATACCACCCACAGGCTACCATTTCACTACCATACTCCCCTTCCATAACCTCCCCAATAACAACATTAACCAACACAGACATACAGACACGATAAAAACAGCTACACTACATGACAAAATTTACATCGGGGTTGATAGACTTCATGCGTTTAAAGAGAGGGCTTACTACGCCCTGGATCTCAATGCTAACACCTGAATATTAGGGGTGTGTCGGAAAAACGACAATTAAGCGTAATGCGCATCTCTAAGTCAGAGATGAGGCCAAATGTATATACTAACCATTTTTTAAATTAAATAATCCCGCATGAAAGGGACATAATATTATTTTACACTGACCTATACCTATCCTTACATGAGTGCGGGTACGCCTCATATCCAGACACATGCATGAAATATCCCGTCCATATACCAAGGGTTATTATTATTAAACCTGCATGACACTTTGTTAAAATTTTTGCAATCCCGGGAAATACCTACCCCCGTCCACTCATTGTAGAAGCATCCTGGTAGCATCACCGGCTTTAGGCCACCATTTACATGAAGCCCAAAGATGCGCAACCCCCTCCTACCTTGCTTAAAGCCTATTCAACGAATAATACCCCCGGATCCTAATAACAGGGAACCTAACGCCATAAACCCTACTAACGCCTCCAAGAAAGTTAACAGAGCATTATCGCTGGAAATCCGACGTAGCAACAGTAGACCTGAAGTAGTCTATGCACTTGGAAGTTTCTACAGCCCCGAAACACTTGAAAAATTTTACATTGTATACACAATAAATTATTTGCACAGTACACTTATATTTCTTACATAAAAAGGAATCTGATAACACGCTGATTGGTGATAACGACATAAGCAGAAGGCCAGAGGCACCACACTGGAGCAGAGCTGGGGAAGGTGATGATGACCCTTACCCCAGTTGGCTCAACAGCTAAATGACCCAGACCAATAACAGACGAACCACGTAAGGTTGAGGCATTCATGGCCTGGCACGGGCAAACTTCGGAATCCTAGGTGTGCCTAGCCTGCCCCTAGGACGAAGAGATGTTACACCCACTATGTGCCACGGTCGTCGAAGCCAAGACCTGCAGGGGAGACTTTCTGAGGATGGTGGGAGAAATAGCCAGCTCCACGCCGGACTCAGGAGTTGACCCTAGCGACGACCAAACTAGGACTAGACTTTTAGTTAAATATAAGTAAGTAGGGCTTCTAGAGCGAGAAGCAAGACTCCTATGCGCAGGAGCGAAGCATTATTGCTGCCAATATAGGCGAAGAGGAGCCGGACGCTACATTCCCGGAGGATATTATTGCTGCCAATATAGGCGAAGAGGAGCCGGACGCTACATTCCCGGAGGATATTATTGCTGCCAATAAGGGCGAAGATGATACTATGCCATTGGACGATGTCCAATGCCCACATAAATGGTGACGCAGCGGGCAGCCAAGGGCATTAAATGAGAAGCACGGCGAGCTCTCACAAGGGTCAAAGTGGGCAGACCCAACAACGACAACATATGCAAAGGCAACGGCAATGAGCAGGCAAATACAGCGGGCGAGGCGGTTTGCTTAGTGGCACCGTAAGCCGCCTGCGACTATATTAATACTAGTTAGTAATCATTAGCATAAGCGTCGACAACTAGTATTAAGGGAGCGGAATCCGGCGATTCTAGAGACAACCGATGTTTCTAGGATATGTGCGGGTGGTGATCTGGGGAGGTAAAACCGCCCCGGGCGATCGCTCTGGTCAAAATTTTAGCTGTAAGACAGTTGCATTTGACACGCAACTTAGGATTAAGCAAATTTACTAACCGCTGTTGCTAAATAATAGCACAGCATATTTCGGCAATAAAGTAAGGACACCCATTCGGCTTATAAATAGCAACCATTTTTTTTACTTACCATAATTAAGGTAACGATCTGGGCACCTGATGACCGACAAACCCGTCATCAGGGTAAGCCCGATAACAAATTAGGTTAACAATAGACTAAGGTAGAATATCTCGGCACCTGATGACTGACAAACCCGTCATCAGGGTAAGCCCGATAATACATTAAGTTAGATTAACTAGGTTAACTAAGACTATTATAAACACTTTGAGAGTAAGAAGAAACATTACGGCACCGTGTAGGGTAAGCCCGATCATACACTAAGTAAAACAATCATGTGTAAAGAGAACATGACATTAATAATGGCCACAGGTTAACACTAATCATGCTATTTTTTTTTCAGGGGAAAAAGAGCTTCAGTCAGTGAACACACTGACACAGGAGTCGACATAAAGAATAGACAATATTCATATGTTTTTTTAACCTCTCCATTTTTCAGGCGCCGTCACCAGGCATATGGCACTGGTGACAATGATTTCACTGCCATACAGCAGCAGCATGTTATTTGTGCCATGATATTATTGTGTACCTCCTTTACGCACTAATTTGTATTTGCAATTCGTATTCATCCTCACACAACCCAACACATACACCTCCATTTTTTTTACAGCTACACTCCAGAAATCTGAACAGCAGGGTTGATACCTGTGGGGTATCAGGCTTGCTGACAGATCAACATAAACAAAGAACATAAAGCGTCAAAGATGCGACGCAACATACGGCAATGAGGGCGCAACCGATCTGTGGTGGCGACTCTCACTGTCAAGTGTGAAGGCATTCGCCCACAGAGAATGATTCACAAAGTAGGGATACATATCAGCGGCACGACCACTAAACTACACAGGGAAACGGCCGGACAGGATTAGCCGTGGGACGGCACATAAATACAACGGGTAGCGTGCACGCAAGTTACAATAGACACGGCCGTCTAGGTACAGCATAATTAATAATTAAGATAGATAGATATAAGTATATAATGTAATATAATGTAATACAAAATACGGTAATATTGTTCAAAGGCACTACACACAAAATTATGATGCCACACATGTGAATACACACATTTTTGTCACACACATATACACAATGATTATGATTTGTTTCTTTCATTTTCTTTCTTCTAACGTACACATTTGTGAAGGTGTTCCGTTTTATCCCAACTCAATAAACATATTTTAAATATTTCCTTTAACTTATACCCTGGAACACCTATTTTTTCTATTTCTTCCATCTTTTACATTGCAGGGAGCAATTTTTCCCCAAGATAGAGCCGGACGGCACAATCAACCGTCCAGCCCTGGGTTTTTTCCTCCCTGCACAACAATATATTACATAATGTTTAAAACCATATATTTTTTTGGAACTTTTTATATATTGCAAATGTCAATTTTTTTTCTCATGCACTGTTTTAAAATGTCAAATGTATATGTATATCCCAAAACCCACCCCTCTGAACACGAGCTGATCTCACGCCTACACGACATCGCTACACCAACACGACATCACAAGCCTCTACACGGAACAGAAGAAACGAAGATCAGATACAAGGAAGATGCCACTACGACCTACTACATCGACACCCCAACTCCACGTTCCGTTCCCGTTCGCGGGGACGCGAACTAAACAGAGGAAGAGGCTTGTACAGGCCCCCAGGGGGCTGCACCCCCTGGAAGCCACCCTCCATCATCTATTAAAACCACCCCTAACTGGCAAATCTCATAAGTCCAGAACAGTATCTCTTACACAGCACGGGCGGCCGACCAGCTTGGAAGGCTTGCCAAACACTTGCATCACACTATAAACATCTACACTATAACTAACTGGGGCAGCTATGCCAATGGAATTCTGACAGTACAACAGCAAAACCTATAAAGAGGAAGGCCTTAAGGAGGACAGCCCTCTCTATTATCTGTCATACCGTGTGTCGCCGAAGGCTCTGCTGCAAGCTGCTATCACCAGGTGAGCATCAGTGAAGTGTTCAGAGATCCTATATTTTGTAACCTACCCCACAAACTTGTACACTTAAACTTATAACAATTATTACATTCCCCTAAAAAGGGACTTACAATTCCATATTCACTGACCAATAAATACTTGGTCAGTACACTACACTTGTCTTACTAATTACACGCCTCTTTACGTCCTAACGCACTTCCTGTTTCCCGTCACGACGCACCGTGACAATAGTAGCCAATTAGTTGCTAGCTCAAGCTTCATTGTACTTCCCGCAGCGGCCCGACTGCCTAAGCAGCGAGCCGCCAACATAGCTGACGCACGCACGTCGGTTATATAACTCTCTCCAACCAGCTGAGAGGCTAGTACATTAACCTGTACACAGAGGTTCATCCCCTGAAATACACTTACGTCTTTATAAGAGCACCCCCTAGCATCCTAACACTAAACAACACTCTACACTGGTAAGCTTACCCAGCTACGGGAAGCTACCCCCTCCTAGGCATCACCTTATAAATTGGTACATTAACACATACGTTTTAGATCTAACTACCCCCAACTAAGGGATCTAAAACACTATGTAGAGATGAAACGATTAGCTCAGGCCAGGGAAGCATGAAGACTCAGAAAACAACAACAACAATAACGGTGTACCCATACACGAAATAAATAAATAAATAAATAAATAAATAATCTGATATCAGGCAGTTTTTCACACTCTCCCTTCCTTAGTGAAAATTGTATAACACCCAGAACAATAATCTGTCAGCCGCCACTGCTGTTGGTTGTTCACTGAACATAAACGCACCTGTATACAGTGGACAGTATGTTTTGGAGAGTTCGTCCAGCTGAGAGATATTTCATACCAGGTGTAGATTTGATTTCTCGAAGCACTTAAGAGCTACTAAATCCGAATAGGTGCGATATGAGGTAAGGTAATCCGTCTTGGTCTAGACGAGCGAAAGGAATGTAAGACGCTTGGTTTATCTCTTATGAGGTTCCATCTCTCTCAGGTTGGCAAAATGATTTTTATACATATTAAGCTTCTCTCTTAGGTAGCCTACCAGTACCAAGCCTTTTCCAACAATTAATCAGCTTTAAACACTACTTACGTCTTTACTTACTTGCTTACTTGCTTTCACCTTTCGCTCCCAGCCCAAACCCATCTTTCTTCTCCTATACACGTTGTTAATGTTAATGGTGAGTGTGAGCTATAGGCTACTGCATGACATAGATTTTGTCATACAGATCACGCAAAACAAAGTTAACCCAGTTCGCAGTTGATTTAATGGCTGCTAGCTCGAGCTGCAAGAGTCCCCTCTCTCTCCTCTGACAGACATTTAGTGAGATTAACCCCAATGGATGGTAATTATTATAAATAATAGTTCTTCAGCTGCCACCTGTAACCATCACTGTTATGTTTTCAGATTAACATTTCCTGTCTATCCTTGCATCATGCAATGTGAATACATTTTATGTTCTGTAAGTAGACCTATATTGGGTACAAGCTGGAGACTAGTAGGCCTGCTTTAAGCCACATTCAACTATAATTTCATTTTATCCGTAGTTCCTTTTTTTTTTGTTTGTGTTTTAATTCAACCTATCACAAATGTTAAATTAATGTATAGTCTATAGCTATAACGTACACTATGTCTTGAGATATAAAACCTTAATGGCATTTTCAGGGTGTGTTGGTTGGTGAGTGACAAGTGACTTTAAACTATGCCTAGCTCAATTCTATACAGATCTGATGACATGACTGTGTAATTCCAAAATGTCACCGAAGATTGCAGTGTGTTTCACTGTGTCATTATTTAACTCATATATTTATGTGCCATCTGTCATAACTTAACTTTTTCTTTAGCTTCTAATTTGTGTTGTACTTTGTGCTATTGTAGATTATGAATGACGACATATAATGGTCACTGTACTAATTTCGCTTCTGAGTGACTAGGCCTACTTTACAAGATCTTTTAACTTGTACCTATGGTTGTATCTGACCATTGTCTATCAGACATACTTTCCGCTATCAGCCTGAAAAACACCAACTGCCTAAAAATTGCTCATATCAATGCTCAATCATTAGTTGACTCCTCTCACTATTCTGAATTTTGTCACGTCTTTGGTGGTTCGTCTTTTGACATAATTGCAGTAAGTGAGTCCTTTTGCAAGCCCTCAATTCCAAATGCTGCTGTCTCTCTCACTGGCTATAAAGTCATTAGAATTGACAGATTAATCGTAGGTGGAGGTGGTGTTGCAGTTTACCTTAGGGATAACATAAAGTATAGCGTGCTAAGTCAGTCTCCTGGTGAATATAATAAGAGGCCTGAATACATTATACTTGACATTTCTCTTACCGAAGGAAAAGGCCGATAGCCTAGATGTTAGGCCCCTTAAAACAACAATTATCATCATCTCTTACCGAAACTAAAATTCTCTTTGCTTGTGTGTACCGTCCACCGAAAGCTGGCTACCTAGATATTTTTCTGAATGACATGTACAGGTTCATTCTTGATTATAAATATGGTTTTATTGTTGGGGACGTCAATGCTCGGTTTGGTAGTGGAGCTTTTGAAACTGAACAGGTATGTGATGTGCTCTGTTCCTGTAATGTTGAATGTTTACCATTCGATACTACATTTCACACAGCTACTTGTGACTGCTCTCTCGATATTATCTCTGCAAACTGTAATGACCTCGTTGTTGATTACGGACAAGAACCAGCTGCTGGATTCTCAGCCCATGATCTCCTTTATGCAGTGTTTTCTTTATCTACCCCGAAACTTCGACCAAAATCAATCTTTGTACGTGACTTCAGAAAATTTAATTTAAATGATTTTAAAACGGACGCAGAATTACTCCCTTGGCAGAATTTCTACCAATCCACTGACATAGATGAGAAAGTGACTCTATTTAATGATTGTGTAAATAAACTCTATGATATGCATGCACCGCAAAAGAAAGTGGATATAAAACATAGCTCTGATCCGTGGATCAGTAAAGAAATCAAAACGCTTTTAAAGAAACGTGATAAAGCACGTAGAACATTTATTAAATCTAAACTTACTATTGACTATGAAGAGTATAGAATTCTGCGTAATAAGACAAAACAAACAATTAGGAACACAAAAGTGAAATATATGTACAACCTCTTCGGTGACTGCAAAACCACCTCCGCCAGATGGCGTGCTGCAAAATCATTGGGAGTTGGTGCCAGTTCAGTCACTGATGTTGAGATGCCTGTCTCTGCATCACAATTAAACGAACATTACTCAAATGTTGCGTCAATTGGTGATGTATTAAGAGTATCAGAGACCGTCATGAAATACACATCCATCCCTCCCCCTGCCCATGAATTTTTTTTCTTTATGTATGTTTACCCACACCAGATTGTGAAAGCCATCAAATCAATTCGTACAAAAGCAAGAGGCCCTGATAGCATCCCAATTTCTCTTATTTCTAACTGTCTTGAAGTATTTCTACCCCCAATTATCCATCTATTTAATTTCTCTCTACAAAGTGGAGTATACCCGTCTCTTTGGAAGTGTGCTAACATACGTCCAGTACCAAAAAATAAAAACCCCATTAGTTGTAGTGACTTTAGACCAATAAATATCCTTTGTGCCCTTAGTAAAGCGCTTGAGAAAATTGTTCATGAACAAGTATGTGAATACCTAACTAAATTTAATATATTCAATCCTTACCAATCTGGGTTTAAAAAGGGGCATAGTACCACCACTGCATTGTTAAAGGTCAGCGATGATATACGCTCAGCTATGGACAAGCGTCAGCTTACAATCTTATGTCTTTTCGATTTCAGTAAGGCTTTTGACTGTGTCAATCACAATATACTTCTTGCAAAGCTGAAATCTTTTGGCTTCTCTCAGAGTGCTCTTTCCTGGTTCAAATCATACCTTTCCATGCGTACACAGAGAGTGGTCCTCGCGGATGGCTCCTCCTCAGACTGGAAATCGGTAGAAAGTGGAGTACCTCAGGGATCTGTCTTAGGTCCACTATGCTTCTCGATATATATAAACGATGTTTCGAATGAATTCCGAAATAGTTCTTTTCATATATACGCTGATGACCTCCAAGCCTATTTTCACCTCACGCCTAGCACTGCATGTGATCGTATAAATCTGTTTAATGAAGACATTGACAGGCTTTGTGAATGGGCCCTAAATCATAATCTTAACTTGAACATATCTAAAACACAACTTATAGCCATTGGATATACAAAACTTCTAAATTCAGTAGATTTTAATTCACTACCACCCATCAAGATACTAGATAATAATATTAAATATAGCAACACTGTCAATAATCTTGGAGTGATATTTGATAGAACACTGTCGTGGGCAGAGCATACGTCTAATGTGGTAAGGAAGGTTGTATCAACTATGCATCTCCTGAAAAGAACTGTTTCTTACACCCCTCCTAACATACGTAAGCTCTTCGTCCAAACTCTCATTTTTCCAATCATTGATTATGGCTCTGCTGTATACAATGATTTACCAGAAACACAGAACATCAAATTACAAAGAGTCCAGAATGCATGTGTTCGGTACATTCTGGATGTAAGGCGAGAAGAACATATCACACCTTACTACGTGCAGCTGAAATGGCTGAAACTCCACGAGCGCAAACAGCTATCAGTTGCCATTCTGACACATAAAATATTACATACCAAGACCCCGTTATATCTCTACAATGCCTTTACACCAATGCATTCTGTTCATAATCGAGAAAATAGATACACAAAATTAACACTCCAGATTCCTATACACCGAACCATGAAGTTCAATAAATCATTTGTTTGCACCACCTCACGCCTCTTCAACACCTTCGATTTATATAAGTTCGTCAACATTGCAAGCACTGCAGCTTTCAAAAGACATCTTTCATCCTGCTTCTTGGAGCAGTATACCTCTCACATTTGATTACTGCATTATGTTAAAATACTTTTTTTTAAAGTTCAATTATAACATCAGGACAATAGCTGACAACCTGTCTAATTTAATAGCTTTTCTTGTACAGTATATGATGTTTGCTTTTCGGGCTGATACTGTGTCTGTATGCTCTCTTTTGTAAATAATCTTTCCACTATCTTTATTAATATTATTATTATTATTATTGTTGTTGTATTATAACTGTCTTTTTGTTACTATTGTTAGACTATTATTAATTATATTGTGAATGTAAGTGAAATGTTTTATTTGTATAAGCCCTAACCTTATTTTATGTAGGGCGCTACTGTAAAGGAGCTCTTAAGCTCTAAGTGTAGCCGTGAAAATAAAATCAATCAATCAATCTCTCTCTTTCATCCACCCTACGAACCCTCTTGACCTCGATTGACGCAGTTCACTGAGCCGCCCCACAGCGTAAGAAGTCTGCTCCATCTCAGGGGAAGAAGCACCTACCAAAGTGTTTGTCTGCATCGAAGTGAGGCTAAATCCTCATCGCTTTGACGTCATAAAATATATTGAAAAGAATAATAGTAACCCTTCTCCATTCTCATCGCAGCCGTGTTCTATCTTCAATAGCTTTAAGAATTAATTACCTTTCAAGTACAGAGCCGAAGGATAAAGGACTAAAGAAAATTGAATATGTTTTCATTATCGTACTTTTATTATTTGCATTCCAACATTATTTCCAAATTCTCATCAGCTTTGGAAAGCCATCTCAAGGCACATTGTAATACGTATTGTGCCCGTCCACCTTAATTCGAATATGATTCGCCCAGTGGTGCAGTACGGAATTCAGTGCTGGTCTGTCACGAAGTACAAAGCCGCGTTGTTCTTTCGGTGCGTCTTCTTGTCTATACACAAACGATTTGGTAGAATATGAGATTTGCTCCTATCCATGAGAAAATGCAGGAACGCACTTGCAGTGTTATCAACATGTACTGCAAACATCGCCTTCTAATACTGTTAGCTACAATGCCTGCAGTTTTACAGTTAATGCCAATCACCCACGTGTTTTTTTTAGCCTATGGCTTTTAGTGCCGGGAGTGTTCGAGGACATGTTCGGCTCACCAGTTTTGTAGCTGCTTCGAGACGGACACACAATGGGTGAGCTACAAGTACCGTTGGGGAGGAAAGTTGGAATGTAAGGACGAGGAGTTGGAAGGTAGCGACTGTGGCCTATAGTGAGGGACCAACCCCGGCATTTGCCTGGAAGGAAGATGGGAAACCACAGAAGACCATCTTCAAGTTTGCCGGCGGGGGTATTCGAACCCCCTCGCCTCCCGGATGTGAGCGACTGCAAGCAGTCATGCCGTAACGACCACGGATAACTCACCCGGTGCCCACGTGGTAAACTGAAGGAAGGAAAGAAGAAAGGAAGCTCGTAGTTTAACGTAACAGTTCATCTCGCGATCATGAGCCACAGGACCTCCTTCTTATGTGGAACCCAAACCACCAGATATTGCACCCCGAAAATCTCACATGCATTGACCAGGAATCGAACCTGGTCCACCTTGGTGAGAGGTGCCACTTCGCTCCCGATAAACTGAAGCAATAGGTTACATCAAACTCTAAAGTGGTATGTTGATAGAGGCAATTAACATAAGTAACATATATGAAAATAGGCTATTTATTTCTTCATGGAACTACTTGTTGAGTGCTGAAATTGTCAGGCCCCAATACTGCACTCAATATGTTGTCCAAAATAGGTAAATATGTTTTAATTTAGGGGGCGTGGTAGGGCAGCGGTCAAGCTGTTGGTCTCTCACCACGGCGGACCGGGTTTGATTCTTCGTAAATGGATGTGAGATTTTCGAAGTAAATGAGTAGTGGTTTTGTGACAGTTCTATACCCACCTGCACCTCCCCACCTCACAAGATGGCGGCGGCGCGATATCTCTCGAACGCATGGTAGGATTTTGACGAATGAGGTGTCATTGAACTCGGGCTGATACCCCCTTTCCAATGGACAACATATTTCCACCCCAAAATAAAACCCTACCCCTACTAGGGGGTGAATTATAATTTTTTAGAGAATCTCTCTTTCCAATTGCAACATGTGAGAGTTTGAATGCCAATATGGAATGAAACGTTGTTCTACATAAAGTGCATGTGTTCGGTGGAAAGCCACTATGAATGAACAAGCTTGTTTTTTGTTTTTTACGCATGCCCACTCATGGCTTTTGTAAGAGGGTGGGGGAGCCGATCCCTGTGGACGGGTTATTGTTGACGGTCATTGTTGGCGGTTCATTGTTGACAGGTCCTTGTGGACGAGTCCTTGTGGACAAGTCCTTGTTGACAGGTCCCTGTGGACGGGTCCCTGTTGACGAGTCCCTGTGGACGGGTCCTTGTTGACGGGTCCCTGTTGATGGGTTCCTTTTGACTGATCCCTTTGGACCGGTCCCTTTGGACTGGTCCCGAATGCTATGATGAAATTAAACGTTGTTCCACATGAAACGCAAGCGAAGAGCCGATTGCTACTATGAATTAACATGTTTGTTTTTTGTTTTTACGCATGCGCACTTGTTTTTTTTTGTAAGAGGGCGGGCTTTTTGAATACAGATTTGTAGATGAGTTATTTTTTTTAATTAACCAAAAGATCCAAAACTAATAGGTCATCAGCTTTTAATATCTCATGAACCAATAAGGCTAGGGACTTGTATGAGAGGTCGTTGGACTTGGGGTGACATCCTGTTTCTTAATGTATTATTCATTTTTGTCAAAAGGGCCTAACTGCACTTTTATTAATATCTCGCTAACTAATAATCAGAGAGGGTCGAGTGAGGTGTCATGGGACTCAGGATGGTCAACCATTTTCCATGACCAACGAATTTACCCAAAATACCAAAAACAGCAAGGTCATTGACCTATGATTTTATAAACTAATCATTGGAGAGGGTCAAGTGAGGTGTCATAGGACTTAGAATGGTCAACCCTTTCCCATAGCCAATGAATATACCCAAAATACCCAATACATCAAGGTCATCGACCTGAGATTTTATAAACTAATAATCGGATAAGAACATGTGAGATGTTTTTACCATGTGGGATGAAACATAGCTAGGTAGAGAAAGAATTAGTGTAGGCTACATGTATGGTGACTGACAAGTCTTTTACCATTGGAACTTGTTTTCAGATCAAACTGCAGTACAGAGAGAGTATAGATTGCAGGTATGGGTTAATAAATGACAAACGGTGTACACAAACTCTGATTTATCGATTCAAGAATTAAGAGTAGATTATCTTTAATTGATTGGTTAAAGAGGATAGATAAAACACAAAATAGTGACTACATTGTACTAAACCGAACCAAACCTAATCGAAAACAAGCCAAGGGTTTAAGTGTAAAACTTGTGGGTAAATGTGGTCATTGGTAATGTCAAAAAGGAAAGGGATAACGCTCTACCTATAGAGGGTAAGGTTTTAAAATGCATTTTTTTGAAATATTGACAAGGGGCCTAACTATACTTTTGTTGATATTTCCTGAACCCATGATGGGATTTTGACCTGTGAGGTGTCGTTGGACTTGGGCAGACACTCTCTTTTTGAATGTATTTTTGACATTTTAACAAAGGGCCTAACTACACTTTTGTTAATATCTCGCGAACCAATAAGGCTAGGGACTTGTATGTGGGGTCCTAGCACTCGGGGTGACGCTCTGTTTTTGAATATATATTTAATGTTTGACAAAAGGGCATAACTACACTGTTGTTAATATCTCGATAACTAATAATGGGAGAGAGTCAAGTGAGGTGTTATAATACTTAGGATGGCCAACCATTTCCCATGACCAACTAATTTACCCCAAATATTCAAAACAACAGGGTCATTGACCTGAGATTATATAAACTAATAATCGAATATCGACATGTAAGGTGTCATAGGACTTAGAATGGTCAACTCTTTCCCATGACCAATGAATTTACCTAAAATATCCAAAATATTAAGGTCATTGACCTGAGATTTTATAAATTAATAATTGGATACGGACATGTGAGTTGTTTACCGTGAGTGATGAAACATAGCTAGGTAGAGAAAGAACAAGTGTAGGCTACATGTAAGGTGACTGACAAGTCTTTCACTATTAGAACTTGTTTTCAGATCAGACTGTAGTACAGAGAGAGTATAGGTTGCAGGCATGGGCTAATAAATGACAAACGGTGTATACAAAATCGGATTTATTGATTCAAGAATTAAGAGTAGACTATCTTTAATTGATTGGTTAAAGAGGATAGCTAATGAAACAAAATGGTGGCTACATTGAACTAAACTGAACCAAGCTGAATCAAACCCAACCAAACCGAACCAAACCTAATTGGAAACAAGCCAAGGGTTTAAGTGTAAAACTTGTGGGTGGATGTGGTCATTGGTAATGTCAAAAAGGAAAGGGATAACGCTCTACATATAGAGGGTGAGGTAAAGCTAGTGCATGGTGCTAATGCACACACCCAAGTACATGAACCACACACAACTATCCTATGCAGGTTTTATGGGTTGACTGTTAAAATTTGCTCAGTGGTTACTGGGACAAGATGGTCGCTACACCCAACAAGCTTTAAATACCTGAGGCTAATAATCTATACACACACACACACACACACACACACACACACACACTTGTTCTAAACTAAACTGTCTTGCTGGCAGTGCTCACACAGTAGGCAAATGACAGAAATGCTTGGCTAACAGAAATACAATCATTTTCGGTTGTCTAATGTTACCAGCTAAACATTACGTGCTATAGTGGTGAGCACATGTGCCTCTTTCACTGGAGATCTTAACTCGATTTCCAGCTCTAAGGCCTAGAACGAATCAAACTAAGAAAAAAGGGTATGGTGACGCAGTGGTTAAACTGTTAGCCTTTCACTAAGGTAGACTAGGGTTTGATTTTAGGTTAATATGCATGTCATAAACATACAAATAAAAGCAGAGATAATGTTTAAAACTGATTACACTTGTCTCTTTTCAAATTATTACTTAGATTACAAATACAAACGTGGACTGGGTTTGATACACAGTTAATGCTTCCTATCACATACTAGACTGTAAGAAAGCTAAACAAGCAAAAGGCGTAGGTAGAGCAGTGGTCAAATCGCTATGTGTAGAGAAATACCTAACGGTTTTATGAACTGGCAAAGGTATGTCGCATAAACAGTGCAGGATACAATCCAGCAACTATAAATTTTATCTTGTGGACAAGAGAAAACATATATATATAGAGAGATATATAGAAAGCTTGTGTATGTGTGGGTAGCATTGGTTGTTTAATCAGAGAAAATACGGTGAGGTAGGGTGGGGTGAGGGAGAATTAGCACTTATATATTGTACAGTCCCCCAGGGGTCTGCACCCCCTGGAGGCCATCCCCCCATCATCTATTTTAACCACCCCCAACTGGCAAATCTTGTAAGTCCAGAACAACATCTATAACACCGCAAGGGCAGCTAACCAGCCTGGAAAGCTTGCCAAATAATTGCATCACACCACAAACAGCGACACATAATTAACTGGGGCATCTATGCAGCGGAATGCTGACAGCACAACGCCGGAGACTATAAAGGGAGGCCTTAAGGAGGGCAGTCTCTCTCTCAATTACCAGTCTTACAGTGCATCAGCCGAAGGCCCGGTCCGTTATCATCAGGTGAGTCAGCAGTGTTCAGAGTTCCTATATTTTGTGACCTGTGCAACAAACTTGTACACTTACATTGTGACATTCATTACATCCCCTAAAAGGGACTCATAATTTCATATTACTGACCAATAAATACTCGGTCAGTACACTACACTTGTATTACTGTTTACACGCCTCTTTACGCCCTAACTCCTTTCCTAATTCCCGTCACGATTAGACGTGACATACAGTAGCCAAACAGTTGCTAGCGCAGGTATCATTGTATTTCCCGTGGAGGCCCGACTGCCAGGAGCAGCGTGCCGCCGTATCGCTGACGCGTGCACGTCGGTTATATAACCAGCCAGCCAGCTGGACGACTAGCACGTTGACCTGTACACTAAGTTCCATCCCCTGAAATACACCTACGTCCTTTATAAGAGCACCCCCTAGCATTCTAACACTAAACAACACTCTACACTGGTCAGCTTACCCAGCTACGGGAAGCTACCCCCTTTCAGGCATCCCCTTATAAATTAACACAATAACACTTCCGTTTTAGATCCAACTACCCCCCCTTAAGGGATCTAAAACAGATGGTGGAGGCCGGGTACCACGCACAGTAAAATAGGGCTCATACAACGAGTTCTCGTGGTCAAAACGGCCCGTACCGCATATAGCCAAGCGAGACTGAATGTTTTTTTCTTCTCAGACAGAAAGCAGTTTTTTTTTGCTTCGCACTATCTACACAGGGGAAATTCTTAGCAAACCAACCCCCCAGCCCCAGAAAGAATCAGAGAGACACAGGATACACTGACAGACACGCACAGTTTTTTTTCTTAGAAGACGCATACACTTCATTCAGAATGGCACCTCATGCAGAAACAACAGAGATTGTAAGCCATAGAGGCAGTAGGGGTACGCCAATATTATTAGCATTATTGCTCAGATGCCAGAGGCACATACAAAGCCGGCAAACACATATACGGGCACTCTAAACAAAAATCGGGGCAATACAGGGCAAACAGCCATACACTCCGTCAGAAGGTAGGACAGCGCAATTAAGATGCGCACATAAGCACTTGAGGCACATACACGAACACCTCAATAGGATCCATATCCAAAGACACAGAATACACGACCGATTGATCACCACACATGGTCCTGTAATAGACAATGCAACCCTCGAGAGGATGAGGGTGCACTACACGATTTTACACACTCAGTACAGGGAGTTAATTCGCGAACAAGCGTTTCTCCAACTGGCGGCCACAGAACTTTACAAAACACAACCACATTGATACAACAGTTTGCCAGCAGGCCATGAGCCTCAACAGGCAGTACGCCCAAATTTGGGGCGAACATAAGAAACTCCGGGCTCACTAGGCCATTTTTGAGTTCATGGCAGGGCCACCAGCCCAGCCGAGAGAGAGGACATAAGCGTAGATACGCTAACTCGGCAATTTGCGAGGATGTCCCTCTCGCCATGTACTGCCACACATGGGAAGGAGTTCACCGTGGCCACAGTCCAGGAGACGGCCAGGTTATACTCCAATACACTGTGGGGACAAGCTTACACCACTACACATCCCTTAGCGCCGGTTCGGAAGGCAATTTTGCCAAACCGGGCAGCAGAACCTAGGCCAACCCCCGCGGAACGGACGAACGAGAGGGAGTTGAAGCCAGGACTCTCAGAAACACATTATATGACAGGGAGAAAACGGGAGGTAACCACGTAATGGGCTGAGGACGTAGAGCCCGCCCTACAGCACATTAAACCCACATACACCTACACAAGGGGGCAAACACAATGGCAGGAGTCTACCGTGGCCACAGGCCAGAAAGCGGTCAGGCTACACGCCACTACATTGCCAGGGCAGAGACAGGCAATTAAGCGGCCTTTACCGCTAGTTCAAAGGGCAAGTTTTCCAGAACGGAGGCGAGCACCGGCATTCGTACCCCAGGTGCGAATGCATAAGAGGGTGTTGCATTCAGGCCCTCAGGATGCACAAGACACGTCCGCACATTTTGACCAGGCACTAACACACGGTACACGGGGTATAGGAAAGGTGTTATTACCTACCCCACAAAACCACTCAGTCAAAAATACACACACCCCCGTAAACTCTACTAGGGTAGCGCAGAGCGCAATTAGGCCCTCAAGTACAGGCACACTCAGACCAGCAGACAGGCGTTACGGTGGCAGTAGGCCCAGGCTTACTTGGCTACAAACTCCTCCGAATAATGGCAAAGAAGCGCCCCAATGGATGTCGAGGGCCTATACCCTCGTAACAGGGCGGAAGTCTTCACCTTTCAGAGCAAGGACGCTCGGACGGGAATAACGACTTCCACCAGGGACACAGAAATAAACTAATATCACTTGCACCTATATTAGGGACACACGTAAGCTCGTTTACACGTGAGAGATACGACAACAGACAAACAGAGACTCACAAACATTAACTGCACATTTTTTTTTCATGTATATGCAGTGCAACATGGCTAAACCAACAGTATAGAATTCAATATTCTTCTTGGTTGTTTTTTTTGGGCCCCTAGCATTTTTTTCTCAGGCCATCCATGGTTATTGAGCATGGTTGGTCCATATTATAACTTGGATAGCGTAAAGTTCCTAATATCCAAAGCCAAGCGGAAGCCAATCAGGCGAGCCACGCGGCTTAAGGCCGGAAAGAGCTATTCTGAACACAGTTTAAGCATCAAATCACAGCATAGAGCTTAGACGGGTCTTTCTAAGTAGAAATGACTAAATGTTCCATGTTCCGGTCCCACAGTTTGACAGATTCTCTTGTGACGGGCGACAGCCATAACCGTGGCAAGAATTAAGAATCGCAAACTATTTTTCAAAAATTTGGTGAGGAGTGTTTTAATCAACTGAAGAGCCCAATAGCACACCTGGGCGAAACACTGTCATCTTGTTGAGTTATGCCGCAACATTTAGCACTATTTGTGTTTAAATATATCATGGCTCAACGGACAATGCGTATTTTCTTATGAAAATTGTATATTCAATGCCAAGGTAAGGTTATAATTGCTTTGGAGTGGAGTTTCGACTCCCATAGTGCACTGGCTTTGCTCGTGACGTGGATACACATGTATCAAATACGTCTTGCAATGACCTTCCCAGTGTGTACTAGACAAGTGTTGGTAGATTCCCCTGAGACGCAACTAGAGTACTGCCGTACTAACGTCACCTAATGGGCGGATACTACACTCAGGTCCTAATTCTCATTTTTAAACATTTTTGATGTTGTTTACGACACAATTTTTACAGACTATCGCCGCCCAGCAACCCGCCTTAATAAGCATAAAGCAGTGGGCAGGCGAGATACAATATAGTCTCTCTATTTTTTTTCCCAAAGTGCTCTCTTAATTCGGAGCGGGGCATAACTCATTTTTTTTGCCTCACGCATTAATCCCGAGAAAGGAAGGTAGCCAAGTTGAACTGTATGTATTCAATCCATAGGCATACATGACACAGTACACTGCCTATAACATGACTTTTTCTCACCTCCATAACAACACGCAAGCTAAAACGCAAACACACCATAGGGTGAAAATCCCAGACTTTGGGAAGCCCTACATATTTTTGGAAGACACACAGTCAATTTACATTGCCACATAACAGTAATACACTACCAAACTGTCCCGGAGACACAGCCTAGAATGGCACCAGAAACAATTACTCTGGTTAAAGACGGTCTCAAAACCCGCAACCTTCTGAATACCAGGAATATAAGGTCGGGTAGCTATCCAGTTGCAGGATAGGAAAGTGAGGAAGCTAAAACAGATTGGGACAGTTCCACTAACAGATGTTCATAAATGAAAAACAACAAAATCACCTCCGGCACCTAGTCACCAAACACGCGACTAGAGGCCCGGAGAAACACGTGTATAACGACATTTTTACCATGGATAGAGATATACTCGACCCAAGTTACAGTTAACACAGTATTTGGGAACACAAATGTAGATAATGAAAGGTTCTTTTACTGTGCGGAAAGCCCCACTCGCAATGACAGGGACAGCACTCGAGTTCACACATACGCGTGCCGGAAAAATGAGCATTGTCAGAACAACTAACAAGCGAGTGCGCACGCCATTGTAATTCAACACTACCGCTATCAGCAATAAGGCGCTCGTGGCTGAGCGACCTTGGCTGGCACAAACACACTAAAAACTCTCCAGGCGAACCTGGGAAATACACGTTCATTTACGCCAAGTCCAGAACCCCAGAACTCCCCAAATTACACTACGGGGAGAATTCAAAAATACGCAAACTCTTCACAGGAATGCGTATTCTCATCTGCGCATTTTGAATACACGGTACATGTGCCATAATATATACGGCACAGATAGCGTCATACCAAGTCTTTACGGCAAGCCGGGTCCGAACTCATAACCACACACCACATTCGTACCAAAAACTAACTAACCAAGGGTATTTTTGGTACGAGAGACACAAGCAAAAACCACACTGAGGACACCTAAATCCCAGAAACACAACGCAGACATAGAACACAGAGAATGACATGAGATCGCGGGTCTGAATCCCAGCAAAAATTGGACACCATGGAAAACAACTATCCAGGCTTCCAACCACACCGAAATTGGCCCATACAGGTACATGAACAGAGAATACCACATTTCCTCCCGCCAAAAACCAGGCATAAAATTTCAATTACACCTGACATAGAAAATACATTTCCCAGACACAGGTATGAAAATTTCGTAAGACAAAGGTCTTATGGAATAATGGCCACACAACAGTACTAGCTAAATAGGACAAATTGCTACATTGGTCCGCCCGGAATACCGAACAATGACAACACTCACATACTGGCGAAAAATCACGTACGCAAACAAATGAAAGCACAATATGACGAAAATACTGACTTGCAGGTTTCATCGCATTGCCACACTGCTGCTGACAGACACTATTGTTATATCGGCAGTGACCGTGAAATCACAAGCGCAAAGCAATCATAATGCCACACATTTTTTTTTAGCACTGCAAAAACAACTGTGACATTTAGCAATGGACAGACGTGACAGACCAGAACTTATCTTGGGCCCATAGGAGCACGTTCTCAAAGACGTTGACAGGCCACGGGCACCTCCTAACCATACACGCGATACACATTAGTACTTAGCCTATAACAGACCAACCGTCCGCGTGGTGTAGCGGAACATAGTCACACACACACGCGCTCACTAATCAGGAGCGAACACAGACAGGGGCTCTGAGGAAACAAGACCCCCCCCCCTAATAACTTCCTTTCTCGATTTCAGTTCTCAAAAATCATTACAGGCAATTAGGACATGGCCAGTCGCACTACGACCACTGGCCACATTCACACTACAAAAGGGGAGACCAAATTAGGCCGTGACGTCACAGCGTCACGACGCTTTACTATCCCAAGAAGCGGATAGAAAGCAAACATGGACCAAGGGAGAATGACAGAAGCATAGGTGGATAATCCCAGCGGGATTACCGACATACCAACCACAGGCTACCATTTTTTAATACCTAATTCCCCGTCCATAACCTTCCCACGTCCAACATGACCAACACAAACATACAGACACGATGAAAACAGCTACACTACAATATAAAGTATACATCGGGGTTGATAGACTTCATGCGTTTAAAGAGAGGGCTTCCTACGCCCGGGATCTCGATGCTAACACCTGAGTATTAGGGGTGGGTCGGCAAACAACAATTAAGCGTAATGCGCATCTCCAAATGAGAGATGAGGCCACAATCATATATTAACCACTTTTTTTAAATTAAATACTCCCGCATGACAGGGACATATTATTATTACGCCTCACCCTACACCTATCCTTACATGAGTGCGGATGCCTCATATCCAGATACATGCATGGAGTATCCCATCCATTTACCAAGGGTTATTACTATCAAACCTGCATGGAATTTTTATATTTTTGCAATCCCGGGAATTACCCGCCCCAGTCCACTCATTGTAAGAGCAATCCTAGCAGCATTACCGGCTCAAGGCCACCATTTATTGGAGCCCAAAGATGCGCAACCTCTTCCTACCATGCTTTCAGCCTACTCTACGAATAACTACCCCCAGATCCTAATAACAGGGTACCTAACGCCATAGACCCTACTAGCACCTCCATAAAGGTTAACAGAGCATTATCGCTGGAAAGCCGACATAGCAACAGTAGACCTAAAGTAGTCTATGCACTTAGAAGCTCTACAACCCCAAAACACTTGAAAAATTTTACATTTTATACAAAATAAATTATTTACACAGGTTACGCCTATATTTCCTATATGAAAAGGACTCTGATAACACTCTGATTGGTGATAGCGGCACAAGCCGAAGGCCAAAGGCACCACACTGGATCAGAGCGGGGGAAGGGGATGTTGACCCTTACCCCAGTTGGCTCAACAGCTTAGTTACCCTAGTAACGTAACGACTAGACTAAACAGACGAACCACGTAAGGTCAAGGCACTCACGGCCTGGCTCGGGCAAGCTTCGGAATCCTAGGTATGCCTAGCCTGCTCCTGGGAGGAAGAGATGCTACACCCACTATGTGCCACGGTCGTCGAAGCCAAGACCTGCAGGGGAGACTTTCTGAGGATGGTGGGAGAAATAGCTAGCTCCACGCCGGACCCAGGAGTTGACCCTAGAGACGACCAAACTAGGACTAGACTCTTAGTTAACTATAAGTAAGTAGGACTTCCATGGCGGGGAGTCAGACTCCTATTCGTCAGGAGTGAAGCAGGATCCTGGGATTCAGCAGGACCAATCCTAGATCCGACAAGTCCTTACCCCGCGAGGCGAAGGTGAAGACTCCGACATTAATAAATAATGAAGAATGAAATATGAATATATATATGGAATGTACGCGCTCATTCGGTCTTGCGCCCACGTAAATGGCTGACAACGGGTCGCCAGAGATCTTAAATGAGTAGCATAGCGGGCACTTAAAGGGGTTCAGTGGGCCAACCCAACAATGCCGACAAAGGCGAAGAGATTATTATTACTGCGAAAAGCATACTACGGTTGCCAATAAAGGCGAAGAGATTATTATTACTGCGTAAAGCATACTACGGTTGCCAATAAAGGCGAAGAGATTATTATTACTGCGTAAAGCATACTACGGTTGCCAATAAAGGCGAAGATAATATTATGCCATTGGACAATGTCCAATGCCCACATAAATGGCGACGCAGCGGGCAGCCTAGGGCATTAAATGAGTAGCATAGCGAGCAACTCACAGGGGTTAAAGTGGGCGACCCAACTATGACAACGTATGAAAAACAACGGTATGAGCAGGAAGATACAGCAGGCGAAACGGTTTGCTTTGTGGCACCGTAAGCCGCCTGTGACTATATTAGTACTAGTTAGTAAGACCTAGAATAGACGTCGACAGCTAGAATTAAGGGGGCGGAATCCGGCGATTCTAGAGACAACCGGTGTTTCTAAGATTCGTACGGGTGGTGCCCTGAGGAAGTAAATTGCCTCAGGCGATCGCCCTGGTCAAAATTTAGCAAGTAAGACAGTTGCACTTTGGTACGCAACTTAGGATTAAGCAAATTCATTAACCGCTGTTGCCAAGTATGGCACAGCACATTTCGGCAATAGAATAAGGCCACCCATTCGGCTTAGTAATAGCAGCCATTTTTTTTTACTAATCAGTAAGATAAGTAGTGTTAAGATAACGCCACTCGGCGCCTGATGACCGACAAACCCGTCATCAGGGTAAGTCCGAAAATACACTATAATACATGATAGTACATTATAATATATTAAAATAAGTATAATTGAGGTAGAATATATCGGCACCCGGTAACTAAAATTCCGCTACCGGGGTAAGGCCGACAGCATATTAAGATAGCATATTAAGATAACATAGTAATAGGAATAGTATCACGGTAATACGTTAAGTAGATTAACCAGATTAATTAGGTTATCTATAAACACCTGCAGCATAAGAAACGACATTACGGCACCGTATAGGGTAAGCCCGGGCAAACAGCAAATAACACTAATCCTGCCATTTTTTTTCAGGCAACAAACAGCTTCAGACTGTGGACACACTGCCACAGGAAGCAACATAGAAAATATACGATATTTACATGTTTTCTTAACCTCTCCATTTTCTTTCAGGCATCATCACCAGGAGTACGGCACTGGTGACTATAATTTCGCTGCCATATAGCAGCAGCATGCATTAGTGCCATCATATTATCATATTCTACCTTTGTGCACTAATTTATATTTGATACTTGTAATCATCTTCACTCACATGCTCACCACATTTTTTACAGCTACACTCTAAAAATCTGCACAGCACGGCTGATACCTGTGGGGTATCAGGCTCGCTGACAGATCAACGTAAACAAGACAAACATAAGGCGTCAAAAATGCGGCGCAAATTACGGCAATGAGGGCGCAACCGAATTGTGGCGGCGACTCTCATTGTCAAGTGTGAAAGCATTCACCCACAGGGAATGCTTCACAGAATAGGAATACATTTCAAGCGGTACGACCACTAAACCGTACCAGGAAGTGGCCGTGAAGGATTAGCCGTGAGACGGCGCGTACGTACAAAGGAGTAGCGTGCACGCGAGGTAACATACAAACTAGAATCATAGGAAATTAGCGCGCTTAAGCTAGATATAAGATAATTGTAATTCTTAATTGTAAAAGGGTAGCTTAACATACATTAATGCGCCCACGGGCAATTATTCTACTATAAATAAATATATATAATACCTCGCACCCCCACATTGTCTACGGAGGTGATAACTGATATTCCTAAACGTTAATATATGCACATCTCCAAATAACACAGTAAACGGTATATTTTTTGTTAAGATCCCATGCACACGATGTTTTTGATTTGTTTTCTTTCATTTTTATTTCTTCTAACTTCCCAGCTTGTAAAGGTGTTCCGTTTCGTCCCAATGCAATAAACACATTTTGAATATTTCCCTTAAACTTATACCCTGGAACACCTATTTGTCTACTTCTTCTATCTTTCTCATTGCAGGGAGCACTTTTTCCCTAAGATAGGGCGGACGGCGCAATCATCCGTCCAGCCCTGGGTTTTTTTCCTCCCTGCACAACAATGTACCGCATAATTAGCAGAACCATGTATTTTTTTTTCTGAAACTTTCAATATGTTAATGTCAATTTTTCTCATGCACTAACTTTACAATGTCAATATCAATGTCAATTTTTCTCATGCACTATTTTACAATGTCAGTGTCAAAGTCAAATATATATATGTATATCCCATAACCCACCCCTCTGAACACGAGCTGATCTCACACCTACACATCAACACGACATCACTGCATCTATACGACGAGGAGGACACCAACAGGAGATACAAGGAAGATCCAAGAACTACTACATCAACTACATCAACTACATCAACATCCCGACCTCACGTTCCGTTCCCGTTCGCGGGGACGCGAACTAAATGGGGGAAGAGGCTTGTACAGTCCCCCAGGGGTCTGCACCCCCTGGAGGCCATCCCCCCATCATCTATTTTAACCACCCCCAACTGGCAAATCTTGTAAGTCCAGAACAACATCTATAACACCGCAAGGGCAGCTAACCAGCCTGGAAAGCTTGCCAAATAATTGCATCACACCACAAACAGCGACACATAATTAACTGGGGCATCTATGCAGCGGAATGCTGACAGCACAACGCCGGAGACTATAAAGGGAGGCCTTAAGGAGGGCAGTCTCTCTCTCAATTACCAGTCTTACAGTGCATCAGCCGAAGGCCCGGTCCGTTATCATCAGGTGAGTCAGCAGTGTTCAGAGTTCCTATATTTTGTGACCTGTGCAACAAACTTGTACACTTACATTGTGACATTCATTACATCCCCTAAAAGGGACTCATAATTTCATATTACTGACCAATAAATACTCGGTCAGTACACTACACTTGTATTACTGTTTACACGCCTCTTTACGCCCTAACTCCTTTCCTAATTCCCGTCACGATTAGACGTGACATACAGTAGCCAAACAGTTGCTAGCGCAGGTATCATTGTATTTCCCGTGGAGGCCCGACTGCCAGGAGCAGCGTGCTGCCGTATCGCTGACGCGTGCACGTCGGTTATATAACCAGCCAGCCAGCTGTACGACTAGCACGTTGACCTGTACACTAAGTTCCATCCCCTGAAATACACCTACGTCCTTTATAAGAGCACCCCCTAACATTCTAACACTAAACAACACTCTACACTGGTCAGCTTACCCAGCTACGGGAAGCTACCCCCTTTCAGGCATCCCCTTATAAATTAACACAATAAAACTTCCGTTTTAGATCCAACTACCCCCCCTTAAGGGATCTAAAACAATATGAATGGAAAATTTTTTTTTTCAATAGTTTTGTTTTTCAAATGCAGTGGTAGATAGTCGTTATTTTGTAAAACATTCTTACTTGCAGTAGTAATAAGCCTCTACGGTTCCGCTAACACATAGATAGACTGTATTATTGCCATGGTCAAGCACTCACATTAAGATCATTTACAAAATCATGAAATGAAAAATAAAAAATCTTGTTTTGGGAATATCGTTTTTCAACATACAAAAAATAAATAAATAAAAAATGTGTAAACAGCAAAATGGAAAATTTAAAAACCTTAAACGGACATTTAAGAAAATATATGCAAATGGGAAATTGACAAATGTGTAAATATGAAAATGGAAAAATCCATGTTTCCATATCATGAAATTGAAAAATATCATACTGTCGTTTAAAAAAATGCAAATGGAAAATTGACAAATTGCAATGTGTGAAATGTGTAATTGAACAAATGGCTATCATTATTTAAAAAAAATAAAACACATGGTGCTCTATGGTTGAGGTGTGAATCAAACCCTCTCTACTTATTTGGACCACCCGAGACTGAGTAGACTAGTTTTAGTTGTCATACCACTTTTAAAAGTTTGTGTTAAATCTAGGAATTGAACCCAAGAGCTTGTAGGGGAGATCCAAGGTTATAATATGTTAAACAAATAGCCTTGAATGTAGGGTGTGGTAGCTATATAGAGATGAGACGTTTAGCTCGGGGCAGGGAGGCATGGAGATCTGCATCAAACCAGTCAAAAGACTGACAACTCAAACAACAACATGTAGAGCTCACCAAAATAATGTTGTGTAACGGTAAATGTTAGTCAACGAACAGTAATGCATTACTAAAACCCATGACCCGATACCTAAGAGCTTTTCTAAAATTATTTTAAAATGCCTTTAACCCTATATTAAACACCCAGTTCACAAGACTCATAACTGCAATGTTATGGTCAAACAAAACAAAATCTATATTTCAAAACAAACAAGTGGTTTAGTCATTGCATACTGGAAAAAGTTTTATAAACACTCAAGTCCACAAAAATAATTAAATTAATAACTGTCAGGTTGACCGAGTGGTTATGGTGTTTGACTTAAGTTCAAATTTTCTGTACAAGAAAGCAAGGGTTCAAATCCCTTACCTGATATAACTATTGCCTCAACATGGCTTGACCACACTGTATTATTGTGTACTTGGTACACAAACCATAGATAGAGTGTATTGTTTAAGGCCACTCTCTTTCCGAACATAGTCAGAGACTGTTGATGGTTAACAATTGCATTAATAGTGAGACATGGGGATAGCAATTAAGAAAAACAGACAATACCCATACACTATTTTTCTTTATTTAATGTAAGTACTTGTACAATAGTTATATACAAACTACAACTCTCTTTTGTCTATTACTATCTAGTCCTTTTCGATCCACTTGCATATCAAGGGCAGATGACTTTGTAGTTCAGCCCCTTAAAACAACAACAACACTACCTCTTGCATAGTCTGTGATGTTGATGACTCTTGAGACGTGGAAGATGGATACAACATAACTTTTACAACAGGGGTTAAACGTTGCTCAACAAACAATGCACTATTTTGAGTAGCAACATCTTTCTCTTGTACTAACATTTTAGCATTCTGATGATTTTTTGTCAACACCATCAGTGTTTTGTCTGGAGCACTACATTGATGATCACTCACACTTAAAACCACACCATTTCTACTTTTTATATTGCCTCGACATCTTGTTGACCTCTGTTTTGAGCATCGCCAGAATATTATTCCTTTTACATTTTGTCGTCTATAGTTATAAGAGTAGCCGTTATAGAGTACACGTAGTTTACCTCGGTTAGTTGTAGTAAGTTCCATAGTAGTAACTAACCTGTTAGTATGATTTGCACACTACAAAGGTTATATCTGTTCTGGTAATAGAATTATTTAGCGCTGGCTTTTATATTTAATATGTACAGTTTAAAGTGATAGAAAAGTGGTAGAAACGTGGTAGCAAAGTGGTAGACAAGTGGTAGACAATTGGTAACAAAGTGGTAGAAAAGTGGTAGATAAGTGGCAGAAAAGTAGTAGAAAAGTGGTAGAAAAGTGGTAGCAAACTAGAAAAATGGTAGAAAAGTGGCAGGAAAGTAGTAGAAAAGTGGTAGCAAAGTGGTGGAAAAGTGGTAGCAAACTAGAAAAGTGGTAGCAAAGTGGTAGAAAATATTACATGTATTATTAAGAAATAGTTTAAGCGGTTACATGGATTCATTACACAATAATTTTAGCATGACGAAGCTCATTTTCTATATCCAAAAGTTCTTCCTCATATTTAGTATGACCAGGCTGTTTACAGGTATGCAAGTACTGAAGCCGCTGGATTAGCTTACTGGGATTGTTCCAGTAAACAAATTTAACAAATGATTTTTTTTGGGAGTAAACCATTATCATCATCATAATCATCATCATCATGGTTATCATCATCAATATAATTATCATCAATATAATCATCATCACTATTACTATCTAATCCTTTTTGTTCATCTTTCAATGCAACAACCTTTGGCATAGTCTGTGTTGTCTTTGATAGTGTTAGAGGTTTCTTAGACGTTAACGACTGTCCTAACATGTTTTTTTCAGGAGATAATAAATGCTCTTTAACAAACAAAGCACTATCTTGAGCCACACTATTTTTTTCTTGGTCTTGCTTTCTTACCTTGGTTAGAGTATTTTGTCCATTTAAATGAGTATTATTTTGAGATTTACAATGATGATCGATTGAAATAAGTATGTTGGAGCCTTTTGTTTTAATCATTCCTCGACACTTTTTAGATCGTTGTTTCGAACAGCACCAAATAACAGTTCCATTTTTATTAGTTCTTTTTACAATATATGTATATCCTTTATAGTAAGCACATGGCTTACCATAGCTAGTCGTTGATACTTCCATGTCAACTGTTAAGCATAAACTAATCTCTAGTAAAGTTAACTCGATAATAAAAATGATAGTTTGTAGTATGTGCAGTTTAAAGTAAGAGCAAAAGTGAGAGTCAAATGGTAGAAAAGTGTTAGCAAAGTGGTGGAAGAGTGGTAGCAGTTTATAGTAGTCATGATCTTTTTTACCAGAATGTGATTTGAGTAAATGTAATTTCTAAAGCTTAGCAGTGAGTAGTCAGTCAGTCTTGGTTCAGACAAGCGTAAACAGTTCTCCAATGAATCAGAGATCAAGATTTTCATTATGAAACAGTTGTGTAACCAATTAGGTATCGGTACTTGATAGCTTCACACATGAACAAAAATTCCAACATATCTGACATGAATTACATGATTTGAAAGTTGACAAAGAATATCCAATCAACCATTGTAGTTACAATGTCAAACACAAAGACAAAATCAGCATGACCTTTTACGTTACAGGAAAATTCTATGAAATAGACTATGCAGGAAATTTGGAAATACACATCAGAAGTTTGCAACACCATCCTTCTAGCCTATATAAATTATCGACATGGAAAGTATGCACTGCCCCTAACATTAAACCAATTTATCATTAACACAAGTCAACATCAAAACATTTTGTGTTGAGTCTATCATTTAATGCATATATTCTGTCTACATTGAACAGTAACAAAAAACGCCATTCATAATTAATTAAGTTTGCTTTAATTCTTTATGTAATGATAAATACATATTTAAAGTTTTGGCAGACTGTTCAGGGTGAATCGGCTTTGAACACATAAGAGAGGGAATATTTTAAGACTTAACCTCAGCTCACCTAACATAACCTAAATTTACCTAACCTAACCTTGTCATATAGGTAAGAAACGGGTCAAGCTACGCTTTCGACTACCGAGTTTCAGCTACTTTTCAAGGTTACTCTCCCGAACATTGCCGGTGACTGCTGATAAACACCTATGTTCCCACGGTGGCGGCGCGCAACGACTCACATGACGCGCTTCCCCCTTTTCATTGATCCCTGTTGATTTGTCCCTTTGGACTGGTCCCTGTTGACTAGCCCCTTTGGACGGGTCCTTTTTGAATGGAGTCATTTTTGACGGGTCCCTGTGAACAGGTCCTTTTGGCTGATCCCTTTGGACTGGTACCTATGGACTGGCCCTGCATTTATCCAAATTATGTCAAAGGGTCCGGTCCAAAGGGATCAGCCAAAAGGACCTGTCCACAGGGACCCGTCAAAAATGACTCCATTCAAAAAGGACCCGTCCAAAGGGGCTAGTCAACAGGGACCAGTCCAAAGGGACAAATCAACAGGGATCAATGAAAAGGGGGAAGCACGTCATGTGAGTCGTTGCGCGCCGCCGCCGTGGGAACATAGGTGTTTATCAGCAGTCTCCGGCAAGGTTCGAGAGAGTAACCTTGAAAAGTAGCTGAAACTCGGTAGTCGAAAGCATAGCTTGACCCGTTTCTTACCTATATGACAAGGTTAGGTTAGGTAAATTTAGGTTATGTTAGGTGAGCTGAGGTTAAGTCTTAAAATATTCCCTCTCTTATGTGTTCAAAGCGATTCACCCTGAACAGTCTGCCAAAACTATAAATATGTATTTATCATTACATAAAGAATTAAAGTAAACTTAATTAATTATGAATGGCGTTTTTTGTTACTTTTCAATGTAGACAGAATATATGCATTAAATGATAGACTCAACACAAAATGTTTTGATTGTTGACTTGTGTTATTGATAAATTGGTTTAATGTTAGGGGCAGTGCACACTTTCCATGTCGATAATTTATATAGGCTAGAAGGATGGTGTTGCAAACTTTTGATGTGTATTTCCAAATTTCCTGCATAGTCTATTTCATAGAATTTTCCTGTAACGTAAAAGGTCATGCTGATTTTGTCTTTGTGTTTGACATTGTAATTACAATGATTGATTGGATATTCTTTGTCAACTTTCAAATCATGTAATTCATGTCAAATAGTTGGAATTTTTGTTCATGTGTGAAGCTATCAAGTACCGATACCTAATTGGTTACACAACTGTTTCATAATGAAAATCTTGATCTCTGATTCATTGAAGAACTGTTTACGCTTGTCTGAACCAAGACTAACTGACTACTCACTGCTAAGGTTTAGAAATTACATTTACTCAAATCATATTCTGGTAAAAAAGATCATGACTACTATAAACTGCTACCACTCTTCCACCACTTTGCTAACACTTTTCTACCATTTGACTCTCACTTTTGCTCTTACTTTAAACTGCACATACTACAAACTATCATTTTTATTATCGAGTTAACTTTACTAGAGATTAGTTTATGCTTAACAGTTGACATGGAAGTATCAACGACTAGCTATGGTAAGCCATGTGCTTACTATAAAGGATATACATATATTGTAAAAAGAACTAATAAAAATGGAACTGTTATTTGGTGCTGTTCGAAACAACGATCTAAAAAGTGTCGAGGAATGATTAAAACAAAAGGCTCCAACATACTTATTTCAATCGATCATCATTGTAAATCTCAAAATAATACTCATTTAAATGGACAAAATACTCTAACCCAGGTAAGAAAGCAAGACCAAGAAAAAATAGTATGGCTCAAGATAGTGCTTTGTTTGTTAAAGAGCATTTATTATCTCCTGAAAAAGACATGTTAGGACAGTCGTTAACGTCTAAGAAACCTCTAACACTATCAAAGACAACACAAACTATGCCAAAGGTTGTTGCATTGAAAGATGAACAAAAAGGATTAGATAGTAATAGTGATGATGATTATATTGATGATAATTATATTGATGATGATAACCATGATGATGATGATGATTATGATGATGATGATAATGGTTTACTCCCAAAAAAATCATTTGTAAAATTTGTTTACTGGAACAATCCCAGTAAACTAATCCAGCGGCTTCAGTACTTGCATACCTGTAAACAGCCTGGTCATACTAAATATGAGGAAGAACTTTTGGATATAGAAAATGAGCTTCGTCATGCTAAAATTATTGTGTAATGAATCCATGTAACCGCTTAAACTATTTCTTAATAATACATGTAATATTTTCTACCACTTTGCTACCACTTTTCTAGTTTGCTACCACTTTTCTACCACTTTGCTACCACTTTTCTACTACTTTTCTGCCACTTTTCTATCACTTTTCTAGTTTGCTACCACTTTTCTACCACTTTTCTACTACTTTTCTGCCACTTTTCTACCACTTTTCTACCACTTTGTTACCAATTGTCTACCACTTGTCTACCACTTTGCTACCACGTTTCTACCACTTTTCTATCACTTTAAACTGTACATATTAAATATAAAAGCCAACGCTAAATAATTCTATTACCAGAACAGATATAACCTTTGTAGTGTGCAAATCATACTAACAGGTTAGTTACTACTATGGAACTTACTACAACTAACCGAGGTAAACAACGTGTACTCAATAAAGGCTACTCTTATAACTATAGACGACAAAATGTAAAAGGAATAATATTCTGGCGATGCTCAAAACAGAGGTCAACAAGATGTCGAGGCAATATAAAAAGTAGAAATGGTGTGGTTTTAAGTGTGAGTGATCATCAATGTAGTGCTCCAGACAAAACACTGATGGTGTTGACAAAAAATCATCAGAATGCTAAAAAGTTAGTACAAGAGAAAGATGTTGCTACTCAAAATAGTGCATTGTTTGTTGAGCAACATTTAACCCCTGTTGTAAAAGTTATGTTGTATCCATCTTCCACGTCTCAAGAGTCATCAACATCACAGACTATGCAAGAGGTAGTGTTGTTGTTGTTTTAAGGGGCTGAACTACAAAGTCATCTGCCTTTGATATGCAAGTGGATCGAAAAGGACTAGATAGTAATAGACAAAAGAGAGTTGTAGTTTGTATATAACTATTGTACAAGTACTTACATTAAATAAAGAAAAATAGTGTATGGGTAGTGTCTGTTTTTCTTAATTGCCATCCCCATGTCTCACTATTAATGCAATTGTTAACCATCAACAGTCTCTGACTATGTTCGGAAAGAGAGTGGCCTTAAACAATACACTCTATCTATGGTTTGTGTACCGAGTACACAATAATACAGTGTGGTCAAGCCATGTTGAGGCAATAGTTATATCAGGTAAGGGATTTGAACCCTTGCTTTCTTGTACAGAAAATTTGAACTTAAGTCAAACACCATAACCACTCGGTCAACCTGACAGTTACTAATTTAATTATTTTTGTGGACTTGAGTGTTTATAAAACTTTTTCCAGTATACATTGACTAAACCACTTGTTTGTTTTGAAATATAGATTTTGTTTTGTTTGACCATAACATTGCAGTTATGAGTCTTGTGAACTGGGTGTTTAAAATAGGGTTAAAGGCATTTTAAAATCATTTTAGAAAAGCTCTTAGGTATCGTGTCATGGGTTTTAGTAATGCATTACTGTTCGTTGACTAACATTTACCGTTACACAACATTATTTTGGTGAGCTCTACATGTTGTTGTTTGAGTCGTCAGTCTTTTGACTGATTTGATGCAGATCTCCATGCCTCCCTGCCCCGAGCAAAACGTCTCATCTCTATATAGCTACCACACCCTACATTCAAGGCTATCTGTTTAACATATTATAACCTTGGATCTCCCCTACAAGCTCTTGGGTTCAATTCCTAGATTTAACACAAACTTTTAAAAGTGGTATGACAACTAAAACTAGTCTACTCAGTCTCGTTGTTGTTGTTTGAGTCTTCAGTCTTTTGACTGGTTTGATGCAGCTCTCCATGCCTCCTTGTCCTGAGCTAATCGTTTCATCTCTACATAGCTACCACACCCTACATCCGAGGCAATCTGTTTAACAGATTCTAACCTTGGTCTACCCCTACAGTTCTTGTCCTCGACCCTTCCTTCCATAACTAAGCTTGCTATTCCTGGGTGTCTTAGTATGTGTCCTACCAACCTATCTCTTCTCTTCATTAGCAGTCGCCAGAAACATCTCTCCTCTCCCACTCGTCTTAATACCTCTTTGTTTGTAACCCTATCTACCCATCTGATCTTCATCATTCTCCTGTAGCACCAAATTTCAAATGCTTCAATTCTCCTCTTTTCTGCTGCACCAATAGTCCAAGTTTCACTTCCATAGAGCGCCACGCTCCAGACAAAGGCTTTCAAAAATGACTTCCTAATACCTAAATCTATATTCGATGTCAGCAGATTCCTTTTTTGTAGAAATGCTTTTCTTGCCTGAGCCAACCTACTTTTTATATCCTCTTTGCTTCGTCCATCACAGGTTATTCTGCTTCCTAAGTAACAGAAATCTCCTACTTCCTTCAGCTTTTCACCTGCCAATTTGATCTCCATAGAGGTTTCTGATTTATTTCGGCTGCATTCCAGTATTTTTGTTTTACATTTATTAATTTTCATCATGAATTCTTTCCGTAAGACGGAGTCCATACCATTCAAAAACGCATTCAAATCCTCAGGCTTGTTGGCCAAGATGACGATGTCATCAGCAAATCTCAGAGTTGAAATTATTTCTCCTTGAATCTTCACTCCCACTTTAAATTTTTCTCTAATTTCCTTCATTGCTTGTTCAATGTAAAGATTGAAAAGTATGGGTGATAAGTTGCAGCCTTGCCTTACACCTTTCTGAATACCAGCTTCTCTCTCATGTCCTTCAACTCGAATGACTGCAGTCTGGTTTCTGTATAGATTGTATATCACCCTCCTATCCCTGTACTTTATTCCAATCGATTTCAAAATGTCAAACAATTTAGTCCAATCAACGTTATCAAAAGCCTTTTCTAAGTCTACAAAAGCCATGAACGTTCTCTTATCTTTCCTTATTCTACCTTCCAAAATCAGCCTAAGACTTAGTACAGCTTCCCTTGTTCCTACATTTCTCCTGAAACCAAACTGGTCTTCACCCAACTCCGTTTCTATCTGGCTCTCAATCCTCTTGTAAATTATTCTAGACAGGATCTTTGAAGCATGAGTAATCAAGCTGATTGTACGATAATCTTCACATCTGTCAGCTCCCACTTTCTTTGGTATAGGGATGATTACATTCTTCTTGAAATCAGGGGGTACCTCACCTGTCTCATAAATCCTACACACCAAGTGAAATAACCTGATCAGACCTTCCTCTCCTATGCAGCGTAGCAACTCAATCGGTATATCATCTATGCCTGGTGCTTTGTTCCTGCTTAAGTCTTCCAAAGCTCTATCAAATTCTGATCTCAATATTAAATCTCCTTTCGCATCCTCATCAATTTCCTCCTCCCTTTCCATTACATGATTCTCAATCTCCTTTCCCTTATACAAACTCTCTATGTAAGCTTTCCATCTCTCAACCTTTTCTTCCCTATCTGTTAGAGGCTTTCCATTTGTGTCCTTAATATTACAGCACTTAGTCTTCTTTTCCACAAAAATATTCTTAATCCTTCGATAAGCTGTGTCTACTTTTCCTAATTTCAGACAATTTTCTATACCAGCACATTTCTCTTTCAACCATTCTTCTTTCGCTTCCTTGCACTTCTTGTTAACCTCATTTCTCAGACGTCTGTATTCTGCTTTCCCCTTTTCATCTCTTACATTCTTGTGCTTCCGCCTTTCATCCATCAATTCGAGTATATCCTCAGTGATCCACGGTTTTCTACCTATTCTCTCCTTCCTACCAATGTTTTCTTCTGCGGATTTTGTTATTTCATTCCTCAAAAGTGCCCATTCGTCTGCAATTGAAGTTTGTTTAGGGTTTTTCATTAGTCCTTCCTTTATACTCTTCTTGAATCTTTCGTTTACATCCTTCTCTTTCAGTCTGTCTATTGCCCACCTTTTTGGCTTTTGACTTTTCTTCAGTTTCTTCAACTTTAATCTGCATTTCATTACAACCAGATTGTGGTCAGAGTTTATGTCAGCACCAGGATATGTTTTACAATCCAAAATCTGGTTTCGAAACCTCTGCTTGACCATAATGAAGTCGATTTGGTAACGCCCTGTATCTCCTGGTCTCATCCATGTGTATATTCTTCTATTGTGGTTATTGAATAAGGTGTTAGCTATGACCAACTCATGCTCAGTGCAGAATTCTACCAGCCTGCTTCCTCGATCATTCCTTTCACCTAATCCGAAATCTCCTACTATCTTCCCTTCTCTCCCTTTTCCTACCACAGCATTCCAATCTCCCATTACTATAACATTTTCATCACCCTTGATATACCTCAGAATTTCGTCTATTTCTTCGTAGACCTTTTCAACATCCTCATCATCAGCTTGACTGGTAGGCATATAGACTTGTATCACTGTGGTGCAGGTAGGTTTAGTATTTATTTTTGCTACAATAATCCGTTCACTATATTGCTCATAATATTCCACCCGCTGTCCAAGTTTCCTACTCAATATGAGGCCAACCCCTGCTTGGCCATTGTTTGATTTAGTGCTAATGACCCTATAGTCTCCTGACCAAAAGTCCTGTTCTTACTGCCAGCGCATTTCACTAATCCCAACCAAATCCAACCTCAACCTATCCATTTCCCTTTCTAAGTTTTCTAACCTTCCATTTCCTAGCAGACTTCTAACATTCCACGCTCCGATCCGTAGAATGTCAGAGTTCCTCTTTGTCACTTCTGTGATGTTAACCCCCTCTCGAGTAGTCCCCACCCGGAGATCCGAACGGGGGACTAGTTTACCTCCGGATTGAAATTTTACAAGGGAGGAGGCCATCATCACATGTATTTATGCATAGAGAGGTGCATATCCTCGGGAATAGCAAACGGCTGTAGTTTCCCCTTGCTTTCAGCCGTGCAGCAGGACGCAGTGTAGCCATTATTTGGCTTATATTATCAATATCTTAACCGTCTATAAGACTAGTAAAGAATTGATTTATTCTGAAAGGCTGCTACTCCCTTTCAGAATAAGTAAAGAGCAATTCTACTAACAAAAATACTAACCTTCTACTGTACTAACAATTAAATACCAAAATTCTACTAACGAAAAAATACTAAATTTCCACCAACAACAAATACTACCACTAAAACAGTCTGTCACCAGCGACACTCACATGCAATCACACATCGCAGTCTACTGAAACAATGAACTATAACTAATAAACAATGCAACTGTTACCAGACACACTCACACACCACAGTCTAATAGAACAATGACATATATCTAATAGACAAACTAACTACCTACTTACAACTACAACTAACTACATACTTACTGTACTGTTATTTGAATTGACAATATTTACAAAATGCAATTTAGATAGAAAATACTTACAGGAAGAGAGCAAAGATAATGCCAATGGTTATCCTTCGTATAAAGCATATTACGTCGTAATTCACAGGACCATGATATATATTGGTAATGGGAAGTTCTCCTGTGAATAAAGGTTTCGTAGAGGGCAGGTTTCACTGAAGTAATTCAGACTACAGTAAGAGAGCGGATTGGCTTCCAAGAAGTCAAGTGTTTCTGAGAAAGATGGAAAACGCGACCTTTGCCACCTACAAGGCTTACAGTGCTATTCGATTCAAATGTATTACGGTCACTTATTTTGTTCATGACACACATACTCCGTCAGGCCGCATTAGTTAGTAATTTAGATCGAAAAAACTTTCAAAATGCAACGTAGATCAAAAATGCCTTAAAAAATCGCTAAAAGGGAATTTAGATACACGGTGAACCAAGTAACAAAAACAGGGCGGGAATCTTAAAGAGAAAAGGAAATATAAGGAAAAGAGGAGAGGAGAGGGCAGAGAGGAAAGTGTCCGCCCCAAAGGTAAGGGACAAAAGGAGAAAACGGACCCAGCTCAGGAATCCCTCGGGGTCGCCAACTCCCGAACTCACCAGCCGTGAGCCCCTGAGGGTGTAGCATTATCTAGGGCGCACCAGAAGTGGTGCGGCTACATACACCCTGCCTCCTTAAGGGCCTTGAGCACAAGGCATGAGGTAAAAGGAAAAGAAAAAGAAGGCTGACCCCGCACAGAAGGAGGGTATCAGGAAAGATGAGACATGATGATATGATAATTGTTGTTTTAAGGGGCCTAACATCTAGGTTATCGGCCCCTGATGGTTTGGGTGATCGTGAAGATGAAAATGAAAAGCGAACTTAAAACTAAAACTAACTAATAACCTACATACTAGAAGAAGAAATGGAAAACTAAAGGAGAATAAGGCAAATAAAAGGACAGAAGGAAAAGAAATGCCCTCAACCCTCGGAGAATGCGGATTGAGGGACTTGGAAGGAAGGAGAGCCATGAAAGGCATATAGGAAAGTAAAAGAGGAGAGGGTCCCCCCCAAGGTAAGGGACAAAAGGGGAAAACGGACCCAGCTCAGGAATCCCTCGGGGTCGCCAACTCCCGAACTCACCAGCCGTGAGCCCCTGAGGGTGGTCCAAATAAGTAGAGAGGGTTTGATTCACACCTCAACCATAGAGCACCATTATTTTTTTTTTTTATTTTTTTTTTTTTAATAATGATAGATGGCCATTTGTTAGCCTACTTTCGATTTTTGCAAAAAATGAAAGTAGACTTATGAGATCAACACAGGCCGAAAAAAGTGTGTCTGTCTGTGTGTGTGTATGTGTGTGTGTGAGTCTGTGTGTGTGTGTGTGTGTGTGTGTGTGTGTGAGTGTGTGTACTCTGAATGTCTGTCCCCCCCCCCTATCAATTCAAACACGGTGAATGCGAATTGAACGAAATTTGGTACAAAGGTAGCACTAGCAAAGGACACCTCAGTGTCATGTTTTATATCGCCGCCATCTTGACGGAAACGTAATGGCGGCCACACAAATGTTCAAAGCTTAAATCAAATTACGACTAACCTAATCATCTGATCTCTACCAAATTTTGCAACAACATACCTTTATGGGGGGAGCATCCTTTGACCAAACTAACAGGTCATCAGCGTAATAGTTTGCGGATGGCGGCCATCTTTGTGTGAAAATCGATTCCTCCTATTAATTCGAACACGGTGCAGCCGACTGGAACGAAATTTGGTACCGAGGTAGTACTAATAGAAGGCACCTCAGTGTCATGTTTTATATCGCCGCCATCTTGACGGAAACGCAATGGCGGCCACACAAATGTTCAAAGCTTAAATCAAATTACGATTAACCTAATCATCCGATCTCTACCAAAGTTTGCAACAACATACCTTTATAGAGGAAGCATCCTTTGACCAAATGAATAGGTAATTAGCCTAATAGTTTGTGGATGGCGGCCATCGTTGTGTGAAAATTATTTCCCCCTATTAATTCAAACACGGTGAAACTGAATGGAACGAAATTTGGTACAGAGGTAGCACTAGCAAAGGGCATCTCAGTGTCATGTTTTATATCGCCGCCATATTGACAGAAACGTAATGGCGGCCACACAAATGTTCAAAGCTTAAGTTAAATTACGACTAACATAACCATCCGATCTCTACCAAACTTTGCAACAACATACCTTTATGGAGGGAGCATCCTTTGACCTATCTAATAGGTTATTAGCCTAATAGTTTGCGGATGGCGGCCATCTTTATGTCAAAATTGATTCCCTCTATTAATTCGAACACGGTGGAACCGAATGGAACGAAATTTGGTACAGAGGTAGCACTAGCAAAGGGCACCTCAGTGTCATGTTTTATATCGCCGCCATCTTGACTGAAACGTAATGGCGGCCACACGAATGTTCAAAGCTTAAATCAAATTACGATTAACCTAATCATCCGATCTCTACCAAATTTTGCAACTACATACCTTTATGGAGGGAGCATGCTTTGACCAATCTAATAGGTCATTCGCCTAATAGTTTGCGGATGGCGGCCATCTTTGTGTCAAAATCGATTCCCCCTATTAATTCAAACACGGTGAAACCGAATGGTACGAAATTTGGTACAGAGATAGCACTAGCAAAGGGCATCTCAGTGTCATGATTTATATCGCCACCATGTTGACAGAAACGTAATGGCGGCCACACAAATGCTTAAAGCTTAAATCAAATTACGACTAACATAACCATCCGATCTCTACCAAACTTTGCAACAACATACCTTTATTGAGAGAGCATCCTTTGACCAACCTAATAGGTCATTAGCCTAATAGTTTGCGGATGGCGGCCATCTTTATGTCAAAATTGATTCCCCCTATTAATTCGAACACGGTGGAACCGAATGAAAGACATTTGGTACAGAGGTAGCTCTAGCAAAGGGCACCTCAGTGTCATGTTTTATATCGCCGCCATCGTGACGGAAACGTGATGGCGGCCACACAAATGTTCAAAGCGTAATCAAATTACGATTAGCCTAATCATCCGATCTCTACCAAATTTAGCAACAACATACCTTTATGGAGGGAGCATCCTTTGATCAAACTAATAGGTCATTAGCCTAATATTTTGCAGATGGCGGCCATCTTTGTGTGAAAATCGATTCCCCTTATCAATTCGAACACGGTAAAACCGAATGGTACGAAATTTGGTACAGAGGTAGCACTAGCAAAGGGCACCTCAGTGTCATGTTTTATATCACCGCTATCTTGACGGAAACGTAATCGCGGCCACCCAAATGTTAAAAGCTAAAATGTAATTACGACCAACCTAATAATCTAGTCTCTACCAAATTTTGCAACAACATATCTTTATGTGGGAAGCATATTCTGACCAAACTGCAAGAACATCAGCCCAATAGTTTGCAGATGGTGGCCAAGTATGTGTGCAAATCGATTCCCCCTATCAATTCAAACACTATGAAACCGAATTGAACGAAATTTGGTACAGAGGTAGCACTAGCAAAGGGCACCTCGTATTCATGTTTAATATCCCTATAGCACGTTGTATTTCAACAAGCTACTACAACCAACATTCAATCATACTCCTTGAAAAGGACAAAGAGTTATAACAATACCCATGCATTTAGGAGAAAGTAGGCTATATGTTCTTTCCTGAACATCTTGTTCAATTTCACATTTCACACATTGCAATTTGTCAATTTTCCATTTGCATTTTTTTAATGACAGTTTGATGTTTTTCAATTTCATGATATGGAAACATGGATTTTTCCATTTTCATATTTACACATTTGTCAATTTCCCATTTGCATATATTTTCATAAATGTCCGTTTAAGGTTTTTAAATTTTGTCTATATGGAAACATGGATTTTCCATTTGCTGTTCACACATTTTTTTATTTTTTTATTTTGTGTATGTTGAAAAACGATATTCCCAAAACAAGATTTTTTATTTTTCATTTCATGATTTTGTAAATGATCTTAATGTGAGTGCTTGACCATGGCAATAATACAGTCTATCTATGTGTTAGCGGAACCGTAGAGGCTTATTACTACTGCGAGTAAGAATGTTTTACAAAATAACGACTATCTACCACTGCATATGAAAAACAAAACTATTGAAAAAATATATATTTTCCATTCATATATAAGTGCTAATTCTCCCTCACCCCACCCTACCTCACCGTATTTTCTCTGGTCAAACAACCAATGCTACCCACACATACACAAGCTTTCTATATCTCTCTCTCTATATATATATATATATGTTTTCTCTTGTCCACAAGATAAAATTTATAGTTGGTGGATTGTATCCTGCACTGTTTATGCGACATACCTTTGCCAGTTCATAAAACCGTTAGGTATTTCTCTACACATAGCGATTTGACCTCTGCTCTACCTACGCCTTTTGCTTGTTTGGCTTTCTTACAGTCTAGTATGCGATAGGAAGCATTAACTGTATATCAAACCCAGTCCACGTTTGTATTTGTAATCTAAGTAATAATTTGAAATGAGACAAGTGTAATCAGTTTTAAACATTATCTCTGTTTTTATTTGTTTGTTTATGACATGCATATTAACCTAAAATCAAACCCTAGTCTACCTTAGTGAAAGGCTAACAGTTTAACCACTGCGTCACCATACCCTTTTTCTTAGTTTGATTCGTTCTAGGCCTTAGAGCTAGAAATCGAGTTAAGATCTCCAGTGAAAGAGGAACATGTGCTCACCACTATAGCACGTAATGTTTAGCTGGTAACATTAGACAACCGAAAATGATTGTATTTCTGTTAGCCAAGCATTTCTGTCATTTGCCTACTGTGTGAGCACTGCCAGCAAGACAGTTTAGTTTAGAACAAGTGTGTGTGTGTATAGATTATTAGCCTCAGGTATTTAAAGCTTGTTGGGTGTAGCGACCATCTTGTCCCAGTAACCACTGAGCAAGTTTTAACAGTCAACTCATAAAAACTGCATAGGATAGTTGTGTGTGGTTCATGTACTTGGGTGTGTGCATTAGCACCATGCACTAGCTTTAACTTACCCTCTATAGGTAGAGCGTTATCCCTTTCCTTTTTGACATTACCAATGACCACATCCCCCCACAAGTTTTACACTTAAACCCTTGGCTTGTTTCCGATTAGGTTTGGTTCGGTTTGGTTGGGTTTGATTCAGCTTGGTTCAGTTTAGTTCAATGTAGTCACCATTTTGTTTCATTAGCTATCCTCTTTAACCAATCAATTAAAGATAGTCTACTCTTAATTCTTGAATCAATAAATCCGATTTTGTATACACCGTTTGTCATTTATTAGCCCATGCCTGCAACCTATACTCTCTCTGTACTACAGTCTGATCTGAAAACAAGTTCTAATAGTGAAAGACTTGTCAGTCACCTTACATGTAGCCTACACTTGTTCTTTCTCTACCTAGCTATGTTTCATCACTCACGGTAAACAACTCACATGTCCGTATCCAATTATTAATTTATAAAATCTCAGGTCAATGACCTTAATATTTTGGATATTTTAGGTAAATTCATTGGTCATGGGAAAGAGTTGACCATTCTAAGTCCTATGACACCTTACATGTCGATATTCGATTATTAGTTTATATAATCTCAGGTCAATGACCCCGTTGTTTTGAATATTTGGGGTAAATTCGTTGGTCATGGGAAAGGGTTGGCCATCCTAAGTATTATAACACCTCACTTGACTCTCTCCCATTATTAGTTATCGAGATATTAACAACAGTGTAGTTAGGCCCTTTTGGCAAACATTAAATATATATTCAAAACCAGAGCGTCACCCCGAGTGCTAGGACCCCACATACAAGTCCCTAGCCTTATTGGTTCGCGAGATATTAACAAAAGTGTAGTTAGGCCCTTTGTTAAAATATCAAAAATACATTCAAAAAGAGAGTGTCTGCCCAAGTCCAACGACACCTCACAGGTCAAAATCCCATCATGGGTTCAGGAAATATCAACAAAAGTATAGTTAGGCCCCTTGTCAATATTTCAAAAAAAAATACATTTTAAAACCTTACCCTCTATAGGTAAAGCGTTATCCCTTTCCTTTTTGACATTACCAATGACCACATTTACCCACAAGTTTTACACTTAAACCCTTGGCTTGTTTTCGATTAGGTTTGGTTCGGTTTAGTACAATGTAGTCACTATTTTGTGTTTTAGCTATCCTCTTTCACCAATCAATTAAAGATAGTCTACTCTTAAATCTTGACTCGATAAATCAGAGTTTGTGTACACCGTTTGTCATTTATTAACCCATACCCTCAACCTATACTCTCTCTGTACTGCAGTTTGATCTGAAAAGAAGTTCCAATGGTAAAAGACTTGTCAGTCACCATACATGTAGCCTACACTAATTCTTTCTCTACCTAGCTATGTTTCATCACACATGGTAAAAACATCTCACATGCTCTTATCCGATTATTAGTTTATAAAATCTCAGGTCGATGACCTTGATGTATTGGGTATTTTGGGTAAATTCATTGGCTATGGGAAAGGGTTGACCATTCTAAGTCCTATGACACCTCACTTGACCCTCTCCAATGATTAGTTTATAAAATCATAGGTCAATGACCTTGCTGTTTTAGGTATTTGGGGTAAATTCGTTGGTCATGGAAAATGGTTGACCATCCTGAGTCCCATGACATCTCACTCGACCCTCTCTGATTATTAGTTAGCGAGATATTAATAAAAGTGCAGTTAGGCCCTTTTGACAAAAATGAATAATACATTAAGAAACAGGATGTCACCCCAAGTCCAACGACCTCTCATACAAGTCCCTAGCCTTATTGGTTCATGAGATATTAAAAGCTGATGACCTATTAGTTTTGGATCTTTTGGTTAATTAAAAAAAATAACTCATCTATAAATCTGTATTCAAAAAGCCCGCCCTCTTACAAAAAAAAACAAGTGCGCATGCGTAAAAACAAAAAACAAACATGTTAATTCATAGTAGCAATCGGCTCTTCGCTTGCGTTTCATGTGGAACAACGTTTAATTTCATCATAGCATTCGGGACCAGTCCAAAGGGACCGGTCCAAAGGGATCAGTCAAAAGGAACCCATCAACAGGGACCCGTCAACAAGGACCCGTCCACAGGGACTCGTCAACAGGGACCCGTCCACAGGGACCTGTCAACAAGGACTTGTCCACAAGGACTCGTCCACAAGGACCTGTCAACAATGACCCTCCAACAATGACCGTCAACAATAACCCGTCCACAGGGATCCGCTCCCCCACCCTCTTACAAAAACCATGAGTGGGCATGCGTAAAAAACAAAAAACAAGCATGTTCATTCATAGTGGCTTTCCACCGAACACATGCACTTTATGTAGAACAACGTTTCATTCCATATTGGCATTCAAACTCTCACATGTTGCAATTGGAAAGAGAGATTCTCTAAAAAATTACAATTTCACCCCCTAGTGGGGGTAGGGTTTATTTTGGGGTGGAAATAGGTTGTCCATTGGAAAGGACAATGACAATGACACCTCATTCGTCAAAATCCTACCATGCGTTCGAGAGATATTGCGCCGCCCCCATCTTGTGAGGTGGGGAGGTGGAGGTGGGTACTGTCATCGCGGCAGGAGATGGCAGTTGAACATGCTGCGACGGGGTGCGGGGGGGTCTTGCAGTACGCATGCGCGGCCGGCATATTCCTAAGTTAAATATATCGGCTTGCCGCATGCCAATGGTTGTCATTGCAGCGGGCGACACTCAGCCAGTGAAAGAAGGAATGTGCTGAGTGAAGCAAGTGGTGACCAACTGAATGTTTTTGGAATGCGCGATACGCAGTGAGCGGGAAGACCCCTGCAGTTCAAACCCGACTGCCAACTCCTGACGCGATATCAGTAGGTGGAGGTGGGTATAGAACTGTCACAAAACCACTACTTAAATGCCATGTCCTGTGGTTCGGATTCCACGTATATAGGAGGTCCTGTGGCTCATGATCTCGCGATTAACGGTCACGTAAAACTACAATCTTCCTTCCTTTCTTGTTTCAATGTGCCTTCCGCATCCCAAAAAAGTCCTCTCGGCACGCCGGAAGTCGGAGGTAGATTTCACCGGACAAACTTGGGGATAGGCGAAAATAGGCAGAATATGCAGGTTTTCGTAGAAGGATCAGACCTCATTTATTGCGAGAAAGTATTTTATAATTGGGAATCAATTAACTTTGTTTTTCGTCATTTTATGCATATTTTAAACATTTTATTGTCTTATGATGACGGTAAACTTCTTGTCATTTGGAGTCCATTTTTATACTTGTGGTCACACTGTCCTTATGCAAGGTTTCGACACTGATGTGTAACTATGTAACGGTCTGTTATCTCTTCACGCAAAATTATATCTCCCGCAGATATTGGTTGGTTCCTCAGTTTAGGGGCTGCGGCAACGCGGTCATGTAACCCCGTGTACTTTGGGTGAGTGTAGAATCTGTCTGATAAACGGTGTGAATTGTGATGGCTGTATTAGTCTGTAATTCAGGTAAGGACTGCAGACGGTCAATTTCACGCAGTAGTTCCTAATGTTGCTACCAGATACTACCGTCAACGACACCTAGCTGTGAACTTGGCTACTAGATGCCACCGCAACCAGCAACTCGCATCGAACGTTCGAACTTCCCCTCCAAAAGGAAAGCTTACTAAGGGATTTTTAGCGCTCTTAGAAAATCCGACGACTTTGGCCGGCTTTGAACCCGCGACCTTGGGCATAGAAGTTCAGCATGCTACCAGTTACGTCACCGAAGCCGCTTCACACTTAGTCACATGCAAATCTGAATCTGATCTCGTGCAAGTGCGTTGTCATGGCAACGTCTGATGGCTCAACCCTCATCAATTTAGTAGTGTTGCCATGGCAAGAACTGATAGCTCTTGGCATTTTCTTATAATTCCGAAATCATTTTTCCCATCCCTTGGCGTAATGGTGTGTCATATCAAAAATTCTTTCTGACAAAAGTTTTAGGTAATTATTAGAGGAATATTGTCCATTTAGTACGGTTTTGATATTGTCCCCATTAAGAGAGATATGATTAATGTTTCCCGAAAAACCCACTTTTTCCCTCCCCTTTGGTCAAGGCTTGGTGCTATAAAAAAACTCTTCAAACATAAATTTTTGGGCTTTATCCGACACATAGTATGAACTCTGAACGGATTCGATATTTCACATATTAAGAGAGTTATAGCAATATTTCACTTTTTCAAAAAATAAGCCCCCCATTTTCACGCCCTTCGACCGATTTAGCCCAGTAACGAACTCGACCGAGATTTTATAGGTATACATATTAGGTAAAAAAATTCAAAGTGATTGGTGCAAAATTACGGCAGTTATCGTGTGCACAAGAAACTGATATACATATATATATATATATATATATATATATATCTCTATATATATAAACAAGACGTTCAGTAAAGAACATATAGCCTACTGTCTCCTAAATGCATGGGCATTGTTATAACTCTTTGTCCTTTTCAAGGAGTATAATTGAATGTTGGTTGTAGTAGCTTGTTGAAATACAACGTGCTATAGGGATATTAAACATGAATATGAGGTGCCCTTTGCTAGTGCTACCTCTGTAAAAAATGTCATTCAATTCGGTTTCACCGTGTTTGAATTGATATGGGGAATGGATTTGCACACATACATGGCCGCTATTTGCAAACTATTGGGCTGATGACCTTGTAGTCAGTCATACGATGCTTTCCACAAAAAGGCATATTGTTGCAAAATCTAGTAGAGATCAAATTATTAGGATGGTCGTAATTTGATTTAAGCGTTTAACATTTGGGTGGCCATCATTCCGTTTCCGTCAAGATGGCGGCGATATAAAACATGACACTGAGTTGCCCTTTGCTAGTGCTACCTCTGTACCAAATTTCGTTCAATTCGGTTTCACCGTGTTTGAATTGATAGGGGGAATCGATTTGCACACATACTTGGCCACCATCTGCAAACTATTGGGCTGATGATCTTGCAGTTTGGTCAGAATATGCTTCCCACATAAAGATATGTTGTTGCAAAATTTGGTAGAGACTAGATTATTAGGTTGGTCGTAATTACATTTTAGCTTTTAATATTTGGGTGGTCGTGATTACGTTTCCGTTAAGATGGCGGTGATATAAAACATGACACTGAGGTGCCCTTTGCTAGGGCTACCTCTGTACCAAATTTCGTTCCATTCGGTTTCACCGTGTTCGAATTAATAGGGGGAATCGATTTTGACACAAAGATGGCCGCCATCCGCAAACTATTAGGCTAATGACCTATTAGATTGGTCAAAGGATGCTCCCTCCATAAAGGTATGTTGTTGCAACATTTGGTAGAGATCGGATGATTATGTTAGTCATAATTTGATTTAAGCTTTCAACATTTGTGTGGCCGCCATTACTTTTCTGTCAATATGGCGGCGATATAAAACATGACACTGAGGTGCCCTTTGCTAGTACTACCTCTTTACCAAATTTCGTTCTATTCAGTTTCACCGTGTTCGAATTAATAGGGGGAATCGATTTTCACACAAAGATGGCCGCCATCCGCAAACTATTAGGCTGATGACCTATTAGTTTAGTAAAGGATTCTCCCCCATAAAGGTATGTTGTTGCAAAATTTGGTAGGGATCGGACGATTAGGTTAGTCGCAATTTGATTTAAGCTTTGAACATTTGTGTGGCCGCCATTACGTTTCCGTCAAGTTGGCGGCGATATAAAACATGACACTGAGGTGTCCGTTGTTAGTTCCAAATTTGTACCAAATTTCGTTCAATTCGCGTTCACTGTGTTCGAATTGATAGGTGGGGACTGACATTCAGAGTACACACACTCACACACACACACAGACTCACACACATATACACACACACACACACACACACACACACACAGACAGACACACTTTTTTTCGCCCTGTGTTGATCTCATGTCTACTTTCATTTTTTGCAAAGATCGAAAGTAGGCTAAAATGAAAGTTTGTCTGTTTTTTCTGAATTTCCACGGAAATTTGAGTTATTAACGCGTTTCAAACTGGTCTATGACGGTTGCGCGCAAAAACAAAATTTTTGTCTGTCTGTCTGTTTGTTTGTTTGTTTGTGTACAATTTTGCACGCGCATCACTCGAGAACGGTTCAGTGGATAAACGTAAAATGTGGTACAGATGTTCATCAGAGGCACGAAAGTAATCATTGATGTAACTCATCTCCATACCTCTCATAAAAGAGGGCCTACCCCCTTAAAATGCATGCTGAAATGGGCGTAGAAAGACGAGACAAAGCTCATTTTCAGCGTCTCAATGTGAGAAACAAAACTCGGGAGCCCTACGGGCCCAGAAAATAACATTTTAAGGTCCTAAAACCAACAGTTTTTGAGATATACCCAGAAAACTAATTTCATGTATTATTAAGCTATTGAAAGGATACGAGCTGGTAACCATGGCAACACAATCTCAGAAGTCCATCTATTTATGTAAAAGACGCAATTATATTACTGTGAACGTTCGCAAACTTAAGCTGTAAAATTCATCAACACGTATGTAATGCGCTTAAGGGGTTCAAGGGGTACTCTTGAATTGTTTACGATATTCCCAAACAACTAATTTCATTTAATAAACTAATAAATAGATGACGAGTACAGAAGAAGACCAAATCAGGAGCTATATAGATATACTGAGAAAATCACATATGTGACCAGGAAGAAACGTCTGGCTTTCCACGGACATGTCTCATGGATGAACTCAACAAGACTAACCAACCGGCTTCTCAACTACTGGGGGAATAGAAAGAGTGTTACACCGTCGCTAACAGTAGTTAACAAGGATATCCAAGAACTGAAGATAATGAAAAGTGATATTAGAAGCCGATCACATATCCGAAAGATACTTAAACAGAAGAGTATTCAGGACAGACCAACCTGTAAGAAAACCGGCATCATCTGGACAAAAGACAGAAAGGAGCAACATAGCCAGAGAATGCGCGAATACCGGGCAGACATCAAGTCCCTCGCCAAGCTGAAAAGTTGAACGTTGTGGTCCTTAGCTGGCCCATCCGAAAGAAGAAGAACAAGAAGAAACTAATGAGGTAATGCAAGCCGGTAACCATGACAACAGTAGGCCTATCACAAGAAGTGACCTCCAACTTTCCATCTATTTCTGTCAGAAGCAATGCCACTCAATTTATTCAATTTCTGTGAAAGTTTGCAAATGGCTATAAGGTTATCGTGGAATCAAACATAGACTGTAAAATTCAACAATGCGATTAAGGGGGTCAAGGGGTACCCTACAATTTTTGTACGTGACTTACACGATATGTTGTACAGAAGGTCTCTTATATCTCCAAAATTTCAAAAATTCCTGGATTGGAACAGTGTTTTTTGCAGCTTTTGGGAATTTGGGCCGTTTGAGACTAAAAATCCCGAATTTCCATGCACCACAAGCCTTTATAATTTATTAAAGGGGTCTTCCTGGGGATGGGCCAGTTTTAATTTGACATATATTCGTCTACGACCTATGCAATATTATTTTCACGTCAGGAAGTACACGTTAGGTGAATTTAGTTTCAGAGCACATTTTAACTAATCATATTTTTGTCGACAAACGGGAGCATCGTCAAGATGATTTTGTTTAATACTGTGTGGTTGATATATCTTTATGTTTATGTACGCCTATAATTAATGTTCGGGTGCTTGGAGCATCGTAAAATTAGGTATTATAACAATGAGTCAATACACCAATCATTTATAAAACTCTTCAACGTACTTCTCGTAGAAGGGTGGGTATAAGGAACAACTTTTCAAAATACATGCTAAAATAGGAGAAAAATAAAAAATAATCCTAGAAGGACGACCAAAGCATACGTTGCGCTTCTCAATGTGTGACACAAAACTAGGGAGTCTATAAAGGGTCGCCGAAAACCACATTTTATGCCCCTTAAATTAACAGTGTCTGCGATATACCCAGAAAACTAACTTCGTTCAGATAAACTTACGAAGGAATGACAAGCCCCTAACCATTGCAACAGTAGCTCAATTGATAGCGCCTGGTTATTAATACCAAAAACCGTTCGAAGAGCGGGTACTTCTGCTAGTATATACAGTGTGGTCCACCAGCCCCTTATTTTTTTGGAGGAAGGCAACCCAACTAACGCGTATATCACAGTCATCCTAAAAACATTAGTACCTGCTCCTTTACGTCCATTGTACAACTTTACCGTTGAGTACATCCTCGCGAATATAGTAGAAATCAATATGGCAGTATTCTTTCAATGACCTCAAATATAATGCATGATTGAAACGATCAGAGCTCCGAATAACACCTTCTTACGTTTGAACAGGAAGTGTCTACGAATAGATTCAATAAGTGCCAGCAATACGCCAGAGTTCTCGGTAGCTATGGTGGCTAAATCAAGAATTGCTAGAGTAGCGTCAAAGAAGTCGCATTGTAGTAGGTTCGAACTTTGAACTAGTCCTTTTCTTTTTTTTTTTTTTTTTTGCTTAATGTCGTTTATATGTATTATGGACGCATATCTATCTGTTTCAACGAGTGATTTTTTATTTGGTCCAAATGAGTAGAGGGGGTTCGATTCCCACCTCAGCCATCCTCAAAGTGGTTTTCCGTGGTTTCCCACTTCGCCTTCGGGCAAATGCCGGGATGTTACCTACCGTACGGCCACGGCCGCCTCCTTCCCTCTTCCTTGCCTGTCCCTCCCGATCTTCCCCTCCCTTCCCATCCCTCAAGAGGACCGTGTTCGCTTTGCAGGTGAGGCCGCCTGGGCGAGGTGCTGATCCCACCTCCCCAGTTGTATCCCCCATACGAGATGTTTAAAGCTCCACAACACTGCCCGTAGAGGCGGTAATGATGGGATCCCTCACTGAGTCCGTGGAAAAACCCAACCTGGAGGGTAAAATCGACTAAAAAATAATAATTATAACGAATAGTATCCATCCATGGTTTTGAACAGTATTTAGGGAAAATAACCATTTAAATGAGACATGAAAATAACATTCCCTATCGTCTTAGTAGATAATGTGAACAAAACCAAGTTGAAATCTTGCTGTACGAGGTAGGAAGGGTAAAATAAAATAGTTAAAACGAATTTAAAAAATCTGCCGTTGGAGAGTTTTGAACCAGGGATCTTCTAAAGAGCAAGCAGGTCCAATAACACTTGTACACATTTCCACCAGACTCTGGAGGTTTGTCTTGCGCTTCTTATTAACGCGTATGGTAAAATATTCAATTATTACAGTTAGATCTAAAATATTGATTGGAATGCATTCATTCAGTACCTGGCGTGTTTTCTAATTTACTTAAAGCAATTTTCGCGACCGCTGTGCGTTAATTAGGTGAATGAACTGCAAATAATGCCCTCAAACGACAGCCCTTCGGTTTTATTTCATACAACTTAGCGTCCAAAATGCTAGCGTGTGATACACTTCGGTCATACAAGCAGGTGTACTGACGAAGAGAACAGAATCATACAGGATTTTGTACCACCGATCACAGCAGCTCCCTTGCCAGCGAGTGTCGTGTGATACGGGCCTAAAGATATGCTAAGACTTTTTGTTAAAACTTAATAACAAAACAAGATGTTCGGTAATGAACGTATAGCCTACTTTCTCCTAAATGCATGGGTATTGTTATAACTCTTTGTCCTTTTCAAGGAGTATAATTGAATGTTGCTGGTAGTAGCTTCTTGAAATACAACGCGCTATACGGATATTATACATGATTATTAGCTGCCCTTTGCTAGTGCTACCTCTGTAAAAAATTTCATTCAATTCGGTTTCACCGTGATTGAATTGATATGGGGAATCGATTTGCACTCATGCGTGGCCGCTATCTGCAAACTATTGGGCTGATGAGCTTGTCGTTCAGTCAAAAGTTGCTTCCCACAAACAAGTATGATGTTGAAAAATTTGGTAGAGATCAAATGATTAAGTTGGTCGTAATTTGATTTAAGCTTTTAACGTTTGGGTGGCCGCCATTCCGTTTCCGTCAAAATGGCGGTGATATAAAACATGGCACTGAGGTGGCCTTTGCTAGTGCTACCTCTGTACCAAATTTCATTCCATTCGATTTCACCGTGTTTGCAAATATAGGAGGAATCGATTTGCACATATACATGGTCAACTTCTGGACATTATTGGCCTGATGACCTTCTAGTCAAAAGATTCTCTATAGGTATAAAGGTATGTTGTTGCAAAATTTGGTAGAGATCAGATTATTAGGTTGGTCGTAATTTCATTCAAGCTTTTAACATTTGGGTAGCTGCCATTACATTTTCGTCAAGATGGCGACGATATAAAACATGACACTGGAGTGCCCTCTGTACTAAATTTCATTCAATTCGGTTTCACTGAGTTTGAATTGATAGGGGGAATCAATTTGCACACATACCTGGCCGCCATCTGCAAAATAATGTGCTGATGACCTTGTAGTTTAGTCAAACGACGCTCGCTAAATAAGTATATGTCGTTGAAAAATTTGGTAGAGATTGGATGATTAGGTTAGTCGTAATTTGATTTAAGCCTTGAACATTTGGGTGGCCACCATTACATTTCCGTCAAGATGGTGGCGATATAAAACATGACACTGAGGTTCCCTTTGATAGTGCTACCTCTGTACCAAATTTCGTTCAATTCGGTTACACCGTGTTTGAATTGATAGGGGGAATCCATTTGCACACATACATGGCCGCTATCCGCACATTATTGGCCTGATGACCTTGTAGTGTGGTCAAAAGATTCTCTATACATAAAGGTATGTTGATGCAAAATTTGATAGAGATCAGATTATTAGGTTGGTCGTAATTTGATTCAAGCTTTTAACATTAGAATGGCCGCCATTACGTTTTCGTAAAGATGGCGGCGATATAAAACATGACACTGGAGTGCCCTTTGCTAGTGCTACCTCTGTACCAAATTTCGTTCAATTCAGTTTCACCGTGTTTGAATTGATTGGGGGAATCGATTTGCACACATACATGGCCGCCATCTGCAAACTATTGGGCTGATTACCTTGTAGTTCAGTCAAACGACGCTCGCCATACAAGTATATGTTGTTGCAAAATTTGGTAGAGATCGGATGATTAAGTTAGTCGTAATTTGATTAAAGCTTTGAACATTTGGGTGGCCACCATTACGTTTCCGTCAAGATGGTGGCGATATAAAACATGACAGAGAGGTGTTATACGCTAGTGCTACCTCTGTACCAAATTTCGTTCAATTCGGTTTCACCGTGTTCGAATTGATAGAGGTGGCAGACATTCAGAGTACACACACTCACACACACAGAGACACAGTCACACACACACAGACAGACACACACAATTTTTGGCCCTGTGTAGATCTCATGACTACTTTCATATTTTTTTTTTTTTGCAAAAATCAAAAGTATGCTAATAATACCATGTTAATTTCTGTGGAATACGTATACTTCGATGCAAGCACTGGCGATCAGAATATCCTTTGATATGTTGTTGTTTTGTTTCATTTGAGGGTCTAGAACATCGCGGTCACATAGCCCCGTTCACTTGGGTGTGTGTGTAGAATTTCTCTGATAACCTGAGTTAATGCGGGCTTGTAATGATGTGTGTATTTGCAATTAAGGATTGGGAAGGAGGCGGCCGTGGCCTTAAGATAGAATCCGTCCCGGAATTTGGCTGGAGTAGAAGTGGGAAACCATGGAAAACCATTTCCAGGGCGGCTGAGGTGGGAATCAAACCCACTTCTTCTCATATTTGCTTCACGAGGCTACGTGTAACCAATTTCAGCCCTCAAACAAGTATTACATTTCTTGGCAGAGCTTTGAATCTAATCCGGACCTCCGGAGCAACACTTCGATATGTTATGTTAATATTCATGCCAGTTTTTTAATTTTCTGCCATTACAGGTCACGTGGCATATCGTACCAATTCGATCGTATTTTCTTTTTAAATCATCAAAATTCAACGTACTCTTCACAAAAATGAGTCGTAAGGCAATAAATGCGGCAATGTAGTTACATCCCGACTAAAATTGAATGTGGGCTTTCGTTCAAAAAAGTATGCCTACCACTGGATTCGAAGCAGCGTTCTCACCGATCACGCCCATCATGTACGGCCAGGCATTAAACCTCTTTTTTTTTTTACCACTTTTATTTTTATTAGCTCTTTACAGAATTACAGAATTTTCAGATATGATAAATACCATACTAATACATCACAAGAAATCCAGATAGTGTCCATATTTATCGTACAATTGTCCACTTTCACTAAGCTTCCAACGCTCTTTTTGCAGGTGATACCTGAGGTCCAGGAAAGAGAAATGTTGATCATTGTCCATCATGAAGTGTACATATTGGCCCATTATCCACACAATGGCAGTCTGTTTAATTTGGGGGAAGGCGGTCACCGAAAAACGAACCAACTTCCTGTCATCAAGGTCATCCGAGGGCACATTTAATAGTTGACATACTTTTCCCTTACACCACAGCCACGTGGAGGCAACTCGCGTGCATGATGTGAAGCGGTGTATCGCCGTATCAGTTTGACCACATATAGTACACCATGGGTACGCTTCAAGATGGATGGTATATCGCCGTAGAGCGGTTGGGATGAGATCGTTGAGGAAGATAAAAACTTGGGAGTGTACAGCAGAAGAAATGGACATAGCCCCAAACTTTTTCCAAACAGTGGGCCAATGGACGTAGAGGGTGGTGGCCTCTATTCGCGGTTTGGAGTGTACCACTTGCCGCAACATGTTATAGATACTTTTCGTCGTTGGAACAATCCCTGAAGGCATTTGGCGAACAGTTTCCAGAAGGTGCTGTTGATGGTCCCTAAATATCTTCGGCAAAGCTCTATCACAACCACGGGCTGTGTTTCGAATATCTTTGTATAGCGCTTTCGTAAAAGTGTCATGTTGGGAAAGAATGGTGATATCGTTCTTGCAGAGGAGTGCACGGCATTTCATGCCATGAGCTGTTAGCCCTAGCCCCCCTTGCCGGGATGGGAGATACAACTGTTCCCGTTGTACTCGGAACAAAAATCCTTGCCATATAAACCAACCTGTATATTTTGCCAATTGGCTCTCAAACATTTTGGGAAGTGGGAAAAGTTGTGCGACATACCATATTTTAGAGAGCGCAAACACGCTGAGGACCATGACCCGTTGCACTATATTGAGGTTTCTTTGACCAAATTGGATCAGGACTCCCCTAAATTTGGCAATGATCTTAGTCCAGGTAACTTGCACTGTGTCCAGAAGCGATTGCTTCCAGGTAATGCCAAGAATTTTCACCTCATTTACTATCCGGAACCAGGGCTGTGGGGTAATCACTGAGTTAGTATTGAGCGGAAGCAAAGCAGTTTTCTGGGGGTTCGATTGTGCTCCAGTGGCGATATGGTAGCGCTGAAGGACGCTATCGATGTGGGAGATGTCTTCATTATTGCGGATCAATATTGATACGTCATCAGCATAGGCGCACATTCCAAAAACATGTGTGGACAGTTTGTAACCCTGTAGCTTCACCTGGGTAGTCCGAATGAACGGTTCAAGGCCAATGACAAAAAGTAGCATAGAAAGGGGACATCCTTGCCTAACTGATCGTTGTATTGGAATCAGAGGGGAAAGAAAACCGTTGACGAGCACTCTAGACGTAGCATTACAATTTATCATACGAATGTAGTCAATAAGGATTTCAGGAAATTCGAAGTGTTGCAAGACCATGTACAAGTATTCATGACTGATGCGGTCGAAAGCTTTATCAAGATCTAAGGTGAGAAAACTCATTGGCTCAGTGGGGAGCATTTCGGCTTTTAGGTGTAGGTCCCGTAGTATCGCTAAGTTTGTTAACAGAGTTCTTCCAGGAATACTGCAACATTGTTCATCACCAATGATATCAGGTAGAACAGTCTTCAATCGGCATGCAAGTACTTTGGTAAGGACTTTATAGTCACTGCAGAGCAGAGTAACTGGTCGGAAGTCACCAACTGCCATGGGAGAGGATGTTTTTGGTATGAGGACTATGGTACCCTCGTGATGTGATTGACAAAGAGCACGACGTTGGAGAATGGTACGCAGGACATGACAAAATTCTTTGCCAATGAGAGGCCAGAAGTGTTTATACATTTCATATGGCAGTCCATCAATGCCAGGTGAGCGGTTGTTTGGGAGTTGTTTAACCACAGAGTGAATCTCTTCATCCGTAATATCCGCGCTGAGCAGAGTTTTGTTGTCCGGAGATAGTTTGGTACTGCAAGATGACAGCAATAGGGTCACCTGCTGTGGATCAATGGGAGCCTTAGCGTAGAACCGTTGATAAAATAATGATATTTCACTACGTATAGCGTCAGGGGAGGTGACGACACTTCCAGTACTGGTGCGGAGGCGGTGGATATATTTACGTTGCCGCTCACGTTGTCCTTTGGCGATATGGTATACACTTGCACTTTCGTCCGGGAGCACTGTACGATCTTTTAAAGCCACGTTGATATGAGCGAGCGTTCGTTGCTGTAGAGACAGGAGCTTGGTTTTAACTTCCCGGATCTGGTCATATATACGCTCCCCAGCATCAGATCTTTGCTGGAGCTGGCGAAGAACTCGATAGTAAAATTCAACTGTATCCCGTCTTTCCCGACCTCGTTGGTAAGATATGTTCTTAAGGACGCGGCGGATCCCTGGTTTAACTAAAATATCCCACCAGTCTGTGCAGTCGCGAAATTTGCATTTTTGTTGGACCCATCGAGTCCAGTGTTGTCTGAAAATATCTTGGCATTCCTCCTCCAGTAACAGCGAGCAATTCAGCTTCCAATAACCTCTTCCTATGTGAAATATGGGATGGGGGTAAGAGATTGTACACACGACAGCATGATGGTTAGTGAAACTGGCAGGTATCACTTCATATCGTCTAGGCTGGATAAGTTCCTGTGAAAAGTAGATGCGGTCAAGTCGTGATGAGGAGTTGTGACTTATACAGGTGTAATGGGGCAGGGGCACCCTTAAACTATCCACAGCATCAATGAGGTGTAGGGAGGTAAGAAGGGTCCTGAGAGCCGGGTTGACACCTTGGTATGAGCTCGTGGAATCTTCTGGGCGTTGAATACAATTGAAATCCCCTGCAAGAATAAGTTTTTCCTTAACTTCGTGCAGATGAGGCAGTATACTCTGTTGAAAGAACATTTTCCGTTCCACACGTTTATTGGACCCGGATGGGGCATATACATTTATCAGGGTGGTATTGTTTATGTGGCCAGATATTATGCGTCCTGATGGATGACATAGCACACCTTCGAGTGGGATATCATGTCTTATGATGAATCCGGTCCCTCTATTCGTATTACCGGTATTGATGTATTGTTTGTAGAAGGCAGATATGGGCAAACAGGGTAGAGCAACTTCTTGAATGAAGGCAATGTCAATGTCTGCATCTCGAAGGAATCTCTCCAACAGTTGAAATTTCAGAGGGCATTCTATTACATTGATATTCACAGTGGCCACAGTGAGAAATTGCGCCATTAAGAGAAGTATAAAAGTTGTGCTAGACATACTGGAAGGTGGACTCGAAAAAAAAGAAAAAAGAAAAAAAGACACAGGTGAGAAATATACTGGTGCACTATGTCAAATTAGGTTGAGATAGTTCCTTTTGACTGCCATTCATAGGCCGGCTGTCAGCGGTTGAGAGCGTTCGTGGGTCCCTAGATGACGTAGAATGAAGATTTTGTTTCTTTTTCACAGCTGCGGGAGCGTTTGTGGAGCCAGTTTGATTCTTCGGGGCTGGTACGGCAATCGAGGCATTTGTTTTAATCTTCTTAGAGACGTTCTCGGATCCCCGATCAACATTCTAAAGTGAGTCGGTAGGGACCAGCGAAGTCGGGGGCAGTGAAGACAAAATTTCTGTGGCAGCCTGTAGTAACGGCAGAGTTGGTTCTAATGCTGCGATACAGGTTGCCGATAGCACAGGGGCACTCTGTGTCTCGCAGCTCTGGTCAGGGCAAGGTACCAGTTCTGCGTCAGATGTATCCGAGGTCACTCCTGGTGTTGTCCCAGCTGACTGATCAATAAGCATGTTTTCATATGATGTTTGCTGCGTCACAACTTCCGAGTATTGTACACGTCGTTGTTGTGTAGGAGTTATACCGAGGGGAATCATTTTCTTTGGGCAGTTAATCCGTAGATGTGTGGTAGCATTGCAAATTAAACAGGTCTGTTTCTGTCCATTATACGTTATATAGCCAGAATGGCCACCAAAAGTCTCAGTGGAGGGGATATCTTGCTTGATTTCCATAGTGACGGCACGTATTCCATTATACACCGGGAACTGATAAGCAGAAGACCATTGTTCTTTCCTGACGTCACTCACAGTGCCATATTTCGACAGGACGGATTTGAAAATTTCAGGGGGTACTTCGAGTGGGACATTAAATATACGCACTGTGGTAAAATTGGAATCCGCTGTGGAGAGCTTAACATTGGTCATTTCGCCTGAATCATACTGAAATTTAATAGGATCTGCAAAAGTATTTAACAATTTCTGATAAATAGATATGCTGATTACCTTGATGTACATGGTTTTTTCGTGCGCATTTAACTGGATGGCTTCTACTTGGTCGACAGTCAACCGGAGGGTATCGCCAATCCAGCGGTGAATTTCTCCTGGTGAGGGGCGAGAACTCTGCCTGTCCCATTGGCAGCGTACGGTGTTTTTTCTCTGGTATCCGGACATGATTTTCAGCGGGGTTTTCTGGGTTTCTGGTTTTGTTGTCCTATCTGGAACACTACTTAAAAAAGTATTGTCCGAATGACACACGGAAGGTCAGTACACACGTGGAACTAAGGAAGCACCGGTATTAGGAACCGTAAACTCTTCCAATGCGGTCACACAGCGCGCACACACGTACCGCACTCGGCCACGACTAGTGACCAACTGAACCTCTCAGCCACCAACACATGGTAAATACCGCATGCTAAACGTGCTGTAGTTACTGTAGCCGTCCCACCTCAAACGTTTAAGTCCATCTCAAAGTCTTCAATCACGGTTTATGGTGTTGATTTAACAATTTACTATGACAGATCACGTGGCGTAAGCTATTAATTCGATCATATTACGAGTATGTGTGTTATTTCAAGGAGCAGTAAGTCGTATGTTGGTAGAATGGGCCATAGTATTTGGCGGGGAAAAGTTTAAGGTCGGTTTTTCTCTGCTAGACCCATGACCCAATTACATTGCTGTCACACAGTCAGAGCGCAGAGCAATATCGACCATCGGGGGAATTGAGATGTTAGTTGGGTTTCATAAAACTAAATAATAAGGGGCGGGTGGACCACACTGTATATACAGTGTGGTCCACCAGCCCCTTATTTTTTTTGGAGGAAGGCAACCCAACTAACGCGTATATCACAGTCATCCTAAAAACATTAGTACCTGCTCCTTTACGTCCATTGTACAACTTTACCGTTGAGTACATCCCCGCGAATATAGTAGAAATCAATAGTGGCAGTGTTCTTTCAATGGCCTCAAATATAATGCATGATTGAAACGATCAGAGCTCCGAATAACACCTTCTTACGTTTGGACAGGAAGTGTTTACGAATAGATTCAATACCTGCCAGCTGTACACCACGGTTCCGGGTAGTTATGGTGGCTAAATCAGGTATTGCTAGAGTAGCGTCAACGAAGTCGCATTGTAGTAGGTTCGAACCTTGAGCTAGTACATTTTTCTTTTTTTCTTAATGTCGTTTATTGTGGATGTATTATGGACGCATATCTATCTGTTCCAACGAGTGATTTTTTATTTGGTCCTCAAGAGGACCGTACTTACACGATGGTACGCAGCTAGATTGGACGACGACATAATGATCTGTAGAACGAAAGCAAGATATCCTGTATATTCAAGGTAGCAAGTGTTCGAAATTTTGACCACCTTTGTCTAAAGGAAAACTCCGACTCACTCAGACGACCCACATAACAAATAATTTTGTTTTGTGGGTAGGCTCACGAAAATATACATCACACCGAAACTATCATTTCTTTCAACGGCGTCTGTGCGAAAAGCGCTTGCTATTCACTTACAGTAATAGTTAGTTAGTGAGGTTTCAAGGGGCAAACTATGAGGTCATCTGCCCCAAAACATACAGTAAATTATTATTATTATTATTATTATTTAGTCAATTTACCCTCTAGGTTGGTGGATCCCACGGACTCAGCGAGGGAACTCACCACTACCGCCTCTATGGGCAGTGTCCTGGAGCTTGGAACATCTGGTCAGAATGGATACAACTGGGGAGGTGTGATCAGCACTTCGCCCAGGCGGCCTCACCTGCAAAGCGAAAAGGGGCCCCATGAGGGATGGGAACGGATGGAAGATTGAGATGGATAGGCTAGGAAGAGGGAAGGAGGCGGCCGTGGCTTTACAGTAGGTACCATCCCGGCATTTGCCCGAAGACGACGTGGGAAACCACGGAAAACCACTTCGAGGATGGCTGAGGGGGAATCGAACCCCCTCTACTCATTTGGGCCACCCGAGGCTGAGTAGACCCCGTTCCAGTCCTCGTACTACTTTTCAAATTTCGTGGCAGAGCCGGGAATCGAACCCAGGACCTCCGGGGCGGCAGCTAACCATGCTGACCGCTACGCTACGGAGGCGACTACAGTAAATACAGATAATTATAACATTATTGGTTTTACGTTCCTTTTAACTGCTCTAGCTTTTAGATACGCCGGGGTGACGGAATTTCGCTCCGAAGGGGATCTTCAACGTAACAGTAAATATACTGACACGGCTCCCTCACATTTGCGCACCATCAAATGCCAGCTGACTGCGCCAGGATACGAACCTGCAACCTTGGGCACAGCAAGGGAGAACGTTACCGCTGAGCCTCCCAGCAAGGCAGTAATACACAACGTGTCATATTATTGTTGTTGTTGTTGTTGTTGTTGTTGTTGTTGTTGTTGTTATTGTTGTTGTTGTTTGAGTCTTCAGTCTTTTGACTGGTTTGATGCAGCCCTCCATGCCTCCCTGTCCTGAGCTAATCGTTTCATCTCTACATAGCTACCACACCCTACATCCGAGGCAAACTGTTTAACATATTCTAACCTAAATATTGAACTATTAAAATTCTAATTATCACGAATAGAGTTGCCTCCGTTGCGTCGTGGTCAGCGTGATTAGCAGCCACCCCGGACGTCCTGGGTTCGATTCCCGGCTCTGCCACGAAATTTGAAAAGTGGTATGAGGACTGGGACGGGGTTTACTCAGCCTCGGGTGGTCCAAATGAGTAGAGGGGGTTCGATTCCCACCTCAGCCAACCTCAAAGTGGGTTTCCGTGGTTTCCCACTTCGCCTTCGGGCAAATGTCGGGATGTTACCTACCATACGGCCACGGACGCCTCCTTGCCTATCCCTCCCGATCTTCCCCTCCCTTCCCATCCCTCAAGAGGACCCTGTTCGCTTTGCAGGTGAGGCCGCCTGGGCGAGGTGCTGATCTCACCTCCCCAGTTGTATCCCCCATACGAGATGTTTAAAGCTCCACAACACTGCCCGTAGAGGCGGTAATGATGGGATCCCTCACTGAGTCCGTGGAAAAACCCAACATGGAGGGTAAAATCGACTAAAAAATAATAATTGTAACGAATAGTATCCATCCATGGTTTTGAACAGTATTTAGGGAAAATAACCATTTAAATGAGACATGAAAATAACATTCCCTATCGTCTTCGTAGATAATGTGAACAAAACCAAGTTGAAGTCTTGCTGTACGAGGTAGGAAGGGTAAAATAAAATAGTTAAAACGAATTTAAAAAATCTGCCGTTGGAGAGTTTTGAACCAGGGATCTTCTAAAGAGCGAGCAGGCCCAATAACACTTGCACACATTTCCACCACACTCTGGAGGTTTGTCTTGCGCTTCTTATTAACGCGTATGGTAAAATATTCAATTATTACAGTTAGATCTAAAATATTGATTGGAATGCATTCATTCAGTACCTGGCATGTTTTCTAATTTACTTAAAGCAAGTTTCGCGACCGCTGTGCGTTAATTAGGAGAATGAACTGCAAATAATGCCCTCATACGACAGCCCTTCGGTTTTATTTCATACAACTTAGCGTCCAAAATGCTAGCGTGTGATACACTTCGGTCATACAAGCAGGTGTACTGACGAAGAGAACAGAATCATACAGGATTTTGTACCACCGATCACAGCAGCTCCCTTGCCAGCGAGTGTCGTGTGATACGGGCCTAAAGATATGCTAAGACTTTTTGTTAAAACTTAATAACAAAACAAGATGTTCGGTAATGAACGTATAGCCTACGTTCTCTTAAATGCATGGGTATTGTTATAACTCTTTGTCCTTTTCAAGGAGTATAATTGAATGTTGCTGGTAGTAGCTTCTTGAAATACAACGCGCTATACGGATATTATACATGAATATGAGGTGCCCTTTGCTAGTGCTACCTCTGTAAAAAATTTCATTCAATTCGGTTTCACCGTGATTGAAATGATATGGGGAATCGATTTGCACTCATGCGTGGCCGCTATCTGCAAACTATTGGGCTGATGAGCTTGTCGTTCAATCAAAAGTTGCTTCCCACAAAAAAGTTTGATGTTGAAAAATTTGGTAGAGATCAAATGATTAAGTTGGTCGTAATTTGATTTAAGCTTTTATCGTTTGGGTGGACGCCATTCCGTTTCCGTCAAAATGGCGGTGATATAAAACATGACACTGAGGTGGCCTTTGCTAGTGCTACCTCTGTACCAAATTTCATTCCATTCGATTTCACCGTGTTTGCAAAGATAGGGGGAATCGATTTGCACATATACATGGTCAACTTCAGGACATTATTGGCCTGATGACCTTCTAGTCAAAAGATGCTCTATAGGTATAAAGGTATGTTGTTGCAAAATTTGGTAGAGATCAGATTATTAGGTTGGTCGTAATTTCATTCAAGCTTTTAACATTTGGGTAGCTGCCATTACATTTTCGTCAAGATGGCGACGATATAAAACATGACACTGGAGTGCCCTCTGTACTAAATTTCATTCAATTTGGTTTCACTGAGTTTGAATTGATAGGGGGAATCAATTTGCACATACCTGGCCGCCATCTGCAAAAATAATGTACTTATGACCTTGTAGTTTAGTCAAACGACGCTCGCTATATAAGTATATGTCGTTGAAAAATTTGGTAGAGATTGGATGATTAGGTTAGTCGTAATTTGATTTAAGCCTTGAACATTTGGGTGGCCACCATTACATTTCCGTCAAGATGGTGGCGATATAAAACATGACACTGAGGTTCCCTTTGATAGTGCTACCTCTGTACCAAATTTCGTTCAATTCGGTTACACCGTGTTTAATTGATAGGGGGAATCCATTTGCACACATACATGGCCGCCATATGCATACTCTTGAGCTGATGATCTTGTAGTTTGGTCAAAATAGGCTTCCCACATAAAGATATGTTGTTGAAAAATTGGGTAGAGATCAGATTATTAGGTTGGTCGTAATTTATTTAAGCTTTTAACATTTGGGAGTCTGCCATTACGTTTTCGTAAAGATGGCGGCGATATGAAACATGACACTGAGGTGTCTTTTACTAGTGCTACTTCTTTACCAAATATCGTTCAATTCGGTTTCACCGTGTTTGAATTGATAGGGGGAATCAATTTGCACACATACATGACCGCCATCAGCAAACTATTGGGCTGATTACCTTGTAGTTTGGTCAAAAGACGCTCGCCTGAAAAATATATGTTGTTGCAAAATTTGGTAGAGATCGGATGATTAGGTTATTCGTAATTTGATTTAAGCTTTGGACATTTGGGTGGCCACCATTACGTTTCCGTCAAGATTGGGAAGGAGGCGGCCGTGGCGTTAAGATAGAATCCGTCCCGGAATTTGGCCGGAGTAGAAGTGGGAAACCACGGAAAACCATTTCTAGGGTGGCTGAGGTGGGAAATGAACCCACCTCTTCACATATATGCTTCTTGAGGCTAAGTGTACCCAATTTCAGCCCTCAGACAAGTATTACATTTCTTGGCAGAGCTGGGAATCGAACCCGGACCTCCGGAGCGACACTTCGATATGTTATGTTAATATTCGTGCCAGTTTTTAATTTTCAGCCAATACAGGTCACGTGGCATGACGTACCATTTCGCTGGTATTATCTTTAAAAAATCAGCATAATTCAACGTACTCTTCACAAAAATACGTCGTAAGGCAATAAATGTGGCAATGTAGTTACTTCCTCACTAAAATGGAATGTGGGCTTTCGTTCAAAAAACTAAGCCTACTACTGGATTCGAAGCAGCGTTCTACCCGTACGCGCCCACCACGGGCGGTCAGGCTTTAACCCTCTTTTTTTTTATTTATTTTTATTAGCTCTTTACAGAATTACTGAATTTTCAGATATGATAAATACCATACTATACATCACAAGAAATCCAGATAGTGTCCATATTTATCGTACAATTGTCCACTTTCACTAAGCTTCCAACGCTCTTTTTGCAGGTGATACCTGAGATCCAGGAACGAGAAATGTTGATCATTGTCCATCACGAAGTGTACATATTGGCCCATTATCTGGTGTATTCTTTGAATACACGGTACGTGAGAATCCAATTTTTAATGCTCTTTGCATGTTCATTCCTTCCTCTTTGTCAAACACCAACAGTGATCTTCTATTTTCTCTTTGAAGTTCAGGTCTCTTATATCTTTTATGAGTCTGTTCTAGATATATATCCTCTGTGACCCACCTAGCGTTATCTCGCAGCGAATCTCTGAAGCTCCTCTATTCTTCCTGGTGCAAGAGGATTCACTTATCCATCTGGCCACCAGATCTTGTTACCATCGCCAGCTATTTTCTCCTTGAGCAAGAGGACTACGTCTACTTTTTCACTCACCATGCTGCGCTAGTATCGCCTGTTATCAACTCTTTGAAGACCAGCTCATCAAGAGAAAATCATCATTTTTTGTTATAACGTTGGCAATGTTTATATGTTCTCCTTTTGTCTCCTTCCTTAGACCCTCCGTGCTCCGTTGAGCAGGTCTCACTTCTAAGTCGGCAGTTGACTCGATCAGTCAGGGCTCAACTAGAGTCAGTCTCCTCAACCCAAGAGGCTAACTCTCTTCTACGCCATGTTGGCAAAGTAGTTATCGTCAAAAGGAACTTCACCTTCAACATGAAATCAAGATAAGTACCATCTTAAAGTTTTAACCTCATCTTCATGGTTTTAACTTTCACGTGCTTTTAACGACACTTTTATAGACAGTGTGAGATTATTTATTTTGGGGCAAAAATCATTCTTCGTGGGATTTGCCATGTTAAGCTTTTGTTCGTATAAGCCAACCTTACAAAAAAGAGCTTTCTTAAGCTATTCAAATGAGAAATCCTCTCACTACGTGGGATATTATCTAATACCCGCTGTCTATAATTCAACAAGTTAGTTCCGCCGTTGGATTTTCTTGACCCCATTTTTCTATAAAGATCGTTCTGGAACCTTCCAGATTCTGTACTTGATCTACAAGTCCTGTCGTCATGTATTTTTCCTCACTCGTGAGAATACTATTTAAAATTGAAGAATCTCATTTCTGAATTAAAAGCTTAATAGCTAACTTTCTTCCACCGCTGGAACCGCTGGAATGTTCTATGGCACATTTAATTGTAACTCCCAACTTTCTCAAGAAATAGACTCTCGCCTATCTAGTGCAATCAGTTATTTTCCTCATTGCAATAACTTTCTTTCTCATAAACTTTCGTGTTTCTACAGTGAACTTTGCATTTATCTTTACAGACTATAGTGATAACCAGTGCTTGCTCCACTTTTCTACCGCGTCGCGATCGTCCGTTTGTATTAAATACGGCCATGAACATTGATCCTATATCCCAATGATCTTTCCTCAACCTTCTACTAACAACCCATATTAATAAAATTGTAACTTTTCTATAAGGTGTCACTCTCGAAGTGCCCTTCCATTTTTCTTGTTTAACATTAATTAATTACTGTGTAACTACGTGTTTTAAACACGATTTAAACTTACATTGTTTCTTCCCTATAATCAGGGAAAACAATTCTTTCAACTCTTGCGTGAGTTGTTTCTAGGTGTCACGAAATGGAAACTGCCCCATTTTGGCTCGTGATTCCTACTTAAACGTGGGAAGTCTAGAACCTTCCTTTTGACTTTTTCTTCAGGTTTCACCGTAAGTGACCTGCCCTCCTTTGTATAATTGTAATAGAAGTAATTCAGCATAAACATAAGAAATAATAGGAACTTCTTCTTCATTTACTCGTTTCCTTTTTTTTGTTATTTTCGAAGTTGCAACTTTTTCTAAAATAATTACTTGTAAATTCCTTAAAGTACACTCCTTGTACTCAACTTGATGTTTAAACTTTAAGCATTTTATTTGCCTTTTTAAAATCTTATAAAGATTTTAGTACCAGGTTTAAAACCTTAAGAATTGTTATTTGCCTGGAGCAATTTCTAAATGTTGTCGGAGGTCTGCGACCCCAAATTGTTAATAAGATTGAAATTATATACATATTAAAGTTACGCTTCTTTGAATTGTTAAATAAATTAAATATTTGGTTTTGGATTTATCATTTCTCAAATACCACGGTTAAGCAAGAATCTGTCTTCCCTGACTCTTCCAAAGTTTATGCACTCGTTAATGCAGAACAATTCTGCTACTATTTGTATTGCCAGACCATCACCCTTCCCCATAGTACTTTTATGCATGCTTGGGAGGAAATACACTAAAGCCTCTCTCTTGCAAACCGCCCAAGTTCTAGCTGTGTTTCCAGTCAGCTTAGACCAAGTCCTTACTCATTTTAGGTATCCGAGAGCGGATTTGCGGTGGCAACCGCCGCTAAGTGTGTTTAAGGTTAAACTTATAAATTTTGTGGGACTCTCCTCCTATTTTTCTATCCTTTTTCTCCAATCCAAAATCTACTTCCTTCTCTTAATCATCGTCCCTCGGTGGGTGGGTTATTCCTCAGCCAATAATCTACCCATTATCCACACAATGGCAGTCTGTTTAATTTGGGGGAAGGCGGTCACCGACAAACGAACCAACTTCCTGTCATCAAGGTCATCCGTGGGCACATTTAATAGTTGACATACTTTTCCCTTACACCACAGCCACGTGGAGGCAACTCGCGTGCATGATGTGAAGCGGTGCATCGCCGTATCAGTTTGACCACATATAGTACACCATGGGTAAGCTTCAAGACGGATGGTATATCGCCGTAGAGCGGTTGGGATGAGATCGTTGAGGAAGATAAAAACCTGGGAGTGTACAGCAGAAGAAATGGTCATAGCCCCAAAATTTTTCCAAACAGTGGGCCAATGGACGTAGAGGGTGGTGGCCTCTATTCGCGGTTTGGAGTGTACCACTTGCCGCAACATGTTATAAATACTTTTCGTCGTTGGAACAGTCCCTGAAGGCATTTGGCGAACAGTTTCCAGAAGGTGCTGTTGATGGTCCCTAAATATCTTCGGCAAAGCTCTATCACAACCACGGGCTGTGTTTCGAATATCTTTGTATAGCGCTTTCGTAAAAGTGTCATGTTGGGAAAGAATGGTGATATCGTTCTTGCAGAGGAGTGCACGGCATTTCATGCCATGTGCTGTTAGCCCTAGCCCGTCTTGCCGGGATGGGAGATACAACTGTTCCCGTTGTACTCGGAACAAAAATCCTTGCCATATAAACCAACCTGTATATTTTGCCAATTGGCTCTCAAACATTTTGGGAAGTGGGAAAAGTTGTGCGACATACCATATTTTAGAGAGCGCAAACACGTTGAGGACCATGACCCGTTGCACTATATTGAGGTTTCTTTGACCAAATTGGATCAGCACTCCCCTAACTTTGGCAATGACCTTAGTCCAGTTTGCTTGCACTGTGTCCAGAAGCGATTGCTTCCAGGTAATGCCAAGAATTTTCACCTCATTTACTATCCGGAACCAGGGCTGTTGGGTAATCACTGAGTTAGTATTGAGCGGAAGCAAAGCAGTTTTCTGGGGGTTCGATTGTGCTCCAGAGGCGATATGGTAGCGCTGAAGGACGCTATCGATGTGGGAGATGTCTTCATTATTGCGGATCAATATTGATACGTCATCAGCATAGGCGCACATTCCAAAAACATGTGTGGACAGTTTGTAACCCTGTAGCTTCACCTGGGTAGTCCGAATGAACGGTTCAAGGCCAATGACAAAAAGTAGCATAGAAAGGGGACATCCTTGCCTAACTGATCGTTGTATTGGAATCAGAGGGGAAAGAAACCCGTTGACGAGCACTCGAGACGTAGCATTACAATTTATCATACGAATGTAGTCAATAAGGATTTCAGGAAATTCGAAGTGTTGCAAGACCATGTACAAGTATTCATGACTGATGCGGTCGAAAGCTTTATCAAGATCTAAGGTGAGAAAACTCATTGGCTCAGTGGGGAGCATTTCGGCTTTTAGGTGTAGGTCCCGTAGTATCGCTATGTTTGTTAACAGAGTTCTTCCAGGAATACTGCAACATTGTTCATCACCAATGATATCAGGTAGAACAGTCTTCAATCGGCATGCAAGTACTTTGGTAAGGTCTTTATAGTCACTGCAGAGCAGAGTAACTGGTCGGAAGTCACCAACTGCCATGGGAGAGGATGTTTTTGGTATGAGGACTATGGTACCCTCGTGATGTGATTGACAAAGAGCACAACGTTGGAGAATGGTACGCAGGACATGACAAAATTCTTTGCCAATGAGAGGCCAGAAGTGTTTATACATTTCATATGGCAGTCCATCAATGCCAGGTGAGCGGTTGTTTGGGAGTTGCTTAACCACAGAGTGAATCTCTTCATCCGTAATATCCGCGCTGAGCAGAGTTTTGTTGTCCGGAGATAGTTGGGTACTGCAAGATGACAGCAATAGGGTCACCTGCTGTGGATCAATGGGAGCCTTAGCGTAGAACCGTTGATAAAATAATGATATTTCACGACGTATAGCGTCAGGGGAGGTGACGACACTTCCAGTACTGGTGCGGAGGCGGTAGATATATTTACGTTGCCGCTCACGTTGTCCTTTGGCGATATGGTATACACTTGCACTTTCGTCCGGGAGCACTGTACGATCTTTTAAAGCCACGTTTATATGAGCGAGCGTTCGTTGCTGTAGAGACAGGAGCTTGGTTTTAACTTCCCGGATCTGGTCATACATACGCTCCCCAGCATCAGATCTTTGCTGGAGCTGGCGAAGAACTCGATAGTAAAATTCAACTGTATCCCGTCTTTCCCGACCTCGTTGGTAAGATATGTTCTTAAAGACGCGGCGGATCCCTGGTTTAACTAAAATATCCCACCAGACTGCGCAGTCGCGAAATTTGCATTTTTGTTGGACCCATCGAGTCCAGTGTTGTCTGAAAATATCGTGGCATTCCTCCTCCAGTAACAGCGAGCAATTCAGCATCCAATAACCTCTTCCTATGTGAAATATGGGATGGGGGTAAGAGATTGTACATACGACAGCATGATGGTTAGTGAAACTGGCAGGTATCACTTCATATCGTCTAGGCTGGATAAGTTCCTGTGAAAAGTAGATGCGGTCAAGTCGTGATGAGGAGTTGTGACTTATACAGGTGTAATGGGGCAGGGGCACCCTTAAACTATCCACATCATCAATGAGGTGTAGGGAGGTAAGAAGGGTCCTGAGAGCCGGGTTGACACCTTGGTATGAGCTAGTGGAATCTTCTGGGCGTTGAATACAATTGAAATCCCCTGCAAGAATAAGTTTTTCCTTAACGTCGTGCAGATGAGGCAGTATACTCTGTTGAAAGAACATTTTCCGTTCCACACGTTTATTGGACCCGGATGGGGCATATACATTTATCAGGGTGGTATTGTTTATGTGTCCAGATATTATGCGTCCTGATGGATGACATAGCACACCTTCGAGTGGGATATCATGTCTTATGAGGAATCCGGTCCCTCTATTTGTGTTACCGGTATTGATGTATTGTTTGTAGAAGGCAGATATGGGCAAACAGGGTAGAGCAACTTCTTGAATGAAGGCAATGTCAATGTCTGCATCTCGAAGGAATCTCTCCAACAGTTGAAATTTCAGAGGGCATTCTATTACATTGATATTCACAGTGGCCACAGTGAGAAATTGCGCCATTAAAAGAAGTATAAAAGTTGTGCTAGACATACTGGAAGGTGGACTCGAGAAAAAAGAAAAAAAGACACAGGTGAGAAATATACTGGTGCACTATGTCAAATTCGGTTGAGATAGTTCCTTATGACTGCCATTCATAGGCCGGCTGTCAGCGGTTGAGAGCGTTCGTGGGTCCCTAGATGACGTAGAATGAAGATTTTGTTTCTTTTTCACAGCTGCGGGAACGTTTGTAGAGCCAGTTTGATTCTTCGGGGCTGGTACGGCAATCGAGGCATTTGTTTTAATCTTCTTAGATACGTTCTCGGATCCCCGATCAACCTGCTTGAGTGAGTCGGTAGGGACCAGCGAAGGTGGGGGCAGTGAAGACAAAATTTCTGTGGCAGCCTGTAGTGACGGCATAGTTGGTTCTAAGGCTGCGATACAGGTTGCCGATAGCACATGGGCACTCTGTGGCTCGCTGCTCTGGTCAGGGCAATGTACCAGTTCTGCGTCATATGTATTCGAGGCCACTTCTGGTGTTGTCCCAGCTGACTGATCAATAAGCATGTTTTCATATGACGTTTGCTGCGTCAAAACTTCCGAGTATTGGGCACGTCGTTGTTGTGTAGGAGTTATACCGAGGGGAATCATTTTCTTTGGGCAGTTGATACGTAGATGTGTGGTAGCATTGCAAATTAAACAGGTCTGTTTCTGTCCATTATACGTTATATAGCCAGAATGGCCACCAAAAGTCTCAGTGGAGGGGATATCTTGTTTGATTTCCATAGTGACGGCACGTATTCCATTATACACCGGGAACTGATAAGCAGAAGACCATTGTTCTTTCCTGACGTCACTCACAGTGCCATATTTCGACAGGACGGATTTGAAAATTTCAGGGGGAACTTCGAGTGGGACATTAAATATACGCACTGTGGTAAAATTGGAATCCGCTGTGGAGAGCTTAACATTTGTCATTTCGCCTGAGTCATACTGAAATTTAATAGGATCTGCAAAAGTATTTAACAATTTCTGATAAGTAGATATGCTGATTACCTTGATGTACATGGTTTTTTCGTGCGCATTTAACTGGATGGCTTCTACTTGGTCGACAGTCAACCGGAGGGTATCGCCAATCCAGCTGTGAATTTCTCCTGGTGAGGGGCGAGAACTCTGCCTGTCCCATTGGCAGCGTACGGTGTTTTTCCTCTGGTATCCGGACATGATTTTCAGCGGGGTTTTCTGGGTTTCTGGTTTTGTTGTCCTATCTGGAACACTACTTGAAAAAGTATTGTCCGAATGACACACGGAAGGTCAGTACACACGTGGAACTAAGGAAGCACCGGTATTAGGAACCGTTCACTCTTCCAATACGGTCACACAGCGCGCACACACGTACCTCACTCGGCCACGACTAGTGACCAACTGCACCCTCTCAGCCACCAACAGATGGTAGATACCGCACGCTAAACGTGCTGTAGTTACTGTAGCCGTCCCTCTTCAAACGTTTAAGTCCATGTCAAAGTCTTAAATCTAGGTTTATGGTGTTGATTTAACTTTCTACTGTTACAGTTCACGTGGCGTAAGGTATTAATTCGATCGTATTACGTGTATGTGTGGTATTTCAAGGAGCTATAAGTCGTATGTTAGTTGAATGGGCCGTAGTAATTGGCGGGGAAAAGTTTACGGTCGGTTTTTCTTTGCTAGACCCATGACCCAATTACATTGCTGTCGCACATCAGAGCGCAGAGCAATATCGACCATCGGGAGAAAAGCAATGTTAGTTGGGGTTCATAAAACTTAATAATAAGGGGCTGGTGGCCCACACTGTATAACATACATACTGAACCCGCTGAGCTAAGGTTCATGTGATATTTTTTATAACAGCACATTTATGATGGGATGTAGTACCTTTGAACACACCCAGAAAGCCACGTGGAGCTGAGAGCTCACGCTATACTCTTTGAAGTAGCGGTGAATCGCACTTTTGACTTTGGTGAAGTCTGCTAATTATTTATCTGAGGTCTTATTAATTAATTTTATCTTTCCACGAGACTCAGAATATTCCATTTCGTCATTCAGCATTATTAAAACATTTTGGAGAATGTTATTTTCGCTTAAGGTAAGGTTATACCCTTGCAGATACGCAAACAGGAATGTAAGTAGTCGCTCAACGACTTCGGTTTGACGACCTACTTCCTCGAGTAACCCTGTGCCTTGCACTACGTCTGGAGAATCCGCCCCGTGTAGGCGTGACGTTACATCCGTCTTGTTAGACGTAGAAAATATCCGCTGTTTAGCGTGGAAGTTATCATCGTGTGCCATCGTGCACAAATATTCTATAAATCACTGTTTATTGTTGCACAGTGAACAACAAGAATCATATTGTGATATAATTGGCAAGTATAGTGAAAATTCTAACATTACCGTAACACCACATTTTCATACCCACGTGTTTGTGGAGGGCCGAGTGCCTGGTGAAAAATACAGAGGTAATCGTGTTATAACTACATTAAGTAAGTGTGATTATGAGAGTATAATAGATTTGAATTGCCACAGTGAATTTTTCAATTACAAAACGACGCACATTTCACGGATGCTACGTGATGTAAAAGTGGCGTCAGTACACGTGAAGAACCATAGAACAGTGCTTGATCACGTATTATTCGATATCTGCGAAGTAAAGGCTGTGTTATCAATTGCAATTAAAGCCTGTAACATTTTCAACGAACATTGTGATATTTGAAGTGAAAGAATGAACTGCTACACGATTTATTCCACCACCCACGTGATCAAACTATTCTACACCATGTTTGAGACCGACATCATGGGCTAATACCGCTATGGTATGAGGGTGATGTATCTATTGGAACCAGCATGATGGTGGAACTTCCAGAACAGCGAACGAGGAGGAAGGAACCCAGGATGCCGTTCCCAGGCAAGTCCAGTACATTCACGAAGTTGTCGACAGGGACAGATCGAACCCTGGTCTCTGGGAGAGTCCAGATGGGAGTCCTGATGAAGATAATGCCGTTCCGGAAAGCCAGGGATGAATTTGTTCAACCCTTGTCGTTGAACAGAGAGCTGAGTGAGAGCTCCTCCATTTCGTGAGTCTTTGTACACCCTTTCTCGTTCTAGTTTCTGGTGGTATAGTAGGTTTAATGTAGTTTGTGAACCAACCGAACTCAGTGACAGCCATTTTTATAGGTAGGGAATGTAACTAGTCTAATTAGATGTCATTTATTTCAGTTAGAGTGAGACACCCTTGGGTCAGACATTTTGGTCAGCCCTGGTGCAGCTTGATGGACGTCGTAGAACGTCAATGCCTATCTTTTGCTAAACGTGACCGTAGTCATTTGAGGCTACTTTGTTTAACCCTATTTGGGGTGATTTTTCAAGTCTTTGCTGACTTTAGTTATGGCAATCAGATGCCATGGTTATATTTCTTTAACTGCATCTTTTGCAACCAGTCTTTGTTACACCCCTGACTTCGTTAGAGCAGTCGTATCAGTTAGGTAATCGACTGTAATTACCAGTTTTGTAACTGCATTATATTTCATTTGAGATGTTGCTCAGAAGCCATCTGGTCAAGTGTGGACCTTACAAGTAGAAGGAATGTTTCGTTGTCTAGCATCGAACCCAGTTCCCAACGTATCATTAAGCAGATCCAGAGTGTGGAATCTGCGTCACAATTATTATTTTGTTAGTGTCATGTGAAGACACGTATTTATTTCATGTTTATACAAGCAACTACTGAAGTATTATCTTTGAGAGCAAAGAGCTCCAGCAATGTGACATTGCTATCATTTAGATGTCTTTGGTTTGAAAGTCAGAAGTATATTATTGTATTCAGATTTATAGCGTGTTTTTATACACGTATTCTTCGAGGTTTATAACCTATGGTAAAGTTATCATGATGAGGCCAGTTGTACAGTTTTTATTTTGCTTAAATCGCCGGCCTTGATAGTTAGTGTGTGTTGTGTCAGACCGCGCAGGAATGTTGTAGCCTGTAGCGACACAAACTGGTTTACCCAGTGCCCTTGAGAGCACGCTTCTATTATGAGACAGAATTAGATTGACAGAAGACAGAATGCTTGTTGTATTCGCTCTTCCTTTCATTGCTACTTAGCTCATGGAACCCAGTGTCCATCCTTGTATCTGATCACATGTTTTCATAGATTGTTTTTGTTAGTTAAGCGCACTTTTGCGTGTACCGTCGTTTGACGTGTACAGTTATGTCAGGTTTTCTATAGTACGTTGTAGGCTGCCCTGTTATAGGAGATATTTATTGTATGAAGGTATTTGTGTGTACCTTGTCCGGGATTGTTCCCGTTGACCAGATGTTATTGGAGGGTGACTGAGTGTGCAGGCCCATCCCAGAGTTATTGAACGCGAGCTGTGCGCCGCTGGTAACTTGTGTTATTGTGTGTCCGAGTTGTTATTGCTCGTTGATTGTTTTCCGACTTTAGAGGCGAGGCTTTTTGGTGGAGATTGATCTCAGTGGAGACACTCCGTGCCCAGGCTATTGTCAGTATTATTCGCCATAAACCAACGATAAACCTAAACCGATATCTTAATAATAAAACGCATAATTTTGGTAAAACAAAAGCTAACTAACGAATTCTTTCTATCTAACTTTGTTCTTTTGCATTTGGAACCTGCTGACATGGCCGTGCTAATGAAGGTATTTCCTTTCGAGGAAATGACTAGGACAGCTGACACTATTGTAGCGACCTGAAGCTTGCTCGAACCTTGAGTTCGTAGCTTGTGGAGCGCAGGCCATGCGATGTTAGACGTAGTCTTAACTACGCAGTCGTCACCGTAACTACACACATTAGATGACTATGGCTTACAAAGAGTAAACCAAGGTGCAGGCAGATATTTCAATAAGACTGTTGTCTCTTATTAATTATTTATGATGTACAAGTGTATGAATCCTACATGTTACCTTCTTGTGTGCTGTTAGCACCTAGTTACTAAGAATAATTAAATGTTTTTTTTTGACATGGCTGTTCACTTAGCTTTGAATGTAATTGTTTTCTGTTACGGACGTCATCGCCGTAAATTTTGTTATTAACTGATAGGACTTAGCTAGATGAATTAACGTTAAATGTAAATGTGGAGATGGTATCATCCTAACTTAGATTTGTTTTGCTACCCTGTTAAATGTAATTTCTGATATTAGCTTGATCTTGTAACTTGACCTAGGGATTTGCGTCGTACAATTTTCCCTAGTGTTGCTGTTGTTGCTTTATTATTGTGAGATTGATCTTTCGCGAGGGTTTTCCGTAACAGGTAGGGACCTGCTCTTTATTTTTGATTGTTTATTAGCTTGCGGACTAGCCGATTGAAACCCTCCGAAACTAGGCTAGGGGCTTGTTAATTTTAACAATAAATTTTCACGGTGTTTTACATAAGTCTGGATGTTTATTTTCTCAGTCTAGTTTTTAAGGTGAACCTTTCCTTAGGCAGTCTATGACCATCATCACCATGTACCACGATCCCTGTGGACTACAGATTCTCGTGCCGCTTTGGCCTATTTGGAAGTTCACCTGATCCTCACGGCAATTATGTTCGACGGGTGAGATGTTAGGGAAGTCATTGCGGTTGTTGGCTATCCTGACAGCTCCACCGACGGTCTCATAAAATGGTGCCCAACTCATGTGCCGACGTTAACGTGGTGACCGTTAGTTCCATGTTATTTAGGAGGATCTTAATGTTGATTAATGGTAAATTGACAGGACTGGGACGAACTTAGAAAGTCGTACTGCAGATCAATTGACCGCATGGCATTCATGTTTGATAGAAGTCCATGGGGTGAGGCTTTAGTGTTAGATAAATGATGGATAGGATTTTCTTTTATGATGCCTCATCCTGAGTAAATGTAATACTTTGCTTTGCTCGCCATTGTCTTTGTAAATGTAGAAGCACTTAGTTTGCATACTCCAGCTGTACTCGTGATATTTATTTAAATGAAACAAGCTTTATACCACCAAGTAACTAATCATAGCTGTAAGTTCCATTAGATAATGATCCCTCACTTTCTCATATATATTTCTTGTCAATGGATGAGGAAACTATTCGTCGTGTGTTTGGGGAGATGATGGCAGGTGTTAATGCCAACCTCCAGCTGATTACTGCTGAATTAGGTACTGTAAGGACTGATTTAGGTGATGTAAGAGGTGATTAAGTGAAGTCCGAGGTGACTTAGGCCAGAATACCCAAGCAGTCAACAATGTTAGACAGGACTTAGAAGTAAACACCCAGTCGATTAACAATGTTAGACAGGACTTAGAAGTTAACACCCAGTCAATAAACAATGTGAGTGGTCATGTGGACCAAGTTAGACAGGAAGTTAACAATGTTAGACAAGATTTAGAGGTTAATACTCAATCCATAAATATTGTAAGTGGTCATGTGGACCAAGTCACAGAGTCGATCAATAATGTTAGGACTGATTTAACTCAGGTCAGGGCCGACATGGACGCATATAGAGTCGAAGCTAGGAATGATCTTACGGCAGGTTTAGCAGCTGTTAGGGTTGATGTCATACGACACCATCAGGAGGCTAACCAGCGTATAGATTGCTTAACCGACCAGATGAATAGAGCTAGGGAGAACGTGCAGATCCGATTGGAGGAGCACACAGCTCAAATTCAAACGACCATGAACAGAGTCCAGATAGATATGAGAGCCGACCTGGAGCACACTCGAGAAGAATTTGGGACTCGATTGACTCAAGTCGAGGGATTTATGGACACCGTAAAAAGGACATGGCGACCATGAACATTGGACTGATTTTGATGAGAGGTGCTGCAAATGCTGTGAATAACAACGTCAAGACTATCGTTGACGGCATGATAGAGGTCAAGGACGAATTAAACACCAATAGGAGAAATATTACGGAGTTGACAGAAACCGTAGCAAGCCTATGTGAAACAGTTGACGTCCATCGTGAGGAACATAAAATCGATCTCATGTTATTGAAGGGTGACCTCAACGAACACAAGACCACAATGGAGGCTAAGGTAGCCGAGGTCAGAGATGATGTTGGAAAGATCCAAGACAACGTGTCGAAAGTCGAAGGCGAAATCGATTCTTTACAGAAACGATTCGAGGAAGTCGCGGTAACCGAGAGGTTAGACCTTAGCTATAACCTGAGGACGGCAATACGCCAAGTTGACACGAACCTCAAAGGGAAAGTCGATAGGATCGAGCTACAACTTAACGACTTAGGTAATAAAGTCACAGCTAGAACCATTCCAGGACTCGAGGTTATTGGAAGACGTCTTGACAGACTTGAGACGCTTCCTAGAGAGAGACACTTACCCTCGCAGATGGGAGACTCTCAGGCGACACCAGTATCACAATCCGCAGGGATGATGCCTACTCATTTCCAACCCAGCGCACCTATAGAACCGCAACCATCACAATTCACTGGTTCAGCGCAAAGTCAAACTTTGAACTTTGACGCCCATCCTTTTCAACCAGCACCCAATCGACTTAGTCATGAAACGAATACACCTACGCATAACTACATGCAGAATTCATTTAGACCCGCGCATACGCAGGGAAATGTAACTATAATCCGTTCGAGAGAGGAGCAGCCAGCTCGCTTCTCAGGAACTGGAAGTGGTATCACTCCAGTTGAATTTCTGGCCAACGTAGAAAGCTACTTGAGAGACACCATGGTAACTCCGGAGAGGGAGCTCCGAGATATTGAGCGTTTGCTTGAGGGGCAAGCCAGCACCTGGTTTAGAGCATTCCGATACTCGTTTATAGGCTACCAGGATTTCAAAGAAGCCTTGTTAAGAACTTACTGGTCGAGCGACATCCAGCAGAGTATGAGAGCTGAGATGTATACTCGCCGATACAGCTCTAACACTCCAACGCGTTATGCGAACTTCTTCGCGACCCAGCTTGCGAAACTTCGTTGTCTTCAACCCCATTATCTGAACAAGACCTAGTAAACACCATCGTTTGGCAATACCCTGCAGACGTGCAACGCGTATTGATTGCTGCAGGCGCATCCACTTTTCAGTAGTGTGACCAAATCCTGCGACGGTTGAATGCAAACACTGAACAGTTCCCGACACACCGTCAGCAGAAGGCTGACAGGCGTGAGGAGAGACATGTCAATTTGACTACTGTCGACAAAGTAAGCCAGACGCAACAGCAGACGCAAACCCAAGAGAGCTCTGGACAACGTAATAATTATAACTATGGCCGAAGAGAATGGAACAACACTCCATATGCTCGGGACCAGCGAGATGACCGTCGTAGTCACTGGAATCGGCGCTTCGACCGAGGGACGAACGACGACCGTCGTCACGAAAACGACCGCCGAGGGAATAATGGTCGAAACCCACAACACGGAAGTATCCGTAGGGACTACCGTTACAGTAGAGGGTATAACAGATATCGAGACCCCAGAAACCAGCCAGATAGAGATTGGAGAGGAAGAGCACGGGAGAGCTGTGAGTATCTTCAACAACTTAGAGAACTCCAAATCCGAGAAGAGGGAGAACAGAACCCGACTTCGAGGGAAACTAGGAATTCAGCGCAGGAGACGGAGCAAAACCAGCCCAGTACTTCTCGCCAGGACAGAAAAAAACGCCGAAAAATCAATAGATTCTGGCCGGTTGAGCACAGAGTAACTGCCACCATATTACTCTGGGAGCCAATCCAGGAAGACCTGTTAGACGAACGACGAACGACGAACCACAACTACGAACTGACGCGTCTACCGAAGATTGAAGCTACCCTGAATGGATGCAACGTAGTCGTTCTCATCGATACTGGGGCGATGATTAGTGTCATTTCCGCCGATTGCCATGCCAGACTGAAAGCAAACTCTGAGGTGACAGAGCTGCCAGTTTCTGCTGTAAGAGTCAGAGGAGTCATACCTGACCGTGTTGTAACGTGCAAAATCCAGATTCTATGCACTCTGAAGATTTCGAGCCACGTGTACATGCACGAATTTCTTGTGACGAAAGGCTTGCATCATGATGCCATATTAAGTGCAGACTTCATTAGGAAGTATGATGGAATCATTGATATGGGACGTAATACGGTAGAGTTTAAGCCGAACGAACCCATTCAGATGAACTTAGTTGAAGAAGAACCGGAATTCCTATCCGAAGTCGACGTTGTCGAAAATTTAAATGGCAAGGAAATTGAGAAGACACAAGATGCCGACGAAGAGGCAGAACCATTATCAGCACCCATACGAGAGAATCTAGATGCAATATTGAGCGAATACAGGGACATATTCGACACCACACCTGGTGAGATATTGGACTACGAGTACGATCTTGTACTACTGGATGATTCCCCATTCCAGAAGAAGATTTATCCTATCGCCGAGAAACACCGCGAGGAAGCTGCTAAGAAGATCCATGAGATGGAAGCAGCAGGCACAATCAAGAAGTCACCGACTCCTTTCTTAAATCCTATAACACCTGTGGTTAAGGTGGATGGAAGCTTGAGACTTTGTCTCGATGCAAGAGCCTTAAATGAACGCCTAGCTCCTGAGCACGACAGACCACCCAAGATTAGGGACATCCTCAGGAAGTTCAAGTGAAAGAGAATATTTTCGTCATTGGACTTGGTACAATCTTACTACCATATCAGATTATCTGAGCATACTCAGAAATATACAGGGTTTCTGTTTGATCAGACCACCTATGTCTTTCGAAAACTACCCTTTGGATTGAAAAATGCCGGAGCTGCATTAATCAGAGCACTTGATGCGAAGCTGACTCCTGAAGTGAAGCAGAAGGTGATATGTTACGTGGATGACATCATCATAGCTTCGGAAACAGAGCAAGAGCATTTAACCACCTTACGCCTTGTTTTTGAGAATCTTCGACAGGCTAACTTTAAGGTGAAATTTGACAAGTGTCGATTCTTCCAGAGAGCAGTGAAATTTGTGGGACACATAATCAATGGAGAAGGATACAGGCCGAATCCGGCAAAGATCAGAACCGTTGCTGCATTTCCAACGCCAACCCGTGTGAAACACGTGAGACAATTCTTAGGAATTCTCCATTTCTTTGCTGTTCATTGTGAGAGGTATTCCGAGACTGTCGCACCACTGCAAGGTTTACTGAAGAAGATCTGCAGATGGGCTTGGAATGATGAGTGCGAGATAGCTTTCAGGAAAGCTAAACAGATGCTAGTTGACTCAATTCAGTTAGAATATCCAGACTATTCCCGGAATTTTATTCTAGAGACTGATGCATCTGCGATTGGAATAGGAGCCATCCTACTGCAGGAGGATGATGAGAAGAAACGTCATTACATCGCTTTCTTAAGTCGACGTTTGAGAGCACATGAATCTCATTACTTCACCACTGAGATTGAAGCACTTGCGATTGTTTACGCACTTGAGTACTGGAAGAAACTTTTGTTAGACCAGAGGATTATTGTGAGGACCGATCACCATGCGCTGACCTTCATATTACGAACAAGACTGGCAAGCGACAGGATCACACGTTAGACGCTGTTTCTCCAACAGTTTGACTTGGAAATAGTTTACCGACCAGGCAGAGAGAATGTGTTGGCCGACATTCTCAGCCGGAATCCTGAAGCCACTGTGAATGCCATAGACATCGAGGGAGAATGCGAGGAACACCTTCGCCGACTTCGTCATCTACCTGAAGGACAACGACGTGAGGAGGAACTCAGGCATATTATCCGTTTCCTGGAACGAAGAATGGATCCACAGGATGCTCATTATGCGAGGATTGCTGCTGTTGCAGATGATTATTTGATTTATCATCGTGTCTTGTACAAGTTTGTGGACGAGGACCACACTCAACTGCGTGCAGTTATTCCAAGGAGATACCAAGAATCTGTTATTCTTATGGTTCATATATCCATTGGACATGGTGGAACAGACAAGACCATTGCAACCATCAAGGAGTCTTTTACTTGGAAAGGGCTAGGAACCACCGTTAGACAGTGTTTACGTGCTTGCGACGCATGCCAGCGGAACAAGTACACGTCACACTTGTTGAAGGAACCACCTAGACCAATACTCCCAACCCAACCTAGAGAGTTATATGCACAGGACCTTTATGGCCCAATACCTAAGGCCCGTCGTGGGAACCGCTACATAGTTGTAACTATTGATGTGTTCACGAAATATACGATGCTTCATCCGATTCAGAAAGCCACCGCACATCACATCATTCAGAGGATTAGACGACAAGTGATACCGGAGGCAGGAAAGCCACAATTCCTGTTGACTGATCACGGATCACAGTACACCTCCGCAGAATTTGCCAACGCTATGAACGAGCTGGAAATAGGTCATGTTTTATCATCTATTCGCCATCCAGAGAGCAACCCAGCAGAATGCGTAATGTCTATTATCGCAAAATTCTGTCGAGTATATTGTCAGGAAGAACACTGGCGATGGACCGAAGTCCTAGTTATTATGGCAAAATGTATTAATTCAACATTCCATGAGAGCACTGGTCAAATACCTATGGTTTTGCATTTGAACCAGATGCCAATGAGAATATGGAATCGTGTGATTGTAAATCCACCTTGTTTACAACCATCACATGTCAACAGACTTTTAGCTGCAAGGGACACATTGGACAGACAAGCTGCCAAACGCTTGAGAAGAACTAGACGCCAGAGATTTAGAGAACCACTTGTTGAGGGAGACCTTATCCTTATAAGGAGACCCGGAATTTCAAGTCCTATAGACCGCATATATGGGAAATTTCTGTCTTTATATTATGGCCCTAGTCGTATCCGACAGCCTTTGAACAATGTAAGTTATGTAACAGAAGACATTAGGACAGGAGAGCGCATTGGAACCTTCAATGCAGCTAATCTAAAAAAATATCACTTATGAATGAACTTTAAGTCAAATAAAAATGTCGTCCCAACATTTTATTTGAAACGACGGAGAGGCAGATGAACCCGCTGAGCTAAGGTTCATGTGATATTTTTTATAACAGCACATTTATGATGGGATGTAGTACCTTTGAACACACCCAGAAAGCCACGTGGAGCTGAGAGCTCACGCTATACTCTTTGAAGTAGCGGTGAATCGCACTTTTGACTTTGGTGAAGTCTACTAATTATTTATCTGAGGTCTTATTAATTAATTTTATCTTTCCACGAGACTCAGAATATTCCATTTCGACATTCAGCACTATTAAAACATTTTGGAGAATGTTATTTTCGCTTAAGGTAAGGTAATACCCTTGCAGATACGCAAACAGGAATGTAAGTAGTCGCTCAACGACTTCGGTTTGACGACCTACTTCCTCGAGTAACCCTGTGCCTTGCACTACGTCTGGAGAATCCGCCCCGTGTAGGCGTGACGTTACATCCGTCTTGTTAGACGTAGAAAATATCCGCTGTTTAGCGTGGAAGTTATCATCGTGTGCCATCGTGCACAAATATTCTATAAATCACTGTTTATTGATGCACAGTGAACAACAAGAATCATATTGTGATATAATTGGCAAGTATAGTGAAAATTCTAACATTACCGTAACACCACATTTTCATACCCACGTGTTTGTGGAGGGCCGAGTGCCTGGTGAAAAATATAGAGGTAAACGTGTTATAACTACCTTAAGTAAGTGTGATTATGAGAGTATAATAGATTTGAATTGCCACAGTGAATTTTTCAATTACAAAACGACGCACATTTCACGGATGCTACGTGATGTAAAAGTGGGGTCAGTACACGTGAAGAACCATAGAACAGTGCTTGATCACGTATTATTCGATATCTGCGAAGTAAAGGCTGTGTTATCAATTGCAATTAAAGCCTGTAACATTTTCAACGAACATTGTGATTTTTGAAGTGAAAGAATGAACTGCTACACGATTTATTCCACCACCCACGTGATCAAATTATTCTACACCATGTTTGAGACCGACATCATGGGCTAATACCGCTATGGTATGAGGGTGATGTATCTATTGGAACCAGCATGATGGTGGAACTTCCAGAACAGCGAACGAGGAGGAAGGAACCCAGGATGCCGTTCCCAGGCAAGTCCAGTACATCCACGAAGTTGTCGACAGGGACAGATCGAACCCTGGTCTCTGGGAGAGTCCAGATGGGAGTCCTGATGAAGATAATGCCGTTCCGGAAAGCCAGGGATGAATTTGTTCAACCCTTGTCGTTGAACAGAGAGCTGAGTGAGAGCTCCTCCATTTCGTGAGTCTTTGTACACCCTTTCTCGTTCTAGTTTCTGGTGGTATAGTAGGTTTAATGTAGTTTGTGAACCAACCGAACTCAGTGACAGCCATTTTTATAGGTAGGGAATGTAACTAGTCTAATTAGATGTCATTTATTTCAGTTAGAGTGAGACACCCTTGGGTCAGACATTTTGGTCAGCCCTGGTGCAGCTTGATGGACGTCGTAGAACGTCAATGCCTATCTTTTGCTAAACGTGACCGTAGTCATTTGAGGCTACTTTGTTTAACCCTATTTGGGGTGATTTTTCAAGTCTTTGCTGACTTTAGTTATGGCAATCAGATGCCACGGTTATATTTCTTTAACTGCATCTTTTGCAACCAGTCTTTGTTACACCCCTGACTTCGTTAGAGCAGTCGTATCAGTTAGGTAATCGACTGTAATTACCAGTTTTGTAACTGCATTATATTTCATTTGAGATGTTGCTCAGAAGCCATCTGGTCAAGTGTGGACCTTACAAGTAGAAGGAATGTTTCGTTGTCTAGCATCGAACCCAGTTCCCAACGTATCATTAAGCAGATCCAGAGTGTGGAATCTGCGTCACAATTATTATTTTGTTAGTGTCATGTGAAGACACGTATTTATTTCATGTCTATACAAGCAACTACTGAAGTATTATCTTTGAGAGCAAAGAGCTCCAGAAATGTGACATTGCTATCATTTAGATGTCTTTGGTTTGCAAGACAGAAGTATATTATTGTATTCAGATTTATAGCGTGTTTTTTATACACGTATTCTTCGAGGTTTATAACCTATGGTAAAGTTATCATGATGAGGCCAGTTGTACAGTTTTTATTTTGCTTAAATCGCCGGCCTTGATAGTTAGTGTGTGTTGTGTCAGACCGCGCAGGAATGTTGTAGCCTGTAGCGACACAAACTGGTTTACCCAGTGCCCTTGAGAGCACGCTTCTATTATGAGACAGAATTAGATTGACAGAAGACAGAATGCTTGTTGTATTCGCTCTTCCTTTCATTGCTACTTAGCTCATGGAACCCAGTGTCCATTCTTGTATCTGATCACATGTTTTTATAGATTGTTTTTGTTAGTTAAACGTACTTTTGCGTGTACCGTCGTTTGACGTGTACAGTTATGTCAGGTTTTCTATAGTACGTTGTAGGCTGTCCTGTTATAGGAGATATTATTGTATGAAGGTATTTGTGTGTACCTTGTCCGGGATTGTTCCCGTTGACCAGATGTTATTGGAGGGTGACTGAGTGTGCAGGCCCATCCCAGAGTTATTGAACGCGAGTTGTGCGCCACTGGACACTTGTGTTATTGTGTGTCCGAGTTGTTATTGCTCGTTGATTTTATTCCGACTTTTGAGTCGAGGCTTTTTGGTGGAGATTGATCTCAGTGGAGACACTCCGTGCCCAGGCTATTGTCAGTATTATTCGCCATAAACCAACGATAAACCTAAACCGATATCTTAATAATAAAACGCATAATTTTGGTAAAACAAAAGCTAACTTACGAATTCTTTCTATCTAACTTTGTTCTTTTGCATTTGGAACCTGCTGACATGGCCGTGCTAATGAAGGTATTTCCTTTCGAGGAAATGACTAGGACAGCTGACACTATTGTAGCGACCTGAAGCTTGCTCGAACCTTGAGTTCGTAGCTTGTGGAGCGCAGGCCATGCGATGTTAGACGTAGTCTTAACTACGCAGTCGTCACCGTAACTACACACATTAGATGAGTATGGCTTACAAAGAGTAAACCAAGGTGCAGGCAGACATTTCATAAAACTGTTGTCTCTTATTAATTATTTATGATGTACAAGTGTATGAATCCTACATGTTACCTTCTTGTGTGATGTTAGCACCTAGTTACTAAGAATAATTAAATGGTTTTTTTTGACATGGCTGTTCACTTAGCTTTGAATGTAATTGTTTTCTGTTACGGACGTCATCGCCGTAAATTTTGTTATTAACTGATAGGACTTAGCTAGATGAATTAACGTTAAATGTAAATGTGGAGATGGTATCATCCTAACTTAGATTTGTTTTGCTACCCTGTTAAATGTAAATTCTGATATTAGCTTGATCTTGTAACTTGACCTAGGGATTTGCGTCGTACCATTTTCCCTAGTGTTGCTGTTGTTGCTTTATTATTGTGAGATAGATCTTTCGCGAGGGTTTTCCGTAACTTCGCAGTTAGGGACCTGCTCTTTATTTTTGATTGTTTATTAGTTTGCGGACTAGCCGATTGAAACCCTCCGAAACTAGGCTAGGGGCTTGTTAATTTTAACAATAAATTTTCACGGTGTTTTACATAAGTCTGGATGTTTATTTTCTCAGTCTAGTTTTTAAGGTGAACCTTTCCTTAGGCAGTCTATGACCATCGTCACCATGTACCACGATCCCTGTGGACTACAGATTCTCGTGCCGCTTTGGCCTATTTGGAAGTTCACCTGATCTTCACGGCAATTATGTCCAACGGGTGAGATGTTAGGGAAGTCATTGCGGTTGTTGGCTATCCTGACAGCTCCACCGACGGTCTCAATACATTATATATAAACTTTTGAACTGACGGCGGTTTTGGGGTCTGGGGGATGTGAAACGCGAAAATATTTCGAAATTTTCCGAAAGTCGAAAAATGGTACCCATTGCAATAGTTAGCTTTCTAATTAAATCTACCTAAATGTAGTGGTTTTTTATTTATCGTATGGCTTTTAGTGCCGGGAGTGTCCGAGGACATGTTCGGCTCGCCTGAGTCTGTAGCTGCTTCCAGTGGACACCCTAAGGGCGAGCTACAAGTTCCGTTCAATTTCAAGTAGTTCCAACTTTCGCCACCAGATATCAATGATACCTAGAGGTGAACGTTGGAGCTTTGATAGAGCCTTCTGACGAAATCTAACCTAACAAATTTTGCTTTTCACAAGTTTAGTCTGTGAAAGGATCTTTTACATGCCATAAATCTATGACATGGGACCGCCGGCTTTATTTCCCCTCCGAAGGAAGGCATACTGAAGGATTTTAACGCTCTTAAAAAATCCGACGACTTCGGCCGGGTTTGAACCCGCTATCTTGGGCATAGCAGTTCAGCATGCTACCGACTACGCCACCGAAGCCGCTAAGGTGTCTTTCGTGTACTCTTTCACGCAAAAACTACCCAACCGACTAAGCTCTAATTTTGCATGAACATAATTTTGATACCCAGATCAAACATAGGACTATGCCCGTTTCGAAATATAATTCTTCTTATTTCCGTTATTTTTTGGCACTCGGGCAAGGTGAAATAAGCAAGATATGCAGGTTTTCGTAGAAGGATCAGACCTCATTTTATACACTTCATTGCGAGAAAGTATTTTACATTTGGAGTTTAGTAAAGTTTGTTTTTCGTCTTTTTATATGCAAGGTTTCGACACTGATCTAACGGTCCATTATTTCTTCACGCAAAATGTTATCTCCCACACAGATGTTGGTTCGATCCTCAGTTTAGAGGCTGCAACAACGTGGTCATGTAGTCCCGTGTACTTTGTGTGTGTAGAATCTGTCTGATAACCGGTGTTAATTGTGATGGCTATATTAGTCTGTAATTGAGGTAACGACTGCAGACGGTCAATTTCAAGTAGTAATTCCTACTTTTGCTACCAAATGATAGCATTAACGACACCGATCTGTGAACTTGGCTACTAGATGCCACCCCTACCAGCAACTGGCAACGAACGTTGGAACTTAGAGCATTAATCAAATCTAAGCTACAAATTTTGCTGTCAGTGGAATGATCGTTTACATGCCATATATCTATGACATGGGCCCGCCGCTTTACTTCCCCTCCGAAGGAAGGCATACTGAGGGATTTTAACGCTCATAAAAATCCGACGACTTCGGCCGGGTTTGAACCCGTGATCTTGGACATAGAAATTCAGCATACTACCAAGGTAAACTAGGGGATAGGTTATAGGAAAAATATACAGGTTTTTGTAGAAGGATCAGACCTCATTTCTTGCTAGGAAGTATTTTACAATTTGGAGCTTAATTAACTTTCTTTTTCGTCTTTCTATGCATATTTTTAACATTTTATTATCTTATGGGGACGGTTACCTTTTTGTCATTTGGGGTCCATTTATATACTTGTGGTCACACTGTCCTTAGGCAAGGTTTCGACACTGATGTAGTGATGTGTAACTATCTAACGGTCTGTTACTTCTTCACGCAAAATTTTATCACCCGGAGAGATGTTGGTTGGTTCCTCAGTTTTGGGGCTGCGACAACGCGGTCATTTAGCCCCGTGTACTTTGGGTGTGTGTAGAATCTGTCTGATAAACGGTGTTAATTTTGATGGCTGTATTAGTCTGTAATTCAGGTAAGGACTGCAGACGGTCAATTTCAAGTAGTAGTTCCTAATTTTGCTACCAAATACTACCATCAACGACACCTAGCTCTGAACTTGGCTACTAGATTCCACCGGAACCAGCAACTCGCAACGAACGTTGGAACTTCCCCTCCGAAGGAAACATACTCAGGGATTTTTAGCGCTCTAAGAAAATCCGACAACTTTAGCCGGGTTTGAACCCGCGACCTTGGGCATAGAAGTTCAGCATGCTACCAGTTACGTCACGGAAGCCGCTTCACACTTAGTCAGATGAAAATCTGAATCTGATCTCGTGCAAGTGCGTTGTCATGGCAACGTCTGATGGCTCATCCCTCATCAAGTAAGTAGTGTTTCCATGGCAACTGGTGTATTCTTGGAATACACGGTACGAGAGAATATAATTGTTAATGCTTTTGCATGTTCATTCCTTCCTCTTTATCAAACACCAACAGTGATCTTCTATTTTCTCTTTGGTGGTCATATCTCTTATGTTCTTTGTGAGTCTGTTCTAGATATATATCTTCCATGACCAACCTAGCGTCATCTAGCAGCGAATCTCTGAGGCTCCTCAATTCTTTCTGGTGCAAGAGGACTTCCTTTTCCATCTGGCCACCAGATCTCGTTGCCATCGCCAGCTATTATCTCCGTGATCAAGAGAACTTCGTCTACTCTTTCACCCACCAGGCTGTGCTAGTATCGCCTGCTATCAACTCTTTGAAGACCATTTCCTCAAGAGAATTTAAGTTTACAATATTGGTCATGCTTATATGTATTCCTTTTGTTTCCTACCCCCACTCTTTTCCCTTCCTTGGACCCTCCGCGCTTCGCTGAGTGGGTCTCACTTGTAAGTCGGCAGTTGACTCGGTCAGTCAAGGCTCAACTAGAGCCAGTCTCCTCAAACCAAGAGGCACTCTCTACATTCTACGCCATGTTGGCACATTAAGTATTCGTCAAAGGGAACTTCACCTTCGACATGCAACCAAGATAAGTACAGACTTAAGGTTTTAACCTCATCTTCATCAGTTTTATTATCTACATGCTTTTATTGATCATTTTATAGACAGCGTGAGATTACTTATTTGGGGCGGTAATCATTCTTCGCGGGATTTGCCATGTTGGGCTTTTGTCTGTCTAAGCCAACTTTAATAGAAAGTAGCTTTTCTTGAGCTATTTAAATGAGAGAGCTTCTCACATCGTGGGATATTATCTAATACCCGCTGTCCATAAAAGATTAAGCTCGTTCCACCGCTGGATTAACTTTGGCCCCATTCTTCTATTAGGATTGTTCTGTAACCTTCCAGATTCTGTACTCTATCTACAAGTCTTGCCGTCATGTATTTTTCACTCACTTGTGGGAATACTATTTAAAATGAGGAATCTTCCTTATAAATTACTGCAATAGCTAAATTTTCTTCCACCGTTGGAATGTTCTATGGCGCATTTAATTGTAATTCACAACTTTATCAAGCAATAGACTCTCGCCTACCTAGTGCAACCAGTTATTTTTCATCATTGCAATAACTTTCTTTCCCATAAACTTTCGTGTTACTACAGTGAACTTTTCATCCATTCAACAAACTATAGTGAGAACTAGTGCTTGTTCAACATTTCTACCGCGTCGCGATCGTCCGATTACCATAAATAAGGCCATGAACATTTATCCTAAATCCCAATTGATCTTTCCTAAACCTTCTACTAACAAACCATATTAATAAAATCGTAAATCTAGATCATTTTCAATGAGGTGTCACTCTAACGAAGTGCCCTTCCATCTTGCTTGTTTATCATCAATTAATTTCTGAATAACCACGTGTTTTATACACGGTTCAAGCTTACATTGTTTCTCCCTTATAATCAGGGAATACAATTCTTTCAACTCAGGAGTGAGTTATTTCTAGGTTTCACGAAAGGGAAACTTGCCCCATTTGTCTCGTGATTTCTAATTAAACATAGGAAGTCTAGAACCTTCCTTTTGACTTTCTCTTCAGGTTTCACAGTAAGTGACCTGCCCTCTTTTGTATAATTGTAATAAAAGTAATTCTGCACTAATATAAGAAGTTATAGGAATTTCTATCTTATTCTTCATGTTTTTCTTACTGTTATTTTCGAAGTGGTTACTTTTTCTAGAATGTTTTCTCAGAAATTTCTTATAGTACACACCTTGTACTCTATTTATTGTTAAACTTTAATTACCTTAATTGTCTTTAAATTTTGAATTTTTATCTTCGCTATTTTAAATCCTTGCTAGGATTTTATAAAGGTTTGAAACCTAATAAATTGTTAACTGCCTGGAGCAAACTTTAAATGTTAGGAGGTCTGCGACCCCAAATTGTTACTAAAAATTGAAACTATATACTTGTCAAATTTATTAGACTTTTTTGCATTGTTAAATAAATCGAAACTTTCCTTTTCGACTTATCATTTCTCTAATACAACGGTTAGGCAAGATTCTGTCTTCCTTGGCTCTTCCTACTCAATGCCATTAAATCTATTGATAGGGCTTTCACCACTCGTTGCATTTGAGCAAGAACTCTTAGTGGTAATCTCTTTAAAGTTTCTCTTAGCTTTAATAGCTAATTCTAACTGGCCAGTAAGGCAAGTACAGCTCGCTACGCCAGCTACCTGCTTGTGGAGATCCTCTTCGAAAACTTATGGTTGGTTTTCCAAAAGATAAGTGTTTCTCTTTGTCTAAACTTTTAGCCGGCTCTTTGCTGAGTAAAAGCTTAGCCATTTCCAAATGCAACTATTGGTTCACTTACCAAAATTACTCCGCAAGGTATAATTTTTTTTATCACTATCCTTCTTGGAAGCACTTGGTCGCTTTTTAGGAACTCCACAACTTCGAAAACTGGAAATATCAAAATCGATGCAAATTATTGGCATTCTTCGAATTACTTGGTCAAAAAAGAATTCCTTTGAACAGATCTACAATAAGTCTGTTACTATCTGTCTTGCCAGACCATCACCCTTCCCCATAGTACGCATATGCATGCTTGAGAGGGAATACTCTAAAGCCATTCTCTTGCAAACCGCCCAAGTCCTAGCTGCGGTTCCCGTTAGCTTCGACCAGGTCCTTACCCATTTTAGGTATCAGAGAGCGGATTTGCGGTGGCAACCGCCCTTGAGTGTATTTAAGGTTAAATTTACAACTTTTGTGGGACTCTCCTCCTATTTTTCTATCCTTTTTCTCCAGTCCGAAACCCACCTCCTTTTATTTATCATCTTCCCTTGGTGGTTAGGTTATTCCTCAGCCAATAATCTACCCAAAAATTGGTGCCGAAACCCGGGAGAGTCCATTTGTCATTTTTTCTGTTTAAAAGATTATTTGACAATACCTTGCAAATTATTAATACTTGCCTTGAATCTTTCAGCTATAACTACATCGTGCAAAGCCTGTGAAGGGGAAAGAGGCCGCTCCTGTCTCCTTTGGTGTGTCCCTTTCTTTCAACTTATTCGCTGCTGCCAGCTTGACAGCATTTCCAAGGTTCCACAGTTTCGTGAGTTACATTTTAATCTATTTTCTTTGACATGGCTCCTACTGAATAGGATAAGGATGAAAAACTTACTTCTAAAAGAGCATCCTATAAAGGGCAAATTACCCGATTCAGAAAGTACATAAAAGAGTTAGATCCCTCAGAAGCTCAATTTGACTTGTTGAAACATCGTGTAAGGGATTTTGAACGTTCTTATGAAAATTATTGCAACATCCAAACTGAAATAGAAACTTGTAAGCTCAATCAAACCGAAGATCGAGTCGAAGTAGAAAACCAATATTACGAAGGCATAGGTTCTGCTTTCAAAATAATACGCCAACTCGAAGAGGAGCAGAAAAAGGACGCTTCTGTTCTTGGTTCTCTTCACGAACCACAAACTTCTTTCCGTGATGGTACTTACAAGCCCAAACCAATTTTACCTAAAATTGATTTACCCCATTTCTCTGGAGATGAATCTACTTGGGATTCTTTCTATGAATTATTTTGCTCCCTTGTTCATGACAATGAACATTCAAGTCATATACAAGTTTCATTACTTGAGATCTATCCTCCGATGTCAAGCTTTGCAGTTAGTTGATGCACTTCCTCTAAGTGCCGAAAACTACCACATCGCCTTTAATCTCCTTAAAGAGAGATATGGCAATTTACGTTTGAGTGTTGCTCGCCACATCCGCTGTCTGTTCAACCTGCCAGCCGTCAAACCTAATGACGTCACCTCTTTAAGAGACCTGTTAGACTCTATTCAATTGCACGTGAGAGCGTTATATCAACTCAAGCAACCAGTCCAAACGTGGGACACTATTCTTATTCATCTGGCTACATCAAGATTCGATTTTTCGACATTAAAGGCTTGGGAGATCGAACTCACTCGCAACGAGGAACATTCGTTTGAACACCTCATCTCGTTTCTCAACAGCCGGTGACAAGTCCTTACAGCACTCTCATTTCAGTGCGAAAATGTCGAAACGAGTCATGTGTCACATTTTTGAGAAAAAACTTGCTTCTTCAAAGGGTCATCAGCCCCCATCTGTCGAGAACAAGCAAACTCGTTCTGCTTCTTTCAACCATCCAAGAGAACATATCAGGCCGCTCAACAAATCTTTAAAATGCACGCTCTGTAAAAGGTTTCACACTTTGTACTCCTGCAAATCTTTTAAAGAATTGTCTGTCGAAGACCGAAAGAAGTTTGTCTTCAATAGTAAACATTGCTTCAACTGCTTGTCACCTAAGCATTCTTCTTCAAACTGTACGTCTTCCAATCTCTGTTTCCATTGTAAAAAACCGCACCATTCTTTATTGCACGTTCATGATAAATCGAGGTCACCAGTACCCGCTTCTTCAAACTCCATGCAGAGCAGCTCCGAACAAACTAATGCTTCTTCCTGCATTTCTAACGCCGAAACTTCTCACAGTGCGCAAGTCCTTTTGTCCACTGTACAATTCGAAATCCAAGATAAATTTGGAAATTGGTTTCGAACCCGCGGTCTTCTCGATTCCGCTTCAACTCACAACTTTGTTTCGCAATCGTTAATTAAAAAACTAGGTCTTTCGTCATCGCCTACTCCCATCAATGTATCCGGCATTGACAATTTGAAAACTCAAGCCTTGCAGTCTTCAAAATTGAAAATCAGAGACGTGTGCCAAAGAAACACCAATCTTAACTTAAACTGTCTCATTCTTACCAGTATTGGCAAGGACACTCCTAGCAGTTCTATTAATACTTCCGGTTTAAAGATTCCTTCGCACTTAAGGTTAGCTGATCCTCAGTTTAATGCTCAAGGTCCCATTGATGTACTTTACAGTGCCAATGTTTTTTGGAATTGCCTCCGTAAACAGGTTCGCAAGTTATCCTCAAACGTGGTCGCCAGAGACACCGATTTTGGTTGGGTTATTACTGGTGAAATCCAACATCCCAGTCTTCAAACCAAATTGCAATGTCATTTTGTTACTGCTGATATAAATCCCTTTTCTGAAAAAGAGAACGCTCATGCTTTCGATCTCGATACTTTCGAAAAACACTTGCCGAAACGATGTCTCATAGTAAACAACTACGCCACCTTTGTAAGTTGTTTAAATGGTTTTGCCTTCTTCCTGCACAAAATGGCAATTCAAGTTCGCCTCGCCTTGTGTTACTTCGTTTACCTTCTCATGTCATTTTTTATAGCAGGTAATTGCTTAAACTCTCTATCGAAAACTATCTGCCCCTTGTGTAAAACCATGGCTATCAGTCACCATCATTTCGCTGTAAGCTATGCTTCACTTCTTTCGCTATTTAGTAGGATGGCCACGGCCGGCTCCTTCCCCCTTCCTCACAATTGGAAGCCGCTTCTGAAACCGCTTGAAAATCTGAATTCTCTAGCATCTATAATAACTATTCTTACGCATAAACTCCTTCTCAATGTCCCTGCTTCTCTTCCTTTTTCGGAAGAATTAAGCTTTTTTCTGTTGAAAATCGTCCGATTCCGTAATCCTCAAAATTATGCGAAATTGATTTCATACTTTATTTCATATGTCTCTAAATTGGTTTTTCACGTCCAAGCCACGAATGACTGCGTGCCGTCTAACCTGAATATCCGCTTTAAGTCTCAGGTGATTTCACTTGTGTTGTTTGTTTATTTCGAACTGCTTGTTTTTCAATCTTGTTTGTATACAAGCTCGGATAACGCCAAGCTGTCGTTTATTTCCTGGATGCTTGCCAAAGGTCAGAGCAAGTTTCCCTTATCTCAACTCTGGCTGATTGCCAACCATTGTCTTGCGAGTTGCTCCCGTAATCTCGGAAGCTGCTCACCTCATTACCAAAATAAACTTGTTCCGCTCAAGAACTCTCTCAGCTATTTATATTCCTTATCTCGCTGTACTATGTGGGTCAAGGTCGTTCATGCTTATGTCTCCCACTTACTCACGCTCGTATCCTACAACTGCTTCGATTCTTGTTTCATAACATCGTTGCGTATTTTTTACGCGTTCATGTAGTGCTCCTTGCTTACATATTTTGCAATCTTATTGTTCATTGATGAGCAAACTTGTTTTTTCTTGTCGTTACATTCGATGTGTTTTTGTATTTATACTTGTTATGTCACGTTTCTCGCTGACTTAATTATTTTTCTGATTAATCCTTTTGATACTTATTATAACTTAAGGTTATTGTTTATGGCTACTAGATTTTTGTTACCTATGGCGTTCTTGCCTCCTACTCGCATAGTTCCTTTGTTTATTTGGTATATTCTTATCCTTAATAGATGTACTTGTTTCTATACGCTTTGTTTAAACTTGTTAATTCTCCTTTTGCGTCTTATCGCAATCTTTATTAGTGCTTTATTTCCCGAAGCTTCTAGCTACTTTGTGATTGAAGGTGTTGTTAATTCTCGTTCTTTAACTCCGCTTTCCAATGACCCTGATGACCTACTTCCACTCACACCTGGTCACTTCCTTATAGGCCCTTCTCTTTCTGCCCCTCCTCCTCTTCCCAATTCTTACAGGGATTCTAATTTACCTATTGTTTGGCGTAAACTTGAAGCCCTCCGCAATTTCTTTTGGAAGAGGTGGAACTTGGAATATTTAACTTCCTTGCAACGGAGACAGAAGTGATTTCTTTCCAGTCCCGACATTCAAGTGGGGGACTTGGTCTTGGTTAGGGATGTTTCTCCCCCCCCCCCCCCCTGGTATGGATTTCTGGTGGAGTGACCGAGTGTTATCCTGGAAGAGATGGGAGAGTCAGGGTGGTCAGAGTCTTGGCCACTAATGGTCCGATCACAAGACCACTGTCTTTGATCGCTCCATTACCTTTAAATGTTTAACTGCTTATTTGTTCTCTGTTGGTGTTTTTCCCTCCCAGTATGGTGTATTCTTGGAATACACGGTACGAGAGAATATAATTTTTAATGCTTTTGCATGTTCATTCCTTCCTCTTTATAAAACACCAACAGTGATCTTCTATTTTCTCTTTGGTGGTCATATCTCTTATGTTCTTTGTGAGTCTGTTCTAGATATATATCTTCCATGACCCACCTAGCGTCATCTAGCAGCGAATCTCTGAGGCTCCTCAATTCTTTCTGGTGCAAGAGGACTTCCTTTTCCATCTGGCCACCAGATCTCGTTGCCATCGCCAGCTATTATCTCCGTGATCAAGAGAACTTCGTCTACTCTTTCACCCACCAGGCTGTGCTAGTATCGCCTGCTATCAACTCTTTGAAGACCATTTCCTCAAGAGAATTTAAGTTTACAATATTGGTCATGCTTATATGTATTCCTTTTGTTTCCTACCCCCACTCTTTTCCCTTCCTTGGACCCTCCGCGCTTCGCTGAGTGGGTCTCACTTGTAAGTCGACAGTTAACTCGGTCAGTCAAGGCTCAACTAGAGCCAGTCTCCTCAAACCAAGAGGCACTCTCTACATTCTACGCCATGTTGGCACATTAAGTATTCGTCAAAGGGAACTTCACCTTCGACATGCAACCAAGATAAGTACAGACTTAAGGTTTTAACCTCATCTTCATCAGTTTTATTATCTACATGCATTTATTGATCATTTTATAGACAGCGTGAGATTACTTATTTGGGGCGGTAATCATTCTTCGCGGGATTTGCCATGTTGGGCTTTTGTCTGTCTAAGCCAACTTTAATAGAAAGTAGCTTTTCTTAAGCTATTTAAATGAGAGAGCATCTCACATCGTGGGATATTATCTAATACCCGCTGTCCATAAAATATTAAGCTCGTCCCACCGCTGGATTAACTTTGGCTCCATTCTTCTATTAGGATTGTTCTGGAACCTTCCAGATTCTGTACTCTATCTACAAGTCTTGCCGTCATGTATTTTTCACTCACTTGTGGGAATACTATTTAAAATGAGGAATCTTCCTTTAAATTACTGCAATAGCTAAATTTTCTTCCACCGTTGGAATGTTCTATGGCGCATTTAATTTTAATTCACAACTTTATCAAGCAATAGACTCTCGCCTACCTAGTGCAACCAGTTATTTTTCATCATTGCAATAACTTTCTTTCCCATAAACTTTCGTGTTACTACAGTGAACTTTTCATCCATTCAACAAACTATAGTGAGAACTAGTGCTTGTTCAACATTTCTACCGCGTCGCGATCGTCCGATTACCATAAATAAGGCCATGAACATTTATCCTAAATCCCAATTGATCTTTCCTAAACCTTCTACTAACAAACCATATTAATAAAATTGTAAATCTAGATCATTTTCAATGAGGTGTCACTCTAACGAAATGCCCTTCCATCTTGCTTGTTTATCATCAATTAATTTCTGAATAACCACGTGTTTTATACACGGTTCAAGCTTACATTGTTTCTCCCTTATAATCAGGGAATACAATTCTTTCAACTCAGGAGTGAGTTATTTCTAGGTTTCACGAAAGGGAAACTTGCCCCATTTGTCTCGTGATTTCTAATTAAACATAGGAAGTCTAGAACCTTCCTTTTGACTTTCTCTTCAGGTTTCACAGTAAGTGACCTGCCCTCTTTTGTATAATTGTAATAAAAGTAATTCTGCACTAATATAAGAAGTTATAGGAACTTCTATCTTATTCTTCATGTTTTTCTTATTGTTATTTTCGAAGTGGTTACTTTTTCTAGAATGTTTTCTCAGAAATTTCTTATAGTACACACCTTGTACTCTATTTATTGTTAAACTTTAATTACCTTAATTGTCTTTAAATTTTGAATTTTTATCTTCGCTATTTTAAATCCTTGCTAGGATTTTATAAAGGTTTGAAACCTAATAAATTGTTAAATGCCTGGAGCAAACTTTAAATGTTAGGAGGTCTGCGACCCCAAATTGTTACTAAAAATTGAAACTATATACTTGTCAAATTTATTAGACTTTTTTGCATTGTTAAATAAATCAAAACTTTCCTTTTCGACTCATCATTTCTCTAATACAACGGTTAGGCAAGATCCTGTCTTCCTTGGCTCTTCCTACTCAATGCCATTAAATCTATTGATAGGGCTTTCACCACTCGTTGCATTTGAGCAAGAACTCTTAGTGGTAATCTCTTTAAAGTTTCTCTTAGCTTTAATAGCTAATTCTAACTGACCAGTAAGGGAAGTACAGCTCGCTACGCCAGCTACCTGCTTGTGGAGATCCTCTCCGAAAACTTATGGTTGGTTTTCCAAAAGATAAGTGTTTCTCTTTGTCTAAACTTTTAGCCGGCTCTTTGCTGAGTAAAAGCTTAGCCATTTCCAAATGCAACTATTGGTTCACTTACCAAAATTACTCCGCAAGGTATAATTTTTTTTATCACTATCCTTCTTGGAAGCACTTGGTCGCTTTTTAGGAACTCCACAACTTCGAAAACTGGAAATATCAAAATCGATGCAAATTATTGGCATTCTTCGAATTACTTGGTCAAAAAAGAATTCCTTTGAACAGATCTACAATAAGTCTGTTACTATCTGTCTTGCCAGACCATCACCCTTCCCCATAGTACGCATATGCATGCTTGAGAGGGAATACTCTAAAGCCATTCTCTTGCAAACCGCCCAAGTCCTAGCTGCGGTTCCCGTTAGCTTCGACCAGGTCCTTACCCATTTTAGGTATCAGAGAGCGGATTTGCGGTGGCAACCGCCCTTGAGTGTATTTAAGGTTAAATTTACAACTTTTGTGGGACTCTCCTCCTATTTTTCTATCCTTTTTCTCCAGTCCGAAACCCACCTCCTTTTATTTATCATCTTCCCTTGGTGGTTAGGTTATTCCTCAACCAATAATCTACCCAGCAACCTCTGATAGCTCTGGGCATTTTCTTATAATTCCGAAATCATTTTTCTCATCCCTTGGCGTAATGGTGGGTCATATCAAAAATTCTTTCAGACAAAAGTTTTAGGTAATTATTACGGGAATATTGTCCATTTTGTACGGTTTTGATAGTGTGCCTATTAAGAGAGATATGATTAATGTTTCCCGAAACACCCCACTTTTTCCCACCCTTTTGGTCAATGGTTGGTGCTATAAAGCAACTCTTCAAACATAAATTTTTGGGCTTTATCCTACACATAGTATGAACTTTGAACGGATTCGATATTTCACATATTAAGAGAGTTATAGCAATATGTCACTTTTTCGAAGAAAAAAAGCCCCCCATTTTCACCCCCTTCGACCGATTTAGTCCAGTAACGAACTTGACGAGATTTTATAGGTATACATATTCGGTAAAAAATTCAAAGTGATTGGTGCAAAATTACGGCAGTTATCGTGTCCACACGAAACTGATATACACAGGGCTAGATTTGTGACGGTACTCACCGATACGCCGTACCGAAACCTCTGATTTGGGGAAAAGTCGAATATATAAGATAATTTTTAGAACTGTTGAACGTTAGTTGTAAGTCAAGGTCAACTTGATCTTTGACCCGACTGTACTTCAAAGTACGCGGAATCTTGGCTGCTTTGGGGACGGCACTCCGCTCTGGATACTACCAGCAAGGTGAGAGAGGAGGCACATACAACGAAACCTTTTTTAAACTTTAGACAATTTTATATACTGTGAGGTAAATCTGCTGACATCGAATATAGATTTAGGTATTAGGAAGTCATTTTTGAAAGCCTTTGTCTGGAGCGTGGCGCTCTATGGAAGTGAAACTTGGACTATTGGTGCAGCAGAAAAGAGGAGAATTGAGGCATTTGAAATGTGGTGTTACAGGAGAATGATGAAGATCAGATGGGTAGATAGGGTTACAAACGAAGAGGTATTAAGACGAGTGGGAGAGGAGAGATGTTTCTGGCGACTGCTAATGAAGAGAAGAGATAGGTTGGTAGGACACATACTAAGACACCCAGGAATAGCAAGCTTAGTTATGGAAGGAAGGGTCGAGGACAAGAACTGTAGGGGTAGACCAAGGTTAGAATATGTTAAACAGATTGCCTCGGATGTAGGGTGTCGGAGCTATGTAGAGATGAAACGATTAGCTCAGGACAGGGAGGCATGGAGAGCTGCATCAAACCAGTCAAAAGACTGAAGACTCAAACAACAACAAACCATGTTTAAGTACAGTACCTTTTATAATAAATAGGTAATTATTTCATAAAGCCGTAAAGACAAACAAATAAAATTAGAAATAAAAGATTGTTGGTGATTGTGTATTTTTCAAACCGAATGTATTTAATTCTTTAAATTGCGTAAAAAGAAATGCATTGAAATAATGTTCATTGTTTGAATGGTAGCCTAGTTGGCCTACATTGAAATTTAATATAGCCCAAGGGCTATGGTAAGAAAAATTTTGCTGCAGCAGTCTCACTTTAATTTAAAATTGCAATCAAAATTAGATTGCTATTTTGTCCACTGATTAATTTTTAAAGGTGAATAGCGTAAAAATATCGGTTTTAGAACTCTATACAGTATTTCAATATCCCATCTTCCACGCGGTAGCCCACAGTACCGGAACCTCTTATTTTACAAATCAAGCACTGGATATATATATATATATACATAAATTATATATAAACTTTTGACCTGAGGGTGGTTTTGGGGTCTAGGGGATGTGAAACGCGAAGATATGTCGAAATTTTCCGGAAGTCGAAACATAGTACCCATTGCAATAGTTAGCTTTCTAATGAAATCTACCTAAAAGTCGTGACTCTCCTAATAAAGTTTTCTCTAAAGATCGAATTTTTCTTTTGTCGTGTGGCCTACTGAGAGACCGAGTGTAGGTCTTTCTAGTCGACGCCCGTGGGCAACCTGCGCGTCGGGATGAGAGATGGAATGGATGAATCTGGGGAAGGATGTGGAAGGAAGCGGCCGTGGCCTGTCAGAAGGTAAAGATCGATAAAAGACGTAGAAAGATAAAAAAAAAACTTAGATTTAGTCTTATGCAGCAGTAGAGTTACAATAGACTTACAGTACGGTAGTAATGAGCATTCGAGATCGTCTTCATCCGAGCTGCTATCACTTCCAGTGTCAGTCACTGTCTCCTGGGCACAAGTATATGATAAACTCTTTGACATTTTCCTCTTCTAGTCCTTAGTTTTTCCATTCCTCTTCTATTGTCTTCTTTGCAAGGGTTACGTACTTAATCCACAGCTCTGGTGTCACCGCCGTCACAGCATCGCTAAAATGCTTTTCGACATCTTGAATTTTAAATGTATGGTTTCTTTCTTGAACATACGATTTGATGTAGGCCCCATACTATTTCAAATGCGTTGTGCTGACAATGGTACGGAGGAAGTCGAATAACCTTGTCCCATTTCTACTGCTTTACTGTCAATAATGTAAGTAGGATGTGGTGGCTTATGCATCTTGACTAGCTTGTAAAGTTCAGGTTTTCTCAAATCTCCGAGAAAGAACGCCTCTCTTTTGCAACCAACTCGCAATTGCGCATTTCGTTGAGTTTGGACATTTATCCTTAACTTTATAGTGTGTATTGAAATATTACCAGCCATTTTTCAGTGTTGCCTGAGTAGTAGGCCTATCTTCTGGCTGCGATTGTAGTGCTGACAGCCAAAAAGTGAGGCATATCATTCAGGACTGCCCTCTGAGATCCTGCAGTGCTGCTGAAAGAAATCTGTACCAAGGAACACCACAGTCCAATTGACAACACATTATAAACAAACAAATACAGTAAATACATTTACATTAAATTATGATCCTACCTCCTCAGGTTTCTAGTTATCCAGACCTGGATAGGTTGGGTCAGTTTTCATTATACAGTATTATTATTATCACTATTATTACCAACCGACAGCGGTAGCAGGGACCATAGGCGTAATTACGGGGTGGCAGTTGCCACCCCAGAATTCCCAAACCCCACTTTTTGCCTACAAACAAGTAAAAAATTAGTTTATAAACTTGGTACTGCCCCCGTAAAATGAAGTATAAGGGATGAAAATGGGAATAATACATTTATTTTCCGAAGCCCATGATAAAATTTAACCAAGGAATATGATGGCTGGAACTTGGCAGAAACCAGTCGTGAGGCGACGTCGAGCTAGGAGGGAAATTCCGTCACGTGATAGTATTGCGCAATGGAAGTTTCGAGAAGCTTGGAATCGACCTAGCAACAGTGAATATTCCCAGGATTTGTCTAGATATTGTTATAAATTATCCCATTGGATATGAGCATACAGCCAATAGGAAGAAGTTTTAGAGAAGACGGGAGTTCCAGCAACTAAATTTTTATGGATATTTAATTCATTTATGCCCTTAAAGAATGAATTTACATATTGGAAAAGAGAAGAATACGATAATAAAATATTGGAAATATTTTATAAGTCAATAGCAGGTCGCTATTGGAAGAAATAAGCGATTTGCTACAGCCCGCGCGAATTCGAGAGGGAACTCGAAAAGGCGGCTAAAATCGGTAGACTTGAAGGGGAGACGCCAAGCACCGAGGCTCTTGTGTATCTGAACGTCGAAAAGGTCAGACGTGTGAAATTGGAGGAGAAAGGAGTTCCGAGTGTTTCACCGGTCTAGTAGAAGGTGACTCGTGGAGGCAAGGCTTGAGCTAGAGAGGAATCAGGAGACGACCGCACCTTGAATATAGGTGAAGTTGCGAGGTTTACATAAACCGCATTAACTTCGGTCTGATCTACTTCAGAGAATGCATTTCAACTACGTATTGTAGCTGACTAGCAGATACTGTATATTGCAAACTTACAGAAGTTTGGAAGAATTATTTCAGCAATTATAAGCAGTTGTGAAGCGCGAGAAAAGTGTTTTTCTCCAGCGTGATACGACACTTTGTCCGAGCGACTGCAGCTCAGGCAACAGCCACCCGTGAGTACGAGTGTGTATTACTATTGCTTGTGTGGAACTGTATTACAACACTTAGGATGGAGATGTATTCCATAGTGAAGAACAATATTCAGTCTAGCATTATGGAGATTATTATGGACTAGATTATTATGTGCGCCAGGAGAATAGGCAGATAGAAGAAATATAGGCAGCGATGGAGCTTCGTTAGAGGAGACTGTTCGTGAATGTCTACTTAGTGAGCAATCATGAGACTCGATGCACAACTCCATTCTAGTGCATTCTCGTCAAACATGAGCTCAACATTAACATCAGAGACTACAGAACGATGTTCAGATTCCATCTACATGAATGTTCGTTATACGAGTGAGGTCCAAGACTTCCTCTTCAAATGCATTTTGAAGTGGAAAGCAGAACTTACGACGCTACTCACTGTTATAATGAGACTGTGCTGTGACGGAGATAGAAGAAGCATCAAGATTTTCAAGAGGTCCAGGGTTATCCCGGTCAAAATGGAGATGATGATTGGAGGCCCGCAGTTCGATTCCGGTCGGAGCTTGCTGTTTCCAGTGAGGGAATTCGTTCCTTTCCTGAGGTCACGAGTTCGTGGAGATGAACTAGGATCCAGACCAGATCTTTGGGAGATGTAACATCAGAGTATTTTGTTATACTCTATCTTGATCTTCTAGACTTCGAGACCAGATAGCAGTGTTCACTAACCTTGTAGTTAGAGCTTGTAGTGACATTTACCGAGCAAATCCTTTATCCATTTTTCGATACAGTATTTATGTACTCCATGTATAGCATTTTTATTCTTCAAAATTTATTATAGTGATCGTCTAGCGATGCTATTATCTTCGTTTGTTAGGAATCCAGTTTCTGAACTGAGATTATTTACTTGTTCGAGGAACAAGATTTTGTCATTTCCTTTAAGGAACAGTAATTTATTTTCGACGTTTTTGTATTCATTTTGAATACAGGTGATAGACATTTTCGTCTATGTTACACATTAAATTAATTTTTATTAGTTTAATTTGGGCATTTTATCCGTCGAGAAGAAACGTCAAGAAAGAAGATCTTGGTAGTGATATATTGTGAAATATCTTGTCACATTTTGGAAAAGAAACATTTAACGTGGACACGATTATTATCGTCAGAACTCATAGACATTCGTTCTGAATGAAGAGAATACGAATATGACTAACAGTATGTTTTTATTGAAGAAAGCTTTGAACTTACAGTCATTTAATTTATTTGAAGCTAGAATCTTCTTGGAAGATTATTTAACATCCTACGTTAGGGTAGTTATCGTTTGATATCCTCGTCGTGATAGATTCTTGTTGGACACAAACACATAGATATGATGTTGTGATTAAATACTTACGAGGAGTAATATCATGTCACGTTGTAGACATAATAGTCCTTCTTCGATTAAAGTCGAACCCAGATGTGTGAAGATGAGATGTAGTATTTTTATTAAATGTATGCACGACAGTTTATACTTATCAGAGTATCGTTTCAAGAGTATTAAGTGAGGAGGTTCAGTATCGTGAATTCCAGAGGTCGTTAAGATGTATAAATTATTAATTTAACAATTGTTGTTATTGTTCATCAGACCAGCGATTGTGGTGACAACGCTGTGAAATTATGCCCTTTTGAAGGAATGCCAGGTTGATAGATGTGGAGTTGATAACCCTTTGATAGTGTTTTTTTGTGTATTTCCGTATGTAGTTGGCATACGAGGTTATTGCGAAGGTGTGTTCCGCATTTTATAGTACAGTCATTGCGTGGGCATGACTAGTGTTGGCAAAGGCATTTAGACTGTGAGTAGAGAGTACTCATTATTTGGTTATACATGACATGGAATTTAGATAGGACAGGAAGGTTCATGGTTGAAATTGGAACAGGAAATTGATGATGACAGCTGTTATGCTATACTTTTATCGAGATGATTAAACCAGACTTGTAACAGCATATGTTTCACCTTCAGTGGTCGAATGTATTAAACTTATTTTGGCACCAGATCAGATAGGAGAGACTAGTGGTGGTTATTTCTGGTGATGTAGAAGATATTAAAGATCACAGTTCACTGTATTTGACATAACTGCTAGATCAGAGCGCAGGCTCGACTGTATTTAGACGCTATTACTTTGGAAGGACTATAGCTGGTGCTATAAGCGTCATTATAAATTATTTTAGTGTTAATCTTTATTATTTATCAATCGAGTGTATAACGTGTTAAGAATAGGAAGTTTTCGTTTGTTTAATGTAAAGATTAGTGTGAATGAGTATGTGATTGAATGTGGTTTGTTTCTTGTTCAGTGCGAATGAAATGAACTCCATTGGGACGTCACAATGCGAGAGTGTGAATGTTAGTGTGTATAGAAGTTTTATGCCAGTAGCATGTAGGATTTGAGTGCAGTTCACGTATTTGTCTGACGTGAATCTGCCTTCATTTAACACAGTTTTCATTGTTATGAAGAGCTCGTTTGTGGACCAGGCTGGAATAGCGGGGACTTCTTTAAAACTCGTTTCCAACCAAGGCCATAGCACGGCCAGGACAAGCAAATGGGGAGAGATGGTGAACCGCCCGGCTCGCTTTTTTCTTTTTTTCTTAAACCAGTCAGACTGGGAATGTAGCGGTGAATGTTATGTCATCGGACACGTGGCAATGGTCGCGTGCGCCGAGCGCCCATATGTGCTTGGGAGCGTGCCAGAAGAATGTTAATACACCGAGGTGTGTAATTGTTGTACAGCTTGTTGTATGGACCCAAGCTACACCAAATTTTGTCATTATGTTGATAGAACGCTGTTCTGTCAGTGGCGTGAGAGTGGAGATGAACGAATGGGAGTGTGTATTTTATTTTGTAGTGTGAATGTTTAGCTTTAGTTTACATTTGTTATTAAATTGTTTAGTTTTATTAGAAGCGGTGTTGTCGTGAATTATTTTAGATATAAGGAGATGCAACTGTGAAACCCATTTTAGGTCCAGAGAAGCTGACCACGAGATTCCCGAGATTAAGGTAGGTGTTTTACCGCGAGCTAAGTGTATTTTTCATGTAATTCACAGTTGTATTGTAATTTCCGCCACGTATATTCGCGAGGGTCTAGTTGGAGGTAGATCCTTGACTTGTATTTTGCGCCGGAGCAGTCAGGGTCTACGAATCCAGCCGTTGCTTCGGATATCCAACAGACCGCCTCTAGAATATACGGGGACAGTGGAAAGATGGCACCCTAGACTTTGGGGCCACGAAAATAGCTTCGTGAGGCCATTTAGAAGCTATCCAGATGACAGCTTAATTTTTAAGTTTATGGGATTAATTTACCATATCATCTGCGATGAGCTAGAGTGTAATTATATAGGTTATATTTGCTTTGTTTTTAATAAAATTGCACTCAAACGAAAGATCTGATCTTATGGATAGCCTGAGAGAGGAGTAATAGGTTATATTTTTCGGAATGACCTATGATCTGAATCTATTTTCATTTTACCGGCTCATGGTTATTGATGGCCATGCTAATGTAAAGCTAACTTGTTTAATGGTGATAAATGTAAATATTCTTTATGGTAGTATATCTAAAATAAATCACATGCGAACGTTTAGGTACTGGTATTTTAGAATAAGATGTAGGGTGATTTAGCATTAAGTTAATGTTAAGGCGAGACGATAAGATGCCCAAATACATGGATTGAAAGGATGCTCTAAAGTGTTGCTATATTGCTCTATTTGTTTGTACTCCTATAGCACTTTTATTATTGATATTGTTGCAATGGCAATGATGGCGGCAGACGATGTCCGTAAGATGATGGGAGAGATGATGGAGAAAATGGACAAGAACATGAATAAGAAATTGGATAGTGTGGAAAATCAGATTAAAGAGAATCTGAAAGTAAATGTTATTGATTTACAGAGGAAATTGTACGAGGCAAAGAAGGACAGAGAGCAGCTAAAGAAAGATCGACAGGCAGATCTTGACACTGTGGTTAATAAGGTCAGTGGTGTAGAGGAGAGTTTTAAGAGAGATATTCAGGGTATGCAAAATTATTTACAGGGATTGCAGACCAGCTCCGCTGAATTGAAAGAGGATGTTTCTCTGGTGAAAAATAATGTTGCCAGTGTACAAGATAAAGTAGAGGGTGTGCATTCTGATGTTGCCCTAGTCAAATATGATGTGTCTCTTGTGAAATCAAATGTAGATAAGGTACAGGAGAATGTAAACAATATGCAAATCGATGTTAATAATGTCCAGACAGAAATAACTAGTGTACAAAATGATATCGGTCAAGTACAAACTGAGGTTTATTCGATGTTCGTTGATGTGAATAAGGTCCAAGGGGACATTAATAAGATCAGGAAGGAAGTGGAAGAGTCTAAAACTCAATGTTCAGAAGGTATACGTGCTTTGAGATCGCAGTTTGTTGACGATTCTCTAAAGACCATTGTTTCTTTAGCCGAATTGAAGACAAATGTTGATACTCTCCGTAGTCAGGTGATAGACCACAATAAAATGTTGATGGAGGACATTGAACTAGATATAGCTGAAATGTTGAGCTAATGTTGCCATTTGGAAAGACGAATGGGATAAGTCGAGCGCAGAACATATTAAGCTAATTCAGGGTAAAGTTGGAAAGTAAGCTTGCCAATACGCAATTACAGATCAACCGTGATGTAATGTCTGTTAGGTCGGATCTAGGGAAGCGTATTGATCAACTAGTACAGAGACAGTTTGACGACAAGAATCAATCGGTCGAGGAGAATCAAGCGCTAAAAGAGACGTTAGAAAGTCGTAGTAAACGGTTAGATGAAAGGATAGACACAGTAGTCACCGTCGTAAATGAGATTAAGGAAGGAAAGTCCACTAACATTGAGGAATACATTAGTGGGAAATTGAAAAATCTGAGCTTAGGATACGTGGCAGATCTTGAAGTCTATAAGGAGGATATGAAGAAAGAAATAGAGAAGCAAGTGAAAGAGTTGATTGCAGAGATAGAAGAGAGGGAGAAGATAGAAACGGAGGACTATGGAGATTATCGTAGAAACCTCAGTACGGAAACAGGAGATAGAGAAGTGAGACCAGAAGAAAGGATGTTAAGACACCAGAAGGACTCGAGGATAGGAATAGAGAACCCGAAAGAGAAAGGAAGGAATATCGTACCAGTTTCCAAGATTCTCAACAGAGAAACGTGACGATAATCCGTAATTTTGAGTACAAACCGCGTAAATTTACCAACCTCGATTCTTACACCCCAATTGAGTATATCAGGAATATCTGTGACTATTTTGCGGAGGCTCACATTCCGAGAGAACGAGAGATGAAGAGAGTGGAACGCTATATGGGAGAAGGCCCCCTTGAATGGTTTCGTGCCTTCAGGTACACATTTGTGGACTTGGAGGAGTTCGCAGAAGCCCTCATGAAACGTTATTGGTCCGTGGAAGCGCAGAACAGTTTACGCGCAGAAGTATACTCGAGGAAGTATTCGGGTACATTACCGACGCGTTACGCCGATTTCTTCACAATGCAACTTGCCCGGCTACGTTTTTGCAACCCCCTCTGTCTACGGCACAATTAATAGATGCCATTGCCCGAATGTTGCCAGTTGAAGTGAGAAGACTGATAATTTCGTCAGGAATCAGCGATTCGGCCGGCATGGACGAACTTCTTCGGAAATTGGATTATACTAGTCCAACGCCCAATGTCGTAGCTAGAAACCAACATCAGGACTACAAAGATATTAATACTGTGTATATTGATCAGACACAGCAAACAGAAAGCCCTAAAGAACAGGAGAAAGGAAATGTAGGTCCAGAAAGAAATACCTATTTTAGAGATAGGCGACCTGAACCAAGGAATAGGAGATTCCGTGGTGGCCGTCCCTATCAACAACACCAAGGACGAGGAAACTACCAGGAAAGTCGAAGAAGCGGTTTCTTCCACAATAATAATAATTATCGCAATAACAATAATTATAATGGTCGAAACAACCGCAATTACCAGAATCAGAACAGCGATAAACCACGAAGAAATGAGGTTATGACCAAAGAGAACTACGATGAACGCCATCAAGAAGGAAAACGATACTTGAAGGAATTAAGAGAAAAGGAAGGCGGAAACGGAAGTAATTCGAACTTGAGCGTGGATCCTAAACCCGGTACTAGCCAGCAAGGAATCCGAGAGAACGACGCTCAGGGACAAAAAAAAACCTCTATTTTCAAAACAGAACTAGAGGAAGAGAGAAATACCACCACATTACACCAGATTTTGATAAATGAAGTATACGAGGTGACGGATGAGGACCTATTGTTAGAATACGAGATCATAAGAGAGGAAAGGCCATATGAATTACCAATTATAGGTATAAATATTGATGATCAGACATGTAAGTCTTTGATGGACACGGGAGCTATTATGTCTATAATATCTCATGAGTGTTACCAGAGATTATTGGGTAGTGACAAGATGACGGCTTTGCCCGCGTCTGCTGTGAAAGTGCGAGGCATCTTTCAAGATAAAGCTGTGAAGTGTAAGATTCAAGTTTTGCTGAACTTTGAAATAAATGCACGTGCTTATGAACATATTTTCATCGTGGTGGACAAGATAAATTTTGACATTGTGCTTGGGATTGATTTTATCACGAAGGTAGGAGCCATTATTGATATGAAGAATAGGATTATTAAATTGAGCGAGGGGATTATTAACACAGAAGAATTAGAAAAACAGGAACCGAATAAGTCCAGATATGGGTTATAGGCAAGACATTCTAACTAATGTTATTGAGGAGGCAGAGAATGCTAGAGAAAAGCTTATCCTCAAAGCCAAAGGGTTTGACGAAATTCAAGAGGAATTTGAAGAATTAATTATGGAATTTAAGGATGTTTTTGACGACAAACCTGGGTTAATCAAGGATTACAAATACAAGATTAGATTGACCGATGAAACCCCTTATCAGAAGCGGATATACCCCATTCCAGAGAAATATTATGAAGAAGTAAGAGGGTTAATCAGAAAGATGGAAGCAGATGGCATTATTAGGAAACAGGCGTCTTCATATATCAACCCCATTACTGTGGTGAAGAAGAATAATGGACAGCTACGCCTATGTCTAGATGCACGTTCGATCAACTAGAAAATTCTTCCTGAGGCAGACAGGCCCCCGAAAATTCGTGATCTCTTAAGGAAATTCAAAGGAAAGGCCTTCTTTTCCGTTTTGGACTTAACAGCGTCGTTTTACCAAATTGAGTTGGAGGAGGAGAGTAAACAGTACACCGGTTTCCTCTTCGACCAAACTTCATGGGTATTTCAAAGGCTACCTTTTGGTATAGTAAATAGAGGTCCAGAGCTAATCAGAGCCCTTGATGGTAAGCTCACTGATGAGGTCAAGAAGAACGTGATATGCTACATCGATGATCTGACCATATCATCTCCTGATGTTAAGGAACACATGGTGCATTTACGTAAACTTTTCGAGAACTTGAGGGATGCGAATATCAAAGTGAAATTTGGTAAATGCCGCTTCATGCACGAACGGATTAATTTCCTAGGTCACACCATCGATCGGGAAGGTTACCGCCCAAACCTTGAGAAAGTAGAGGCTATAACTAGATTCCCTAAGCCCACCAAGGTCAAGCAAGTACGCGAGTTTGTGGGAGCTTGCCAGTTTATTAGCAGTCACTGTCCGAAATACTCTGATCATGGCACCTCTTTATGAATTACTGAAAAAGAACAATCGTTGGAAGTGGACGAGTGCCACAGACGAGGCCTTTGGAAACGCGAAGGAGATGTTGAGGCATAATGTCAAGTTGGAATACCCGGATTTTGACCGTATATTTTATATCGAATCCGATGCCTCCCGCGTGGGTATAAGTGCTGTCCTGTACCAGAAGGACGAGGATGGAAGAAGGCACTATATCGCTTTCACTGGTAGAAAGTTGAAACGACATGAGGAGAACTATTTTACAACAGAACTGGAGGCGTTAGCCTTTGTTACAGCTCTGCAGGCTTGGAAGAAGATACTGATTGGTCATCAGATCATTATCGTGACCGACCAGAAGGCATTGCAGTTTATGCTGCAAACTGAAATGTCGAGTGACAGGTTAACACGATGGGCCCTTTTCACTCAGCAGTTTAACGCTACTATTGTCCACCAGCCAGGGAAAGATAACTTACTGGCTGATGCGTTATCGAGAAACCCTATTAAAATGTGCAGATAAACCATGTACAATTGGAGCAAGAAGATCAAGAAACCGTTAGGAGATTAGCCCGAATCGGTGTATCACAGAAGAGATACGCTCAAATCAGGAAAATGTACAGGTTCCTAAAAGGTTTCATGGACATAGCTGATGAGGATTATATCGCAACCCAGAGACGATCGCGCCACTTTGTTTTCAGCGAAGATCTAGTATGCAAGTATATTGACGCCGAGCATACAAAGCCACGCATAGTTGTGCCCCCTATTTTAATTTCGAAGTTGGTATGGCTAGCACACTACTCGATAGGACACGGTGGTTTAGACAAGACTCTCAGCACTTTGAAAGAGAGATTCACTTGGACTAACATGAGATCCTCCATTAGGAAGATAATAAGATCTTGCGATAAATGTCAAAGAGGAAAATTCACCTCCGAATTGTTAAAAGGCAAACCAAGGCCTATGATACCCTCTAGACCACATGAGCTTATGGCGGCGGACATTTTTGGTCGCTGTCCGAAGGGTTACCAAGTGAACCAATTCTTGTTAGTGACAGTGGATGTCTTCTCCAAATTTGTGACGATGGACCCCATGCAGGAAGCAAATACAAGAAACAGTGAGTAGATTGGAAAATTCTGTTTTTCGGAAAGCTGGAAGACCTTGGGACAACGCATTTAACTTTATTCCTCAAGACCCAGATGTAGGAAGACAAGAGAGAATAGACAGAGCGAAGGAAAAGCTACAAAAGGCGGCCGATAAACGCATGAAAAGAGTAGAAGGGAAAAGATTTAGTAAGCCCTTAGAAGTAGGAGACATGGTGTTATTGCGCCGACCTGTCAAAGCGGACGTAACCAAGAAAATATACCCGAAGTTCGGGGATATATTCATTGGACCGTCCCGAATTGAGACTGTCTATGGGAATAAATGTTATGAGCTGTATGAAGAAGAGAACAATGTCATGTTGGGAAAATACAATGTAAAGAACTTGAAGAAATATTTTAAGAAAGTAGGCTGAAAATTATAATTCATTTTCGAGTTCAGTGACATGTCTAAGGTCCTGATTCGATGTGGTTAAAAACAATCTTGCAACTGTTTTTAAACTGAGATGGGAGGGGAATGCCCCCGTAAAATGAATTATAAGGGATGAAAATGGGAATAATACATATTTTTTTCGAAGCCCATGATAAAATTTAACTAAGGAATGTGATGGCTGGAACTTGGCAGAAACCAGTCGTGAGGCGACGTCGAGCTAGGAGGGAAATTCCGTCACGTGATAGTATTGCGCAATGGAAGTTTCGAGAAGCTTGGAATCGACCTAGCAACAGTGAATATTCCCAGGATTTGTCTAGATATTGTTATAAATTATCCCATTGGATATGAGCTTACAGCCAATAGGAAGAAGTTTTAGAGAAGACGGGAGTTCCAGCAACTAAAATTTTATGGATATTTAATTCATTTAAGCCCTTAAAGAATGAATTTACATATTGGAAAAGAGAAGAATATGATAATAAAATATTGGAAATATTTTATAAGTCAATAGCAGGTCGCTATTGGAAGAAATAAGCGATTTGCCAGAGCTCGCGCGAATTTGAGAGGGAACTCGAAAAGGCGGCTAAAATCGGTAGACTTGGAGGGGAGACGCCAAGCACCGAGGCTCTTGTGTATCTGAACGTCGAAGAGGTCAGACGTGTGAAATTGGAGGAGAAAGGAGTTCCGAGTGTTTCACCGGTCTAGTAGAAGGTGACTCGTGGAGGCAAGGCTTGAGCGAGAGAGGAATCAGGAGACGACCGCACCTTGAATCTAGGTGAAGTTGCGAGGTTTACATTTACCGCATTAACTTCGGTCTGATCTACTTCGGAAAATTCATTTCAACTACGTATTGTAGCTGACTAGCAGATACTGCATATTGCAAACTTACAGAAGTTTGGAAGAATTATTTCAGCAATTATAAGCAGTTTTGTGAAGCGCGAGAAAAGTGTTTTTCTCCAGCGCGATACGACACTTTGTCCGAGCGACTGCAGCTCAGGCAACAGCCACCCGTGAGTACGAGTGTGTATTACTATTGCTTGTGTGGAACTGTATTACAACACTTAGAATGGAGATGTATTCCATAGTGAAGAACAATATTCAGTCTAGCATTATGAAGATTATTATGGACTAGATTATTATGTGCGCCAGGAGTATATGCAGATAGAAGCAATATAGGCAGCGATGGAGCTTCGTTAGAGGAGACTGTTCGTGAATGTCTACTTAGTGAGCAATCATGAGACTCGATGCACAACTCCATTCTAGTGCATTCTCGTCAAACATGAGCTCAACATTAACATCAGAGACTACAGAACGATGTTCGGATTCCATCTACATGAATGTTCGTTATACGAGTGAGGTCCAAGACTTTCCCTTCAAATGCATTTTGAAGTGGATAGCAGAACTTTCGACGCTACTCACTGTTATGAGACTGTGCTGTGACGGAGATAGAAGAAGCATCAAGATTTTCAAGAGGTCCAGGGTTATCCCGGTCAAAATGAAGATGATGATTGGAGGCCCGCATTTCGATTCCGGTCGGAGCTTGCTGTTTCCAGTGGGGGAATTCGTTCCTTTCCTGAGGTCACGAGTTCGTGGAGACGAACTAGGATCCAGCCCAGATCTTTGGGAGATGTAACATCAGAGTATTTTGTTATACTCTATCTTGATCTTCTAGACTTCGAGACCAGGTAGCAGTGTTCACTAACCTTGTAGTTAGAGCTTGTAGTGACATTTACCGAGCAAATCCTTTATCCATTTTTCGATACAGTATTTATGTACTCCATGTATAGCATTTTTAGCCTACTTTTCACATTTTGCAAAAATGAGGAAAAAGTAGACTTATGAGATCGATCCGGGAAAATGTGTGTCTGTCTGGGTGTGTGTCCCCCCCCCCCCCCCTATCAATTCCTAAACGGCTGCAGCAATCAAAACCAAATTTAGTATGAGTAAAGATGTGCACCGGAATATCTCACGTCCATATTTGAAAATGATGTCAGTGCTACCAACTGCTGAAAAAACGCACTAGAAATTTGAGCTCCATGTTGGATATCCTGCAAGGTATGCATGGGAGCTACTCCAAAATTGGCACACATGTAGATAATACTATTTCAGTTTAATTTCCAGGAGGCCAACCATGACAGTGTTGCCAAAATAATTTTAAGCCTTCTGATAGGTCCAATGTTTAAATGCATATAACTTCTACACTATCAATTGGATTTCAACCAAATTTTGTATGTAATATCTGCACATAAACAGATATGACTGAGCGTATTCTTAAGAGCCACCAGGGCTGCCAACTGTTAATAATTGCTCTCTTTATTTTTTTTTTATCCAAACACCAATATATCAGAATGTATGCAAGCCAACAGTTTTAAACTATGCACACGTATATTCTGACATTTTAGATTAATTTCGAGTAACTTATATACGTCAGTTCTACCAACATGATTATAAGCCTGCTGATGCGACCAATTTTTAAATACATGTAACTTCTATACTATCAGTTGGATTTCAACCAAATTTCGTATGTGCTATGTGTACCATAACAGATATGACTATAAGTATTGTTAAGAGCAATCAGGGCTGCCAACTGTTAATAAATGCTGTCTATATTCATTTTACACTAATATCAATATACCAGAAAGTATGCAAGCCAACAGCTCTATACTTTGCACATGTATAGCACCTGACATTCTAGATTAATTTGGAGTAATTAATACAGGGCAGTGCTGCCAACATGACTCTATGCCTGCTGATATGTCCAATTTTAAAATACATGTAACTTCTATACTAACAAATGGATTTCATCCAAAATTGGCACAACAAGATATCATAATATTTCAGATTATTTCTGACCAGCACACGCATGGTATTGTTGGCAACATGCTTTTACGCGTGCTGATAGATCCAGTGTCTAACTGCATGTAACGTCCATTGGACTTCAAACCAAATTTTGTATTCTGTACCTTAAGAGATTGAACTAAGAATATATTAAGTCGCCAGGGCTGCCAACTGTAGTGCTCTATTAGGCTACATTATACCAGGTATATTTTGAACTAATTAGATATTTCGATATTACCAACTTAATTTCATCATTATTCTAGATAGGTTCATATACTCGAGAATAATCATTGGCATGAAAAGTAGGCTGTATTGTTCTTCACGGAACTTCTTGTTATTCTTCGAAATTTATTATAGTGATCGTCTAGCGATGCTATTATCTTCGTTTGTTAGGAATCCAGTTTCTGAACTGAGATTATTTACTTGTTCGAGGAACAAGATTTTGTCATTTCCTTTAAGGAACAGTAATTTATTTTCGACGTTTTTGTATTCATTTTGAATACAGGTGATAGACATTTTCGTCTATGTTACACATTAAATTAATTTTAATTAGTTTAATTTGGGCATTTTATCCGTCGAGAAGAAACGTCAAGAATGAAGATCTTGGTAGTGATATATTGTGAAATATCATGTCAAATTGTGGAAAAGAAACATTTAACGTGGACACGATTATTATCGTCAGAACTCATGGACATTCGTTCTGAATGAAGAGAATACGAACATGACTAACTGTATGTTTTTATTGAAGAAAGCTTTGAACTTTCAGACATTTAATTTATTTGACGCTAGAATCTTCATGGAAGATTGTTTATCATCCGACGTTAGGGTAGTTATCGTTTGATATCCTCGTCGTGATAGATTCTTGTTGGACACAAACACATAGATATGATGTTGTGATTAATTACTTACGAGGAGTAATATCATGTCACGTTGTGACATAATAGTCCTTCTTCGATTAAAGTCGAACCCAGATGTGTGAAGATGAGATGTAGTATTTTTTATTAAATGTATGCACGACAGTTTATACTTATCAGAGTATCGTTTCAAGAGTATTAAGTGAGGAGGTTCAGTATCGTGAATTCCAGAGGTCGTTAAGATGTATAAATTATTAATTTAACAATTGTTGTTAGTGTTCATCAGACCAGCGATTGTGGTGACAACGCTGTGAAATTATGCCCTTTTGAAGGACTGCCAGGTTGATAGAAGTGTAGTTGATAACCCTTTGATAGTGGTTTTTGTGTATTTCCGTATGTAGTTGGCATACGAGGTTATTGCGAAGGTGTGTTCCGCATTTTATAGTACAGTCATTGCGTGGGCATGACTAGTGTTGGCAAAGGCATTTAGACTGTGAGTAGAGAGTACTCCTTATTTGGTTATACACGACATGGAATTTAGATAGGACAGGAAGGTTCACGGTTGAAATTGGAATAGGAAATTGATGATGACAGCTGTTATGCTATACTTTTATCGAGATTATTAAACCAGACTTGTAACAGCATATGTTTCACCTTCAGTGGTCGAATGTATTAAACTTATTTTGACACCAGATCAGATAGGAGAGACTAGTGGTGGTTATTTCTGGTGATGTAGAAGATATTAAAGATCACAGTTCACTGTATTTGACATAACTGCTAGATCAGAGCACAGGCTCGACTGTATTTAGACGCTATTACTTTGGAAGGACTATAGCTGGTGCTATAAGCGTCATTATAAATTATTTTAGTGTTAATCTTTATTATTTATCAATCGAGTGCATAACGTGTTAAGAATAGGAAGTTTTCGTTTGTTTAATGTAAAGATTAGAGTGTGAATGAGTATGTGATTGCATGTGGCTTGTTTCTTGTTCAGTGCGAATGAAATGAACTCCATTGGGACGTCACAATGCGAGAGTGTGAATGTTAGTGTGTATAGAAGTTTTATGCCAGTAGCATGTAGGATTTGAGTGCAGTTCACGTATTTGTCTGATGTGAATCTGCCTTCATTTAACACAGTTTTCATTGTTATGAAGAGCTCGTTTGTGGACCAGGCTGGAAGAGCGGGGACTTCTTTAAAACTCGTTTCCAACCAAGGCCATAGCACGGCCAGGCCAAGCAAATGGGGAGAGATGTGGCGAACCGCCCGGCTCGCTCTTTTTCTTTTTTTCTTAAACCAGTCAGACTGGGAATGTAGCGGTGAATGTTATGTCATCGGACACGTGGCAATGGTCGCGTGCGCCGAGCAACCATATGTGCTTGGGAGCGTGCCAGAAGAATGTTAATACACCGAGGTGTGTAATTGTTGTACAGCTTGTTGTATGGACCCAAGCTACACCAAATTTTGTCATTATGTTGATAGAACGCTGTTCTGTCAGTGGCGTGAGAGTGGAGATGAACGAATGGGAGTGTGTATTTTATTTTGTAGTGTGAATGTTTAGCTTTAGTTTACATTTGTTATTAAACTGTTTAGTTTTATTAGAAGCCGTGTTGTCGTGAATTATTTTAGATATAAGGAGATACAACTGTGAAACCCATTTTAGGTCCAGAGAAGCTGACCACGAGATTCCCGAGATTAAGGTAGGTGTTTTACCACAAGCTAAGTGTATTTTTCATGTAATTCACAGTTGTATTGTAATTTCCGCCACGTATATTCGCGAGGGTCTAGTTGGAGGTAGATCCTTGACTTGTATTTTGCGCCGGAGCAGTCAGGGTCTACGAATCCAGCCGTTGCTTCGGATATCCAATAGACCGCCTCTAGAATATACGGGGACATTACAATCTTGATTTTGTTTTTAACTGTATCTCTCAGAAACAATTTAATTACCCAAACAATAATAGCTTTCATTTTCAAAATGATGGCGTAAAAAGTAGTAAAACCATTTGCGTGAATAATGGGACTAAGCGATATCAATGTCACTAGGTGGCAACACTGTAATATGTAATGCAAAGCAGACATCAGCTGTTGTCTGTCGTTTGCCTTTTCGAAAGAGATCTACTCGTACTATTCTACCTGTAACGTGTTGCCTTCATTTTCTTGAAATTTCTAAGTTTTTTTCAGTGAACTATCTGCATCATAGGATTAGATTTCATGTACTGAGACATGGTAAGTTAAATTAATTTCAGTTCAAGTGTCTACCTATTTTATAGGTTAAGTTATAAGCCAGTTTCTCCCACAGCGCACAGAATAGTATAGTGAAGCCAGTGTCCGCAATATTGATGAGGTCTAGACTCTAGAGAAAGCAAAATCACGCGTCTGAGAACGGTCTTGAGTAAAATAAAAGACGGCCATTCACTTACACTGCGGTTTAAAACGTTGACTGCGAAATTTGGCCTCATATATGCGAACAGAGAAATGCACTAACCGCGAAAATAAAACGCCACGAAAGTGCCGAGCGTGGGAAACTGAGACCACGCGAAATTTAAACTCGCCACAGAGTCAGCTGTCAGAGAAACATAACCTCAAACGCATAGCATAGAACAAGTCTAGTGTTGTAACAAAAAATAAACAAAATATTTTTGCGTTTTTAAGTAACTTTGATATGGTTAGATTTATTTAAATGTTTTTTTTAATCCAAACAAATTTAATTTTTTTCTAAGACGTTGCTACTGAAAGAAAAATATTGTGTGCCTGGTTATTTTTGCAGTTTTCCACGTTATTTCCGTTCCTCCATGTTCAGATTATTTGCCTTATCATATTACAGTTATTATTTTTTGATCTTGTTCTAACGAGGGAAAAATTGCCTCAAAACATACAGTATATTTTCACCGTTCCTCGTGTTGTGTGTCATTTAAGCCAGCCTTATTTTGTTGTTTATAAACTGAGTCTAATTTTCCCCTCAAATTACACTAAACCGTTTTCTTGAGGTTGATACTATGGTAAAAAAAAATTGCAACTCGTAAAAAAAATTAACTTGTAGGCCCTATACAACTTTTTATTTACCATGAGACAGACATCTTGTAAATTTCTGAATTGATGGTGTTTGAAAACAAGTTTAATCCCTTTCTTTTCAGGTTCAGAAGAACAAAAAAGGACAAAGTTCGTTGTTGTCTTACTTTTGCTCAGGCCCACCAAGCAAGAAGAAACAGCGTCTAGAAGATGAACCAACAGAAAAAGATTCTTTGGAACATAAGTCAGAGCCACCTCAGCCTACAGAAGAAGTGTTAGGCTCCTCATCCACTCAGTCATCTACACTTACGAAGGGCAGTACTTCGAGTGAGGAAAATTTACCAAGTTCCAGCTGTTCCTCTACTGCAATTGACCAATTATTGTCAATTGGACTGATCAACAAGCGTGATCCTGCCCATGGTCCAGATATGGCCATATTGCATGTTAAGGAAGGATCATTTCAACCACAAGATTTCGTTTTCCCTAAAAAGGATGGAAGAAAGTTTAGGCCTGAATGGTACAAAATGTTTTCTTGGCTGGAATATAGTCCTCTAACCGATAAAGCATTCTGTTTTGTCTGTCGTGTGTTTTACAAGACGGAAAAAAATGCTGAAGACGCTTTCACAATCAGTGGGTTTTCGAAGTGGAAGAAAGCTGTAAAAGTGTTTGAAAAACATGATCGTAGTAATTTGCATAAGACTAGTATGACTAAGTTCACCTCTCTACAAGAAGCAGATAGAAGTGGTACTGTTATTGAAAAAGTTAATGAAAAGTACTCCAAAGAAGTTGAAGAAAACCTATTGTATTTAGGAGCTTTGTGTGAATCGTTAATATTTTGTGGTAGGCAATCCATTGCTCTCAGAGGACATGATGAATCTGCAGAATCAAAGAACATAGGACACTTTTTGGAGCTGATGGAGCTTCGTTCTAAAGATAGTGATTTGATCAAGACGTTCTACACTGAGCACCGAAAGAATTTTCAGTACACTTCAGCGACTTTCCAGAATGAGTTACTGTTCATTATTGGAGAACAAATCAAGCTGCACATTGCCAAAGAATTTAAAGAGTCCAAAATGTTTGCCATTACAGCTGATGAGACTCAAGACATAGAAAAGCACGAGCAAGTAGCTGTCGTTTTAAGGAATGTCAACGATAAATTACAAGTTTATGAGTCGTTTGTAGGGTTTTATCGAGCCAAAAAAAACTGATGGTGAAACTCTGGCAAATGAACTAAAGAATGTTTTGATTTCTCTGGATTTGAACATTAAAAATCTGCGTGCTCAGTGCTACGATGGGGCCTCAAACATGAGGGGTCCATATAAAAGAGTGGCAGCTAGAATTATGGAAGAAGCCCCAACAGCAATTTATATTCACTGCAATGCACATATATTAAAATTGTGCATTGTAAGCAGTTGTACAAGCGTAACATCAATAAGAAACACTTTTTTGTGCTTCAAAGTCTTTACAACTTTATTGAGAAATCAACTAAACGACATGCTGTTTTTGAACAAATTCAAAACAGTTCCAAAAGCTTTAGTGGTGGAACTATAACATTAAAGTCTTTAAGTGATACCAGATGGGCTTGCCGTGTTGAAGCAGTGCGGTCTTTGTTAGACAATTTCGAAACAACTTCGAACACTTTTCAACAAATTGCACACATAGACCCTGATAGTGGTGGACAGGCCAATGCTTTGTTAAAGAGCATGGAGGATTTCAGCTTTGTGTTTGACTTGCTGTTACTGAGGAGAGTTCTTACGCAATGTGATGTACTGTCAAAAACATTACAAGCAAGCGATGTGACCTACGAAGTTGTGAAATCTGTCAAAATCAGCACAATTGAAGTCTTACAATCCCTCAGAACAGATGAATTTTTTAATAAGTTATTTAACCACTGCACAGAAATCTCTGAGCACTGCGGATTCCAAGCAGCACACATGCCAAGAAGAGGGAGAATTCCATCAAACATTGGTGGTGTGGATAAAACTCCTTTTGAAACAGTGGAACAATATTACAAGGTTTCAACCCTTTGGCCAGTTATTGACATCCTGGTGCAAGAGATAGAAGCCAAGCTTCAAGAAAACAATCTAGATGTACTGAACCACTTAAGCAAAGTTCTTGGTGCAACTGACGTGGAACTTTCCAGTGTACAGTATTTGTGCAAGTACTACAGTATGGAAAGTGAACTGCTCCTCTCTGAACTAAGATGTTTTTACAACATGGATGAGTTCAAAAAGAAAAAGAGTATTCAAGAAAGAGCTGACCTTGTGGTTAAAAAAAAATCTTTGAAAAGTGTGTTCCCTCTTCTTTTTGAACTGTTCCGCTTATATTTTACAATTCCCATGAACTCAGCATCCTGTGAAAGGTCTTTTTCATGTCTAAGGAGATTAAAAACCTACACCAGAAACACTTTTGGCCAAGAAAGGTTGTCGTCATTGGCCTTTCTGGCAATTGAAAGGAGTGTTGAAATAGATATTCCCCAAGTAATTGATGTTTTTAACTCAAAACAAAAGAGAAGGCTTCATTTTGTGTAAAATAGTTTTTGTACAACTTATGGTGTTATCAAGTAAAACTTCAATAAAGCATTGTTATTTTAGTATGATGTTTTCTTAATTTATACGTAACTAGGGTAAGCATTAAAATTAATAATTATCAACAACAGACCAAACTTTAAAAAACTATGCATGGATGGTATTTTTTTTCAAACGATTTTGTTGTTGATGTTATTAAAAATAACACATTTTGGTTTTCCATACCCCCCGGCAAAACTTGCCACCCCAGTTAAAAAGCTGAAATTACGCCCATGGCTGGGACCCGCACTTTGCGAGACGTGGGCTCGATCCACATCGCCCTTGAAATGCTTTTCCGTAGTTTCCTTCTACAGTGAAAAGAAACCAAACCAAAACCCCGTGGCACTAGGCTTAGTAAACGCTGCTCAGCCATTTGGCCTGCAGATCAGCGAGTCTTGGTCTCCTTGTCCAGGGCGCTGCCTCTCTGTCAGACAGCTACTCCATTGCCCTCACGAGGCTGAGTTCACCCCATTCCAGCCCTCACGTCATTTTCTAAAATTCCTGACGAAGCCGGGAATCGAACTCAGGGCCTTCGGTGCCCCAACACCACACAGTGAGGTCCTTCTCTAAAGAACGGAACCTCGCCGGGGCCGTGTGATGGAAGGAGAGCAATAAGTTACGGCCAGATGACTAGCATCTACTGATTACACAAGAGTGGGTCGGGGAGCATCGGATGCTGTCATAGCATTGAATACATACGGAGCTGGCAAGATACCTTAATTGGGAGAGTTACGACTTGTGGTGAAGTACTGTAGCCTATCTCTTGTCCCGTGAACAGAGTTAGGTACAGAACAGAACATCGAATTTTTAATTGGAACTTATTTTCTCAAGAAGTCTTACAGTAAATGTGTTCGTACGTTTCAGCGCCGTGTGATTTTTACTTGTGGGGGAATCTCAAACAAAATGTGTACAGAAACAATCCGCGTACTCTGGAGCCTCTCGAGAACGAAATAACTGCACTGTTACGAAATATCAGCGAGGATGAATTACATCAAGTGTACCAAAACTTCCCACGTTGGTGCTATGTGTGTTTAGAAATGAAGGACAGCATTTCCGGTAACTACTCTGAAATTCTTGTAAGTAATGATGATTATTATTAAATACGTAAAAAAAAAGTGCAAATGTGTTAATTGGGCACTAAGTTACGCTGCTGCTAGCGCCTTGCTCGACAGGTACCTAGACACAGTGGTCCTGCCGTCACTGCGAGGTTCCATTCTATAGAGAAGCGCCTCACAGCCGCTTCCTTCCAATGCCTTACCTAGTTCCATTCACCTTCACTCATTTCATCTCTCATTATCTCCTCTCATGAGGTTGGCGTCAGAAAGGGCATCTGGCCGTAAAATCACTCACCACAGGAAAGAAAAACATTATTGCATCCCATTCCCGACTCCGTTGAAACGGGAACAATAGGGGGTAAGTTAGACATACATTTGAATAATATTTTTATCCTTTGTTAACGTAGACAACTTACTATCCAAGGCAATTTAAGAGATTCGAGTTTCGAATTCTGGCACTGGCAGCGGCCATTCTCGGTGTGGTGTTTGGATTTTTCCCACTCTCCGTTTATCTAGACACATGCCGGAATGGCAACATACTTCAAGTCCTTGGGCATCTGCTGATTTCTAGACCATAATAAATACAGCTACGCAAACAACTACAGACACCACGCAAACACAGGTTAACAGACAAATTAACACAAATACATGGGGAAAACCAGCATACCGGTTCTTATTTCTCGAGCCGGCCCCCTGGTGTTGGGGTAGCGGGCCTGCCTCGCACCAGGAGGGCCGGGTTTGATTCCTGGATCCGGTAGGGATTGCTGGAACGGGGTGCACTCAGCACAAAGAGGCAGTGCCCCGGTCATGGAGACCAAGATTAACGGCCAAGGGGACCCGACCTGCTGACCACGCGACACCCCATAATCTGCAGGCTAAATGGCTGAGCAGCGGTCGCTTGGTAGGGCTGTAGTACCACGGGGTTTGGTTTATACTTATTTTTCGACGGCTCGTAGCGTAGTGGCTAGCATTCATGACTCTCATCCCTGAGGTCCGGGTTCGATTACCATCTCTGCCTAGAAATTTAATCCTGGCCTGAGGGCTGGATTGGGGTATATTCAGCTTAGAGAGGCAAAACTGGGTATCCTCGAAATGATTTCTTGTTGTTTTCTCACCTCTACACCAGACAAATGTCAGGATGGTTCCTAAAATAAAGCCACGGCCACCTACTTCCTAATCCTCACCTGAATTACAAATACACACTACTACTACAGATCCCACAGTAACACAAGTTATCAGACAAATTCCACGCGTAACCACGTACACGGGGACGGGACTACTGTAAATGACCACGATGTCAAAGTTCCTCAAATAAAACAACTTCCGCACTTTGTACAGCCTTTATGAGAGCACTTCCGGGAATTTCGGAGAATTCTAGTTAACAAGTTCAGACAACTACTTACATTTTGGAATTTCATACGTACGTAGTCTGAGGCTACTACACACATCAAAAAAAGTTTTGCATCACCTCGGTTCCCAGATCTCCGGCATATAGACGTTGACTGTGTATATTGTATCCAAGATACAGTCCCTTTGACTGTTCATAGATGTCACTAAAACTGCTCAAAGATGTAAACAACCATGCATGAGCAGGGCCTATTAGACGGAGGGGGTACGACAGCCGATCAGTTCCAGTCATTCCACCAGGACGAAGGTACGCTGCTCATGTTGTCTGTAGTTCTACCATGCCTAGAAGGTCAATACCGCAGTTCGATCGCGTCCGCATTGTTACTTTGTGTCAAGAAGGGCTCTCAACAAGGGAAGTTTCCAGGCGTCTCAGAGTGAACCAAAGCGATGTTGTTCGGACATGGAGGAGGTACAGAGATACAGGAACTGTCGATGACAGGCCTCGCTCAGGCCGCCCAAGGGCTACTACTGTAGTGGATGACCGCTACTTACGGATTGCCGCTCGGAGGAACCCTGACAGCAATGCCACCATGTTGAATAATGCGTTTCGTTCAGCCACAGGACGTCGTGTTTCAACTCAAACTGTGCGCAATAGGCTTCACTCCCGACGTCCATGGCGAGGTCCAGCTTTGCAACCCCGACACCATGCAGCGCGGTACAGATGGGCCCAACAACATGCTGAATGGACCCCACGGAATTGGCATCACGTTCTCTTCACCGATGAGTGTCGCATATGCCTTCAACCAGACAATCGTCGGAGACGTGTTTGGAGGCACCCTGGTCAGGCTGAACGTCTTAGACACACTGTCCAGCGAGTGCAGCAAGGTGGTGGTTCCCTGATGTTTTGGGGTGGCATTATGTGGGGCCGACGTACGCCACTGGTGGTCATGGAAGGCTCCGAAACGGCTTTACGATACCTGAATGACATCCTCCGACCCATAGTGCAACCATATCGGCAGAATATTGGAGAGGCATTTGTCTTCATGGACGACAATTCTCGACCTCATCGTGCACATCTTGTGAATGCGTTCCTTCAAGATAACGACATCGCTCGACTACAGTGGCCAGCATGTTCGCCAGACATGAACCCTATCGAACATGCCTGGGATATGTTGAAAAGGGCTGTTTATGGACGTCTTGACCCACCAACCACTCTGAGAGATTTACGCCGAATTGTCGTTGAGGAGTGGGACAATTTGGACCAACAGTGTCTTGATGAACTTGTGGATAGTATGCCACGGCGAATACAGGCATGCATCAATGCAAGAGGACGTGCTACTGGGTATTAGAGGTAGTGGTGTGTACTGCAATCTGGACCACAAATGCTGAAAGTCTAGCTGTATGATGGTACAACATGCAATGTGTGGGTCTCATGAGCAATAAAACGAGCTGAAATGTTGTTTGTGTTGATCTCTATTCCCTTTGTATTTAACGGTTCCGGAACTCTTGGAACCGAGGTGATGCAAAACCTTTTTTGATGTGTGTAGTTTGGAAAAGTTTCCAAGATTAACCACACTGATAACAGAGCATCCGGCAGACATTCCTCACGAGATTTTGTTCTAAATGCATCCTAAGTAAACAGCATTGCACATAGTCTCACAAGGGTGGTGTGATGCTGGAACAACATTGTACAGGGTGTACCAAAATGAATATCGGGGTTTTGAGGCTTTGTAGTATTTATTACAGTTAACTTACATTTATAAATAAAACATCAAATGAAAGAGCAACTCAAACAGTTTGTTCTACAAGTGTTCAATGTGAGCACCATTCGTCACACATCGAGTCGATAGCCGAGTTCGTCCCAAACCTTGCTCAGTGTCTCTGGAGAAATTGTTGCAACAACTGCTTCAATCCCCTTTCTTAAGTCGGTTAGGTCAGTTGGTACCGGAGGCACATACACATGATCCTTTACGAACCCCCAAAGGTAAAAATCGCATGGCATCAGATCGGGTGAATGCGGAGGCCATGTGAAACAAGCTCTGTCATTCGGAACTTCATACGGAAAGCGCGTTGCACTGTAACAACAGATGCAGTCCTTGCAAACTGTAAAACACAAAGAGCTTTCTCCTCCCTAGTCACCATATTGGCTACTAGTGCTTCTAACGGAAGCCGGAGGAACCAGTGCATGCGCATGTGCACAGTGTTTTCCCATAGTTTGTCTCACAACAAAGATAGGTTCCACTGTTGATCTTCCCCTTCTGAACCCAAATTGTTCCTCTTGAATTTGGTTTTTAACCTCATTTCGGATTCGATCCTCTAGTACTCTTGCCATCATCTTGGCAGCATGAGAGATCATAGTAAATCCTTGGTAGTTTCCACACACCTTCTTGTTGCCTTTCTTAAATATTGGTATAATAATCCCCTTCTGCCAATCCTCGGGAACTTGTTTTGCTCTCCACACACTCTTGAGTAAGGTACTATGAAAGTCCAGTATTTCGGGGCTACATGATCGCGTTTTCGCAGCCCCTAAACTTAGGAACCAACCAAAGTCCAGTATATTCCAATGGGTCCTACAGCCTTTATCATTTCCATGACTACCGGTACTTCGTCTACACCCCCTTCCCATTTTCATCTTCTTAATGGCCAATTCCACCTCTGCCATTGTAATGTCTGTCTCCATTTCTTCTTCTTGCACTTCAATAGCTTCTGTGCCCATTTAATTCCTCACATTTTGCAGTTCATGAAAATATTCTTCGCATCAGTTTTCAATCTCGTCAGGTTCCTTCAATATCATCCCTTCTTTGTTTTTCACAAATCCAGGGTTCACATGTTCCTTTCTTTAATTCTTGACTATATTAAACAATAGTTTATTTCCACACTGACAATCATCTTTTATCTCCTGTGTTAATACATCCCGACTTTTCTTCTTCTTTTTAGCCACTACTTTCATGCAAATTTGTTTAGCTTCTACATATCTCATTCTACTTTCTTCTGTCCTTTTTATTTTCCACTCTTTCCAACTCCTCTTCTTTTCCTTCACTCTTTCATCAACCATGATGTTTCCTTATCTTTTATCTTTCCCGATGTTCTTCCACATGTCTTCTCTGCACAACTAACAATTGCATCCTTCAAGTTTTTCCATTCTGCTTCCACATGCCGAACATCTGTCTTTGGTACTAGTTGTTGCAATTCCCTCTTAAACTCTTCTTGTAGGCCCTACTCTCTTTCCTCAGTCTCCATGTTCTTATTTTTCTTTCCTGTCTTTCCTTCAATTTTCTGATTTATCAAACTTTCAACTTGGCTATTACTGTCTTATTATCTCCCCCAAAAAGCCTCCTCAGGCATGGCTGTAACATGTAATCGATCTAGGTTTTTGTTCTTTCTCCACATCTGGTAATCTCCCGGTTGTTCTTCTTCCTGAAACATGTAGGCTATTCCCTACCATTAGCTGATTTCTCTGGCAGAAATCAATTAACATATCCCCTTCTGGATTCTTATTCCTATTTTCCCATTGAGCATGTCTCTCTTTATTATTACTTCCTTGTCTTCAATAAACTTATCTACTTCAAGGAAACCTTCTATGTCTTCTTGTGTACTTCCAGTTTGTGGAGCATATACTTGAATCAAGTCTTTTGTTCCTGTCTCAAACTGGGTTCTCATAACAATAATCCTATCACTTACTTTCTTCACCTCTTCGACACATTCCAGGATGTCTTCCCTCACAATTATTCAAACTCCATTACATGCTTCTTTTCCTCCACTGTAAAACAGCCTGTATCCACCTGTCAGGATTCTTTCTCCTTTACCTTGCCATTTTGTCTCACTATTCAGTATGGTAATAAATAACAAATATAAATATTTTTAATCATATGCAATTTTTCAGGTTGTATTATTCACATATCCCAGTAATTGGGATTATATTGTGCTTACAGACAGAAAAGTTGCAATATCAACACATAGAGAAGATGTTTTAATGCAATTATTTCTGGGCGAATTTAATTTCACGCAAAAGAACTCTCAAGGGGTTATAATGTTGTTGTTACAAGTTTTGTTGTATATGGTACCTGACATTTGAATATTTTGCCAAATCCTAATTCATGATTATTCAGACATTTCCAATTTGTAGCGAAATTAATGTTCGAATAAATAAATTTTATTACTGAATTTGTCATCATACATAATGTATATGATGGGTATATGGCAGGACTTACAAAATACAGACTACCTAGACACATCTTCAAATGCTGGACTCGAACCAGTACGGTAACACACACAGTTACAGAGCTTCTCAGTCTGGAACTACGGCAAGTCAGCCAGCAAGCATAGAGTTGTTCTTTATTGAAAAATTTACAAATTTACATTCAGTGAAGGAATTGTAACGTTAATGAATAGCCCCATGTTGGTAGCAACAAGTGTAACGGTTTTGGGCCCTCACTTTGAGCGACAATTGTAATGGTTTGACTGCCCCTAACTGTTGGGTGATAAATGTAACTGTTTTCCTTTGCCTAAGCTATGTTGTTTTAATGGGCGCCAAGACCTCAACGCAATGCTGAAATCTAAATTTGTATTTAACAACGTCTAGCTCTGGTAGAACACCTTCAAGAATCTATTCACTCAGATCGTGGTATGATTTGATCATTAACCCAACAAACAATTGTATCAGGAGAAGGAATTGGTCTATATCTAATGCTACCTACTGAAAGCAAAGATTGCATTGTAAAAGAATTGAATTTATTACATAAAACAAGTATAGCAAAATTAATAATAATAATAAGTTTAAAATTTAAATTGGAGCGTTGCGATTTTAATATTACCGATAGAAAATTACGTGAAAACGGAGTCTGATAAATTATTGATTTTACTCTTATTCCCAAGCTATGAAGTTACTGAAATATTGAATATAAAACAAAGAGAAACGAGAGATTGCGTATTTCTGCGTCATTCGCGCTTACCACTGGAAATGGCCGAAGCCTTTCCCTCGTACTGGATGATGCTGTGTGCTTCCCACAGTCTCCTGGACGTCGTCATCTTTGTCGATATTTGATGATATTCTGGTAGATTAGATAATTCTATGGTCCGTACATCGGACCCAAACACTCGTACAACCACACTGGTTAAGTTTTACAAAAGTTAGTCCTCCACTCCACGGAACATTGGAGCGACTCCCACTTGCAACCGAACTCGTTAAGTTCTACACAGATTGTCCTCGTTCCACGGTGTGCCGAACGATATATGCACACCTCCGCATCCCTACTCTTCAGCCGACTTCCAGCTTACGTGGTCTCCACTGATTGGCTGCTCCCTACGCGCTAGATCCCCACTCTGGGTCACTACACTCGGCGGGAGGCTGAATTCGTTTTCCGTTCCATACATCCGCCTTTTCGTTAAGCTGCAACGCAGGATTGCGTCATGCTTCCCGACAAGATTAAGCCTGTACTTGAATTCCCAGTGACTCATGTCTCTCAATATACCCTAACTGACGAAACTCCGTTAAATTCCGTAATCACATAATTTTCTATGATATTGTCGTTCGTAATAATTTGCTTGATAGCGTTTTCTAAGACATAGAAAACCTATCTGTATGCTTATAATTTTTATAAAATGCTCCGAAAATACCTTAATAATAATTATAATAAATTAATAATAATAATAAATTAACATGAAAAATTCTCTTGGCTGAACAATTTGCCGCGTAAATAAATAGAGAATGGCTTCCTACTGACTTATGCCAGTGGCATGAAAACCCCTCGAAAAACACGTTACAGAATGGAGATCCGAAACTCAAGTCCACAGTAATCGAATATTGTACACCTGTGCATAGATTAACATTCATATGAAAAGAATGAGTACAGTACTTTTTCCTATAACTGTACGGTACTATTTTTTTACTGCAGTATGGTTCATTTATTTTCAGGGCTCAAGAAATCGTGACAATTTTTCCTGTGTGTGAAAATTATGTGCAACTGTATTTGGAGCTTGAAATAGTATTTACCACGAGAGAGTGTAGAAAATTCGGGATGCGGGGAGGGTGCTAGTACTTCTACCCCTGAAAAATGCGGCCATGGTGTACCCAGTCTAGCCATAAATACTGTTACAAACTTTTGACAAACTGTACAACCGGTTTGGCAGGTAAAGAACTACCAATGTGCACACGTTACCCTTGACCATTGAGCGATTCACTGCAACCGGGACTGTAAAGGATCGTCCGAGGGAGGGTCGCCCACGCAGTGTCAGGACTCGAGCAGCAAAAAAAGCAGTGGCGGCTCGTACTCGGGGAAATGCGGTGCGGAAGCAGGTTATCATGGCCCGTGAAATGAACATTTCAAAAAGGTCATTATCAAGGCTTCTGCCAGAGGACCTTGGACTACGGGCTTATCGCCGACGAACAGGACATTATCTTGACGCGCGTCTAAAGAAGCTGAGAGTGCTTAAATGTCGATGTCTCCTGCAGCGTTACGCACAAAATGGCTATCGAAACATCCTCTTCACCGATGAAAAGGTATTCACTATTGAAGAATCTTTCAATGTGCAAAACGACATGGTTTATGCATCATCATCTCGGGAAGCCAGTAAAAAGGTTCCGAAAGTTCAGAGGGCCCATCCTCCCTCCTCTGTGATGATATGGTGGGGGGTGAGTTATTCTGGCACCACCCAGCTGCATTTCTGCGAAAAGGGTGTTAAAACCAGCGCCAGTGTGTACGAAAGCACCGTTTTGAAGCCTATTGTGAAGAACTTAAGTGGCACATTGTTTCAAAACCAACCCTGGACTTTCCAGCAGGATTCTGCTCCAGCCCACAAGGCTAGGACAACTCAAGGGTGGCTTCAGCGTCATGTCCCCGACTTCATTTCAACTGAAGATTAGCCCAGTAGCAGTCCGGACCTGAACCTTTTGGACTACCGACTGTGGTCAGTGCTTGAGGGCATTGTCTGCAAGAAGAGACACCCCACCAATGGAAGTTAAAAGAGTTCCTTATTGTCAGCAGTGGCGGATTTCCCCCTGGATGTCCTACGTTCCGCCATAGACGAGTGGCCACAAAGACTAAGAGCCTGTATCAGTGCCAAAGGTGACCATTTCAAAACGTGATTGGTGATTTGTGTAAAGAATGCCTGTAAGAACAACATACTAACAGCAAATTAAAATACTTCTCATAATATTTGCATTTTTCACTTTTTTAGTTGTAACAGTATTTATGGCTAGACTAGGTATTTACAAAGGGTCTGTCCAATCTTGGCTCCAGTTATAACACATACAAATATTGGTACAGAGATTAAAATTATACCAGTAATGAACTGATTTCAAATCATGTAATAGTTAGGCAAGCTCATGACTAAGATATTCCAAGTCACTAAATAACACTACGGAATAATAACAAACTCACGATTGGACAAGTCACCTGAGGCAGAACTGAGAATAAGTGGGTTCAATTCCTACTTCAGCAAATCTGAAAGTGGTTTTTCATTTCTTAAATTAAATTAGGGCCATGGCTGCCTCCCTCCCAAATCCTAGCCCAATTACAAATATACACATGAGAACAGCCATCACAATAACACAGGTTATCAGACATATTACACACATGTACAAGGGGTTACATGACCACAATGTAGCAAAGCCCCTTAAATGTATCAACAACAAATAAAATCACCCCTTGCAGTCCTCGTTTCAGATCATAAATCTCTGGCTGAGGCAGAATTCAACCGAGAACTTCATATGTAGGAGAAAAGCGTACTACACCATGGGGCCGACAATAATAATAATACCATGAGTTTAACGCCCCTTTTAACTGCTGTGCCATTTCAAAAGAATAAAGGCATAGTGTTTGTTTCAGTACTTTGTGCTGGACTAATAATCCTGCATGGCAGAGCATTTATAGGAAATTCATGTGAAAGGCGGTCATTCTGCTAATACAATAAAATACCTTCGGTTTTGGATTCCAACAATGGTAGTAGTGGTGGACGATGATTTCAGTGAAATAACCTGAACTTGGCTTAGGGAAGTGGTAAGAAAGGACTGTGCGATGGAATGAAAAGCTCAGAAAGATGAGCTCAGAAGATATGCTGGTGCAATTCTTCAACGCCACAAAAAATCAACTACTGCTAGATAGAGCAGCTCACTATGCAGTGAGACTACCATGTGACCAGCTCAGGACAATCAGTGTCCGTACTTCTATAATACAGAGATTTACTAAGTGCAACAAGCCTGCTGCATGGATCAAAATGATGCAATCATAGCAATACATAAAAACACCAGAACATCTGGCATTTCCTATTGCTCCTGGTGGCTTCGGTGGCATAGTTGGTAGCTTGCTAAGCATCTATGCCCAAGATCGCGGGTTCACACCTGACCGAAGTCGTCGGATTTTATAAGAGCATTAAAAATCCCTCTATGCCTTCCTTTGGAGGGGAAGTAATGCTGGCAGGCCCATGTCATAGATTTATGGCATGTAAAATAACTTTCCACTAACTACAATTGTGTGAAGCAAAATTTGTAGTTGGATTATCGCTCAATTAAGTTCCAACGTTTGCCACCAAGTGCATCTAGTAGCCAAGTTCACAGCTAGGAGTCATTGATGGTAGCAAAAGTAGGAACTACTTGAAATTGATCAACTGCAGTCCTTACCTGAATTACAGATAAAACACACTAACACAGCTATCACAATTAACACCGGTGTTCAGACAGATTCTACACACACCCAAAGTACACGGGGCTACATGACCGCGTTGTCGCAGCCCCTAAACTGAGGAACCAACCAATCCTATTGCTCAGGTGTTAAAACTGTGATTCACATATTTGCAGTGTATTACTACAAAATACTTAACATCATTCATTAACCTCAAACAATACATGATCACCAGGTGAAAAGAAGAAATAAGTACACATACATTCATACACTTAAGCTCCTTGGTTAACCATGGGGCTTGGTGATAAAGTGCAGGTTAAACTGAGGCTGGACAACACAGAAACACATGACATAGATAGCACGGTTAGTGTGCATGAAACAACCAGTACAGGCAGACATCTTGGGTACAACAGTTTTGACCACATGTCTTGGGTGTGTGGACACAGTATTGAAGTTGTAAGGAATCAAGCTGGCACAGCAAACACATCCGGACCCTGTGTCCAGGCCGTCGGCAGATTGGAGGCCAGCCTGTCAGTATGACGTGGCCCAGAAAATTAATGTCGCCCATAGCATCATTTCACAGCTGAGGAGAACATTCCAGGAGGAAGGAAACATTCAATGGCAGTATAGGCAAGGGCGACCATCTGCTACAACACAGTGTCAAGATAGTAATCTCGAAGATGCCCCACCAGCACAGCACTTGCATTGGCTAGAGCCTCTGGGTCATACATTATCCGTCAGACTGTGTTTCGTCCACTCCCAGAGGTTGCTTTATATGTTCGGCAAACCACCAGATACATTCACCTCACACTAGAGCATCACATGGCTTGTCGAATGTGGTCTCTTACTCACCGTGATTTAATCCAAGAAAAGTGGTGTATTGTCCTCTTCACCGATGAAGTTTAGTCTGGAGAGTGATTAACACCATCTGTTTATCTGGCACACCCTTGAGACATGTTGCAACCTTGGTAATATTGTGAAAAGGACCAATAAGGCAGCACCAGTGCTCTCGTCTCGGGAGGCATCGAATTAGGGGCACACATACTACTGCACGTTTCCTTGGGGCATTGTGATGTGTATGATCTATAGGAATGACATCCTGCAACAGCATGTGTGACTTCTGTGGTGCATATAAACCTAGGTTCTGTCTGACGGATGTTGATGATGCCACTTTTCACAGGACTGTCCTAGTGGATGAATATCTACAACCTGGCCCTAACACCCCCACCAACACCGTTGTTGACTCCAAAGGACACTTGTCTAGCAATGGGATGTGCTGCCACGAGCAATGCTGGACGGCCTTATCCAGAGTATGGGGAGCCATCGTGCATCCTGTATTGCCATGTGAGCTCATCACACTGCATATTGACGTTCAGTTTGCCAGTGGTCGAGATACACCACACACTGGAAGTGCCACTCACGTTCCATGTTCGGTTTTCCTGTATACCTAGTTGCAGTATCACTGTGTTGAGTCACAATGTTGCCAGGGCACCTATTAGAGAATCCATTATCACCGTGCCTCGTTGATTTCTTTGGATCGAATGCAATTTTGCGAATGGTATCAGCAAATGGTCTTCCAAGGTGAACAATTTCTCTGTCATGAAACGAATAAAATCCTATTTAAGAGCAACAATGGCAACAAAGAGGCCTTCCATACTCGCAATTCTTTCAATTGAAAGAGAATTAAGTGGAAAATTACTTCAAGACCCTTCTGATATACTGAACCAGTTTGCCCAGAGTGGAAACAGAAGAATAAATTTATGAGACAGTGAAATGTGCTTTTTTTTAAACCAATTATAGTTTTATGGTAACTAACTTTCGGTTCTCATTTTCTGATCATGGTTAGTTCTGGATGCATTACTGTAACTTATTGTTCTTTAAATACACACATCAAAAAAAGTTTTGCATCACCTCGGTTCCAAGAGTTCCGGAACCGTTAAATACAAAGGGAATAGAGATCAACACAAACAACATTTCAGCTCGTTTTATTGCTCATGAGACCCACACATTGCATGTTGTACCATCATACAGCTAGACTTTCAGCATTTGTGGTCCAGATTGCAGTACACACCACTACCTCTAATACCCAGTAGCACGTCCTCTTGCATTGATGCATGCCTGTATTCGCCGTGGCATACTATCCACAAGTTCATCAAGACACTGTTGGTCCAAATTGTCCCACTCCTCAACGACAATTCGGCGTAAATCTCTCAGAGTGGTTGGTGGGTCAAGACGTCCATAAACAGCCCTTTTCAACATATCCCAGGCATGTTCGATAGAGTTCATGTCTGGCGAACATGCTGGCCACTGTAGTCGAGCGATGTCGTTATCTTGAAGGAACGCATTCACAAGATGTGCACGATGAGGTCAAGAATTGTCGTCCATGAAGACAAATGCCTCTCCAATATTCTGCCGATATGGTTGCACTATGGGTCGGAGGATGTCATTCAGGTATCGTAAAGCCGTTTCGGAGCCTTCCATGACCACCAGTGGCGTACGTCGGCCCCACATAATGCCACCCCAAAACATCAGGGAACCACCACCTTGCTGCACTCGCTGGACAGTGTGTCTAAGACGTTCAGCCTGACCAGGGTGCCTCCAAACACGTCTCCGACGATTGTCTGGTTGAAGGCATATGCGACACTCATCGGTGAAGAGAACGTGATGCCAATTCCGTGGGGTCCATTCAGCATGTTGTTGGGCCCATCTGTACCGCGCTGCATGGTGTCGGGGTTGCAAAGCTGGACCTCGCCATGGACGTCGGGAGTGAAGTTGCGCATCATGCAGCCTATTGCGCACAGTTTGAGTTGAAACACGACGTCCTGTGGCTGAACGAAACGCATTATTCAACATGGTGGCATTGCTGTCAGGGTTCCTCCGAGCGGCAATCCGTAAGTAGCGGTCATCCACTACAGTAGTAGCCCTTGGGCGGCCTGAGCGAGGCCTGTCATCGACAGTTCCTGTATCTCTGTACCTCCTCCATGTCCGAACAACATCGCTTTGGTTCACTCTGAGTCGCCTGGAAACTTCCCTTGTTGAGAGCCCTTCTTGACACAAAGTAACAATGCGGACGCGATCGAACTGCGGTATTGACCTTCTAGGCATGGTAGAACTACAGACAACATGAGCAGCGTACCTTCGTCCTGGTGGAATGACTGGAACTGATCGGCTGTCGTACCCCCTCCGTCTAATAGGCCCTGCTCATGCATGGTTGTTTACATCTTTGAGCAGTTTTAGTGACATCTATGAACAGTCAAAGGGACTGTATCTTGGATACAATATACACAGTCAACGTCTATATGCCGGAGATCTGGGAACCGAGGTGATGCAAAACTTTTTTTGATGTGTGTAATATGGCATAGTAATACGTGTGTAACTGAACATGTTAATGGTTGTGCTATTGTTGCCCATTGTCTTTTCACAAATATGAATTGAATTCTGTCACCAAAACTTTCAATTCCAAACCGGGCCCCCCCAGATTTAAGCATCTAGAACCGCCACTTCACATACTCCTCTGTAAAAGCCAGTTTTTATGTTTAATTTCAAATATTTTAATTATGGAGAGTATGTAATTAAACAATTTCATCCCTGTAAAACTGAACAAGTTGGAGTTTTCCATAACCTAACACAAGGATGGTATAATGTAATAATACTGAGTCCGCCAGAAAAATGTATCCACTCTTTGTCAGACGATATCGGGATATGGACATTGTCAACTGTTATCATTGTTTTAAAATGTTGTAGTATGGTCTTTCGCTCAACAGATGTTGGTACTTCGTCACGATAGTGGGAATACGAAATGGCTGGAGCAGCTTGACGTTCGAGCAGCGAAAGTACATTCTGAAGTGGTTTATCAGGTTTCGAAATGCCATTGAAGTGCAACGTCAGTGGAGGAGAGAGTTTGAAACAGAACCCCCAACACACCTAACAATTAAACGCATTACTGGGAAGTTTGAGATGCATGGAGCGATTTGTGATATTCTGCTATGCAATGTGCGCGGCAAGTGGGGATTAGCAGTACAAGTGTACGACGGATTTTGAAAACAGCAAAGTGGAAAGTTTACATCCCACGAATACTGCATGCGCTTAATGAGGATGATCCCGATCGTCGAATGCAATTTTGCGAATGGTATCAGCAAATGGTCTTCCAAGGTGAACAATTTCTGACGAAGTTAGTGTGGTCTGATGAAGCCCAGTTTAAACTTAATGGAACAGTGAATCGACATAACTGTGTCGACTGGGCTCCGGAAAATCCGCATGTTCATGTGGACAAGGCGGTCAATCTACCAGGGGTTAATGTCTGGTGTGGACTGTCGTCAAGGGGCTTACTAGGACCCTTTTTCTTTAATGGTACTGTCACTGGAGCAGTGTACTTGGGAATGTTACGCACATTAATTTTACCAGCTGTACGTGCGCTTTATGGAGTCGATGATGAAGTCTTCTACCAACAGGACGGGGCGCCACCACACTACCATGTAGCAGTAAGAGCTTTCCTGGATGACAATCTGCCGGGACATTGGATTGGACGAAGAGGGCCCATCGAGTTCCCCCCATGGTCGCCAGATCTTACCCCTATGGACTTTTACTTGTGAGGAACTGTGATAAATCAAGTCTATCGACGTAAGCCGCGCACGCTGGAGGCCCTTCGCCAGGAGATTACAGAGGCATGTGCAGCGGTCCCCAATCAAACATTGACGGACGTCATTGCAGCGACCGCTCGTCGTTCTGCTGTGTGTCTGGCAGCCAACGGTGAACATTTTGAACATCTCATGTAACCATATGTTTAACCAAAGACAGTACTACATGTGTAATCAAAATTTAAATGTAAGAGAAACACAAAATAAATAGTTTTTGTTCCGTAAAGAGTGTATACATTTTTCTGGCGGACTCTGTAAAATTACCTAGGAAGTTGGGTTACACAAGAAATGACATGCAATAAAGAAATAAAAAAAAAGGATTGCAATAGCAAAAGAAGCCTTCAGTAAGAATAGAAAATAATTTTGTGGAGCAATAAAAGTAAGCCTAAGGAAGAGATTAGTGAAATGTTTTGTTTGGAGTGTAGCAATGTATGGAGCGGAAACTTGGACGCTTATGAAAGTTAGTTATTGTTGTTTTAAGGGGCGGAACTACGAGGTCATCTGCCCCTCTTAACACAGATTAAAGAATACAAATTTTGAATTGAATTTAAAATTTTGAGGTGGACATCTAAATTTCAAAAGACCAAAAATTAATAAAACAAAAACAAACAATTAAATAAAAAATTATAAAAATTAACAAAAATTACGGAAAAAACAAAACATTATCATTCAAAAACGAACAAGTCGTTGAGTCAATGTTCACTGGAAAATTTAGATTGCTGGCCCAAACCCACTCTCACTTATAAAGCGGATAACGCGATCAGCAGCCACCACGTCATCGGCTAATATAAGTTTGAGTGTCGTCTGCAAACCAAGGTTTCTTCGTAAGTCAGCAAGATCCACACACTCGGTGAAAATGTGGGCCACGGTGAATACGGCTCCACAGGTACAAAGTGGGGGGTCTTCCCTTCTCATTAGGTATGAGTGGGTGGATCTTGTATGACCTATCCTTAGCCTACACAAAATGACGGACTCCCTCCGGACCCGGAAGGAGCTCCGCCACACGCGAGTAGTTCCCTTGATCGCTCTCAGTTTACTGGGCAGTGGGTCAGCTAGCCACTGACTCTCCCAAAAAGCCAGAACTTGTAGGCGTAACTGAGAGCGAATATCTCTAGCGGGTACCTCCATTGGTCGAGGTGGTAGTGATACCGCCTCTTTTGCAGCTTGATCCGCTAACTCATTTCCCGCAATTCCCATGTGGCTTGGAAGCCACAGAAAGGTGATTCGAGTGTCAGCGTGGCACAGCCCGGCTAGTAGGTCATGGATTCGCTGCACTAGGGGGCGTTGCGGGAAACATGTAGCAATTGACTGCAACGAACTCAAAGAGTCGGTACACACGAGAAAGTGGATTCGTGCATCCTGTAGTGCAAACTGCAGAGCTTCATAGATGGCAACGAGCTCCGCAGTAAACACACTACAGGCCTCAGGCAAAGAGATCTTGGTATTTGCACCATCAATAACGTAAGCACAACCCACTTTCTCGTCCACCTTCGAACCATCCGTGTATAGAATGCCAGCGTCCGGAAATTGGTGAACTATGCTGTGGAACTGCCTCCGGTAAACGGACGCATCCGTGTTCACCTTAGGACCTTGGTGAAGATCTAACCGAATTTCCGGACGCGGGACTTGCCACGGAGGCACCTCGCTAGATGTCCGGATCATACAGGGACCTACAGCCACTCCTATTTCAGTGCACGAGCTATCAAGTCTAATACCAACCGGCCGAGTGGCACGAGGCCGGTTGGCGTAACCCTGGTGGTTTTGGGTACCGAAGAGAGCTTGATAGGTCGGGTGTTGCGGCATTTGACGCACATTGGCAGCATATGCTAAAAGCATATGTTGGCGTCTATAATTTAAAGGTGGAACACCCGATTCGGCGAGTAGGCTGGGTATCGGGCTGGTCCGGAAGGCACCGGTAGCCAGCCTAACGCCACTATGGTGGATACCGTCCAGCATTTTCAAGGTTGCCGGCCTTGCTGAACCGTATGCCGCAGAACCATAGTCTAGCCGGGACAGGACGAGGGCTTGGTAGAACCGTAGGAGCACCGCATGGTCAGCCCCCCACGTAGTGCCACTAAGAAACCTGAGCATGTTCAGTTTCCTGAGACATGTCATTTTCAATTGCCGTATATGGTGCTGCCACGTTAACTTACTGTCAAAATGGAGCCCCAGGAAGCGATAAGTGTCAACCAACGGCAACGCAGCATCCCTGAGATGTAGTTCAGGGTGTAAATGTAGCCTCCGTAGCCGACAAAAATGGACGACGGAGGTTTTCGCAGCTGAAAAACGAAAACCCCGGTCGTGAGCCCACCCGTCGACCCGGTTGATGGCTAGCTGCAATTGCCGTTCCACGACTGCCATACTTCCAGAGCTGTAATGCAGAGCTAAATCGTCTACATACAGCGATGGAACTACCGCGGACCCGGCGGCGGCAACAATGCCATTAATGGCAATCGCGAACAAGGTGACACTCAGCACTGAACCCTGAGGAACTCCATTTTCTTGGGTATAGTACTGCGATAATGTCCTACCGACCCTTACACGGAAGAGTCGGACGGACATGAAATTCGCAATGAAAGTCGGTAAGTTACCACGGAGTCCCCACTTGTGAAGGGTGGAAAGGATCCCGTAGCGCCATGTGGTGTCGTAGGCTTTCTCGAGGTAAAAGAAAACCGTGACTAGGTGCTGCTTCCGGAAAAAAGCCTCCTGTATGGCGCTCTCAAGTCGCACCAGATGGTCAGTGGTGGACCTATGAGAGCGAAATCCACATTGGTACTCAGACAGGAGACCTTTATCCTCCAAGAACCACACCAGTCGACGGTTCACCATCTTTTCGAGCAGCTTACATAGGCCATTTGTCAAACAAATGGGCCTATAGCTGCTTACAAACTTGGGATCCTTTCCAGCCTTAGGAATCGGTATCACGATCCCCTCTCGCCATTGAGATGGAAACTCCCCTTCAATCCATATACGATTGAAGAGGATCAACAGTTCTTTCATACTGGATTCGCACAGATGTTTTAACATTTGATTATGTATGTTATCCGGTCCAGGAGCCGTATCCCTGCACAGTGCAAGTGCACTGCGCAGTTCCCATTCAGAGAATGGTACATTATAGGACTCCGAAGCAGCAGTGGCAAAGGACAAGGGGTGAGTCTCTGCCTCCCGCTTCAGAGTCAGAAATGTAGGATCGTAACTCCCGGAGCAGGATACATCGGAGAAGTGCGAGCCAATGCTGTTGGTCCGTGATGATGTCCCCATTGATGGACACTCCGGGTATCGATAGTACGCTTATGAAAGACGAGAGAAGAATAGAGGCTTTCGAAATGTGGCTATGGAGGAGAATGGAGAAAATAAGTTGGAAGGACAAAGTGAGAAATGAGTTAGTATTAAAGAAAGTAGGAGAAGAAAGAATGATGCTAAAGGTGATAAGGAAAAGAAAAATCAATAGGACTGGACACTGCATAAGGGGAGATGGTTTGGTGAAAAGTGCATTAGAAGGGACAGTCCAAGGGAAAATCCGAAGAGAAAGAAGGTTTCAGATGCTAGATTCCATCAAGATTGATAAATCTTATGAGCTGATGAAACATGCTGCTGAAGATTGGATAAGGTGGAGAGACTGACCATGAGGAAACCTGCCATCAGGCAGATAAAGCGATGATGATGTATTATATGTAGCCGATGCATACTCTTCAAAGCCATTTTTGTTGTAATTTGAGGGTTATAAAGGAAGGATACAAAAGTGAGGCTGCAACTGAAGAACGTTGGTTGGTTCCTCCGTTTAGGGGCTACGACAACGCAGTCATGTAGCACCATGTACTTTGGGTGTGTGTAGAAATCTGTCTGATCACCGGTGTTAATTGTGATGGCGTTAGTGTGTGTTTACTGTAATTCAGTTAGGGACTGCAGACGTTCAATTTCAAGTAGTTCCTACTTTTGCAACCAAATGCTACCGTCAACGAGACCTAACCACAAACTTGGTTATGTGATACCACCGCAGCCGGCACCTGGTGAAGAACGTTGGAATTTAATAGAGCATTAATCAAATCTAACCTATAATTTAGCTACACACAAGTGTAATTAGTGAAAGGTTCTTTTACGTGCCATATATCTATGACATGGGCCCACCGGCTTTACTTCCCCTCCAAAGCAAGGCATACTGAGGGATTGTTAACGCTCCTAAAAATTCCAACAGCTTCGAACCCACGGTCTTGGGCACAGAAGCTCAGCATGCCACCAACTACGCCACTGAAGCCGCCCAACTAAAGAACACATTGCCTTTAAATGTGGCCCAGCAGTTTTTTTCCCCAGGGCCTGTGGTGAGACTCCACCCTGCTTAAATAAATCCTGAATCCCCGAAGAATTGTTTTTTAGTACTGTTCCATACAGTAGACGTGTGGAAGAAAGCATAGTTTGCCGATATCAATTGACTCTTACTAACACATTTCATTTGTTTAAAAATACCACTCAGGTCAGTCTCTTGCATAGATGTTGAGTATGAATATTCTAGTTCAATTTAGTCCAAATGAATTTCCAACAGATTTACTACTGCTCCCACAGATTTACTACTGCTCCCACTGACCTCCAAAGTTGAATATGTAAATAAAAATGAATGACCTATTTTGTTGCTGCTTCCGACCAGTTTATTCCCGTGCAACCATGTTAACGACGTCAACATTTCAGGTAGCTGTAGCTTATCTAAAAAGTGTTTAAATTTTTTGGTTGGTTCCTCAGTTTAGGGGCTGCGACAACGCGGTCATGTAGCCCCGTGTACTTCGGGTGTGTGTAGAATCTGTCTGATAACCGGTGTTAAGGCTAAAAGTCACGTTTTTTAGTTTGTAATTCTGACACCATGTAGCAGCACCAAAGTGGGATAATTTCTTATTTCAGTTTTCTCTTGAACGAAAGCTTGTATTAGCGATCTGAAAGCCACTATGCATACAAGACTGCAATTGAATCGTTATTAATTCGATGTATTTTCCAAAATGTGAAAAACAAAAAAGTTACTAACAGTTTTTTATATCTCTGCTTAAAATTAGAAAAAAAACTGTTGATATGAAAACAGAGATTTATTTCCTGATACCAATGCATTTTTCAGAATTAAAATCGGGTGAATGGAATCGACGGCATTAGTTTGGGAATTGTTTTGAAAAGGTCACAAGATATCTTGCGCAAGGAAAATGATGAACACGCTGACAGGGCCGAGGAAGAAGGGAACGATTTGACGACATAAATATTATAGTTCGGCAAGTTACATGTACAAGTGCCTAGTCGTGGAACAATATCTGAGCAATAAAATTATTCTGTAGTAGTGTCACAATATGTAACGTTGTTGACACAATGTTTTTGTACAGATTCCTTTCATACTTTCTCAAACATACTTGTTGATAATAATACATTGTAGGGGCTTGGGACATCTTGGTCATCAGTCCTTTTGGCTGACTGCGTGGCTCAGCGATAACGTTCTCGCTTGCTGTGCCCAAGGTAGCAGGATTGAATCCTGGTGCAGCCAGTTGGCATTTGAGGGTGCGCGAATGCGAGGGAGCCGTGTCATTAGATTTACTGGCACGTTAAAGATCCGGAAGGGACGTAGGACCAATAACGTTATCATCAGTCCCGTGTAGTTGATTATGTGTGTAACTGTATTAGAGTCATGGATGGGGCAGGAGCCCTGAAACTTCACGTACGGTAGTATCTCGGCATTTACCTGGAGGGATTGTGGAAAATATGATGAAAACACACTCAGAATAGATGCTGACATCACTGGATTCCCTTCTAGGTAACTGTTTTAGAGTTATTTGTGGATAAACTCCCGAACAGAAAACATATTGTTCCGACGTTAGTAATACTTTGTAGGGCATAATTCTTACCGCACAGAGCACCTACTGGTTTCACTCACTGCAAAATTGAATACTGTATAGAAAGATATGACTGGTTTGTAGTTAGCACGTTCTTGATATTTTAGAAAGAAAAAAAACATGGACAAGATATGTTCGTGTTCAGGTTTATTGGGAATATCTATTCTAAAAAACATCCGATGCGAACGTCCAACTCTAGATATCGTCTTCTAGACATAAGAAACAAGACCACAAACCTACATTTATTTTGGTGATTCGTGTGGGTCTTTTTACTCTAATTACCTTGTTTACACCGGGTGAGTTAGCCGTGGTGGTTACAGCATGACTGATGGCAGTCGCTCACATCCGGGAGGCGAGGAGGTTCGAATCCCCCCGCCGGCAACCTTGAAGATGGTCTTCTGTGGTTTCCGATCTTCCTTCCAGGCAAATGCCGGGGTTGGTCCCTAACTATAGGCCACAGCCGCTACCTTCCAACTCCTCGTCCTTACATTCCAACTTCCCTCCTTCCCTCCCCAACGGTACTTGTAGCTCACCCATTGGGTGTCCGTCTCGAAGCAGCTACAAAACTGGCGAGCCGAACATGTCCTCGGACACTCCCGGCACTAAAAGCCATACGCTAAAAAAAAAAAAACTTGTTTACTTTTTCGTGAGATCTGAAACGACTCCGTGAGGCCAATCACTATAACCTACTTCAATTTTCATTGAAGTAATAATAAAAGTTCATTTATGTAGGACATTTTATTACAATAAACAAATTATGAAAATGCATACCAAGAGCAAAATTATTATGTACATACATAGAATTAAAGTTCCTAAGATATTCTTACCTAATTTCCTGTTCTTGAAATCAATGCTTCAATTTTTTCTATATCAAAGATAACGTTTCATGATTTATACACACTAATTGGTATTTTACTTCACCTCAGGTTCTCTTATATCCATTGATCTGGTCATCCTGGGATCAATGATCTCAGGCAACAAGATTTTCTCGTAGCAGAATGTCGGTTACATAAGCATTTTTTGTCTCCAGAACTTTTCGTCCCTCTTTATTGTTTCTATGTGAATATCCTTAGGCGTCCATACCACAAAATAACATATTTGCCACTATGTTATTTCCAACTGGCCTTGGTTCTGGAAATAAAAATCATGTGAGTGTTAAAGAGTTTTCAATCTGTTCTCTTCTGAATGGCACTGTTCTTGACATTCTCTAGGCTTTCTTTTTCGCTTACTTTCTGCCAAACAAAATCCCTTTAGGTTTTAGCAGGCCTCCAGTATGGTCATATTCCGTGCAGAATAAGGGCACTTGACTTCGACTATAGCTTTGTCTCCTATTAATCCGTCTGGGGAGGCACCTAAAAACCGATAAGTTATATGTACGAAAAGACCACATTCTTCGTCTTTGCTACTGATTTCTCCTCTAAATTTAGTTTTGCAGTTCGCTCATTATCAGAGTCATACTGCATTGCTTTTGAGTGAAATTCGCCGTACAGAAGGATTTTTTTCAAAGTAGGTTTCCTCTTGCATACACATCCAAAATTGGATGCCGTAAGTCTGTCCTTCCTAGCTGTGTGCCACTTTTCATTTTCCCCTTGGCCTCTTGTTTCCTTTTCAGTTTTTGTATATGGCCTTCACTAAGCGTTAGTTGCTAGATCTTCTCATCACTTAACTCTCTCAACAGTACCTCATCAAAATCCAACTGCATTGATCGGTTTCCATAATCACGTGAGACAGTAAGTTTCATTTTATTAGACTGTTGTCGGGACATTCTTTTCCCATCTCGCGACGCAAATAAACTTTTTCGGAAAGCTGCTCTTTTTCTCTTTCTGCCGAGTGCAGTGTCCTTCACTATTGTGGCAGTTTTTTTTTTTTTTTTCTAAACTGATTTCATTGTTTTATAGTACCAGCATGGCCCAAACTGAAAGACCAACCCGGCAGCTTTGGTTCTATGAATGAAAGAACCTCGTTTTCCTCGAATGATCTGCTTACCGGCCGTGAATTTTGCAACAAGGGGCATATAATTTTCGGCAGCATTGCTGGTGGTGTTTGATACTAGCTGGGAACATTTTGCAATTAGGGGCTGCAAGCAATAATGCATAAGTTTGGTTGCAGTTATAGTAAAGCCATCATAACTTCAGACTTGACGTTTCACTGCTAGGCTCGAGTTTCGTTCGCTAAATCACGTCATCGCGAACGAAACTCAATTTGTCGTGATATATCGATTTGAATGACTGTCTGCGATTGTCTGGTTAAAGTGATTTTCCTTCTGACCGCTAGATAACTCTTAGGGTAACACTGAAACGTCAAGTCGGAAATTATGATGGCTTTACTATAGCTGTTTGTCTTCACCTTGCCCGCTGGTAGTTCATAAGTACTGTTTGCAGTCTTTATGGATCCCAATCCAGTATTTCCGGAAACCAATTTTCACAATCGCTATGCCTTTATTTTTCCACACAACGCATTGTTTTCATTTGAAGTCGAACTTTCTTCTCTGAAAAAAGTTGACACTGAATAGTTCGTGATTTTGTACTCCTACAGTTATGTATTAGAAGTAAAATACAAACTACACCGGTGGCGTGACAGCCCATGAAGGGCCTAGGCCTACCAAGCAACCGCTGCGCTGTTCAGCAATGTAACCTGCAGATTGCGGGGTGACGTTTAGTCATTCAACTTGTAGGCTACAGGTAAAATATAAGTGAAATCATAACTGCTCAGTGCATTACAGATTCTCTAATGCAAGCGTAAAGAAATATATAAATTCAACTATAAACTAAGAAAAACAACTTAAGGGTGTGAAGAGGTGCTTTTTTTTTTTTTTTTAGGGCCAGGCTTCCTTTTCTTGGTACTTATTCGCAATCTCCCCTGGGATTTAGTGGAACGCCCTTGAAGGAGACTCCAACCACCCCCATTGGTGTAGTGCAGAAGCAGTGGCTCCATTTTTCAACAAAAACGAAAAACTAACTCCACATGATGACCGTAATGCTCTCCACCAGTCGTAGCCTACCTATATGTACATTTATCTATTCTACCAGAAATACTGTCCAGAAAATAAAGTGCCGAAAATAGAACACTTAACGGGCATTAAAAAAAATAATACTGTTGCATCTAAAATAAATTAAACAAAAAGTAATTAATGAGATCGATGAACTAAAAACAAGAAGTCGTAACGAGGAACTGGTAGAATATTAAAGGATCACTCAGAAATATCCAGACCTTGACAATAATTCAGAACTAACCAGCAAAGTCAATCACAACATTGGACTAGATGCTCTGGAATTCCATACCGTCTGGCAAGGTTGTCATTCTCTCAAATCACTCGAGCTCCGCTCCCCTCCCCCCAACCCGCTCTCCATGACCTTGTTCTACTGCCGCGCCTTGTTGCAAATATAGTAACACTTTTATTCACAAACTTCCCCAAGTGATCCCGCCGATTCTATTCAACCGATTTAGGTTTTCGATGCGGCTTTGGAATCAGTGAGTAAAACTCAACTTTCATATTACCCGTTTTCTTTCGAATTTTAATCAGATATTTCAAAAACAAACGGCAACTTTTTTGTTTATGAAATTAAAAAGTAAGCAATGAATTAATATCAATTCTGCTACTTGACAGAGTACATCGCAGTTCGGAGCTCCCCTTCGATACAAAAATAAATAAATAAATTCAGCTTCGCTTGTGCTGCCATCTGTTGAAATATATTCTTACCAAAGGGTCGGGACATTTAGCCTTGTGATGGCTGTATTAGTGTGTGTATCTGTTTTCTAATTCAAGTAAGGACTGCAACTTTGAATTTTTCAAATAGTTCCTACTTTTGCCGCCAAACGCCGTCAACTATTACTAGGCCTAGTTCAGAACTTAGCTACTAGACGCCACCGCAGGCGGCTCTTGGCAACGAACGTAAAAACCTAAGAGCGTTGTTTACATTCCTAACCTATACAATTTAGCTTCACACAGGTGTAATTAGTGGAAGGTTCTTTAACATGCCATAAATCTATGACATGGGACCGCCGGCTTTACCGAAGGAAGGCATACTGAGGGATTTTGAACGCACTTAAAAAAACGACGGCTTCGGCCGGGTTTAATTTTTTGGTGATTGAATTTTTGCTAAATTTAATGGAAAGGGCATAAAATTACTTCTTCCCTGTTTTAGCCAATGTTGCTACTGAATATTCCCTATACTATACCTAGATCGTTATAACATCTCTCCATATGTCAGGGAAATATACCAGGAAGATTTGATCATATGGCCATTCATAAGATGGGAATAATTTTTTGTTACTTTGAGGGAAGATTACCTCACTGTTCCACCCCTTAAAACAGCCAACAATTTTTCTTACTGTATGTTATGTTAAATTTAGCAAATACTAAGCCCCTCAAAATGTGCACACACATTTGAATACATTTTAGGAATAATAGTTCGACTGCTACAGGGTCTTTTTTTTAGGTCGCTCCGAGTAACAGGGGAACATGCACGGAAGGCGATAGCCCGGCCGGGTGACTCATTTGACGAGAGACATATCCCGTCATGACGGCTAAGATGACCTAATGCACTACGGTAGCGATAAGCAAGCGCGCATTATACGGCTATGGATGGAGTGTCATTGCGCCAGCCGTACCGTGGTGCTGCGGAGCGACCTAAAAAAAAAAAAGACCCTCTACTTGGTAGACCTAACTGTAAACAAAAGTTTAGAAACCGTGCTCAAACCATAATAATGTTATTGGTTTTACATCCCATTTAACTACTGTGGTTTTATAGGGGCCAGGGTGCCGGAATTTTGCCCCAATAGGTGCCTTTTAAGACGCCAGTAAATCTACCGACTTGGCCACTTCGAATTTAAGCACCCTCAAATGCCAACTGACTGCACCAATAGTCAATCCTGCAACCTCAGCTCAAACCATTTTTAGGTCATATTTTCATTGTTATTTGGAAATTAGTTTTCTCTGCGAGTGCTTACAAATATGCCAATATAACACGTACAGTATTTGAATGGATTCAGTTTGAGACCCCTGTTTTTTTTTTTTTTGCTTACGAGTAGCATTCTTACTGGGCATCCAGGTCCTACAATAAAATGTGCATGTTAGCACTAAGTCTAAGGCCTGTATCTCATTTATCTGTTTTGGAGATACAGTATACAAGAAAATGAAATGGTCCAATGACTGAACCTTGAACCACACTGGTGGTTGTGCAGAGAACATATGAATCTTGGTTTTCCAATGCCACCATTTGATTTTTGTTAGTAAGACAATATGATTTAATTAATGTCAATTCCAGATCTCCAACTCCATTGTAGTTAAGCTTAGCAATTAGTATATCATGATATACAGTATCAAATGCTAAAAGAATGACAATTAAGCAAGGCTCAAAGCCATTAAAAGGGATGTAAAACCATTATTATTATTTACAGCATATTAGTCGACTACCAGCAATGACATCCAATAAAATCAAATTTCTCAAAGTAGAAAAGTTGGAATTTTATGTGGATTCTGTAAAAATGAGTCATATTGATATGAAAAATATTGTTTAAATCGATAATAATCTGATAGTAAAAGTATTCTCCCCTGACTGAGCCTCGAACCCGAGACCTCACGATTCACACTCCATGACCATTACAACCACTAAGCACAAGTTAGTGCTACATGCACTAAACTTGAAAAGAGGATATAACATAATAAATGTGATCTACCGAGTTAAAATATTTTTAAAATCACCTATTATTTAGCAAAATAATTTTTCAAAATGAATAAATTATTTTGCAATGAAGTTTTATTAATATTAATTTACATAACTGAAATATGTTCACTTTAATTGATATAAAATTTAATTTACCTTTCTGAGTGTGGTCCCAAGACATAACATAGAAAATCTCAGAATTCTATCACAAGCAGTTCCTGATAAAAGTGTACCTCAAGATGAGCATGCATTGAACCAAATTATTTTTTTGGCTTTTCGAAAAGTATATATTGTAGGTGAACTAATTGCATTAGGATTTTTAAAATGTACTATCACAGCAACACACTATTAGTATATGGCAAAAATTTCATCAACCTTTATGAAACTGTATTAGTTTGAATTTCGCCCAAAAATAGGCTGCAAATTAATAGCGATAACCTACCTTCTTTCCTCCAGGAAATTTATATTGAAATGTTTGCATCAAGTGTGTTATTCATTAAAATATAAATTAGGTTTTAAAAATATTTTTTAATATTATCTATTTTTCTCATCGAAATTTGATGTTTTTCAGTTGGTCAACACAATTATACCCAATTGTGATGGGTTATTCCCTAATCCTGAAAAAGGAATTTACACAAAATTAATAAATACACTTGGATGACCAGTTTCGAACATCAAGCTGGTCTTCCAAGTGTATTTATATACTGTATATTGATCTCATGTAAAAGAAAAAACAGGATTAGGGAATAAGCCATCACAATTGGGTACAATCATGTTGACCGACTGAAAAATATCAAATTGTGATTACTAAGGCGACACTGAAAATGGCTTCAAACACCGTGATTTTTTTTTCTTTCTCATGTATGTCTTTTATGATATTTGTATAGAATTTCGTGTATCTACTTATGGCTGATGGGAGGGAGCAGGATTTTCAAGCCCCGAAACATGTACCAAATAGAAGATTATATTATTAGTTAAATAATAATCTTATATAAACATTTTATAATAAAGAAAGCTTTCTTTAGTAGAATTAGGCAACACTGAAAAATGGTTCCTATCACTTCAATTAAATAAACAAGTACTGACTAGGTGGAATATCTTCAACGTTTTGCGTTTCAGCCTATTATACTAATGTCAATACAGAACCAAAAAATAAATCATAAAATTCCAAGTAAATATGTAAATACGACACTGAATAAGGTATATACACATGGGCAGATGACCTCTTAGTTCCACCCCTTAAAACAACAATAAGGTATGTACACCATTTTATTTTATCTTAGTACTGTATGTCAATTATATGCATGTGCATGGTTTCATTATTTTAGCATTGTGTGGACTCCGTTAAGCAAAAACTTATCTTTAACAGAGAAATTTTCAAATCCTGTTAGATTCCGTTGAAGGCAGCTTTTACTGTATTTTGTTAATCAAGATTAACAATTTTACGATTATTTTCCTACCTTCAAAGTGTTACAGACTTTCATAACAGGAACAAGAGGCCCTCCATTTCCTCGCTCCTTCTCCAAGTTTCCCTGTAGCCTATACATTAATTCACAGCTTTGACTCAGCGCCAATGTTTTCCTTCGATTCTGGCAAACCACTGGTCGTACTACTAAAGTAATCGCTTATACACAATTAACCAACAAACCTATAAACTGCACTAACACAAGGAGGAACTAAACCACACAAAAGACTTGGCAACAACGTGCAAAATTAAAACATCCACTTAACAGCAAAATCACTGATTGGCAGCAAGTGAAACATTCTTCAGTGGGGTTTGAGTCTGTCCTCGCTTCGCCAACATATGCAAAATTCCACTGTGATCAAATAATTTATGACTTTTAACCGGAAACCATTGATATAACAAACTAATGCATAAAATGGGAAATGGAGAGTGGGATTTTCATGTTACATAGTTAAGCCAGTAGAGAAAAATTACAATCCTAGCAAGTTTCAAGGATCTATTAACAACTTCTCACTGCTATAGGTTGACTAGACAGGGTGTTTCAGGAGGAATAGTAAATATTTTATGTGGTGGTAGAATAGATGAATTGCAATAAAAAATTCCACATAACATGTGTCCCTTTTGTATTGCGTACCGAGATGCAGATGTTGGTATGTAACCAGGGCAGTTGTCGTTTCGTGTGTTGGTACACCGGTTACTATGGGCGAATTTAACGATTGTTAACAGTCGTGTGGTGTTGTTCACGTTGTGAAGTTGTGCTTTAGTTTCCATTGAATGTGTTCACCTGTCAGTGTGCTTTTTTGACCAAGTTGTCTGTACTGTATCAATTAAACAAGCCGCATGTTTTTACACATGCTGAGTATGCCGATAGGGTATTTGTGTGTGGGTTTTGTAATGGAAACGCAGCTGCTGCTTGTAGAGAACACGGAATACGATTTCCTAACCGCAGACGACCAGAGTGTTTACAATACACTGCGTGACTCGGGTGCAGTACCCAGCTGTCGATATGGTTATACAACATCTAAACCTAACATTCCCTGGAAGATGGATCGGGAGATATGGACAAGTTTCTTGGCCACCAAGGTCCCCGGACCATACCGGTACCCTTTTGGATTTTTGCCTTTAGGGATGGTTGACAGGGGAAGTCTACAAGGAAAAAGTTAACACAAGAGCCGAGTTGGTCGTTCGGATTATGCACAGTGCAGCCCTCATCAAAGAACGCAAAGACGCCCTCCGAAGAGCTACACGGGGTGTTAACAGGAGAAGTGCAAAATGCATTAAAATTGTTGGTGGAAGTTTCGAAAATCAACTTTGAACGTCCTCATTTGCCTTGGCTTTACATTTGTTTAGGTTAAATACTACCAGCTATATCTCGGTACGCAATACAATTAGGACACACGTTATATGGATTTTTTTATTGCAATTCATCTATACTACCACCTCCTAAAATATTTACTATTACTCCTGAAACACCCTGTATTAGTCCCTTTCCCACACTTCTCCCACCATCACCAATCAGGCCAGATACCCAACTACTGAACTTAATATTGCACAGCAGATTGAAATGTATACAGTCTGAACATCAATTTTATATAATACTTGGGTCAAGTATATAACATGTTATCCACCTGTCCTGGAGAAATTTTCCCGTAGTAAATGATATACTGTACAGTGAGGTCCTTCTCTTGAGCAGAACCTTGCTGGGGCTGTGTAAAGGATGGAGATCCACAAGTTACAGCCAGATGATTAGCAATTACAGATTATAAAAAAGACTGTCAGGAAGCACCCGATGCTGTAGCCTATCTCGTATCCCGTGAACATGGATAGGTATAGAACAAAACAACAAATTTTCCTAGTGGAAACTTATCTTCTCAAGAAGAAGTATTCCAGTCAATATGTTTGTAAGTTTCAGCGCAGTGTGATTTTTACTTGTGGGGAACCTCAAACTAAAGGTATGGTACTGCACACAGAAACAGTACAAATATTAGTACTCTGGAGGCTCTCGAGAACAAAATAACTGCACTATAGTGCGGGACACAGCATTGCAAGCCTGAAGGTCAACCGGCCCTCTGCTCCGCTCTCTTCCCCGTGCCCGGCGGTGTTGCCAGGCTATTGCACCGTACCTTCAGAACGTACAGGACAACACCGCACCGACTACGCGTGAACTTCAGGCTTGCAATGCTTCGTCGCGCAGTATAGTGAGGATGAATTACAGCAAATGTACCAAAACCTCCTACGTTGAACATTTTAAGATTGAACCTATGCACTGCAAGTCTTGTCACAACATGTCTGTAGCTCATATAAGCCAGTATTCAGATTGTAAAGTAGCCTATTGCTAGTGACATATTTCACAGGCTATTCCTCCTTGAAAAGCACTGCATGCTTGTCTAGTTTTCGATTATTGAGGTTAGGTATGGTTATTCAGTTGTAATCCTCCGAGAACTGAATGACATGCTAGGTTATTACTGCCCAGAAGTGTCGCGAGAGGTTTTGGTACTATATCTTGTTGAAACTAAAGCGCACGTGCTATCAATAAACGGACAAAAGTGAAACAAAAAGAAACTTAACGCATGTAACCATAGGTGGCACACTCATCGTTTAATCAAATTTAACAAAAATCGGGCTGGCAAGCATCTGTATTTTGCTCTAAGGTTCCGGGCAACTGACAAGAACTAGCACGTATGTGGTAGAACGCTGCCCAAGATGCACCAGGGTTGCTACCCACAACTTTTATGCGGATGTGGTAGAACCGGCCCTAAGATACAAGAGTTATTTAGTAGTTGTTTTAAGGGGCGGAACTATGAGGTCATCTGCCCCAAGATACAAAAGTCAAACATTTCATCGTTACAGAGTGTTATTGCATTTTTTCAGTAGTGGTAACATTATTGTTTGGCGCTGGTTCTGTCACTCAGTTCGAAAGTGGTGAACACAGATTAAGGCTTTGCAAACAAACACAAACTTGGGGCTTACCCCAGACCCCCTTGCTTGTCGTACAAGCATTATTTTTCGGCCAAACGGTCTTCTAACCAAGTAGCGACCAATGGTTTCATCCATACAGTCTTATAACCAAGAAACGACCGATGGTTTTGTACAGAGCGTCGTCTAACCAAGTATTATCTAATGGCTTTGTCTCACCCAACTTAAATACATCAGTAATTTTCGTCCAGACAGTCGTCTAACCTCGCTACAGGGGAGTACGGTTAAGTGCATTACTGCAGTCTGTCGAGAGCTAAGAGATATTGTTGGTATTCTCTGAAATTTTGCATCTGTGGCGCATGCACACATAATACGTACTGCACATGCACAGTTGAGTACTTTACGGACTTGTAATATAGTTTGGTCGAGCATCGGCTCTGCGAAAGAGCCGTAATTTCAGGTAATGACTCCCAGAATATGAAATTAGGTATGAAAAGCATATATTAACGAAGTGGAAGTGTCTGAACGAGACTTCATCGTACGATAAAAATTTTCCAAAGTACTCAAATTAGCCAAAATATAAATTCCACCGATTAAAAGATAAATCAGGAAATTATGTAGTAATAGATGTTTACTCCTTCGGTTTCCATAACCGACCCGACATCCCTTTTTAGATCACGACTTATATAGTACAGCTCTACTTGTGAATTATTATCAAATACAGTATAGCCAATCCCCCGCTTACGGTATTATTGAAAAATTTGTTAAATCCAGACCAATATTTATCAGGTAGCGTGGCCCGGCCATATATACACCCCTGGATTTTGCCATGCACAGTGGGGTCCTCGCGCATCAGTAATCTTTATTCAGACCAGACCTGTATCCCACATGTTGGCAACTGGAGTGACGTAAATGTGTGTGCCAGTTAAGAGACATCATGCGCTGTCAAACATGGCTACAGTCGTTAAATGAGCAATAAATAAAACACTTATTTACCTACTTTAGCACATATTTCCAGTGCAGTAGTGACCAAGGTTAGTAATTTCAATAATTATTCATGTCCCCCAGAAGATGAAACAAGGTATGTAAAAGTCTCAATGATGTCTGATGCAAGTATAAAAGCCACGATGACGTCTGATTCAGCATTGATATGTACTGTAGTCTTAAATTTAGGATGGAATTATGGGACTGTAGTAAATGCAAAATCACCAGACTCTATCCCATATAATTCATGCAATATGAATTGGATCATATGAGCTTGCAGATTCTTCGTTGTGCAGTGACTGAAATACAGGCAGAAAACTTGATAATGGTGCAGGCTTACAGAAGTTTAAAATAAATTAACATGCTTAAAAAATAACTGTCCTGAACCCATTTATTAAAACTACAGAACAGGAGACCAAGACGCCGTAACTTTCAACAAGGTATATTACTGAAAATATAGTATTTATGATTGACAAACCTTTCTCGGAGATGTTGGGAGTCGTTTTACTTTCTCAATTGCCACTGCTGCACCGGAATAATTCCTTTTATTTGATTATTTACGAAAATAATGCTTTTAGCATTGTCTTCATTTCACTATGGACGCCATCTTGGACACGTCATACGCCATGTGACACGCGAAAAAACGAACATCTGAGTACGTTACCAACATGTCCAATACAAAATTCACCATATGACACGTAAAGTTTGAAATTGTTACAAATTTCCACTAAGTTAAGCACTGTCTTTCGGGAAATTACTGCTAGTACCACAAGCAAGGGGGTCTGGGGCGTAAGCCCCAGGTTAGGTTTGTTTTTGTATGTAAAACATTAATAAGATAGAATTTATGTCCGCTACTAGGTTAGGTACTGCCTGGTCGAAAATTACTGCTAGTACCACAAGCAAGGGGGTCTGGGGCATAAGCCCCAGGTTAGGTTTGTTTTTGTATGTAAAACATTAATAAGATAGAATTTATGTCCGCTACTAGGTTAGGTACTGCCTGGTCGAAAATTACTGCTAGTACCACAAGCAAGGGGGTCTGGGGCGTAAGCCCCAGGTTAGGTCTGTTTTTGTACGTAAAACATTATAAATACATAAACAAACACTGACAATTGGCGCAGTTTTTCATTACATTACTTTATCAACGCTCTTTTGTTTACTCGTTCTATACCTGATGTGAAATAGTACCAAATGCGTGGGGTTGGCATTCCTGACTTAGTAAGCAAGATGGCTCCAAAAGACTTCATTTCTGCTATATAAGTCGTGTATCTATTTGGGATGACTGGGTGGGTTTATGGCAGCGGACGAGTCAACATCTATTATTTTAACATCTCCGGATACCATTACTAAAGGTACTTTGGCAAATTTCATTACCTAATTTTTTTTATGCCTTTGGTCTCCTATTCTGTAGCGCTACCGATCCACTCAGGTTAAATACTTATGAAATGAACACACTAAGGTTGACTGAATACAGAACATATAGTTACCAAAAACAAGTGATCAACATGATGGCATATCATGCACCAGTACATCAATAAATGGAATTAACAAACTAGCACAAAGTAAATCACAACAGCATTTTGATGAAATCCCACCTTAAAATTTTAGTTCACAATCTTTCTGAAATTATTTTCTTGTCATCTGAATTCTTACGATCAATAATGGCATGCAAATCAATGGGAGCTATTTGAGAAGCAAATGATGATAAATCTCTCTTCATAGCATATGCATCCTCACCATCTGCATAGTATTTGGGTTCTATCTCAGAAATAGTAAATTTTAAAGTAGTAGTATACAGATTAAGAGCAGCTCTATTACTCTTTCTCACATGAAGTGAAACATACTTTGCATTAAAACATTCAACCATAGCTCGAGATGCCTGATCCATTAATTTTTGCGCCAAACCAAGTCTTCGATGGGATCGTTTTACAGCTAAAGATGTAATATGACCATGAGGATTATCTTCACTATCTTCTTCCATTTTAGCAAGAACATAACCAACTATCTGACCTTTCTCATCTTCAGCAACATAACTAAGTTGTGGCCATGACAATCCATGATAAAAATAGTACTTCATTTGATAGTTTTCTGGCAGACACAGTAAATTGCAGTGTTGCATATTCATCAAATCATCAGGCCTTGCACACCGTATATTCATCTTTGCTTCAAACTTTAAACGTTGTCACTTGCACAGATATATTAAAAATGTGTAACCTAATGCTGATGTACTGCAACACAATCCTGTTATCACTAACTCTTGGGTTGCACTGTTCAATATTGTCCACGATAGCTTAATATTTCTTGAATGGTGACGAAGATTCAGTCTCGACGCTGTTTCTTTAAGCGGGACCGAGCATCCTTCAAATCAGTAACAGACGATGGCTCAGCCATTCCACCCAACAGTTCACGTACAAATCGGAATCTTGACAAAAAGAGCTTCCAAACGAGATACCAACCTGCAACAGAAACAAAATATTTATTATCAAAATCCACAGCTGTTCGGCACAAATAACGCAATCGACCTGGTAATGTGTAAATAATACTTTCTCACCTAAACACACAAGAACCACGACTAAAAACACAGACGATATGATTGAAAAGACAGCCAAGAACACTTCCTTCATCGTTGATAAACAAATAACGTTAAGTAAAAAAATAAGGCACTTAAAATTGATTGAGCTGTGAAAGTATAACCAATCATTACAATAACTTGACTAGTTACATGCAGTCAAACTAGAATACAAAATTTCATGTGCTAAAGTAAAATCCTTCCAAAATCGCCATTTTGTGTAGGCCACAAATTGAGCATATTATTACAAATGTTCAATTCAACCAAGTCAGTACCTTAAAAATCAACGAATAAAGTTCTAAGCGTGATATGTTTTAATCAGATTATGTAACCTAGAACGAACTTTGGCAAATCAACGTCTTCACCCCAAAGGATAGCCATGTATGTGAGGACACACGACACGTGCAGCAGAGACAACTTTTTATTCTTTCTCATTTGTTGTTGTTATGGTAGGATTGCTGGACACAGTTGCCTCTTCGCCCAAAATCTCCTGTACAGATTGCACCACAGTAGCACATTACCGTCACAAGTAATGTATGTACACACAGACAGAAATTTGTTAACCTAAACCAGGGGTCTCCAAACTACGGCCCGAGGGCCACATCCGGCCCGCGGACAGATTTTGTCCGGCCCGCGGAGAGCTAGCATACTTGAAAACTCCTTTTAGAGAACATTTTTTTATAGCAAATTAAATTTAGTTTACTGAAGTATTCTAATTTTATGTTGAATAATTATTAATATGACATCTACATTGATATGGTTATGGGCTAACTACTCATAACATTGTTGTAGGCTTATTGTTATTGTTTTTGTGATAAGTTGGATAAAGAAACACAGAATAGTAATGAGTAAAGACATGTATAACATGCAGACATATGAAATACTAATGAGATTTATGTAATTGAGATTTTCCACTGACAATAGTTTGTAGTTGTGGACTAATTTTACTTGTACCAATCATTAAAAGAGATTTAAGATGCTCATTAGTTAATTTAGATCTGTAAACATTTTTTGTGTACTTCATTTTGGAGAAGGTCTTCTCACACAAATAAGTAGTACCAAAAACAGAAAACAGCCCACGAGCAAATTTATGCAAATTATCAAATTGTGTCAGTGGAAGACTCTTATAAAATTCCAACAAAGATGAGTTTTGATATTTGTTCTTAATTATATCACTGCACTGTAGTTCAATCATTTCCATTTGAAGTTCTGGGGCTAGGGTTTCAATGTCAGTATCAAAAGGATCCTGAAAAATCTTAATTTGATTCGCAAAGGCATCGAAGTCCGAGAAACGAGTATCAAAATTTATTTTCAAAGCACTCAAAGTTTCTATTGCAAAATCGATAGGAAACTCAGTCTCAGTGGTGTGGCTGAATATTTCACATGTTTTAAAATGTGAAAAACATTTACTTCGTAGTTGTGATTGAAACAGTATCAATTTCTTCCGGAATGATTTGATATTAGTGTATAAATCAGGAAGATGCTGGTTTTCTCCTTGCAATCTCAAATTCAGTTCGTTCACATGTTTTGTCAAATCAACATAGAATGCTAACTTCCACAGCCATGCGTTGTTTTGTAATTCAGTAAGAGGGCGATGCTTTTCATTCAAAAAAAATTCGATCACTGCTCGAAGTTCAAAAAAGCGCTGAAGGACTTTCCCACAACTAAGCCAACGTACGGCAGTATGATAAGGTAAGTCATTTTCTCCAATCTCTTCAATAAATTGTCGGAATTGTCGGTGATTCAGCCCAAAAGATCTCATAAAATTAACAGTTGATATGACTGGTTTCAGAACTTCAGACATATCCAAACATTTTCCGCACAAAGACTGTTGATGAATGATACAATGTAAGACTAATGGTTTTGAACCACCGTCATTTTCTACAGCCTTTGACACAAGAGCGACCACTCCTTTATCTTTCCCACTCAGGTTTTTGCCTCCATCAGTTGTAATACATTTCAAGTTTTTCCATCGAAGGTTCTTTTGATTAATGGCCATTTCAACTCCTTTAAAAATATCTGTACCAGTAGTTGTGCCATGAATACTATACATATCAAGAAGTTCTTCATGCACTTCATAGCTTTTATCTACTCCTCGAATAAAAATCAATACCTGAGCAGTATCTGACACATCCGTTGACTCATCCAAGGCCAAAGAAAACCACTCAACATCTCCATTTTTGTCGAACAGTTGAGAGGATATATTTTCAGCGATGTTTTCTACCCTTCGAGCCACAGTGTTTGCTGACATACTGACAGTTTTTAATAAATTTACCTTTTCAGGGCACATTTCTTCGGCTGCTGCAATTATGCATTCTTTGATCATTTCTCCATCGGTGAATGGTTTTCCACGTTTTGCAATTTCAAGAGCCACACGAAAGCTGGCACGAGTTGCAGCCTCTTGTTCGCTTTTGAGTTTTGTAAATGAAGATTGCTGCGATTTCAATCCGCGCTTCATAGCTTCGAATTTTTCTGTCCGCAAACTTCCTGTATATTTTGAGTAATTTTGAAAATGTTTTGTTTCATAATGACGTTGAGAACGACTATGCTTTCATTGCAAATCAAACATAGCGCCTTGTTACTGGACTCAATTACGAAATACTGAATGTTCCACTCATCTTTGAATTGTCTGCATTCACTATCAATTTTTCGCTTCTTTTCCATACTACTAAATCACACACAAAAGCAACAATTCAAATCAAAATACTGTTACAAAGATGTCTTAAACTTAAACACGTTTTAAGGAGGTACGCACTATTTTATTTCACAACAGTGCCATAGGAACTGACTTGTGGTTGCGCAACTAGCCTTCTTATATATTCCAATTACTGCCATCTAGAAGTGAGTGGAAGACACCAGAACTCTCTCGAACCAACGAGATTACTCTGTACGTGCTATTAGCGCCATCTGTTAGCGATAGAAGGTACTACCTATTTCCGCTTGTGTCCACCAGATGTCGTGTCACGTTACTCCTCATGGCTTGTACTCTACGACTAATCTAGAAATTACAGATAATGACAGAAAAATTAATAATATGCAGTGTTGCCGTTTCGCGGACTTTAGTCCGATTTGCAGCCTTTTTTCAACGTTGCGTACTTTTTCGGACTTTTTTTCATCAGTGGACTATTTCACTTTTTACCACCGGCAACAATGATAATATGGTTTTGGCCCTCGGAACTTACTGGAGTAATCAGTATGGCCCTAAGGCTGGAAAGTTTGGAGACCCCTGACCTAAACCATTCGCCTGCCAAATTTATCCATAGGGGCTGTTGCACAACGGTATGCACGATACACTAAGAAGGGTTAAGGAACAATCAACACACACATACTTCGTGTCAAATCGTAAAACGGAGAAAAATACAGCAAACGAAAAAGGGAACCAGAAATTATAATGTAAAAGGGAAATGGTCCAAATACTCCATTATGGCCTCGACCAATGGAATTACAGGATTATGCAAAATAGTGGTCATATTTAAGGGCAAAGTATAACCTAAAGATCTTATCTTCCTGAGCATCACTATCCGCGGTTCATTGATAACGTCACACTGAAACATAAGATGGTTAAGTGTACCCCTCATTCGACCACACACACAACTAGCATCCTCGCGAAGGTTCATGCGTGCCATATACACCGGCGTCAGAGCATGCTGTAAACGCAAACGTATTATAGTAATAATGTGCCGTCTCGTATATCTGCCTACCCGGAACCACGGTGTTGTTCGGACAGTCGGTTGTACCAGAAAATAATTACGAGCCTTAATTGGCGCGATATTCAACCATTCAGTTTGCCATTCATTGAGGAGCTGGGAATAAATAGCAGGCAGAAAGTCCGTAAAAGGTACAGCGATATTATAAACTACTCCATATCCCTGAGCTGCCCACTTTGCCATGCGGTCAACATCCTCGTTTCCTGGGATACCCGAATGCCCCGCGATCCAAGTGAGCACTACCTCCTGTGCCATGGTCTGAAAATCATACAACATTTGCGCAACTTGATACACATACCAATTATCAGAGCTACTCGGATTCGATAAAGCCTGGATGACACTCATTGAATCCGTGCAAATCATTGCCGGGGAAACTCTGTGTGTACGTATATACTGACAGGTTTGGCGAATGGCAAATACTTCAGCTGTAAAAAACGTTATATATTTTGGCAAACTATATGTGCGTATAATCTGTCGATCCGGAGCATAAAAAGCCACCCCCACTCCATCTGGTGACAACATTCTTGAGCCATCTGTATAAAACATAGTATAACGGGAATAGCAATTGACAATATCCCGAAAGCATCGTGAAATTACTTGCGGAAAACGCGGATACATACGGAATAGCGCCGGTAAGGAAGTGTGCAATATATTTGGCTGGGATTGTAAGACCCTATATGAAACCGTGTATGGTAAAGTTTTGAGCGTTTGCAGTAGATCTGACCGAAAAGGTTGCAAGATTTCATATGCCAATACCAGAGCCGGCTTACGCGGACGTGCGAAGCGATTTTGCGCATAATACTCCACTTGCAGCTGTACTTTACTGATAATTGGTGACGCCGACAATGACATTTTAGAAACCAGGTACTTACTGGCCAAAAATCTCCGTCGTAAGTGTGAAGGTAATTCCCCAGATTCAACTAGTACTGCACAAGTGGGACTGGACGGAAGCGCCCCCAAAATAATACGTAAATCCCTATACTGCAACCTGTCGAATGTGACCAACCGACTACTCGCCATCATATCGTAGAAAAAGCAACCATAATCCACCTGTGAACGAATAATATTCTTATAGACCGTAAGTTATAAATGAGGATCTCCTCCCCCCCCCCCCCAACCCCGGCGTGCTATGAACCTGGCGCGACCACAGTAATAGGTCATCAATATGTAATCCCAAATATTTGAAGCTGCGAACCACCTCTATGGCTCCCTGTCTAAATAAAATAGGAGTGCGATCAACCTGCCTTTGATGAGTAATAATTATAGCAGAATTTTTTCTCGGCGAAGTGTCAAAACCGTGATTATAGAACCATGTATGAGCAGCAGTCAATGCATCATATATATCCTGACGACAAAGCTGGATAGTATCACGCGAACAATAAATAAGAAAATCATCTGCGAATTGAATGATTCGGGCATAAGGAAGAATGACTGATTCTAATGCCTGAGTATAAATTGAAAAAAGAATACCGCTTAAAATATCACCTTGAGGCAATCCACGAGAAGTCTGATGGTTATCAAGTACACCAGTTGGGGTGTGTAGAAATAGTCGACGATGGTGTAAAAAATCCGAATTAAACATATGAAAGGTAATCGGAAATGCATCTACCCTAGTCGATGTTGTAATAAGACTGGGTCCACCGCATCATAGGCCCCCTGAATATCCACACATACTGCAACCGTGTGTTGTTTGCGGGCTTTCGCTAATAAGATATCCGTCAAAAAATCGTAAGAGCGTCGATTGTGCCTAGCCGTTTACGGAATGCAAATTGTGACCTCGAAAACAATTATAGTACTCCGAACACCATTGCAATCTACGTAATAAAATTTTTTGAAATAATTTTCTTAGACACGAACCAAGATTTGAGCCATGTTTAACATCTCTCATTTCTTTATTTTTTTTGGCGGCCGTCGCGGTAGACTCAGACGCCATGTGAGATACTTTCTGTCCGGACGTGCCTTGAGGCTCTCCGCCTTATTATTTAAAATGTAATGTTTTTCCTTTTTATTTAACATTGTTATTATGCCGAAGCCTTCCATTTACTCATGTAAGTAATACATCTAACCTTGTGTCCACTATGCTCATTTCCTAAATTTAACCTTTCTTTTTGATCTTCGTCGTGTGCTTGGAGTTGCTGTGGAACCAATCGAAATGGCGGTCTCCTGTTTTATTTTGTTTGTATCTTCGTTTAACCTTTTATTTGTGCCGTGAAATATATCTGGGAGTGATTTTGTGAGTGTATGTTTTTTCTTGCTGCCAGGTGCATTGATGCTGTTTTGATTGGGCATATCTTCGAATGGGTCTCCCGTTGTTTGTGGACGTTGGCGTTTCGACCATTCTCCCAACACGAGGCATGACACCATATATTTTAGCCCTTATGTATTCCCTTCATTCCATGCTTCGTGCAACTGAATAACGGCGGTAACTTTAAGTAGGCCTTACCGTATTCAGCTCGAACTCGGAACGTAAGTTGGGGACCATATAGGTTTAGCATGTTTTGCTAGACTACCTACAAGCACGAGTTGCTTTGTGTTTTATTACTGCATCGTCGGCCGGCATTTTGTGTGTTTGACTGCGTGTATGTATCTTGATATATTTCACGGACACCTGACGTCATTTGTTTCTTCTTATAGTATCTTTGGTTTTGCTTTTCTTTTCTCTGGAGACTGCCAGCTCGATCGCATCCCCATTGCTCGCCACAGCCTTTGCGACACGCACACAGCCTCTTGTTTTATCTTTGCTATGCTTGTTATTTGTGGTCGTCATGACAACCATCCATCTCTAGGCTGAGAAGTGTTTGTTGTTGACCAGCGACCGGCTCCATTGCCTCTTGATCATTTACTTCCTCCCTTTTTACATCGTTTTCACGGAAGTGAGCACAGGTATGAAGTTAATTTGTTAACGTTATTTATTATCGTAAGTAATTTATTGTTTATAATCATCCTTCCCGTTTGAAAGTGACTGTATTTGACCCCTAGGGTACTCTTTTCTTTGAGTGTGTTATTCTGGCCGGTTTTTTTTTGTGTATTCGATTTCACTATAATTAAATTTCCATTTCTTTATCCATGTGTCTTATTTAGTAGTGTTTGACGATCGGGCTGCTCTCTCTCTCTCTCTTCAACCCTAGGCCTAACTTATTCTAGCTTTCTAGCACCAGGAGGGTATTCCTACCACTCGTCGTGGGACCACCTTCACGGAGTCTGGAGTCGCTCGGCACATCTGGCCTGCAAGTACGGGCCCAGCACAGGTCAGAAATTAACATCCATTTCCACTGCGTACTCCTTTCTTTTCTAGTTGGTTCCAGTGATGCAGCTAGGAGGCACGCCAAGAATATGTTTATTTTAATAGGGCGGTGCAGATGGTATCAGTTGCGAGGTTAAGTCTCCTGGTCGCTTAGCCATATCAATTGAATTTTAATATTGCGCTGCATATTTTTCAATGTTGTTTTTATTCTGTTTCATGTTCCCTATTGCATACTATGCACACAAATATTGAGAGTCAATGTGAACTTCCAAGGAGTATGGACCATAAAAATAACAAACTGTAAGGAGAGTGCAATGAGTTGGACCCTATCAACGAACCCCAGCATTGGTAATGTACTAAACAACCCTACTTCTTGTTTCGTACTCATTTCAGGCGCAGGACGGAGGCAAGACATTTGTAGTTATTGTTTTGAATTGTAGCTAGCAGTACTTCTGTAGTTTAGCCATGTATTCTCTCCCAGGTTGTAACGTGAAGAAGGAGCTCTTCCAGTCTGACGATGATCTGCTATCGTTTGAAAGTGTCTGTGGGAAAGACACTAATCCATTGACTGAGGTGAAAGGCCATCGCAAGGGAGGCGTAGCCAATATAGTGTCCAAGTGGGGAATTTCATTTTCTGGTGAACTGGGAATTTCGTCTGTATTTGAGTTCTTAGACAGGGTCAGTGAACTCTGCCATTGTTATGACCTCGAACCAGACGACATTGTTGTCTGCCTACCGTTATTGTTGAGTGGCTTAGCTTTAAAATGGTATCGACTTACCAACAGATCTTTCATTTCGTGGGTTGATTTCTGTAAGTCAATAAAGGAGCGGTTTACGACTTATGATTTTGAACATGACTTGAAGGCTGAAATTCATCGCCGTACCCAGGGTTTGGAAGAGCCTGTAGACGATTTTGTTACTGGGCTAATGACTTTAATAAGTAGGTTGTCGCAGCCCCTTCCCCTTATTGAAACTGTTGATATTGTGTATAGAAATCTAGCACCTGAGTACAAGTCTTTCATACGCCGGTCCAGTGTGTATAGTGTGGCTGACATTGTTGATCAAGGACGTGAATGCGAGTTCAATCGGCGCCTGCGCAAGTCATATGTACCCCCACCCCTGCCCTCTGACAGTTTGTTTCCAGAGACTGCATGCGCGCAATCCCAGATTCAGAGGACTGCGCACCCATCTTCAATATCTCGTCAGGAGGACCGGGCAGTTAACCGTCCCCACTCGCATATTGTCGGGAGTATTCCCAATGCTACTTCTTCTGCGAATCCCGCTCCTCAGGATCAACAGTTACCTCGAAACCCGAACATGTATAACCGTATAAAATGTTGGAATTGTGATCGTTTGGGGCATCATTTTAATTCCTGCCGTGCGCCCTCGCGTGTGTTTTGTCACACATGTGGTCTTCGTGACGTGACGCACATAGCCTGTCCTAGATGTGCTTCGCGTCAGGGAAACGAGCATGGGTCCCCGGTTTAGACCCGCCGGAGTGGCCATGCAATGAAGTTCGCCGGGAAATGAACATTTCCACGACTGGAAACTTCTGTCCTTGGGTCCCTGTAAGTGTTAAGAAATTGTCGATACCCGCTTTACTGGATTCTGGTGCTTCACGTTCATTTATTCAGCGCTCCATCGCGGAACAGCTTCCTGTTACTCAGATTTGTCCACAAGATGGGGGTTTGAAATTTTATTCTGCGGTGAAGTCATCTATTTCTGTTTCTAGCGTTGTAACATGTCATATTAAGATATGTGGTTATTCTTGGGATTGGAACTTCCATGTGGTGGATGACTTATCTACGCCTATGATCTTAGGTTCTGATTTTATGCACAAAGCAGGGTTGAGGCTTGATTTTTCGGATCATTCCTTCAGTTTTTTGTTTAAATCCAAGGAGCGGTTTCATTTTAATACTTGTGAAGCGAGTGTTCCTTGTAATTTTTCTGGTATCTCTGCTGTTCTAATCCCTCCTACTTTATTCACGAGTCAACGTGACGCTTTATCTGATTTGGTGAATGAATTTCCAGATGTTCTCACGTCGGAACTGGGTTCCGCTATCGGCTACGAGTGTCATATTGATTTAACTGATGAGGTTCCAGTTAGGTCGGCGCCATTTTCGTGCTCTCCACCCAAACTCATTGCCATGAGAGAATATATTGATGATCTTAAGGCACGCGGTGTTGTGAGTCCTTCTAAGTCTTCTTATGGTAGTCCAGCATTCCTGGTGCCTAAGAAAGAGGGTACTTTTCGTTTAGTAGTTGATTATCGTCGACTCAATTCTAAGGTGGTGTTCGACAACTTTCCCCTTCCAACTCTGGAGAGCGCTTTTCAGCATTTTCACGGGGCGAAGTACTATTCCGTCCTAGATTTGAATAGTGCATATTATCAAATTCCTCTCGATCCCGAGAGCCGTAAGGTAACTGCGTTCTCCACTCCGTTCGGCCTTTTTGAGTTCAATAAGTTACCCATGGGCATTTCTATCGGCGGACAAGTATTGAGTAGGATTTTGGACGAGTTATTTGGAGATTTAAAGTATTCATCTGTGTTTAACTATCTAGATGACCTCGTGATTTACAGTCAGTCTTTTGAGGATCACCTGATCCATTTACGTGAAGTCCTATGTCGTCTTCGCAGAGCCGGACTCACTGTTAACCCGGACAAAATCTCTTTGGCTTCGAAGCAAATCAAATTTTTAGGTCACATTCTTTCGGATGGGGGCATAGAAGTGAACCCTGAGCGTGTGCAATGTATCCAAGAGTTCCCTACTCCCACGAATGTGAAAGCAGTCCGACGTTTTTTGGGAATGGCAGGCTTTTACAATCGGTTCATTAAGGGCTTTTCGGACATTTCAGCGCCCCTGAATTATTTGAAGAAGAAGAATGTACGATTCGTGTGGGGCCCCGACCAGTGTCTCGCCTTTGAGAAATTGAAAGAATGTCTTTCTTCTGCTCCCGTCCTTCGAACTCCGGATTTTGGGAAAGATTTTATGTTACATTGTGATGCGAGTGATGTCGCAGTTTCTTGTGTGCTTAGTCAGCAGGTGCATGGTAATTTGGCACCCATCGCTTTTGCCAGTCGGATGCTTAATGATTGCGAACGCCGGTATTCCACTTTCGAGAAAGAAAGTCTGGCTGTCGTATTCGGCTGTGAACGTTTCAGATCTTTTCTAGAACATCGGCATTTCATAGTGTATACCGACAATGAAGCTCTGTCCTGGATGCGCTCGCATGTCAAAAAATTGGGACGTATAAATCGTTGGATTCTTCGTCTATCCTCTTTCAGCTTTGACATCATTCACGTCAGAGGCAGTGAAAATGTTGTAGCGGATTGTTTGTCACGCATGTTTGAGGAACCTCCTCCCATTGTTGAGATCCCCGAGCCAGTGAATCTTCTCCAACACATTCCATGGTCTTTTACTGACATCCGTACGTACCAAGCAGATGACCCATTTTGTGTCACATTGCGTGAAAAAATTCTCGGGAAAGATCCTGGTGTATCTGAGTTTTCATTGCGCAATGATGTTATAGTGCATACCGCTCCTCGATCTTCGAAATGTAGGATTTTCGTGCCAGAGAATATACGAAGTATGCTCTTGGCGTATTTCCATGAATCCTGTTTTGGATTACATTTAGGTATGACGAAGACTTTCCATAAAATCTCTCAGGAATTCTTCTGGCCTCATTTGAAAGCGGATGCTTTTGCTTTCGTCCGAAAATGTGTTACGTGTCAACGTTCTAAGCCTGCAAAGAATTCCCGCATTGGACTTCACCACGCTGACACGATGTCATATCCTAATGAGCGCCTCTTTATAGATTATTTTGGTCCCCTAGTTAGGTCATCTTCTGGTCATAAAGCTATACTTACTGTCGTTGATGGATTTTCAAAATTTGTATGGTTATTTCCTGTCAGGGAAATCACGACACGTACCACTGTTAGGCTTTTGACCCATCATATTTTTGGTGTTTTTGGTCCTCCAAAGTTTTTAGTGTCCGATAACGCGAGCGTTTTCCGGTCCAAGTCTTTTAGATCAATGTGTTTTTCTTGGGGAATTGATCATGTCTTTTTGGCACCCTACCACCCTCAGCCAAATCACGTCGAAAGGTTTCATCGTAACTTGAAGGCTTGCTTGAGTGCGTTCCACAACGCAGATCAGTCACGTTGGGACGCAAATCTTCAGTTTTTCTCCTTAGGATTTAACACTGCTCTTCATGAATCGACGAATTCTACCCCTTCGGAATTGTTTTTAGGGAGGCGTATTGTTGATCCACTTCAGCTTCAGTGGAAAATAGATTATCTGGCTGCGCCATCCCGCCGTACCTCAGTCAAAGAAAAATGGGAAGTTGCTGTACGGCATCTGAAAAGGGCACGAGATCGCGTGGCGTCTCGCTATAACAAGGGTAGGCAACCTGTTTGTTTTCAGGTGAATGACGACGTGCTAGTGCGCCTGCACCCACAGAGTTCGGCCAAGAATAAGGAGTCAGCTAAACTAATGCTTCGCTGGAGCACGCCCAAAACTATCACTAGATTCTTAACACCTGTCACTGTTGAATTGATCTCCAAGGAGAATCCCACCGACGTATCCAGAGCTCACATATCTCAATTGAAACCATTTATTGTGTAACCTTCTTATTTGCTGTGATTAATGTTGTCCTTTTTCTGCGTAGGTTAGCCAATCATAATTTGCTTATGTTATCCAAGGAAGCTAGTATTCATATGGCGTCTCCTTGACCTGCCTATTATTGAACCAATTTTGACCGAGGCAGAGTCAAGTACAAATTTACGAGCTCAAGAAAGAAAATAATACAAGAAGAAATAGGCCTACATACTCTGTGTAACTTAATATTTATTGTAAAAATATGTATTTTTGCGAATTCGGCCAGTAGAGAATTTATATTCTATAAATAATGGACACATTATATCGCTTCTGTTATTTTAATATGTCACTTTCATGATGGGTATAAGGAGAATGGCAGACTTCGGCGTCAAAGGGCGAAAGTCTTTTGTTTATGATTTTCGTCCGTGTCTCTATCTACTTTTCTTGTCATTGTAACGCTCAGGCGAACCGTAATACCATTATGACAAGCCCAGGGATCGTCAAAGGAACGCGCGCCTTTGGGGACCCCGAAGGAGTTCTGTCCTGATATTGCGATCGCCGAAGCGATCTGATTATTTTTATATATTACTTCCTTTTATTACTGTATTCTTTCTGATATGGCTCAATTGCTTAAGTGATTGTTATATCGATCACCCTCCCCCCTCATATTTTGTGTACTGTTATAGTTGTTGACAAACCACCTGTGTGATAAGGATGTTGTGTATTTTGGAACACTTGGGACATGATTGATTTCAAAGCGGTGGTACTTAGTGATGTAAAAAGAAAAATCTTTTATTATTATAAATAATTTTTCTTTTGGGGGGTGGTGTGGATCCTGAGCCATGTTTAACATCTCTCATTTCTTTATTTTTTTTGGCGGCCGTCGCGGTAGACTCAGACGCCATGTGAGATACTTTCTGTCCGGACGTGCCTTGAGGCTCTCCGCCTTATTATTTAAAATGTAATGTTTTTCCTTTTTATTTAACATTGTTATTATGCCGAAGCCTTCCATTTACTCATGTAAGTAATACATCTAACCTTGTGTCCACTATGCTCATTTCCTAAATTTAACCTTTCTTTTTGATCTTCGTCGTGTGCTTGGAGTTGCTGTGGAACCAATCGAAATGGTGGTCTCCTGTTTTATTTTGTTTGTATCTTCGTTTAACCTTTTATTTGTGCCGTGAAATATATCTGGGAGTGATTTTGTGAGTGTATGTTTTTTCTTGCTGCCAGGTGCATTGATGCTGTTTTGATTGGGCATATCTTCGAATGGGTCTCCCGTTGTTTGTGGACGTTGGCGTTTCGACCATTCTCCCAACACGAGGCATGACACCATATATTTTAGCCCTTATGTATTCCCTTCATTCCATGCTTCGTGCAACTGAATAACGGCGGTAACTTTAAGTAGGCCTTACCGTATTCAGCTCGAACTCGGAACGTAAGTTGGGGACCATATAGGTTTAGCATGTTTTGCTAGACTACCTACAAGCACGAGTTGCTTTGTGTTTTATTACTGCATCGTCGGCCGGCATTTTGTGTGTTTGACTGCGTGTATGTATCTTGATATATTTCACGGACACCTGACGTCATTTGTTTCTTCTTATAGTATCTTTGGTTTTGCTTTTCTTTTCTCTGGAGACTGCCAGCTCGATCGCATCCCCATTGCTCGCCACAGCCTTTGCGACACGCACACAGCCTCTTGTTTTATCTTTGCTATGCTTGTTATTTGTGGTCGTCATGACAACCATCCATCTCTAGGCTGAGAAGTGTTTGTTGTTGACCAGCGACCGGCTCCATTGCCTCTTGATCATTTACTTCCTCCCTTTTTACATCGTTTTCACGGAAGTGAGCACAGGTATGAAGTTAATTTGTTAACGTTATTTATTATCGTAAGTAATTTATTGTTTATAATCATCCTTCCCGTTTGAAAGTGACTGTATTTGACCCCTAGGGTACTCTTTTCTTTGAGTGTGTTATTCTGGCCGGTTTTTTTTGTGTATTCGATTTCACTATAATTAAATTTCCATTTCTTTATCCATGTGTCTTATTTAGTAGTGTTTGACGATCGGGCTGCTCTCTCTCTCTCTCTTCAACCCTAGGCCTAACTTATTCTAGCTTTCTAGCACCAGGAGGGTATTCCTACCACTCGTCGTGGGACCACCTTCACGGAGTCTGGAGTCGCTCGGCACATCTGGCCTGCAAGTACGGGCCCAGCACAGGTCAGAAATTAACATCCATTTCCACTGCGTACTCCTTTCTTTTCTAGTTGGTTCCAGTGATGCAGCTAGGAGGCACGCCAAGAATATGTTTATTTTAATAGGGCGGTGCAGATTGATGCCGCGATAGCTTAGGGGGTAGCTGGTATCTTTCATTGGTTTTAATATCGGCAGAATTTCAAAATTATTCCATTTCGCGGGATACGTACCAGTTGTCAGTACCGTATTGTAAAGCTCAATCAAGATCATCAGTGCTGGGTCAGGGAAATGGGCCACCGTCCCATAAGTAATGTAATGTGGATTTAGTGTGACGCAACGCAGTCGAGATATCATTGCGCGTGATTGGTTGTTGTAAAACCTGGACTTATCCGAAGTCAAATAAGGTAGTACAAATGCGTGTCCGGAAACTGAATCAGGCGTGAGGGAATGATAAAACATTTGAAAACCTGTCTGCGTGAGGCCCATACTAGGACGAATACGACGAGTATTCGATAATTGTTTTATCAAAGACCATAAGGTACTCAACGAAGTATGGGAATTGAATGTACTAAAGTAAGTTTGCCATGCCATCCGTCTTTTTTCATTAAATGTCTTCTGAAGCTGGGCAGTGAGACTTTTGTAACGTAGATAATTATCAACAAAGCTTGCACCAGGCACCCGAGGCCTTACGATATTATTATTAACAGTCCCATGAACTCGATATATTTTTAAACATGCCATTCTCCAACGAACAAGCAATGCACACTCAGCGTCCCACCAATGGACCGCACCCGGATGCTGTAACGAATACGATGATATCGCGCGCTGGGGGTGATAACAATCAAGAAATCGTTGAATCAGCTGTAATAAAGAATAATACCGTTGATACGGAGGTGTTCGCGAAGTCCCCAATCCATCATTTATAAAGTGTTGAAAAATATCATAGTCGAAATGCCGTAAATTCCTTTTGATGGTAAAATGACATGGACGCTCAAGCTTCTCACCCGGTTTCGCATAATATATATGAATCGGAAAATGATCGCTCTGATGAGTGTCCCCAATTGTTCGCCATTCCAATTGATGGGCAATATCCGCTGTTGTAATAGTCAAATCTACCGCAGTCTTTGGACGTCCCGGTGGTGTTATGCCCGTAGGCGACCCATCATTAAGAATATTCAAAGCATAAGTTTGAAGTGCATGCACAATATGGCGACCTTTAGGGTTGACACGCTCACTGCCCCAGAGTCCATGGTGGGCATTAAAATCCCCGAGAACAATATGTTTAGGAAATTGTGCAATATATTTGAAATACATCAGCCATTGGCGATGCGATCCCTGAACTTGGGGAGGGAATATAAATTACTAAAAATAGTATTGCCGATCCGAAAACACTGATGAAAACTACGTGGTAGAAGGTAAGAAATGGGGATCACTGAAAAAGGAATATCATTTCGAATAAGGGTGCTTATACCGCCATAACCTGGACCATCCTCTCTAACAACATTATACATTGGGATCGTAAAACGATATTGGGGCGATAGCCAAGTTTCTTGTAAAAAAATAACATCCGGATGGAAGTCATCGATTAATTTAAGTAATTCATGCCACTTGTTGACAATACTCCTGCAATTCCATTGGAGGAACCACACGTCTCTTCAAAAATGGAAAGAGAAAATAAGTTAAACTAGTGACTCAAGGTCGGGTTGTCATGTTTGTTGATTTTTCCAATGGGGGTAGCAAAGGTAATACCCTATCTAACAAATTTTTAACGCAATGCGCCCATTGCGCATTATGCCCTAACAACTCCATAAGTTTAGTAAACTCTGCCAAAATAATTTTTGTTGGCTCCGATCCAGGCGACCTTGAACCAGGCATTGGACTGTGTGGATTACTTGTTTCCGACGTCTTGGCTGAGAAGACCGGTGGGGCCTTTTCCAATCTCGGTTCGTTAAATAGCTGGCAATAAGCACTCCTATCATATCCCAGAGGTTGTACCACTTTGGGGGCCGAATGAACGATTTCCGTAAACTTGCGCTTTCGGGCCGGCTCAGCCTGCCTGACACTTGGAGCTGAACTTATCGGCGGAAATTGTTGGGGTAAAGTTAATGGATTGAATGTGGGACCCTTTTGACTTTTCATGATCTCATTATACGATTTATTTTCCACACACATCCGTCCTTTAATTTCAACTTGCTGTTGATGAATTTCGCAACGAATGGCACCTGCCGGGTGATTCTCTGCACAATTGGCGCATTTAGATAAAACTTCCTTACACCCCGAGGTGAGGTGTTCAGCGGCACAATTGCCACAGCGAGGGGATCGAGCCCGGCAATGTAACTGCACATGTCCGTATCTTTGACACTTGGTGCATCGTAGAGGCGAGAAAATATACAAATTAACTTCTAGCATAACATTAAAAATGCTGACATATGGGGGTAAGTTCTGAGTCTTAAAATTTTTTTCCCAGTCCCCGTAGCTATGCGTTCCGTTTGGCAATCAACAGTTTTGTTTCGAAAGAAGCGCTGTACCCGTAAAATGGGGACAGGAGCCTCTATATACTTGAGTAGTTCCTCATTCGTGAGAGAAGTGTCAACCCCTCGCACAAGTCCAACCCGTTGGACATTAGAGGAGGGGATAGAAACTATCAAATTCCTCTCACGTAGTATCGGATTTTCCAAAAAAGTATTTGCATCTCGATAATTTGTAAATTGTATTTGTACTCTATTTCGTCCCTTTTTCTGAAGTTCTCGTATGCCTGGGATTTTTCTTTCATAGAAAAGCCGACCCAAGGCCATCGGATGTAAATTTCCGATCGCCTGAGTCCCTTCCCCCTGCACAAAAATAATATACGGTCCAGTATGATGACTAGGATAACGATAGTCCGTGGCCGGGGTTCGTACTGGGTCAGTTGAGGATCCCATCATTGGTTGCGTTGTCTCCGGGGTTGAAATAATCGGTTGCTCATGAGCTATTGACATATCCTCCATAGGTATAATACCATCCACGACAACGTTCCCTTCACTGTCTGGGGGTTGGCCCATTAACGTCCCATCGCTCTGAGCCGCCATCGCGACCACACGCAACTAGTATATAAGACTTATTAACAGCCCTATAATACAATTGCACAAAAAACCAACACCAAGCCCTAACGAAACACACAAACAAAAAGTACACTCCAACGGATCACACACATACGCAAGCCGCAAGCTTTCGAGGTGTTGCTGCGAGCACAGCTGTCGTTGAACTGTTCGGGTCTTTGTCATTTACACTCTCATTGGAGAGGATATAATAAAAGAATATAGGATATAATGGAGGATCACCACAGCAAAGAACTCGAGGAACCACAGAGACACGATGATCACGGATTCAACTTTCAGTTACGTCTGCCGAGAGAAACAATAATAACTCCCCTCATCACATCCACAGGCCAGTACAAGGTGATTCATGAAATGAAAATGAAAATCCAATCCACAGCCTGTTTCCAGTCGACCGACCGGGTCAGGAATGGAATTAATGAAGCCCCCACATAGCCGCTAGGAAATGAACTGTGCCGGCTCCCAAAGCCTGTCGCACTTCTCTGGGGCAATGATTAAATAAATGACAGTTGAAATGAAAGTGGAGAGTGTTGCTGGAATGAAATATTGACAGGGAAAACAGGAGTACCCGGAGTCTGCCTCCGCTTTCTCCAGCACAAATCTCACATGGAGCGACCGGGATTTGAACCACGGGCCCCAGTGGTGAAACGCCAGCGTGCTGCCGCCCAAGCCACGGATTCATAAAAGGGCAAATTGTCTGTGAGCTCCTTAAAAGAAGTCTGGACACCACTGTATTGGCCGTATCCAAAATGATCACTCACACTCGCACTCTCATGTACACTCACACTCAAGCTTAGTCTGTCCACACTCGGTCTCGTACACACTGTTTTTGAACACATCTGCACTCTCCTTCCCTAGGCGCGGTGCGCGAAGCATGATTGCTGGCGGCGCCACAGCTTACATTTTACCTCCCGGAGAAATAAAGCATTACAGTTCAGCACTTGATAGGGAACCATGATGGAGCGTAGCCTACTGGTTTCACATACTTAAAATTCTAACTTACTTACGTCATTTCCAAGAGGAAAGTTGAAGCAAATACCGTTATCATGAGGAATGCGGGACAAAACGTCTGCTTTAAAAAGCACCGACATACTGTACTCGTAATCACCATGATGTGGGCCCAGGCCGTATGATCAGACTTCAACATAAAATACCTTACATAATTCACTTAATGCTCTAAATGAAACTGGCACACTCGTAATCACCATGAAGTCCCCGAGCACTATGACCTAAAATTAACCTAAAATAACACTACACAATTCATTATGGTGTTTGAAGCCATTTTTCAGTGTTGCCTTAGTAAACAAAAGTTTGGTGCTTTTCAGTCGGTCGACACGATTGTACCAAAATAAGATGGGTTATTCCCTAATCCCGAAAACAATATGATATTTTTTCAGGATTAGGGAATAACCCATCTCATGTACCCAAATGAGATGGGTTATTCCCTAATCCTGAAAAAAATGATCATGTATTTTTTTTCGGGATTATGGAATAACCCATCTAATTTTGGTACAATCGTGTTGACCGACTGAAAAGCACCAAACTTTGGTTTGACTACACAATTCACTGAAAATTAGAGTCAATTTGTATCCCATACTATGCGGAGGGTACAATTCCTATACAAAATGCTGATATTATTTAGATGCATGTAGTTAGTCTTCCTACCTTTCTACGTTATCAGGAGTCTTGGTAACGCCTATGCACATGTCAGATCCTTTCAGGATTCCGGTAGTCAACCGGATATTTAAGAAGAGCCTGTATCGAGTTAGTAGATATTTTTATTTATTTTCTTAATTCTTGTAATTCATTTAACATTACAAATGACGCAATTTATGAGGCAAGTCCCGGTAATACGCGTCTGACCAGTCCTTGCCGACGGCAGGAACGTGAACTACGAACTGTTAGACGTATAACACAATCTGTTTTCCCGAGGATGTGGGTACAGTCTGTACTGTATGCCAATGGATAATTTATTGTGACACAAGCATGGGGACGAAGTGCTGGGAAACGTAAGCGCTCAATATTGCAACATTGTTCCAGGAATTGAATTTTCACGACCGTAATGATGAGAAATGAAGCTATTCGGTCGTGTGCACAAATAGTGAAAGTCAAGTAGATTGAATCTAGAGAATTCAATTGTTTGACCTAGGGGGGATTTGAACCTGACATTTTAATTCTCTAACATCCATCTACATGGCTTGAGCTATTTGTTAATTCGTGCTATTGTGGTACACGCTGGGGGTGAAATGGGGTTTATTCAAAGGGCATGGTTCATTTATGATTCGAAGACTCAGTCTCAAGATTACTGAAATGAATAGCAGGAATTATAATGAGTGGTTACAGGAGCGACTCATTCCGAATCATGAGTGGGAATGGAATGAGTTGTAGTAGAATGGAGATGAATGGGGAAAGTGTGGTTGTGTGTATGTTGGAGAATTATGAGGATAACATTATAAGTAGTGTAGCGGATAGTAAAAAGACTGATGTGCCAGTACAGGATGTTTTAATGCCAGTACAGGATATTGTAAATATGCTTAGACAGATGAATGAAAAATTTGATAAAAAAGACACGAATAGTCAGTTTGAAAGACTGGACTTTATATCATTTTAAATGCTAGCAGCCGAGTACCAAGAAGGCAGTGCGAGAATCGAGTTTCAAGATTCTATTTTGTTTCTTCACTACCTACTTGATTGTTCTCGCACTGCCTTCTTGAAACTCTGTTCTCGCACTGCCTTCTTGGTACTCGGCTGCTACATCGTACTATGACGTCACACACATAAGTGCATTCTCGGTACATTTCGTCCCATCACCGTAACGTAACGCCAGACCCCAGATAAAGTCGACATAATCATTTGAAATGATAAAATAATCAGGAGTTGAGTAAGGAATTAGATAAAGTAATGAATGCTAATGAGGAGTTAGATAGGAAGTATGGATTGTTACAGCATAGTATTGAGGGGGTGAGACAAGAGATTTAGAGGTGAGGTAAGGAGTATGGTGGAGGAAAAGGCTAAAGCAATTATAAAAAAAAGTAGATCGGAAATTGATAAAAATGGAAAAGAGAATCCCGGAGATATTTAATGAGATTACTGTTGTAACGGAACCGCCGCTTTCGAGTGAACGTCGGCCCTCAATATCAGTGCCTTGCCAGGTAATTTACTACCACTGTAACCTAATGAGGTTACATGTACTTAGAAGTAATTTTAGGTTAAGAGCATGGTTACCTATTACTGTGAACTGTTGTAGGCCTTAGTGCAGAGCTTGTATATTCCTTGCAATAGTTCAGTAGTAAAAGTGAGAGGAGGCCATGCTCATCTAAGTTAGATTTTTTATTTATTCCTTTTATGATGCTTTTTTGTTTTTATGTATAGTTTTAATATTCTTAGACGTGGATAGGGTATTGTTCATAGTTATTAGAGTATCTGTTGTAATGTTCTATTGAGATGGTAGAAAAATATGAACAGAGCAGAGATATAGTTCAGATTGACATTAGCAACAATGACGTAAGTTATGTATGTTGAAATTTGTTGGTACATGAGAAGAAATAAAGAGGAAGTACTTTTTAGAAAGATGAGGCAGATATTAAATGTGGAGAATTGAATTGAAGAAGAGAAAGAGAGCTTGATGTGGAGTGTAGAACAAGGTGAGAGTATGTGTATGGAAGTGCAATGGAACGTATTCTCCATTGTGTGAATACACACTCGCCCCAACCATATACCCCATAAACGTACGGTTACAGGAATTGTGCCTCAACGTGGAGCACGATCAAGGAGAATACGGTAACTTGAAGAACAGTGAAGTACGGCCTTATCATGCAAAATAGCAGAGATAACTTGCTCCAAATGCTGCTTAGCCAGATCACAGGGATGGAAGAGTCTAGGAAGAAGCAGGAAGAAGCCTTGAAAGAGTTTTTAAATAAGGAAATAGGAGGTGTGAAAGAGGAAATAGAATCATGGAAAGTGTCTGTGAGTGTGGCTGTGGAGGAGGAGAAAGAGACGAAGGAGCAGGAGAAGGTGAAAGAGAAGGAGAAAGAGAAGAAGGAGCAGGAGGAGGGGAAAGGGAAGTTGCAAGAGCACAGAGTGGATATCATATGCATTGTAGGAGAGAAGTTGAGTGAGATAGTATGTGAAGCTGGGGGGCGTGCAGAAGATGGTAATGGAGAGGATGAAGGAATGAAAGATGGACGAGAGATTGAAGGGGAGACGTGTGAAGTACGTGATGGTAGGAGGCGTAAGGAAGAAATTGGACAAGAGAGAGAACAAGAGGAAGGAGGATATCAAATGGAGGAGGAGAATAAAACTGAGGACAAGGAAGAAGATGATATAGAAGGCAAGGTAGAAGAGAAAGGAGAAACGGATAACGGAGAAGGTGAAATGGAAGAAACTGAAGAAGAGAAAAGAGAAACGGATAAGGGAGAAGGTGAAACAGAAGGGCGTGAGAAAGCAAGTGATATGGGAGAAATTGAAGAAGAGAAAGGAGAAACAGATGAGGTTGGCCATGAAGACAGTAGCAATCAAGAAAAAGAGGCTAAAGAGGAGGTTAAAAATACAAGAGTGAGTCATGGAGAAGACAACATACTGAAAAAAGATAAGGTGAAGAACCGTTGGAGAAGGAAGATGGGGATGAAAAGGATGAGATGTAAGACGAAGATAAAGGAAGTGTTGAATAGTATGAGACAGACAAGAGAGAACAGGAGAAAAATGAGGAAGGGAAGGAGAGAGGAACGTTGGAGATGGAAGATGAGTTCAAGGTATGGGATGACATGGCAAATGAAGAAAAAGACGAGATGGAAGGCAGAGGAAGAAAGAAGAATGGAGAAGGAGGAACAGATGAATAGGAAGAACGAAAAGTGGAAGAATGAGAAAAGGGAAGGGAGTGATTTTGAGGATGAAGATAAAGTTCTCAGTAGTGATAACATCATGATTTTGGATTCTGTTAGTGATGGAGAACCAGTTTGCAACCAGTATCACAATACATTTGATAATAATGTAGTTAACAATTATGGGTATTATGTTGTGAATGATATGGTTGAAGTTTCACGAGAACCTTCATGTGTTCCGAGTGTGCGTTGTGTGGGAGGTGCAGATTTGACCGATGATGGTATCAATGATGGGTGGAAGGTGATTGATCTGGTTGTTGATGGAAACGTTTATTTATGCATTCGAGATAGTAATGGCATCGAAGGTAGTAGTTCGGATGATGAAAGGTGTGAAGATGGAATGTCTTTATCAAAGGAAATCATTTCTGTAGCGCTTCGAGAATTAATATTGGAAAGTGGATTGCAGCTTGGTGATGGGTTAAAGAAGCTGATAAAGAAAAAGCAGGGAACGGGGAAGAAGGAGAAACAGAAGAAGTTAGAACTCGTAGGAGGAGAGGTTTGGAAGACAGGAGACGGGGAGGCAGGAGGCATCGTAGAAGACGACGAGGCGGAAGGCGTAGGAGAAGCAAGAGTTGCAGACGACGGCGCAGGCGTGGAGGCAGGAGAAGATATAGAAGAAATGGAAGCACGTTTTAAAATAGTAAAAGCACAGAGGGAAGCTGGCATGTAAGGGAGCGTGTAGTTTATTGTCAATGTCTTGTGGGAGACTGCAATTGATCCCAATGAAGGCAATGGGATATCCTGGTTCCAAGCGGTTAGGGTACTGACATGTCGTGGACTTTAGCTACAAGATTCCTAAGAGACTATGCAGTTATATGTTGACGTCACGGATGAAGTTTATGCCAAAGAAGAATAGGAGATAATAGCAAGTTACAATGATCTAAGAGACTTAATAGTAATATCCGATCAATGTGAACATATAGCAAATAGCTTATAAAGATAATAGCGGAAACTCCTCGCCAAAACAGGAGACAGCGCTTCCCAGCACCGCCTAGCGGTCCGAGTTGGCAACGTAAGACCAGCTGATTTACAACCGTGAGATCCAACCACACAATTATAAGAAATTATTGACCTGTGGATAATCTAATTATCCAATTATAATGGTTGGTACGGGGAGTATTTGTGCCATATATGGCTGTAATAATTATAATCAACAAAGTGACCCAAAATCTTTCTTCAGGTTCCCAAGAAATAAGGAAATGTAAGTATGAATTTATTGTAAACAAGTAGCCTACCATTACACTGATAGTTCGGTTTTCTTTTAATACAGAATGCTTTTACAATATTTAAAAAAGTCAACCCCTGGCACTATACAGCCCATGACGGGCTAAGGCCGACCAAGCGACCGCTGCCCGGCCATTTGGCCTGCAGATATTGGGGTGACGCGTGATCAGCGCGTCGGGCCCCTCGGCCGTTAATCTTGGTATTCGTGATTGGGGCGCTGTCTCACTGTCAGACAGCTACTCAATTGTCCTCACGAGGTTGAGTGCACCCCGTCCCAACCCTCACGTCTGTTTTAAAATCCCTGAGCTGGGGATCGAACCCGGGGCCTCCGGGTGAGAGGCAGGCGCGCTACCCCAACACCACGGGGCCGGCTTTTACAATATAAATTATTTATTTATAGATGCACACAGTGGGTTATTCGAAGCCGAAGGGCTGACTTAGATGACGTATTGAAAAGGAATGGCCCAGAACATTTAAAGAGAACTCATAACTCATGTTGTATGATCAGACCACTTTGTGGAGAAAGATTTCAGGAATAAAAACTTGTCAAGTCAAGAATAAGATCTTTATAGGTTGTTGATAGTAGGCCTAATGTTAATATTGAAAAAAAAAACTGCATAATTATAGAACGAGGTGACTCTACGGTACAGTAGGCCTAACATTTAACAACATGCTTCAATATTTCCGATTGAAAGTGTACGTAGTTATTTTTTTATAAGGGACGGAACAGCGAGGTCATCTGCCTCTTAAGTGTACGTATTGCACTATTAAAGCTAAAGGAGGTTGGTGCAATCTAACAAGTTCAGAAACACAAATGTTAATTTTACTGACTTTATTGGGAAATATATAAGAAGGTAACTTTTTTATGTAATTTAGCGTGTTCAACTCGTTTTTAAATACCAGTATGTCAAAAAGGATAGATTAAAACCAATGTCCTAATATTTCCTTGCAATTTCGGTCGGTGCACACTCAAAAATGCTAGCTGTGGGTGGCAAGGAGAGAAATGCTGTCAACTCGCACCAAGAGATGGCACTGTGATCGCTGTCTCCAGGCGAGCGCATGCTTTAACGGCCGAGTTTCCGCTATTATCTTTATAAGCTATTTGCATATAGTGTATGTTATAGGTGTAATACTTTCATTGATGTAGTGGTTTTTTTTTAATGAATGTGATCCTTACGTGCTTCTCACGTGAAAATCACATTAGGGGGCGAATTGTAACCTAATGAGGTTACATGTTCTTAGAAGTAATTTTAGGTTAAGAGCATGGTTACCTATTACTGCTGAACTGTTGTAGGCCTTAGTGCAGAGCTTGTATATTTCTTGCAATAGTTCAGTAGTAAAAGTGAGAGAAGGCCAAGCTCATCTAAGTTAGATTTTTTATATATTCCTTTTATTATGCTTTTTTGTTTTTTTATGTATAGTTTTGATATTCTTAGACTTAGATAGGGTATTGTTCATAGTTATTAGAGTACCGTATCTGTTGTAATGTTCTATTGAGATGGTAGATACCTCTCTCTCTCTCTCTCTCTCTAATCATGGATAAAAACTTTGTTAAGTACCCGGAAAACCACTTAAAACCAACAGCCGAATTTCAATCGTTTTCACGACCAGATAACCGTGAAAAATAATAAAGGTCTCTCAAAGCTGAGAAAGCCGTTACCTGTAACTTATAGTATATATAGGGAATATGGGAGGATAGTTAGTTAAAAGCATGCAATAGACTTCTTTCTTTTTAAGATGCAGTCTAATCCATTCTGACAAATACAAATAATTATAGCATAGATGCTACATATTCTAAACTACATGGGTTAGTAAAATAACAATAATTAACTTACATTTCAGAAGTTCAACGTACCTAGCAGCGAAGCCTAATTGTTGAGTTGGACAATTAGTGGGTTACCTTACCTTAGCTGGTAGACGAGCAACGCACAACGGCGTTGGTCCTGGTTACCAGAGGACAGCACATGTTGACACTCAGATGTTTAACGGTACACAGGCCTCGAACGGCACTTGACATTTTATTTTAAACACTTTACTTGCGTCTCCCGCTCCTTCAATTTCCACCCACTGGTTACAGTTTTCTCTCGATCTGATTGGTCGAGTCTGCAATTACAGCAAGTACTTTCGAGCAAAAGGGGGGTTTATTGCTGAGCAAGACTCACATGGAAAATAATACAGTCCCTTCAGCCCATTAACACGCATTAAAGTCATTTAAAACCAATGTGGGCTTGACCAGGCGAGCCCCACACGACTTTATAATAACGAGGCTATAAGTTGACACGTTCAACAAATTAGAATAGGGAGCTAGCGCGAGTAACCAAATATCTAATGGCAGCAATAAAAATTAATATGATTCCTGCAGGCTGGTAGAGAAAGCGCTCGACATGTACAGTAATTGACTGGTTATGATCTCTGTACCAAGCTAGAAAAGGGGGTACCCAACCTTGAAATAAAAACAGGGGTTAGAAACTAAGGAAATTCTCACTTAATACGCAAAGTACCGTACGTCCACTGCGTCACAATGCCCGCCACTTTTCAAAAGTGATGGCATGATTGCCGACACATTAATTTGATAAAAGTTCTATGAAGCTCTTTGTAAGGTCTGTCTATTAGCGAGGCAACGATAGCAGTCTAGCTCCACTTTTATTGGTGCCCAGATTCAATCAGTCGGCCGAACCAATCGGCTAGAGGAGCATTAAGTTTGCAGACTACTATCGTCATGCCAGTGACTAACGCCCTCATAATTAACACACACATTCACTCATGCTCTCTCTCGTATAATGAACAGACACTTGAGCAAAGCGCTTAAACACAGATTAAAACACTATTTGTTTCTATCCTAGTAGGTGGTTGTTCAACAGAGTGCGTACATTGCGGTCAGAAGGACCCAATTTCTTACTGCATCGCTTAAAATCACAAGTACCCTTAGCAGTTTCAGCATAAACTTGACACGCAGAAATATAAAGATTTCGTATCAATTTTTAAATCATTCAAAAGTACTTACTATATAAAAAAAAAATACATTACTGTAACGAGTGGATCAGAATTTCTATATGAAAATGCTTATATCTCAACCCATAGTTCGTTTAGACTGCTTTACGTATCATAAGACTTAGTTGCATACTAAATTTGGTTTAGCATGATTGTCCTCCAATGGACATATTTTTATAGGATTTCAATTTTTACTTATATAGAATGTAATTCTTCTTATTAGTGTCTTTTCATTTTGTAAACTGCAACTAAACACATATCACTTGGATTGTTGCATTTATCTTGTTGGACGTGACGCGCAATCTTGGCTTCTTTTCAATCATCCTCTTCTTTACGCCTTCAATTCAGCAGTACGGTATGACGGCTAATCTCTTCATTTTTCTCAGCACATATACCTCGACCACACCACGCCTTGTTCTCTACCTGTATCAACATACAAAATAAAGTATGAGCACTAGTCATATAAAAGAAAATGGGAGGGGTTTCAAGATTACATTGATCTAGGGACTTCCTCTATCCAAAATTGACTGCAACAAAATGTTTTTCTATTTACTTAAAAAGGTAATGCAAGGGATGAATTATTATCCTGTGAATCTTTATTTATTTTCAAGGGTTTTTCACATGGGATAAATGTTAATGAGTTTATGAAAAATGACAAAGGGCTTATTTGTACTATATCTATTGTTAGTTATTGTAGAGTTTTGTAATTAAATTGCGCCTTACAGTACATCGTTTAGTTTAAGTCACCCATTCTCTTCGGTATCGAAGGAGTGGTCCTGGGTTTCATCTTGGGGTCTGCATTGGTGAAGACCTGGATGTAATATCAATCACGCCTTGGCGCTTAACTGGATAAGTCTGGTAGAAGACTTCTTCACACGTTCACGAAATAAGCTGTTCACTCTTGTCTTTGAAACAAACTTGTAAATATGGGTTAATATTTGGATCGGTTAGAATTACTATACTCAATCATCCACTGATGACCGGGCATTTTGAGAATTCGATTTTATTTTTAGATAAAAATTCGAGTGAAAATTATGCATGCTATTGCCTGCAAGGATAAGGGTGGGAAAAATGATTTTTTTTTCACATACACCTACCATCTGGCATTAGCTATTCGCGTTACTAAAATATTTGCTTCAATTAACAAATCAATTAATGGTCTATAGTAATTTATAATTCCGCTGATCTGTAAAATTATTCCACTGGAAGTTACAATACTAATTTAATATACAAAACAGCAATTACTGGGTGCTATTTCACGTATTCTCTCTGAGGTCGTTTTCCTAGGGTAGTGACACAAGAAATATCCACAGAAGAAAGAGAAGAAAAAAATATTATCATCGTCATTAAAAATAGTATTATTATTATTTCGTGGGGACCTCTCTCAGAAAAGTGGGAGCCCCACTCGACTTGCACTCCATAGTTTGCCTTATGTAATTTAATTCCTGGCCACTAAAAAGTTGTCAACTTAAGAGAGGCCTGGTTGTATATTACCATCTGCCAACTGCTCACGCGCTAACCCTATGTTAGGTTATCCATTACAAAAGCGTGCTCTTGCGTTCACAAGTGAGCGCTTTTTACTATTCAATGAATGAGTGGACCCTACGGTCATTATAATTCTTATTTATTGTGTTTACAATATTGACTAACACTACAATAAAACATTATGACTATTAAACTGAGCTAAATAATTAATTATACATAGGTTACCGTTCTTCCTCCACGTAATTGAAGTGACTTGCGGTCGCCACGGTATTTGTATCTTGTAGCGAGCTTAGGTTTTGTTTTCAGTGTGAAATTCTTTTTGGGCCGGCTCGGTGTCAATCTTGATTTGACCGTGTTTTCATTACACTGTTTCTGTTCTTCTAAATTGAATTGAGGATTCCGAGTTTCACTTACTGGAACATTCTCCAAATTGAACCGGGGACTCTTGGTTACTGGAAAACTTTCTAAATCGAACCGGGGACTCTCGGTTTCCGAATGAGCACTTGGCTCCCTAGCAAGTGGGATCAGATTTCTGACTTGCCTTCTAATTGTTCTAGTGGGGCATGGTTTAATCCTTTTCACATGAACCAATACTGCACGTGAGCGCACTTTAAGTTTTACATTCAGTGGGGAAACAACTTGTATGATTTCCATTGCTTTGACAGCTTCCTCACTCTATTTCTACCTATACATGGAGTATGAAGTAATACCATCTGACCTACATGATAAGTCACAACCTTGGACTTCTTGACATACAGAGTTTTTTGCTTCTTCCTTGCTCTACAAGCGTTAGATTGGGCTGTGGTCCATAGTTCTGTGAGTTTACTTCGCAAGTCTTCGACATGATCACTATAAATCTCTGTATCAGGCGTGATAGTTAAATCAGCCTCCTTGGGTACTGACATAGGTCTACCAAAAACAATTTCATAGGGTGAGTACCCTGTACTCTCATGCACCTGATAATTTATTGCCATCGTTACATACATTCATCCCAATAAGTTTGACTCTTATTGACATAATGACTGAGCATATTAGCTACGGTTCGATGTACTCTTTCTACTCGACCGTTAGATGCGGGATGATAAGCTGTAGCTTGAAGTTTGCGCATTTTCACAAGTTGACATATTTCCTGCATTAGGGCAGAAGTGAAATTTGCGCCTTGGCCTGTAAGCAATTCTTTAGGGACGCCAAATTTCGTGATAATTCTATGCATTAATCCTCTAGCAATAGTTTCAGTGGTATGATTTGGTACGGGGATAAATTCTGCGTACCTGGAAAAATGATCAATTACACTCAAAATGTACCTGTTTCCGGATCTTGTGGTTGGCAATTTTCCAACAATGTCACAAGCAATGCGTTCGAAAGGTTTCTGGGGTTCTTTAAAATTTCCGAGTGGAGCTTTAGTTTGTCCGTGGTTCGATCTAGTAAAACATTCTCGACACGCACGCACATAACTATCAACATCACTTTCCATGTTAGGCCAAAATAATTCATGCTTGATTCTTAGGAGCGTTTTCTTTGGACCCATATGACCAGCAGTAGGGAGGTAATGGTTCAGGGCTAACACTCGATCTCTCAGGGGTTGTGGTACGAGTATTAATCTCGTATCCTTAAATTGGCGATAGATTACTTGTTCTGGGCTCATTTTATATCTCTTGCGTGATCGCAATTTCTGGCATTCTTCGTCACCTCTCAGGTGATGCCTAATGAGATCTAAATCTAACACTGGGAGGTACTCTAACTGTGTTTTGAGTACATGGCGGCCAAGTGCATCAGCGTTTGAGTGCTTCTTTCCGGGTGTATGCACCACCTCGTGATAAAATTCAGACAGTCTCAAGGCCCAGCGAGTTAGTCTGCTGCTAGGGTCCTTGAGGTTAAGCATTCATCGCAATGCTGAATGGTCCGTTACAACTGTGAATTTTCTATCTAACAGGTAACATCGAAAGTATTTAGTTGCCCATATTACGGCAAGCAATTCACGTTCCGTAGTGAAATAGTATGATTCGGCTGTATTCAACTGACGAGACGCATAAGCTATAGCGTGCTCACGGCCATGAATGACCTCTGCCAATACAGCGCCAATTGCCAAATCACTTGCGTACGTGCTTAACATAAACGGCAACGAAAAATCTGGGAACACTAAAACTGGATTTGAAATAAGTTTAGATGGCAACGTCTCAAATGCTTCGTGACATTCATCACTCCACTTAAAAGGAATTTACTTTTTTGTAAGCTGAGTGAGGGGTTTTGCAATTTCCGCAAAATCTGGGATAAATATTCTGTAATATCCAGCCAAGTCAATAAATCCCCTTACATCACGCACTGATTTGGGTTCTGGGAACTCAGATACACCTCTGATTTTCTTCGAATCCGGGCGGACACCATCCGCACTTATTACATGGCCTAGGTAATCTACCTGATGGGCTGCGAAGTTACATTTTTCCAACTGAATAGTCAAATTTGCCTGTCTTAGTTTATCAAAAACATTTCTGATTCGTTCAATATGTTCTTCAAGAGTTTTACTGAAAATTATTACATCATCTAGATAAACAAGGCACTGGGTGCTTATCAAGCCAGAAAGTACACTGCCCATAACCTTCTGGAAAGTGGCAGGTGCTTTAAAGAGGCCAAATGCGAGGGTCAAATAGTGATAATGGCCCGTTGGCACACTAAAGCATGTCTTTTCCTGACTATCTGGGTCCAATTCAATTTGGTGAAATCCGCTGACGAGGTCTATTATCGTGAAAAATGTAGCATCACCCAACATATCTATAGTTTCATTTATCACGGTGGGTGAGTGGATAGCGTGTCGGTCTCAGGCGCGGATCTAGAGTTTGGTTTTGGGGGGGGTCAGAGATTCGATCTAGAGTTTGGCTGGGGGGGGGGGGGTCAGAGAATCGAAATTGTTAAGAAAAATGGTATCACTAAAAACGCAATCACAAAATAACCAAACGTACAAAACCAGACCAATTTTTTTGCAAGCTTCATGGATAGAAATTTGATGCGTTTAGCGCACCAAAAATATTCGTACAAATTGCAACGGCGTGTTTTGCGACTTTTACATCGATCTTCGAGAAAAGGATCAAGGTACGTTACAGTTTCGGCAAGTCGAGTTGATACCGACAAAGGGAGAAAGTCACAGCTTAAATTGCCAACCAAGCTTGCAGTTTGGACGTCGGCAAAAAATTTTGGTGCGAAAAAAGCCCCAGTTTCCTATCCGTGCATTGCTGCACATTCATCGTGACATCACTATAAACATCGATTCGGTAATCACAAGGTTTGCTAAACAAAATAGATGAGTTGATTTTGTTGTATAACTAATATTTTTTATACCAGAGGTTTGAAGTTGTAAATATGTACAGTTGTAACAGAACATAATAATTCCAATAAAGATAATTCAGTATTGAATAAAATGAAAAAAAAACTGTTTTTCAATTAAAATTCGTTAAGTTTTATTTGTCTCGTAATTGTGTTTTCGTTTTTTGAGTTTGCAAAAAAAAAATTTGGTCTCCGTTTGGGGGGGGTCATGACCCCTGTGACCCCCCCCCCCTTGAATCCGCGTCTGGTCGGTCTACTAACCCGAAGATTGCAGGTTCGCCCCTGGCCATGGTAAGTGATTTTTGAAAGGCGGCAAAAATACAATACGCATGTCATACGATGTTGGCATGTCAAAGAACCCATTTGAATTCAGTAGGCTGAGTTCATAATGGCAAAATTAATCTCGGGAGTTTCCGCCAACACAAAGTTCCTCATTTCTCTACTAGAAAGCGCTATAATGTTCAAGGAGCTTAGATATCTATTATCTAACCTCCTTGCCTTTCATAGTGATTTAAGGAACAACGAAATTCGACATGCAAGCTACCCTCTGGGTGTCAAATTACAAAGCTTGCAACAGGCACCCGAGGCCATACGATATTATTATTATTAATCAATAGGAGGGGGTAATGAGCAGGGGTTGTCACACTGTTTAGAGCCCTAAAATCTACACAAAATCTATATTTAGGTGCGCCGTCAGCCGACTTTTTGGGTCAATGACTTTAGGGGCTGACCAGGGCGAAACGCTCGGAACGATAATTCCCTTCTTTAATTGGTCATCTATAAATTCCTGTACTAGTTCTTTTTGAGCATGAGGTACACGGTACGGCCTCTTGAAAATTGGTTGAGCTGAGCCTGTTTCAATCTTGTGAGTAATTTTAGTTGTACTTCCCAATATCCCCTTGTCTTCAATATAATAAAGGTCTTGATATTCCAATAGAGTGTTTAGTACTAATCGTCTATTCGCTTCCCCAAGGTGAGAAAGCTTGAGCCATAGCTCGTCAATCACCTTAGAGTCACAGGGTATTGTAATCCAACAATCCCTCTTGCTACCCTCTGGGCAACGATCACCTTTGGAGAGGTCCAGCCTCTCTAACTCAAAATACTCGGGCTTTCCCGTGTACTGGGTAAGAACCGACGTGGCAAGTCCTCTCACTTCACCACTAAAATCACACTTATCAACTCCTGAAGTGGTAAGCTCCCTCGCTTCGCCACTTAACTCACTGACATTAGTACTAAACTCCTCCACATAGGCAATAGGCGTACCGCTAGGAATAGTCAGTTCTTCCTGACTGATGTTAATTAATTTTGCAATACATTTCTTAGCTCTGGGTGTACTAAGCACTCGTGCAACACGTACACCATGTAGGCCTATGCTCACCTCGATGGGTTCGAAAATTACTTCAGTATCTGTTTTGGTAATGAGCCAGAGGCTCTAACAGACACTATCACTTCGCTTCTTGGTGGCAAATTTACGCATTTTGTGATGGAGACTTGCGCAACCTTCGAAAAGGGGCTAAGTATGGCCGGTTGTAATTCCTTAGAGGATGACCCGCTGAAACCTTGTATGTTCAGTTTTCTGGGTGAAACTGCGACATCCTTTGAGGGAGGACGGCATGCACTAAGCATGACTTGTGTCTGTTCAAAGTGTACAGCTACAAGCACCCTCGTGGATTTCCCAGGATACGAAAAGTTAGCTACTCCCGAGGAATCCGGAGCTAGCGCTGATCCACTTCCAACTACACAACAATGAGGCGCTTCCTGAGGGGGATCGCTTTCCATTGTTACTACACAAGGTATGACACCAGAATTCATCCTACGCGTTATCTCGTTCGAACCTCTTCCTTTAAGGTGTACCTGGCGAAGAGCAACATCAATGACAGCATTCCAGTTGCTAAGCATATCAACGCCTATAACCGCTAGATAACCTGCCGGGAGCTTGCCACGGTGGGTGAGTCGATAGCGTGTCGGTCTACTATTTTCAAGATTGCAGGTTCGCTCCTGGCCGTGGTAAGTGATTTTTTAAGGCGGCAAAAATACGACACGCATGTCATACGATGTTGGTATGTCAAAGAACCCATTTGAATTCAGTAGGCCGTGTTCATACTGTAATGGCAAAATTAATCTCGGGAGTTTCCGCCAACACAAAGTTCCTCGAGCTTAGATATCTAACCTCCTTAACTTTCATAGTGTTTCAAGGAACAACGAAATTAGACATGCAAGCTACCCTCTGGGTGTCAAATTACAAAGCTTGCACCCGGCACCCTAGGCCATACGATATTATTATTACTATTATTAACCTGCCGGGAGGTCGACTACTAAAAATTTTGCCATTAAGATGCTAAGTTTTGGACCTAAGTCCACTAAAACATGTTGTTCACCGTAGACTTCTAGTAAAGCTCCTTTAATTCCTTTGATTTTTAAGCTTTTCTCTAATATAGGCATTTTGGAAACTCCTCTATGTAGTAAAGAAACCTGTGCGCCAGTGTCAATAATAATAGGTCCTGTCACATCTTCTATAGTTTCAATGCACACTAATTCGTTCGTATACTCATCTATTTTACTGTTATCAATTTGGGATCCAACCGCTACGACTGGGGGTGCAGTTTTATCGCATTCCCGTGTCAGTTTAATTTCTTCGTTTTTACTCGTGAGGTTCTCGAACCGCGGTCTTCATCGAGACCTCTTGACCATTTGGGTAATTCTGAGTACGTGTCTCGACATTGTTAGTTCTGTTTTTACATTAACGACTGGGGCCGATAACCTAGATGTTAGGCCCCTTAAAACAACAATTATCATCATCATCATCATCACATTCACGACTTGTATGACCCTTTTTATGACAAGAAAAACATTCTACATCTCTCGTGAAATGTCGCTGGTTCACATCCTGTGCGCGAGCTGGTTCCTTAGCCATGCATTCTCGTGTGATATGACCATGTTTACCGCATCTATAACAAGTAATTGATCGTGGGCGATCTTCGTGCTAACGAACACTTTGCGTTCATTCTTGGCAGGGACAGGGGTCGAACCTAGGTGTCGTTCGCGAGAAAGGGCAATTAAGATCGTGTCGCTCAAACAGGTGGGAGAGGGTAAATGAAGACGTGTGTAGAATCCTACTTGACCGGACAATCCTATAAGAAAAGCTGTCAGCACTTGAGCATCTACTAATTTAGCTGCTCCGGGCGAATCATAATTCATGCCAGATAAAATACCCTGACCTAATGCCTGAAGTCGTTCTGTGTATTGTTGTACCGGTTCCCCTGCTTTCTGTTCTGCACTGGCTAATTTCTCAAAAGTAAGATCTGGTATCTGTCCTCTCTGCGAATCGTTCATATAATTTATTATGAAATTCTCGATAGGAATTAAATACCGGTACTGTGTGCTTGAGAGACACTTTTACGTATGTGAGGGCCGAACCTGCGAGCTTCCGCTTAGCGAGACGAATTTTATCTAGATCACGCCACTCATTCAAATATCCTACCTCTTGTATGGCATCAAGCAAGTCTGTTATTCGGCTGTTAGGTAAACTAGGATCAAATACCGGGATTGTTCCTATTAAATTTAGGCGATCTGAAGGTAATTCTACCGGGATCGTGTCATTAAATCTGGATCTACTTTCATTACTAATATTAACGCGGTCTATCAACATGTCAATAGCTTCCTGTAAGGCGACTTCCTGTCCATCTATGCTGACGTTAGTAGCCATAGTACAATTAAATCAATTAAAATTAAATTGAATCAAGTACAATTAAATCAAGTGCAATTAAATCAAATTATATCAAATCAAATTAAATCAATTAAATCAAAACAATCACTCAAACGAACGTTTACAATGAAGCTATACAATCCTAACACACGACGTAACTAGATACTGAACACATTTCCTATGATATCACTAATTAAATTCACACAGTTGTAGACACAGTTATTTAGAGCAAACGGAGACAAGTATTGGTCATTACATGCAAGAAAGTGTATCAAAAACAATGTTAGACAGTATTAAAGAGATATATTAGTATGCCACTAGAGTAGGAATAAAAGAGCGGTTCTGGGACAGGGGCTAATGGGCAAGATGGCCGCCGCGCGCAACTGCCCTATGTTATTCTTATGGAGAGGTCAGTCATAGCTGGGTCAGGCGCTAATGGGCAATATGGCTGCCACGCCCTGACACATTGGATGACGTCACAGGGAGAGGTTGACAGTGTTACGTTGTTAAATGGAATATTTATTATTATTATTATTATTATTATTATTATTATTATTAGGTAATCATGCATTGATCATGTACAATCAAGACCAGTCTTATATTGTCCACTTTTTGGTGTATTGGCTAGCATTCTTATCTGTTACTGTAGAGGCCCGGGTTCGAGTCCTGGCTCTGTTAAGAAATTTAATTCTGGGCTGAGGGTTGAGACGAGGTACACTCAGCCTTTTGAGGCAAAAAACTCAGAGCAGCTGGGTTTAATTCATACCTCAGCCATTCTACCTAACCTAACCTAACTCTAAAATAAAAAGCAAAAAAAAAGTGAGAGCAAAAAGTGTGATCAAAAAGTAAGAGCAAATGTACGAGCACAAATAATAAACTTAGTTATAACCTAACCTAACTTTACCTAACCTAACCTAACCTAACCTAACTTCACCTAACCTAACCTAACCTAACCTAACTTAACCTAACATAACCTAACCTAACTTCAATGTGCAAAAAAAAGTGAGAGCAAAAAGTGTAATCAAAAAAAGGACGAGCAAATGTAAGAGCACAAATAATAAACTTAGTTACAACCTACCCTAACCTAACCTAACCTAACCAAGCATTTCCTCACCTAATTTCACCTAACCTAACTTCAAAGTGAGTGCAAATATAAGAGCAAAAAGTGACAGCAAAAAGGTAGTGAGCAAAAAATTGTCAGCAAAAAAAAGTGAGAGCAAATGAGAGAGCACAAATAATAAACTTAGTTATAACCTAACCTAACCCACAGAAACTTCATTTAAAGATTTTAGATTTTACATTTTAACATTTTACATTTTAACATTTTATATTTTAGATTTATCATTTTACTATTTTAGATTTTACTTTTTAGATTTTTTGTATTTTAGATTTTAGTATTTTTGTTTAGATTTTACATTTTAAATTTAATATTTTTTGATTTTAGATTTTACAATTTACATTTACCGAAAAGAGTAAACTACAAGGTCACATACCTAACCACATTTAACCTAACTTAACCAAACCTAACTTAAGCTAATCCAAAGGCTAATGCACATACACAAAGTATATAAGAGCACATGCAACTATCCTTATGCTAGTCTTATAGGCCACTGTACAACATGATCACTACCCCAACCGGGTAATTTTTTCATTTTGTTGTTTACACATTTGTCAATTTTCCAATTTCCCATTTTCAGTTTTTTTATGTCAGTTTTAAGTTTTTTAATTTCATAATATGGAAACATGGATTTTGCATTTTGTTGTTTACACATTTGTCAATTTTCCAATTTCCCATTTTCAGTTTTTTTTAATGTCAGTTTTAAGTTTTTTAATTTCATAATTTGGAAACATGGATTTTGCATTTTGTTGTTTACACATTTGTCAATTTTCCAATTTCCCATTTTCAGTTTTTTTATGTCAGTTTTAAGTTTTTCAATTTCATAATATGGAAACATGGATTTTGCATTTTGTTGTTTACACATTTGTCAATTTACCAAATTCCCATTTACAGTTTTTAAAATGTCAGTTTAATGTTTTTTCCATTTTGTCAATATGGAAACATAGATTTTCCAATTTGTGTTTTACATGTTCATTTTGCATTAGGAGTGGAGAGAGGTGGGTAGTAATTAATCAATCAATCAATCAATATTTATTGTCATTTAACAACTTATCGTTGTATTAGACTACGTCACATTGTTAAAAATACATTTTCAATTTACAATAAAATCACAAAGTTATGTATAATATATTACAAGTATTATTACCAGCTTACTGAATTCTATAAAATAAAATAAGAATAAAATAACACGAATACAGTAAGAAGAAGTTGATCTTCTATAGTCCATCTGGGCAGAGTGTAATTTTCTCTTCAAATTCGACCAAAGTGTAAATACTGCTGTTAATGAGCCATCGCTTAATGGATGCTTTGAAAATGTTTATAGACTCCTGCTGTAGTTGTGTGGGTAGTTTGTTGAAGATTTTAATTCCATAGTATTTGTAGTGGTCTTGTGTTTTCTTTAACCTGACATGAGGTGTATCTAGCTGGTTTCTTAATCTTGTGGTGTGTGAATGCACATCCCTTCGATTTTTATATACACTTAGATTTTCTTTAATATACACTAAGCTATGGAATATGTATATTGATGTAAGAGTCATAATTCCAAGTTCTTGGAAGTGATTTCTGCAGGATTCTGTACTAGGCTTGCCTTGTAGACATCTTATTGCCTTCTTCTGCCATCTGAAAACATCTTGTGCCCCTGTTGAGTTTCCCCACAATATTATACCATAAGTTAAATGTGAATGGAAAAATGCATAGTATGCGAGAATCATCTGATTAGCACTAACTGATTGTTTGAGTCTTCGCAATAAAAATAAGACTCGTGCTAATTTTGTACATAATTTTTGTGTGTGAATGTCCCAGTTTAATTTAGAGTCTAAATGGATTCCCAACAACTTAACAGAGCTGCATTCATGACTACTTGAAGCCAATTTGACTAAGTGAAAATAGATTTCTTCTGTTTTGTTACTGTTTAGAAATAGTTTGTTTACCTTTAGCCAAGAAGTTGATTCACCTAATAATTTGTTTCTTTTCTCTTCAAGGCAAGTTAGGTCTCTATCACTTGTTATTACAGTGATGTCATCAGCATACAGTATTGACTTGGCATTTATATTACTAACAATGTCGTTTATATAGACCAGGAAGAAAAAGGCTCCAATGACTGAACCTTGGGCTACACCTGTATTTACAATGAGCGGAGCAGATTTTTGGTTGTCTATTACAACTATTTGCCTTCTCTTGTGGAGATAGGAGGTAATTAATGATAATTCACAATCTTTGACTCCATAATAGTGAAGTTTTTGAATTAATATATTATGATCCACAGAATCGAAAGCTTTACTTAGGTCTAAGAGTGTGACAGATGTAATAAGTTGAGATTCAAATCCAGCAATCACTTCATCAACAACAGCTTCAACAGCTTGAACCGTTGACTTACCAGTTCTGAAACCAAATTGGGTACTATTAAACAACTTGTGCTCCTCAAAGAATGCTGATAATTGTTCTTTCATACACTGTTCTATTATTTTGGAAATAATTGGGACAATTGAGATTGGCCTATAGTTACTGGGGTCCATCATATCTCCTTTTTTATGGACTGGAATTGTGATGGTGATTTTCAGACACTCTGGAAAAACTCCAGTAGTAAATATCCAGTTTATTAGATAAGTTAAAGGTAATACTATGATGTCTATTATTTGTTTTAGAATAAAATTCGACATTCCATAATAATCCTCACATTTTGAATTGTTTAGTTCTGAAACTATTTTTAGAACCTTCTCATATGTTATTTGTCTCCATCTGAAGGATGGTGTGGGATTTTCATCTACCTTATGGTTTTCCAACTTCTCCATAAACTTTGTATGATGATTTTCATATTCCAAACTTTTGACCATATTTTCAACAGAATTTATAAAATATTCATTTAACACATTTGGTGTTATTGGTGTAGAGTCCTTACTTTTATTTTTACCCAGTTCCTTGTTTATGATTAACCAAGCAGCTTTACATTTATTCTTTGCATTATTAATGAACTCATCATTCGCTCTCTTTTTTGCTGCTTTAATTTCCCCCCGATATATTTTTTTTATGTGATTATAGTTTTCTATATCCTGTGGGTCTCCTTTCTTTGCTTTAGTGTAATACATGATCTTTAGCTTCCTAATAACATCAAGGTAAGGCGTATACCATTTGGTATTATTTTTACTTTGTTTTTGATCTGGAGTGTTAATTATTTTTTTCTTAATTGGGCAGCATTTATTTAAGGAAGTGTGTATTATATTCATAAACTTATCAGCTACTTCAGAAACATTGTTATAGCTCACAATTATGTTTTCCAAATCCCCGCTGGTCAACTCGTGCCTTAATCTGAGAAAGTTATTGTCACTCAACATCCTAATATACTTGACTATTTTCTGGGAAGTGTCCTGTATCAATTTGAAATGTTAGCCAGAGGCCACTATGGTCAGACAAGAGAGGTTTTGTAACACCAAAATTATAACCATTTGTTGGCACATTAGTAATAATGTTATCTAAACAAGACTTCTTTCTAGTTGGTTGGTTATTGATCAGATAAAAATCAAAAGATTTTAAAATGTTACAGAATTGTTTCTTTGCCAGTGATTCAATTAATACATTTATGTTAATATCCCCTAAACAATATATTTTATACTTTTGGAATTTTGCTAAGTAACAGGCAAACCTTTCCCATATGTTTATGAAGGCCTGGACATCCGAATCAGGTGTACGATATAAGGAAATAATAATAAATTTAGCTCTTGTAAACTTTACGCCAGCTACTTCAAAGAGCTGTTCTATACAGAAATCATTTAAATCCATTATTATACTGTCCATGTTTGTAGTTACTTTCTTGAATATAGCAACACCCCCGTTTGATTTATTTTTTCTACAAAAGCTAGTCATTACCTCATACCCAGATGGAATATAAAGACCAACCTCTTCCTTCACAAGCCAATGTTCATTTACACACAATATATCTATTGAAAGGGAATTGAGTAAGATTTCTAGTTCACCTAACTTATTTCTTATAGATTGTAAATTGATATGAAATATTGTATCGTGTTTTTCGAGGGGTTTTATGCAACTGGCATAAGTCAGTAGGAAGCCATTCTATATTTATTTACGCGGCAAATTGTTCAGCCAAGAGAATTTTTCATGGTAATTTATTATTATTATTAATTTATTATAATTATTATTAAGGTATTTTCGGAGCATTTTATAAAAATTATTAGCATTCAGATAGGTTTTCTATGTCTTAGAAAACGCTATCAAGCAAATTATTACGAACGACAATATTATAGAAAATTATGTGATTACGGAATTTTACGGAGTTTTGTCAGTTAGGGTATTTGAGAGACATGACTCACTGGGAATTCGAATACAAGCTGATTCCTGTCGAGAGGTATTACGCAAGGTCTAGAAAAGGCGAATTGTTGGGACGGAAAACGACTTCTCCCTCTCGCGCGCCGAGTGTAATGAGGCAGAGGAGGGGAACTGGAGGCGTGCTCAGCCAATCAGGGGAGACAACGTAAGCTGGAAGACGGTACCATGGTGGGGGAGCCAACAGGTGCATATATCGTTCGACGCGCCGTGAAACGGGACTATCTGTGAAATACTTGCGGAGTATGGTTATACGCGGGGGACGCTCTGATGTTCCGTGGAAAGAACTATCTGTGTAGAACTTGCAGAGTACGGTCGCAAGTGCGTGTCACTCCGATGTTCAGTGGAGTTAGTGACGAACTTTTGTAAAACTTGGTTGTACGAGTGTTTGGGTCCGAGGTACGGACCATAGAATTATCTAATCTACCAGAATATCATCAAATTCCGACGGAGATGACGACGTCCAGGAGACTGTGGGAAGCACACAGCATCAGCAAGTACGAGGGAAATGCCTTGGCAATTTCCAATGGTAAGCGCAAATGACGCAGAAATACGCAATCTCTCATTTTTCTTTGTTTTATATTTCATAATTCAGTAACTTCATAGCTTGGAAATAAGAGTAAAATCAATTTATCAGACTCCGTTTTCACGTAATTTTCTATCGGTAATATTCAAATCACAACGCTCCAATTTAAATTTTGTACTTATTATTATTATTAATTTTGCTATACTTGTTTTATATAATAAATTCATTTCTTTTACAATGCAATCTTTGCTTTCAGTAGGTAGCATTAGATATAGACCAATTCCTTCTCCTGATACAATTGTTTGTTGGGTTAATGATCAAATCATACCACGATCTGAGTGAATAGATTCTTGACGGTGTTCTACCAGAGCTAGACGTTGTTAAATACAAATTTAGATTTCAGCATTGCGTTGAAGTCTTGGCGCCCATTAAAACAACATAGCTTAGGCAAAGGTAAACAATTACATTTTCTCCCAACAGTGTGGGCTAGCGAAACTGTTACATTTGTACGCTCAACGTGGAGCAAAGTAAATACCGTTTCACTTGTCATCCCAGCCTAAGCGAAGAACATTACAATATATTAAGCTCTTTCAAAACTTGTGAAGATAGCTCATCAGATTTGTTTTCAGTGATATTTACATCTTTAGTAAGTTCATTCAAAATTACTAATTTGTCTGTAACATTATTTTCAACTCGGATCTTTGTACAAGGTTTCTGGTTTAAGGATCCGAGTTTCCTAGCACGTTTCCCTGCAAAGGCCAGGTAAGAGGTATAGCTTTTCTCAATTTTGAGACATCGCTAATCTCCCTCCTGATAATGCAAGCAATTTCCCTTCCTAGTGCTTCTTTCCCTTTGTGGTTCAGGTGCAAGCCATGCTTAGTAAACATTTCTCTGCTAAATTTCGAAATATCAATTTTTTAAATGTTTACATAAGCTATGAATTTGAGCATTAGTTTCACTTACAGCCATATTAACACAAGATTCCTTCATAAGATCATGTCTATAAGGTACATTAACAACAATTACTCGTGAATTATTCATTATTGAGAGCTTACCTTTTAAACTCCTGACTAATTTGTTACCTTCATTAGCAGCAACATCGTTTGTCCCTGTCACAATTACTACATAATTGTCCTTTTCCATTAGAGGATTGCAATTGGCAAGAACATCCACAGTTTTTGCACCAGGTTTTACTGATCCACACACTTGTATACAAGGATTATTGAGATTAGTCTTGATTTCTTCTGCCAAGCCCCTACCCTGGCTGTCTGCATACACGTTGACTGCTTGCCGTGAGGAAGTTGAATTATTAGTTTTCTTCTGTGGGCTCCTAGCACTGTGTTTGTATTTACTATTGGATGATTCCGGTGAAAACGTGTCATTTGAAACATGTTCAAGCACTTGAAATTTATTAGAGCACTTCACTGTTGCACTTGTGTGTTTCACAACATACTCGTTTCGTCCCATTTGATTTGCATTAGGCCTAAAATTGCGACCTGTAACCTTTGTCCAATTCTGTATTTCTTTCTTGTCTTCTTCTAACGCTGCAATTCTTTCTTTTAAAGATTCATTTTCAGCTCTCAAGGCCATTAAGTCTTCTTGAAGTACACCTAAAATTTTAACTACGGATTCATAATTGTTTTGTTGTTGTTGTTGTTGTTTAGTCTCCATGCTATTGCCGCGTTGTTTACATGCAACGCAGATCCACTCACTTTCATGTTCGTTAAAATTGGACTTGATATTGATATTTCCACAGCGAAAATGGTACCATTCATCACAAATTGTACATAAAAAACCGTTTTTCACTACTCTATTACATTTAACACACTTTTCGTCACTGATTTTGAGATTTATCGGAGATAACTCAGACTCGGTACTAACAGCCGCCGCCATGTTGCAATTACCCAGATGTACAAGCAGTGTCCATACAATATTTTTTATTTAAAATACATGTACACTATTTACACATAATACATTTTTATATATAGTCTATTCTTTTTTGTTATAAATTGTACTTGACGCGTTTTAATTTCCCTGACGTGAACTTTATCCTTGCTAATATGTAACCGAGTTGGTCTAGCTGTCGTGCTTGTGCTTGAGATAAACAGACTTGCCACGCTACCTGTTGAGCAAGAGTAGAAACTCGTTTGTCGCTGCGGGATGCTGCCATCTGACGGAGAATATTAGTACTACTCCTATTGGATTTGCCGCTTGGAGCGCTGTACTCTCTATCTACGATTTCCTCCGATGGCTACCGAAGTCAACAGTGTCTGTTACCTTGGATTAGAGATGGGACTATCGACTACTTTTAACCATCGACTGACTAGACATTTTTTGGTAGAAACTATCGACTAGATAGTCGACTACTTTCAGTCGAATGGTTACCTGAATTCGCATTGCTCCTAAGCGTGTTGTTCCATGTATTCGACTGAAAGTAGTCGCTTCTAGGCAGCGTACAAAGCACGGCAAGCCATTGCCCGCTGAGTTGAGGCGTACCAACAGATGAAAATCAAACTTCTCCTTAACCCACCTATTTTAGAAGACGTTAGTTTGGACTACTCGACGCTCGGCAACATGCAATTGGTCAAAGTTATTTATTTATTTATTTATTTATTTATTTATTTATTTATTTATTTATTTATTTATTTATTTATTTATTTATTTATTTATTTATTTATTTATTTATTTATTTATTTATTTATTTATTTATTTATTTATTTATTTATTTATTTATTTATTTATTTATTTATTTATTTATTTATTTATTTATTTATTTATTTATTTATTTATTTATTTATTTATTTATTTATTTTTACTGTGCTTCGAAATTGTGGTTTACGTCGTGTAGAGTGCAGCCATTATTTGCAATGTTGCACATTTCATTTAATGCAAAATGTGTGAGTAAATGTTCCCCGATACCGGTATTGATACAGGGCACATTACCTGTATGTACTGTGGATAAGTGAAGTAATAGACCAATACTTAATTAACCTAAGAGTAAATTAAATCACTATTACTGAGAGGGAGTTCTTAAGTACCGGGAACAATTCCATAGCCAACATTGCAATAATCACACTTCATATTTTAATGCCAAAAAATAGTAAATGTAAAATATGTCCATAGAGTCATAAACAAGTTAGGCTACGTGTTCACTAATTTAATCCTCTCTGAAGTACTAAGAACGTAGAGCTGAAATACGACTTGAACAAGAAAATTACGGCCTACAGTAAATACACACGAAAATAGAACACTTTAGAACAGCAACGAGGGCGAACTTTCAGTGGAGATGTTGGCAACAATGTAAATACTAAGTTTTTTTAATGCGCCCGCTATCCATGTGCTGAAACAATTGACGACCAGAACGTAAACCTATCCGAGCGCGTTCTACATGTTAAAAGTTAAAACACAATTGGGATATGTCGTTTCCAAACGACTTGTTTATGTTACGGTGAGTAGTCGTTGAATTCATTCGACTGTTTTTTAAAAGCAGTCAAACAAGTCGATGGATTTAACATTTTTCAGTCGACTGGTGCGGTGCTGCCCATCTCCAAGCAATTTACGACCAGAATCAATTTGTGCGTACGGTCAAGCTGTCCTCACAGTACCCGCTGCAATAGATGTAGAGATTCACATCACCACTCTATCTTATGATGGATGTCAGTACATAAAATCAGCCATATGGCAACGGCAGTTTAACCACAGACAACGCTACAACTCTTCCATCCCTGCCCTCATGTCTTATCCACTAACCCCTTCCCCCCTCCCACACAGCACGCCACTGCTCTGACACAGTTGTTAGGCCTGCTACAACAACTCTCAGCCATAACCCTGTAAACTACAGCTAAACCAAACCCAGAACCCCTTAATACACTTCATTTGCAGAGCAATAAAATCCATAAAACAACTCCGCAACAAGCTTCACAAAAACCTAAATTATGAACGAAAAGACTACTCCACAAACACCAAAATCAGTAAACCTCCCTCATTTCAGCCACACTACACCTTAAACAGACATAGAAGGCATAGTCATGACCCCTTCATGGAGTAGGCTATTGTCTAAACACGATCATGTCTCCTTCAACTTTACTGAAGACTTCATTAAATTCTATTGAAAAAATCATAAACTCATTCCACAAATCTTAAAATCAGTATACATCCCTCATTTCAGTTACTCTATTCACTAAACAAACATAGAAGGCGTAGCCATGACCCCTTCATGGAGTAGGCTATTGTCTAAATCTGACCTCGCATACTACAACCTTACTCTAATTCAAAATTACGGCAAAAAGATCCATCAGACTGGGAGGCAAAGGTATTTACAGGCTTGCCTGGGATGATGTGCCACAAAACCGGTATCTGGAGTTCAAACATAACCTAAATATGGAATGACAATATTGAATCGTCCAATAACTTGGACAATTGGATTTAGGCTATTTCATTGAAAGAATCAACGAACTGTATAAAACTATAGGCACCTAAAGGTATACTTAAACTTATTAATTAAAGCTCTACTATAAACATACAGCCCAATAAATTGTAGAATGAAGTTATCCTGAAGAAGTCGTTTGATTAGAACGACTACTTAAATTCGAATGATTCCATTCGCTTGGAATTAGTCGTTTGCCAACGACTTGTTTCATTCGAATGATTTCCAACGATTGCTTTGGGATCAGTCGTTTACAACGACTACTTTTATTCGAATGATTCCATTCGCTTGGAAGTAGTCGTTTGCCAACGACTTGTTTCATTCGAATGATTTCCAACGATAGCTTTGGGATCAGTCGTTTGCAAACGACTTGTTTATGATACGGTGAGTAGTCGTTGAATTCATTCGACTGTTTTTTTAAAGCAGTCGAATAAGTCGATTGTTTTAACTATCGAATAATTCGACTGTTTTTAGTCGACTGCTGCCCATCTCTACCTTGGATACAGCGATAATAAGAAAAGTGATTCTCTATTGGAATCCTTACAAGCAAGATGCAAAATTTATAACTCCGATATTAAACCGGGCTGGTTAGCCCTGAAGGCTAACATAGCCTCTATTCTGGAATATGTTCATATCCAACTTGATTAGGAAGTACTTCCGACATCTCCCTGAAGATATTTTGACTTATTTGGTGTAATAATATGTGTGGCTTCTCAACCAGTATGTTTTAGAAAAGGTTTGTAAATATTGTGAGATATTTTGGTAGCTGTTTTATTTCTATCGATATGTTTTATTATCTTGGACGTATTGTAATTTCTTAACTTTGTGTTATTTTATGTTGGCGGACTGTTGTTCACTCTCGTGTTTTGGTCTAGCCTCGTGGTCGGAGTAACGGTAAAGTATCTGTAGATATATTTGAAATAGTTTCCAATTATCTAATATATTCTATGTACCTTTTGGGGGAATGTGGTTATTTATATTTCTTGTCTGAGCTACAAGCCATGTAGATTTCAGTCTTCATCTTGGTCTAGAGCAAGGACTTTCTTAACCTAAATACCTTTATATAAATTTTATTTATCTCCTTGCATCTTCTTAGAATGCCTCTTATAGGCGCTGTAACCTGTGTCGAAGTTTATGGCACTTATTTTATTCTGTGTAATGGGTTGCCTGGTGACAACCTAAGCTATTGTTATCGTTTCTTCCTTGCAGTAAAAAACAATAGTTTTTTTGTTTTCGTGTCGATAAAAAGGAGACATGTTTGAGGATTTGATTGCGATGACACGTACCTTGAATTCGCTCCTGTTAATAAAACTAACTTAATTGATTGCATTGAGTTGAGACCGTATTTGAACTTAAACTAGTTTCGATTCATACCTTGAGTATCCTTTAAAGGTAATTTATCTGTTTATTTAACGTTGGATATTTTTGTTGGTCTTTGACTTTTCATTTGCTCATTTAATATAATTAATTCAACCCTTTTCCTCCTCAATCGGTGGGATTCCTTGCTTATATTCAATTAGCTGTTTATACCAAGAACTAATTTCTTATATATTTTATTCCTTTCTTTAAATGCATGTAATATTATTAATTGTCAATTATATATATATATATATATCAAAAGTGACCTCTGCGTTCTTGTATCATAGTTCGTTATTCTCTTATGTTCATACTATTTGGGTAGTTTATTGGCTGAGGAATAACCCACCCACCTAGGGAAGATGATTAAAAAAAGGGAAGTAGGTTTTGGATTGGAAAAAAAAGATAGAAAATAGGAGGAGAGTCCCACAAAATTAATAAGTTTAGCTTTAAATACCTTTAGATGCAGTTGCCACTGAAAATTAACTCTTTGATACCTAAAGTAGGTACGAGCTTGGTCGAAGCTAACGGGAACCGCAGCCGGGACTTGGGCGATTTGCAAGAGAGAGGCTTTAGTGTATTTCCTCCCAAGCATGTATGAAACTACTATAGGGAAGGGTGATGGTCTGGCAAGACTGATAGTAACAAATTTACTGTATGTCTTCTCAAAGAAATTAGGTTTTACAAAATAATTCGAAGAATGCCAATGATTTAACTCAGGTTTGGTATTTTCAATTTCCAAAATTATGGAGTTCCTGTAAGGGCGACCAAGTGTCTCTAAGAAGGAAAATGATAAAAGATTATGCCTTATGGAGTAATCTTGGTAAATGAACCAATGGTTGCATTGGAAAATGGCTAAGCTTTTACTCAGGGAGGAGCCGGCTAAAAGTTTAGACAAAAAGAAACACTTATCTTTTAGAAAACTGACCATAAGTTTTCGGAGAGGGTCTCCACAAGCAGGTAGCTGGCTTAGCGAGCTTTACTTGCCTTACTGGCCAATTAGAATTAGCTATTAAAGCTAAAAAGAACTTTAGTGAGGTGAAAATTAAGAGTTCTTGCTCAAATGCAACAAATGGTGAAAGCCCTATTAATGATTTTAATGTCATTGAGTGAGGAGAGTCAAGGAAGACAGGATTTTGCCTAAACTTTGTATTCGTAAATGAAAAAGCGAAAGGAAACGCTTCATTTATTTTACAATTCAAAGAAGTTTGAGGAAATTAACAATTATGTAATATAATTTTGACAAACATAGTTCATTTGAACTTTTTAACAAATGGGGTCGCAGACCTCTCAACATTAAACGTTTGCTCCAGGCAATTGACAATTTACAAGGTTTCAAACCTTACATGTTTCTAAAATCTTTATAAGATTTAAACAAATAAACAATGAAGCAATTAAAGTTTGAACGTGAATTGGAGTACAAAGAGTGTACCTTAAGAAATTCTTGAGAGAATGTTCTAGAGAAAGTGACAACTTCGAACATAACAATAATAAAAACATGAAAAATAAGATAGAAGTTCCTAAAACTTCTTATATTTATACAGAATTAATGTTGGTTATTATGCAAATAAGGGCAGGTCACTTACTGTGAAACCTGAAGAAAGTTAAAAGGAAGGTTCTAGACTTCCCAAGTTTGAGCAGGAATCACTAGCCAAATGGGACAGTTTCCATTTCGTGAAACCTGAACATGACTCGCTCAAGAGTTTAAAGAATTGTTTTCCCTGATTATAGGAAAGGAACAATGTGAATTTGAAACTTGTATCACACAAGCAATAATGCAGAATTTAATTAATGTTAAACTAGCAAAGTTGGAAGGGCACTTCGTGAGTGACACCTTATAGAAAAGTTACAATTTTATTAATATTGGTTGTTAGTAGAAGGTTGAGGAAAGCTCATTGGGATATAGGATCAATGTTCATGGCCGTATTTAATGTAAACGGACGATCGCGACGCGGTAGAAACTTGGAGCAAGCACTGGTTATCACTGTAGTCTATAAAATTGGATGCAAAGTTCACTATAGAAACACTAAAGTTTATGAGAAAGAAAGTTATTGCAATTATGGAAATAACTGATTGCACTATATAGGTGAGAGTCTATTTCTTGAAAAAGTTGTGATTTACAATTAAATGTACCATAAAACATTCCAGTGGTTCCAGCGGTGGAAGAAAGTTAGCTATTGCAACAATTTGTAAGGAAGATTCATCATTTTAAATATTATTGTCACAGGTGAGTGAAAAATACCTGACGGCAAGACTCGCAGATAGAGTACAAGATCTCGAAAGTTCCAGAACGACCTTAGTAGAAAAATGGGATTGAGAAAATCCAACGGAGGAACTAGCTTGATGAATTATAGACAGCGGGTATTAGGTAATATCCCACGTAGTGAGAGGATTTCTCATTTGAATAGCTTAAGAAAAGCTCTTTTTTAGTAACGTTGGCTTATACAAGCGAAAGCTCAACATGGCAAATCCCACGAAGAATAATTTTTGCCCCAAAATAAATAATTTCACACTGTCTATAAAAAATATCATTAAAAGCACGTGGAAGTTAAAACCATGAAGATGAGGTTAAAACTTTTAAAATGGTACTTATCTTGATTTCATGTTGAAGGCGAAGTTTCCCTGGATGACAACTACCTTGCCAACATGGCGTAGAAGAGTGTGTGCCTCTTGGTTTGAGGAGACTAGCTCGAGAGGAGCTTTAACTGACCGAGTCAACTGCCGACTGAGAAGTGAGACCAGCTCAACGGAGCACGGAGGATCCAAGGAAGGGGAAAAGAGGGGGGGGGTAGGAGACAAAAGGAGAACATATAAGCATTGCCAATGTTACAACAAAAAAATGATCTTCTCTTGCTGAGCTGGTCTTCAAAGAGTTGATAACAGGCGATACTAGCGCAGCATGGTGAGTGAAACAGTAGACGTAGTCCTCTTGCTCAAGGAAAAAATAGCTGGCGATGGTAACAAGATCTGGTGGCCAGATGGATATGTAAGTCCTCTCGCACAAGGAGGAATTGAGTAGCTTCAGAGATTCGCTGCTAGATGACGCTAGGTGGGTCATAGAAGTTATATATCTAGAACAGACTTATGAAGACATAAGAGATTTTCCCATCAAGGAGAAAACAGATGATCACTGTTGGTGTTTGACAAAGAGGAAGGAAGAAATGAACATGCAAAGAGCAATAGACTTTATACTCTCGTACCGTGTATTCAAAGAATACACCATACTGGGGAAAACACCAACAGAGAACAAATAAGCAGTTACACATTTAATGGCAGCGGTGCCATTAGTGGTCAAGATTTTGGCCACCCTGACTCTCCCATCTCTCCCAGGATAAAACTCGGTCACTCTACCAGAAATCCATACTAAGGGGGTGAAACATCCCTAACTAAGACCAAGTCCCCCACCTTAATGTCAGGACTGGAAAGAAACCACTTCTGTCTCCGTTGCAAGGAAGTTAAATATTCCAGGTTCCACCTCTTCCAAAAGGAATTACGGAGGGCTTCAAGTTTACGCCAAACAATAGGTAGATTAAAATCCCTGTAAGAATTGGGAAGAGGAGGAGGAGCAGAAAGAGAAGTGCCGATAAGGAAATGACCAGGTGTAAGCGGAAGCAGGTCATCAGGGTCATTGGAAAGCGGAGTTAAAGGACGAGAATTAACAACACCTTCAATCAAAACAGAAAGTGAATTGAATTCTTCGTAAGTCAGAATTCGATTACCTAAGACTTTTCTTAAATGACGTTTAGTGAGCTTTACGCAAGATTCCCACCTACCACCGTGATGAGGAGCGTAAGGAGGTATAAAGCGCCATTTGATACCCTTTGAGTAGGAAAAATTAGAGATTTGTTCCATGGCAGGAGAGGAAGTGAGAGCTTTTTTCCACAGGGAAGCTGCGCCCTGAAAGGTGGAAGCGTTATCAGAGAACATCTCTGAAGGAACACCACGCCTAGCGGTGAAGCGAGAGACAGCTGATAAAAAATAAGAAGTAGAAGCATTCGTTACTAGTTCCAAGTGGATTGCGCCGGTAACCATGCAAACAAAGAGAAAAACATAAAGCTTACCAAACAATTTGCGTTTAGCTTCAGGAGAGTTTCGTTGATATTGGAACGGACCCATATAGTCCACGCCAGTTAAAGCAAATGGGCCTATAGGAGAAGAGCGAAAAGAGGGCAGATCGCTCATTAATTGAGTATTGATTTTAGGTTTCGCTTTGAAACAAGGAATGCACTTGTGAATTACAGAAGAAACTTCATGAATTCCATTTATAATCCAGTACTTTTCCCTTAAGAGGCAAAGCAGATTGCGTGTACCAACATGAAGATGACGGTAATGAAAGTCACGTATAATTAAGGAAGTTACGTGATGTTTGGAAGGCAAAATAACGGGATGCTTTTTGTCCTCAGAGAGTAAAGATTGCGAGAGTCTTCCACCTACCCTGAGTAACCCATGGTCATCAAGAAACGGGGCTAAAGCACGAAGACGGCTGGATTTGGGAAGATCTCTTTTAGAAGAAAGCAAAGACAATTCAGAAGAAAAGGCTTCTTGCTGTGTCAGTTGTAAAACCTTAATGGTAGCGAGATTCAATTCATGATTGGTAAGGTGTGGTTTAGGGAGAAGAGGTTGGTCAACCACAAGATATTTCCATCTAAGGAGATAGGCGACAATTCGTAGTAATTTATGAAAAGAAGAATAGCAGGACAACAAAGGATGAGAAGCGTTGGAAACAAGACACGAAGCAATGGATAGAGGTACTTTAGCGTCAGGCAAGTTGAAATTTGTAGCTGGAGGTTTAGAAGGCCATGAAGAAGAGTCTTCGATTAGCCACGAGGGCCCATGCCAGTACAATTGGGAAGCTGCCAATTGAGAGGGTAAACAACCACGAGAGATAATATCGGCTGGATTATCCGCACTGAGAACATGCCTCCATTGACATCCAGAAGAAAGAGTTTGAATTTTGGAAACCCTGTTTGCAACGAAAGTTTGCCAGTGAGAGGGGTTCTTGGCGATCCAAGAAAGGGCGATCATGGAATCGCTCCAGAGATAGATTTGCGAGAATTCGACTTTTAATACTTCCCGTAATTTCTTGACAAGTTCTGCAGCCATGAGTGCAGCACACAGTTCGAGCCTAGGCAGAGTGTTAGTTTTAAGAGGAGCGACCTTCGATTTGGCACAAACAAGGTTGGAAACTGGAGATCCATAGTGTGAATCGTGATGAACTAAATATGCACAGCAACCATAAGCTTTTTCGGAACTGTCCGCGAACACATGAAGGGAAAAAGATGCATTAGAATGAGAGCTGATTAAATTCCTGGGAATTTCAATAAGGGAAAGATCCAGCAAATTGCTGCGAAACGAGAGCCAACGATTAAGAAAAGAAAGAGGGACAGTGTCATCCCATTCACATTTAAGCGACCACAGCTCTTGCATGAAGAGTTTGGCTATGACGATAACTGGGGCAAGGAATTGAAGTGGATCAAAAATTTTTGCAATTTCAGAGAGAATTTGTCTTTTTGTATTAGGAAGCTCTTCTGCGAGCGAAACTTTATAGATAAGAGTGTCAGTGCTAGTGCACCAGTGAACTCCTAGAGTTTTTATAGATTCGGAGTTTCCACAAATTTCGACAGAAGAAGGATCTACGTCTTCGATGGGAAACTGAGCGAGAAACTCAGGGGAGTTGGAGTTCCACTTATGGAGTGGGAAACCTCCATTCCTTAGTAATGCCTGAAGTTTTAAAGATACAAAAGAAGCTTCCTCCAAAGAGGGGAAGGATTGCAAATAATCGTCAACATAGAATGACGTAGTTAGTGCTTCAGAGGCTTTGGGGTTAAATAAATGACCATCTTGTGAGGCTAGCAAGTGTAGGGATCGGATAGCAAGGAAAGCAGAGGGTTTTAAGCCATAAGTAACCGTTTTCAAGCGAAATACCTTAATGGGCTTACTGATTTCATCACGCCACAAGATTCTTTGAAGATCTCGTTGTTCTGGTTGAATTAACACTTGACGGTACATCTGTTTTATGTCGGCTATGACAGCTATGGGAAATAATCGAAAGTTTAGGAGTATAGCAGATAGATCTGATTGAATAGCAGGACCAGAATAAAGAGTGTCATTAAGGCTGTTGCCATTAACGTCGGGTGATGAACCATTGAAAACAACTCGAATTTTATCTTTTACAAGAGGGTTTTTCCACACGGGATGATGATTTAAATAAACCGTTTCAATTGGGGGGTGTAATTCATCATCAGATTTGTTAACAACTTCCATATGATCTAAGCTTTCATACTCATCCATGAAATCAGTGTACTGTTGTTTAACAAGAGGTTCCTTCTTGAATTTGCTCTCGATAGCGAAGAGAGCTTTTCGAGCTTTAGGCTGAGAGTTGATAAGTTTAGGTGGATTATGTAATCTAGGCATTTGAACGACGAACCGGCCATCAGAAGAACGAGTGGTGGTGTTCAAAAAAAGTTGCTCACAGAATTCATTTTCTGAAGAGGGTACATTAGGAGAATCAACATTTTCAAGCCTCCAGAACTGTTCTAGGTCAGTATTGGAGAAGTAACATTGCGATGCGGGTTGAGGAGAATAATGGGGAAGTTGACCGGTGACGAACCATCCAAAATTAGTGTCTCTGGCGACCACGTTTGAGGATAACTTACGAACCTGTTTACGTAGGCAATTCCAGAAAACATTGGCACTAAAGAGTATGTCAATAGGGTTTTGCATATTGAAAAAAGGATCGGCTAGCCTTAAATGCGAGGGAATGTTTAACCCTGAAATATCCACAGAGTGACTTGGAGTGTCTTCTCCAATGCTATTGAGAATTAGACAATTAAGTTTAAGAAAGTTGTTTCTATGACAAGTATCTCTTATAGTTAGCTTTGAGAATTGTAAAGCTTGCGATTTTGAGCTGTTGATGCCTGACACGTTGATAGAAGTGGGATTTACAGGTAGACCTAGTTTTCTAATCAAGGAATTAGACACAAAATCATGAGTTGCCGCTGAGTCTAGAAGACCGCGTGCACGGACCCAGTTGCCAAAGTTATCCTGAACTTCAATTTGAACAGTAGACAACAATACTTGGGCACTGCGTATGGACTTGGCATTTTGAATATACGATGAAGCATTAGAACTGTTAGCACTATCATTTTTTGGAGAAGTAGATGCTGTCGATGACCTTGCCTGATCATGACGATGTAGCAAAGTATGATGAGCCTTTTCACAATGGTAGCAAAGTCTTGTGGACTTGCAATTAGAAGCAGAATGCGTAGGCGCTAGGCAGTTGAAACAATGTTTGTTTTGAGAGAATAATTTTCGTCTGTCGTCGACTGACATTTCTTTAAAAGATTTGCAGAGGTATAGGGCATGGGGATCTTTACAAAGTATGCACTTTACAGGTTCGTTTAAACTTTTGCGAGGTTCGCTTTGCGTGTTTAAAACAATAGAGCTAGCAACTCGACGTTCACTAGACCTAGTTGGGTAACCAGTGGAGTTTGATTTAAATTTAGATGAGCTGGACCCGGGTTTTTGAGTATTAGATGCTAAGCGTTCGCTTTTAGGTTTGATAGACATTAATTCAAATTTAGAACTGGGAGAAGAGGGTTCACTTTGATTAGCTAGAGCAGTTAAAAGTTGGCATCTAGCGTTTATGAAAGTAACTAAATGCTCGTAAGTGTAGTCGTCTTCTTTAGAAAGTTCAATTTCCCATGCTTTGAGGGTAGCAGCATCGATTTTAGAGACTACTAAATGTATTAGGAAAGTATCCCAATGTTCAGTCGGTTGATCTAATTGGGACTAAGCTTTAACGTGGAGTTGGGTAGTGTCAACTAAAGTACGCAAAATAGTGACGTCATTGTGCTGTGACGCAGGTAGGTTAAATCGAGCCTTCATATGGCGTTGAATACGTAAACGTAAATTTCCATATCTTTCCTTTAATAAGTTAAAGGCAATGGGGTAATTTTCGGCACGCAGAGGAAGTGCTTCGACCAACTGCAAAGCTTGACCTCGGAGGATAGATCTCAAGTAATGAAACTTGTAAATGACTTGAATGTCTTCATTGTCATGAACAAGGGAGCAAAATAATTCATAGAAAGAATCCCAAGTGGATTCATCTCCAGAGAAATGGGGTAAATCAATTTTAGGTAAAGTTGGTTTGGGCTTGTGAGTACCCTCACGGAAAGAAGTTTGTGGTTCGTGAAGGGAACCAAGAACAGAAGCGTCCTTTTTCTGCTCCTCTTCGAGTTGGCGTATTATTTTGAAAGCCGAACCTATGCCTTCGTAATATAGGTTTTCTACTTCGACACGATCTTCTGTTTGATTGAGCATGCAAGTTTCTATTTCAGTTTGAATTTTACAGTAGTTTTCATAAGAACGTTCAAAATCCTTTACACGATGTTTCAACAAGTCTAATTGCGCTTCTGAGGGATCTAATTCTTTTATGTACCTTCTGAATCGGGTAATTTGCCCTTTATAGGATGCTCGTTTAGAAGTAAGTTTTTCATCCTTATCCTTATCAGTGGGAGCCATATTAAAGAAGGTAGATGAAAATGTAACTCACGAAACTGTGGAACCTTGGAAATGCTGTCAAGCTGGCAGCAGCGAATGAGTAGAAAGAACGGGACACACCAAAGGAGACAGGAGCGGCCTCTTTCCCGTTCACAGGCTTTGCATGATGTAATTATAGCTGAAAAATTCAAAGCAGATATTAGTAATATGCAAAGTATTGTCAAATGACACTTTTTTTTAAGAAAAAAGAAAAAATGGGCTCTCCCGGGTTTCTGGTACCAAACTTTGGGTAGTTTATTGGCTGAGGAATAACCCACCCATCAAGGGAAGATGATTAAAAAAAGGAAGTAGGTTTTGGATTGGAAAAAAAGGATAGAAAATAGGAGGAGGGTCCCACAAAATTAATAAGTTTAGCTTTAAATACCTTTAGATGCAGTTGCCACTGAAAATTAACTCTTTGATACCTAAAGTAGGTACGAGCTTGGTCGAAGCTAACGGGAACCGCAGCCGGGACTTGGGCGATTTGCAAGAGAGAGGCTTTAGTGTATTTCCTCCCAAGCATGTATGAAACTACTATAGGGAAGGGTGATGGTCTGGCAAGACTGATAGTAACAAATTTACTGTATGTCTTCTCTAAGAAATTAGGTTTTACAAAATAATTCGAAGAATGCCAATGATTTAACTCAGGTTTGGTATTTTCAATTTCCAAAATTATGGAGTTCCTGTAAGGGCGACCAAGTGTCTCTAAGAAGGAAAATGATAAAAGATTGTGCCTTATGGAGTAATCTTGGTAAATGAACCAATGGTTGCATTGGAAAATGGCTAAGCTTTTACTCAGCGAGGAGCCGGCTAAAAGTTTAGACAAAAAGAAACACTTATCTTTAGAAAACTGACCATAAGTTTTCGGAGAGGGTCTCCACAAGCAGGTAGCTGGCTTAGCGAGCTTTACTTGCCTTACTGGCCAATTAGAATTAGCTATTAAAGCTAAAAAGAACTTTAGTGAGGTGAAAATTAAGAGTTCTTGCTCAAATGCAACAAATGGTGAAAGCCCTATTAATGATTTTAATGTCATTGAGTGAGGAGAGTCAAGGAAGACAGGATTTTGCCTAAACTTTGTATTCGTAAATGAAAAAGCGAAAGGAAACGCTTCATTTATTTTACAATTCAAAGAAGTTTGAGGAAATTAACAATTATGTAATATAATTTTGACAAACATAGTTCATTTGAACTCTTTAACAAATGGGGTCGCAGACCTCTCAACATTAAACGTTTGCTCCAGGCAATTGACAATTTACAAGGTTTCAAACCTTACATGTTTCTAAAATCTTTATAAGATTTAAACAAATAAACAATGAAGCAATTAAAGTTTGAACGTGAATTGGAGTACAAAGAGTGTACCTTAAGAAATTCTTGAGAGAATGTTCTAGAGAAAGTGACAACTTCGAACATAACAATAATAAAAACATGAAAAATAAGATAGAAGTTCCTAAAACTTCTTATATTTATACAGAATTAATGTTGGTTATTATGCAAATAAGGGCAGGTCACTTACTGTGAAACCTGAAGAAAGTTAAAAGGAAGGTTCTAGACTTCCCAAGTTTGAGCAGGAATCACTAGCCAAATGGGACAGTTTCCATTTCGTGAAACCTGAACATGACTCGCTCAAGAGTTTAAAGAATTGTTTTCCCTGATTATAGGAAAGGAACAATGTGAATTTGAAACTTGTATCACACAAGCAATAATGCAGAATTTAATTAATGTTAAACTAGCAAAGTTGGAAGGGCACTTCGTGAGTGACACCTTATAGAAAAGTTACAATTTTATTAATATTGGTTGTTAGTAGAAGGTTGAGGAAAGCTCATTGGGATATAGGATCAATGTTCATGGCCGTATTTAATGTAAACGGACGATCGCGACGCGGTAGAAACTTGGAGCAAGCACTGGTTATCACTGTAGTCTATAAAATTGGATGCAAAGTTCACTATAGAAACACTAAAGTTTATGAGAAAGAAAGTTATTGCAATTATGGAAATAACTGATTGCACTATATAGGTGAGAGTCTATTTCTTGAAAAAGTTGTGATTTACAATTAAATGTACCATAAAACATTCCAGTGGTTCCAGCGGTGGAAGAAAGTTAGCTATTGCAACAATTTGTAAGGAAGATTCATCATTTTAAATATTATTGTCACAGGTGAGTGAAAAATACCTGACGGCAAGACTCGGAGATAGAGTACAAGATCTCGAAATTTCCAGAACGACCTTAGTAGAAAAATGGGATTGAGAAAATCCAACGGAGGAACTAGCTTGATGAATTATAGACAGCGGGTATTAGGTAATATCCCACGTAGTGAGAGGATTTCTCATTTGAATAGCTTAAGAAAAGCTCTTTTTAGTAAGGTTGGCTTATACAAGCGAAAGCTCAACATGGCAAATCCCACGAAGAATGATTTTTGCCCCAAAATAAATAATTTCACACTGTCTATAAAAATATCATTAAAAGCACGTGGAAGTTAAAACCATGAAGATGAGGTTAAAACTTTTAAAATGGTACTTATCTTGATTTCATGTTGAAGGCGAAGTTTCCCTGGATGACAACTACCTTGCCAACATGGCGTAGAAGAGTGTGTGCCTCTTGGTTTGAGGAGACTAGCTCGAGAGGAGCTTTAACTGACCGAGTCAACTGCCGACTGAGAAGTGAGACCAGCTCAACGGAGCACGGAGGGTCCAAGGAAGGGGAAAAGAGTGGGGGGTAGGAGACAAAAGGAGAACATATAAGCATTGCCAATGTTACAACAAAAAAATGATCTTCTCTTGCTGAGCTGGTCTTCAAAGAGTTGATAACAGGCGATACTAGCGCAGCATGGTGAGTGAAACAGTAGACGTAGTCCTCTTGCTCAAGGAAAAAATAGCTGGCGATGGTAACAAGATCTGGTGGCCAGATGGATATGTAAGTCCTCTCGCACCAGGAGGAATTGAGTAGCTTCAGAGATTCGCTGCTAGATGACGCTAGGTGGGTCATAGAAGTTATATATCTAGAACAGACTTATGAAGACATAAGAGATTTGCCCATCAAGGAGAAAACAGATGATCACTGTTGGTGTTTGACAAAGAGGAAGGAAGAAATGAACATGCAAAGAGCAATAGACTTTATACTCTCGTACCGTGTATTCAAAGAATACACCACTATTTAACTGCCTGGGTAAATGGTTTCGTTCAACACCTTCTACTTTCGTCTCTGGTATTTTGGGGTTTTTCTTATTATTTTGGTAAATTAGTTATATGATATATAGATATGTTGTGGAATCTATTCCAACAGGTACTTCAAGAGGAAGTAATGCCCAAGGAATGGCGGGAGAGTACCATAATTCCCATTTATAAGGAGAAAGGTGACATTCAGGATTGTGCAAATTACAGACGAATAAAACTCATGTCACACACAATGAAGATCTGGGAGAAAGTTATTGAAAGTAGGCTTCGGGTGGAGACGACAATAGGAGATGAACAGTTTGGATTTATGCAGGGAAAGGGAACAACAGATGATATTTTTGCACTGAGGCAGGTCATGGAAAAGCACAGGGAGAAGAGAAAAGAACTACATATGGTGTTCATAGACCTAGAGAAAGCGTATGATCGAGTGCCCCGTCAAGAGGTATGGAGATGCATGAGATGCAAGGGAGTACCGGAGAAGTATGTGCGCATTGTTCAGGATATGTACCGTGGAGCAAGGACACGAATTAGAAGCAGTGTAGGATTGTCAGATACTATACCGGTTCAAGTAGGTCTTCACCAAGGATCTGCACTAAGCCCCTATATTTTTGATCTAATAATGGATGACTTCTCTGAAAACGTAAGAGAACCAACTCCTTGGTGTATGCTATTTGCAGATGATATTGTCTTATGTAGCACACACAGGGAAGAGCTTGAATATAAACTGGAATGCTGGAGAAGAGCCATAGAGGACAGAGGCCTTAAAATCAGTAGGAATAAGACCGAATACCTGTGCCTTGGAGGAACTGGAAATGGAACTATTCAGATGGATGGTAGCCAGCTACAGGCAAGGGACAGTTTCAAGTATCTGGGATCCACTGTATCTAACGATGGCAATCTAGATCTGGAAATTACTCACCGAATTCAGGCTGCCTGGTTAAACTGGAAAAGGTTATCTGGTATTCTCTGTGACAGGAGACTGAATATCCAAGTAAAGGGTAAAGCCTATAAATGTGCAGTGAGACCTGCAATGCTATACGGAGCAGAAACTTGGCCAACAGTGCAGTCACAGTGCAAGCGACTGGAAGTAGCTGAAATGAAGATGCTAGGATGGATGTGTGGTGTTACAAGGAACGATCACATCAAAAACACCTTCATACGAGGCAGCGTAAAAGTGACTGAAATATCAAAAAAAGTGCAAGAAAGACGCTTGCCCTGTTATGGCCACATTAAGCGCAGGGATGAGAGTTATGTAGGAAGGCGAGTGTTTGGTCTGGAGGTGGAAGGCAAAAGGGAAAGAGGCAGGCCTAGAAGAAGATCGATGGACTGTGTGCATGATGATCTCCGGGAGAAGCAGTTAACAGAAAACACTATTTGAGACCGAGGAAAATGGAAACGACTTGTCAGAAACGTCGACCCCGCATGAACGGGAAAAGGCGAAGAATAATAATAATAATAAGAAGAAGAAGAAGTTGAATGGAGTTGAGAGACAATCATTAACCTTAGAGTACTTTGGATTCTTGGAATTTTAGTGTGTTGTTGTTGCTTACAAACATGGCGGTAAGCATTATGCCACCATAAAAAAGGGTTGAGATACTTTCCAAGACCAAGAGAAAAATCCTCTAAATACATTGACAAAAATAACTTGTCAAATAAGCCATTACAAATAAGGTATTAACGTAAACCACCAAAAATAAGCCAACAACATATGTCACCACTATAAGCCACCACCATAAGCCACCATAAGCCACCATCATAAGCCACCATCATAAGCCACCACCATAAGCCACCATCATAAGCCACCACCATAAACCACCAACATAAGCCACCAACATAATCCTTCATCATAAGCCGATTGTAAAATGTTAAACACTTGCATACTATTACATTTTAGGTAATGCAACATTCCCATACAATTGTGCCATGTAACTTTTTGTTACATTATTTAAACAAGATATATTTGTATTAAACGGTAAAGCAAACCCGCTGTGTGTATTGTTATTGGATATGAGCAAATGTGTTCATTATTGGAATGCATACTAGTAGTTGAGTGGGTTGTCATATCGACCGGTAGGTAGCTTGCTGGTAGTTGAGTAATTTTTGATATCGACCGCTAGATAGAATGCTGATCGTTCAGTAATGATATGGAGCGCTAGGTACTATGCTGTCGTTCAGGTAGTTCTCATTGTCACCGCTAGATAGCGGAAACATACTTTGCGTGTCGTATGTGGCTATTTGACAAAGTTTTATTGCGTGAAAAACGTGTTCGTATAAGCTGTGTATATAAATTTAATATACAAATAACCATTAGGTGTTTAGAACTAACATGTATATCCTTGTATAGGGAATATAGGGGTCCCTAGCAAGAGAGAGTGTCTAACACATGAGTGTACAGCCTTTTGATATGCAGTAAGTACCTGATAACCTTCAGTAGGGTGCAAGAATATTTTCAGTTGACTACTACATTTAACAGTGATCACATTGTGAAAGATCGTCTTACACACTAGGCTCTAGCCGTGTACTACGTGGTAAGTAGCTGTTGGTCTTGGTTAGGTTATATAAGAGGTCTCTTAGCAGGAATGCAATCAGTTGATTACTACCTTTTGCAGTGTTCACATCGTGAAAGACCGTCTCACTGACCAGGCTACAGCCTTGTGATACGCAGTAAGCAGCTGTTTGCAGAAATCAACATCCATAATGGAAGAAACCATGCCTAGCTATGTGTGTAAAGAGTGTGGAAAGACTTTTCATCGAGACTATCATAGAAAGCGTCATGAAGTATCGTGTGGTGAGTTTCATGAGTGCAAAACTTGTGGTAGTAAATTCAACAATGTCTACAACGGACGTCGTCATAAAGAAAGTTGTAATGTTGTGTCAGCAGCTAAAAGACAAGAAACTGAGCCTACAAAACATTACCTGCTTTCAATGGTTCCTGACAAAAATGGACTTACTGAATATGAAACGTCTTTTCAAGGTCGTCTTAAATCCTTTTTCATACGTTGTGACACGTGTAAGGATTTAAATTCATACCTTAAAGAGTCCAAACAGCAAATAATACAAGCTATGGAGAAAGAACTAGCAATGCACAAGTCGATCAAAGTTAATCTTGTGGCTGAATGTAGATTCATTCATACGTCCACCAACGAAATTACAGATCGGGCTTTTAAAACACGAAATCAGGCCCTATTTTTGGAAACAGACTTAAGTAGTTTCTTGGAAACACAATTTACAAAGTTAACTATTGAAATGGAGGAATCTGAGCTAAAAGGCAGTAATTGGGCTTTGTTAGCAGTGGAAGGAGTACGATAATAAGTACAATCCCTTGCGTGGTAGCACATATATTCCATTACCAGTATCTATACAAGCAAGTAAAGCCTGCATTAATCCTGAAAATTTGAAAGATGAAAAGTGTTTTATGTATGCCATTTTAGCAAAACTGGTTAAAACTAAAGCTGAACGCGTTAGTAAATACAAGGACCTGGACAACAAGTATGATTTTTCTGTAATATCATTTCCTACATTACTAGCTGACATTCCCAAATTTGATAAAGCCAACGATATATCCATTAATGTATTTGGATTGGAACAAGACAACAAATTGTTCCCTCTAAAGGTTGTGGATCAAGAGCTGCAAGACCTTCGCGACCTCCTTCTGCTAAGTTCATCATCCGGTCAGAACCACTACGTCTTTATCAAAGATTTTGATAAACTAGTAAGACATCAGATTACCCGCTATGAACTTAAGATATATACGTGTAAACGGTGTTTTACACAATTTGATAATCGATATGGACAACAAGGAATGGGAAAATTGAAAGAACATAGAGTTTTGTGTGTCCAACATGACATTGCTAGGGTTGAAATGCCTATTAAAACTCAATTGTTGAATTTTTAAACTTGGAAAAAATGCTGAGAATACCTTACGTTATCTATGCTGATTTTGAAAGTATACTTTTACCCTATCAAACATGTCTACCCAATCCTGAAGCAAGTTATACAGTGCCATACCAGAGTCATGTTCCTATGAGCTTTGGTATATACGTTAAACCCTCAACTGCTGTGGAACACATAAAGACAAACCTTCCAAGCCAACCTCTTATTTATCGTGGACCTGACGCTGCAGAAAAGTTTATGGACTGTTTGATTTCAATAGCTAATGAAATCGATCGCCTTTACAGCTTAAATGTTCCAAAGGCTTTAACTGAGGATCAAGAAGCAGAGTTCCAATGTTCTGAAACCTGTTATTTGTGTCAAAAACCATTTACCCAACAGGACTGGAAAGTTCGAGACCACTGCCATATTACAGGGGAATACCATGGAAGTGCTCACAATAACTGTAATTTGAGGTGTAAAACACGTAACCCCGTTCCTGTGTTTCTACATAATATGAGTGGCTACGACGCAAATTTCATTGTAAAGCAATTGGGATGTACTACTGAGAGAGTGGATGTTATCGCGAACTCCAAAGAAAAGTACATTTCATTTACCAAATATGTAGGAAATGTTAAGCTTAGATTTGTGGACACGTCTCGGTTAATGCCGAGTAGTTTGGAAAACTTAGTTTCCAACTTAACATCATACCCTGAAACAGACAAGTACTTTGGAAAAAATGCAATGCTCATGACTCGTAAAGGGGTATTTCGTTATGACTACATTGACTCATGGGAAAAGTTAAGTGAAACGTGTTTACCTCCAAAAGAGGCATTCTTTAACAAATTAAGTCAAGAAGATGTTAGTCAAGAAGACTATGAGCATGCCAAAAATGTCTGGAATCAGTTCAATATTAAAACTCTAGGGGAATATAGTGAACTCTACCTAACATCAGATGTACTCCTTCTTGCAGACAGCTTTGAGACGTTTAGAAACAAAACACTAGAAACACACCGAGTGGATGCTGCACACTTTTTTACTTCACCTGGTTTAAGTTTGGAGGCAATGCTCCTTTACACAAGAATTGAACTGGAATTGCTACAGGATTACGATCAGATTCTTCTAATCGAGTCTGGAATACGTGGAGGCATATGCCAGGTGTCTCATCGGTATGCTGAAGCTAACAATAAATACATGGAAACCTATGATTCTGAGAAACCATCGCAGTTTATTACCTATGATGATGCCAACAACCAATACGTGTGGGCTATGTGCCACTCCCTTCCTTATGGTGGATTTCAGTGAGTTTCTCCAGATACAGTTGATCTAGGAAAACTAAAGGAAGACGATCCTGTGGGATACATTCTAGACGTTGATGTTGATTACCCATCTGACCTTCATGATCTACACAACGATTTACATTTCCTACCAGAGTGTACACAACCTAAGGATTCGTCTCTGAAGAAACTAATTCCTCATCTTGGAAATCGAAGGCGATATGTTGTTCACTACATGGCATTAAAACAGGCTTTAGATCATGGAATAAAATTGATAAAGATTCATCGCGTGTTAAAGTTTAAACAAAGACCTTGGCTAAAGGCATACTTGATTTTAATAACAACCTTCGAAAACAAGCCAAAAATTATTTTGAGAAAAATCTGTACAAATCATTCAACAATGCCATTTTTGGAAAAACAATGGAAAATATCCCTAAAAGAATAGACATACGTCTTGTAACTGACAGCAAAAAGGCAGAAAAGATAATAGCAAAGCCGACATTTATCGACAGAACAATTTATGGCCCTAACCTAGCTGCTTTCCTCATGGCTAAACGTAACATTGTATTCAATAAGCCTATATATATTGGAATGTGTATACTGGATATTTCAAAAACTCTCATGTATTCCCACCACTATGATGTCCTGCTACCCTATTATGGCATGGACAATCTTAAACTCATGTATATGGATACTGACTCGTTCATTTATTTGGTTAACACCCCAGATGTATATAAAGACAAGTTGGATTTCTTAGAACACCTGGACACATCAGATTATCCTACTAATCAAATATGTTACTCTACACCAAACAAGAAAACGTTGGGGGAAATTTTAAGACGAGGCTTGTGGACAAATTATAAAAGCATTTGTTGGACTTAGAGCTAAAATGTATGCTTTTGACATAAATGGTAAAGAAATCAAAAAGATTAAAGGTATTAGCAGAGGTGTTGACAAAAATTGTATAAGCTTTCAAGATTATAAGGATTTTGTCATGAAAAACAATGTAAAAAGAATACCCATGAACATTATCGCTTCTAAACAACATGACATATCATCTATAAGGCTAAACAAAATTGTTTTGTGTCCTGGTGATGATAAAAGAGTGATTGATGCTAATGGTATAGGTACACATGCCGATGGTCATTACTCAATCATTCACCATGCTTAAAGAGTTAAGTTATGAATATCAAAATCTTCTGCCTGCAACTAGCAAATACGAAACTATTTAGTAAATAAAACCATGGCACTACAAAAATAAAAATAAATGGTATTCATAATCAAAAATAAATAAAATAGATAAAATAAAAACAACTGTACAATTTATAACAACAAAAGAATAGACTATATATAAAAATGTATTATGTGTAAATGGTGTACATGTAATTAAAATAAAAAATATTCTATGGACACTGCTTGTACATTTTTAATTACTACCCACCTCTCTCCACTCCTAATGCAAAATGAACATGTAAAACACAAATTGGAAAATCTATGTTTCCGTATTGACAAAATGGAAAAAACATTAAACTGAAATTTTAAAAACTGTTAATGGGAATTTGGTAAATTGACAAATGTGTAAACAACAAAATGCAAAATCCATGTTTCCATATTATGAAATTGAAAAACTTAAAACTGACATTAAAAAAACCGAAAATGGGAAATTGGAAAATTGACAAATGTGTAAACAACAAAATGCAAAATCCTTGTTTCCATATTATGAAATTAAAAAACTTAAAACTGACATTTAAAAAAAATGAAAATGGGAAATTGGAAAATTGACAAATGTGTAAACAACAAAATGAAAAAATTATCCGGTTGGGGTAGTGATCATGTTGTACAGTAGCCTATAAGACTAGCATAAGGATGGTTGCATGTGCCCTTATATACTTTGTGTATGTGCATTAGCCTTTGGATTAGCTTAAGTTAGGTTTGGTAAAGTTAGGTGAAGTGTGGTTAGGTATGTGACCTTGTAGTTTACTCTTTTCGGAAAATGTAAATTGCAAAATCTAAAATCAAAAAATATTAAATTTAAAATGTAAAATCTAAAAATAAACTAAAATCTAAAATACAAAAAAATCAAAAATGTAAAATCTAAAAATAGTAAAATGAAAAATCTAAAATCTAAAATGTTAAAATGTAAAATGTTAAAATGTAAAATCCAAAATCTTTAAATGATGTTTCTGTGGGTTAGGTTAGGTTAGGTTATAACTAAGTTTATTATTTGTGCTCTCTCATTTGCTCTCACTTTTTTTTGCTGACAATTTTTTGCTGACTACCTTTTTGCTTCCACTTTTTGCTGTCACTTTTTGCTCTTATATTTGCACTCACTTTGAAGTTGGGTTAGGTGTAATTAGGTGAGGAAATGCTTGGTTAGGTTAGGTTAGGTTAGGGTAGGTTGTAACTAAGTTTATTATTTGTGCTCTTACATGTGCTCTTACTTTTTTGATTACACTTTTTGCTCTCACTTTCTTTTTGCACTTTTAAGTTAGGTTAGGTTAGGTTATGTTTAGTTAGGTTAGGTTAGGTTAGGTGAAGTTAGGTTAGGTTAGGTTAGGTTATAACCAAGTTTATTATTTGTGCTCTTACATTTGCTCTCACTTTTTGATCATACTTTTTGCTCTCACTTTTTTTGCTTTCTATTTTCTAGTTAGGTTAGGTTAGGTTATGTAGAATGGCTGAGGTATGAATTAAACCAAGCTGCTCTGAGTTTTTTGCCTCACAAGGCTGAGTGTACCTCGTCTCAACCCTCAGCCCAGAATTAAATTTCTTAACAGAGCCAGGACTCGAACCCGGGCCTCTACAGTAACAGATAAGAATGCTAGCCACTACACCAAAAAGTGGACAATGTATGGCTGGTCTTGATTGTACATGATCAATGCATCATTACCTAATAATAAAAATAATAATAATAATAATAATAATAATAATAATAAATATTCCATTTAACAACGTAACACTGTCAACCTCTCCCTGTGACGCCATCCAATGTCTCAGGGCGTGGCAGCCTTATTGCCCATTAGCCCCTGACCCAGCTATGACTGACCTCTCCATAAGAATAACATAGGGCAGTTGCGCGCGGCGGCCATCTTGCCCATTAGCCCCTGTCCCAGAACAGCTCTTTTATTCCTACTCACTAGACTATGTTACGTTGGTTATGAAAATATCTATGAAATCACAAGACAACAACATTAATGCTCTCAGACACTCTGAGATATAGGTAAGGGGATGACTGAAGCTATAAAATCGACTTACAAGTATCCGACAATATCACTTTACAAGTAATTCGATAAAATCACTTTACAAGTAATCCGATAATATTACTTTACAAGAAATCATCCCACCGATTACTGCTACCAATCTGTAACGGAGCCGCCTCTTTCGAGTGAACGTCGGCCCTCAATATCAGTGCCTCGCCAGGTAATTTACTACCACCAATCTATAACGGAGCCACGACCCTATAGATCAGTGCCTCGCCAGGTGCATTTCTGTTACCAATCTGTAACGCGTGAGCGTTACCTCTCTTTCTATTCTTGGATAAAACTTTGTTAGGTACCCGGCAAACCACTTAAAACCAAGAGCCGAATTTCAATCGTTTTCACGACCTGCTAACCGTGTAAAATAATGAAGGTCTCTCAGAGCTGAGAAAGCCGTTACCTGTAACTTATAGTATTGAACCCTTATTAATCTATCGATGAATAAGTATTCATGATTTTATTATTATTATTACTGATGCCCAGGCAGTACATGTTGAAATTGACAAAGGGGGAGCCAAGGTAGTGTGTTGCAATGATTACAACAGAAGCAAGCTTGGTAGTTATTCCTGAAGACAACCGGTTAAGCCGAGTTCAAGGACAAATTTTGTAACAGCGCGCACCTAAATTGGAGTCATTGAGGGAGTGTCATGAATAAAGTTTCAACCGACCCAGGATTGAATCACCCAATCAGAAGAGACCACGCCGAAGCCACGCGGCAAGTTGCGTACTCTGGAAAAACGCGCGAAAAAGTATATCTAAAGATCCGCCAATCCGAATTAATTCCGCAATAGTGTACTGAGACGTTTGGATAAAATGTTGAAGATTGATATTAGTCCCAAGTTTGTGTGATGAAAACTCCAGATTATTTTTTCAAATTCTCCCCATTCTACCTCTTTCTGTCAGTTTCCAATAAATTGATCGGTGAGAAGCTATTTCGAGGACAACTTTATTGAGCTCTGGTGAGCAAGGTTCACGTCACTCTGCGTCACGATTTTCAAACGCTAATGAGCGTACTTTACTAACATTTTACTTTGTGCTCAAGTGAGCAAGGTTCACGTATAGCAGTGGAGATCTCTAGGCGAGATAAGGACTGCAAGATAGACATGTTTAAGACTTGTTTTCAAGCCAGTGGCGATGGGTTTGAAGTGTGTAATTTTATGTAAATTTGTGTATGATATTTTTGAGTGATATTTGTGCGTGTGTTAAGCAAATGCTAAGATAGGGCAAGTCTACGATCAGTAATGGCATTATGACATATTCGTGAGTGAAAGTAGTAGCTCACAGCGATTATAGCTAGGCAATATTTATTAACATTGAACATTTCTGTCCAAGAAACTTCGCCAAGATGTCCGACGTTTGGTCATGTGATGGATTGATGTGCATCGCTTCTACAACGACGTCGACGATGGAGAGCTAAATTTCCCCGTAGGGAAATGCACCGGGACGGAGGTTAATGTTCTGCAAGCTGAGACGGTGATGTACAAAAATTGATTTACTCAATATGTAGTTAGATAAGGCGCGGGAACATTGTAAATAGTTCATTCATTCTTTTTCTTGTGTTTAGATTTTTTTGTGCTGACACTATTATCTTTAAATGTACGTTGGCGCGTGGCCAAATTTGTTTGTTGTATATTTTTCTTTGGAGTCATATTTAGTGTACACGGCGCGTGTATTTGATTTTATCCATGCGAATGCGAAACTCGTTATATTCGATAAGTGGCGCTTTATTAAAGTTCATTTTTTTGTTATAGGAAAGGGAGGTAAATATTGTAAGATGTTTTATGAACAGGTTATTACTCATGCTAGGGTTGCCGAGCACAACAAATTAAGATGTAACCGTAGAACACTTTAGTTCTAATTTTTTTAGCATTTTTTTGAGTCCTTTTTCAGGTTTGTTAGTCACGGACTAGAACGGAAGCGCAAACTGGTGGAAAAATATCTATGTCATTTATTTCAGGTTTCTGTCAAACTCATACGTGTGATTCTGTGTGTGTTCATGTGTCAGGTGTGTGTATTGATTCTTCGTGATGAGGGGTAGGTGGTGCTACCGCCCTCATATTGTTGGAAAGGCAGAGCGCTCCGTGGAGGCTACTGTACCTTGTCCAGTGTTAATTTTCTTGGATTTCCTAGGGGAAATGCTGAGATATTTTATTCTGACACACACTCGTATATTGTGCTTTGGGAGCACGCTTCTTCGAGACTCGAACCCGTGCCACGGGAGGTCGAGGTTATTGACACGTGGGTTGACAGATGTGCAGATTTCCACTTAGCGCCCGTCTAGGTTCAGTGACTCATTGTTAGGCAGTCCTGCTGACCGACTGACCCCTATATGCTATCATTAGCAAACCTGTTCTTTTGTGATGATCATTTGGACCGTAATTAATTGGGGAGTTCGCCATGTCTGTTACGAATTATCGCATATCGTATGAATGGAATATTGTTTTAATGATGTAAATGTTGGCTTTGAGCCTAGTGATTTCTATAACTCAGGTCATGTTAGTTTGTCTGTTGTGACAGCCGTGTAGTGTAGTTGTATTTACTTGTAAAAATGACAGGCGGTCTTATGTGTATTTTTTATTGGTCATGTGCTAATTTACTTGTGTTGATTTTGGAACGTCCTAATTTTATGCATTAATGTTTTTGCTACGGCAGTTCTTGATTCCAATTTCAAGCGGAAATTATTTGTTGTTTATTTAGTATAGGAAGTGTCGGTTTAGTTTAAGTAGTGTATAGTTGGTTCCCCGCGTCTGTCTAGCTCTAAACAATGCAGATTCTTCCTTTGAAGGTTTACTGGATGATGACGAATCTCGCATTTATTTGTACTCATCGTTAAGCATGTAGAACGGCCGCACACGTACACAATGTCGTTGAAGTCATTTGGGACATTTGGTCCAATTTATAATCTCTCCTGAGATTAAGCCTAGTTTTGGCAAGTAATTTATTCAGTTGGGAGTCTTTTGGGAGTTCTTGTTTTGTTTATTTTGTTACTTGTAAATAGTTGATCTGTTATTAAATTCATTTGTCATAACCCTGGTATTCACTTCTTCCTGCATGTTATTTTGTTATGTGTTACCCTGCATGTTAATGAAGCGCTTTAACAACAACTTACGAAATGGACTGTTACACCCCCCGAAACTGAGTCTCATAAGCTTCTTTGCAAGGGTTCGTATATCAAAAATGGCTGCCCAAGTGGGATTGTTGTTGTTGTTGTTGTTGCTTTGCTGATCTCATACTTATTTTGCTGAGAAATAATGCCAGGTCAGGCGGGCAAGTGTAAATCCAGTAAATTGAGGCGATGTTGTACCGCCATGTGCATTAGTAAAATCACTGAGTTCTTAAAGTTAGAAATATTGAACAAGGTTAGAAGTTGATATTGCATTTGTTGTTAACTTGTTCTGGCGCCCGTCATAAAATTAGAAAATTTGCATATTATTGAACTCAGTCAAAGCAGGAAGGTGTTGCCTTATTTTTACATTTAATTAACTTCGGTTAATTGGTGTTGTTCGTAAATTCTGTTGGTTAGGAAATTAAAAGCAGATCACAAGGGAGTTATTTTATTGTTTGGAAATAAGAGTCATTATTCTGTAAAATTTTGATTACTGAATTTTTTATTAAATTAGAATCAGTAGTATTTAAAGATCAATACATGTGTACTTGTGTATGACTGAAATCCCAGTGCATGACCCTGTTCTTCTCTGAGTATATATTTGTGTGTTGTGCGATGGCTAGCATCGAAGAGATCAAAGTGTTGTTAGAGCAGATGTCTGTGCAAATGTCTGCGAAAACGGAAGAACAGTTAAAGAACATGAAGGAGGAAATGAGTGAAGACAATGATAAACAATTAAATAAACAGTTACAGGACATGAACAGTAACATTACGACGCAATTACAAACCCAGAAATTAGACAGTGATAAACAGTTACACGAGTTACGGGAGCACAGTGACAAACAATTACAGGACGTGAACCGTAGTATTACGTTCCAATTGCAGGTCCAGAAATTGGATACCGATAAACAATTAAATGAATTAAACCATAAACTATCAGAGCAGGCAACCATACAAACAGTGCAGTTAGAAAAGATCACCCAGGAAATAAACCAAAGTACTAGGGTAGAATTAGAGAAACTGGCAGGTGAGGTAGCGGAAAATAACTCAAAGCAATTAGGAGAAATTAAGAAGTTGGTATCTAAATTCGAAAATAAACTTGTACAATTAGATGAAATGGTAGCCGAAAAATTAAAACAGATTGAGACAGCATGCGTAAACAACACGGCTGGAATAAAAAGCACGCTGGATGAATTACAGGGGCAATTTGAGAGACTAGAGTCCAAGAACGAAAACATACAGGAGCAGATTAATTCAGTCGATAATAATGTACTCGAATTAATAAAGGAACTCGACAAGCTTGACATCAAAACGGAGAAGGAACGGATGCACTTGCGCGAAAACCTGGAAGACCAATTAACTAAAAACCAAGAGCAGATACAAGAGATAGGAGAACAATTAACTAAGACACAAGAGCAAATACGAGAAGAGCTTGAGAAGAATCAGGAAAGGAGTGATGAAAAAATTAGTAGTTTGAAGAACAGGATCCGGAAAGATTGGGAACAGCAGGTGAATGAAACTAAAGGAGATAGGCTGACGATCTTAAAGCGGCTAGGCGAGTACAATTCTAGGATGCAGGCTTTGGAGGAAAATATGAAGTCCAAACTCCAAGAACACACAGACCCCATAATTAATAACGAGATAAGGTCCTTAGAAAACGCTACTTTATTCTCTGCAGAAAACACAGTAGGCAAACAGGGAAGTATTGGAAGTCCGGTCGGCTCGAAGCTGGATGAGGATACGAACCGAGGTCAGAGTCCAAAGATAACGTGCGACACATTCCAACACTACAGAGGGGAGACATCAACTCCACAACTCGGCTTGGCACCTGCCCAAGTGATACAAGTAATTAGGGGGAACGACTTTAAACCCGACAAATTCAGGGAAAACTCAGGATCCACTCCTAAAGCATTTTTACGTCAGCTGGATGACTACTTTAACGATCAATACGTCAGTCCCGCAAAACAGCTGCGGATGGTTGAGAAATTTTTGGAGGGCTCAAGTTTAATTTGGTTCCAGAGTTTCAAATACACATTTAATGACATGGCCCAGTTTAGAGAGGCATTCTTGAGAAAGTTCTGGAGTCCTTCTTTGCAGCAGGGGTTGAGGATGGATTTATACACCAGGAAATATCACAGTACGCATCCCACCAGGTTTTCCGAGTTCTTTAGCCAACAGCTGGTTAAATTCCGTGATTTTGACGACCCGCCTACAGAGGAAAACATGGTTTTAACCATCAGTAAGCAGCTTCCAATGAATATTCAGCAGTTTTTAGTGGCCGGTAATATCAAGACCGCAGTTCAGGCCGAGGAGATACTCCGCCATTTGGATGAGACGAGTATGGCTAGTCCGCAGACAGGGAGACGGAACATGGAGTGTGTAAACACAGCTGAAGTTGTTCAAGGGCATCAAACTAATCACAATCAAAATAATCAAACCAAGACACTGTCTACCGGAACGCAATTTACGCCCAGACGACAGGAGTTCGATGGCCGAAACCAATACCATAACAACAATAGAAACTTCCAGAATCGCCGTGATAATTATAATAATAATAATCAGAACAATCACAATCAGTGGAAGTACCAGCGAGAGTATACCAACTGGAGGGGAAATCCAAGGCAGGGTAGACCTTACCAAAGGAACGGAGAAGGCAGGTGGAACAATACAAGGAATTATCGGCAAGATAATCAAGGGGACGATCACAATGATTGGAACGAGCGGTACGCTGAATCACAGAAATATTTGGACGAGTTAAATGCCGAAGAAACAGAGAAAGAGAAGTGGGGGCGTGCGATGGCGAATAGGCAAAGCCCGGATAATCACCAAGGAGCGGGGGCGGAAAGCTTATTACGGCAGCAGGAGAGACGCGATGACAACCGGCGGAACTCAATGAATGGGTCCCAGGATTTAAAAAAAATCACGATTGAACCAAAATCAGATAGCCTGAGAACGGAGGACACCAGGGAACGGGAGGAGTTGATTGATGCAAACATAGAAGAGTGGGTAGCATTCCCGGACGATTGCCTGGAGGAAGTGGTGAAGGACCGAGATAATGTAATCAGACAATTACCGATTATTTATGCACGTATTGGAGGTATTAGAGTGAGGTGCCTGATCGACACGGGTAGCCAGGTGAGCTTAGTCACGGAAGCATTGTTGAAAGAAATTGGAAATAAACAAACCGTTCCAATTATGCCTGTACCATTAATGAAAGTCCGAGGGGTCATTCCTGACAAGACCATAGTTTGCAAGCACCAAGCATATTTAGACCTGGAGATATTAAACCACACATTTTCGCAAACTTTCATCGTGATACCAAAGATGAATTATAATGTCATTCTGGGAGCCAACTTCATCTGTGATTTTCATGCTATAATTGACTTACATAATAACACTGTGAGTTTCAAACAAGTCGAGGGGTTGAGTCATGTGGGTCTGAACATGGAAGAGAGTCCACTAGAGAGAGAGGCGAATACTTGGGTCATTGAAGAATGCACTAATGAGGCGATCGATGATAAGAACTTGACGGAGGGACGAGTAAGCAAGACAGCAGTGGTTGAAATTGACAGTCGAGATATTTCGCAGGAACTTTGGGTACATTTGGCGGAAGAAGAAATTAGCGGGTCCAAATTTGAAAATGTACTTCAGGAGCGACTTAAGGAGGCAATAGTAGGGAAATCTGACAGAAGAAAATTAGAAGAAATTTTGAGACATCACAAGGGAGCTTTCGACACGATTCCTGGAAAAGTTTTAAATTTCCAGTATGCCATGCAAGTTACCGACTGGACCCCATTTAAGAGTAAATTGTACCCGATCCCAGAGAAATATTTTGCTCGGGTGAAGGACATTATTAGTATCTTATTAGATTCCGGCATGATAAGAAAAGCAGCGACCCCATACTTAAATGCAATATTGGCTGTGGCCAAGCCAAATGGATCAATTAGATTAAGCCTAGACGCTCGGGTTTTAAACAGTAAACTGCTAATTGAGCATGACTAAGCACCAAGGATCAAGGATGTATTGAAGGTCTTCCGTGGGAAGAAGATATATTCTAGCGTCGACCTAACGAATAGTTTCCACCATCTTGAACTTGAGGAAAAATCCCAACTATTGACGGGGTTTTTATTTGATAACCAAAGCTATATCTGGTGTCGCATGCCCTTTGGTGTAAAAACAGCTGGATGTGCATTGATAAGAGCACTAGACAGGAATCTGACTGAGGAGGTCAAGAGCTTCACTACGAGATATGTTGACGACATACTTATTGCATCAGAAACAATGGAGGAACACTTGGTAAACCTAAACAAACTATTGGACAACTTGAGAACCATGAATTTCAAAATTAATTTGAAGAAATCGCACTTTTGCCAGAGCGAGATTCTGTATTTGGGTCACATAATTGATGTTGAAGGCGTGAGACCTAATCCGGCGAAAATTGACACAATCAAGAAATTCCCCACACCAACTAAAGTAAAATATGTGAGAGCATTTTTGGGAGTGACAGGTTTCTTTAAGGAGAATTGTCCTGGATACACGGAAACAGTAGCACCGATGCAAGAGATGCTAAAAGAAATCAAATCGATGGTCATGGAATGAGGAGTGCGACAGGTCCTTTAGAGCCACGAAAGAGCTACTGGAGAATTGTGTGAAGCTAGGGTATCCAGACTTCGAGAAGAAATTTATAATTCAGGCAGACGCTTCATTGATTGGAATCGGTGCCATGCTGTACCAAGAGGACGCTGATGATCCCAGGGAACGATCATATTTGGCATTTACGAGTCGTAAATTAAGGAAGCACGAGAGGAACTACACTGTGACAGAGCTTGAGCTGCTAGCGATTTTGTACTCACTTCAACGATGGCGCAAGATGATCTTTGGATATTCCATTGTTGTCAGAACTGACCACCATGCACAGACGTTCTTATTCAAGACGACGATGGCAAGTGAAAGAGTTATGCGTTGGTCCATTTACATACAGCAGTTCGACATTACCATAGAACATTGCCCTGGAAGGATGAACATCATACCAGATGCTCTAAGCAGGAATCCTGAAGATGAGAACGAGATAGCAGCGGATGTTCACCACATAGCACTAACACCTAAGGATCGTGGATTTTTGGACAATCTGAAAGAAATTAAGAAGGAACAAGAAAAGGACCCATGGATGATGAAGATGATCAAGTTTTACAAGAAGGAACTACAGCCAGATTCACATGAATATCGAGAAGCCCGTGCCAAGGAAGCGAAATTTCACTACTTGAATAACCTGTTGCACAAGTACGTGGATGAGGATCACACCAAACTGCGAATTCTAGTTCCAGCGTCATTACAGAGAGGATTGACGTGGCATGTCCACGAAAGCCTAGCACATATCGGCACGGACAAAACAGAAGCGACAATAGGGGAAACTTTTACTTGGCCTAAGATGCGATACACCATTGTGGAAGTAATCAGAACTTGTGACGCGTGTCAGCGCACTAAACCAAATAACTTCATGTTGAAACAACCTCCAAAACCATTATTACCACAAAAACCATGCGAGCTGGTCGCTATTGACTGTTTTGGCCCTCTAGTAAAGGGAAAACGAGGATGCCGACACCTTCTTGTATGTGTCGATGTGTTTTCCAAGATGGTAGTATTATGTCCAATCCAGAAGACGATATCAAAGCAAGTCCTCAGCAGAATTCAGAACAAAGTCATTCCGATGCTTGGGAAGCCGGAATTCATCTTATCGGACCATGGTACTTATTTTACGAGCAATGTTTTTTGGCAAGGTCTAGAGAGTCTAGGGATAAAGCATGTTCTGTCAAGCATTCGTCATCCTTGTGGAAATCCGAGCGAGAGAACGATTCGCTGTGTTGCCAAGTATTATCGAGTCATGATTCCTAATGATCATAATAAGTGGGTTGACAAAGTAGGAGATATTGAGATGTGCATGAACACTACAAAGCACGAGTCGACAGGTCAAGTCCCACTAGTTGTACACCACAACAGGTTGCCTGAGAGATCTTGGGACAAGATTATTCCATGCCCAAGGGATCCGTTATTTGCACATGAGCTGCAAATTCAGCGAACAAGAGAGCACATGAGGAACCAAGCGGACCGAAGACTGAGGAGATACAGAGGAAAGAAATTTCATCGTGAATTACAGGAACAGGAACTAGTGCTTGTTCAAAGACCACCGATATCTGATCCCAAAAACAAAGTATTTGCCAAGTTCTGTCCAAAATGTATTGGCCCGTTCTGCATCATTAAGAATTTGGGTAACAATGCTTACAGACTTGAAGAATTGAGCACTGGCGCTAAATCTGTCTTCAATAGCGCTAATCTCAAGCCGTATTACAGAAGGGAACCATTTGACGAATAATCAGGACTATGAATGCAGATCATTATTGCAGAATTTTATTGAGAGCCAACACTCAAATATACGTGGTCATGTAGTACCTGGGTAGAGCGAGCTTTGTTTGTAAACAAGACAGCTGGTCCGGCAGGAGTTGTAATCGTGCGAGAGAGAGGGGAGGTCTGGCGAGACGTGTGAATGACATTGCAGTGCAGAGCGCGCACACTAATTGGGTCAGTGGAATGTACACACAGGCAGACGAGTGAGGTACTTTAGAGATGTTACCTTTACTACTGTGTATATTGTTTTTTAAATCCAAATCAATCACTTGCTTCGAATTTCAAAACCTTGCTGAGGATAGATGAACCCTTATTAATCTATCGATGAATAAGTATTCATGATTTTATTATTATTGACACCCGTGGACGGCTAGCGTGGATGTACTTACCGTTTATTCAGAGGTCCGCCTCGCTTCAGCAACAAAATCACCGCCAGATGACATGTCCCAACAGAAGAGCTCCAAAGGGGTGGAAGGAAAGTGGAGAAGGGGAACGCACAGGCTATTCTACAGACACCCCCCAATAACCAATGGAATTGTCGCCGACGAAATAATGTCACAACAGTTGCTTAAAAATATTTAAAATAAAAATGTAATATTAAAATTTAACAAAAACACCTCCACCAGAAAACAGAACATGCATCAACTAGCATAATTTACAAGAAGGCAAAAGACCGCTTAACATGATTGCTTGCAAAGCCAACAAAAGAAAAGAATTAAATAAAATTAAAATGTTAAAAGCCCAAAGATAAAAATAAAATTACAGGCATAATTAAATGAGAACGGGCTTGATAATTTTCAAGGGAATGCAATACCGATCCGACATGCAGAGGTCCAGGCCACGCCAAAAAACGAAAGGTTAAAAATTAAATTAATAAAATAAAATAAGATCAATTAAGAAATTTCCGATATTCTTGACTAAGAAAAACACAAGAACATTCACCAAAAACATAAGGATAAACCAACAAGATAAAATTTAAAAAAAAATAAGCTAACACCACAACACGATAGAGCTTCGCGGTCCGCGCCAAGAGACTGACCTCGAGACCAGAATGCAGTCGGGCAAAACAAAAAAACAAACATGGCCACAAGAGCAGACGACCACATGTCAAATCGAAATTATGGCAAACAATTAGCATTAAAATTAATTGTTAAAATCACCAGAAGGAAAGGAATAAAACAATTACTTCTAAATATTATTAACATGAGGTTGGAGTATGTGAACTTAGGTCAGATTAATAAAATTCCAATCCAAGGATTCCCAAAAGAAAAAATATATAAACTAATTTAAAACTTACATACCTTAAAGGGTCTCAGTGGAGACACAATAAAAACAAATTAATTAACACACCATTTAAAAAAAATATTATTTGGCACTTGATTACCTTTAAAATGGCAAACACGCCCATGCGCCGTTTTGATGTCACAAGCACTCCTGTTGCATCCAGATGCGATTCACCCTGCATACCCCCTCTTCACGGCGAAACGATGAAATTAAAACCTTATGTAGCACAGGCGACTTCCCAGTAGAATTGGCATTCATATTTGTAACAGCTGGGGGCCAAGGGCGCCCCCAGCCCAAGAAGAGATCCTCTGTCACCCCAGCAGTTAAGATGCTTCTTAGACGACAAACAATCGACTCCACAAGATGGCGGAGAAAATCCCGCGTCAGATACCGAACTGCATTCATGTAAATATTCAACGTCCAATCAAGGCTTGACTCATCAATCAACAATGTCACTATTAAGTAAATAATTTGACGGTATCATGAATACACAGGCATTTGTTTCATGACGTAGAATATAATTGCCTTTCAATTATGCCACGAATTGGTAGAGTTTTAAAAGGCACAAGCAACACTCTCTAGCGGGGAAGCAGGAACTACTTGAAGGAAGCCCGAAGTCCGACAGCAGGTGCCATCTCGTGTACACAAACGGGATCAAGTCCTCAGGCGGTCGATTCAAAATGTCATGGATTCCCTCCAGGGGTAGATACATGTTTGAAACGTTGGGACGGGCTCTTGCACGTAACAGTCTCCCTCCCTTAAGCGTGAACACCGTTCACGAATATGCCTAGGCATAGGCAGAACTCCTTAAATAGTCGATTCACTAAGCTTGTTTCCTGAAGATAATGTTCACCAGTTAACTCCAATTGATGGATGAAACCACATCGTTTTGGTTAGGAAGAGTGCAGGGTCCGATTATCAGTGATGGGATAATTGATCACCTCGCAAACCACTTAGTCAACAGCATCACTGTGTCCATTAGTCTTCAGAAACGCAGAACACCAGCACCAGCAGTGCTTTCATAGTCCGAGACACGTTAGGTATTTTTTTATAAGTCCAATGTAGTTCGCTTTAAACGACGTAGGTGGAAGCAATGTGCAAGATATTATGCGACGCGTGGGCAGCCATTTACAAAATAGAAGTTAATCTAATTTCAAAAAAGGATTACAGAATTTACAATATCTTACTACATTTTACAAAAGAGAAACAAGTTGAATTTATATGAATAAAATATTTCTGACCATGACCTAGATCCGTGTTTACAAAATTTAATTTACAAATTTACCTTTTTACAGACTAGAAGTACCTTTCAAGATGACATGTGTTAAACGACTATACATTTAGAAGGAACTACGGTAGCGGAATGACCACTCAAATTCCCAAGGGACCATGTATACAAGATATCATGAGTTAGGTCTCCCACCGAGTCCAACTTACATGTTAGCATCTTTTATGAAAACATCAAAATTTAGTTTCAGTTTTTCAATTTACCATTAAAATGGGAATTTCCCAACAGTTACATTTTGTATCCCATCAGAGTTTTCATATCCAGTTCAAAATTCCAGAAGGAACAGAAGCCTGTAGGCTTCAATGAAGGTTAGGGATACTCTACATTATACAAAATTCGTTTTACAAAATTTACGGTAGCATTTCCTCATTAGAAACCTCTCCACCTCGTTTAATGTGCGACAGATGCACTCTGGAAATTTTCTTTGCTTTGGGGTTTCTAATAAGCAGAGTAACGGGAGTCAGGAATGCCTCTACATAACATGGGCCCTTGAAACGAGGGGTCAACTTGCTTGAAACTAGATTACTGACGCCCTTGGGCTCGAAATTGCGAACGTACACAACATCACCAATTTCCAAATCCGTTGGCTTGCGACAGGCATTGTGTCGCTTGGCAAGTTGGTCATGTGATACCTTAATATTCTCTCTAGCCTTGTCGAATTTCGCCCTCATATCATCGGGCGTGAAACTGTCTGGAAGGAGATCGTGCAGGTTGCACAGATTAGACAACGGAGACTTAGCCATAAAGGAAAACATTAACGAAAAAGGGGTGGCTTGCGTGCTCTCATGCACGGCGGTGTTGAAAGCAAAATTGAGCCAATGCAAATTAGAATCCCACTTGGAATGGTCGTCGTGGTGGAAAGCAATCAGAGCAGAATGGAGATTACGATTGACTCGCTCAGCGAGAGACGGGTTAGGAAAATAGGGAGTGGTGGTTACATGCGAAATAGCATAATCAAATAAGAATTGACGGAACTGATGAGATACAAAGCACTTGGCATTATCTGATACCAGGTACTGACATGGCCCAAAAGATGAAAAGATGGAATTAAGACAATTTATGACGGAACTGGTCGTAGCCTGTCTGGTGGGGAAAATCAAACTAAACCGGGTGAAACCGTCAGTGCAAACAAGCGCAAATTGGTTTCCCCGACCAGAGCGAGGGAACGGCCCAACATGGTCGATAAACAGCCTCTCCATGGGTCTAGATGCCGGTTCAGATGACAACAGGCCAACCTTAGTAGAAACCTGAGGTTTGCTAATACTACATGCCGCACAATTTCTAATGAGCCTCCTGATGTCGCCATCCATACTTTGCCAAATGAAAAACTGTCTGATTTTAGCTCGGGTCTTGAATACTCCTAGGTGGCCACCAATAGGAGATTCGTGATAGTAACGAAAGATTTCCGGAATGAGGACTGACGGGAGCACAATTTTAGGTATACGGTCATGACGAGACGAACAACACAATACACCGTCCTTCAGAGAGTAGGGCTTGATCACTTCACCAGAATTGATTCGGTCAATAAGGCTAGATAAGGAGGGATCTTCTTTCTGGAATCGTCTCACATCCTCAAAAAGCACAGGGGAATTCCTAAGAACGACATTGACACAATTTACAGCAGATACAAGGTTTACGGGTTCACATTCTTGAATATCCTCTTCAGCTGTTTCCTCGTACATGCGGCTTAATGAATCGGCTACCGCATTTTCGGACCCACGAATATGTTGGACTGAGAACTGGAATGACAGAATCCTAGTTGCCCATCTGGCAATCCTACCAGTTTTACGGGGTTTCCATAAGACCCAGCTCAAGGCTTGGTTATCGGTCTCAAGGAGAAACTTAGTGTGCTCAAGATACATACGGAATTTTTCTAGAGCGAACAACACAGCTAAACCCTCATGTTCGTATATGGAATACTTCCTCTCTGCGTCCGTTAAGGTACGAGAAGCGTATGCAATGGGTTGCCTACCCAGATCAGATTCCTGCAGTAGGACACAACCAACACCACGACCAGACGCATCAGTCTGCACAATGAACTTCTTCCCAAAATCCGGAATGGCTAACACAGGGGCGTTTGAGAGCGCAAGCTTAAGATCTTCGAAGGCTGCCTGCTGAGAGGGACCCCACTCAAACTTCACAGCCTTTTCCGTAATAGATTCAGAGGAGCAGCACGGTCGGCAAAGTTACTGATAAACTTACGGAAGAAGTTCACCATACCAATGTAACGAGCAACACCCTTGGCGTTCTTGGGTGGTTTAAAATCTCTGATGGCCTGCGTACGAGACTGGTCCACGGAGATACCAGATTCAGAAACAATATGTCCCAAGAAGGAAATTTTGGGCTTGGCAAAGGAAACCTTGGAAAATTTGACGGTAAGGCCAGCGTCACGCAACCGATCAAGTACAACTTTTAGATGATCAACGTGTTCCTCGAAGGACTCAGAATAGATCACCACATCGTCAAGGTAGTGGTACACAAACTTGAATTTAATTTCTGAAAACACCTTGTCCAGAAGTCTGCTCAACACAGCGGCTCCGGTGGATAGGCCAAACGGGACACGGGCATACTCAAACAGGTTCCAGTCAGTGGAGAAAGCAGTAACATGCCTGGATTCCGGAGAGAGGGGAATTTGGAAGTAAGAAGAATTTAAATCGAGGATCGTGAACACCTTCGCGTTGCGAAACCAACAAAAAATGTGTGAAGGTCCGGCAAAGGAATGGATTGCAAAACAACTTTTTGATTAAGAGCCCTATAGTCGACCACCGGCCGAAAACCACCATTAGGTTTTGGCACAAGAAATACAGGGGATGAGTAGGCAGAGATAGAAGGTTGGATAACACCTTCTTCCAACATCTTATCGATAATCTTCCGAAGTTCAGCCATCTTGGGCGGGGCAAGTCGATACGGGCTGGAACGCACCGGCACAGAATCGGTTAGCTCAATCTTGTATTCCATCAAATGGGTTACACCTAACTTGTCCGTAAATACATCACTATACTCCTGACATAACCTCTTAATGGCATCCTTTTGAAGACTCGTTAAATTTTCCAGATCGAGATCCTCAGTAGTCATAGGTTCACTAACAGAATTGACAGCAGGAGAAGATAAAACCGGGTTAAATGATAATTTACTCTGCGGATTAAACTTAAACCATAAGTTGCGAGCACCAAAATCAAGAAGCATACCAACGTGTGACATGAAATTAGCTCCAATGACCACAGAACAAGAAAGATTTCTGGCAACAAAAAATTTAAATTTCCAAGAAAAATTTAGAATATGCATTTTGACTGTCATACTACCCAAAATATTTAAGTTTGAACAATTTGCCGAAATAAAAGATTCATTGTTAGGCTCTAACTCAGGAAATTTGCAAACACTCTTCATAGATAAAAACCAGTCCTCGCTTATAAAGATGCGACACTACCAGAATCAAGCAATGCAGAAACGGGCTCGTCATTAACACAAATTTCAATAAACGGGGATATTCCTTTAGCCACAGGAGAAATTCCAAAATCATTACGCACTCTAAAACGATTACAATTAGATGACGAGGACACCCGCACCGCAGGTTTCACATTATGATTAGAATTAGGCTGACTTGCCATGACATTGCTCACCGACAGGTTAGGTAGGTCAGCGACAAAAGCAGAATTAGCACGTGAAGATTTAGTTTTCAACGAGTTATCAAGACTTTCATTGGTAGGGTGACCAGAAACTTCACAGTGTTTTCCCAAATTCACATGCACATAAATATCCTTAGAATTAACACCCGAGTTGGTCTCCACAACATTCCGTCATTGGCGATACACCACCTGGTTACTCGGACACATCTTCTTGACATGTCCCACGCCATCGCACGTGTGGCACTTATTATTGGGTCTTGGGTGGAACATAACCTTAGGCGGGGGACGAGACATCAAGGAAGGAGGGGGACGAGACATCAAGGAAGGAGGAGGAACATTAGCTACCCGAAGGGAATCTGCATGTTTCACAGCCATAGCCTCTATAACGACCTGTTTCAGCTCGACAAAAGACGAAGGCCTGGTACACATAGTCATATATGACCTATATTGAGGCGAAAACCCATTTACAATCGATGACACCAACTGTCGATCAGTTAAAGGGGATGCAAATACCTGGGCATACACCTTAATGTCACTGACATAGTCGTTAAGTGACTCGTCCAACCTTTGGACACGATATAAAAACTTTTGCTCGAGAGCACTAAGGGCACACGCAGGGACAAAAAACCACAACACTTCCCTAATAAACATGGCTAAGGACATGCGGAGGTGGATAGCTTCAATTAGCTTATCGCGCAGCATACCGGAAGCAACCGGATATAACAGTTGGAAAATCTGATTTTCCGACATCCCAAAAATCGAGGCATGGTTACCCAATTCGACCACTTGCTTTAAAAATTGGACCACTTGGGTAACGTCATCTAGGTTGAAATGCTTTAACTTAGTTAAGAAACCAGAAATAGGATGAGGAATCGACCCATAATTAACGGTAGGCGAGAATGTAGCATTAGGAAAAGAGACATTGTTACCAGGGTAGCCCGCTCGCACACCCTCTACTGGAGACAAAACATTTACATTACTAGAGAAGGAAACCGGATGCAATGGGTCGGCAGGACCCAGGAAATCATTAGGTGACCTAACATGAGAAGAATGACCGTAAGCAGGGTTAAGAGGTCTGGGCGAGCCAGAACTAGACAAAAGAGGGGCAGGCAAACCACTAATAGAAATCGATCCCAAAACCTCAGACCTAGTAAACAGAGGTGATTCACGTTCAACCCCAGAAGAACTCTCCAAATTCACAAGATTATCTCTTAAGTCAATTAAATCGAAAACACTATTGTTGTCGGCCATTTTGGAAAACACAGAATGCAGACAGCCAATATAGAAGGAAACAAATTTTAGGAATTACAAGGACAGTTTACACTTTCACAACAAAACCAAAACTACCAATTACCACCACCATAGATTAGGTTGACACTCGAACACAGCCACCACCTATAATACAAGATCATGCACAATGCTGTCCAGAACTGCATACGTCACCGCCTGCTTGGCTCGAGAACAGGAAGCTAAATTACAAAAATTGGCACAAAACACATGGCGAACAGCTTCAGACGGGGCTCCAGGATGCCTTCACTCGAGCATGTAGGCTATCAGAATATTAAGAAATCCCATTTCCCATGCCAAGAACACATGTCATTCACTCACCGAGCTTCTTTTTCAGTGGGGATGCTACATACAAACAGGGAAAAATACAGCAGCAAACGCCTCGCTTCTAAACAGGTCACTTACAGCGTACCACATGGATATTCAGAGGCAAACATGAAATAAAACAAACGACAAGGATTAGCTTTACATAATATCAAGTGCACCGTCATGACAAGATCCCACCAACAACCGCCCCATCAGCACTAGAAGGGTCCATAAAACAAGCCTGTGGGTACTGGGGAGGGGATAGTTATGGAAGCGAACTCGAGCGCGGTCTGCTTCCAGAATGACACCCGTGGACGGCTAGCGTTTATTCAGAGGTCCGCCGCGCTTCAGCAACAAAATCACCTCCAGATGTCATGTCCCAACAGAAGTGCTCCAAAGGGGTGGAAGGAAAGTGGAGAAGGGGAACGCACAGGCTATTCTACAGACACCCCCCAATAACCAATGGAATTGTCGCCGACGATATAATGTCACAACAGTTGCTTAAAAATATTTAAAATAAAAATTTAATGTTAAAATTTAACAAAAACACCTCCACCAGAAAACAGAACATGCATCAACTAGCATAATTTACAAGAAGGCAAGAGACCACTTAACATGCTTGCTTGCAAAGCCAACAAAAGAAAAGAATTAAATAAAATTAAAATGTTAAAAGCCCAAAGATAAAAATAAAATTACAGGCATAATTAAATGAGAACGGGCTTGATAATTTACAAGAGAATGCAATACCGATCCGACATGCAGAGGTCCAGGCCACGCCAAAAAACGAAAGGTTAAAAATTATATTAATAAAATAAAATAAGATCAATTAAGAAATTTCCGATATTCTTGACTAACAAAAACACAAGAACATTCACCAAAAACATAAGGATAAACCAACAAGATAAAATTTAAAAAAAAAATAAGCTAACACCACAACACGATAGAGCTTCGCGGTCCGCGCCAAGAGACTGACCTCGAGACCAGAATGCAGTCGGGCAAAACAAAAAAACAAACATGGCCACAAGAGCAGACGACCACATGTCAAATCGAAATTATGGCAAACAATTAGCATTAAAATTAATTGTTAAAATCACCAGAAGGAAAGGAATAAAACAATTACTTCTAAATATTATTAACATGAGGTTGGAGTATGTGAACTTAGGTCAGATTAATAAAATTCCAATCCAAGGATTGCCAAAAGAAAAAATATATAAACTAATTTAAAACTTACATACCTTAAAGGGTCTCAGTGGAGACACAATAAAAACAAATTAATTAACACACCATTTAAAAAAAATGTTATTTGGCACTTGATTGCCTTTAAAATGGCTAACACGCCCATGCGCCGTTTTGATGTCACAAGCACTCCTGTTGCATCCAGATGCGATTCACCCTGCATACCCCCTCTTCACGGCGAAACGATGAAATTAAAACCTTATGTAGCACAGGCGACTTCCCAGTAGGATTGGCATTCATATTTCTAACAGCTAGGGGCCAAGGGCGCCCCCAGCCCAAGAAGAGATCTTCTGTCACCCCAGCAGTTAAGATGCTTCTTAGACGACAGACAATTGACTCCACAAGATGGCGGAAAAAAACCCGCGTCAGATACCGAACTGCATTCATGTAAATATTCAACGTCCAATCAAGGCTTGACACATCAATCAACAATGTCATTATTAAGTAAATAATTTGGCGGTATCATGAATACACAGGCATTTGTTTCATGACGTAGAATATAATAGCCTTTCAATTATGCCACGAATTGGTAGAGTTTTAAAAGGCACAAGCAACACTCTCTAGCGGGGAAGCAGGAACTACTTGAAGGAAACCCGAAGTCCGACAGCAGGTGCCATCTCGTGTACACAAACGGGATCAAGTCACCAGGCGGTCGATTCAAAATGTCATGGATTCCCTCCAGGGGTAGATACATGCTTGAAACGTTGGGACGGGCTCTTGCACGTAACAATTATTATTACTGATGCCCAGGCAGTACATGTTGAAATTCACAAAGGGGGAGCCAAGGTAGTGTGTTGCAATGATTACAACAGAAGCAAGCTTGGTAGTTATTCCTGAAGACGACCGGTTAAGCCGAGTTCAAGGACAAATTTTGTAACAGCGCGCACCTAAATTGGAGTCATTGAGGGAGTGTCATGAGTAAAGTTTCAACCGACCCAGGATTGAATCACCCAATCAGAAGAGACCACGCCGAAGCCACGCGGCAAGTTGCGTACTCTGGAAAAACGCGCGAAAAAGTATATCTAAAGATCCGCTGATCCGAATTAATTCCGCAATAGTGTACTGAGACGTTTGGATAAAATGATGAAGATTGATACTAGTCCCAAGTTCGTGTGATGAAAACTCCAGATTATTTTTTCAAATTCTCTCCACTCTACCTCATTCTGTCAGTTTCCAATAAATTGATCGGTGAGAAGCTATTTCGAGGACAACTTTATTGAGCTCTGGTGAGCAAGGTTCACGTCACTCTGCGTCATGATTTTCAAACGCTAATGAGCGAACTTTACTAACATTTTACTTTGTGCTCAAGTGAGCAAGGTTCACGTATAGCAGTGGAGATCTCTAGGAGAGATAAGGACTGCAAGATAGACATGTTTAAGACTTGTTTTCAAGCCAGTGGCGATGAGTTTGAAGTTTGTAATTTTATGTAAATTTGTGTATGATATTTTTGAGTGATATTTGTGCGTGTGTTAAGCAAAAGCTAAGATAGGGCAAGTCTACGATCAGTAATCGCATTAGGACATATTCGTGAGTGAAAGTAGTAGCTCACAGCGATTATAGCTAGGCAATATTTATTAACATTGATCATTTCTGTCCAAGAAACGTCGCCAAGATGTCCGACGTTTGGTCATGTGATGGATTGATGTGCATCGCTTCTACAACGACGTCGACGATGGAGAGCTAAATTTCCCGTAGGGAAATGCACCGGGACGGAGGTTAATGTTCTGCAAGCTGAGACGGTGATGTACAAAAATTGATTTACTCAATATGTAGTTATATAAGGCGCGGGAACATTGTAAACAGTTCATTCATTCTTTTTCTTGTGTTTAGATTTTTTTGTGCTGACACTATCATCTTTAAATGTACGTTGGCGCGTGGCCAAATTTGTTTGTTGTATATTTCTCTTTGGAGTCATATTTAGTGTACACGGCGCATGTATTTGATTTTATCCATGCGAATGCGAAACTCGTTACATTCGATAAGTGGCGCTTTATTAAAGTTCATTTTTTTGTTATGGGAAAGGGAGGTAAATATTGTAAGATATTTTATGAACAGGTTATTACTCATGCTAGGGTTGCCGAGCGCAACAAATTAAGATGTAACCGTAGAACACTTTAGTTCTAATTTTTTTAGCATTTTTTTGAGTCCTTTTTCAGGTTTGTTAGTCACGGACTAGAACGGAAGCGCAAACTGGTGGAAAAATATCTATGTCATTTATTTCAGGTTTCTGTCAAACCCATACGTGTGATTCTGTGTGTGTTCATGTGTCAGGTGTGTGTATTGATTCTTCGTGATGAGGGGTAGGTGGTGCTACCGCCCTCATATTGTTGGAAAGGCAGAGCGCTCCGTGGAGGCTACTGTACCTTGTCCAGTGTTGATTTTCTTGGATTTCCTAGGGGAAATGCTGAGATATTTTATTCTGACACACACTCGTATATTGTGCTTTGGGAGCACGCTTCTTCGAGCCTCGAACCCGTGCCACGGGAGGTCGAGGTTATTGACACGTGGGTTGACAGATGTGCAGATTTCCACTTAACGCCCGTCTAGGTTCGGTGACTCATTGTTAGGCAGTCCTGCTGACCGACTGACCCCTATATGCTATCATTAGCAAACCTGTTCTTTTGTGATGGTCATTTGGACCGTAATTAATTGGGGAGTTCGCCATGTCTGTTACGAATTATCGCATATCGTATGAATGGAATATTGTTTTAATGATGTAAATGTTGGCTTTGAGCCTAGTGATTGTCTATGACTCAGGTCATGTTAGTTTGTCTGTTGTGACATCCGTGTGGTGTAGTTTTATTTACTTGTAAAAATGACAGGTGGTCATATGTGTATTTTTTTATTCGTCACGTGCTAATTTACTTGTGTTGATTTTGAAAAGTCCTAATTTTAGGCATTAATGTTTTTGCTACGGCAGTTCTTGATTCCAATTTCAAGCGGAAATTATTTGTTGTTTATTTAGTATAGGAAGTGTCGGTTTAATTTAAGTAGTGTATAGTTGGTTCCCCGCGTCTGTCTAGCTCTAAACAATGCAGATTCGTCCTTTGAAGGTTTACCGGATGATGACGAATCTCGTATTTATTTGTTCTAATCGTTAAGCATGTAGAACGGCCGCACACGTACACAATGTCGTTGAAGTCATTTGGGACATTTGGTCCAATTTATAATCTCTCCTGAGATTAAGCCTAGTTTTGGCAAGTAATTTATTCAGTTGGGCGTCTTTTGGGAGTTCTTGTTTTGTTTATTTTGTTACTTGTAAATAGTTGATCTGTTATTAAATTCATTTGTTATAACCCTGGTATTCACTTCTTCCTGCATGTTATTTTGTTATGTGTTACCCTGCATGTTAATGAAGCGCTTTAACAACAACTTACGAAATGGACTGTTACACCCCCCGAAAATGAGTCTCATAAGCTTCTTTGCAAGGGTTCAGTATATATTGGGAATATGGGAGGATGGTTAGGGAAAAGCTAGCAATAGACTTCTTTCTTTAAGGTGCTGTATAATCCATTCTGACAAATACAAACAATCATAGCATAGATGCTACATATTCTAAACTACTTGGGTTAGTAAAATAACAATAATTAACTTACATGTCAGAAGTTCAACGTACCTAGCAACAAAGCCTAATTGTTGAGTTGGACAATTAGTGGGTGTTATGAAAACTTCTTACCTTAGCTGGTAGACGAGCAACGCACAAGGGCGTTGGTCCTGGTTACCAGAGGACAGCACATGTTGACACTCAGATGTTTAACGGTACACAGGCCTCGAACGGCCCTTGACATATTATTTTAAACACTTTACTTGCGTCTCCCACTCCTTCAATTTCCACCCACTGGTTACAGTTTCCTCTCGATCTGATTGGTCGAGTTTGCAATTACAGCAAGTTCTTTCGAGGAAAAGGGGGATTTATTGCTGAGCAAGACTCACTTGGAAAATAATACAGTTCCCTCAGCCCATTAACACGCATTGAAGTCATTTAAAATCAATGTGGGGTTGACCAGGCGAGCCACACACGACTTTATAATAACGAGGCTATAAGTTGACACGTTCAACAAATTAGAATAGGGTGGTAGCGGGAGTAGCCAAATATCTAATGGCAGCAATAAAATTAGTATGATTCCTGCAGGTTGGCAGAGAAAGCGCTCGACATGTACAGTAATTGATACTGGTTAAGGTCTCTGTACAAATCTAGAAAAAGGTGGTACCCAAACTTGAAATAAAAACAGGGGTTAGAAACAAAGGACATTCTCACTTTATACGCAAAGTACGTCCACTGCGTCACACTATGGAAGCAGATAATACATTGGGTAGGGTACAGGAAGATATTATAAAGAAAATTAAGAAGGTTGAAAAGATGACCGGTGAGAAAATAATTAGATATGGAAGCGAGAATAAAGTCTCAAATGAAAAATGAGAATGGACAAGCTAGAGTGGATTTATTAGGAGTGAATAATATGAAAAAACTAGAGTTAACAACATTAATTAATTGTTACTCCTCGCCCAATCTAATTGGGTGTATTCGTGTTGACGACTGTTCAAATAGCAAAACAACACCCGAGTTTTCAAAGGACCATAAAAGGTAAGATTTGATCTATGGTGTTTAGGCTAGTGGCTTAGCTGCTCGTCAATCACCCGGACGGCCGGAGATCCTATCCCGGTGACGGTGGGGTGAAATTTTCACTTGAAAAATTACGTGGCGTCAGGAAGGGCATCTGGCCTTAAATCCCCGGCCAAAACCAAAATGAGCCTGATTGGCTCCGGCGACCCCAATTAATTGGGATACTCAGTAGAAAGTATTATAAAGCTTTTCAAACAAACAACGGAACTAGGTCTTCAACTGGTTATAAATCAATAATAATGTTATTGGTTTTAGGTCCCTTTTAACTACTGAGGGTTTTAGAGACACCGGGGTGCCGGAATTTAGCCCTAAAGGGGATCTTTAACGTGCCAGTAAATCTACAGAAGCGGTTCCCTCGCATTTATGCACCCTTGAATGCCAGCTGACTGTGCCAGGATTCGATCCTTCAACCTTGGGAACAGCAGGCGAGAACGTTACCGCTGAGCCACGGAGCCAGTCGGTTATAAATCAGAAGCATGACTGTGTAGGATATCTGTACATTATTTTGGTGGCGTGGTCGGTAGCATGCTGAACTGCTATGCCAAAAAGCGCGGATTTAAACCCAGTCGAAGTCGTCGGGCCCATGTCATAGATTTATGGCACGTAAAAGAACTTACAACTGCAATTGGTAGTGTGTAGCTAAAATTTGTAGGCTATTGGGTTAGACATGCTCTATCAGGTTCAATCGTACGCCGTTGGGTTTCAATGACAGTGGCGGCTGGTAGCTTAAGTTGGAACTACTTGACATTGAAATTGGGGAACCTACGGGCATTCATGTGAAATGCCCTGCTATGGCCATTGGCTGCAAATCAAATATAAATATCTATTCATTTTGAAAATTAAAACATACGGTAGGCCAAGTAAACGTAAAAGATGTCATCTCAAACGCGTGCCGACATTTTAATTTTCAGATGTAGAAAATGGATTTTTAATAGTCGGAGAGCTGATTTAATGTATCAAGATTGTGTAAAATAATATAAACTTATTCTCGAATCCTTTGGAAGCAAGCCAATTTATGTCGTCTGGATAATGCTCACAAACGTAGATGTGGTACATTGTTTGTTAATTCTCTTATGAAATACCTGGTCTCCCACATGGCTGCTGTGAAGGTACGGTACACAATTGTTATTGCCGATATTTTGTAAAATTGGCATTGTATTATTTTGTCAAATTCAGGAATGAAAGGTTTCAAACCCACAGAAAAAATACCCAGTACCTACATTTGAGACATTTAAGACCGTTTCGTTTCACAAATCACACTGGTATTTTTACTAATTAACTATAATGTTACTCAATTTTACGGAATAACTAGCTTCTGATACGGTTAAGTATTTGATAATATATACATACCATCAACTCGCCCCAGCTTCGCCTGGTATCTTAAAGGAGTCACTCAGCGTAAGCTTAAAAGGTGCACGGAAGATAGGCCTCAGACGCAATTCAGAAAAGCCGAGATGAACAGCGAAACTACAAACACTTATAGTCTACTCTTCTCTGAAGTCTTAACTCGACATGACTCGACAGTTACTGCTGGCCTAAGCTGGGGCGAAGGGCTCACTCGTAGACTCGCTCCGAAGCTAGTAATTTAAATTTCCACTGAATGGAGATTGTTGGAAGAAATTAAAACGTAAAATCACTTATATTTGGCGATGTATTAAAGATAAAGATATGCTGTCGGGGACTTCTTTGTAGAACTTGTCATGCTGACCAATTCTTACACTCATAGTATATAGATATTTTGAATGGTTTACCCAGCGTAAGCTTAAAAGGCGCAAGGACGGCAGATTTTCCTTCGACACGATTCACTGAAATCGTTACTGCTCGGCTTCCTTTGGTCATAAATGTATGTTTTCGTACAGAAACCATCCTCGAGAAATTCTTTACTGAATGGTGAAAACCGCATCAAAATCCATTCAGTGGATTTAGAGATTTACCCGTTACATCCAGGAATCGTGGACTTGGTTTTATGTAGAGATGCCAGAGACTACCATTAAAACAAATACATGAATTTATAACTAGTATGGACTATAAATTCTACGTAAGACTCATTAAATACGTCATACAACTGTTCCTACGGATACTTATAGAGGACTGAACTAATAAAAGCAGAGCATTCTTTTCATATTTCTATGAATTAAAATTGTGAGTATATCAACATTGTGGCTTTTTCTGTTCGGTAGTAGTTGGTGAATTAACGTGACTTATGTTCACAATGGAAATAATCAATCAGGTGAGTTAAAATTCAAAAAGCCCTTGCAAAAGTGAAATCATCAGTGCCGCGAATAACGTGCTCAAAGCTGTTGCCAGCTTGCTGGCCGCCGCGAGCGCTAGTGTCGCTTCACCTACAAGGAGGATGCAATTGCGTAGCGCAGCGAGCTTCGCGACTGTGTATTTTAGACTGTGGTAATAAAACTCTGTCCTCCCAGGGTTGCCAATCTAACTTTGCCCCCGCGAAATAACTTAAAACTTATTTCAAACTGAGGCTGGCGCCAAATAATTTTGAATCCCACACAGCGGGATATATTAGGTTTTTTTCTTTTCTTGGTGGGAGAGAAGTTATATGTACATTAATCTAGTTTTTATTAAAAATAACGCGCTTTAATAAAGACTTAGACAATTCTATGGGTACATTAACACTAATTTTAGGACCATTATTAACATCTTGAGCATCAGCGTCAGCCGAGTTGCTTCATATTACGTAAATATATGTCCAGCAATTCCCCGAATTACGGTTATCTCTCAGTTACGAATGAGTGAAATTTGTTGCCTGAGTAGTGTAAGTAATTAAAACTTTTTCCATCTGCATGTAGCATTTGTAAGGTAAGAAGGACGTTGATAGGTGACAAAAATCTTCGAAAATGATACTTTAGGCATTCAGGGCTAATTGCAATATAAAGCACAGGATCTTGGAAAAACTGAATAAACATAAAGATGAGTACCGGTATTGATTTACTCATAAATCAATATCATACATCGTGAGAGGACATGCCCACTTTTGCTCAGACCTCTGTAAATAATTTCTCTTGTTGAGGGATACGCAGTCTTCACGTTGGTAGCACAGATATATTTGAGTTAATTTTGATCCTGTCAGGGGAACAGGAATGTTCTAGATTTACCGTTGAAGTGAGACATTTTAGTCAAAAATTAACTTAATTTTTAAAGAACTGTTTGGTTTTTGTCTTTTGAGCATATTGTATTACTCGAAAAATTCGGGATCAAAATACATGAAACTTTTCTTGTGTAATAATATATCATAGAGAAATGGAAATACTTGTAGAGTTGTTGTTAATCATTAGAGGTGCTTGAGACACCTTGGTCATCAGCCCTGTGTAGTTGGGAGTGAGTTGAAGCTGTCTGGAACCTGTATTTCTGAGATGATTGTAATTGTGTGTGTAAATGTATTTGGGACAGGGATGGAGTAGACGCTCCGGGACTTGAGCAAAGCACTATCCAGGCAATTTCCTGTAGGGAGTGTGGCAAATCGCGGGGAAAACATACTTAGGATATCCGCTGTCAGCACCGGGATTCGAACCTACGATATCCGTACTTACCACAGCTGCCCTTGCGATCATGGTGCACGTTTGACGAGCGCGGCTACGCCGCAGGTCCAAATGCTTGTAGAATTTGGCTTGAGTATCTATAACCCCCCCCCTGGTCGATCCTGGCTACGCTACTGTTATGGGAACCGCATAACTCAGGACTAGAGAGTTCGAGATTATTATAATTATAGGGGTAATGATCAACCACAAAATTCTTACAATAATCAATCGAATCAGATGCAAGGTAATCATTATCAGAATAATAGTAATAGAAATAACAGATTGCTTAATAATGAAAATAACTATCAAATTCTCAAAATAGTCAGGAAAATACAGAGGATAGAAGAGAGGAGAGGAGACCAGAGAATAACAATAATATGAGTAATAATGTGGAAACAAGGAATGAGTCTAGGAGGCATTTAAACTAGAATCAGACGGTAATGACAGGTCAGATTATCAGTCTGATATTATATCCGCTAATACTATACTGTCCGGAACTTATGACCTAGATATAAAGAGTGATCTCTTAGACGATTTAGCTGAGGAGAAGGTACAATCCGTAAAAGTTAATGGGATTTCTATTGTGGAATTAAATGTGTTGGGGGCGCATGTTGATGCTTTTTAGATAGTGATGGTGAGAGTGGTAGGGCAAAGTGTACAAGGGCGGCTGTGGTAAACCCTGGTACAAGTATGAAGGAGAAGGATAGTCTGGAAGGTGTCCTAAGTTTACGTATTCAATTTAGGGAGGAGATGAGGAGAGATCATCAAGAGAAGATTAGATTAATTGACCAGTGGGGTAGAGGGATAAAGAACGATAGTCAGTAGATAAGTAGGAACGTTTGCCAGAAATTAGATGAGAAGGAGCAGCAGGTAGAGGTTATTGATAAAGCATTAGAAGAGGAGAAGAAACCACAGTTAGAGGTGATGTTAGGTGGAATTAGAGTAGATGAACGGCAGGTAGAGGAAATTGTAGGTGAAATTAGAAGAGAAGTTGAGGAAAGGCTGGAAATAGATGACGGTAGAATAGATGTGCAACAATTAGGGGAGGGGGTAGGTGATAATAGCTTAGATGAGAATGACCAGCAGTTAAAGGAGATGTTACGTGACTGTAGAGTAGAGGATGAGGAAAGGCTGGAAGTAGGAAATAGTAGATTTGATGAGTGTAACTAGATGTTTAGGGGTGAAAATCTGCAGGGAGATCCCAGTAGACTGGGAACACAGGAGATTGAAGTAAGGAATTGTAAGAATAGAAAAAAAGGATAGGTCCTTGTGCATAATGTTCTAGAAGATGAAAGGAGTATTCTGTATGGTACATATATTGTTCAGTCATTACGGAAGTTAATTGATTAAAGGAAGAATGTGTACATTGATGCCTGACAGTTTGAAATAGGTATTATGTATGCAGAGTTTATGGTATAGTTAATAATATGTATGTATATTCTTTTGTGTGAACGAGGTGTGTATGTGATGGATGTATAATATGGGAATGAAATGTGTTGGGAGCGTGTGACGCTACTTTGTACTTATTACGAATTAGGTATTTGAGGCATTTTTATGTCTATTTTCTTATTTATTTCGGGATACACTTGCACAATTTAGGTGTATATTCTGTGATGTACATATTTACATTATTTGAGTTGTTTACTGTATTTTCTTGTTTCCTTCATTGTGTATTTTAGAAATTTGAAGAAATATTATATTTACTTCATACTCAGGTCCAATGTATTGATATTATTATAGTTCTGAGCAATGGAGTTATTATTTTCTTGGGTTTATATTTGGCAATACAACAACATGATATAGTACAGATGTATGGAATCCTATCAGGTGGTCTACAGCAACCAACCATGGATTGCGTAAAAAAATATATGCTGAGTCAATTGAAGAGGAAATAGTATATATAAATCTGCAACTGCGAACTTGATCAGCTAACCAAAATACAGTTTGGAGTTATTGTATCGATAATGACAGTGGTAAAAGTATACCGTGCCATGGGATAATGTGATAGTTACAAGTGAACATCTTTATTCCAGCAACCATAAAGGTGGTAATAATGATTTAGCAGACTGATCTTGATCTTGTTCCTCAAGCATATTTCTAGTTCAGCGATGTGAATTTGAAGTATAGAGAAGAATGAATCTACTGAATTAACTGAAGAGGCAGGTGAACAAGATGAAGATTGGATTTTATGCTACTTAATCTGACTTAGATTCTGGTCGTTTTAGGTGAAGTGAAGGAGATTAGGAAATTGTGGATGTCTGTGCAGAAGAAGAGTATAATCCAGATTCTCTTGTCTAAACATTCTAGTGTATAAATGTGAAATGTGTATCAGATATCCCTCCAAAATGACTTAGTTGTTAGGATTTCTGGGGGCGATATGTAACATATTGTATTCGACATTTCGAGTTGCAAAGAGAATAGAACTTATGAGTAGGTATCCAGTGGATACACTACATACTTATTAGTATCTATGACCTGCAAAATGGCTACTGCTGCTATGGGATGTGTGGTGACGACATTTGGAACTATATTTAGATGGAGAGCAGAGAATAGTGTAAAGAGTGTTATTTTTTGGGAGAGGATCTTCAACAGAGAGAGATTATGAGAGAGAAATAATTGAAAGTTGGTTGGGAGAGCATATGAAAAAAGCTATAAAGAAAATATGTAAACTACGAATTATTTGCATGCATACAAATGTAAATAATGAAACATATATATAATACATATTATCTTGTTCAAATATGCCCAGAATAATATACATAACAAGCAATTAAATAAACCTATTGTTCAGAGAAATTTTGGTTAACCTATATATACTGAACCCTTGCAAAGAAGCATATGAGACTCAATTTCGGGGGTGTAACAGTCCATTTCGTAAAGTTGTTGTTAAGGGCTTCTTATAACATGCAGGGTAACATATAACAAAATAACATGCAGGAAAAAGTGAATACCAGGATTAAAACATATGAATTTAATAAACAGATCAACAAATTTACACTATTTACAACAAAAACACAATGTCTCCCAAATGACACCCACTTGAATTAATAAAAATGCCCAAACTAGGCCTGATCTCAGGAGAGATCGTAAACATCTGGACCAAATGTCCCAAATTACTGCAATGACATGTGCGTGTGCGGCTTCTCTGCATGCGGTACGATGTGTACAATTTAATGCGAGATTCGTTACCATCCAGTAAACCTTCAGGGGACGAATCTGCACTGTCTTAGAGCTAGACAGACACTAGGAACTCACTAAACACTAATTAAACTAATCCGACACTTCCTACACTGAATAAGACAAAATAATTTCCGCAAGAAATTGGAATCAAAGAATTGCCGTAGCAAACAACACTAACGCCTAAAATTAGGACTTTTCAAATCAACACAAGTAAATCAACACGTGACCAATCAAGAAAAATACACACATGGCCGCTTGCCATTTTTACAAGAAATACAAAATACACCCAACGGTGTCACAACAGACAAAATCTAACAATATAAACAAATGAAATGAGTCACAGAAATCACTAGGCTCAAAGCCAACATTTACATCATAAAACAAATATTTCATTTCATACGATATGCGGTACTTCGTAACGGACATGTCGAAATCCCAATTAATATTATGATCCAATGAACATTACAAGAAAAGGTTTGCTACAGATAGCTTACAGGGGTCAGTCGGTCAGCTGGACTTCCTAAACGATGAATCACCAGACATAGATGGGCGCAAAGTGGAATCTGCAACATCTGTCAACCCACGTGTCAATTACCTCGACCTGCCGTAGCAATGGCTCGAGTCTCGAAGAAGTGTGCTCCCAATAGCACATAATATACGTATGTGTGTCAAAATAAAATATCTTAGCATTTCCCACGGAAATCCAAGGAGCAGCACAGGACAAGGTAAGGTAGCCTCCACGAGCGCTTCCCCCGTCCATAAAAATACAACCACAATATTTGAGAGCGGTAGACACATTCTACCCCTCATCACGAAGAATCAATACACACACCTTGACACAATACACACACCAGAATCACACGTATGAGTTTGACAGAAACCTGAAATAAAAGACATAAATATTTCCACCGACTTGCGCTCCCAATCTAGTCCGTGACTGAAGAACCTGAAAAGGGATCTAAAAAAAACTCAAAAAATATAGAACTAAGGTGTTCTACAGTGACATCTTAACTTGTTGCGCTCGACAACCCTAGTATGAATAAAAACCTGTTCGTAAAACATCTAACAACTTTTGCCCCCTTCGAATTTAAATACAGCACCATTTATCGACCATGACGAACTCAGCATTCGCATGAATAAAATCCAAATGCACGCGCCGTGCATACTAATAATGACTCATAAGAAAAATATACAATCACACAAAATTTTGGCCACGTGCCAACGTACATTTAAAAGAAAAGAGTGTCGGCGCATGAAAATCTAAAATACACAAGAAAACACAAGAATAAAATTATTTACACGTTCTCGCGTCTAATCTAGCTACATATTGAATAAATCAATGGTTTGTACATCACCGTCCAGCTTGCAGAAAATCAACCTGCATCCCGGTACATTTCCCCACGGGAAACCTACTCCGTCATCGTCGACATTCTGGTAGAGGCGTAGCACATCATTCCACCAATCGACCTTCCTGTAGACATCTTGGCGTGGCTTCTTAAAAAGAAATGTTCAAAATTAAAATTCTACCTAGCTAGAATCGCTATGAGCTACTGACTTTCACTCAAGAGTCCTGGGCGATTACTCCACGTTAAACTGGCCTTATCTAAGCATTTTCTTACTTCACACGCACATATACATCACAAAAAAATCATAACACAAAATTTTACAGAAAATATCACAGTCTTAGACCGCCACGCAGCTGGCATTTAACAAGTCTCACAAATTATGTATGCTGAGTAGGCTTATCTCAACTCGAGATCTCCCCTCCGCTAGGCATGAACTCTGCTCCCAAGAGCACAATAAAATGTTCGTTCAGACTGACGTGAACTATGCTTACCAGAGCCTGATAAAATTGTGTCTCAAACCGGCGTGAACGATGCTCCTCAGAGCTCGATAAAGTTGTGTCTCAAACCGGCGTGAACTACGCTCCTCAGAGCTCGATAAAGTTGTGTCTCAAACTACTCATCACCGATCAATTTATTAGAAACTGGCAGAATGGAATGGAGTGGGGGCAATCTGAGAAAATAATCTGAAGTTTTCAACTCACAGACTTGGGACTAGTATCAAACTTCTTCGTTTTATTTAAACGTCTCAATGCACTCATGCGGAATCCTATCGCATCGGCGGTTCTTCATACACGTGTTTTCAGCGCCTTTTTTATACGCACATCTCCACGTGGTTTAGGCATCCTCTCTCCTGATTCGATGATTCAATCGTGTATCGGTTGGAAATTCACCTCTGGCACGCCCATAATGACGCCAACTTGGATGCGCGTTCACTCTGAATTTGTCCTTGAACTGGGCTTAGCCGGTCATCCCCAGGAATAACTACCACGCTACCTCTGTTGCAAGCGTTGCGACACACTACCTGCTTTCCGTTGTCAATCTCCAACATACACTGCCTGGATATCAGTAATAATAATAATAAAAATCATGAAGACTTATTGATCGGCAAATCAATAAGGGTTCAATACATATTCTATGTATACACAGGTAAGCGTAGTAATCTTAGAATATGATTTTCAACAAGTTTTCCAATCATATTAACAAAAAAAGGCAACCCCTGGCACTATCCAGCCCATGACGGGCTAAGGCCGACCAAGAGACCGCTGCCTAGCCATTTGGCCTGCAGATATTGGGGTGGCGCGTGATCAGCGCGTCGGGTCCCCTCGGCCGTTAATCTTGGTATTCGTGATCGGGGCGCTGTATCACTGTCAGACAGCTACTCAATTGTCCTCGCGAGGCTGAGTGCACCCCGTTCCAACCCTCACGTCAGTTTTAAAATCCCTGACGGAGCCGGGGATCGAACCCGGGGCCTCCGAGTGAGAGGCAGGCGCGCTACCCCTACACCACGGGGCCGGCCCAATCATATTAGCATTTATAAAACCTTGTCCTGTTACTTTGCATAAGGTACCATCGGATATATCACAGTATATGATCACTAAGGTTCGGATGTTAAGGAAAAGTCATATTTTTTTCCCGAGCTCATTTTACCCGAAATCTGAAAAATAAGTTTGAATGACGGGTCCCTGACCACGTTTAAAGCAATTTGATGTTACCTATAAATGCATATTTTGGCCATTTTTATTGTTTTGGTCATATTTGGTCATATTTTAGTGATATAAGGTCATATTTGGTTATAATTTCAGCATTGATGTTTAAATTGAGACGTCGTTAACAAGGTACGTGTTATCTGCGTCGAGTTTCAAACACAGGATTCCCGAATTGTGTATTAGATATATTTTTCTTTCTTTTCCCGGAACAGGCAGATAGCAGGTTTAGAAGACCTGATTCCAAGAAGGCGCTCCTCTACGGACGTCATTTAGCATTTACTTTATGTTAGTGATAACCTATCACAAACATTCATGTCATGTTTCATAGTTTTTCAGGTCATATTTTATAGTTTTTAGGTCATATTTGGCTTGTTTTTAGGGCATATTTGCTTGCATATTTTGTACTTCTTTAGGTCTTAAACTTCCGAACCCTATTGATCACTTTCCTCTTATCCATTGAAACCTGGTTGGTGATATTTCACCCTACAACTCGAGTAAAACGAGTCTCCTAGCTCTACCATTTATATTATATTTGCTTACAAACTATCAGTTTGTTCGCTGGCGCCTGACAAAATATTTATTACAATTGGCATCCACAGTTGTTGGATTATTTGTCGTTGGTTTACCCAACACCACCTACATAGAAGGCCGTTGCACTGAATTGAAAGAAGCCAAGATTGTGGATCTTGTAGGCACATATGCGTGTGGGCATGCCGTTGTAGTTATTCTGCGATTTTTTCGGTTTTTTGCTGTAAAATATGGTTTACAAGTGTCGTGTGCCGAAGTGCATGGGTAATTATGATAATGGAAATAAAAATCAAGTGTCTAAGTTCCCCGAAGAAGAGAATTTGAAGAAACGTTGGGTATCATCATTTAAACGAGAGAACTCCATACCAACAAAACATTCTGTGGTAAGTACCAATAAACGTTGTTTTCCTTTTATCTAACCAGTGTTAACCTACTAAATAAGTAGCCAATATATTCTTAATAATATAACGAGCCCTGAGAACTTATACATTAACTTGTAAACAACTCGCAAGTGACCACGTCCTTTTAAGGTTAGAGTAGGCCTAACTGCAAAGCATTGCTTCAAGTTTCAGATAATAAGGAACGATGTTTCTCATTAAATAACTAATCAACAAATCTCCCTAACTACGAGACAAGTTTGTTTTGCATGGGTGAATTAAACCTAGTTATACCGGTACCGTATTATTTTATAATAGGCTATCACATTTTGAAATGTTTACATGTACATGTTTACATATGAGAATGCTGCTGTGGTAACAGTACAGAACACCAGAACCGAAGTAAAAAAATCTCAAACTACTGAAATTAGCCAAAATAACCGTAGTAATGGTAGGGAAAAAAATCTGGAGATAATATAGTCATCCCAAATAGGACCACGACTTATAGATGGAATTCCAGCTGACTATGCTATTTTTAGCATCATGTACAGTATTGCCAACCCCACGCATTCGCATCCAGCAGACTAATTGTTTTCACCTAGACCACGTTAGCTAACATAAACAATCCTGGTTTTGTGGTAAATATTTGTCTGAAATGAGCCTCTTCTATGTGAAAGCAAGCTAAGCTGCAGATCTCTAAATGATTTTAAATAATTGCCAACACACTGCCTGTTGTGATCAAATGCTGAAAAAGCTTTGATGTGATAATTATAAAATTATTTTGTAATGAATATTGAGAATTGATGTTCAAAGCAAATGATTAATATAATTGAGTCTGGTGTCACTAGAAAGTCATTAAATATGTACCACAAATTGCTCAGATTCTAGATTGTTTAAGTAGGTATACCGGACTTCCCTTTAATCGGGTTATCTTATGCGAAACCTTTCAGCTAGGCGTCATGACTGTTAGCCTATATGTGGGACTCATTGGATTTGCCTTCCGTGTGCATTTTATACGCATCGAATTTGAAGAATGACAAGTTAATAATACGATAAATCTTCGCTCTAAAGCGTTTGTAGAACAGCCTATTGTGTGTTATTTGTTATTTTAAACACAGAACAAAATGATCCCACATAGTACCTGTTGGTGCTAGTTCAGGATAACTTATTGCTCCCAGCAGGATGTTTTAATAGGAAATTCCCCAATGAAGGTAACCGTTTAAATGCAAGATATAAAATATAAGTAGACGTGTAGCATAATAGTTTGTTCTAAAGCTTCTTTTTTTGTCGTGTAGCCTCCTGAGAGGCCGAATGCAGGTCTTTCTAGTCGACGCCCGTGGCCGACCTGCGCGTCGGGATGAGAGATGGAATGGATGAAGATGAATGAAACTGGGCAAGGATGTGGAAGGAAGCGGCCGTGGCCTGTCAGAAGGTACTGTCCCAGCATTTGCCTGGTGTTGAAAATGGGGAAACCACGGAAAACCATTTCAAGGACAGCCGACGGTGGGACTCGAACCCACGCGTCTACCGAGTCAGCAGAGAGCTTGGCCCCTTGACCTAACGCAGCGCTTTAGCCCGCGTATCCAATACTGTCGGTGTTTCTAAAGCTAAACTTCTGGTACTGTACCATACAGTGCTTGAGACAAAAAAGAAAGCTAGCCCTGTAAGTTGGAGACTACCACTGCAGTAGGTAAATTCATAATATCTTCTACATGTTTTTGTTCAGTAATGCAAGCAGACTGTTCTCAGGCACTGTAACGATCACAGCCTATTAATTTATGAAATAATCAAACATATTCTGGAGTACTATATGGTATCATTGTTCTAAGTATGAAGAACAGCGTGGATCTAGAGTTACAAAATACACCCGACTCATCTCTCTCTATGCAGTAAGACAGTGGAGTCATGAAAAACTGGTGCTAGATACCTACACAATTCACCCAGCACACATACTGCTCACATTTCTAAATGATAAATGATACGTTTCTACCTTGCTCGAACTCTGGATTACTCTTCGGAAATATAAATATCTCCGACTTGCAGTTGAAAATACTCTCTAACGACATCTGTTGACTATATGTTGTACCAGTGTAAACACAAACTAATACGTCGCGCCATCTTGGTAGTGGTGGACGTACTGACTGGTGTGGTTAGTGAGACAAGAGATAGCGCGCGTGTATCCTTGTGTTCGCAGGCCTGTTATCGACGACAATCGACACATCGAAATGCTGTAACCAATAGCGACGTCTGTTGTGTATTATTATTATCTGCTTGGAACTAGCAAAGACAGGATGTGATTTCACGCGATCTAATATTTACAGGGCCCTAGATTGGCTTCGGCCTATCTAGAGGTATTTCCCCCAGTCTAATAAAACAGCTTCATTATATACCTACGTGTAATAAGAACTTCTGATAATTCATACTTGGTTTAAATTTGTAGAAATGTACTTTGGCAACTCACCTTAGGGTAGGCCAACGGAAGAAAATACTCGAAAGGTTTGTAAAATATATACATCATCGGATACTGGATTATTCTTATAGTTGATCATTGATATATTGATACGAAGATGTGATTGTTTCCGTGGTGTAACTTCTTAATATTTTATGATATATTGCAGTTTATTTCTGTGAAGTGCTAACCTCAAAATGGTATCTGTAGGCTGCTTGGTAATGTATGTTCAACTATTTTATATTATTTTCCAGTAACCTAATTGGTGTTTTCGAGTTTATTACCCCTAGGGATTTTATTTTAACGTTTGTATCTGGCCTGCCTTGTCTGTATGGTCCAGAACGTCATATTTTTTTCCGAGCAAAGATATTTTATTTTTAACCTAATTACTGAAATTTAGCTCCATATCTTTCGCTCTTAGTATTGAACCCATGTGCCATAGGGTCCATGGAGATCGAATCCATGTATTTGGGGAAGAAATGAAAGAAACGTACAGTTTCTAATGTAACTTAGAGAAAGATCAAGCTAGGATGCTAGCCTAATATGGTGCAAGAGGCGAGGACCAGGTGTTCGTGAGATGAGATCACCCCTCTTGACATTCAGAAGGGAGCGAGTCATGAGTATTAATAACCGAGTGGAAAATTCCCACTAGTAGACAAGGAAGCCTGATTCGGAAATCGAGCTGAGCTTGCTGGAAAATGACAACACCGCTTATGCGCCAGAAGAGGAATAATTAAATTTAACCCGTTTACGAGTATAAAAATGAGTAAACAAGTACAGCACAGTGAATCATTTCGAATGAGAGATTTTTTAGTAAAGAGAAACCATTTAATAATTGCACAGGAGAAAACTGCAAACGCAAGAAGACGTCATCGGGGAATTACCAAGGCTGGTGTAGAGGGAAGAGCACAAAAGAACAGCAACTCCCACACAATTGAGGACGAGAAATTAATTAATATCTCCGAATTGCACGATCGATTCTTAGGTGCAATGAGATTATTTGACATTGAGAAGACGAGCTTTCGGAAGGTATAATTTTTATAATTGTGCAACCATTATTTTAGAAGTTGGCCACAGAAAGGGCTAGAGTCTTATCTTTTTGTAGCGAAAAGGTATAAAACTCCTGGCCTCACCAAGCCAATCATGCAGTTATTCTGACAACCCGTGAGGGTGTTACTACGCATCAGTACAAGCAGGTCTAAATAGCCCAAGGGGGCGTTGCTACGCATCAGTATTCAGACAGCCGTGTGGGGCGTCACTCTGCGTCACATCGAAGACAGTTACTAGTACTCCTTGAGGGGAGAAACGCTGTATTACACCGCAGAATTAATATCCGATAGCCATAGGCGTCGCAGTATTAACAACTTGCTTGCCTCCATAAGGAGTGGTAAAGAAGAAATTTAAAGTATCGCCGTGTTGAAAGATTAGGAAAATCCTAGTTACAGGATTTAGGTCCGACAGTACACAAGTTATAGTGAAAAGTTCGTAAGATATAGTCAGAGCAGGCTGCGAACGTTGGACTCAAGGCGATAGGTCTTTTTAATAGACGAACGAATATATCATAACGTACGGAAGTACTGTAACAGAAAGATAAACAGTTATCTAAATTAAAGAACCCAAAAAGGGAAGAACAGAGTAAGGTTCGGAATGTATTTCAGAAACGTAGGAGTGCTAGGACCGATCAAATAAAGAAAAACGGAGACTATAAACATTATCTCCAAAGAGCAGACGAACTATTCTAAAGCACTAGACTCGAGAAGTACTAGCTGTTATAAAATAAATTCATAGATCATCGATTGGTTATCGAGGAGACCTCGATCCGAATAGACTTTCGCTAGGATCGATAAACCAGATCTACAAAGAAGCCGTTCAAGCTAGATAAATAGCCGGTCATCCAGAATAGGAGTAGAAGAATTAGGATTCCAGGGAACAGTAGATGTTTCGAGACTTTCGTATTCTGCGGGATAGGAAGCCGACATTGAATAAATTTCACCCTTGGAAACGGGAAATTAAGAGGTCACGTGTGATAGGCTAAGAAATACGGCCTAGTGATCAAGAATTGTGAAGTGTAAATTTATCAAGATTGTGTGTTAAATTAATATTTTTAGTGTTTATTGTGTGTTCTAAAGGGACACACCAGTGTATAAAAATGTCGTCAATGTTAAGTGTTTTAAATATGTGTCAAGAAGTGTTTGTACATAAGATGAATTTCTATATTATGGAGTAAAAGTTCAAAGTGGGCCCAAAATGAAACACCGCACAAGAATAAAGATCATGGGACGATCTTAAAAACATGTGAGTACTGAATTTCATTCTATTTTGGTGTCAGGAAATGGTTGTGTACATATCCACCGGAGTTTTTGAGTAAAAGGGATGTGTTTTAATAAATAAATACTGAATATATAAGAACGCGGTCTGAACAAAAATAGAAATTTGAGAAATTATAAATAATTATGTAAATAATAAATCCCGTAGAGGAAATATGTGAATAAAATGTTAATGTATTTAACGAATGTCATAAGAGCAAGCGAAATATCAGTAATTATCATGAAAGATATTTAAATAAAGTAAATTTGAGATATGAAAGAAATAGCTTTGTGAGCTTGTGTAAAGAATAAAGATAATATAATAACCAAGAAAGGAAATATTAAATAAAGATCAAATAAATTGATGTGAGTATAAGAGTGTTAGAGCCTTAATAAAAAGTATAGACATGATGTTTAAATGCATGTTCTTGAAAGAGAGAAAGTTATTGCAAAGGAAAAGAATAATATAAAATTGAAATGTGTATCAATTGTTAATATGATATTATCAGTTCTTTGGATGACGCTAGGCTTAAAATATATAGCGCAAAAGGAGCGCCATTAAAGTAAAATGTCACGCTAGGAACGCGTAAAAGTTAATGTACTTGGTGAGTTATTTATGAGAGGTAGTTGATTGTAGCGAATTGAGATTTGGTATAAGTCCTCTATTTGTGACGTAGTATCACGAGGCATTGTGTATGTATTGAAAGGGAGCAAATGTATGGTATTGAGCGTAGGTCTATTAGCTAGTTGGCTGACCCTAAATCGCATTGTGTATAGCCCTCTATAAGGGAAAGGTTCCCGAGGCATGTGAAGAGATTCGAACTCAGAATCCTCTTATATTGAAAGCCCCTTTATATTTCGTCGTTAATTACTCTTCCACAATCAATGAGGACCTTTCATAATTAATAAACGCCAAGATTATGAATGTGGTTTATAAGCCCAATAATATTGTTGTACGTACACGAAGAGTAAAAGGCCAGGTCTCCACCAAGAACTGAGAATGGAAAGTTTGTGTTTTGTAAAGCATTTAAAGAGGGCTCTAGCTCGGGCCAGACGGGAAGGAGCCCGCATAGTCATAAATAACTATCATGTTTCACGGACAGACCCTCGGAGTAGGAGGGGTGTCTGGAGGTCGTTTTGTAAAGAGTAATGAATACACCAGGAGTGTTTAAAGTTGTTAACGACCCGGGCGTTGAACCGAGGTCCTTGTAGATTGATATTTCCGCTTGCCTGTTCAGATCGTAGTTTTCTTATGTGATAATGGTCTTATAAGACGTAAGAGATAAATAACAATCCCTATTGTAATGTTGAATGGAAGTTGGATTCCACGAGTTAATTGAAGGCAACTAGGTTTCGGGAGTAACTATAGTTTTTTGACTGTGTCAAGTATCTTCATACTCTGGAGTACACAAGTGGTTTCCTGATTACCTTAATGTACTTGTGAAACTAGAGAGAGATGATATCAGCTGAAATGTGTGAACATGCCCAAATATTGAGTTAGATAATTAACATATAATTTTAAATGTAATTATACATTTGTTTTGAGGATTAAGAAAATATAAAAAGTAGTATTTGAGGTGTACAAAGAATGACACCGTTATTATGTAAAGCATGGAGCCAAAAGAGCTCGGAGTTATATAAAACTTACAGTTGATGCTTTATGGAAGTAAGACTAAGTAGGAATTGTTGGTTTATGTGGAAACCATATGTTTTAATACAATATTTATTTTATTATATTGTGATTCCTTGTTCATTTGGAACAAGTAGATGATTATGGGTCAGTAATTTAATTGTTAAAGTGTTTGTAGCGCCATTAATTTTATTAATTAAATGTGTTAAAAATAGGAGTTGATTTTGTTGTTATTTTTGCAAGTGTATCCTCTAATTAATCCAAAATATGTGAGTCACAGAGTGGGGGAACTTACCGCTGCCCCGAAAATTCCGAATTGAGCTACGCTGGTATACTGTGATTGGCATATTTCTTGCTAAAAGGGCACATGGGGGCATATAAGTAATGTGCTGGATTAATAACTAGAGGAACATTTAAGACGGTCATATCATGTAAAGTAAAGTAATGATAGGAGTAGCTACAACATAAAATATTAACTGACCGCATGGGTCCCTGGAAACTCATACCGAGCAGCCCTGAATTATATTAACAACCCCCCCTAGCAAACATTTATTTTGGCGCCCAGTACGCAGGGCTGAGTTTTCCTAGGGAAAACCCGAGTTTTTCTCAAAAAATCAAAATTTTCATTTTTTGAAAAAAAAATGGTTTTTCGAAATTTTGAATTTTAAATACTTCCATAAAGGTTTATGAAATTGAATAAAAGTATCAAAAGGGTACGTTGTAGTAAAACCCGTACCAAAGTAAATTTTAAAGAAATTGGGACACAATGATTCAGAGTATCATCTCTCAAGCATGTACTAGTGTGGTGGCATTAGTGGCCCACTATATTCTAATAAGATGGCATTGAGTGAAGAGATGCAACGGCTCTTGGAGGCCATAAACAATAAATTGGGGACAATAGACAATACATTGGGCCTCCAAAAGGATGAAAATAAAAAAGAGTTCGAATTCATAAATGATAATTTAACAGCTCTCAAAACTGACAGTGTTAGAATAGAAAATAAGTTGGATAGCCAACAGGAGGAAAATAACCAAAAGTTAGGATCCATGAATCAAAGTTTAGAGTCACTAAAAACTGATAGTGCTAACATGGGAACTAAATTATTAGATATTGAAGCTAAAAGTGATAATATGGGAACTAAATTAGAAGCCATCGAAACTAATAGTGATAATATGGGAACTAAATTAGAAGCCATCGAAACTAATAGTGATAACATGGGAACTAAATTAGAAGCTATCGAGGCCGACGGTATAAAAATGAATAAGGAACTGAAGGCCGAGATAGAAAAGATGAAAACAGAAAGTGGGAAAACCATTAAAGAACAGTTGGAAGTGATAAAAAGGGAGACGTTAGAGTCTCTGAAAGCCAACAGTAAAGAAAACCATGGAGTACTGAAGGCTGAAATAGAGAAGACAATGGATACTAAATTTAAAATTCTTGATGAAGGGTTTGACACTAAGTTTGGGGATAAGTTTACTGAGTTAAAAGGGGAAATCGCAAGTGAAATTCAAAAGGAAAATAAAACACTTCAGTCAGGATTGCAAGACCAAATAAATATCTTGAAGGATAGCACGGAAAAATCCCAAACTGCATGTCAAGAAAATTTTGAAATTTTGAATAAAAGTTTGAGTTCCATGGAAACTAAATTGAGTAATATGGAGGAAAATGTAGATGTGTGTAAAGATGAACTTGTAACCCAGATCCAAGGGGTGCAGAAAGAATTGAAAGCTCAGATAGAATCTAACAAGAATATTTGTGAGGCTTCCCGGGATGAAATAAAACAAAGCGTGAATGAGCTAGGAGATAGATTTGAAGGGGTTGAGAAAAAAATGGGAGAACTTGAGGGAAAAGTCAATGAAGTTCAAACCGAAGTAAATGAGATGAAAAATCAAAATAAAAAGGATGTTCAGGATATGAAAGAGCAGATTGATCTTTTTACCGGGCAGGTAGATGAGAACCTGAAGAAGTACGAGGGGGAAATAGATAAAAGATTCGGTAGATACGAGAAGCATATCCAGAAAGAAAGAGAACAACGAAATAAAGAAAATAAGGAAAATACCCAGAAGATAGATGAAATAAGTAAGGGTATAAATGAGGTTAAGGAAAACGTGGAAACTTTAGAGGGGCAAGTAGGAAAAACAAATAATGAAGTGAAATTGATCAAAGATGAATTAACGGAAGTGTCTAAGAAGACGGAAGGAATTGAATTAGATATGGTCAAAGGACGGAAAGAAGTGGAGAAGCAAATAAAAGAAATACGAGAGGGCCTGGATACCATAGGTGACGTTAAGCCAGAAATTATAGACCAAAAGGTCATGATCTTTAAGAAAGAGGTAGAAGACCAACTAAATGAGTTCAGGGATAGTTACAGGGACGAGAAATTCCAACTCAAAAAGGTAGAGGAAGATAGTAGAAGGAATCAAGAAAGAATTCAAAATGAATTAAGATCCCGATTGGAGAGGACTGAACATAAGAATAGTCAAATGGAAATCCAACTCATGGCTAATGAAGAAAGTGCCCGAAGGGAAAGGAAGTTAGAATTTGAGAATCAGGAGGAGTTTCCAAAGACAGGATGGGTAGATTCCCGTGAACAAGGCTCAGATACGGATAGGGACTTAGGAGGGGAGAGCCCTTATAAGAACCCAGGATATCCGATGGCGATGTCAACCCCGTACATGAATCAGACAAATGGCCAGATAATAAACATTATTAAATCAAATGAGGACAGACCAGTAAAGTTTACGGGTAATAACATGTCTATTACTCCAAAATACTGGCTAAAGGAAGTTGCAGAGTATTTAAACGAAATGAAAGTTCCTCAGGATCGGAGACTGAGAGCTATTGAAAAGCTGTTGGCAGGTGATTGTCTCACCTGGTTCAGAAGCTTCAGATACACCTTTGATACGGTGGAAGGCTTTAGGGAAGCATTTCTAAAACGATATTGGGCAGCAGACGTCCAAGAGAATTTAAGGCTAGATCTGTACTCTAGGAAGTACAGCACAAATGCACCAACTAAATACTCGGAATTTTTCACCGCTCAGTTGTGTAAATTCCGTGAACTCGACATTGCTCCGGCAGAGAACGACCTATGTGCCGCCATTGCAAGACAACTTCCGTATGAGATTCAGAGGCTGTTAATCTCATCCAAAGCCAGAAGTGCTGTGGAAGTGGAGAGTGTGTTACGTCAGTTAGATATGACGACTTCGCACGTAACTCCTCGGCATCAAAGACAGACTGAGCAAGTACACATGGCCAGCAGTCAGGAAACTGGAGAAAAACCAGCGACCAGGAATCAGTCCACCAGCACGGATACTCAAGGACTGGGTCGAGAGTATGGGCACCAGGAGCCTAGAAGGATACAGCCATATTACAGAGGAGGATATCGAGGAAGAAATCCTAGGAATACAGGTTATAGGCAACAAGAGAGCCGACCCTATAACAATAACCATCAAAGGCAAGAAAACAGAAAGAAATGGGAGAATTATCCCAGAAGGAATGTAAGGCCAGAGGATAGGGATGATGAATATCGGGCCGAAATAGAATAAAGATATCAGGAAAGTCTTCGTTATATGAACGAACGACCAGATGAACCTGATAGGCAAAAAGTCCGTTGGAGTGAGGCAATCAAGAACCGGAAATCACCCGACCGACTAGACGGAGCTCAAAGCTTGGAACTACAAGCTCAGTTAAAGAATGAGGGAAAAGGAAGCCCTCAGGATAAAAAAAACTCCAAATTTAAATTGTCAAAAGTGGAAACATACCAGGAGCTGGGAGGAGGTAGAGATTGTGAATTGGATAGCCAGACCAGATGAGCTAATTAACGAGGATGTGGAAGGAATCCCACCTGTTAAAAGAGAACTACCTATAATTATGCTTAGAATAGAAGGATTACTGGTCAGAGCATTGATTGATACCGGATCCACAATAAGTTTAATTACACAAACCCTTTTAAATGAATTGGAAACAAGGGGCCGAGTATTAAAGATTCCCACATCAAGTGTAAAGATTAAGGGGATTATCCCTGAAAAATCTTTAACATGTAAATATCAGGTATATATTGATCTGATCATGGGTAACGCTGAAATTTCGCAGTGCTTTTTGCTGGTAAATCAATTACCGTATAATGTCATATTAGGTATTGATTTTATCCGTGAGAACAAGGTCATTATAGACCTAGCGCAAAACTGCATTAGAGTTCAAAGAGAGGATGTGGATGAGCAAAACATTAACCTACAGGAACAGGATGCGAAAATAGGAGAACAGGTATGGCATATGGAAGAAGTGATCGAAGAAGGTTATAAGGACATAGAAAAGATATTTGAAGTCCTCAACATAGAACTCGAAGATAATTTGGAAACTGAGTTCGAGACCAACCTGTCAGGAAAAGTGGAGGAAGCTAAAGTCAACCTCGAAAATAAGGAACAGTTAAAGAAATTATTATTGAATTATAGGGACGTATTTGATTCCAAGCCAGGGAAGATTGAAAATTTTAAATACGCGTTCCAAGTCAATGATTGGGCACCGTTCAAACAAAAACCATACCCGGTTGCGGAAAAACATTACCCACAAACTAAGAAAACACTGCAGGAGATGATGAATGCAGGTGTTATAGAAAAGATGGCGACACCATATGTTAGTCCATTAGTGATTGTGAGTAAACCGGATGGCTCAGTAAGGGTGTGTCTAGATGCCAGAAATTTAAATGCAAAGATCATACCAGAAAATGATTCGGCACCACCCATAAAAGAAATACTGAGGAAGTTCAAAGGCAAGAAGATTTTTACAAATATTGACATGACTTCTTCGTATCATCATCTCGAACTGGAAGAGAAAACCAGCTTGTTGACTGGATTTCAGTTCGACCAACAAACATATTGTTTTAGAAGATGTCCGTTTGGATTGAAGACCGCAGGATCTGCATTAATAAGAGCGCTTGATCGAAACCTGTCAGAGGAAGTGAAAGATTGCACTATCCGATACGTGGATGACATTTTTCTTACTTCGGAGAACATTGAGGAACATTTAGAAAGTAAAAATGTAGACTTTCACGACCGGCGTTGAAATAGGAATCTCCGTTTCGCGGGCTTATTGGTCGTGTTCCAAGGACATTTTGTCGTCCTGACGTTTCGCTGAATACTGCGTTCAGCATGTTCACAGGTTACATAAAGCGAGGTAAAACAAGTAAACAGAAGATATATAAATAGTCAACAACCCACACATAGAGGCTACCATAGCAACGGCGTACCAGATAAAAGCAATGCATCAAGGACAGGGCTGCTCGTCTGTTGCATCTTCTCGTCTACGACGGTCAATAAGGGCAGGCTTGAGGCTACTCGAGTCCCATGATATAAAGACAATATACAGGCCTACACGAAAAATTAAGGACATGTTTAGGTCCGCTAAAGATAAGCGACATCCTCATACCGCGGCAGGGGTTTATAAAATCCCGTGTGATTGTGGCCAAGTATATATTGGAACAACGAAAAGAAGTATTGCCACTCGTCTCAAGGAGCACGAACGACACAGCCGGCTGGGACAAACAGATAAATCCACTGTAGCAGCACACTCGCTACTTGCAGGTCACGATATAAGATATGGAGACACCGAAGTTCTGTCCACCACGGTGTCTTATCATGCCAGGCTACAAAGGGAGGCCATTGAAATCCTGAAGCATACTAACAGCTTCAATCTTAAGGAGGAAGCAGAACGTGTGAACAGAGCTTGGCTTCCAGTCCTTAATCCCCTCAAGCCTGTCCTTATTGACCGTCGTAGACGAGAAGATGCAACAGACGAGCAGCCCTGTCCTTGATGCATTACTTTTATGTGGTACGCCGTTGCTATGGTAGCCTCTATGTGTGGGTTGTTGACTATTTATATATCTTCTGTTTACTTGTTTTACCTCGCTTTATGTAACCTGTGAACATGCTGAACGCAGTATTCAGCGAAACGTCAGGACGACAAAATGTCCTTGGAACACGACCTATAAGCCCGCGAAACGGAGATTCCTATAACATTTAGAAAATTTGAAGAAATTATTGGAAGACTTAAGAAGGGAAAATTTTAAAATAAATTTAAAGAAGTCGAATTTTTGTCAAAGACAAGTAACATTTTTAGGGCATGTGATTGATAAGGATGGTGTTAAACCAAATCCATGCAAATTGGAATCGATAAGGGATTTCCCAAGGCCTTTGAATGTAAAGAACTTTCGCCAGTTTTTGGGATTGATTGGGTTCTTCTCAGGACATTGTCCATCATACACCAAAACTGTTGCACCACTACAGGACCTTCTGAAGAAGGGGGGCAAGTGGAAATGGACGGAGGAAACAGAAAAAGCATTTGTAGAGGCCAAGGAGATGCTCTTAAATTACGTGAAGCTAGGATATCCTGATTTTAATCAGAGATTTATCATTCAAACAGACGCATCCCAGATTGGAATAGGGGCAATGCTATATCAGGAAAACCCGGAAAACCCTGAGAAGAAAAACTATCTAGCTTTCACAAGTAGGAGACTGAAACCACACGAGAAAAATTATACGATCAGCGAAATCGAGCTGTTAGCGATATTGCACGCGTTGCAATATTGGCGGAAGATCGTATATGGGTTTCAGGTCATCTTAAGGACGGATCATAAAGCCTTAACCTTTTTGATGAAGACTGATTTATCCAGTCAAAGGTTGATGCGTTGGGCTTTATACATTCAACAATTTGATGTCAAGATAGAGTACTGCCCAGGAAAAGAAAATATAGTTCCAGACTACTTAAGTAGACAGCCAGAGTCCATAGAAGAGGAAGTAATGGCTATAGATTTGGAAGACAGGGATCAGCGTACTCTTAATGAGTTAAGAAGCATTAGTCAAAGACAACGGGAGGATCCATGGATGAACATGCTCATATCTTTCCTTGAGGGAAGCTTGATAAGAGGAACACCAGCGTACACGGAAGCTAATAAGATAGCTCAAGACTACACGTTTTATAATGGATTGTTATATAAGTTTGTGGACTCTGACCATACAAAATTAAGGATTGTTGTACCTGCAATTTTGCAGAGGAAAATAGTATGGTTAGCCCATAGATCGTTCGGACATATGGGAGTCGACAAAACAGTCTCGATGCTGAAAGAAGCATTTGTATGGCCGAGACTGAGAGAAACTGTAAGGGACACATTAAAGACATGTGATCTATGTCAAAGGATCAAACCTAATGCATTTCTGATGAGACAGAAGCCTATACCATTGTTGCCCGAAAGGCCAGGTCAAATCATATCTATTGATAATTTTGGACCTTTGCCAAAGGCAAGAAGAGGAAATCGACACATAATGGTGGCTATGGATGTCTTCACTAAAATGATTGTCCTTGCTCCCATACAGAAGACTAGTACCAAACAGGTGTTAAAACGACTCAAAGAAAAAGTGATACCGATTCTGGGGAAACCTGAGAATTTGTTGTCGGATCACGGCAGTTGTTTCACCAGTGTAGAGTTCAGACGAGAATTAGAAAGACTTGGAATACGTCAGATTTTGTCAAGTATTCGCCATCCTGAGGCAAACCCTGTAGAAAGAGTGATGAGGGAGACGGCCAAGTACTGTAGAATATACTGTGCCGAAGAAAATTGGAAGTGGATAGATATCTTGGATATTATCGAATTTTGTATAAATAATACAATCCATGAATCCACAGGAGAGATACCCATAACGTTACATCGGAATGAGCAACCAGAAAGACCTTGGAGTCTGGTAATTCCTAGGCCAGCAGACGCTCAGCCTGGAAGAGATGTACGTATTAGAAGAGCCTTTGAGCATCTAAAAGCTCAAGCCGACAGGAGGCAGAGAAGAAATAGGCATAAGAGGTATCATCGACCATTATTAGCAGGAGAAATGGTGTTAGTAAAAAGACCAGCCATTTCGGATCCAGGGAACCGTGTGTACAAGAAGTTCCAGAAAATGTACCACGGACCGTATCAAATAATCAGAGATTTGAGGAATAACGCATATAGAATTCGGCACTGTGAAACGGATCACGAAGTGACCATGAATTCAGCAAATTTGAAATTATATTACCCTCCCGAAGATTTCGATGAAGTAAATGAACAAGCCCTGGTTATGGAAACATTTAGAGATGAATCCGCTTTTGACATAAACAAGAATAAGGAAGAAATAGAAGATAGAGCTCAAGCATCCGAGTGCGAATGCGAATTGGAGAAATTGTATTGGGAAATTAAAGAAATAATTGAATTTATTGAAGAAGAAAATTCCAATTTAAGAAAGGAAAATGATGAAATAAGGAAACGGGTAGGGATAGACCAAACCCGTAAGGAAGAATGAGGTTCTGGAGATTTTATAGTCCAGACAAATCAAGAAGAAAGAAAGGGTAGGGATAGACCACACCCGTAAAGAAGAATGAGGTTCTGGGGACTTAAAGTCCAGACAAAAAAGGAGAAAGAAAGGGTAGGGACAGAGCGTACCCGACCGACACAATCACCGGATACGACTTTAAAGAAATAAAAACAACAGTAGATACGGACGACGTTATGATGGCTTCGACGAATAAAGAAAGATAAGATTAATTGAAATAAATTTACTCAAAAATTTTTCGAAAATTTATTTACCTAAGGAGGGGAGAGATGAACCCATGTGCCATAGGGTCCATGGAGATCGAATCCATGTATTTGGGGAAGAAATGAAAGAAACGTACAGTTTCTAATGTAACTTAGAGAAAGATCAAGCTAGGATGCTAGCCTAATATGGTGCAAGAGGCGAGGACCAGGTGTTCGTGAGATGAGATCACCCCTCTTGACATTCAGAAGGGAGCGAGTCATGAGTATTAATAACCGAGTGGAAAATTCCCACTAGTAGACAAGGAAGCCTGATTCGGAAATCGAGCTGAGCTTGCTGGAAAATGACAACACCGCTTATGCGCCAGAAGAGGAATAATTAAATTTAACCCGTTTACGAGTATAAAAATGAGTAAACAAGTACAGCACAGTGAATCATTTCGAATGAGAGATTTTTTAGTAAAGAGAAACCATTTAATAATTGCACAGGAGAAAACTGCAAACGCAAGAAGACGTCATCGAGGAATTACCAAGGCTGGTGTAGAGGGGAGAGCACAAAAGAACAGCAACTCCCACACAATTGAGGACGAGAAATTAATTAATATCTCCGAATTGCACGATCGATTCTTAGGTGCAATGAGATTATTTGACATTGAGAAGACGAGCTTTCGGAAGGTATAATTTTTATAATTGTGCAACCATTATTTTAGAAGTTGGCCACAGAAAGGGCTAGAGTCTTATCTTTTTGTAGCGAAAAGGTATAAAACTCCTGGCCTCACCAAGCCAATCATGCAGTTATTCTGACAACCCGTGAGAGTGTTACTACGCATCAGTACAAGCAGGTCTAAATAGCCCAAGGGGGGCGTTGCTACGCATCAGTATTCAGACAGCCGTGTGGGGCGTCACTCTGCGTCACATCGAAGACAGTTACTAGTACTCCTTGAGGGGAGAAACGCTGTATTACACCGCAGAATTAATATCCGATAGCCATAGGCGTCGCAGTATTAACAACTTGCTTGCCTCCATAAGGAGTGGTAAAGAAGAAATTTAAAGTATCGCCGTGTTGAAAGATTAGGAAAATCCTAGTTACAGGATTTAGGTCCGACAGTACACAAGTTATAGTGAAAAGTTCGTAAGATATAGTCAGAGCAGGCTGCGAACGTTGGACTCAAGGCGATAGGTCTTTAAATAGACGAACGAATATATCATAACGTACGGAAGTACTGTAACAGAAAGATAAACAGTTATCTAAATTAAAGAACCCAAAAAGGGAAGAACAGAGTAAGTTTCGGAATGTATTTCAGAAACGTAGGAGTGCTAGGACCGATCAAATAAAGAAAAACGGAGACTATAAACATTATCTCCAAAGAGCAGACGAACTATTCTAAAGCACTAGACTCGAGAAGTACTAGCTGCTATAAAATAAATTCATAGATCATCGATTGGTTATCGAGGAGACCTCGATCCGAATAGACTTTCGCTAGGATCGATAAACCAGATCTACAAAGAAGCCGTTCAAGCTAGATAAATAGCCGGTCATCCAGAATAGGAGTAGAAGAATTAGGATTCCAGGGAACAGTAGATGTTTCGAGACTTTCGTATTCTGCGGGATAGGAAGCCGACATTGAATAAATTTCACCCTTGGAAACGGGAAATTAAGAGGTCACGTGTGATAGGCTAAGAAATACGGCCTAGTGATCAAGAATTGTGAAGTGTAAATTTATCAAGATTGTGTGTTAAATTAATATTTTTAGTGTTTATTGTGTGTTCTAAAGGGACACACCAGTGTATAAAAATGTCGTCAATGTTAAGTGTTTTAAATATGTGTCAAGAAGTGTTTGTACATAAGATGAATTTCTATATTATGGAGTAAAAGTTCAAAGTGGGCCCAAAATGAAACACCGCACAAGAATAAAGATCATGGGACGATCTTAAAAACATGTGAGTACTGAATTTCATTCTATTTTGGTGTCAGGAAATGGTTGTGTACATATCCACCGGAGTTTTTGAGTAAAAGGGATGTGTTTTAATAAATAAATACTGAATATATAAGAACGCGGTCTGAACAAAAATAGAAATTTGAGAAATTATAAATAATTATGTAAATAATAAATCCCGTAGAGGAAATATGTGAATAAAATGTTAATGTATTTAACGAATGTCATAAGAGCAAGCGAAATATCAGTAATCATCATGAAAGATATTTAAATAAAGTAAATTTGAGATATGAAAGAAATAGCTTTTGAGCTTGTGTAAAGAATAAAGATAATAATAATAACCAAGAAAGGAAATATTAAATAAAGATCAAATAAATTGATGTGAGCATAAGAGCGTTAGAGCCTTAATAAAAAAGTATAGACATGATGTTTAAATGCATGTTTTTGAAATAGAGAAAGTTATTGTCAAAAGGAAAGAATAATATAAAATTGAAATGTGTATCAATTGTTAATATGATATTATCAGTTCTTTGGATGACGCTAGGCTTAAAATATATAGCGCAAAAGGAGCGCCATTAAAGTAAAATGTCACGCTAGGAACGCGTAAAAGTTAATGTACTTGGTGAATTATTTATGAGAGGTAGTTGATTGGAGCGAATTGAGATTTGGTATAAGTCCTCTATTTGTGACGTAGTATCACGAGGCATTGTGTATGTATTGAAAGGGAGCAAATGTATGGTATTGAGCGTAGGTCTATTTAGCTATTTGGCTGACCCTAAATCGCATTTTGTATAGTCCTCTATAAGGGAAAGGTTCCCGAGGCATGTGAAGAGATTCGAACTCAGAATCCTTTTATTTTGAAAGCCCCTTTATTTTTCGTTGTTAATTACTCTTCCACAATCAATGAGGACCTTTCATAATTAATAAACGCCAAGGTTATGAATGTGGTTTATAGCCCAATAATATTGTTGTACGTACACGCAGAGTAAAAGGCCAGGTCTCCACTAAGAACTGAGAATGGAAAGTTTGTGTTTTGTAAAGCATTTAAAGAGGGCTCTAGCTCGGGCCAGACGGGAAGGAGCCCGCATAGTCATAAATAACTATCATGTTTCACGGCCAGACCCTCGGAGTAGGGGGGGTGTCTGGAGGTCGTTTTGTAAAGAGTAATGAATACACCAGGAGTGTTTAAAGTTGTTAACGACCCGGGCGTTGAACCGAGGTCCTTGTAGATTGATATTTCCGCTTGCCTGTTCAGATCGTAGTTTTCTTATGTGATAATGGTCTTATAAGACGTAAGAGATAAATAACAATCCCTATTGTAATGTTGTACGGAAGTTGGATTCCACGAGTTAAATGAAGGCAACTAGGTTTCGGGAGTAACTATAGTTTTTTGACTGTGTCAAGTATCTTCATACTCTGGAGAAACACAAGAAATTTCCTGATTACCTTAATATATTTGTGAAACTAGAGAGAGATGATAACAGCTGAAAATGTGTGAACATTGCCCAAAATATTGAGTTAGATAATTAACATGTAAATTTTAAATGTAATGATACATTTGTTTTGAGGATTAAGAAAATGTAAAAAGTAGTATTTGAGGTGTACAAAGAATGACACCATTATTATGTAAAGCATGGAGCCAAGGAGCTCGGAGTTATATAAAACTTACAGTTGATGCTTTATGGAAGTAAGACTAAGTAGGAATTGTTGGTTTATGTGGAAACCATATGTTTTAATACAATATTTGTTTTATTATATTGTGATTCCTTGTTCATTTGGAACAAGTAGATGATTATGGGTCAGTAATTTAATTGTTAAAGTGTTTGTAGCGCCATTAATTTTATTAATTAAATGTGTTAAAAATAGGAGTTGATTTTGTTGTTATTTTTGCAAGTGTATCCTCTAATTAATCCAAAATATGTGAGTCACAGAGTGGGGGAACTTACCGATGCCCCGAAAATTCCGAATTGAGCTACGCTGGTATACTGTGATTGGCATATTTCTTGCTAAAAGGGCACATGGAGGCATATAAGTAATGTGCTGGATTAATAACTAGAGGAACACTTAAGACGGTCATATCATGTAAAGTAAAGTAATGATAGGAGTAGCTACAACATAAAATATTAACTGACCGCATGGGTCCCTGGAAACTCATACCGAGCAGCCCTGAATTATATTAACAACCCCTCCTAGCAAACATTTATTTTGGCGCCCAGTACGCAGGGCTGAGTTTTCCTAGGGAAAACCCGAGTTTTTCTCGAAAAATCAAAATTTTCATTTTTTGAAAAAAAAATGGTTTTTCGAAATTTTGAATTTTAAATACTTCCATAAAGGTTTATGAAATTGAATAAAAGTATCAAAAGGGTACGTTTTAGTAAAAACCCGTACCAAAGTAAATTTTAAAGGAATTGGGACACAATGATTCAGAGTATCATCTCTCAAGCATGTACTAGTGTGGTGGCATTAGTGGCCCACTATATTCTAATAAGATGGCATTGAGTGAAGAGATGCAACGGCTCTTGGAGGCCATAAACAATAAATTGGGGACACAATACATTGGACCTCCAAAAGGATGAAAATAAAAAAGAGTTCGATTTCATAAATGATAATTTAACAGCTCTCAAAACTGACAGAGTTAGAATAGAAAATAAGTTGGATAGCCAACAGGAGGAAAATAACCAAAAGTTAGGATCCATGAATCAAAGTTTAGAGTCACTAAAAACTGATAGTGCTAACATGGGAACTAAATTATTAGATATTGAAGCTAAAAGTGATAATATGGGAACTAAATTAGAAGCCATCGAAACTAATAGTGATAACATGGGAACTAAATTAGAAGCTATCGAGGCCGACGGTATAAAAATGAATAAGGAACTGAAGGCCGAGATAGAAAAGATGAAAACAGAAAGTGGGAAAACCATTAAAGAACAGTTGGAAGTGATAAAAAGGGAGACGTTAGAGTCTCTGAAAGCCAACAGTAAAGAAAACCATGGAGTACTGAAGGCTGAAATAGAGAAGACAATGGATACTAAATTTAAAATTCTTGATGAAGGGTTTGACACTAAGTTTGGGGATAAGTTTACTGAGTTAAAAGGGGAAATCGCAAGTGAAATTCAAAAGGAAAATAAAACACTTCAGTCAGGATTGCAAGACCAAATAAATATCTTGAAGGATAGCACGGAAAAATCCCAAACTGCATGTCAAGAAAATTTTGAAATTTTGAATAAAAGTTTGAGTTCCATGGAAACTAAATTGAGTAATATGGAGGAAAATGTAGATGTGTGTAAAGATGAACTTGTAACCCAGATCCAAGGGGTGCAGAAAGAATTGAAAGCTCAGATAGAATCTAACAAGAATATTTGTGAGGCTTCCCGGGATGAAATAAAACAAAGCGTGAATGAGCTAGGAGATAGATTTGAAGGGGTTGAGAAAAAAATGGGAGAACTTGAGGGAAAAGTCAATGAAGTTCAAACCGAAGTAAATGAGATGAAAAATCAAAATAAAAAGGATGTTCAGGATATGAAAGAGCAGATTGATCTTTTTACCGGGCAGGTAGATGAGAACCTGAAGAAGTACGAGGGGGAAATAGATAAAAGATTCGGTAGATACGAGAAGCATATCCAGAAAGAAAGAGAACAACGAAATAAAGAAAATAAGGAAAATACCCAGAAGATAGATGAAATAAGTAAGGGTATAAATGAGGTTAAGGAAAACGTGGAAACTTTAGAGGGGCAAGTAGGAAAAACAAATAATGAAGTGAAATTGATCAAAGATGAATTAACGGAAGTGTCTAAGAAGACGGAAGGAATTGAATTAGATATGGTCAAAGGACGGAAAGAAGTGGAGAAGCAAATAAAAGAAATACGAGAGGGCCTGGATACCATAGGTGACGTTAAGCCAGAAATTATAGACCAAAAGGTCATGATCTTTAAGAAAGAGGTAGAAGACCAACTAAATGAGTTCAGGGATAGTTACAGGGACGAGAAATTCCAACTCAAAAAGGTAGAGGAAGATAGTAGAAGGAATCAAGAAAGAATTCAAAATGAATTAAGATCCCGATTGGAGAGGACTGAACATAAGAATAGTCAAATGGAAATCCAACTCATGGCTAATGAAGAAAGTGCCCGAAGGGAAAGGAAGTTAGAATTTGAGAATCAGGAGGAGTTTCCAAAGACAGGATGGGTAGATTCCCGTGAACAAGGCTCAGATACGGATAGGGACTTAGGAGGGGAGAGCCCTTATAAGAACCCAGGATATCCGATGGCGATGTCAACCCCGTACATGAATCAGACAAATGGCCAGATAATAAACATTATTAAATCAAATGAGGACAGACCAGTAAAGTTTACGGGTAATAACATGTCTATTACTCCAAAATACTGGCTAAAGGAAGTTGCAGAGTATTTAAACGAAATGAAAGTTCCTCAGGATCGGAGACTGAGAGCTATTGAAAAGCTGTTGGCAGGTGATTGTCTCACCTGGTTCAGAAGCTTCAGATACACCTTTGATACGGTGGAAGGCTTTAGGGAAGCATTTCTAAAACGATATTGGGCAGCAGACGTCCAAGAGAATTTAAGGCTAGATCTGTACTCTAGGAAGTACAGCACAAATGCACCAACTAAATACTCGGAATTTTTCACCGCTCAGTTGTGTAAATTCCGTGAACTCGACATTGCTCCGGCAGAGAACGACCTATGTGCCGCCATTGCAAGACAACTTCCGTATGAGATTCAGAGGCTGTTAATCTCATCCAAAGCCAGAAGTGCTGTGGAAGTGGAGAGTGTGTTACGTCAGTTAGATATGACGACTTCGCACGTAACTCCTCGGCATCAAAGACAGACTGAGCAAGTACACATGGCCAGCAGTCAGGAAACTGGAGAAAAACCAGCGACCAGGAATCAGTCCACCAGCACGGATACTCAAGGACTGGGTCGAGAGTATGGGCACCAGGAGCCTAGAAGGATACAGCCATATTACAGAGGAGGATATCGAGGAAGAAATCCTAGGAATACAGGTTATAGGCAACAAGAGAGCCGACCCTATAACAATAACCATCAAAGGCAAGAAAACAGAAAGAAATGGGAGAATTATCCCAGAAGGAATGTAAGGCCAGAGGATAGGGATGATGAATATCGGGCCGAAATAGAAGACAGATATCAGGAAAGTCTTCGTTATATGAACGAACGACCAGATGAACCTGATAGGCAAAAAGTCCGTTGGAGTGAGGCAATCAAGAATCGGAAATCACCCGACCGACTAGACGGAGCTCAAAGCTTGGAACTACAAGCTCAGTTAAAGAATGAGGGAAAAGGAAGCCCTCAGGATAAAAAAAAACTCCAAATTTAAATTGTCAAAAGTGGAAACATACCAGGAGCTGGGAGGAGGTAGAGATTGTGAATTGGATAGCCAGACCAGATGAGCTAATTAACGAGGATGTGGAAGGAATCCCACCTGTTAAAAGAGAACTACCTATAATTATGCTTAGAATAGAAGGATTACTGGTCAGAGCATTGATTGATACCGGATCCACAATAAGTTAAATTACACAAACCCTTTTAAATGAATTGGAAACAAGGGGCCGAGTATTAAAGATTCCCACATCAAGTGTAAAGATTAAGGGAATCATCCCTGAAAAATCTTTAACATGTAAATTTCAGGTATACATTGATCTGATCATGGGTAACGCTGAAATTTCGCAGTGCTTTTTGCTGGTAAATCAATTACCGTATAATGTCATATTAGGTATTGATTTTATCCGTGAGAACAAGGTCATTATAGACCTAGCGCAAAACTGCATTAGAGTTCAAAGAGAGGATGTGGATGAGCAAAACATTAACCTACAGGAACAGGATGCGAAAATAGGAGAACAGGTATGGCATATGGAAGAAGTGATCGAAGAAGGTTATAAGGACATAGAAAAGATATTTGAAGTCCTCAACATAGAACTCGAAGATAATTTGGAAACTGAGTTCGAGACCAACCTGTCAGGAAAAGTGGAGGAAGCTAAAGTCAACCTCGAAAATAAGGAACAGTTAAAGAAATTATTATTGAATTATAGGGACGTATTTGATTCCAAGCCAGGGAAGATTGAAAATTTTAAATACGCGTTCCAAGTCAATGATTGGGCACCGTTCAAACAAAAACCATACCCGGTTGCGGAAAAACATTACCCACAAACTAAGAAAACACTGCAGGAGATGATGAATGCAGGTGTTATAGAAAAGATGGCGACACCATATGTTAGTCCATTAGTGATTGTGAGTAAACCGGATGGCTCAGTAAGGGTGTGTCTAGATGCCAGAAATTTAAATGCAAAGATCATACCAGAAAATGATTCGGCACCACCCATAAAAGAAATACTGAGGAAGTTCAAAGGCAAGAAGATTTTTACAAATATTGACATGACTTCTTCGTATCATCATCTCGAACTGGAAGAGAAAACCAGCTTGTTGACTGGATTTCAGTTCGACCAACAAACATATTGTTTTAGAAGATGTCCGTTTGGATTGAAGACCGCAGGATCTGCATTAATAAGAGCGCTTGATCGAAACCTGTCAGAGGAAGTGAAAGATTGCACTATCCGATACGTGGATGACATTTTTCTTACTTCGGAGAACATTGAGGAACATTTAGAAAATTTGAAGAAATTATTGGAAGACTTAAGAAGGGAAAATTTTAAAATAAATTTAAAGAAGTCGAATTTTTGTCAAAGACAAGTAACATTTTTAGGGCATGTGATTGATAAGGATGGTGTTAAACCAAATCCATGCAAATTGGAATCGATAAGGGATTTCCCAAGGCCTTTGAAGGTAAAGAACTTTCGCCAGTTTTTGGGATTGATTGGGTTCTTCTCAGGACATTGTCCATCATACACCAAAACTGTTGCACCACTACAGGACCTTCTGAAGAAGGGGGGCAAGTGGAAATGGACGGAGGAAACAGAAAAAGCATTTGTAGAGGCCAAGGAGATGCTCTTAAATTACGTGAAGCTAGGATATCCTGATTTTAATCAGAGATTTATCATTCAAACAGACGCATCCCAGATTGGAATAGGGGCAATGCTATATCAGGAAAACCCGGAAAACCCTGAGAAGAAAAACTATCTAGCTTTCACAAGTAGGAGACTGAAACCACACGAGAAAAATTATACGATCAGCGAAATCGAGCTGTTAGCGATATTGCACGCGTTGCAATATTGGCGGAAGATCGTATATGGGTTTCAGGTCTTCTTAAGGACGGATCATAAAGCCTTAACCTTTTTGATGAAGACTGATTTATCCAGTCAAAGGTTGATGCGTTGGGCTTTATACATTCAACAATTTGATGTCAAGATAGAGTACTGCCCAGGAAAAGAAAATATAGTTCCAGACTACTTAAGTAGACAGCCAGAGTCCATAGAAGAGGAAGTAATGGCTATAGATTTGGAAGACAGGGATCAGCGTACTCTTAATGAGTTAAGAAGCATTAGTCAAAGACAACGGGAGGATCCATGGATGAACATGCTCATATCTTTCCTTGAGGGAAGCTTGATAAGAGGAACACCAGCGTACACGGAAGCTAATAAGATAGCTCAAGACTACACGTTTTATAATGGATTGTTATATAAGTTTGTGGACTCTGACCATACAAAATTAAGGATTGTTGTACCTGCAATTTTGCAGAGGAAAATAGTATGGTTAGCCCATAGATCGTTCGGACATATGGGAGTCGACAAAACAGTCTCGATGCTGAAAGAAGCATTTGTATGGCCGAGACTGAGAGAAACTGTAAGGGACACATTAAAGACATGTGATCTATGTCAAAGGATCAAACCTAATGCATTTCTGATGAGACAGAAGCCTATACCATTGTTGCCCGAAAGGCCAGGTCAAATCATATCTATTGATAATTTTGGACCTTTGCCAAAGGCAAGAAGAGGAAATCGACACATAATGGTGGCTATGGATGTCTTCACTAAAATGATTGTCCTTGCTCCCATACAGAAGACTAGTACCAAACAGGTGTTAAAACGACTCAAAGAAAAAGTGATACCGATTCTGGGGAAACCTGAGAATTTGTAGTCGGATCACGGCAGTTGTTTCACCAGTGTAGAGTTCAGACGAGAATTAGAAAGACTTGGAATACGTCAGATATTGTCAAGTATTCGCCATCCTGAGGCAAACCCTGTAGAAAGAGTGATGAGGGAGACGGCCAAGTACTGTAGAATATACTGTGCCGAAGAAAATTGGAAGTGGATAGATATCTTGGATATTATCGAATTTTGTATAAATAATACAATCCATGAATCCACAGGAGAGATACCCATAACGTTACATCGGAATGAGCAACCAGAAAGACCTTGGAGTCTGGTAATTCCTAGGCCAGCAGACGCTCAGCCTGGAAGAGATGTACGTATTAGAAGAGCCTTTGAGCATCTAAAAGCTCAAGCCGACAGGAGGCAGAGAAGAAATAGGCATAAGAGGTATCATCGACCATTATTAGCAGGAGAAATGGTGTTAGTAAAAAGACCAGCCATTTCGGATCCAGGGAACCGTGTGTACAAGAAGTTCCAGAAAATGTACCACGGACCGTATCAAATAATCAGAGATTTGAGGAATAACGCATATAGAATTCGGCACTGTGAAACGGATCACGAAGTGACCATGAATTCAGCAAATTTGAAATTATATTACCCTCCCGAAGATTTCGATGAAGTAAATGAACAAGCCCTGGTTATGGAAACATTTAGAGATGAATCCGCTTTTGACATAAACAAGAATAAGGAAGAAATAGAAGATAGAGCTCAAGCATCCGAGTGCGAATGCGAATTGGAGAAATTGTATTGGGAAATTAAAGAAATAATTGAATTTATTGAAGAAGAAAATTCCAATTTAAGAAAGGAAAATGATGAAATAAGGAAACGGGTAGGGATAGACCAAACCCGTAAGGAAGAATGAGGTTCTGGAGATTTTATAGTCCAGACAAATCAAGAAGAAAGAAAGGGTAGGGATAGACCACACCCGTAAAGAAGAATGAGGTTCTGGGGACTTAAAGTCCAGACAAAAAAGGAGAAAGAAAGGGTAGGGATAGAGCGTACCCGACCGACACAATCACCGGATACGACTTTAAAGAAATAAAAACAACAGTAGATACGGACGACGTTATGATGGCTTCGACGAATAAAGAAAGATAAGATTAATTGAAATAAATTTACTCAAAAATTTTTCGAAAATTTATTTACCTAAGGAGGGGAGAGATGAACCCATGTGCCATAGGGTCCATGGAGATCGAATCCATGTATTTGGGGAAGAAATGAAAGAAACGTACAGTTTCTAATGTAACTTAGAGAAAGATCAAGCTAGGATGCTAGCCTAATATGGTGCAAGAGGCGAGGACCAGGTGTTCTTGAGATGAGATCACCCCTCTTGACATTCAGAAGGGAGCGAGTCATGAGTATTAATAACCGAGTGGAAAATTCCCACTAGTAGACAAGGAAGCCTGATTCGGAAATCGAGCTGAGCTTGCTGGAAAATGACAACACCGCTTATGCGCCAGAAGAGGAATAATTAAATTTAACCCGTTTACGAGTATAAAAATGAGTAAACAAGTACAGCACAGTGAATCATTTCGAATGAGAGATTTTTTAGTAAAGAGAAACCATTTAATAATTGCACAGGAGAAAACTGCAAACGCAAGAAGACGTCATCGGGGAATTACCAAGGCTGGTGTAGAGGGGAGAGCACAAAAGAACAGCAACTCCCACACAATTGAGGACGAGAAATTAATTAATATCTCCGAATTGCACGATCGATTCTTAGGTGCAATGAGATTATTTGACATTGAGAAGACGAGCTTTCGGAAGGTATAATTTTTATAATTGTGCAACCATTATTTTAGAAGTTAGCCACAGAAAGGGCTAGAGTCTTATCTTTTTGTAGCGAAAAGGTATAAAACTCCTGGCCTCACCAAGCCAATCATGCAGTTATTCTTACAACCCGTGAGGGTGTTACTACGCATCAGTACAAGCAGGTCTAAATAGCCCAAGGGGGGCGTTGCTACGCATCAGTATTCAGACAGCCGTGTGGGGCGTCACTCTGCGTCACATCGAAGACAGTTACTAGTACTCCTTGAGGGGAGAAACGCTGTATTACACCGCAGAATTAATATCCGATAGCCATAGGCGTCGCAGTATTAACAACTTGCTTGCCTCCATAAGGAGTGGTAAAGAAGAAATTTAAAGTATCGCCGTGTTGAAAGATTAGGAAAATCCTAGTTACAGGATTTAGGTCCGACAGTACACAAGTTATAGTGAAAAGTTCGTAAGATATAGTCAGAGCAGGCTGCGAACGTTGGACTCAAGGCGATAGGTTTTTAAATAGACGAACGAATATATCATGACGTACGGATGTACTGTAACAGAAAGATAAACAGTTATCTAAATTAAAGAACCCAAAAAGGGAAGAACAGAGTAAGGTTCGGAATGTATTTCAGAAACGTAGGAGTGCTAGGACCGATCAAATAAAGAAAAACGGAGACTATAAACATTATCTCCAAAGAGCAGACGAACTATTCTAAAGCACTAGACTCGAGAAGTACTAGCTGCTATAAAATAAATTCATAGATCATCGATTGGTTATCGAGGAGACCTCGATCCGAATAGACTTTCGCTAGGATCGATAAACCAGATCTACAAAGAAGCCGTTCAAGCTAGATAAATAGCCGGTCATCCAGAATAGGAGTAGAAGAATTAGGATTCCAGGGAACAGTAGATGTTTCGAGACTTTCGTATTCTGCGGGATAGGAAGCCGACATTGAATAAATTTCACCCTTGGAAACGGGAAATTAAGAGGTCACGTGTGATAGGCTAAGAAATACGGCCTAGTGATCAAGAATTGTGAAGTGTAAATTTATCAAGATTGTGTGTTAAATTAATATTTTTAGTGTTTATTGTGTGTTCTAAAGGGACACACCAGTGTATAAAAATGTCGTCAATGTTAAAAGTTTTAAATATGTGTCAAGAAGTGTTTGTACATAAGATGAATTTCTATATTATGGAGTAAAAGTTCATAGTGGGCCCAAAATGAAACACCGCACAAGAATAAAGATCATGGGACGATCTTAAAAACATGTGAGTACTGAATTTCATTCTATTTTGGTGTCAGGAAATGGTTGTGTACATTTCCACCGGAGTTTTTGAGTAAAAGGGATGTGTTTTAATAAATAAATACTGAATATATAAGAACGCGGTCTGAACAAAAATAGAAATTTGAGAAATTATAAATAATTATGTAAAGAATAAATCCCGTAGAGGAAATATGTGAATAAAATGTTAATGTATTTAACGAATGTCATAAGAGCAAGCGAAATATCAGTAATCATCATGAAAGATATTTAAATAAAGTAAATTTGAGATATGAAAGAAATAGCTTTTGAGCTTGTGTAAAGAATAAAGATAATAATAATAACCAAGAAAGGAAATATTAAATAAAGATCAAATAAATTGATGTGAGCATAAGAGCGTTAGAGCCTTAATAAAAAAGTATAGACATGATGTTTAAATGCATGTTCTTGAAATAGAGAAAGTTATTGTCAAAAGGAAAGAATAATATAAAATTGAAATGTGTATCAATTGTTAATATGATATTATCAGTTCTTTGGATGACGCTAGGCTTAAAATATATAGCGCAAAAGGAGCGCCATTAAAGTAAAATGTCACGCTAGGAACGCGTAAAAGTTAATGTACTTGGTGAATTATTTATGAGAGGTAGTTGATTGGAGCGAATTGAGATTTGGTATAAGTCCTCTATTTGTGACGTAGTATCACGAGGCATTGTGTATGTATTGAAAGGGAGCAAATGTATGGTATTGAGCGTAGGTCTATTTAGCTATTTGGCTGACCCTAAATCGCATTTTGTATAGTCCTCTATAAGGGAAAGGTTCCCGAGGCATGTGAAGAGATTCGAACTCAGAATCCTTTTATTTTGAAAGCCCCTTTATTATTCGTTGTTAATTACTATTCCACAATCAATGAGGACCTTTCATAATTAATAAACGCCAAGGTTATGAATGTGGTTTATAGCCCAATAATATTGTTGTACGTACACGCAGAGTAAAAGGCCAGGTCTCCACTAAGAACTGAGAATGGAAAGTTTGTGTTTTGTAAAGCATTTAAAGAGGGCTCTAGCTCGGGCCAGACGGGAAGGAGCCCGCATAGTCATAAATAACTATCATGTTTCACGGCCAGACCCTCGGAGTAGGGGGGGTGTCTGGAGGTCGTTTTGTAAAGAGTAATGAATACACCAGGAGTGTTTAAAGTTGTTAACGACCCGGGCGTTGAACCGAGGTCCTTGTAGATTGATATTTCCGCTTGCCTGTTCAGATCGTAGTTTTCTTATGTGATAATGGTCTTATAAGACGTAAGAGATAAATAACAATCCCTATTGTAATGTTGTACGGAAGTTGGATTCCACGAGTTAAATGAAGGCAACTAGGTTTCGGGAGTAACTATAGTTTTTTGACTGTGTCAAGTATCTTCATACTCTGGAGTACACAAAAAATTTCCTGATTACCTTAATATATTTGTGAAACTAGAGAGAGATGATAACAGCTGAAAATGTGTGAACATTGCCCAAAATATTGAGTTAGATAATTAACATGTAAATTTTAAATGTAATGATACATTTGTTTTGAGGATTAAGAAAATGTAAAAAGTAGTATTTGAGGTGTACAAAGAATGACACCATTATTATGTAAAGCATGGAGCCAAGGAGCTCGGAGTTATATAAAACTTACAGTTGATGCTTTATGGAAGTAAGACTAAGTAGGAATTGTTGGTTTATGTGGAAACCATATGTTTTAATACAATATTTGTTTTATTATATTGTGATTCCTTGTTCATTTGGAACAAGTAGATGATTATGGGTCAGTAATTTAATTGTTAAAGTGTTTGTAGCGCCATTAATTTTATTAATTAAATGTGTTAAAAATAGGAGTTGATTTTGTTGTTATTTTTGCAAGTGTATCCTCTAATTAATCCAAAATATGTGAGTCACAGAGTGGGGGAACTTACCGCTGCCCCGAAAATTCCGAATTGAGCTACGCTGGTATACTGTGATTGGCATATTTCTTGCTAAAAGGGCACAGTATAGTTCCTTATGAACTCCGTGTCAAGTATCACTTATTATGATACGTATTTTATTTTATGTAAAGTCTTGTTTCGATAGGTTACGGCTCTATATTGTTGTTGTTCGTTTTTTTTCTGGTTAACAATTAACGAGAGAATTTTGTTATCAAAAAGGGTAGACATGTTTGGATTGGGAATAAGCTTGACGTAATAGTCTTCTGCTCTGACTAATATTGGAAGATTTAATACTCGAATGGATAATTAATATTTTATTGAAACTATGTCGTTCAGCCAGGTCCTTATGGACATATAAGGTAATTTATTGGAATTTCATTTAAGGGGTCTGTTATTTTCCTTCATTTAGATAAACCTTGTTATATCACTAGACATTACGTGAATGTCATCGTATCCACGGGTCCTCGCTCATATTTACATACTTGTATTTTATTATGTAATCTATTATTTATTTAAATTATTTAATGTTGTTATAATCTATCTGTAATATTTCATTCTTAATATATTGTCATGAAATTTTTCTTGTGTGTTTTCTTGACACTAGATTTAACATGTGTAGTCTCTTGAAACTAATTAACCTAGGTTATGATAGCAATTGGTCTAGCGCTTTCCCTCAAGTCAGGTAGCATAGTGGTGGGAAAAACAAACAAAAAATGATTATACTATAGGCTACTATGCATGATTCTGATTTTAGATTCATACCGTTATTATGAACTAGCCCAACCCCCACCCCATCCATTGGAGCAGTTGCTCTTGTGAAACTTCTCTCTTGGGGCATCAGTAATAGGGAAGAGTTTGAAGGAATTATTCTTAACTCAAAAATTAAACATGTAGAATTAAACAAAGCACAATTTTGCAGTGTTTATGTAGGTTACTCTTGGGATAATTTAAAGAGGAAGACATTTTTGAAAAATTACACAGATATAAAGTAGGCCTATTTAAATTTAGTTCATTCAGCATGGAAATAATCATATACTGTAACTTCAACAAATGTTACTTAGTATGATTTTTTTGTTGTAAATTGCAGGTTTGTGAGCTGCATTTTAATGCTCAAGACTTCAGACAGAATACTGTTTTCCATTGTGAAGATGGTCAAGAGATAACACTCCCATGGAAAGTGCCAAGACCCATACCTAGTCTGGTTCCATCTCATCTTCCGAATTGCCCAGTGCGGTTGAGCACTGTGTCCGATGGCAACATTATATAGTAAAGCTATATTTAAATGATTAAATGGGTACCCGGAATGTTTTGTGAAGAACGACACAGTTGTTTAGGTGGCAAGTCCATGTATCTACCTAAAAACCTCATCTTATGCATATATTTCAGATAATTCTATCAAATGCGTATATTTTACTGCTGTTAATTTACTGCGTTTTTTATGGTCATTGGCTATTTACATACAGTAAATTGATCCAGGAACAGTAAAATAGTGTATGTTTCATTTATTCCTACAGTACCTAGTTTCCCGTCAGGTTTCATTTTCAGGTGAACGACGAGAAGAAGCTTATTCTGTAGTTTGTTTGTTAGGCACGTAACGGTATTACCGGTAAAGGATGGAGTCATCACAATAGCCTATAAATGCTGCTGACGACGATGTATCAGTTGAAAGGAACCCGTCATATGGGCCATGGCATGCGGCGTGCTCCAGCAGCTCTGCCTTCTTTGTCCGCCATCTTGTTTGAATGATTCAAGAAAACATTACAGTTGTCAGTTGTAATAAGACACTTCCTGGGCCGCCAAAACGAAAGTGTAACTATCAGTCAACAGCCTTGAAAGGAACCTTCTTTTCCAAATCACACTTATATACTCTAGAAATTGTGGTGCTTGTTGCCCAACCCTCCACAGAAAGTACCGCTCATACTGTAGTCGACTGGTCGTCATTTTGCCGGGAAGTGTGCGAGCATTGGTTGTTTCACAACAGGGCACAAATTGGAGGGTAATGTGTAATTGTCGAGATTGACGAGGCCAAGTTTGGAAAACGGAAGTACAATCGAGGAAGGCCAATAGATGGTCATTGGGTCTTCGGTGGGGTTGAAAGGGGAAATTTAAAAATGTTCTTCATCGAAGCGGTACCCAGAAGAAATAAGGAAACCCTCTAGGAGGTAATTTGACGTTGGATATTGCCTGGTTCGATAATAATTTCGGACTGTTGGGCAGTTTATAACTGCCTGGCTCAAGAAGGTTTTGTCCAACTCAGGGTAAACCACAGTGTGGAATTTGTATGTACGAGACTGACCGGCCAGGTTTACCACCTCAACCAAATGGCAATGCAAGCAGCCAATATCGCTCCGACGGTCCACGCTCAAAATATTGAAAGGGAATGGCGCAACGTCCGGTACAGTATACCGATCATCGGTGAGAAGAGGGAGCACTTTGCTGGATATTTGGCGGAGCACCTGTTCAAGCGAAACTACCCTTATACGAATAAGTGCACGAATTCTTCGAAGCCGTTTGACATCTATACCCCCCCCCCCCAAACGATAAATCCTAGCCTAACCCAACCCAACCTAACCTCACCTCACCTCACTCCCACCACCTCTCCTCTAAACCCTGTGTGGTGTATCGGACATGTTGGCTAAGTGTATCGGAACCTTTCAATTTCAAACAATTTTGGCTAAGTGTGTCGGAACGTTTCAATTTCAAACAATTTGAAACTTTCAATGTCAATCAACTTCAAACAATTTCAAAATTTACGTGTCAATAATATTATGTGTGTCGTGTCTTGGCTAAGAGTGTCAGAACCTTTCAATTTCAAACAATTTTGGCTAAGTGTGTCGGACCCTTTCAATTTCAAACAATTTGAAACTTTCAATTTCAAACAATTTCAAACTTTACGTGTAATATGTGTGTCGTGTCTTGGCTAAGTCCTGTTGGAACCTTTCCTTTCAATTTCAAACAATTTCAAACTTTCAATAATATTTGTGTCGTGTGGTGAATTTCTTTATTCAAGTTGGTAACCTAGTCACATGATCGTCTTTCGGGTGTCACGTGACTGTCCAGGATGGCGTCCGTAGTGAAGGAAAATGCATTATTTCCTTAAAATAACAATTATTGCGATGCAGCAGTGGCAATTGAGTGTGAAGGGATTGTGAAACGACTCCCAACAACTCCGAGAAAGGTATGTATATCATAAATGATATATTTTCAATAAGCTATGCTGTTAAAAGTGATGAAATGGGAGGATTGACTACACTGCACAATTAATTCCGAATCTTCCGCCTGAGCGTATTGTTGTTCTTGACAATGCAACATAACACAACGTACAAGAAATCAAAGCTCCCACCCTCGCTTCTCACAAAGACGGAATACTACCCTAGTTAAAATGTATCTACAGTATCCTGTTGCAAAAGACATGACCAAGAGTGTTAAAAATTGTGAAACGCTACAAACCGAAGCCTGTATACACCGTCGGTAGGATTTTGAAAATGGTTCATTTTGTTCTACGGTTACCACTGTGACCTAATTTATATCGAACTGATATGGAATATAGTCAAACAAAAGATAGCTGCGAGAAATGTTAGCAAACTGTCTCTATCAACTCGGAAAGATTTAACCCACCTGTTAACAAAACACTTATTCTATCTCAATACTTTAATGGAACATATTAGCACACGTGACGAAGCGCCATTACATGAATAACACATACAGAAACAAAGGACAAACACACTCAGAACAAAAGACAAACACACACCGTCTGGTCATGGAACTTAAGCACACTCCCCCCTTGCAATTTACAGGCAAATTAAATTTCAACCTTCTTACAATTACAAATCAAGTCTGTGGGGCACTCGAATTGGTTTTTCCTGACCTGGTAGTAATCTGTCCTGGGCTGGTGTCCAACAATTTGTTCCAGGGGAGGTGTGACATCTGAGCTTACAGACACCTCTAAGGGATACAGACGTTGCACCGGTCTTACCCTCTCCCCTACAGCAACTTTTATCTTAGCTACTGTTATGTAGCCGTCTGACCGTGGATAGACCTCCAGGATGACACCATGTGGTCAGTTGATCCTCTTCTTGTCAGTCTCGACCAACACCACATCTCCAACATTGACATTATCTTGTCGTCTCTGGCCTCTGTGAATCAACAGGGCTAAGTATTCATTACGAAATCGCTGACGTAAGTTTGCTCGTAAGTCTGTAAGTACCGTGTTCTTCTAGACTCCTGCTATCTATGATGTCCATGTCTGGGACCTCAGTTTGGGGAATACCTTGTAGAAAACAAGGTGGTGTCAGAGGAATCAATTTCTCAAACTCATCTTCTACGTAAGAGAGAGGCCTGGAATTAATTGTGGCTTCACAGTCACAAATCGCAGTTCCAAACTCTTCCTAAGTTTCTTCTTAGTAGCTCCTTGAGTGTCCTCACAAGGCGCTCCCACCAACCGCCCCACCAAGTAGCTGTAGGTGGGTTGAAATTGCATTTTATCCCATGTACTGTGGAGAACAACATTATCTCATTCCAATCCAGACTTTTCAAAGCATTGTTTGTACCAGTGAAATTGGTTCCATTGTCGGTATAGATGGTATCGATTGTCCATCTTCGAGCAATGAACCTCCTGAGAGCCATGACAAATGAATCTGTACTGAGTGATTTTGTAAGTTCCAGATGTACTGCTCGGTAGATGGCACAAGTGAAGAGTACCACCCAAACCTTCTCACCCCCTTTCAGATACAGAGGTCTATGCCAGTGACCTGAAAAACAGCCGCATATTTTATCCGATCCTTGGGTAGTGGAGCAAATGGAGTTTCAACAGCTTTTCCGTGAAGCTTCTTGCATGTGACGCATTGGGCGATCACTTTCCTGGCTAGTCTCCTTATACCCGTTATCCGGTATTTCTCGCGTAGATTTGACAACAGTGTTTGCAAACCAGCATGTTGTAAATGACAGTGCTTTTGTAAAACCAATATTTGCACTAACACATGCTTGCCTGACAACAGTATTGGACATTTAAAATGGCTATGTTCATCCCCTAATAGAAGTTTCGTTCTGACTCGTACGAGTCCCCATTCGTCAACAAAGGTCTGCATTTCTTTGATCAATCTTGCCTCTTTCTTATTAAAACTATCATTTTGTATGCACTTCATTAATTTCTTCTCTGCTCTCTGAGATTCTTCATAGCTCAGTTCTCCACGTCCTGTGTTGTTCTTGCGACATCCATCAATAAATCGAAATATCCATCCTATCATTCTTACAATCTTTGAGTACTTTGAAAAGTAGGTGAACCATGAAGTGAAGTTCGTCCTTTCACAAGATGTACTGGACACCACAGTTTTCTTCCTTTCAGCATTTACTTGTGTAATATATGAACTCTTTGTATATTCATATTATTGTGTAAGTTGGTACTTGTGTGAGCTCGTTTGTGAATAAATGCTATTGGCCCGTGACGCAATCCCCCTTCCCCTTGCCCTGGCTGTAGAGGTGTTCAGCCGATCTTTCTAGAAGCCACTTGACTGTGTGTCTTGACTGTGGACTTCACTTCCTTGACGATGTGTCTTGTCTCGCCTGGTCTAGCGTGCGGGCTGTAGTATTACAGAATATGGTCAACTTATTTATTCCCCTTGTGGAAAAGACGTCTCAGACGTCACAGTGGCGACGAGGATAATCGTCTGAGTCAGTCGCTGTGGGAGTCACAGTGGCGCCGTGCGTGTGTCGTACTACGTTGTAATGTGGATTGCTAATGCCGTGTACCACGTGTTTTTACGTCAGCTACCCTATTAACCTTTTAACTGTTGAACCATTTAAAACTAATATACTAATTGAAAACAAACCAGTAACCTTTTAAATTGATACTGGTGCCTCAGTCAGCGTAGATAGTGAAAAGTTTTATTGGGAAAATTTTAAGAATGTAAGGTTGAAGCCTACAAGTCTACGCTTAGGTCCATACATTAACGCTCCCATTGAGCTTGTTGGAGTAATTACTGTAAATGTTAATTACAGGCATGGCTAAAAATCTGGAATTGTATGTAATTAAAAATGGAGCTAATCCCTTGTTAGGTCTAGACTGGATCATGGCATTAAATGTTCAGATTTCACCTGCAACGGATGAGCAGTTGTTTGCAACTGAAGTTGTTGGCAATGAATCTAGTATGTCTAGTGATATCCTTAAACCAGAAATTTTGCTTAAAGAGGTAGTTAAAATTACCCTGAGGTGTTTACTAGCAAGCTCGGTCAGTGTACGGTTGATCCGGTTAGGATAGTTATGAAAGAGAATAGTGTACCTAAGTACTTTAGGCCTAGACCATTACCTTATACTTTGAAAGCTAATGTTGAAAAGGAACTTGGACGGTTAGTTGAAGCCAACGTATTGTACCCAGTTGAAAGTTCAGAGTACGGGTCGCCTATAGTGCCTGTTCTGAAGAAAGATGGAAGTATTCGAATTTGTGGTGACTTTAAGGTTCCTATTAACCCGCAGTTAGTTGTAGATCGTTACCCCATACCAAGAGTTGAGGATCTCTTTGCTGAACTACAGAAGGGTGAATCATTTGCAGTTAAGACTAGATGAGACCTCACAAAAATTGTGTACAATCAGCACGCATAAGGGTTGTTTTGCTTTCAAGCGTATGCCTTATGGTATTTCTAATGCTGTGGGTATCTTTCAGAGGGTTATCGAGCAGGCTTTACAAGGTTTACCTGGTATTTTTCTTGATGACATCATTGTCAGTGGACCGGATACTCAAACTCATTTAAGTAGGCTTGAAGGAGTGTTTGACAGATTAAAGCAATATGGTTTTACAGTTAGGCAGAATAAGTGTCAGTTTTTCGTACCTAAGTTAGAATATTTGGGGTTCACTATAGACAAGAATGGTCTTCACACTTCGGAAGCTAAGGTAAAAGCCATTGTAGATGCGCCTGTTCCTAAGATTGTGACTGAAACTAAATCATTTTTGGGTTTAGTAAATTATTACGGAAGGTTTGTACCCAATGTGTCTAAGGTATTGACACATTTGTATAACCTGTTAAAAAAGATTCTGACTATGTATTTGAACACACATATATGCAAGTGTTTAATGAGATTAAGAACGTTTGTCTTCAGCGCCAATACTAGCACATTACGACCCGGAAATAGTGTTAACTGTTGATGCATCTAGTTATGGGTTAGGCTGTATTCTTAGCATAATTACTAAAGATGGTATGGAAAGACCAGTGAGCCACGCCTCACAAACACGTAACTCAGCAGAATCTCATTATTCTCAAATTGATATAGGAAGCAACAGCGATTGTTTACGGAGTTACAAAATTTCACCAGTAACTGTATGGTAGACACTTTACCTTGAAACAAGATCAAAAGCTATTACTGAGTATTTTTGGACCCCAAAACGGGGTTGCCTGTGTTTGCAACAAGCAGATTGCACAGATATGCATTATTTTTATCTGGTAATGATTTTGACATCAAGTATGTAAGTTCTAAGGATAATGTAGCTGATGCACTATCTAAATTGCCTTTGCAAGTTCCTACTGTGGAAACTATTTCCGATCTGTCAACCCTGGGTACGTATTTAAATTTTATTCATGAGATTTCAGTGCCCATTTCTTGTGAGCAAGTCCAAGTGGAAACTCAGAACGATCCACTTTTGAAACAAGTTTATGGCTATGTAATGTATGGATGGCCGACTTATTTGTCTCATTCTGGCCATATTTTATTACCGTTTTCCAAAGGAGACGAGAAATAGCTGTTGATCAAGGTATTTTAATGTCGAGTTACAAGGTAATAATTCCTGGTAGTTTACGTACCTTTGTTTTGAGAGATCTCCATGCTAGTCATTTAGGCATGGTTAAAATGAAATCTGTAGCGCGAGCTTATTTTTGGTGGCTTGATCAGGAAATAGAAAACCTTGCTAACAGCTATTCTTCCTGCCTATTGGAGAGATGTAATCCACCCAAAAGTGAACTACATCATTGGCATTATCCTGATAAACAGTAGGAAAGACTACGTCTTGATTATTTAGGACCATTTAAAGGAAAAATTTACCTAATAATTGTAGATGCTCATTCTAAGTGGTTAGAAGTATTTGAGACCAGTTCAACATCTGCACACTTAGCTATTGTTAATTTACGCTATCTTTTTGCCCGCTTTGGTTTACCTGTGTCTGTTCATAGTGATAATTCCCTCCATTTAATTTGGCGGAGTTTAACGAATTTTTGGTCAATAATGGTATAAAACATACTTTTTCACCTCCATACCACCCTCAGAGCAATGGCCAGGCTCAAAACTCAGTCAAGTATGCTAAAACTAAACTGAAATGTGCTTTTAGAGGTGTTTCATTAACATTGGATAGAATATTGTTCGATTATCGCAATTCTGTACATTCCACTACTAATGAGACCCCAGCCAAACTAATGTTCAATAGATCACTAAGAACTAGATTTGATCATTTACGACCAAGCGTCTGTAGGGTAGTGGAGGCTAAGCAGGCTAAGCAGAAGGCTTATGCCAAGGGCAGTAAACTACGTGTCTTTCATGTTAATCCGTTCTGATTAGAGATTATAGATCTCAAGGTAAATGGATTGAGGGTACTGTGGTTAAACAACTAAGTACTACCATGTATCTAGTTAGAATAGGATCTGGTATTATTTGTAAGAGGCATATTGATCAACTCATTGCAATTGATGCTCAGGTGAGTGAGCCGGCTAAGGAGTTATTAGGTCACTCAGCTGAAAATTTATCATCCCAGTCAGCTGAGCAGATTGATGTAAGTTCAGATTTGACAGCTTCACCATCAGCTGTTTGTGCTAGACAGTCTATTGTTAGACAGCCATCTCCTACATCGAGTCTGGTTAATCAACCTATTATTATTTCTCCTGAAGGACGTTCTCAGAGACGTTACCCTATACGTAAGAGAAAAGCAGTTGAACGTCTTGATTTCTGATTTGTGCTTTGATTTGTCATTATTATTGGTTACAAAAAACAGTAATTGTTCTTAGTTGTAAGTTGATTATTGTTTTGTATATGTTGTTAACTATGTTTGTTATTTAAGAGGGAGGAGTGTAATATATGTACTCTTTGTATATTCATATGTGTAAGTTGGTAATTGTGTGAGCTCGTGTGTGAATAAATGCAATTGGCCCGTGACGCAATCCCTCCTTCCCCTTGCCCTTGCTGTAGAGGTGTTTAGCCGCCCTTCTAGAAGCCACTTGACCGTGTGTCTTCACTTCCTTGACGATGTGTCTTGTCTACTTATTTATTCCCCTTGTGGAAAAGACGTCTCGGACGTCACAACTTCATCTTCTTCTTCTTCCTCTTATGGTGGCGATTCTATGGACTTCGGCCATTCATTTTGTTCTTTCCTTAGCCATTGCAGTCCCTCTCACCACTGGCTTTCTTTCAATATATTTGCATTACAGCCTCTTGAGGGAAGAATTGCAGGGTTCAAAATTCCGGGAACATGACGCCAGTCAGTAGGATGGCTGTGCAGCTTGATCTCTCGTACTCGGTTCCCAACGAGCGTGTTCCAATCTCCTTCCCTTTGTAACCATGCTAGCACAACCGTTGAATCACTCCAGTAGTAAGTCTTACAGTCTGATCCAAACTCTTCTTAACGTGGTAGGCAAGTCGAGATGCTATGACTGCTGCTAACAACTCCAGTCTAGCAATTGTCAGTTGATTTACGGGCGCCACTCTTGCTTTACATGCCACAAGGCGAACTGAAACCTTTCCAGTAAACTCTGCCCGCATGTAGACACAAGCGGCAAATGACCATTTACTGGCATCGCTAAACTCATGAAGAGTTTTTCCACAGTCCATGAAGGGTTCTAAAGACAGTCTTCTGGGAATCTGGCAGTTACCGAAATGATGCAAGTGTTTTAACCATGCAGACAATTGCTGGGTTATTTCTGCGGGTAATTCAACATCCCAACCACATCTCAATTTCCAGGTCTCTTGCAGGAGCAGTTTTGGAATGAGTGTAGTGGGACTGGTATAACCAACGGGGTGAAATATACTCTGGGTTATAGACAGCAGAACTCTCTTCGTAATGGATTCTCCAGTTAATTTAAGTCCACTGACATCACAAAACAAAAGATCATTTACAATGCCCCATGATACCAGTGGCGTAGCCAGGGGGGGGGGGGTTCTAAACCCCCAGTACCCCCCCCCCTCCATTGGAAAATCGGCATGGTTGTGATTTGTGTCTGTTTCACCACCGCGCCGGCTACTTGGTGATATACAGTTGTCGCCTTTTGGCCCGACTCCACATTGAGGCATGACACGTCTTCATGACAACGTATAACCACAGTATACCTACACAGTCGCGAAGCTTCGCTCATATCTTCTACCGGCGCGCGTCGCGCGTAAACAACGCTCTTACGCAGCCAGCAATCATGTGCCGACTGCGCTGTGTAGGTGAATGTTATTGTTGCTGGATTTACTGTATGTTAGCATTGTGTAACAGTTATATCTTTAATCATGTGTTTTACAAGAGGAGATGTGCAGTGCAATGAACAGATCAAATATTAAAAGCCATATTTCAGTGTTGCTAAGTAGCGGCTTCGGTGGCGTATTTGGTAGCATGCTGAACTGCTGTACCCAAGATCGCGGGTTCAAACCCGGCCGAAGTCGTCGGATTTTCTAAGAGCGTTAAAATCCTTCAGTATGCCTTCCTTCAGAGGAGAAGTAAAGCCGGCGGTCCCATGTCATAGATTTATGGCATGTAAAAGATAACCAAACTTGTGTGAAGCTAAATTTCTAGGTTAGATTTCGTTGAAACGCTCCATCAAAGTTCCAACTTTCACCACTAGATGTTAATGACATCTGGTAGCGAAAGTTGGGACTATTTGAAATTGAATGGAACTTGTAGCTCAACTCATGGGTGTCCGCTTGAAGCAGCTACAGCCTCTGGCAAGTCGAACATATCCTCGGACAGTCCCGGCACTAAAAGCCATACGCTGAATAAAAATAGTTTTGCTAAGTAACCTATAGGATCGCTTTTCAGTCCGTCAACGCGAGTGTACGGTACCCAATTAGATTAGGCGGGGAGTGACAATTTATCTCCTAGTGCCTGAAATAAAAATGCATGAATTGTTTATACACTTATTTATGCGAGAAATGTTTTATTTCTCGCATAAAGGGAGGAGGAGGGGGGGGGTGAGAAACGTTTTATGAAGTGCTTACATAATTATTGTATTATGAATTACACAGGGAAAATAATTTTTACTCCTCACCCAATCTAATTGGGTGTATTCGTGTTGACCAACTGGTAAGTCATTCTATTAATATAGACTGTTCAAATAGCAATAAGAAGACACCCGAGTTTCAAAAGGACCCTATAAGGTAAGACTTGAGCTATGGATTTTAGGCTAGTATTATAAAGCTTTTCAAACAAACAACGGAACTATGTACTTAACTGGTTATAAATCAATAATAATGTTATTGGTTTTACGTCCCTTTTAACTACTGCGGATTTTAGATACGCCGGGGTGCCGGAATATTGCCCCGAAGGGGATCTTTAACGTGCCCGTAAATCTGCAGACACGGCTCCCTTGCATTTATACACCTTCAAAAGCCAGCTGACTGCGCCAGGCTTAGATCTTGCAACCTTGGGCACAGCAGGCGAGAACGTTACCGCTGAGCCACGCAGCCATTCGGTTATAAATCAGAAGCATGTCTCGGTAGGATATCTATGCATGGCTTCGTAGCATGTTGAACTGCTATGCCCAAGATCGCGGGTACAAACCCAGCCGAAGTCGTCGTATTTTTAAGAGCGTTAACATCCTTCAGCAGCCTATGCCTTCCTTTGGAGTAGTGAAGCCGGCGGGCCCATGTCATATATATTTATGGCATGTAAAAGAACCTACCACTACAATGATAGTGTGTACCCAAAATTTGTAGTTTATTTGGTTAGAAACGCCCTATCAAGTTCCAACGTTCGCTTCTGGGTGTCAGTGAGTGTGGCGTCTGGTAGTCAAAGTTGGAACTAATTGAAATTGGGGAGCCTACGAGCGTTCAATTGAAATGCACTGCTATGGCCATTGGCTGCAATTCAAATATAAATAATATCAATGCATTTTGAAAATTAAGAAAATTAAACGTAAATGATGTGATCTCAAACACGTGCCGATATTTTAATTTCCAGGTGTAGAAAATGGCTTTCAAATAGTCAGAGAGTTGATTTAATAAATAAAAATGTAGACTATTTTGTACAATAATATAAACTTTTTCTCGAATCGTTTTGAAGTAAGCCAATTTATATCGTCAGGATAATTCTCACAAACCTACATGTGGTACACTGTTTGTTAATTATCTTATGAAATACCCGGTCTCCCACATGACTGCTGTGAAGGTACGGTACGCTATACTGTTATTGCTGAAATTATTTGTAAAATTGACATTGTATTATATTCTCAAATTCAGGAATGAAAGTCTTTTAAATCACAGAAAAAATACGAAGTACTTACAATTGAGCCATTTAAGACCTTACGATCTTTTTATACTTTTCGTTTCACAAATCACACGGATATTTTTTAAATTACTTATAATGTTACACAATTTTACGGGAGAACTAGCTTTTGATATGGTTAAGAATTTGATATAGCATAGCTATTTACAATTATACCCATACTAGTAACACACCCCGGCTTCGCCCGGTATCTTTAACGGTTTACCCAGCATAAGCTTGAAAGGCGTACGGATGGCAGGTCCCAGACGCAATTAGAAAAGCCGAGCTGAACAGCGAAACTCCAAACACATTAACTCCTCTCTGAAGTCTTAACTCGACACGACTCGAAAGTTGATGCTGGCCGAAGCTGGGGTGATCGACTCGCTCCCTACTTCGTAAACTCGCTCCGAAGCTAGTAATTTATATTTCCACTGGAGATTGTTGGCAGAAATGAAAACGTAAAATCACTTATAGTGGGCGATGTATTAAAGATAGAGATATGCTGTCACGGACCTTTTTGAAGAACTTTTCATGCTGACCAATTCTTCACTCATAGTAGGCCTATTGAACCCTTTATATGCTGCTCATAAAATTGATTCCTAATTTTATTCGTCTTGTACTGAAACTACTGGGAGCCAAGCAGAGAAGCCAGACAGAAATTGTGAAATATTGGGGACTTACTGACGTCGAGAACAGCGGACGTGGTATTTGGAGACACAAGGTGTTGAAGCTTGAGGTACCGTTAGCGACAGGTGAAGAAAATAGAGAGCTTGCGCGTGAGTTTGAGTCACGCTTAAAGTATTTTGCATTGTCTTGCAGCCTCAAGAAAAGTACAGATGTATTAAATCTTGAGAGGGAAATAGGTTTTGGCCACACCTAGTGGTAGGTGCAATGCCAGAAGGACTGCGAGTTTGAAAGATTGAAGAACCAATGATGAGAGACGACGCTACTTTGGGCGCCGAAGCGGCTTGCCCACGCCAACCATGTGGATTGAGCCGGAATTAATTATTGGATTAACGTACGATCGATTTCCGTGCGATTTGGCTTCATCGTGACCTACGAAAAACTACGATCAGAATTATGGTGATCGCATGTCAGTGAGCCCATTATTATAGAAGTTAATTTTTGGAGCATCCCTTCCACGTAACTTTGGCCAGAATCATTTAAATAGTGATCCGTGTGATGATGAAGGAACAACTTTTTCGTATGTCCTAGGGGAAAGACTAGACAATTCTTTGGTGTGTCGTGAGCGACACCACGTTTACTTGGTGTGACCAGGGGGCACTTATAATTCTTTGCGTGTCGAATGACACCTAAACACTCTAACTTTTGAGTAACATTTTTTGCCTGATTGTAAGTTGCGTGCTGGCAACTAAAGTTTGCTTCAAATATAAAGCCTGTGATATTAGGTAGTTACATCATTTACAGATTTAGGGAAAGTTCTTCGTAGATTTTTGCTACAGGACTTTTTGGCGAATTGAGTAGCCAAATTTAGCAAAATTAGCTGGCAATTAGCGTGTGAAATTTTATTAACATTTATTTTCAAGCATGAAGATGTCAACCCAGGAGGTTGAAGGAAGACTGGTCCAGCTTTGCTTCGCCTTGAAGATGGCGATGAAGAGCTAAGCACATCCGAGGAGAGGATGTCGGCGGACGTGATCTGATGTGCTGACTGCAGAAAGATTCAGTACAAAATTAAATCGTATTCAATTAGTCAAATTGGTTATGGTTTATTATGGGAGGATTTTTTGTAAATACTTGCTTTGTGTGATTTTTAAATGTAGAATCTTGTTTTGATTTGTTTTACTGACACACAATTTTATTGCATGGGGCAGCGTGTCATATTGGTTGTAATGTAAATATGTGTGTGATTTTTGTTGTTATTCATGTATGCGGAGCTTCACGCGCGCGGTGTGCGCGGACGCTCGCGCACAGCAGCTGAACTACACAGTTTGGAACTAACGTAATGACAAGAGTGGAACCGAATTAACCTAGCTTAAATGCAGTATTGGGGAGGGAAAGTAATATTTTAAATAGTGGATTTATATTCACTCAGGCTAAGTGAATTAATGAATTGCCATGGTGCAATATTTTTGCGAGAAGCCATCTGATTGCTCGAGTTTGCTAATTATTTTATTTAAATTATTGGAGTGTCTCGGGCACGAACATAGGGAGCTCTGATTCAGCGCCGAGCTGGGTGGTTATATATCAGTCCAAGCCAAGTGTGTCATTTGTGAGATAATTGGATATTGCTTGCGGAGGTTGCTAAGACACGCCTCGCCATGCCGCATTCCAAGTTTCAGCAGTCCAAACGATGCGGAGCGTTTATTTGAAATATATTTTGAGTCTTGCAATTCCAAGAGAATTGTCGAGATGCTTGTGTGTGATTTATGTACGCGTTTTCAGTATGGCAACATAACGGGATCCTGGATGTTATGGATCGCCTGTTTTTATTATTATTATTTGTCACGAGCTTGGGACTAGACAGAAACAGATGTTTGTTGGGTGAAAGAGAGGGTGAATCGGGCCACTGGCCGGGCGAGATCGGAGATAAGCGAGCGTTGCTCATTAGTGCGAGGTGGACTATAGAGCTTACACTTTATTTCGTTCTTTCAATTGCCATAGGACGCGCCACCGGCGTATGGTTATGCATTACCAGCTTCCGGTTTAGTAGTCAGGTAATGAAAGCAATGGGAACTGTGTACTACAATTTTCCTTGCAAGTAACTTAGCAAAATATTGTTGTTAGGAGAAATAAAAGTTGTAAAATGCATCAAGAGGGAAATGATCTTCCCCTGTGTGCAATGAGAAAGCTCTGCATGTGTTTATTTCTTATGTATTAATGATGCGAAATGTCGGCTAACGTTGTGCCGCTTACAACACTCGCAGTCTCTAAATGTTGCACATATTCCCGTCAATTTACAACAGATTATGTTTGATATTTTTTTGTTAAGATCTTGACGAAGAAAGTGTCTCTCCAATTGAATGATTGTATTTAACTGTATGCACGTCGTATACTCTTGGCAAGGTTGTTTTTCTCAAAGAACAACTTTACATTGTAGTAGGCACGTAGCTCCTTGTATTTAGTTTTCTGGCAACTTGTTTTAAATTATTGACTAAAATATTTCTAAATCCATGCCTCCATTCGAAGGTTTAGGGTTGAATAATTCATGCAAATTGAAGTTCATTCGTTTGTGAAATTGACCCTTTCAATGATTACCGTATGGTACCGTACCGTACTTTACGTAGACTTTTCTTTAAAAAGTTTGTCGCCAGTTGTTTGCTCTATTAACTTACGGTAATATTTTCCATAATATTGAAAACTAGGCACAGTTGGATTTTAAGGTGCAACCGAATGTGCTATCAAATATCGCTTTCTTGCAATAGGCCGAAGTACGTAGAATAAGTATGTAATTATAAAATGATTATTGGTTAAATAAGTGTTAATAGGTAGGCTATTATAATTATAATGATTAAATAAATGTTAAAGAAGAAACAACGAGTTGTTAGTAAATATTAGGCCTACCGGTACGGTGAATAGCCTATAACTAGTGTCGTCACGTTTTAACATTTAATTGGGTCAAGTTAATACATAATATACCAATATAACAACCGGATAGCAAATTATTATAATATTCTCACATATAACATATTTCATTGGCACCAATTTAATACGATTGTAGTCTAAGATATGTTACACCACTGCCGTTTGATATGTGCAGATCGCACACTTTGTAACCAAGCTGTTTGTTATGGTCGTTTCTGTTGCGAATTTTTACTAATTACTCTTTTAGGAGACACTTGTTCTTGGAATATTCAAGAAAGGCTAACCCTCTAGTGTATATTTCATAAGTTGAACGCCTACAAACAAAACCACAATTCGAAATAATAATGAAAATAATCACGGACGATTCACTGCCAATGAAAATCAAATGGAGATTCACGGACCGGAAGTTCGCTATGCATAAGCTTCGGTGCCATTTTAACTCGTGGAAGCTCTATACTCCTGCAGTTACTTATATGTTTTCCTATAAATAAAGCCTGAATGATTGAAAATTAATTGAATATGTAAATGGGAGATCTCCACGTTATGCCGTTCATTTCCAAGTGGTGATTCAGTTATGCTTTGCTATCATGTAAATATCAGTTTGATTTGGCATGTTCTTGTTGCCATTGCTTTGTTGATATCTTAGTGCAGCGACCTCGTCTGATCTTGTTTATTATTGTCGCGCTGAACTCATTTGCCTTGCGAGCGTTTGTGCCTGTTTACGGCAAGCTCTGTTTGTTGTTGATTTACGTGCTTCTGCACTTGTGTGATTTCGTTGGAAATCGATTTAATTCGTATTTTTATTAAGGGTAGCGTGTGTCATTAATTTAGTGTAACTGTACAGCTATTTGTATTTGTCTACGTCCCATGAGCCATAACGATCTGCAGTAGGGGGTTCGAGACCAATCTATTTGATCCAGCTGGAAGCGAACCTGCGTCAAAGTACTCATCCCCTTCTAATGTTAGTAACACCGCACACACATTAATCAGACCAGTGGACTTATTACTATCCACAATTTATTTTTGAAATGGACTCTTCTTCTACTGGTTATTTCATGTAATTTTATGTAATATGGGATTAAGCTCAGGGAGGAGTTTATATTGTTTTATGTTGTCATTATTTTATTCAGTCATTAAATATTGTTTATTTTACCCCTGTTTCACTCATTTCTAGTTTAGTTGTTTACATTAGGCTATGTTCCTTGAGACTAACGAAGCAAGTTACGTTATATTGAGCTTTAACTAGAAGTAATCAAGAACTGAACGCGGCCCCGAAGACAGAATCTTGTACATACTGCTTCTTTCAAACTATATAGATATTTTTACGGTTTATCCAGAGTAAGCTGCAATGGTGCACGGACGACAGGTTTTTCTTCGACTCGATTCACTGAAATCGTTACTGCTCGGCTTCCTGAGGTCACAAATGAATGTTTTTACAGAAACCTTCCATGAGAAATCCTTTACAGAATGGTGAAAACCGCATCAAAATCCATCCAGTGGTTCTCGAGATAACGCGTTACATCCAAGAAACGGGGACTCTGTTTTATACTACAGTATGTCGCGACTATCATTGAAAAGATTACATGAATTTATAACTAGTATGGGTTATTAATTCTACGTAAGACTCATTAAATACGTCATACAACTGTACCTAGGGATACTTGTAGAGGACTGAACTAATAAAAACAGAGCAATTTTTATGTTCCCATGAATTAAAAGTGTACAGTATATCAATATTGTGATTTGACATGACTTATGTTTACAATGGAAATAATCACTCAAGTGAGTTAAAATTCATAAAACCCCTACAAAAGTGAAATCATCAGTTCCGCGAATAACGCGCTCAAGGCAGTTGCCAGCTTGCTGGCCTCCGCGAGCGATAGTGTCGCTCCATCTACCAAAAGGATGCAATTTCGTAACGCAGCGAGCTTCGTGACTGTATTTTAGACTGTGGTAATACAACTCCAGCCTCCCAGGTTTGCCAATCTAACCCCCCCCCCCCCCTTGCGAAATATAGCTTATTTCAAACTGAGGCTAGCTCCAAATAATTTTGAATCCCACATAGCGGGACAATATTAGCCTCTTTTCTTGGCGGGAGATAAGTTATATGTAAATTAATCTAGTTTTTATTAAAAATAACGCATCTTAATAAGGACTTAGAAAATTCTATTGGTACATTACTACTATTTGTGGCATCGTTATTAACTTCTTGAGCATGAGAACGCCGTCAGCAGAGTTGCTTCATATAACGTTAATACAGTATAGCCTACTGTATGTCCAACAATTCCCCGAATTACGGTTATCTCCCGGTTACGAATGAGTGTCGCATGTGTAGTGTAAGCAATTGAACCTCCTATTGTATAACTCATAAATCAACATGATACACCGTGAAAGGACATGCCCACTTTAATGTAAATGTTTTCTCTTGTTGAGAGATACGCAGTCTTCATGTTGGTAGCACAGATAGATTCGAGTGTATTTTGTTCCTGTCAGGGGAACAGAAATGTTCTAGATTTACCATTTCAGTCAAAACTTAACTTCATTTTTTACATAACTGTTTTTTGTTTTTGTCTTTTGTGCATATTGTATTACTCGAAAACTTATGGAGCAAAATACATGAAACTTTTCTTGTGTAATAATATCTCATTGAGAAATGGAAATATTTGTAGAGTTGTTATTAATTCATTTGGGGGACTTGAGACATCATGGTCATCAGCCCCGTATAGTTGGGTGTGTATTGAAGTTGTATGACAACCTGTATTGCTGCTATGATTGTAGTAATGTGTGTAAATTTATCAGGGACAGGGATGGGGTAGAAGCTCCAGGACTTGAAGTAAGACACAATCCCGGCAATTTCTTGTAGAGAGTGTGGAAAAAACACACCCAGGATAACCGCTGTCAGCACCGGGATTCGAACCTACGATATCCGTACTTACTGCAGCTACCCTCGCAGCCATGGTGCACGTTGGACGAGCGCGGCTACGCCGTGGGACGAAATGCTTGTAGAATTTGGCTTCGAGTATCTACAGTATAACCCCCCCCCCCCCCCTATCGGCCGATCCTTGCTACGCTACTGCATGATACGCCTAAAATTGGAACAATTTCTTTGCCTTTCTCAACCACATTGCCAAACAAAGGAGCAGTTACCCACCCTCTAAGCTCAAACTGTCCAACTGAGCCATCAACTGGGTGGATTTCTGAACAAATTTATTTACTGATTTTTCAGTTTCAAGGCTAGTAATGCAATTATCAAAATAGAATGATTGCTTCAAAATATTTGCTGTCTGTCTCATGTCTTCTGGAGCATGATTTAGATGATAGATAGATAGATAGTTTTATTAATTCCATTTGATCAAATACATGTATACAATACGTTTTTGATATAGGACACGTCAGAATTTACATCTATAAAATAAAAGTACTAATAGGGATATACAGTAATACTAATACTATAACTATTTATAACTTATTATAATAACAGATCTTAGGAGATACAATCTTATTGGACAACTATTTACACCTTATTCTATTATCATAATATGAAAACTTAATTCCATAAATACAACAACTTACTGCTAGGTCTGTCTGTTAGGTAGTCAGCCCAAAGGCTGGTTGGATCCTCAAAAAGTACCGCCGTTACGTTATGTGAGTAGATACCCACAAAAACCCAAGGCAGCGCTATTTTGAGGTGTTCTAGGTATTACAATTAAAATAGAAAAGTAAAATATAATTATAGATTTCATCGTTTCTATACACTAAGATATTCAACTACAGAGTAAAAACAATGGCACTGCAGATAAGCTTTCAACATTCTATCAAAGGTTTTTATTTTTGGGGCAAGTTTTTTATACTGGGGTAGTTTATTGTATAATTTCACTCCTGTGTGATAAGTTCCTTTTAGGTATATGCTTGTGTGTGTGTGTGAAATATGAATGTTTTGATTTTGTCTTGTGTTATGCCTATGGACATGATTGTTTGTTTTAAGAAAAACATCCTTATTCATTAAATTATTTTTACAAAACATAATACTTTCAAAGATATATATACAGGGCAGAGGGAGAATGTTTAAATCTTTAAAGAGAGGTCTACATGAATCTCTAGTGTTTACATTTGCCATAATTCTAATCGCCCTCTTTTGTATCCTAAACGTGCTTAGTACATCTGGCGACATAACCCAAAATATGACCCCATATCTTAAGTATGAATGGAAATAAGCAAAATAAGTATTTCTTAATGTGTGCATGCTAGTGCAGGTTTTCAAAATACGTAACGCAAAGCACATCGAGTTCAGTTTAGTATTCAGATATTGTATATGTTTATTCCATTTTATTAGAGGTTTTAAAGCGGCAATGAAATGTAACACTCGTTTAAATGTAACTCAACTGATTTATTTAACACTAAATACATGAACTGTTTAAATGCGTTGTGCCGTGAACAGATCATAAAACGAACTGTTTAAAAGTTAGTTGAGGGCGCAAGTTGCGCCTATCGATCAGGATGGAGGTCGATACCGGCGGGTGCCGAATCTCACCAACACTTCCCCTCGACCAACAGCCGGAGTCATCCTGGTGCTTGTTGTCTTAAGCCAAGGCTTTGAGCACATTTCTCGTGCTTGGGCCTTGACAATCCTTTTGTCAATATGTCGGCAGGCATCTCATCCGTTGGAGTGTACTCCACCGAAACCACCTTTTTGGCCACGGCATCTCGGACGAAATGGTGCCTGATGTCGATGTGCTTCGTCCGTGAATGAAATAGAGGATTCGACGTCAGCTTCTGCGCACCTACATTGTCGTTCTTCACTGGGGCAACATCTATCGGTTTTCCGAAGTCTTTCAGAAGTTTCCGCATGTGTAGAGCTTCCTTGGTTTCTTCTGTCAAGGCCATGTATTCGGCCTCCGTCGACGACAGGGCCACAGTAGGCTGCTTCCTGGACTCCCAACTCACTGCAGCACCGCCTAGTGTGAACGCGTATCCGGTGTACGATTTTCGATCAACCAGGCAGTTTCCCCAGTCAGCGTCCACGTACATCACCGCTGGACCGCTGGATTTGGAGTACATGAGGCCGAGATCACGTGTGTTAGCGAGGTATCGCAAGACACGTTTTGCAGCCTTCCAGTGCTGCTGTCCATGACAGTCGTTGAACTGAGAGAGAGAACTGACTGCATGGGATATGTCCGGCCTCGTTCCCACTGACAGGTACATTAGAGCTCCTATCAACTGTCGGTAGGGGACGCTCTCCGCTTGTACGCCAGGGTTCACGTCTTCCTTCTGCAGCTTCGTACTTGGATCAATGGGAGTGCTGACAGGCCTGCACTCTGCCATTCCGAATCTCTCCAGGACCTCGTCTATGTATCCTTTCTGGCTGAGTTTCATCTGGTTGGCGCTCCTCTCGAACTCCAGCCCCAGACAATACCGCACGTCCCCCAAGTCCTTGATCTCGAACTTGGTATTCAGATAGTCTCTCACCACGTCGATCTTCTTGTCGTCTCGAGCCATGATCATCATGTCGTCGACATAGATGATTATATAAATCCTATCTTCGACCGGTCCGATGTGGTACATGCATGGATCTGCATCCAAGCGAGTCGCCTTGAGATTTTTCATCTCTTCCTCGAGACGGTGATACCAAGCGCGTCCTGCCTGTCGCAGTCCGTACAACGCTTTGTTTAGTGAGCACACCATGTCACGATTCGTCAACTTCTCCAGCATCTCATCTGCGGTCTTTCGCACAGTCTCGTCAACCGACTCGTCTTGAACGGTATGGGCAAGAACGTCCTCGAAGTGGTCCGGGGCCTCCATGAAGATTTGCTCCTCGACTTCTCCATTCAAGTACGCCGTCTTGACGTCTAGCTGTCGGATCTTTAGATTATCTTGTACAGCTAACGCCACCGCAGTCCTTATTGTGCTCAGCCTTGCGACTGGAGCGAACGTGTCGTGAAACTCTATTCCTGGTCTCTGCGTGAAACCCCTCGCTACCACGCGCGCCTTCCGCTTGCTGATAGTGCCGTCAGGGTTAAACTTATTCCGGAGAACGAATCTGCTTCCTATCACACGTTGCCCCTTGGGACGGTCGACCAGCTTCCACGTATTGTTCCGAATCAGTGAAACTGCTTCTTCTGACATTGTTTCGATCCACGCAGGTGAGTCCTCTCCGGAGATAGCCTGGGTCACTGGGATTTCAGCGACGTTAGCCGCTTCCCCTGGTCGATCACCGTAGTTCTTGCGGGGTCGCCCAGATTTTCCAGTTCTAATCAAACGAGGCCGTCCGCCTCTTCTCCTAGATGATGCCGCTTGTTGCTCATCGGATTGGATCTCCGGTTCAACAAAGTAATCGTCGGCAGGAAAGCCTATGAAGCCATCGGGGAATTCCCATTCAGCAACATCAGGTTGGTTTTCTGCCAGAACTTCGTCTCTTGACACCAGCTCGAACTCCAGTTCATGGATCGGATCCTCTGGTTCAATGCGTACTTTGTCCGGAAAGTCCCGCGGGAACAGATCATCGACTGATTTCTTAGGCACGGTCACCTCCTCACGAAAAACAACTTCTCTCGTGATCTCGATCTTTTTCGTTTCAGGAATCCAGATACGGTAAGCCTTCGACTGCTCCGAATATCCAACAAAAATTCCCTCTTTTGAGCGAGGGCTAAACTTCCCCTTGTTTGGAGTCTTGTCCAGGCAGAACACCTTGCTCCCAAAGTCCTTGAAATAGTGTGCAGTCGGAGTTCTGTCGAACCAGCGCTCAAATGGAGTCTTCCCGTTTAGCTTTTTGGTTGGACATCGGTTCCTCAGGTAATTTGCGGTGTTGATCGCCTCCGCCCAGAATGTCATCGGTAGGCCAGATTGCAGGAGTAAACATCGTGCTGCCTCTTCAAGGGTCCAATTTTTCCTCTCGGCCACACCATTTTGTTCAGGCGTATGTGGTGTTGTGAGACGGTGCACGATCCCCTCAGATTTCAAGAACTCGTCAAATTCCCTGTTGACATATTCACGTCCATTGTCGGACTGTACGCACTTTATTTTCAGACCGTGCTACTTCTCGACGAAAGCCTTGTACTCTCGGAACATTTGCAACGCCTCGCACTTCGTCTTCATAAACCGTACCTCTGTCCATCTCGAATAGTCGTCCGTAAATGTGATCATGTACTTGGATCCACCGTTCGACACAACACCCACTGGGCCACAAACGTCTGTGTGAATAATATCGAGCTTACCGGTCACACGATTTGACTCTTTCGGGAAAGGTATTCGAGTCATTTTGCATTTCATGCAAATGTCACACGTTAGATCTCCACATCTCCCTTTTAGTTGCACACCTTGAATGAATCCGCTCTTCACTGCCGTATCTAGATCACGAAAGTTGACGTGACCCATCCTTCGATGCCACAGCTGCGCCACATTCTCGTCGCGCTTGTCTTCTGACACTGCGTTTCGACATGTTTCCAGTGGGGTGCCCTGTACATAGTACAGATTGTTCTTGCGCTGTGCAACTAACCTCGTCAGTCCATTCTGGTCAAAAACTACCGCCTTCTCTTTGCCAAAAACAACCGAGAAACCACGGTCGGTCATCTTCGAGACTGGTAAGAGATTAGTGCGGATCTCAGGAACGTGCAAAATCTCATTGAGAGTAACGTTGCAAGTTTTACCGTCTACACTTGTTGCAATTTTTGCAGTTCCTCGGGCCTTTATCTCTGCGGTTGCACTGCTTGCTAACTTCAGCTTGCCAATCTCGCCCTTGTCCATCTCTGTAAACACAGTCGCATCACCGCACAGATGAGACGTGCACCCACTGTCGAGACACCACAGGTTTTCGACGCTGCTCGTCGCGATCTGGCACGTATCAGGTTCCTCAACTGATAAGAGTGACGCGTCCGACAGCTGATTTTTGTTGACCTTAATATTGCAGTCCACTGCCTTATGTCCCTTGATTCCGCAATTCCAGCACTTGAACGGAAACGATTTCTCCTTGTCACTCTTATCACCGGAGTAGCCGTGGTTTTTGTTTTGAGGCTTCGACTGTGGTTTCCTTGAAGGACCTTTCTTCTTCACGTACATGGCGCCTTGATTTTTCATCGGTGTTGACGAGGCAACTCTGGCATCGTATTCTTCGATTATCTTCGTACGTAGATTCTCAGGCTTCGGTAGATCGTCCCGGCTCTCGATGGCAATTCTGAAATTTTCAAAACTTGCCGGCAAACTGTACAGCATCATGATGGTAAGTTGGTCTGGGTTAATAACTACGTCCATGTCAGCCAACTTGTCGACACAGTCAAAGTAGTTGTTGAGGTGCTCACGGATGTCGCCACCTTCAGTCATCTTTTGCAAGGTTAGACTCTTCAACAACGTGGCCTTGCGAGCAGGCCCCTTCGACTGAAACGTATCCTCAAGTTTCTGCCATATCTCGCTTGATGACCTGCTGTTCTTCACCAACTTGAGCTGGCTTGGTCCGATGGATAGGATTAGGTCTGACATGGCCTTTTCATCCCTAGTCGTCCACTCGGTCACTTGGGCTGCATTGTCCTCACCCGGCTCTGGTTTGACGATCTTGCGGTTGACATAACCCCACGCGTCATTCTTTATCAGAATGGCGCGCATTTGCATTTTCCAGGTGTCGTAATTATCGCGCCCTAAGGCCTCGATGCGCACTACACCGTTTGAATTCATTGTCTCACTTCAATCGTGCCGCGTGTCAATGTCCGGAACACTCACGATTGTTCACAATAAATTTGCTGTGCCGCGTGTTATTGTTTGAAACACTCACAACCGGCCATACACTTTGCGTCGCGTGCTATTGTCCGGAACACTCGCAAGTAGGCCTATGGAATTTCGTGTCGTGCACGTTTGTACACAACTCGCACGTTAAGCACGTTTTCTTGCGTCACGTGTTATAGTCCAAAACACTCGCGATTGGCTTTTTCACTGTTCACTCACGATCAAGCACACAATATTCGAGAAGACGGCGTTTGTTCCGTCTCGCTTTGTCGATGTCCAGAAGTTTCCCGAGTGAGCAAGATGTCAGCCGATTCTACGCGTCCTTCTCTTTGTGTGTCCGCTTGATCCCGCTGTTTCCAGTTTTCAGTTTATTTAAATCTGAGCCAATCGTTCTGGGTCCATAACCTATTAGAGGTTTTAAAGCGGCAATGAAATGTAACGCTCGTTTAAATGTAACTCAACTGATTTATTTAACACAAAATACATGAACGGTTTAAATGCGTTGTGCCGTGAACAGATCATAAAACGAACTGTTTAAAAGTTAGTTGAGGGCGCTAGTTGCGCCTATCGATCAGGATGGAGGTCGATACCGGCGGGTGCCGAATCTCACCAACACATTTCAAGTCATGTTGTATCCATAGTCCTAAAAACTTTGTTTCTGATTTATTTTCTATTTGATGACCATTTAATGTTATATTGGGCTTCGCAGGATTCCTATTCTGTATAGTGTGGAAATTTAGACATACTGTTTTTTATAGTTGATTTTGAGGCGATTATCTTGTGACCATTTGGTTAACTCTCCTGTAATGGAGTCAGCAGACTGCTGTATGACCTGTTTAGTTTCACCTTTTATTACGAGTGTTGTATTGTCCGCAAACAAAATTTCCTTATATGAATGAACGTTCTGTGTTATATAATTGATATATAGAAGGAAGAGTAGTGGGCCCAAAACCGATCCCTGGGGTACTCCAAATTTAATAATTCCCTCATTGGACAATGTTTCATTAAGTAATTTGGTTCCATCATCCTTGTGTCTCAAGCTTACTATTTGTTTACGCCTTGTTAAGTAAGACTCTATCCATTTATTAGCTAGACCTCTAATACCATAGTGATTTAGTTTTGTAAGGAGGATTTTATGGTCAACAACATACAATGCTTTCGATAAATCCAAGTATAGGCCAGTTACATGTTCCTTATTATCAATTAATTTCAGTATAGTATTAATACATTCATAAATTGCAGTCTGTGTAGATTTTCCCGTTCTGAATCCATGTTGTGAGTTTGATAATATATTATTTTTTTCTATAAAACTTATCAGTCTCCTATACATGATTTTTTCCACAATTTTTGCGATACCAGTTGGTAAGGTAATAGGACTATAGTTATCTAATTCATCTTTTGAACCGTTTTTGTGCACTGGAATTACTTTTGAAAACTTCAAAATATCCGGGTAAGTTCCTGAGAGAATTGAACTGTTTATTAAGTGTGTAAGTGGATTTATTATATTTTCTGCACATTTCTTTAAAATTGCATCTGGGATGCCATCAACGCCAGCATAAAATTAATTTTTTAGCTCTTTTATAACTATTCTCACCTCTTCACTTGTGACTTGATTTATAAATAAAGAATCACTACATACATTTATTTTATTATTAGAATTTAGTGTATTTACCCGTGATTTATTTAATAATTTTTGTGGAATTTCCAGAAAATAGTCATTGAAAGTGTTTGCTATTTCCTCTGGATTATTTATCACTTTATTATTTCTGGTCAGTGTAATGTTCCTTTGTATTTTAGCAGATTTTCCAGTTTCTTTCTTTATCACGGACAACATAGCCACGTTTTTATTAGATGATTGGGAAATAAAATTATCATTATGCATTTTCTTTGCTAGTCTTATTACCTTATTTAATATGCTAGTGTATTTTTGTAGTATAAATTGAATTCAGGTGTTGTGTGGTATTGTTTATATAATTTGTGTAGAAATTTATTTCTTTGACATGAATTTATAATCCCTGTTGTTATCCAATTGTTAGTTTTGTTATTTTGAACAGTTCTTTGTCTAAAGGGGAATGCTGTTTCAAAATAGTGTTTTAGGGTACTGTTAAATGCATTAAATTTATCATTTACATTTTCTAGTTTATACATTTCTGACCATGTTTCCTTACTTAATAAGTCATTGAAGTATGTAACATTTGTTTCAGTGAATGACCTGCACTTTGATTTTATTCCATTATCATTATTATTGATTGTTTCGGGTACTTCACAACTCAGTATTTGTCCATGGTGGTCACTAAAACCCGGACAATAGACTTCTATTGAATGGTGATATTTATCTGTATTTTAAAAAATTTGATCAGGAGTGGTTTTACTAAATTTTGTTATTCTCGTTGGGTTATTTACTGTAGGTTTCAGTCCATAGGAAATTAGTAACTGTGTTAATAATTCACAATGTCTATCAAATTTTAAGAAATCCACATTTACATCCCCACAAATTATTATATCGAAATTTACTTTGCTCATGTTATTGAGTAAAAATTCTAATTTATCTATAAATGAAGGAAACTTTGCTGACGGAGAACGGTATACGCATACAATTTTTAACTTAAACTGCTGTATTTTTACGGCAGAGAATTCAAAATCCTGTTCCATAATTAGATAATCATAAGCTGTTAACTGTTCATGATCTAAATAATTTCTTAGGTAGATACAAGTACCACCATGGCTAATATTAGTTCTAGAGTATTTACTAGCTTGTATAAACCCTGGGAATTGAATTAATTCGAGTTGTTCCTATTTCAGCCAATGTTCTGAAATACATAATGCTGAGATGTTTTTAAGTTCATTACTAAGCATTAGATTTATGTAATCAATTTTATTATAGAGAGACTGAACATTCTGGTGGTAAAGTTTAAATTTGTTACTTTTGCAAACTTGTGTTGGTGATTTATTTACATTATTATTATTATCATAATTGTTATTATTATTGTTGATAGACAAATCCGAAATACCATTGTTCCACTCAGATAAATTTGACATCGAAAGATCTGAATGCCAAACCTCACGTTTGGCTTCTTTTACAAGTTTCCCTGCTTCCACTCTAAAGATATTACTGTTGAACTATTCTTACCATTTGAATTTACAATTTTACAGATTTCATCACTAAGATACTCTTTTCCTAACCTATTTAAGTGTAGGCCATGTAGAGTGTGGAACTTCCTGTCTAATTTACTTACATCTATAATTTGGACATTTGGAAAACTCTTACAAATTTTACGAATTTTACCATTTGTAGCCTCTATTTTGTACCCATGTGAGTAATCTCGATGGAAAATATGCTTCTGCCTCCAGCTAGCATCAGGGCTCGAGCGTGTACCGTTCTCCCACTGTAGCAGTTGCATATGTTGGATTTGAGGCTAAAAGGTATCAACTCTACAATGATAAGGCACAACTCTATTCTAAAACTTTAATTCTGTAATAAACTTCATGGCTTCACACAAACAAAACAAATCCCACAACCACAAAACAAACAAACAAAAATTATTTCCACAATCCACAAATATGAACATAATATTATCATAATAAAATCATTTTATAACACAAACCTTTACCCTTATGTGAACTTTACAAAGTACTCTAGTGCGCTGATGCACATACAACTTCAGAAACAAACTGTACTTTAATTCTTCTGTCATCCAATGTGACTTCGTTACTTCTACAGGATTAATTATTCCTTAAACCTTGTCTTAATTTGACAATAATGTGTATCGTGTGTGTGTTTTGACCTTTCTCTTCCCACCAAATGCTTTACATGCATTCGCCTATTCTGGTGTTGCACATCAGTCTACGTACAACTCCATAATTATGTAAGCTACCCCTACACTTCCTCTATTTATATAGTTCCACTGCATGCCGTGTGTGATTCCATATTAAAGACATTAATTAACGCTGTGTCGGACGGTACTATAAAACTACATTTGCGCGAGTAGCCTGTGGCATCTGGTAACCCACTTCAGAAATAGATGTCAGTGACAGTACAAATGCAACGTCTAACCATTCGTTAGATAGCTAAAATCATGAACCATCAGGGCGATCTATAATTATCAATGTGTTCTTAAACCACATGACTTTATTACTCAAAATAACAATATTTCATCTTATGTCATTAACAGGGTCTAAAATCTGTTCCTTTAAAACTTGCCTTCACGGTTCGCATGACCGTTCAGACCCTCTCCCCGAGCGGCCTGTATACAATAGAAGTGGAGTGAGGTCCTACAGCGCGTCCCCTCGCTTCCCTGACTGTAGGCTTTCTCCCCAAGCAGTAAAAGATTTTACAAGACAAACACTGTGGTCCCAGTGACACACATATATCAATGGATTTAAACTGAATATTATGCAAATAGGTTCTGGATGAGCTTTCACATTTATTCCTACACTGAGGATATAATAATTGGCTCCAAAATAGGCCCATTTCAACATGAAGGCACGAGATTCATAACACATTTGTCCAATTAGGTAACCGGTATCTTTAATACATATTGCGGCCAGCCCATGCTGCCGCCTGGGATTCGCTTCAACGAGCCGAACCACTCAACAAATAGTTCTCGGGGAATCAGATAGTGCAGAGGTGTCCATTGTTTTCCTCCCACCTATCACGGGATTCGAACCCGGAACATTCCAAATATCCATCATCAGAGCTAGGGTCAATATCACTATATACGCTCTGGCATAAAGCACATCTCTCATTACGCCCACGGCATACGAGATTTCATACGAAGAATAGATACCCTGGTCCCTCCTAATGCTATGATCTGCATCCTATAATTACCAAGAGAAATCTATCAATTACTCTATAAGCTTTTCACATAAGCTGCAAATTCAATTCACTAAAAGCTCTTCCATTTCTAGGCATAATTATATTCCCATTAATACACTATTCTGATATCAAACTCTTTTCTTAATCCCGTAACGGAATCTTACTGTATAATCTTACTGCTTAGATCGATAAGTCTTGCCCTTTAGCGTAAATATTTCTTGTTTACAACATTTTGCCTGATGCGTTCATTCATACCTTTTATATTCATTATTATTATTATTATTATTATTCTCACTGACAAAAATTTACCAAAATCCGACACAACTCCATCTTACAAATCGAACAACCATGTTCGTGACATTTACATAACTGATTTTCCATTTTTAATAGTGGTAACGGTTAATCCACTCACTGATGCAAAATAACATCTCAAATCTATTAAAATCAACACAATAATGAGTAAACTTGGAGAGTCTATCTCCTACTCTGATTCTTACTGGCATCTTTATAACTCTGAAATCACACTACATGCAGTGGCCTATACCTCTACTTGAACATAATTTATGGGGTACTTACATATCTCAAGGCTCGTCACGGTGGTTCCAACCCCTCACATCCTTCCTGGTCGCCTGCCATATGCAGATTAGTGCGACATTTTCATCTCGAATACACACATTTTCTGACACATATTTTTCGTTAACCACACGACACTTTGCATTTCTATAAAGAAGCTATTGCTTCCAACACACATGACACTTTAGAACACTTATTAAACTATTAATTTAAAAGACATTTTACATATAATTTACATAACACACGTCACTCCGTACACTTTTCCTTGGTTGAAATTCCCTAGCAAAGATATCCAAAATGCAGGTGTCGACGGCATCTCCCGTACTCCTACCAACTCCTGATTGAAAGTCTGGTTCGCTTGCCCTCGGAATTCACCAACAGTTTATCCATACTCCTACGGTAAGCTTCCTGATTCGCATAAATCTGCTAACTTCCGTCTTGACCGTTATTATTTGGTATTCAAAGACATTACCAAATGCTTCGTAAGGTTTCTTTTAGCGCATTCCATCGTAATTAGACATGTACGATCCGTCAATATTTTATACATTGCGGTTAACACTATGCATAACCTTACATAGATTATTATTTACAATAGTTCTGCAACTTCTCTCACACGTTGCTTCCTAAGTGAACACATTGTTCGTACTGTTTACAAAAACTGTGTAGCGACGACTGTTTGCGACTCTCGGTGACAAACTATGTCCAACTGTGTAAACTGCGTAAGACTGGCTACAACACTGGCGTGCGACTGCCGTGATGACTGTGTTCTAACTGCGTAAGACTGAGAAAGACTGAGACTCTGCCAAGGGTCGACTCCCTTATATTGGATTCCCACGAAAAGTAGAGCTAAATTTTCCCGCGCTATCTCGACTCCTCTCTCAGCACGATTCTGGTCTCGAAACCATGCTCATCGGGTTCCTTTTCCTTCACTGATCCCAGAACTGTCTGCGTGCTGAAGAATCGCTCGGCCAATTAATTAATATTAATTCCTTTCTCCATAGCGTGGGGACGCTATCTTACGGGAAATCCCTGGCAACCTCGTTAGAACCAAGCCGCGAACAACCATAGTCTCTGTTCTTCCGCACTTCATTAAATATGCGTCAATTTCGCAGATAAAAGGCTCTAAAATTAGCCTCCTGGCTAAAGATTCATCTGTGTGCCACTCTCATATCATTGTGTTACTCCAATCATGAGTAATCAATGATTTTCCCTGGGATCTTCCCACCCCCTTCTTACATCCATTCTCAGTCGGGGAAAAACTGGGTCATTATTCAGGCCCCCAACCTCCTCCAGACGACATAACGAGGTCAGCAAGATGGACGTGGCTCCATGCTGCACCTCCCACAATTCTGGGCCAATTAGTTAAACGTCAAACTCTGCACTTTCCGTGCTCCAAGTCCAGTATAGCCTACTTCAAGTAGTCTAATAATGCTGTATTTCGTTCAATTTCCTGCATTATTTTAATAAATAATGTCATTATCAACTGGAATCACACCAGTGATTAAATATACACTTTTCTCTAGTGGTTTTTACACGGAAACTCCCTCAGCAGACCTCGGGTTCGTTCCCTGGTGGAACCTTTATACTGAGATCACAGTCTCTGAGATCCACGTTCGATATCAGTCAGCATAAGCCCTCAGGTTCAGATTCCCCTTGCAAAACTTATAGAAATCAATTGCAAGTGATTTTCTGTAAGTCACCAGCTGACTGTCTACCACTGTCTGTGTTTACATCTGGGGTCCTTCACCTCGTCTGGCTGCGAGTATGGTTAGTTCAGTTCCCCCTTCCACACTGCGCTCTCTCTAAGCTGTTTATTCTCTCGACGGAGGGCTGCATTTATGGCCTCGGCCTCCCTCGCCGCTTCAACCATTTCTTTGTAGAATTCTCGCAGACACTGGCATTCTTGTTGTCCGTCCCTTACACTGGGCAAGCTGTCTGCTTCTCGTTCCGCCTCGCTGCGTGAACGTTCAGGTCTGACTTCGCTAGCCACGTTCAGTTGGGTGTGTGCTGTTAATACTTCTTCTTGTTCGTCGAATTCTTCTGGTGCATAATAAACTTTTAGATTGGCTGCATTCATAATGACCTCGTTTCCAGTTTCTAAATGCTTTATCCTGTATGCATTGTTTTTAAGGTCTCTAATCACCTCGAACGGGCCGTGATATGCAAAATTGAACTTCTTATACTTCCGTGCCTCTGGATCTGAACTGGCGGGTTTTCGCACTAACACTTTCTGTCCGACGAGAAGCGGTCTGTGATACCTCTTCGCACGATTTCTCCTCTGACGTCTCTCCGCCTGTGCTTTGAGATATTCGAAGGTTCGTTGGATCCTCAATTCTCGTCCTGGCTGTGCGTCTACTGGTAATGGAATGACACCCGTCCACGGTCTCTCCGGTCTCTGATCCAAATGTAGAGTCACGGGAACTTGACCTGTCGCCTCGTGAACAGTATTATTTATACAGTATTCAATTACTTCTAGGAATTCAATCCAACGCCAATTATCTTCCGAGCAGTAGATCTTCATGTATTTCTGGATCTCTCTCATTACTCTCTCAACTGGATTTGCCTCAGGATGGCGAATGGTAGATAAAATCTGCCTAATTCCTAGAGTTTCCAGTTCTCAACGAAATTCTGCACTTGTGAAGCAACTTCCGTGGTCCGAGAGGATGTTATCCGGCTTCCCAAGAATCGGAATAACTCTCTCTTTCAGGCGTTTCAATACCTGCTTTGAACTTGTCTTCTGTATGGGGCATAATACCACCATTTTCGAAAATACATTCATGGCTACAAAAATGTGTCTATTGCCTGTACGTGCTCTAGGCAATGGTCCATAGTTGTCTATGCTTAATAGCTGCCTTGGCTTCTCCGGTAACAACGGTATAGGTCGTTGTCTCATTAAAAAGGGATTTGGCTTTACCCTTTGGCATAGATCACATGTCCTAATAGCATTTCTCACCGTTTCTCTCAACTTTGGCCAAGTAAATGCTTCTTTCAACAGAGCACAGATTTTATCTATTCTGGGATGTCCAAATGCTCTGTGTGCTAGCCACACCAATCTCCTCTGCAAAGATGCAGGAATCACAATCCTTTGACGTGTATGATCTACATCATCCCACTTGTGCAGTATCTGATTATACCATACATAATCTGTTGCCAATGCCTCTGCCTCTCTGTATATTGCAGTTCCCCTTGCTAAACGTCCCTCGAAGTAATCGATCATCATCTTCAACCACGGGTCTTCGCGTTGTAGGTTGGTAAGATTCCTCAACTCATCCAACGTCTTCTGATCTCGATTCTCAATCTGGACAGCTAGCGCTTCCTCTTCTCTAGGGTAACGGCTTAATATGTCCGGTATTACATTTTCTTTCCCTGGACAGTATTCTATTTCCACATTGAATTGCTGAATATACAGGGACCATCTTGTCAATCTCTGGCTAGACAAGTCTGTCTTTAACAAAAATGTTAAAGCTTTATGGTCTGTTCTGAGGACTATTTGAAAGCCGTACACGAGTTTATGCCATGTTTGCAACGCGTACAAAATTGCGAGCAACTCTATCTCTGTAATCGTGTAGTTTTTCTCATGGGCTTTCAGCCTCCTACTTATAAAGGCAATAAAAACTTTCTTTTCAGGCTGGTCAACATTTTCCTGGAATAGCATCGCTCCAATCCCAATGAGTGATGCATCCGTCTGTATGATGAACTTCTGGGTATAATCCGGGTATCCCAGTTTCACGTATTCCAAAAGCATTTGTTTTGACCTCACGAATGCTTCCTGACATTGCTCCGTCCAATTCCATCTGACGCCTTTCTTCAATAGGTCCTGCAGGGGTGCTACTGTCGTAGTATAATTTGGGCAGTGGTTCGAAAAGAATCCAATTACTCCCAAGTACTGTCGGACGTGCTTAACTTTCGTGGGTCGAGGGAAATTTCGAATTACCTCCAATTTATCTGGATTAGGCTTAACTCCATTTGCATCAATAACATGCCCTAGGAATTTAACTTCCCTCTGACAGAAGTGCGATTTCTTGATATTAACCTTGAAGTTAGCTTCTCGAAGGTCGTCTAGCAACTTCTTCAGGTCTCTCATGTGCTCCTCCAGAGATTCTGATGTGAGTAGAATGTCGTCTACATATCTGATGGTTCTCTCTTTCACATCATCTGATAGATTGCGATCTAACGCTCTTATCAGGGCTGAACCAGCTGTTTTTAACCCAAAAGGTAGCCTTAAAAACGTATATGTGTGTTGATCAAACATAAATCCTGTCAACAGACTAGTTTTCTTCTCTAATTCAAGATGGTGGAAACTGGATGTGATGTCCAAGTTTGTGAATACAGTCTTCCCTTTGAACTTCCTGAGGATCTCTTTAATAGGTGGCACTTGGTCAAACTCCGGAATAACCTTCAAATTTAAATATCTCAGGTCCAGACATACCCTAACAGTCCCGTCTGTCTTCGGTACGATTACCAATGGACTTACATACGGCGTAGGTGTCTTCTCAATAACACCGGCCTCCAACATCTCCTGAATTGCCTCTTTCACTTTGGCATAATGCTTTTCAGCAATAGGGTAGGGTTTCTGCCTAAATGGTGTCCAATCACTGACTTGGAAAGCATAAGTGAAGTTCTTTATACGACCAGGTCTCGAATCAAAGACTTCCTTCTGTTCCATTAATAACTGCTTTAAATTTTCCTTCTCTTTTAGCCCAATTTTCGCTTCTTCTAGCTTTTCCGAAATATATTCTTCCAGTTCGGGTTCCAGATCTTTCTCCAGGTCTGTGGCTAGTGTTTTCAGCTCTTCTTCTAACTGTTCAATAACTAACACTTCTTCTCCAGCCACGTCTCTGTATGTATGCCATACTTGTTCATCTGACCCTGGTTCAATCTCATTGAGTGCGACCTCCAAGCCTTCGGCTTCCTCATTCACATGAAACATAACCCTGTCCTGTGCTAGGTCTATTATCACTCTGTATTCCCTTATAAATTCTGCCCCAATAAGTAGGTTATAAGGCAGTTTGTTTACTAACAGAAAACTCTGTGAGAAAATAGAGCCTCCTATCTGTAAATCTAGGAATACCTGATATTTACATATCATCGTTCTGTCTGGAATTACCCCTTTTATTTTTACACTAGAGATCGGTATTTTCAGAACCTTCTCTGGGCTATTTCATTAAATAGAGCTTGTGTCATAAGGCTCACTGTAGAACCGGTGTCTAACAGACTTCTTATTTTCAATCCTGCCACTCTTACTATGATAATGGGCAATTCTCTCTTGACCATGACCTGTGATCCTCCTGTATCCTCGATTAGCTCTTCTGGTTTGGCTATCCAATTGATGATGTTAACAGACTTCCATCCATCAGTCTTGAACTCTTCTAATTTTGGCGTTTTGGGGGATTAAGCCCCCCCCCCAAACCTGGGAACATTTTAAAAACATTTATGATATCTTTCAAGAAAATTGATTGCATAACGGGTTCCAGAATGTTTAGTGTTGGAACGTTGGAACATTTTGCGATTTTCTACTGTTTAAAATAGAATTATGTTAGGCCTATATTTAAGCAACACTTGAGTGATAATCATATATAGGCCTATATTATTTCAGTAGGCCTAGTATATATCCCTCCTGCAGCGCTCACAAGCGACCGATTGTGAAAATGAGCATTCAAATGAAAGAGAATAGACATTAGCAATGACGAATTGCACTCTAATTCCATAAATATCAATAATTTCTTTAAAAAATGACTTTAAAAAATGTACGAAGTGTGCGATTTGCAGATACTGTTGATGTATGAAAATACGCTCCATAATTGCTGTTTACTTCACATTTTGGTCGCTGTGACGCCCGTTTCATGTCATTTTAACATTGAGATCTTTGCTTTATAATTTTGCATGGATTTCAGAAACAGTTGCCTAAATCAAAGGAATGAGTACACAAATAGTATGATTTCATAAATATTGTAGGAGTATATGGCAGGAGAAAGACGTCTAGGCGTATATGCAGTATACATGTTTAATACGAACTGAACGACAAGGTTACATGCAGGCGTATATATACAAAAACAGACAAAAGAATCAACGAGAACATTCTCGTAACTAGAACCGCCACCAATGGCGTCGCGCTTCCTGGCGATGTATTTAAACCACAGACCAGCTGTTGGGTTACATATTTCTAACACACCCACTTAAATCAATAGCTGATCTAGAATGTAATAGTCATTTTATACCAGACTTCAATCATAGAGTACCCTACATAAACATAATACAATTACAGAAAACATTTTTTTTAACACAATGTATACTTAAAATACTAATTAACAGTTCAATCCCATTCCTTGGGTACAATACACATGTTTTGGTTTAGGTAAAGGTTTGGTGAGAATGTCTGCAATCATTTCTTGTGTGGACAAATAGTGCAATGAAATGATTCTCTCTTGAACCTTTTCCCTAATGAAATGATGTTTGGTGTTGATGTGTTTAGTGCGCCTATGAAAAACAGGATTTTTTGCAATTTTCTGTGCACTTTGACTGTCATTATACAAATCAATTTCTTGATTACAATCCATCAACACACACTGCAAATCACATTCACCTTTAACAAATTCAATTTTAATTGGACCTTGATTAGAACCAATCAAATCAAACACCAGATTCTTAAGATAAACTGCTTCCTTTGCAGCCTCTGACAAAGCTACATACTCAGCCTCTGTCGATGAGGTAGCAACTGAGCTCTGCTTATGAGCTTCCCATGATATGGCAGCATTAGCAAGCTTGAAAAGATAACCAATATAAGACCTACTATCACTATCTGTGGAAAAACTGGCATCTGCAAACCCTACCAAATCTAAACCAGTGCTCTTAAAAATGAGTCCTTGGTTTATCGTACCTTTAAGATACCTAAGTACCCTTTTGGCTGCAAGCCAATGCTCCTCACTGTGGCAAGAATTAAACTGACTTAAATATGACAATGCATAGGCAATATCTGGTCTAGTACACACACTCAAATACATAAGTGAATCTATCAGCTGCTGATAAGGTTTATCGTCCACGCTTTTGGCTTTAGACAATTTCATATTTACATCCATAGGAGTACCGATGGGATTTACATTAGTCATCTCAAACTTATTGAGCAGATTTTTTATGAACTGCGTCTGAGAAATTTTGAGTATATTGTTATCTGTGCCCCTTTCTATTTGCATTCCAAGAACCTGAGCAGCAGGTCTAAGATCTTTCATCATGAAGTTTTGTTTTAAGACATCTTTAAGTTTACTAACTTCCTGTGGATTATTGTTGAACACAAAGAAATCAACAACGTAAAGAGCAACAAGAATTACAGTATTGCCGATACTCTTTCTGTAAACACATGCCTCATTATGACTGTTTGTGTAGCCCGAAGCAGACAGAACTGTATGAGCCTTTCTGTGCCACATATGTGCAGCCTGCTTTAGTCCATAAATGGCGTTTTTGAGCAAACAAACCTGGTCTTCCTTTCCCTTCACCTGGAAGCCCTCTGGCTGACACATAAATATTTCCTCCTGTAACTCACCGTTGAGGAAAGCAGTCTCAATGTCTTGATGATCAATCTGTAAATTTAATTCAACCGTTAAAGCAAACAACATTCTGAGTGTGCCATGCCGCACAACTGGTGAGAATGTCTCAACAAAGTCAATGCCAAATTGCTGTGTAAAGCCCTTTGCAACCAACCTTGCTTTATATTTTACAACATCACCATTTGTATTACGCTTAGCTTTAAACACCCACTTATTCTGTACAATGTTTTTACCTTCTGGTTTAGGAACTAAAACCCACGCCTTATTAACCATCATGGAATCCATTTCGCACTTCATGGCTTTATGCCATTCCTGAGAGTAAGGTGATAACAAGGCTTCACTTACTGTACATGGTTCACTTTGATCAGAACAATGAGTGTAATGCAGAATGTAATCAGGATATTGTCTTGGTCTTCTTTCTCGCTGGGGGTAGCGACGCGCTTCCTCATTGTGCTGTGATGGATTATCTTGATGATCAGGCTCAACTTCCACTTCTTCATTATGCTGTGGAGCTGGATCTGGAACATCCCTACCACATGCAGTCAATAGTGGTTTACTGACTTCAGTGGTTAGGGATATTATTGTATTCCCTGGTACCACTGGAGGATCTGTTAGAGCGGAGAAAGACATCTCATCAAAAATCACATCTCTCGCTGTGATTAATTCATGGGTTACTGGATGCAGGAGCCGGTACGCCTTTTTCTCATCCGAGTACCCAACAAATACCATTCTCTCAGTCTTAGGATCAAGTTTTCTTCTCAGCTGATCTGGAATATGAACGTAGGCATTACAACCAAATACTTTTAAGTGCGTCAGGTCTACTTTTTCTCCAGTCCACATTTGTTCTGGTGTTGAATTTGGTGTTTTCCGTGCAGGAGACCTGTTGACAAGATATGCAGCTGTGTTGACAGCTTCTGCCCACATGCGTTTGTCACAAGCTGCACCTTGCATCATAGCAAGTGCTCTTTCATTCAGAGTCCTGTTCATGCGTTCTGCAGTTCCATTTTGCTCTGGTGTGTACCTTACCGTTAGCTGATGCTTGATGCCACGCTGTTTGAAAAACTCATCCATAGCTTTATTACAATACTCCCCACCATTGTCAGAGCGTATGACCTTGATTTTCCTTTCACACTCAATTTCAACAGAATTAGCAAATTGTTCAAAGATTTCTCTTACCTCACTTTTCTAAAAAAAAAAGACAAAAACCTTCCTCGTATGGTCATCGATGAAGGTGAGAAAATATCTGGCTCCTCCCCAGGATTCCTCAGGCATCGGTCCACACAGGTCACTGTGCAACAGGTCCAGTCGGTTCTTGGCACGATGTTTGGTGGTCTTGAAGGGCTGTCGAGCTTGTTTCCCTTCTATACATGGAACACAGAGCTGCTTTTCACCCGAAAATTCAATACTGGTAGCCAAACCATTTTTAACAAGTCCATCCCCACGTGATTGAGATGGCCTAACCTTTTGTGCCGCAATTCTCTAGAATTAGAACTTTTTGAACAAACACTTTTAGCGTCACTTAAACAAGACACTGCTGATGCATTTGCACTTACAGAACCTGAGTTATTTAAGATATAAAGTCCATTTGACTCTTCAATCAATAATTGCACATCACCTGTAACTTGACAGTCACTGTCTTGAAACACTTAACAACCTTCTTCATCAAAAACAATTACATGACCCTTTTTAACAATACTGTTCGCAGAGAGCAAGTTTGCTATAAGGTTAGGTACATACAGAACATCGCTCACCTTTGTAAAAACATTTGCTTGTACTGGAACACCACCTATGCCGCCACTATATAGTTTACAATCGTTTGCTACGGTGACTTCATATCCAACCACCCTTTTATCATCAAATGTTGACATCCAATCCACTCTACCAGTCACGTGTTTGGAGGCTGCAGAGTCCATGTACCAGCTGTCTGCTGAGTGGGTATCAACTCCAAGTGCTGTGAGCAGAGCCCTACCCTTCTTCTTTTCTTCTTTCTTCTCTAGTGGCTTGGCATCTGCTTGATGTGCTGCTGTCTTGTTTTGGTGTTTGCAATCTTGTTTCCAGTGGCCAGTTTTACGGCAGTTCCAACAGAATGGTTTCTTGGGTTTAGTATTCTTGAATCCACTCCTGTTGGTGTAGAGTGCTGTATCTTTGCTGGAGCTGCGTTTGTCTTCCTGTAGCAGTTTACATTTCACAAAGTCACTAGTCAACTCTGCGCCCGAATTTTCCAATGCCATAATCATAGGTTCATAGTCATCAGGTAGTCCCTGCAAGAGCAAGGCACCAAGAAATTCATCATCAAGTGGTTTTTTAACTGCTGCTAGCCGCTGGGAGAGCCCCAAAACTGTGGTGACATATTCTTCCATAGACTTGAATTGTTCAAGCTTGGCGGAACACAGTTGGCGAAGAATTCTTGTGTGCCTGTTGGCGCCTTTACCTTCGTATGCCATCTCGAGCGAATTCCATGCTGCTTTCGCCGTTTTTGCATCCATGACGTACGGAAAAACACTCTTTTCCACCATAAGGTTAATCTTGCACAAAGCACGTTCGTCGCGTCGTACCTTAACCTCTGCGCCCGTTTTATCATCTTCTGCATAACCAGATATGCACTTCCAAAGGTCATCGTGCATAAGATAATTCTTCATCTGGAAACGCCAGTCAATGTAGTTTTCTCTCCCCTTCAGTTTCTCGAAGTTATAAAGAGAACCGGTGCTTGATTCCGCCATGATGCACACACTTGTTGCACGCGATCACAGTTTTGTTAATTCAAATAGAATCACACTGGTTTGAAAACTATACACTCGTCAATGATCCTGCTGGAGCCCATAACCTGTAGGAGTATATGGCAGGAGAAAGACGTCTAGGCGTATATGCAGTATACATGTTTAATACGAACTGAACGACAAGGTTACATGCAGGCGTATATATACAAAAACAGACAAAAGAATCAACGAGAACATTCTCGTAACTAGAACCGCCACCAATGGCGTCGCGCTTCCTGGCGCTGTATTTAAACCACAGATCAGCTGTTGGGTTACATATTTCTAACAAATATCGAATAACCAATGAGTGTTACAGCACACTCAATCAGTGACAAATTGCATTCTAAATTTCTTAAATATCAATTTTTGTAAGAAGTGTTCGATTTGCAAAACCTATTGGGAAAAGTGTGGTTTATGAACATGCGAGATTTCTCGCACGGGTCCGCTAGTAATATATATTGTAAACACAACACGATCGGATATTTCTGTCCGTTGTCGTAACTATGCTCGGAGCAAGATGCGCGTGGGACAGCGGTGAAAATTTCTCTCCCCAAGGTATTGTGCTGTGCTCTGTGTCAGGCGTCAAGTCAGTAGTGGTGTTTGTAAAAGTCGATTCGATGATTGTTATTGTGTTTGTATTTTCTATTGGCTATTGGTGTTCGTAGTGTGTCCAATTGGACTAGTCGTAATGGGAGACAAAAGAAAGTCAAACATCCAAAACTATTTTAAACCGTTAAAAATCAATAAATATGATGCGGTTAGTGTTAGTGAATGTGGCGGTCCTTCAACGAGTAAGGAACTGTTAACAAGGACTGCAAGCATAGAAAAACAGCCAAGTTGTTCGGCAGAGGAGGGCTCAGAGGCAAATGTGAGCAGGCCTAAGGCCGTTGTAAGTAAACAAAACATGGATTTGGACATTGGTTTATTTAAAAACAAAGTGTTGACGGACAATGAAAAGTTCAAAGTTTTGAATGACAAATAATGGGTTCCTCAGAGCAACTTTAACTTTCCTTTTAGATCGCATGGGAACCAACAACGAAAATTTTCATTTCCATGGCTAAAGAAATATACCTGGCTTTCGTATTCTGGAATTGAAGACTCTGCATACTGTGTCCATTGTATGCTTTTTTTTTTTTAAAGAAGTAGGTAAGAGTAACGCTCAACTTACTGGACAACTTGTTGAAGAAGGTTTCTGTAACTGGAAAGAAGCACTAGAAAAGTTTGAAAAACATGCAAACTCGCAGTATCATTAAGATTCATGTGTAAGCGCAGCTGGCTTTAAAAGAGTTATGGACTGCCGAATGAAACCGATTGACAAATCTCTTGATAAAGGAAAAGACGTCCAAGCCCAAAATAATGTGAAAAGAATAATTCCAATAATAGAAACTGTTATTTTGTGTGGCAGGCAAAATATCGCCCTTAGGGGCCATAGAGATTATGGTCAGTTTCAAATCGACAGCAAACCATTTGAAAATGAGGGGAACTTAAGAGCTTTGCTCAGAGCTAGAATTGAAGAAGGTGACAACAATTTGAAAGATCACTTTGGGTCATGTGGCAAAAATGCGACCTATATAAGTTGGAATTTTCAAAATCAAGTCATCGATGCTTGTAACCAAATAATAACTGAAAAAATAGCGAGTAAAGTAAAAGAAGCTAAGTCTTTTAGTGTTCTCGCAGATGAAACATCTGATATTTCAACCGTTGAACAGTTTTCTTTGTGTTTACGTTATGTAACCACAAATACTTTAAATGGTTATGAAATATGTGAGCAATTTTTGAAGTTCATGCCTCTAACCTCTACTACGGGTAGCGTATTGGCAAAACATTGATTAAAGGTCTTGAAGACAGTAATATAGACATTCATAACCTACGTGGCCAGGGGTACGATGGGGCGGCTGCCTTGAGTGCAAAGTTTAAAGGGGCTCAAGCGTGCATCCAAGAAGCTCACCCCACAGCAATATACGTGCATTGCGCTTCTCATAGCCTTAACCTGGCATTGTCGACCGCGTCTGAGGTTGTATCAATCAGGAACTGCTTTGGAATAGTGGAGAAGTTGTGGGATTTTTAACACTCCTAAAAGACAAGCAGTTTTAAAACAGTGCATTGAATCTGAGGTAAATCTTGAAACCAACAAGAAAAAACTCCTGCAGCTTTGTCCAACGAGATGGGTACAAAGGCACGATGCTATTTTTGTTATGAAAGAACTGCTGCAACCTCTTGAAGTAGCGTTAGAGGAGATTATAAACTGGAATGATAGGGAATCTTCTTCAGGAGCTCTAATACTACTAAACTCCTTAAGTCAGGGTGAATTTATAATTTCTCTCATGGCATCAGAAAAACTGCTTGGTTACACAGTAAACCTAAGCAAAAAGCTTCAGGGAACTGATTTAGATTTATCATCTGCAATTACACACGATGAAACTGTGATTGAAAGCTTAAAATCTCTAAGAAAAAATGCAGATCAAGAATTACACTCGTTGTTTGAAGAAGCTACCAAAATTGCTAATAACTGCGGTTCAAAAATTTCGATGCCTCGAACAGTTGGAAGACAACTGAACAGAAGCAACATACCGGCAGAAACTCCAGAATTATACTATAAAAGATCTGTTTTCATCCCTTGGATTGACTCTTTCATTATTTCATTGGAATCTTGATTCATCAAGCATAAAGACTTATTAAAGAGTTTTGAGTGCTTACTGCCATCAGCCAATGCATCACATACACATAAAGAAACCTTCCAAGAAAAAATGCAACCTGATTTCTTACAGCTGTGTAATTTTTATAAGAATGGAATAATTGAAAGTGGAGGAAACAACAAAGGCCTGCTTATGGCTGAGTTTGAACTGTGGCACAAGAGCTTCAAGACCTACGCTAATATCCCTAAAAACGCAATCGATGTGTTGAATCTATGTGACAAGGACTTGTTTCCTAATATCCACACATTGTTGAGAATTTTGTGTACCATCCCTGTGACTACAAGCACTGCTGAGAGGTCATTTTCTACACTACGTCGGCTGAAAACATATCTTAGGAATACCATGGGTGCAGACAGGCTGACTGGACAAGCAGCACTGAATATTCACCGAGAAATTGAAGTCACCAGTACAGAGGTAGTTTCCGTTTTGAAAAAATCTGCTAGGCGGCTGGATTTTGTTCTGTGAAATTTGAGTTTCCACTTTATTCAAACAATGTTAATGTTAATTCATTAATACATGATTTGTATTCAACTGTCTGTTTAAACTTGCATTCAGTCTGTGTAATTAATTTCAACTTGAAATTCTAGAATTGTTCAAGTTTTTTATTATAATGTTAGTTATTAAGGAAAATTTAAATAACTTATATATTTTCACGTTCAGTACATAAAATATTTGTTACAATCCATAACACTATGGTATACAATTACATCTCGTAATTTTTAAAATGTAATTTTTAGTTCCAATTAAATTTACGTATTCAAAATCAAAATGTTATTAATAATCCTCATTCTAGATGACGTAAGTAGAAGCGTTCTCAAGTATCACTTTTCACGCGAATACTCATTCATAAAAGATATAACCAACACAGCACTAGTTCTTGGTATAAACAACTCAAAACTTAGTAAATGATTGCAGATAATTGATGTTACACATCAATCTGACGATCCTGGTAGCTGGATATATAGTTATAATAGTGAGCAGAGCAATCCAGTCGTTATCACTCTGATCGTGATCAAAAGTTAATTCTTGATAAAAACCATGCTGTTCCTTTTTATTACTTGCATAACCTTAGCTCAATGGTACTGTAACTAAAATTTTTATAAAACCAATACACATTTTGTTTAAATAATCTCCAGTCTAATAGCATCTTTTGTATTGGTTTTAACAGAGCATTCTACAGTATGTTTGATCTTATAGAATATATTTTTATGCATATGGTCTCATATATACATATTTACATACAAGACTAATAATGGACACATTCTCTTTCCATAGCTGAAATCATGTTATTGAGGAAAGCCCCCTCCAAACCAAAAGTCTGGGTGCGCCCCTGTGAAGGACGGCCATCGTAATGTACAGGCCATCATGCAGCGACTCTAACGAGTGATCAGCTGATCGGTATGGGGTAGAGATGGCGACCATTTTGCTTTGTGCTGTGTTGTTTATATCTTTTATGAATGAGTATTCGCGTGAAAAGTGATACTTGAGAACGCTTCTACTTACGTCATCTAGAATGAGGATTATTTATTTTCTGAAACAAATGTTCATTTTGTAGGTAGGTTATTGTATCTACGCAAATTTTGCGTTGCATGTTTGTCATCACACAGAAGGTTATGTTTTAGTTAGGACCTCTATATCACTTATTATTTCGACTCATACAAGTTTTTTTGGATGGTAATAAAATGTTGTTAGTTCAGGAAACCTCCTTCCCAGGTCGCAGGTATGTCAAAAGTTTGTTTATAGCAACTAGCGGTATTATGAAAGAAATGATAATGTGGCTTGCTTCTCCTTCCCCACCACGACAATTCAAGAAAGTAATGCATACACAACATTCCTAGAAATTATTTGTTCATTACGGGGAATACAAGAGTGTGTTAACATTTCCCTGAAAGTAAGATACCATTCTTCGGGAGAGAAGAGCTAATCGCCTTGATGGTAGGTTATTAGTTAATATGGTTTCTATTATTGTAAGAAGTTCCCAAACTTCAGCCTATGCTAGGACTGGAAACATTTCTAATATGATAATGCTGAGGTTAAGTTACTTACCGTATGTAAGTCAGAGAAGCGATATCCTGTATTGAGTATCTACTGAAGTCAGTCCAAGTTACATTATTTGTGAGAATGGTCTCTCGATCAAGCTCAAGTGAATATGGTAATGTTTTTGTGGCAGCATTTGTGTAGGCTACTGTATTTACATTAATAGGATTGTTAGCTCCTGGTGTATGTACTGTAGGTTATTGATACCTGATTTCAAAATTACAACCAATTGTAAATTCCTGATGCAAGAAACAAGTTAGATTGGGTCATAGAAAATAAGTGCTGTTAGGATAGGCCCTGTTTAAGTCACCTTGAGGGCGGCCTGTGCATTGATTACAGTTAGAGACAGGTTACATTGTGCTTTGTCATCCACGAGCAGTTTACGACGTGATTTGTTGAATAGCCAAGAGTGATGTGGGGTTTTCTCAGGCATCTACCATAAACCTTTTCAAAGCGGTGAACGAGGAGAAAATGGCCAAGAATAGATCTTATTCTCGACGTCAAAATACAACAATTTAGCCCTGTTTGTGTGTTTCAACGCCCTAGTAAATGTACCGGCAATGTACCACTTTGTTCACTCGCAAAATCGGCCGGATTGGAACAAGCGGAGCGATAATTAGGCGTACCGTATGTAGTGGTAACGGATAGAAGTGCCAATCAGCCCTAAATAGCATTGCTATTTTGCTACGTCTTGAGGCGGGAGCGTAATTTATATTAGGTTTGAAGAGACTGCGTGTGAAGGGAGCTATCTGACTTGCTGCTGCGTCTATAACGACCCTAGGCGTGACGTCACAGTAGGAGTCTTACGGCCTGTACATTACGATGGCAGTGGCTGAAGCATTAAAAACCGGGCGTATTTTTGTGGTCTGACTAGTAGCCTTAATGACAGACCTATGTGGCAAGTAGTACCCTCTAGCTTCATGTTCAGGAACTATCTCTATGATGCCAGATTGGAGCCAGTCTTGAAACACTCCATGATATTCTTTTAATTTCCCAGAAGCTCGGAGGTGATTTTTCACTCCGATAAGTATCTTTTCCGCCAAAGCCTTGTTATCCAGGAGTTCCGGATGACCTTCCCTCCACGGCAAGCACATCTCACATCTGTTTTCTTCATTAACTTTCACAGTTTGGTGAAAAAACTGAAGGGTATGAGTATTTAAATCTTCTGTCTTCTTCGCGGCCTCTGATTCATTAATACATATAACCTCCAACTTCCATAAATCTGACAAATCCAAGTCACAGTTGTTGGTTAAGGCAGCTAGAGAATTATTTGCAGTCGTTCTGGGGCCCTGATCGTCCAACCTAATCGTGTTTCAATTGCTACCAGAGCATCATCCAAATGTACACTTTTTTTTTTTTTTTTTTTTTTTTTTTTTTTTTTTTTTTTTGTACACATGAACCAGTTAAGAACGATCCTGAAATGTCTACCCCTATCAGGAGGATTCCTCCCTGTGTCAGAGAGAATTATTATTTTCTCATTGAGTTTGGGGTACAGGTTTTGACTTTCAACTCTTGGCAGATAACCGCAAATTTTGCCCTGTTCTAATACTCTTATAGATCCTTGATATTCACCATTTAAACTTCTCAAAATAATGTCATGGAGGTTGTGTTGCTTTTGACTGGTTTCAACTCCCCCAAAAAGACTGTGGCTCAACATTTTCTTCCCAGATGGTTTTATATTTAGTTCTCTCACAACATCTGTAGAAATATAGGATCTTTGAGCATCACTTAAAGTGCACGTACTAGTTTAACCTTACCATTATGGACATTATTAACCATTATTGTTTGCAGAAGAGTGCACCCCGACTTCTATGTTAAGAGAGCTTGTGACTCCGCACTCTTTAGGCCTACTTCAACACTTTCAGTTTTCTTACTCTGGATGGGTAAATCTAGACACAACTGTCACTTGGCGCCTAAAACAGACAAGACATTTGACAAAGTTCCGACACCTCTTATCACCGTGACCGGCTTTTAAACATACAAAACAATACCGGTAATTCCTTTTCTTGAGCAAATTCCTTTCTTTATCCAACGACATCATTCTTCCTTTAAAGCACTCAGTAGCCGCATGTGAAGTTTTATCACTCCACACACATTTTACATCTGAGCTTTGTTGTTTAGAACTCCCTGAATATATGCACGCTGCAGTAGGTAATCTGCTTGTTTTACCATTGTCAAACTATCACTAGCGACACCCCTATTACTAGAAATACCACTGCGAGCCAACTGAAGGTGCTCTTCACTCTCGATCTCAAGTTTCAAGAACTCTAGCAGATTGGCTAGACAGTCACTAGGATCATGAATTTCAGCTCTTATTTACCTACGTGCCCTTTCCCATGCTCTTAGGATATCATCAGGTAAAACTGACTCAACCAACATATAAAACATGGCAGCATAATTCTCCCTTGTTACTCCTAGGGTCTCTAAAGCTCTAAGTTGAGTTTGTAATCTGCCATACAGTTTTGCTAAAGATATAACATCATGATTCTCAGCCTGTGTCATCACCAAACCAAGTAATTCACGAACGTATATCCCTATTAGTAGTTCATCACGAGCAAATCTGGATTTGAGCTGTTCAATGGCTTTACTGTAGTTAGGGTCTGAAGGAGGAAAGCTCTCAACAAGTTCCCTAGCATTGGATTCTGCCACTTTTGTTTGTATTAAGTATTGAAACTTGTCCTCATCAGCAATTGTTTCGTCATCATTAATCTTGCGAAACTGTCCCCAGAAAACTAACCAATTTCTATCACATTACTATCAAACGCCTTCAGTTCCAATTTAGGTAATCGTAAGTTCCTTTTATGTGAAGATGAGAAATTTGCTTCACTTCCACTTTCTGATACGACATTCCCTCGATGAAGAAGTACACTCTCATACCTCGTTTTGGATGCAATCCAATCTTCTTTATATGCTTTGGCGGCTTCGTACTCCTTTTCATAAATTTTGTTCGTTGAAATCCTCTGCTGTGAACCATAGATCGTGTACGGTATATTGTTTTCTATCATGAAGAGACGCGTTGCTTTGTCCTCTAGAATTTTGAATGCAGTTGTAACGTCGTCTGCTACGCGTGGATCTACGTCTAATTTCTGTTTGAACTCATTCAATGACTTTGTGTGTAAACGTCGCACTAAACCCCGTTCCCGTTTTAATTTTTCAATTTTCTTCGTCTTATTTACAGTCGCCAGATGTTAATAAAACACTTATTCTATCTCAATACTTTAATGGAACACATTAGCACATGCGACTAAGTGCTGTTACATGGATAACACACTCAGAAACAAAAGACAAACACACACAGAACAAAAGACAAACACACACCGTCTGGCCTTGGAACTTAGTTCTTTTAACACCACCGCTGCATTCGTGAAGTTTGCTGCATTAGAGAAGGTTGGACAAAAGCGTGCACACGTTAGGAATCCCTTTGGCGCGTGATGCGGAGTGTACCTGTCTCTCCCCCTTGCCTCGCACTACCCGAACTCCCTGATAGACACGCAAAAGGAGGACAACGCACTCCCTTCAAAACGGCAAAGACTCATCAATCGAGTAATATTAACTTAATTGTTAAACTATAGACATAGTTGATGGAAATCTCATTAGCTCTGCTACCGACAGAGAGAGTTCAGCTTGTTTAGTATTCCTAGACGTCAGCAAAACGTTTTGTTATGGTTTAATCCAGACCGACTACAATATCTCAGACCGTAACCTCAAAACAAAGATGGTGGCAATCGTAGGGGAACAGTTGTTGACACTGGCGGGCATGGCACCATCGAAATAGCGGCAAATTCGATGACAAACATTCGCATAATTGATTAAATTCCTCCAGAAATTACAGGATTTTATGTAATAAGGCACAAATTCAATATGAAATCCTGACGTACTGTGCCCAAATCCAGTTGTCCAGATTTGAGAGCACAGGTCCAGATGCTAAGTCCAGAGCAAAGGTTTTGAATAGCGTGCTCCCAATGTTCTAAGAAGCATTTCGAAGCTTTAAGTAGCCTACAGAACGTTAAGTGACGTAGCAAGTTTGTCATAGTCGAGGCTATATTTTGATAAAATATTTCCCGATTGATTAGAAACATGGGACTAGTACCAGATTACTGGCTCGGAAAAGGGAAGAAGAACGTGCTATATTTCAAGAAAATCGAACCAGCGAAAGCCAAGATATGAGATGTTTTAGTTTTGAGCTGATATCTCACAGTGACGTCAAGAGTCCGCCTGGAGAGTATAAAACGTCCGCGGACCATGACATGTGATCAGTGGCGGCGCGTGGATAAAACATCTGGGGGTTCACTACTTTGAAAAATAACGTGGCCAAATTTAATGTTACTTGATGTTTACAAAGACGTAAAATAGTGACATTGCATGACTAGAAAGGTGACTTTCCTTTGAAGACACACGATTGCAGCTCGAAGAAGTTACCAAAACTATGAGAAATGAAAGACAGAGAATATAATGTGTAATTACCTTAAGCTGATCCAGTTCCGTCTGATGTTCAAGACGTTGCTGGCGTTGGTATAACAGCTGTCGTGTGTGTGTACAGGAAATCCATCCTCCTTTCCTGCCTGGCGGCGAATAAGTCAATTACCTTCTCATTAAAATCGACTAATTTATGAGTCATCTCCTTCTCGATGGACAACATAGCGAGTACAGACAGTCTATCTTCATGCATTGTACTCCTCAGGAATGTCTTAATCTGCTTTAAAGTGGAAAAACATCTTTCTGCTTCAGAAGTAGTCATGGGGACAGTAATAATTAATTTCAAAAGTGTCATCACTTCTCCGAAAGGTTCCTTGAGATTGTTCTCTATCAAAAAAGCAAGGAAGTCAGTTGCATCTTTCATTTCTTTAAAATCACTACTTGAATAAATCACCTGCAGTTCGGTTTTCAGTTTATTTTTATCAAGAAAAGGATAGGATTCTATAACATACGTAAGATTCTCCTCTGGAAAATTATTTGGAAGTGTGCCAGTCGTTTCGACTGACACAATGTTTTGTCCCTACCCCTCCCCCTTCCCCCTGGCTGCTTGCTACGGAGGGCGGGCTCTCAAAGTGATAAACTACTATTTCGAACATTTCAAACTCCCGCTTGTCTTCCCCTGCCCTGTCGCGCCTACTTCCGGCGGCGGGAGTCACGAGAAGCTGCTAGCCTTCTCTGGTAATCTCTGGAATATTCTCGAACTCTTATCTTCCCGCCGAGCGCCCAAATGCTGCGCTGTGATTGGCCGATGTGACCGCGCATGCGCGGAGGACAATGTGTGCTAGTGTGTCTCGGAGACACGATCTCTTCTAGTCTACCCTTTGAACTGAACTGTTGTGTTTTGGTGGACAGGCAATATGTAATGCTAACAGAAACTTGGGCGGGACTCGGATCCCGACCCACGCTACTCCGTGGCGAATAAGCCGCAAATGAAGAAGGTACTGTATTTAATACTTTTGAAAACACTTGAGTTATTTTCTTTATTTTTACTCCCGATGGAGTTGCTTTTATACTTGCTGTTTCAGTGCGGGAGAAACTTATGCGTCTACCAAACTTTAGAACTGTATTTTGTGTTGGCCACACAGTACTTGAAAATTCATCTATTCCTGTTTGCTTAATTATGTATTCTGACAATTATCTTCGCCTAGTGTTTCCGAGTCCCAAACTGTATTTCGCGCCTATCCATGGCCATGTTAATTCAAACACATGTGAACATGAAACGACAGCGGTCGTTACTCAGACGCCAACCTAACTTTCAAATAGATTAAATGTGCTTTTAAGAACTGGAACCATTACCTATATTTGATATAATGAAAACTATGTTGTGCATTTTGGATGGGGAATTTTTATTTTAACTCTGGCGGCATGTCCCTTGTCTTGTGGTCATGTTGGCCACGCCATTTATTTAGTGCCTCGTGGTACTCGGCTACTCAGGCCGCGAGCCCTCTGCTCGATTTGGTTTTACTTGTTTGTTGTGCAAGTTTCTTTGATAGCTCCTGCTATCCTGTAAGCCCTCCCGGGCCGATATAACGTCAACCTTACCCTTTGGTTACAAACACGTGTTCGTGTGGAAATTTAACTTCCGTGGTTCCTCATGACACGTTGTCCTCCCCTGACTGCCTCGGCTGGCAGGTTGCCTTGCGCCCGCTCACCTGAGCCAATAACTTTATTTAATGCTAAATTCATTTTCTTTCGGGTTTGCCACGCCCGTGGCTAGGCCAAATTAAGGGGAACCTCCCACGTTTCTTTCTTAGTCCCCAAGTGCATTTCTTGTCTGCCCCAACCCTTGTTGTATACCACCTTTTTCGTAAATATATATATTGGTTATCCTTGTTTTTAATCATGACTATTATTATTAGTTATGGGGGGACATCTAGCAGCAAAACCCCACCCTCTGAACAATTGTTCAGTCCTCCACTCACCGGTCATTCTGACCGTCCCACGGGGTAGCGTGTGACTGATGTCCGCGACTACCCGGTGCAGTGGTAGCGAGAGCGCGTGATTAGGAGTCCGCATCTCCTACTCGGTGCAGGAAGGATGGGAAGAATTGGTGGTCAAAGAAGGTGGAGGCCGATAAGTGGTTGGAGAAGTTGAATCTCTCTTTGCTGTGATTTATAATCACGTCACACACCTCCTTCGTCACAATGTTTCTCGAGTAATAACTATTTTCGCATCTTCTTTTCCCTCTGTTGTCTTCTACATTTTCCTCCACAACGATGCTGTCAACATTGTCCCTAACTTTCAAAATTGCAGTTTCGAAGGAGCTTACTCCACTTTGCAGTGATACAGGGTTAGCAGAACGCTTTTGTAATTGGTTGTATAGAATGTCCACGTGAGGCATAACACTGTAAAAGAACTCTAACCAAAAAGTAAACGTTGGCTGTTGTATTTTCAGACGCAGTCCATGAGCTTGGTTCATAGTAGTTGTTTGTCTGCTCGTGTCTTCGATTTTCTCCAAGCATTCCAGAATTGCATCCTTATGCTCATGCAATGTAAGAACGCATCTTGATTTAAAGTTCCATCTCGTAACTGAGCCCTGCGGAACTCTTCTGCCCACAACCTCATCAAGAATGCCCACTCTCTGAGGCGAATGAGAAAAAAATGCTGGAATCTCCCCAATGGTGGCAAAGAACAATCGCACTTCTTTGTTGTGGCTAGCAGCCTGAGCCAGAATTAAATTTAATTGATGGGCGTAACAATGCACAAAGTAAGCAAATGGGTAGTCTTGTCCTACAATTGGTTGTACTCCGGAGTGTCGGCCACTCATAACATTGGCACCATCGTAACTTTGGGAGACTACTTTTTCTTTGTGCTCTCCAACTACGTGAGTGAGGACTCCTTTTATACAATCGTCTAATGAGCAGGCGTCGTTTCCTGCTGGGTTTAAGAAAGTCCAGAACCTTTCAACAGGCTTCCCTTTAGCTAATACATATCGAAGTACAATGACTAACTGACACTTTGAAGACAAATCAGATGTTTCATCTGCTATCAGGGAGACGAAGTCTGAAATAGCTACTTCAGCTAAAATATTCTCGCGACACACATGCAACATACATTCCAGAATGTCATTTTGAATGTCTTTCGACGTACCCTTGAAGACTGTAGCACTGTTGAAATGACCCCTAACGACGGTATCCAATGCCGACGTAAAATTAATGAGTCCTCTGAATACGCCTGGATGGTTTGAATCGAGTGTGTCATCATGACCTCTCAAAGCAAGTTCAAATTCACCACAGAATTTCACGCAGTCAATGATCTTCGAGAGCACGTACCTATTTTTTCTGACACTATCATTATGCCTTTCAATATTCCTTCTGAAAGCGCTACTTAGCTGCTGCCTAATATCTGTTTTCCCCAGAACTGAAAGATCTAAACATGCACTCTTATGTGTGATAGATGCGTCGTGCTTATTGATCTTTTGTGTTAAATGGCTGAGATCTGATACCCCAGTTTTTGTCCAATTCGTGTCCTTACCCTTATAAAAAGCAAGCACGGGAAACATAAAAGCCTGTTAATGGTATCGCAATCACACAGCCAAGTATTCCTCTCGTAAATCTGTGGCTTAAATGTTCTACAAAAATCCTTACCTCTACTAGTTTGCTTCTGAATAATGTTCAGGGAGGGAAGAGGCCTGTCAAGCTGCTTTATTTTGCACTTTTCTGCTATACTGAGTGTTGGAAAGGTATTCTCTAGAAGAAACCTAACGGTATTCATTTTCACACTGATGAATACACGACACACGCATCAAGACACCGCCACACACCGTGATAACGAACGTCAGATACAATAGAGCACTTCGATAAACACAGACTTGAGAAGATATTCGCTAAGGTACTGTTCCGGAGGTGGTTGAAATGACGGGTGAGAAATAAACACTGCTTCAAGAACGTGTTAGGCAGACTGTTATTTATGTTCTTATCTTGACGTATTTTGCTTTATGAGCACTTCTAAATAATTAAAAGTTTACATTAATTACATAAACATAGGCTACGTACGCCTATTGATGCTATACAAATCGTAGTTACAAAAATATTCTGGTTCATTGCGGTTAATTATATCTATAACGCAAAATCGTGAAATTAAAATCCCTTCAAAACGTACCATAACAGACACATTATAAACCGCACGCTTGGAGACAATACATCGCCTAGGGCTACATCGGCTAACTTCGGGGTGGTTCGAGGTAGGTCGTGTCTAGCGCTGGTTTGAGCTGGTCCTTTCACCAGCGATAGTTTAGCTTTGTTCTCGGCTTACCCCCCTTGCCTCACCCGACTCCGCGCCCATCGCTCCCTCCTTACGTCCCACCGCCGCGCGCCTGCGATCCAGAAATTGAACTCTTCGCGCGCCAGCGATCCAGAAATTGAACCTTTTCGCTGGTTCCGGAGAGCAACCGAGTGTTGATGTCAAAATTACCCCTCCGAGCGCAAATTTACATATGTAATTAAAGAAATACGCACTTGATTAACCATTTTACTAAGAGTTATATATTTCTAGGGGGTTCACTGAACCACTGAACTGCATGTGATGTCACTTCTTCGACAGCGCTCTGCCGCTAAGTACATCGCTGTTACGTCGTGAAGATAATCTACGAGCACATGGTTGCCATATTCTACGTTACGCTTATAACTAGCCCACGGTTGTTAGGACTTAGTGCGATTCAACGACAGTACATGGTTACTGGACTTCGAAAAGGGTTTGAAATTATTTCTAGTGAACTTAGGATTCTTCATAAGTTATCACTCAGGTGTTAGACTTTTGTGGCAGAACATTGGTAATTATAACTGCTACACGGACATATGATAGACTTTGTCTATATTTTTTTCCACAGTCCACAAATATTTAAACTGGATTATTTTTATATCCAATGGCCAGAAGCAAGCTTTTGTCTTGGCAACTATTTGACCAACCAAGATAATAAGTCAGTACTTTTCAAATACCATTCTTGCACGGTTCAGTTCATTTAGCCGACATAGGGAAACCAGCTGTGCCTAGCATGGTCTGGAGAGTGAGAAGCTCTGCCCAGGGACTTGAACATCAGAACTTGGACCGGTGCTGAATAAGATTGTCAGAATATTGATGGTACTGAATGCATCACAGCTGGGTCATGTTACATCTGGTATTTTGCATCATGGATCAATTCGATCTTGCTCCTGTCAAGAATATTACTTCAGCTGTTGAAGCAGCTAATATGAACAATTTTCATCAAGAATATCAGGCAACGAATATGATTACCGCTATGTCTGGTTAGACATCTTGCGGGTATACAATGGAGGCCGATACAAGAATTTAAGTACGCTGTCCAAATGGAGACAAAACACTGGAATGATCTGGTTTTGACCAGATTATCTTCAACATCAAGATCTACAAGAATGTAAGCTACATTTGCATTATTTTTATGCGTAGTTAGCTGGAATTTCTTATTTTTCTACCGTCTTGCCAACACATATTTGTCTTCGTTATTTTGCTGTTGCAAATATTTATGCGAGGCATGGGAAGCCTTGTTCTGAGCAGTTTTTACACTGAGACATGAGGATTCAATGATTTGAATCATTGGACGAGCATAATGAGCATTTATTTGATTTTGATATTTTTTTCTAATCGCGGTCATCAGCCGTCGTAACTGTAAATTTAATGATAAATTTAAGTTGAGGAATGGATATTTATCCATATTTAAAAAGTCGAGTATGATATTTCTCGAATAATTTAGCAACATTAAATTCAGTTGTGGAATTATTATTAATAATAATAATAATAATAATGCTGATTTAATAATAATTATTATTTTCTATTTTTTTGAGATAATAATAATTATGATTTATATTTTCTAATAATCATATCATGTAGTGTGATTTATAAATTGGATATTTAAACAGTTTACTAGATCGGATACTTGTTTTTCCGAAGGCTAGTGGTTAACGCACGCCCACATTCAACTAACAAAGTAATTCATTAGAAACATTTTACACTTGCATTATGCAGTTAAATCTTTTGGAAGACACGGAAAGAAATGATACGGGAAGCAAATAGAATGTAAAAAACAGGGTTTTACTAGAGTTTGTATAAATATAAGTCATTATGAGCAACGTCTTTTGATAGAATGTTTGACCAGAAATAGACACGTTGTGAAATTATTAATGTTTAAACAGATGGTAAAATTGCAGTAAACTCATTGAGGAGCTTACTAGCTTATAAACCTTCCAGTTTGAGTAACAAGCAAAGGCTTGATTATCGTATTATATAATACGCTAAGACCAAGTTGTATGTATCACAAAACGCAAGCTCCTAAACCAGAAGGAGTTAGAAGGTGTGGTTTGTACCAAAATCTTCCAAATCGTCTCAATAGTACAGGAAAAATCTTGCATTTCTTGAAAAGTCAACGGAAATAATCTATTTGTTCATAAAGTGCTTTTAAACAAATAAACAAGACGATAGCCCCTGCGAGAAATCTGTCGCCTACAGCCCGCAGAACACTAAACAGAGCGGGTAGTCTGCATACATGGGGACGCACACAATCCATTATGCGAGAGTTCTCGCACCGGTCCGCTAGTTATGTATAATTTGGGAAGAAATTATTGTGTGTAAAAATAGTTAAATGTGCCATTCTGATTGTGCAATTAAGTCGCAGGAATGAGGTTGTTAAAATGGAGCATCAACCATGTTGAGGGTTGGATGACTTTAAAATATGTTGGGGAGTTGAAATATTGTTACAAGCCACACTTTCATCGAATTTATAACCAAGGGTTATTTTATTGGCCTGTTCGCCATCTCTTGATGAATACAGTACTTTTGCATTTGTCAGTTGGCACAGGCTAGAGTAAAAGGTGGCTTTTCACCGATGTCTCAGTCTCACTCATGGCTGTGATTATATGGAAGCTACTGAGGTATGGGTGGGGCTTAGTAATGGCATTCGGGGCACAGTCAGTGCCTGTGAATGCTGTGAAAGGTTCAACTCATAGGGTTAGGACTACTGTTCTGACTCAGAGAGGAAAGCAATGGCAAACTACCTCACTCCTCTTCTTGCCTAGAACGCCTCAAAATAGTGCTGCCTTGGGTTTTTGTGGGTATCTACTCACATAACGTAACGGCGGTACTTTTTGAGGATCCAACCAGCCTTCGGGCTGACTACCTAACAGACAGGTTATTTTATGGAGCCATCATAGTTAATTCACAGTTTATCCACGTGTTCTATAAATATTTCCTAGTACTTGTTGATCCGGATTTTGTTATTAACATTTACCTTTCATTATGTTTAATGCTAATATTGATTATGTGAATTTTGACACATTTAAATAGAATGGGCAGATGCTATAAATAAATTAATACTGTTATTTCATGAACAGCCACTACAATTTAGAGTATATTTGTGATCCTAGTAAAAATATAAATATTATGTAAAATAATTAATTGATTAACATTTTGACATTCTGTCAAAGAATTGCAATTTTGGATAATAGCAACAAAGGCCAAACAATTTTCGAAATGAAAAAATCCACAGCCTGCTTCCAGTCTCCGACCGGGTCAGGAATGGAATGAATGAAGCCCCCCATCTAGCGGCGAGGATATTGTTGAGCCCCCAGGGTCGATACGACCCTAGGACCTAAGACATCCACGCACCCCCGAAGAGATTATCCACAGACGGCTGCACAGCCACATGCATCTTTCTGACATTTTTATGATAAGAGCACTCAGGTGGTGAGATACTGAACCAGGTGTTTGTGAGTGCATATCTGTGGAGTCAATGAGAAGAGGATCCAACACTAGGGTGGTGTATTGAACTGTAGGTACTACTGGAACGACTCCTCCCATGGTAACCCTCGCTGAAAACTGCTTCCTGGTCATCGCTTCCTTGACGTGCACGACCAGGCGTAACTAGTCGCACCAAAAACGGTCATACCATTGAACTCTAGAATGCAAGACTGCTGATATGTCGTGATTATTTTCATATATTTGATCGTACGTACCTCTGTGCACCGTTATATGTATGGTATTTTCCAATACTACGGTAGGTTTACGGTCTACGTTATTTACCGAATTGAGATTTGTATTGAAGTAGCCTATTCTGCGTTTATGGATAAGTCTTACATCAAATTTTGACACAATAGGCCAAAATAGCATATGACAAATACACGTAGGCCCTATTATAGGTTATAAGTTATTAGTCACAGAATTATAACCTAGGCCTAGCTTATATTACAGATTTCCATGGAAACGTCCAGATGTATTAAAGAAATGGGTTATAGCTGTGAACACTTTTATAAATCATGCTACTTGTTTCATTCTAATAGAAACAAACCACTGCTTAAAGATGATGCGGTAAGGTACCTTCAATTTTCAATTTCCCACAGCAACCGCTTCAGCCACCCAAGAAAAGACCGAGAGTTATTGAACGACAAGTAGCCAACAAGTTGAAGTATGTAGACCTAGGCCTAATATTTACTGTTACTTTTTTCATCAGCATAGGCATAAATTTTCACATTTTCCAGTATACTTTTATTATGTCAGTCTTCGAGACGATAAAAAGAATTCGGCTTAAGGGATATTTCCTGCAGGACCCTGTTCGCTTGCTGTATGACTTATGTGAGGTCTAAGTTTCGACTTACTCTGAAGAAAAAGAGCTTGTAGTTTTACGTGACCGTTAATCTTGTGATCATGAGCCAAGGGACCTCCATTTTACGTGGAATCCGAACCACAGGACATGGCATTTCACTTCGAAAATCTCACATGCAATGACCGGTAATCGAACCTGGTCAACCTTGGTGAGAGGCAAATAGCTTGACCGCTGAGCAACATGCACCATTGCCTTTAAGAATATTGAACAAGATGTTGTTTTGCATAAATAAAGTATGTATTTTTGTTCACTAAGCATCAATTTAATTGTTTAGTTGCAGGCTTATGCATATTCACACACATATGAATGCTGCCTTTGAGTTAATAAACATGTTGAATACAAATTACCATATCTTTTGTTCTTTATTCTTAGTCATTCCCTGTCTAACCTTATTTTTATTTTATTTTAATGTACGTACGGCTTGTATTTTTGCCAGTAGGCCTATAGTTATTGTGTATGCTGCCTTTGATCTAAGGATAAAAATGATAAACAATCAGTCTGCAATATAATATTTTATGTTGGCGTATATTCCTAGCCATTTTAAGTATCAAATTACTATGATATTTTGAAATATGTATTTTGGCGTAAGTTCCGTTTAGTTTACCGTTCGCCTAAATGTTCAAAAGTACCTCTTTTACTTGCATCTCGTCGTAGGTACGTACATCATCCTAGCGTTCGTATACGTCAAACTCTCCTCCTTGACGTGCACTGCCAGGCGTAACTAGTCGCACAAAAAGCCGCACTTTACTCCCATACAGTCGGCATTCCAGTATTGGCAACTCCAGCTATCTGATATGACATCTAGCGGTAAAAATTAGAAACTTACCAAGTAGGGTACATTTGTCACGTGGTGACTGTTTGTATATGGTTTCTTGTATTGGTAAGCAGATCGTTGTAAATTCTTCGTGTCTTTATACATAAGTAATAAGTTTTACTCGTTGATAGAGTGCAAAATGAGTAAAAGCGTAGTATATTGCTCAGTTTACGGCTGTAAGTCGATGTATAAGGGGGCTGTGGATATAAGTTTTCATCACTTTCCAAAAGATGCAAATAGCAATAGCCGAAAGGTGACGATACCAAATAAATACGGGCAACAGGAGCGGGTTAGACCACTCACCACTACACTTACTGAAGACAGGACGGGTTGTTCACTGTTACGCCGAGCCAAGCCGCACCTAGACAGCCAAGCACAGTCTCGCCGAGCCAAGCCGTACCAAGACAGCCAAGCTTCATCAGTCAGGTATCCTTTCCCGATCCCTAGTTCATTTCCAATAACCCTACCAACCGCCATCAACTCGCTCTACGATATCCGAGCCATTCCTCTACGAGTCATATAGGCCTAATTTGATTTCGCAGAGTAAATTTCAACTCTGCGAGAACCTGCTACCAGTCCGATAATCAACACCAAACCCACCTGCTAACCATCCAAATCAAGCAATTCCTGTCTCCCCCGAGTTTTAATACAAGTTAAACTCATCCATTCGCCCTACCAAGCAGCAAATAATTTCTAGAGTCTATGGTACAGTGAGAAAACTCAAATATAGCTTTTAAACGTAACAGCGCAATGACTCGAACTGCTCAAAAACAAATACCAGCAGACAACCGATGCTTGATAATATGCAATTGACTCATAAAATCCAGTGGAACACACTAATTAGATCACGTGTATCGCTCAGTTATACACATATACAATTAAAAATAACACTGCCATTATTTTAGGGACTGCATTTATTGATTATAACCGAGAAATAAAAAGTGTTCCATATCAAAGGCGTGTTATTGAGTATTTTTACCCTACTTATCCAGACCGACCGCAGCGCCCCAAGTGTTAATTTGAGTTGCCAATTACCTAGAGTTCAATGGGGTGGTGTCATATCTTCAGAAGGCAGAGAGGAAGATATGAAAAGGAGTAAGTAGGAGATTGTTGTTGATAGGAGGTAACAAAGAAATAAAAAGCAGGATTGGATAATATACGAAGTAATATGGTCTTATAAAAATACTGGAAGTGAATATATATTATATAAAGGTGTCTAGACTGCTTCTTGATGATAATCCCATCAATCTTCTCACAAAGAAGAGTTCTCAAGAGTTTAGTGCTTTTCAGTCGGTCAACACGAATGTACCCAAAAGAGATGGGTTATGCCCTAATCCTGAAATAAATTACATGAGATTAATAAAACACTAGGATGACCAGTTTCGATCGTCAAGCGATCATCATCAGATCCATTACACTTAGGCTACAAAATCTATGTTTGAAATACAGGTGAAAATATTTACAATATGTATAAAATTTTAGGCTAACTACTTATCTGATTGTCTTCCGTACAACAGCTACTCGCAGTTTTCGTGCTCACTGGAACTCACTGTGCTGTGAGTTCCAGTGAGCAGTTTAACCATAGTTTACAACCATATAATCTCTCTAAAGTACAATCTACGGATAGCTATCACCATTTAGCATTTCACCTAACATATATACTGCATTTAGCATACACTGACAGTTGCAGTACCAATACTGCAACTAAATAATTGTACATATTGTAAATATTTTCACCTGTATTTCAAACATAGATTTTGTAGCCTAGGTGTAATGGATCTGATGATGATCGCTTGACGATCGAAACTGGTCATCCTAGTGTTTTATTAATCTCATGTAATTTATTTCAGGATTAGGGCATAACCCATATCTTTTGGGTACATTCGTGTTGACCGACTGAAAAGCACTAAACTCTTGTTAACTAAGGCAACACTGAAAATATGGCTTCAAACACCACAAAGAAGAGTTCTTATAATAAAGAAAACTTAAAAAATCATATCACACTGCATTACTATAGATATATTATGTATCATAATATGACAACTGAACCGTAAGTAATATTATCGGTAAATGCTTGTTTATTGCAGTGAATATCAAAACTACATCCCAAACTGATTGTATCTGGGTTGGTATATATTTTACCCTACACCCTAATTTTATTGAGAACACGTGTTAATCTTGTTTTGAACTTTAGTTTATTACTCTAATACATTTGTATTTGAGTTGGCGCCCAACGGAATTTCTCTATTTTATATTCTGCTTGCTGGGGGGACTCTTCAGGGTAGGATACAGAGAAAGCTACTTAGTAATAAACATTACAATTGGCAACTTAACGTGGGACTCGAGAACCAGGATGCATCAGTGTGGGAGTAGGAGAGTGTGACTTGTGCAAGTGTTATATGAGGGATAGGTTATGGTGTACATATTTACATGGATGATGAACGAATGAGAATGATGAATGGGAATGGAGTGAGTTGTAGCAGGATGGAGATGAATGGAGAAAATGTGGTGGTGTGCATGTTGGAGAGTGATGGGAATGCGACTGGTAGTAGTGTGATGGAAGGAGAGATGACTGATGTACTAGTACAGGATGTTGTAAGGCCAGTACAGGATGAGTTAATGCCGGTGCAGGATATCCTAAATATGGTAAGGGAAATGAACAAAAAAATTGATAAGAATAATCGGGGGTTGAGTAAGAAATTGGATAAAGTAATGCATGTTAGTGAGGAGTTGGATAGGAAGTATGGATTGTTACAGCATAGAATTGAGGGGGTGAGACATGAAATTAGAGGTGATGTAAGGAGTATGGTGGAGGAAAAGGCAGAAGCAATTATAAAAGAAGTAGATCAGAAAATTATGAAAATTGAAACGAAGATACCAGAGAAAATTAATTATATGACTAGAGAGGCAGATAATAAATTGGGAAGGGTACAGGAACATATTCTAGAGAAAATTGAGAGGGTTGAAGGGGCGACTGGTGAAAATGGACAAGAGAGGGAAGAAGGTGAAGGAGGACGTCAAATGGAGGAAGAGAACGAAACTGAGGACAGGGAAGAAGATGAGATAGAGGACAAGGTAGAAGAGATAGGAGAAACGTATAACAGAGAAGGTGAAATGGAAGAAAATAAGAAAGTAGGTGAGATGGAAGAGACTGAAGAAGAGAAAGGAGAAGCAAAAGAGGTTAAAGATGAGGATGAAAGTGCAGGAGTGAATCATGATGACAACAAAATGGAAAAAAATTAGGTGAAGGATCAGAAGAATAATAAGAAGAAAATGAGGAAGGGAAGAAGAGAGGTGCGGTGGAGATGGAAGATAAGGAGCACAAGGTATGGAATGACATGGCGGATGAAGAGAAAGACGAGATGGAAGGCAGAGAAAGAAAGAAGAATGGAGACGAAGGAGAAACGGAAGAAAAGGAAGAAGGGAAGGAGACAGGAACGGTGGAGATGGAAGATGAGGAGTACAAAGTACGGAATGACATGGCGGATGAAGAGAAAGGCGAGATGGAAAACAAAAAAAAGAAGAACGGACACGGAGAAAAAAACAGAAGAAAAGGAAGCACCAGAAAAGGAGACAGGAAGAATATGTACATCTATGCCTGGCATTTAGAGATAGGTATTTTGAATGCAGAGTTTAAAATTTAGTTAATTATATTCATGTATATTCTTATGTGTGTAAGAAGTGTGTATGTGCTGGATTTATATTTGGAATTAAAAGTGTAGGGGGCGTGTTACGCGACTTCGTTATTATTATGATTCATGTTTTGAGGCATATTATGTCTATGTTGTGAACTATCTTAGGATATATTTGCACAAGGTACATTTGTTGGTTTGCTGTAATGTACATATCTTTTAGTGAGAACGTTATTAAATTTTCTTTCTTATTTTGTGTCAATACATTGATTTTGATTCATCTCTTAACTGTAATTTGAACTTTGTTTTTGCATCTAATTGTTTGATTTTGTACTGTAAATTTGTTTAATCGAGATATGATTTCTAAGTTTTTGGATTCGAGAAGTTTAAATGGGGAAATGAAGATTGGTTATCATAGACAAGTGTGAATCTGTATCAGAGCAACGGATGTAGCATCTGTATTTCAATTACAAAATACATGATGGAAATTATATACACCAGTTTTGTGGAATGTACTATATAGGTTGGCATCTACAGAAGCGTAGCTTATCAAGAAAAGGACCTTTAGACCCTATATTATGGTGAGGAACTTGGTCATCCACTTGAATTACTAGGAGTTCTTGGAAAGGATCCAAAGAAGAAGAGATTGTTCATGCTTATGGTAATCTGGATGTGTAGCCTGCCCTCAAGGAAGTTGGTTGGGACATCGAACATTTTGGTCTTTCAAAGAAAATGTGGAGGAATCTGGAAGAGCAGGCCTTGTGGAGTTGCTGCTTGCCATGGAAAATATGTTCTTTTGTGACGGAGATTATGATTGTGGTTCTGACAATTTTCTGGCTTTGCACGAACTAACCTTGTATATCATTTGGTTTGCAAAGTAACTGCTATTTCTTCCTGGAGATTGAATGCTGTCAAGTATTTTACAGTGGAGTGTTTGGTGAAACATTGTATGAAGATGTATATGGTCTTCTATTTAGTATCTTATGTACTGATGGATATTTGGGTAAAATGTGTGTTAGAAATCCCTCCAAAATAACATTGTTGTATAGATTTCTGGGGGCGAATGTGACATTTTTATGATTAGAGCGCTCAGGTGGTGAGATACTGAACTAGGTGTTTGTGAGTGCATATCTGTGGAGTCAAGGAGAAGAGGATCCAACACTAGGGTGGCGTCATATCTTTAGAAGGCAATGAAAAGGAGTAAGTAAGTAGGAGTAAGTAGGAGATTGTTGTTGATAGGAGGCTTAGATCATAAATACAATAGATGGCTGATGACGTCACATTGGTGAAACCAACATCTCGATCAGCTGACTAAAGGGAACTGCCGGGAACTGCGGATAGTTTGGAGCACGGTAAGTACTACTTACCGTGGTTTGGAGCACTGAAATACTACACGTGATGATAGAATTGGGCTATTCTATTCATTACCGTACTAAGCCAGAATGGTGTATTACTGTGCAGCGTATGGATGTAAGGAGACATTAAGAAAAGGATCGGGCATTTCTTTCCACAGATAGGCCTAAGTTATTCATTGAAAATAACCCCACAATTCTTGACTTCACTACTTGCATTTCTTTACGTTTCCTCAACTCCGAAACACGAAAGAAAAATAATTGAACATGTATTTTATTAAATTATTAAAATTTACCCTATCCCTTACTCCACTGAACAGGCCTATGAAGCAAAATTAGGACCATCACATCATCAAAGAACCTTCCTTTTCAATCATGTTCAGAGTAAAATTGCAGGTTATGCTACTGTGCGATAATAAATACGCTGAGGTAATATTTGTCATTTTATTAAAAGTATGCACAGTGCGTTTGGTTGAGGAAATTTTCAGATTCTTCGGAAAATGTATGCAGCCCTAAATTAGCCAATTCTTCGTAGAATTTCAAAGGTTGCGAAGGTTTCTATGATTCATGGAGAATGGAATTTAAAAGGAAACTGTTCATTGCTTGTAATGTTTTCCTTTGTAGCAAATGTAGGCCTAATCCATAGCTGTTGAAAAAGCAACGCTTACTAATTCAATAGACTTCCTTATTTCCATTTGCCCATGTTTTGTTCACTTTCATAAAATACTGAAGTGGAAGCTAACGCTGAATAAGAGCTAATCGTTCGATAAAATTTTGTAAAGTATTGTACTGAAATTAGCCAAAATACATTTTCTAATGATGAAAAATAAATTAGGAAATGATGTAGTAATAGGCCTAGATTGAACTTGTTTGGAGCTCTCGGGCGTACAATCAAAAATGACCAGCTCACAAACACAATTTCAAAATCAGTAGGCCTAATTCAGAGTTGGATTTGTTATTAATTATTTACAAGAGGGGATCCTGGATGTATGAATATTACGGAACACGACAGTCACTCTGTACACAAACATAATTCTGTTCAAAAATCAGTAGGCATAATTCAGAATTGGATTTGTTATTAATTATTTACAAGAGGTGATACTGGATGTATGAATATTACGGAACACGACAGCCAATTTTTACACAAATACAATTCTGTTCAAAAATCAGTAACTTAGGTCTAATTCAAAATTGGATTTGTTATTAATTATTTACAAGAGGGGATCCTGGAGGTATGAATATTACGGAACACGACAGCCACTCTTTACATAAACACAATTCTGTTCAAAAATCAGTAGGCCTAGTTCAGAATTGGATTTGTTATTAATTATTTACAAGAGGGGATCCTGGATGTATGAATATTATGGAACACGACAGCCACTTTTTACACAAACACAATTCTGTTCAAAAATCAGTAGGCCTAATTCAGAATTGGATTTGTTATTAATTATTTACAAGAGGGGATCCTGGATGTATGAATATTACGGAACACGACAGCCACTTTTAACACCAAATATGTTACATTCTTAACCTTTGCTACCTTCCGGTACGTAAAGAAACATGCCATGCTTTTCCCAATGTCGTATAAATTACGAAAATGTGTGTTTAAACCCTCATTAAAAATCATTTCCGCACCTTCTCCTATCACCTTCCATTACGAGTTCCTCTGTTTTCCCTTTAGTCAGCTGATCGAGATGTTGGTTTCACGTCACAGTACAGGCGCAGTGTGGCAATGCGCACTCTATTGTATTTATGCTCGAAGATAGGAGGTAACAAAGAAATAAAAAGCAGGATTGGATAATATACGAAGTAGCATGGTCTTATAAAAATACTGGAAGTGAATATATATTATATAAAGGTGTCTAGACTGCTTCTTGATGATAATCCCATCAATCTTCTCACAAAGAAGAGTTCTTATAACAAAGAAAACTTAAAAAATCATATCACACTGCAGTACTATAGATATATTATGTATCATAATATGACAACTGAACCGTAAGTAATATTCTCGGTAAACGCTTGTTTATTGCAGTGAATATCAAAACTACATCCCAAACTGAATGCCTGGGCATTTATGGGTTTTGGGCATTTGCCCGAGCATTTATCTTGGGCATTTGACCCGACTTATAAATACCTAGACATTTTACAACACTAGGTCTGATCCTACAAAAATTGGGCATCAGGAAAGAAAAAGACAAGAGCCAATTAAGGCAGGGAAATGAAAGACATACCAGGTCTCCGATACCCTAATAACGTCGGGGTAAGAGTTGACGTGAAAGATATAAGAGAGGAGCTCAGCTCAAGGAAACTCAGCTGGGATCCCATAGTCGCCAACCCACATCCCACTAGTTGGAACCAATTTGATAATTTATGTGATCTGAATCTCTCAAGAAGAAAATGAAAACTACACGCAACAGAGCGATCAGAAGGTAACCATTTGCTTCCTCTCTGGAAATTCCACGTAACCACTTCTCACGCAATGAATTGTCCGATTGAATCTCATGATTCTAACTTGCCCAGTTCTGATTTACAAAAGGGCACGCAGCAGTACAACATTATAAAATCATTCAGAATACATTCCAACTTCGCCATTAACATGAATACAAAACTTCTATCTGCCACAGTGAATTGGTGCTGCTTCCTAGCGCGCCAGGAGGGAAGCTATCCAGTGGCTGCTTCAGACTCAGGCTGACTGAATCCGCACACTTCGTGACGTAGCGCGTGAAAGGATGGAGACGGGATAAGTGGAGGTATTCGTTGTCATGGCAACGTAAATTACAAAGCGGGCGATTTTTGATGAGTCCTCATGAGTATCCGGTGCGCTCTACCGACAAGGAGAGGAACTACACACACATTGTCACGATGGCAAAACATTAGGTGCGAGGAGAGAGAGAACATAATGGCCGATGAGGAGGGAGGAGGGAGGAGGGTGGGAGGGCGGCGTCCTTGAGTCCAATATCACCAGTCGCCTCTGGTAGTTTGAGTATTGAAAGCATTAGTGAGCAACATTTCCCCGTATTTAATTCATGTATTTTCTCTTCGATGTGTATCAAGTTTATTCTACAATATCGTATAGAATGATGGTCATTAGTCATCTATACTTGAAAATTTAATGAATCAGTTTCTGAACTGAAGTCTATTTTGTTTGGGAATTTATTTTCCAGTTGGAAAATTTTTATGAAGTTAGTATTCGACGATTTTCGATCTTTAATTCAAGATTTCAGACAGTTTGTCCTTGATGAAAAAAAATCCACAGCCTGCTTCCAGTCTCCGACCGGGTCAGGAATGGAATGAATGAAGCCCCCATCTAGCGGCGAGGATATGAATTGTGCCGGCTGCCGAGGCCTGACGCACTCCTCTGGGGGCAATGATTAAATGAATGACAGATGAAATTAGATGCTAGTGGAGAGTGTTGCTGGAATTAAATTTTGACAGGGAAAACCGGAGTACCCGGAGAAAAACCTGTCTGCCTCCGTTTTGTCCAGCAGAGATCTCACATGGAGTGACCGGGATTTGAACCACGGACCCAGCGGTGAGAGGCCGGCGTGCTGCCGCCTAAGCCACGGAGGCTAGTTTGTCCTTGATATTTTTAGTAAATTCATTTTTGAGTAAAATTAATTGGGAATTCTTATTGTATGAAGAACAATAGTTAAGATAAGAGATCTACGCATGATATACTGTGAAATATCACCCATTACTATGAACAGTTCGTCGATCTGGCAAGTTATATTCGTCATGACTACGAGATGAAGTCAAGTACTTATGAACATTCTTCGTTTAGAATGAAGATTCATTCAGGCGTTGACAAACCTATTTTGTTAAAGGAAGGCTTTGCCCATCATTAAATGAAAAATTATTTGAGACATACTGTATCTTCTTGGAAGATGATTCATCCGACATTAGGGAAAGTTAGATAGAATCTCATCCAGTCGTGATTGATATTTATTGGACATTGAAATAACACAAGTTGTTGTTTATACACAATGTAACACTATGTTAATTGTCAATGTAGTATGTCTTTGAAGTAACGATCAGTATGGAGAAACGAATATTTATATTTCTATTAAATGTATAGGGACAGTGCATTGATAACACAGTGACGACGTTTAGTAAACCTCTAAGATCTTTCATTATAATCGTTTCGAGAACGATAAGTGTGTCATTAGAACAGATATTGCTGTTAACATGTAAGCAGTTGATTGGAACAACGATAAAATAAATGCTAGAAGGAAGTAATACAAGTACTATTGAACAATAGTTGGGAACAATTGAGGTGATGTTATTGAAGTTGTGTATTGGATATACGAGGATTTCATGCCGTATATTGATGATTGTGGAGTCTGCGAATATATATTGTGTTGAAATACGAGGGTATATCCGTATTATGGTATTTAAGTACTGATGTGAGAGGAAGTTAAAGGATTTTGTGTATTAGTAGAGTTGTGAGAACTCATAAGGGTGAATAGATCTACGACATAGAATCGGAATAGGCAGAACGATGTTGGGAAACGTTATTTAATCCTAGCCCACTAAACCATTATTAAACTATATTAAACCTGGAACTCATCTTGGTTGATCGGTCATATCAAACCGGAGAAGACAACTAACCTAATTTTGACTTTGATGGCATAGCATTGTACTTATTTGAAAGTATAGAAGAGGGAATTAAACCAGAGATAGTGTTAATAATCATATTAACAGAGTAATATCGTTAAGAAAGTACACTTTGGAACGATAGACGTGTGTAGATATTGTATATAGACTTTTCATATTTTTTTAATTAAGGGTTTTTAATATTTTTAATGATAAGTATTTACTGCATGTTTTTAATATTGTATATAGCTAGTAAGAGTAAATGTTTTTGAAGTGAGTGTTTGCGATAGCGTTGATTGATGCGTGTATGAAGGCTTAATGAGTCATGAATGATGTAAGTGAACGATAGGAAGAGTATTGTGCAGTATGAATGTGTTTGGAAGAGAAATGGCTGTTATATTGAGAGTTTTGAACTATGTAATTGTTTGAGAATACGATGCGTTTCCACTGAGTCCAGTTTACGTATTTCGTGTGTTAAAACGGACAGGGAACTTCAACAGGTGCGATACAAGTAAAACGCCGTTGGGACGGCAAGGTCAGATTATTTAATGGAACGAATTTCGCAGCTGTGTGTTTTGTGAATGAGCAGGTCTGTGGACTGTGTCAAAGCTTTTACGAGATGGCAAGCCAGCCATCAGAAAACGAACACGAGAAACGTTGTCAGCAGGTTAGAGAATGCTGTTTTTCCTAAAGCGGGGAAACCGGAGTATCTATTGTCAGATCATGGACATCAAGGTACTCAGTTTACCTCAGCTGAATTTGAAGCGGACATGGAAAGGTTAGGAATTCGACACCTTTTTTCAAGTGTGAGATATCCCGAGTCGAATTCTAGTGAAAGATATATGGCTGAATTTTCTAAGTTCTGTCGTATATTCTGCCCAGACGATCATCCTAGTTGGGTTAAGTATGTGCCCGTGATAGAGGACTGCTTAAACTCCACAGTTCAAGAAAGCACGGCGGAAGTTCCGATGTTGCTACACTTAAAGCGGAATCCAGAAAGACCGTGGGATAACGTGTTCAACTTCATTCCTAGAGATCCTGATGTAGGAAGACAAGCTAGGATCGATAGAGCTAAAGAGAAGTTTCAGAAGGCAGCTAAAAAGCGATGGAAAAGGGTCGAAGGAAAACGATTCAGCACGCCATTGGAAATTGGAGACTTAGTTTTGTTACGTAGACCTATTAAAGCGGATGTGGTTAAGAAAATATACTCTAAGTTCTGTCCGGTGTTTTTCGGCCCCTTCCGTATAGAAAATGCTTTTGAAAATAACTGTTATGAACTATTCGATGAAGAAAATAACGTCATGTTAGGAAAACACAATGCGAAGAATTTGAGAAAATATCTTAAGAAAATAGGTTAAAAAAGCATTCAAAATTTCAGTTCAGCGAGATATCTTAAGTCCTGAATTAATGTGATTAAAAACAATTCGTGAACTGTTTTTAACCTAAGGTAAGAGGAGAATGCGACCGAATTTTGAATGCTACATGATGAAAATGATGATATTTTTCGAGCCCCATGATACAGTTTCACATTGAAATATACATCCTGGAAATTGGCTCAAGCGAGTTCTGTTAGCGAACGCAGGCGAGGGGAGAACCCAGACACGTGATTTGAGATGCTCGAGAATATACTAGAACGTTGAAAAGTGCCAAGCAACAAGACAATACCGCGAAGTATAACCAATTTATTGTTATAAAATATATCATTGGTTATATGCCCACAGCCAGTGAGAAGAGGGTTTATGGAAGCAGATATGGATTTTACCTATGGATTAACTATTCCGTTTAAGCGGGCTGTGCGGTCAAAAATTAAAATTTTATTTTTATTTTTATTTTTATTCTTAATCTCTAATGTAGGTCTTTGTTAGACATTATATGCGTTTTGCAGAAAATAACGACGGCTCGTTTGCTGAGGACATGGCTTCAAAGTGGCTATTTTGAGCGTTAAAGGTACGATCACCACGACTAAACTAATAATCGGAAGACACCGAAATTTCTCTACTACAACCCCTGTAGTAGTACCTGCAATAGGAACAATTCTTATTTCGAAATTCAAATTTTGTATTAACCTCTTCAGATTTGAATACCATTTTTAGTGAGAAAAAATTGTTATATTAACTTCAAAGTTATATTAATTTGAAGTGGATCTTATTCTGAGCAGTAGAAAAGTTTGATTAAAAAAATTGGTTCAGCGATATACCCGTGGTGCATGTACCTTTCAGACTCTAAAAAACGCTGGCTGAATCAGTCACACACACATACACACACGCGCGCACACACACAGCGACAAGACAAGGTCTTGGGCAAGAGCGCGCTCGGGCACCTACCTTCCCCTCGCCATCAACACCTTTGCTATCACAGCTTCCGCCCCCTCCCCCCTCCCCTCCCTGACTCATCCTGCCAGGCTACACGACCACAGTCTAGAGGAAATCGTAGAAGTGTTATTATCTCACCCATTACTCCTTACAGAATGTTAAAAATTATTTATAAGTTACTTGATAAAATTATGTAAGTTATATTAGCAGACTAAAACATGTTTATGATCAATAGAACTTTATGTGAGTTGTAATCTTCAAAATACATCAAAATAATATATATACTAATATAATAAAGCTGAAGAGTTTGTGTGTTTGTTTGTGTGTTTAAACGCGCCAATCTCTGGAACTAACAGTCGGATTCGAAAAATTCTTTTTTTATATGATAGCCAGATTCAAGAGGAATAGTTTAGGCTATGTTAAATTGCGGACAGACCTCTCCGTTCCCTGCATTTAGGCCCTTTGGCACAAATCTACACCGTTTCACCGATCAGAACCAAAGTGTGTATACATACCCTTTGGAACTCTGCGAGTAACACTGTCTGCATGAAATTTATGACAGACCGGTCCATTCCCTGCATTTAGGCCCTTTGGCACAAATCTACACATTTTCACCGATCTGAACCAAAATGTGTATACATAGCCTTTGGAACCCTACGAGTAACACTGTTTTCATGACATTTCGGACAGACCACTCCATTCCCTGCATTTATGCCCTTTGGCACAAATCAACACCGTTCACCGATCTGAACCAAAATTTGAATACTTACCCTTTGGAGCCCTGCGAGTAACATAGTCTACATAAAATTTCGGACAGACCATCCATTACCTGCATTTAGGCCCTTTGGCACAAATCTACACCGTTTCACCGATCTGAACCAGCATTTGTGTACACACCCTTTGGAACACTGCGGGTAACACTGTCCACTTTAAATTTCGGACAGACCAATTAATTCCCTGCATTTAGGCCCTTTGACACAAATCTACACCGTTTCACCGATCTGAACCAATCCCTGCATTTATGCCCATCGGCACAAATCCACACCGTTTCACCAAGCTGAACCAAAATTTGTATACTTACCCTTTGGAACCCTACGAGGAACACTGTCTGCATGAAATTTCGGACAGACCACTCCATTCCCTGCATTTAGGCCCTTTGGCACAAATCCACACCGTTTCACCGATCTGGACCAAAATTTGTATACGTACCCTTTGGAACCCTGCGAGTAACACTGTCAGCATGAAATTTTGGACATACCACTCCATTCCCTGCATTTAGGCCATTTGGCACAAATCCACGCCGTTTCACCGATCTGAACCAAATTTCACATATTCAGTCTACACTTTGGAACCCGACGAGTAACACCGTCTGCTTGAAATTTCGGACAGACCACTCTATTCCCTGCATTAGGTCCATTGGCATAAATCTACACCGTTTCACCGATCTGAATCACATTTTGTACACTTACCCTTTGGAACCCTGTGGGTGACACTGTCCACTTTAAATTTCGGACAGACCACTCCATTTCCTGCATTTAGGCCCTCTATCACAAATCTACACCATTCCTCCTAATTGCACCTAATTATACATACACTTTGAAACCCTGCTGGTAAACACTGTCCACTTGATATTTTGGACAACGCTCTCCATTCCCTACATTTAGAATAACAAACAAACTTAACTTGAAAACCATATATTAAGGCCCTAGAATCATTCATGTCCGTAGTAGTGTAAATGTAAGAGTATTTTAATAAGTTTATTGTTGACTGGCAATTCGGGCTGCATCACGTTGCCCCTACCAGTGTTCTGGTGCAGAATTGCGAAAATAGTTGAATCTTGCGCTGCTTATAAATTGCAGTCACCGGGAGTAATTAGTGCAAAAAGACATCTTTTGCCCCTTAAAACAGTTATCATCATGAATATATTATGCATCTGTATAAGTGCAATGGTGTTGGTGCCATACATTGAGGTTATCAGCTGAAATAAGCGTTGGTGCTTTCAAATTTACCGTAATTTATTCCGAAACTTATTGTTGAGCGCTATGTGGCCATAAATGATACTATTGCTACCCCAGGAGCTCGGGACAGCCGAAGTTTTCCAAAGTGTTCTGATTCTTTTCCTACGGCGCTATGCGACAAAAGACGACACTATTGGTCTCTACATTTCTAACAGACAATGAGATATAGGCCCTAGGCAATGTCTTTTATTTCGCTTATTCCTCTTTCTTATCATTTTTAGAAATTTGTTTGTAAATTACATGTGTCAGTGCTGTAGTTAGTAAATAGCCGTTTCCCTATTCATAATTATAATTATTATCATTAGGGGAAAATGATCTAAATATTACGTCCATTATACTGTACTGCTTATCACCCTCACTACATCCAACACCACCAACACCACCACATCCACCACAAAAAGTTGTATTTTTTTCTTTCGGGTAGTTTAAGTATCATATGCCAGTTCTGTAGTAGTATTCATTATCATCCATAAAACATATAAATCCACCGGGCGAAGTCGGGCACTGTAACATACCCGCCTCTCAATACTTATATAGGTAGGGAGTGCGTGGGGGTTAAACACCTGTGCGATATAAACAGCAGCAATAAACATTCACACCTAACTACACCGGTGACCGCACAATATAAAAACACTAAATATCTGGTAAAAATTAATATATATTTTGATACCTGACATAAATAACACTTGGCAGAACCCTCGCCGAATACAGACTGGACGAATAATTTCCCTATCATATATACATTGGCATACTCTATATGACACACACACACACACACACAAGGACTCTGGATGTTGCAGCTTGTTTCTCACCGATGATGGCTGGCTGGCTTGAAGAATTACTCTACTGATTCTGGGGCATTCCCATAGAATCAATCCTAATTACTGTCACTGTAGCTAACTTATTCACACGTTTACTTGTTGAATACTATCGAAGTTAACCATGTAGAATTTCATACTCGTATGAGCTGAATTCTTTACTTGCATATTGTACTTAGTAGTAGAGCTCTGAATTTGTTTGGTGAATTTCAGACCCTGATTCGCAGCTGTATTTAATGATACGTGGCATATTTCACCCGTATACCGTAGATAAAATAATTGAAATGGCCCTAGAATATTAGCAAACAGACTTGAGTTTCCAACACTTTACGCTTTTCGAGACAGACAGCTTATAGGTAACTGTGCTGAAACTAGGTATTGTAACCTGCGGCTCAGTGTGAAACTCTAATCACGATATTGTGATTGTCCGGAAATACTTCAATTCCCTGAGACGATCCAGCATAACCAAACAAGATCTCTCACCTCTCACTAAGTCCAAACATCCTATCAGATAGCAGTCCCTGACTGGCTTCTACCACACGTCACTCGGTCTCACGACCATCCTACCCAAAATTCTAAGTAAGAAGTCAGAAGTAAGTCCTCAGGACAGCCTGCCTGATCATTAGATCAAACTTGCCCTCCCCTCCAGACTCGTGGTTAAACTGCCTTCCTTCAACGGGTTCAGCCAATGGAAGCATCAATCATCACTCCACCGAACAACACCCTCAACACATCGATGCCAAATCTACTCAGGCTCTACCTGCATGAGTCACCCGGGTTTACCCGGCCAGGGTAAAACCCTTGCTCAGAATACTACTTACCAGGAAGTGTTTCAAGTAAACAACTTGAAATAGTCTCACATATGTACAATTTCCAGCCTCTCAAATAAATATAATACAACATTGAACAAAATCCTGACTTGAGTCCTGCCTATAAATTCACATCTTATAACTAAACCAATTAAATCGAAATCAATCATGTCACATAATACACTCTAATAAATTGCAATACATCATCTCAAAGCGTCAAATAAAAATATATACTCGATTCAACAAAATCTTATGTCCAACAAATGAGGGTTCGATCCCTTATGACTTGGTACAGTCACAATTCCCCTCCGATGGAGTTCCTAAGAATACAAGTGAATGGGGACTCCATCTAAACTCAAATACACTAAGATACATATATACAGTAAACACAAATATACCCTTTCACAATACAATAAACACATGTACAGTAATACCCTTTCAATACAGTAATTTCATTTTCTTGAAGTCAATCTAACAAATGCATTTTCAAATGTCTTTCTGTTACCTACAGCTAACTCCCACCGAAATTTCTCAAGTGTCCAATTCCTAACTTCACACGTGACAATCTTGGCACTTGGCCACGTCGCACGTCACAGATTTGCTCTGCTTTGAACACTTGGCTGGTTAGCCTCTTCGTCATCTCTTGATAGTATGCCAAGTATATATATCACTCTGTAGAGTATGTCTGTCATTGAGGATCTGCCATAAACTTACGTACTAACATACTTCCTTAAATTGTACACATTATATGACCCTACCGCGGTTCCTTCTTGGTCTGTTGAGCCGTACGCACACTCGCCAATACGCTTAGTAACTACGAAGGGTCCCTTATATAATTCAAAAAACTTGGACATTTCCTTGTCAATAGCGGTAGACGGACATGGCACTCTGAGCAAGACCTGGTCACCAACATTAAAAAATCAAACTTCACTCTCTTTTGCTGGCGCCTACGTTTATTTCCTGCTTTCTCTAAATTAAACCTAGCCAGCCGGATGCTGATTTCCCTATCTCCTCTCCCGTTTCCAATCCTAACATTCTTGCGATTACATTGGTAGGCTTCCTACCAATTTGCAGCTCATTAGGGGTGCATTTCGTGCTCTCATGCAGCGTATTATTGAACCATTGTTCAATATCTCCTAGTTTGGAGAACCATGCATTATGGCGATCGCTTACATAAGTACGGAATACCCTCCCAAATATCTTTCATAATTCTTTCGGACATATTTCCTTGCGGGTATCTCATAGAAGATAACATATGTTCGACACCCACTTCATCCAACTTGGTCTTCCAGATTTTCGAGGTGAACTGGCTGCCATGGTCAGTTAATACTTGGATGGGCTTCCCGAACTCAGGTATGTATTTGTCGACCATTTGTAGGGCGCAACCCTTCCCAGTCGCTTTCCTCAGGAGATACAGTTTGACAAACTTACTAAAAGAGTCAACAATCACGAAGATATACTGATATCCGTACCGAGATTTGACTAATGGCCCATACAAATCACAACACAGTAAATCCCGCGGTTTTTCAGTGATTACCGCCTGACGAGGTCCCTGCAAATATCTCGTCGGGGCTTTACAACGTTGACAAGAATCACAATTCGCAAGAACTTTCCTGATATTCCATCCCATGTTACGCCAAATAAAATGCTGCTGAACAGTGAAAAGAACTTCAGCTGCTCCAAAGTGCCCCAAAGCTTTAAGGTGATACCAGATCATAGCCTCCTGCAAATACTTAGGTACGCATACCTTCCACTCACCTAGGTGACATAACCTCGCCAATAATCCGCACTCCAGCTTATATGCGAACTTACCCACCTGAAGTCTCGCTCCAGCCTCATTCTCTCTCAACTCCCCCAAGATCTGAGCCATGCTCTCGTCTTTTTCTTGCTCTGCCAACATATTCCGGAGCTTACCAATCTCCTCCACACAATCTGCCGTCTTTGTGACACATAAAACAACACCCTGTTGAATGTTCACCACCCGGTGATCATCATCACCTATGTTCCTGCTTAGGAAGTCAGCCACGATATTCTCCTTACCCTTGATGTGTGTAACCTCTAGATCATACTCACTGATCGCCAAGATCCATCTCGACATCCTGTTTGAGGTCAACTTACACGATCCCATAAATACCAAAGCATTATGGTCCGTGAGCACCTTCAGCTTGCTCCCCAAAACATAGCTTCGAAACTTACCAAGAGAGTACACAATAGCTAACAACTCTATCTCCGTGATAGTATAACGCTTCTCAGCCGTACTCAAACCCCTACTAGCTAATGAGACTATTCCTAGATTTCCTTCTTCATCATACTGGCACAGCACCCCTGAAATCCCTAACATACTGGCATCAGTCATAAGGACGTAAGGACAATCTAATCTAGGGTATTTCAGTATAACTGAATCCACGAAACCTCTCTTCAACTCAGCGAAAGCTGCATCGTGTTCATGGTTCCACGCCCATCTTGCACCCTGCTTCAACAGTTCCCTAAAAGGTTCAACCAGATTGGAATACCTAACGACAAATCTCCTAAAATAGTTGAAAACCTCCAATATGCTTCTAAGTTGCTTGGCGTTACGTGGTGTAGCGGTGTTGTTTATTTTCTCTAAACGCGATTGTTCAGGAAAAATCCCCTGAGTAGTGATTGTGTGCCCCAGAAAAGTAATCTGTTGTGTTGCAAACGAAGACTTACTAAGTTTCACTGTAAAACCCCCCTCCCTTAACTTTCTCAAAACTATGTCCACGTGTCTTATGTGATCCGCTTTAGTGTGAGATGCAATAATAAGATCGTCAATGCACATTGTAACAAAATCATGTGTGTCCCACCCTAATACTAAATTTAAAGCCCTGATCAACACTGAACTACTAGTTTTGCATCCAAATGGCACCACACAATGCTGAAAAAGACCACTCTTATAGCTGAAAGCCGTTAACTTCCTATCTTCCATTCTTAAAGGGACTTGCCAAAAGCTGGCGGTCAGATCCATGGTTGAAAACCACTTCCTACCAGTAGATTTCTGAACTAGGTCTTCAATACACTCAGACCTCTGGGTGTCTCCTGCCAATCTCAAATTTAATTGACGAGCGTCAATACATAATCTAACTGAACCATCACTCTTACCAACAACAACAAGTGGGTTAGAATACATACTAGTGGAAGGCTCTATAATACTCTGGTCCAACATACGGTTAATCTCGTCCTCCACAGCGGCAGCATACCTGAAAGGAATGGCATATCTGGGTCCTGAAAAAGGTGAACTATCCACTAGTTCGAATTGATGGGTGTGCACGTGCGTTAATCCAGGCTTATCATTAAATACTTCTTTGTTGCCCAGCAACACTTCCAATAAATCTTCCTTACTCTCATCACACAACTTACTTTTGTCCACCGCTTCCCAAAGTGGATCACCTCCATGTTCCTCTACCGAAATATGGCACACAGCCTCCAGCTGTATCTGCTCATCAGATACTCCTACTGACATCCCATCCAACCCCTTAGTGATACCCGCACCATCCATCTCCTCAACTAACTCACACCTCATATTAATTCCCTGACCACTAATGCCTTTCTCCAGACATAAAACTCCGCTATCGAAATCCATAACAACCTTATGCTTATTTAACCAGTCATTACCAAGCACCACTTCATAAATTAAATTTGGTATGACCAAACAACTTCATAGGCAACAATACCTGCTTACTGACCTTCTGGCTTTTACTTCCTACTTCCTACAGCAGTGATAATATGTAAGGTCTTAATAGGTATCTCTTCCAACTCATGACCATCTCTGATAATTTCTTCATAAGCCACCTTGCTTATGCATGACCTTTCACTTCCAGAGTCTACCAGAGCCCTCATTTCTCTCCCTAAAATATCTACTTCAATGACCGATGAAAATCCCTCGCTCTTACCTTCTACTTTTAACTCCTCTTGGTCAGATAATAAATCCTCCTTCGTCATAGGCGTGAAACTCATCTTCTCCTCCTGAATCACACACTGCCTAACATATCGACCTTCGGGCTGTCTACCTGACCTCTTTACACAACCCGCTGCTAGTTTAAATTACTCGTGCTCGCTACCTGAGATGGTTCCTGTCCCCTCCTAGATTCATTCACTCCCTGAACTGTCCCCTCCTGTTGGACCCTCTGAACATTTTCCCGCCTTTGGAAATTATCTCTCCTCTGATAATTATCCCCTTGTCTATTATTTTCTGCCCTCCAGTTATTGTTCTCCTCCCTCCTCCTATTTAAATTGTCACCTCTGCCTGCCTGATTGAACCTATTCCTATTCTGATTAGGTTGATGCTCACTCTGTCTATTCTCAGTCTTCACTTCCGTCCTGTTCATTTGCTGAAGGCCTAGATTGTCGAAACTAGTTAATAGCTCTTCAAATTCCTCGTTACTTTTCACTTTCTGCATGCAGCTAGCCTGCTGTGTTCTAATGGGAAAATGTTTCAGCATCAACCTAACAATATCTAGGTCTGAGGTGACCCCATCTAAGTTTTTCCACACCAATACATAAGCTAGAAAATACTCTGTGAGGGATACCCCGTCACGCTCCCTAAATTTTCCAAACATTAGGTTTTCCCTTTCCCTAGCTAAAATTGCTTCTCCCCAAAATTTGGCCTTAAATTTCCCTTCAAAATCTTCTAAATTCCTCATATTTGGCCTATATATCTCGAACCAAGATTTTACATCCCCCTTGAACGAGTGTGACAGGATTTCCATTACCGTTTCCCAATCTATTAATTCATCATCTAAATCTTTTTTAAACTTCTTTTCTACGGACTTTAAATATTCCATTGGATTGAATTGCCGCGAATTAAATTGTGGCAGACCCAGATCCCTATTGGAACAACCAAGTGACATTGCTCCTCTGTGACTCATCGGTCGGTCTCTCGTCTCTCTTCTCAATTTAATTAACTCTTCCTTAAGTTTTTCATTATTCCCGCCAATGTCACCTGTTCTCCCCCAAGTCTCTCGATCTCCCCCAATGTATTTTCTACGGCTCCTACTCTATGTAAATATTCCTTAGACTCATCCCTTACGGTATTGCAAACCTCTGTACACGCTCCGCTCACTCGCTTTTCTATAAGTTCCCCGTTAACAATAATTTCTTTCCTGACTTCCCCCATATCCCACTTCTCCTTTTCCTGATGGCCTTCCATCCCTGCTAGCCTACTTTCCACGCTATCCAGTCTTCTGTCTATTTCCTTCCTAAGAACATCTTCTCTCTCATCTATTTTACTACTAAGATCCTTCTCTAGGTTTCCCAATCTACTGCTCATGACTGATTTGTGCTCCTGTACTTCCTTACTTAATTCCTGTATTCTATTATTCGTTGCCTCTGCCTGTTTCTTCACTGCCTCATCTACACACAATTTCACCGATTCCACCTGTTTTCCTACAGACTCTATTTGTTTGCCTAATTCATGCTTCTGCTGACCCATAGATTCTATCATAGACTCTTCCTGCTGTTTCATAGACTCACTCATAGATTCTTTTACTGACTCTATTTTCTGGTCCATAGACTCTCTGACTTCACCCATTTCCTTACTTAAAGATTCCCCTTGCTTCTTAATAGACTCACTCGTAGACTCTTTTACTTACTCTATTTTCTGACCCATAGACTCTATTTTCTGATTTACTGACTCTCCTTGCCGTTCAATTCCTTTTTTAGATTCTTTCATACCTCCTTCTATCTTCTGACCCATAGACTCTATCATAGCCGCAAGCATTTGGAGCATCCTATCGTTCACATCCCCCCCATTATCGTTAATTTTAGTACCCTCCTGTATAGCGACCTGGCTTTGCTCGGAATTAATAGATTCCCCGGATGGTGTATCTATTAAGCCTTCACCCTCCCCGCTCTTGTCCACGTCCATACCCAAGTTCTTTCCTGCCATTTTAACGTTAATTTTACTAATAGCTCTATTTCTTAATTCCAAACTCTCCTCTGATGACATCTAATCTGTATGAAAATTTCTCTAAGTATATTGGCGTAACCGGTATGCGTACACGTGAATGTATTGTTGTTGCTATATCGTACTTCGAGCTCCACAGTTGGGCGTCAATTGTAACTTTCCCGCCTCTCAATACTTATATAGGTACGGGGTGCGTGGGGGTTAAACACCTGTGCGATATAAACAGCAGCAATAAACATTCACACCTAACTACACCGGTGACCGCACAATATAAAAACACTAAATATCTGGTAAAAATTAATATATATTTTGATACCTGACATAAATAACACTTGGCAGAACCCTCGCCGAATACAGACTGGACGAATAATGACAGCACTACTACTAGTTTATATATATATTACAATTTGCCTTGCGTCCCACCGACACAGAAACTGTAGGTCTTATGGCGACGATGGGATAGGAAAGACTAGGAGTGGGAAGGAAGCGGCTGTGGCCTTACTTAAGGTAGAGCGCCCATTAGCCTGGTGTGAAAATGAGAAACCAGGGAAAACCATCTCCAGAGCTACCGACAGGGGGGGGTTCGGGACCCACTATTTCCGGAATGAAATCTCACAGCTGCACAACCCTAACCGCACGGCCAGCTCTCTCCGTCAATCATATCATACTATATCATAATATAATCTTTTTTATTGGGCTGGACGGTGGGAGAGTGCCTAGTCCACAAATTGGTAATACGCAGGGATGCCGAGAGTGGTGCGGTCGCGCCAGGCCCCGCGCTCAGAAAGGCCCCGCGCTTCAGGCCATTTTTTTTTCAAAAATGAAAATAAATAAATAAATAAATAAATAAATAAAGATAGTGTGTTTTATTCAGTCCAGCCCAAATTAAAATTTGTCCTCCGCTATGTTGATATGATAGCAGAAACTCCAAGGATCGTCGAATCGTTCATCGAGATTTTGGAGGTACACGACACTACGGGAAAAGGGTTAGCTGAGGTTTTAGAAGGAGTATTGGAGGATAATGATCTTGATATCATGGACTGTTGGGGACAAGGGTATGACAAGGGTGCTAATATGAAGGCCAAGTATAAGGGAGTGCAGATGCGAGTAAAAATACTAATAAACGAGCAATGTTCATGGCATGTGTTGTACACAATCTTAACTTACTTTTGGGTGACATGATTAATGCAATAAGAACGTTATGGTATTTTTTGGTATAGTTCAGCTCCTGTACACTTTGTTTGTAGCTTCCACGGAAAGGTGGGACATTTTGTGCGAACTATGTCCTGGCCTCCTCACACTAAAATCTTTAGCTAGCACGATATGGGAATGTTGAATTGGCAGTGCCAAGCCCATCAGGTACCAGTTAGGCAAAGTAAACGAAGCTCTAGAAAAATTGGCAGAAACTACCAAAGATCCTGTTACCCGGTCAGAGGCCCAATCTTTCTTGCTTCATACAAGTTCGTATGAATTTGATTTTAGGCTCGTTATCTGGTACGATATTTAATTTTCTGTGAACTCAACAAGTAAAACTCTCCAATCTGAGAAGACTTCCTTAGATACGGCATTAACCGAACTTCAGGGCCTAAAGTCATTTTTTCAAAATTATCGCAACACAGGCTTTGACAGTGCAATGTCCACTGCTAGAGAAATAATGGAAAATTTGGGCTATGCAAATAAATTTTCTATTCGCCGTCAAGGCAAATGCAAAAGGTTCCTTGATGAAATAAAACAGCAAAATGATCAACAGGTGGAAAATACTGAAGAGGAACTTTAAAAAGAAGCTGAAATAAATTTCGGGTAAATTACTTTTTGTCTGTCGTAGATACTGCACTCAGCTGCGTAGAAAATAGATTTAACGAAGTTAATTTTTTTTCGGAATACTTTGGATTTCTCTTCGATCCTTCCAAGCTTTCCAATTTGGAGGAAAGGCAATTGAAAGACCATTGTCAAACACTCTCTAATTTTCTAAAAACCGGGTGAGTTAGCCGTGGTGGTTACGGCATGACTAATGGCAGTCGCTCACATCCGGGAGGCGAGGAGGTTCGAATCCCCCCGCCGGCAACCTTGAAGATGGTCTTCTGTGGTTTCCCATCTTCCTTCCAGGCAAATGCCGGGGTTGGTCCCTCACTATAGGCCACAGCCGGTACCTTCCAACTCCTCGCCCTTCCCTTCCAACTTTCCTCCCCAACGGTACTTGTAGCTCACCCATTGGGTGTCCGTCTCGAAGCAGCTACAAAACTGGCGAGCCGAACATGTCCTCGGACACTCCCGGCATAAAAAAAAGCCATACGCAAAAAAAAAAAAAAAAAATTTCTAAAAGACGGGGAGCTTGAAGATTTGGATGCAGAGGATCTTTTTCTGGAGCAACAATTATTTAGGTACGCTGTTCCGTAATCTGTAAAAAGTGCTTGCGGTGCACTAGAGTACTTAGCCCCGATAAAGGAGTCCTATCCTAATTTAACGACGGCATATTGAATTATGCTTACAATTCCTATAACGGTTGCGTCGGGGGAAAGGAGTTTTTCCATATTGAAACTAATCAAAACAAGTAGTTCCCTGAAGAACTAAAGCCTATTTTCATATATCCTACTTATATTAATTGCCACTATCAACATACAAAAATTCAGTTTGATTGCTGTAATAGATACGTAGATATTGAGAACCGACTAAATATTTCGGATGTTCGTCATGTTGGATTTTTATATTATGTAGGTCATAGAGTTATGTACTGTTACATGAAGATTATTGTGTACGTGTAGCATTCAAACTTCAATCGCATGATTAGGACACAAGAAGTATAAAAGAGATTTTAAAATTTCACACTGCTGCCATCTTGTGATTATGGAAACATTTGTATAAGGAATTACCGCACCAAGTTTCACTGAACTCGGATGGTTATATTGTGAGAAATGTACATGTGAATATTTTTACTACGCGTCACCGCCATGTTGGATTTGTGATCGCCAGGTTATTGAAAGTCCTATAGGTGAACTTATCTTCATAGCCCCTTTGAATATTAAAAAATGAGTTTGATTGCTGTAATAGATACGTAGATATTGAGAACCATCTAAATATTTCGGATGGTCGCCATGTTGGATTGTTATATGTATAGGCCATAGAGTAATGTACCATTAAAGGAAAATTATTGCGTAGGTTCATCATTCAAACTTTCACTTCGATCGCATGATTATGACACAAGAAATAAAAACTTAATTTTAAAATTAGCACAGCCGCCATATTGAGGTTATGTAAACAATTGAACTGAATTAAATGCCAGTACATTACAATGTGTATAAACATTTGCTGTGCCAAGTTTCATTGCGTTTGGATCATTAAATCGCGAGAAAAGTCTATTTAAAACTTTCAACTTCGCGTGGCCGCCATGTTCGTTTTGGAGTCAACCGAATTTTGAAAGTCTCATAAGTGAACTTCCAGTAGTGCTCTTTATCACCGTACAAAATTTCAGGGTGATAACGGTAATAGTTTCAGAGATATAGAATGCCGGTGAAATATTTCGCACAGCCTCCATCTTGAGATTATGTAAACAATTGAACGAAGTTAGATGTCAGTGCATTACAATGTGTATAAACATATTCTGTACCAAGTTTCATTGCGTTTGGTTGGTTAAATCGCGAGAAACGTCTATTTAAAAGTCGCAATTTCGCTTGGCCGCCATGTTGGTTTTGTAGTTACCAAGTTAACAAAAGTCATATAGGTGAACTTCTAGTAGTTCCCTTTATAACCGTACAAACTTACAGGATATTCTCGGTATTAGTTTTGGAGATATTGAATGCTGATGAAATATGTCGCAAAGCCGCCATGTTGGATTGGTGAGACGTAACAAAATTTGAAGGGCACGGTCGGGGTCGTCCAGAATAGTGCTATGAACTTACCGAGTTTCATTGAATTCGCTCCAGCCGTTAAGATTATATTAGGGGGACAAACACAAACGAATCACACACACACGCACACACAGACAGACACACGGACAAAAGGTGATCTCATAAGCCTATTTTTCCATAAATGAAAATATGCTAAAAAACTATTTGCGATCAACGATGGCGCAGGAGCGTCTGAACGGTTTGGCTACTCTCTCAATTGAATGTGAAACGGCCAAAAAATTAGAAATGAAAGATTTAATGAGCACTTTTGCCCTAGCAAAGGCCCGCAAAGCGCCTTTTACATAAATAAAAAGCTCAAAATACTAAACATAAAACAGATTTTTAAAATAAAAAATAAAAGTAGACTTATAGCACTTTTAGTAGTTTTGTTTATGAAAAACTGTATAGCCGAAGAAACGTTGACATTTTTATGCAAACGTGATTGCGTATTATTATTAATGATGTGCGTTTGGGTAAGAAATTACATCAAGCACATGCTTCGTTTCCCATAATATATCATTTATGCCAAAAAAATCACCTGTGTTAGCTCATTATATCAGGTTTCCATTGATATAGCTTGTTGCTTTTATCTGATCAGGTGATTCCTGTATCCAATTTTATGCTTAGGCCTATCCTATTTGTTGAGGTTTGTTTAGAAACTAGAAATGTAATAAAATGAGTTTTAACCAGCCTAAAACTGTAATTTCTTTTAAAACATCACTCCCCGTACAACACATCCACTTACAGTCTAACGCTCTCAGTGTGAGAGAGAGAGAAAACATTGAGTGACGAGGAGAGGTAGGGGCGGAGGTAGGTGGTAAGTGAAGGGTAGACAGATCACTAACACAAATGCAGCGGCTGTCAAACGGTGATAATGCTGCCATCTTTTGCCTTGCGAATGATGGCGGTGGTGATCGCACAGCCTTAAGCACTATGTAACAATTTTATTCAATTGAAATTATCAAGAAAATGAAGAGAATATATTAGTAATATTTTAGAAATCGCAAAAGGGAAGAAATTCACTGTAATAAGCATATTACAAGTGCGCGCCATTAACTACGCGGGACTAACAATGGCGTCGACAATAAGACGAGCTGGAGTGGGGATGACTAGATGGAGCGTTCTTATTCTGGGAGGCTTTGGAGAGTCAAGACGTGTTATCCGGGAGAGTTCATTCCCGTAGAATTCAGCCGAGTACGGTCAGACACCACTCGAAGGGACAGTGCCGATCACGGCCAGTATATAGTGGAAGCCTCGCTTATCAAACTAGGTGAAGTTGAGCGAAGGCGATATCAGTCTATAGCGAACAAGTGTTCGACTTTAGTGAAAGGAAATTGTATTCAGTATATACAGATAGATACATAGCAAAGGTGTATGGAGATTTAAAGTGATTAATTTGAGTAATTAGACAGTTTTAGGACGATTTATATCCGTCAGAGAAAGTTGTTTATCTCAGTAGGAAGAAACACTTTTAGTGCGGCGAGACTACAGCATATTCAAGTATATATTATTCGAACATTATGATGGCTACAAACATTTATCAAGAGGAATTATTATATAACGCATTGATGATGATTGAGATAATGGACTAAGACTTTTGTGCGATTGGGATATGCCGATACAGAGTTGTGATTGACAACATGGAGCAACGTTAATTAACGACGGAAATATGTATAATATCTAGGATGTCTACAATGCCGAGATAACACGAAAAGGGACGTAAAACCAATAACATTATTATTATTATTTAATGTATTTTCATGTACATTTATTCTCGACTATGGGCAATTATAATCTTTCATTGACCAACCAAATGAACATTAACATCTACGATAGTGATTCGATGTGCAACTTACAAATTTTATTTGTAACGAAGACACTATATCGAATACATTGCTCGATAATGATGGGCAACATTCGAATGATGTCGGGAAATGAAGAGTCGTCATTGGGAAGACAGAAGATGCCAGAGACCAGGCCCGGTGATTGTTCAAGACTTGGAGTCCATGTTCGAGACACGGGGTTCGATGTCCGGGGGAGACGAGGGTTTGCCGGGGAGGAAATCCTTCTACCCCCGAGGTCGCTGTTCTTTCACTGGCGTGGAACGGATGTGGTTTCGAAAATTCATACTTGGGAAGATGAAACACCTTGGTATTTTTGAATACCTGATATGAACTTCATGTGTCTACAAGACAAGGTAGAATTGTTTTTCATTATTAAGTAGTTTGAGTATTATGACAACATTTGTGAGCAACATATGCCATATTTAATTCATGTATTTTCACTTCGATGTTTATCAAGTTTATTCTACAAGATCGCATAGGATGATGACATTAGTCATATATACTTGAAAATTTAATGATTCACTCCCTGTACTGAAGTATATTTTGTTTGAGAATTTATTTTCCACTTGGAAAAAAATTATGAAGTTAGTATTCGAGGATTTTCGATTTTTAATTCAAGATTTCAGGCAGTTTGTCTTTAAGTAAATTCATTTTTGAGTAAAATGAATTGGGTATTCTTATTGTATGAAGAACACTAATTAGGAGAAGAGATCTACGCGTGTTATACTGTGAAATATCACCTATTACTATGAACAGTTCGTCAAAAGGCAAGTTATATTCGTCATGCCTACGATATGAAGTCAAGCACTTATGAATATTCTTCGTATAGAATGAAGATTCATTCAGGCGTTGACAAACCCATTTTTTGAAGGAAGGATTTGCCCTTCATTAAATGTAAAATTATTTGAGACATATCTTCTTGGAAGATAATTCATCCGACATTAGGGAAAGTTAGATAGAATCTCATCCAGTCGTGATTGATATTTATTGGACATTGAAATAACACAAGTTGTTATTTATACACAAATGTAATACTACGTTAATTGTCAATGTAGTATTGGAGCCGTGTAGCTTTGAAGTAATGATCCGTATGGAGAAACGAATATTTACGAGGCACGTCCAGAAAGTAAGTTCCGTTTGGTAATAAAATTAAATTGTGTACAGATACAGAAAAATTATTTATTGCACAACATTCAACACCTTTTAAACTACTTTTCCACATAACTGCCGAACTTTAGCAGGCATTTGTCACAGCGTGGCACAAGATTTTGGATACCTTCTTCATAGAAGTTTGCCGCCTGTGTCTTCAACCAGTTGGAAACATCTTCTTTCAGCTCGTCGTCATTGTTGAAGTGTTGAACGCCAAGGAAAGACTTGAGATGTGGGAAGAAATGAAAGTCGCTAGGAGCGAGGTCAGGGCTGTACGGAGGGTAGTCAAACACGTCCCAGCCAAATCCCTGTAGGAGGGTTTTCGTCACATTTGTAGTGTGTGGTCGTGCGTTGTCGTGAAGGAAAACAACACCTTTTGACAGCAACCCTCGGCGCTTATTCTGTATTGCGCGGCGCAATTTCCTAAGTGTCTCGCAGTAAGCATCTGCGTTGATTGTTTGACCACGCGGTAAGAAATAAATGAGTAAGATGCCTTTCCAGTCCCAGAACACTGTGCACATCATTTTCCGAGGTGTCAAGATTTGTTTCGGCTTAACCTTTGCTGGGGATGAAGTGTGGCTCCATTCCATTGATTGCCGCTTACTTTCAGGGGTGTCGTAAGAAACCCAAGTTTCATCTCCTGTGACTATCTATGTCAGAAATTCTTCGCCGCCCTCATTGTAACGGGTCAAAAACTGAAGTGCACTACCCATCCGTTTTGTTTTGTGTTGCTCCGTAAGAATCTTTGGTACCCAACGTCGGCAAAGTTTACGAAAGTTCAGTTTTTCGGTAACAATTTCATGAATTAGTGATCGTGAGATTTGGGGAAATTCCATAGCGAGAGCACTAATTGTAAACCTGCAGTTTTCCCGGATCTTGTCATCAATCGCGTGAACCAGTTCTTCTGTAACCCACTTCGTTCTTCATCGTGCACTTCACTACGTCCTTCATTGAACTGTCGGACCCATCTTCTCACCATTGAATCACTCATCGCATTTTGTCCATACACTTCGCAAATTTGCCGATAAATTTCAATTGGTTTCACTTTCCTAGCATTCAGAAAACGAATCACAGATCTGATTTCACAAGCGGCGGGATTTTCAATCAACACCGACATTGTACGAGTAAACATGCACAACAACGCGTACGTGGCTGACAGCGCTCTACAAATGGCGCACGTTTCTTCTCCTTGATACAGTGTGTCTACCGCACATATGCGGAACTGCGCTGCAGCGGAACATACAACTAGTTGAAGACACAGGCAGCACACGTCTATATAGAAGGTATACAAAAACTCGTGCCACGCTACGACAAATGCCTGCAACATTTCGGCAGTTATGTGGAAAAGTAGTTTAAGGGTTGTAGAATTTTGTGCAATAAATAATTTTTCTGTATCTATACACAATTTAATGTTATTACCAAACGGAACTTACTTTCTGGACGTACTTCGTATATTTTATTCAATGTATAGATACATGGCATTGATAACAAAGTAACGACGTTTCATTATAATCGTTTTGAGAACGATAAGTGTGTCATTAGAACAGATATTGCTGTTAACATCTAAGCAGTTGATTGGAACGACGATAAAATAAATGCTAGAAGGAAGTACTATTGAACAACTGTTGGGAACAATTGAGGTGATGTTATTGAAGTTGTGTATTGGATATACGAGGAATCCATGCCGTATATAGATGATTGTGGAGTCTGCGAATATATATTGTGTTGAAATACGAGGGTATTGCCGTATAATGGTATTGAAGTACTGTTGTGAGAGGAGGTTAAAGCTTTTTTGTGTATTAGTAGAGTTGTTGAGAACTCCTAAGGGTGAATAGATCTACAACATAAAGTCGGAACAGCCGGAAAGATGTTGGGAAACGTTATTTAAACCTTGTCCACTAAACCATTACTAAACTATATTAAACCTTATCTATCCTAATAATATGAACTCATCTTGGTTGATCGGTCATATCCAACGAGCTAGAGAAAGGTATATAGAGAGGCAAGGAGCCGCGTAACAGCGCTCTGGGCGGAGGCAACCTGAGTTACGGCGGCCATGATTCAAAACGTCTGACAAGAGCTTGTTGCGATTATTCGGGCTGTGCTGGAACATGTGTTGAATTAAATTTATTTAAAAATACATAGGCCATGCCGTCAGTGTGTTCGTCATTCAATTGTACGATTATAAGTAACTAGCTGTTACCCGCGGCTTCGCCCGCAATAACATTTGGAATCCCGTTATAACATTAGTTAAATAGATAGATAAGCATGGGTCCTAGTGGAAAATAATTCTATCACCTGAAACCAAAAATGCATGGGACGAAAAAAAACATCAAAATATCATGTTGGTTTCGGACCCTAAAAGACGTGAAAAATATAATAAAAGTATTAAAAAAACTATTTTTTGAAATTTCATTCGAATCAATTTTTATGTCATTCCTGGGACTTGAAAATTCCGGCCAAAAAGTACAAAATCATTAATAACTCCGTAAGTATTCGTCGTATGATGAAATAGCAAGAGACAAAAAAGATGTAATGTGTTATTGTCTACAACATAGGCCATGTATAATTTTACACTCAGACATATTACGTTCCCCCCCCCCCCCATAATTTCACCCCTCCCCATGGGCGCCTTAAATTGGATTTATGAAAAAACGGTCAAACACCTGTTTAGTTATTTTTTCTGCTGAGTTCCAAACTCCTGGCCTATGTCGTTTAAGAGATACACGCTCCGTTGGGAATCCTTCAACCCCTACTTTTCACCCCTTTCACCTCATAATATACACCACATCGAAAACCCCTCAGACACGTGTCTTCTTATTTTTAATGATGAGTTTATATGCCGAGTATCACATCCGCCAATGAAACCAATCGGGAGATATTGCTATTCAATGAAATGCAGGTCTACCCCCTTAACACCCCTTTAGAACCTGAATATCCAAAAATTCTTTCTTAGTGGGCGTTTGCGGCCCTTGAGGAAGCTGCATACCAAATTTCATTCCAATCCGTTGGGTGGTTTCTGAGATTTCGTGATGAATGAATCAGTGAGTGAGTGAGTGAGTGGTATTTGAGCTTTATATAGTAGATAAGACAACAGGAGTGTCGTATTTCAGGTAAGAAATGTCATCCAAATTCATAAATTAATGAGGTAGACTCTTAACGAAAGCGTGATGCAGCAGTTTAAGTTTGTGTGATATTTACATTTCTGATTCCCTTCGCAGAAGCAGGAACTAACATTTCCACTCTATATACCTTTCTCTAGCTCGTTGGTAACGATGTCTAATTCTCAAGAGGCTTCTCACGCCGTGCCTCATTAGGGTCTTGTGCACAAGGCAGGAGATACAATGAAAAGAACAGGTCTGATCCCTCGAAAAATGAGGGAAAGATGAGTCAAGGGCCAAATAAGACATGAATTTGAAAGACTCTCCTGGTCTCGGATACCGTTAGTGCCTGAAGAGAACAGGAGGTGACTAAGGAAGGTTGATGGGTGGATTTGCAAGCAATGTCAGTCTCAGCTGAGGTCCCGTGGTCGCCAATCCACGTCCCACAAGTTGTGAGCCCCTGGGCGGGGTATGCTTATGAACGATATGTATGTAGAAAATTTTGTTCAGTACCGGTACATAGCAGGAAGTGTCGTTCGAAAAGTGTAAATTAATTTGTATTTGAATGCCTAGAAGTGCTTTTATCGTGTCAAGATGTTCAGAAAGAAGGACTGATTAAAGAGAAAGACGTGAAAGATGGCCTTTTGAATCCATCAAATGATGTAGTGAAATTATGTAAAACAGCTGAGATTGTCATCAGGAATAATGACAGTATGTTGCGAAAGGACACGAAGAATCTCATGCTGAAGTTGCAGACTGATGCCCATGCTATGCTGCCGGGTTATCTGTTTCAGAAATCTGACCATTTATTTACAGCTACTGAACCTGGGGAAAAGTCTCACTATGCTATTCGAGGGAATTGTGAAACAGTATTATAAAGCAGGCTTCACCACTTCTGCAGAAATACAGCTCAACGTGAGAGAGGTCAACAGGTGCGTCAGTTGTACACAAAACGTATTCTTTTAAAAGGACAATGAAATCATGCAATGTACTGTGCATAAGCAACGTAGCGTATTGTCTTGTAAGATGTTGTGTTACGGTAGTTTTCGTTCAATGTACAAATTAAATTGTCAGGTCTTGCGTAGGCGTAATCTTAAATTACGCCTCGTTAGTCACACCTCTCCCTCCCTGACTCCCACCCTCTTGACAGTGTATATCATGGCGGCTGCCAGTTCAACCTGCTTCCAAAATGGCGGCCCCATTTCCACTCTATATACCTTTCTCTAGCTCGTTAGTCATATCAAACCGGAAATGACAACTAACCTAATTTTGACCTTGATGGTATAGCATTGTACTTATTTGAAAGTATATAAGAGGGAACTTTAAACCAGATATAGTGTTAATAATCATATTAACAAAGTAATATCGTTAAGAAAGCACACTTTGGAACGATAGACGTGTGCAGATATTGTATATAAAGTTTCATAATTATTTAATTAAGGGTTTTTAAAATTTTTAATAATTATTATTTACTGCATGTTTTTAATATTGTCCATAACTAGTAAGAGTAAATGTTTTTGAAGTGAGTGTTTGCGATAGCGTTGATTGATGCGTGTATGAAGGCTTCATGAGTCATGAATGATGTAAGTGAACGATAGGAAGAGTATTGTGCAGTATGAATGTGTTCGGAAGAGAAATGGCTGTTATATTGAGAGTTTTGTACTATGTAATTGTTTTAGAATACGATGCGTTTCCACAGAGTCCAGTTTACGTATTTCATGTGTTAAAACGGACAGGGAACTTCGACAGGTGCGATACAAATAAAACGCCGTTAGGACGGCAAGGTCAGATTATTTAATGGAACGAATTTCGCAGCTGTGTGTTTTGTGAATAAACAGGTCTGTGGACCGTGTCAAAGCTTTTACGAGATGCAAGCCAGCCATGAGGCAGGCACGCGTAAAGAATATTAAACGTTTTAGGTGGAATGCCAGGCTCAATAGATTTCAAGTAAATCGTTTTATTATTTTATGCTTTTGTAAATGGAAGAGTCTTTACACATTGTAACTAAGATTGTTAGTGTGTATGTGTGAAGTCGTGAGAGCTTCAGTGGCGTAAATGAGGAAGGATATTTGGGTGTTATTTGTTATTTATTGTTAAATTAGTTTTTATTAATAAATTTATATTTTCTACGTTCTGTTTCGTGTGCCTTATTTTATACTATAAGTAGAGACGTGTTATGGAACAGCCTAATTTAGATAGGATGTCCTTATTTATCCTACATAGCCCCGAGATTAAGGTAAGTTTCACACTCTACCAATTAAAGCTAATTTGTTTTATCCATACCATGATCGTGGACTACTGTGTATAATCCCGAAGTGCTTGTTTGAGTGATATTGATTGTTCATCTAGCCGGAAACTTTCATTATTCTACAATCCAGCTTTGATTTGGATGTTCACAAGTAACTTCTCGTTTTTACGGGTACAGTACTGTATGTTTAAACTGTCAAAACACACACGACTATTGGCCCTTAAACTTCGATATCATCACTGTGTAGGCTATATTTCTTATCCACTTCTCCTTTACTTTATGAAATTTAAATGTTTGAAATAACCTGCAACTGTATAATTTGATCTACAGCTCGTTACATGGCATGTGCGACCCGTTTCATGACATATCACAACACTTCTCACATTATATGGCACCGGTATTTATTATTATTCGCAATGTACTACACGACTTTAACTACGGTACAGAATTAACATGATAAACAGTACGAAGTTACTCGAGATATATACTCTTTATGAGATTTCATGGCAGTAGATGCAACACCACCTAGATACAAGGCCTTTGCGTTCAAACAAGATGGCGGGCACAGAAGGCAGAGCTGCTGGAGCACGCCGCATGCCATGGCCCATATGACGGATTCCTTCCAACTGATATATCGTCCTCAGCAGCATATATAGGCTATTATGATGACTTCATCCTTTACCGGTACTTAACTTTACGTGCCTAACAAACAAATACGGTATTCTACAGAATAAGCTTCTTCTCGTCGTTCACCTGAAAATGAAACCTCACGGTAAACTAGTTACAGTAGGAAAAAATGAAACATACACTATTTTACTGTTCCTGGATCAATTTACATTATGTCAATAGCCAACGACCATAAAAACAGCGCTAAAATAACAGCAGTAAAATATACGCATGTGATAGAATTATCTTCAATATATGCATAAGATCAGGATTTTAGCTACATATCTGGACTTGCCATCTAAACAACTGTGCCGTCCTTCACGAATTTTTCCGGGTAAACATCTAAGCATTTAACTATAGGTTTACTGCATAATGTTGACATCGGCCACACTGCCCAACCGCACTGGGCAATTTGGAAGACGAAATGTAACAGGCCCAGGTATGGCTCTTGGCACTTTCAATCGGAGTGTCATCTCTTGACCATCTTCACAATGGAATACAGTATTCTGTCTGAAATCTTGAGCATTAAAATACAGCTCACAAAACTGCTATTTGGAAAAGAATCATACTAAGTAACATTTGTTGAAGTTACAGTATATGATTGAGTCGTTCGATATTGAATGAACTAAATATGAATAGGTCTACTTTTAATCTGTGTGATTTTTCAAAAATGTCGTCCTATTTAAATTATCCTAAGAGTAACCTATTTAAACACTGCAAAATTTTGCATTGTTTAATTCTACATGTTTAATGTTTGAGTTAAGAATGATCCCTTCAAACTCTACCCTATTACTGAAGCCCCTTGAAGGAAGTTTCATTTGATCAACTGCTCCAATGGGCAGGGGGGGGGGGGGGGGGGGAGTGATCTTGGGTGGGCTGGTTCACAATAACGGTATGGATCTAAAATCAGAATCATGCATAGTAGCCAATAGTATTATTAATTTTTGTTTGTTTGTAATGAACTCGAATTATGTATCAATCAGGAAATACAAGAGGCGAGAGTCGACCCATCTAGAGTGACAATTTTACGGTACGTACGAAATTGAAATGAGGATAATTCAACACACACACAAGTATTCTGTAGTGTGAGATAAGGTTATTGGTGAGTTGCTTAAGAAATTTGAAGCATTTATAAGAAGTAAAAATGAAAATGATTCCGTGAATCAACAAGTTCGCGAGGTAAGAACCGGTTATTGTCACTAAGGGCTTGAAAACAAAGAGTGTGCACACGACACTATTATTGTGTGAGGGAGAAAGGAAATAGTGCCACACGACACCACTTTGGGAGAATAAAATCATGAGTTTTGCATGAAAACTCAAAAGACAATCAGAAATATTCTTTAATCTGAGAAATAAAATATAGGTCTAACTATATTTTGTGATAGCTCTTAACCTTAAATAACTTCTGTTGGGCGCCACTCATTACTATAATGAGAAAATTTAGAATACCCAAGACAGTATTCCCGGGTAGCAGGACAATAAGCTTGTTTTACAGCAATTCACTTTACCCTCCCCTTTCCTATAATCAGATGACTTAAAAATAACGGTAAAAATAATCTCAGCACAATGTGATTGCAAGATAACATTATAAATTGAACTAATCATACTTATCGGAAAGCGCCGTACATTACTGTCTATCATAGTGAACTTGTTTTACTTGTACTTTGGGCATTATATTCCTATATGTGCTCTTTATTTCCATCCACATACGTAATTTTGCGGGTGCCTTTATATATAACTCCAAGTTTACGAAAACTTTTCCGTAATGTAACAGAATGTGAATCCTTCTTGGGGTTTAATTCTATTCACGACTACATAAAGCAGCTGGTTATATTTTTTTCAATATGCATCAATTCAATGCCGAGCAATCAACTACTAATAAACTTTTCTCAGAGCATCAATCTCCCATCTCACTGCCACCTAGATCCGTATGTGTTTCAAACCCATTTCAAGTTATGCATCCTGCCGTGTCGCTTCTGTTCCATTTTATAACATATGACACAAGGCCACTAGACAACCGCCTAAGTACTACATCCACACTATATATCCGGGCACTTTCGGATTATAAAAACATAAACTATAACTATATACATATACAATAATAAACACTGATGAGGAGGTCTGTGCATATCTATGATCTGTCACAGAACGCCCCCATATGTTTGAACTATATACTAATAAGAGAAAACATACAATACGGAAATTAACACTAAAACACTCCTCATCCAAAACATAACAGCATATTTACACAAATTAAACATAATCACTACCACTTTCTTCATATAAGTCATTCTCTTCCTCTATTTGTCTTCATAAAGGTTGTGTAGCTTTCGCGGGTATCAGTTGTGATGTCACTGAAGCGACAGTTTATTTTGAGAACAAGTCTCATGCTTATGCCAAGGCATCGGACTCCATCATCTAAATCTTCTCAAATCGTCATCTCCAGGAGTCACCTTATTCTTCATATTCATTACATATAGTCCTGTAACACCCAAGAATATTTCATTACCTCCTTGAAGGAATCTGGAATAGTCATAACACCCATTCAAATAATACGTAGCTATATCCTTGATATCCATTACGAATTTCAGGCACAATATTCAATACGCTCAAATTATAACTTTTCCGTCTATTAGTATCATGTATTCATTGTATAACAGATTATCTTGACAAAGTATACCCGGCAAAGTACCATTATAGAATATGTAATGCAACGGTGCTACAATATATATCTCTTCAAATTAAAAATATTATATATACCCAATATAGTGTCATCTGATTTCATTAAAGAATATGCACATTTACCAACACGTCTCTCAATTGAGAACGGGCAATAATAAAGCAAGAAAAATGTAGATATCTGTTTATCTTCAGCGGAAGACGGAAATGGAATCTTGAGCAAAACGTTATCACCCACGCTAAATTCATCAGGAATACCTTTATTTTGTAGGCGAATTCTACTAGCTCCTGTCTTTTCCAAATTCGTTTTCTTCCTTATTTTCTTCACTTGCCTTATCTTACTCAACAGTTCTTTTCTTCTGTTCTTTTCTTTCCTCTTTCTCTTTGTCCTTTTTATCTTCTTTTTCTTTATCAGCTTCTTTGTTTTCTTCTGTTCTTCTCTTAATCTTCCTACTCCTTCTCCTGCCTTCCATCTCGTCTTTCTCTCCATCCGCCATGTCATTCCGTACCTTGTACACCTCATCTTCCATCTCCACCGTTCCTCTCTCCTTCCCTTTCTCAATTTTCTCCTCTTCTTTCTTGTCTGTCTCATACTATTCAACAACTCCTTTCTCTTCGTCTTACATCTCATCCTTTTCATCCCCACCTTCCTTCTCCAACGTTTTTTCACCTTATCTTTTCCTAGTATGTTGTCTTCTCCATGACTCACTCTAACAATTTTACCCTCATCTTTAGCCACTCTTTCTTGACTGCTACTGTCCTCCTCATGACCAATCTCATCTGCTTCTCCTTTCTCATCTTCAGTTTCTCCAATATCATCTGCTTTCTCACGGCCCCCATTTCTTGAATTATTTCCTTGCCTATTATCATGGTTTCTGTGGCTATTCAAAACTTTCTTTTCTATTACTTCCATTTTCTTCTCTATCCTCCCGAATTCTTCGTTTATTTCATTCTTATTTTCGTCCATTTTCTGTAATACAGTATATTGTTTCTTCTTCAGTTCTGTTATTCTATTAAATCTTCCTTCCATTCCCTCTATTCTACTAAAGCATTCCTTTGTATTCTTCTCTACCATGCTATCCACCCTATCCATCCTCTACTTTAACGTACCTTCTATCGCTTCACATTTTGTACCTATCCTTCTTTCCAACAGCTCAATCTTATGACTATTATCACCATTTTCTTTCTGAATCTCGTCTATCTGTGTTTGTAATGTAGACTTATTTACTTCCATTACCGCTCTTATTTTCTCGCACTCTGAATCTAATTTCTCTTCCAACTTCCCTAGTTTATCATTCATTTCATCTACCTTATCTTCCACTTTCTTAATACTGTGATCTATTTCGTCAATCCTACCGTTAATCTTCTTATCCATTTCCTCAATTCTAACGTTAATACTATTATCATTTCCTCAATTCTAGTATTAGTATTCTTACTCATTTCCTCCATTTTATTCATTAACAATTGGAGCCAACCAATGTTAACTCCCTCTACACTCTCACATGAAACCACATTCTCTTCACTACTTGACCTTTCCGTCATATCCCCCTCATCCTTTACGATCATTAGTTTATCTCCAGATTCCATGTTAACCTTACGCTGAACAGTACGTGTTTTTAGTACAATCTCTGACATTACCATCTATCTTAATCACCTTACATATCATGTGCATTTTCGAGATTATATTTTGGTGTATTGCCATAAATCGATCCCCACGTAATGCGGTGCCACTTTGTGATAGCTCTTAACCTTAAATAACTTCTGTTGGGCGCCACTCATTACTATAATGAGAAAATGTAGAATGCACAAGACAGTATTCCCGGGTAGCAGGACAATAAGCTTGTTTTTACATCAATTCACTTTACCCTCCCCTTTCCTATAATCAGATGACTTAAAAATAACGGTAAAAAATAATCTCAGCGCAATGATGATTGCTAGATAACTTTATAATCTACTATATAAAGCTCAAATACCACTCACTCACTGACTGACTGACTGACTCACTCATCCATTCATCACGAAATCTCAGAAACCACCGAACGGATTGGAATGAAATTTGGTATGCAGCTTCCTCAAGGGCCGCAAACGCCCACTAAGAAAGGATTTTTGGATATTCAGGTTCTAAAGGGGTGTTAAGGGGTAGGCCTGCATTTCATTGAATAGCAATATCTCCCGATTGGTTTCATTGGGGGATGTGATACTCGGCATATAAACTCATCATTAAAAATAAGAACACACGTGTCTGAGGGTTTTTCGATGTGGTGTATATTATAAGGTGAAAGGGGTGAAAAGTGGGGGTTGAAGGATTCCTAACGGAGCGTGTATCTCTTAAACGACATAGGCGAGGAGTTTGGAACTCAGCCGAAAAAAATCAGCATAAAAATAACTAAACAGGTGTTTGACCGTTTCTTCCTAAATCCAATGTAAGGGGCCCATGGGGAGGGGTGAAATTATGGGGGAGGGTGGGGGGAACGTAATATGTCTGAGTGTAAAATTATACCTGGCCTATGTTGTAGACAATAACACATTACATATTTTTTGTCTCTTGCTATTTCATCATACGACGAATACTTAGGGAGTTATTAATGATTTTGTACTTTTTGGCCGGAATTTTCTAAGTCCCAGGAATGACATAAAAATTGTTGTTGTTGTTTGAGTCTTCAGTCTTTTGACTGGTTTGATGCAGCTCTCCATGCCTCCCTGTCCTGAGCTAATCGTTTCATCTCTACATAGCTACCACACCCTACATCCGAGGCAATCTGTTTAACATATTCTAACCTTGGTCTACCCCTACAGTTCTTGTCCTCGACCCTTCCTTCCATAACTAAGCTTGCTATTCCTGGGTGTCTTAGTATGTGTCCTACCAACCTATCTCTTCTCTTCATTAGCAGTCGCCAGAAACATCTCTCCTCTCCCACTCGTCTTAATACCTCTTTGTTTGTAACCCTATCTACCCATCTGATCTTCATCATTCTCCTGTAACACCACATTTCAAATGCTTCAATTCTCCTCTTTTCTGCTGCACCAATAGTCCAAGTTTCACTTCCATAGAGTGCCACGCTCCAGACAAAGGCTTTCAAAAATGACTTCCTAATACCTAAATCTATATTCGATGTCAGCAGATTCCTTTTTTGTAGAAATGCTTTTCTTGCCTGAGCCAACCTACTTTTTATATCCTCTTTGCTTCGTCCATCACTGGTTATTCTGCATCCTAAGTAACAGAAATCTCCTACTTCCTTCAGCTTTTTACCTGCCAATTTGATCTCCATAGAGGTTTCTGATTTATTTCGGCTGCATTCCAGTATTTTTGTTTAAATTTATTAATTTTCATCATGAATTCTTTCCGTAAGACGGAATCCATACCATTCAAAAAATCATTCAAATCCTCAGGCTTGTTGGCCAAGATGACGATGTCATCAGCAAATCTCAGAGTTGAAATTATTTCTCCTTGAATCTTCACTCCCACTTTAAATTTTTCTCTAATTTCCTTCATTGCTTGTTCAATGTAAAGATTGAAAAGTATGGGTGATAAGTTGCAGCCTTGCCTTACACCTTTCTGAATACCAGCTTCTCTCTCATGTCCTTCAACTCGAATGACTGCTGTCTGGTTTCTGTATAGATTGTATATCACCCTCCTATCCCTGTACTTTATTCCAATCGATTTCAAAATGTCAAACAATTTAGTCCAATCAACGTTATCAAAAGCCTTTTCTAAGTCTACAAAAGCCATGAACGTTCTCTTATCTTTCCTTATTCTACCTTCCAAAATCAGCCTAAGACTTAGTACAGCTTCCCTTGTTCCTACATTTCTCCTGAAACCAAACTGGTCTTCACCCAACTCCGTTTCTATCTGGCTCTCAATCCTCTTGTAAATTATTCTAGAAAGGATCTTTAAAGCATGAGTAATCAAGCTGATTGTACGGTAATCTTCACATCTGTCAGCTCCCACTTTCTTTGGTATAGGGATGATTACATTCTTCTTGAAATCAGGGGGTACCTCACCTGTCTCATAAATCCTACACACCAAGTGAAATAACCTGATCAGACCTTCCTCTCCTATGCAGCGTAGCAACTCAATCGGTAAATCATCTATGCCTGGTGCTTTGTTCCTGCTTAAGTCTTCCAAAGCTCTATCAAATTCTGATCTCAATATTAAATCTCCTTTCGCATCCTCATCAATTTCCTCCTCCCTTTCCATTACATGATTCTCAATCTCCTTTCCCTTATACAAACTCTCTATGTAAGCTTTCCATCTCTCAACCTTTTCTTCCCTATCTGTTAGAGGCTTTCCATTTGTGTCCTTAATATTACAGCACTTAGTCTTCTTTTCCCCAAAAGTATTCTTAATCCTTCGATAAGCTGTGTCTACTTTTCCTAATTTCAGACAATTTTCTATACCAGCACATTTCTCTTTCAACCATTCTTCTTTCGCTTCCTTGCACTTCTTGTTAACCTCATTTCTCAGACGTCTGTATTCTGCTTTCCCCTTTTCATCTCTTACATTCTTGTGCTTCCGCCTTTCATCCATCAATCCGAGTATATCCTGAGTGATCCACGGTTTTCTACCTATTCTCTCTTTCCTACCAATGTTTTCTTCTGCGGATTTTGTTATTTCATTCCTCAAAAGTGCCCATTCGTCTGCAATTGAAGTTTGTTTAGGGTTTTTCATTAGTCCTTCCTTTATACTCTTCTTGAATCTTTCGTTTACATCCTTCTCTTTCAGTCTGTCTATTGCCCACCTTTTTGGCTTTTGACTTTTCTTCAGTTTCTTCAACTTTAATCTGCATTTCATTACAACCAGATTGTGGTCAGAGTTTATGTCAGCACCAGGATATGTTTTACAATCCAAAATCTGGTTTCGAAACCTCTGCTTGACCATAATGAAGTCGATTTGGTAACGCCCTGTATCTCCTGGTCTCATCCATGTGTATATTCTTCTATTGTGGATAGTGAATAAGGTGTTAGCTATGACCAACTCATGCTCAGTGCAGAATTCTACCAGCCTGCTTCCTCGATCATTCCTTTCACCTAATCCGAAATCTCCTACTATCTTCCCTTCTCTCCCTTTTCCTACCACAGCATTCCAATCTCCCATTACTATAACATTTTCATCACCCTTTCATCATAAAAATTGATTCGAATGAAATTTCAAAAAATAGTTTTTTTTAATACTTTTATTATATTTTTCACGTCTTTTAGGATCCGAAACCAACATGATATTTTGATGTTTTCTTTCGTCCCATGCATTTTTGGTTTCAGGTGATAGAATTATTTTCCACTAGGACCGATGCTTATCTACTATATAAAGCTCAAATACCACTCACTCACTGACTGACTCACTCACTCAAACATTCATCACGAAATCTCAGAAACCACCGAACGGATTGGAATGAAATTTGGTATGCAGCTTCCTCAAGGGCCGCAAACGCCCACTAAGAAAGGATTTTTGGATATTCAGGTTCTAAAGGGGTGTTAAGGGGGTAGACCTGCATTTCATTGAATAGCAATATCTCCCGATTGGTTCCATTGGGGGATGTGATACTCGGCATATAAACTCATCATTAAAAATAAGAAGACACGTGTCTGAGGGTTTTTCGATGTGGTGTATATTATAAGGTGAAAGGGGGTGAAAAGTGGGGGTTGAAGGATTCCCAACGGAGCGTGTATCTCTTAAACGACATAGGCCAGGAGTTTGGAACTCAGCAGAAAAAATAACTAAACAGGTGTTTGACCGTTTTTTCATAAATCCAATTTAAGGCGCCCATGGGGAGGGGTGAAATTATGGGGGGGGGGAACGTAATATGTCTGAGTGTAAAATTATACATGGCCTATGTTGTAGACAATAACACATTACATCTTTTTTGTCTCTTGCTATTTCATCATACGACGAATACTTACGGAGTTATTAATGATTTTGTGCTTTTTGGCCGGAATTTTCAAGTCCCAGGAATGACATAAAAATTGATTCGAATGAAATTTCAAAAAATAGGTTTTTAATACTTTTATTATATTTTTCACGTGTTTAGGGTCCGAAACCAACATGATATTTTGATGTTTCTTTCGTCCCATGCATTTTTGGTTTAAGGTGATAGAATTTGTTTCCACTAGGACCCATGCTTATCTATCTATTTAACTAATGTTATAACGGGATTCCAAATGTTATTGCGGGCGAAGCCGCGGGTAACAGCTTAGTGCTTTATAAATTGAACTACACTTACTTATCGGAAAGCGCCGTACATTATTGTCTATCATAGTGAACCTTGTCTTACTTGTACTTTGGGCATTATATTCCTATATGTGCTCTTTATTTCCATCCACATACGTATTTTTGCGGGTGCCTTTATATATAACTCCAAGTTTACGAAAACTTTTCCGTAATGTAACAGAATGTGAATCCTTCCTGGGGTTTAAACTATTCACGACTACATAAAGCAGCTGGTTGTATTTTTATCAATGTGCATCAATTCAATGCCGAACAATCAACTAATAAACTTTTCTCAGAGCATCAATCTCCCATCTCACTGCCACCTCGATCCGTATTGGGTTCAAACCCATTACAAGTTCTGCATTTTGCCATGTCACTTCTAGTCCATTTTATAACATATGACACAAGGCCACTAGACAACCGCCTAAGTACTACATCCACAATATATATCTGGGCACTTTCCGACTATAAAACATAAACTATAATTATATGCATATACAATAATAAACAGTGATGAGGAGTGTCTGTGCATATTTAAGATATGTCACAATTTTAAAATCGAAATTATAAGTCACTTGGCCACACCAGTATTTAGAGAATGAGAAATGAAATTTTTCTATCGAAATAGAATTACAAATTTATAATTACGAGAGGAGATGTGAGTAAATAAGAGTAATTGAAGAAAGTGCGAGGCTAGTTTTACCGTCATGTTTGAACGCAGGAGACTTGTAGCTCGGCGCGAGCCGAGTCATTCTATTACTTCGACAGGTCGAGTCAAGATCAACTCTGCGAGACACTTCTACAAAAAACAGCATAGTTACGCATCGACGGGAGAATAGATACTTGACCGGTGGAGAGAGAGTGTTCACCGAGGACGTGAGAAGACATTGCCCGTGAAATAAAATACAGCAGATTGAGAACGCAAAGTTACAACAGAACAGTATATTACGACGATTCTTCAGAAACATTTAACAGTATTTCCTCAAAATGGTATGCGCATATTGAGAAAGCAAACTACTACATTCTACGAAATAAGAAGGATATTACTACTTTATTTAAAGAAATATTACGAGAAGTTAACAATGCCGAGTCAAAGGGGAAATTGTTACTCTGAAGCTACATCTACAGTAGTAATGACATACTAAATACTATGGAGGGAAGTTAGTCTACATCATTTGTGTGGAGTCCAGAGGAGACCATTACTACAATGAATTCGACGGATTTCCATTGCTATAACTACAGCAGACAACTGAAATCCCGAAAGCCTGCATGCACTGAGTCCACTGAGTTCAACCTCCGAAATGCCTGGAGAGATGAATGGCGAAACTCCTCACCTCGCAGTCTACTTCAAATCAGTGACCCCACCACAAGACTTGCTGGTTTTAACCTTCCTTTGGCAGTTTGGTCAAAGCTCAACAGAATCCGATGTGGTACTGGTCGAACAGGTGCAGCCATACACCAGTGGGGTTCGATAGATTCCCCCCGATGTGACTGTGGTTTGAAATGCAGACTATCGATCATTGTGCAGGAGTGCCCTCTGCATTCATATCCCGGCGCCTTGGATGATCTCCACTCAGCAAATACTGATGCAATTGCGTGGATTACAGACCTTCCTGTCCAAATTTAAGGAGATGGTCCTAATGCTGTGAATAGTGTTTATTGCAAATAGTGTATATAATTTTATTCTGTCTTGTAAGCGTCATACGCTAAATAAAAATAACCTACAATGCTACTACTTGAGTTTCCGCTATTAACAACTTGGAAATCTCAGAGTATGACAATATTAGCTTCGAGAATAGTACACTTCTACAAGAGAGCTGTCGTACGAAGAGATATTTCGACAAAGCTACCTGGCTTAGAAGAGTAAGAGATACTAGGCTACCTGGCCGTGAAAAACCAAGATCAGGCGAACCTTTCCGATGGCAGTGATCGAGGTACCGTACAGTGGACCGTGCCGCCCATCTGTTTCACTCGCTCTCTGCACGCGACAAGACCACTTCCTCCATGCAGGAATGTCATCACACGTCAAACGGAATGCAGTCATCTCTATTCACGTAAACCAGCCCAGTGTTTTGCCAGACCATTGCAGCAAAAGGTAGATGCTAATTTGATATATATTCAGTAGTTAGCCATGTTTTGGGGGAATTCCAGTGATGACCAACATTATTTTGTAGATATTTGTATTAATAACTCATGTTATTATACTGTCAGTTTTTTTAAATTTTAGTATATTTAAATGTAATTGTTTACACGCCAGCGTGTGTCGTTTTTAACGTCTGTGATTCTGATTTTGAATTAAAGATTTCAATAATTAGATGTTGCACATATATTTCATTAAACTATTATTTTATAGAATTTCGTTTTAACAAGTGGAATGCATTGATAGCGTCGATTATTTGTTTAAACGCTTCGTCGAACATAGATGAAATGCGTATAATTGAAAGCATCGATACATGTATAAAATTTCGATAATATCTTAATTTGGAAAAATAATTTGTATAATATTTAGAAAATACTTTAAGAAAGTATGAATGAAAACATAATTCATTGGATGAGAAAACAAGATTCTATAACTGTATAAAGCAAGTTACAAGTCTCAGATTTAATGAAACTGGATCGCATTAGTGAAATGTTTAGTCGAAGTGATACCATAAAGAAAGAAATAGTTCATTGTTACTGTTAACATAGTATAACGAAGGTCACGAACCATGAGAATTCGAAAGAAAATACAAGGTGTGATTTTATATCAACCAATTGTCGATTTAAGTTGAAATATGAGTAAACATGAATTTAATTAAATTTAAACAGTACCAGAAAGGTAGGAAATATTTCTAATTTTATTATAACACGAAGACATGCAGACTATACTCAAATGGAATTTATATTTTATTGTAACGTTGTCGAATATGATGTATAAAAGTAAGTAGCGTGAAAAGGGAACTACAGGTTGTATTAAAAATCGCACAGACATTATAAGAAAGTGAACAAGACAAGAACAATAACTTGTGAAAAGCACGAAGGACATGTATTATCGAAAGGGAAGTTTATTGTTGTGCATCATGAAAGATATTTAGCATTCAATGTGTTTTTATTTGGTAGGATCACTGAATCTTATGTATTTTGAGAATACATATAGATGGGCATATTTATATTATTGGTATACCGTGCATTATCGTTGAAATGATATGAACGAATATATAAGGTGTGTTCAAAAAGTAACGAGCAGGAGGCTGTAATGCGCATACCGGCGAAGACATCGGGTAATCTTGGCGTGTGTAACGAGGTGTGGTTCCGACCGGAGCGTGGAAGGTCACAGCCCGTCGCTAGAGGGCACGCGTGCACGTCACGTGGCGATACAAAGCAAGCAGCAGCATGCATCAATCGTCCAACGCTGCCAGTCGCATTGCAAACAGTTACATGGAGGCGTCAAACGAAGTGCAAAGAGGTGTTGTTCGGTTTATGACAGCGAAAGGTGTAGGGGAACGGACATTCATCGCCGAATGCCACAAGTGTACGGCGAACACTGCATGTCCTTTGCAAGGGTCAAGGCGTGGCACAAGCGCTTCAGGGAAGGACGGCTGTCGTTAGCCGATGATGCCCGGTCTGGGGCACGCCCCTGCATTACCGATGACAACGCCCAGCTGGTTGATGCACTCATTACCCAGGACCGCTGAGTGACAGTGAACGCCATAGCCGCCGTGGTCGGATTGTGCGTCGGAAGTGTGCACACCATCATGAAGGTACGACTGCACTTGCAGAAAATGTGTGCCCAGTGGGTGCCTCACAGTCTTCAACTACACCAGGAAGCATGTCGAATGGCCTACTGTCTTGGTCTTGGTTGGACGATTGATGCATGCTGCTGCTCGCTTTGTATCGTCACGTGACGAGCACGCGTGCCCTCTAGCGACGGGCTGTGACCTTCCACGCTCTGGTCGGAACCACACCTCGTTACACACGCCACGATTAGCCGATGTCGTCACCGATTTGCGCATTACAGCCTCCGGCTCGTTACTTTTTGAACGCACCTTATATATTGAAATGTAATCGGATTGTTAACGATGTAACGAAGAATTGTTCACTAGTTTGAGAAACTAATGTTACCACAGCGAAGTAAAGTTCAGTACAGTATGTTCATGAAATTTTTGAAACAAGTACGTATGTTATGAAGTAAAGTATTACAGTGAAGATTATTCCACGAACCATGAGTCATTATTTGTTTATTATGGAGATAGTCTAGCATTGTGCTTCACCATTTATCGAATATATTAATGGTTTTCGATATTACGAATCATAATTAACTTAACTGTTTGTTATACAAGGTTCAATTGGATTAGACAAAGATTCTAAGAAATGTATACAATTGTTGTGAAATGAAAGTTATTTGAAAGGCATTACAGCGATAATGTAGTTGACAGGAAGGTCAAGGAAGATCTTGTACATTGTTGAGAAGAATATCGTGCTGGACGGGATAATTTAAAGTGTAAATAATAATAATAATTTAATAACTAAAGTCGAAACTCCAAGAATATCATGGATTCCAAGAAAAGCCAAAACTAAAAACTGGCAAGACATGGACTGAAGCGAGGAAGGAACAGCATAGGAAACGAATGCGGGAATACTGGGCGAACGTTAAGGCCCAAGCGCAAAGACATGGAAAAGGGCAGTTGGAATAGCGTGGTGCGTAGATGGCCGAAACGACAGCAAGAAAGAAGAAATGTAATAATATGGGAATTCGAAAGAAAAGACAAGGTGTTATTGTATATCAACCAATTGTCAATTTAAGTTGAAATATGAGTAAACATGCATTTAATTAAATTTATAATTTCATTTGGATTTGTAAAATGAAGACGAATGTTTTATGTAGGGTATTACGATGTATTTGATCATATTCAACGATAGTCAGACATTTTTTTTCTTAAGTCACAGCTGATTGCTACAGTGTGTGTAACAAGTCATATAATATCATTTTAAGATTTGAAGTACACGTTTGTATTTTATGCAGCATAAGAGTGAAGGTTGAGGAGAACTCAGTGTGGAGTTCCGAATTCGTATAATATGGAAACATAGATAGATAGAGAATCTATCGAATTTTCTTTTGAGCATTTATTTTATTTTTGAAGTTTGATACTTATGTCAGGGACTTAGTTGTATTGTCCTATTATTAATAAACTAGCGAGCACTAGTTAGTATGCTTGCCCAATTTTATAGAAACGGATATCTTCTCATTTTAATAATCGACATGCGATGGTACTACTAGTTAGATACTGGCGCATTTTTCGACAATTTTAACCATTCACCCTCGATGTACGAGAGTTGTGTCTCTACCAATTTATTATTAGGATATTGTATGTAACTAGGTAGTAGTACTATTGCGTGAACATTATGTACCGAGAGTTTACTAGTTATCCACCCAGTAGGGAATTTTTGGTTTATCTAGCTGGGTATCAACGTCCTTGCAATCCTTACCATCGCAGCGGATAATAGGTGCTGGCTATGCGGAATTCGGGTACATAAAGTTAGTGCCACCTGTAACTGTGGGGGCGTCGGCTATGTCGATACGTTTGGTCGGACATAGAGAATTATGAGATTTATAATGCCGATCCCAATTTGGAGATAGTGGAAATGAATAGACATTGACAAATTTGAGGAATACGAGAAAGTTAAGAGGCATGTTTGTTTAAACTAGCTAATGATATCTTAGTCAAGTCGGGTAAAGTAAAATTAAAGCCATGTTGATGTAAAATTAAATTAAGTAGAGGTCAAGAGTTTAGTGCTTTTCAGTCGGTCAACACGAATGTACCCAAAAGAGATGGGTTATGCCCTAATCCTGAAATAAATTACATGAGATTAATAAAACACTAGGATGACCAGTTTCGATCGTCAAGCGATCATCATCAGATCCAATACACTTAGGCTATAAAATCTATGTTTGAAATACAGGTGAAAATATTTACAATATGTACAATTATTTAGTTGCAGTATTGGTACTGCGACTGTCAGTGTATGCTAAATGCAGTATATATGTTAGGTGAAATGCTAAATGGTGATGGCTATCTGGAGATTGTACTTTAGAGAGATTATATGGTTGTAAACTATGGTTAAACTATAAAATTTTAGGCTAACTACTTATCTGATTGTCTTCCGTACTACAGCTATTCGCAGTTTCCGTGTTCACTTGAGCTCGCTGTGCGGTCGACTGCGGTGGTTATCTTAACGACTGGTTTTTCCCTGCCTTCCCCCCCTGTCCCTACGTGCTGTGGGGAGTGATCGCGATGTGTTTATGTGAGGTGTTGCCAACCTAGATAAGATGTATGTTATTGAATGAGGTGGATCTACAACTATTAAAGACCGTGGATTAGTCCTCGCCACGCGTGGAGCATAACCCATTCGAACTAAGCGTTGACGGTCTTATGAGGACGTCCCGGCACCTTTAATACTGCCTCTAATATGGGCCTTGGTTTATTGCAGAAGAAAAGTACATCGTACACCTGATCCAGATAACATTTACCTATTAAAAAACCCCTAGTTTCCCCCCTTTTTGTTATCTAGCTTGGCTGTGTCGCTAAATTGTGTTTTGTTTCCGACAGGGTGTGTTTTTTAGTAGCGTGAAGAGGGGTGAGCTCTCCATGAACGTGTGTTCATTTAGATTGTTGGGATTGTTTCGTTTGGCTAGGTGTATCTCGATTGCTTCCTTTATGTCAAGAGCTCTGCCTTTCGATTCGTGATGGATTATTTTAAGGTCCGACTCTATGTTGGTAAAGCTATGCCCTGCGTCACACATATGTTCGCACACGGCTGAATGTGTTCCGTATCTTATCGCATTTCTATGTTCATTATAACGTGTGTCTACTCGCCTTCCACTCTGCCCGATGTAATTAGCTTGACAATCGGTGTCTTGGCACGTTATAGAATATACCCCTGACCTTGAATACGGGTCACGTTTATTTAGATTACTATTTAGGAGGTGCCTAGCGGTTGTGTTTTTCGTCGTGAAAGCTATCTTTATGCCTTGCTTTTTGAATAGGTTAGTGATTTTATATGTATTCGCATTCACATAGTTGAAACGCGCAAATTTTTTCTCATTACTGTCCGGTTTGGGAATCGTTTTATCTTTATTTTTATGTTTGGCTATAATTTGATTTATTTTGCTTGGCGAGAAGTTGTTTTCCTTTGCTATTTGCATAATAGTTCTTATTTCCTTATTATAGTTGTCTTTTGACATGGGTATGTTTAAAGCCCTGTGCACCATTGAATTGAAACCCGCTAGTTTGTGCGTACTGGGGTGATTAGACTGATTGTCGATTGCATGCGAGGTTTGTGTTGCTTTCCGGAATATGGAATATGAAAGGTCGTTGTCTTTACGTTCAATAGTTATATCGAGATAATTTATTTTCCGGTCTATTTCGGATTCCTTAGTGAATTTGATAGAATGGTGAAGGCTATTAATGGATTGGAGAATTGTTTCTTCGCTTGTTAGTTCAGTATCGTAGATGCAAATTACATCATCTACGTATCTTTTCCATATTACTATTCCCTTTGTTGAAGTCTTTTCTAAGAACGCATTTTCTAGTGCATTGATGAAGATGTCAGCGATTAACCCACTTAGTGGCGATCCCATTGCTAGGCCTTCTCTCTGTGTGTATATTTTATTGTCGAATTGAAACACGTTTTGGGTGAGAACGACCCTCAGTAATCTCACAATCTCTTCAATTTCTTTTACCGAATTGTTGGATTTTAAGTTGTTTTCGATAGTGTTGATTGCTTCAATAATCGGAATATTGGTGTACATGTTAGTTACGTCGAAGGATACTAGCCTGAAGCTAGGTTTCATTTGTAGGGTGTTCAATGCTGTTACTAGTTCTGTTGTGTTCTTTACAGAGTTGTTTTTGTCGTTGGAAAGACGGCATTTTAAGATTTTTAGTAACTCTTTGCTGATTTTGTAATTAGGGGCATTCCTACAATTGACTATTGGTCTCATTGGGCATTCCTTTTTGTGTATTTTTGGTTGTCCCCTCAATGACGGTATTTTCGGGTTCATGTTTATTAGTTTTGATTTTTCGGCTTTGGTCAGTATGTATTCTGTTTCTTTTAGCGCACTTTTTATTTGTTTTTGGAATTTGTTGGTGGGGTCTTTTGTTAATTCCTTGATTTCGTTGTTGTTTAGGAATTCGACTGTTTTTTCAATGTATTCTGTTTTGTTCAAAATTACTGTAGTGTTTCCCTTATCTGCTTTTGTGATGATTAAGTCATGTTCTTTTATTTTTTGTTTCAACGACTTTATTTCTTTGATTTGTTTGTTGTTTTGAATGTTATTGCTATCGCCCTCTCGTTTGAGGATTTTTTTGGCTTCGTTGGTGGCGAGATTTTTGGTTAATTCCCTGTCTTCTGCTGGGAGCTTGTGACTGGCTATCTCAATATCTGTGATTAACTGTTTTATATTGTGGTTCGTGTGTGCGTCTGTGCAGTTGTATTTCAAACCTTTGTCTAACATATTCATTTCACCTTGAGAAAAGGTTACGTTCGTTCTGTTGTTTACTCTGCTGTGGAAATTGAATTCATTGTTATTCGTGTGTTGTTCATTAGATTGATGGTTCTGTGTTTCTCCTAGTTTTCTTAATTTATTTTCTAGCGTTTCATGCTTCCTCGTTGCTCTGATTTTGATGGTGTCATGTAGGTGTTCGGTGAAGCTGTCCCATTGGGCTGCGTGCCAGAAATTACTTAGTTGCAATTGAATGTCGTATAATTGTTGGTTAATTTTTTGCTTTCTTATGTATGCAAATCTTAATTCGTTTTTTATCCAAAGCGCTTTGGCTTGTTTAGTTGAAATGATCGAGGCTGGTGTGTTCGGTACGGTTTTAATTGGTACGTATTTAGGGGTGAGGTTTAGTTCTATACATTTTTTGTTGAACCAAATTGACTTGTCTAAATTCATGAGTTTAAGCCTGAGTGATTTGAATTTCTTGGCTTCACGATTTGCCTGACTAGCCGTGAATATTGTGGTGTTTGAAGCCATATTTTCAGTGTTGCCTTAGTAAACAAGAGTTTAGTGCTTTTCAGTCGGTCAACACGAATGTACCCAAAAGAGATGGGTTATGCCCTAATCCTGAAATAAATTACATGAGATTAATAAAACACTAGGATGACCAGTTTCGATCGTCAAGCGATCATCATCAGATCCAATACACTTAGGCTATAAAATCTATGTTTGAAATACAGGTGAAAATATTTACAATATGTACAATTATTTAGTTGCAGTATTGGTACTGCGACTGTCAGTGTATGCTAAATGCAGTATATATGTTAGGTGAAATGCTAAATGGCAACACCTCACATAAACACATCGCGATCACTCCCCACAGCACGTAGGGACAGGGGGGGAAGGCAGGGAAAAACCAGTCGTTAAGATAACCACCGCAGTCGACCGCACAGCGAGCTCAAGTGAACACGGAAACTGCGAATAGCTGTAGTACGGAAGACAATCAGATAAGTAGTTAGCCTAAAATTTTATAGTTTAACCATAGTTTACAACCATATAATCTCTCTAAAGTACAATCTCCAGATAGCCATCACCATTTAGCATTTCACCTAACATATATACTGCATTTAGCATACACTGACAGTCGCAGTACCAATACTGCAACTAAATAATTGTACATATTGTAAATATTTTCACCTGTATTTCAAACATAGATTTTATAGCCTAAGTGTATTGGATCTGATGATGATCGCTTGACGATCGAAACTGGTCATCCTAGTGTTTTATTAATCTCATGTAATTTATTTCAGGATTAGGGCATAACCCATCTCTTTTGGGTACATTCGTGTTGACCGACTGAAAAGCACTAAACTCTTGTTTACTAAGGCAACACTGAAAATATGGCTTCAAACACCACAATATTCACGGCTAGTCAGGCAAATCGTGAAGCCAAGAAATTCAAATCACTCAGGCTTAAACTCATGAATTTAGACAAGTCAATTTGGTTCAACAAAAAATGTATAGAACTAAACCTCACCCCTAAATACGTACCAATTAAAACCGTACCGAACACACCAGCCTCGATCATTTCAACTAAACAAGCCAAAGCGCTTTGGATAAAAAACGAATTAAGATTTGCATACATAAGAAAGCAAAAAATTAACCAACAATTATACGACATTCAATTGCAACTAAGTAATTTCTGGCACGCAGCCCAATGGGACAGCTTCACCGAACACCTACATGACACCATCAAAATCAGAGCAACGAGGAAGCATGAAACGCTAGAAAATAAATTAAGAAAACTAGGAGAAACACAGAACCATCAATCTAATGAACAACACACGAATAACAATGAATTCAATTTCCACAGCAGAGTAAACAACAGAACGAACGTAACCTTTTCTCAAGGTGAAATGAATATGTTAGACAAAGGTTTGAAATACAACTGCACAGACGCACACACGAACCACAATATAAAACAGTTAATCACAGATATTGAGATAGCCAGTCACAAGCTCCCAGCAGAAGACAGGGAATTAACCAAAAATCTCGCCACCAACGAAGCCAAAAAAATCCTCAAACGAGAGGGCGATAGCAATAACATTCAAAACAACAAACAAATCAAAGAAATAAAGTCGTTGAAACAAAAAATAAAAGAACATGACTTAATCATCACAAAAGCAGATAAGGGAAACACTACAGTAATTTTGAACAAAACAGAATACATTGAAAAAACAGTCGAATTCCTAAACAACAACGAAATCAAGGAATTAACAAAAGACCCCACCAACAAATTCCAAAAACAAATAAAAAGTGCGCTAAAAGAAACAGAATACATACTGACCAAAGCCGAAAAATCAAAACTAATAAACATGAACCCGAAAATACCGTCATTGAGGGGACAACCAAAAATACACAAAAAGGAATGCCCAATGAGACCAATAGTCAATTGTAGGAATGCCCCTAATTACAAAATCAGCAAAGAGTTACTAAAAATCTTAAAATGCCGTCTTTCCAACGACAAAAACAACTCTGTAAAGAACACAACAGAACTAGTAACAGCATTGAACACCCTACAAATGAAACCTAGCTTCAGGCTAGTATCCTTCGACGTAACTAACATGTACACCAATATTCCGATTATTGAAGCAATCAACACTATCGAAAACAACTTAAAATCCAACAATTCGGTAAAAGAAATTGAAGAGATTGTGAGATTACTGAGGGTCGTTCTCACCCAAAACGTGTTTCAATTCGACAATAAAATATACACACAGAGAGAAGGCCTAGCAATGGGATCGCCACTAAGTGGGTTAATCGCTGACATCTTCATCAATGCACTAGAAAATGCGTTCTTAGAAAAGACTTCAACAAAGGGAATAGTAATATGGAAAAGATACGTAGATGATGTAATTTGCATCTACGATACTGAACTAACAAGCGAAGAAACAATTCTCCAATCCATTAATAGCCTTCACCATTCTATCAAATTCACTAAGGAATCCGAAATAGACCGGAAAATAAATTATCTCGATATAACTATTGAACGTAAAGACAACGACCTTTCATATTCCATATTCCGGAAAGCAACACAAACCTCGCATGCAATCGACAATCAGTCTAATCACCCCAGTACGCACAAACTAGCGGGTTTCAATTCAATGGTGCACAGGGCTTTAAACATACCCATGTCAAAAGACAACTATAATAAGGAAATAAGAACTATTATGCAAATAGCAAAGGAAAACAACTTCTCGCCAAGCAAAATAAATCAAATTATAGCCAAACATAAAAATAAAGATAAAACGATTCCCAAACCGGACAGTAATGAGAAAAAATTTGCGCGTTTCAACTATGTGAATGCGAATACATATAAAATCACTAACCTATTCAAAAAGCAAGGCATAAAGATAGCTTTCACGACGAAAAACACAACCGCTAGGCACCTCCTAAATAGTAATCTAAATAAACGTGACCCGTATTCAAGGTCAGGGGTATATTCTATAACGTGCCAAGACACCGATTGTCAAGCTAATTACATCGGGCAGAGTGGAAGGCGAGTAGACACACGTTATAATGAACATAGAAATGCGATAAGATACGGAACACATTCAGCCGTGTGCGAACATATGTGTGACGCAGGGCATAGCTTTACCAACATAGAGTCGGACCTTAAAATAATCCATCACGAATCGAAAGGCAGAGCTCTTGACATAAAGGAAGCAATCGAGATACACCTAGCCAAACGAAACAATCCCAACAATCTAAATGAACACACGTTCATGGAGAGCTCACCCCTCTTCACGCTACTAAAAAACACACCCTGTCGGAAACAAAACACAATTTAGCGACACAGCCAAGCTAGATAACAAAAAGGGGGGAAACTAGGGGGTTTTTAATAGGTAAATGTTATCTGGATCAGGTGTACGATGTACTTTTCTTCTGCAATAAACCAAGGCCCATATTAGAGGCAGTATTAAAGGTGCCGGGACGTCCTCATAAGACCGTCAACGCTTAGTTCGAATGGGTTATGCTCCACGCGTGGCGAGGACTAATCCACGGTCTTTAATAGTTGTAGATCCACCTCATTCAATAACATACATCTTATCTAGGTTGGCAACACCTCACATAAACACATCGCGATCACTCCCCACAGCACGTAGGGACAGGGGGGGAAGGCAGGGAAAAACCAGTCGTTAAGATAACCACCGCAGTCGACCGCACAGCGAGCTCAAGTGAACACGGAAACTGCGAATAGCTGTAGTACGGAAGACAATCAGATAAGTAGTTAGCCTAAAATTTTATAGTTTAACCATAGTTTACAACCATATAATCTCTCTAAAGTACAATCTCCAGATAGCCATCACCATTTAGCATTTCACCTAACATATATACTGCATTTAGCATACACTGACAGTCGCAGTACCAATACTGCAACTAAATAATTGTACATATTGTAAATATTTTCACCTGTATTTCAAACATAGATTTTATAGCCTAAGTGTATTGGATCTGATGATGATCGCTTGACGATCGAAACTGGTCATCCTAGTGTTTTATTAATCTCATGTAATTTATTTCAGGATTAGGGCATAACCCATCTCTTTTGGGTACATTCGTGTTGACCGACTGAAAAGCACTAAACTCTTGTTTACTAAGGCAACACTGAAAATATGGCTTCAAACACCACAATTAAGTAGAGGTTATTAAATGACGAGGGATCAGTTTAATAAACACGATTAGGTAGGATCGTAGACTTAGGTCTAACGTTTTAGATTTAAGGGGGTTTATCGATGTATTCCACTATGTATAAAATGTATAATGTTGGTCACTCTGGAATATCCACAAAAATGGTGTAGATGATACTTCCCATTTTTTTCTCATAAAAGAAGAATATGGCACCGCCAGATATGCATTGATAAAGTCAATGTTGGACAAAATGCAGGAAAGTCAGGCCCAGTTAACAGGAGACCTGGAAGCCTACACAAGCTCACACATGATAACACTACTAGGATAGAAAGAGAAATTAAAACGTCAGCAGCCACAGCAAAATCCGAGATGAAAGCAGAGTTAAGTGTAGCTCAATTCCTAACTAAATCTAACATATCATTAGTTCAGGAAGAGTGTAAAAGTGCACAAGATGAGAATAGATTAGCACAGGAGAAAAGAAGTGAATAGAAAAGCACTGGACGAAGCTAGGGTATCACAGGAGAAAGCTGGATTGGCACAGGAGAATGCCTTAGAAGAGACTAGAAAAGTACAAGAGAAGGCTGAGAAAACACAAGATGAGATTAAAAATGCATTAGCATTAGCTCAGGAGCAGAGTAAGTTAGCCCAGGAGGAGAGTAGGATGGTCCAACATGAGAGTAGGAAATCTTTAGAAGAGACTAAAAATGCGTTTGATATAGTGAATGATGACGTATCTTCTACCAAGACTGAGATAGGATCTTTAAGAAGTTAGGTCACTAAAAAGTAACTGAGGCCAGAATAGAAAACAGCGAAAATATAAGGTAGCTTTTAAAGAACAACTACAGCAGAGCATGGAAAACATAAATACCAAGAATTAACAACACCATGAACACATTTCAGTGTCCCAGGTGAAACTCACTAACCAGCTGAGTACACTCAGTGGTACTGTTGGTGATCTACAAGATAAATTGCCAGACCAAAAGAAACATAGAGGAGGGTATTAATATTGACATTACTACCAGTATATCAAATTGTGTACAAGGATTGAAAGAGGAGTAGTTGAATGCTAATCGTGAATATCTTAATGAAGTGCATGCTAGGATAATTAGGGATGTAAAAGATAAAGAATTAAGTATTAACATTAGTGTAGCAAGTATGAAATAAGAACTAAATAAACGCATTGATAAAGTACCGGAATCAAGCGTTACCACTATCACCGGGATTGAAAATAAAGCGGATTCTGATAAAGTGGTAGAATTAAAAGCAATTAAACGGACAGTCGATGATATTAATACCGAATTAGCGAAAATTAAATCTAAACAGGAACAAGAACTACTGGATATCACCGACAATTTAAAATCATTGGTAATTAAAGATCCGAGCGACATAAATGGTCTTAGGAATGAAGTCAGGCAGTATTTGAGAGACAGGATAATGCCGATTTCTTTAAGGAACGCGATGACAAGTTACGTGAAGCGCTAGCAGTGTCGTAGCTAGACCTGAAGGGGCCCCGGGGCAAGAAGTTGAAATGGGGCCCCATCACTATCCTTTGAAAACCTGACCTAACTGCAAGCCTTCAATATTAATAATGTGTGAAGATAAGAACTTATCAAAGTGACTTTATGCATTTTTCGAATTCCTCCCCCCTTGCCACTTCCCTTTTTCTAGAAATATTTAATTTATACTTTGGCTGTTGGCTCCATAAAATGTCCTAAATAATTATGATAAATATTAGCTATAGCTTTCCAAAATGTGAAATTGGGATATCGTAATATGAAAACTACGTCCACACAAATATCAATTCGAAAGAGAAGAAAACTGCTTGTAAATATATAAGTACACATTTGTTCTTTTATTACTGACAATAATGAAGCTAGAGTAGAAAACAAAAGGGAACAAATAGGATCGTCTATGAAGAACTAGTCTTTAAAATAAAATACACGCCAAGTCGAAAGCTAAAAATTATAAATGTATTATACACATAACTTGAAATAAAATAAATCTATACATTTTTACTCATTGTTTACAATTCTTTTGATTGAGTTATTGCTATTAAACAAACTATTTAAAACAAATAAACTTATCAACTAACCTAATTTACACAAAACTTTTTTCCTACTCTTTGCATCTGCAAACCTGTTAATTACATGAGAAGTTAAGTTTTCGAGCTCTTTCGTTTTCAATCGATAAAAGGGCCAACCCACTTAAACGTTCTTGGCTCATTCTGCTTCTTAGGTAGGACTTCATAATTTTCAGCTTGGAAAGAGATCTTTCTGCTTTAGCCACTGGGATAGGCACAGTCAAGAACATAAAACAAGCAGTACACTCGTCAGGATAGCTTGCAACCATAATGTGATTTTCAATGTAAAGGAGGTCTATCAGTTGCTTAACAGTCGACATTTTCTTAATTTTAGAGGAAAAGGATGCACGCACGCTGGAAATTTGTGCAGGAAATGTTGGCGACACATCATCAGAAGAAAGTATCGGCGAAACCTTTTGCCTCTTTAATCAGTTCGTCATCTGAAGCATTGATCAAGAAATAAGGCTGAACAACTTTGTAGGCATTATTAACTGACTTCATGCCTTCAAATCTACTGTTTAACTGAGCCATAATTGTATCAATCATGGGGTAAAACACAGATACCCGAAATCTAGTTTCTGGATTGAAAAATCGGTGGTCTACACTCAGTTCATCAAAATGCTTTTTAACTTGCTTCAGTCTTTTCTCAGAAAACTCGCAAGGTATTCCGCACTTGGAGCCCATAGTTGAAGCTTCATTTACAAGGTCCTACAATTAATTTCTTAGATCTGTAACACCTAATAGATCAAAAGATGAAACAATATCCATATTTTCAGTTTGGAGACATTTAGATACGATGTTCAGTTGCTGCAAAATCTTTGTTTGTACAACTAACAGAAGCACAAATTCAAAACTTCCAATTTTCAAACCTATTGCATCATTCCTTTCTTTTGCCTTATTACTTGTCAAAATAAGTTTGGGTAGCTCTCTCAATACATCGCCAAACCTCTCCTTCAAAGAAAAAACTGCTTCGTACCTTCCCGACCGTCTTGTGGGATGAGTGTTTTTAACGTTATGTTTGCATTTTCAGATGCATCTTGCAGCCCCAGCCAGTGTTTGATACTGTGTCCAAAAATTTGTAGACATTTTGCACATCCTCAAAAAAATGTGATATTTCACGATTGGCTTCTACAGCGTCTTTCAACACCATATTTAAATTGTTACTTGCACAATGTACAAAATATGCATGTGGCGCAACATCTTGAATCTTTTTCTGCACTCCATTGTATACTCCACTCATTACGGTAAGCTTGCTCCGTCATAACCTTGGCCACGACATTTTTTCAATTCAAGACTTTAATCTTTAATATATTTCACTATTTTACTTGCCAAACCAAATTGAACTTCAACTTTTGCAAAGGAAGTAAACGTCTCGCAAATCTTTATTTCTTTGGGTTTATTCCTTTCTTCATTTACCACTTTGACGTTTCTGTAAACTTTACTTAACTGATCAACTTTACTTATATCTTGAGTTGTATCCATAATAATAGAGACAAATGGAAAGCTTTGTATTTCATATTTGATTTCTTTCAGTACTTCATTTGCATCAAAGAAATAACTTCATTTTGGATGCTAGGGCTTAAATAGTTTACACTTCCTGCTGGCTTTAGCAAAAGGGTTTTTAGTATAGGGTCATAGTCAGACAGAAGTTCTATTATAGACAAGAAATTTTCTTTATTTGGATCTTCCATTTTACTACTTCTTCCGTGGAAAGCAAGGTTACAGGTGGCCAAAGTTAATGAAACATTAACTACTCTTTCTAGAACGTTCCTCCAGTAATTTGTCTCTTCTATTAACTGTTTTTCTAAAGCATCACTCATTGTTTAATCATTCCTCAATTTCTCAAATATAACACAAGAAAATATGTGGTAATCCGATTGTTCATGAATTTTAATTCTATCAGAAAGATATTTCCAGTCGTTTAGTCCTGTACAACCGAAAGTGATCTCTGAATGTTCTGGCAACAGCCAACATGGTTGGCAGTAGACACAGTCTAACTTTTGCGAATAGCAAAGCCCGAGTCTGTTACATTTCATCCCAGAACCTGATATAAAACTGTAGTAATTAGTTGAAAATGATCTTTTACTTCCCGTCCATCAGGCTGTTTTGGAAAGGGATCAGGAGGTTGACAAAGTCCTGATGCTATGGTTAACCTTTTCATTTCTGGATTATTCACGGGACTGGGAAATTCAATTTTGTCTTCCAAAACATAATTTTCAGCGTGTCCAGTTTCAGCCAAGCTTACTGCGTCCTTGTTATTCCCGACTGGCTGATCAAGACATGCAAGGCCACTATAAGTGGTCGTAACATCGATTTTATGTACTTCAGATTGATGGTGAGCGTCAACATACGAAAAAAAACATAGAGAATAATATTGAGCAATAAAATTTAGTGTAGTGGTTTATAGTTGATTGCAGTGTTTTATTTGTAGAAACAGATTCAACCAACTGTTGATTTAAGCCAACTAACTGATTATTGGTAGGTTAACGGGACAAAAAGACTGTGTCACCAATGATAGTCGTCCGTTGAGACGATGCATACTGTATACCCGATACAGTGAGATTTTTAAAGTGAAGTAAGAAACAAACAAATGTGCCCAGTACAAGTGAAGTGAATCTACCGTCGCAATTCGCCAACCACTTCATTGTTTGTTTTTTATCACCCATTGTATGCTTTTTATAACATTAACGTACGGTAATATGATATTAGTTTTTTATAAAATATTACGTCCTAACCAAATTTGTTAATGGAACTCTTAATAACAATAATTTTACTTTGCTTAATATCTTATAACTCTCATAAATATAGTTAACTTTGGTTTCTTCTTACCTTCATTATTTTCATTTACTTCGTTTTGATCTTGTTTCTGCACCGAAACGTACTCTAAACCCGATTGAGTTTGAGGGTGCAACCATGCAGTTAACGATTTAGTACAAGCACGAACCGTCTCCTCTTTTTTCTTTTATCCTTCCTTTTTTTTAGCTCCACTTTCACAAGTACGTTTCATAGCGTCGTTAAAAAAATAGCACAATGCAAGCCACAACTTAAGTTCAGCCATTTAACCGGAAACCGCTGTGGCAACGTACAAACTACACTACTGCTACTACTCTGCTACTGTGCATTGCTGTGGTGTGATGTCGCAGTGGAGGGGGAAGGGGTGGAACAATGCATTGTCTGTCCGGCGCCTACGTCAGGGGCCCGGGTATCACAGATTACCTACCCGGGTATCAAAAAATACTCATAGAATACCACACAAAAGAATGGACATATCTTACATACAGATTGCACTGAACGTGACTAGTTCCTAAACACAAGTTTAGACGCGTAGGCTTAGTTCCGTACAATTGGGGCCCCTGAACTAAATTGAATTCTCAAATTGGTTTTCTAGTACTACTTTAATTTATTTATTATTTTTATTGATGATTTTTCTTTTAGGGTTTGGGGGCCCCCTAACCTCGGGGGGGGGGGGGCGTGGTGGCTCAGCGGTCTAGCTGTATGCCTCTCACCAAGGCGGTCCGGGTTCGATTCCCGGTCAATGCATGTGAGATTTTCGAAGTGAAATGCCATGTCCTGTGGTTCGGATTCCACGTAAAAAGGAGGTCCCGTGGCTCATGATCTCAAGATTAACGGTCACGTTAAACTACAAGCTTCCTTTTTAACCTCGGGGGCCCCGGGGCGGTGCCCCGCTTGCCCTATTGGCTACGCCCCTGAGCGCTAGGGGAACTTTAACGCACTACCAGAGAAGGGTGAAGATGATAGAGAAAGCGTTGATAGTCATACTCAATTTCGACCTAATTACACCACAGGAACTGAACGTATTCATAGGGAATATGATAACACAGGATTAATATATGAACAAGGAGGTAACCGAAGTAACCAGAATGTCATAGTGTTAAAGCACATTGATGACAAGCCTGCACGTTCCAGTGGGACTGGAAATTTCACAGCCGTTGAATTTTTACGCGACATGAGATGTTACTTGGATGATAACTGGGTACCGCGAGATAGAGAGATGAGAGTGGTAGAGAGATTTCTTGACTCAGAAGCTCTTATTTGGCACCGCGCATTCAGGTACACATACCGTAACTTTGAGGAGTTTGCAGAAGCTCAACAAAGAAGATTTTGGAGTAAGGAATTACAACAAGGTATTAGGGCAAAAATATACTCCAAGAAATACGCTCATTCAACTCCAACCCATTTTGCAAGCTTCTTTCAAGTTAGCTCGTCCGTGTCCAATATTTGCAGCCTCTGTTAACTCTAACCTTGTTTTTAATATAAACACCGTGCAGTCATATACCGGTACAGGTTCCATACTTTATTTTTACGCCGTAACCAAGACAACAAAAACACAACATAAAACAATACCCTGTACATAATACCAATACCAAAATATTAATTACTTTACCCCGACATTCTCCCACCTTGCAATTTTCAGCCCTCAATAAAATTGCAACATTCAAAGTACGGCGTTTATCTCATTGCAGGAATCGCATCGGACACCTCACTGCTCTCCCACTCCGAGTATGATATCTCTGCAACATCATGTTCTCTTGTTCCATGGCCTCTTTTTCGGTCTCAATCACTCGTTCCTCCTCTTCAGACACTGACATAGAGCACTCTAATGGGATCAAACGTTGAACAGGACGCATGACAACTCCCCTTTGCGTTCGAAGTCTCACAACACGTACTCGTCCATCCTTTCCAGGCAACAGTTCTTCAATAATTCCCATCGGCCATTCAAGCTTATTACGATTGTCCATCTCAATGAACACTACGTCTCCCTTGCTAATGCTGTCATGCTGATTCCGCTTAAGCAACAGTTGCCCGAGGTACTCCTTTCGAAATCTCTGACGAAGGGCGTTTCTTAGTTGCAGACGATAGGCCGCTCTCTTTCTCAGCTGATTTCCATCTATCGAATGTAGATCAGGTACTCCTATCTCATAAGCCTCCTGTAGGAACATCGCTGGTGTAATAGGTCTCAAGTCATGAGGATTTTCCGTCTCTGCCGTTAGGGGACGACTATTGATGACTGCTTCACACTCACACAACACAGTCATTAATTCTTCACATGTTAGGGAAGATTTCCCCAGAACCTTCCGAAGGAGACTTTTCATCAGTCCGATCAGTCTCTCCCAAAACCCACCCCACCACGATGCTGTGGGAGGGTTGAATTTCCATGCAATTCTTTGGATGCCACAATAAGACTCGATATTATTCCAGTTGAGCTTAGACATCATGTTATATGCTCCTCTAAAATTTGTCCCATTATCACTATAAATCGTCGTAGGCCTTCCTCTGCGCGATATAAATCTTCGTAGACATTGCAGAAACGAGTCCGTAGATAACGAGACAAGCAGTTCCAAATGCACTGCTCGATAGACAGCACATGTGAACAAGCAAACCCACACCTTCTGGTTACCTTTCACAATCAGCGGACCAGCTATGTCAATGCCAATAACTTCGAAAACCTTGGCCTCTCTCACACGATCATTAGGCAGAGGTGGGGTAGAAACTTTCAGTCGCTCTTTCTTGTACCTTCGGCAAACAACACATTTTTGTACAGATGATCTCACGACTCGTCTTCCATTCAAGATCCAGTACTTCTCTCTAATAATACCCAACAGAGTCTGTGGGCCTACATGACACTGCCGAATGTGCGTGTCATGAATAAGTCGCTGCACTACAGGGTGATCTCCCGGCAATATAGCAGGCTGGTGAAACTCATTGTTGTCCTCCCTCTCTGTTATTCTGGTGTTTACTCGCAAAATGCCATGATTGTCTAAGTATGGCACTATTGAAGCCAGTTTCTGATCCTCGGGCCCTTGAAAACTTTCATTCTGGACAAGTTTAATTACTATTCTTTCACTGTATTCTAATTCTGAACAAGTCAGTTCTCCATTCTGCCTTCTATTATATTTACAATAGGGATGTAGCCTGAGAAAGTTCGCGCCAGATAGCGCTCGTGTAGTACTGGGTAAGCGCAAGGCGATCGCACTATATTTCCCCCAGTCAGCTACGAGGAATGTATAGATTGTGACCGAGTTTTCTAAGCTAAAGTGAATTATATCTTCTCTAATTTTACTCCAAGACTATATTAATTAATTCTATAGGTATATCCTCTAATATATTATGAACGACTTTCAGCGTTTAAGCGTTAAACAGCTGTAAAATGAGCTACGGACTAGAGGCGCTAAAACTAGCGGGAGGAGGGAAGAATTAGTAGGCTACAGCGGTAATAACAAAATTCTAACACGCTTTATTATTCAAATTATGAATAGGAGTCAGCATGCTTGAGTAATGTAGGCCTATATTGATAAATAGCCTATATCTCCATAAGACTTAAATCATAAATAGAGATTTCCCGGTCAATGCATGTGAGATTTTCAAAGTGAAATGCCTTGTCCTGTTCGGATTCCACGTAAAGAGGAAGTCCTCTGTGCCTTATGATCTCTAGATTAACGGTCACGTAAAACTATAATCTTCCTTTTATAAATAGAGATTTAAATATTCACTGGCTCCCCTTGCTTATAGACTTCGATTCGTGTATTTTTTTGGTTGATAGCGTACATGAAACGGTCTTGTTTTAAGGTAAACATAATCAAAGAAAGTTGATACCGGTATTGTTTACCTCAAAATGCATCGCAACGTTTGGTTCTTTTGTAATTTGTCAATTTCTTAATACAAATCGTTTCCGTACCCCTTGGAAACGACTTAGGGGTACAGTATTTAAAAAGTTTGAGAATCCCTGTTTTAAGGCCATGAACTGTTTCCATTCATCTGGCTAACTTAGGCCTATGACTCAAGAATGTAGAAGTCAGTCACTACCGGTACCACATTCTCCGTCGGGCAGATGTAAGTTGACGATTAATTCTGATTTCAAGAAACCAACCAAAATACGTTTTTGACTGTTAATGTTGTGACATTTATTCTTGAAGTATTTGTCCGAGTATTGATGCCTTTGAAAATGGGAGTCACAAATGTTACATTCACTTCTTCCTGTATATTGACGATTTCTTACTTCAATGGAGATAATTTATGCAGATTCCGATATTGTAGGCTTATCGTGGTAAACTGACAATTTTCTTGTGTATGGCTTCTTCCTTATTTTTGTTGTGTTCGTGGTCCACGGAAAAAGCGATGGAACAGTGCCCGGTTTTAATCTTGCTCTCTCACCTTCAAATAACCGACAGTAGTGGCTGCGCGGGCTAAAGCGCTGCGTTAGGTCAAGGGACCAAGCTCTCTGCTGACTCGGTAGACGCGTGGGTTCGAGCCCCACCGTCGGCTGTCCTTGAAATGGTTTTCCGTGGTTTCCCATTTTCAACACCAGGCAAATGCTGGGACAGTATCTTCTGACAGGCCACGGCCGCTTCCTTCGACATCCTTGCCCAGTTTCATTCATCTTCATCCATTCCATCTCTCATCCCGACGCGCAGGTCGCCCACGGGCGTCGACTAGAAAGACCTGCACTCGGCCTCTCAAGAGGCTACACGACAACAAAAAAAAACTTTCAAATACAAACGCATAAATTCAGTGGTTGTTATCGATATGTCTATTCAGTTTATACTGTAGGTAGGAATTATTTCCCTTTGTAAATCACACTTGCCCAACACAGTTTTCGTGAAGTCATCGAGTTGAAAACGATGGGAACACACTTTAATATTTTCGGTCAGATTTTCTTCACCGAAATGTTTCCTTCTAATAGCATGTAACCATTTCTTCCTCATTTCTTTATTTTGTGAAAATTGGTGACACGAAATCGGATTTCCCTGATTTTTGCAAAGAGGAACACTGCAATAGCTCGGCATAGTCACAAAAATAGCATTAAACAACTTAAATTCGTGGATATTAGCGGCATGAGAACACAGGAGACAAATGAAGAGCGCCTTGCGCTTACCCAGTACAACAGCAGTGCGCTCTTTCGGTGCTAGTTCTATTTTGTCAAATCGAGAGAAACACTTGTAATACCAGTTGGAACTTGAAGGCTCTTCTGCGACCAATAGGGTCGTGGCAGTCTTTCTTCTTTCAAGCATGATTTCATCTTCATTTCTGTTGCTATTATCTGAAGGCCATTCTTCTTTGGGAAGATACATCCATGACAGTCCCTCCCACCATCTCGATGCTATAAGATCTCTTGTTGTACAGCCTCGGGTAGGCAGATCAGCAGGATTGATTGCCCCAGGTACATGCCTCCACGATTCTTTTGAAGTTAGTTGCCTGATTTCTCTAACCCTGTTCTCAACAAAAACAGACCAGAGAACTTCTCGCTGTATCCATGTCAACACTGTCGTCGAATCAGTCCACAAATAAACTGTTTCAGTGTCAAACTCTTTTCTTATAGTTGCCAGCAATCGGGCACTAATTGCCGCTCCCATAAGTTCGAGTCGAGGAATGGTCGGTCGAGGTGATGGAGCCACTCTTGATTTTGCTTGGAGAAGCTGAACATGAACTCCTGTCACTGTCTGCGTGCGTAAAAATACCACTGAAGCATAGGCATCTTGACTCGCATCGCAAAATGCATGGAGACTACGTTCCTCATATATCTCAGGGAGTCTTCTTGGGATCGTCAACTGGCCTAATTCTCCTATTTCACGAAGCCATTTTTCAGACTTGATTTGGATTTCCTGCGGTACCTCTGTGTCCCAAGAAACTTCGTTTATTTTCTGCAGTAACAGCTTCGGTGATAACATAGCCGGTGCAGAAAATCCAATTGGGTCATAAATCCTATGGACAGCAGATAGTATCGACCTCTTGGTTGCTTTTATAGGTGATAGCTTCGTCAGGGGTTCACTGTTCAAGCTAAGCGTGTCTTCCTTGCGATTCCACATTATTCCTAGGACGGGTGACATTTTTTCGTCATCTCGAAGCACTGGATCACTACTCTCCCAACCTCTAAGCTCAAACTTGTGTTGGGCAAAAACATCTTGAGCAGTTTTAATAAACAATTCCAGCTCCTGTTTATTTGAGACACTTGGCACACAATTATCAACATAAAAACTGTCTTTCAGTTGCTCAATAATATTGACAGTCATACTGTTCCGCCTTTCCTGATCATTTTTCAAGGCTTGGTCTAAAAGGTGTTCAATAACAGCTGCCAGTAGGAAGGGGCTTGATGTCACTCCAAAAACAACTCGTTTATGTCTATATGTTTTCATTTTCTCTTTTCCCCACAGGAATCTCAAAAAATCTCGATCTTCTGGTGCTACCGAAACTTGCAGGAAAGCCTTGCGAATATCAGCAATAACTCCAATTGACTTCTTTCGAAACTTGTGTAGGAGAGTTGGAATAAGTTGGATCAGATTTGGACCCTTTTCCAAACAATCGTTGAGTGATGGGTTGTTACCTCTTCTAGCGGAAGCATCGAACACTGGTCGAACAGGTGTTGTTCCATAATCCTTGATCACAGGTCGATGAGGCAGATAATGGCCACATATTTCAGTCTGATCTCCATTAATCTCTTCTATAATCCCTTCAGCTAGCCAGTCTTGAAAGACTTGATCATATTCTTCCAAGTATCCGTTATTATCTAGCTTTCTCCTCGTTATATCAAGACGCTTCACTGCCATCTCGTACGAAGGATCCAAGGGAAGATGATCCTTCAACAATGGCAGTCGAACTTCGTATCTACCATCTTCTTTTATTTCTACGGTTTCAATGAAATTTAATCTAGCTTCCTCTTCAAGTTCACATCTCTTCTTTTCAGTGATAGGATCTTCTATTCCCAATACGTCAAGTTCCCAGAGGTTGCTAACCTTCTCTATATTCAGAATAATAGGTGTAGTTTTACTCATACCACACCCCGAGTGTTGGTCTCTGCCAAATACTGTCCACCCCAATGTAGTGCGCAACGCTGTTAACTCTCCCACCGTTTTACGATCATTGGAGAGAATTGATCCTAGAAAATCAGCACCAATAAGGATCTCAATATCCTTATCCTTTCCTACATCTAGATGAGACAGTCCAAGTTTCACGACTTGTTCTGTCGTAAGGCGAGGGACCTGACTGCAAATAACAGGCTGACTAAGAGCAGTCAGTCTCAGCTGACAGGAGTTATCGAGATTATGAAGAACAAGTTCAAATACGCCATGTTCCACCGGAGATCCAGTTCTGCCACCAAACACAGCATGGCTTAAAGTAACCTTCCTGACTTCCTTGAGACCCAATCTCTCTGCCAGTTCTTCTTTAACATAAGAATGCTGTGAGGCAGAGTCTAGAAGAACGCGTACAAGCTCTATATTATACCCGTGAACAATCTTAACCAAAACTGTTTGTAGATATACACAGGAGGAATTTATGCAGAAGTTCGTCACTGACCTGGCCTGAGATGAGGCCTGGGTTTCCGTTTTAAGATTCCTTTCTGAAAAATCACACATAACTGGATAATGCTGCCGCTTACATAACTTGCAGGAGAGGCGAGTATGGCATCTTCTTGCAACATGGCCAACCTTGAGACATTTGAAGCATGCACCATTCTTTGACAACCTGACTTTCCTTTCTTCGATAGACATGTTCTTTGCTTCCGTACATCCGGATGAAATATGTTTCTCTTCACCACAAAAAGCACATGTACCTCCCACTCCTCCGGTTGACACCAAACCCTGAGCAGTAGGAACATCACACAGTTTCAAGGGTTTCGAAATTTGTTTCTTTTCCGCAGTAACATTACCGATCTTTCTAGTAAGTTGTAAGTACTCTTCATTTTCTACTTCAGATTTCAAAAATGTCAAAAGGTTTTTAAGCTTATCTTGTGACCCATTTTCTTGTATACAATCTCCTCTTCTCTGCCACACACGAATTAATTCATCCGTCAAACAAGACTCTGCCAGGGGAAATAATAATGCAGCATAATTGTCGGTAGTCAGGCCCATTGACTCTAGGGACCTAACATTAACCTCAATTCGGTCATACAATACTGAAAGGGAAGGCTTCTCTGTCACTAGGTTTATTATGTCCCTCACGTAAAGTTCTATCAATAGATCTTTTCGACCATAGCGGGCTTCTAACAACTGTACAGCCTTGCTATAATTCTCGGCAATAGGAGGAAAACCACTTACAAGATCATACGCCCTTGTTCCAGGAGTCATAGATTCTCTTAGATAAAGAATCCTTTCTGCAGCATCCAGCTTAACACACTCATGTATTCGCTTGAACTGGGCCCAAAATGATAACCAATGTTTAATATCTCCTGAGAACTTCACAAGCGACAACTTGGGTAATTTACTAATCACTTTACCCGTTTTAGAAACACCAGTTCTTATGGAATGTGTCACACGGTATTTCACATTCGTATTTTTCGTACTTACACTTCACTGTTGTCCATTTATCTCGATATGTTTCGACTTCTTCATATTCCTTGTCTTCATCTTCGCTGTTGCAATCACGTCCATGCCAAGCTTCGCGGATTCTCTCGTCAAGTGAAAACAGTCGATCGGCTTTATCTTCGAGTAGTTTAAAACTAGTAAATATATCTTCCTGCTTCACATTTTCCTCCTTAATCTTGTTCTGGAACGTGTTAAAGGCTCTTGTGAACAGACGACGTAACTGTGCTCTTTCTCTTTGTAAAGCAGTCACTTCAGCCATGATGATAGATTTTGCTAGTCGAAATCAAACAGTTGTTGTGTACCTTAAGTTCTTATTTTACTTTCACTGCACGGCAATCAGTCTTGTCTATCGGTCGCCAAATGTTAACTCTAACCTTGTTTTTAATATAAACACCGTGCAGTCATATACCGGTACAGGTTCCATACTTTATTTTTCCGCCGTAACCAAGACAACAAAAACACAACATAAAACAATACCCTGTACATAATACCAATACCAAAATATTAATTACTTTACCCCGACAGCCTCCATTGGCAGAATCTGAATTAGTGCATGCGATATCAAGACAATTACCTACTGAGGTCAGGAAATATCTGATTTCTGCAGATGTTACTACGCTTGAAAGTATGGCAGAAATTCTACGCAGACTAGATCATACGAGTTTGGTATTGAACAGTGCTCAGAATAGTGTCAGTCATAGACAGAAGCAAGAAAATCGCGATATACACACCGTTTTAGTAGATCAGACACAGCAGACTGATAGAACACAGGATAGGACAGGACCTACCAGAAATAACTACAATGGCAGAGACAGATACGGGCCTGGATATAGAAGACCCAGAGAGGGAAGGCCATACCAGAATAGGTACAGCGGTTATATTTGGGGGAATATGAATAGCGATTACTTTTAGTGGACTAATAATACTACATATTCACTATAACGGCATGCCATCTGAGATCCTTTATTACAATATAAGGAACACAAAGCTACAAGACATTACACTTACACCACCACGGCTATTATGGAACAGCTGTACGGGGCGTGTGATTTGGTGTCAGTTGGGTCTTCGAAGGATCACTGTCCTGATTTTACCATCTCGACCCGGTCGTAGTTGTTCGATGACTGCCCTGTCCCACATGATACGTTTATGTTCATCATCTTGTAGGAGTACCAAGTCTCCTACCCGTAGTTCAGCTCCTTTTCCAGTAACTTGCCGGACGTGGTGATAGTTCCGTAGCTGCAACAGGTACTCCTTTGTCCATCTCGCCAACAAATCCCGTGTAGCTTGTTGTTGGAGCTGAAAATCCATTTTTAGGCTCGTAGGTGAGGGTGGTTCTGGACCTATAGGGATGGTAGTCACGCGTCGTTCTAGTTGCTGGAAATGGGCTGGTGTCAAGTTATCTGAACCCTCATCCTGTAACAATGGGCGTGAATTTATTGCGCCTTCTACACTGGTAAGGATGGTGTTCAAACTTTCATGGTCCACTTGTCTGCGTCCTAGGGTCTTCCTTAAGCAGCGCTTAACTGTGCCGACCATTCTCTCCCACCATCCTCCCCTACCAAGCCGCCCGAGGCGCTATGAACTTCCAGTGGATGCAGTTTGTGGCGAAGTAGTGGGCAGTTTTGTCTTCCTTGAAAATGGTGCATAGTTCTCTCAGTTCTTTGTTGGCGGCGTGGAAGGAAGTTGCGTTGTCGGAGTACACCGTGTGAGGAATACCTCTACGACTGACGAATCTTTGAAATGCCAGGAGAAATTTGTCTACTGTCATGTCGGATGTGAGCTCAAGATGAACTTCTCTAGTTGTGGCGCAGGTTAACAACAGAACGTAAACCTTGGAGACGGTATTGTTGTGTTTCGCATATAGTGACCCAGCGAAATCTAATCCTGTGACTAAGAATGGGAGTGAGTCTCGAACTCTATCCGCTGGTAGTGGAGCTTCAGGTGCTTGTCCGTGGGGGTTGTTTGCAAGTTTGCAAGGTAAGCATGTGCGGAGAACTTTACTTATTGTTTGTCGTCCGCGAATAATCCAAGACTGTGCTCGTAATTCCGAAAGAACAATCCTTAATCCTAAATGGTGCAGCTTGACATGAGTGTGTCTAATCAGTAGATGAGTGAAGTGGTGACTTCCATCGAGGATGAGAGGATGTTGTTCATTAAAGGATGCGTCCATAAACCGAAGCCGACCTCCTAAACGGATGATATTATTTTGTTTGAAGGGCTGAAAGTTCGTAATTTTTGATTTCTTTGGAAGAGGTACGTTTTTCATTAGAGCCTCGTATTTCGCTGGTAAACTCTCCCTTTGGGCAACGGAGATCAACATAGTGCGACTATTATCCATTTCGGAAGCTGTTAGTTCGCCGTTGATGATTTGAACTGCGAAGATTATTGCGAACCCGGAGAATCCAGCCCATCGTATGGAGTAGCTTAGTGTAAGAGCTGAAGTAAGAAAAAGTGATAAAGGGTTCGTCTGTGGTGACTACGAGCGCCTGATGTATCGCTTTTCTCGCTTCTGGGAGTGAAGAATGCTTGGGTACAAAGTCATGAGGCCATAATTCTGATGAGTCCTTGAGCCAAGTGGAGCCGTGCCACCATGTGTCTGTCGATGCCAGTTCCTAGGGTTGAAGACCTCGGGACAGGTTGTCTGAGGGTTGTCAGTTCCTGGACAGTGCCTCCACTGGGAGGGTGAAGTTGATGCGACGATTTCGGTAACGCGGTTACATACTGTGCCCGTCAGAGGAGCTGTCAGGGTTGCCAGCAACCGAAATGACTTCCCAGACACCTCACCTGCCGGACCCATGTGCCGAGAGGATCAGATGCATTTCTTATAGGCCAGAGCAGCACGAGAAACTATGATCCAAGGGATCTGGGGCAACATGGTGCCTAAGTCATAGACGGCCCAAGAAAATACACCTTAATCAACTAGACTGAGAAAGGAAAACATCCAGACTTAAGTAAAACTTGTGGACACATTTATTTTAAAATTAGCAAGCACCTATCCTAGTTCGGAGGGTTCGGCTAATCCGAAAACTAATAAAAAGGAAGAAAAAGAATCAAGCCCTACCTGTAAACTAAAGAAAACCCTCGCGAAAGACCTAATTACAAAGATAAGCAACAACAACAACGCTAGGAAAATGGTACGCAAAGGATCCCTAATCCAAGTTACAAAGTTCAAGTTACTAACGGAATTTACATTAAACAGGGGTAGCAAAACAAATCTAAGTTACGATGATACCATTTCCTTATTTACATTTAACGTTAATCAATTAGCTAAGTCCTGACAATGAATACAAAAACTTACGGCGATGACGTCCGTAAAGCAAAACATTAACATCAAATCTACATGACAGCCGAGAAAAAAACGTTCAACCGCACTCTTATGAACTACGTGTTCATCAACACGGAAAAAGGTAAACATGGGATTACACACATTAGAAAAATAAGTAAAACACAAGATCAAATGCATGTTATGACCCTGCCTACACCATTTTGGAAATACTATTTGCATCCAAAGTCATCTAAGTGTGTGTTAAATAGGTTGGCAATGGCGTAGTTACAACTACGACTTATATTACATGAGTGTCGTGTTATACCAGCTACGAACTAAAGGTTAAGCAACACTCCGTCGTCTCAAGTAGTGTCAGCTGACTAAAGCCATTTCCGCCAGGAAATGTATAACATCACAAGGTGTCGGTCAGCAAGCTCAAAATGACTGTTTCAAGATTATCAGAAACAATTAATTAATTATCAACTTGTTTAGAGTAATTATGCGATTGAATATTATTTCGGAGGTTTAAATTCATCGTCGGTTTATGGCGATCGTGCTAACGACCCTAAACACCTGGGATCAGCAGTAGCGTCTCCTGCGAGATAAATTATCTGCTGTCACATCGACATAAAAGTCGGAAAATACCTTCAACGAGCTCCCATCGCTTGGACAAAACAATAACACAAGTTATCAGTGGCGCTTGGCACATCTGATTAACCTCGGGCAGGCCTGGGAAACACTTCAGTCACCTCCTGGTAACAACAAGTCCACAGAACTGAGTCTGGACATCACGTGCATTACAAGCACTGAAATACCATGAATAGCCTCACATAAGGGTGTCTTACACTAACCAAATAGCAAAGAAATAAACCTAATCTGAATATTAAATGTACACTCTCCCTAGTGTCAATCGTATTCGCTAGCAAAGCGATCAAGCATGTGACTTCAGCCAGTCACTCATCATAAGATCAAAACATCTGATTTGTACAAAATGGCTGCTGAGACCTTGACCCAAATAAATGAAACACATAACTAACAGAAAACAATACTACAAGCATCCAGAATCTCAAATAAGTCTGTCTCACTTCTGTGCGCTTGGTTGATGATGGGTAATATCACCACCTGTTCTAGCCATGAGCTTGGCTTGTGACCTTCGCTGCGTCAGGCAACGTTAACAAAACACAATAGATTCACATGTAAGCCTCAGTTCATCTGCAAATAAAGTCCTATATGAACTGGCTTGTGGTTTATCCCATTAGAACAACAAATAACACAATCGTACTACGTAGAAACACGCAGTAAGAAAAAGACGTAACATGTCTTTCAAAATCAAAGAGTAGTGAATGGTAGTAATGTCACTCCATCAGAGTGTCTCTGACGTGAAAGGAATGTCACTTTAAACATGTTTACATTATTATAACCAAGAAAAATCCTGTGTCAGAACTAGACACAAATAATACAGGAAAAATACACAAATTCTCACATCTGCTGAGATTGCCAATGATACGTTACATCCAGTAGATGCCGCAGTGCGAGTGACACGTGAGTGAGTTCTCTCCAGGAATAACTGAATAATCGGAGGTGTAAAATAGAGGTGATTGTGGCAAACTATTTTTGAAAGTTTTTATTAGTGGCTGGGAACTATTTGCAAAAAGAAACATTATCGTAAGTGCAACAGTTTCTCCTAAAAATTGAATTATCGCAATGGGCGGTTCGCGAAAGAAGAAGCAGCAAGGCGCGGAGCAGCCCAGCAGTCCCAGTAGTGCCAGCTCAATTGAGGAGACTGTAAGGAAGGTACTTATGGAATCACTTCAGTCGAAGGAGTGCATCACTTTAATTGCCAGCAATATTGTGGACAAAATCACGGAGTGTGTCATAAAAGAGCTGGAGCAGTCCGTGAAGTTTAATAAAGAACTATTCCACGATCTAGAGAGGAAATTAGAATTAAGAAAGCGTGAACTTGACGAACTGAACCAGACTAATGAATGACAGACTGGACGAAATAGAACAGTATGGACGTAGGCTCAATGTCAGACTATTTGGCATTAATGAGAATGATGCAGAGGACACCGACGACCTTGTGCTCCAAGTTGCGAGGAACATTAATGCAAATGTCTACAAGAATGACATTGATAGGAGCCACCGAGTGGGAATGAAGTCAACAAACATGCCGCGACCAATTATAGTGAAAGTTTACCTCATATAGAGCTAGAAGTGAGTTCTTCAAGAAGAAAAGGCATCTCAAGGGAACGAGGACAACCATAAGGGAAGACCTCACCGCGAATAGACTTGCTGTTCTGAAGACTGCTGTGTCTCGATTCCAATTAAAGAACGTTTGGAGTCAAGATGATGTCACTTTTGTAAGAAACACCGACGGAAGAAAGGTCCAAGTGACGAAAATGAAGGAGTTACCAGCCCAGTAGGAAACCAGATGAGAAATTGACACTTTTTAATTCCTGGAGTCCATCTCATATTTCTTCTTCTTCTTTTCGTTTGGGCCTACTGAGGACCACGGGGCTCGTCTTGACTTCTTGGAAGGAATTTATGTTTCTTCTTAGCCCAGGCAGCTTTCATCTTCTGGCTGTGTGTCTGCTTTCTTTCCTGTGTCCACTTCGGTCTGGTAGTCCCTGTACTCTTCCTGCTGGTGAGAGACACTGGAAAGACACCATGTTGAATCATCTGTCGGAATTGTGATCGATCCTGTATGTTTTTTGATGAAATTCGAAGTTGCTCTAGGTCTGACTTCACTGTGGTGATCCTTTATTTTTTGGACGCTTTCCATTTTCCAGTCGTGGTGAAGATCTGGCTGGTAAGTCTATCTGTACCCATGTGTGTCAGATGTCCGTAGAAAGCTAATCGTCTCTTCCTCATGGATGTGATGATATCGTCTTGATGATCATAGAGCTCATTGTTGTGCCTGATCCTGTAAGTACCACCCTCTTCCCTTATTGGTCCTAAAATCCTTCTAAGTATTTTCCGTTCCTTGAGTTCTAGTTTCCTCAGTGGGCCTTTGCAGTTCATCAGGAGACACTCAGAGGCATATGGAACGGAAGGTCTTACTACTGAGTTGTAATGTAGAAGTTTAAGGTACTTAGAGAGGCACTCGGATGTGTAGATGCTCTTGCAGGAGTGGTAGACCCTTTCCAGTTTCGTGCATCTAGTGTCTATTGCTAAGGTCTCACTCTCGTTTGCTGGAATCCACACCCCTAGGTACTCCACTGCAGGAACTATTTGAGTTGCGGTGTCTTTCACAAGAATAGTAGATGGGGCTCCCTTTATATTTGTCATGAAAACTGTTTTTTGTATATTGACCTTCAAGCCGGTTTTAGCAGCTATGTTATAGAGGCTCTGTTGTTGGTGAGCAGCTTCTTCTATGTTTTTCGCTAACAAGGTAAGGTCGTCGGCAAAGGCCAGGCAAGGTACATTGAGATTGTCTTTCTTGTACCCAATTTGCAGTCCTGTTCCTGATGGTAGCGTCGTAGTCCATTCCCTGATAATCTTCTCAAGTACACAATTGAAGAGAATACAAGAAATGCCATCACCTTGTCTAACTCCCGTTTGGATAGAGAAGCTGTCTGAGAGCTCACCTCTGAACTTGACTTTGAATTTTTAATTTATTTAAACTCACTAATTTAATACGCATTGTATTTTATTAATTTCACTTCATTCATTAATTTATTGCACGATTCATTCTGATCCTTTAACTTAGTTTCAAGTACAGGTTGATATCAGCTGCTAAATACTTTAAGACGTATAAGTTGGTACGTACTTCAGCTTCCTTTGTCATTTGGAAATCCAAGCTCACGGCAAAGGTCACTAATCCCTCCCCTCCCACTTACTGCTCCCTCTTACTGCCACACAGCGACCAACCCTACCTGCTAGGTCGGCCTTTCACTTCTGACGAAACATCCAATACAGAAATTAGTACACCTTACCAACAAATCTCAACAGCTGACTGATTGTAAATATCCTCTTCCTGTCAAATATTTCTGTGTATGAATTTATTTAATGATGACTTTGTAAGATATCAAATTCATACAGAAGTGTGTAGAGGTATTGATCAATGTGTGTCTCAAATACTTGAATTTAAGAAGGTAAATAACTTAAGCATATTTCACTCAAATATTAGAAGTCTATCAAAAATTAAAATTAATTTAGATGCCGAGTTATAAGCATATAACCATATATTTGATGTCGTTATACTCTCAGAAACTTGGAAATTAGGTAACTTTAATATATGCAAGCATTCCAACTATAAAACATATTATAACGAAGAATCCTTTAATAAATGTGATGAAGTTGTTTTTATGGTGAAGAATTCCATTGACCATGAGGTAGAAACTGTGACTTACAATGATTTCAAATTCCTTAGGCCCAAAATAAATCATGGGGACAATAGAATTGCATTGTCAGGCATATACCGTTATTCAAAATACAATAAACAACTATTTATTAATAATCCCTATGATTATGTCCAGCAAAAATGTACACTAGAAACCGAGTTGATTCTAGGCGACACTAACTTAGACTTATTTGCTGAGTATGACTCTAATGCATAATTAAACTTACTGATTTTAGGTCGTTGATATATGGCACTACTAGAGAAACTTCAACGAGCAAAACCTGTATTGATCATGCACTTATTCGTAGCGGTATTTCTAATGACAACATCTTCCCCATAATATCTCAGAGCAGAATTACAGATCACTATCCTATATTAGTTAGTATAAATCTTGAAAAGTGCCGTGACTTAGAAGCAGCTCAGCGTAACATACGTGAACATAGATTTAAGTTAGATAGTGAGATGCTTAAAAATAAATTCAGCAATATTAATTGGGACACAGTATTAGGGAACAACCACTTGGATTCTAAAGTAGATACATTTATACAAACTATCCAAAATTGCATTAAAAATTCTTCAATACAATTAAATTCAAAGCAACGAAAGAGAAAGGAGTGGATATCGCACGCGCTAATTAAGTCAATTTACACCAGAGATAGGTTGTATCAGGAATATATAGAAAATAAAGAGAGCAATGCCATGAAGGAGAAATATAAGCGGTATAGAAATAAATTAAACGAATTACTCAATAAAGCTAAAACTGACCACTATAAACAATATTAATAAATTCCAATTCTAATAATCCAAGAACAGTATGGGGCATTGTCAATGAAATAACACAAAGAATACCGGGTGAGTTAGCCGCGGTCGTTACGGCATGACTGTTGGCAGTCGCTCACACCCAGGAGGCGAGGAGGTTCGAATCCCCCCGCCAGCAACCTTGAAGATGGTCTTCTGTGGTTTTCCATCTTCCTTCCAGGCAAATGCCGGGGTTGGTCCCTAACTATAGGCCACAGCCGCTACCTTCCAACTCCTCGACTTTCCCTTCCAACTTTCCTCCCCCACGGTACTTGTAGCTCACCCATTGGGTGTCCGTCTCGAAGCAGCTACAAAACTGGCGAGCCGAACATGTCCTCGGACACTCCCGGCACTAAAAGCCATACGCTAAAAAAACACACAAAGAATAAGTCATAAAGAAAAAATAACAAAAATAAGATCTCAAAATTATGTTTATGATGATGATTTCACTACAGCTAATACATTCAATGATTATTTTACTAACAAAACTACTGACATGTCAAAAACTATTAAGAACAATCGAGATTTTTCCTTGAAGATCAACAGAAACACATATTCCTGTTTTTATTCCGATTACCGAAGCGGATTTACATAAGTACCTACACGAAATAAGCGACACTAAAGCAATGGGAATAGATAACATCTCAGCTCAAATTATTAAGCAGAATTTTAATTCTTTAAAGTGTCCTTTGCTAACAATAATAAACGAGTCACTTTCACTTGGATACTTCCCAAATCAATTAAAAATTACAATTGTAAAACCGCTACATAAAGAAGGCAGTCCTTCAGAACTAAAGAACTATCGACCTATATCGTTAACGACAATCATATCAAAATTATTTGAAGAATGTATAAAAAATCATATTTATCAATTTTTGAAGAAACACAATTTACTATCAACTAGACCATTTGGCTATATAAATAATGTCAGCACCACTGATGCTATTGGGGAATTAAAAATACGAATTTATGAAAATATGAACATTATGAAACCGACCTTGGGCTTATTTCTCGACTTGGAGAAGGCTTTTGACACCATACCTCACCATATTCTCCTTCAGAAGAAGAATAGATATGACATCAGAACCATAGCACTGAAATTGATAGAAAGCTATTTGACTGAAAGGATGCAATACGTTAGAATAAATGGAACTACAAGTCTACCTCTTAAGAGAGAAAAGAGGAATACCACAAGGCACAGTGCTGGGTCCATTATTATTTTTGATTTTTATCAACGATATTGAATCATATATACATGGAATTGAAAATGTTAATGTCGTATCATACGCAGATGATACGGTAGTTTGTGTTGAAGGTGGAACATGGGGAAATGTAAAATAAATTGCAACTGCTGCATTGAAAATTTTAAAGATATGGCTAGATGGTAACGAACTATTTTTGAATATAACTAAATCAAAGTTCGTAAGATTCAGTTTAAAAGCAGTTGAAGATGATTTTAGTCAACTAAAAATACACACTTTGAACTGTAATCAGAACTGTGACTGTCCAAAAATAGCTAAAGTGGATTCAGTTAAATATCTGGGATTATTTATAGATAGTGACATGAAATGGAAAAGCCAATGCAAACACTTTACAAGCACAATAAAAAGAACAATCTATATATTTCACAATTTAAAACATATTGACAATTACAAATTAATAAGAGACATCTACCATGCTCTAATCCAGTCAGTTCTTACATATGGTATTCTTGCCTGGAGAGGCACCTATGAAAATGTACTAAAAAGTGTTCAGATAGTGCAGAATCTCATACTGCGAATAACGTTGAAGAAAGATAGATTATATCCGACTATGAGACTGTATGCTGAGACAAGGGTCTTCAACATTAAACACTTGTATGCTTTTGAAATATATAAATACATTTTTAAAGATAGACATAGAATTCAATTTGTTAGTCACGGGCATGAAACCAGAAGTATTACAGAGAATCACTCTATTTTATATCAACCGAAGTTAAGTATAGCCAAACGTAACTTTCTGTATTTCTCACCAATATTATATAACATTCTTCCAAATAAATTAAAAGAATTTAAAAGGAATCATGCAAACCTGAAGATGTATATAAAACATTTTCTCAGAGAAAAAAAAATTGAAAATTAATTAGTTGAGCCTAAAAGTTTATACAAACACAAATTCAATTTTCCTTCTTATTCATTATTTTTTAGTGTATACATCATTTAAATAGAACGTGTTATTCGGCTAAGCCATTATTTTTTTTTGAAATAGTATTCAATGATATGCTTGCCACACACAAGGTTGCAACATTTAGTGGCATATGTGATATCTCTTCCTGCTCTGTATGAATTTGATATCCTATTTCGACCTGTCTTTATCATATTGTAACAATATAATTTAATAATTGTAAATTTACAGGTTAAACAATGAGTAGGAAGTGTAAGGAAATTCATAAAATGTGTACAGTTATTCTGAATTTCTTAAATGTGAGTATTTGTAACGAATTAATAAATAATAATAATAGTACAGGGTTCGATGCTCTACTGCATACAAGTTAATTCCCTGACTATGTTCTTCACTAAGAACTGGATGGCATCAACGCTCATCATAATGAAACATTTATAGTGTAGTTACAAAGCTGATAGTTCCAGTCGACTATCAAAAGATACGGCCTAATCTAAACCAGATCAGTGGCGTGGCATAAAGTTATCAAAAATGGGTGTCACAAAACTAATACCACTAAATGACGGCTAATCGTAATATCGAAGAGACAAACAAAAATCCCCCATACCAGGGTTAAACAAAGTAGCTCAAAAACTACAGTCACGTTTAGCTAGCAAAATAGACTTGACATCTCTCGACATCCAAAAGAATGCACCGATTGAACCATGTTCAATCAAAAGGGTGGCTAACTATCACTGTAAGTGAAATACAAAGAAATGAGTGCTAAATACAAAATCCTACCTAATGGCTGTCAAGATGAGTTCGGTTGATTTAAACTAACTACACCACCACAAAAAGAATCATTATATAGAGAGAAGGGACGGACTCACTGATTCAAGGCATCATCACCTCGTTCTTCCCAAAGAACTGAGGGGTATAAATCATCCTCTGGTTTCCGGACAAAGGTTGTCCAAACTAGGCCTTCACTCCAGGCCTTATCCTTGACCAGGGTCTTGATTTGTCCTCTTGGTCGACGTAACAATGTCGTCTTCTTCTCTCTCATTGTGGTAGTCATTCTTCTTCTCCCAACACGTTCATCTCCTCCACGTGTGGTACCTCTGGGTCTTCTTATGTCATGTTGCAGTTGCTTAAGAATGGCTTCTTCACATTATGGGGGTTCTCACTCCATCTTTCCCATCATAGATAGATGAATGATCACTTTGTACACGTGGTCAGTCAAATAAGCTATAATTAGTGATTATTTTTACTTGTAGAAATAATAATTCTCACACGGCTTTCTCTGAAGCTAAATTATCGACAGTAGCAAATTCACTGAGCTTAAATGGCGCAGACTTTAACAAAGTGCCTATACACTGTCTGCTTTCACAGCTTATATCGTAACGCTTACTTAGCGTGCTTTCACAACATATTCTGTCACACTGAAATCGCGTGGTATCTAAGTCATCCATGGTTAGAAATTCCCGCAATAGCGGCTGCAATATGTGCACAATTGGTGGCGTTTAAATTAAACACATGAACTGTTACTTGTTCGCTCACTTTGAAATATTTGGCGTCCCTCGTGGACATACGATTCCGACAGCCTCGTGGTTAACATGTGGTGTTCCACGGCCTAAAAATTTCACAGATTTTCACTGATACAATAATCACGTTATTTATACGCACACGCGTTAATTATCACTCGATGGCACACAATAAAGTGCTTAATAATATTCGATGCACACTGATAAATTTCCTCGCCTGATGGCGGACTATTCCTAGTCTAATGAGACGGACTATAAAATACGTCCAACATGGACGGTCAACCATACTCGAGTGCGTAGTGCGGTGTTCCTCCCTGCGGGATCTAGTGAATGAGTGAGTCGTTTAGCGACTATCTCCTTCCGTTTCACGTATCTGCGATGTGAAATACCTTACCAAAATATATAATCACATTCACCAGAATGTTCATAATATGCTGAATTACAAAGTGAGATGATCTGAGCCTTGAGAAAAAAGAGACATGTTAATAAGGACTCAGATAGGAAAATCGTGGATTTCTTCAAAGTCAAAAGTACAACCATAATCCTCTCCAGCCATGCGCCGGTCTTCGGGTGCGTTCACAGACGGTGTATAACATCAGCAAATGTGTTGCAAGGAAAAATATCACAGAGCATGTGCTCAGCGGGTTCATTTGCCTCTCCGTCGTCTCAAATAAAAATGAAGGGATGCACTTTTATTTGATTCCAAGACCAAATCAAGCTTGGTGATATTTTTCTTCTTCCCCTCGGTGGTTCAATTCTTGAATATCGTCGTTCGTCAGCGTCGTTCGTCAACAGGAAAAATTCCCTCGGTGGTTCAATTCCCCTCTTCTTCGTAGAGTCGTCGTTCCTTTGCCCTTCTGGCGGTATCCATTCTTTCGGTGATCCTGTTGAACTCACGTTCATCCATCACAGGTTCTATGTAGTGGATGTCGGCTACAACCTTCTTCTGGTTCGGTCCTAGGGTTTTGTCCTGGGTTGTGTTCTTCCGTTCCGTCGGAATAAAATCCCGTTCTTCTCGTCGCTCTCGTTCTCGGATTTGGCGTATATATTCGTGACTCTCCCGTGCACGTCCTCGCCAATCACGATCTGCTTTTTACCTGGAGTCACGATCACGGTGATATCCCCCGCTGTAACGGTAGTCTCGGCGAACGTTCCCTGCTCGTGGAGTGTTCTGTTCCCACGGCGGTCGTTATCTTGACGACAGTTCCCACTCGTCCCTCGATCGAACCTTCTGTTCCAGTATCCTCTATTATCTTGCTGTCGATCTCCAGCGTACAGAGTTCCATTCCAGTTTCCCTGATTTCGAGCGTAATTCTCGCGCTGGTACTGATTGTTTGCTGTCGGAGTATGTTGAGGTGTCTGACTAACCTTATCCACGGTTGTCAAGTTCACCTGGCGTGTCTCTCCTCTCGCTTGTTTGTGAGTTGCGAATTGTTCAGTGATCGCATCCAAGCGTCTAAGTATTTGATCACATTGTTGGAACGTTGTTGCTCCTGCGGCAATCAACACGCGCTGAACATCGGATGGGTATTGCTATATTATGGTGTTGACAAGATCCTGTTCCGACAATGGAGGTTGAAGACAGCGAAGTGTCGCTAATTGCGTGCAAAGTAATTTGCATAGCGTGTAGTTGTGTTTGAGCTGTACCGTCTAGTGTACATTTCAGCACGGATACTCTGCTGAATGTCGCTAGACCAATACGTTCTGAGCAAGGCTTCCCTTAAATCTTGATAGCCTGGAAAGGAGTATCGAAAGGCCCTAAACCACGTACTAGATTGCCCTTCGAGAAGACGCTCTATGCCTCTGAGCTCTCTCTCTCCGGTGTTACCATCGTATCTCGTAGGTAGCTTTCGACATTTGTCCAAAATCCCACTGAGCTAATCCCACTTCCAGTGCATGAGAAACGAGCTTGTTGCTCTTGTCTGGAACGCATAATCATGCCATTGCCTTGACTCTGATGGGTGTGTGCAGGTCTAAATGGATTTGCAGCAAATTCAAAGTTGGCATGTCTGTTCTATCCGTAGCATCGCCAAAGTGTGGTTTTGGAAACGATGTTGTTGATATAAGATTCGGTGTCGTATTCGCAAACTGAAACGGTTGCGGTTCAGGTGGTGCGCTTGGTTGGGTACAAGACGGTGTCGAGTCTACGAACTGTGGTCCTGGTGTAGTCTGAGCATCAGCCGAAAACATAGTAGAGTGTGTGTTTGTCGGTTGAGCTTCTATTTTATGTAAACGCCTTTCCAGCTGTTCTAAGTCTGGAATGGTCATTGCATCGGTTTTCCTACCCAGTTCATCAAGTTGGAGTTCTACCCTCTCTATCTTGCCTCTGAGACAAGTATCAATCTCTCTAATAGCGGTCCTGAGGTTGTAACTGAGTTGTAATCGTTCAGTCACGGCGACTTCCTCTAACCTTTTCCACATGGATTCCACCTCTCCTTCAAATTTGGACACGTTGTCCTTAACTTCGAATACATCTTCTTTACTACTGCGACGTCTCCCCTAAGTTCTCTGACTTCGTCGCGAACGCTGGCTACCTGTGCCTCCACAATGTGCTTGTGTTCCGTGAGGTCACCCCTCAAAAGTGTCATGTCAACTTTATTTTCCTCTGTGTGTGTGTTCAAGGTTTCACGCAATTCTCCCACGGTGTCCGTTAACTGTGTAACGTTCTTCGTGTTGGTCGCAAGCTTCTCCCTGAATATTACCATATCATCAGCGATGTCCTTAACATTACGATTAACTGCGAAGGCTGCCCCTCACATCAGCGTCAAAACTAAATTAACTGTAGCAATGTCCTCCTTGACAGTGTCCATGAATCCCTTGACGTGAGTTAAACGGTTACCAAACTCTTCCCTTGTATGGTCCAAGTCAGCTCTCATATCGATCTGGACTCTGTCAATGGTTGCCTGAAGTTGAGCAGTATGATCGCCTAGTTTGGTCCGAACTTCCTCTCTAGCACGATTCACTTGATCAGTTTAGTTATCGATTCGTCGGTTGGCATTCTGTTGGTGTCGCAAGACATCAACCCTAACCGCGGCTAAACCTGCTGCAAGGTTATTCTTAGCCTCATCTCGGTGCGCTTCTATGTCAACCCTGACCTGCGTTAGATCAGCCCTAGCTTTGTTTAAGTCACCTGTGACTTGATTTACAACGCCCCTGACTTGATTTACAGTTTGAGTGTTGGCCTCTAAGTCGACCCTAATATTGTTTATAGTTTGAATGTTGGCCTCTAAATCGACCCTAATCTCATTTACAGTTTAAGTGTTCACACTCAAGTCACCCCGGACTTGGTCTACATTACCACTGACAGTTCCCAAGTCACCCCGGGCTTGGAATACATTACCACTAACAGTTACAACTTCCTGCCTAACTTCACCTAAGTCAGTTCTCATCTGTTGGAGATTGGCATTGACAATAGCCAACATCTCCCCCATCACACGATGAATGGTCTCCTCATCCATCACAAATTAATACAATTCAAAGAGAAAACGAAGGAGCAATTCATAAGGAAACTTACAACTATGACTAAGATAACTTTTGTGGCAGGAAGCTTGCTTTCATTTAAATAAACATCTCAAGTACTGCTGGAGTATGCAAACTAAGTGCTTCTACATTTACAACAACAAGCAATGCAAAAGTATTATTTTACTTAGGATGTGGCATTAGCAAAGTAAAACCTATCCTGCAATTATCAACACAACAACGCCTCATCCCATGGACTAAAATCACGCTCGAATGCCATGCGGTCAATTGATCTGCAGTACGACTCTCTAAGTTCGTATGTCCAGTCAAATTACCTTTAATATAAATATGACAAGATCCTCTTAAAAACAACTTGGAGCTGAAGGTCACCATGTCTACATCGGCACCACCAGTTGGGCGCAAAGAAAGAGAAAAGAGTAATGTGCCAGTCAGAGGAGTTGTCAGGGTTGCCAACAACCGAAATGACTACCCAGACACCTCACCTGCCGGACCCATGAGCGGAAGGCATCAGATGCACTTCTTATAGGCCTGAGCAGCACGAGAAACTATGATCCAAGGGATCTGGGGTAACATGGTGGCTATGTCATAGACGGCCCAAGAAAATACACCTTAAACAACTAGACTGATAAAGAAAACATCCAGACTTAAGTAAAACTTGTGAACACATTTATTTTAAAATTAGCAAGCACCTATCCTAGTTCGGAGGGTTTATATCGGCTAATCCGCAAACTAATAAAAAAGAAGATAAAGATTCAAACCCTCCCTGTAAACTAAAGGAAACCCTCGCGAAAGACCTAATTACAAAGATAAGCAACAACAACAACGCTAGGAAAATGGTACGCAAAGGATCCCTAATCCAAGTTACAAAGTTCAAGTTACTAACGAAATTTACATTTAACAGGGGTAGCAACACAAATCTAAGTTACGATGATACCATTTCCTTATTTATATTTAACGTTAATCAATTAGCTAAGTCCTGACAATGAATACAAAAACTTACGGCGATGACGTCCGTAAAGCAAAACATTAACATCAAATCTACATGACAGCCGAGAAAAAAAAACGTTCAACCACACTCTTATGAACTACGTGTTCATCAACACGGAAAGAGGTAAACATGGGATTACACACATTGTAAAATAAATAAATAAATAAATAAATAAAACACAAGATCAAATGCATGTTATTATCCTGCATACACCATTTTGGAAATACTATTTGCATCCAAAGTCATCTAAGTGTGTGTTAAATAGGTCGGCAATGGCGTAGTTACAACTACGACTTATATTACATGAGTGTCGTGTTATACCAGCTACGAACTAAAGGTTAAGCAACACTCCGTCGTCTCAAGTAGTGTCAGCTGTCTAAAGCCATTTCCGCCAGGAAATGTATAACATCACAAGGTGTCGGTCAGCAAGCTCATAATAACTGTTTCAAGATTAGCAGAAACAATTAATTAATTATCAGCTTGTTTAGAGTAATTATGCGATTGATTATTATTTCGGAGGTTTAAATTCATCGTCAGTTTATGGCGATAGTGCTGACGATCCTAGACACCTGGGATCAGCAGTAGCGTCTCCTGCGAGATCAATTATCTGCTGTCACATCGACATAAAAGTCGGAAAATACTTTCAACGAGCTCCCATCGCTCGGACAAAACAATAACACAAGTTATCAGTGGCGCTCGGCACATCTGATTAACCTCGGGCAGGCCTGGGAAACACTTCAGTCACCTCCTGGTAACAACAAGTCCACAGAACTGAGTCTGGACATCACGTGCATTACAAGCACTGAAATACCATGAATAGCCTCACACAAGGGCGTCTTACACTAGCCAAATAGCAAAGAAATAAACCTCATCTGAATATGAAATGTACACTCTCTCTAGTGTCAATCGTATTCGCTCGCAAAGCCAACAAGCATGTGACTTCAGCCAGTCACTCATCATAAGATCAAAATATCTGATTAGTACAAAATGGCTGCTGAGACCTTTACTCAAATAAATGAAACACATAACTAACAGAAAACAATACTACAAGCATCCAGAATCTCAAATAAGTCTGTCTCACTTCTGTGCGCTTGGTTGATGATGGGTAATATCACCACCTGTTCTAGCCATGAGCTTGGCTCGTAACCTTCGTTGCGTCAGGCAACGTTAACAAAACACAATAGATTCACATGTAAGCCTCAGTTCATCTGCAAATAAAGTCCTATATGAACTGGCTTGTGGTTTATCCCATTATAACAATAAATAACACAATCGTACTACGTAGAAACACGCAGTAAGGAAAAGACATAACATAACTTTCAAAATCAAAGAGTAGTGAATGGTAGTAATGTCACTCCATCAGAGTGTCTCTGACGTGACAGATATGTCACTTTAAACATGTTTACATTATTATAACCAAGAAAAATCCTGTGTCAGAACTAGACACAAATAATACAGGAAAAATACGCAAATTCTCACATCTGCTGGGATTGCCAATGATACGTAACTAGTACAGGGTTCGATGCTCTACTGCATACAAGTTAATTCCCTGACTATGTTCTTCACTATGAAGTGGATAGCATCAAAGCACATCATAATGAAACATTTATAGTGTAGTTACAAAACTGATAGTTCCAGTCGACTATCAAAATATACGGCCTAATCTAAACCAGATCAGTAGCGTGACATAAAGTTATCAAAAATGGGTGGCACAAAACTAATACCACTAAATGACGGCTAATCGTCGTATCGAAGAAACAAACAAAAGTCCCCCATACCAGGGTTAAACAATGTAGCTCAAAAACTACAGTCACGTTTAGCTAGCAAAATAGACTTGACATCTCTCGACGTCCAAAAGAATGCACCGATTGATCCATGTTCAATCAAAAGGGTGGCTAACTATCACTGTAAGTGAAATACAAAGAAATGAGTGCTAAATACAAAATTCTACCTAATGGCTGTCAAGATGAGTTCGGATGGTTTAAACTAACTACACCACCACAAAAAGAATCATTACATAGAGAGAAGGAATGGACTCACTGACTCGAGGCATCATCACCTTGTTCTTCCCAAGGAACTGAGGGGTATATATCATCCTCTGGTTTCCGGACAAGGGTTGTCCAAACTAGGCCTTCACTCCAGGCCTTATCCTTGACCAGAGTCTTGATTTGTCCTCGTGGTCGACGTAACAATATCATCTTCTTCTCTCCCATGGTGGTAGTCATTCTTCTTCTCCCTACACGTCCATCTCCTCCACGTGTGGTACCTCTGGGTCATCTTATGTCAAGTTGCAGTTGCTTAAGAATGGCTCCTTCACATTATGGGGGTTCTCACTCCATCTTCCCCAGCATAGATAGATGAATGATCACATTGTACTCGTGGTCAGTCGAATAAGCTATAATTAGTGATTATTTTCACTTGTAGAAATAATAATTCTCACACGGCTTTCACTGAAGCTAAATTATCGACAGTAGCAAATTCACTGAGCTTAAATGGCGCAGACTTTAACAAAGTGCCCATACACTGTCTGCTTTCACAGCTTATATCGTAACGCTTACTTAGCGTGCTTTCACAACATATTCTGTCACACTGAAATCGCGTGGTATCTAAGTCATCCATGGTTAGAAATTCCCGCAATAGCGGCTGCAATATGTGCACAATTGGTGGCGTTTAAATTAAACACATGAACTGTTACTTGTTCGCTCACTTTGAAATATTTGGCGTCCCTCGTGGACATACGATTCCGACAGCCTCGTGGTTAACATGTGGTGTTCCACGGCCTAAAAATTTCACAGATTTTCACTGATACAATAATCACGTTATTTATACGCACACGCGTTAATTATCACTCGATGGCACACAATAAAGTGCTTAATAATATTTGATGCACACTGATAAATTTCCTCGCCTGATAGCGGGCTATTCCTCGTCTAATGAGATGGACTATAAAATACGTCTAACATGGACGGTCAACCATACTCGAGTGCGTAGTGCGGTGTTCCTCCCTGCGGGACCTAGTGAATAAGTGAGTCGTTTAGCGACTATCTCCTTCCGTTTCGCGTATCAGCGATATGAAATACCTTACCAAAATATATAATCTCATTCACCAGAATGTTCTGAATATGCTGAATTACAAAATGAGATGATCTGTGCCTTGTGAAAAATAGAGACATGTTAATAAGGACTCAGATAGCAAAATCGTGGATTTCTTCAAAGTCAGATGTACAATCATAATCCTCTCCAGCCATGCGCCGGTCTTCGGGTGTGTTCAAAGACGGTGTATAACATCAGCAAATGTGTTGCAAGGAGAAATATCACAGAACATGAGCTCAGCAGGCTAAAAACGAAGGTCTTCCAGCGATGAGGTTCACTGCGTATCCAGCCAAGGATGATGGTCGAATCCACTAATAATGTTGCCTTGTAATGTCGCTAGTCGTGGCCTGGCTGAAGTAATGCAAAATTCTTGCTCCTACTACTGTTGCAAGCAATTCTAGACGAGGAAGTGTGACTCTTTTTATTGGTACAAGTCTGGCTTTGCTGCAAACCAGTTCTTCTGTTGTTTTTACTTCTGACGTGTGCGTCAATATATGACTGCACCATACGTCCTTTCAGAAGCGTCGCAGAAGACATGAAGAGTGGAGCCTTCAAGTTGGGGGTTCAAAGCTTGAACCACTTTTCATGAATCTATAGTTATTATTATTATTATTATTATTATTATTATTATTGCCATGTGTTGTGACATCTCTATATTACGCCTCGAGTGTTTGAAAGTGCGCAGATTATCTGTATGCATCACTCTGTCTAACGTTGTGCAACCCCTAGCCACATACTACCTAGTTCTCTCGTATTGGCTAGCGTTGTTGCTTACCTTGAATTTTGTTGTGCAATTTGTTCTGCTATTGGCTCTGCCAATATTTGACGCGAGTTTGGTGCCACTCCCAAACTACGCATTTTATATTTCTGAGAGGCTTCTCTCCTGTCTGGGGGACAGAAGCTTATTCAGTCTTGGACGTGCCGAGATGTAGGGTGAACGTGTGTATTCGGGCAGAGGCCCACCCTCATGGCGCAGCGGAGTGTGAGTACGGCTCAATGTATTTCTATCTAACGCAATGTAATTGTTTTTCTTCAACGTTCCTTCTTTTGCTTAATTCTCATTCCTTTTCAAGTTGTTACTGTTAGTATTTTAATCCTTGAACCAGATCTCCGGGACCTTGCGTAATGTTATACGGCGGAGTCCTTTTCTTTTTTGCTTTTGTTACGTACCCTCCTCACAGTTTTATTATTTTGGTTAATACCTGTAAGATTCGAACGTTTCTGCGTCTTGGCTTATTTATGTTTCCTGTCGGGCCTTGGTGCTCGTTGTTTACGTCGGTGTCTCTTTTGTACCACAAACGTTTCGTTTGATTGGTTGCAATTGGACCTTTGTTTGCGGACAGTATATGTGCGGTAACGGGACTTATGTCCAACGTCTCCCACTAATACGTGTCCCTTTTGTTTATAGAATATATGTGACGGTGGTTAACTGGGATTTCTCCAGCTCCGATGTCATATTATTCTTTTTTTATATGTCGCGTTGGTGCGGCATTATGTTGGAGTATAAGCCTATTTTTTATGGCGTGCTTTCGATTCTTACCGGTCTCTTTTCGTCCCAAATCAATTGTAATGTAATGTATCTCTGTATATTTCATTTTCCTTTGGTTTTGTTTTTCTCTTTTGATTTTCGCCGTATTACATAACTGAATAATAATCCCCCTTGTCTTCTCCTTCCTCCTATATCCGTGAGATCTCTCTCCCCTTTGTTTTACTCCCCCTCACTCCTCCCCCTTCCCTCCGGTTTATTTACATAACATCATGAAAAGCTTCGCGTCTCGTTAATGTTCGATTTTTGAATTTTTGCAAGTTTGGCGTTTCTCTCTGGCTTTTGTAAGTTTCATTTTAATTATTCCATGTTCGTATCTTTTCGTTAGATTCATGTTGTTGAGCTGTACTCAGGTTCTGTCGTGCTTTTTAGTTTTTTAAGTTTTTGAATTCTTTATTCTTGGTATTGAGTTTCTTTTGTATTATCGATTTTATCTTAGCTTACCTTTTTTCTTTGTTTTAAGTAACTTGTTTATTTCGTGTACACGCTCTTTCTTTTATCTTTAATACATTTTTATATTTTAAGTGATATAGCTCCCTTGTCTTTTCATTTCTTATATTTAAGTCCCCCCTTTATTCCTTATCTCAATCTCGTCAATCTTGTATTTGTGATGTAACAAAGGTACGATTAACATCCTCTGGGTTTTCTTTAATTAATTTTATGGAATTCTCTTTTTTGCACTTTTGATTATTGCATCAGGCAATTATTTGTTTCCATTCGGTTTTTTGGAAATCATATTTTGTTCGCTCCGAAAACCTTGGGCCCAGCACCGGGTCGAGCAAGACGTCTTTTCCCCCCGTCCATTTGCGACCTTGTTGATTTTATCTTCCACTGCTACTCTGACGCGAATTATTATTATTATTATTACCTAGATCCTGTAGTGGCGCTATGGTAGCAGAGCGTGTTTGCGTACGAAGTCGTTCCCCCATCCCCCCTCTCAAGTTATTAACCTTTTGTTACTTTTCTCTTCATTTACATTGTATTAAAATTTGTTTTTCTTTGAGTTTAAGGAATTCAGTGAATTGTTTCCCCCACCCCTGAAGAAAGGGTGAAGTTACTTTCTGTGTGAACCACGAGCATCCAGGAAACCAATCTCCAAGGAAAGGTGGCTTTGTCCCTGAAGTAAACAAGACATCCAAAAGACCCAGCTTCGAGGTGAACAGTGGCAACATATCAGTGAGTACATCGCTTCGCTGGAACACGACACATCACGGTATTGTAACCTGCTTTTATGCATTTGCTTCCTCTAGTAAACATTTGTTTAGTTAACGGTGATTTTAAGGCGACAGAAAATTTTGTTTACTTTCTCTTCCTTTTCATTTCGTCAGTGTTGTGGACGTTTTTATTTTACTTTCTGTGAAGTAGGAAATGCATTTCTCTCAAGGGTTTGAGTCCTTACCTTTGTTGTAAATAGTCGCTTAGTTAACTGTGATATTTCTCAGAACTCGCCTTACCCCTCCATATGTCTCAGTATGGAAGAGCTGCTGACAGGTTTCTTGTCATTACCGTGCGTCCTAAAACCCCCGCCCCTCTTTCTCCATAGTTTTCCTTATGGAGGTAGGCCCACTTATGAGGACCGTCTCCTTAAATCCTACGGTTGCCCCGACCCACCTTCAGCCTCTCGTAATTATACTAACGTTTGGAGTTAGTAAAGAGTTTTATGTTTCATTTATGAATGGTCTGTTGAGCTATTATGTGTGTTATGATTGGGAGTTAAGTATGTTTCATAATTAGGGAGGGTGATTGTTTTATTTTTGTCAGGGGATTTTCAATGTAGGTTTTCATTTAAAATTGTTTATATACGGTAATCTTGATGTTACTATATGTTCAGTATGGTAGTGTGTATTTCGTTGGGAAACCTGCTAGGTGAGGGCTCCGACGGGATTAGGGTATGGGACCTGTCCCACGGCTTCGACGCCCACTTAGGGTGTACATAGATTCTACACGATTCGTCAATCTTTAGTATGGGATGAAGTTTGTCACGATGACCTGTAGTCCATTATTTGTGTTTCCGTGGTGTTCCAACGACCCACATTCGCATTCTGGTGTAATGGGGAAATTTTGATTTGTTTATGGGAAGGAGTATGTATGTAGTGTTGTTGTTGTTGGGTGTATTTTGAGATGAATGTGTGTGTCAATGAGTTTAATGAATTTTTATCAATAGTTATTTGTGGGTGGTTTCAAATTTAGTTCAATTTTGATTTTATACCCTATTCAATTTTAACTATATATATATTACGTACGATCTATTTATTCGTTTTTATTGGCAAACCAAATATACGATAAGTATTACTCAGAGATACCAACCATTTTAGGTCTACGGCATCCGTGGTATGGGACATTGATGTTCGTGTGAACTACTCTGGCGTGCATTACCCAATTTTCTTATATTAGTATGGGATAGGCCATACCATCTGTCTTTAATTTTTTTATGCGGTACCTTTGAGGTCTACGGCCCGTATATTGACGCAGAAACCATTTTATTTTTGTGGATTGGTAATATTTATTATTGGGTTTCGTGTTTGATTGATTGTATGTCTGGTCTTGATTGGTTTTATGCGAGGTTTCAGTCAGTTCTTTTTTTTTTTGAAAGGTATTTTGTAACGTAATTATTTGGATTTTTCGTTCTCTGTCCGGGATGGTATTTTTTTTGGTTTCGACAGCTACTTTGAGTTATTATTCCTTTTTATTTGTTAGTACCTAATTCTTTTGATGAAGGTTATTAGTATATTTTGCCCCTTTACTCCTTCTATGTATCTAGTTAGGCAGGAGACACCCGTGGCCGCCTGAGTTACACGGAGGATTTCGAAAGATGGGTTGAACTATACTTCTGCCTAAGGCGATTTCCAGTACCTGCCTGCTTTTGTTGAAAGGAGCCGGGTCAACCCTTTGTCCTAGCTACAGACACGACTCGCTATTGTTCGGCAGCGCCTGGTATGGTCTGTCGACTAAGTTCTTTTCTTGTAGTGACAGTGATTTCTTTTCAGTTTATTGATATAGTTGTTTACTTTTCATACAAACTTCTGTTTTACGGTTTTGTGAAATCATGTTTTAATATACCATCCCATTCTAATATGTTTTATCTGAGGTAATGTGTATTATATTCCCGTACCTCTCATGTATTTGGAGAGTATTTTTGGTGGCGATTGCTAGTCTTCAAGTACCTGAGAAGTGGCCGGTGTATCCTTTAGACCCTGTTCACGGCTCGTTTCTCTTCTGTCATTTGGTCTGACGACCCTGTCTATTCATACCTTTACTTTCCAGCTGGCAAAAGGGAATCCACTTTCACTCTTAAACAGACTACGTAACCCCAAATATTTCCCCGACGCAAGCCCTATTTTGTATACAGGGTGCTCCCCTTTATGATATTTTTTTAATGTGATCATGATTTAACATTTTTCTTTCTTTTATTATTAGAAAATTGGCTGATTTCCAGAAGGTCGCCATTAAGAAGCCTTCGCTTTCTCCACGTCATCTGGCAGTGTCTAGCTCAAGATTGACCGTTTTATTATTATTATTATTATTATTATTATTATTATTATTATTATCTTTTTGGTAAATCCATTTTTTTATATGTGTGACGTATTGACGTGCAGTAGAAGAAGGATCCGCCTTCATTTCACGCCTGTACTGATCCTTTATATAATTTGAATTTTTGTTGTTTCAATTTCATTTTAAAGTCTTTTTTTTCTTCCGTACCAAATAAGGAAAAATTTTCCTCATCAGTGAACATCTTCGTGAAAACGTGTGTATGATTATGTGTGTGTATGAGAAAAGAGACTTGCGTTTCGTCAAGCCTTTTATGGAAATTATGACGTTCAAAGAACTTTTAATTAAGCTGCGTCTTATGAATAAGAGAAATGTGAGAACATTGTATTATGTCTATATTTTTCATGTGTGTATCTTGTGTACATGATGTAATTTTCTTTCCTTCGCCCTGTTCAAATGTATCTAATCTAAGAATGTTATTTTATATAATATTGTTGAGTAAAGGAAAAAAATTATTTTATGCCTTTGTTATATAAAAGAACATTTTTTTGGGAGAAAGCGGTGGAACTTGAACCACTTTTCATGAATCTATAGTTATTATTATTATTATTGTCATGTGTTGTGACATCTCTATATTACGCCTCGAGTGTTTAAAAGTGCGCAGATTATCTGTATGCATCACTCTGTCTAACGTTGTGCAACCCCTAGCCACATACTACCTAGTTCTCTCGTATTGGCTAGCGTTGTTGCTTACCTTGCATTTTGTTGTGCAATTTGTTCTGCTATTGGCTCTGCCAATATTTGACGCGAGTTTGGTGACACTCCCAAACTACGCATTTTATATTTCTGAGAGGCTTCTCTCTCCTCTCTGGGGGACAGAAGCTTATTCAGTCTTGGACGTGCCGAGATGTAGGGCAAACGTGTGTATTCGGGCAGAGGCCCACCCTCATGGCGCAGCGGAGTGTGAGTACGGCTCAATGTATTTCTATCTAACGCAATGTAATTGTTTTTCTTCAACGTTCCTTCTTTTGCTTAATTCTCATTCCTTTTCAAGATGTTACTGTTAGTATTTTAATCCATGAACCAGATCTCCGGGACCTTGCGTAATGTTATACGGCGGAGTCCTATTTTTAATGCTTTTGTTATGTACCCTCCTCATAGTTTTACTATTTTGGTTAATACCTGTAAGATTCGAACGTTTCTGCGTCTTGGCTTATATATGTTTCCTGTCGGGCCTTGGTGCTCGTTGTTTACGTCGGTGTCTCTTTTGTACCACAAACGTTTCGTTTGATTGGTTGCAATTGGACCTTTGTTTGCGGACAGTATATGTGAGGTAACGGGACTTATGTCCAACGTCTCCCACTAATACGTGTCCCTTTTGTTTATAGAATATATGTGACGGTGGTTAACTGGGATTTCTCCTGCTCCGATGTCATATTATTCTTTTTTATATGTCGCGTTGGTGCGGCATTATGTTGGAGTATAAGCCTATTTTTTATGGCGTGCTTTCGATTCTTACCGGTCTCTTTTCGTCCCAAATCAATTGTAATGTAATGTATCTCTGTATATTTCATTTTCCTTTTGTTTTGTTTTTCTCTTTTGATTTTCGCCGTATTACATAACTTAATAATAATCCCCCTTGTCTTCTCCTTCCTCCTATATCCGTGAGATCTCTCTCTCCTTTGTTTTACTCCCCCTCACTCCTCACCCTTCCCTCCGGTATATTTACATAACATCATGAAAAGCTTCGCGTCTCGTTAATGTTCGATTTTTGAATTTTTGCAAGTTTGGCGTTTCCCTCTGGCTTTTGTAAGTTTCATTTTATTTTATTCTAGGTTCGTATCTTTTCGTTAGATTCATGTTGTTGAGCTGTACTCAGGTTCTGTCGTGCTTTTTAGTTTTTTAAGTTTTTGAATTCTTTATTCTTGGTATTGAGTTTTTTTTTATATTATCGATTTTATCTTAGCTTACCTTTTTTCTTTGTTTTAAGTAACTTGTTTATTTCGTGTACACGCTCTTTCTTTTATCTTTAATACATTTTTATATTTTAAGTAATATAGCTCCCTTGTCTTTTCATTTCTTATATTTAAGTCCCCCCTTTATTCCTTATCTCTATTTCGTCAATCTTGTCTTTGTGATGTAACAAAGGTACGATTAACATGCCTCTGGGTTTTCTTTAATTAATTTTATGGGATTCTCTTTTTTGCACTTTTGATTATTGCATTAAGCAATTATTTGTTTCCATTCGGTTTTTTGGAAATCATATTTTGCTCGCTCCGAAACCCTTGGGCCCAGCACCGGGTCGAGCAAGACGTCTTTTCCTCCGTCCATTTGCGACCTTGTTGATTTTATCTTCCACTGCTACTCTGACGCGCATTATTATTATTACCTAGATCCTGTAGTGGCGCAAGCTCCTACCCAGCGTGAAATGCGTATGTTTGACAGATATGTTAGATTTCAGCACCATAATGACCACTTTTAACCGATATCAGGGGGGATTGTCTCGTTCCAACCGATCCCTCTGCACCAGGTCTCCTGAAAAAGTAGCTTCCCAAGTATTGTTATTGGTGAGTAGAGACCGAGTGGATCGTACAATCTGGAGGTTATTTGAAGTAGGTTTCGCTTAGTAGCATGTTGCTCCGATAGAGTTTTCAAGATATAATTTGACGAAGTAGAAAGTAAATCATTCTTGGTATTCCAATCAATTCCCAGGACCTGTGCATTTATCTGTTGTGTTAAACCTTGTGTTTTCCAAGTTTCTTGAAGTGAAGCCGAGTTGGTGACCCACTTCGACATGGGAAGCTTGATGATTCCCATGAGTGCTGTAAGTTCTGTGTATATTGTGAAGAGCACTGATTCTTACGTGAGTGAAGTAACGAAGTCATCCATTTGCGTGCATTTATCCACAAGCACGGCTGCAAAAGGAAATGAGTGTATGTGTGTTGTAGCTAATTCTTTAAGGGTTGCAGATAACAGAAATGGGCTGCATGAAAGGCCAAATGGTAATCTGGTAAACCGGTATGTGAGAACGTCGTTCGTAGTTTCATACTGGCCATCGTCGGTTGATACCACACGGAACCATAAGAACCTGGTTAAATCTCTGTCAACCGGGTCCAAATACAGTTGTATAAATGCCTACCTGACATCACCGAGGATGGCATGTTTTATAATCTGAATCTAAGTAGTACAGTCATCATTTCTAGTACGATATTAGGTCCAGTTTGTAGAATATCATTATGTGATGGGGATCCGGGGGTGTGAGATGATGCGTCAAACACAATTCGCCATTTTTCAAGTCCTTGTTTTTCCTTCTTGACGGCGTGGTGAGGCAGATAAAAGGATGAAAATTGTTGAGTATTTGCGTCGACAACTTCTACCTGTCCTTGGATGATATAGTTTAGCATCTGTTGGTGGTACATGACTTTATACTCATATTTTTTCTCAAATGCTCGAGTTAGAGTCTGCAAGCGCCTTTCAGCATTGGCGCGATTGTTATTCAGGGGTGAATGATCTTTCTTTGGTAGTGAAACTGCTCTTCTGCCGTGTTCAATATTAAATGAGTCGTGAAACTGTTGGAGGATTTTGGAGTTTTTAGTACTGAGGGACTGCAACTTTCATTCAGTGTCTCGTAGACCCATGCTTTCGAGATCCCAAAACCGGCGGACTTGGTTATCGTGTATGGGATATTCTTCTGTAAGCTCTATTTTGTGTACGTTGACATTGTTGATAGTGATTCCTGATCGGCTTCCGCTGAGTATCCATCCTAAGATCGAGGGGAGTAGAACAAGTGAAGGGGATATGCGTATGGGTGGAGTATCCTTCATCAACTTCCAGTAGTGGTCAGCACAAGGGGCGTATATAAGGGGGGTGCTGAGGGGGCTCCAGCCTCCAGAAAAAGCCAACTTGGGTACAAAATACAATGTATTTCACAGTACTTTTAAGAAATGCTTATCAATTTGTAAAATTTGCTGAATAAATTAACAAGTAATCCATTTAGATACTTGCCATTCATACTCCACAGGCTATAAGAGAACATTCATTAAGTACTCACAATTTTCCAGGATAGTCAGCCCCCCTCGAAAAAAATTGTATATACGCCCCTGGTCAGCACCTTGTAGTATTTTTATCGGCGGGTTCGCTGAATCATCTCTCGGATCTGCCAACGGCACCTTACGTGTACACGCTAATGAAGAAAAGTCCTGTGGTGTTATAGGATGCGCGGAGTACGTAGTATTGCTCTCGAGTGCTTGGATTACTGTGGTTGACTTGTTGCAAAGTCCCTGCATCTTGAAACGTGCCAATCGACGTTTCCCTGGAGTTGCTTCACTAGATTCAAAAGCAGTGATGGTAACGCTTCGCTTAGCTACGATTTCCAGATTGAGCGAATAGACGAGCGGTGCGCAGATAAAGCTCGATTGACTGCCTGCGTCTAAGATGCAACGTGTCGCCTTGCTCAGTCCTGTCGGTACGATAATCCGCACCCTAGCTACCTGTAGGTGCGTGAAATCCTGCAATTGAGTGTCAATTTGGTGGACTGTTGTCATTGTTGAGTCATGAACAGAACTTGCACATATCGAGTGATGATGTGATCCTTTGCACTTTGATATGTGACCTTCCCACGTTTTGTGCAGCTCCTAACTGAATGGCCGCGGTTGAGACAAAGGAAACATCTTGATGACTGCTTCAGTTTCTCAATCCTGGCCTGCATGTCAGTAAAATGCTTGCATTCTTGAGCCCAGTGCCCTCTTTTCTCACAGAATACGCAGAATTGTGAAGGTATATTATTGATTATCCTTGTAGTCCGTTTTGACTTCGTGTTTATGTGTAACGTTGCAGCCCTAGCATGAAATTAAGTGGTTGAGTAAAATCTCCCCTAATTTTTTGAGTGATCATCGTGCCGTCTACTTCCTCGTTTATAACACCTATCAGCTTCAATATGTCTCCTTCTGCAATATTTTGCCATCTAACGTGAACGATCCATCTCTGGCAGATATCCGGCGGAAAAGCTCGTGGAATTTTGGGGGCTAAAATTCTCCCGTAAGCATTGATATCTTCCCCTAATGACCGAAGTGCTTGAATACGCCTATTACATTAAATAAACGTGCTGTTCAGTGTTTCGGGTGTGGCAAACTGAATTGGTTGTATTGTTTCCAAAAAATCCAAGTGCGCTTGAATAATTCTATTTCGATCTCCATAGCGATGGTGGAGCATTCTCTTGGTGTCTTCGTAAGTGGCCGATGTGACGGCGATACCATCGACTAGTAGCTTTGGTTCTCCGTCTAGATAGCCGCGTAAGAATACGTGTTTGTTGATCGTGGACAACGATGGGTTATCGTCAACAGAAGATCTGAACTGCTCCCAGAAGCGTTGCCAAATTTCATCGTCTCCTGAAAACATTTCCAACTTTACTGTAGGCAATTTTACCGAGTGACTGACTGAATGTAGTGTGTAGAGCCTGATGTGAAGATGGAGGTGGATTTATGGTGAGATCTGCCATGCCTGAAGAAATCTTCTTTTCAATGTGCTTAGTGGCATGTAGGATGGCTATCTTTGCTTTGTCAAAGTAATCGTCGCAAGATTTAATATCTTCGCAGTATTCCGTGTCATTGAGGAGTGTTGAAGTAATCTTTTCTTTTATATTTTTAGATAACTTCTATTAGATTCTATTAGATTGTATTGTTCGCTTGAATAAATAAAACAGACATAACTTACACTTATTTTTCACGTAATGACTTTACCGCAGTGTAGATTTTATTTTTTATTTTTAAAACAAAAGAGCAGCGGGTTGCCAACTTCCATAGATAACAAAATGACATTTTTAGCCAACCTCAACATACCCCCTGTAAAAAGGAGATTTTGATAAATATACACATTTGGCACAAAATAATGGTAAATAAAGTCAATAAAGTAATATACAAAGTAGCAGTCTTGATGTTTCTTGCTTTACATGACAAGCTGATCTCGGAATTGTTGATATTTCACCCTGTTGAGGGCCTTGGTAAAAATATCTGCTTGTTGATTTTCTGTGTAGATGTGCATTATCTTGAACCATCCTTTGCTCAACTCGGCACTGACAAAATGATATTTTATGTCAATGTGATTGCTGTTTAGAGTGAGCTGCCCAGACTTGATCATATTAATGGCACTCATATTGTCCATGAACACAGTCACTGTTGGCTTTCTGTTGAGCAGTTCATTAACAAATGTGGTGATGTGCTTCAGCTGTGCTACACATTTTGCTGCAGCCACATACTCAGCTTCAGCCGATGATAGTGCCACTGTAGTCTGTTTCTTGGAGCACCAGGCGATAGGTCCATTTGCATATTTTATTACAAATCCTGTTTTGCTCTTTCTATCTTGATTTCCTCCCAGGTCAGAGTCGGAGAATGCTTTAATTTTCAGTAGATCTGCTTCTTTTGCAACATACTTAATCCCTTTTGTGGCAGTGCCTTTTAAGTATCTTATTGTTCTTTTTACATTTATGACATCTTCTTGAGAAGGATTAGTGGTATGCCTACTTGCATGATTGACAGCAAAACTGATGTCAGGTCTAGTCTTGGTAGACAGATACAGTAAGCTGCCAACGGACTCTCTATAAGCAAATTCTTCTTTTAAAGCAGATGTTGTCTTTTTCTTCACTATTGGTGTTGACTTGGGTTTGGATTTTCCTAGCTTGAAGCGATCTATTATCTGTTCAGAGTAGTTCTTCTGAGACAGTGAGATTCCATCTTGCTGAATCTCTATGTTCATGCCTAAATATTGTTTTGGTCGGTCACACACAACAGTTTCAAAAGTTTCCTTCAGTCGTTTCAGCAGTTTTTCCACTTCTTCTTCTGTTTGGCCCATAATCAATCCGTCGTCCATATGAAGGGCAATGAATAGGGTCTTCTTCTTGTTAGTAAACACACATCTGTCAGATTTTGTTTGTTCTAGATGTTCAGTCTTTAGGAAATCACTTAGTTTTCTGTACCACTGACGGGGCGCTTCTCTCAGTCCATAAAGTGCTTTGTTGAGTGCACACACCATGCCCGGTTGATTAAAGCCCTGTGGTGGTCTCATGAATATTTCTTCTTTGAGATCTCCATACAGGAAAGCTGACTTTATGTCAAATGTCTTGATCACATATTTTCTTATAGCTGCTATGCCGAGTAGAACTCTGAGGGACTGAATTCTCACAACTTATGAATATGTGTCACTAAAGTCTAAAGAATTCTTTTTTGCTGACATCCCGTAGCTACAACTCTAGCACGATATCTTCCATCTTCTTTTAGTTTAAATACCCATCGGCTAGTTATTATTTTGTTGCCTTTGGCATATTTTTCTGAAACCATTGTCCATGTATTATTCTTTTTAAGACATTCTTTCTCTTCTTGGATGGCTTTTTCCCACTGTTTCTTTTCAGCGCTTTCCATGGAATCTTCATACGTTAGTAGAGCTTCATTTTCTTCATCTTCAGAGCCAATATAACAATCCTTGTGCCAGGCAGGCTTTTTTCACTCTCTTCTTGGTCTTCCTTGTTCTTCTTCAACTCTTTCGTTTTCGTGACGTACATTTTCTGTTTGGTTTTGTTAATTTTCTTGGTGTGATTGTTGATCTTCTTGTTCTTCATCCCCATCATCTTCTTCTTCTCTACTAGAATCTTCACTTTCTTCTGATTCGTTGTCTTCTTGTTCTTGATTATTTATTTCATCTTCCTTTTCATCCTCATCAAAATCTTCCACAGTGACAACTGATGCTGGGGCTATTCTCTTCTCAGGCTCATAGACAGGTATTATGTCATGGGAAGTGTAGATCTTCTTGGTTGTATTGTTGAATATCTTGTAACCATTTGTTGTATATCCCACAAATATTCCTTTGTTGCTTCTACTGTTTAGTTTCTTGTTCTTTCGTACTACTTTTGAGTACACTTCTTGCCCGATGATGAATAATCTTGACAAAACTGGTTTCTTGCCATACCATAGTTCTGCTGGTATCTTCTCACAGGTGGAGGATGGACTCCTGTTGAGGAGATATGCTGCTGATTGGACGGCATGCCCCCACATTCATTTTCTAGTTGGGCATCAAGTAGAATAGCTCTGAGTTTATTAAGAAGGGTCCTGTTCATGCGCTCCGCTTTCCCGTTCAGTTCTGGAGTATGAGGAACAGTGTTATCCAGCACTGTTCCATTTTTCTTGTACCAATGTTTGAAGAAATCACTGTTGTACTCGCCACCATTGTCAATCCTCTGTTTGTGCACTTTCATGTTGAATTTAGCTTGAGCTGTAGTGATGTATTCCTGTAGATATTCTTCAGCTTCATCCTTTGTCTCTAGAAAGTACACTTCCAGAAAATGGGTGTCATAAAATAATTTTTGCCATTGTATGTTGGTGGATCAAGCTTTCCACATACATCACTATGTATTATCTCCAATGGGCGTGTCGCTCTAGCTCTCACAGTATTGAAAGGAACTCTTACTTGTTTAGCTTCTGTTCACACATCACATTTGATTTCTTCACATTTTGACAGGCTGCTTGGTAGTCCTTGGCTGAGTTCTGGCAGTTTCCTCAGATACCTTGTACTGATATGGCCCATCTTCCGATGCCACATCATGGCGGTATTTGTTTCTTCTTTCTTTTTCACGTGAGCTTCCAAGTTGTTTTTCATGTCTATCACGAACAGACCTACTTCATTTCTACTGCCTGTCATTAAGACATTTTCATTCTTGTCAAATATTTTAACTTGGTTGCCTTTAAACAGAACTGTCCCACCTTCATTTGTGACACAGTTCACTGACAGTAGATTTCTACTCAGCTCAGGCACATATGAGACATTCTGAAATATGATATCTTTGGTTTCAATGTCTCCTTCAAGTTCAGTGACCATAGTCCCGCCTTTCTTTATATTTATATTTTATATTTTGAGGCTCAGTTTTTCTCCTGTTGGTGAGCAGCGAATCTTGTTTGGTCATATGGCTCGTGCATCCACAATCCACAACAAACTCTTCAAGAAACTCTTCTCCAGATTTTTCTTGTGTTGTATGGCATTGTTTTTGAACCACGTATAGCTCCTGTTCTCTATTTTGAACCCGTTTTCTGCGCATCCTCTCTCTGTGGCAATTCCAATCTGGATGATTGTCTAACCCACAATACTTGCAGGGTTCAAATGTTTTATCTGCATAGCAGTCAGAGGTTTCGTGTCCACCTTTATTACAATTTTTACACTGTAGATCACTTTTTCCTGAAGCTTGGTGCTGTTGCTTCTGTTTTGGCCTTCCCTGGTCTTGCCTGTTAGGAGGGCAGTTGTTAGCTTTATGTCCAATCTTATTGCACTTGTAGCATTTCACTTGACTTGGATTGTTGGATTTCTTTTCAGTCTTGATAGCTACTTTGATTTCTACAGTTGTATTTGATTCTTCTTGTATCATAAGTCTTGAAATGAGATTTTCCAGGGTTCTCTCAGCAGCGGGTGTGGCCTCCCACACTGTATTAAAATATCTGTATTGGCCTGGCAGAGTGGTAATTATTTTGGTGATTTCCATCCGTTCACTAATGTCTTCTTTTAGACTCCTGAGTCTTGCCACTAGATTTCTTACTTCAGATATATTTTGCATGAGGGTTTTGTTGTTATCATACCTGTATCCGCTGAAAGATGACAATAGCTGATACTTCTGTTGTTCGGTGTCTCTCTTGTATATTTTTGTTAGGAGATCGAACATCAATTTTGATGTTTAACAAGTTAGCACTAGAGGTTTCAAAGAGTAATCTATTGTCTTGAGAATGTAGTACCTAACTTTGGCATCCTTGGCCTCCCAATGTTCCAACTCCTTTGCCTTATCCGTATCTGGTTTTGTAGCAGTTCCTTTCAGGAAAGGTAGGAGATACCAGGATTGGAGCAGCGTTGTTAAATCTAGCTCCCATAAAATATAGTTTTCTGCATTTTTAGTATGGTAAAACCTTTAAGCTCACCCACATTATCTTCTTCAGTCATCGTTTCCTGTGACGCTGGTCTTGCTAACTCTTATTTCTTGATTTTCACGATCCTTTTAGCTCAATGAGCGTGTCTGAAGCCCATGACCTGTTGAAGTAATCTTTCCTTTTATATTTTTAGATAACTTCTATTAGATTGTATTGTTCGATTGAATAAATAAAACAGACATAACATACACTTATTTTTCACGTAATGACTTTACCGCAGTGTAGATTTTATTTTTTATTTTTAAAACAAAAGAGCAGCGGGTTGCCAACTTCCATAGATAACAAAATGACATTTTTAGCCAACCTCAACAAGGAGTTCGTGTAGTTAGTTATCTAAATCAATGAATAATGTTAAACTTTCCTCCTAGCACCCGCGATGGTGCTCGTATTGTATGATATCAGTGTTTTCATTAAAAACGTTTACAGCATTTATGAATCGTGTGACGTTTGCCCTCTCTCGTGTGCGTTTCCTCTTAATATTGTTAAGTTTCAGAGCTATTTCTTCTGAACTCGTCATGATCAAGTATTACTAAATGCCTTCAGTATCCGTGTAGTGTAATGCGTGTTCAGTATTCCTATTAGGTACCGGTACGGTATATGTTAACAGATGGCGCTATTGTAACTTACACGTGCGTGCGTTATTATATTGATGCTGTACTGTATGTGTAGCATATAACTAGTGTTCAGTGTTTATATCGTGCGTAACAAATTGTACCGTACGCTATTCTCCTCCAAAATATAGTGAGTAACCGTATAGCTTATTGCAACTTATCTGTACTGAGCAGCGTCTCTTGAATCTTCTTCCGTTTATTTAAGGGGACATAAATGTTCCTTCCCGTGCTTTCAGCACCAAATGCGGGGGTTACAGCGGTTATATTTGGGGGAATATGAATAGCGATTACTTTTAGTGGACTAATAATACTACACATTCAAATAGCGGCATGCCATCTTAGATCCTTTATTACAATGCAAGGAACACCAAGCTACAAGACATTGCACTTACACCACCACGGCCATTATGGAACATACATATAGTGCCGTCAGGGAATACTAGTTTCCCACAGTGAGCAAATGAGAACAGGATACCGCCATAATAACGACGTTAGAAGAAACGGTTACAACAATAGAGATACCAGGAATAACAGGGAAGGATATCGCCGGTATAAGAACTGGAATGACGATAACTTTGCCCGGCAACAACAACAACGGTCACAGCAGCAACAACAAAACAGGGATTGGCGTGACAATTATAATGTCCAAAGATATTATCAGGACCGAGAAAGGGAGAGCCAAGAATATCTCAGGAGTTTAGGAAGAAAGGAGGAGAGAAACTCCCAGGACAGAGAACAGGAGAACATTGATGATGATGATGATGATAATTGTTGTTTTAAGGGGCAAGGTCAGGAACAAGACCATGGCGGGGTACAAAAAAACTCCGATTGGACAACGCAAGTAGGAGAGAACGATCATTTCACAACAATCCGACATGAAATCGCCATAAATGAACTATACCAGGTGACGGATGAAGACCTAATGTATGAAAGAGAGGAGCCCGAATTAGGAAGAGTAGCGACACTACCTATTATACAAATAGTAACTGAAGGAGAGAGTTTAAGAACGCTGTTAGACACAGGCGCTAATGCTTCTATACTGTCAGAAGATAGCTATAACCGATTGAAAAATTGAAAATCTATAACAGCTATGCCAGTATCATCCTTTAAAGTACGTGGAGTATTTAATAACAAAACGATGAAGTGTAAATTGCAAGTATTAATAGAGTTCACTATAAATGGTCATGTATACGAACAGATATTCATTGTTCTAAACAAGATAAGCTTTGATGCAATTCTAGGAATTGATTTCATAACGAAAACAAGAGCAGTTATTGACCTCAGGAATGGTATAATTAAATTTAATATCGAGACGGAAGACTCAGGAAAACAGAAAATTGAGTACCTCTTCGAAAATGAAACAACAGAGGAAAATCTGGAAAGAATAATTATGGAGATAGAATCCGAGAAACCAGGTCATTATGGACTCAAGTTAATAACTTTGAAGATTATCAAGAGAAATTAGTAAATTTAATCCTAGACTTTGCAGATATTTTCGATGACAAGCCAGGATTAATAAAAGGTTACAAGTACCAGATTAAGCCGATCGATAATACTCTATTTCAGAAAAGCTATACCCAATACCAGAGAAATACCAAGCAGAGGTGACAGAATTAATAAAAGAAATGGAAATGGATGGCATAATAAGGAAGCAAGCCACACCTTATTTAAACACGATCACTGTGGTGAAGAAAGCAGATGGAAGCTTGAGGGTTTGCCTGGATGCCAGGGGCATCAACAGTTTACTGTTAAAGGAATTCGACAGACCACCCAAGATCAGAGAGTTACTTCGGAAGTTCAAAGAGAAAACATGTTTCTCAGTAATCGGTTTAACGGCATCGTTCTATCAAATCGAACTTACTGAATACAGTAAATGTTATACAGGTTTCCTATTTAATCAAACCAGTTATATTTACGAAAGAGTCCCATTTGGTTTGGTAAATTCAAGTCCAGCGTTAATACGAGCTCTAGACAGTAAGCTAACAGACGAAGTGAAAGCAAACGTCATATGTTATGTGGATGACTTAAGGCGACACTCCGGAGATAAAAGTCGATATTTTGTTCATTTTGGTGATTTCTTTTATGACTGAAATTGAAAGGATTGGGTTTCTTCTTTCTTGTCACAAAGTTATTCCGTTGAATTCAAACAATTTATCACCTTAATAATGCTTTGTTTGTCAGTCTGCACACAGCAGAAATGGGCGTGGCATCTGCTGAACTGCTTGTTAGATTATTTAAGATGTCATTGTCATGTTTTAATTCAATCAAATCAATAAAATATACCTGTTCTTTGCAATTACGCATCCCAGGGATGGGCCAAAAGCCCCCCCCCCCCTTTTCCCGCATATATTTCTACAGAATTGAGCTATAAGATCTACCATGTTTCTGAATGAAGCCTGCAAAGGACTAATATTTCAGTATTTGACTCTACTGTCATTGAGCAACATTGTATGCTTGTATTGATATTCCTGATGTCACTACAATAATGCCGACAACTATAAGTTTTGTTATTCTTGTATGTTTCTTCTTTCTTGCGAGTTCTGTGGCGGTAGCCTGTCTGTTTACTTTTGTGAAGTTCGTGCGCAAGTAACGTCTTGTAGTTGTGCATCAAGATACTAGACAAGCTTCCAGAATTATCAATATTCGTACAGAAGTTGCTAAGAAACAAAAGGAAGGAAAAACATACGATTCTGGTGACTTATAGGTAATGGATCAGGAAGATAACGTCACTTGAACTTTGCTTTAATTTTCCCGCCAATTGAAATTTTACATTTAAATCCCATTTTTCTCCCATAATATTCCGCCAAATGTAACAAAATTTGTATGGTATATGTATCACAGCTATATTAGGAAACCTGCGTATGGAATTCTTGATTGCAGAATTCCTCCCAGTAGTAGGGATTTAAAAGTTCAAACTTTTTGAACAAAAGAATTACACAAATTTAGTACTATAATATCTCATTATATAAATTATTTACAGAAAAATCGATACGTAGTGTTATTTAAAGAAGTATTATCTACCTAATTCCAAATTTCCATTAACATGTCATTTGAAATCTATGAAAAAAATGGAATTAAAAATTGCAAAAAAGAAATATCAAAAAAAATATTTTGGAAAAACTATTAATTGTATAGGAAACAAATGTTTGTGATATCTCTACTTTTGTTTGTGTGACATTCCCACAAAGTTTCGTGAAAATCCATGCATTAGGTAGGAAGATAACGCCACTTGAACTTTGCTTTAATTTTCCCGCCAATTGAAATTTTACATTTAAATACCATTTTTCTCCCATAATATTCTGCCAAATGTAACAAAATTTGTATGGTATATGTATCACACTATATTAGGAAACCTGCGTATGGAATTCTTGATTGCAGAATTCTTCCCAGTAGTAGGGATTTAAAGGTCCAAAATTTTTGAACAAAAAAATTACACAAAGTTAGTACTATAATATCTCATTATATAACTTATTTACAGAAAAATCGATACGTAGTGTTTTTTAAAGAAGTATTATCTACTTAATTCCCAATTTCCATTAGCGTGTCATTTGAAATTTATGAAAAAAATGGAATTAAAAACTCCAAAAAAATAAAATTAAAAAATATATTTCGGAAAAACTATTAATTGTATATGAAACAAATGTTTGTGATATCTCTACTTTTGTTTGGGTGACATTCCCACAAAGTTTCGTGAAAATCCAAGCATTAGGTAGGAAGATAACGGCATTTGAACTTTGCTTTAATTTTCCCGCCAATTGTAATTTTACATTTAAATCCCATTTTTCTCCCATAACATTCTGCCGAATGTAACAAAATTTGTATGGTATATGTATCACATCTATATTAGGAAACCTGCGTATGGAATTCTTGATTGCAGAATTCTTCCCAGTAGTAGGGATTTAAAGGTCCAAAATTTTTGAACAAAAAAATTACACAAATTTAGTACTATAATATCTCATTATATAAATTATTTACAGAAAAATCGATACGTAGTGTTTTTTAAAAGAAGTATTATCTACTTAATTCCCAATTTCCATTAGCGTGTCATTTGAAATTTATGAAAAAAATGGAATTAAAAAATTCCAAAAAAATAAAATTAAAAAAATATTTTGGATACATTATTAATTGTATATGAAACAAATGTTTGTGATATCTCTACTTTTGTTTGGGTGACATTCCCACAAAGTTTCGTGAAAATCCATGCATTAGGTAAAAAGATGTGTTTATCTCAGGAGTGTCGCCTTAATCATTTCATCAGAGACACCAGAGTGACATCTACTGCATTTCAAGAAGTTATTTGAGAACCTGAGAGAGGTTAACATTAAGGTCAACTTTAACAAGTGTCACTTCTTTCAGCAACAGATAAACTTCCTAGGGCATACGATAGATCAATTTGGCTAGCACCCTAACGAAGACAAGATCGAAGCAATATTGAGATTCCCAAAATCAAAGAAGATCAGAGATGTGAGAGGTTTTGCGGGGCTATGCCAATTTTTTAGCAGTCATTGTCCTCGTTATTCTGAAATTATGGCACCCCTCCATGATTTATTACAGAATAATAATAGGTGGAAATGGGATCAAGCCGCCGAGGATGCGTTTATTAAAGCGAAGGAAATGCTGAAAAACAACATTAAGTTGGAATATCCCGACTTTGAGAGATCGTTTATTATAGAAACAGATGCTTCAAAGGTTGGAATAAGCGCAGTCTTGTACCAAAAAGACCAAGACGGAAAGAATCATTACATTTCTTTCAATATCGGTAGTAGAAAATTGAGACCTAATGAGATAAATTACTTCACAACGGAACTGGAAGTGTTGGCTGTAATTAATGCTCTCCACCAATGGAAGCAATCTTGCTTGGACACAAAATTATAATAAGAACAGATCACAAAGCCTTGGAATTTATGATGAAATTAGACTTATCTAGTGATAGGATGGCTAGATGGACTATGTTTTTGCAACAGTTTGATGCAACGATTGTGCATGTGCCTGGGAAAGACAATCTGTTAGCGGACATACTTAGAAATCCCACAGCTGAGAGCAATGTGAAAATCTACACAGCCGTGACGGATGATGAAGACCAGGCAACTTTGGAAAAAATATTCAGGATACCGCTGACTTAAAGAAGAAATGCTCGTTTGAGGAACATATATAGGTTTCTAACAGGACGATTGGATACTGATGATGAAAACTACCTGGAAACTAGGAAGAAAGCTACTTACTACGTAATAGTAGATAATATTGTACGCAAGTATGCAGATGCTAATCATACTAAGGTGAGGATTGTGGTTCCACCTAAGTTAATTGTGGCAGTTATTTGGTTCGTGCACAAGAGCATCGGACACGGAGGCGTAGACAAAACGTACAGTACTGCACAAGAAAAGTTCTATTGGTTTGACATGCGAGATGTTATCGCAGACGTAGTCAGGTCTTGTGAACTATGCCAGAAAAATAAGTATGCTTCGGAACTGTTGAAAGAGAAACCGAAAGCGATTATCCCTATTAAACCTTAGGAATTGTTTAGCCAGGATATTTTTGGACCTGCACCAAAAAGCATTAGAGGGAATCAATACTTGCTAGTCACGTTGTATGTATTCTCTAAATTAGTCATGACGAATCCAATGCAGAAAGCGACTACTAAGACTGTATTATACCACATAGAGGAAAACATCATTCCTAAGTTAGGAACAGCAGAGAGAATCCTGACAGACCATGGAACACAGTACACGTCTACAGAATTTCAGGAAGCTATGGACAGGCTGGATATTAGGCTTGTATTCAGTTCTATCCGTAGTCCAGAGACAAATCCTATTGAACGCGTTATGTTGGAGGCTTCCATGTACATACGCCTATATAGCTCAGAAAACCATGCAAATTGGGTGAAGGTAGTACCACTGTTGGAATTCCGTATCAACAACACGCGTCATGAAAGTACAAATGAGATTCCAGTGATATTTTGTTGAAAAACCAGTCAGACCGTGGGATGGAATCTTCAATATTACGGAAGATGTCGAACCATCGTTGGAACAAAGGATAGAGTCAGCCAGAGACCATCTTAATACGCACGCCGAGAAGAGGTTAAAAAGAGTCCGGGGGAAAAGGTTTAGTTTACCGTTAAGAGTTGGAGAATTAGTACTCATAAGAATCCCAGTAAAGGCGGATGTTTTGAGGAAGGTCAATATAAAATTTTCTACACTGTATCGTGGTCCGTTCAAAGTTGGAAAAGTCTACAATAATAACTGTTATCAGATCGTAAGGATCGAAGATAATCGAATTGTTGGAAAGTACAATCATTCTAAATCGAAGTGATTCTATACCAAAATTCACTAGATGGATAAAATTCGGTTCAATATATGAAATTGAAGCCTAAATTAACGAAAGTCGACAGTAAACTTTCATTAACGAGTCAAAAGGTGATCTGAACTCGATTTTTGTATCAAACAGGAAATACAAGAGGCGAGATTCGAACCATCTAGAGTGACAATTTTACGTATGACATTGAAATGAGGATATAAGTAATATTCAACACACACACACAAGTATTCTGTAGTGTGAGATAAGGTTGTTGGGGAGTTGCATAAGAATTTTGTAGTATTTATAAGAAGTAAAAATGAAAATGATTCCATGAATATTATTTTAACCAAGAGGGAATGAAAGATATTGAGCCAGGAAAACGACCAATCTATAAGTTCGCGAGCTAAGAACCGGTTATTGTCACCAAGGGCTTGACAACAAAGAGTGTGCACACGACACTATTATTGTGTGAGGGAGAAAGGAAATAGTGCCGCACGACACCCCTTTGGGAGAATAAAATCATGAGATTTGCATGACAACTCAATAGCCAATCAGAAATATTTTTTAATCTGAGAAATAAAATAAGACTATATTTTACTGTAAAATCGAAATTACAAGTCATTTGACCACACCAGTATAGAGAATGATATTGAAATTTTTCTATCGAAATAGAAATACAAATTTATAATTGCGAGAGGAGATATGAGTAAATAAGAGTAATCGAAGAAAGGGCGAGGCTAGTTTTACCGCCATGTTTGAACGCAGGAGACTAGTTTGCTCGGCGCGAGCAGAGTCATATTACTTCGACAGGTCGAGTCGAGACCAACTCTGCGAGACACTTCTACAAAAACAGCATAGTTACGCATCGACGGGAAGAAAGATACTTGACCGGTGGAGAGAGAGTGTTCACCGAGGACGTGAGAAGACATTGCCCGTGAAATAAAATACAGCAGATTGAGAACGCAAAGTTACAGTATATTATCTTTATTTAAATAAATATTACGAGAAGTTAACAATGCCGAGTCAAAGGGGAAATTGTTAATCTGAAGCTACATATACAGTAGTAATGGCTTACTAAATTACTATGGAGGGAGGTAAGTCTACATCATTTGTGTGGAGTCCAGAGGAGACCATTACTACAAGGAATTCGACGGATTTCCATTGCTATAATAACGGCAGACAATTGAAAGCACCTACATTGCTACTACTTGAGTTTCCGCTATTAACAACTTGGAAATCTCAGAGTATGACCATATTAGCTTCTAGAATAGTACACTTCTACAAGAGAGCTGTCGTACGAAGAGATATTTCGACAAAGCCATCTGGCTTAGAAGAGTACGAGATAGTGGGCTATCTGGCCGTGAAAAACCAAAAACAGGCGAACCTTTCCGATGGCCGAGACCGAGGTACCGTACAGTGGAGCATGCCGCCCAGATGTTTCGATCGCTCTATGCATGCGACAAGACCACTTGCTCCATGCAGGAATGTCAGCACGCGTCAAAAGGAATGCAGTCATCTCTATTCACGTAAACCAGCCCAGTTTTTCGCCAGACCATTGCAGCAAAAGGTAGATGCTAATTTGATACATATTCTGTAGTTAGCCATGTTTTGGGGGAATTTCAGTGATGACCAACATTATTTTGTAGATATTTTTATTAATAACTCATGTTATTATACTGTTAGTTTTTTGGAATTTTAGTAAATTTAAATGTAATTGTTTACACGTCAGCGTGTGTCGTTCTTGACGTCTGTGATTGTGATTTTGAATTAAAGGTTTAAATAATTAGATTTTGCACATACATTTTATTAAACTACTATTTTATAGAATTTCGTTTTAAAAAGTGGAATGCATTGATAGCGTCGATTATTTGTATAAACGTTTCGTCGAACATAGATGAAAGCATTGATACATGTATAAAATTTCTATAATATCTTAATTTGGAAAACGAATTTGCATAATATTTAGAAAATATTTTAAGAAAGTATGATTGAAAACATAATTCATTGGATGAGAAAACAAGACTTTATAACTGTATAAAGCAAGTTACAATCTGAGATTAAGGAAACTGGATCACATTAGTGACATATTTAGTTGAAGTGATACCATACAGAAAGAAATAGTTCATTGTTACTATTAACATAGTATAACGAAGGTCACGAACCATGAGAATTCGAATGAAAAGACAAGGTGTGATTATGTATCAACCGATTGTTGATGTAAGTTGAAATGTGAGTAAACATGAATTTAATTAAATTTAAACAGTACCAGAAAGGGAGAAAATGTTTGTAATTTTATTATAAAATGAAGACATGCTGACTGTACTCAAAGGGAGTTTATATTTTATTGTAACGTGGTCGAATATGATGTATAAAAGTAAGGAACGTGAAAAGGGAACTACAGGTTGTATTAAAAATCGCACAGACATTATAAGAAAGTAAACAAGACAAGTAATAAGTTGTGAAAAGCACGAAGGGCATGTATTATCGAAAGGAAAGTTTATTGTTGTGCATCATGAAAGACATTTAGCATTCAATGTGTTTTTATTTGGTAGGATCACTGAATCTTATGCATTTTGAGAATACATATAGATGGACATATTTATATTATTGCTATACCGTGCATTATCGTCGAAATGATATGAAAGAATATAATTGAAATGTAAGCGGAATTTCAACGCTATACCGAAGAAATGTTCACTAGTTTGAGAAAATAATGTTACCACAGCGAAGTTAAGTTCAGTACAGTATATTTATGAAGTTTTTGAAACAAGTACGTATGTTATGAAGTAAAGTATTACAGTGAAGATTATTCCACGAACCACGAGTCATTATTTGGTTATTATGGAGATAGTATAGCATTGTACAGTACTTCACCTTTTATCGAATGTATTAATGGATTTACGATATTATGAATCACAATTAACTTAACCGTTTGTTATACAAGGTTCAATTGGATTAGACAAAGATTCTAAGAAAGGTATACAATTGTTGTAAAATGAAAGTTATTTGAAAGGCATTACAGCGATAATGTAGTTGGCAGGAAGGTTAAGGAAGATCTTGTACATAGTTGAGAAGGATATCGTGCTGGACGCGATAATTAAAAGTGTAAATAAAAGGTACGTTCAAAAAGTAACGAGCTGGAGCCATAATAACAGAAACCAGTACCTGTATGTTAAAAGTATTGGCCCTGGCTGTTGAGGCACTTGTCCCACTGTGACACGAGGTGGTGCATGGCGGTCTCATAAAATTCCCTGGGCTGCGATATGAACCCGTTCCGCACGTACAGCAGGACGTCGACGTCCGAGGAGAATCGTTGGCCCCGCAGAGCCCTTTTCAGGGCACCAAACATGGCGTAATCACAGGGAGAGAGGTGTGGACTGTATGGAGGTTGGCCGAGAACCTCCCATTTGAATTTCTGCAGGAGTGCCGCGACTGTGTTGGCCGTATGAGGTCGTGCATTGTCGTGGAGCAGAATGACCCCACGGGTGAGATTGCCTGGTCATTTTGTTTTGATCGCTTGGCGAAGGGTGGTCAAGGTTTGCGAGTAACGCTGGGCATTCACTGTTGTCCCGTGCGGCATGATGTGTATCAGAAGGGGGCCGTCTTGTTCAAAGAAGAACGTCAGCATCACCTTTCCTGCACTCATGTGGATGGCCTTGCCTTTTTGGGTGGTGGTGACCCTGGATGCTTCCACTGGAGGCTTTGTCGTTAGGATTCTGGTTCGAAGTGATGATACCATGTCTCATCTGCAGCCACCACTCGTGCCAGGAACCCATTCCCTTCCCTCGCATAGCCTTGCAGATGACCAAGACAGTGGGCCATTCGACATCCTTCCTGGTGTGGTTGAAGACTGTGGGGCACCAATTGGCCACACACTTTGCGCAAGTGCAGTCGTTCCTTCATGATGGTGTGCACACTTCCGACCCTCAATCCGACCACGGCGGATATGGCATTCACTGTCACTCGGCGGTCCTGGGAAATGAGTGCATCAACCAGCTGGACATTGTCATCGGTGATGCAGGAGGGTGCCCCAGACCGGGCATCATCGGCTAACGACACCCGTCCTTCTCTGAAGCGCTTGTGCCAAGCCTTGACCCGTGCAAGGTACATGCAGCGTTCGCCGTACACTTGTGACATTCGGCGATGAATGTCCGTTCCCCCTACTCCTTCCGCTGTCAGAAACCGAACAACACCTTTTTTCTCTTCGTTTTACGCCTCCATGTCACTGTTTGCAATGCGACTGGCAGCGTTGGACGATCGATGCATGCTGCTGCTCCCTTTGTATCGTCACGTGACGTGCACGCGTGCCCTCTAGCGACGGGTTGTGACCTTCCACGCTCTGGTCGGAACCACACCTCGTTACACACGCCAGGATTAGGCGATGACGTCATCTGTTTGCGCATTCCAGCCTCCGGCTCGTTACTTTTTGAATGCACCTTATAATAATAATAATAATTTAATATATTTTTATAATTTAATTTAGATTTGTGAAGTGAAGACGAATGTTTTATGTAGGGTATTATGATGAATTTGATCATATTCAACGATAGTCAACCATTTTTTTTTCTTAAGTCACAGCTGATTGCTACAGTGTGTCTAACAAGTCATATAATATCATTTTAAGTTTTGAAATACACGTTTGTATTTTATGCAGCATAAGAGTGAAGGTTGAGGAGAACTCAGTGTGGAGTTCCGAATTCATATAATATGGAAACGTAGATAGATAGAGAATCTATCGATTTTTTTTGAACATTTATTCTATTTTTGAAGTTTGATACTTATGTCAGGGACATACTTGTCATCTTACTAATAAACTAGCGAGCACTAGTTAGTATGCTTGCCCAATTTTATAGAAACTGATATCTTCTCATTTAAATAATCGACATGCGATGGTACTACTTATCCTTTGTTATCAAATTATTTTTATATTATTTCTCCCCTATTTTTAGTTTATTTTTAGTACTAGTTAGATACTGGCACCTTTTTCAACAATTTGAACCGTTCACCCTCGAGGTACGAGAGTTTTGTCCCTACCAATTTATAATTAGGATATTGTATGTAACTAGATAGTAGTACTATTGCGTGAACATTATGTACCGAGAGTTTACTAGTTATCCACCCAGTAGGGAAGTGTTGGTTTATCTGGCTGGGTATCAACGTCCTTGCAATCCTTACCGTCGCAGCGGATAATAGGTGCTGGCTATGCGGAATTCGGGTAAAGTACCATATGTTTACCATTTAGAAATATGAGCAGAATGTGTGCTGGGTGAATTGTGTAGGTATCTAGAACCAGTGTCTCATGACACTACTGCATATAGAGAGATGAGTCTGGTGTATATTGGAACTCTAGATCCATGCTGTATTTCATACTTTGAACAATGATACCATATGGTACTCCAGAATTTGTTTGATTCTTTCATAAATTATTAGGTTGTGATCGTTACAGTACCTGAGAACAGTCTGCTTGCATTACTGAACAAAAGGATGTAGAAAATATTATGAATTAGCCTACTGCAGTCAACTTACAGGGTTAGCTTCTTTTCTTTTGTCTCAAGCACTGTATGGTACAGAACCAGTATCAGAAATTTAGCTTTAGAACCAACTATTATGCTGCAGGTCTACTTATATTTTATATCTTGCATTTAAACGTTTACCTTTATGAGGGAATTTCCTATTAAAACATCCTGCTGGGAGCACTAGGGTATCCATTGTTATGTATTAGAAGTAACAAATTACACACAATAGGCTGTTACGAACGCTTTAGAGTGAAGATTTATCGTATTATTAACTTGCCATTCTTCAAATTGAGTCCCAGATATAACAGTCATGACATCTAGCTGAAAGGATTCGCATAAGATAACCCGATCTAAGGGAAGTCAGGTACCTACTTAAACAATCTGGAATCTGAGCGATTTGTGGTACATATTTAATGACTTTCTAGTAACAACAGACTCAATTATATTAATCCTTTGCTTTGAACATCACTTCTCAATATGTATTAAAATAATTTTATAACTATCACATCACAGCTTTTTCAGTATTTGATCACAACCGACAGGGTGTCAGCAAAGATTTAAAATCATTGAGCGATCCGAAGCTTAGCTTGATTTCACATAGAAGAGGCTAATATCAGAAAAATATTTACCACAAAAACCAGGGGTGTTTATATTAGCTAACGTGTTCCAGGCGAAAACCATTGGTCTGCCGGATGCGATATAGTACCGAATAGTACCGTGGGGTTAGCAATACTGTACATGATGCTAAAAGTGGCGGAATCAGCTGGAGTTTCATCTATATAAGTCGTGGTCCTATTTGGGTTGGTTGGGTGGATTACAGACAGCGGATGAGTAAACATATATTACTATATCATCTCCAGATTTCTTTCCCTACCATTAGTACAGATATTTTGGCTAATTTCAGTAGTTAAAGCATTTTTTACTTCGGTTCTGTTGTGCTGTACTGTTACCACTGCAGCGCTCATATGTAAACATATACATGTAAATATTTCAAAATATGATAGCATATTATAAATGAATATGGTGCCGGTATAACTAGGTTTAATTCTCCCATGCACAACAAACTTGCCTCGCATTTCGGGAGATCCGTTGATTAATTATTTTATGAGAAGCACCGTTCGTTATTATCTGAAACTTGGAGCAATACTTTGCATTTAGGCCTACTCTAACCTTAAAAGGACTAGAAGAGGTCAATTGCGAGTTGCTTACGAGGTAATGTATTAGTTCTTAGGGCTTGTTATATTATTAGGAATATATCGGCTATTTATATAGTAGGTTAACACTGATTAGATAAAAGAAAAACAACGTTTACCACAGAATGTTTTGTTGGTATTGTACCCGATATCTAATCGAGGCTATCGGCTACGCTAGCTGTAGTTGGATTAAGTTACTAAGAAGAAAAGGTTGCGCTGAGATCGCATCAGTGACGTCGAGGGAAATGACGTAGGCGACTAGGGAAGAAGAAGTCACTACCCCTCAAACGCACGGAATCACAGGAGAAGTACTGGATATTTCTGAAAATTTATTGGAAATAAAGTCTTATTTAACCTCAGAAGAGAAAGGAATTATATGGAATATTAATAATAACAACATTAGAAAATGTGGATAACTCCTTAATTGAGTATTACGGCTTATAATAACAGAAGATAGGCCGAGGTTAAATGTCTGACGTCAGAGAGAGAACGAAAGTAGGGGCTACCCTCACTTCAGCGAAGGGGTGGCGAGTCACGTGTTTGGCGAGGTGAGTGATCGCAGCACACAGTGACAAGAAATCAGTCTTCTATTACATTCTGCTCAATTAGCAAGTCAAGAGTGTGACAGTATCCAATACAGTGCAGTGCAGTAATTACCTGCCTGGCAGGATCGCTTCGTAAGTTAGCATTGTAACTTCAAAAGCACGGCGCAGTTGAGTAGGCTGACCGGAGATTGTGTCGCGATGGCTGTGAACGGGACGAAGGAGGCCGGTAATAGAAAGCAGTCTAGTTTGAACAGTGGAGTTGCGTTAACATATGTTTCAGATGGCAACGCTTTTACCAGCTCATAACTTACAGCAGAAATAAGCAGTAGTTCACTGGGAATAACGAACATTATTACGGCAGTATTCACAACGAATAGTCGCATAGAACAGCAATACAATGAGGCTAGTGGTTAACCTTGTGTTACACTCAGATATTGGAGCAGAACTTGTCAAGCATTGGGCGACATTTTGTGACACTTTAGTGGTCATCTAATGGAACATTGCATTCTGACATTTTTACGTTTACGATATTTGGACTTAGACTTTTAGCAGTACAGATACTCATTGCTTTTACAATTTATACACAAAAATCCCTCAGTATGCCTTCCTTCGGAGGGGAAGTAAAGCCGGCGGTCCCATGTCATAGATTTATGGCATGTTAAAGATCTTTCCACTAATTACACCTGTGTGAAACTAAATTGGATAGGTTAAGAATGTAAACAACGCTCTTAGGTTGCTACGTTCGTTGCCAAGAGCCGACTGCGGTGGCGTCTAGTAGCAAGTTCTGAACTAGGCCTAGTAGTCGTTGACGGTGGCGTTTGGCGGCAAAAGTAGGAACTATTTGAAAATTCAAAGTTGCAGTCCCTACTTGAATTAAAAAACAGATACACACACTAATACAGTCATCACAATTAACACCGGTTATCAGACAGATTCTACACACACCCAAAGTACACGGGGCTACATGACCGCGTTGTCGCAGTCCCTAAACTAAGGAACCAACCAACCAACCAATTTATACACATTCAATGGGTAATCAGACGAACTTAAAGTTATATTACCGATATTACGGCATGCAAAATGATGTGTTCCAACGGAGCATATTTAAAGCGACCATGGGGCAACTTACACATTGATGCATTACGCAAATGGGACTTTGGATTTCATGCACTTTATGTAACAGCGATATGTGCATCAAATGACTTTAGTTCATGGACACTTATGGAAGTAATTAACACATCTAACACAGATACAGGGTGTCTAGTAAACATGTACACATTCTGAAATTATATTTTTTTCATCGATGCAATTCATTGGCAGTGAACAAGAACGATATCAACGAATGTCAATTAACGATTTTACATCGAACAGTGGCGTAACACATCCGAGAATAGAATGGGGTACCCATTCGAATTGAACTTTTGCGGGTATTATTGGACAATATCCGTGATGGATATCCTTCGTTCTACCATGTGGGGCTAGGCGTATGAAGAGACGTGATGACATCGCAGAGTGATGGATTCGATTCCTATTAAGGAGAACGACTACATCATGATGTGCATTTGGATAGGGCCAAATGCATTTCCAGGGGCAAATACGACGATTTCGCCGATCTTTCGAGAAATCTGTTGCGTACACTTGAAATATCGCCGATCATGGAATAAATTATTTAACCTCTGGAATATGAAGGTATAGTAAGAGCTATGACTTTACTGATATGATTTTCTAACATGACACTGGGCACTCTAGTATATCTTTAGGAGTGTTATTTACGACATGGCTTGAGTATTTTCTTACTTCGTTTTGAGGAGTTTGCTAAAATATGGTGTTACCATATGAGATGGCAGACACATTTATCCAACTTTTTCGCTGTTTATTGACTTTATTAAGCAGGAGTTTGATCTTGGTTTTTCTTAAGTGATAGCATTTTTGATCATGTTGATTTTTATCGAGCACTTCGAAACTCGAGATCTGCAGTCGGGTAGTTTAGATTTTTGTCAGCTTATTGCATACTAGCGAGTATGTGGAATTTATCAGTAGGGATTTTTCCTTTATTGGATTGTTTTTGAGATGTGGAATTTAATTCGCTCTAGCGAATCAGTATCGCTTTTATGAGACGAGTAAAATATTGTTGATTCCAATCATGTGCATTCACTCATTAGTCTACGTAGACGGGGCCTGTTACCTTGAGTAGCTGTGTGGTGTTTGATCGCCTTACCCGTCGCTATAGGAATTTATCATCTTAGTCTACGTAGACAGGGCCTGTTACCCTGAGTAGCAGTGTGGTGTTTGATCGCCTTACCCGTCGCTATAGGAATACCATTTTATCATCCGAGTGCAATTGTGATCGTAAGAGAATTAAACAATATTTTACCAGTCAAATATTAGTTGATCTTTGTTCAGTAATTTAGAAATAAATGTCAGCAGGGTTACATTTTGCAATTCTTGTATTGCCAATCCAATAGTTTGTTGCATTACTCTTTTGAGAGTACAGTCATTTAATATTTAATGTTTGATACTCTTTTGTGAGTGAGTTTATACCTTTGATAAGGATTTCAAATAATTGAGTCTTTTACGACGAGTTATTTCTTATTAGAAATTTATTACAGGCAGATGATGAACAGATATTATGAATATGAGTTACTATAACACGTGGGTGTTCTTTTTGAAGTAAATTTTGAGGATCTAAACAGAGATTTTGTACTCTGAATTAAACCAAAGATTGGATTGGATTACGATTACTTTGGTAATTTTTCTTATTGTTTGAGAAGTTGTCTGGACATGATAATACTGACTACAGTTCTTGTAGGTCATATTCATCAACCGTCTGAAGCCAGTTATAATTTTCGTGGATCATTCTATATGACGAGTTAAGGTATTTTTTGGCCAAAGTTTGGGAAGTTGCCAGAAGAGGTTTATAATATTGCCAATGCGAAATTTATGATGCAGACATGAGGTCGTCGAACCCAGTCTAGTATATTTCTGAAGTTCATGCTGTGCGCTGAATAATTGTGGTGTTATGTGAAATAATAATGATGTTCAAATGTGAAATTTGATGAAGTGAATTTAAATGGTAAAGTTTTGGATGGTGAGGTCCAACGTGATTTAGTGGAGGCAACGCATCTTTGGCATGGCAATTGAGTATATTAAGGGTATAGCCTGGAACTGGTGGATTTTTAAGGCAACGTTCGGTAACCGATCTTAAACATTTTCTGGAAGTTTTATAATCCAAGATTCTATAATAATAATAATAATAATAATAATAAGAAGAAGAAGAATAATTTATGGAATTATTTTCTGAAGTTTAAACATATTAATAATCTGACCTGATAAATAAAATAATAATAATTGATTAAATAAACCGATGAATAGGTGAATAAAATGATAATTAATTAAAAGAGCTGATAATTAAAATATAATTATAATAAATTTAAATAAGTTGAAAGAACTTAAATAAGCTGATGGAATTTAAATGAATTTAAATAAGCTGATGACTTACAATAAAATTAAATAAGTTGGTGAATTATAATTTAAATTGATGAATTAAATTTAAATGAGATGATGAAATAAAATTAGATGAGATGATCTGCAGATGATTTAATGAAATGATGAATATAATAATTATTTGAATGATCTGATGATAAGTAATAAATAATTTTGATTTGAATGGAACAGATAATTGAATGATAGCTGATGTGATGAACAATTAGTAATTTTCGATGCATGATGGCAGATGATTAGAACAAAATTTTGATTCACAACCGAGTAGTTGTTAGAAGTGGTGTAAATAACGCGTACAAATTTATTGTTAATCTTAAGAGTGATTATATCTATTCCAACAGTTGGAACAGTGACATTCAAGCCATTTATGAATGATTATTTACATGTTAGCGTTGATATAAAATTTGTTGTGTGATAGAAAGTTTAATATCTACTTGAATTCACGTGCCTGATGTTAGATTAATCAAAGATAGGTCTCAGGGATCACAACATGTCAGTGACGAAAGACATGGTGCTACGGTGACCCTGGGAGCGCAAGAGAACTATATCTTTTCATTTTCTGCACGTGAATAATAATATTTCTTTGATGCAGTGCGGAGATGGTACGATTTGAGAGGGCATTAACATCATAACTATTATAATCTACGATACTCCTGGGCAGGAATGTATTTTGTTTCTGTCTGACCACTCAAGTTTAAATATATTTTATTTTATTTTTAGTTGTGATCTCATGATGATGTGTGTTCTCAATCCTTTCCTTTGTCATACTTAAGGCTTAACCAGAAGGATGTGGTTTGTTAGGGATTCAGTTGATGGCGCCCTCCTTTAACTTGAAACTATGATTAAATTTAAGCCCGTAACGACCCGGAGATATTTTATCTCGTGTTACCCTCTGCTTTTGTGATATTTCAACTGAATTTCCGACACATTTCTTGTTTTATTTTGTCTACCGGTAATTTTAACTTTGCCCCTGGCCTGGGATGCAAGGTACGCGATGTAATAGCAGAAGGGTCATCGCTTACCTTGGACGAACGGGTACAGAGAGGTGTGTAACTGAATTTATTCAGTTACAGTAGCTCACCCTCGGGTTTTGCTTCGTGCAGTTAGTTTGGGGTATGTTATTCGTATCTTATTATATTGGGTTAAAGTGGGGTTGCAGAAGGTGATTTCTATTGTGCCTGTGTGTGTTTTTGTGGACGGATTCATCTTTGGATGGTCCGGACCAACTAGGATCACTGTTTATTAATTATCGGTTTTTGGATATTTGATATTATAAAATACGGGGTTTTGCGATTTATTACGTTTTGGGAATAAGGATATATTAGACTGTATTAAGTAGAAGCATTATTTCATTTTGGTTTGGGGTAAATGGCTTTATTTTGACCTAGTAATATTAAATGTTAGATTCGTGGCTGTACTATAAAGGTACAATGAATTGGTATTTTCGAGTGCTGGATATGTTACATACCCGGAAAAGACAGGCAGTAATTCGAAGTTCTGGGAATACCTAGGCTATTAATAACATGAACTCGGATGAACTGGCGCAGTAGAAAACTACTGTGTGACGTCAGTGTGAATTTCGACTGTCTGATGTTCATGTGTTGACACGGATATTCCGCTAGGAGCGGGCCACGCACGAAGTAGTTCCGGCAGAAACATTGGGGTTATGTATCCCTTCGCCAGTGCATATAATGGCGTGTCTGGTGTTCCGAGGTCGTCTTATTGCTTTATTGGCAGAACACTGATCTACTAGCGCCCAGGGTCGTTTTACATGATATGGTTTCCGTAACGAACAGTTAGAGATCGGTTCTTCTTGCTTTTAGGCTAGAGTCCACTTCTTCTTGCGCCCAGGGTCGATTTATCTGGCATGGTCCGAGAATCGAACAGCAGAGACAGTAACTAGACATTCACTGAGCATTGTGCTATTGAATGACTACATATTTTCGACATGGTTAAGTTCGTAGACCATGGGTAGCTGATCATATCACACCCTAAAAAGACGTTCATAACCTCACTTCATCATCTGTTGTGGAAGTCATGGCGTTGAATTCAACAAGTCCGGTGAGTGTAGATTCGTACTCAAACTGTGCAAAGTGAAGAATAGGCAAATGATGCGTGAAAGTCTGACGAGTGTAGATCTGTGTAAAAGTGAAATGTGTATAGGAGGCGGGTAGGCCTAGGTCTGATATGGCCATAAGTGTTTGCTGCTCTCAGAGCCTAAATTCAGTGGCAAGGTACTGTATAAATCATGAGTGTATGAAGGGTATTTTGTGTTGTATATTATGTATATATGTGTATAGTACAGCCAATAGATCATCTCTTTAAAATTCATGTGTGTTTATATTCCTGTCTTGCATGAACCTGATAGCATCAGCAAACGCATGCCAAATGCCCTACGCCTGGGATAACGAGTTTCATAGTCGGGGCAACAGTTATGTACCGTATTTTATTCTATTTTATTCAGGAAGACCCATATGGTCAACCTTGGCGCCCATTCAAAGTCGGGAAGTTATGTTAAAATCACTTGTGGCCTGTATTTCAAGGCAGTAAATTCTGTAGGTTTGTGGTAATGAACGTAATTAATTGTAAATCAACTCTAGCGAGGAGGTGAGAGTGTTTCAGTGGCAGCCCAACGTGAGGCCTTAGACATGCTGATGTGTACCAGGACACAGGAATTAAACTGTAGGCATAGTTTTCATAATTTTACATATTTCAATTCGGGATGGCTACGTTAGAGCCAGGATGCAATTCTGCTTTGTTGGGGGACGGTGTTGGTGAGCAGCAAAACCAGACAGGGGCTGATAGGCAATTTGCTATAGGGATGGGGGGAAAACAGTAGAGTCAAGGGAGATTTGCCAGGGAAGGGGGGGGGGGATAAATTATATATGATGGACATGTTGAGGAGGCTCGTGTATCTTAGCGACAAGTCTGTAGGGATGGAGGAGAGGATAATCAGTCGGATGGATGATATGGAGGAGAGGATGAATAGGATGGGGGGGGGGGGGGAATAACTAGTCAGCTGAATAGTGTGGAGCAGCATTTGTCGGAGAAGCTTGATGTGATTAGCCTAGACAGCCATGTTACTAGCCAGATTAGTGAAGTCAGTGTAGAAGTCACTAATCTGGAAACTAAGCTAGGTAATGAGATTGCTGTTCAGGAAGATAGCGCAGACTCGGAAGTAGATAAGTTGGATGCTCAACAAGTGATGTTGGCAGGGAAGATTTCTAGCCAGGCACTTTTGACTAGCCAGAAATTTCCCAGGGTAGATAGGTTGAGAGAGCAGGAAGAGGAAATTGTAGGCATCGTGGAAGAGAACGTTGTGGTTAGAGATGCGAGTGCTGGGAGAGTGGAGAAGGATGAGAATGCTGAAGTTAGTGGGGAGAGTGCTGGGAGAGTGGAGATGCTTGAGAGTGCTGAAGTTAGTGAGGAGAGTGGTGAGGTAGTGGAGATGGATGAGCGAGTCGAGATTAGTTTGCTAGGGAATGGTATGAAGAAGGTAGATGAGAATATTAGCCAGGTTAGCGAGAAGGTGACCAGTATGGAGAAAGATACTGTAGGTAGACTTCTACGTGGTCAAAATCTGGAACTAGGAGGGAGTGATGATTTTGTTAGAAAGTTAGCATGGGAGTTCTCTGATGACATTAGGACTGCAGTGTGCGTGCAGGAGATAGTCGCTATTACAGGCATAGAGAGGTCACTTGGAAGGTTAGGTACCTTGAGAAAAACCGGTAGGCAACTTCAGAGAAATGGGGGTAATCAAAGGGAAGGAAATTATAATCAGGGGAGAGAGAGGAACTGGGATCCAGGTAGAGAGGATAGGTACATTTGGTATGAAGATCATGGGAGAGGAAGAAATAACAATGAGTGTCAGGGGTACGGGAAAAACAATCAACCGGGGAACAGATCACGTGAGGTAGAGCAGGCAAATAAGGGGCGTGGCAAGGAAATACAGGTTGAGAGAAGCAATAGGCTAGGAAGTTTAAACTTCACCAGGACTCACTATATGGAGCAGGGGGAGAGTCCTTGCATAGTATTCCTGCTCACGCTCTGGAAGAAAAACATAATGTAGAGTATAATATCAATGTAGGATCTGATAGGTTAGGAGACCAGAGCTGTAAATTAGGTTACAGTAAGGCTCTAGTGAAGTTTGGGTGGAGCGAGCCACAGAATTGGGTTAGGTTAGGTTATCAGGTTGATGGTAGAAATTTTGTTAGTGTCGTTGGATGCATTCAGGTAATTAAAGAGGTTTTTGTGGAGAAAGAATTAGGTGTCGGCATGGTATCAAGTTGTATTTTGGTCATGAGAGATGATCGTGTGTTGAGTGATGTGGATCACTGTTGTTTCTGGGTCATGCGAGATGATCGTGTGTTGAGTGATGTTGATCACTGTTGTTTCTGGGTCATGGGAGATGATCGTGAGTTGAGTGATATTGATCACTGTGTGGAGGCAGTTGTTAAAGATACCATGATGGTATCTTGAAGTGCTTGACGTTCTGAGGGAACACAGGGTGGTGTTCTTGGAGAAACCTGGATGTACTCACGGCTACGGGCACAGTTTTGACATAGCAGATAGGTCTAGCTTGAGCGGTCCTAGGTACCATATAGCTCACTCTTACATGGAGGGTGTTGTTGAGGTGATTGGTCAGATGCTGTACGAGGTTATATTTGAGATTAGTAACAGTCAGTCCGTTACCGGCAGTCTTCTGGTGGTGGTGACCATGTGGGATGATACCATTAGGTTATGTTTGGAGGGCGTGGCAGTTAGTAGTTTGCAGAAGGAATTATTTTTGTGTGTCTCGCAGGATTTGGGGATTTTCAACAGGAGAAGCTGTACCCTAAGAGATTAAATAAATTGAGGATTATTGTAATTGTAGGTAAGATACTTTTGAAACAGCAGGGAAGGGAGGGGGTAAAAATTAAGTTAGGAAGTCTGGTGTTGTTGCGAGCTGAGCATCTGCTGTCGGTAGAGCGGAGTTGCATTCTTGAGGTTTTTCGTTTCGGTCCATTTGTTAGACCGCAGGGTAGGTGCATGTGCCTACAGGTTGATTACCAACGATGACAAGGTCCTAGGTACACATAAAGTTGCTTACCTCAAGCTATATGTCACCTACAGATCTTGCTCACGATATGACAAGTCAGGAGTACTAGTGTATTTGTGTGAGGGACAAGGATAAATCTATAGCCTTGTAGTTTAGAGATTGATCCTTGTGGGGGCGTATGTAACTGAATTTATTCAGTTACAGTAGCTCACCCTCGGGTTTTGCTTCGTGCAGTTAGTTATTCGTATCTTATTATATTGGGTTAAAGTGGGGTTGCAGAAGGTGATTTTTTTATTGTGCCTGTGTGTGTTTTTGTGGACGGATTCATCTTTGGATGGTCCGGACCAAATAGGATCACTGTTTATTAATTATCGGTTTTTGGATATTTGATATAAAATACGGGGTTTTGCGATTTATTACGTTTTGGGAATAAGGATATATAAGACTGTATTAAGTAGAAGCATTATTTCATTTTGGTTTGGGGTTAATGGCTTTATTTTGACCTAGTAATGTTAAATGTTAGAATCGTGGCTGTACTATAAAGGTACAATGAAATGGTATTTTCGAGTGCTGGATATGTTACATACCCGGAAAAGACAGGCAGTAATTCGAAGTTCTGGGAATACCTAGGCTGTTAATAGCATGAACTCTGATGAACTGGCGCAATGGAAAACTACTGTGTAACGTCAGTGTGAATTTCGACTGTCTGATGTTCATGTGTTGACACGGATGTTCCGCTAGGAGCGGTCCACGCACGAAGTAGTTCCGGCAGAAACATTGGGGTTATTTAGCCCTTCGCCAGTGCATATAATGGCGTGTCTGGTGTTCCGAGGTCGCCTTATTGCTTTATTGGCAGAACACTGATCTACTAGCGCCCAGGGTCGTTTTACATGATATGGTTTCTGTAACGAACAGTTAGAGATCGGTCCTTCTTGCTTTTAGGCCAGAGTCCACGTCTGCTTGCGCCCAGGGTCGATTTATCTGGCATGATCCGATAATCGAACAGCAGAGACAGTAACTAGACATTCACTGAGCATTGTGCTATTGAATGACTACATATTTTCGACATGGTTAAGTACGTAGACCATGGGTAGCAGATCATATCACACCCTAAAAAGACGTTCATAACCTCACTTCATCGTCTGTTGTGGAAGTCATGGCGTTGAATTCAACAAGTCCGGTGAGTGTAGGTTCGTGCTCAAACTGTGCAAAGTGAAGAATAGGCAAATGATGCGTGAAAGTCTGACTAGTGTAGATTTGTGTAAAAGTGAAATGTGTATAGGAGACGGGTAGGCCTAGGTCTGATATGGCCATAAGTGTTTGCTGCTCTCAGAGCCTAAATTCAGTGGCAAGGTACTGTATAAATCATGAGTGTATGAAGGGTATTTTGTGTTGAATATTATGTTTATATGTGTATAGTACAGCCAATAGATTATCTCTTTACAATTCATGTGTGTTTATATTCCTGTCTTGCATGAACCTGGTAGCATCAGCAAACGCATACCAAATGCCCTACGCCTGGGATATGGTCAACCTTGGCGCCCATTCAAAGTCGGGAAGTTATGTTAAAATCACTTGTGGCCTGTATTTAAAGGCAGTAAATTCTGTAGGTTTGTGGTAATGAGGGTAGTTAATTGTAAATCAACTCCAGCGAGGAGGTGAGAGTGTTTCAGGTGTAAGAATTGGCTTTTCCCAATCGTGGGGCTTCGATTTTGTTCTCTTTCAGTCTGTATATTGCCCGCCTTTTTGGCTTTTGACTTTCCTTCAATTTCTTCAACTTAAGTCTGCATTTCATAACAACCAGATTGTGGTCAGAGTTTATGTCAGAACCGGGATATGTTTTGCAATCCAAAATCTGGTTTCGAAATCTCTGCTTGACCATAATGAAGTCGATTTGGTAACGCTCTGTATCTCCTGATCTCATCCATGTGTATATTCTTCTCTTGTGGTTATTGAATACGGTAAGGTTTTAGCTATGACCAACTCATGCTCGGTGCAGAACTCCATCAGCCTGCTTCCTCGATCATTCCTTTCACCTAATCCGAATTATCCTACCAAAGCATTCCATTCTCCCAATACTATAACATTGACATATCTCATAATTTGATGTATTTATTCGTAGACCTTTTCATCAGCTTGACTGGTGAGAATATAGACTTTTACCACTGTGGTGCACTTATAGTCCAGTCAATTGGCGCTCAAAAATGGGTTTGCCTACGGAGTTTTAGGGGAGTTTTGAAAATAGTTATGTAATAAATAAAAACTAGGGAATATTTCCTATAATTTATGTCTTAACTTTTTTTTTGTGAAATGAATAGTTTCGGCGTACGAGCACCGCAAAGTCTATTCCAACACGCGTATTTCGTATATCAACGATAACGCGTTGAAAAACCGGCCTATTATGGCCTGCCTATGCCTAACGGTCTGTCGCAGGTATCACAGCCAGCTGGATCGCATCCCTCCTGGGTGCTTTAAGCTGCGATCCAGCCGGCATTGCAGGTATAAAGGGACACTCCCCTTTGACCTTGGGATCGCTTCTTCAAAACATCTGCCGGCAGAGCTCAAATATTTTGCCTGAACATCAGTACGAGTGCGTCGTTCAACAGTGTCGGTCACGCATTTTCAGAGCCATTGCTTCTGAGGAAGGGAACTGTTTCATTTGTGAAAATCCATTGCAAGGAAGTGAGGTGATTGCAGTGAAGGAAAATGGAATGGAGACATTTCGTCAGTCAAGTGTCAAAAAAAGGATAACAAGAGGAAACTCTTGGCGGGACTGAAATCGGCAGTGGATCACAACGCGTGTCGAAAAAGCTACAACAATGAGAGATCAATCTCTGCATTTGTGCGTAGAGGAGGTGATGTCGCATCTCTGCATTCGCAACTGCAATCCACTACTACCTCAACATTCTCATTCAAAGATCATTGTTTCTTGAGCGCTGTTGAGATAACAGCATAGTGTCTAGCGAAACGGAAACGGATGGCTCCGCGCGATCGTTGTATTTTGTATAGCGTGCATAAATTAGGAATGAAAGACAGCATTTCAAAAATTGCTAGAGCCCGTAATGATGATTGGGGTCGAGCGATTGTAGAGCGTCTCGAGCAGATCAACGATTAGGTTGCAGCCGATGCACAGTATCACAACTCGTGCATGAAGAAATCGTGCCAAGCACCAAGGATTGGAAATATTAAAAAGAGAGGTCCTTTTGCAAACGAGATCGAGATTGCAATGCAGTATATTTACTCTTATCTCGAGGAGAATTCTCAAGAGTGTCAGTTTTCTCTGGATAGGAAGGAAGGAAGCAAGCTTGTAGTTTAACGTGACCGTTAATCTTGAGATCATGAGCCACGGGCTCTGGATAAACTGATGACCAAAATAGAATGCGATTACCGCCCACACATAGAAACCGTTAAGGCACGTCTCTTGAAGCGGCTTCGGTGGCGTAGTCAGTAGCATGCTGAGCTTCTATGCCCAAGATAGCGGGTTCAAACCCGGCCGAAGCCGTCGGATTTTTTAAGAGCGTTAAAAATCCCTCAGTATGCCTTCCTTCGGAAGAGAAGTAAAGCCGGCGGTCCCATGTCATAGATTTATGGCATGTTAAAGAACCTTCCACTAATTGCACCTGTGTGAAGATAAATTGGATAGGTTAAGAATGTAAACAACGCTCTTAGGTTTCTATGTTCGTTGCCAAGAGCCGACTGCGGTGGCGTCTGGTAGCTAAGTTCTGAACTTGGCCTAGTAGTCGTTGACGGTGGCGCTTGGCGGCAAAAGTAGGAACTATTTGAAAAATTCTAAGTTGCTGTACTTAAATTAAAAAACAGATACACACACTAATACAGTCATCACAATCAACACCGGTTATCAGACAGATTCTACACACACCCAAAGTACACGGGGCTACATGACCGCGTTGTCGCAGCCCCTAAACTTAAGAACCAACCAACATCTCTTGAAAATATACGGTGACGATATTTTGATCGCCGTCACTGGCAATAAGGCTCCTGTGGTTTGCTTCGAAACACAAGGTATAATTTACTGGCGGAAGCCTGGTACAACCAAAGAAACGAAAACAAGACCGAAGAACGTCGGCGCAAGACAGCCGCAACAATCATTGTAGAGGATATTCGCTCCACGGTCTACCAGACAGCATATTATCCTCCATCAGATATTTTTTTTGGAAAACATAGAGTTTACGCGTTTTTCTAGATGTGATACCGTATTAAAAACCAAACGAGGACTCCAAATTGAAAAATGTCGTTGTAAGACTCGGTGGGTTTCATTTGTTAATGTCTTCATGGGATCCGTCGGATACATAATGGCTGGAAGCGGATTGAAATACCTTTTCAATACCAATTACGTATCGAATTCGATTGAAAAATGATGGCAGGACACTCATATACGCGTGCGGTAAGAACGCACATGCTAGCTCACCTTTCGATTGCTAAAATTGTTATGCAGTCGATAAGTTTTACACCCGATGTCACTACAGAAATAGAAGAAATTCTATACAATCCCGACGAGTCAGTGGTACTCGAGGAGGACCAGAAAGAATGCTACAAACAACTTTCCGGGAATTTCGAGGATCAACTGATGAAATTTGAGCAACGTGGTTCTACAGCGAAATTATGGTTGCAATATTTCCGAATGGTCACGCTTGTAAAACAATTCATCGAAGCAGAAAGAATGGGAAATTGGAACTTACATCTTGACACTGTCCAGGAAAAGCTGCCTTATTTTCAGGCCAGTGGCCATTTCTTATATGCAAAGTCTTGACACTTATATTTGCAAGATATACTTGGTAGGAAGGAAAGAATGTCAACCGAAGAATACGAGTGTTTCACGAGTAAAGGATACTTTACAATAAGACGTTCCGACAAATTTGGGTGTGGTACGTGGTCAGGTATACATGCTTCACGAAGTCAGCATTCAAAAATAAATGTAATATTTCATCGCTGCCACCGACAGGAGCAGCAGCACAACAACATTCCTTCCGAACCGACCACCAGGTTCAGCAGTGGTATTTCATTCATTCATTCATTTATTTGCAATGGGGGGGGGGGGGGGTCCCCCGGTGGCAAATTGGATATACATAACAAATAAATAATTATACATAACAATTCAATAACAATTATACAACAATTAAACTGGAGTATTTACACAAATAGTCAGTCTTTTCTTAAACACACCTATATGTTTGGGAAAAGGCTCTAAGACTGCAGCAGGTAGAGAGTTCCAGTTATCAATGGCACGGTTTACAAAAGAATATTTACCATAATTTGTTCGCTGTGGTCGGCCCTTAACTTTGAAAGGATGATCGCTCCTACCCATGTAAGTGGGCTTTCCCAATCGTTTGCTAAGCTCACCCCATGCTGGTTGATTTGTATAAGTGTTGTACATAGCGCAGAGTCTAGATTTCATCCTTCTAGCCTCCAGTGATTCCCACCCAAGTTTCTTTAACATATGGCTCACACTGCTCCTGGGATTAAAGTCACTGAGCACAAATCTAGCGGCCTTTCTTTGTACTGCCCCCGTAAATTGAATTATATTGAGACCACGATGGCTGTATTGGCAAATATGAATAAAGTTATGAATGTCATAGTCGTGACGTGGATATTCATCACGTAGGCACGGATGACGTAGAATTCATGCAAGTAGGCTGGTTGAGCTGAGATTCTTGGTGACGTCATGATTTTGTTCGAGAAAGATCTGAGATTTACGACGCAGTCGCAGGAAACAGGGTATTGTGCTAAGGAAGAAGTTACGCTATTGGAGGAGAGACTCGAACAAATGAACGATAGTTTGGAAGGAAGACGGAGATTGCTGAAACTACGATATTTGATTACTTTTGGCATGCAGATTTGTGGAAAACTATTTTCAGTTATGGCATTGATTTGGAATTTTGAAGAAATTAATTTTGAGTTTTTGAAATTCGAAAATCCGTCAAGTATAGCCAAAGTTAAAACTTCTAGCAATGACGGAGCAACAGGCTATGGAAGGGATGGATACGCCCCTTAAGAAGTTGATAAAAGGTCGTGCACAGGAGGAGAGGGGCTCTCATATTCTCTCATACCGCTGATACCGCATATATATTTCAGATGTCATAGAGTCATTTTCGAGTGAATAAGTGAAGCAAGTTGTCTTTAGCGTGTGGTTAAAGCCCGGCGCATCGAACGAACACGGAGCAGTTCCATTTTACGCTGTTCGAAACTAGGCGAAGTTGAAACGCTCACATTAACGTTTCTACCAGATAAGATATAAAGAGTTAACTTCTGCCTTCATTATAATTCAATTGGGCAGTACAACATTGAGGTGTGTAGAACATTTGAACAATTTCACAGTTATACTTTGAAAGATATTGACACTTTAAGGCTGCAGACAAAAGTGATTTTCTCGCCACCTGAGAAGCACTTTTAAAATTCTACATTATACACTACGGCTGACACGTATATCGCAACCGTGATCTTGGAGCATACGTTTGGTAATACAACGATACATTCTATTATGGAACATTATAATCTTGCAGTGCTTTCAATGATTATAACAGAAGTTGAGATGGAAGGCTAAGGCTTTAATGCAATTGGGACATATATCGATGGAGTGAAGTAACAGCATGGAACTTCGTTAATCGTCATTCTACAAAAGCGAGCATGTAGTGAACATCCAACTACACTCATGCATCGTGAATCCATCGCTGAATTATATCAAATGACAGTGGAAATATTTTCATACTCCACGATTATGAATATTTCTGCGGAAATAACTGCAATAAACTTCATGGCGAATTGCGACCGGAACTTCAGGGAACTTTCAAGAGAGGCCAGGGTGGACCCGGCTCGCAAAGAAGAATTTTGCCAGAAGGATGTCTTTCGTATACACGGAGCAGTGCAATTTCCGGAGACGGAAGCAGTTCGATTCTCCGAGGACGCTGATTCCAGGTTCGAGGTCGGAGCACATCTTCACGCTGGTGAAATGGAACCAACAGCAGTTTTCTTTGAAAACTTTCCTCTAGAACTTCAATCAACAGATAAGGTAGTCGTGAACGTTTCTTGTATTATTTGAGTCATGTAGCGATATCTGAGCAACCATTTTTCCCATATTTTTGTCCTATCATTTGCCCCATTTTCTTGCTTGACATTTCTGTACTCAGTACACTTCGATGATTTATGCCTTTTTCTACGATTTGTTGAGACATTGTTATGTCATTGGCATACTTAAATAATTTTGGATCAGTTGAGACTGATAATTTAGATTCTTTCAGTAATTTGCATATTTTTGTAGTCACGATTTGACTGTAAAGTTAATGATTTGCTATGGCAGATTTGAATTCAGACAGCGTGTCATTTTATTAAAGTAATTCTATTCAGTAAATTACTTTGACCAATTTTCTGTCATCCTCAAGAAAGAAGAATGATTAAAAGATTTTAGAGCGTTAAAATCTAATACGTTATCGACGATCTTTGAAATACTAGTCGTCTTATGAACATGATTGCAACATAGACATTTATCATTGCATTATAGACAATTTTATGAAAAATGAACTTTGAATACGATTTATTGAATACACTATAGTAATGAACATTTGATAGGAATTTTTCTCAATTATAGATTGGAACAATAATGTTTGCATTCCACAATCTAATTGTATTCTATTCGACTATTTATGCAGTTTAGATGAACTTTGATTGAAGATAGTATTTTTATACTGCGTTACTTTGAAGATATTAATCTCAATTTTGATAGACCAGGGAGGAGTGTCTAATCGTATTTGCTATTAAATTTATTTGTGATTGGCAAATTTTTACTTCATATCGATTCATGAATGAAACCCACGAAGGTTAAATAATAACAGACATTAATACAATTGATGAATATAAGAATTTTTGAAGAGGAACAATGGATGTATAATCGTTAGTTCAGTGGACCTGTAAAAGTCGCTGATGAGTAATGCCCTTGAATAATGAAGGAGGTTCCCACAGTAATAAATGAAGTTGTTGAATTTATGAGTGGAGGTTTTTGTATGTAATTTGGAAGATTTTGATGCCATATATATGAAGATATATGATGAATTCTGGGCCTATTGTTGAGCAATTTTGTGCGTTTTGAGCGAAGTATTTTTCCGCTGAATGTATTGTCCTGGTTCTTTGAAAGTTATTCATGTGAAGATACTGTTAAAGTTAACAAGAGTGTTAAATAATTTGAGATGAAGATTTTGAATGGAGGTTACCGTCACAAATATTAATAATAATTATTAAACCTTATTAAACCTGAATTTGACATTTAAATATAACTAACCTTCATTGGTCGATTATATCACCATAATTTAAGTAATTATCAACCGGATAAACGTGTGGTTTAATGTATTTCTTGTATAAATAATATAAACAATATAATATTGTAAATAATTTTGTAAATATCTTTGTTAAATAATATGAAATGAAAGGGATTAATAGAGGCGTGTATAAAATTTTCAATTGTCGTTTGACATTGTTATAAACAATTTATTATTGTTATAAATAATTAATGAACTTTTGTTATAAACATTTGGAGTTTTGTTATTATACTCTAAACAACGCTAATTAAACAAGTGGATTGAACAATTAAATATGATTTGGGAGTATTAGAGTATTCCACTGGCGTTTGAATGGAGCATTTAAAGGATTTGCGTGATAATATTTCAGTTGAGATGTGGACTTTTAACGTGTTTTGAAAAGGAGAGCTAGGCTCTGATGTAACTCGCTTATGCTAGGGTTGAACGGACAGGTGAGTCCACTTTGACGATGCAGGTGCATTGCAGCTGGCCCGGACAACTGTATGATAGAGGCCAAGGACGTTTACATAATAGCCTTGTGGCTATAAATAAAATGTGATGTGTATAAACACGCAAAACAATTGCTATATGTGTCTCGTCCCAAATCCCGTTTCCATTCCAAGTGCATTATTATTTTTACGCTATTTTGAGCTTGAGAAAGCTGAAACATTGTATGTAGAGTATACAAGTCCGACAGGAGGACATGGTTATGTGGTCGATGGCTTCTGATTGCCACGTGGATTTTGTTGTTTTATTTTTGTTAAATTCATTCTTTATGTGAAATAAATTATTGCGCAGTTTAAAGTTTCTCGTCTTCGTTATGGTTCATTTTAAATATCATGGTGGAGGTTATTGTGTGGGCATACTTTAAGTGATCCAGTTGACAACCCAGTCCCCGAGATAAATTTAAAAGGTACGTATGAACCCCCGTATATTTTGGTGTGTTCCACAATAATTTCTTGTTAACTATTGTGCTCTAATCTCGATAGTATCTGTCAGTGCCAATTTTCATTGATGTAGCTGTGCCGGTGCGTTTGATTATTGGCAATCCGATTGAGGGGGCGGATATCTGACAGCCTACTATCCTGATAACGGGGACAGTAGGATTGGCGACCCTAAAACGTGGGGCCCGATCAGCAAAACATTGGATTACCAAGTTATTGCAGTAGAATTGGCACCGCAATTTTGGAGTGTTCGAATAACATTGGATTACCAAGTTATCGATGTCAAAGGGATTGTGAAGACTCAAATAAAGAGGTTGATTCTTTGTTAGATGTCTTAGCCAATTGTAGAATTTGAGAGTGTGATTATATAGGAATAAAATGTTGTATTGACATGTATTAGGAAAATTACACTCAGAAAAGATCAGATCTTATACAACTTGAGAGAGGTTAAATAGGCTGGAAACTTAGAAAAATCGCCTATGATCTGGAATCTTATTTTATTTGACCGGCTTATGACATGTGTAGTCATATTAAAGATAAAATTAAACTATTTGGATTGTAAATGTAAATTATTTGTGTTAGGATATTTTAAAATGAACCAAAGAAACTTGAACATGTGCTTGAGTTTATTTCAACATGAAGTGTCTACGAAGGTTAATTATAAGGTAATTATAAGTTAGATTTAAGACAGAAAATTGCTCAAATTTATATATGGTGAAAAATGTTGCTCAGATGTTGTTATTTTGCTCTGTTTGATGTATGTCCCTAAAGCAGTTTATTATTGAAATATTATTGAAATGGCAGATGAGAGTCTGAGAATGATGTTAGAGGAGTTGAAAGCTAGCATGAATGAAAGTGCGAGGGAGATGGAAGCTAGGAGTGCTAGTAGAATGAAGAAGATGATGGAGGAGAATGCTAGTAATATGTCTATTAGAATGAAGGAGTTGGAAGCTAGGAATGCTAGTAATTTGTCTATTAGGCTGGATGAAAGTTTGAAAGTTCTTCAGACCAGTTCTGCAAACCTAGAAAATAATGTGTCGCGTTTACAGATCAATACCCAGGGAATCGAGAATGCTGTAACTGACATGCGCACAGACGTGTCCAATGTCCATAAAGATTTATCCAATGTGCATAAAGATGTGTCTGATGTTAAAATAGATGTTTCTAAGGTACAGAAAGATCTTACTATGTTGAATCTTGATGTTGCTAATGTCCGGGGTGATATTTCATGTGCTAGAGCTGAAGTAATTGTTGTTAGGAATGATGTTGCTACTGTACAAGACAAAGTAGAGGAAGTTCAAAGAGAGGTTAGAAATGCTCGAACTGATGTGTCAAATGTTCGAGTAGACATCAATAATATTCATTCAGATGTTAATGATATGCAAAGCGATATCAATAAGATACAAGTAGAAGTCAATACTGTTTTTGTAGACATTGCTAAAGTTCAGACTGATGTTAACAAAGTTAGGGAAGAAATTGAAACTTCAAAAACACTTTGTACTCGTAACATTAGTGCATTAACAACTCGATTAGTTGACGAGTCTGTTAGGACAACAGCTTCTTTAGCTGGTTTAAAATACGATGTAGAGGTCATGAGAACCCAAGTATTAGATCACAATCGTTTACTTAAGGAAGACATTGAGGTAGATATTGCGGAAATGTTAACTGAAAATGTAACGGTTTGGAAAGACGAATGGAACAGGTCAAGTGGGGAACATGTCGATCAGATTCAGGAGCGAATTGAAAGAAAACTTGCCAGTACACAAGTAGACATTAATAATGAAGTAGTTCAGATTAGGAAAGACTTGAATGTAAGGATGGATTCGCTATCCGAAAAGCAGGTAGAGGATAGAACTCAGATAGGTCAGGACGTGCAAGCATTAAAAACTGCGTTAGAGGAACAGATTCATAAGGTTGTCTCTGATGTTAATGAAACTACGAGCAAACTGCAGAATTTGAAACTAGGAGAAGCTAGCATGATGGAAACCTATAAGGAAGAGTTGATTAGGAAAGTCATCACGGAAATCACAGACAAGGATACTGAAGGATTGACTGGTGAAGAGGATAGAAATTACGTGAGAAGATGTAACCTCGCTACAGAAGAGAGAGATATTAGTCCTGAGGAACGTATATCCAGATTCAGGGAAGAAGAAGAGGATAGAAATATTGAACCTGAATGGAAGTATCGTGATAGTGGGAAACATTATATGGATTCATATCCGAGAAATGTGACAGTCATCCGGAATTTTGAAGACAAACCTCAAAAATTTAGCAACACTGATAGTCTCACACCGATCGAATATATCAGGAATCTTAAAGACTATTTCATAGAAGCCCACATTCCTAGAGAGAGAGAGATGAGAATCGTAGAAAGATTTCTAGCTGGAGGACTCCTTGAATGGTTTAGAGCATTTCGGTACACTTTCAGCAATTTTGACGAATTTGCAGAGGCACTGATAAAACGATTCTGGTCAATAGAAGCTCAGAATTCATTAAGAGCTGAGGTATACTCGAGGAAGTATTCAGGTACTCTTCCAACACGGTACGCTGATTTCTTCACGAGTCAGTTATCACGCTTGAGATTTTTGCAACCCCCATTGACAACAGAGCAGTTGATAGATGCGATTTCACGTATGCTGCCTGTGGAGGTAAGAAGACTGATCATATCGTCAAATATCAGAGATTTGACCAGTATGGACGAATTATTGAGAAGGCTTGACTACACGAGTCCAATGCCAAATTTGGTACAAAAAGGTCAGAGGCACGAATTCAAAGACGTTAATACGGTCTACATGGATCAAGTGCAGCAAACTGATAAGCCTGAGGAAGAAAAAACTGAAAATGTAGGCCCTCACAGGAATAATTATTTCCGCAACAACAGATCACAAGGTTACCGTCCATATCAGCAAAGACGAGGCTGGAATAATAATAGAGGGAATTACAACAACGGAAGAGGTAGATACTATAACAATGGTTATAATAGAAACTACAATAGAAATAACCAGTACCAGAATCAGAATCAGAATTCTCAAGGTCAGGTTATGACACCCGACAAGTATCAAGAAAGAGAGAAAGAAAGTCAGCAGTATCTGAAGGAATTACGAGAAAAGGAAGCTGAAAACCAAAAGAAAAGACAGGATGTAGTGATCGATCCTGGTCCTTCTACAAGTCAGCAGAACTTAGAAAACAGAAATTCAGGACAGAAGAGAAAGTAGAGAGGAGAGAATGCATTAGCCACACACAACCCAGAGAAGAAGAGACTAATGATTAAGGAACATAGAAGAAATATCATGTAAGAGTAAGCAAATAATAATTCAATTTCATGTTCAAGTGAATTGAGATATTTATAACACAGAGTTTAAAAACAATTTGCAACTGTTTTTAAAACGTGGTGAAGGGAGAATGCCCCCGTAAATTGAATTATATTGAGACCACGATGGCTGTATTGGCAAATATGAATAAAGTTATGAATGTCATAGTCGTGACGTGGATATTCATCACGTAGGCACGGATGACGTAGAATTCATGCAAGTAGGCTGGTTGAGCTGAGATTCTTGGTGACGTCATGATTTTGTTCGAGAAAGATCTGAGATTTACGACGCAGTCACAGGAAACAGGGTATTGTGCTAAGGAAGAAGTTACGCTATTGGAGGAGAGACTCGAACAAATGAACGATAGTTTGGAAGGAAGACGGAGATTGCTGAAACTACGATATTTGATTACTTTTGGCATGCAGATTTGTGGAAAACTATTTTCAGTTATGGCATTGATTTGGAATTTTGAAGAAATTAATTTTGAGTTTTTGAAATTCGAAAATCCGTCAAGTATAGCCAAAGTTAAAACTTCTAACAATGACGGAGCAACAGGCTATGGAAGGGATGGATACGCCCCTTAAGAAGTTGATAAAAGGTCGTGCACAGGAGGAGAGGGGCTCTCATATTCTCTCATACCGCTGATACCGCATATATATTTCAGATGTCATAGAGTCATTTTCGAGTGAATAAATGAAGCAAGTTGTCTTTAGCGTGTGGTTAAAGCCCGGCGCATCGAACGAACACGGAGCAGTTCCATTTTACGCTGTTCGAAACTAGGCGAAGTTGAAACGCTCACATTAACGTTTCTACCAGATAAGATATAAAGAGTTAACTTCTGCCTTCATTATAATTCAATTGGGCAGTACAACATTGAGGTGTGTAGAACATTTGAACAATTTCACAGTTATACTTTGAAAGATATTGACACTTTAAGGCTGCAGACAAAAGTGATTTTCTCGCCACCTGAGAAGCACTTTTAAAATTCTACATTATACACTACGGCTGACACGTATATCGCAACCGTGATCTTGGAGCATACGTTTGGTAATACAACGATACATTCTATTATGGAACATTATAATCTTGCAGTGCTTTCAATGATTATAACAGAAGTTGAGATGGAAGGCTAAGGCTTTAATGCAATTGGGACATATATCGATGGAGTGAAGTAACAGCATGGAACTTCGTTAATCGTCATTCTACAAAAGCGAGCATGTAGTGAACATCCAACTACACTCATGCATCGTGAATCCATCGCTGAATTATATCAAATGACAGTGGAAATATTTTCATACTCCACGATTATGAATATTTCTGCGGAAATAACTGCAATAAACTTCATGGCGAATTGCGACCGGAACTTCAGGGAACTTTCAAGAGAGGCCAGGGTGGACCCGGCTCGCAAAGAAGAATTTTGCCAGAAGGATGTCTTTCGTATACATGGAGCAGTGCAATTTCCGGAGAAGGAAGCAGTTCGATTCTCCGAGGACGCTGATTCCAGGTTCGAGGTCGGAGCACATCTTCACGCTGGTGAAATGGAACCAACAGCAGTTTTCTTTGAAAACTTTCCTCTAGAACTTCAATCAACAGATAAGGTAGTCGTGAACGTTTCTTGTATTATTTGAGTCATGTAGCGATATCTGAGCAACCATTTTTCCCATATTTTTGTCCTATCTTTTGCCCCATTTTCTTGCTTGACATTTCTGTACTCAGTACACTTCGATGATTTATGCCTTTTTCTACGATTTGTTGAGACATTGTTATGTCATTGGCATACTTAAATAATTTTGGATCAGTTGAGACTGATAATTTAGATTCTTTCAGTAATTTGCAGATTTTTGTAGTCACGATTTGACTGTAAAGTTAATGATTTGCTATGGCAGATTTGAATTCAGACAGCGTGTCATTTTATTAAAGTAATTCTATTCAGTAAATTACTTTGACCAATTTTCTGTCATCCTCAAGAAAGAAGAATGATTAAAAGATTTTAGAGCGTTAAAATCTAATACGTTATCGACGATCTTTGAAATACTAGTCGTCTTATGAACATGATTGCAACATAGACATTTATCATTGCATTATAGACAATTTTATGAAAAATGAACTTTGAATACGATTTATTGAATACACTATAGTAATGAACATTTGATAGGAATTTTTCTCAATTATAGATTGGAACAATAATGTTTGCATTCCACAATCTAATTGTATTCTATTCGACTATTTATGCAGTTTAGATGAACTTTGATTGAAGATAGTATTTTTATACTGCGTTACTTTGAAGATATTAATCTCAATTTTGATAGACCAGGGAGGAGTGTCTAATCGTATTTGCTATTAAATTTATTTGTGATTGGCAAATTTTTACTTCATATCGATTCATGAATGAAACCCACGAAGGTTAAATAATAACAGACATTAATACAATTGATGAATATAAGAATTTTTGAAGAGGAACAATGGATGTATAATCGTTAGTTCAGTGGACCTGTAAAAGTCGCTGATGAGTAATGCCCTTGAATAATGAAGGAGGTTCCCACAGTAATAAATGAAGTTGTTGAATTTATGAGTGGAGGTTTTTGTATGTAATTTGGAAGATTTTGATGCCATATATATGAAGATATATGATGAATTCTGGGCCTATTGTTGAGCAATTTTGTGCGTTTTGAGCGAAGTATTTTTCCGCTGAATGTATTGTCCTGGTTCTTTGAAAGTTATTCATGTGAAGATACTGTTAAAGTTAACAAGAGTGTTAAATAATTTGAGATGAAGATTTTGAATGGAGGTTACCGTCACAAATATTAATAATAATTATTAAACCTTATTAAACCTGAATTTGACATTTAAATATAACTAACCTTCATTGGTCGATTATATCACCATAATTTAAGTAATTATCAATCGGATAAACGTGTGGTTTAATGTATTTCTTGTATAAATAATATAAACAATATAATATTGTAAATAATTTTGTAAATATCTTTGTTAAATAATATGAAATGAAAGGGATTAATAGAGGCGTGTATAAAATTTTCAATTGTCGTTTGACATTGTTATAAACAATTTATTATTGTTATAAATAATTAATGAACTTTTGTTATAAACATTTGGAGTTTTGTTATTATACTCTAAACAACGCTAATTAAACAAGTGGATTGAACAATTAAATATGATTTGGGAGTATTAGAGTATTCCACTGGCGTTTGAATGGAGCATTTAAAGGATTTGCGTGATAATATTTCAGTTGAGATGTGGACTTTTAACGTGTTTTGAAAAGGAGAGCTAGGCTCTGATGTAACTCGCTTATGCTAGGGTTGAACGGACAGGTGAGTCCACTTTGACGATGCAGGTGCATTGCAGCTGGCCCGGACAACTGTATGATAGAGGCCAAGGACGTTTACATAATAGCCTTGTGGCTATAAATAAAATGTGATGTGTATAAACACGCAAAACAATTGCTATATGTGTCTCGTCCCAAATCCCGTTTCCATTCCAAGTGCATTATTATTTTTACGCTATTTTGAGCTTGAGAAAGCTGAAACATTGTATGTAGAGTATACAAGTCCGACAGGAGGACATGGTTATGTGGTCGATGGCTTCTGATTGCCACGTGGATTTTGTTGTTTTATTTTTGTTAAATTCATTCTTTATGTGAAATAAATTATTGCGCAGTTTAAAGTTTCTCGTCTTCGTTATGGTTCATTTTAAATATCATGGTGGAGGTTATTGTGTGGGCATACTTTAAGTGATCCAGTTGACAACCCAGTCCCCGAGATAAATTTAAAAGGTAAGTATGAACCCCCGTATATTTTGGTGTGTTCCACAATAATTTCTTGTTAACTATTGTGCTCTAATCTCGATAGTATCTGTCAGTGCCATTTTCATTGATGTAGCTGTGCCGGTGCGTTTGATTATTGGCAATCCGATTGAGGGGGCGGATATCTGACAGCCTACTATCCTGAGATCGGGGACAGTACCATTTCCAACTCATTGATGAGCCCTACTTGATATGAATCCCAAACCGCCGAGGCATATATATATATATATATATATATATATTTTAAAGATAAATCGCACAAATTGTGCATATTGATGAAAACAAAATGTCATTCACAAAATTTTATAATGGACGATCCCCGATTTGCACAAGAAATTACGTGGTATCTACTACATTGCAACCCGCATAATTTACATACGCAGGATTCATCAGGGTCATGAAAGTACTCGGTATTACACAGTTTATGGTGATACCCATGTACCGCCATCGAAATTGACAAAGTGTCGCAAGTCTTGATTTGTGTTCATCCATGTCCTAGTCATCATGGCCTCCGTGGTGTAAAACTCGAACCAGATTTCGTCCCTTTTCTGTATTCTTTCCTGCATTAGTTTTTTCCAGGCGTCTGTGGATGGTAGCCCTCTCTTCATCCGAAGGTCCTCAATGAAGGTCTCCCTGTCGAGTTCATATTCTAATCTTGATTTAGTATATTTCGATATCCCCAGGGTAGCCTTCAGAAAGCGCGCTTTGACTGCTTCAAGCGTCCTCAAGTCTGCCAGGGATAATTTCTCCCATATGATTTCAAGTCCATGTGTGGCGATGGGCGTTATTTTCGCGTCGAATAATGTCATAGCAGTTCCCAAAGAGAGCTTCGTGATTGTTTTGATGTCATATATGGCTTTGGTAGCGGCTATTGCTCGAGATTTTATGTGGACTCTGTAGGCTCTTGCTGTTGTTTGCATTGCCAATCCTAGATATTTAAATGTATTGACTGACTTAAGGGGAGTCGTTCCTAGGTATATCCTGTCTCCTGAAGCCTCTCTGCCTCCTTTCCGAAAAGTCATTTACACTGTTTTCTTTGTGTTTATTTTCATCTTGTTGTCCTTTGCCCACCTATCTAGATTGTCTAAGGCATATTCCAGAATAGGTCTTACAAGTGACAAATAGCCTAATTCTTTAGCAGAGGTACCGGTACTACTTCCTTTTAATACCCTCATTACAAAGTGCAGGGATTTGTAAGCTTTTGAAACTACACATCCTACATGACTACTCCATTTCATATCATTCCTTACGTGAACGTCCAAATATTTGCAAGAATCTTCTTCTACAAGTATTTCCGAGTCAATGTTATATTGAAAATCCTGCCTTCGCACTTTCGCTATTTTTAAGAGACTACATTTTCTTGTGATTATTTTCATTTTATTTACAATCGCCCACTTATAGACCAGGTTCAGGTCCTCTTGAAGCACTGCATTGTCTTGTGAGTCATGTATCTTTCGATATATTACACAATCATCCGCAAACAATCGACAGTCACTGCGAATCCCATTTGGTAAGTCATTTATAAATGCCAAAAATAACAAAGTTCCGATTACGCTGCCCTGAGGGATACCCGACGTTACGGTAATTTCATCCAAGAATATGGAGTTGGAAAAAATGCAGAGCAGTGGGGATGGAAGAAGAGCAAGAATGGGCTAATTCCTGTCACCACACTCGAACCCGCTGCTCCAGCAAACTTGCTGAAACTTATTTCTTGCAAATGCAAAAGAGGATGTCGAGGAGCCTGTGGGTGCAGAAAGGCTGGAATAAAGTGCTCCGTTATTTGTGCGAATTGCAATTGCAATACGATAATTCGGTTATTGATCTGCGAGACTGCGATGAAGAGAAAGAGACGGAGACAGTTCTTAAGCGAACCGTCGACGAAATCGAAGAAGGTGATGAAGTCTAAGAAGAGAGCTTGGAAGAACTTCCTATCCGTGAGGTTTTGCACAGTTCTGATGACCAAGAACTCGCAAAACCGGGTCCATCAGGGATAGTGAAGAGAAGGAGAAATCGCTAAATTGATCACGTTAGGCCTACTGGGGATAACACTAAAGAAAAACGCGCCAGGTACTCTACCTCATGGTGGTGTGGAAATGAATTTTTTGGCCAATACGCGTGTTGGTGTAGACTTTGCGGCGCTCGTAAGCCGAAACTATTCATTTCACAAAACATCGGTTGAGACAAATTATAGGAATAGTTTCATTTATTACATAACTATTTTCACCGTAAAGTGAGTCAGAAAGAAAATATCGTCGAGAAACTGTTTTGGAGCGCTATTTTTACAACATGGCGGTGGTTTCCGCGGAAAATATTTGTTAGCAAAGTAAAAATTAGGAAAGAGCACGTCAAAATCTATAAATACACCAATTATCAAAACTCCCCTAACACTCCGTAGGCAAAACTACCAAACTATTGGACTATTAGGTTTTGTATTGATTTTAGCTACAACAATCCGTTCGCTATATTGCTCATAATATTCTACCCGCTGTCCAAGTTTCTTAGTCAATATGAGACCTACCCCAGCTTGGCCATTGTTTGATTTAGTGCTACCTAATGATCCTATAGTCTCCTGACCTTAAGTTCAGATATTCCTGCCAGCACATTTCACTAATCCCAACCAAATCCAATCTCAACCTATCTATTTCCCTTTCTAAGTTTTCTAACCTCCCATTGCCTATCAGACTTCTAACATTCCACGCTCCGATCCGTAGAATATCAGATTTCCTCTTTTAAGTCACTTCTGTGATGTACCCCCTCTTAAGTAGTCCCCTCCCGGAGTTCCCAAACGGGGACTAGTTTACCTCCGGATTGGAATTTTAAAAGAGAGGAGGACATCATCACATCGGGGCTTCGGTGACGTAGTTGGTAGCATGCTGAGCAACGGGTTCAAATCCGGCTGAAGTCGTCGGACTTTTTAAGAGAGTTAAAAATTCCTCATATGCCTTCCTTCGGAGGGGAAGTAAAGCCGGCGGGCCCATGTCAAAGAACCTTCCACTAACTACAATTGTGTGAAGATAAATTTGTAGGTTAGATTTGATTAACGCTCAATTAAGTTCCTACGTTTGCCGCCAGGTGACAGTTGCGGTGGCATCTAGTAGCCAAGTTCACAGCTAGGTGCCATTAACGGTAGCAAAAGTAGGAACTACAGTACTTGAAATTGATCGTCTACAGTCCTTACCTGAATTATAGATAACACACACTAATACAGCCATCACAATTATCAGACACATTCTACACACACCCAAGTACACGGGGCTGCATGACCATGATGTCGCAGCCCCTAAACTGAGGAACCAACCAACATCATATGTTGCATAGGGAGGTGCATATCCTTGGGAAGAGGCTGTAGTTTCCCGTTGCTTTCAGCCGTACAGCAGAATGCAGTGTAGTTGGCTAATATTGTCAATATACCTATACTGTCTATAAGATAATTAAAGGATTGACTTATTCTGAAAGACTGCTACTCCCCTTCAGAATAAAGTAATAAAGCAATTCTACTACCAAAAAATACTAACATTCTACTAACAAACAAATCCTAAAATTCTGAACAGTAAGTTATTTCATTTAGGCACTTGGACATCATGGCCATTTCAGCCCTATTTACTTCGGTGTGTGGATGGACATTCTGACAACCTATGTTGTTGTGGGGACCGTAATTGTGTGTATTGTAACTTTGTACCATAATTCTGTACAATTACTACTTTGTTTTTTGCATTCCATAATATTAACTGTTTTACATGGTGTTGCCCAGGTGTTGTTTAAAAGCGTAAGGATTATTTATGTTGTTTCCTTTAAATGTAAGCTACTGGTTGCAACAACGCAGAAATCTGCTGTAATAAATACATAGAAATAAAATAGAAAAACTAACAAATATTTCTGATAATTTCAATTCTAAAAGAACTTTTCTACATCACATTGCGGGATAAGAAACCCCGCTGAAAGATGACTCAAGACAATAGAATCTTATGATCTCTACTTTGAAAAATAGTTTAATTTGATGTTGAACAATATCAGATTCATACCAATGTTTCAACGATTCTTCCTTCAGCGTTTGCCCCGCGTGGCTGCGGGGTCGGTTGTCTCCATTTTGCTCTGTCTGAGGCTGCATCAGGATGGAGATTCACACTTTTTAGGTCTTTATGTAGCATGTCACACAACATTGCCGAGGTCGTCCTTTGGTCTTTTGCCGACGAATACAAGTGTGTATCCCGGCCTGGCAATCGTTTCTTCTCCTACCCGTAAAACATGTCCAAACCAGCTCAATGTTTCAGTGATTATGAACAATAATACATTTATAATCATTTTACATCATGTAGACCACATACAAACCCTGTGGCACCACAACCCATGAAGGGCCTAGGCCTACAAAACGACCACTGCCCAGCCACTTGGCCTACAGATTACGGGACGCCGCTTGGTCAGTGCGTCTGATACCCTCGGCTGTTAATATTGGTTTCCGTGACTAGGGTGCAGCCTCACTGTCACGACGGCTACTCGATTGTCCTCACAAGGATGAGTACAACCCGTTCCACTCCTCACGTCAGTTTCCAAAGTCACTGACGGAGCCGAGGATCAAACACTGGATAAGAGGCAGACGCGCTACCCCAACACCACAGGGCCGGCATCATGCAGACCACTACAAAGCAAATTCTGTACTGTGTTGGTCTTATAATGCATTTTAATATACATCGGAAATGTCCTTTTTTTTTTACGCCAATCTATTAATAGCTCCGCAGTATTTAACCCGTTGAGTGCTTCACCCGTCTATAAACGTTGCTCAAGAACTTCTTTTTGTTTTCATGTTCCCCATTCGTTATCGACCACAGAGTCGATCCCTGGCATGTTCCGTAATCCATTGGGCATTATGTAATACCGGTACTACTTGAGTTTGGAATTTTGCTTCCGGGAGTAACCAACAGACCATTTTGTAGATGTCTGTCCTGTACAGCTGAGGTTCATCTGAGATGTAAACAGGAATAACAAGCAAATTATTCACGCCGATTTGTGATTTCGGATCAAAGAATATAATTTGTTGTACTAATGAAGAGAAACAAGTATTACTTACCCACTGATATTTAGTAATAACTAGTGGACACGTGCGAGAAATCTTGCATGTTCATAAGCCACACTTTTCTCAATAGGTTTATAATAAGAGACTTAAGGAGAAAGGTTATGTTTTTATTTGAACCGAATGATTATAGAACACTATTTACGTTTCAGGCGTCCCTACGGCCAAAAAGCGAACTGATCAGCAATGGTGTTGCGTATTTTCAGACAGCATCAGTATTTGCAAATCGCACACTTCATACAGTTTTTTTTAAGTAATTTTTTAAAGAAATTAGAGTGCAATGCGTCACTGGTAATGTATATTCTCTTTCATTTGAATGCTCATTTTTCACGATCGGTCGCTTGTGAGTGCCACAGGAGGGATCTCTACTACTGAAATAATATATATGATTTTATTTGGACCTACTACTTGGTATGGAGATGATGCCTGCACAACAATTTTAATTTCGATTCGTCTCAAAATAAAATTGTATATATAGGACTTCTAGTCAGCACTGTAATGTTTTGTCATTCAAGTGTTGATGTCAGCAACCTTCTCCTTCACTGGTATGCATACACGCTGGACTTCTTGGCTTTATTGCAGCTGCATTTTTCCCTTTCCTAAACCCTGTTTGATCTGACCCAACTTGTAAAAAGTTAAATCTAGCTATCAGAGGGAAAAACGCTGTGGCCAGACACAGGAAACATTAACATTAATTCCAGACACGGATCTAATAATTTAACACCGGATCAGCATGTGAAGATATTTATCAGGTGTGGGCCACCTATGCGGGAGGGATGTTACACAGTCTAGCAGAGATGACGTCATTGGCTGATGCAAATGTCGGTGTTTGTTTCTAACCAGCGTGAGGAAATGTCGTGGTTTGAATTTAACACTACTTCCTCACAGCAGAATAATGGGGAATTGTCATCGTATGATCTTAAATAGGCAACCTACAGATGGATTTCAGCACAGAGATCCTATCCATGCAAAAAACTCATTTTCGTAAAAAAAAAGTGGAAATTTCGGGGTTTGAATTTGGACGCCTCAGATATTAAAATAAATAGTTCTTTTCTCGGGTGCTTAATGCTTTAGTATTTATCAGTAGTATTTGCCACACTTTCTTATTTTTTGTCATGCTTTTTGATTTTGGAGGACAGAGACTATTTGTGGATTTTGTAGAGCTCATTTGTCTTGGATAATTGGTACTAATGATGCTTATTTAATTAGTGAAACATGTCATCCCATGGTTTTCTCCCTCTTCTGTAGACCATAGCATATACAGTATATATTTTAATCACATGTAAATATTTCCGGATTATTCTCTGGCATGCTCCAGTAATTGGGATTATTTTGTGTTTACCGATTGAAAAGTTGCAATATCAATTGACAACGTAATACTTGCTGCAAAAACATGTCAGCTAAATACTCTTGAATACGTTAATATTGCAGAAACATAAACGAAACATAAAAACAGCCTACTTTATTTGAAATTTATGATTTCTTGTCTATCTTCAGCTCTTACTGTGTAGTAAGTTTCAGTACAAATAGGGTGCTCAAATTTCAGTGCCGTGCATCAACATCACACTGGGATTTTAAAGCGTTCCACCGATCTCAACCAAATTGCAAACTCTTATTTCAATATTCAAACATTGTAGCCATTATAGACTATAAAGTTAAAATATAAGGTAGCAAAATGTGTTAGAACCAATATTTATAATGAGGTAGAATGAGCGAGTGTGATTGATATAGGGTAAATAACGTATGTTGACTGTACAGTAAATGACCCAAAACACGTCTTAAAACCTTACATAAAATCTTTAACATGACATACGTGTGGCATTTAAGTACAGTATCAGGTAATCCATACATTTCAAGCACACACTTACTTATTACTTACAGTATTACTATTCCAATCTTAAATTTACAATTTCCAAATTTGAAAATATTTCCTAAATTAAATTCACCATTTCCAAAATGTACAAGACCGTTTCTGTTTTTTTTTTTAACCCTTTTCTGAATTGAGATAGAAATGGTATAGATCAATCCCCCTTCCACTCTGTCTCCCTACAGGTGTACTTTCTAATTTCCTTCTTGCAGTTCTATTTACAAGTTTCATCTTCGATCTCGATTTATCGGCTAGTTGAGGAGGAAGGAGTCTCGTATGCAAGTTGCTTCTCAGATTCCTGACCTCCTTCCTGGTCTTCTGTACAATGGAGTGCAGGAACTGGATCTGAGCTGCTTGTTATTTGAAAATATCCCCATTAGTCAGTGTAGCTGTTCCAAGAAACAGTGAATGGTAGGACTTATATTCATCTTTGTTGTCAAGGGTATTTGTTTATCATTACTTATTTGACGGCAGAATTGTGTAACCTTATTGATTATGTTGTTTGGTGTTTTGTGAGGTGGTTTTCCGAGACAACACTGCCCAAGTACGATACTGTACGAGAGGACTGGCACACTATCCATGGGAGTTCCCTTAAGCAAGACTGTTGATCTGTCTCCACCCTTTTGTGCAACCACCTCTACCATTTTGGTTTACTGATGCTCAGACCATACCTTTCAAACTCTTCACTCCATGTTTGTAGTCTGTCTTCCAATTCCTCTTCTGAATCACTCCAGATCATGACTTCATCTGCTTGTACAGTAGGTCTTCACATTCTCTCCCTTTAAGAGACTTCATTACGACGTCCACCACAACGGTGAATACAGGGGGTGACAACGAGCTAACCTGCTGCACACCTCTCTTTGTTTCAAACCAAGTCACCAACTAAAAAAAAAAAAAACAGCTTCTGTTTCCACAGTACAATATTTTCACTTTTTCCGTGACACTTTTCTTGCACTTTCAGTTCTCTTTCCTGGTACACTATCGTAGGCTTTGCCAGCATGTAGAAATAATAGGGACAGAGGTTTGTCTTCCCAGGGTTTTCCCATTAATATCCAAACTGCAAAGTTGACGGCAGTAGGATGGCCTAAAGATACACGGTTCTTCCCCTAGGGATGGTTCGGCAATATCTCTGACTTTGTTCTGTATTATTTTCTCCAATACTTTCAAGCTATGAGACTGCAGTGTAAAACATTGATAGGTGGTGCATTTTCATCTGCTTCCTTTCTTAAACAAAGGTACAATAACTCCTTCTACATATTATGTTGAGCAATCTGTATGGCAATTGGATTACTAGAAATCCCATGTTTGCATTCAGTTCATCTGGATCTGTTATCTTCATTTCCTCATGCTATTGAGCACCTTCTCAGTCTCTAGCCCATGTGATTGCTGGTTCCGTCTTGACTTGCCTCTTCTCTGACCATGATTATGGTTTCTGTTTCTCCATTCAATAGGTCTTCAGTTATTCCCTGATTTCCCCCTCATCCCATGCCAAGGTTCCATCACCTCATTCTATAACTTTTATAACTTTGTTCTTCACTATTCTGTAGTTAGTTATTGTTTTAAGGGGCGGAACTATGAGGTCATCTGCCCCTATTAACACAAATTAAAGAATACAAATTTTGAATTGAATTTAAAATTTTGAGGTGGACATCTAAATTTTAAAAGAAAAAAAATTAATAAAACAAAAACAAAAAATTAAATAAAAAATAAAAATTATAAAAATAAGCAAAAATTACGGGGGAAAAAACACATTATCATTCAAAAACGAACAAGTCGTTGAGTCAATGTTCAATGGAAAATTTAGATTGCTGGCCCTAACCCACTCTCATTTATAAAGCGGATAACGCGATCAGCAGCCACCGCGTCATCGGCTAATATAAGTTTGAGTGTCATCTGCAAACCAAGGTTTCTTCTTAAGTCAGCAAGATCCACACACTCGGTGAAAATGTGGGCCACGGTGAAAACGGCGCCACAGGTACAAAGTGGGGGGTCTTCCCTTCTCATTAGGTACGAGTGGGTGGATCTTGTATGACCTAACCTGAGCCTACACAAAATGACGGACTCTCTCCGGGCCCGGAAGGAGCTCCGCCACACGCGAGTAGTTCCCTTGATCGCTCTCAGTTTACTGGGCAGTGGGTCAGCTAGCCACTGACTCTCCCAAAAAGCCAGAACTTGTAGGCGTAACTGAGAGCGAATATCTCTAGCGGGTACCTCCATTGGTCGAGGTGGTAGTGATACCGCCTCACTTGCAGCTTGATCTGCTAACTCATTTCCCGCAATTCCCATGTGGCTTGGAAGCCACAGAAAGGTGATTCGAGTGTCAGCGTGGCACAGCCCGGTTAGTAGGTCGTGGATTCGCTGCACTAGGGAGTGTTGCGGGAAACATGTAGCAATTGACTGCAACGAACTCAAAGAGTCGGTACACACGAGAAAGTGGATTCGTGCATCCTGTAGTGCAAACTGCAGAGCTTCATAGATGGCAACGAGCTCCGCAGTAAACACACTACAGGCCTCAGGCAAAGAGATCTTGGTATTTGCACCATCAATAACGTAAGCACAACTCACTTTCTCGTCCACCTTCGAACCATCCGTGTATAGAATGCCAGCGTCCGGAAATTGGTGAACTATGCTGTGGAACTGCCTCCGGTGAACGGACACATCCATGTTCACCTTAGGACCTTGGTGAAGATCTAACCGAATTTCCGGACGCGGGACTTGCCACGGAGGCACCTCGCTAGATGTCTGGATCATACAGGGACCTACAGCCACTCCTATTTCAGTACACGAGCTATCAAGTCTAATACCAACCGGCCGAGTGGCACGAGGCTGTTTGGCGTACCCCTGGTGGTTTTGGGTACCGAAGAGAGCTTGATAGGTCGGGTGTTGCGGCATTTGACGCACATTGGCAGCATATGCTAAAAGCATATGTTGGCGTCTATAATTTAAAGGTGGAACACCCGATTCGGCGAGTAGGCTGGGGATCGGGCTGGTCCGGAAGGCACCGGTAGCCAGCCTAACGCCACTATGGTGGATACTGTCCAGCATTTTCAAGGTTGCCGGCCTTGCTGAACCGTATGCCGCAGAACCATAGTCCAGCCGGGACAGGACGAGGGCTTGGTAGAACAGTAACAGCACCGCACGGTCAGCCCCCCACATAGTGCCACTAAGAAACCTGAGCATGTTCAGTTTCCTGAGACATGTCATTTTCAATTGCCGTATATGGTGCTGCCACGTTAACTTGCTGTCAAAATGGAGCCCCAGGAAGCGATAAGTGTCAACCAACGGCAACGCAGCATCCCTGAGATGTAGTTCAGGGTGTAATTGTAGCCTCCGTAGCCGACAAAAATGGACGACTGAGGTTTTCGCTGCTGAAAAACGAAAACCCCGGTCGTGAGCCCACCTGTCGACCCGGTTGATAGCTAGCTGCAATTGCCGTTCCACGACTGCCATACTTCCAGAGCTGTAATGCAGAGCTAAATCGTCTACATACAGCGATGGAACTACCGCGGACCCGGCGGCGGCAACAATGCCATTAATGGCAATCGCGAACAAGGTGACACTCAGCACTGAACCCTGAGGAACTCCATTTTCTTGGGTATAGTATTGCGATAATGTCCTACCGACCCTTACACGGAAAAGTCGGACGGACATGAAATTCGCAATGAAAGTCGGTAAGTTACCACGGAGTACCCACTTGTGAAGGGTGGAAAGGATCCCGTAGCGCCATGTGGTGTCGTAGGCTTTCTCGAGGTCCAAGAAAACCGCGACTAGGTGCTGCTTTCGGAAAAAATCTTCCTGTGTGGCGCTCTCAAGTCGCACCAGATGGTCAGTGGTGGACCTATGAGAGCGAAATCCACATTGGTACTCAAGACAGGAGACCTTTATCCTCCAAGAACCACACCAGTCGACGGTTCACAATCTTTTCGAGCAGCTTACATAGGCCATTTGTCAAACAAATGGGCCTATAGCTGCTTACAAACTTGGGATCCTTTCCAGCCTTAGGAATCGGTATCACGATCCCCTCTCGCCATTGAGATGGAAACTCCCCTTCAATCCATATACGATTGAAGAGGATCAACAGTTTTTTTTTATACTGGATTCACACAGATGTTTTAACATTTGATTATGTATGTTATCCGGTCCAGGAGCCGTATCCCTGCGCAATGGTACATTATAGGACTCCGAAGCAGCAGTGGCAAAGGACAAGGGGCGAGTCTCTGCCTCCCGCTTCAGAGTCAGAAATGTAGGATCGTAACTCCCGGAGCAGGATACGTCGGAGAAGTGCGAGCCAATGCTGTTGGCAATGGCGAGATGGTCCGTGATGATGTCTCCATTGATGGACACTCCGGGTATCGACAGTGATGTCGGGAGTCCGGAGATCCAACGAAGCTTAGTCCACACTTGAGATGAAGGAGTATGCACCGTCATAGACGACACATACTTTTCCCACTTCGTTTTCTTACTCTCCCGAATCAGATATCGGGCTCTAGCACGCATCCTTCTGAAGGTGATAAGGTTGGCCATAGTGTTTTGCCTGTGATAGCAATTGAAAGCACGTCGACGATCTTTAATGGCTGCTGCAATCTCGGCTGTCCACCAAGGGACAAGCTTCCGGCGTGAGTTGCCGGATGAGGAAGGTATTATTTCCTCAGCAGCAGCCAAAATACCATTCGTTATGTGAATGGTATGATCGTCGACACTCTCAAAGGTATCTTCGGCAAACACCGCACGTGCCTTGAAAGTTGGCCAATCAGCCCGACGGAGAAGCCATCGACTTGGTAATTCGATGGCTCTATGGTTCGGAAGAGTAACGATAATTAGAAAATGGTCACTATTACAAAGGTCATCGTGTACACCCCACTGTAGCAGGGGAACCAGCGCACGACTGCACAAGGTAATATTGATACTTGAATAAGTACCGTGTGCAATAGAGAAGTGCGTAGGTTCCCCTGTGTTCAACAAACACAGGTCCAGCCGCCTGATCAGCCTCTCAAAATCTCTCCCTTTACCGCTAGTGGTAGCGGAGCCCCAGATGGTGTTGTGGGCATTAACATCTCCCAGAAGGAGAAAAGGAGGGGGGAGCTGAGAGACTAGATCCACCAGCTGGTCGTAATCCGGCTGAGAATCAGGCGGGATGTACACGTTACATACTGTTGCCATTACTGGCAACGAAGTGCGAACTGCAACTGCCTCTAGCTGAGTACGCAACGTCACCTCTTCACTAAAGAGGCTAGAGTGGACGAGAGTGCAGACGCCACCAGCGGCCACAGCTCCATCCATCCAGTCTTTAGAGAATAGTTTGAAGTGACGCATTGTTGTCTCATGTCCAGGACGAAACCTGGATTCCTGAAGACAGACAATGGTTGCCGAAAACGAAGATATTAATTGTCGTAACTCAGTGAGATGAACAGAATAGCTATTACAGTTCCATTGTAATAGTGCCATGGTGTGGACTTAAGTAGAAGTGGGTCTTCTACTTCTGCTTGACCGTTTGCCACCCTTCCCCATCTCTAGTTGGAGATGATGGGGCAGGAGAGCACACCTCAATCTCCACATCTCCTTCCGAAGACGAAGAAAATGGAGCGGGCGCTCTCTTGGATTGCGCGCAGTCGTCGTCGGACCTCACAAGTCTCGCTCTTGGGGAAGAGCGAGAGCGGTGTCGAGGGACTCTCTCCCGGTCCGAAGACTGGGTGTCTGTCCCCGACACGTCCCGAAGAGATTTCTTCTTGGATCGGCGCCGACGTGTGTTTGGAGAAGTAGATGGTCCCTTCCCCACAGACGCCGGGTCCTTATAAAACAAGGTCGCTCCTGCTGGCACCGCTCCACTGGTAGTGGTGGGAGCGGGATGGCCAGCAGATACGTGAGCAGCCCTGCCTCTAGGAGAGGAAGAGAAACGGCGCTGAACCGTTCCCCTCTCCTCCGCCGATCTATTTTCTTTTCTATAGGGGAGTTCCTCCATACGGACGGGCTTGGCTTCAGCAGGCTTCGCTCCCTTGGTGGTCGTGGGAGCGGAAAGGCCAGCAGAGACAGTAGCCACCCCATCAGCAGGAGGGCGAGAGAGACGGCGATGAACCGTCTCCCTCTTCTCCCCTATATTTTTCGTATTAGGTGGGCTGGAAGAAGGACCAGTCCTGGTCGGCAAAGTCTTCTTTCCCCCTTTAGCTGGGGAAGACTTGTTCGCCGACCGTTTCGGAGAAGAAGAGGACTTCTTCTCCGAATTCGCCGGTTTAGGTGTTAAAACCGGCGCCTTCTTAACTGTGGCCGAAGGTTTTTGGACCTCCTTCGGGCTGACAGTGCTCGCTGGTACAGCGAGGGGAGATTTCAAACTCGTACTAAAAGAGGACATCGAGGCTACTGCACTGGAAACTTTAACGGCAGGGGTAATTGAAGGCGTCGCTGCAGCTGCAAACGATACCCGAAATTCGGGGGCATTCATATCAAGGTACCTCTTGCGAGCGTCGTGATACGAAAGCCTGTCAAGAGTCGTGATTTCCTGGATCTTGGCTTCCGTAATGAATTCAGGGCACTGTTTTGACCATGGAGAGTGACTTCCTTGGCAGTTGGGACATATCGGGGGAGGCGTACACCTCTCGTCACCCTCATGTGTCCCCTTGCCACACTCTCTACATACAGCCTTCGCAGTACACCTGGCGGAAACATGCCCGAATCTCTGGCACTGGTAGCAGCACCTAGGTGGAGGGATGTATGGTCGCACATCGCAGTGGTACGATGTGACCTTCACCTGCTTAGGTACAACATCACCCTCAAAATGGAGAATAAAAGCGCCGGTATCGACGCTCCTTTCCCCAAACTTTCGGGTGATGCGCCTAATCTTTGTGACACCTCTCTTCCCCAGATCCCGCAACAGTTCAGCATCGCTATTAAAAATGAGGTCACGATGGAAAATAACTCCACGGACCTCATTCAGAGTTTCGTGCTTTGTGATCTTAACGGGGATTTCGCCGAATTGCGTGCATTCCAACAACGCTTCGGTTTGCTGCCGGCTAACGGTATGCAGCAAGAGCTGCCCGTTCCGTGGCTTGGAAATCCCGTTAAGATCACAAAATTTTCCCTCGATTTCCTCAGCGAAAATGATCGATTTTACGAGCTTGAAATCATCCCCGTCTGTCCTGGTAGCTACCAGGTAGCGAGGTGATCTATCTGTAGCAAATCGTTTGTTAAAGGCTTCATCCCAAGGCGTATACACCTTGGGATTAGCTCGACACTCCAGAGACGGCTTTTTAAGGGTGCAACCCTGTACAGGTGTCCGTGATCGCTTTGATGGCATCCCGGACGAAATCCTCCCCGAATACTGCCCACTCCGAACGGGGGCTATCACTGTGGGCGCCACCCAGCCAATACCTACCTGGCATAGCAGATATTGCCCGGGGTCCCAGTGCCTCGAACAGGCACTTCCCCCTCGGCATACACAGGATTTATGCAGCTCCAGTATTCGGCCATGCAGGGACCTTCGTTGTAAGGCGGATACTACTGTAGGGTACATGGCGCACCCACCTGACGGGATAGGGCATACCATCTAGGCTTTCTGGCCAGATGGCCAAGCTAGTGGCCCTTCCCCTAACAGCATGCATGTTTATTTCTATTGGTCAAACCAGAGCTGGGCCAGAAAACCAAAATCGACCTTTATAAGGCCCCCTCTAAGTCGCCTTTTACGACATGCAGGGGATACCGTGCATGAATTCTGCCCTCCCCATCCACAGGGGGTCGGAACAAATCAATAACAGGCAAGTTATTCGGCCGTGTCGGCCCTATTAGTCGCCTCCTACGACAGGCAGGGCATACCGTGGGTGTATTCTATTCTGTAGAGCAGTTTCATGTTTCTTTTTCCGTCCTCTTCCAGTTTGTCAGCAAATTCATTTCATTTCTTCGTCTTTACTTATTATGTTCTTAGTTGCAAGTTTCTTAACTCGGTGTATTTCTTGGAGTTGTAGAAGGTCGTGACATTGTGTTCTTTTTTGTCTGATCTTTTCTTTGTTTGGCTTCTGTCTTTTACAGCTGTTCAATCATTCCAACACAATGTCTCCTTTTCCATCTTGATTGGACCTGCTACTCCACAAATATTTCTTTGAAAGTTGTCCACTCTTCTTCCACATTAGTTATTTCATTATTTGTCAAACTCTGCTGAATTCTAGTCTTGCACTCTTCTTTTATTTGAAAGTCTATAATTTCCAGGTCTTTTCTTGATCATCTTATGGTTAGGTAATCCTGAATTTCTTTGGTAAAATTCTGGAAGAGCAACTGAAAGATTTTACAAGCTGCTGCCTGGTGTTCTTACCATGGTACTTCAGAGATTCTATGATCCTCTCCAGCCTCTTTTCCCTACCATCAGCTGTTAGAGACCATCTTCTACTTAGTCTACTGTGAACGTATTGTAAGTGTACTGTAAAGGTTATTGAATCTTGTTCAGTTCTTTACAGCACTCAAAATTCCCTGTGAATTTTTCTGGGTTGGTCTCTTATCAGATGGAGCATTGTTCGATACTTACTATATGTTTACCATTTATATTCGGATGTCCGTTAGCTTTTCGTTTAATTATTGAATTGTTGGCATTCAGCTTCCTGAGTAGAATCCAGAATTTCCTGCTCAAATGTGCAAATTTCATATTTTTAACCAGTTCAATCCATTTTTCCTCTTGAGTATAATAACGTTGTTGAAGTAGTCAGCAATTTAGTGGTCTCCACTTTGAGAAACTCCTTGTATAATTGATTGCATTCAGGATTCATCCTGGTATGTATTTTTATTCGATAGCCCTGTGGTATTGATAAAAGAGGTAGTAAACTGGCCTTGTACAACACGAAATACCATGGACTTTTCCACCCTCTAAATATCCTGCTTATTCAACTGGTATTTAAACCTGTTATCTTGGGATTGTGAGGCAGACACTGTACACAATGCTATACAGGTAAATATGGGCATTTTACCTTTTCACCATAATCTAAATAATACTGATACTTGTCAGGGAGGGAAGATCAGTTAAGTGTCCTGACACCCTAACCAAAGTCACAATAGTGCATCCACAAAGTAAAGAACCTGATCCATGTTCAGTGCTCTTTGGGCTGCAGAAGAGAACGATCAGCAGGCTGGGGTAAGGAAACAATTTCACTACTTCATCAGGTTCTTTACCTTTTAAGTGCATTATAACACCGAAACCCACTGTTAATACTCTTGTACACTATGCAAATATATAACATGGTTTTTTTTATTCCAGAGATATTCCCATACAGTATTACTATAGAGAAATACTACATATACCTTGGACTAACAATGGATGAATAAATACAGATTTTTTTTATACAAATTGCAATTTTGAACCATCTTAGAATTTGTACCAGCGGAGGAAAGCTTGAATTTCTAACCATTATGAATGTAGGCTACTATTTGTAAGTCTTATAGAAATCTACACTTTTTCTGTCATTCAGTTTCTGCTACATGTTGCCATACTATTCACAAGTAAACTCGCTAATATGTGTTCTTACAATTATAATTATATATATTTTAACAAAGTGTAATGGTAATACTTTTGATGATTGAGCCACAAAAATATTTGGTGAACAGGATACTGCATGTCAATTGTTGAACTTAAAGTATATGTTCAGAGTGTCCATAGTCTATATCATTCACACTGCATTGCAAATATTATATTCACTGTGGAATAAAAATTCAATGTTAAAATTTAATTTTATATGAAATCTTATTAACATTAATGGGGATATATACATTCTGAAAACTATAATTTATATTATAAATGCTAATTCAAATTAGGTAATACAGACATTTTATTCCTTCAAAACTGATGCCTTATTTTAAATACAATGCATCTTTTGGCAGGAAGGAAAAAAATACACATATCTTTTAAATATTTGAGGAAATATTCAAACTGTTTGAATACACAGAAAACATTCAAAAATAGTCAACTATTAATTCAATTATCATTTATGTGTTATCTGTGATTACCGCAACAAGAGAAAATTACTAATATGAAAGAAACTATTTGTCTAATTTACATTATTTTACATATTCCCCTCTATTTATAAATAAAATATTGTGCCAAGGCACTGTGCTGATCGATAAAATGTATTACGCATATTAATCAATAGTATAAATCAGTTTTATTATGATACAATAACTCATATAACATGATAGCATCCAATGCATGCCTTGACTTTGTAACAATATTGAAATATGTATATAATAGGATACCGTATATCAAGAGCTTATGTACATGGACAATTTCAAGACTAATGCAGTGTTTCTCAAACGCCAGTCATAGGATATAGTAGACAGACGGACAGACAGACTTTCACTTATTTCAGTATAATAAGCTTTCTATTCACAATGAGTGATAGGCCTATCTCTCACTATTTCATTATTTTGCTCAAAACTACTACCATAACATATTGGGATTAATGATATAAGCAAGGAGTACCATTACCCAGTTTCTTTTGTATTTTGTGAAAAATTTAATTCAGACACCAAATTTATGAAGTACTAAACTGGACACTGAAAGACAAAACAGTCTTAAATGAAAATGAAATTAATTAAATTTATGAAAGCTTTATTGTAACAGCAGTTGCTTACATTTTATTAGTTTATACCGACTTTGTAATATTGTAAACCAACGGGGGAGCAAGCATTGGCATTCGTAGTTGTTACTACAGTCATCAGTTGAGAACAGCTGCTACTTGTTAGTTAGTTAGTTGTTTTAAGAGGTGGAACATTGAGGTCATCTGTCCCTTGGTTGCTACTTGCTTTGGCTATAGAATGAAAGAGTAATGCTATGGTAAGAGAAGAGAAAGCAACCATTGTGAATATTAGCGTAGCATTAATAGTGCAAGCAATGTCAATGACTGTCTACATTACCCTAAATGAAGAGTAACTAAATTTTAATCAATGCAACAGAAAATTATTAGGGGACAATCTGAAAGTAATTCTTATGATTTTCACATGGATGTTCATGTAGATTTGTTAACAAAGACTAAAAATAAATTAAAACCTTTCATTAATTCTACCATTAACTGATAACTTTTCTCAGACTTCAAACAAACGTACATTGTTCAAAGGCCTGTTCTAAGAGACTACACAAAATGTAAATAGGCGACTGGAAGGATGAGCATATCATTCAAATGGCAAAAGCGTACCAAAGAATTCTTACAACAGCCTTGTAATAAAACTTCATATGTAACAGTGTAAAACATGTTTTATACCAGGCACAGCCTGAATTGCATTTCCTCAACTGCTTTGCGTATTGAAGGAGAAAAGTAGGGGTAGAGAAGGGCGAAATGCCACTTTTCACTACCCAACCAAGCTCTTGGCTTAAGTCTCATACAGTACTTCCCTCGCTTATGTTCTGCACCATACCTTACACGAGTTGGCTACCATGTCTTTAGACTAGCTGTTTACTTACACTAAGTTTTACCTTTAGAGAGAGAGAGAGAGAGACAAACTGTGTAGCAATTTGGAATTTCAGTATTTATCATCGTACACAGGTAGCTTGAGCTATAAAATGCTGTTTTCCACAGTCACCATGAGCGGAAGTTACCTATAGTCTGAATGCCAGCTCGGAAGCCTTCACACCACCATGATGCATTTCTATATGTGAAAGTTGGTGATAATAAACAGATATAGTACTACACTATAGTAAAACGATTACTCACCTACTCATGTGAGAGATTAGATAAACCACTAATTCAAGGTAGTATATGGACAAGATTGCTTCAGATTCTCCGATGACTCATCATTCCCGTTCCCTTTACCTCATACCACATGCCCTCCGAGTTGGCGAGGAGACAGTATCGTCCAGAATTAGGCTAGAGAAAAAGACAGCTATTTGCTTGCAACTAGACCACATACCAATTGAAAGAAAAGAGAACACACTGCAAATAGTCCAATATTTTTCAAAAAAATAATGATGGTATTGATGGTGATTATAATGAACAATCTTCAGCATTGATGAGGTGGAGAAATTTAATTTTCATTTTTAATAAAATAATGCACAAATCACCTTGGAAACAAATTTTTCTGCATATGATCTATTTGGAATGTGTATTTAGAAAATTACACCAACTCAATGTTGTTTCAAGTAACACTGCATCCTGACTGCACGTCCAAGCTGTAAATCCCAAAACTTGTCAACAGAATTGTTGGTGTGCTGCTGCTAGCAGCAGTGCCTTGCTCGCCTGGCCACTACCCACCATAGCCTTCCTGCCACGTGGCCCTTGAGAGTCTTGGATATATACAGACAATTCTCACTATAGATAGAACACAGGTCAACAACAAATACAACAGATTAAACTAAATTTGCCCATTGCTCTGAAATATTTTTGACATAAAATTTGCAAAAATGTACAGTAATTGTAATGGAAAATTCTTAATTATAATAGGAACAAACATGGACATAAAATTAACCATTACAGTGTCTGTCAAAAGTTTAAGGACAGAGCTATATACGAGAATTTTGATTCCTGTCTGTAATCACAAGATTTTTTAACATGGATCAAATGTGTATCAAAAATGTTTTCTGCTGCAAACTAGAACTCTCTATTTTTGAAACCGTGGATAATATAATGATTTTAAGAAAACTTGTTAAAATGATTAACTTACATTTTCAACACAAAAAGTTAGTTTATTCATGAATGGATGCATGTGGCCCAATGAATTCTTTCATGGAGGGAGGCTTACCTAAAATGGTTCTTGGGCTGCTATCACTCTTAAATTTAATAATTTCAGAAGGCTCTTTTATCACATTGGAGGCTAGATATTTTGTATGATTTTCTAATGGAAATACAGTATAAAATCATTTCCTAAAATCCTCCAGCGTTTGAAGTTTGCATCAATCTCTTGTTTCATCAGTGTTACGAACTCCCAGTCATGATCTATGTGGCCATGACAGTATCTAGCACCAAGTCTCGACATGAACCCTATTGAACATGTGTGGGACATGCTAAAGAGAAGTTGTCCACCTTCTCAAAGGAACATATATCATCTAGACACCCTTCTACCAGGCCGGGTAGGATTTTAGTGGACAAGATACCTCCATCTAATTCTATCATTGTAGACTTCTCTTTTTATATCTTGTAACATCATTCCTTTTAGTAGAAGATCTTTATTGATTAGATCTAACCACCTTCTTTTCCAAGTACTGTCTGGGAATTCATGTCTCTGGCATCCCTTGCACAGGATCAAACCGTTTCAGCCTTGCAGTGCGCATCTTTCTTCTATGATTAAGGTCACCTGCATATCCCTCATTTATTGTTCTGTCCGTTCTCGTCTTCTCACAGCAGATTTTTAAAGTCATTTCGTAATTTTTCACTTGTAATTTGCTAAAGTTATCTTCCATAAGACTACTCTCTAAGCCGTATGTCATAATTGGCAGAAGGTAAGATTTGACCATTGTCTGCTTGGCTCTTATGGGCATTGCTGTATCCCAAACTATGCATTTGGTAAAAGAAAGTAGAATCCTTTGACCATGTATTTAGGACTTCTATTTTAGCAAAAGATTGAATCAGCAAAAAGCAGCAGTACCGTCACAGGGAGGCAACATTCACTATTAGCAACACCTAGTTAGCCACAAAACAAATTAAATGTTCGGAAGAACAATGACACCTTCTGAAGATTTTTCAACATTCATTTAACGTCATTGGCATTGAATATAATAACAAAAACAATAATAAAAGAGGTGTGATTGCTTAGAAGCATTGTTTTTGCAATTTCATAGTATGTTACCTGGGTTTTATGCCATACAAAATATTTTAAAAACCTTAGGAAATACAGGTGCCATTCTTACTATTTTTTGGCTGGTGAGACCGATTTACCATGGTCCCTTTCTGCTTCCATGTTTGCCCTGTTCCTGTTCTTTTAATTTCCCAGAACATTTTGCTGCCTACCCTCCTGATGACATTGGGACTGGCTGCGTGGTCTAGCGGTAACGTTCTCGCCTGCTGAATCCAAGATATCGGGATCGAATCCCAGCACAGTCAGTTGGCATTTGAGGGTACGCAAATGCGAGGGAGCCTTGTCAGTAGATTTACTGGCATGTTAAAGATCCCCTTTGGGACAAAATTCTGGCACCCCAGCGTCTCTAAAAGCCTCAGTAGTTAATAGGGACGTAAAACCAATAACATTATTGACGACATTGGGAGCGAAACTAGCTTGTCATGGACTAAAGCATTGAAGATCTATTAAATGATTATGATTGGCGAGAATGCCCACCTTTGAAGACCGTGTGTATGGTAACGGAGATTGATCTTATCCTTTTTGTACATTTTCCATTTTATGTCTCCCTCAGTCTGCACCTGCCTGTCATTGTGAATGTCCGTTATCAGTGATCCTGTCCTTTGATTGATCGTATCAGCTGATTTGTTTAAGCACAACTTTATGTAAAGGGTCATATAGATCTCTGAGGAAGGAATACACCCTACACCGGGGGGGACACAGGCGGTGCTGGTGTGATGTCAGCTCACGCCGCTGTACATGATCACACCGAAGACTAGTGTAGCATGTGACGTCACTGCACTTTGTACGGCTGCCGCAGAGGACGAGGAAATAGTTTGAGACATGCGGGATGCAGCAACGTAGGTAAGACAAGAAACATATCTGGTGTTAATAACACAACGAACTGAACTTCTTGGATATCGTAATGCTATACTCTGTATTTCAAAAGAATGAACGCGAAGAAAATGGCGGGAGCTTGGAACAGCTGACCGCCGCGGGCTCCTATTGGCTGGATTTTGACAACTAATACCATACGTTGCCAGCTTACTGTGTTATTCATTCAGTTGCCTGTTAACTGTGTCGGAGTTTGTTTCATTGCCATCGTTTCGTTTACTTTAAGGATCGAGTCAATAAGTTGTAAATAGTACCACAGGAAGAACGTGGGAAAATACTGGAAATACAGCTGGAGACCACGCGCGCCAACCTGTAACGGCCGGCTATCGTTCATTTCGACATCAAACTATTTTCATGGTTAGCCTTGTTTGTTCAATTCAAATTTAAATATACTTAATTTAGAATATATGCGTGACGTACAAAATAGGCTATGTACATTTAGTCTTAATGTTTACGTATCCAGTAATGTTTCATTGCATACCGTAGTGTTCAAATTAACGCTCGTCATTCAATAACCTACAAATCGACAATGTAAAATCACTGCAATAATATCGCCACAGAACAGCTTGTTTGTGTGCTTGGTGCTAAATACTTTACCTTAACATTACGTATGTGGAGGCTATTATTAACCGTACAGAGTCGCGATACAGTGAGTGAGTGTGCTTGGTAATGTCATGATGTTATTTCTGCGTTTTGTGTTAACTGCTGTAAACTTACGAGTACAGCACAAGTTACTGTTTCCTGTCATACCGTAGTGTTCAAATTACCGTCTGTCTTTCAATAGCCTACAAATCGGCAATAATGACGCTAAATACTTCTTTACCTTAACAAAAGCTATTTTGGTATTGACCGTACTGAGTCGTGATACAGTGAGTGAGTGAGTAAGCTTTGAGTTATCATGATGTTTGTTTCCGTGTTCAACTGCTGTAAACTGTGAATGACGTCCACCCAGAATGTTGTTTCATCTTGAAGGATCATTGCATGGTGAGTGTTGATATATTCATCATCTGATTACTTTGTATTTTGTATTACCGGTAGTCTATATTTGGCCTCTTTCTCGTATTTAATGAATAACTGTGATAAAAGTAGAATAGTTTCGGTGTGTTATTTATTTGTTTATGTACCGTATCTCTCTTTGAATGTCATCGGCATTGACTAAGGATCGACATTTACATTATATTGCACATAATAGTACCGAAATAATGTCCGAAGTGTAGCCCTACAAATTGACAATGTAATAACACTGCAATAATATCGCCGCAGAACAGCTTGTTTGTGTGCTTGGTGCTAAATACTTTACCTTGACATTACGTATGTGGATGCTATTATTAACCGTACAGAGTCGCGATACAGTGAGTGAGTGAGTGTGCTTGGTATTATCATGATGTTAATTCTGCGTTCTGTGTTAACTGCTGTAAACAGTGAACGATCGTCACCCAACCTCTTGTTTCATCTTGAAGGATATAATCATTGCATGGTGAGTGTTGATATATTCATCATCATATTACATTGTGTTTGTAGTATATTTGTATAGCTGCAAAGTGTTTGGCCTCTTTCTCGTATTTATTGAATAATGGTGACAAAGGTAGCATAGCTTCGGTGTGTTGTTTATTTATCTTATACCGTATTTCTCTATTTGAATGTCCTCTGCGTTGACTCAGGATCGACATTTGCATTATATTGCGCATAATAGTACCGAAATAATATCCGAAGTGTAGCCCTGTGTATTATTCGAATCAGCTGTTCTACATCAACTATAAAAACTCGGCAACACAGCTCAGCTGTTCCAAGCTCCCGCCATTTCCTTCACGTTCATTCTTTTGAAATACAGAGTATTGCTCCTTGTTGCAATTACACATTTGATCACAGATTATAACCACTGACATTTTGGCTCTCTCCTATCAAAAAATATGTAACAGAAGTAGTTTTGTGAAGGACAGTCATTTTTTGTTTGTTTATTTAGTCAATTTACCCTCTAGGTTGGTGTTTCCCACGGACTCAGTGAGGGAACTCACCACTACCACCGCAACGGGCAGTGTCCTGGAGCTTAGAACATCTGGTAGGGTGGATACAACTGGGGAGGTGTGATCAGCACTTCGCCCAGGCGGCCTCACCTGCAAAGCGAACAGGGGCCTCATGAGGGATGGGAAGGGAGGGGAAGATTGGGATGGATAGGCAAGGAAGAGGAAAGGAGGCGGCCGTGGCCTTACAGTAGGTACCATCCCGGCATTTGCCTGAAGAAGTGGGAAACCACGGAAAACCACTTCGAGGATGGCTGAGGTGGGAATCGAACCCCCTCTACTCATTTGGACCACCCGAGGCTGAGTAGACCCCGTTCCAGTCCTCATACCACTTTTCAAGTTTCATGGCAGAGCCGGGAATCGAACCCAGGACCTCCGGGGTGGCAGCTAACCATGCTGACCGCTACGCTACGGAGGCGACGAAGGACAGTCATGCTATAACATAAATAGGACTGAACATAGTGCCATTTTCCCTGTACATTAGAAAAAAGCCATACAGAACAATACAATCACGGGGACATTTTCCGACACTTTCTGTTTTGTTTTTCTTGAACTATTTATCAATGTTTGGACGTAGTGACTGGGAAAGTTGTAATCGAAGGCTGCATGTTAGGTTGTGATCTAACAAGGTGCTTCGAGATTTGGACTTAGTCAGTTTCTTAATAGAAAAGAATTGTTCGCACACATGTCAAACCGAACGTACATAAAGACTTTTCTAGAGCATTATTCTCCATTTTTAGGTCCGTATTGAATCTATTACTAACAAACTAATTAATAATTTCCGTCTTTTCTATACAGATAGAAACACTGTTGTAGTTCATTATTCCTCCCTTCCATTTTGTTACCCCTCAATGATGGATATGTAATGACAGACACCCATCAAAATCAAAACCAGCAAAAGACAGCTTGTCTCAATCTCTGTATCAAATCAACCACTAGACATGAACACCAATCAACAAATCTATGAACCATGGTTGGACGGCAGAACAGCTAAACCAACTGCTTAACTGGCATTTTGTGAAAAAAAAAAACAACTACTAGATCAAAGATCTCATGATTTATTCATAAAAGAAAATAGGATGCATTTATAAAATACTGTCAGACAAATTAACAACATAGTAGCCTTAGAACTAACAAGACTACAATCATTCCCATTCATTTAACTATAAAGCAGAAAATAACAGAACAGCAACAGTAGTTACAATAAGCACATACAAAGCATTAGAAAAGTTTCTCTGCAGAAGACCTCTTTGACCATACTTACAAACTCCATTTTATTTGAAGTTTTGAAAATATGAGTAGCAATAGTCTTAATCTTAGCAACTGGATACCTTCAGAGCAGGAAAATGTCCTATGTTGATGCAGAACTTTACATAATGTGGGAACAAATAATTTCCAAGACTAATTTCCACTTTCACTCCGATTGATCCAGAAATGCTGTTAAGCATAATCTAAACCAGGGGTCCTCAAAATGAAAGACCACATGACCATTTGAAAACTTATCAACGATTATTTCATTCTATACAAACAAATGCACACAATTTTTGCATTGTATATTTAATTTAAAATCGTTTTTCTAGAAAATATGTACAATACCATTTGAATAATAAATAAAATTAAGTTTTCTTGGTATAGTGCAATGTATCACCAACTTGTACAGAAAAATATAAAAAGGTGGTCATACAAACAATGGCCTATCTCAAACTTGTGATTGTCAGGTTTAATCTCCAAGAAAGAAAGAAAGAAAGAAAAGAAGAAAGAAAGAAAGAAAGAAAGAAAGAAAGAAAGAAAGAAAGAAAAGAGCTATTCTTTGCGAGTTCCTAAGTTGTGTTCATAATATAAGTTTTAGTTTTGAAATTAACATACTGTACTATTCTTATTTTGGATATACAAGAAAAAGTGTACAGCATGTAGGTACTATACTCTGATGTAGAATACAGCCATAATACCGCGGGTCACAAATATTTGATGGCTTGAAGACCCCTGATCTAAATATAACAATAGAGTTTGTGTGTGTTGTGTTCCACATTTACTTTGTTAAAAAAGAAAAACGTATCATCAGATCAGTACCGTAGAGTGGGGCGAAGTCGATCAAAAATACGTTTTTTTTTTTTTTTTACATATTACAGTATGAAGATGACATAATGCAATTTTGAAAACGCATATATATATGTAATGAAGCTTCATCAATCTAATGCTTGCATAACAACATGACAACTTCCGTAAATTACGAAACTATTACTGTTTGAAGTGTGATCGGCTTCACTCCACCTGGTGGGGTGAAGTCTATCACAGGTTTATTTCAGCCTAGAAACGACTTCACACATCTTATGGGGTGAAATCGATCATCATTTTAGTTTTTAAAATATTTCAATCATGATTTAACATATAAAAATGGCAAATTTATTACATTTTACTAATATTTAACCCTAGCGAGCTTATTCTCTAAAGCATACAATATAATTCGTAAAACAAAGATTCCCCATCACTAAAATCTCGATTAATGTTATGTTCATTTCTCAGATAGTCTATGGAAGAGGTAGCGTACTCTTTTTAAACTCTTTGAGAGCAATTTCATTATTATTTTCTTTGCAAAAACGCATTACATTCAGAGACAAATGGCTTGACAAATTGTATCCAATAATAGCCTTCTTTTCCTCTACATTTCATACATTAGTACGTTTCAAAGGAAACCCCCACTCTGAGCACTTAACTAAACCTTCAATCAAACAATTTTCATCAGTGGTAGTCAATGCAAGTTGTCCTCCAAACGTTCAGTATGTTTACCTTTGACCCAGTAGTATTATGTTTACCTTTGACCCAATAATTTAGGATAGTATATCATTCAGAGGCTTTTCTGATGCTTATTTTCCCCCCTTTTTACTCTTTGCACAGCATTGTTTAAATACTGAACACTATAATATCGTTTCCCAGCAGCTCCTGGCTTCTTCTGATATATTCGTACCATGATCGACTTCACCCTACCAAATGTAAACATTCGGTATAACACATTATTGCTTGCATGCGGCATAAATTAGGTGCGGTCTAAAGGACAGCACAGGAGCACAACACATCAACTTATCAAATGAAGTCAGTGAAGAAATTGGGTTACCGATTGAAACCAGTGGATGACTGTTGACCAAAGTTTTGAAAAATATTAAAAATGGTCATTGATTGAAAACTTAACCACACTTAGCGTGTTATGGTTATAACATACAAATAATATCATATAAATAGCACGGAGCTTCAACATTCCAAAGAAAGTTAAATCGTTACTTCTCCATTTACCCACCAGGTGGTAGCACTGAAATTATATCGAGATGTCACAATGATAGACTTCACCCCACCTGATCGACTTCACCCCACTCTACGGTATGTACAATCCAGTCTCTATAATACTCATACAGGAAGAACATGGTGGAAAAAGGATCTTTGCCGCTAATCTTTTGTTGTACTTCCCAGACTTGACACCAGCATACATAATTACGTTTCTAGTCTTACCACAAGATTGCCCAACTACTTAAACCTAGCTGTGTGGGTAAATGAGTTAGTTAATAATTATATTGCATGGCCTTGGGTGCCGGGTGCAAACTTTTTTTAATTGACGCCCAGAGGGCAGCTTGAATGTCAAATTTTTATCGCTCTTTGGAGTGCTATAAAAGTCAAGGAGGTTAGATATCTAAGCTCTTTGACACTATAGCGCTTTCTAGTAGAGAAAGGAGGAACTTTTCATGTTGGCAGAAAATCCCAAGATTAATTTTGCCATTATGAACACGGCCTTCTGGATTCAAATGGGTTCTTTAACATGGCAAAAACGTATGGCATGTGTACCATGATTTTTGATGCCTTTCAAAAACTACTTACCATGGTCAGGAGAGAACCTGCAAGCTTGGGGTTGGTAGTCTGACATGATAACCACTCACCCACCATGGCAAGCAATGAGTTAGTTCATTCAACATACTATAATACCTATAGTATTTATTTGAGGGTAATGTACAGAATTGTTCATAAACTAGAATAGTTATTAGAGATGTAGATCATACAATATCTTCTCTTGCGATACTAGGGACCTAACGACAATGCTGAAGCGTTCAACAATTAACAATAACTATATGGGTATCTATATTGGCCGTCCTGAAAATGGTTTTCGCGGTTTCCCATTTTCACCACCAGGCAAATGTCGGGACGGTTCCTTTCGATAGGTCCACGGCCGATTTCCTTCCAATATCCCTTCACTGACCCGTCCTGAAAAGGAAAGTACATGGCCATTGGCTGCATTAATAAAATTATTATTATGGGTATCTATTGCTTTAGGCTTGAGAGATGGATACTCATATGCCGAGTACAAAAAATGCACGCAAGTTTAAAATTTAATTTCCTTCAAACTAGAAAACTAAAAACTATGTACAAGACATTTTGGGTCAAGTACAGCAACGCCTGTTGTCCGGTCTACTGGTGCTTTCTTTTAAAACCATCCAGATATTTATCAAAGTAACACAATCTTTAACCTAATTTCAAAGAGTGACATCTAGAGGAGTCTTTGTTGATCACGATCAAAACATACATAACTTTTAGACTATTTAATGTTAATACATTGGTGCACAACGATTACCACCTTTAAAACATAATTTTAATATCAAATTATGCGAAATTTGACAATAAAACAAAATCATTAATGCTATGCATTTGATCCAGCATGAAATTTTCTTTACGACACCAAAGGCATGACGATGCCACAGTTCCTGGTCATGGTTGCCAAAACATCGCAATATCTGCCTCACTCACGACTCATGCTCGATAAAAATTGTGATACCTACTCTCATCAATTATTACTTGTGGTCACCGAAGCCTCTCATTACCTACCCTCGTCACTTGCAGCTGTCAAAACGTGGTTCCTACTCTTGCTACTAACTAGCAGTCACCGAAATTTTGCGGCAATTCCTACTCTCATTATTTACCTGTGGTCAATGAAGCATTACAATACCTCTTCTCTGTATTTACTTGCACTGACCAAAACACCATGGTTACTACTCTTGTCCATTTACATGCTCGCCAAAATAATTGCGATGACTATTCTTGCAGATTACTCAGTCGCTAAAAAGCCTAGTATCGATGTCTCCATTTTAGCGATTATACTGTTAGGTCTTGCTATATTTAAATACAATTTAATCCGACGGTCCAGGTTGGGTTTTAGTTTTCTCTTCATCATCATCTTGCACAGTTTCCAGCCACTGGCCGGGTCTGTTTGGAACACAAGCCTCTCCAACGTCTTCTGTCTTCCCACCATCTCTCAGCCTCCACCCTTGTCCAGTCTTCTCCTCTCTTCTTCACGCTTTCTTCCACTCCCTTCAGCCACCTGTCTCTTGGTCTTCCTCTCTGTCTCTTTCCTTCCCACTTCCTCTCGTGTACTCTCCTGGGTATCCTCCTCTCCTCCATTCGTTTTACATGTTATCTCTTCAACTGCCATAATTGAAGAAAAAGAAAGAAAGAAAAAATCAATATGGGACAAAATTTTACATTAAATGGGTGATTCCCTGTAATTTTGAGTAGTCAAAAGTGCCTGTACCCAGTATTTGGTTTGCTGATATTTGTTAGGCTAGGTAATTCTGGACAATGAAAAATGAAAATTCACAGCCTGCTTCCAGTCGACCGACCGCGTCAGAGGAATTCTGGGCAATATGTTTTCTTATTCAAATTTACATTGCAATTATATTCAACCTGACATCTACTGTATACAAGCGTTTCCACCCAGGAATAAAAACACAAAGTTCCACTTTTGTAATTGAACAAATCTTCCGATAAATAACACTGTATCAAACACCTCTAACTCTTGATAATGATTTAACTTTATTTAACTTATTAGAATGAAAGTTGTGTTTATAAATAGTACTGGGTGTTGGATAGTAATATTTCCTCACATTTAAGACCAATAGTAATTATAGTAAATCGATTACCAACACGTGGATTTTTTCCTGTGAATAAAAGCACAAAACGCCACCTTTTGCATTTTAAATCAACAAAATTAACAAAAGGTAAAACCATTTTCATTCACCTCTATTAATTGCCTTACCTAAGGCATGCTTCCTTTTTATCCTTGTTCTGGAACAAAGACTATCTATCCATTGACACTCAAATAAAGGAAAATAAAATGAGAATTTTAAGAAAATAGATATGAAATAAAACAGATATGTCTCACACATACAAAACTGCAAATCACTCAAACTCATCAGTTTAACACAAGGAAGCTACTGCTGAGCTTAGGAACAATGACAATGCCAGCCAGGTCACATCTTTCATCACATGGCAGGCACTGGTCAAGAAGGATGCGAGCACCCAAGCACGTCATCGCCAGTGACATAACCCACAAACTAACAGAAATCTTCTGACACACTCATTTAAAAATAAGTTTAAAAAGTATTCTTGATCAAAGCAATGACTGAAGCATTGGGAATATTTTGAAGAATTGAAGGAAGATTATACTGTAGTAGGATTTTCTAGGGGCCAACATCTTCAGTTAATGATTTTTACAAAATTAGTCTCAGAACTTATCTGTTCACTCTGAATTTAATTTGGTGAGGATTTATTTACCTTACTCTCTCTAGATGTATTTACTATACTTTACTCTCTCTGCACCAAAAAGGAGTTATGTTATAATCCTGTTAAGAAGTTCAAATGGTTGAGTACTATTTTATGCATTATCTGATCTCTCATCTAGGCTATACAATATCTGCAACATTCAGACAATGCAATGGTAAATGTGCCTGCCAACAAACTGCAGAGAAAGTTTCCTAATACCCTGTAGCTTCAGAAGCAAGTACAACTAATGCCAGTGATATACTGACAAAATGCTACTGAAGAATTCTATGTACAAACTTTGGCCTTCTCACAAATGAATGGCATAGTGGTATTAAAAGAACAACAACTTATATACACATAATATACTGTATAATTATTGTAAGTGTAGTATGCACCAAGAACACATTCCCTTGTGTAACATATTATAACACTTGGTTTGAGAAACACTGTTTCCATATTGCTATTCTTATGAGCTCGCCATAAAACTATATAACACTATTCACTGAAAGTTCATTAGTAAGTAAACTGCTTACAATGTTGATAACATTATCTTCATCTCTGTATGTCTTGGATTTCTGAGTTGCATAATTTGCAAAACAACATGGTTCAAATTTACCACTCTTCTCTTTTCAAACATGTGTCAATCAGGCCCTTTTGTTTTAGTATGGCAATTAAGTTTCAACTTATTTAGTGAAAATGAACATCAAATCAGGTTAAACTTGGTTTTTCTTTGTGCATACCTATAAAAAGTAAGGAAAAGAGAGCCAACAATATTATCAATAGTCACCTGCTAAAATACTGCAATAATGCTTGCAATTTATCAAATGAAATATACATGTACATTGCTTAAACACAAAGCATATAAAATGGAGCACACACAGAAAATTAAAGGAAATATAAAACTATGACGAAGCACAGGGGTTCTTATGTTACAAGAATTGAAACCCAAAATTGCAACACCCACTTAAATGACAAATTACCAAATTATATTAAAACAATGAAGATAAAATAAAACCTGGGAAAAATACAATAATGGTATAATCTTTCAAATGCAAATCTAGGCTGACACATATGATGATTTATTTGAGAGTGGCTGGAATTATCAAATAATAGGTTTACTATTTTTGGGCAATGAAAGAAAGAAAGAAAGAAAGAAAGAAAGAAAAGAAAAGAAAAGAAAAGAAAGAAAGAAAGAAAGAAAGAAAAGAAAAACAAAAATTAGTAGAATGAGTTATATAACTGGAGAACAGAAAAAAATGGTGAATTGTTTCAGAAAGAACTATGAATGAGGAAGAAATGATAAATTGCCAAAACCAGGAGTGTGCTCAATCAGTTGTTGGTTAAGGGGTGGACTGGAGAGGGGAGGTAAAAGATATCTAATGATGTGTCTCCAAGGTAGGGTCTAGACATCCAAATCAAGATTATAAGTGAAAAAATAAATAAACAAAAATTTAAAATAAAAAAATAGATCTCTAGTAATATGAAAGTTTGTATGTCCTGCAGAGGAATGAGAATGAGCCAATGTTTCACATTATGTAGATTTTCTCTTGGAAGCTGCTGATTAGCTGTCAACTAAAGCAGTAAGAGGAATGAGAATCAGCCAATGTTTTGCATTATGTAGATTTTCTCTTGGAAGCTGCTGATTAGCTTTCAACTAAATCAGTACTGGTCTAAGTTAATGAAATTAATTTTGAATGGCTGATTAAGATTATAACTGAACTAGCGACCAACATTATGGTAAAAATTATATTTGGCAATGAAACCCTAACCTCAGAAGCTCTTTATAAAGAATATTTGTGTCCAAGAAAATACACAGAACCCCTAGCATTATTCTAGAAAGGAATAAATAGGCTTTTGTTGACCTAGTCTAAAACAGGAGGACAGTTTTTACATTATAGGACTAATAAGCGCATTAAAAATACTTTTGTGGCCTACAAGCGTTATGGAAGTCTTTAAACTTCACACCACTCAAGTGACATGAATGTCAATGATAAAGTTCCAATATCTCAAACCAGAATTAAGATTTCTTGGTAGAACCAGGAATTTAACCAAGGCCTCCAAGGTTGCAGCCAATTATGTTAACTACTACACCACAAGGCGTACATTAAATTTGAAGAAATTCAGTGTACCAACCCCTCTACAGTGGAGAAGCAAGCAGATTGGATAGGCTCACATGATAGCACAGTGGCGAGCTAGATCAAATACGCCTTTGACTTTGCACGCAAGCATCACAATTAGTCAGCGTGTCCATCTGCAAGGTATGCACTCTCACCTCGAGTATCTAAAACATGGAAGGGAAAAAGAACCTTCTATTGTTAGAGATGACTTCTGCTTGTCAACAGTTTTCTAAAGGTTTCATCAACTGCCAATATGTTGTCAATGCTCTACGATATGCACCTTTGAGTATCATCAGAACATGGAAAATAATATTTTATAAGGAAATCATCATTGTCCTACAATGGCGATGAGGTAACCTAAGCAGTAGTATTTCCATTTACTTTGCATGTAAGTGAACAGCCCTTCCTGTAATAGGTGCAAAATCCACTGCTGACTTAGCACCAGTCACTATGACAAATGTTAAGGAACTCCGTCAATCAATACTATGTAATTATAACATTTTTACAAATTGGGGTACATGGTTCGAGCTCAAAAAGCCCCTCTTCAGCCCTGTCACGTCAACATTTTCATCCAAAGATCACCCAACATATCAACAATTATTTCATCATAAATAACATTAAAACTAAACAAACACATGTTAAAAACACTTTAAAATAACATTATGAAACATCTTTGAGTTCAGTGGGGTCATGTTTGATGATTCGAAATATGTTCTTAAAAATGCACTTCACAAAAACAAAATGTTTCATAATGCAGTGAGCTTGAAATTGTGTATACAGCTTAGAATTTTGAGCTGTTTCATTCTTTTGAATTGAAAGGGACTGGTTGTCAAGCGATGACGGAGATCCTTGGCTCAATTAAACTAAAATTGCGTCCTTTGATTTTTCCGACGTTACTCATCCAAACACAGGTGTATCAAACGGGTGGGGACCAAGAAATCAAGACAAAATCCATGTCCAACTCCAATTGATTAATTGAAAGATCTTGTTCACATCTGGATGGACTTCACTGGTACTGAGTTTATCACTTATACAGTAAATGAGTGAAAGAGAGTCATTGTTTCTTTTATAGGATTATATGTATATGCATAGGGCTAAGAAGTCCCATTTGTTGCATGCAATCCAACATGAAGTAAGAGAGACAGACACACACACACACCCCTCCATTTTTATTGCAGACCTAGGCCATGTTTCCATTATACAGTACTGTTTTCTCTGATGTTCCAACGAATGTCGTTTATGAAAGACAGCCCAAGTATTCCTATTTTGGTCAATATTAGAAGAAGGGGGAAGGTCTAAAAATATCTTGACAACCTGGCATGAGCAAAGCATGCTACCGACTACACCACCTGATTGAGGAATCAGTGAGCTCCATCCCACACCATCCAGATGTGAACAAGATCTTTCAATTAATCAATTGGACTTGGACTGTCTCGATTTCTTGGTCCCCGGCCGTTTAATACACCTGTGTTTGGACGAGTAATGTCAGAAAATTCAAAGGACGCAATTTTAGTTTAATTGAGCCGAGGATCTTCGTCATCGCTTGACAACCAGCCCCTTTCAATTCAAAAGAATGAAACAGCTCAACATTCAAAGCTGTATACACAATTTCAAGCTCACGGTAATATGAAACAATTTTTTTTTGTTAAGTGCATTTTTAAGAACGTACATGTATTTCGAGTCATCAAACATGACGTCACTGAACTCATAGATGTTTTATAATATTATTTTAAAGTGTTTTTTAACATGTGTTTGTTTAGTTTTAATGTTATTTATGATGAAATGATTGTTGATATGTTTTATAATATTATTTTAAAGTATTTTTTAACATGTGTTTGTTTAGTTTTAATGTTATTTATGATGAAATGATTGTTGATATGTTGGGTGATCTTTGCATGAATATGTTGACATGATAGGGCTGAAGAAGGGCTTTTTGAGCTTGAACCATGTACCCTAATTTGTAAAAATTTTATAATTACATAGTATTGATTGACGGAGTTCCTTAATATTTGTCATAGTAATTTTACTGTCAATACGGACCTAACAGATTTCAATATGGAGTCTAAAAACGTTGAGATTAGCACCAGTCTTCACTGGAATTCAGTAGACCTTCATCATTCACAAACCTGCAGAAATGAAGAGAGAAGGAAACTGTATAGAAAAAGAAGTCTATTGATAATGAACCAAGGAATTAAATTTACCAAAGACAGCAATTATTGATATTACAACTTTTCAGTCGGGGTGCTGACCGGAAAAGTTCTAATATCAATTATCAATAAGGCAACACTGAAAAATGTCTTCAAAGCTAGCTATAATAATATCGTATGGCCTCGGGGGCCAGGTGCAAGCTTTGTTAATTGACACCCAGAGGGCAGCTTATATGTCAAATTTTGTCGTTCCTTTGAACGCTATGAAAGTCAAGGAGGTTAGATATCTAAGCTCCTTGACACTATAGCGCTTTCTAGTAGAGAATGGAGGAACTTTGTGTTGGCGGAAAATCCTGAGATTAATTTTGCCATTATGAACACAGCCTACTGAATTTGAATGGGTTCTTTAACATGCCAACAATGTATGACATCCATGTCATGATTTTTGTCGCCTTTCAAAAATCACTTACCACGGCCAGGAGTGAACCTGCAAGCTTGGGTTGGTAGTCCGACACGTTAACCACTCAATCACCGTGGCAAGCTTCAAAGCTAGCTATAAAGACAGTAATGTAACACCATACATCTGCTACTTCTAATAAAGGGCAAATATAACACTGTAACTAGAATCACCCAGTGAGGAAATCCTCCAATAACCCTTAAGAAACAAGGCTCAAATATCTTAATATTTATTTATATTTTTATTAGCAGTAGCTTTAGAAAGAAAAAATAAAAGTGCACCATTTAAAGAAGATGGGGACAAAAAATTGTTTCTAAATAAAATACTGATAATAAATAACATAGCACGTAAGCTCCTTTGTGAAAATCCCCAGGGTTCTTGTGTTAAGCAGGGGAAACACGAAGTGTAAAGTGACTACCAATAATTTTGGATTTCACCAACACCAAATTCATTTCATAGTAAAGACACCAAGAGATCGACTGATGCTGCGAGAGATCCAGCTTGGTTGAAAATTCAGTTTGACACTTGGTCAGGCATCCAATCTCTGACGTTGCAGTCCCAAGTCCTCCTCCTCAAGGAAGCGACGGAAACTGGCTTGACATTCTGCACTACACCAATGCTGCACAAGAAGATGGGATTCTGATTCTAAGGCAGCATCCAATTTAGTCCGTAAGCTGTGCCTTAGCAAGGCTTTAGTCGCCTCCATTGACTGCAACACACAGCGAACAAATAGTATAAGCAAAATTCTTATATAACCTTCCCTCCAACTTTTAGGCCAGTCAGAAGTGACAATAAATTCACAAAACATGATGTATCTCTGATTTTTTAGTATGTTGTTTGGACCCATTAGGGCTATGTATACCCAAGTTTGCAACTCTCAAAACGTTGTGGAAAAAATTTTACACAACAATGCATTCTTCGTCGAAAGCTATTCTATACATTTGTTAAGAGCATACAATGTTTGACAAATTAAGCCCAACCGGAGCTCTGTAGGTCAATGGGTTACCGAATTATGACACTTTGAAAATAGGTAAGTTTTTCCAAAAATTGAACATTTTAGATTTAGACCTTTTTGGACCGAAACTGCGTCGAAACCATTGATCCTACCAGTAGAACTTGCAGAATATAATTTGTAAGCCATTTAATTTGCTTTAAATTAAGCGTATAGTGGGGTCTCTAAGCCTCGTAGATCTCTCCAAATCTCAAAACAACCCATATAAGGTAAAATTGCATTTCTCCAGAAATGTTCCATAACATTTCCTATCCTTTGTTTTTTGTTTTGGTAATGAAAAAGAAGGCATGTAATCATTTAAACAAACGGTTAAATGTATTTTAATAGAATAATAATACAATATTATATGTATGTATGTCTACCCCTTATTATTCCCGTTTTCCAACGGGGTCGGGGATGAGATGCGATGGAAGTCTTTGTGGCGATGGTTTTTACGGCCGGATGCTCTTCCTGCCGCCAACCTCATGAGAGGAGTTAATGAGAGATGAAATGAATGATGGTGAATGAAACTGGGCTAGGATGTGGAAGGAAGCGGCCGTGGCCTGTCAGAAGGTACCGTCCCAGCATTTGCCTGGTGTTGAAAATGGGAAACCACGGAAAACCATTTCAAGGACGGCCGACGGTGGGGCTCGAACCCACGTGTCTACCGAGTCAGCAGAGAGCTTGGCCCCATGACCTAATGCTGCGTGATAGCCAGCGTAGCCACTACTGTCGGTTAGAATAATAATACAATATTATATAATATAATAAAATAATAATAAAATAAAAATAAGAAGTACAGTAACTTAATCAATCAAATTAGACACATAGTCAAACTCGTCACCTTGTTTTTGATGGACCTGGGCCGTCACTTTCGTTGCTATCTTCAATAGGTAGGTCTTCCACTATTGGTGGATCGTCAAGGTTGTCTTGAGGCTCGTCATCGTCGTCCTCTTCAATGATGATAAGTGCAGCGTTCTAGCACGTTTCCCCAGAGCAGGTAGCACACATCACAGAACATCTGAGTCCTGCTTTCAGGCAAGTGCAGCCACCTCTGCACCCCTTCTTGCATTTGCAAGAGAGGAGTTTTAGGAGCTCTGTGGGGGCAGGAGCTTGCCAACTGGCAATGGGGAAGAGTCCAGCCGAGGTCAATTCCCAACCCCAGTCGGTGGCTTCTTTCTCCACCCCCAACCACTTTTGCACCTGGTGGTATGTGCGGTAGTGGTGATATTACGTAGCCTCTGTGGTTGGGGGCAAAAGGGCCAGATTCGCTTTGGCGTTGGCTGCTGTCTTCACAAAAGTACTGAAGCGTACATCGTTGAGGGTGTCTGTCCTTTGGTCTCCTCCATGTTGGGCAACTAGGCACTTGTCACCGGCTGCTGCGACTTGTTGGTGTGTGGCATCTGTCTCGAGGACAACTCTTGCTTGGTCCACTAGGGCTTGATTTTGTCTGAAGTGTCCCCACATTTTCATCTTCCCCTGCCAAAAGAGGGCAGAGGTGGCGTCACACCCAGTAAATGCGTGGATGAAAAGTTCAAATCCAGATGGTAGCTCCACTTCCCCTTGATTGAATGAGCTGGTGGAGAATTGGACGCAACCCGCCCCATCTCTGCCACTCTTCTGGAAGTATACTGTACGTTCATTTTAGTGGATCGTAGACCGCAGAGGAGCACCAGCAAATCCACATCCTCTCCAAAGAAGATGACGTCGTCATTGGCAGTACTTTTTTGCAGAGCAGTCACGACGATATCGGGGTCTGCGTCTTCTTTTGATATTCTTGTCTCAATCCCCTCGAGAGCAAAAGCAGAACAGAGATGCTCAATGAAACGAACCTTGTTTTTGTCATTCGAGAGCATCTTCTCTTGGGGGACTGTGATGATGGTCGATGTGTCAAACACAATTTCCGCTGATGCTGCAGAATACCGTCATGATCGCTCTGCAAATTTGGTGCTCTTTTGGGCGCCATCCTCATGATACCCTTCGAAGACTACACACACATTTCTCCCAAAGTGGTTAAATATGAAGTTTAAGTAGCTTGCTGTGATAGCCCATACCGAATCATTCCGATGCCACACGACTTTATGGAGGAGGTATCCTCCATCGACGACAGCAAATGTTTTTGCCTGCACACTGACGTTCTCTGTGGCTCGAGTGAAGGCAGCGTAAAAAGCGAGCTCATATATGAAGTGGGCCTTCAACTAAGGGTCTGACTGTTTCATGATAAACATGTGCTAGAAGATGGTGAGTGGCTCGACATCGACTCTCTTAATAATAATAATAATGTTATTGGTTTTACGTCCCTTTTAACTACACTGGCTTTTAGAGACGCCGGGGTGCCGGAATTTTGCCCCGAAGGGGATCTTTAACGTGTCAGTAAATCTACGGACACGGCTCCCTCGCATTTGCTCGACTCTCTTCTTGTGGATCTTGATAGAGGGGGTAAGCGTTGCCAAAGAGAGGACTTTTTCTTTCTTAGAGAAACTAACATTCTCAAACTTTTTCCAATAAATCGGTTCACCCCTTTCAGTCCTTCTTCTCGGGCAGTGTGGTAATTTATGTAGGGGCCACCTACAGTGCCACTGCTGATAGATACGAGTTTATCTATCGATGGGAACGGTAGATGGTTATTGAAACAGGCTTTCAGTTTTTTCACGTCAGAGGTATCTCGTGCAAAGTTTGCGTAGGTCGCATATCGACATGCTGTTCACTTGTAGTGAAGGAAATATCCCAATACCTTTCTACCTCTTCACATATATTCAGCATATATACCATCCCGCCTGTCCAACGAGAGAGCACACTTGTAGAGATACCTCTGCCATGGGTTAGGCCACCCTGGCTCTTCATTGAACGCATGAATACCTGTTCAATTGTCAAGTCACTCCACAGAACTGACCAAAATTTTTCGGATCTGTGGATGGTGAAGCATCCTTTCTCGAACAATTGATAATCGGTTGGGTTCATCCGATCTTGCAGAGTGCTCATATCTTGTAAATATAAACTAGCACTTTTCGCATAGAAGAAGTGTCCAGACGAGTGAAAGAATGGGAGCATTTGGCTGATTATTTGCAGGTGAAGGTTCCAATCTCCCATCCTTCTGGCTTGAATGAATCGCTTCATGAGTAAGGTCATTCGATAGTAGAGTACCCAAAGTTTTGCGGTCGGGCCTTCCTCTTGAAGTTTTTCAAGGGTGCTTTTGAATTTGGCAGTTACAATTTGTACATTTTCATTGTCTTCTGCAAACAGAATTTGTGACCTTTCAGTGCCAAGCAAGAGCCTCTGTTTCACGGGAGGTCATAGGTGCACTGGAAAAAGGAATATCTATATATATAAAGCACAAAGTTTGTCTGTCTGTCTGTTATGTATACAAATCTACACCGTTTCACCGATCTGAACCAAAATTTGTATACTTCCCCTTTGGAACCCTGCGGGTAACCATGTCAACATTAAATTTCGGACAGACCACCCCATGCCCTGCATTTAGGCCCTTTTGCACAAATCTACACCGTTTCACCGATCTGAACCAAAAGTTGTATATTTAACCTTTGGAACCCTGCGAGTAACACTGTCCACTTGAAATTTCGGACAGACCACCCCATTCCCTGCATTTAGGCCCTTTGGTCCAAATCCACACCGTTTCACCGATCTCAACCAAAATTTGTATATTTACCCTTTGGTGCCCTGCGAGTAACACTGTCTGCTTGAAATTGCGCACAGACCACTCCATTCCCTGCATTTAGGCCCTTTGGCCCAAATCTACACCGTTTCACCGATCTCAACCAAAATTTGTATATTTACCCTTTGGAACACTGCGACTAACACTGTCTGCTTGAAATTGCGGAGAGGCTACTCCATCCCCTGCATTTAGGCCCTTTGGCACAAATCTACACCGTTTCACCGATCTGAACCATACTTTGTATACTTACCCTTTGGAACCCTGCGAGTAACACTGTCCACTTAAAATTTCGGACAGACCAACCCATTCCCTGCATTTAGGCACTTTGGCACAAATCTACACCGTTTCACCGATCAGAACCAATATTCGGAAACTTGCCCTTTGTTACCCAGCGAGTAACACTGTCTGCTTGAAATTGCGGCGAGGCCACTCCATCCCTTGCATTTAGGCTGTTTGGCACAAATCTACACCGTTTCATTGATCTGACCCCAATTTTATATACTTATCCGTAGAACCCGACAAGTAACCCTGTTCAATTTAAATTTCGGACAGACCACACTATTCCCTGCTTTTTGGCCCTTTGGCAGAAAACTACACCGTTTCACCGATCTCAACCAGATTTTACATAATTACCCTTTGGAACTCGACGAGTAACACTGTCCACTCGAAATTTCGGACAGACCACTCCATTCCACGCATTTAGGTCCTTTGGCACAAATCTACATCGTTCACCGATCGAAAACAAAATGTGTATACTTACCCTTTGGAACCCGATGAGTAACACTGTCCACTTTAAAATTTGGACAGGCCACTCCATTCCCTGCATTTTGCCCTTGGCACAAAAATACACCGTTTCACCGATCTCAACCAGATTTTACATAATTACCGTTTGGAACTCGACGAGTAACACTGCCCACTCGAAATTTCGGACAGACCACTCCATTTCCCGCATTAAGGCCCTTTGGTACAAATCTACATCGTTCACCGATAGAAAACAAAGTGTGTATACTTACCCTTTGGAACCCGATGCGTAACACTGTCCACTTGAAATTTCTGACATACCACTCCATTCCCTGCATGTAGCTCAGGAATTCCTCGGGGTTGCCAGCTTCCTAACTCACCAGTCATGAGCCCTTGAGTGTGTACCAGAAGTGGTGGGTCTACACACACCCTGCCTCTTTGAGGGCCTTGAGCAGAAGACAGGAGATATTATGAAAAGGAAAAGGAGGCAGATCTCTCGAAGAATGAGGGTATCAGGAAAGATGAGACAAAGCCAATTAAGGCGGGAAATTGAAAGACTCCCTAGCCCTCGGATACCCTAATACAGTCTGGGTCGGAAGAGAACAAGAGTTGACCAAGGGAGGCCGACAGGAAAGAGAACTGAAATGAGCCCGGCACCAGGAAGTAGAAGCGATGCCAGACTCAGCTGGGGTTCCGTGGTCGCCAACCCACGTCCCACAAGTTGTGAGACCCTGGGAGGGGGGGGTCAGTTGTGAGAATAGCTTGCTGATTCATCGCGAGGTGACTTGAGAGTACTTTCCAAAGCCCGCCGTGTTATCTCCTGCTGTCTATGCTGATGCCAGCACAGGGCCGTTGCGAAACAGTGAGTGATTCCTGGTCAATCTGTATAGGACGGGGAACCCCGAACGTGTGTCATCATTTTTCGTCATAATCTGCGATCATCTCAGGTTCGTGCAGCTTGGACCTATATTCTTTGTCTTTGCCGAGCAGTAAGCTCTTTCACTAGACGCATCCAGTACAGGCCTAAGCCAGAAAATAAGGTTGAGACTTTGGAAGACATCGAAGCTAGACACCTGAATTACCTATATCAGTTTTAAAATAACACCATGTTCGTTCAGTAGTCATTTTTTCATTACCTTATTATTATCATCATAAGTGCAAATGACCTAGATGTTACGCGCATCATACCAATAATCACCGCCGCATAAAGTCTTTCTCGACTGTGATTTTTAAAATATTTATTTTTGGTTGGTTGGTTCTTAAGTTTAGGGGCTGCGACAACGCGGTCATGTAGCCCCGTGTACTTTGGGTGTGTGTAGAATCTGTCTGATAACCGGTGTTAATTGTGATGACTGTATTAGTGTGTGTTATCTGTTTTTTTAATTTAAGTACAAACTGCAACTTAGAATTCTTCAAATAGTTCGTACTTTTGCCGCCAAGCGCCACCGTCAACGACTACTAGGCCATGTTCGGAACTTAGCTACTAGACGCCACTGCAGTCGGCTCTTGGCAACGGATGTAGACATCTTTGAGCGTTGTTTACCTATCCAATTTAGCTTCACACAGGTGTAATTAGTGGAAGGTTCTTTAACATGCCATAAATCTGACATGGGACCGCCGGCTTTACTTCCCCTCCGAAGAAAGGCATACTGACGGATTTTTAACGCTCTTAAAATATCCGACGTCTTCGGCCGGGTTTGAACCCGCTATCTTGGGCATAGAAGCTCAGCATGCTACCAAATACGCCACCGAAGCCGCCATATAGTTATTTTTATTACAGTACATTGTGTACATTATACGTTGAAGTGTCAATTCAATACCGGTAGTAGATTCCCTTATCATCCTCATCATAAGAGCAAATGACCTACAGTAGATGTTACGCCCATTACACCATTAATCACAACACACAATTAGTCTTCCTCGCCTGTGAATTTTGAAATATGTATTTCTATTACGGTAGTTTGTAAGTTTGACGTGTCAATTCAACAGTAGTTTTTATTATCATCCTTATCAAAAGGGCAAATGACCTAGATATTACTCCCTCATTGTCTTTGGGGGCAAATGACTTAGATTTTAAGTCCATTATATTTCTAAGGAGACCTTAAAACATTATCATCATTCCACCGGGCGAAGCCGGGTACTACTGCTAGTGAATTATAAATTAGTTTGAAAAGTATAATTAATTAATTAAATTTTAAGAAACCCATGGCGTGCCCCCCCCGACCGTGGGGCCCTGGGCGGTCGCCCTCCCGTAGATTCATAACAAACACGTTTTGCATGTTTAAATATCACTTCATGCAACAAAAAGTGGTTAGGTACATATCTGGAAAAATGCGATATTTTTCTTATATGTTTTTTTTTTTTTTTTAGATTTTTAGAGAACTACAATCCATACAGACTCCGCCCTGTGCTTAATGTAAAGCTAATTAAATTGCCTACAACGTATATTCTATAAGTTCTACTCGTAGGATCAACGGTTTCGGCACAGTTTCGGTCCAAAGACGGTCTAAAACTAAAATGTTCAATTTTTGGAAAACCTGGCCTATTTTCAAAGTGCCGTAATTCAGTAACCAATTGCCCTACAGAGCTCCGGTTGGGCATAAATTGTCACACATTTAATGCTCTTAACAAACGTATAGAATAGCGTTCGACAAAGAATGCATGGATTAGGAGATATAGAGCAGAATCTGAAACAAGTAAAAAAAATTTGCGGTTTTTGGCGTGTACAAATTTTTCCACAACTTTTTGAGAGTTGCAAACTTGGGTATACATAGCCCTAATGGTTAGAGACACGATTTTATGGTGTATCGCGAAAATGCGAAATATGTTTATATGTGCATCAAAGGTGTTTTAAATGTGTGTTTAATACTGTTTGATCATAAAGCACTGAATTTGTCCTCACGACTAAACACGAAATTCCACCTTATTTGCGATGTACGTCCGTATTTGCGACATATCACGAAATCGGCTTGTTTATTACGTCTCTACACGATTTGGGGCGATATCGCGAGCCTTCAGTGGTTTTCACCTTGTTAGCATTGCTGGTAGAACCCAATTCAAATGTATTTTTAAGTGTTTAAAGCCTAAGCATAGCCTAACATCACGTAGCAGGAAATTACTACACAGTTTCAATATTGGCTATCCTGTCGTACTGGGAGACAAGTGAGAGAGTTGGGCCGCGCATTGCTGACCACGTGGGTGCGCTGTGATTTGTAGTTGAAATTTCTATTTCTAATGTGAATTCGCAATGCCGAAAATAACGACTTGTTTTGATAGGGCTGACGAGTTTAAAGACGAAGGCTATCATGTTTTCGATGCGCGGCAGAAGATAGTTATGTGCAAATTCTGCAACATTAGACTAGATTGGAAGCGTCGCGATTCATGTGTGAAACACAACTTAAGTGAAAATCACAAAAAGAAGAAAAGGATTTTGACTGAAGGAGGTACCAAAAGACAGATATCAGTTCAAGAGGCAGTCGGGAATGCCAAAAAAGTGAGAAATGACTCCGACGAATTTGTAATGTCAACAGTGGAGGCCTTTTTGAGTGCCAACATTCCTTTAGAAAAGCTAGATCATCCAACAATGAAGGATTGGATGAACAAACACATACCAGGGGAGTTAATTTTTTTCGGATGCCGCTACACTTACCAGTATCCCGCAGCCCCACTTTTCGTAGCGATAAAAATAATAATAGATGGAAAGACGTAGTTTTATGTAACGAATTTTATCACGGAGGGAAGGTAATTATTTTACGATTGCCGAGAATCCACCAACCCGCCGTGACATTTACAGCTGAAAGTTTTGCAGCCACCATGGAAACGTGATGTGGGATACTAGAAAGTGTAGTATTGACTTAGTTTACTTTTAAATACTTTTAAGTTCATATCATAAACAACAAATAAGTCTGATTTATTAATATTTTAAATTAAAATGATTTGCTTGCTAATGGATTTTTTTCATTACACTGTTTTAGGAAGTGGAAATTTTCCCACAGCTGACTGGTTACGAGAGAAATATTTGCCCCTATTACATCAAGAAAAAGAAGAATCAAGTCGTGAGAAATTAAAGAATCAGCATGTTATTCTACACTGTGATGAAACCACAGATAGGATGGGTCGAGCCGTGTTCATTGTGCTATTTAGAACTCTTCCCAATGGTAGAGGCGAGACTCCTAAAGTGCTAGTAGGTGGTGTCCTAATGCTTCAGAATGTTAACTCGCAGGAATGTTCTCAAGCCATAGTGGAGGTTATTAAGAGATATAAACATACAAAAATATCATAGGTATTTCAACAGATGGTGCACGATATATGAAAAAGTGTGTGCAAACTTTACAAGGTTTGATATCGGACAATCTTCTTCACATTGAGTGTTGGGCACACAAGCTTGATTTAGTAGCAGGAATCTGGCCGAAGAAACTTCATCGTGTGAATGAGTGTGTTACCAAAACAAAGCAAGCTTTTCTTAATACAAGAAAACGGAAGCATAGGTATATTAGGTTCTTGCAGCAAAAGTATGGTGCAGGAGAAAAGGATACAAAGCCAGTTATCACAAAGTGGAATACGTGGTTCACATCAGTTTCCTACTTGGCAGACTATGTCATGGACTTGGTTCAGTATTTTAAAACAGTGGAGAGTGATGCTGAAAGTGTTAAATACTTTCAAAAATTAAGAGAAAGTGAAGTAAAATCAATTTTGTGTGAGGCAATTTTTGTGAAAGAACACTGTGCCTCAACTTCTGAAAAGATAACTTGCTTCGAGGGTTCTAATTATGCTTTGGCACATAAAGTTGTTCCAATGGTAAATGAACTCATTTCTGAGTACACGGTTATCGAAAAACTAGAGATGAAACCAGACATATTGAAGGCATTGAATGAACTATCAAGTGATAGAAAGAAAAGTGCTGAAAAAAGGTTCGTAGCCCTTGCCAATGCATGTCACACAAAACTCTCAGATATGCTGGCAAAAGACTCTGCTCATGAGATTTTTAATTCACTCTCCTCACTGTTTCATCTGCCCCTGCTAAGAACTGTGAACATAGAGTCATCTCTCTTCAACAAGATAGAGAAAATCCCCCTTTTTTGCTGGAGTGAATTCTCATGACTTTTTGAAGTTCTACATTCAACTGCAAATCACCTGTAAATATTTTTCATGTAATGACGGTAATGTAGTTGAAGATGTATTGAAGGGAATGTTAGAGGAATATCCTATAGCTGTGAAATGTCTTCAATCTCTGTACATTTCCATTTCAAATGTTGACAGTGAAAGGGCCCTTTCTGCCTACAATGATATTTTGTCTGACAAGCGTACCAACCTGTCAAATGATAACTTAGAAACATTACTGAGTTACTACTTCAACAGCAAATGAATACTGTAAACCAAGCTATACTTGGTGTGTTTGTAGTTTCCTTCATTGCAACATAAGGCAAAAGTATGTATATAGTCTAGTAATCCGTTTTTCTACACCTTAAGCAATGGCATTTATTCACCGCTTTTATCCCGCTTTGCCCTTAGTTTTTACACCGCTATTGTGGTTTTTTATTCACCATAAAATCGTGTCTCTACTAATGGTTCCAAACAACATACTAAAAAATCAGAGATACATCATGTTTTGCGAATTTAGCCATTTTTTGTGTAACTTTTGACTGGTCTATTTAAGATTTAACATATGCCGAGAAAATCTCCAAACTGAAATCAATGTAGTTGTAACAGCATCAAACTCAGATAGGAAGAAAAGAAATGGTTGGTTCCTCAGTTTAGGGGCTGCGACAAATCGGTCATGTAGACCCGTGTACTTTGGGTGTGTGTAGAATGTCTGATAACCGGTGTTAGTTGTGATGGCTGTATTAGTGTGTGTTATCTGTTTTTAAATCAAGTAAGGACTGCAGACATTGAATTTCAAGTAGTTCCTACTTTTGCCGTCAAACGCCACTGTCAATGACTACTATTTCAGAACTTGGTTACTAGACGCCACCACGGTCGGCTCATGGCGACGAACGTTGGAACCTAAGAGCGTTGTTCAAATTTTAACCTATAATTTAGCTTCACACAGGTGTAATTAGTGGAAGGTTCTTTAACATGCCATACATCTATGACATGGAACCGTCGGGTTTACTTCCCCTCGAAGGAAGGAAGGAAGGAAGGAAGGAAGGAAGGCAGGCATACTGAGGAAGAAAAGAAAGGAACAGCAATTTACAGATGTATGTCTATGACCTTAGTCATGATCATAATATTTTTCCGTATTGAGTTCAAGATCTTTAAGATAATGTCCACTTTTCAATACAACTCTTTTTATCTACCACCCTATTCTACACTGTCTTGTGTTAAGCAGGGGAAACACAAAGTGTAAAATGACTACCAATAATTTTGGATTTCTCTTTGGTGTAAAATAGGGTGGTAGATAAAAAGAGTTGGATTGAAAAGTGGACATCGTCTTATAGAGCAATTTACAGAGACAAGCATACAGTAGAACAGTGGCATTCAATTTCATTATTTCAAGGCCCACATTGAATCAACAGTTTTCAAATGTGTGAAAAGAGGAAGGACAAAAATGAGAATTTTATTTTAAATGCATTTTTGTCAATTTTTATTTTAAGTTTAATATACAGTAATGCTGCAGCTATCTTTTCAGTTAGAGCCATTGAGATGATCCACTCTCCAATATTATTTATTTAATCTTAACACTTTGTTCAACTGTAACTGTTTTGGGCCACCTTTCCAAGACCCTTCTTCTGTATCAATGTCAAATTATAAGTAACATTGCACCAAAAGAGCAAATATTTTCTTTCTAAAAAAAAAAAAAGATATAGAGCCTTTGGTATGAATTTTCCTCCTAAAAAATTGTTTATACAACACAAAGAACTTTGTATAGTAGTCCAGACTTCTGTTCTTGTGTTTTTTTCTTCATAATCTTAGTTCACGTGGAAGCACGATTCACTTGTTTAAAATCAATAATAAGAAAATCTGAATAATCAAATGTTAGTGTATTGGCAGGATTTCTTGAAAAAGAAAGCTGTCATTATGGCTTCATTCATGTATGAAGGGCCGGTTGAATTTGTATTGGTATGGAAATAAGATGTTGCAAGGTTTCTCTAAGGGCGTGACCTCCTAGATCCTGAAGAGTAGAATAGATCCTTGTTCTATTAGTTTAGGAAATGGGCATGTTCTGAGATGTTGTTGAAGTTGTGGAAAAACTGGACACCCTTAGAAAGATGGAGCGGGCTTGCCTTAATTGCTACAAGTTGGCTACCAAGTGGACAGGAACATGAGTAGGAAATGACTTGAAGGATGCAATACATTTTGAATCATTAACTCCAGTTCACATTCCTCAAATGTGTCGAAACCAAACACAAGGTATGTTATAAAACAAATATCAGGAGTACAATGTAATTTATTTTACTTCATGTAACAAGAGAGAGAGAGAGGAGAGGAGGAATACACCCAGAATAGTCTGCTATATAATGTTAAAATACCTATCAATAATCACTGCACAATCCACTAACTAAATTCCATTCAGTATGTAATATGTATGTTCTACAGTCCCATACTTAAAATGTCTGAATTTTTCATATGTTGCTTATTCTAATTATTTCCAGACTTTCCTGATTACTACACAGTCAAAGAAAGAATTATGATTATCATGAGGCAGTTATAAATGGAAGACCTGTGTGTGTTTGTGGGACAGATAAACAAATCAGAGAGGAAAACTTCACTGGTACTGAGTTTATCACATATACAGTATCGTAGTTCCGCCCCTTAAAACAACAATAACTAGCATATCCAGTATATGAGAGAAAGAGTGCTTGTTTTTATAGGATTATATGCATAGGGCTAAGAAGTCCCATTTGTTGCATGCAATCCAACATGAGGTAAGAGAGACACACACACCCCTTCCTCTTTATTGCAGACCTAGGCCATGTTTCCGTTATACTGTTTTCTCTGATGTTCCAACGAATGTCGTTTATGAAAGACAGCCCAAGTATTCCTATTTTGGTCCATATTAGAGGAAGGGGGAAGGTCTAAAAATATCTTGACAACCTGGCATGAGCAAAGCAGCCAGTTGAGAGTACACCATCATGTGGATAACAGCTGCCATTATCCTTCTAGCTCTGACCGCACCAATAAAAGCAGAGCATTCAGGAACTGTCTTCACCACTATCACCAGTGACTCAGAGGAGTTTGATATTTGCTATCCCGATAATGTATGTACCTTGCACTTAGCCTGCTTCTATGCAAAATCTAGTAACCACACAGATGTACTTTGACAGTTCTGAATTTGAAGCTATTATTATTCCAATAGCATTCTGGAAGGTTTCTGGACTTGAAGTCATACATTATAAAATGTTTATTCATTTGGTGATGAAACCTATTCCAATTTTAAGCCAGACTCCACAACCGTTACAGATGGTTATCTTCCCTAAGTTTCACCAAGTTCTAATATGTCAATATTTCTTGATTATAATTAGATTATAATGTCCACATTTGCTTCTACTTCACCTGTCAATGTTCAGAAGTCCTTAAATAACAACATGTTGTAGATATTATGTCCTCAATCACTTTTACTTTAGCTGTAAAGGACAATTATAATATCTTCACAAGAAAAATGCTCATCCCAGTTGAATGAGATTTTGTGACTGTTAACAGTCAAACTTACAATCTGGACTACATTCTCCCCCCCCCCCCCCCCCCCCCTTTTTTTTTAAATTAATGGTATACATTCTGTTGGAAGAATTTTACAATTTTCAATAAATCTGGCAAATTAAAACTGTTTAGTATAATGAAAAATAATGTTACCAAAACATCAAAACTGTTTAGTATAATGAGAAATAAAGTTACCAAAACATCAAAAGTATAAAGCAAATATAGTTTTGCACTTCAATCAAAAATCAAGAGCATACAGACTTTGCCCTCATGCTGGTAAATTGAAACTGTATTAATAATGGGAAATTCTATGGTAAATTTCACAAAAAAAGAAAGAAGTGAATTAATTTCTAAGCAGACACTCAAAAGCTAGCACTTGTCTTATTTTCAGATGCACTATGTCTGATAACACATGGTCCGAGAACTATACTGGCCTGCTAAGCAAGAGAGATGTATCTCCAAGAATACAGGAGTTTTATGACCTACTGGCTCATACGGACGGGTAGCCTTACATATTAAATTATTTGTGTTGGTCCAAAAAAATGTAGACACTCTTTGATAGATAATATCTTTGGTTTAATTTAATAAACAACCTCCGCAAATCAATACAAAGTATATGTGTTGTAAACGCGCTAGATGCGGTACATGTTTCGAACCATAGGTCAGCGGTTCTTCATCAGCCACATTATAACATAATAGATAACATTACATTAAAAAAGTTAAAAAACTATTTTTAAAGACATTATAGTCCATTATCTACTTGTCCAAGCATTCATTCGTTGTTCGGACTTATTATCAAATCAAATCTTTCAGTTCAGATGTCCTCTTTCTTTGCGAGGTTATGTTGAGAAGTTGTTTCATTATGCCAAGGTGGTGCCTTGCTTATATAGGGACGAAATATGGAGAAAATAATCCCAATGAGCGGCCTAAAATGGACAAAAAACTAAGAATTTAATTTAATTAATTAATTGTATAATTGAGATAAAGCCTCCGTGGCTTAAGCGGCAGCACGCCGGCCTCTCACCGCTGGGTCCGTGGTTCAAATCCCGGTCACTCCATGTGAGATCTGTGCTGGACAAAACGGAGGCAGACAGGTTTTTCTCCGGGTACTCCGGTTTTCCCTGTCAAAATTTCATTCCAGCAACACTCTCCACTATCATTTCATTTCACCAGTCATCCATTTAATCATTGCCCCAGAGGAGTGCGTCAGGCCTCGGCAGCCGGCACGGTCCATATCCTAGCCGCTAGATGGGGGCTTCATTCATTCCATTCCTGACCCAGTCGGAGACTGGAAGCAGGCTGTGGATTTTTATTTTCAATTGTATAATTGAGGTAGTGAAAATGGGTTGATTTGTGATTTTTGAAAGTGGGTTTGATTGAGCAAACTATTTGATTGGTGAGAAACGTGTTGTAGTGAAAATGATAAAATGGCTTGTTGGTAAATAGCTTAAAATAACTTACTCAAAAATAAATCTTTGACTATTCTAGATGGCAAATATTAGTCCTCTGTTAAAAGAAAATAAGTTAGATAAAACACCGCAAAATAGATCAACGAGAAAAAACTAGTGAAACTATCTTAACTTACCTTGTATACGACATGCTGGCCGGAGACGAGGTCAAGCAAGGAATGGAGGGGTGAAGATCCACTGCGAATGGATAGGTGTAGGGAGGGGGGTTGTAGAGAAGAGGATATCACCGATAGGATACTTTTGATGTTCATGACGTAATTTGTCAATGTTTCATGTTGTTGTCAAAGTTGATTTCGTTCAAGTTGTGTGACGGATTAATTCTTAAAGCCTGGTCTATTTCAAGTTGTTCCAAAATGTCTGCATTACAATCTTTACATTTTATTTTATAAATAGCTTGCCACGGTGGGTGAGTGGATAGCATGTCGGTCTACTAACCCCTAGATTGCAGGTTCGCTCCTGGCCGTGGTAAGTGATTTTTGAAAGGCGGCAAAAATACGACACGCATGTCATACAATGTTGGCATGTCAAAGAACCCATTTGAATCCAGTAGGCCGTGTTCATAATGGCAAAATTAATCTTGGGAGTTTCCGCCAACACATAGTTCCTCATTTCTCTACTAGAAAGCGCTATAGTGTTCACGGAGCTTAGATATCGAACCTCCTTGACTTACATAGTGATTCAAGGGACAACGAAATTCGACCTGCAAGCTACCCTCTGGGTGTCAAATTACAAAGCTTGCACCCGGCACCGAGGCCATACGATATTATTATTATTATTATTATTATTTTATAAATCCCCGATTTTTGAAATTTATCTTGTTTGTTGACAGATCTAAAATTGAATAAGTAATTCATTGTTGTGTTGGCTGTTCTGTAAGCAATTTTTAGCTCATGTTTCCTGAATACATTAATGATGTGCGTAAGTTGATTGGTGTACGTGAACACTGCGTAAGACATGTCTTATTTCACGAGTTGCAATTTTGTGACAGGTTTATTTTTAAGTTTGCACAACAGAGAGTCGACATATTGCTTGCTGAAACCATTGGCCCTTGCGATCTGATGTATAGTGGAAAGCTCTTTATTCCAATCATGTTCAGATAGTGGTATATTTATAGCTCTAATAATGTAGGCTCTGAACGTGGCTCTTTTGTGACTAGCTGGATGGTTGGAGTCTTTTCTAATGGTGGAATGCGTTTGTGACGGTTTCCTGTAAATTTTATATCGCAGTCCCATGGTATCTCTGATGAGTCAGATCCAGAAAATGTATGACCTGTTTAATTTTGGAGGTGGTAGTGAATTTAATGCTATTGTCAATTTGGTTGAGCTCTGCTGTTATGTTATCGATTTTATTATCTATTATTAGAAACACGTCGTCTATGTATCTTACCCAGTAGCTTATGCCCTTTATTTTGCTAATATTATTGTTTTCCAGATGGTCAATATAGATATTGGCCAATATCCCATAGCCAAACCTTGTAATTGTTTGAAAATTTTCTGATTGAACGTAAAATAATTGTTTTGCACGGTAAATTTTAGTAAATCCTTTATTTGTAGAAACTGTGACAAGTTGTACACTGAGCTCCCCCTGAAATTTACAATAGGTCTAATGGGTGTGTTGTCCTTATGTGTTTTTGGCAATGACCTCAGGGTTGGTATGCTTGGATTCATGTTGATTAGTTCACTGACTTTGTATTCATCTAAAATCATATTCTTTAATAGTTGCTTAAGCTTCCTTTGCATGGGCCCTGTTGGAACTTTGTTGATGGTGCAGACATTTTTATTATTCAAAAACAATTCTGTCTTTTCAATATAGTCTGTTTTATTATTAATGACTATGCTATTGCCCTTATCTGCTTTTGTTACTATTAAATTTTCCTGAACAATTTTCTTTCTGAGGTTGGTAATATTATTATTTACACGGGTTGTTTCTTGTCCTATTTTATTATTTTACTTATTTTCTCATTAAGAACATGTCTGACTTCATTCCTTTTGTCTAATGGGAGTTTATGGATTGCTGCTTTTGACTCAGCTATTAGTGTTAAATTTTGTTTATTAGTGTAGGAGGACTGCCAATTGTGTTTATAGCCTTTCTCCAGTAGTTCAATTTCCTCATCATTAAACTTGACATTAGATATAGGTTTTTGGAATTTGTGGGTTGGAATAACAGGTTCTTCGTTGCTCGCCGTGCCTGTCTGTTGCATTAATTGATCTAATTTTTATTTAAAGTGCTAACTTTTTTATTGATATGGAATGAGACTACTTCCTCCATGTGCTGTTTGCAGCTTCTAAATGAACTTCGTAAAGACTGTTGTTGTTTGATTTTTCTTAATGTAAAGAAATTTCAATTCTCGTTGCAAGATTTTCCAGTTTACCATTTGCTGCGTTTTCAGTTTAAAATTGTTGTTAAACCTTTTTTCTGGAAAGTGTTTAAGTGCCGAGGAACTAAGCTATACAATCTGCACTTCAGGAACCCAATCTCTTTAATAACATTAGCTATTTTATTCGTAGGCGTTTATATTTATTCCTTTTAGCCTGACTAGCCGCTTTGGAATTGTTTATTAAATTAAATCATACATTTGTCAATACGGACCAAAAATGGCAATCAGTATTCCCAATAATATCTTTGGAACGAAATGACATACCGTTACAATTCTTGCGCGGTAGCATAGTCCATTGTTTTGTCAACAGTTGAAGCAGGTCACATGAGTGGCGCAACAATCTTACGCGTGTTCCAGCAGATGACAGTGCAGCAATGAATGAAGTAAGATTGTCGTTTGAGCAACGCAAGTGGTACTGGAAGTACGAAAGCATGATGGAGGTACAACGGCACTGGCATAATGTGTATGGAACTCGGCCACCAACACGTACAACAATTTATCGTATTTGAGATAAATTTGAAGCCGACGGTACTATTCAGGATGTGCACAAGGAAAGGTCTGGCCGACCAAAAACATCAACAAGTCCAGCTTCCAGCGCTGCTTGCTGTGTTGCAACCTTATACCAGGTTAACTCAAAAATCTGTGAATCATGGTGCATGCGAAAGCTACATAAATAGCATAATTGAATTATAGACGTTGAACAATCTTCAACATCACTTCATGTTTTTGGTATTCAATAAAGTGTCATTGAGTGCCAAATGACATTCATCATAACACAGGACAGTAGCATGTGCAATGAGTGCACCAGAGAGCTTGAGAACCTTGCATGTTGTTTTATATGTTTTTAATTAGTGTTTTTTAAATGTTTTTTATTGTATTAAGTGTATTTTGCCATTGTTTTGTTCTGTGTCCTAGACATAGGATTATGGGCTGAGGAAGGAATCAATAGGTTCCGAAACATGTACCCCTGAAGTGGGTTAGAATTAAAAGTATTGAATATGCGGAAAAATTGAAAAGGTCTTATTTTCAAAGTGGAGTAAGCCGATCAAAGCTGCAAAGTGGAAAGTGTACATTCCAAGATCGCTGCACGCTATGAACGAGGATGATCCGGATCGAAGGATTGAGTACTGCAAGTGGTTTGGAGGCATGCTTCGCGAGGATGGACCGTTTGCAGGGATGGTTATCTGGTCTGACGAGGCGCAGTCCAAACTGATCGCCATAACTGTGTGTACTGGGCTCCTGAAAATCCTCACGTTCACGTGGACAAACATGTTAATCTACCGGGTGTTAATGTGTGGTGTGGTCTGTCATCGTGCTGTTTGATTAGCCCATTCTTCTTTGAAGGTACCGTAACAGGTGAAGTGTGCCTTCATATGCTGCAAACACCGATTTTACCTGCCATCCGAGAGGTGATTGGAAATGAAAGATTTTACCTACAACAAGATGGCACTCCGCCTCACTACCACAGAGAAGTGAGAGCCTACTTGGATGAAAATCTACTTGGACGATGGATAGGTCGGGAGTCTCCACCACGGTCTCCAAACCTTACACCTCTTGACTTCTACCTATGGGGGACCTTGAAAAATGAAGTTTATCAACAGAAGCCAGCTACACTGAAGGAGCCAGGAGAAACCATCAAGGCGTCCTGTGCGTCTATCACACCGGCAACACTGACAGCCGTACTTCGGACAGCAGTTCAGCGGCATCGACATTGCTTGGCTGCTAATAGGGGTCACTTTGAACACATGAAATAACCTTCCCCCCATGCAAAAATTGTAATGGTTTGTCATTTTGTTCCATAGATATTAACTATCAAAGAGTGTCGACATTTTTCTGGACCCCTCTGTTATATACCGTACTACATTAAGGGACTCCATCTGGGACCAACACATATAATTTTTCTTTGGAAGTAACATTCAACAGGGTTAACCACGAGAAAAAACATTCAATGTTCAGGTCCTGTAATGTTTAGAGTTTGGAACTGCGCTTTATTAACGGTCATACTGAAACATACCTTTACTGGAAATTAAAGCCGTGAAATGGTAGGTCAGTGGGAATCGTTATTCGAAGGGCCAAAACAGTTTCACTGGCTCCACAGCTAGTGAGGATTGTGCACTCAAGTAAGAAATTTTTAACGATTAGCACATCAGTTTGTGGAGAGGTGTTCCAGGAGGAGTCAAAGAATTTAAGAATTCAGTTGCATAATGTACCGCCTCTTCTATTTTCAGGACTTGATCAACTGAATGCAAGGGGTCGAGCGATGACCTATTTTTAAAAATTCCCGTATGAAAATCCACCAAATTCTCGTATATTTTAGAACTCTCTAAGACAAGAGTTCGCATACCGAATGGCTGAAAAATGAATCTTAAAGCGCGAATCAAGATTTTCTAGAGTAAGTGTAACTGCATTTTTGGAGAGACTTCTGCAGCCCACGGGTGATGGCGAGATTTAGGCCTAATCCGTAGTGTGAGCAATGCGCGTGCGCGCGAGTGAACTCTCTCGCAGATGAGATGCTACGAACACAAATAAAATACCGCTTAACTGAGGAGAGCTGATATAAATGACTGTTTTACTGAGGAGGGTTGAGAGAGTAGAGAATAGGAGTGTCGCATAATAAATGTTTACGGGAAGTGACTGAATTGTATGGTACCTGTAATAATTATAAAGCTTGCCACCTCAGGTTCGTGGGGCAATATACTTGCTTGAATGATACCACACAAAGAACAGGACACCGTATTCACAAAAATCCACTATTTATCACTAAAGGCAAGCTTCCATTACCTGCATCTGTAGTCCAGTATCCACAACCGTCCCCCTTAATAAAACTACCCCTCACAAAGCTTATTATTCTTCCACTCGATTCTTTATTATTCTATCTCCAACAAGCTTCCATACTATCAGTATTTCATTCCCACAAAATCAACATGACCACCACCATGGTTACCTCTGACATTAGTCATGGCACACATCATGCCATCAGCCAAGGCCACCTGGTTAACCACTGGCTATTCACCACTAAAAAATCCTAGACCAGAGAGCATACATGACTCCATGGCGGCCTACCAACAAATGGTCATGGCTGGCATCCCGATTAAAACAAAAATAAATAAATAAATTGAAAGAAAACAAAAAGCAGTCTCTGTAACCTACTGAAAAGTTAGGTTACAGAAACGCCCCCTTGAGAGTGACTTTCTAACTGTAGGTTAGAAATTCACTCTCAACCCTCGAAACAAAATACATAAAATAGACAAATAAAATACATGAAACACACATTCACAAAAACAAAACTCACAAACAGAAACAAATTAAACAATATACATCATAGTCAGAAAAAACGGCAGAATCGTCATCAGACCTGTCTGTGCTGTCATCATAATCATCATCTTCGTCATCATCATCATCATCATCATCATCATCATCATCATCATGGCCTGTCTCCTTCCGCATCGTTTCCTTCTGCAGGTGCTTCTCCTGCTTCAATCTTGGCTGCTTCTTTCTTCTGTTCCAGTTTCTTCTGCTTCTTCCTTTCCTTCTTGTGCTCCATGCTGCCGTCTGACGGCAGGGGGAACTTGGTCCACAATCCCCACCTCCACCTTCTATTCTTCTTGGTCGGCAGTGGCTTGCTGCTTGGTCTTGTTGGGTCGAGGAAACTTGCGGTCGTCCGCCGCAGGCAGCTTCATGCCTTGGGCCATGCGAGCCTGCAGCAGGGCCTCACGCGCACAGTCTGCTTTGTGCTTGGGCGTCAGCCACTTGCCTTCCACCTTCATTCTCTCCTTCCTCTCCCTTCCCCTCCTTTTCTTCATCTGCCTTATCTTGCTCAGCAATTCTTTTCTTCTCATCTTTACTTTTCTCTTTGCCTTTATCCCTTTTATATTCTCCTTTATCTTCATCTGATCCTTCACTCTCTTATCTCGATCTGCCTGACATCTCCTCTTCTTACTCCTTCTCTTTGCCTTCCATCTGGTCCATTTCTTCCACCAACTTGTTCTCCTGCCTATCCTTCTCCTCCAACGCTTCTTCACGTTATCTTCTATCTCATCTTTCTCCTTGTTTTCAGTTTTATTCTCCTCCTCCATTTGACGTCCTCTTCTTTTACGTCGGCGGTGACCTCTGCGTCTACCCTCGCAACTGATCTCTGTTCTTCGCCTGCTATGGTCTCTCCAACATATACCTCTAAAACCTCCCCTTATCTTTTCCACTTCTTCAATGACTTCTGTACGCCCCCTAGCATCACGTACTTCACATTTCTTCTCCTCCTTCACAGACACACTCACAGATTCCACTATTTCCACTCTCTCTTCTACAACACACATGATTTCCACTCTCTGTTCTTCCAACTTCCCTTTTTCTTCCTCCTGCTGCTTCTTCTCCTCCACAACCACACTCACAGTTTCTACCATCTCAACTTTCTCTTCTACGATGCATGTGCTAGCCACCTGCTCTTTGACCTTGTCAAGCTTCTCAGACATTCTCGCCTCCATACCATCCATCCGGCTGCTCATACTCTCTTCCATGCTACTCATCTGGCTTATAATCCTCGCCTCCATCTTATTCCTCCTCTCATATCGGACCAGAAGCATCTCCAACATGGCCATCATTGAAACTTCCTTATTTAACTTGTTTTCCCCCATCCCTACTCCTGTCTTTGTGTGATTCATTTAAATTCTTCGTGCTTTCACATTGGGTGCCATTGTAATAATTATAAAGCTTGCCACCTGAGGTTCGTGGGGCAATATACTTGCTTGAATGATACCACACAAAGAACTGGACACCGTATTCACAAAAATCCACTATTTATTACTGTAGTCCAGTATCCACAACCGTCCCCCTTAATAAAACTACCCCTCACAAAGCTTATTATTCTTCCACTCTAGTCTGGCTGCGTGGCTCAGGGGTAACGTTCTCGCTTGCTGAGCCCAAGGTTGCAGGTTCGAAACCTGGCGCAGTCAGCTGGCATTTGAGGGTGCGCAAATGCGAGGGAGCCGTGTCAGTAGATTTACTGGCACGTTAAAGATCCCCTTCGGGGCAAAATTCCGGCACCCCGGCGTCTCTAAAAGCCAGTGTAGTTAAAAGGGACGTAAAACCAATAACATTATTATTATTTATCTTCCACTCTATTCTTTATTATTCTATCTCCAACAAGCTTCCATACTATCAGTATTTCATTCCCAGAAAATCAACATCATCACCATGGTTACCTCTGCCATTAGTCATGGCACACATCATGCCATCAGCCAAGGCCACCTGGTTAACCACTGGCTACCCACCACTAAAAAATCCTAGACCAGAGAGCATACAAGACTGTCCATGGCGGCCTACCAACATATGGTCATGGCTGGCAACCCGATAAAAACAAAAATAAATAAATAAATTGAAAGAAAACAAAAAGCGAGTAAAATTGGAGGTGTGTCCCCCATTACACGCTTAAATTAACCTTGGGAAAGGGGAAGGGGATGTTTCATCGCAGGAACATTTTAACCAAATTTTTCAACGGCCTGTTGAATGGGGCACCTGCCAGATCACAATATGGATAAGGCCACCAAGACCAGACCTATCTCTTTTAGCTGTGCTTTTTAATCCTTTTTTAATCCTGTTATATGTGGATGGGATGGTATTTTGGAATTAATTTTGAATGTTACTTGTAATTTTTGCAGCATGATAAGTTAATATTTTATAATTAATTGAGTGTCTATTTTAATGTTTTTCTTAAAGTGTACGTGTGTTGTGTATTATGATGGATGTGAATATGTTATTAATTTTTGCGGCTGAAGAAGGGCCCATGATGCCCGAAACATGTCCTTAATGGCAATAAATTAATAATGCCAATAATAAACTTGTATTGATTGAGCGGAGACCACTCAACCCTTGAAATTGTCATTGTACACGTCAATACGGACCTTGCGAAATGGATATTCTTCCAATTAATCTTGCAGGAAGAAGAGGCGAGAGTTAGCGCATGCGCCCTTTCAGTCTGGTGCAAGGACTGGACTACCACTAGACACTCGTCTGTCCTGAGGACTTACTTCTGACTTCTTACTTAGAATTTTGGATAGGATGGTCGTGAGACCGAGTGACGTGTGGTAGAAGCCAGTCAGGGACTGCTATCTGATAGGATGTTTGGACTTAGTGAAAGGTGAGAGATCTTGTTTGGTTATGCTAGATCGTCTCAGGGAATTGAAGTATTTCTGGACAATCACAATATCGTGATTAGAGTTTCACACTGAGCCGCAGGTTACAATATCTAGTTTCAGCACAGTTACCTATAAGCTGTCTGTCTCGAAAAGCGTAAAGTGTTGGAAACTCAAGTCTGTTTGCTAATATTCGAGGGCTATTTCAATTATTTTATCTACGGTGTACGGGTGAAATATGCCACGTATCATTAAATACAGCTGCGAATCAGGGTCTGAAATTCACCAAACAAATTCAGAACTCTACTACTAAGTACAATATGCAAGTAAAGAATTCAGCTCATACGAGTATGAAATTCTACATGGTTAACTTCGATAGTATTCAACAAGTAAACGGGATACGTGTGAATAAGTTAGCTACAGTGACAGTAATTAGGATTGATTCTATGGGAATGCCCCAGAATCAGTAGAGTAATTCTTCAAGCCAGCCAGCCATCATCGGTGAGTAAAAAGCTGCAACATCCAGAGTCCTTGTGTGTATGTCATATAGAGTATGCCAATGTATATATGATAGGGAAATTATTCGTCCAGTCTGTATTCGGCGAGGGTTCTGCCAAGTGTTATTTATGTCAGGTATCAAAATATATATTCATTTTTACCAGATATTTAGTGTTTTTATATTGTGCGGTCACCGGTGTAGTTAGGTGTGAATGTTTATTGCTGCTGTTTATATCGCACAGGTGTTTAACCCCCACGCACCCCGTACCTATATAAGTATTGAGAGGCGGGAAAGTTACATAACGTCAGTTTTAATCCCCATCATGTGTAAGAAGAAAAAGAAAACCCTCAACTGTAGGCAGCCGTATGTGCTGGACGATAGTGGAGAACTTTATGAGGGGAGAGAGTAGGAGAGGCAAGACAGCCGCTGGCTGTGCGCGGTGACGTGTGCCGGCATGTACTGTACAATTCAGAGTGTGCACTGCCAACTTGGAGCTCCCAAATGCCCCCCTTGAAAAGGACCAGCGAAAAATTAGACCTCCACTACCTGTTTCAGCGTAAAAAGACCTTCAAGACTATGTAAAAATAAAATCAAAATTCGCCGTCCGACTTCGTACCATTCCCTCGTAAGTGACGGATTTGAAGACCTGCCAAACAGTTCCGATCTACGCAACAGTCAGTCAGGGTTATTTCTGGGTAGTAATATACTGATGTATTTTCGAGCATTTCCTTAGTCACTATGAAGATATTAATATTGCAGCTACTGAAAACACATAGTAACTTTTGGTAGCAGTAGAAAATTAACTCATTTCATGTTGATGATGTAGTGATTTGCGTCATTCTGATTTTTGCGTGCAGTACAGACTGAATTGTAGTTCAATACACTCATTTATTTTGACAGAATGATGTCTGTAGGGTCATCTAGTACGTAATATATTTTAAAAGTCGATCCTGAGTCAACGCCATGGACATTCAAACAGAGAAATACGGTACTTAGATGAATAAATAAATTTCACACCGAAGCTATGATACCTGTATCATCGATACTCAATTCAATAAATACAACAAAGGGGGCAAACACTCTACAGCTAATGAATATAAAAACACCCACCATGCAATGATTATCCTTTAACATGAAACAAGAGTCTGAGTAGAGGTCGTTCACAGCTTACAGTACAGTAGTTGACATAACACCATGTACACTCACTGAATCGCAACTCTCTACGGTTAATATTAGCTTTCGCGATAATATAAAAGTAAAGTTAAGGTAGGCCTGAAGACATATTTAGCACAGAGCACTCAAACAAGCTGCTCTGTGGCGATATATTGCTGTGTCTTTATATTGTCGAGTTGTAGGCTATTGAATAACAGGCAGTATTTTGAACACTATGACAGAAAACAATAGCTTGGGCTCTATTATCGACTGCCGCAAGCGAACTGACACTAATAAATAAATTATCCTAAGTCACTTGGCAAGGGTTTCTTTGACACCATCCATCCCTTCACTGTCCCTATCATCATCACCACCATCATTGTCTTCGTCAGAGCTTGATGAATTGCCAAGGTTAATAATCATTTCATCCACCACGATATCCAGAACGCCTTCAGTTTTTATTTCTGTGCATGCTGTACGGCATGTGTCCAGTCCTCGGGTCGAACTTTGGCGAAGTAAAAGTAACGAAACAAGGACAATGAAAGGAAATCCGACACAGGTAGTGGTTAACAAGCGACTGAAACAATGCCTGCCTACACGACAAGAATTCTGTCACTTGTGTGCTATATTTTGTAGCCACATGTTGGTGACGGGTGTTTGATAGTAAAATGTCGAGAGCTGTAAGATGTTGTTTATAGTTTTTGAAAATTATGCATATGTGACGCATTTGCAGCGAGTGTTTACATGGACTTTAAAACAATTTGGTATGTTCAACTCCCCAGCGAAAAAACAGCCGTATGTTATCCCCAAAGACCATGGAAAGGCTAAAAACAATAAAATTCCACACGCTGCCAATACCCTTTAATTTAGGTTTATTTTTATCAAAGTAGGTAATTGAAAATAAAATAATACAAAACGAAATTAAATAAGTCACTTTGACAAATACAAGATGGTTACTAGGAATTTCAGTTATACACAACACAAAATTAAGTTCTTTTCACAGTACTAATTTTTGAATAGGAACTGTAGGCTAGTAATACACAAAATAAAATAAGTCACTTTGTCAATACTACATTGTGGTTAGGAACTTTAGACACACAAAATAAGATAAAACAAACAATAATCAAGGAATTATTAATTTAAATCTTCTCTAGGGAACTCATCCTCTTCAATTTTCTCTGTTTCAGAACGGGCGTCGTTCAATATCTTCTTCTTTATTTTTTGCCAATTCCTGGAGATCTTTTGTGGCTTTTCTTTCAACTGCCACCTTAGCCGTCGCTTCCTTTTCCTCCTGGCTTCGCACGCGTTTTGTTTCCTTTAACACGGCGTAGGAGTTACGTGCAGTATGGACTCTTGCTCACGGTTATCTTTTCTACTCCACCAGCTGCCATCACAGTGTCCTGAACAGTATGCATGCCAATCAGACTTGCTTCTTTCTGATTGACAATCATGCACTCCTTGTTCAGGGAGAAACTTCTCTCTAGAGCTGCATTGCTGTGATACAAAATCAGTATCCGTAGTTCCGCCCCTTAAAACAACAATAACTAACTAAAAATCAGTCAGTATCAATATACCGACAGTAGTGGCTACGCTGGCTAAAGCGCTGCGTTAGGTCATGGGGCCAAGCTCTCTGCTGACTCGGTAGACGCGTGGGTTCGAGCTCCACCGTCGGCTGTCCTTGAAATGGTTTTCCGTGGTTTCCCATTTTCAACACCAGGCAAATGCTGGGACAGTACCTTCTGACAGGCCACGGCTGCTTCCTTCCACATCCTTGCCCAGTTTCATTCATCTTCATCCCCATTCCGTCTCTCATCCCGACGCGCAGGTCGCCCACTGGCGTCGACTAGAAAGACCTGCACTCGGCCTCTCAGGAGGCTACACGACAAAAAAAAAAAAAAAAGTATCAATACTTAACGAAGCTTGTGAGATCGTTTTTGGCAGGAACTGAGGGAGGTGCTGAAGCCACTAATTCAGACCACAGCACGTCGAGCTGTGGCTCTTTTCCGTCGAACTGCTTCAAACGCGCAGTGACGGAGGGTAGTCTTAGAAATGCGGAGTAGCTGCTCTTGATGCGGTCAGCCATTGCGCCAGAAAGCAAATTCTTCTGATTACAAAGAATTTCCAGGGCAATGACGATCCTATCTTCTGCTAACTTGGGAGTCTCAGTGACCACTATAGGGTCTGGGCAAGAAATAGCATGGGTCATCTTGTAAGCAAGAGGTGACCTCTTCTTGATTCTTTCAGCCATAGGATACGAATGTACAATTTTCATCAGTTGGTGCGAAAGTGCAGCACATCCGCGTCTGGAAATTTCTGAGATCTAGAGCTGTTAGCTTCTTTAACGGCTGCTCTTGTCAAGAAATCCAGGTTGAAAAAACAACTGGTCTCCTCTGTGAATAACAATGCGGACTGATTCCTGTCTGTCATTGTCAGCAACGAGCGCGGCGTGCACAGCCCCGCGAGGAGAGGGTACGGCCGGTGGCCGGCCAGGCGAAGAATGCAATTGACGTAGGCTGGGTTCTCACCCCGCTTAGCGCTCTATCGGAGGTGCAAATTGCGGGTGGCAGTGAGGTCTGCAGGCGAAATAGAAGGCTGAGCTGGAGGACTCTACAGAGCGTTCGGAGGCTAAGAAGATGGGCATTATGGGACTTTTCAAGATTTTCCGTATCAAATGCGAATTTTCCGTATATTTCCCGCAAATTTTCCGGGTCACTAAAATTCCCGTATATTTCCCGCAATTTCCCGTATCACTCGACACCCTGTGAACGGTAAATTCTAGACTATGCATCAAACCTATACATTATCGAGTCATTTACTTATTCTAGACTATGCATCAAACCTAGACATTATCAAGTCATTTACTTGACTTGCTCGCTAGTTTGAGACAGTGTAGCTCTCTTCTTAAACCAACTCCGCTTCTTAATAGAAATATTTGACACTTTCTGGTAAACATGCTCTATCAAGTCCTGTAGATTTGATGAGGAAACACATACAGGGTGGCCGGGAAGTACCTTTACATGTTATAGCATAGGAGAGTTAGTCATGTATTATAAGTATTTATTATTAATACAGTAGAACGTCGTTTATCCGGACTAATTGGGACCGAAAGTGTTCTGGATAACTATTTTTCTGGATAATCAAACATGCGTTTATTTAATAGGAAGAAACATGCGGAGTACATTATGGTGATAATCACCAAGCTTCTCATTTAGTAGCAACGCCTTCTCTCATAACAAAGATCCAGAAATGGAACCTCGCTTACTTCTTGTCTGAATAAACCATAAGTACGCCGCTTCTTCCAATTTTTCATTCGTTGCTGATCCCAAGGTTTTTCTCTTTTTAGACTCTTATTCACTTCGATGGATAATTCAGAATTTCACCTTTTCGGTTCTTCAAATCATAAATTGTGGATTTTCCAACACGGTAAGTTTTCATCAGACACTGCACACTCTCACCCTTATCCAATTTATTATATTAATGATCTCCACCTTCTTCTCCATCGATAGAACATTGCGATTTCGTTTTTCCTTTTTCCCCACTCATAGAAGCCATTTTCACAACGTAATACAGTAACACACTCACATACTGTATAACACGTTGAGACATCAGAGAGTAAACAAACGGTAGGAGACAACCGAGACAACAATAATTGAAAACGAGAACCGACTCACTACTGTAGGCAGCGCGCACTCCTCTAAACAGTAAGCATACGCTGTTCCATCTTTATTTTTTATTTTTGCTCGTTCGGATAATTGCCGTTCCGGTTGTTTGACGCCCGGATAAACGACGTTCTACCGTATTATTTATTGTTACATATTGTTGAGATAACAATTTCCCGCCATAAGCTGAGTCCTGCACATGACACGTTCACTTCAGTTAGCGTAGGAAAGTTGTGTCACATGGTTCGCTGCCTTCAGTCATAAGAGTTAAACCATGGCGGATACAAGTGTTTTCACTGTTGAGGAGCGTTTGATGGCTTCTGTTTGGGTTCACGAACAGCAGGATACGAAGAAGACAATGACAGACATTTTGAAGGACTTCGCTGTGAGGTTTAGAAAACCACCACCATCACGACCAACGTTATTCGCGTGGGAGAAGAAAACCTTTGCAACGGGAAGAGTTATCAATGCACTACGTAGTGGAAGACCTACGACTCGCACTGGAACTAGAGCTGCTGTGGCGGAATCGATTGAACTATTGCCAGTGAAGTCAACCCGTAAGCGGTCTGCGGAATTAGGCATCCCACAATTGACTATGCAAGACCGTATGCAGAAAGAAATAAAACTCATGTTTTTGGTCATCCTCAGTGAATGAGTTGAGTGCTTGTGACTTGCAGAAACGTGTGCATGCATGTGAAATACTGCTCGCATGCTTTCCGCATGCAGATGATCAAACAAACTTTTATGTTCTCTGATGAATGTGCGATTTATCGTAGCTCACGAAATTGTAACGTCTATATTTGGGCAAAAAGCAATCTGCAATTTTATGAGGAAATTGAGTGCAATCCGCCACATGTTACCGTATGCTTTGGGCAGGGTTAACGTCAGACCATCTGCTTGGACCATGTTTCTTTGATGGTCCTGTGAACCAGCACAGTTACCTTCACAAGATTAACACATGGTTGCTTCCAGAATTAAGGGCTAAATGTATAACTGACATCGTGACACTTCAACAAGACGGTGCTCCGCCACATTTTGCTGTGAGTGTCCGCAACCGGCTAAATGAACTTTTTCCAAACCGCTGGATTGGACGTGGATCACAAGACCTTCCAGCACCGTTGCCATGGCCTCGACAAAGCACAGACTTCAGCACACCGGACAATGCACTATAGGGCATAAGAAAGAAGACGTTCGTAAATGACGATACGAGAACAATGATCAGCTGAAAAATGGAGTTTGCATGGTATTTGGAATGAACACCCCTCGCATGCTGCAGCGGATGCACACACAACATGGCGACGCATCAACCTCTGCTCTGAACATGGAGGAATACTACTGATGTTGATCAATGAATTGAATTGGTAATGATAACCAGACATTGTTTATTCAAAATATATGTTGAAATAAAAAATCTGTTATATTCATAACAATGTTTTCATGTGTAACTGTCCTATGCTATAACATGTAAAGGGACTTCTCGGTCACCCTGTAGGTCACTCAATTTACATTTTCCATTTCTGGTAGGTAATTCATCATTACCTTCTTGAAGTAAAACATCTGCAAATGCCCTATCATTTTGTCCAGGTAAGAAAATCCTCATACTGGCTTTTAGTTCCAGTTTGGTTACATCTGCCTACAGGTATAATACCCCTTTAGCGAAGCGCTGACCTCAACAGCTCTCGTTCCTCTTGCTACAACTGGTGGTATTTGGTGAAAATCACAAAAAAAAAAAAAAAAAATGAGACAGTGCAACCACCCATTAATGTGTTTTTCAATTACAAGTCTCAGTGTTCTATCTAACAGTTCAAAGCTTTTATGTGACATGGAAGTATCATCCCAAAACAATCAACTTGCAATCCCGTATTAACTTAGCTGTGTTGCTTTGTCTTGGTATGTCAGACGTTGAATGCGTCCTCGGGGCAAACCTTAGTGGGATCTTCAAAGTAGCGTGTGTAGTGCGACCACCTTCCAAGAGCGTAGCTGCGATGCCGGATGAAGCCACAGCAAAAGCGATTATTTTTTATGACCTTATTATGGCATGCAAAGACTTGATTAAAAATGGCTTGCCTGTAGCTCCAGGGACATGGAGGAAGAAAATTTTGCCTTCGTTATTGTCAATTGAGGTCATTACTGCATCATAAACAGTTTTCCGGTAACGAATCACATTTTGAACTGTTTATAACAGACAGGAGTTATCGTAGGACGTCTCTCGTAAATAGTCTCTGTTGGCATCCATGCTTGTGTTGCTTGAGAGAGGTAACACAAATACTTTGACGGTTTTTCCACAAATAGATCCTATCACTTTACTTATCTTCAGCAAAGCTTCGTTGAAAATATCTTCATCGTAATTAATCTCATCTGAAAAACACTCCCGAATAAAATCCGTTCAGTACTTCTCCGTACACACAAATGGTCCTCAGTAGACATTGGACTTATTGGTAAAAACTAGCATAAAATCTGTTCAGTACTACCTGAGATTAGCAATTTCATACAGACAGAGAAAACGGTCCGACTTTACTTGGCAGCACCAATGGTCACATTCTGAACTATAGCACCAGACCTATACCACTTGATGTTGACTTCGGTGGCATAGTAGGTAGCATGCTGAGCTTCTATGCCCAAGGTCGCGGTTTCAACCCGGCCAAAGTCATCGGAGTTTTTAAGAGCGTTAAAAATCCCTCAGTATGCCTTCCTTTGGAGGGGAAGAAAAGCCGGCGGTCCCAGGTCATAGATTTATGGCATGAAAAAGAACCTTCCACTAACACTTGTGGAAGATAAAATTCATAGGTTAGTTTGATAACGCTATATTCGTACAAACGTTCGCTGCCAGGTGCTAACTATGATGGCATTTAGTAGCCACATCTGCATCTAGGTGTCGTGGATGGTAGCATTTGGTAGCAAAAGTAGAAACTACTTGAAAAAATGAATCGTCTGCAGTCATTCTACCTGAATCACCGGGCAACCTAGGGTATAGGCGAAAATAGGCAAAATATGAAGGTTTTCGTAGAAGGATCAGACGTCATTTTATACACCTCATTGGAGATTAATAAACATTGGTTTCATCTTTTTATGCATATTTTTAACATTTTATTGCCTTACTAGCTGTTATGCCCAGCGTTGCTTGGGATCACAATAGGATATTAAGAGATCATACCTTTGCTCGCATTGTCGTATTGTGTGCAACCCGAAGGAAGGTCGTTGTTATAATAAGCAATATTATTGCCACTCAAAAGTTCTTGAGCATGATTTTTATCTGATCATAAATTGTGCTGAAGTTGTTAAATAGGAGGGTACGACGGCTTTATACTGCTTGCAGCTTATAGATTAAGCCTGAAATTTCGCTAATATAACTGAATATTTAAGGACCCTACTTTAATCATTTTATGCATTATTAACCTAACTAACACATTTTAAGGGCCAATGAATTTCTTTTTCTTAATTGTATTAGCCTTGGTGTTTTGTCGAACAGAAACATTTCAATAGGATAATGGTAGTCCGCAGATAAACGCTTAGAATCCCAGCTTCATAACAATATATGCATTTGATTATGGCAATAACGAATACCAAAAATAAGAAATACATACTATCATCTAAGAATCTATATGTCCACCTACACATAAATAAGTACTACTCATTAGAGTGCAGAGACACTTTGTGACCGCGAGACAAACTAAATCTATTCAAAACACCCTATCACCAAGATGACCAAATCTGGAGGTGAAAACCATACACCAAAAGGACCCAGGTCCTATGTGATGAACAATTTTGATGACAAAAATTACCATAGATGATTAGTAACAAATCATATCTGAAGCTACATTTACCAAAACTCTCCTTCCTCAGGTGAAATCAATATTGAAACTAGCTCATGATTTTTACAAAGCCTATTGCAGAACCCTGGAACCCGCCCGACTTCACCAACACCGTCTACATCTCAGACATGCAAAATCTTACATAAAAGTAATCAAGAAGCAATACTGGAACCAATCTTGCGACCAACTCTCCCAAACCCCAGAACCATCCAAATTCTGGAAAAACATTTCGAAGCCTCACTAAAACAAAAACCCCTTCCCCCACTTACCCAATACCACCCTACTCTACTACACTCTCCACTACTCACATCTTATTCACAGCTGATATCCCCCACCCAGAACCGCCCTTAAGACTACCAATTTGCTGACGACCTAGCCATCCTAGCACTAGCTCCAACGACCACTACATTTACTCGGCTAATCTGTCGACCACGAAACAAAGTATATTTAACCCTTCACCAAGTCCTCATCCCAGAAACCACCACCCTGACATACCTCGACATAAAATTTCAAAATAATATCCAATGGAATCACATCACAACCCAATATCGCCGAGCTTATCACCGTCTTGCCGCCACCCGCTCCCTTACAGGCCAGACCTGGGGACTTAAATACCCCCAAGTCATCAATATTTACAAAGTATTCATCCGCCCAGTAATCCTATACACTACCCTAGCATGGCTCGCCACCAAACCCTTCCTATACCTCAACCTTTCAAAGCTGGATCGCCATGCAATTAGAATCGCCTACCACCTGCCATCCCCCCCCCCCTTCTGCTGACGTAGCCCAATATTCCACATTTCCTTCAATATTAACAACGCCTACAATATCTAAAGAAGGCCCAACAAATAAATCACCCTTTCTTTTTGGAAGCCTTATACACCTCTCCTCTGGCTCAAGATCACCTAAACGACAATCGTATACTTAACAACGCCCATCTCTTTCCCCCACCAATTATATAGTGCTTCAGATACCCACAGTCCGTTTTCCCCATAAAAAATACATCAGCCCTAGATAGATGCCAAGGAAATAAAAATAATCCCTCTTCAGTGCACATAGGATGCAAAGTGGTATTGCTCTGGCCTGTCACATGCAGTGGCTAAGTATTCAGATTGCACGACTTATACTGTGTGGCATTTCTCGCAACAATACTCAAGTGCTAAGAGAATTCCTTTCCTAGTGAAAGCTTTTCACTATCCCAGTGCCCACACAGTGCAGTGCATAGTGTAACCCAGTGGTTCCCAACAGGTGGTCCGCGGACCCCTGGGGGTCCGCAAGCCATGCCGAAGGGGTCCGCAGATATTAGAGTAAAATATATTTGGTTCAGTAACAGATTTTCAGTATTGCAGCTTTCCGAGTACCTGAAAAAATACTAACTTTTGCGTAAAAAAGTGCCGGAATTGCTGGAGCTGCTCCAACAATTGAGCAGTTCCGGCTTGATGTCTTGGAGCATCTCATCAAACAGAAGTGGTTCAGAACAGTGTCAAGAGTTGGAGTCACTGGCGCTGCCACCGGGTGCCTAGTGCTGGGCCGGTAGCCCGTGGGGTTGACAGTTGAATGAGTGAAGAGCGGTGGAGGTTCGCGATCCAGCCACGCGCAGCGCTACTGAACTACGTAGTTTACCGCTCGTGCCGAAGGGGGCGCGCCACTGTTTGCAGCCAACAAGTGAGTCACTTACACAGCCAACTCGCATTTCAGACGACAGTCGGCCATTGTTAGTTTATTGCTAGTGCTGTCACAGAACGTGTTGTTTACAAGAGTGTTTTCGTAAAATAGTTAGTGTTTGTAAAGCTATGTTTTGCGGAAAGTTCGAGTAAGCGTACAGTGATTAAAAATGGATTGTTGGTTGAAAAGTGGATCGTTAAAACGAGATAGGCCTACGGATGAAGACGAATTTGATGTTGAAGTTAATAAGTCTGTGACTCTCGAACCGAACTTGTTAGTGTCTCTTGAACCCAACTCTCCACCGTCTCTTGAACCTAACTCATCTAAGGTCAGTGTTAAGTCTACTGCAAAAATTAGAAAGTACAACTCTGATTACTTGGAAATTGGCTTCACTTTCACTGGACCTGAGCATCAGCCTAAACCTCAATGTGTTATTTGCTACGAAAGCCTTTCGAATGAGTGTATGAAGCCAGCAAAACTCCGTCGACATCTTGAAACAAAACATCAAGAACACAAGAATAAGTCATTAGATTTTTTCAAAAAGAAATTAGGAGAACTTAAAAGATCTCGTGAAAACATTACTAAACACTCTGGTGTAAATGTAAATGAAAATGCAACCCTTGCATCTTATGAGGTATCTCAACTTGTCGCAAAATGTGGAAAAAAACATACAATTGCTGAAGAACTTATACTGTCATCAGCAATAATTTTATGCAAGAGAATGTTAGGTGATGCAGCTGCGAAGCTAATAGGTACTGTTCCGCTCCCTAACAATACTGTCCAACGACGAATTACTGATATGGCCAATAATATTGAAGAAACGTTGCTGGTCAGACTTTGCATGAGTGATATGTATGCTCTACAATTGGATGAAAGCACAGACATATCAAAAAAATCAATAATGTTGGTTTTCACAGGAGTTTTGTGGGAGGACCAGATATTCGAAGATTTTCTTTTTTCGTGCGAACTACTTCACACAACATCAGAAGATATTTTTACTGCACTGAATGATTTTTTCAGTAAACATGACATCTCCTGGACAAAGCGTGTGGGCTTGTCTACGGATGGAGCAAAATCAACGGCTGGTAACAAAACGGGACTTCAAGCTCGTATCAAAGCAGTAGCTCCTGAGGTGAAATGGACACACTGTTGTATTCATCGTGAAGCCATAGTAGCCAAAAGATTGCCAGAACTTTTGCAGAAGATACTTAACGAAGTGGTTCAAATCATTAACTACATTAAAACTCGTCCTCTGCAATCCAGATTATTTTCTTTGTTATACAAAAAAATTGGCACTGAGCATGAACAGCTTCTTATTCCTACGGAAGTAAGATGGCTCTCTCGAGGTAGGATCTTGACAAGATTCTTTGAACTTAGAGATGAGGTTCGTATCTTCCTTCTTGACACCAAGTACGCAGATTTTCTCACTGACGTTTCTTGGCTTTGCTCAACTGCCTACTTAGCTGATGTCTTTGAACACTTGAATGTGTTAAACTTAAGTTTGCAAGGGAACAATGTAGATATGTTCAAAGTAGAAGATAAAATTAGTGCTATGGTAAAAAAGTGTCAGATCTGGGCGGCACGGATTGAAAAAGAGTCATTTACTAACTTCCCTACTTTGAAACAATTCTTGGAGTCTTCAGAGGAGAGTTTGCCTGACCATATAAAGAGCAACATAACCGAGCATCTACGCAGCCTAGCCACTACGTTTAGGGAATATTTCCCTGAATCTGACCCTGACGATAGTTGGATTCGAAATCCCTTCAGCTGTCAAGTAATAGAAAAAATCCAAGGCCTCACAGAAGTAGAACAAGATCAACTTGTGGATATTTCGAGCTGTGGTACAATGAAAAACAGTTTTAATGTTGAAAGAATTGCCGACTTCTGGGCAACAGTACGCAAAGACTACAAAGAACTTGGAGATAAGGCAATGAGAAAGATCCTTCCATTTGCAATTACCTATCGTTGTGAAAAAGCATTTTCCTCAATGTGTTACATGAAAAACAAATACAGGAATCGGCTCGACATGCAGTCGGATTTCAGAGTGAAAATATCAAATTTGGAACCAAACATTTCAGAAATAATGGACTCAAAGATTAGATTCAACTCATCTCATTAAGAACTGAAAATTAAAACTGTGTACCGATGGACATAATATGTATTTCCACAAATAAATCATTATTTTGTATAAAATTGTTTTTTGCATATTTTCTTCATATTTTTTCTAAATTCATGCAATTTTAATTGCAATATTCTTAAAAGAGCAATACACTCCGAGGTTTTATTTTTTTCTTAAATTTTCAATTCAAACTCCAAATTATTTTAAGGATTTTGTCAGCAAAAAACTACATTTGAAAAAATAATTGAGCAAAAATCGAGAATTAAACAATAACAATAAAGGCAAGACTGAACAAAAAATGTTCAGCTTAATCTTTTTTCTCAAAATGTCAACCGTAATTTCCAAAACAAATAAAATAATAAAACTCTTAATTAGGCTCTTTTTAAGTGATATGAAATAGCAAGGTCAAAATATAGACCATTTGTATTACATTGAATTAGCTCATTAGCATTAAAGACTATATAGTATAGGTTTAGGAATTAGTGGGGGTCCTTCTCATTATAGCTACTGGAAGAGGGGGTCCTTGGAAATTTTTTGTTGGGAACCACTGGTGTAACCTAATAGTACAGTGTAGTGCAAAAGAAAATCAGTGAATAATAATAACAAAAATAATGATACTGCAAAAACAAAATCAGATTCAAAATCATGAACAATAACAAAACAATACCAAGAGAAACCTCTTGCAATAATTCTAATATAAACAGTATATGACAATGCTAGAAAATGTTCTTTTGTCCACATGTTAATGTCAATGTATGGTAATATAATTTTATGAATTGTATCTTTTATAAATAAACGGGGTGCTAGTGGGGAGTTTGGCAGGGGGGCCTTGCTGGTCGGGGGCGACTTCTGTGCCAACATTCTAAAACTTCCTTCTATCCACGTATGTTTATAACATACAATTCAGTAATTTATTATTCATTTAAAATTAAAATTACCCTATGGCCTAAGGGCTGCTACTTAAGCCGATTGCCCGCTTGCTCCCGCACTTTGTGCGGGAGGAGACATGAAATAACTTATTATTGGTTTTCTATCTATCTATACAAAAAAGAATCAAAAATAATATGGATATAGGCAAGAAAAATACTATTTTTTCAGCTCATACTGTAAAATAATGATGTCTCACCGATGCTGCAAGTCCCCATCCCCGTGATGACGTCCTTAAATAAAATTATAAACCTTGTGGGGCAAGCTAATTCAGTGTTTTAGTCTCCTATTTACAACTTTTGTAATTAATCGAAAAAAAAAAACTTTTTCATTACAGGAAGTAATGAGAATAATCTTGCTGTATATAGCTATAAAAGACCTTTTGTACGACATATCACTCGAGTAAATCGGAGGTATATATAATAGGGCACCCCTTGGTCCCCTTAAGCGCATTGCATGTATTGTTGAGTTTTACATCCTAAAGTGATTCTGGGATGTTCTTATAGCAAATGGTAACCTTCTCGTCGTTTGGGGTCCATTTTTATACTTGTGGTCACACTGTCCTTATGCAATGTTTCGACTCTGATGTGTCTAACGGTCTGTTACTTCCTCACTCAAAATTTAATCTCCCGCAGAGATGTTGGTTGGTTCCTCAGTTGTGGGACTGCGACAACGTGGTCATGTAGCCCCGTGTACTTTGGGTGTGTGTAGAATCTGTCTGATAACCAGTGTCAATTGTCATGGCTGTATTAGCCTGTAATTCAGGCAATGACTGCAGACGGTCAATTTCAAGACTTAGTTCCTAATTTTGCTACCAAATGCTACCGCCAACGACACCTAGCTGTGACTTGGCTACCAGATGCCACAGCAACCCGCAACTGGCAACGAACGTTGGAACTTCCCCTACAAAGGAAGGCATACTGAGGGATTTTTAATGATCTTTAAAAATCCGACGACTTCGGCCGGGTTTGAACCCGCAACCCTGGGCATAGATGTTCAGCATGCTACCAGTTACGCCACCGAAGCCGACTCCCACAGAGACCGATAGAAAACTAAATGTGATCTCGTGCAGTGGTGTTGTCATGACAACCTCCGATGGCTCATCCCTCATCAATTTAGTAGCGTTGTCATGGCAGCCTCTTGGCATTTTCTTATAATTCCCAAATCATTTTGCTCATCTCTTGGCGTAATGGTGGGCCATATCAAAAATTCTGTCAGACAAAAGTTATAGGTAATTATTAGGGGAATATTGTCGATTTTATACGGTTCAGATATTGTGTCTATTAGAGATATGATTTTTGTTTCCCAAAAAACCCACTTTTTTTCACCCCTTTGGTCAATGGTTGGTGCTATCAAAAAACTTTTCAAACAAATTTCTGGCCCTTATCCGACACATAGTATAAACTTTGAATGGATTCGATATTTCACATATTAAAAGAGTTACAGCGATATTTCACTGTTTAGAAAAAAGCCCCCCCCCATTTTTACTCCCTTCGACCGATTTTGCCCATTAACGAACTCTACCGAGATTTTAAAGGGATACATATTATGTAAAAAATTCAAAGTGATTGGTGCAAAATTGCGGTAGTTATCGTGTACACAAAAAAGTTATATATATACATAATATAGAGTATATACATTCATAAATTATGTATAAACTTTTGAACTGACGGTGGTGGGATCTGGGGGATGTGAAACGTGAAGATATGTCAACATTTTCCGGAAGTCGAAACATGGTACCCATTGAAATAGTTAGCTTTCTAATGAAATCTACGTAATTAATCATCATCATCATTTACCCTTTTCCAGCTGACACTGGGTGGGGGCAAATATGATTCCTCTCCACTTTGTTCTGTCATTCCACCATTCCTCTTCCGACTCGGTGTTCCAATCCAGGTTCCGTTTTCTAATGCTATACTTCACCGAGTCCATCCAACGCATTCTTGGTCTTCCTCGTCCTCTCTTCCCTGTCATCCGTCTTTCCAGTGCTCGTCTTGGTAGCCTTACTTCATTCATCCGTTTGACATGTCCACACCATCTCAATCTGTTTTGCTCCAGTTTGTCATTTAGTTTCTGTACTCCCAGTTCTTTCCGTATATCTTCATTTCTCACTGTCTCTCAACGTTTTCTGGACCATACTTCTCAGAAATCTCATCTCAGCTGCCTGTATTCTGCTCTCATCCCTCTTAGTCATTGTCCAAGTTTCTGCTGCATATGTCATTATTGGAACATAATATGCTTTGTATATAACTTCTTTAGCCTTAATTGGTATATCCTTGTTCCATACTAGTCCCCGTACCTGTTGGTAGAAAGCACTCCCGAGTTGTATTCTTCAGCTAATTTCCAAATCTAGTCTTCCATCTTCAGTCAGTTCACTTCCCAAGAATTTGAAGTGTTTCACTACTTCTAATTCCTTATCTCCGACTTTGATTACTCCTTTTCCTTCTTTCTTATCTCTACTCATCACCACTGTTTTACTCTTCTCCACATTTATCTTCAAGCCCCATTGCTCAATCTTTTCATTTATTACGTCTAACTGTTCTTGTACCTCCATCTCATCCTCGCCCCAGATCACAACATCGCCTGCAAACAAGATTACCTTCATCTTTGCTCTACTATAGTTTTTCATTGCTGCCTTCATGATGTCATCCATCACCATTAAGAACAATAAGGGTGACAACACACTGCCTTGCTTTAGTCCAGTGTCAATTTTAAACCATTTCAATGTCCCGACTCTAGTCTTCGCACTTCTGTAGCAATCCATGCACATTCCATTGATCATGTCTCTCAGTTCCTTGCCTATCCCCCTACTTGTTAAGCTTTCCCAAACATTTGTTCTAGGGATGCTATCAAAGGCCTATTCTAAATCAATAAAAGTCATTACCATATCCTTCCCATATTCCCAACGCTTTTCTATGTTCTGTCTCAGATGAAAATGGGTTCCACTGTTGACCTGCCTCCTCTAAATCCAAACTGCTCCTCCTGTATTTGGCTTTCTACCTTTACTCTAATTCTTTTTTCTAGGATTCTTTCCATTACTTTGGCAACATGCGAGATGATGGTGATTCCTCAGTAGTTACCACACACCTTCCTGTCTCCTTTCTTGAATATTGACAATATTATTCCTTTTATCCAGTCTTCAGGAACTTTCTTCTCTCACCACACACTCCTGAGAAGTCTGTATGTCCACTGCAGTCCCACTGGTCCTGCCGCCTGGATCATTTCTATTGCCACTTCGTCGATACCCACAGCTTTCCCCATCTTCATCTTCCGAACTGCCCATTCCACTTCTGCCATAGTAATGTCTGGTTCTTCTATTTTTTCCTCCACTGTTTTGGCTTTTTGCGTAACTTCTCCGCATGCCTGCCGTCTCACCTTCAACAGCTCGCTGAAATATTCTTTACAACTGTCCTTTATCTCTCTGGTTTAGTCAATATTTCACCTTCTTTGTTTTTCACAAACCCAGTGTTCACCTTTTCATTTCTTCAACTTTTTAGAATTCCAAATAGCAATATTTTTCCACAATTTAAATCCTCGCTTATTTCCTGGGTGAATTTTCCCCAGCTTTTCTTCTGTAATTACTTTCTTGCAATCTCTGTTTGCTCTACTTTCTTCAGTCTTTTTTGTTTTCCATTCCTTCCAAGTTTTCTTCTTCCCTCTTACCTTTTCTTTCACTCGATCATTCCACCATTTTGTCGCCTTTTCCCGTACCTTTCCTGATGTTCTACCACATGTTTTCTCTGCACTGTTTACAAATGCACTCTTAAACTTTTCCCATTCTTGTTCCACATGAGTAATATCCATCCATGGTATCTGTTCTTGCAATTCTTTCTTAAACTCTTCTGCAACCTCCTTTTCCTTTAGTCTCCAGACCTTAATCTTTCTTTCCCTCTTTTCTGGTAATTTCATGACCTTTCCTACTTTTAGTTTTGCTACCACAGCTCTATGGTCTCCTCCAAAGGCTTCCTCTGGCATGGCTGTGACATCCATTAGCTCTTTCCGATGTCCTTTTTCGACTAATACATAGTTGATCAGAGTTTTCGTTCCTCTATCTCCCCATCTATACCTCGTTATCTTCTGACTATTTTTCTTTCTGAACCAGGTATTCCCTATAATTAATTGGTTCCCCTGACAGAAGTCCATTAGGAAATCCCCTTCTGGATTCTTACTGCCATAACCATATGGTCCCAAAATCTCCTCTCCTCCTTGTCTGTCTCTTCCCACTTGTGCATTCAAATCTCCCATTACCATTATTTCCTTATCCTCTATATATTTTTCCACATCTTCAAGGAATTCTTCGAAGTTCTCTTCTTTATTCCCCGTTTGTGGAGCATATACTTGAAACAGATCCTTTGTCCCTGTCTGGAACTGTATCCTTCCCATGATCATCCTGTCACTTATCTTCTTCACCTCCTCCATGTACTCTAGGACATCCTTTCTTATAATCATTCCTACTCCATTTCTTGCCTCCTGTCCTCCACTGTAAAACAGCCTGTGTCCTTCCTTTAGTTTTCTTTCCCCTTTTCCTTTCCATTTCGTTTCACTGAGACCGAGGATGGCTATATCCTTCTCAGTCATGAAGTCCACTAGCTCCTCAGTCTTGTCCGTCAGGGTTAAGATGTTGACTGTCCCTATTCGGATATATTAATATTAATTATATATTATACAGGGTGAATCTTAATTATACCGACAAAAAATCAGGGACACTCTGCGTGTTATGTAGAAGACAATGCCGCAATCGGATTGGTTGAGAAAATTTTTCTCTTTGAGAAAATGAGGTTACTTTGTTACTTCCGGGCGCGCGATTCAAATTGACAAGCTCGCCGTGTACGCTGAGCGAGAGTGCAAGCCGCTGGCCACTGGTGTGCTTCAGGCAAGGGAAGGGAGTGTGATAGAAGGAGACAGAGATGTGCTGCCTGGAATGCGCAAGTGTCCTCGTTCACCTCGCGCAGAATTGTCCTAGTCCCTTTGAGGCAATACAAATTTGTTTACAAAGCCCCGCCAGGGGCTAACATCTGAGTCGAGGGTTGGCGTTCACAGGACCCCAGCTGAGTCCGGCATTACTTCCACTTACTTGTGCTGGGCTCCTCTCTGTTATCTTCCCTGACGGCCTCCCTTGGACAACTCTTGTTCTCTTCCAACCCCAACGGCATTAGGCTGTCCGAGGCCTAGGGAGTCTCTTTCTTCCCCGCCTTAATTGGCCCTTCCCTCATCTTTTGAGTGTTCCGCCTTCCTTTTCTTCTACATTTTGTACGTCTTTTCTTTACCAATTACGTTTTGTACGTCTTTTCAATCTAAATTTCGCCTTTTTTTTTCTTCCCCATTTTAAATTGTATTTTGCACGCATTTTGATTTTCACTTGCATTTTGTGATTATTTTGAATTTCAATTGCAACATGTAAGTATTATCAACCTCAATTGCATTTTGTAAGTATGGTCAATCTACATTGCATTTTGTAAGTCTTTTGAATCTACATTGCATTTTGTGGGTATTTCGAATCTAAGTTAACTTGTATTTTGTAAGTATTTTCAATCCAAACTCCATTTTGTGCGTCTTTTCCATCTCAATTCCACTTTGTCTTTTTCCTTTAACTTGCTTTTTGTGAGTGCTTTCAGTGAAAGTTACATTTCCTACGTGTTTTCAATCTACCTTGGTTTTCGTTATGGTTTACATTTCATTGTCCTTTTCGCTATTAGGGGCCGATAACCTCGATGGTAGGCCCCTTAATACAACAATTATCTTCATCATCTGTTTACTAAGCAGCCGTAATCGCACACACAGTACAAGGACACACAGTAATAAAGACACGCCTATCAGTCATGAAATGTACCCGATAGTTTCTCTTCTCGTCTGTTCGTATCAATAACTTTCTTTATTATTTGACACAGATGCCGCTGTATGATCGTGCATTCATTTACATACAACAGTGTAAATGGAACTGAATACTGAACGAAACAAAAATACACCCAATGGTACGATTACAGTAAATGTTCAATATGCCCCCTTCCAACTTCGATGCACATTTCGCAGCAGTGTATTAGTGACATTTGGACTCTGTTCAGGATATTTGGTGTGTTACGAATGACTTGGAAAGCTGCCTGGATTCTTGTTATAAGTTCATTTTGTCTTTCTACGGGGTTCATATACACTCAAGTCTTCATGTAACCCCACAAGAAAAAGTCCATGGGAGTTAAATCGGCCGAGCGCGGAGGCCATTTAACTGGCCCACCCTTCTTCCTGGATAATGAGTATTTAAGTGTCGTGTTACACGGCGAGTAAAATGCGGTGGAGCACCATCATGACACAACCACATTCGCTGCTGAATACCCAGAGGCACATCTTCCAATAAATCAGGCAGTGGTTCTGCCAAGAAACTGTAGTATTCCTCACCATTCAGACGAGGAAGGACATACGGCCCAATCAGTCACCAACAATGCCGGCCCAAATGTTAACACTAAACCTATGCTGAAATGAGCGAACCACTGTCCCATGGGGGTTTTCATCCGACCAAAAATGCCGATTTCTGGAATTTGCCACGCCTTCTCTCGTAAATGCAGCTTCATCCGTGAAGAGGAGCGATGACAAGAAGTGTGGAGTATTTCCATGGCTGTTTAAGACCCACCTTGCAAATGTTAAGCATTGTGGGTAATCCAGAGGTGTTAGTTCTTGCACCGATTGATAGCGATAAGGGTACAATTACTGGTCCTTCCAAACCTTTCACACCGTCATATGGGAAGCGCCAACATTCCTCGCGACAGACCTCGTACTGGTTGAAGGATTATCATTTATTTCTTCTAATGCAGCCTCTTCAAACTCTGGGGTCCGTACCGTCGACGTCCTGCCAGCGTCGTGCATCTGAGGAACGAAGCTCCCTCCGTCGCGCAGTCGCCTGTCAATTGACCTGAAGGTTGAATGATGAGGTTGGCGGCGATTAGGGTGACGGAGGCTATAAATCCGCACGGCTTCTCTCCCGTTGCCATTTGCTACGCCATAAGCTAGGTGCATATCAGCCATTTCTTTGCTGTGGCCGAGTAGCAAGTGTGTCCGCGCACTAGCATATGCCTGTCTCATCCCCTCCCTTGCCTGAAGCACACCAGTGGCCAGCGGCTTGCACTCTCGCTCAGCATATACGGCGAGCTTGTCAATTTGAATCGCGCGCCCGGAAGTAACAAAGTAACCTCATTTTCTCAAAGGGAAAAATTTTCTCAACCAATCCAATTGCGGCATTGTCTTCTACATAACACGCAGAGTGTTTCTGATTTTTTTGTCGGTATAATTAAGATACACCCTGTATATATATATATATATATATTATATTATATTAATATGAACTTATAATGTATTTTGTTGAAAGAATATACATATATATGTAATGTACAATATGTACATATTCAGAGTACTGTACAGTTCATATACTGTCAGAGCTCTTAAAAAATCTGTTATTGATTTTTGAACTGCAGTAGTGGTTTGCTTGTTTGCGGCCAAGTCTTTGATTCATAGCGGTAAGACGACCCCGCCCAGCCTGTCGTATCAACGCTTTTGTTTGACAAATATGTATTGTGCCCTTTGCTTCTAGAACATAGTAATGTAGTGTACCGTTCATGTCTGATTATGGAGTCATGTTCTGAAGGCATCGTGTACAAAGGATACAGTATGTATTCACTTTAACTTTTATTTCACCGGAATTGAATCCGGGTGATCGACTGTCCGGGTTTTTGATGTCCGGATAATCGACGCTCTACTGTACATTGATAAATTATTAAACATAAAAACATTTGCAATGGTGAAATAAAAAATGCCCACAAATTACAGATTCATAGTGAGAGAGAGCTTCCCATATGCAAGCCTAATGCTGCCTGTAGTCTACTGCACAAACGTTTCTGGTACAAGGTCAAACTGGAACGACTTTGTCGCTGTCCCAATCAATATCAATGCCCCAGGGAGTGGAGTCCACATCATCATGACAATCGTACCATGATGCTAAACAACAGATCACAATTCAAGGTATAGTCGAAGTGCAGTTGTCAATTTTGTATCAGTGTTAACAATCTTTGCTGAATGCATTTCCTGCATGTGTGCTCAATTCTCGTTCTGTAATTTACCGTATATACCCGAATGTAAGAAGAGGTTTTTCCCCACATTTTGTGTTATACAAATTTGGGGTCGTCTTATATTCAGGGTATTAATTTTTTTTTTTTTAATTGTTATTATTATTTGCAAAGTAGTATGTGGTGTTGGCATCTTGTAACTCGCAACAAATCAATGCATTAATGAAGATTAAAATATGGTTTGTTATGTTTAATTTCCATGCATATATGAATAGCGTACATTTTGAGGTTAGGATTTACAAATACACGTCATTTTAAGTGGATAAATTATAAGTTCGAAAGTATACGGAAATATGTTTTAAAACAATCTTTACAAGAACAACCAGTCAGTTTTACGAGCAGTAATTGAGTGATCAACGTATCTTAATTTAATAACGTCTCCCATTCTAGAACAAAAAAATCATAGAGTATGTCTTGGAAAAGCGGGCAGAGGGATTTCCGATAACACGAGACGTTATAAATATGAAAGCACAACATTGAGGGCATATATTGTGCAAGTTATGAGTTAGCGAGTATTTTTTTTGAAAAATCTGTAAGAGGCAGTTGATAACTAGGCCTCGTCTTATATTCGGGGTAATCTTACATTTGGGTATATACGGTACATAACAAAAATGAAAAGATCAATAACATTTAAAAGTAAAAACAACTTTTAAAACTTATGTTCAACCTTCATTCAACCAATATTGAGGTTTAATGATTCTGCGTTTTTGCCTTCTATCTAGTTCTGCCAGACCATTGAAAATTTATCAACCTGTGGACCTCGAGACCTTGCTCTAACAGTGTCGACTAACAAGACCAAAGTGACTGTATCCTACAATCGGAGTGCAGTTGTCACTTTTGTATCAGTGTTGACCTACTGCAACTGCCAACCAGAAAATTACTGGAAACTTCATCGGCAGAGCATTTCCAAGAACAACAGAACAACTACCAACAACTATCGATGTTCTTCTGTAAGTAACTGCACATACTGTATTTATAAAAAACAAATCCAGTTCTATTGGTAGAAATATGATGAGGTAATGAGAAAAGGAACTATTGTTTACCAAATGAAATACATAATTTGACAGACAGCAATTTATTGCTATTGATATTATCTGAATTAGTAATATGCAATACAAATTCTTAAACAACAGTACAGTAATGTATTTGATATATTCAGGCAATTTAGATATTTTAAGGGAGCACTATACCCCAAAATCAACATATTTATGAATAAAGTTTAGCTTGTTGAGTAAGTACTATTTAGTACAGGGTCATTATCTTTGTGCGCCCCGATAAACACGGCAGGCTAAGCCGGCTTTGACTGGCGCAGATCGCGGGCGCGCATACACGGTTCAGCCGGTGGTTGGCGCGCACTTTTACCAAACATGTTCAATAATGTGTACTTAGCAGATGATCTCATAGTTCCACCCCTTAAAACAACAACTAAGTAATGAGTACTTACAGTGCTCATAGCCGATGCTGAAAATGTCCTCCATCTCTTGTAACATACACCTGACTTCTTCTGATGAAAGAATGGACAATAATCTCATCTAAATTTTGTTCTGGAAGAACACAACACTGTCTGCTAACTTTTTTCAAATTATTTATGGAGCACGTTTTCTTGAATCGTTTGGCGAGCCTCCTAATTGTACTGGCATTAGGCACAGGTTTTCCTGGAAACTTGATTCAAAATTTTCCTCTAGTTTCAGAACAAGACTTTTTGCTTTTCATATAAGAATTATGGATATACACACGTTTGCGCAATGTGAATTGGTGTCTAGGCATGACCAACAATCAAGAGTAATCACAATACTCACTAAATATGCAACACTAATGCCTAAGCTTTGCAGATTCACGTCCATATAAATGACAAAACACGTGTGAAATAACGATATGAGTCAGCGGAGCGTGCCAACCACCGGCTGAACCGTGCAAGCGCACCCGCGATCCATGCCAGTCAAAGCCGGCTTAGCTTGCTATGCTTATTGGGGCGCACACAGATAATGACCCTGCAGTTTATACTTGGTATAATGTTAATCAACATACTTTTGCGGTAAGGAATTCAGGCATCCAGCTCATTTTTCAATAAGTTTCTATTTCATTACTTTAATACCAATTATTTTGGAGAAGAAATTTGAAATTTTTATGACTGTTTGAATACCAAAATGCAGTCAATTCAGTTATTAGGTTGTGTTGTGTACATGATGTACAGCCATGAAGATATTTAACAGCGAGTTAATATGTCTGATGCGACCAGGACTTGAAACTGGGATACTCAGATTTCTGATCTGATGCTCTTGCCAACTGCTCATCTGTTCGTTATAGAGAAGCTTACAAAAGGAATAATAAAGGAACTAAACAAAAAGAAATACTCTCAACTACTGTGAGTGGTAATTAACATTATTTAGGTCATTCATCAATTCATATTTTCTTTTACATAGGCTTCATACAGTGGATACAAAGCAGAATTTGATTTGCTGTACGCTAGATGGTGGCTCTCTCTGACAAGGAAGTTGTTGACTTCCCTTGTGTAGCCAATTTCGGTTATGTTCGCTTGTGAGCTCATGTACCGAATATTGTCTTATCCTTATTGTAGTTGTCACACATGCTAGTTCAATCCAGGTTGGAGGACAAAAATGTTCAACACTTACATAAATCTGAGGACTGTATGACGATATGAACCAGTGAAACTCACAGTACAATAGAAACACTCACAAGCACGTTTATTTACTTGAGCAGTAAAATACATGGACATCGAAAGTGATGGAGAGCCAACATAAATGTAGCTCTGAATGACCAACATGACGATACAAAAGATACCTATCGTGAACAGTAAGCTATGAAGAAATGAGGATATGATCGTTGTTTTAAGGGGCAGAGTAGTGAGGTCATTTACCCCCTATAACACAGTTAAAATACAAATTTCATTTTCTTTAAAATTTTGAGGTGATATCAATGAATAGGATAGCAGAAAGCTGCCATATGAGGACCCGAATTATGACAGAACTCTTTACCTATTATTCATCTCAGCCTATTTATGTTTCTCATCATACTCTGCTCCAGCAGAAACCAAGATGTCCATGTCATTCTAAAGATTCTTTCTTTCATCAATGGACCACTGATACACATACCTTTTGATCTTGCTCTTTAAAGCCATTTTAACAACAAGTCATTCACATCTCCAGACTTCTCTGATAGAACCAGGAGTTGAATCAGGCAAGAGTGTTATCCCTACACCTCAAGGCTGGCTGGATATGTTCTTAATACATTAAAATACATTACAAATAAAAAGAGCGACCATAATTCATTTGCAACCACAGTTTTCAAGGAACGTAACTCTTAATGTACACTCACACAGAGGGAGACTAAGGAGGGGAGTATTCCTAGATGCTTCTACACTTCTTGATCAACTGTCTGTTTTCTAAAAATCTGTGGCCATTTTCCTAGACTTTCATCACAGGTCTAAATAAATTTATTAACATTGACCCTTTCTCTTTTTTCCAGCTACGCAAGTGCAATACTCAGGAGTTCTGTGGAAACATCCGAGCAGACCACTACTCAGCATTTTACCAGTGCTCATGCCCAATATGGCATTGGTGCATTTTCACCGATACAAGTCTGCACAATGTTACAGAATTGCTTTACAATGGCCCTGCATACAAAGGGGTGTGCTTCCGTCACACACCTCCTAAAAAGAAACCTTACAATATCCCACGACATTAAAATTTCTTGCCAATAACCATGAGCATTTAGTGTACTGTATGCATAAAAAGAATTATTTAGCCAGAAGACTTTATTTAACCAACCTAAGCTCATGACTATACAGCAGATTAATAGGATTACACATGGCACTGATGTTTATGCTTTGAAGCTATTACTAAAAAACAGCAACAACATTTCAACAATTACTCATATTTAATTTGCAAACTAACCTGTCCTTGTATCGAGATGATCCGAGCCATCCTATTTTGCTCTACACAAGGAATCAATAAATCAATCCACCCTTTCCTAGAACCAGAATAAGGTTCAGTCATGCAGATATTAGTAGAAAGGGGACGAAGGCATCAGTACATTCACACGACCCTGAATTCTAAACATTAGCGTTAACAGGAAATGCAAGACTAGCAGTCGTGTATGAACCACACATAATTTCATGCATTATCAAAATACGGCAAGTAAGACAATATTCTTTTAATCTAATTTGTGTGTTTAAAATAATCCGCCAATATTTCAGTTGAAATATTTTACCAAATTTCGGAAATTGCCCCCAATCAACTAGGTTGTGGGAGTAATTAAATGAACACCAAACCGTATACTTCAGCATGTTGAAAATTACTTAATCAATTGGAGCTGAATAGAATTTTGATTGTGCAGAGGAAGACAGAGTCAAATTACAAAAAGGAACTAAGCACAAAAATGAAGAGTTATGTATTGCTGAGCTGGATTCAAATGACTTATGCTTCGATTCGAAAGTTACGCATTACAGAGACAATCATGTGCTGTATATGAAGTTTTATTTACAAAAGCTCTTCACTCAAGTAGTCAACTAGACATGTTGCTTTAACTGCACAACTGCATACCAAGCATTTGTATTGAAGCCAACAGCAAGCCGATGATGCCAGCGAAATACATGCCCCTACAATCTGACGAGTAAGCACCCCATTCAGGAGTAGACAAGAACCATAGGCCAACTCGCACTGAAGCTGCTGCCAACAAGCATTTTTGTAATTATTTCCCATTAGGCAGCATGACATAATTTGACAGAAATTAATAGAAAACTCAACATGCTTCCACTGCAGGCCCGAACTTTCTGAAAATTTTCCTTATTGAAGGAATGAAAGGGGAAAGAATAACAATTTTAAAATAATTTTAATAAATACATATATTTTTTGAACATAAGGTGGTTGTTGTTAAGTTGAGGGGCTTGGGACATGTTGGTCATGGGTGTGTGTTGAACATGTCTGATAGCCTGTGTTTCTGTGATGATGGTAGTAGTGTAACTGTATTAGGGACAGGGATGGGGTAGGTGACCCAGGACTTGAAATAAGGTACTATCCTGGCATTTGCCTGGAGGGTGTATGGAGAAGCCTGGGGATAAACCACACTCATGATAGCCGCTGTCAGCGCTGGGATCAAACCTGTGATCTTCGGGCTTGACGCAGCCGCCCGCGCAGCCATGGTGTACGATTTAACAAGCACAGCTATGCTGCGGGGTTTGAACATAAGGAAACATGTTTGAATGAAAATTACATTAGATTATTCAACACAACACGGCAAACAAAAGTCACATTTTCTTGACATAAAAATTCCACCCTGTGCTAGGATTATGCTCTTCACAATTAATGGCATCCATTGAACTAGATTCTGCAGAACCGCCAAAGGAATATCATCTCGGGCAGTCCGAAGAGTCCTCCAGAGACCTTCCTCTAACGTAGGACATAATTCTTGACACCCTACAACTCAGTTCTTCCCCAGAAGATATGGTGTCGGGGTACTGAGGTGGCCATTACTTGTTTACGAGTTTTACTGTGTCCTGTTTTACCCACCGAGTGCAGAGTTTTGATGTGTTTTGTGGGACATTACTTGTTGCAAGACAAATCAACATCCTATCAGTCGCTTGCCAGATGGCAGTGCACTCCTTGAGAGACTTCTGAGATAGCCATCTTTATTTAGGATTCCTTATATTTTGCACACATTCTCAGAGCAATTGCAAGATCTTTATGCACCTGTATAGTTGGGAATTTCACAAATAATTTTAAACTAACCTTATATTCAAAGAAATATAAGTTCCAATTTTATACTTTGCTGCAATCACAGTTCAACGCATGTGATCAGAGTCGAAAAGAAGGAGAATGGCGAAGTAGATTCAAAATAGTTATTGCTGTTTTAAGGGGCGGAACTACGAGGTCATCTGCCCCTCTTAACACTGATTAAATTATACAAATTTGGAATGGAATTTAAAATTTAGAGGTGGGTACCTACATTTAAAAAGACCGAAAATTTATAAAACAAAAAATTAAAATCGTGAATGTTAAGTTTGAACCAAGATCGTTACGACAACCTGGAAAAAAGGGGACGGATGAGAGGAACAGGGAGCATTCCGCACAAATGAAGAGATTTTGGGAGGAGCGGAGGAGACACACCTCCAAATGGCATGTTATCAAGTTTAATCCCTCTCATGTAGGGGAATTTTCGCTTAAATAAATAATAATTATAAAAATAAACAAAAATTACGGAAAAACAAAAAACTCATCATTCAAAAACGAACAAGTCGTTGAGTCAATGTTCACAGGAAAATTTAGATTGATGGCCCTAACCCACTTGCACTTATCAAGCGGATGACGAGATCAGCAGCCAGCGCGTCATCGGCTAATATAAGTTTGAGTGTCATCAGCAAAGCAAGGTTTCTTCGTAAGTCAGCAAGATCCACACTCGGTTAAAATGTGGGCCACGGTGAATACGGCTCCACAGGTACAAAGTGGGGGGGGGGCTTCCCTTCTCATTAGGTACGACAGGGTGGATCTTGTATGACCTATCCTTAGCCTACACAAAATAACGGACTCCCTCTGTGACCAGAAAGAGCTCCGCCACATGCGAGTAGTTCCCTTGATCGCTCTCAGTTTACTGGGAATTGGGTCAGCTAGCCACTGACTCTCCCAAAATGCCAGTATTTGTCGGCGTAACGGTGAGCGAATATCTCTAGCAGGTACCTCCATTGGTCGAGGTGGTAGTGATACCGCCTCTTTTGCAGCTTTATTCGCTAACTCATTTCCCGCAATTCCCATGTGGTTTGGAAGTCACAGAAAGGCGATTCGAGTATCAGCGTGGCACAACCCGGCTAGTAGATCGTGGATTCCCTGAACTAGTGGGTGTTGCGGGAAACATGGAGCAATTGACTGCAACGAACTCAAAGAGTCGGTACACACGAGAAAGTGGATTAGTGCATCCTGTAGAGCAAACTGCAGAGCTAAATAGATGGCAACGAGCTCCGCAGTAGACACACTACAGGCCTCAGGCAAAGAGATCTCTGTATTTGCACCATCAAAACATACCGTATATACTTGAATACCACCCGCACATTTTTAAACAAATTCGGACGTGAAAAATTGGGGTGCGGGTCTTATTTGAGTCATCCAAATTTGAAAGATCTAAATTGCCCGCCACGCGCGATATCGGGTGTTGCGAGTATTCGCTAGATGGTGCTAGCCTTCTTCCGGCTATAACTTTGTTTTACCGTAAGCACGCGGCATCATACAGTCACGCGCACATTCTCCGAGTGTAAACATGAATGCTACGAAACGTTTGCGGTCATTTACTGTGAGTGAGAAATTGAAAGTTGTGAGGGAAGCTGAAGTTATTGGAAATCATGCCCGGTAGGAAATATGATATTGACGAGTCATGTATTCGTGATTGAGCAGGATGACGTCTATGCTACAACCACTGGATGTCTGCGTGAACCGCCCGATCAAAGCAGCCTTGAAACAGCTGTATACGGAGCGGATGGCGGCCGATAAGCACACACCGACTCCAACTGGTCGTATTCAGCGCCCGGAAGTTCAGCTGCTGTGTTCGTGGCTTTTGACGGCATGGAATCGTATCTCTGGAGATCTTATACAGAAGAGCTTCAAGAAATGGAGTATTTCGAATGCTATGGATAGCAGTGATGACGACATTTAGTGGGAAAGTGCTGGTGATAAAAGTTCCGAAGTTGGTACTTCTGATGACGATGAATGAAGTGCTTGTGTACTTTTATTTGTATTTTTAATCGTTTGATGTATGTTATTTTAGGACGACTTCAAAACTGTTGGAAACTATTTTGGATAAATGCTATTCTGTTTATTTAGTTAAGATTGTAAATAATTTTGAGTAAATTTTTTTTTTTTTTTTGTTCTTCAAAATCAAGGTGCGGGTCTTATTCGGGGGCGGGTCGCATTCGAGTAAATACGGTAAGCACAACCCACCTTCTCGTCCACCTTCGAACCATCCGTGTAGAGAATACCAGCGTCTGGAAATTGGTGACCTATGCTGTGGAACTGCCTCTGATAAACGGAGGCATCCATGTTCACCTTCACTTGTAGATCTAACCAAATTTTCGGATGCGAGACTTGCCACAGAGGCACCTCGCTAGGTGTCAAGATCATGCAGGGACCTACAGCCACTCCTATTTCAGTACATGAGCTATCGAGTCTAACCGGGCGAGTGGCACGAGGCTGGTTGGCGAACCTCTGGTGGTATTGGGTCCTGAAGAGAGCTCGATAGCTCGGATGTTACGGCATTTGACACACATTGGCAGCATATACTAAAACATACGTTGGCGTCTATAATTTAGAGGTGGAAAACCCGATTCGGCGAGTAGGCTGGGTATCGGGCTGGTCCGGAAGGCACCGGTAGCCAGCCTAACACCACTATAGTGGATACTGTCCAGCATTTTCAAGGTTGCCGGCACTGCTGAACCGTATGCCACAGAACAATAGTCTAGCCGGGACAGGACGAGGGCTTGGTAGAACCTTAGCAGCACCGTACGGTCGGGCCCCCAAGTAGTGCCACTAAGAAACTTGAGCATGTTCAGTTTCCTGAGACACGTATTTAGTTGCCGTATATGGTGCTGCCACGTTAATTTGCTGTCAAAATGGAGCCCCAGGAAGCGAAAAGTGTCAACCAACGGCAACGCAGCATCCCTCAGATGTAGTTCAGGGTTCAAATGTAGCCTCCGGAGCCGTCAAAAATGGACGACGGAGGTTTTCGCTGCTGAGAAACTAAAACCACGGTTGTGAGCCCACCTGTCGACGCGGTTAATACCTAGCTGCAATTGTCGTTCCACGATTGCCGTACTCCCAGAGCTGTATTGCAGAGCTAAATCGTCTACATACAGCGATGGAACTACCGTGGGCCCGGCGGCGGCAACGGTGCTGTTTATGGCTATCGCGAACAAGGCGACACTCAGCACAGAACTCTGAGGAGCTCCATTCTCGTGAGTGTAATATTGTGATAATTTCCAACCGACCCTTGCATGGAAGAGACAGACGGACACGAAATTCGCAATGAAAGTCAATGATTACCACGGAGTCCCCACTCATGAAGGGTGGAAAGGACCCTGCAGCGTCATGTGGTGTTGTAAGCTTTCTCGAAGTCAATGAAAACCGTGACTAGGTGCTGCTTTCGGAGAAATGCCTCCTGTATGGCGCTCTCAAGTCGCACCAGATGGTCGGTTGTGGACCTATGAGAGCGAAATCCACACTGGTACTCAGACAGGAGACCTCTCTCTTCCAAGAACCACACCAGTCGACAGTTTAGCATCTTCTCCAGCAGCTTGCATACGCCATTTGTCAGACAAATGGGGGCCTATAGCTGCTGACGAGCTTGGGATCCATTCCAGCCTAGGGAATCGGTATCACGATCCCCTCTCGCCATTGAGAAGGAAACTATTAAAGAGGATCAACAGTTGTTTTATACTGGATTCGCACAGATGTTTTAACATTTGATTATGTATGTTATCCGGTACAGGAGCCGTATCCCTGCACAGTGCAAGCACACTGCGCAGTTCCCATTCAGAGAATGGTAAATTGTAGGACTCCGAAGCAGCAGTGGCAAAGGACAAGTGCTGAGCCTCTGCCTCTCACTTCAGAGTCAGAAATGTAGGATCGTAATTCCCAGAGCAGGATACATCGGAGAAGTGCGATTCAATACTGTTGGCAATGGCGAGATGGTCCATGGTGATGTCCCCATTGATGGATAATAAGGGTATCGTCAATGATGTCGGGAGTCCGGAGATCCAACGAAGGTTAGTCTACACTTGAGATGAAGGAGTATGTGCCGTCGTAGACGACACATACTTTTCCCACGTAGTTTTCTTACTCTCCCGAATCAGATATCGGACTCTAGCACGCATCCTTTTGAAGGTGATCAGGTTGGCCATGGTGTTTTGCCTCCGATACCATTTGAAAGCACGTCAACGATCTTTAATTGCTGCTGCAATCTCGGCTGTCCACCAGAGGACAAGCTCCCGGCGTGAGTTGCTGGTTGAGGAAGGAATTATTTCCTCTGCAGCAGCCAAAATATCATTCGTTATGTGAATGGTATGATCATCGACACTCTCAAAGGTATCTTCGGGCAAAACCTCACGTGCTGTGAAAGTTGGCCATCAGCCCGACGGAGAAGACATCGACTTGGTAATTCGATGGCTCTCTGGTTCGGAAGAGTAACGATAATCGGGAAATGGTCACTATTACAAAGGTCTTCGTGTACATTCTACTGTAGCAGGGAAACCAGCACAGGACTGCACAAGGTGATGTCGACACTTGAATAAGTGCCATGTGCAATAGAGAAGTGTGTAGTTTCTACTGTGTTCAACAAACACAGGTCCAGCCGCCTGATCAGTCTCTCAAAATCTCTCCCTCTACCACTAGTGGTAGCGGAGCCCCAGATGGTATTGTGGGCATTAAAATCTCCTAGAAGGTGGAAAAGAGGGGGAAGCTGTGAGACTAGATCCACCAGCTGGTTGTAATCCAGTTGAGAATCAGGCGGGATGTACATGTTACACACTGTTGCCATTACTGGCAACGAAGTACGAACTGCTTCTAGCTGAGAACGCAGCGGCACCTCTTCACTCAAGTGGCTAGAGTGGACGAGAGTGCAGACGCCACCGGCGACCACAGGTCTGTCCACCCGGTCTTTAGAAAGAGTTTGAAGTGACGCATTGTCTCATGTCCAGGACGAAATCTGGATTCCTGAAGACAGACAATGGTTGCCGAAATTGAAGATATTAATTGGCGTAACTCAGCAAGATGACCAAAATAGCTATTACAGTTCCACTGTAATAGTACCCTAGTGTGGACTTAACTAAAAGTGGGTCTTCTCCTTAAGCTTGGCAGTTTACCACCCTTCCCCATCTCTAGGTGGAGATGATGGGGGAGGAGAGCACACCTCGATCTCCACATCTCCGTTCGATGACGAAGAAAATGGAGGTGGCGCTCTCTTGGGTAGCGCGCGGTCCTCGTTGGACCTTACCATTCTCGCTCTTGGGGAAGAGCGAGAGCGGTGTCGAGGGACCTTCTCCCTGTCCGAAGACTGGGTGTCCGACCTCCACCACGTCCCTCACATTCTTCTTTCTCGACCGGCGCTGATGTCTATTCGGGGATGTAGGTGGTCCCTTCCCCACAGATGTCAGTTCCTTGCAAAACGAGGCCGCTCCAGCAGGCTCCGCTCCTCTGGTGTTGATAGGAGCGGAATGACCAGCAGATGGCCGAGTAGCCTTGCCTGCAGGAGAGGCTGAGATACGGTGGTGAACCGTTTCTCTCTTCTCCGCCGGTGTTTATTCTTTGTACAGGGGACATGAGAGTATTGGGCCTATCTGCTGATGATGCTTTCCACAGAAATGAGTGACGCCTCAGGATTAAGAAAGCCGACCCCGCTTAACGGGAAAAGGCGAGGAGGAAGAAGAAGAAGACAGGGGAGTTCCTCCACTGTAATGGGTTTGGCTTCTTCCAGCATCACTCCTTTGATGGTCGAGGGAGCGGAAGGGCAAGCAGATGCAGGAGCCATCCCATCAGCTGGAAGGCGATAGAGACGGCGCGCACCGTCTCCCTCTTCTCCACTATATTTGCCGTATCAGGTGGGCTGGATGACGATCCAGCCCCGCCAGTCGCAGAAGTCTTGTATGCCCTCTTAGCAGGGGAAAACTTCTTCTCCGACCGTTTTGAAGGGGGTTTAGATGGTATAACCTGCGCCTTTTTCACAACGGCCGAAGAAGGTTGTGCGACATCCTTCGGGCTGACAGGTCTCGCTTGGACAGCGAGGGGAGATTTTACGATCGCAAAGTAGTTCGACGTCGAGGGTACAGCACGGGGAATGTAAGTGGCAGGGGTGATATGCAAAAGATACCGGAAATTCGGGTGCAGTCATATCACGGTACCTCTTTCGAGCGTCGTGATATGGAAGCCGATCCAATGTTCTGATTTCTTGGATCTTTGCTTCTTTACAGAACGCAGGGCACAGCTTCGATCGCGGAGAGTGACTTCCTTGGCAGATAGGACAAGTCGGGGGAGGCGTACACCTCTGACCCTCATGTGTCTCCTTGCCACACTCTCTACACTTGGCCTTGGCAGTGCACCTGGCAGAAACATGACCGAACTTCTGGCATTGATAGCAACGCATAGGTGGAGGGATGTACGGTCTAACAGCGCAATGGTACGATGTGACCTTCACCTGCTTAGGCACTACATTACCCTCAAAATGGAGAATGAAAGCGCCAGTATCGACGCTGTCATCTCCAATATTCCGGGTGATGAGCCTAATCCTGGTGACGCCTCGCTTCCCCAGATCCAGCATCAATTCCGCATCGCTATTTAGAATTACATATAGTACATGTTTCGGGGTCTCCCACAAGTCCAACCCCTCCTCCACGTGGTGGGAGACGGGCAACGGCATGAAGTAGGGGATTGCCTGTAGGGGTGAAGTACTGTGGGGACTTTGTGTGCCCCTGGACCGCTACGGTAGCTGTGAAGGCTCTATGGGAACCCTGAAAAGTGACGGCTGACGGGGCTCTGGTGAAGCTACGATAGGCCTAGCAAGCCAGTAGTGGATATCATATTTGCATTCAAACCAGGAACAGGCCTCGGAAAGGACGGATGCAAACGACGACGACCCGGATATGCTAATGGACTAAGAGTTGGGACATTAAACATACAGACACTGACAGGAAAAGTGGAGGAGATTGTAGATGTGATGGAGAGAAGAAAACTGGATGTACTGGGCTTGGCAGAAACAAGATGGAAAGGAGAAGGTCGCAGAGAACTGAGGAAAGGGTACCGGTTGTACTGGAGTGGGAACAGTGAAGGAAGGAGCAGCGGAGTAGGAGTAGTTGTGAGAGATGGAATGAAGGAAGAGGTAAAGGGAATAAGTGACAGGATCATGAAGATCAGAGTAACTGTAAAGGGAAGAAGCCTGGAGATAGCCCAGGTATATGCCCCTCAAGTTGGATGTACAGCTCAAGAGAAGGAAGACTTTGAGGAGGAGCTACAACAGCAGTTGAATGGGCAGAGCATCATTGTCATGGGAGATTTGAATGCACATGTAGGAAGTGAAAGGCAAGGATATGAAAATGTATTGGGAGCAGAAGGATGGGGTAGCAGGAATGAAGAAGGGAGAAAGTTGCTGGATTTTTGCAAGAGAAACGGTTTAGTGGTAGGCAACTCCTGGTTCCGGAAGAAAGAAAGCCACAAGGTAACGTGGTACAGCAGTGATTTAACAAAGAAATCTTTGGTAGATTACATGCTGTACGACTGGGAAATGAAGAGAAGTGTCAGAGATATAAAGGTAATACCATCAGAGGCCTTAGATAGCAACCACAGAATACTTGTAATGAACCTGGGAGTTGTTAAGGATAGCAAGAGGACAGAGTACCAGGAAAGGAGAATCAAAGTATGGAAACTCAAGGAAAAGGAAGTCAAGGAAGAATTCCAGAAGGTAATAAGGGAAAGGATGCCAACAGACAATCCTAAAACAGGGGAAGAGGAATGGAAGCAATTCAAAAACACAATGGTGGAAGCTGCAGTGGCAGTATGTGGAAGAACAAGCAACAGAAAGCCGTGTAAAGAGACACCATGGTGGAATGAGAGAGTAAAAGAAGCTGTGGGAAGGAAGAACAAGGTTTTCAGAGTGTGGTTCCAGGAAAGAACTGATCTGACAAGGGAAGATTATAAGATAAAGAAGAAAGAAGCAAACAAGATTGTCGCAGAGGACAGGAAGAAGTGGATGGTAAAGTAGACAGAGATGATGGAGGAAGACAGCAGAGGAAATAAGAAAGTACTACAGTATATGGGATGGTCAAAAGTAAGAGAAGAGGTCTGCGAGAGGATGTGGTAATGATGGACAGAAACGGAAATGAGGTACACAACAAAGAGACACTCAAGACAGTGTGGAAAGAGTACTTTGAGGATTTGCTGAATCCAAATGGTCATAGGGAGGAAGACAATGTATTGGAAGATGGAGAAGATAACACAGGAATGGAAAAGGACCTGACTTGGGGAGAACTGGAAATGGCTATAGACAAGATGAAAGGAGGAAGGGCACCAGGTGTGGATGAAGTGAGTGTTGAAATGGTGAAGGCAGCAGGGGAGGTTGGGAAACAGTGGCTGTACCGTGTGATGAGGGTGATATGGAAGGAGAAAAAGACCCCAGAAGATTGGAAGAAAAGATTAATTGTCCCAATATTTAAGAAAGGAAGCAGAAAGGAGTGCAGAAATTACAGGGGAGTCACACTCATACCTCACTGTGCCAAGATATATGAAAAGATATTAGAAAGTAGAATACGAGCCAAAGTGGAGAGAAAATTGAGAGAGGAGCAGTATGGATTCAGACCTGGGAGATCAACAGTGGATCTCATATTTTCAGTGAGACAGCTCCAGGAACACCACTACGAATTTGGAGAGGATCTGCTGATGGCCTTCCTGGACATCGAAAAGGCCTATGATAGTGTGTGTAGGGAGAAGGTTTGGAAAGCAATGGAAAACATGGGAGTGGAAAAAGAGACTGTAGGCAGAGTGAAGGAGATGTATTGTGGAAGTGTGAGTTGTGTGAAAGTTGGAGGGGAAAGAACAGACTGGTTCAGACAAATGAGTGGCCTGAAACAGGGTAGTGCGCTGTCACCCCTTCTCTTTATTGTGGTTATGGACAAGGTAATGACACGGATAGCAGGAAAGATAGGAGAAGATAAGATGAAAGCAATGGTGTTTGCAGATGATCTCATGGTCTGGGGAAACAAGGAGGAGGAAATTCAGGAGCAACTGAAGGCTTGGGAAGAAACAGTGGGAGAGTACGGATGGAAGTTCAACATCAGTAAATGTGAGATCCTGTTAACGACCAGGAAAAAGGACAGACCAATGAGTGGGATAACACTTGGAGGTGGACAGCTGAAGAAGGTGGAAAGTCTCAAGTACTTGGGAAGTATAGTGGAGGAAAATGGGAGAAATGACAAAGAGATTACGGAACGTGGCCGACAGGCAGAAGCATTAGGAGCTTAGTGTGGAATAAAGATGTCCCACAAGAAAGCAAGGAAGTGTTATACAGAAGCTACTATATCCCGATACTGACCTATGCTTCAGAAACGTGGGCAATGAAGAAAAGAGACATAAGCAGAATACAGGCAGGTGAAATGAAGTTCCTGCGAAGTAGGATCGGAGTAACAAGAAGAGACAGGGTGAGGAATGAAAAGGTCAGGGAAATGGTGAAAGAGGAGCCCTTGCAAGGTAGGATTGAGACATCAAGACTGAGGTGGTATGGACACTTAAAGAGAATGGATGAGAAGAAAATTCCCAAGAGGATACATGAGATGCAGATGCAGAAGAAACGACAAAGGGGAAGACCAAGAGATAGATGGCTGAAAGGAGTGGAGGAATGTGTCAAGAAGAGAGGCGAAGACTGGACCAGAGTGACAGCGGAGAGGTGGTGAGAAGAAAGAACTAAGTGGCGAGGCTTATGTTCCAAACAGACCCAGCCTGGGGCTGGAAACTGTACAAGATGATGATATGGTTCGGGGTCTAACTCTTTCCCTTCATCAGCCCAAAACACCATATTTGCTCGAGTATATCTCGCCCCAGCGTATAACTCACACCCCATTTTTTTATTTGAAATTTCAGGGGAAAAAAGTACTCGCATATATCTCGCATTCATTTCCGACGCCGTCATATAAATGACCATAATAACCTTGAGGTAGAAACACATTCATTTAGCGCGCCACAAGTCGTCATTGTCCAGGAACTTGTCCGAAGCGATACTAACAGGAAGAGCGAGCAACAACGAATTTATCCGAACTTATCCGATACGAGCCGATTTAGGGGACGAGGCACCGCCTTGCGACACGTTCAAATTAGCGATTAGCGCGCCACAACATTCATCAATTGGCAAAGTTATCGTTCGTTTTGGCGGCAGAAGTTTCCTTTAATGTTGTCCATCAGTTGCCTTGTAGACATCAGTACCGGTACTCTGGCTTCGAAGATAAAAGGAAATCTCGGCTATACCACTCGCCCCAACATGCAGGTATGTTTCGGAGATTGCGCAAGTAGGCCTACTGTTACATCGCAGAGAAACGCAGTTGTCTTCTCATATCTCAAACATTACGCATTGCGTCGCATCAGAGCTCGGCCGTGTGCAAGCACGAGGCGCGGCGTAAGTGTTACCACGCGGTACATCGTTAGTCTTCGGCCGTGGTCGGCTCGAGCTCACTCGTGCATGTAGCGAGGAATCGATATGGAAGATGATCGATCGTATCGATCGCTAAGCGTCTGCGCTCTAAATTCCTTTTCTGCCTTGAATCATCCTTAAACGAGCGTATGACGTCTTTTTCATAGGTTCTTAATGTCGCATAACCATAACGAATATAATTAAATGGTGTCGACGGACATTGTTGTGAATGGCTTCTTGAAGACGTGCATCGCAAATACATTGGTCGGAAGTCAGGATGATGCAATATGGGATGATGACTAGAATGATGCACGCGAGAGGATCTCGGAGATTGGCAGCAGTGACAATGAATAGGGCAAGTACCGTATGCCAGTTGCCTTGTTTCAATAATGCGAATTGTGTTTTTTTTTTGGGAATACGGTCATTTCTCGCGTACATCTCGCACCGAAAATTTTCACACATATTTTCGGTCAAAAAAGTGTGAGATATACGCGAGCAAATACGGTATTGTTTTGTAACATTACATAAAACATCGATACATTAAAAAACACTTAATAAAATATACATACTTATGATAAACACTTAAAACAATTTTCATGCAACACTCCTATATGTGCCATTAAAATTTTATGACACTTATCATGTGAATCAAGTTGAACATTAAAACACTGAGACTAATTTAAAATAGTTGTTGTATAGTTCCAACATAATCTTTCAATTAGCTCCTCTGTTTGTATAAGAGCGGTCTTTTTTGAAACTCTTTTATTGTCTTTGTTGTATGAAATAAAGTTTTCTTCTTAGTTTAAAGTTGGAATGCAGCATTTGAATAGTTGCATTCGGTAGTCGAATCCATGTAGAAAACTTAAGATGGGAATTGTTTTTGTTACTGGCTTTGTGAGGTTTCATTTGACCTTGGCAGGGGGCTTTGCCCAATGAAGTTTCTTTGATGAAGGTTATTCTATATTCCTTTTTTTGAGTGTGTGTGTTGTTTTTTTTAAACTCTGCTTGTTGGGATAGTGTTATGTCTTATTCGGTGTTACTTTGAAAAAAAGAATAATAGGAGAGGCTATCCGTTTGTTAAGATGGAAAGAAATGAAGTAGGTTTGTGGAGAATTATTAGTACAGTACAACCGGAATGGTTTTGTTCCAAAAACCGTGCTATGGTTGGCTTTCTTTAAATCATTAGAAAAGTACAAAAAAAGCTTAACTCTAAATTTCGGAATAATATGTAGGATCATGTTGTCGGAAAACTCAAAAAAATTTCGAAATGAGTTCTCTGAATCTACATATTTTAAAGAAAAGTTTTTTTTTTGAACAAATGTAGTGGACATTGCCACCTACAATTTGTCTCATTGAGGTCATGTCATACATTTTGAAATGCAGAAGCTAGGTGGCGCCAAAGTTTCAAAAAAAGTGTTTTTTCACTTTTTGTCCTAGAAAAAATGTTTTTTTCACAAAAGAGTAAATCAGAAATTTGTTCCTCTAAAAATTGTCTGCAACATTTATTTAAACGTTTGTTTCCTCCGAATTACTGTTCCAAAGTTATAGCGCAGCAAATGCAATGATGCGTGGTCAAGGCTACTATTGTTACTGCGGAGAGAGCGGTGGGCATAGTTTAGACCGGGACCGGTGTCGGATAATTTTCACACTTCGGTCCCTTTTTTGGAAACTTTGGCGCCACCTAGCTTCTGCATTTCAAAACATATGACATGACCTCAATGAGACATTTTTTGTTTAAACAACTTTTCTTTAAAATACGTCGATTCAGAAAAAAAAAACGCTTTTCAAAACTTTTCGAGTTTTCCGACAAAATGATCATGCAAATTATTCTGAAATTTAGAGTTAAGCTTTTCTAACGATTTACTAAAAGCCAACCATAGCACGTTTTTTGGAACAAAAGGGGTTTCTTCTGTGCAGCTGTACTGTACTACAGTGCACTCCCGATAATTCGCGTGCGGATAGTTCGCTTTGCGGTTAATTCGCGGGTCTCCAAGTATATTTTTTTTAATAGAAATTCTCACGGCAACTAATCATCATGCTAAGTAAAGCAATCTCTTCGTCATTTAAAAGAATTTTCATGCGACGCAATGCGTAAAGACGAAATCATTGACATTCGAGAAGACTGAAATGCGTTTCTGTTATGGAACAGTAGGCCTACTTGCGCAATGTTCGAAACATACGAGCAGGTTGCCGCGAATGGTATAGCGTAGATTTCTTTTATCTTCGAAGTCCAAACAATACAAGAGGAATGCGCTTTCACCGGGAACCTACCCTTTCTTTCCCAACAGCCACGCTCAAAGGTCGCTGACCTGTGAGTTGTGAAGGGTGGATGCGCGGACAGCGTATTGTAAACAGCGATTATTGCGTAATGGCGTAAACTTTCGCGAGACCGAGAGCGTGTTTGTTGGATGCTCTTCATGCAGTCAACCAGTCATGAGAGAAAATTTCCGCTACAAAAGCAAGCGCTTGCCGACATCTGTAACGACGATATTTCGAACGGGCAAGTTAAGACGCCGATAAAGATTTAAGACATGAAAGCAAAGAAGAAATAGCACGGAATTTGACTGTTGGTGAGGAAAACTGAGATCCAGTTGATATCGAGTGGGGGAGTGATGCAACGGAAATCCCGAAAGTTTCCCACAGTCAAGCTAGTGTCTCTAGTTACACTTATCTCTTATATAGAAAAACAAAATGAATTTTCGTTCTCTTATAATGTTTTCTTCGGAAATGTGCACTCGAAAATTAGAATAAACGATCTAAGAAACAAAATGGGATGACTTAAAAAAATATATTATTGTAGGCATAATCCACATAGGCCTGCCTCTAGCCTAGCATGTCTTATAGGACACTACAATCAAGTGTTTTAATTATTATTTTGCGTTTCAAGCATATTTCAATATTTTAATCAATAGTTTTGTTTTTACTAGGCTTAACAAAAATAACTGCGGATAATTCGCGGTTTTCAATAATTCGCGGAAGTTCGTGCATTAATTACCGCGAATTACCGAGAGTGCACTGTATATGGATTAGTCTGCTTGTTGAAGATGGATGGTTATATTAGGTTTGGAAAATAATGAATGTATAGGAAGATTAAGATAAATGAGGAATAAGATGAAGTGTTTTGGACGTATGGTCATATGTATGCTGATGTAGAACCAGATGTTTTAAGAAAATGCAAGATGATGAGAATGGAGCAGAAGAATATTAAGTATTGTGAGGGGTCTTTTGCTCATGAAGGTAGTTGTGGATTCTGAAGAAGACATGCAGGTAAAGGAAGCTTGTTTACATGTAGACAAACAAGTAATACAAGTATTGTATTTCTTATTTCTTTGCGTGTTTAACGCTGTATCGACCCCAAAGATTATTATATTATTAGAAGGAAAGAATTTAGTTACATTCATTGCCCAACGGTGGGATATGTTGTTGTTGGTTGACTCCGACCAAAACTATTGAAATACATTACATTGATTGCCCAACGATAGGGCATGATGTTGTTGGTTCACCCCGACCATACATTACTATTATTTAAATAAGTTTCATGCAGAACATTATAAAGTTACTAAATACAGAAAATTCTCAGCAGTGGCAGTCTATATGGAGAAATCCGGTCATAAATTCACTGATATAAACAATGACATAAAAATTCTCCATTATGCCACAAAGTGTCATTTAATGAACATTCTAGAGACCATCGAGATAAATCATCATCTTCATTTCCCGTTTCCAGCTTCCTGGGTCGGGTTGTGAATTAAGGACCTCCATCGTTGCCTGTCTCCACCACTCCTCTCCTGATTTTAGTACATCTTCGGGTTTTCCTCCCTTCTTTTCTACACACTCCCACACTGTATCTGCCCATCTCTTCCGGGGCCTACCTCGTGGTCTCTTCCCTGTCATCTTTTCACAGAAAGTCTTCTTTGGTACTCTCTCCTCTCCCATTCTCATCATATGTCCATACCACTTTAACTTTGTTGTTTCTATCCTGTCCTGCAGCTTCAATATTCCTGTCCTTTCTCTAATCTCTTCATTTCTAACTCTATCTCTTCTGGTCTTGCCCTCTATACCTCTTAGGAATTTCATCTCTGCGGCTTGTATTCTACTCTCCTCTCCTTTTGTAGTAGTCCACGCTCCAGCTGTGTATGTTAGTATGGGTCTGTAGTAGGTTGAATATAATACTTTTTTGCATTTCTTTGGGACATCTCTGTTCCACACAATACCCCTTACACTCTGGTAAAAACTGTTCGCTTGTTGTATTCTCTTTCCAATTTCCTCAGTTATCTTTCCATCTTCTGTGATCACACTTCCCAAATACTTGAAACTTTTAACGACTTCTAGAATTTTGCCATTCAATTCTATCTTTCCTCTTCCTTTCTTCCTTCCTCTTGACATTACCATTGTCTTGCTCTTCTCTGTGCTTACTTTCATCCCAAATTTCTCTATCTCTTGGTTCCATACATCTAGTTGTTTTTGTACATCCTTTTCATCCTCACCCCATATAACTATATCATCTGCAAACATCATGGCCTTTGTTGCTTCTTGTCCCAATCTCTGTTTGACCTTCTTGAGGATTTCATCCATGACTATGATGAATAATAATGGGGACAATACACTTCCCTGTCGGAGACCCGTTTCCACTTTAAACCATTCTGTTTCTCCTATACTGGTCTTCACGCTACTGACACAATTTTTGTACATAGCTTTTAACATTTGGACTTCTGCTCTGATAACTCTTCTTTTCCTTAGTACATCCCAAACCACCTGTCTACAGTTACAAATTTAAATGAAATAAATGTTGATACCAACATTCTATTTGATACTCGATTAGACCACATTCTAAGTTATGAAAACAAAAAACCGCTAAAATTAAAACATATATTCCAAATGCCCCACCAAACCTTCCCTCCCCTCCACCACTCATGCTTCCTCCCCGCTCCCCACCCTCTCACCAGCCCTACCCAACCTGTCCTTCTGTACTCAACACATAGCTCAGAATGTGTCATCACAAGTAGTAGCTGCACAAACCACGCTCGGATAAACAAAACGTTATCCGCATCCGCCCCGAATCCGCACGACTGTTATCCGCATCCGCCCCGCATCCGCACGCCTGTTATCTGCTTCCGCCCCGCATCCGCACACCTGTTATCCGCTTCCGCCCCGCATCCGCACGCCTGTTATCAGCTTCCGCCCCGCATGACTTTTATCCAAATCTGCTGATATTTCAATATTATGTTTAATTTATTAGATAAAGCATAACGTGTTAAACCAACACATTTAGACATTCGAGGAGAAAGTCGTTCCTGACAATTTGCTTCATTGCAAGGGACTTCAAGTTGGCATTCCAAGGGACTTCAAGTTGGATGACACTTCTGGTCCCTTGACCTCCGCTTTAGACAAAAAATTGGTTATACTTTTTTTTGGCTACTTTCGCATTTGTGCCTCAGTAAGTTTGAATTTGATGTTCCCAATTTGTGTCCTTAGTATGAATACACTTTTTTACAGGTAAAACATCACTATATCGTTCACCTTTTCGTTTCCATTGAAAACGTAACCAAATGTCTGCCATATCGTTGACTTGAGCTTTGTTTCACGCACTATTGAATATTCACCCTGTTTTACTTTAATATATAGTTTATCCATGTTGGTGAAATGATGTTCATACTCACCGTCGCGGTAACATTCACTACGTGAACTTCTCTTTACACTTGGAGAAAGGGATTGACATTTGGCCGGATATTCCAAGTCAGTCATCCTCCTTCTACTTCTTGACCCATCCATGTTCGTATACTTGATGTCATAGTTGATGTTGCAATATCACAGCCAACGTGCTTCAGTAACAAGATGGAAATAAATCTACAGATAAATCTGGAACCAGATCTTCCAGGATAGCTTAGACTGCGAAATAGCTGACATGAGGAATGTTAGTGACGTCACCACGATGATCTAACAAGCTTATTGATAGCATTATATCTCGTACGTATAGTAATAATGGCAGTGAGAATTGATGATGATGAGATGTCAAGACCATCTACTACAAACTTACGGTACTTTAAAATGTAGTTGAAAACATATGAGTAAAATAATCTTCTCGTGTATAAGTGCAATACGTGCCTGAATATTTCGTACGCAATAGGCTACAGGAGTATTCCTGTTTTAAGCATGAAACAGATTGGCATATCAAATATGTAATATTAACGTAAGTTTGTATTCTAAACACTATCCGCAAATTTCCTCGAAACATTATCCGCAGCATATCCGCTATCCGCACAGCCATGCAAACTATATCCGCGTGGCGAAAATATTTGCGGATATCCGCGCAGGGCTTTACGCCTAGCACCACTTCTCTCCCCTACAATTTCCAGACTTTCTATTTGATATTTTTAGAATACAACGTAAAGGTTTTTTCGTTTTATTAACAAAGTTTTAATTTTCTTCAGGATTATGCCATTCTTCCACAACATTTAAAATTCCAAAGTTATACGGTCTCTTTCCAATGTTCGCCAAATTTTCAAGTTGAATCAACAAAAGTTTTAATTAATGCTTTATAAATAAATATTTTCATATCAGTCTGTTATTTGCACACAATATCATTCATTTCAGGTTACAATAAATTCAAGGAGTTGAAGTCCTCTACCATGAAAATATCTCGTACTCGAGAAGGTTAAATAAAACCTCACAAAGCCAGTAACAAAAATAAATCCCGTCGTAAGTTTTCTAAATGGATTCAGGCCCAATTCGACTACCGAATGCAACTATTCAAATGCTGCATTCCAACTTTAAGAAGAAAACTTTATTTTATACAAGAAAGACAATAAAGTGTTTCAAAAAAGACCGCTCTTATACAAACAGAAGAGCTAATTGAAAGATTATGTTGGAACTATACAACAATTATTATAAATTAGTCTCATTGTTTTAATGTTCAACTTGATTCACATGATAAAGTGTCACAAAATTGTAATGGCACATATAGGAATGTTGCATGCAAATTGTTTTAAGTGTTTATCATAAGTATGTATATTTTATTAAGCCTCTGTGGCTTAGGCGGCAGCACGCCGGCCTCTCACCGCTGGGCCCGTGATTCAAATCCTGGTCACTCCATGTGAGATCTGTGCTGGACAAAACGGAGGCAGACAGGTTTTTCTCCGGGTACTCCGGTTTTCCCTGTCAAAATTTTATTCCAGCAACACTCTCCACTATTATTTCATTTCATCTGTCATTCATTTAATCATTGCCCCAGAGGAGTGCGTCAGGCCTCGGCATCCGGCACAGTCCATATCCTCGCCGCTAGATGGGAGCTTCATTCATTCCATTCCTGACCCGGTCGGAGACTGGAAGCAGGCTGTGGATTTTTCATTTCATATATATTTTATTAAGTGATATTTCATGTATCGATGTTTTATGTAATGTTACAATACTATATTTTGGGCTGTTGAAGGGGCCGAGTTAGACCCCGAAACATGTACCAAATGCAATTTGACTATATTATATAAATAAGTATTGACTAGGCGGAGAATTTTTATGTTTAGATATTCATAAACTAGTCAATACGGAACCTAAAAATGAATGATTTTTCCAATAATTGAAGTATGTGGTGGGAGCAATATCAAATGACCACGGATTAGGAGCATGACAGGTAAAACAAGACATTATTATTTGTGAACGTGTGCTCATTCATTCAGACGAGTATCGGCCATTGTTTTCCGACATACTGTTCAAATATTACCGCCTGACATCCATTACCACTCGACAATGCAAAAACACTTCAACATCACCACAGCATGGCGTGTTTATTCAGTGTAAATAATATTCTTTTCCCAAACTTATTGTAACGTGTTTTTCGAGGGGTTTTTATGCAACTGGCATAAGTCAGTAGGAAGCCATTCTATATTTATTTACGCGGCAAATTGTTCAGCCAAGAGAATTTTTCATGTTAATTTATTATTATTATTAATTTATTATAATTATTATTAAGGTATTTTCGGAGCATTTTATAAAAATTATTAGCATTCAGATAGGTTTTCTATGTCTTAAAAAACGCTATCAAGCAAATTATTACGAACGACAATATCATAGAAAATTATGTGATTACGGAATTTTACGGAGTTTTCGTCAGTTAGGATATTTTGAGAGACATGAGTCACTGGAAATTCATATACAGGATTAATCTTGTCGGGAAGCATGATGCAATCCTGCGTTGCAGCTTAACGAAAAGGCGGATGTATGGAACGGAATACGACTTCACCCTACCGCCGAGTGTAATGAGCCAGAGGAGGGGAATATAGCGCGTGGGGTGCAGCCAATCAGTGGAGACCATGTAAGCTAGAAGTCGGATGAAGAGTGGGGATGCGACGTGTGGATATATCGTTCAGCGCGCCGTGGAAGGAGAACAATCTGTGTAGAACTTGCCGAGTATGGTCGTACGCGGGAGTCGCTTCGATGTTCCGTGGAACGAGGACTATCAGTGTAGAACTTGCCGAGTATGGTTCACGCGGGAGTCGCTCCGATGTTCAGTGGAACGAGGACTATCTGAATAGAACTTAACGAGTACGGTTGTACGCGGGAGTCGCTCCGATGTTCCGTGGAGTGGAGGACTAACTTTTGTAAAACTTAACTAGTGTGGTTGTACGAGTGTTTGGGTCCGATGTACGGACCATAGAATTATCTAATCTACCAGAATCTCATCAAATATCGACAAAGATGTCGACGTCCAGGAGACTGTGGGAAGCTCACAGCATCATCCAGTACGAGGGAAAGGCTTCGGCCATTTCCAGTGGTAAGCGCGAATGACGCAGAAATACGCAATCTCTCATTTCTCTTTGTTTTATATTTCATATTTCAGTAACTTCATAGCTTGGGAATAAGAGTAAAATCAATAATTTATCAGACTCTGTTTTCACGTAATTTTCTATCGGTAATATTCAAAGCACAACGCTCCAACATAAATTTTATACTTATTATTATTATTAATTTTGCTATACTTGTTTTATATAATAAATTCAATTCTTTTACAATGCAATCTTTGCTTTCAGTAGGTAGCATTAGATATAGACCAATTCCTTCTCCTGATACAATTGTTTGTTGGGTTAATGATCAAATCATACCACGATCTGAGTGAATAGAGTCTTGAAGGTGTTCTGCCAGAGCTAGACGTTGTTAAATACAAATTTAGATTTCAGCATTGCGTTGAGGTCTTGGCGCCCATTAAAACAACATAGCTTAGGCAAAGGTAAACAGTTAAATTTATCACCCGACAGTTAGGGGCAGCCAAACTGTTACACTTGTTGCTACCAACATGGGGCATTAATTAACATTACACTTGTACGCTCAACGTGGAGCAAAGTGAAAACGTTACAATTGTCATCCCAACGTGGAGAAGCCGTTACACTTGTCGCTCAAAGTGTGGACAAGCAAAACTGCTACATTATGTTAAGCGATTATCTGCAGTGGCCAGTTATTTTTGTAATATTATTCCTGTTATTTCAACGGGGTCGGGGATGCGATGTGGTGTGGCCAGACGCCGTTCTTTGTTTCAAAATACGTAGACTGGCGTGCGTATGCCAGCCGGCCACCTCTCGCATAGCTTGAGTCATAGTCCGTACGCACAGTAGGAAAGACAGAATTCTTTCTTCAGACACGGTCATGCCTCGTTAGCAACAGAGCTCGCATACGATTCAAATACGGCAGCGTGTGTAACGGACTGGTGTGCAAATACAAATGTGCTATGCGCTGAGTATGCCATGAAATGTCATAAACCGAATTTTTATTCAAAAGGTAGGGTGCGACCATTATGCTATCTCATTTTATAAACCAAATTTTTACTCGAAAAGAAGGGGTGCATCAATTATGCGAGGAAATACGGTATATCAAATAACAGCAAGAAGGAGGATGATGTAACAACCTTGATAAATGCTGTTAGCTCTGGCTGCAGAAGTGTATGAAACAAAAACCTGATCAACTCTCATTGGAGAATCGAAGGAACATAAAAAACTGTATATAAGAACCCAAGCCCATAGTGGAGAGAAGATGTCAACTCACCTGAGATGACTGGTTCGCCATGCTTCGAATGATTGGTATCAGCTCTTCTTGGAAACGATCTGGCCAGAGGATACGAGTGACAAGGCCAAAATGTAGGGCCTCACTTGCAGTCAACTTCCGACAGCCAAAGAGCAGTTCGCTTGTCTGTAACCAAGACAAGGTTAGTAGGCTATATGGTGAAAACTGAACACAACAATGGGGTCATGAATCAGTATACAGCATAAATATTGATCTAGAAGTATTCTTCAAAGTGTCCAGCAAATGAATTTAAAAATTCCTAGAGATTTCCACATTTTTCAAGCCCAAGCAAGCATTTTCCTGCTTTCCTTGAGACTACCCAGTTTTTTTTTTTTTTTTTTTTTTTGCAAGACCTTTTCGAGCCAAACTAAGACTCATTCCATCATATAGACTTTCCTTGTAATTGACCAAAACTGTCCACAAAGCCTCTGATGGTTTCAACCATACATATTGTATTAAAGTAAAATCTTTATTAACCAACACAAAGATGGCAGACACCACATGGATTTAAATAAAAGATGCAACAACTTTGATTAATGCTGTTAACTCTGGCTGCAAAAGTGTGCAAAACAAATACCTGATGCACTCTCATTGGAGAATCGAAGGAACATAATAAACTGTATATAAGAACCCAAGCCCATAGTGGAGAGTAGATGTCAAACTCTCTCTCTTTTACGAGCTAAAAAGGTTAGAAACAACTCTCAAGCTACATGAAAACATTATATGTATATGAAAGAAATTGATACAATGCACATAGTAGGTACTGCCAGATCTAAATATCGATTCTTCACTAATTCTTTAAAAAAACATCCAGGTTGAGGCAGAGGGGAAAATAAGAGGGGGGGGATAAAAAATCTCCACAGCCTGACACACTGGTATCTTTGAAGGAGGTAATTCATATAATAAACCATTTTTAAGTGTTAAAGTGCCCAATGAGCTGATTTAGACCTCCCAGTCTAATCAGGAGGGTGGGCAACAACCAGTCCTGTTGCTCAAAACAATTCATAGCGGAGGGAGGGGGTGAATTCTTCAATGAGATCAACTGTCTCGAATTGGATGGTGTAGGATGGAGTGAAAACTGGGCAAACACAGGAAAGGAAGACAGGGAAAGAAGATAACAATAATGCCCTCCACCGCTAGGCACTATTTTGAGTGATAAAAAAACAAGAAGAACTGGCATCTTTGAAGGTGGAAATTCATATCATAAATCAATTATTTTTCATTGTTTAAGTGCCCAATGAGCTGCCCCAGTGGCATCACTAGGGTTGGTGTCACCCAGTGCGGTAACTCATGGTGTCATCCCCCTCACGACACCCATAGACCTCCGAGTCCGCCAGTGCCAAATAACGGAAACATACCGAATCCTTAGTAATGTTTACAAACATAGGTCTTATATTTACAAAGGCAGTAGAAGAAAAATTAATTCAAGTTCGGTTGGTAAAAGATTGTAAGAAGTTAAGAACTACATAGAAAATATTTTACTTTTTTAATATTGTTATTTTAACTTTAAATTTTATGTCATATTAAACTCGAAGAAATCAAAACTTTCCTTTCCTTTAGAGCTACAAACTTGTTAATTTCTTCATCGAAATAAACTCCTTTCGCCCAATCACTTTCAATTGATAATATTGACTGTCCCAAGAAATTATAGATATTTAAGAAATTAGAGTGCAATGCGTCACTGGTAATGTATATTCTCTTTCATTTGAGTCTGGCTGCGTGGCTCAGGGGTAACGTTCTCGCTTGCTGAGCCCAAGGTTGCAGGTTCGAAACCTGGCGCAGTCAGCTGGCATTTGAGGGTGCGCAAATGCGAGGGAGCCGTGTCAGTAGATTTACTGGCACGTTAAAGATCCCCTTGGGGGCAAAATTCCGGCACCCCGGAGTCTCTAAAAGCCAGTGTAGTTAAAAGGGACGTAAAACCAATAACATTATTATCTATCATTTGAATGCTCATTTTTCACAATCGGTCGCTTGTGAGCGCCGCTGGAGGGATCAATACTACTGAAATAATATATACTAGCGGACCCATGTGAGAAATCTCGCATGTTCATAAGCCACACTTTCCCCATTAGGTTTATAATAAGAGACTTAAGGAGAATGGTTGTTATGTTTTTATTTGAATCAAATGATTGTAGAACACCATTTACGTTTCTGGCGTCCCTACGGCTGAAATGCAAACTGAACAGCAATGGTGTCGCATATTTTCCTACAGCAACAGTATTTGCAAATCGCACACTTCTTACAAAAATTGATATTTACGAAATTAGAATGCAATTCGTCACTGTTAATATCATTTGTGTGCTGAATCCATTGATTGACAGCTTAGCCGTAACACTCACCGGTTATTCGATATTTATGAAATTATACGATTTGAGTAGGCCTACTCATTCCTTTAAATTACTGTTTCTGAAATTCATGCAAAATGATAAAGGAAAGACCTCAGAATGTTAAAATGACATGATACAGGCATCACAGCGGCCAAAATATGAAGTGGACAGCGTGCGGCTTTGGTGGCGTAGTTGGTAGCAGCTGAGCTTCTATGCCCAAGATCGCGGGTTCAAATCCGGCCGAAGTCGTCGGATTTTTTAAGAGCGTTAATAATCCCTCAGTATGCCTTCCTTCGGAGGGGAAGTAAAGCCGGTGATCCCATGTCATAGATTTATGGCATGTTAAAGAACCTTCCACTAATTACACATGTGTGAAGCTAAATTGTATAGGTTCAGAATGTAAACAACGCTCTTACTGTCGGCGCAGAAATTATGTGCACCCGAGTTTGGAGATAAATAGCAACACAACCGAAAGGCCTACAGAAAAACAAGTGACATCACCTTCTTCCTTGTTTATTTCTGCGTCGATTGATGATAAAGGTAGTTTTTAGGAACTTATTTTAATATAACTTATGGCAGGTATAACGTAAAAAGTACCGTTGTTTTGCGGGGTTCGAGCGAAGTGTCGACTTTAGAGATTCACAACTCTTAACTCAGTTGTGCTACAGCACCCAACTTTGGATATGTGATAGTCAGATATGTTTTCTGTGTATATGTGAAGTTTCAAAATTTAATCTCCAACACAAACAACGTAACAATCAATTATGTGAAAGGTTCGTATTTCGAAACTGGACTCCCGCAGAAGTTCGTTCTTGGGTGCGTTGTAATCCACATATAATAACCGTTTGCAATATGTAACTATCCGTGACCTAAATAAATGCGTTTAGTTTATATGGATTGATATTCATTATGCGTTTGGTGCATTTTGTTCCCAGGCGAGGTCCGCAGGAAAGCTTGTGCTGTGTTGCCGCATTAGCTTGCTCTGACCCGCCCGAGAATGCCACCGATGGATCATCACTTAGTTCACTCTGCTTCGTCACGATTGCAATAAATCTTTTGGAATGTAGTACTGTACCTACATTTATATTAAGTAGATGAAAATACTTGTACTGCCACCTGTAGGACGTTTTGTGAAATGGTGTCTGGCAGTAGGCCTATTATCTTTTCAGTTTGGTGTTTGTGTTCTGTGGATTTTAGTGGTGGAGAGTCATTTAAAATTTTAATTTGGTATACTGTACATTAATTAGCATTAAGATGAATCTAGGTGCTAATAAAAAACAAGGAAAACAGAGAAAGCCAGTTCCAGCAACAAGACGTGGCAAACAATCTATAAATGAATGAATTAATACATAAACAAATAAAAATATTAATAAGAACTACTAATTAATTCACAAGTTCCCCCATTTTCAACTCCAGGCAAATGCTGGGACAGTACCGTCTGACAGGCCACGGCCGCTTCCTTCCACATCCTTGCCTGGTACATTCAAATTCATTCATTTCAGCTCTCATTAACTCCTCTCATGAGTTTGGCGTCAGGAAGGACATCCGGATGTAAAAACCATCCGCCACATACAATTTCATCCCGTCTCAACCCCAACCCCGTTGGAAATGGGAATAATAAGGAGTAGACATGCACACACTAATTAATTCGCAAGTTCTTAACAAAATGAATAAGAAAAGGAAATTATATGTTGTTATATTGTAGCATGTCTGTTCATAACACAATTATTTTATTAGTGTTTAGTAAAGGAAGCAATTTAATTCAGACAAACTCTGAATATTTAGCGAGTACAAAATAAAACAATAAAAATAAATAAATTATATCTAAGACATATTTTGTCATCCTTGGATGAGTGGCCTTGAATAACGGGAGGATCGCATTCTTCGTCAGTGTCAACATCCACTGTTCAACTCTGCCCTTAAGATGTGTCAAAGGAAGTATTTATACACATCAGTGAGTCACTGTTTATCTTAGTATCTCTGGCATTGTCTTAATGTGTAGTTTCCAGTTTCACTCAGGATATTGTGGAGTAGATACCTTCACGATGCCTCCTAGAACCCCGTTTACGGAGTGCGAGATTACTATGATTTTGAGTGCTATTTGTTTCTTCAAGTTAGAGGGCGAGAAAATTGGCGATAAGCGATATCCGGTGTTCCAGCGAGTTGCTGATTGTCTTAGAGTTTCCCTTTGTTCGGTTAAAAAGGTGAATGCTGAGAATGTGAGGGATGAAAATCCAGGACCACCCAAGAGGAAAAGATTATCTGCAGGGCGACCGTCCATTCACATTGACCAATTTACAATTGGAGTTATACGTAGATCCATTCTTAGTTTTTATTTAGAAAAGTTATTTCCAACTATCGGAAAACTGAAAACTAAACTGGAGGAGTGTTTAACAGACTTTCCAAAAATGTCAAACACTAAACTTCGAGAAGTCGTTAAGTACATTGGATTTCAGTTCAAAAAATTGAATAAGAAGCCAATTTTGATGGAATCGACTACCATTGCTGCATCTCGCCACACATTTCTCAGAAGAATGCGACGACTTCGAAATGAAGGCTATATAGTCCGGACTATATTTCTACATATTGGAAGTGAGGATGGCTTCTTACAAGGTGAGGGTTTGTGTTTTGTTGGAAAAAAAGGGGACGGGCGACTATCATCAGGAGATGAATGCTATTCATTTTGAAGAATGGTATAGGAGGGTTTTAACCATAATTCCAAACAAGTCCGCAATTGTTATCGATCAGGCTCCATATCACACGATGCTGGACCCCGATACAAAAAATCCAACGATGAGCTGGTTGAAGGCCAACATCATATCATGGATAATTAAAAGAAATATTCCCCTCCCTGAAGATGCAGATAACTTCGAGTCTCTAACAAAAGCCGTGCTCATCGACCACGCCAAACCTCACTTCAAAACGCCAGAAAGAAAATTGGACCAAATTACGATGGAATTACGACCTGATGTGCAGTTGGTATGGTTACCAGTTGCCCATTGTGAGCTTAATGCAATTGAGTTGATATGGGCCTATGTAAAAAATACAGTGGCTAGAGTAAATCGGGCAAATGCTGAACAGAAAGGTAACAGTGAGAAGGTGCTGAAAGATCTCTGTGACGAGGCCCTAGCATTGGTACCAGATGGAAGAAATGTATCGGGCACGCTGTAAAAATTGAAGGTTTCTACTGGTAAAAGGATCATCTGTCTCAAGAAATACCTTAAGTCGAACCCCTAATAATTGATTTGAACAGCTCTTCAGATAGTGAGGATGAGGTCACACAACATTTTACTTCGGATGATCACATTCAATCAGATGACGATAACTGGTAACTTTCCGAGATGTTTGTCATGTAAATACTGCGTATTTTATGAAATTATAAATAGAAAATTTTAAAATAAATTACAAAAACTGAGAAAAAAGAAACATATTTTTAAAGCTGACGTTGAAGGTCCAAAGCCCTTTTGAGAAAAGCTGATGGGAAATGTGAAAACGAAATACATTTAACTTGAACATGCTCTGTGCCGAGACAGCGCTAAACGAGCAGTGAATGCGGCAACACTGCACGAACTATCCTGCGGACCTCGCCTGTCAACAACTTACAAACGCATAATAAATATTAATCCATATAAACTAAACCCAATTATTTAGATCACTGATAGTTACATATCGCAAACGGTCTTTATATGTGGATTACAACGCACCCAAGAATGAACTTCTGCGGGAGTCCAGTTTCGAAATACGAGCCTTTCACATAATTGATTGTTACGTTGTTTGTGTTGGAGATCAAATTTTGAAACTTCACATATACACAGGAAACATATCAGACTAACACATATCCAAAGTTGGGTGCTGTAGCACAACTGAGTTAAGAGTTGTGAATCTCTAAAGTCGACACTTCGCTCGAACCCCGCAAAAAAACAGTACTTTTTACGTTATACCTGCCATAAGTTATATTAAAATAAATTCCTAAAAACTACCTTTATCATCAATCAATGCAGAAATAAACAAGGAAAACAAGTAGTTCCGTGAAGAACTATACAGCCTATTTTCATATATCCTGCTTATGTTAATTGCCACTATCAACATACACAATTTCAGTTTGATTGCTGTAATAGATTCGTAGATATTGAGAACCGACTAAATATTTCGGATGGTCGCCATGTTGAATTTTATATATGCAGGTCCTAGAGTTATGTACTGTTACATGCAGATTATTGTGAACGTGTAGTATTCAAACTTCAATCGCATATTTAGGACACAAGAAGTAACAAGGAGATTTTAAAATTTTTCACAGCTGCCATCTTGAGGTTATGGAAACAATTGAAATAAATTAGATGCCAGTGGATTAACATTCGTATAAGGATTTACTGTACCAAGTTTCACTGCACGCGGATGGTTAAATTGCGAGAAACGTCCATGTGAATATTTATAATTCGCGTCGCCGCCATGTTGGATTTATAATCACCAGGTTATTTAAAGTCCTATAGGTGAACATAAGTTCATAGCCCCTATGGACATTAAAAAATGCAGTTTGATTGCTAAAATAGATTCGTAGATTAGTCTTAATATTTCGGATGGTCGCCATGTTGGATTGTTAAATGTATAGGCCATAGAGTCATGTACCATTAAAGGAAAGTTATTGCGTAGGTTCATTATTCAAACTTTCACTTCAATCGCATGACTACACAAGAAATAAAAATTTAGTTTTAAAATTCGCACTGCCGCCATCTTGAGGTTATGTAAACAATTGAACTAAATTAGATACCAGTGGATTACAATGCATAAAAATATTTCCTGTACCAGGTTTCAGTGCGCTTGGAACATTAAATCGCGAGAAAGGTCTATTTAAAATTTTCAAATTCGCTTGGCCGCCATGTTCGTTTTTCAGTTAACCGGTTTTTGAAAGTCTTATAGATGGACTTCCAGTAGTGACATTTATCTCCATACAAAATTTTAGGGAGATACCGCTAATAGATATAGAATGCCAGTGAAATATTTTGCACATCCGCCATCTTGTGATTATGTAAACAATTGAACGAAGGTAGATGTCTGTGCATTAAAATGTATATAAACATATACTGTACCAAGTTTCATTGCGTTTGGTTGGCCAAATCGCGAGAAACGTCTATTTAAAAGTCGCAAATTCGCTTGGCCGCCATGTTGGTTTTGTAGTTACCAGGTTTTCAAAGGTCACATAAGTGAACTTGTAGTAGTTCCCTCTATCACCATAGAAAATGTCAGGGTAATATCGGTAATAGTTTCGGAGATATTGAATGCTGGTGAAATATTTCGCACAGCCACCATGTTGGATTGGTGAGTCGTTACAAAATTTGAAGGGCACGGTCGAGGTCGCCCGGAATAGTGCTATGAACTTTCCGAGTTTCATTGAAATCGCTCCTGCCGTTTAGATTTTATTAGGGGGGGGGGGACACGCACACACACGAATCACACACACACGGACAAAAGGTGATCTCATAAGCCTATTTTTTCAAAATTGAAAATAGGCTAAAAATGATGTCACTTGTTTTTCTGTAGGCCTTTCGGTTGTGTTGCTATTTATCTCCAAACTCGGGTGCACATAATTTCTGCGCCGACAGTAGGTTTCTACATTCGTTGCCAAGAGCCGACTGCGGTGGCGTCTGGTAGCTAAGTTCTGAACTAGTAGTCATTGACAGTAGCGGTTGGCGGCAAGAGTAGGAACTATTTTAAAAATTAAAAAGTCTGCAGTCCTTACTTGAATTAAAAAAACAGGTAACACAAACTAATACAGTCATCACAATCAACTCCGGTTATCAGACAGATTCTGGTTGGTTGGTTGGTTCTTAAGTTTAGGGGCTGCGACAACGCGGTCATGTAGCCCCGTGTACTTTGGGTGTGTGTAGAATCTGTCAGATAACCGGTGTTAATTGTGATGACTGTATTAGTGTGTGTATCTGTTTTTTAATTTAAGTGCAGACTGCAACTTAGAATTTTTCAAATAGTTCCTACTTTTGCCGCCAAACGCCACAGTCAACGACTACTAGGCTTAGTTCAGAACTCAGCTACTAGACGCCACCGCAGTCGGTTCTTGGCAACGAACATAGAAACCTAAGAGCGTTGTTTACATTCTTAACCTATACAATTTAGTTTCACACAGGTGTAGTTAGTGGAAAGTTCTTTAACATGCCATAAATCTATGACATGGGACCGCCGGTTTTACTTCCCCTCCGAAGGAAGGCATACTGAGGGATTTTTAACACTCTTAAAAAATCCGACGGCTTCGGCCGGGTTTGAACTCGCTATCTTGGGCATAGAAGCTCAGCATGCTACCGACTACGCCACCGAAGCCGCTTCAGACAGATTCTACACACACCCCAAATCCGGGGGGGGGGGGGGGGTACATGACCGCGTTGTCGCAGCCTCTAAACTTAGGAACGAACCAACCAACCAAAATGGATAGCAATTATGGAGCCCGAGCATATCTTCCTGCAGCAACAGTAACTGCAAATCGCACACTTCGTAGAGTTTTTAAGTCATTTTTTAAAGAAATTATAGATATTTATGGAATTAGAGTTCAATGCGTCACTGGTAATGTATATTTTCTTTCATTTGAATGCTCATTTTTCACGATCGGTTGCTTGTGAGCCGCGCAGGAGGGATCTATACTACCAAAATAATATATGATGATTTGGTTTAATTGATAATACAAATTATATTTGAAAGTCTTTTATTTATTGAACGTCCTTTAATACGAATAATTTCATGGAGAACATAGAACCATAGACAGTGGTATTTTGTTTGAAACGAAACATACATATAAAATTGAATAAAATGCAAAAATACTCACATTGATGTACTTGATGAAATCCAATAATAAACGTAAGCCATATACATACATGAGCTAAATGATAAATTCACAATTTTTTATAACCAATGAAATGAAGGCAGACAAGACAGACACTTAGTACTGGTAAAAAAAAACAATGTTCTGCTGTGCTAAATTTGCTTAAAATTGAACTTTTTACGAACTGCCCTAATTTTGGTGTCCCCCCTTATGATGGTGTCACCTGGTGCGGTCTGCACCACCCTAGTGACGCCGCTGAGCTGTCCTACTGCATTGAAGAGCTATTAAGTGAACTAATGGCATGAATGCCCTCCTCTGGTGATGGGAGTGTGCTCTGCTGTGGAGAATATCTGCCTGCACAGTCTGTTTGTCACTGTGTTCATCTTTCACCCATTGATTAATATTGAATGTCAACCTTGGTTTTTTTTTCCTATATACATTTAAGAAAAGTCCTAAATATCCTTCTGTACAGCTTAGCGATAGCAATACTAATTCTCAGAACTGTTCCTATTGTATGCTACTCACAAATTCAAAGAAAATACAGTTTAAGCCACAGTTTTTGGCCGGACAGTTCGGTTTCACAGCCTCACCCATGTACAATAGATACGCGAGTGTTCAGTTGCGTGGAAAGCAGCTCGCGTATCAATTTTGCATGCCTGAGGGTCGCCACCTGTGCTCTGTAGGACTGCGCAATCAGAGTTTACCAGCCAAAAACAGTGACGTGAACTCTAGGTGTCTCCAGTAACTGTGGATGATAAATAGGACTAGAATTTTTATGTAATATCAAGATGAAAATATGTAATATTACATTAAAAATAAGTAATATTAATTTAATTTTTATATGAATGATATATTACTTGAAGAATCCTCATTTTATCCATTATATCTTTGAAAAATAAAGTGTGGTAAAAAAAGTTTGAGATAAGGGGATGGGAATTCACGTCACATCCTGCCAGAGACTCAGCGGCTGGACTTAAGTTTATTTCAGTTGTCCAGTGAGTGCCTGAGACACTACTTTTCAACCTGCTCAGAAAGGCTGCTATATTTCCTCCCACCCCGCAAACAAAAAGTGCCCCATTGTATGCATTTTCTCATACATATTAATGGAATTTATTGAAATTTGCTATAACATAGACATGCTTAATTAAGTAATTATGAGAATCTCAGCACTAGTGAGACCAGAGAGAGTGGCCTATAGGTTCCCCGTGGTCTTCACTTCTACTCCAGGCAAATGCGAGAGGTGGTCGTGGGCACCTCTTTCCCAGTCCAAGCACGAAATACAAATAAACACACGAAACCACTTCCAGGAAGCACAATGCCTATGGTTTAAAACGTGGGTAGCTCACAAGACAAGAAAGATATGTATACAAGTAAAATCGTGGTGAATGAGCTGCAGTACGAGGACTTGAAAAATTACAATATTTAATTATTAATAACATGATGACGTTCCAAACAACCGCTGCCCGAGGGAAGAAAATTAAAACATACAACGTAAAAAAGTCTGCATAAGGTGGGATTTGGTCACTGGTAGTCTCGTACCAGAGTTGAGCGCTCTGCAAACTAGATACTTCCTTGTATACCTTATCGCATTTAAGTTGAGAAGAAGAAAAGTAAGATTGTAGTTTTACGTGACCATGAATCTTGTGATTATAAGCCATTGGACCTCCTATATGCGTGGAATCCGGACCACAGGACATGGCATTTCACTTCGAAAATCTCGCATGCATTGACCGGGAATCGAACCCAGTCCACCTTGGTGAGAATATAAGTTGAGAGTCAAAGTAAGCAACTTTGACCACGTGCGTAACAAAATACTACCCCCGTAACAACATCCAGTCAACTGCCTGCTTACATCTGCTAGGATGTCATTCCAAATTCTAAAAAGTTGAAATTTGATAGTTATTTCGAATGAAACATCTCGTATGGTGTATCAGTTTATTAAAGGTAGCATGTTCTGAAACATACGAAGCATTGAGTAGGCTTTTACGGTTATGAAAATTGGATAATCCCTTTAAAAAAGCGTCTTGCTGGATTCAATACTCGTATCATTCCATACTTTCGAAGAAACATGTCCCGCATTTACCCAAGTCTCATCTGTATAATGAATAGACCTTCCCTCCTCCCGAAATCATACAATTTCACACGAATAACACTTCCGCCACGCAACAATTTCCTTTAAATGAGTAGTAGCTGGCGACAGCGCCATATAAACTTGAGCGCTTTCAAAAGTCTGTGAAGTGTAGTGCGAGAAAAATTCGGCAATGTATCGTCACTAATAATAGACACTATAATCTTATTGATTGTAGGCATTTCTTGAGAAAGAACTTGTGAACTTCCCTGTGAATCGCATCCTTTGTAAAGGCATCATACTTGTCCAGCAACTGCACTTTGTTATGGGCTTTACTGGGCAAAAAAACTGCATTTTCAGCGCTCTTCGTGCACGATAAACACTCTCTACAGGCTGAACCTCCCTCCGGGAACAAGATGAAACGTGCATTACCTCACATTAAAACTAAAACCAAAGGGCTTATCTACGTGATTAATTAAAGAGAATAAAACAAAACCTTTGACGTACTGACGTGAAGTTAAAGCCAGTTTACAATGAATTAATACGGTGTCTGTAATATTTCAATCGAAGGTATTGTTCTCGTATAGGTAACAGATATATATGTATTGTCCGTTGAGCCATTATATACACTGACCGGCACAAAAAACGCAACACTTCAATTTCTTACAAACACTAAAATTTATTTTAAATTTATGACACTAATCCACCATATAATGATGAAATGTTGTACATGGTGGCCACTCAAATCAGTCAACGATTTTCCAGGAGTTTTCCAGGAGTAATTCTCCTTTTTCCAGACTTAAAAATAAGCGCGAGTCCCGGAGGGGGGGGGGGGGCCTTTATCGGTTGCCTACGTCAAGACCAAAATAAAGCAGTTATGTTTGGTTTACTTAGACAGATGTTGACAAAAATTAGTGGTGATTGCGTTATTGATACGCAAGCCTACACACAACAAAAAATTATTTACAGTAATTGTTGTTTTAAAAAAGCCTTTGTGACTCAAATATCCGCTTAAAAACAAGAAGAGAAAAGGATGCCGCCTGCAATTTTATTGCGGTGAAGTTGTCTATACTCAATATGTTTTACAAAAATACTATCCCGTGTTCTCCCACACAGAAACAGCTAGCCTGAGGAAACTTCTTCCGTTAACGATAGAGTGCTTACCCAAAACCGCAGCGGGAGTATGATTTAAGATGGGAAGATTTTTATAATTAATTAACAGAGGCTATTTTCCAGGAGTTTTCAAATTTTTCATCATTTTCCAGGAGTTTTCCAGACCTAATAAAAATTCAGGAGTTTTCCAGGATTTCCAGGTTTTTTAGGAGTAGTGGCCACCATGTTGTAGTACGGTCCCATGTAGGTGTCTAACAATGAAAAAAAAATGACAATTGTAAACAAATTTAACAAATTAAGCCAGAGATGCACACTTCAAGGAAAGAGCGCTATAAGAGCGGGAAATATTAAGTTCATTAAGGTAATGCACTTCTGTTTTGATTTTATACACGTCACACTTTACTTCACAGACCTCTGTTCGCATCTTCAAAAGCGTGTATTGCCACCTCTTGCACCAATGACGGCATTCAACCTTTCAGGTATGCTCCTGATTAATGCTGTACTGTCCTGTTGAGGAATCATCTCCCAATCTTCCAGAGGGCATTCCGTAGGTCCTGTAGGGTCTCTGGATAGCGCTGACTGGCTCTTCTCCCCAGCCGGTCCCAAACGTGCTCAATCAGATTCATATCAGGGCTTCGAGCAGGCCAAGCCATAGCATGAATCCCTGCTTCAACCAAGAACTCGCGCAACATGTGGGCGTGCATTGTTTTGCATTAGTGTGAAATCATCACCAATAAATGGAGTGAAAGGCACAACATGCTCCAGAAGGATTTCCTCCACATACCGATGTGCGGTAAGACTCTCATTCTCCACGAAGACCAAATCCGTCCTTGCAGCCATACTGATTCCTGCCCACACCATCACAGAACCACTCTGAAAAGGTGTCCTGGATGAGAATGTGCAAGGGGAATACCTTTCCCCGGGCCTTCTCCAGACCCTCTCTCTTTCGTCAGGTGATAGAAGGCCAAATCGTGACTTATCGGTGAACAACAATTGTTCCCATTGTTGTACTGTCCAGCCATGATGTTCCCTTGCGGAACGTAGTCGAGCTGTGCGATGTTCTCTGGTGGGTTCTGGGCCTGTAACTGGTCTTCTGGATTGAAGATTGGTTTCTTCCAATCTTCTTCTGACGGTTTTCTCATTAGGAGATGTATCGTGGAAGTGTGAGTTGTGTGAAAGTTGGAGGGGAAAGAACAGACTGGTTCAGACAAATGAGTGGCCTGAAACAGGGTAGTGCGCTGTCACCCCTTCTCTTTATTGTGGTTATGGACGAGGTAATGACACGGATAGCAGGAAAGATAGGAGAAGATAAGATGAAAGCAATGGTGTTTGCAGATGATCTCATGGTCTGGGGAAACAAGGAGGAGGAAATTCAGGAGCAACTGAAGGCTTGGGAAGAAACAGTGGGAGAGTACGGATGGAAGTTCAACATCAGTAAATGTGAGATCCTGTTAACGACCAGGAAAAAGGACAGACCAATGAGTGGGATAACACTTGGAGGTGGACAGCTGAAGAAGGTGGAAAGTCTCAAGTACTTGGGAAGTATAGTGGAGGAAAATGGGAGAAATGACAAAGAGATTACGGAACGTGGCAGACAGGCAGAAGCATTTCTGAGAAGCATTAGGAGCTTAGTGTGGAATAAAGATGTCCCACAAAAAAGCAAGGAAGTGTTATACAGAAGCTACTATATCCCGATACTGACCTATGCTTCAGAAACGTGGGCAATGAAGAAAAGAGACATAAGCAGAATACAGGCAGGTGAAATGAAGTTCCTGCGAAGTAGGATCGGAGTAACAAGAAGAGACAGGGTGAGGAATGAAAAGGTCAGGGAAATGGTGAAAGAGGAGCCCTTGCAAGGTAGGATTGAGACATCAAGACTGAGGTGGTATGGACTCTTAAAGAGAATGGATGAGAAGAAGATTCCCAAGAGGATACATGAGATGCAGATGCAGAAGAAACGACAAAGGGGAAGACCAAGAGATAGATGGCTGAAAGGAGTGGAGGAATGTGTCAAGAAGAGAGGCGAGGACTGGACCAGAGTGACAGAGGAGAAGTGGTGGGAAGAAAGAACTAAGTGGCGAGGCATATGTTCGAAACAGACCCAACCTGGGGCTGGAAACTGTACAAGATGATGATGATGATGATCGCCCCTCGAACTTGGTGGAGTCGATTTCGTGCTTCAATGGCGGTGCACAGTGGGTCAAAATCGAAATCTTGGGGGACAAAATTATTTTTAAGTTTTAATCATGAATTTAGAGTGAAAGCAACGTATATAATTTGTTTACTTCATAATAAACACCAGTTAAGACCTTTTTTAAGCTACGTCTACACATGCAAGAAATTGTCTATGACTAGGAGTTGGATAAAGCATTCAGTTATCTCTTCAGAAAAATTTTCTATCCCTAATTTACTTTTAACAAAGTCACAAAGTTCTACTTTTGATATAATTGTCGAACCCAGTGCTTCAAACAGTTGTAAACGTGTAAGCGCGGCATCTTCTAAAACGTAAAATAACTAAGTAAGTTGCAAAAAGATGCAAAAAATCTTATAACAGGCGTAAACTACAAGACTTTAACTACATATTAACATTAAGTAGAAAGTGACGCAGAGTGACGCGACATACTAAAAATCTAAGGGAAATTATCATTTTAAAAATAATAGTTAAATATTATATAATGCAAATATAGCTAAAATTACCTAACAATTACGCCAATTAATAACTGAAATACGTTACAAAGATCATACCTTCAGCTGCATGTTCCATCTTAAAGCATCACACTAACCACAAAGACAACTTAACCACAGCCACTTACATTCACCCTCCAATTCAGACTGCTCGAACAGTGGTGACAGATTTACACTAAGATGCGTTTATATCCCAGAATAGTGAGCGGCAATTGTATGAGAATGCTGTAGAAGTAATAAATTAGGATTTTTAATTATGAAAATAAATAATTTTGTCCTCCTAGATTTCGATTTTGACCCACTGTGCGGTGGTGTGCCGGTCGTGGAGAACTTGAAAAATTGTATGAAGCGGTCCTCTCTCTCCGATTTTGCTCTTCTCGGGCCTGTTCCTGGTCTCCTTGCAAAGCCTCCTGGTTTCCTGTACCTTCGTACGGTTCTGGAAATCGTGGAAGGTGTAGTCCTCAACACTTTTGCAACGTAATGTATGCTGCGACCATCTTCCACCAAAGCAACAGCTTTTGCAGCTTGTTCAGGGCTTAATGATAGAGCGTACAGTCACTCGTCCTGCTAGAAGGACCTTCCGGAAGTACTTTTGTACACAACGGCGCGTCTTTCCAGCAGGACTTAGGACCCTTATGGCAAATGTTTGAACTGGCCTTCCAGCAGGACGCGTCCTTCGGGCAGTACTTTGGGTTATCGGAGCGTAATAATACTGCAGATCTGGTACTGGGCATACAATACAACTCTGTAAATATTCTAAAACAGTGTAATATGACTCATATTGACTAATACAATAACTGTCTCGTAATCACTTATTGACTATAAAATGTATAAACGTATAAAGTATAAACGTGTTTTTTTACAGTACAGAGACTATATAAATGTATAAGTATAAAAACGGTGTAAACATTTTAATATCTAAAATAAGCTATATAAAAATGTATTAAAAATGGGATTTATTTCCCTGCAACTTGAGCCATTTCAAAGAAGTAATATCTAGAATATCTAAAATTAATATTTAAAATATATATATGAAAAAATGTTCGATTTCTTGCTTTTCGACTGTAGTCATTTTAGTACACATCTATGTAAGTGCCATGGCATTTAGTGGTATCATAATTACCAGCAATTAACGAGCGTCTCCATGCATTTCCGCTGTTTGGAGCATCGAAATAGGTAGCAGAAACATAAACACGGTCACCCTTACGTATAATCGCCGCCATTACTGAACGGTCAGAGCTACCAACTTCAGACTTGCATGTGCTGATTCGTTACATTTCCCTCTTTATAATGAAAAAAAAGAACGGTCTTGCCAGCAGTACGCTACATCCTCATATAAGCAATTGAATTACGTACTCAAATGGGGACGTAACGTCCTGCCGGCAGTACCTTGTACGTTCTATCATTAAGAGCATGTTTGCTCCAGAAAGCTAATCACGACAATCACAGAAAGATCCTGCGAACACATGTGATTGAAATGGGAACAATTCAAGGTACAACAATAAGCGCTATAAGAGCGGGAACACATTATTGGCTCACATCCAGCGATGTGATTTCCAGGTTGCACGGGAAAAACCAATTGAGGCTAGTGCAATCAACAATCGACACTTCATTGTTTGCTCCCAAAGCAACGCCAATAACATATCCCGTTTAAAAAAATATGTTGAAGTGCTTCACTTTGATTAAATAGATAATTACGCAACATTTATTATGTGTTGCATTTTTCGTGCCGGTCAGTGTATTTGGTTGGTTCCTCAGTTTAGGGGCTGCGACAACGTGGTCATGTAGCCCCGTGTACTTTAGGTGTGTGTAGAATCTGTCTGATAACCGGTATTAATTGTGATGGCTGTATTAGTGTGTGTATCTGTTTTAATTCAAGTAAGGACTGCAGACATTGAATTTTTTCAAATAGTTCCTACTTTTGCCGCCAAACGGCACCGCCAACGACCAACTATTTCAGAACTTAGTTACCAGATGTCACTGCAGTCTGCTCCTGACGATGAACGTAGGAACCTAAGAAAGAGTGTTAGTCAAATGTTTAACCTATATATAATTTAACTTCACACAGGTGTAATTAGTGGAAGGTTCTTCAACATGCCATAAATCTATGACATGGGACCGCCGGCCTTACTTCCTCTCCAAAGGAAGGCATACTGAGGGATTTTTAACGCTCTTAAAAAATCCGACGTCTTCGGCCGGGTTTGAACCCGCGATCTTGGGCATAGAAGCTCAGCATGCTACCAACTACGCCATCGAAGCCGCTTATTATATATTTAAAACACAAAATGTAATAAATGTTCCGGCATAACTCAACAAATTGCCAGCGTTTCGCCCCGGTGTACCATTAGGCTCTTCAGTTGGTTAAAGTACACAGTACATCTCACCAAGACGCTGGCTAGCAGGGCCCTGCGTAGCTAGTGCCTGTAGTATGTTCTATCCTGCTGCTCCCTTACGGGCAGACTAAGAAGTAAGCCACAAGCGCGTGACGTCATGTCCTTGCCTCTCCCCACCTGCCACTCGCTACATGTGCGAGCGAGCTGTGTATAGTATGGCGTAGTGCCCTGCAAGCCTGGCAAGTGCTTTTAGGGCCGTATGACCTTGCCTCACACTGTCAGCACTGTCTACGCTGGAACTCGTCAGTTCAGGCGCGCACGGCCAGCCCGTACCGACATGGTATCGTAAAGCCGTTCTTATCTTCCCTTCATATTAATATTATTATAACACTATTAATATTAGCAATAAAATGATATTGGGTACCAATAGACTACACACTGTTCCCGAGTACATTGAAAATGAATTCTCTATTATTGAATGGATTCATTGATAGCAAAATTAGGTCATTTATACTTAGGCTTACCCAAACTTGATGAGTGATTTAAAAATGTTGTTGTTGATCCTCTCGCTTAATCGAAACGTACCACAAGCTTTCTCTTCTCTTTGAAGCCTATCGTTATCTCTAAACGACCTTTTTTGTTATGCCGAAGGTTACTTCACATCTGATGGTGGGGTCCAGCATAAATCTTGTATCCTTCTTATGGCCAATAACAATTATTATGCCCATTGTAGTTTTGCTTCTAACACGAGAAAGACACGAAAACATGGATCGCGTAACATTTCTGAAATGTTACAGCTGCATCTTAGATCTATTTCGGTGATTCCTAACGTTTGTAGTAAATCCCCTTCTTAATTATGTGTTTTGAACGTGAGCTAGGGTAACAGGCACTCCGCAGTGTTTGCAGCATACAGAGTCCTGGCTACGCCCATGGAGGTCTCACACAAGAGCATCCTTTGCTTCCACCTATTTGTACTAGGCTACTCCCTTTCATGTCTACTTCTGAATTAGTCAATCTCCATAAGATATGGTGATTGGATAGTTTCTGTACTTTCGCAATCAACCTGCAATTTCATTTTGTGTTTACCATAGATCCGCTTCAGTCTTAAGTATCGGTTATTTATATTCCCTTGGTTCCTAAATAATTAATCACCGTCTTCATCGTTATCACCATTTACATCATCAACACCGTCCTGACAACCTCCTTCGTTGTACGAGCACAAATTACGCACTATGTCATCATGTCCTCAAGCAATGCATGCTCTCTCTGGTACAGTCTCCCTACATGATGCTTACTATACTTTGGATGTTCATTCACTTAAAATTTCAAAATTAGCTTCGAGGTTTTCCTATGCCCAGAACTTAGAATGCAATAAAAATCAAATGTCTTAAATACCATATCTGGATTAGCCTAGATATACATATGCAATTGGATTAACTCATGAGGGCTACTTATAGCATTGGCCTTTGAGAATATTTTACGGAAGCTATTCTAACAACTCTACGCAGTGATGTGCTCTCAATTCGAATTGCAGAGTAAGAATGTATAAAAAAGAAAACTCGTGCCCACTGGCCTGGCGCAAGTCCTCGAAATGAGCACCGCTTGGATGATTTACGTATCATCGATACAATTTCAGTACCCCAAACCGAAATTCAATTTCGTGGCAGGACAGGGAATCAAACCCGGACCACCGGGGCGACAGCCAAGAACGTTAGCCGCTACACTACAAGGTGGTCTCTTTCATTGTCAGTGCAATCAATTGCACGATACCATGTAATTTCTTCACTGGGCGAACTATAATAGTACACATTTCTTCGTATTTTTGGCATTGCATAGCCCCTGGTAAGTTAGGAAGACGGTTCGCGTACCATAACCCTAAAGTTGAATAGTTCCAAGAACTAACAAACAAAACAGTCTTAGGCACTCCACCGAAAGAAATACAGACAAGCTGGTAGAAAGACAGACAACATATTTTGTAATTTTTAGAGCAAAATAGGCTAATTGTTATATAATGAATAGCACTCTTGGTCTCCATAGTGTTGAAATAATGAATATTGTCCTAAAACTTGAGGGTTTGAAGGATTTCGTGTCTTCTTGCTTATTTTGCCGTATATCTTATGTGTAGGTAAATTCCACGAGGTATTTTTTCAGGCCATGTTGAATATAAGAATTCTTTTTTTTTTTATCGTTTACCCTCCAGGGTTGGCTTTTCCCGCGGACTAAGCGAGGGATCTCACCTTGACCGCCACTGGTAGTGTCCTGGAGCTTGGGACTCTGAGTCGGGGATACAACTGGGGAGTGTGACTAGCACGTCGCCCAGGCGGCCTCACCTGCAAAGCGAACAGGGGCCTGATGAAGAGATGGGAAGAGTGGGAAGATTAGGCAAGGAAGAGGGAAGGAGGCGGCCGTGGCCTTACGTTAGGTACCACCCCGGTATTTTCCCGAAGATGAAGTGGGAAACCACGGAAAACCACTTCGAGGATGGTTGAGGTGGGAGTCGAAACCCCTCTACTCATTTGGACCACCCGAGGCTGAGTAGACCCCAATCCAGTCCTCATACCACTTTTCAAATTTCGTGGCAGAGCCGGGAATCGAACCGCGGAAGTCCTGGGTGGCAGCTAATCATGCTGACCACTACATCACGGAGGCGACTTGAATATAAGAATAAAAGACATAAATGACCTTAGATTGCGACGGAATATCTTTCATTTTAAAATCCTGATGAATTTACTAACACATAAAAAGATGGTATATTGGCTTTCACGGCCGGTGAATTAAAACTCAGCATTCTTCTAGGTTTGTGCCGTGTCTTGTGAGGGGTTTCGCCTAGGAAACCAAGCTGGCTCATCGGCGGGCTCTTGGTGTCCCCGCCCGGACCCCCACAGGAGTGACGAACTGCGCGCCACCTCCCTTTATATTAGGTGCAACTGCACCACTTGACTGAGAGAACTAAAAGCTCAAGCAGCCTTAACCTCCCTATGAAGGCTTCCAAAAAGATGGTATATTGGCTTTCACAGCCGGTGAATTAAAACTCAGCTGAGTTTTACTAACGCATGTTTCTCGAACTCACATATCCCTGAAGAGCATCAATCTAGTCATTTGGTGAATTCAGAATCTTGTTATTGAAATACAGTTTTATAGTCCTAATGTAGTTTTTTTGGTTCTACCCATAATTATTCCGGTTGCTATGAGGTAGGGGATGTGGTGAGACAGTTTCCTTGTGGGAATGATTTCATGACGCCAATCTCAAGAGAGGAGTTAATGACAAATAAAATTAATGAGGTAATGTATGGAGTGGCTGTGTGTGGTCTTTCGAGTTTGGAGTAGTCTGACCATGCACGTTAACGTGTTTAGCTACCTCGGCTGGTTTGTGACATTATGTCAACAAATTAAAAAATGTATTTTAACTCTCCTGATTCCATACCAGCCCCTGATTCTATTTTAGGACTATTATATCTCGCTGCACCTGCTACATCACCCAAAAAGTATGCAAAGTTATGTATCCTTGCTGCAGATCTGGTTCATGTGCGTCCAAATATCATGTCTTATATGTCTACGGTTTGATTCATTAATGTGTGACTCTCCCACTATGCTATTTTTGTCCTCCCCACGTTATGAGCACGGCAGACCACACGCATATGCCACAATGTTGGCTCTAGTGCGCCTAGTGTGCAGGCTCCGCGCTCAGTACTAAACGTACTTCAGTACTCGGTCAAATGGACAGTGCTTGTGCGACTAAGCGCTGCAGTGCTAGTGTGCTGTCGTGCTGCACTGCTCGGAACTGGACCGAGTAGGGCTGCGCTCGGCCGGCACGAGTAAATTTCCCGCTAGCACTGCTTCACCTTGCCCATTGCACGGCCCTGCTGGCTAGTACACACTGAGAAGGCCATTGCAAGACGTATTTGATACATGTGTACCCATGTCACGAGCAAAGCCAGTGCACTACAGGAGTCAAAGCTCCACTACAAAGCAATGATAACCTTACCTTGGCGTTGAATATATACCCCTGGCACTATACATCCCATGACGGGCTAAGGCCGACAAAGCGACCGCTGCCCAGCCATTTGGCCTGCAGATATTGGGGTGACGCGTGATCAGTGCGTCGGGTCCCCTCGGCCGTTAATCTTGGTATTTGTGATCGGGGCGCTGTCTCACTGTCGGACAGCTACTCAATTGTCCTCACGAGGCTGAGTGCACCCCGTTCCAACCCTCACATCAGTTTTAAAATCCCTGACGGAGCCGGGGATCGAACCTGGGGCCTCCGGGTGAGAGGCAGGCGCGCTACCCCCAACACCACGGGACCGGCGGCGTTGAATATATAATTTTCCCAAAAGAAAAATATGTATTATCTGCTGAGCCATTATGTATTTAAAACACAAAATGTGATTAATGTTCTGGCATAACTTAACAAATTAAATATTTAAATATAAAATACAAAATATTTAAATAATTTAAATTAAAAAAAAAATAGATAAAAGATTTTCGCGACTCTGGCGTGATGTCATTGACTCTCAACTTATATGGGATAAGTTATAGTCTTTGGATACATGTGCTTGTACACTTCAGAGGACTAATTGAACATAATGAGAAACTGAAGGAAAAAAAACCCTATCGTTCATCAGATGGACAACACCAGTTCAGTAGAACTAGAAAAAATGATCATGAATCGTAAAAATTATGTGAACAGTTGCAAGATAAACTGGCTAAAACTAAAGAAAATCCAGCTGTTGAAATCATGGCCATTTGCCATTAATCTCAGAAGTAAATTGAAGGCGAATCTTAGAAAATAAAATCTAGCGAAGAATTGTTGCTTCATTTAAGGGTCACTCGTGGTCAATCAGCCCCATGTACTAGAATACGAGGACTTGGAAAAATGACAATAATATTTAATTATTAATAACCATGACAACGTTCCAAACCACCACTGCCCGAGTGGTAATTTTGTCTGATAACCTGTGTTATTGTGATGGCTGTATTAGTGTGTGTGTATTTGTAATTCAGGTGAGGATTTGGAAGGAGGCGGCCATGGGCTGAAATTAGGAACTATCCCGGCATCCGCTTGAAGTAGAAGTGGGAAACCAAAAAAAAAAAAAAAACTTCCAAGATGGCTGCAGTGGGAATCGAACCGTTCTCAGTTTTACCTCACGAGGAAGAGTATATACCGTTCCAGCCCTTAAACCAGAATTAAATTTCTTCGGAAAGCCAGGAATCGAACCTGGTCAGACAGACAAGAGTGTTATCCGTTACACCACAATGTGGGAAATCAAGACTGGGAAGGCCACAGGAGACTAGAGTTCCTTCTTCCTTTCACTAGATATTGAAACCTTTATGGCCAACTGGGAAGGCTGCCTCTGAGGCCAAACTTGGTGAATTTATATCGCTGATGCACCAGCAGATCCCTAACACTTCAACTAGAAAATTGCAAGAGTTTCAGACATCGTGGACATCCATGGATTGAAAGGAGATACTGACTTCGAGTTTGAATGAATAGGGTGGAGTAAAAATCCTTTTACCTGTCCAGTGTTTTGTACAAATTTATGGGTGCAAAATATTGTTTATTTAGTTATTTTTTTATAATTATAATTAAAAATCCAATACTATACCTCCATTTATAAATGCTTTATTTTATTTTTTTAGACTCAGGTAATCATAACTACATTTGTAGGAATAGCTCCCCTTGTAGTGTCTCTCCTTAAAAATGTTTCGGAGTTGTGGCATGGCCCACAGTGGTGCAAGGACCTAACGTGCTTGACCAGGCAACGGAGATTCTTGTTTGAATCCAGACTGTGGTCAAATTTTCATTTTTCACTCAACAGCGGATAGTGCTGTTCGCATTGTCTTGCCTTTCTCTACATGAGTAATACCTTATATTGCATCAATAGACTAAGTGCCATTTAAAAAAAAAAAAAAAAAAAAAAAATCTGTAAGTCATGAGTATAAAAATGTTGAAATTTGGAGAAAAGGAAGAATCAAATAATCTTCAACTGCAGGACTGCCAGATTTAGCCAGATATGTGCTTGAATTTACACATAAACCAAAAGTTAAATGCAATATCTTTAAACCAACTTTTAGCCCTTGGTTTATTGTTGCATAATGACATCCAATTATTACTTTGCGTTTTTCATTAATTACAATGTAAGTTGTGTTAGTAAACAGTGAAATACGAGTATAATAATTTACACCATAACTGACAAACAAAGGGCAGCCAGGTCAGACAGGATGAAGAAATTTTGGGAGCAGAAGAAGAAGCTGAAAAACCAAATCTCTAATTAACACTCATCATCAACTTCCAAAGGCAATGCCTCGTCTACGCAACCATTGTTCTCTGTCTTCAGCACCTCATTTCATTTCATAGTAGGAACCATAATGAAGAGCTAGTGTGATGACTAATTTTACCGTATATACCCTAATATTACCCCCCCCCCCCCAATAATCTCAGCACCCTCATTTTTGTATGGAAATTTAAAAAAATTAACATTTTTCACTTTATTTTAAACAAATGTATACTATTAATACTGTACTACATATCATTAAATAAAACATAAGAGGGTACACAATCATAACATAATAAGGTTCGCCTATAACACCCCCTTATTCTTCCGAATTTTCAGCTTCAAGAATAGGGGAGGGTATAATAAATGAGAATTTACCTTGATATAGGTTAGGGTGGAGTGGTACAGGGAGTCCTTTTAAAATCTTCTTGACAGAGTACCGAGGTTTAGGAGCACATGCAAGCAGAGTCAGTGAGCACAGTGGCACCAAGGGCCAGCAAAGGTGAGCGGATGTTATTGAGCAATTGCTTCCGTCTGCAGCTGTCACCCGTCAGCGGCCTGCTATCGACACACGACATATGGTCTCACACGGGGAATCCCGCGGACAACAAATGGGGTTCCTGCGGGTCGCGGCCTGAAAAGTGAAGTCTTGAAAAGAACTCCCTGTATAAAGGCACACAGAGGAGAACCTAGCGTCCTTAAATCAACACACAAAATAGATATTTTAACCTATACTTTATTTATAAAAGAAAAGAAAGAAAGAAAGAAAAAAAAAGAAAAAGAAAAGCCCATTTAAATAGTCACTCTCTTGTATCACAGCTGACTCGTCACAGAACAAAGGCAGCGCTGCAGCGGCACAGCAGTGTGTGCGCCGAGTTCAAGGTTACGTAGTGTTGCAATGTACCGAACGCGGCAACTACCTGAAATACGAAAGATTTGTTTCTAATACTGACTTTTATAAAGTACTTTGCAGTGTACGACCTATGACGAGATTTCATGTAAGCTATTTCGAACACTAGTTTTAAGTTTACTGATGCCATGCTATCACGCATCTCACTAAACTGACGCTTGTGCTAGGCTTGCATGACCGGTCAAGCCACTATACTCTGATTTACAAAAGATGCTCGGTGAAAGCTGTCATTCGCTTGATGGGTGAGGTGTGGAGTGGAGACGAGAGGGGTAACTGTCTCCATGGCAACAGTGACCAATGTTGCAATGTATGCCGACACAGCATTAAGCACATGGTTTGACTCAGTGTCACTTCACTCGTCACGGTCATTAGAGTGCCAGTATTTGTGTCTTCCTGCAAGCCTCTTGGAATGTTATGAGTCATGATCTGCCTCAGTGGCAACGCAGCATTTCACCACGTGCTAGCTTTGACAGCTGTAAGCGAGCTTTATTGGTAATTCAGAGTATAGACGGAAATAAATACACACGAACAAGCACTAGCATCATATAGTGGATACTCACGCGTGGTGGGCAATTTAAATCTGTAAAATTAGGATGGCTCAATACCCGCACCCCAATTTTTCACGGCCGATTTTGTATAAAAATGTGCAGGTGGTATTCGGGTATATACGGTAACTGCTCCTATGTGGGTATCTGTCTGTTAGGTAGTCAGCCCAAAGACTGGTTGGGTCCTCAAAAAGTACCGCCGTTAGGTTATGTGGGTAGATACCCACAAAAACCCAAGGCAGCGCTATATTGAGGCGTACTAGGCAAGATGAGGAGTGAGGTAGTTTGCCATTGCTTTCCTCACTAATGTGGGCATAAACTATGTAAAAAAAAAAAGAAAAAAGAAAAAAAAGTACTGTGTTATATAGTAGTATTTCCTTGCATTTTTGGCTAATATTAATTATACTAAACTTCCTTGCAAGCTGTGATCCACCTTAAACAAAATCTCGCTTGTGGCACCTTCTTCCTACTGTCACATCTTTCAACAAGTCCAGCGGCGATGGGATAAGGATGGTGGAGGCAGGTTTTCGGGTTGAAACTGGAAGCCTCTAGTTCGGACCTGCACGCTGGCAGCAGATGTGTGATGGTCGTCTTTCTGAGACCTCTTGACTACTCAGGAGTTCGGTCCTGCATCTGTGTTTGGGCAGGCCTATTTAGGATCACCGCTGCCCACCCCGAATGGGGAAGGCCTTAGAAAATGTGGGCTAAACATCGGTAGTCACACCTTCAGCCGGCTGGGAGGCTGCACCCGGCGGGTCACCCCTTTTGCGGTCAAAAAACGAAAACAAAGAATATCCAAACATTGATGAGAGGATCCTGGAATGTTCGTACGTTACTCGATTTGAAGGACAATAACAGGCCTGAGCGAAGAACAGCACTCGTCACCCATGAGCTTGGTCGAATGAACATAGATATTGCTGCCTTAAGTGAAACCAGATTGTCCAACGAAGGTAAAATTACAGAGTTCAGTTCAGGGTACACCATATTCTGGAAGGGAAAAGATGAGGGAGAGCGCCGTATTAATGGTGTTGGTTTCGCTATAAAGACCACACTGGTGAATGATTACCAGCTAACTCCAACTGCTGTCAGTGAAAGAATTATGACTCTTCGAATCCCACTCTCCGGGGGTCACTTTATGACTCTTATCTCTGCATATGCTCCCACCTTGGATGCTGATATAGAAGTTAAAGATCAATTCTACAACCAGCTGAGCACAATCATCACCAAAGTACCATCTAGAGACAAACTCTTAATGCTTGGCGATTTCAACGCTAGAGTTGGTAAAGATCATCAATTATGGAACAATGTGATGGGAAAACAAGGACTTGGCAACTGCAATGCCAATGGCCTATTACTCCTTGGTCTATGTGCTGAACATGAACTCTTTATTACCAACACTCAGTTCCGCCTGCCGAATCGCTACAAAACCACTTGGATGCATCCTCGCTCGAAGCACTGGCACATCCTTGACTATATCATCACCAGGCAATGTGATAAAAAGGACATCCTTGTCACCAGGACCGCAAGAAGTGTCGATGACTGTTGGACAGATCATAAGCTCCTTTTTTGCTGGTTGAGGATCTCAATCTGCCGCAAACCGAAACGATCCATCCACAACCTTTCGAGACGGAAATTTGACACTTCAAAACTCCAAATAAAATCGATTGCTACAGATTACAGAAATGAAATCGCAAATAACCTGGCTGTCACCCTGTTAGCACAAATAGTGTTGTACAGGAATGGACAACGCTTCAGAAGGTCATTACTGAGTCAGCTGAGGAAACAATTGGTTTTGTGAAGAACAAAAGACAAGACTGGTTTGATGAAAATAATGATGAAATTATGTGTCTCATCAATGCCAAACGGGAAGCCCATCTATCCTTTCTTCAAGATCCGTCTTCCAGTGTGAAAAAATCACAATTCGTGCAACTTAAGGGGAAATGTCAGGCACAAATCAGGGAAATAAAGAAAAACTGGTGGCAGCGAAAAGCTGAAGAACTGCAAAGACTATCTGATGCCCGTGACCAGCGAAACTTCTATGCAGGCGTAAAGTAGGTATACGGCCCAATCCGATCATCATCAGGTACATTGAAAACTGCTGACAATTCCGCCATTTTAACTGAACAAGGACAAATTTTGGAGCGTTGGAAGGAACATTTCTCTGCACTTCTAAATCGTGCCTCCAATGTTGCCGAGGACTTTCTTCGAAACATCCCTCAGCAGCCCCAACAGCCATGGATGGCGGTTCCGCCGACATTCCGAGATTTCACCAAAGCGCTCAATCAACTAAAGCCGAGAAAGGCTCCTGGTCCTGATAACATATGGGGGTCCGGGCAGGGACACCAAGAGCCCGCCGATGAGCCTAGCTTGGTGTCTTAGGCGAAACCCCACACAAGACACGGCACAAACCTAGAAGAATTGCTGAGTTTTAATTCACCGGCCGTGAAAGCCAATACACCATCTTTTCGGAAGCCTTCATAGGGAGGTTATGGCTGCTTGAGCTTTTGGTTCTCGCAGTCAAGGAGTGCAGTTGCACTCTATATAAAGGGAGGTATCGCGCAGTTCGATACTCCTGTGGGGGTCCGGGCAGGGACACCAAGAGCCCGCCGATGAGCCTAGCTTGGTGTCTTAGGCGAAACCCCACACAAGACACGGCACAAACCTAGAAGAATTGCTGAGTTTTAATTCACCGGCCGTGAAAGCCAATACACCATCTTTTTGGAAGCCTTCATAGGGAGGTTATGGCTGCTTGAGCTTTTGGTTCTCGCAGTCAAGGAGTGCAGTTGCACTCTATATAAAGGGAGGTATCGCGCAGTTCGATACTCCCGTGGGGGTCCGGGCAGGGACACCAAGAGCCCGCCGATGAGCCTAGCATGGTGTCTTAGGCGAAACCCCACACAAGACACGGCACAAACCTAGAAGAATTGCTGAGTTTCCCTCTGGAGTTGTTACAAAGTGGAGGTATGGCCTTGAAGACTCGACTTTTTACACTTATACTGTTAATTTGGGAAACTCGAGAAGTACCTGACGACTTGAAGAATGCTGCCATCATAACTATCTTCAAGAAAGGCGATCGTAGTGAGTGTGGGAACTACCGAGGTATATCGCTATTATCCATTGCAGGTCAAGTTCTAGCAAGAATTCTCCTAAACCGGCTCCAAAGTATCTCGGAGAGGATTTTGCCCGAGTCTCAATGTGGTTTCCGAACCTCCAGGGGCACAACAGACATGATATTCTGTGCCAGACAACTCCAGGAAAAGTGCAGAGAGCAACAGGAGCCCCTGTATTTAGTTTTCTATGACCTGGAAAAAGCCTTCGATTCTGTACCAAGACCTGCTATGTGGAAAGTATTAACGCACTTTGGATGTCCCGATCGCTATGTGGAATTAGTTAAAGCTCTTCATGATGGAATGTCTGGGAAGATTCTTCACGGTGACTCTGTATCCGATCCATTTCCAATCACTCACGGTTTGAAACAAGGCTGTGTGCTTGCTCCAACACTCTTTGCATTGTACATGGCTGCCATGATGTATGAATCATCTTCCAACAACCCAGGCATAGAGATTAAGTTTCGCTTCGATGGAGGTCTTTTCAATCTGGCAAGACTTCGTTCACAGAGACATACCCAAGTTAACCGGGTGACAGAACTGCAGTATGCCGATGACACCGCATCTCCTGCTCCGACAGCTGCAGAGCTTCAACAATCGGTCAATCGCTTTAGCACTGCGTATGATCTCTTTGGTCTCACCATCAATGCAAAGAAAACAAAGGTGCTTGCACAACCTGCCCCAGGATTACCTCTTCCTGAGTTCAATATCTCCATCTTAGACTCAACACTGGAGCAGGTTGATCATTTTTCATATCTTGGCAGCATCTTATCTAAACGGTGCACTTGCGAACAGGATGTTGACAAAAGAATTGGGGCTGCCCATGCAGCATTTGGCCGTTTAATGCACAGAGTCTTCATGAATAAAGACCTAAAGATGCATAACAAACTCATGGTGTACAAAGCTGTCGTCATCTCAACGCTACTGTATGGCTGTGAAACTTGGACACTCTAACGCCGTGATATCAAGAAACTTGAGCGTTTCCACCAACAAAAGATGAGATACATCTTGAACATCAAGTGGGAGGACTACGTGACCAACACTGCAGTTCTCGAGAGAGCGCATCTCGATAGCATTGAGACAACTATCATCGCTCATCAACTGAGATGGTTAGGCCATGTTCACCGTATGAGTGATACCAGGCTTCCACGTCAATTCCTTTATGGTGAGCTTTGCTCCGGCACTAGACCTCATGGGGCCCCTTTGAAGCGTTTTAAAGACCAGTTAAAACACATCATGACGACGACTGGTATAGACATCCACTCATGGGAAACATCTGCTGCGGACCGTTTACTGTGGCGGAACACTACATCGACGGCTGTCAACTTCTTTGAAGAAGAACGTCGCAGACATGAAGAGGCCAAGCGACAAGCAAGAAAGCTTCGTCAATTGCAACCCCGCCCTCCCCCGACCATTGAGTGCAATTTATGTGGGCGCATGTTTTATGCCAGGATTGGCCTGTTTAGTCACCAGAAGCACATCCACAGGCTGGTCTGAAAAGCTCTATGCAGGAAGAAGTATGTTTACTCGGAATCGAGTTACAGCCGACGACGACTACCAACACTTACAGATTTATACCCACAAATAAATAAATAAATAAAAACAAAAAGAAACTTTTGCATTTTAAATCAACAAATTTAACCAACACATTTGCAGATTATTGCTAGAATGATCTTCAGAACATGGCCATCATCCCCAAGGGCACATGTAACTTTACTCATGTTTCTTCTTTCTCTTACCTTGTTATCCTGCTGTATTCCAAACTACAACCCAGAATGAAACAAATGGCAAAGGATTACAGGTAGTCTTGACAACTGCCAGAATTCAAAGAAACAAATACTGTCACTATAAAAAGAATACAAAAACTGTATTTCAAACAATAGTAATGTACGGACTGTTGCTAACACGTGTGAGCCAATTTCCAGAGGTCCACCGCGAGGAGCTGAAGAGTGATCACATGCTTATAAGTGTATGTTTCGTGTACAAGGACAACAATATATCATGAAGGGGAAAAAAAAACTCTTAGGCTGCCTTCACACATACCATTTTACAACCACAACCACACCACACGACAGTGGTTGGCTGTGGTCGAATTGACCACTCTTTTACCAAAATGAAGTGGTTCGTTGTGGTTATTGGAAGTTCGTACCTGCCAACTTTCCAGCACACCACAGCGATACGTACACAGTACTAAAATGGATTTCGAAGAGGAAGCATTGCTGTTGCTTTTGTTATTACGTCGACAAAGACGGCATCGTCGAAAGGGAGTTTATTGGATTCATCCGACTATAGAAAACAAGAGAGAAAGTCATTTTCACTTATTGTATCAGTCTCTGAGAATGAATGATGACAAGTTTTTAAATTAATTTAGAATGAACAAAGACACATACGATTATTTATTACTTCAATTAAGAGACAGTTTAGAACGGAAAAACACACCTATGAGGGAAAGTATATCGACAGTAGAACGTCTCGCAATCACAATAAGGTAAGTGCAACAGTTTCGTCTGTAATTTATTAGCAATTGTATTTAAAGATATCTGATGAATGATACTAAGTATGAACAAATAATTAAAGATATCTGACAAGGGGGACCCTTCCGTATGTTGACTTGACATGTTCGAAACATGTACCGCATATAAGCGCTTACAACGCACCTGTAATGTATTGATTAAATTATATTGAAGTGCTATGTGGAGAAAATGCTAATTGCGTGATGCCGTCAGATGTCAATTCCGGTAGAGTGGCTCCTGGTGATGAAAGAGTCTGTGGAATCTGTGGAGGTTCAGACTGGGTAACTGGACGGCGGCACGCAGGATTGTCACCCTGCGTAGATGGACGTTGTATGTACGAAGGCATCAAATGCTGCCGTTGTTTATATGATGACGTGTTACTGTATATCCATAACCAGGGAAGTCGTCGAAACGCCTGTAAGATTCGTAGTTATACATTTGTGGTCGAGGTTGGCTATATTTCTGAATTACATTCAAAATTTCAATTTCGGCTTGGAATTTCAGGTGACTGTAGCGCTTCTATAATGATAGCAAAAAATGCAAATCACTGTCAGTGTAGTCCACCTTTGTGTCTTGTGAGCTCATTCGATCTGACAAACGATGTGTTAAGTTCTTGATCAATTCGTTTTCCTTATCAAGTTCCTTTGAAGTCCTCTGACTAACAGTTTTTCGCTTGATACCTCCATTTTCTTTATTTGTCCGTCCGTCTTCACTAGAAGGTACATGTTCATTTTGTGAAGAGTCGTTAATAGAACTATCTCTGACTCTTCACTCTGCGAGAGGCTTCAGAAAAGATAATTTTTCAAAATATAGATACTTTCTATGTGTAGTTGCTCCAGTACCACTTTTCAGAGTATGGGTTTTCTTGAGCTCTCTGTTATAAGAGTCCCTTAAACTGCGCCACTTTCTTTGTAGTTTCATAGCTGAAAATAAAATGGAAATGTGTCTAGTTTATAAGGATAACACATAACAGAAGTGAAACTACAGTCATTTACTCAATACTATTGAAACATTCTTAGTGATTTATTATATACAAATGGTATTCTACAATAGGCATTCTAAGCAGATATGTACCGCTATTCTCCTATCAGCTGACTCCCTCCCCTGCTCACCCCTGCCAACAGGTGAAGTCATTCCCCTCATTGACCTTGCCTTGCCCCAACCCCCCTCTAACTACAGCAGACTTGTTTCACTTTGTCCTTAATTTAATTCTCGCTATGCACTAATTGGTATAATTACATGTTGCAGGTATTTGGCAACTGGGTGTACTTTTCAAGAACTCCATTATTCATTTAGATGTGGTGTAAGTACTGCAAGTGCAATCGTCAGAGAAGTGTGTCAGCTGATATGGGCTAATTTACAATCTACCCACCTGCCAAAACCTGATAAAGAATTGTGGCAAGACATAGCGACCACATTCGACGTGAAAACTAACTTCCCTAACCGTGTAGGAGCCATAGACAGGAAGCACATTTGCATCATACACCCACAAAACAGGGGTTCATTGCATTGGAATTACAAACACATCTTTTCTGTTGCTTTGCTGGCTGTGTGTGACGCAAATTATGTAGGGTAAAATCGGGAGAGGTGACGCCGCAGGAGAGATGACGCACCCCAGACTGCGAGAGCTGTGGAGGGGGTAGGTCATTTGGAGGTTGTTGAATGGAAGCGGTTGTGTACGAGACCTGCGCTTGTTGTTTCTTTGTGTGTTCCAGTGGATATAGCCGTTCTTAGAAGGAAGTTTCATATTTCCTGGTAATGGTGAGTGTCAGAACTTATTTTACGTCCATAGATTACCTCCTTAATTACCACAACATTTAGTATTTTCGAACATATAGGCGTTTGAGTGTATAGTAGGTTAAGTTGTCTGAGCAGCAGCACATTTTCGAATGTCGTGAGCCACGTTGCCAGTTACTGGGTAGGTGTGCCATCTCTCCCACGGGTTCAGGAGAGTTAACGCAGGGAGGCTCATGGAGAGACGGCGCAGCCAATGCGTAACTAAATTTTGTTCTCTAATGCTGCTTATCTTTCCTGCTGCAGCCAAAATGCCCAGAAAATACATACGGAAAACAGATAGAGCAAAACGGGCCCTCCGTAAAACTGTCCATGTCATTGTTACAGAGAATATGTCAGTTAGAGAAGCGGGCCGGCAGTTTAACATTCCGGAACCTACTCTTCGTTATAACTTACTGACGCGAGCATGACACCCTGTAAGATGTTGCAGGACATTTCGCCAATACCTCTCACTAAAAAGCGCATTGGTAGGCCTAAGCGTAGGAAACAATCGGCTGCCCATCTAACCGATATGAAGTTTATAACTGAGAGAAGAAATAAAAACTCTCAAAGTAGGAAAAATGCTCAGAACAAGGGGGATGAAAAAAGGTGGCACGTAAGAAGACTGCACGAGACAATGCTTGGAAGCGACTGGTGTACAAAGAAACATCATCTGAAGAGACCGGCAGTGCAAATTTACCTTCCTCAGTGGAAGAATCGAGAGATGACAATCAGTGCATTGAGTGTTTCGAGGAGTATGAAGAAACGAAATCCACATCTGACTGGATTAAGTGCGTAGCTTGTGCGAGGTGGCTTCATGAAACGTGTCCAGTTCACGCAGAATTGTGTTCATCATGCCGCCGAATCCAAAAGAAGTAAGAACGAGCATCTTTGAAGCGAAGAAAGTAGTTTTCACCGAGTGTTAAAGCACTAACCATCTCTCCCTCACCACTGCATCAACTGACCCCACCGGGTGGGAGAGATGAAGAAAACTCCGCGTGGCAGTGAACTCAAAATTGTGCTTGAAGTTTTTCATAAATGTAAATAATTTTATGTTTAAAACTCAGCAATTCTTCTAGGTTTGTGCCGTGTCTTGTGTGGGGTTTCGCCTAGGACACCAAGCTAGGCTCATCGGCGGGCTCTTGGTGTCCCCGCCCGGACCCCCACAGGAGTGACGAACTGCGTGCCACCTCCCTTTATATAAGGTGCAACTGCACCACTTGACTACGAGAACTAAAAGCTCAAGCAGCCTTAACCTCCCTATGAAGGCTTCCAAAAAGATGGTATATTGGCTTTCACGGCCGGTGAATTAAAACTCAGCAATTCTTCTAGGTTTGTGCCGTGTCTTGTGTGGGGTTTCGCCTAGGACACCAAGCTAGGCTCATCGGCGGGCTCTTGGTGTCCCCGCCCGGACCCCCACAGGAGTGACGAACTGCGCGCCACCTCCCTTTATATAAGGTGCAACTGCACAACTTGACTAGCTTGCCACGGTGGGTGAGTGGATAGCGTGTCGGTCTACTAACCCCAAGATTGCAGGTTCGCCCCTGACCGTGGTAAGTGATTTTTGAAAGGCGGCAAAAATACGATACGCATGTCATACGATGTTGGCATGTCAAAGAACCCATTTGAATTCAGTAGGCCGAGTTCATAATGGCAAAATTAATCTCGGGAGTTTCCGCCAGCACAAAGTTCCTCATTTCTCTACTAGAAAGCGCTATTGTGTTCAAGGAGATTAGATATCTAACATCTAACCTCCTTGACTTTCATAGTCAAGGAACTACGAAATTCGACATGCAAGCTACCCTCTGGGTGTCAAATAGCAAAGCTTGCACCAGGCACCCGAGGCCATACGATATTATTATACCACTTGACTACGAGAACTAAAAGCTCAAGCAGCCTTAACCTCCCTATGAAGGCTTCCAAAAAGATGGTACATTGGCTTTCACAGCCGGTGAATTAAAACTCAGCAATTCTTCTAGGTTTGTGCCGTGTCTTGTGTGGGGTTTCGCCTAGGACACCAAGCTAGGCTCATCGGCGGGCTCTTGGTGTCCCCGCCCGGACCCCCACAGGAGTGACGAACTGCGCGCCACCTCCCTTTATATAAGGTGCAACTGCACCACTTGACTACGAGAACTAAAAGCTCAAGCAGCCTTAACCTCGCTATGAAGGCTTCCAAAAAGATGGTATATTGGCTTTCACGGCCGGTGAATTAAAACTCAGCAATTCTTCTAGGTTTGTGCCGTGTCTTGTGTGGGGTTTCGCCTAGGACACCAAGCTAGGCTCATCGGCGGGCTCTTGGTGTCCCCGCCCGGACCCCCACAGGAGTGACGAACTGCGCGCCACCTCCCTTTATATAAGGTGCAACTGCACCACTTGACTACGAGAACTAAAAGCTCAAGCAGCCTTAACCTCCCTATGAAGGCTTCCAAAAAGATGGTATATTGGCTTTCACGGCCGGTGAATTAAAACTCAGCAATTCTTCTAGGTTTGTGCCGTGTCTTGTGTGGGGTTTCGCCTAGGACACCAAGCTAGGCTCATCGGCGGGCTCTTGGTGTCCCCGCCCGGACCCCCACAGGAGTGACGAACTGCGCGCCACCTCCCTTTATATAAGGTGCAACTGCACCACTTGACTACGAGAACTAAAAGCTCAAGCAGCCTTAACCTCCCTATGAAGGCTTCCAAAAAGATGGTATATTGGCTTTCACGGCCAGTGAATTAAAACTCAGCAATTCTTCTAGGTTTGTGCCGTGTCTTGTGTGGGGTTTCGCCTAGGACACCAAGCTAGGCTCATCGGCGGGCTCTTGGTGTCCCCGCCCGGACCGCCACAGGAGTGACGAACTGCGCGCCACCTCCCTTTATATAAGGTGCAACTGCACCACTTGACTACGAGAACTAAAAGCTCAAGCAGCCTTAACCTCCCTATGAAGGCTTCCAAAAAGATGGTATATTGGCTTTCACGGCCGGTGAATTAAAACTCGGCAATTCTTCTAGGTTTGTGCCGTGTCTTGTGTGGGGTTTCGCCTAGGACACCAAGCTAGGCTCATCGGCGGGCTCTTGGTGTCCCCGCCCGGACCCCCACAGGAGTGACGAACTGCGCGCCACCTCCCTTTATATAAGGTGCAACTGCACTACTTGACTACGAGAACTAAAAGCTCAAGCAGCCTTAACCTCCCTATGAAGGCTTCCAAAAAGATGGTATATTGGCTTTCACGGCCGGTGAATTAAAACTCAGCAATTCTTCTAGGTTAGTGCCGTGTCTTGTGTGGGGTTTCGCCTAGGACACCAAGCTAGGCTCATCGGCGGGCTCTTGGTGTCCCCGCCCGGACCCTCACAGGAGTGACGAACTGCCGTGAAAGCCAATATACCATCTTTTTTGGAAGCCTTCATAGGGAGGTTAAGGCTGCTTGAGCTTTTAGTTCTCGTAGTCAAGTGGTGCAGTTGCACCTTATATAAAGTAGGGGTTGACGGTGCACCGATTTTTCGGTTTCGGTACGGTACAAAGGAAATTACCGACCTCGGTTCGAGACGATAAAAAACTCGGTAAAAAGTTCAGTTCGGTACAAGAGACATGAATACCGTAATTTAAGGAAACCTTTTTTTAGACATCCAAAGTATTGTCCTTTATCATCAATGTTTTACTTCAATAGTTAAATACAGTAAAACTTCTTGTATACGGTTCATATTTATACGTTTTCTATACGATTTTTTCCTGGTCCCGGCAAAATGCCTATACTTTCCATGTTAAGTTATCTCCGATATACGTTTTACATTTATTCGTTTTTCACGCTTATACGATAATATTTTAAGTCCCTTGCAATATAAAGCATCATTTATACGTTGCGTGTTCTGAGGAAGTACGTATGTTCGAATGCAAACTTTTGTTACCGCCTGTACTTCCGTTCGGAAGGATGGACCGCGTGCTATATTATGTTACGATGGCCTTGAGGGACACCGGTGGTCACGGCGACACTCGCTTGCCAGAGTGTCGTAACAAGGAAGAACAGCTTGCGTAATAAGCAAGCGCTATTATTGTGTTAGCCTTTCAAAATAACAGGAAGCAGCCATAAAACACAGACAGCATCTGAATCTTATGTTAAGATGTTAATTTAGGCCTACACTACGGCATTTTATTAATGACGATGAAGAGCCGCAGAATAATACAGTGGATTTTAATGATGCTATCAATGCTCTATGGACTATCAAACATTTTGTGACGCACCATAACGTTTCTGAGGAAATAATGGCCGAATTATATCGGTTTGAAAATACTGTTCACGCCGTGGCCTCGGCCAACAAAAAACAAGTCAAGATAACAGACTACTTCGTAAAGTGACTCAATTTTCTTTGTTTTGTTATATCTGGGTGCATTTCTCTTGTAGTTGTTTTGTTACATATTGCCGATTATAGTTAAACAATCGTATTATTATTTCTTGTTTTTCACTTCTTAACGGAAACCCTCGCTCGCCCGCCGCCCGCGTTGATAGCCTGTCTCCTGCCAGGCACTTGCCGTAATGCGTAGCTCGCGCATCACAGTCATTGAGTAGATTTATAGCCTATAGTTCACAGCTGGTGCTGAAAATGTTCGCCATTCATTGCTACACATCGCTGGCACCTCTTCATGAAGTTGTCATTTACGTTCTGAAGTTCCTCAGCACCGATTGACTCTATTTCAGCTGTAATATACCTTAGTCCAAAGAATATGGACTGTTAAAGCCGTGGCGTCAAGAAGCGCATACGGCAAAGTGCTTGGCGAGAACCGGCTCGCGGCACGAGCGAGGGTCCCTGTCGTTTTTAAAACAAAGTCCCTGTATAACCCATATTGTCACATACATTTTGCAGTTTTTATTTACCGACTTTCATTTACGCGTTTTTCACATTTATGCGTGTTTTTTTTTTTCCTTTGGTCCCCTGGAAATCGTATAAGTGAAGTTCTACTACTAGAGCACAATAACTCTTCTGATTAATAAAATTAAATTATGGACTTAAGTGTTCCAGTGTGAGCCTAATGTCTATTTAATGTGTGCATCAATTGGCTTACTCCACACTAAAAGGGCAAGTTTGAAAGTTAATGGAACATTGTATGAGATTATTAGCTGTACATTTTTTCTGTATTTTAAATAAAAATTGTGCTATTTGGCAAGTATTTGGTTTACTGTATAATCATTAGAACTCATGTGTTACTTTTTTCTTAATGGTTTACAAATTACTCTAATTTAACATGTTAAAATCAGCCGAGCTGTACCGAACCGATTTTGTACCGAGAACCGAAGTACAATTTTTTTTACCGAACCGAACCGAACCGAACCCAAATTTTCAGTACCGAAGACCCCTAATATAAAGGGAGGTGGCGCGCAGTTCGTCACTCCTGTGGGGGTCCGGGCGGGGACACCAAGAGCCCGCCGATGAGCCTAGCTTGGTGTCCTAGGCGAAACCCCACACAAGACACGGCACAAACCTAGAAGAATTGCCGAGTTTTAATTCACCGGCCGTGAAAGTCAATATACCATTTTATGTTTCTTATAAATACAGTGTGTCTACGTAGATTCACATCATATCTTCCTTCTTTCAGGTAAGGTTTTGTTTGTTACGATAGTTCTTAAAAAGGTGCGCCATCTCTCCCGACTTTACCCTATATATGTCGATATTGGAGCTTATGGAAATACTTCTGATTCGACAATTTGGAAAGATTGCTCCTTATACAAATTAATGGAAGAAGATGAATTGGATCTGCCTGAACCACAGCCAATTAGTACTGAGGGAAGTACCTTGCCATATGTATTTATTGGTGATGAAGCCTTTGGTTTAGGCCACCATTTATTGCAACCGTACAGTGGAAAGCAACTACCACTCAGGAAACGTGTGTTTAACTACAGGATGTCGCACGCTCGCAGATATGTGGAAAGTTCGTTTGGAATTTTAAGTAATAAGTGGCGAATATTCCATAGACCGCTTAATGTATCAGTTGAATTTGCTACAGACATTGTCAGAGCATGTATTGTGCTATATAACGTAGTTCGCAAGAGAGATGGTTATAAACTTATAACTATGAGGATACTCTATCAATGACAGGAAATCTTACACCACTTGAAAATAATACAGATTATTGTCTAGGTAATGCAGTTAACTCAGAGGCAAATTTGCCAACTATTTTGTAAGTATCGAAGGTGAACTGCGATGGCAGTACAACAACATATACGTTTTGATGTTAGAACGAAAGGCTCCTATGAAAATATGTCTGGTTGTAACCTATTGTAACTGACATAAATGCGAAGCACATGCAATCAATTAATAAATCCTACTTACCACAATAGTTTTTCTCTTTTTTATCCTTTTCTTCAAAGTTGTCCCAAAACCTGATACAAATGTGTTTCCAGGCCTTGGCCTTTTCTATTCGGTTTCTATAATCAGCGGTTGTATAGTCCCAAATGCTTGGTAAGTTGCGGACCTCTTCAATGAACACTTCCGTATGAAAGGAATCACTTTTGTTCGCCATTCTGCAGCAGCACTAGACCTGATATGTTTACCGGCTGGAAACAAATGGAACAAATGAAGTGGGAGGGTACAGCGTGAGGTCATCCAGCGCTGTCACTGGGGTGTGGTTGGCGTGCCGTGTGAATAGCGTTGGACCACTGCCAGCGACATTTTTGTGGGTGATATCGCCCACACATTGCGGCAGTGGTTGAATTTGACTGCAGAGTGTGGTACGTGTGAAAGCAATATTCCATTTCCATAACACCTTGTGACCACCCACGGACAACCACAGTCGTATGGTGTGGTTGTAAATTGGTACATGAAAAGGCAGCCTTAGGCAAACCAACGGGGATCTTTAACATGCCAGGAAATCTGACAAAGCTCCCTCTCATTTAAGCACACTCACATGACAATTGACTGCACCTCGGGAACAGCAGGCGAGATTGTTACCACTGTTCAATGCAGCCAAAAAGTGATGTTAAACCTATAGCCTATCACTCTTTTCCTGTCTTATGATTTTTCATTTATCAATGGCCTGTGGTACTGCCCTCAAGATCTCAATTAGGCTATATTAGCACAACATTTATGTAGCAAGTATGTATACCTTCTAAGTCACTAATTTTATCATTTGTAATAACTTACCACTGCATTTCCAAACATATGAGGCAAAGTTAAAATAGCTGCTCCTTCAGGTACTTGACCAAGTTTAGCATATGGGGTGTAGAAAGTGGCCTTGTCACTCGCAAACACCATATCGAAAAATGGCAGCATAGTGACACCCAGTCCAACTGCTGCCCCATGAACTCCTGCCACTATTGGTTTGTTGAACAAAGCAAGGCACTTCATGAAGTCCCTGTAAAAAACACAGTAACATAAAATTCAAATGAGAAGTACTAGATCTTGAGATCCAACCAAGAGTGACCATTATAGGCAGTGATTCACAAGAAACTGGAAATACACACCAGTAAGTAACAAACATTAACCGTAACAGATATACAGTGGAACCTCGTTAGTACGTTTTTCAAAGGACTGAAAAATTTTAATGTAGAAAGTGGGAAAACGTACTACCGAAAAATGATAATTAAGCCTCATTAAATTGTTTCAGTAAGGGAAAAAAAGGGGGAAAAAAAAAGGAAAAAAAATGCGTTAATCGGAAGTACGTGCTATCGAATATACAATTAATCAACCTACAGAATTATTGTATTACAGAACTAGTTTGCACAGCACAGAGAAACGAGAGCAATGAAAACAAGAGAAAAATGTAGCCTACTATACCGGTACTGTGCTCAATTCAAATACTGTAGTAAGAGTTGAAATAATTTTTTTTGTTTATCGATTTCGGCTTAAATGCACGTTTTTTTAATATTCTGTGGAAAAGAAGTGCCGTATTCTTTGGCTTGAACGACTGGATATAACCAAAGTTTTTTTGAGGTTAGACATGCTCGCGCGTGTACAGAAAAAAACAAAAACAAAAAAAAAACAAAAAAAACTTCCGCCATCACGCGATCTCTAGCAAATCTCAGAACATGGCAAAACACAGCACTGATTACTACTAGTCCAAATGTCCCTCACAACACCGAAAATTATATAATAAATGTAAGAAACAAACATCAATTAACAAAACCTTTTAAATTGGTTATGAATTTTACGTAACACTTACCTATTTTATAATCCTGTAACTTCGTAGTTGCAAACATTACCAGGTCAACAGCCAACACACATAAATAGATTTTAACCTCAAACAAACGTATATACAGTATGTAACAAATTAATAATTAACATATCTACACACTATTTACACACTTAACGAAATAACACAAATCACTGGCGCTTAAAGAACATATCCATTGTCGTTTGCTTACGACAGTGTGGTCCAACCCGTGGCCGCTTGTTCATTTTGTTGGCCCTTGCCCTTCTTACTGTCCTTCACTCTTCGACAGTTATAATCCGTGGCGTGCCTACTTTAATCTTTACTTTCATTCAGTAATGTTACGAAGGAGCCAGGTGGGAAAGGAAATATCCCGAAAAATACGCCAGTAATCAGAATTGTCTTTCCACGAATACGTACGGCACGAGAGTGGCCCTGCCCCCAGGCGACAACTGGTTGGCTGCCAGCGATTGGATGCCAATAAGTTTGCGATCGTTCGTATGGGGGATGTAAGCTCATTAATAAATCTGCCCTTAAACATCAACACAGGCAGTTGCAGCTTACACACAAGCACCAACTCATCCCATCCCTTCTCACTTTACCCATCTCCCCTCCAAGCGCTCCACAAATCCAAAATAGAGCCCTTACTAGCATACTCCATATTCTCCAGCAACTAGCCACCATTTCCCTTTAATCAGCCCTCATTTACTCCGACAGCTAATCAAGAATACTCTCATCATCCCCTCCTTGCCCCGCGGTGACGCTAAGTACCTGCTCGGGTGGTTAGCCACGGCCGACTACTTGGGATGGTGCCCAGCGGGCCGCGGGTTCGATCTTATCGCCAAGCCAAACCCTCACTACGCCGTATGCCTCTCCTGGCTCTATGTACACCTCATATATAACTCCTTTTATTTCTTTTCTTCTTCAATAATTACTAGCCCTCTCGCTACTTCTGATTTCACTCTTTCGTGCTATATGCATCAGGTCATATTCTGACCAGTTCTGATGCATAGGAATAGACCAAACCCTCTTAAACAAATGCTGCTATTTCCTTATACCATTCCTACACAGCTCTCATGGCCCTTATGGGCTGAAAGGCTTTCAAAAAAGCTTCGCTGACTTTACGTCGCAGGTCTTCTGTCTGTCTGTCTTCGAAGAGATCATATAACAGACAGAGATCGAGGCCGAGACTATTATAGCTTCCGAGCAAGCCACACGCTATCACTTCGAGCTCCGTGAATTGATGATCTGCCTGTCCATTAGCTGCTAATTCATCGTTATCGTCAAGCCTGCCATAGCCAATAATCTTCCCCTGCTCCCAAGTTAAAACCAACAATACCCTATCCTACCATTACCCGTTGTTAAGCAACAAACCCACCTTCTAACCTTCCACGTTGCGAGAGCGGTACCCAATATGGCGGGACTTAATAAACGGCGTGTTGAAGATGAGAAACGACAATTTCAGTCAAAGTGGCAGGAAAGTTACTTTTTTGTTGAACATAATGGAAAACCACAGTGTGTTATCTGTTCTCAAGTCTTGGTGTTTCGAAGGAGTATAACACGAATAGACACTATACCAGCTTGCATAAATCAAAATACGACCAATACCAGGGAAGTGCCAGAAATTGTGTGTTTAATGATTTGAAGCAGAAATTAACAAGACAGAAGAATATATTTCAGCAACCATCAAGCACTGCCGGTTTAAAGGCATCTTTTGAGGTATGTTTAGAGCTAGCTAAAAGTAAAAAGTCTTTTAGGGATGGTGAGCTCACTAAGAGATGTGCTGTAAAAATTTTGAAACAGTTTCCTTGTCTCATCAGACAGTTAGTAGAAGAATTAATGATATGGCTGTTGAAGTTTCAGGTTCTCTAAAGAGCATTTTGGAAAAATGTAAATTTTACTCTCTAGCTTTAGGAGAGCACGATATAGCTGACCTCGGCCAGCTCCTTATCTTTGTCAGAACAATAAACGAAGAATTTGAAATTCATGAAGAACTGTTGGAATTAAGATCATTAGTAACCAGCAAGAAAGGTATTGACATATTCAACGCACTGGATGATGTCGTTTCAAAATATGGAGGTTTTGTGAAGTGCTCTGGCATTGCAACAGATGGAGCTAAAGCAATGGTTGGTCGTAACATTGGTTTAGTAGGGTTGTGTAAAGAAAAAGGATTTAATTTTTTGTTTTTCTACTGCATTATCCACCAGGAGGCTCTCTGTGGAAAAATTATAATGCTCAGTGAGACAATGAAAACTGTTGTAAATACTGTAAATTTAATAAGGGGAGGCAATAAAGCCGGTCGACACAGAGCATTTATTGCATTCCTGGACAATTTGGAAGCTGAGTAGAGTGACATTTCATTGTACTGTGAAGTGCATTGGCTAAGTGCTGGAAATTGCTTGCAACAGTTTTTTGGGTTGAGGAATGAAATTCTTGCTTTTCTCAAAAATGAAAACATTGGGCATGAGTATCAAGAAAAACTGGAAGAAATCCAGTTTTTAAATAATCATGCATTTCTGACAGATTTAACATCCCATCTAAATGCTTTAAACCTGAAACTACAAGGCAGAAAACAAAATATCTCCCAGCTTTATGGACATATTGAGGGTTTCCGCAAAAAACTTGATGTACTACAAATTTCATTGAAGGCAAATAATATGGCACACTTCCCATCTTGTCAGCAGTTGAAAGAAGAAAAAGTGACATAAATTTTAGTATGTTTCATGAAATAATAATTGATATCAAGAAAGAGTTCCAGAACAGATTCCAGGATTTTGACTCCCTAAAACCAAAACTTGCACTGTTCAACAACCCCATGGATATTGAAGTGAGTGAGGTGCCCTGCGACCTTCAAATGGAAATTTGTGATCTTCAGGCAGACCCATTCTACCAGACTAAAAAGTGTGATGTCCCTGAAAATTTCTGGAAACTGATTTCTAAAGAATGTTTTCCTAAACTGCTTAAATTCTCTCTGCAAGTGTTGTCGCTGTTTGGCAGTACGTTTGTGTGTGAAAGTGCTTTTTCTGCTCTCAAACAAATTAAATCAAAAACGAGAACTCGAATTGAAAGTGCTTCGCTTGAATCGAGCCCGAGACTTTGCCTTACTGAACTTACAGTTGACATTGATACACTTGTATCAGGAAAGCAGTGACAATCATCACATTGAATTCTCAACTGTACAATGAAGTGGTATATTAAACTAGTAATATTAAACTTCTTTTAATAAAAAATTGTATAAATGTTTTTGAGTAAAATATGTAATACCGAATACGTTTTCTTTCTGGAATGTCTCTGGCCCTCACATTCCTATACTGAAGTTTGATTGGCCCGCGGATAACTAAAGGTTGGACCACCCTGGCTTACGACTTCTCTGTCCAAGTGAATACAATATAACATCTAATTTTGACAATGTGTCCATGACTGTTTCGTCAACTGAAAAGCTTGAAATAAAGCTTCGGACAGTGTCCATCGATTCCAATGCCCTTCCTAAGGTTGGTATGGTTGGTACGTCTTCCTCCTCCCCCTTTCTTCTCTTTCATCATCATTCTTTTCCTTCTCATGCTCTTGAAAAATATCGTCGATCGTCGCAGTTTGGCGAATGGCAATGTTGTCGTCACACTGAGCATAGCTGTCGAAGTTTTGAATTTCAGAGTCTTCAACATTTTCTTCTTCAATTTCTTCGACCTCTGGAGTTTCATGGAAAACGCGAAATCCTGCCTTGCGGAAACAGTTGCTAATTGTGGTTTGCTCCGAGTCCCAAGAACTTTTCCAGAAATGCATAGCATCAAGGACAGTGATCTTCTTGCGTGTACTACTGATGTTGGCCAACCTTTTCTACACCAACATTTTCCTGTACTACTCCTTCATGCAATGAATGATTCCTTGGTCAAGGGGCTGAAGCCGACTTGTGCAGTTGGAAGGAAGGAAAACCACTTTCACATTCATTATGGGAACATTCACAGGGTATGCAGCTAATCCATCAATTATTAATAGAATTTTTCGAATTTTACTCCCCATATTTGAATCTAGGGCTCGTAAAAAATCTTCAAAAGCAGAAGTAGTCATCCAAGCGTTTGCGTTGGCTCTATAATGGCATGGAAAGCTCATGACATTTTTAAAGCAACGAGACTTCATTGCTTTACCGATGACAAGTGGAAGCAACTTCTCCGTTCCACTCTCATTGCAACAAAGAAGGACGGTTAACCTTTCTTTGCTCAATTTTCCACCATGGCAAATTTCTCCTTTATACGCAAACGTCTTGTCGGGCAGAAGGCTGAAAAAAAAAAAGACCCATTTCGTCAGCGTTTAATACTTCTTGGGGCTTGTACTCTTTCAACAAGGACGGTAGCGTTTCATTGGTCCACGTTTCAACTGTGCCACTGTCAACAGCTGCTGCTTCACCCCGCACACACTTGTAAACCATGCATCTTCTTGAACAGCTCGAACCATCCGTTTGACGCCGCAAAGTCTGTTACTCCCATCTGGTTCGCGAGGTAATTCACTTTCTCACGAATTATTGTTCCATCCACTGGAATGTTTGCTGCACGGGCTTGGTTGAACCATTGCAGGAGCATTGTTTCTAGTTTAGAAAATTTTCCTTCGCGCACACTTTTTCTCATTCCATTTCTATTATCTTTGTACGCAACTGCTATTTTGTCTCAATTGGTAACAATAGTGTTCAACGTTGAAGGAGTGAGTTTTAATTTTCGTGCCAATTCCACGCGCTTAAGGTGAGGATTTCTGTCTACTTCTTCAAGAATTTTCATTCAGCTCGAAACGTAATGTAAGCAGCAAGACTGGGCTGAACACTATGTGCGGTAGACACAAAATAGCCGTGCCAGGGCGGGACTTGAGTCCATGTGGAGTGATCGAGGAAGCATTCTATTGGTCAACAACCGTCAGCTATTGGTCAGTAGCAAACAATGCTAATTGTCGACGCATGCTAATTATGTTTGAATCGCCGCTAGTTAAGCGGAAAAGGGAGACAACTACTGTATAGGCCTACCTGCTATGTCCCAACCCTCGCCCGCTTGCAGGCAAGGAATGTTTTCCCAGAGAGGCCGGGCCCACATTCCACTAGGGGTGAACAAAGAATGCTTTCAGGGCTGACTAAAATGCGATCGTACTAAGCGATGTGCCACAAAATATGCAACGTCATAAATGAGGTACTTTGATGTTATTTCCATCAGATAAGAATCAGGACTTGAAAATTACGACGTGATATGCGATAAAACGTACTAATGAGGAACGTGTTAACGAGGTTTCACTGTAATAAGAAAAGTTATAGTCATTCGATGATGATGATGATCAGGTGCCATCAAGTCGGCGTCGACTCATAGCGACTGCATGGATGGACTGTCTCCATATGATTCAGTCTTCAGCCATATACTTCAGATCCCTCAGTGATATATTCATGTTGGATTTGATGAGTCGATCCATCTCAATGCTGGCCGCCCTCGTCGCCGAGATCCTTCCACCTTTCCAAACATAATAGCCTATGTCTTTTCCAACGAATCAGAACGCCTTATAATGTGTCCAAAATATGACAGCTGTAATCGTGTTATCAATGCTTCAAGAGAGAGATCTGGTTTGATTTTTTGAATCACCCATACATTTGTCTTCTTGGCTGTCCAAGGAATACGCAGTATCCTTCTCCTTATGGTCCAGCTTTCACAACCATATGTAGCTATGGGAAAGACTAGTGCCTTAACCATTCAAATTTTAGTAGGCAAAGAAACATCGGAACACTTGATGATCTTATCCAGGCCTTTAAAAGCTGCTCTTCTTAGGGCAAGTCTTGACTGCATGAGCCACTACTACTAATGGTTGATCCCAACAAACAAACTATTCACCTCTGTGATTATCTTATTTTCTATCATAATGTTTGATGGTAAACCTGTTGTCATTAGTTTTGTCTTGTTGATATTCAAGTACAAGCCCATGGTTTCACTCTGTTCTTTAACTTTCATAATGATATCCTCGAGATCTTCCTTTCTTTCACAGGGTGTCTACTGTAAGAATGAAGTAAAAATTAGTTCCTTTTTAGGTACCTTTTAGTTACCTTTTAGTTAATTTTAGTTACCTTTGAATTCAAGTTATGTCTGCGGTCTACAAGCATAGGCGCTCATCACGCGGTGAAGAAAAACAACAATGAACAGTTTTTAAAGACGTTTTTTATTCATCATATGGTTTTAGTGCCGGGAGTGTCCGAGGACATGTTCAGCTCGTCTGAGTCTGTAGCTGCTTCCAACGGACACCCTTAGGGTGAGCTACAAGTTCCGTTCAATTTCAAGTTGCTACCAGATATCAATGATACCTAGTGGTGAACGTTGGAACTTTGATAGAGCGTTCCGACGAAATATAACCTAACAATTTAGCTTCACACAAGTTTTGTCTGTGGAAGAATCCTTTACATGCCATAAATCCATGACATGGGACCGCCGGCTTTACTTCCCCTCCGAAGGAAGGCATACTGAAGGATTTTTAACGCTTTTAAGAAATCCGACGACTTCGGCCGGGTTTGAACCCGCTATATTGGGCACAGCAGTTCAGCATGCTACAAAATACACCACCGAAGCCGCTTTAAATGAAATTCACATGATGTTATAAAAATTTAAAAAATAATAAATATATACTAGATATTTAATATCCAATGAGTTGTTTCAGCTAATATGTCGTCTTGTCCACAATATGTTGTTATTATTACGGTACCAAGAGGTTGCTCAGCTCTTGACCATTTGGCGAGATTTCCTTCGTCCCCGCGGTAGGTCGCGAAGAAATGTATGCGATGTTACGCGATCGTCACCGAATTCTGTCTTCGCAGTCAAATACGGAGAAATATCGAGATGTTACACAATCGGCGCTGGTCTCAGTTGTTTGGTGAGCTTCCCGTAGTTTTCACGATAGAACACGGAGAAAAATCGCGATTTAGATCATCAGCGTCACTTTTAGTCATTCGACGAGATTTCCATTGTCCTTGAGTTCGGGCACAAGAAAATATAGCATTATTACGCAATCGGCGCCACTTGCTGTCCGTTTGACAAGAATACAGTTGTCCTCGTCATTGAATGCGGAGAAATATCGCGATGTATCGCAATCGCTGCCGCTCTCGGCCGTTTCACGTTGTCCTCGAGATATTATGCAATCCTCGCCGCACCCGGCCGTTCAACGATTGTCTGCCTGTCTATCTGTCCTGATAGAATGGCGGAGGCAAGCTCAAGGTTGGGCATGGTTAAAATTCACGCGTAGTTATGAACATGTTGTTCGGTCGGCGCCGTGATTCCCTTGGTCCCTATGCTGTAGTTGGGAGTTCATGAGTTCAGGGTGGATCACGAGGAGGATTTAGTATTTCGATGCTACGTAAGCTGCCATTTTTAAGTGGGTTGATGCACTTCTCGCTCCCTGCACGCTTTTAAGTAAACGGTCATGGGAAAAGTGGCAAGTAGGTTTCGTGATGGGTGCCCCGTGATGGGTGCCCAATCACCTTTGACAAGATTCCCGCAGTCCTCGTGGTCACAAGTTCACGATAGGGGACGGGTTTTATGATTTTACGCAACTGACGTCGATCTCGGTCCGTTTGACGAGATTCCCGCAGGCAAGTCGTGCGGTCAGCCGGCCGTCTTGTGGATGCGATTTTGGAGGATGAACGTTCGAAGTAGTTACGGTATCGAATATTACGAATTGTTCTGAGAGGATTGCACGAATAATACGACAAGAGGGCAAGTTTTATTTCGATTGAGAACCACGAATTATCAACAAGTTATCGAAATAATCGGTTAGAATTATATATCCGATGGAACGAAAGTTCGAAGGAAAAATAGACTTATAACGGAATTTCGAATTAACCATACTGAATGTCGCAAATTTACTTGACATATTTTTTAAATAAGTTATATGTATTTCGAAGATTTTTCGCATTTTTTTCGAAACTGTAACATTTCGCAAGATTGCGACAATAAATTGTTTCGCGTTATTTCTGGACTTCAATTTGACATAGTTTCCTAATAACAGAAATGAGAGATTTCTTTTTAGTTTCGGAAGTATTCGTGAATAAACGTCTCGCGAAAAGTCAGGTTTCCTAATACAGTAACACAGAAAAATATTTCACACGAAACTTAAGACTTCTTGATGACGAAAATATACGTTGAACCGATGTATACCGCTCAAGGTATCCTCGGTATGTATTTCCTTGAGGTCGGGCACGGAGACATATAGCTTAGTACTATGCAATAGGCACGGCGTCGCTTGCGTGAAACTCGCAATTTCTGAGCCTAGCGGCGCGAGTTTAAATGATTCAACCCGCCTTCAGAAAATTTTCGTTACCCGTTTGTAAAATTCGTTACTTTTTCGTTACTTTCGTTACCCATTTGAAAAAAATTTGTTACTTTTTCGTTACTTTCGTTACCGGTAGACACCCTGTTTCAGCAACCAAAGTGGTGTCAACTGCATACCTCAAGTTGTTTATATTCAATCCACCAATCTTAAAACCATGAGGTGACTCATCCAATTCAGATTTCCTCATGATGTACTCAGCATACAGATTGAATAAGGCAAAAGTATACAGCCTTGTCGCACACCTTTACTAATAGGGAACCACTCTGTTTCACCATGCTCAGTTTTAACATTGACTTCTTGTCCCAAATATAGGTAGCGCATTAGGACAATGAGATGTTCAGGTATGCCCATCTGTCTAAGTACATTCCACATCTTCACATGATTCACACTATCCCAGGCCTTCCTGTAATCTATAAAGCACATGTACAGCTCCTTCTGGTGTTCCTTTGCTGTTTCCATCATCCAACGTACATGACTAATAATGTCTCTGGTTCCTCTACCTTTCCTAAAATGAGCTTGAGTAGCGGACATTTCATGCTCCATGTAAGGTTCTAATCTTCGTTGTATGATTTTCAACATCACCTTGCTGGCATGTGGTATCAGAGCAATTGTGCGATCGTTGGAGCAGTCCAACAGGTCTCCCTTTTTGGGTATAGGAATAAAGATGGATCTGAGGGCCAAGAGAATGTTTTCCAAATCTGTTGACATATTGCAGTTAAAACTTTAACAGATGTTTCTTCTGTTGCTTGCCATATTTCGGCTGGAATCCCATCGGTTCCCGAGGCCTTGTTGTGTGCCAATGACTATTCTGACTTCATCTTTTAACACAGGTGGTTCTAGATCAAAATCTGCCTCTTGTAATGAGTCGTCACTTCTTATCTCTAGACCATACAAGTCCTCCGTATAATCTTTCCATCTCTGTTTAATACCTTCACCATAATTAATCGCATTACCAATAACATCCTTGACCATTCCAATTCTTGGCTGAAACTTCTTTCTTAAGGTGGAAATATGTTGAAAGACCTTTCTCATGTTACCTTTTTTATTTTCTTCTTCCAAATCAGTACAGATCTTGTCATAGTACTGCTGCTTATCTTTGCGAACATTTCTCTGAAAATCTCTATTCAAAAGAGTCATGAGTTCCCTATTCTTCTGGATTTGAGCTTCCTTCCTTCTCTATTTTAATAGTTTCTGATGTCATCCAATGTGACGTTCTTTTTTCTCAACCCTGAACAATTTGTTCTTACATTCATCATTAACAATGTCTTTAACTTCGCACCAAATTTCCTCAGGTTCTCGATCAAGGAGATTTAGGATCTCAAAACGATTCTTAACTGATGTTTTAAATAGTGTGGGAATGTTTGCAAAGTCATACCGTATTTCCTCGCATAATCGTCGCACTTTTTTTGCCAAAATTTCGCGGAAAAAGCAGGGTGCGACGATTATGCGAAGAATATTTAATTTCAAAGAATATACTGTATCATTATTTGCTGCACGGGCCAGTCATTCGCGTAGCGTGAGTCTGGCGTGAGTCATAGCCCGCAGTCAGAGACAGGGTTCTTTCTTCTAACAAGGTCACGACTGGTTAACGCTCGCGGAATGTGCTGACGAAGCTGGCCATTCGCGTCGTGGTTCATAGCCCACAGGCAGAAATACAATATTACTTTCTCCTGACAAGATCATGCCAGATTAGGCATATAAACTCGCGGAATGTGCGCTGGCCGTTCGCGTCACAGTTCATAGCCCGCAGGCATAAAGACGAGAGTACTTTCTGCTGACATGATCACGCCAGATTAGGCCTATAAGCTCGCGGAATGTGCGCTGACCATTCGCGTCGCGGTTCATAGCCCGCAGGCATAAATACGATATTACTTTCTCCTGACAAGATCACGCCAGATTAGGCCTATACGCTCGCGGAATGTGCACTGGCCGCTCGCGTCAGAGTTCATAGGCCGCAGGTCTAAAGATGAGATTACTTTTTGCTGACATGATCACGCCAGATTAGGCCTATACTCTCGCGAAATGTGCGCTGACCATACGCGTCGCGGTTCATAGCCCGCAGGCATAAATACGATATTACTTTCTCCTGACAAGATCACGCCAGATTAGGCCTATACGCTCGCGGAATGTGCGTTGGCCGTTCGCGTCGCGGTTCATAGCCGGCAGGCTTAAAGATGAGGTTACTTTCTCCTGACAAGACCACGCCAGATTAGGCCTATACGTTCGCGGAATGTGCGCTGGGCGCTCGCGTCACAGTTCATAGGCCGCAGGTCTAAAGATGAGATTACTTTTTGCTGACATGATCACGCCAGATTAGGCCTATAAGCTCGCGGAATGTGCGTTGGCCGTTCGCGTCGCGGTTCATTGCCGGCAGGCTTAAAGATGAGGTTACTTTCTCCTGACAAGACCACGCCAGATTAGGCCTATACGCTCGCGGAATGTGTGCTGGCCGTTCGCGTCGCGGTTCATAGCCGGCAGGCATAAAGACAAGATTACTTTCTCCTGACAAGATCACGCCAGATTATACGCTCGCGGAATGTGCTTAGTGACGAAGCTTGCCGCTCGCGTCACAGTTCATTGCCCGCAAGCATAAAGACGAGATATTTTTCGTCTGACAAAGTCGCGCCAGGTTATAAAATCGCGGCAGCGTGTGCAACTGACTGGCGCACAAATACGAACATGCTATGCGACGATTATGCGATTAAATTTTATAAATCTATTTTAGTGTTTGAAAAGTGGGGTGTGACGATTACGCGGTGGCGACGATTATGCGAGGAAATACGGTATCTTGGGTATTGGACTACCTTAATATTCCTTCTAAGTTTGACTTGTAATTTACATGTCAGTAGTTCATAATCTGATCCACAGTCTGCACCAGGCCAAGTTTTTGCTGCTATAATGGAACTTCGCCACCTTCTAGACCCAATTATGTAATCAATCTGATTCTTGTCTTTCCTATCAGGTGATGTCCAGGTATACAGCCGACGTTTTGGTTGCTTGAAACATGTGTTGGTAATGAAAAGATTATTAGTAGATTCACAAAAACTGATAAGCCACTGACCAGCCTCGTTTCGATCGCCTAAGCCATAAAGACCCACAACATTTCCCTCTTTGCCTTTCCCAACTTTAGCATTCCAATCGCCAATCAGAAGTAACACATCTTGTCTGCAGGTCTTATCCATAGCTGCTTGAACCTGAGCATAGAATACATCAACATCATCAGCATCAGTTGTTGGGGCATATACTAGTATTATGATCATATTAAAAGGTTGCCCTTTTAACCTTATGGACATTACTCGATCACTAATGATGTCGTAGCCCAAAACAGTTCTAGCAGTTCGCTGGTTTATTACAAAAGCCACACCTTTCTCTCTACTTTCCTCATGTCCTGAGTAATATGTGTTCTCCTGATTTGAACTGACCAAAACCACTCCATCATAGTTCAGTAATTCCTAAGATATCAATATTCAAGCGGGTCATCTCATTTTTTACCATTTCTAATTTACCTTGATCCATACTCCGCACATTCGATGTGCCCACCATTAACCTATCCTTGCAACTGCGGATTCTCATTTCTTGAGTGGCAGCATCAGCAGCATTTGCCGCATCATTAGCATCACCAGTATTCTGAAAGATCCGAAGCTCTTCCCCAGTAGCATATTGAGTGCCTTCCAACCTGAGGGTCTCATCTTCCGGCACTATACCATCATAATTTCCGTCAATCATATTCCATGCAGTTTTCTTGGTAAAATTATACTACGAAAGTGGTTTTCCATTGCCTTCTCTTGCACGCAGTGGAGTCTTTGCCATTGTCATAAAATGATCACCTGCCGCAGACATGTGGAGTCTTTGCCATTGTCATAAAATGATCACCTGCCGCAGACATTCTCCTAACTGCTGCTACCCAGTATAGGAGCCGCAGCCGCCCCTTACCTGGGGTACAGACGCTGCTTTATGGATTTTGGGGGCATTTCCTCCACCCAGGGGACCATCACCCCACCTAATGGGACTCATCCACCCGAAGCTGTTGGTCCTCTTAGGGAGCCGAGTTATGCCACTCAGCATTCGGCATATAGTCTTTTACAATACCTCAATACAGTACATGTATGCCATTCAAAATGTTGATGATTTATGTGGCAACTATAAAAATCATTTCATTATCTCAACAATTTTTAACCTTTAGCCGAGGAAGTCTGACAATAGAACTATTTTGCCAAATCCTATGGTAGGTCACATCCAACACTGGTATGTTCTTTCTATAACTATCTTGTGTTACAACTGATAAATAGCAGACACTAAACTTCTCCCACTTACTGGCAACACTGAGCTCTGGTAATGCTGCAGTCTCTTTAGGAACAAGCCTTGTGGAGAGGTATTGCAGTAACTTTCCTTGTACTGTTTCCGTCTTTTCAAGACAATTTATTATTATTTTATTTTAAACTTGGGACATGTTTCAAACAGTCACTCCGTTCTTCCTCAGCCAATATACAATCAAATAAAACATGGATAAAACACTTAATAAATACACATAGTCTATTAGACTTAAATATAAAATTGAAACTAACTTAATTATTAACATTGTTAAAATTGTCTTGCTTAATATTAAATTATAAACTTAAAAACATTTGTAACTTGGTCGCTGCTCTCCCCATAGTCTTGTCTTCCCATCAATTATTAATTTTTCGAAGTTATCTCCATCTCTTCTTGGTATATTCTATGGAATATACATCTTGTTAGAGTTAGCAGTCACTGCTCTTTGCTTTTCTTTCTTTTCATTCACGTTCTTTTATTTCCATTCTTGTAGACACCAACAGGGACCTTCCATGTATTTCCGTTTCTTTGTACATATGCTTATCCCTTTGAAAGTTTGTTTCAGATGTGCAATTCCCTTGAATGATTTCCCTATAGCTCTCCACGCGGTAGCCTGTTTAAGCATTGGACCCAGTAGTTCCAAGAACTGATTCATTTCATGCAAGCAGATGGCATAGCCGTCAAACTCTACAATCTCCATGAAGACTTCAACTTCTTTTATTTAATGCTTCATCATCATCATCATCATTTCCCGTTTCCAGCTTAATGCTTATCTTGAACAATTTGGTTTTCTTATGTTACCTACTATGTATCTGTTCCTTTGTTTCTCCATCCCTTCCCCTCACCACTTAGGCTATCCCAAGTGTTTGAATATCTCGTTCATTCCTACTACGGGGCTATAGAGTTGACAGTCCAGTTCTCTTCTCAGGAGAAGCTAACTTTTCAACTATGTGTTGAACTTTTAAATAGACGCCATGTCTTAAAGTTTGTGTATAACGGCTGGCCGGAAACATCAACTACGCTGCAATGAGAAGATAAGTAACCATCTAAAGTGTTTTTAAACCACATTTTAAGGGTTTTAAAACTAGTCTAAAGGCTTTTAATGAATACTTTCCTTCGTGGGATTTTCTACTCGCCCTATTCAACTATAATTACAACTCTAGAAACTTCCATTTGCAATAGACTCAAAACAGTGAACAACTATACTCTACAACATCAAATTACTGTTAACTTTCAACTCAAATTGAACTATAAACTGCAATAGTGACATTTCACTCATGTTCAACCAAACTGTCATTGCTACGAAAGGTGATCGTGTGGTTATCTTCTGCGCCGCGCTCCGTTCGAAACAGTAAAATCGGCCAGACTAATTCCCCATTTCCTATATCCCCAATTTTCCTATTACTAACAATTTAGTGTAATTTAAATATTTTTCTTGTGATCTACTATGAGGCTTTGCCTATAAATAGGCTCCCTCCCATTTTTTCATGTATTACAACTCGTAATTACTGTATAAATACTCTATGTGGTTATGAATCCACATATTAATCCGCTCTTTCATTTTCCTGCTGCGTTCAGGAATTTTGAATTCGTTATTTCCCAATTGCTAAAACGTTTGTATCTTTTCTTATGTAATCAAGGCTTTACTAATGTGACCTCTCCAATTTGTATTTAACACATCGTAATTGCTGCTTCAATAATCTAAGTGGTTATAAATCCACCTTTTAATCTTTTTTTCTTCTCCTGCTGTGCCCAGGAATTTAAAATCATGTGTTTAAAGCTCTTTTCGCTTTACTACAAAGGCATTCTAATAAAGAATTGGTACTCTACTTAACCAATCTAACAAAATATCTATACATTTTGTTAAGTTTCTTGTTAATCTAGTTACGTTTTATACTGACCACTCGAGTCAAAAAGTTCTTTCTTTAAACAAAGAAATAGGTCTAAGACCTGAATTCTTGTTCTTTAAATGCTTCACTTAATTGAATAAATCTTGTTATTATTGGTTTCTCTACTTCTATTGCTCGAAGAGCTGTTAGGTATAGCCTTCCCTTCTCCATTTTTTCTCGAATTGCCTTCTGTATTCAAAGAAATAATCATGAGTACTGAATGCTAAGTTTAATACAAATTCAATCATTTGCTGCATTTATAGCAAAACCTCTGCTAACATTGCTCATATAGCTTACTTTAGCTATTTCTTGTAAATCATTAAAGGCAAGTATAGCTTGCTCAGCCAGCTTCCTACTTGAAGCGATTCCTGCTTCGTCCTACGATTTACTACTTTGATTTGTGGTTTTGTCTAAGTTAGGTTTGGGTTTCTTACCCCGTTCTAAACTTTTAGTCGGCCCTCTGCTGGATAAAAGTTTAGCCTACTTTAAACAAAACAATTGTTTCCTTCTAGTAATTTCTACTAATAACAATAATCTTACTAAAAGCTCTGAAAGCACCTTATCTCTGTACACTCTGGGGGCATTTGGTTTCTCGCTTAGGGATCCATCCTTGGTGGGAAATAAAATTATTCCTGTCAATTTCAATACCCTGAGTATATTAGAATACTCACTAAAACATTTCCTTTTAGAAAGGAAAAGACATAATTCAACTTTCCCTTGTTTGTATTTCCTCGCCAGCGAACTGTGTACCTATATAATACACTATTTTTGTTTGAGAGGGACGGTACACTTGGCGCCTGCCTGCCGGCAAACTCAGCTAGTGTTGCTCGCACCATTATACTTGCTTATAAGTACTTTGTTATACACACTCTTGGTCGCTCTATACGTAAGCAAGACTGTGTTTTCTTTACCAGTTTCATTTTTCAAGTTTTTGTCAGTTTTTTGAAAATTAATCAATCTTTAAAAAATGCCCTATTAATAACTTTCAAGGCTAGTATTTGCTTTCTCGCCTTGCACTCACGAGCCTTAATCAAAATCCTATTATTTTTTCATTATCTAAACTATATTTTTTCTTTCTTTCTTTGGATTCATTCCTTTCTGCCCAGAGTTCGTTTCTATTCCCAAGCCCTTTCCTTTTTCATATCATCTTCCCTCCAGTAGTGTTTAAGCCTAGGCTTGACCTACCACTTCTCACAGTATGTCCTGAGAACGGAAGGACTATTTGATTGATAATAGAAGAAAGGCCCCAAGAGATGTGAAGTTCTTTAATAATGGACTTACTAGTTCTCTTATCAAGCCATTTCATGCACAACACACTGCACCACACCAAAGCTCGAATGCATCAATACACTGCTTGTCTCTGACCTTGAGGGTCCAGGTTTAGCAATCATATGAAAAGATGGAAAATACAAGTGTTTCAACAAGGCGGATATTTGTAATGTTCAGTTATCGCTCTGTTTTGCCAGATCTTAGTGAGCTTAGGGGCCGATAACCTAGATGTTAGGCCCCTTAAAACAACAATTATCATCATCATCATCTTAGTGAGCTTCTTCATAGCCACTCGTCCTAATGTGATCCACAACCTCCAATAACCTTCCTCGACTTGTGAGTTGGACCTGTGCTTCTCAATTAACTATCACTAGTTTGGACTTGCTGGGATTAATGTCTGATCCATACGATAGACTAACATCCTTTTACTTTCGTCAGTAGGTCAGCAAGCTCATCTTTACTGCTGGCTACAAGCACAGTGTCATCAGCAAATTGGAGGTTATTAATCGTTCGTCCACTAATTAAGATGCCTTTAGTCCAATCATCAAGACCTTTTCTAATGACATATTCAGCATAGATGTTGTACAGTAGAGGAGATATGACACAACCCTGTCTAACACCTTTTGACACATTGAAGAAATCAGAAGTCATGAACTCATGACTTGTCATGACAGCAACAATGTGATTGCTGTATAGACCTGTGATTAGTGCTATCAGGTGTGGTGGGACACCAAAATCTTTAAGCACTTGTCACAACTTTTCTCAGACAACACAGTCAAAGGCTTTTCTATAGTCATAGAAGCTGATGAAAATAGGGAAACCAAACTCTCATGATTTCTCAAGTATTTATCTTATGTTGAGGATGTGTTCTCCAGTTACTTTTCCTTCAACAAAACCTGCTTGTTCTACGGATGTGAGGCAGTATGTACGGCTTCAAACGTTGGCTCAAGATGAACAAGATTTTACCTGAGTGGGGTATGAATACAATAAGAGCAGTTCCTGATTGACCCATTCTTGTGCAAGGGGATTATTATTATTATTATTTGTCTTTCGAGTCGAAATTTGATGTTTTTCAGTCGGTCAACACGATTGTACCCAATTGTGATGGGTTATTCCCTAATCCTGAAAAAAAATTACATGAGATTAATAAATACACTTGGACGACCAATTTTGATCGTCAAGCGATCATCATCAGATCCATTACACTTAGGCTATTAAATTTATGTCTAAAAGTATGGGTGAAAGTATTTACAATATGTACACTAATTTAGTTGCAGTATTAGTTAAAATATTGCATCTAGTCAATATTTGTCAGTTATGATCTATGTGATGTTTTGTTAAGATACTGAAAGTGGTGATTGACCTCCAAATTTGATGCTTAGTGTGAATATGTGATTGTTGTTAAATGGTCAGGATTGTATTATACAGACTACTTATCTGGTTGAGTCGTACGCGGTCCGGATGAGAGCAGTTAACTTAGATACTGTCTGCTCTCAACTCATCCGGACAGTGTACGACTCAATCAGATTAGGCGATTTTTTCACAAACAGGAACAGCAACATGGGGGCGGACATTGTCATGAAGAAGTTCGACATCGTCAGCATTAATGTTGTGTCATTTGTCACGAAAGGCACGATGCAACTTAACCAAAGTTTTAATGTAGGCTGCAGCATTCACAGTGGTCCCGTGTTCAGCAAAGTTCACCAAACACACCTCACGTATCCCAGAACACTGTCACAAGCACTTTCCTAGCAAATTGAGTCACTTTGAATATTTTTCGTACCGGGGAAGCACCATGTTTCCACTCCATAGAAGCCTGCTTGGTTTCAGGCGTGTAGTGGTACGACCGCGACTTATCACCAGTGACAAATTCAGAAAGTCAAGCCGTTCTGCGGCGTAATGCGTTAAGTGATCCAAGCCTGTCACCATTCGCTGGTTCTTGTAGTTGTCTGTCAGGTTCTTAGGCTCCCAGCGAGTACTAACTTTACGGAATTTCAACATGTGATGAACAATGTTGTACACCGCACCATAGAAAATGTTGAACGTCTGCGATAAGGTTCGCAGGTGCACATGCCGAGCTTTCACAATTGCTACCTCAATGGGTCGGACATTCTGTGGGATTGCAGGTGTTAAGGTCGCCCAGAAAATGGCGAATCACTAAGGTTCACACGGCCCTCTTGGAAGAATGCACACCACCTGGAGGCATTGCTATGGTCCATACAGTTGTCCCCGTACACGCCACGCATGCCCCTGTGAATTTCACTCAGTTTATGCCCTTTGGCCCACAAATATTGAACTACACTTCGCTGCTCTTCACAAGTTGACGACAGTAACATGTGCACCATGTTTGTTTCGTCGTTCAGGCTTCTCTCGCTAGAGCTGTACATGAAAACAAAACACCCTCGTAGCACAAACTTCAAACTATATCGTCATTAAATTTCAACACTCCAGCTGCAATACCAGAGGAGAAATAAATGATTGTGCGTAAATTTCTGATCTGCCCTTGTACCATTGAGTGGTACATAGGATGGTACAACAGGTGTATGAGTGAAAAGCTATTATGTGAAAGTATTAGATAATTGTGAGAACATGTTGGCACACCGATAATTATTTCAGAAATCCTTCCGACTGAATTGAAAATTTAGAAGGAAGTAAAGATATGTAAATTAAACATACTTGAGTGCTTGTGCGAGTTCTTGAGCAGCAGTCTTCCTACGCTCAGCATTACTGTGCATGAGGGAATACAGGTCCACTCCTTGGCAAAATGAGCTGCCTGTGGATGTCACCAACACAGCACGACACATGTCATCCTTACGCAGCTGCTGCAGGGCATCTCTCAACTCCCGCAGGACCTGCAACAAAAACCAGAATTTGAGTTGTTCTATTAGCACTTCAAACTGTACTAACACCACCCGACTTTGAAACAGTTAACCCTTCTCAAGTCACATGAGTAATTGCTGAAGACGATAATTTTCCCCTAAAAAAAAGCATTTCTTTTTGAAAGCCTTAAAAGTTCCACAATTTAAAAAAAAAAAAAGGCAAAAATACTGTGATGTGACCTGGTAGGTGTGTGTTCATTAAGATGGGGCACGATCTGTCGTTCAAAAAAATTATAAGATTGGGATCGAACCACTGCACTAGTGGCACTCAAGAGACACCTTGTGTCGCCAGTCTTTAACCGTCTCTGCCAATACCCCAACATTAGAATTGCTCGCTAGAAGTGTAGTAAAGTCGTGTAGGCCAATGCATTCCCAAGCGTCATTCTTTTATCCGCATAATCTCACCGCCCAGTCCCACCCAACTACCAATGAAGGTTCAATATTGGCTTCCTTTCTCACCACAACAAATGTCTCATTATTTGAAGTAATTTTAAGGTACTGAGGCAGTATAACTATTGTCTTGGAGAGAGAAACCTAGGAGCATACCCTTAACTCTCATAAAGCAGAAACACTTGTATAAAGCTTAGGATTAATTGCATGCGCTTTCTTTGGCGACCGCTAGGATTGAGTTGGCCGTCGCAAATATACTTAACTATGTCTCTACCGCCTCAACAGTTAATATCTGTGTTAAGAGTGTTAAATCGTGGTTTATGTTGTTGATTTAGCTTTCTATCATTACAGAACATGTGACATAACCTACTAATTCAATCGTATTTTCTCCATGAATTAGCAACAATTCAAATACTATTCACAGGAATACCTAGGTACATCATCATGAGTGAATTATATGTGAGGTGATGATACTTGGTATATGTGCATAATATTGTGTGTCCATTAAAATGGGGTAAGATATGTTGTTCATAAAAAGAAATGTATAAGGTTGGGATTGAACCACTACACTAAGCGGCACTCGGCAACCTGTGCCACCGGCCTTCAAACTGCCTCCACTACAAAGCAAACATACTAGCTACTCTCTAGAAGTGTAGTGCATTTAAGTGTAGTACTTAACTACGGCTCTTCTGCCTCAACAGTCAAAATCTGTGTCGGGTTTTAAATCATGGTTTACAGTGTCCATTTAACTTTCTACCACAATCTACTAATTTGTTCGTATTTTCTCCATGAATCAGTAAAATTCAATGTACTCTTAACAGGAATACCAGCCAAATATAACCTACAAATTTTGCTGAACACCACCAATTGCAGTGGTATGGTTTCTTTACATGCCATGCTTTACTTCCCCACCGAAGGAAGGCATACAGAAGGATTTTAACGCTCTAAAAATCCGACGACTTCGGCCGGATTTCAACCCGCCATCTTGGACATAGCAGTTCAGCATGTTACCGACTACGCCACCGAAGCTGCTACCAACATACATTTTACATAAAGTGTTGAGGCAGTCTTTGCTCAAGTTAGGGACACCTTGGCCATCAATCCTCAGTGGTAAAACTCGTAAGCAGTATTATGGTAGTTACGTTAACTTCGCTTTTCTAGATTGAGTTTTAAACCTCCATATAAAAATCCATAATTACAGAAATATTAATACTTACTCAAGGTTTTTTCCAGGGTAGCTATAGATGAACATGCATCTTTCTTCTTATGCATTTTTATATTTGGCCTTCTGCTGACTTGGTTATATTTTCAAAATGAATGTTCCGAGAAGGATTTTCAGGAGCTGATTGATAAAATAGTATGTATTAACTTATAAATCCTTTATTTTTGAAAAGTGCCTATTTCTTGCATGTATAGGCCTACATACATGGAGGCAGAATTGAGACAAACTGTTGAAGCCTAATGGCACCTCCCCTTTGAGATGCAAGTAGAAGGTTGTTCCAATGCTTAGGCCAAAAACCACTCCATCTAGTCTTCAGTTTTACAGGCATAAAACTGCAATGACAACTCAAGACTTTGTCTTGGAATGGTAGACTACAGTTGCTGTTGATTGATTTAGGAGGTTGGTTTTGCTAACTAGCAGCCGTGCAAGACGCAGCTCCTGAACCAAGCTCCGACCACGATCAGCGAATACTCCGAGAATTGATTATAATTGATGGTCCGTCTTCCGCCGAGGCTCTGACTCATCGATACCATCTAACCCTACCCAGCCATTAGCCAATTCCCTTCCCGTCCAGCATTATTCAAGCAACAATACCCTTTCCAAACCGTTACCCATTGTCGCCAACAACCAAGCTTATAACCCACCCTCAGACCAGTCCAAGTCAAGCAATCCTATCTTCCAGAGTTGCCGCCAAGCTAAACTCATCCCTTCTCTCCCCCAGCAGCCAATAATTAATTAATAACTATTAATTAATTATTAAATTTAACTTAAATCAGCGAGTTCAGTGTCGCGGCCCATCCGCTCAATAACTGGTAACCCTGAACGACATAATTCTTGGGCGAAGCCAAAATCTACGCACCCCAAAGGTCTGCCAAGCATTTGACCTATTCATCTCACTTTACACTCACTATACAGACATGTACCCATCTCACAAACATAACCCTGAAGAGTATGACCCACAAGATCCAGGTTGGGATACCTTCAGGGACACACCACGCACTTCCACACGCGCTAAGAAGGCTTACCCTTACGCTCAAGTCCCTGTACCAGCTTTCGATTTCACAGATTACCTCATGTACTCACACCCAAATCGATCCGCACCGTGGGCCACAATCATCATAATTAGGCTATCACGGGATCTCCCCGCTACCCGGGTGGCTGTCATTGAGGTACTGGAACCTTTGTGGCAGTCCATTTCGGCGATCGAGGAGCCTTCAAATGGGTTCTTCATCATCACCCCTACCAACAACAGATGCTTGGGGAGTATCAAGAGGGCCCTCTTGAGTCACCCTGGTATTCCTCAGCACTTACACATCTCCCCAGCACCTACAGAGGAAAATGACAAGCACACTCAAACAGAACCTACCCCAGAGTCCATAAACTCATCTCCACAAACCATTCCAGTTCCTCCTCCAATGCCGCCAACTCTCAAATACACAAAAGGCACTCTAACAGCTTCATCAAACACCCTAATTCTGCCTCCCATGCCTTCAACCCTCAAATACAACAAACCAACTCAAACAACAGCTCAGTCAGATCTCCCCTCATCTTCCTCTACCACGCAGGCCACTGATGCACCGCCAGCTGGCCATACTCCAACCAAATCTCCCGCCCACAAGTTACACTCTTCCACAGCACAAGCGTCACGCAAAAAGACTCTAAACAAATCAAAAACACCGACTCAGGCGTCACGACGCCACCCCACGATCATCCAACACAATACACTAGTCATTCAATGCTTTCGATGCCAACGCTTGAACCATGACGCCGCTAATTGCAGACATGCTACCCGCTGCAACCGATGTGGAGAAAATCATCGACACACGGACTGCACGGTAGATAAAGACAGCCCCACGTGTGTAAACTGTGGGGGCAATCACGCGGCGTCCTACTTAGGGTGCAAGTACATAAAAGACGCCATCAAAAACAGGCAAAAAGCATACACCAGGCATCGAACCCGTCCAAACATTCCATCATTACTCTCACTCCAAACAGCCCCTCCTACAGCCCAGCCCGCCACTGCACTCTCACAGCTACTACAAGTACTATCACAACTCTCAGCCATTCCACTAACATAAACAAGATCGAACACAGGACTGCCTGGGCAAACCGCACTCGAACTCAGGACTCGCTGCCCATGGCGTGCCCACCTGGGGACTAGGCACCAGCCTGGACACCTGGGATGGTGCGCTGTGTGTTAGCGGGCCTCTTACAGCACACAGACACCTTAATCCACCAGTTCCACAACACAAAAATTAAATCATTTATCTCAAACAATCTAAATTTCTTTTCTAACTCCATAGAAGCACAACTTACAAATTCATTAAAGAAATCAGCTTCAAATCTCCATAATTAAGACAACCAATCACAGGCCTTCGTTGGCCTCAGTTGGAACGTCCGACTAACTTTTTCACCTAAATTACAATATTTTTAAACCAAAACTACTCTACAGCACAGATACACTTCCCAATTACACAAAATAAATCAAAAATCACAATTTCGCTACCCGGAAATACACTAAACAGGCAAAACACTAGTGACCAATCACAGCCCAGCAAAATTGCCCGCTCAGGCAGCATATTCAAATACAGCCATTCACAGAGCATCAGCTAGCTCACAACACATTACAACTCATTACAAGTCATTCTCATCCAATTTTACCCCAAATCATCAGCGAGGCTTATTAAAATCAATTTATTATTTTAACAGAATAACTAAAGGTCTATCAACTTTCATTCTAACCAAACCAACCCACAACTTTTCAACTTAAAATTTATTATTATTATTATTACTACACTGAAGCTATTGCAACACCGGCCATGGCGCACGACACATTTCAAAGCCGGAACATCAGGCTAACAGAGCTAGACTGCTATGAGAACTGTTTATCCCACGAAACCCAGAAGTAAATAAATCTTTTCACTTTTACTACAACTTATTTCATAATAGCAATTTAAACCATTATCAATTTATACACGCAGCCGCTGAAGCGACTGGTGGCTGACAAATCGCTTGCAGCGGTTAAATTTTATCATTATATTAAAGAACCATACTATATTTATAAATTAAATCAAAATTCACCTCCCTTCAAATAAAATACACCAGGCAGAGTAGCGCATAGTCGCAACGGTACCTTGTATCCTAGCCCCGCTCGCAGCCAGCGGCTTCAAAACAGATTAGCAGCGTTGATTTAGGGGCTTTGCGAACTAGTGGTCATGTAGACCAATGTACTTGGATGTGTGTGGAATTCGTGTGATAACCTGTCTTATTGTGTGTATTTGTAATTCAGATGAAGATTGGGAAGGACACGGCCATGGCCCAGCATTTGCCTGGAGCAGAAGAGAGGAAACAGCGTTTTCCCCCCAATGCGACAGGATGTAAAACAGTGATTGCGTCAGCCGGGTTTGGCTGATTTTGCGACCCGGAAACTTCCAGGCCAGATATAGATCGGGCCAAGTATAACTTTGCATTGTGATGAGAGCCTTTGTGTGTGTTGCAAGGTCAGTGATGTAGGTTGTGGGTTCGCGCCAAGCAACTCTACGGAGTTAGCTGGGTTCGCGAGTGTCTACGGATTTAGTTGGGTCCGAGAGTATGTTTTAGCATTGTAACTCGCTGTGGCGAGAAACGAGACACATGATATTCTGAGTGGTTGAGGGTTGTGGTTAGAAGTGCACGCTTCACTTGAATTATATCTTTCAGCTTGTCGACGTAGGCCTCGACGCTAAGTACAGGGCGCCCAAGAATGTTCTCCGCAGTGGGTACATGCAGCTGTGAGTGGTTGAGTCATGAGTTTAGTTGGCTGCACTGAGTCCTTCAATGCGGGACTCTCCCGTGTGGGCTGTCAGTGTGAATTGCGATAAGTGAGCGAGCCGGCATGTCTTCAGTGTGTATTACAGTAAGCGAGCGTTCAGTGGAAGAGTGCAACAGTATACATGTGGTAATGTTTACTACTGAAGAGAGAGTTTTTTTTTTTGGTGGAATACGTTTTTTGTGAAGGCGATCAGTTTACAGAAAATGTCATTTCAGGCGCGGTTTCCTAATTCAAAGCGTCCAAACCGTGATACCGTTCGGGATTTGGTAAGTAAATTTCGTGTGACTGGCTCAGTTCACGATGTACCAGGAAAAAGCAGGCCTACGCTTTTAACAGACGAAAAACTTGATGAAATCTCCGATATAATGCTGCATAGTCCAAGTAAATCAACACGAAAATTAGCTCAACAAACTGGAATCTCTAAGTCGACAGCACAAAAAGCTTAAGAGACAAGCTTAAGTTGTTACCTTATAAAGTTACCGTGGTTCATGAATTAAAACAAACTGATTACGGAAAAAGAGTGATGTGCTGTGAATGGTTCCAGCATCTGTTATGAATGGCTGTGGTGAGTACAGAGTTTACTGTTTATTTGTTATGATGCAAGCGGCAGCCGTGCTACCAACGTAACTGCTGTAGCTAGCTCTCGCAGACGCATGTAGGCCCTGCGGAGAACATTCCCGGACTCGCTGTGTATTCTTCATCACCGTTACGGTTAGTTATTATTGTTTTAAGGGGAGGAACTAAGAGGTCATCTGCCCCTCTTAACACAGATTAAAGTATACAAATTTGGAATGGAATTTAAAATTTAGAGGTGGACACCTAAATTTGAAAAGAACGAAAATTAATAAAACAAAAAATCAAATAAAACTAATGTAATTATAATACAAAGAGAAATTACGGTAAAAGAAAAATTCAGCATTCAAAAACGAAGAAGTCGTTGAGTCAATGTACACTGGAAAATTTAGATTGCTGGCCCTAACCCAATCCCACTTATAAAGAGGATGACGAGATCAGCAGCCATTGCGTTATCGGCTAATATAAGTTGGAGTGTCATCTGCAAACGAAGGTTTCTTCGTAAGTCAGCAAGATACACGCACTCCGTTAACGAAGGTTTCTTCGTTAGTCAGCAAGATCCACACACTCTGTTAAAATGAGGGCCACAGTGGAAACGTCTCCACAGGTACAAAGTGGGGGGAGGGTCTTCCCTAAGTATGAGTGGGTGGATCTTGTATGACCTATCCTTAGAATACACAAAATGACGGACTCTCTCCATGAACGGAAAGAGCTCCGCCACTCACGAGTAGTTCCCTTAATCTCTCTCAGTTTACTGGGAATTGGGTCAGCTAGCCACTGACTCTCCCAAAATGCCAGTACTTGTCGGCATAACTGAGAGCAAATATCTCTAGCAGGTACATCCATTGGTCGAGGTGGTAGTGATACCGCCTCTTTTGCAGCATTATCCGCTAACTCATTTCCCGCAATTCCCATGTGGCTTGGAAGCCACAGAAAGGTGATTCGAGTGTCAGTGCGACACAACCCGGCTAGTAGGCCGTGGATTCGCTGCACTAGGGGGTGTTGCGGGAAACAAGTAGCAACTGAATGCAACGAACTCAAAGATTCGGTACACACGAGAAAGTGGATTCGTGCATCTAGCAGTGCAAACTGCAGAGCTTCATACATGGCGACGAGCTCCACTGTAAACACACTACAGGCCTCAGGCAAAGAAAAGCAAGCTTGTAGTTTAACGTGGCCGTTAATCGCGAGATCATGAGCCACAGGACCTCCTTTTTACGTGGAATCCAAACCACAGGACATGGCATTTCACTTCGAAACTCTCACATGCATTGACTGGGAATCGAACCCGGTCCACCTTGGTGAGAGGCATACAGCTTAACCTCTGCGCCACCACGCCCCATCCTCAGGCAAAGAGATTTTGGTATTTGCACCATCAATAACGTAGGCACAACCCACCCAGTCATTCTCCTACGAACCATCCGTGTAGAGAATGTCAGCGTCCGGAAATGGGTGAACTATGCTGTGGAACTGCCTCCGATAAACTGAGGCATCCATGTTCACCTTCACTTGTAGAACTAACCGAATTTCCGGACGCTGGACTTGCCACGGAGGCACCTCGCTAGGTGTCAAGATCATACAGGGATCTACAGCCACTCCTATTTCAGTACACGAGCTATCGAGTCTAATACCAACCGGCCAAGTGGCACGAGGCTGGTTGGCGTACCTCTGTTGGTATTGGGTACTGAAGAGAGCTCGATAGCTCGGATGTTGTGGCATTTGACGCACATTGGCAGCATATGCTAAAAGCATAATGGCGTCTATAATTTAGAGGTGGAACACCAGATTCGGCGAGTAGGCTGGGTATCGGGCTGGTCCGGAAGGCACTGGTAGCTAGCCTAACGCCACTATGGTGGATACTGTCCAGCATTTTCAGCCGCTACCTTCCAACTCCTCGACCTTCAATTCCCGCTTTCCTCCTCAACGGTACTTGTAGCTCACCCATTGGGTGTCCATCTCGAAGAGGCTACAAAAAACTGGCGAGCCGAACATGTCCTCGGACACTCCCGACACTAAAAGCCATAAGCTAAAAAAAAAAAGCTGAATCGTATGCCGCAGAACCATAGTCTAGCATGTACAGGACGAGGACTTGGTAGAACCGTAGCAGCACTGCACAGTCAGTCCCCCACTTAGTGCCACTAAGAAACTTGAGCATGTTCAGTGCGACATGCAATTTTTAGTTGCCGTATATGGTGCTGCCACGTTAATTTGCTGTTAAAATGGAGCCCGAGGAAGCGATAAGTGTCAACCAATGGCAAGGCTGCATCCCTGAGATGTAGTTCAGGGTGTAAATGTAGCCTCCGGAGCCGACAAAAATGGACGACGGAGGTTTTTGCTGCTGAAAAACAAAAACCCCGGTCGTGAGCCCACCTGTCAACCCTGTTAATAGCTAGCTGCAATTGCCGTTCCATGATTGCCATACTTCCAGAGCTGTAATGCAGAGCTAAATCATCTACATACAGCGATGGAACTACCGTGGGTCCGGCGGCGGAAAGAATGCCGTTTATAGCAACCGGGAACAAGGTGATACTCAGCACAGAACCCTGAGGAACTCCATTTCCTTGAGTGTAATATTGCATAATGTCCTACCGACTCTTACACGGAAGAGTCGCATGGACATAGAGTTCGCTATAAAGTTTGGTAAATGACCAAGGAGTCCCCACTCATGAAGGGTGGAAAGGATCCCGTAGTGCTATGTGGTGTCGTAGGCTTTCTCGAGGTCAATGAAAACCGTGACTAGGTGCTGCTTTCGGAGAAATGCCTCCTGTATGACGCTCCCAAGTCGCACCAGATGGTCGGTGGTGGACCTATGAGAGCAAAATCCACACTCGTACTCAGGCAGGGGACCTCTCTCTTTCAAGAACCACACCAGTCGACGGTTCACCATCTACTCCAGCAGCTTACATAGGCCACTTGTCAGACAAATGGGCCTATAGCTGCTGATCAACTTGGGATAATTTCCAGCCTTGGGAATTGGTATCACGATCCCCTCTCGCCATAGAGATGGAAACTCCCCTTCAATCCATATACGATTGAAGAGGTTCAACAGTTGTTTTAGACTGGAATCTCACAGATGTTTCAGCATTTGATTATGGACGTTATCCGGTCCAGGAGCAGTATCCCCGCACAGTGCAAGCGCACTGTGCAGTTCCCATTCGGAGAATGGTACATTGTAGGACTCCGAAGCAGCAATGGCAAAGGACAAGGGGTGAGCCTCTGCCTCCCGCTTCAGAGTCAGAAATGTAGGATCATAACTCCCAGAGCAGGATACCGTATTTCCTCGCATAATCGTCGCCACCGCGTAATCGTCGCACCCCACTTTTCAAACATTAAACAGGTTTATAAAATTTCATCGCATAATCGTCGCATAGCATGTTCTTATTTATGCGCCAGTCAGTTGCACACGCTGCCGCGACTTTATGACCTGGCGCGACTTTGTCAGACGAAAAATATCTCGTCTTTATGCATGCGGGCAATGAACTGTGACGCGAGCGGCAAGCTTCGTCACTTAGCACATTCCGCGAGCGTATAATCTGGCGTGATCTTGTCAGGGGAAAGTAATCTTGTCTTTATACCTGCCGGTTATGAACCGCGACGCGAACGGCCAACGCACATTCCGCGAGCTTATAGGCCTAATCTGGCGTGATCATGTCAGCAAAAAGTAATCTCATCTTTAGACCTGCGGCCTATGAACTGTGACGCGAGCGGCCAGCGCACATTCCGCGAGCGTATAGGCCTAATCTGGCGTGATCTTGTCAGGAGAAAGTAATATCGTATTTATGCCTGCGGGCTATGAACCGCGACGCGAATGGTCAGCGCACATTTCGCGAGCTTATCGGCCTAATCTGGCGTGATCATGTCAGCAAAAAGTAATCTCATCTTTAGACCTGCGGCCTATGAACTGTGACGCGAGCGGCCAGCGCACATACTCGAGCGTATAGGCCTAATCTGGCGTGATCTTGTCAGGAGAAAGTAATATCGTCTTTATGCCTGCCGGCTATGAACCGTGACGCGAACGGCCAGCGCACATTCCGCGAGTTTATAGGTCTAATCTGGAGTGATCTTGACAGCAGAAAGTAATTCGTCTTTATGCCTGCTGGCTATGAACCACGACACGAATGGCCAGCTTCGTCAGCACATTCCGCGAGCGTTAACCAGTCGTGACCTTGTTAGAAGAAAGAACCCTGTCTCTGACTGCGGGCTATGACTCACGCCAGACTCACGCTACGCGAATGACTGGCCCGTGCAGCAAATAATGATACAGTATATTCTTTGAAATTAAATATTCTTCGCATAATCGTCGCACCCTGCTTTTTTCCGCGAAATTTTGGCAAAAAAAGTGCGACGATTATGCGAGGAAATACGGTACATCACTGAAATGTGATCCAATACTCTTGGTAATGGGGAGATGGTCCGTGATGATTTGTCCGGTGATGGAGACTCCGGGTAACGTCAAAGATGTCAGGAGTCTAGAGATCCGACGAAGCTTAGTCCACAACCATTATGGTGAATTTGTGTTTTGGAAGCTACAAACATGAACTATGTTCAGTTTGGTAGAACATTGCATTTGTACATAAATTTGTATATAAGAGGCAATGTGTATTAAATAATTGTACCTACTTGTGAGATGAATATTCATGTGTTTTGTGCAGAGACTTGTAAATTTGTACATAATTAAGACTGTTTGTAACGTGTTTTTCGAGGGGTTTTTATGCCACTGGCATAAGTCAGTAGGAAGCCATTCTATATTTATTTACGCGGCAAATTGTTCAGCCAAGAGAATTTTCATGTTAATTTATTATTATTATTAATTTATTATAATTATTATTAAGATATTTTTGGAGCATTTTATAAAAATTATAAGCATACAGATAGGTTTTCTATGTCTTAGAAAACGCTATCAAGCAAATTATTACGAACGACAATATCATAGAAAGTTATGTGATTACGGAATTTTACGGAGTTTTCGTCAGTTAGGATATTTTGAGAGACATGAGTCACTGGAAATTCATATACAGGATTAATCTTGTCGGGAAGCATGACGCAATCCTGCGTTGCAGCTTAACGAAAAGGCGGATGTATGGAACGGAATACGACTTCACCCTACCGCCGAGTGTAATGAGCCAGAGGAGGGGAATATAGCGCGTGGGGTGCAGCCAATCAGTGGAGACCACGTAAGCTAGAAGTCGGATGAAGAGTGGGGATGCGACGTGTGGATATATCGTTCAGCGCGCCGTGGAACGAGGACTATCTGTATAGAACTTAACGAGTACGGTTGTACGCGGGAGTCGCTCCGATGTTCCGTGGAGTGGAGGACTAACTTTTGTAAAACCTAACCAGTGTGGTTGTACGAGTGTTTGGGTCCGATGTACGGACCAAAGAATTATCTAATCTACCAGAATATCATCAAATATCGACAAAGATGACGACGTCCAGGAGACTGTGGGAAGCTCACAGCATCATCCAGTACGAGGGAAAGGCTTCGGCCATTTCCAGTGGTAAGCGCGAATGACGCAGAAATACGCAATCTCTCATTTCTCTTTGTTTTATATTTCATATTTCAATAACTTCATAGCTTGGGAATAAGAGTAAAATCAATAATTTATCAGATTCAGTTTTCACGTAATTTTCTATCGGTAATATTAAAATCGCAACGCTCCAATTTAAATTTTAAACTTATTATTATTATTAATTTTGCTATACTTGTTTTATATAATAAATTCAATTCTTTTACAATGCAATCTTTGCTTTCAGTAGGTAGCATTAGATATAGACCAATTCCTTCTCCTGATACAATTGTTTGTTGGGTTAATGATCAAATCATACCACGATCTGAGTGAATAGATTCTTGAAGGTGTTCTACCAGAGCTAGACGTTGTTAAATACAAATTTAGATTTCAGCATTGCATTGAGGTCTTGGCGCCCATTAAAACAACATAGCTTAGGCAAAGGTAAACAGTTACATTTATCACCCAACAGTTTGGGGCAGCCAAACCGTTACATTTGTCGCTACCAACATAGGGCTAGCAAAAACGCTACATGTTGTGTAATTAATTCACACATGTTGTATACATGCCTACAAGGCAAATTTCAACAGCAGAGGTGCCAACCTTTGAAGTGGGTTATCAGTAATCCCCCCCTTCTGAAAAAATATTTTCATGTCAAATCCAAAGCATGCTCCTGCCTTCTCGATAATGACACCTCACCACCTCTGCCCTACCCGGAAGCAACGTATAGTAAAGAATATCATATTACACAATAAAATTTGCACATTAACTGTTAGTTCTGAGATAAATTCCTTGTAGCTTGTTTTGCACTCAGTAACTGGTTTTCCGTTCAAGTTTTCTTGCAACATACATCTACCTGTGAAGACATTTTCGTCTTGTGAATCATAAGCGATTCCAGTGTAGATGTGCTTAATGCAGGTCTGAATTCTGTCTGATTTTTCCTAACAACACTGAAAATTCTTTCTGTGGGAGAGTTACTGTGAGGTACAAGTAATATTGCAAATATCACTTTACTTAAAGTTTTATACTTGAACTATCCACTTTCGTTTTTATGCTCAGCAATTTTGCCCCAGTTTACATCAATTCTAGTTCCTTGTAAAATACATTCAGGGAAAGTATGGCACTGATAAAGAGCAAATTCCTCTTCAAGTTTGTCATGTTCACTTCCCTTGACCAAATTTGGGAATCTTTGAACAAAATAATCAAGAGATGAATAGGAAACCTTCATTCTAAGAAAAATATCGAGATGTTACACGATCGGCGCTGGCCTCAGCCATTTGACGAGATTCCCGTAGTTTTCACGATAGAACACGGAGAAAAATCACTATTTACATAATTGGTGTCACCTTTAGCCGATCGAAGAGATTTCGATTGTCCTTGATGTGGGAACGAGAAATTATAGCATAATTACGCAATCGGTGACACTTGCTGTACTGTACGTTTGACAAGAATCCAGTTTTTCTCGTCATCGGATGCGGAGAAATATCGCGATGTATTGCAATCGCTGCCGCTTTCGGTCGTTATACGAGAATCACGATGTCCTCGCGTTTTCTCACTGAGAAAGCGATAATATGCAATCGGCGCTGCATCCGGCCGTTCAACGATCGTCTGCCTGTCTATCTGTTCTGGCAGAATGGCAGAGGCAAGCTCGAGGTTGGGCATGGTTAACATTCACGAGCAGTTAAGGACATGTTGTATGGTTGGCGCCGTGATTCCCACTATCCCTATGCCGTGGTTGGGAGTTCACGGTGGATCACGAGGAGAAATGAGTATCGCGATGCTACGTATACTGTCATTTCTAAAAGGGTTGACGCACTTCTAACTCCCCGTACGCTTTTAGGTATACGGTCATGGAAAAATGGCGAGTAGGTTTCGGGATGTTTCGTGATGGGCGCCCAATCACCTTTGACAGGATTCCCGCAGTCCTCGTGGTCACAAGTTCGCGATTGGGCATGGGTTTAATGATTTTACGCAACTGGCATCGATCTCGGTCCGTTTGACGAGATTCCCACAGGCAAGTCGTGCAGTCAGCCGGCCGTCTTGAGCATGTGAGTTCGGAGGATGAACGTTCGAAGTAAGTATCGAATATTACGAATTATTCTGATAGGATTAATGCATAATACGAGAAGAGGGCACATTTACTTTCGAATTCGATTCACGAATTATACAAGTTTTCGAAATAACCGGTTAAATTAGCCGATGGAACCAAAGTTCGAAGGAAAAGTCCACATAACGGATCTTTGAATTAACCATACTGGATGTCGCAAATTTTCGAGACAGAGAGATTTTTTAAATAAATGTATTTCAAAGAATTTTCGGGATTCTTTTTTCGAAACTGTACAATTTTGCAAGATTGCGACATTAAATTATTTCGAGTTATTTCTGGACTTCAATTTGAGATAGTCTCCAAATTCAGAGGTGAATAACAGAAATGAGAGGTCCCTGTTGAGTTTCGGAAATGTTCGCGAATAAACGTCTCGCGGAAAGTAAGGTTTCCTAATCATACAGAAAAATATTTCACACAAAACTAAAAACTCTTCTCGATACCGAAATTATACGTTGGGCCGATGTATACCACTCAAGGTATCCTCAGTTTGCATTTCCTTGAGGTCGGGCACGGGGAAATATAGCATACGCAATCAGCTCCATCGCAATCTGTGAGCCAAGCGGCGCGAGTTAAGACTATTTAAACCGACCTCGGCGAATTTTTGTTACCTCCAACTATGCAGACATAAAAATTAGCTACTTTTACTTTCGTTACCGGTAGACACCCTGCAACTTTCCTTTTATTTTTTTTCATAGAAATGTATTTTTTTCGTGATGTCACTTTTCCGTAATAATTTCCCCTTTGACCGTAATCGTGAGCTGAAATCCATAATAATTACGGACAATCCGTAATAGTTGGCACCTCTGCAACAGTATAAGTAGGGAAATGTGTGAAACTAATACAGCAAAGTATATAGATCAGATTTATCGAGAAAGTCTCCTAAGTCTACAGGGCAACACTTCAATACCTTCAGCTCCGAGTTAGTACATATAATCCACCTTTAATCATCTTCAGAGTGTCACATGTCATGTCATGCCTGTGGAGAGATAGGGAGTGTATAATATTAGTTCGACCAGAATCCTTGGGAGAGTAGTTGCAATGCATTTATTTTCAAAGTTTACAATAGTTATTTCAACAGAGTTATCCCTGTTAGTTGGACGCCTGATAATACTAATGTTAACCCAACATGTGTTTAACACTCCACCACCCGAACATATCAAATCTTTATTATTATTGTTATTAAATTTCAAATGGTCGGCGAGTAGGAAGGTAATGATTGAAACGTTACAAGTTATTAGATCCTGCAATACTACCTAGATTCAGGTCTTGGTTTGTTGAAAATAAGACATATGGTGCATCCTCCTCCTATAACATATTTCCACAATTATCCCTTCCCGTATGCATTCATTGCCTCATTTTAGGAGTGTGAATTTATTTTTTAGCATCGCAAAAAATGGAGACCTTTCTAAAAACATGTGTTCATTCAGATTCGCTGGATTATCTTTCTTAGCTAGATATATTTCTATGGATCTTTTAACGTTGAGAGCTTTTTACTTTGTTTCGTAGTGTAGAATTTTCAAGTCTGTTTCTATGTTAATGATACGATCGTTGTTGTCATACATGTGTTCGCATATAGCGGAATGTTGGTTGCGTTTAATCTAATTCTTACAGTATGCTCTTTGTAACGTGCTCCAATTTTTACTCCACTTGGCCCGACATAACTAGCATTACATCCATCATCTTGGCATGTGAATTGACATACGCCTAATTTTAAATGCAGGTTTTTCTTAGTTAAGTTGCTATTATGTAGGTGTTAACCGAGTGAGTCGTTTGTTCTGAAAGCTATATTTAGTCCTTGTTTCCTTAAGATATGTTATTTTATGTGTTTTTGTTCACGAAATTGATTCGTACATACTTGTTTTCATTTTGGGTTGGTGAATTGTCCTCTTTTTTTTTCTTTCGTTGTTTATCTAGTATCTGGTCAACCATGTCGGGCAAAAATTTCTTTTCTGTTGCCATTTCGTTTTATCGTGTCAAATTCTTTATTGAAATTTCGTATTACTATGGATTTAATGCATGCTAATTTGTGTGAATTTGTGTGGTTTGAACGGTTATCAATCGTGTGTGACGTTTGTGTTCTCTTACAGTATATAGAGCACATTAATTATGGTAGCGAGGAGACCTGTCAACTGGGAAACACTGGTTGAAAGTTTCACTACACCTTGGAATTAAATCTATACTAGAGTTAGCTTTTTAAGGGAGCCACCCTGTGCAGTATTCTGTGAACACTTAGACACCCCGGAATGAATCCTCCCACTCCGATCGAGGGCCAACACTGTGGGCGCCACCCAGAAAAGGCTCATTAACAAAATACAGTACACAGTAAAAATAATTAGGTTTCATTACTCAAACAATGGTGGTGCGGACTATATATTATGGCTGTTAACTAATTCCACAATATGACTCGAAAAGAGTGAAATACGAACCGAGACATACACAGATTTATAGAACAGAGGTGCCATCATATGATATGTGGAAGTATAAGATTCCATAATATTTCTTTCTGGCAGTGCATATTGCCATATGGCAAAGAATACCATTAATATGTAGTGTATTTCTTCTTTATTATCTTCTTTCTGAGCATTGTGGATAATATAGACTCCAATAATAAACATAAGGCATAAAGTATTCCTTAAAAATAAGAACTCTTAAAAACATGCACACGCAATTAGTTCATTTTTCACTTCTCTAGATAACATGAAACTGTAATTGAAGGTTTTAGGGATGATATGCCATGATAATGGCCGCAAAAGTCTTCGAAATTTAATAAGACTAATCTTACCTGAAGGTTAAGAGCATTCTTCATCTTTGTACACTGCGGAGTGATTATCACTTGAACCAAATTATCATAGCGACGGAGACATATCTCATGATAATGAAATGTACCAGCATTCTGACGTACACTTGATCTCTGTTTAGTGATCTCCTCTCCATCTTTCTTTCTCAGCTTCTGATTTTCATTTTCCAAAGTTTTTATTAAATTTGAATAAGCTGAAACATGTATTAAAATAAAAGTGTATTAGTTTAACCCTAGGAACATATAAAACATCAGCAGAAAATACCTTCGGCAATATAACATCACACTCCATCACACTGCTGACTGACGCACAGCCTGCAGGCTGAATGTAGCCCCAAGGATTTATTTTCTAACCCTTCTTAAAATTCTGGCATGAAAATATTGTTCATTAATTATTTAGAAGAATAGAAGGTACCAAATTAATAAGAACATTTCACAACTAAAAAAAAAAAAAAAAAAAAAACAGCTATCATATGCGGAAGTACTTTCATGCAACATGAAATACTCTGTGGAAGGATACGCCATGCCCATATTCCAGTTGGGTGCAACAGTGGTGTCAGTATAGTTTGGTAATTGATAAGAAGCATAAAGGGACTACCAAGACGGTTCGAATGCCAAACATTATCCACAGGCTCGAGCAGATCTGCAGCGAGGCCTCCAACGATCTTTTTGTTTCCATGCTAGAGCCAGGTGTGTCCAACCGGCGGCCCTAGATCCCATCGCATACGGCCCGCAGTGATATTTGCTCTATCACATCGTGTTCGGCCGGCAGTGATATTGGTAAGTTATAATATTATTTATGAAAGAAGTAATTCTATTTGGAATAAGATAAATTTGAAAGAGCAACACATGTGTTTGCGAAAGTTCGTCATCCTCTTAGCTCAAAACATGGAGAAATACATCCGATTTAAGAAATACCCAGCCCAGATTTTTATTTATGATCCTACCTACCGCGCATCCCTTTGAAGTCTCAGTGCATTGTTGACCGAGCGGTAATGTTACTACTTTCAAAGGCGAGTGTGTGCCAGATGTTTTATTGTCGTTATATTGTAGAACTTTCAAGTTAGTTTACTGTTTGCAGTTGTTCGCTAACATTGTATTGTCAGTGCAAGTGAGAGGTTTGAAGAATATAATTAATTCTGTGATATTTTATAAGTGATAATTATGGCTAAGAGTAGCGACAAGAAAATAAAAGTTTCAGATGAAGGTAGATCATTTCAAATAAAGTGGGCAAAACAGTACTATTTTACTGAAGTAAACAAGAAAGCAGTGTGTTTAATTGGCAGTGAAACAGTTTCAATGTTTAAGGAGTATAACATAAAGCGGCATACCGACACCAAACATGCGCCTTCATATGATAAATTTGAGGATCAATTTCGTAAAGACAAGGTATCTGAACTTAAAATTAAACTTTTGGAACAGCAGTTATTCTTTAAGAATGTGTCACTTCAAACTGAATCTCTGGTAAAAGTGAGTTACTCAGTAGGAGATATTATTGCAAAAAAATTCTAAACCATTTTCAGTTGGCGAGTTTGTTAAAGAATGCATTGAGAGTGTTGCTGATATTATATGTCCTGACAAATAAGCACAGTTTGCAAAATTAAGCTTATCGCGACAGACTGTAGCTCGCCATACCGATGAATTAGCGTCCAATATAGAGAGAACTTTAAAATACCGAGGCACAAATTTCCAGTTCTATTCTCTGGCACCTGATGAGAGTAGTGATGCTAGCGATACTGTCCAATTAGCAATTTTATTAAGGGGAGTTGATAAAGATTTCAATATTACAGAAGAATTAGCTGCTCTTGTCCCTCTAAAATGCACCCCTAAAGCCAATGATTTAATGGGGGGGTGTCACTGAAACCTTGAACTGGCTTGGCTTGAAATATACAAATCTATCTGGTGTAAAATCAGACAGAGCTGCATTTGCAGGAAAACGAGAAGGGTTAGTTAAATTACTGGAAGCAGAGGCAGCTAAAGTAGGAAACATTTCTTTAATGCAATATCACTGCTTAATACACCAAGAAAACTTTTGTGCTAAATCCCTAAATTTAGATTGAGTTTTGAAAGTCATTGTAAAAGTAGTGAATTTGAATCGTTCACACGGTTTGCAACATAAAGAATTTCAAAATTTCTTACAAAATCTCTATTCAGAATTTGAAGATATTGTTTATTATACTGAAATAAGATGGTTGAGCCATGGCAAAATGTTGAAGTGAGTGCTTGACCTAAAAACCGAAATACAAACATTTATGGAGCAAAAGGGCAAACCTATTGTTGAATTTGAAGACAGAGAATGGATGTGTGATATTGACTTTCTGGTAGATATTACAACACAACTGAACTAACTTAATTCACGTCTCCAATTAAAAAACAACTTTGTGCATTTCCCAGCCCTACAATACTGTAATAATCAAAATTCATATATGAATTAAGAACCAAATTCCACATTAGATTTCAAAACTTCAAGGAGAATGTTATAAGTTTCAATATGTTTTCTTCCCCTTTCTCCATTAACATAGAAGAGGTTCCCGAGGATCTGCAAATGGAGTGTGTTGATTTTCAATGTGCATCAGACTTAAAGAATAAGTTTAACAATATCTCCGTACTACAATTCTATCGCGACTACTTTCCCAGAGAAAAATATCCAGCATTAAGACATGCACTTCGTTCTGCATCACTTTTCGGTAGCACATACATGTCGCCGTGCCATTGCAAGACCACGATAAGTGCCAATTTTTCAATTTTTATTTTTTTTACAGCAATCAGTGTATTTTAATGTGATCTTCAATGTAAAAGTGCAAAAATTGCAAATTTATGTAATTGGGCACTTGAAGTAAAATGAATTGGTTTTGCATTGGAGTATTTTTTTTAAGATGTTCTGTGCAAAACAGCGTCATCTGCAGATGCATCGGTTTTACACAGGAAATTGAAGGAGAATTCATTTACCTTCAGTGCAAGACCACGATATCTGCAATTGTCGCGGTCTTGTTTAGAATCTGGCATGCATTATTGAGTTGTCTCTATTGACATGAGTACAGATTTTATTCCTTTCCCGCTCATTCACTTCACTGTTGTTCCAAGCCATATTCAGTGTGGTAGTGAGTGTATTATAGTGAATGGATTGAAACTGGATTATATAAATATGAAGAGGATATATCTCAGTCGTGGTGAAATGTTGTTAGCTTTGGTTAAAAAGGTATGTACTCTTTAGTTTCTGATAAAGCAATTAATTGTTTCCAAATGCGAATGCCATTACTAGTGGTTTCAATGATTATTTTAGTTTCTTTGTATAGTGCTAGGATTATATTCAGCCTACGTAGTGTTATGTTAAATATAAAAGAAATGTCCATAATGAAGGATTGTATTTGTTTCCATTAGGCCAGACTTTCAGAAAACCCACCGCCCATTATGAGAAGGGTTGAAGAGAAGGTACTTCTCGCACCTGATGACACAGGCTCAAATATAGTTGAACTTTCTCCCGTTACGGAAGAAATAGAAGACGAACCTTTGATGTACCATGCAACGTGTTCTTACCACACCGACGTACCTCAGCCTTCAAGGTATTCTGCAAAGATGCTGTCTTCATCAGAACATACGCTTGAGTTTAATGATACTGTGAGTAGGCCAACAAATTGGATTGGTTTCCATTTTTTATAAAATAGAAATAAACCACGATTTTAATGATGTGTGTTTTTAATGCTCGTAATAATTCATGTATAACTCTTGCATTTTTCAGACGAATATCCTGGGAACGGAAGACTGCTCCACTGATAATGCACATAATTCACGTCACTACAATAATGATGCTCCAAAGCACATGAACATGGTTTATAGCTGTCTCTTCTGCATGCATTCCAAACAAATGCTTGTATGGTATTTTATTTTAAGTGCCAGATCACCTACCTTTGTGAAACAAGTTCAGAAGGAGGAGGAAGAGAAGAAGAAGGAGAAGAAGAGGATGAACCAGAAGATGATGGTGATGATAATGACTATATTCCTGAAACCAGTAGTTCAGAAGAGGAAGATAACTATGATGATAACAAACCAGACAAGATGAGTAGGTGCAAGACAAAGAACTACCATAAACTAGCAAAGAACTCAAAAGCTCTAAAACTTCAGCATTTCCTTTGAAGGAAAGTTTCGTTAACGAAACATCAGACATCTGTGTTCCTTTGGAAAGTGCCAACTTAATGAGCAACTGTGAAGGATCAGGCTCAACAACAACAGCAGCAGCAGCAACATCACCTCAGAAAGACAGACGCCCGAAAAAGCGTCGTCGTCAAGAACATAAATGGGCTCGAAACATAAGAAAACTTAAAGTAAATACAGGACAGTTAGTCAACAACAAAAATGGTACCTGTAGGAAGAATAAAACATTAAAGAAAGGATGCCAAGGAAACTGCCATTTTAAATGTTCACTTTCAGAGGAGGACAGGATTTCAATCTTTAAGAGCTTCTGGGATCTTGGAGATCTGAACAGGCAGAGACAATTTATTACTCATAACATGACGCAAGTAAAGCCGAAATATCGAAGAATCACTCCTGGAGGTGGAAGGTCTTGCAACATGAATTACAGTTTAACCATAAGAGGAGATAGAATAAAAGTTTGCAAGAAGATGTTCATGGATACCCTTGGCGTGGGAAACACCATGATTTCTACAGTTATTTCCAAGAACAAGGATGGTTTCCTTGAAGAAGAAAGAAGGGGGAAGCATGGAAAGCAAAAGAAGCTACCCCCAATGATAAGGGAAGGAGTGAGCCAACACATTAATTCAATTCCAAGAATGGAGTCCCATTACATTCAAGCTGATACAACACGAGAGTATTTTGAAGGTTCGTTGGATAGGCTATATCCACATTATACCGGATGAATATTGAGAAATGTAAGTTAGAAAATGAATCGATTGCAAAGAAGCATGTATACAAAAAATATTTAATACGGAATTCAACATCAAGTTTCATAGACCTAAGAAGGATCAGTGTATGATCTGTGAAGAATATAAGAATTCTACTGAAGAAGAAAAGCTTAAACTTAAAGACAAATATGAAAGACATCATGCAGAGAAAGAAACAATGAGATGGGAGAAAGGAAATGATATTCATCAGGCCACTGAGGAAAAGATGATGATGATGATGATGATAATTGTTGTTTTAAGGGGCCTAACATCTAGGTTATCGGCCCCTGTACTGAGGAAAACCGTGGAGTGGTGGCTGTGTTTGATTTTCAAGCTGTTACACCTCTGCCAAGTGGTGAAATATCAAGCTTTTATTATAAAAGAAAACTTAATTTATTTAATTTCACTATTTACGAAGCTGTCTCTAAAATTGGAAGATGCTACATGTGGCACGAAGGTCAAGCTGGAAGAGGGGCAAATGAAGTTGGTAGCTGCATAATAGAGTTTCTGAAAGAATACCCAAATCAAGAAGTGATTTCCTAATCTGACAATTGTGTTGGACAAAATAAGAACAAATTTGTGTTATCTGCATACTTTTACACTGTTCTAAAGTTAGAAATTCCGTCTGTTCAACATAAGTTTTTGGTAGTAGGACATACACAAAATGAGGGAGATGCTATGCACTCTCGCATAGAATATGAGAAGAAAAGAGCTCTGAAATCCGGTCCTGTTTAAGTTCCCTCTCAGGTTGCTACTATCGCAAGTCTTGCAAAAAGGACTGGGAAACCTTACCTTGTAAGACAAATGGACACAACTGACTTCATAGATTGCAAGTCATTATGTAATGACCTCGGCAACAATTTTTCCATCAATGAGGATGGGGAGAAAGTTTCGTGGAATGCTGTCACTGAGATAATGGTGAAGAAGAATTCTCCTGGGGTGTTCTTTTATAAAACTTCCTACCACGAAAAGCAATATAAACTAGTGCATATTAACAGATAGACAAAGAGGAGCAGTCCACAACATCATCCTGAAACTCTCAAACTCAAACCAGCTTATAGAAAATCTCCAAAAATATCAGCTAGCTCAAAATCTAATACCGAAGACGCATCACCCATTCTTCGTTACTTTGGAAGCGGAAAAGGACTGAGGTTCTGACTATTGAAGCAAATGACGTGCTCATGCTGAACTTGTGAACTATTTTCCAACATTCATGCCATCTTTGGCCTCAGTGTGTCTATTTTTAATAACAAGTGATTTTTTTCAAATTTTAATTGTGTATAGAATGTTCAAATATCGCTGTAAACTAGGGAAAAAAATGAAACTGAAGTGTTGGAATTGATTAATTGTCTAACAATTTTCACAGAACAATCAGTGCAAGACCACGACATCTGTATTTTAGCCCTTTTTGTGGGCTTTAATTACAAATTTTACAATTTTAATTAAAAGGACATTGTACACTATGCAATCACCCGAAACGTATCCAAAATTAAAAATTCTCTATAGATTTTCACACTGTCGAAAGGCTAATAAAAAGTTATAGAAAACTTCAAACCAGTTTTTCCCAATAAAATGATTTTTGCAGATATCGTAGTCTTGCACTGGCACGGCGAAATGCAAACAAGTGTTCTCCAAGATGAAACACGTGAAATGCGAATAGAGGATGCGAATCACCGACAGTCACCTGGAAAGATCAATTCGAGTTGCTACAACATCAATCAATCCAGATATTGGATGCCTTGTTTATGAGAAGCAGAGCCAGGTGTCGCATTGACAGGTAAAATATTAATTCTATTATTTTAATATGACAAATATTTAAATTATTTTTAAAATTAACTAATTTACGATTAATATTTTAATAAAAATAACATACAAAAACAAAAGTTTGGTGTTTTTCAGTCGGTCAACACAAAAGCACCAAACTTTTGTTTACTTAGGCAACACTGAAAAATGGCTTCAAACCTCACAAAAATAACATATCAATATTAGCTATATTTAAAATTAATTGGTATCTCAGAATTTAGATCCTATTTAATACGGTAGAAAAAAATTGAATCATGTGGTCCGCAAACCAATTTACCTCAACGACAGTGGCCCTTTTCCAAAAAAGGTTGGACATGCCTGCCATAGGACATCTCTCGCACATTCCTGCAGAAGATTGTGAGGAGCGATTAGAAGTTTCATCTGCACAAGTTACAAATGGGTCAACAGTTGCGACCAATAGATAAAGTGAGCAGGCGAGATTTATGTATAACATTACTGCCCAGAATCAACCAAGATGGCACCATTTTGACAAATCTGGTGATTACAAGAAAAATATTTATTCCGCATCAATACGGACCACTATGAGCAACATTGAATTTCTGGTGATATCCAAAGAGGCAAACTTTCATCTCAACGGGTATAACACGAAACAAAACTTCCGATGTAAACCCACAAATCATTGTTGAAAGGCCTCAGTATAGCCCAAAGGTTGTTATGTAGTATGCTATCGGACCTTATATCATAATTGTTGGGCCGTACTTTTTTAAAGATGATGCTGAGAGATTCAAAGACCTTCTTCATTCCATAGCTACAAGCACAAAGTCATCTGAACATATAGTGTCGAGCGATTACCTTGTAACCGAATTTTTGGTTACAGAGCTCACCTTTGGGTTTCTGTAAGTTTGTATTAGTGCCGTGGTGTGTGATGTGGGTAAATAGGTTACCAACCATGGCCACCTATTGATGGAGCACCATATAGAGTCTAGTGTTTAGTGCCAACTGGATTCTTTTGTGGTGGTCCACCAGTAGGTGGCAGGTGGCTTTGCTAAAGGCAGGTTATAACTTAATTATTATATTCCTTTTATGATAGGGTTTTGTTTTGAGTCTTCTTGTTGGTTGATAAGTTGTTGCCGTAGAGGGTAGTTAAAAAAAGGGAGGATAATAGTATGGATTGGGTTATGTTTAGTGAGAATGTATAGAGGCTTTGATGAAAGAATAGTTAAGAAGAGATTGGAATGTGCGGTTAGAAATTGTATCAGAGGCAGTTAGAATGAAGATTATGACATGTCTTGAAGAATGCTGATGTAGAAAGAGATGTTATAAGAAAATGCAAGAAGAAAAGAATGGAGCAGAAGAATATTAAGCTTTGTGAGGGGTATTTATTATCATCATGAAGGTAGTTGTGGATACTGTGTGAGAGATGCAGGTGAATAAGGCTTGCTTACATGTAGACAAATAAGAAATAAAAGTATTGTATTTCTTATTTCATTGTGTGTTTAACGCTAATAGACCCCGAAGATTATTATATTAGAAGGAAAAGATTAGTTACATCGAATGCCCAACGTAGGGGGTTAGTTGTTGGTTGACACTGACCACTACTATGGAATTTATTACATTGACGCACCAACGTGTGGCTGGACAAAGGAAACACCAATCATGATCCCAACATCTACTACGAATATTTAGAATTAGTTTTATTGACGCCCAACTGGGGAGCGAATATTATTATGAGAAAGAAGATAAGTTTACCACATTTAAAAGAAGTACTAATACTTAAATAGTTTCAACCGGTTTTTAAATTCGCGCATATTTCCCATATGAAAATCCACCAAATTCCCGTACATTTTAGAACTCCTTAAGACTAAGAGTTCGCATACCGAATGGCTGATAAATGATTCTTAAAACACAAATCAAGTTTTTCTACCATACGGTAAGTGTAACTGCATATTTGGAGGTACTTCCGCAGCCCAGAGGTGATGGTCAAATTTAGGTCTAGTCCGTAGCGTGAGCAACGTGCGTGCACGCGAGTGAACTCTCTCGCAGATGGGATGAGATGCTATGAACACAAAATACCGCTTAACTAGCGGCTTGGGTGGCATAGTTGGTAGCATGCTGAACTGCTGTTCCCAAGATAGCGGGTTCAAACCGGCCGAAGTCGTTGGATTTTTAAGAGTGTTAAAATCCTTCAGTATGGCTTCCTTCGGAAAGGAAGTAAAGCCAGCGCTCCCATGTTATAGAATTATGGCATGTAAAAGATCCTTCCACAGACTAAACTTGTGTGAAGCTTAATTACTAGGATAGATTTTGTTGGAACACTATCAAAGTTCCAACGTTCACTACTAGGTATCAGTGACATCTGGTAGCGAAAGTTGGAACTACTTTAAATTGAACAGAACTTGTAGCTCACCCCATGGGTGTCCGCTTTAAGCAGCTACAGCCTCTGGCGAGCTGAACATGTCCTCGGGCACTCCCGGCACTAAATGCCATACGATAAAAAAATAACCGCTAGGGGGGAGGTACACCTTTCAGGGCCAAAAAATTGCAAATTATATCTAATGATTTAATTGAATGAATAGTCGTTTATCTTCCATTTGGTGAAAGAAAATTGAAGATATCTTCAATACTTCCTGAGATATGTCCTGAAATGTAAGTGGCTGTCGCCTAAGTTGTCTCTTTAAATTTCCGACTGCCCCACCCTCATAGCGTGTCCCCTACTGCTATGTTTATTCCTTTATTTTCTCGTTTCTTCTCTTGTTTCCATGGAATACACTGAAGTTCTTTTACTCCTTGATGAACTAAACTTTTGATTTTCTATTGTTTATCTTTGTTTACTTTTACCGCGAGTGCAAATATTGAAATTGTTTTGGTGTGAAAGAAAATACATTTGTGTGTATAATTGATTGTAAGTGTTGTCGTTACTAGGTGAACGTAAATGGCGAGACTTAAGGTTATATATAGGCCTAAAAAGGCGGGGTTCCATGGAAACAAATACACAAATATTGGAAACAAAGCACAAGCACATGGTTCTCCTAACCAAGTTCATAGCAGTGCTTCAGCTAGAAATCTTTCCAGCAACACCAGTTTTAGTAGCAGTTGTGCCAGTGATGTAAATATGTTTTTTAATTTAAATATCATGTTTCATAAACTTGAAGATTGCCTGCGTTGTGTGTGTGGAGGTAATGTCAATAAAGCCAATATTCAAAAATTTTGTTCAGACCGAGTTGCTAAGGAGATGTGTCGGTGGTTACACCCAAAATAATAATGAATCGCTCCACTCCAAAATTTGAAAAATATGTCCAAAAACTGGATGTGTTGGGAGAAAAACTGTTGAGATTGCAGTTAATGATGCCATAATGACATTCAATGATGGGATGATGGCTAGATTTCAACTGATGGAGAAGCTAGGGCTAAAGGTTGGGGAATTTTGTATTAAGATGCTTCATGAAGAAGATGACAAATGGGTTCGGTCAGGAAATAAATGTGCACATGAAGCTACAAAAGAAGAAAGAAAATGCAAAAGAAGGCTTAGACTAGAAGCAGCAGCAAAAACCAACCAGGAGGGCTTTGTTTATGCAGCAGGGGCTTTTTGATCCAAATTCTACCCTTAGGTAACTTTGAAGCTCGTTTCCTGAAAACTTTATTTTCACTCAGTGTTTACATGATAACTCAAAGACTATTCAAGATATCTCAATGAAAATTTGCATTATTGTGCTTTGTACTGATATGAACAACATACACTAAAACATTTTGTGTATCATTTATACTTCAGACTTTAAAAAATATTTTTCAAAAAAAAAAAAAAACATTAAAAAATGAAGTTAAAGTAAAACAGTTTTAAAAAATTATTTCCTAAATGTGTATGTCAATACTTTCAGTGAATGTTGTAGCCTAGAATGTTGACAACAGTTCAAAAGAACATTCATGTAAAAATTTTAAATTTTGTACAGCCGTCCAAAAAATAGCTGAAAGTTTGGTGGTAAAATAATGCATGACTGAAAGCATATTACAATATGCATCCTGTGAATAATAATGAGTGAACTGTGTTTAATAATCCTACCAATTTTTATTTCATTCCAACAGATAGTTTATGAGATATAGGAGTGTCGCATAATAAATGTTTACGGGAAGTGACCGAATTGTATGGAAATAGTAAAGGAACCGGAACGAGGCAATACAATTTTCTACACTACTGAAAATAGTCAAAATACCCTTTGTAATAATGAATAATAATTTTGGGGGTCATGTAGTAATGGATGTTACCACCCACTATCCCTTTTTAGATCACGACTTGTATAGTAAAATTGTAGGTGTGTCTGCCATTACAGCGTAAATCAAGGGACAAATACAGTATTGCTAACCCCACGCATTCGGTTCTGACAGCCTTCCTGTCACTAGCCTTGCCCCACATTTCCTCTATGCGACCCACGGTCACCATATAACATAACTGCCACACGGCAAGAATTTCGAAAGAAAGAATGTGAAGAATATGGCGGGGGCTTGGAACAGCAGAGCTGTGTTTCCTAGTTTTTAGTGTTGTTGTAAATCAACTGATTCAAATAATACACAGCGCTACACTTCAGACATTATTTCTGTACAATTATACGTAATATATTTTAAGAGTCGATCCTGCCGAGGACAAACAGAGAAATACGGTACTTAGATGAATAAATAAATTACACACCAAAGCTATGATACCTTTATCATTGGCAGGGACCAGAAAAATTAGCATCTATTTGTTTCAAAATTAGCGTCTATTTTCTTCAAAATTAGCATCTATTTACGAAGTTAAAAATCATCACATTATAATATTATTTTAACGACTCCAAGTTTATGAAGTGCAGTTATAGTCCTCAAAGGAAAGCATTGTCAGTACTTCAGCATTGCTTTCTTTCAAATTGCACCGTCTGTCTGTAACCACTGTGTTGTAATGGGACAACACACGCTCGCTATCTATATTGTTTGTTGGCGTCCACAACAATTCAAAACAGTATTTAGCAAATATGCTGGACTCTGTCTGAACTGCAGTTAATGCAAGCATATCACATTTTTCACTTTCTTTCATCTAGGTACAGAGCTTGAGAAATTGACACAAAATGCTTATGGTAGGGGTCTTTGGCTTTCAATGTGGCTAGCTTGCACTTTGAACAATGAGCAGCTTTGACAAATGTGTCCCTACATTCAGTCTGCTCTAGAGGAGTGAGCTTAATCAAAGCACTTTTAGTTGCTGCAGAAAAATTCCCTGCACAAATTAAAGGTAAGACTGGTGTCAAGGTTATGCAATTTGGGGTAAAGGAGATGAGAGGTAGGATACAGAGACCCTTCAAAGTTCAGTAAGGAGGTCAACCAATCCAGCTGCATGACCTGTGACAAAAGCATGTGGGAGTGAAGTCTATTCACTTCTCGGTCAGTCAGATCGGTCAGGTACTTCATACCACAGTTGTTGATGTCTTTCATGTCAGACATCTTGAAAAATGTAACACATCTGTAAAGTAAGCACTTAAATAGAAGACAGCCTGAAACCAGCTATTCCATCGGGTTATGACAGGTGCAGGAAAGAGCTTTGCTTCCTTTGAAGACCCACAAGTTACTTTGATTTTAAGAAATGTAAATAATTATATTTTCGCTTTCTTGTGTTCAAAAATGCAGACTTTACCATCGCAACCACATGATTTAAATCTGTCATTACTGCGACCCAACAATTGCCAACCAAGCTGGACTTATGTACCCAGCACTGTACATGCATTAAATGATCCCCTATGACCACTCTTAATGTTTCATAACATCGGGTCATGTATGGGGCACTGTCACTAACAAACACTTAAAACGCATCATATTGTACACTATAACTCCGCAGAGTTTCTAAAACCGCACGGGAGCATTTTGTAGCATTTCCTGCATCAAGGTAGTTCACAGAAACAACATGCAGCTCTCTTTTCGATCCGGCTGGGACTTGGAATATGATGATAAAAACACAACGGCCCATTCTATCTGTAGTTTCATCATAGAGTATGTTGACGTTCTTCCCCCATCAGAGCCTCTGCTGTTCTTTTCTGGTGGTAAGATGCAACTTCTAGAAAGGAAGAAAGACCTAAAATTATAACAAAATAATTTAAAATTACTGGATCAATTGGGTACGGGTAAGATAGTTCGATATGGAAATCATGCTCAAATTCGGTCTCCTTCAATTCTGAGTGCGGTTTCGATGTCGTAATATCTAAACCGTACCCGATCAATGAAGTCGAAACTAACCTGGTAAATATAATTCACGTAGAGTTTTCACACATGGCAGCTCTTCATTTGAAAACTCAGTAATCCAGGCTCTTAGCTCTTTGTTTTCGAGCTTTTCCAGAGGTATATTTGCTTTGGCAAATACTTCAACTGTGCGTTTCGAGAAGTTATCTCTGGAAATTTTTCGTCGTTAACAACTATCCAATTGTGTAAGCATAGAAGTTTGCATTCCTTGAGACTTACTAGCAGCAAGGGTTGAACTTTTGTTATTGCGTCGCTTACCCACATGTTTTTCCGACTTAACCCGTTTCTGCCTGAATTATTTTTTTGACATAAACTAATTAAGATCAGTACCAAAAGCTGTGTATAGTGTATTTCTACAGTATTTTAATGAAATTTGTTCAAAACAGAGTGTAACATGGATAATACAGCATGTGCCATATATGGCATGCTAGGCAGATTATACAATATAATTATCTATATGAAATAAATTACAACACTGTTCTTTCTCTGTAGTTTGTTTGCCTCCACTGCCTTATTTGGTATGCTAAGGCACAATAACCACTATACACAGACCTAGTGCATATTTGATGAACATGGTGTGGGGACGACCTTGTCAGTTTTCAGCAACACAGTGTTTCTGTTTCTTATCAAGAACCATAGCCACCAAATGGTTTATCCCACCACACCTGATGTCTTACGTTATTATGCAGATAGACCCTGGGGAGTCCCTAGGATGGCCTGGTCCTCTGGGTAGTGTTGTGTTCGATGTCAGGTAGTACTGCACAATATGTCTTCTAAATTGTAGCTGACGCAGAGCAACCTCCGTTTTCTGGTATAGGACCCAAGCATTGTCAATAGACACATCTATCAACCATGTAAATGTATGCCACCACCACTTTTTCTCTGGGATGTGTATTCAATACTTTCCAATGTTTACGTCCATTAGGTCAGTTCCACCCATATGTTGCTTACATTTTCCAAATGCACATGGCCAAGGGGCAACGATTCTCTTTTTCTTCCCTGTTTAGAGTACCGAAACATGCCAGAAACTGAACAACATACTTTGTCGAAGCAATAGTGACAGGAGAGTTGTCCGGCCATCGTATGATGATTATTCCATTCTCCTCACTACTCCTGTACTCATAGTAACCCCTATGTTCCTTCCTAACCATTTGCTTCGACGGGATCACTTCACTGTTTTTGGGGATGCGATTGTAGCGGATTGTTCCTGTACCACCATATCCTCGGTCTCGTAAGCGAGTTTGTAACCCAGCAGAGGTGAATATGTTGTCAAAATAGAAACTGAATCCAAGAGCTTCACTTTCTCTGAAAACTCGTCTGCAATTTGAATCAAGGGCGCCCAGCTTTACCGGAAACTTTCACGTATTGTTGATTTTTACAAGGATTTTGCTCTAGGTACACTTCACAATTTACAAGGTGCCCTTGGGTACTACTCAAAACCATACCTTGTACCCAAATCTAACACGCTAGCCTTTAAGGAATAGTTTACAGCCATGTCTGCCAAAATATATTACCATGCATTCGTCATAACGCCGGTTTTGCTCTGGATAGAAATTGGAAAAAAATAAATTTATAGTGCGTCTGTGAGTGGCCGTAGTTTCCACATCTTCTTCTTTCTTCGAATGAGCCAACTGAACTATATTTTATTTGTACAGTACCGTACAAGACGCGTCCCATAAGAAGGTATGCTTTTACCAAATTTGGTAAAGGTCCGATGATTAGTTTGGTCATATTTTAAGTTTTGACCATTTGGGTGGCCGCCATTACGTTTTGGTAAAGATGGCGGCAATATAAAACATGACACTGAGGAGCCCTTTGATAGTGCTACCTCTGTACCAAATTTTCTTCATTTCCATCGTATTACTCCTCTAGTGACTATGTACAGCCAAACTAAACCTATCGAAAAGTAAAATGACTAATCAGCCTAGTGTGCCATATATGGCACGGCTATATATGTTTGTAAATAGCTCAGTCAAGTATGAACGATTAGACAAAGCATCATAATGTACTGAAACGTTGGACTTCACGGTACGTAGCATGAAAAGAAAGTTCCGCAGAATAATTTATATTGTTCATAAATAATTGCTTACCATTTTTGTGAATTCATTTCTTTTCATCAAGGCGCGCACTTCTCACTTCAATAATACAATGCTACAACAAAGCACGCAGCTCACAGGTAATGACAGTTGAGTCACAGAGTATATGCAACTAGTAAGTGCAACCAACAACAGAAAAATAAAATTCTCTTAATTCCAAGTGATAATCGTACCAAATTTGCAGCGTGCCATATATTGCACGCTAGGCTGAAACGGGTTAACATGTTTCGCAATGCTATCCTTTTTTTTGCTACACAACTCAGCAATTACAATATTTACAAAACACTGTCACTGAATCTGTGGCATATAAACCATCCTTTGCATACTGCCGAGCCCTTTCACGCGCAGTTATTGTCGTGCGCCCCATAACCTAAACAATCGCTTGATTTTCTTCTCTCCACTATTCACACGAACCTAACACGAAAACAGTTTCAACTTTGAATGAAGAGTATGAACAACACTAAAACAACGCTGCGTCTATTTTGTTATTCCCGTGGCACTCGATTTACTTTTCGAGAATAATCGATACATCCTATTCCCATTGTAAATATCGATTAAAGTCAGCAAGTAGCGATCGATCGACTACTTTTCCATATATATATATCGATCAGAGCGGTCGAAAGATTTATGCGTCATATTTGCAGTATTTCTCACGATTTCGCCGAAATATGTGGTTTTTGCCAGTAAAATAACACATTTTTGCAGAATTCGCACCAAAATCACATATTTGTACTAATTTCGCATTTTGAATTTAGGTACCACAGCGCTTCAGAACACCTTAAAACTATTAAAAAAATGGTTTTAACACATATTACCGAAATTCGCATTTATCGCAAATGCGAATTTTTCCGGTCCCTAATCATCGGTATTCAATTCAATTAATTCGACACTCTAAAGCTAATGAATATAAAAACACTCACCATGGATTGATTATCCTTTAACATAAAACAAGAGTCTGGATGGAGGTCGTTCACATCTTACAGTACAGTAGTTGACTGATAACACCATGCACACTCACTGAATCGCGACTCTCTACAGTTAATAATAGCTTTCGTGATAATGCAAAAGTAAAGTTAAGGTAAAGAAATACTTAGCACTGTTCACTCAAACAAGCCGCTCTGTAGCGATATTACTACCATGGTTTTATATTGTCGAGTTGAAGGCTTTTGGATGACAGGCGGTAATTTGAACACTACGACGGGAAACAATAGCTTGTGCTCTTATCAACTGCCGCGAGCGAACTGACCAATAAATAAATTATCCTCAGTCACTTGGCAAGGGTTTGACACCCTCCATCCCTTCACTGTCCCTATCATCATCACCACCATCATTGTCTTCGTCAGAACTTGATGAATAGCCAAGGTTAATAATCATTTCATCCACCGTGATATCCAGAACGACTTTAGTATTTCTTTCTGTACATGCTGTACGGCATGTGTACAGTCCTCAGGTCGAACTTCAGCGAAGTAAAAGTAAAGGAAACAATGACAATGAAAATAAATCTGAACAGACAGTGGTTAACAAGCGACTGAAACAATGCCTACCCACACAACAAGAATTCTGTCACTTCGCTGCTTCAGCACGGGCGTCATTCAATATCTTCATCCTTTTTGCCAATTCCTGGAGAGCTTCGTGGCTTCTCTTTTGACTGCCGCCTTAGCCGTCTCTTCCTTTTCCTCCTGGCTTCGCACCTGTTTTGCTTCCTTTAACACAGAGTAGGAGTTTTGTGCAGCATGGACCATGCTCTTGCTAATGGTTATCTTTTTTACTCCACCAGCTGCCAGCCTTGGAGGCTGGATTTAGACAGCTCCTTAACCCGGTCCATGAGGCAATTATAATTGGCTACATGGATAATTCTTGCCAGGCGCGTCCACGTCGCGGGGGTGGGCAACGGTACTGTAATATACCATGGAACTACAGTACCGGCTAAGTTCTGGTGAGGACCCAGTCCTATGGGGTATAACATAGGCCCCGTGCACAGGGTTACGTGCGAAGACCTCAACGGAATCTGCAGCGGAGAAGATGGACTTCGGAACGGTGGAGATTGCGGAGAGGCAACCCAGTACTCAGGGAATAGTATGAGTACAGCATCAATTGGCAGCGTCTGTTTCCCAGGTTAGGGGCGGCTGTATAATAGCTGGCAGTAGCTTCATAAAATGCCTTTGAGAGTGGCGACCCCATCGTAACAATAGCCTAAAATGGAAATGGCACTTCAAATGATTCGGAGAAGGTTAGGGCGTACCCTGCAGGCGACGCGCAGTTCTTTTGGTACTGGGGGAACTGTGAGAAATGGGCGACCAGTAACCGAAATCATGAAATCATGAATGTCATGACCCTGACAGGCAAGGTGGAGGAGGTGGTAGACTTCATGGAGAGGGAGAATGTTGGATTGATGGGGCTGAGTGAAGTGAAATGGGAAGGTAAAGGAAGGAAGAAATTGAGGAAAGGATATACATTATACTGGAGTGGTGGCCAAGAGGCAAAAAATGGCGTGGGACTGATAACCTCGAAACAACTGGAGGAGTATGTTGAAGTGGTCGAGTGTGTGAGTGACAGAATAATGAAAATTAGAATGAAGATGAAAAATGATGTGATGGACTTCATACAAGTGTATGCACCACAGACTGGAAACAGAGAAGAAGATATTGAAGTATTCCTGGAGGATGTAGAAAGAGTAATTTCAGATGTAGAAGTGGTGATCATGGGAGATATGAATGCACAAGTCGGAAACGAGAGACAAGGAAAGGAAGAAGTCATTGGACCATACGGAAATGGGAAAAAGAACCGGGAAGGAGAGGAACTTGTAAACTTTTGTGAAAGGAATGGACTGATAGTGGGTAATTCATGGTTTCGGAAGAAAAACAGCAGGAAAATTACGAGATATGGTTGGGGCGATAGAAGAACAAAATCAGTAATTGACTACTTTCTGGTGGAAAGGACTAATCGCAGAAAGCTGATAGATGTGACAGCTTTACCAGGAGAAGCATTTGATGGGGACCATAGAGCTGTGGTGGCAAAATTTAGATGGGAAAAATTGGAAAACCTAAAGGAGATCAGAGAAAGTAAAATAAAAGTATGGAAATTGAAAGACAAAACTGTACAGGAAGATTTTCAGGAGAGATTGAAGCAACAAATCCCAGTTACTGAAGTGGAAAACATAGAAGAGGAATGGTCCCACTATAAAAAGGCATTTGTTGGTGCAGCAGAGGGTGCTTGTGGTAGGACGTCAACAAGAGTGAAAGAGAAGGAGACACCGTGGTGGAATGAAGAAGTGAGGAAAGCAGTGAAAGAGAAGAAGTCTGCATGGAAAGAATGGAACCGAGATCAAACAGAAGAAAGCAAAAGGAAGTATCACGACAGCAAACGGAGGTGTAAGAAAGTGGTAGGAGAAGAAAAGAAGAAAAGTTGGGAAGAATTTACACGAAGAATGGAAACAGATGTAAGTGGCAGTAAAAGGATGCTGTATGGACTTCTAAGAAATAAGAGGAAAGAAAGAGTTACTACAAAGCTAGTAAAAAAGGAAGATGGAGAGTTGTTAACACACCCAGAAGAGATAAAGGGACGATGGAAGGAGTATTTCGATAAGCTATTGAATGTGAGCAATTGTACTGGTGAGATGGAAGTGACACCTGACGACTCTACAACAGAAGATGATATAACAACGCTGGAGGTGGAATTAGCAGTACAGAAAATGAAGATGGGAAAAGCAACAGGGGTGGATGAAATCAGTGTAGAAATGATAAAGGCTGCTGGACCTGTTGGTATGCAATGGTTGTATTGACTGCTAAAGTGTGTGTGGAAACGGAAATGTGTACCAGAAGACTGGAAGAAAGGGCTAATAATACCAGTGTTTAAGAAGGGGGACAAGAAGGTGTGTGATAACTATAGAGGGATCACCCTCATATCACAGATAGTAAAAATACTGGAAAGGATCTTAGAAAGAAGAATGAGAAGAAAGGTGGAAGGAGAGTTGCAAGAGGAACAGTATGGCTTCAGGAGTGGAAGATCCACATTGGACCCAATCTTTAGCTTGAGGCAGGTGATGGAAAAGAACTGGGAATATGGAGAGGATTTGATCATGACTTTCATAGATCTAGAAAAGGCATATGATAGTGTCCCCAGAGAGAAGGTATGGGAAACCATGGTTAAGAAGGGACTGGGAAGAGAAATGTTGGAAATGGTGCAAGCAATGTACAACAACTGTGTTAGCAGGGTACTGACCCCAGTTGGAAAGACAGATTGGTTTAGGAACAAGACTGGACTAAGACAGGGGAGTGTGCTGTCACCTCTCTTGTTCATAATGGTGATGGATGACATTGTAAGGGAAACAAAGGAAGCATATGGACATAAAGAAATGAAGTTACTGTTATTTGCAGATGATATTGTGGTCTGTGGAAGGAACACCGAAGAAGTGCAAAAACAACTAGATGCATTGAACGAAAATATTCAGAAGTACGGCCTGAAAATCAGTATAGAGAAAAGCAAGACCATGGTGATGACAAGAGGGGAAAGACAAGGAAAGGGCACTGTGAAAATTGGAAGTCAGAGTTTGGAAATTGTGGACACTTTCAAATACCTAGGAAGTGAATTGATGCAAACTGGTAGGTTGGACATGGAGATTGGCAGGAGAGTACAGCAGAGCAATGCATTCTATCAAAGTGTAAGAAAACTTGTTTGGGATAAGGAAGTATCAAGGAAAAGCAAGGAGGTAATGTATAAAGTGTACTATGTTCCCATATTAACTTATGCAGCTGAGACTTGGACCCTGACAAGCAGGCAAGAGAGTAGAATCCAAGCCAGTGAAATGAAATTCCTAAGAAGTATGATAGGAAAGACAAGGAAAGACAGAGTGAGGAATAAAGATGTTAGGAAGGAAGTTGGGATGGGAAAACTAAATGAGAGAATTGAGAAGAATAAACTAAGGTGGTTTGGACATGTAAAGAGGATGGAGGAAAATAGAATACCAAGACAGATGCTGGAGGCAAAGTACAAGGGTAAGAGAGCAAGAGGAAGACCTAGAACAAGGTGGATTGATTCAGTGAAGAACAGCATAAGAAAAAGAAATCTGGACTGGGACAAGATCGTGGAAGAAGAATGGTGGAAGGAAAGAGGAAAGTGGAGAAGTGCCATAAATACCCCGACCCGGCAGGAGCTGGATAAGGGGCAATGATGATGATGAGCTGCCATCACAGTATGCATGCCAATCAGACCGGCTTCTTTCTGATTGACAATCATGCACTCCTTGTTCAGGGAGAAACTTCTCTCTAGAGCTGCGTTGCTGTGATACAAAATCAGTATCAATTTAACGAAGCTTGTGAGATCGGTTTTGGCGGGAACTGAGGAAGGTGCTGAAGCCACTAATTCAGACCACAGCACGTCGAGCCGTGGCTCTTTTCCGTCAAACTGCTTCAAATGTGCAGTGACAGAGGACATTCTCAGAAGTGCGGAGTAGCTGCTATTGATGCGGTCAGCCATTGCGCCAGAAAGCAAATTTTTGTGATTACAAAGATTTTCAAGGGCAATGACGATCCTATCTTCTGCCAACTTAGGAGTCTCTGCGACCACTATAGGGTCTAGGCAGGAAATAGCACGGGTCATCTTGTAAGCAAGAGGTGACCACTCTTTGATTTTTTCAGCCATACGAATGTACAATTTTCGTCAGTTGGTGTGTTGTTGTTTTAAGGGGCTTAACATCTAGGTTATTGGCCAAGTTGGTGTGAAATTGCAGCACATCCGCGCCTGGAATTTTCTGAGATCTTGAGCTGTTAGCTTCTTAAAAAAAAAAAACCCCCCTGGCACTATACAGCCCATGACGGGCTAAGGCCGACCAAGCGACCGCTGCACAGCCATTTGGCCTGCAGGTATTGGGGTGACGCGTCATCAGCGCGTCGGGTCCCCTCGGCCGTTAATCTTGGTATTCGTGATCGGGGCGCTGTCTCACTGTCAGACAGCTACTCAATTGTCCTCACGAGGCTGAGTGCACCCCGTTCCAACCCTCACGTCAGTTTTAAAATCCCTGACGGAGCCGGGGATCGAACCCAGGGCCTCAGAGTGAGAGGCAGGCGCGCTACCCCAACACCACGGGGCCGGCACGTTAGCCTCTTAAAAGGCTGCTCTAATCATTCTCATTGATAGCGTGAATGGAGGTAGACTCATCAAGTTCGCAACACGTCGGTTACTTTCGCCACATCATTTATACACCATTAATAAACTCAAATAGCTGCCGACATTATCGGATTAATCAACTAGAAATATGCGTGATTATAGCACTTTTAACTCTGATATTGAAACACAAATCATCATTAATGCAGGGGAACAGAAAGCAGAATGGAGACTTAGTTTCTTTTCCTATAAATGATATACACTGACCGGCACGAAAAACGCAACACCCAATAAATGATGTGAAATTATTGTGTAATTTATCTATTTAATCAAAGTGAAGCACTTTAACCTAGTTTTTTAGACGGGGTATGTTATTGGTGTTGCTTTGCAAGCAAACAATGAAGTGTTGATTGTTGATTGCACTAGCCTCAATTGATTTTTCCCGCACAACCTGGAAAACACATCACTGGATGTAACCCAATAATGTGTTCCCGCTCTTATAGCGCTTAGCGTTGTACTTTGAATTGCTCCCTTTTCAATCAAATGTGTTTGTGGGATCTTTCTGTGATTGTCGTAATTAGCTTTCTGGAGCAAACATGCCCTTAAGCCCTGAACAAGCAGCAAAAGTTGTTGCTTTGGTGGAAGATGGTCGCAGCATGCACTACATTGAAGAAGTGTTGAGGATTACAGCTTCCACGATTTCCAGAACCGTACAAAGGTACAGGGAAACTGGAGGCTTTGCAAGGAGACCAGGATCAGGCCCGAGAAGAACAAAATCGAAGAGAGATGTCCGCTTCTTACAACTTCAAGTTCTTCACGACCGTCACTCCACCACCATTGAAGCATGAAATCGACTCCAAGTTCGAGGGGTCGATGCTAGTGAGAGAACCGTCCGAAGAAGATTGGAAGAAGCCAATCTTCAATCCAGAAGACCAGTTACAGACCCAGAACCTACCAGAGAACATCGCACAGCTCGACTACGTTTTGCAAGGGAACATCAGATCACCTGACGGAAGAGAGAGGGTCTGTAGAAGGCCAGAGGAAAGGTATTCCCCTTGCACATTCTCATCCAGGACGCCATTTCAAGGTGGTTGTGTGATGGTGTGAGCAGGAATCAGTATGGCTGCAAGGACGGAGTTGGTCTTCGTGAAGAATGGGAGCCTCACTGCACATCGGTATGTGGAGGAAATCCTTCTGAGCATGTTGTGCCTTTTGCTCCATTTATTGGTGATGATTTCACACTAATGCAAGACAATGCACGCCCACATGTTAAGAAAGTTCTTGGGTGAAGCAGGGATTCATGCTATGGCTTGGCCTGCTCGAAGCCCTGATTTGAATCCTCTTGAGCACGTTTCGGACTGGCTAGGGAGAAGAGCCCGTCAGTGCTATCCAGAGACCCCACAGGACCTACGGAATGTCCTCCTGGAAGAATGGGAGATGATTCCTCAACAGGACATTACAGCATTAATCAGGAGCATCCCTGAAAGGTTGAATGCCGTCATTGGTACGAGAGGTGGCAAAACACGCTTTTAAAGATGCGAACAGAGGTCTCCGAGATCATCTCCAAGGTCTGTGAAGTAATGTGTGAAGTGTATAAAATCAAAACAGAAGTGAGGACCTTTAGGACCTTACTAAAAATTTCCCGCTCTTTTAGCGCCCTTTCCTTGAAGTGTGCATCACTGGCTTAATTTTTAAATTTGTGTATAATAATCTTTTAATTTCCATTGTTAGACACCTACATGGGACCTTACTACAATATTTCATCATCATATAGTAGATTAGTGTTATAAAATTGTCATAAATTTGAAATAAATTTCAGTTTTTGTAAGAAATTGAAGTGTTGCGTTTTTCGTGCCGGTCAGTGTATTTCATGGATTTCATATCAGTCATATTTTGCTAACACAATCCAAAGTAAATAATATTCTATAATTTACGAACAATATCTGTAATATCCTCTTCAAGACTTTCACTTCTCGTTTATATATCATTGTTTATTAAGATAATGCTGAACATTAATTATATTTGAACTAATGTGTTACAACAAATTGGATACGTTTCCTTTAAATCTTTGTCAGACATGTTCACGTAAATTATATAAGATTTTCAATTGTCCATATACTAGCAATATGAGTTATACTCTCACGCAAAATCTGCAGGAGTGAAGGACATGTGAATATATAGCCTATATATTTAAAGAAAAGGCATCCAAATAAAATCAAGTGGCTAATATTACTATTGATGTTTCATATCTTGAAAATAGCTTAATTTACTTTGGAAATTAAATCGCCATATACAAGATAGATCGTTTTCAGAAAAGAAAAACCTGGGAATACTTGCTAAGTGGTCGAATTCCATCTACTCATTGGAAAGTGAATCGAAACTCCTTAATATTAAGGCTGGCGTCGAATAAATTAGTAATATATTTTTCACGTAACACTGGAATGGACATAGTGGATTTTACTTCTGGTGGTATGTTTAGAAATTTGAAGTGACTAAATATTTCAATCATCCCATTCATATCTTGAAGTAAAAAATAAATCTCTCAAATTTAAATACCAGGAACTGCATTATTACTTTTTTGTTAGGGACTTTGCAACATTGTGGTCATATCACCCCGTGTAGTTGGGGTGTGTGGAGTAGAATCTGTCTGATAACCTGTGTCATTGTGATGATTATATTAGTGTGTGTGTTGAGGCTAGGATTTCGGTAAGAAGCATCCGAGGCCTTTAATTTGGGTTCCATTCCAGCAGTCATCTGGAGTGGAAGTGGTGAACCACGGATGATCACTTTTAGGATTGTCGAGGTGGGAATTGAAACAACCTCTTCTCAAGTCTGTCTCATGAGGCTGGGTGAACCCCGTTTCAGCCCTCAGACCAGAATTGAATTTCTTTTATGAGCCAGGAATCGAACCCGGAGCTAGATGAAACAGAGTGGTTGGTTCCTCAATTTAGTGGCTGCGACTACGCGATCATGTAGACCCGTGTACTTCTGATGTGTGTTGAATCTGTCTGATAACCGGTGTTAATTGTGATGGCAGTATTAGTGTGAGTTATCTGTAATACAGGTACGGACTGCGGATGATCAATTTCAAGTAGTTCCTACTTTTGCTACCAAATGCTACCATCGATGACACCTAGCTGTGAACTTGGCCACAAGATGCCACCGCAGCTGGCACCTGGTGGCGTGCGTTGGAACGTATAGAGCATTAATCAAATCTAGGCTAACTTACAAAGTTACCTTCACACAATTGTAGTTAGTGGAAGGTTCTTTTATATGCAATAAATCGATGACATGGACCCTCCAGCTTTATTTCCCCTCCGAAGGAAGGCAAACTGTTCTGAATCTAATTTGAACTGTTTACATTGTGAGTTGAATGATAAACCCATTACATCTTGCACTGTTTTAAGGATATTAACAAACTTGTCTACGTTGACTTTGTTAAAAGCTTGTATTCTAGCCATTGAGATAGATTCTGGCTTCCTAAGACTATTATTAGGGTGCTGTTCTCTAAAGCACGCCATCCAGTCTTTGCTTGCCATCTTGGACTCTTTGTCAATTCAATGCAGGATTTTGTTCCGCTCTGCCAAGTGGAATGCTAATCTCCATAGGCCGTTTACTGTTATTCCATAAAATTGCTTTTCCATTTTCAAAATATAACGAAGGTTTTCTTGTTCTTCATTGAACTCATTCCTTAAGCTACCGTTTGCCACGTTGCATAGTGGCTAGCAATCTTGGCTGTCACCTTTGGAGGCCCAGGCTCGATTCCCAGCTCTGCCAAGAAATTTAACCCTGGTCTGAGAGCTGGAATGGGGTGTACTCGGCCTCATGGAGCAAAACTGAGGGGAGTTCGATTCGTACCTCGGCCATCCTGGAAGTGGTTTTCCGTGGGTTCCCCACTTCTACTCCAGGCAAATTCCAGGATGGTACCTAACTTAGGGCCATGACCACTTCCTACCCAAATCCTACCTCAATTACAAGGAGGTACACACATTAGTACAGGCATCGCAGTGACAAGGGTTTTCAGTCAGATTCATTACAGACTCTAATACATGGGGCTACACGACCACGATCAGAAAAGTTTTTACTGAAAAATAGAGAAATAAGCATTCTGACAACACTAATAGTGTCTATTAAAACTATTGATCATTTCCTGGTAGGTAGCAGCAGTGTTCAGTGCAAAACAAATTATGCCACTTTCCCATTTGTCCCTCAGTATCAATATACTAACAAATATCACTTACGTCCTAATTTCTTTTAAACATTTCAATTTACTTAAAGCTTCCTTCTTCCATTGCCTTTGGGGCGGTCCCTCTCCTCTTTACCTTTATCTGCTTTTCCTGGCTCTTCTTTCTTCCGGGTCTCTAATTCTCGTTCTTTGAGGGTTGAGGATATTTCCTTTCCCCCAGTCTTTTGTTTCCCTTACTCTTATTTCCGTTTACCGTTTCCTCTTTTAGAATGTGGGTGTGTGGTTGGTTTAAGTTGTAAGTATGTAGTTAGTTTGTTTATTAGATATAGTTCATTGTTCCATTAGACTGTTCGACTGTGGTGTGCGAGTGTGTCTGGTGGCAGTTGCAATGTTTATTAGATATAGTTCATTGTTTCATTAGACTGTGATGTGTGAGGGTGCATGGGAGTGTGCCTGGTGACAGACTGTTTCAGTGGTAGTATTTTGTTGTTGGTGGAACTTAAGTATTTTTTCGTTAGTAGAATTTTGGTATTTAATTGTTAGTAGAAGGTTAGTATTTTTGTAAGTAAAATTGCTCTATTATTTATTCTGAAAGGGAGTAGCAGCCTTTCAGAATAAATCAATTCTTTACTTGTCTTATAGACTGTTAAGGCGACACTCATGAGATAAACACATCTTTTTACCTAATGCATGGATTTTCACGAAACTTTGTGGGAATGTCACCCAAACAAAAGTAGAGATATCACAAACATTTGTTTCATATACAATTAATAGTTTTTCCAAATTTTTTTTTTTTTGGAAATTCTTAATTCCATTTTTTTCCATAAATTTCAAATGACATGTTAATGGAAATTTGGAATTAAGTAGATAATACTTCTTTAAAAAACACTACGTATCGATTTTTCTGTAAATAATTTATATAATGAGATATTATAGTACTAAATTTGTGTAATTTTTTTGTCTAAAAATTTTGGACTTATAAATCCCTACTACTGGGAAGAATTCTGCAATCAAGAATTCCATACGCAGGTTTCCTAATATAGCTGTGATACATACACCATACAAATTTTGTTACATTTGGCAGAATATTATGGGAGAAAAATGGGATTTAAATGTCAAATTTCAATTGGCGGGAAAATTAAAGCAAAGTTCAAGTGACGTTATCTCCCTATCTAATGCATGGATTTTCACGAAACTTTGTGGGAATGTCACCCAAACAAAAGTAGAGATATCACAAACATTTGTTTCATATACATATATAGTTTTTCCAAAATATTTTTTTTTATTATTATTTTTTTTAAAATTTTTAATTCCATTTTTTTCATAGATTTCAAATTACATGTTAATGGAAATTTGGAATTAGATAGAAAATACTTGTTTAAAAACACTATGTATCGATTTTTCTGTAAATAATTTATATAATGAGATACTATGGTACTAAATTTGGGTAATTTTTTTGTTCAAAAAATTTGGATTTTAAATCCCTACTACTGGGAAGAATTCTGCAATCAAGAATTCCATACGCAGGTTTCCTAATATAGCTGTGATAAATATACCATACAAATTTTGTTACATTTGGCAGAATATTATGAGAGAAAAATGGGATTTAATTGTAAAATATCAGTTGGCGGGAAAATTAAAGCAAAGTTAAAGTGACGTTATCTTCCTACCTAATGCATGGATTTTCACGAAACTTCGTGGGAATGTCACCCAAACAAACTTAGAGATATCACAAGCATTTGTTTCATATACAATTAATAGTTTTTCCAAATTTTTTTTTTAAATTTTTAATTCCATTTTTTTCATAGATTTCAAATTACATGTTAATGGAAATTTGGATTTAGGTAGATAATACTTCTTTAAAAAACACTACGTATCGATTTTTCTGCAAATAATTTATATAATGGGATATTTTAGTACTAAATTTGTGTAATTTTTTGTTCAAAAATTTTGGACTTTTAAATCCCTACTACTGGGAAGAATTCTGCATTCAAGAATTCCATACGCAGGTTTCCTAATATAGCTGTGATACATATACCATACAAATTTTGTTACATTTGGCAGAATATTATGGGAGAAAATGGGATTTAAATGTAAAATTTCAATTGGCTGGAAAATTAGAGCCAAGTTCAAGTGACGTTATCTTCCTGATACATTACCTAGAAGTCACCAGAACTGTATGTTTTTCCTTCCTTTTGGGGGGGCGTGGTGGCTCAGCGGTCTAGCTGTATGCCTCTCACCAAGGCGGTCCGGGTTCGATTCCCGGTCAATGCATGTGAGATTTTCGAAGTGAAATGCCATGTCCTGTGGTTCGGATTCCACGTAAAAAGGAGGTCCCGTGGCTCATGATCTCAAGATTAACGGTCACGTTAAACTACAAGCTTCCTTTTTTCCTTCCTTTTGTTTCTTAGCAGCTTCTGGACGAATATTGGTAATTCTGGAAGCTTGTCTAGTATCTTGATGCACAACTACAAGAGATTACTTGCGCACAAACTTCACAAAAGTAAACAGACCGGCTACCGCCACAGAACTCTCAAGAAAGAAGAAACATACAAGAATAACAAAACTTCTAGTTGTCGGCATTATTGTAGTGACATCAGGAATACCAATACAAGCATACAATGTTGCTCAATGACAGTAGAGTCAAGTACTGGAATATTAGTCCTTTGCAGGCTTTATACATTCATTCAGAAACATGGGATATTTTATTGATTTGATTGAATGAAAACATGACAATGACATCATAAATAATCTAACAAGCAGTTCAGCAGATGCCATGCGAATTTCTGCTGTGTGCAGACTGACAAACAAAGCATTATTAAGGTGATAAATTGTTTGAATTCAACGGAATAACTTTGTGACAAGAAAGAGGAAACCCAATCCTTTCAATTTCAGTCATTAAAAAAAATTCACCAAAATGAACAAAATATCGACTTTTATCTCCGGAGTATCGCCTTAAGATATTGATAATATCAGCCAACTAATGGCTACACTGCGTTCTGCTGCTCGGCTGAAAGCAACGGGAAACTACAGCCGTAATGCTCTTCCCGAGGATATGCACCTCTCTATGCATAATTATATGTGATGATGGCCTCCGCCCTTGTGAAATTCCAATCCGGAGGTAAACTAGTCCCCCGTTCGGATCTTCGGGTGGGACTACCCGAGAGGGGGTTAACATCACAGAAGTGACAAAGAGGAAATCTGACATTCTACGGATCGGAGCGTGGAATGTTAGAAGTCTGCTGGGAAGTGGAAGGTTAGAAAACTTAGAAAGGGAAATGGATAGGAAGAGGTTGGATTTGGTTGGGATTAGTGAAATGTGCTGGCAGGAAGAAAAGGACTTTTGGCCAGGAGACTATAGGGTCATTAGCACTAAATCAAACAATGGCCAAGCAGGGGTTGGTCTCATATTGAGTAGGAAACTTGGACAACGGGTGGAACATTATGAGCAATATAGTGAACGGATTATTGTAGCAAAAATCAATACAAAACCTACGTGCACCACAGTGGTACAAGTCTATATGCCTACCAGTCAAGCTGATGATGATGTTGAAAAGGTCTACGAAGAAATAGATGAAATTCTGAGGTATATCAAGGGTGATGAAAATGTTATAGTAATGGGAGATTGGAATGCTATGGTAGGAAAAGGAAGACAAGGGAAGATAGGAGATTTCGGATTAGGTGAAAGGAATGATCGAGGAAGCAGGCTAATGGAATTCTGCAGCGAGCATGAGTTGGACATAGCTAACAACTTATTCAATAACCACAATAGAAGAATATACTCAAGGATGAGACCAGGAGATACAGGGCATTACCAAATAGACTTCATTATGGTCAAGCAGAGATTTCGAAATTAGATTTTGGATTGTAATACATATCCCCGTGCTGACATAAACTCTAACCACAATCTACTTGTTATAAAAAACAGATTAAAGTTGAAGAAACTGACGGCTTTTGATCACGTAACGGCACGTTGGTGATAGAGGAAGCTTATTCAAAAAGGTTTCGTAGAATTAATAAGGATAAGCATTACTCGCTGATTCAAGAACCCGGCTCACTCTACGTTGGCCACGTTACTCCAAATTCTGGAATCTCTGAAGATATTGTCAAGTCTGTAAAATTTCTTACCTGTCAGAGCGTGGTATTTCTTTTGAAAATCTAATTGTCAGCGGATGCGATGGTATTGCTGTCAATACAGGCTGGAAAACTGGTCTTCGCCGAGTTGAACTTTATATAAGGAAACCTGTACAATGGGCAATTCGCCTCCTCCATTTCAATGAGTTGCCATTCCACCACCTGTTTGAGCACCTGGATGGCAAGACAACAGGGCGTGATTCTTCTAAACGACCAATCGGTGAAAAGTTAGTTGGCTGCCAAAAACTGCCGGTGGTTAACTTCCAGAGGTTAACTTGTCAGATCCCAGAGATAGACAGAAACGTGCTTAGCAAAGATCAGCAATACCTACTTGATATTTCAAAGGCAATAAAAAGTGGTTGACGAAAGCAAATAGAACTCTCAGACTGTACATAAGTGAAGAATGTCCCTCACCTCAACTTCAAGAACTAGTTTTGTTTATATTGAAATCATACATCCCAATGTGGTTTACTATCAAAACAAGTTAACACTTTGCAGACGGCCCGAAACTTGTTTACCAAGCAATACAATCTACCAGGTATTTGTCAAAACCTTTGCATGATGTTGCCGACCCTGTGATCGAACGGAATGGTTTCTTCGCCCACCCAGAACACTTACTGTTAGCCATGACTCAAGATGACAAGACACACATGAGAGAGCTTGGACTTCGAAGAATTCTGAAGGCGAGGCAGATCGATGCAAGAAGGAAAACAGTAAGAACATTCAGGTCACCGAAAATCAACTTCAATGTGCAAGATCACTCAGAAATGATCAGCTGGATGGACTGTGAATGATCTTCTGCCCCATTGTCAGCAGAAATCAGTGACGAGATCTAAATCGCACATCAACACTATCAACAGTGACTCAATCCCTGACTGAAACATTACTTTCAAGCAATTCCCAGTTCACTCGCAGGCTGTTAAACTTTGTGTAAAACTCGTCACGGAAGCCTCAGGAAAAGTTTGTGGAGCTGAATCTCAATATGGATTTATAAAAACTTCACCAGCAAATCTGTCTTCAAAGTACATTCGGCTACAAAACAGAATAGTACAAATAAACTGGTTCAACTAATATGGACTATTTATTCAAAACTCTGTTTTCTCTTTTTTATAAAAGTAAGCTTGTTGTTAAAAACTATACTGTCACTTAAATATTTAAGCTTTTTAAATATAGAGCAAGTTGAAAAGTATCATGCCCGTTGTTACGGTTATCACCCATCATGTCATAGGAATAACTATCTTTTTAGGTAGTTTTCTATAGCATTGTACTTTTGTGAAAAAATAAAAATACTGTAACTATTACATTAAAACAAGTATATTAAAGATACAAAAAGAATCTCGTGAAAAAGTGAAATTTTCAATATTTTGTCACATTTTGGGGCTTATGCGCAACCGGAAGATATCAACTGATTTAAACCAAATTAAAACACAATGTTTTTAGGCTCTATTTGAAGACTCTACAAGCTATTACAATATGAAAACATCTAATTCAAATATTTAAAAAATAATTGCAAAAATGAAACTTTTTTCATATTTTTTCAAACTTGAAGATGTCAACCGATTTCGATAATTTTTTTCTTTTATCTATATAATTCGCAACTTTTCCGCGCTATTACAATTTCAAAATAAAAAAAGTGTTTTTTCGGCCCACCCTATTGGGCATGTACTACGGTCAGGAGCGGACACCATTGCAAAACAGGGCTACACACTAGAGGTCTCCGGGAAAAGACCAAAGGGGCGACCAAGACAACGTTGGGCCGATTCACCGCACAGGGATCTGGAAAGCGCCAACCTACATCCGGACATGGCTCATGACCGAGTAAAGTGGAGACAGCTGACCCTGCCACGAGGCAGGACAAACGCTAAAGCAAAAGAAGAATAACATGTTACACGATTCAATTAAATGAATAATTTAATTTATGAAAACAATATACATACATTGATGTGTATGCATTTGTACTAACCATCTTCCACCAACAATCTTCCAATTTCTTCCCAGATTCTATCCTTCTTCCTTAGATTCTTATACGCAGGATGACTTACACATAATATTCCATATAACTTGAGTTTCAATCAATTTTCCCCTAATACAGGTCATTTCTGAGTAAATCGGTCGCAATGGAAAACTTGCGCGCAAACTTAACATGCAGCAACTGTACGCCAATCTGGCGGACAATCGCTGCACAAGATTGAGAAGGCTGAGGGACAGTCAGCCCTGGTGTATTCGCCCTCATTTAAAAGTATGTGCCACATCTGGATGCTAGAACCCCTCAAACTTGACCGCCGCCTTGCCCACTCTGGTAATGTTCAGACCTTAGAAATACAATCCTGCATGGAATCGGCTATGTATGCTTGTCTGGCCATCATACCTTCTAACCTGACAGCCAATCAGTTGGTCATTTTTGCAAACAAGCTGCTGTGATACAACCAACTGATGCGAATGCAAACATATACAGTAATCCTCGAAACAAGTAAATAAGAGTGCAGTTAGGCCACTGTACGTTGAGAACATTTCATAATTACATTGGCTCTTGACATAAGTAGTCATGTTTCAATAATTTGTACCCCTCCTTCAATTGTTTATACTTAACATGGCAGATTATTGAGGTTAACTGCTTTTAGGAAACCCCCCCATTTGTGCTTTGATAAGGAAATTATCAACATTTCAACTTTGCAGTAATATACAGACCAAAATATTAGTTATACTGGATAAGTTGCTAACATCACATCACTGCTACCCCCTAAAGCCATTGTCAGGATGAAACCATTGGTTGCTACTGAATTAGATCACTGTCTCTACTGCAAGGAAAGGAGTCTGGAGAGTAAGCCACAGGTTAGGCCTGTTTTAGCATGAAAAGCCTCTTAAGATTAAGAAACACAAAGATTACTGTAACAGAAAGAAAATTACTTACGAAGTGCCAAGCCAGACTTGCGCCAAAAGCAATCATGTTGGCAGTACTAAAAAAAAAGTAGTTACACACCCGAGCAATAAAACGTTCCTCAGTAATATTACCAATTCCTATAGTACATTTTGCCAATTTGCATAGCGACCAGCTACTTATAACCTTCAAGCTCCACTATTGTTTTCGCTACTAACAAGAAAATTATATAAATCTGTACTAAATTACATAAATATGAGCTTTTACTTCTTACTCATTCAATGACTGCAGCCATGTTGCATTCTGTTTGTCCTTGCCGCATTATAGAAAGAGAGGAACTTTGACAGGGCTGCCAAGACATGGGATACAAGATACACCACACTGAGATAATTGCTAAAGACACTGGTCTACTAAGGTCAGATCTGATGGATACTTTGTTCTACCAAGGTTAAGTCCAGTATATATCAAAACTATTGGTCTATCAACATACCAATATGAAGAGAGAGCAAAGCAAATTAGGCCTGCACGAAGCGCAGCTGTTATGCTTGCTATTATTTGCAAAACGTTTTAGAAGGGATTGGGGAGGTTACTGGCAGCAGGGGAGCAAACATACTGTATAGTATCCAGTACTAGACGACTTCCAAAATTATTATTAATAATCATTACGAAAATTATTTTGTCAGATTTCAGTAATTAGAAAAATTTGATTCTGTGATTGAGGTCCTTTAATGTCTACCGTAACCTTAATTAAATTTAGCATTCATTCCATTGACAACACTGGCTGTAATGTGACACTGCTAACATACCTACATTAATACTCTTCCTATCTACAGAGCTTCCACTTTCTTTCCGTTTGTTTTCTTGCCGTCCGAAGCACTACTTTCGCATTCTTCTGGTTTAATTTTCAGGTAATGAAAGCAATGGTAGCCATGTACTACAATTTTTCCAGCCTGTAAATGAGCAATTTGCTGTTGCTAGGAAAGGTTAAAGTTGTAAAATGCATTAAGAATGATAAAATCTTCAGTTGTGTACAGTGAGAAAGCTCTCCTTGTGGTTATTCATCAACTAGTTATGATTGAAATGTCTGCTAACGTAGTGCCGCAGTATGACACTCGTGTCTCTAAATTTTGCATATTTTCCCATTAATTTACTACAAATTAAGTTTGAAAAATAAAACAAAGAAAGGTTCTCCAAATGGGAGAATGTATTTAATTGTATGCAAGTCATATTATCTCGACAAGGTTAGTTTTCTCACAGAGCAAATTTACACTGTAGTAGGCATGCAGCTCGTTTTTCCTTTTTATAGATTTCTGGCATCTTGTCTCATATATCAGGCCTACTGACCAAAATTTCTCTAAAGGAAGACAATCTATATGTTGTAACCGAATTTATTTGGTTATAGTGGAGCCTGTAAGCCCTAGAGGGCGCGTCCCCGGGTGGCGGATAGGGGGCCCCTACTTCTGTAGGGCTGGTTGAAATACCCAATACAACCCGCGGACCAAACAGGCAGTCCGGTTCCTGGGGGCTTTGATACTGGGACACCCTCTCTCCAGGGGTCATAAATATGGAGGGCCCAAGCCCAGGGTTATGGGTGAAGCCCCAACGGTATCGGCGGCGGAGAGGATGGACTTCGGTACGGCGTCGGTGGCGGAAGAGGGAATTCTGTAGCGTCTGTACTCCAGAGGAGGGGCTGCAAAAGGCGTCTGTTATCCAGTGGATCGGCCTAGAACAGCACCTGGCAGTAGGTCATAAAATGCCTTTGAGTGTGGCGAGCTCATCGTACTAATAGCCTATAGAATGAGTAAATGTGAATTGAGGCCTCGGAAAGGGCTAGGGCGTCCCCAGCAAGCGACGCGCAGTTCTCAGGGGTCTGGGGGAACTGGGAGAAGTGGGCTACCAGACACTACAAACATCGGATTCATAAATGTGACGAGCCTAAATGGCAAGACAGAAGAATTGGTGGACTACATGGAAAAGAAGGAAATAGCAATGATGGGAGTCAGTGAAGCGAAATGGAAGGGAAAAGGTGAGAAAAAAATCAAGAAAGGGAAGGGATATAAAATATATTGGAGTGGAGGAAAGAAGGCAGTGAATGGTGTTGCAATAATATTGAGAGAAGACTTGGTACAGTATGTTGAGAAAGTAGAGCAAACTAGTGACAGAATAATGAAAATTAGATTAGGACTTGAGAGTGGAACAAAGGACTTCCTACAGATTTATGCACCCCAAACAGGGAAGGTAGATGAATGTTTAGAGGAGTTCCTAGAAGAACTGGAAAAGTGTATAGAAGACAAAGAGGTTATAATAATGGGAGATATGAATTCACATGTGGGAACAGATAGGCAGGGAAAAGAAGAGATAATTGGCCCGTTTAGTTATGGAAATCAGGATGAAGAAGGGGACCTTTTAATAGATTTCTGTAGAAGGAATGGATTAATTGTTGGAAATACATGGTTTAGGAAGAAGAACTCTCAAAAAATAACTAGGTATGGATGGGGAGACAGAAAGACAAAGACAATGATTGATCTTATCCTGGTGGAAAAGGATAAACTAAGACAACTGGTAGATGTGACGGCTATGCCAAGAGGAGATTTTGAAGGAGACCATAAAGTGGTGATAGCCAAACTAAGGCTGGGAAAAATCACAAACCTTTCGGAAAAGAGGGAAAGAAAAATTAAGGTGTGGAAGCTAAAAGAGAGGGAGACAATGGACAAGTTCCAAGAGGATTTAAAAAAGGAAGTTCCCAAAGATGAAGCAAAAAGTGTAGAACAGGAATGGGCATGTTTTAGGAATGGGTTTGTGAAGTGTGCAGTAAACACTTGTGGAAGATTATCAGGGAAGAAAAAGGAAAGGGAGACTCCTTGGTGGAACAACAGGGTAAAGGAAGCTGTTAAAGAAAAACAAATGGCATGGAGGAAGTGGATAGGCTGTAAAAATGCAGAGAAATTACAAAAATATAGAGAAGCAAAGAAGGCATGCCAAAAAATTGTACAAAAAGAAAAACGGAAAAGTTGGGAAAGATTCACAGAAACTTTGAAGGAGGATATCCAAGGAAGTAAGAAGGTACTAGATGGATTCGTGAAAAACAGTGTAAAAGGTAGGAAAATACAAAATTTGTAAACAATGAAGCAGGGCAGATATTGTACCAAAGAGATGATATATTAAATAGATGGGAAGAATACTTTTCAAAGCTACTAAATGTGAAATACATTGAACTGGAAGATGAAAGGGAACAAGAAGAAACAATGGAAGAAGAAGAAGAAGAAGAAGAAGAAGAAGAACAAGAAAAGCAGATAACTATGCTAGAAATAGAGGAAGCCATACAGAAGATGAAGAGTGGTAAAGCAGCAGGAGTGGATGAGGTGACCACGGAAATGATAAAAGCAGCGGGACCAGTAGGGATACAGTGGCTGTATAGATTATTTAGAATAATTTGGAAGAAGAAAGAAATTCCAGAAGAATGGGGAAAGGGTTTAATTATCCCGATTTTTAAGAAAGGCGACAAAAAGGAATGTAATAACTACAGAGGGATCACTCTTATTGCTCATGTAGCTAAGATCTTTGAGAGAGTATTGGAAGGCAGACTGAGGAGGAAGATAGAAGGAGAGTTGGAAGAAGAACAGTATGGTTTTAGGAAAGACAGATCAACATTTGACCTAATCTTTACATTAAGGCAAATGATGGAGAAAAGATGGGAATTTGGAAAAGACATGGTGATGACATTTATTGATATTGAGAAAGTATATGACAGTGTGCCTAGACAGGTGGTTTGGGATGTATTAAGAAAAAGAAGAGTTATCAGAGCAGAAGTCCAAATGTTAAAAGCTATGTACAAAGTTGTGTCAGTAGCGTGAAGACCAGTATAGGAGAAACAGAATGGTTTAAAGTGGAAACGGGTCTCCGACAGGGAAGTGTATTGTCCCCATTATTATTCATCATAGTCATGGATGAAATCCACAAGAATGTCAAACAGAGATTGGGACAAGAAGCAACAAAGGTCATGCTGTTTGCAGATGATATAGTTATATGGGGTGAGGATGAAAAGGATGTACAAAAACAACTAGATGTATGGAACCAAGAGATAGAGAAATTTGAGATGAAAGTAAGCACAGAGAAGAGCAAGACAATGGTAATGTCAAGAGGAAGGAAGAAAGGAAGAGGAAAGATAGAATTGAATGGCAAAATTCTAGAAGTCGTTAAAAGTTTCAAGTATTTGGGAAGTGTGATCACAGAATATGGAAAGATAACTGAGGAAATTGGAAAGAGAATACAACAAGCGAACAGTTTTTACCAGAGTGTAAGGGGTATTGTGTGGAACAGAGATGTCCCAAAGAAATGCAAAAAAGTATTATATTCAACCTACTACAGACCCATACTAACATACGCAGCTGGAGCGTGGACTACTACAAAAAGAGAGGAGAGTAGAATACAAGCCGCAGAGATGAAATTCCTAAGAGGTATAGAGGGCAAGACCAGAAGAGAGAGAGTTAGAAATGAAGAGATTAGAGCAAGGACAGGAATATTGAAGCTGCAGGACAGGATAGAAACAACAAAGTTAAAGTGGTATGGACATATGATGAGAATGGGAGAGGAGAGAGTACCAAAGAAAACTTTCTGTGAAAAGATGACAGGGAAGAGACCACGAGGTAGGCCCCGGAAGAGATAGGCAGATACAGTGTGGGAGTGTGTAGAAAAGAAGGGAGGAAAACCCGAAGATGTACTAAAAACAGGAGAGGAGTGGTGGAGAGAATAATTAATTCACAACCCGACCCAGGAAGCTGGAAACGGGAAATGAAGATGATGATGATGATAGTGTTCACCCCCAAGTTTTCTGTTGGTTTTATATTATATGTTTTTTTTAGGTTACCAACCATGGCCACCTCTTGATGGAGCACCACCGAGAGTCTAGTGTTTTGTGCCATAGAGACTCTTTGTGGTTGTCCAGCAGTGGGTGACAGGTGGCTTTGACTACTTACAATGTTACTATGGTGATATGTTTTAATCAATATTATGTTATGTTCTGAGGTATGGCAATGTTATGTTTTGGATAAATAGATGTTATGTCATGATGTATGCTGATCTAGAAAAATATGTTTTTAGAAAATGCAAGAAGATAAGAATGGAGCAGAAGAACATTAAGAATTGTAGGGAAGGTAGTTGTGGATACTGTGTGAGAGATGCAGGTAATGGGATCTTGCTTACATGTAGATAAACAAGTAATAAAAGTATTGTATTTCTTATTTCATTATGTGCGTAACATCATATCGACCCCAAAGATTATTATTAGAAGAAAGAAATCCAGTTAAATTGATTGCCCAATGGTGGGGCTTGTTGTTGGTTGACCCTGACCAAAATAAGAATTATGTTTCATTAAACGCCCAATGTTGGGGCATGTGGTTGTTGGTTGACCACGACCATTACTATTATTTAGATTAGTTTCATTGACGCACCAACGTGGAGATGGACAAAGGAAACACCAATCACAATCCCGACTATGACTACTATTTAAATTAGTTACATTGGCGCCCAACGTATCGGCACAAATAGGGAAATAAGAAATATGGAAACTGAGATGATGGCCATGTTGAGGAAGCTCATGCTTCGTAGCAACAAGTCCGTAGGGATGGTGGGAGAGGATGACAAGCCAGATGAATAGCATGGCAAGCCAAATGAATAGCATGGAAGTTAGGATGTGCAGCCAGATGGATGGTATGGATGTGAGAATGTCTGAGAAGCTTGACAAGTTCAAAGAGCAGGTGACTAGCTTATGCATCGTAGAAGGGAAAGTTGAGATGATAGAATCTGTGAGTGTGGCTGTAAAGGAGGAGGATGAGGAGGAGATGTGTGAAGTATGTGATGCTAGGGGGCGTAAGGAAATTGGTATTGGTAATGAAGGAAATGGAAGAAGTGGAAAAGATAAGGCGAGGTTGTAGAGGTATATATCGGAGAGACCATAGCAGGCGAAGAAGAGAGAGCAGTTGCAGAGGTAGACACTGAGGTCGCCGCCAACATAACAAGAAGACGTTTTGATGAGAATGGAGGAGGTGGATATCGAAGGCGTGATAATGATGAAAATGGTACTGGGGATACTTACCATTCTAGGAGAAATGATAGAGCTAGGTACAGAAGAGCAGTAGGAGTTCGTTATGTTAGAGCAAGTAAGAGATATATAGCCCAATACCATAATGAATTTAATGATGCAGATGCTGATGATGATGATGACAATGAGCCTAAAAGTATTGATATTTTTGATGAAGTTGATACTAAGAGAAGAGTGAAGTTGCAAGTTAAAGCTGAGAAGAAGGTTCATAGAGACTTTAAATTACGAGAACGAAAGGAAAAGAAACAGAAAAATCATCACAGGGGTGGGGGACAGACAGATAAAGATAAGAGAGTAAAAGATCATAAGAAGATAAAAGGGATAAAGGGAAAGAGGAAAGAAAAGATAAGAAGAAAGGAACTGTTGAGCAAGATAAAACAGATGAAGAAGAGTAGGAAAATGAGGAAGGGAAGGAGAGAGAAGACAAAGAGAAGGAGTAGGAAGAGGACGAGATGTCAGGCAGATGGAGATAAGAGAGTAAAGGATCAGAAGAAGAAAAAGGAAAAGATAAAACGGGATGAAGGGAAAGAGGAAAGAAAAGAAGAAAGGAAATGTTGAGCAAGATAAGGTAGATGAGGAAAATGAGGAAGAGAAGGAAAGAGAAGCAGGAAGGGAAGGTGAAAAATAAAAATAAAATAAGAGAAGAAGGAGAAACAGAGGAAAAGGAAGAGCAAGGAGGAAGGTAAAGAAGGAGGGGAAGTAGAAGAAAGTGAAGGAAAGAAAGCAGCTGAACGAAGGAAAGAGGTAGAAGAGAAAGGAAAAATGAAGAAGGAAGAAGATGAAGCGAAAGAAGGAATGAAAGCAGGTGATATGGAAGAAGCTGAAGAAGAAAAGGAAGCAGATGAAGGAAGGGAAAAGGTAGAAGAAAAAGGAGATAGAAAGGAGGGAGAAGATGAAGCAGAAGAAGGAATGAAAGCAGGTGATATGGAAGAAGCTGAAGAAGGAAAGGAAACAGGTGAAGGAAAGGTAGAAGAGAAAGGAGAAACGAAGAAGGGAGAAGGTGAATCGGAAGAAGGAAAGAAAGCAGGTGATATGGAAGAAGTTGAAGGAGGAAAGGAGGTAGATGAAGGAAGGGAAAAAGTAGAAGAGAAAGGAGGAACAAAAGAGAGAGAAGTTGATAAAGGGGAAGGTAGTGCTGCTGAAAATGAAGATGAAGTTCTCAATCTTGATAACTTCATGATTTTGGATTCTGTTATTGATGATGATGATGAGGAGGAAGAGTCACCAATAATACAAACTGATGATGAACATGTCATCTCCAGCACAGTCAATAAGAAATGATAAAGAAACGATGTGTGTGATAATAGTGTTTGTTGATAGTTTAAGTCAGTGTTTGCTTGATGTATTTAATTTATGTATTTGTATGAGGGTCGAGGATGAATCTATAACCCTGAGTTAGAGATTAATCCTCGAGGGGGCATGCTGTAACCAAATTTATTTGGTTACAGTGTTCACCCCCACGTTTTCTGTTGGTTTTATATTATGTTTATTTTAGGTTACCAACCATGGCCACCTATTAATGGAGCACCACAGAGAGTCTAGTGTTTTGTGCCATAGATTCTTTGTGGTGGTCCAGCAGTGGGTGACAGGTGGCTTTGACTACTTACAATGTTACTATGGTGATGTCATGTTATAATCAATATTATGTTATGTTTTGAGGTATGGCAATGTTATGTTTTGGATAAATAGATGTTATGTCATGATGTATGCTGATGTAGAAAAAGATGTTTTAAGAAAATGCAAGAAGATTAGAATTGTTAGGGGTATTTACATCATGAAGGTAGTTGTGGATACTGTGTGAGAGATGCAGGTAATGGAAACTTGCTTACATGTAGACAAACGAGTACTGTAATAAAGGTATATTGTATTTCTAATTTCGTTATGTGCGTAACATCATCTCAACCCCGAAGATTATTATTAGAAGAAAGAAATTTAGTTACATTGATTGCCCAACGGTGGGGCATGTTGTTGTTGGTTGACCGACTATTACTACTATTTTAAATTTATTACATTGTCGCACCAACGTGCAGCTGGATAAAGGAAACACCAATCACGATCCCGACCACAACTAATATTTAAATTAGTTTCATTGGCGCCCAACTGTGGGGCGAATATTATTATGAGAAAGAAGATAACTTGACCAATTTTAAAGAAGTACTACTATTTTAAATATATTACATTGATCGCCCAACTGTGGGGCATGATGTTGTTGGTTGACCCCAACCAATATATGAACAGAATATGTTACAATGTCCTAAAAGATTTCCGTTATCATAATTCATGCAAAATGAGGTGTATTTGTGTAATTGAGGCCATACACCCCCGTAACCCTTTCGGCGATTAGTTTACGTAGATTAGGGCGAGAATGTAAATGAGCTTTGCTTTTTTGTCACCAGCTGCTTGGTCTAGTAACTTAGAATTTTCCATGTTTTCAATGCTGAAAAGTAGGCAAGGTTGGATTTTGATGTGCAACCGCTTCTGCTATCAAGTATCGCCTACTTGCAATATGTGGAATAGGTGCTGTATATACCGGTACTCATAAAATATATATGACATATATGTCACCGATTCAAAATTGTCTCCAAGAACAGCAATGGCACTATTCTATGTACAGGTTCTTCCAGCCCTAACTTATGTGTTGGAACTGATATGGGTGGGATTGCCTAACTCTATCTGACCTCAGAATTGTAGAAAATGTCAAGGCGAGATTCTTGAAAAGAATTGTCACCCTCCAGGCTAACATATGAATTAGCTGGAGAATCTTTTCTTATTTAAGATTTAAGAATTAGACTACAATTTATTGCCTTCTACAAGTCAAGAGCAGGAGTTCCTAAAGTTGAGACATAGAGAGCGAGTTGAAATTGACCTGGAATTCTATGGGACTGATGCTATGTCTAATAGAAATTGGACCGGCCCTAACAATGAAATGAGTCCTTTGAATAGACTTGCTGTACACGGCTTTCATCATAACCTTCTGTACAGTGTGTGAGCATATTATGTGCTAAACGATGTGGTCGATACCATTTTAGTGAATGTTCTAAGAGAACACTTTCGTTATTAGATTACTCCAAAATGTAATGCTCATTTGTGCGCAGTTCCATTATTGATTGTGTGTATAACTGGCCATTTGGCTGCATTATTAAATTATTATAAAATAATTATTGGTTAAATAATTATTAATTATATGTCATAATTATAATTATTAAATAAATATTAAAGCAGTAAAGTTGAGTTATTGGTAAATGCTATACAAATATTAGCCTTTCCACACAGTCTCATTTTAGTATTTCAACGGGCCAGGTTAATCCCTATATAGCCTATATATCCCTATAATTGTGAAAGTTTGTGAGTGTGTGTGCGAGTGCGTTTGTTACCTCTTCACACTAAAACGGCAGGAAGGATTTGGATGAAATTTGAAATGGAGATAACTTATACCCTGGATTAACATATAGGCTGCCTTTCATCCACATATATAAAGCTCAATGTTCATAGTTAGGCCCTTTGGCACAAATCTACACTGTTTCACTGATCTGGAACAAATTTTACATACTTACCCTCTGAAACCCGACAAGCAACACTGTCCACTTCAAATTTCAAGCAACCCTCTCCATTCCCTGCATTTAGGCCCTTCGGCACTAATCTACATCGTTTCACCCATCTGAACCAAATTTTACATACTTATCTTTTGGAACACTGCAGATTACACTGATAGCTTATATCCTGGATTATTGGCTGCCTTTCATCCATATATATATAACTCAATATTCGTAGTTAGGCCCTTTGGCACAATTCCACACTGTTTCACTGATCTGTACCAAAATTTACGTACTTACCCTGTAGAGATATTAAACATGGAACGATACAATAAAATATTGGCAAATCAGAGTTCAAGGAACTGTTGTTCAGAATTTGCCTGGTGTTAAATCTGCAGAAGCTTTCGGTACAAGTTACACGGTCCATGTTAGTAACATGGAATGTTTTCCTTTGACAATTCATCTACACCATGTGCGAGGGCAACCTCTTTCAAAGATCTCTAAAAGCACAATAATCAGGAATTTTCAATATTTAGAGAGGCATGTGAGGCAAAAGGGTTGTTGGAGAATTTCAATCCCTGGGATGTAACACTGGAAGAGGCTGCATAATGTACATCAGCAGCCAAGGTGAACGATAATTTACTATAGGTCTATTAATAGCGAAATGTTGACGTTCAAATCGACAATTGTGGGAAAATTACACCCTGAATGGCTTACGGAAAAATACTTTTAATTCCCCATATTCCGATAGATTTGCCATTCCATTGTGCAAGAGTGCAGTTCCCTCTTCAAACAATATTCTCAATTACTATTAACAAAGCGCAATGACGCACACTTAACAGCAGGTGTACATTTAGACAAACCCATTTTTTCCCATGGGCAACTGTAGGCTATGCGGCGTGCTCACGAGTATCCAGACAACAAAATCATTAGGTATGACCAGCAAAACATGCCAAAACCAAAAATGTAATTTTAAAATGTGTTAACGTAAGGTAACATCGTACCCTTTAGACTTTCTCAACTCTATGCAATTCCCATTTTGCGGCTCATACTACAGGGTATTTACTTTAGCTTGGCAAGGTGATTCCACTCGACCTTGACCGCCAGTCCCCGGCCAATAGCCGGCTATTAAACGTTGGCGTGCGCAGTTCCTGGCCGTATTCCCACGCTCTTGCTGCGGTAGACGCGTGAGCTCCGATCTAATTGGGTATTTTATATAGCTACTGTGTGCTGTATATCTTATTGTATAATGTTTTACTGAGATTGTGTATAGTGCTGTAATGTGAAATATTACTTGCGTGAACGTGTATACCGGGTGGTCCGCCAGCCCCTTGCGATCCAGTTTTATGCATCCCGTCACATGTACTACAATTCTGAAAGACATCGGTCCCTCTCCCTAAACCGGGGTAATGTACCGAGATGTGTGTTTAAGGGCTAGAAGACAGCAGGAATCGTGAGCGCCCCTATTAATTCAGTATGGGTACCTCGAATGAACTCTTAAAAAGAGCACAGATACAGAAAACACGTACTTTAAAACAGGAGGTGCACACACAGACCAACAGCAGGTATTCTGTACACTGGGAAGTACGCGCTGCAAGTTAATGTCTCAGTAGCTCACATGGCATGCGCGCGGTAGGATGTATGATTGTTGACAGTGCTCGAGGGTTCGAAGGTTCAAGTCCCATGCAATTCATTTTAATGCAGGTGCCTGGGATGTGGCAAGGTTGTATATTCAATAGTTTTTTACAGACTGATTTGTTTATTTGGCCCTGAAAAGAGCCGTTGGTGTGGAGCTGGGTTGATAGAGGCTACGAAACATGCGACAGGATTTCATTTATCAACGGCGTTTAACGCAGCACTTGCTCGAAGTGATGACCACCAAGGTCGGTACAAAGCTGCGAGCGATGTGCTAAGGACCGTCTGGCTCGTTTCAACATCTCTGGCGAAACGATTTGGCTTGCCTCGCCGATGAGCTGTCTAAGGTGACCAGGACCGGCTGGCTCCTGTGCATACACCAGTTGTTTCACATGGCACCACAGAAAAAAATCCAGGGGCATAAGATCGGGCGATCTGGCGTGCCAGGGGATAGGTCCTCCCTGTCCTATCCATTTATCAGGATACATCGCTTGGAGATGGTCCGGACGACCACCGCCGCTTGCGGTGGAGCTCCGTCATGTTGAAACCACATCCTGCAGCGGACAAGGAGTGGCACATGTTCCAAAAATGGTGGTAGTTCATCTTGAAGAAACCGTGGATAGCGTGGTCCCGTCAGATGGCACTCAAAGAAATGGGGAATGCCATCGCATGGGGACCCATGATGCCACACTATACATTTACACCCCACTGCACCTGAATACGGGGCCGGATTTACCATAAGGCAAAATAGGCACGTACCTAGGGGCGCCGCTAGGCGCCTCTTCGGTTTGGCAACCGGCAATGATCTGTACTGGAGGCGCCCGTATAACCTTCCTCGGTTAATTCTCATATATGCCACACTTGCTCGTCTGTTCTTGCCTCTCGCTCATCCACATCATCCTTTTGAATTTTTATGCAGTTTTGCGCTAGGTCTATTATGACCTTTTTCTCACGGATGAAGTCAATACCCAAAATTATATTATATGGTAATTGACTCACCAGCAAAAAGCATTGTGAAATTTCGGTGTTTCCTATCCTCATATCTATGTACACCTGAAATTTGCATGTTAGGGTCCTTGCTAGGGCTTTAAATGTGCTAAATTAGGATTATAGCAGTATACATGCTAAAATAAATATTGAGAAATGAGCAGAGACATTTAGAAATAATATCGTGTCTTTGTCGCATGCCCTTCCACTTCGCTCTTCGTTATGCCGCTCGACGCCCTTTCGTCCCGACAAGTGTGAGAGGGGAGGCGGGCGAGCGGAGCTGTGCTGCGCGCGCTGTTGTTGCGGTAGCTGGGTTTGCTTGCATTGTAGTAGCATCGAAGTGACCCACGCCCCATCCCTCTTGCCTTTCCTGTGTGCGAGTTCGAGCTTGCGTTGTGTTGTTTTGCTGGGTTTTGAAATGATCTGCAAGTAAATGTTTTAAACTATGGGCAGCAAAAAGTTGTCTGGTTACCAAAACCATGTCTGCAAAGCTGAATAGGATAAGAAAGCCGAGGTTACACTATCAAAATGTTGGAAAATAAATTAGATGTTTAGTGCGCGTGTGAATCCTACACCTCCAACGACAAATTCGGATAACAATAACAATTCTTGCTCTGCGGTTCACGACATTGACTGCGATGGTGTTCAGCAACTTGAGGTAAGCTACCGTACACGAAGTACTTCACGAATTACTTTACGCAAAGTAGGCCTTTCCCAATAGGCGATTCCTTGATACACTGTTGCACAAAGTGACACACGTAAAAAATCAGACTGGCCTCGAAACTGTACCGTACCTGAAGAGTATATTAAAAGTTGTTCTTTTTAAATTTACTAAGTTTGAAGTGCTCTAATTAGTACGGGATTTTCCCTTTCAGCTCCAACAAGCAAAAATTTATGAAAAAGAGAATGAAAATTCAACATTTAATTCAAATGACACCTTAGGGGGAGAAAGCAACGAAAATTTAAATTTGCCTCAGAGGACAAACAACACTCAGCAAGCACCCTCACATAGTGATGACATGGTTGAAGGAACCGGTGACAACAATGAAGTAGAGGTGAGTTCGATATTTTCAACACTCAACAATGGTAGGGAGGGCAACAGCGCAACGCCTAAGACTGTGCACCATTTTGGTTTTTTTTTTTGCACTGCTATGGCACGTTTATGTTGCCAACTTTTGAACAATATATACAATACAGTAACTGTGATGCAGTAGCGCTTCTTTGTGATGTGGGCGCGGAGGTTCCGGACCAAAATGTTTCTTGCATAAGTTGGTTTAAAAATTGGTGAACATTTTTTGTTTCTTTGATTATTAAAGAAACTAAATTTGATAGTCACTATTTTTCTTCCAATCCTTTCTAACGCACACAAAAGCTCTAGCAAACCTATCGTAATGACATAAATAGATAAAAAAATAATGGTACCATAAAAAATACAGTTACAAATAACCAAACATGCAGGCCACTGTAATCATAGCCTCATGGCCTCGTAACCTTCTCAATAACACCCGAACTACTAAAAAAAATTAAAACATTCATTTATTATGATTTTTTAAAGAATGTAAATGTAGTACGGTAGACTCCTGCGATAAAGAAAATATTGATGTATTCGAAACATTATTTTGTTGCAGTGTCCAATATCTGAGGTACGACCAGTGTCGCCCAACAAAACTTCAGCTGATGGTCTCGTTGTGCACTTGCACTCCACCGATCCTGCGATGTGGACTATCAGTGAAGATCAAGTAGCAACTCGCGGAGTTCAGCAGAACATCAACAAGGGTTTTGGTGCTTCTAAGAGAGTTTTTAGCGACAAAACTAGATATCTTACAAAAAACATGTTTGTTCGTACAATGAAAAATGGAGAGACTCAACAGCGGTGGTGGCTTGTTTACTTACAAAGTACAGGCTGTGTGTCTTGCGTGGCTTGCTTACTATATTCCTCGTCGAAGGAGTCATCATTAACTCGAGGATTTAATGATTGGCAAAATGCTAACTGTCGCTTAGAGGCTCATGAAAACTCAGTCTCACATAAGGACTGCGTTGCAAGTTTTAAGAACAGGAAAAGCGCGTCAAGTCGTGTAGATATGGCATTAGTTAGACAGCTCGAGTCTAAAACTTTCTATTGGAGAGAGTTCTTAAGTCATATCTGTGAGGTTATCAAATCATTGGCAATAAGAGGGCTTGCATTTCGAGGAGACGACGAACATTTTGGCAGCGATTCCAATGGCAATGTTTTAGCTACACTTGAACTGTTGGCAAAGTTTGACCCGTTTTTAGTCGCACACATGGAAAAGTATAGTGAGAAGGGAAGTTGTCGAAAACAACATTTGAAGAAATTATCACAGTCATGGGGGCCGAAATTCAAAAGGCTATTGTTGGAGAAATAAAGCAGGCCAAGTATTTTGGAATAAGTGTTGACTCGACGCCCGATTTCTCCCACACCGATCAGTTCAAGTGAGGAGGGGCGCTTAATGGAGAGGTGCCTATAGCGTAACTTTGGGTAAATCCGGCCCTGCCTGAATAGCTGTCTGTCACACCCAATGGAGATTATCCACACTCCAGTAATGCATATTATGGCAATTAACGGTTCCATTGTTGTGGAATCATGCTTCGTCCATAAATAAGATAGTCATTAGAAAAGCAGGATCAGTGTCCACATGCTGTAGGATCCATTGACAGAACGCCACCCAGGCAACGAAATCGTGACCCTGGAGCTCCTGGTGTAAGTGCAGATGGTAGGGGTGGAACCAGTCGGTATGCAATATCCGCATAACAGACATTCGACTGATGTTTGTCTCCAGTGCAATGGCCCATGTGCTAGTATGAGGGTTACGCCGGATAGCGTCAAATCTTCTTTATTGTGAGCAGACGTCACGCGATGATCTCGAACAGGCCGTGTCCTTCCCAGGGATGCAGTATCCCGCAGGCGGATTTCCACACTCTGAAATACCATGCCTGTTGGTTGTCGTCTATCCGGGTAGCGTTCTTGGTATAGGCGTTGTGCCTGGTATGCATTCTGTCGAGCTTCTCCATAGATAAGTTACATAACCACATACTCGTCGCTGGAATACATATCGAGGCAGTAATTGCACTCATTCCAGGTTCCGTATTGACCATGTTAACATGAAGTATAACATAAATTTCTCGCCAAATCAATACTTTTTACTCACATTTATGTGAACTGTGTTTTTGTTATTTAGTGAGGTTATCGATGTAATTCGATGTTTTACACCAATTAGTGGGCTGAGGAAGGATACATTATGTGTTTTCGAAACATGTACCTGTAGAATTTTTATGTAAGTAAAAAGTATTGATTTGGCAAGAAATTTATGTTATACTTCATATCGAGGCAGTGTTGTGAATTGCTTCGAAGGAGGGGAGTTTGCGCAGCTACATACTGACCTGCCATCGCGTGTTGTTATCGTTCCAATGGGGCACACTCTGCCCTACCTGTGGTCTACGAAGCTTGGAACATGTACGACTTATTTAATTGATTGCCTGTGCCCTAGCCACTGACCATCAACTCCTCATCCTCATCCACCCCAGCACCGTAGCTTATGCCACGATACATATGGTCTCTTTATTTTCTCTTCCTTTTCTTTTTGTTCGCTTACCCTCCAAGCTCGGCTACACCCTCGGACTCAACGAGGGATCAGTCCTATACTGTCGCATTCCAGGACGGTGTCTCGGAGCTCAACACACCTTGTCAGTAGATACAACTGGGGATGGTGACAAGCCAATTACCCAGGCGACCACGAACTTGGGTCTAATGAAGGAAAGGGCAGCAAAGGGAGTGGGAAGAAAGACGGCCGTGAACCTGTCAAAGGGAACCATCTCAGCAATCACCCGGAGGAGAAATGAGAAACGACGGAAAACCAGCTCCAGGATGGCTGAGGCAGGAAGCGAACCCGCCTCTACTAAATTTGTGTGCGCCACGAGGTTGAGTGAACCCCGTTCCAACCCTCAGACCAGAATTAAATTTTGTGGCAGAGCCGGCAATCGAACCTGGGCTTCCGTGGTGACATGGTATTTTACAGAGCCAAATAAGTATAAGTATACAACCTTGCCACATCCCAGGCTACTGCATGTAAAAAGAAATTGCATGGGAATTGAACCTTCATACCCTCGAACACTGGCAACTATCATACAACCTACTGCGCACTTGCTATGTGAGCTAGCAACGCTTGACATGCAGTGCGCACTTCCCAGTATATACAGGGTGACTCTCTATGTAGTTTACAACTTCAATAATGTGTAATTATGTATTGGAACCACTTACAGACTTGGTTTATATGTCATTACATAGCATAACAATTCAAGTTTTTTTGACAAATCCATTACGGCTCAATGTGTGCACCATTTGTCTTCCTGGACACATCCCAACGGAAGTTGATTTCCCGCCACGTATGAACCAGCATTTCCGGGGTAACAGAGGCGATGGCTGTTGTGATGCGATGTCTCAGTTCATCAAGATTTGCAATAGGGGAGGGATGTACACCGTATCTTTCACAAACCCCACAGAAGGAAGTCCAGTAGTGTTTAATCTGGAGACCATGGTGGCCAGGTAATTGGTCAACCACGACCTATCCACTTAACTGGGAAACTTTGATCAAGGAATTCCCTGACGTCTGGCAGGTAGAGCGGCGGGGCACCAACTTGTTGCCAACACATGCGCTCATCGTGGTCATCTTCATCCAACTAATAATAATAATAATAATAATAATATCGTATGGCCTCGCGTGCCTGGTGCAAACTTTGTTAATTGACACCCAGAGGGTAGCTTGCATGTCGAATTTCGTCGTTCCTTTGAACGCTATGAAAGTCAAGGAGGTTAGATATCTAAACTCCTTGACACAACAGCGCTTTGAAGTAGGGAATGGAGGAGATTAATTTTGCCATTGAACACGGCCTACTGAATTCAAATGGGTTCTTTAACATGCCAACAACGTATGACATGAGTGTTGTGATTTTTGTCGCCTTACAAAAATCACTTACCATGGCCAGGAGCGAACCTGCAATCTTGGGATTGGTAGTCTGACACTATAACCACTCACCCACCGTGGCAAGTTTCATCCAACTATGGAATAAGGAAGTTCTGTAGCATAACCAGATAAATGAAGCCGGTGATGGTTCTCTCAGCAAAAAAGAAAGGTCCATACACTTTTTCTCTCGAAACAGCGCAGAAAATGTTCACTTTGGGGCTGTTACGAACCAACTGCACGTGGTTTTTCCGTGCCCCAAATACGACAATTGTGTTGACTCGTCCAGAAAGGTGGAACGTTGATTCATTGCTGAAGACCACATTGTTCAAGAATGACTCATCACGGCGGATGTGATCCAACATTTCAACACAAAATTCATGTCGGGTATGTTTATCCGCTTCACTTAGTGCTTGAACCAAGGGCAATCGGTATGCTTTCATGGCCAAATGTCGACGAAACACCCGCCAAACAGTGGTCTGAGGGATACCAGTTTCGATTTTTCCGGACTCCGGACAAACTCTCCTAACTGTTTCTACCACATCGCCAGTCACAGGCGCCTTTGTGTGTAGCACAGAACAACCTGTTTCGGTAAATGTCTGGTGCCATTTGTACACTGTTGGTCTGCTGGGTGGGTATTTGCCAAATTCTGTGTGAAACCTCCACTGTACACTCGTTGTTGACTTGGTTACTTCAAACCAGAACACGCACTTCGCTCTTTCCGCTCCAGTGAAAGACGCCATTTCCAACAAGTGACAGGTAGCGCGCGTGACGGACAACTGTGCAACTATAAACTACGCGAGTCTAAACTTGAAGTGTTTTGCAATATAATAACATATAAACCAAGTCTGTAAGTGCTTCCAATAAATAATTACACATTATTGAAGTTGTAAACTACATAGAGAATCACCCTATACAATACCTGCTCTCTGTCTGCGAGTGCATCTCCTGTTTTAAAGCATCAGTGCTGCGTATCTGTGTTCGTTGCGGGTTTATTCGAGGTACCCATACTGAATTAATAGTGGCGCTCACAATTCCTGCGGTCTTCTAGCCTTTAAACACACATCTCGTTATATTACCCCGGTTTAGGGAGGGAGACCGATGTATTTCAGAACTGTAGTACATGCGATGGGATGCATAAAACTGGATCTCAAGGGGCTGGCGTACGATGTACGATCCGTACATACAGTGAAGTGCAAGAAATCGTGCGCTAAAACAGACAAAAGTTTCGAGTGAAATTTCCAGGGAGACCTATTGCTATAAATCGGACAATAAACCAACCGGCGTACAGGTTCAGTAAACAATAAAAATAGATGTAAAGGTTATTTCCTTACTGAAGCTAAATTAACCGGAGTGGAGATGCCGATTATGTTCGGCAGAGGTTGGGGAACATTTTCAGCATCTACTGTAAACATGGTGAGTAAAAATGCATGATATGATTTTAAGCACCGTACTCTGCCGTACATATGCACACGCGATAGCCGGCAACCGAGCCGTCACTGGCGGAGCGCGTGAGCGAGAATGTCCTTGCCAAGCAAATATGAAGACCCTGTAATATACTGTAGGCATCAGAATTTTCTGAATAGAAATAGACCCACCACCCGAGATTGCTGTAATATTATCAGCAATAATGCATCATCCCCATTGCCTTCCTCGCGTGCGAAGCCGCGGGTACCTGCTAGTGCTAGACTTCAGAATAGGTACTTTTCGCTCCAAAATTCTTAAAGTACTGAAATTAACCAAATTACCTTAATTGGGAGAAGAGCAAAATACAGGCCAGTGAGATGAGGTTCTTGAGAAGCAGTATTGGAGCTACAAAGATGGACAGAATAAGAAATGAGAGGACCAGAGAATTAATGAAGGAGGAACCATTACAGGATGGTATAGAGAAATCTAGACTTAGATGGTATGGACATGTAAAACGAATGGAGGAGAAGAGGATACCCAGGAGAGTACACGAGACGAAGTGGGAAGGAAAGAGACCGAGAGGAAGACCGAGAGACAGGTGGCTGAAGGGGGTGGAAGAAAGCGTGAAGAAGAGAGGAGAAGACTGGACAAGGGTGGAGGCTGAGAGATGGTGGGAAGACAGAAGACGTTGGAGAGGCTTGTGATCCAAACACACCCGGCCAATGGCTGGAAGCTGTGCAAGATGATGATGACCTTAATTAATAGTCGGGAAAGTATCTGCAGATGATGTAGTAATAGATGTTTACTCCTCTGCTGTCTGTGACCCACCCAGCCATCCCAAATATGAACACAACTTATATATGCTAAATTCCAGCAATTTTAAGCATCATGTAGGCCTACCCTATTGCCAACCCCTCGCATTCAGTACTATATCGCATCCGGCAGACCAATGGTTTTCACCTAGACCAATAATGGGTAGGTAGCGGCGGGCCGCATTAGCTAATATAAACACCCCTGGTTTTTGTCACGCACAGTGGGGATAGTCACGCATCAATAATCTTGACCCAAGCGAATGGTTTTGCCTTTTATTTCATTATTCACATGTCGTGTGGTGTATTTTGTATCTGATATGTTGGCAATGGGTATGACGTAGTGTACGTCAATGTGTCATTACGGCAGTCGTCAAATGAACAAGAATGAAAATGATTTACCGTATTTACGTAACAAAAAAAATATTTCCGGTGCAGCAGTGACAATTCAATTTGAAATGATCTTCTAATGACTCCCAGTAAGGTATGTGAATCATAAATACAGTAATACATTTCTAATAATCTGCCTATAAAAGTTGTGAAAACGGAAAAATACCTCTTCTGAAGGATTAAGTTAATGGAATGTCTAGGCCATGCCCTAAGGTTGTGGTAGGCCTACTCACTAAAACATTAACTGTTCATATCATAGAATATACCATTAATTCCTCATAAACCCTAAGAGAAAACAGGTGCCAGTGTGGCATAGGCCTGCCCCACAGAAAATATTAATTCTATACGAGAGGGTTTCACGACATGAAATAAAAGGCAAAAAATTGGCCTGGATAAAGATATTGGTCTAGGCAAAACCATTGTGAAACCCTCGTGTGAAGTTTTACCCAGAAAATAAAGCATGAGATGTAGCACCCCAGAATATTTAAACTAGAGCTACATGCTAACTTGATCTCCCAACCTCCATTAGATATCAAACATATGTAGGCTAATAAGAACACAATAAAAATAAAATATAATCGTCTTACTTGCAGCATTTGGACTCAGCGGAGCCGCTAAGCGGGGCTCCTTCTTCAGAAGAGGTGGCCTGCTGGGCGTTGGACTCTTGGAACTTCTGCTGGGACATGGTGATGAGTTATGAGATGTACCATTTGACCCAGATGCTCTCTTGGCTGCTTTCGCTTCTGCTGCAAATGCCGACGCTGCTGCTGCGAGACAGGAACTCAAATCACGTATCTCACCATTCACTGCATCACTACCTTTTCTTGCCTTTACTTTTGTTCCATCTTCTTTCTTCTTAGCCTTAGCCGTGCCATTTTCGGCAACTTTTTTCTTTAATCTCGGAGCTCTAACTTTCTGCAACCCTTTTTGGAAGTTTTTAGACATTTCCACTTTTATTTTAGCTCTATCAATAGGAGACATTTTATTAGAAACAAGAAGTCTTTTTTTGTCACCAACAACTTTCTGATTGGTTTGGGATTGTACTTTGGGAACAGTCTTCAGTTCTTTAGAACTTGGTTCACTTGAATTTTCTACACTTCTAATTGGTACTATGGGTTTAAAAATATTTACAGCAGTAGGATCTTTCTTCTTCTTCCCTTTGGGAGTGTAAGTCTGAACACTTTCCACCTTTCGTACAAATATTGGAACACCTCTTTTACGCACACTTGAACCCTGCCTTGAAACTGGTAGATTTCCAGATGGAGTTACTGGCAACAATGTTCTTTGACACTGATCGTCAAGTTTCTTTTCAGCACAGTCTGTTGGTTGATGTATATCTATACTAAGTCGCACATTACTCGGACTAGTACTACGGCTTGAAAAATTACTGCTAGAGGAATGGCGACGAATAATTCTAGAGGCTTCTGCTGCTAAAGGAAGTCTTGGAGGGTAGATAAATGACTGTGAAGGAGATGGTGAATCTAGTGGAGTGAGGGGGTGTGGTGAACGAAGAGATTCGTGTGAATCCACCGATTTTGTTCGCTGAGGTGATACGTGTTTAGTTTGGTGTTGCGAATTTGAGTTTAGCACTGTATGGGGTTCAATACGCCTTTTGATACGCGAAGCAACTGGTGAAACAGTGACCGGCGAGTTATCGGTCAATCTCAGGACAGCATTCTTCACCAGCCGTGTTTTCAGAATTAAATCCCTCTTCTTCCGCCGAATTGATTTAAGACGGTTTCTTACAGCTCGTGTTGATCTACTTGAACCTTCTAATTCTTCTGAAGTGCCTGCACTGCGTTTAGTGTCGCCCTGTTCAATTTCGTATAAGAAATTAATAGCTCCTTCATCTTGAAGAAGACGCATAACTTCTAACATACGCGTACGTCGTTTCTTACCACTGTCTTCTTTTGAGGCTTGAAGTTTCTTCTGAGATGATGGAGAACTGGGCGATACAGGTATTGGGGAAGTAACATCTTCCTTGGGTTTCCCAGAATTGTCCTCAACCTTTGACCTCAATGGTGTCAAGTCCCTTTTAACTTTGTTTGAAGTTTGGTCAGCTTTTGATCTTGTTACAGTAACTAGTGATTTTGGCAAGTTACGACTCAATTTTGACTCGGACGATGGAGACTCATCTCTCAATTTTGGGTGGGGAAGATCTATCTTAGACCTCCCAGGAGACTGTTCAACCTTTACATGAACTTGTGGAGGAGCTGTAATAACCAGTGGTCTTGCTACTCTCTTCTTTGGGCTGTAAGTTCTTATAGGGGGAGCAAAGAAGTGAGGTTGAGGCTCAACAAGTGGCCTTTCTGAAACAGATGACTTACTAGTCGTTGGTGTAAGATGAATTGAACTATTAACAGGTCTTTGCAATGAATTATTATTAGAAGGCCCAGAAGTGTTAACTTCAGCCTTATCCCTACTCTCCCGCTTTCCATAAAATGAAAAAACATTCAAATCTTTAGTTTTTGTAGGACTACTGCTCACAGTTTTTCCTTTCAAACTTGTATCTACAATCTGTTTGTTCCCAGAACCATTTAAAATATCTACTCTTTTAGATCTTTGGTTATTTACATTATTAGCAAGTGTTTTAGCCTTGTCTGCTGCAGTAGTTTCTGACTTGCAAGCAGTACCACGAGCATTAAGAATTTTACCACTTGATGTTGAAGGAGTAGCCTTAACAACTTTCACTTTTCTTACAAGTCTTCTTTCAGTCTTCTTAACAATACTCCGTGTCACCTTCTGTTCACCATTGACTTGTGAAATTACGGCACCAGTTTTCTTTCTCTCTATTCGAGACTTCTTTAACGCAATATCAGAAATATCTTCATTCAATTTTCTTTTACGGGTCTTAACTGAAGAATCCTTTGATTTAGTGTCAGGACGAGTAGCAACACTGCTCGATGGCCTATTATTGTTTACTGAATCCACAGTCGATACACGTCCCTGTTTATTAGATGTTCCACTTTCAGTACCATCCAACTCTTTTTTTACCAGAACTCGAGGTTTGCGTACAGGTTTGGTCTGAGTTGTTGGTTGTGATAAGTCTTTCTTCTTGCGGGAACTCTTCTGAAACTCCATGAGCTGTTTCAATGCTAGCTCCTTTTCCAATACTGGATCTAACTTGATAGTATTAGTGTGATGAGAATATTCAGCACGAGTATTCGCTTCCACAAGAGGTTTGGTTTCTTCTGCCCAATTAGGATCCACATCCCCTTCCAAGATTGCTAACAAATCTTGATCAGGAAGTGGCTGCATCTGTTCTGGTACTACAGGGATCTTTAGAGAGTAATCTGGAATTATAAATGATTCTGATGACTGTGATGCAACGAAAGATGGTTGAGGCTGAAACTGAGTGGATTTTCCAGGGCTCACTTCAGACAGAGCAGGAACTGCTCCTGCATTAGAGGGAGTCAAACGACTCGCCAGTCTCTGAGTAAGTTTAATCGCAAAGAAAATATCACCTCTCTCTGGTGTGTCATGCACAGGATGTTTTTTTAGCGAACGCTCAAGTATTTCTTGTGCAATTTCATCTTGAGTAACAATCTGACTGGTTAAATTACGGTAAGGCACTTTCACACCAAGACGAGGTTTCTGCAGTCTACGCCCATGAGCCACCAAATCATCAACGGGATTTTCAATATTTCGTCCCATCACATGTGGAGGAATGGAGAATGTAGGTGTAACCAGTGGTTGTGGCAAAGCAGCTTTCTCTTCTTCACTGCCATTGCGTGGGCCAGACTGTTGGGGCATTCTTGGAACAACCGCCAGAGGTTCAGCGAGTGAAGACAGTAAAGATAATAGTTTGTTCGGACAAACAGATTCCTTTTGCAAATTCCAGTCCAAAATACCAGACGTTTTACCACCACTACCACTTGACCCTACAGTTAGTTTTCTACCGACTTCTATTTTAGTGTGCCCCGCATCCATATCCTTGAAAACGCACGGTTTTCTCGGCTACAACTTTGATCAACATTGCACTTTTACAAATACTTTTAATCATGATGCAAAGCAAAGCTACACTGCATATCTGGTAACATCACTACCTTGGTATACAGCCGAATAGAAGGCACTCGTTCATGGCAAGGCACTATCACCAGTCTGTCTGTAGAATGCAATTGCTTGGCATCCTTACACAGCTAACGAAATTATAACTGGAGGCTTATAGAAATCTGAAAAAGAAAGAAACACAAGGAAGTGTTTACATACATATAAGAAGAGGAAAACATTATTTCAATACAAAGCAAATCCATAGTTAAATAGTAGGCAGGTGTGTCAAGTAATATGTTTCTACAGTTTGAACCCACTAAAACTAAATCCATACGAAGAAAATCACAACCACGTAAGTTTATGGAACTAGGGGAACTTGAATGCTCACTGAAATCTCTCAATATTATTTCCGACTACATTCTGGGCGGTTTTATGAACTGACACATACCGCGAAACATACATATGATTGTACTTAAATGTCACACTTAACTATCCATAGGACTGAACAGACTATCGCGAACCAAGTGTAGAGATGAATGTAAAATTGCTATTAAAACTTTAAATCGCAACAACACGAAATGTGCTATTATCACGATTGGCAACCGTAACAAATGTACACTATCATGTTGAAAACAAACTGACGAAATCAATCACCCGTTATATACTACAGTAATTCATCATTTAAAAGGAGACTGAGTCGTGATCAGTCTATATATTATTTTTTTTGGAGATCATTACCTGTAGGAAACGTAAATTTTAATTAGGAAAATCTGATGAACGCCAACCTGTTTTCCCCAAGTGTGTGGCGGTCATATCGCTACGCATGCGTGAAAAATTATTTCGACGCCGTATTTCCGGTCGAGTAGGGGAAAGAAAATTTTATGTGTAAACCCCAATCATGGAAGAAGAACACTCCCCAATGTTGTATTTTGATGCTGACTTTCTACAATTAAATATAAGAATGTTATCTCCTAGTATTAAATACCAGTGCTTTAGTCTAAAACTAGACGATATAGTGGCTCAAGATTTACTTGAGGTTAATAAAAAGTGGTTTGAAGAATGGCGGAGTGTTCAACCCTTTCGAACAATTTGCCCGAAAATGCAAGTAATTTAAATGTCTCAGAATTAGTTTTTCATGTTATGCGGAGGTTGACAATATCGGCCCTTGGTAAATCTCTTAGACCGGATTACGGAGGAGATACGATCAATCAATGACCTTTCGACTCTTGATTCAACTTAACTCTTAACTTTAGTGTTTGCGTTTGCATAAATTTATTTCTAAATTTGGTATAATCCTGCTATTGCTTATTTTATCAACGAGTGAACTTCCAGAATCTTTCGTCAGCATTCTTCGGTCAGAAGTAAATCTCCGTCTGTGAGACCCGTAATTATGACACAGGTTGGGTATCAACACCTTGACGTTACCATTCGTAATGGTCTTAAAATCATTCGATTTAACAGGCCTTCGAAGAAGAATGCCATAAACTCAAAGGTGAGAGTGATAGTACTATCTTGTAATACCTTAGCACGGGTATTATTACTTAAGATTATTCAAGACCAACGATGGTGGGCACTGGTGCACCGGACCATTTGTTATTAATAACATGTTGAGGTTAAGTTGAAGGTAATTAATTAGATCCAAGACTTGGCATTACAGTGATGTAACTCTTTTCAATCCTTAATTTCATTATAAATGAGTGTCACCCTGTTCAATGCATTTGGATAAAAGCTATCTGATAGGATACTTGGTACCGTACCATATAGGCCTAGTCTTCCTTGTAACTTGCAGATAACTTTACAAGTAGCAATTTAATATCTTGTAAGCACCTCAACTGTTATTTTCTAATCGACCAGCCAGCATTCTTTGGCTGCCCAGGTTTGATTCCTGGCTCTGACATCTTGGTGGATTTCGGGTACAGTACTGAGGGCTGGATCGGGGTACGCTTAGCCTTGGGATGCAAAACTGAGAAAAGGTGGGTTTAATTCCCACCTCAGCCACTCTGGAAGTTGTTTTCCATGGTTTCTCCACTTCTACTACAGGCAAATGCCGGGATGGATCCTAACTAATGGCCACGGCCTCTTCCTAATACCCACCTGAATTACAAAATACACACACACTACTACAGACACCACATTACCACATGTTAATAGGTCACACCTATTATTTTTTAAGAAACATTATTATACAGGGTTATTCATAAATCAGTGTCACATTTTGGAAGTTTATTGTGAAATCAGTGTGGATGATGTACCAAAAGATGGGCAATCTCTCCAAGTTTCTTTAGCATACCTTATAAATGTTCTGTGTGTGCACCTTTGGATACACAGCATACATCCAGGCGATAGTTCAATTCCGCCCACACCCGCGCCATCATGTTATGGTCGACCTTTGCTATCGCTGCTGTAATGCAATCTCGGAGGTCATTCAAGTCAGCAGGAAGTGGCGGAATGAAGACCCTGTACTTTACATATCCCCAGAGAAAGAATTCATATAGGGTTAAGTGTGGGGAAGGAGGCGGCCACCGCAACAATGTCATTGTCAGCGTTTCGTCCAATCCAATGTTCCGGTAAGTTTCCATTCAGGTACGCGCGCACGAGTCGATGGAAGTGGGGCGGTGTAATATGTTCTCTTTTAATAAGAGTATGACCACAATCACAAATTCCACAGATGTATATATAAATGTAATTACTATAGGAATAATAAAAGTATCCGGGTGGGCGCCAGCACATATAAGATATTTACGAGCAAATGAACACATTTTGTTTATATAACTAACACGAGTGCTCTGGCATCTCAGGGCATGGTGTGTTGTCTAACACTAACCAGGACACCACAGTGACGAAAGTAAGATTATATATACTGCCAACACAACATCAATCCATCAAAATGCTACTTACTATTTTATGGGGAAGACAAGAAATCATGAAAACATACCAGTATTTGTGTAGCAATGAAATACGATTTCCACTTTTATTTATTAATCCTATTCTTTTGAGAAGCAGGATTTCATGACCAATAATACCATACAGGCAATATACTGTTGTTATATTATGTAGATTCTCCCAATTTTATAACCACATTCCATATATTTATATTTCCTCTCATACAATTTTCTTCCTCTAATAATCCACATGCATCTTTCACCTGTTCTTTTTATTAAACTATCTCTGGCTACATAAGCTAAGCCACCTCCCGCATTACCAGTTCCTATTCTCTTTGGAATCCAAAGAGGAACACTTCTGTTCAATATTTCACCACAAGCACTACAAAGTACCTACTTCACCCACATAGCTTCATGAAATGTTACACCTTTACCCCATCCTGTTGGGAAACAAAGTTGCCACCGTCTGTACACAGTTGCGGGATAAGCCATTGTTCTAACATATCCAGATAAATGATACCAGTCACTATGGTTTTGGCGAAGAAATAGGGTCCGAAACCTTGTCCTTTGACATGGCGCAGAACATGATCTATGGGGAGTCGTGCACGTGCTCAATTGTCACATGTGGGCGTTCTGTTCCCCAAATGTGCACGTTGTGATGGTTCACTTTCCCCGACACGTGAAACGTTGCTTCGTCACTGAAGACGAGTCTGTCACCAAAATCATCAGCTGCCATTGAAGCCTACATGTCGGTGGCAAATTGGGTGTGCTCCTCCTTATCGCCATCTGTGACCTCCAATATCGCATTACAGCTCAGCGATAGCGATGATCGACCGTAACATGCTGGCGCGGGTGTGGGCGGAGTTGAACTATCGCCTGGATGTCTGCTCTGAATCCAAAGGTGCACACATACAGTAGAACATTATCTTGTAAGGTATGCCCAACAAACTTGGAGAGATTGCCCGTCTTTTGGTATATTATTCACACTGATATGTAAAGTACTTATTTCACAATAAACTTCCGAAATGTGACACTGATTTATGAATGACTTGTATAGCCTGTATACATACACCAAAGTAGGCCTACACAGGGTTAAATGACCATGATTTCCTTTTCTTAAAGCCTCGGTATTGAAATTATCTGATTGATCTTATCTGAACTGGCCTTTCAACACTGACATCTTAATGGATTTCCGGTAGCCAATTGTACTACTTCAAATGTTCCTTTGAAGTCCTGACTGACCAATATTATGACAGTCATTTTATGTATACTGGCCATAGTAGGCCCTACTTCTGAGAGACTACATGGGAATACAAGGAAATAATAGTAGATTTAAACAACGGTATTTAATATCAGTGGCAAAGCCATTGGAAAATCGGCAGGTTGTGATTTGTGTCTGTGGTGATGTACTGCTGTCGCCTTTTGGCCTGGGTCCCCATTTGTGGCTACACTCTTCTTCATGACAACGTATAACCACAGTCTACCTACAGATCGCGAACCTTGGCTCATATTTTTCTACTGCGAGACAATAATGCTCTCATGCAGCCAGCATGAATGTGCCGACTGCGCTATGTTGGTGCATGTTATTGTTGCTGGATTTACTGTGTGTGAGCATTGTGTTTAACATGTGCTTTACAAGAGGAGATGTGCAGTTCAATAAACAGATCTAATATTAGATGCAATATTTCAGTGTTGCTAAGTAACATATATGATCGCTTTTCAGTCGGTCAACACGAGTGTACGGTACCCAATTAGATTAGGTGGGCAGTGACAATTTATCTCCTAATGCCTGAAATAAAAATACATGAATCGTTTAGACAAGGTAAGATTTGAGCTATGGATTTTAGGCTAGTATTATAAAGTTTTTCAAGGGGATCGTGATGGTGCAGTGGCTTAGCTGCTCGTCAATCACCCGGACGGCCGGAGTTTCAATCCCGGTGACAGTGGGGTGGAATTTTCACCTGAAAAATTAAGTGGCGTCAGGAAGGGCATCTGGCCTTAAATCCCCGGCCAAAACCAAAATGAGCCTGATTGGCTCTGGCGACCCCAATTAATTGGGATACGCAGTAGAAAGTATTATAAAGCTTTTCAATCAAACAACGGAACTAGCGGCCTGATTCTGTAACTTCACTCCTTAACAACCCACCAAAATGGTTACGACGGAATCGTAACCATAGGCATAACAACAAATGGCTAGCGAGGCTCAAAGTGGTATTCTGTAAGGCACCTTGTTATGACACTTGTTACGAGTTCAGGATCAGGATTTCATAGCCATCTTCATAGTACGAAAGCCTACCACTAGATGACGGTTAAATCGATTGGCGCGTTATTTCAACGTATTTCAAGCCATTCTATATCACAATTAGTTAATTTTATTTTTTAACTATTTCCTATGTTCCATATTGCCTTAACCCATACTCTCGCCTATTATGGTGTTTTATTTATCGTATGCATTGACCCCTATATTCTTTGCATTCATACGGATTACTTCAACCTGATGGGATACGGTACACCTAACCCCATTTGCGAAAACATTTACGCTCTGTTCACATGAATATCTATTTCAGTTAGGATTTTCTTTAGCCATTGCCTTAATTAATACCTTATTTTATTTAGGAGTACCTTATTTATAGTATTCAACGGATACTGTATTCCAGCGGATCATGTCAACCTTATACACCCAACTCCCTTTCGAAGAGAAATTGCATTGCCTGTCCACATAAATATTCATTTTAGTTTAGTAGGAATCAAATAGTGTGTTTTCTGGTTGATTACAACATGAACTGTATCAGAAACTTAAGATAAATATTTTATGTGGCCAGTAAGCTATTGGGCAACTTACCTGTAGGCGTAATTGACTACTGAGAGCAGTTTAACACATGAACAACAATACTGTTAAGAATGGGTGTATACATATAAAATAATGCTCAAAGATCTCCAAGAATGAGGTATCAACTCTTTGGGCAGTAACACAATAGAAGTTAATGGTATGCCAGTTTTTCTTCACGGTAGGCCTACTGTAGTGTTATAGTCTGTTCTAGTCAGAACACCACATTGCTCCTCTGGCTGCAGCCAAGAAAGTCAAAAAGAGATTTAATGATCCATCGTAATAGCAGCCTTCAATAATAAAACTGAGGTGGCAAGAGGTCCATGGAAATTGTAGGAAGCCAAGATCAGGAACATTTAGACTGCAGTTTAGTATTATTCTCCTTAAAGGTACTTCTCACATTACGAACTGTGAGCAGAAAGGAGTGGGGTATGGGTGCATTATGTTGATCTGTCGCACTTGGAATGATGAAAAGCGCATGCCACTGGAACTACCCACAGAATCCCTTACGCCCGTCAATTTATAAGTCTATTGCGTACGATAGGTCTACATATTACAAGTTTGCAAATTAGTAGAAAGAAAGTATCCGTAGGCCATTGATGTGCTTCTGACTAATTATCCTAGAATAAAACTACATTCTACATTTTAGCAATATTTACCACTTGAAATGAATGAATGAAAATCCACAGCCTGCTTCCAGTCTCCGACAGGGTCAGGAATGGAATGAATGATGCCACCATCTAGCGGCGAGGATATGAACTGTGCCGGCTGCCGAGGCCTGACGCACTCCTCTGGGGCAATGATTAAATGAATGACAGATGAAATGAAATGATAGTGGAGAGTGTTGCTGGAATGAAATTTTGACAGGGAAAACCGGAGTACCCGGAGAAAAACCTGTCTGCCTCCGTTCTGTCCAGCACAGATGTCACATGGAGTGACCGGGATTTGAACCACGGACCCAGCGGTGAGAGGCCGGCGTGCTGCCGCCTAAGCCACAGACCACTTAATGGAATTTATTCCAGTTTTCTTCAGATAAAGTTATTTATTAGCCTTCTTTTAAATTCATTATATTCTACCTAACCTAATCCTTTCGTGTCTATATGGCCCTAGGGCATAGCAATCACAATACTGTAACTCAATGCTCCGAGATTCTACACAGAAGGGAGGAGGCACTCAACGAAGAGTATGACCTTTGATCCCCACACTCAATGTATTATTACATGAAGGAAGGGGGAGAGAGAAAACAGAGGTTTGTATCAGCACCATGTAGATTAAAAAATCTCTGGGGAGTAGGGGGCAGGGGTTGATCCACCCCTAGCGTGTCCCCACAGTCAACACCTTGTCCCTAAACACTACTACTACTGGGAATGAGATAAGACTAACTACATTGAAATATTATGTGGATAACATAACTCTGACCTGAATTCTTTACATTCTTATCACATACAGTAGTAAGAAAAAGTCTACTTTCTAATTGCGGAACCTTCATAAGGACATAAAGGAGGAAAACAGAAACCTCGTGAAATAGGTTCTGGTAGGAACAGTTGGTGTTAGGATTGCAGCAGTTCAGGAAGCAAGGCTCAAATCATACACAATGTTTTCTTTAACAAATTATTATTCAAATTGAACACTAACATAAAATTAAACATTTGAAAATACAGCAGTTTACAGAGCATTGGTAATGCAACTGGAATCCCATTGTAGAGATAATCAAATTCAGTTTGTTTCTTCGTCTTCTCATTCAGACCAGGGCACTGGAAGGTGTTTCACAGAATTTTTGGCAGAGAATCCTGGAAAATTGAAAATCAATCCCTGATATTGTTACCAGTACTGTGACAAAAAACTATAAACAAATTTCCAGATTTATTTTTGTATCATGACCTGGAGATGTGCTCGTGTAGCCTATACACTACATTCTTAAACTCAAGTTAGCCATTATAGTGTAACAAAACAATTTAATCCGACTACATACTTATGCGAAAACAAGAATAATTATTTTAAATAATAATACCGGTAATGTTTTTTTTTCTTTTATTTTTTTGAGGAGCAGTCTTGTGTAGTATTTTGCTAAATTTCCATGCTGGGAAGTGTCTGGAAATACTCTCAAGAAATGAGAAAACTGTCCTTCCTATACCACTGAGCAAGACCAATAAATGCAATCACTTATCAGACTCTCAATCGCACAAATGGACAACACACTAAGGAATGCCTAACCTCATGTCATGCAAAGTATGAACCATCTTCACTTTACAGATTAATAATCTCATTTATTACCTGGTTAGGCAGATGACCTTGATGTAGTCTGTCATTTCGATCACCACTAAAAATAAAGTTACCCAGCAAATAATACAGGCGTACATTAATTTGGTAGACCAGCATATAAAAGCCTCCAAATGAACCTCGTATTTCGCATGATAGACCGGAGTTTGAGAGTCAGAGTAATCAACTCGTTGACATAAGCGAACAGCTGACATGCCATACCTCTCGTTAAGAATGCATTACCAAGTGCTTAGTCACAGAATGATGGTGTTGCATGCGATATGAAACAGCGATTCCCAAAGACGTTGTCGAACAGCCACTGCCGGCGCTCCATCATGTTGAAACCTAATACGGTTTAAGATTCCCACAGTTTGCAGCTGCGGGATGAGCCAGTCATTAGAACGATTAAAAAAATATGGTTTGTATCATTCCGGCCCAGATCATGAAGTGAGGTGGGTTCGCTTGATTTCTTCAGCTGTGCAGAGACCATGGAGGGACAAATATGATGTTTTAAATTCCTAAGATGTAAGTACAAATGGAAGATTTTCATGCCTTGTTTCGACTTCTGGGGGACATCGCCAACTGATATTACTAACCTCGGTCACTACTGCGCCAGAAATATGTATTATATTTATTGCTCATTCAACGATGGCAGCCATGTTCGACAGTGCAATGAGGTCTCTTCAACTGTTTATAAGACGCACACATTGACATCACCACAGGTTGGGGTTAACATTGTTCACAATTGGTCCGTATTGACGAATGATAGTTTAAAATTTGAAATACATGTTCCATCTAGTCAATGTCCTAGGGCGTAAATAAACACACAAAAAAGTATTGACTAGACGGAAGTTAAGTGTATTTCAAATTTTAAACTATCACCACAGTTGCCAACATGTGGGATACAAAATACACCACACAGGTCTGGTCTGGATAAAGATTATTGATGCACGATTGCCCCACTGTGCATGACAGAAGCCAGGTGTATATATGGCTAACGGCTATGTAGCAATTATTGGTATAGGCAAAGCCCATTGGATTGGATTTAAGGAATTTCACTCTCACAAAAAACATTAATTACAGCGGTGCACAACAAACATTACTTTGCGAGACAAAAACCAGGGGTGTATTCGTGCACATGGCTAACGCAGCCCTCCACCTAATAATTATTGGCCCAGGCAGAAGCCGTTGGTATGCATTTAAAAAAAATACTATTACAAAACGCACCATACAGATTCCAGCGTTTAGCTGTACACTTCACCGTGAGAGCTCAGCGGTAGGAGAGAAAAGGTATTTTAGCTAATTTCAGACACAAAACACACTCAGCGTGGCAAATGTTTGGTAGCACTGAATGAAAATAGAACGAGCAATAACATTCTGTATGGTACCTTATCAAACGATGAGAAATAAATCGGGGAATGATGTTTTAATAGATGTTTCCTCCTCCGTTGTCTGTGACCCACCCAACCATCCCAAATAGGATCACGACTTATCCAGGCAAAATTTCAGCTGTGGCCGCCACTGTTCACATCAATCATAATCAAAACAGTTCTGCCAACCTCGCCCTTGCGGTACTATGCCGCACCAACATCCAGCCATTCTAACCTTTGTTTTGTCCAATCCAATGGTTTTTGACAATGGTTACAGCATAACGTGTCCCGATTAATGTTTTTATCAACTAATTTTGAATCCTCATGTTGGCAACAATTTGTGCACCTTGGTGTGTGCCGCTAGAGTGCGCTTCGTTGACAGTTAAACAAGATGCAGGAACATGGCAGTCGTTTTTAAAAAAGCAATAATTAAAAACACATATTTATGTACTTTAGCACATATATGAGGTGCAGTAGTGACCAGGGTTCCTAATTTCAATACGTACTATCGCCCAGAAGATGAAACAAGGACACAAAGTACCAGTATGTAAAAGTCACATTCATGTCTGATGCAAGCAATATGTAGTAGCACCAAATGCTGAAAAGATGAAGGAAAGCCGTCTCCGCTGGCATGGCCATGTCTCACGGGCTGCTGAAACAACAGTTGCACACACTGAATTGACATAGCGGATAGATGGGAAGAGACCAATAGGACGACCGAGAGAGCGTTGGCTTGACACTCTACATGACTATTTAAAAATTGCCAAACTTCATCCTGACATGGCACATAATCTGTAATATGGCGACAGAGAACCAAGAAAGCAGACCCTGCTAATTTGTGGGACAAATGCTATACAAAAAATGTCTGATGCAAGTGTATAAGCCGTGTTCTACTTTCATTCAGAATTTATCATTGACCTTGGCACTCCTTTTTTTTTTACAGTACCACCTATACACACAGTAGCCTAGTACTGTATTAGTGGGGTTGGCAATACAGTATTTGACAATAATTCTCGCGTATAATGGTGGACACAGCTGGAATTTTACTATATAAGTCATCATCATCATCTTGCACAGTTTCCAGCCACTGGCCGGGTCTGTTTGGAACACAAGCCTCTCCAACGTCTTCTGTCTTCCCACCATCTCTCAGCCTCCACCCTTGTCCAGTCTTCTCCTCTCTTCTTCACGCTTTCTTCCACCCCCTTCAGCCACCTGTCTCTCGGTCTTCCCCTCGGTCTCTTTCCTTCCCACTTCGTCTCATGTACTCTCCTGGGTATCCTCTTCTCCTCCATTCGTTTTACATGTCCATACCATCTAAGTCTAGATTTCTCTATACCATCCTGTAATGGTTCCTCCTTCATTAATTCTCTGGTCCTCTCATTTCTTATTCTGTCCATCTTTGTAGCTCCAATACTGCTTCTCAAGAACCTCATCTCACTGGCCTGTATTTTGCTCTTCTCCCTTCCTTTCATAACCCAGGTCTCCGAGGCATACGTCAGGATAGGGACATAGTACGTCCGATATATGATCTTTTTGCTGTTCTGAGGGACATCCTTGCTCCATAACATGCTTCTCACACTCCTCCGAAATGCTTCTGCCTGCCTCCCCCGCTCATTTATTTCTCTATCGTTTCTTCCATTATCTTGTATCAGGCTTCCCAGATACTTATATAAGTGATGATCTAAAAAGGGGAAGGCAGGAGGGTTATGGACAGCGGAGGAATCAACATTTATCACCACATTATTTCCCGATTTATTTTTCATCATTAGAAAAGGTATTTTAGCTAATTTCAATAATTTAGAAAATATTATCGTACCATGAGCTCTCGTTCAGTGTTACTAGGGTAGCACTGAATGAAGATAGAACGCGCGATAAAATTCTCTACAATACATGAATTAGCCAAAATACCTTATGAAACGATGAGAAATAAATCAGGAAGCGATGTTTTAATAGATAACTCCGCTGTCTGTGACCCATCCAGCCATCCCAAATCAATTATCATCGGTAACGGTCGTGAGTATTCGGGTCTCTTCGTTATCCCCACTGGTCCGCTGGTCTGTGATCAAAACAATACTGCCAATCTCGTCCTTACGGTACCCAGCCCTGCTAGCTGCGCGTGGCCCCTACACCCGACCTTCTAACCTTCGTTTTGTCCAACCCATTGATTTTTGACAATGGTCACAGCCTAACGCGCCCAGATCAATGGTTTTGTGTCAACCGTGCCCACTTGCTGCGTGCAGCAAAGGCCACACCTACACCCGACCTTCTAACCTTTGTTTTGTCCAATCCAATGGTTTTTGACAATAGTTACAGCCTAACACGCTCAGATCAGTGAGTTTTGACAATGGTTACAACCTAACGCGTCCCGATGAATATATTTTTTTGATCAACAGTGATTTTGTATCTCACTTCTTTTTATCAACGGTGATTTTGTATCTCACATGTTGGCAACAATATGTGCGCCTCGGTGTGTGCCGCTGAAGTGCACCTTGTCGACAGTTGAACGAGATACAAGTGCTGTCGAAACATGGCTGTCGTTTTTAGAATAGCAATAAATAAAAACACATATTTACGAACTTTAGCACATATATGATGCAGTAGTGACCAGGGTTCGTAATTTCAATACGTAATATCGCCCAGAAGATGAAACAAGGACACAAGGTACGTAAAAGCCACATTCATGTCTGCTGCAAGTGTATAATCTGCGTTCCACTTACATTCATAATAGGGGCCTCGTAGTTCTGCCCCTTAAAACAACAATAACTACATTAATAATAAATCATAGGGGGCAGATGACCTCGTAGTTCCGCCCCTTAAAAAAACTGTCAAATTTCACTAATATTGTTTAAATGATGGTTTTTATTTGTAGCTTGGTCAACGATGGCAGATGTTTGTGGCCGACAAATTGATGTCATATTACGTTGCCAACATGTCCGATACAAAAATACACCACATGACACCTTTGTAATGATGTGAAAAAAGATAATTGGCAAAACCATTGGCCTGGATAAAGATTACTGATGCGTGACTACCCCCACTGCGCGTGACAAAAACCAGGGGTGTTTATATTAGCTAACGCTACCTAACAATTATTGGTCTAGGCGTAAACCATTGGTCTGCCGGATGCGATATAGTATCGAATACGTGTGGTTGGCAATACTGTACATGGTGCTAAAAATGGCAAAGTCAGATGGAATTTCATCTATATAAGTCATGATCCTATTTGGCATGGCTGGGTGGGATACAGACAGCGAATGTGTAAACATCTATTACTATATCGTCCCCAGATACCATTACTGCAGGTATTTTGACTAATTTCAGTAGTTTAAGAATTTTTTACTTCGGTTCAGGTAAACTCCACTCTTGGAAAGCTTTACACCTTGTTGCATGTAGGTTAGTTCTCAAATGATAACACAATGAAATAAAGAAAATTAACGTACCTTGATGTTACGACTTAAACTCCCAAAGCACCATGTTGTGAATTTTCTTTCTCATCTGATCCATTTAGATGACCGAGCTGTGTCATACCAGGATATTAAAACTGTGAGAACTATTTGGAACATTTGTGATGTTTATTCCTCGCAAGAACAATCTAGCAGGATTTAAATTTGGAATAAATAACTAAGGCTCAACAAAAGTGGCCAGAATCACCTATAACAGCAATAAGATTAATCACATTTTAATTGCCTACTGGTAATACACCATATGAGTGTCTACAGAAACAATTCAATGTAATAATAATGTTATTGGTTTTACGTCCCTTTTAACTACACTGGCTTTTTGAGACGCCGGGGTGCCGGAATTTTGCCCCGAAGGGGATCTTTAACGTGCCATTAAATCTACTGACACGGCCCCCTCGCTTTTGCGCACCCTCAAATGCCAGCTGACTGCGCCAGGTTTCGAACCTGCAACCTTGGGCTCAGCAAGCGAGAACATTACCCCTGAGCCACGCAGCCAGACTGGGAGAAACAATTCACATGAGCAATTTAGAGACACTATAAAAAACAGTCATTGTATTGTAATTCTCAGCAGATGCTGCTTCAGGCCGAATGGAATACAGATCCTAGTATCACATACTGGGCTCAGGTGACACATTTAGAGCAACTACGTGTAGCCAGTGCTAAGGTTTTAGTTTCCAGCAGAAGCATGCAATGTAATCTTTTACATGAAAGTCCTCCCTTCGCAACTTGCCAAGCAGACTGACCAAAAACTTTAGTTCATTTGGGGTCTGATATTATTTCTTATTTCTCCCCTACACTGTTAATCGACTGCATGCATTACATGTAACATTAACTTCCCTCATTAGTTCAATATGAAAGCATAGTACAATACTGGTACTCTTTGTGTTCCAGCCTGCCTACTAAGGCTATTTGCCAAGGTTTTAAATGATAGCCTATTGTTTAAATACTTACTGGATCAGAATTGAAAGCTTTGATACTACCAGTTCTGACGATGGAGATAACATTTCCTCTCATTCTCTTAGGTAAATGAGTTAATTTCAGTTTGTGAAAGTCCATTATGATAATCATATTGTCATGTCTCTTCACCACAATTAAGTTAATTATAATTTACCAATGGCATAGGCCAAGACCGAGAAGAAATGTAACATTTGCAGCCTTAATTTAAATAATTAAAAGCTCAGTTGCCGCACATTAGGTAGGTGTCTTCAAACTTCTGACAGCAATTATTTCCATAACCTAGAATCAAGCTTGGAGGACTACTGACTACAAGCTTCCACAATTATGATTCGAATTCTGCAATTAAAATGAAAGCTAATTATTTCCAAAGTAGTAAAATAGTGATTCAGTTTCTTCTCCATCAAATAATCGTTTTAGATCGCTTACTGCATCTGAAAACAAAAATAAAAGTGTAAGTCAATAACATTACACGGGACGACATTATTCATAATAAGTACCGGTATGCTATTTACCATAATGGTCAAAGAAAGATATTTGCACAACTTGAAGAATCAAAAATATATTGTTTTGTACTTACCTTAGACCATCTTTAATGAACAACTTAATATTCAAGCCATTAAGTGATAACATACATATCAGCTGTTCGCTTCCATCTTTGATTTTTTGTTGCAAATAAGCTAACCATGGACTAGAAAACGGCTAACGAGTCCTCGGAACATGCCTTTACGGTGGATGGTTCAGCGGTAAGACCTACGTCACAACATGGATGCGATTTGGCGTTACAGAATACCAATTCGACTGCTAGCCAGTCTTTACGGGTCCTAAAGACTTGTTATAGCTTAACCATTTCTTACAGAATCGGGCCGTAGGTCTTTAACTGGTTATAAATCAATAATAATGTTATTGGTTTTAGGTCCCTTTAACATTACATAACCATAGTTACCTCTGACCTCAGTCAAAGCCACCTGCCACCCACTGCCAGACCAACACAAAGAATCTCTATGCCACAACACACAAGGTTCTCCGTGGTACCCCACCAATAGGTGGCCGTGGCTGGCAACCTGAAAACTAAAATAATACCAACCGAAAGAAACTAAAAGTGAGCTCTGTAACCTAAAGTTCGGTTAGAGAAACGCCCCCTCGAGAATCAATTTCTAACTGAAGGTTATAGATTGATTCTCGACCATCACACAAAATACATAAATTTAAAAGAATACATCAAACATACACAGACTAGAACAAAAATACAAAGTGAAACAAATTATACATCATAGTCATCAACAGACGTGGTTACGAATCCCTCACTGCCAGACATATCAACGGCATTGTTGACATAAAGTTTGTCACTACAAGCTTTATCTTCAGAAGGAACGGCAGAATCGTCATCAGACCTGTCTGTACCGTTATCATAATCATCTTCGTCATCCTTCCGACCTCTCCAGGGCCTGTCTCCATTATTATTTCCAAAGCGCAGAATGTCACCAGTACTATTTTATTATTATAATGCCTTTCCCTTTTATCAACTTCTCTCTCTTTTGTTTCTCCTTCATCTTCTACTTCTTCCCTTCCTTCACATGTTTCCTTTCCTTCTCCACCTTCCTTTTCGCTTCCTTCATCTCCTCCTTTTTTCTTCAGCTTCTTCCATATCATCTGCTTTCATTCCTTCTTCTGCTTCATCCTCTCCCTCCTTCCTTTCTCCCTTCTCTTCTACCTTTTCCCTTCCTTCATCTGCTTCCTTTTCTTCTTCAGCTTCTTCCATATCACCTTCTTTCGCTTCATCTTCTTCCTCCTTCATTTTTCCTTTCTCTTCTACCTCTTCCTTCGTTCAGATACTTTCTTTCCTTCTTCACTTTCTTCTAGCCTACTTCCCCTTCTTATTTACCTTCCTCCTTGCTCTTCCTTTTCTTCTGTTTCTCCTTTTCCTTCTTTTGCTTCACCTTCCCTTCCTGCTTCTCTTTCCTTCTCTTCCTTGTCTGCCTTATCTTACTCAACAGTTCCTTTCTTCTTATCTTTCCTTTTGTCCCTTTTACCTTATTTTCAATTTCCTTCTTCTGATTCCTCCTTCTCTTATTTCCATCTGCCTGACATCTCATTCTCTTCCTACTCCTTCTCTTTGCTTTCCATTCCCGCTTCTCTCTCCTTCCCTTTCTCATTTTCCTAATCTTCCTCATCTGTTTTACCTTGCTCATCAGCTCCTTTCTTCTTATCTTTTCTTTCCTCTTTCCCTTTGTCCCTTTTAGCTTTTCCTTTTTCTTCTTCTGATCCTTCACTCTCTTATCTTGATCTGCCTGACATCTCTTCCTCTTCTTATTCCTTCTCTTTGCCTTACATCTCATCCTTTTCTCTGTCCGCCTTGTCCTCCTGCTTATCCTCCTCGTCCTTCTCCTCCAACGCTTCTTCACGCTATCTATTTCTTATATGTTGTCTTCCTCCTCTTTTATCTTATCCTCCACCCTTTTCTTCACCTTGTCTTCTATATCATTCTCTTCCTTGTGTTCAGTTTTATTCTCCTCCTCCATTTGCCGTCCTCCTTCACCTTGTTCTCTCTCTTGTCCATCGTTTTTCGCTTTTCCATTTTCTTCCTTACGCCCGTATCACACGACACTCGTTAGCATGGAAGCTTCTACCAGTACTGGTATTCACGCTGGTATAGACGTGTCTAGCACCGTGTGATTTGTACCTTCCATGCTAGGTTCTGCCTTCCATAATAGCTGCCATACAACTCACGAAATTGAACAGGTGCCATTTTTCCTGGCAGTTTTCATGGAAGTTTGAGTACAACAACCAATCGGATTGCTTTTCTCGTTCAGATAGAGATCCTTTTTGTGGGTAGGTCCACGATTAAATACATCAGAATGAAACTATATTTTTTTTAAACGGTGTCTGTGTGAAAAGCGCTTGCTATATCCAGTAAATACAGAACGTGTCATAGTATTATTATTCTGGTATAAATATTGAACTATTTAAATTCTAATAGTTATTACGAATAGTATCCGTCCATGGTTTAAAACAGTATTTGGGGGAAATAGAATTTTAAATGAGAGAAAACAACTTTACCATTGCCTTCGTACATCATGTACACAAAACTAAGTTGCAATATTGCTGTACGACCACGTAAGGAGGATATAATAAAATAATTTAAAAGAAGTAAAAATTTTCCCCGTTGGATAGCCTTGAACCCGGGATCTTCAAAACAGCAAGCAGGCACGATACCACTTGCACACTTTCCCAACGTATATCGTAGCAATTTGTTGCGCTTCTTATTGGCGCGTATGGTTAAATATCCAATTATTACACTCAGATCTTAATATTGATTGGAATGCGTTCATACACTATCAGGCATGTTTTCAAATGTACTTAGAGCGAGTTTCACGACCGCTTTGAGTTAATAATTCGAATCAACTGTACGTTTTACCCCCAAAACGACAACCCTCCTCCATGTTTTTATTTATTACAACTTGGCGCACGAAATGCTAGCGTGTGATACACTTCGATCATACAAGCAGGTGTACGGACGAGGATGAACATAATCATACAGGATTTTATACCAGCGATCACAACAGCTTCCTTGCCAGCGAATGTCGTGTGATATGGGCCTTATGTCCCCTAGCATCACGTACTTCACACATCTCCTCCTCTTTCTCCTCCTTTACAGCCACACTCACAGATTCTACCATCTCAACTTTCTATTCTACGATGCATATGATCTCCACCCTCTGCTTTTCCAACTTCTCTTTCTCCTCCTCCTCAGCCACACTCACAGATTCTACCATTTCAACTTTCTGTTCTACGATGTATATGATCTCCCCCCTCTGCTCTTCCAACTTCCCTTTCTCCTCCTCCTGCTCCTTCTCTTTCTCCTCCTCCTCACCATCCATCCGGCTGCTCATCCCAACTTCCATGCTATTCATCTGGCTTACCATGCTATTCATCAAGCTTGTCATCCTCTCCTCCATCTTATTCCTCCTCTCATATCGGAGCAGAAGCGTCTCCAACGTTGCCATCATCTCAGCTTCAATATTTCTTCTATTTTCCCCCATCCCTACTCCTGTCTTTGTGTGATTCATTGAATTCTTCGAGCTTTCACGTTGGGCGCCATTGTAATAAATATAGTAATGCCCCTAAGTTGGGCGACCATTGTAATAAATATAAAGTCCAAGCTAGCCACCTCAGGGTAACGGGGCGATATACTTGCTAAAAGAATCACACGAAGTACAGTACACCGACTTCACTAATATACACATTTATTAATAAAAGCAAGCTTCCATTACCTGCATCTCTTGTACAGTGTCCACAACAACTTTCATTCTTCTCCACTTACAAATTCTTATTTCCTGGTTTTCTCTGGCAATCAAAAAACTATCATTACCTGTTTGTCAACATGTAAGCAGGCTTCCATTTACCGGCATCTTTCACACAGTATGCACAACTATCTTCATTATAAAATTACCCCTCACAAAGCTTAATATTCTTCTGCTCCTTTCTTTTCCTCTTGCGTTTTCTTAAACATCTCTTTCTACATCAGCATACTTCTAGACATTACTTCTATAATAATTCCACTCCAAAACAAATTGCCATACCACAGAACATAACATAATCTTCTTTATGATTAAAACGTGACATCACCATCCCGAACAAACCTACCACCTTCATTCTTCATAACATCATATGATTAAAACATCACAACATTCCTGATTCCTCTCCATACTATTATTTTTCCATAGACCAAGATAACCTCTTCATTTCTTAATGGCCTAAACTATATACCAAAAATTACATCACCATTGTAACCTTGCCCTTAGACAAAGCCACCTGTCGGCAATAGTTAGACCACCACCGAGAATCTCTATGGCACAACACACAAGATTCTCTGTGGTGCTCTACCAACAGGTGGCCATGGCTGGCAACCTGAAAATTAAAATAATACCAACCAAAAGAAACTAAAAGTGAGCTCTGTAACCTAAAGTTCGGTTACAATAGACCCCAACATCAAATTCACTTTAGAATCGGCAATTAATAACTCCATCAATTTCTTGGACACCACTGTCACCAAATTGAACAACAAGCTGCAATACAAAATCTTCAGGAAACCGACACAAACATACACCACTATCAGGCATGACTCTACCCACCCAGGATCTCATAAAAGAGCTACCTCTCTTTAGCTTTGTCCAAACAAGAGCTCAACGAAGAAATTAAAATTATCCATCAGATAGCCAATATTAGTGGTTTTAGTTGTAATTATGTCAATAATATTATCAGGAAGATAAAAAAAAAAACAGCCACCCACCTCTTGCCAGACAAAGTTGAAAAACCATCATATGCAGTGTTCACCTATTTCAATGACTTAACATACAGTATCTATCACCAATGTTTTTAAAAAACATAATATTAAATTAGCTTACAAAACCAGCCATACTAACAGAAATCTATTTTATAATTCACACACTATTAATCATAAAGATAAGTATAGTGCTTCAGGTATTTACAAATTAAGCTGTAACGACTGTGGAATTAATTACATTGGACAAACGGGGAGAAATTTCAATACAAGATTTCTAGAGCATGTTAACGCCACCAAATACAGAAAATTTTCGGCTATGGCTTCTAATATGAGTGACATGAACCATAAATTGACCAGCATCGACAAAGATCTTAAAATTTTACACCGAGCAAATAAAGGTACATTAATGAACATTTTAGAATCCATAGAGAACAACACCGCCCAGAGAATTTTCAACCCCTCCTCAACCTAAACAAGATTTATTTTGACTCCAATGTTTTGTCCGACACTCTATCGGATTTCATCGTGTCAACAAAAAAAGATAATAAACCACCTTGAGCTTCCTTCCTTGCCTTCCTCCCTTCCCCCTTCAAATCCCCTTATCACCTGCCCTCCCTCCCACACTTTCGCTCCCTCACTTCCCCTCCTGCCCCTTGCTCGCTCAGCTAGGTATTGCAAGAACCACATTCCGGTCTCGCCTTCGGGCCGCTTGACAGCTCACGGACCTGCATCGGGTGCGTTTGAAATCTCTTCTGCTCTGACGTAAGTTATCTGTCATTTCCACTTTCAACACCAATCTATTTTATTTCATAGTGTTTTTCTTAGGTGTATTTCCCTTGTGCTTAACATGATTCCATTTTTGATCTTTTCAAATTCATTATGATATTATTTTTTAACACTCAATTTTCATTTAATTCCCTATTTTTTGTCTCATTCATAAATACTCTCTCAAATGACACGTTGCCTAGAGAGAAGACCTCCTTTTTGGATTTCCAACTGGGGAGCACCATTGCAATAATCTAATGGGCCTCCCAAATCTTCACATTCAAGAAACCCATTTTAAGCTTGGCCTATTCTTCCTTCGTTTTTGGTGTTGTATTCGATTTATTCAGTAGCCAGCTGTCTTACCACCAGTAGGAAATTATAAACAGCAAGGCCCTCAATAATATCAGCAATCTTCAACAGACCACATTATACTTAGTGAAGTGAATTCATATAAACATTGGAACCTTATCTAATATTTTCAGGGTCATAAGGACCTAACATGAACATTGCAAATTATTTTGCCGACATGCACTTTAAGTGGCCTAAATTTTAATATGTTATTTTAATGTGCAAAAAAGTTTTTATTTTTTGTGTCCTAATCATGCAATCAAAATGAATGTTTGAATAATGAACCTATGCAATCATTTTCTTCTAATGGTACATAACTCCAGAACAATAGAACAATCCAACATGGCAATCATCCGAAATATTTAGACGGATCTCAATATCTGCGAATCTATTACAGCAATCAAACTGAAATTTTGTATGTTTAGAGACTATTAACATCTGGACTTTCAATAACCTGATGAACACAAATCCAACAAAGGTGACAACGCAAAATTTAAATATTTATATGGATTTCTCTCAAGACTTAATTATATGAGGGCAGTGAACATAGCACAAGTCTTAATATATTGGCATCTAATTTAATTCAATTTCTATGAGAACTTAAAAAAGGCGGCTGTGGTAAATTTTTTAAATCAAGTTTATATTTCTCGCGTTCTAAACAAGTGATAGACGATTATAATATTCATCTGCTGGCATATAATTCCTATAACATACTGTGTGTATAAAGAATCCATCATGTTGTTAATACGATACATTTCACCGGTTCTCAATATCTCGGAAACTATCTAAGCAATATAGTTGAAATATGATTTCCTCTTCCTATGGTGTGTGATGTCTGGAACATCCAGCAGTAATCGCCCATCATAGAATCATTCCAGAAACCTTGGTAACGCTGCTCCATTGACTTTATGTCCTGGTGGAAACACTCTCCCTCCTCATCACTTACGTCACCAAGATTTTCTGGGAAGAAGTCCACATGCGAATGCAGAAAATGAATATGACATACGACACCTAAACTCCTTGTATACATGCAGAGGTTTGTGGATACCATTTTTGAAATCATGATCCTTCTTCATACCTAAAAAGTTGCTGTAAATCCATTTGAAATGTTTCCAAACTTCTTGTTCTTTGTCACTCAAAGTACTAAAGAAAGCTGCATCTTTCAGTATTTCTCGGATTTGAGGCCCGACATATAAGTTTTTACACCTATTTGTACCATTTGCACATAGTTTCCAGCCTTCCTCATTGCACAAACTCTACGTGCTAGGTCAAAATCGGCAACCGATTTGAAATCAGCAGCCCCACATTAGTTAGTTTGCGTTATTGACCAGTGTTATCTATGGCACTAAATTCTGTAGCTTACTTATCCTAAATCATAGAAGCTGAGCATTTGCCTTTCCTAAAAATTAATTCCCGTGGTTCGTTACAGAAAGATGCCATCTCGCAGGAAAAGTTTTAATCACCAATATTGAAAGAGACCAGTGAGATATTCGAAAATAGGCTATTTAGTTTGTCACAAAACTACTTGTTTTATTCTTGATTCTGTTGCTCTTAAGGGAGATTTTAAACCTTTGCCTTATGATGGTAGGTATCATAATTATATTGTATGTAATGCCTCCTGCAGTTGTAGTTTTATACTGTCCTCTAAGTGTGTGTTCTACTACTACAGTGGTGACTTTTTAGCTTTATTAACTTCAATTAATATGCAGCATCGTTTTATTGATGACAGTGTGTACCTTACCGGCCTTCTTTCGTATTACAAATCATCCAACCTTTTGCATGATATTCCAGAATATTCTATAAAATAGTATTTGTCTTTGTTCGAGTTAGTAATTGCTATTTATACTGCACTATGACTTCACCGTATTTGTCATCATTCTTGCTAATTAGTAGTGGAACCAGAGGATATTATATAAAACCGAATGTATATGTGTTTGTTCCTTACACAATTTTCAACACTTCCACCTACCTTTACCGAATGTTTGAATTGAATATCTTTAGGCTCAAGGGATGTAACAGTTACACCCAGTATTAGGAGGAATTGAGTATGGTCTCTGGTACTCCTCCATCAGGATAACTGTAGATTTGCTAGAGATATGTGGTCATGCTACAACTTCAGACATCATAGCTGTAAGCCCTGTGCACTTATTGCATGTGAGATATGACTCTGATAAAAGTGGAAGGGTGTGAGGACCATATTAATAGATTGTTGGAAACTTATTTGGTAGTGAAAGAGCCATTGAAGAGTGCAAAATTATCTTTCATGGCCCATGCTTATAGTGTGACATTTTGCTTTGAACACACTTCCCTTTGATCTCTTATCACATTGTAGCAATTGTGTTGGTTAATTTCCTTAATGATTCTCTGTGTTTTTAACCTTAATTATAATGGCATGACCGGTCAGATCTGTCATCAGAATAAGATCTCAGATAAATTTCCTATTACTCATGGTCTGAAACAAGGCTGTGTACATGCTCCAATGCTATTTGCATTGTATTGGCTGCAATGCTCTTTGAATCACCTAACAACCCAGGTGTAGAGGTTAGGTATCGTTTTTGATGGAGGGCTTCTCAACCTAGCTCGACTTCGATCAATGAGGCAAACTCATGTTACAAAGATCACCAAAATGTTGTATGCAGATGACGCTGCAGCATCTATACTCACAACAGATGAGCTGGAACAGTCAATTAATTGCTACAAGAGTGCATGTGATCGTTTTAGACTAACCATTAACATTCAAAAGACTAAGGTCCTGACTCAACCTTCTCCAGGCAGAGCCCTTCCTCATTTCAACATCTTCATCTCAGACACACTATTGGAGCAGGTAGGTCACTTCTCGTACTTACTGTAGGTAGAATCCTATCCGAGCACGGTAATTGTGGGCAGGATGTGGAAAAGAGAATTGTCGCTGCCCCCGCAGCATATAGGCGATTATCACACCAGGTTTTCTTGAATGAAGATCTGACCATGAACACGAAGGTCCATGGTATACCAAGCTGTTGTCATATCAACATTGCTGTATGGCTGTGAAATTTGGACACTTTACCGACATGATTTTAAAAAGTTTGAGCGTTTCCACTAATCCATGCTTCGGATCAAGTGGGAAGACCACATCACCAACCTTGCTGTTCTTGAGATAACGCATGCTAATAGTATAGAATCATCCATCTTTGGTCATCAACTTAGATGGATTGGACATCGAGACTTCCACACCAGATTCTGTTTGGTGAAATTTGTTCCGGCACCAGACCTCATGGAGGTCCTAAGATGCTTTACTAGGACCAATTTAAGCAGACTATGAAGTTGGCAGGTCACAATCCAAAAGCCTGGGACACACTTGCTGAAGACTGTAGAACTTGGCGTCAGACCATGCCAACTGCTGTGAAAATGTTTGAAGGGGAACGTCATAGACATGAAGAGGCCAAACGACAAGAATGAAAACTCCATGCACCACAACCACGTTCTCCTCACAGTTCTATGTGATCTGTGTGAACGCTTGTACCATGCTAGGATTGGACTGTTTAGACACCGCAAGCATATTCACAGGATTGTGTAAGGAGTGAACTGATTTGGAAGAAAATTTATACTTGAAAATGAGTCAAAGACTACGACATCTATTAGTGTTTTAGTTTGAACACTGTCACTGGGTTTGATAACTAATAAATATCATTCATCACTCAGAGTGTTATCAGACCAGGAGCTTAAGGAGACTTTGAGGCTTCATGATCTTTCAACCAGGTGAAGCGGGGTACTACTGTTAGTGGTTCATAAACCCTGTGAATTTCGGGCCTAATTTCGTACAGACCTTTTATATAGGTTGGAAATGTATCACAGAGGATCGTGGGAAGTTTTCTATTCCCAGGCCACCAAGTAAATGGTCTGCACAGAGACAAGTCAGAATTATTGTGGCTCAAAGAGTATTTGGAACGTTTATGGCATCAGGGCGGGCGTACGTAAAGGAAACAAATAGGTGCAGGTACTCGAACCTTTCAAATCCATCATCAAATCACGGTTCATTTATTGTTATTGTTTGTGGAGGATTGCCTCTATTGGGCACGTTCCCATTGGAATTGGGGGAAGCTCTCGGGATCTGCAGCCAGGAGAGTCAGAGGGTAGTGGGGAAATAAAATACCCACCATGAAAAAACAAACTGGACTGGTCCTCCAGGTTGGGTGTTGGGCACTGGGCCAACAACCCGTCCCATAATAACAAACCTGTTACGAAACGTCAAAAAATGCCTCTGATGAAAATGGAATTAGAAGATGTGAATGGCTAACAAAAAAGGACTTACGATTTGGAACATGGAACATCAGAACTTTGGCGACGCCTGGGGTATTCAATATTCTGGCAGAGGAAAAGTGGAAATGGACAAATACATTATGTACTACAGTGGATCTGAAGAGAGAAAATATCAAAAGGGAGTGGGTTTCATGGTTGGTAAAAGGATTGCTGGAGCAGTAATTGATTTTCAACCCGTGGATGACAGAATAGCTGTAATGAGTCTCGGTAAATTTAAAAATATATCGGTAGTCACGATATATGCACCAACTTGGGTAGCAGAAGATGAAAGACTGTTTCTATGAAACGTTAGAAGTGATAACCTGTAAGATACAGGGTTATGATATGAAGATCATTATTGGAAATGCAAATGCGTAATTAGGAAGGGAGACCGTTCAGAAAGGAATAACAGGAATGGTAAGCTTACATACTGAAGGTAATGATAATGGAGTGAGGTAACTTTCCTGTGCGAGTGCACGGGATTATGAGTACCGACTTTCCTCGAAAGGACATACACAAAGCATCTTAGGTATCGCCTGATGGTAAAATGAAATAGACCATGCTCTGGTAGACCAAAGACATAAAAGTAGCATAATAAATGTGAAAACCATAAGAGGAGCTGAAGCGGGAACAGATCACTACCTAGTTGTGACAGAATTACGACAAAGAATAGCAATAGAAAAGCCAAAAGGAGGAAAAATAGTGAAAGAACAGCATATACATATAAATAAACTGAAGTATATTGAAAATGCTATTTCTCATTAAACTTCAGAATAGGTTTGAAGCTCTCACACTAGAGGAAAACGTAAGTATTGGGGACCAATGGGAAATAATAAAAATAAATCTAGAAAAGACTGCAGCAGAAGTGTATGAAAAAAGGAAAAGGAGGAAGAAGAATCCATGGTTCACAGAAGAATGTGAGGAAAAAGTGAAAGAAATAAGAACAGTAAAGGCGAAGCACCTACAAGAAGACTCCAAAGAAAGCAAGGTAACATATGAAAATGCTAATAGGGAAACCAAGAATCTGCTCAGAAGGAATAAGAGGGAATATTTAGAGAACCTAATAAAGAAAGCATAAGAGGATAAAACTTTTCAGGAAATGCAAAGGATTGATTAGGTTCTTCAGAAGAGGATATATACTGCGGATGTATGGAATTAAATTAAAACTCCACCAACCTGGACCCAATGTTTGGGAAGCCAGGCTCTGCCTGTCACAAGTCAGGACAAAGGGCGAGTGATAGAGGAGTAACACCTCTCAAAAAAACCTTGGTCCAGCTGACCCGGCTGGTAGTCCCATGTAAGGGTCCCTTGCCAGGGTTACGGCGAAGACCTCAACGGCAGTTGCAGTGGAGAGGTTAATCCTCGGTACAGTGTAGATGGCGGACGGGGCAGCCCAGTGCTCGGGATTAATTGAGTAAAAGATATCCTCATTTTTGGGGTGGATATCAGTTGTAGCGTCTGACCCGGATCGGGCGGCTACAAACGGCGTCTGTACCCCATGTTAGGGGCGGCCGAATTATACGCTGGCAGTAGCGCAAAAATGCTTGGCGATAGGCTTTGTGACAAGCCAGCCGTAAAAGCACAATGTCTCATCTTTATGGGAATGTCGTCTCAAGATTTCGGAACCAAGGCTAGGGCGTCCCCCGTAAGCGACGCGCGCGGGCAGGGCCCAGTCAGCTTGAAAAGTATGCAAGGGTTACCGTCGCAAGGGCAGCGACGGCTAAAGAAGTGAGCCCCCATTTTCTGTCTCGCATCATTGAACGTCGGGACTATGACTGGAAGAAGTAGCGAATTAGCTAAAGCACTCGAAAAGAGGCACATCGATATCTGTGCAGTGCAGGAAACGAGGTGGAGCGGAGAAAAGTCTTACGAAATTGGGTGTGGATACAAACTCATATACAATGGAACCCGCGGAACAACTAATGGTGTCGGCATTGTCATATCAGCAAAGTTTGATGGCTCTGTATGTGAAGTGCAAAGGTATGATGACCGCCTTATGAAAATTGTTTACGTAGCACAGGAGAAAAATTCATTTCTTCAGCGCTTATGCCCCACAAACAGGCCTAAACACAGAAACTAAAGATGCTTTCTGGACGCTGCTTGATGAGAAGACTGCGGAAGTGCCATCTGAATATTACCTCATTGTTGCTGGCGATCTAAATGGACATGTCGGCCAGCAGAAAGAAGATCATGCTGCCCATGGTGGACACGGCTACGGACTGAAGAATGATGACAGACAACGAATCCTTGATTACGCAGAAACTCATGGCATGGTCATCACAAACACCTGGTTTAAAAAGCGCGATACCCATCTAATCACGTACTACAGTGGTCCAAATGCTACTCAGATTGACTATGTCCTTGTGAGACGTCGTAACCTTACAGACGTTTTAGACACGAAAGTTGTTCTATACGAAACCGTTGCGATGCAGCATCGACCTGTCATCTGTAAGCTGCGTATAACGCCACCAAGAGCTGTATGCACGGCCAGAACGGATCCTTCAAGAATCAAATGGTGGCGCTTTAAGGAAATAGAGTCCAATGTCATTGCAAAAATCACTGTACCACCCATTACGACAGTTGAAGAGAGCTGGACAAAACTAAAAGACTCGTCTCATGCAGCTGCACATGCCATTCTCGAAACAACAAAACCAGGACGACGGCGGATTGAGAAAGATACGTAGCTCTGGAACGACACTGTCAAGGAAGCGGTACATAAGAAGAAGCAGTTGTACCATGAGTTTCTTGCAGATAAAAATCCATCTCGCTGGAATGCCTATAAAGTAGCCCGTAGTGAGGCCAAGAAAGTTGTTGCCTCAACAAAAGCAGAGCGATATCAGACCTCTACAAGAAACTTGATACGCGTGAGGGCGAGCGTGACATTTATCGGATAATCAAATCGAGGCATCGAAAAACAGAAGATATCCAACATTTCTATGGCATCAACAATGAAGTGGGTGAGCTGCTAGTAGACTGGGAGAAAGCAAGGGAACGCTGGCGGAGCTACTTCGAGATCATTTCGACTGAAGAATTTCCCCATCCACCAATCCCAACCACCTGTGCTGTTGAAGGACCAATTAAGGAGATCGACATTGCCGAAGTTGAGGCTGCTCTGAAGGAGATGAAGCCTGGGAAAGCCACCGGCCCCGATGATCTTCCAGCAGAGTTATGGTGCTCTAAGGAGTGGGATGCTGCAGGATGGTTAACACAATTCTTCAATCGGATTACCAAAGAAGGTCGAATACCAACAGATTGGCAATGGAGTATAACAGTACCAATTTTCAAAAAGAAGGGAAGCCCTGCCGATTGTTCAAGTTACCGCCCGATCAGACTTCTGTGCCACGCAATGAAAGTTTTCGAGCGTATCCTTGACAAAAGAATTCGTGCGATTGCCACAATCACAAGGAACCAAGCAGGCTTTGTGAAAAACTGCGGCACAACAGATGCAATCTTCGCTGTACGGCAACTGGTTGAGAAATACTCCGAAAGAAATAAACCTTTGCATCTTGCTTTCCTCAACCTTGAGAAGGCTTTTGATCGGGTGCCACATGACCTAATCTGGTTAGCGCTCCGTCAACACGGCATCCCAGAACACCTTCTTAAATGGGTGCAGCTGCTTTACGCAGAACCAAGGAGCTATGTCCTAGCTGCCGCGGGAGCGTCTAATGACTTCCGCATCACCGTAGGTGTCCACCAGGGCTCCGCCTTATCACCACTGCTGTTCATTCTTGTGATGGACACTGTAACGTCAGACCTGCACCAGCCGCTACCATGGACACGTCTCTATGCAGATGACGTCATGTTGGCTGCTGAGACGAAGCTTGATCTCCAACGTCAAACACAAGAGTGGTACAATCGACTTGCACAATATGGTCTGCGCCTCAACAAGAAGAAGACAGAATACATGACATCCGATACACAAGAAGTGGGCACCATTACTGTTGACGGAGAAGATTTACGACGTGTAGCGAAATTTAAGTATTTTGGTTCCACTATCTCTGATGATGGGCGACTTACTGACGAGGTCAACACAAGGATACACGCAGCCTGGACGAAGTGGCGAATGACAACTGGCGTCACCTGTGACCGTAGGATGAATGACCATCTGAAATCTAAGATCTACCGGACTGTTATTCGTCCTGTCACTCTCTACGGCACGGAGTGCTGGCCATCTACTAAGGAAGCAGAACGTCGCCTATGTGTCATGGAGACGAAGATGCTTAGAGGGTCAGCAGGTTTCACTAGGCTGGATCATATTTCAAATGATGCCATCAGAAATCGGTTTGGTGTTGCTCCAATCGGGAACAAAATGCAGGAAAACCGTCTTGAGATGGTTTGGACATGTGCTGCGCGCAGAGGGCGACACAATGACAAAAGCAGCTTACACACTGGATATGGCTGGAAAGAGGCCCAGAGGGCGACCAAGGCAACGGTGGGCCGATACACTGCACATTGATCTAAAGGCTGTCAATCTTCATCCAGACATGGCCCATGACCGATCCCACATAGCGGACCCTGCCACAAGGTGGGACAAACGCTAAAGAAAAAGAAGATGTATGGAATTAAAGACCGGAATGGCAATACAGTTTTGGAGAAGACAAAAGGTATGGAAATTAGGAGGAATTACTGTATTTTGAAGAGCTTCTAAATGCCAACTATGGATGTACAGAAACAGAAGAAAACAGCAATATCAGAACGTAGATCCATTTGTTGAACTGCCGACGAAACATGAGACACTTGACGCAACTAAAGCACTAAAAAACAACAAGGCGCTGGGGAAAGATGGAATATCTGCTGAACTACTTAAGAAGGGTGGAGATGCACTCGCTGAACAAATAAACAAGCTTGTGATCAAAATTTGGAACGAAGAAAGAATACCAGATGAATGGAAGGAGGCCATTGTGGTACCAGTTCATAAGAAGGGCGACAAAAAAGACTGTAAAAATTATAGAGGCATCTCATTAATTAGCACAGTATACAAGAAAATCCTCCAGAAAAGACTAGAACGTTACTTAAAAGAGGTAATAGATCAGAAACAAGGGGGGTTTACGAAAAAACAATCCACCATTGACCATTTGTTCTAAAAGAGGACATATCAAAGTATTGGGAGTACAACAAAACAATGGTATACTCTTTGTAGACTTTAAGAAAGCTTACGACAGTATAAATAGAGAAAAGCTGTGGGAGAAAATGGAGATGTTTGGAATACCAAAGAAAATTATAAATCTTGTAAAAGTAGCATTAGATGGGACAAAAGGGATAGTGAAAATGGAAGGAGAATACTCAACAGAGTTTTACATAAACACAGGAGTAAGACAAGGAGACGGAATATCACCACTGCTATTCAACCTAATAGTACAGGAAGCACTGGAAGTGGTAGACGCAGCAAAAGAAGGAATCAGCATAGGAATGAAAATGAATATATTAGCATTCGCAGATGATGTAGCAATAATTGTTGAAAATTCGGAAGACTTAAAAGGACTGGCAAAAAAGTTCTTCAAAAAAGCAGGGGAAGTTGGACTAGAAGTGAATGATGAAAAAAGAAAATTCATGTAGAGAGAAATTACAAGACAAGAGGACATGGAACTTTACAAATTGATAACCATGTGTTTGAAGAAGTAGACAAGTTCAAATACCTGGTGACACTAATAAACGATAGAAACGAAGAAGAACAGGAGATAGATGTGAGGATTAAAGCTGCACCCAGAGCATCATATTCAGTTAACAAACTAATCAAATCCAAATTATCAATAGGGACCAAAATACAAATATATAAAACTATAATTAGGCCAGTATTACTATAGGGTGCAGAAACATGGAGATTAAGCAAATGAACAGAGAGAAAGATACAGGTCTTTTAAAATAAAATCCTCAGATTTTCGAACCAATTTGTGAAGCAGGTGAGTGGCGAAGGAGAAAGAACAAGGAACTAAAGGAGTTGTATAAAGACCCCGATGTTGTTGGGGAAGCTAAGACAAGAAGGCTGAGATGGGCTGGCCACATGTTGCCTATAGAAGAGGGATCTAGACTGTGCAAAGTGTGTGAGAAAAGGCCAGACGCACGAAGACCTATAGGCAGACCAAAAGTGAGATGGAGAGACCTGGTAACTAAGGACATCCAGCTACTAGGAGAGCAAGGGGAAGATGCCAATGACAGAATGAGGTGGAGGAGGCTACTTGACAAAGAGAAAAGCCGACTGCGGTTTGTGGAGCGAGGAGAATAAGAGTAGTGAGTTTGTTTTGAATATAGTTAGTTTGAGACTTCTCAATAGGGGGTATTAAGGTTAAAAGGGCCGCTTATGGTGTTAGCACACAAAGGAAACAATCAATTCCTTGTAAAACATAACTCTGGCTTGGACACATTTCCTTCACATTTGATACTCATGCAATGCATATCATTTTTCTCATTTTATTTGTCTCTGATACAATTCTTAATTGCACAATCATAACACTTCATCTATTCCTATTCATCAAAGCCTTCCTATGTATACATTCCAAAGCCTTCTACCTCTATTGTTGTTTAGATGTCCATGGAAGTTTTCCAACTTAGGGCACTACATAGAATGTTCAGCCCATGCACTAAGGTGGCCATGTTTCTAACCTCAAAGCACAGAAAGGAAAAGTGACTACATAAAAAAATTGAACCATCACAATTCGCCCCTCTATGTGATATATATATTTAAAAAAAAAACATAAATTGAAGAAATACACATCAAGCATACACTGACTAAAACTATCAATAAACACTATGTTCACATTTACACTCACAATGTAGAACAAATTATAGATCATCATTGTCCTCTACTAGTTCTTCCAAGAGTTCAATAATTTCTTATGAAACGTTAAGAAAAGATCCTCACCAACTACAACACCTATAATAAAGTTCAAATACTCTTGGATATGATCTCCACAGTTTTTCACGATGAAGATGCAGCACATATACAGCTTGATATTATAATTCTTCTTCTTGTTCTCACAGGAGTCGAATAGGGTAAGACGAGAAATAAATAGCTGAGCTCTGAACTCCAATGGTCCCACCACAGAGAAATGCTTCACTGCTAAATGATCTTCCCAGTCATTTGTAAAACATTACGGGTCCAAATAGGCTTGGTCTTCTTCAACTCTTCATCCTCGGTGTACTTTTCCTTTACACTTTTCTTCACTCAGTAAATACATGAGTCATGAACTTGTGGCTCTTCCAAAGGCAAACCCAGAAGACGAAAAGACAGTTTCATAAGTAACATGACTAAATCTTTCTAAGCTTTGTCATGCTTATCTGATTCATCATTCTGATGCAGATTTGTCTTGTAATTCAACTTCCTTTTACCTGCTTTCTTTCCTTCTTCCTTGTTCTTCCTTTTCTTCTGTTCTTCTCTTAATCTTCCTCCTCCTTCTCCTGCCTTCCATCTCGTCCTTTTCTTCCTCCACCTCTTCCTCACCTTATCTTCTTTATGTATGTAGTCTTCCTCCTCCATTTGACCTTGTCCTCCTTCACCTTGTTCTCCCTCTTGTCCATCCTCTTCTTCTTGTCCTTCCCCTTCTTCATTTTCTTCCTGTTCATTACCACCTTCTACTTGTGATGAAATAGATAAGCTTCTAATTTATCTTCGCAGAACCAACATTGTCCTTCAATTAGCACACTTCATCCTCTGAAGTCGATGTTTTATGCCTCATCAAAGTCAGCAATTTTCTTCCTATTAGGGCTATCTACATAAATTCCAAGTTTCAAATTCTTGTTAATAGAAATTCTTGTAGTCATCTTTGTCCTCTACTTCAGCAACTCATTTATATTTCACATTGGACTTCTCTTGTAGTATGTCCCTGCACCATTTCACTTCTCGTAAATTAAGCTACTTCCGCTGCATCCACATCTTAAGTTCTTTCATCTCTTTGTGTAGGGTAAGTTCTTAAAAATCCATGCCAGGTTAGTTAGCAGAATGATATCTACGAAGAATCCGAATATTATGGGTATTGACAGACTTATCCTCCTGGTCCACTAAGCTATACGTACAATCACCAATACGTTCAACTACTTTAAAAGGCCCTTGAAATAGTTGAAAAAATTTACCCATTTCCTTATCTTCAGCTGAAGATACTCTGTTACTCTGAGTAACACCTAATCGCCTACTTCGAAAGAATCAAACTTAACCCGCTTCTGCTGGCGCCTACGCTTATTTCGTGATTTGATTAAGTTCTCCCTAGCCAGCTGGATACAAACATCCTTCCCAATCACCTCTCCCGTAACGAAACCTAGCATTCTAGCAAGCTCATTAGTAGGCTTCCCACCATACTGAATTTCATAGGGATGCATTTTACACTTTCATGGAACGTGCTATCGATCCATCGTTCAATATCAGCCAGCTTGGAGAACCATGTGTTGTGACGATTGCTCACATAAGTGCGAAATACTCGGCCTAATTCCTTCATAACTCGTTCGGATAAATTTCCTTGAGGATATCGAATTGATGAAAATATGTGCTCGATACCCTATTCACTTAACTTGGTTTTCCAGATTTTAGAGGTAAATTGGCTACCATGGTCTGATTTTATTCTGAGCGGCACCCCAAACTCAGGCACATACTTATCAGTAATCTGTAGGACACAACCCTTCCCATTTACTAAATGCATCAATTACCACGAAGATATCCAAACTGAGCTTTGACTAATGGACCATACAGATCGACAAAGCAAATCCCTTGGTTTTTCGGAGATCACCATTTGATGAGACCCCTCAAGAAACCTTGTTGGGCATTTACATCGTTGACACGAGTCACAGCTTGCTACAACTTTCCTAATCTGCCTTCCCATGTTCTTCCAAATGAAATGCTGTTGGACAGCGAACAAAACCTTGTTTGATCCAAAATACCCCAGAGCCTTGTGATGATACCCGATCATTGCCTCAGTGAACTAAATTGGCACACACATCCTCCAGGTCCCCGCGTGACACAATCAAGCCACAGAACCATTCACCAACTTGTAACAATGGTTACCAACCTTCAACCTGCTGTCTTCTTCCATACCTCTCAACTGGGTGAAAATACTTGATAAAGCTTCATCCTTTTCCTGCTCAATTAACAGATTCCTTAAGCAGTGTATTTCCTTGTCACATTCACTAACTTCAGTTTGACAGACTGCCACACCCTGCTAAACCTCCAGCACCTGATGACCTTCATCTCCCTTTATGTTTCGACTCATAATATCAGCTACAATATTTTCAGTTCCTTTAACGTATTTTACCTCAAAATTGTACTCACTTATAGCCAATATCCATCTGGACATCCTGTTAGAAGTCAGCTTACAAGATCCAATGAAGAACAATGCTTGGTGGTCAGTAAGTATCTGTAACCTACCTCCTAATACACAACTTCTAAATTTTCCTAAAGAGTACACGATTGCCAGCATCTCAATTTCAGTAATAGTATCTCTCTTCTCTGCCATGCTTAACCCTCTGTTTGCTATTGAGACAATTCCCAGATTGCCCTCACTATCCTCCTGACACAAAATACCTGAGATGCCTTGCTTACTTGCATCAGTCATCAAAATATAGGGACAATCTAGACGAGGATACCTTAGCATGACAGTTTCTACAAAACCCTGCTTCAACTTCTTAAAAGCTTCCTCGTGCACCTGGATCCATACCCACTTAGTGCCTTGTTTCAACAACTCCCTAGAAGGTTCAACTAGACAAGAATACGTAACAACAAATCTGCGAAAATAATTTAAAAAAACACAAAATAGATCTCAATTGATTGGCGTAATGTGGTGTAGCAGTGTTGTTAATTTTATCTAACTGTGACTGTTCAGGAAACATCTCTTGTGTAGTGATTGTGTGCCCTAAAAATGTTATGGATGTTGTGCAAAACAGATATTTCTTAAGTTTTAACATAAAACCCCATTCCCTTAATTTTCCCAAAACAGTATTTAAGTGTTCCAAATGTTCCCTTAAGGTATTGGATGCAACAATCAAATTTTCTATATACATTGTTACAAACTCGTGTGTATCCCTCCCTAATACTGTGTTTAGTGCCATAATCAACACTGAACTACTGGTCTTCGTGCCAACTGGAACGACTCAAAATTGTTACAAACCACTCTTAAAACTAAAAGCAGTTAACTTCCGGTGTTGAACTCTTAAAGGAACCTGCCAAAACGATGGACTCAAATCCATGGTAGAGAACCATTTCTTCCCATTACATTTCTGGACTAGCTCTTCGACACTCTCGGGTCTTTGTTGGTCCCCAAACATTCTAGAATTGAGCTGCCTAGCATCAATGCACAACCTGACTGAGCCACCACTCTTACCAACCACTACCGAAGGATTCAAATAAGCACTAGTAGAACGTTCTATAATTCCCTGTTTGAGCATTATGTTGATTTCCTTCTCCACAGAACTAGCAAGTCTGTGAAGTATGGGGTACATAGGACCAGAAAACAGAGAATGATCTACAATCTCAAACTGATGCGCATACCTGCCAACTATCCAGATTAGGGCGGGAGACTCCCGATTTTACACCATTTCTCTCGCCCTCCCGCTTAACGTATTAAATCTCCCGATTTTTCAAAAAATCTCGCGCGTAAATTCAGACTAAAAGTGCGAGATTTCATCCATGGATCAGGTCGATTTTACGTGTGTTGAAATGAGTTTCAATACCGCAGTTTCGCTTCGTATCGATAATTTGTAGATAATTCTCCATAACTACGAGTCCCGCTCAGTTGGATTTGAATATATCTTTGTTTGAAATAGTCGATGGTTAATTCAGCTTGTGTTCCTAGAAGTTTTCATAATAGCCTGTGGGTGAGAGGTAGTTGTAGGCTGCGGAATATTGTATCTGTTTAACACTTGAAATTATTTGTGCATACCAGTAACTTAGATGTTGGCATTAATATGACGGTATTCTATTGTGATTTTTCGATCTGAGTGATTTTGATTATACATCGATCGTCTTCAAAATCTCCCGATTTTTCCGTTTGAAAGGTTGGTAGGTATGGATGCGTATAAACATGTGTTAATCCCGGCTTGTCACTGAAAACCTTCTGATTAGACTCTAAAACCTCAGATAATTCACTTCTGTCACTATCACTAAGAACACCCTTATTCACCACCCCATGAAGTTGATCACTTTGATCACCCTCTACTTTCATGTGACGTAAATCCACACACTTCACTTCATCATCAGACTTACCCACTAACTAATCGTCTACAGTGACCTCGGTAACACACGCCCTAACTATCTGATCTACATTAATACATTTCATTCTTATCTCCTGATTAAGTTCCCCTCTCACAACATTAACAATACCATGATCAAAGTCTATCATTGCACTATGCTTGTTAAGCCAGTCGATTCCAAGGTTAACCTCATAAACTAAATTTGGTATCACTAAACAGGTTTGCAGATCCTCTCCACCATCAAGCAATATGGGTAAAAGCACCTGCTTTCCCATATGCTGGGATTTATTACCCACTGCAGTAACTACATAAGTTGACTTCACTGGCATCTCCTCCAACTTACCCCCACCCTTAATTAACTCATCATAAAATTTCTTACTGATGCAACTTCTCTCACTACTAGTATCAACCAGTGCGTTGACACTCTTGCCTTTTATGCTCAACTCAACAGTTGATGTTAATTGCTCCTTCTTACCGATGCAAGAAAACTACTGCTGATCAGCTAGCAGATCTTCCTTACTCATAGGCATAAAATTTTCCTGCTCGGCCACAATAACACATTGTCTAACTTCATTAATCACAGACTGCCTGGCTGACCTCCCTACACAGTCCGTTCGGAGTTTAAAGCTCCTTGACCACCTTGTTCCTGTCTCCTCTGGTTTACCTGTACTCTCGCGTTACCACCTTCCAGACGCGCCTCACCTCTCTGGTAGTTATTTTCCTGACGCCCCCTCCACCCCTCTGATAATTTTCCTGCCTCTGCTGATAATCTCTTTGCCCCTGATTAAATCTACCCCTATTAGACTCCTGATTATTCCCCTAAATTCCTGTTTGACCTCTGACCTCTCCATATGCTGTTTGCCTAAAGCGTCAAAACTAGTAAGAAGCTCTTCCAACTCTTCTACCATCCTAACCTTCTGCATACAGGCTGCCTCCTGAATCCTAGTTGGAAAGTGCTTCAGCATGACCCTAACTACATCACTATCAAAGGTCACGCCATTTAAATTCTTCCATACGAGTACAGCCAAAAATTATTCGGTCATGGATATCCCTCCTCACTCCTTAAACCTGGGCCGATAACCTAGATGTTAGGCCCCTTAAAACAACAATTATCATAATTATCATCATCATCACTCCTTAAATCTCCCAAAAATTAATTTTTCCCTTTCTCTAGACCGTACCCTCCAGAACTTAGCTTTGAATTTATCCCTAAATTCCCTTAAGCTATTCATGTTAGGCCTGTATATGTCAAACCAAGTTTTCACGTCTCCCTGGAAAACCTGTGCTAAGATATCCAACACCGTTTCCTACTCAATCAAATCATCCTGCAAATCTTTACTGAATTTCTTTTCTACTGATTTTAAAAATGCCATTGGATTGAACTGCCTCGAGTTAAATTGTGGCGGACCATGTTCTCTAAATAGCAGACTAGATGGTATCACGACTCTTTGACTGATCGGTCTGTCTTTCAATTCTCTTTTCATCTTGATCAGCTCTTCCTGTAGCTTTTCATTTTTCTCGGTCAATGCTACCTGTCTCCCTCTCAGACCCTCAATCTCCCCCAACTTATTCTCAACAACTCCTACTCTCACTAAACATTCCCTCTTATTCCCACTTACAGTGTTGCATATCTCATCACACTTGCTCATTACTTTTTGTACCCCTGTCTTTGAACTAGCTATTTCTGACTTCATTTCCTGTATTTCCACATCCTGCTGATCCTGATGGCCTTCCATCCCTTCTAATCTACTTTCTAGGCAATTCTGACTCTCTCTCATCTCCGCTCTCACTACAAACTCCCTCTCTACTATCTTCTCATTCAATTCTCTTTCAACATTCTGTAACCTGCTGCTCATTGCAGTCTTATGTTCTTGAATACTCTTGCTCAGCTCGTCTATTCTGGCATTAGTTGCTGCTACCTGTTTCTTAGTCAACTTATGAACATATCCTTTATCTGACTCTACTTCCTTACTTACAGACTCCTTTACTACTCCTATTTCCTTACTTATAGACTCATTCTGCTGCCTAATTTCTCTTATAGACTCATTCTGCTGTTTCATTTGCTGGTTTACTGACTCTTGCATCCCTGTGATTTTACTAAGCAGCATTTGGAGCACACAAAGGTTCGTAAGGTTCGTCTCCCCATCATTTAACTTTATATTACCCCCTTCAGCAATCAGCTGCGACTCAGTTATGACAATAGTTTTCGATACTCCCTTCGTCTGTCCCATATCCTCCTCACTGTCATTCCCCCCCCCGTTCCCTGATTCTGATCTGCCATTGTTTCCTATGGCTAGCCCGGATTCCAATCAGCTTTCTTGCGTTCCAATAGAGTTGTATGAGGTTTCCTGAAGTTCTAGCAGTCACATCAAGTTTGTTGCAATGTAGCAGGTGCCCCTTATCCATTTTACTTCCAGGTTCGTGACAAAGTGTGCATTCTTCAGATCTCAGGATGTTGATTCGTTTCAGATGAGCTGCAAGGCAGTCATGGCCAGTGTTAAGTCTGAAGAAGGCTACAGCTTCTCTTCTTGGTGTTAATTTATATTGATCCCATTTAGCATCAATGTCCTTCCATAATTTGGTTTCTGCTGTTTTCTTTGCCATTTCTTCATACCTGTTTTTGATAGTATTTTTCAAGATCCTTTTTGCTGACATAAAATCAGTCTGACTGACAGGTTGTTGTAGTGTGGTACCTATTTTTGCTAATCTGTCTGCCTCTTCATTACCTGCTATTCCAACATGAGAAGGGATCCACTGAAATGAGATCTGTGTGTAGAGTCTTTGAAGGGGTTTTATCATACAAAAAATTTCTTTCAGTTCTTTATTTTTGAGGCTTATAATTTGACGAGACGGCTTGGATGGCTGCTTTTGAATCTGTAATGATAACACATTTTTGATAGTCAATGTTTCTGACTAATAACTGATGGAGTGCATCTGCCATTGTATTACTATATAATTTGCTTACTATCCTAGACTTTAATTCTAAGTTGTCTAATATAGGCTAGACATACCCTATCCAAAACAAAGCTATGCGAATCCTTCTACTCTTAAAGCATCTATTGTCAGTGTGCATATACCTTAATGAGTGTCCGCCAAGTTTCCTATATCAGACCCCACGTTGTAGTGCCAATTGAGACTTCTCAATAGGGGGTGGTCGGGTTAAAAGGGCCGCTTATGTCATTAGCACACCAAGGAAACACAATCAATTCCTTGTAAAACATAACTCTGGCTTGGACACATTTCCTTCACATTTGATACCCATGCAATACATATCATTTTCCTTATTTTATTTGTCTCTGAGACGATTCTTAATAGCACAATCAGAACACTTCATCTATTCCTTTTCTTCAAATCCTTCCTATGTATACAGTACATTCCAAAGCCTTCTACCTCTATTGTTGTTTAGATGTCCATGGAAGTTTTCCAACTTAAGGCACTACATAGAATGTTCAGCCCATGCACTAAGGCGGCCATGTTTCTAACCTCAAAGCACAGAAAGGAAAAGTGACTACATAGAGAAAAGGAACCATCACAAGTTATTGTTGTTTTAAGGTGTGGAACAGTGAGGTCATCTGCAACTTGAATATAATGGTTCATAATGGAAAGTTGTTGGTTCTATACCCACGTGCTATCGAAAACTGATTGCTCCATCTTGAAGAAGTAACGAGCATTATCGTTACTCTTAAAAGTAGCGGTGTTACATTTATAGTTACTTAATTTAAAAAGTAATGTAGTTACCCCCTCGTTACCATAAGAAGTAATAGCATTAATATCATTAGAAGTAATGCGTTACTCCTAAACCCTGGTCATGGGTTACATTTTAATTCTCTACCTTCCATCTGTATGACACATACTTTCTGTACAATACACAACCTAATAGCTGAAAGCTTCTACTTGCCATCAGTATGGTCATGAAAATCCAATTCTGGAACCCCGTGGCATAGCTGTGCATGTTCAGTGGTGTATCATGACCATGAAAGGGAGCTGCAGCAAATCCGGAGATTGGAGGTTCCAAGTCCTTAAAATGAATTAACAACAACAACCAATTCTGAAATTTTGGAAGCGATTCATTTCCATAGAATATGTATAGTACATACACTGAAGAAAATGGAAATTGCAACACCCAGAAGGAGTGGTGCTACATTGCTGCAATTGAAATTGCAGGACGAGTGTTCGGTTGTGATTCTATGATTACACTTTCAGGTGCCTCTGACCGCAAGTTTGGACAACAATCAATACAGGATGTGCCCACCACGAGCTGCAATACATTGATGAATTCGTCGAGGCATGGAGTCATGGAACGCTTCCTGAGGAATTGTGGCCCATGCTTGCTGCACTGCACGGGTCAGTTGTTCCAGAGTTGTGGGTGGCTGAGGACGGTTGGCCAGTTGTCGACCCATCATGTCCCACACATGCTCAATAGGACTGAGCTCCAGGGATCTGGCGGGCCATTCTAAGGTTGTGATGTCGTGGAGAGCTTCTCTGGAGATGCGTGCAGTGTGAACCCGGGCATTGTCCTGCTGAAACGTCCCATTAGCAATGTTCACCATCATAGGGACAACCACTGGGTTGAGTACCCTATCAATGTACTGTCGAGCAGTCATAGTGCCCTCAACAAGCACTAATTGTGATTTCACATTAAAGCCAATAGCTCCCCAGACCATAATGCTTGGTGTTGGCCCTGTGTGCCTCTCGACAATAAGGTCTAGGCGGCCCCTCTCCCCGGTACGTCGGCGCACATGATTCCGGCAATCACTGCGGGCAAGACAGAAGCGTGATTCATCACTGAAGATGCCCCTATCCCATTCGTCTACCCACGTCGATCGTTCTCAACACCAGGCCAGCCTTACACATCGCTGGTGTGGGGCCAATGGAACACCTTCTGCAGGGACACGGGATCGTAAGCCAGCTGCACGCAGGCGATTATCAACTATTTGTTGTGTAACGTGGAGTGCCACAGCTGCTCGAATTTGCGCTGCTGTTGCATGGGGTTCCATCCGGGCCATCCGAATGATGCGGCTATCCTCTCTCACAGTTGTCTGTCGCGCTGGGCCTGTGCCAGGTCTACGAGTGTGGGTACCTTCATTTGACCACTGCTGCCATACACGTTGTACCGTAGATGCCTGTCGGTCAACACGTGCAGCGACAGTCCTTAGCGATAATCCAGCCTCACACAGCCCAATTATCCGAGTCCTCTCAAACGGCGACAGTTGTTGATAGCGTGCTCTTCTCTGTCGTCGAGGCATGTTTGACGGGGAACACTTCACTGCACAGACTGCAAGTTAACTACGCTACACCAGAGTCCGTATACTGGAGTTGATTCTTCCGCGACCAATCACATGGGGAGACCTGTAGCAACAATCCAATGGGTCTGAAACTTTGATCGTTTACATACCTACATGGCATTGTTCCATATCTTGAAAATCAATACAAACGACCAATGCCTTCATGGTGTTGCAATTTCCATTTTCTTCAGTGTATTTGTCAATCAAGAGTAGAAGTACAATATATATTAACAACAACAACAACAACAAAATACTAGTTGTAAAATGGCATAGCTGGTTAGAGCATATTCAAGAACTTTTGGCAAGACTTAGTTGATAGTATGATTGTGAGTGTGACAGAGCACTCGGTTTCAAGTTGCCAACCTGAGGAAATCACTCAATAACAGTGGTTGCAGAAGTCAGGATTTGTTCACCCATCCGTTCCAAGCTATTCCCCATTCTTCTAGCAGGAGACAACCTTAGTTAATCACTAGTGCATCCATGTGCTAGGAGTTCTTGAATGGGCTCTACATAATGGTTTATGATAAGATAGAATTCTCTTCGATTCAAGATTACCGTGATTTGTTGTTGTTTGAGTCTTCAGTCTTTTGACTGGTTTGATGCAGCTCTCCATGCCTCCCTGTCCTGAGCTAATCGTTTCATCTCTACATAGCTCCGACACCCTACATCGGAGGCAATCTGTTTAACATATTCTAACCTTGGTCTACCCCTACAGTTTTTGTCCTCGACCCTTCCTTCCATAACTAAGCTTGCTATTCCTGGGTGTCTTAGTATGTGTCCTACCAACCTATCTCTTCTCTTCATTAGCAGTCGCCAGAAACATCTCTCCTCTCCCACTCGTCTTAATACCTCTTTGTTTGTAACCCTATCTACCCATCTGATCTTCATCATTCTCCTGTAACACCACATTTCAAATGCTTCAATTCTCCTCTTTTCTGCTGCACCAATAGTCCAAGTTTCACTTCCATAGAGCGCCACGCTCCAGACAAAGGCTTTCAAAAATGACTTCCTAATACCTAAATCTATATTCGATGTCAGCAGATTCCTTTTTTGTAGAAATGCTTTCTTTGCCTGAGCCAACCTACTTTTAATATCCACTTTGCTTCGTCCATCACTGGTTATTCTGCTTCCTAAGTAACAGAAGTCTCCTACTTCCTTCAGCTTTTCACCTGCCAATTTGATCTCCATAGAGGTTTCTGATATATTTCGGCTGCATTCCAGTATTTTTGTTTTACATTTATTTATTTTCATCATGAATTCTTTCCGTAAGACGGAGTCCATACCATTCAAAAACTCATTCAAATCCTCAGGCTTGTCGGCCAAGATGACGATGTCATCAGCAAATCTCAGAGTTGAAATTATTTCTCCTTGAATCTTCACTCCCACTTTAAATTTTTCTCTAATTTCCTTCATTGCTTGTTCAATGTAAAGATTGAAAAGTATGGGTGATAAGTTGCAGCCTTGCCTTACACCTTTCTGAATACCAGCTTCTCTCTCATGTCCTTCAACTCGAATGACTGCTGTCTGGTTTCTGTACAGATTGTATATCACCCTCCTATCCCTGTACTTTATTCCAATTGATTTCAAAATGTCAAACAATTTAGTCCAATCAACGTTATCAAAAGCCTTTTCTAAGTCTACAAAAGCCATGAACGTTCTCTTATCTTTCCTTATTCTACCTTCTAAAATCAGCCTAAGACTTAGTACAGCTTCCCTTGTTCCTACATTTCTCCTGAAACCAAACTGGTCTTCACCCAACTCCGTTTCTATCTGGCTTTCAATCCTCTTGTAAATTATTCTAGACAGGATCTTTGAAGCATGAGTAATCAAGCTGATTGTACGGTAATCTTCACATCTGTCAGCTCCCACTTTCTTTGGTATAGGGATGATTACATTCTTCTTGAAATCAGGGGGTACCTCACCTGTCTCATAAATCCTACACACCAAGTGAAATAACCTGATCAGACCTTCTTCTCCTATGCAGCGTAGCAACTCAATCGGTATATCATCTATGCCTGGTGCTTTGTTCCTGCTTAAGTCTTCCAAACCGTGATTTAGCCGACAGAAACGGGGGAAGTTCAGAATTATAACAAGTAGTTCCGTAAAGAAAAGCCTCCGTGGCTTAGGCGGCAGTACGCCGACCTCTCACCGCTGGGTCCGTGGTTCAAATCCCGGTCACTCCATGTGAGATCTGTGCTGGACAAAATGGAGGCAGACAGGTTTTTCTCCGGGTACTCCGGTTTTCCCTGTCAAAATTTCATTCCAGCAACACACTCCACTATCATATCATTTCATCTGTCATTCATTTAATCATTGCCCCAGAGGAGTGCGTCAGGCCTCGGCAGCCGGCACAGTTCATATCCTCGCCGCTAGATGGGGGGCTTCATTCCATACCTGACCCGGTCGGAGACTGGAAGCAGGCTGTGGATTTTCAGTTCCATGAAGAACTATACAGCCTATTTTCATATATCCTACTTATGTTAATTGGCTCTATCAACATACAAAATTTCAGTTTGATTGCTGTAATAGATTCGTTGATATTTAGAACCGTCTAAATATTTCGCTTGGTCGCCATATTGGATTTTTATATATGTGGTTATGTAAACAATTTAACTAAATTAGATGCCAGTGCATTACAATGTGCATAAAGATTTGCTGTACCAATTTTCATTGCAATTAAATGGTTAAATTGCGAGAAAAGTCTATTTAAAAGTTTCAACTTTGCTTGGCCGCCATGTTCGTTTTGCAGTTAGCTGGTTTTTGAAAGTCTCATAGGTGAACTTCTAGTAGTGCACTGACTGGGTTCGACTCCCAGTCAATGCATGTGAGATTTTCAAAGTGAAATGCCATGTCCTGTGGTTCGGATGCTACGTAAAAAGGAGGTCCCGTGGCTCATAATCACAAGATTCATGGTCACGTTAAACTAGAATTTTCCTTTATCACTGTACAAATTTTCAGGGTGATATCAGTAATAGTTTTGGAGATAAGTAGAATGCCGGTGAAATATTTCGCACAGCCGCCATGTTGGATTTGTGAGACGTAATAAAATTTGAAGGGCATGGTTGGGGTCGGCCATAATAGTACTATGACCTTCACGAGTTTCATTGAAATCGCTCCAGCCTCTTAGAAGTTATTAGAGGGACACACACACACACACACTTACACACACAGACAAAAGGTGATCTCATAAGCCTATCATATCATCATCATATATATTATTTCAGTAGTATAGATCCCTCCTGCGGCGCTCACAAGCAACCGATCATGACAAATGAGCATTCAAATGAATGAGAATAGTCATGAGCAGTGACGAATTGCACTATAATTTCATAAATATCTATAATTTCTTTAATAAATCACTTTTTTTTAATGTACGAAGTGTGCGATTTGCAGTTACTGTTGCTGTAGTAAAATACGCTCCACAATTGCTGTCCACGGGCCGCTGTGATGCCTGTTTCATGTAATTTTAACAATCTGAGGTCTTTCCTTTATCCTGAAATGTAAATAGTGTTCTATAATCATTTGGATGAAATAAAAACATAACAACCTTTCTCCTAAGTCTCTCATTGTAAACCTATTGGGGAAAGTGTGGTTTATGAACACGCGAGATTTCTCGCACGGGTACGCTAGTTATATATTATTTCAGTAGTATAGCTCTCTCCTGCGGCGCTCACAAGCGACCAATCATGACAAATGAGCATTCAAATTAAAGAGAATAGACATTAGCAGTGACGAATTGCACTCTAGTTTCATAAATATCTATAATTTATTTAAAAAATGACTTAAAAATGTACGAAGTGTGCGTTTTGCAGATACCGTTGCTGTAGGAAAATATGCTCCATAATTGCTGTCCACTTCACATTTTGGCCGCTGTGACGCCTGTTTCATGTCATTTTAACATTCTGAGGTCTTCCTTTATCATTTTGCATGGATTTCAGAAACAGTAAATCAAAGGAATGAGTACTCAAATTGTATAATTTCATCGAATGATGATCCAATTTTCAGTGATTGCCTTCTTAAGTTAGGGAACCTAGAACTTGGAATTCTAACTGAAATGTAAATAGTGTTATATAATCATTTGGTTGAAATAAAACCATAATAACCTTTCTCCTTAAATCTCTCATTATAAACCTATTGGGGAAAGTGTGGTTTATGAACATGCAAGATTTCTCGCACGGGTCCGCTAGTTTTTTTATAACATGAAAGTAGGCTAAAAATAAATACAAAACATAGACCGATTACTCTGATGACTCTGGCCCCTCATCATTCGTCTGGTTATGACATCTTTACCATTTAGTAGATGCAGTATTTTAGGATGATTTGTATCAAGTTGCTCACTTTTTCTTTTAGATGTATGTGGAAATCAGAGATGCATTGAAAGAAGCCATTGAAGATGACAGAGTTGTAATAACGGCTCTTACTGGGGCTGGTGATTACTACAGCAGTGGAAATGACATCAGTGATTTTCAGAATTTTGCTCAAGCAGACATAGATGCTGTGATACAAGAAACATCTCAAAATTTAAAGTAATGTATATACCATGTGAATAATTAATTATTTTACTGTATCCAACCCGTATAGCTTAGAAGCTATGAAAAGATGTACCTATATATACAATAGCATGTAAATAAGATTAAGAAACTATCATGTCATCATATAGTCCAGGACACCTTAAATAAGTTACTAGAAAACCAACATGGCCACCACATTTGGTGTTGCCAACTTACATCATTTAACACCAAAAAGTCAGCACACACATCCATGTAACACGTATCGCAAATGATCCAAACTAAGTAAAGGCTCTTTTACGAAAATACGTTTTACATGAAGTTGTGAAGCAGTCCTTGCTCAAGTTAGGAACATCTTGGTCATCAGTCCTCGACAGTAACTCTTAAGCAGCATTATGGTAGTGAAGTTAACTTAAATTACCTCTTCTAGATTGATTTTTAAAGCATCATATATAATGCATAAGAACAGAAACATTAATACTTACTCAATTATTTTCGCCAGGGAGCTAAAGATGAGCATGTTCATTTCTTCTTATAGGCTATATTTTTATAATTAGTCCAAAAATGCAGACCATTCTGTTTTAAGATGAGTGTTCAGAGAAGGATTTAGGAGTAGGAGAGAAATATAATAGTAGGGTACATATTAGCTTATTATTTCTTTATTTTTGATAAGTACCGTACTCATTTCTTGCATGTATTGGCAACTCAAACTAACACTCGGGGCGCTGCGGTCGGTCTGGATAAGTAGGGTAAAAATACTCAATAACACGCGTTTGATATGGAACACTTTTTATTTTTCGGTTATAATCAGTAAATGTGGTCCCTAAAATAATGACAGTGTTATTTTTGATTGTATATATGTATAACTGTGCGATACACGTGATCTAATTTGTGTGTTCCACTGGATTTTATGTGTCAATTGCACATTATCAAGCATCGGTTGTCTGCTGGTATCTGTTTTTGAGCAGTTCGAGTCATGGCGCTGTTACTTTAAAAGCTATATTTGAGTTTGCTCACTGTACCATAGACTGTAGAAATTATTTGCTGCTTGGTAGGGCGAAGGGATGAGTTTAACTTGTATTAAAGCTCGGGGGACACAGGAATTGCTTGATTTAGATGGTTGGCTGGTGGGTTTGGTGTAGAATATCGGACTGGTAGCAGGTTCTTGCAGAGTAGATATTCACCCTGCGAAGTCAAATTAGGCCTATATGACTCGTAGTGGAATGGCTCGGATATCGCAGAGCGAGGTGATGGCGATTGGTAGGGTAATTGGAAATGAACTAGGGAGGGGGAAGGATACCTGACTGATGAAGCTTGGCTGTAGTCGGCTGGTGTAGGCCTAGCTGTCTTGGTACGGCTTGGCTCGGCGTAAACAGTGAACAACCCGTCCTGTCGTCAGTGGTGAATGGTCCAACCCGCTCCTGTTGCCCGTATTTATTTGGTATCGTCACCTTTTAGCTATTGCTATTTACATCTTTTGGAAAGTGATGAAAACTTATATCCGCAGCCCTCTTTTATGCATCGACTTGTAACGTGTTTTTCGAGGGGTTTTATGCAACTGGCATAAGTCAGTAGGAAGCCATTCTATATTTATTTACGCGGCAAATTGTTCAGCCAAGAGAATTTTTCATGTTAATTTATTATTATTATTAATTTATTATAATTATTATTAAGGTATTTTCGGAGCATTTTATAAAAATTATTAGCATTCAGATAGGTTTTCTATGTCTTAGAAAACGCTATCAAGCAAATTATTACGAACGACGATATCATAGAAAATTATATGATTACGGAATTTTACGGAGTTTTCGTCAGTTAGGGTATTTGAGAGAGATGACTCACTGGGATTTCAAGTACACGCTGAATCTTGTCGAGGAGCATGACGCAATCTTGGGTCGCAAGGTCTAGAAGAGGCGAATTGTCGAAACGGAACTCTCGCGCGCCGTGTGTAATGAGGCAGAGGAGGGGAACTAGCGGCGTGCTCAACCAATCAGTGAGGACCACGCAAGCTGAAGCCGGCTGAAGAGTGGGGGGAGCCGACAGGTGAATATATCGTTCGACGCGCCGTGAGACGAGGACTATCTGTGAAACACTTGCGGAGTATGGTTGTACCCGGGGGACGCTCCGATGTTCGGTGAGAGGAGGACAATCTGTGTAGAACTTGCAGTGTACGGTCGCAAGTGCGTGACGCTCCGATGTTCAGTGGAGTTAGCGACGAACTTTTGTAAAACGTAACCAGTGCGGTTTTACGAGAGTTTGGGTCCGATGTACGGACCATAGAATTATCTAATCTACCAGAATATCATCAAATTTCGACGGAGATGACGACGTCCAGGAGACTGTGGGAAGCACACAGCATCAGCAAGAACGAGGGAAATGCTTTGGCAATTTCCAGGGGTAAGCGCTAATGACGCAGAAATACGCAATCTCTCATTTTCTTTGTTTTATATTTCATAATTCAGTAACTTCATAGCTTGGAAATAAGAGTAAAATCAATTTATCAGACTCCGTTTTCACGTAATTTTCTATCGGTAATATTCAAATCACAACGCTCCAATTTAAATTTTAAACTTATTATTATTATTAATTTTGCTATACTTGTTTTATATAATAAATTCATTTCTTTTACAATGCAATCTTTGCTTTCAGTAGGTAGCATTAGATATAGACCAATTCCTTCTCCTGATACAATTGTTTGTTGGGTTAATGATCAAATCATACCACGATCTGAGTGAATAGAGTCTTGAATGTGTTCTGCCAGAGCTAGACGTTGTTAAATACAAATTCAGATTTCAACATTGCATTGAGGTCTTGGCGCCCTTTAAAACAACATAGCTTAGGCAAAGGTAAACAGTTACATTTATCACCCAACAGTGTGGGCTAGCAAAACCATTACATTTGTCGCTACCAACATGGGGCACTAATGACTGCTACATTTGGCGCCCAACGTGGGGCTGAAAACCTAATAACATTTGTGGAAGGAGAAGGGTATATATTTCTGTGCCTGTATTTTGGGGGTTATTTGTCTTTATCAGTGTATATCATTATGGGGGATGAGAAAGAAAGACAGATGAGGTTACGTAGTGGTCATCAACGGGAGAGTGATGATACGAGCAGTATGTCGAGTGATGGTAGTACCGGGGTAGCGGAGGTAAATCCCGATACTGAAACAGGGAGTGTAGGCGGCCAACCAGAATTAAAAACTTTACTTCTCGAGTTCATGTATCAGAACAAAGTTAGTAGTGATGCCTTAAATGCAAAATTAGAACAAAACAGTAGGGAAAATAAAGAAAGTACAGAAGCTTTAAATGCAAAATTAGAACAGAATAATGCAAAATTAGAACAAAACAGTAGGGAAAATAAAGAAAGTACAGATGCCTTAAATGCTAAATTAGAACAAAACAGTAGGGAAAATAGAGAGAGTAATGAAACTTTAAACGCCAGATTAGAACAAAACAGTAAGGAAAATAGAGAGAGTACTGAAACTTTAAATGCTAAATTAGAACAAAACAGTAAGGAAATTAGTGTGAAAATGGAGCAGATTAGAGGAGAAATCAGAGGAGTAATGGAAGAGAAGGTTAAAGAGATCATTGCAGATGTAGACAAGAAATTAGGAAAAGTACAGGAGGAGTTGGAAATTAGAATCAGTACACAGACTGAAAATTTAAAAGAACTAGTGCAACTGGAAACACAGCAGGTCAAAAAGCAATTGGGGGGAGAAATTGACAAAATTCAGGTAGCTACTAAAGAGGTTAAGGAACAGCTGGGGGGTAGAATTGAGAAAGTCCACTCGCAAATAGTTGCAGAAGTAAATGATTTAAGAGAGAGTAATAAAGATAGCATTAGCAAGATTGAGGAGAAACAAGCAAAGCTATATGATAAAGTAGAAGAATCAGAAGGAAACATTAAATTAACAGTAAACAGTATTGAGAGGAAGGCTGAGGAGAAAATCGCAGAGTTAGAATTGAAATTAAAAGCTAGGATCAGGCAAGTAAATAGTCAGAATAGGCCAGTTTTTGTGAATAGCACACACAGGGAGGTAGAACTGGGTAAGTTCAGCAATCGACAGGGGTGCCCAATGGAGTTCATGAACACTATAGAAAATAAAATTGGGGAAAGGTTGGAAAATGGTAGTATTGAGTGGTGCCAGGTAGTTGAAATTTTAGAACAAGTGTTTGTGGGGGAAACGAGGAATTGGTTTGCTGTCTACAGAGACAAGTTTACTGATATCAATGATTTTAAAATGAAATTCTGTGAAAAGTTCTGGAATGAGGTTATTCAGTCGCAGCATCGTGAGGGAGTAGTGTGTGGTAAATATAACCCTAAAGGAAGCTCCACCATGACCGAATACTTTTTAGGGCAGGTATTAGTGTGTAAATATCTGGATGGCTTGAAGGAGGAAAGTGATGTGGTGAGGTTGCTACTTCGGCACTTTCCCTATAGGATCAAGGAGGCTGCTTGTATCCAGAATGTAAAGACTATATCGCAAGTAGAAAATTTGTTAAGCACATTTGATGCACTAGGGAGAGGGGGTTATGAGGACAATTTCAATAGGAACCAGGGTAATAATAATAATAGACCTAATGAAGCCAGGCATCAGGAAGTTCAAGGGAACGGTGGCGAAGGGGCCAACGCTCAAAATAGAAATAATAATAATCAGCTAAATCAGAACAGAGGAAATGGCTATGGTAATCAGTATCAAGGGGGGAACAATGATTTCAGGGGAAATCAAGGGAGGAACAATGATTACAGGGGAAATCAAGGGAGAAACAATGATTTCAGGGGAAATCAAGGGAGAAATTATAATGACAATAATTACAACCAGAATAGGGGTCAAGGAAGAGGACAGCCTAGTGGTAGTAATATACAGCCAAACAATGACAACACAGCCCAGAACAACCAGACCAGTTTAGTAGTTAGTAGTACTACGGCCAGCTGTAGGGGTTCTTTAAACGCGAACCAGGCTGCGAAGTAAGGTCAGAATCTCAGTCTGTAGCATGCCCTGTCCATACAATTATACAGGAACCCTATGACCTAAATGTAAGAAATGAATTATTACATGAACTAAATGATGAAGGTATTATTCAGGAAGTGGTTAGTAAGAGCCCCATAGTTAAATTTAACGTGTCCGAGGCGTACACAGATGTTTTAATTGATAGTGGTTGTATGAAGAGTTGCATAAGTAGTGCATTTTATGATAAAATGAAAGGAACTGGAGTAAATTTTGAGGAGATGCCAATTAAAAGCACTTTTGTTATCACAGCTGTTGGGAAGAGGTCTAAAGTAATTTCTAAGCAAGTTTTAGTAGACATTAAAATTAATAATCATGTAGAGAAGCAGATTTGTCTTGTAATTCCAAATTTAGTATTCAGTGTTATCTTGGGTTCAGAGTGGCTAAGTAGAGTGTCTGGTAACTTATGTTATGATGTAGGGAGTTTGAAATTTAAATGGGGAGATTCTGAAGTAGAAGTAGCGTTCATTGACCATATTCAGAGGAGTAGTATTGTAGGTGTGATTTGTACTTTAAATGAGATATCGCCAGCCGTAGAGCGGGGTTCTCCATGTTTTGTGGGCAGTGTGATTACGAACGGAAGTCTAGAGGACTCGTTACGTGAGGCTGCATTTCAGGGAAATATAGAGGATGAACAGTGTGTTCGGCTCTATGATGTGTTATTGTGTAATAGGAGAGTTTTTGGGGATCGCATTGGTATGGCCAATTGCTATACACATTCATTGAACGTTATTGATAGGTCAGTATTCACAGGACATAGATATCCTGTACCTTTCGCTTATCAGAGTGCAGTTGAGGCACAAATTAATCAGATGCTTGAAGATGGGATTATTGAGCACTCTAACAGTCCATATGTTAATTCTTTGATCACAGTACCCAAAACCGACGGCACGGTTCGTATTTGCTTAGACGCTCGTTTGGTTAACAGTAGAATTAGTTCAGATCAGCTGAAATCTATGTCAATAGAGGAATTAATGCAAACATTTGAGGGGAAGAAGTATTTCACTTGTGTAGATTTGAGTTCCAGTTTTTGGCAAGTGCCACTTATGTACGAAGATAGACCATTTACAGCTTTTAGTCATAAATATAATCTTTATCAATTTTGTAGAACACCTTATGGGTTAAAGAGTAGTTCAGCTGCTTTAATTAGGGCTTTAAACATCGCATTAGGGGATGACACAGGAGAGTTTGTAACCATTTACATAGATGATATGGTAATTAGTTCACGCAGTTTTGAGGAGCATCTACTTCATTTAGATATAGTTTTTCAGAAGTTAGATCAGGCAGGGTTCACTTTGAAGCTGTCTAAGTCGTCATTCTGTCAGTCAGAAGTGACATTTTTAGGTCATAGAGTGTCAAGTAGAGGTGTAACACCAGAAGAAAGTAGGGTTAATAAGATACTTAACGCAGAGGTGCCACAGAATGTTAAACAGTTAAAAACTTACCTGGGAATTTGCAACTTTTTCAGGAGGTTCGTTCTTAAATACTCAGGGTTGGTAGAACCATTCAGGGAATTGCTTAAAAGTGGGACTCGGTGGAGATGGGAGTCCAAGCATGATCAGGCTTTTAGAGCGCTGAAGGAAGGTTTTGAGAAAGCTGTAGTGCTGAAATATCCGTTAAAAGATAAGGAATATGTGGTTATAACAGATGCTTCACATATAGGCATTGCTGGAGTATTATGTCAGAAAGATGATGAGGGTAATCTGTGCATTGTATCTTTAGCCTCGCGAGGACTGACTGCAGCGGAGAAAAGATACACGATTACTGAGTTAGAGCTTTTAGGTATTGTTTTCAGTTTAGGAAAATTTAGAATGTATTTAGTAGGGGGGAAATTTGAGATCCACACAGATCACCATGCATTACTGTATATGAGGACTTGTAAACTCAGTTCTAACAGAGTTAGTAGGTGGATTCTTGCTCTGCAGGAATACGAATTCACAGTAAAATATATTAAAGGTAAAGATAACATTCTTGCAGACATGCTATCGAGGGACACTAATTTATGTAGGGATTATCCTGTGGTTAAAGCAGAGGACGGTATTTTAATATGTGCATGTGTGGACAGTAGCAACAGGGCATCGTTACAGACACTGAGTAATATGCTAGTGGAGCAACGTGATGACGTTAAGTTAAAGGAGCCACTGGCTAGGTTGGAAATAGGTGAAGAAGAGTATGTGAAAGTAGGACGGTTCACGTACAAGATGCAGGATGGGCTTCTTGCAAGGAAATGTAGGAATAATCGGTGGGCAATATGTGTTCCTGCCACTTTGCGGGAGGAGCTAATTTGGTTCATTCATAGGGAATTAGGACACTTTGGTGCTGCCAAGGTCTTCTATGAAATTGGTCGTGACTTCATTTGGAGTAAAATGGGAAGGGACGTTAGGAGGATTTTAGCTAAGTGTGACACCTGTCAAAGGAGTAAATATCCAGTTAAATATTTAGTGGGGGAGAGATCTGCAGTTCTCACCAGTAGTCCCGGCGAACTACTGTGTGTGGATTTATTTGGCCCGATCGTTAAAGGACAGTACGGCTACGAGTACATTTTTATAGTTATTGACGCTTTTAGTAAGTATGTCAAGCTATATCCGCTAAGGAAAGCCACGGGACTAGCGTGTAGCCGTCTGATCATTAATAAGTATATACCTGAGTTTGGCATTCCTCTCAGGATACTATCTGACAGTGGACCACAGTTTACTGCAAAGAAATGGAGAACCAGTATGCAGGAAGCTGGTATAACACACGTTCATTCCTCTGTAAGGTACCCTCAGGGTAATTCTGCAGAGCGTCCATTAAGGGAAGTGGCTCGTCTTTTTCGGACTCTAGTGCATGACAAGCATGCGGCCTGGGTTGGACATCTTCCCAAGGTCGAGACTTGGCTGAATTCTGTCCAGCATGAGAGCACGAAATTGACGCCATACGAAGTTCACTTCGGAAAAAGACCACAAAATGAACTAGCGAAGGTGTTGGGATTAAATGAGGGTAAGCAACCGGGGATGGATTACATTGTCCAGTTGGCGAAACAGAATTTATCTAAGTCAGCACAAAAGAGAATTCGCCAACAAAAAGAAACTAAATTTGACCTATTCGAGCCGGGAGACAGAGTCTTACTTAGAGTGCCGAAACAGTCAAATAAGCTAGAGAAAGTCATGTCCAAGTTCTTTTATCTCTACGAGGGCCCATTTATAGTTTCCAAACGTATTGGAAAAACAGCATATGTGCTGGAGAATAGTGAGGGAAACAGATTATACGGGACGTATAATATTCATAGTCTACGAAAATATGTGTCATAAAGTGAGTGTGTTTAGCTGGCGAGCCAGCCTATCAAATGAGTAAGTGTGGTATTGGGTGCGTGGGAGGAGATGGTCTTCCAGGCAGGCGTATCAGAAGTCACACAGGGGGGTAGTATGTAAGTAAATGAGAGTTTTTAAGGTACAGGGAAATATGACGGGATTGTCGGATGCTGTTGAGCACTAAATTGTCTCGATGCACCAAGGCCATTTTGGCAGCGCTGATGGGTTCCCATTTATCTCCAAGAGATGGGGGAGCGCTTGAATAGGGCTTGTTAGCTTAAGGCGTCCACGAGATAAAAGATGGGCCATCAGAATGCGAGACAGTCCTTCATGAAACTCATACATATCAGCACACGTGATTTCTGTTTACGGCCTCGCCATGTAAGATTTGTAAGTGTGTAATTTAAGGCAATTTGTATAATGGTATTATTTGTAGGAGGAGAACGGGTCTGTGTTGAGAACTAGTATTAAGTAGAATATGGTGTACGGGAACGTAACAAGACAGGGCGATTATGGCACAGAAATATTTGGTGTTATATGTAATGCGCATTTACTGTATTTTTTTTTCAGAAGTCAATATTAATTTAATCTACTTTAAAGAGAGATTAAGTATTATGGTCACGAGGCGCTGCCACAATAGTGTGATCGTGTGCTCAGTGATATGTGGAATTAAATGTCACCATAAGGAGGGGACCTCCAGTGAAATTAGGAAGTTCTATGGTGATATAAATATATCAGAACACCTTCAATGCGTGTGATATGACATCATAAATACATAGTGCTCACACATTAATTATGTCTATTTCTCCAACATAGAGAAATTTGAGAGGCGGAAATATCCGTGGAACACTTCTATATGTAAAACATTGGACTGGTTGCAAAGTGCAATCCATAGTGACAACGAACTTTGACGCAAAGTGCGTGAAGAAAAATTATGAGTGTATATATCTGTAATTTAGGGTGATTTCATTTATGTAATATGTATTTTGGATGGGGTTTATTAACGTGTCTGGGATAATCGGATAATGGACCGTCGTCACGGTAAATGATCCGATGATCCGAGGCGAATATGTAACGTGTTTTTCGAGGGGTTTTATGCAACTGGCATAAGTCAGTAGGAAGCCATTCTATATTTATTTACGCGGCAAATTGTTCAGCCAAGAGAATTTTTCATGTTAATTTATTATTATTATTAATTTATTATAATTATTATTAAGGTATTTTCGGAGCATTTTATAAAAATTATTAGCATTCAGATAGGTTTTCTATGTCTTAGAAAACGCTATCAAGCAAATTATTACGAACGACGATATCATAGAAAATTATATGATTACGGAATTTTACGGAGTTTTCGTCAGTTAGGGTATTTGAGAGAGATGACTCACTGGGATTTCAAGTACACGCTGAATCTTGTCGAGGAGCATGACGCAATCTTGGGTCGCAAGGTCTAGAAGAGGCGAATTGTCGAAACGGAACTCTCGCGCGCCGTGTGTAATGAGGCAGAGGAGGGGAACTAGCGGCGTGCTCAACCAATCAGTGAGGACCACGCAAGCTGAAGCCGGCTGAAGAGTGGGGGGAGCCGACAGGTGAATATATCGTTCGACGCGCCGTGAGACGAGGACTATCTGTGAAACACTTGCGGAGTATGGTTGTACCCGGGGGACGCTCCGATGTTCGGTGAGAGGAGGACAATCTGTGTAGAACTTGCAGTGTACGGTCGCAAGTGCGTGACGCTCCGATGTTCAGTGGAGTTAGCGACGAACTTTTGTAAAACGTAACCAGTGCGGTTTTACGAGAGTTTGGGTCCGATGTACGGACCATAGAATTATCTAATCTACCAGAATATCATCAAATTTCGACGGAGATGACGACGTCCAGGAGACTGTGGGAAGCACACAGCATCAGCAAGAACGAGGGAAATGCTTTGGCAATTTCCAGGGGTAAGCGCTAATGACGCAGAAATACGCAATCTCTCATTTTCTTTGTTTTATATTTCATAATTCAGTAACTTCATATTTGCTCACTGTACCATAGACTGTAGAAATTATTTGCTGCTTGGTAGGGCGAAGGGATGAGTTTAACTTGTATTAAAGCTCGGGGGACACAGGAATTGCTTGATTTAGATGGTTGGCTGGTGGGTTTGGTGTAGAATATCGGACTGGTAGCAGGTTCTTGCAGAGTAGATATTCACCCTGCGAAGTCAAATTAGGCCTATATGACTCGTAGTGGAATGGCTCGGATATCGCAGAGCGAGGTGATGGCGATTGGTAGGGTAATTGGAAATGAACTAGGGAGGGGGAAGGATACCTGACTGATGAAGCTTGGCTGTAGTCGGCTGGTGTAGGCCTAGCTGTCTTGGTACGGCTTGGCTCGGCGTAAACAGTGAACAACCCGTCCTGTCGTCAGTGGTGAATGGTCCAACCCGCTCCTGTTGCCCGTATTTATTTGGTATCGTCACCTTTTAGCTATTGCTATTTACATCTTTTGGAAAGTGATGAAAACTTATATCCGCAGCCCTCTTTTATGCATCGACTTACAGCCGTAAACTGAGCAATATACGTTGCTTTTACTCATTTTACACTCCATCAACGAGTAAAACTTATTACTTATGTATAAAGACACGAAGAAATTACCTCGATCTGCTTACGAATACAAGAAACCATATATAACCAGTCACCACGTGACAAATGTACCCTACTTGGTAAGTTTCTAATTTTTACCGCTGGATATATCAGATAGCTGGAGTTGCCAATAGGCCTACATATATGAAGGCAGAATTGAGACAAGCTGTTGAAAGCCTGTTGGCAAATCCCTATTGAGAAGCAAGAAGATGGTTGATCCAATGCTTAGGCCTAAAACCATTCGAACTAGTCGTGGATTTTAGGGGCATTAGACTAATGGCAACTCGAAGATTTCGTCTTGGAATGGTAGAAAGCAGCAGTTGGTTGATTTTGGGGCTTTGTGACATCATGGTCATGTAGATCTGTGTACTTGGGCATGTGGAATTTGTCTGATAACCTGTGTTATTGTGATGGCTGGATTAGTGTGTGCATTTATTATTCAGATGAGGATTGGGAACGAGGTGGCCATGGCCTTAATTTAGGAACCATCCCGGCATTTGCCAGGAGTAGAAGCATGGAAACCACTTCCAAGATGGCTAAGATAGGAATCGAACCCTCCTTTTCTCAGTTTTGCCTCATGAGGCTGAGTGTGCCTTGTTCCATCCCTCAGACCAAAATTAAAATTTCTTGGCAGAGCTGGAAATTGAACCTGGACCAACTGCCAAAAAATGCTAGCCGCACAACGCGAGATGGTTGGTAGAATAGTCTCCTGACCTCTCATCAACCGGCACATTAAAAGCCACTTGTAGAAAATTCAATGAATTCACTGAGAAATTGACGAGTTAAGTACAGGCGTTGAAAGGCAAGCTTTATCGACGGAGTAATATTTTGAAAATTATAATTATAAGATATCAACACAAAACAATTTTCTGGGTGATTAGTCATGGAAAAACCCCCTTCAGTACACATTGCACAGTGTAGTGTAGTTGACTTGCAGCCTGTGCAGCGAACTGTTCCCCATCAAACATCCCTTACAAACAGAGAAGAGCACGCTATCAACAAAAGTCACAGTTTGAGAGAGCTCGGATAGTTAGTCTGTTTGAGAGTGGGTTATCTCTACAGTCTGTGACTGTATGTGTTGGTCGACAGACAACTTTGATAAAACCGATGTGACTGCAGTGGTCAAATGAAGTGTGGTGTTAAGAACGATCAGCATGGGTTGACAAATTGCATAGTGTCATCTTAATTGATGAATCACATTCTGTCTTGCCAGCTGTGGTCACCGCAATTTTGTGCAACAATGTACCGGGGAGAGGGGCTGCCCAGACTTTTTTGTCAAGACCTACACTGTGCCAAAACCGGGCATTATGGCTTGGGGAGCACAATTAGTGATTGTTGAGGGCAATATGACTGCTTGCCAATCTGTCGACAGGGCACTCAATCCAGTGGTTGTACCTGTGATGACGAACATTGTAAGTGGGATGTTTCAGCAGGACAATGCTCATATTTACATTGCTTCTCCAGGGAATCTCTCCTTGACATAACAATCTTACAGTGGCTCTCTAGATCCCTAGATGCTCTATTGAGCATGTGTGGTACATGATGGGTCGAAAACTTACCAGCTTGTCTTAGTCATCTACAACTCTGGAACAACTGACCATGCAGTTCAACAGGCATAGAATTCCTCAGGAAGTGATCCAGGGCTTTGTTGAATCCATGTCTTGAAGATTTCTGCACTGTATTGCAACTTGTGGTGGCCACTTCCTGTATTGTTTCTTGTCCACATTTGAGGCCAGAGGGATCTGAAAATGTTATTATTGTATAACAGGTACTCATCCTGCATATTCAATTGCAACAGTGCAGCACCACTCCTCCATAGTGTTGAGTTTTCCATTTTCATGAGGGTGTATTCGAGGTGGATCAGCCTTGTTATTACATTGAAAACATTAACATTTCTTAAATATGCTACTGCATCTGTCTTCAGCACTTTTTACACAGTTATGAAAAAAATACACAGTAAAAAGCTTTCATCGGGAATGTTGATTGGAAATCATATTGAGCATCTGTTGGACATGATTGGGTAAGCCTTGAGATTGTACAATGCAACGCGTTGCATTGTTAATTAAATTTGTCAATACGGATAAAATGTATGACTCTCAGAGTTCAATATATAAGCCTTGAGATACAAACTTCTCTCATCTGAAAACCACCAATATATTTGTTATTACATTTTGTATTTTACATGAACTGTTGTCTATTGACATTGGAGGTCATTTACTTTTGTAGCTAGTTTTGGACACTAATAGGGCCGGTTCTACCACATCCGGGTAAAAGTTGCGGGCAGCAACCCGGGTGATAAACTATCTGCCGGTGTAAACCTCTGTGCATCTTGGGCAGCGTTCTACCACTTCCATGCAAGTTCCGGGCAGCTGCCAGGAACCTAATAGCAAAATACAGATGGTGGCTAGCCTGATTTTTGTTAAATTTGAGTAATCGATGAGTGAGCCACCTAGCGTTAGATGCCTTAAGTTTCTTTTCGTTTCGCTTTAGTCCGTTGTTTGTTGATATCACATGTTCTTTGGTTTCAACAAGATATAGGCCTAGTAACAAAACCTCTCGCGACACTTCTGGGCAGTATAAACCTAGCATGTGATTCAGTTCTCGGAGGAATGCAACTGAATAACCATACCTAAACTCAATAATCGAAAACTAGACAAGCATGCAGTGCTTTTCAAGGAGGAATAGCCTGTGAAATATGTTTCTACCAATAAGCTACTTTGCAGTCTGAAAACAGGCTTAGGCCTATATGAGCTACAGACATGTTTGTGACAAGGCTTGCAATGCATAGGTTCAATCATAAAATGTATGTCAAATCAAATTATCACACTCCAGGCGACAAGTTTGTTTGTAAACTCTGTAAAATGAATGGAACGGAATGCGCACATTTGTGCATAATTAGATAGTTATCTTTGCTGTATTCTACGAGAGATTTCACTCTTTTTGCACAGCTATAGAAGGTATCTTGGATAGGTCATGTTGCAAAGTTCACATTTACACTTTTCGTTTGGCGGATGGAATGATTTTGTCACACATATTTTATGATGAAAGCCATTGACCGTATAACGCGTCACCACAAGCCTAAGATCGTAGTTCTGTTTGCCAAGGCTTTAGTGACGTAGAAAACTACAAAATGCAATGCCCCAAATATCAGGTCTTATGCTGCATAAGCAAAACACCAAGTCAATGGCAATGTATAGTATGGTACAGAACCTGAATAATGTCCTGTACACTCTGTATTTCTCATGCACCCGTGTGCGAATTTATTAAATTATATGAGCGCTTCATACAGTATTCCTAAACATGTAATTGAGATAATATTTTGAAATCTATGATGGTTCCGTACGGTAATCACTAGGCGGTCGTATTTCATGTCCAATCAACCGCATCAAATATAAAACTGTTGGCTTTTGCAGCCTGAACCGGACGAAGAATTCCTCATTCGACCAAATTTCATAATGCTCCAGCCGATCTCTGTTTCGCTTTGGACGTGTGACTGCGGCTACTTCTACGTCGACAAAAAGTTATACATTTCCAGGACGTCAATTAGCTCTTCCATAGCCTTAAAATAAAATATGCTGAGTAACTGTTACATCCCTTATAATTAATTAATAATTGTAATTATATCATTATGTGACAACAAAATTACCAAATGATTCTAATTGTATTATTAGTAATTTATGAAGAGGTTATGTACAGCATAGATGATGCAAAGAAACCCTAACGCACGGCTCAAATCTGGCTGGTAATAATGCTTTATCGACCTCTCGAAGCTCCCGAAAATTTACACTCCGGGTAGACGAAGTTTATACCGCCGATAGCGCTACCCGTTGATGGTCGAACGGAAATTCTTACTTATTCCGACGGGAAGTTATCGGCCCCTTTGCCCGGATGTGGTAGAACCGGCCCTAAGATGTACATACTGTGGTGATGGTGGTCTCTCTCTTGTTACCAGCAGTGTGGCTGCTTGGCAGCAGCTCTCCATTCTTCTCTCTTCTCTGCTTTCCTTTTCAGTTTGTAGTAGGAATCACGTCTCATGTCTTCTAATACTTCCGTCATTTTCTCTTGTCTTGGTCGTCTATAATTTTTGCCTTCTATGGGACCTTCAATTATATTCCGCAATAATCCGTTATGTCTAAGTATATGTCGTATTAGATGATACAGCTATCCTTTTATTTGTGTCATAAAACATCTCCTTTCTCTTGCTCTTGTAAATATCTCTTAATCCGTGACCATTACTCTCCAACTAATTTTCTGTAATCTCATATAGCACCAAGCTTCAAATGCAAGGAGTCTTTCTTTCCCTATTACTTCCATATAAAACGATACTCCATACATAGGTCTTCAACAGATGTTTCCTCACATTATGACTTATGGTTTCTACTGTAAACATGTTCTTCTTTTTTGTGGTGGTGTTATTTGCTGTTCTAAAGAGTGAAACATCAAGATCATTGTCCCAAATGTCATCATCATCATCATCATCTTAAACAGCTCCAGTCACCCGGGTGCTGTGAACGAGTCCTCTCCATTTCTTTCTATCCATGAATAGTTGGTCTTCATGAGTGCTCTCCCAATCCAGCCCTTTGTCTGCCAAGTCACCCTTAATCTGGTCTATCCATTTCCTTTTAGGTCTTCCAACACATCTTCTTCCTTTGATGATCAGATTGAAGTATGCCTTTGCCTTTTGTTCATCTTTCATCCGTTGGATATGTCCATACCACCTCAGACGAGATCTCTGTAAGGTCTCCATTACAGTGGTGTTAATACCTGCTTCTGCACGATTTATTCCATTTCTTACTTTATCCTTTATTGACCTCTGAAGCATGGTACGCATAAACTTAATTTCAGATGCCTGAAGTCTACTGTTATCTCTTTTCGAAAGGGTACATGTTTCAAGTGCGTAAGTCAGTATGGGTATGTAGCTGGCCCGGCTGGTAGTACCTTGTTAGGGTCCCTTGCCAGGGTTATGGTGAAGTCCTCAACGGTACCTGCAGTGAAAGAGGTGAACTCTGGCACAGTGTGGTTGGCGGAAGGGGCAGCCTATTGCTCAGGTTTAATAGGGCAAACTATTGTCCATAGTTATGATGGGCAGGTTTTGGCCCAACGGCAAAATGAGCGGATGAGGAGCCAATCACTCTCATGGCTCCCAACGGTCATAGAGGCGGAAGAGGCCACGCCAGACGGACTGGCTGTAAAGGCGCACCTCAGTAGTACTTGAGTATGCGGCAGTTCGTTGCAGTCTCTGTGTTCGGTCCTGCATGTCTCATTCTTTGTGAGCCGCAGGATAAAGCTCAGAGATTATAGTGTGTGGGTCTCGTCCTGGCAAGCTGAGATCCACCCTAAACAAATTCACGCCAGTGGCACTTCTTCCGAACGTCACTTTTCAAAGTCCAACGGCGATGGGATATGGACGGTGGGGGCAGGTTATGGGTGTAACTGGAAGCCCCTAGTTCGGACCTGCACGTTGGCAGCAGATGTGTGATGGTCATCTTCCGGAGACTCTGTGACTACTCAGGAATTCGGTCCTGCATCTGTGTTTGGGCAGGCCTATTTAGGATCACCGCTGCCCACCCCACATGGGGAAGGCCCTAGAAAAGGTGGGCTAAACATCGGAAGTCACAATCTTGGTCCGGCTGGGCAACCGCACTCAGCAGGTCACCCCTCATGCGGTCGAAACTCAAAAACAGTAAAGAATCACAAATTGATTATTGGATCATGGAACTTCAGAACCTTGGTTGATTTGAACAATAACATTAGACCTGAGAGAAGGTCAGCTCTCGTAACCTATGAGTTATCAAGACTCAACGTTGACATTGCTGCTCTCAGTGAAACTAGGCTGTCTGCTGAAGGCAAGATTACTGAATCTGGAACAGGATATACCATCTTCTGGAAAGGAAAGGAAGAGGGTGAATGTCGTATCATGGTGTGGGCTTCGCTGTGAAGACCAAACTGGTAAATTATCACCAACTTACGCCCATTGCAATCAGCGAAAGGCTCATGACTCTCCGCATACCACTCTCAGGAGGTTCCTTTATGACACTCATCTCTGCCTATGCTCCTACCTTAGATTCTGATGATGAAGTAAAGGCTCAGTTCTATAATCAGCTAAGTGAAATCATCTCCAAGGTACCATCTGCAGATAAACTCTTGCTCCTCGGTGACTTCAATGCCAGAGTTGGGAAAGATCACAGGCTATGGAATAATGTGATGGGCAAACAGGGACTTGGAAAATGTAATCCCAATGGACTGTTGCTTCTTGGTCTTTGTGCAGAACACGAACTTTTCATTACCAACACGCAGTTCCGGCTACCTGACCGCTTCAAAACCACGTGGATGCATCCTCGTTCCAAACATTGGCACATTCTTGATTATATCATTACCCGGCAATGTGATAAGAAGGACACTCTTATTACCAGAACAGCAAGGAATATAGACGATTGTTGGACAGATCATAAACTTCTTATATGTAAGCTCAGGATATCCATCAGACCTAAACCACCTAGGAACATCAAAAATTTGCCAAGAAAGAAGTTTAATACATCCAAACTTCAGGATGAATCCATGTACAAACATTTTGGAAACAGGATCGTCACCCAGTTATCAGAAAACCCAGTAACAAATGATATTCAGCAAGAATGGGCCACATTACGGAAGATTATCACACAGTCAGCTGAGGAAACCATTGGTTTTATAGTGTGGAAAAGACAAGACTGGTTTGATGACAACAATGAGGAAATTCTGTCTCTCATCAATGCCAAAAGGAATGCCTATCTTGCCCATCTTCAAGACCCAACTTCCAACACAAAGAGAGATAAACTACTGGAACTCAAGGGTAAATGCCAGACGCAGATAAGGCAGATTAAAAATACTTGGTGGCAACAGAAGGCTCAGGAACTGCAGAGACTATCGGATGCTCGAGACTTGAGGAACTTCTTTGCCGTACTCAAGGAAATATATGGACCATCTCGCTCATCATCAGGTACACTGAAAAGCGCTGATAATTCTACTACCTTTACTGATAGTCAAGAAATCTTGGAACGCTGGAAGGAGCACTTCTCCAATCTCCTAAATCGTCCATCAGAAGCTGCTGAAGACTTCCTCCGTGATGTGCCGCAACAACCTGAACAACTGTGGTTGGCAGTACCTCCTTATCATGTATTCAGTGCAGCTCTCACCCAATTGAAAGCCAGAAAAGCACCTGGCCCAGATAACATCCCTCTGGAACTAATTCAAGCCGGAGGTCATTCCCTCAAAACAAGAATTTTCATCCTTATCCTCAGAATATGGGAACCAAGAAAGGTACCTGGAGACCTAAAGAATGCCACTATCGTCACTATCTTTAAAAAGGGTGATCGCAGTGTTTGTGGCAACTACCGTGGTATATCACTGCTATCAATTGTGGGGAAGATTCTTGCAAGAATTCTACTTAACCGCCTCAAGGTTATCTCTGAGAGGATCCTCCCAGAGTCACAATGCGGATTTAGAACTTCCAGAAGCACAATTGACTTGATTTTCTGTGTGAGACAGCTACAAGAAAAATGTAGAGAACAACAGAATCCACTCTTCTTAGTCTTTTATGACTTGGAAAAGGCATTTGATTCGGTTCCAAGACCAGCCATGTGGGCAGTGCTGAAGCGGTTTGGTTGCCCTCAGCGTTTTGTAGATCTAATCAAAGCTCTCCATGATGGCATGACAGGTCAGATTTGCCATCAGAATAAGATGTCCGATGAATTTCCCATTACCCATGGACTGAAACAAGGATGTGTACTGGCTCCAATGCTTTTTGTGCTGTACTTGGCTGCAATGCTTTATGATTCACCCACAAACATCCCAGGTGTGGAGATCAAGTATCGTTTTGATGGAGGGCTTTTCAACCTAACTCGTCTCCGCTCCTTGAGGAAAACTCAGGTTACTAAGGTTACTAACATGTTGTATGCAGATGATGCTGCGTCACCAACTCTCACACCAGAAGAGCTGCAAGAGTCAGTTAACTGTTACAAAAGTGCATGTGATCGCTTTGGTCTTACCATAAATGTCAATAAGACTAAAGTCTTGGCACAACCTTCACCAGGCACACCTCTTCCTCAGTTCAATATCTCCATTTCAAATTTGCCATTAGAACAGGTTGACCACTTCTCGTACCTGGGCAGTACCATTTCTGTGAGCTGTACCTGTGAGCAGGATGTGGATAAGAGAATTGGCGCAGCCCATGCAGCATATGGACGATTAGCGCACCGGGTCTTCATGAATAAAGATCTGTCCATGAGTACAAAGCTTATGGTGTACAAAGCAGTAGTCATTTCTACATTGTTGTATGGCTGTGAAACGTGGACCCTTTACCGACGTGATCTTAGGAAGCTTGAGCGTTTCCACCTACAAAAACTTCGATCAATCCTGAGGATTAAATGGGAAGACCGCATTACCAATATTGCTGTTCTGGAAAAGGCTCAAATCAACAGCATAGAATCATCCATAATAGGTCACCAATTTAGATGGATTGGTCATGTCCATCGGATGGATGATGTGAGATTACCTCGTCAAATGCTATATGGTGAGTTATGCTATGGCACCAGACCTCATGGTGGTCCTAAGAGGTGCTACAAGGACCAATTTAAGCAGACCATGAAATTGACAGGTCTTGATTCACAAACCTGGGACATGCTGGCTGAAGACCGCTCAACTTGGCGCCGTACCATCTCGGATACTGTAAAGACGTTTGAAAGGGATCGACGCATACATGAAGAGGCCAAGCGTCAAGCTAGGAAACTTCGAGCAGCCCAACCACGTCCTCCAGCAATACTATGCGACTTGTGTGGTCGCTTGTTCCATGCCAGGATTGGACTCTTTAGTCACCGTAAACACATCCACAAACTGGACTGAAGGAAGAAGATTTATACTCGGATTCGAGTTAAAGCCGATGATGATGATGATGTTTTAAATAATATATGTTTACACCGTATAGGTACTTTGTTATCCCACAGTAGTATTCTGACTTGGTTGTCGAAGATTGCTGCATTATTTGTTCTGTTGGTTATCTCACATTTACTGCTATTGTCCAAACTCAAAGTGCTGCCAAGATAATTTGAATTGCTCAACATTTTGAAGTTGATGGTTGTTCAGGTTGTACTAGTACACCCTGATTCTTTTGCCATAGCCACAGTCTTATTCTGACTAATTTTAAGCCCATATTCCTCAAATAACTTGTTCCAAATCTCTAGATTTTTTTGCACCTCTTCTGCACTTTCACCCCAAATTATAACATCATCCGCAAATACCAGGGCTTTGGTGTCATTTCCATGCAATTCTTCTGTAAGTTTCTTCAGGGTGTCGTCCATTACAACAATGAACAGTAAGGGTGACAAAGAGCTGCCCTGTTGTACTCCTCTTCTTGTCGTGAACCAATTGCTCTCTCATTGCCTATTCGTACGCAGGCCTTTGTGTTTTCATACAGCATTTTTATTTTGTTGACTAATGTTCCTGGTACAGGCATTCCCACATTTTTGACCGTACAATACTGTCATAGGCTTTCTCGACATCTAGAAAGACCATAAAGAGGTCCTTACCTTTCTCTTGGTGTTTTTCAATAAGTATTCTTACAGCAAATATTAACTTGGTAGTGCTTCGTCCAGGTCTGAAACCATGTTGTTCTTCTTCTAATAAGGTTTCTAGATGTCTCCGTAACCTTTTCTCGATTATTTTTTCTAAAATCTTTAATCCGTGAGACAGAAGTGTGATTCCATGATAATTGTTACACTTCTTTCTGTTTCCCTTTTTAAATAAGGGTATTTTTACACCCTTAGACCAATCATCTGGGATCTTATTGTCATTCCAAATGGCCTGTAACACCCTGTATAACAACTGGGTCCCATGAATTCCGGCTGCTTTTAACATGTCTGCATTCACTTCATCGTGTCCACTTGATTTTCCTTTCGCCATAGATTTCAGAGCATCTTCTACTTCAGACCATCTCTAACGTCTATGTTCACGCCTTTGCCATTTAACAGTTGATCAAAATACTGTCCCATTTCTTTGATTCCTCTTAAGTTCCTTATTAGCACACCATCTTCATTCTCTATTGTTTTCAAGAATTCCTGATGCCCTCTCCTATTTTTGACTGTTTTATATAACAGCTTTTTATTGCCTTTAGCATCTTGTTCTAATTTCATGGTAAAATCATCCCACATTTTGTTCTTCTCTTTCTTTATTATACGTTTAACATGAAGTTTATGTTCTCTGTATTCTTGTGCCAGAGATTGTATTTTGTCCTCATCTCTATGAGCATCAACCTTCTGTTTTTCCATGTCCAGCAGTCTCTTAGCCTTGTTCCTCAGTTGTATAGCTGACTTGACTACATCATTCCAACATGCAGTTTCCTTATCCCGGACTTTACAGCTTGTCATACCACATACTTCCCTGGCCTCTCTGACAACATTCTTGAAGTCCTCCCACTCATCATCACCACATTTGATTTCGCTTTCTGGAACTTTTCCTCGGATTCTTTGTTGATAATCATCTTGCTTTTCAGGTGTCTCCAGTTCCCATACCTTAATTTTGGATTTTTCTTGACCTTTGTAGTGAATAATTTAATGCCTGATACCACCGCAATGACTAGTATTATGATCACTGCCTAAACTTTTGCTAGGAATGACTTTGACATCCATAACTAGTTTTCCCACCTCCTCAGTTGTTATAACAAAGTCAATCATTGTTTTATATATGCCATTCCAGCTGTACCTCATCATTTTGTGGCTATCTCTCTTCTTAAACCATGTGTTTTGAACCGTAAGGTTATTTCGGCAGCATAAATCGATCAGTTTCTCCCCCTCTATGTTCCTTTTGCCACATCCAAAAGGACTGACCACTGTTTCCACACCAATCCTATCACAGCCTGGCTGGGCATTCAAGTCATCCATTATCAGGATGTTCTCCTTATCCAGTTGGTTCTCTAGATGTTCTAAAAATCTCTGCTTTACTTCGGATGTATAACGGAACAAGTTAGACCTGAACCTTCCAATGCGCATGTGCGTCCTGGTGCATTACGTAATCCCCCCGCCTGGATTCTTCGTCAACCAGTCAGCACATACTTCGTCACGCGCTTGTTAGATGTTGCCAAGTAGTCATTATTCCCAGAACCTTGGCAGGGTACAGATGCTGTCAAGGCATGCGAAGCACAACTGAGCGGCTCTGTTCATTGACAAGCACGGCAACCAGCTTGCTGTCAGGAGTGTGTGAAGTGGGCGCGCTCTCAGTTCATTACCACCAATACCAATGCAATGTCACTGAGAATTCTCCTATTCGATACTTTATGCTTGCATAATATAACCACGACGAGCAGCGAGCAGCTCCAAACAGCTGTTGCACCAAAGAGGGGAAATCGCATTTGCGCCTAGTGATCCCACCACTTCCCCTCCTAGACGAGACTCCGCCATGACAGGCCAGGTCTAACTTGCCACGCTTTTATACATCCTGTTTGTGGAGCATAAACTTGTACCATTAGACGGTATTTCTATTTTGATAATTCTGTCATTAATATACGTGACATCTGCAATCTCTTCCACCCTCTTACTCAGGATAAAGCCAACTCCATGTAGTGACTCCTTCCATTTTACACTCCAATATAGGGTGTACCCGTTTCTCAAAATTTTATTTCCTGATCTCTTCCATTTTGTTTCACTTAAGCCAAGCACATCGAGTTTTCTTCTTTCCATCAAATCTACAAGTTCTTCACCTTTTCCAGTTAATGACATTTTATTAAAGTCCCTATTCTCATCTTGGGTATTTTCCTCTTTTTGGGTTTTTCCATATCCTGGCATTGTCTAGCATCGGGCTTAACGGTGTCATTATTTGTGTCAGTGGAAAGATGTGGAGGCTGTCTTGACCAATTTAATATATTCGTTCCGAGGCTCATTTTAACATTGAAGGCAATTGAATGTTAACTCTTATACTGACTTGCTAGACCTAACGAATCAGAGGATTTTCTTTTAGGGTTTACTCCCTTAGCCTTTGTGGATCCCTCCACATCCCACCCCCAGAGATACGGGTTGCCTCTTCCGTCAGCTCCGCCATAATTATCGCCTTCGCTGCCGTTAAGGTCTTCACAAAACCCTGTGCACGGGCCTATGTTATACCCCATAGGACTGGATCCCCGTCAAAACTTAGCCGCTACTATAGCTTCGACTATAGTACCGTTTCCCACCCCTAATGTATGTAGCGTAAATTTCCTCGAGATGCTTCATTTTATCCAGGATCTTTTAAAAAGACAGGAGATTTTACTTCTTGTGGAATCTCCCTAAGAGATTAGATTGAATCCACTGGCCTATGCTTCCTTCGCTACCATGTAGCAAACAGGATGGATGCAAAGAATTTCAGAAACATTGTTTGTTTCAACCTATACAGTGTTCCACAGCACATAAGGTGAAAGTTGTGATACGACTTACATCTATTCTCTTTGTCAGAGTAACTGTCGAGTAATACAGTATTGTGCCCAACGAAGAGAATCCTCATAACCTCTCCACTCCAACTCCGAACACTGACCTGCACATGGTGTCCCCTGCTAAGCTGAGCAACCCAGTGGAAGGTTGGGTAATCAATCCCAGCAGGAAACTGGGTCAGTGAACAGACTAGTGTTGAGGGGGGACTGAGAATTCTTTTCTCAGTTCTTTCACCTTTCTGAATAACATTCAGGATTGTAATTCGAGGATTTATCCTCCCCTCAAGGTGAAACCTTAGATAGTCGACCATGAAAAGTCATTTGAAGAATAATTCCGCCGTCTGTAATGATAGATTACAGAAAAGACAGCATTCGGATACGGTGGGCTGTCATGCGGAAGATAATGACGAATCGGAGCGTCTGAAAACTCATCAAGTAGCAAACAAACAAATACTACGGAAAATCAAACCTAAACAAGTCTCATTCTTTTCTACACATAATGTTAACTCTCTGGTTCAAACTGGAAAATTGAAGATCATCACGGATATCATGAGAAGTCATAAAATTCTAATTATGGCCCTTCAGGAAATTAGAAATAGTGATCAAGGCCATCTGGAATCACAAGGATATAGACTATATAAAGGAATTCCAGGAAAACGAGTTATGAAAAATTGTCCACAATTTGGTAACGGATTCTTAATAGATCTCAGAATCATTGACTCGATAACAGAATTTAAATCTCAATCCTCCAGACTTACGACCCTAACTTTGAAATCGGCAAATAAAACATATACAATTATTAATGCACATGCTCCTACTAATCAAAAAAACAACACCATTAAGGACAGAGAAGAAGTACAAAAATTCTGGGATCTTTTGGATCAAACTTTAATAAACATCCCTTCATCAAACATCAAAATTCTCCTTGGTGATTTCAATGCGCAACTCGGACAAGAAAGAAGATATAGAGATATCATTGGAAAATGGACAGCACATAAACAAACCAATAAAAATGGTCAAAGATTAGTCTAAATTGAAAACTTGGAAACATCCTGACTTCAGAAGGGGTGAATGGCAGTTGGATCATGTCTGCATGGATAAATTTCACCATCGCAAAATTCACAATGTCAAGGTTCTAAGGGGAGTTGACTCAGGATCAGACCACTATGTGGTAAAGATAAAAATAAAATTAACTCCAATGGCCAAGAAAAAACCTAATAATAACAATCGGAGGAAATTTGATCCATCTACCTTAATAAAAAATATAGAGTACTGTGAAAGAACAGGAGAAGGATCTCTCAACACTAAAATATTGGACGAATTAATCACTAAATTAAAATCAATAGCAGAGGAGTTAGCACCAATAAATCCAAGGAAAAAACATGAATGGTGGAATGTAGATTGTGATCAAGCAATAGAGAAAAGACACCAAGCATGGATAAAACATCAAGCTCTAAAGTCGGAAGAATCAAATTTAGAACTAACTATACAAAGAAAATTAACCCATAAAATCATCAGACAAACGAAACGTAATCATCTTAAAAATACACTGGAAAAGATAGAAGACGATTTCAAGAAAAAGCAATCTCGATATTATTACAAAACATTTGGTAAATATCTAAAAAAATTTGAAGCTCCAACATTAATGTTGAAAAGTCAAACAGGAAAGTTAGCACATTCTAACCAAGAAAATACAGAGATCCTTGCAGAAGCATTCGAGAAACTGTTAAATTGTGATGATCCACTGGAAACCCTGCAAGTAAACACTGATACACCTATTTTAACTTCACCTGATTTATTAAATCCTCCAAACATTAATGAAGTAGAACTCACAATAAAAAGAACAAAAAAATTACAAAACTTGTGGCGAAGACTTAGTCTTTGCTGAAATCTGGAAAAATGCTGGTAAACCTGCGATTATAAATCTTCATCAACATCTAGTTAAAATGTGGATTACTGAAGAAATTCCTGCACACTGGACCACAGGAATAATCCATCCATTATTTAAGAAAGGAGACAAAACGAACCCAGATAACTACAGAGGAATTACCCTTCTGGACTGCACATATAAAATTTTCTCTCGTATAATTTACAACAGGATCAAAAACATTCTGGAACCACAACTTGGAGAATATCAAGGAGGATTTCACCCTTACAGAAGTTGTCAAGACCAAATCCTTAGCCTGAAATTAATAATGGAATATTACAAAAACAGAAATAAGCAACTCTTTATCTCTTTTATAGATTTCAAGAAAGCCTATGATAGTATTCATAGACTGACACTGCTAAAAATCCTCAGATCATACGGTCTCCATCCTAAATTGATAAAAATCATTCAATTAACATTAACAAACACAAATTCGAAAGTTAAATTTAGGGGAGAAATATCAACAGCTTTCACAGTAAAAACTGGTCTCAGACAAGGTGATGGATTATCCCCTCTGCTTTTCAATGTGGCTCTTGATTATATCATGAAGGTTTGGCAAAAGGAAAACCCTCCTAAGATCAAAATTGGAACAAAACCATCAATAAAAATAAACTGCTTAGGATTTGCAGATGACTTGGCTCTTTTAGCACTAGACAAGGAAGAGGATTGTACTCAGATCACTAGTCTCCAAGAAATTGCTCAAGGGATAGGATTACAGATATCCTTTGAAAAAACTGAGATCATGCCTATGAAACCCTTAGATATAAATGAAGTCTATATAAATGATCATAAAATTAACCTAGTTCCTCAATTTAAGTATCTTGGAGAAATTATAACACATAACTTAAACGAAAAAGTAACTTGGATAAATAGAACAAATAAAATGAAAAAGGCACAATCTCTAACCTGGTCAACATATAATAAAAAATGCCTATCATTAGCTACTAAGATCCAACATTATAAAACTGTAACTCTCCCTGAAGCCACTTATGCTTGTGAAACACTGTTCCAAATTAAAAATGAACAAAGAACTGATCAGCTCCTCAAAACGGAAAGAAGAATCATTAGAACGTGCATAAATAAAAAGTATCAGGTTGAGGGAGTCTGGAGGATTCTCCCAAATGAAACTGTCTATCGTGAGATTGATCCAATCACCAGCACAATGAAGAAGAAAAGAATTTCATATTTGTTTCACATCTTACGGCTTCCAGAAAACAGAATTGTACGCCAACTGGTGATGAGAAATCTAGGAAAGAAAACTGGAGGAAAATGGATCCAAGAAATCCAACAAGATCTCAAAGCAGTTGGACTCAAGATAACAGATGCCGAGGAGAAAAATAAAATTAACACCATTCTTAAAACTCACAAATTTTCTGCAGAAATGACACACAGAAAGCCTATAGAGATTTCAGATGAGTTGAGAAAATCCCGATCTGAAAGAATGAAAAAGTACTGGAAAGAGCGCAAGAACCAAGCAGTACTACCTTCAAAGAAGAAGTGATTGTGGAACGACTCAAGTGGTCCAATGTGACCAATCAAGATTAATAATAATAATAATTGTGCCCAACATAGTCCCCCAATATAAGCGCGGATTGGCAACTCCGCCAGCGCTGTATGTCATCACTGTGTGCGCGGCCAGTAGGTTGAATGCCGTCACGCGTATCTGAATTCTATCTCCGACAGAGCGCGCTCCGGCTGACCACGTGGTCAGGCCTTGTCTACAGCAACTTGTCACATCGAGGCAGACAGACAGACGCTTGTTGTGCGCATACGGGACAGTATTCCGTTGTGCGGATCCTGAGTGGTTTGATATCCGGTCGTGATTGCGGAGGACCATGAGTGCTATATTGCCGTGTATCGGGAGTGGATTGTAATAGTCTATGAAAGAACGTACAATTACGTATCGCCGAAGTTACCGTGCCCAATCGAAACATTAGACGGCCGAGTTTTGTGTGCATAATTATGAAAATGCTTTTGGCTTGAGAACGAAATAATTAACTTTACAAGTGGGCTACATTACGGCATCTTGTATGAACGAACGTTCGGGAATAATCGAGTACTTGCCATCGAAGGACGACCCGCTAATGCATTGTGTGATTTGAGGATGCAAACGAATTTTATGAATAGCTGTGAATGCTTTCAAATGACTGCCAATATACAGCTGTGAAGACTAGTTGATGGAAAGAGTCTTGTTCCAATATGAACTGTGCGTGGCGCAGGGACTTGTAATTTCCAGAATGGAATTAGGGCATTTTCCAACTTGTGCTATTGGAATGTCTGTGAGAAATTTGGAAATGGAAATATTTACTGAAAATACGAGATGGAGTGATAGCCACGCCAGAATGAAGCCATGAGAACACCATGATGACTACATCGAGGGAGATGGAGATAGCCACCATGGGGCTGGAAGGTCCCGGGTTCGGTTCTTGCAAGAATTTTGGAAGAAGACTGAAGATGGATTCCTGCAGCTTTGGACTTGGGGGCGAATGGTACTGGATGAAGATGGGGATTTCTTCACTGGATCTGGAAATTCTTCACACCAGGAACATGGGCCTACTAACCTTGTACCATCCTTTCTTAGTTCTTCGAGTGGTTTCCCATTTTCACCACCAAGCAAATGCCGGGACGGTTCCTTTCAATAGGTCCACTTAGTTTTCACATATTATTGAAACATAAAATTTGAATTTTGTACAAATGATAATGAGGGATGCACATTTGTTGCAACATTATGAGCAATAAGGGTAATGAGACTCTGAAATAACTTGCAAAATAATTGGGATATCATAACATTTGAGACATAGACCTGAGATGAGTGTCTGATAGATTTGGAAAGCATGGATATTCTACTAATGAAATTTATTCTTATATTTGAAAGAATGTAGATAACAAGTTGTATAATAATTGTAAATAGTGAATTTAATCTTGATTTAGTGGTCAAGCTAGACCAATATTTCTACGGCAATAATTACTGTTAATAATTGGTGATATAGTTAATTACTTTTCTCATTGGTTGCACTAGTTAGAATGGAGATCTATACTTCTACACCGAGGCAAGATACATCTTTTTTATAGATTTTTCTTTAATCATAATCTCAAGTGAGTGTGTTTGTGATAGACTGGAAACACCACCTGACGGACATTCAGGGTGTTTAATGGATCACATAGTCAAATATGACCGAATCTAACCTGTTTTTATTTTATTTAATTTTCTTCGAGGATCCCCTAATTTTATTTATATCCAAGGATAGGACCGAGGAGATTCGTTGACCATTTAAACCTTAATTCTCTTTTTATTTGGACTATAAATATTTTTCTTTTGCATCGATCCACATCAAGCTTTAATTTAGACCGAATCTCCGAGGCAAGACAGGCTTTAGGAATTTCTATTTTTATGTGTTGGTCGATGAGTTGCCAATAAACGGATGCTTATTTTATCTTATTATTTTTGCTTATCTTCTGATTTCTGTTGTGCTATTGCTTTGATTTAGGTTTGGGAGTGGGTTGATTTAACCTGTTACACCTATATCCTGTTAACCACCCCTGAGACTATTTGTGTTCTCGTCTCCACCGGCATATTTTTTTTTATATTCAAACCCAGACCTCAGTCATTTTTGTTCTTTATCATATATATGTCATGTGTTATCTGCATGAATTGCGACGTTTTTGCCGGGTCATCCGATTCACTGCCGGTTAACGGGGACAGTATTTTTTTTTTTAATGATCTCAGTATTTGGTATGCTTGTATTTCATTCTCTGCTATGGCACTGATTAATTAAGATAGTGTCCGCCTCATTGTGTAGTGGCTAGTGTTCTTGGCTGTCACCGCGGAAGCCCAGGTTCGATTCCCGGCTCTGCCAAGAAATTTAATTATGGTCTGAGGGCTGGAACGGGGTACACTGAGTCTCGTGATACACAACTGAGAAGAGGTGGGTTCGATTCCTGCCTCAGTCATCCTGGAAGTGGTTTTCTGCGGTTTCCCACTTCTATTCCAGGCAAATGCCGAGATGGTACTTAACTTAAGACCACGACCTCTTCCTACCCAAATCCCAGCACAATTATAAATACACACACTAGTACAGACATCACAGTGACACAGGTTATCAGACAAATTCTACACACACCCAAGTACACGGTGCTACATGTCGCAAAGCCCCTAAATTATCAACAACACTAATTAAGACAGTGCTTACTTTGTTCTATAATCTTTCATGGCCATAGCTAATGCTGCTAGCTGTAATGTTTCAGGTTGTTTTGCCGCGTCCGATGTTGCTTCGTTGCAGACGTTGTGTCTTGGCAGAATGGATGGCAAGCGACTGTCCCTTGTGATTATTCACTTCTGTCGCAAATAGGGAACCTCTTGCTGGAGCTACTTGGTTATATTTATATATCAGCACCATCGCACGCAGGGATTTTCCACTTGGCCGTTGACCGTGCAAAGGCCGACCGCAGCTGATGTAATTCCTTTCTTATCTCCATGCGCACTCGTCTTGTCAGCTGCATCTGTCACCAAGCAGTCATTGCACAATCACACTCAGTGTACATTCTCTCGCTCAAGATGGTTAGACAGTTAACTTTAAATCAGCACAGTTTTGTTTTAAAAAGTTACTTTAAATATGAATCTGCTCGCCATATTCACGTGGAATGTTGGAAAACATAACACATGAAGTCATAAACATTTTCAGTGGCCGAACTTAAGTGTGTTTAAATCGAAATGTGTTTTCTCGATATAATGCCTGTTTAGCTGTGGGAGGACACCATTTTCAGCACCTCATATAAGGTAAGGTTTGAACATTATTAACATTGTATGAGAGATAAAGCTTGAAAAGTTAGTTTAACAAGGGGAGTTATAGCAACGGCGTGGTTGGCCGATGCAAGGGCGACGGCCGAGTGGAACATCCCCGCGCGACGGTGCTGATATATAAATATAACCCTGTTTCTGAAAAGTGATTTAATGCCAATTTCCAGACATTGGAGAGATGTAAGCCTTGGTCATGGTTGAAATTGTTGGGATACTTGGATATCTCTATGACTTCTGATTTTTCTGTGGTGGAAGTGGCTGTCAAGGGCTAGGAGTTGAGTTTAATCGAAGAGGATGTAGTGTCTGCAGTCCGATGAATGCTCTGCGATTGCTGACTTAGAAGGCTGGTTGAGACGTACATATCAAATGTGTTTTGATAATTGGTGGCAATGATTTGGCCTGTCTCTCCAATGTAGACCTGGCCACAGTCGCATGTTATTCTCTATACTCCTTCGCTGTGGAGCTGGAGATTGGCCTTCACTGACCAGATGAGGTCTCTTACTTTGGGTCTGGAGCTGAATATAGTGCAGATGATGTTTATCAGCTTCGGCTTGATGGCTCATGTTGGTGTTTGAGTCTTCAGTCTTTTGACTGGTTTGATGCAGTTCTCCATGCCTCCCTGTCCTGAGCTAATCGTTTCATCTCTACATAGCTACCATACCCTACATCTGAGGCAATCTGTTTAACATATTCTAACCTTGGTCTACCCCTACAGTTCTTGTCCTCGACCCTCCCTTCCATAACTAAGCTTGCTATTCCTGAGTGTCTTACAATGTGTCCTACCAATCTATCTCTTCTCTTCATTAGTAGTCGCCAGAAACATCTCTCCTCTCCCACTCGTCTTAATACCTCTTCGTTTGTAACCCTATCTACCCATCTGATCTTCATCATTCTCCTGTAACACCACATTTCAAACGCTTCAATTCTCCTCATGTTGTAGCCATTCTGTAGAAATGTCATCTTCAGTACGTCCAACTCATCTTTTCGGCATCGAGTGTGTTCAGCTTCTTCACTTTGTGGAAAAGTGTTGTCAGAGCTGATCTTTTCTGCACTGGTTGGTGATGCGAGTCTGCGTGTAGGTACCAGTTGGTGTGCATAGGTTTCCTGTAAACCTTGCTTTCCATCCAGGTATGAAATACAGTCTTCCTTTTTCAGTTCGTAGGTGATGTCTATGCACGCCTAAATATTATTATTTAAGTGCGAGGCAAACTGCTGGTATTTCTCTTGACCATGTTGCCAGATTATAAATGAGTCATCAACGAATCTAAGCCAACACTTCAGCCTATAGGGTGTTGTTGAGAGTGCTGTCTGCTCAAAATGTACCATCCACAGGTAGGTTATTCAGCTTTGATGTGGAATCACTCTTCACTCGGGTGCCACTGGAAAAGACTTACTTGACTTAATTTCTGCTGCTCCTATTGGAACATAAGGGCTAATGTGAAACATCCATTGGGCGTTTGTTATTGGCTTCTTCACTTCATTCCATGTCTTTCCCATTCCTAAACACTCTTTGTCAGTCGTCCTCTTCATGTCTTCTTTGTGTGGCCCCTTTTGGATTCCAATCAAGTGCTGCCTATTCAATGATTCCTCAGAGTGTGGACAATCGTTCTTTTATCTGGAGTTCAATTGGCTGCTGGTTTGTTTCCTCCCACATATCTTCATTTGATATGATGTTCAGCCATCTTCAGTTGATTATACGTCTCAAGCAGCCATTCTTGAAGACTTGCATTTGTTTAGTAGTCTTATGGTTGACCTTCCAGGTTTTGCAACCGTAAATGAGAATGGACTTGGCATTTGTTTTTGTTTTTTTGTTGTTGTTTTTTTTTTCTTTTTTTTTTTTCGTATGGCTTTTAGTGCCGGGAGTGTCCGAGGACATGTTCGGCTCGCCAGTTTTGTAGCTGCTTCGAGACGGACACTCAATGGGTGAGCCACAAGTACCGTTGGGGAGGGAAGTTTGAATGTAAGGACAAGGTGTTGGAAGGTAGCGGCTGTGGCCTATAGTTAGGGGCCAACCCCGGCATTTGCCTGGAAGGAAGATGGGAAACCACAGAAGACCATCTTCAAGGTTGCCGGCGGGGGGATTCGAACCACCTCACCTCCCGAATGTGAGCGACTACTAGCAGTCATGCCGTAACGACCACGGCTAACTCACCCGGTGGCATTTGTATTAAAGAAGCCATAACTTAGTCCTCCTAAAGCTATTTTTGTTTCACTGTATAGGATGTAACTGGACATTGATGCAGCTCTTAACACCATCCACTCCTCCAGTTGCAGTAATGATACTCCCATGTTAGAGAAAGGAATCTACCTGCTCTATATCTTTGCCTTGACAAGACAACTTATTATCAATCTTAGGACTGAACCTCATCTCCTTTATTCTAAGCCCAACTGGCCCTTCCTCTCACTTCAATAGTGTAAACGTTTCTTCTATATCTTACTTCATTCATTTTTTATTAGACTCTTTTAGGCGCCCACCTCCAAATTTTAAATCATCAAAATTTTTATCAATTTATCTGTGTCAAGAGGGGCACATGATCTGGCTGTTCTGCCCCTTAAAACAACAATAACTTCTATATCTCTGAACCTTTGAGTCAACAAGCAGATATCATGTGCAAAATCAAGATCTAGCCAATCTTGCAATCCCCATTGAATCCCCTTTTCCGACCTCTATTTACTCTCCTCATCATGCTATCCAACAAAAATAGAAAAAGTGTCGGAGAAAGAATACAGCCATGTCGAACGCCACATGTCACATCTACGGATTTGGTAAGCCCTCCACTATGTAGGATCTGCCTTCATACATATCCTGTGTTATATGTACAATAGGACCTTTTTTGGTATGCCATATTTCTCAAGTGTTTGCCATTATAATTCCTGTGTTCATAGAGTCAAAGGCCTTCTTAAAATCAATAAAGGTCAAATATAAGTTGTTTTGTCATTCAGTACTCTGTTCCTAGAAAGCTCCTTAGAAGTCCATTCTCATTTGCGGTTGCAAAACCTGGAAGGTCAACCATAGTATTAATGAGATTCACACAGCTAAGATTCTTGGGGAGACCAAACTGCTCCTTTCACCCAATCCAAAATGTTCCTTTAAAAGGACTACAGCCAGCAATGTAATCCCTCTCCAATTGTCACGCTTTGTAATATGACCTTCCTATGGTATTTTGACAATCAAAACTTTCTCCAATTCAACTGGTGATTTCTCCTCATTCTAGATTTTTTTTTTTTTAAACAGGGGCTGCAGCAATTTTTGTGCAGTCTCAATATCTGCTTTTAATATTTTCAGTACAATATGGCGGCTTCGATGGTGTAGTCTGTAGCATGCTGAACTGCTGTTCCCAAGGTCGCGCGTTCAGATCCCGGCCGAAGTAGTCGGAATTTTAAGAGCGTTAAAATCCATCAGTATGTCTTCCTTCGGAGGGGAAGTAAAGCCAGCAGGCCCATGTCATAGATTTTTGGCATGTAAAAAAAACTTTAGGAGTATTACCCTTTCACGAATTGATTGCCGGCGGTCGAGATGGGAACTATTCTTTGTTTACTTTTGTCACACGTCACTCTGCTTCGTTGACTGGTACAGTTGCGCCAGTAGGATATGGCTCAGCTACAGTAGCTGTCCGTGGTGACATGACGCTTATCTGCGCATCTAAGACAGGTAGCGCACGCAATGCTGCTTGACTTATGTGCAACTTGCACTGTGTCATCACTGTGTCCTTCTCCTTACCCCGCGGGGCTCCTGCTACAATAATCAACAAACGGTGGCGCAGCCAGGCTCAGGGGCAATCAAATGTTAAACGGGTAATATTCGACATCATGTCAAAAAACTTACCACTGCAATTGGTGGTGTGTAGCAAAATTTGTAGGTTATATTTGGATGGTTAGGAAACGCTTTATTCAAGTTCTAACGTTCGCCACTAGGTGTTAGTAACAGTGGTGTCTGGTAGCCAAAGTTAAAACTACTTGAAATTTAACTTCCATTAATCTTCATTCATTTCATCTCTCATTAACTTCTCTCGTGAGGTTGGCGTCAGGAAGGGCATCCTGCCGTAGAAACTATCAGCCACGAGGTTCATCGCATCTCATCCCTTACCCCGTCGCAACCAATATTATCCATACCTGGCACTTTTCCCTTTTTTAAAAATATTTTTCAATGCCTTCTCTATTTCTGAACAAGTTGTGGGGTTTAGTTTTATTCTTGGATCACTTCCTACAGATTCCACTTGCTGATAAATATTCTGTTTGGTATTCTTATTTCTGCTGAGCTCATCCGAGAAATGTTCCTTCTATTTTCCAAGCTGTTCTTCTTGGGTAGTCAGTAATTCACTTCATTTGTTTTTAACTGGTTCATTCCTGACAAAACCTCTCTTTGACAATTTCTTTGTGATGTACAATTCCTTAACAACTCCCTGCTGCTCATGCCTGCTCATCCACCCACTGTATATAGTATGTCCTTACACTTTTCTTCACGCTCTAGCTTCTGCATATTCCTTCTGTGCTGCTACTTTCTATTGTTTTGCTCATATTGACCTTTGTCCAAACTTGCTTCCTGGCCTTTATCTTCTACCAAGTAGCATCAGACATCCATTCTTTCCGTAGATGATAGTGGAATTCAAGTACCTTATTATTGGTTTCTAAGAACACCGCTTTGATTTTCCCCCTCATTGTTTCAGCATCCTTCTCCAATTTTGATTCAGATACAATGACGGCTCTGGTTCAACAGCAAGATATTCAAAGCAAATTCTTAGTTCTAATTGGAATTCTTTTCTTTTACCTTCATCTTGCGATTACCCCCAACAAAAATTTTATTTCATATTTCTTTCCACTAGCCACTATTTTCATTTTATAAACTCTGCAACTACCAAATGGTGGTCACTTCCAGTATATGCCTCTCTTCTGTTTCTTACATTATTCAACGATCTTCTAAACTTTCTGCTTACACCCAGTATCAGGAGGAAATGAGTACGGTCTCTGTTACTCCTCCATCAGGAACGCTATAGATTTACTATAGCTTATACGTAATCAGGCCACAACTTCAGACATCGTAGCTGTAAGCCCTGTGCACTTATTGCATGTGAAATAAGACTCCGATGAAAGTGGGAAGGGTGTGAGGGTCATATTAATAGGTTGTTGGAAACTTATTTGGTGGTGAAAGAACCATTGGAGAGAGAAAAACTCTCTTTCATGACCCATGCTTATATAGTGTTTTAGATCCCTTAGTTGGGGTGGGTTAGGGCTAAAACATATATGTTATTGTATTAATTTGGAAGGTGATTCCTAGAGAGGGCAGCTTCCCGTAGCTGGGTAAGCTTACCAGTGTAGAGTGTTGTTTAGTGTTAAAATACTAGGGGGTGCTCCTATAAAGACGTAAGTGTCGCTTAGGGGATGAGCCTCTGGGCGCATGTTAACGTACCTGCCTCCCAGCTGGTTGGAATAAGTTATATAACAGGCGTGCTGATGTCAGCTATGCCAGCGGCTCGCTGTCTACGCAGTCGAGTCGCTGCGGGAAACACAATGGAACTTGAGCAGGCGATTACTGGCTACTAGTCACGGTCAAACGTGACGAGAGTCAGGAAGGGTATTAGGATGTGAAAAGGCGTGTAATTATGAGTACAACGTGTAGTTTACTGACCAAGTGTTTATTGGCCAGTGAGTATGAAATTGTAAGTCCCTTTTAGGGAAATGTGAATAATGTAAATAATGGTACAAATTAGGTGTACAAGTTTGTGGATGAGTGATACAAAGTAAAGGATTGTCTGAACACTTGCTGATGCTCACCTGATGACAGCAGCTGTAGCAGAGCCTCCGGCGACACACACTGTATGACAGATACAGTTCCCAAAAGGCCTTACTTCTTATAGGTCTTTCCGTTGTACAGTCAGCATTCCATTGACATAGCTGCCCCAGTTAGCTATTGTGTAGATGTTTGTGAGTGTGTTGCAAGAGGTTGGCTAGCCTCCTGAGCTGGTCGGCCGCCCTTGCTGTGTAAAAAGTAGGCTACTGTTCTGGACTTATGATGTTTGCCAGTTAGGGGTGGTTTTAATAGATGATGGGGGTGGCTTTCAGGGGGTGCAGCCCCCCCGGGGCCTGTACAAGTCTCCTCCTTTGATTAGTTCGCGTCCCCGCGAACGGGAATGGAACGTGGAGTGGGGGTGTTGATGTAGTAGGTCGTTGTTGAATCCCCCTTGTATCTCTTCGTCGGTTCTTCTGGGTTGATGTCGTGTAGAGGTAGTGATGTCGTGTTGATGTAGCGATGTCGTGTAGATGTGAGATCAGCTTGTGTTCAGAGGGGTAGGTTTTGGGATATATGCATATACATGTGATAATTTAAAATAGTTCATAAAAAAGCTGGCATTGAAATATTGAAAAGTACAACAACAACAACAAAATATGTGGTTTAGCCATGATGTATATATTGGTATTGTGCAGGGAGGAAAAAACCCAGGGCTGGACGGGTGACTGTGACGTCCGGCGCTGTATTGGGGAAAAAATTGCTCCCTGCAATGTGAAAGATGGAAGAAATAGAAAAAAAATAGGTGTCCCAAGGTATAAGTTAAAGGAATACGTAAAATATAATTTATTGTGCTGGGGTAAAACGGGACACCTTCACAAATTTGGACGTTAGAAGGAAGAAAAATGAAAGATACAAAAGCATAATCATTGTGTACATGTGTGTGATAAAAATGTGTGTATTCACAATGTGTGGCATCATTGGTAATACATACCTGCCAACTTTTACGGTTTATCCGTAAAATTTACGGAAATTGCAGCATTTTACGGTTTTACGGATGAACGGTGTCATTTTACGATTTCGCGGACAAAAATTTGAAACGATAATTAACATTCGATAATCCCTCCCACTTCCGTACAATCGATTGTTTGCGTGGGTCGAAGGCAAGTCCGCGATAGTCGATAACTCGTTCTTTGAGTTGATTCGTACTTTTGACCGTGTCATGTTTGTGTCGTCATTGTAATTGAATTTGAAGCCGGGATAACCGTTCTTCCATGTGAATCTTAGGTGTCAACACGCTCTGCTTCGCAAATTCTTTGTTCCCCTACGTTCGCTCGTTGCGATTTAAACGATATTCTTTGACCACGTGAGTTGTTTATTGTTCGCGAAGTTGGCGTTCTTTGAATGTTTTCGTATTTTAAGGTTATGGCATATATTAATGAAGTGTTCGAGTTTTTGTGCTATATCTTCGTGCTTCGCAGTTTCCTGTATTCCTTGGACTAATTACATTCGTTCCACGTGTGTGTTTTTTTCTCTCTACCATGTGCATATTCTTTCTTTACGAGGTTGGCGTCGTGTTCATTTGACTTGTGTGCTTTGACTTGTTTTAATGAAGTGTGGGCTGTGTTTTATGCGATTTATGTTATAATTTTATGTGACGTTTAGTGATCCAGGTTCCTTTCGATGTTTTAGTAGATATCGAGAATGAACAAATACAACAAGAAACAGTACTTCCAGACATTTAAAGAATCATACTCGGTTGATTTTCCGTGCATACTAAAATCAAGAAAGGGAGAAAAATTTGCCTTTTGCACGGTATGTGCGTGTGATATTAATATTGCTCATGGTGGAAAAAACGATTTAAGTAATCATGTGAAGTGCGGTAAACACATAAGTTATGTTAAATCGAAGGAAGATAGCAAGAAAATCAACACCTTTTTTGCCAAGGCTGGTAACGTTGACAGTGACGTAATTAGGGCCGAGTGTCTGTTTACTTCCTTTTTGGTGGAACACAATGTGCCCTTAAGTGCGGCTGATCATGCTGGCGCTTTATTTAAGAAGATGTTTCCCACATCAGAAGTCGCAAAGAAATATAGTTGTGGTCGCACGAAAACGACGTGCATTGTAAATAAAATGGCAAAAAATGCATCATCTGAAGTTGTTAAGTGCCTTCAGAACGGACCATTTTCTTTGGCAACGGATGGAAGCAATGATACGAATGCCAAGTTGTATCCTATTGTTGTTACATTCTATGATGTTCGGCAGGAAAAAGTAGTGAGCACTGTGCTATCCATACCAGCGTTGGACGGGGACTCAACAGGGCGAAACATAGGTAACCTGATGTTATCACAGCTGAGTTCTCATAATATACCAATTGAAAACTGTGTGGCTTTCTGCTCCGACAATGCTCCTGTTATGATAGGACACAAAAATGGGGTTTCAGCAGTTCTGAAGGAAGTTCAACCAGGTATTGCCATCATAGGGTGCATTTGCCACCTGATTAATCTAGCAGCTGAAAAAGGTGCTGGAAGATTACCAGTTAAAGTGGATGAGATCCTTGTAGATATATTTTATTTCTTAGAGAAGAGTGTAAAGAGAAAAGAACGCCTTCAGAAATTTCAGAACTTGCACAATAAGGAAGCAAAGAAAATTCTGAAGCATGTATGTACTAGGTGGTTATCTTTAGGCAGATGTTTGGATAGACTACTGGACCAGTGGGATCCTCTTCTTTCTTTCTTCAAGGAGGAAGTAATATTATGTACCCAAAACATTTCCACAAGCTTGACATCTTTCAGAATACCTAAAGTTGAACAAAGTGGATCCAAAGAGTATCAGAAGAAGAGAATTCTTGATTCTGCTACTACACATGCCCCTAAAAGAATAGCATATTCTTCCAAATGTGACAAACCCATCCTAAAAAGTAAGACTTCTGCTACAACTCGTGAGGAAAAATTGTTTATGTTCCTGTCCTCAAACTTGAACAAGGCCTTTTGCACTTTTCTTCATGTGACTATTCCTGTATTTGACAAATTGAATGTTGCCCTTCAGACTTCTTCCCCACAAGTTCACTTGTTATTAGAACTTCTAATGGATTTGCTAAAGCAGCTGTTCACCAAGTTTGTTAAGCCCAAAATTGTCAAAAGCTCCTCATTGCTTGAAGTTGAGTACAACTTGATTCAAAATCAAAGAAGTGATGATGAGTTAGTTATTGGCATTCAAACTTCGAACATAGTGAATGATCTCCAGGATACAGATAAATCCCTTTTCTTTTCATCAGTGAGAAACTACTTTTGTACTGCCTGTGACTACATCATCAACAAGTTTCCACTCAAGGATGACGTGCTAAAGAATGCTCAAGTTGCTAGGTTAGACAAAATTGAAGATGCACAGTTTTCTTCCGTTCGTTTTTTCTTGGAAAAGTTTCCTATCATGTTATGCAAGGAAGAGAATGAAACTACCGATGAGGTGGTGAATGAGCTTCAGAGGCAGTTTACAGCTCTTCAGGTAGATGACACTTTGGCTGCACATCAAGATGCTGCAAGTGATTCCAGTTGGGCACAAATATCAAGAATTCGTGGAGCCGATGGACTTCTTAAGTATAACCGAATTTCTAGAGTAATGCTCTCTATTCTCACCATACCCCATAGCAATGCAGAATGTGAACGTGTTTTCAGCCTTGTGAAGAAAAATAGAACACAGTTCAGGTCATCCATGTCCAATGAATCTCTGGAGTCTATTTCTATTTTGAAGACCAGGAGTTCTGGTCCCTGTTATGACAAAGCATTTTCTCAAGACTTTTTGCTGGAAGCTAAAAAGGCCACAACCATGACTTTAAAGTCGAACTAGCATGTGATTTGCAGTGTGTATTATATTATTTCTTGCCTGTGTTACGTTAAACAAGTTTTATTGTGTAAAACCTTTTTCAAATATCGTATATCGGCTTAATTTATCAAGGAAGTCCTGTTATGTATGCTCCAAACCAATATTCACCACGCCTGCTGCTGATTAACATGGATTTCTTCTTGATTGTTATGTTCATCTACAAATTATGTAAGTAGATATGATTTCATTGAAATATCCTGTTTAAAGCATGAATTATTGTATTTTGTAGCCCAGAAGTATTATTATTTTCGTCAAGCCGGGGTATGTCGAAAATCGTTAAATTTTTTGTCGCGCGTGAGTTTTACTGATAGCCCTTTTCAAAAGTTGGCAGGTATGGTAATAATTTTGTATGCAGTGCCTTTTAACAATATTACAGTGTTTTCTATTACATTATTTACTTATGTCTATCTATCTTAATTATTAATTATATTATACCTAGACGGTCGTGTCTATTGTACCTGGTGTGCACGCTACCCTTTGTATTTATGTGCCGTCCCACGGCTAATCATGTCCGGCCGTTTCCCGGTGCAGTTTAGTGGTCGTGCCGCTGATATATACCCCTATCTTGTGAATCATTCTCTGTGGGCGAATGCCTTCACATTTGACAGTGAGAGTCGCCGCCACAGATCGGTTGCGCCCTCATTGTCGTAAATTGCGTCGCATCTTTGACGCTTTATTTTCTTTATTTATGTTGATCTGCCAGCGAGCCTGATACCCCACAGGTATCAGCCCTGCTGTGCAGATTTTTGTGTTGCTGTAAGAGAATGTGGTGAGTGTGTTAGATTGTGTTAGGATTAGTGCAAATTAATGAGTAAAAAATGGTACATAATAATGGCATGGCACAGAGAACATGTTGCTGCTGTATGGCAGTGAAATCATTGTCACCAGTGTCATATATCTGGTGACGCCGCCTGAAAAATGGAGAGGTTAAAAAAACATGTGCATATTGCATATTCTCTATATCGGCATATCGGCTCCTGTGTCAGTGTGTCCACTGGCTGAAGCTCTTTTTCCTGTGGAATAAATGACATGATTAGTATTATGTGATCGGTCTTACCCTAGACGGTGCCGTAATGTTTTTCCTTAACTTTACTTATCCTAGTATAATCTAACTTAATGTATTATCGGGCTTACCCTGATGACGGGGTTGTTGGTCATCAGGTGCCGAGTATTCTACCTTAGTCATACTTATTTTAATGTATTATCGGGCTTACCCTGATGACGGGGTTGTTGGTCATCAGGTGCCGAGTATTCTACCTTAGTCATACTTATTTTAATGTATTATCGGGCTTACCCTGATGACGGGGTTGTTGGTCATCAGGTGCCGAGAGATTTTACCTTAATTATGATAAGTAAAAAGAATGTTTGAACTTAGTCTACCGCCGAAATATGCTGTGCTATTATTTAGCAACAGCGGTTAGTAAATTTGCTTAATTCTAAGTTGCGTGTCAAATGCAACTGTCTTACATGCTAAAATTTTGACCAGGGCGATCGCCTGAGGCAATTTACTTCCTCAGGGCACCACCCGTACGTATTCTAGAAACACCGGTTGTCTCTAGAACCGCCGGATTCCGCCCCCTTAATACTAGTTGTCGACATTAATATTAATGCTTACTAATTAGTATTAATAAAGTCGCAGGCGACTACGGTGCCACAAAGCAAACCGCATCGCTCGTTGTACTTGCCTGTTCATTGCCGTTGTATTTGCATGTTGTCATTGATGTTCCCTTGTTATTCATGGCTGTATTCAGCATTGTTGGGTTGTGCCTCTGGGCGCAGGTTAACGTACCTGCCTCCCAGCTGGTTGGAATAAGTTATATAACAGGCGTGCTGATGTCAGCTATGCCGGCGGCTCGCTGTCTACGCAGTCGAGTCGCTGCGGGAAACACAATGGAACTTGAGCAGGCGATTACTGGCTATTAGTCACGGTCAAACGTGACGAGAGTCAGGAAGGGTATTAGGATGTGAAGAGGCGTGTAATTATGAGTACAACGTGTAGTTTACTGACCAAGTGTTTATTGGCCAGTGAGTATGAAATTGTAAGTCCCTTTTAGGGAAATGTGAATAATGTAAATAATGGTACAAATTAGGTGTACAAGTTTGTGGATGAGTGATACAAAGTAAAGGATTGTCTGAACACTTGCTGATGCTCACCTGATGACAGCAGCTGTAGTAGAGCCTCCGGCGACACACACTGTATGACAGATACAGTTCCCAAAAGGCCTTACTTCTTATAGGTCTTTCCGTTGTACAGTCAGCATTCCATTGACATAGCTGCCCCAGTTAGCTATTGTGTAGATGTTTGTGAGCGTGTTGCAAGTGGTTGGCTAGCCTCCTGAGCTGGTCGGCCGCCCTTGCTGTGTAAAAAGTAGGCTGCTGTTCTGGACTTATGATGTTTGCCAGTTAGGGGTGGTTTTAATAGATGATTGGGGTGGCTTTCAGGGGGTGCAGCCCCCCCGGGGCCTGTACAATAGTGACATTTTGCTTTGAACAGACTTCACCTTTGATCTCTTATGATATTGTAGCAATTGCATTGGTTAATTTCCTGAATGATTCTCTCTGTAAATTTCTTCTTGTCACCTTCATTTTTCTATGAGTCATTTTAGTTTGACCATTGTCACTGAGTTAAATAAATAAATAAATAAATAAATAAATGAATAAATATAAAAAAATATTTATTTTTAATTAACGTATGGTATGGTACACACTTACATCATAATACATAATAATACAGCACAAATGGCGGCTTCGGTGGCGTAGTCGGTAGCATGCTGAGCTTCTGTTCCCAAGATCGCGGGTTCAAATCTGGCCGAAGTCGTCGGATTTTTTAAGAGCGTTAAAAAAGCCCTCAGTATGCTTTCCTTCGGAGGGAAGTTAAGTCGGCGGTCCCATGTCATAGATTTATGGCATGTTAAAGAACCTTCCACTAATTACACCTGTGTGAAGCAAAATTGTATAGGTTAAGAATGTAAACAATGCTCTTAGGTTTCTACGTTCGTTGCCAAGAGCCGACTGCGGTGACGTCTGGTAGCTAAGTTGTGAACTAGTAGTCGTCAACGGTGGTGTTTGGTGGCGAAAGTATGAATTACTTGAAAATTGATCGTCTGCAGTGCTTACTTGAATTAAAAAACAGATACACACACTAATACAGTCATCACAATTAACACCGGTTATCAGACAGCTTCTACACACACCCAAAGTACACGGAGCTACATGACCGTGTTGTCGCAGCCCCTAAACTTCAGAACCAACCAATAATAATAATAATAATAATAATTTAAAAAAACATATAGTATCATAGTTTATAATTTTATAAAAATAAGTACATAATAAGTACTGTCTTTGCAGATGACGTCATGATTTGGGGAGAAAGTGCCAGAGAGGTACAAGAAAAACTGGATGCATGGGACAAGCTGTTCAAGGAGTATGGGTTGAAAATAAGCCAAAGTAAGACAGTAGTGATGACAACAGGACTGTCTAATGCAACCATTTACCTGAATAATCAGCCTCTACAAATTGTTGATCAATTTAAATATCTTGGTAGCACAGTGTGTAAGGATAACAACAACACAGTGAAGTAACAAATAGAACTAGTAATGCAGCCTCCTTCTATGCACAAGTTAGAACACTACTGTGGGATAATAAAGTGCCCAGGAAGTGTAAACATATACTGTTTAAGACATACTACATCCCAATTCTAACTTACGGAGTAGAAACATGCACCCTGTCCAGAAGAGAAGAAAGTAGGATTCAGGCATCCGAAATGAAGTTTATAAGAACAATGCTTCAAAGGACAAGGAGAGACAAAGTAAGGAACGAAACAAACAGGACAGAGGCTGGCATAGATATCAGTGCTACAAAATATTTGCAGAAGCAACGATTAGGATGGTATGGGCATCTTCAAAGAATGGGAGATGAGAGGACACCAAAAGCTTATTTCAACAAGATTATCCCAGGAAAAAGGCCAGTAGGAAGACCAAAGAAGAAATGGTTGGACCAAATCAAGGATGATCTTGAAGGCAAAGGGCTAGACTGGAGAAGGACCCATGAAGACCAACTATTCATGGACAGGAAAATGTGGCGAGGGCTCGTTAACAGCACCCGGGCGACTGGAGCTGGAATTTGATGATGATGATGATGACATAAGAAAATAGTATAAATCAATATATAAACAAATAAAAGCAAAGAAACAAACAAATAAATAAAATAAATATCATTTGTCAGTTCATCACTTTCTGCAGAGAGTTAGCAGACCAAGGAACTTAGGGAGACTTCATGATCAATCCACCTGACAAAGCTGGGTAGATACTACTGCTAGTTCGAAATAAAGTCCACAGACTTCAATGAATACTTTCATTGCACCTTTGTCTGTTCTAATTCACTATCACAAATTTCAATTACCTCAGATAAAGTCCAAAACATCTTAAGCAGTCTCCCTTCCTCCTTTCCCCCTCCTTTCCACTGGACCAAGAGCAATTAGCCCCATATTCCTTAAAACATTTCAGCATCTCTCATTGTCTCCATGTCTACGATACTTCACTGGTGCAATGCTTCGGTACTTTTCCTGAGTTGTGAAGAGTTGATGTCACACCGATCATTAAGTCATCCCCGCAGCATAGCCATACTTTTTAAATTATGCACCACGGCCACTAGGGCAGCTGCAGCAAGTCTGGAGATTGCAGGTTCGAATCCCGGCGCTGACAGCGGCTATCCTGAATGTGTTTTTTCCCCAGGTTTTTCCATACTACCTCCAGGCAAATGCCGGGATAGTACCTTACTTCAAGTCCCGGGGCACCTATCCATCCCTGTCCCTAATGCAGCTACACACACCACTACAGTCATCACAGGAATACAGGCTACACAAGTTCAACACACACCCAACAATACTCTGTACCCTTGCAGAAAGGGATTGACATTTGGCCAAAAATTCCACGTCAGACGTCATCCCTCTGCCACTTGATCAATCCATGTTCACATAGTTAATTTCATAATACTCCGTGTTGCAATACTACAGACCACATGCTACAGTGCCTGGTCAACTGTAACATTGGCTTGTACAGTTTGGCAACCTCTTTCTCAGACCACATGGCGAGACAAGAACTGTCAATCACATTCACCCAGCTTATAGAGTATTCACGGGAATGATGACCAAGATGTCCCAAGCCCCTCAAATGAAATAACAACATCTGTAACCGAACTTTTGTTAGGTTACAGAGACTGTTATTATTTAGTTTTTATTTTATTTTATCTGGTTGCCAGCCGTGGCCACCTGTTGATGGGGCGGCATGGATAGTCTTATGTGTTGTGGCACAGAGACTCTTTGTGTTTTTCCATCAGTGGGTGGCAGGTGGCTTTGACCTGTCCGGAGGTCAAGATTCCTTGACATGGCATGGTTGCCATGGGGATGGGCTGTTAGAAGATGTTTCATGCAAGTTGGATGCTGCCATGCTCTCTGTGCTAGGATTATTTTTTCTTTAGTTGTGGATAATGAGATGTTATGTGCTGTGGTATGAATGTTCTGATTTGGAAAATAGACGTGATTTTTTGAAGAATGTTGAGGTAGAAAATTATTTTTAATGAAATGCAACCAGAGAAGATAGGAGCAGAAGAATATTAATGATAGTAAAAAAACCCTGTACAAGAGATCCAGGTAAATGGAAGCTTGCTATATTGAATATAATAATAATAATAATATCGTATGGCCTCGGGTGCCTGGTGCAAGCTTTGTTAATTGACACCCAGAGGGTAGTTTGCATGTCGAATTTAGTCGTTCCTTTGAACGCTATGAAAGTCAAGGAGGTTAGATATCTAAACTCCTTGACACTACAGTGCTTTCAAGTAGAGAATGGAGGAACTTTGTGTTGGCGGAAAATCCCGAGATTAATTTTGCCATTGAACACGGCCTACTGAATTCAAATGGGTTCTTTAACATGCCAACAATGTATGATATGAGTGTCGTGATTTTTGTCGCCTTTAAAAATCACTTACCATGGCCAGGGGTGAACCTGCAATCTTGGGGTTGGTAGTCCGACACTATAACCATTCACCCACCGTAGCAAGCTGCTATATTGAATGAACTGTGTATTTTGAGAAGACGGTGTATTGTGTCTCTGTGTGGATTCATTTAATGCAAGCATATTGCCCCTATACCCTGAGGTGGCAAGTTTTATAAATATTATATTGGTGCCCAACGGTGTGGCATGTTGCTGTTGGTCAACCCATAACCAACTGAAGGTTTATATAATTATTACACATCATAGCATTATAATAATTAATGGAAACCACTTATGCCAGGTCTGTGCTTGCTGACCACTCCAATGGGCAGTGATGAATGCCCAGGTATATGGACTTCTAGGTTATAGTTGTTAATGACTGGACTAAAACATCATTGTCCAAAATGATACATCATCATGATGGATGCCCACACATACGACATTAACCATAATCTATACACACAGCAGTGACCAGTAGGCCAAAAGCAGCTGGTGCTCTTTTTTAATTTCAGTGTAAACATGATACCATTTTTGTTCTAGGAAATTCATATCAATGTTCATAGACTTCCCTAAAATCCTTGTGGCTGTGGTGAATGGACCTGCTATAGGAATTGCAGCAACCACTTTGGCTCTCTGTGATGTTGTATATGCTTCTGACAAGGTAATACATAAAACAAATGTCATTATTAATTTGTCCCTGTACTAGGGAGGGCTATTATACTGTATTTCTTGAAGTCGTGAACAGTCGTTCAAATATAGGCATACTCTTGGAATCTGCAAAGTTTCTCTCTCTTTCGTGTTTTGTTTTCAACCCTAGGGCCAAAACTTCTAATATATAGACTATTTATAATCCCTATCACCACTGTAAAGGTTTTTCTGTAATCCCAGCATTGGAATTCTGCCAAAACAATTACCAGAAGTGTGCACAGTTTTTGCTTGTGTGACAGTACAAAGTTCGACTACAATGAATAAGGTTAGTTATGTACCACAAACTGTGTTATATAATGCCATCTATATTCAACCTGTGACAATCAAGTTCGGTGAATAATCTTATACTATAAACATAGATGAACAATACACGACAGTGACCCTATTGTCCTTCAAAATAGTCCCCTCCCGTAACTATGCAATGCTGAGATCAGCGATACATGTCTTGGAAACTTTGCAAGAAGGCGTCCTTTGGGATGGTGTTCGAAAGGCTCGTCACGTGACCGAATAGTTCGGTGACTGGGTTTATATTACGAACGGATTGTTGACTTACCTAAAACAGCAGTTACTGTCCTTCGAAGTAATCCCCATGGATGGTTATGCACTTCTGAGAATGTCTGTACAAGTCCTGGAAACTCTTTAGGGATAGCCTTCAGTTGGGTCGTCACATTACGTTGGATGTCCGATATGTTCGAAAACCTCTTGCCCTTCAGGGCTTTTCAGTGACCCTGGACCAGGACCCCGCCACTCCTTACTTTGACGCTTGACTTCGGGGTCGTACCTCAAACACCAGGTCTCGTCGCCCGTGATGATGGCTTTCAGATAAGCCATTCCATTCCACAGAACATTCACCCTTCTCACTGCCTCCCAAACAGATGTGCATGGTAGGTTGCATAAATTCATCCTTCTCAATGCAACCCGCTGAACAGGTGTGCATGGTAGGTTGCATAAATTCATCCTTCTAAACACTCACGGTGTCAAACAGGTCTTACACGTTGCGTTGTGTGTCGCCAATGTTGCTAGGTCGACCATTCCGACTTCATTCACCAAACGCAACGTGGCGAGCCTTTTGAACACCATCCCAAAGGACGCCTTCTAGCAAAGTTTCCAGGGCATGTATCGCCGATCTCAGCATTGAATAGTTACGGGTGGGGACTATTTCGAAGGACAATAAGGGCACTGTCGTCCAATGGTCATCTATGTTGATAGTATAGGACTATTCACCGAACTTTATTGTCACAGGTTGTATATAAAGCACAAAGTTTGTCTGTCTGTCTGTTATGTATACAAATCTACACCGTTTCACCGATCTGAACCAAAATTTGTATACTTACCCTTTGGAACCCGGCGGGTAACCCTGTCTACTTAAAATTTCGGACAGACCACTCCATTCCCTACATTTAGGCCCTTTGGCAAAAATCTACACCGTTTCACCGATCTGAACCAAAATTTCTATATTTACCCTTTAGAACCCGACGAGTAACTCTTTAATATTCGGACTGACTACTCCATTCCCTGCATTCAGGCCCTTAGGCAAAAATCTACACCGTTTCACCAATCTGAACCAAATTTGTATACTTACCCTTTAGAACCCGACTAGTAACACTGTCCAGTTTAAATTTTGGACAGACCACTCCATTCAGCATTTAGGCCCTTTGGCAAAAATCTACACCGTTTCACCGATCTGAACCAAAATATGTATACTTACCCTTTAGAACCCGACGAGTAACACTGTCCACTTTTAATTTCGGACAGACCGCTCCATTCCCTGCATGTAGGCTCTTTGGCAAAAATCTACACCGTTTCACCAATCTGAACCAAAATTTGTATACTTACCCTTTGGAACCCTGCAGGTAACCCTGTCTACTTTAAATTTTGGACAGACCACTTCATTCCCTTCATTTAGGCCCTTCGGCAAAAATCTACACCGTTTCACCGATCTGACCAATATGTGTATACTTACACTTTTGAACCCGACGAGTAACACTGTCCACTTTCAATTTCGGACAGACCACTCTATTCCCTGCATTTAGGCCCTTTGGCAAAAGTCTACACCGTTTAACCCATCTGAACCAAATTTTACATACTTACCCTTTGGAACCCGACGTGTAACACAGTCTGCTTGAAATTTTGGACAGACCACACCATTCCCTGTATTTAGGCCTTTGGCACAAATCTGCACCATTTCACCGATATGAACCAACATTTTTATACTTACCCTTTAGAACCCGACGAGTAACACTGGGTACTTTAAATTTTGGACAGACCACTCCATTCCCTGCATTTAGGCTCTTTGGCAAAAATCGACACCGTTTCACCGATCTGAACCAAAATTTGTATATTTACCCTTTAGAACCCGACGACTAACACTGTCCACTTTAAATTTTGGACAGTCCACTCCATTCCCTACATTTAGGCCTTTTGGCAAAAATCTACACCGTTTCACCGATCTGAACCAAAATTTGTATACTTACCCTTTGGAACCCTGCGGATAACACTGTCCACTTTCAATTTTGGACAGAACACTCCATTCCCTGCATTTAGGCCCTTGGACAAAAATCTACACTGTTTCACAGATTTGAACCAAAATGTGTATACTTACCCTTTGGAACCCTGTGGGTAACACTGACCACTTTAAATTTCGGACTGATCATGCCATTCCCTGCATTTAGGCCTTTTGGCAAAAATATACACCGTTTCACCGATCTGAACCTAAATTTGTATACTTACTCTTTGGAACCCTACGGGTAACACTGTCCACTTTAAATTTTGGACAGACCACTCCATTCCCTGCATTTAGGCCCTTTGGCAAAAATCTATACCATTTAACCCATCTGAACCAAATGTTACATACTTACCCTTTGAAACCCGATGAGTAACACAGTCTGCTTGAAATTTCGGACAGACCAGTCCCTGTATTTAGGCCTTTGGCATAAATCTGCACCGTTTCACCGATGTGAACCAAATTTTGTATACTTACCATTTAGAACCCAGCGAGTAACACTGTCCACTTTAAATTTCGGACAGACGACTCTATTCCCTGCATTTAGGCCTTTTGGCAAATATCTATACCATTCCACCGATCTGAACCAAATTGTCCATACTTACCCTTTGGAACACTGCGGGTAACACTGTCCACTTTAAATTTCGGACCGACCACTCCATTCCCTGCAATTAGGTCCTTGGGCACAAATCTACTCCGTTTCACCGATCTTTGCAACCTGACGAGTAACACTGTGCTTGAAATTTCGGACAGACCACTCTATTCCCTGCATTTAGGCCCTTTGGCACAAATCTAAGCTATTTAACCGATCTGAACCAAAATTTGTATAGGGTACTTATAGTGATGTAAAATACCCAGGTATTTATAAACCGGGGTAAATACCCAGGGTATATACCTGGGTAAATACCCAGGTATTATAGATTTTTCATTAAAAATCCTGTGTCGTGGTAAGCTGAACCTTAAAAAAGGGTACCGTTATGCAAACTATTCTACATTAACTTTTTAGAAATGTAACAACATTAGATAGTTAATAAAATTAAATTTAATTAGAATTGGGACTTAAAAACAGAATTAGAATCGGGAATTAGATAAGAAGAAGAGCCTCCGTGGCTTAGGCGGCAGCACGCCGGCCTCTCACTGCTGGGTCCGTGGTTCAAATCCCGTTCACTCATTGTGAGATCTGTGCTGGACAAAACGGCGGCAGACAGGTTTTTCTCCGGGTATTCTGGTTTTCCCTGTCAAAATTTCATTTCATTTCATCTGTCATTCATTTAATCATTGCCTCAGAGGAGTGCGACAGGCTTCGGCAGCCGGTACATTTCATATCCTCGCCGCTAGGGGGGGGGTTCATTCATTCCATTCCTGACCCGGTCGGAGACTGGAAGCAGGCTGTGGATTTTTTTCAATTAGATCAGGAGATAAAATTCAATAGTTATAACCTGAAAAACTCAGGGTTAGAATTGAACTAGGCTTTTTTGCAAACATTGGGATAAAAGTTGGGGGAAATTTATTCAGAGCATTGGCCAAGTTCTACAAAAGATGTAATGTACAGTTTTTCAGAACAGTTTGTAAAATCATCTCTTCTTAGTATAAAACTAAGTCCCCGATTCTTGGATGTCACGGATAATCTCGAGAACCTCTGGATAGATTTTGATACGGTTTTCACAATTCTGTAAAGGATATTTGGAGGAAGATTTCTGAAGAAAATAATTTATTTATGATCAAAGTAAGCAAAGCAGTAACGATTTCAGTGAAAAAATAAACAAAAATACCTGGCGTCCGAGCGCTTTTTAAGTTTATTTTGGGCAAACCGTTAAACATATCTAAATACTATGAGTGTAAGAATTGTTCAGCATGAAAAGTTCTACATAAAATCCAGGAGAGCATATCTATCTTCAATACATCGCCCACTATAAGTATTTTTACGTTTTCATTTCTTCCAACTATGTCCATTCTAATATTGAGGCGACAGTTTACGAGCTAGCTAAGGGCGAGTCTTATCACCCCTGTTACAGCCTAACTAGCAGGCGAACCTATTACCCCAGATACAGCCAGCAGCAAACCGTCGAGTCGTGTTGAGTTAAGACTTCAGAGAAGGCTGGTTGTGTTTGGAGTTTCCCTGGAAGTTCAACTCGGTTTTTCTTCATTTCGCCTGTGAACTTTCTGTTCCGCAAAATACACAGCCAAGTTAAGATTGGACGGAAGGGGGATTTGTGTTTCATTCACCTCGCCATTCTTAAATTACGTCTGACAAGAATTCGTTATAATTAACAGTCCAGTCGGTGATACCGTATTTCCTCGCATAATCGTCGCCACCGCGTAATCGTCGCACCCCACTTTTCAAACATTAAACAGGTTTATAAAATTTCATCGCATAATCGTCGCATAGCATGTTCGTATTTATGCGCCAGTCAGTTGCACACGCTGCCGCGACTTTATGACCTGGCGCGACTTTGTCAGACGAAAAATATCTCGTCTTTATGCTTGCGGGCAATGAACTGTTACGCGAGCGGCAAGCTTCGTCACTTAGCACATTCTGCGAGCGTTTAATCTGGCGTGATCTTGTCAGGAGAAAGTAATCTTGTCTTTATGCCTGCCGGTTATGAACCGCGACGCGAACGGCCAACGCACATTCCGCGAGCTTATAGGCCTAATCTGGCGTGATCATGTCAGCAAAAAGTAATTTCATCTTTAGACCTGCGGCCTATGAACTGTGACGCGAGCGGCCAGCGCACATTCCGCGAGTTTATAGGTCTAATCTGGCGTGATCTTGACAGCAGAAAGTAATTCGTCTTTATGCCTGCGGGCTATGAACTGTGACGCGAACGGCCAGCGCACATTCCGCGAGTTTATAGGCCAAATCTGGCGTGATCTTGTCAGGAGAAAGTAATCTCGTCTTTATGCCTGCGGGCTATGAACCACGACGCGAATGGCCAGCTTCGTCAGCACATTCCGCGAGCGTTAACCAGTCGTGACCTTGTTAGAAGAAAGAACCCTGTCTCTGACTGCGGGCTATGACTCACGCTACGCGAATGACTTGCCCGTGCAGCAAATAATGATACAGTATATTCTTTGAAATTAAATATTCTTCGCATAATCGTCGCACCCTGCTTTTTTCCGCGAAATTTTGGCAAAAAAGTGCGACGATTATGCGAGGAAATACGGTATTAAGCTATCATGCCGAGATGTAAAACGGATATAGGTCCTAGTTCATTGAAATCGCAAGAAAAAAGTGCTTATCACGTAACAATGAAACAGAGCAACAAATAATTTATAGATTGCCACAAGAGAAAGAAAGACTTTGTTCTCGGCACCTTCAAACCATTGCTCAAGAAGAACACTGTCTGAACCACGATCAGAAACAAGCTTATAACACTAAGAAAGAAGGTAAGATATTTTTTCTCGATGCCCCTGTAAGCACAGGCAAAACGTTCATGATTTATGTGATGCTCGTCAAAGTGATGTCTGGTGGTAATATTGCTCTTGCCGTCGCATCATCTCGAATTGCAGCCACTCTTTTGGAAGGAGGAAGAACAGCACATGCAACATTTAAACTTCCTTTGAAAGTCAGCAGTAATGATGGAAGCGTATGCAATATTTCAAAACAAAGTAACACTGCCAGTTTAATCCAAAATTGTTCTTTGGTTGTATGGGATGAGTCTACAATGTCGCACAAAACTTCCGTTGAAGCTGTAGACAGGACCTTGCGTGATCTAAGGAATCGGAACACACCTATGGGTGGCTGCACAGTTTTGTTCGCCGGAGATTTTCGTCACATCTTACCAGTTGTTACCAGAGGAACGAGAGCCGACGAAGTGAACGCTTCACTAAAAATATCTTACGTCTGGCCAGATATAACAAATTGGCACTCAAAACTAACATGAGAGTAGGCTACTCTTATCTTCAGAAGATAATAGTTTGTTTGCTAATTTGTTACTTAGAGTCGGAAATTGAGATTTACCGGTCATTGACGGGTAAATTACCCTCAGTGACGATTTCTGCGCTTTAGTAAGCAGTATTCAAGAATTGATTGATAGCGTTTATCCTCATCTCCATGGCCTATCTAACAAGTCTCATTCATGGTTTAAAGAAAGAGCAATATTATCGCCGACAAACGAACAATTTGTGAAAACTAATGACTTGGTGTTCTCCAAATTCACTGCCCAGGCTCTAGTATATTACTCAGTAGGCTAGACGCAGTAGTCGATAGTGAAGAAGCTGTTCATTACCCTACAGAATTCCTAAATTCTTTATTTCCTTTTGGCTTGCCACCACACAAGCTTATTTTAAAAGTAGGGTGCCTATTATATTGCTACGTAATTTACAACCACCAAAGTTATGCAATGGGACACGATTGATAGTGAAAACTTTGAAAAACTGTTTCATTGAATCAACTATCTTAACTAGCTGTGGTACAGGAGAAACGGTCTTAGTACCCAGAATCCCTACGATTCCTTCAGATTTGCCTTATCGTTTCAAACAAGTACAATTTCCAGTAAGAGTCTGCTTTGGCATGACTATAAACAAAGCACAGGATCAGACACTTAGCGTGACTGGAGTTGATCTTAATGGAGAATGTTTTTCTCATGGAAAGCTTTACGTGGCTCTATCGCTTGTTACATCAAACCGAAATCTTTTCGTGTTCACTGCTGGAGAGAAAACGACTAAGGATATCTTATAAGACCTCCGTTAGAAGTGTAACCGAATTTATTCAGTTACAGTAGCTCACCCTCGGGTTTTGCTTTGTGCAGTTAGTTTGGGGTATTTTATTCGTATCTTATTATATTGGGTTAACGTGGGGTAGCAGAGGTGATTTTTATTGTGCCTGTGTGTGTTTTTGTGGAAGGATTCATCTTTGGATGGTCCGGACAACCTAGGATCACTGTTTATTAATTATCGGTTTTTGGGATATTTGATATTATAAATACGGGGTTTTGCGATTTATTACGTTTTGGGAATAAGGATATAAGACTGTATTAAGTAGAAGCATTATTTCATTTTTGTTTGGGGTTAATTGCTTTATTTTGACCTAGTAATGTTAAAGGTTAGATTCGTGGCTGTACTATAAAGGTACAATGAATTGGTCTTTTCGAGTGCTGGATTTGTTACATGCCCGGAAAAGACAGGCAGTAATTAGGCTTGTGTGGGATTACCTAGGCTATTTATGGCATGAACTCCCATGAACTTCGTGAGGAATACCATTGTGTGACGTCAGTGTGGATTTTGACTGTCTGATGTTCGTGTGTTGACACGGATATTCCGCTAGGAGCGGGCCACGCGCAATTTAGTTCCGGCAGAAACTTGGGGGTTATGGTATCCTTACGCCAGTGCATATAATGGCGTGTCTGGCGCTCAGTGCTTGTCTTATTGTTTTATCGGCAGAACACTGATCTACTAACGCCCAGGGTCGTTTTCTCGTGACATGGTTTCCGTAACGAACAGTTAGAGATCGTCTTCTTGCTTGTACTACGAAAGTCCGTTTGTCAACTTGCAATTAGTGTCGTTATTACTCGATCATGGTATCGTAATACGAACGAGCGGTGACTAATGTTTAGCTATCCACTGAGCTCTTACGGGCTATTGGAGGCTACGATTTTTTCATGGGTCCATCCATACCATGGGCTGTTGGTAATAACTTACCACGCCTAAAGGATAAATCTGTCGTAAACATTTCATCGAAGTCATGCGAGAATGGAGACGGGAACGAGCAGTTCGACACGGAAGAAAGTGGAGTGAACCAGTCGTAACGTGTGTAGATATTTTTGTGTACGGACGGTACAGTGTATATACGTAAGTGGCTGTTATGCTTGGGTCTGATATGACCGTAGTGTTTTCCCTGCTCTCAGAGCCTAAATTCAGTGGCAAGGTACTGTATAAAGTTTTAGCACGAGTGTATGAAGGGTATTTTGTTGTATAGTTGTATATATGTGAATAGCTCAGCCAATAGATTATCTTTTTAAAATTCATGTGTGTTTATATTCCTGTCTTGCTTGATCCTGGTACATCAGCAAACGCATGCCAAATGCCCTACGCCTGGGAGAAAGAGTTTTCATAGTCGGGGCAACAGTTATGTACCGTATTTTATATTATTTTATTCAGGAAGACCCATATGGTCGACCTTGGCGCCCATTCAAAGTCGGGAGTAATGTTAAAATCACTTGTGGCCTGTAGTTAAAGGCAGTAAATTCTGTAGGTTTGTGGTAAATAAGGGTAGTTAAAGTTAAATCAACTCCAGCGAGGAGGTGAGAGAGTTTCAGAAGTAGCCTATCACCTTGCATTCATAACTGTTCCCGGGCGACGCCGGGGTGGGTTGCTAGTTCATATATAAAATAAATAATCAAATAACCAAAAAGGCTAGTAAATAGTAAATAGAAAATCAAACAAAGAATAGAAAATGGGAGGGAAGTACAGTGTCAGTTTGAATTCTGGGTAGGATGAGCTAAGCAATGTTGCCAACCCATATGCTTGCTGGCAAACAGTACATCTTCACCCATTATAGAGCCCACATACTACAACAACTTCCTGACATGCATTTGTGTTATTTAGAGTATGCTTTAAAAAATTAATATTTCTTTAATATTTAAAATTGAATGAAAAATAACTTAAAAGCACTTTTACTAAGCTTTTTTTTTTTTTTTCTTTCTTTCAAATGTCCTTTCTATTGAATATATTTTATTACCTTTTGAGTTTTGGCATACACTTTCAATTAATATGCAAATAGCCTACTCTTATTACTACAAAAGTAGCTTTTCCCTCCCACATCTTTGTAGCTCATTTCCAGTATCATTATAAAACTCGACCTTCTCAATCTCTTGGTATTTATTAAAAATTTAAAACACAAAACAACCAAAAGGTTTTATTCAATATTTTACTTTAGTTTAAGGAAAAAAAACAAACAATTAAAGACAAGATTACATTGTCGAAACATAACACAAAAATACCTGGATATCCATTTTCCTTCTTTTTTAGTTCTGAAGGATCAATATTGTTCCTGATTTCAATTTAAGGCATCAAATACCTGTGTTTCAGTCCTTGTTTGTCCAACACTTCATCAAAACATCAAAAAGTGTTGTACAAAGCTCAAAAACTGAAAATACCCTCATTTTGGGTATTTAAAAGACCACTGGGTAAATACCCAATTTATATTTACCTTCCCACTGGGCATTACCCGTCCCACATCACTAGATACTTACCCTTTGGAACCCGGCGGGTAACCCTGTCTAATTTAAATTTCATTTAGGCCCTTGGGCAAAAATCGACACTGTTTCACCGATCTGAACCAAAATGTGTATACTTAACCTTTAGAACCCGTCGAGTAACACTGTCCACTTTAAATTTCGGACTGACGACTCGATTCAGCATTTAGGCCCTTTGGCAAAAATCTACACCGTTTCACCGATCTGAACCAAATATTGTATACTTAACCCTTAGAACCCGACGAGTAACACTGTCCGCTTTAAATTTCGGACAGACCACTCCATTTCCTGCAATTAGGCCCTTGGGCACATATCTACATCGTTTCACTGATCTTTGCAACCCGACGAGTAACACTGTGCTTGAAATTTCGGACAGATCACTCTATTCCCTGCATTTAGGCCCTTTGGCGCAAATCTTCACTGTTTAACCGTTCTGAACCAAAATGTGTATACTTACACTTTGGAACCCGGCAGGTAACCCTGTCTACTTTAAATTTCGGACAGACCACTCCATACCCTACATTTAGGCTCTTTGGCAAAAATCTACACCGTTTCACAAATCTGAACCAAAATTTGTATACTTAGCCTTTAGAACCCGACGAGTAACACTGTCCACTTTAAATTTCGGACAGACCACTCCATTCCCTGCTTTTAGGCTCTTTGATAAAAATCGACACTGTTTCACCGATCTGAACCAAATTGTCCATACTTACCCTTTCGAAACTAACGAGTAAAACTGACTACTTGATATTTCGGACAGACCACTCCATTCCTTGCATTTAGGCCCATTGGCAAAAATCTACACCGTTTCACCAATCTGAACCAAAATTTGTATGTTTACCCTTTAGAACCCGACGACTAACACTGTCTACTTTAAATTTCGGACAGTCCACTCCATTCCCTACATTTAGGCCTTTTGGCAAAATCTACACCGTTTCACCGATCTGAACCAAAATTTGTATACTTACCCTTTGGAACCCTGTGGATAACACTGTCCACTTTCAATTTTGGACAGAACACTCCATTCCCTGCATTTAGGCCCTTAGACAAAAATCTACACTGTTTCACAGATTTGAACCAAAATTTGTATCCTTACCATTTGGAACCCTGTGGGTAACACTGTCCACTTTAAATTTCGGACTGATCATGCCATTCCCTGCATTTAGGCCTTTTGGCAAAAATCTACACTGTTTCACCGATCTGAACCAAAATTTGTATACTTACCCTTTGGAACGATATGGGTAACACTGTCCACTTTTAATTTTGGACAGACCACTCCATTCGCTGCATTTAGGCCCGTTGGCAAAAATCTACACCATTTAACCCATCTGAAAGAAATTTTACATACTTACCCTTTGGAACCCGACGTGTAACACTGTCTGCTTGAAATTTTGACAGACCACACCATTCCCTGTTTTTAGGCCTTTGGCACAAATCTGCACCGTTTCACCGATCTGAACCAAAATTTTTATACTTACCCCTTAGAACCCGACGAGTATCACTGGCCACGTTAAATTTCGGACAGACCACCTCATTCCCTGCATTTAGGCCTTTTGGCAAAAATCTATACCATTCCACTGATCTGAACCAAATTGTGCATACTTACCCTTTCGAACCCAACGAGTAACACTGACTACTTGAAATTTCAGACAGACCACTCCATTCCCTGCATTTAGGCCCATTGGCAAAAATCTACAGCGTTTCACCAATCTGAACCGAAATTTGTATATTTACCATTTAGAACCCGGCGACTAACACTGTCCACTTTAAATTTCGGATAGTCCACTCCATTCCCTACATTTAGGCCTTTTGGGAAAAAACTACACCGTTTCTCCGATCTGAACCAAAATTTGTGTACTTACCCTTTGGAACCCTGCGGATAACACAGTCCACTTTCAATTTTGGACAGAACACACTACTCCCTGCATTTAGGCCCTTAGATAAAAATCTACACTGTTTCACAGATTTGAACCAAAATTTGTATACTTACCCTTTGGAACCCTCTAGGTAACACTGTCCACTTTAAATTTCGGACTGATCATGCCATTCCCTGCATTTAGGCCTTTTGGCAAAAAACAACACCATTTCACCGATCTGAACCAAAATTTGAATACTTACCCTTTGGAACACTACGGTAACACTGTCCACTTTAAATTTTGGACAGACCACTCCATTCCCTGCATTAGGCCCATTGGCATAAATCTACACCATTTAACCCATCTGAACCAAATTTTACATACTTACCCTTTGGAACCCGATGAGTAACACAGTCTGCTTGAAATTTCGGATAGACCAGTCCCTGTATTTAGGCCTTTGGCAAAAATCTACACAGTTTCACCGATCTGAACCAAAATTTGTATACTTACCCTTTAGAATCCAACGAGTAACACTGTCCACTTTAAATTTCGGACAGACGACTCTATTCCCTGCATTTAGGCCTTTTGGCAAAAATTTACACCATTCCACCGATCTGAACCAAATTGTCCATTTGGAACACTGCGGGTAAGACTGTCCGCTTTAAATTTCGGACAGACCACTCCATTCCCTTCAATTCGGCCCTTGGGCACAAATCTACACCGTTTCACCTATCTTTGCAACCCGACGAGTAACACTGTGCTTGAAATTTTGGACAGACCACTCTATTCCCTGCATTTGGGCCCTTTGGCACAAATCTACACTGTCTAACCAACCTGAACCAAAATTTGTATACTTACCCTTTAGAACCCGACGAGTAACACTGTCCACTTCAAATTTTGGACAGACCACTCCATTCCCTGCATTTAGGCCCTTTGTCAAAAATCTACACCGTTTCACCGATCTGAACAAAAATTTGTATACTTACCCTTTAGAACCCAACGAGTAAGACTGTCCACTTTAAATTTCGGACTGACGACTCCATTCCTGCATTTAGGCCCTTTGGCAAAAATCTACACCATTTCACCAATCCGAACCAAAATTTGTAATCTTACCCTTAGAACCCGACGAGTGACACTGTCCACTTTAAATTTTGGACAGACCACTCCATTCAGCATTTAGGCCCTTTGGCTAAAATCTACATCGTTTCACTAATCTGAACCAAAATTTTTATATTTACCCTTTAGAACCCGACGAGTAACACTGTCCACTTAAAATTTCGGCCAGACCGCTCCATTTCCTGCATTTAGGCCCTTTGGCAAAATCTACACCGTTTCACCGATCTGAACCAAAATTTGTATACTTACCCTTTGGAACCCTGCAGGTAACCCTGTCTATAAATTTTGGACAGACCACTTCATTCCCTCCATTTAGGCCCTTTGGCAAGAATCTGCACCGTTTCACTGATCTGAACCAAAATGTTTATACTTAACCTTTAGAACCCGACGAGTAACACTGGCCACTTTAAATTTCGGACAGACCACTCCATTCCCTGCATTTAGACCATTTGGCATAAATCTACACAGTTTCACCGATCTGTTCCAAAATGTGTATACTTACCGTTTGGAACCCGATGGGTAACACTGTCTGCTTGCTATTTCGGACAGACCACTCCATTCGCTGCATTTTAGCCCTTTGGAACAAATCTTCACCGTTTCACCAATCTGAACCAATTCTTACATACGTACCCTTTGGAACACTACGAGTATCACTGTACGCTTGAAATTTTGGACAGACCACTCCATTCCCTGCATTTAGGCCATTTGGCACAAATCTACACCATTTCACTGATCTGAACAAAATTGTACATACTTACCCTTTGGAACCCGACAAGTAACACTGTCTACATGATATTTCGGACGGACCACCCCATTCCCTGCATTTAGGCCCTTTAGCACAAATTTACACCGTTTCACCTAATTGCACCGAATTTTACATACTTACTCTTTGAAACACTGGTGGTAAGACTATCCACTTGATATTTTGGACAGCTCTCTCTATTTCCTACATTTAAGGAAGGGCTTGAAAACCATGTTTTAAGGCCATAGAACCATTCATGTCAGTAGTAGTGTAACTGTAAGAATATATTAATAAGTTTATTGTTGGCTGGCAATGTAGGCTGCATCACGTCACCCCTACCAGTGTTCTGGTGCAGAATAGCAAAAATAGTTACATTTTGCGCTGCTTATAAATTGCAGTCTCGGGGAGTAATTAGTGCAAAAAGATTTCTTTGGCCCCTTAAAACAGTTATCATCATGCAAATATTATGCCTCTGAATAAATGCGATGTTGTTGGTGCAGTACATTGAGGTTATCAGCCCTAATAAGCTTTTGTGTTTTCAAATTTACTTTCTTTTATTCCGATTCTTATCCTTGAGCGGTATGTGGTGATAAATGATACTGTTGCTACCTCAGGAGCTCGGGACAGCCGCAGTTTTACAAAGTGCTTTGCATATTTTCCTACGGTGCTATGCAACAAAAGACAACATTATTGGCCTCTACTTTTCTAACAGCCAATGAGATATAGGACCTTTTTATTTCATGTACTCCTCTTTCGAATCATATTTTTCAATTGGTTTGTATATTACATGTGGCAGTACTGTAGTTAGTAAATAGCCGTTTCCATATTCATTATTACCAATATCATTAGAAGAAAGTGACCTGAATATTACTTCCATTATACTGTACAACTTATCACCACCACCACAAAAGTTTTATTTTTAATTTTTTATTCTGTTAGTTTAAGTATCATGTGCCAGTTCTGTAGTAGTATTCATTATCATCCATAAAACAAATAAATCCACCTGGCGAAGCCGGTTACTACTGCTAGTATTTTCATATACTTGATCAAAAGTTACATTATTCTCTGCGCGTATGTTTCTATAGAACATTTTATTTCTTCTTAAGTAGTGCTACAGTCCATGGGAACCTTGGACTCTTCCATAGGCTATCACTATCCATCGCAATCATAGGCTGTTCTCCTTCAGTTACAGCTACTCGTCTTCCATACGTCCTCTTCTACATCAATTCAAATCTCGAAGAAATTGTCCAGACATCTCAACCAATTCGCCAGCATTTCGCCTTGGTCTACCATTGGACTCATCCGTTGGTATGGTACATCTCACCAAGACTCTAGCTAATACATGCTGAGAAGGCCACTGCAAGGCTCTTATAAACCACAAGCAAATTGTGATAAAACTAAAGTAGTGGTGAACCTGGATTCTACACTTGCACTAGGATGATATATATGTTTTTCATACCTTATTTAGCGGCTTCGGTGGTGTAGTCGGTAGCATGCTGAACTGCTATGCCCAAGATAGCGGGTTCAAACCCGGCCGAAGTCGTCGGATTTTTTAAGAGCGTTAAAAATCCTTCAGAATGCCTTCCTTCGGAGGGGAAGTAAAGCCGGCGGTCCCATGTCATAGATTTATGGCATGTAAAAGATCTTTCACAGACTAAACTTGTGTAAAGCAAAATTTGTTAGGTTAGATTTCGTCAGAACGCTCTATCCAAGTTCCAACGTTCACCACTAGGTATCATTGATATCTGGTGGCGAAAGTTGGAACTACTTGAAATTGAACGGAACTTGTAGCTCACCCTTTAGGGTGTCCGCTGGAAGCAGCTATAGACTCAAGCGAGCCGAACATGTCCTCGGACACTCCCGGCACTAAAAGCCATACGATAAATAAATAAATAAATAAATAATACCTTATTTCATATTCTTGGAGTAGCGGCTTCGGTGGCGTAGTTGGTAGCATGCTGAGCTGCTGTGCCCAAGATCGTAGGTTCAAACCCGGCCGAATCGTCGGATTTTTAAGAGCGTTAAAATCCTTCAGTATGCCTTCCTTCGGAGGGGAAGTAAAGCCTGTGGTCCCATGTCATAGATTTATGGCATGTAAAAGATCCTTTCACTAACTAAAATTATGTGAAGATAAATTTCTAGGTTAAATTTAGTTGAAACGCTCTATCAAAGTTCCAACGTTCACCACTAGGTGTCAGTGACATCTGGTAGCAAAACTTGGAACTACTTAAATTGAACGGAATTTGTAGCTCACCCCATGGGTGTCTGCTTGAAGCGGCTATAGCCTCTGGCGAGCCGAACATGTCCTTGGACACTGGCACTAAAAGCCATACTCTAAATAAATAAATTCTTGGAGTAGTTACCAATTGAAATTACTGCCCATTATCACTACTGCACTGGATATATGTGCTAAATTACGTAAATATGTGTTTTTGTTTCTTACTCTTTCATCGACAATTGTCAAGTTTGTCAAGTGCATGAGGTCTCTTCAATTGTTACCGATGCGCACACATTGACGTCACATTGCCATTACCAACATGTGGGACACAAAATACATCTTGTATTGTGTGAAGAGCATTAATTGGCAAAACGATTGGTCTGGATTCAGGTTATTGATGCGTGTATACTCCCACTGTGCGTGACAGAAACCAGGGATGTATAAATATATTGGCTAATGTGGCTGCACTACCAAGTAATATTTGGTATAGGCAAAATTATTGGTCTGTTTAAAGATTATTGATGAGTAGTACTGTATGCACGGTGTTTCCGCAGGGTGTCTACTACTTTGGAAAACCTGGAAAATGGGGAATACTCAGGGAATTTTTAAATCCTGGAAAACTCAGGGAATTAGTTATTGTTGTTTTAAGGGGCGGAACTACGAGGCCATCTGCCCCTTCAGGGAATTATCAGGGTATTTTGATGCACTCCGGGAATTTTAGTCTTACAAGGTCCAACCTTGAATAATTGGAAATTAAGCATTTAAATTTGATGGGGGGAAAAGTATATTCTGGAGATGATTGTTGTAGATGTATGGTCGTATTGACGTTAAATCAGTAAGCTATCATTCCTTGCAAGATAGAGCACACAAATTACATGAGTATTTGTATATAAATGTGCAACTGTATGATCTTTGAGAGCATTTCTATTGACGAGCTACTTTCAATACTCGCAAGTACAATAGTTTTTCTGGATGAAACATTTAGAAATTGGCAAAATAGAGAAAAATGTATTTTTCTGTTTTCGTCTTTTCAACTTTGTCATGCTACCCTTTATTGTTCAGGCACTTTTTGAAATGCTCTTTAACTACAAACTCTGTTTTATATATTTATCATGGCCGCTAGTGTTACTCGGGGAATTTTCTGATTTATCCTGGAAAAATCAGGGAATTTTTAGGGAAATCTGTTAGTTGGTTTTGGTAACATCCTGGGTTGGCAATATTCTGAATGTCCCATAATTTTTGCATTTATTGATTTTGCACTACGAGGTCTGTTAGAAAAGTATCCGACCTTTGACCGGGGAAGAAGACTGGCATTCCTGAAGCGTTGGAAACCTAATCACCCTCGAAGTAGTCTCCTTGGGATTCCACACACTTCTCCCAGAGGTGCCACCTTTGTTGGAAGCATTCCAAGAACGCCGCTTTCGGAATGGAGTTTAGCTCGGCTGTCGTTGCTGCCATAATGTCCTCTCTTGTCTCAAATCCTGTTCCTTTCAATGGCCTATTGAGTTTGGAGAACAACCAGAAGTCACAGGGGGCCATATCAGGAGAGTAAGGAGCCTGTTGAACCACAGGAGTCTGGTTTTTCACCAAAAAGGTCTGAATCAAATGTTCCACCATCAGCAGCTTCGGCACAAATTTTCGTCGTCACTCTCTTCATGGCCAAATCTTCGGTCACAATGGAATGTGCCGAAAAAGTGCTGATGCCCACCTCTTCCGCAATTTCTCAGATAGTGACACAATGGTCCTGCATCACTTTTGCAATAACCTGGTCATTTCGTCATGTTGATGGCCGACCGGACTGTGGCTCGCTCTCCAATGATGTGCGGCTGTCTTAAAACCGGTTGTACCACTCCTTAATCTGTGATGCCCATAGCATCGTCACCGAAAGCCGTCTGAACCTTCCGAATGGTTTCCACCAGGCTGTCACCCAGTTTCTGGCAAAATTTGTTGCAGTAGCGCTGCTCCAGTCGTTCTGTCATTTTCCTTGCAATGAAAAACTGAGGAGAGCACTACACACTACCTCATTCAAATGCTGCTTGCCAGCAACAGACACTATCGACAGGCGGGAAAAAATTCACACATGCGCACGAAGGTTCGAGGTCGGCTCATGCAAGCAAGCTTGATTCAAATCCACCACGTTTTTGCAAATAAAAATAAGGACTTTCCTATATTTCAAAAACTCATGTAAAATAGCACTTCTTTTGCTGATGACTATATGTAATGTGGTATATGGAATTCCTAAATCTGAAGCAATTTTAGCTTTAGATTTGTGTGGATCAGTGTCCACATCTCATGAATTCAACTTTCTGACCTATTTTATAACTTTTACTTTTTCTGTTCTTCATGGGTGATCGAAAGCAATTGTATGACAGAATCACTGTTCAACAGTTAACACCGGATACTAACAATTTTTATTGTGTACTTTTTACTTCCCGATTAGTTAGTTATTATTTTTTTAAGGGGCAAAACATCAAAGTCATTTGCCCTTTCCTAATTCTTCCCAAAAAAGAAATTCTCATATTCAAAACACCCACATCATCCAATCTCCTTGACTTTTGTTTACACTTATGAAGCAAAAACATTAACCATATTGGATAATGTGCTACGTATACGTATTAACTCAGGTAATGAAATTACCTGTTAATACTGTTACGTGCCACCCCCCTAGTGGCACTTTTGTTAACTGGATTACGGTGGGTTGAAGCACAACACAGGTTGTTCCTTTAAATGAAATAATTAACTTTTTTGCGGCCAGGATATACACCACTCATCAGCAATTACAGACAATTACAACCTTAATCCAGTTTCCTCAAGTCTCTTCCTTGAGCGCTCTTGCCCCTTTCACTTGTCAACAAACCACAGAAGTTAAACCGTCTTAATGAGTCCGGTGGCCTTGACAGAAACTACCTGCCCCTCTTCCTCATGTACACCAACTAAAGTTACTTATGGTAATCCGCTACCCACTGTTTCGCTGTCCACAAGCTGGGGAAACAATGTCACTGGATTTCGTAACTCGCACGGCACTTCGTCACCACACTTCTGTCGCACTCGCTCAAAAACACACACCCACAGAAAACTCGGTCCCCTTACTGTTGAAGCCGCTTATATAGCAGGCTGGTGACTCAATGAATTCTAGAATCGTCCAGGACACACGGCTTCTCGACATTTCCTTCGCTGGCGGGGTCACGAACATTCTGGACCATCCCTTTGTCCTAGTAGCCCTGTTGCATAAGGCGCACGCAATACTCGAGGCAAGGCACAGCCTAGCCTTGGGGCAGTTGTGACTCCTGCGGTGAGCGATGACACAAACTCACAGCCGTAACACCACCACGCCCTCGGGCTCCGCTGGATCCTGTAGACGACATCGTTGATCCGTTTCAAGACTCGGTACGGGCCCTCCCAGGACTTCTGCAGTTTGGGTGACAGGCCTTTCTTCCGTAACGGGTTGAAGAGCCAGACCAGGTCATCCTCGTGGAATCCGCCGGCATCCGTCTGTTGGTCGTATCGGGTCTTCATTCGGTCGGTCTCGATCCGCAGTTTCCTCCTCGCGAACGCGTACACGTCCTCCAGTTGGTCGACCAGTTCTTGACAATACTGGCTTACCGGGACCGGATCATTCCCAGGTCGGCCGAAGGCAAGATCGACTGGTAGACGGAGTTCCCTCCCAAACATGGCCCGGGCTGGTGTGCACCCGGTGGCTTCATGCACGGCGGCGCGGTAGGCCAGGAGAAATAGAAGAAGATGTCTGTCCCAATCCCTCTGGTGCTCGCTGACGACTATTCGTAGATGGTTCTCGATGGTGCGATTGAATCTCTCTACCATCCCGTCGGACTGAGGGTGTAGCGGCGTTGTCCTTGTCTTCCGGATTCCCAGCAGCTGGCATAGGTTCTGGAACACCTGCGACTCGAAGTTCCTCCCTTGGTCGGAGTGCAGCTCCAGGGGTACTCCGTACCGGCTGACGAATTCCTTCACCAGGGTCTCTGCAATCGTCGCGGCTTCTTGGTTAGGGAGCGCATACGCCTCCAGCCATTTGGTAAAGTAGTCGCTGACGACTAATATGTAGTGGTTCCCTGCCTCGCTTAACGGGAATGCCCCAGCAACATCGATGGCCACTCTCTCCATGGGGCCGCCCACATTGTAGGTCTTCAGTGGACCCCGTCGTCTTTGTCCTGAGCCCTTGCTGGCTGCGCAATCGTGGCACCTCGCACAGTGGTTCTCCACGTCTGTTCGGCATCCTATCCAGAAGAACCGCTCTCTCAGCTTCTCCAGGGTCTTCTTTATCCCTAGGTGTCCACCAGATGATCCTCCATGAACTTCCTTCAGGACTTCCTCCGTCATAGCCTTTGGAATGATGACTTGTTCCCGAGATGTCTTCCCGTCGGTGCTCTCCCAGGTACGGCAGATGAGGCCATCCCTTACAATCAGCGAGTCCCACTGTGCCCAGTAGGACTTAAACTTTGGGCTGCAGTCACTCACAATGTTCCACCCGGGTTTGGGGACACAGGCCCTCTTCCATTCGGCTATCAGTCCCAGGTCATCATCTTCTGCTTGTGCCCGCGTGAAAGATTCGCGGCTCCAGTTCCCCTGAAGTTCCACAGTAGTCCGTCGGCACTGTATCCCGGTGTTCTCCTCCCTTCTGGCACAGAAGGTGCAGTCTTCGGGGCACGGTCTTCGTGACAGGGCGTCTGCGTTAGAATGCAGTTGGCCTTTCCTGTGCTGAATCTCAAAGTTGTACTGTTGAAGCCTCTCTAACCACCGCGCGAGTTGACCCTCGGGCTGCTTGAAGTTCAGGAGCCACCGCAGGGATGCATGGTCGGTCCTGATGAGAAATTCTTGCCCGTACAGGTACTTGTGGAAGTGTTCAATGGTCTTCACGATGGCTAGCAGCTCCTTCCTGGTGACGCAGTAGTTCCTTTCTGGCTTTGACAAGGCCTTGCTGAAGTAGGCCACTACTCTCTCCTCGCCGTCCACTACTTGCGACAGGATTCCACCTATGCCAAAGTCGCTGGCATCGGTATCGACGATGAACCTTGTTCCAGGTCTGGGGTAGGCCAGAATAGGCGCGGTGCACAGAGCCTGCTTGAGTTGTTCGAAGGCACTGTGGCATTCTGCTGTCCACGTGAAGAGTTGGTCCTTCTCAGTCAGTCGATGTAAAGGTTTGGCGATGTCGGCGAATCCTCTCATGAAAGCGACGGTAATAAGTGCAGAGTCCCAGGAAGCTTCGTAGTTGGGACTTGTCCTTCGGAACTGGCCACTCCCTCACAGCTGCGGTCTTCTCTGGGTCGGTGCGCACCCCTTCCTCCGAGACGATATGCCCAAGGTACTGAACCCGCTTCTGGAAGAGCTGACACTTCTTGGGGCTCAACTTCAGCTGGGCAGCCCGTAGCTTCAACAAGATCTCCTTCAGGTTGCTGTAGTGCTCCTCGAAGCTTCTCCCCAGAACGGTGACGTCGTCTAGGTAGACCAGGCAGGTCTTCCAGTGTAGTCCCCTCAGAATGGACTCCATTAGCCTTTCGAAGGTCGCAGGGGCGTTGCACAGACCGAATGGCATGACGGTGAACTGCCAGAGCCCGCTGCCCACAGAGAACGCCGTTTTCTCGCGGTCCTTAGGGTGGACCTCCACCTGCCAGTAGCCACTCTTCAAATCCAAGGTGGAGAACCATCTTGATCCTGATATGGTGTCCAGCGTGTCGTCGATCCGGGGTAGAGGGTAGCTGTCCTTCTTCGTGACGTCGTTCACCCGCCTGTAGTCCACGCAGAACCTGGTGGAACCGTCCTTCTTCTTCACAAGCACGACCGGGGAACTCCAAGGACTATGTGATGGCTCGATCACCCCTTGATCCTTCATCTCTTCTACCATCCGGTCGACTTTGGCTTGCTTGGCGAGCGGGACACGTCGGAATGGGGCCCTAATCGGTGTGCTGTCCCCAACGGCGATTCTATGCTGGACCAAGCTTGTCCTGCCGAAGTCTTTGCTCCCCACGGAGAAGACATCCTGGAATTCGTGTAGCAGGTCCCTAAGTTGGCGTGATTGTTCCTCGTCTAAATGGTCCTGGGATCCTTGGTACAGCTTCTGTAGTTCTTCTGGCAGGGCGCGTCTTCTTCGGTTGTCCGTCTGCAGGTGTCGGTCCGTCGTGTCTGTGATGCGGGCAATCCAGGTAACGGGCTCGCACATTCCTAGGTTGGTGTCCCGGCGAACCGTAATATCGTAGTCGTTCAGGTTGGACAGGCGGACGTACGGCCGAGACGTCGTGTTGATGAGAGTCTTGGCAACTAGCAATCCTTTTGTCTGGATGTCCTCATATTTTGGCTCGATGACAGCCGCCACTCCCTCAGCTGTTCCGTCGACAATTACGGCGGCGCTGACCTCCGTCCTGGCGGGAATGATGACGTCTTCTCTCAGCCTTACTCGTCGTGCGGTGACGGCCTCGTGTGCTGGTTGCAAAGCAAGTTCCTCACCTCCGAAGTGCAGAGTGTTGGTACTCAGGTCCAAGATGATGTTGTTCTGGTCCAGGAAGTCCAGTCCGATGATCACTTCATTTGATACGTCAGCCACAAGCACTGGATGCTTTATCGCCCGTCGACCAATGACGAACTCCAGTGATGCTTCGCCATGTACCGGTGCGGTCTCTCCGGTCGCGGTTATTAGCTGGAGGTTCCTTTGTGTGGGTTGCACTCTCCACTTTGGGATCACGGTGGGACAGACGATGGTCCTCGATGCTCCCGTGTCGATTAGCATGGGCCAGCTCTCTCCGTTGACGACTCCGTCGACCATCAGGCTGCTATTGTCCCTCCGTAACTTCGTCACACGAACCTGGACTGCCGGGACTTGACGACTGTCACAAGCCAACCTTTGCCCCCCAAGGCTGGCTAATACTCGTTTCCCTGGGTCGCGCGGCTTTCAGAAGACTAATTTCCCGTCGGATACCCTCGGCGGCGGCGATCACCCCAGTCCTTGCTCAAGTGGCCTTTCTTACCGCAGGTCCAGCAGGTCGGTAGTCCTCTTCTGGGCCGCCTCTCCGGTTGCCTTCCGGCTGTGTCGTTGCTGGTGGTGCCGCGACTATCGAAGAAACGGCTTAGCGCCTCCATTAATTCGTCGGCCAGGGGCTTGGTTCCGTTGGTTTTTACTGGTTCGTCGACGTCCACTTGACGCACCCGCGCGTGCATTCTGGATGCCTGTTTTGCCGTCTCGAACGCAAGTTCGTGGCTCAGCGCATCTGCCAGGGTCTTATTGCACGCGAGACGCAGCGCCTGTTGAGTGTCCGAGTCCCGTAGCCCGTCGGTGAAAGTCTGCATCGCTATCTGCTCCAGAAAGTCGGCCGGCGCTGTTGGGTAGGCGAGTCTTACGAGGCGTGCGATGTCCATCTCGAACTCCTGCAGGATTTCCGCGTTCTTCTGTACCCGGGTCCGGAGCTGCATCTGGTAGGCCTGCTGAAGATGGCTATCTCCATATCGGGACTCCATATGGGCGATCAATGAAGCGTAGTCCTGGGATCCAGTCGGGATGGCCTGAAGGGCGTTAAGGGCGTCACCTCTCAGCGCTACAATGAGAGCTGTAGCCTTTTCTGTGTTGTTCCAGTTATTTATGGAACAGGCCGCCTCGAACTGACGTAAGTAGGTGCTCCACGGGACCTTTCCGTCGAAGGTTGGGGCGTCACTCTGCTATGTCCCGTTCCTGATATTCCCGGTGTAACGGTGGGCGGGCGTTGGCGCAGCTCGGCAACTTCCTCTCGTACAGCGTTGAATTTCTCTTCCACCCCCGTCAGTGGGCGTTGGCGCAGCTCGGCAACTTCCTTTTGTAAGGCGTTGAATTTCTCCTCCACCCCCATCAGCGGGCGTTGGCACAGCTCGGCAACTTCCACTTGTAAGGCGTTGAATTTCTCCTCCACCCCCATCAGCGGTCGTTGGCACAGCTCGGCAACTTCCACTTGCAAGGCGTTGAATTTCTCCTCCATCCCCATCAGCGGGCGTTGGCGCAGCTCGGCAACTTCCACTTTTAAGGCGTCGAACTTCTTTTCCACTGCTGCGACTTCCTCACGTAGGCCCTGTTCTAATTTCCTTTGGCTCTCCTCTAATTTCGTCAGCAGACACTCTTCCAGATTTTTCTGGCCATCCAGAAATTTGGCGGTTATTTCCTCGGCTAACTTATTCTGGCCGTCCTTCAGGTCCTCTGCTAGCTTATTCTGACCTTCTTCTAATTTGGAAGTTAGGTCCTCGGCTAAACTTTTCTGGCTGTCTTCCATCTTCTTCAGGTCCTCCGCTAACTTATTTTGACCGTCTTCCATCTTCTTCTGGCCGTCTTCTAATTTGGCGGTTATGTCCTTGGTTAAATTCTTCTGGCCGTCTTCTAATTTGGCAGTTAGGTCCTTGGTTAAATTCTTCTGGCCGTCTTCTAATTTGGCAGTTAGGTCCTTGGTTAAATTCTTCTGGCCGTCCTCCATCTTGGTTTCCATGCCATTTAACTTTTCTAGCAATGCTGCCAATTGCTCTTCCATTTTAGATGTTTGTCTTGTAAGGGGCATGCGCTCACAGGAAAATTTAAAAAAAATGACCTGCTCGGGTTTTGAAACCAGGACCGTCAGGTGTTGTGCTTGTGCTTGAGTTCGTAATCCAGCTTCTGACACCAGTTGTTATGTGCCACCCCCCTAGTGGCACTTTTGTTAACTGGATTACGGTGGGTTGAAGCACAACACAGGTTGTTCCTTTAAATGAAATAATTAACTTTTTTGCGGCCAGGATATACACCACTCATCAGCAATTACAGACAATTACAACCTTAATCCAGTTTCCTCAAGTCTCTTCCTTGAGCGCTCTTGCCCCTTTCACTTGTCAACAAACCACAGAAGTTAAACCGTCTTAATGAGTCCGGTGGCCTTGGCAGAAACTACCTGCCCCTCTTCCTCATGTACACCAACTAAAGTTACTTACGGTAATCCGCTACCCGCTGTTTCGCTGTCCACAAGCTGGGGAAACAATGTCACTGGATTTCGTAACTCGCACGGCACTTCGTCACCACACTTCTGTCGCACTCGCTCAAAAACACACACCCACAGAAAACTCGGTCCCCTTACTGTTGAAGCCGCTTATATAGCAGGCTGGTGACTCAATGAATTCTAGAATCGTCCAGGACACACGGCTTCTCGATATTTCCTTCGCTGGCGGGGTCACGAACATTCTGGACCATCCCTTTGTCCTAGTAGCCCTGTTGCATAAGGCGCACGCAATACTCGAGGCAAGGCACAGCCTAGCCTTGGGGCAGTTGTGACTCACGCGGCGAGCGATGACACAAACTCACAGCCGTAACAATACTACAAAATAATAATAATATCGTATGGCCTTGGGTGCTGGGTGCAATCTTTGTTATTTGCCACCCAGAGGGCAGCTTGCATGTCGAATTTAGTTGTTCCTTGGAATGCTATGAAAGTCAAGGAGGTTAGATATCTAAGCTCCTTGACACTTTCTGGTAGAGAAAGGAGGAACTTTTGTGTTGGCGGAAAATCCCGAGATTACTTTTGCCATTATGAACACGGCCTACTGAATTCAAATGGGTTTATTAACATGCTAACAATGTATGTCATGCATGCCGTGACTTTTGTTGCCTTACAAAAATCACTTACCACTGCCCGGAGCGAACATGCTATCTTGGGGTTAGAAGTCCGACACGATAACCACTCACCCACCGTGGCAAGCTAATACTACAAAATAGTATTAACAGATGTCACCAGTAATTTTATTTTGTTTACATGCCAAAAGCTACCTGCTTTGCTTGAATACATGGTGAAAGGAAAAGTTTCTTTTAAATTAACATTATGCTCATTACAATAATTATGCAAAACTCATTTGTATTTTATTGAAATATGTATGTATAACTGCAAATTACATATAAATAAGATTTAATTAACTGGTTTTAAAATAATATTTTGCTAGAACCTACAGAAATGTATGTATAAATAAGAATTACACAGAACAGAATTATGCGTAAAAGACGTTCAACTGTACTACTACAGTCACTACAATACAACTGGTTATTAGACATTTTTTTCTAAAGCGTATGACTTTTAGTACCGGGAGTGTCCGAGGACATGTTCGGCTCACCAGAGTTTGTAGCTGCTTCTATGCGGGCACCCATAGGGAGAGCTACAAGTCAGGGGAGGAAAATTTGATTGTAAGGATGAGGAATTGGAAGGAAGCGGCTGTGGCATATAGTTAGGGACCAACCTCGGCATTTGCCTAGAAGGAAGATGGAAAGCCACAGAAGACCATCTTCAAGGTTGCCGGCGCGGGGATTCGAACCTCCTCGTCTCCCGGATGTGAGCGACTGCCTGCAGCCACGCCGTGACGACCACGGCTAACTCACTGGTATCGGACAAATAACTTACACATACAAATGTATGGAGCTGACGACTAAGGCTATATCAAACCCCTAATTGAAGCAACAACATTGAAACAACACCTTTCCTAGGGCTTGACACTGGAATGTAAATTCACTGTACCAACACTTTACATTTGTTGGAGAATACCGACATTTATTATGTTGACTATTTTCTTTATTTTTATTTAGAACTAGCACAAGAACCCGTTCTTAAAACGGTGTTTGGTACTTACTGGCCCAAAACTATCAAATAATCATGTAGTTATGTTATTACCTGTTTATGAATTAATTTAATAAATTAACTACTGTTACCAAGATAATTTTTATTGAGATAACTCAATGGTGCTAATTTGATAGCATTTTGTGACATTGAAGCAAAGGAGAGTGAAACAAGTTAAGATTCGAACTGCTATGATCTTCCAAATTAAATAACTAAGAATTTCATTACTTTAAATCAAGGAGGCAAAGCACACTTCAAGAAAAACAATAACATCAACTACAACACAACCAACAATCCGAAATAACGGTTAAATAAACCGTTTTGATATACCATGATGGAACGACTATAATTTTCTCCTAACATAGTTATGCATTTGGGATCAAATTAATTATTTAATACTAATAATTACTCGAGTAATTAGAAGGGACATGACATTTTTATGTGCCATTAAAATGTTCACTCTTGCTCTGCAAAATGGGAGATGTATTTGCCAGGTAGAGAGATATTGTTGAGAGAACTTTGGAAATAGGTGTGACGAAGTTATTATGAAATGGTAAGAAATGTCACACCTATTTCCAAAGCTCTCTCTCTACAATATCTCTCTACCTGGCAAATACACATCAACCATCATTCATAACCTAACTTATTCAGCATATATTTTTCTTATACACATCTCTTCAATTCTACGCTGTGTTTTTTTTCAAGACTTTTTTATGTTTTATTAACAAAATTTTTGTAACAGATCTGGATTTTGAAATTTTACTCTGAGTTTTTTACAAAAGTATTTATAGTATCCTCTATTATGATTTTTTAAAATTAAGTTGTATGGTACTACAGTTACTTGTCCTATACCACGCTGAAGAAGGTCACAATGTGACCGAAACCGGTACAGTTTCAATGTACTAGATATTGACTTAAGGTAATAAATAGTTTTTTTTTTAATCGTTTCGGTCGTCTATGGACCACGTTATTTCAACTGCCTTTTCCCTCGTTCTTTCACATTGGCCCAGTATTCGCGCATTCTTCTTCGGTGAGCTTCCCTTCGTTCTTCGGTCCACTTCTTGCCAGTTTTCAATATAGGTTTTGCTGAAAACTCCGTATCTCCCCAAGTTTCTTCTTCAAAGAGTCACGTTCCAAGATGTCCTCATGTGATATCCCCAGTTCTTGTAGGTCTTTTTCCACCTCTGTAAACCAGATCCCTTTGGTTTTCTTTCCCACAAAGTAGGCACAGATTCGATTGGACAATCTTCCGGAGTTCATTCGTGTTAAATGGCCATAAAAGGAGAGTCTTCTTTTGCGAATGGTGTCCGTTATTTTCTCCACATGTAGATAGAGTTCATCGTTGTGTCGTCTTCTATACTCTCCTCGTTCCTTGACCAGGCCCAAGATCTTTCACAGAATCTTCCTCTCTTTGGCTTCGAGTTGTTCTGCCAGGCCTTTCGTATTCATCGCCAGGCATTCTGATGCATATAACTCCTCCGGGCGAATAACGGTAACGTAGTGCCTCAGTTTGGCCTTGAAGGACATTGATCGTGATTTGTAAATGTCTTTGGTTAAATGGTAAGCCATTTCCATTTTGTTAATCCGTGCCTCGAAGGCTTCCTTTTCACGAATGTTGGGCTCAATCCATTCACCCAGGTATTTGAATTTCTCTACCTGTTTTATTTGTCCTCCATTCACCGTAAGTTCTCTGGGTTCCGACTTGATGTTCGTTATAAACTGCGTTTTCTCAAACGAAATCTGAAGACCTGCCTTTGCTGCTTGAACCTGTAATTGATTGATTTGTTGTGTGGCTGTGTCAAGAGAATTAGAGAAAATTGCAACATCATCTGCGAAAGCTAAACAGTCGATTGTCAGGTTTTTGTTCTTACAACCTAGTCTGACCCCATTCTCTATACCATCCTTACACAATTCTTTACGCCATTCTCGAATAACTTTCTCAAGAACACAGTTGAATAAAAGAGGCGAGAGCCCATCTCCCTGTCTCACCCCTGTCCGTATTGCGAAGGATTCAGAAATCTCTCCCCTGAATTTCACTTTGGAAGCTGTATCCAATAGGGATTGGTGAATGATTGCTCTTGTCTTATTATCTAAACCAAATTCTCTTAAAACCTGGATCAGGGTACTTCGATCCAGCGAGTCGTAAGCCTTCTTGAAATCAACAAAAGTCACAACAAATGTCTTACTTCTCAGATTCATGTACGATAGAATTGATTTTAGATTCATGATTTGCTCAACACAAGAGCGCCCCTTTCGAAATCCACCTTGGTATTCGCCCAGGTGTTGATCGAGCTGTGCTTCCGCTCTCGTTTGAAGCGCTATCGCGAGAATCTTGTATGTTATCGAGAGGAGTGATATGCCACGATAGTTGTTTACGTCCGCTTTATCACCTTTCTTGTGCAGGGGATGAATTAGGGCCGATGTCCAATCACTGGGCAGTTTCTCTGTTTCCCAAATCTCCCGGATGATATCCGTTAGCTTGTCGACTGGTTTTTCACCTGCGTATTTCCAGAGTTCGGCAACTATTGAATCCTCACCTGGTGAGTTTATTATAAATACTATAGCTATTTACATTTTGGAATCGTACAATTAAAATTCAACGAACAATCTATTTTTTAGCACAGTCTTAAGGTTGGTTCCTTAATTTAGGGGCTGCGACAATGAGGTCATGTAGCTCCATGTACTTTGGGGTGTGTAGAATTTGTCTGATAACCGGTGTTACCGTAATTGTGATGGCTGTATTAGTGTATGTTATCTGTGATTCAGGTAGAAGGACTGCAGATGATCAATTTTTCAAGTAGTTCCTACTTTTGTTAACAAATGCTACCATCCACAACACCTAGCTGCGAACTTTGCTACTAGATGCCATCGCAGCCAGCACCTGGCTAATATAGCCTCCACAAGTGTAGTTAGCCGAAGGTTCTTTTTCATGCCATAAATCTATGACATGGGACTTCCCCTCCGAAGGAAGGCATACTGAGGAATTTTTAACGCTCTTAAAAAATCCTACGACTTGGCAGGGTTTGAACCTGTGATCTTGAGCATAGAAGCTCAGCATGCTACCAACTACGCCACCAAAGCCGCCAAATCTACAGTGTAATTGATGGATATATGACAAAATCATATTGTAGGGACTTACAACTTGGATTGGTTTGCCAAGTTTGGAGGCTGTAAGTGTCCATTGAATGTGGAAAATAACTGTAATACATGTGGAAAATAAAGCTCAAATCTACAAATCAGGCTCTGTCTAAAGTTTAACAGACTGAGATACGAATAAAAGTCATAGGACCAAACTTGTAGATCTTGCCAAATTCAACCCTGTTGGTGCAATCCGTTTGGTTCTAGGGCCTTAAAATGTGGCTTACAAGTATTGTTTCTCGCACTGAGGGGTGCAAAATTCACTGAGTTTCGGTCCTTCTATGACAATTTTGATATTTAGCTTACTTTAGCCTATTTTAGCGCCTGTCAAGGGCCAAAACCAGAAAAGTAATATATATTGTGGAATAGCAATAGCTCCATGCATTTTCCTGGTGTGTTACAGAATAACAATCTGACAGACACCACTAGGTTTTTATAGGGTATATTAGTATAGATTTAAAACTGCACCCGGCTGGAGCGAAGAAACGATGATGATGATATTAGTATAGATTTAAATTTCTTTTTTACACAGTGCATTATAGTGCAATAATGAAATAAAAGTAACATCCTTGTTTCTCTGCATCTGTTAGGCATCATTCACCACCCCTTTTACTTCATTGGGATTGTCAGCAGAAGGATGTTCGACGTACACCTTTCCTCGTATTATGGGCTCAAGCATGGTAAGTGATTCATTTGTCATTCATTAAATCATTTAATTATTCAATCCAAATTCATTCATTCATTTCTTTCTTTGTTAGGCTATAAGAGTCCAGGATATACAATTCAAGACAACACATTTGATGTTTACAGTCCCTCATAACGAAACAAATTGTTCCTCTTAGTATCCTTTCGATATTTTTCAAGAGATAATCTTGATGAGGGTTCCATGCTTTTGCAGCATACTCCAGCTGTGGTTTAACCATAAAGTTATATTGAAATTTAATGTTTTCAGTCGGTCAACAAGATTGTACCCAAATTAATGGGTGCCTCCCTAATTTTGAAAAAAAAATTACATGTGATTAATAAATACACATGGATGACCAGTTTCGATCGTCAAGCGATCATCATCAGATCCTTTACACTCAGCGTAATGCATGTGAGATTTTCGAAGTGAAATGTCACATCCTGTTGTTCAGATTCAATGTAAAAAGAAACTAAAGCACAACACAAATTTAGCAAAATAGAGCAGATTACATGGATTCCATTCAAGGCTCTTATCTGTCTTGAAAGCAACTTGAATTTTACCAACTAAGCCTAACACAGAGGGCAATTTTCTGTTGGGGTTCCCCTACTAACTTGCAAGGCAGTAGGTCCAGTAAGGCAGGTTACTGCGGTCGGTTATGCTACAAATACACGGTACTGCCGTAAGTTCCGTCAGTAAAATAGAAACGCACTATAGTAATTGTGAATGAAGAAGCATGGCAACGCTGTATGTAGTCGTCCACAAGTTCATCTTCACGACTCCGCCAGTAACAAGCAGCAGTGAGAGATGGAGTGGGGAGTGTATGAGAATCGTATCACTATATTGGCGCTATTTCGTTGCGGAAAGCGGGCTAAGGTATTTGATTCAGCACTGAAACCTCTCGGTATCAATGAACGATTTGTGTTTCGCGGTTTAAACTGTCGATTGCGTCAGATCGGGCCATCCTAGATGTGTATGCAAACAAGAAGTTGTGAATGCTATTCGTGTAAGGAGAAAGTTCCATGTGTGTAGCACGGATATCACCCTGCTTCTGTTGTGCGGATATCACCCTGCTTCTGTCGTGGTATGGTGGGTAGTTTCCTGGCATGGAGCATTGGAGGTGAATTTTTGCGAAGGGGCAATGTTGGAAAAGGTGATACCACGTATCAATTCATATAACGTTCCTGCACACAAAGCAAAAACCATGCAGCAGTGGTTGGCAACCATTGTCCCTCGGTTCATCACTGCTGACTGGCCTAGTAAAAGTCCGGACCCATTGAATTATTCTCTTTGGCAGAAGCTTGAGGTGAAAGCATGTCAAAAACAGCACCGCAATATCATCATCATCATCATCATTTCCCCTTATCCAGCTCCTGCCGGGTCGGGGTATTTATGGCACTTCTCCACCTTCCTCTTTCCTTCCACCATTCTTCTTCCACGATCTTGTCCCAGTCCAGATTTCTTTTTCTTACGCTGTTCTTCACTGAATCAATCCACCTTGTTCTAGGTCTTCCTCTTGCTCTCTTACCCTTGCACTTCGCCTCCAGCATCTGTCTTGGTATTCTATTTTCCTCCATCCTCTTTACATGTCCAAACCACCTTAGTTTATTCTTCTCAATTCTCTCATTTAGTTTTCCCATCCCATCTTCCTTCCTAACATCTTCATTCCTCACTCTGTCTTTCCTTGTCTTTCCTATCATACTTCTTCGGAATTTCATTTCACTGGCTTGGATTCTACTCTCTTGCCTGCTTGTCAGGGTCCAAGTCTCAGCTGCATAAGTTAATATGGGAACATAGTACACTTTATACATTACCTCCTTGCTTTTCCTTGGTACTTCCTTATCCCAAACAAGTTTTCTTACACTTTGATAGAATGCATTGCTCTGCTGTACCCTCCGGCCAATCTCCATGTCCAACCTACCAGTTTGCATCAATTCACTTCCTAGGTATTTGAACGTGTCCACAATTTCCAAACTCTGACTTCCAATTTTCACAGTGCCCTTTCCTTGTCTTTCCCCTCTTGTCATCACCATGGTCTTGCTTTTCTTTATACTGATTTTCAGGCCGTACTTCTGAATATTTTCGTTCAGTGCATCTAGTTGTTTTTGCACTTCTTCGGTGTTCCTTCCCCAGACCACAATATCATCTGCAAATAACAGTAACTTCATTTCTTTATGTCCATATGCTTCCTTTGTTTCCTTTACAATTTCATCCATCACCATTATGAACAAGAGAGGTGACAGCACACTCCCGTGTCTTAGTCCAGTCTTTTTCCTAAACCAATCTGTCTTTCCAACTGGGGTCAGTACCCTGCTAACACATTTGTTGTACATTGCTTGCACCATTTCCAACATTTCTCTTCCCAGTCTCTTCTTAACCATGGTTTCCCATACCTTCTCTCTGGGGACACTATCATATGCCTTTTCTAGATCTATGAAAGTCATGATAAAATCTTATTAAGAACAAAGTTCCAAATGGTTCCGCCTCGTCAATACTGTTTATTAAAATGTCGTGATACAATCACCTGTCTTTTAACACATGGTACATGTTTCGACGTCTAACACTTATTGACGTTTTCATCAGCCTAAATATTTGGGTTGCACTTAAAACATTCCCTTCATATACTGGGTGTAGTTAAAAATTGTACATAAAAACACACATAGATCACTGTAACACATTAAAAAGTTGTTAAAACATTTTCTTATGTTAAAAGCTCAATAAAATCCTCAGCCGGGCTTGGCAGTCTTTCTTGGTTTATTTCTAATGTTAGCTTCAAAAGCCCAAGCAAGGGGTGACCATTCCCAAGATGTAATGCCGCAATGAGCTAACAGAGCCGTGCTGAGTCGGACGGAGACTGTCAGTCAATACGGAAAAAATGTGCGACTCTCAGAGTCAAAAAATATGATAAAATCTTCTCCATATTCCCAGTTCTTTTCCATCACCTGCCTCAAGCTAAAGATTGGGTCCACTGTGGATCTTCCACTCCTGAAGCCATACTGTTCCTCTTGCAACTCTCCTTCCACCTTTCTTCTCATTCTTCTTTCTAATATCCTTTCCAGTATTTTTACTATCTGTGATATGAGGGTGATCCCTCTATAGTTATCACACACCTTCTTGTCCCCCTTCTTAAACACTGGTATTATTAGCCCTTTCTCCCAGTCTTCTGGTACACATTTCCGTTTCCACACACCCTTTAGCTGTCGATACAACCATTGCATACCAACAGGTCCAGCAGCCTTTATCATTTTTACACTGATTTCATCCACCCCTGTTGCTTTTCCCATCTTCATTTTCTGTACTGCTAATTCCACCTCCAGCATTGTTATATCATCTTCTGTTATAGAGTCGTCAGGTTGTGTCACTTCCATCTCACCAGTACAATTGCTCACATTCAATAGCTTATCGAAATACTCCTTCCATCGTCCCTTTATCTCTTCTGGGTGTGTTAACAACTCTCCATCTTCCTTTTTCACTAGCTTTGTAGTAACTCTTTCTTTCCTCTTACTTCTTAGAAGCCCATACAGCATCCTTTTACTGCCACTTACATCTGTTTCCATTCTTCGTGTAAATTCTTCCCAACTTTTCTTCTTTTCTTCTCCTACCACTTTCTTACACCTCCGTTTGCTGTCATGATACTTCCTTTTGCTTTCTTCTGTTTGATCTCGGTTCCATTATTTCCATGCAGACTTCTTTTCTTTCACTGCTTTCCTCACTTCCTCATTCCACCACGGTGTCTCCTTCTCTTTCACTCTTGTTGACGTCCTACCACAAGCACTCTCTGCTGCACCAACAAATGCCTTTTTAAAATGGGACCATTCCTCTTCTATGTTTTCCACTTCAGTAACTGGGATTTGTTGCTTCAATCTCTCCTGAAAATCTTCCTGTACAGTTTTGTCTTTCAATTTCCATACTTTTATTTTACTTTCTCTGATCTCCTTTAGGTTTTCCAATTTTTCCCATCTAAATTTTGCCACCACAGCTCTATGGTCCCCATCAAATGCTTCTCCTGGTAAAGCTGTCACATCTATCAGCTTTCTGCGATTAGTCCTTTCCACCAGAAAGTAGTCAATTACTGATTTTGTTCTTCTATCGTCCCAACCATATCTCGTAATTTTCCTGCTGTTTTTCTTCCAAAACCATGAATTACCCACTATTAGTCCATTTCTTTCACAAATGTTTACAAGTTCCTCTCCTTCCCGGTTCTTTTTCCCATATCCATATGGTCCAATGACTTCTTCCTTTCCTTGTCTCTCGTTTCCGACTTGTGCATTCATATCTCCCATGATCACCACTTCTACATCTGAAATTACTCTTTCTACATCCTCCAGGAATACTTCAATATCTTCTTCTCTGTTTCCAGTCTGTGGTGCATACACTTGTATGAAGTCCATCACGTCATTTTTCATCTTCATTCTAATTTTCATTATTCTGTCACTCACACACTCGACCACTTCAACATACTCATCCAGTTGTTTCGAGGTTATCAGTCCCATGCCATTTTTTGCCTCTTGGCCACCACTCCAGTATAATGTATATCCTTTCCTCAATTTCTTCCTTCCTTCACTTAACTCAGCCCCATCAATCCAACATTCTCCCTCTCCATGAAGTCTACCACCTCCTCCACCTTGCCTGTCAGGGTCATGACATTCATGATTCCCACTTTCATTTCGGTTACTGGTCGCCCATTTCTCACAGTTCCCCCAGTACCAAAAGAACTGCGCGTCGCCTGCAGGGTATGCCCTAACCTTCTCCGAATCATTTGAAGTGCCATTTCCATTTTAGGCTATTATTACGATGGGGTCGCCACTCCCAAAGGCATTTTATGAAGCTACTGCCAGCTATTATACAGGCCGCCCCTAACATGGGAAACAGACGCCCTTGCAGCCGCCCCTAACCTGGGAAACAGACACTGCCGATTGATGCTGTACTCATACTATTCCCTGAGTACTGGGTTGCGTCTTCCTCAATCTCCACCGTTCTGAAGTCCATCTTCTCCGCTGCAGATTCCGTTGAGGTCTTCGCACGTAACCCTGTGCACGGGGCCTATGTTATACCCCATAGGACTGGGTCCTCACCAGAACTTAGCCGGTACTGTAGTTCCATGGTATATTACAGTACCGTTGCCCACCCCCGCGACGTGGACGCGCCTGGCGAGAATTATCCATGTAGCCAATTATAATTGCCTATTTTTTAAATTATTATTATTGTTATTTTTTTAATTTTTTTTAGCGCAATATATAGATGTTAAAAAAAATCAATCACGTCAGCTGTGAAAAGAATTCCTCTGGACATGATTCCTGCAGCTTCGGTGCTGCGTTGCCGAATATGGTGATAATTTTGAATAAGAGTATGTTCATTCTGTTGTATTTTCTGTGTTCTTTCAGAATATATAAATAATGGGTTTGGGTAATTTTATTTAGTAGTTGTATGCATTTAAAGTACTGATAAAGCTTATTGCAGTAGCATAATCAAATTATTATAAATACTTTAGAGATCATAAGAGTTTCATGGCGAAGCACATATACGAGGCACGTCCAGAAAGTAAGTTCCGTTTGGTAATAAAATTAAATTGTGTACAGATACAGAAAAATTATTTATTGCACAACATTCTACACCTCTTAAACTACTTTTCCACATAACTGCCGAACTCTTGCAGGCATTTGTCATAGCGTGGCACAAGTTTTTGGATACCTTCTTCATAGAAGTTTGCCGCCTGTGTCTTCAACCAGTTGGAAACATCTTCTTTCAGCTCGTCGTCATTGTTGAAGTGTTGACCGCCAAGGAAAGACTTGAGATGTGTGAACAGATGAAAGTCGCTAGGAGCGAGGTCAGGGCTGTACGGAGGGTAGTCAAACACATCCCAGCCAAATCCCTGTAGGAGGTTTTTTGTCACATTTGAAGTGTGTGGTCGTGCGTTGTCGTGAAGAAAAACAACACCTCTCGACAGCAACCCTCGGCGCTTATTCTGTATTGCGCGGCGCAATTTCCTAAGTGTCTCGCAGTAAGCATCTGCGTTGATTGTTTGACCACGCGGTAAGAAATCAATGAGTAAGATGCCTTTCCAGTCCCAGAACACTGTGCACATCATTTTCCGAGGTGTCAAGATTTGTTTCGGCTTAACCTTTGCTGGGGATGAAGTGTGCCTCCATTCCATTGATTGCCGCTTACTTTCAGGGGTGTCGTAAGAAACCCAAGTTTCAATTCCTGTGACTATCTGTGTCAGAAATTCTTCGCCGCCTTCATTGTAACGGGTCAAAAACTGAAGTGCACTACCCATCCGTTTTGTTTTGTGTTGCTCCGTAAGAATCTTTGGTACCCAACGTCGGAAAAGTTTACGAAAGTTCAGTTTTTCGGTAAAAATTTCATGAATTAGTGATCGTGAGATTTGGGGAAATTCCATAGTAAGAGCACTAATTGTAAACCTGTGGTTTACTCGGATCTTGTCATCAATCGCGTGAACCAGTTCTTCTGTAACCAAAGATGGACGCCCACTTCGTTCTTCATCGTGCACTTCGTGAATGGTCGGACCCATCTTCTCACCATTGAATCACTCATTGCATTTTGTCCATACACTTCGCAAATTTGCTGATAAATTTCAGTTGGCTTCACTTTCCTAGCATTCAGAAAACGAATCACAGATCTGATTTCACAAGCGGCGGGATTTTCAATCAACACCGACATTGTACGAGTAAACATGCACAACAACGCGTACGTGGCTGACAGCGGTCTCCAAATGCCGCACGTTTCTTCTCCTTGATACAGAGCGTCTACCGCGCATATGCGGAACCGCGCATATGTGGAACTGCGCTGCAGAGGAATGTACAACTAGTTGAAGACACAGGCGGCACATGTCTATGAAGATGGTATACAAAAACTCGTGCCACGCTACGACAAATGCCTGCAACATTTCGGCAGTTATTTGGAAAAGTAGTTTAAGGGTTGTAGAATTTTGTGCAATAAATAATTTTTCTGTATCTGTACACAATTTAATGTTATTACCAAAAGGAACTTACTTTCTGGACGTACTTCGTATAAGGTGACACATCTGGCATATTATTATTATATTGTTTTTAAACTATGAGGAGTTTACATATTGCAGTTTATATTACATATTCCTAATGTAATTATCATGATACTTGACAGGGCTGGCTGTGTGACTTGGTTGCTTGCTTTCTGTCCCCATGTTAGTGGAATTGAATTCTGGTATAGTCAGTGGCACATAAGGATGTTTAAATGTGAGACCCATGTTGCATGGGCACCCGCAGGGAGGGGCAAGGTGGGGGCCATGCCCCCCCCCTGGATTTCCGAGAATGTTGATATTTGATTGGTCATTGTCACCAGTTTATTTCATAAATTGAAGTTTCTGATAATCAACTGACAAATGTTTCAATAGAAAACTTCATTACCAGTGCATGAGGCAGGAACCTCACTTTCACAGTTTCAGTTAGCCTACATGGTAAGTGATATTTGATTTTCAAACCTTTTCAGGGGTTCAACGGGACAATACCTCATGAAATTGCTGTTCATTATGACTAATATACTGGAAATATGTGCTCAATTACGTAATTATATGTGTTTCTTTGTTGTTGAATTTGAACTACGGCGGCCATATTGCTAACTCCAGCTGGACGAGACATGACGAGATATGACGAGACATTGATGTCACAGCAGTGTGCCCAACATGTAAAAAAATGTAATTGGTATTCTGCCCGAAGGCAGGTCCGAGCCTCTGAAGAGGCTACCCCCAGCCGGAGTTTACTTGCGGTAGGGCAGCCAGGGCCTTTCCGTTTCTCCTTATGTGCCTAGAACCGGCATACCATCCAAGTTCCGACTGCGCCCAATGTTGCTTAACTGCGGAGTTCTCATGGGATCTGGTGTTTCAACACGGCTAGGCCGTTGGCCGCCCAACATGTAAGATATAAAATACACTACCACTAGGAGAATCTGGACACGTTAGGCTGTAACCATTGTCAAAACCAATAATCTGGAGGTGTTACGCGGGAAGCTAGCGGTGCACGGTTGACTAAAAAACATTGATCTGGGCGCATTAGGCTGTAACCATTGTTAAAACCATTGATCTGGGCGCGTTAGGCTGTAACAATTGTGAAAAACTATTGAATTGGACAAAACAAAGGTTAGAATGGTTGGGTGTAGGTGCGGCCTTTGGCCGTGTGAAGCTAGCGGGGCACAGTTGACAAAATCATTGATCTGGGCACGTTAGACTGTAACCATTGTCAAAAACCATTGGATTGGACAAAACTAAGGTTAGAATGGTCGGGTGTAGGTGCAGCCTTTGGCCGCGGGAAGCTAGCGGGTTACTGTTCACAAACAATCATTGATCTGGGAACGTCAGGCTGTAACCATTGTCAAAAACCATTGGATTGAACAAAACAAAGGTTAGAATGGTCGGGTGTAGAGCTAGCAGGGCACTATTGACCCAAAAACAATTGAATTGGACGTGTTAGGCTGTAATCATAATCAAAGTTATTGGTCTAGGCAAATGTACCTTATACCAAAACACATTTAGTTCCGTATGCCTGGGGTTGGCAATACCTTTATTTATTTAATAAACGACCGTACAATGTACATAGATTATTCAATTTCCTTGTTCCACCGAGCAAATTACTCTGTGGTACAGTATTCTGTAAGGGATACTTGTCTTTTCCCACACACCTTTATGTGGTAACGATCACAATGCATGTTGCATAGTTCACAAACACACTGTTATCCTGGGTCATGGTGCTTCTTGTTGCTGCACCATATGAAGTGAAATCCATGTACAGCGAACCTTGTCATCGTGTGTCGAAGGTCGTAGTCGGCCTGTTTCCATTCTGTCGTGACCATTGTGTCGGTGGAATAGAATTTTGCAACGCCGAAAATGGGTGACACAGCTGGAATTTTTACTATATAAGTCGTGTTATAATTTGGGATGGCGGGCTGGTTATAGACAGCCGAGGAGAGAACTACATCATTCCCAGATCAATTTTGAATCATTGGAGAAGGTATTTATTTCAATTACAGAAGTTATTTTTTAGCCTATTTTCATTTGTGTGTGATGGTGTGTGTCCCCCCCCCCCTAATAACTTCTAAACGGCTCGAGCGATTTCAATGAAACTCGGTAAGTTCATAGCACTAGTCCGGCCGACCCCGACCGTGCGCTTCAAATTTTGTTACGTCTCACCAATCCAATTTGGCAGCTGTACGAAATATTTCACCAGCATTCAATATCTCCGAAACTATTACCGATATCACCCTGGAATATTTTACGGTGATAAAGGGAACTACTAGAAGGTTACCTATGTGACTTTTGAAAAAACCTAGTAACTACCAAAAAACCAACATGGCTGACAAGCAAAGTTGTGACTTTTAAATAGACGTTTCTCGCGATGTAACCAAGCAAACGCAATACAACTAGGTTCAGTATATGATTATACACTTTGTAATGCACCGACATCTAACTTTGCAATTATTTACATACCGTCAAGATGGCGGCTGTGCAAAATATTTCACTGGCATTCTATATCTCTGAAACTGTTAGCGGTATCACCCTGAAATTTTTTAGGGAGAAAAAGGGCTCTACTGGAAGTTCAACTATGAGACTTTCAAAAACCGGTTAACTAAAAAACGAATATGGCGACCAAGCGAAGTTGAAAATTTTAAATAGACCTTTCTCGCGATTTAATGATCCAAACGCAATGAATCTTGGTACAGGAAATGTTTATACACTTTGTAATGCACTGGTATCTAATTTAGTTCAATTGTTTCCATAACCACAAATGGCAGCAGTGCGAAATTTTAAAATCTCGTTTTTATATCTTGTGTCCTAATCATGTGATTGAAGTTTGATTACTACACGTACACAATAATCTTCATGTAACAGTACATAACTCTAAGACCTACATATATAAAATTCCAAAATGGCGACCATCTGCAATATTTAGTCGGTTATCAATATCTACGAATCTATTACAGCAATCAAACTGAAATTTTGTATGTTGATAGAGGCAATTAACATAAGTAGGGTATATGAAAATAGACTTCAGTTCTTCTCAGAACTACTTGTTTCCCCCTGGGTTCATGTCTCGTGCACTGTTACCAAAACGTTTTTAATGTTGCTGACGTAATATGTATTTCTATTCAAAAATATATGGTTCTAATGATGTCATGCACTAGACCACCAATGAAAACATAGCTCCATTTTTCAATATGGTTATGCCTGGTGTTAAATAGGCCTACCGTATGTTTACCCTACGCTGTCAAAAGTGGTTAGGCTGGCTACTACTTTGGCCACCTCACTTTGGCAGTGACGATATGAAAGCACGTTCTGGAGATGTTTTTATACATTGCAACCCCGATAGCGGATTTCAGCCCCCGAAACGAGGTTTTCTTTGCTGACTAGTAAAACACTGTCCCCTTAAGGTCATGCTTACAATATTGGGTCATTTACTGTATTCAGGCCCGTAATTACGGGGTAACAAACAGGGCAGCTGCCCAAGGTGGCAGGTTTTAGGGGCGGAAAGAATTCTGGAAAACTGTACAAAACCGCTTGGGCATTAAATGTCAAGTTATTAAAGTTTAACCCGCCCTCCACACACATGAGAATTATTCATTGTCGCACATTTGCAATGTTCATCATATAAGGACACACAAAACGGGATTGTGTTAGCCATCTTGGTGTTCTTACTTTTGAATCTGACTTGAAGGTGAAATTGGACTAATGAAATTCTAATCTTGTTTGCAAATGACAGGCAGGAAGGAAGGACCTTGTTATTTAAATAATTGGTGTTTTTGCCATTGGTTGTGTATAGTATCTGCTAAAATTTACATGTAGGCCTACATTCTTTGTATTAAGTTTTTTTCTATTTGTAATTTAAGTAAACACTTACGGTATTTATAGTGTTTGCCACTCATAGTTAAATACACGCTCGGTGAAAAAAACGGCCCCATATGTTAAGGAAACTTCAATAAATGTACATGAAGTCGGGGATATCAAAGGTTGTTTATTTGTATTTATTTTGTTTTTGCCCAGGGGCTTCAGGAGCCCTAAATACGGGCCTGACTGTGTTGTACACTCGTGTAATTTTGCGCCTTTCTGCGATCGCTATTTGTGCTGCGAAATGCCGCATATTTTTATTCAAGGTGTGCCATAGTACTGTGGTCCATGTCTTGAGAACAGAGCAATTATTGCTACAAATTAACAACAATCTACCATTGTTGTAGATACTTAACCTATAGTGTTAATTATTCTACGATCGAAGCAATTTATAGGCTAATAGTTAAATTGTTCTGGGGTGTTTTAGTGCCGTTATCAAAACGACTGAGCTTCGCACTCTCAGTCGAATGTAGACTGTAGATCAGTTAAGACAAAATGGTGAATTCAATACTGATAGACTTCGTAATGTTGCTGGCTATATTAATTATTCCAATGGAATGTTCTTGCAAGGCAATTTTCGATGCGCAATACCGGTATATAGCCTACTTATATGAGCGGAGAAGCTAATTTAATCCGAATTTAATTGGGCTTATAGTCGTATCGACCGACTGAAAGTTACAATTCAATATAGATCAATTAGGTGATAAAGCCTAAGTTCAAGGGAGGATTGATAATGATGTGCTTCTGAAAGAAGAAAATTACAGAACAGACACTGGCAGGCTCTTAACTTAAGGGACATTTATGTGACATCCTTAAGTACAAATGTATAATAGTTAATGATCCTGCGATGTTTGTCGTTATCAAAGCGACTAAGTAAGAAGTGGGCTAACGTACATATTTAGTGAGTTTTATATATTTTACTTAACGGTCAGCAATAATCAAATGAAATATTTTGTTTCTAAAATGAAAATTTGCTAAAACTGTGGGCGTCTCAAGTATGAGTAGCGTACAATACGAATTTATCACTTAACACAAAATTCATTATGCTAAGAAGTACAATGCGAAGTATTCCTGATAGTGATAGCTTGTGAAGAAGAGGAATTACGTGATGGATCCACTGTAACGGTCAGTACAAACTAGATACTGGAAACATTGGTACATTTACTGACATGCTAATCCCCTATTGATGTCACTAAAAGAGCAGTTAAAAGGGATGTTTAATCCATATCATATAAGAACTTGATAATTGATACTTTTTGTTGTTGGGCTTTTATATCCCTTTTTGTGGCATATAAATAATATGTTGGTTTAATATATGTGTCGAAATATATTACGCTAACTTACTGTTTTCTTTCTCAGGCTGGTGAAATGCTTTATTTCAATCGCCAGTTGAGTGCAGTTGAAGCCAAGCAGTGTGGATTAATATCAAGTGTTATCCCGCATGAAAGTTTTGCTCAGGAGATATGGCCCAGGCTTGAGGAACAGGCTCAGCTTCCAGCTAAAGTGAGTTGTTATACAAATTGCATGATTACATTTCATTATTGTGTAACAGTGTTATATCACCCAATAACAATGCAGCTGAGGACATCCACTATGTGCATTGGAAGGCCAAGCCAATTTGTGTCTCCATGCTAGCATCGAACGAGGTTGGATTATAGGAGCTAACGGCAGGAGAGGTAATAGATAAAGATGCATTCTTATGTCATTTAATTATTATTTATCACAACCAATAGCCATACAAAAAGGTCTAACTTAAACTTACCGTATTTGTTACATAGTTTTGTCAAAGGAACTACTCTTTTCGGACACACTATGGCTTGTCATTAAGAATAGGTCATTAACAGACTATCGCCTTCCACAAGCTCATGCACAGCCTGAATATTGTCTTCTTTGACGTAGGTCACCAGATGCCATTTATGGCTTATTTTTGTGTATTGCCGTTTTAACACGGCCATTTCGAAATTTCTGGGCCCAATCGAACACTTGTGTTTTTACTCAAAGTAGCATTACCGAACTGTGCTTGGAGTGTCTTCAAAATTTCACTCGATTTCACACCTTCATTGGCAAGAAATCTAATAATAGTGCATCGCACAAATGGGTACTTCCTGTTCACTCATAGCAATACTGGAATGCCAGACATGAGTGTAGGGGCCGTAGGCATGCCCTCTTCATTCTCCGGCCACTGATTCCCCGGCGTGCCACGCTGACCCTTGTATGTGTGAGGGGCAAGAATGGATTACATTTGCTGGACAAACTCAAGATCTTGAAACACTGGTACAAACACTACGATAATATCCAAGGTTGAGTTTTCACATCCACTGACCCCCGAGGACTTTGCACATTCCAGTCCAATTCCCTTCATCACAGTGTAGGAAACTGAAGATATTATTAATAAAATGAAGAACTTTAGAAAAGCTCTCAGACAATATAAACTGCCAGCAGACTTCTGGAAGATAAAAAGAAATTCAAGATATTGCAATTGTTTGAATGAATGATTTTTAGCCTATTTTCAATTTTGAAAGAATAGACTTATGAGATCACCTTTTGTCCGTGTGTGTATGCGTGTGTGTGTGTGTGTGTGTGTGTGAGGTATGTGTGTGTGTCCCCCTAATAAATTCTAAACGGCTGGAGCGATTTCAATGAAACTCGGTAAGTTCATAGCACTATTCCGGGCGACCCCGACCGTGCCCTTCAAATTTTGTTACGTCTCACCAATCCAACATGGCGGCTGTGCGAAATATTTCACCAGCATTCAATATCTCCGAAACTATTCCCAATATCACCCTGGATTTTTTACGGTGATAAAGGGAACTACTAGAAGTTTACCTATGTGACTTTTGAAAAACTGGTAACTACAAAACCAACATGGCGGCCACGCGAATTTGCGACTTTTAAATAGACGTTTCTCGCGATTTAACCATCCAAACGCAATAAAACTTGGTACAGTATATGTATATACACATTGTAATGCACCGACATCTAACGTGGTTCAATTGTTTATATAACCACAAGATGGCGGGTGTGCGAAATATTTCACCGGCATTCTATATCTCTGAAACTATTAGCAGTATCACCCTGAAATTTTGTACGGAGATAAAGGGCACTACTGGAAGTTCATCTATAAGACTTTCAAAAAACGGTTAACTACAAAACAAACATGGCGGCCAAGTGAATTTGAAAATTTTAAATAGACTTTTCTCGCGATTTAATGTTCCAACCACAATGAAATCTGGTACAGGAAATGTTTATACACATTGTAATACACTGGTATCTAATTTAGTTCAATTTTTTACATAACCTCAGGATGGCGACTTTGCGAATTTTAAAATTAAGTTTTTATTTCTTGTGTCGTAATCATGCGATCGAAGTGAAAGTTTGAATAATGAACATACACAATAATTTTCCTTTAATAGTACATGATTCTATGGCCTATACATTTAACAATCCAACCTCCGAAATATTTAGACGGCTCTGAATATCTACGAATCTATTATAGCAATCAAAGTGGATTTTTTTATGTTCATAGTAGCTATGAACTTAAATTCACCTATAGGACTTTAAATAACCTGGTGATCACAAATCCAACATGGCGGCGACGCGAAGTATAAATATTTCACATGGACGTTTCTCGCAATTTAACCATCCGAGCGCAGTGAAACTTGGTACAGTTAATCCTTATATGAATGATAATCCACTGGCAACTAATAATTTATTTCAATTGTTTCCATAACCACAATATGGCAGCTGTGCGAAATTTTAAAATATCCTTGTTACTTCTTGGGTCCTATTCATGCGATTGAAGTTTGAATGCTACACGCACACAATAAACTTCATGTTACAGTACATAACTCTAGGACCTACATATATAAAATCCAACATGGCGACCATCCGATATATTTAGTCGGTTCTCAATATCTACGAATCTATTACATCAATCAAACTGAAATTTTGTATATAGATAGAGGCATTTAACATAAGTAGGATATATGAAAATAGGCTGTATAGTTCTTCACGGAACTACTTGTTGCAGTGTGATCTTTGTTTCAGATTATATATCTCATGATTGGACCACATGTATAACAACCCTATTTCCAAAAAACAAAGGAGTTACCACATTATGCTCCAACTACCTCCCTGCCACACACTATGAAAATCTTTGAATGGATCCTCGATTGATGCCTATGGGATCTTGTCTAAATCACAATCAAACAGTGTCGTTTTGTCAAAGGGAACCACGGCTTATTAGAAGCCATTAAGAAAAGATGAAGCCACTGCATATAGCCTGATTCGTGTTCCACACCAAATGATCTGGTATTTTTTTTTTTTTTTTTTTTTTTTTTTTTTTTTTTTTTTAACTTGACAAAACATGAATGAATGATATTTATTCAATTAATTCCAAAGAGCCATAGGCTCGTACAGAGGAATTGTACAGTAATATGTGTGTTTACACACCAGGAAGAAAATTCTGAAGGTAACACAAATTGATGAATAAGGGCATAGGCCTATTAGTAAAGTTGATACTATATCTAAGATTGTTTAGACCAAGGTCTCTTAAAATGATAAGCACAGGATTTTTAAGCTTATTTGATGTATTACGATGCATCGAATTTTTCCCACAATACTTTCGTAGTTTTCCTCTTAAATACTGACAAAGTTGGTGCACTTTTTACTTCATCGGGAAGTTTATTATATGACTGTGATGCAGAGAACTTGAAACTATTTCTACCGTATTTAGAAGAGTGAATGATATATAAGGCTACGTCCTTCGCATGCCTAGTTCCATAAGAATGATTGTCCGAGTTCAAGATGTAGGGAGAGCTATAGAGTATTGTGTTGTGTTTAATTTTGTATATTAGCATAGCTGCTCGGAGATCTGCACTTATGCTGAGGGGTAGAATTTTACTTCTGATGTACAGATCTTTTACTGGAGTGCAGTAAGGAAGGTTAAATATGTTTCTAATAGCCCTATTCTGAATAGTCATTAAATCATTCAGTGTGGATTTCCTGCAGTGAGCCCAAATAACATTTAAATATTGGAGCTTGCTATGTACAAGTGAATAGTAGATTTGTTTTACAAGGTTTAGGGGAATAAGATACCGAAGTTTCCTTAGGATCCCTACTATAGGTGAGAGTTTCTTAGCAATTCGTTCAACGTGTTCAATCCAGGTCAGGTGTTTGTCGATGATTAGACCTAAATACTTTGCCTGATTAACCTCTTTTATTTCAATATTATTTATATATATTTTGTCATGTGTGATTTCTTTCATGCTTTGCTTTGAAATTACCATGTAATTGGTCTTCTGTAGGTTCATTGTTAATTTATTGGCCTGGAACCATTGTGAGAGAGTATTTATATCTTGTTGCACATTTTGTATGATTTCAATTATGTCTTTCCCAGTGTAGAAGATATTTGTATCATCTGCATACAATTTGATATGCCCTCTCAAATTACATTCCACAATATCATTTATATAAATTAAGAATAATGTAGGTCCAAGTATAGATCCTTGTGGAACTCCATGAGTTATATATTTTCCTGAACTTATGCATTTATTCAAAGCTACATGCTGCTTTCTTCCAATAAGGTAGCTTTGGAACCATTTTAGTGCTATACCTCGGACACCAGCATTTTCTAATTTTGATAACAGTATTTTATGATCTACTGTATCAAAGGCTTTTGTGAGATCAATAAATAACCCAACTGCCATATTATTTTTGTCAATAGTTTCTTGTAGCATTGTTATTAGGTCAATAGTTGCTGCCTCAGTACTAGAATTTTCCCTGAATCCATATTGCATATTATGAAAGAATGTATTCTTGTTCAGAAATGAAAGCAATCTTGTTTTTACCACTTCTTCCAGAATTTTTGAAACTACCGATAAAATAGAAACAGGTCTATAATTATTTGGATTTCTTTTGTCACCACCCTTAAATATAGGAACTACTTTGGCCACTTTTAAGTCATCTGGTATCATGCCAGTAACTAAGGACTCATTAATCATTTCAACCAAGATTTTAATAAATGATTGTATATTGTTTTTAATGAAATTTGTCTTGATCCTATCTAATCCACAGCTCTTTTTATTCTTTAAATTTGTGATGATGGACTTGACCTCTGCTTCATCTGTCGGATATAAGTAGAGAGAATTTGACTGATTGTGGTCCTTACTGAGGATTTCCTTCTGTTCAGGAATAGCTTTTGCTAGACTTCCAGCAATGTTTGTGAAGAACAAGTTAAATGATTCACATAGTTCTTGATTGTTTGTGATAATTTTGTTGTCTATTTCAAGTGAAGTGCATGTCTCAACTGTTGGTTTTTTGTTGTGTATGATTTCTTTGATAGTCTCCCAAGTTTTATTAGAATTGTTTCCATATGTTCTGAATTTATCTGAGTAGTAATTTGACTTTAGTCTTCTTTTTAAGTTTGTTACATTATTCCGGCATCTACAGTATTCTTGGTTCATATCATTATTATTTCTGTGAAGGGGATTTTTGAGCTTTGCATGCAGAGTGTCTCGTTGTTTTATAAGTGTAAGGAGTTCAGCTGTGACCCATGGTAAGTTAGTAGTCTGTCTGTTATTGTTAGTATTGTTTGTTATTTTTCTTTGGCTATGCCTGTTCCTTAGATTCAATTGTTTGATGAAAGAGTTATATAGAGAGTTAACAGTACTATCTGCATCATTATGGGAATCTGCATTTATAGATATATTAGTTTCAGGAGTGTGTTGCCTATCCCAAGAGTCCTCGTGTGTTGTTGATTTTGTCGGCTTATGTGACTGAGTGTACGTGCTATAATTGGTCTTGGAAATATCAAGAATTAATATACTGTGATCACTAATATCATTGCTGACATTTGATATTTTATAACTTAATTCTGAATTGTTTAGTGACACGTGGTCTATTAAGGTAGCTGCAGTGTCACAAAGTCGTGTAGCATATTTAGTGTTGCATTGTTTAAAACCATAGCATGCTATTAAATTTAGATATTTCCTTCTTAATTGATCATCAGCTAGGATATCAATGTTGGTATCTCCGAGGAAGATGCATAATTTATTGTTTATCTGGCTAAGAAAACTTTCAAATGAATTTAAGAAGGGTATGGCATTGCTTCTATTGGGGTTATATGCTGCAATAATGTCAATGCTTTTGTATGTTGGCCTATTACTTTTAACATCATCTCTGAATACCTCAATCCACATCAAACTATGATTCATTTCACACTTTCTTTTAACGTTCACTTTCCATTTGTGTGATACATAAATACCCAGACCCCCACCAACTTTGTCATCTCTATGAGCAAAGCACTTCGTAATCATAGCATACCCGAATTACTCATCAACTGTGACCAAATACTTCATGTGAATACTAGCGGGCAGGTGAGATGTGCTGCTGCAGATATCTTGTACAGTTTTCCAGTAAAAGTTGGAGTACACCAGAGCACTGTCACCTCCCTCTTCTTCATCCTTGTTATGGACTCCTCTCAAAGTCTGCAGCGTGAAGTTTCACGCACATTGCTCTATACCAATGGTGTCATGATCGCAAGTACTTCTAATGAGGATGAAGCTTGGTATGACCACCTTAGCTAATTGGTCTAAAAGATAAGAGTATCTTGCAACTGATCCAGACAGTAATAGCAACTTGATAATGACTAATAACATTAAATATGTAGGGTCCAACTTATAAGTTGATGGGACATCTATGGTGAGGTACAATCAAGAGTTAATGCAAGCTGGATGTGGTGGAAGACATGCACTTGGGTGCTCCCAAGCCATCTAAGGTCCAAAATATATCGCACAGCGATACGCCCAGTTGCCCTATAGGAAGCCAAGTGCTGGCCAGCGATTAAGAATGCTAAATAACCTGCAGGTCCATGTTATGGAGATGAGAATGTAGCACTGGTCATCGGGCTTCACTTGCCAACGGAGAGGTTCAAACCTATTTCCTGAGTCTGGAGATAGCCTAGTGCCATGGGCTTGCACATTCATGCACTGCACTAACTGGTCAGTATTTGTTTCTATGTGATCTTCTTATTTATGGTATTTTCACCAACAGTAAGACATCCATAATAAAACTTGGGAAAGGACGTCTTTGAGAGGGTTAAGTCACACGTTGCGAACAACATGTATTACCTTAGCAAGTTGATGGCCAGCGACCAAGAAACTATCAACATGAACATCAAGTGCTACTGCTGCTGTTGGTATGAGGCGAGATGAATCTCTGTGGTGAATGGTTTTTATGGCTAGATGCCCTTCTCAACAGAGAGGTTCAAACCCATTTACTGGACTTTCGCATTCATGCACTGCACTAACTAGTTGGTATTTGTTTCCGTGGGATGTTATATATGGTATTTTCATACAGTACTGGCCCATCATTGTTGTACTGTAGTTCTGGCAATACTTGTTATTTCATTTCCTGAAGATTGGTCAGTTAATATTTTCTTGGAGTTCTCTGGGGGGCTTATCTTTCTTTCCAAACTACTTGATGCAGCCAATGTATCCCAACATCTGCTGCTCTCAGCAGATCCATATCCACTCTCACTTCATTTAAGCCTGGACTTTTATAACCACTCCATATCCTCTACCTCATTCAATGTATTGTCCCTGGTTATTTCTGGGTTTGTCTCATCTCTAAGATCTTCCTCATCTTTGCTGATGTTTTTTGCTCTTCGGAGATCCTCAAAATTCCGCTTCTACAATTCTAATTTCTGCCATTTTCTTGTTCTCACTCCTGCCTTTCCTTCTATTGTTTGCCATTAGTATACTTCTTATTTTATTCCTATTCTGTTCTCTTCCAAAAACTCTGCTTTTTCCAACCACTTTTATTTTTCATGCCAGCAGTTTTAATTTGCTTACTTTTGTTGAGAAATAAAATCACTGAAATTCTCTGTACTCCAAATTGGTTCCCTTAGAACTTGCATAGTTTGCTGCAGATTTTAGTCTGAGTTATATTGTTTGTTAATCTGAAGATATTTCATTCTGTTGTGTTTGATATGCCTCATATCTTGCTTGTAGTCCCTGCAGTACAGTAAGAACCTTCTACGCAGATGGGACTTGGAGAGTTTGCACAAAGCTTGTACAGCCGAGTGTAAACAGCTAGAAGAGAGATGGCAATCGGAGGACTGTATTAATGCCGTCATCAACTTCCTACAGCGCCGTAGCAAACTGTAACAGAGTTGGAACTGTTGCTTATTGTGGGAATTTTTTTAAATAATGATATATTAAATTGCATCACAGATTTCCAGAATGGGTATTTACAGGTGAAATTACTCATTATTATTATTATTTGTGATACTCAACGTTGTTCTTCTATATCACAGAAACAACTTCATGTGTTTTCTGTGACATATATGTGTTTCACATGGCCTACTGGTATTGTAGCTTTGACCATCTTAATGTTTTTCTTTTTTTTTAATTTATCACCAATTTATTTTTAAAATTTTTCTAGTGTCACATGAATATGAACCCTTACCAAAACATGATTAAATTCATGTCATTCTGATCCATCTTACCAAAAAATTATATAGGTTATTGTTTATGTGCTAATTGCTGAGTTGATCGAAATTTGATGTTTTTCAGTCGGTCAACACGATTGTACCCAATTGTGATGGATTATTCCCAAGTATATTTATTAATCTAACGTAAATATCTTCGGGATTAGGGAATAACCCATCACAATTGGGTACAATCGTGTTGACTGACTGAAAAACATCAAGTTTCAGTTACTAAGGCAACTCTGAAAATGGCTTCAAACACTATAATTGCTCAATTGAGTTGTGTATTGTTATTTATGTATGTACCTTCTAGATCAAGATTGGGGATGAAGGAGTATGTTTATAGCTTATAAGGGAGATAATGCATGGGAAGATATTCGTGGAAGATTGGGAATGGTGGGAGAGGGGAAGTAGAATGGAACCATTTGTCAGAGAACATTTTCAGCCCTATGATTCCAATGGAGTTTTAAGAAGCTACTGGTAGTTTTGGCAGTGTCAACTTTATTTATTTAATCGTGTCAGAAACATATATTACAAACAACAAAAGATAACAGAAAAAGGAGAAACAAGACAATTACAATTACAAAAAAAAAAAAAAAAAGATAAAATCAAGAACTGGTACTATAAACATTGTCATTTCTGATAAACAATAAGTTGTTCCACACAAATATGAATTCAATTATATTTGGCCTGACCATTATGCGGCAAGTTCACATGCTTCTGTGGTAGCATCAATTACATTCTGGGGAGAGCATGCAGACAAGAAGATGGCTCATTGTCTGCTCTTCACCTCAATTACAGAGTGTGGAGTCACAGGCAAATCCCCACTTTTGCATGTTTCTCTTTGTTCTTCCGACTCCTGAGCGCAACCTGTTCAGTGTCTTCCATGTAGGCCAACTTTCTTTGTGACCTGGAGGGAGGCTCTCAGAGGGTATCATCCATCCTGCGAGGTGCCTGGATTTGGAACGCCATGAGTCCATTCTGAAGTTCATCGGTGATTCACTAAGGCTTTCTGTTGAATGGAGAAAGTTTTTCCTTGACTTGAGCCTTTGTGTTGCTGGTTGATACCCATATAAAGTATGGGTTGTCAGATTCTGTGCTTTAGATTTCTCCAGTCTGGATGCACACTCACGACGAATATCTGGAGGAGGTATACTTGCTAGACAGTCGAATTTGTCAAGTGGTGTAGATCTCAAGCAGCCTGTAATTAGTCTACAGGTCTCATTTAAGGCGACATCCACTTGATTAGCATGGTTGGATCGACACCAAACAGGGCAGGCGTATTCTGCAGCTGAATAACAAAGGGCTATAGCTGAAGTTCTTAATATATGAGGATGCGTCCCCCAGGCTGTACCCGATAATTTTCGTAGAATGTTATTCCTTGCAGATACCTTCCTCTTGGTATTCAAACAGTGTGATCTATAGGTAAGTGCTCGGTCAAGAGTTACACCTAGATATTTGGGAGTGAATTTCCTTACCGCCTGTCTGTTTTTGAGGTGGAAAACACAGACTTGTGTTTTTGATGGATTTGGTTTAAGTTGATTCTGTTGATAATAACAACCTAGGATTTGTAGAGCATGGGATAGCTTCTCTTCAACAAGCTCAAAGTTTCCCCTTGAACTGCTAGAGCAACATCATCTGCATAAATAAAGCTCTTTGTCCCCTGTCAACTAAATTCATGTTTCTCATTATCTTTTTGGTACATTTGTAATTTTGCTACCAGGATTATGTCCCCAGATGCAAATAAATCTGAATCTAAAGGATTGCAGGTATCTATTTCCTGTGACAGGAAGATACTTACTCATAGATGTACTGGGATACTGCAATAAGATGTCTGACTACTATATGTGGGAAGACAGAAGACTTTGGAGAGGCTTGTGTTCCAAACAGACCCGGCCAGTGGCTGGAAACTGTGCAAGATGATGATGATGACTACTATATGTCTTCAGTAGGGCAAGTAACTTTTTGGGACGAAGATTGGCAAATCTCCTTTGAATGTAACCCATGTTTCCCCTCAAATTGTTTATCATAAATGTAAGGTACACAGGAAAGAGCATTTACTGATGAATTTCAGCAAGAAACTCTGTCCATAATGAAACACCAAAACTCATATTATCACTAAAACAGCCACTAAATAATACAACACCTGTTATGAAGAGAAATCACATTAATGAACAAAACTGAGAGAATGAACCAAATAAGTCAGTTTATTAGAAGAAATATCCATGTCTTGTTCCGTGCTGACAGTTAATCTGAAAACTTTAAGTTTTCAAATAAGTCAGTAACATTCAGGAAGTTTGCCGTTCCACTGACATCACCCTAGAACCCGATGGATGGAAATGATCAAGATTGATCTCGATACCAGAGGATGGACAGTGGATGATGTTCACCATGACAAGTTGTATATGGACAGGTTGAAGTGGAAGAGGCTCATAAACAGGAAACTGGAACTGTACAATGATGACGATGACCCTTTGAAACCCGACGATTAACACCGTCTGCTTGAAATTTCGGACAGCCCACTCCATTCCCTGCATGTAGGTCCTTTGGCACAAATCTTCACCGATCTGAACCACATTTTGTATACTTACCCTTTGGAACCTGCGTGCAACCATTCAGTCACTGCTTTCGAATTCACTCTCGGTAAAGAATAAAAGGTACAAAAATATTATTTTCCAAAATAGGTAGCATATTGTTGCAACGAAGGATGAGTGGTTTGTAGCAAGACAAGTCAATATGATAGCCTGCGGGTGACACTCTCCACTTTAAATTTCGGACAGCCCACTCCATTTCCTGCATTTAGGCCCTTTATCACAAATCTACACTGTTTCTCCTAATTGCACCAAATTTTACATACACTTTGAAACATTGCTGGTAATACTGTCCACTTGATATTTTGGACAATGCTCTCCATTCCCTACATTTAGAATAACAGACAAAATGAACTTGAAAACCATGTATTAAGGCCCTAGAACCATTCATGTCCGTAGTGGTGTAACTGTAAGAGTGTTTTAATAAGTCTATTGTTGACTGGCAATTTGGGCTGCATCACGTCGCCCCTACCAGTGTTCTGGTGCAGAATTGTGAAAATAGTTGCATCTTGCACTGTTTATAAATTGCAGTCATGGGGAGTAATTAGTGCAAAAAGATATCTTAGGCCCCTTAAAACAGTTGTCATCATAAAAATATTATGCCTCTGTGTAAGTGCAATGGTGTTGGTGCAGTACATTGAGGTTATCAGCTGCAATAAGCATTGGTGCTTTCAAATTTACCTTCATTTATTCGGGACAGCCGAAGTTTTCCAAAGTTTTCTGTTTATTTTCCTACGGTGCTATGCGACAAAAGACTACACTATTGGTCTCTAAATTTCTAACAGCCAATGAGATATAGGCCCTAGGCAGTGTCTTTTATTTCACTTATTCCTCTTTCTAATCATTTTTTTAAATTTGTTTGTAAATTAAATATGTCAGTGTTGTAGTTAGTAAATAGCCGTTTCCCCATTCATTATTATCATTATTATCATTACGGGAAAATTACCTGAATGTTACGCCCATTATATTGTACTACTTATCACCCCCACTAAAACCACCATCACCACAAAAAGTTCTATTTTTAAAATATTTTGTTTCTGTTAGTTTAAGTATCATGTGCCACTTCTGTAGTAGTATTCATTATCATCCATAAAACAAATAAATCCACCGGGCAGAGCCAGTTTGTGTATTATAACTGTCTGCTTTGATTCTGTTGATTTCTCATTCTATATTAGGCATTCTATACAATATATCCATTATCTCTCACCCATCATCTCATCTCTTCCAATACAGTAATTCTTCCTCATTGTTGTAACCCTTCTCTTCCCATTAATCCAAGGTGTTGCTTTATCAGTGATCTGGGAAATAGGTAGCAAGGTTATTGACTGTTTAATGCCATAGTCCTTATGATTGATTCTTCATAACTGCTGGACTTTGGTAAAAAACAATACCATGTATTTACCTATTGAAGTGAGGGAGAGAATATGAATGTTATACATGTGGATGGACGATTGTCTCTTCATGATGATCAAGTATTATCTGAGATTATTAATATTTTGCATCACAATTAATTGCTCAAATTCTTATTAATATTGTCTACTGTTATGGTTATGATAATGTTTCCCCAACTCATGAGTTACAGGTCCCTGCTATTTTATATCACATTTATCATGCAAGTGAAATAAAATTTATATATTTTAAGAATAAATATAAGTAGAGTTACTGTCATTTTATGTAGCCGACATGGCTGATATTGCCTTGATCAGCCTTGTATTCAGGCGAATCACATTTATTATGCAAATAAAAAATAATAAAAAAAAAGTAATATATTTTTTTCTTTTAAGAATACTGTAAATATACTGTAAGTAGAGTTACTGTCTTATATTTCTACATAATATCACTGATGGGATGACACACCCAAGTGCTATTAAACATATACTGTATGACTGTTAATTATACAAATAATTAATTTTATGACTTGAGTATTGACCAACTAAATCGACTGCCAATACTGATATGGGAAACCCGTCTTCTAATCAACAATTTTAGAATACAGGATTTTTTCTCCTTTTTCTTTTTCTTTGTGCTCCATGCCTTTGTCCGGTCCCAAGTCCAGAATGCGAAAAGAGGAGGGTTAGCAGGTTGGCAACCAGCTGTAAAAACAGCTAACGCCGAATTTTGGGCGGTGGTAAATAACTCGACGCCCTGAAGGGGCCAACGGCTTCTGGCGGATGAGCCCCTTTAGGTGGGGTGATGGTCCCCTCAGTGTAGGAAATGACACTGAAACCCATTACGTATATTTTGGCCCAACGGCAAAACGGACAGAGTTGGAACTTCCCTTGTGGTTCTCAACGGTCGTGGAGGCGGATGAGGTCATGCCAGATGAACTGGCTGTGAAGGCGCAACTCAATGGTATTTAGAGTCTGCGGCAGTCCATTGCAGCCAGGCGCGGATCTAGAGTTTGGCTTTGGGGGGGGTCACAGAATGGAATTTGTTCAGAAAAATGGTATCACTAACAATGCAATCACAAAATAACCAAACGTACAAAACCAGACCAATTTTTTTGCAAGCTACATGAATAGAAATTTGATGCGTTTAGCGCACCAAAATTATTCGTACAAATTGCACGGCTTGTTTTGCGACTTTTACATCGAGCTTCGAGAAAAGTATCAGGGTACGTTACAGTTTCGGCAAGTCGAATTGGCACCGACAAAGGGAGAAAGTCACAGCTTAAATTGCCAACCAAGCTTGCAGTTTGGACATCGGCAAAATTTTTGGTGCGAAAAAAGTCCCAAATTCCTATCCATGCATTGCTGCACATTCATCGTGACATCACTATAGACATCCATTCGGTAATCACAAGGTTTGCTAAACAAAATAGACGAGTTGATTTTGTTATATAAATAATCATTTTTATATAACAGGTATGAAGTTGTAAATATGTACAGTTGTAACAGAAAATAATATTTGCAATAAAGATATTTTCAGTATTGAATAAAATGAAAAAAAAAACTGTTTTTCAGTTAAAATTCGTTAAGTTTTATTTGTCTGGTTTGTTTTTTTTTTTTGTTTTTTTTTTTGTAAGAAAATGTGGTCTTTGTTTGGGGGGGGATCATGACCCCCGTGACCTCCCCCTTGAACCCGCGTCTGATTGCAGCCACGGTTCTAGAACCTGCACGTCTCATTTCATTTGTGCTGCAGGGTATAGTTCCAAGATTATAGTGTGTGGGTCACTTCTTTGCAAGCTGTGATCCACCTTAAACAAAATCTCGCTTGTGACACCTTTTTCCTGCTGTCACATCTTTCAACTCAAGTCCAGCGGCGATGGGATAAGGATGGTGGAGGCAGGTTTTTGGGTTGAAACTGGAAGCCTCTAGTTCGGACCTGCACGTTGGCAGCAGATGTGTGATGGTCGTCTTTCTGAGACCTCGTGACTACTCAGGAGTTCGGTCCTGCATCTGTGTTTGGACAGGCCTATTTAGGATCACCGCTGCCCACCCCGAATGGGGAAGGCCCTAGAAAATGTGGGCTAAACATGGGTAGTCACACCTTCAGCTGGCTGGGAGGCCGCACCCAGCGGGTCACCCCTTTCGTGGTCGAAAAACGAAAACTAAAAATATCCAAACTTTAATTATAGGATCCTGGAATGTTCGAACGTTACTCGATTTGAAGGACAATAACAGATCTGAGAGAAAAACAGCTCTCATCACCCATGAGCTTGGTCGAATGAACATATTGCTGCCTTAAGTGAAACGAGATTGTCCAGCGAAGGTAAAATTACAGAGTTCAGTTCAGGTTACACCATATTCTGGAAGCGAATAGATGAGGGAGAGCGCAGTATTCATGGTGTTGGTTTCACTATAAGGACCACACTGGTAAATGATCACCAGCTAACTCCAACTGCTGTCAGCGAAAGAATTATGACCCTCCGAATCCCACACTCCGGGGGTCACTTTAGGACTCTTATCTCTGCATATGCTCCCACCTTGGATGCTGATATAGAAGTTAAAGACCAATTCTACAATATGCTGAGCACAATCATCACCAAAGTACCACTTAGAGACAAACTCTTAATGCTTGGCGATTTCAGCGCCAGAGTTGGTCAAGATCATCATTATGGAACAATGTGATGGGAAAACAAAGACTTGGCAACTGCAATGCCAATGGTCTATTACTCCTTGGTCCATGTGCTGAACATGAACTCTTTATTACCAACACTCATTTCCGCCTGCCGAATCGTTACGAAACCACTTGGATGCATCCTCGTTCGAAGCACTGGAACATCCTTGACTATGTCATCACCAGGCAATGTGATAAAAAGGACATCCTTGTCACCAGGACCGCAAGAAGTATCGATGACTGTTGGACAGATCATAAGCTCCTTTTTTGCCGGTTGAGGATCTCAATCTGCCACAAACCGAAACTATCCATCTACAACCTATCCAGACGGAAATTGAACACTTCTAAACTCCAAGTAAAATCAATTGCTACATATTACAGAAATGAAATCACAAATAAGCTGGCTAATCACCCAGTTAGCACAAATAGTGTAGTACAGGAATGGGTCACGCTTCAGAAGGTCATCACTGAGGCAGCTGAGGAAACAATTGGTTTTGTAAAGAACAAAAGACAAGACTGGTTTGATGCAAATAATGATGAAATTATGTGTCTCATCAATGCCAGACGGGAAGCCCATCTATCCTTTTGAAAATATTCTATTCGTATATTGATATTTAAAATTGGTAAACTTATCTTCTTTCTAATTGGTCGGGGGTAAAACCAACAACTGTTAGGTGCTCAATGTAACTAATCTATTTTCTTACTTATAATCATCGTTGGACATGCAAGGAAATACAATGCCTTTATTACTTGTTTGTGTACAACGCTATACACACCCTGACGATTATAAGTAAGAAAAGAGATTAGTTACCTTGAACACCTAACTGTGGTGGTGGTGTTGTTGGTTTATCCCCGCTCTCACCAAGGCGGTCCGGGTTCGATTCCCGGTCAATGCATGTGAGATTTTCGAAGTGAAATGCCATGTCCTGTGGTTCGGATTCCACGTAAAAAGGAGGTCCCGTGGCTCATGATCTCGAGATTAACGGTCACGTTAAACTACAAGCTTGCTTGCTTTTGGTTTATCCCCGACCAATCAGAAAGAAGATAAGTTTACCAATTTTAAATATAGATATATGAATAGAATAGTTTCATTGGCACCCAACGTGGGGTGCCATTGTAATAATTATGAAATCCAAAGCTTGCCACCTCAGGGTAGCGGGGCGATATAATCGCTAAATGAATCACACAAAGTACTGTACACCGACTTCACTAATGAAAAAATGAAAATCCACAGCCTGCTTCCAGTCTCTGACCGGGTCAGGAATGGAATGAATGAAGCCCCCATCTAGCAGCGAGGATATGGACTGTGCCGGCTGCCGAGGCCTGACGCACTCCTCTGGGGCAATGATTAAATGAATGACAGATGAAATGAAATGATAGTGGAGAGTGTTGCTGGAATGACATTTTGACAGGGAAAACCGGAGTACCCGGAGAAAAACCTGTCTGCCTCTGTTTTGTCCAGCACAGATCTCACATGGAGTGGCCGGGATTTGAACCACGGACCCAGCGGTGAGAGGCCGGCGTGCTGCCGCCTGAGCCACGGAGGCTTCTACCGACTTCACTAATACACTTATTTATTAATAACTAACACAAGATACATAACTCGATGACAGTTCCAATGCAAATACCCTGAAGAAAAGGTAGAAATGACAAACATATAATGATAATAATTCTTCTCCATTTACAAATTCTTCTTTTCTGGTTGTTCTCTGGCCATCAAAACTAACAATACCTGTTTGTCAACATATAAGCAAGCTTCCATTACCTGGATCTCTTGTTCAGTATCAGCAACAACTTTCATGATGAAAATAAATACCCCTCACAAAGCTTAATATTCTTCTGCTCCTTTCTTTTCTTCTTGCGTTTTATTAAACTTCTGCTGCTGTCCTTCTTACTAGATGTTCTCTGGCAATCTAAACTATCAATACCTGTTTGTCAACATTTAAGCAAGCTTCCATTAGCTGCATTTCTTGTACAGTGTCCACAACAACTTTCATAAGGGAAAAATAAATACCCCTAACAAAGCTTAATATTCTTCTGCTCTTTTCTTCTTGCATTTTATTAAACGTTTCTTTCTGTCCTTCTTCTTACTAGATGTTCTCTGGCAACCAGAACTATCAATACTTGTTTGTCAACATGTAAGCAAGCTTTCATTACCTGCATCTCTTGTACAGTATCCACATCAATTTTCATGAGGAAAGGGGATCCTCACTACATTTAGTATTTTTCTGCTCCTTTCTTTTCTTCTTGGGGTTTCTTAAACGCCTCTTACTACTGAACCCATGTACCATTGGTTCAAAGGGTCGAATCCATGTATTTTTGTAAAAGGAAGGAAGGAAATATACAGTCTTCAGAGGAACATAGAAAGATTTTATACAAGAAGGCTAGCATAACGTTGTGAAATAAACTGAAGCCAGGTGGCCAGGAAATGAGATCATGCCTGACGCATCGATGAGGAGCCGGTCACGAGTATAAATAGAACGAGTGGAATTTTCCGAGCGAATGACAAGGAGCGTGTTTCGGAAATCACCCTTACCTTGCATTAAAATGGCAACCGCCCAGCTGTGCCAGAAGAAGAATAATTAAATTTAACCCATTTGCAGGAATAAAATTAACTAAAGAAATACAGTATTGTGAATCATTTCGGAATAGAGATTTTTGTGTGGAGAAAAAGGTTTTAATAATTGCCCAGGAGAGAAGTGCAAACGTGGCTATACGTCATTGGGGGTTTCCCGAGACCCGAGGAGTGGGGAATTAAAAATCAACTGTAACACCCACACAGCTGAAGACTAAATTTTATTTAATATCTCAGAACTGCACGATCGATTTTCATGTGCAAGGAAGTCAGTTTACGTTTAGAAAACGAGCTTTCCAGAGATATAATTTTTATGTGTGTGCGACCATTACTTCAGAAGTTGGTTCTGGAAAAGGCGTGGATTTTATCTTTTTGTAGCCAAAGAGTATAAAAGTCCTGGCAGAACCAAGCCAAGCATGCAGTCTACAAGCATTCCTTGAGGGGAAACGCTGTATCACATCGTATAGACAGTATCCGACAGCCCGAGGGCGTCGCTGTATCAACAACCAACGTGCACTCGTAAGAGTGGCCGAGAAGTATTATTATAGTATCGCCGTGTGGAGAATTAGGAAAATCCTAAATACAGGATCTAGTTCCGCCAGTATCAATATTACAGTGAAAGGTTCAGTAATTATAGTCAAAGCAGGCTGCGAACTTAGAGCACAGGCGATAGGTCTTCAAAATACAGTTCAATTAGACGACCGAAAGTATCGTAACGTTTTTGAAGTACCATAACAGCGAGATAAACATTCTATCAACTTTAAAGAACCCGATCAGGGTCGGACAGAATAAGGTTCGCATAATATTCTGAAAAGATAGGAATTCGAGAACAGAATAATCAGAAAGGAGAAGTAAATTCTAGACATTGTTTCAAGGAAACAAACGGACTATAAAAAGCACTAAGTTACGAGGAGTATTAGATGCTAAAAATAATAGGTCACCGATAGATTATCTGGGGGACCGTGAACAAGACAGACTTTCGCTAGACCAACCAATAGGGTCTAGAAAGAAGCAGTTCGAGCTAATAATAATAATAGCTGATCGTCAGGAAACCGGATTTGAGGGAGTACTATTCCAGGGAGGAGGTAGATTATTCGAGACTTTCACATTCTGGTCAGATAGGAAGCCGACATCTACTAGTTCACCCTTGGAGACGGGGAAAGCAAAAAATCACGTGTGCAAGGCCTAATCAGAGCCTCAATGATTAGAATCAGTGTAGTGTAAATATATAAAATTTGTGTTAGATAGTAATTTTTCAGTGATTTATTGTGTGTAATAGAAGAATACCGAAGTGTATTTTAAAATGTTACCGGTGTTTAAAGTATATAAAGTATATGTGTGCCAAGATATGTCAGTGTATGAAATGAATTTGAGCACGATGGTGTAATTACAAATAAGTGGGCAAAAATGAAACATCGTTGGAAAGCACGGTATTGGACCGTCTGAGCATGTAAGTAGCTATTTTCATTATGTTTTGTGTTGGGGAATATTTGTGTACAATCCACCTGAGTTCGAGAAATAGGGATGTTTTTGAATAACAAATAACAGAATAAGAGCGCGATCTGAACAGAAAAAAATTGAGTGTCACGGTCAACCCCTCGCTATTGAAAGTATGGTAGGTCAGGGGAACCGTCTATTTGAAGTAATAATAAACCATGAATGTTTAGAGTTGTTAATGACCCGGAATTTGAACCGAGGTTCTTGTAGATGAAAGTTACCGCTTGCCAGTTCAGATCGTTTGCTTTCTTATGTGATAATGGTCTTTTAAGACAGATAATAATAAATATAAATCCCTAATGTAATGAGATATTGAGGTAGGATTTCACGAGTTCAATAAGACAATTAGATTTCGGGAGTGATCATAATTTTTGACTTTGGTCAAGTAGTCTTTTATAACTCGGGAGTACACAAGTATTTTTCCCTATCACTGTAGTGAATTTGTTAACTTGAGGGAGGTGGTAACATGAGAACATTGTGAAATGCCCAAAAATTTAAGTAAAGGAGTAACAATTACTTTGAATAAGATTATATACTGTTTTGATTATAAGAAACTCATAAAATAGATATTGAGGTGTGTAAAAGAATCACACAGTTTATAGTGGAAAGTATCGAGCCATGGGAGCTCGTGATTGTAGTGAAATTTAAAAGGGATACTTTATGGAAGTGAAAGGAATTATGAGTTTATTGGTTTGAAGGAAACCATGTAATTTAATATAACATTTGTTTGATTTTATGTATTCCTTGTTCACTTTGAACAAGTTTAGAAGGTTTGGTCAGTAGTTTATTTGTTTAATTTGTTTGTAGCGCCATAATTTTGGTTAATTAAATGTTTTATAATAGGAGTTGATTTGTTTTTATTTTTGAAGTGTATCCTCTATTTAATCCAAAATGTGTAAGTCACAGAGTGGGAGAACATACCAAAACCCCGAAAATCCCGATTTGAGCACTGCTGGCATACTGTGATTTGCATATTTCTTGTTAAAAGGGCACAGGGGGGCATAGAAGTACTGTGCTTGGATTAATAATTAGAGGAACACTTAAGACGGTCATATCATGTTAAAGGAAAAATAATGATAGGAATAGCTACAACATATAATGTTAACTGACCGCATGGGTGCCTAGAAACTCACACCGAGCAGCCCTGAAATAACCCCCCCCCCTAAACACTTTTCATGGCGCCCAGTATGCAGGGCTGAGTTTTCCTAGGGAAAACCCGAGTTTTCTTGAAAAATCTTTTTTTTAATGGTTTTTTGAATTTTTAAATACTTCCATAAAGGTTTTAACATTTAATGAGTATATCAAAGGGGTACGTTTTAGTAAACACCCGTACCAAAGTAAAATTGGGACACAATGGTTCGTGGTACCATCTCTCAAGCATGTACCAGCGATGTGGCATGATAGCCCACTGTATTCTAATAAGATGGCATTGAGTGAGGAAATGCAGAGGCTTGCGGACGTCTTGAAGGCGAATATGCAAGCAGAGAATAGGGAAGAGAGGCAGGGACTTTTGGACGCTTTAAAAGCTGAGAGTAATGAGAAGTTGGAAGCCATAAATGAGAATTTAAAAGCTCTTAAAACTGACAATGTTAAGATAGAGAATAAATTGGACAGCCAACTGGATGAAAATAACAAAAAGTTAGGATCCATAAATCAAAGTTTAGAATCACTAAAAACTAATAGTGATAACATGGGAACTAAATTAGAAACTATCGAGGCCTACTGTATAAGAATGAACAATGAACTGAAGGCTGAGATAGACAAAATGAAAAAAGAAAATGGAGATAATATTGGAAAACAGTTCATAGCCGTGAAAGAGGATTGAAAAGCCGACAGTAAAGCAAACAATGAGGCACTGAAGGCTGATATAGAAAGGACAATGAATACCAAATTTCAAGGTTTTGACGCGGGGTTGGAGATTAAGTTAGATGGGTCAAAAAGGGAATGCCAAGAAAGTTTTGGAATTTTGAATATAAAGTTGAATTCCATGGAAACTAAATTAATTAATATGGAAGAAAAGGGTGATGATTGTGAAAAAAAAATTGTAACCCAGATCCAAGAGGTGCAGGCAAAGTTAGAAGCTCAGATAGAATCTAACAGCAAGATTTGTGAAACATCCCGGGATGAGATAAAAGAAAGTTTTAAGGAATTAGGAGACAAATTTAAAGGGGTGGGAGCATCTCCAGGGAGAAAGAAAGCAACGAAATGAAGAAAATAAGGAAAATACCCAGAAGATAGAAGAAATAAGTAAGGGTATTAATGAGGTTCAGGAAACCATTGGAACATTAAAGGAACAAGTAGGAAAAACCAATACCGAAGTACACCAGGTCCAAAATGAATTGACGATAGTGTCTAAGAGCCAAGGGAAGACTGAGGAAAAGCTTCAAGGAATTAAAGTAGATATGGTCAAAGGACAAAAAGAAATGGAGAAGAAAATAAAGGAGATACGAGAAGACTTAGATACCATAGGTGACGTTAAGCCAGAAATTATAAAAGAACAGGTCATGGTCATCAAGAAAGAGGTAGAAGATCAATTAGCTGAAATCAGGGATAGTTTCAGGGAAGAGAAATTCCAACTCAAAAAGAATCAAGACAGAATTCAGAATGAATTAGGATCCCGGTTGGAAAGGACTGAACACAAGAACAGTCAAATGGAAATTCAACTCATGGCTAATGAGGAAAGTGCCCGAAGAGAAAGGAAATTAGAATTTGAAAGGCAGGATGAATTTCAAAAGACAGGATGGGTAGATCCCCATGAACGAGGCACAGATCAAGATAGGGACTTAGGAGGGGAGAGCCCCTATAAGAACCCAGGATATCCGATGGCGATGTCAACCCCTTATATGAACCAAACAAATGGTCAAATAATAAATATCATCAAGTCAAATGAGGACAGACCGGTGAAGTTTACGGGTAATAATATGTCAATTACTCCTAAATACTGGTTAAAGGAGGTCGCAGAGTACTTGAATGAAATGAAAGTTCCTCAGGATCGGAGACTGAGAGCTATTGAGAAGCTGTTGGCAGGTGATTGTCTCACCTGGTTCAGGAGTTTCAGGCACACATTTGACACGGTGGAAGGTTTTAGAGAAGCTTTTCTGAAACGATATTGGGCAACAGATGTCCAAGAGAATCTGAGGCTAGATCTGTACCCTAGGAAGTATAGCACAAATGTCCCAACTAAATACTCAGAATTTTTCACCGCTCAGCTGTGTAAATTCCGGGAACTTGACATTGCTCCTGCTGAGAACGACCTGTGTGGCGCCATTGCAAGACAACTTCCATATGAGATCCAGAGGTTGTTAATCTCATCTGAAGCCAGAAGTGCTGTGGAAGTGGAGAGCGTATTACGTCAATTAGATATGACGACTTCACACGTTACTCCCAGGCATCCAAGACAGACTGAACAAGTACATATAGCTAGCAGTCAAGAAAACCGAGAGAAACCATCGACCAGAAATCAGTCCACTAGTACTGATACTCAGGGACTGGGTCGAGAATATGGACATCAAGAGCCTAGGGGAATACAGCCATACTATAGAGGAGGATATCGAGGAAGGAATCCTAGAAATACGGGTTATAGGAAACAAGAGAATCGACCCTATAACAATAATAATCAGAGGCAGGATAACAGAAAAAGATGGGAAAATTATCCCAGGAGGAATGTGAGGCCGGAAGATAGAAATGATGAATATCGGGCCGAAATAGAAGAAAGATATCAGGAAAGTCTTCGTTACATGAATGAACGAACAGACGAACCTGAAACGCAAAGAGTCCGTTGGAGTGAGGCAATAAAGAACCGAAAATCACCCGACCGACTAGAAGGAGCTCAAAGCTTGGAGTTACAAGCTCAATTGAAGAATGAGGGAAAAGGAAGCCCTCAGGATTTAAAAAAACTTCAAAATTAAATCATCAAAAGTGGAAACATACCAGGAGCTGGGAGGAGGTTTTTTTTAGCGTATGGCTTTTAGTGCCGGGAGTGTCCGAGGACATGTTCGGCTCGCCAGGTTTGTAGCTGCTTCGAGACGGACACCCAATGGGTGAGCTACATGTACCGTTGGGGAGGAAAGTTGGAAGGGAAGGGCGAGGAGTTGGAAGGTAGCGGCTGTGGCCTATAGTTAGGGACCAACCCCGGCATTTGCCTGGTAGGAAGATGGGAAACCACAGAAGACCATCTTCAAGGTTGCCGGCGGGGGGATTCGAACCTCCTCGCCTCCCGGATGTGAGCGACTGCCATTAGTCATGCCGTAACGACCACGGCTAACTCACCCGGTTGGGAGGAGGTAGAGATTGTGAATTGGATAGCAAGACCAGATGAGCTAATTAAAGAGAATATGGAAGGAATCCCACCTATTAGAAGAGAACTACCTATCATCATGCTAAGGATAAAAGGATTACTGGTCAGGGCATTAATTGATACTGGATTAACCATAAGTTTAATTACGCAAACCCTCCTAAATGAATTGGAAACAAGAGGCCGCGTATTGAAAATTCCCACCTCAAGTGTGAAGATTAAGGGAATTATTCCTGAAAAATCTTTGACATGTAAATTTCAGGTATACATTGATTTGATCATAGGTAACGCTGAAATTTCGCAATGCTTTTTGCTGGTAAATCAATTGCCATATAATGTCATATTAGGTATTGATTTTATCCGTGAGAACAAGGTCATTATAGACCTAGCGCAAAATTGCATTATGATTCAAAGAGAGGATGTGGATGAACAAAATATAAATTTACAGGAACAGGAGGCGAAAATAGAAGAACAGGTATGGCATGTGGAAGAAGTAACTGAGGAAGGTTGTAAGGACATATAAAAGATATTTGAAGTCCTAAATATAGAACTTGAAGATAGTTTGGAAGCTGAGTTCGAAACCAACCTGACAGGAAAAATAGAGGAAGCTAAAGTTGACCTCGAAAACAAGGAAAAATTAAAGGAATTACTATTAAATTTCAGGGACGTATTTGATTCCAAGCCAGGGAAGATTGAAAATTTTAAATACGCTTTTCAAGTAAATGATTGGGCACCGTTCAGACAAAAACCATACCCGGTTGCAGAAAAACATTACCCACAAACGAAGAAAACACTGCAGGAGATGATGGATGCAGGTGTTATAGAAAAGATGGTGACACCATATGTTAGTCCATTAGTAATTGTGAGTAAACCGGATGGCTCAGTAAGGGTGTGTTTAGATGCCAGGAATTTGAATGCAAAAATCATACCAGAAAATGATTCGGCACCACCCATAAAAGAAATACTGAGGAAATTTAAAGGCAAGAAGATTTTCACAAATATTGACATGACTTCTTCGTATCATCATCTCGAACTGGAAGAGAAACCCAGTCTTTTAACTGGATTTCAGTTCGACCAACAAACATACTGCTTCAGGAGATGTCCATTTGGTTTGAAGACCGCGGGATCCGCCTTAATAAGAGCGCTGGACCGAAACCTGTCAGAGGAAGTGAAAGATTGCACTATTCGTTATGTGGATGACATTTTGCTTACCTCGGAAAACATTGAGGAACATTTGGAAAAGTTAAAGAAATTATTGGAAGATTTAAGAAGGGCTAACTTTAAGATTAATTTGAAGAAATCAAATTTTTGTCAGAGACAAGTTACATTTTTGGGGCATGTGATAGATAAGGATGGTGTTAAACCAAATCCATGCAAATTAGAATCGATAAGAGATTTTCCCAGGCCTTTGAAGGTGAAAAACGTTCGCCAGTTTTTGGGATTGATTGGATTTTTCTCAGGACATTGTCCATCATACACCAAAACTGTTGCGCCACTACAGGACCTTCTGAAGAAGGGGGGCAAGTGGAAATGGACGGAGGAAACAGAAAAAGCATTTATAGAGGCCAAGGAAATGCTCTTAAACTATGTGAAGCTAGCATATCCTGATTTGAATCAGAGATTTATTATACAAACAGATGCATCCCAGATTGGAATAGGGGCAATGCTATATCAGGAAAACCCGGATAACCCTGAGAAGAAAAATTATCTAGCTTTCACAAGTCGGAGACTGAAACCACACGAGAAAAATTATACAATCAGCGAGATCGAGCTGTTAGCGATATTGCACGCGCTGCAATATTGGCGAAAGATTGTATATGGGTTCCCAGTCACATTAAGGACTGATCATAAAGCCTTAACCTTTTTGATGAAGACGGATTTATCCAGTCAAAGGTTGATGCGTTGGGCTTTATACATACAGCAGTTCGATGTAAATATAGAGTATTGCCCAGGGAAAGAAAATGTAGTTCCAGATTATTTAAGTAGACAGCCAGAGTCCACAGAAGAGGAAGTAATGGCTATTGATTTGGAAGACAGGGATCAGCGTACTCTGAATGAATTGAGAAGCATTGGTCAACGACAACGTGAGAATCCATGGATGAACATGCTCATATCTTTCTTGGAAGGGAGTTTGATAAGGGGAACACCGGCGTACACTGAAGCGAATAAGATAGCTCAAGATTACACGTTCTTTAATGGATTGTTGTATAAGTTTGTGGACTCTGACCATACGCGATTGAGGATTGTTGTACCTGCGATTTTGCAGAGGAAAATGGTATGGATAGCCCATAGATCGTTCGGACATATGGGAGTCGACAAAACAGTCTCGATGCTGAAAGAAGCATTTGTATGGCCGAGACTGAGAGAGCCTGTAAGGGATACGCTCAAGACATGTGATCTATGTCAAAGGATTAAGCCAAATGCGTTTTTGATGAGACAAAAGCCAATACCATTCTTGCCTGAGAGGCCAGGTCAAATTATTTCTATTGACAATTTCGGACCTTTGCCAAAGGCTAGGCGAGGAAATCGACACATAATGGTGGCTATGGATGTTTTCACAAAAATGGTTGTCCTTGCTCCCATACAGAAGACTAGTACCAAAAAGGTGTTAAAACGACTCAAAGAAAAAGTGATACCTATTCTGGGAAAACCCGAGAATTTGTTGTCGGATCACGGTAGTTGTTTTACAAGTGTAGAGTTCAGACAGGAATTAGAAAGACTTGGAATACGTCAGATTTTGTCAAGTATTCGCCATCCTGAGGCAAACCCTGTGGAAAGAGTGATGAGGGAGACGGCCAAGTATTGTAGGATATACTGTGCCGAGGAAAATTGGAAATGGATAGACATCCTGGATATTATCGAATTTTGTATAAACAACACAATCCATGAATCTACGAGAGAGATACCAATAACGTTACATCGGAATGAGCAACCAGAGAGACCTTGGAGTCTGGTAATTCCTAGGCCAGCAGACGCTCAGCCTGGAAGAGATGTACGTATTAGAAGAGCCTTTGAGCATCTAAAAGCTCAAGCTGATAGAAGGCAAAGAAGAAACAGGCACAAGAGGTATCATCGACCACTATTAGCAGGAGAAATGGTGTTAGTGAAAAGACCAGCCATTTCGGATCCAGGGAACCGCGTGTACAAGAAGTTCCAGAAAATGTACCACGGACCGTATCAAATAATAAGAGATTTGAGAAATAATGCCTATAGAATTCGGCACTGTGAAACGAATCACGAAGTGACCATGAACTCAGCGAATTTAAAAGTATATTACCCTCCCGAAGACTTCGATGAAGCAAATGAACAAGCCCTGGTTATGGAACAATTTAGAGATGATGAATCCACTTTTGATAGAAACAATAGTAAGGTAGAAAAAGGAAACAGAGCTCAACCATTCGAGTGCGAATGCGAATTAGAGAAACTGTATTGTGAGATAAGAGAAATAATTGATTTTGTTGAAAAGGAAAATTTCAATTTAAGAAAAGAGAATGATGAAATAAAGAAACGGGTAGGGATAAACCACACCCGTAACGAAGAACTATGTTCTGGAAACTTGTAGTCCAGACAAATAAGAAAGAAAGAAAGGGTAGGGACAGAGCGTACCCAAACTACACTATTACCGGATATGACTTAAAAGGTGGAGAAACCCAAATTATCGTGGGATTTTAAAGGAATAAAGAACAAAAGGTACTGAGAAATGTTAGGATGGCTTCGACAATTAAAGAAAAATAAGATTTTATGAATAATTGAAATAAATTTCCTCAAAATTTTTCGAAAATTTATTTACCTAAGGAGGGGAGAGATGAACCCATGCACCACTGGTTCAAGGGGTCGAATCCATGCATTTTTGTAAAAGGAAGGAAGGAAATATACAGTCTTCCGAGGAACATAGAAAGATTTTATACAAGAAGGCTAGCATAACGTTGTGAAATAAACTGAAGCCAGGTGGCCAGGAAATGAGATCGTGCCTGACGCATCGATGAGGAGCCGGTCACGAGTATAAATAGAACGAGTGGAATTTTCCGAGCGAATGACAAGGAGCGTGTTTCGGAAATCACCCTTACCTTGCATTAAAATGGCAACCGCGCAGCTGTGCCAGAAGATGAATAATTAAATTTAACCCATTTGCAGGAATAAAATTAACTAAAGAAATACAGTATTGTGAATCATTTCGGAATAGAGATTTTTGTGTGGAGAAGAAGGTTTTAATAATTGCCCAGGAGAGAAGTGCAAACGAGGCTATACGTCATTGGGGGTTTCCCGAGACCCGAGGAGTGGGGAATTAAAAATCAACTGTAACACCCACACAGCTGAAGACTAAATTTTATTTAATATCTCAGAACTGCACGATCGATTTTCATGTGCAAGGAAGTCAGTTTACGTTTAGAAAACGAGCCTTCCAGAGATATAATTTTTATATGTGTGCGACCATTACTTCAGAAGTTGGTTCTGGAAAAGGCGTGGATTTTATCTTTTTGTAGCCAAAGAGTATAAAAGTCCTGGCAGAACCAAGCCAAGCATGCAGTCTACAAGCATTCCTTGAGGGGAAACGCTGTATCACATCGTATAGACAGTATCCGACAGCCCGAGGGCGTCGCTGTATCAACAACCAACGTGCACCCGTAAGAGTGGCCGAGAAGTATTATTATAGTATCGCCGTGTGGAGAATTAGGAAAATCCTAAATACAGGATCTAGTTCCGCCAGTATCAATATTACAGTGAAAGGTTCAGTAATTATAGTCAAAGCAGGCTGCGAACTTAGAGCACGGGCGATAGGTCTTCAAAATACAGTTCAATTAGACGACCGAAAGTATCGTAACTTTTTTGAATTACCATAACAGCGAGATAAACATTCTATCAACTTTAAAGAACCCGATCAGGGTCGGACAGAATAAGGTTCGCATAATATTCTGAAAAGATAGGAATTCGAGAACAGAATAATCAGAAAGGAGAAGTAAATTCTAGACATTGTTTCAAGGAAACAAACGGACTATAAAAAGCACTAAGTTACGAGGAGTATTAGATGCTAAAAATAATAGGTCACCGATAGATTATCTGGGGGACCGTGAACAAGACAGACTTTCGCTAGACCAACCAATAGGGTCTAGAAAGAAGCAGTTCGAGCTAATAATAATAATAGCTGATCGTCAGGAAACCGGATTTGAAGGAGTACTATTCCAGGGAGGAGGTAGATTATTCGAGACTTTCACATTCTGGTCAGATAGGAAGCCGACATCTACTAGTTCACCCTTGGAGACGGGGAAAGCAAAAAATCACGTGTGCAAGGCCTAATCAGAGCCTCAATGATTAGAATCAGTGTAGTGTAAATATATAAAATTTGTGTTAGATAGTAATTTTTCAGTGATTTATTGTGTGTAATAGAAGAATACCGAAGTGTATTTTAAAATGTTACCGGTGTTTAAAGTATATAAAGTATATGTGTGTCAAGATATGTCAGTGTATGAAATGAATTTGAGCACGATGGTGTAATTACAAATAAGTGGGCAAAAATGAAACATCGTTGGAAAGCACGGTATTGGACCGTCTGAGCATGTAAGTAGCTATTTTCATTATGTTTTGTGTTGGGGAATATTTGTGTACAATCCACCTGAGTTCGAGAAATAGGGATGTTTTTGAATAACAAATAACAGAATAAGAGCGCGATCTGAACAGAAAAAAATTGAGTGTCACGGTCAACCCCTCGCTATTGAAAGTATGGTAGGTCAGGGGAACCGTCTATTTGAAGTAATAATAAACCATGAATGTTTAGAGTTGTTAATGACCCGGGATTTGAACCGAGGTTCTTGTAGATGAAAGTTACCGCTTGCCAGTTCAGATCGTTTGCTTTCTTATGTGATAATGGTCTTTTAAGACAGATAATAATAAATATAAATCCCTAATGTAATGAGATATTGAGGTAGGATTTCACGAGTTCAATAAGACAATTAGATTTCGGGAGTGATCATAATTTTTGACTTTGGTCAAGTAGTCTTTTATAACTCGGGAGTACACAAGTATTTTTCCCTATCACTGTAGTGAATTTGTTAACTTGAGGGAGGTGGTAACATGAGAACATTGTGAAATGCCCAAAAATTTAAGTAAAGGAGTAACAATTACTTTGAATAAGATTATATACTGTTTTGATTATAAGAAACTCATAAAATAGATATTGAGGTGTGTAAAAGAATAACACAGTTTATAGTGGAAAGTATCGAGCCATGGGAGCTCGTGATTGTAGTGAAATTTAAAAGGGATACTTTATGGAAGTGAAAGGAATTATGAGTTTATTGGTTTGAAGGAAACCATGTAATTTAATATAACATTTGTTTGATTTTATGTATTCCTTGTTCACTTTGAACAAGTTTAGAAGGTTTGGTCAGTAGTTTATTTGTTTAATTTGTTTGTAGCGCCATAATTTTGGTTAATTAAATGTTTTATAATAGGAGTTGATTTGTTTTTATTTTTGAAGTGTATCCTCTATTTAATCCAAAATGTGTAAGTCACAGAGTGGGAGAACATACCAAAACCCCGAAAATCCCGATTTGAGCACTGCTGGCATACTGTGATTTGCATATTTCTTGTTAAAAGGGCACAGGGGGGCATAGAAGTACTGTGCTTTGATTAATAATTAGAGGAACACTTAAGACGGTCATATCATGTTAAAGGAAAAATAATGATAGGAATAGCTACAACATATAATGTTAACTGACCGCATGGGTCCCTAGAAACTCACACCGAGCAGCCCTGAAATAACCCCCCCCCTAAACACTTTTCATGGCGCCCAGTATGCAGGGCTGAGTTTTCCTAGGGAAAACCTGAGTTTTCTTGAAAAATCTTTTTTTTAATGGTTTTTTGAATTTTTAAATACTTCCATAAAGGTTTTAACATTTAATGAGTATATCAAAAGGGTACGTTTTAGTAAACACCCGTACCAAAGTAAAATTGGGACACAATGGTTCGTGGTACCATCTCTCAAGCATGTACCAGCGATGTGGCATGATAGCCCACTGTATTCTAATAAGATGGCATTGAGTGAGGAAATGCAGAGGCTTGCGGACGTCTTGAAGGCGAATATGCAAGCAGAGAATAGGGAAGAGAGGCAGGGACTTTTGGACGCTTTAAAAGCTGAGAGTAATGAGAAGTTGGAAGCCATAAATGAGAATTTAAAAGCTCTTAAAACTGACAATGTTAAGATAGAGAATAAATTGGACAGCCAACTGGATGAAAATAACAAAAAGTTAGGATCCATAAATCAAAGTTTAGAATCACTAAAAACTAATAGTGATAACATGGGAACTAAATTAGAAACTATCGAGGCCGACTGTATAAGAATGAACAATGAACTGAAGGCTGAGATAGACAAAATGAAAAAAGAAAATGGAGATAATATTGGAAAACAGTTCATAGCCGTGAAAGAGGATTGAAAAGCCGACAGTAAAGCAAACAATGAGGCACTGAAGGCTGATATAGAAAGGACAATGAATACCAAATTTCAAGGTTTTGACGCGGGGTTGGAGATTAAGTTAGATGGGTCAAAAAGGGAATGCCAAGAAAGTTTTGGAATTTTGAATATAAAGTTGAATCCTATGGAAACTAAATTAATTAATATGGAAGAAAAGGGTGATGATTGTGAAAAGAAACTTGTAACCCAGATCCAAGAGGTGCAGGCAAAGTTAGAAGCTCAGATAGAATCTAACAGCAAGATTTGTGAAACATCCCGGGATGAGATAAAAGAAAGTTTTAAGGAATTAGGAGACAAATTTAAAGGGGTGGAAGACCAAGTAGGAAACCTCGAGGGAAAAGTCGATAAAATTCAGGCCAAAGTTGATGATATGGAAAATCAGAATTATAAAGATGTACAGGGTATGAAAGATCAGATTGATCATTTTACCGGGCAGGTGGATGATAACTTGAAGAAGTACGAAGCGGAAATAAATAAGAGATTAGGTACATATGAAGAGCATCTCCAGGGAGAAAGAAAGCAACGAAATGAAGAAAATAAGGAAAATACCCAGAAGATAGATGAAATAAGTAAGGGTATTAATGAGGTTCAGGAAACCATTGGAACATTAAAGGAACAAGTAGGAAAAACCAATACCGAAGTAAACCAGGTCCAAAATGAATTGACGATAGTGTCTAAGAGCCAAGGGAAGACTGAGGAAAAGCTTCAAGGAATTAAAGTAGATATGGTCAAAGGACAAAAAGAAATGGAGAAGAAAATAAAGGAGATACGAGAAGACTTAGATACCATAGGTGACGTTAAGCCAGAAATTATAAAAGAACAGGTCATGGTCATCAAGAAAGAGGTAGAAGATCAATTAGCTGAAATCAGGGATAGTTTCAGGGAAGAGAAATTCCAACTCAAAAAGAATCAAGACAGAATTCAGAATGAATTAGGATCCCGGTTGGAAAGGACTGAACACAAGAACAGTCAAATGGAAATTCAACTCATGGCTAATGAGGAAAGTGCCCGAAGAGAAAGGAAATTAGAATTTGAAAGGCAGGATGAATTTCAAAAGACAGGATGGGTAGATCCCCATGAACGAGGCACAGATCAAGATAGGGACTTAGGAGGGGAGAGCCCCTATAAGAACCCAGGATATCCGATGGCGATGTCAACCCCTTATATGAACCAAACAAATGGTCAAATAATAAATATCATCAAGTCATATGAGGACAGACCGGTGAAGTTTACGGGTAATAATATGTCAATTACTCCTAAATACTGGTTAAAGGAGGTCGCAGAGTACTTGAATGAAATGAAAGTTCCTCAGGATCGGAGACTGAGAGCTATTGAGAAGCTGTTGGCAGGTGATTGTCTCACCTGGTTCAGGAGTTTCAGGTACACATTTGACACGGTGGAAGGTTTTAGAGAAGCTTTTCTGAAACGATATTGGGCAACAGATGTCCAAGAGAATCTGAGGCTAGATCTGTACCCTAGGAAGTATAGCACAAATGTCCCAACTAAATACTCAGAATTTTTCACCGCTCAGCTGTGTAAATTCCGGGAACTTGACATTGCTCCTGCTGAGAACGACCTGTGTGGCGCCATTGCAAGACAACTTCCATATGAGATCCAGAGGTTGTTAATCTCATCTGAAGCCAGAAGTGCTGTGGAAGTGGAGAGCGTATTACGTCAATTAGATATGACGACTTCACACGTTACTCCCAGGCATCCAAGACAGACTGAACAAGTACATATAGCTAGCAGTCAAGAAAACCGAGAGAAACCATCGACCAGAAATCAGTCCACTAGTACTGATACTCAGGGACTGGGTCGAGAATATGGACATCAAGAGCCTAGGGGAATACAGCCATACTATAGAGGAGGATATCGAGGAAGGAATCCTAGAAATACGGGTTATAGGAAACAAGAGAATCGACCCTATAACAATAATAATCAGAGGCAGGATAACAGAAAAAGATGGGAAAATTATCCCAGGAGGAATGTGAGGCCGGAAGATAGAAATGATGAATATCGGGCCGAAATAGAAGAAAGATATCAGGAAAGTCTTCGTTACATGAATGAACGAACAGACGAACCTGAAACGCAAAGAGTCCGTTGGAGTGAGGCAATAAAGAACCGAAAATCACCCGACCGACTAGAAGGAGCTCAAAGCTTGGAGTTACAAGCTCAATTGAAGAATGAGGGAAAAGGAAGCCCTCAGGATTAAAAAAAACTTCAAAATTAAATCATCAAAAGTGGAAACATACCAGGAGCTGGGAGGAGGTTTTTTTAGCGTATGGCTTTTAGTGCCGGGAGTGTCCGAGGACATGTTCGGCTCGCCAGGTTTGTAGCTGCTTCGAGACGGACACCCAATGGGTGAGCTACATGTACCGTTGGGGAGGAAAGTTGGAAGGGAAGGGCGAGGAGTTGGAAGGTAGCGGCTGTGGCCTATAGTTAGGGACCAACCCCGGCATTTGCCTGGTAGGAAGATGGGAAACCACAGAAGACCATCTTCAAGGTTGCCGGCGGGGGGATTCGAACCTCCTCGCCTCCCGGATGTGAGCGACTGCCATTAGTCATGCCGTAACGACCACGGCTAACTCACCCGGTTGGGAGGAGGTAGAGATTGTGAATTGGATAGCAAGACCAGATGAGCTAATTAAAGAGAATATGGAAGGAATCCCACCTATTAGAAGAGAACTACCTATCATCATGCTAAGGATAAAAGGATTACTGGTCAGGGCATTAATTGATACTGGATTAACCATAAGTTTAATTACGCAAACCCTCCTAAATGAATTGGAAACAAGAGGCCGCGTATTGAAAATTCCCACCTCAAGTGTGAAGATTAAGGGAATTATTCCTGAAAAATCTTTGACATGTAAATTTCAGGTATACATTGATTTGATCATAGGTAACGCTGAAATTTCGCAATGCTTTTTGCTGGTAAATCAATTGCCATATAATGTCATATTAGGTATTGATTTTATCCGTGAGAACAAGGTCATTATAGACCTAGCGCAAAATTGCATTAGGATTCAAAGAGAGGATGTGGATGAACAAAATATAAATTTACAGGAACAGGAGGCGAAAATAGAAGAACAGGTATGGCATGTGGAAGAAGTAACTGAGGAAGGTTGTAAGGACATATAAAAGATATTTGAAGTCCTAAATATAGAACTTGAAGATAGTTTGGAAGCTGAGTTCGAAACCAACCTGACAGGAAAAATAGAGGAAGCTAAAGTTGACCTCGAAAACAAGGAAAAATTAAAGGAATTACTATTAAATTTCAGGGACGTATTTGATTCCAAGCCAGGGAAGATTGAAAATTTTAAATACGCTTTTCAAGTAAATGATTGGGCACCGTTCAGACAAAAACCATACCCGGTTGCAGAAAAACATTACCCACAAACGAAGAGAACACTGCAGGAGATGATGGATGCAGGTGTTATAGAAAAGATGGTGACACCATATGTTAGTCCATTAGTAATTGTGAGTAAACCGGATGGCTCAGTAAGGGTGTGTTTAGATGCCAGGAATTTGAATGCAAAAATCATACCAGAAAATGATTCGGCACCACCCATAAAAGAAATACTGAGGAAATTTAAAGGCAAGAAGATTTTCACAAATATTGACATGACTTCTTCGTATCATCATCTCGAACTGGAAGAGAAACCCAGTCTTTTAACTGGATTTCAGTTCGACCAACAAACATACTGCTTCAGGAGATGTCCATTTGGTTTGAAGACCGCGGGATCCGCCTTAATAAGAGCGCTGGACCGAAACCTGTCAGAGGAAGTGAAAGATTGCACTATTCGTTATGTGGATGACATTTTGCTTACCTCGGAAAACATTGAGGAACATTTGGAAAAGTTAAAGAAATTATTGGAAGATTTAAGAAGGGCTAACTTTAAGATTAATTTGAAGAAATCAAATTTTTGTCAGAGACAAGTTACATTTTTGGGGCATGTGATAGATAAGGATGGTGTTAAACCAAATCCATGCAAATTAGAATCGATAAGAGATTTTCCCAGGCCTTTGAAGGTGAAAAACGTTCGCCAGTTTTTGGGATTGATTGGATTTTTCTCAGGACATTGTCCATCATACACCAAAACTGTTGCGCCACTACAGGACCTTCTGAAGAAGGGGGGCAAGTGGAAATGGACGGAGGAAACAGAAAAAGCATTTATAGAGGCCAAGGAAATGCTCTTAAACTATGTGAAGCTAGCATATCCTGATTTGAATCAGAGATTTATTATACAAACAGATGCATCCCAGATTGGAATAGGGGCAATGCTATATCAGGAAAACCCGGATAACCCTGAGAAGAAAAATTATCTAGCTTTCACAAGTCGGAGACTGAAACCACACGAGAAAAATTATACAATCAGCGAGATCGAGCTGTTAGCGATATTGCACGCGCTGCAATATTGGCGAAAGATTGTATATGGGTTCCCAGTCACATTAAGGACTGATCATAAAGCCTTAACCTTTTTGATGAAGACGGATTTATCCAGTCAAAGGTTGATGCGTTGGGCTTTATACATACAGCAGTTCGATGTAAATATAGAGTATTGCCCAGGGAAAGAAAATGTAGTTCCAGATTATTTAAGTAGACAGCCAGAGTCCACAGAAGAGGAAGTAATGGCTATTGATTTGGAAGACAGGGATCAGCGTACTCTGAATGAATTGAGAAGCATTGGTCAACGACAACGTGAGAATCCATGGATGAACATGCTCATATCTTTCTTGGAAGGGAGTTTGATAAGGGGAACACCGGCGTACACTGAAGCGAATAAGATAGCTCAAGATTACACGTTCTTTAATGGATTGTTGTATAAGTTTGTGGACTCTGACCATACGCGATTGAGGATTGTTGTACCTGCGATTTTGCAGAGGAAAATGGTATGGATAGCCCATAGATCGTTCGGACATATGGGAGTCGACAAAACAGTCTCGATGCTGAAAGAAGCATTTGTATGGCCGAGACTGAGAGAGCCTGTAAGGGATACGCTCAAGACATGTGATCTATGTCAAAGGATTAAGCCAAATGCGTTTTTGATGAGACAAAAGCCAATACCATTCTTGCCTGAGAGGCCAGGTCAAATTATTTCTATTGACAATTTCGGACCTTTGCCAAAGGCTAGGCGAGGAAATCGACACATAATGGTGGCTATGGATGTTTTCACAAAAATGGTTGTCCTTGCTCCCATACAGAAGACTAGTGCCAAAAAGGTGTTAAAACGACTCAAAGAAAAAGTGATACCTATTCTGGGAAAACCCGAGAATTTGTTGTCGGATCACGGTAGTTGTTTTACAAGTGTAGAGTTCAGACAGGAATTAGAAAGACTTGGAATACGTCAGATTTTGTCAAGTATTCGCCATCCTGAGGCAAACCCTGTGGAAAGAGTGATGAGGGAGACGGCCAAGTATTGTAGGATATACTGTGCCGAGGAAAATTGGAAATGGATAGACATCCTGGATATTATCGAATTTTGTATAAACAACACAATCCATGAATCTACGAGAGAGATACCAATAACGTTACATCGGAATGAGCAACCAGAGAGACCTTGGAGTCTGGTAATTCCTAGGCCAGCAGACGCTCAGCCTGGAAGAGATGTACGTATTAGAAGAGCCTTTGAGCATCTAAAAGCTCAAGCTGATAGAAGGCAAAGAAGAAACAGGCACAAGAGGTATCACCGACCACTATTAGCAGGAGAAATGGTGTTAGTGAAAAGACCAGCCATTTCGGATCCAGGGAACCGCGTGTACAAGAAGTTCCAGAAAATGTACCACGGACCGTATCAAATAATAAGAGATTTGAGAAATAATGCCTATAGAATTCGGCACTGTGAAACGAATCACGAAGTGACCATGAACTCAGCGAATTTAAAAGTATATTACCCTCCCGAAGACTTCGATGAAGCAAATGAACAAGCCCTGGTTATGGAACAATTTAGAGATGATGAATCCACTTTTGATAGAAACAATAGTAAGGTAGAAAAAGGAAACAGAGCTCAACCATTCGAGTGCGAATGCGAATTAGAGAAACTGTATTGTGAGATAAGAGAAATAATTGATTTTGTTGAAAAGGAAAATTTCAATTTAAGAAAAGAGAATGATGAAATAAAGAAACGGGTAGGGATAAACCACACCCGTAACGAAGAACTATGTTCTGGAAACTTGTAGTCCAGACAAATAAGAAAGAAAGAAAGGGTAGGGACAGAGCGTACCCAAACTACACTATTACCGGATATGACTTAAAAGGTGGAGAAACCCAAATTATCGTGGGATTTTAAAGGAATAAAGAACAAAAGGTACTGAGAAATGTTAGGATGGCTTCGACAATTAAAGAAAAATAAGATTTTATGAATAATTGAAATAAATTTCCTCAAAATGTTTCGAAAATTTATTTACCTAAGGAGGGGAGAGATGAACCCATGTACCATTGGTTCAAGGGGTCGAATCCATGCATTTTTGTAAAAGGAAGGAAGGAAATATACAGTCTTCCGAGGAACATAGAAAGATTTTATACAAGAAGGCTAGCATAACGTTGTGAAATAAACTGAAGCCAGGTGGCCAGGAAATGAGATCATGCCTGACGCATCGATGAGGAGCCGGTCACGAGTATAAATAGAACGAGTGGAATTTTCCGAGCGAATGACAAGGAGCGTGTTTCGGAAATCACCCTTACCTTGCATTGGCAACCGCGCAGCTGTGCCAGAAGAAGAATAATTAAATTTAACCCATTTGCAGGAATAAAATTAACTAAAGAAATACAGTATTGTGAATCATTTCGGAATAGAGATTTTTGTGTGGAGAAGAAGGTTTTAATAATTGCCCAGGAGAGAAGTGCAAACGAGGCTATACGTCATTGGGGGTTTCCCGAGACCCGAGGAGTGGGGAATTAAAAATCAACTGTAACACCCACACAGCTGAAGACTAAATTTTATTTAATATCTCAGAACTGCACGATCGATTTTCATGTGCAAGGAAGTCAGTTTACGTTTAGAAAACGAGCCTTCCAGAGATATAATTTTTATATGTGTGCGACCATTACTTCAGAAGTTGGTTCTGGAAAAGGCGTGGATTTTATCTTTTTGTAGCCAAAGAGTATAAAAGTCCTGGCAGAACCAAGCCAAGCATGCAGTCTACAAGCATTCCTTGAGGGGAAACGCTGTATCACATCGTATAGACAGTATCCGACAGCCCGAGGGCGTCGCTGTATCAACAACCAACGTGCACCCGTAAGAGTGGCCGAGAAGTATTATTATAGTATCGCCGTGTGGAGAATTAGGAAAATCCTAAATACAGGATCTAGTTCCGCCAGTATCAATATTACAGTGAAAGGTTCAGTAATTATAGTCAAAGCAGGCTGCGAACTTAGAGCACGGGCGATAGGTCTTCAAAATACAGTTCAATTAGACGACCGAAAGTATCGTAACGTTTTTGAAGTACCATAACAGCGAGATAAACATTCTATCAACTTTAAAGAACCCGATCAGGGTCGGACAGAATAAGGTTCGCATAATATTCTGAAAAGATAGGAATTCGAGAACAGAATAATCAGAAAGGAGAAGTAAATTCTAGACATTGTTTCAAGGAAACAAACGGACTATAAAAAGCACTAAGTTACGAGGAGTATTAGATGCTAAAAATAATAGGTCACCGATAGATTATCTGGGGGACCGTGAACAAGACAGACTTTCGCTAGACCAACCAATAGGGTCTAGAAAGAAGCAGTTCGAGCTAATAATAATAATAGCTGATCGTCAGGAAACCGGATTTGAAGGAGTACTATTCCAGGGAGGAGGTAGATTATTCGAGACTTTCACATTCTGGTCAGATAGGAAGCCGACATCTACTAGTTCACCCTTGGAGACGGGGAAAGCAAAAAATCACGTGTGCAAGGCCTAATCAGAGCCTCAATGATTAGAATCAGTGTAGTGTAAATATATAAAATTTGTGTTAGATAGTAATTTTTCAGTGATTTATTGTGTGTAATAGAAGAATACCGAAGTGTATTTTAAAATGTTACCGGTGTTTAAAGTATATAAAGTATATGTGTGTCAAGATATGTCAGTGTATGAAATGAATTTGAGCACGATGGTGTAATTACAAATAAGTGGGCAAAAATGAAACATCGTTGGAAAGCACGGTATTGGACCGTCTGAGCATGTAAGTAGCTATTTTCGTTATGTTTTGTGTTGGGGAATATTTGTGTACAATCCACCTGAGTTCGAGAAATAGGGATGTTTTTGAATAACAAATAACAGAATAAGAGCGCGATCTGAACAGAAAAAAATTGAGTGTCACGGTCAACCCCTCGCTATTGAAAGTATGGTAGGTCAGGGGAACCGTCTATTTGAAGTAATAATAAACCATGAATGTTTAGAGTTGTTAATGACCCGGGATTTGAACCGAGGTTCTTGTAGATGAAAGTTACCGCTTGCCAGTTCAGATCGTTTGCTTTCTTATGTGATAATGGTCTTTTAAGACAGATAATAATAAATATAAATCCCTAATGTAATGAGATATTGAGGTAGGATTTCACGAGTTCAATAAGACAATTAGATTTCGGGAGTGATCATAATTTTTGACTTTGGTCAAGTAGTCTTTTATAACTCGGGAGTACACAAGTATTTTTCCCTATCACTGTAGTGAATTTGTTAACTTGAGGGAGGTGGTAACATGAGAACATTGTGAAATGCCCAAAAATTTAAGTAAAGGAGTAACAATTACTTTGAATAAGATTATATACTGTTTTGATTATAAGAAACTCATAAAATAGATATTGAGGTGTGTAAAAGAATAACACAGTTTATAGTGGAAAGTATCGAGCCATGGGAGCTCGTGATTGTAGTGAAATTTAAAAGGGATACTTTATGGAAGTGAAAGGAATTATGAGTTTATTGGTTTGAAGGAAACCATGTAATTTAATATAACATTTGTTTGATTTTATGTATTCCTTGTTCACTTTGAACAAGTTTAGAAGGTTTGGTCAGTAGTTTATTTGTTTAATTTGTTTGTAGCGCCATAATTTTGGTTAATTAAATGTTTTATAATAGGAGTTGATTTGTTTTTATTTTTGAAGTGTATCCTCTATTTAATCCAAAATGTGTAAGTCACAGAGTGGGAGAACATACCAAAACCCCGAAAATCCCGATTTGAGCACTGCTGGCATACTGTGATTTGCATATTTCTTGTTAAAAGGGCACAGGGGGGCATAGAAGTACTGTGCTTTGATTAATAATTAGAGGAACACTTAAGACGGTCATATCATGTTAAAGGAAAAATAATGATAGGAATAGCTACAACATATAATGTTAACTGACCGCATGGGTCCCTAGAAACTCACACCGAGCAGCCCTGAAATAAACCCCCCCCCCTAAACACTTTTCATGGCGCCCAGTATGCAGGGCTGAGTTTTCCTAGGGAAAACCCGAGTTTTCTTGAAAAATCTTTTTTTTAATGGTTTTTTGAATTTTTAAATACTTCCATAAAGGTTTTAACATTTAATGAGTATATCAAAAGGGTACGTTTTAGTAAACACCCGTACCAAAGTAAAATTGGGACACAATGGTTCGTGGTACCATCTCTCAAGCATGTACCAGCGATGTGGCATGATAGCCCACTGTATTCTAATAAGATGGCATTGAGTGAGGAAATGCAGAGGCTTGCGGACGTCTTGAAGGCGAATATGCAAGCAGAGAATAGGGAAGAGAGGCAGGGACTTTTGGACGCTTTAAAAGCTGAGAGTAATGAGAAGTTGGAAGCCATAAATGAGAATTTAAAAGCTCTTAAAACTGACAATGTTAAGATAGAGAATAAATTGGACAGCCAACTGGATGAAAATAACAAAAAGTTAGGATCCATAAATCAAAGTTTAGAATCACTAAAAACTAATAGTGATAACATGGGAACTAAATTAGAAACTATCGAGGCCGACTGTATAAGAATGAACAATGAACTGAAGGCTGAGATAGACAAAATGAAAAAAGAAAATGGAGATAATATTGGAAAACAGTTCATAGCCGTGAAAGAGGATTGAAAAGCCGACAGTAAAGCAAACAATGAGGCACTGAAGGCTGATATAGAAAGGACAATGAATACCAAATTTCAAGGTTTTGACGCGGGGTTGGAGATTAAGTTAGATGGGTCAAAAAGGGAATGCCAAGAAAGTTTTGGAATTTTGAATATAAAGTTGAATTCCATGGAAACTAAATTAATTAATATGGAAGAAAAGGGTGATGATTGTGAAAAGAAACTTGTAACCCAGATCCAAGAGGTGCAGGCAAAGTTAGAAGCTCAGATAGAATCTAACAGCAAGATTTGTGAAACATCCCGGGATGAGATAAAAGAAAGTTTTAAGGAATTAGGAGACAAATTTAAAGGGGTGGAAGACCAAGTAGGAAACCTCGAGGGAAAAGTCGATAAAATTCAGGCCAAAGTTGATGATATGGAAAATCAGAATTATAAAGATGTACAGGGTATGAAAGATCAGATTGATCATTTTACCGGGCAGGTGGATGATAACTTGAAGAAGTACGAAGCGGAAATAAATAAGAGATTAGGTACATATGAAGAGCATCTCCAGGGAGAAAGAAAGCAACGAAATGAAGAAAATAAGGAAAATACCCAGAAGATAGATGAAATAAGTAAGGGTATTAATGAGGTTCAGGAAACCATTGGAACATTAAAGGAACAAGTAGGAAAAACCAATACCGAAGTAAACCAGGTCCAAAATGAATTGACGATAGTGTCTAAGAGCCAAGGGAAGACTGAGGAAAAGCTTCAAGGAATTAAAGTAGATATGGTCAAAGGACAAAAAGAAATGGAGAAGAAAATAAAGGAGATACGAGAAGACTTAGATACCATAGGTGACGTTAAGCCAGAAATTATAAAAGAACAGGTCATGGTCATCAAGAAAGAGGTAGAAGATCAATTAGCTGAAATCAGGGATAGTTTCAGGGAAGAGAAATTCCAACTCAAAAAGAATCAAGACAGAATTCAGAATGAATTAGGATCCCGGTTGGAAAGGACTGAACACAAGAACAGTCAAATGGAAATTCAACTCATGGCTAATGAGGAAAGTGCCCGAAGAGAAAGGAAATTAGAATTTGAAAGGCAGGATGAATTTCAAAAGACAGGATGGGTAGATCCCCATGAACGAGGCACAGATCAAGATAGGGACTTAGGAGGGGAGAGCCCCTATAAGAACCCAGGATATCCGATGGCGATGTCAACCCCTTATATGAACCAAACAAATGGTCAAATAATAAATATCATCAAGTCAAATGAGGACAGACCGGTGAAGTTTACGGGTAATAATATGTCAATTACTCCTAAATACTGGTTAAAGGAGGTCGCAGAGTACTTGAATGAAATGAAAGTTCCTCAGGATCGGAGACTGAGAGCTATTGAGAAGCTGTTGGCAGGTGATTGTCTCACCTGGTTCAGGAGTTCCAGGTACACATTTGACACGGTGGAAGGTTTTAGAGAAGCTTTTCTGAAACGATATTGGGCAACAGATGTCCAAGAGAATCTGAGGCTAGATCTGTACCCTAGGAAGTATAGCACAAATGCCCCAACTAAATACTCAGAATTTTTCACCGCTCAGCTGTGTAAATTCCGGGAACTTGACATTGCTCCTGCTGAGAACGACCTGTGTGGCGCCATTGCAAGACAACTTCCATATGAGATCCAGAGGTTGTTAATCTCATCTGAAGCCAGAAGTGCTGTGGAAGTGGAGAGCGTATTACGTCAATTAGATATGACGACTTCACACGTTACTCCCAGGCATCCAAGACAGACTGAACAAGTACATATAGCTAGCAGTCAAGAAAACCGAGAGAAACCATCGACCAGAAATCAGTCCACTAGTACTGATACTCAGGGACTGGGTCGAGAATATGGACATCAAGAGCCTAGGGGAATACAGCCATACTATAGAGGAGGATATCGAGGAAGGAATCCTAGAAATACGGGTTATAGGAAACAAGAGAATCGACCCTATAACAATAATAATCAGAGGCAGGATAACAGAAAAAGATGGGAAAATTATCCCAGGAGGAATGTGAGGCCGGAAGATAGAAATGATGAATATCGGGCCGAAATAGAAGAAAGATATCAGGAAAGTCTTCGTTACATGAATGAACGAACAGACGAACCTGAAACGCAAAGAGTCCGTTGGAGTGAGGCAATAAAGAACCGAAAATCACCCGACCGACTAGAAGGAGCTCAAAGCTTGGAGTTACAAGCTCAATTGAAGAATGAGGGAAAAGGAAGCCCTCAGGATTTAAAAAAACTTCAAAATTAAATCATCAAAAGTGGAAACATACCAGGAGCTGGGAGGAGGTTTTTTTTAGCGTATGGCTTTTAGTGCCGGGAGTGTCCGAGGACATGTTCGGCTCGCCAGGTTTGTAGCTGCTTCGAGACGGACACCCAATGGGTGAGCTACATGTACCGTTGGGGAGGAAAGTTGGAAGGGAAGGGCGAGGAGTTGGAAGGTAGCGGCTGTGGCCTATAGTTAGGGACCAACCCCGGCATTTGCCTGGTAGGAAGATGGGAAACCACAGAAGACCATCTTCAAGGTTGCCGGTGGGGGGATTCGAACCTCCTCGCCTCCCGGATGTGAGCGACTGCCATTAGTCATGCCGTAACGACCACGGCTAACTCACCCGGTTGGGAGGAGGTAGAGATTGTGAATTGGATAGCAAGACCAGATGAGCTAATTAAAGAGAATATGGAAGGAATCCCACCTATTAGAAGAGAACTACCTATCATCATGCTAAGGATAAAAGGATTACTGGTCAGGGCATTAATTGATACTGGATTAACCATAAGTTTAATTACGCAAACCCTCCTAAATGAATTGGAAACAAGAGGCCGCGTATTGAAAATTCCCACCTCAAGTGTGAAGATTAAGGGAATTATTCCTGAAAAATCTTTGACATGTAAATTTCAGGTATACATTGATTTGATCATAGGTAACGCTGAAATTTCGCAATGCTTTTTGCTGGTAAATCAATTGCCATATAATGTCATATTAGGTATTGATTTTATCCGTGAGAACAAGGTCATTATAGACCTAGCGCAAAATTGCATTAGGATTCAAAGAGAGGATGTGGATGAACAAAATATAAATTTACAGGAACAGGAGGCGAAAATAGAAGAACAGGTATGGCATGTGGAAGAAGTAACTGAGGAAGGTTGTAAGGACATATAAAAGATATTTGAAGTCCTAAATATAGAACTTGAAGATAGTTTGGAAGCTGAGTTCGAAACCAACCTGACAGGAAAAATAGAGGAAGCTAAAGTTGACCTCGAAAACAAGGAAAAATTAAAGGAATTACTATTAAATTTCAGGGACGTATTTGATTCCAAGCCAGGGAAGATTGAAAATTTTAAATACGCTTTTCAAGTAAATGATTGGGCACCGTTCAGACAAAAACCATACCCGGTTGCAGAAAAACATTACCCACAAACGAAGAAAACACTGCAGGAGATGATGGATGCAGGTGTTATAGAAAAGATGGTGACACCATATGTTAGTCCATTAGTAATTGTGAGTAAACCGGATGGCTCAGTAAGGGTGTGTTTAGATGCCAGGAATTTGAATGCAAAAATCATACCAGAAAATGATTCGGCACCACCCATAAAAGAAATACTGAGGAAATTTAAAGGCAAGAAGATTTTCACAAATATTGACATGACTTCTTCGTATCATCATCTCGAACTGGAAGAGAAACCCAGTCTTTTAACTGGATTTCAGTTCGACCAACAAACATACTGCTTCAGGAGATGTCCATTTGGTTTGAAGACCGCGGGATCCGCCTTAATAAGAGCGCTGGACCGAAACCTGTCAGAGGAAGTGAAAGATTGCACTATTCGTTATGTGGATGACATTTTGCTTACCTCGGAAAACATTGAGGAACATTTGGAAAAGTTAAAGAAATTATTGGAAGATTTAAGAAGGGCTAACTTTAAGATTAATTTGAAGAAATCAAATTTTTGTCAGAGACAAGTTACATTTTTGGGGCATGTGATAGATAAGGATGGTGTTAAACCAAATCCATGCAAATTAGAATCGATAAGAGATTTTCCCAGGCCTTTGAAGGTGAAAAACGTTCGCCAGTTTTTGGGATTGATTGGATTTTTCTCAGGACATTGTCCATCATACACCAAAACTGTTGCGCCACTACAGGACCTTCTGAAGAAGGGGGGCAAGTGGAAATGGACGGAGGAAACAGAAAAAGCATTTATAGAGGCCAAGGAAATGCTCTTAAACTATGTGAAGCTAGCATATCCTGATTTGAATCAGAGATTTATTATACAAACAGATGCATCCCAGATTGGAATAGGGGCAATGCTATATCAGGAAAACCCGGATAACCCTGAGAAGAAAAATTATCTAGCTTTCACAAGTCGGAGACTGAAACCACACGAGAAAAATTATACAATCAGCGAGATCGAGCTGTTAGCGATATTGCACGCGCTGCAATATTGGCGAAAGATTGTATATGGGTTCCCAGTCACATTAAGGACTGATCATAAAGCCTTAACCTTTTTGATGAAGACGGATTTATCCAGTCAAAGGTTGATGCGTTGGGCTTTATACATACAGCAGTTCGATGTAAATATAGAGTATTGCCCAGGGAAAGAAAATGTAGTTCCAGATTATTTAAGTAGACAGCCAGAGTCCACAGAAGAGGAAGTAATGGCTATTGATTTGGAAGACAGGGATCAGCGTACTCTGAATGAATTGAGAAGCATTGGTCAACGACAACGTGAGAATCCATGGATGAACATGCTCATATCTTTCTTGGAAGGGAGTTTGATAAGGGGAACACCGGCGTACACTGAAGCGAATAAGATAGCTCAAGATTACACGTTCTTTAATGGATTGTTGTATAAGTTTGTGGACTCTGACCATACGCGATTGAGGATTGTTGTACCTGCGATTTTGCAGAGGAAAATGGTATGGATAGCCCATAGATCGTTCGGACATATGGGAGTCGACAAAACAGTCTCGATGCTGAAAGAAGCATTTGCATGGCCGAGACTGAGAGAGCCTGTAAGGGATACGCTCAAGACATGTGATCTATGTCAAAGGATTAAGCCAAATGCGTTTTTGATGAGACAAAAGCCAATACCATTCTTGCCTGAGAGGCCAGGTCAAATTATTTCTATTGACAATTTCGGACCTTTGCCAAAGGCTAGGCGAGGAAATCGACACATAATGGTGGCTATGGATGTTTTCACAAAAATGGTTGTCCTTGCTCCCATACAGAAGACTAGTACCAAAAAGGTGTTAAAACGACTCAAAGAAAAAGTGATACCTATTCTGGGAAAACCCGAGAATTTGTTGTCGGATCACGGTAGTTGTTTTACAAGTGTAGAGTTCAGACAGGAATTAGAAAGACTTGGAATACGTCAGATTTTGTCAAGTATTCGCCATCCTGAGGCAAACCCTGTGGAAAGAGTGATGAGGGAGACGGCCAAGTATTGTAGGATATACTGTGCCGAGGAAAATTGGAAATGGATAGACATCCTGGATATTATCGAATTTTGTATAAACAACACAATCCATGAATCTACGAGAGAGATACCAATAACGTTACATCGGAATGAGCAACCAGAGAGACCTTGGAGTCTGGTAATTCCTAGGCCAGCAGACGCTCAGCCTGGAAGAGATGTACGTATTAGAAGAGCCTTTGAGCATCTAAAAGCTCAAGCTGATAGAAGGCAAAGAAGAAACAGGCACAAGAGGTATCATCGACCACTATTAGCAGGAGAAATGGTGTTAGTGAAAAGACCAGCCATTTCGGATCCAGGGAACCGCGTGTACAAGAAGTTCCAGAAAATGTACCACGGACCGTATCAAATAATAAGAGATTTGAGAAATAATGCCTATAGAATTCGGCACTGTGAAACGAATCACGAAGTGACCATGAACTCAGCGAATTTAAAAGTATATTACCCTCCCGAAGACTTCGATGAAGCAAATGAACAAGCCCTGGTTATGGAACAATTTAGAGATGATGAATCCACTTTTGATAGAAACAATAGTAAGGTAGAAAAAGGAAACAGAGCTCAACCATTCGAGTGCGAATGCGAATTAGAGAAACTGTATTGTGAGATAAGAGAAATAATTGATTTTGTTGAAAAGGAAAATTTCAATTTAAGAAAAGAGAATGATGAAATAAAGAAACGGGTAGGGATAAACCACACCCGTAACGAAGAACTATGTTCTGGAAACTTGTAGTCCAGACAAATAAGAAAGAAAGAAAGGGTAGGGACAGAGCGTACCCAAACTACACTATTACCGGATATGACTTAAAAGGTGGAGAAACCCAAATTATCGTGGGATTTTAAAGGAATAAAGAACAAAAGGTACTGAGAAATGTTAGGATGGCTTCGACAATTAAAGAAAAATAAGATTTTATGAATAATTGAAATAAATTTCCTCAAAATTTTTCGAAAATTTATTTACCTAAGGAGGGGAGAGATGAACCCATGTACCATTGGTTCAAGGGGTCGAATCCATGTATTTTTGTAAAAGGAAGGAAGGAAATATACAGTCTTCCGAGGAACATAGAAAGATTTTATACAAGAAGGCTAGCATAACGTTGTGAAATAAACTGAAGCCAGGTGGCCAGGAAATGAGATCATGCCTGACGCATCGATGAGGAGCCGGTCACGAGTATAAATAGAACGAGTGGAATTTTCCGAGCGAATGACAAGGAGCGTGTTTCGGAAATCACCCTTACCTTGCATTAAAATGGCAACCGCGCAGCTGTGCCAGAAGAAGAATAATTAAATTTAACCCATTTGCAGGAATAAAATTAACTAAAGAAATACAGTATTGTGAATCATTTCGGAATAGAGATTTTTGTGTGGAGAAGAAGGTTTTAATAATTGCCCAGGAGAGAAGTGCAAACGTGGCTATACGTCATTGGGGGTTTCCCGAGACCCGAGGAGTGGGGAATTAAAAATCAACTGTAACACCCACACAGCTGAAGACTAAATTTTATTTAATATCTCAGAACTGCACGATCGATTTTCATGTGCAAGGAAGTCAGTTTACGTTTAGAAAACGAGCTTTCCAGAGATATAATTTGTATATGTGTGCGACCATTACTTCAGAAGTTGGTTCTGGAAAAGGCGTGGATTTTATCTTTTTGTAGCCAAAGAGTATAAAAGTCCTGGCAGAACCAAGCCAAGCATGCAGTCTACAAGCATTCCTTGAGGGGAAACGCTGTATCACATCGTATAGACAGTATCCGACAGCCCGAGGGCGTCGCTGTATCAACAACCAACGTGCACCCGTAAGAGTGGCCGAGAAGTATTATTATAGTATCGCCGGGTGGAGAATTAGGAAAATCCTAAATACAGGATCTAGTTCCGCCAGTATCAATATTACAGTGAAAGGTTCAGTAATTATAGTCAAAGCAGGCTGCGAACTTAGAGCACAGGCGATAGGTCTTCAAAATACAGTTCAATTAGACGACCGAAAGTATCGTAACGTTTTTGAAGTACCATAACAGCGAGATAAACATTCTATCAACTTTAAAGAACCCGGTCAGGGTCGGACAGAATAAGGTTCGCATAATATTCTGAAAAGATAGGAATTCGAGAACAGAATAAACAGAAAGGAGAAGTAAATTCTAGACATTGTTCCAAGGAAACAAACGGACTATAAAAAGCACTAAGTTACGAGGAGTATTAGATGCTAGAAATAATAGGTCACCGATAGATTACCTGGGGGACCGTGAACAAGACAGACTTTCGCTAGACCAACCAATAGGGTCTAGAAAGAAGCAGTTCGAGCTAATAATAATAATAGCTGATCGTCAGGAAACCGGATTTGAAGGAGTACTATTCCAGGGAGGAGGTAGATTATTCGAGACTTTCACATTCTGGTCAGATAGGAAGCCGACATCTACTAGTTCACCCTTGGAGACGGGGAAAGCAAAAAATCACGTGTGCAAGGCCTAATCAGAGCCTCAATGATTAGAATCAGTGTAGCGTAAATATATAAAATTTGTGTTAGATAGTAATTTTTCAGTGATTTATTGTGTGTAATAGAAGAATACCGAAGTGTATTTTAAAATGTTACCGGTGTTTAAAGTATATAAAGTATATGTGTGTCAAGATATGTCAGTGTATGAAATGAATTTGAGCACGATGGTGTAATTACAAATAAGTGGGCAAAAATGAAACATCGTTGGAAAGCACGGTATTGGACCGTCTGAGCATGTAAGTAGCTATTTTCATTATGTTTTGTGTTGGGGAATATTTGTGTACAATCCACCTGAGTTCGAGAAATAGGGATGTTTTTGAATAACAAATAACAGAATAAGAGCGCGATCTGAACAGAAAAAAACTGAGTGTCACGGTCAACCCCTCGCTATTGAAGTATGGTAGGTCAGGGGAACCGTCTATTTGAAGTAATAATAAACCATGAATGTTTAGAGTTGTTAATGACCCGGGATTTTAACCGAGGTTCTTGTAGATGAAAGTTACCGCTTGCCAGTTCAGATCGTTTGCTTTCTTATGTGATAATGGTCTTTTAAGACAGATAATAATAAATATAAATCCCTAATGTAATGAGATAATGAGGTAGGATTTCACGAGTTCAATAAGACAATTAGATTTCGGGAGTGATCATAATTTTTGACTTTGGTCAAGTAGTCTTTTATAACTCGGGAGTACACAAGTATTTTTCCCTATCACTGTAGTGAATTTGTTAACTTGAGGGAGGTGGTAACATGAGAACATTGTGAAATGCCCAAAAATTTAAGTAAAGGAGTAACAATTACTTTGAATAAGATTATATACTGTTTTGATTATAAGAAACTCATAAAATAGATATTGAGGTGTGTAAAAGAATAATACAGTTTATAGTGGAAAGTATCGAGCCATGGGAGCTCGTGATTGTAGTGAAATTTAAAAGGGATACTTTATGGAAGTGAAAGGAATTATGAGTTTATTGGTTTGAAGGAAACCATGTAATTTAATATAACATTTGTTTGATTTTATGTATTCCTTGTTCACTTTGAACAAGTTTAGAAGGTTTGGTCAGTAGTTTATTTGTTTAATTTGTTTGTAGCGCCATAATTTTGGTTAATTAAATGTTTTATAATAGGAGTTGATTTGTTTTTATTTCTGAAGTGTATCCTCTATTTAATCCAAAATGTGTAAGTCACAGAGTGGGAGAACATACCAAAACCCCGAAAATCCCGATTTGAGCACTGCTGGCATACTGTGATTTGCATATTTCTTGTTAAAAGGGCACACTACATCAGCATATATCCTGACATAACATCTATTTTTCAAATCATCACATTGCCACAGAACATAATCTCCACCTAAATAATACATGACATCACCATAGTAACATAGTCCTTAGTCAAAGCCACCTGTCACCCACCGGTGGACCATCACAAAAGAATCTCTATGGCACAACACACTAGACTCTCCGTGGCTCTCCACCAATAGGTGGCCATGGCTGGCAACCAAGTTCCCCCAGATCACACACCATGGCACCAGTACGTAAAATAAATTCGGTTACACTTTGTTCAAGATCCGTCTTCCAGTGTGAAAAAATCACAATTCGTGCAACTTAAGGGTAAATGTCAGGCACAAATCAGGGAAATAAAGAACAACTGGTGGCAGCGAGAAGCTGAAGAACTGCAATGACTATCTGATGCCCGTGACCTGCAAAGCTTCTATGCTGGAATAAAGGAGGTATACGGCCCAATCCGATCGTCATCAGGTACATTGAAATCTGCTGATAATTCCGCCATTTTAACTGGTCAAGGACAAATTTTGGAGAGTTGGAAGGAACATTTCTCTGCACTTCTAAATCGTGCCTCCAATGTTGCCAAGGACTTTCTTCGCAACGTCCCTCAGCAGCCCCAACAACCATGGATGGCGGTTACGCCGACATTCAGATTTCACCAAAGCGCTCAATCAAATAAAGCCGAGAAAGGCTCCTGGTCCTGATAACATTCATTTGGAGTGGTTACAAAGTGGAGGTATGGCTTTGAAGACTCGACTTTTTACACTTATCCTCTTAATTTGGGAAACTCAAGAAGTACCTGGCGACTTGAAGAATGCTATCATCATCACTATCTTCAAGAAAGGCGATTGTGGTGTGTGTGGAAACTACTGTTTTATATCGCTATTATCCATTGCAGGTAAAGTTCTCGCAAGAATTCTACTAAGCCGGCTCCAAGGTATCTCGGAGAGGATTTTGCCCGAGTCTCAATGTGGTTTCCGAACCTCCAGGAGCACAAGAGACATGATATTCTGTGCCAGACAACTCCAGAAAAAGTGCAGAGAGCACAGGAGCCTCTGTATTTAGTTTTCTATGACCTAGAAAAAGCCTTTGATTCAGTACCAAGATCTGCTATGTGGAAAGTATTAGCACACTTTGGATGTCCAGATCGCTATGTGGAATTAGTTAAAGCTGTTCAAGATGAAATTTCTGGGAAGATTCTTCACGGTAACTCCTTATCCGATCCGTTTCCAATCACTCACGGTTTGAAACAAGGCTGTGTGCTTGCTCCAACACTCTTTGCATTGTACATGGCTGCCATGATGTATGAATCATCTTCCAACAACCCAGGCATAGAGATTAAGTTTCGTTTCGATGGAGGTCTTTTCAATCTGGCAAGACTTCGTTCACAGACACATACTCAAGTTACCCGGGTGACAGAACTGCAGTATGCCGATGACACCGCATCTCCTGCTCCGACACCTGCAGAGCTTCAACAATCGGTCAATCGCTTTAGCACTGCGTGTTATCACTTTGGTCTTACCATCAATGCAAAGAAAACTAAGGTACTTGTACAACCTGCCCCAGGATTACCTCTTCCTGAGTTCAACATCTCCAACTTAGACTCAACACTGAAGCAGGTTGATAATTTTTCATATGTTGGTAGCATCTTGTCTAAACGGTGCACTTGCGAACAGGATGTTGACAAAAGAATTGGGGCTGCCCATGCAGCATTTGGCCGTTTAATGTACAGAATCTTCATGAATAAAGACTTAAAGATGCATACCATGGTGTACAAAACTGTCGTCATCTCAACGCTACTGTAAGGCTGTGAAACTTGGACACTCTATCGCCGTGATATCAAGAAACTTGAGCGCTTCCACCTATAAAAGATGAGATACATCTTGAATATCAAGTGGGAGGACTACGTGATCAACACTGCAGTTCTCAAGAGAGCGCATATTCTCAATAGCATTGAGGCAACCATCATCGCTCATCAACTGAGATGGTTAGGCCATGTTCACCGTATGAGTGATACCAGGCTTCCACATCAATTCCTTTATGGTGAACTTTGCTCTGGCACTAGACATCATGGGGCCCCTCTGAAGCATTTTAAAGACCAGCTAAAACATAAAATGACGACGACTGGTATTCATATCCACTCATGGGAAACATCTGCTGCGGACCGTTTACTGTGGCGGAACACTACTTCGACCTCTGTCAACTTATTTGAAGAAGAACGTCGCAGACATGAAGAGGCCAAGCAACAAGCAAGTAAGCTTCATCCATTACAACCCCGCCCTCCCCCGACCATCGAGTGCAATTTATGTGGGCGCATGTTTTATGCCAGGATTGGCCTGTTTAGTCATCAGAAACACATCCCTCAAGCTGGTCTGAGAAGCTCTATGCAGGAAGAAGTATGTGTACTCGGAATAGAGTTACAGCCGACGACGAAACCCAAACAAAATAAAAAGTTGTTTAACCTTGGTGTCTCATTTTGGGAGTTAGGACCATCCCTATTCAGTTGAGTGAATGGAATCTGATAACTTCAAGTGAGGCATCCAAGCATTTATCTGAAATAGAAGTGGGAAATCATTCTAGGATGGCCGAGGTGGTAATCCAACTTAAATTTCTAAGTTATCGACATGAAGCTCAGACATGAATAAAATTTTTCGGGAAAAGGTAGCTCCAGTTCAATTTCTGTCTGGATGTTGCATTATACATCATCATCATCATCATCATCATCATCTTGCACAGTTTCCAGCCACTGGCCTCTCCATCGTCTTCTGTCCTCACACCATCTCTCCTTCCAGTCTTCTCCTTTCTTTCGCACGCACCCTTCAGCCACTTATCTCTTGGCCTTCGTCTTGGTATTTTTCCCTCTATTTTCATCTCGTGTATCTTCCTGGGTATCCTCCTCCCATCTATTCGCTTAACATGCCCATACCATGTAAGCCTTGATTCCTCTATCCTATCCTGTAATGCTCCCTCCTTGACTAATTCTCTGATTTTCTCATTTCTTAACCTGTCCACCTTTGTCACTCCAATACTGTTTCGCAAGAATTTCATCTCACTAGCCTGTATTCTGCTTTGCTCCTTTCCTTTCATAACCCAGGTCTCTGAGGCATACGTCAAGAGTGGAGCGTAGCGAGTCCTATATATTGTACTCTTATTGGGATCGGTACAAGTTCGAATCCTTGATTTTAAGGAATAAAATATGGATTTAAATGGAATCATTCTATATGACCAGGTCTTCAGTGGAAAATAGACTAGATGTCACAACCAAGCGTAATCAGGCAGCTGCAATGATGAAATCTGGATATGAGCGAGGCGCACGTGAGGCTCTTGCGTCATGCCCATAAATTTGATAAGGGAACCAGCTCAGCAGTAATACTGTGAGTCAGAAAGCACGAGAGAAGAAGGGAGTTCCCTGAGCATGGCCACATCGACATTTTAACTGATGTTGGTGCAACCGGAAGGGTACGCATTATGGTGAAATCTGTGCAAAATTTGGATTCATGCAAAATGATAAGAAAAAGACCACGGCAATATGAATCATTTTGGAAATAAAGATTTATCAGAGAGAAATTTGAAGTAATTAATGTACAAGAAAGAAGCGCAACGTCAGCATTACGTAATTTGAGGAGGAGCCATGACGGCTGAGGAAATTTTATGTCGCCCACACAGTCTGGGAGCATTTGGTAATTAATATTAAAATTCGGCACGATCGATTCTCAAAATGATGTACATTTTTGAGACAGTGAGACCATAAGGATTCTGAACATATTTTTTTAAGACCGTAGAGCAATTAGTTTAGAATATAATTCAACAAGGAGGGCATGTCTTAATTTTGTTCAGAAATGAATAAATTGCGAACTCACCTGCCAACAATCATGCAGTTATCATCAGACCGCGTACGGTTGCGCTGCTTCATAGTGTATGCAATTCTCATCAGACCACGTACGGTCGTGCTGCATTGCAGAGTGCAGGCAGTTAATATCAGACATCTAGTACAGAAGTACTGCATCGAAATAGTCAGTCTACCTTGGACGTGAAAACGTGTCACGCTGATGCAACAGTATCAAGTCTTGAGACCTTTCCAAGCGAAACTTATCATATCAGACTTAACAAATATTGGAACCATTGCGGGTTACCAGAAGTAGACTGCGGAAGTTATCAAGTTAACAAGGACTTGAGTAATATATCCACTGTGCGACCAGAAATTAGTTCGGCAAACTGCGGACAGAGTAAAAACATTTCGCCAGTATCGAAGAAGTAATCGTCTAGGACCAAAGTGGGTCTAACGCAAATACTATTCTGAATTCATCCGTGCCTGGAGATCAGAATATAGAAAACGGTAGTTCGGAAGTACAGTACGGATTAGGACCGATATGCATCAGTGAAGTCAGTATAAGACTTCAGAGCAAATTCCAAGTGACAGTCTATAAAGACAATTCCAACGAGGAACGAGTAGAGAGACACTGATAAGAATAACCGAGGTGAACAGTGACCAAGGGTAGCTGAATTTAGAGACTTCCAAGCCGTTCAAGGGAACGTAGGACCGGAACAAGTCGTCATCAGGCCTGCATTTCTTGGAGAAGGTAGTAGGGAGTGAAACGTGTGAAAACCACGAGTGAAAACAAGCAGAAAGGTTGAGCTTGAAGTGAAAAGCTTATATTGTTTTATAATTGTTTGAGTGTATCTTAGGGTTATTCAGTGTATAATTTGTAATTTAATCATGTCGGGAAATCATCCCAGTGTAGAATTTAGTGAAATCAAAGTGTATGATAGTATTGTAAAAGTGTTTTGTGAAATAAGTGCAATGGGTGATTATTAGACCCAAGAATGTGAGCGAAAAGGTCCAGCCATGAAGTTAGAAGTTCACCATGTGAATGTAAGTACAAAGTTTTAATCATGAATGTATAAATTTTGGGGGAAGTTCGTGAAAGAACTTCAAATAGGGAAGAGCACACTAATAAATGAGATAGTGAAGGAATATGTGTAACATTGCACAAGGTGAAATACGGATCTGAACATACCGCAAATAAATGTAAAGAAATGAATAATAATAATTCAAAAGTGTTGAATAAAAAAATAAATGGCTTAGAACCTTAGTATTCATTTTCAAATGTATCATAAATTTGTTTATGACCGTGTCAGAAACATATAATAGTCAATTAAAGAATAATTTTGGATTTCAAAGATAATAGAATTACCGAAAACTTAAATATTGTTGTTATGCAAAGTCATGCATTATAAAAAGTTGTTGATAGATGGTCATATCTAATATCCAAGACCGTTTAATGGTGATCGTAGTTGTGGTGAGTTCGATAAACGACGGGTGTTAAGTAAGGTAATGAAGGGAGCTATTGTGGATACTAGAGAATCGGGTTCGATTCCCCTCTAGAAATTGTAAGACGCGCGTGAAGGACTGTCTAAGGATACCGCTTCACTGGCGCATGTAATATTGGATCTCTTCTGAAGACGGCCATAGCCTAGGAAGGAGACCACCGTGGACACAGAAGTGTCATATGTTGAATGTGTGTGAGCCCCTTAAAATATATTGACCGCATATCGACTCATACAATGTGGATGATCACCAATTAACACCATGTCTTGTGAAAGTAATTGCCGGCAAATAATGTGCCGCGTTTTAAGAATAGGAATGAATAAGATTCCTCTTTTAAGGTTTCCGTAATATGTGTGTGTAGACAGCTGAAATAACGCTGCAGAGAGAGATCCCAGCCCATTGAGAGCGAAACGCTCGGTTGATAGGTCGTAAATATTTAGAAGTGTCAGGGTAGGTCAAGGAACCACTGATTGCCTGAAGGGGAGCACCGAGACAGTATATAAATAGCCCATGTGGTAGGGTTCTAGCAAAACATTTCTTTTATAAAAGACGGGAGGTGTACCCGCAGTTAAATTATCATTGTGTTTGAATAATTCAATGGATGTTCAGATCGCGTGAATTAAGTGAAATGTGTTTAACATTTATAAGATAATCTCGTAGTGTGACAATCCACATAATGGGTTATTGATTATCAGAAATATTAAACAATCCGGGAGTATTGTTTAACTTGATCTTTTCAGTAGGTTTTGGTATTCACGTGGTAGCGAACTTCCCACCAATAAAAAGCTTGTACGATGAAGAGGGAGAGATCATATTTGAACTCGCGTGGATCCCACAGAAAGAATTGGTAATTGTTGTTATTATTGTTATAAACAAATATGAATACGCAATAAACAAGAACCAAATTAGAGAGTATAATCATGATAACTTATTTTCAAAATTCACCTCAAGCATCGTTGGTGAAAAACATTGAGCTTGTGTGCTGATTTTACTGATATTTTCCATGTCTCACATGCATATATGGTGATCGGTAAGACGATAGAGGAATATAGCCATATATTTGTGGACATAAAGTGTCATCGAAAAATAATGCCAACATTTAAAAAAATATAGCACCGAAACCCTTTATGTTAAACGTGTAATTCTTTCACTGAACGCTAGCTGGTTAAAGTAAGTTTTGTTGTGGATCGGGCATGACTTTGCTATGCGCAGTAGCCAAGGTCGGCCGGGGGCGCGCCATAACTGCACCGCCCGATCGCTGGGCCGTTCAGTAACATTTTTTCTGGGGGTACATTAAGAACATTGTGTATGCAGAAAAAATCGGGATTTGGAGCACCTGCGGGAGCGAATGTCTGCCGCCATCTTGACAGTTACTCCTGAAATGATTGCACGTACGTGGAAAGAAATCGACTACAGACAAGACATTCGCATAGCTACGAACGGTGCACATATCGAAACATACTAAGGTATGAAAAAAATCCTATCTTTGACTACACATTAGATTAAAACAATTGAATTACCTCGAATAGTTTTTTTATAACAGTTATTTTAAATGTTGGCATTGTTTTTCGATGACCCTGTACTTATACCTAGTCTAGCCATAAATACAGTTACAACTTAAAAAAGTGAAAAACGCAAATATTATGAGAAGTATTTTAATTTTCTGTTAGTATGTTGTTCTTACAGGCATTCTTTACACAAATCACCAATCACTTTTCGAAATGGTCACCTTTGGCACTGATACAGGCTCTGAGTCTTTGTGGCCACTCGTCTATGGCGGAACGGAGGACATCCAGGGGGAAATCCGCCACTGCTGACAATAATGAACGCTTTAAACTTCCAATGGTGGGGTGTCCCTTCTTGCAGACAATGCCCTCAAGCACTGACCACAGTCGGTAGTCCAAAGGGTTCAGGTCCGGACTGTTACTGGGCCAATCTTCAGTTGAAATGAAGTCGGGGACATGACGCTGAAGCCACCCTTGAGTTGACCTAGCCTTGTGGGCTGGAGCAGAATCCTGCTGGAAAGTCCAGGGTTGGATTTGAAATAATGTGCCACTTAAGTTCTTCACAATAGGCTCCAAAACGGTGCTTTCGTACACTCTGGCGCTGGTTTTAACACCCTTTTCGCAGAAATGCAGCTGGGTGGTGCCAGAATAACTCACCCCCACCATACCATCACAGAGAAGGGATGATGGACCCTCTGAACTTTCGGAACATTTTTACTGGCTTCCCGAGATGATGATGCATAAACCCTGTCGTTTTGCACATTGAAAGATTCTTCAATAGTGAATACCTATTCATCGGTGAAGAGGATGGTTTGATGACCATTTTGCGCGTAACGCTGCAGGAGACGTCGACATCTAAGCACTCTCAGCTTCTTTAAACACACGTCAAGGTAATGTCCTGTTCGTCGAAGATAAGCCCGTAGGTCCAAGGTCCTCTGACAGAAGCCTCGATAATGACCTTTTTGAAATGTTCCTTTCACGGGCCATGATAACCTGCTTCCGCACCGCATTTCTCCGAATACGAGCCGCCACTGCCTTTTTTGCTGCAAGAGTCCTGACACTGCGTGGGCGACCCTCCCTCGGATGATCCTTTACAGTCCCGGTTGCACTGAATCGCCAATGGTCCGGTACACAAACATACGACTGATTTTCAGATTTTGCAGCGTCTTGAAAATATCACTTGGAGATTTTCCAACTTTATGTAATGCTATCACTGCAACACGATTTTCATAATCACCCCATTTCATGTTGAAACCTGGAGCTAGATGCTTCCTCTTTCACAGACAAGTTAACAATGGTTCAAGGTTAACGTGTGCACATTGGTAGTTCTTTGCCTGCCAAACCGGTTGTACAGTTTGGGTTAAAAGTTTGTAACAGTATTTATGGCTAGACAGGGTAGAGTCTAATTGCCATATGGATCACATTCGTTGCAAGACTGCCGAAGCTTTCCCAATTCTGCTGCTGATGTCTGCATCTTCGTCCCCATTGCTACAAATAAGGCTGCCGAGATATGAAAATCGGTAAAAATCTTGTAGAATCTTCTGTTGCACTATCATTCCCACTTTTTATTCACATTGTACTTGTCTTGTCACCATTTATCTGTAGTCCAGCAGAACTGGCCATGCCATCCAGCTTGGTTGTCATTAATTGTAAACTTTGGGTGTGTAGGTTATAATAAATTATAATATGATATTTTCCACGAATATAATAATATCAGAAAATTGAAAGTTAACATACATCACATATCTTCAGGCTTGTCCACTATCCTATAGTAGTGGTGTTAACCCTTAAATAAATTCCTCCGTGTCCCTGGATGGTCCAGTTTCAGCCGAATCGGAACCAGTAGACGATCCAGTGAAAGTGGAAGAAGACGAAGATGATGAAGATGACACGCGTTCCTCGTCATCTTGAATCTCATCTGCTTTCCACAGTTCACTTTCGATTTTTTTTGGTGTGGTTCACGTAGTTTGCCCAATTTTGTGTGGTCACGTGGTGGTATGCAGCCGAAATTAAATTCTTCATCTCTTATTTTTTGAATGAGACGTTGTTCAATTTTATATAGTTCTTCACTTGTGCCCATACCATTTCGATGGGATTGAGTTCACAGTGGTATGGTGGCAAGCGAAGAACATATTTTCCTGCTGATTTGGCCATCTCGTCAATCATGTATTTATATCTCTGTTTTGATTCACAATAAAAAGAAACTCCTGCTTTAGCATATCTTTTGGAAAAGGGATTCCCTTTTGAGTGAGCCAGTCTACAATCTGGTCTTTTCTCCATGACGTGGGTTAAAGTTCGCTTTTCCGACTTTGATAGCCTGCATTGTCTATTACTAGAATAGATCCTTCGGGAACATTGCAAAAAAAAATTGCTCGGCGAAGCACTTTTCATACAGTTCACCTGTCATTTCGTCGTGGGCGTCTGCCGTGTTCTTTTGGCACAGAAGAGTTAACACGGCGCTATTAACAAACCCTTGTTCATTCCTGCATGAACCAAGGCAAACGACCCACGAGCCCTAGGTGGCCAAGACCTGTGCTTAACACCCTCAATTGCTAACTGACGAGCACTTTAATTTTGGTATCTCTCTATTCTTTTGTCACGGTGTGGCCCATGTTCACCCAAGACTCGTCAATAAAAACAATAGATTTGCCTTCATTCCTAAATCTCTTCAAGCCCTTGAGATACTTATGACGCCACCTGATTATACCACCCCTTTCAATCAGAACACGTTTGTTAGAAGAAGCTGGATCTGAAAAACAGATTCAGCAGATGTATTCAGAAACCACTAATAGTAAATTGAAAGGGTTCAATATTGATTTTAATATGCATATCTACCATCAGAATGTTCAACATCTAAGGAATAAAGTAGATCATTTAAATAACCTCATAAATTCAAAAAACTACAGTGTTGCTGTGTTCACTGAACATTGGTGTGAGAGGGAGGAAATAAAAAACCATGCATCTAGATAATTATATACTAGCCAGTAGTTACTGTCGAGAAGAAATGAAAGGTGGGGGTGTGAGTCTGTTCTGTAAAATAAATGTTAGATACCAGGAATTGGGGTGGGTTAATAGCTATGGAAGGGATCATGACTTTGATGTTGCAGGTATTTTAATTCAGCTGAATTATGATTTTGAAATATTTATAGCAGGAGTATATAGAGCCCCAAGTGGAAATATGAAAATATTCCTAAGACAGTTTGATTTACTTCTGAATAAAGTAACCAAAACATATAGAAACATAATAGTAGTCGGTGATATCAATATAGACTGGTTTGCACATGACAGGTCCCTCGAGACATTCAAAGACATTGTATTGTCATTTGGCCTTAATAATCTTGTCAAGGATGGCAACTAGGGTAACTAAACATTCTGAAACTTTAATCGATTACATCATTACTAACATGCCAGACGAATTAAGTAATTGCACTGTTGTGGAAAATGTTGTATCTGACCATCGTGGCCAGGAATTAAAAATTGCATTTCCTCATGAATCTCAATTAAATCAGTCTACATGGAAGTACGCTCGAAATGTATCTAATAATAATGTAATGAACCTCACAGAAGAACTTGGTAATGTTGATTGGGGAGAAGTGAGGAATATTAGGGATGTAAATGCTGCATGGAAAAAATGCTGTTCTATTTTTAAAGTGTGTCTTAATTTATCCTGCCCATTAGTTAAAAGAATAAATAGGAATCACCAGAGCACTAAAACAATAAAACTGTCTGATCTGTGCCATAGGAAAAAACAACACATGATTGATGCTTTCGATAGCTACAAGCAAACAGGATTGAAGCTTTATAAAGATAACTATAAAAAAAATTAAGGACCGTAGAATATTATGAAGAAATAAAAAAAATTAAAGCACAAGAATATGAAAATAGAATAACAAATTCTAACAACTTTGCCAAAGAAGTATGGCAAATCCCTAAGAATTTTCAGGTCTTAATAAAAGCAACACATGGGAAAATATTTCGATAAAAATTAATAACAATGTTTTTAATGCACCTTTACAAATAGTAACAACATTCAATGATTATTTCATTCAGCCACCCGTTAGGAACAGTGTGAATGTAAACCGTAATAGAGCAAAATGTAATGATCATAATGTTGTAGGAAATAAATGTGGTAATAGCAGTATAAAGCAAATCACATGTAATAAGTCAATCTTCCTGAAACCAACTACCAAAGATGAAATAAGTACTGAACCCATATTCAGCCCAGCTTCAGCCATTGACTGAGACGAGGATCGAACCGACTCGTGAACTTCTCATTTTAAGAAGTAGAATTTGGAAATAGAAATTTATTTTATTCACAGATACGTTGTAGGAAGTGAATAAAAGTCTTTTGAAAACTTTTTGGAGAATTTTGGATTATTTGGAAATATACGAAATCGGGAATATTTCAGTGAATGATAAATTAACCAAGGGAGACTCTGATCATTCGATGCTGGAATATGACCGTGGCTTCAAGTTAGCATGCTCAAGACCGGTTTTGGTTGGCTGCGTTGACAACAACAAAATTATGCACACGACCCACTGATAAGAGGCTAGACAGGTAGGTTTTGATAAACCAACAGCCAATCAGATTGGATCACATAATTTTTGTGGGAATCGCTATTATTTCAAATTTGCTTATATAAAGCGAAATTAGCAGGTCAAGAATAGAAAACGAAATTAATTTGGTAAAACAGAATTATATATTTATGGACAGGAGAGGAGATATTAGCGAAATTCAGTATAAAAGGACTCGACGCGAGGCTACGAACCTTGGACTAGACTGCCACGCGCGCGATTGTCAGAAGGGGGAGATTCACTCCTAATCAGATTCTTGAAGAGGCCGGACCTGCAATTCAGAGTGTTCCGAGAAAGCTACATAGTAAGTGAAAGTGCGGACGGGAGATCCGACTGGACTGTTAGGAGACAGCACGGCTGCCGAGGAAGATATGGAGACGCCGGTGAAACAGTAAAATATTATTTGACTACTGAGAGAAGCAATTTTGAAACGCAACGCATCGCAAGAAGATTGCATTGCATATAAGTTTCACACATCGCTAGAACGAGCAGCTTTGCACTAACCAGCTACAACATTATTGCTACAATATATTCTGAAACGTATTTAACTAATATTCACCGACTTTGCATTCGTCTACTGATAAGAAGATTACGATGAACTACTAAGCTATGGAAGGAGGTTAGTCTGCACTATGAAACGGAAATTCAGAGTTGATCTTATAGACCAGGGATCGATGTCACCGCTACTGCACAACCAACTCGCAGTATCCTGAATATACCGTCAATTCTACATCAAATGTCCATCGCAAACGTAGAGATGTCAACCAAGGACGCTCAAAGCTACTTCGACGACGAGATGCTATCTGAAGAAGACGAACGGAAGACGCCAATGTTCCAGGTTCCCGTTTCTAGGCCACAAGCCGAGAAGGAACAAGATCATGCAGCGAGACGAGGGAGACAGGTGGTTGCAGCACGGAGGAGAGGAAAGCGCTCAGCTGTTCGCCACGCACCCAGCACCTACTCGCTTCAGACAGGCGACCAGCGCACGCCAGCCCAGGAGCCTGTTTCATAAAACTCACTGATAATATTAGCTAATAATATTAGTACTCATAATATTTTTTATTAGTTAGCCAAATTCTGTTTCATAAAGAATCAAGAGGACTGATAATATGTCTACTCATAATATTAGTGGGCTCAGCCTTCGTATCAGCATTTAAGTGATATTATACTTAAATATGAAACAATGTAACTATTCGGCAATACCGGTATTATGTTTCTGCACAATGGCTATTGAGATATTAACCCACATTGTGGTAATGTAGTTATTAATATAATATATATCCATATGTTTATACGGGAACTGAGCAAGCCTTCACGAACTTCTGCTGTACATATTCCCTTTACTGGGAAGTAGGCCTATTCATAAGGCATTTAAAACTCAATTCCACGCAGGAACATTATCGAAACAGGCAAAGTATTAATAGAGCTTCCTTCCGTAATACAGTATTATTGGTACCTGAAAATAAGTAACCATCTTGTGATAACCAATTGCAAGGTTGAAATAGCTGCGCGGGTAACGCGTTCATCTGCGAATCCCGAGGTCTCGGGTTCGAATCCTGGTCGAGGTAGATCATTTTTGCTACCAGATTATCGATTTAAACTATATTTACCATCCCAATATGACGCATTTTAACAGAATCCATATACAATTACGTGTTGGTCTGTGAAACAAGAGGTCCGGGAACTGGGCACATTGCCTTGACTGGCAAGTAGGCCTATTTATAAGGAATTTAAGGTTATGAGCGGTGTCACGTCTATTAATATAGTTGATCCATTTCGTATTCTTTATTTAGGCTACTGCAGGTGGAAGCTACAAAACCTCTAATAAAATGAGTTCCGTATTATAAACTACAATATCTGTAAAACACTCCCTTTTACAGTAGATTAATATTTTTGCAAGCCTACATGAACTACTGCTATACACATTGCCTTTACTGGCAAGTAGGCCTATTTAAAACTCAATTGCACGCAGGAACATAATCGAAAAAGGCAAAATATTAATGGAGCTTAATTCTGTAGGATAATGCAGTATTATTGGTACCGTACGTGAAAATAAAGCACAATGGTGTGCACATCATTTGCGTGGTTGAATTAGCCGTTGAAATAGCATGTTTGTCTGAGAGTAGATATCTTTGCTGCCGGATTATTGATTTATACAATATTTATCATGTCAATATGACTCATTTTAACAGAATCCACATGATATTGCGTGTTGGTCTGTGAATCAAGAGGTCCGTGAACTGGGCAAGCCTTTCATGAGCTACTGCTGTGCACATTGCCTCTACCCGCAAGTTTATAAGGAATTTAAAGTTATGTTCGGTGTCGCGTCTATTAGTCTAGTTGATCCATATTGTATTCTTTATTTAGGCCATTGCTGGTGGAAGCTACAAAACCTCGAATAAAATGAGTTCACTATTATAAACTACAATATCTGTAAAACACTCCCTTTTACAATAGATTAATATTTGTGCCAATGATATTATAAAATACCGGTGTATCAACAATTTTTATTTAGCCAAATTAAATTGTGTTACAGTAATTTGAGAAGTGCATTTTAAACCTGTAGACTTGTAACACAATTTAATTTGGCTAAATAAAAATTCAGTTCATGGGAGACCTATTTTCACCAATAATATAAATTATTAGACTAAGCACACTTGTGGAAATAAGGCTATTAATATTAGACTATGTTAATAGTCTTCATTGTTTATGAAACAGTTAGCTAATATTATTAGAAACTTTCGCTAATATTTTGGAGTCATAAACTAATAACTAATAATATTATTAGCTAATAAATTTATGAAACAGAAAACTAATAATATTAGTTAATATTATTACTGTATTGCTAATAATATTAGTGTAAGAGCTTTATGAAACAGGCCCCAGGGGAGAAACATCAAACCTATTGGACGAGGTATTTCAGAAGCAGATAATCGGAAAGGTACAGAATTGACTGATCCACTATCTCAGTAGATTGTTGTAGTATTTGTAGGTATTTCAAGGGTGACCAATTCATTTTGTAGGTTTTCTTTAGCATAACTCATGCTATTATTCTGTCTATTTTAGAGATTTCTTCGTAATTTTCATTTATGTCAACGTGTGTCGTTTTAGACGTAATTTTACTTGTATTTGGACGTAGATAATTCGTTTTATTATTTCTTCAGGATCGTTTAACACACTCACTTTTGACGAAAACTGTTTTATGCAAGGGAATGCTTCGATCGTTACACTTGCGTGATAAGCAATTTGTTTACCTCAATATTGCTAGGTTACATCGTTATTCAACGAAAGCACTTATGTAAAATGAGATAACACTGTAAATAACATTTTAAGATGACAGAGTTAAATTGCAACAATTTTTAATTATTATAAATAATAATATTGTACACGAATAATTCCATTTGTGGAATGTCAACATTATACGACGTTAATTAAGTCGTGGATAATTGTTATAACCGTTATAAATGTTAGATAGTATTACACTGTTGACAATGGAAGTCAAGTGATGCCTATATTTAGCAACAATTATTTTGCAATAAATTGCTGTAACGAAATCATAGACCAGGAGACTTCTAGATCTACCTGAAGTCTAATATGTATTGAAACAAGTTTAAATATGAATAGTTGATTCATGAATGTTTACCAGAAGCGGAAAGACAAGCTTTATTGTTATTACATGGGAAAGAAGAGCGGACTACCGTTTAACGTGGAAATACAGTATGATCAAAAGGTTTACAAACGAAATGTATTAAGGACATTTACGTGGAGTGTTATATAAGATGTACAGTTGTGAACAAGAATATTAATGATGTTTAGAGCACGAAGATAATTAACTTAGAGATGAGAAGGTTAGGAGTGCGTCATGAAACGTATGACACAGGTAGTGTTTACCTAGTAGGACCACTGATTCTTCTACAAGTATGTAGCAAGATGGGTTTTGTATTTGAGGAATACCGTGCAGTATTAATGTAATAATCATTGTTGAGAGGAGAGAATGGAAGTATGTCATGTTTGGGAAGCGTAGTTGACGCTAATACGAAGTGTTGTTCATGTACATGAAAGGAATATGAGTATTGCCGTTGGAGCAAAGTATTACTACAATGTGTTGAAAAGGTAACTGACATTAGGATTGTATTTGTGTGTTTATCATGTCAGTCAGCGTTATTATCAAATCCACGACTTATATTATGTAATTTTGTAGTGCCGTCTCGATCTTTGATGTTATTATTATTATTCATTGCTATGTCAATCTAGAACTATAATTAACTTAACTGTTTGTTATAAATAGTTCAACTAACTTCGACAGAAACTCAAGTGATGCTAGAATTCATTATTTTGTGAACAAGTGTTGGAAAGAATTGTTTGTAAGACAGAAGCGCTTATAGATTGACAGATCACGTCAGATCTAGTTCAGATTTTTGAACACCGTGCTGGACACGGGAATTTTATTCATGTAAATATGTTATTATCTTTATAGTTGATATCTTATTCATTTTATATTCACGTGTGAAGCAGATCCGTGTATATAGTAGGGTTTTGTATTGTAAAAATAATTTATTTGGAGAACAGCTGATCTCAGATCAGACTGCTCATCGTAAACGAGTCACAGGGTGACTGTTAAGTGCATCTATTCTATATTTATTTTTAATTTGACGTTCATGCAACGCAATTCTTTTCGAAACTGCATTTTAAGGGTAGAAAGGTTATCTACCAGCTTATATATTTATAATTTCATTTTTATTCAATTTATTGGTGAATGGGAACGTTATATGCCTGTAAATTTTTAGTAAATAAATCTCAGGCACTATTTGTTTGCCTGTTCATATTTTTTATAGAAACTGATCATCTTTTCATTTCGCAATCGACGTGCGATAATACTGCCAGTTAGTTACTAGAACTCACTTAGTCTCAACTTCACCGTTCACGCTCGAGATTCGAGATTCTCGTACTACTATCTTGTTATGGATATTGATTTGCTAGTAAATGTGTAACTGATTAGTAGTGTTATTGCTTGACTGTATGCGTCAAGGGTCTCCTGGTCATTCACCCTGTAGGGAAGTGTTGATGTATCTGGCTGGGTATCGACGTCCTTACAATCCTCTTCCCTCTTTAGCGGATATGGGTGGTGGCTAATGTGAGATTCGGGCGCAGTACGATAGTCAGAAAGTTAAAAAATAAACATAGTCATGGTTGGAATGAAATTTCACCCTGGTTGTTGAAACAGTTCTAGGGTCCAATCCTAGACATTCTTACAGAATTGATAAATATGTGTCTCTTAAAAAGGGCATCTTCCCAGATATACTAAATCTATCCGTTGTTAAACCAATCTTTAAAAAGGGTGACAGACATCAACTAGGTAACATCACCCTTATCTCTTCCTTTTTTAATTTTCGAGTATGTGATTTACCATAGAATAATTGAGTTTATTGATATGAATGAGTTAATAAATAAGAATTAGTTTGGTTTCAGGAAGGGCTTATCAACTATAAATGCCATTGCAGAATTTCATGAAACTCTGCTTGCTACTCTTGATGATAATAAATGTGCTGTTGGGGTTTTCGTAGATTTGACAAAAGCATTTGATACAGTAGATCATCAATTATTATTGAATAAGGTAGAGGCTTATGGTATAAGGAGAGTAGCATTGGAACTGTTAAAATCATATTTGAATAATAGATGGCAATTTACAGAAATTCCTTTTAAGAATGGTGAAAATATCTCCACTCCTGGTTTAGTTAAAAAAGGTTTACCTCAAGGTTCAATCCTTAGTCCCCTCCTTTTTATTCTCTATGTAAATGATGTACCACAGTCAAAAAATAGTTTGATTGTTTCGTATACAGACGATACCTCAATTTTGAACTGGAACTGTAATAAAACAATTACTCTTCAAGAAACTCAAAATAGTATTGATTTTGTCACTCAATATTTTAATGAGATAATGTTAAGTGTAAACCCTTCAAAAACCAACTTTGTAATATTTAACAAGCATAAGGGAACTAATTTAGAAGTAGATCGAAATCTTTACTGTGGATCTGATGATATTCAACAGGTAGCCTCAGCAAAATTTTTGGGTATTACAATAGATCATAAATTATCATGAGATGAGCATATAAATGAAATCTGTAAAAATAATAACAAAAACTCCTTCGTTTTAAAGAGAATTTCAATATACATAAGCAGCGAATACCAATATTGACAGTCTACCATGGATTAATACATTCACAGATATCATACGGTATTGAGATATGGGGTGTGGCAGCAAATAGGAATATGGAGAGAATATTTAAACTGCAGAAACGAGTAATACGATACTTGTTTGGGTTGAAATCGAGAGAATCATGCAGAGTTGCATTTAAGAAGCATAATATTTTAACAATATTTTCATTGTATATTTTCAAAGTTATCTTGCTTGTAAGGGAAAATCAACATAAAGTTGTCACAATCAACAATGTCCACAACCATGAAACCAGAGGGCAGAATGACTATTTTCAAAAGAGGGTAAATAAACAATATACAGAAAAGGATCCTTTCAAAAAAGGAGCTATATACCACAATAAGCTTCCAAACCACTTAAAATCTTTGACTGAAACAGGGTTCAGAAAGTCTCTCAAGATATACCTAGCCCTGAAAGTGTTGTATTCTTTAAGTGAATTCTAAAGAAACATGTAACTGTTTAGTTATGTAAAAAAGTTGTAAATATGTAAATTTAACTGTGAGTATGTTGTGTGACGTATCCAATTCTGTATGATGCAGGTTCTGAAAATAAAAGAGTTTTGTATTGTATTGTATTTGTATTGTGTACATATTCAAACCCTATTTCATGAAGAAATCTATATAAAGTGGACCTCGAAAAATTTGGTGTATAGTATCATCATTGTTTACCCTGCTTGAAACTATATTTAATGTTGGTGGTATGTTTTCAAAGAACAATGAAAGAACGATGCGACGGACTCCGCTTTGTACTATTCCATCATACTTTATTGACCTTTGACTTTATTTTGTTTACTCGCTCTCAGAGGACCTCCCTTTTTTCCTTTTCTTATTCTATACACTGAACGTTTTGAACACCCGGTAGCTTCTGCTGTCTTTCCAACTGCCTCAGTAACGTTCATGTTCTTTAAGAAATAATTAAATATATTCAGTACTATAATTCGCTCTCTACTGTGCAATTTGCCAATACTACGCCGCTTTCTAGTAGCTGTATTCATAGTGAATAGTATTCTGCCCGAAAGCAGGTCCGTGCCTCCGAAGAGGCTATCCTCAGCCAGAGTTTACGTGCGGTAGGGTGGTCAGGGCCTTTCCGTTCCTCCTTTCCCCGCCAACAGCGCGTGCTCCCACTGAACCAGCAGTGAATATTATTATAATAATAAATATAATAATAACTTAATAATTAACACGACTTATAAAAAACACAAGGACACCTTCACAGTTTAAATTCACACCACAGCAAATGTAATAACACTGAGCTCTGGGGTAGCACAGATTCTTTTCCTACCCTCATCAAACACAGTCGTGTAGATAACGGGCCACCTGAATAAACAAACGTTCGCTGCGTCAACTAGTGCTGGGCGGAGGCAGTACGCGAAGTGCGATAACTTATGAATGCTATCTGTTACCGAGCTCTGGTTTGTTTTAAAAACTATGTCAGACATTAATGAACATTTCTTCTCGCTTAGTTACCGACGTAAAGCCAACAGTAAAATATTTTCTCGCTACCTAACTTTTATGTGATACCATCCTATCATTTTCAAGTAACGTTTAAGAAAAGTTATAACTTTCTTATTATGAAACAAATTACTGCCCTCAGAAATAGGATATCTTCTACCAACATCAGGCAATATAAAACTAAGTTCTTAATTTGTTGTTTTAAATATGCATAAATATAGATTCGCGCTGAAATATTAATTATTTATGGCTTTTAATTTTACATCATCATCAAGAGCGGAAAATCCTGTATAAAACTACGCAAACGTTTTCTTAGATCTATCACTTAACATTATTTGGCAATGGCAACATCGCTAGGGTAGAAGAGGATGCAGCTAATTGCAGGACATATGAGTGCGAGTGGGTTCATTAGACTGTGGTGTGTGAGGGTCAATGTACGTGTGTCTGGTGACAGTCACATTGTTTATTAGATATAGTTCATTGTTTCATTAGACTGGTGTTTGAGGGTCTATGTCATGGTGTCCACAGAATTTTCAATGTCAATTTTCCTGACTTTTCCTGACCACTTTTCAACAAAATTCCTGACTCGTGAAGTCATCGTAACATCGGAAAAAGGTATATCAAAATTGCCATTATGGAAATATGAAATATCAAGTGATTGGCATTAAAATTTTCTTGTTTATGTATTGTGCCCAACTCTAGGAATGGGTATTCCAAGATTCAGACACCTAGATATCAAGGGAAAGGCTACAGCCGCTTTTGAAAGTTGAGATATTTGAATATCGCGCTTCTATCCGCTTCTAGAAGGAAATGGAAACTTTGTGCAGCCAAGAGCATGTTAAGTGACGTAGCGAGTAGTAGCAGAGGTCGAGACTATTTGTTGATTAAATAGTTAGCCATGGAGTAGAGACTTGAGACTTGGATCAGATTACTGGCACGGCCAAATGAAAGAGAATGCACTTAGTCTCAAGTGAATCGGACCATAGACACCGAAGATATGAGGATTTCCAGATTTCAGCGTGATCAAGCGTGAACCCGACCGTTTTGAATAAAAGCCGACCGGCCCAAGCATCATCAGCTCACTTCGAACCAAGCTCTTGCATGACAAGGTGCTGCTGCTACGTTGAGCCAAGGCACATGGTTGCCGGATCTACGCCGAAGATATCTTTAAATTGTGATAGTTACAAAAGTACTACGATACGTGTGGAACATAGTAAGTTTCCGGCAGAGGGAATCACTAAGGTGATTGTTATTTTTCTACAGACACTGGTGAAATACTTTATTTCTATATGGACATATGCTAGACTTTGTCTAGAAAGTACTTTGTCACAGTCCAGTAATAATAATTCTATACTTGGATATTTTAATCCAATTAGTCAGTTTCATATATTGTAACTTGATAACCACTCCGATCTTTCAGTATATTGAAGGCCAGTCTATCACGGTGTTGTTCATTAGCCGACAAAGGGAAACTATAAGTTGCTTCGCGCATGATAGATGGTGATAAACCATGCCCAGGGAACGATCTTCAGAACAGCCGTTGATTGATTTAGACTGTCAGTGTTTTCTTGTACGGAAAAGATTACCGTGAGTTATGTTACAACTGACGTATTTGAGAATAGATCATTTGGATCTGACCCCAGTTAAGCAAACTGTTATGGCTTTAACAGAAGTAAATATTATAATGGATCAACAGTTACTTCCTACTTCAAGAGATATTTCCACTATGTCTTGTTAGACAGATTGTGGGTATATAATGGCGGCCGATACAAGGATTAGACGTGCGTGTCCAATAGGGCATGTATCTGGATAAATCTGGTACAGACCAGGTTCACTACGCTTCAAGACCAACGAGAAATGTAAGCCACATTTGATTTTATATTATGCCTAGCTAATTAGAACAAACTCATTTTCTGCAGATGACCAACACATTTATTTTTCTTCGTATTTAAATCTTGCAATGATTTACGCAAGACACATTACGGTTATTCTGAGTATTTTCAGCACTCAGAACAGTTTAGGATCGATGACCGAGCATAACGAGCATTTATTTGAATGTTTCATATTTTTTGATAATCACGGTAATCAGCCGAGGTAACTGTAAAAGTTAATAATTATTTTTTGTTGAGAAATGGAGATTTTATCCATATTCGAAGAATCGAACATGTGGATTCTCACATAATGAAATAATAATTAAACATACACACATCAAAAAAAGTTTTGCCTCACCTCGGTTCCAAGAGTTCCGGAACCGTTAAATACAAAGGGAATAGAGATCAACACAAACAACATTTCAGCTCGTTTTATTGCTCATGAGACCCACACATTGCATGTTGTACCATCATACAGCTAGACTTTCAGCATTTGTGGTCCAGATTGCAGTACACACCACTACCTCTAATACCCAGTAGCACGTCCTCTTGCATTGATGCATGCCTGTATTCGCCGTGGCATACTATCCACAAGTTCATCAAGACACTGTTGGTCCAAATTGTCCCACTCCTCAACGACAATTCGGCGTAAATCTCTCAGAGTGGTTGGTGGGTCAAGACGTCCATAAACAGCCCTTTTCAACATATCCCAGGCATGTTCGATAGGGTTCATGTCTGGCGAACATGCTGGCCACTGTAGTCGAGCGATGTCGTTATCTTGAAGGAACGCATTCACAAGATGTGCACGATGAGGTCGAGAATTGTCGTCCATGAAGACAAATGCCTCTCCAATATTCTGCCGATATGGTTGCACTATGGGTCGGAGGATGTCATTCAGGTATCGTAAAGCCGTTTCGGAGCCTTCCATGACCACCAGTGGCGTACGTCGGCCCCACATAATGCCACCCCAAAACATCAGGGAACCACCACCTTGCTGCACTCGCTGGACAGTGTGTCTAAGACGTTCAGCCTGACCAGGGTGCCTCCAAACACGTCTCCGACGATTGTCTGGTTGAAGGCATATGCGACACTCATCGGTGAAGAGAACGTGATGCCAATTCCGTGGGGTCCATTCAGCATGTTGTTGGGCCCATCTGTACCGCGCTGCATGGTGTCGGGGTTGCAAAGCTGGACCTCGCCATGGACGTCGGGAGTGAAGTTGCGCATCATGCAGCCTATTGCGCACAGTTTGAGTTGAAACACGACGTCCTGTGGCTGAACGAAACGCATTATTCAACATGGTGGCATTGCTGTCAGGGTTCCTCCGAGCGGCAATCCGTAAGTAGCGGTCATCCACTACAGTAGTAGCCCTTGGGCGGCCTGAGCGAGGCCTGTCATCGACAGTTCCTGTATCTCTGTACCTCCTCCATGTCCGAACAACATCGCTTTGGTTCACTCTGAGACGCCTGGAAACTTCCCTTGTTGAGAGCCCTTCTTGACACAAAGTAACAATGCGGACGCGATCGAACTGCGGTATTGACCTTCTAGGCATGGTAGAACTACAGACAACATGAGCAGCGTACCTTCGTCCTGGTGGAATGACTGGAACTGATCGGCTGTCGTACCCCCTCCGTCTAATAGGCCCTGCTCATGCATGGTTGTTTACATCTTTGAGCAGTTTTAGTGACATCTATGAACAGTCAAAGGGACTGTATCTTGGATACAATATACACAGTCAACGTCTATATGCCGGAGATCTGGGAACCGAGGTGATGCAAAACTTTTTTTGATGTGTGTATTTAAAATAATATAACTAATAATAATAATAATAATCCACTAATAGTAATAATAATGATTTTCATAACTTTTCTAAATAATTCTTGAATCTTATATTTTCTAATAATCACATTCATTGAGAGAGAGATTATGAAGTAGTTTAATCATTTCTAGTTTGGAACAGGTGATTTTCCGAAGGATAGTGGTTAGCGCAAGCCCGCATTCAACCAACATGACAGTTCTGGTTGAACAGTTAATATTTGCCATGAGCAAAGTATATTTTTCAGATAACACGGAGAGGCATGAAACGGGAAGCAAATGATATTTGTATCAATTAGGATATTTTGTATTTATATAAAATCATGACGTAGATACACATTCGAAAGTGAAATAGAGAGTATCATAAGTGTGGTAGCTTCACGATTCGAACTGAATGGTAAAATAAAATAAACTTGTAAGTTTATAAATCTTCCAGTGTGGATAACAAGCAGAGGCTTGATTTATTGTATAAATTTGGGGAAGAAAATTTATGTGTGTGGAGTAGTTGAAATGCCATTCCCAGTTGCGCATGTTTAAGTCGCAGGAATGAGGAGGTTTTTATTTGAGCATCAATCAAATAGTAGGTTCGATGACTCAGTGATAAAGAAGGAGTATTGGAACTACACATTGCGTCGTATGAATGACCCAAAGGTTATTTCTTAAAAAAACCATTAGTTCTTATATCAATCTTGTTTACGGATTCCATTAAGATTTTGATTTTGCTAGAACCCGGATTTGTCATGATAGTATTTTATTCTTCTTCAGAGGAATAATTTTAAATTGCCGTTGTTGTTGGAATATTGTGTTCTTATAAAAATAATAAAATGGGCCACTGCCAATTATAAATAACTCTATAATCATGAATAATTTGAAGGATGTTTTTCAATCCTAGTGTCATGAAATAAATGAATTTATTATGAAGCTACAATTCTTATTTCCGCATTCTGTTCAAGAATTGCAAGTTGTGAAAACTATTAAAATGGCCACAAATATAAATATTTTTCTTAATAATGATTCCAAATGGAAAATCGAATAGTTGAATGGTCCAACAATTTATTGATCAAGTTGATGATTCAGAAATCATATATTTTGTTAGGAACTTGAAGTTCATAATCGAGTCACTTCTCGAAATGTTTAAGGTCGGAAGAACAATTAATTTTGTTGTGCTTCGCACAGTTCTTCGATGCTATGCTCAAGGGTCAGATACTTTTCAGATGTTGTTATTAATATGTGTACATAATTTGTGTTGATTCAGAGATGATAATATTTTTTGACAATATTTTCTTGAAAACTGGAAAAATAAGTGAAAGTTAAAAATTCTATGAACAATTATTCTACGAGTGTTAATATTATGTGAACTGCAATATTTCCAGTAAAGACAATTAAATTTGAACTGGATTTAATCATAAATAATTATTATAATTTTGGAACACAGTCTACAGGACTGATAATCAGACTTGTGTCTCCAAAGATAATTGTCCAATGTGTTGGAAAATTTCTGTAAATTGTGTAAATAGTAATGTGGGTCGCCACACATGAATGATGCTGCTTTGAGCATTTTATTTTGCAGTCAATTTTAAATTCAGAATAAAATGAGATAATTTTACATGGTGTGTTATGCCAGTTGAATCTCCTTCTATCCTTATTGTTGCATTGAGCCAAAAATCAGTAAAGAATTTTTTTCATTTGATGTCGTTTTTGCGATTAGCTTTAACCCATCTGGCGCCCCGGGATATTTTGACTCTCGTGCTGGCTGATTCTTGGTAAAATGCATATGTTGTCGTGCGGACTCCGGTCTAAACGGGCACAGTATGTCAAGTCACAATATTTTAGAGGCTGATTGCAGACACGTAGTGCAATGTGCTGGGCGTTGGGGTCGCCACATCCATACACCAACGCCAAAAAAGCGTACAATAAATAGGTAAAAGAGATTTTTACTATGATTTACTTCAAAATGGAAACTTAACATAATGTCCAGCGAGTTATTGCTTTTTATATTCAGAGATTAGTTGAACTAGTAACATCAAAACATGGCTATAAAACACAAAATACTGTATGGTTAATATAAAATTCCTGACTTTCTAATACTTTTTGCCATTTTTTCCTGACTCATGCCATTTTTACTGACTTTTCCTGACCAAAAACAAAATTTCTGACTTTTCCTGACTATTTCTGACTTTTCCTGCCTGTGGACACCATGTATGTGAGTGTGTCTGGTGACAGTTAAATTGTTTATTAGATGTAGTTCATTGTTTCATAGACTGTGGTGTGTGTGGGTCCATGTGAGTGTGTCTGGTGACAGTTACATTATTTATTAGATCATTGTTTCATTAGACGGTGTTTATAGATCATTGTTTCATTAGACTGTGGTGTGTGAGGCTCCATGTGAGTGTGTCTGGTGACAGTTACATTGTTTATTAGGTATAGTTCATTGTTTCATTAGACTGTGGTGTGTAAGGGTCCATGTGAGTGTGTCTGGTGACAGTTACATTGTTTATTAAATATCGTTCATTGTTTCATTAGACTGTGGTGTGGGAGGGTCCATGTGAGTATGTCTGGTGTCAGTTACAGATATAGTTCACTGTTTCATTAGACTGTGATGCGTGAGTGTCCATGTGAGTGTGCCTGTTGACAGTTACATTGTTTATTAGACATAGTTCATTGTTTCATCAGACTGGGATGTGAGAGGGTTCATGTGAGTATGCCTGGTGACAGACTGTTTAAGTGGTAGTATTTTGCTGTTGGTAGAACTTAAGTATTTTTTCGTTAGTAGAATTTTAGTATTTGGTTGTTAGTAGAAGGTTAGTTTTTTGTTAGTAGATTTGCTGTATTACTTTATTCTGAAGGGGAGTAGCAGCCTTTCAGAATAAATATATGCTTTACTTGTCTTATAGACGGTTAAGATATTGATATTATTAGCCAACTAATGGTTACACTGCGTTCTGCTGCACAGCTGAAAGCAACGGGGAACTACAACCGTAATTATATAACCGAGGATATGCACCTCTCTGTGAATAATTACATGTGATGATGGCCTCCTCTCTTGTATAATTCCAATCCAGAGGTAAACTAGTCCCCCGTTCGGATCCCCGGATGGGGACTATTCGAGAGAGGGTTAGCTTCACAGAAGTGTCAAAGAGGAAATCTGTCATTCTACGGATCTGAGCATGGAATGTTAGAAGATTGCTAGGCAGTGGTAGGTTAGAAATCTTGGAAAGTAAATGGATAGGCTGAGGTTGGATTTTGTTGGGATTAGTGAAATGCACTGGCAGGGAGAACTGCCTTTTGGTCAGGAGACTATAGGGACATTAGTAGGGATCCAGATTTATGTTAATATAAAAGGCTCCAAAGCGGTGGAATAAAATGCTTCAAAGCGGTAAAATAAAAAAGTGATGGTTGAGTGTGCTTAATAATTATGTGTATGGTGCATGGATTTAGTTAAATAGTGAACACGAATATTTTGAGGAATAACAAACAGTTTTCTGTGTTTATGTCCTATCCTAACAATTTTATTTCGCGATAGTTTGCGGCTTCAATATCGATTAAAAAATGGCACATTTGGGGTAAATATATCGTTGTGATAACACATATTTGTTTGCTGAAACATTTCGCGGATATCGTTAAAACAAAAATCCGGGACTCTAGTCATTAGCACTAAATCAAACAACGGCTATGCGGAGGTAGGTCTCATATTAAGTATGAAACTTGGACAGCGGGCGGAATATTATGAGAAATATAGTGAACGGATTATTGTAACTACAAAACCTACGTGCACCACAGTGGTACAAGTCTATATGCCTACCAGTCAAGCTGATGATGAAGATGTTGAAAAGGTCTACGAAGAAACGGATAAAATTCTGAGGTATGTCAAGGGTGATGAAAATGTTATAGTAATGGGAGATTGGAATGCTGCGGCAGGAAAAGGAAGAGAAGGAAAGATACCGGTAGTAGGAGATTTCGGATTAGGTGAAAGGAATGATCGAGGAAGCAGGCTGATAGAATTCTGCACCGAGCACGAGTTGGTCATAGCTAACACCTTATTCAATAACCACAATAGAAGGATATGCACATGGATGAGACCAGGAGATACAGGGCGTTACTAAATCGATTTCATTATGATCAAGCAAAGATTTCGAAACCATATTTTGGATTTCACCCGGTGCTGACATTAACTCTGACCACAATCTGGTTGTTATGAAATGCAGATTAAAGTTGAAGAAAAGTCAAAAGCCAAAGAGGTGGGCAATAGACAGACTGAAAGAGAAGGATGTAAACGAAAGATTCAAGAAGAGTATAAAGGAAGGACTAAAGAAAACCCCTAAACAAACTTCAATTGAGGGGCAGATGACCTCGTCTTTCCGCCCCTCAAAACAACAATAACTAACTAACTAACTAACTAAACTTCAATTGCAGGCGAATAGGCACTTTTGAAGAAATAACAAAATCCGCAGAAGGAAACATTGGTAGGTAAGAAAGAATAGGTAGAAAACCATGCGATTACACAGGGTGAATTAATGGATGGAAGACGGAAACACAAGAATTTAAGAGATGAAAAGGGGAAGCAGAATACAGACGTCTGTGAAATGAGATTAAATATAGAAAATTGAAATTAGGAAAAGTAGACACAGCTTATCGAAGGATTAAGTATACTTAAGGGGAAAAGAAGACTAAGTGCTGTACTGTAATATTAAGGACACAGATGGAAAGCCTCTTAAAGATAGGGAAGAAAAGGTTGAGAAATGGCAAGCTTACAAAGAGTGTTTGTATAAGGGAAAGGACATTGAGAATCAGAAAGGGAAGAGGATGCGATAGGAGATTTAATAATGAGATCAGAATTTGACAGAGCATTGGAAGACATAAGCAGGAACAAAGCACCATGCATAGATGATATACCGATTGAGTTACTATGCTGCATAGGTGATGATGGACTGATCAGTTTATTTCATTTGGTGTGTAAGACTTATGAGATAGGTGAGGTACCCTCTGATTTCAAAAAGAATGTTATCATCACTATACCGAAGAAAGTAGGAGCTGACAGATGTGAAGATTACCGTACAATCAGCTTGATTACACACGCTTTAAAGATCCCGTCTATAATAATTTGCCCCTCCCCCCTATAGATTTGAACACGGTGAAACCGAATTCAACGAAATTTGGTGCAGAGGTAGCACTAGCCAAGGGCACCTCAGTGTCATGTTTTATATCGCCGCTACCTTGACGGAAACGTAATGGCGGCCACCCAAATGTTCAAAGCTTAAATTAAATTACGACTAACCTAATCATCTGATCTCTACCAAGTTTTGCAACATACCTTCATGCGGGAAGCTTCTTTTGAACAAACTACAAGGTCATCATCCCAATAGTATGAAGATGGTGGCCGTGTATGTGTGCAAATCGACCCCCCCCTATCAATTCAAATACAACGAAACCAAATCGAACCACCTTTGGTACAGTGGTAGCACTAGCAAGGGACAACTCAGTTTCATGTTGTATATTGCCGCCATCATAACAAAAAATATATGGTGTCCACCCAAAATCTGAGCTTAAATTAAATTACGACTGACCTAATCATCCGATCTCTACCAAATTTTGCAGCAATATACCTTAATGTGGGAAGCGTCTTTTGCCCAAACTACAAGGTCATCAGTCAAATAGTTTCAAAATGGTGGATGTATGAATCGTGCAAATATTATAGCCTAACCGTAACTTATGATTCAACAAGACCTGGCCTTTCCAAATACGCTCGTCGTACATGGGGAGGTTTAAACTGTCGTCAAGGGGGTGACCGGTAGGATATTAGAATTTTAAAATAGAATAAGTAACCGCAGCAGTGACTAACGCTTCAGGCTGACCGTGCCGTCCCGTTGTGTCAAACTGGCCGTTATTTGCTCGCAAATCCATATATTTCCCTAACTTCGTAAGTTAATTTCCTTTAGGGATGTACTGAACAAAATAATACATATTTAGTATCAAATGGTTCATACAAATGGCAGAAAACGCTCATGAAATCGTTGATTGCAAGGCATAATGTCATGGAGTTATACTAAATCAGTTGTTAACCAAGTAAAACTATGTGGCATAGTGGTAACGACCAGGACTCATAGTCTGGAGGTTCGAGGATGAAATATTTTGACTTCGTTTTTTTTTGTACATATTGATTTAAAACTGCTCACACGATATAATGTTAAGCATATATAGTGTGTATTTGTAATCCAAAATATTATATAATATTTGTTTTCGTTCTTGATTCTTTGGGAGTTTTGCGGCATCATGGTATTGTAGTCCCGTTCACTTGGGTTTTGTGTAGAAGTTGTCTGATAACCTGTGTCACTGTGATGTCTGTAGGCTTACTAGTGTATGTACTTTGCTACGACGAAGGAACTGTGTAGGAAGCTGTTGTTGTTTCATTTGAGATGCACGGGTCATTAGGCCCGTGTATGGGTGAGTGTTGAATTTTGTCTGAAACCTGTGTTATTGTGATGGCTGTGTTAGTGTGTGTGTGTATATAATTCAGGTGAGAATTCAATCAATCAACGTATAATATCCGTATAGCACGTTGTATGTCAACAAGCTACTACAACCAACATTCAATTATACTATACCCATGCTTTTAGGAGAAAGTAGGCTATATGTTCTTTACTGAATATCTTGTTTTTCTGTATTGAGAAGGTATCGCATATCCGTTGTTGTGTTAGATTATTTTATTTGCATATGCTGAAGCTGAACAAATTTGATACTAGTACGAGTATTCGAGGAAAAATTGAGTGCATCGAACTGCAGGTCAACGCAATGAATACTAAATAACTGAAGAAAAATCCAATACTACACCGGGAGAACTAAGGTCTAGTGTCCCGACGGAAAAGACTAATCTCAATCCATTTCGGACATTATTCCAACGTTGTTTATTTACGTAGTCAAGAGGATCGCCCGGCAAAATGTAATAATTCAAATTCTACTACCCCAATTGAATTCCTAAGGAACCTTGAGGCGTACATGAAAGAGTCTATGGTTACACCTGATCGAGAGATACGTGTAGTAGAAAAGTATCTGGAGAATAGTCCGTTAACCTGGTTTATAGCATTTAGGTATTCATTTGATAACAACCAGGGCTTTATTAAAGACATATTGGTCTACAGAACGGCAACAAAATATTAGGGCAGAGATGTACTTTTGTCCGAGCCTGAATTGGTGCAGACTATCAGACGACAATATCCTATGGAGGCACAAAAAGTGCTGATAGCATCTGGGGCCAATACCTTTTTACAATGTGACGATATCCTGAGGAGACTGGATAGCAGCCACGAACAGTTTGCTCCTATAACTCGACATCGTGCGGAGACACGTGACGTGAATGTAACTTTAGTTGACAGGATGATGCAGGCACCAACACCCATTGAAGAGTAGCGGACTGGTTATGACAGAAATCAGGAAGGACCGTAAAGAAGAAGAGACTTCCGAGGATATCAGAGAAGAGAATATACGGCATATGGAAGGAATCGTCAACATGATAATATAAATAAAAGATACAACCAAAATAGATACCAAGACCGAGGGAATAACTACTCAGGCAATCGACGTGGTTCCTATAATAACAACAGTAACAGTAATAACAGTCAGACTTAAACCGTCAGCAAGAGATGTATCAATCAGTTCCACAGTCGGCACTAATTGTGGTAACAACAACATTGTGTTTGAAGAGAGTGACATGACAATTGGTACATGCGAGCAGGGGTTTTTATATATATATGTTATAACTTTATACATATTATACCTTTATGTTTACCTTTACTTTCTGCCTTTCCTTGCTCTCCCTTCTTCCGGGTCCCTTAATTCTCGTTCTTTGAGGGTTGAGGGCATTTCCTTTCCCCCTGTCTTTTGATTCCCTTACTCTTATTTCTGTTTACCGTTTCCTCTCCTAGAATGTGGGTGTGTGGTTGGTTTTAGTTGTAAGTGTGTATTTCGTTTGTTTATCAGATATAGTTCATTGTTCCATTAGGCTGTGGTGTGTCAGTGTGGCTGGTGGCAGTTGCATTGTTTATTAGATATAGTTCATTGTTTCATTAGACTATGATGTGTGAGGGTTACTAAAAATCTTAAAATGCCGTCTTTCCAACGACAAAAACAACTCTGTAAAGAACACAACAGAACTAGTAACAGCATTGAACACTCTACAAATGAAACCTAGCTTCAGGCTAGTATCCTTCGACGTAACTAACATGTACACCAATATTCCGATTATTGAAGCAATCAACACTATCGAAAACAACTTAAAATCCAACAATTCGGTAAAAGAAATTGAAGAGATTGTGAGATTACTGAGGGTCGTTCTCACCCAAAACGTGTTTCAATTCGACAATAAAATATACACACAGAGAGAAGGCCTAGCAATGGGATCGCCACTAAATGGGTTAATCGCTGACATCTTCATCAATGCACTAGAAGATGCGTTCTTAGAAAAGACTTCAACAAAGGGAATAGTAATATGGAAAAGATACGTAGATGATGTAATTTGCATCTACGATACTGAACTAACAAGCGAAGAAACAATTCTCCAATCCATTAATAGCCTTCACCATTCTATCAAATTCACTAAGGAATCCGAAATAGACCGGAAAATAAATTATCTCGATATAACTATTGAACGTAAAGACAACGACCTTTCATATTCCATATTCCGGAAAGCAACACAAACCTCGCATGCAATCGACAATCAGTCTAATCACCCCAGTACGCACAAACTAGCGGGTTTCAATTCAATGGTGCACAGGGCTTTAAACATACCCATGTCAAAAGACAACTATAATAAGGAAATAAGAACTATTATGCAAATAGCAAAGGAAAACAACTTCTCGCCAAGCAAAATAAATCAAATTATAGCCAAACATAAAAATAAAGATAAAACGATTCCCAAACCGGAGAGTAATGAGAAAAAATTTGCGCGTTTCAACTATGTGAATGCGAATACATATAAAATCACTAACCTATTCAAAAAGCAAGGCATAAAGATAGCTTTCACGACGAAAAACACAACCGCTAGGCACCTCCTAAATAGTAATCTAAATAAACGTGACCCGTATTCAAGGTCAGGGGTATATTCTATAACGTGCCAAGACACCGATTGTCAAGCTAATTACATCGGGCAGAGTGGAAGGCGAGTAGACACACGTTATAATGAACATAGAAATGCGTTAAGATACGGAACACATTCAGCCGTGTGCGAACATATGTGTGACGCAGGGCATAGCTTTACCAACATAGAGTCGGACCTTAAAATAATCCATCACGAATCGAAAGGCAGAGCTCTTGACATAAAGGAAGCAATCGAGATACACCTAGCCAAACGAAACAATCCCAACAATCTAAATGAACACACGTTCATGGAGAGCTCACCCCTCTTCACGCTACTAAAAAACACACCCTGTCGGAAACAAAACACAATTTAGCGACACAGCCAAGCTAGATAAAAAGGGGGGAAATTAGGGGGTTTTTAATAGGTAAATGTTATCTGGATCAGGTGTACGATGTACTTTTCTTCTGCAATAAACCAAGGCCCATATTAGAGGCAGTATTAAAGGTGCCGGGACGTCCTCATAAGACCGTCAACGCTTAGTTCGAATGGGTTATGCTCCACGCGTGGCGAGGACTAATCCACGGTCTTTAATAGTTGTAGATCCACCTCATTCAATAACATACATCTTATCTAGGTTGGCAACACCTCACATAAACACATCGCGATCACTCCCCACAGCACGTAGGGACAGGGGGGGAAGGCAGGGAAAAACCAGTCGTTAAGATAACCACCGCAGTCGACCGCACAGCGAGTTCAAGTGAGCACGGAAACTGCGAATAGCTGTAGTACGGAAGACAATCAGATAAGTAGTTAGCCTAAAATGTTATAGTTTAACCATAGTTTACAACCATATAATCTCTCTAAAGTACAATCTCCGGATAGCCATCACCATTTAGCATTTCACCTAACATATATACTGCATTTAGCATACACTGACAGTTGCAGTACCAATACTGCAACTAAATAATTGTACATATTGTAAATATTTTCACCTGTATTTCAAACATAGATTTTATAGCCTAAGTGTATTGGATCTGATGATGATCGCTTGACGATCGAAACTGGTCATCCTAGTGTTTTATTAATCTCATGTAATTTATTTCAGGATTAGGGCATAACCCATCTCTTTTGGGTACATTCGTGTTGACCGACTGAAAAGCACTAAACTCTTGTTTACTAAGGCAACACTGAAAATATGGCTTCAAACACCACAATAGTTTATTGAGTTGGGGTAAAATGGGACACCTTCACAAATTTTAAGTTAGAAGGGTAGAAATGAAAATCAGTGTGTACATGTGTGTGATAAATAAGAATATGTGTGTTTACAATGTGTGGCATCATTGGTAACAAATTTTGTGTAAGGTGCCTCTTATCAGTATTACATCATTTTCTTTTACATTATTCACTTATATCTATCTTAATTATTTTATACCTAGACGGCCGTATCTACTGTACCTTGCGTGCACGCTACCCTTGTGTTCATGTGCCGTCTCACGGCTAGTCCTGTCCAGCCGTTTCCGGTGCAGTTTAGTGGTCGTGCCGCTGATATACCCCTATCCTGTGGATCATTCTCTGTGGGCGAATGCCTCCACACTTGACAGTGAGAGTCGCCGCCACAAATTGGTTGCGCCCTCATTGCCGTATGTTGCGTCACATCTTTGACGCTTTTGTGTTTTGTTGATCTGTCAGTAAGCCTGATACCCCACAGGTATCAACCCTGCTGTTCAGATTTCTGTGTTCTGGAGTGTAGCTGTAAAAGAATGGTGGTGAGTGTGTTGCATTATGTTAGAATGAGTACAAATTAGTGAGTCAAGATGGTACATAATACTAGCATGGCACAAAAACATGTTGCTGCTGTATGGCAGTGAAATCATCGTCACCAGTGTCATGTATCTGGTGCCGCCGTCTGTAAAGTGTACAAGTGAAATAAACATGTAATCATTAGCGTAATCTCCATATCGCCTCTTTTGTCGGCGTGTATACTTTCTGAAAGCAAAATTACAGGTATTATAGTCTGTCAATACATTCGTGTCTTGTCTGGCGCCTTCTTATCTATACCTTCTTATGACGGCTATGACTTATGTCTTATACCTTTGTGTTTATTGTTATGTCTCCTCAGTGTATACCATTGTATGAGTGTATGTCTGTTCAGTGGTCCACCTTACCTTATACCATGATCATTTTTGGGTTCCATTCCTTGGTGCAGTGTTGGAGCTCTTTGATGAAATATAAAATATGTTAGCAATACCCTTGGCCAAATATATATATTGCGCACCTATCGCGCAGCGCCGTTTAAGGGTCGGGTTGCGGTGCTACCGTCCCTGAGACTTCTTCGGCGTCTCGTGTATTATCGAAGTCGGTCAGCTCCAGTGGCTGTACCGTTTACCTCGCTGGTGGGTCGGACGGCTTCAGTGCCTCCGCCCTGTTGCTTTTTATTGTTACTTTATTGATTTATCGGACTTATCCTGGCAACGTCTAGCCGCCAGGTGCCGAGCTCGTTATCTTAATGTATTATCGGGCTTACCCTGGCAATGGTTTTTAGACGCCAGGTGCCGAAATGTTTAGTCTAAATTATGATAAATGAAAGAGAAAAAAATGGGTATTTATAAGCCAAATGGTGTAACTTAGTCTAATGCCGAAATGTGCTGTGCTATTATTTAGCAACAGCGGTTATAAAATTTGCTTAATTCTAAGTTGCGTACCAAATGCAACTGTCTTACATGCTAAAATTTCGACCAGAGCGATCGCCTGAGGCAATTTACTTCCTCAGATCACCACCCGTACGTATTCTAGAAACACCGGTTGTCTCTAGAACCGCCGGATTCCGCTCCCTTAATATTAGTTGTCGACATTTATGTTATTGCTTAATAGCTAGCAATTAATAAAGTTCCGGACGCCTGCGCCGCACGAGGGCAAACGCATCGCCGTTATACTTGCCTGTGTTGTCATCCTTCATCCGGGAATTTGAGCGTCCGGGCTCCTCTTCGCCTGTGTTGGCAGTAATAATACCATCCGGGAATTTTAGCGTCCGGGATCCTCTTCGCCTATACCGGCATTGTTGGGTTGGCCCACGTGAACCCCTGTAGACAGCTCGCGGCATGCCTATTTAGTATCTCTGGCTGCCCGCTGCGTCACCATTTAATATCTCTGGTGACCCGCCGTCAGCCATTTATGTGGGCGCGGGATCGAATGACCGCCTTCATTCCATATCATTATTATTTCATATTATTCATTATTTGTTTGGTTATCTTCACCTTTGATTCGCAGGGCAAGGACTTGTCGGATCTAGGATTGATCCCGCTGAATCCTGAGATCCTGCTTCACTCCTGCGAGTAGGAGACTAACTTCCCGCCCTAGAAGTTCTACCTACTTACCTACTAAACTAGGAGTCTAGTCGTAATTTGGTCGTCCCTAGGGTCATCTCCTGAGTCCGGTGTGGAGCTGGCTATTTCTCCCACCAGCCGTAGAAAGTCTCCCCTGCAGGTCTGGCTTCGATGCCCGTAGCACATGGTGGGTGTAACTTTTCTTTGTCCCGGGGGCAGGCTAGGCCTTCCGGGACTCCGACGTTTGCCCGTGCTAGGTCATCGGCGCTTCGACCTTACGTAATTCGTCTCTTTGGTCTGGGTCAGTGAGCCAACTGCGGTAGGGCTTATCATCGCCTTCCCCAGCTCTGCTCCTGTGTGGTGCCTCTGGCCTTCTGCTTACGCTGTCATCACCATTCAGCGTGACTCAGATTCCTTTTTTTATATAAAAAAATGAGTGTACTATGTAAATAATTTACTGTGTAAATAATGTACAATTTTTTAAGTGTTCTGGGGTTGTAGAATCTTCTAAATGCATGGACTACTTTAGGTCTGTAGTCGCTATGTCAGACTTCCAGCTGTAATGCCTTGGTAATTTTCATGGAGGCGTTAATAGGGTTTTATGGCGTTGGGTTCCCTGTTATTAGGATCCGGGGGGTGTTATTTGTTGAATAGGCTTAAAGCATGGTAGGAGAGGGTTGCGCATCTTTGGACTCCATGTTAATGGTGGCCTGGAGCCGGTGATGCTATCAGGATGCTTTTACAGTGAGTGGACGGGGTAGGTACTTCCCGGGTTTGCAAAAATTTTCACAAAGTGTCATGCAGGTTCAATAATAATAACCCTTGGTATGTGGGTGGGATATTCCATGCATTTGTCTGGATATGAGGCGTATCCGCTCTCATTTAAGGATAGGTATCGGTCGAGGTGTAATAATCCTATGTCCCTTGCATGCGGGATTATTTAGTACAAAAAGAATTGTTAATATAAATTTGGCCTCATCTCTTGCTTAGAGATGTGCATTACGCTTAATTGTCATTTTTCCGACTCGCCCCTAATACTCGGGCGTAAGCATTGAGAGCCAGGGCGTAGTGAGCCCTCTCTTTAAACGCATGAAGTCTATCAACCCCGATGTACATTTTGGAATGTAGTGTAGCTGTTTTTATTGTGCCTGTATGTCTGTGTTGGCTAATGTTGTGAGTGACAAGGTTATGGAAGGAGAAAGGTGGTATAATGGTAGCCTGTAGGTGGTATTTTGGTAATCCCGCTGGCATTATCCATCTCTGCTCCTGTTATTCTCACTTGGTCAATATCTGCTTTCTATCCGCTCCTTGGGTTAGTAAAGTGTGGTGACGCTGTGACGTCACGTCCTAATCTGGTCTCTCATTTGTAATGTAAAGGTAGCAAGTGATCGTAGTGTGACTGGTCATGTCCTGATCGCCTATGATGGTTTTGGGATTAATAAAAAACAAAAAGAGAAGTAGTTATTGGGGGGGGGGGTTTGTTCCTTCAAGGAATCTGTCTGTATTCGCCCCTGATTAGTGGTCGCGTGTGTGTGGTTGCGTTCCGCTGCGCCTACTGGCGGGCGTGCCGTTATCGGCTAAGTCATATCGTGTGTCGCGTGTCTGAGTGTCAGACGGCGCGTGTGGCTTGTCAACATCTTTGTAGACATGTCCCTGTGGCCCTAAGATAAGTCCGGCCTATCGTGTCTGTACATTGCTAAATGTTATAATTGTTGTAACATTGCTGAATTCTGTGCCAATGTATGCCATTATTATTGGTTTGTTTTTGTCATTTCATGGTCACTTCCGTTATAACAAGAGTGTCTGCCGACAGCAGTGTTGCAATGCTTTCGGAATTCGCAAGTCAGTGTTTTGTCATGTTTTGTTTTCATGTGCTTGTGTACGGGAAGTCTCTGACGTTACGTATGTCGGCTGCCGGAACGTGACTTTTGCCAATGTGCGAGTGTTGTCATTGTTTGAGATTCCGGGCGGGCCAGTGTGCTAATCTGTCCCGTTTTTGCTTACCGATGTTGTGTATACATTGTTTTCCGCAAGGCCTCTGCCTTGTGTAACTATGTGTAAGCCATATCTAGGAAGTCTATTGTGGTCCCCGTGGAGGCCTAGGATTTTCGGTACGCCCCCTTATTGGGAATTCCTGGGTCGCCAATGCCGAGGTAGGCTGTTGTGGCGAGTACCTTGGAACGAATCTATGTTCCAGTATGTATGGTAAAAGAACCTTCCTGTCACTAAAACGTGTATCTGACCCACTCATGTGCTTGTCTGGGGCCAATTTCAGTCTAATTGGGATTCTGGATATTTGTTTTCCACGGTGTCCAATTTTTACTGGGCATTCGGACCCGCGATCCCGTGTAATACTCCGTGTTTCATGTCTGTGTTGTCTGTTGGGATTTTTGCGTCCCTAGTGTGGTTCCTGATTGTGTTTTTCGCGCCAAAAATACCATTGGTTAGTTTGTTTTTGGCACGAAGGTATTGTGTTAAATCGTGTGTGCGCGCCCGCCTTATTCTAAGGTCCTGGTGCTACGATTTCTGTACCGTATATACCATGGTACACGTATCGTGTATTTAAGGCACGCGGATGAAAATACGCTTTGGCGTGAAAAATTTGGGTTTTTTGGGATGCCCCTCGTATTCTAATTTTGAGAGTTATAGGGTTTTGAAACTAGCGTAAATGATCGTGTGTACTACATTCAGAGCTGGGAGCTGGTAGTTGGATTGCGCCTGGTGAAGGCCGCGTGACTATGCATGTGTTATCGCTGACCCGGCGATAGTATTGGATTACAGTATTACAAGGAAGTGTTTTGCCGGCTAGCTGTCTGGCCCAAGTGCCAGGCCAATGGGTGTATGCTTGCCAGCACGTTTTCGTACTATCTGCATATACAGCGTGTCTTGGGTCCCTCGCAACGTAAAAGAACCTTCCTTTAACTACATGTTGTGTTCCCAAATTTTGTGTTGTTGTAAGCCTGGGATGAATATATCCCTGTGAGTGGTACTTAAATGCCTTTATGTATGTGTGTCTCCGGGCCGCTAGTCGCGTGTTTGGAGACTAGGTGTCGGAGGTGGTTTGATTAATTTGTGTATGTGAATTACCGTTAGTGTGACTGTCCCGTATTATTCTATCCTCCCATTGGAGAGTTACCCGACCTTGCATTCCTGGTATCCAGAAGGTTGCGGGTTGGAGACCGTCTTTGTCCAGGATAATTATTCCTGTTGCCTTTTGGGCTTGTGTCTCCGGGACAGTTTTGCTAGTGTATTTGCGCGCTGTTATGGGGGACGAGAAAAATTCATGTTATAGGCGTTGTAATATATATAACGTATACCCATGGATTAAATATATACGGTTCACTTGGATAATTCGCACTTCACGGGATTAAATGAAAGAGAAAAAAAATTGAGCTATCCAAAAATTCAAATTAAGAAAGTTCTTTGAAAAAGAAAAAAGTAGAGAAAATATATTGTATAACATTTACATAATGCTTTATGTTTACTATAGCAGGTTGCCAGACGGCGGTACCTTGTAAAGATTGTGTCGTAAATAATTTCAAAAATTTCAAAATGAAAGGTAGGACCTGAGTGTACTGTTCGCCTATTTGGCGACGTTAGTAAAACAGAAATCTAGTTACGTCTCAGGGAAATCTACCATTTTTGAAAAATAGTTTGAGATTCTTAACTGTTTCTTACCATTAAGTCTCTCGGTCATCCCAAAAGAATCTATCGAACTGTAGGAATGGAAAATATAACCAGATAGTCATTTCTACTTGGAAAGACCCGCCCAAGCTCTGTGCTGTGGCTTGTTGCTTAGGCTGCATTCGGAATAGTTCTCTGAGGACCTAAGCCGCGTGGCCCACTGATTGGCCTCCGATTGTCTTTGCACCTGAAAAACTTTACATTATCCAAGCTATAATCTGAATTAATTATGCTTATAAACCCTTGATGGCCTAAAAAATGCTAGGGGCCATGAAAAAACTTAAGAAAAATTTTAAATTATATAATTTTGAGTTGGCCACGTTCTGCTGTATATACGTGTGAAATCTACCGTTTACAGGGGTGGAATCTACCCTTTGTGTATCCATTATCGTGTTTCTCACGTGTAAAAGAACCTGCCCGTATATATATTTGTGATTCAGGTGGCAGTGTGTGTTATACTCCTGGTGAAAGTTGTCATCCCCGTCCGAGCGTCCTTGCTCGGAAAGGTGAATACTTTCGCCCTGTCACTAAAGCGTAGGCCCCTGAAACCCATTTAGGTGCTTCTTTGCTATTTTTCGGAGGAGTTTGTAGCAAAGTAAGCCTGGGCCTACTTTAGGGGCGTGGTGTCGCAGCGGTCAAGCTGTTGGCCTCTCACCACGGCGGACGGGTTCGATTCCCGGTCAATGCATGTGAGATTTTCAAAGTGAAATGCCACGTCCTGTGGTTCGGATTCCACGTTAAAAGGAGGTCCCGTGGCTTATGATCTCGACGTTTTGTGTCGAGTCGCCTGCGGGAAGCACAATGAAACCTGAGCAAGCAATTATGGGCTACTATGGTCACGGTCAATCGTGACGAGAGTCAGGAAGGGTATGAGGATGTGAGGTAGAGTGTAATTACGAGTACAATGTGTAGTTTACTGACCATGTGTTTATTGGTCAGTGAGTGTGAAATTGTAAGTCCCTTTTAGGGGAATGTAAATAATGGTACAAGTTAAGTGTACAAGATTGTGGATGGGTGTTTACAAAGTGAAGGATATCTGAACACTTGCTGAGTCTCACCTGATGATGGTAGCTGGAACAGGGCCTTCGGCGACACACACTGTATGACCGATAATGCTCCAAAAAAGGCCTCTCTTCTTATAGTTCCTGCCGTTGCTTAGTCAGCATTCCATTGACGTAGCTGCCCCAGATAGCTGTAGTGTTAATGTTTATGAATGTGTTGCAAGTGGTTGGCTAACCTCCCAAGCTGGGTGGCCGCCTGTTGCCGTGTAAAGGTGATGTTCTGGTCTTATGATGTTGCCAGTTGGGGTGGTTTTATTAGAAGATGGGTGGTGGCTCTCAGGGGGTACAGCCCCCCGGGCCTGTACAGTATAAAGGAAGGACTAATGAAAAACCCTAAACAAACTTCAATTGCAGATGAATGGGCACTTTTGAAGAATGATAATCCGCAGAAGAAAACATTGGTAGGAAAGAAATAATAGGTAGAAAACCGTGGATCACTCAGGATATACTAGAATTGATGGACGAAAGGCGGAAACACAAGAATGTAAGATATGAAAAGGGGAAAGCAGAATACAGACGTCTGAGAAATGAGGTTAACAAGAAGTGCAAGGAAGCGAAAGAAGAATGGTTGTAGGAGAAATGTGCAGGCATAGAAAATTGTCTGAAATTAGGAAAAGTAGACACCGCTTATCGAAGGATTAAGAATACTTTTGGGGAAAAGAAGACTAAGTGCTGTAATATTAACGACACAAATGGAAAGCCTCTAACAGATAGGGAAGAAAAGTTTGAGAGATGGAAATCTTACATAGAGTGTTTGTATAAGGGAAAGGAGATTGAGAATCATGTAATGGAAAGGGAGCAGGAAATTGATGAGGATGCAAAAGGAGATTTAATATTGAGATCAGAATTTTACAGAGCATTGGAAAACTTCAGCAGGAACAAAGCACCAGGCATAGATGATATACCGATTCAGTTGCTACGCTGCATGGGAGATGAAGGTCTGATCAGGTTATAACACTTGGTGTGTAGGATTTATGAGACAGGTGAAGTAGCCTCTTATTTCAAGAAGAGTGTTATCAACCCTATACCGAAGAAAGTGGGAGCTGACAGATGTAGAGATTACCGTACAATCAGCTTAATTATTCATGCTTCAAAGATCCCGTCTAGAATAATTTACAAGAGGATGGAAAGCCAGATAGAAACGGAGTTGGGTGAAGACCAGTTTGGTTTGAGGAGAAATGTAGGAACAAGGGAAGCTGTACTAAGTCTCAGGCTGATTTTGGAAGGTAGAATAAGGACAGATAAGAGAACGTTCATGGCATTTGTAGACTTAGAAAAAGCATTTGATAATGTTGATTGGACTAAATTGTTTGGCATTTTGAAAAGGATTGGAATAAAGTACAGGGATAGGAGGGTGATCTACAATCTATACAGAAACCAGGCAGCAGTCATTCGAGCTGAAGAACATGAGAGAGAAGCTGGTATTCAGAAAGGTGTAAGGCAAGGCTGCAACTTATCACCCATACTTTTCAATCTTTACATTGAGCAAGTAATGAAGGAAATTGGAAAAAAAAGCTTAAAGTGGGAGTGAAGATTCAAGGAGAAATAATTTCAATTCTGAGATTTGCCAATGACATAGTCATTTTGGCCGACACGCCTGAGGATTTGAAAGAGTTTTTGAATGGCATGGACTCCGTCTTGAGGAAAGAATTCATGATGAAAATTATTAAAAGGAAAAAAATATATATACTGGAACGCAGCCGAAATAAATCAGAAACCTCTATGGACATCAAATTGGCAGGTGAAAAACTAAAGGAAATAGGAGACTTCTGTTACTTAGGAAGCAAAATAACTAGTGATGGACGAAGCAAAGAGGATATAAAAAGTAGGTTAGGTCAGGGAAGGATAGCATTTTTACAGAAAAGGAGTCTGTTGACATCGAATATAGATTTAGGTATTAGGAAGTCATTTTTGAAAGCCTTTGTCTGGAGCGTGGCACTTTATGGAAGTGAAACCTTGACTATTGGTGCAGCAGAAAAGAAGAGATTTGAAGCATTTGAAATGTGGTGTTACAGGAGAATGATGAAGATCAGATGGGTAGATAGGGTTACAAACGAAGAGGTATTAAGACTAGTAGGAGAGGAGATATGTTTCTGGCGACTGCTAATGAAGAGAAGAGATAGGTTGGTAGGACACTATAAGACACCCAGGAATAGCAAGCTTAGTTATGGAAGGAGGGGTAGATGGCAAGAACTATAGGGGTAGACTAAGGTTAGAATATGTTAAACAGATTGCCTCAGATGTAGGGTGTGGTAGCTATGTAGAGATGAAACGATTAGCTCAGGACAGGGAGGCATGGAGCGCTGCATCAAACCAGTCAAAAGACTGAAGACTCAAACAACAACAACAACAACAAATGTAATAATTAAAGTTACGAAGTTCTTACGGAGCCGTCAGGAGCTCAGATAAGTAATCAGGCTTGGATGTATTATAGAAGTGAAACCTACAGTACATTGAAAGGTTCAGTGGAACCTCATTTATTGATTTTTGCTAAAGAAATTCCTTGTTGTTTGAGAACAAGTGTGAGATATTAATATGTTTTTGAGTTGTTTTATGTTAATTTTGAGTTTGTAGCGCCTATTTTTGAGGATAATTAAATCATGATTTTATTTGAATTTTTGGTTTATTTCAAGAGTTTAACGTAATTTTTGATCCAAAATGCGTGTGTCATATGGTGGGAATGAATGTACTACGCCCCGACCATTGAGCTAGCGGATGTATGCTCACGTATTACTTGTTCGCAAGGGCACAGGGGATTCATAAATTTGTGCCTGGATCTAAGCTAATGGTGACTCTGAAAGACGGTCTTAAGAGAGTAAAGTAAATATAACGATAGGTGTAACTGAATACATAAGAGTCACTTTACCGCACAGGGTAACAGGAAACTAACACCGAGCAAGCCCCGTAAACATCCCCACATTCAACATTCTTTGCACCCAACGTGGGGAAATTGGCAGTAAAATCCACCCCCGGAATGATTTTTTGAAACTTGTGTTTTTGGCTGATGTCTCGCGTGGGGTGACCATGTGCACACTCAGTAGCACTCATTCAACATTCTTGGCGCCCGTGAACTATGGGGATGAGTTTTCCTGAAAAAAAAAAAAACCGACTTTCTTTGAAAAAAAAAAAACAACAACAGAGTTTTCATTTTTGAAAATTTTTGGATTTTAAAAATTTTTGAAGTTTGATAGGAATCACTTCCATATGAGTTGTACTTTGAGAATTGATAAACCAGACGGGTATGGCGTAGCCTGCACCCTTACTGAAAAATAATTAATGTTGGGACACGAATGGAGTCGGATGTTATCTCTCTCAGATGTGAACTAGTGGTCGGACTTAAGCAGCCCACATAATTCACAGAGTATATACTGTTAAATATAATGGCGTTGAGTGAAGAGCTTAAGAGACTCTTAGAGGCTATGAAAACAGACAGCAGCGAGAAATTAGAGGCTATAAAAGCCGACAGCAGCGAGAAAGTAGAGGCTATGAAAGCCGACAGTAGCGAGAAATTGGAGGCCATAAACTGTAAATTTGACCTCCAACTAAAGGACAGTAATGAAAATTTTGAGGCTATAAAAGCCGATAATAAATGAGGATTTGAAACTTTAGACAAAAAGTTTAATAATAAAATAGTAGAGTTCAAAACCGAAATTGTTGCGGAGAATAAAGAGGAGATTCAGAGGGTACAAGAATAAGCGGACGAAAGTGCTTTAACATTGAGAAATAGCCTTGAAAAAATTATAGGTGAGTAAAAGAGATGGCTGATGCATCCCAAGATGAGTTAGACAATAAATTTGAGACCATGGAAAAGAACGTGGAAGTTAAAATAGATACCAAATTTGAGATAGTTGGTAACAAATTGACTAGTATGCAAGATGAGTGTAAATCCAATGTAGAAGCTTGTAAAACAGATCCAAGAAATGGAGATTCGACTTAACGCGAAAATCGAATCGAATATGAACGTTTGTCAGGAGGCCCGGGAAGAAATTAAGAGGAGTTTCGTAAAATTAGAAAGTAGATTCGGGAAAGTGGAAGAAAAAGTAGGAAAACTCGAATTAGGCTTCGATGCAGTTAAAGTAGACATTGAGGGAATGAAACTTCAGAGCCAGGCGGATGCTGAGAAAAGAAAGAAACAGTTTGAGATTTTTACCGTACAGGTAGATGACAGATTAAAAGATTATGAGACAAGTTTGTCGGAAAAGTTAGAATACGGAGAAAAGTTGGATAAGGAAAGTAAACAGTGGAAAATTGACTGTACTGAACAAGGAAAGGAAATAGGAGAAATTACGTCAGTCATCAATGAGATGAAAGAAAATATGGGTAACCTGAAGATACAAGTATGAAAAACTCACAAAGAAATAGATGAAGTTAGGAATGACTTGGTAATTTTAAACAAATACCAAGCGGAAACTCAATGAGAATTAAAGACCATTAAGAAAAGTATATTTGACGGTCAGGAAAAACTGAGTAAGAGAGTAAACCAAATTCGGGAAGAACTTGACGCAAGAGAGGAAGTTAAGCAAGAAGTAATAGAAAAACAAGTCCTCGTAATCAAGAAAGAGGTTGACGAGAGGTTAAACCAGATCCAAGAGACCTTAAAAGAAGAAACGTACCAAATCAAACAGGAAAACGAAGCCAGTAGTATTCGACAGGAAAGGTTTGAAAATGAATTTTGTCCAAGATTAGAACGAACGGAACAAAAGAATAGCCAAATGGAAATTCAAATTATGTCGCATGAAGAAAGCACATTAAGGGATAGAAAATTGAATTTTGGGAGTCAGGAAGACCTCAAGAAGACAATATGGGTAAATTCAGAGACCCAATGTACAGACAACGATAAGGAATTAGGAGGGGAGAGCCCTTACAAAATTCCAGGAATACCATTGGCAATGACAACCCCACATGCTAACCAAACCACTGGACAAGTTATAAATATTATTAAAACAAATGAGGATCGACCAGTGAAATTTACAGGGAACAATATGTTAATAACCCCTAAATATTGGTTAAAGGAGGTAGCAGAATACCTTAACGAAATGAGGATACCACAGGATAGAAGATTAAGAGCAGTAGAAAAGCTATTAGCAGGCGATTGTTTGATATAGTATCGGAGCTTCCGATATGCATTCGACACAGTTGAGGGTTTTCGAGAAGCCTTCTTAAAACGTTATTGGGCAACCGACGTACAAGAAAACCTACGTCTAGATTTGGACTCAAGAAAGCATAGTACAAATGCTCTCACGAAGTATTCTGAATTTTTCACGGCACAGCTGTGTAAATTTCGGGAATTAGATGTCGCTCCAGCGGAAGCCGATTTATGTGCCGCTATTGCCAGACAATTGCCAAATGAGATCTCATCGAAAGGAAAGAATGCAGAGGAGGTGGAGAGTGTGTACGTCAATTGGACATGACTACAGCACACGTTACTCCAAGACAGAGCAGAAATACTGAACAAATCCATATGATTAGTAGGCAAGATGAGAGGGAAAAAGCCCCTACCACTAGTAAATCCACCAATACGGATACACATGGATTAGGAAGAGAATATGGTCACAACGAGCTTAGAGGAATACAATCCTATAATAGAGGCTACAGAGGAAGATACAAGAAGAATACAGGATATAGAAGGCCTGATTCTAGGTATCAAAAGAATCAGAGGCAAGATCCTAAGAGGAACTGGGGGAAAACCCCTAGAAGGAATGAAAGGCCCAATGATAGGAACCGGGAGTATCGGGATGAAATTGAAGAATGGTATCAGGAATCACAACGTTATATTGACGAAGGAACTGATGAACCTGATGATCGAAAGGTAAAATCGAGTGGAGCCATTAAAAATCGACAGTCACCCGATAAATACGAAGGGCACAGAGTCCAGAGTTACAAAATCAGTTGAGGAATGAGGGGAGAAGAGACCCTCAGGATAAAAATTCAATATTAAATTGGTCAGAAAGGAAACATAGCAGGTGCTGGGAGGATATTGAAATAGTTAACTGGATAGCTAGACCAGAGGACCTAATCACAGAAGATGCTGAAGGAATTCCACCAATAAGACAGGAGTTACCTATTACAAGGATAAGAACAGGAGGATTGTTGTGAGAGCACTTGTAGACACAGGGTCAACTGTGAGTATAATTACACAAGTGTTAGTAAGTGAAATTAAAACAAAAGGAAGAGTGTTGAAAATTCCCACATCGAGTGTGAAGATTAAAGGAATTATACCGGAAAAGACATTCACATGTAAATTTCAGGTGCACATTGATATGTTAATTGGGAACACAGACATTTCTCAATGCTTATTGATGGTGAGTCGATTACCATACAATGTTATATTGGGTAGTGACTTCATCCGTGAGAACAAGGTAATTATAGATCTATCGCAAAATTGAATTAAAGTTCAGAATGGGCAAAATATAATGTTACATGAACAAGAGTCAAGAACAGGTGTGGCATATAGGAGAAGGAACCGAGGAAGATTATGTAGCCACAGAAGAGGCATTAGAGAATCTGAATATAGAGATTGAAGAAAGCCTGGAACCTGAATTTGATGTCAACCTGTTGGAAAAGATTGAAGAAGCCAAGGTTGGACACGAAGATAAAGAATTGTTGAAGGAAATATTATTGGAATATAAGGACGTATTTGAAAGATAGAAAATTTCAAATACGCTTTCCAAGTTAATGATTGGGCCCCGTTTAGACAGAAACCGTACCCGGTTGCAGAAAAGCATTATGCTCAAACAAAGAAGACACTGCAGGATATGATGAATGCAGGAGTAATATAAATGATGGTTACGCCTTACGTAAGTCCCGTGGGCGCCCGCAGGGAGGGGCAAGGTGGGGCCGTGCCCCCCCCCCCCCCCCCCCCCAACTTTCCGAGAATGTTGATATTTGATTGGTCATTGTCACCAGTTTATTTCATAAATTGAAGTTTCTGATAATCAACTGACAAATGTTTTAATAGAAAACTTCATTACCAGTGCATGAGGTAAGAACCTCACTTTCACAGTTTCAGTTAGCCTACATGGTAAGTGATATTTGATTTTCAAACCTTTTCATGGGTTCAACGGGACATTACCGTTAATTATGGCTAATATACTGGAAATATGTGCTCAATTACGTAATTATATGTGTTTTTTGTTGTTGAATTTGAACTACGGCGGCCATATTGCTAACTCCAGCTGGACGAGACATGACGAGACATTGATGTCACGGCAGTGTGCCCAACATGTAAGATATAAAATACACCACCACTAGGAGAATCTGGACGCGTTAGGCTGTAACCATTGTCAAAACCAATGATCTGGGCGCGTTAGGCTGTAACTATTGTCAAAAACCATTGGATTGGACAAAACGAAGGTTAGAATGGTCAGGTGTAGGTGGGGCCTTTTGCCGTGGGAAGCTAGCGGTGCACGGTTGACTAAAAACATTGATCTGGGCGCGTTAGGCTGTAACCATTGTTAAAACCATTGATCTGGGCGCGTTAGGCTGTAACCATTGTGAAAAACTATTGGATTGGACAAAACGAAGGTTAGAATGGTTGGGTGTAGGTGCGGCCTTTGGCCGTGTGAAGCTAGCGGGGCACCGTTGACAAAATCATTGATCTGGGCACGTTAGGCTGTAACCATTGTCAAAAACCATTGGATTGGACAAAACAAAGGTTAGAATGGTGAGGTGTAGGTGCAGCCTTTGGCCGCGGGAAGCTAGCGGGTTACTGTTCACAAACAACCATTGATCTGGGAACGTCAGGCTGTAACCATTGTCAAAAACCATTGGATTGAACAAAACGAAGGTTAGAATGGTCGGGTGTAGGTGCGGCCTTTGGCCGCGGGAAGTTAGTGGGGCACTGTTGACCCAAAAAACAATTGAATTGGACGTGTTAGGCTGTAATCATTATCAAAGTTATTGGTCTAGGCAAATATACCTTATACTAAAACACTTTAGTTCCGTATGCCTGGGATTGGCAATACCTTTATTTAATGAACGATCGTACAATGTACATAGATTATACAATTTCCTTGCTCCACCGAGCAAATTACTCTCTGGTACAGTACTCTGTAAGGGATACTTGTCTTTTCCCGCACACCTTTATGTGATAACGATCACAATGCATGTTGCATAGTTAATAAACACACTGTTATCCTGGGTCATGGTGCTTCTTGTTGCTGCACCATATGAAGTGAAATCCATGTACAGCGAACCTTGTCATCATGTGTCGAAGGTCGTAGTCGGCCTGTTAACATTCTGTCGTGACCATTGCGTCGGTGGAATAGAATTTTCCAACGCCAAAAATGGGTGACACAGCTGGAATTTTTACTCTATAAGTCGTGTTATAATTTGGGATGGCGGGCGGGCTATAGACAGCCGAGGAGAGAACTACATCATTCCCAGATCAATTTTGAATCATTGGAGAAGGTATTTATTTCAATTACAGAAGTTATATTTTAGCCTTTTTCATTTATGTGTGATGTGTGTGTGAGATGGTGTGTGCCCCCCCCCCCCCTAATAACTTCTAAACGGCTCGATCGATTTCAATGATACTCGGTAAGTTCATAGCACTAGCCCGGCCGACCCCGACCGTGCCCTTCAAATTTTGTTACATCTCACCAATCCAACATGGCGGCTGTGCGAAATATTTCACCAGCATTCAATATCTCCGAAACTATTACCGATATCACCCTGGAATATTTTACGGTGATAAAGGGAACTACTAGAAGGTTACCTCTGTGACTTTTGAAAACCTAGTAACTACAAAACCAACATGGCGGACAAGCGAAATTGCGACTTTTAAATAGACGTTTCTCGCGATGTAACCAACCAAACGCAATACAACTAGGTTCAGTATATGTTTATACAGTTTGTAATGCACCGACATCTAACTTTGTTCAATTATTTACATAACGTCAAGATGGCGGCTGTGCGAAATATTTCACTGGCATTGTATATCTCTGAAACCGTTAGCGGTATCACCCTGCAATTTTGTAGGGAGATAAAGGGCTCTACTGGAAGTTCATATATGAGACTTTCAAAAACCGGTTAACTTCAAAACGAATATGGCGACCAAGCGAATTTGAAAATTTTAAATAGACCTTTCTCGCGATTTAATGATCCAAACGCAATGAATCTTGGTATAGGAAATGTTTATACACATTGTAATGCACTGGTATCTAATTTAGTTCAATTGTTTCCATAACCACAAGATGGCAGCTGTGCGAAATTTTAAAATCTCGTTTTTATATCTTGTGTCCTACACCCCGATTCTGTAACTTCACTCGTTAACAACCCACCAACATGGATACGACGGAATCGTAACCATAGGCAAAACAACAAATGGCTAGCGAGGCTCAAAGTGGTATTCTGTAAGGCACCTTGTTATGACGCTTGTTACGAGTTCAGGATCAGGATTTCATAGCCATCTTCATAGTACGAAAGCTTTCCACGAGATGACGGGTAAATCGATTGGCGTGATATTTCAACGTATTTCATACCATTCGATATCGCAATTAGTTTGTATCATTTTTTAAAACTATTTCCTATGTTCCATATTGCCTTAATCCATACTTTAGCCTATTATGGTGTTTTATTTATCGTATGCATTCACCATTCATACGGATTACTTCAACCTGATAAGATACACCTAACCCCATTTGCGAAAACATGTACGCTGTCTGTTCAGATGAATATCTATTTCGGTTATGGTTTTCTTTAGCTATTGCCTTAATTAATACCTTATTTTATATCGGAGTACCGGTATCTTATTTATAGTATTCAACGGATACTGTATTCCAGCGGATCATGTCAACCTTATACACCCAACTCCCTTCCGAAGAGAAATTACATTGCCTGTCCACATAAATATTAATTTTAGTTTAGTAGGAATCAAATAGTGTGTTGTCTGGTTTATTACAACATGAACTGTATCAGAAACCTAAGTTAAGATAAATGTTTTATGTGGTCAGTAAGCTATTGGGCAACTTAGGCCTAGGCCTAATTGACTACTGAGAGCAGTTTAACACATGAACGACAATAACGTTAAGAATAGGTGTATAAATTTAGAATAATGCTCAAAAATCTCCAAGAATGAGGTATTAACTCTTTGGGCAGTAACACAATAGAGGTTAATGGGGGGCGATGGTCAAATCTAGTATGCCAGTTTTCACGGTAGGCCTAGTGTAGTGTTAATATGAAATCATCGGTTCTAGTCAGAATACCACGTTGCTCCTCTGGCTGCAGCCAAGAAAGTCAAAGAGTGATTTAATGATCCATCGTAATACCAGCCTTCAATAATAAACCAGATCAAGTGCCCTGCAGGTAAAACTGAGGTGGCAAGAGGTCCATGGAAATTGTAGGAAGCTAAGACCAGGATCATTTAGACTGCAGTTTAGTATTGTTCTCCTTAAAGGTATTTCTCACATTAAGAACTGTGTGCAGAAAGGAGTGGGGTATGTGTGCATTATGTGGATCTGCTGCACCTGGAATGATGAAGAGCAGCTCATGCCACTGGAACTAACCATAGAACCCGTTACACCCATCAACTTATAAGTCTAGGACTGTTGCATACGATAGGTCTACATGTTAAGTTACAAGTTTGCAAATTAGTAGAAAGAAAGTATCAGTAGGTCATTGATGTGCTTCTAACTCCTTATCCTAGAATAAAACTACATTCTACATTTTAGCAATATTTACCACTTAATGGAATGTATTCCAGTTTTCTTCAGATGAAGTTATTTATTAGCCTTCTTTTAAATTCAATATATTCTACCTAGCCTAATCCCTTCTCCCTTCGTCTCTAGATGGCCCTAGGACATGTCAATCACAATGACTCAATGCTCATCCGAGATTCTACACAGAAGGGAGGAGGCACTCAACTACGAGTATGACCTTTGTTCCTCACACTCAATGTATTATTACATGAAGGAAGGGGAAGAGAGAAAACAGAGGTTTGTATCAGCACCATACAGATTTAAAAAATCTCTGGGGAGTAGGGGGCAGGGGTTGATCCATCCCTACCATGTCCCCACTGGCAACACCTTGTCCCTAAATACTACTACTACTGGGAATGAGATTAAGACTAACTACATTGAAATATTATGTGGATAACATAACTCTCACCTGAATTCTTGACATTCTTATAACATACAGTAGTATGAAAAAGTCTACTTTCTAATTGCACAATCTTCATAAGGACATAAAGGAGGTAAACACAAAACTCATGAATTAGGAGGAATGCCTACTGGTTCTGGTGGGATCAGTTGGTGTTAGGATTGCAGCAGTTCACGAAGCAAGGCTCAAATCATACACAATGTTTTCTTTAACAAATTATTATTCAAATATAACACTTAATTTATAACATAAAATTAAACATTTGAAAATACAGCAGTTTGCACAGCAATGCACTTGTGGAATGTGTCCCATTGTAGAGATAATCAAATTCAGTTTCTTTCTTCGTCTTCTCATTCAGACCAGGTCACTGGAAGGCGTATCACAGATTTTATTGGCAGAGAATCCTGGAAAATTGAAAATCAATCCCTTATATTGTTACCAGTATTGTGACAAAAAATATAAACAAATTTCTAGATTAATTTTGTATCATGACCTGGAGATGTGCTCGTGTAGCCTATATGCTACATTCTTAAACTCAAGTTAGCCATTATAGTGTAACAAAACAATTTAAACCGGCTGTCTATCATATTCTGGGGGGGGCATAGCCAACTGATATTACTAACCACGGTCACTACAGCACCAGAAATATGTGTTAATATTTATTGCTCATTCAACGATGGCAGCCATGTTCGACAGCGCATGAGGTCTCTTCAATTGTCAATAAGACGCACACATTGACATCACCACAGGTTGGAGTTAACATGGTTCACGATTGGTCCGTATTGACGAATGATAGTTTAAAATTTGAAATACACTTATGTTCCGTCTAGCCAATGTCCTAGGGCGTAAATAAACACACAAAAAAGTATTGACTAGACGGAAGATAAGTGTATTTCAAATTTTAAACTATGACCACAGTTACCAACATGTGGGATACAAAATACACCACTCAGGTCTAGTCTGAATAAAGATTATTGATGCACGATTACCCCACTGTGCATGACAGAAACCAGGTGTGTACATATGGCTAACGGATATCTAGCAATTATTGGTACAGGCATAGTCCATTGGAGTGGATTTAAGAAATTTCACTCTCACAAAAAAACATTAATTACAGCAGTGCACAACAAACATAACTGTGCGAGACAAAAACCAAGGGTGTATTCGTGTAAATGGCTAACGCAGCCCTCCAGACACTATTTGATGCCGAGCAATTTTTCCCTTTAAAATAAGGTGTAATAACGCGTATTTTGTACCACATAACACATGACCCAGGTATGCAATTTTCCTACATTTGGTGGTAATCATCAGCTCCCACTTAGAATTTGGTCTCCGCAGTACCAGCTCATTAGAGATATGAATAGAGTAGATTAGGGGGGAGGGAAAATGACCTCGTATTGCCCCCGGAAATTGAATTATATTGAGACCACGATGGCTGTATTGGAAAATATCAGTAAAGTTAAGGATGTCATAGTTATGACGTGGATATTCATGACGTAGGCACGGATGACGTAGAATTCATGCCAGTAGGCTGATTGAGCTGAGATTCTTGGTGACGTCATGATTTTGTTCGAGAAAGCTCAGAGATTTACGACGCAGTCGCAGGAAACAAGGTATTGTGCTAAGGAAGAAGCTACGCTATTGGAGGAGAGACGCGAACCAATGAACGATAGTTTGGAAGGAAGACGGAGATTGCTGAAACTACGATATTCGATTACTTTTGGCATGCAGATTTGTGGAAATCTATTTTCAGTTATGGCATTGATTTGGAATTTTGAAGAAATTAATTTTGAGTTTTTGAATTTTGAAAATCCGTCAAGTATAGCCAAAGTTAAAACTTCCAGCAATGACGCAGCAACAGGCTATGGTAGGGATGGATACGCCCCTTAAGAAGTTGATAAAAGGTCGTGCACAGGAGAGAGGAGCTCTCATACTCAGATCTCATACGCTCAGATCTCATATGTCAGATCGCATATATATTTCTGGTGATATAGAGTTATTTTCAAGTGATTCAGTGAAGTAAGTTGTCTTTAGCGTGAGGTGAAAGCCTGCCGCATCGAACGAACTCGGAGCAGTTCCATTTCACGCTGCTCAAAACTAGGTGAAGTTGAAACGCGCACATTAACGTTTCCACCAGTCAAGATATCAAGCGCTAACTTCAGCCTTTATGATAATTCTATTAAGCAGTATAACATTGAGGTGTATACAAGATTTGAATGATTTCACAGTGATACTTCGAAAGATATTGGAACTTTTAGGCTGCCAACAAAAGTGATTTTCTCGCCACAGGAGAAACACTTTTATATTCCATATTATACACTACGGCTGACACGTGGAGTGCAACAGTTTGGTATTACAACGATACATTCGACTATGGAACATTATAATATTACAGTGCTTTCGATGATTATAACGGAAGGTGAGATGGAAGGCTAAGGCTTTGATGCAATTGGGACATATATTATTGGAGTAAAGTAACAGCATGGAACTTCGTTAATCGTCTTTCTACAAAAGCGAGCATGTAGTGAACATACAACTACACTCATGCATCGTTAATCCATCGCTGAATTATTCCAGATAACAGTGGAAATATTTTCATACTCCACAACTATGAATATTTCTGCGGAAATAACTACATTAAACTTCATGACGAATTCCTGCAAGAACTTCAGAGAACTTTCAAGAGAGGCCAGGGTTATCCCGGCGCACAATGAAGAATTTTGCCGGAAGGATGTTTCTCGTATCCACGGAGCAGTGCAATTTCGGAGGAGGAAGCAGTTCGATTCTCCGAGGAAGCTGATTCCTGTTTCGAGGATGGAGCTCATCTTTAAGTTGGTGAAATGGATCCATCAGCAGTCTTCTTAGGGGAATTTTCCTCTGGAACTTCAATCGGCAGATAAGGTAGTCGTGAACGTTTCTTGTTTTATTTGAGTCTTGTAGCGATATTTGAGCAACCATTTTTCCCATATTTTCTGTCCTACCTTTTGCCCCATTTTCTTGATTGATATTTTTGTACTCAGTACACTTCGATGATTTATGCCTTTTTCTTCGATTTTTGAGACATTGTTATGTCATTGGCATACTTAAATAATTTTGGATCAGTTGAGACTGATGATTTAGATTCTTTCAGTAATTTGCATATTTTTGTAGTCACGATTTAACTGTAAAGTTAACGATTTGCTATGGCAGATTTGAATTCAGACAGCGTGTCTTTTTATTAAAGTAATTCTATTCAGGAAATTACTTTGACCAATTTTCTGTCATCCTCAAGAAAGAAGAATAATAAAAAGATTTTAGAGCGTTAAAATCTTTTACGATATCGACGATCTTTGAAATACTAGTCGTCTTATGAACATGATTGCAACATAGACATTTATCATTGCATTATAGACAATTTTATGAAATACGAACGTTGATTACAATTTATTGAATCTATATATATAAAGCTCAATGTTTGTCTGTCTGTCTGTCTGTCTGTTATGTATACAAATCCACACCGTTTCACCGATCTGAACCAAAATGTGTATACATACCCTTCGGAACCCTGCGGGTAACCCTGTCCACTTGAAATTTCCGACAGACCACCCCATTCCCTGCATTTAGGCCCTTTGGCCCAAATCTACACCGTTTCACCGATCTCAACCAAAATTTGTATACATACCCTTTGGAACCCTGCGAGTAACACTGCCCACTTAAAATTTCGGACAGACCACCCCATTTCCTGCATTTAGGCCCTTTGGCAAACATCTACACCGTTCCACCGATCTCAACCAAAATTTGTATACTTACCCTTTGGAACCCTGTGAATAACACTGTCCACTTGAAATTTCGGACAGACCACCCCATTCTCTGCATTTAGGCCCTTTGGCCCAAATCCACACCGTTTCACCGATCAGAACCAAAATTTGTATACTTACCCTTTGGTACCCTGCGAGTAACACTGTCTGCTTGAAATTGCGGACAGACCACTCCATTCCCTGCATTTAGGCCCTTTGGCCCAAATCTACACCGTTTCACAAATCTCAACCAAAATTTGTTATTTACCGTCTGGAACCCTGCGAGTAACACTGTCTGCTTGAAATTTCGGACAGACCACTCCATTCCCTGCATTTAGGCCCTTTGACACAAATCTACACCGTTTCACCGATCAGAACCAAAATTTGTATACTTACCCTTTGGTACCCTGCGAGTAACACTGTTTGCTTGAAATTGGGGACAGACCATTCCATTCCTTGCATTTAGGCCCCTTGGCTCAAATCTACACCGTTTCACCGATCTGAACCAAAATGTGTATACTTACCCTTTGTAACCCTGTGAATATCACTGTCCACCTAAAATTTCGGACAGACCACCCCATTTCCTGCATTTAGGCCCTTTGCCAAAAATCTATATCGTTTCACCGATCCGGACCAAAATTTGTATACTTATCCTTTCGAACCCTGCGGGTAACCCTGTCCACTTGAAATTGCGGACAGATCACCCCATTCCCGGAATTTTGGCACTTTGGCACAAATCTACACCGTTTCACCGATCAGAACCAAAATTTGTATACTTACCCTTTGGTACCCTGCGAGTAACACTGTCTGCTTGAAATTGCGGACAGACCACTCTATTCTCGGAAAGAGGACAGGGTCCGTCCCAAACGCAATGGAAAAAAGGGGTAAAACCGGACCCGCTCAGGAAACCCTCAGGGTTGCCAGCTCCCGAACTCACCAGCCATGAGCCCTTGAGGATGTAGCACTATCCAGGGTGCACCAGAAGTGGTGGGGCTACACACACCCTGCCTCCTTGAGGGTCTTGAGCAGAAGACATGAGATATTAAGAAAAGAAAAAGAAGGCTGACACCTCGAAGAATGAGGCTATTAAGAATGATTAGACAAGCGCCAATTAAGGCGGGAAAGTGAAAGAGTCGCTAGGCCTCGGATACCCTGATACCATCGGGGTCGGAAGAGAACAAGAGTTTGACCACGGGAGGCTGACTGGAAAGAGAACTGAAAGGAGCCCGGCACCAGTAAGTAGAAGCAATGCCGGACTCAGCTGGAGTCCCGTGGTCGCACACCCACGTCCCACAAGTTGTGAGACCCTGGTGGGTGGAGGGGGGAGGAAGGGGCAGGTGTGAGAATAGCTTGCTGATTCATCGCGAGGTGGCATGAGAGAAATGTCCAGACCCCGCCGTGTTACCTGGTATTGCTATGCTGATGTTCATACAGGGTCTTCGCTCAAACCACTGTAGTGTTACGAAAGAATGAGTGATTCACCGGTCAATGTGAATAGGACCGGGAACCCCCACCCGAACGTCTGTCATCATAATATATCGTCATCATCTGCGATATTCTCAGGTTCGTGCAGCTTGGACCCGAGCAGTACTCGATAAGCTGTTTCACTACACGCATCGAGTATAGGCCTAAGCCAGAAAATAACGTTCAGACTTTGGAAGACATCGAAGGTAGAAATCTGAATTACCTATATCAGATTTAAAATTACACCAAGTTCGTTTAGTAGTCATTTTTCATTACCTTATTATTATCATCATAAGGGCAAATGACCTAGATGTTACGCCCATTATACCACTAATCACCACACACAATAAGTCTTTATCGCCTGTGAATTTTGAAATATTTCTTTCTATCACGGTAGTTTGTAAGTTTGTCGTGTCAATTCAACAGTAGTATTCATTACCATCCTCATCAAAAGGGCAAATGACCTAGATGTTACGTCCATTATACTACTAAGTAACACCACAGTCTTCATCGCCTGTGATTTTTAAAATGTGTATTTCCATTAGTTTGTAAGTTTGATATACCCGTTCAGTAGTAATCGTCTTCATTATCATCCTCATCAAAGGGGCAAATGACCTAGATGTTACGTCCATTATACTACTAAGCAACACCAGAGTCTACCTAGCCTGTGATTTTAAAAATATGTATTTCCATTAGTTTGTAAGTTTGATATACCCGTTCAGTAGTAGTCGTCATCATTATCATCCTCATCAAAGGGGCAAATGACCTACAGTAGATGTTACGTCCATTATACTACTAAGCAACACCAGAGTCTACCTAGCCTGTGATTTTAAAAATACGTATTTCCATTAGTTTGTAAGTTTGATATGCCCGTTCAGAAGTAGTAGTAGTCTTCATTGTCATCCTCATCAAAAGGGCAAATGACCTCTCATTCATTTAAAGTACGGTATCAATTTTTCCCATTCGTTGATAAGTTACATGTGCCAGTAGTCGCTTCTATGTTCATCATCACTATGTAGAAGACGATTTGCGTCAGAAGAAAAGACAACTGGATGCTCAGGAACGTTAACGATATATCGACTGCGAAATCTGGAAGCTTCTCTTTGAGGAATTGCTTCAGACATTTATCGTACAGTTTAAACCTTAACATGACGAAACTTTTAACCAGATAGCGATCTAAGTGGGAGCTCTTTGGCAAAAAATAATCAAGTCTTTCCCGAAATGTGAGTCCTAAAAAATAACTTTTTCTATTATTTTCTAAGTTTCATATGTCAGTTATGTAGTAATTTTCAATATAATCCTGATCAGTAGGGCAAATTACCTAGATGTTACGCCCTCAACGTCATTGGGGGCAAATGACCTAGAATTTAAGTCCATTATATTTCTAATCCCCACCACATAAAGTCTTCTACGACTGAGATGTCACGAATTCTGGGACCGCTAACGACATAACTCGACTCGAACTGAAGACAAATATCACGAGAATGATCATTATTTTACAGAGCCTTCCCATAGCGACTTAAGTATAAACATTGTCACTGGGTTTGATAATGTAAGAAATGAATACATAAATAAATATAATTTATGACGTTGAGTGTTAAGGAGACTGGAATATTATCATCATTCCACCGGGCGAAGCCGGGTACTACTGCTAGTACACTATAGTAATGAACATTTGATAGGAGTTTTTCTCAATTCTAGATTGGAACAATAATGTTTGCATTCCACAATCTAATTGTATTCTATTCGACTATTTTGCAGTTTAGATGAACTTTGTTTGAAGATAGTATTTTTATACTGCGTCACTTTGAAGATGTTAATCTCAATTTTGATAGACCAGGCAGGAGTGTCTAACCGTATTTGCTATTACATTTATTTGTGATTGGCAAATTTTTACTTCATATCGATTCATGAATGAAACCCACGAAGGTTAAATAATAACAGTCATTATTACAATTGATGAATATAAGAATTTTTAAAGAGGAACAATGGATGTATAATCGTCAGTTCAGTGGACGTGTAAAAGTCGCTGTTGAGTAATGCCCTTGAATAATGAAGGAGGTTCCCACAATAATTAATGAAGTTGATGAATTAATAGTGGAGGTTTTTTGTGTGTAGTTTGGAAGATTTTTATGCCATATATATGAAGATATATGATGAATTTTGGGCCAATTGTTGTGCCATTTTTGTGCGTTACGAGCGAAGTATTTTCCCGCTGAATGTTGTTCTTGTTCTTTGAAAGATTATTCATATGAAGATACTGTTAAAATTAACAAGAGTGTTAAATAATTTGAGATAAAGATTTTGAATGGAGGTTACAGTCACAAATATTGATAATTATTATTAAACATTATTAAACCTGAATTTGACAGTTAAATAGAACTAACCTTCATTGGTCGATTATATCAACACGATTTGAGTAATTATCAACCGGATAGACGTGTGGTTCAATGTATTCCTTGTATAAATAATATAATCAATTTAATATTGAAAAATAATTTTGTAAATATCTTTGTTAAATAATTTGAAATGATAGTGATTAATAGAAGCGTGTATTAAATTTTCAATCGTCATTTGACATTGTTATAAACAATTTATTATTGTTATAAATAATTAATGAACTTTTGTTATTAACATTTAGAGTTTTTTATACTCTAAACAATGCAAGTTAAGCAAGTGGTTTAAACAAATAATCATGATTTGGGATTGTTGGAGGAATCCAATGGTGTTTGAATGAAGCATGTAAGACATTTGCGTGATAATATTTCAGTTGAGATGTGAACATTTACGTATTTGAAAAGAGAGAGCCGAGCTCTGAGGTAACACGCTTATGGTAGGGTTGAACGAACGGGTGTCCGCTTTGACTATACAGGTGCTTTGCAGCTGGCCCGGACAACTGTGTTACTAAGGCCAAGGGCGTTTCATAATAGCCTTGTGGCTATAAATAAAATGTGCAGTATGTAAACACGCAAAGCAATTGATATATGTGTCTCATCCCAAATCCCGTTTCCATTCCAAGTGCATTGTTATATTTTCGTTGTTATGAGCTTGAGAAAGCTGAAACATTATGTGTAGAGAATACAGGTCCTACAGGAGGACATGGTTATGTGGTCAATGGCTTCTGATTGCCACGTTGATTTTGTTGTTTCATTTTTGTTAAAAATCATTCTTTATGTGAAATAAATTATTGTGCAGTTTAAAGTTTCTCGTCTTCGTCTTTGGTTCATTTTAAATATCATGGTGGAGGTTATTGTGAGGACATACTTTTAAGTGATCCAGTTGACAACCCAGTCCCCGAGATATATTTAAGAGGTAAGTAAAGGTAAGTATGAACCCCCGTATATTTTGGTGTGTTCCACAATAATTTTCTTGTTAACTATTGTGCTCTGATCTCGATAGTATCTGTCAGTGCCATTTTCATTGATGTAGCTATGCCGGCGCGTTTGATTATTGGCAATCCGATTGAGGGGGCGGATATCTGACAGCCTACTATCCGGGTTATCGGGTACAGTATTTCCACCCCTTAAAACAACAATAACTATCACTGCTGCACAATAGAAATACTGTCAAATATCACTAATATACTGTCAAATTTCACTAATATTGCTTAAATGAAGGTTTTTATTTGTAGCTTGGTCAACGACGGCAGATGTTTGTGGCCGACAAATTCACGTCATATTACGTTGCCAACATGTCCGATACAAAAATGCACCACATGACACCTTTGTAATTATGTGAAAAAAGAACTCCAATACCATCACGTCATCAAGGTAACTAAAAATTCCCCTAAACGCCAGTGCATCGCAAGGTATAGATGAACCTTATTGGTCTAGGCGAAAACCATCGGTCTGCCAGATGTGATATAGTATCGAATGCGCGTGGTTGGCAATACTGTAAATGGTGCTAAACACGGCAGAGCCAGCTGGAATTTAATCTATATAAGTCGTGATCCTATTTGGGATGGCTGGGTGGGTCACAGACAGCGGAGAAGTAAACATCTATTACGTCTCAAGATACCATTACAGCAGGTATTTTGACTAATTTCAGTAGTTTAAGAATTTTTTGCTTCGGTTCAGGTTAACACCACTCTTGGAAAGATTTACGCCTTGCTGCATGTAGTTAGTTCTCAAATGATAACACAATGAAATGAAGAAAATTAACGAACCTTTATGTTAGACATAAACTCCCAAAGCACCATGTTGTGATTTCTCTTTCTCATCTGATCCATTTAGATGACCGAGCTGTGCCATACAGGCCGGACGTTTGTTTTAGACGATTGCCCATGACCTTGAAGCCAGCGGGTAAGCCTGTACACGGTCACTCTCTCACCCTATCGCTTCACACTTGTCACCACCGATCTGATGTAATGGAATTCCAGACTTGAGCACGTGGCGACACCGACTTGCAGACAGTACAGTCAACGTCGAAGTATTGTGTGACACGGAAGAACACGTTACGTATTTACGAACAGAACATTATCATATTTGCCAATGACTGTACTTCAGTAGGAGTGTGAAACAGCTTTGTCAATCATCGGACCGCTTGGGGCAGCTGATAACAACACAGGTACTGTAGTAACTCGCCTCCAGGCTTTCATTAAGATTTTTCACTCGTCTAAAACAAACGTCCGGCCTGTACCAGGTCAGTAAAACTGTGAGCAACTACGTGTATCCAGTGCTAAGGTTTTAGTTTCCAGCAGAAGCATGCAATGTAATCTTTTACATGAAAGTCCTCCCTTCGCAATGACAACTTGCCAAGCAGACTGACCACAAACTTTAGTTCATTTGGGGTCTGATATTATTTCTTATTTCTCCCCTAAACTGTTAATCGACTGCATGCATTACATGTAACATTAACTTCCATCATTAGTTCAATATGAAAGCATAGTACAATACTGGTACTCGTTATGTTCCAGCCTGCCTACTAAGGCTATTTGCCAAGGTCTTAATTGCAAAAACGTGCTTCCTCATAGAAGACATGAGGTTCCGAAAACAGCTACCAGCGACCAAACAAGAGTCAGACCTACTTCGGGACAGACAAAGCAAGAGATCGAACATCTGACTCGATTTCTATACAACAGACGCGATGCTGGATAGGAACTGGACGGGAGCAAACAAGGACCTACGAAGCGCCATAACTAGGCTCTCAGTGCACGGTTTCCATCACAAAATATGCACGAGAAACAGTTTTCACGATCCCTCACCAGTGTGTGTATGTATCCTCTGCGGGAAGGCCTGTGAGCGCTACCATTTCACTGTGAGCCAAAAGCGCACAAAATCACTGAAGGAATACAGCAAATAATAATGATATTTACATGCACATGTAATCTAAACTGTTATACTCTATGGTCGTTCGACTGCAATAAAGTTTTATTAACTGATAGCCTATTGTTTATATACTTACGGGATCAGGACTGAATGCTTTGACACTACCAGTTCTGACGATGGGGATAACAATTCCTCTCATTCTCTTTAGTAAATGAGTTAATTTCAGTTTGTGCAAGTTCATTATGATAATCATGTTGTCATGTCTCTTCACCACAATTAAGTTAATTATAATTTACCAATAGCATAGGCCAAGGCCGTGAAGTAATGTGAAATTTGCAGCCTTCATTTAAATAATTAAAAACACAATTGCCGCACTTTAGGTAGGTATTCGTCTTCAAACTTCTGACAGCAATTACTTTCCATAACCTAGAAACAGGCTTGGAGGACTACTGACTACAAGCTTCAGCAAATATGATTCGAATTCTACAATTAAAATGAAAGCTAATTATTTCCAAAGTAGTAAATTAGCACTTAAGTTTCTTCCCCATCAAATAATCGTTTTAGATCGCTTACGGCATCTGAAAACAAATATAAAAGTGTAAGTTAATAACATTACACGGGACGACATTATTCATATTTGCACAACTTGAAGAATCAAAAATATATTGTTTTGTACTTACCTTAGCCCAAGCCATCAAGTGATAACATACATATCAGCTGTTCGCTTCCATCTTTGATTTTTCATTACAAATAAGCTAACCATGGACTATAACACGGCTAACAAGTGCTCGGAACATGCCTTTACGGTGGAAGGTTCAGCGGTAAGACCTACGTCACATCATGGATGCGATTTAGCGTTACAGAATACCAATTCGACTGCTAACCAGTCTTTAGGGGTCCTAAAGACTTGTTGTAGCTTAACCATTTCTTACAGAATCGGGGTGTCTAATCATGCGATTGAAGTACACACGTACTACACGTACACAATAATCTTCATGTAACAGTACATAACTCTAAGACCTAAATATATAAAATTCCAACATGGCGACCATCCGCAAAATGTAGTCGGTTCTCAATATCAATGGATCTATTACAACAATCAAACTGAAATTTTGTATAATGATAGAGGCAATTGACATAAGTAGGATATATAAAAATAGGCTTTAGTTCTTCTCGGAACTATTTGTTCCCCCCCTGGGTTCATGACTCGTGCACTGTTACCAAAACGTCTTTAATGTTGCTGACGTAATATGTATTTCTATTCAAAAATATATGGTTCTAATGATGTCATGCACTAGACCACCAATGGAAACATAGCTCCATTTTTCAATATGGTTATGCCTAGTGTTAAATAGGCCTACCGTATGTTTACCCTACACTATCAAAAGTGGTTAGGCTGGCTACTACTTTGGCCAGCGCACTTTGGCAGTGACGATAAGAAAGCACGTTCTGGATTTATTTTCATACATTGCAACACCGATAGCGGATTTCAGCCCCCGAAACGAGGGTTTCTTTGCTGACTAGTAAAACACTGACCCCTTAAGGCCATGCTTACAATATTGGGTCATTTACTGTATTCAGGCCCGTAATTACGGGGTAACAAACAGGGCAGCTGCCCAAGGTGGCAGGTTTTAGGGGCGGAAAGAATTCTGGAAAACTGTACAAAACCGCTTGGGCATTAAATGCCAAGTTATTAAAGTTTAACCCGCCCTCCACACACATGAGAATTATTCATTGTCGCACATTTGCAATGTTCATCATATAAGGACACACAAAACGGGATTGTGTTGGCCATCTTGGTGTTCTTACTTTTGAATCTGACTTGAAAGTGAAATTGGACTAATGAAATCCTAATCTTGTTTGCAAATGACAGGCAAGAAGGAAGCACCTTGTTATTTAAATAATTGGTGTTTTTGCCATTGGTTGTGTATAGTATCTGCTAAAATTTACATGTAGGCCTACATTCTTTGTATTAAGTTTTTTCCTATTTGTAATTTAAGTAAACACTTACGGTATTTGTGACGGTTGCTAGCGCTTGTCACATTCTGGTTAATAATACCCTGCCCCACATGTCACATTTTGGTACCCAGATGGCTTCTAAAACCCTTTGGATCATGTAAGAATAGACATGTCTCCTACAACACATTTTCAATCCATCAACTTCACTGATAATCAAAACCTATGATTTTAACTGGGGTACCCAGATAGCTTCTAAAACCCTGTTGGACCATGTCAGGATAGACATGTCTCCTACAACACATTTTCTATCCATCAACTTCACTGATAATCATAACCTATGATTTGAACTGCTTCTAAAACCCATTTGGAACGTGTTAGTATTGGCACGTCTCCTTATTCCTGATTTCCTTGGTGAATGTTATCTGTCGGCGGGCGAGAAGAGAAAATTGGATCTTCTAGTTGGCAGACGGCAGAGGACGATGTTCGAGGGCATGTTGGTACCACGGCGGAGTTAAGAATATATATATATATATATAAAGAAGGGAGAACGTCGGACTGTTGTCAAGAAGGAGAGACTTGGTTATTAGAATCTTTGACGGACATAATCGTAAAACTACTAACTTAGTGCCGATGAGAAGTTGATTCTGTGAACTTAAATGAATTGTGATTTGCGCTGACTTTAATATTTTATCGCCACCTTGCTTCGCATTACCTTAACTGTGAACCTATGTAAATTTTGAACAGTGGCGTATGGGTGTACGAGAAACATTCTCGGTGTTTGATTAAAGAAGGGTTGTTTTGTTTCTGTTTTTTTAATCTTTGTAGTGCGTTTTCTTGCCAATGAGGTCCCATGATCTTTTATGCTTTCCTTGTTTTGATTATCTCCGTTGGCATGACGGGTTTCTTGGCAATATGGATTTAGATTGTTAAGGAAAAAGAGAGTTGAACGTCGGTATTCTTGGCGATTGGAGTCGCAGTATTATGCTGCTGGTTTCCTATTTTGCATTGTGGTAAAAGCGAAATAGTTGTGTTATTATGTTTATGCATTATGTTTCTCTAACGCGATTTCATAGAGACACGGTATCGTTCGGAGGGTTTCATTTTCTTAAAAACGTTACACATATCTGATTTTGCGCTGACTTGTGGAGTTGTTTGACGGATCTTACTCATGTTATCGTAAGGCTTTGGCCTGTGAATACTAGCAAGGGGTTTGAAGATATTATACGCGCTTTAACCTGAAGTATGTTTTAACCTGCTTGCGTCTTCGAAGTGTATAGAAGGTGAAGATTGATATGTTAATTTCGAGACCTGATAACAGGTTATACTTCGATGCTCCGTGGGGAGACCTCCAAGCACCGGCCAGGTTGCTGAAAATATTTATTCCTTCCTGCTCAAACTGATTCTATTACCAAATAAATATATGCCACTACCCATGATATGGGGGTAAGTACTGAATCTAAATGTTGTAAAAGGAGAGGATGAACTGAAAACCAGTAAGTACACAGTACATCTGATTTTGAGCATGCATTAGTGTAGTGCATGAAGGAGGAAGGTATTTGTTGTTATTGAAAGGTGTTCTTGCATGTATATTGTAGTGTAATTAATGTGGTTCGATGTTATTTTCTTCTGGTGATATTAAACTATTGTTAATTATACAGTATTGTATGTATTATATGTATTTATTTACCAGGCTAATCAAAGGTTGTTGCCGGCTTTTGGGGCGAGAGGCCCGCTTTCACACAACGGGCTTGGACCCGGTTTCCCTCCTCCTCTTTCTAATGGTAGCAGCAGTAATATAATAGGAATGGGGGGAGAGTGCAAACAAAGTAACTTATCCTTTAAGGGGGGTTACATTAGTGGTAGTAGAGCGTGGTTAGGTTATTGTTTTACTCATGGTATTGTTCCTTAATTTTCTTGTGAGTTTCCTTACGTTGTTGTTTGCCTCGGATCATATTTTTTCTTCAACGTGATTTTGTTCCTGTCAAATGTTGTTTTATTTTTCAAGGGATTGTATATTTCATGATTTTATTTTGAGAGTAATTGGGGTTATGTTTGTTTCTTTTGCAATAATAATTGACTTTTGGTTGCACTCGTTGAGTATAGTAGGTGAAGCCTGGTAAATATAATATATATACTACTCAGTATAAAGGCCGGTGGTGTTTGTCGACGTGACCGTTGCCGGATGGTGGTTGGTGGGAGTATTTACAAAGGATTATTCTTCTATTTTGCCTTGTATTCGTGGATTTTCTCTATTTATCGTTATTACGGGTATCGTTATGGCCCGAGAGATTCCATTTCTGGATTTTCTTTCTTCGGATGAAATTTGTTACGAGATGCGGATTAGAGATCTGAACATATCTGAGAACTTGGAGAGGAATATCGAGATTTTAAGCCTCGCAAAGAATACGATCGTGTCGCCACCTATCATGTCGGATTCTACCTTTATGCTGAATAAGTCTCTAATGTCAAATAAGGTGAACTTTGTCGTTCAAGCTGTGAATGATTTCATTTCTTGTGGAGGGAGTGTTGAAAAGCGTGGTATGTTACGAGCTCGGATACAACATCTATTTCATAGAATTGGCGATAATATTGTAGTTTCTGAAACTAGGGAAGAGAAGGAGAAACATGATTTAATAGAGTTAAAAGCCAAGTTGGTTGAATGTGATAGTTGTATTATGGATGATGATCAACCGATTATATTTAATGGAAACGTAGGTGATGATGATGATGAAGCAGGGGCATGTGGAGGTGATGCGGTAAATTCCGTGCGAAAGGTTAGATGTCGCGTAAGCACAGGAGACTACTGCGACGGTAGGCGAAAATCTATTGAAGGAACCGGAGACCTTATTGTCAAAGAGAGATTAATTTAAATCACGAAAGAGTTGTAACTGTTAATTATGAAATTACTAATGTTTGTAGGTCCAGCCGAGAGCTGAATGATATTTTGTGGAATTATAGTAATGATGTTGTATTGAATTATGCATTGACCAAACCAAGACTTTAATAGAAAAAAAAGTTTGTTTTAAAATGTTGTCACGATGCTATCTTTCATCATATCCTTTCCTTGTAATTGAAGGCTTATCCTGGAAGGTTGTGAATGATGGGAATCCAGGCGGATGGCACCCTTTGTATTCATATTTGATGTTGCTTTCACCCGTAAACGACCCGGAGACACTTCGTCTCATGCTACCCATAGCTGATTGTTTTCTTTGTTAGTTTTTTCCTTCTTCCTGGATTCCGACACAAGCCTTATTTCATTTGATAATTTCAGTGCATGTGTGTGTGTGTCGTAACGTTTGGTGTGCGATGCTATGTCAACTGGGTCGTCGCATACCATAACGGAACGGGCACATACCGACACAGTTGGCTTTTCCCATTCGTGGGGCTCGAGTTGTTAGTTTTTGTTTTGTGAAGACAATGGATGTCTTATGAGAAAGATGCATCATTGAAGACATGTTGAGATTGATCTCAGTTTCAGTTAGATTTATTTTCTGAAATGTATTTAACTTGGCAGGTCAATTATACGTGTGTGCTCAAAAAGATTCTGACGTAGCCATGTTCTACACATATCAATACTCATGTTTTTTAAATAAATATGCTCATACTTGTGTGATTACTCAAGATCTACTTGGGAGGTCACAATGCTTTACCATTAATGTCTCTGTATTTAACCCATTTATAGAATTGAATATGTCGATGGAGGAGATGAGGAAAATGTTTAAAACATTACAGGGCGACATGTCAGCTGTTGAGGATAATGTTAAAAAATGAAAACTGAAGTTAAGGAAAATTTTTCAGCTTCAGAAAATAGAATTCAGGCGAAGTGTGAAGCAAACAGTAAAATTTTAGAAGATAGCATGCAAGCTAACTGCGAGGAATGTAAAATAAATTTGAATGAGTTAGAAAACAGATTAAAGGCGAAAAGTAAAAAAAAAATTGAAAGAATTAGAAGATAACTTAAAAACTAAGAATGATGACTTGTTAAAGGCTTTGTGGTTAGATATTAAGTCAGTAGAGTGTAACGGTGAGGACAATATGAACATTTTAAGAAAAGAAATCCTTGCTCTTGAAAATACTTGCGAAGAAAATAACTTAAACTTAAGGAAAGATGTGATTGATATCCAAAAGGATATTAGGTTTGACATATCTAATTTGAAATTCGATATTGATAGTTTGAAGGCGGACATAGCTAAGATAAAAACTAATGCCAGTGGTTCGGAAAAACATTTCGATTTGAGAATCTAAATGAAAATATCAGTAGATTAGTCAGAAATTAAAGGTTTGGAAAAGGGTAAAGACACAATTAAGGCTGATGTGTTAGAAGAAATTAATATTGAATTGAAAAACCTAGAAACCCGTTTGCAGGTAAAAATTGACACCACAGACTCAGGTATTGATGAGAAAGTAAATCAACATTTAGAATTATTCCAAGGCAGATTAGGGGCCATTGTAAAAGACAGGTATCGGGAGACTCACGAGGAAACAGAGAAGAAATATGAGGGAATGGAAGTTAAACTTCTTGCTGGCATGGCAAATTTAGAAACTCGATTCACTGAAAGCAAGGAAGAGGTAAAGAAAGAGTCTACTCAAATCAAAGCGAATATAGAAGAAATAAAGCAGAAGGGTTAATTCTATACGGACATCAGACGAAGAGAAGTTAAGCAAATTAAAAGAGGATATTGAAGAAAGCACTAGGAGGAACACCATAGCCTCAATCGACAATTTGGAACAGAAACACAATGAAAGGATGGCCAGAATAGAATCTGAAATAGCAAATTTGAGTTGTAAAGACATAAATTCGAGGGAGGTTTCACGAGATACTACACCGAATATTATACATTCAAGTAGTCATGAATTAACTCCAGGGAGCATTACTATTACTCAGATACCTACCACTACAGGGATTGCTAGTTCGACTCCAATGGAAACTAGGTCGAATGAACGTTACCCAGGTCCAGTCACTATCATTAGGAGTTATGATGACAAGCCATGAAAATTCTCAGGGAACTCAGGATTTACACCTGTGGAATTTTTGCGGGACATCCGTGATTACATATCAGAACATAGGGTTACGAAGGACAGAGAACTCAGGGTGGTTGAGCGTGCCTTGGACGGTCCGGCATTGACTTGGATTCGCGCGTTCCGGACAAATTTTACAACCCTAGAGCAATTTTCAGTTGCATTCTTGAGGAGATTTTGGAGTGCGGAGGATCAAATGAACATCAGGGCAGAAATGTACTCTAAAAGTATTCGACATCACACCCTACACACTATGCTAATTACTTTACGTCCCAGTTAGCAAGATTACAATTTCTTACACCGCCATTGTTAGAAGAGGATTTATTGCAAGCGATAGCACGACAAATGCCAGTTGAGGTGCAACGTTCGTTAATAGCGTCCGGTGCCAACACTCTTGAACACTACGACGACATCCTGAGACGTTTAGATCATACTAGTGCACAGATGACACCTAGAAACGCCAGATCGGACAACAAAGACAGTAGAGAAATAAACGCCGTTGTAGTGGACAACGCGGTTCAAACTGAAAGGAATTCGTCGAGGGAACAGAGGGGAAACGAAGGCAACGGAGGAAATGTCCAGGATTGAGGAAATGATAGGTTCCAAAGGCCTTATGATAGACCCTATAATAGGTATCAACAACAAGGAAATCGATATAAAAATAACTACAGAGGATACCGATATTATAACAGGAATAGATACAACAATCGTTATGGAGGGAGATATAACGAGAACATACAAGATCAGCAATCAGGCCAGAATTACCAACGGGATAACCGTAACCAAAACGATCGCGATGCTAGGAATAGGGAGAACCAGAACGATGGTCAAGAAAGGAGGAAGGAACACTAACCTAGCGCTCCACCTGAAGAGTTAGTTAACCAAGGATCTAACGGGGCAGGAACAAGCGGTCAGAAAGAAAAGAACTTCAAATTAGTCAGAAGTCGGTTCTGATAACCATCTAGAATCCGTCATTATTTTGGAGATGTATCAAGTTCAGGATTCAGATCTACTCGAAGGAGACACAGTCCATCGTAGGAACAGGCACGAATTACCCGTTATCAGTGTAGAAGTCTTGGGGAAGCAGATAAAGACTCTGATCGACACAGGGGCCATGGTGAGTGTCATTTCCATGGGCTGCCTAAACGATTTACACTTAATCGAAGATATTACCATGTTGCCAGCTGTTAACATTCAAGGGGTAATTCCGGACAAAGGTAACAAATGCAGGAGTCAGGTACTCCTGGAAATTAGAGTGGAGCCAGATACTTTACACAAATGTTCTTAGTCATCAACAACCTTCATTTTGAGATTATATTGGGAGTAGACTTCATCGGAGAGAGTGGTCTAATAATCGACATGCAGAACAGACGCATGTATTTCTCCAAGGAGGAGACTAAACAAGAGGAATTAGACAGGACATGCTTTCGTGAGGACGTTTTAGACGTGATGGTATCCGGTATTGAAGAACTAGGAGAGAATAAGGAGGATATTAAAGATGGAATAGACCCAGAAGTTCGAGAGAAATTTGATCGGATCATAGCAGAATATGGGGATATCTTTGGTGATAAGCCAGGACGCATTGCTAATTTCTCGTATAACATCAAGCTCACAGATGACAAACCTTACCGCAAGAATTTGTATCCCATCCCGGATAAGTGGAAGGAAGAAGTAGGAAAAATGATTAGTGAGATGGAGAAAGATGGTATAGTCAAGAAGATGCTGACAGCATACCTGAACCCGCTAGCAGTAGAGAAGAAACCCAATGGCAAGTTAAGGATATGTTTGGACGCGAGGGCACTTAATGAGAAGATTCCTCCAGAGCATGATAGGCCTCCTGTAATTAGAGAACTCCTTAGGAAATTTAGAGGAAAGAGGTATTTTTCAACAATAGATCTGACCAGTTCCTATTACCACATTGAACTAGCAGAAGAGTGAAAGCAGTTCACAGGATTCCTTTTCGACCATAAGACCTATGTCTTCAATAGGCTACCATTTGGTGTAAAGAACAGTGGTCCAGTGATGATCAGGGCACTGGATTCTAATCTCTCAGATCTGGTCAAGGAAAATGTAGTTAGCTACATTGACGATTTAATCATTGCGTCAGAGACGGCTGAAGAACACATGAACCATCCGAAAATGCTATTTGAGGATCTACGAAGGACAGATTTCAAAGTAAACTATGACAAGTGTCGGTTCCTCCACACAGAAATTGAGTTTCTTGGACATCGGATTGATGGAGAGGGTAACAGACCAAATCCGAAGAAAATTGTGGCCATAGCGAATTTCCCAACACCTAGAAGGATCAAGGAAGTGAGGCAATTTCTGGGAATGTGCCAATTGTTCTCAGTACACTGTCCTGGATATACCAAAGTCATGGCTCCTTTACAGGATTTACTTCGGAAGGGAAACAGATGGAAATGGGACAGTAAATGTGGAAAAGCTATTCAGGATGCAAAGGACATATTAGTCAGAAATGTGAAACTGGAAAATCCGGATTTTTCAAGACGATTCTTCGTGGAGACGGATGCGTCTAAAGTTGGCATCAGTGGCATACTTTATCAGGTTGACGATGATGGTAGACATCGATATCTAGCTTTCTCTAGTCGCAAAATCCGCGAAAGCGAGAGAAATTATTACGCCACGGAATTAGAGGCATTGGCTATTGTACATGCACTTCAGACCTGGAAAAAGCTATTATTTTGGCATGATTTGACAGTTATCACAGACCACAAAGCTCTGGAATTCATCATGAAAACAGATTTAGCCAACCAGATGGGCACTTTTCCTGCAGCCATTTAATCCCGAGATCGTCCACCGACCTGGGAAATTGAACTTTTGGCGGATATCCAAAGTAGGAACCCTAGTGAGGAGCTGATAGTCCATCACGTAAACTTAATCCAAGACGACCAGGGGACGTTGGATATGTTGAGGAGACGTGCTCTAACTCAGAAGAGGTACGTGCCGTTGCGCAGGAGTTACCGTTTTCTCACAAATACGATGGACAACGCCGATCCAGACTTCATAAACACAGGGCGTGAAGCAAGAGATTACCACATCGTGGGAGGTTTAGTCCACAAATACATAGACAGAGATCACACAAAAGCTAAGAGTCGTTGTCCCACCCAAGATAGTTGAGAGGGTTATTTGGTTAACGCACCGATCAGCAGCGCATGTGGGAGTAGATAAAACTTTGGCCATCGCGAAGGAGACGTTCTTTTGGAATCGAATGGGACTAACCATTCGTGAAGTTCTCAAGACTTGTGATAGATGCCAACGCAGTAAATACTCTTCAAAGTTAATGAAGGAGTTTCCCAGAGCGATTTTGCCGTCTAAGCCTAGAGAATTATTCAACACGGATATTTTCGGCCCAATTCCCCGTTCAACAAGAGGAAACCAATTTATCTTGGTGACAGTTGATGTCTTTTCAAAATTTGTATCCCTATGCCCAATTCAGAAGGCAACATCCAGATATGTCTTAAGGAGGTTCGAAAACACTGTCTTTCAAAATATTGGTAAACCTGAGAGTTTATTGAGGGATCATGGTCCACAGTTCACCAGCGTGGGATTTAAAACAGCAATGGAACGTTTAGGAATCCACCATCTCTTCAACTCAGTCCGTTATCCCGAAGGAAACCCGGCAGAGAGGATAATGCCTGAAATTAGCAAGTTTTGTATGGGAAAACCATAACCGGTGGATTGAGGTGGTTCCCGTCATCACCGAATGTCTTAATACAACAGTGCATGAGAGCACAGGACAAAATCCTTCTATTTTGCATCACGGCACCAAACCCAGGCGACCGTGGGATGACATAGTGAAAGTTCCAGTAGAAGCCGAACCAACCCAAGAGAGGAGGATCGAGATAGCGGGGGAACGCTTGATACGTCAGGCTGATAAACGATCCAGAAGACACGCTGGAAGGAGATTCCAAGAACCATTTAGTGAAGGAGATGAGGTTTTAATCAGGAAGCCGATTTCATCAAACCTACCGATGAAGGTGTATCATAAATTTGCTCCCCTGTTTGCTGGAACTTTTCGCATTGGCGAGGTGTATGGGAACAATAGATACAGGATCGTCAAGATAAACAATGATGAGAACTTTCAACGCTGCGAGTATAAGGAAATACTATTCTGTTTAAAGGATTGAGTGAGAGAACCTAGAGAATGAACATTTGGAATATCGTGTACATGAAATGTGGAATACTGTTCTATGATTGTTTTTTATGATCTCTCTTTGTGGGATCACAAAAAAATCCTTGGCAGGGGAGAGATGTACCCGATATGAGCTTGGGACTATCGGCTACGCTGACGTATTGAAAGTATGTGTTTGGAGAGAGGGCAATAGCAATGGAAATTTTGGTTTCTGTGGAAGTTTGGCAAGAGGGAGCGACACATCAGATCATAACAAGCAAGGAAGTCATTTTATTTACTTTATTTCATTATTTCCATGCCTCCAGGAATAGCAGAAGAGAAAGAGAGAAGTCCATTTAATATTGCTTACAATATGCGGAACACATTAATGAAGCAATGCAGGGCGAGTTACGCATTTGGTGCACCAGTCTAGATGCGTGACGTAACCTACCGCGACAGGGATGGTTGATCACGTGATGAACGAGAAAGAGGGGTGAGACGAGGCCTTGAGGAGCAAGCAGCAGAGAGTGACTTGTGACTTGGCTTTTCGCTGTGCGAGTGAGTGAACTCATTTATCTAGTCCTGAATACCATCGGTTCGAACAAGCTAGTCGACAGTTAATGATTCTACGGTATTCGTGTGATGCAGAAACTAGTGTAAAAGACGTGGCAACATATTTCAACCGAGTTTGTGGCAGCATACAATTTGGACTTTGGGAATTGCGTAGCAACTTTCGTTATAGCGTGCAGAGACAGCCGATACGCATTGTCTTGTCAAATCTAGTTCAGTTCACGGACATGCCCAGGTGACTTTACAGAATGCATTCGTACTGTAATACAACGTTCAATATAACATGCATTTACAAGCTGATAACTTGGTGAGACTTAGACGTTACATTGCGAGGCACAGTTCTTCATCCATTTAATTAAACGCACAAAAGCGACCACGAGTTGTCGGAACTTTACAATTCTTCTACTAGTCAAATGATCATAAGCGACCACGAGTTGTCCGAACTTAACACTTCTTCTACTAGTCAAATTATCATAAGCGACCACGAGTTGTCGGAACTTCACAATTTTTCTATTAGTCAAATGATCATGGGCGACCACGAGTTGTCGAAACTTCAAAATTCTTGTATTAGTCCAATGATCACGGGCGACCACGAATCGTCGGAACTTCACAATTTTTCTACCAGTCAAATGAACTTAGACAACAACGAATTGTCGGAACTCTACAGTGAATTGTAGATTAGTCAAGTGGACATAGACGATAACTACGGACTTGAACATTGTTTCATGTGCCTACAAAGTGAACACGTACACGACCACAGGGTGTTTGAAAATAATTTGCACATTTCACATAAAATTTTCTTTCGGCACTTTAACATAAAACCTTCAATGCCTTTATACACTGATTTCAACATACACTTCTGGACCATTGGCGGACATTGTGGATACTAGAATGGGGCAACCATTCACGATGAACAATCGAAAGCTTTTACAGAACATTGTGGAGATGCTTTACAACATTAACACATACCACTTTAATATGGGGCACTAAACATCGAAGAGACATTATGGCAGAGCGGAGTGGCGGTTCCGAATTCCAACCCGAGTGAGGAGCGTACCAATTCGGGGTGAGGACATCGATGTCGGCGATCTTTATGCATTATTAGGGAATGCGTCGATCTTCCGAGAAGTCTTTACGAATTTTAGGGTACTCGACGATTTTTGGAAATTTGATATTAAAGCAGCTGTTTCAACAACCAGGTATTGTGAGTGCATACATGAGTATTTTTCCTTGATGTGATGTAGACTTGAGCACATACGTATGATAGGGCAAGTGTTACCGTGATTTTGTTCAGAAGTGAGTGAAATATATTTTTCTTCGTGGATATGAAGGCATGTAGCTGACTTCATGCAGTGTCAGATTATAACCGTTTCTGATCTTTACAATGAGTCACCAGGAATTAGATTGATTTTTTTATTGGCGATACTAATTCATGGCACACTTTGCTGTCAATTTTTTGATCGATTGTTGTTTTTCGATCGCTGCTGGTAAGCAGGTGTTAGTTTTCCATCCACGCTTTTGTCATGATCCTGATTGATTTATTTTGAGTATGGTAATTTAATAAATTTAGCAGTTTTTTAATCTTCGTTTGTTTGAAGCAATCTGGAATTTTTGAAGTGATTATTATTTCTTCTAAGGAGGTATTCGAATCAGACGTAAATCTCAGACAGTGAATAAGCCATGTGGAATATGAAACTTTTGTCCTGTTCTTTGAACGTATTTAACCGACAGGCGATATATTTTTTTCTTGGATGATTTTTATCCAGAGCAGTAATATTCATGAAATTAATGCTTGCTCGATGCACATTTAGATTTATTTAAGCGATTTACATGTTGTTTTTCTCAGATATTAACATAGTTAATTGACCACGGGTTTGGGAGGTCAGTAGCATTTCCAATAAGAGCAGTTCATAAATTGAGATGATTATTTGAGTGCTCGGATTCATGTGGATTTGCCAGTTTGTTGTGAGAGTATTGCCACTAGTTATGAGATGTGACTGATAGGTTCGAGCGAACCCAGTCTGTATATATTTGTAGGTCCAGCCGAGAGCTGAATGATTTTTTGTGGAATTATAGTAATGATGTTGTATTGAATTTAATTGGGTGGTCTAATGAATTTAATGAGATAGTGTTTGTAGATTTTTTTTGGCAAGTATGATAATGGCAGTTAATTTTTCTTGAGTACAAGATGATTTCAATCCTTGAAGTATTTTGATTACATATATTCGTACACTCTGGCAAACGTCAAAATCTGATGACACTTCCGAAAGCTGATTTGTTGAGGGTTCTGGAGATCCTGAAACAACTTATGCTGATTTTCTGATATATTTATTGATACGCTCTGGATATACAATTTATCTTGGATAATCTGATCTAATATTGCTGGCTGAGATGAGATAAATTAATGAAATAACGTCGGAATAAAATAAATGATAATAATAAATAAATAAATTGTTATAATAATAATAATAATAATAATAAGTGAAATTAATGATAATGATTTAGATGATTAAAAACGATGGCGACGATTAAATGATAACGATTTCGAGATGGTTAAAGGAATGATAAAAAAAAGTATGATGGAGTTTCATAATTTCTTTACATGAGGATGGTGAGATAGTCACTATGACCGATGGTTGAGTTTCAAAATTTAAAGTTGTCTAAGTGACAAGAATGATAATTATGATTATCATTAACATCTGAACACTATCGATTGTGATTAAAATGTTTTTTTGGTAGATATAGTGATGAGAGCAAACAGGCTTTTGCACAACCTAACGCTCAACATGATTTGTATAGGGATTATATGTGCATTTAAGTAATTATTACCAGTTCACATGCAATCCATGTTAACAATTTAACACTGATAGGGCTCAGAGGTCACGAGTGTCGTGTTTTCAAGTGTTAGTGCTTCGGTGATCCTGAGCGCCCAAGAAATATTTTAGTTTTTTTTAAACATGTGAACATATATTTTGAGGGGAAATGGCTGGAGTTGCTATGAACATTTCATCCTAACAAATCTTATCCGCCATATTCCTAGGTAGGATTTTCCATTGATTAAAAATTTTGCATTGACCAAACAAAGACTTTAATTTTTAAAAATTAAGTTTGTTTTAAAATGTTGTCACGATGCTATCTTTCCTCATATCCTTTCCTTATAATTTAAGGCTTATCCTGGAAGGTTGTGAATGATGGGAATCCAGGCGGATGACGCCCTTTGTATTCATATTCAGGGGCGGCGCGAGATATAAGCGAACTACGCGGCCGCGGGTGGCGCCGTGAGACGGAGGGCGCCGCGGCGCGCCGAAATATCAAGTTAGGGGCGCCCGGAGCTAGTTTGTAATGTTGTAAACATTACGAATTCTAATTGTTACAACATTAACAAACTGTAATGTTTACATTATAAACAATGTAACCAGATAACATAACAATTCTGTTTGTTTCGTCTTTTCAGTTTTACTTTACTACTAGCAGTAGTGCCCGGCTTCGCCCGGTGGATTTAATTGTTTTACAGAACTGGAGCGCTCAAGGATAAGGACCGGAATTTAATGAAAGTATAAATTCGAAAGCACCAACGCTTATTGCAGCTGATAACCTCAGTATACTGCACCAACACCATCGCCCTTATACAGAGGCATACTATTGTCATGATGATAACTGTTTTAAAGGGCCTAAGAAATATTTTTGCACGAATTACTCCCCGTGATTGCAGTTTATAAGCAGCTCGCAATTCTGCACCAGAACACTGGTAGGGGCGACGTGATGCAGCCCGCATTATCAGGCAACAATAGACTTGGGTATTATTGGAGCTATCCAGGAGCGCTTGTTCTTCCGACTTACTGAACAAAAATCAATCTTTATGGTTACCTGAGAGGTGTAGCATAATGCTACATAGCCTAAACTATACCTCTCGAATCTGGCTATCATATACAAGAATTTTTCGAATCAGACTGGTAGTTCCAGAGATTAGCGCGTTTAAACACATAAACAAACACACAAACTCTTCAGCTTTATTATATTAGTATAGATTTCACTAACAATCAAAACGAAATAAGATTTGAAAAATTCAGCATAACCATTTTAATGAGTCGCCGCTTTACGGGTTATGTTACTTATGAAACAAACTTAGAACTATTACGGAGTGCCTGGAGCCGTTCGGTCGAAGTATGACCGCTCGCCATTCACGAAAGGGGTAACACCCCTTCCACTAATGACTTCGACTCGTCCGCGTGACTCATACGTCTCTTGTCTTTGTCCGCTCAGTGGCTCATTGTCATTATTGCCAGCTAGCTGACAGCCATCACGCATCGTTGTAATGTGTTGACGTAAGTTGCACTGTGTTATTGCCCCTTCATACACGAGGAGATGATTTTTTAGACATTCGAGATGTCCAGTAATAAAAAGCCATCAGGTGCATTTCACCGTAAAAGAAAGTCGCAGCATTCTGAAGAAGATGGGAATCAATCAATCTAAAGCGCTGAAAAGGTTTTTTGCGCCTTCGGCTTCATCGTCATGTGCAAGAATAATCGACGAAACAACTAGGTTTACTGAATCCGTTCATAACGATGAGGATGACGACAAGTTACCAATATCAGAGCTGCCTGAACCATCAATGAGTGAAGAATCCCTCAAAAAAGTAAGTTTATCTGTAAATAATTTAGTTTATATTTTTTTGCTAATGACTCTAAATGCCTAAATTAATTTAATCTAAATTGATGAGCATTTGTATAAACAATTTACCCTTATAACGTAAATTATAATAATATTAATGATTTAATAGAATTACTTTACTGAATACTGTCGTAATTTATTTAAAGTATTATAGCACTAATCCTTAAGTAGTATTAATTTATACTTCAGTTGTATATTTAGAAAATAAGTTTAGGAATTGAGGGTAGCTTTAGATGATATTGGTGCTTAAGTACACTTGGCCAACAGCTATTTTTATTGCAGGATAAGGATCTGACACTGACTACAGGAACACCATTGGCACTACCAATTGGCTATGACATAACCGGGACCGAAGGTGTGGACGAGGATTCATCAGAACTTACAGACCGGGCGTCTACAAGTCAACAAGCCATTGAAACTGAAACTGTAAGTTTATGTTGATACAATACAATGGGTTATTTACTTGGTATTTCTTTAAGAATTACAATTTACAATGGTGTAAATTGGATCTTAGATAACGGAGTACAGGTTTTGTTAAAATATAACTAGGCCTAGTAGTCCATAGTTAGTTTAGACTCTGTTAGGTTGAGGGAGGAAAGAAGGCATAGAAGGAAAAGGGGCACCTTATATTTCTTTGTATTAAGGGGAGACTGTACCTTTTCCGATTCAATGCTTTTAATGAAGATTTCTTCAAAGTTTAAGTACATATCAAATAAAACCACTGAACCTACTATTCCAAAATTTTATATACTTATTAACTTACTACATCCACATCTTCCTGATAAACGAAAATTGTTATAAAAGTTTATACATTCTACTTATTTTTAACAGTTGGAAAATGTTCAATTTTTTCTTACCATTTTTTAGAAATAAAAATATTTTTTGAAAATGCAAATATTTATTAATATTAATAAAATTTTAGTTTAATGTACTCATCAAGTACCCATATTTATGAATGCAAAGTTTAAGGTCTCTTATGTATTACGGTTTTTAGACTATACAGTATATAGCTAAAGATAAAAGTTTTAAGGTCGGTGGTTTATTTGCAGAAACTGAGCGCAGAAACGTTATCAGTTTTTTCAAATGACTGTGGAGAATGGCCACCCAAAATAAACGATGATGTACGAAAAATTCTTGTTGAGCGAGGACCACAGTAGGTCACAGACCAAGAATTTCCTGTGGATCTTAAAGGTAGGCGATTTTCCTCAAGGCATTACACAAGGAAGCTTTGCAACGGAGAGCAAGTCCGCAGGATTTGGTTAATATATTCCATATTGAAAAACGCAGTTTTTTGTTTTTCTTGCAAACTTTTTGGACATGATAATTCTCTTCTTGCTGGTGGCCAAGGGTATTCTGACTGGCGAAACTTGAGCAAAACTTTGACCAGTCATGAGAAATCCCCTATTCATATTCAAAACTGCAAATGTTGGCGCGAACTCTCTTTACGTTTACGCTTAAAAAAAAACTATTGACGAGGAAAATTAAAGACTTATTCGTGCTGAAAATGAACATTGGAATCAAGTTCTAAAACGCCTACTATGTATAGTACAATTTTTGGGAACTCAAGGATTGGCCTTTAGAGGGAAAAAAGACACCCTATTTGAACGTAATAATGGAAATTTCTTAAAGCTGGTAGAACACATAGCTAAATTTGATGGTTTTATGGCTGAACATGTGTGAAGAATAAGTTCAAAAGAAACACACGTACACTACTTGAGCAAGAGTATCCTAAATGAGTTTGTTAGTTTCTTGTCGGCCAAGATTCAAGCTAACATTTTACAACAGATACAGCAAGCAACGTACTATTCTATTATATTAGACTGTACTCCAGACATTAGCCACACCGAGCAAATGACTCTTGTTGTAAGATTTGTAAAAATTTTAGCAAATGAGGATATTTCAATTAAGGAACATTTTTTGGGCTTTGTTCCCTTTACAGATTCTTCAGGTGAAGGCCTCACAGAGGTACCGGTATTGCTCAAACAGTTAGAAGCACGAGGCATTCCTTTAGAAGCCATGAGGGGCCAGGGGTACGACAATGGTTCCGCAATGAAGGGAAAACATGTTGGAGTCCAGAAGAGATTCCTTGATTTAAATCCTAGAGCTTTTTATGTACCGTGTAGGAACCACTCCTTGAACTTGGTCATTAATGATGCAGCTCTGTCGTGCAACATTGCTGTGGACTGTTTCAGCACTATAAGTTACAAGAAATATTTAATTGTTTTTCAGTTCTACTCAAAGATGGAATATTTTGCTGAAACATGTTTCAAGTCTGACAGTAAAACCACTCTGCAATACTAGATGGGAAAGTAGAATATTGAGGCATTGTTGCCTTTGACGTACCACATTGAAGAAGTGTATGATGCCTTATATGAAGCTTCTCAAGATCAGAAACTTGATGCATTTGGTAGGAACACTGCCGTAGGACTTAAAAAAACTGCAAAACTTCAAGTTTCTATGCTGCTTAGTGACATGGCACGAGATCCTGCATAAAACCAATATGGTTAGTAAACTGTTGCAAAAAGTCACAAATGACCTACAAAGTTCAATGGATCTCATTAAAAGTGTAAAATGATTTCTGGAAAAGATGAGATCAGATCAAGGACTAAACAGCGTCATTACAGATGCAAAAGAACTTGCAGAAAAAATCGAGGTTGATGCTAACTTTGAAAAAGAAACCCTACTTCGGCCAAGAAAAGCAAAAAAACAATTCTCCTATGAGAGTGAAGATGAAGCTGTACGTTCTGGAAAAAATGCATTTAAAGTTAACTTCTTCTTTGTCGTACTTGACACAGCAATAGCCTCATTAAGGGAGAGAATTAAGGCAATGGAATGCCATAGTGAAAGTTTCAAATTTCTTTATGACATTGCTAGCTTCGAGAAGAATTTGAACGAAAAAGAGTTGAAGGAAGCCTCTTAAATGAAATGGAAACAGATTTGCTGATGAACGAGTTGTCTAAAGTGAAAGCCAGGAAAATCTCGTTTTAATTTTAAAAGATTTCAATAGTGTGCAAAAAAAATCAACAAAAATTGCCATTCTATGTAATAATAATGTCCTGTAAATAAATGCTTGGTTTTAAGTTATTTTTTGTGTATCCCTTTGCGTTTTACCTTTTGGCCATATAACACGTTTAGTAAAAATAGTAAAGGTACTCTGATGAGTATAGGGGGGGGGGGGGGGGGGCGCCAAAATGTCCTTTGCTTACACTACAGAAAGACCTAGGGCCGGCACTGTTCATATTTGATGTTGCTTTCACCCGTAAACGACCTGGAGACACTTCGTCTCGTGCTACACATAGCTGATGGTTTTTTGTTGTTTTTTTTCTTCTTCCTGGATTCCGACACAAGCCTTATTTCATTTGATAATTTCAGTGCATGTGTGTGTGTGTGTCGTAACGTTTGGTTGCAATGCTATGCCAGCTGGGTCGTCGCATACCATATCGGAACGGGCACGATGTTAAGGAAACTTCAATAAATGTACTTGAATTCGGGGATATCAAAGGTTGTCTATTTGTATTTATTTTGTTTTTGCCCAGGGGCTTCAGGAGCTCTAAATACGGGCCTGACTGTGTTGTACACACGTCTGCCTTACTGCGATCGCTATTCGTGCTGCGAAATGCCGCATATTTTTATTCAAGGTGTGCCATAGTACTGTGGTCCATTTCTTGAGAACAGAGCAATTATTGCTACAAATGAACAACAATCTACCATTGTTGTAGATACTTAACCTATAGTGTTAATTATTCTACGATCGAGGCAATTTATAGGCTAATAGTTAAATTGTTCTTCGGTGTTTTTGTGCCGTTATGAAAGCGACTGAGCTTCGCACTCTCAGTCGAATGTAGACGGTAGATCAGTTAAAACAAAATGGTGAATTCAATACTGATAGACTTCGTAATGTTGCTGGCTTTATTAATTATTCCAATAGAATCTTCTTGCAAGACAATTTTCGATGCGCAATACCGGTATATAGCCTAATTATATGAGCGGAGAAGCTAATTTAATCCGAATTTAATTGGGCTTATAGTCGTATCGACCGACTGAAAGTTACAATTCAATATAGATCAATTAGGTGATAAAGCCTAAGTTCAAGGGAGGATTGATAATGATGTGCTTCTGAAAGAAGAAAATTACAGAACAGACACTGGCAGGCTCTTATCTTAAGGGACATTTATGTGACATCCTTAAGTACAAATGTATAATAGTTAATGATCCTGCGATGTTTGTCGTTATCAAAGCGACTAAGTAAGAAGTGGGCTACCGTACATGATTTAGTGAGTTTTATATATTTTATTTAACGGTCAGCAATAATCAAATGAAATATTTTGTTTCTAAAACGAAAATTTGCTAAAACTGTGGGCGTCTCAAGTACAAGTAACGTACAATACGAATTTTTCACTTCACACAAAATTCATTATGCTAAGAAGTACAATGCGAAGTATTCCTGATAGTGATAGCTTGTGAAGAATAGGAATTACGTGATGGATCCGCTGTAACGGTCAGTACAAACTAGATACTGGAAACATTGCTATCTGAATTATTAGGCAGATTCATATGTACGGTAGGGATATATCAACAGTTAAATTTAACTCAGTAATTTGTAAATATCTGAAAATATGTCCTCCGGTTACCGTATTTAGAAAATAAGCGACCGGATTTACATGAGCATTATAATGAACTGCTTGATTTTTATATTATTGTCGATACATGGTGATACCACTATTTTTTTTACCTGTTTTAAGAACTGTTGCATTACCACACTGCAACTAAATAATTGTACATATTGTATATATTTTTGGCTTTGTTCACTTTCACCCCGACGATGACTTCCAGGAATAGGATGATATCTTGCGCTGGGAGATCCGGTCCGTGGATAAGCCAGTCGTCTAAATATACAATCATTTGCACTTCAGGAAACTGTTCATGTAAAAGTTCGGCGACTGCCTCCGCCCACCTTTGCATCACGCTGGGGGTAAGGCATGCCCCATGGGCAGCCTCTGCCAGCAAAAGTCTCTGTTACCGTACCTTATTCCGTAAGTGAAAGAATCACGAGGCCTTATGGGTATGTGGAAAAAAAACTTTTAAGGTCCACTTTAATAGCAGTATGGTGCGCGGGGATTTCACTGAGAGCACACGCTGCACTTTTTAAGGAAAATCTTGGTTTAACTATAAAGTCTGTCCATTCTGACAAGTCATAAATGACTCTGGCCTTGCCACTCGCCTTCGGTACTAAGAAGAGGGGAAAGGCGAAGTGAGGTTTACATTCAAAGATTACACCAGTTCGTAACAGATCTTCTATCACTTGGTCCATGAGCACTGATTGTCTGGTCTTCCTGTAGACTGGAGGTGCGTGAAGTGGTCGCGGCAGCGCCACTCCTTCTTGTAGTATCTTGGTGGCGTAGTTCCCTAACGGCGTATTACAGCGCGGCGTCGACACCCGTAGACTCGTACTCCGTCGGTGGTACAGGCTTCTTGGATGGTTGTTCTACGACGATGTGTGGGAAGCCTTCATCATCGGGGACGACGTTGTGCCTCAGGCGAGGTGGACTATGAGGGTAGCGAGGATCATAAATCCACGGGTCATCGTCGTCTTCCTCCTGCGTTTGGTCTGGATCGACTATTTGTAGTTCAGGAAAGAGTTGTCCTTGTCCTGCAGCGGGGTTGCCCGCCTCTTCACCTGGGATGCCAGGTTCGACTTCACCCTTGTCGTGATCATCTTCCATCAGATCCCACGGAGCACTGTCCCATATGATGTATTGGAGATCTTGTGTGTATCGGTCGACTATATTGTCCGGCAGATACGGATGTTGTTCGACTGGATCAGCATCGTCTGGGGCGTATGTAGCCCAGAAATCAGCCAACGCCGATTGCAGGTTGCTCTTGACGGGGAGAGAGGTGAAGTCACCGGGTGGCGTGTAGGACCGCTCCAACCCGCGGCTCGGGCCCGCCTCCGACACGGGCCCTCTCCGCCGCCTGTGCGTAGGTCGACACATTGAAGAGTTTGATGAGATGCTGCTGTGGTGTCCCCGTCCGTATCACTTAAAGTCTCCAACTGACGGAGCCTCCCGGGCGCGACCTTCTTATATCAGATGGGCCTTGTACATTCAACAATTCGATGTGAACATAGAATATTGCCCAGGAAATGAAAACATAGTTCCAGACTATTTAAGTAGACAGCCAGAGTCCACAGAAGAGGAAGTAATGGCTATCGAGATGAAAAATAGAGGTCAACGCACGTTGGAAGAATTAAGAAATATTGGACAAAGACAACGCGAAGATCCATGGATGAATATGCTCATCTCATATTTTGAAAAGAAACTAACAAGAGAATCACCAGCGTACAGGGAAGCTGAGAAGAAAGCTCAAGAATATAATTTTATAATGGTTAACTACATAAGTTTGCGGTCTCTGACCATACTAGATTAAGGATCGTTATACCTGCATGTCTGCAGAGGAAAACGGAATGGTTAGCCCATAGATCATTCGGACATAAATTATGGGACTCGACAAAACAGTCTCGATACTGAAGGAAGTTTTTATATGGCCGAGACTGAGAGAAACTGTAAGGGATACATTGAACACATGTGATACCTGTCATAGGATCAAACCAAATGCGTTTTTGATGAGACAAAGGCCGATACCACTTTTACCAGAGAGGCCAAGTCAAATTGTGTCGATTGACAATTTCGGACCATTGCTAAAGGCCAGAAGAGGAAATAGACATATTATGGTGGCTATGGACGTCTTTACAAAAATGGTTGTTCTCTCTCCCATACAGAAGACTAGTACGAAACAAGTATTAAAGCGACTCAAAGAAAAAGTAATACCCATTCTGGGGAAACCAGAGAACTTGTTGTCGGACCACGGACGTTGCTTTACAAGCGTGGAATTCAGAGCAGAATTAGGAAGACTAGGGATACGACAAATACTGTCAAGTATTTGTCATCCTGAGGCAAATCCTGCAGAGAGAGTTATGAGAGAAACGGCAAAATATTGTGGAATGTACTGTGCCGAGGGAAATTGGAAATGGATAGATACTCTCGAGATTATTGAATTTCGTATCAATAATACATCAATAATCATTGAACTGGATAAAGATCTGAAAGAAGTGGGGATATCACCAACAGACATTCAGGAGCGCGCCCCACTCAAAAGGAAACTTCAAGCTTGCAAAGATTTCCAAGAAAACCCGAAGCTGAAAACGGGAAAGATTTGGACCAAGGAACGGAAGGAAGCCCACCGAGAACGAATGCGGGCGTACTGGGCAAACATCAAAGCCAGTAGAAGACAGTTGGAATGACGCGGTCCATAGATGGCCTATACGAAATGAATGAATGAATGAATGAATGAATGAATGAATGAATACGGTAAATGAAGCTACTGGGGAGGTACCCATAAGCTTACAGCATGAGAGACCATGGAGTCAGGTAATACCTAGACCAACAGATGCTCAACCTTGAAGAGAGGTTAGAGTCAGGAGAGCATTCGAACATCTGCAAGCTCGAGCAGATAGAAGGCAAAGAAGGAATAGGAACAAAATATATCATCGACCCTTACTTGTATGAGAAATGGTGCTAGTAAAGAGACCAGCCATTTCAGATCAAGGGAACCGCGTGTACAAGAAATTTCAGAAAATGTACTGTACCCGAAATTACCTAACATCAGATTGTTGAAATCCCACAAAGATCACTGGATTGTAGAACCTGGAAAATCCCGGCTGAAAACCCCCAGATACTACCAACAAGAGATGGGGATAATAGGGCACAGGGAAACCTAACCAGGCAACGTTAAGAAAAATCCATGGCTAAACGCTAAAAAGCAACAGCTCAAAGAACGCGAGATCTACACAAGAGTGTAATCTCAGGCGTAGAAAACCTAGAAATACCCAGCAATGGCTTTCTTAACGTGACCTCCACTCACTTCTATAAATCACCACGATTTGTGAGGTTTGAAGCCATTTATCAGTGTTGCCTAAGTAAACAAAAGTTTGGTGCTTTTCAGTCGGTCAACACGAATGTACCCAAATAGAGCTGGGTTATGCCCTGATCCTGAAATAAATTACATAAGATTAATAAATACACTAGGATGACCAGTTTCGATCGTCAAGCGAACATCATCAGATCCATTACACTTAGGCTATAACATCTATGTTTGAGAATACAGGTGAAAAATCAATCAATTTGATTATTGCTGACCGTTAAATAAAATATATAAAACTCACTAAATCATGTACGGTAGCCCACTTCTTACTTAGTCGCTTTGATAACGACAAACATCGCAGGATCATTAACTATTATACATTTGTACTTAAGGATGTCACATAAATGTCCCTTAAGTTAAGAGCCTGCCAGTGTCTGTTCTGTAATTTTCTTCTTTCAGAAGCACATCATTATCAACGGCACAAAAACACCGCAGAACAATTTAACTATTAGCCTATAAATTGCCTCGATCGTAGAATAATTAACACTATAGGTTAAGTATCTACAACAATGGTAGATTGTTGTTCATTTGTAGCAATAATTGCTCTGTTCTCAAGAAATGAACCACAGTACTATGGCACACCTTGAATAAAAATATGCGGCATTTCGCAGCACGAATAGCGATCGCAGTAAGGCAGACGGGTGTACAACACAGTCAGGCCCGTATTAAGGGCTCCTAAAGTCCCTGGGCAAAAACAAAATAAATACAAATAAACAACCTTTGATATCCCCGAATTCAAGTACATTTATTGTAGTTTCCTTAACATTGTGCCCGTTCCGATATGGTATGCGACGACCCAGCTGGCATATCATTGCAACCAAACGTTACAACACACACACATGCACTGAAATTATCAAATGAAATAAGGCTTGTGTCGGAATCCAGGAAGAAGAAAAAAAAAACAACCAAAAAACAATCAGCTATGTGTAGCACGAGACGAAGTGTCTCCAGGTCGTTTACGGGTGAAAGCAACATCAAATATGAATACAAAGGGCGTCATCCGCCTGGATTCCCATCATTCACAACCTTCCAGGATAAGCCTTAAATTACAAGGAAAGGATATGAGGAAAGATAGCATCGTGACAACATTTTAAAACAAACTTAATTTAAAAAAATTAAAGTCTGGGTTTGGTCAATGCAAAATGGTCGAATTAAAAGGAATTGAAAATAATGTATTCACAAAAACGGCATAACGAAGTGCTATGCCCTCAGAATAAAAATCTAATGAACATTAATAAGTTAGACATGGTCAAAAATAAACAAACAAAACAAGAATTAAATCCACCACACAAGAATGGGCAGTAAAATCCCATAAAAAGAAATTATATATCCAAAAAGCTTCTATTAGCTCGAATATCAGAATTGTCTCGTTTCAGTAGGTAATTTACCTGATATACATATTAATAATGACCCTGAAAAAGAATTAAAACACATATATACAATTGGTTTCAACACCTCTCAGAGTGTTATGGCAAAAGACGACGATTGTACACCCTCCATGAGTGTAATTTGTTTAATTCAATTGTGGTTTCATGGTGTAGTATCATAAATGGTGTCCCTTGGACCCAATAATGTCTTATGAGAACAAGAAAGAATCAAAATTTAATCAACATCAATCTCAGAATCCATCAAATGGATGATTATGTAGCTATTTGCATTGCAATCAAATCCAGAAATCACATAATAAAGATCATTACTAAAATTAAACGTGCTCGTGTCTAGAAGTGCACGTTTCCTGATAATACATTATCGCAATCTAGTTCGATATCTGTAAATCTATGATCGTTTTAAGTCACACCTGACTTATTTATTCACCTTCCATTCAGCAAAGGATTTCATCATAATTATTTCAAACATTAATTAATCATTATAATTCAACGGTGCCAGAACATGGTCATACCCACATAATAAATCTACTCCACTGAGTATTACTTATTTCAAAATTGTCTTTATACACTTATAATCATAAGTCACCCTCTTGGGTGGTACGAATGATTTCATCAATAATATACTTCAATAATTACAGTTTGCTTTATATATACGTTTCTACAATTATACAGGATCGTTATACTTCATATAGAGTATCTAAAAATGTTATCTCTTATGTCTCCAAATAATTATAGGAATTATTGTTAATGCTTTTACAATAGTTTATTACAATCACACGTCTGTTAAAGGACATGCCTCCACATTCGATTATCTGAGATTCTCGTTGAAGAAATGATTGTAAATGCTGTTCAGAATGTCTTTAATTGACTATAATTCGCATCGAAAAGTCTGAAAAATACCATAAGAAATGGATTTCTATCAGCTCAAAATTAACTTGACATTCGTGTGTCAAAACAATAAATTCAATAGGATCAAGATTTTTCAAGCATCAAAAGAAATATTCCTGCTCGAGCGGGTTATGGAAAATAATATAGGGTTCCTACACCCCATCGACGAGGGTGATCGTAACGATAAGCACCTACATCGTCGATTAGAAAACCCTACTGTTTCCACAGTGCACCAAAACTGGAAACATCTTTTAGCAAAAACTAAAAAGAATCTTATCAGGCCAAGTGTGATCTCAAAATAGTCGTAACTATCTAACACGACGTAGAAAAATGTTCAAAAGAACCTTAACAACTCTCCAATCAACAATCAGAACGATCTCTATAAAATAGATCCGTCGATAAATGCGAATGCGAATAAGCGTGGCAAAAATATACCAAAATGAGAATTCAAAATCACTATCTTAAATAGTGAAGATATAAAATTAAATCTTCCCCTATATCGATTCTCCTCACTACGACAAAAATGTTCCCATATAAATTACCTTAAGTTACCATAAATTGTGTAAAAACACACTGCAAAATGGATGCATTCTTTTAAAAAAAGAATCAAAATCCAGTCGAGAATAGGACCAGCCATGAGTAAGACGTCAAGTCTATACTATACTAAGAAAAATAAAAATAAAATATGACAGTTACTAAAACATTATAATATTCATGCATTACTACTACTGATGAGTGTTAGTTTGCTGTACCTTCTCGCCAGACGATGATGGAATCGAAAGCAATGATATGCCTCCCATATCAAGTCTTCCTTATACGTAGAAATGCCCTGGGTCATCCTGGAATATCGATGGAATCGAACCCCGGATCGCCAGTCACCAACGCACGGGTTCCAGACAGCCACACGAACAACACTGGTTGTTACTGCACTCCACGTACTCACAGAGTAGTAGTATTCGCCCGAAGCGATAATTGCATTTTAATATCATCATGTCATGATGGACTGACACAGTAGAAGAAATTTAGCACGAGCGATGACGCTTTTAAAAAGTCAGTGTCCATTCCGTAAAATGCATAGTGCGTCGCTTACACCGCAGTATTCATAAATAAATGTTTAGCCAGCCATAGCTATAAGGTATGCGTGCATGAAAACTCTTCCTCCCGACATATCGTTGATAATCATGTCGGGAAAATGAGAGGAATGAGTAATCTAGTTAACGAAGTGCTCAAATATAGCAATACTTGAGTCCATTGAAGTAACACTATTCTGAAGTAATATTCTACTGCAGGTATCACAGTACACTTGCCGAAGTTAATGTTGCTCGTTGCATAGAGCTTGCCTTAATATGAGTATGATATGATTAAGCTTGCACGTTACATGGCACATATTCAGCGTGAAAATATCACTCTTTACTGAAATGCCTATGTTAGAGTTCTTCGACACACAACTCCAACTTCCTAACGATGGCCACGTTTTAAGTAGGCCGCGAACTTCGCGATGCGTGTTACATAATCGCGCTAGTAGGTCGTTCTGCCCTAGGCAGAGATATATAAGAATCTGTCTTGCTCGACCTGCCCGCAGATTCACGAGGGTGATCATCCCCCACTCTCGCGGTGCGTAGATCGATAAATCAAAACGTTGGCGCATAGTCAAAATAGCTGCCATATACCATTAAGTCTTCCCAATGAAATCAGCTCTTCAAAAGCCTGTACAATGTCAATACATCTTGGGTAAAAGCTGAAAATCATAAATAAACTTCTCTTCCTCGTTATTATAGATGAAGTGATCTTTCAATATTCAATCAATAAGTTGGATCTGCGCGGAGCACAAGATCTAAATGTCCAGCTCGCGTCTGCTAGATCGGAGAACCTCGGTTTGGCTCGGGCCAGCCTAACGGGATCGCCGTCAGCTGTCACGCCGCGAACTCGCCAGCCATGTGCTGTGTTGTGTTACAAAACAAATCCTGCAGATCACAGTACTGCAACTAAAGCTTGAGGTTAATGGTACATTTTCCTCCTGACATCTTACATAAAAGAAGAAACTGCTTTTATGTGCACGTCATAATGCATTCTTATGCTATGTAGCTTATCCTCAAAGCGTTACTGTATAATCTTCTTATAGTATCTCTGGATGTTCTTAGCGTTGTATCTACCGATGATTTCTATACCATTCAACTTAGTTACTTCATAACAGTTGTTGCCGAATACACGAGATATTCGATAGGGGCCGTAAAAATAAAAGAGAACTTAGTGTATAACTTCTTCGTACATCAGCTTTAGTTGGTTTTCTGATCAAAATTAAATCATTTCTTCGAAATGGAGGACTGTAGCGCTTATATCTCACTCGCTTCTGCCGCTTCTCGGCTGCGTTCATGAGGCTTTCACGTACTGCGTGAATTCTTATCTGCCTAGTGGTTTGAATATCCTCAGGAATGTAACTCGTTGCGTTCTTCCACGCTCTAACGGGTTTTACGTTAAGGTAAACCGTCATTGGCACATCGACTATACTCTCATGAAAGGTCGAGTTCAAACACTCTTCCATAAACGGTACATACTTCGCCCAGCTGGCAAAGTCTTCAGGGCAGTATAAGCGGGCGTATTTTGAAATTTCTCCCATAATACGTTCTGAGACGTTCGACTCAGGTTAACGTATACTAGAAAATACGTGCTTAACTCCCAACCGCACCATAGCTGTTTCGAATTCCTGGAACGTAAACTGTGTCCCATGATCAGACAAAGTAGTTTCTGGTACTCCCACCTTAGGAAATACGCTATTTTCGAGCCGGCTAAGGACTTGTGCAGATGTGGCCTTTTATATTGGGTCAAGGGTTATGTACTTCGAGATTACATCGACCGTAACCAATAGGAATTGTTTTCCCCTCGCACCTTTCGGACAGGGCCCGAACAGGTCACAGGCCATCAGCTCTCCCGTTCTAGAAGGAATAATAGCACGGGATTCCTCCTTGGACAAAGCTGAGGGGTATTTCCCGCGTTGGCACTCCTGGCATGTCTTGAGAATGTCTGCTATGGATGCTCGCATCCTGGTCCATGTAAAAGTCTCCAGCAGAGTCCTATACGTTTTATCTACTCCGCCATGGCCAATGGTGCTATGAGCCAACCATATCACACTTGTCGTGAGCTTAGGAGGAACTATAATTCGAACTTTCGTTCTCTCCTGGTCGATGTATTTACATAGAGTATCTCCGCCGATGAGATACCTCATAGAACGTTTTCTCATAAGATGGTAATTCGGATCGGAGTCATCCATGTTCCCTTTCAAAAACCTGTACATGTTCCTAGTTGGGGTATGTCTCTTCTGTTACACAGCAATCTTTTAAAAAATTTCAAGGGTAGGCACATGTTCCCTCTCCAACTGTACAGCATTGATCTCGATGTTATTGGTGGGGTTCCTTGAAAGGGCGTCTGCTAGTAAGTTGTCTTTTCCAGGCTGGTGTACGATGGTGGCATTGAACTGTTGAAGGAACAATGACCATCTCGTCAACCTGTCGCTGGAAAGATCAGACTTAAGCATAAACTGAAGCGCTCTATGGTCAGTCACGATAACTACTTGATACCCAATTAATATTTTCTTCCATTTCAGCAACGCAGAAATAAAAGCCAGAGCTTCAAGCTCAGTTCTAAAGTAGTTCAGCTGGTGAACTTTCAGTTTCCTACTATGGAAGTCTAAATAATGTTTCTGTCCTTGTTCATCCTTTTGGTATAGTACTGCACTGATGCCTATCCTGGAAGCATCTGACTCTATGTAGAATATTCTATCAAACTCAGGATATTCTAACTTTATGCAGGTTTTAAGCATTTCCTTAGCCGCCTCGAAGGCCTTATTGGTCTCGTCCGTCCATTTCCACCTATTATTTTTCTTGAGGACCTCATAAAGTGGAGCCATAGTTACTGAATAGCCCGGACAGTGACTACTTAGGAACCGACACATCCCTAGGAATTGTCTCAACTGTTTGATCTTTAAAGGCTTCGGAAATCGGGCAATTTTCTCTACTTTCTTCATATTAGGGTGATAGCCATTCTGCTCTATTGTGTGCCCCAGGAAGTTAATGCATTCGTGCATAAACCTGCACTTATCTAAATTCAGCTTAATATTGGCCTTACGTAGATCATCAAACAATAGATTGAGATAAACGAAGTGTTGCTGGACGTCGGTGGATGAAACGATAATGTCATCAATGTAACATATTATGTTTTCTTTAACAGTGTCAGCGAGCTTACTGTCTAACGCTCGGATCAGCGCTGGCCCACTGTTTATCATACCAAAGGGGACGCGAGCGAAGACGTAACTGGTTTGGTCGAACAGGAAACCAGCATACTGACGACTGTCTTCCTCTAACTCCACCTGATAAAACGAGGCTGTTAAATCTAATACGCTGAAGCAGGATTTCCCCTTAAATTTCTTCAGAAGTTCCCTGATCTTCGGCGGACGATCTGATTCTAATAGAATCCTAGAATTAATTTTCCTGGCGTCGAGACACAATCGCCGTTGCCCATTTGCCTTTTTCACAACTGTCACTGGGTTAAAAAATGAGGATGCTTGCTTTTTTATGATACCGTTGCGTTCCATTTTCTTTGTAATTACTTTGACTTCCTCATGGTATTTCTGTGGTATCGGGTAAAGTCTTGCTTGATATGAGGATTGATCAGTAAGACGAATCTGTTATTTGAAGTCCTTAATTATAACATGCTTATTATCAAATATATCTTTATACTGTTCTAATAGGTCTATGAATTCCTTTTCCACGTCCTTAAATCCCTCGGCTTTGAGTGCATACTGCATACTGCTCCCTCTCTTGCTCGATTTCACTGACGACGCGATCTAGGATTTCCTGTCTAGGGTATTCATTGTCAATTTCTTTCCTATCCATTTCTTCTTTTGCTATCTCTTCTATAGCATCTTCCTGAAACGTGATCAATCGCTGATCCATATCAATCACGGCTCTTGCCTTTATAATGAAATCTATACCAATAATCAAGTCAAAGTTTATATCCTTTACTACAACAAATATGTTCTCATATTTTCTATTGTTTATTTCGAACTTCATCAAGGCCTGGACTTTGCATTTCATGGATCAGTCCTTAAAAATGCCTTTGACCTTCATTGGAGATGCGGGAAGAATTACGAACGAATCCTCGTTCTTAAGCCTTTCAAAGCATTCTTCACTGATTATTGAAATCATCGCGCCAGTATCAACTAATGCTCTGCATGTCTGATTCCCTACTCGAATCGGTGTAACAGGCAGTATAATGGGTCTTCCTAACTCTCTACCTTCTTCTTCATACAACAAGACCTCATCGGTTCTGTTGAAAGTCTCATTTATGGTAATCACACATGGAGGTGTTAAATCATCAGTCGTCTCTACTTTTTGGAAATTGGCGTTTTTTCCTTCTTCGGGGCCCTTTCTCTCAGTGTTTCCCTGACGACTTGTACTAGGAGTATCTTCCGCAATTTCTTGCTCCTTTTTTCTCTCTTTTGAATTTCTTTGCCTAGCGTATTCATTAGGCTTATCTTGCTCGCCTCTGAGCCTATCTCGCTGTTGGTTACGCTGGAACTCCTCTGTCCTATAATTCTTATAGCGACTGTAACCTTGATTAGATCTGTTGTTTGACTGGTATGGCGATTCCTATTGTAGCCATAAACACGCCGGTAAAAGTTCCTTTCCTCGTACTTGCGCTGCCAAGGTTGTTCCGTATAATCCACGTAAAGATTAGCTTGGCGATTATATCTTTGGTTTTTACCATTACGTGTATTGTACCTGTTGTTATATCTATTATCTGTTTGAGGTTGGTACGTTTGCTGCGTGCGATCCATTACGATCGTATTCACACCTCTCGAATCATTTCGTGAGTTCTTCACGATCGTGGGAGTTGTGAGCGCACTTACGTGATCTAAACGTCGTAATAGATCATCCATGGTCGTAAGATCGCTTACACCTGGTGAAATAACTTGCTTACGCACTTCCATAGGAAGCTGTCGAGAAATGGAGTCGATCAGTTGGGCCTGTGTTAACGGGGGTTGAAGGAAACGGAGTTTCGCTAACTGGAAAGCAAAGTATTCGGAATAACTCGTTGGCCCTGTATTCGCATACTTCCTGGAGTTCATTTCTGACCGCAGATTATTCTGAATTTCCACGCTCCAGAATGTACTAATGAAGGCTTCCACAAACTCTTCGAAATCAGTGAAAGTGTAGCGGAAAGCGCAATACCACTGAAGGGGGGCATCCGCAAGAAAGCGTTCCACCACTCTCAACTCTCTTTCACGTGGTACGTGGGATTCCGTAAAGTAATCACGTACACTTCTAATAAATTCGATTGGGGTGGTCCCATCGAGGTTGTTAAAACGTCGAGGTTTACCTTCGAAGTTACGAATTATGGTAATATGACCTGCCCCATCTGACGTTCGTGTCACATAAGGACCTGTACTCATGTTAGCTGTCGGAGGATTATATGTTGGAGAACGTTGCTGCGCTATGTTTCCATATTGCGTTGGATCAAACCTGGGTGTTTCATGGCTTATGGGGTTTTGTTGACGATTCCCATCTTCCCCATCCTGACCTGTACCATCAACACCATCAAGAGTATTAATGAAATCCGCGTTCCAAATCGGCCTAAGTTGATCTCGCAACGCATCTACATTTATCGGACCTCCCAATGTTAAACTGTCGAGTTGTTTTTTGTCTTCACCTAGTTCAGAAGTATTTTTTTTTCCTAAGTTCTATCAACTCTAACTTAGCTTGATCCACCTTGTTCTCTATGGGATTAATCCTAGTCTCAAGATCGCCATGATTTTCCGATTGAACATTCTGAATTACATTTAATCTTTTAATCACGTCCTATTTTACATCGGTTATTTCCCTACTCGAGCTAGCCTCTGCTTCTACAATTTTGTTGTTGATTTCTGTTTTAAAATCTTTATAATAGTCCTCATTGACTTAAAGAATTTCTTGTCTAAGAATGACAATGTTATCATTAATGATACCCTTAATATCAGGCTGTTGTCCGTCGACTGAAATCAAGAAAGAGTTTCATCGCCAGGACTCAAGCACTGGAGGGAACATCGGAATCTAACCGCATCTCCAGGTGGAAGAGCAAGCTGCCGCCGGATATCCCTGTTAAGGAAGAGCTAGCCCCAGGAAATGACCTGCCTTACTCTGTTTGGAAATCACTTAATCGTCTCAGGGTAGGCGTCCCTCGTTGCAAGACCAACATGCAGAAATGGGGTATCCTTCCAGCTGATGGAGACACGTCCTGCGAGTGTGGAGCAACACAAGACCCAGCCCACCTGCTCATTTGTCCACTACTAGAACAACCCTGCACTACCCAGGACCTGATCGAGGCAAACAACAAGGCCATCGGAGTTGCTACATTCTGGAAATGATCGGACACGGAAATGAAATGAATGAATATCTACATCGAATTCGTCTTTGATCATTTTATTGTGATTCTTCACTTGAGATTAAAGAAGACTTACTCCAGCCCTTAACTGTTGCAAAGTGTCTTGTGTCTGACTGTAGTCACGAGATACTTGCAATTGGAAACTGTCAAGTTACTTTTGGCTTCTTTTTTATTGTTAGATAATTCTAACCTGATTTTAAGCTGAAAATATTTATTAGACCGCTCAGACTCGTTTAATAGAACTTGCATCAGCTTTTGGTTAGCGTCAACAATGCCAATTTTGGCCTGGATATCAGATTGAGTAGTCTTCATTTGATTTTGAGTAGCATACATATGACTCGCCGGCCCCGTGGCGTTGGGGTAGCGCGCCTGCCTCTCACCCGGAGGCCCCGGGTTCGATCCCCGGCTCCGTCAGGGATGTTAAAACTGATGTGAGGGTTGGAACGGGGTGCACTCAGCCTCGTGAGGACAATTGAGTAGCTGTCTGACAGTGAGACAGCGCCCCAATCACGAATACCAAGATTAACGGCCGAGGGGACCCGACGCGCTGATCACGCGTCACCCCAATACCTGCAGGCCAAATGGATGGGCAGCGGTCGCTTGGTCGGCCTTAGCCCGTCCTGGGCTGTATAGTGCCAGTTTTTTTTATACATATGACTCTGGGTTGTTTGTAAAGCCAAAATTTTTGTCTCCATTTTAACCTGACTAGTCTCCATTTTATCCTGACTGGTTTCTATTTTCACGATGTTGAGTTGAACTTCATCAATGGTTGCTTGAATCTTGCTAACACAAGAATCTAACCTTAATTGGCCGGTTTGAGCAGAACCCATATCCTTTTGCATTAAACCAATATCTGATTGGACTGAACTAATATTTTCTTGGGTTTGTTTGCCATCTGATTGGACCTCATCTACTGTGGTTTCTAATTTATTAACCTTTGATTCAACCCTTTTAGAACTAGAGTTGAGGTCTTTTAAGGAAGCTTGGATTAAACTAATCTCCGTTTTGAGACTATCAGCTACCACCTCCTGAATAACTGACTGACTACGTGTGGTCCAAGTTTCATGTATGCTGTCTATTTTAGTCTGCAGCATTGCATACAAAACCTTAAGATCAGCGATATCACCACCATCCGTACTAGTCATATTCTACTATGGATAATATCAATAACACAAACAACATGAATACTGCTAATGCAAAGCAAGACACAAACATTCTAATGGAATTTCACTGTCATAAAGGGAACATTACTGCTAACTTACAACTAATACAGGATAATACCAACTATGAATCCAAAACATTCTGATACTGATTGTGTGGTGATTTATATCGGTGGTATATTAACTATCCTAATTTAATAAAAATTAAGTGAACAAAAGTATTCTAGAATTAATGATGAGTTCAGAAATCCTCATCAGCCGGATATACCAAAACCAGGCAACTTGAATGTAACTCAAACATGAGCTACATCAACCGTCCTATTCGACTGAACGTGTTAGCAAAGATTTCGGAGAGTATCTTTCCCTCACCAGGTTCATGTCGTAAACTAATTGCAAATAAGTGTAGCACCACTTTAAAAAAGAAACAAGGTCCAATAATGGTCGCGATTCTACACGAATACCATGTAGATTGAATAACTTCATAATCGCTTTATTCACGAGTGAATTCTGATATTTTGTGCTAAAAAGTATCAGTACACCATTATTTTTCCAACACACATTCAGAGAATTCACAATGATCCCTGTAATGGCGTCAGAATTGACTAGCTCATGACACCATCCACATGTTCGACAGCAAAGTTCGAAGCTACGATCAAGACCAACTACAATCCTCAGACCTTAATGTAGAAAAAACATGGCGGCGATGGTTGCCCTACCAATAGCTAAGATCATGTCATCGGGGTTGTCACAGTTCATGTAAATTATTATTTTTACTCGCCTAATAGCATAAAAGATATCACAAGACGAGACTAGGTTCCGAAGAAATATGCATCAATAATTTAGACTCACCTGAATTAATTTATCTACATAGTGCTGGCCTCGAATTATAGGTTTCTTCGTCTTCACCCAAGGGGCAGCTACAATTGTCTCACTGTTTCTGTGGTTGAATAAGAAGCTTTTTGGCGAGTTATCACGATTTGTATTTAAGTTTAGTAATAAAGATTAAAATTATTACCATAAAATCAAACAGATTCTGAAGTAGGAGAGAAGAAAGTACCCGGTTACTGAAGTTCTGTCCCAGTACATGCAGAGTATTTGTGTATACAATCGGAATGAGAATAGTTGCCTGGAATAATCGAACCAACGCTATAGAGATAAAATTCAATTAAGACCTCTCGTAGAATTGTCTAAAATCTCGGCTAAAACATCACACCGAATTAGTTGATTGAAATGTGCAAAGAAGTCGTCGTGTGGATATCTGAACATAATTATGGGGATTACCACACACAAATGACACGATAATATGTTACCATCTAACCTATTAACCATTCGCTGTTACCGTTTGGAATAATTGTACGCTGGAAATAGTAGATTTAGTAAAGTAATGTAGGTAGGAAAGCACCATCTCCCTCTTACGGAATTATCGCGGCACACCATCTCGCAATATAAGTACATAATTGGCAAGTTACTCACAACACTTTATTACACACATCATAATAAAAAATAACTTGCAAGCTGTAAGAATCACAAAAGTATGAATACTGACGGAACACAATGAGTTCAATGTTTGGCACAGGGGAAACATCTTCCTTAACCAATAAAACAGAAGTTCACTGTAATATTTGGCGTGTATACAAGGCAGTGTAGAACATCTTCTGCCAGACTGGTAAAGATTTACGGAGGCACATGAAGCTGAGCGTTCAATATAACGTCAACGGATTGATCTTGCCGTAGATGCTCATTGCGTTTTCCCTTTACGTACTTAGGTTCGATACTACCGGTACTGAAGTGTACTAAGCTATTATTATATTGTCACTAACTAGCAAATCATTGTGGTGTATATTCTTGAGACACTTCTATTAATGCTTTAGTCTTAGGTACTTCAACATCTGCAGTAAATGACACAATGCCATCGGTCGACTGAACAATCATCACACAATCAAACAAGTCCATAATAAGCGTATTATCACATATTTACACACGATTGCGGTATATTTCCGCCAACTGGACTTTACAGACATCCTACTGAAGACACTAAAAATTACAGATGAGCAATAGTTTATCCCAACTTTCATCAAACGAAGCTAATCAAAGCTAATATTGTATCCCAGCAACGAATGTAAACAAACATTATCTCGGGCTTCCGCATACGCCATTTTCACACTTTCGATACCTGCATTAAGGTCTGAGTATTGTAGTTGGTCTTGCTACGATAAAATGGCGTCATTCGACCAGTCCATTGGATCGACATGGAGTACGACATCTCTATCTAAGTCTCCATAATCATGGATCGCCAAATAACTGTTTCTCTCTCTGGTATTCCAGTTTTATGAGCTCCAATAGTTTGAACGCCAATCCAATATATCGGCGTAACCCAAAAAAGGACACGATATCTCTAGTCGAGCCCAAACATTTAAGGGCGTCAATTCACTGTACCCGAAATTACCTACCATCAGCTTGTTGAAATCCCACGAAGATCACTGGCTCGTAGAACGTGGAAAATCCCGGCTGAAAACCCCCAGATACTACCAACAAGAGATGGGGATAATAGGGCACAGGGAAACCTAACCAGGCAACGTTAAGAAAAATCCATGGCTAAACGCTAAAAATCAGCAGCTCAAAGAACACGAGATCTACACAAGAGTGTAATCTCAGGCGTAGAAGCACCTAGATATACCCAGCAATGGCTTTCTTAACGTGACCTCCACTCACTTCTATAAATCACCACGATTGTCGAATTAAAAGGAATTGAAAATAATGTATTCACAAAAACAGCATAACGAAGTGCTATGCCCTCAGAATAAAAATATGATGAACATTAATAAGTTAGACATGGTCAAGAATAAAAACACAAAACAAGAATTAAATCCACCACACAAGAATGGGCTGTAAAATCCCATAAAAGAAATTATATATCCAAACAAGCTTCTATTAGCTCGAATATCATAATTGCCTCGTTTCAGTAGGTAATTTCCCTGATATACATATTAATAATGGCCCTGAAAAAGAATTAAACACATATATACAATTGGTTTCAACACCTTTCAGAGTATTATGGCAAAAGACGAAGATTGTACACCCTCCATGAGTGTAATTTGTTTAATTCAATTGTGGTTTCATGGTAGTAATATCATAAATGTTTGGTGTCCCTCGGACCCAATAATGTCTTATGAGAACAAGCAAAAATCAAAATTTATTCAACATCAATCTCAGAATTCATCAAATGGATGATTATGTAGCTATTTGCATTGCAGTCATATCCAGAAATCGGATAATAAAGATCATTACTAAAATTAGACGTGCTCGTGTCTAGAAGTGCACGTTTCCTGATAATACATTATCGCAATCTAGTTCGATATCTGTAAATCTATGATCGTTTTAAGTCACACCTGACTTATTTATTCACCTTCCATTCAGCAAAGGATTTCATCATAATTATTTCAAACATTAATTAATCATTATAATTCAACGGTACCAGAACATGGTCTTACCCACATGATAAATCTACTCCACTGAGTATTACTTATTTCAAATATTGCCTTTATACACTTATAATCATAAGATAAAACATGGCGGACAGTGTAAGTTCACGTCTAGAAGCAGCTCTCGTGAAAATAGTGAATATAGCGGATGCAGCAGGCAAATATCTAAAGAAGGAGGCAAAAGGGGATATTAAGGAAGTGGTGAGTGTTATTCGAGAATGTTTTATTACAATGAGAACCACATATAATGATATAACTAATGAAAACATGCAGACCCGCAAAGAGGTTAAGGAATCATACATAGATAATAACTTCACGCGACACGTGCTGCTATCTGATGACATCAATGCAGATTCAGATCTCTTGGCGCTTTGTCATGATGAAACAAGCCCACAACCAACGACATCTCACGAAGAAGACGAGAAATTCTGTGCCAATGAGATGACAATGGAAGATAAAATATCTGCAAAACTAAGCACACAGCTTCAGTACGTGATCGAAAACCTGACATGTAACCTCAAATCAATGATAAAAGATGAAATAACGAAATGTCATACAGGAAATGAGGAAATCAGAAAGGAGAAAGTAATGGAAGCAGACCCTATTACTCAGAAAAAAGATGAGACCAGGAAAACTGGAAACGAAAGACAGGAACAATTACCTCGAGAGCAACAGCCTATCGATGAGAAACAAAATTGTGACAAAGGAATATGGTCAGAAGTCGCAAGGATGAGGCGTGGCAATACGCCACTATTCATACAAACTCTTACTATTATAGGAACCAAGCAATCCTTCAACCTTCCCACAACAGAGAACACAAATGTACTCCAAGCTGTGTACCATAAAGCCTGGCTTTATATAGGACATCTTCACCGCAACACAACTTGCGAAACGGTGATTAGCCACCTGAAGGGACTGAACATATCTGAACTATCAGGCTGTGAAGAAATCCAAAAGAAAGGTACCCTAAAAGCTTATAAAGTAGGAATACCCCTTAGAGGCCTGATCAAGATCACTAATCCGGACTTATGGCCGGAGGGCGCAATTATCAGGCGATATCGATTTCGTTCGCATGACCAAGGAGCAAGACTTGATACCCAAGAATACTTCAGCGCACAATTGCCACGCAACCAACATCAGCTACAACCATACTAACATAATGCTTTGGAACGTAGAAGGACTGAAATCCGTCCTTGACATGAACTCCACTTTTAACTTACAGGATTACAATGTACTTCTCTTCACAGAAACGTTCAGCACAAGTGACATAACCATTAAAAATTTCTACGGAGCCCACTCCCTTGCTAGGAAAGGGGACAGAGGAAGACCTTCAGGCGGAATAAGTTGTTACATAAAGGCTCACTTACAACCAATCAAGGTAATAGACTGCACTGCGAACACCCTATCCATATCCACACGAATAATAAATATAATAGGAGTATACTTCAAGCCTACGACACAACCGGAGGCAATTATCGATGAACTAGGGAAAGCGCTAGAAAGCACAGACGATGACAAACCTATAATATTAATGGGAGACCTAAATTGCCGCATAGACAAACAGGATGCAAAAACTCTAGAGGTTAAAGATTTCCTCATGGAGTACCAACTCAAATTACTAAATAAGGAAGAAGAATACACTTACATAGCACCAAATGGAAAAAGTACGATTGATTTAATCTTCACTAACAATCAAGGCCATGGGCAGCTAAAAACTGGAAAAACCACACTCAGGAAACATCTACCGGTGATAGCCAAAATTCAAGTAAAGGGAACGATGCAGGTCCTCACGGACAAAAATGTCAAATCGAAAGTATCAAGATACATACATGAAGAGAAATGGCAAGCATTAAGAATCCAAATACCATTAATAATGAGTAAGCAAAAAACCCTAGACGAGACTACTGAGACCCTAAACGAAATAATTCTGCAGGCTGCCACAAAAACGCCAAGGAACAATCGGATAGCGAAACAATGGTTTGATTCTGAGTGATATGCTATGAGGAAAAGAACTCTACAGTGCCTTAATGCAGCTAGAGAACAAGGAAATGGTGCACTAGCAGAGTACGCTTCGGAACGTCGAAAATATAAGCAGCTACTAAAAGAAAAGAAACTATCGTATGATCTCCACGTCGAACAGAAACTAATCGCAGAAGCAGAAAGGAGTCCACATACGATCTTAAGGTCTTCGAAGAAGCAAAAATCGAGTTATCCAATAAACATTGATCAATGGGAACTACACTTCAGCAGCCTTCTAGGAGAAAAATATAAAATATGAAATGAATTCACATCGACACCAGATCACTCGCAAGCCATTGACTTGATCACATGTGATGAAGTCATCCATCTTTTAAGAAACGGCAAAAATAACAAAACGGCTGGGCCAGACGTAATTTACATGGAGCATCTAAAAGACACCTTACAAGACATAGCAGAACCTTTAATTGCTCTATTCAACAAATGTCTTATGATGAATTCAATACCGCATCAATGGAGAAGATCAACTATAATTGTACTTTACAAAGTCAAAGGAAGGAAAGAAGACCCGAACTCCTATAGAGGAATTGCTCTAGAGAGTGTAATGTTTAAACTGTTCTCCAAAGTCCTATTAGGACGCATCGCGCGAAACCTTTATGCAAATATACCTACATTTCAATATGGATTCACTCCAGGCAGATCAACACTGCACGCGGTGCAAGAAATTATTCAGGAAATAACTCTATCACTCGCTCATCGCAACTCCCCGATATATGTTATCTTCATAGACTACTCCAAAGCTTTTGATAGCATCAGCAGATCAACATTGGTAAACAAATTGGAGAGCATATTAGGCAAATCAAGTCAGGAGCTCCAAACCATCAAGTCTATCCTTGATGCAAACCATATAGCGGTGTATGATGGCATAACTACATCGAATGACATCATACAAACACGAGGGGTCTTGCAAGGAGACCCGATGAGTCCGGTCTTATTCAACGTCATGACAGCGGATATCGGCAACGTTATAAACGTCAATGTAAAACTACTTATGTACGCGGATGACATGGCCATTCTCTCCAAAAGCTCTAAACATTTACAAACGGCATTAGACGACTTCAGGAACTGGGCAACATAAAAACTCTATGGAAATAAATGGCTCGAAAACCATAGCAATGAAATTCAGGAGAGGAGGCAAACTTGCAAAGGGGGATCATTTCACTTGTGGCAACTGTCCCTTAGAATTCGTAACAAATTTCAAATACTTGGGGGTCACCCTCCAAACTACGGGAATTAAGTTTTCACTACACATACAAGAACGAACAGCAGCTGCAGCAAAAGCAATATATGACATACCCAAATTACAACTACTGTCAGTTTCAACAGCAATGGCACTATTCAAGATCAAAGTCATGCCGACGGCCACCTATGGAATACAACTAATCTGGAACTACCTGACGGTCGGAAATCTAAGAAAGCTGGAAAAAGTTAAATCTAGCTTCCTCAAAAGAGTGTTATTCATCTCAAAATTCACAAGAAATAGTTATGCTTATATCCTTGCGCAGGAAACTCTCTTCGTAGATGACATAAAACACTGCTTTAGTTTATCGGAGACACAAGCATATGCAACCTTCATCGAATAGAGGAGCAGCAAAGCAAGACAGATACCGGAGGGGATTGGAGAAACAGATGCAATGACATCAGACTGCTGGAAAGGACCAAACTTCCAACTCCGACACTTGTACACACGATTTGCAGTACGCGGCTTTCATGGAAAGATTTGCACAGAAAGCACCTACCATGCATCTGTAAGCTATGTAATGAACGGTGCCCGAAATATCACCTGCGGGAGTGTAAAAATAGGACTGTATCACTAATTGAGCAATCTAAAGATTGGTGAAATCACGACAATGTAATTTTTTTTTCTCTCAGTACACATTGTGTTTAATAAATATAATAATAATCATAAGTCACCCTCTCTGGTGATACGAATGATTTCATCAATAATACACTTCAATAATTACAGTTTGCTTTATATATGCGTTTCTAGAATTATACAGGATCGTTATACTTCATATAGAGTATCTAAAATGTTATCTCTTATGTCTCCAAATAATTATAGGAATTATTGTTAATGCTTTTACAATAGTTTATTACAATCACACGTCTGTTAAAGGACATGCCTCCACATTCGATTATCTGAGATTCTCGTTGAAGAAATGATTGTAAATGCTGTTCAGAATGTCTTTAAATGACTATAATTCGCATCGAAAAGTCTGAAAAAGTACCATAAGAAATGGATTTCTATCAGCTCAAAATTAACTTGACATTCGTGTGTCAAAACAATAAATTCAATAGGATCAAGATTTTTCAAGCATCAAAAGAAATATTCCTGCTCGAGTGGGTTATGGAAAATAATATAGGGTTCCTACACCATCGACGAGGGTGATCGTCACGATAAGCACCTACATCGTCGATTAGAAAACCCTACTGTTTCCACAGTGCACCAAAACTGGAAACATCTTTTAGCAAAAACTAAAAAGAATCTTATCAGGCCAAGTGTGATCTCAAAATAGTCGTAACTATCTAACACGACGTAGAAAAATGTTCAAAAGAACCTTAACAACTCTCCAATCAACAATCAGAACGATCTCTATAAAATAGATCCGTCGATAAATGCGAATGCGAATAAGCGTGGCAAAAATATACCAAAATGAGAATTCAAAATCACTATCTTAAATAGTGAAGATATAAAATTAAATCTTCCCCTATATCGATTCTCCTCACTACGACAAAAATGTTCCCATATAAATTACCTTAAGTTACCATAAATTGTGTAAAAACACACTACAAAATGGATGCATTCTTTTAAAAAAGAATCAAAATCCAGTCGAGAATAGGACCAGCCATGAGTAAGACGTCAAGTCTAAGTCCTACCCCTCGACTATACTAAGAAAAATAAAAATAAAATATGACAGTTACTAAAACATTATAATATTCATGCATTACTACTACTGATGAGTGTTAATTTGCTGTACCTTCTCGCCAGACGATGATGGAATCGAAAGCAATGATATGCCTCCCAAATCAAGTCTTCCTTATACGTAGAAATGCCCTGGGTCATCCTGGAATGTCGATGGAATCGAACCCCGGATCGCCAGTCACCAACGCACGGGTTCCAGACAGCCACACGAACAACACTGGTTGTTACTGCACTCCACGTACTCACAGAGTAGTAGTATTCGCCCGAAGCGATAATTGCATTTTAATATCATCATGTCATGATGTACTGACATGGTAGAAGAAATTTAGCACTAGCGATGACGCTTTAAAAAGTCAGTGTCCATTCCGTAGAATGCATAGTGCGTCGCTTACACCACAGTATTCATAAATAAATGTTTAGCCAGCCATAGCTATAAGGTATACGTGCATGAAAACTCTTCCTCCCAACATCTCGTTGATAATCATGTCGATAAAATGAGAGGAATGAGTAATCTAGTTAACGAAGTGCTCAAATATAGCAATACTTGAGTCCATTGAAGTAGCACTATTCTGACGTAATATTCTACTGCAGGTATCACAATACATTTGCCGAAGTTAATGTTGCTCGTTGCATAGAGCTTGCCTTAATATGAGAATGATATGATTAAGCTTGCACGTTACATGGCACATATTCAGCGGGAAAATATCACTCATTCCTGAAATGCCTATGTTAGAGTTCTTCGACACACAACTCCAACTTCATAACGATGGTCTCGCACACGTTTTAAGTAGGCCGCGAACTTCGCGATGCGTGTTACATAATCGCGCTAGTAGGTCGTTCTGCTCCAGGCAGAGATATATAAGAATCTGTCTTGCTCGACCTGCCCGCAGATTCACGAGGGTGATCATCCCCCACTCTCGCGGTGAGTAGATCGATAAATCAAAACGTTGGCGCATAGTCAAAATAGCTGTCTTATGTCATGAAGTCTTACCAATGAAATCAGCTCTTCAAAAGCCTGTACAATGTCAATACATCTTGGGTAAAAGCTGAAAATCATAAATAAACTTCTCTTCCTCGTTATTATAGATGAAGTGATCTTTCAATATTCAATCAATAAGTTGGATCTGCGCGGAGCACAAGTTCTGAATGTCCAGCTCGCGTCTGCTAGATCGAAGAACCTCGGCTCGGCTCGGGCCAGCCTAACGGGATCGCCGTCAGCTGTCACGTCGCGAACTCGCCAGCCATGTGCTGTGTTGTGTTAGAAAACAAATCCTGCAGATCACAGTACTGCAACTAACGCTTGAGGGTAATGGTACAGTACCACGGCCCATACAGAATTGTGAGGGATCTAAGGAACAATGCCTACAGGATACAACATTGTGAGACGGGACATGAGCTTACAATGAATTCAAAAAATTTAAAAATTTATTACCCTCCAGAAGACTTCGATGAAGATGATGAACAAGCCCTGGTTATGGAAGTGGAAGGAATTGAGGAAGAAGGAGAACAAACATTGACCAATGAAATCGAATGGAAACACGACGAGGATCGTGAGAAAAGATGGCATCAACTCGAGTGCGAGCTAAAAGAAACTTTTTATGATTTGAAAGAATTGATCAGGATGATCGAGAAAGAAAATTGCAGCTTGGGGACTGAGAATGAGGAAACGGGTAGGGACAGAACACACCCGTAGTAAATAGAGAATTTTAAGGTGATGGGATAAGAGAAAGATTGAATAGGAGGAACGGGTAGGAACAGGGCGTTCCCATTTGATAGAAGTTCCAAAGATGACTAGGATAAAATAGAGGAGACCTAGAGGAATGAATGGAAAGAGACGTTGAGGGGGAAAGACGGATTCAATACTGAAAAATTGGAAAATCAAGAAGGAAATGTATAAATAAATTTACTCCAAAAGTTCGAAAATTTATTTAATAAGGGAGGGGAGATTTATACCCTTATTGGGATCGGTACAAGTTCGAATCCTTGATTTAAAGGAATAAAATATATAGATTTAAAAGGAATCATTCTATATGACCAGGTCTTCAGTGGAAAATAGACTATATGTCACAACCATGCGTAATCAGGCAGCTGCAAGGATGATGTCAGGATATGAGCGCGGCGCACGTGAGGCTCATGCGTCATTCCCATGAATTTGATAAGGGAACCAGCTCAGCAGTAATACTGTGAGTCAGAAAGCACGAGAGAAGGGAGTTCTCTAAGCGTGGCCACATCGACATTTTAACTGATGTTGGTGCAACCGGAAGGGTAAGCATTATGGTGATATCTGTGCAAAATTTGGATTCATGCAAAATGATAAGAAAAAGACCACGGCAATATGAATCATTTTGGAAATAAGGATTTATCAGAGAGAAATTTGAAGTAATTAACGTACAAGAACGAAGCGCAACGTCAGTATTACGTAATTTGAGGAGGAGCCATGACGGCTGAGGAAATTTTATGTCGCCCAGACAGTCTGGGAGCATTTGGGAATTAATATAAAATTCGGCACGATCGATTCTCAAAAAGATGTACATTTTTGAGACATTGAGACCATAAGGATTCTGGACATATTTTTTTAAAGATCTTAGAGCAATTAGTTTAGAATATAATTCAAGAAGGGGGGCGTGTCTTAATTTTGTTCAGAAGTGAATAAATAGCGAGCTCACCCATCAACAATCATGCAGTTATCATCAGACCACGTACGGTCGCGCTGCTTCATAGTGTATGCAGTTCTCATCAGACCACGTACGGTCGCGCTGCGTTGCAGAGTGCACGCAGTTAACATCAGACTTCTAGTACAGAAGTACTGCATCGAAATAGTCAGCCTACCATGGACGTGAAAACGTGTCACGCCGAAGCAACAGTATTAAGTCTTGAGATCTTTCCAAGCGAAACGTATCATATCAGACTTAACAAATATTGGAACCATTGCGGGTTACCAGAAGTAGACTGCGGAAGTTATCAAGTTAACAAGGACTTGAGTAATATATCCACTGTGCGACCAGAAATTAGTTCGGCAAACTACGGACAGAGTAAAAATTTCGCCAGTATCGAAGAAGTAATCGTCTAGGACCAAAGTGGGTCTAACGCAAATACTAATCTGAATTCATCCGTGGCTGGAGATCAGAATATAGAAAACGGTAGTTCGGAAGTACAGTACGGATTAGGACCGATAGACATCAATGAAGTAAGTATAAGACTTCACAGCAAATTCCAAGTGATAGTCCATAAAGATAATTCCAACGAGGAACGAGTAGAGAGACACTGATAAGAATAACCGAGGTGAACAGCGACCAAGGGTAGCTGAATTTAGAGACTTCCAAGCCGTTCAAGGGAACGTAGGACCGGAACAAGTCGTCATCAGGCCTGCATTTCTTGGAGAAGGTAGTAGGGAGTGAAACGTGTGAAAACCACGGGTGAAAACAAGCAGAAACGTTGAGCTTGAAGTGAAAAGCTTATATTGTTTTATAATTGTTTGAGTGTTTCTTAGGGTAATTCAGTGTATAATTTGTAATTTAATCATGTCGGGAAATCATCCCAGTGTAGAATTTAGTGAAATCAAAGTGTATGATAGTATCGTAAAAGTGTTTTGTGAAATACGTGCAATGGGTGATTATTAGACCCAAGAATGTGAGCGAAAAGGTCCAGCCATGAAGTTCGACGTTCACCATGTGAATGTAAGTACAAAGTTTTAATCATGAATTTATAAATTTTGGGGGAAGTTCGTGAAAAAACTTAAAATAGGGAAGAACACACTAATAAATCGGATAGTGAAGGAATATGTGTAACATTGCACAAGGTGAAATACGGATCTGAACATACCGCAAATAAATGTAAAGAAATGAATAATAATAATAATAACAATTCAAAAGTGTTGAATAAAGTAATAAGTGACTAAGAACCTTAGTATTCATTTTGAAATGCATATTAAATTTGTTTAAAGAATAATTGTGGATAATAATATTGGATTTCAAAGATAATAGAATTACGGAAAACTTAAATATTGTTGTTATGCAAAGTCATGCATTATAAAAAGTTATTGATAGATGGTCATATCTAATATCCAAGACCGTTTAATGGTGATCGTAGTTGTGGTGAGTTCGATAAAAAAACGGGTCTTAAGTAAGGTAATAAAGGGAGCTATTGTGGATACTAGAGAATCGGGTTCGATTCCCCTCTAGAAATTGTAATACGCGCGTGAAGGACTGCCTAAAGATACCGCTTCACTGGCGCATGTAATATTGGATCTCTTCTGAAGACGGCCATAGGCTAGGAAGGAGACTACCGTGGACACAGAAGTGTCATATGTTGAATGTGTGTGAGCCCCTTAAAACATATTGCCCGCATATCGACTCATACAATGTGGATGATCACCAATTAACACCATGTCTTGTGAAATAAATTACCGGCAAATAATGTGCCGCGTTTTAGGAATAGGAATGAATAAGATTCCTCTTTTATGGTTTCCGTAATATGTGTGTGTAGACAGCTGAAATAACGCTGCAGAGAGAGATCCCAGCCCATTGAGAGCGAAACGCTCGGTTGACAGGTCGTAAATATTAAGAAGTGTCAGGGTAGGTCAAGGAACCACTGATTGCCTGAAGGGAAGCCACGAGACAGTATATAAATAGCCCGTATGGTAGGGTTCTAGCAAAACATTTCTTTTATAAAAGAAATTATCATTGTGTTTGTATAATTCAATGGATGTTCAGATCGCGTGAATTAAGGGAAATGTGTTTAACATTTATAAGAAAATCTCATAGTGTGACAATCCACATAATGGGTTATTGATTATCAGAAATATTAAACAATCCGGGAGTATTGTTTAACTTGATCTTTTCAGTAGTTTTTGGTATTCATGGGGTAGCGAACTTCCCACCAATAAAAAGCTTGTACGATGAAGAGAGATCATATTTGAACTCGCGTGGATCCCACAGAAAGAATTGGTAATTGTTGTTATTATTGTTATAAACAAATATGAATACGCATTAAACAAGAACGAAATTAAAGAGTATAATCATGTTAAATGTAATAATTAAAGTTACGAAGTACTTACGGAGCCGTCAGGAGCTCAGAGAAGTAATCAGGCTTAGATGTATTATGGAAGTGAAACTTACATTGAAAGGGTCAATGGAACCTCATTTATTGATTTTTGAGAAGAAATTCCTTATTGTTTGAGAACAAGTGTGAGATATTAATATGTTTTTGAGTTGTTTTTATGTTAATTTGGAGTTTGTAGCGCCTATTTTGGAGTGTAACTAAATCTTGTTTTTATTTGAAATTTGGTTTATTTCACGTGTTTAACGTAATGCTTTGATCCAAAATACGTGTGTCATATGGTGGGAATGAATGTACTACGCCCAGACCACTGAGCTAGCGGATGTATGCTCACGTATTACTTGTTCGCAAGGGCACAATATATAACCCTTTTGCTGTTTTGAGGGATATCCTTATTCCATACCAGGCTCCTAACACTTTTACTGAATAATTCTGCTTGCCTCCCACGCTCATTTATTTCTGTGTCGTTTCTTCCAATTCCTTGTATCATGCTTCCCAGATACTTGAAACTCTCTACTTTCCTCAATTCTTCCCCCACCAACTGTTATTCCAGTTGTGACTCTCTCCTTCTTCCTGGTTGTGATCATCCACTCGGTTTTGCTTATGCTAAACTTTATCCCATATCCATTTACTATTTCTTCCCATACATCCAACTGCTCCTGTACTTCCTCCTACTTGTTTCCCCAGATCAGCAAATCATCTGCAAACGCCATTACTTAAATCCTTCTTTCACCAATCACTTCCGCCACTCTGGTCATTATATCGTCCATCACTACAATGAAGAGTAACGGTGAAAGTACACTTCCTTGCCTCAAGCCATTCTTCTGTACCAGCCAATCTGATCTCTCTCCTCCTACTTTCACACAGCTTATACTTCCATTGTAAATTTCCCTTATCCTCCATATAGTCTGCTTTCCTACTCCTCTCTTCTCCAAAGCCTTCCAAACCTTACTTCTACGTACACTATCATATGCTTTTTTAATCTCCAGGGAAGCCATCAGTAGATCTATTCCATATTCATAATGTTTTTCCTGCAACGTTGTTACAGCAAACATTAGATCGACTGTGGATCTTCCTGCTCTGAAGCCATGTTGTTCTTCTCTCATCCTTCCTTCTATTTTTGCCCGAATTCTCTTTTCCAAAAATTTCTCAAAGATCTTCGCACAATGGTTCATCAATGTAATCCTCCGTTAATTCTTGTACTCCTTTCTGCTACCTTTCTTGAAGATTGGGTCAATTATTCCCTTCTCCCAGTCCTCAGGGGTCCTCCTCTCATTCCATACAGCCGTCATTACTCGATATAGCCATTGTATCCCACCTCTCCTGCCGCTCTCAGCATCTCTCGTCCAGACCTGGTGCCTTTCATCTTCCTCACTGCGGCCTCCACTTTAAGTCCTTTTCTGTTCCTGGTGACTCCCCTCCTTTCATCTTTCTCACTGCATCCTCCTTTCCATCCATGTTAAGTCCTCTTCTGTTCCTAGTTCCTCTATTTCTTCACCAGGGTCACCATTCGGGTTCAAGAGTTCTTCAAAGTACTCCCTCCACATGATCTTGAGTTCATCCTTATTCCCTACTTCTCGACCACTTTTGTTCACCATTCGAACGTAGTCCGTCATATCATTCCTCCTCTTACTTTTAACCATCCCATATAGCACCTTTTTTGGTACCTTCATGATCCTCCTCCATCACCCTTGTCCTCTCTTCCATCCACTTATCATTTCACGATCACCCAAACCATTAGGGGCCGATAACCTAGATGTTAGGCCCCTTAATATAATTATCCATCATCATTATCTTCCATCCACTTTCTTCTCTCCTTAGCCACCACTCTTCTCACTTCCTTCTTTCGTATTTGATACTCTTTTCTTGTCTCTAATTGTCCTATTTTGGAACCATACCCTAAAGACTGTATTCTTCTTCTGCACTATATCTTTTGTTTCCTGATTCCACAATGGAGTTTCTTTCCATCTCTTCTTGTTGCTTGTCCTTCCACATACTGCTTCTGCCGCCCTTACTAGTGTCCTCTTGAATCTCCCCCTTTCCTCTCCTACTATCTTCAGTTCATCATTTGGAATGCTTTCCTTCACTATTCTTAGGTATTCTACCCTGTTCTTCACCTCTCAAGTTCCATACCCTTATCCGTCTATCCTGATTTTCTGTCCCTTCTTATCCTTGTTCCCTCTCAGGTTCATTACCAGCAGTCGGTGGTCACTATCCAATGCCTCGGATGGAATTACCTTGATGTCTTTGATGTTTCTATTCATATCACTATCGTACAGAGTATAGTCAACTACCGACTTTCTAGTCAGGTCATTGCTATACCAGGTAATCTTGTGGCTCTCTCTTTTCTTGAACCAGGAGTTCCCAACCAACAAGCCATTCCTTTTACAAAAATCCAACAAGCTTTTACCTTCCTCATTTCGACTGCCCCAACACCCTGGTCCAAGCACATTTTCATACCCTTGTCTTTCCCTTCCAATATGTGCATTTAAATCTCCCATTATAATCACATTCTTTCCTCCCACTTGTTTCTGCATTTCCTCTTCAAACTCTTGTTTCTCTTCAGCAGTGCAGCCTACCTGTGGGGCATACACTATTATTACCTCTACAGACTTTCCTTTCAGTGATATTTTTACCTTCATCATCCTGTCACTTATTCACTTATACATCACAGAGTTAAATTTACTATAATATAACAAACTAGCAATTGAGATCAGAGATTAGAGCCCATTACACCCTTGCTTATTATGGCAAACTACCCTGACTGTAATGAGGAGACAATTGGAGAAGTGTTCAGAATGCTGCCTCTGTCTCCAGAATATTCCAACTAGCAAAGACACTGATGTACTGTCACAGTTTGTCTTTTTAACTGAATGAATGACAAAAACATAAAAGAGTTCACTGTTATAAGATACTTTTATTATAAAAATCTTTTTACCCATGATTTTTTAAACAAGTGAAATATCAAACATTGCTACTTTCCTTCTAATTATTAATGCTGGAATGTATTGGTGTCAACAGAGCAGACATTAAAAAACAAGTAGTTCCGTGAAGAACTATACAGCCTATTTTCATATATCCTACTTATGTTAATTGCCTCTATACACATACAAAATTTCAGTTTGATTGCCGTAATACATTCGTAGATATTGAGAACCGACTAAATATTGCGGATGGTCGCCATGTTGGATGTCTATATCTGTAGGTCTTAGAGATATGTACTGTTACATGAAGAGTATTGTGTACGTGTAGTATTCAAACTTCAACCGCATGATTAGGACACAAGAAGTAAAAACGAAATTTTTAAATTTCGCACAGCTGCCATCTTGTGGTTATGGAAACAAATGAAAAAATTAGATGCCAGTGGATTAAAATTTGTATAAGGATTTACTATACCAAGTGTCACTGCACTCGGATGTTAAAATTGCGAGAAACGACCATGTGAATATTATTCTTCGCGTCACCGCCATGTCGGATTTGTGATCACTAGGATATTTAAAGTCCAACAGGTGAACTTATGTTCATAACCCCTGTGAACATAAAACAAATCAGTTTGATTTCTGTAATAGATTCGTAGATATTGATATCCATCTAAATATTTCGGATGGTCGCCATGTTGGATTGTTATATGTATAGGACATGATGTTGTTTGAGTCATCAGACTTTTGACTGGTTTGATGCAGCTCTCCATGCCTCCCTGTCCTGAGCTAATAGTTTCATCTATACATAGCTACCACACCCTACATCCGAGGCAATCTGTTTAACATACTCTAACCTTGGTCTACCCCTACAGTTCTTGTCCTCGACCCTTCCTTCCATAGCTAAGCTTGTTATTCCTGGGTGTTTTAGTATGTGTCCTACCAACCTATCTCTTCTCTTCATTAACAGTCGCCAGAAACATCTCTCCTCTCCCACTCGTCTTAATACCTCTTCGTTTGTAACCCTATCTACCCATCTGATCTTCATCATTCTCCTGTAACACCGCATTTCAAATGCTTCAATTCTCATCTTTTCTGCTGCACCAAAAGTCCAAGTTTCACTTCCATAGAGTGCCACGCTCCAGACAAAGGTTTTCAAAAATGTCTTCCTAATACCTAAATCTATATTCGATGTCAACAGATTCCTTTTCTGTAGAAATGCTTTCCTTGCCTGAGCCAACCTACTTTTTATATCCCCTTTGCTTCTTCCATCACTGGTTATTTTGCTTCCTAAGTAACAGAAGTCCCCTACTTCCTTTAGTTTTACCCCTGCCAATTGGATGTCCTTAGAGGTTTCTGATTTATTGCGACTGCATTCCAATATTTTTGTTTTACATCTATTAATTTTCATCATGAATTCTTTCCACAAGACGGAGTCCATACCATTCAAAAACTCATTCAAATCCTCAGGAGTGTCGGCCAAGATGACGATGTCATCAGCAAATCTCAGAGTTGAAATTATTCCTCCTTGAATCTTCACTCCCACTTTAAATTTCTCTCTAATTTCCTTCATTGCTTGTTCAATCTAAAGATTGAAAAGTATGGGTGATAAGTTGCAGCCTTGCCTCACACCTTTCTGAATACCAGCTTCTCTCTCATGTCCATCAGCTCGAATGACTGCTGTCTGGTTTCTGTATATATTGTATATCGCCCTCCTATCCCTGTACTTTATTCCAATAGATTTCAAAATGTCAAACAATTTAGTCCAATCAACGTTATCAAAAGCCTTTTCTAAGTCTACAAATGCCATGAACGTTCTCTTATCGTTTCTTATTCTACCTCCCAAAATCAGCCTAAGACTTAGTACAGCTTCCCTTGTTCCTACATTTCTCCTGAAACCAAACTGGTCTTCACCCAATTCCGCTTCTATCTGGCTTTCCATCCTCTTGTAAATTATTCTAGACAGGATCTTTGAAGCATGAGTAATCACGCTGATTGTACGGTAATCCTCACATCTGTCAGCTCCTACTTTCTTCGGTATAGGGATGATAACATTCTTCTTGAAATCAGAGGGTACCTCACCCGTCTCATAAATCCTACACACCAAGTGAAATAACCTGATCAGACCTTCATCTCCTATGCAGCGTAGCAACTCAATTGATATATCATAGGCCATAGAGTCATGTAATGCCCCCGAAAATTGAATTATTCTGGGACAAAATGAGAGTATTTTCCGTCCCCATGATAAAATTTAAGCAGCAAATATAAATTCTGGAAGTGTGACACAGGAGGGTAGTGTTACACGCTCGAGGCCGTGGGAGAGCCCGATCACGTGTCATATTGCACAATAGACGCTTCCAGAAGGCTGAAATTGGCACAGAAACAGTGAGTTTGGAAATATAAAAATTGTTATAAATTATTCCTCTTTGAACAGTTGGATCCCAGCCCAGAGCCAATGAGAAGAGGTCTTATTGAAGACGGGATCAACTTCAACTACATCATTTGGTGAAACTATGCATTTTGACCCTTAGAAGAAGATTTTCTTATTTGGTAATGAAGAGAATATTAGAAGAAATGCCGCAGATCGGTTAATCTACGCAGTAATAAGCATTAGTAATCTACGCGCTAAAATCATGGTGGGAGATTGATATGGCCGCCAAAATTTCTACTTGGAGTGGGAGATACAAGGATCGAAGTTCTTATTACAGCAGGCTTTGAAGAGGCGGAAGTGTTTGTATTGGGTTAACGGAGATCCCAAAGCTTTGCCCGAGTGCGACGACTGTCGACTCGTGGAGACGCTAGGTTAGCAGTGTAGAACGTTGGAGATTACTGCACTTCCATTTTAAGTGAAGTAGTGAGGAACATTGAAAATAGTATATCTCTTATATAATTGAGATTAGAGTTCAACTAAGTGAATATAGATAGATAGATAGATAGATAGATTTTTATTAATTCCATTTGATCAAATACATGCATTCAATACATTTTTGATATAGGACACGTCAGAATTTACATCTATAAAATAAAAGAACTAACAGGTATATATTACTAATATTATAACTATTTAACTTATTATAATAGCAAAACTTAATAGATACAATCTTATTGCACAACTATTTACACCTCACTCGATTATCACAATATGAAAACTTAATTCTATAAATACAACATACAGCTAGGTATTACAATTAAATTAAAAATAAAATATAATTATAGATTTCATTGCTCCTATACGCTAAGATATTCAACTACTGAGTAAAATCAATGGCACTGCAGATAAGCTTTCAACATTCTATCAAAGTTTTTTTATTTTAGGGAACAGTTTTATATACTGGGGTAGTTTATTGTATAATTTAACTCCAGTGTGAAAAGTTCCTTTTTGATATATGCTTGTGTGTGTGAAATATGAATGTTTTGATTTTGTATTGTGTTATGCCTAGGAACATCATTGTTTGTTTTAAGAAAACATCTTTATTCATAAATTCTTTTTAAAAAACATAATACTTTCAAAGATATATATGCAGGGCAGTGAGAGAATGTTTAAATCTTTAAATAGAGGTCTACATGATTCTCTAGAGTTTACATTTGCCATAATTCTAATCGCCCTCTTTTGTATCCTAAACGTGCTTAGTACATCTGGCGACATACCCCAAAATATGATCCCATATCTTAAGTATGAATGGAAATAAGCAAAATAAGTATTTCTTAATGTGTGCATGCTAGTGCAGGTTTTCGAAATACGTAACGCAAAGCACATCGAGTTCAGTTTAGTATTCAGATATTGTATATGTTTATTCCATTTCAAGTCTTGTTGTATCCATAGTCCTAAAAATTTGTTTTTGATTTATTTTCTATTTGATGACCATTTAATGTTATATTGGGTTTCGCAGGATTCCTATTCTGTATAGTGTGGAAATTTAGACATACTGTTTTTTTACAGTTTATTATGAGGCGATTATCTTGTGACCATTTGGTTAACTCTCCTGTAACGGAGTCAGCAGACTGATGTATGACCTGTTTAGTTTCACCTTTTATTACGAGTGTTGTATCGTCCGCAAACAAAATTTCCTTATGTGAATGAACGTTCTGTGTTATATCATTGATATATAGAAGAAAGAGTAGTGGGCCCAAAACCGATCCCTGGGGTACTCCAACTTCAATAATTCCCTCATTGGACAATGTTTGATTAAGTAATTTGGTTCCATCATCCTTGTGTCTCAAGCTTACTATTTGTTTACGCCTTGTTAAGTAAGACTCTATCCATTTATTAGCTAGATCTCTAATACCATATTGATTTAGTTTGGTAAGGAGGATTTTATGGTCAACAACATCAAATGCTTTCGATAAATCCAAGAATACGCCAGTTACATGTTCCTTATTGTCAATTAATTTCAGTATACAATTACTACATTCGTAAATTGATGTCTGTGTAGATTTTCCGTTCTGAATCCATGTTGTGAGTTTGATAATATTTTGTTTTTTTTCTATGAAACTTATCAGTCTCTTATACATATTTTCCCCACAATTTTTGCAATACCAGTTGGTAAGGTAATAGGACGATAGTTATCTAATTCATCTTTTGAACCGTTATAGTAAAAGAACAGGTCGAATATTACATTCTGCTGAAAGTCGAGCGTTCTAAGATTTACCGTTTCGACAATATAAGCCTGTTAGGACAGATTTTCAAAAGTGTTGGAAATAAAGCTGAATATCATTTTAGTTGCAACGTGAAGTTGGCGAACGCAGTTCAAGTGAACAGTAGCGAAGAACTTTTAACATTGGCGCAGCAAATAAACATTATCATAATGACTATAATTATTCTTCAAGTGGTTTCATTCAACATAATTAACATTGTTGATATGATGAACTAAATAGTTATGCACCAGAGACATATTCGATAACAGAAGTTAAGATACAAGATGGAACTTCGTTAGACGACGTATTCTTGAATACAGACGTAGTGTACGTTCCATCTTGTACATTTTCGTCAGTCTACGAACACTAATGTAACATCAATTAGCAATAGACTTAGTTCATTCACCTTCTATATGAATATTTCTATAAATTATTTTCCAATGATGAGGCTGATATATATTTGCGACGGAGAATGAAGATTCTGCAGAAGAGATTTGTCAAGATGCTAGGGTATCCCAGCAACAACAGAAGAATTTGCCAGAAGGATGTCGTTCGAGCCCAGGCGAATGTTGGTGAATTCCGGAGAGGGAACGTTTTTCTATCTCTGAGGTCGCAGATCCGAGGTTCGAATGCAGATCCATCTCAGTATCTTGAACTGAGGAAACATCTAAAGTATTGTGTGAATACTTACATAGATCTTCAAGTTTTCGTCCAAATAAGGTAGCAGTGTCTCTTATTTTTAGTATAGAACTTGATTAGTGACATTCTGAGCCGACGTTCTTACTCCATATTTTCACATTTCATGTATTTCAGTGTTTTCTTGTATTTTACACTTCAGATGTGTGCTAAGATTTTTATGCTTCAAGATTATTTAGGCGATGATTGTATTTTCATCTATTTTTCAATTTTATTCTACGGATCAGTTGTTGAACTGACAATAAATTTTTTGTTTGATGAATCAGATTGCTTCATAGAAGACGAGTCGTTTCGAATATAGAATTTTAATAATTTGATTTAAACCAAGTATTCAGACATTGTGTCAGTTTCAAATTAAATTCTTTTAAATTTAATTTGAGCATTTTAATGTAACAACATGAAACTTCAAGAACAGAAGAAACATCGAATGATATTGCCATATCATTATTGTACATAAACTTTCGACGATCTAGGAAATACTAGCCGTTTGATAAGGCCGAAGTCTTAATCCCTATAGACATTCTTTGTGAAGAGTAGAAAAACATTACGACGTTGACAAACCTTTTTATTATTTGTAAAGCTGAGAGCTTTGTTCATTTAATATGTTAGAGGAAATATCTTTTGATAGAAGATTATTCAAATCTTCGGCTAGGAATTCAAAGCTAGTTTATCCCGGTCAAGACTGAATTCTATTTGACACTATAAATAACATGTGTGTTATTTTATACTATTTGTGTAATATCACGTCATTATGTAGACCTGATATTACAACGATATACAATTTAAAGCTTGATAAGTGAGGTGAGGCAGGAGTATTATTTTTATTACATGTATTTGCGACAGAAAAGTTAACAGCTAATTATCTTTTAGTGTAGTAAACTTTAGGAGGTCAATCACGACAGTCTAATATCGTTCATTACGATTGGAAGTTTCGTTTGAAGAACTTAAGGATGTATAATTGTAGATCAGTAGTCATGTGAAACGATAATGAGGGTCATGCCGTTATTTGAGAAAAGTTCCTACAGAAGATAGGTTAATAACAATTAATCCGTTTTTTGTTATTGTTTAACATACTGTTATATGAGGATTTGTAGAGCTATGGAGCGCTCGTGCGAAGGAAGTTCCGCGGTTTAAGGGAAGTCAATGAAATTATTGTTCTTTGATAAGAAAGGCATGGATAAGAGTCGTTGTATACAAGTAGCCCAGTTCATGTGAAGTAACGTTTTAGCTGTGTTGACAGAAGGGTTTTAGCGGAATGCAATTAGAGAACGATTGTCTACTCATGTCAGTGATGCCATTATTACATTTTATTAAACCCGAAGTTATGCAATTACGTACAGGTAACCTTTGTCAGTCGACTGTATTAGACCGACAATGTAAGGAAACCTATATAAGACGATGTGTGAGCAGTATATGAAAACTACCGAGTGGTAGAAAATGTTTATGTGGAAAAACAGTGTAAATAGTTAATTGAGAGTTATATAGTAACTGAGAATCCAGAATCTCGAATGAAACGTGTTAGCAACGATAATATTGCCTATTATTATGAACAAAATACTTGTAAATATTTTTCGGAAATGATTTAATTATTTAAATAATTTTTAGTAGGATTTATTAATCGAATGTTTTGGAATAGCGTGAGTTTTGTGAGCGGATGTTTTTGTATGGATGATTTCCCACTGTTAAGAGTGAATGTTGAACCGAATTGGTCTAGAACAATTCCGGGGATGCGAATGAAAGATTGTATGAAGATTTCAGAATGATTGTTAAAGGAATGTAGAAGTTATGAGCATTTTTGTGAGATTTGAATGTTAATTTTAAACGTGTACTTTAAACGCACACAAGGCAGTCTCAATACAAGCCAGACAGAATGATTCCCCGTTAGGAGTGGAGAGCTTGGTGTGATATAATGTGAACAGGTGGCGACTCACAGCCTTCTATAAAATGTAAATAGTTCTGAGCGCAACGCTGTGCTAGCGTTCATTGACGAAGCAAGCCAATGCACGTGCGGTTTCCAGACGCGTGCCAATGAAGGTAACCTGTTGTCAGGAATGCCATGAATGTAAGAGTCTCTATTAAACGTTTTTCTTTACGAGGTGTAGGCCTAGTTCTGCCAAGGCTTTTATGCTGATATTTTTACACAGTAATGTAGTAAGATGTGTTGTAGAAGAGAAGTGTGTATGATTGTATGTTTTTTGTTAGATTAGTTTATTGTTATTTTGTTTATATTAGATTAGTTTACTTTTGTTAATACATTTATTCAGTTCGTTATCTGTCGTTGTTGACGTGTGATTCATTTTAAATATAAGGATTAGAGTATTGTGGATGTATTGTAGCCGAAGCTAAGTTCCCAGTCCCCAGACACGTAAGTAAAGGTAGTGTGCCCCGTGTAGTTTGTTGTTTATCCACAATATTCTCGTAACTGCTATATGTAAATCCCTAAAGATCATGTTGGAGCGATTTCTAATGTAGTTATTTGCCGGTGCAGTTAGAAAAAGGCGATCCAACTGGGGCAATGGATATTCCAACAGGCTACTTTCCGGATTTACGGGTACAGTAGGGATGGCGTCCTAAACTTAGGGGCTACGAAATTAGCTTCGTAGTGCCTGTAAAGAAAGTTGGTTTGAAAATTTCTAGTGAAAGAAATAATTACCAGACTTGTGGGATGTGGTGTATTCTAGGAATACACGGTAAGATAGAGTATTTTTAATGCTCTTTGCTTGTTCATTCCTTCCTTTTTCTCAAACACCAACAGTGATCTCCTATGTTCTCTTTGCTGTTTAGGCTTCTCATGTTATTCGTGAGTCTGTTCTATATATATATCTTCCATGACTCACCTAGCGTCATCTAGCAGCGAATCTCTGGAGTTCCTCAATTCTTCCCTGTACAAGAGGACTTCCTTATTAATCTGGCCACCAGATCTCGTCGCCATCGCCAGCTATCATCTCCGTGATCAAGAGAACTTCGTGTACTTTTTCATCCACCATGCTGCGCTAGTATCGCCTGCTATCAACTCTTCGAAGACCATTTCCTCAAGAGAATTTAACTTTTTAACGTTGGTTATGCTTATATGTTCTCCTTTTGTCTTCTACCCCCACTCTTTTCCCTTTCCTGGTCCCTCTGCGCTTCGCTGAGTGGGTCTCACTTGTACGTCGGCAGTTGACTTAGTCAGTCAAGACTCAACTAGAGCCAACCTCCTGAACTATAGAGGCATTCTCTTCATTCCACGCCATGTTGGAACTTTAAGTTTATCCGTCAAAGGGAACTTCACCATCGCCATGCAGCAAAGATAAGTACAGACTTCAAGTTTTAACCTCATCTTCATCGGTTTTAATATCTACATGCTTTCAATAATCATTTATAGGCAGTGTGAGATTACTTATTTGTGGCAATAATCATCCTTCGCGGGATTTTCCATATTGAGCTTTGTCTGTCTAAGCCAATCTTCGTAAAAAGCAACACTTCTTATGCTTGTTAAATGAGAGATCTTCTCACAACGTGGGATATTATTGAATACCCACTGTCTATAAAACATTAAGCTCGTTCCACCGCTGGAATAACTTTGCCCTATTCTTCTATTAGGATCGTTCTGGAACCTTCCAGGATCTGCACTCTATCTACCAGTCTCGCCGTCATGTATTTTCCACTCACATGTGGGGATACTATTTTTAAATTAAGGAATCTTCCTTATAAATTACTGCAATAGCTAAATTTTTTCCACCGTTGGGATTTTCTATGGCGCATTTAATTGTAATCCACAACTTTCTCAAGCAATAGACTTTCGCCTACCTAGTGCAACTAGTTATTTTCCATAATTGCAATAACTTTCTTTGCCATAAACTTTTGCGCTACTACAGTGAACTTTTCATCCATTTCAACAGACTATAGTGAAAAACAGTGTTCTTTCAGTATTTCTTCCGCGTCGCGCTCGTCCGATTATTATAAATACGGCCATAAACATTTACCTTCCATCCCAGTTGATCTTTCCTAAACCTCTTACTAACAAACCATAATAAAATTGTTACTTTAGGTCTTTTTCAATGAGGTGTCACTCTAAAGGCGTGCCCTCCCACTTTTGCTTACATGTAATTAATTAACTTCTGCATAACTAAGTGTCTTGTACACGTTTAAAATTATCTTGTTTCTCCCTTCTAATTAGGGAATACTATTCTTTCAACTCATACGTGAGTTATTTCTAGGTTTCACGAAAGGGAATCTTGCCCCCATTTGTCTCGTGATTCCTACCTAAATATAGGAGGTCTAGAACCTTCCTTTTGACTTTCTCTTCAGGTTTCACAGTAAGTGACATGCCCTCTTTGTGTAATTATTAAAAGTAATTCAGCTTCAATACAAGAAGTTATAGGAACTTCTCTTTTATTCTACCTGCTTTTTGTTGTTGTTACTTTCGAAATTGTTACTCCTTTCAAGATATTTACCCAGAATTTCTTAACGTACACACCTTGTACTCTATTTATTGTCAAACTTTAATAACTTTGATTGTCTTTAAATTTTGTATTTTATCTTCGCTATTTCAAAATCTTGCGAGGATTTTATAAAGGTTTGAAACCTAAAGAATTGTTAATTGCCTGGCTCAAACTTTAAATGTTTTCTGAGGTCTGCGACCCCAAATTGTTAACAAAATTGAAAATATATATTTGTTAAATTCATCAAATTCTTTTGAATTGTTAAATAAATTAAGAGTTCCTTTTCGCTTTTTCATTTTTTCTAATATAACAGTTAGGCAAGATCCTGGCTTTCCTAACTCTTCCTTGGTCCATGCCCTCGTTAATGCAAATAAATCTTGTGATAGGGCTTTCACCACTTGTTGCATTTGAACAAGAACTCTTAGGCATAACTGATGTCAAACTCTCCTCCTATTTCTCCATCCTTTTTTCTTTGGTCCGAAACCCATCTCCTTCTCTTTATCATCTTCCCTTGGTGGTTAGGTTATTCCTCAGCCAATAATCTACCCACGATGTCTTATCCAATTCCGGAGGGATGTGAGTGTAATTATATAGGATTATTTTAAATTGATATTAGGAAGGTTACACTCGGATAAAGATCAGATCTTAGATACCTGAGAGAGGTGTAGTAGGTAGACAGTTTCGAAAAAAGACCTATGATTTGGATGTTTATTTTATTTCACCGGTACATGGCGATTGCTAAGGTCATGGTAAAAATAAAGCTAAATTGTTTTAATGATTGTAATGGTGGAATTTTCTTTGTGGTAGTATATTTAAAGTGAATCACAGGAGAACGAGCATTATGAGTAAGTTTGTTTAACATAGGGTGTACTATAAGATAATGTTAAGGTAATTTTAAGTTACTTTTTGACTTTAAGGTGCTCAAAAATTTACATGGAGGAAGACGTTGCTGAGATGTTGTTATCTAGCTCTGTTGTTGAATATGTCTCTATAGCAGTGTATAAAGGTTTAGTGCAATGGCAACCGAGGATGTAAGGAGAATGTTGGAGGAGATGCAGGAGAAGCTGCAGGCTAATTTGAAGGAGCAACTGCAGAGCAGTTTGAATGTTGTCGAAGGTATGATAAGGGAGAATTTATCTGTGAATATGATAGATATGCAAGGTAAATTCCAGGAGGCGAAGCAGGACCTAGAACAACTGAAGCGTGAACGAAAGGAGGACCTTGACACAGTGATTGATAAAGTTGTAGTTTCTATTACAGATAAAGTTGCAGAAGGTGTCAAAGAGAGTTTAAAAAATGAAATTCAAGAAGTTCAGACTTCTTTAGAGGGTTTACAAACTAGTGCCTCTAACATGGTTGTAAATGTAACGCGTTTACAGGCCAGTTCAAAGCAGATACAGGATGATGTAAGTGGTGGACGAACAGAGGTCGGTACTGTCCAAAGTAAAGTCGATACAGTCAAAAGTAAAGTAGATACAGTCCAAGTAGATGTATCCACAGTTCAATCCAAAGTAGACATAGTACAGTCCGATATTGGTAATGTGAGGTTAGAGGTGTCCACAGTCCAATCTAAGGTAGATTCAGTCCAAGACGATGTCACTAATGTTCAGGTTGACATAAACAATATGCAGTCAGATGTCACTCATGCACAGTCTGACATACGGTATTTGTGGAAGTAGCAAAAGTCCAAATGGACATTAACAAAATTAGGCAAGAGGTGGAAGCTTCTAAAACATTGTGTACTCAGAATATAACAGCTTTAACGACACGTTTTGTAAACGATGCGTTAAAAACCACAGCTTCTCTGGCCGAATTAAAAGGTAATGTAGAAACTTAACGAACGCAGGTTATTGATCACAATAGAATTCTTAAAGCAGATATTGAGGAAGACATAGCTGAAATGTTAAAAGCTAATGTAGTTGTCTGGAAAGACGAGTGGAACAAATCCAGTGGGGAACATGTTAAGAAAATCCAAGATAACATAGAAAATAAGTTAGCCAGTACTCAAGTAGAAATTAATCGAGAGGTTATTGAAGTAAGAAAGGATTTAGGTAAAATGTTTGATACGCTTACTGAAAAGCAAGTAGAAGTTATAACTCAATCTAGTCAGGATGTGCAAGCTTTGAATGAATCGTTAGAGAGTATGACTAAAACGATAGAGGAACGGTTAAACAAGGTTGTCACCAACGTTAATGCCATGAGTGAGGAGAAAACTAATGAACTAGAAGAATACGTAACCAAGAAATTACAAAGTCTTAATCTAGGAGATGTTGCCAGTCTTGAGACTTATAAGGAAGATTTAAAGACCGAAGTAGGCCAACAGCCGAAGAAGATTATCACTGAGATAGAAGAAAAGGAAATGGAGAAGATAGATTTCGAAGATTCAAGGAATCATACTAGAAGAAGTAGCCTCGAAGTGGAAGAAAGGGAAACCAGGCCAGAAGAAAGATTATTCAGGTTTACGGAAGGTTTAGAGGAGAGGAGTAAAGAGCCCGAAAGTTACAATAGATATTTTCGACCAAACCTTCAGGATTCATATCCGAGAAACGTGACGGTCATAAGAAACTTTTATTGAATCGCATATTCCAAGAGAGAGAGAAATGAAGATTGTAGAGCGCTATCTTTCTGATGGGCCCCTTGAATGGTTTTGCGCCTTTAGATATACCTTCATGAACTTCGATGAATTCGCAGAAGCACTGATAAAGCGTTTCTGGAGCATTGAAGCTCAACATTCCCTACGCGCAGAAGTATACTCACGAAATTATTCAGGTAGATAGATAGATAGATAGATAGATTTTTATTAATTCCATTTGATCAAATATATGCATTCAATACATTTTTGATATAGGACACGTCAGAATTTACATGCATAAAATAAAAGAACTAACAGGTATATATTACTAAGATTATAACTATTTATAACTTATTATAATAGCAAATCTTAATAGATACAATCTTATTGCACAACTATTTACACCTCACTCTATTATCATAATATGAAAACTTAATTCTATAAATACAACAACATACAGATAGGTATTAAAATTAAATTAAAAAAGTAAAATATAGTTATAGATTCCATCACTCCTATACGCTAAAATATTCAACTACTGAGTAAAAACAATGGCACTGCAGATAAGCTTTCAACATTCTATCAAAGGTTTTTATTTTTGGGGCCAGTTTTATATACTGGGGTAGTTTATTGTATAATTTAACTCCAGTGTGAAAAGTTCCTTTTTGATATATGCTTGTGTGTGTGTGTGAAATATGAATGTTTTGATTTTGTCTTGTGTTATGCCTATGAACATCATTGTTTGTTTTAAGAAAAACATCTTTATTCATTAAATTCTTTTTAAGAAACATAATACTTTCAAAGATATATATGCAGGGCAGTGGGAGAATGTTTAAATCTTTAAACAGAGGTCTACATGATTCTCTAGAGTTTACATTTGCCATAATTCTAATCGCTCTCTTTTGTATCCTAAACGTGCTTAGTACATCTGGCGACATACCCCAAAATATGATCCCATATCTTAAGTATGAATGGAAATAAGCAAAATAAGTATTTCTTAATGTGTGCATGCTAGTGCAGGTTTTCAAAATACGTAACGCAAAGCACATCGAGTTCAGTTTAGTATTCAGATATTGTATATGTTTATTCCATTTCAAGTCTTGTTGTATCCATAGTCCTAAAAACTTTGTTTCTGATTTATTTTCTATTTGATGACCATTTAATGTTATATTGGGCATCGCAGGATTCCTATTCTGTATAGTGTGGAAATTTAGACATACTGACTTTTTATAGTTTATTATGAGGCGATTATCTTGTGACCATTTGGTTAACTCTCCTGTAACGGAGTCAGCAGACTGCTGTATGACCTGTTTAGTTTCACCTTTTATTACGAGTGTTGTATCGTCCGCAAACAAAATTTCCTTATGTGAATGAACGTTCTGTGTTATATCATTGATATATAGAAGAAAGAGTAGTGGGCCCAAAACCGATCCCTGGGGTACTCCAAATTCAATAATTCCCTCATTGGACAATGTTTCATTAAGTAATTTGGTTCCATCATCCTTGTGTCTCAAGCTTACTATTTGTTTACGCCCTGTTAAGTAAGACTCTATCCATTTATTAGCTAGACCTCTAACACCATATTGATTTAGTTTGGTAAGGAGGATTTTATGGTCAACTACATCAAATGCTTTCGATAAATCCAAGAATAGGCCAGTTACATGTTCCTTATTGTCAATTAATTTCAGTATACTATTACTACATTCGTAAATTGCTGTCTGTGTAGATTTTTCCGTTCTAAATCCATGTTGTGAGTTTGATAATATTTTATTTTTTTCTATGAAACTTATCAGTCTCTTATACATAATTTTTTCCACAATTTTTGCAATACCAGTTGGTAAGGTAATAGGACGATAGTTATCTAATTCATCTTTTGAACCGTTTTTGTGCACTGGAATTACTTTTGATAACTTCAAAATATCCGGGTAAGTTCCTGAGAGAATTGAACTGTTTATTAAGTGCGTAAGTGGATTTATTATATTTTCTGCACATTTCTTTAAAATTGCATCAGGGATGCCATCAATGCCAGCACAGAATTTATTTTTTAGCTCTTTTATAACTATTCTTACCTCTTCACTTGTGACATGATTTATAAATAAAGAATCACTGCATATATTTATTTTATTATTAGAATTTAGTGTATTTACCTGTGATTTATTTAATAATTTTTGCGGAATTTCCAGAAAATAGTCATTAAAAGTGTTTGCTATTTCCTCTGGATTATTAATCACTTTATTATTTCTGGTCAGTGTAATGTTCCTTTGTATTTTAGCAGATTTTCCAGTTTCTTTCTTTATTACGGACCACATAGCCCTGTTTTTATTAGATGATTGGGAAATAAAATTATCATTATGCATTTTCTTTGCTAGTCTTATTACCTTATTTAATATGCTATTGTATTTTTTGTAGTATAAATTGAATTCAGGTGTTGTGTGGTATTGTTTATATAATTTGTGTAGAAATTTCTTTCTTTGACATGAATTTATAATCCCTGTTGTTATCCAGGGTACTCTTCCCACACGATACGCAGACTTCGTCACAAGTCAGCTCGCCCGACTTAGATTTCTTCAACCCCCGTTATCTACAGCTCAGTTGATAGACGCGATAGCCAGGATGCTCCCCGTTGAAGTCAGATGTCTAATTATCTCGTCAAGGATCAACGATCTAGCGAGTATGGACGTACTGCTCCGAAAACTCGATTACACGAGCCCGATGCCGAACGTTGTTGCGAAGAACCAAAGGCAAGAGTACAAAGACATCAATACAGTATATCTTGACCAAACACAACAGACAGACAATCCGAAAGAACCAGAAGGGAAATATAGGTCCTGAAAGGAATACCTATTTCCGTGATCGCAGACCAGAACCCAGATACAGGAGATTCCGTGGAGGTCGTCCATATCAGCAACAGCAAGGACGTAGTAACGATAATAGTAAAGGCAACCGTAAAAGTGGTTATTATCACAATAATAACTACATATACAATAATAATGGTTATTATAATAGGAATAACAACAGAAATTACCAAAATTATAATCATAACAGAAACTCCCAAGATGAAATAATGACGAAGGAGAAGTATGATGAACGTCATAAGGAAGGAAAATAGTATCTCAAGGAGTTGAGAGACAATGAGAATGGTAATGGAAGGGAAAATAAAAACCTTGAGTATAGATCTCGGTCCATCTACTAGTCAGAAGGGAAACCATGAGAATGAGTGTCAAGGACAAAAAAAAAACAATATTGAAACGGAATTAGAGGAGACAGGATATACTGCTACACAAAACCAGATTATGATAAACGAAATCTATGAGGTAACAGACGAAGATCTGCTCTTCGAGAAGGAGATTGTTAGAGAAGAAAGACCATTCGAGTTACCGATTATATGTGTTAATGTTGGACAAATATGCAAGTCATTAATGGATACTGGTGCCATTATGTCTATCATGTCGGATGATTGTTATCAAATATATCTAAGGGCAATAAGATGACAGTTTTACCCGCATCTGCTGTTAAAGTGCGTGGTATTTTTCAAGACAAAGCGGTAAAATGCAAAATCTAAGTTTTATTAAACTTTGAGATAAATGGAAGCACATATGGACACATTTTCATTGTGGTGAGCAAAATTAATTTTGATATCGTGCTAGGCATTGACTTCATACTAAAGTTGGTGCAGTAATTGATATGAAAACCCGAGTCATAAAGTTTAGTTAAGGGTTAATAAACACAGAAGAGTTAGAAGAACAAGATTCGAATGACAGTCTAGATATAGATCCTAGGGAAGAAATTATAAACAACATTATTGAAGAGGTAGAAAATGGAAGGGAACTGCCTACTCTCCAAGCAGAAGGGTTTTACGAAATTCAGGATGAATTTTGAGGAATTGATCATGGAGTTTAAAGATATTTTTGATGACAAGCCTGGATTGATAAAGGACTACAAGTATAAGATTAGGCTTACAGATGAAACTCCTTATCAGAAGAGGATTTACCCAATACCAGAAAAGTACTATGAATAAGTACGAGGGATAATCAAGAAAATGGAAGCTGACGGAATGATAAAGAAGCAAACGTCGTCTTACATCAACCCTATAACAGTAGTCAAGAAAAATAATGGTCAATTACGCTTATGTCTCGACGACAGGACCATTAACTTAAATATTTTGCTCGAGGCAGACCAATCGCCTAAAATACGAGAATTGCTCAGAAAGTTCAAAGGAAAAGTCTGTTTTACCGTCCTAGACATGACTTCTTCATTTTATCAGATTGAGCTTGAAGAAGAAAGCAAACAGTACACAGGGTTTCTGTTTGACCAGACGTCTGGGTTTTCCAGAGAATTCCCTTTGGCATGGTCAACAGTGGTCCAGCACTGATTAGAGCCCTTGATAACAAACTCACCGATGACGTTAAAAAGAACGTGCTTTGTTATATAGATGATTTAATCATATCATCACCAAATGTCCAGGAACATCTTATACACTTGCGTAAACTTTTTGAAAACCTAAGAGACGCAAATATAAAGGTAAACTTAGATAAGTGCCGTTTCATGAAAGAGAAAATTAATTTTCTCCCAGCATGGAAATCATCCGAACTTGCAGAAAGTGGAAGCTATTATGAGGTTCCCAAAGCCCACCAAGGTCAAACAAGTGCGAGAATTTGTAGGTGCGTGCCAATTCATTAGAAGTTATTGTCCAAAATATTCAGAGATTATGCCACCTCTCTACGACTTATTAAAGAAAAATAACCGTTGGAAGTGGAGCAGTACCGCTGACGACGCGTTTGAGAAAGCTAAGGAAATGTTGAAAAACAACGTGAAATTAGAATATCCGGATTTTGAACGAATATTCTACATAGAATCCGATGCTTCACGTGTAGGTAGTGCAGTCTTATACCAAAAGGACGATGAAGCAAATAAGCACTACATTGCGTTCACCGGAAGAAAGCTTAAGAAACACGAAGAGAACTACTTCACGACAGAACTCGAGGCGTTAGCTTTCGTAACAGCTCTTCAAGTGTGGAAGAAGATATTAATCGGACACCAGATTATAATTATCACCGATCATAAGGCACTCCAATTTATGCTCCAAACCGATATGTCGAGTGATAGATTAACTCGATGGACCCTATTCACTCAACAGTTTAATGCTACAATAGTCCATCAGCCAGGTAAGGACAATTTGTTGGCTGACGGATTATCACGTAACCCAATTAGAAATTTGCAGATTAACCATGCACAATTGGAGGAAGAAGATCAAGAAACCGTTAGGAGATTAGCCTGAATCAGTGTGTCACAGAAGAGACACGCTCCAATTAGGAAAATGTACAGGTTCCTTAAGGGTTACATGGACATAGCAGACCTAGATTATGCTGCTACTCAAAGGCGATCACGACACTTTGTATTGAGCGGAGATCTCGTGTGTAAATACACAGACTCCGAACACACTAAGATTCGCATAGTCGTGCCCCGTAATCTTGTCACAAAGTTAGTGTGGTTGGCACACCACTCTATTGGACATGGAGGTTTAGATAAAACCCTCAGTACTCTTAAAGAGAGATCCACTATAGCGAAGATCATAAGATCTTGTGATAAATGCCAGAGAGGAAAATTCGCATCAGAATTGTTGAAAGGAAGACCCAGATCTATGATACCTTCTAAACCACGTGAGCTGATGGCCACGGACATTTTTGGTCCTTGTCCGAAGGGATATCAGGGTAATCAGTTCCTGTTAGTGACTGTTGATGTTTTCACTAAATTCCTTACCATGAATCCTATGTAAAAGGCCAATACCAGAAATGTTGTGAGCAGATTAGAGAATGCTGTGTTTCCGAAGGCTTGGAAACCAGAATATCTCTTATCGGACCATGGAGCGCAGTTCACTTCAGCCGAATTCGCAGCAGACATGGAAAGGTTTGGAATTAAGCACATCTTTTCAAGCGTGCGTTATCCAGAGTCAAGCAAACGCTATATGGCGGAATTTAGCAAATTCTGCAGAATTTTCTGCCCAGATGATCACCCCAGTTAGGTAAAATACGTGCCAATGATTTTTGAACTCCCCAGTTCAAGAAAGCACGGCAGAAGTTCCTACGATTCTTCACTTAGGAAGGAATCCAGAAAGGCTATGGGACAATGCATTTGATTTCATTCCCAGATCTCCTGATCTAGGAAGACAAGCGAGGATCGATAAGGCAAAAGATAGACTTCAGAAAGCAGCGGAGAATCGTTAGAAACGAGTTGCAGGAAAACGATTCGGTACGCCGTTAGAAATTGGAAATATGGTTTTATTGCACAGACCAGTGAAAGCGGACGTGAGCAAAAATATATGTACCCCAAGTTCGGAGTTATCGTTATTGGCCCGTTCCGTGTAACTAATGCTTATGGGAATAACTGTTATGAGTTGTTTGATGAAGAAAATAATGTTATTCTAGGAAAATTCAACGCTAAGAATTTAAAAAAGTATCATAAGAAAATAGGCTAAAATAATTCAATATTCGAGTTCAAGTGGCATATCAAAAGTCTTGAATTAGAATGATCAAAAACAATTTGCAACTGTTTTTAACTTGAGATGAAGGAGGAATGCCCCCGAAAATTGAATTATTCTGGGACAAAATGAGAGTATTTTCCGACCCCATGATAAAATTTAACCAGCAAATATAAATTCTGGAAGTGTGACACAGGAGGGTAGTGTTACAAGCTCGAGGCCGTGGGAGAGCCCGATCACGGGACATAATGCTCAATAGACGCTTCTAGAAGGCTGAAATTGGCATAGCAACAGTGAGTTTGGAAATTAACTTATTATAAAAATTGTTATAAATTATGCTATTGGATCCCAGCCCAGAGCCAATGAGAAGAGGTCTTATTGAAAGGAAAGGAAGATTGTAGTTTTACGTGACCGTGAATCTTGTGATTATGAGCCACGGGACCTCCTTTTTACGTGGAATCCGAACCACAGGACATGGCATTTCACTTCGAAAATCTCACATGCATTGACCGGGAATCGAACCCAGTCCACCTTGGTGAGAGGCCAACAGCTTGACCGCTGCGCCACCACGCCCCTCAGGTCTTATTGAAGACGGGATCAACTTCAACTACATAATTTGGTGAAATTATGCATTTTGGCCCTTAGAAGAAGATTTTCTTATTTGGTAATGAAGAGAATATTAAAAGAAATTATGTCTGATACTTTAAGAACCGCAGATCGGTTAATCTACGCAGTAATAAGCATTAGTAATCTACGCGCTAAAATCATGGTGGGAGATTGATATGGCCGCCAAAATTTCGACTTGGAGGGAGAGATCCAAGGATCAAGGTTCTTATTCCAGCAGGCTTTGAAGAGTGAGGAAGTGTTTGTATTGGGTTAACGGAGATCCCAAAGCTTTGTCCGAGTGCGACGACTGTCGACTCGTGGAGACGCTAGGTTAGCAGTGTAGAACGTTGGAGATTACCGCACTTCCATTTTAAGTGAAGTTGTGAGGAACATTGAAAATAGTATATCTCTTATATAATTGAGATTAGAGTTCAACTAAGTGAATATTGTGAAAGAACAGGTCGAATATTACATTCTGCTGAAAGTCGAGTGTTCTAAGATTTACCGTTTCGACAATATAAGCCTGTTAGGACAGATTTTCAAAAGTGTTGGAAATAAAGCTGAATATCATTTTAGTTGCAACGTGAAGTTGGCGAACGCAGTTCAAGTGAACAGTAGCGAAGAACTTTTTACATTGGCGCAGCAAATAAACATTATCATAATGACTATAATTATTCTTCAAGTGGTTTCATTCAACATAATTAACATTGTTGATAAGATGAACTAAATAGTTATGCACCAGAGACATATTCGATAACAGAAGTTAAGATACAACGATGGAACTTCGTTAGACGACGTATTCTTGAATACAGACGTAGTGTACGTTCCATCTTGTCCATTTTCGTCAGTCTACGAACACTAATGTAACTTCAATCAGCAATAGAAATATTTCATTCACCATCTATATGAATATTTCTGTAAATTATTTTCCAATGATGAGGCTGATATATATTTGCGACGGAGAATGAAGATTCTGCAGAAGAGATTTGTCAAGATGCTAGGGTAGCCCAGCAACAACAGAAGAATTTGCCAGAAGGATGTCGTTCGAGCCCAGGCGAATGTTGGTGAATTCCGGAGAGGGAACGTTTTCCTATCTCTGAGGTCGCAGATCTGAGGTTCGAATGCAGATCCATCTCAGTATCTTGAACTGAGGAAACATCTAAAGTATTGTGTGAATACTCACATAGATCTTCAAGTTTTCGTCCAAATAAGGTAGCAGTGTCTCTTATTCTTAGTATAGAGCTTGATTAGTGACATTCTGAGCCGACGTTCTTACTCCATATTTTCACATTTCATGTATTTCAGTGCTTTCTTGTATTTTACACTTCAGATGTGTGCCAAGATTTTTATGCTTCAAGATTATTTAGGAGATGATTGTCTTTTCATCTATTTTCAATTTTATTCTACGGATCAGTTGTTGAACTGACAATAAAATTTTTGTTTGATGAATCAGATTGCTTCATAGAAGACGAGTCGTTTCGACTATCGAATTTTAATAATTTGATTTAAACCAAGTATTCTGACATTGTGTTATAGTATCAAATTAAATTCTTTTAAATTTAATTTGAGCATTTTATTGTAACAACATGAAACTTCAAGAACAGAAGAAACATCGAATGCTATTGTCATATCATTATTGTACATAAACTTTCGACGATCTAGGAAATACTAGTCGTTTGATAAGACCGAAGACTTAATCCCTATAGACATTCTTTGTGTAGAGTGGAAAAACATTACGACGTTGACAACCTTTTTTATTATTTGTAAAGCTGAGAGCTTTGTTCATTTAATATGTTAGAGGAAATATCTTTTGATAGAAGATTATTCAAATCTTTGGCTAGGAATTCAAAGCTAGTTTATCCCGGTCAAGACTGAATTCTATTTGACACTATAAATAAAATGTGTGTTATTTTACACTATTTGTGTAATATCACGTCATTATGTAGACCTGATATTACAAAGATATACAATTTAAAGCTTGATAAGTGAGGTGAGACAGGAGTATTATTTTTATTACATGTATTTGCGACAGACGAGTTAACAGTTAATTATCTTTTTGTGTAGTAAAGTTTAGGAGGTCAATCACGACAGTCTAATATCGTTCATTACGATTGGAAGTTTCGTTTGAAGAACTTAAGGATGTATAATTGTAGATCAGTAGTCATGTGAAACGATAATGAGGGTCATGCCGTTATTTGAGAAAAGTTCCTACAGAAGAAATGTTAATAACAATTAATCCGTTTTGGTTATTGTTTAACATAGTGGATGATAATTGTTTATGCCATTTATACTGTTATATGAGGATTTGTAGAGCTATGGAGTGCTCGTGCGAAGGAAGTTCCGCATTTTAAGGGAAGTCAATGAAATTATTGTTCTTTGATAAGAAAGGCATGGATCATGATAAGAGTCGTTGTATACAAGTAGTCCAGTTCATGTGAAGTAACGTTTTAGCTGTGTTGACAGAAGGGTTTTAGCGGAATGCAATTAGAGAACGATTGTCTACTCATGTCAATGATACAATTATTAAATTTTATTAAACCCGAAGTTATGTAATTACGTACAGTTAACCTTTGTCAGTCGACTGTATTAGACCGACAATGTAAGGAAACCTATGTAAGACGATGTGTGAGCAGTATATGAAAACTACAGAGTGTTAGAAAATGTTTATGTGGAAAAACAGTGTAAATAGTTAATTGAGAGTTATATAGTAACTGAGAATCCAGAATCTCGAATGAAACGTGTTAGCAACGATAATATTGCCTATTATTATGAACAAATTACTTGTAAATATTTTTCGGAAATGATTTAATTATTTAAATAATTTTTAGTAGGATTTATTAATCGAATGTTTTGGAATAGCGAGTGTTTTGTGAGCGGATGTTTTTGTATGTATGATTGCCCACTGTTAAGAGTGAATGTTTAACCGAATTGGTCTAGAACAATTCCGGGGTGCGAATGGAAGATTGTATGAAGATTTCAGAATGATTGTTAAAGGAGTGTAGAAGATATGAGCATTTTTGTGAGATTTGAATGTTAATTTTATACGTGTATTTTAAACGCACATGAGGCAGTCTCAATACAAGCCAGACAGAATGATTCCCCGTTAGGAGTGGAGAGCTTGGTGTGATATAATGTGAACAGGTGGCGACTCACAGCCTTCTATAAAATGTAAATAATTCTGAGCGCAACGCTGTGCTGGCGTTCATTGCTGAAGCAAGCCAATGCACGTGCGGTTTCCAAACGCGTGCCAATGAAGTTAACCAGTTGTCAGGAATGCCATGAATGTAAGAGCCTCTATTAAACGTTTTTCTTTACGTAGAGTAGGCCTAGTTTTGCCAAGGCCCTTATGCTGATATTTTTACACAGTAATGTAGTAAGATGTGTTGTAGAAGAGAAGTGTGCATGATTGTATGTTTTTTTTGTTAGATTAGTTTATTGTTATTTTGTTTATATTAGATTAGTTTACCTTTGTTAATAAATTTATTCAGTTCGTTATGTCGTTGTTGACGTGTGATTCATTTTAAATATAAGGATTAGAGTATTGTGGATGTATTGTAGCCGAAGCTAAGTTCCCAGTCCCCGAGACACGTAAGTAAAGGTAAGTGTGCCCCGTGTAGTTTGTTGTTTATCCACAATATTCTCGTAACTGCTGTATGTAAATCCCTAAATACCATGTTGGAGCGATTTATGATGTAGTAATTTGTCGGTGCTGTTAGAAATAGGCGATCCAATTGGGGTAATGGATATTCCAACAGGCTACTTTCCGGATTTATGGGTACAGTACCATTAAAGAAAAAATATTGCGTAGGTCCATTATCCAAACTTTGACTTCGGTCGCATGATTACGACACAAGAAATAAAAACTTAATTTTAAAATTCGCACAGCCGCCATCTTGAGGTTATGTAAACAATTGAACTAAATTAGATACCAGTGCATTACAATGTGTATAAACATTTCGTGTACCAAGTTTCATTGCGTTTGGATCATTAAATGGCGAGAAAGGTCTATTTAAAATTTTCAAATTCGCTTGGCCGCCATATTCGTTTCGTAGTGAACCAGTTTTTGCAAGTCTCATAGGTGAACCTCCTGTAGTGCCCTTTATCTCAGTACCAAATTTCAGGGTGATACCGCTAATAGTTTCAGAGATATAGAATGCCGGTGAAATATTTCGCACAGCGCCATCTTGAGGTTATGTTAACAATTGAACGAAGTTAGATGTCGGTGCATTACAATGTGTATACACATATACTGTACCGAGTTTTATTGCGTTTGGTTGGTTAAATCGCGAGAAACATCTATTTAAAAGTCGCAACTTCGCATGGCCACCATGTTGGTTTTGTAGTTACCAGGTATTCAAAAGTCACATAGGTGAACTTCTAGTAGTTCCCTTTATCATCGTAAAATATTCCAGGGTGATATCGGTAATAGTTTCGGAGATATTGAATACTGGTGAAATATTTCGCACAGACGCCATGTTGGATTGGTGAGATTTAACAAAATTTGAAGAGCACGGTCGGGGTGGTCCGGAATAGTGCTATGAACTTACCGAGTTTCAATGAAATCGCTCCAGCCGTTTAGAAATTATTAGGGGGGACACACACACACGGACAATAGGTGATCTCATAAGCCTATTTTTTTCAAAATTGAAAATAGGCTAATAATGAAGTGATACTTAAATAATCTGCCATAATTTTACACCATACAAGATTTGAAATATTAAGAGAAAGCTAAATTTGTAGAATAAATTATTGCTCATGTTCTATACAAAGATTAGCAACTAATGAAATGTAGAAATTTTCAAAAAAGTTGAACTTAATTTATAAATGTGTTTATTAATGGGGTGTTAATGTATGCTGCAAAAAATACTATTACAAGCCAATAGTCAGCCTTCATCTATGATAGGCATTATGAAGATCAAATTAACTTGTACGGTACGCTATGACTCTTCCGATATTTATTGGTGAGGTTAAGCCTTGTGTGACTTAATATTTTAAGTCTGGAACTGTATAGTTAATAGCTGTGGACGAGGTGGTGACTGTTCTGGTAAGGAGCAGAACATTGAGGTCATATGTCTGTTTGCTGCTGTGAACATCATTTATCTGGGTTATCATGAGATTATTTGAGTCACATATTTTTAGCTTCCTATCAAACCATTTACAGTGCAGAATGCTGCTGTCTCAAATACTGAACAAGTTTCCAGTTTTACATTCCTCACAAGCAGTGAAAGTTGAAACCTTCATCCAGAATGGTTTGATTTGGCTTCTGAAAATCCAGCTACTGTTTCAGGTGAAATTGATAGCTTGAATAAAGGAAATCTTTTTCATGGCTTCAGTATTACCATATTAGTGTTTTATTTGTAGACTCGGCTTCACCCGGGAACAGTTATGAATGCATTACGTGATAAGCGCTTTTTTCCAATGTCAATGAACAATGACCAATATCCGTTTTACGACTCGGCATGATGGGTTAAAATCACTGACTGGACTATTAATTATATTATCCTGGAGATACATGACGTGCAACACATTCTTGTCATTGGGAGAATTAGTCATTCTTTACGGTCCGTATTGCTAATTATAACTTATTTATTATGCTTTATCCAAATCCGCCAATCAATACAATAAAATGAGCCGATAAGCACTAGGAACGATGCATGTTTCGAACCTTATCAATGCGGTTCTTCATCAGTCGTCTTGTATTAGCCCAGCATAAACAAAGACTAGAGTAATGACATAATATCATGCAAGTACACATAAAAAAAACTCAATACATACCCATTAGAAGACAATTAAAAACATTTCTAACAGACACTCTTATTTAAAATGCAGTAATGCAGAATTTCTAGATCTTCATTGATATTCGAAAAGTTGTGGTCGAAGTCCTTCATACGATTACCGATGGCAGAAGGGCAAGGGTATCATGCTTAATATATTGGAGCAAATTGAAATCGACCAGGCCCTGTGGAATAATCCCTCCTGCAATTTAAATGAAATTAATTTTGAAACTAATATTTTATACGAAACATTTACGAATTACGTCACTAGCATCAAACGGAAAAAACCTCCATAGAGAACGTGTCTGAACACATTCCTCTTAATTCGTCCCCACCCCCTCCCTCTCTTCACCATCTAACACCCGCTCCCTTTATTCCCATACAGTTTTACTCCCCCTCAACGCTGTCACGCTACTCCCTCCTGTTATTAGGCCGCCCCTCCTGGTGATACTCGACTTTGCCTCACTTTGGAGCACGCAGTTTCTGCAGCTGGCTTGACCTGGCGTGACCTTGCACGTATAGGTCCGTCCAATAAGGTAAACTTCAAGTCTATACGCCCTTACTCTTGGCTATCAGTTGCTCTCTTTTTTGTGTTTTTGTTTCATCTTTTTTCATTTTAGTGTTTCTTTTCATTTTTTCCTTTCATGTTCTTAATTACTCAATTTTGCTTAACAGAGGCCCTATTACGTTGTTCGGTGGACCATAGAGCTCGTACAAGCTGCTCAGTTGGGACAATTTTCCATCTTTCGTCCGCATTTGACAACGTTTTTATCAGCTAATAGAATCTCACTACGCTCTTCGTCAGAAGAATTTATAGACAAGACAGAAGCCAACATAAATGTCAATACTGACTTTATAAGAACTAGCAGTTTTATAATATATTTTTAAAGCGTTATAATTGTTTTTTTTAGCGTTATAATTGTTTAGACATGAAGCACTTCACTGCGCATTACAGCATGAAAAACAGCACTTCAGTATGGGAACTTGACAAGCCATTGATTGACAGTGATTTTAAATAAGAGTGTCTGTTAAAAATGTTTTTAATTGTCTTCTAATGTATGTATTGTTTTTTTTTTTTATGTGTACTTGCATGACATTATGTCATTACTCTAGTCTTTGTTTATGCTGGGCTAATACAAGACGACTGATGAAGAACCGCATTGATAAGGTTCAAAACATGTATCGTTCCTAGTGCTTATCGGTACATTTTATTGTATTGATTGGCGGATTTGGATAAAGCATAATAAATTAGGTACATTCTTGTCAGACGTAATTTAAGAATGGCGAGGTGCATGAAACACAAATTCCCCTTCCGTCCAATATTAACTTGACTTTGAATTTTTGCGGAACGAAAAGTTCACAGGTGAAATGAAGAAAAGCCGAGTTGCACTTCCAAGGAAACTCCAAACACAACCACTCTTCTCTAAAGTTTTTAACTAAACAAGACTCGACAGTTTGCTGCTGGATGTATCTGAGGCAATAAGTTCGTCCGCTAGCTAAGCTGTAACTGGGGTGATAGACTCGCCCCTAGCTAGCTCATAAACTGTCGCCTCAGTAACTGAATGGAGTTTGTTGGAAGAAATGAAAACGTAAAAACACTTATAGTAGGCGATGTATTGAAGATAGAGATATGCTCTCGCGGGCTTTTTTGTTGAACTTTTCATGCTGAACAATTCTTACACTCATAATATATAGATATATTTAACGGTTTGACCAGCGTAGGCTTAAAAAGCGCACGAACGCCAGTTTTTTTTCAACCTTTTCATTGAAATCGTTGGTGCTTGACTTCCTTGGGTCATATATAAATCATTCCTCGAGATAACTTTTACAGAATGGTGAAAACCGCGTCAAAATCCATTCAGTGGTTCTCGAGATTACCCGTGACATCCAAGAATCGGGGACTTGGTTTTATACTAAGTAGAGATTAGACGCCAATCAGTATAATTTAATATAATCCCCCTTCCGTCCAAGCTTAAATTGACTGTGAATTTTGCGGAACGAAAAGTTCACAGGCGAAATGAGAGTTGCACTTCCAGGTAATGGTGAGGTGAATGAAACTCAAATCCCCCTTCCGTCCAATCTTAACTTGACTGTGTTTCACAGGCAAAATGAAGAAATCCCAAGTTGTACTTCCAGGGAAACTCCAAACACAACCACCCTTCTCAGAAGTCTTAACTCAACACGACTCAGCGGTTTGTTGCTGGCTGTATCTGGGGCGATAGGTTCGCCCGCTAGCTAGGCTGTAACAGGGATGATAGACTCGCCCTGAGCTAGCTCGTAAACTGTCGCCTCAGTAGTTGAATGGACATAGTTGGAAGAAATTAAAACGTAAAAACACTTATAGTGGGCGATGTATTGAAGTTAGACATATGCTCTCATGGACTTTTTTTTGTAAAACTTTTCATGCTGAATAATTCTTATACTCATATCATTTAGATATTTTTAACGGTTTGCCCAGCGCAAGGTTAAAAAGCGCTCGGACGCCATTTTTGTTTTACTTTTCCACTGAAATCGTTACTGCTCGGCTTCCTTTGATCATATTTAAATTATTTTCTACAGAAATCATCCTTACGATATCTTTTACAGAATGGTGAAACCCACATCAAAATCCATCCAGTTGTTCTCGAGTTTACCCGTAACATCCAAGAATAGGGGACTTTGTTTTATATTAAGTAGAGATTTAAAAAGGTAGTTGTTTTCATTTTGAATACCAATATATCCTATTTGTAAAAATTACAGTCATATAGCTTACATACTCAGTGGTTGTATGGCATATTCTGTGAAAATGAACCTAATTATGACAAACCACACCATGTACTGTAAGATTGTTTAGGTTAAATTTTCATAATTGTCTACTGTACGTTTGGGTAAGTTAAGTTGAATTCTAAATTGAAGTTTGCATCATGTTGCATGTAAACAAACAGCAATTGTATGTGTTTATGAAAATAAAATGTTTATACAGAAGTGGAAGTTCATTTCAGCCAGCAAAATATGATACTGTATATTGTTAGCCCAGAAAAATACATGGTGAGATTAATGATATAATGGCGGCTTCAGTGGCGTGGTTGGTAGCATGCTGAGCTTCTATCCCCAAGGTCGTGGGCTCAAACCCGGCCGAAGTCGTTGGAATTTTAAGAGCATTCAAAATCCCTCAGTATGCCTTCCTTCGGAGGGGAAGTAAAGCCGGCACGGAGGTCCCATATCATAGATTTATGGCTCGACAAAGAACCTTCCACTAATTACACTTGTGTGAAGCTAAATTATAGATTATATTTGACTAATGCTCTTAGGTACTGTACCCGTTCGTCCTGGGGATGCGATGACCCATCTGCTATAACATCGCATTCCTGGAGTTCCGGGACAGAGCGGAGTTAAATGAACCTCTAGTCAAATAAGGAATGTGTCGGAAATTCAGCTGAGTTATCGAAAAAGCAGTGGGTATCACGAGACAAAGTATCTCTAGGGTCGTTACGGGCTTAAGTTAATAAAAATAATGCAAATATAAATGGGCGCCATCAACTGAATTCCTAGCAAACCACTTCCTTTCCGGATAAGCCTTACTCAAGACAAGGAAAGAAAAAGGAACATCACACCATCATCAGATCACAACTAAGATAAAAACAAATTTATTTTACTTTGATAGTCAGACAGACATTTTAAATACAACTCCTACCTCAGAGTATGGTCGAATGCCAAAGTTAAATTGTCATTGTCCAAAAATCGAACCATCTCTTTTCTAATTCAAAATTAGTTTTATCCACATAACAAGAAAAATGTATAAAGTTCTCTTGGGTTCTCAGGATCACTGTAGCACTATGTCTTTCGTCACTGACATTTGTGAAACCTGAGACCTAATTTCTCTTTAATTTAACATCAATGTGGATTTAATTAAGTTATTAATCTGTCTAAACATACACATATAATAATCACTCATATTAAATATCACATAAATTATGGTTTGCATGGTATAATTTGAATATAGAACATGTTAATCAAATGTTCCTAAACATTGAATAATTAATTTACACTATTTACATCGTCATTCAATCACTTATCTGTGAATTACAGAAAATTCATAGCTTATTGAAAATCATTATCGTCATCATCAAAATTAAACATTTCTCACATTAATTCTCACTTCAAAATTCCAAATATTCCTGTCAGAATCGTTAATTCATCACCATTACATCATTTAAATTCTCAATTCAAGTTGCAATTCCTTCACATTATCTCTCAATTAAATTTATTTAATTTCATATAAATTCATTAATCATCAGCTTCTTTAATTAATTATCATCTTCTAATTCAGTTATTCATCATCATTACAATCGTCTATTAATTTACTTCAATCAGTTTATTTATCCAATCTTTAATTCATCCATCTATTTAATTCATCGATTTATTTCAAAATTTAATTTATCAACTTATTTAAATTTCAATCATCTGGTTATTTAGATTTTTATTATTTCATCTAGTCATTCTGATTTTTATTTCATTAGGTCAGATCGTTAATATGCTTAAATCTCAGATTATTATTTCGTTAATTATTATTTTCAGAAAATCTTGTATTATCAACTTCATTTATTTGTTTAATTTCCTAACAAATTGTTTAATATGGTTTACAGAACGTTGTCTTACAGTTTTATTACTTCCAAGTTATATCTCGTATTTAATTTATCATGCCAAAAAATATTATTGTCTCCACGACATCACGTTGGATCTAACTATCCACAACGACATTATATTTCTTCAATATTTCAAATACCACATTTGAATATAAGAATTACTCCAAAAAACTCCATAAATATTCAGCACATACAGCATGAATCTCAACAAATACGCTAGACTGGGTACGACGACCTCATGTCTGCTTCAAAATACTTTATCAACGTTGCAACTATCACATGGCAACTTCCACAAAATGCCTATCACAAACTCCACTTAACCACGTTGCATGATCTACAAAAATATATAACTGGCTTCAAATTATCAACGCACACAATCTCCAATGACTAATTACTCTGATCACATCTAGACAACTCCTTAAACAATTGGAAAAATATTACTTCAGTAATTTAAGATTTGCTTTCAAATAGCATAAATTCTTTTACAAGTTCTTATAATTCACCTCGCAGAAAAACACCAATGTGCTATAATCTCTCATATCAAAATCTGCAATACTGATCTGCCTTAAAATAATTATGACCATTAATGATTAATCTTATAAGATTTAATTACTTTAAATCCTTCTCAAAGGTATCAAACACAATTATAAAAATCATCAAAAGCATCAGCTGTAACAGCTGTTAAATTGAAATTACTCTCAAAAGAGTATAGCAACAAAATATTGGATTGGCAAACAAGAATTACTAAATGCAATCCTGTTGACATTTATCGTTACTTTATTTAACAAAATTTCGACTGATATGTGACTAGTAGTTCCTTGTTTAATTCACTTACATCTCGTGTACATTCGGATGATAAAAATGAGTCCCTCAATGGCGAGTAAGATGTGTAACCACCGTACAATCGTATAAATACGAAAGACCTCGCCCCGTCGGCTTGGATGATAGTTCCCTGAACGATGGGTAAGATGAGTAGCCACCATACAATCGTATAAATACGAAAGATCCCATCTCGTAGACTGTATGAGTGAATGTACCAGATAGGAATCAACAAGTTTCTAGTTGTCATATAAAAGCGATGTTCATTCACTAAAGTGAATAACTTCTTAATATCTCCAAACAATCCAATGGAAAAAAATCCCTACTGATGAATAATACACACTCGCTAGTATGCAATGAACTGACGAAGTAATTTCTGATAATTAATTGCAGATCACGAGTTCGAAATACTCGTTACACAAAAAAAAAACTATTCATGAAAAATATCCTAGCTGGAAAAATGTCTAAAAGACCAAACATCTGCTTAATAAAGCCAAACAACGGTGAGAATTTCGTATAATGATGCCTGCCATATCATATGGTCACTCCATATTCTAGCAAATTCGAAGTATATAAATTCAAACCATGTCTCAATAATCAAATCACTCCTATTAGAAAAATATACATGTGTGCCCAGTATTCATGAAAATAATCGTATCAGGTAGTTAGAACTCTTACAATACCTTTCATTATCAGTTGTAATATAATTTCCAAGATCGTCGATTTTCCCTACATAAAGAATTTCTCGTAAGATCGGCGTGAATATCATTTCATCCATGAAATGACGATTTCCTTCGAAATCCCAAGCGAATCAGCTGGTGGACTCCTCTCGTCAGGAATCGAATCCATCGCTCTGCGGTGCCATCTTGTCTCTATTCACGTTTACTCGGTCATGTTGAACCTTGAATTACCCATAGCGGATATTGTCCAACTCCTTCTCGAAAAGTTCATGGAAACAGCGGACCCCCTACTCCTCTTCTAATATACGCCACTGTTCCGTTAAATGTTCAGTTTGAGAATTGTAAGACCAATCTCAACTTACTGCAAAGTCCCACTTGAGTAAAATAAAATTTTACTAGATAGTGTTCAAGATTACGATACACCCTGTATCTGTTCGTAATATGTAACTCATGAAAACTGTATAAGATATAAATCTTATAAATGCACGATATAATGTTCATCAGAGCCTATGCTAAACATTCAGTTTACTTGGAATAGTAAAAGTCGCTTTGAATGTGTTATATAACAGCATGGTCATAAGGTTATTCGTAAAAGCCTGTGTTCGATCAGCGTCGAAATGAAGCTTGAAATAAAGTCTTCAAATACGAGCAGTGTGGTTTTGAAATACCCCGGCTGTCTACAATTGTCTCCTCGGCCAGCCCGCCTGGATCAACGACCCGCTCGGCCTTGGCTGCTCGGCGATGCGAGAACTGTCGCCTACACTCCTGCCGTGACAGTTTCCGTATGCTGCGTGACCTTCAATGCGCCCCGCTTGTGCTACAGAGCTGCTCTGAACTGCCCATCTCCTTGGGCTCAACTGATCTTGCTAGCGCTGTGTTCTGGCTTATATGCTCCGCGCGGCACGTGGCTCATTCTCCCACCACTGCGCTCTTACGTCATGAACATAGTCTCGAACCCGAATCCTCTCGGCTGTTCTGTTATAAAATAACTTATTTCCATAAAATTATTTCCACATATAATGCATGTTATATATCCTCTTCTAAGATGATTAATTATTATAATTCCATAAATATTTCAATAAAGCTTCACATCTCTATCCATAATTCTATCTTCTTACAGATTTCAATGCCTCCTTGATTCTTGACCTCCTACGTCATCTTGGCATTCTTCTTGACGCGATCGGCGCGCTATCTTTTCCGATTGCTTTCCAAAACCTCAACTACAGCTTAATGTCAGCTGGCGTAGCCGATAGCCTAAACTAGGTATCGGGTACAGTACCAACGTTCGTCGCCAGGAGCCGACTATGGTGGCATCTAGTAACAAAGTTCAGAACTAGTTGGTCGTTGATGGTGGCGTTTGGTAGCAAAAGTAGGAACTACTTGAAAATCGAATGTCTGCTGTCCATAGAATTATAAACAGACTAGCTGTACCCGGCATGCGTTGCAATGCCAATCAAAAAAAGTGTTGGTATTGTATCTTTGTATGTTGAAATGCTTTTGGATTCCCAATATTGTTTTTCCCTTTCCGTTAACCACCTCTAAACTATTGTAAAATTGATTTACTATCTGAAAAAATCATGGGAGCGTGCTCAACAACTCACCAAATTTTCATCGCAATGAAATGAATGGTACCGGTATATGAACGCATACGGGACTTTGTAGAAACGATTCGAGTGCCTTCACACATTTGTTGAACATACTCGTACGCTACCTATTGTAAAATGGATTTACTGACTGAAAACCTTCCCTGGCGTGTACACTACAACTCATGAAAGTTTCACCGTAATCAGTTGAATGGCATACGAACGCATAAGGGTTTTTGCTTAAACGATTCCCGCGACGACACTCATTTGTTGAATCTACTTGTGCGCCACCCATTGAGAAACGGATTTACTAATTCATACACCTTCGCAGGACTGTGCTCAAGTCCTCAAAGTTTTATGATAATCGGATGAATGTTATATGAACGCATACGGGACTTGGTTGAAACGATTCACGCGCAGTCGCCCATTAATTGAATCTAATCGTGCACTACCAATTGTAAAATGGATTTACTAAATCAGAAATCTTTGCGGGAGTGGAAACAACATTTCTCCAAATTTCATTGCAATCCCATGAATGGTATATGAACGCATACAGATTTTTTTTTAAACGATACGCACACCGTTACTCACTTGTTGAATCTACTTGTGCGATACCTATTGTAAAATGGATGTACTAAGCCAGAAACCTTCCCTGAAGTGTACACAACATCTCACCCAAGTTTCATCGCTATCCGACGAATATTATATGAACGCAAACGGGACTTTGTTGAAACGCTCACGCATCGTCGCTCATTTGTTGAATCTACTCGTGCGCTACCTATCATGACATGGATTTACTAAGACAGAAACCTTGCCTGTAGTGTATACAACCTCTCACCCAAGTTTCATCGCTATCGGACGAATGGTATGTGAACGCATACATGACTTTGTTGAAACGATTCGCCCGTCGTCGCTCATTTGTTGAATCTACTCGTGCGCTACCTATCGTTAAGTGGATTTACTAAGCCAGACACCTTCCTTGAAGTGTACACAACATCTCACCCAAGTTTCATCACTATCAGACGAATAGTATATGAACGCATACGGGACTTTGTTAAAACACTTCACTCGTCGACGCTCATTTGTTGAATCTACTCGTGCGCTACCTATTATAATATGGATTTACTAAGAGAGAAACCTTGCCCGTAGTGTACACAGCCACTCACCCAAGTTTCATCGCTATCGGACGAATGGTATGTGAACGCATACAGGACTTTTTTGAAGAGCTTCGCCCGTCGTCGCTGATTTGTTGAATCTACTCGTGAGCTACCTATTATAACATGGATTTACTAAGCCAGACACCTTGCCTGTAGTATACACAACCTCTCACCCAAGTTTCATCGCTATCGGACGAATGGTATGTGAACGCATACAGGATTTTGTTGAAACGCTTCGCCCGTCGACGCACATTCGTTGGATCTATTCGTGCGCTACCTATTGTTAAGTGGATTTACTAAGCCAGAAACCTTCCATGAAGTGTACACAACATCTCACCCAAGTTTCATCACTATCAGACGAATAGTATATGAACGCATACGGGACTTAGTTGAAACGCTTTGCTCGTCGTCGCTCATTTGTTGAATTTACTCGTGCACTACCTATTATAACATGGATTTACTAAGCCAGAAACCTTGCCGGTAGTGTACCCAACCACTCACCCAAGTTTCATCGCTATCGGACGAATGGTATGTGAACGCAAACAGGACTTTCTTGAAACGCTTCGGCCATCGTCGCTCATTTGTTGAATCTACTCGTGCGCTACCTATTGTAAAAAGGATTTACTAAGTCAGAAACCTTTTCTGGAGTGTGCACAACAATACAACCATAGTTTCATAGCAATCGGATGAATGGTATATGAACGCATACGGGACTTTGTTTAAGCGATTCGCGTGCCGTCACTCATTTGTTGAATATACTCGTGCGCTACAACTTTCATATTTATTCACCTTTTAACCCTAGAACTGCTGCAGGTTTATCTGTCAAATGCTGCAGTAAATTCCCATAAAGTACACACTAATGGAATTTGGTATCTGTAAGCATACTGTGTTCATAAATATGACTTATCATACAGCAATAGAAAGCTGAAAGACTGTTCTATATTATATTTATATAGTTGAATCATTCAGACTCGTCAGTTTGAATTAATCATAAAAAGTATTTTATAAAAAATAAAAAAATAAAAAATTATTTACTTTTCTGCTCTAGAAACCCATATTGACGAGTTAAATGTTCGTCAGAGACATCATAAATGAAACGTTCATAGTTTTATGTTACTAATTCAAGAACCAGTTTCAAATAATTCCTGTTATTTACTAAAAAGAAAATTATTTTTACAAAAATATGACATTTCTCTATTTTGAAGTACATAATCAGCGCGCGATTACGGGGAGGCCAGTTCACAGGACCAGGATGATGAACGATAAACGGTACATTTTTACATGGAAAGTCACTTTCTTCGGGTTGAATGTCAGTCTAGTTCACACGTACCCCTTCACGGCTAACATTAGGCATGTGTACAGGGTCTGTCGGAACATGATAAACATCGCTTGCATTGATGGGGATTTTCATAACTTTCGTGACATCCTGTTCGCCGGTATCACTGCCACTACTTTCACCATCTTCATTTTCATACGAATCCACACAATAATCACTGTCATCGTCCATACTATCACACGAATCGTCAAAAATCAAGTGCTCAATTTCTGAATCGTCTACATAGTTGGCGGCCATTTTGCTCAATGCAACTTCAATATCAACATGGAAATACTTCCACTTCTGCAGCTTGCATACTGTCATTTGTTTGCCAAAGACTTACACTGCGAAAGATAAAAGCATCGGGAACCAGCATGATTTGAAATTAGTGCCATCTGAAGGCTAACAGTAGTACTATATTTGAATTCCAAGACCGTCTTTCAGAGAGACGGTCGCACTTGATTAAACAACACACCGTCTTCCTGGAAGACGGTCCGCAGTTCTAGGGTTAAACCTTCTCTGGACTTCCACAAATAATTCAAGACCAAAATTAGCCAAATCGGTCCTGCCGTTATCGAGTTTTAGCGAGACTAACGAACAGCAATTCATTTTTATATACACACATCAAAAAAAGTTTTGCATCACCTCGGTTCCAAGAGTTCCGGAACCGTTAAATACAAAGGGAATAGAGATCAACACAAACAACATTTCAGCTCGTTTTATTGCTCATGAGACCCACACATTGCATGTTGTACCATCATACAGCTAGACTTTCAGCATTTGTGGTCCAGATTGCAGTACACACCACTACCTCTAATACCCAGTAGCACGTCCTCTTGCATTGATGCATGCCTGTATTCGCCGTGGCATACTATCCACAAGTTCATCAAGACACTGTTGGTCCAAATTGTCCCACTCCTCAACGACAATTCGGCGTAAATCTCTCAGAGTGGTTGGTGGGTCAAGACGTCCATAAACAGCCCTTTTCAACATATCCCAGGCATGTTCGATAGGGTTCATGTCTGGCGAACATGCTGGCCACTGTAGTCGAGCGATGTCGTTATCTTGAAGGAACGCATTCACAAGATGTGCACGATGAGGTCGAGAATTGTCGTCCATGAAGACAAATGCCTCTCCAATATTCTGCCGATATGGTTGCACTATGGGTCGGAGGATGTCATTCAGGTATCGTAAAGCCGTTTCGGAGCCTTCCATGACCACCAGTGGCGTACGTCGGCCCCACATAATGCCACCCCAAAACATCAGGGAACCACCACCTTGCTGCACTCGCTGGACAGTGTGTCTAAGACGTTCAGCCTGACCAGGGTGCCTCCAAACACGTCTCCGACGATTGTCTGGTTGAAGGCATATGCGACACTCATCGGTGAAGAGAACGTGATGCCAATTCCGTGGGGTCCATTCAGCATGTTGTTGGGCCCATCTGTACCGCGCTGCATGGTGTCGGGGTTGCAAAGCTGGACCTCGCCATGGACGTCGGGAGTGAAGTTGCGCATCATGCAGCCTATTGCGCACAGTTTGAGTTGAAACACGACGTCCTGTGGCTGAACGAAACGCATTATTCAACATGGTGGCATTGCTGTCAGGGTTCCTCCGAGCGGCAATCCGTAAGTAGCGGTCATCCACTACAGTAGTAGCCCTTGGGCGGCCTGAGCGAGGCCTGTCATCGACAGTTCCTGTATCTCTGTACCTCCTCCATGTCCGAACAACATCGCTTTGGTTCACTCTGAGACGCCTGGAAACTTCCCTTGTTGAGAGCCCTTCTTGACACAAAGTAACAATGCGGACGCGATCGAACTGCGGTATTGACCTTCTAGGCATGGTAGAACTACAGACAACATGAGCAGCGTACCTTCGTCCTGGTGGAATGACTGGAACTGATCGGCTGTCGTACCCCCTCCGTCTAATAGGCCCTGCTCATGCATGGTTGTTTACATCTTTGAGCAGTTTTAGTGACATCTATGAACAGTCAAAGGGACTGTATCTTGGATACAATATACACAGTCAACGTCTATATGCCGGAGATCTGGGAACCGAGGTGATGCAAAACTTTTTTTTATGTGTGTATATAGAGATAACACACACTAATCTAGCCATCACAATTAACACCAATTATCAGACAGATTCTACACGCACCCAAAGTGCACAGGGCTACATGACGGCGATGTCTCAGCCTCTAAATTGAGGAACCAACCAACCAACCTAAAGATATAATAGTATGATTTTAAGATGGAAAAATATTGAAATAAAGAGGGACAAGAAATTTCAGACAACATTAGTCAAATTGATAGACCACTCATTAACTAACACAAAACCTAAGGTAGAACATCAAAATAGGAAAACTTCAAGACTATATACTGTAAGCTTAAACTGCTTGGGATTTGCTGATGATATTGCACTCCTATCTAACAATATTCAGGAACTCGTGGATGATAAAAATGAAAATGTATTTTATATTAAACTTCTAGACATTGAAATCGTCATCAAATTTTAAAAGGAGTGCATATCACTATATGAATAACAAAGAGTTGAGCGTTAAAAATCCCTCAGTATGCTTTCCTTCGGAGGGGAAGTAAAGCTGGCGGTCCCATGTCATAGATTTATGGTATGTTAAAGAACCTTCCACTAATTGCACCTGCGTGAAGCTAAATTGGGTAGGTTAAGAATGTAAACAACGCTCTTAGGTTTCTACGTTCGTTGCCAAGAGCCGACTGTGGTGGCGTCTAGTAGCTAAGTTCTGAACTTGGCCTAGTAGTAGTGGCGCCAAAAGTGGGAACTATTTGAAAAATTCTAAGTTGCAGTACTTAAATTAAAAAAACAGATAACACACACTAATACAGTCATTACAATTAACACCGATTATCAGACAGATTCGGCACACACCCCAAGTACAAGGGGCTACATGACCGCGTTGTCGCAGCCCCTAAACTTAAGAACCAACCAATAACAAAGAGTGTTTAATTGAACAATGTTCAACAAGCTATAAGTGCCACAGAATCACTTTCTATGTGGACCAAGTTGAATGAAGCATGTACATAATTTATCAACATCACATTTTACATGTTTTACATTTTAAATTTGTCAAAGGTACTAAAGAAGACTATGGTTTGGAACTTGAAACACTGTACAACGTTTAACCAGAGAAAATTAAAAGTATTGACTACGTCGAAATCTTGTATGTCTTGAAAATATCCAAGGCAGGGATTATGTTAACTGATCCACCACTTGCAAACACGATCACAATAGTAACCAATTATAGTAATTGCTACATTTTTAATTTTTTAATACTGTGAAACAACTATATTTAACAATGAAACTACAACATCTTCACTATTTGCTGAAAACACAAAAATTTACATTCAATGTGAAACTTGAGGAGTTGTTCGTTTAACAATGTCTTTGATATTAGGTGTATAACTTATTAAACTTAGTCGAATATACGAGTAAAGGTGTTCGCCAGTCAACCTTGTTCTGTATCTATTTTTAATAAAATTCATATTTGAAAACAATGATTCACACAGGTAAGTAGAAGCAAACAAGGCCTTTATTTTAAGCGCAACATCAACTAACACAGGATATTTCTCCTGAGGATTAAAGACCAACAGTTTTTAGGTTCCGCAATAGTTTTGAGATACAAATCATTTTTTAATGATATGATTCAAGTTCAAGAGCTGCCCTATCTACGTCAAAAACATTTTCAATGGAAGAAGATACATTTAATAGTTCAAGGTTAGCCCAAGGGAAAGATACAAACTGGGTTACCACAGAAATCTTTTGAAAATCTGAAAACCGATTTTTGAAATCATCCCTCAAAGTGGAGACCATGTTTACATAACATTCTCTATCATAGGGTATCTCACATTCTTCTACTTGGGTCTTCAGAGTTGGAAAGTGTCTTAACTCACCTCTCTTAAGGCAGGACTCCCATAAACACAATTTTGCAGTAAAAGAATTTACTGCAGATATCATTTCAGCAATATCTTTGTCCTTGCCCTGAAATTTCAAATTTAGTTCGTTAAGCTTTTCTGTTAAGTCAACTAAAAAAGCAAACTGCATAAGCCAGAGAGGATCTTCAATATAAGCTAACAGGCTATTCTCTTCTATTTCCTGCAGAAACAGTTTGACAGCTGGTAAAACCTTGTGGAAACGTTCTAGTACTTCAGTATGGAGACGTAAATCACCATATTGCAGTTCCAATTCGTATGCCAAATCTTTGAAAAGTCTTCTTTGAAGAGAATGAGACCTAATTTAGTTCACTATCTTCACAACAGTTTCCATGGTTTCATTTAAATTTAAAAACATCATACCCATCATTTTTCATAACATACTATAGATTGACACCTCTCATTCTACGTAGTAATCAATCACCATAATAGCAATACACGGCGCGTCAACAAATCTCACTTATTCTCATTTCCTTAGCCTCCCACCTCCCCTAACCCTAACCGTCACCCCTTCCCAAGCATGTCACTGACACTCAGCTGTACGAGTCTTCGCAAGGCGCATTCGGTTTGTTTTTGTTCACGCCCGAGCGCACTGCAGTTTGGCGGCGCGTGACGCGGCCACAAGATTTCTCCGCCTTGATGTTTGCCAGGAGCAACATGGGGACTAGAGTAGTCCCACGATGACGCAGTGGGGGCAGCGGCCTGCAGCACCGGCCCAATTCAGAAGTTTTGGTGCGCATAGGCCTTAGTAATCCATTAAGAGGATCTTCTTTGGAGCGTCGAGCGGGAATTGTAAATAATGGATTGAAGAACATTTTCATTATTCTTCATGTGATTTGTATGTGCTTATACAAGGAAATTTTTCTTTGAAGTTTCGTTGGACAGGCTGATGAAAGGGGAGTGTTAGCCCTCGAAACATGTCCCTGTAAGTAATTAGCAATAAATAGTATTGAAAGGCGGAAATTTTATTATTCTTTCAAAGTTACATATTATAAAGGAAGGGAAATACAGAAGACCTTATTCATGGCAAAATATTAAAATGATATGAACAAAGCATTTAGGAGAACTGGCAGTTGTGTGTGTATAAACTGTTAACGTCTTGAAAGAGTACGCTTTCCTCATGCCTTCATAGCGTAGGTGGTTGCGTTGCAGAATCGATATTCTATATGCAGAGCTTGAAGGAGCAGGAGGAATTCCACCTCAGATATTTTTTTATACTTCCGAATTCTTCTTTCTTGATGATAGTAACATGCATTCTTCTTCTTTCCTAGTGTGTATCCCGCGATGGTGCAGGGTCCGCTTGTTTGGTTGCTGTTCGCCACTTCTTCCTGTCAAGGGCATCTTCAGGTTTAAGTCCACACATCACGAAGTCTTCCTTGATTCTGTCCAGCAATCTTTTCTTTGGACGTCCACGGGGTCGATTTCCTCCTGGATCGTATTGGAGAGCTGTTCTTGCCACAGAGTTCTCATCACTTCTAGTGACATGCTCATACCACCGAAGCCATGCTGCTCTCATTTTATCGGTAATGGCTGCAACTCCCATCTGTTTCCGGATACGTTCATTCCTGACATGATCAAGCCGTGTAACATCCATGGACCAACGTAAAATTTTCATCTCCATTCCATGTAGGGCTTGTTCATGCTTGGTTGAAGCTGGCCAACATTCAGTGCCGTAAAGTGCCACGGCCGTATCTTGTAAACTTTCCCTTTCAAAGGGATAGGTACTTTCTTATCACACAGCACTCCTGTGACTTGGCACCACTTCATCCACGCAGTGTTAACTCGTGCTCGAGCATCGAGAAGCGTTTCGCCATCTGAAGTGAAATGCCATGTCCTGTGGTTCGGATTCCACGTAAAAAGGAGGTCCTGTGGCTCATGATCTCGAGATTAACGGTCACGTTAAACTAGAAGCTTCCTTTTGATAAGGGAACCGAGATATTTAAAGTGTGTAGTTTTAGTGAGATGATGCTCTTCAATGCTGATGGTACCGTTGGTCTGTGTACCACATTGCAAGTATTCAGTTTTCCCTATATTGAGTTTCAAGCCATTTTTGCTCAGACATTCCTTCCAGCACAGAGTTCGATTTTCTAGATTTTCGCGAGTTTGATCTGCGAGAAACACATCATCAGCTTATAAGATCCTCCATGGATGAGGTACCTGAATGTCAGCTGTTACCGTATCAATGCACAGAATGAACAGAAGCGGCGAGAGTGCTGATCCCTGATGAACTCCAACAGTGATAGGGAAAGCAGGTGAAATTCCAGCTGGACAGCGTACCATACTTGTGACGTTGCAGTAGAGGGACTGAATTCAGCGGACGTAAACTTCTGGGATTTTGTGAGCTCGAAGTGATCTCCAGATGAGCTCATGTGGCACCCTGTCGAAAGCCTTCTCGAGATCCAAGAATGCGAGATGTAAAGGTTGGTTCTTTTCTCTATGTTTTTCCACAAGTAGGCGTACAGCATGGATTGCGTCGGGCGTACCAACCCCTTTGACAAAGCCACATTGGTTAGGAGATATCTGGATCATGCAGAGCAAACGACTTCAAGAATACGATCAAGACTTTCATTGTGTGGCGGAGCAATCGAATTGGACGATAATTGAAGCATTTTGCCAACATCTCCTTTACCCTTCCAAATTGGGATGGTAGTACTAGACTGCCAGGTTGTAGATATGCAGCCATCCTCAAGGATACGATTGAAAAGTGCCGTAAGAATTTTAGCACCAGGATATCCAAGCAACTTCCAGATTTCAGATGGTATGTCATCTGGTCCTGTCGCTTTGCCATTTTTCATTTTACTTACACCCTTTTAATACCTCTTCTTCGGTAATTTGAGGCACAGGTCCTGCAATTGGATCGCTGGTCAATTCAGGTGTGTGTGGAAACTCTCCATTACACATTTCCTTGCAGTAGTCATGCCTTCGATGTGGTATAGCTGTGGGATCCCTAAGAGGCTGGTGGCTCGCATGTTTAATCTGGATGATATTAAAATTTCATTTTCATAAACATATTTTATACTCATATACAGGGTGTAGCTAAATTCCCATCACAGACTTTGAGGGCTTGTAGTGGGGACCAAGATGGTTAAGTTAAGCATTGGAGTTTGTGTCCGGAAACGTACCGTCTTCCCGGTACCCACAAAAAACCACCACAGCACACTTTCAAATCTCCCGCATTTTCGGCACCACTGACTAGTGTACGTCATTGAACGGTCACCTGATGTCCCATGTCCCCTACGGGTTGTATCCCCTACCTTCTTCCACGAAATATCATGGGTGCCGCGTACTTGTTATTCTTTGAAGACGTACTGCTTGAGTTCTTAGACGATGTGCCACTGCATGTGCGTCAAAACATGTGGTTTCAGCACGATGGCGCACCACCTCATGTTTCACTTGCGGTCCAAGACCATCTGCACCATAGATGTGGGCAACAGTGGATAGGTCGTGGCATCCCGATTGCCTGGCCTGCACGTTCACCTTACTTGACGTCGCTAGACTACTACCTGTGGGGTTACATGAAAACCTTGATTTACGAGACGCCTGTATAATCCGAGAAAGACCTACTGGTGCGGATTATGGCTTCGGCGGATGTTGGAGGACCAGGGATTGGTGATCATGTGTACCAGAACATGGTACGGAGGTACGGTGTCTGTATTGGCGTCTGTGGTCATCAAATCGAGCCCCACCTGTAAATGGACCCAGACGGCAAGCAGCAGGAGTTGGATAGAGCGTCGAAAATGCAGGAGCTGTGAATGTGTGCTGGGGTGGTTTTTTGTGGGTAGCGGGAAGACGGTACGTTTCCGGACACAAGTTCCTATGCTAAACTTGACCGTCTTGGTCCCCACTACAAGCCCTCAAAGTCTGTAATGGGAATTTGGAAACACCCTGAAGATGAAAGTTTGTGTGAAAGTCGGTAACAGGGGCAGATGACCTCATAGTTCCGCCCCTTAAAACAACAATAACTAACTAAAGTCGGAAACAAACCAATTTAGTGATTAATACATTACAATCAAGTACTGTACATATAAACATATTAGTTACAGTATACGAGGGACCTGGAATCAACCCCCCCCCCTCCCCCCCAAGTCCAAAAAACAAAATTTGTGGGAAAATGAGGAAAACTGTTCACATATGAAAAATCATCCTTGGAATATGAACATTTCATTTATTAATTACTTTGTCATCAAACAATGCAATCCAACAAATTACAGGATTGCCCCTTAATGGAAAGTAACACAATTCTTAAGATTAATTAGGAGTTAACTGGTTTGGAAAGTGAAATGTACATATGGACGCTTTTGAAAGTAAGAAAAGCAGTTCTAAGAATAAAAACAAGGGTACAAGGAAATCATGTGAACGTGAGCCATCCAAATCATGCATGAAATGAAAACCTGACCTGAATATGTTTATGCATAAATTTAAAATTTAACAAACACTTTACCACACATTACAAAACACAACACAGCTGATGACACTATGAAGGATTCCTGTGTAATGCAATTCAATGTGCTGATTGGCTGAAAATGACTTAGTGGACTTTGAAACTAACAATGACGGAAGTTCAATTGAATCTAGTGGGTTTTGAAATTAACCCTAAGTTGTGTCCGCCATTTTTCTAGGGAAATAACGTCTTTCGAAGGAAAATAATGTCACCATTGAGTTGCCCAAGTGCAAGATCATATAAAGACAACTTCATCTCATTTTTCATGTTCGAAGGGCTTGGCGGGTTTTGATTCTAACCGCCTCATATGATAGTGCACCTCTAATTTCATATTGTAGTTTTATTTACCTCATGGTGCAGCATACTTTTTTATTCGATACCTCCTAGATTTCTGACAATCTGAAACAGTAGCCAGTTGCAGTAGTACACTGCATAACATAGTAGGCTGCTTACTTCACGTTTACCAATACCAATACTAATAAAGAAGAATTCGGAAATTATATTTTAATTATGCATGCGCGACGCATGCACAGTGAGTGTTTACACGGACTTTAAAACAATTTGGTATGTGCATCTCCCCTGAGAAAGAAGAACCGTATGCTCTCCCCAAAGACAATGGAAAGGTTAAAAACAGTAAAATTCCACACGCCACGAATACCTTTTAATTTAGATTTATTTTATTAAAGTAGGTAACAGAAAATAAAATGCAAAACGAAATTAAATAAGTCACTTTGACAAACACAAGATTGTTACTAGGAACTTCAGTTATACATAACACAAAATTAAGTTCTTTTGACAGTACTAATTTCTGAATAGGAACTGTAGGCTAGACATACACAAAATAAAATAAGGCACTTTGTCAATACTAGATTGTGGTTAGGAACTTCAGTCACAAAATAAGATAAAACAAACAATAATCAAGGATTTATTAATTTAAAGCTTATCTAGGGAACTCATCTGCTCTTCAATTTTCGCTGCTCCAGCACGGGCGTCGTTCAATATCTTCTTCTTTTTTTGCCAATTCCTGGAGATCTTTCGTGGCTTTTCTTTCGACTGCCACTTTAGCCGTCGCTTCCTTTTCCTCCTGGCTTCGCACCTGTTTTGCTTCCTTGAACACGGCATAGGAGTTTCCTGCAGCATGGACCATCCTCTTGCTCAGGGTTATCTTTTCTACTCCACCAAATGCCACCACAGTGTCCTGAACAGTACCCATGCCAATCAGACTTGCTTCTTTCTGATTGACAATCATGCACTCCTTGTTCAGGGAGAAACTTCTCTCTAGAGCTGCATTGCTGTGATACAAAATCAATATATTGTTAACGAAGCTTGTGAGATTGTATTTGGTAGGAACTGAGGAAGGTGCTGAAGCCACTAATTCAGACCACAGCACGTTTCCATCGAACTGCTTCAAACGCGCAGTGAGGGAGGGCAGTCTCAGAAGTGCGGAGAAGCTGCTATTGATGCGGTCAGCCATTGCGCCAGAAAGCAAATTCTTCTGATTACAAAGAATTTCCAGGGCAATGACGATCCTATCTTCTGCCAACTTAGGAGTCTCAGTGACCACTATAGGGTCTTGGTAGGAAATAGCACGGGCCATCTTGTAAGCAAGAGGTGTCCTCTCTTTGACTTTCTCAGCCATACGAATGTACAATTTTCGGCAGTTGGTGCGAAATTGCAGCACATCCGCGTCTGGAATTTTCTGAGGTCTTGAGCTGTTATCTTCTGTAAGGGCTGCTCTTGTCGAGAAACCCAGGTCGAAAAAACAACTGGTCTCCTCTGTAAATAACAATATGGACTGATTCCTGTCTGTCATTGTCAGCAACGAGCGCGGCGCGCACAGCCCCATGCGGAGAAGGTATGACCGGCGGTCGGCCAGGCAAAGCATGCATTAGACGTTGGCTGGGTTCTCATCCCGCTCAGTGCTCTAGCGGGGGCGCAAAATGCGGGTGGCAGCGCGGTCTGCAGGCGAAATAGAAGGCCGAGCGGGAGGACTCGACCGAGCGTTCAGAGGCTAAGAAGTCGGGCATTATGAGATTTTTCAAGATTTCCCGTATCAAATGCGAATTTTCCGTATATTTCCCGCGTCACTAAAATTCCCATATATTTCCCGTATATCCCGTATCCCTCTACACCCTGGAAAATTGAAAAGCATTGTGGTGGGATTTGAACTCCTTCCAGATCTGAATAATGAATACCGAGCCTACAACTCTAACAATTACGCAGTGCAAACAGGCAGGGCTGCATGTACTAATTTAGCCAACTAAAAAGAGAATGACGATTAAAATTGTCAAATCACACAGTCGAAGGAATAAACCCAGATGTAATATGTACTTTTGAAATGTAGCACTTAAAAACGCAATGGATACACCAAACCAACACAAATTCCTTTTCACGCTATTATGGCTTGAAGAAAAGCGGCGTCGGTGGCGTAGATGGTAGCATGCTGAACTGCTGTGTCCAAGAAAGCGGGTTCAAACCCGGTCGAAGTCGTCGGATTTGTTAAGAGCGTTAAAATCCTTCAGTATGCCTTCCTTCGGAGGGGAAGTAAAGCCGGCGGTCCCATGTCATAGATTTATGGCATGTAAAAGATTCTTCCACAGACTAAACGTGTGTGGAGCTAAATTTCTAGGTTGGATTTCGTTGGAACGCTCTATCAAAGTTCCAACGTTCATCACTAGGTATCATTGATATCTGGTAGCGAAAGTTGGAACTACTTGAAATTGAATGGAACTTGTTGCTCACCCTAGTGGTGTCTGCTTGAAGCAGCTACAGCCTCTGGTGAGCCGAGCATGTCCTCTGACACTCTCGGTACTACCATACGATAAATAAAATAAAATGGCTTGAAGAAATCTAGCTCGTATTTGTAACTCATCATTTAAATGCATTTACCTTCGATTCGTTGCAAAGTAAAGAAAATGTGTTGGAAAAAACAACTTAACTTCACGGTCGCCCTCAAATATCAGTCAAAACATCCGCTGCTGTGTCATTTCTGCATGCCTAAACATCTGTTTTCCTCAGCCTTAACTGATCTCTAAGGAGTTGAGTGGCCAAGAATGACCAGTTAGCTTAATGACGGATTTGTCGAAAGTTAATGAGGAATTTGCTGTGGTGAAATGCACAGGCTGAATTAACACCGATTAAAATACGGATTAAGGCTGAGGCCAAGCTTGCGACTTTGTAGCGCGTCAGAGTCGCTCGGTTTGGGGTTTTCCCACTGGCGACATTTGTCACTGGCCAAGCTAGAGCGACTGTCGCCGACTTCATGGCCTCCTATTTTAAATGTCACTGTGTGACTCACAGTGTTATAGTGGGGTATTCGAGGAGGCCGTGGTTAAATGCAAGGTATTCTTTGCTTCGCAACTACCCTTTTATGTACTGGGGACGGCTACGTCATAGCGTGAGGGGGCCATGCCAGAAACATGAGTTTTGTTTTCCTTGACGTTAATATGCTGTAAAAAAGAACCTGTGCAATGATTATTATTTTGCTTGAAATGGCCCTCTCCACAAACTGCTGGTGTTCATAAATGAGCTAAAAAAACATGAGCTATGATTTACTATCTCCTTTCCTGCGCTTAATAAAATTAAACAGCAATACCCCTCACCTCCCAAGAATAACTGAACACGTTAAACAGAGAGTCATTGCTTTATTTGAGAAAATGTAACGTGAGATCTTGTTGCTTTATATGGTGTCTGTGGTTCAAATGTGGCTGGAGGAAACCCATCAAAGTGAAGGAAGATGGCGGATATGTAAAAGGTTTATATTCTAAAAGTAAGCAAAATTAAGAAATTACGCAGGTTTACCGAGGGTTACGCGAGTGACTCATCATCATCATCATCTTGTACAGTTTCCAGCCCCAGGCTGGGTCTGTTTGGAACATAAGCCTCGCCACTTAGTTCTTTCTTCCCACCACCTCTCCGCTGTCACTCTGGTCCAGTCCTCGCCTCTCTTCTTGACACATTCCTCCACTCCTTTCAGCCATCTATCTCTTGGTCTTCCCCTTGGTCGATTCTTCTGCATCTGCATCTCATGTATCCTCTTGGGAATCTTCTTCTCATCCATTCTCTTTAAGTGTCCATACCACCTCAGTCTTGATGTCTCAATCCTACCTTGCAAGGGCTCCTCTTTCACCATTTCCCTGACCTTTTCATTCCTCACCCTGTCTCTTCTTGTTACTCCGATCCTACTTCGCAGGAACTTCATTTCACCTGCCTGTATTCTGCTTATGTCTCTTTTCTTCATTGTTCACGTTTCTGAAGCATAGGTCAGTATCGGGATATAGTAGCTTCTGTATAACACTTCCTTGCTTTTTTGTGGGACATCTTTATTCCACACTAAGCTCCTAATGCTTCTCAGAAATTCTTCTGCCTAACTGCCACGTTCCGTAATCTCTTTGTCATTTCTCCCATTTTCCTCCACTATACTTCCCAAGTACTTGAGACTTTCCACCTTCTTCAGCTGTCCACCTCCAAGTGTTATCCCACTCATTGGTCTGTCCTTTTTCCTGGTCGTTAACAGGATCTCACATTTACTGATGTTGAACTTCCATCCGTACTCTCCCGCTGTTTCTTCCCAAGCCTTCAGTTGCTCCTGAATTTCCTCCTCCTTGTTTCCCCAGACCATGAGATCATCTGCAAGCACCATTGCTTTCATCTTATCTTCTCCTATCTTTCCCGCTATCCGTGTCATTACCTCGTCCATAACCACAATAAAGAGAAGGGGTGACAGCGCACTACCCTGTTTCAGGCCACCCATTTGTCTGAACCAGTCTGTTCTTTCCCCTCCAACTTTCACACAACTCACACTTCCACAATACATATCCTTCACTCTGCCTACAGTCTCTTTTTCCACTCACATGTTTTCCATTGCTTTCCAAACCTTCTCCCTACACACACTATCATAGGCCTTTTCGATGTCCAGGAAGGCCATCAACAGATCCTCGCCAAATTCGTAGTGGTGTTCCTGGAGCTGTCTCACTGAAAATATGAGATCCACTGTTGATCTCCCAGGTCTGAATCCATACTGTTCCTCTCTCAATTTTCTCTCCACTTTGGCTCGTATTCTACTTTCTAATATCTTTTCATATATCTTGGCACAGTGAGGTATGAGTGTGACTCCCCTGTAATTTCTGCACTCCTTTCTTAAATATTGGGACAATTAATCCTTTCTTCCAATCTTCTGGGGTCTTTTTCTCCTTCCATATCACCCTCATCACACGGTACAGCCACTGTTTCCCAACCTCCCCTGCTGCCTTCACCATTTCAACACTCACTTCATCCACACCTGGTGCCCTTCCTCCTTTCATCTTGTCTATAGCCATTTCCAGTTCTCTCCAAGTCAGGTCCTTTTCCATTCTTGTGTTGTCTTCTCCATCTTCCAATACATTGTCTTCCTCCCTATGACCATTTGGATTCAGCAAATCCTCAAAGTACTCTTTCCACACTGTCTTGAGTGTCTCTTTGTTGTGTACCTCATTTCCGTTTTTGTCCATCATTACCACATCCTCTCGCAGACCTCTTCTCTTACTTTTGACCATCCCATAAAGAACTTTCTTATTTCCTCTGCTGTCTTCCTCCATCATCTCTGTCCACTTTACCATCCACTTCTTCCTCTCCTCTGCGACAATCTTGTTTGCTTCTTTCTTCTTTATCTTATAATCTTCCCTTGCCAGATCAGTTCTTTCCTGGAACCACACTCTGAAAGCCTTGTTCTTCCTTCCCACAGCTTCTTCTACTCTCTCATTCCACCATGGTGTCTCTTTACACGGCTTTCTGTTGCTTGTTCTTCCACATACTGCCACTGCAGCTTCCACCATTGTGTTTTTGATTTGCTTCCATTCCTCTTCCCCTGTTTTAGGATTGTCTGTTGGCATCCTTTCCCTTATTATCTTCTGGAATTCTTCCTTGACTTCCTTTTCCTTGAGTTTCCATACTTTGATTCTCCTTTCCTGGTACTCTGTCCTCTTGCTATCCTTAACAACTCCCAGGTTCATTACAAGTATTCTGTGGTCGCTATCTAAGGTCTCTGATGGTATTACCTTTATATCTCTGACACTTCTCTTCATTTCCCAGTCGTAGAGCATGTAATCTACCAAAGATTTCTTTGTTAAATCACTGCTGTACCACGTTACCTTGTGGCTTTCTTTCTTCCGGAACCAGGAGTTGCCTACCACTAAACCGTTTCTCTTGCAAAAATCCAGCAACTTTCTCCCTTCTTCATTCCTGCTACCCCATCCTTCTGCTCCCAATACATTTTCATATCCTTGCCTTTCACTTCCTACATGTGCATTCAAATCTCCCATGACAATGTTGCTCTGACCATTCAACTGCTGTTGTAGCTCCTCCTCAAAGTCTTCCTTCTCTTGAGCTGTACATCCAACTTGAGGGGCATATACCTGGGCTATCACCAGGCTTCTTCCCTTTACAGTTACTCTGATCTTCATGATCCTGTCACTTATTCCCTTTACCTCTTCCTTCATTCCATCTCTCACAACTACTCCTACTCCGCTGCTCCTTCCTTCACTGTTCCCACTCCAGTACAACCGGTACCCTTTCCTCTTCTCTGCGACCTTCTCCTTTCCATCTTGTTTCTGCCAAGCCCAGTACATCCAGTTTTCTTCTCTCCATCACATCTACAATCTCCTAACTAAAGTGTTAAATATTGTGTGAACAGTGTAGATAAAATACGTAAGAGAAATACAATACATAACTTGTTAAAAGAGAAGACATATAACATTTAATATCATGACGGTCAACTGTGTTCAGTGCGGCAAAACGATCAAGAACAATCAGCAGGCTGTAGGATGCGATGGCGAGTGTGGACGCTGGTTCCATGTAACATGCATGAAAATGAGCAAAGACACGTACCAACAATTCCGGAAAGATGATATCGTACTTTCAAATGGTCATGCAATCGTGAAGACTGCCTCCCGCAACCTAACCTCAAAGAGGTTATGGCATCTTTTTCCCAGAAACTTGAGGAATCCCTTTTGGCGATGAGAGAAGAAAACCACGAGGTAAAAAAACTAGCAACTTTCTTATCAGGAAAGTATGATGAACTCTACCGGGAAATTGAAACTCTGAAGAAAAAGAGAAAAACCGTCAAAGACGCAGAAATGGCAGCATCTAGAGCTATCAACGAATTGGAGGAACTAAAACAGTACCAGCGCAAGAACAACTTGATAGTATATGGAATACCCACTGAAAGAGAGGAGGATGTATTTCACAAAATCTCGGACATTGGCAAGGCGTTAGGAGTCTAAATCACCAGGGCAAACATTGACGCAGCTCACCGCCTCCCGTCAACAAAGCCTGGGCCTCAACCGATAATTGTGAAATTAAATAATAGGTGGAAGAAGGAAGAGATTCTCAGTAGCAGAAGACAAAAGAAGACCCTGAAGACGAGTGAAATTGGTTACAGTGATGGTGGTAATATATATATCAATGAACACCTGACCCCAAGAAATGAAACCATCGCCAAAAAGTGCCGTGAATTGAGACAACAGGGAAAAATCTTTGCAACTTGGGTCAGAGACTGCAAAATATACATTCGGCAAAATCAAAATGGTCCCTCAAAGCTTATATCAAGTGCTGAAATATAGGATGAACTCGCCCTCTCAAACTAAAATCCATGTAATAGTAAGATAGCTACTAATTATCCCATATGGAACTAGAATTACAGAAATTATTTTTTTTAGGTAATGCAAATAATAATACACTAGAGTTAACCGAGAGTAACTGTAATACACTTAGCAATTATTATAAAATTAAGGACAGTAAACAGATAATAACCGATACCAGTACACTAAAATGCGTACACATAAATGCACATAGCATAAAAATCAAGTTCGATGATATCCAAATAATTTTAGACAAGAATCAAAGGGGTAGATGTCCTAGCAATCTCAGAAAATTGGTTAACAGAACAAGCAAAAATGTTTTTCAATACTAAGAAATATGTTGCATATCACATAGTTAGAAAGCAAACTGGAGGGGGAGTATCTTTGTATATTTCAAACAAATGTAGCAGTACCCTTGTAAAGGAAATAAATTCCACCCACAGCATACTGCATATTACTGTGAGAAAAGGCCATCAAGAATACAATATAATCACTGCTTATAACCCTCATAAAAGCAACATTCCACACTTTCTAACTGATCTCGAAGTAATTATTAGTTCTTACTCAACGAATCCTGTTATAATACTAGGTGATATGAATATCGATCTATTATTTGGGGACAGATATACTAGTAGTTATATTAACCTAGTCAAATCATACGGTCTAGTCTTATGTAATACAAAATATCCAACTTGTGAACACAAACTAGCTCTACTCTAATTGATCATGTATTGGTGAACGTCTGTGACAAAATATGTAATGTCTATAATATTGATAATGATTTGAGCGATCACCATTTACTAATCTGTGAAATGAGAAACAATGAGATAAACAGGAACTCAATATGTGATGATAGGCCAATAGAAAAGGATAAAATAAACTACAAAAAACTTAATAAATATTTAATAACTCAAGAATTTGTATGCAATGAAACTATCATCAATGACTACTACAATAAATTCTGTGATTTTATTAATAAAGGAATAGAAGCCTGTACTATGAAATATACGAATAAGGAGCCAAGTGCCCCACCAATAAAACCCTGGATCACACAAGATCTTTTAGCACTAATACACAGGAAAGATAAGATATATACAAATACCAAAGTTAAAAAACCATCTGCAGAAATTTTAGAAGAATATAAAATTATTAGCAACCAAGTTACAAAACTTAAGAGAAAAATACAAAGAAACTACTTTGACCAAAAAATTCAAAATGCAAATAATCAGAGGGAAGTGTGGAGTGTTGTTAATGAGATGTTAAATAGGCCAAAGAAAGGGAAAAATGAAATTGTCAAACTTATAGTCGACGGCACAAATATCGATAAAAAGGAAAATATATGTGATGAAATTAATAAATATTATGTCTATATTGCTAACAGTATATGGGAAAATGAAGGAAACGGTTCTACCTCGGACATTACAAGCTATAAAAATACTACTAGCACTAAGACAATCTTTATGTTACCGACTGATGATAATGAAATACAATCAATTATAAACTCCCTAAAACACAAAAACAATATAAGTGAGGACAACACTACTAATGTCATGCTACAATTGTGTCTTGAGGGCCTTACACCATATCTTGTCAAAATAATAAATCTTTCACTGATGACTGGTATATTCCCCGATGCCTGTAAGTCTCTAGGGTGGTCCCGATCTACAAAAAAGGAGACAAAACCCACCCATCAAATTACAGACCCATTAATATATATCATCTGCCATCAGCAAGGTTCTAGAAAGCGTTGTTAAACGAAGACTTATGAATTTCTTCATGAAAAATGATTACTTTGCAAGCTGCCAATATGGGTTTATTCCAAATAGAGGAGCTGATAGTGCTATATTTGAAGTAGTAACTGATGTAGAAAAGGCATTAGATGAAAACAAACTAGCTGCTGGTGTACTAATTGACCTTCAAAAAGCCTTCGATCTGGTTAACCATAAGATTCTCCTTAATAAACTAGAATTTGCAGGCATCAGAGGAGTGGCACATGATTGGTTCAAGAACTACCTCACAAACAGAAAACAATATGTTGCAATCGATAATATAAAAGGATTTTAAATGAGAATTGACACAGGAGTACCTCAAGGTTCTGTCTTAGGACCAATTCTTTTCTTGGCCTATATTAATGATATAGTATTATTAGAATTGAAAGGCAAGCTTAAACTATTTGCAGATGATATTTTTATACTCTATCTGGGAACATCATGTAGAAAATGTAAAACATAAAATCAGCCCTATAATAGGTATTATTTTCAGATTAAGATATAGCTGTCTTACTAGCCAACAATTGAAAAATATATACTTTGCTCTGATACATTCACATCTAATGTACATGAATTTCATATGGGGGTATTGTAAGAAGGAGCTGATAAAAGAACTTGAGATACTCCAGAAACGTGCTATAAAATCTATCTTTGGATTTCCTTGTCTCACACCCTCAAATGAATTATACTCAAGAACTAAAATTATGCCACTGCAAAAACAAATAGCTATGTCAGCAACAGTATTTGTATACAAATTAGAAAACAAATTGATACACACACACATCCATTTTACCCATGCAAATGGCATTCATCATTATGCAACAAGAGGAGTAAATCGAATATTCACCAGCCATTCCCAATCCATTAAATTTGGAACTAAAGGAATTATGTCCTCTATAATAAAGGAATACAACTCGCTACCATTAGGCATAAGGGAAAGTTTCTCTATAAAAACATTTAAGATGAAAACAAAAAACTTCCTATTAAGGAATGAATAGCCCATATCCAATAGCCTTAAGCAATGCAATGTATCATACCGAATCATCTCTGTAAAGTTAGTCACTAGCAATCTAATATAAGTTACTATTAAACTAAACAATATAATGTTACAAAAATTATATATATGCCATGCTGTAACTATGTTACTTAATTGTCCCTAACATGAGCTCAGGCTCATTGGGACCTATGTAAATAAATAAATAAATAAATTCATCAATACTTTTTTATAAATAATAAATACTATTATTTGCTACTCCTGTGGGGGCACGGACTCCTAGAGCCCGCTGATGAGCCTATCTTGGTGTTCCTAGGCGGAACCCCGCACAAAACACGGCATAAACCTAGAGTAAATTGCTGAGTTTTGGTGTTAGTATTGTTCCTACCATTGACACAATTTGCTAATAGTGACACACTTTTAAGATAAAACGAATATTTAGAATGATGTAATGTATATAAGTACAAACGTAGTTTTGTCCAATGAATGACTAAAAACTTCAAATAATTATCTAAAATTGTTTGACGTAATTAATATTTGTATGCCAGAACATGGCCTACTGGTTAAACTCGGTACTTAATTTCCGATTTATTTAACCAGTAAATAAATAATAATAATAATAATAATAAATATATGTAATTATCAAATATTCTCTGAAAGAGAACCACTTGGTCCGAATGATTGACAAAATAAATATTCGACCATGCTGACAAACATCCCGAAATGCAAATTAGTTACTTCATTGAAGTGAAAAAGGATTAGAATTTTTTCTTTTAGGAAAACCAATATGGTGCTCAACTGTTTAGGCAGATTAAAGAAGGAAAGAACACAGAAAAAGGATGAAGAATTAGCCTAGTGGAAATAAACTAAAATCAAGAAAGGAGATAAAATCATGAGAATTTTATTTCATGTGGCCCATAGATGACCGAAATAGAAGAAGAGGAAGAAGAAGAAATATATTTACAGTGCAAAGTTTTAAGGCCTGAGTTTTTTAATTTTATTTAGATACTGGTTAACATTTTCGGAATTGTTTTTGTTGTCTACCGTGCATTTTCAGGGTGTGTGGCATCTGTCTAATGCTAATAATGTGCGTACTTGCAATTGGGGACAGAAAAGAGGTGGTTGTGGCCTTAAGTTAGGATCAATCTTAGCATTTGTTTGGATAGAGTTCTATGATTGCGGAATGTGCCCCGTTTCAACCCTTTAAATTCTTGGTAGACAGTGGCGTAGCGTGACCTTTTGAGCTGGGGACGCCAAAGTTTATAACGACAAACTGAGGAAAAAATCAAAAAGCTAATATGAAAGATACTGTCACATACCTCACACAGTCTTGAACATCAGCTCCATTCGTCGTTTCTTCTTTTCTGCGAAAATGTCAATGATGTGTTCAAAAAATGCCGGCTCTGATGAAAGCTCACCTAATAACTGTTTTTCAATGGCCGGTGAATTTAAACACGACAAGCGACTATTGCTCATAGAATTTCTAAGGTATGTTTTAATTCTTTTCAGCGTGCTCATGTTGCGTTCACTACTAGCTGTAGTAGTTGGAATAGTCAGTACTAAGCGCAGTAGTTTAGTTATTTCCTGATAGATGGAGTCGAGACCGTTGGCAACAAAATATTTTAAAAGCTCTTTTGGAGCTAAATGCTTTGGCTGATCTCCATAAACAATGTGAAGTTCATTTAGTAATTGGTTAAAATTAAAGAATGGATACTGTTTTACCAAAATATCTAATTTGCCCTGGGGAATGCTTCAGTTTATTCTTTTAACTTCTTTTCTTGTACTAACTCAATGAAATTTAGATGATTAAGATCTTCAAATCTACTTTTCATTTGAGCTGTTAGTGAATCTACTATTTCAAAAGTTAGCACTCTCAAAGTGTTCTTTTTATTGCCATCATACATTACGTTTTCATTCAACTGGATGGTTTTTTGAACGCATCTGTCAGTGAAATCTTCATTTCTTAAATTTTCTATTCTTTTGACGACAGCCTCTATCTCATTATGGCAAGTTACAATACTCACTGTCGATGATTGTAACAATTTGAAAAGATGATCAGTGTAAATGAAACAAGCTTCGAATACACATAGCAAATATACAAAGGTAGGGTCATCCATATATCTTTTGAGACCAATGGCACAGTTCACAGAGTCGTCGTCCCATTCACTACTTTCATCATCAATAATTTCATCAAAAGTACTATACAATCCTTGGAAATGTTTCATAATGGTGAAAACTGCCCTGGAATGAAAATTCTATCTCGTATTGCTAGCTTGTGGAAGCTTAAATCCTCTTTCGGTCAACAAAACCGTCCTTTTAGAAGACTTGCTGAAAAAACTATGAAAAGCAGTCAAGGCACAGACAAACAAACGAACCTGTTTTATTGTTTTTGAGCCATACAGAAGTACCAAATTTAATTGGTGGGCGTAACAATGGACGAAAAGAGCATATGGGCAAAACTGTTTCACTAGCTTTTGAACTCCTCCTTGTCTGCCTGCCATTACAGCTGCGCCATCGTATGTCTGGCTTACAACTTTTTCTCCATTTACTTCCCAGTCAAGTAAAACTTTGTGCACGATTTCTGATAATCCCGCAGCTGTTTTATTTTCGGAAACGTCATAAAAGCCGATGAATCTCTCCTCTATTCTATCATCCACACAATATCTAAATATTATGCTCATCTGGCTCTTACACGATACGTCTAATGTCTCATCCGCTTTTATGGAGAGAAAGGGGGGCTTCATTTTTTTCCGATTTGATTTTTTCATTTAATGCAATTGTTGTAACTTCTATCAAGTCATTTTGAATGCCTGGAGATGTTCCTTTTAATAATGATGATGACTGTAAATGGTCTCTAACTATAGATTCATTTTGAGCGAGCAGGTTCAACAATTGCAAATAATTCCCCTTGTTAATAGAACTTTCATCTTCTCTATGCCCACAGAAGGTTAGTTCTTGTGAACAGAGAAATACTACTGATTGAATGAGTCGTCGCACATATTGCCTGTTCGAAGACACGATCTCATTATGTTTTATTGCTTGTAGTCGAGGAGCTTCAGAAAATGCATGCTCAATACGAGTTTTACCTAGCAGATGAAATGTTTCAGAATGTAACAAGCAAGCAAGCTTGTAGTTTAACGTGACCGTTAATCGCGAGATCATGAGCCACGGGACCTCCTTTAACGTGGAATCCGAACCACAGGACATGGCATTTCACTTCGAAAATCTCACATGCATTGACCGGGAATCGAACCCGGTCCACCTTGGTGAGAGGCATACAGCTTAACCGCTGCGCCACCACGCCCCCTACAGAATGTAACAAGTGGTGTTTTGAAGACTGGTGTTTTACAGCCTTTTTAATTAAATTACTCAGGTGCGAAATTCCTTCCGTGCACCATTCAGTATCTTTCGCTCCAAACATAAGGCAAACGTAACAAAACATTTTTTTTTTCAACACACCCAGTTAGCCAGGAAAACCTGTCATACCAAGAAAGCTGAAAACTCCGTGTGCGATTTTTACCGACTTCTTTAATTGATAAATTTGGCTTTGGTCTTTTTGTTTTTAATTCACATCGCTGTTCATATGATAAAGTGCTCAAAGGAGTTGCCTTTAAAAAATTAACAACATTAGAGTCAGGTACTTCAGTCATATTGGCAGCATTAAACACACACACGCACAATTAAAAGAAACTACACTTCTACAGTTCGAACTATAGCACTAGCGCAGCGATTGGGCTATTGAGTTAACAGAACAGTGATCATACAATTCAAACGCCAGCAAACGCCAGCGTACGGTAGCGCTTCCCTTCCGAGAAACAAGTATGAACTGGCGCATGCGCTGCAACGTGGCCTGGCCAGGGTGGTACATAGCTCTTGACGCCAAGAAGGTCTGGCGTACAGACAAGAAGAGCAACGCACAGCAGTAGACCGCGGCCGGGCTAAGACTAGTTATATGGGGGGTGCGGATATAAAATAACTAAGCGCCATGTAATATGCTAACGCCGCATTTATATCAAATAAAAACAATGTTATATTTTACACATTTTAAATCAGGGAACGCCCGGCGTATCGGCGTATTATAGCGCTACGCCTCTGTTGGTAGATCAGCAATTCAATCCTTTGACGCATGTAGCTTCAATATGTACCCCTAGACAACTGAGGGTCCAGTACCAGTACCTACGTATAAGTGGAGAGTCCCATAAATTACCAGGTACATTTCATATGGTTGTTTATGGAACCATGAACTGAGACTCAAGAAGGTTGTTGCCCAACGCGAAGATATTGTGAATTATCTAATGTCGCAAGCAAATGGGTCACTTTTTGTCCACTCGTCCTATCGATGCGTGGCCATGAAGAAGATTATAATGTTATGTTAGCTATAATCATTGCACATTACTTAAAAAAGAAGCAAAGGAAAAGAAAATACAGCGTTCATCCGATCAACGAGTAAAGACACACAAGTGGACAGTTTCACACTTTATTTAATACCCGGTCCGGGTTCGATTCCCGGTCAATGCATGTGAGATTTTCGAAGTGAAATGCCATGTCCTGTGGTTCGGATTCCACGTAAAAAGGAGGTCCCGTGGCTCATGATCTCAAGATTAATGGTCACGTTAAACTACAAGCCTCCTTTTATTAAATACCCTATGGACCCACGATGAAATAATTATTCAAATTTTAGAATGAGTGTAACTTCGTATGAAGAACTTTGTGTGTATCTCCAGAAAGGAATTGAAAAGCAACTTTTAACAATGCAATATCAGTAGAAGAAAGACTTGCAGGTACGTCGAGGTAAGATAAAATTCACACCTAGTTTATAAAACTATGTATTAGAGTTTCTTAGAGTTTTATTGTAGTAACAATTATGATTTATTCATTCAATCATTGACTTATTAATTAAATAAGGTAGTTATTAATTTATTTATTTATTGATTATGGAGTGCATCAGTCGCCCAGAGCCTAGCATGCTAGAGCGACTCTGCCTATGAGCAATGCTATATATGCACCCAGTGTCGCGCTAGCATGGCCACATCGATAAGAATCTACACAGAGCATCTTTGACGCTGCGCCGGGAAAACGCTCTCTGCCGCATCTGTGTCGCCATGTCGACCAAGCATGGCCACCTACAGTTGAATCAATGTAACTCACTAAGGCGACCGTGCCGTTGTATTTCTGACGCGGCTACAAAGTCGCAAGCTTGGCCTCAGCCTAAGAGTTAATTTACGTTAGTGAAAATGGCCTTTAACCTAGCTTGCGTCTCACATTGGTTTTGACGCGTGGAAGCTCAGACAGTCTCACCAACTTAACGTTTGTTGATGTTCCTTTGTCACTTGTATTAGCCAAACAGCAGTCTTGACACTTTGTTTATCGTAAGTTGGCCCACTTGGACTAAAAAGAGTGCTCTTGTGACTATACCGAATTTATTAAATTACAAATTTTAATGTCATAATTTAGGTTTCTTCTTCTCTCGACCAAAATTGCTGACCACACACGAGGATTTCTCAGTTTCTTCGGCAACTGCCAATGTCCATGGGAAGGTGATCTTTAGGCCACTGAAAGCAAGCGCCAGTCTGCTGGTGAGATCAGAGCCCACTGGTACAGTGTGCTTCCTAAGTAGCTGTTTACATAGGATCTGTCCATGTTGCAGGTGAAGTGTGTCAGTCGAGACATTACAGGGTAACTTATATTCTTCAGAAAAAGTGGATATAGGGAGTTAGAGATAAGTCAAAACTTGACAAATCTCGCAGAGGAGACGCTAGGTCTTTTGTCAGCACAACCGTCACAAATGAATCAGTGAACACACAGATGCATCTTCAGTGAATTTGTAGAACAACCGTGAATTGACAGACGGCTATTTGCAACAAGTTGGCCAACATGTCATATGTGTAACAAATCAATGGCCCAAATAATCAGATCCTTCGGTGAGCTCATGCATAGTCTCAAACAACCAGTGGCCACACAGATCCCCTGACCAAACCTCTCCTGTTTATACCTGTGGAAGTATCTGTAGGACAGTGTATAGCAATAGACCATGTACACTTGTTCAACTCTGGAGTACATGGGATATGGATGGTGGGGGCAGGTTATGGGTGTAACTGGAAGCCCCTAGTTCGGACCTGCACGTTGGCAGCAGATGTGTGCTGGTCGTCTTCCTGGGACTCTGTGGCTACTCAGGAGTTCGATCCTGCATCTGTGTTTGAGCAGGTCTGTTTAGGATTACCGCTGCTCCCCCACATGGGGAAGGCCCTAGAAAAGGTGGGCTAAACATCGGAAGTCACATCTACTGTCCGGCTGCACCCAGCAGGTCACCCCTCATGCAGTCGATAAATAAAAACTACCAAGTCAATAAGGGCACATAATTTTATCATTGGAACATGGAACGTCAGAACTTTGCTTGACTTAAAAGATAACGACAGGCCTGAAAGAAGAACGGCTCTTATTACTCATGAATTATCCAGACTCAACATTGACAGCGCTGCTCTCAGTGAAACCAGGTTGTCCACTGAAGGAAAAATTACTGAGTTTGGATCAGGTTATACCATCTTCTGGAAGGGAAAGCAGGAGGGAGAACATCGTATTCATGGTGTAGGATTCGCTGTAAAGACCAAGCTAGTTAATGATTTCCAAATTACTCCCACTGCAATCAGCGAAAGACTTATGACTCTCCGCATTCCACTCTCCGGAGGTTCATTCATGACTCTCATATCTGCCTATGCTCCAACTTTGAAGGCCGATGATGAAGTTAAGGGCCAGTTTTATGACCAGCTTGGCACAATCATCTCCAAGGTACTATCTAAAGATAAGCTCTTACTCCTTGGTGATTTCAATGCAAGAGTTGGGAAAGATAACCGGCTATGGCAAAATGTGATGGGTAAACAAGGTCTTGGAACCTGTAATCCCAATGGACTTCTTCTTCTTGGTCTTTGTGCAGAACATGAACTCTTCATCACCAACACTCAATTCCGATTACCTGACCGCTTCAAGACCACGTGGATGCATCCACGTTCTAAGCATTGGCACATCCTTGATTACGTCAATACCCAACAACGTGATAAGAAGGACATACTTATTACCAAAACAGCAAGGAATATTGACGATTGTTGGACGGATCACAAACTTCTCATCTGTAAACTCAGGATATCCATCAGCCCAAAACCATCAAGGCGTTTCCAAACCCCATCCAGAGGAAAGTTTAACAACTCCAAACTTCAGGATGAATCTATTTCCACAAACTTTGAGAATATGATCAATGCCCAGCTATCAGATCATCCAGTTAAAACAAGTGACATTCGAGAAGAATGGACCATTCTGAGGGAGATAATCACTAAGTCAGCTGAAGAAACCATTGGTTTGGTAAAGCAGAAAAGTCAAGACTGCTTTGATGACAACACCGAAGAAATTTTGCATCTCATCAACATCAAAAGGGAAGCCATCTCATCTTCAAGACCCATCCTCAAATACGAAGAAAGCTCTGTATTTAGAACTCAAGAGTAAGTGTCAGACACAAATAAGAGAGATAAAGAATACTTGGTGGCAGCGGAAAGCTGAGGAACTTCAGAGGCTATCTGATACTCGTGATCTGAGGAACTTCTATGCAGGGATTAAAGAGATATATGGCCCACTTTGTTCTTCATCAGGTACACTAAAAAGTGCTGACAACTCTGCCACTCTTACTGACAGCCATGATATCTTAGAGCGTTGGAAGGAACATTTCTCCATCCTTCTAAATCGTCCTTCAACAGCTGCTGAAGACTTCCTTCGTGATGTGCTGAAATATCCTGAACAACCATGGATGGCTGTACCTCCTTCTTACACGTAATTCAGTGTAGCTCTCAATCAAATGAAACCAAGAAAGGCACCTGGCCCAGATAACATCCCACTGGAATTAATTCAAGCTGGAGGTCAGTCCCTCAAAATGCGGATTTTCACTCTTATTTTCAAAATTTGGGAATTAGGAGAAGTACCTGGTGACCTAAAGAACGCCACTATCATCACAATCTTCAAGAAAGGTGATCGTAGTGTTTGTGGCAACTATCGCGGTATATCGCTACTATCTACTGTGGGTAAAATTCTCGCCAGAATTTTACTTAACCGCCTTCAGGTTATCTCAGAAAAGATCCTCCCCGAGTCCCAGTGTGGATTTCGATCTTCCAGAAGCACAACTGACTTGATTTTCTGCGTAAGACAACTACAAGAAAAATGTAGCGACCAACAGAATCCACTCTTCTTAGTCTTTTATGATCTGGAAAAGGCCTTTGACTCAGTTCCAAGATCTGCTATGTGGGCGGTGCTACAACGCTTTGGCTGTCCTCGACGCTTTGTTGATCTAATCCAAGCTCTCCATGATGGCATGACCGGTCAGGTTTGTCAGCAAAATAAGATCTCTGACGAATTTCCTATCACTCATGGACTGAAACAAGGCTGCGTACTTGCTCCAACACTGTTTGCATTGTATTTGGCTGCAATGCTCTATAAATCGCCCACAAACATCCCAGGTGTAGATGTCAGGTACCGATTTGATGGAGGGCTCTTCAACCTAGCTCGATTTCGCTCCAAGAAGCTAACTCAGGTTACGAAGATAACCAATATGTTGTATGCAGATGATGCGGCATCGCCTACACTCACGCCAGTGGAGTTGCAACACACTGTTAATTGCTACAAGAATGCATGTGAACGTTTTGGTCTCACCATTAATGTTCAGAAGACCAAGGTTCTGGCACAACCCTCACCAGGCACTTCCCTTCCGCACGACAACATTTCTATCTCAGATACTCCATTGGAGCAGGTAGACCACTTCTCGTATCTGGGCAGTCTGCTATCTGAACAAGGCAATTGTGGGCAGGATGTTGAGAAGAGAATCGGTGCTGCCCATGCGGCATTTGGGCGACTATCGCACCGGGTCTTCTTGAATAAAGATCTGACCGTGAAGACGAAGTTCATGGTGTAACAAGCTGTTGTCATCTCAACATTGTTGTATGGCTGTGAAACTTGGACCCTCTATCGACATGACTTCCGAAAGCTTGAGCGCTTCCATCAACAGAAACTTCGATCCATCCTTAAGATAAAGTGGGAAGACCACATCACCAATCTTGATGTTCTTGAGAAAGCGCTTGCTAATAGTATAGAATCATCCATCATTGGTCATCAACTTAGATGGATTGGACATGTCCATCGGATGGATGATACGAGACTACCACGCCAGGTTCTGTATGGTGAACTCACCTCCGGCACCAGACCTCATGGAGGCCCTAAGAGAGGATACAAGGACCAATTTAAGCAGAATATGAAGTTGACAGGACTCAATCCACAAACCTGGGACCAGCTTGTTAAAGACCGTTCAACTTGGCACCAGACCATCCCGGCTGCTGTCAAAATGTTTGAAGAAGAACGTCGTAGAATTGTTAAGGCCAAGCGACAAGCACGAAAGCTCCGTGCAGCACAGCCACGCCCTCCACCAACAGTTCTGTGTGATCTGTGTGGACGTTTGTTTCATGCACGCATTGGGCTGTTCAGTCACCGCAAACATGCCCACAGACCTCAACCTTAGATTATTTTAGACTGTTTTGGAAGAAGATGTATACTTGGAAACGAGTTAAAACCGACGACGACATTAGGAATAAAAGCAACAATATTCATGTTGACACATTATGGAAGATGCCACAGAATATGGTGTGTCAGGTACAATATTGTGTTTGGATGTACAGTATGTGGAAGACATTTCCGACATTTACTAGTGAATGATTCTCCCACAGTTACTGTTTAGTTTAAAAGTGATTACACCAATGTACTGATTTCTGTTGAGTAGTTATCTATATATTTAAAACACTAAGCTGATTTTTGTTACCGCGAGATTGAGGGAATGGCAGAACCGATTCACTTCGTAGAGCAATCTGTCGAAAGCTGTAGGCCTGTAGATTTGCAGAGTGTCTTTAAAATAAACAAATATGTTATCACATATTTTTAAATTTATAAACAAAACTGCAAAATTATTGGCTCAAGCGCATGCGCAGAATCAATCACCTTGGTTAATGACAGACATGGCGGATGTCCACCGCGTTTTAATGTAATAGTTATTTATAAGAATTATAATAAAGGAGGGGAATATTGATTATGAAGTTTCCACGATATAAACAGGAATAGAATATTATAAAAAATGGGAAATGTAGAAGAACTTATACGGACTGTTGAGAGTGAATGTTGTTTAAGTAACTTAATATTGCACTCTTTCACCAGTGATTCGGTAGCTCAGACGGTAGCATTCAAAATTCTTAATTTATGCATCGCGTAATGGAAGCAGTTCGAATCCCACCTCCGACTCATATTTTTATTTCCTAATTATTCTTTCTGGCTATTGGTAATACATTGTCTTAACATACTTTACTTTTATTATTCCCATAAAGTAAGGAATTCTCCACGATTTACGTTCCCATATACTTTTAAATTATTAAATAAAAGATGGCCACAATCGCTTTCGCCATGAGAGACAATTGACGAACATAATTCATTTGTTGGACTCAGACACCGTGGTCACTCAGCCCCGTCTACTTTGGTGTGTGTGTGTGTGTGAAATTTTCTCTGATAACCTGTGTTATTGTGGTGGCTGTACTGATGTGTGCATTTGTAATTAAAGTGGGGAATGAGAAATAGGCGACCGAGGCTTTAAGTTAGGAACTATCCCGGTATTTACCTGCAGTGGAAGTGGCAAACCACGGAAAACCACATCCCAGATTGTTGAGATGGGAATCGAACCTTGCCCTACTTAGTTTTGCCTCAAGAGTGCGCCCCGTTCCAGCCCTCAGACCAGAATTACATTTCTAGAGAAATGGCGGATAAAGGATTCACCGTATCGTAGTGTGATCTTTGTTTTTGAGAATTAAAAAGAGGGAATTGAAGAACTTCAACAGGCGTTTGAGTTCGTTTGTTGTTTAAGTAACTTAATATTGGTTTAGAAGTCTGTTGACTGGGTGGCTCAGGGGCAACATTGCGTACCCAGGAATGAATTTTGCATAGTCGAAGGAGTCTCATCTCAGACATGTATTTTTATTTCCTAATTATTTTTTCTGGCTATTGGTAATTCATTGTCTTAACATATTTTACTTTTATTATTCCCGTACAGTAAGGAATTCTCCACGATTTACATTGCCATATACTTTTAAATTATTAAATAAAAGATGGCCACAATCGCTTTCGCCATGAGAGACAATTGACGAATATAATTCATTTGATGGACTCCGACATCGTGGTCACTCAGCCCCGTCTACTTTGGTGTGTGCGTGTGTAAAGTTTTCTCTGATAACCTGTGTTATTGTGATGGCTGTAGACTACTGATGTGTGCATTTGTAATTCAAGTGGGGAATGGGGAATTGACGACCGAGGCTTTAAGTTACGAACTATCCCGGTATTTACCTGCAGTGGACGTGGCAAACCACGGAAAACCACATCCCAGATTGTTGAGATAGGAATCTAACCTTGCTCTCCAGAGTTTTGCCTCAAGAGTGCGCCCTGTTCCAGCCCTCAGACCAGAAGTAAATTTCTTGGCAAACCAGGGATCGAACCTGGAATCCGGGCGATAGCTCAGAATGTAGCCATCAGATTGGGCTTCCCTGTGTTAATACGATTTTTGACAAGCACTGAACATATAGTCTAACTCTTCAACTCCCTCCATTACGGTGGCTGTCGAAGTGAGTCTACTGTATGCTCATTCCAGTAGTTGGCGAAGTATGCTCCCTTGCTTAATTTACTGTCATGGAAATGCAAAGGATTGTACCTATATCAGGTGATGGAAATTGCTTATTTAGAGCAGTTTCGTACTGTTTATTCCAAAATGCAGGACGTTATCCTGAGCTACGTTTGCAAGCAAATTGCAAAAATTGTTGCTGGCATGAATAATTATAAGGATTTTATTATTGGCGATCAGTATCATAGCATTCTCATCAGCAACAAACTTGAGAATGAAAGTATCTGAACTTCATTGTATACGTGAATATTATTGTTTATTGATTATTTGTTTAGAGTACATAACAATGAGTCTAACCAAGCTGTTGATTTTGGCAATGGAAGTATTATTTGCCATTTAATATTTGGCGGCTGCGTTGATGCAGGCCACTATAGTGTTATTGAATATGACGTTAATTTGGAGAGAAATGTTGCAATAAATATACCCATTTGACGAAAAAGAACATTAGCCACAAAAAAGTGGGAAATCGTAGAAAAATACGAAGCCACTTTTAAAATCTAATATAAAAATGCCATTTCAGAAACAATTCCAGATATTATGCCGTACAGTGTATGGTCCTTGACGAACAAATGTAAACATTGTTCTGCACTGTATTTCTGTAGCGAGAAATCTACGCTTTGTTACTTTGACCTTTGGTGTTGTAATGGCAAACTTAATCTTACTAAATATAAAATATTTGACAGACTGCAACAATTTTTCACTGTAAATGATATATCAAGGAATTTAAGAGAGAATAATCGGCAGTAGAACAAATGCTATGTCCTTGGTTTCATTTGGTGCCAATGTCACTGTGCCACATGCATACGGTCCATATTGTTTTAAAATGTATGGAATTGCACATCATCGCATTTCTTTGTTAATGTATATTCCAAAATTATAAGCGACGGTTCCTGCGGCCAGCTGTATATATTAGACTCCTCAGAATTCTTGAATTCCTTGGAATTAAGGGATTTGCTTCCACATACTCCAAACGATTGACCCATAGATATGCTCCTTAGAAATCTGAAGTTTCGTAAGGGCATCTAAATGCTACCATATTAATTATAAGAAATATGTACGAAAATTGCTTGAATTTGGAAATAATACGTGCAGTTAAAATTAGGCGGAGAGATCTAACCCTTCGACTTGATTCCATATTAATTATATGAAATATGAATGAAAATGCTTGAATTTGGAAATAAGTGCAGTTAAAATTAGGCAGAGAGGTCTAATCCTTTGACTTGATTTAACACCACCGGTTAAAACAATCATTTTCTTTTAAGAGGCCCTTAAAGTTTCAATAGTGCCAAAAAATAACTGTACAAAGGACGTATATAATAAAATTCTTCAGTAAATATTTTCTTATTGGCCGTCATGTATTGACGGGTTTCAACTAGTACATGATTAAAATGGTAAAAGTTTAAACATTGATGTACTGTATAATGCTTGATGCTTTGGAAATTATAATGTATGGTGTCTTAGTGTATCTGAAGAATTTTTAATTCTGGTATTTTCCTGTTTGATCATTTGTGTCTTTAAAATCAGAATCTACTCATCAATTTTCATGGATAGTATATTCTTCTGGGAAGGTTACAAACTCCATATCATATCAATGTGTATTTGGAGGTGGGGTTAAGCTGATACAGCAATTATAAAATTTAGTGGTGTGGGGAAAGCAGGTCTCTGCAGTGTGGTTAAGTGAGTCAGCTATAGAGCAACATTTGATTTCATTAAGTACTTTACTAATCATCAATAGATAGTACAAAGTGAATAAAACTCTTAAACTTTACAAAGGGCAGCCGAATAGATACCCCCGTCTGTTATGTGTGTTTACCTCCCATCATTTCAATCTTTATTTCTACAGTATAATAAAATTCAAATCATGTCTAAAGAGATATAAGCATCATATATATTTCTCCTTGGTGCTCGTTGAGTTCCTGAATAGGTAAGTGATGAGGTGAGCTGCACTGCTTAATCCCATTTCCTACAAATTAAAGAAAACATATTACTGTTAGTCTCAAAGTGGATATTATTGCTTTAAATGTAAGAAATTAAGGTGAGTTGTATTTCTGAAAGCATCATACAATTTTGCTGTTGTTTCATTAAGGGACTTAGGACACTGCACACTTACTCTGCATGTGCAAAATCTGTCTGATAGCCTAAGTTAATCATAACAAATACGATAAGGACATGGTGGCAGTTCTACATTACTCCGGGCTGAAATAGGAAGCCAGGAGAAACAGTTCCAAGGATAGACAATAAAGAGATTCAAATACGGTAACTGATCATCTGATTCTTCCAGATCTTGGACAGCTATCCTGGTAATTAGATGGTCAGACTTGTCTTACCGAAATGCACTATGTTATTTCGCTCAATTCCCCAAGACCACAAAGAAATATTGCTTATGAAAATTAGCTACTGATACGGATTACGAGATTATCAAGAAACTGCCCAAAGAGAAAAACTTTCAAATTTCTGTGCCACTTCCAGCTGCACATGTGACAACATCCAACCAGCTCCCACTTCTTCTCAGCTCCTTGCCCTGAGTGACTCTCAGCTTCAGGTATAAACAGCAGATTTTATTTATTTTATTTAGCATATGGCTACAAACATCACTAAAATATAAAAATGATTGCAAAATTACAAATTAATGTCCAGGCCACGAATATAGTCCATTGATCCCTCCATCATCACCAGGAACTCTGTTGTATCGCCAGGGAAGGCTCTGAGGGGACATTCTTGAACCACATGCTGAATAGTCTGCTTTTCAGCGCCGCAATCACAACTTGGAGAATCTTTTATCTTCCACTTGTGCAGAGAATCAGCACACTGGCAGTGTTGGTTCTTATACGGTTAAGAACTGACCAGATCTTCCGCGGTAATTCTAAGCCAGGTGGCTTGGTCGATATGCTTGGAATCTTCAGTAGTTCTGTTGTAGCGTTAATCTGCCATCTATACTTCCACCATTCATTGGTATTAAAACCTTTGCTGATCAACATCCTTGCAGTTTCCAGGGGCGGGTGACGAGAACGAAGCCTTCCTTTATTAATGATTGGGATGTCTTCATGAACAGGGAGGTTAGGATTTTTCTGTAATTTCTTGTATTCACGGACAAGTGCACTTTCCCACCGCAGAGATGGAGGTGGTATATGGCTAAGTATGGGTAGCCAGAAAATAGGTGTAGGTCTGATTGTACCACAGATAAGGCACATGGTATGGTTGAGCTGAGTGTCAATAAGTCTTGCTATACATCCAAGCGGGACAGCAATATTCCGCAACAGGGTAGACCAATCCCAGAGCCGAAGTACGAAGAGTCGATGCTGAGGAGCCCCATGATGTGCCACATAGTTTCTGCAGAATGTTATTTCGAGTTTTTATTTTTCAGCTGTTTTTAATAGGTGCTGTTTATAGCTGAGCGTCCTATCAAGCGTTACCCCTAGATATTTCGGGTTCCTGTTATGTCTGAGTAGCCTTCCTTCAAAGTAGACCTTGAGCTCTTTGTTGGTAAACTTGTTGTTTAGGTGAAACGATGAGACTTCTGTCTTAGCGACACTTGGCAGTAACCTTCATTTGCGGAAATATGTACCCATAATTGACAAATCATGGGTCAATATGGACTCTGTAACTTCAAGATCTCTATGCCTCACTGCGAGTGCCCAATCGTCAGCATACCCAAACTCTCTTGATGTGGTTTCAGGCATATCTGATGGGTATACAGTAAGCTGAACAGCAGAGGTGCGAGAACAGATCCTTGGGGCAGCCCATTATTTAGTTTCATTTGGGAACTCATCTTGTTGCCCATTAGCACTTGGAAACATCGGTTACTGAGCATTTCATTGATGAGATTGCCGATGTTTAGGCATTGAATGACTTGTAGAAGTTTCAATATGACACCCTGTCTCCAGACAGTATCATATGCAGCTGTGAGGTCAATGAATGCAATTGATGACTTTCCTTGATCCAGGAAGCCAGCTTCCATGAAGCTTGTTAGGGATAAGAATTGGTCTGTGCAACTGCGGTTAGGTCCGCAACCTGCCTGTTCAACCGGTACATGTTCAAAGACCTTGGGACATATTCTATTGTACACCATTCTTTCGAGGAGCTTATATAGCAGCAGATAATTTTCCTATTCCCTACTCCCATTCCTTTTTCACTTAGATCATTTTTCTTCTTCCTCTATGCTCCCAACATCAGTTGAGTATCTAGATAAGCATTCTTGTCTTCTTCTCCATTGAAGAAGAAAGTTTTTGTTCCACAAAATTCCACTGTGATTATATATACAGTACAGGGTAATATGTAGGAATATTTGAATTCATTTTTGAATCTGTATTGATAATTCAGTATAATAGGGTAACAGAATACCGTACGTTTAAAAAATTCCGCCTAGTTAATACCTTTTCATTTATATAATTATTCATTCATAATAAGAATTTTTTAAACATATGCTGTTACCCTATTATATACAGCAGGGTAATGATTCAGAATTCCTATTATATATATCTAGGGGATGTAGAGACAATGTAGAACATAATATTTGCTTGAGGAACCCATCTCAGGAAACATACTGTTTTGGCATTACATTGATACATGAAAATGAAAATCCACAGCCTGCTTCCAGTCTCCGACCGGGTCAGGAAACATTGATACATAATGATATGAAATTAGTCATTAAGAAGGTTTCCTTATTGATGTTATAATCATAAGTAAAATACCATGAGTATTTATTAAATTTATACAATATCTGGTGATTTAGATATATATATATATATATTTATATATGTATAAAGTGTACTATGCACCCATATTGACTTATGCAGCTGAGTCTTGGACCTTGACAAGCAAGCAAGAGAGTAGAATTCAAGCCAGTGAAATGAAATTCCTAAGAAGTATGATAGGAAAGACAAGGAAAGACAGAGTGAGAAATGAATATGTTAGGAAGGAAGTTGGGATGGGAAAACTAAATGAGAGAATTGAGAAGAATAAACTAAGGTGGTTTGGGCATGTAAAGAGGATGGAGGAAAATAGAATACCAAGACAGATGCTGGAGGCAAAGTGGAAGGGTAAGAGAGCAAGGGGAAGACCTAGAACAAGGTGGATTGATTCAGTGAAGAACAGCATAACAAAAAGAAATCTGGACTGGGACAAGATCGTGGAAGAAGAATAGTGGAAGGAAAGAGGAAAGTGGAGAAGTGCCATAAATACCCCGACCCGGCAGGAGCTGGATAAGGGGAAATGATGATGATGATGATGATGATGATGATGATATTTTTCAGAAAATATACCAGAGGGTACAGGCAATGGGTCCAGCAGATTTTGTGCCATACAGTATATCAATTTCAGTATGTGGTTTCTACACTGTCCAGTGAATATTCCTATTTTTTTCAGCTCATCTTCAGCGAAGCAGTACGGCCCACCAATGATGCTGTTTTCAACTGCCACAATCATACCTCATGATTGCGAGATTAACAGTCACGTTTATATTTACACCAGACTGCACTCTAGAGGGCCAAACAACAATGACTTATGCGCTGTGAATATAACCTTCTGCCGTGACCTGGTCATTGTCGCAATAAAGGTCTGACTGCATACATTATCGCTAGTGCTTTAGGCCGCACTGTGCGTATCTGTGTGGTGATTATTCCCCCTACCGTTTTTATGTGATGGCTTCGAAAAGAAAGAGGGTGTTAGTGTCTATGGAAGATAAACTGAAGGCGACTAAGAGGCTTGACAAAGGTGACTTAAAAGTGGCCAAAGATTATGGTGTTGGACGTGTAACTGTAACTGTAGGTGATTGGAAGAGAAACAGAGTGGAAATAGAAAAATGGTGTTCAGAAAGAGGGACAACCAAAGTCTTAGAAGAAAGGACAACCATGAAACCACGTGAGTACAAAATAGTTAGTGAGGCTTTGTATCTTTGGTTCACCCATAATAGGGATAAAGGTGTGCCAATATCTGGGCCAATATTGAATCAAAAAGCCCTACAATTCCTTAAGGAGTTTAATGAAGGTGACCCTGACTTTACAGCTAGCATTGGCTGGCTGGATCGCTGGAAGAAGAGATATGGAATTCGACAACTCAATGTTTGCAGACAAAAACTCTCAGCTAATAATGAATCAGTACGCATCTTTAGAGAAAAGTTCCATGCTTTAATTGATAGTGAAGGTGAACAGCTGTTTAACTGTGACGAAACCGGCCTAAGTCATAAAATGCTGCCAAGCAAAACACTCGCAGCTCAGACTGAAGCAGCAGCACCAGGGTATAAGCAAAGTAAGGACAGAATAACAATTCTTGCTTGCAGTAATGCTACTGGAAACCTAAAGTTTAAACTTGCTATGATCGGAAAATTAAAGAACCCAAGAGCTTTCAAAAACGTTTCAAAAAATGCTTTGCCAGTCAAATATTATAACCAAAAGAGTGCTTGGATGAGCTCAGAAATCTTTCAAGAATGGCTTTTTAGTGAATGTGTACCAAAAGTTGAACAGTTTTTAAAGGAAAAGCAGTTGCCGAGAAAAGCCATTTTACTATTAGATAATGCTCCCACTCATCCCAATGAAGATTAACTTCGAGATGGAGAAATAAGAACATTGTTCCTGCCGCCAAATGTTATGGCTATTTGTCAGCCTATGGATCAAGTGTGTTGGAGGCATTAAAAAGAAATTACCACCGAGAGCTTTTGCCATCTTTGATTGACACTATTGACCATGGAGAAGATATAATTCTGAAATTGCATCAATTAAATTTGAAAGACATGGCTTACTTTTTGGCACAGTGTTGGGAAAATTTTGGTACAGGTACAATTGCAAAATTATGGAAAAGGCTGTTAGGTGAGGAGACAGAGAGAAATTCCGTCAATGAACAAATTAGCACGGAAAACATGGCCTTTGCTGAAACAAATCCCTGGATGTGTAGATGCAACTGATGAGGGCCTTAATGAGTGGCTTGCCCTTGATGACCAGTATGAAGTCACTAACGAAGACATTGTCGGTATTGTTAACAACGGTGATAAGAAAACAGAGTGTAATATAGGTTCTGTGGAGGTTCGTAAATGAACGATTAATGTGGATAGATTTCGAAATGGCACGAAATCAGGTTAGGATTGTTTTTGTATGATCTTATGAATACAATTGGAACTCATAATTGTCGCACACTAATTCTGGTCCGAGGGCTGGAACAATGTACACTCAGCCTGGTGTGGCAGAACTGAGAAGAGGTTTGTTTGATTCCCCAAAAGTGGTTTCCCATCGTGTCCCCAGTTCTGTTCTAGGCAAATGCCGGGATGGTATGGTACCTAACTTAAGGCTAAAGCCACCTCCTAGCCCCAATTACAGACAAACTAATACAGCCAACACAATAACACAGGTTATCAGACGTATTCAATAGGGAGCAAAGCAGTGCTTAAGGCTCTGAAAACTCTTAGCTCCTTTGGCTAAGAAGCACACTAATGCGCTTCATAAATGGGTCGTGGCAAGTAGCTGCTAACCCAGAGTGGGCCCAGACAGGTGTATCATCATCTACTGACGAGTCCATCAGCACATCTGGGCAATACCCCCACACAGATCTAGACAAACTTCCTGTAGTTATATTCCAACACACACGATTACACAGGAATGATGAATATGATGTCCCAAGTGAAGCAACAACAATACAACTTTCCTATGGTTTCTTAGCAGGCATCCCGAGAGTCATGCCAGAAACCAAATCTAAATCTGTTAGTTTTAATATTCCTTTACCTTCTACCCCCTCCACTTCTTTCACCATCCAGCAGATCATTTTTGTTAATACTCCACAAGTTGGCAACTCTGGAGACATCAGCCAATCAATCTAATAGTTACAAGCAACAACAGATACTAGTAGTGCTCTTCCTCTTTTGCTGATAAAGACAGCATGAACTGTTGACATATATATTTTTGTACTGGATGTGTATGGTCTTATATTTATATTTAAGTGCCGGTATGTCTATTGGATCCCTCCTATCCTGTTTCTCATTAATTTAAAATATACACGCAGTGTTGGAGTAGCGTGTCTGCCCTTCACCCAGAGGCTCTGGGTTCGATTCCCGGCTCCGTCAGGTATTTTAGAAACTGATGTGAGGGCTGGAATGGGGTGCACTCAGCCTCGTGAGTAGCTGTCTGGCAGTGAGGCAGTGTCCCAGTCAGAAAAAGAAAGATTAACGGCTGAGAGCAATCAACGCGCTGGCCACGCGTCACCCTGCAATATGTAGGCCAAAAGACTGGGCAGCAGTCACTTGGTAGGCCAAGACTCTTCATGGGATGTGGTGCCATAGTGTTAGTTTTTGTACTTTCCTTTAAACCTAAACTACTGCAGTTCTTCAAAACAATGGAATAAATGTAGGAGAAATCTACATAGGAAAATGTACACTGTACCTGTAAGATAGGAATCTGGATGTGTGGAGAATGGTGTTCCCACTTCATAAGTTGGTTCATACGAATATTTAAATTGGCTGGTAACCGCTGCACTGTTTGCAACTGACAATCTCGCTCGTTGATATTCTCTGCTATGTTTTCCTTGCCCATTGTGTCGGCAGGTACTTCTCCCTGCCCAGGACAGGGGCAGCCTAGTAGGCTATGAGTCAGGCACTCTTGATCAACGTGAAGTGTAAACAGGTCCTACAACAAGGAGAACAGAGATACTGCTTTATATGTATTTATATATATAGTAAATGGCTAGAAAGAGTGAGAAATGAGGAGGTGCGGAAAAGAGTTGGGGAAGAGAGAAAAATATTAAAGGTAATCAGGATGAGATGGTTTGGACATGTGCTGCGTGCAGAGGGCGACACAATGGCAAAAGCAGCTTACACACTAGATGTGGCTGGAAAGAAGCCCAGAGGGCGAACAAGGCAACGGTGGGCCGATACACTGCACAACAACCTAAAGTCTGTCAATCTTCATCCAGGCATTGCCCAAGACCGAAGGAAATGGAGACTGCGATCCCACATAGCGGACCCTGCCACTAGGCGGGACAAGCACTAAAGAAAAAGAAGAATAAGGATGAGGAAACACAATTGGATTGGACACTGGATGAGAAGAGATTGCATACTGTTGGATGCTATGGAAGGAACGGTGAATGGAAGGAGATGAGGACGAAGAAGATACCAGATGGTTGATAGCTGAAGGATAGAAGCCAATTATGAGAAAACAAAGAGGGTAGCTGGAGACAGGATTGCATGGAGAGCGACCATGTGAAGACCTGCCTTAGAGCAGAACACTTATGATGATGATATATCAATCTGTATTAACATTAATTTGTTGAAGTAAATTTTTAAAATTCAGAATTCATTTCATTTTTTTTAAATAAGCTGTAGCCTGCATAATGTTTAATTTAATATTGATAATGATATGTTTCTGAAGTCTTCCCTGGTCAAGGGCAGGTGATTTATTTTTAATAAATCATTGTGTGTTACGAATTCCAGATCATTCTATATAATAAAGCAAAAGGATGTATATTTTTCATAGATAACCACCAACTTCAGACTTATACTGACTGTCAAACAATGGACAATCTAATTCAGTGGTGTCCAATTGGCCACTTCTTAACAAATTGGAAACAAACAATTTTTATATTAAAAAATAAATAAAAAGAACCAATGTTTTTTTTTTGTTTTTTTTTCAGTTACGAGTGTGGATTAAAGCAGAGGATGGCTTTGTCGGTTCATGAAAAGGAACAATCTTTCTGTTCGAAAAAGGACATCTCTATGCCAGTGACTTATGAAGGACCTAGTGAAAAAATCGGGCAGTTTCATAGATTTGTAATTAGAAAGCGTTGCGAGTACAATTACCTGCTATCGCGAATCGGAAATGCTGATCAAACTCCGATTTTCATTGATATGCCGAGAAACACTACAATTACCGAAAAGGGAGCATCCAGCGTAGTCATGAGGACTACTAGAGCAGAGAAGCTTCACTGCACAGTTATTTATTTATTGTATGGCTTTTAGTGCCGGGAGTGTCCGAGGACATGATCGGCTCGCCAGAGTCTGTAGCTACTTCAAGCGGACACCCAGAGGGTGAGATACACATTCCGTTCAATTTCAAGTAGATCCACCTTTTGCTACCAGATGTCAATGATACCTAGTGGTGAACGTTGGAACGAGCGTTCCAACGAAATCTAACCTAGAAATTTAGCTCCACACAAGTTTAGTCTGTGGAGAGATCTTTTACATGCCATAAATCTATGACATGACCGCCGGCTTTACTTCCTCTCCGGAGGAAGGCATACTGAAGGATTCTTAACGCTCTTAAAAAATCCGACAACTTCGGCTGGGTTTGAACCCGCTATCTTGGCACAGCAGTTCCGCATGCTACCAACTACGCCACCGAAGCCACTGCTGCACAGTTATGGTGACTGTAACTGCGGACAGGCGAAAACTTCCTCCGTATGTAATTTTCAAGCGAAAAACAATTCCTAAAGGGAAATTTCTTTCCAGTGTGCACATTGGTGTCCAGGAAAAAGGATGGATGGAGACGGATCTCATGAAGGATTGATCTCTCCTGGTTTTGGACAGTTACCATGGCCATTTTGTTGATGATGTTTGCCAAGAAATGGTCAAAATAAAGAGGCCTTCACTAGAATTAAAATGTGAGTGGATTATTCGTGTATGGGGTCTGATTCCACCAGACATTATTGTGAAAAGTTTCGAGAAAATTGGCATTTCTAACGAACTAGATGGAACTGAAGATGTCTGCATCTGCGAGATGGAAGAGAATGAGAGTGATTAATCACAGAAATGAAAGGATTGCATGTTGTGTAGGCAAGTTTACAATATTCTAATTTATTTCAGGTTTCTGGCTCCTATCTTCAGCGATTTCTCGCGTGACATTAAATGGGGACGGTTTCCGTATAATTATAGCTAGGGAACGTATTATTGCCTTTAATTTTTTATTAAAATTAATTGTTATACATATTTTTGATTATTTTGCACTATTCAGGCCTAAATAAATTTCATAACTTAAGTAAGGTCATAACGTTTGATTTTTTCATTTCCATCTTTAAGTTAGATTCGCATAATTTTCCCTCCCCGTTTTTGAGGTTGAAAAAAGAAAAGCAAAAAAGGGGGCGAATTACGCGAGTTAGTACAGTATTTAGAACCGTACTAAATGGATTGCAAAATTACAGTTCAACAGGTGATTTAAGGCACTCACCTCACATGAGACTTGAAAACATCACAAATACTGTATGAATCGAGCCATGGACTATACAACTACTGTGCAATGATCACAGTAAAAAACTGAGAGGATGATATCAACCTCGTTAAAAAAACAGGGTCCACTTGCTCCAGATGGTAGCACCCTGTAACAGGGCCCCTACCTAGGGTTACTAGGCGAAACTGGTCAACGGTCGCAAATACGGAAGCAGAATTCCATTTCACAACCGCTGAGAGGGCGGAAGAACTTAGTGGAGCCAACCATGATACAAAATCATTTCAGACTAACAATCTGATCGTATTTTGGATTTTATTCCTACCCTTGACACACACAATTTCAATTGCAGAATGGATGAGTAGCTGAAAGAAAGCACTACCCCAGGTGGTAGCTTGGAAGAGAAATCCACCATTGCATTATGCAATGCATCTGGACCTAGGGTTCTGGGGAGAGTTGGAGCATCCTAGGAATACATGCAGACTTAAGTTTAAACAGAAGTTTATTGCAGATATGCTGAATGTAAATTCTTTGCTGATGGTTGGTAAACAACAGGAATTAGAACTACTTCTAAATAGAAACGAAATTTAAATTTAAGCGGTCCAAGAGACGAGATTTTTAGATGAGAATGTGACAGAAATGAAAAATTATAGAATCTTTAAAGGTAAACCTGCGATTAAAATTATGAAAGGAACACTACTATTGGGCACAGAATTCGGGGAAGCTAGGAGAAGACGATGCTTTGGAAACATGCACATTGTCACAGGATATCGATACCAAATGGTTGACAATAAAGAACTCCATCGCAGAGGCTGCAGAAGAAGTACTGGGAAATCCATCAGTCACTCCCAGACAACCGTGGATAACACAGTATATTCTTTTGAAGGAGGAGACTGAAACAGGTCAATACAAGTGAAGGGAGAATAGCATACAGAAGGCTTCACAATGAAATAGATCGAGAATGTAGAAATGCCGAAGAAAAATGACTTTATGAAAAATGCGAATAAATCAAAGAACTGGAAAGACATGGAAAGGGCAGCATGGCACTAAAAACAGCAAGAAAAATATGCCACTTACCAAAAAGAACTCTAACCTCAGCATTGCGTGACAACCAAGGTTCAATCATCACTGATGAAACACAAATAAGGAACCACTGGGAAATGTACATTAAGACTCTGTACAATGAAGAATTAGAGTATGTACATACAAAGGAGTCACATACAAGTTTAGTTGCTCCTTTATCTGTGACTAAAAGTGAATTTGAGTTGGCAATGAGGTCATTACCAAATGAGAAAGCTCCAGGCATCGATAACATCCCTAGTGAACTAATCAAGTCTGCTGGTGATATAATTAATGAAAAACTGTATGACCAAACGCAAACAATTTACGAAAAGGGTATTTGGGCATCTGAATTTCGAAACTCCATCATGGTCCCTTTACCAAAGAAAGCAAATGTGACCAACTGCAGTATGTACAGAACAATTAGTTTGGTTCCTCATGCATCCAAAATTATGATCAAAATCATAAAGAAAAGAGTAGAAAGGCAGCCTATGGCTACATCCAAGAAACACTGTTTGGTTTCCTTCGAGGAGTTGGTACCCGAGATGCCATTGGCATTCTTAGAGTCCTCGGAGAACGTATGATGAGCAGGAGCCGAAATCTGTATATATGCTTCATTGACTATGAAAAGGCATTTGATTGAGTTTCCTGGCATAAACTATTCCCATTATTAACCACTTAACCGGGAATGACGAGTTAATTCGTCTACTACCTGTTGCTACTCAATCGGGTAATGACGAGGTAACTCGTCTAGAGCACTTGAAAATTGTTATCTGCTGGGGGGACGAGTATTCGTGTCTCTTACGCTGTTGAGTGTAGTTCTATGATTGCTCCGTAGATGTCAGTAGGTTTCAGCTTTGCTGTGCCACAATGCGCGCCAATTTCTCAATATGGGACGAGTTCCTTCGTCATTCGCGGAAGTGTAATGGGCGTGACGAGATAACACGTCACCCACATCTTTATAATGGGCGTGAGGATTTAACTCGTTTTCAGTCAAAATATATTCCCCACTATGAATGCTACTTTGTAATGTAGTTCCAAGAAGTCTAATCAAACATTAATTATGGTTTGAATTTAAAAACAAATAAAATCAGGAAGGACTAGATAAATTTTCATGCTTGCACTCATAATGGGAGGGACGAGTTCCTTCGTCATTCGCGGAAGTGTAATGGGCGTGACAAGATAACTCGTCACCCACATCTTTATAATGGGCATGACGAATTAACTCGTTTTCAGTCAAAATATATTCCCCACTACGAATGTTACTTTGTCGGTGGAAACCCCCCGGTTAAGGAACATAGGAGTCGAAGAACAACTCATTACTCTCATATGGGACCTCTACAATGGTCAAAATGCAATTGTACGTTTAAGAGAAGGTCTCACTAATCCAGTTCCTATCAGAAAAGGAGTAAGACAAGGATGTCCTCTCTCCCCAATTTTGTTCAATGCTTTTGGTGAGTTGATGATGGCAGAAGCTTTAGAAGAACATGTTTAGGAGTGAAGATCAATGGAATACCCGTAAAGGTAATTAAGTTCGCAGATGAAAGGCCATTCTAGCTGGCAGCCCATCTACTTTGCAGGCAATGCTGTCAAGAGTTGCATCAACTGTGCAGAAATACGGCATGAAAATAAACACCTCAAAGAGAAAATGCATGACAGTCTCAAAATTCCCAAAACCTCTTCGATTAAAGATTAATAACTCGGACATACAACAAGTCAAATCCTTCACTTACCTAGGTCAAAAGATTACAGAGGACGAAAGGTGCACCACTGAAGTTAAATGCTGCATTGCTCAGGTAAAACTAGCTTTTATGCAGAAGAGGAGATTACTGTGTGCCAGTCGGCTTAAGCTTTCCCTCCGAATGAGAATGATACATGCTATTGTATGGACAGTTGCGTTATATGCCTGTGAAACGTAGACACTAAATAAAAATGAAAAGACCGTCTTGAAGCCTTTGAGATGTGGTGCTATCGTAAGATGATAAATGTGACGTGGAGAAATAGGATATCGAACACAAGGGTTCTCGACACCGTGAACCAACGGAGATCAATCCTACGCACAATCTGTAAACGTCGTCTCATATGGTGGGGTCACACAATGCGCCACTCCAATTTAATGAGAACTGTGGCAGAGGGGTTCATTGAGGGAAAACATCCACGAGGAAGATCTAGAAATACCTTCCTTAAACAAATTCTCAACGACACCCAAGCACAGAATTATAATTAAATGAAGGAAGCGGCAAATGACAGGACGATCTGGACATGTTTTTATGGCAACTGACCAGTCTTGGTGTGGCGGTTGGTTGACCGCCACAATATTTCGCCCCCACCCCTCCTCCCCCGGGGCCTGTTCCCCCGGGTGGGAGCCTTCTGGACTTATGAACATTTCAAACATTTCAAAATCCCGCTTCCCCCGCCCTCTCTGCTAAACATTACTTCCGGCGCGAAGTGGAAGCCGAGAAGGTTCTCAGTCCTTCCAGAACAAATTTGAATATATACTCCTCGCATTGAACTGTGGTCTATTATCACGCTACCACGTTGACTTGCATATTTCGGCATGAACAAGTAAGGCAATGCCTTGCCTCTGAGGTGCGTCAAGGTTGGCACTACGATCTGCTACATCTAACTTCGTGTGTGGTTGGATCCCCTCGTGGACCGCTACAAGCCGACCTAAGCGTCTCTGACGCTATCATTCGCTTGGAGAAGATGTGACTTTAAATACTTGTGTGGCAGGCTTCTCGGAAGCTAGCCGTTGGAGCAAGCTTGGCCATTATTGTGAAGCCTAAGGTATTTGTGAACTATGCTGACTTCTAATGTACTTGGGCTTATGTTTTATTTCTTATCTTACTCCTGTTGGGGTTTTCTTTATTAAAATTGATTTGCTTCAGTGCGGGATGAGAAGCTAAGTGTCCATAGACTTTGATTATTGACTGTACCATTATTCCAAAACGTCGTATCCTGGCGCAGTCAGCTGGCATTTGAGGGTGCGCAAATGTGAGGGAGCCGTGTCGGTAGATTTACTGGCACGTTAAAGATCCCCTTAGAGGCAAAATTCCGGCACCCCGGCGTCTCTAAAGGCCAGTGTAGTTAAAAGGGACGTAAAACCAATAACATTATTATTAGTATTTTGGAACGCCCTGTAACTTTCAAGCTAGCCACTGGAGTCAATCATAACAGCTGGTCTACAGCAAGCAAAAGTTCTGCTATCAAGAATGGATTGGGAGAGCTCGTATTTCCGATGAGAAGCCCGAAGGTCGTCGATAATAATCATATTGACATTGTCTAACATTATATCGATCGATTCAGCTGAGAATGATTAATACGAATTAAAGTATATTTAGCGCTATATGTGAGCAGTTATTTATGTCTGTATGCATATTTCCATGGCAGAAAGCTATTACAAAGCAAGTATAAAAAACAGAAGAAGATCTGTTAAGTTACTAGTGATTATACTACGACTGCGATTCATATCGACTCGTGGCTTTAGAGGAGTGGATGTCTTCCTCAGGCGACCACGTGTGGAGAGCAGGAACTCGTGAAACTGACAGCGTGCGGTAATAATCTCGGACCACGTTGAAAGTGTTATGAAAGTTAACGGGATTTTCAAAATGTGTGAGCTTGCCGAAGTGTATAAGCGAGTTCGTTCAGCATTCTACGTGAAGTAGAGACTTGCATAATGGGAATCAGACATCTTTTAAAACATGTAATATGTTCATCTTTACGGCTATTTATTCACTGTCACTAACGGACTATGCGGAAGGATACAGTCATAATCCCAGCGGCCGGTTCATGTGCGTCATATCGAAACTCGGTGTTTGTAAGACTTCATGGAAATGCAATCTAGAGTCGAATCAAACTTTTCATAGTGGCAAGGCTTTTTTAAAAATGGCATATTCTCAAGCAAGGTGTCGGAGGGAAGGAATACAATGAGGCCTATATCCATCTTAAAGATGACAGGCTAAATAAAATAGGAATACTGCAGTAGCAGGGCGATAGCGGGAGTATCTTGCAGCCACGTTCATTAACTATGAAATATACAAGAGAGTTTCGAAATACAATGGATCACGTGGACACATGTGAACTTGGTCACATTCCCATCTTCATAGTGGAACTATTTAGCGGTTGTTCGAATTCACTCTCGCTTCATGACTAGTTGATAAACTGTTTGCGGTTCAGCCATCGGTATTCTAATGCGTGTGGAAAGATATCGCCAGGACATATTGGGACATTTCGACCGGTCAGAAGTTGTTCGAGCCTAGGAGGACTATGGTTCGTTCTCTGGGGACCTAGTTGGAGTCCGGCATGTCTTGTGTTGGTCTGGAGCCTAGAATGGCCAACGATATCCTTTATTTCCACATCCAGATTCGCAAAAGGTACAGAACACTTCAACTTGTTACTGTAGTGTTGCTTGGGCATTTGAACAACCACAAATTGCCATATTTTGATTTTTGTAGATTAAATGGTTGAGTAGAGAGTGCAGGTTCGATGCCTATTTCGAAGCTGACCTTCTATGATGCCAGGATTTTGACTCATAAAAATGAGTGCATCCTTTTTGTAAATTTGATTGATAAATTTAAAATTTCAATAGTATTTTACAGTATTTAAACTGATATGCTCATCCTGATTGCCGAGAAGTCCCTGTAGGAGGAAGATCTCCAGATTTCTGTCTAAGAATATTTTAGTAACGCAATTTTTTTTCAGCGGCGTTGAGAACTCTGACCGAGTTTTACATTTTATAGTGCATTTGCTCTTTAAGCACTTTCGCTTGGATTATCTTATTCTCTTTCCTAATTATTATAACGATATGAGGAGGTTTTCGGATCCAGTTATTCTGAATGTTACTTCGAGACTTTAGATTATTTTTCATCAGTTTATTAACAGATTTAACTTGTATTTTCTGAGCGTGATTTTCGAAGTGGATTGTTCTAATGGATCATTAGTCGCTTAGCCTCTGTAGTTAACCTAGATTCATGCCGTAGGATTAATCCACCGACATTTTCGCGTTCGGGAAATTCAGGGAAGTTCTTATTTTGAGATTGGATATATTTTTATAATCGTTTTACAACCTCAGTTTTGAGTGGTTGTGAGTGTTATACTCTTCTTCTCTTATGAAGTTAACACTGCATTAAATTGATATCATTGCCTCTGGTGCAATAGTTTTTCTCTATTAAGAGGGTAGTTGAATGACATCCAAATTTGCGAGGATAATCCCAGGGATGACTTACTATAAGTCATACGTTTAAGAACTATGAAAATTGTAACACATCAATGTAAGGCAAGTTTTCTAAAAATAGGTGGAGTATTTCTGGAATCCACTAGGCTTTATGAATAACCTGTTACGGAATCAATTCTTTTTCTGAGCACGAGTTCAGGCTTTTATTACAAACAGCTGATTTTCATAATTGTGGATTTAAAACAGTAAGGCACCAATTATAGGTGCATGTTACAATTTAAGAGGCATGTATAAGGAATAATGCTCTTGTGTTTAAGTATTTTGATACAGTGCTTTGCGAAGCAAATGTTCTTGTTGAAGATTGAGCAACGTGTGCCAATCAAGAATAGATTGAATGAGGTTTCAACCCAGAGGGGCGTTGTATTTAACCTAGTATGGTTAATACTTTATCGCTGTTATTATTTTGAAGTAATGCCTGTGTGAAGATTAGTATTTTTCTGAGCATTATTATTAAAACTCTTGAGTGGATATCCAGTTCAATATTTCCAGTAAAATTATAACGACTTTGCCATAGCATGTATGTTTAACAAGGATCACCGATAATTATTTAATGCTGAATCTATGATTAAATTTTGCTTAACTTAACTGTTCGGCAGAAATACCCTGAAATGAGAAATGAAACAAACAAATTTAAGCAGAAGTGAATGTTGTGACATTAAGTCAGTGGGAGGGGAATAATCAAAATTATTCTAGAATCATGTATAAATTTGTATATTCTGTAAATATGCCATAATAATTTCATCGTTAAATAACAAGACCATATAATGCTAATGAAAATGTCGTGAAGATTATTGGTTATTAGCAGGGTATTTTTGTATAAGATGTTCATTAAGTTAATGAACCGAAGTGAATACAATTTATTCAATTCATATATATTTTTTTTGTGTGTGCTTATTCTATGGGATCGAAAATCATTATTATTATTATACCTTATTTTTGAAAGAACTAAAAGTTAGTTGAGATAATGGGTAATACATTTTTAAAGCCTTTCCCATATTCCATAGCTGAAAGACAATCCAGTATAATTAATGATTTTTTTTTTGATTGGTCGTGATATCGACAAAATTTATATTTCTTGTCATGTTTATTCTTGTAATAAACTAATTTATTATTTGGTTTTAATTATTGCGTGATGCTTTATAGAGGTGATGGAAGGGTGTATTAAGGGGGCCATCGCTAGGTATTTTAGGGTTTACCACACCTTTCAGATTCTTTCTTCCTTTTGAAGAACTCTTGTGTTTTGAGCTAGTTTTTTTCTTTCTTTGAGCCTTGGTCAGTCTTAATACATCCTGTTAGGTATTCGAGTGGCCCTATTATCCCTTTGTCTGTTGGTAAAACTTGGGGGTTTTTCTAGCCGGGGATTTTCAGGTTCTACGATCCAGCTGTCATCGAGGGATTCAACAGGTATTGGTAGGTAATACGGGTACGGTACCACGAAGAATTTGAAATTACTTATTCCACAGTATCTCATTTAAAAATATTCGGGAGGTTCTTGATTCCCTTACTTCTGGGGTTGCTACTACTCAGCACACCTGGAAAAGTTATTCCTTTCCCAAGTATGTGAGTGACCACGTTTTTATTGATGCTCGTAGACGGACACCAACGTAACCTTTCGCGCTAGCCTTATCTTGCTTCTGAAGGACATTTCTAATGATTAATCTCTGTACTTATTGTTCTGTGAATTTTGGAATGTGGGAAACTATTAATATTCGTGCGGCATATCTCTTACCATTGCACAGTGGGTCAAAATCAAAATTTAGGGGGACAAAATTATTTTTACGTTTTAATCATGAATTTAGAGTGAAAGCAACGTATATAATTCGTTTACTTCATAATAAACATCAGTTAAGACCTTTTTTAAGCTACATATACGTGTACACGTGCAAGAAATTGTCTATGACTAGGAGTTGGATAGAGTCTAAACTACAATAGATTGTACTCAGTTTACCTTTAATTTGGAAGACTGCAGTTGTGGATAATTGCAGACAGCACTTCAGTCACTATCACTAATCACTCGATGACCCTGACCTTGATGACTCATCACATGTGTCATCTGAAGCATCATCGTCACTCACTGCCTCATGCTGTTCATGATGAGCCGGTACATCTGGTTCTTTCAGGAGTAGTAATACTTCACTGGAAAATGATCTTCTCTTTTTATGTTGAATTTTGGTTTTATGAGATATTACGGGGTCCGAAGATATCAGCAGCATATGTAATATGTCCTCATTTGTATGTTTTCGTGAGAATTTCCTAGAATGTCCAAATCTGTATTTTCTCAAATCTTTGTTACGTGATTCTTGGGCTTCTTCTGACAATTGCCCGATAGGTATAATACAAAAATCAATTATATCTGCACCATGCATTAATACTTTATGCACAGTGACTGGCATATAATACCATGGATATAGATTTAGATACAATTTTGCTGTATCCTGGGTGTAGGTTTTGAAAGCGGGTGTGTTTATAGGGAACTGACAAGAAAGAGCACACAAAATTGTAGAAAAACGTCTGATTAGCTCTTCATTTACACCCGTAATTTTGGATGACAAGACTGGATCCTCAAAAAAACGGCGAGCAGTGTTGCCATCATTCGAATTTCCGACGCCTCCAGATCTTGGTTTATCAACATGCAGACCCATTTCTGATCGAAATGTATTTTGTATTACTTTCTTTCTGTTTTCTATTTTTCCCTTATCTTCATCCCCTCTTGCTTGCCATTTCTTAATTTCTATTTTGTAAGATATATGTAGCAGGCATTCAAAAAATCGGATCCAACAATGGAGGGTAGATAATCCAAATTTATAGCTGTCTTCAGGACAAACTGTTTTTGGGAGTGTGTTATTCATATCTCTGGGACCAGCACCACACACATAACACCTCTGTGCTGATGAACCTGTAATAGAATTGCAGACTTTTCCATCCACCATGGTCAGCAATAGAGTTTGGTTAATATATATGTATTGATCACCAAGTTCTATTTTACTTGGTTGGAGGGACATTATTTCAGTTTCAACTAATTGAACCTCTCGCCTAGTCAATTCGACAGTCTCCTTTTCAAACAATAATTTAAGAGGTCTGCAAAATCGTGTCGAAGAAGGTCGTGGGTTCTGCCATAGAATTTTCTTTTGATTGTTGCTTTCTAGATTTAAAGAATACATTTGTAATGGAACAACTGAAATTACAAAAACATCAGAGTCACTGCCGTCATCATCTGTAAATTTCTGCTTATACTGACTATGTCCGCTTGAACCATCACACCCCCATTTTAATATAATATGAACTGTATCATTGCTAGAGATAGACTGCTTCAAAACATCTTCTTGAACTACTGCTAGGCGCTCAATTGTATGGTCGACCAGTGATTGCAATGTTATTGTGGCTGATGTTTCCGTTATTGTTATTGGTTCACTTGGTGGATAGCTTTTCTGTTTTGTTTCTCTAATGATGTGGTAAGGTGGGAAAATATTACAGTTCCTATTTTTGCATTCAAGTCGCATATTCATATATTGGCTTTTGCTGTAATTGTTATCTACAAGGAATGATAGAGCCTCTTCACCGGTAAGTGGTACAGGTTTTACAGCTGGTGATATATAGGATTTTTTAATTTTAGTAGCTCTATGTGGGGACTTAAGAGTTTCTTTAACAATTTTTGCAGCGTCTCGTTTTCCAGACATGTGCAATGATACTTGTGTGGCATGAATAAGTTCTTGTTCTGAATGTGCAGAGAGTAGCGGTTGAATTTTTCGTCTCTTTGATTTTTCACTACTTTCGTGAAAAAGCTTCCTAGGCCTTCCGACTTTCGATGTGGATGGAGTAGGATTATTTAAATTTTCTGTTAATTTAGAATCATACACAATTTTCGAAAATGTTATCTCCTCTTTTAACCAATAAGAATATTTTGAAATGAATTTTGATTTATTTCTATGAACCTGCTTCCACCGCCTGGTAAAATTATCAACAAAATCCTTTAAATCTCCTTGTAGGCATTCAGTTATTTCTTCAGAACAATTTTCTACCCCTAATTTACTTTTAACAAACTCACAAAGTTCCACTTTTGACACAATCTTCGAACCCAGTGCTTCAAACAGTTGTAAACGTGTGAGAACTGGTTGCGCGGCATCTCCTAAAACGTAAAATAACTCAGTAAGTTGCAAGAAGATGCAAAAAAACTTATAATAGGCGTAAACTACAAGACATTATCCACCTTTTAACATTAAGCGGAACGTGACGCAGAGTGACGCGACATACTAAAAATCTAAGTGAAAATATAATTTTAAAAATAATAGTTAAATATTATATAATGCAAATATAGCTAAAATTACGTAACAATTACGCCCATTAATAACAGAAACACGTTACAAATGTAAAGATCATACCTTCAGCTGCATGTTCCATCTTAAAGAATCACTCTAACCACATAGACAACCAAACTACAGCCACTTACATTCACCCTCCAATTCAGACTGCGAGATAACGCAAGCTCAGTGCAGGAGATAAGATTAGATTCCAGCTCGAACAGTGGTGTCAGATTTACACTAAGATGCGTTTATATCCCGGAATAGTGAGCGGCAATCATATGAGAATGCTGTAGAAGTAATCAATTTTGATTTTTTAATTATGAAAATAAATAATTTTGTCCTCCTAGATTTCGATTTTGACCCACTGTGCATTGTCATACTGGCCATTGCATTGTTTGGCGTTTGGAAACGCATGGCTGTTTTAGGCCTAGAGTGACTTTCTCTTTTATTGCTTCATATGCAATTTGGTTTATTTTACGAGCCGCTTGTTGCTCTAGTCTTTGGATCTGATTAATTAATTTCCCTTGTGTTTGAACCACGTGATGTGGATTTGAGTAATGTAACTTCTGTGGTTTCACATGCCACCTCCACCCCTCTTGCTTGCCTTGTTTTGAGCATGTATTAAGTTTGTTCCGCACTCCTGTGCATTGGGATGGTTCCCGTTTATTTGATCATTCTGTGGGGCCTGTGTTCCCCTATTTCTGGCCAATCAATTTTCTCTCCCTGTTTTTATTTAAGGCCTAGTGTATTTTCTGTGCGTCCCCGCCCCACTTGTAACCCCTATATTTTGAATATATCTTTATTTTTGGTATTTTGGTAAACATGATTCATCCTGGTAGCCAGCTTTTCCTAAACTACCCTCTAGGTTAACCACCCAGCCTTCCACTCCCTGAACGTTCCGTTCAAATTCCCCCTTTCCCTGGGTCTTAAAGGTAGCTTCAACAAATCTAGGCCCAGGGATACCAAAGGGGCTGTGCTCGTCATTAGTCCGGTAGGTAGGTAGGTACACTTAGGACTGCAAACCAATGATGATGATGATGAAGAGATTAATTGACAATCTAACAGAATTCAAATCTCGCTCAGAAAAAAATGCCGCTTTTAACAATGAAATGCAAAAATAAAAAGTTTACTACTAGGTGAATTTCATCTGGATCATGTAGCCATATCCAAAAGAAACATGAAGGAAATCATGAATGCCAAGGTAGTCAGAAACTCTGCCATAGCCGGTCCCAAGCCCGTGTTGAGAAAGGAGGAGGGAAGGAGCTACAACCTAGAGGGAGAAAAGAATTCTCGTCGCAGGGAATAACAAGAGTATTGACCACCGAAATACCCTGAAGTAGCTCCACGACAGCCTGTTGCCCAAGATGGCAGCCCCATCACCAGGCTCGGGGACTGTAGGTTAATAACCTGCACCCTTTAAATTTACTTACTGAAACTGAAACAAGAGCAAACCGGACGGATCTCACGATGACGACTTTCAGCATGAAGAGGAAAACGAGAATTGGTTTATGGAATGTGAGAACAATGAGGGAGACAGGAAAACTGGCAAAGGTGGAAAGAGAGATGGATCGGTACAGACTGGATATACTAGGAGTGAGCGAAACAAGGTAGGAAGGATTTTGGAGAGATCAACACAGCTCATGGGCATACACTTCTCTATTCAGGTACAGATGAGGGCACAGGGCACCGTGAAGGAATCGGATTTCTACTAACCAGAAGATCTAGGAGTAGTCAAATGGAATGGAATGGAAGCCGATATCAGAGCGGGTCATAATTGCCAGGTTTAGATGTGCTGCGAGAAATTTTCATTTGGTCCAGTGTTATGCACCAACTGAACACGCGGACTAAGAGCAAAAAGACCAGTTCTACGAACAACTGAACAGTGTCCTTTCATCCATCAAACGTAAAGATGTCAAGATATTAATGGGAGACCTCAATGCAAAGGTGGGAGAGGGCAACAAGGGGCAGGAGAATGTCCTTGGAGTCCATGGAGTCGGGACCCGGAACGACAATGGAGAGAGATTAGTTGATCTTTGCCAGTGCCATGAAATGGTAATATTACCTCGTCATAAGACATGCCACAAAGTGACATGGGTCTCTTCAGACAGTCGAACAAAGAACCAGATTGACCACCTTGCCATCAGCAGAATGTGGAGGCGCTCGCTATTGGGTGTAAGAAACAGAAGAGGAGCGGATGTGGGCAGTGGCCATCACCTAGTGGTGGCAGAGGTGACAATAAAGATAGCAACGGTCAAACAAAAGAACCCAAGAGTACATAGACGATTCCATCACAGGCAGCTGACGAATCGAGACATAAAGAAAGCGTTTAATCTTGAACTAAATAATCACTTTGAATGCCTACAAGAAGAAGTAGAGCAGAGGGATGTAGAATCAAGATGGAGACTTATCAAAGACACCATTGTAGACACGTGCAAACATTTTCTTGGGTTCAAGAAGAAGGAAGTAAAACAGTGGATGTCAACAGACACATGAAATAAAGTGGAAAGGAGGAGAGAAGTGTAGACCCGTCATCTGCAGTGCAAACCTGAAGAGAAGGCAAGACTCATAGAGCAATACAACACTCTAAACCGAGAGGTGAAGAGAAGCGCTAGGAATGACAAGCGTAAGATGATAGAAGATATGGCAAGAAAAGCAGAAGAGGCAGTGGTTAAAGGAGAGACCAAAGAGTTGTATCAAATAACTAAACAACTATCAAATAAGAAGTTTAACTTGAGGAAACCCATCAAGGATGCTGCAGGAAATATACTGACGAACACTCAAGACCAAATGATCCGTTGGAGGGAGTTCTTTGCATAGACCCTCGAAGGAGAGAGACCACCAGCCACTGAATCAGTTGAGGAACATGATGCACCCCAGCTGAATATTAATACAAGCCATATCACCAAGGCTGAGATAGTCAGAGCAATAAAAGACTGTAAAAGTGGCAAAGCACCTGGCATGGATAACATCCCAGCAGACATACTTAAAACCGAGTCTAGCCTTATCGCAGAGAAATTGCTTTCTCTTTTCAACCAAATCTGGGACTCTGAAGTACTGCCTGCAGAATGGAAGAAAGGAATACTTATCGAACTACCAAAGAAAGGAGACTTAATGGAGTGTTATAACTGAAAAGGCATCACATTGTTGTTGACGCCTAGTAAGATTTTCACAAGGATTATTTTGAGTAGGATTCGGAAAGCACTATGCTAAAATGAGGAAGGAACAGGCTGGGTTCAGAGAGAGTAGATCGTGCACTGATCAGATCAATATACTGAGAATAATCATTGAGCAGACATTGAAATATCGGACACCATTGTATCTCTTGTTCATAGACTTTGAGAAAGCGTTTGATAGTGTGAATAGAGAGCATATGGTTAATTTTGAAGAGCTATGGTATACCACAGAAGATCATTCAGCTCCTTAAGGCTATGTATGAAGTACACAAGTTGCTCAAGAAGGTCAACTCTCGGAACCATTTGAAATATCATCAGGAGTGAAACAGGGTTGTCTGCTCTCACCAATCTCATTTTTGGTGGTACTGGATTATGTCATGAGAAGGGCTACAGAAGGTAAAGCTCGAGACATTCAACATGGTGTCCACAGAATTTTCAATGTCAATTTTCCTGACTTTTCCTGACCATTTTTCAACAAAATTCCTGACTTGCGAAGTCATCGTAACATCAGAAAAAAGGTTTATTGAGCAAAAATATTTATATCTTTTTTCATTTGCAGAATTTGCCCAACACTCGCTTCTTTATTCATTTAAAAAAGAAAATAAGGTAAATTATAATGCAATAGCACATAAATCAAAGTACTTAATGGGGGGGGGGGGGGCGCAGATGACTTCGTAGTTCTGCCCCTTAAAACAACAATAACTAACATAATATAACTTAAGTACTTAATAACCTAAACTATAGTGATGGGGTCGCCACATCCCTATGCCAACGCCAAAAAAAGCGTAAAAAAATAGGTAAAGGAGGTTTTTACTATGATGTACTGTAAAACTGGAAACTTACCATAATGTCCAGTGAGTAATTGATTTTTATCTTCAGAGATTAGTTCAACTAGTAACATCAAAATGACTGTAAAACACAAAATACTGTATGGTTAATATAAAATCCCTGACTTTCTAATACTTTTTGCCATTTTTTCCTGACTCATGCCATTTTTTTCACACTTTTTCCTGACATTTACTGACCAAAAACAAAATTCCTGACTTTTCCTGCCTGTGGACACCATGCTCAATGGGGACTAACACAGCGACTAGAAGATCTGGACTTTGCCGATGACACAGGTCTTTTGTCACAGGCACATAGAGACATGCAAGAGAAAGTTAACTTACTGAAGGAAGAAGCAGAGACAATTGGATTGAAAATTAACATCAACAAGACCAAAGAAATGCGTATCAATTCTAAGAACGCCAAGCCTGTCATGATGAATGGGAATGAGATTGAAGGTGTCCAATATTTCTGCTATCTTGGGAGTATAGTATTAATAACTGGAGGCACAGAAGAGGACATCGCAAATCGGAATAGGAAGGCAAAGGCAGCATTTGCCCAGCTGCGACCGGTGTGGAGATCCAAAGAGATTTCGCTGAGGACCAAATTGAGATTGCTGGACACCAACGTTAAGTCTGTACTCTTCTATGGATGTGAGACATGGAAGGTAACAGCAAAGCTAAAACAGTCCATACAGACGACCGTAAACCGATTCCTGCGGACCGTTCTGGGCATACGCTGGCCAGATGTCATTTCCAACGTGGACCTGTGGCAGAGAACGGGACATAGTCAATGTGAAGCCCAGATCAAAAGAATAAAGTGGAGACGGATAGGCCACAGCCTAAGGAGGAGCCCAACTTAAACCCGAGGCAAGCTTTGGATTGGAACCCACAAGGCAGACGGAAAAGGGGGAGACCGAAGAAAACCTGGAGAAGAACTGTGGAAGAAGAACTTTCCATCATTGGGAGGTCCTGGAATGGGGTGAAGAAGATTGTTGTCAACAGAGTTTGCTGGAAAGCCCTTGATCCCTGGAGGAGCTTAAAAGGACACAGTTCAAGGAAGTCGAGGTAGTCAGAAACAGAGAATTTGACTTGGATCACTACGGTACATGTCTAAAATCAAACTCAAATTGGGGCTACATGACCGCGTTGTCACAGCCCCTAAACTAAGGAACCAACCAACCAAACTCAAATTCTTACCCAACAGACATTTCAGAAGAAGAGTAAGAGTAATGAAATAAAACACGGATAGAATGCAAATTACTCAAGAAACAACAGAAAGATTTCAAGAAGAAATTAAAGTAACTCATCACAGCAAGTGGCAAGATGTGTAACTATATTAATAAAGGAAAGGAAGATTGTAGTTTTACGTGACCGTGAATCTTGTGATTATGAGCCACGGGACCTCCTCTTTACGTGGAATCCGAACCACAGGACATGGCATTTCACTTTAACTATATTAATAAACCTTCAGTTGGTTATGGGTTGACCAACAGCAACATGCCACACCGTTGGGCGCCATTGTAACTTATATAATACTGAGCTAGCCGCCTCAGGATAGTGGGGCAATATACTTGCTTTTAAAAGAATCCACACAAAGACACAGCACACAACTTCCTTAAAAAAAAAAACACACACACACACATTTATTAATAATAATCACTATTCACATATGAGCAGGCCTCTATTCCCCTTGCCTGGCATCATCAAAACAGAAAAATCCACAACCCATTCATGGCATGGCAGCAGAGGCGGCTGGTGGCATTGGACTCAAGGACGCCGCCCTCCCACCCTCCTCATCGGCCCTTTTGTTCTCTCTCCTCGCACCTAATGTTTTGCCATCGTGACAATGTGTGTGTAGTTCCTCTCCTTGTCGGTAGAGCGCACTGGATACTCATGAGGACTCATCAAAAATCGCCCGCTTTGTAATTTACGTTGCCATGACAACGAATACCTCCACTTATCCCCTCTCCATCCTTTCACGCGCTACGTCACGAAGTGTGAGGACTCAGTCAGCCTGAGTCTGTCGCAGCCACTGGATAGCTTCCCTCCTGGCGCGCTAGGAAGCAGCACCAATTCACTGTGGCAGATATAAGTTTTGTATTCATGTTAATGGCGAAGTTGGAATGTATTCTGAATGATTTTATAATGTTGTACTGCTTCGTGCCCTTTTGTAAATCAGAACTGGGCAAGTTAGAATCATGAGATTCAATCGGACAATTCATTGCGTGAGAAGTGGTTACGTAGAATTTCCAGAGAAGGTGACAAGAGAGGAAGCAAATGGTTACCTTCTGATCGCTCTGTTGCGTGTAGTCTTCATTTTCTTCCTGAGAGCTTCAGATCACGTAAATTATCAAATTGGTTACAACTAGTGGGATGTGGGTTGGCGACTATGGGATCCCAGCTGAGTTTCCTTGAGCTGAGCTCCTCTCTTATATCTTTCATGTCAACTCTTACCCCAACGTTATTAGGGTATCGGAGGCCTGGGATGTCTTTCATTTCCCTGCCTTAATTGGCTCTTGTCTTTTTCTTTCCTGATGCCCAATTTTTGTAGGATCAGAGCTAGTGTTGTAAAATGTCTAGGCATTTATAAGTCGGGGCAAATGTCCAGGATAAATGCTCAGGCAAATGCCGGTGCCCAAAACCCATAAATGCCCAGGCATTTTGGGCATTTACCCCTTTTAAAAACATATTCATAATGCAACGCTTATATAAATATTGTTTTAGCCATATATGTATCCACATATATGTATTCTATATATTTATCCATAAAAACAGGAGTTGATGACAAAATAGGCTGCGGATGTTGTTGTAGGAATTCACTGAAAGAACTTGATTTTGGTTCTGAGGCTGAGCTTGTGCTTGGTACTGCAGATTTGTTATTGAAATCATCCACTTCAATTAGTAAAGGTTCAAGCGGCTTCGGTGGCGTAGTTGGTAGCATGCTGAACTGCTGTGCCCAAGATAGCGGGTTCAAACCCTGACCAAGTAGTCGGATTTTTAAGAGCCTTAAAAATCCTTCAGTATGCCTTCCTTAAGAGGGGAAGTAAAGCCGGCGGTCCCATGTCATAGATTTATGGCATGTAAAAGATCCTTCCACAGGCTGAACTTGTGGGAAGCTAAATTGTTAGGTTAAATTTCTTTGAAACGCTCTATCAAAGTTCCAACATTCATCACTAGGTATCATTGATATCTGGTGGCGAGAGTTGGAACTACTTGAAATTGAACGGAACTTGTAGCTCACCCTAAGGGTGTCCGCTGGAAGCAGCTACAGATTCAGGCGAGCCTAACATGTCCTCGGACACTCCCGGCACTAAAAGCCATACGATAAATAAATAAATAAATAAATAAATAAATAAATAAGTAAAGGTTCATAAGGGGTGCTCTTTCGAAAAGGTTTTTTCAACCACTGTAACTGTACCTAACTGAAGCACTTTTTTTTAGATGCTGAGGGAACCTAAAGCACATTTTTATGTGCCTTTCAATTTTGTTACCATGTGACTGTTAATAGTCCTTATTACAATATTTACAAGATACTACTTTCCCTTTCAAATTAAGACAGTTCCAAATAGGTTCTTTTTTCCTAAGCATTTTGTAAAGATTTAATCTAACACTTAAAAATATAAATAGCCTAAGAATGAAGTGAGGTTATCTCAGACTCAACCACTCAACAGACAGCTCTACTTCACAACTAACTGGGCTGGGCTGCTGGTGGTAGTATGCCTCGCCAATCTCAAGGCCACAACCACCCTACCCCCATCCCAATATCATAGCACAATGGCTGCCCAGGGCCTAGCCCATCCACCCCCTCCCAAAGCCACTATTCACACCATAATCAAACTCCTACCTAATTTTCCTAAATATAAATGAGTAGGCCTGCAGGCCTAACTCAGTAATACAATGTTTTATTCAATCCAGATATACATAATTCTCATTTAGATGTTATTGACGACATTGACACAGGATAACTACATTATTATTAGCAATATTCGGGCATTACTAGTTTATCCATGAAATGTACCTTTGATTAATGGTCTTTATTATGTTTTAGAAGCTGTAGCAACAATCACAAGTAGTAAAAAGTAAAAAAAGCATGTTTTTTTAAATGCCCAGATTTTGGGCGCTTAAAACTGCTTTGGGCAAATGCCCATTTATAGATGTCCTGCCCACTGGGCATTTTCCCGGCCCACATCACTAATCAGACCTCATTTTGTCCTTTTTTCTGCCTTCTCTAAGAGGCCCTAAAGGAGGTAGGGTGTGTGTTGTCCCACCATGCACGGTGCACCTTAGATATCGATACACCCTCAATTATGGAGATAATTGTTGTTTAAAGGGGTGAAATATCTAGGTCATCTACCCTTAGTGGTTTAGGTGATGGTGAGAAATTATGATGAAATGAAATCTACAGCTAGGCTTAACTAATTACTGACTTACAACTAACTTATGTACCAGAAGAAGAGAACGACAATAATAAAAGAAAGAAACGAATAAGGGAAATAAATGAAGGAAAAGGAATGCCCTCTAACTTCGAAAGGCAGATGACCTTGCTGTTCATCCCATTAAAACAAGAATCAATCTTCGAAGAATGGGTATTGAGGTACTTGGAAACTACTAGAGCCATTAAAGGCAGATAGAAAAGGGAAAGAGGAGATCGTCCACCCCCGAGTCAATGCAAAAAGGGGGAAATGGATCTCGCTCTGGAACACATCACGGTCGCCAACTCCCGAGCTCAAAAGCTGAGCTCTTGAAGTTGCAGCCCTATCCAGGGTGCATTACGTGTGGTGGAGCTTCACACACCCTGCCTCCTTTAGGGCCTTGTGTAGAAGGTATTAGATGTTATGAAACTAAAAGAATAGGGCTGACCACTTGAAGAATGAGGGTATCAGGATAGATGATATAAGGGTCAGTTACGGCCGGAAAATGAATGCCTCCCTAGACTTTGGATGCTCTAATGCTATCTGGGTTGGAAGAGAACAAGAGTTGACTAATGGAGGTCAGCAGGTAGATGACAGAGGAGAGCCCGGCACAAGTGGAAATAATAACCGCCTCGGCTGGGGTCCAATGGTCTCCAACCCAAGTCCCACTAGGCCTAGTTGTGAACCCTTGTAATGGGGATACACCCTCAAGGGCTCATGGCTAGTGAGCTTGGGAATTGGCCACCCTGATGGATTCCTGAGCCGGTCTTTTTCCAGTGACTGGGAGTAAATAGTTTTAATACCTTTGTTATTTCTTTAGAAACAGTAGTGCCTATTCCAAACGAAATAAGGAAATCAAGCTACAAAAAGGAAGGAAGCTTGTAGTTTAACGTGACCGTTAATCTGGAGATCATGAGCCACGGGACCTCCTTTTTACGTGGAATCCGAACCACAGGACATGGCATTTCACTTCGAAAATCTCACATGCATTGACCGGGAATCGAACCCGGACCGCCTTGGTGAGAGGCATACAGCTAGACCGCTCAGCCACCACGCCCCCCAAGCTACAAAAATATGTGAGAAGAAAAAACACAATAATGAAATCATCTCGGTCAATTACTGGATAAACATCACAAAAACGGTTTACATCTTAAACGGTTGAGTCCCCCCTCGGTAAAATTCACGAGCCACCACTGCATGTCAGCATCCATGTTCCTTCCCTACCCTCTATTCACATATGAGCAGGCCTCTGTTCCTCATGCCTGGCATCATCAAACCAGAAAAATCCACAACACATTCATGGCATCCATGTTCCTTCTTCGCTCACTATCAACATATGAGCAGGCCTCTGTTCCTCTTGCCTGGCATCATCAAACTAGAAAAATCCACAACACATTCATGGCATGGCAGCATCCATGTTCCTTCTCCACTACCTATCAACAACCCATCGCCATGGCAACCAAACCAAGTCAAGGAATCTTGACCTATATCAGGCAAGGCCACCTGGTCAACCCACTTGGCTACCCACCAGCAAAGAATCTCAAGGCACACCACACAAGATTCACCATGGCAGCTTGCCAATAGACTAGCGCTTAGAGACAGCCCAGAGGGGCTAACGAATTGACCCGAATGCTCACGGATATAACCGATCAGCCAACCTCTTCCACGTACTATATAAGACAGACCAAATGGGGCATAATCCTTGAGCAGCCATTTTTCTGTCGTTCATCGACGGGCTATTTGTTCTCTGAATAATCGCTTGTTTTGTTGTTGTTCTGTGCGTTAATTCTTAGTCTCAGGCACTCACTGGACAACTGAAATAACTAAAGTCCAGCCGCTGAGTCTCCGGCAGAGTGTCCATCTCCGTATCTCCACTAATATCTTCCCTGGCCCTTTCTCAACAGCTTATGAATTGCTTGGAAAATCTGTTTCATGTACCTGAGTTTCTAGTGAACAAATAATATATTTCACTTGCGAAAAAATATTTTTCTTTCACAGTAAGAGACAGAATAACTTATGTCATTTTAAATGAATCAAGTAAAATTATGTTTAAACAATGTAATTTTGATCAAATATGTAACAATAAAATGTAATTATATGATAGCTTAGGACATTTAGTTATGTATAAGCAAAGGGAAGGAATATGTATTTATATCAAAATCCTAGCCTAATGATCGGTCTAGGTTGTGAAGTTTCGGGTACGTTCGGTTTGCCCCGCTGCGCTGGTCTGTATCGGCGCGTGTCAAAAGATCGTGAAGGGGGATGGATAATCGGTTGCGGTCGTGAGTATTCGGGTCGCTTCGTTAGCCCCGCTGGGCTGTCTCTAAGCACTAGTGCCAATAGGTGGCCATGGCTGGCAACAAGATAAAAAAACAAAAAAAACAAACTAAAATACCACCAACCGCACCTAAGGGTGAACCATTGTTCGTTTACAGATTTATCTTAAGAAATAACCATCCAAGGCTGCACAGAAAACATTTGGACAAGTCAAACCTAAAAAGAAACCTTGGTGGAATCAAATATGTGAAGATGTGTTACATGAGAGAACGATAAAATGGAAAAAATGGAAATGCTCTAGAAAGATTGAACACTATGGCATGTAAAAGATCCATCCACTAACTAAACTTGAGTGAAGTTAAATTTCTAGGTGAGATTTCACTGTAACGCTCTATCAAAGTTCCAATGTTCACCACTAGGTGTCAGTGACATCTGGTGGCAAAAGCTGGAACTACTTGAAATTGAATGGAACTTGTAGCTCACCCTATGGGTGTCCGCTTGAAGCAGCTACAGCCTCTGGTGAGCTGAACATGTCCTCGGACAATCCAGGTATTAAAAGCCATACGCTAAATAAATAAATAGGTATTAGGAAGTAATTCTTGAAAGCCATTGTCTAGAGCGTGGCACTCTTTGGAAGTGAAACAAGGACTAAGTAAAAATTCAGACTTTCACGACCGGCATTGAAATAGGAATCTCTGTTTCGCGGGCTTATAGGCCGTGTTCGAAGGACATTTTGTCGTCCTGACGTTTCGCTGAAGACAGCGTTCAGCATGTTCACAGGTTACATTAAGCGAGGTAAGACAAGTAAATAGAAGATATATAAACAGTCAACAACCCACACATAGAGGCTACCATAGCAACGGCGTACCACATAAAAGTAATGCATCAAGGACAGGGCTGCTCTTCCGTTGCATCTTCTCGTCCATGACGGTCAATGAGGGCAGGCTTGAGGGGATTAAGGACTGGAAGCCAAGCTCTGTTCACACGTTCTGCTTCCTCCTTAAGATTGAAGCTGTTAGTATGCTTCAGGATTTCAATGGCCTCCCTTTGTAGCCTGGCATGATAAGACACAGTGGTGGACAGAACTTCGGTGTCTCCATATCTTATGTCGTGACCTGCGAGTAGCGAGTGTGCTGCAACAGTGGATTTATCTGTTTGTCCCAGCCGGCTGTGTCGTTCGTGCTCCTTGAGGCGAGTGGCAATACTTCTTTTCGTTGTTCCAATATATACTTGGCCACAATCACACGGGAATTTATAAACCCCTGCTGTAAAGAAGGGAACCACCAGAAGTGAAGCTTTACCACCAAGACTATATGGCTTACCTAAGATACACAAAGATAATGTTCCTCTTCGTCCTATCGTGAGTGCTATTGGATCACCAACTTATAGCATTGCCAAACATCTAGCTACCTTACTTCAACCTGACTTACTAGTCAGTTTTGACGTGGTCTCTCTTTTCACGAAAGTACCTATAAAAGCAGCCCTGGAGTTCATCGCACGGATTTTTCCAGATGATATCGCCGCCTTATTCCGCCACTGCCTCAACGCTAGCTACTTCCTGTGGAAAGGTGATTTCTATGAACAAATTGATGGGGTCGCCATGGGCAGTCCCCTGAGTCCGGTGATCGCGGATTTCTTCATGGAAAAATTTGAACAAATAGCACTCGAGACCGCACCTGAAACCTAAGGTGTGGCTAAGATACGTGGACGATACTTTTGTAATATGGGGCCATGGTAAAGATCAATTAAATCTGTTTTTACTACATCTTAACAGCCTGAACTCTAACATTCAGTTTACCATGGAGTTAGAGAATGAACAGAAAATCGCTTTTCTCGACGTTATGGTAACGAAGACCACTGATCTAACCTTGGGACATACAGTTTACCGTAAGCCGACCCATACTGACCGATATTTACATAAGACGTCCAACCACCACCCACGACAGAAATACGGAGCGATAAAAACACTGGCTGACCGCTCGAAAAGAATTTGTGAAAAGAAGTGCCTAAACCAAGAAATTAAACACCTCAACGAGACCCTACGCGCCAATGGGTACAGCCAGAAAGATATCCAGCAAGCACTCCATCCAAGACGTCCAACTACAAGGGTAATTGGAGACAAGCAGCCCCTGGCTAGAGCTTTCCTTCCATATATAAAAAAGGTCACGGACAGAATAGGGACGCTATTCGAGTCCCACAATATAAAGACCATATACAGGCCTACGCGAAAAATTAAGGATATGTTTAGGTCCGCTAAAGATAAGTGACATCCTCTTACCGCGGCAGGGGTTTATAAAATACCGTGTGATTGTGGCCAAGTATATATTGGAACAACGAAAAGAAGTATTGCCACTCACCTCAAGGAGCATGAACGCCACAGCCAGCTGGGACAAACAGATAAATCCACTGTTGCAGCTCACTCGCTACTCTCAGGTCACGACATAAGATATGGAGACACCGAAGTTCTGTCCACCACGGTGTATTATCATGCCAGGCTACAAAGGGAGGCCATTGAAATCCTGAAGCATACTAACAGCTTCAATCTTAAGGAGGAAGCAGAACGTGTGAACAGAGCTTGGCTTCCAGTCCTTAATCCCCTGACCTCATTGACCGTCGTAGACGAGAAGATGCAACAGAAGAGCAGCCCTGTCCTTGATGCATTACTTTTATGTGGTACGCCGTTGCTATGGTAGCCTCTATGTGTGGGTTGTTGACTATTTATATATCTTCTGTTTACTTGTTTTACCTCGCTTAAGGTAACCTGTGAACATGCTGAACGCAGTATTCAGCGAAACATTAGGACGACAAAATGTCCTTAGAACACGGCCTATAAGCCCGCGAAACAGAGATTTCTATTTGAAACAAGGACTATTTGTGCAGCAGAAAAGAGGAGTATAGAAGAGTTTGAAATGTGGTGTTACAGAAGAATGATGAAGATAAGATGGGTAGATATGGTTACAAATGAAGAGGTATTAAGACGAGTGGGAGAGAAAGAGATGTTTCTGGCGACTGCCAATGAAGAGAAGTACGTAGGACACATACTAAGACACCCGGGAATAGCAAGCTTAGTTATGGAAGGAGGGGTCGAAGACAAGAACTGCAGGGTTAGACCAAGGTTAGAATATGTTAAACAGATTGTCTCGGATGTAGGGTGTGGTAGCTATGTAGAGATGAAATGATTAGCTCAGGACAGGGAGGCAAGGAGGGCTGCATCAAACCAGTCAAATGACTGAAGACTCAAACACACAAACAATAAGTGAACACTTACAAACACGATTTCAAAAGTAAAATTTATGGATGAGATATCAAAACCATTCAGATTGTTCGCATTTGCGAATAAATTAATTCATTAATTTTTCAAGTTTAAGTAATTGTGTCAGTCAGACAATTTTTTTTTCATAACCTCTATTTAGTCACCACACGTTCGTGACATTTCATTTTGTAATAACGTTTCTACTTTAAATCAAGTATGCTGTAAATTACTTACTTATTATTTCGTAATCCATGCTCGCCTTTGAGACAATTTACCAAGTGTTTTAGTGAAGTGTCACATTTCATCTACACGGCAAGAAAGTTGAAGAGAAACTGGCTGCCATGGCTATTCTCTCATTGGCCGGCCTCCATGCTTCGGCCAAGCTTCAGCCAATCACCACGCGTCTTCTTCCCTACGTAGCATGGAAGCTTCCAGACCATCAGCTGGTCGACTATTTAAGCAGCCCGCTGGGCTGTCTGCTTTGTGATTTTCCTTGGCAGACCCGGAGCTGCCCACCAGTCTTGCATACCGGACTTAAAACTTCATCTAGACCTAACATATCATCGTAAACTCTGCATAAGGAAGTAATATCTATGCTTCGCATGGGTCTTTAAGACATCTTAACTTAGTGATCTAACCTTGATCCCATTCTTCGTGTTTCAACGACTTGTTTGAAAAATGAACATTTTCATGTGTGAACTTCACATCATTCATGCAACGGAAAACTATTCCTGTACGCACCTTCTCCAAAGTGAATAGGTTACTACCTATGTTTTCTTCTTCAATGGCTTTTTCTAAAAGCTATTCTTTTTGTGAAATCTACAAAATTCTACAAGTGATTCAACATTCTTCATACTTTAGTGTAACAACTGTGACATATGTAATGTCTTCAACCGCTCGGAATTCTGCTAAGGTTGCTAACCTATGCCACAACTGTCTGTTAGGTAGTCAGCCCGAAGGCTGGTTGGATCCTCAAAAGCACCGCCGTTAGGTTATGTGGGTAGATACCCACAAAAACCCAAGGCAGCGCTATATTGAGGCGTACTAGGCAAGATGAGGAGTGAGGTAGTTTGCCATTGCTTTCCTCACTGAGTCAGAACAACAGTGCTAACCCTATGAGTAGAACCTTTCACACCATCCACAGGCATTGACTGTGCCCTGAATGCCATTACTAAGCACCACCCATACCTCAGTAGCTTCCATATAATCACAGCTATGAGTGAGACTGAGACATCGGTGAAAAGCCACATTTTACTCTAGCCTGTGCCAACAGACAAATGCAAATGTACTGCATTCATCAAGATGCCACAACTATGATAAGTAATCTGTTACTAATGCCAAAACTTGTATTTTGTGAAATGTAATGTGCTGTTCAACTGTGCTATTTTCTTGTCTCCTGAGGACAGATTACGTACCGGCTTACTTTTTACATTTTCTTGGAAAGTTAACATAAAGGAGGAAGAAACATGCTTGGAGGAACGAGGAGTGCGATAAGGCAATTCAAATGAGGCACAAAGCATGGTTAAATGATCAACAAAGAAAAACCGACGAATCCAGAACAGAACTAACTAATGCTAGAAGACAAGCAGCTAAAGAAATTCGAAGAATTAAAAGGAATCATCAGAATGAAATGCTCAGAACAATAGATGAATCATTCAAGCAACATATAACAAGGGATTATTACAAGACGTTTAAACAGTATCAGTCTAAGTATACCCCACCTACACTTATGCTGAGAAATGAAAATGGCACATAACAACCAAGACAATGCAAATATCTTGGCAGTCTACTTCAAAAAATTACTCAACTGCGAAGACCCAAGAGAAAATCTGGAGTTTGACCCTAAACCTAAAAACAAAACACCACTAGAAAAGGTTATTCCACCAACATATGAGGAAGTGATCAAAGCCGTTAACTTGCTCAAGAACTATAAAGCAGCAGGAGAAAATCAGTTGGTTGCAGAATTATGGAAGAATGCAAATGATCAAACTCTCCGAAACTTACATAAACGTATTATTGACATATGGAACTCTGAAAAAATGCCTGAGGAATGGAACACAGCAATAATCCACCCCCTACACAAGAAAGGTGATAGGTCAGATCCCAATAATTATAGAGGAATATCTCTTGTTGATGTCACATATAAGATCTTTTCAAAAATTCTTCACTCAAGAATACAGGAACAACTGGGCCAAGAACTTGGAGAGTACCAAGGAGGATTTCGGCCAGGCAGAAGTTGTCCAGATCAAATCATCAGTCTTAAGTGGATTATGAAACATCACAGAGTTCGAAGTAAGAACCTAGTCATCACTTTTGTTGACTTCAAAAAAGCTTATGACAGTATTCATCGGAAGTCATTACTGAATACTCTTCAAGAATTTGGTGTTCACAGGAAATTGATCAACCTTATTGGAATGACTCTCAAGAACACTAAAGCAAAAGTTAAATTTAGAGGAGAATTGTCAAAACCATTTACAATCACAACCGGCCTTCGGCAGGGAGATGGTCTCTCACCTATTTTGTTTAATTGTGTACTGGAGAAGGTCATGAGAGAATGGAGAAATAAATGCCAACCAAACAACAAGATTGGTAGAAATATTAAACTAAACTGCCTGGCATTTGCAGACGATCTTGCACTACTGGCAAATGATGTGGAAGAGGCTAAAGTCCAAATTGAACAACTGGAAAACATTGAAGCAAAAGTGGGATTACAAATTTCATTTGAAAAGACAGACATTATGCCAACCTTCGAGATGGACACCCCTGTCCTTCAACTAAATGATAACAAACAAATTAAGGTTGTAAAAAAGTTCAAGTATCTTGGGGAAACTATAACTTGGAACCTAAATGAGAAATCCGCAATAGAGTACAGAACAACAAAACTGAGACAAGCACAACGAGTCACATGGTCAACTTATAAGAAGAAATCTCTCTCGATGAACGCCAAATTCAAACATTATGGTTCAGTAGTTAAACCTGAAGCAACTTATGCAAGTGAAACCCTGTTTAAGATGAATACCAAAGCAACAACAGATAAAATCCAAAAAATAGACAGAAGGATCATCAGGACAATCATCAATAAAAAACATCAAGTAAATGGACAGTGGAGACTGCTGCCTAATGAAATAGTCTATCGGGAAAATGAATCAATTGTGGATACTATGCGAAAAAGGAGAATTGCCTTTTTCAGCCACATAGTAAGACTACCAGACACCAGACTACTGAAACAATTATTCAATTTCTTTTGGAAAAGTAAAACCAAGAACAACTGGTTCGTTGAGGTCCAGAATGATTTAAACGAGCTAAATATTACAATGAAACAAATTGCAGAGAGAAAAGAGAAGAGGATTCTGAGAAGTAGGGATACAAGATTGAAATTAAAAACAGTCAAACGAAAACAGTACACCATTACAAATGAAGAGAGGGCAGCCAGGTCGGAGAGATTAAAGAAGCTCTGGACGGAGAAGAGGAAGTTGAGAAGCCATTACAACTAATATTGTAAAGACTGTAGTGTATATGGATTGATTTAAGTGCTCCAATGTGGGCGTAAACTATGTAAATAAATAAATAAAGGCTTGCTCTTGCCATTTTTCCTTTTAGGAACAATTTCATGGTTCACTCTCCTGAACTTACGTATCTACTTGCTTTTGCTATTTTCCTTTTGGAAATATTTCATGGCTTATTTTTCTGTACATCATGGTAACTCATATGACTTTTTCCCTTTCATAAGGTTCGGCAGGATTAGGCCCCTGACAGCCATGGCCCCTTCTATAGGCCATGCCTTCCCTTTGTAACTGCTTTTACAGTTTTTCCTTTCTCTCTTTCATAAGGCTCGGCAGGAGTAAGGCCCTGACCGTCATAACCCCTTCTATAGGCTATGTTTCCATTCTTTCTTTCATGTAAATGACCTTTGTAACTTTCACTAAGGTTTTCCTTATAAGAAAAGGTTTCACCGTTTGGATTAAAACACTCAGAGTGTCCCATATGTTTAGAAGTTAGTCAAATAATTTCTTCTTTGTCAGTAATTATATAATGAAGCAAAGCCTATTCAGTGTAACAATGTTTCTAGTTGTGCTAACCTTTTAGCATCTGATTATAAAAATTTGTTATTCAATTGTTAAATATATACATATGTTAAAGAAACATGCTCCCTCTGTCTCTTTTTCTTGTTTTGCATATGCTAATATCTCCGGAAATGGAAAGAGATTCACAGCTAGGGCGTCCCCGTCAAGTGACGGAAATGCTACGGCATCACCCTCAAGCGACGGAAATGCTAGGGCGTTCCCCGTAAGCGACGAAACATTTAAGCGGAAGGACACTGAGCCAGTGTTTGAACTGCGCATAGGTACTTGGAACATTGGTACAATGACTGGACGAAGTGCCGAACTCAGCGCAGTTCTAGACCGACGCCGCATAAACATCTTTTGTGTGCAGGAAACAAAGTGGAAAGGTGCCAAATCACGTCAAATTGGGAAAGGATTTAAGCTCATTTACAATGGGAAGGAGTACACCAGCAATGGCATTGGAATAATATTAGATCATCACCTTAGTAACAATGTTGTCGAGATAAGTAGAATCAATGATCGCATCATGTCGGTGAAACTCGCCTTAGATAAACAACCATGTCTTAATAATTTATCAGTCTACACGCCACAAGTGAATTGCCCAGCAATAGAAAAACAAGAATTTTGGGAGGAATTGAGGACTCATCTTGCAATTATACCCCAAGGAACAAAAAAATATATGTGGGGACCTAAATGGTCATGTAGGAGTGTCCAGGGGTGGCTTTGAAGGTTACCATGGTGGCTTTGGATTTGGAGAACAAAATAAAGGAGAGACGATTCTTGAATTTGCAGCCTCCCATAACCTTGCAGTAGTGAACATGTTCTTTCAAAAGAAGGATGAACACCTTATAACTTATAAGAGTGGTGATTTCAAGACGCAGATAGACTGTATCCTGATAGACCAGTGGTTCTTAACCGGTGGTCCGCGAGTGCTTCGGGAGTGGTCCGCGGGAAAAATAGGGTCCAACAGCACGTATACAAAAGTGGCAAATAAATGGGGATTTCGAAAACGATGTGCGATTAACGAGAATCGTCCGAATGTATTCACGGCGATGACTATCAGGTTTTGAATTGAAATATCTTCAAAATAATTGTTATTGGGGAAGGGTTACAACTGATAAGGTGTATGAGGGGAGGGGTAGTCCGTAGATGATTCAGTTTCAGGCTGAGTGGTCCGCAGACTTTTACGGGTTCAGAACCACTGTGATAGACAAAAGAGATTTGGGACAAATTAAGGACTGTAAGGTTATTCCGGGAGAACTACTTACTTCCCAACATAGGCTTCTACTAACAGCCCTAAAACTGAGAAAACATATTAAGATAAAAAGACCAAAAATTGAAAAGATTAAATGGTATGAATTGAATAGTGAAAAAGATAGCATTGTGAAAAATTGTATAGTGGATTATTTATGCAAAACCCCGTCTCAGGAAAACAGCCCAACAGTACTATGGTCAGGCTTTGAAACATTTTGTGTCGCTACAGCGAAACGTGAGTTAGGTATTAGCAAAGGTGCCCTACATAATGCAAAGGATTCCATATGGTGGAACAACCAAGCCAAGAACAGCGTAGCTGAAAAGAAATGCTTGTTTAAAATTTGGCAGAATACTGGTGCTGAGGAAGATAAAGAGAATTACAAACAGGCAAAGAAAGCTGCAAGGGAAACCGTTGCAATTGAAAGGGAAAAAGCTGATTTTTATTTCTACCAGCATTTAGAATTAGCCAATAGCAACGATATATATAAGGTAGCTAAGCGCAAACATAATAACTGCAAAGACTTTAAAACCCCAAAATACATTAAAAATAAAGAAGGCAATTTATTAACAAACGACAAGGACATTTTGATGTATGAAGAGGCATATTAAAGAAAGAGGATTATTCATAAATTAACTGAATACTTGTGTTCCTATGGAAAGAAAGCAGGTTCTTTTATGTTTTAATTGATGGTGATCTGAGTAATGAACGGTTAACAGAGGAATGTCCATCACATATATCAGGTATATGGATTGTCTGTCTTCTCTGCTGTGAAAATAAAATATCCCTTGTGAGTATAATCAACCACTACCCCGAAACAAATTGAAAATAAAACATTACAACACAAAGAATCAAGGTGGGGATTTTTTATGTAGGATTCCCCTAGAGGTAGTAGTGACGTTACAATATTGCACCTCAACTGGGGGCTATCGATAAATAAACGTTACAATATTGCAACTCAAAGTGGGGCTATCGAAAAAGTAACGTTACAATATGGTAACTCAACGTGGGGCTATCGAAAAAGTAACGGTACAATATGACAACCCAACGTGGCGCACGATGAAGGGAATGAAGAAAAGCAAACTTTAATAAAATGAATACAGTGCAAGTAGAAAAAGAAATGGCGGATGATAAAAATCGGGATGTGTTACTAATGCTGCTTAGCAAGGTCACAGAGCTGGAGGATGCTATAAATTCAGGATTTAATAGTTTATTAGAGGAGTTTGTTAGTTCATTAGAAGTGTCTGTGAATAAGCAGGTGGAATCTATGAAAGTACATATTGAACCCTTAATATAAAAGTCATTATATTAATGTCCATGAATTCTGTTGTGTGGAGAAGAGAGGTTGAATATTGGAAGTTACACCTGTTGAATGTTGAAATAAAGGTCTACCTGTTGACAATGAGGGGCGCCTGACTTCCTGCGCGAACAATAGGACAGGGTAAAATTTGGAATGTGTCGAAGACACAAGGACTGGCAGAACACCGTTAGCCCAAGTTCAACAAACTAGGCTTGGCGTGCGAGGGATGTGATTCACCCTGGAAAAATGTGCTTTCCACAGAGAAAGCAGTGGAAATCAAGAGAAGGAGATACATTTCGTCGACGCCCACAAGGGAGTGGCTTGCAAAATACCGCGATATTGGTAATCACATTGACGAATGAGGAGAAAGGACTCCGGTGATTTCGCGCTCTTATGAAGACAAGCCATCAGCAGATATTATGGAGGGAACTCGATACTGATTAATCCTACGATCAGAGTGATTCCCGCATGCCAAAAACGCACGCTTCGCATCGAGCCGAGTTCTTTGATATAAATTGTTTGTGCGATCATTGCTTATTTAAATAGATATTTTATCCAGTCCCCACTCCTACATTTTGGGTAAAACTGTATAAATACCGAGTGAGGTGTTCACTCAGGGCTCATTCTGAACTATTCTGTATGCTGAAGACGTTACCATGTCTGTCGCTACGCAAGGCTGAGGATTTAGTACAATTCTTAATTTGCCTGAGAGCAGGAAAACTTATAAATTCTGGAAGTAAAACTTTGCTGTTGGAGATGACTATTATTGCATCTCTAGTTAATAATTGATTCTGTGTGAACTTATGTAGTATAGCACACTGCTATAATTTAGGGCAAGTCATCGATCAGTATTGTTCATAGGACTGTAGATGGATTTAGCAATCTACCGGAGCAATCTAAAAAGGGTTAACAGTGTTAGAAAATATTTTGAATCTAACTGACATTTTTGATGCAGCAAGTCAACAATGAAGCCCATGGTATCCGTTGACGAAGGAAGGATGACTCGAAGTTCAACAAGCACCAAGATGATGGCCGCGTGCTAATTGCAATGCTAGGGTCATTTCCGGGAACATCGATTTATTTAAGGAGACGGCCGAGGATGAGTACCAAATGAATTAATTTTCATTATGTAGCAAGCTTTGGTAATCGGGAATTCTTGTATATATTTTTGTGTTTGTGGTATTTTTCTTGTGTTGTTTTGTTCTAACCGACTACTTATTTAGTGTTTGGAGCTCATCGTGGTTATTCATTTTTTTGTATTTGTGTAAGACTGTATATTAAATTGTACTAACGAGTACCAAGAGTGTGAATTTTGACAAAATACAACACAGGAATGAACTATGTAACTGTCGATAAATAGAGCATTTTATAGATAACGTAACTGCAGTGTTGGAGGAACAGTGGAATTTGTTTAGAGAACTTCGAGTTACACAGGCTATAATCTATGCGATATTGCATATTTCTTAGCAAGACGCCGTAAGCTTCTTTGGTAATCATTGTAACGTAATTTGAGCACATAGTTAAATCATTGTGTTTTTGGAACACATATTTTATGAGGTATTTCTGTGATCTGGAGCAATTTGGTGGAGTACAAGTGTCAAACCAAGGTATGGGGTCTCATGGATGTTTATTCTGAGCGGGGTGTGACATTGGGTCATTTACCTGTCGGCTGCAATGCGACGAACAGTACTCTCAAGGGAGAGGAGGCTGTCATTATTCTTCGGTCCTGAATTGCAAGGTGCAATTTCTTGGGACAAATCTGCGATACGACGATATGTATTTTTATTTCAGGATGTGTTATGATGTTTCTGCGGTTCTCAAAAGCTAAGGAGCTTTGAGACAACTTGGTAAGACCTGCCTGGTTTGTGACACGGATGATGAGGGCTGTTCGAAGTCCACTTGCTAGCTCAGATCCCAGATAAGAATAATCAGGCAATTAGTGGCCGAGAAGTGTGCTCATAAGATAAGAATCAGCTTTGGAGCCTGTATAATTGGAAGAGAATCAGATTATTAAATTTCGGGAGTTCTCCATGTCAGATATGGAGTTCAGGAATATGTTGATATTTGTGTTTTCATGTGCGTGTTAGTTACTGTCCCAAAATAATTGTAGATATTTTTTGATGCATATTTTTGTGTGCTAATTGTAACCTTATAAGTGTTCGGGAAACAATCGGTTTGCCCAGGTGTTGGTAGCGAGTGGCCACGATTGAGTGTTCATTATTTGTGTCTGTAAGACCTAAGATGTTAGGCAGTTTGTTGTTGTGCGTTCGCACTTGAGTAAGACTTCATGAGGAAGTGACCTTTTTTTATAGTTAAATGGTAGCGGAGTCAGTTGGTAATTCATTTCTTGTTAGCCATTGTAAATGTGGTACCCGGTGCCAAAGTATGGTGAAAGCGATTATGGATACGCGTCCTGCGACTTGGAACAATGGAAGCGTATCTCATGACAGTGTACTCGTTCTAGGCTAAGTCTTGTCATATGGTCATGTGCATATACACAACAATTAGGAACTTACAGACGAGATCCGTGAATATTTTGTTGGTTTAAAAGCATTTTTTTTTGAAGCAGTAATTTTGTTCAAGTAATTTTGTTTTGATATTTGTTCTTTGGTTCTGCAGGCGACGCGCAGTTCTTTTGGTACTGGGGGAACTGTGAGAAATGGGCGACCAGTAACCGAAATGAAAGTGGGAATCATGAATGTCATGACCCTGACAGGCAAGGTGGAGGAGGTGGTAGACTTCATGGAGAGGGAGAATATTGGATTGATGGGGCTGAGTGAAGTGAAATGGAAAGGTAAAGGAAGGAAGAAATTGAGGAAAGGATATACATTCTACTGGAGTGGTGGCCAAGAGGCAAAAAATGGCATGGGACTGATAACCTCGAAACAACTGGAGGAGTATGTTGAAGTGGTCGAGTGTGTGAGTGACAGAATAATGAAAATTAGAATGAAGATGAAAAATGATGTGATGGACTTCATACAAGTGTATGCACCACAGACTGGAAACAGAGAAGAAGATATTGAAGTATTCCTGGAGGATGTAGAAAGAGTAATTTCAGATGTAGAAGTGGTGATCATGGGAGATATGAATGCACAAGTCGGAAACGAGAGACAAGGAAAGGAAGATGTCATTGGACCATATGGATATGGGAAAAAGAACCGGGAAGGAGAGGAACTTGTAAACTTTTGTGAAAGGAATGGACTGATAGTGGGTAATTCATGGTTTCGGAAGAAAAACAGCAGGAAAATTACGAGATATGGTTGGGGCGATAGAAGAACAAAATCAGTAATTGACTACTTTCTGGTGGAAAGGACTAATCGCAGAAAGCTGATAGATGTGACAGCTTTACCAGGAGAAGCATTTGATGGGGACCATAGAGCTGAGGTGGCAAAATTTAGATGGGAAAAATTGGAAAACCTAAAGGAGATCAGAGAAAGTAAAATAAAAGTATGGAAATTGAAAGACAAAACTGTACAGGAAGATTTTCAGGAGAGATTGAAGCAACAAATCCCAGTTACTGAAGTGGAAAACATAGAAGAGGAATGGTCCCACTTTAAAAAGGCATTTGTTGGTGCAGCAGAGTGGGCTTGTGGTAGGACGTCAACAAGAGTGAAAGAGAAGGAGACACCGTGGTAGAATGAGGAAGTGAGGAAAGCAGTGAAAGAAAAGAAGTCTGCATGGAAAGAATGGAACCGAGATCAAACAGAAGAAAGCAAAAGGAAGTATCACGACAGCAAACGGAGGTGTAAGAAAGTGGTAGGAGAAGAAAAGAAGAAAAGTTGGGAAGAATTTACACGAAGAATGGAAACAGATGTAAGTGGCAGTAAAAGGATGCTGTATGGGCTTCTAAGAAGTAAGAGGAAAGAAAGAGTTACCACAAAGCCGGTGAAAAAGGAAGATGGAGAGTTGTTAACACACCCAGAAGAGATAAAGGGACGATGGAAGGAGTATTTCGATAAGCTATTGAATGTGAGCAATTGTACTGGTGAGATGGAAGTGACACAACCTGACGACTCTATAACAGAAGATGATATAACAATGCTGGAGGTGGAATTAGCAGTACAGAAAATGAAGATGGGAAAAGCAACAGGGGTGGATGAAATCAGTGTAGAAATGATAAAGGCTGCTGGACCTGTTGGTATGCAATGGTTGTTTCGACTGCTAAAGTGTGTGTGGAAACGGAAATGTGTACCAGAAGACTGGGAGAAAGGGCTAATAATACCAGTGTTTAAGAAGGGGGGCAAGAAGGTGTGTGATAACTATAGAGGGATCACCCTCTTATCACAGATAGTAAAAATACTGGAAAGGATATTAGAAAGAAGAATGAGAAGAAAGGTGGAAGGAGAGTTGCAAGAGGAACAGTATGGCTTCAGGAGTGGAAGATCCACAGTGGACCCAATCTTTAGCTTGAGGCAGGTGATGGAAAAGAACTGGGAATATGGAGAGGATTTGATCATGACTTTCATAGATCTAGAAAAGGCATATGATAGTGTCCCTAGAGAGAAGGTTTGGGAAACCATGGTTAAGAAGAGACTGGGAAGAGAAATGTTGGAAATGGTGCAAGCAATGTACAACAACTGTGTTAGCAGGGTACTGACCCCAGTTGGAAAGACAGATTGGTTTAGGAACAAGACTGGACTAAGACAGGGGAGTGAGCTGTCACCTCTCTTGTTCATAATGGTGATGGATGAAATTGTAAAGGAAACAAAGGAAGCATATGGACATAAAGAAATGAAGTTACTGTTATTTGCAGATGATATTGTGGTCTGGGGAAGGAACACCGAAGAAGTGCAAAAACATTCTATCAAAGTGTAAGAAAACTTGTTTGGGATAAGGAAGTACCAAGAAAAAGCAAGGAGGTAATGTATAAAGTGTACTATGTTCTCATATTAACTTATGCAGCTGAGACTTGGACCCTGACAAGAGAGTAGAATCCAAGCCAGTGAAATGAAATTCCTAAGAAGTATGATAGGAAAGACAAGGAAGGACAGAGTGAGGAATGAATATGTTAGGAAGGAAGTTGGGATGGGAAAACTAAATGAGAGAATTGAGAAGAATAAACTAAGGTGGTTTGGAGATGTAAAGAGGATGGAGGAAAATAGAATACCAAGACAGATGCTGGAGGCGAAGTGCAAGAGTAAGAGAGCAAGAGGGAGACCTAGAACAAGGTGGATTGATTCAGTGAAGAACAGCGTAAGAAAAAGAAATCTGAACTGGGACAAGATCGTGGAAGAAGAATGGTGGAAGGAAAGAGGAAAGTGGAGAAGTGCCATAAATACCCCGACCCGGCAGGAGCTGGATAAGGGGAAATGATGATGATGATGATTTGTTCTTTGGTTCATAAAAGGGTGTCATAAGGGAGATTTTTGTCATTTTATGTCTATTAATCGGTTTATTAAAGTTATTTTCTGTTAATCTTGGGTCATCTTTCCTTGCTAGTTATATTCTTACGTATGTTACCTTGATGTTTATGGAAGCAAAAGTACAAAATACCCAACCTCATGACGATGAACTGCACATCCCCGAAATTAGTCTAGTGTACGCTTCTTTCAAGGGGACAATATAGATGAGAAATTTGACTCAATAAGTGATTTACTTGAAGAAAAGCAGGAAAATTATCAGAGAGGTGGGGGGCATAAGGAAGTTAGTAATAGAGAAGAGGAAGAGAAGAAAAGTGAGGAAAAGAGGACAGATGTTCGGCTAATGAACGACACCCAACATTCAACTGAAACCGTTAATGCAACTAACTACACTATAGCGAGTGCTGCAGCAGAAGCCAACAATGCAACAGGTACTGAAGAAACAGCTGCTGATTATTCTGCCATGGAATCCATTGGACCAGATGACGAGCAGAGTGGGAGGGTCGAAACTGTTTGTGCGATCAGGGTAAACGTTGATGACGAAGAGGAAGAAGAAGAAGTGGAAGAAGGGAAGGGGAAGAAAAGGATGAGATAAGGCAAAGAGAAGGAGTAGGAAGAGGATGAGATGTCAGACAGATGAAGATAATAGAAAGAAGGATCCAAAGAAGAAAAATGAAAAGAAGATAATAGGGATGAAGGAAAAGAGGAAAGAAGGATAAAAAGAAACGAGTTGTTGAATAGTATGAGACAGATAAGAAAGAAGAGGAGAAAAATGAGGAGGGGAAGGAGAGAGAAAAGGTGGAGATGGAAGATGAGTACAAAGTGCGGAATGACATGGTGGATGAAGAAAAAGACGAGATGGAAGGCAGAAGAAGCAGGAGGAAGACTAAGAGAAGAACAGAAGAAAGAGGAAGAAGGAAAGAAAGCAGATGATATGGAAGAAACTGAAGAAGGAGAGGAAGTAGTTGAAGGAAAGGAAAAGGCAGATGAGAAAGGAGAAGGGAAGAAGGGAGAAAGTGAAACACAGTTAGCTCAAGACTTTCTCTCAGCAAGAACAAAGTTTTGTCATATCTGCAAGCTTAACTTCGGGCAAATGAAGTCAGGACATGTGGTTTCGGAATATCACCGGAAAGTGATGAAACTCTTGATGCCTCTCTCCGATGCTGTAAGAAAACGACCTTTGTTCTCTGGATTATATTAAACGTAAGGTTGCAAAAGTTGAAAAACAGAAGATCCATGCAGAGGAGTTGAAGAATGAGGAGGAGGGTGGTGCTGCTCAGGATGAAGATGGGGTTCCCAATCTGGATAGCTTCATGATTTTGGATTCTGTTGATGATGATGATGTTGGTTATGATGCTGATGATGATTCTTCGAACAACGATGGACAGGAGGATGAGGATGATTGTGATAACGGCGTGGACGGGTTTGATGACGATTCTGCCGTTCCTTCTGATTATGATGTTGTTGTCGGATTTTCTGATGGGGGAGGAGTGTCTGATGGACTTGAGATAGTTTTGGGTGTTCCATCTGAGGAGAGTGATCCAACGTTAAGTGATGATGATAATCTATAATGTTGTACTCGGTGTGTTTGATGTGTATTACTTTTCATTTATGTATTTTTTTAAATATCATAGGGGGCGATGGTAATGATTCTTTTTGGGCACTTTTAGTTTGCAGCTTGGCCACCTCTTGCTAGGGCACTATAGGGAGTTTAGTGTTTAGTGCATATTGGATTTTATGTGGTGACCTAGTAATGAGGTGGCAGGGGGCTTTGGTGATCAGAGAGGTCACTATGATGATTTGTTGAATAAAAGTGAAGATGTGATGCTAAGTTATGGTTTGATGATTGGGATTCAGCTATGAGAGAATGATATGCTATGTTTGAAGGATTGAGATTGTTCTTTAAGAAAAGGTTTGGTTTTGATATATCATCATCATCATCTTCCTTCCAAGTATTGGGCCAAATGTCCCGTCACGGTCTTGCGCTTTCCCTCCATCTCTTCATCGGACGTCCTATCGATCTATTTCCCCGTGGCTGGTAGCGAAGGATCTCCTTTGGAAATCTTCCAGGTTCCATCCTTTGGACATGATGCTTCCAGTTCTCTTGGTAGTCACAAATGTATGCAGTTATTGGTTTCACTTTTAGTTCCTTCAGCACATCCTCGTTTCTCTTATGATCCCATTTAGTATAGCCTGCTGTTCGGCGCATAAAGGTCATTTCGCGTGCTGTGAGTCTGGAGATGTCCTGACATCTTATTGTCCATGCCTCGCTGCCATAGCATAGGGTTGGTCTGGCTAATGTGTTATACAAACGCAAGCGTGTATGCCTTTGGACAAGAGATGGCTTCATGACGTGATTGATGATTCCTGTTGTTCTGGTATAATTAGTTATTTTTGCAGTTATGTCTCGTTCTTCTTGAAATGATAAATGATATCCTAAATACTTGAATTCGTTAACTCTTTCTAAAATTTTACCATCCAGACAAATTTTACTGGGGATAGGGTCCTTACCCTTAAAGGCCATTACTTTAGTCTTTTCAGTAGAAATGCACATGCTGAATTTTGATGCCACTTTCTGGAGGTTGAAAACTGACCACTGCAGATCATCTTCAGAAGCTGCTACCAATGCAACATCATCAGCAAATAGTATAGCATCTAAATTTTTTAGAAGCCTGCTGATAGGTATTGAACCATGTCTTTCACACCTCCATTCCTTTATTATAGCATTCATGTAGATTGTGAATAGCAATGGAGAGAGTCCACAGCCTTGTCTTACCCCTCTGCTGATTGGCTTCCACTCGGATTTATGATTACTTAACCTTACTGAAATAAGAGTACCACTATACATGTTGGAAATGTTATCAATTAACTGTTGGGGGACACCATCTCTGGCCAATATGTCAATAAGTCTGTTTCTGTCAACAAAATCAAAGGCTTTCTTAAAATCAACAAATGATATGTGTGTTTCCAAATTGAACTCCCTGCGTTTTTCGATCAAAATTTTTAAGGTGAAGTAGGCATCTGCACATGTGCGACCTTTTCTAAACCCATGTTGTTCATTCCCTATTAACTCAGAGTAATGTTTCAGCAATTTTTCTTTAACAATGTTTGCAAAAATTTTGTATCCAGAGTTAAGTATACTTATTCCTCTATAATTTTCCAAAACTTTCATATTTCCCTTCTTATGAAGAGGAACTACTATTGCCTTTTGCCAATCTTCTGGAGGCCTGTTACCCATCCAGATTAAATTCAATAATCTGAGAAATCTTTTCTTGAAGGCAATCCAGATTAAATTCAATAATCTGAGAAATCTTTTCTTGAAGGCATCGCCTGAATATTTTAACATTTCTGCATTTATCGAATCTTCTCCAGGTGTTTTCCCATTTCGAAGTTTCCTCAAGACCCGTTCTAATTCTTCGAGTGTAATATTTTCCGATGACTTGTTGTTAGATGCTTGTAAAACAAGTTGTTCAATATTTGGACTCGACCAAAGGCTCTGAAAATACTCAAGCCATTCTTTGTGGGATATTGCATTAATTTTTACATCTTCTTTTACTTCCCTATTTAGCTTTTTCAAAATTTTATAGGTTTGTGGTTGTGGTCTTGTTATGTCAGTCTCCAGGTACGAGACAAAGTTTTCCCAACTTTCCCTGTGTTTCTTCCGAACTTCTCTTTTTGCTATTGCTCTCTTATGATGGTATTCAATTTTATCTTCTAATTTACCAGTTGACAGAAACTTTTTATATGAATTTCTTTTTTCGGAGATACTGCGTTCAGCATGTTCACAGGTTACATAAAGCGAGGTAAAACAAATAAACAGAAGATATATAAATAGTCAACAACCCACACATAGAGGCTACCATAGCAACGGCGTACCACATAAAAGTAATGCCTCAAGGACAGGGCTGCTCGTCTGTTGCATCTTCTCGTCTACGACGGTCAATAAGGGCAGGCTTGAGGGGATTAAGGACTGGAAGCCAAGCTCTGTTCACACGTTCTGCTTCCTCCTTAAGATTGAAGCTGTTAGTATGCTTCAGGATTTCAATGGCCTCCCTTTGTAGCCTGGCATGATAAGACACCGTGGTGGACAGAACTTCGGTGTCTCCATATCTTATATCGTGACCTGCAAGTAGCGAGTGTGCTGCTACAGTGGATTTATCTGTTTGTCCCAGCCGGCTGTGTCGTTCGTGCTCCTTGAGGCGAGTGGCAATACTTCTTTTCGTTGTTCCAATATATGATATATGAAGAGGCATATTAAATAAATAGGATTATTCCTAAATTAAATAAATACTTGTGTTCCTATGGAAAGAAAGCAGGTTCTTTTATGTTTTAATTGATGGTGATCTGAGTAATGAACGGTTAACGGAGGAATGTCCATCACATATATCAGGTATATGGATTGTCTTTCTTCTCTGCTGTGAAAATAAAATATCCCTTGTGTGTATCAACAACTACCACTCTGAATAAATTGAATATAAATGTTACAATATTGCACCTCAACGTGGGGATATCGATTAAGAAATGTTACAACACGTTGGATAGAAGTTACATTTTCCAAACATGCTCCAACTTCGTCCAGCACAATTGCGGCATTAAATGAAATATTCTCACGAAATGGACATCCTGAACAAATGGTGAGTGACAATGCAGCCATCTTCAAGTCACATGAATTTCAAACATTCTGTCAAGCAAATGGAATAAAACAGAAATTTATTGCACCAAATCATCCAGTGACCAATGGAGCAGCAGAACGTGCAATTCAGACACTAAAGCAAAAATTGAGATGCATGGCCACAGAGATGGGCTCCGCCAGAGAAGTTAAACAAACTGCTTCTTAAATATCGCACCACTCCGAACGAAAACAATGTAACTCCAGCTGAATAGCATCAAGGAAGGAAGCTCCGAACAAAACTGGACCTCATCAGACTGCACGGGGAGACCATCCTACAAGAACAGAGGAAAGTGCACCAACGAATCAAGAAATTCTACAAGCCTGGAGAAAGAGTACAATCCTGGAATTACACCGGGTCACACCTGTGGAAGTTTGAAAGCATTGTTGAACGGCTGGGAAGAGTTCACTACATGGTGAAACTGGATTAGGGGTACATCATCAAGCGGCATGTGGATCAATTGAGGAGATCCGAGGACCCATAACCAGTCGCGGGAAGCAGATCAATGGGGCCTTCATACGGGTACGCTAGGAGGATTCCCAGCCAACAGACCCCATCGACAGAAGCCGAAGGAAGAAGTGAGGACCTATATCCATCACCAGCAGCAAGAGGACAATGTACGACGACAACAATCCAGACGACTCCTTCATACGGTTACGCCAGGAGTCCCGCTCAGCCTACAGAAGCCGATCCAAGGATCGAGGACCTAAATCAGTCACCACACTCAGAAGGACAGTGCACAACGGCCACAAACCAGGACCCGGCTACAAGGGTAGGAAGACAAGAACCAGATGGAAATGGTCCTCCGCTGCGTCGATCTACTAGAGTTAGACGACCGTTGCAGCGTCTAAACCTATGAACACTATAAGTGGTGGAGATTGTAATATCTTTGCAATATCTTTGCACATACATATAGACTCTGTGGAAAATAGAGACTCTGTGTCACGATGAGCGATGATGTCAACATGTGTGTGTATGTTGTGTTGTGTATAAATAAATAGTTTAAATAGTTTTAAGACATAACCCCTACAGTATAAGTGAGTGAATTCCTAGTATTAAATTATAAATTAGACAAACTTGAAGTATCAGAAAGGAGAATTATGAGAAAGGTCTTAGGCCCAGTGAAAACAAAAGAATTATGGAAATTAAGATCTAATGATGAAATATACAGGACTATGGAAAGCATAATGGAAATGATAAGATAAAGGAGATTGATATTTTTTTTGGACATATTTACAGAATGGATGATTGCAGATAAAGAAGAACGATATTCAAGTACCTTTGGTAGAAAAGGTCAACGACTAGCTGGATTCAAGAGGTAAAGAAAGAAATAATATAAGAGAAGAAGACACTGTGGACAGAGATATTGTTGGAAAGAAAGTGTAAAGTATCTAAGGATTCCAGGGAAGAGTGGAAAGGAAACCTGGAGCGAAGTGGTCTGAGCACAGAAAGAAGCGGCCTAGTCTAAGAATGAAGAAATATTGGGAAGAGAGAAAACAACAAACAGTGAAGAATTGAAATTGGTGCATGGTCCATAGAAGGTCTCATAGGAAAGAAGAATATTTTTAAAAACCTACTTATTCTGCACATTGAGACGAAATATTTATTTTTGTTTTATCATTCAATTTGTAGAATTTATAGACATATCCGGGATGTAGGATGAGAGACAGTGATTTGTCTGCTCTTGCCCACTAATCTGTACATCAGCAGCACTATGTCAGTATTTATATCAAGCTGTGAACAATCTTCTAACCATGGGCAGTATGAAGGAACAAAGTTTTTTCTCTCTCTTTGGAATATCATCAAATCATTGTGGACAGGGAGCTCAGGCTATAAGTGAGCTATATAAATGATGAAAGATAGTTCTTTCTACGATAAAACACACTTCTCAGTTTAAAAGCCTGCCATTCTACTAGGCATACTTCCAATAATGAAAACAACAAAGGGGTTTATGCTAATTCCACAGAGATTGTATAATCTAACCATGTGTTTGCCACATAAGATAACATGAGAATATCGCTCACTTGTCTCTATGATGACATCACTGCACAGAACAGCAAAACAATTTTCCTCTGTGCATCGAATACGGGCACCGTCTGGATAGCCAGCCTTTACAAGGTAGAGGAAATGAAACTGGGCAAACAGCCGGAAGGCTGAACAGTAGGTTAGTAGTGGCGGTTCTACGCCACTCTACGCCTGGCGACACGGGGCGTCCATGTTAAATTAGTGGATTTCTCGCGAGCCCATGGTCCGATTTTGGGATGCGACATGTCGTAGGACTTGGGCTGATGCCCCCTTTCCGATGGACAACATATTTCCACCCCAAAATAAAACCTACCCCTACTAGGGGGTGAAATTGTATTTTTTTTAGTAAAAGTCGCTTTCCAAATGCGACACTGAGGCCCGATACCTGTATGAAATGAAACGTTCTTCCACATAAAGCACATGCATATTGCTGGATGCCGCTATGAATTAACATTTTTGTTTTTTACGCATGCGCACTTGGGGATTTTGTAAGAGAGCGGGCTATTCAAATAATTATTTATGGACGAGTCATTATTTTTAAATTTAACCAAAAGATCGAAAACTAATAGGTCATGTGCTTTTTAATATCTTGCGAACCAATAAGGCTAAAGACTTGTATGAGGGGTCATTGGATTTAGAATGATGCTCCGTTTTTTGAATGTATTTTTGATTTTTTGTCAAATGGGCCTAAGTGCACTTTTGTTAATATTTTGAGAACTAAGAAGGCTATGGACTTGTATGAGGGGTCGTTGAATTTGGGATGACGCCCCGTTTTGGAATTTATTTTCGATTTTTCTCAAAAGGGCCTAAGTGCACTTTTGTTAATATTTTGAGAACTAAGAAGGCTTACGGACTTGTATGAGGGGTCGTTGGATATGGGGTGACGCCCCATTTTTGAATTTATTTCTGATTTTTGTAAAAAAGGGCCTAAGTGCACTTTTGATAATATTTCGAGAACTAAGAAGGCTACGGACTTGTATGAGGGGTCGTTGGATTTGGAATGACGCCCCGTTTTTAAATTAATTTTTTAATTTTTGTCAAAAGGGCCTAAGTGCACTTTTGTTAATATTTCGAGAACTAAGAAGGCTACGGACTTGTATGAGGGGTTGTTGGACTTGGGGTGACGCCCCGTTTTTAATGTAGTTTTGATTTTCTGTCAAAAGGGCCTAACTGCACTTTTGTTAATATACCAATGATGCCGGAGGCGTGTACGAGGTGCACAAGGACTCGGGGTAACTCCCTGTTACCGATGTGGTAGTTTTTTTTTTTTTTTCAAAAAAATAATTCACAAAGGGCTTAACGCCATACTACATGTTGAAAATAAATTGTTTACCTGTTTTTAAATTTTAAATGAAAAAGTGGTTGTCAAGACAGACAGTACCGCTGGACCTGTGTTTCAACTAGGCTATCGATGACCATGGTGGCCGTGCTGAATAGAACAATGGATATTTTGGCAGGACAGTGGGGTGGTTTACGATGGTTCGTTTTCCGATATTTGTTATGGCGGACGGATGAACGCTATTATTTTAACTAACTTGTTTTATTTTTGTTTGATATTTTATTTTTATGAAATGCATATATTAACCTGAATTTAGGTATTTATGGCGGTTTATTTTATTAAGTTTTAGAAAGTTGCAAAGAAAATCTTTACTGCTGTAGCAGTCGCTGAAAACCCGAGACGCACTAGAGTGGAACCATTGCCAAAGAGTGAACTGTTGAAAACTCAGGCAAGCCTAACTTAAAATGCAATCCCATTTTACCACTATTGAAACCCCTAGACAAAAAATTCATTACCTGTTCATGACTGGGACGATGATTGCTTTTTCTTGGTTAAATGGCTGTATATTGGCAACCAGCACAAGACCATAATGGTTGTTGACCGGGAAAGTACAAGGCCATGTTGGACTTTTTAAAAACAAAAATTTAAAATTTAATTTATGGGTGGTTCCCTATTAACTCAACGAATAGCCACAGGTTTGAACAAGATAATATGGACAAAACAACATGACATTCATATTTTTTTCTTTATATATTGATTAAAGGGGGGATGTGAATGACTACAGCTTTATAAAAAAAAGTAGATGGGTTACTGTTAGTGGTGACATACAGTTCATTTTTAAATATTTTTTTGAATGATGTTTTGATATTTTAATGCCAATTTATGTTAAAGTTTTATTTACATATTGATTGATTGATTAATTGATTGAGTGATTGTTTTTTTTTTTTTAGGTGTGGTCATGCGCCATTAACGTAGTGAACAGACAGTGTACAAGCATACATTATGCTTTAAAGTACTCTGTGCTCTTGTGCAACATTAATAACTTACAATATAGAAAAGTTTTATGATAACTCATGGCGTTAGTACCAAATACAACAAGTGAGCAAGTCGGTTTACCACGTGGGTTAAATTTAAAATCAGAAAACGATCGTTGGATAACATTTGAATCTTGGCCTGTTGGTTCTTTGTCAGCATATAAACTTGCTGCAACTGGCTTTTATTACTTAAACCAAGAAGATGTTGTGCGTAGTGTGTTTTGTTGTGTTGAACTTTCACACTGGGAAGAAGGGGAAGATCCCTTTCGAGACCATTTGCGATGGTCTCCTCGTTGTCCTTACATGCTTGGAAAAGAAGTGGGTAACATACTAGTGATTCCATTTTATCGAACCACAATGCCATTGGCTACTACTTATTTTGCTCAATCGCAAATAAATAATAACGGTAGTATCGATGTATGTGGTCCATATGCAATAGAACCGTGTTGAATTGGCATGTGCTTTTGAAAAATTGGGAGTTTGCAAGACTAAAGCGCTAGCACACCCAGAGTATTGGTTTGTTGAAAAACGTTTAGAATCTTATAAAAAAGTTTGGCCATTAATATTAAAACACCTTACAAAAAAACTAAGTGAAGCTGGATTTTTTTATACTGGTGAAGGGAAAACAATATGTTTTCATTGTGGATTTGCTTTAAAGGATTGGCAAATGACAGTTGACCCTTTAGTGGAAAATGCTCCTTGGTTACCGAACTGTAGATACAAGGTGTTGCTTAAACGTCAGGAATCTGTGAACACTTTTCTTTAAAAAAAACGTAATTGCAGGACAAGAAATAAAAGTGCCTTTAGAGTTAGAACAGCGGTACAAATACATGAGGGTGAAAAAAAATGTGTCTCACCAACAGATAGAAAAGTGTGACCAACAATTATGTAAAATTTGTTATCAAGAAGAACTAGGTGTTGTATTTTTACCTAGTGGACACTTGATAGCAAGTGTCCAGTGTGCATTAGCACTTAACACTTGTGCAATATATGTAGAAAAGTAGTGTCTGCTAGAGTTAGGGTATTCTTGCATAAATGGTATAATTCATTAACAATGAAAATGAAAATCCACAGCCTGCTTCCAGTCGACCGACCGGGTCAGGGAATGGAATGAATGAAGCCCCCATCTAGCGGCGAGGATATGAACTGTGCCGGCTGCCGAAGGCTGTCGCACTCCCCTGGGGCAATGATTAATTGAATGACAGATGAAATGAAATGATAGTGGAGAGTGTTGCTGGAATGAAATTTGTGACAGGGAAAACCAGAGTACCCAGAGAAAAACCTGTCTGCCTCCTCATTGTCAGCACAAATCTCACATGGAGTGACCGGGATTTGAACCACGGATCCAGCGGTGAGAGGCCGGCGTGCTGCCGCCTAAGCCACGGAGGATCACATTTATTAACAATGCATGTTTCAAAATACCTATATCCACATTATTATTACAAGCTGTTGTAGAGTGTAACAGATATGCTTTTGTTTTGTTTATAGACTATTACAATGAATGTCCTGAATGCTGTGGGGAAAGCATGTGGCTTAGAGACAAAGAAGCTCAGCAAATTGCCAACGCATATTCCATCCCACATTATCAAGATTCGCAAATTGAAAACAGCATATGGTGATCGTGTACTTCGTGTATGTGAGAATTTTGAGACACTTCTGCCTACACGGTTTAATGATATGTCGGAGAGTGTTTTTGATGAAGTGAATAATGCTGTATAACCTGTACACTTAATTTATGAAGGATTTAAAAACAATAGGTGTATGGTCTGTTAAATTAAATAATAAAAAAAATGTCAAATAATAATGGAAATATAAATGATGACAATAGACTGAAAAAGAAATTGCCTTTAAAAATATAATGATGAAACAAACAAAAAAAGTACATAAAGTTTGTAAATAAATGCAAATGATGTTACAATGCTGTTTTATTTTATACAAAGTTAGAATATTTAATAGAGTGTATTGTTTAAGGCTACTATCTTTCTGAACGTAGTCAGTGACTGTTAATGGTCAACAATTACATTAATAGTGGGACGTGGGGATAGCAATTAAGAAAAACAGATAATACCCATACAATATTTTAATTTATTTAATGTAAGTACTTGTACAATAGTAACATACAAAATACAACTTTTTTTTTTGTTCTCTTTTTAACATTGCCCGTTATAGTTTGTTAAACACAAAGCTAGCGGTAGATGTTTTTTTATGGCTAGCAATGACCAATGATTTTAAAAACAGACAGAGCTTTAATGGAAAAACAATAATTCTACATTAGAAAAACAAACAAGTGGTTGAGTCAATGTACACTGGAAAATAGTTTTTTAAACACGTAAAATCCTTATTTTTATCAGTATTACCAACTAGTTCTTTTGATCCTTTTGCAATACTGCCTCTTGCATGTCCAGGGCAGATGACCTCGTAGTTCAGCCCCTTAAAGCAACAACAACACAACACCTTTTGCATAGTCTGTGATGTTGACGACTCTTGAGACGAGGAAGATGGATTAAACATAACTTTTACAACAGGAGTTAAACGTTTCTTAATAAACAATGCACTTTTTTGAGTAGCAACATTTTTTCCTTGTAGGCTACTAGATTTTTAGCATTGTCATGATTTTTTGTTGACACTAACAGTCTTTCAATTGGAGCACAACATTGATGATCACTCACACTTAAAATCTCACTATTTCTACTTTTTAGATTGGCTCGACATCTTTTTGGACCTCTGTTTTGAGCATTGCCAGAATATTATTTCTTTTACATTTTGTCGTTTATAGTTATAAGAGTAGCCTTTATAGAGTACACGTTGTTACCTCCGTTTGTTGAAGTAAGTTCCATAGTTGCAACAAACCTGTTAGTATGATTTGCACACTACAAAGGTTATAACTGTTCTGGTAATAGAATGATTTAGCATTGGCTTTTATATTTAATATGTACAGTTTAAAGTGACAGAAAAGTGAGAGCAACGTGGTAGAAAAGTGGTAGCAAAGTGGTAGAAAATATTACATGTATTGTTAAGAAATAGTTTAAGTGGTTACATGACTGTATCCGTTACATAATAATTTTGGCACGACGAAGCTCATTTTCTATATCCAATAATTATTCCTCATATTCAGTAAAACCAGCCTGTTTACAGGCATGCAAGTGCTGAAGTCGCTGGATTAGCTTACCGGTACCGGGATTGTTCCAGTAAACAAATTCAACAAATGATGTTTTAGGGGTAAACAGAACATTACCATTATCATCATCATCATCATCTTTATGACTATCATTATTATCACCATCATTGTAATCAACATTATCCTAAACATCACTAAAACTATTGAATTCCTCTTGTTCCTTTTCCACAGACCTCTTCCATAGTCTGTGTTGACTTTGATAGTGTTGAGGGTTTCTTAGACATTGACAACTGTCCTAACATGACTTTTTGAGGACATGATAAGTGCTTTTGAACAAACACTGCACTATCTTTAGCCACAATATTGTTTTCTTGAACTTGTTTTTTAGCATTTTGATGATTTTTTGTAAACAGCAACCGTGGTTCGTGTGGAGCACTACACTGATGAACACTCACACTTAAAACCTTACCATTTTTATTTTCAGATTGCCTCGACATTTTGTTGACCTCTCTTTTGAGCATCGTCAGAAAATTATTCCATTCACATTCTGACTACTATAGCTATAAGAGTAGCCTTGATAGAGTGCACGTTGCCTACCTTTGTTGGTTGTAGTAGTAATTGACCTGTCAGTACGATGTTCACAATACAATGGTTACAACTGTTTTGGAGATGGAGTGACTTACCATAAGCTTAGCCTATATATTGGCTTATGTGTTGGTTTATTTGACAAGTTATTTTTGTCAATGTATTTAGTGGATTCTTTTTCTTGGTCTTGGAAAGTATCTGAAAGAGAGGGAATATTTAAAGACTTAACCTCAGCTAACCTAACATAACCTAACTTGAGTGAGTGCTCATATCCACCGTTAGGTAGCATGCTAGAAGTTCAGTTAATGCTCATATCCACTGCTAGGTAGCATGCTAGTAGTTCAGTTAGTGCTTATATCCACCGCTATGTAGAGGAAACATACTTTGCGTGTTGCATGTGACTATCTCACAAAGTTTGATGCATGTAAAATGTGCTTGTATAAGCTGTGTATATAAATTCAATATACAATTAACCACTAAGTGTTCAGAACTAACATGTATAGCCTTGTGTAGGGTATATAGGGGATTCTTAGCAAATGAAAAAGAATGTCTATCCCACCAGTGTACAGCCTTGTCATACGCAGTAAGCAGCTGTTTGCAGAAAACAACATTCATAATGGAAGAAACTGTTCCAAGCTATATGTGTAAAGAGTGTGGAAAGACTTTTCTTCGAGACCATGATAGAAAGCGTCACGAGGTATTGTGTGGTGAATATCATGAGTGGAAAACGTGTGGCAGTAAATTCAACAATGCCTACAACAGACGTCGCTACAAAGAATGTTGTAATGTTATCTGCAAACAAATAAATAAAAAAAATCATTAATTACCTTATTAATAACTACAAATTTAAGGTTCATTAGCATTACATCATTAAAATAATCATTAATATGTACTTACCGAAAACAAAAATGGATTTTATTCCGAAGTTCAGTTCCAAGCTCTACTGTATACATCTGTTTGCTAAAACGGCAAGTGCATCACTAACACAATCCCTATCAGTCTGCTTAGCAACAGAGGGAGTTGCATTTTCTCAGCGTTTTGACCTTCAACTCATCTCTGTCTCTCACATGTTCCCACGCCTCCCCACATTCCTCAAGCGCGATAAGATTCGCATACCTTATACTAGCTTCATGTTTTTAATAAGGAACCAGAATGGCTGCCTCTTAAAAATCGGTAGTACGACTGTCTAGGAACCAAAATGGCGGTCTCTGTTTAAAAGTCAGACCTGCTAGCCGCCACCAGCCAAGTAAACTTACACTGTACTTCCTGCCCACGCAGACACTCTTCTCTTATCGGAGGTCGCTCTCACCAAACCGCCAAGCCGCTGTATTCAGTGTCCAGCAAGCAGGACTGTGTGTGTTAGCATTGAAATCATGTGTGTCTTATTATTATTATTATTCTTAAACATTTTACTGTAATAATTATTAGCAAGTGGCCATCCTCAATACATGACCATGTTAACCACATACTTTCACCACGTCCAATGATTAGTTTATAAAATCTCAGGACAATGACCTTACCGTTTCGGCTCTTTGAGTTCATGCACATCACTTGGTCGACCAAATGTTATAGTTTTCCATATTCTACAACCTTCTGCTGTGCCTGAGAGCGGTATCGCTAATCATCATTGACTGACACGTTAAAGACCCCCTTCTGGGGTAAAAACAAATCTTAGCACACTTCACGCATTTTCAAATATTAGCGTTCATCGGTCCGCCATAACAAATATCGGAAAACGAACCGTCGTAAACCACACCACCATCCTGCCAAAATATCCATTTTCTATTCAGCACGGCCACCGTGGTCAGTGATAGCCTCGTTGAAAAACAGGTCCAGCGGTACCGTCTGTCTTGACAACCACCTTTTCATTTAAAATTAAAAAATAGCTAAACAATTTTTTTCAACATGTAGTATGGCGTTAGGCCCTTTGTGAATTATTTTTCTGAAAAAAAAAAAAAAAAAAAAAAAAAAAAAAAAAAAAGAAAAAAAAAAAAACACACATTGGAAACAGGGAGTTACCCGGAGTCCTTGGACACCTCGTACACGCCTCTGGCATCATTGGTTCGCGAGATATTAACAAAAGTTCAGTTAGGCCCTTTTGACAAAAAATCAAAACTACATTAAAAAACGGGGCGTCACCCCAAGTCTAACAACCCCTCATACAAGTCCGTAGTCTTCTTAGTTCTCGAAATATTAACAAAAGTGCACTTAGGCCCTTTTGACAATAATTAAAAATTAAATTCAAAAACGGGGCGTCATCCCAAATCCAACGACCCCTCACACAAGTCCTTAGCCTTCTTAGTCCTAGAAATATTAACAAAAGTGCACTTAGGTCCTTTTGACAAAAATCAATTAAAAAACGGGGCGTCATCCCAAATCCAACGACCCCTCATACAAGTCCGTAGCCTTCTTAGTTCTCAAAATATTAACAAAAGTGCACTTAGGCCGTTTTGACAAAAATCGAAAATAAATTCAAAAACGGGGCGTCATCCCATATCCAACGACCCCTCATACAAGTCTTTAGCCTTATTGGTTTGCAAGATATTTCAAAGCACATGAACTATTAGTTTTCGATCTTTTGGTTAAATTTAAAAAAATAACTCATCCATAATTAATTATTTGAAAAAGCCCACCCTCTTACAAAATCTCCAAGTGAGCATGCGTAAAAAACAAAAACGTTAATTCATAGTGGCATCCAGCAGTACGCATGCGCTTTATGTGGAATAATGTTTAATTTCATACTGGTATCGAGCATCATGTCTGTCGCATTTGGAAAGCGACTTTTACTAAAAAAATACAATTTCACCCCCTAGTAGGGGTAGGTTTTATTTTGGGGTGGAAATATGTTGTCCATAGGAAAAGGGGCGTCAGCCCAAGTCCAACAACATGTAGCATGCCAAAATCGAACCATGGGCTTGCGAGAAATCCACTAATTTAACATGGACGCTCTGCGACGCCAGGCGTCGAGTGGTGCAGAACCGCCACTACTAACCTACTCTGAACCGTTCATTGTTTTTGTCCATTATCTACCGTATGTTTCTATTCTCCTTTTCCTGCCTGTTGATTGATTGTATTTCCACCTCATTGTATGTCCTACAGAGATTCAAAGGAAACAAAATTATCCAAGGTGCAGAACTCATGCAAAACATGATTAAATATTTCCAATAATCCAGTTACACATAGCTGAGAATCACTAGTCATGACCTGCCATTGCCTGTAGGACTGAGAATGGTTGATAATGTTGGACATAATGCAGAGAAAAAAGCACCTAGATTATGCAGGCAGCTGATATAATTTTCCTGTAAAATATCTACTTAACCATTACACACTTACCTTCAGTTCCTCATCAGATAAACGAATAACACTGTCATTCTGAGGATCTACAACAGCACCACTCAGTCCAGTTTTACTAACTTGCCGTTGGAAAATCTTTTCTTCTATTGTGCCAGTTGTCAACAGTCTGCAAAATATATATTTAAATGTATGCAAAAAGCCAAAGCTTTCTTATGTTTAAACACAAACAATATCTGAAAGTCATACCTTGGCTCAACCTGTAGCTGTAAAGCAAATGTACAAGGAAAACTGTAATTTCATCCGAGTCATAAAAAAGAAAGTAAAGAAGTAAAGTATCCCTAGGATAGTTATGTTGTTGTTTGTGTCTTCAGTCTTTTGACTGGTTTGATGCAGCACTCCATGCCTCCCTGACCTGAGCTAATTGTTTCATCTCTACATAGCTACCACACCTTACATCCAAGACGATCTGATTAAAATATTCTAACCTTGGTCTACTCCTACAGTTTAAACTGTTTTTTAAATTCCAGTATATTTCTAGCACGAAAATCCGCCAAATTCCCGTATATTTTAAAACTCTCTAAGACTAGAGTTCGCATACCGAATGGCTGAAATATGATTCTTAAAATGCGAATCAAGTTTTTCTAGTGTACGGTAAGAGTAACTGCATGTTTGGAGATACTTCCGCAGCCAGTGATGATGGCGAGATTTAGGCCTAGTCCCTAAGCGAGCAATGCGTGTGCTCGCGAGTGAACTCTCTCACAGATGGGATGAGATGCTACGAACACAAAATACCGTTTACCTGAGGAGAGCTGAGATAAATGACTTTTACTGAGAAGGGTTGAGAGAGTAGAGAATAGGAGTGTCACATAATAAATGTTTACGTAAAGTGACTGAATTGTATGGTAACAGTAAAGGAGACCGGAACAAGGCGATACAATTTTCTACACTACAGAAAATAGTCAAAATACCCTCTGTAATAATTAATAATAACTTTGGGGGTCATGTAGTAATAGATGTTACTCACCCACTATCCCTTTTTAGATCACGACTTGTATAGAAAAATTGTAGGTATGTCCGCCATTACACGTGTAAATCATGGGACAAATACAGTATTGCTAACCCCGCGCATTCGGTACTGACAGCCTTCCTGTCAATAGCCTTGCCCCGCTTTTCATCTACGCAATCCATGGTTGCCACATAACATAACAACATGGCAAGAATTCTAGGCATGGTTCTCACCTACAACCTGTATTTTGAAAGAAAGAATGTGAAGGATATGGTGGGAGGTTGGAACAGCTGAGCTGTGTTGCCTAGTTTGTAGTGTTGTTGTAAATCAACTGATTCAAATAATATACAGCACTACACTTCAGACATTATTTCTGTACATTTATACGTAATATATTTTAAAAGTCGATCCTGAGTCAACGCTGAGGACAGGTACAAACAGAGAAGCACGGTACTTAGATGAATAAATAAATTACACACCGAAGCTATGATTCCTTTATCATCGGTTTTCAATTCAATAAATACGCCAAAGAGGGCAAACACTCTACGGCTATTGAATGTAAAAACACTCACCATGCAATGTTTATCCTTGAACATGAAACAAGCGTCTGGGTGGAGGTCATTCACAGCTAACAGTACAGTAGTTGACAGATAACACCATGCACACACACTGAATCGCGACTCTCTATTGGTGGGTTGCACGAGCCATGTGGGTTGCCTACTTTTACTCCTGCAAAGCTAACGCCATCTATGCGCCGTACTCAGAAACAGCCTGTCCGCCATCTTGTTGAAAAGGCCAGTTCATAAACAATAAGGAGGTACTTGCATTTTGGGTGATAAAACGTAGAAAGTAGCCCCTTTTATCGTTGAATTTGAGAATGTATGCTGTGTAATTGATGCTCGTCACACGAGGACCAACAAGGATAGAGCTGATCACAAGGAGGGTGTACGTTTCTTCAGCATACCGTACTGTCAGTGATAAAGAACCAATGCGAACTCACGAAGAAACGAAGCGAGAGACGCCGAGCGCTGTGGCCTTCTCGCATAAATCGGTAAGACATGAGAGATCATGGTCATCAGCCCCATGTATTTGGGTGTATGTTGAATTTGTCTGATAAAATGTGTCACTGTGGTAACTGCAGTAATCTGCAGTTAGATTCCCTCCTCAGAATTCCTGGAAGTGATTTTCAGTGGTTTCCCCACTTCTACTCCAGGAAAATGCTGGGATGATTCCTAACTTAAGGCCATGCCCACCACTTTCCTAATTCTATTCCCAATTTACAAATACAGGCACTAATACAGCCATCACAATAACAAAGGTTATCATACAAATTCCAAACGCACACACCCAAATGACCACGATGTCACAGCCCTTATGCAACAACAACAACAACAACAACAACAACAGCAGCAAAGAAGAGAGAAAGTGCTACGCTCCAGTTTTTAAACTTGCTTCCGAGGGATGTTGACCAACCCAGCACAAGGTCAAACATATTGGCCTGGGTATGACTCGTGTGGTATTTTTGAGGCAGTAGTAGGTCGGAACGCGGGGTGACCCGTTTTGGTATTGCAGGACGGTCGACGGGAACATGAGTTCTTCTTTCTTATCAGGACGCTGTAGGAATTTGCGGCAAAGTGTTATTCTGAGGAGGTGTTAGAAGTCATTCTATGAATGAAAATATTATTCTATAGTGTGTGTTAACTGGCCTGAAGACTAATCGATCGCACGAGGGCCATAATAAAATTGGTAACAGTTCAGAAGTGGTGAACTATCTACAAAACTACTTAAATTAGCCGAAATGCCTTTTTTAATGGATAATATTGTAGAAATGCAGTGGTAATAGAAGTTTTCTCCTCCGTTGTCTATAACCCACCCACCATCCCCTTTTTAGATCACCACGTATATAGTAAAATTCCAGTTGTGTCTGCCATAATACATGTGAATTATGGGACAAATTCAATATTGCCAACCCCGCGCATACGGTACTACTCATCAATAATCCTTATCCGAATCAATGATTTTTGCCACTTTAGCTAGTACACTGGCTTAGGAAATGTCATGGGATAGTCACCTAATAGCATGTGGGGCCTCTGGCAGCTCAACATATCGCAGAACATCAAAATCTCTTCCAGAACAGCCAGGGGGCCCATTCCATACCAGGAACATGCACCCCAGACCATAACAGAGACATCACTTCCCTGGACCACACCTTCGAGGCAGGCGGGATCCATCGATTCATGTGGTCTGCGCCACACACGGTGCCTCCCATCTGCATGGTGCAATTGAAATCATGATTCGTCCGACCATATCACGTTACGCCATTGTTCCAGTGTCCACCCCTGGTGATTGGCGACAAATGCGCGTCGATGTGTCGATGACATTGGATTAACAGTGGCACCCGTGTGCGGCGCTGGCTCCCATACCGCATGGAACTCATGTTCCTACGAATAGTCCACTAAGAGACCTCGTTCAACCAGTGTCAGCTCAATATATAATCTCAGGCAGTGAACAAAAATCCACCCTTTTGGTCGGATGTTTGAGGGGTAGAGTCAGTCGTTTTTGATAAATACTTCTCCACAAAAGGCATTTTTATCACTAAAAGTTGATGCTCCCATGCTTCTCACCACACGTATTTACACCGGCTTTTAGAATAATATGGCGGACGCTTTGTTTCACGGGAGAGGCAAGAGATGGCTCTAGCATCGGCCCGCCTCACCCCCGACTCGTGCAAACCACCTATGGTTAATATTAGCTTTTTTGATAATACAACAGTAAAGTTAAGGTAAAGAAATATTTAGCACGGAGCACTCAAACAAGCCGCTCTGTGGCGATATTATTGTCGTGGTTTTATATTGTCGAGTTGTGGGCTTTTGGATGACAGGCGGTAATTTGAACACTATGACGGGAAACAATAGCTTGTGGTTTATTATCGACTGCCGCAAGCGAATTGACACCAATAAATAAATTATCCTCAGTCACTTGGCAGGGGTTTGACACCCTCCATCCCTTCATTGTCCCTATCATCATCACCACCATCATTGTCTTCGTCAGAGCTTGATGAATGGGCAAGGTTAATAATCATTTCATCCACCGTGATGTCCAGAACGCCTTCAGTATTTCTTTCTGTACATGCTGTACGGCACGAGTCCAGTCCTCGGGTCAAACTTCGGCGAAGTGAAAGTAAACAAACAATGACAATGAAAGAAAATCCAACACAGACAGTGGTTAACAAGCGACTGAAACAATGCCAGCCTACACGACAAGAATTCTGTCACTTGTGTGGTGTATTTTGTAGCCACATGTTGGTGATGGGTGTTTGATAGTAGAATGTCCAGAGCTGTGAGATATTGTTTGTAGTTTTTGAAAATTATGCATGTGTGACGCATTTACAGTGAGTGTTTACACGGACTTAACAATTTGGTATGTGCATCTCCCCTGCGAAAGAAGAGCCGTATGGTTTCCTCGAAGACCATGGAAAGGCTAAAAACAGTAAAATTCCACACGCCACGAATACCTTATAATTTAGATTTAGAAAAGGAAAGACAGAGTGAGAAATGAAGATGTTAGGACGGAAGTTGGGATGAGAAAACTAAATGAAAGAATTGAGAAGAATAAACTAAGGTTGTTTGGATAAGTAAAGAGGATGGAGGAAAATAGAATACCAAGACAGCTGCTGGAGGTAAAGTGCAAGGGTAAGAGAGAAAGAGGAAGACCTAAACAAGGTGGATTGATTCAGTGAAGAACAGCATAAGAAAAAGGAATTTGGACTGGGACAAGATCGTGGAAGAGGAATGGTGGAAAGAAAGAGGAAGGTGGAGAAGTGCCATAAATACCCCGACCCGGCAGGATCTGGATAAGGGGAAATGATGACGATGCTGTTTATCAAAGAAGGTAATAGAAAATAAAATAATGCAAAACGAAATTAAATAAGTCACTTTGACAAACACAAGATTGTTACTAGGAACTTCAGTTATACACAACACAAAATTAAGTTCTTTAGACAGTACTAATTTCTGAATAGGAACTGTAGGCTAGTCATACAAAAAAATAAAATAAGTCACTTTGCCAATACTAGTTAGTTAGTTATTGTTGTTTTAAGGGGCGGAACTACGAGGTCATCTGCCCCTTTTGCCAATACTAAATTGTGGTTAGGAACTTTAGTCACACAAAATAAGATAAAACAAAAATTTTTAAAAAAATGAGCCTTACAGTAGTCACATATGATGTGTAACATCTGACATGTTATCCTACAATGAAATTGAGATGAAATGTATGTGAAGTCATCTGACATGTTATCCTACTCGTATACGACACAGCTTGAACATTCTTAAAATGTTAGTTTAAGCTCTGTTTTGATACTGGTACTATGATGATTGTATAGATTGAATTGGAGATATGCTACAGTCACACTTGTTTGAACAAACATCACATATTATAATGTAAATTAAGAGGAAGAATGAAAGCATAGTCTCTAGCCTATCTATAGACTACTAGAAATAATGTTCAATACAATCAAATTTCCCAACTCCTGCTTGGTGCAAACTATTGTAATTAAAATTAGATAAATCGTAATTTCATGTATATTCTGTTAAAATGACGCACAATGTTATGATAGATGTCGTTTAAATCGATAATCTGGTAGCAAAATATAATTGCCAGGGCTGGGGTTCGAACCTGAGACCTAATGATTCGCAGACCAAGACGCTATCCACGCAGACATTACAACCACAGAAATTTAGAGTACAAGACAGTTACTTATTTTCACGTGCCGGTAATAATATGGAAGTAATTTTTTATGCTCAATTAATATTTTGCTTTTTTTATCGATAATGTTCCTGCGTGGAATTGAGTCTTAAATTAGTTATGAATATGCCTACTTGACAGTAAAGGGAATTCCTATAGTGGTCCATGAAAGGCTACCCCAATTCCCGTATAAGAACATCTATATATATTATATTGATCACTGCATTACCACAACGTGGGTTAATATCTAAATAGCCATTGTGCAGAAACACAATACCGGCTTTGCCGACTAGTTACAATGTTTCATATTAAAGCATATCATCATTTAAATACTGATAAGAAGACTTTGAACATGTGGTTTGTGTTTCAATCAGTGGACACCAGAGTTCGCATGAGCGTTACCGTTCAGTATGAAAGTGTTGAGCAAAGTTACTCGGGGAGTGGATGACCATCACTTTTATCCAGAGATTGAAAAACAGACTCTTAATAAATCATAATTGTTTTCAGCAAATATGATATAATGAATATTTTTACACCAAAGAACAACAACAACAACAACTACTACTACTACTTGAAGATGATTTATTGTAGGAATATCTGTAATGGCGCCTCCAATCCTTGAAGTAATCCGTATGTGATATACATTCCACATGGCTGGATCACTGCATTACTGCAATGTGGGTTAATATCTGAATAGCCATTGTCCAGAAACATAATACCGGCTTTGCCGACTAATTACAATGTTTCATATTAAAGCATATCATCATTTAAATACTGTTACGAAGACTTTGTAAATGTGGTTTGTGTTTCAATCAGTTGCCACCAGAGTTCGCATGAGCGTTTATCGTTCAGTATGAAAGTGTTGAGCAAAGTTACTCGGGGTGTGGATGCTGATCACTTTTGTACCGTGATTTTCACGTTACAATGCCTGATGTTTCGACAACTTGCCCCTGTACATGAACTTAACCTAGAAATCCAACCTACATCAATAAGATTCATCTCTCCATGTATTTCCCACAAATCTTTCTAATAATATCAGCTGTGGCCAATGAGATCGCGATCCTGTCGAAAGGTGATTGGCTATTTCTGTGGATCCAATCACAGGCCATTTGCAAGTGCCGACAACTGTTAAGCAATAATATTTGTGACTTTCTAATAGTCAAGTTTTGGCCTAGTCTAAGGTTGTGTTGGCAGTTCTGAATCAACACAGAATTAAGGTCAACAATTTAAACAATAAAACATCAACAGTCCATCTTGGAATATCTCGCAAGAGAGATGAATTTTTTTTATAGTTCTTTATTGGGGCGAGTTTTGGCTCGTGTCGGAGCCCGAAAATGTTATATTATGTTCGGCGATACTGAATCAAAATTGGTAACATTGTTTCTTTATATTTTTGCGACGCGTAAGGTAATATCCTATATGATTATAAACCCTACGGTGAGGTGATCCTTGGCTTGGCTGAAATGTCCGAGAATCATGTTTCTTTTCTTATTCTACTTTCTGTCTTTTGTCTCATATTTTCTCAACTTGATTTGGTAATGGGTTCGGAACCTTGTGTTTTTCTTATGTCGTTCCTATTTATCTTTGTGTTGTTTGAGTATTTACCTTGTTTTATTTTGGGTGCCTTATCTTTCATTCTTTCGTGGAAGTTTGGGTTGAATGTTAACTTATTTCCTTTTGCCTATCCTGGGGCTTTGTGCCTTTCTTATGTTTTGGGGGTGCTCGGACAATTTCTGCCAAAACCATTGGGGGCTTTGCTGTGGTCGAGTTCCTGGTGCCAAGTTTTATAACCTAAACTTGTGCGATCCACAGCTCACATAAAAATTATTTATTTATTGATATTCCATTTAATCTTGGCCTACTGAGGGTTGTAACTTTCGTTGATTAAGGTTTTTGTTTCCCTATTATTGTCGTTTCCTGGCGACGGTCGCCATATTTAAAAAGGTAAACTTTTTTTATAATATTCAGTATTGTGATTGATGTTGCCTGAGGTATACGTGTTTGATCCGTGTCTTTGCATGAAGGATCTAATTTGTAAACCAAAAAGTTAATTCTTTCACGGATTTTCTTCCTATCGAGGTTTCCGTTCCTGAAACGTGTATCATTCTTCCTTTCTGCCTCAACGTTGCTCCTTTTCCGGTGTAATTATTCGGAATTTTTCAATTAAAGGGGATTTAACTCGACCTCTTGTACGAGTTTTCATTTGCTGTTTTATTTTACGTATTTTGGGCGTTATTATTATTTCTTTTGCGTAATTGATTCAATTTGGTGATTTGGGCTCGCCTCCTTCCCCTTGTTCTTTCTTTCCCTTTGTCTGTTACAGGCTTAATTGTATTTTTCCAAGTGTTACTGTCCTTTATGTTTGTAATTATCCTTATTATTGTTTAATATATTTGTTAAAAAGATGTTGCTTTCATTTCTTGGATAAGTACAGTATATGTTTGGTTTAGAAATTAACTCGGTTCTGAGATTAGGGCCCTCTTTCACACTACGGTCTTCTTAGTACCGGTACAACTTTTATCCAGAGATTGAAAAACAGACTCTTAATAAATCATAATTGTTTTCAGCAAATATGATATAATGCATATTTTTACACCAAAGAATGACAACTTGAAGATGATTTATTGTAGGAATATCTGTAATGGCGCCTCCAAACCTTGAAGTAATCCGTATGTGATATACATTCCACATGGTCGATAGTGCATCATGGTACCAATCTCCGACAACGCGCGCTCATTGTTTCCTCTTACCACTGCCAGCTTACAGTGCGTCTTACACACTTCCGTCTGATCCACTTCCATCCCATTTTTCAAAATCACTCCCACAAAAATATCCAGCAACCGAGTGGAAAGATGTTACACATCAATAATCAAGGATTTATTAATTTAAAGCTTCTCTAGGGAACTCATCTGCTCTTTAATTATCGCTGCTTCAGCACGAGCATCATTTAATAACTTCTTCTCCCCAGTTTCAGGCATTTTGACAATATTACATCGACCATATGGAAGCTAATGAAATATTAAACAACATCAAGGCCATTCAATGCTGGGAGAGATATGTAGACGACATTTTCGTCGTCATAGACAACGAATCCATCAAAATTGATCAGATATTAAACAAGTTAAACAATATAGAAAAAAAAAACATTAAATTCACCAACGAATCAACAAAAGATTGCACAATCAACTATTTAGATTTCAGTATTAACATTGAGAATGGAAGAATGAATTACAGCATATACAAGAAACCCACTCAAACCAAACACAGTAATTAAGAAGGATTCCAATCACCCCTAAGGCCATAAAAGAGCAGCCTTCATAAGTTTCGTAAATAGAGCAATCAGCATTCCAATATCAGAACAAGATTACAAAAATGAAATACCTACAATACATCAAATCACATAAGCCAACGGTTATAACATTTCAGATATCAATAGAATAATAAACAAAGATTAACTGGAGGGTTTTCCATTTTTTAAGTCCGTATTGACGCTTACAAATCGAAATAGCGAGTAAAAAAGTTTCCGCCCAATCAATACCTTTCACACTATAAATTTAATGTTTCTTTCTCATACTAGGGACATGTTTCGAACAATATTTGTTCTTCTTCAGCCTAAGACATTTTATCAACATTGTAACTTATCTAAGACATTTGCATAATTAAAACACATGCACAATAGACAATTCATTATAGAGCATACAACTAAAAACGTAATGTTAAAAAACTTGGATAACACATTAAAACTTCTTATTCCCATTTGTACTATATTCAGTTCTGAATGGCCTTGCTATGAAGGCTTAATTTAACGGTGATAAGCAGTAGGTCAGTAAGAAGCTCAGAGTCATCTCCCTCTGGCTTATGCTTGCAGGTGATGTATTGATGGGCTACACATGGCCTTTGGTTAAGTTGCTTTAACAGCTGCGTCATACGGATTGTTGGTGTTAGCTTGGTAAGGCAATCCTGCCGTGGGGTGTTTATTGTGGAGTAAACTGTAAAGATACGAAATTTAAATAAACTGAAAAGTGCGTCTGAGAAGAAGAATAGATAGAGTTGAAGGGGCTAAACGGTGACTGGGTGACGTCTTGAATGTAGCTTTCGGGTTTAACTGAGTTGAAACCCAACTGCCTGGTTATGTAATGAGCCAAGATCTAATATTAGTATGTATGTGTGGGAGAGGGAACTGTTGCCGAATGATGTTGCATTAAGCGGCTTACCTGTTCTGGCCTGTGAGACGTGTAGCATGGAGCCGTGTTACACTGAATGACCTGCTATGCGCTGGGCTGAAGCGAGTGTTTACGGTAGTGTGTGGCGGGGAGGGGAGGGTAAAGAGAGGGGAACCGGTCTTGGCTGAGTGGAAACAGGTGTGTGGGTGCGACGCGTGACGTCATATGTTTTGAATTAGTAACTTCATGGGGGGTGCAGGGTTAGCGCTGATGCGGGAGGGTGATTGGTTCGGGTGTTATTCGGAAACGTTTGTTTATGCCGTTTAGAGTCGGGGAAAAATTTGTTGATGTTCTCATACAGAATGTTTACTTCGAAGTTGATTTCATTGAGATTGTGTGTTGGGTTAGTGCGTTGCACATTATCAATTTCTATTTGTTTAAGTACGTTCATTATTGCTCCCTTCTTGGCATAGTGGATGATCTCCATATCATTCTGGATATTTGTAAATTTATGTTTGGTGTCCTGCATGTGCTGTCCCATGGCCGAAAATTTTCTATGTTTTATGGCGTTAACATGTTCATAATATCTTGTTGTGAAGCTGCGTCCGGTCTGTCCTAGGTAATCTGCTCTACATTGTTGGCATTTAAGTTTATAAATGCCCGACGAATGATATTTATTTGACTCGTTGATTTTCTTGGAGTTGAATATTAGTTTGTGGTTGTTATTATTGGTTCTAAAGGCGATTTTAGTGTTAAATTTCTTGAAAATACTTGTTACATCGTAGGTGTATTGGTTGATATAAGTGAAGACGGCAAAATGTGTTTTCTCTTTCCTTAAAGGGGTGAGCTGAGATTGAGGTTTGTTTTTGATTTTGTTGATGATTTTTACGATGTCTGGTCGAGTGTATCCATTAGCTTCAGCGATTTAAAAGATTGTGGCTATTTCTTGTTGGTAATCTTGTTCTGACATGGGAATGCAGATTGCTCTGTTGATGTAGCTAACGAACGCTGCCCTTTTGTGACCTTGGGGGTGATTGGAATTCTTTCTGATTACAGTGCTTGTTTGTGTTGGTTTTCTATAGATGCTGTATTGTATTTTTTCGTTCTTAGTGGTTATGTTGAGATCTAGGTAATTGATTAAGTTGTTGACTGTGGAGTCACCTGTAAATTTAATGTTGGCATCAATGCTATTCAGTTTGTTGAGTAATTGTTCGAAATCAATGGTGTTTGTATCCAGAATTACAATGATGTCATCCACATATCTCCCCCCAAAAAGAATGCCCTCTATTTTATTAATGATGTCATTGGCTTCAAGATGGTCGATGTAAATGTTGGCAAGGATGCCTGAGGCTGGGGAGCCCATCGCCAAACCTTGGTTTTGTTGATATATTTTGTCGTTAAACTTGAAATAGTTGTTGTTAAGCGTGAAGCTAAGGAACTCTATGAATTCATCTATTTCTACTTTCGATAGTTTCTCGTTGTCTTGAAGGTTCTTTCTGATTATTTCAATTGTTGTTTGGACCGGTATGTTAGTATACATGTCCTTAATGTCTATGGTGTGAATGGAATGTGCGGGCTTGATATTTAGATTCTTGGTTCTCTCGCAGAATTGGAGGGAGTTCTTGAAAGATTTGTTAGCTTTGAAAGCATAGTTGGTACGAAGGAATTTTTGTATAAATTGAGCCGTTCTGTAGATTGGACTGTTCCTGTAGTTGACAATTGGTCTAATTGGAATATTGTCCTTGTGGATTTTGGGGAGTGATCTTAGGGTAGGAATGCTGGGGTTCATGTTAATCAAACTGCTACTTTGTTTTTCGTTCATTATGAAAGATGTGTCTTAGATTATTTGTTTAAGCTTTCTTTGGGTGGTTGCCGTCGGATCTTTGTTTAATTTAGTAAAGTTTTTGTTGTCGAAAAATTCTTCAATTTTCTTAACATAGTCTTCTTTGTTAATAATGACGGTGGTGTAGCCTTTGTCTGGTTTGTAATGATTAGATTGTTTTCTTTTATTTTTTTGTTGAGCTGTGAAATTTCTAACCTACTTGTTGTGGTGTTATTGGTTTTATTACGTTCTAAGACTTTATTTATTCTTTTATTTACTTCGTGATGTGATCCGTTTTGTTCGTCAAAGGGTAACTTCTTAATCGCGACCTCCGCTTCTGCGATGAGTAATGTGCTGTTCTTTCTATTGTGCCTAGCTTCCCAGTTGAATTGGGGACCTTTCTCAAGAATTTGTAGCTCCGTCTTTGTGAAATTAGGTTGGGAAAGGTTTAATGTGGGTTCTTGAAATTTGTGGATTTTTGATGTCGGAACCTATTCGGTTGTGCTGTTATCTAAATTCGTGAGGTGGGTGAGCTTACTATTCTATGATTCTCTTTTTTTGTTTATTACGTTCTCAATAATGTTGTGAGTGTAGGTGAGGAACTCGTTCCACTCTTTTGTTTCGGAATTATTGGCAGCTTCCAGGTGGGTGATGTATAATTTATTGTTAATGTGATTTTTCTTTATGTAAAGGAATTTAAGTTCTCTTTGGACTAACTCTCTATTGATTATTTCTTGGGTCGTCTTCTCATACGCAGTTCTGATCTTTTTCTTTTGCATGAATTGAATGTGTTTAGGAACGAGTTGAAGGTTTCTGCATTTCTTAATAAATTCAATGTCTTTGATAGTTGTTGATTTTGAGGTCTTTGTATTTATATCGCAACCTATTGGCCTGGCTCGCCTTATCATGAAGATTAACTGGAGGGTTTTCCATTTTTTAAGTCCGTATTGACGCTTACAAATCGAAATAGCGAGTAAAAAAGTTTCCGCCCAATCAATACCTTTCACACTATAAATTTAATGTTTCTTTCTCATACTAGGGACATGTTTCGAACAATATTTGTTCTTCTTCAGCCTAAGACATTTTATCAACATTGTAACTTATCTAAGACATTTGCATAATTAAAACACATGCACAATAGACAATTCATTATAGAGCATACAACTAAAAACGTAATGTTAAAAAACTTGGATAACACATTAAAAATTTTATTCCCATTTGTACTATATTCAGTTCTGAATGGCCTTGCTATGAAGGCTTAATTTAACGGTGATAAGCAGTAGGTCAGTAAGAAGCTCAGAGTCATCTCCCTCTGGCTTATGCTTGCAGGTGATGTATTGATGGGCTACACATGGCCTTTGGTTAAGTTGCTTTAACAGCTGCGTCATACGGATTGTTGGTGTTAGCTTGGTAAGGCGATCCTGCCGTGGGGTGCTTATTGTGGAGTAAACTGTAAAGATACGAAATTTAAATAAACTGAAAAGTGCGTCTGAGAAGAAGAATAGATAGAGTTGAAGGGGCTAAATGGTAACTTACTGGGTGACGTCTTGAATGTAACTTTCTGGCTTAACTGAGTTGAAACCCAACTGCCTGGTTATGTAATGAGCCAAAGATCTAATATTTGTATGTATGTGTGGGAGAGGGAACTGTTGCCGAATGATGTTGCATTAAGCGGCTTACCTGTTCTGGCCTGTGAGACGTGTAGCGTGGAGCCGTGTTACACTGAGTGACCTGCTATGCGCTGGACTGAAGCGAGTGTTTACGGTAGTGTGTGGTGGGGAGGGGAGGGTAAAGAGAGGGGAACCGGTCTTGGCTGAGTGGAAACAGGTGTGTGGGTGCGACACGTGACGTCATATGTTTTGAATTAGTAACTTCATGGGGGGTGCAGGGTCAGCGCCGTGGGTGCGACGCGTGACGTCATATGTCGCACCCACACACCTGTTTCCACTCAGCCAAGACCGGTTCCCCTCTCTTTACCCTCCCCTCCCCGCCACACACTACCGTAAACACTCGCTTCAGCCCAGCGCATAGCAGGTCACTCAGTGTAACACGGCTCCACGCTACACGTCTCACAGGCCAGAACAGGTAAGCCGCTTAATGCAACATCATTCGGCAACAGTTCCCTCTCCCACACATACATACTAATATTAGATCTTTGGCTCATTACATAACCAGGCAGTTGGGTTTCAACTCAGTTAAACCAGAAAGTTATTCATTTATTTACATAGGTCCCAATGAGCCTGAGCTCGTGTTAGGGACAATTAAGTAACATAGTTACAGCATGGCATATATATAATTTTGGTAACATTATTGTTTAGTTTAATAGTAGCCTAACTTATATTAGATTGCTAGTGACTAACTTTACAGAGATAATTCGGTATGATGCATTGCATTGCTTTAGGCTATTGTACATGGGCTATTCATTCCTTAATAGGAAGTCTTTTGTTTTCCTCTTATATGTTTTTATAGAGAAACTTTCCCTTATGCCTAATGGTAGCGAGTTGTATTCTTTTATTATAGAGGACATAATTCCTTTAGTTCCAAATTTAATGGATTGGGAATGGCTGGTGAATATTTGATTTACTCCTCTTGTTGCATAATGATGAATGTCATTTGCATGGGTAAAATGGATGTGTGTGTGTATCAATTTGTTTTCTAATTTGTATACAAATACTGTTGCTGACATAGCTATTTGTTTTTGCAGTGGCATAATTTTAGTACTTGAGTATAATTCATTTGAGGGTGTGAGCCAAGGAAATCCAAAGATAGATTTTATAGCACGTTTCTGGAGTATCTCAAGTTCTTTTAACAGCTCCTTCGTACAATATCCCCATTTGAAATTCATGTACATTAGATGTGAATGTATCAGAGCAAAGTATATATTTTTCAATTGTTGGCTAGTAAGACAGCTATATCTTAATCTGAAAATAATACCAATTAAAGGACTGATTTTATGTTTTACATTTTCTACATGATTTTCCCAGGTTAGTGTACTCTCTAGTGTGATACCTAAGTATGTTGCCAATTTAACCCTTTCTATTTCTTTGTAGGCTATGTTGACTATGTTTGTGGTCTCAATCTTGTATGATGGTTTATGGAAGAATAAATATTTTGTTTTAGTGATATTGATAACCATTTTGTGTGCTCTCAACCAATCCACCAGCTTATTGAGATCATAATTAATATTTAGCATAATTTCCTGTTCAGATGTTCCCAGATAGAGTATAAAAATATCATCTGCAAATAGTTTAAGCTTGCCTTTCAATTCTAATAATTCTATATCATTAATATAGGCCAAGAAAAGAATTGGTCCTAAGACAGAACCTTGAGTACTCCTGTGTCAATTCTCATTTGAGATCCTTTTACATTATCGATTGCAACATATTGTTTTCTGTTAGTGAGGTAGTTCTTGAACCAATCATGTGCCACTCCTCTGATGCCTGCAAATTCTAGTTTATTAAGGAGAATCTTATGGTTAACCAGATCGAAGGCTTTTTGAAGGTCAATTAGTACACCAGCAGCTAGTTTGTTTTCATCTAATGCCTTTTCTACATCAGTTACTACTTCAAATATAGCACTATCAGCTCCTCTATTTGGAATAAACCCATATTGGCAGTTTGCAAAGTAATCATTTTTCATGAAGAAATTCATAAGTCTTCGTTTAACAACGCTTTCTAGAACCTTGCTGATGGCAGATGATATATATTAATGGGTCTGTAATTTGATGGGTGGGTTTTGTCTCTTTTTTTGTAGATCGGGACCACCCTAGAGACTTTACAGGCATCGGGGAATATACCAGTCATCAGTGAAAGATTTATTATTTTGACAAGATATGGTGTAAGGCCCTCAAGACACAATTGTAGCATGACATTAGTAGTGTTGTCCTCACTTATATTGTTTTTGTGTTTTAGGGAGTTTATAATTGATTGTATTTCATTGGCATCAGTAGGTAACATAAAGATTGTCTCAGTGCTAGTAGTATTTTTATAGCTTGTAATGTCCGAGGTAGAACCGTTTCCTTGATTTTCCCATATACTGTTAGCAATATTGACATAATATTTATTAATTTCATCACATATATTTTCCTTTTTTTCGACATTTGTGCCGTCGACTATAAGTTTGACAATTTCATTTTTCCCCTTCTTTGGCCTATTTAACATCTCATTAACAACACTCCACACTTCCCTCTGATTATTTGCATTTTGAATTTTTTGGTCAAAGTAGTTTCTTTGTAGGTTTCTCTTAAGTTTTGTAACTTGGTTGCTAATAATTTTATATTCTTCTAAAATTTCTGCAGATGGATTTTTAACTTTGGTTTTTGTATATATCTTATCTTTCCTGTGTATTAGTGCTAAAAGATCTTGTGTGATCCAGGGTTTTATTGGTGGGGCACTTGGTTCCTTATTCGTATATTTCATAGTACAGGCTTCTATTCCTTTATTAATAAAATCACAGAATTTATTGTAGTAGTCATTGATGTTAGTTTCATTGCATACAAATTCTTGAGTTATTAAATATTTATTAAGATTTTTGTAGTTTATTTTATCCTTTTCTATTGGCCTATCATCACATATTGAGTTCCTGTTTATCTCATTGTTTCTCATTTCACAGATGAGTAAATGGTGATCACTCAAATCATTATCAATATTATAGACATTACATATTACATGAAAGCAATGGTGTTTGCAGATGATTTGATGATTTGGGGAAACAAGGAGGAGGAGGTACAGGAACAGTTGGACGTGTGGGAAGGAGTAATACAAGGATATGGGATGAAATTTAGCATAAATAAGAGTGAGATGGTGATCACAACAAGGAAGAAGGAAAGAACCACAACGGGAATAACAATTGGTGGGGAACAGCTGAAGAAAGTGGAGAGTTTTAAGTATCTGGGAAGCCTGATACAAGATAATGGAAGAAACGATAGAGAAATAAATGAGCGGGGGAGGCAGGCAGAAGCATTTCGGAGGAGTGTGAGAAGCATGTTATGGAGCAAGGATGTCCCTCAGAACAGCAAAAAGATCATATATCGGACGTACTATGTCCCTATCCTGACGTATGCCTCGGAGACCTGGGTTATGAAAGGAAGGGAGAAGAGCAAAATACAGGCCAGTGAGATGAGGTTCTTGAGAAGCAGTATTGGAGCTACAAAGATGGACAGAATAAGAAATGAGAGGACCAGAGAATTAATGAAGGAGGAACCATTACAGGATGGTATAGAGAAATCTAGACTTAGATGGTATGGACATGTAAAACGAATGGAGGAGAAGAGGATACCCAGGAGAGTACATGAGACGAAGTGGGAAGGAAAGAGACCGAGGGGAAGACCGAGAGACAGGTGGCTGAAGGGGGTGGAAGAAAGCGTGAAGAAGAGAGGAGAAGACTGGACAAGGGTGGAGGCTGAGAGATGGTGGGAAGACAGAAGACGTTGGAGAGGCTTGTGTTCCAAACAGACCCGGCCAGTGGCTGGAAACTGTGCAAGATGATGATGATGACATATTTTGTCACAGTCGTTCACCAATACATGATCAATTAGAGTAGAGCTAGTTCGTGTTACACAAGTTGGATATTTTGTATTACATAAGACTAGACCGTATGATTTGACTAGGTTAATATAACTACTAGTATATCTGTCCCCAAATAATAGATCGATATTCATATCACCTAGTATTATAACAGGATTCGTTGAGTAAGAACTAATAATTACTTCGAGATCAGTTAGAAAGTGTGGAATGTTGCTTTTATGAGGGTTATAAGCAGTGATTATATTGTATTCTTGATGGCCTTTTCTCACAGTAATGTGCAGTATGCTGTGGGTGGAATTTATTTCCTTTACAAGGGTACTGCTACATTTGTTTGAAATATACAAAGATACTCCCCCTCCAGTTTGCTTTCTAACTATGTGATATGCAACATATTTCTTAATATTGAAAAACATTTTTGTTTGTTCTGTTAACCAATTATCTGAGATTGCTAGGACATCTACACCTTTGATTCTGTCTAACATTATTTGGATATCATTGAACTTGTTTTTTATGCTATGTGCATTTATGTGTACGCATTTTAGTGTACTGGTATCGGTTATTATCTGTTTACTGTCCTTAATTTTATAATAATCGCTAAGTGTATTACAGTTACACTCGGTTAATTCTAGTGTATTATTATTTGCATTACCTAAAAAATTTAATTTCTGCAATTCTAGTTCCATATGGGATAATACTTAGTAGACATCTTACTATTACATAGATTTTAGTTTGAGAGGGCGAGTTCATCCAGTATTTCAGCACTTGATATAAGCTTTGAGGGTCCATTTTGATTTTTCCGAAATGTATATTTTTGCAGTCTCTGACGCAAGTTGCAAAGATTTTTCCCTGTTGTCTCAATTCACGGCACTTTTTGGCGATGGTTTCATTTCTTGGGGTCAGGTGTTCATTGATATATATATATATTACCACCATCACTGTAACCAATTTCACTCGTCTTCAAGGTCTTCTTTTGTCTTCTGCTACTGAGAATCTCTTCCTTCTTCCACCTATTATTTAATTTCACAATTATCGGTTGAGGCCCAGGCTTTGTTGATGGGAGGCGGTGAGCTGCGTCTATGTTTGCCCTGGTGATTTCAACTCCTAACGTCTTGCCAATGTCCGAGATTTTGTGAAATACATCCTCCTCTCTTTCAGTGGGTATTCCATACACTATCAAGTTGTTCTTGCGCTGGTACTGTTTTAGTTCCTCCAATTCGTTGATAGCTCTAGATGCTGCCATTTCTGCGTCCTTGACGGTTTTTCTCTCTTTCTTCAGAGTTTCAATTTCCCGGTGGAGTTCATCATACTTTCCTGATAAGAAAGTTGCTAGTTTTCTTACCTCGTGGATTTCTTCTCTCATCGCCGAAAAGGATTCCTCAAGTTTCTGGGAGAAAGATGCCATAACCTCTTTGAGGTTAGGTTGCGGGAGGCAGTCTTCACGATTGCATGACCATTTGAAAGTATCATCTTTCCGGAATTGTTGGTACGTGTCTTTACTCATTTTCATGCATGTTACATGAAACCAGCGTCCACACTCACCATCACATCCTACAGCCTGCTGATTGTTCTTGATCTTTTTGCCGCATGGAGCACAGTTGACCGTCATGATATTAAATGTTATATGACTTCTCTTTTAACAAGATATGTATTGTATTTCTCTTACGTATTTTATATACACTGTTCACACAATATTTAACACTTTAGTCACGCGTAATCCTCGGTAAACCTGCGTAATTTCTTAATTTTGCTTACGTTTAGAATATAAATCTTTTACATATCCGCCATTTTGATCCTGTTACATTCAAGACGTCACCCAGTAAGTTACCATTTAGCCCCTTCAACTCTATCTATTATTCTTCTCAGACGCACTTTTCAGTTTATTTAAATTTCGTATCTTTACAGTTTACTCCACAATAAACACCCCACGGCAGGATCGCCTTACCAAGCTAACACCAACAATCCGTATGACGCAGCTGTTAAAGCAACTTAACCAAAGGCCATGTGTAGCCCATCAATACATCACCTGCAAGCATAAGCCAGAGGGAGATGACTCTGAGCTTCTTACTGACCTACTGCTTATCACCGTTAAATTAAGCCTTCATAGCAAGGCCATTCAGAACTGAACATAGTACAAATGGGAATAAGAAGTTCCAATGTTTTAATGTGTTATCCAAGTTTTTTAACATTACGTTTTTAGTTGTATGCTCTATATAATGAATTGTCTATTGTGCATGTGTTTTAATTATGCAAATGTCTTAGATAAGTTACAATGTTGATAAAATGTATAAGGCTGAAGAAGAACAAACATTGTTCGAAACATGTCCCTAGTATGAGAAAGAAACATTAAATTTATAGTGTGAAAGGTATTGATTGGGCGGAAACTTTTTTACTCGCTATTTCCATTTGTAAGCGCCAATACGGACTTAAAAAATGGAAAACCCTCCAGTTAATCTTCATGATAAGGCGAGCCAGGCCAAAAGGTTGCGATATAAATACAAAGACCTCAAAATTAAATTATCAACAATTATCAAAGACATTGAATTTATTAAGAAATGCAGAAACCTTAAACTCGTTCCTAAACACATTCAATTCATGCAAAAGAAAAAGATCAAAACTGTGTATGAGAAGAGGACCCAAGAAATAATCAATAGAAAGTTACTCCAAAGAGAACTTAAATTCCTTTACATAAAGAAAAATCACATTAACAATAAATTATACATCACCCACCTGGAAGCTGCCAATAATTCCGAAACAAAAGAGTGGAACGAGTTCCTCACCTACACTCACAACATTATTGAGAACGTAATAAACAAAAAAAGAGAATCTTTGAATAATAAGCTCACCCACCTCACGAATTTAGATAACAGCACAACCGAATAGGTTCCGACATCAAAAATCCACAAATTTCAAGAACCCACAATAAACCTTTCCCAAACAAATTTCACAAAAACAGAGCTACAAATTCTTGAGAAAGGTCCCCAATTCAACTGGGAAGCTAGGCACAATAGAATGAACAGCACATTACTCATCGCAGAAGCGGAGGTCGCGATTAAGAAGTTACCCTTTGACGAACAAAACGGAGCACGTCACGAAGTAAATAAAAGAATAAATAAAGTCTTAGAACGTAATAAAACCAATAACACCACAACAAGTAGATTAGAAATTTCACAGCTCAACAAAAAGATAAAAGAAAACAATCTAATCATTACAAACGCAGACAAAGGCAACACCACCGTCATTATTAACAAAGAAGACTACGTTAAGAAAACTGAAGAATTTTTCGACAACAAAAACTTTACTAAATTAAACAAAGATCCGACGGCAACCACCCAAAGAAAGCTTAAACAAATAATCAAAGACACATCTTTCATAATGAACGAAAAACAAAGTAGCAGTTTGATTAACATGAACCCCAGCATTCCTACCCTAAGATCACTCCCCAAAATCCACAAGGACAATATTCCAATTAGACCAATTGTCAACTACAGGAACAGTCCAATCTACAGAATGGCTCAATTTATACAAAAATTCCTTCGTACCAACTATGCTTTCAAAGCTAACAAATCTTTCAATAACTCCCTCCAATTCTGCGAGAGAACCAAGAATCTAAATATCAAGCCCGCACATTCCATTCACACCATAGACATTAAGGACATGTATACTAACATACCGGTCCAAACAACAATTGAAATAATCAGAAAGAACCTTCAAGACAACGAGAAACTATCGAAAGTAGAAATAGATGAATTCATGGAGTTCCTTAGCTTCACGCTTAACAACAACTATTTCAAGTTTAACGACAAAATATATCAACAAAACTAAGGTTTGGCGATGGGCTCCCCAGCCTCAGGCATCCTTGCCAACATTTACATCGACCATCTTGAAGCCAATGACATCATTAACAAAATAGAGGGCATTCTTTTTTGGGGGAGATATGTGGATGACATCTTTGTAATTCTGGATACAAACACCTTTGATTTCGAACAATTACTCAACAAACTGAATAGCATTGATGCCAACATTAAATTTACAGGTGACTCCACAGTCAACAACTTAATCAATTACCTAGATCTCAACATAACCACTAAGAACGAAAAAATACAATACAGCATCTATAGAAAACCAACAAACAAGCACTGTAATCAGAAAGAATTCCTATCACCCCCAAGGTCACAAAAGGGCAGCGTTCGTTAGCTACATCAACAGAGCAATCAGCATTCCCATGTCAGAACAAGATTACCAACAAGAAATAGCCACAATCTTTCAAATCGCTAAAGCTAATGGATACACTCGACCAGACATCGTAAAAATCATCAACAAAATCAAAAACAAACCTCAATCTCAGCTCACCCCTTTAAGGAAAGAGAAAACACATTTTGCCGTCTTCACTTATATCAACCAATACACCTACGATGTAACAAGTATTTTCAAGAAATTCAACACTAAAATCGCCTTTAGAACCAATAATAACAACCACAAACTAATATTCAACTCCAAGGAAATCAACGAGTCAAATAAATATCATTCGTCGGGCATTTATAAACTTAAATGCCAACAATGTAGAGCAGATTACCTAGGACAGACCGGACGCAGCTTCACAACAAGATATTACGAACATGTTAACGCCATAAAACATAGAAAATTTTCGGCCATGGGACAGCACATGCAGGACACCAAACATAAATTTACAAATATCCAGAATGATATGGAGATCATCCACTATGCCAAGAAGGGAGCAATAATGAACGTACTTGAACAAATAGAAATTGATAATGCGCAACGCACTAACCCAACACACAATCTCAATGAAATCAACTTCGAAGTAAACATTCGGTATGAGAACATCAACAAATTTTTCCCCGACTCTAAACGGCATAAACAAACGTTTCCGAATAACACCCAAACCAATCACCCTCCCGCATCAGCGCTAACCCTGCACCCCCCATGAAGTTACTAATTCAAAACATATGACGTCACGCGTCGCACCCACACACCAGTTTCCACCCAGCCAAGACCGGTTCCCCTCTCTTTACCCTCCCCTCCCCGCCACACACTACCGTAAACACTCGCTTCAGCCCAGCGCATAGCCGGTCACTCAGTGTAACACGGCTCCACGCTACACGTCTCACAGGCCAGAACAGGTAAGCCGCTTAATGCAACATCATTCGGCAACAGTTCCCTCTCCCACACATACATACTAATATTAGATCTTTGGCTCATTACATAACCAGGCAGTTGGGTTTCAACTCAGTTAAACCCGAAAGTTACATTCAAGACGTCACCCAGTAAGTTACAGTTTAGCCCCTTCAACTCTATCTATTCTTTTTCTCAGACGCACTTTTCAGTTTATTTAAATTTCGTATCTTTACAGTTTACTCCACAATAAACACCCCACGGCAGGATCGCGTTACCAAGCTAACACCAACAATCCGTATGACGCAGCTGTTAAAGCAACTTAACCAAAGGCCATGTGTAGCCCATCAATACATCACCTGCAAGCATAAGCCAGAGGGAGATGACTCTGAGCTTCTTACTGACCTACTGCTTATCACCATTAAATTAAGCCTTCATAGCAAGGCCATTCAGAACTGAATATAGTACAAATGGGAATAAGAAGTTTTAATGTGTTATCCAAGTTTTTTAACATTACGTTTTTAGTTGTATGCTCTATAATGAATTGTCTATTGTGCATGTGTTTTAATTATGCAAATGTCTTAGATAAGTTACAATGTTGATAAAATGTCTTAGGCTGAAGAAGAACAAATATTGTTCGAAACATGTCCCTAGTATGAGAAAGAAACATTAAATTTATAGTGTGAAAGGTATTGATTGGGCGGAAACTTTTTTACTCGCTATTTCGATAATAAACAAAGTAAAAAACAAACTACAGACAAAATTAATCCATGCAAATAAAGAAAAAACCTCTCATTCAGGTTCCACTAACATAAATGAACATACATACGATGTAACAAGTACATTCAAAAAGTACAATACGAAGATAGCATTCAAAACAAACAACAGCGATCACCAAATGTTGTTCAACTCCAAAAAAGCCAATGAAACCAACAAATACCACTCAACAGGGATTTATAGATTAAAATGTGGCCAATGTAACGCTGATTACATTGGACAAACAGGCCGTAATTTTACAATAAGATATAATGAACATGTTAATTCAGTTAAACATAACAAATTTTCACCCGTGGGGTATCACATGTCCGAAACGAAGCATAAGTTCACGGGGATAAAAAATTATATGGAAATTATCCACTATGCAAGCAAAGGGGCCATAATGAACATCCTAGAACAAATCGAAATAAACAATGCACAGCGAATCAATCCCATACACAATCTCAACGAGCTAAATTTTGAATTAAATATCATGTATGAAAATATTAATATTTTTTTGGTAAAACAATCGGTAGATAACAAACATACGCAATCCAATCACCCCACCCCACCTCCACTTCCACACCCTCCCCCTCACGTTTCCCCATGATCAAGACACCTCCCGCTCCTCTACGTCACGCAACTGTCCCTACCAACGCTCCCGCTGTCCAGGACAGTGGCGAGCTACCACAGCCGCTGCTCGTTCAGTGCGCGCTTGATGCACAGTGTAAAGTTTCGCTAAAGCCAACACCATGATAACAAGTAAGATTAACAGATCCTTTTCAGGATAGGCCACGCTTGCATTTCACTTACACAATTTCTGCCGTTCTAAATTTTATACCTTGCAGCATCCAAGCAGAGACGGAACCCATTTGAATGCCGAATAAATTTTTGGCCAGTACAATAAGAGTAAGTCACAGTTACCGATAACCAAAATATCATTGATTACATTGGGTTTATACTCTCACACGCAATATCTTTACAAATTTTTCCATTCACAGGTGATGTGAATCATCACAATGACGCAATCTAATGCGGCATGGGACCTCCGATAAATATCCGATGGTTATGGTCATAGCATTTTTTCCTTCCGTATAGCAAGAAATACGAATAGAAGGAACAAAATTGAAACAGGACTACCCATATATTCCCAACCAAAAATTTTAAGAAACAACTTTTAAATGTGTAAAAAAAAATATTTAGAATTTGTGTGTAATTGATTTAAATGTATAGTTTTATTCACAGAGAAAATGTACAATTTAGGCATGCTTAAAATAATAGGAGTGTCTTTTGAATGTATACATTGTTGATGAATCTGTGACAGGCTGGGGAAGGGCAAAATTGTTGCCCGAAACATGTCCCTGTAATATGTTAAAATAAATTTTGTAGTAAGAAATTATAAGTATTGAATGGGCATAGTTAATAGACCTATCTTAATTAAATCTAGAATTGTCAATACGGACCTTAAGCAATGGATATTATTCCAATTGATCCTAATTACAAATCTCCGCAAAAGTCTGGTCTTCTCCAGGGGCTTTGAAATTCTTCATGTCATTCAGTGCTATGTAAATGTCTTCTAGTGTGGGCAGATTGATGTTCTCTGATGGTGTCGTTATTGGAGTGTCAACATCCATTTGAAGAAATTCTATGGGTTCTTCACAGTTTAGGACTGTCTAAAAATATTTGGCCATGGTTTGTGCATTATCCAGGCTGTTGTGGGCCAATTCACCTTTTTCATCTTTTAACAAAAAGGTTGGTGCTTCATATTTTGTCAGATGTTGTTTAAAGATTTTGTAATTATTCCATGATTGTGAAATTTTGAATTCCTCTTCAATTGATTGTGCGGTGTCAGTATGATATTGCTGTTTTATTCTTCTTAAAGTTTTAGTTGTTTCTTTTCGTTGTGCAACTAAATTTTGAAAAGATGTTTCAGATTTTTGGGATTTGTGTAACAACCACACTCAGTGTCGTCTTTCAATCATCTCATCAGATTCCTTATTCCACCATTGATGTTTTTTCCGTGGTTTAATTGGCGCCAGGTCTTCGGCAATTTGTTTTAGGTGTGAACCAGGTTTCCACGTTGATCAGTTATTTTAATTTTTTCAGTTGCTTTTTGGTAATGTTCATTGTTGATTTACTGGATAGGATCTATTGTTCTTTTACTTATGGGGGTTTGCCTTTGTTGTCTCTTTTGGGGCGTGAGTTTAATTTTGACTACGGAGTGATCAGAATAACACAGAAAAATATTTCACACAAAACTAAAAAGTCTTCTTGATGCCGAAAATATACGTTGAACTGATGTATACCACTCAAGGTATCCTCAGTATACATTTCCTTGAGGTCGGGCAAGCAAAATATAGCTTATGCAATCGGCGCCGCTTGCGTGAAACTCGCTCCATCGCAATCTCTGAGCCTGGCGGCGCGAGTTTAAAGGATTCAACCCGCCTTCAGAAAATTTTCGTTATCCGTTTGTAAAATTCATTACTTTTTCGTTACTTTCAATAACCGTTTGTAAAATTCGTTACTTTCGTTACCGGTAGACACCCTGTTAATAGGATGATGTATAATTTTATGTTTGTCTTCTGCTTGCTAAAGATGGGTTCAATGACAAACCTGAAACATGAACGAGTAACTTTATATAAGTTTTTTATATGCTATTAAAGGTATTGATTTAGTCTCCCATAAGTCTAACCCCTCCTCCTCCTCGCAGTGGGAGACGGGCAACGTGACAAAATGGGGGATTGCCTGTAGGAGTGAAGTACAGTGGGGACTTCGAGGGTCCTGGTACCTCCACGGTAGCTGTGAAGGCTGTACAGAAACCTTGAAAAGTGACGGCTGACGGGGCTCTGGTGAAGCTACGATAGGCCCAGCAAGCCAGTAGTGGATGATGTATATTCTTACAAATATGGAACAAGCCTCGGAAAGGATGGATCAAATGGATGACGACCTGGATACTCTCAAGGACTACGATTTGGAACGTTAAATATACAGACATTGACAGGGAAGGTGGAGGAAGTAGTGGACTTGATGGACAGGAGAATACTAGATATTGAAGGGAAGAAGGAATTGAGAAATGGATATAAATTGTACTGGAGTGGAAATGAGGATGAAGGGAGAAATGGAGTGGCAGTGGTTGTGAAGGAAGGGATGAATGAGGAGGTGAAAGGTATAGAGGACAGGATGATGCAGGTAAGTGTCAGAATGAAGGGTAAAGATACGGAAATCCTACAAGTGTAAGCACCTTAAGTCAGTTGCTCTGCGGAAGAAAAGGAGAAATTTGAAGATGAAATGCAGAGGCAACTCACAGGACAGTAGGTCCTAATCATCGGAGACCTGAATGCACATGTTGGAAAGGGAAGACGAGGCTATCAGGAAGTGATGGGAGCAGAGGGATGGGGAAGTCGGAACGGGGAAGGTAGAAAACTGTTGGATTTTTGTAAAAGGAATGGACTAGCAGTTGGAAATACATGGTTTAAGAAGAAGGAAAGCCACAAGATAACATGGTACAGTCATGATCTGTCGAAAAAGTCGGTGGTGGACTATGTGATCAGGAAACAAAGAAACCCATCTCAGATGTCAAGATGTCAATGTCTATAGCCTTGGATAGTGATCATCGGCTTTTAGTAGTGACTATTAGAGGAGTTAAAGAGAGAAATGGGATAGAGAGACAGGAAGAAAGGATAAGAGTATGGAAGCTGAAGGAAGAGAAGTACAGAGATACATTCCAAGAAATAGTGAAGAGCAGCATTCCAACAGATGAAACGAAGTCTGTCGAGGAGGAATGGAAAAGGTCAAAAACAATGATGGCGGAAGCAGCAGAAAGAGTGTGTGGAAGAATTAGTGATAAGAAAAGGTGGAAGGAAACACCCTGGTGGAACGAACGGGTGAAGGAGAAGGATGCAATGAAGAACAACACTTTTAGTATATTGATCCAAGAAAGAACAGAGGAAATAAGAAAGGAATATATGAAAAAAAGAGAGAGGCAAAGAGAGTGGTAGCAGAGGAGAAGAGGAAATGGATGGAAAAGTGGACAAAAATGATGGAAAGAGACAGTGAGGGGAGTAGGAAAGTTCTGTATACAATGGTCAAGGCAGAAGAGAGGCACAGCAGAAAATCCTCTATGAAGGAAAAGAAATTGAGGACATACAAGAACTGAAGGAGATTGTAACGTGTTTTTCAACGGTATTTTACGCCACTGACATAAGTCAGTAGAAAGCCATTCAATGTTTATTTACGCAGCAATTTGTTAAGCCAAGATATGTTTCATGTAACTTATTATTATTATTAAGGTATTTTTTGGAGCGTTTTTTTTAAGACCATAAGTATACAGATAAGTTTTCGATGTTATAGAAAACACTATCAAGCGAATTATTACGAACAACATTATCGCGGAAAATTATATGATTACGGAATTTTACGGATTTTTGTCAGTTATAGTTTATTGCAAGAGAGATGAGTCATTGGGAATTCAGCTACAGGTATATTCTTGTCGAGAAGCATGACGAGAGCCGTGGGGCACTTCCAGCTGGCTGTATCAAGAAAAGGCGAAATGGCCTGGACCGGAAATGGACATAGTCGCGCTGAGTATATTGACCCTTATGTCGGAGTTTATCGCGTGGTGTCTCAGCCAATCACAGGAGACCGGGCGACTAGGGGACGGCTCCGGAGAGGGGATTCAACGAGTGCATATATTGTTTGCGCGCCGAGAAGGGAGGAGGATTAACATTGTAAAACTTGACTGATGTGGTTGCTTGTTTGGTTGGTTCCGGTGTGATCGGACCATAACTTTAACATTTCTACAACAATCTCCACAACTGGCGAAGAAGATGGCGACGTCCAGAAGGCTGTTGGAAGCTCTCTTAAAGAACATCAAGTACGAGGGAAATGCTATGGCAATTTCCAATGGTAAGCGTGAATGACTCAGAACTACATAATCTCTCGCTTCATTGTTTCATATTCAGTATTTCAGTAACTTCTTAGCTTGGGAATAATAGTAAAATCAGTAATTCATCCGACTCCGTTTTCACGTAATTCTCTAGTGGTAAATTCAAATCGTTACGCTCCAATTTAAATTTATTATTATTTTTAAAATTGCCACTACTTATTTTTTATATAATAAATTCATTTCTTATACTAAGCAATCTTTGCTTTCAGTAGGTAGCATTAGATATAGACCAAATTCCTTCTCCTGATACAATTGTTAGTTGGGTTAATGATCAAATCATACCACGATCTGAGTGTGAAGATTCTTAAAGGTGTTCTGCCAGAGCTAGGTGTTGTTAAATATAAATTTAGATTTCAACATAGTGTTGAGGTCTTGGCGCCCATTAATACAACGTATCTTAGTCAGAGTAAATATTACATTTATCACCTCAAACGTGGGACTTGTTGTGGTTTTTCCACACTCTCTCCAGTGAAACGTTACACTTGTCACCCAACAGTGGGGACGCTAGTAAAACCGTTACACTTGCTGCCACACTGTGGAGCTTTTTATATATGTATTTTAAAGTGCAAGGCAGAGCAAAAGAAACCGTTACAAGATGTGGAAGGAGTATTTTGAGGAGTTACTGAATCCAAATGGGAATATGGAGGAGAATAATGAGGAATAATTATGTAAAGTAGAGGGAGATGAAAAGGTGATGATGATGATAATTGTTGTTTTAAGGGGCCTCACATCTAGGTTATCGGCCCCTAATGGTCTGGGTGATAGCGAAAATGTCAATGAAGTGGAAACCAGAACGAAAATTAAGTGAGAAGGAAAATACTTACGAAAAGGAACTAAGATTGAAACTACTCACAAAATGGAGAGCGGTAATACTTACAAAAGGGAATTTAGAACGAAAATACTCACAAAAGGAATAGATTGAAAAATACGCACAAAATGTAGGTTAAGTTCAAAATACGTACAAAATGCAATGCACAGTAGAAATACTTACAAAATACAAGTGAAATTCAAAATACTTACAAAATGCAAATGCGAGTGAAAATACGTACAAAATGCAATTGAGGTTCAAAATACTTACAAAATGCAATTGAAATTGAAAATAAACAATGCAATTTAGATTGAAAAAGGCCGGTTCAGATTCATAATACTCACAAAGGGCAATTGAAATTCAAAATACTTACAAAATGCAATTGAAATTGAAAAGGCTTACAAAATGTATGGTAGATTCAAACTACTCAATTGGATGGACAATACTTACAAAATGCAATTTAGATTGAAAATAATTACAAAATGTAATTTAGATTCAAAATACCCGCAAAATGCAATTGAGAATCAAAATACTTGCAAAATGCGCACCCTACTGTGCCAATTGATATTGACACAATCTTCAAACCCTGCTGTCGGACCTCTCCGTGGCCCGTCGGGAGCCCTCGTGTCCCGTCGGTCGTCGTCGTATCTCGTCAAAAAGCTTCGTTGATTACTTCAAGATTTTAAATTTTCAAACCCCGTTTTAGGAAAAAGAAGAAATAAAGAATTATTAGCTTCCCCTTAAATGAATTTAAAAATGCATGCTGGTAGACACTATTGCTACTGCATGCCACTGAAAATAATTGGAAATGTAATTGTGCATGTCAATGTCTGAAAGTTGCATGTAATTGAAATTATTGTATATTTACTTAAATTTCTGTAACTTGAGTTGAAGCTCTTTAGGTAAGGTGCTTGGGTGTTTTGGTAACGGTTGGCAACGCGTAATACACGTGCGACCTTTCATTTGTTTCTGTTACAACTTCTGTTCACTACGCATGAGCAAGCAGCAACAGAGATGCTGGTAAAAACAAAAGGTGAGTGATCTTGGCCATTATTCGATGGGAAACTGAAAGTGTTGGATGCGTGGTGGGGTGCCTCGGTCCCAAAAATTTCCACGATGTAATCTGAAAGAAAAGGAACGCGGGGTGAAGCCTCGGAGCCCCGGGCTATTGGGGAAAAGGTAAAGAGGAATATTATATTAATTGTGTGAATACCGCTACGCCTTTTCTTGTTCATTACTGATTGCAATGTTTCTTATTTCGACCAAGCCAGGTGTCGTCTGGCGTCTCTATAAATATTAGCATCTTTCTTTGGCTTAATTCGAAGCCCAATTTATTATTTCTTTCAAGATGTGATTTTATTTTCTTTATTCGATATGGGCCCATAATATGATTATTTGGTCCAAGATAGTATTTGTTTCACACGCGATCTACCATTGAACTTGGTTGGCAATCTACGATTGTTCCTGTTTAATTATCATCATCTGTGATGAACTTGTGATAATATATTTTAATTTTATCTGTTTGGGTATCTCGCTCGCCAAAAATTTGGTAATTGGCAGGGTTAGGGCGGAAGATTGTATTCCAAGTCCGGAGGCCGACCGTCTTTTGTTTCCTGATTGTTCTGTGTTCAAATTTAAACTGGCAAGTCTTAAGAAGGGTTCTGACGTCTGAACAGGACGTGATATTGTGAAATAATTTTATTTCTGTGCTATGAAATGCAAATAATCCGATGAAGTTTCTCTGAGGTTAGGAATTATATTTGCGATATATAAAAAGGCGACGTTGCCAGATCACCCACCTTATATTATTGTCGGCCATTAAGACATGTTTTCAAAATAAGTATTTGTTTTAAAATTGTCTTCTTCACTAGCCTCTTGGCAAATGTAAGCAATCCTTTCCCAAATATATTTTGTTACTGATTTGTTTGTGAAATATGGGCATCCTTTATTTCTTGAGAACTGATGTTTGAACTGTAAGATAATTGGTTAAGCAACTTCGAACAATTTAAATTGAAGCAGCATCGTAGTATCTATAATTGGTCAGAAGTAAGAATATACTTTTCTTCACGAATACTACAGGGACGTAGGATTGGTTGGTCAGCAGTTAACAGAGCTGAAACACTCCCCTAAAGAAGACAGGTTATGTTAACTTCAAAACATACGTAGCAGAGCAAGCAAGGTCTGTCAGGTCGTAGACCACATTGGCCGATGAGTACCAAACCCTCCCTTCCACATAACGGGTTAATTCCGCATTAGTCTTATTTATACGGGACACCTACAAAATGCAATTTAGATTGAAAATACTTGCAAAAAGCAGTGTAAGTTGAAAATAGAAAATGCAATTGAAATTCAAAATACTCGCAAAAGTTCTGCTCCCTATTTTGAAAGACTTACTAAAAAGCAATTTAGATTGTCAATCCTCACAAAATGCAATTGAGGTTGAAAACACTCGCAAAATTCAATTTACATCCAAAATAACCTACAAAATGCAACGCAGATGGAAAATACCTACAAAATGGAGTGTAGAGGGGAAAAAATCGCTAAAGGAAATTTAGAAAAACAGAGAGCCAATTAACAAAAACAGTGCGGGAAACTTAAAGAGAAAAGGATATATAAAGAAAAGAAAACAAGAGATCTGACCCCTCGAAGAAGGAGGGATCAGGAAAGATGAGACAAGGGCCAATGAAGGCGGGAAAGTGAAAGACTCCCTAGGCCTCGGATACCCTAATACCGTCAGGGTCGGAAAAGAACAAGAGTTGACCAAGGGAGGTCGACAGGAAAGATGACAGAGAGGAGCCCAGCACAAGTAAGTGGAAGCAATGCCGGACTCAGCTGGGGTCTCGTGGTCGCCAACCCACGTCCCACTAGATGTGAGCCCCTGGGGGAAAGATGAAAAGGACCTGACATGGAAGGAAGTGGAAAAAGCAATAAGGGCCGTGAAAGGAGAAAAAGCACCTGGAGTGGATCAAGTAAGTGTCGAGATGGTGAGATCAGCTGGCGTCGTAGGAGTGCAGTGGCTTTATCGGGTCATGAGAGTTATATGGAAGGAAAGGAGATCACCTGAAGACTGGAAGAAAGGGATAATTGTGCCAATTTTTAAGAAAGGCAACAAGAAAATAGTCCTGAACTATAGGGGAATCACGTTGATGTGCCATGCTGCGAAGATAGTTGAGAAGATCCTGGAAGGAGAGTGCGGAGAGTAGTAGAAGAAGGGTTGAGGGAGGAACAGAATGGATTTAGGCCAGGAAGATCAACAGTGGACCTGATTCTCAGCGTAAGGCAGCTCAAAGAAAACACTATGAATATGGAAAGGACTTGGTAATGGTGTTTCTGGACATAGAGAAAGCATACGATAGCTTGGATAGAGGAAAGGTGAAGGAAGCCCTAAAGAAAAAGGGAGTAAAATCAAACTGTGGCTAGAATAAAGGAGATGTACCAAGGAAGTGTGAGCTGTGTGAAAGTTGGGGGAGAGAGGTCAGACTGGTTAAAGCAGAAGAGTGGGTTGAAGCAAGTGAGTGCACTATCTCCACTGCTTTTCATCTCTGTGATGGATGAGGTAATGGTAGAAGTGGCAGCACAAATAGGAGAACATACGAGAGAGGTACAAAAAAGGTTGAATGTATGGGTTGAGACATTAAAACAGTATGGTTTGAAATTTAATGCAAAGAAGTGTGAAATGATGGTGACAATGAGAAATAGGGGAAGGGTAACAACAGATATAATGATAGGAGGAGAAGTACTAAAGAAGGTGGATAGTTTCAAGTATTTAGGGAGTGTAAGTGGTAGAAATGACAAGGAAATCAGTGAGAGAGGAAGGCAAGCCCATGGATTCCTGCAGAGCGTGAGAGGTCTGATATGGAGCAGGGACGTACCCCAGAAGAGCAAACGGGTATTGTATCGAACGTATTATGTCCCAATACTCACCTATGCATCAGAAACGTGGGTTATGAAGAAGAGACAGGTGAGCAGGATCCAGGCTTGCGAAATGAAATTTCAGAGAAGCAGATTAGGGATAACAAGAAGGGATAGAGTAAGAAATGAGAGAGTGAAAGAGATTGTGGAAGAGAATCCCTTACTAGAGGTCATAGAGAAGTCAAGAATGAGTTGGTACAGACATGTTAGGAGAATGCAGGACATGTATCTAGCAACACTGCCTTCTGTATTCTGGCGATCAGTTGTTTCATTTTTTGTTCCTCGAGAGCCGTTACCAGAGTCTTTGGAACTATTCCCGTTGTTGACATTACCAGTGGTAACATTTTCACCAAGTTTCTGATTTCTTCTGCCAGCGGTGCATATTTGTTGATTTTTTGTGCCTGAGTGGTCTTGAGATTTTGACTTAGTGGTACCGCGATACCAAGATGTTCTGGTCCGTCAGGATAGGTCTGTCCCAGTACAGTTCGTACACCTTGTTTTCAAGTATGTTGGACGGCTGATAGGTGTAATACTCCAGGGTCGTTTCCAGAAGTTCTCCTGTTATAACAAGGAGGATGCATGAGATGGAAATGGAGGGCGAGAGACCAAGAGGAAGGCCAAGAGATTGGATTTTGGGTGTGAAGGAAGGAGTGCAGAAAAGAGGAGAGGAGTGCACAGAGTGAGGAGTGAAAGGTGATGGGAGGATACAAAACGATGGAGAGCCTTATGTTTCAAGCTGACCCAGCCAAGGGCTGGAATCTGTAGATGATGATGATTATTAAAGGTATTGATTTAGGCTGTATCTTAACAAAATAAGGTTTTGTGTACCTGTTACTGTCGGAAGTCCTTGAAGCAAGTTTCTGTTGTGCCAGGGGGAACAAAGTAACATACAAGTATTCCCTGACAGCATACATGATAATCATCATCCATCACATAGAAAATGATCTTCACTAAATTTCTACTTTTACAGTAATCTTGTATGTTGCCACTCAGCAAACTGATGTATATGCCTTAGCCCAAAATTCCTCCCTAGTCATGATTCTAGAAAGGAAATAATCACCTTGTTGTTGATAGCATGCTAGGTGGTCAGTGTATATTATACATTTTTCCACTTTTGAACTTTCATGAGAGTAACTTTCTCGTGGATGGTGTGTTTCTCAGTGTCACTATTGCTCCGTAATTCATGCAGCATCCATCATCGCTTGGTCTTTAGCAGGTGGCCAATTACGAAACTCCGCATATACCCGTCGGCACACACACAGGTTGTCCTGCTTGTTGCTAATTGGTGAGATCATCTGCCCCTCTGTTGCTAACTGCTTCATATCATTGCTGAAACAATTTTATCCACCTAATAACAGTTTGGTATGGGGGATCATTATTCCCAACAGCTTCTGCCAATTCCTTGAAGTCTTCTGTCGCATTTATCTCCCATAAATCAACTACTGTATTACAATACACGAACATGGGTCACATCTATTCTGCATGGTGGCCAACTCACTACTGTTCTAACCATGCTCTCTCCCTCCATTAACCATAATTCACATAGCCATCCAGTGATGTGGGCACAATACTATGGATGCCAAGGTTGTGTACCACATAAGCTACCTCATCCCAACATTACATAACATTGAAATATAATATCCTTGCCCTCACTTAGGACCGAACCCTTACATATAACTCCAAACTTTGTGTGGGAGAGATAAGTGAAATTATAGCAAATGGTCTTTTGGGTAGTGTTTAGAAGAAATCCCATTGGTCTATGAAGTTTTTGTTATTCTCCACAAAGAAAGTTTAGGATTGTTGAGTAAACCATTGTTCCATTACATTCTGGACTCTATGGTCTGTTTTTAAACAGCACTCCTTAAGGTTTAGTTCAATAAGTCAAAGATATGATCACACAGTGAAAAGCTGAGGTTGCTAAAATTGTTCTCAAGAGTCTCTCATCAGAAGATTTTCTGCATGTTCTTGGTTCCAGTTGCTACTTAAAGTCTAGGTTTTTTGTGCAGTGAAAAATACACCAGGATGGATTAAATATTAAAAACAAACACTGAGCCCTTCATGACAGATACATTTTTCAGGCATCTTCTGGTTAAGTGTTGCTGCTTTGTTCTAAAAGTTGACTGCCTGGTGTGATGTGAACCCACAATGAGTAAACACTACCACTTCTTTCACCACATTACAGTCATCATCATCAATTTCCTTTTTCCAGCCTGGGTCGGAGCAAATATGACACCCCTCCACTTTACTCTGTCGGTCCACCATCCTTCTTCAACCACTGAACTCCACACCAGGTTTCGTTCTCTAAGGCTGCGTTCACACCGGACGAGGCTTGCTAGGTGCTTAGCACTTGGCTGGTCGCCTGGATGACTAACCTAAGCGAACGGACAGTGCACAATAGACGAGACAGGCCACACCAGGCGCTAGGCTACCTAGCGACTTGCCAAGCAACTACCCTAGTGAACGAACACGTCTGTTTTGCCAGGAGAGTTAGCCTGGTGGGTTACCAGCTGAGTGTGTTCCTATTTGGAGTAAATTTTAATAACAATATGGATGAAGCAATCATAGCGGCTGTTTTCAAGAGAGAAATACTCTGGGACCCATCACACGAACTGCATAAAAACGCTGTTGTACTAAAGAAACAATGGAATGAAGTAGCAGAGGAAGTACAGAATGACGGTAAGTTGAAATAAAGTAATTTAAATTTACAAGTCATCATCATCATCACTTCCCCTTATCCAGCTCCTGCCGGGTCGGGGTATTTATGGCACTTCTCCACTTTCCTCTTTCCTTCCACCATTCTTCTTCCACGATCTTGTCCCAGTCCAGATTTCTTTTTCTTATGCTGTTCTTCACTGAATCAATCCACCTTGTTCTAGGTCTCCCTCTTGCTCTCTTACCCTTGCACTTTGCCTCCAGCATCTGTCTTGGTATTCTATTTTCCTCCATCCTCTTTACATGTCCAAACCACCTTAGTTTATTCTTCTCAATTCTCTCATTTAGTTTCCCCATCCCTACTTCCTTCCTAACATCTTCATTCCTCACTCTGTCTTTCCTTGTCTTTCCTATCATACTTCTTAGGAATTTCATTTCACTGGCTTGGATTCTACTCTCTTGCCTGCTTGTCAGGATCCAAGTCTCAGCTGCATAAGTTAATATGGGAACATAGTACACTTTATACATTACCTCCTTGCTTTTCCTTGGTACTTCCTTATCCCAAACAAGTTTTCTTACACTTTGATAGAATGCATTGCTCTGCTGTACCCTCCTGCCAATCTCCATGTCCAACCTACCAGTTTGGATCAATTCACTTCCTAGGTATTTGAACGTGTCCACAATTATTACAAAATGATTGTGTGTGTTGAGAATCGCAAAGAGAAATGGTAATAATTTGGTAAACAGTCGGAAACGGTTTACTTATTCACATTGTGGCTTCGTAAGATGTTGTACCTATATGTTACGGCTTCGAATAACGTTTTCGGGTAAAGCATAGTCCATTTGCCAAAGTACTGATCCAGTTCCGTTAAAATAATTCATCAAAACAGCTCTGGTTCGTACTGCAGAGTTTGCAAACCTATATTGTGGTCTTTGTGAATGGTGTGCTCTTGAATCAAACAATCCACTTTCAACATTGAATTCGTTCTCTTCTGGAGGTAAGTGCGGTCGTTCATGTGTAATGAAAAAGTTGTGAAGGATGCAGACTGCGTTTGTAATTGACTTAGCAGTGTCCACACTAGTTTCTATGGCTTTCAGTAAAACTCTCCACTTCGATGACATTATACCAAAGGCACACTCAACACTCCTTCGAGTTCTAGAAAGGCGATAGTTATACACTAATTGTCTGTTATCAGCATTTCGTGTTCCGTAAGGTCTCATTAAGTAATTCAATAATGGAAGGAAGGAAGGAAGGAAGATTGTAGTTTTACGTGACCGTGAATCTTGTGATTATGAGCCACGGGGCCTCCTTTTTACGTGGAATCTGAACCACAGGACATGGCATTTCACTTCGAAAATCTCACATGCATTGACCGGGAATCGAACCCGGACCGAATTCAATAATGGATAACCACCATCGCCCACGAGCACAAATGGGATTTTGGTAATTGTGTTGGTAATTTCTCTTTCTGGGGGGATGTTAAGGCTATTGGATTCTAATAAATGAAACAAAGAAGAAATTCTGAAATTACCCGCGTCGCAAAGTCGACCTTCACCACCAATGTCAACGGCAATAAGTTTGCATTGGTCATCAGCTACAGCTTGCAATAAAATAGAAAAATATTGTTTATAATTGTAGTGTAAAGAGCCAGAGTGCGATGGGCATTTTACTCGGACGTGTTTCTCATTGATAGCACTGATTAGGAAAGTTCCACTGTTGAAAAAAGTTGTCTGCTATTGCATACCATTTCTCAAGTGTAGGTACTGGCATGTATTCTTCTTTTAATGTGTCCCACAGAATATCACACGTTTCTCACACTATCTTTGAAACTGTTGAGCGTCCCAGGCGAAAATGAAAAGCCAGAGACCTAAATGATTCACCAGTTGCCAAATATCTGAAACAAACCATGTAAAATCTCTATTTTATTGATTTATGTTATTTCCTCATCTATTCATTGCTTTACTAATAATTTCTTTTTATTTTCAGTGAAAACTGTCAAGGGAAGATGGAAAAATATACGAGCGTACTTTCATAAAGAATGTAGGAAAGATGAAAAACCACGCACTGGTGAAGGCGCTAAAGATGTATCCACCTCTACGTGGCGCGTATTCGAACAACTGAAGTTCCTGCAGAATACTAAGGTTCTTTCACACAGGGATTCCAACTTACCATCTTCAGACAATGACACTCAAACAACTGTAGATGTAGATGAGGCTACTACTTCGTACGACGAAGATGGTCCGTATACACCATTATCTACTGATCTGTCTTCAGTTACTTCACCACCACCACCACCACCACCACCACCCAAGAAACAACGTTCCATGAGAACCGGCAAATCCCAAAGTAACGAGCTCCTGGAACTTGAAAGGAAAAAGGTTGAACTTCTGCAAAAGGAAAACGAAAGAGAAGGTAATGAAGACCGCCACTTCTTTGAGAGTCTTTTGGCCTATATGGCTCAAATCCCTTCAATTCGCAAATTAAGGTTAAGAGGCAGGATCCAAGACCTAATTTTGAGTGAACTCGAATCTTTGCAAGTCCCACCACCTTCAGTCCACATCCAGCCATGTACAACCAATTCCAGTTCTCTGCGAAATATCATCGAGAAACCTCATCTACCGCCTACAGTCCGACAGCCTGTGAATGAATCTGTGTTTTACGACCCTACTGATGTATCACCACATACTCTGACATCATATGTACAGAGATACAATTCTGTACTGTAATCGGTTTTGGTGCAATCATTTGAATGTCAATTTGTACTTTACATGAATAAATTTCATTAAAAAATCCGTACTAATGCTATTCTGTATTATGCTGTACTAAATCAGTCGTCTCTCTCTTCATCAATTAATAATAATAACAATAATAATAATAATAATAATAATAATAATAACAGAAATAATCTGAAATGCGGAGTAATTCTCCATTATTCTTCTTTAATCGTAGCGACCAACTAAGGACCACGTTATTTCAACTGGCTTCTCTGGGCTTTGATCATTGCCCAGTGTTCCTTCATACGTTGCCGGTGTTGCTCTTTTCTTTCTTCCGTCCACATCTTTCCCGTCTTCAACTTCGGTTTTTCCTGAAAACCCTGGTGGTCGTGTAGTTTCTTCCTGAGGGAATTGCGTTCTTGAATATCCCCACAGCTAATTTCCATCTCTTGCAGGTCACTTTCCACCTCTTCGAACCAGGCTGGCTTGGTCTTCTTATTTTTAAAATAGTTAAAGATCCGGTTCGTCAATCGTGTGGGTTTCATTCTAAGCAAGTGGCCATAAAATGCAATCCTCCTTTTCCTCATTACATCAGAGATCTTCTGGACATGAATATACAGCTCATAGTTATGCCGCCGTCTATATTCACCGTTGTCTTTAATCGGGCCAAGAATTTTCCACAAGATCTTTCTTTCCTTGATCTCCAATTTTTCTACCAGGCCTTTCTTGTTCATGGTGTGGCATTCCGCTGCGTACAGAGCCTCTGGTCGTATGACAGTGCAATAATGCCTAAGTTTTGCGTTCAGGGATATTGACTTTTTGTTGTAAACGTCCTTGGTGACTCGGTACTCCATTTCCATTTTGTTCATGCGCGAAGTGAAGGTTTCTTTCTCACATACGTTGGGTTCCACCCACTCACCAAGATATTTAAACTTATCTGTCCGTTTGATTTTCCCCTGGTTTACTTTTAGTTCCCTTGGTGCTGGCTTGATGTTAGTTATGAAGTGTGTTTTCTCCAAAGAGATCTGAAGACCAACTTTTGTTGCCTGTACCTGCAGCTGGTTAATTTGTTTTGTGGCCATATCTAAAGAGTCGGAGAAAATTGCAAGATCATCTGCAAAAGCTAGGCAATCAATAGAAAGGTTCATGTTCTTGTAACCCAGTCGTACTCCATTTTGGACCCCATCGTTCATTTCTTTGCACCACTCGCAGATGACTTTTTCAAGTGCACAGTTGAAGAGCAGGGGTGAAAGCCCATCTCCCTGCCTAACTCCTGTCTTAATTTCGAAAGAGTCTGAAATTTCTCCTCTGAACTTGACTCTGGAGGTTGTGTTAGCTAAGGTCTGTTGAATGATTGCCCTGGTTTTATTATCCAATCCAAATTCCTTTAGAATTTGAATAAGAGATATTCTATCAATCGAATCATAGGCCTTCTTGAAGTCGACGAAGGTTACCACAAATTTCTTGTTCCTTTGCTTCAGATAGAAAAGGATGGATTTCAATTCATAATTTGTTCGGCACATGAGTGCTCTTTCCTGAACCCTCCTTGGTACTCTCCTAATTGTGGATCAAGTCGTCGTTCTGCCCTAATCTGCAGAGCTTTTGAAATAATTTTGTAAGTTATCAGTAGGAGGGAAATGCCGCGGTAGTTGTTAATGTCCGTTTTGTCACCTTTCTTATGCAGGGGATGAATCAAGGCAGAAGTCCAGTCACGTGGAAGTTGTAACGTGTTTTTCGAGGGGTTTTTATGCAACTGGCATAAGTCAGTAGGAAGCCATTCTATATTTATTTACGCGGCAAATTGTTCAGCCAAGAGAATTTTTCATGTTAATTTATTATTATTATTAATTTATTATAATTATTATTAAGGTATTTTCGGAGCATTTTATAAAAATTATTAGCATTCAGATAGGTTTTCTATGTCTTAGAAAACGCTATCAAGCAAATTATTACGAACGACAATATCATAGAAAATTATGTGATTGCGGAATTTTACGGAGTTTTCGTCAGTTAGGGTATATCGAGAGACGTGACTCACTGGGAATTCAAGTACACGCTTAATCTTGTCGGAAAGCATGACGCAATCCTGGGTCGCAGCGTCAAGGAAAGGCGAATGTATGGAACGGAAAACGACTTCTCCCTCCCGCCGAGTGTAATGAGCCAGAGTGGGGATCTAGCGCGTAGGGAGCAGCCAATCAGTGGAGACCACGCAAGCTAGAAGTCGGATGAAGAGTGGGGATGCGACGGGTGCATATATCGTTCAGTGTTCCGTGGAACGAGGACTATCTGTGTAGAACTTGCCGAGTATGGTGCACACGGGAGTCGCTCCGATGTTCCGTGGAGTGGAGCACTAACTTTTGTAAAACCTAACCAGTGTGGTTGTACGAGTGTTTGGGTCCGATGTACGGACCATAGAATTATCTAATCTACCAGAATATCATCAAATATCGATGGAGATGGAGATGTCCAGGAGACTGTGGGAAGCTCACAGCATCATCCAGTACGAGGGAAATGCTTTGGCAATTTCCAGTGGTAAGCGCGAATGACGCAGAAATACGCAATCTCTCATTCCTTTTTGTTTTATATTTCATATTTCAGTAACTTCATAGCTTGGGAATAAGAGTAAAATCAATAATTTATCAGACTCCGTTTTCACGTAATTTTCTATCGGTAATATTCAAATCACAACGCTCCAATTTAAATTTTAAACTTATTATTATTATTAATTTTGCTATACTTGTTTTATATAATAAATTCATTTCTTTTACAATGCAATCTTTGCTTTCAGTAGGTAGCATTAGATATAGACCAATTCCTTCTCCTGATACAATTGTTTGTTGGGTTAATGATCAAATCATACCACGATCTGAGTGAATGGAGTCTTGAAGGTGTTCTGCCAGAGCTAGACGTTGTTAAATACAAATTTAGATTTCAACATTGCATTGAGGTCTTGGCGCCCATTAAAACAACATAGCCTAGGCAAAGGGTAGCCTAAGCAAAACTGCTACATTTGACTACCAACGTGGAGCAAAGTAAATACCGTTTCACTTGTCATCCCAGCCTAAGCAAAACTGCTACACTTGTCGCTACCAACATGGGGCATTAAATAACCATTACATTTGTCGCCGACAACTTGGGGCTGAAAACCTAATAACATTTGTGGAAGGAGAAGGGTATATATTTCTGTGCCTGTATTTTGGGGGTTATTTGTCTTTATCAGTGTATATCATTATGGGGGATGAGAAAGGAAGACAGATGAGGTTACGTATTGGTCATCAACTGGAGAGTGATGATACGAGCAGTATGTCGAGTGATGGTAGTACCGGGGTAGCGGAGGTAAATCCCGATACTGAAACAGGGAGTGTAGGCGGCCAACCAGAATTAAAAACTTTACTTCTCGAGTTCATGTATCAGAACAAAGTTAGTAGTGATGCCTTAAATGCAAAATTAGAACAGAATAATGCAAAATTAGAACAAAACAGTAGGGAAAATAAAGAAAGTACAGAAGCTTTAAATGCAAAATTAGAACAGAATAATGCAAAATTAGAACAAAACAGTAGGGAAAATAAAGAAAGTACAGAAGCTTTAAATAAAAAATTAGAACAGAATAATGCAAAATTAGATAAGAACAACAAGGAAATTAGTGTGAAAATGGAGCAGATTAGAGGAGAAATCAGAGGAGTAATGGAAGAGAAGGTTAAAGAGATCATTGCAGATGTAGACAAGAAATTAGGAAAAGTACAGGAGGAGTTGGAAAGTAGAATCAGCACACAGGCTGAAAATTTAAAGGAGTTAGTTAAATTAGAAACACTGCAGGTTAAAAAGAAATTGGGGGGAGAAATTGACAAGATTCAAGTATCAACTAAAGAGGTTAAGGAACAGCTGGGGGGTAGAATAGAGAAAGTCCACTCGCAAATAGTTGCAGAAGTAAATGATTTAAGAGAGAGTAATAGAGAGAGCATTAGCAAGATTGAGGAGAAACAAGCAAAGCTATATGATAAAGTAGAAGAATCAGAAGGAAACATTAAATTAACAGTAAACAGTATTGAGAGGAAGGCTGAGGAGAAAATCGCAGAATTAGAGTTAAAATTAAAAGCTAGGATCAGGCAAGAAAATAGTCAGAATAGGCCAGTTTTTGTGAATAGCACACACAGGGAGGTAGAACTGGGTAAGTTCAGCAATCGACAGGGGTGCCCAATGGAGTTCATGAACACTATAGAAAATAAATTCGGGGAGAGGTTGGAAAATGGTAGTATTGAGTGGTGCCAGGTAGTTGAAATTTTAGAACAAGTGTTTGTGGGGGAAACGAGGAATTGGTTTGCTGTCTACAGAGACAAGTTTACTGATATTAATGATTTTAAAATGAAATTCTGTGAAAAGTTCTGGAATGAGGTTATTCAGTCGCAGCATCGTGAGGGAGTAGTGTGTGGTAAATATAACCCTAAAGGAAGCTCCACCCTGACCGAATACTTTTTAGAGCAGGTATTAGTGTGTAAATATCTCGATGGCTTGAAGGAGGAAAGTGATGTGGTAAGGTTGCTACTTAGGCACTTTCCCTATAGGATCAAGGAGGCTGCTTGTATCCAGAATGTAAAGACAATATCACAAGTAGAAAATTTGTTAAGCACATTTGATGCACTAGGGATGTCCTTGTAATGAGGACAATTTCAATCGGAACCAGGGTAATAATAATAATAGACCTAATGAAGCCAGGCATCAAGAAGTTCAAGGGAACGGTGGCGAAGGGGCCAACGCTCAAAATAGAAATAACAATAATCAGGTAAATCAGAACAGAGGAAATGGCTATGGTAATCAGTATCAAGGGAGGAACAATGATTTCAGGGGAAATCAAGGGAGGAACAATGATTACAGGGGAAATCAAGGGAGAAACAATGATTTCAGGGGAAATCAAGGGAGAAATTATAATGACAATAATTACAACCAGAATAGGGGTCAAGGAAGAGGACAGCCTAGTGGTAGTAATATACAGCCAAACAATGACAACACAGCCCAGAACAACCAGACCAGTTTAGTAGTTAGTAGTACTACGGCCAGCTGTAGCGGTTCTTTAAACGCGAACCAGGCTGCGAAGTAAGGTCAGAATCTCAGTCTGTAGCATGCCCTGTCCATACAATTATACAGGAACCCTATGACCTAAATGTAAGAAATGAATTATTACATGAACTAAATGATGAAGGTATTATTCAGGAAGTGGTTAGTAAGAGCCCCATAGTTAAATTTAACGTGTCCGAGGCGTACACAGATGTTTTAATTGATAGTGGTTGTATGAAGAGTTGCATAAGTAGTGCATTTTATGATAAAATGAAAGGAACTGGAGTAAATTTTGAGGAGATGCCAATTAAAAGCACTTTTGTTATCACAGCTGTTGGGAAGAGGTCTAAAGTAATTTCTAAGCAAGTTTTAGTAGACATTAAAATTAATAATCATGTAGAGAAGCAGATTTGCCTTGTAATTCCAAATTTAGTATTCAGTGTTATCTTGGGTTCAGAGTGGCTAAGTAGAATGTCTGGTAACTTATGTTATGATGTAGGGAGTTTGAAATTTAAATGGGGAGATTCTGAAGTAGAAGTAGCGTTCAATGACCATATTCAGAGGAGTAGTATTGTAGGTGTGATTTGTACTTTAAATGAGATATCGCCAGCCGTAGAGCGGGGTTCTCCATGTTTTGTGGGCAGTGTGATTACGAACGGAAGTCTAGAGGACTTGTTACGTGATGCTGCATTTCAGGGTAATATAGAGGTGGAACAATGTGTTCGGCTCTATGATGTGTTATTGTGTAATAGGAGAGTTTTTGAGGATCGCATTGGTATGGCCAATTGCTATACCCATTCATTGAACGTTATTGATAGGTCAGTATTCACAGGACATAGATATCCTGTACCTTTCGCTTATCAGAGTGCAGTTGAGGCACAAATTAACCAGATGCTTGAAGATGGGATTATTGAGCACTCTAACAGTCCGTATGTTAATTCTTTGATCACGGTACCCAAAACCGACGGCACGGTTCGTATTTGTTTAGACGCTCGTTTGGTTAACAGTAGAATTAGTTCAGATCAGCTGAAATCTATGTCAATAGAGGAATTAATGCAAACATTTGAGGGGAAGAAGTATTTCACTTGTGTAGATTTGAGTTCCAGTTTTTGGCAAGTGCCACTTATGTACGAAGATAGACCATTTACAGCTTTTAGTCATAAATATAACCTTTATCAATTTTGTAGAACACCTTATGGGTTAAAGAGTAGTTCAGCAGCTTTAATTAGGGCTTTAAACATCGCATTAGGGGATGACACAGGAGAGTTTGTAACCATTTACATAGATGATATGGTAATAAGTTCACGCATCTACGTCATTTAGATATAGTTTTTCAGAAGTTAGATCAGGCAGGGTTCACTTTGAAGCTGTCTAAGTCGTCATTCTGTCAGTCAGAAGTGACATTTTTAGGTCATAGAGTGTCTAGTAGAGGTGTGACACCAGAGGAAAGTAGGGTTAGCATGTGTGGACAGTAGCAACAGGGCATCGTTACAGACACTGAGAAATATGCTAGTAGAGCAACGTGATGACGTTCATTTAAGGGAGCCACTGGCAAGGTTGGAAGCAGGTGACGCAGATACATTTATAGTTTCCAAACGTATTGGATAAACAGCATATGTGCTGGAGGATAGTAAGGGAAACAGATTATACGGGACGTATAATATACATAGTCTACGAAAATATGTGTCATAAAGTGAGTGTGTTTAGCTGGTGAGCCAGCCTATCAAATGAGTAAGTGTGGTATTTGGTGCGTGGGAGGAGATGGTCTTCCAGGCAGGCGTATCAGAAGTCACACAGGGGGGTAGTATGTAAGTAAATGAGAGTTTTTAAGGTACAGGGAAATATGACGGGATTGTCGGATGCTCTTGAGCACTAAAATGTCTCGATACACCAAGGCCAGAATTTGGTAGCGCTGGTGAATTCCCATTTGCCTCCTAGAGATGGGTGAGCGCTTGGACAGGGTATTTTTGCTTAAGGCGTCCACGAGGCAAAAGATGGGCCATCAGAAGGTGAGACAGTCCTTCATGAAACTCATACATATCAGCACACGTGATTTCTGTTTACGGCCTCGCCATGTAAGATTTGTAAGTGTGTAATTTAAGGTAATTTGTACAAAGGTATTATTTGTGTCAGGAGAACTGGTCTGTGTTGAGAACTAGTATTGAGTAGAATATGGTCTACGGGAACTTAACAAGACAGGGCGATTACGGCACAGAAATATTTGGTGTTATATGTAATGCGCATTTACTGTTTTTTTTTCAGAAGTCAATATTAATTTAATCTACTTTAAAGAGAGATTAAGTATTATGGTCACGAGGCGCTGCCACAATAGTGTGATCGTGTGCTCAGTGATAAGTGAGATTAAATTTCACCATAAGGAAGGGACCTCCAGTGAAATTAGGAAGTTCTATGGAGATATAAATATATCAGAACACCTTCAATGCGTGTGATATGACATCATAAATACATAGTGCTCACACATTAATTATGTCTATTTCTCCAACATAGAGAAAATTGAGAGGCGGAAATATCCGTGGAACACTATTCTATATGTAAAACATTGGACTGGTTGCAAAGTGCAATCCATAGTGACAACAAACTTTGACGCAAAGTGCGTGAAGAAAAATTATGAGTGTATATATCTGTAATTTAGGGTGATTTCATTTATGTAATATGTATTTTGGATGGGGATTATTAACGTGTCTGGGATAATCGGATAATGGACCGTTGTCACGGTAAATCATCCGATGATCCGAGGCGAATATGTAACGTGTTTTTCGAGGGGTTTTTATGCAACTGGCATAAGTCAGTAGGAAGCCATTCTATATTTATTTACGCGGCAAATTGTTCAGCCAAGAGAATTTTTCATGTTAATTTATTATTATTATTTTTTTTTTTTTTTTTTTTTTAGCGTATGGCTTTTAGTGCCGGGAGTGTCCGAGGACATGTTCGGCTCGCCAGTTTTGTAGCTGCTTCGAGACGGACACCCAATGGGTGAGCTACAAGTACCGTTGGGGAGGGAAGGAGGGAAGTTGGAATGTAAGGACGAGGAGTTGGAAGGTAGCGGCTGTGGCCTATAGTTAGGGACCAACCCCGGCATTTGCCTGGAAGGAAGATGGGAAACCACAGAAGACCATCTTCAAGGTTGCCGGCGGGGGGATTCGAACCTCCTCGCCTCCCGGATGTGAGCGACTGCCATCAGTCATGCCGTAACCACCACGGCTAACTCACTATTAAGGTATTTTCGGAGCATTTTATAAAAATTATTAGCATTCAGATAGGTTTTCTATGTCTTAGAAAACGCTATCAAGCAAATTATTACGAACGACAATATCATAGAAAATTATGTGATTGCGGAATTTTACGGAGTTTTCGTCAGTTAGGGTATATTGAGAGACGTGACTCACTGGGAATTCAAGTACACGCTTAATCTTGTCGGAAAGCATGACGCAATCCTGGGTCGCAGCGTCAAGGAAAGGCGAATGTATGGAACGGAAAACGACTTCTCCCTCCCGCCGAGTGTAATGAGCCAGAGTGGGGATCTAGCGCGTAGGGAGCAGCCAATCAGTGGAGACCACGCAAGCTAGAAGTCGGATGAAGAGTGGGGATGCGACGGGTGCATATATCGTTCAGTGTTCCGTGGAACGAGGACTATCTGTGTAGAACTTGCCGAGTATGGTGCACACGGGAGTCGCTCCGATGTTCCGTGGAGTGGAGGACTAACTTTTGTAAAACCGAACCAGTGTGGTTGTACGAGTGTTTGGGTCCGATGTACGGACCATAGAATTATCTAATCTACCAGAATATCATCAAATATCGACGGAGATGGAGACGTCCAGGAGACTGTGGGAAGCTCACAGCATCATCCAGTACGAGGGAAATGCTTTGGCAATTTCCAGTGTTAAGTGCGAATGACGCAGAAATACGCAATCTCTCATTTCTTTTTGTTTTATATTTCATATTTCAGTAACTTCATAGCTTGGGAATAAGAGTAAAATCAATAATTTATCAGACTCTGTTTTCATGTAATTTTCTATCGGTAATATTCAAATCACAACGCTCCAATTTAAATTTTAAACTTATTATTAATTTTGCTATACTTGTTTTATATAATAAATTCATTTCTTTTACAATGCAATCTTTGCTTTCAGTAGGTAGCATTAGATATAGACCAATTCCTTCTCCTGATACAATTGTTTGTTGGGTTAATGATCAAATCATACCACGATCTGAGTGAATAGAGTCTTGAAGGTGTTCTGCCAGAGCTAGACGTTGTTAAATACAAATTTAGATTTCAACATTGCATTGAGGTCTTGGCGCCCATTAAAACAACATAGCTTAGGCAAAGGGTAGCCTAAGCAAAACTGCTACATTTGACTACCAACGTGGAGCAAAGTAAATACCGTTTCACTTGTCATCCCAGCCTAAGCAAAACTGCTACACTTGTCGCTACCAACATGGGGCATTAAATAACCATTACAAAGTTTCTGAGTTTCCCAAATCTCCTTGATAATGTCAGTCAATTTATCAATCATCTTTTCACCAGCATACTTCCACAATTCGGCGATTATCGAGTCCTCACCTCGATAGAATTGTTGTTCTTAAGTGACTGGATAATCTGTTTGATTTCTTCTTTCGTTGGAGGGGATGAATCTGGGTGGACTTGCATGTTGTCTTCAAATGAGAAAGTGGAGTTTGGAGTCTCACAATTAAGGAGGGATTCAAAGTATTTCGCTGGAATCTGGCAATTTTCTCTCTCACTGTAAGCTATTCTCCCATTTGAGTCTTTGAACTGTAGACTTGGAGGATTGTATTTGCTTAGATTGCGTTTGAAGGTTCTGTAGAAGTCCCTTGTGTTGTTCCTCTGAAAGTCTAGCTCAATTTGAGTTAGTTGGCTCTTGTTGTAGGCACGTTTTACATTGCGGATGATTTTTGCAGCGCGTTGTCTCTCGTTCACGAAGTTTTCCCAATTATCTTGGTTCTTTCCCGAGTTCCATTTCTGCCAGGCAAGTTGTCTGAATCACATGCATTATTCCACCACGCATGTTTCTTTGACTTCGTCAGTGGAACTGTCTCCTGTGCTGTTGTGACCAGGGCCTGTTGTAGTTCATCCCAGTTTTCGGGATTCCAAGATTCTAGTTTTTGAGTAAATTCAGAGGACAATCGTAGTTTTTCAGTATCAAATCGATTGATCTTTTTTAAGACGGCCTTTCTGGTGTTTCTCGGAATCAGTTTAACTTTGATTTTGGATAGATAGTGATCCGAATCTAGATTGGCATTTCTTAGAACCTTCACATTCTGTATTTCTCTCTGAGCTTTACGTGCAATTGCGACGTGATCAATTTGAAATTCGCCGAGATTTGGATTCGGAGATGTCCAAGTCTTCTGTTTTCTGGGAAGGTGTTTGAACGCTGTGGATTTTATAACAAGATTGAAAGCCTTACATAGTTCTACGAGCCTCTCACCATTGCGATTTGTTCTCTGGTGAGCTGGATAGTTTCCGATAATGTTTTGGAACTTTCTTTCCTTACCCAGCTGTGCATTGAAATCTCCAAGAAGCATAATCGTGTGTTTGTCTGGAATCTTACAGAGAACATCTTCAAGGTCTTCCCAGAATCTATCCGTTCCTTCCGGGTCTCTCTTATTCGCTTGATTCTCCATTATTATTATTATCGTACTAACATTAATATGTCTATTTTATATTATCAATTGATATAACTTATATATTATATTCATATGGGGATGTAAGCTCACAATTGGCCAACATTCAGCATGGGCTATTGAATTAAGATTTTTACAAAGTTTCAACTTACCTCACGGTAACCACTAGACGTTCCTCAGGTGATATGCATGATCTATAATTTGTATATTGCTTTGGAATTTCTTCCTTAATTTTAGTAAGCAGAATATCGAACATGTTTGTGTTCATTCTCAAATAATCAAAGAACTTCTCTTCATAATTTCGCAATTGATTGTACAGAACTTTAAACTCCCCTTTCATTACCCTTGAGCGATTAACGTCATGTACCCAACATGATCGACGTAACAAATCATACTTTTTCAAACAGAAGTATTTTTCTTCTTAACTTTGAAAGCGACATTTTGATGTTTAATTGAACCAAGAAACTAGGACTAAAAGCTCTTATAGAGTGTGGCCAGTGTGTATCCAAGCACTTTGCATCCAGGCGACAATCCAAGCGCTAAGCATCTAGCAAGCCTCCTCCGGTGTGAACGCAGCCTCACACTGTCCTTCACCAAATCCATCCACCATACTCTAGGTCTTCTCCTCGTCCTCTCTTTCTAGTCATCCATCTCTCCATCACTTGTTTCGGCAATCTTTCATCATTTATCCTTTTCACATGCCCATACCATCTCAATCTGTTCTGCTCCAGCTTATCATTCACCTTCAGTACATTCACTTTCTTTCGAATGTCTTCATTTCTCACTCTATCTTTCCTAGTCTTCTGTACCATACTCCTCAGGAATTTCATTTCGGCTCTCTGTATTCTACTTTCACCTCTCCTCGTCATCGGCCAAGTTTCTGCCCCATACATCATTATTAGTAAGTACCGTATTTGCTCGCGTATATCTCACACATTTTTTCCTGAAATTTCAACTAAAAAATGGGGTGCGAGATATACGCGAGCCGAAAATACGAGTGAAATTTGTCGGTGCGAGATATACGCGGGGAATTTCCGTATTCCCGAAAAAACACAAAATTTTCATTATTGAAACAAGGCAACTGGTATACGGTACTCACCCTATTCATTATCACTGCCGTCACTGCTACCGATCTCCGAGGTACTCTCGCGTGCATCATTCTGGTCATCATCCCACACGGTTTCATCCTGACTTCCGTCCAATGCATTTGCGATGCCTGTCTTCAAGAAGCTCTTCACAACAATGTCCGGCGACACCATAACCCACGCCCGTATAACCCAATCACACACGAGTTTAACTGACGGCCTCTTTATTTTGCCTGCTGGCGTCAGGTCGTGGTCCCCTCCCGCCATCCATTCGGCGTACAATTTACGCATGTTGACCTTGAAGGGTTTATTGACGGAAACATCTAAGGGCTGAAGACAATGTGTGAGTCCACCAGGAATTACAACAAGATCTGTTTTCATTTCTTGAAGACGTTTCTTCGTGTCTTCCACCAAGTGTCCGCGGAAACTGTCCCACACTAGCATTGCCGGGCATCGAAGCAATGCCCCTGGCCGTGCTCCCCACACTGTACGGACCCAGTCCTGGATAAGAGCTGTATCCATCCATTCTCTTGCACGCGAACATGAATGCCTTTGGGAAACTTCGCTTTAGGCATTATTTTTCTTATAAAAATAACATATGGTGGCAATTTTCTTCCGTCCGCGGTTACTGCTAGCATGACTGTGCAGCGTTGTTTCTCACAGCCAGTTGTACGCACAAGGACGCTAGATTCTCCCTTCTTGCTTATGGTAGTGTTGGATGGCATGTCGAAGTTTATCGGAGTATGATCCGCATTGCCGATTTGAGATAGCAGGTAATTGTTCCTCTTCCGCATTGCTATCACATGACGGTGAAACTCGATAATTTTGTCATTGAAATCACTCGGCATTCTCTGACAGAGAGATGTTCGCCTTCGCAGACACAAGCCCTTTCTTTTCATGAACCTACGGATCCAACCCCGGCTCGCTTTTAGATCCTAACAGCCGATACCGCGTTTATTCGCTAGTTCGCGCGCTTTAAAATATAGCATCTCGTGCGAGATACTATAGCCATCAGTTAGTAACTCCGTGACGTAATTAAGCAACTCGTCTTCAACCTCAGGAAACTTACCAGTTTTTGGCCCTCTGAATGCTTTACGTGTTCGGTTGGTGGTTTATAGCGCAGCTTTCTGTTTACGCCAGTAGCGAACATTAAACTCAGTCACACTGAATTCTCGTCCAGCAACTCTATTACCATGTTCTTCTGCGTAGTTTATCACTTTGAGTTTAAACCCAGCCGTAAAACTTCCACGTTTCTCCATAACTTCGACGTACGCAAGGAAACAAGCACACTTAACTGAAAAACAACAGTAGAACGCGGAGTCAGAGTACCGGTACTGATGTCTACAAGGCAACTGACAGACGACAATAAAGGAAACCTCTGCCGCCAAAACGAACAATAATATTGCGTATTGATGACTGTTGTGGCGCGCTAATTCAAACATGTACATGGCAGCGCAGCGTCTCGATCCCTAATCGGCTCGCATCAGACAAGTTCGGATCAACTCGTCGTTGCTCGCTCGTCCTGTTAGTATCGCTTCGGGTAAGTTCCTGGACAATGACGACTGTTGTGGCGCACTAAATCGAACGTGTTTATACCTCAAGGTTATTATGGTCATTTATATGACGGCGTCAAAAATGAATGCGAGATATATGCGAGTACTTTTTTTCTCCTGAAATATCAACTAAAAAAATGGGGTGCGAGACATACGCGGGGGCGGATATACGCTAGCAAATACGGTAATAGGTCTTTAGCCTTCAATGGTACGTCTCTTTCCCAAATTAAACTCCGAACTTGGTGATAGAACACACTCTCACATTGTATTCTCTTGTTGATCTCCATATCCAATCTTGCATTTTCCACCCATTCACTTCCTAAATATTTGAAGTGCTCTACTATTTCCAGATCTACATCTCCAATTCTAACTATCCCTTTTCCTTCTTTCTTTCCTCTTGTCATTACCATTGCCTTACTTTTCTCTACACTGATTTTCATTTTCCATTTCTCAATATTGTCCTTCAGTACATCCAGTAACGTATCTAAAATAAATAAAAATAAATGAGCAGAAGACAGGAATTCAGTTCCATTTAAACCACGATTTCAAATTTGAACAGTTGTAATTTGATAAAACTAATGGGTGAACATTAAGTAAATTGAAGTAAACAAAAGTTATCAATAACTATATTTGCTATGGAAATAATAAACTTAGACAACACAACCTATTTAAATCACAGAAAATTATGGCTTTCTTCTCTCATTATTAATGTATGGGATTAGATTTTGGGAAAATAGTTCTTATCAATATACAAAGAAGAGTTTAGCTTCTCACGAGTGTTTATTTGACAAAGACAGACATAAGAACCAGTAAGGTCTTCCAGAAAGAGATTCTTGTATAAATAGCTTTGTTGAATTAAACAGATAAACTCCCCCATGCTTGTTCACTATACCGTATTACAAATGTATTAGGCTGCGTGAAATATTAGTATTTTCATTGGCAGAACATTAATACTGCGACCATTAATGTATTATTATAGTCGCTTGTTCATTGTCTCAGACAAAGCGAAAACCAGTTTATGGCTGCCAGCTGATTATTTTTGACATAGCTACCTGTAAATCAAAGCCTTATCATGCTCAGGTGAACTGCAGATGTAGTATATTTCAACCATGAAGCTGGTTAGTTACATTTTGTTTCAACAGCAGAGAAGTGCTTCAACTGTTGTATAAATTCTAAATCTTAAAATAAATGAGCAGCAGACAGGAAGTCAGTTCCATTTAAATTAAGATTTAAGAATTTATACACTTGGATGTGTAACACAGACATGAAAATAGAGTGATAGTACACCCAAAACGCTTGATTGACATCGTGAGAAGCGGACGTGCTCATATTTTGTCTCCACAGAGCATGTGGGTTCAATACACTCAACATTGAAGATTATAATCTATAAATATCTGAATCATTTGTCACTAAAAGAGAATTATTTATTCATCATCATCAACATCATCCTTCCCCTTTAGCCAGTTTAAGGCCAGGTCGCGGTGTTTATGGTACTCCTCCACCTTCTCCTATCCCTTCCTGAAGTCTGTTCCAGTCCATATGCCATCTACTTATACCAGTCTTAAGTCAATCCATCATGCTCGGGGTCTTCCTCTTGCTCTCTTTCCTTCCCATGTATCCTCCAATATGTGCTTCGGTATTCTTCCATCTTCCATTCGTTTGACATGTCCAAACCATTTTAACCTGTTCCTCTTGATTCCGTCATTCAACTTTTCTACTCAAATGACCGTCCTGACTACGTCATTTAATAATGATAATAATAATAATGTTATTGGTTTTACGTCCCTTTTAACTACTCTGGCTTATAGAGACGCCGGGGTGCCGGAATTTCCCCGAAGGGGATCTTTAACGTACCAGTAAGTCTACTGACACGGCTCCCTTGCATTTGCGCACCCTCAAATGCCAGGATACGAACCTGCAACCTTGGGCTCAACTAATGATTTGTTTTAAAATATAATGAATATGGAAATTATGAAATATTGTCAACATTTTTGTTTTAATTAAGCCTACATGTCATAAATTTAATTTCGGACCAAAAATGAAATACCTATCATAATTAGAAGAGGTACAATTAAATTATATATGTGAGGATACACACTTTTGCAAATAACAATATCACATGAAATAATTCTGTAAGTACTGAAAAGTAACAAATATTTAAAATAATACAAATTTTTGTCTACTTTGTTTCTAGAATACAAAAAAAAAGTTTGATATTCAATCATAGAACGTGAGGTCAAAACTAAAAAAACTAAACTAAGTGATGAGCCTCATACGGAGCAAACATGTGCTTACCTGTAAATATAGACATTCCTCTTCTGACCATCTCGCCAGATCCGAGACATGGCCTGCAAGTCTGTGGCAGGATTCCAGTCTGAATCAAATAGCACAAGACGAGATGCGCCTGTGAGATTAAGGCCCACGCCACCCGCCCGAGCACTCAGCAAGAATACAACTGGAATACAATCTATTTTGTAATTCTTTTAAAATTACTGTACAGGGTGGGCGGGAAGTCCTCGTACCCCTGTAACTCTTAAGTATCAAATGTTATTTATGGTTATTTATTTATGCAGGTTGGTAGTTATGCTATATTACTTCCAGTCAATTGCTGGAATCAAGAATCAAGTGTTGGAATACATGTTGTCGCAGTCACAGTCGAGTGTTAGTGTGAAGCCATGGCAGATCTGAGCGTTCATAGTTACAGTATCGAGGAGCGCTGCTTGGACCGTACTTTGTTGATGGGACAGTGAATGGCGCAAATTATTTACACATCTCAGCTTGAGGAAAGGGGCCTCATAGAACTCATATGGTTGCAGCAAGACTGCTCACTATGCTCTTGCAGTGCGAGAGTTCCCAAATGAACAGTTTCCAGGACGGTGGGTAGGTCATGGTTCTCCAGCAACACCAACTCCCTTGAAATAGCCACCTTACCACTCCTGACAACCCGTTATGGGGAACCATTAAGGTGCATGTATCTGCATGTCGTTATGCTACAAACAAAGAACTGTGCAATGCTGTTGAGGATGCATTTCGCACTGTAACACCGGATATGCTCAAAAATATGTCAAGAGGAACATGGAGACATATAGAACTCTGTTCACAGCATGATGGGAAACATACATATATTATTATTATTATTATTATACAGTATTCTGCCTAGTGGCAGATCCATGTCTTCGTACAGAGAATTTCTGATGCCAACGTTCCCGGTCTTCAGCTTCTTTCTTCAGTCTGCTGTAACTCTTTCCATCTTTCATATCATCCAGATGTTGAATTCTTCTTCTTCCCCGTCCTGTCGTTACTTTGATCTTACCTTCAATGACGTCGTGCATGAGCCCCTCATGTCTAAGTATGTGCCCGATCCAGTTGGCCTTCCTCTAAAGAATTGTATTTAAAAAAGTTTTCTTCTCACCTACTCTTCTCAGTACAGCATCGTTTGTCACCCGATCTGTCCACTTGATCATCTATATTTTCCTCCAGCACCACATTTCAAAACTTTCTAAGTATTTTCTTTCCCTTTTTCTCATTGTCCACGTCTCTGCCCCGTACAGTGCAATGCTCCAGATGTAACACATATATATTGGACACTTAATACGTAAGTAACATATAAATAACATTTGATACTAAAAAGTTACAGGGGTACAGGGATTTCCCACCCACCCTGTAGAATCCTACAAATCACATCTTCAGTTGGCATATGCCCAAAAGAATATTGTAATGTTTTATATACTGTACATACAGATTTATTGAACACACTGTGTACCTACTGTTCTATAATGTACTAAGATACCAGAGGCTATAAAAATAGTTGAAATATGTGTATCAGACAAAAGAATGCTTACCAGATAAATTGTTTCTTTTTAGAAATGAACCAACCTTGACTCTAATCCTAATCCAACCCATTTCTTGATGAGTGTCACCATGCAAGGGAATTTCAAATTTTAAAGCTCATAGATATTACAAGTGAATAATAATAATAACAAAATATAAATATAACACCATGTCACTTAATTAGACTATATGCATATATTGATATGCAATTAATCATATTTAAATTGGGTCCTTATTGACAACTAATTCAATTAAATACCAATGGCATTAAAAGTACACCACCAAAAGTCAATAAAATAAATTACTAGAAGATATTTATTAGACTAGTTTCGACCACATTGTTCTTCATCAGCATAAAATGCAATATTAAACGTAAGAAACAATTGGTAATTAAATGGCGAGTAAATTAGTCCAGTAAGAGGTGTCGTCGTCTTTCAGCGTGATAAAATATTGGTTTTTAAAGAAAGCTCATTATTATAAAGCTAAATAATCTTATATATTGTACTAGTTGGACAAGAGTTTCGGGGAGTCATAGGTCTTAAGTGGCTCTTCCGAGACCCTCCTCCAACGAACAGATAAGTAGGGTGGGGAGGAATGTATTCCTGGACTGGGTAAGCACGAAAAACTGCACTCGGGGGTGTCGGGGATATGAGAGATCAATAAACCTCCAGCTCAGAGGAATACAAACACACAAACATAAATAAAGAGGCCTGACTTACATTTAAATCACACAGAATTTATTCATAAAAATGACAGACCCCTAGCCTACTTCAGAGAGGTGAAAATCGGCTAATCAGAGGTAATCTGCCCTATTATGAATTTACTCATCTCCAATCAAAATAATCCAACTTAAGCCTCTCGAATAAGACTCGAAAACAAATAAGCAAAGCTAAGAGAATGACACGTAACAGTTCCCTGTCCAATTATTTCGGAGATTGCAATAATAACAATAGTACAGGCACGAATCTATAGCAAGGAAAGATATTTACTTGTTTACAATGCAAGGATGTCATTACATTTAACGTAGCACAATAATAATAGCTAGGTTATGATGGTGTCATCTCCAACATTTAATATTAAAATAATCTGAGCTATTCCTGTCTAAATTTTAAGTGCAAAGATGCGTTTATTCCAAACTTTAATAAAAATACAAATCTATGCACATTCTTTGCCTAACAAGATCAAAATGAAATACTAACTAGTTACAACACAAATGAATAACAAAATAGACCCTCCTATGTTTTGTGCAATTGGTGCCACTGCCTGCCTGCTCATATTTTCACTGTTTGTGACAAATGGTCATGAGTGTAAAGGGGGAGAAAAAATGTTGGCAACTGCTATAACGTAATATAACGACTCACGTTGCAATGTCAGGTTAACGACCTTGCTTTTCAATTATCACGTCCTTAACTAACCGTTATCTCGAAATTGGGAACAATTAATTAGCAATTGTATCCAAAGTCATTGATTATAGCAATAGCTAAATATTGGTCAAGAAAACAATTTAAGTTTAGCATATTTATAATTTTAGATTTTTTCAGCCTAATAATTTATTTACTTCACATTTAAGTGGAAAATTCTATCACATTATTATCATAATCATTATTATTAATCTCATTTTTATTCCTATCTGTGTATTTGTAACGTTTAGTGACCAGTCAACTCGTATAGAGTGATCATTAGCACGTGTAAAGACCATCTAATATTACCATCAGTATCCTGTGAAACTCTGTTCACTTCAATATCACGCACCCTTAAGTGCTTCTCAATGACACAACAATAACATGGGCCCGTCGGCTATTGCCTTAGCTGACAAGACAAAGAGTCGTTCATGCTACTAGCAAAAATATCTGTACAAAAAGCATACAGCTCAACTACGGGTAATCTATTCCTACCAGCGTAGTGTTCGTCATATAACAATAACAATATAACAAATTATACATATGTCCCAAAGATGTGGACTAAAAATTCAATGGTCTGCGAATCAACTGTTTGCTCGTAATATCATTTCAAATACCGTAAATAACCTTTGGCTGACTGCTTTATTCATTCAAAATAGTGTCTAACACACTCTAAATATGCTGTGCTTTAATAACAGGGGAGCATGAATATTAATTATGGCCCCTCTCGAACCAATGATACCTTGTATGGCTCAACACTTCTTTCTGATTGTAACTGGCAGTCGTCTTTGTCAACTTAATAAAAATGCGAAATAAAAGACCTCAACACTCGCTGCAGTATCGCAATATAAACAGGTTCTCAGCTGGTCTGACAGCATCAGCCACTGCCTTCTGAATCACGTTGCCTGGAGCACTATTCATGCTATTTGGAAAACAAAAGAAACTCTCTTTCACTGAGCTTTGCTGACCTCGAAAAACACATGTTTGGCCAATAATATCATTCCTTCTGGAATGTCACAGCTAACTGTAGCTCACATTTTATACTGCGTAACATGGGCGGATTTAAATCATTGCAATATTGATTCAAAAACTTATTTACAAGAAAATGGTGACACAAGCCTTTCTCTCAAGCTTGTGCAAACGATACGAAGATATGACCAGCTCCTAAATGAAACTTATATAACTAAACTAAATCAATTTGCCTGCCTAAAAAGAGTGTGCAAAGTAAGAACTCGAAGATTAATCCACCCGTGTGGCCAACCGTACATAAATAGATCAGTGCATGTCGCCTCACATGACGTCAGATTTTCGTTCAAGTTCGAACCTCGCCTGGGATAAATATGGCGAGTTATTAGGCTCTGGTTGTAAGCCATCTGATCAGGTATTATAAGTGAACGTCATCCTCCACTCTCCCCAGCCATTTCGAAATTTATTCCATAGCGACTTCCTGGGCAAATAGATGAACTGGTACCACGTGGTGCTGGGTTTGACTCAATGTCGACATCATGGTGTAAGATGCGTAGATTTCACACAATTTATAATTAGTGCTGACGATTTCAAAACTCACTGGCTCTACACTTTTGCGGTGTTGTAGCAAAAATTACCATTTGTACCGCTCACAGAATTTATAATTACCACGTGGGTGATAATGAGCACACTAAAAACTGAGGTGTATTTTACACATGTGATCTTCCAATATCTTAAGAATCCGCTTTCAAAAGAATTAATCAGTTCACAGTTCAAGTTCATACAGTTTATAAATTACTTTTATACAATATTACGACGAAGAATACTTATCAGTTCGTAGGTTTTCAATGTTCACTTGCGGCCATGTGCTCGCACAATGTCCTGGGTTCTGACGCAAAATAAACCAATACTATTTGGCGAAAAACATCGAAAATAATATGTGATGACTAGAGATTGGAATTTTTCGGTGATTTCAGAGTGAAGAAAGCGGTATTTTAAAGTGTCAAATTCGGTGGTTTCAAGTGCACTTTTCGGTACTTTCAAAATCATGAATTTTTGGCGGGATTTTTTAAATATCATGGATAACATAACACATTACAGTCATCCTTCAAAGTATACTTCAGTGAAGAGATCCAAATTGCCTTGTGACTAACGGTGACGCATATCACTTAACGTGCTAGTGTAAGCTGAAAAACAAAAGTTCACAGCGTTTGAACGGGGGATCCAAATGGTTTTCAACACAGATTCTGAGAACTTTGGAAATACAAATGTCATTCCTTGCAAAACTCCAACAATGTCTGTCTTGGTCCTGTCATGCATCTGCTTCTTGATTAAAGTTTGCAGTTCTTTGTATCCTCTTAACACCTCAATTTCTTCCAGTTTTCCGCAGACCGGCAACTTCTTAATTTTCTTTGCAAGGTCCTCATTGATGTTCATTGGCACTATTTCTGCTGGATCAAATGCACACATTTGTAAATCCTGTTCCCAGGGTCAACGGATCTCAAGCTGATTAAGTTTCCAAGAGCATGCGACCCAGCATTCACTAAAACTGAATGTATTTTCCCTCTTTTTAACACATTTCCACAACCTTCCAACTGCTCCTTAATGTTGGTAACGTACTTTCCAGAAACAGCAAGTTTAAGGGCTTGCTGAATTCTCCGTAGATGTCCATCTAGAAGGTGAACAGTCTGATAAGACTGGCCTTCTAATAAGGGGATGAGTTCAGTGATGTCTGTGCCATATTCTTTGAATCTCAAGTATTTCGTCATGTGAAACATTGTTGAGAAAATCAACACCAGAGTTATGTCCCTACTACTTCACTCATAAATTGCAAAATATCTTTCAAGTACTCTGACAGACACACTACAGAATGAAACCAAGAAGACCGCCTGGTTAATTCTGGTTCCGGAAACGGTGGCACATTTTGATCTGGATACTTGCCATCTAGATATTCATGTCTGAAAGGCGCACTATATGACGCCACGTGGCGAGTAGTTACTAGGATGAAGGGGCAGATGACCTCGCTGTTCTGGCCCTTAATACCACAATAACTAAGTAACTTACCAGGATGACCACCCAGATTGATAAAGAAAGCGAGGCCGACTATCTACCGTTAAGTGACCGATCTTTCCGTGTTTGTTGGATGCTCTCCATGCAGTCAAGTCATGGGAGAAGATTACCGGTACTACACTCGCACAAAAACAAGCGTTTGTCGGCTTCTGTGACGATATTTTAAACAGGCAAGGTGGTTTCACTACGATGACATTAGGGTAAAACCTAGATGAATATCAAGATGCAGAAGAAAGTGACATTCAGTAGTTAGACTTCGATAAAGACAATCATGGTTTCAGACATGAAAGCGATGAGGATATTGTACGGAATTTGACTGTCGGTGAGGTAAACTGAGATCCAGTACATATCGAGTGAAGGAGTGATGCAACGGAAATCACGAAAGTTCCCCCACAGTCAAGCTAGTGTGTCTATAGTCACACTTATCTCTTATATAGAAAATCAAGATGAATTTTCGTTCTCATATATTGTTTTCTTCAGAATTTTACAATCTGAAATTAGAAAAAATAAACCACCTAAGAAACAAAAAGTGATGACAGTCATTTTTCTTCGTTTTTAATATTGGTAAAGCCCACATAGTGTGTCTTACAATACTATGTTATAAAGTATTATATTTATTTTTTTGCGTGTTCATAAAATACATTTCAATATTTTTAACCAATATTTTTCTCTTTGCTAGGCTTAAAAAAATTACTGTGGATAATTCACGGAAATTCGTGCATTGATTGCCGCGAATTATCAGAAGTGCGCTGTAAAGAAAAAAACGAAAAACGCTAAAATTCGCGGTTTCGTGCGAAATTCGTGCATAATTCGCGAAATTCGCGTCTTCATGCGAAATTCGCGAAATTTCACGACTTCAAAACCCATTTTTTTCGCCATTTTTAGGGTTATTAAAACACATTACCATCTGTGTATTACTTCATTTAATAATTCGCGATCGCGAATTTTTCCATTCCCTAGTGATGACAAACAATAATTGTCGTACGCCACACAGGCGATATTTCCACACTTGAGCAATTATTTGCAACTTCACGATGGCTTCAAATGTAGCGTCCACGTTTGGATATCGGACAGTACACGAAAACCCGTCCTTACAAGACGAAGCTTGATACAAGAAAAAGTTGAGTAGATGATGGAAGTTCCGTCGGTGCCACACGAGTCAACGACGTGACCAATTTATTCTTCGCATTTCTGCGAGGTTATACCCTAGGTTTGCAACATTCCATGAATTCAAAATAATCCCAAATAGTACAAATAACATAAAATATTCTCTAATAATTCCTTCCTTTAGGGTTACACAAAATATAAATTGCCAGCCAAATCAAATCAAATCAAATCAAATCAAATCAAATGAGAACTGCTTCCAAGGAAAAAATACAGCTTCTAGAAGTTCTCGGTGCGTTCCATGAATCATAAATTAACACGAGCCATTTAATCTCGAATCGAAGAGGCGATATCTTGCTCAATATATTAATTATCATTAAAATTGTTAATTCAACATAGATTGCTATTGGAAAGTCCTTAAAAGTATATACTGTAAAATAAACGGTAAACTGGGAAATCAGGTCTGTTCCGAAATCATTAAGTATAATTTTCTGACAATATGAATAAGGCTCATCGACAAGGAAAGTTTTTATTAATTAGAATATGTGAAGTTTCAGTGTAAATGTCCTCTTCGTCTTCTTCGCCTTTTGAGACCACATAGGATCACTTTAACCAACTATTAGTTTGTCGACTTGTAGGAACTGTACGAGCCTTGTGGTCCTCCCAGTACTTCTTCACGCGTACTGATCGTCTTGCCCTTTCTTGGGCGGAAAAGATTCTTGTTGGAATATTCTTTTTTACGAGTGGAAAATGAAAAGTCATATTTTTAAGTGTTGTAGTTCAACTTTTCTTATTTGTAGCATCTTCTGTTGTTAGGCCAATTTCTTTTAAGTCCTCTCTGATTTCTTTTAACCACTGGCATCTAGTTGTTGTGTTTTTTGAAGCAAGATTGTATTGTACTAGTTGTTTTAGAAGACTTGAATCTGGCATTCTAATGATGTGCCCAAAGAATCCTAGTCTTTTCTTTCGCATGGTATCAGTAATGGGTTCTAGGTTGTTATAGATAATATTGTTAGGTATTAATCGCCATTGCCCATCTTTTTTATATCCTTTATTTATACAAGTTCTTCCAATTCACCTTTCGATCTTTTGCAATCTGTCGGTTTTAGAATGTTCATTTAGATGGAATAATGTCTCTGCTGCGTATGTGGCTTCCGGTTTTATGACTGTGGTTGAATGAATAGTTGATTGATTTTTTGATTGAACGTACGAGCGACTGAAGTAATTTATTTTTTGTTGGCTGTTATCTAGATCCTCGAATGTCACTCTTGTATTACTTTCTTCCCAGTTTCTGAACGTTTTCTTCTCTCTTTTATTTTATGTTTTTGCCTTTTTCCGTTTACTGTAGATAGTTTTGTTTTTTCTGTAATAATTAATTCAATGTTTCTTGTACATAGGGATTGTTTGAATGAATGCTTGAGATAGGATGTTTGAGTGCGTGTCGGTATGCAGAGGTGCCAACCTTTGAAGTGGGTTATCAGTAATCCCTTATATTGCCCCCCCCCCCCCCCCCCCCCCCCTCCTCCCACTTCACTCAAAAATGTGCATGTTAAATCCAAAGCATGCTCCTCCCTTCTCGATAATGACAACACCTTTTCACTACCCGGAAGCAATCTATAGTAAAGAATATCATATCACACAATAAAATGTGCACATTGCCTGCTAGTTCTGTGATAAGAAAAATTCCTTGTAGCTTGTTTTGCACCCAGTAGCTGCTTTTCCGTGAAAGTTTTCTTGTAACATACTTTCCCCGGTCATGACATGTGTGTCTTCTGAATCATAAGCGATTCCAGTGTAGATGTGCTTAATGTAGGTCTGAATTCTGTGTAATTTTTCCTGACAACACTGAAAATTCTTTCTGTGGGAGAGTTAGTGTGAGGTACAGCTAATACCATATTAGGTTTTATACTTCAACTGCCCACCTTCGTTTTTAAGCTCAGCAATTCTAAGTCCTTGTCAAATATATTCAGGGAATGTACCTCACTGAAAAACAGCAAATTCCTCTTCAAGTTTGTCACGTTTACGTTCCTTGACCAAACTTGCGAATCTTTGAACAAAATAATCAAGAGATGAATAGGAAACCTTCATTCTAAGAAAAATATCGAGATGTTACAATATCGGCGCTGGTCTCGGCCGTTTGACGAGATTCTCGTAGTTTTCATGATAGAACACGGACAAAATCGTGATTTACATAATTGGTGCCACGTTTAGTTGTTCGACGAGATTTCTAGTGTCCTTGAGTAGGGCAAGAGAAAATATATCATAATTAAGCAATCGGCGCCGCTTCCTGTACGTTTGAAAAGAATCCAGTTGTTCTCGTCATCGAATGCGGAGAAATATCGCGATGTATCGCAATCGCTGCCACTTTCGGCCGTTATACGAGAATCACGATGTCCTTGCGGCTGGTCACTGAGAACACGATAGTGTGCAATCGGCGCCGCACCCGGCCGTTCAACGATTGTCTGCCTGTCTATCTGTGCTGGCAGAATGACTGAGGCAAGCTCGAGGTTGGGCATGGTTAAAATCCACGAGCAATTATGGATATATTGTATGGTCGGCGCCGTGATTCCCGCTGTCCCTATGCTGTGGTTGGGAGTTCACGATGAATCACGAGGAGAAATGAGTATCGCGATGATACGTAGACTGTCATTTTTAAGTGGGTTGATGCACTTCTCGCTCTCCGTACGCTTTTAAGTATACGGTCATGGGAAAAGTGGCGAGTATAGGGTGACCAGATCCAGTACTGTGAAATAGAGGACAACACAGGAAAAATTTGAGGACATTAAGGGAAAAAAGAGGACAAATCTAAAAGTAATAAAACCATATAAGATACGATAAAAATTGAACTTCAAAATGTATTAATTACATTAGTAAACTTAGAACATTGCCACTGAAAATGTATATTATTCTGAAATTAAAAACATGAAATTACACTTAATTTGTAGACTATTTATATTTATCTGAGGATGATATTCCTGCCAACGGTTTAGGTCTGTCCAACAGATATTTATAGAAGTCCTGACAAGAGTGTTCCTTAAAATTGTACTGCACCATTAATAGACCTTTCACAGATTCTATTTGCAATCTATTTCTTTCATCTGTCCATTGAGATGAAATCAATGAGAAAACCCTCTCCACATTAGCATTGTAACCTGGGATACAAAAGAAATATTCTGCAATTTTAAGAAGCTCTGAGTAGCATTCAATATTTTCACTATCATTGAAATATTTTGCCCATTTTTGACTAGAAGTTAATTTAAGATATTCGCTGTTATTTGAAAACTTCTCTGTAAATTTACTCAGATTACAAAACTGATCAAAACATTTTGCATCATCAATGTGAATACCTTTCCCTTGAAAATACATAATACTTTTTTTCAACATCAGTGTATTCCATCTTCTTTAAAAGTTAAACACATCCACAGGAAACAACTGAAATCATCAAAATATGTTGCCCATTTTGTCAAATATTCCAAAGATACTTTATATAACATCAATGCTTCATTCATAAATAAATCTGCTTCCTTATCATACCCCTCTTTTCGAACATTTTCTACTACATCTTTCACCTTCAATGAAATGAAAGAACCTTCATATCTATTTTGAAGCATAGCCTTGACACATTCCAACACATTCATGATTTCTAACACAGAACTCTCTTCTTTCTCTATTATCAAAATCATTGAGTGAAATATTGACATTAGAGAATGCAGGTGCCACAAATAAGCTTCACTCAAATTATTTCCAAAAAAATTAATGAGAAGTTTTGGAGGATTTGGCACTGACAAGAAGTAAGACTTCAAGGGATGAAACATTTCCAATAATCTCTCAACAGCAGGGAACAGAGATAGCCATCTTGTCTTGCTGTGGGAGAGTAATTGTTTGTAATTGGTATCAACAAATTCACAATATGACTTCAACTGTTCAGTTCTTACAGTGTAAATTGAGAAATAATTATACAACTTAACAATAAGACAATCTATGTCCACAGATAAAACATCATATTGTATTGTATTATTCAATATATGAGCTGGGCAACCTATACCTACCATATTCCTATTGACAACATCCTTTAAGTTAGTAAATACATTCTTGCCTTCTCTACGATTTAAACCACCAAAGTTAGTGTTCGTGTTGTCACCAGCAAAGGCCACACATTTCTCTACAAGACCTAAACTAGACAAGGTATCCTTAATATACCCTGCAATATATTCAGCCTTCTCATTAGGAGTTGTCTTTAGTTCTACAACCTTAGTTTTAAAACCACCCTGCTTATAATCGAAATATTGAATGAGAATAGGAAACATTTTCAGACTTCCATGATTACTTCCATCCGTACACACTCCATAACAAGATATACCTTTCATACATTCTACTGTAACATCAACAGCATGTGGGCCTATTACTCTGTTTATTAAACTTTCAGTTTTGGTTCTAGCTGAAGAAATTCTTTTGGCCACTTCCGAATCATATTAAATTGTCTGGTTCAATTTGGGTGTGCAGTCCATTGATCTGTAGGAGGAATGATGACGAACGGTATGGAATGCTAATGCTCCTTCCGCAGCTAAAACGCGATTCGTTAATGCTGTAGTTGATGTGGAAAAAAGCTTGTCTATAGTTTGGGAATTGCCGCAGCCTTGTACACTTTTTTGTGTTTATTTGAAGAAATGTGACTATCCAAATATTGAGAACCTACGAAATTAAATGAGAATTTTATATAAATAACGCTCTTTTAAGATTTGTAATTTAATAACTTGTCCGTTGCACACGGTAAAATGTTTCTTAAAATTTATTTTACAACTAATTTTATAAAAAATTGACGAAAGCAAGCTGTGTTGTTCACGGTAAAATTATTTTACAAAATTCGTGGATGTATCAGGATCGCCATCTACCGATAAACTTCTGAACCAAGAATCAGCTGTTCAACACACATTGGTTTGAGAGTATGGGTCCAACAAACAAAGCAAAAATTGCAGCTTTAGCTACAATTATATGTCGTACAGTGGTAAAAAGGAAGAAAAGAAATGCTAGGAAGTCCTGGACTCGGGAATGGATAAAAAGAAGAGAGGAGTAGAGGAATGCTGCCCTTGGTCGAAAATGAGTTGAGAAAATGAGAAGATCAGAATTCATATAGGAATTTTCTAAGAATGGAGGAAAGCTGTTTAAAAACTCCTAGATCTTGTTGGTCCCAAAATTATTCGACAGGACACTAACATGAGGCAAGCCATTTCTCCTGAAATGAGACTGCAAGTGAGTTCGAAGCCCGTTTATCTTCGCCTTCACATCAGCCTGGCTTGTGTTCGGTTGAATTTGTGAAACATATTCTGCGATTGAGATTTCTGCCTTCTTTCTTGCATTTCTATAGTGGTATATGGGCGTTTTAACCTCATACAAACACTGATATTTCTGGTACTCGTCCAGTAAAACACTAACAGCTTCCTTAGTCCAGCCAGAGCCTGCCATTTTCGAAGTGTTTGTTTACAAGCGAGCTTCAAAATCTTCTCACCTCGTGGCGCCAGCATCATCTCCATATCAGCTTCCCTGATTGGTTCGTTTCGTAAAATTAATTTAACGGAACAGAACATGTCCTATTTTATGGAAAGTTTTAACAAAGGTTTTATAAAACATGAATTTGACCGTGAGCAACAGAAATTTTATAAAATTAAATTATTGTACAATAAATTTGATGGAAAATTTCACCATGAGCAACGGGCATAAACAATAAATTATAGAACTTACCATGATTTGCTACCGAGACGAAAGTTGCAGTTGGGCAAATTTTACATTCTGCCTCAAAATCATTACGTCCAAGCTTGAAAGTAGGATATTTGGTTTTCAAAGCATCTGTAAACTTAAACTTTCTTTTAGGCATCTTGAATGCGAGCAAATTTCAAACTGGCAAACACACAACAACACCACAAGACTGCCAATCAACGGAGCACAAACACAGAAACACATTCCCAAACCCAGCGTAGACCGGAAACAATTATTGTAGCGCTGCACATCGGTGAAAAATTTAACTATTGGCATGGCGCCAATATAAACTGCGAAAAATTAAAACATACATACATACATACATACCGGTACATTCATACGATAATATAGTAAATTAATAAAAAGGAGGACATTTAGACAATTTTAAAAATTGTTCGCGGACAGAGGACAGAGACGTAAATTGGAGGACATGTCCGCGGAAAAGAGGACGTCTGGTCACCCTAGGCGAGTAGGTTTCGGGATGTTTCGTGATGGGTGCCCAATCACCTTAGACAGGATTCCCGCAGTCCTCGTGGTCACAAGTTCGCGATTGTGCACGGGATTTATGATTTTACGCAACTGGCGTCGATCTCGGTCCGTTTGACGAGTTTCCCTCAGGCAAGTCATGCAGTCAGCCGGCCGTCTTCAGCATGTGAGTTCGGAGGATGAACGTTCGAAGTAGGTATCGAAAATTATGAATTATTCTGAAAGGATTGCACGAATAATACAAGAGGGCACATTTTCTTTCGAATTCGAATCATACATGTTTTACAAGTTTCCGAGATAACCGGTTAGATTATCCGATGGAACCAAAGTTCGAAGGGAAAATCGACATAACGGCATTTCGAATTAACCATACAGGATGTCGCAAATTTTCGAGACAAATTTTAAAAATGTGTGTATTTCCAAGCTTTTTCGCGGTTTGTTATTCGAAACTATCATTTCGCAAGATTGTGACATTAAATTATTTCGCTTTATTTCTGGTCTTCAATTTGAGATAGACTCCAAATTTAGAGGTCAATAACAGAAATGACAGGTTTCTGTTGAGTTTTGGAAATTTTCGCGAATAAACGTCTCGCGGAAAGTCAGGTTTCCTAATAATACAGAAAAATATTTCACACAAAACTTAAAACTCATCTTGAAGACGAAAATATACGTTGAACCGATGTATACCACTCAAGGTAACCTCAGTATGCATTTTGCTTAAGGACGGGCACGGGGAAATATAGCTTACGCAATCGGCGCCGCTTGCGTGAAACTTGTTCCATCGCCGCTAGCGGCACGAGTTTAAATGATTTAAACCGACCTCGGCGAATTTACGTTATCTCCAACTATCCAGACATAAACATTAGCTACATTTCGTGACTTTCGTTACCCGTTTGTAAAATTAGCTACATTTTCGTTACTTTCGTTACTTTTCGTTACTGGTAGACACCCTGTAACTTTCCTCTTTTTTTCCATAGAAATGTATTTTTTTCGTGATAATGTCAACTTTTCCGTAATAATTTCCCCTTTGACCGTAATGCCGTAATCGTGAGGTGAAATCCGTAATAACTACGGACAATCCGTAATAGTTGGCACCTCTGGGTATGGTGGTGGCTGTTGATTTATAATAGACTAGTGTATTTCTATTTTTTTGTTCGTGTTTGCTGTTATTGTTTTGTTTATATTTGTAAATTTTATTGTTAATTATTATATTGTCACTAGTGGATTCTATCTGTCTGACAATAAAGAATACATACATACATGCTTTCATTTTTGCATTAATTGATAAGCATTTCCTTATGTAAGTTTCCCATGTTAATTTTTGTGCCCTAGATATCTTGTTCGTTCTTATTTGAATCGATGCTTTCTCATTTAAGTTGTTTGTTATTAACTCTCCTAGATATTGGAATCGTGTTACAATTTTAATTTTTGTACTATTAATTTGTATTTCTTTTAATGGTGTTGGTTTTTGTGGCATGATTTCTGTATTTTCAAATTATATTTTAAGGTCAATTTTATTTGCAATGGTCTGAAGCTCTGATATCTGTGTTTTGGCTTCCTTCAAATCTTTCGCCAATAATGCCATGTCGCCTCCAAAACGAAGACTGTTTGAATTTTTCTACCTTCTATAAATGGTAGTAAAATTTAAATTAAAAAAAGATCTCTATGAAGATCCTTCAAAATCAAATTTGTTCAAGAAACATTTTGGACTCCAGTTATCTTTAATATTTCATCAATTCGACAACAGGCGACTAACGCAATGTAAAAACATCATATTACACTATATGAAGATTTTCCACTCTACACACAGTTCTTACAAGTTTAGAAGAATACTTACACCATTAATACATTAACTAGAGGAGGCAAACTGATACCCCTTTCTTTGATATGTCACTTTTTTTTAATTTAAAGTTTACAATTTGTTGAGTACCGGTACTACCATTTATAGAAGTTATTTTATAGAAGAAATTTAAGCTTGAAACTTCACATAACAGTATTCTAATTAATAACAGCTCTCTGTCGCACAGTATTATTCATATTGTCAGAAATTACGGTATACTTAATGATTTTGTAACAGATCTGATTTCCTAGTTTACTGTTTATTTTGTATGCTTTTAAGGACTTTTCAATAACAATCTATGTTGAATTAACAATTTTAATGATAATTAGTATATATAAGAATATTAATCTTTATAATAATGACCATTGTTTAAAAAGCAAATTTATATGATTCACGCTGAAAGATGACGACACTACTTACTAGACTAATTTACTCGCCATTTTATTACCAATTGTTTCTTAAGATTAATTGTAGTTTATGCTGATGAAGAACAATGTGGTCGAAACTAGTCTAATAAACATCTTCTAGTAATTTATTTTATTGACTTTTGGTGGATTACTTTTAATGCCATCAGTATTTAATAGTGTATAATTATGTGTCAGGTATTTTCTTTCATGCCTAACATAATGGAAAAATACTAGATTAAAAAAAAAAAAAAAAGATAGGTTTTGTGATCAGGATGTCACATAGTTAAAATGAAAATATTTTTGGAGAATTAGATATAAATTTGTCTCAGGGTGTGTTCTAAAATGTAAAATACAAAATGACTTGAAAATGAGACAGCTCTTATGAATCAAACCTAAGTCCTTTAATCTGTGTTGGGTACATTTACTGGTCCTGCTAGGACAGTCCACTAGAGCCGGGCAAATTTGCTCTAGTTCCGATCGGGATCGTAAGTTTCCGCATGGCTAGTATCGCCCCCCACCAAGCGCACTCAAGGCCAGGTCTCTCCGCTGAACGAGAATCTTAAGTCTCGATAATACCGGAACTCCTTTTTTCTCGGCGTTATCGACAGTATCTATTTAAAGGAAAAAGCTGACTCGCTCACGCCGCTGCACGTGTCACTCAAGCCACTGCACGTATAAAGTCAAAGCCTACTGTGATAACTCCGGAATGTAAACCATTCCTCGTTCTTACATTTGACAAATTTAAAGCAGTACGAAGTGATCCACCCCAGGAAGATCACATTGAATTGAGTTCGCATCTGCCACCTCCTTACCACTCCTACCCTCAGTTACAAATACTGTATACACACACTACTACGGACATCATAATAACACAGGTTATTAGACAAAGTTGACACACACAAGAACACAAAAATGATCACGATGTTGTAGCCCCTAAAGTAAAATAAAACTCAAATAATTGGCGTAGCAGAGACGAGCTACAAGAAAATCTCACGTGTATGACTCATGAATTTTTAGCCCTACTGACTAGGAATTTGCTTTAAAGAATACTTTCAACCTTCTTCTCCACCTTGTAACTGGTTGTAATTAGAGGCAACTATAGTGAAAAAATTGGCTGCGATGGTGAAAATACACTTGGAAAATTTTACGCTGAAAAGTTTCAACTAATTTCATCTACTAAAAACTCTAATATTGTGCTTGAAAACATTACCAGTTTGTGGCATGCGGTATATTAATCATGTCAGTGCAAACACCTCACTGATTTGTCCATAAATGCCAATGATATGACAGTTTGAGTGAGAATAGTGCGACGGGAGTTGCACTGAGAACAACTCATTACCGCGGGAATGTCACTTCGTCCGATACTCCAAAGTCTCGTTCGATCACAAGGTAATATCGTTGCTCTCTCTACCCATGATGCAACGTGTGAGCACGTGCGTAGGGACGCGATTGTAATGGCGGTGGCTTAAGCATATGACAAAGCCATTATGACGAAAGATAAAATCAATCTTATTCTTGAAGGTAAACATTATTTTTTCGTATGCCCGACGACTACAGAATATTATTCAAACTGGTAGGAGCATTTGAGATAAAGAGTGTCAGGTATCCAACGCAAAAGTTTTCACTGTGTATGTTTGTAACATTTTCCCTCATTGTATAAGAGTCTCAGTGGGTGAATTGGTTACGCGCTGGACTCATGAATTAAAGGGTCGGGGCTCGATCCTCGGTAGGGGAAGTGATTTTAATTTTTGTTTCGTTACGTTTTATTGTTTATGTTGACCACTTTACCAGTATCTTACTACAAAAATGATATGACAGAACACAGTTGCATCACAGGGGCTTTAGTAATATAGTGAGTGCATGAATTTTCAGGTTTTATTACGAGAAAGTTGCATACGGTAGTGCTTGAATGTGGCACTACATGAAAAATCTTAATATGTAGCCTACACGTCAAATAGAATTTTGTTTTGCTGAAATTTAATGAACAAAAAATACCGACTGACGATCAAAATCTCCTTCCATACCGTATGTTATTAGGATGATATGCTCAATATACCTTAGGTAGTCTGTTAATATGATATCGTTGAAGTTGAGTGGATTCTTCCAATTCGCAGACTCCAGTCAACGGAATGAACAATTTCCATTGAATCCTTACACAACAAGCCTCAGTGCCTTCAGGCAGCGCCATATTGCCCAAGCGAGAACGAGCGATAATGTCGAGAATTATCGTTATCGAGCCCACATTATCGGTAATACCAGTTCCGGAACCAGCATTTCCGTTTTTTATTCTCGTCCAACGAGACCGATCGGAACTCAAGAGCTTTTTGCCCGGCTCTACAGTCCACACATTTTGATGACAATTGTTATTTAAAAAAAACCATCGAGGTCACCTGCTCCTTAAAAGCTGATTTTTGACAATTAAAAGTATGTGAAGTACTATGCCGAACCAAGACTAAAATACTTGCGATTCTGCAGGCCTGTGCGTATTAATTGGAACAAAGTTCTTTTTCTCTCATAATTTTCCCAATGGCTGGCAACAGTCTGCTACACATTGTTTATTCCTAGATCTTGCATTCTCTGTGTATTCTTTGCGCTGTCAGTCGTAGGTGATTAAACTTTTTGACAATTGATTTCCGTTAAAAGTGTATTTGTTCAATGTGAGACACTCTTGAGCATTTGGAGGTTTCCTTGTATGATTCATTGATTAGTAATACTTATGTAATCAATAGACACGACTCCCAGGAAACGTAGTGCGATTGTAGCATTATCTCAGAATACTTCTGACAAAAAGAGAAAAGACTGGCTAAATTTCATCAAAGATAAATAGAAAGTGTAGCAGGAAGAAGAAAAGATGATGCCAAATGAACGCTTTTGCCTTTAAAAAAAAAAAGCTAATGAAACCCCAGGCTCACTGCTGTGGACTTAGCTCATGATTTGGGGGGAAGAGTGGATCAGCATGTTTCTAATGTTCATCATAGACTTCTGACAGCTGGAAGGAAAGCCTACAAACCAGTAAAGAAACAACTTCTGACAGGAGAAATGTGCAGGAAAAGTCTCTTGTGAGCATGCAGTCATCAGAATTGGACAATGAAACACTGGAAGAATGTTGTTTTTTCTGATGAGAGTCACTTTGAAATTTAGGGACGAGGGCTCAATATGTGCATCTAGCAAAGAATGAGGCAATAACTTCAACACATTTGCAATAGACCACCTTTCATAGTACAATGGTACTGCTTGTGGCATCACAGGAGCCTTACAGTGACCTTTCCAGCATGTGTTAGCCAGCTTCTTGGTGAGGTGTACCACTCCAAATAATGAACCCAATGGTACACTTGGGCAAAACGCTGGCAAAATAGATTGAGAAACCTGGACAATTTCAGTTTCTTTGTGAATTGAATTGATATTGATCAGCTAAATAAAATCTCCTAAGTATCTTTGGAAACATAGACCATCCACTTAAAAACATTTGCTCAAAGTTTGAGGAATCCATACCAAATTGTGTAAAACAGAGAGGAGGACAAACTAGCTATTAGCAAAGATTAATAGACATGTATTAGGTGAATAAGTGCAAAAATATGTAAAATGTGTACGGTACGTTATTGTCACGTCCCGATTCAATTGCTTGATACTGCACTTGGAGAGCTTCTCTTAAAGCTTTCACACTTGAAGCACACTGGTAGAAGATGAAGTGACCCTCAAACTCAAAACCTAATCCCCCCTCCCTTTTCCAATTCTGTTAAGACCGTCCACGAGAGAAACACGTTACTGTTCTAAATAATGCTAAGGGTTTAATGTCCTTTGTAACTACTGTGATTTTAGAGATGTTGGGGGTATAGGAATGTTGCCCTAAAAGAGGATTTTAACATACCAGTAAATCTACTGACATGAGTCACTCAAACATAAGCTTCCTCACGTGCCAACAAATATTTGGTACCACATCCATGGGTACAATAGACTTACCAACTGTAGTACTCAGCCATCCACTCCATCTAGCAGCAACATTACTAGTCCACAAGTAGGCAAGAACCATGATATATGGCAGATTCTGAACTTATTTTTAAGTCCACAAATATGGTGAGCAAGAAAGTCTCTGGGTCTCAAGAATTATGGTAGAGAATACAATACAGTCTTTACTCACAATCAAGAGAGGAAGGTCTGTTGAATCTATCTACAATGCTTTGTCGCTGAGCAGTGGGAGTAGTACCATCTAGGCGGCAGCATTTGTACCCTTGCCTCTCACAAACTAACTGCAGCATATCGAGAGTCTGTGAAGACAAACAGTATCATACAAGCAAGATGACATTGAAAGGAAGAAACATACTGAGATCTTAGGTTGCGACATAAGTACCCCACAGAAATCACTGAAAAGATTTTCAAAAGATTTTGCAAGGAAATAAAGAGATGAAAATTAATTGATAATTAATAAACATTGTCAAGCTTGAAAGGGCAAAATAGAGAGAAAGAAAATTTCAGGGGTAAATAGATGCTAGATACACAGATACTACAACATAACACAAGAAACACAAATATTTCAACTTAACACATCATCAGTGATGAATAATTATAATCAGTGGCATACACAGGATTTCCTTCTGTGGAGGTTTCATTCATATTTGTATGCATTATTAAAAATGATGTTTCGATTTATTTATTTAATCGTATGGTGAATTACATAAAAACAAATCACAAATCCAAGTTCAAGTTTTGGAGCCATTCCACAGTACATTCTCGAAGATGAAACAGATCACTAGGGCTCCCGGAGTAGGCGTGTAGAGGGCAGCGCTGGATGATATGGTCCATGGTCTGTTCCTCCTCATTGCATTGACACAATGGGGAATCTATCCAACCCCACTTATGGCATAGGTAATTGCAACGGCCGTGCCTGGTTCTCAGTCTATTGAGGCGACACCATAATTTTCTAGGAAGGTCAAATCCTTGTATTTTTACCGTTGGGTTGATCTCCTGGGCACTAGTTCCAGACGTTGAGTTTGACCACTCGTCCTGCCAGCATTGGTTTAGGTTGAATCGATTTGCCAGAAGTTGGTCGGCCAATAAACTGGTTGGTCTCCTCGAATGAAGTCGTTTCGGTGGTGGGTGGCAGAACTCCTGGTGTATTGGTAATGAGGGAGAAGCATAGATCTTCTTTGCTTCTCTGACCAGAGCTTCCTTCCTCCTCAGGTGAGGTGGTGGAATGTGGCTGAGTACTGGTAGCCAGTGGCGAGGGGTTGACTTTATGGTGCCGGTTATGCAACGCATAGTATCATTCAGCTTGGTATCCACTTTATGCACATGTGCACTTTCCAACCATACTGGAGCACAGTATTCCGCTGCAGAATAGACTAGACTGATACCCGTTAATCTTAAGCAGTCCGCCGTGGCTCCCCATGAACTACCGCAAAGCTTGTGCAGGATGTTATTTCTGGTGGAAATTTTGTGAGAGAGCTTGGTGAGGTGTTCTTTGTAGCTCAAAGTTCGGTCCAGGGTGACACCTAGGTATTTCGGGAATGGGTTGTACTTCAGTTTTTCACCACGGAATACAACATTTGGCTTGTAGTTTGCTAGTCGGTTGGCAAGATGGAAGCATGAAACCTCTGTCTTAGACATACTTGGGATCAGTCGCCAGGACTTGAAGAACGTTGACATTTTCTCCAGATCGGTTGTAAGAGTGCCTTCTGCATCTTCAAAAGTTCTGCTTTGAGTTACCAGTGCAATGTCATCTGCGTAAATGAACTTAGTAGCTGTTGTTTGTGGCAAGTCATGAATGTACAGATTGAATAGAACTGGGGCCAAAACTGATCCTTGGGGTAGACCATTATTTAGTTTCCTTTTGCGACTTTTAGCATCATCTAGAAATACTACGAACTCTCTTTCACAAAGCATGTTGGAGATAAGATTTGCAATTTCCAAACAGGGGATAGCTTCCAGCACTTTGAGGATCAGTCCATGTCGCCAGACAGTATCATAGATAGATAGATAGATAGATAGATTTTTATTAATTCCATTTGATCAAATACAAATATGCGCTAGTCAGGTCGATAAAGACAGCTGTTGATTTTAGCTTCTTTTGAAACCCTGCTTCAATGTGAGTGGTGAGGGCCAAGACTTGATCAGTACAGCTTCGGTTTTTCCTGAATCCAGCTTGTTCTGGTGGGGTTACAGCTTCAATGAGTGGTGCTATCCTGGCAAGAAGGACTCGTTCTAAAAGTTTATAAATGCAGCTAAGAAGTGCTATTGGACGGTAGTTTTCAGGTCTCTGCTCCGACTTGCCAGGTTTAAGAAGGGCGATCACCTTTGACCGTTTAAACTGCTTTGGTAGGTTGTTAGTCTGAAGGGTGAAAGTAAAAAGTGAAGTAAGCCAGCTGATGCTATGTGGACCCATGTTTCTCAGGAATTCATTATAGATGCCATCTGGACCAGCAGCTTTACCAGTTTTCAACATCTTGATAGCAGTTTCAACTTCCTGAACAGAAAATGGCCTAGACAGTTTCTCATTCTTCTGAGTTCTACGTTTGAGTTCGGTGAGCTTTTGTTTCACTGTTTTCGTGTGACATTTATCTCTTTTGGATCGTGTAATGTCCACCATTCTATTTGCAATGGCATCTGGGCTCAAGTTAGTATACTGCTTTTTGGAGACATGTTTTCCAGTAAGACGATTTAAGACTCTCCAAGCCTTTCTGCTCGATTTCGCGAAGTCCATGTTTTTCACTGTTTCTTCCCACTTTTGTTTCCTATTCTTCTCTAGTGATTGTAGAAGCTTCGAACCAACTTCATGATTGCCTGTTGTTAGATATTCTTCGTATAGCGCCTCGCTTTCAGGATTCCAGCCTGGCACATAGTCTTTTCTGAAACCTCTCGGGATGTTTAATTTAGCAGCTGAAATGACTAGGTTAACGAAGTCATCATAGTTATTGGCAATTGGCTCTAGTTTTGAATCAAATAGCTTCCGATCAAGATCTTCAGAGAATTTGTCCCAATTTGCACGGTTGAAATTCCACCTGGGTAGAGGTACTGAGTTCACCAGGGGTATCTTCGTGCCAGTTTCCAGAAGAACTGGTCGGTGTTGGCTGTTTGGGAAGTTAGACAGTATTTCACGTGCAGTGTTAAGAGGCTGATCAAGACAATCCTTGGACACAAATGTTAGGTCGGGATTGTAGTCTCTTCCCCAACGAGCAGAATGGAAGGAGCCTTTGTCTTTCGCGTCAAAAACTAGATGCAGATCGGATATTTCTGCCCATTGAGTTAGTACCTCGCCATCATCATCTACTGTGTCATACCGCCAGTTTGTGTGGTGGCTATTAAAATCCCCAGTATAAATGCAGGGATGGTTGAAGGTGGGCAAAACTTTCGAAGTCCATCTGATGCAAGGAGGCTTGTACACATTAACGACGATTAGGTCATTAATTTTTATTACTATAGAGAAGATAAGATCTTTGTCACTCGATTCAACAACTTGTACTCCAGTCAAGCCAGATTTGGCGTAAGTGGCAATTCCATACTGTTGGTGATGGATGGCTTCAACTAATGTATAGCCCGGTATTTGTCCTCTTCTAGCAAGGTCCTGTTCATCTTTTGTGTGTGTCTCCTGAATGTTGACTATATCAATGTTGAGGCTATTAAGCTGTTTGTGGAGGTAGTCACACTTGGCAGAACTTATGCCTTCAATATTTAGTTGCAGAATGCGGACGGAAGGTCCAATGTCTATGGCTTGGTGGTTCTGAAAAGAACCGTTATAACGAAGAGTTTGAGACATTGTAATCTGTTCAGTTTCACCGTATGTCGTTGTTGCTCGCTTAGCACCACCCAGGGGACACGTGCAGGGCAAATTATAGGTAACTCCTGCGGACGTGAGCAACGGTCATTTCGATTATTATTCACCAAAAGCAATAATAAAATAAACATTCTCTTTGCATGAAAACTGTTTAAATTATATTTCCTAGCACAACAAACAAAATTGCTAATACACTAGTGTCCAAAAGTTAAGCATAATCAATAAACGAGGCCATACCGCCTGATAGGAATGTCAGACGGATTGCTGAACAAACGGAAGCTAAATAACACACCATATGTCACACAACTTGTCCAAAAAAAAAACAGTGTCGGAAAGGTTCTGATAGCTAAGGTACAAATTTGACAACAACTAACAAAACTTGGCAATGTCTTCCACAACAAAATATGCTGTTAATAGGGTGTATGGTTACCCCTAGCGGCCTACATGCTTCGCAGCGACGTGGCATGTTATCAGATGGTCCAAGAGCTCTTAGGGCAGTAGATCCAATTCCTCCTAAAGGGCAATGCGAAGGTCTTGGAGGGTCCTTGGTGGAGGCTGATGGGATGCAATTCACCTCCCCAATGAATCCCAGGCATGTTCTACAGGATTTTAGATCCGCAGACCTCGCTGGCCAGTCCATGCGACGAATGTCTTCCCCAGCCAGAAATTCATCCACCAGAGCAGCGCGGTGATCGTCCATTAAGAGGAAGTCGGGACCTACCACACCTCTGAAGAGTCGAACGTGTGGTCTTAGTACCTCATCCCTGTATCTCCGAGCATTCACAGTGTTCCTCGGACCACCCATGAAGATGTGCATGTCCATACGGCCATTCAACATGATGCCGCCACCACCACCACCACAACACTGGTCCCGTTTCACGATGTTCCCGTGGTTGTATCGGCTACCCGGTTCTCTCCAGATTAATGTGCGACGGGAATCGTTCTGCAAACTGAAGCGGGATTAATCTGTAAAGAGCACATTCCTCCATTCATTCATGGTCCAGTTTCGACGTTGACGGCTCCACAGTAAACGGGCCCGTTTCGGTGCTGGAGTGAGCGGGACGCACACTGCTGGACGTCTGGCAAACAGCCATGCTGTTCTGAGCCTCCGGTACACAGTTTGCCGGGAAACAGCAACCCCTGGGACGGCTGCAAGCTCCACCGACAATTGTCTTGCAGGTGCTCTCCGATTTTATCGGGAGGTTAAGGCCAGATATCGGTCCTGCTGTGGGGTGGTTACTCTTGGTCGACCTGGTACTGGCCTACGACTAACATCTCCTGTGTCTCGAAATCGTCTCCAAAGCCTGGAAATGACACTTTGTGGCACATTCAAGGATTCGGCGACTTCGGTCTGTGTCTGGCCTGCTTCCAAGCGGCCGAGTATCCTACCCTGCAAAACGGGGTTCAAATGGCATTGTTGTACCATTATGTTGTCACGTTCACCATGAGGCTACACTCCGCACATTATAACAGGGTAAACTCGACTGAGAGAATATGGGGCGCAGGCACTAGATGCATTTACCTTGCGGTTACGCTTCTAGTCAAAGCAGGGAATACTCCTTTTCTATACAGAGCAAACACGTAAGGTTGGTAGGTGCATATGTTGTGCGATTTGCGGTCTATTTCCTGTTGCCCTGCTTATTCGTAACTTATGCTTAACTTTTGGACACTAGTGTACTGTTGATAATATGCAAACTTAATTTAAAAAATATGGAAAACAGTAACTAAATAGACTGAGAAGATGCATTGGTATCAACCGGTCCATACATGACTGCTTATGATATTGATATTGTGTGTGAGAAAAATAAAGTTTTGCTCTCCATGTTCTTATTGCCACTACTATTGACTCTTGATAGCTTTATCTGCATACAATTCTTACAATAATGTAAATAAATGTACACTGCAAACGAAGTGGGCTTCTTCTGAGTAAAGAAGCCTCACTGGGGTTAGTGTAAACATTTAACAGATGATAGATAGAACAATATAAGGATTCAGGTAAACAAATGTCTTTGGGGTGCCTATCGGTATACCACTGATTATAATATTGATGGTTAAAATTATGTCAGAAACAGGGTAGGAAGAATGCAGCAGACTTACCACTCTATTAAGTTCACAATATACAACATTTTTGGAGAATGCATGCTATCTTAATCAGTAAGAGAGAAGTCAAACTAGGCTACGGCCATCTATTGTTGCTTATAACAGTCAGATTGAACGGTCATTATCAGTGCCGAGATTTGAACCATTCATCCTTGTCATTCTGAAGCCTCCGTGGCTTAGGCGGCAGCACACCGGCCTCTCACCGCTGGGTCCGTGGTTCAAATCCAGGTCACTCCATGTGAGATCTGTGCTGGACAAAACGGAGGCAGACAGGTTTTTCTCCGGGTACTCCGGTTTTCCCTGTCACAATTTCATTCCAGCAACTCTCTCCACTATCATTTCATTTCATCTGTCATTCATTTAATCATTGCCCCAGAGGAGTGCGTCAGGCTTTGGCAGCCGGCACAGTTCATATCCTCGCCGCTAGATGGGGGCTTCATTCATTCCATTCCTGACCCGGTCGGAGACTGGAAGCAGGCTGTGGATTTTCATCTTGGTCATTCTGCAAGTCTCCAACACAGTCATGGTGCGCAATTTATCATGCACAGCTTTACTGTGGGGTGAAAATTTGGTGTAATTTTTATATGTGAACTGTTGAACAGTGTACTTAATAAAAGATGGTATGTTGGCTTTCACGACCAGTGAATTAAAACTCAGCAATTTTTCTACGTTTAAGCCATGTCCTGTGTGAGGTTTTGCCTAGGAACACCAAGCTGGCTCGTCAGCGGGCTCTTGGTGTCCACAGGTGCGCTTCATAAAAAGGGAGGTAGCGCACAGTTCGCTACTCCTGTGGGGGTCCGGGCACTGGCCGTGAAAGCCAATATACCATCTTTATGGGAGCCTTCATAGGGAGGTTAAGGCGGCATGAGCTTTTAGCTCTCGCAGTGAAGAGGTGAAGGTGTGCTTCATGAAAAGGGTGGTAGCACGCAGTTCGCTACTACTGTGGGGGTCTGGCCATGGACACCAAGAGCCCGCTGATGAGCCAGCTCGGTGTTCCTAGGCGAAACCCCAATCAAGACACAGCATAAACCTACAAAAATGGTGAGTTTCAGTGCACTTAATATCAAACTATATTTCTCAGTTTAGAAGGCACTTCTTTAATTTATAATCTCACTGGAGAGCAAGCTCCTTGACTTGGCTCAATTTTCATGTTAAACATCATGCAACAATGGAACAGTGCGATTGTTCCACAGCTGCAAGTTGGTGAGTCTACAATTTTAGTTTCTAGAATGAAGCCACCTATTGTTTGAGAAATATCAAAGACCAAGATAATGTTTCTATGTCTAAATTCATAAGATATTTTTAGCCTATTTTCAATTTTGAAAAAATAGGCTTATGAGATCACCTTTTGTCCGTGTGTGTGTGTCCCCCAAATAAATTCTAAACGGCTGGAGCGATTTCAATGAAACTCGGTAAGTTCATAGCACTATTCCGGGCGACCCCGACCGTGCCCTTCAAATTTTGTTACGTCCCACCAATCCAACATGGCGGCTGTGCGAAATATTTCACCAGCATTCAATATCTCCGAAATTATTCCCGATATCACCCTGGAATTTTTTATGGTGATAAAGGGAACTACTAGAATTTCACCTATGTGACTTTTGAAAAACTACAAAACCAACATGGCGGCCACGCGAATTTGCGACTTTTAAATAGACGTTTATCGAGATTTAACCAACCAAACGCAATAAAACTTAGTACAGTATATGTTTATACACATTGTAATGCACCGACATCTAACTTGGTTCAATTGTTTACTTAACCACATGATGGCGGATGTGCAAAATATTTCACCGGCATTCTATATCTCTAAAACTATTAGCGGTATCACCCTGCAATTTTGTACGGAGATAAAGGGTACTACAGGAAGTTCATCTATAAGACTTTCAAAAACCGGTTAACTACAAAACGAACATGGCGGCCAAGCGAATTTGAAAATTTTAAATAGACCTTTCATGCGATTTAATGTTCCAAACACAATGAAATCTGGTACAGGAAATGTTTATACACATTGTAATGCACTGGTATGACATTTAGTTCAATTGTTTACATGACCTCAAGATGGCGGCTTTGCGAATTTTAAAATTAAGTTTTTATTTCTTGTGTCGTAATCATGTGATCGAAGTGAAAGTTTGTATAATGAACCTACGCAATAATAATCCTTTAATGGTACATGACTCTATGGCCTATACTTTTAACAATCCAACATGGTGACCATCCGAAATATTTAGACGGCTCTGAATATCTACGAATCTATTATAGCAATCAAACTGATTTTTTTTATGTTCATAGGGGCTATGAACTAAGTTCACCTATAGGGCTTTCAATAACCTGGTGATTACAAATCCAACATGGCGGCGACGCGAAATATAAATATTCACATGTACGTTTCTCGCAATTTAACCAACCGAGTGCAGTGAAACTTGGTACAGTAAATACTTATACGAATGTTAATCCACTGGCATCTAATTTATTTCAATTGTTTCCATAACTACAAGATGGCAGCTGTGCGAAATTTTATAATCTCCTTGTTACTTCTTGTGTCCTAATCATGCAATTGAAGTTTGAATGCTACACGTACACAATAATCTACATGTAACAGTACATAACTCTAGGACCTACATGTATAAAATCCAACATTGGCGACCATCCAAATTATTTAGTCGGTTCTCAATATCTACGAATCTATTACAGCAATCAAACTGAAATGTTGTATGTAGATAGAGGCAATAAACATAAGTAGGATATATGAAAATAGGCTGTATAATTCTTCACGGAACTACTTGTTATTTCTTGTCATTGCCCTCCCATTTATGTTTAATTCTGTTCCCCTCTTGTGCATGTACCATGACTATTAGTGTCATTTCTATGTGGTTGTTTCAGGTTGGGATTGTTGGTTTGATTTCGTACTTCATCTTATTTTAATGTGTTTGTGAGATAGTCTACAAACTATGTCAACCATCGATTATGAGCCATCCATGATGTCTTTGACGTGGCGAGAGTATGAGTTCTTGTTTTACGAGTTCGTAATAGCGTCACATTAGAACTTTCTGTGAGTGATCTGGCTACAATCGATTGCAAATCATAAGGGGTTCACTCGGAGTGACAGAGTATTGGACCTCATTTCCTGAGCCTGCGAAGGTGTCGTATTTACCTTATGTAGCATTTCAGCTTCCATGTGTTAAGCACACATTGCAAAGAGGACCATTGCATTTAGTAGCATTTTCCTCTCACCTAACTCCGCCACTGGGAGACGCCTTGGAGATCCCAGTGCCAGTCCCAAGCCTGGTTAAGGAGGAGGGAACCATAAATGGCGGTATAACTTCACACAGGGGATAGGAGGAAATGACTAACCCATGTACCGAACATCTGGTAGGCCGTCAGTGTCTGGGCGAAAAGGTGGCAGCCCCACCAAGGCAATCGGAAGCGGAGGGCCAATCATCTGCCCTTCCTAAATAAAGCTGATTACTGAAACCAAGACGAAATTACAAAACCGGACGGATAAATCAATGACAACTTTTGGCATGAAAAGGAAAACGAAAATTTGTTTTTGGAATGCAGATAGTAGAAAAACCTGGAGCGAAGTAAAGAGGCTGGCCAGAGGAAATTTGTCACGGCCCTATGTTCCAGAGGAAACAACAGGAATTAAGTCAAGTCAAGTTCCTCTCACCTGTACATAATGCACTTGTCCTGCATTGTATTTTTTATGTGTGTGGAGTCTGACATGAATAGTCCTTAGGTACCCCATATTTGTATGGTCTGGCAAGGATGCCGATATCCATTGTCACCATACTCTATCTGGGTTTTAGGTCCTTATTTGTGTAAGTGCTTGGTGTGATGTTCTACATTTCAAAGCTGTTATTTGGTTTGAATATTTTTATATTGTGCCTGTTTCATTTTGTAGAAACAGTGTATTTATTTAATCTGAACCCTATTTAGTTCTGCTCTGCTATGTTTGTGACAAAAGTTATTGCAAAATTTCACTTACATTGTTATTTCCTGGCTCAAGGGACTCTCTGAAAACCAAAGAATAAAGGGACATTCCTGACCAGGCCACCAGAGGCGCAGTCAGGCGCGCAACAGATGTCGCTCATATACGGAACGGAACATACCGCCCACCTAATTGGTACAATTATACAAATTAAATCAAACGATCAATACATTGAATTAAATACATTGACTCAATTCCTCTGCAAACAAGAGTTCAAACGTCAATAGTTTTCTCATCATCTGAAAATGGAAGGAGATGGAAGGAGACAGAGCTTCCTCACTGGCCTCTGTATTGTACCCTTGCTAGTTCGCAAACTAACGACCCGAACCAATCCATCGGTACCGGGATGAACCTTGTCTACGACTGCTGTCTTCATACAAGTGGAGGGAGGTTGTCGTCCTTTATTAACACCACAGCCCCAGGCTGAATGTTGGACTGAACTGAAACCCACTTTGGTCTTTGCTGCAACTGTCGCAGGTATTCTGCAGACCACCCCCTCCATAGTTGCTGCTGGAATCGTTGAACCATTTGCCATCTGGACAACCGGGTAATCTTAAGGTTAGTTAGGTCTGGCTCCGGAATAGCAGTAAGGCCTTCCCCAACAAGAAAATGTGCTGGAGTCGAAACAGGAGGATCGTTGGAGTCATTGGAGATAGCTTGGATAGGTCTGGGGTTTTGACATGCTTCAACTTGACTAAGGAGTGTACTAAATGCCCCGAAGGTCAGACAGGCTGTTCCTACCGCACGCTTCAAATGATATTTCATTGCCTTGATTCCAGCCTCCCACAAACCACTGAAATGAGGAGCACTGGGTGGTATACGATGCCATGTGAAACCAGTTGTGCTGGCACACTGCTGAACAGTGTCATTGTGATGCTGTGATTGAAAGAGTTTATGTAACTGTTTCAGCTCGTTCCTTGCACCCACCAAATTCGTACCATTGTCAGAGTACAAATTTGCGCAAATTCCTCTTCTCGCAATGAATCTGCGTAGAGCTGTGATGAAGGCATCTGTCGAAAGACTGCTGACCAACTCTAGCCTTGGTGGCTAAACATATAAACAAAGCCACGTAGCACTTAGTTCTGACCTTGGATCTTGTTGATCCTAGCCGAATGAGAAATGGACCACCATAATCCACTCCCGAAAACAAAAATGGGCGAGATGGTTCCACACGTGGTGCAGGTAATTATCCCATCAATTGCTGTGATGTTTGTGCCCTTAACTTGAAGCATCTGACACACTTGTGAATGACTTGCCAGTCAGTACTTCTTCCCTTATGAATCCAAAACTGCTATCTGATTGACAACAATGTTAATTGAACACCTGCATTATGCAGTCGTACGAGTTCATTCTCAATGATGAGTTGAATCAATTTATGTTTAACTGGCAGAATCAGAGGGTGTCTTTGATCAAAAGGTAATGAAGCAGCCTGAAATCGACCGTCCATCCTGAGGTATTGTGATTCATCCACAAACGGATGGAGATTCTTGATTTTGCTCTTATGTTGTAGAGAGTGGTGGACTTGCAAGTCATGCAATTCTCGAGTAAATTCTTGTTGCTGAACAAGTCTAATGCAATCACATAATGAGTGCCGCAATTCTTTGTGAGAGAAGATGCCAGTTTCTCTGCAGTGCTTGGAACGTTTGAGGTTAGCTGCAAATCGAAAACAGAAGGCGATTACGCATTGAATCTTCTGAAGTGAAGAAAATCTTTCCAAAATAGTGTCAATTGTAGTTGGTGTGGTCTCTAACAAGCTGACTGCAATTTGACGCTGTTCTGACAATGCAGTGTCTGTATCCTGGAATGATTCTTGCGGAGGCCATGCTTCTGTAGACTCTGATAGCCACGCTGGACCTTGCCACCAAAAAGTTAATTGTTATAGTATTTGTGGGTTTGTTCCCCTTGACAGGATATCTGCTGGATTATCCTTCCCTGAAACATGTCCCCAGTCTAGAATACTCGATGCATCATGTATTTCTGCAACGCGGTTGGCCACAAATGTCTTCCAACGGTTCGAAGGTGAGTTAATCCTAGCCAATATGGCCCTGAAATCTGTCCACAGATGTGTGCTGTGTATGCTAAGTTGAATGATAGACTTGATTTTCTTCATTAGATGTGTCAGGAGCATTGCTGCACATAACTCTAGGCGAGGAATGGACACTTGCTTCAATGATTCTACCTTCGATCTGGAGGAGATTAATTCCACCCAAACATCATCCGCCATGCTGACTCATCGTAGATATACACAAGCACCATATGTTGATCGTGAAGCACCCGAAAATCCATGCAATTGTATGTTCACTAGAGTACCTGTTCCTATTAGTGGCCGAGGTACTGAAATGTTACTTAAATCTGACAAATAATTATACGTTCGACGCCATTCATCATGGAGACCAGTAGGTAGAATTTCATCCCAACCAATTTTAACTTGCCACAACCTCTGAAGGAAGAATTTGCAGGACACCACGACTTGAGCCAATGGATCAAAAATGGAGGCTGTCACTGCTAGTATTTTCCGTTTTGTCACTGGCGGCTGCTCATCGATGTTGAAGGAAAACTTGAATTGATCAGTAGATGATTGCCACAGAAGCCCTAATGTTCTAATGACATGAATATTGTCCATGGGAATAGATGAATTGGTTCTCGCATGTCTTCAGGGACTGCTAATACCACCTCATGACAGTTTGAGGTCAATTTCCGCAAATGGAATCCACCTCTCTTCATCAACAGAAGTTATTCTGATTGTAATTCTAGTGCTTCTTGTATTGCCTGCCCTCCACTCATCAGGTCATCCACATACATGTCTTGTTGAACAACCTTAGTGGCCTTTGGCAGTTGAGCTTCTTCCTCCACTGCTAATTGCTTGATACACCTGGTTGCCAAGAAGGGTGCTGAGGTTGTACCATAAGTCACGGTAGTCAGTCGATACGAGCGAAGTACATATTGAGGAGACTGTCGCCACAGAATTCTCTGAAAATCGATGATGATGATGATGATAATTGTTGTTTTAAGGGGCCTAACATCGAGGTTATCGGCCCCTGATGAAATGAGATGGTGTGAAATGAAAGGATGAAGTTAAAAAACAGCTCACTGCTATGGATGAAACGAAAATGGTTTAGATAAAGTAGACAGTGAGCCCCAACAACTATGCCTTATGTAGCAGGGAAAATACTTACAAAAAGGAACTCAGATTGAAACTACTCACCAAATGGAGAGCAGTAATACGTACATAAGGGAATTTCGAACGAAAATACTCACAAAAGGAATAGATTGAAAAATACGCACAAAATGTAGGTTAAGTCCAAAATACGTACAAAATGCAACGTACAGTCGAAATACCCACAAAATGCAAGTGAAATCAAAATACTTACAAAAAGCAAATGAGATTGAAAATACGCACAAAATGTAATGGAGATTCAAAATACCCACAACATTGCAATTGAGACTTAACTACTTGAACAAAGCGGGGTAGGTTGAAAATACAAAATGCAATTGAAATTGCTTACAAAATGTATGGTAGATTCAAACTTCTCATTAGGATGGACAATACTTACAAAATGCAATTTAGATTGAAAATAATTACAAAATGTAATTTAGATTCAAAATACCCACAAAATAGCAATTGAGACTTAACTACTTGAACAAAGCGGGGTAGGTTGAAAATACAAAATGCAATTGAAATTCAAAAAACTCACAAAAGCCCTGGCCAGGATATTGAAAGACTTACTAAAAAGCAATTTAGATTGTCAATCCTTACAAAATGCAATTGAGATTGAAAAACACTCACAAAATGCAATCTAGATCGAAAATACGTACAAAATGCAACGTAGATTAAAAATACCTACAAAAAAATCGCTAGAAGGGGATTGAGATACAAGGGGAACCAAGTAACAAAAACTGTGCGGGAATCTGAAAGAGAAAAGGAAATATAAGGAAAAGAGGAGAGTATTGGAGAGGAGAGGGGAGGGGAGAGAGGAGAGGGTCCGCCCCAAAGGGGAAAACGGACCCAGCACAGGAATCCCTCGGGGTCGCCAACTCCCGAACTCACCAGCCGTGAGCCCCTGAGGGTGTAGCATTATCTAGGGTGCACCAGAAGTGGTGGGGCTACATACACCCTGCCTCCTTAAGGGCCTTGAGCACAAGGCAGGAGGTAAAAGGAAAAGAAAAAGAAGGCTGACCCCTCACAGAAGGAGGGTGTCAGGAAAGATGAGACAAGGGCCAATTAAGGCGGGAAAGGAAGAGACTCCCTAGGCCTCGGATACCCTAATACCGTTGGGGTCGGAAGAGAACAAGAGTTGACCAAGTGAGGTCGACAGGAAAGAAGACGGAGAGGAGCCCGGCACAAGTAAGTGGAAGCAATGCCGGACTCAGCTGGGGCCCCGTGGTCGCCAGCCTACGCCCACTAGAAGTGAGCCCCTAGGGGGTCTCTGAAAATCAGTGTCCCTTGAATCCACTTGTATCTGGCGGTACATCTTTGCAATATCTGCAGTAAAAGGAATTGGATGTGTGCGGAACCTTGTGATAATTGAATATAGATCTGGTTGTATGGTCGGTCCCACCATTAACATGTCATTCAGTGATATGTTAGTGCTGGACTTAGCTGAAGCATCGAAGACTATGCGTGTTTTAGTTGTTGAACTTGATTCCTTTAGCACTGCATGAAGTGGCATGTAGAATAAATGTTCGTTGTCATGGATAATTGTTGGGTGAGGTACTACTTCCATGTGTCCAAGCTCTTCATATTCCTTCATGAATTTCTTGTAGTCTTCTCGAAGCGTGGGATTCACTGTAGTTTTCTTCCAATTTGCTCAAACCTATGTTTGGCACCTTGGTAGGAATCACCTAGCTTCATTGTTGAACTGCGGAATGGAAGTCGCACAGTGAAACGGCCGGAGTCATCCTGTCTTGTGCACTGTCGAAAATGTGCTTCACACTCCTTTTCTTCAAGAGAGAATGACTCACAGTTCAGTTCTTCCAATTGCCAGAATTTCTGTAATTGAAGTTTTAGATTGTCCTGACTGGACACGAACATAGTCACGCTTGATGGTCCATTGCTGATCTCGTTAATGTTTCCAGATAATATCCACCCCAGAGAGGTTTCTTGGATCACTGATAGGCCTGGTGCTTTGATTCTTCTTTCTAGCAACATATCGAAGAATAACCCTGCTCCAATCAATATATCTATGGAGCCTGGCACATTGAAAGTAGGATCTGCTAGTTCCAGATGACCTGGAATATCCCACTTCTCAGTGTTAAGATGTCTCGTAGGCAGACCCTTTGATCCTTGGTAGAATGAAACATGTGAATTGTGAAGTGAAATTACTGACTCTGGATTGTAGATGAACTGACACGCTATGGGAAGCCTTGGAGATTGAAATGTTAATTCCACTGATTGGAATAACATTGTTCAGGCGTTTCAATGTTAGCCGTTGAATACATGATTCAGATATGAAATTTGATTGTGACCTGGAGTCTAGAAGTGCCTTGCACTGCTACAAATTACCATTGTGGTCACGTACATAAACAATGGCTGTGGATAATAGTACCTGCCCTTGAATACCCTGCTTGTAAGCACAGAAACTATTGGTGAGCGGTATCTGATTGCTGTTTCTCGAAGTTGCATTGACATCACATTCTAAGCTACCTTCACCACAATTGTTGCTGCCGCGATTAGGTGTTGGGTTGATTTTGTCCTTGTGAAGAAGTGTATTGTGTTTCTGCTCACATTGGCGACAATGACTAAGCCTACATTGTTGGTAGTTGTGACCTGCGGCCATGCAGTTGAAACCAAGTTTATATTTACGAACTAATTCTTGCCTCTTGGTAACATTGTCACTCTTAAATAGCTTGCAATTGAACAATGCATGCTCTTGCCCACACCTAGGACATGATCAAGCCGTGGTAACAAAGGAGTTATACATTTTCTCTGATTTCCCTTTGCCTGAAGCAGGTTTTGGAGAATGGGAAGGCTTGTTGGCCTGACTTAATATTGCCTCTAAAGCATGACATCGTTTATCTAAAAATGCAAACAGTTCTTCAGAGGTCGGCAGCTGCTTAGCCGGGTGTGAAGTTTCCACTCTCGCCTAGATGTTGAATCTAACGATTAATTGCACAACAATGGCTTCTTTGAATGCATTTTCAACTATATCCTGAGCTTCTAATGAGTTCAAATGTTCAAACGGGTTTACCAACGATCCCAACTCGCGGGCTAATTCTTTGTGAATTGCATCAGCTTCTAGTAAACCCTTGATGTGTTTGCTTACTATTAACCTCTTACTGTAGTATCGTGCAATTAATGCTGTCCATGCTGCTTGATAATTTTCAGAAGATGTTGGAAATTTTTGTACAATTTGGAGTGCCTCTCCCTTAAGTGATGAATTTAGATAGTAATATTTTTGAATGTTGATTAGATCTTCATTGTTGTGGATCATAGCCACAAATGTATTGTGATATTGTAATTTTAATCTACCTGCTTGTGAACCTGCAGAATACAATGATATACCATCATCAAATGGTTCTACCCATACTTTAATTCTGGCAACAATATCCCAGTACCAGTGGCGGCTGGTGATTTTTCACTTGGTGGTGCCAGCATATTCAAAATTTGCAATAAAATCATTCAAAGTTGCAGGTACGGATAGTGCATATTTTATGCAATAAGTTATATGTTTAACATTATTTAACTGTGCTATTGTAGAAGACGTTTTGGAACTCGTGTAGTATACGTTGCCCGGCGCCATTAAAATCCGAAAAAATTTCTATAGATATGGCCAATGTTACTAATATACAGCAGTTGAATATTTCATCGCTAGAGAGTGTTACGGTATTTTTTCAGAGTGCCAACATTATTGTTTCCAGACCAATATTTTCATCCAGCCCAATGGTTTTCGTCTAGGCCAATAAAGGTTAGGTAGCCCGGCCCTGCGGGCCGCGTTAGGCTAATGGATAACACCCCTGGTTTTTGTCACGCACAGTGGGGTAGTCACGCATCAATAATCTTTAACCAGGCCAATGATTTTGCCTAGTAGTACAATCAGTAAGTTGGCAGCATTACGTAATCAAACATGGCGACGTGCTTTTTGATAAGTTTATTACTTGAAAGTTAAGGTTGACAATTTCCTTTTTTGGAAGTGTTTACGCGGTGTTTGTTAATGGCAAATGGCTTTAATAACGTGGCAGAGTAAATACAAACCATTTTCAGAGCGCTACTAAGTAAAATAACGCACTTTCGAAACGGGCAACGTATACTACAGGAGAGCCGACGTTTTTAATTGAAGTGTCAGCTGAAGTGAATTGAGAAATTGCATAACTACTACAAATATTTTAGTCTCGGGATTTTTCGCCAAAACAAAAGTTCTTCCTTTCTCTACTAGAAAGCGCTAAAGTGTCAAGGAGGTTAGATATCTAAGCTCCAAGGAACAACAAAAATTCGACAAGCAAGCTGCCCTTTGGGTGTCAAACAACAACGCTTTCACCTGGCACCGAGGCCATACGATATTATATCATACACATATTTTGATCCATATGCATTTTAAATAAAAACCACTTTTAAGAATTATAATTGAACAAACCTCTCAGAAAAATAATTTGAAGAAAACAACATATGCTAGGCCTACTCATCAAAAATATTTGTTCCAAAACCTCGATCGACACCTTCATTTGAATTAATAAGAGCGGTCCTATCGCTAAATGGAGATTGTAACAACTCACTTATTTTATTCATTGTTACACTTCCGAAAGGTGACACAGAGCTCATTGAGATTCCTACGGCTTCGTACGTTGCGCTCGAGCTATGCGATCTTCAAACATGAAACAAATCAAATTTTATTAAGGAACCTAGCTTGCATGTATCGATTCCAAAAGCACACTTATTAGATTAAAACGGTGTTTATATGGTCAATGCCGCATTATGCTATGCAAGTTTATGTAACATGTCTATATAGGAAAAAAATAAGCATGGCTATTGCTAACACACACGTGACCACAGCCTCTTTGTCGCAATTTCAGTTGCTGTCTCAAAATAAATAGGTGAGATGAAATGAACACGATGACCTACCTCTAAGACAACCTTACTTATCGTACATACGGATTGATTGGAAAGGATATCCCCTGCATCTAATATAAATGAACACAAAAGCTATTTAACGACGGACACTATTCATACACATTTGCAGTCAAACTTGAGAATTTGTGTTTACGCTTGGGACGTGAAACTGTGCCGCCAAATTAAATTAACGAAACACAGTAAAACTCGTTGAAAAATTCCGAATTTTTACATTACAAAGAGAGAACAAATAATCCCCGTCATCAATATGAGCCAATTGGCAACTCAAACTAACACTTGGGGCGCTGCGGTCGGTCTGGATAAGTAGGGTTTAAAATACTCAATTACACGCGTTTGATATGGAACACTTTTTATTTTTCGGTTATAATCAGTAAATGTGGTCTCTAAAGTAATGACAGTGTTATTTTTAATTGTATATATGTATAACTGTGCGATACACGTGATCTAATTTGTGTGTTCCACTGGCTTTTTTGGTGTCATTTGCATATTATCAAGCATCAGTTTTTATGGTTGATGTAGATCAGCTGATTCAAATTTACACAGGGCTACACTTCGGACATTATTTCGGTACTATTATGCGCAATATAATGTAAATGTCGATCCTGAGTCAACGCCGAGGACATTCAAATAGAGAAATACGGTACATAAACAAATAAATAACACACCGAAGCTGTGCTACTTTTATAATTCCGAGACTAGCATCCACGCAAACCAGATTCCACTGTTCCAAGCTCCGACTTATATCGTGAATTGATGTCAAACTGATGATCCGCCAGCCTTTCCGCCAAGCCTACACCTCGTAATCGCTAAGTTCTTCGATATTCGAGCTATTCCACTATCAGTCATATAGGCCTAATTTACCTCCCCGTGGGCACTGTAGAATGAGTGATTCCGCTACCATTCAAATATTCAACACCAAACCCACCTTTTAACCATCCAAATCAAGCAATTCCTGTCGCCCCACGAGTTTTAATACAAGTTAAACTCATCCCTTCTCCCTACCAAGCAGCCAATAATTAATTATTTAATTAATTATTCAAGTAACTTCAATCTTACCAGCGCGCCCATCGTAACAGCTGTTTTTAAACTGAATAACCTTCGCTGGCTTTACGTCGCAGGTCTTCTGTCTGTCTACCTCGACAAGTGTTAGAACCTTCCCGGGGTGGAAAGGTATTATTATTAGGTATCATCACATTTCGGCTATTGCTATTTGCATCTTTTGGAAAGTGATGAAAAGGTATATCCGCAGCCCTCTTTTACATCGACTTACAGCCGTAAACTGAGCAATACACTTTGCTTTTACTCATTTTTCACTCTATCAACGAGTAAAACTTATTACTTATGTATAAAGACACGAACAATTTACCACGATCTGTTTACCAATACAAGAAACCATATACAAACAGTCACCACGTGACAAATGTACCCTACTTGGTAAGTTTCTCATTTTTACCGCTAGATGTCATATCAGATAGCTGGAGTTGCTAATAAAAGTTGCTAAATGTCAAACAATAAAGAACTAAAACTATTTTGTGGTTTGAATTTATTTAATAGTCAAGACACAGTGATATATCGTCAAGCTGGTACCACTGGAGGTGTTCTGCCATATGCTGTACTCTAGTGGTTGAAAGATAAAGCAGTTTCTGCAGTTCTAACGTGTATGTAATGTGTGCTTGTACCTGTGACGTGCTGCTATCTCGTGGATAGAATTGAAGCTCCGCGTCACGAGGCCGTTGGCTCTACCTCAGGGTAATATGCGTCTCAACACAACACAAACAAACTCAAGCCAAACTAGTCCTTATTGCAGTACAGTGTCTGATGCGGTCTGATGTTCGTAGGTAGTGCCGGTTGGCTCTGGCTCAGTAATTCAATAAAGCGCCACCAGAACGCATGTCAGTTTGCGCGCTCGTTCAAATAGTGCAGAATATGTATACAATTTCCTCAAAATGTAAATGTAATATAAACTGTTCTTGAGAGGAAAAAGTCACATATTCTCTCTTCATTACACTGGTGGTGCCATGGCACACGGGCACCACCTCAGGAGCCGCCCCTGCCCAGTACGTGGATTCGAAACTATATCTGTAGTCTACATGCTCCTCAGTTTCGTCATCGTACATGTGATATTTGAAGTCTTTGGTCTTTGAGTTTTGATGTCTTTGGTCTTCGACATTCAGATGTTTTCTTTGTGTACCTTGTTCTGTGTGAATTAAAGATGTCCTCCTTTCAAATAGCTCTTTTTTAATTTAACTTGTGATAAAGTTGGAGACCAGCAAGAACATTTGGCGTCCAACCGTGGGAAAATTTGTTTAATGTTCCTTGAGTGTGTTACTTCAGTTTATCAGTTATGGAGAAGATTAAAAGGTCTAGAGCAGTTTTAAGACGCGTGTTCACTACGCAGCACGTAACATTGGGGAGGCTTTTCGATGCCGAACACGTGGACAGCCAGCAAGTTTGTAGTCAATTCGGGGCCTTTGAAGACAGTATGCTTACCATAAACCAAAAGGACGAAGAAATATTCGAAAGTCTGCTAGAGAACGACGCGACGGAAGGCGAGTTAGAGGCCCATTTGAATGAGGTGAGCCAGTACAAATTAAAGTTTGAAACTATAAAGGTCAAGGTCAGTGACCTCGAAAATCGGTTACTAAAAGTGGATACCAGTAACGCAAGTGAAATATCGCATACTAATGTTAGGAAATTCAAACTCCCGGTCATCGAGTTTCGGAAGTATGGTGGCGATGTGCGGGAATGGATTCCTTTCTGGAGCCAGTTTAGGAAAGTGCATGAAGACTCAAATATACCACCAGAGGACAAGTTTTTGTATCTCATGCAGGGAATGATTCCCGGTTTACGTGCTAATGACATTGTAAGTAGCTATCCACCTTCTGCAGAGAACTATCATTTAGCTATAGAAGCTTTGAAGAATAGGTTTGGCCGAGAGGATATCCTGATAGAAGTGTACATTAGAGAGTTACTTGGCCTAGTATTACAGAATTATAAGAGCAATAGGCTACCTCTTGGAAAATTATATGACAAATTGGAGAGCCATATGAGGTCTTTGGAAGCATTAGGAGTAACTAGTGGAAAATGTGCATCTATTTTGTGCCCACTGATAGAATCTTGTATGCCCGAGGACTTTTTAAGGGCATGGCAGAGAAGTCAAGCATGTAGTGAGGTGACTCAGGCAGAATGTAGGCTATCAAATTTGAAGACATTTATGAAACTTGAAGTGCAAAATGATGAACGTATTTCTCTTGCTTTATCAGGATTTGAGGTTAAGCCTACACATGTCAGGGCGCACGACAAGAAGGAGCCTAGGAATTCTGTGATAGAAAAACCTCCATACACCGCTGTAGGACTCCTCACAAAGCCAGAGAGTAAGACTACACATTTTACTTGTATATTTTGCGAGTCAAATAGTCATGTTAGCGTGGATTGCTACAAGGCCAGGGATATGTCAATAGATGAAAAAATGAGCATAATAAAAGATAGGAAGTGCTGTTTTGTGTGTCTGAAACCGAATCACATTTCAACCAAATGCAAATCAAAACCTAAACGTGCAGTGTGTGACAGGAAACATGTTATTCTGTTATGCCCTGATTTGCCACGGAATGTAAATGCCAAGTCTGCTTCAGCATCTGATAAGTCAAGTCCTGCCCAGACGGATCAAGTACTTGCTAGTTTATCATGTGATTTAGGCGTTGTGCTACCAACACTCAAGGTCATCCTTCGTGGAGAAATCCACCAGCGAGAAGTGAGAGCTATTGTGGACACGGGATCGCAGAGATCTTAGGTTTTGAAAAGCACTGCCAAAGAGATGAAATACAAACCTGTTGGTGAGGAGCAAATCGTTCATTCACTCTTTGGAGGTCAGAGAAGTGATAACTGTTTCCACACCAGGTACAGAATATATTTAAGTAGTCTTGATGGTCAATACAAGTGGAATCTTGAAGCTTTAGATCAGGTCAACATCTGTGACAATTTGCCTTGCCTCAATGGTGAAACCTTGGAGAAATTGAAAGACACAGGTATCACATTATCTGATAGGGCTACTAGTAGGCATCCAGGTCCCATTGAGCTGTTGCTAGGGGCTGATGTAGCAGGCAAGCTGTTCACAGGAAAAGTCAAAGATCTTACCCCTGGACTCGTTGCTGTACACACCCGTCTTGGATGGACGGTATTGGGTAAGGTATCTGAAAGACCTGAAAGAACTGATTCCGCTCTCATGGTGATATCTATGCTAGTCAACGATGTATCTATTGCAGACATGTGGAAGTTAGATCTCATCGGAATTACAGATCCAGCAGAGAAAAGGACTAAACTAGAGCTACAAGCTGAAGCTGAGCGACACTTTTTGGAGACTGTTGCGATGGATGATACAGGTAGATACCAAGTCCACTTGCCATGGTTGGATGGGCACCCCGCTCTCCCAAGTAACCTGAATTTAGCACTTAGTAGACTTGACAACACTGTGAAAAAACTAAAAGGTGACCAGTGTTATGATGAGTAGCAGCAAGTTTTCGAGGAATGGCTAGATGAGGGAGTGATTGAGAAGGTTCCAATGTCTGATCTTGAACAGGGAGGTCATTATCTTCCTCACAGGCATGTCCTGAAGGAGAACAGCACAACCAGGGTAAGGCCTGTATTTGACGCTTCTGCTCATGAAAAACACGCTCCTTCGCTAAATGATTGTTTAGAAAAGGGACCAAATTTGATTGAGCAAATTCCTTCGCTGTTGTTAAATTTTCGCATGAAAAAACTTGGTGTGGTTGCTGACATTAAAAGGGCATTCTTGCAAATAAGTCTGAATCCTTCTGATCGTGATTTTCTTAGATTTTTGTGGCGAGACAAAGAGGGCAATCTTGTAATATTTAGACACAAAAGGGTTGTGTTTGGAGTAGCGCCAAATCCCTTTTCACTTGGGGCGGTAATACGCAATCACTTGTTAACGGCACTTACAAGGTGTGAAGAGGGAGGATCACAATACTCCCAAACTACAATTCAGACATTACTTGATGGCTTTTATGTGGACAATCTTCTTAGCTCAGTGGATGATGAGATGGAACTAAAAGGACTTGTCAATGAAGCTACGGCCCTAATAAGTGAGTGTAAATTTGATCTTAGGGGATGGGAATTTTCTGATCCTTTCTGTGCTCCAGAAACAAAACTTTCTAATGTCCTTGGCCGCATATGGGACAGAAGAAATGAATCCTTGAGTATTAGCCCTGGTAGCTTAAATGTTTGTGTTACTAAGGTGACTAAGCGGATTATCCTGTCGTTCGCACACAAGGTCTTTGATCCAATTGGCTTTACCTGTCCAGCTACATTGTTTCCAAAAATTTTACTGAGGACAGTGTGGGAACTTAAACTGAGCTGGGATGAGGAGGTACCTAGCCAAATCCAAACAAAGTTCTTACGATGGCTGGAAGAATTGCCTAGTAATATGCAAATCAAGATTCCGAGGTGGTTACCAGGATCAAGCAATGTTCACAAATGGTCTTGGCACACATTCTGTGATGCAAGTGAGGTAGCATATGCTGCTGTTGTGTTTCTTCGAGTAGAGACGGAATTTGGTGTGAACGTCCAGTTGATCCAGGCCAAAGTTCGATTGGCACCTACAAAAAGGATGACTATACCACGATTGGAGTTACCAGCGGCTACTATTGGTGTTAGAATTCACCACTCTGTGAGGGAAAGCTTTCCGGAGGATTGTCGATCTGTTTTCTGGAGTGACTCGTCGACAACCTTAGCCTGGATACGAAGAGAAGACCAGTGGGCTCCTTTTGTTTGGAATCGCACCATGGAAATAAGAAAACTGACAAAAGTCGAAGAATGGCGTTTTGTACCTGGCACCTTAAACCCAGCAGACTTACCTTCAAGAGGGTGTTCAGGGAACAAGCTCTTACAGTCTTCTTGGTGGGAGGGTCCAAAATGGCTTCGCGGATCACCTGACCGTTGGTTGTTGTCCCTGGATGTAAATTATGATGAAGAAATTATTTCTAAGGAAAGAAGAAAAACTGTGGTTTCCATGTCTAATGTCTCTGAGAATCTTAGTTCAGACTGGTATTTTAAGTACTTTTCACAATTCGAAAAATTGTTTAAAATGAACGCATGGATGTATAGGTTCATTCACAATTGCAAAGCTTCTCAGTCGTAACATTTTGTCAGGAAACAAGGTTCCCTATCTGTGGATGAAATAATGCAAGCTGAAGTGAGAATTTGGAAATATGTTCAACGTGAGTGTTTCTCAAGTGTTGCGGATAAGTGCATCTCGGCTTTACAACCTTTTGAGTATCTAAGTGGGCTTTTACGCTTGAAGACTAAAGTATCCTATCGCCCTGATTCATTGGACTTCCGTTTTCCTGTGATCTTACCCAAAAGTCATCCTGTTGTACAACGTCTGATTCGACATATTCATGAGAAACAATGTCATGTGGGAGTCCAAGGCCTTCTTGCAATTCTCAGAGAGAAATATTGGGTAATGGGAGGGAGAAAGACGATTCGTTCCGTTGTGTCTAAGTGCAGCGTTTGTAGGAGGCAAAACTCCAAAAGGCTGGATGCACCGGCACCCCCTTTACCTGTTGACAGAGTACGAGAAGCAGCAGCTTTTGAAATTACAGGTGTAGATATGGCAGGGCCTATTTATCTCAAGAACAATCAAAAAGCTTGGGTATGTCTCTTTACTTGTGGTGTAGTAAGGGCAGTGCATTTGGAACTCGTTTTGTCCTTATCAACTGACAGTTCTCTGCAAGCTTTAAGACGATTTGTTGCCCGGAGAGGTCGACCTGTTAGAATTTTTAGTGACAATGGGACTAATTTCACAGGTGCCAAAAATGTGTTTTGGAAAATTGATTGGGACAAAGTGTTGGAGTATTGTTCAGTGGAAAGAATAGACTGGAAATTTAATCCTCCTACAGCTGCCTGGTTGGTGGGAGAGAATAATTGGCTTAACTAAACAGTTGCTGAGGAAGGTGCTCCGTCGATCATCTCTGTCTTATCCAGAGATGGAAACTGTGTTGTGTGATTGTGAGTGTGTCCTGAACTCTCGTCCACTCACCTACCAATTGGATTCAGATGGCCTACAGCCCACACCCATTACTTCAGCAATGTTCATTCAAGACATCAGGCAAGCAGGAATGCCCGAGGGTGATGTGATTGAGTCGACTAATCTGGAACAAAGACTGAAGTATCGTGCCAAAATTAAGGAAGATTTGCGGAGACGTTTCCGTAATGAATACCTTGGTCAGCTCGTACAGAGAAGCAAAGGTAAAGAGTTTCCTAATGTTAATATTGGTGACGTGGTTCTTGTTGGGAATGACAGTGATAAACGGTTAGACTGGCCTCTGGCTACTGTGAGTGACTTGTTACCAGATCAAGAGGGCACAGTTCGACTTGTCAAATTGAAAACTGCCTCTGGAGAGCTACTTCTACCCATTCAGAGGATCTACCCCATACTTGAGGCTAAAAGTGAAAGTGTAATGCCTATTGAGGAACTGCTACAAGTGAAAGTGAAGACACCACCAACTTCCAAAAAGGATGGTGTCAATATAACTGTGACACGAAGTGGAAGAACAGTTGTGTTACCTAAAAGATACTTGGACTGAGATCTTGAAGTTTGTGTTTGCTTTACTGCAGTGTGTACAGTTGTTATTTGATTCTTGTTTAAAATGTCTTAATTTCCATGTGTTTCTAGTTGCTTGGGTAAGTTAATTGTTTCTGTTTTTGTGCATATTGTAAGCTAACTTCATACCATTTCAGTTAGCTTAGGTGGGAGGATGTGATGTTTGAAGTGTTTGAGTTTTGATGTCTTTGGTCTTCGACATTCAGATGTTTTCTTTGTGTACCTTGTTCTGGGTGAATTAAAGATGTCCTCCTTTCAAATAGCTCTTTTTTAATTTAACTTGTGATAAAGTTGGAGACCAGCAAGAACAGTACACTTCCAAGTCTGACTGAATGACTTTGAAGTCGTTGAAAACTTCCTCCATGGTTTATAGCATATCTTTTATTAGCTCTATACTCTGAGAGTTATCAAACTGCTTGACATATGACTGAATGCAAGTCAGCCTACCCTTCAAAAAGCCTCGCTTCTTTATCAATACATTTAAATCTGTAGCTTCCATAGTTGGACTGTATATGAGTAAAGGAATAGAAAGGATTGCCAGACCTAACACATACCTTGACTTGGATTTTATTTCACTGCTTAATGCACTATGATACTGTAGTACCACTAGTCGCGGTCAATATTCATGTGCGGAGGACCAATGTTTTATTTTGTAGAAACAGTGTATTTATTTAATCAGAACCATATTTGGTTCTGCTCTGCTACGTTTGTGACAAAAGTTATTGCAAAACTTCACATACATTGTTATTTCCTGGCTCAAGGAACTCTCTGAAAACCAAAGAATAAAGGGACGTTCCCGACCAAGCCACCAGAGGCGCAGTCAGGCCCGCAACAGATGTCGCTCATATACGGAACGGAACAGTGCCACATGCCATCTTTTTGATTGGTTTACTATTGAGGAGCCATTTTTTTTTGTTCATCTCTTGTATTGAGATGACCAATTGTTTAGTAGGCTGTGGAGTTGGAATCCATGCTGGCCCGAGAAAGCGTGTGTGATCTCAAATGCACCTTGCAGTTTCTACCCCAGATGTATTTTAGTTCTGTGGTTGATTTATTTATACTATGTGAGTAATGTGACCTTTACTTTATCTTTGGTATCATGTATTACCATAATCAAGCTTCCAGTTAACTTCTATTGAACCTGGGTGGTTGATGCTGTTTCTTTTTCCCCAAAGCGGAGTCATCAACTTCCACATACAGGTAAGTAGCATCACTGTTATTACCTTCCCAGTGCAGTTGGGTGCATTCCTCCTATTCTTCGATATGTTGCTAGAAAGAAGAATCAAAGCACCAGGCCTATCAGTGATCCAAGAAACCTCTCTGGGGTGGATAGTATCTGCTCCAATCAATATACCTATGGAGCCTGGCACATTGAAAGTAGGATCTGCTAGTTCCAGATGACCTGGAATATCCCACTTTTCAGTGTTAAGATGCCTCGTAGGCAGAGGCAAGGTCAACCATGATTTTCAGCTTGTTACTCAAGGCCTGCTTAACCCATGAACGCCAAGCGTTACCATATGGTAATGCAGTACCGATCATTGCATTTATTGCTCTACAGGACCTTTGCTGGTTAAAGATATGCGAACTTCGTGCTTATATGATCAAGGAAGGTCTATTGATTCATTTCCCGCACACTACTGTCGACCAAAATATTATGTGTACTCGAGTTTGAAGGTTGTTTGTGAAGTAACCAGTAGACCTACATAAAATCCAATAACATCATCATTTTCGTCGTTCTATTTTACGTTAGTTCATGTAGGGTGGAGTTTTTAATTTATATTTTAATATTTTTTATCGCAGTTGGAACACAAAAAGTGCCCGTTTTTAAGCGTGTTTCAACCAGGCGTCACATTTAAAAATTATTATCTCACAAACCCGTCATCAGATCGAATCCAAATTTTAACACAATATACATTGGAATGTTGTATAACTGGTTTATTAATATCAAAATTTTGAGTGTTCAAGAACGAAAGTTGTTATCATTTTTGTAAGGTAACTTTTTCTCGGCTCGGGGTAGTTGGAAAATGTAGTTCTTGGTTGCGTTGTAATCCTGTAATGCTGTATGACTGTGAAATACGTAAATTAATTCACTTATTTCATATCGGTTTGTATTTGTATGGGGAATTAAGACATGGTTCACCAGTTAGCCGCTCCGGTGAAAGCTGTACAGAGTTGCCAAGGTGGGCTCCATCACGCTTCATGGCACGCCTCGCTCGGTAGTGATGGGCTCCATATCAGCAACGCTGTACAGCATTTTCCGGAGCGGCTAGCTGGTGAACCATGGCTTAATTCCTCGTACAAATACAAACCGATATAAAATAAGTGAATTAATTTACGTATTTCACAGTCATACAGCATAACTTTTTGATCTATAAGGATTACAACGCAACCAAGAACTACATTTTCCAACGACCCCGAGCCGAGAAAAAGTTACCTTACAAAAATGATAACTTTCGTTTTTGAACACACAAAATTTTGAAATTAATAAACCAGTTATACAACATTCCAATGTATATTGTGTTAAAATTTGGATTCAATCTGATGACGGGTTTGTGAGATAATAATTCTTGAATGTGACGCATGGTCGAAACACGCTTAAAAACGGGCACTTTTTGTGTTTCAACTGCGATAAAAAATATTAAAATATAAATTAAAAATTCCAAACCTACATGATCTAACGTAAAATAGAACGACGAAAATGATGATGTTATTGGATTTTATGTAGGTCTATTGGTTACTTCACAAACAACCTTCAAACTCGAGTGCACATAATATTTTGGTCGACAGTAGTCACTAGGGAATGTCTTGGGTGATGTCACAACATTTTGGTGCTTTTTGTGGTTTGTTTCTCATGTCGTGATGGCATGCCGCAAAAGGTACGGCATGCTAAATTATTGCGTAAAATGGAGATATGTTTACTACCATAATCCTGAAGACAAAGTAAACTATCTAATTTATAATTCAGTAACATATCTTACGTGTTTCTTTATACCTGCTCATGCCCAGGACTAATTTTCTCAGCGTTGGTAACGCTAGGCGGATACAGGGTCAGTGGTAAGGCAATACATTTTCTGTAGCACATTCATATGAAATGAGTTAGAATACATTTCATGCATTTATACACAAAACGTTTTACCATATACAGCTTTTTTTTAACAGTGCATGCCTTCATATAATATGTTTTATGTCACTGTAGCATATTTTTTTATGCCAGTGCCGTATTCAAGACCATACCTTTGCCGAGATATCTGGCTGCAGGCAGTGTTTCAGAGAATACAATACGAGAATTATTTCGATATTTCAGAGATCTGGACTGGCTGCGTGGCTTAGCGGCAACGTTCTCGCTTGCTGTGCCCAAGCATGCGGATCGAATCCTGGTGCAGTCAGCTGGCATTTGAGGGTGCGCAAATAAGAGGGAGTCGTGTCAGTAGATTTACTGGCACATTAAAGATCCCCTTCGGGTCAAAATTCCGGCAACCCGGCATCTCTAAAAGCCAGAGCAGTTAAAAGGAACGTAAATTTAATAACATAATTATCATTTACAAGTCTGACCTTGGCAGAAATATTGGAGGAAGTGGAAAAGGAGTAATGACGACATGATTATAGCTCGCTGGCATGAAAACACCACAGTAACTGTTGTCTCCACGACTGTCCCCGTTTTTCGCCCCTCGACCAGGTCAGAAGGTTCTCTCAGGCTGAAAAGAAAAATAGTTACAATCCCACGTCCTCTCCACATCGGCATCTATAACAAATTCATGGGAGGAACCAACTTTATGAATGAAGATGTGAACTGATATCATGTGCCAATAAGAAACAAAAAGTGGTGGTGGGCCATATTTTCTTGGCTTCTTGTCGCGAGTCTCCAAAACGCATGGTACCTCATTACGATATCACGGTCAAGGACAACTCAAACTGGAGTTCAAGAAGGAAGTGGCACAATTATACTCGAAATTGTACGGCGTAGAACCACGTGGAGCCAGGCGGCTGTCAACAGCACGTGCAGGAGAGGGTCGCGACATTGAAGACTTGTGATATGGTGGATGCGATCATCTGGTCATCAATGTCCCATGACATAAGTGGAGGCGGTGTGCCGGTGAATTGTGTGTAAGCAGTGTCCGCACTGCATGTTGTAAATGTGATGTGGGACTGTGCATATAATGCTTCTTGCCGTTCCACATCAAGTAACAAGTCACTTGACTATATGATCGAAGGTTCAAAGGTGTCAAAATACCTCCTCAGTGCTTTTTAAAGTGTAATGTTATCAAGATAAGTATTTAGCAACAAATATGAAATTGTTACATTATTGTATTTATAAATCACCATTCAGAATATGCAGTAAGGGTTTTGACAACACAAGCACCTAGTATTACATATATGTAACGCCCTGTATTTCGGTAATTTAAGATGCCACCTTTGTAAAATATGGTTTGAGCAGCTTAATAACTCCCTATGTTATGACTAGAGACGGGAATTTGCCTATTTGCCTATTTTATTCTTGTGTTTAGAAACGTAGGCTTTCGAGATATAAATCCGTTTTAGGTTCTTTTAGGCTAGTTTTCGTTGGTTTTATTGTGCCTATAAATGCCTATTTCAAGGGTTTGTGCCTATTTGGAGTATAATTGCCTATTTGATGCCTTTTGACTGTATTTTAAAGTGCATTATATTGCAGCTGGTGTGCTCGACAGAATTATATTCTCATTTCTCAATATGTGTTTACCCCACGAACAAGAATGGGAATTCTCGGAAGTCACCAGAAATAGCGCCTGGGATCTCGATATTAAGCCTCCAAACTTAACAACCCTTCGTTTTGTATTTCGCTTTTCTTTATATTGAAAATTTACTCGTTAGTATGTGTGTGAATTAATATCATAAATTTTATGCTGATTGAATAACAAAAGAACTAACTTAGTGCCATGTTTTCGCGTTTTTTCAATCTCGATATTCAGCCTCCAAAGTTAAAAACCCTTCGTTTCAGGTATCGTCCCCTTCAAAAGCCACGTTAGGTTGGCGCTAACTGTGAATTAATATACGTATATCCTGTACGCGTCTGAGTGTTGAATGGGCAGGCAGTTAAAAGCAGCCAGGAGGGATGCGATCCTGCTGGCAGTTAAAATGCCGCGGCGTTCACAGTGGGTTGGTGCTGTAACCTATCTTGTGTTGAATGGACAGGCAGTTTAAAGCAGCTTGGATGGATGCGATCTAACTGGCAGTGGGTGTAGCATGGCCTCTTACCGAGATAGATGGAAACTTGGTGGTTCCGTCTTGAGCTACTGTTGCCATGCAGCTAAGAGGGATGTGTTGAATGGACAGGCAGTTTAAAGCAGCCAGGAGGGATGCGATCCAGCTGGGAGTGAAAATGCAGCTGCGATCAGTGCGTTGGTGCTGTAACCTATCTTGTGTTGAATGGACAGGCAGTTTAAAGCAGACAGGAGGGATGCGGTCCAGCTGGGAGTGAAAATGCAGCGGCGATCAGTGCATTGGTGCTGTAACCTATCTTGTGTTGAATGGACAGGCAGTTTAAAGCAGCTTGGAGGGATGCGATCTAGCTGGCAGTGGGTGTAACATGGCAAGATAGATGTAAACTTGGTGGTCCCGTCTCGAGCTACTGTTGATATGGAGATGGCCGGCCTTGCTATTACTTCATCAGTTATATTCTGCTTTTATTAGCCTTTGCTTGAGTGCAAAATGGCTGAAATCAGAATGAGAAAGACTATCGAAAATGTATGTAGCCAGCCGTTCCTTCTGGGTCCTAAACTATGTGTATGCAAAATTTGGTTGAGATTGGTGGAACGGTGTAGATTTGTATACGGAACCAATCCACCCACCCACATACTTACATACAGACTTTCACTTTTTTATAAAGATAAGTATATTATTAAATTATAAGTTGCTTATTGTTAATTCTTTGTATAGTAATTAAATATGTTATTAAATTACAATAAATTTTTCCAATCCTATTTTGTTGCCTATTTTAAACGTTAGTGCCTATTTACATGCCTATTTTGGCTATTTTAAGAGCCTATATGCCTGCCTATGTTAACTGTTTTTAGTGCCTATAATTCTCATCTCTAGTTATGACTTATTAATAAAAAAGCAACATTTTCAAAAAGAATTAATTCGGGCGTTCATGGTTTAAGGGAAAAGTACCATTCAAAACACTGTCATCTTCTAACATCATTTACTGTATTCATATCGAAAAGTGATGATGGATAAAAATGGATAGAAATTTTGAATCAACTAAATCAGGACTGCCACCAATATAAATTTCAAGACCTGGTCAAGTACCTGAAAAATTCGTGAAAATCTGTGAAAAAGACACACACTAATATAGCCTATAGATTATTGAAAAATCACAAAGGTATGTTTACCTGTTATCATTACGGTATATGAAATGTTTCAGCACACTGACACTTTAAAAATAACACTAATCTTTTATTTATATTACCTACATTTCATGAAATTTTTGAGAAAATGACTAATTTACCCATGATAATAATGCTGTGCAAAGTGTATTCTTATTGTAGTAAAAAATGAATAATTCAAAATTGTGTAATATTTCATATTTTACTCTGTGCTTTGGTCCCAGATGATGTGCGACATTATTCCAAAAACCAGTAAACACATCATTCGAAAGAAAATAAGGTGCCTTTAATTGATAATATTAATTCAATTCTCCCCCATAATATGAAATACCGGGTGAGTTAGCCGTGGTTGTTAAGGCATGACTGCTGGCAGTCGCTCACATCCGGGAGGTGAGGAGGTTCGAATCCCCCCGCCGTTAACCTTGAAGATGGTCTTCTGTGGTTTCCCATCTTCCTTCCAGGCAAATGCCGGGTTGGTCCCTAACTATAGGCCACAGCTGCTACCTTCCAACTCCTCGTCCTTACATTCAAACTTTCCTCCCCAGACAACACTCCACACGCAACGGTACTTGTAGCTCACCCATTGGGTGTCCGCCTCGAAGCAGCTACAAAAACTGGTGAGCCAAACATGTCCTCGGACACTCTCGGCACTAAAAGCCATACGAAAAAAATATTATATATATATATATATATATTAAGTACCTGCTTTTACTATATACCCACCATACCCACCGAAATGGCTTCTTAAAAACAGCTGGTGATCAACTTGACATGCCAGCAACTCATTACTGTACAATAATGTTAGAAGGAAAGTTGTCAAACGGTGTAAGAGTGGTGCTGATTATGAAACATCTGTTCCCAGTCGCAAACTCTGAACCACAGGGACAGTAGGAAACTCACCAAACGTGCTGGAGAAAGCTCCAACCGTTAGGCGCCACAGTGCACTTTGCCCTTAGCAGACATGCACAGATACTACCCACCACTCAATGCTTCCTGTGGCAAGCAACACATTTCTCGCTCACTAATCAGATTAAGAGTATAATATGAGCTGACATATGTGAAGATTACCATTCAATCAGCTTCATCACTCATGCATCAAAAATCCTGACAAGAATAATTTACAAAAGGATGGAAAGACAGATAGAAACCAAGTTGGGTGAAGACCAATTTGGTTTCAGGAGAAATGTAGGAACAAGGGAAGCTGTATGAAGTGTTAGGCTAATCTTGTAAGGCAGAATAGGGAAAAATAAGAGAACGTTCATGGCATTAGAAAAGGCTTTTGATAACGTTGATTGGAATAAGTTATTTGATATACAGTGCACTCTCGGTAATTCGCGGTAATTAATGCACGAAATTCCGCGAATTATTGAAAACCACGAATTATCCGCAGTTATTTTTGTAAAGCCTCGTAAAAACAAAACTATTGATTAAAATATTGAAATACGCTTGAAACGCAAAATAATAATAATAATTAAAATCAGCTACGTTAGGCCTAGCAAGCCAGTAGTGGAAATGAAACTGCTTTTAAAACGGGAACGGGCCTCGGAAAGGACAGATCTAAAGGAAGCAGACCTGGCTATGGAAATGGACTACGAATCGGAACTTTGAATATAACGACATTGACGGGAAGAGTGGAGGAGGTTGTGGATATGATGGAGAGGAGAAAACTGGATGTACTTGGACTGGCAGAGACCAGATGGAGAGGGGAAGGAAGAAAAGAACTGAGAAATGGCTTGCAGCTATACTGGATAGGAAATGAGGAGGGGAAGAGAAATGGAGTGGGAATGGTGGTGAGAGAAGGGCTGAGGGAGGAAGTAAAGAGGGTAAGTGATAGAATAATTAGAGCCAGAATCACTGTGAAAGGTAGAAACCTGGACATTCTGCAAGTATATGCACCACAGGTGGGATGCACAGAAGGCGAGAAGGACGAGTTTGAAGAGGAGTTGCAGAAGCAGTTAGTGGGGAGAGACCTGATAGTCATGGGAGACCTAAATGCCCATGTCGGAACTGATAGAAGAGGTTTTGAGGAAGTGATTGGTGGTGAAGGATGGGGAAACAGGAATAAGGAAGGAGAGAGATTGTTGGAACTGTGCAAGATAAATGGGCTAATGGTTGGAAACACATGGTACAAGAAGAGAGAGAGCCATAAAATTACTTGGTACAGCAGGGATTTGACTAGGAAATCAGTGGTGGACTATATTCTATGCGGGAAGGAGACAAAGAAGAGTATCACGGATATAAGGGTAATACCTTCAGAAGCCCTGGACAGTGACCACCGTCTGCTGGTCGCCAAGGTGAGAGGACTGAAGGAAAAGAGGAGAACTGAAAACCAAGAAAGAAGAATAAGGACATGGAAGCTGAAGGAGGATGGAAATAAGGAGAAGTTCCAGATATTAGTGAGGAACAAATTACCGAAGGATGATCCGAAAACAGGTGAAGAAAAAAAGGAAAGGAATAGGTTCAAGGACGTGTTGGTAGAAGCAGCGGAAGTCGTGTGTGGCAGAACTAGTGGAAAGAAAAGGTGGAAGGAAACACCATGGTGGAACCCCAGAACTAAGGAAGCAGTGAAAAAGAAAAATGAAGCATTCAGGAAATGGTTCCAACAGAGGACAGACAGAACAAGAGAAGAATACCAAGAGCGGAAGAAAGAAGCAGGAGAAGTAGTGAAGGAAGAGAAAAAGAAATGGCTGGAGAAATGGACAGAAATGATGGAGGAGGACTGTGATGGCAGTAAGAAAGTGTTGTATGGAATGATAAAGGCAAAGAGAAGAGATACAGGGGAAAATGTCAGAATGGTGGACAGGAATGGAAAGGAGGTCGAAAATATGGAAGAAGTAAAGGTTATCTGGAGAGAATACTTCAAGGAACTCCTAAATCCAACTAAAACCAGCGTAGTGGACATTGTGGAGGAAGAACCAGACAGTGACCAAGACATTTCAGAGAAGGAATTGACATGGAAAGAAGTGGAGGAAGCATTAAAGAAGATGAAAGGGGGAAAGGCACCGGGAATAGACGAAGTGAGTGTGGAGATGGTGAGAGCAGCAGGGGTGATAGGAACACAGTGGCTCTTTCGAGTAATGAAAGTGATATGGAGGGAGAAGAAAATACCAGAGGACTGGAAAAGAGGGATAATAATACCCATATTTAAAAAGGGAAGTAGGAAGGAATGCAAGAACTACAGGGGAATTACACTCATGTGCCACTGCGCCAAAATATTTGAGAAGGTACTGGAGAGAAGAATTCGGACAGAAGTTGAAGATGGGCTGAGGGAAGAACAGTATGGATTCAGGCCAGGAAGGTCAACAGTTGACCTCATCTTTGCAGTAAGACAGCTACAAGAACACCATTATGAATATGGGAAAGATCTGGTGATGACCTTCTTGGATATTGAGAAAGCATATGATAGTATTAATAGAAACAAGGTATGGGAAGCAATGAGAGCAAAAGCAGTGAACAAGGAGACAGTGGCAAGAGTGAAAGCAATGTACGAGGGAAGCAAAAGCTGTGTAAAGGTGGGAAGAGAGAGAACGGAATGGTTTCAATTGGAGAGTGGTCTGAAACAGGGAAGTGCCCTCTCACCCCTGTTATTTATAGTGGTGATGGATGAAATCATACGAAAAGTGGTAAATAGCATTGGGGAAAGGAAAATGAAGGCAATGTTGTTTGCTGATGACCTTCTGGTATGGGGAGAGGATGAGGAAGAAGTACAAGAGCAATTAGATGAGTGGGAGAAGGTAGTGTTATCATATGGGATGAAGTTCTCAGCACAAAAGAGTGAAGTGGTCATCACAACGAGGAAGAAGAACAGACTGGATATGGGCATAACACTTGGAGGACAGCAGTTGCAGAAAGTAGAATGCTTCAAGTACTTGGGAAGCATAATTGAAGAAAAGGGAGGCAATAGGATGGAAATAAATGAGCGGGGAAGGTGCGCAGATGGATTTTTCAAGAGTGTTAGGGGGATGATATGGAATAAAGATGTACCACAAAAATGTAAAGGAATCATCTACAAGACCTACTTCGTGCCAATTTTGACATATGGTTCAGAAACATGGGTGATGAAGGAAAGGGACAAGAATAAAATACGAGCAGTGGAGATGAAGTTCCAGAGGAGTAGGGTAGGAGTGACAAGAATGGACAGAGTAAGGAATGAGAGAGTCAGGGAGATGGTAAGAGAGGAACCATTGCAAAATAGAATAGAGCGATCTAGGCTACAATGGTATGGACATGTGAGGAGGATGCAAGAGGAGAGGATACCGAAGAAGATGTTTGGAATGGAAATGACGGGAAGGAGGCCAAGGGGAAGACCAAGGGACAGATGGACAAAAGGAGTTAAGAAGAGTGTGGAGGAAGGAGGAGTGTGCTGGGACACAGTAAATGACGAGAGATGGTGGATGGACAGGAAACGATGGAGAGGCTTATGTTCCAAGCAGACCCGACCAGCGGTTGGAAACTGCTCAAGATGATGATGATGATGATTGTAGTGTCTTATAAGACATGCTAGGCTAGAGGCAGGCCTATGTGGATTATGCCTACAATAATATATTTTTTTAAGTCATCCCGTTTTGTTTCTTAGATCGTTTATTCTAATTTTCGAGTGCACATTTCCGAAGAAAACATTATAAGAGAACGAAAATTCAGTTCGTTTTTCTATATAAGAGATAAGTGTGACTAGATTCTGTGGGAAACTTTCGGGATTTCCGTTGCATCACTCCCGCACTCGATATCAACTGGATCTCAGTTTTCCTCAACAACAGTCAAATTCCGTGCTATTTCATCTTTGCTTTCATGTCTTAAATCATAATCATCTTTATCGGCGTCTCACTTGCCCGTTCGAAATATCGTCGTTACAGATGTCGGCAAGAGCTTGCTTTTATAGCGGTATTTTTCTCTCATGACTGTTTGACTGCATAAAGAGCATCCAACAAACATGCTCTCGGTCTCGCGAAAGTTTACGTCATTACGCAATAATCGCTGTTTACAATACGCTGTCCGCGCATCCACCCTTCACAACTCACAGGTCAGCGACCTTTGAGTGTGGCTGTTGGGAAAGGGAGGGTAGGTTCCCAGTGAAAGCGCATTCCTCTTGTATTGTTTGGGCTTCGAAGATAAAGGAAATATATGCTACTAGCTGTACCCGGCATGCGTTGCAATGCCAATCAAAGAAAGTGTTGGGGTTTTGACTTTGTTAGTTGCAGTGCTTTTGGATTCCCAATATGTTCTTCTTTTTCCGTTAACCACCTCTAAACTATTATAAAAAAATAATTTACTATCTCAGAAACATTCACGGGAGCGTGATCAACAACTCACGAAAGTTACATCGCAATTAAATGAATGGTATATGAACGCATACGGGACTGATGAAACGATTAGAGCGCCGTCACCCATTTGTTGAATATACTCGTACGTTACCTATTGTAAAATGGATTTACTAACTCGAAAACCTTTCCTGGCGTGTACACAATAACTCATCAAAGTTTCATCGCAATCGGATGTATGGCATATGAACGCATACAGGATTTTGTTTAAACGATTCGCGCCGTCACTCATTTGTTGAATCTTCTTGTGCGCCACCCATTGAAAAACGGACTTACTAATTCATGAACCTTCGCAGGACTGTACTCAGCTCTCCAAAGTTTTATCACACTCGGATGAATGGTATATGATCGCATACGGGACTTGATTGAAACGATTCACGCGCTGTCGCTTATTAGTTAAATCTACCCGTTTGCTACCCATTGTAAAATGGATTTACTAAATCAGAAACCTTCCCTGGAGTGTACACAACAACTCACCAATGCTTCATCTCTGTCCAACGATTGTATATGAACGCATACGGGTCTTTGTCGAAACACTTCGCGAGTCATCGCTCATTTGTTGAATCCATTTGTGCGCTACCTATTGTAACATGGATTTACTGAGCTATAAATCTTCCCTGAAGTGTACACAACATCTCACCCCCGTTTCATCGCTATCGGACAAATGGTATATGAACGCATACGGGACTTTGTTGAAACAATTCGCGCGTCGTCGCTCATTTGTTGAATCTGCACTAAGTCCCCTTCCCTGGCGGGTACACAATAACTGATCAATGTTTCATCGCAATCGGATGAATAGTATATGAACGCATACCTGATTTTGTTTAAACGATTCGCGCTCCGTCACTCATTTGTTGAATCTACTCGTGCGCTACCTACTGTAAAATGTATTTACTAAGTTAGAAACCGTCACGTAAGTGTCCACAACATCTCACCCAAGTTTCATCGCTATCGGACTAATGGGATATGAAGACATAGGGGACTGTATTGAAACGCTCCGCATGTCGTCGTTCATTTGTCGAATCTACTCGTGTGCTACCTACTGTGAAATGTATTTACTAAGCCAGAAACCTTCCTTGGAGTGTCCACCATATTTCACCCAAGTTTCACCGCTAACGGCAGAATGGTATATGACCTTATACGGGACTTTGTTGAAAGGCTTCGCGCGTCGTCCCTCATTTGTTGAATCAACTTGCGCGCTGCATATTGTATAGTGGATTTACTAAGCCAGAAATTTTCCATGACGTGTACACAACATCTCACCCAAGTTTCATAGCTACGGACGAATGGTACATGAATGCATACGGGACTTGGTTGAAACGCTTCGCGTGTCGTCGCTCATTTGTTGATTCTACTCTTGCGCTACATATTGTAATATGGATGTACTCAGCCAGAAACCTTCCCTGGAGTGTACACAACATCTCACCCAAGTTTCATCGCAATCGGATGAATGGTTTGTGAACGTATACGGGACGTTGTCGAAACGCTTCGCGCGTAGTCACTCATTTGTTGAATATAAACGTGCGCTTCGTATTGTAAAATGGATTTACTTAGCCAGAAACCTTTCCTGGAGTGTACACAACAATTCACCAAACATTTATCACTATCAGACGACTGGTATATGACTTTATACGGGACTTTGTTGAAACGCTTCGCGTGTCATCGCTCATTTGTTGAATCTACTGGTGCGATACCTATTGTAAAATGTATGTACTAAGCCAGAAACCTTCCCTGGAGTGTACACAACATCTCACCCAAGTTTCATCGCTATCGGATGAATGGTATATGAAATTATATGGGACTTTGTTGAAACGCTTCGCTCGCCGTTGCTCATTTGTTGATTCTACTCGTGCTCTACCTATTTTTAAAGGGATTTACTAAGCTAGAAACCTTCCCTGGAGTGCACACAAAATCTCAGCCTAGTTTCATCGCTATCGGACGAATGGTATATGAACGCAAACGTGACTTTGTTGAAATGCTTCGCGCGTCGTAGCTCATTTGTTGAATCTACTCGTGCGCTGCCTATTGTAAAGTGGATGTACTAAGCCAGAAAATTTCCCTGCAGTGTATACAACATTTTACGCAAGTTTCATAGCTATCGGACGAATGGTATATGAATGCATACGGGACTTTGTTGAAACGCATTGCGTGTCGTCGCCCATTTGTTGAATCTACTTGTGCGCTATCTACTGTGAAATGTATTCACTAATTTTGAAACCTTCACGTAAGTGTACACAACATCTCACCCAAGTTTCATCGCTATCGGACGAATGGTATATGAACACATACGGGACTTTGTTGAAATGCTTCGCGCATCGTCGCTCATTTGTTGAATCTACGCGTGCGCTACCTGTTGTAAAATGGATTTACTAAGTCAGAAACCTTCCTTGGAGTGTACTCAACATCTCACCCAAGTTTCATCGCAATCGGACGAATGGTATATGAACGCATAGGAGACATACACACCCACAGACAAACTATCACGTTACATTGATTTTTATATATATAGATGGTACCACTCGCGGCAACCTGCTCGTATGTTTCGAACATTGCGCAAGTAGGCATACTGTTCCATCACAGAGAAACGCAGTTCAGTCTTCTCGAATGTCTTCGTCTTTACGCATTGCGTCCCACGAAATTTCTTTTAAATGACAGAGATTGCTTTCCTTAGCATGATGATTAGTTGCCGTGAGAATTTCTATTTAAAATATATTTGGAGACCCGCGAATTAACCTCAAAGGGATTTATCCGCTCGCGAATTATCGGGAGTGCACTGTATCGAAAAGGATTGGAATAAAGTACAGGGAAAGGATGGTGATCTTCAAACTAAACAGAAACCAGACGGCAGTTATTCGAACCAAAGGACATGAGAGAGAAGCTGGTATTCAGAAAGATGTAAGGCAAGGCTGCAACTTATCACCCATACTTTTCAATCTGTACATTGAACAAGCAATGCAGGAAATTAGAGAAAAAATTCATGTAGGAGTACAGTTTCAAGGAGAAATAATCTCAACTATGAGATTTACTGATGACATTGTCATCTTAGCCGATTCACCAGAGGATTTGAATGAATTTTTAAATGGTATGGACTCGTACCGTGAGGGAGGAATTCATGATGAAGATCAATAAATGTAAAACAAAAATAATGGAATGGAGCCGAAAGAAATCGGAAGCCCTATTAACATCAAATTGGTAAGTGAAAAAATAAAGGAAGTAGGAGACATTTGCTACCTAGGAAGCAAAATAACCAGTGATGGATGAAGCAAAGAGGATATAAAAAGTAGGTTGGCTCAGGCAAAAAAACATTTCTACAGAAAATAATCTGTTGACATCAAATATAGATTTAGGTATTCGAAAGTCATTTTTGAAAGCCTTTGTCTGGAGTGTAGCACTGTATGGTGGGGAAACTTGAACTATTAGCATAACAGAAAAGAGGAGAAGCATTTGAAATGTGGTGTTACAGGAGAATGATGAAGATCATAATTATGATAGAGTAACAAATGAAGAACCATTAAGACGAGTGGGCGAGGAGAGATGTTTCTGGTGACTGCTAATGAAAATAAGAGATAGGTTGGAAGGACATTATTTTCAAAGACACCCAGGAATAGCAAACTTAGTTATGGAAGGAAGAGTCGTTGATAAGAATTGTAGGGGGAGATCAAGGTTCGAATATATTAAACAGATTGCCTCGGAAGTAAGATGTGGTAGTTATGTAGAGATTAAACGATTAGCTCAGGACAGGGAGGCCAGAAGGGCTGCATCAAGCCAGTCAAGAGACTGAAGACTCAAACGACAACAATCGGTCACATGCTTAAACTGTCTCCAGCACATTTCTTCTTGAACAAGTAAGCAAACTTTTTACTGTAATGTCCTAAGTGTTCTCTGAGAATCCCACACCTCATCCCACGAATTCTATACATAAATAATATTGGGAGGAATAAATACATTTTAAAATATCTGCAAACAAATTCCGTGAATCCATTTCGACATCCCAAAATCTGTTACAACGGACAAAATCCGTTAAAACAGTAGCCAGAACCAATTTAATTAGTCAATTTCCTCCCGAAATGATACGTATTTTATGTCTAAAATTTACTTATTTCTCTACTTTTGGAAACTTACCTGTGTGAAGTATGATACAATGACAATCCTCTCCTGGTAACACTTCATCTCCTGCAGAAGGAACAGCACCACAGACAGTTTACCCGAGTCCTCCACACTAAGATCAAGAGCTCCATCAGAAGAGAACTTCTCCAACAGGTACTGTGATACACACTCCTGTGATCAAAAAACATGTTTTAATATTGATGTTTGGCCTCTGGAGAGGCCTGGTGCATGCTGATGTCCACAGGTCACCTGGCTGGTATGATGATGAAGCCACAAACACTCAGTCTTCAAGCCAGGGGAATCAACCACACAAAGTTTGAAAAATCCCAAGACCCAGCCAGGAATACCCGAGGCCCTTTTGCATCAAAGTCTAATGTCTCATTCACTTAGCTATTAAACCAGAAAAGAAAAATCAATGGAAATAAAACACCTAATAATGGATAAAATTACTAAACAGCACATTATTTTGATAGAATTGTTTCAGGCAGGTATACGGAGCATGAGATTGGAAATTTAACACTTACTGTATACTGCATTAACAAACAGCAGGTTTCTGCTGAAACACAACTTCCTAGTTTTCTTTTTGGTGTATGTCCCATTTCTACCCTCTACTGAACTCGTATGTTACTGCACCCGAATCCCGCATAGCCATAGCCTATATCCGCAAAGATAGAAAAGGATTGTAGGGAGGTCGATACCCGGCCAGGTAGATCAACGCTACCCTACTAGGATAATGACTAGGGAACCCTCGATGCATACCGGTCATGCAATAACACTACCGATTAGTTACACATATACATAGAAATAAACTATCCTAAACACAAAATGGTAGGACGAGAATCTCGGCTCTCGGGTGTGAACGGTGAACGTTGAGACTAACTTGAACTCTAGTAACTAATTCGCAGTATTATCGCATGTCGATTGCCAGAATGAAATGATGATCAGATTTATAAAAAATGAACAGGCAAACAAAAACTAGTGCCTGGGATTTATTTCCAAACAAATACAGATAATTAAATAAAATAATCCCCATCACCATGAATAAACAAACACGTTAAAATTAACTGTCACACACGTCAAATGATTCTACTATTTGTAGAATAAGTGTATCTAAATATGCTTGTTACAGTAATGTAACGATATTAAGTTTCATCAAATGTTCACATAACTTTACCGTCACCCTGTGGCTGTGTCATTAAAAATGGTCTGATAAAAATCAGCTGTTCACTCATGAAAAATGAAGTTAACAATTCAAAACCCTACATTATACACGGTGTACATAGAATGTAACTATCTACTCGAATAAAATTGTTATTAATAATATATGGTTTAAATATTTACATTATTTACAAATCTCGTGCTTCACATGGTTTAAAAATTACCATTAACACTGTCAGTCGCGCTCTGACAGCTTCATAGTGTCTCTGTTACATAAATTACAGTTCTCCAACAATGCTTCTACCAACGATAAAATTCTCAGGTACTTCTTGTGGTGTGTCATAATAAATAAGCCTGAGTATCAAACAATTAAGTTAAATACAGCTTGGAATGTCGTGTCAATAAATAAAACAATAGGATAAAGATCGATGCGAAACTACTACAAGACTCTATACATTACGTGGATCATTTACAAATACTCTCAAACATAAACAATTCAAACAATAACCTCTGTGTTAGTGCTTTCACTCATCTTGTAACAATTTGTTGCTCCAAATAGCAATATATTCCTTCCTTCCGCAATACAGTGAACAATACTTATCATTGGCGTCTTACTACGCTCCAAACATGTCATACATCCTTCCTTTCCTCTCTATAAACAGTCTTTACTAACGGCATTACTTCCTTGAAAAACCCATCTTGCTACAACACACTTGTAGAAGAATTAGTGATTTTACTAGATAACTACACTAGAGTATGTTACCGTTCAGAATGCACTCCTAACTCTCACCTCCTGTCTAAATTATTAAACCTCGTGCATCAAATTACAACAATTACATGTTCGTTCACATTAATACAATTCACAAAGTACTTCTTATTCCTTTCATTAGCGCTTTTCGTTCTCTATGATCCATAATAAACTTGTTCATCCATGTTACCAAACGTTAACAATGTTACGTTGTAGTTCGCTCGTCTTTTAGTTATTAATAAAAATAAATTCATATCCTCCCGCTTCTGGTGTAAGTTTAAATATATGAACAATTCATATTTAAGTTGTTTTTAACATACAAGACTGCAGGTAGACTAACATATCTCCTGGTCTATTCATCTCAGTTAAACAATGTTTATACTTTAATTGCTAATAAATATAGGCATCATTTGACCTCAATTGTCAATACCATGATCCTATTTTATAATGTATATTCGTAATATAATAGTTCAAGACTATTTAGTTGTCTAATAAGTTGTATTCCGCTATAGGAATTTTATAACACTCAAATTGTTATAAATAAATATACCAGATGTATATTAACATCGTAATGTTTGTTACATAAAATTATAGCATCTCACAATTATGCTTTACTTGATAACAATGCATTGTAGACATATCAATGAATATATTCGCTGTTACGCATAGACATTGTTAATAACAATTATAATGTTTAAATGTTCTTACAATTTGTCAATATTTACGCTCTTCTCCAAAATACAATGTAATCGAATAATCTAAGCATTCTCAAGTTATCTTAGCCTTATCGACTTATCTTATTTTTATCGAAGCATTCCTTTATAAAACGAGTATCGTTCAAAAGTGAGAGTCAAATAACGTTTCCTTCAGAATAAAAAGAATACGTGAAACGCAAATCTAAGTTAAATGAATTAAATAACGTCTCATACGACGTATCAAAAATTACAATGAAACTCTAAAATTTAAGCTATTTACAGACAAAGAAAAAAGATAATAATAACTACAAATGATGTTGGTCACTCCATAAATGGACCTCTACTACTACAGCAAAACTACAGACATGAAACAAATGGTTGTTCTACCTTGAGAAGTCTTCTACAGCCAGGGAATACCTGTGTCAGCTGTCCTAGATGTTGCGTCGAAGCTGTCATCGTTCGTCTCCCAGCGAAACCAGTTACTGCCAAGCTCGTGGATCAGCTGCGGTTGACCCCTACTCACTTGGCCTGCCAGCTGTTCCCCAACACGGCTTGAGCTGCTAATGGTAGCTGCGTCATCTTGTCGGCCAGCGGCCTGGAAACTGAGATTCCCAGTTCGATCGGCTGCAAATGGTCTTCGTCTTCTTATCTCTGTCCTGCAGAGTGGTCTCGCCATTGTAGATCCGCCAGTCCTGGGTTGACATCTCGTCCTGGTGAAGTTGGACATCTTGCTTGTGGTGTAGAAATTCATATTTGAAAACTGCAAATTGGTGTGCAGTTGTAACTGTGTTGATCCTTGAATTTCCGAGTCACCCTGACCTCCCAATCCATGGTATAGATTAACCTCCTTTCATTTTACTTAGTTCTCCATAATCTCTTCTTCAATAGACGTATAATAAGCTTCTCCTCCCCGACTTATAATTTCTGCCATCATGTAGACTGTGATGTAGCTTGTGATGAAATACTGCTGTATATTTATATGTGGAATAATTGCAGCAATATCGTCGCTTTCAGTAGATAATGTTCTTAATTATTGCTTCTGTGTGAAGTGCTGCTTCTAGGCGAAGGCTCGTTCTAAAATTGTAATGCTTTTATACTCGCTGTTCTCTCCAATAATGTAAATGCGTTTCGCCGGCTTTTCTTCTCATCTTCCTCGGCGATGCCTTGGTTGGTTGATGGTACAACGGTGCTTAGCGTCCGGGCTTATGCTGTGTGCAAAAACTGCTTCTTTGTTGTGTGCGTGCGTGAAACGCGTCTGCTCGTGGCCAGTCGCTATGAGCGAGTGTTTAGCCACGCTTCTCCTTCGCGGCGCGTGTCAGTCCTGGCTTCGCTTCGCTAGCCTCCAACACATGTATATTAATAGAAATGTACTCATATTCGCTCTATTATACAATAATTTATATTTCTTTTCAACCAAATAAATTTAATTTTGCATTCTACACCTGTAGATGTGCTTATTTCTCTTTATATCTGCCAAATTTATATTAAAGCGATTCCCACAAAAATTATGTGCTATTAATTGATTGGCTGCTGAAATATTCTGAAAAAGGCTCCTGGGTCTAGCCTCTTCTCCACGGGTCGTGTGCATTGCTTTGGTATGATAGCCTTGCTAACCAAACTGGTTTTCTCGTGCCAAACATGAAGCTTTGTACAAAATCCAGCTTCGAATGATCGAGCTCTTCCTGAGTTAAAATCTCATTCACCAGAATATTTCCAAATAATAAATTCCTCAAAATGCTTCAAATTTCTCCAAAATACTTTCATTATGATCCATTTTCATCCCATAACACATATATATTTATTAAATTATTTAAATTTCAAATTTCCAATTTTTCCTTTCAATGGTGCACAAGTCGTTCGAACCTCAGCTCGGTCAAAGGTCCTAAGCTGGGCTGAATTCGAGTTCAGTACCCACCCACCCACCTGAACAGGTCAGAACGCTGAATTGACTGGCATGCAGGAGCTAAAAGATGGCATGAATGAGTTCAACTGTAGAGTTTGTCCTGGTCCAATGTTTGTTTATCTGCCCATTTCCATCTTCATTGTTTCTCCATTCATCTCACTATCCTTGATCTGTTTGATGTTTACAAACTTCTAAGCCTTCCTTTTCTGTATTTATCCAGCTTTGACTCCCTCCTTACTCACTCACTCACTCCGAAGGCTTCTATGGGACACAAAGATCCCGCACCGATCTCACAAAATGCCTCCACTGAACTCTGTTTTGGGAGAGTTCTTGCCAGTTGTCCACATTTAGATGTCTACAATGTTTGGAGATTTCATTTTTCCAGGAACTTCGTAGTCTTCCCACTGGCATTTTTCCTCTTGGTTCTTCTTTAAAGATTTGTAAGACCATCCTATCATCTCCCATCCTTAGTAAATGACCAGCCCATTTAAGTCTTCTGGAGTCAATGATGTTGAGTATTGGTGCTTGCTGTGATAGCGAGTGCATGTTTTTATTTGATTTTTTTCCCAGCTTTGAGATGCACAGCCAGAAAATGTTCCAAAAAGTTTCCTATACACATTATTTTTGAAAACCTGCAACTGGTGTTCTTACTGTTTTGTTAAACTTTATGATTCTGCACCATAAGTTAGAACTGGCCTAATAATTGTATTGTATATTTTCAGTTTTGTATATCTTGTCAAAAATTTGGATCCCAATAAAAACTGCAGATAATAGTAGGCCTACACTTGGTTAGCATTCTGAATTCTAACTTTAATTTCCACTTCTCTATGATTCTGTTCATCAATCATGACTCCTAAGAATTTGAAATGTTCAACCCGCTCAAAACTATGCTTGCCAATAAGAAGAGGTAACCTATTCTCAAATACGTCAATATTCCTCTACATTACCATGTACTGAGTTTTTTGGTCATTAATTCTCCCATAAGTCCAACCCCTCGTCCACGTCGTGGGAGACGGGCAATGGCACAAAGTATGGGATTGCCTGAAGGGGCGAAGTACAGTGGGGACTTCGTGTGCCCTGGGACCGTTACGGTAGCTGTGAAGGTTCTACAGGAACCCTGAAAAGTGACGGCTAACGGGGCTCTGGTGAAGCTACGATGGGCCCAGCAAGCCAGTAGTGGATAAGACTTTTGCTTTCAAGAAGGGAACAGGCCTCGGACAGGATGGATACAATGGACGACGACCTAGCTGTGTTCATGGACTAAGATTTGGAACTTTAAACATAAGAACGCTGACGGGGAAGGTGGAGGAGATAGTGGATATGATGGAAAGAAGGAAGTTGGATTTATTGGGATTGGCAGAAACAAAGTGGAAAGGAGAAGGAAGGAGAGAACTGAGAAAAGGCTATAGACTGTACTGGAGTGAGAATGAAGAGGGAAAGAGGAATGGAGTGGGAGTAGTAGTACGAGATGGTTTAAAAGAAGAAATGAAGAGAATAAGTGATAGGATGATGAAAGTGAAAGTAGAACTGAGGGGAGAGACCGTAGAATTAGTGCAAGTGTATGCTCCACAAGTAGGCTGCGCCTCTGAAGAGAAGGAGGAGTTTGAAGAGGAATTGCAGAAGCAGCTGGTAGGAAGGAATATGATTGTTATGGGGGATCTGAATGCCCATGTAGGAAGAGAAAGACAGGGGTATGAGAGTGTGCTTGTACCAGAGGGTTGGGGCAGAAGAAATGAGGAAGGAAAGAGACTGTTGGACTTCTGTCAAAAGAACAAACAGCCTGTTAGTTGGGAACTCCTGGTTCAAGAAAAGAGAGAGCCACACAATCACATGGTACAGTGATGACTTGACCAGGAAGTCGGAGGTGGACTATATACTGTATGAGAAAGAATTAAATAAGAATATCACGGACATCAAGGTTATACCATCGGAGACCCTGGATAGCGACCATCGATTGCTGGTAATGAACCTGAGAGGGACTAAGAAGAAGAAAGGGACTGAGAACCAGGAAAGACGTATAAGGATATGGAAACTGAAAGAAGGAGATAGAAGGGTCGAGTACCTCAAAATAGTAAAGGAAGGAATTCCAAGAGATGAAGAAAGAGGGGTGGAAGAGGAATGGGCAAGATTTAAGAAGACAAGCCTCCGTGGCTTAGGCGGCAGCACACCAGCCTCTCACCGCTGGGTCCGTGGTTCAAATCCCAGTCACTCCATGTGAGATCTGTGCTGGACAAAACGGAGGCAGACAGGTTTTTCTCCGGGTACGCCGGTACTATCATTTCATTTCATCTGTCATTCATTTAATCATTGCCCTAGAGGAGTGCGTCGGGCCTCGGCAGCCGGCACAGTTCATATCCTCGCCGCTAGATGGGGGCTTCATTCATTCCATTCCTGACCCAGTCGGAGACTGGAAGCAGGCTGTGGATTTTCATTTTTCACTAGTAGGTGAGGAAGCAGTATGTGGGAGGACAAGTAGTAAGAAGAGGTGGAAGAAAACACCATGGTGAGAAGACAAAAGATATAGTAAGGGAAAAAAATAGAGCCTTTAGGAGGTGGTATCAAAATAGGATGGTAGAGACAAGAGAAGAGTACCAGGAAAGAAAGAAGGAGGCAAAGAGAGTAGTGGCTGAGGAGAGAAGAAAGTGGATGGAAGAGTGGACAAAGATGATGAAGGAGGATAGTGAAGGTACAAAAAAGGTCCTGTATGGGATGGTAAAAAATAAGAGGAAGAAGGATCCTATGGATTATGTTAGAATGGTGAACAAAAGGGGACAAGAGATAGAAAATAGGGAAGAACTGAAGAAAATGTGGAACGAATATTTTGAAGAACTTCTGAACCCAAATGGAAACCACGGCGAGGAGGAAGAAATCAGGGAAGGGGAAGATGGACTGCAAACAGAAAAGGACTTAACATGGAAAGAAATGGAAGATGCAGTGAGGAAGATGAAAGGAGGGAAGGCACCGGGTGTGGATGAGTTGAGTGTGGAGGAGAGGTGGGGATACAATGGTTGTACCGAGTGATGAAAAAAGCATGGAAGGAAAGGAAGACCCCAGAGGACTGGAAAAAGGGAATAATTGTCCCGATCTTCAAGAAAGGTAGTAGAACAGAATGCAGAAACTATCGGCGAATAACACTGATGAGTCATTGTGCAAAGATGTTTGAGAAAGTTTTGGAAAGGAGAATTAGGACAAGGATAGAAGGAGGGATGAGGGAAGAACAACATGGCTTCAGAGCAGGAAGGTCCACAGTGAATGTGATTTTTGCTGTAAGGCAGTTACAAGAACAGCACTATGAGTATGGAACAGATCTACTGATGGCCTTCCTGGACATTGAGAAAGCATATGACAGTGTATGCAGAAACAAAGTATGGAAGACCCTGGAGGATAAAGGAGTAGAAAAATGGACTATAAGGAGGATAAAAGAGATATACAAGGGAAGCGTGAGCTGTGTGAAAGTGGGAGGAGAGAGATTGGACTGGTTGGAACAGAGAAACGTCCTGAAACAAGGAAGTGCACTGTCATCGTTACTTTTCATTGTGGTGATGGATGACATAATGACCCGAGTGGCACAAGTAATTGGGGAAGGAAAGATGAAAGCAATGGTGTTTGCAGATGATTTGATGATTTGGGGAAACAAGGAGGAGGAGGTACAGGAACAGTTGGACGTGTGGGAAGGAATAATACAAGGATATGGGATGAAATTTAGCATAAATAAGAGTGAGATGGTGAACACAACAAGGATGAAGGAAAGAACCACAACGGGAATAACAGTTGGTGGGGAACAGCTGAAGAAAGTGGAGAGTTTCAAGTATCTGGGAAGCCTGATACTAGATAATGGAAAAAACGATAGAGAAATAAATGAGCGGGGGAGACAGGCAGAAGCATTCCGGAAGAGTGTGAGAGGCATGTTATGGAGCAAGGATGGCCCTCAGAACGGCAAAAAGATCATATATCGGACGTACTATGTCCCTATTCTGACGTATGCCTCGGAGACCTGGGTGATGAAAGAAAGGGAGAAGAGCAAAATACAGGCCAGTGAGATGATGTTCTTGAGAAGCAGTATTGAAGCTACAAAGATGGACAGAATAAGAAATGAGAGGACCAGAGAATTATTGGAGGAGGAACCATTACAGGATGGTATAGAGAAATCTAGACTTCGATGGTATGGACATGTAAAACGAATGGAGGAGAAGAGGATACCCAGGAGGATACACGAGACGAAGTGGGAAGGATAGAGACCGAGAGACAGGTGGCTGAAGGGGGTGGAAGAAAGTGTGATGAAGAGAGGAGAAGACTGGACAAGGGTGGAGGCTGAGAGATGGTGGGAAGACAGAAGACGTTGGAGAGGCTCGTGTTCCAAACAGACCCGGTCAGTGGCTGGAAACTGTGCAAGATGATGATGATGAATTCTAAGGCCTAATTTTAAAGCTATCTCCTAAGTTCAACAAACAATTTCCTTATCTCAATCTCAATTCTTCCTTTGAGTGCGATATCATCTGCGTATGGAAGCACGTTCTGATACTGTCCGAGATGCATGCCAGCCGAAACAAATTTTATTGATTTGATAACTTCTTAGAGAGCAATATTGAAGAGGGGACAAAGTATCGTCGTGTCTTAAACAGGATCTGTTAGGGAAAGGGTCAGATCTTTTCCCATTAAGGAGAATTCTACTTATATTGTCATCCATACACAATCTACACAGGTTAATTAGTTTAGGAGGGAATCCAAACTCTGTCACGACATTCCAAGGCTCTCTCTATGAATTGAATCATATGCTTTGAGGAAATCAATAAATAAACAGTTGATACACTGATGATATTCCCACACTTTCTCACTTATCATTTTGATTGCAAATATGTTGTCAGTAGTGGACCTATTACTGTGAAAGCCATTTTGATAATCACCAGTGATGTTCTCTGCATATATGGTTTCAAGCGATTTAATATAACAAAGGATAACATTTTATAGGATATATTAAACAAAAGTGGGGAGTTCTCCAAGGCTTTTGAAATAAACATAGGAGTCAGACAAGGCGATGGATTGTCACCATTACTTTTTAACTGTGTCTTGGAAAAGGTGATCCGAGAGTGGAGGAAAACAGACACCAAAGGAGTTAAATTAGGATATCAACGAGATAACATCTATATAGATTGTTTGGCATTTGCTGACGACATTGCTCTAATTACTGATACACCGGAAAATGCCAAAATACAAATTGATAATTTAATACAACAAGCAAATAAAATAGGTCTACAAATTTCCTTCACAAAGACAGAATTTATATCCAATGTCAAAAATAGTCCTGATAAATTATGTATTCAACAAAACAAAATCAAAAGAGTGAATTCTTTCAAATATCCCGGTTGAATGGATTCCAATAAATAATAATGAGAAAAACAGCCTAACAGTTAGAACAAAGAAAATGAATATAGCTTTCCAGCTCACCAGGAACATTTATAAGAAAAAAGCATTACCCAATTCTATTAAAATTAAACATTATAATGAAATGAAATGAATGAAATGAAACCAGAGGCCTTATATGGATCTGAAACACTCAAATTAATGAATAAAGGTGAAATTAACAAAATCATGGTCATGGAAAGGAAAATAATTAGAAGTATACTTGGCCCTAGGAAAATAGGAGCAGATTACAACAGACCTAGACCAAATGTAGAAATTTATGAGCATGTAGAAAACATACTACATACCATGCGACGAAGAAGATTATCCTTTTTTGGACATTTACAAAGAATGAACAATGATAGATTGACAAAGAAAATTTTCAATAAAATTATAAAACTTAAGATACAGCCAGCTTGGTTTCAACAGACCTTGAATGACCTTAAAGAGGCCAATATACAAATTGAAGACATACCTAATAGACAACTCTTTCGGAACAAAATTAAAACAGTCACCTTCAAGGAGGAACTAGAGAGAAGCAGAAAACAGCCACACAACATTAAGGAGCTCCGACGACAACAATCTGAAAGAATGAAGCAATTTTGGGTGACCAAGAAGAAATCTTATAGCAAAACTTGATGTATTGATTTAACGTGCTCTATTAAGGGCTATTCGATTAAATAAATAAACAAAAGTTTGGTGCTTTTCACTCGGTCAACACGATTGTACCCAAACGAGATGGGTTATTCCCTAATCCTGAAAACAATTACATAAGTTAAATAAATACAGTCATTTAGACCTTCACGGCCCGTGTTACTATTCATAATGTTGAATTTTGGGCTTATGCCGTGTTTATTATATTAAAACTCGACGCGTTTCGAAAGAAACCATGCCTTTCTTCGTCAGGAATAATGATTGCTAAGAGAAAGCAACAAAGAACATATAGAAGGTGCCCAAAGATGGACGCCATTATAGCCCCATGTTAGGGACAACGGAAAGCAGCAGTGAATTACTTTCTCAGGGTTCTGATAATAGGTAGCCAGGATTCACTGAGATTGTAGCCGGTGTCGCGGTTGAAATTATCTGGGTGTTTACGTATTTCAACCGCCTCTCTGATGATTCTGGGACGATATTGCTTTATACGGGCAAGAACATCCACTCCTTGGAACATGACATCATGGCCAGGTGTTAATGCATGATCGGCAACAGCTGATTTATCAGGTTGAATGAGCCTGATACATCTATTATGTTCCTTAATGCGAGTGCATATTGTTCTCGAAGTCTGCCCGATGTAAACCTTGCCACAAGTACAGGGAACTCTGTAGATACCCGGTTGTTGCAATTTAGGCAAACTGTCCTTAGTTGGTCGCAGGAGTTGCCTAATCTTAACAGAAGTTCCAAATACATTCCGTATGTTGTACCGACGTAGGATTTTAGCAATACGATCCGTCGTGTTATGTATGTAAGGTAGGTAAGCAGTTCCTCTTACATCTCTTTTCTCAACTGACGTCCTATTATTATTTGTTGGTTTCAGAACCGTAGAGATCAAAGCCTTGCTATAACCGTTATCAGATCCCGTATATAGGATTAATAGTCGTGATCCTACTACTCGCTACTCAAATGTCACCGTCAAATTGATCAAGCAATCATCTATTCCAGCGGATGCAGCGAAGACTCTCCTTCCAGGGGATGCTATTCCTCCGAGACTCTATGGTCTTCCTAAAATACATAAAGAAGATGTTCCTCTTAGACCTATTGTTAGTACGATTGGTTCTCCTACATATGCCCTTTCCAAATACTTAGGTAGACTACTTCAGCCGCTTCTGGGTAACACGCCTTCGTACAGTAAGGATTCCACACACTTCGTGGAAAAGTTGAAAGCTATAACACTTCAGCCGGGTGATATCCTAGTGAGTCTCGACGTGGTGTCTCTGTTTACGAGAGTACCTATTGATGGTGTTATGTCTCTCATTAATGGCTTTTTTCCTGAAGACATCACAAGGCTTTTTTATCACTGCATGACCTCCTCCTACTTTCTATGGAATGGGAATTTTTATGAGCAGACTGATGGTGTGGCCATGGGTAGTCCTCTCTCTCCTGTTGTGGCTAATTTCTTCATGGAGAACTTTGAAGAGAAAGCTTTGTCGTCGGCTCCTTTCAAACCGAAGATCTGGTGGCGTTATGTGGATGACACGTTCATTGTTTGGACGGAAGGTGAGGAAAATCTTAGCCATTTCCTGGGTCACCTTAATCTCCAGCACCCTTCTATTTGTTTCACCATGGAAAAGGAATCTGACGGCAAAATACCGTTTTTAGATGTTCTCGTCACCAAGAAAGAGGATGGATCTTTAGGACACAGCGTTTTTCGTAAGCCAACACACACCAATAGATATCTCCATGCAAGTTCTCACCATCACCCTGCCCAGAAACATGGTATCCTTACAACTCTAACTACCCGGGCTAGGAGGATTTGTGAAGTGTCTTCTTTACAAGAAGAAATTAATACCTTGCGAACCACCTTTGAGAGCAACGGTTATAGCAAGGCTTTGATCTCTACGGTTCTGAAACCAACAGATAATAATAGGACGTCAGTTGAGAAAAGAGATGTAAGAGGAACTGCTTACCTACCTTACATACATAACACGACGGATAGCATTGCTAAAATCCTACGTCGGTACAACATACGGACTGTATTTGGAACTTCTGTTAAGATTAGGCAACTCCTGCGACCAACTAAGGATAGTTTGCCTAAATTGCAACAACCGGGTATCTACAGAGTTCCCTGTACTTGTGGCAAGGTTTACATCGGGCAGACTTCGAGAACAATATGCACTCGCATTAAGGAACATAATAGATGTATCAGGCTCATTCAACCTGATAAATCAGCTGTTGCCGATCATGCATTAACACCTGGCCATGATGTCATGTTCCAAGGAGTGGATGTTCTTGCCCGTATAAAGCAATATCGTCCCAGAATCATCAGAGAGGCGGTTGAAATACGTAAACACCCAGATAATTTCAACCGCGACACCGGCTACAATCTCAGTGAATCCTGGCTACCTATTATCAGAACCCTGAGAAAGTAATTCACTGCTGCTTTCCGTTGTCCCTAACATGGGGCTATAATGGCGTCCATCTTTGGGCACCTTCTATATGTTCTTTGTTGCTTTCTCTTAGCAATCATTATTCCTGACGAAGAAAGGCATGGTTTCTTTCGAAACGCGTCGAGTTTTAATATAATAAACACGGCATAAGCCCAAAATTCAACATTATGAATAAATAAATACACATTGATGACCAGTTTTGATCGTCAAGTGATCATCATCAGATCCATTACACTTAGGCTATAAAATCTATGTCTGAAAGTATGGGTGAAAATATTTACTATGTATACACTTATTTAGTTGCAGTATCAGTTAAGATAATGCAACTCGTCAATATTTGTTAGTTGTGATGATTTGTTAAGATACTGGAAATGGTGAAATGTCCAGGAAGGCCATCAGTAGATCTGTTCCATACTTATAGTGCTGTTCTTGTAACTGCCTTACAGCAAAAATCAAATCCACTGTGGACCTTCCTGCTCTGAAACCATGTTGTTCTTCCCTCATCCCTCCTTCTATCCTTGTCCTAATTCTCCTTTCCAAAACTTTCTCAAACATCTTTGCACAATGACTCATCAGTGTTATTCGCCGATAGTTTCTGCATTCTGTTCTACTACCTTCCTTGAAGATCGGGACAATTATTCCCTTTTTCCAGTCCACTGGGTTCTTCCTTTCCTTCCATGCTGTCTTCATCACTCGGTACAACCATTATATCCCCACCTCTCCTGCTGCTCTAACCATCTCCACACTCAACTCATCCACACCCGGTGCCTTCCCTCCTTTCATCTTTCTCACTGCATCTGTCACTTCTTTCCATGTTAAGTCCTTTTCTGTTTGCAGTCCATCTTATTCTTCCCCGATTTCTTCCTCCTCACCGTGGTTTCCATTTGGGTTCAGAAGTTCTTCAAAATATTCTTTCCACATTTTCTGCAGTTCTTCCCTATTTTCTATCTCTTGTCCCCTTTTGTTCACCATTCTAACATAATCCGTAGGATCCTTCCGCCTCTTATTTTTTACCATCCCTTACAGGACCTTTTTGTACCTTCACTCTTCCCTTGTCCCTACCGTCCTATTTTGATACCACCTCCTAAAGGCTCTATTCTTTTCCCTTACTATATCTTTTGTCTTCTCATTCCACCATGGTGTTTCCTTCCACCTCTTCTTACTACTTGTCCTCCCACATACTGCTTCTGCTGCATCTAGTAGTGTCTTCTTAAATCTAGCCCATTCCTCTTCCACCCCTCTTTCTTCATCTGTTGGAATTCCTTCCTTTACCATTTTGAGGTACTCGACCCTTCTATCTACTTCTTTCAGTTTCCATATCCTTATATGACTTTCCTGGTACTCAGTCCCTGCTTTGTCATGTTTCTTATGTATAGGGCAGAGTATTGCTATGTTCCACTGCTCTGGCATTTGCTCCTTGTGCCATATCTCTACCATGTTCTTATGCAACCGTCTTGTTAGTTTTTCCCTCCATATTTTATCATTTCTGCTGTGATGTTATCTTCTCCTGGTGCCTCATTATTTTTTAGGGCTTTAATACCATCTTCAACTTCTTCCAATGTGGGTTCCTTGACTGATTCCAGGTCCGTCTCTACTCCATTTTGTTCCTGTCCCATCTCCTCCCTCTGCCCAACTTCTACCTCACCTTCATATCCAATTTCCGCATTCAGCAATTCACTAAAATACTCCACCCATCTATGTAACATATCATCTTTACCTCCAATCAAGTTGCCCTCCTTATCTTTACAGAAAGCTGCTCTGGGTTGAAACCTTTTCTTTATATCTTCAACCCTGGAATAGAACTCTCTGGTTTCCTGAGCCGTCTTTCTTTCTTTCTTTCTTTCTTTCTTTCTTCTAACTCGTCAGTCCACTGCTTCTCAAAATCTCTCTTCTTCTTTCTACATTCCTTGTCCATCTCTTTTCTCTTCTCCCTATATTCTTCTACAGTAGTTCTTGTTCTTCTTTGTAACATTCCTCTTCTTGCCTCATTCCTTTCTTCAATCTTCTTTCTACACTCTTCACAAACCAATCCTGCATCCCCATGTAACCGAACTTTACAGTAGGTTACAGAGACTGCTTCTAGTTTGTTTTGTTGGTAGTATTTATTTATTTTTAGTTTTATCAGGTTGCCAGCCATGGCAACCTGTTGGTGCAGCACTATGGAGAATCCTGTGTGTTCAGTGCCATAGAGATTCATGGTGGTGGTCTAGTTATTGCTGGCAAGGTTTTCTTTGACTTGCCAAGGTTTCCATGGACGGTTATGTGTTGATTTTGATAGTTGCTGCCATGCAGAATGGAGGTCAGCTGATGTTTGGGTAGATGTTTTATGGAGAGAAGAATGTCATGTTCGAGTGGAAGGGGAATTATGAAGAAAGGAATGGTGGTGATCTATTGATAGTTTTATGAAGAGAATGATAGGCAGTGGTATGGCAATTTGTTATGAGAGCTGGCTTTTTGAAAAATATGAGGTTGGAATTGATGTGCTCTGGTTTTGAGAGAGAGAGAGGAGTGATGGTTGTAGTGGATGCTGATATTGTACAAGAGATGCAGGTAATGGAAACCTGCATATATGTCTGATAAACAGGTATTGATATTTTATGATTGCCAAAGATAAAAAAAAGAAAAGGAGTAGAAGAATTTGTGAGAAGAATACTAAGAATTGTGTGAAGAGGTAGACTATGAAGATAGTTGTGAATACTGGGTAAAAGATCCAGGTAATAGAAGAATTATTATTAATAAATTGTGTCTTTTAATGAAGTCGGTGTACTGTGTCTTTGTGTGATGTCATTTAAGCTAGTATTATAGCCCCACTACTTGAGATGGAAGCTTGGAGTATTATATTTATTACAATAGTGTCGCCCAACATATGGGCAGAAAGAAGATAAGCTGATTGATTTAAATTGCACTACAGGGAAAGTATCATATTTATTACACTCAGTTTCTTCTTTCTGCCCAGCACAGTTTCCGCCGTGTTTTGTATTATATCTTTGACCGTCTGCCACTGTTCTATACTTATTCCCTACTTCTCTTCCACTTCATTATGCTTATTTGCCAAAACCATTCTGTATTGCTGATCTATGCTTTCATTCTTTCTTAATTTAGCATCATCAAACCTATGTATAACAGCTTTCTTAATCTCTCTGTACTTGGCTATCCTTTGCCTATATTTAACTCTTACCAGATAATGATAAGTCCAACCCCTCCTCCACGTGGTGGGAGACGGGCAACGGCATGAAGTAGGGGATTGCCTGTAGGGGTGAAGTACAGTGGGGACTTTGTGTGCCCCGGGACCGCTACGGTAGCTGTGAAGGCTCTATGGGAACCCTGAAAAGTGACGGCTCACGGGGCTCTGGTGAAACTACGATAGGCCTAGCAAGCCAGTAGTGGATATCATATTTGCTTTCAAACCAGGAACAGGCCTCGGAAAGGACGGATGCAAACGACGACGACCCGGATATGCTAATGGACTGCGAGTTGGGACATTAAACATACAGACACTGACAGGAAAAGTGGAGGAGATTGTAGATGTGATGGAGAGAAGAAAACTGGATGTACTGGGCTTGGCAGAAACAAGATGGAAAGGAGAAGGTCGCAGAGAACTGAGGAAAGGGTACCGGTTGTACTGGAGTGGGAACAGTGAAGGAAGGAGCAGCGGAGTAGGAGTAGTTGTGAGAGATGGAATGAAGGAAGAGGTAAAGGGAATAAGTGACAGGATCATGAAGATCAGAGTAAATGTAAAGGGAAGAAGCCTGGAGATAGCCCAGGTGTATGCCCCTCAAGTTGGATGTACAGCTCAAGAGAAGGAAGACTTTGAGGAGGAGCTACAACAGCAGTTGAATGGGCAGAGCATCATTGTCATGGGAGATTTGAATGCACATGTAGGAAGTGAAAGGCAAGGATATGAAAATGTATTGGGAGCAGAAGGATGGGGTAGCAGGAATGAAGAAGGGAGAAAGTTGCTGGATTTTTGCAAGAGAAACGGTTTAGTGGTAGGCAACTCCTGGTTCCGGAAGAAAGAAAGCCACAAGGTAACGTGGTACAGCAGTGATTTAACAAAGAAATCTTTGGTAGATTACATGCTGTACGACTGGGAAATGTAGAGAAGTGTCAGAGATATAAAGGTAATACCATCAGAGGCCTTAGATAGCGACCACAGAATACTTGTAATGAACTTGGGAGTTGTTAAGGATAGCAAGAGGACAGAGTACCAGGAAAGGAGAATCAAAGTATGGAAACTCAAGGAAAAGGAAGTCAAGGAAGAATTCCAGAAGATAATAAGGGAAAGGATGCCAACAGACAATCCTAAAACAGGGGAAGAGGAATGGAAGCAATTCAAAAACACAATGGTGGAAGCTGCAGTGGCAGTATGTGGAAGAACAAGCAACAGAAAGCGGTGTAAAGAGACACCATGGTGGAATGAGAGAGTAAAAGAAGCTGTGGGAAGGAAGAACAAGGCTTTCAGAGTGAGGTTCCAGGAAAGAACTGATCTGACAAGGGAAGATTATAAGATAAAGAAGAAAGAAGCAAACAAGATTGTCGCAGAGGAGAGGAAGAAGTGGATGGTAAAGTGGACAGAGATGATGGAGGAAGACAGCAGAGGAAATAAGAAAGTACTTTATGGGATGGTCAAAAGTAAGAGAAGAGGTCTGCGAGAGGATGTGGTAATGATGGACAAAAGCGGAAATGAGGTACACAACAAAGAGGCACTCAAGACAGTGTGGAAAGAGTACTTTGAGGATTTGCTGAATCCAAATGGTCATAGGGAGGAAGACAATGTATTGGAAGATGGAGAAGACAACACAGGAATGGAAAAGGACCTGACTTGGAGAGAACTGGAAATGGCTATAGACAAGATGAAAGGAGGAAGGGCACCAGGTGTGGATGAAGTGAGTGTTGAAATGGTGAAGGCAGCAGGGGAGGTTGGGAAACAGTGGCTGTACCGTGTGATGAGGGTGATATGGAAGGAGAAAAAGACCCCAGAAGATTGGAAGAAAGGATTAATTGTCCCAATATTTAAGAAAGGAAGCAGAAAGGAGTGCAGAAATTACAGGGGAGTCACACTCATACCTCACTGTGCCAAGATATATGAAAAGATATTAGAAAGTAGAATACGAGCCAAAGTGGAGAGAAAATTGAGAGAGGAGCAGTATGGATTCAGACCTGGGAGATCAACAGTGGATCTCATATTTTCAGTGAGACAGCTCCAGGAACACCACTACGAATTTGGAGAGGATCTGCTGATGGCCTTCCTGGACATCGAAAAGGCCTATGATAGTGTGTGTAGGGAGAAGGTTTGGAAAGCAATGGAAAACATGGGAGTGGAAAAAGAGACTGTAGGCAGAGTGAAGGAGATGTATTGTGGAAGTGTGAGTTGTGTGAAAGTTGGAGGGGAAAGAACAGACTGGTTCAGACAAATGAGTGGCCTGAAACAGGGTAGTGCACTGTCACCCCTTCTCTTTATTGTGGTTATGGACGAGGTAATGACACGGATAGCAGGAAAGATAGGAGAAGATAAGATGAAAGCAATGGTGTTTGCAGATGATCTCATGGTCTGGGGAAACAAGGAGGAGGAAATTCAGGAGCAACTGAAGGCTTGGGAAGAAACAGTGGGAGAGTACGGATGGAAGTTCAACATCAGTAAATGTGAGATCCTGTTAACGACCAGGAAAAAGGACAGACCAATGAGTGGGATAACACTTGGAGGTGGACAGCTGAAGAAGGTGGAAAGTCTCAAGTACTTGGGAAGTATAGTGGAGGAAAATGGGAGAAATGACAAAGAGATTATGGAACGTGGCAGACAGGCAGAAGCATTAAGAGCTTAGTGTGGAATAAAGATGTCCCACAAAAAAAGCAAGGAAGTGTTATACAGAAGCTACTATATCCCGATACTGACCTATGCTTCAGAAACGTGGACAATGAAGAAAAGAGACATAAGCAGAATACAGGCAGGTGAAATGAAGTTCCTGCGAAGTAGGATCGGAGTAACAAGAAGAGACAGGGTGAGGAATGAAAAGGTCAGGGAAATGGTGAAAGAGGAGCCCTTGCAAGGTAGGATTGAGACATCAAGACTGAGGTGGTATGGACACTTAAAGAGAATGGATGAGAAGAAGATTCCCAAGAGGATACATGAGATACAGATACAGAAGAAACGACCAAGGGGAAGACCAAGAGATAGATGGCTGAAAGGAGTGGAGGAATGTGTCAAGAAGAGAGGCGAGGACTGGACCAGAGTAACAGCGGAGAGGTGGTGGGAAGAAAGAACTAAGTGGCGAGGCTTATGTTCCAAACAGACCCAGCCTGGGGCTGGAAACTGTACAAGATGATGATGATGATCTCCGTCTACTTCTCGACAGCTATCCACTTCCAACACACCTGAGGCATGTCGTCTACCTATAAAATCTTGATTAATTTGGTTTTCTGTGATCCCATCAGGGGAGCACCCTGTCACTTGCCTTATATCCTTCCTTTACATCCATGTGCTTTTGATAAGCATGTTACTGCCTATAGCAAAATCAATCAGTCTAATACCATTATCATTGGCCACCTCATGTAAACTCTCCTTTCCTGCTGTACTCCTGTAGGCAATTTCTCTTCCCACTTGTGCATTAAAGTCCCCCATAACAACCTTAACATCATGCTTTGCCACTCGTGCTAGTTCCTGTTCCAGCTGCGCATAGAAAAGATCATTTTCTTCCTCCTCTGCATCTTTGGTTGGTGCGTATGTACATATGAAGGATATGTTGAAGAAACGGCCCTCACTTTTAATACACACATCCTTTCCTTAACAGGCTTAAAATTAAGTATAACATTTTTATACTCATTATCAATAAGAAAACCTGTCCCTCCATATCCTCTGTTCCCACAACTATAGAACAGGGTATGTGTCCCCATGGCAAGTATTCCACTTCCATTCCAATTTACCTCTTGTATTGCTGCCAGCTTAAAATTATATTTCTTCATTTCCTTCTTTAAGTTCCGTAATCCTTCCATGTCCCAAAATACCAATTCATGTACCGTTTCCGTTGCCAAGATCGTTTATCCATTTCATCCATCCGGTTTCCTTTGTTCTTTGGGTCCGTAACAAGTGTTTTTTTCCGGGGTAGGGTTGTTAGCACCACGCCCAACCCTCAACCTGGAGGACCAGGGTACCGCTCATAGTCTGGCCCATCACCTTAGGCCTGTCCAGCTTGGGTGGCCCTACCAGAAGCCAAAGCTCCCGCTGGCATAGCTTCAAGGATCATTTGGGCTCGCAAGCCTCCACCTGATTACTTTCGTGATGTTTATAGTGTGTTTTTCTTTCGTGCTGCATTTGTCGGTCAAATGCTTTTGAGACCACCGAACGAGCAATATGTATTTATTCATTTCTGTCAATATTATATTGTCTATTACTAGTGTTCACTCTCTATATACATCTAAGACTCTTACCTCAGCATGTTTAAGGTCATGCGCCTCCAGCATACGCTCGTATACTGAAAGGGGTGTCACCTTGCTTGCTGCCTTCCTGCCTGACGGACGTCACAGCTTGCCCTGGCCAATCATCGCCCGCCAGCCTGTAGGCTTCCAGACGCTTCTATGATGCTATTATTTAAGTGGCGGCGTTTTGCTCCCCATCCGCATTCCTTCTTCAACTTTCTACGGCCTTCTTCAACCTGCGATAGGCATTCGTGCCTTCCGCCCTTCTCCGGGGCATTCTAAACTTCAGGCCTAAGCTACATTTCATGGTTGAAACTACCATGCACCGCAACAGCAGAGAACTTCTGCACTGAGAAAGTGCATTCTACACTTCACTTCAAACCGCAAGAAGCTGCGCCAAATCGCAGTTATAAAATGCCATGTTATTTGGCATTCAAGAAATAACATCAAACCTAACGATGTTAAACAATGTACAACGCTGGTGAAGAAGAAGATCGCCCTGGCGAGGTTATTTTCCTGATGCTGGACATCTCAAATTTTACTGCTAAAAATCAAGTGTTGGCCACGGCAGTCTCCGTCAGTATGCTTTCTAGTCATCGCCACTAAAGATAAGTTTGTGCCTTTTTTATTGTTTTAATAATCTTTGTTTTAAGTGTATTTGCTAGCAAGTGCAAGAATATATTAAATTTGTGTGTGCATCAAGCAGAATGAACTTTTGTCTAATAGCACATGGCTGTGCCAACCTAATTAAAATTAATGAACATTTGAAGTTGCCCCAGGCGGGCCAACATAATTAATTTTTTAATTAAATCTTATTTATTAATGTGTTTGCGAGTTTCACCATATAAATAAAAATATTGTATTTACTCTCAATGTTCAGTAAGGTATTGAAAGAACCAGGCCGCATTTCCTCAGCCCAATCCTTTCAGTCTAAGCTTCTCTTAAGGAAGTTATTTTGTCCAGGCCTTAAGCCTGATGCTGTTCTCCCGTTTATGTGTATGAATTTGGGCTGTTCTTCACATAACCATTTGATGCCGATAACCGGGAATGCTTGTAAACATTCTGTTTAACAAAATCTTCAAATTAATTAATGTTGGAACTAATTCAAAATTTAAATGCCATACTGAACATTGAGTGTGTTAATATTTTAAAAATTGTGTTTTCTAATCTACTTCGAAAGTTCAGCTCGAGTGTATATGGTTGGCACTGAGAAGGGAGACAAACAGCAGGCCCGCATTTCACCGCAGGGGAAGCCGCACTCTCTTTTCTGGCAGACTGTCAACTTCTTCCGAAGCAAGGTGTACCAGCTCACAGTATAGTCGTGAGTACACAACAAACTTTCATAATGCCGATTGACGAGAAACTCATTAGTGCCAGAGCTTCTGTCAAAGGCAAGTTAACGCGTTTTCGCACTTTTCTATATGAGCTCACGGAAAAAGAACGTAATAGTGACATAATTTCTCAAAGGCTGAAAGGTTATGAACAGGCCTTTGAGAAATATGATGAGATCCAAAGTAATATTGAGACACAGTATCCTGACCAGCAAAGTGACCGCTGTGAGGTTGAAAATTTATATTATAAAGGGTTTGCAGACGCAAAGCAACTTTTAAGAAGTTTAACATTGCAGGAAAAGCAGGAGAAAACTCCTTCAGAATCTTCTTCTTTTCCTTCCCGTGTTATATTACCGAAAATAGAATCACCTAAATTTACCGGAGATGAAACTACATGGGAACCATTTTTTGAATTATTCAATTCATTGATTCACGAAAACGATTCTCTTCCTTCAATACAGAAGTTTCATTATTTGCGTTTGTCCTTGCAAGGCAACGCACTTAAACTCATCCAAGAGCTTACGTTGACAAATGAAAATTATGAAGTAGCTTTGGCTCTTCTCAGAGATCGGTTTGGGAACACTCGTTTAAAAACTCAACGTCACATACAGGGTTTATTCAATTTACCTATTGTTCATGCTGATAATCTTGCCTCGCTTCGTAATCTGATCGATGCTGCAGAACTTCATATTCGTGCGCTTGCGAATTTGGCCCAACCAGTTGACTATTGGGATCTATTTTTGATTCATCTTATTTCTGCTAAATTAGACACTAAAACTTTAAAAGATTGGGAAGCAGATCTGTCGCAACATTCATTATGTACCTACGAAGCTATTATTAAATTCTTAAAGGCGAAATGCCAAATTCTCTCTGCTGTAGCCAGCCAAAAGAGTAGCTCCACCTTTAAACCTCCTTCTAATAGTAAGGTCATCAGCCCCACTCAGAGAGTACTAAGGTCACATGCCTTTTCTACCAATATTCGGTCTCCCAATCAAGTACAAGCTTGTGTTGTGTGTCAACAACCACATAACTTGTACCAATGCGCTCAATTTAAATCTTTATCTGTGGATGAAAGACGCAAATTAATTACGACCCACAAGCACTGCTTTAATTGTCTATCAGGGACACATATGATAAGCAATTGTCGTTCTGAACGGTTATGTTTTCACTGTAAAGCAAAGCATCATACTCTCCTGCATAGACATGAAAGATCGCGGTCATTAGCAACCAATAGTTCATCCGCTAAATCTAATTCTGAGACTTTGCCGAATAACGCTCAGTCTTTTACTCAAAGCTCTGTTTCGTTCAGTAAAACTCAAGTTTTATTGTCCACTGTCCAAATTCTAGTGAAGAATGTTCACGGAAAAAGGGTTTCAGTAAGAGGATTGTTGGATAATGCTGCAACTAACAATTTTATCAGTGAATCGCTAGTTCGCAAGTTAGGTCTACAAATATGCCCTACTTCTATAGAAGTTACAGGAATTAATGGTTCTAAATCGCAATCTCTGAGTTATGCTAAAGTGGATGTAAAAGATTCCAATAATCTCGGCATTCATTTAAATTTAGATTTTTTAATTATCAATTCCATAGGTAATGACACTCCCATTACTTCGTTTCAAGTCCAGGGTTGGAATATTCCGCATCATTTGCAACTTGCAGATCCGAATTTCAACAGAGCTTCATCTGTAGAAATTCTTTTAAGTGCCAGCATTTTTTGGCAATGTTTACATCCGGAAAAGGTTAAAGTTGCTCGTGATGTTTTCTTTCGTAGAACCGATTTTGGTTGGATTGCCACTGGGCAAATATACTGCAACCCCGTTCAACAGAAATCTCATTGTTATTTTGTTGGTGCTGATTTAAATCAAGAATTAATTAAGTTCTGGGACATTGAGGACATTCAAGTCACCTCACCTCATTCTTGCAATAATGAGATCTGTGAAACATTCTACTTAGAAACCACTGTTCGCACTACTGAAGGCAGATTCGTGGTTACTCTTCCTCGCATTTCTAACCCCCCTATGATTACAGAATCACATTCCAGAGCTCTCAAAGCTTTATTCGCAATTGAAAATCGCTTTAAAAAAGATGCTCTCTTAAAAACTCAGTATACTTCCTTCATGGAAGAATACGAATCAGCGAATCACATGGAAGTAGTTCCAAAATCTGAAGAAATTGGTAATCCTCCTAAAGAAATAGTATATCTTAATCATCATCCAGTTTGGAAAAATTCTTCCATCCGAGAACAGATAAGAGTGGTTTTTAATGGGTCATCTCCAGATGCTAATGGTGTTTCTCTCAATGACACTGCATTCTGGACCCGCTATTCAGACAGATCTTACTTCAGTTTTACTTAAACTTTCGTCTATTCCCCATTGCTGTCCTTGCTGACATTAAGCAAATGTATAGGCAAATTCTAGTAAATTCAGAACAACGTGATTTGCAAAGAATTTTGTGGCGAGACGACAATGCAAAACCTATAAAAATATTTCGTTTAAGAACAGTGACATACGGTCTTAAGCCGTCTGCTTTTCTCGCAATACGATCTCTTCATATGTTGGCCGAACAAGATGGTCATCTTTTTCATCTTCTTGCTTCTGAAGTATTGAAAACTGCATTCTATGTAGATGATTTTCTGTATTCTTTTCCTAGTAACTCTGAAGCACTTCTTGTTTGTGAAGATTTAAATTCTCTTCTTTCTGGTGGTGGGTTTACCCTTCATAAGTGGAACTCGAATTCAACCGAATTTTTATCTAACTTTTCACAAGTAACTCCTGTTGACAAATGTGTTGCGCTTCCTACTGAGGAATCAGCTATTAAAACCTTGGGTGTTTTTTGGTCTCCTGCTTCAGATACCTTTTCATATCAGGTACACTTATCTGAGTTTCACCCTCAAACGAAAAGGCAATTATTATCGGAAATAGCAAGAGTTTTTGATCCCTTGGAGTACATTGCTCCGGTGGTTATTACTGCAAAAATTTTCTTACAAAAACTTTGGTTATTGAAAATTGGTTGGGATGAAAAGGTACCCTCCCCCCTTTCAGATGAGTGGTTGAAATACCGCAAGAGTTTGTTAGATCTTTCTCAAATTTCTATTCCCCGCACTTTAATTTCCGACCTTTCATGTAAGTATTTCGATTTGCACGTATTTGCAGATAGTTCTGAAAAGGCATACGGTTGCTGCGCCTACTTAGTAGGCCGCCCTTCCAATACTTTACCCGGATTTTCCAATTTAATTTGTGCAAAATCAAAGGTAGCCCCACTCAAATCCATATCTTTGCCTAGATTGGAATTATGTTCCGCTGTGATGGCTGTGGAATTAGCCAGTAAATTAAAAATCAGTTTAAATTTGAAATTTTTGAGCACATGGTTTTGGAGTGATTCTTCCATCGTGTTAGCTTGGCTTTCAAAACCTTCTTCGCATTGGACCACTTTTGTGGCTAATCGCGTTTCTAAAATACAAGAGTTGTCTCATTTTGACCAATGGAATCATGTTCCGGGGAAAGAAAACCCCGCTGATATAATTTCACGTGGCTGCTTGCCCAAGAAATTAATTTCTCTCAAACTATACTGGAATGGTCCGGCGTGGCTCAGTCAGGATTTTTCTTGTTGGCCTCGTTCATCTGATCCGCTCGCAGAAGATGTTCCTGATGCTCGCATTGTTACCGCTTCCCTTTTTCTAACTTCTATTGCTACTAGTCTTTTTCAGCGTTACTCTTCATTTAATAAATTAATTCGTGTGGTAGCATATTTATTTCGATGGAAATTTCTTGTTCTTGATCAGCCTGTGAAACCGCAACCCTTTCTCACTAAAGTGGAATTGGAATTTGCTACTCGTAGAATCTTGTTTCTTATGCAACAAGAAGTATTCTTTCTTGAGTATCAGACGCTTTTAAGCAAAAAAGCTCTGCCAAAGTCTAGTAGGCTGTTACCTCTCACCCCTTTTTTGGACCAAGATGGATTAATAAGGGTGGGGGGCAGGCTAGAAAATTCTAGTTACTCAGATGAGAAAAAACATCCTATTACTACTCTCATCGTAAAGAAATGTCATTATCAGAATTTGCACGCTGGCACCCGCACCTTGCTTTGCTTAATTCGCGAGCAATATTGGCTCATTAACGGCGTTCATGAAGTTTCTTCTGTTATTCGGAAATGTATACCTTGTTTCAAGTCCAAGCCCCAGCCAATCACGCAAATTATGGGAAACTTACCATATTTTCGTTCCGAACCTAGTAAGCCTTTCGCCCTTACGGGTATCGATTATGCTGGTCCTTATGCCTATCAAGTTAATTCCCCTTCATCTAAGCGAAAGTTGTTAGGTAAACTTTATATTTCTTTATTTGTGTGCATGGTGACAGGAGCCATTCACCTTGAGTTGGTTACAAGTGCTTCTACTCCTTATTTTACAGCAGCCTTTTCTAGATTTGCCGCTAGAAGGGGTGTTCCCTCTGAGGTTTTCTCAGATAACGCAAAAATTTTTGTTAGTACTTTTGATCTTTGGAAAACTGCACTTACCTCTCCTTCTGCTAAGGAACAGTTTTCTAATTTTTCTCATGCTAAGGGATTCAAATGGCATTTCACTCCCCCTTACGCCCCCCATCATGGTGGCCGTTGGGAATCTTGCATAAAGCTCACGAAGAGACAGCTGAAGAAAACCCTTGGTTCAGCCATCCTTTCCTATGAGGAATTCAATTCTTTAATTATTCAGGTTGAGGGTATCGTAAATTCTAGGCCGCTCACGCCTTTGTCTAACGATCCTAAAGATCTTCTTCCGTTAACACCTAGCCATTTTTTAATAGGCTGTTCTTTAGCTTCTACGCCTCCTTTGCTGAGTCGACGCTGTGATCTCGGGTTACCTATTTTCTGGAGAAAGTTAGAATCTTTGCGAAACTCTTTTTGGCGCCGTTGGAAGCTGGAGTATCTCAGCTCACTTAACAGAAGAGAGAAGTGGCGGCTTTCCCAGCCTGATGTGCGAGTGGGAGATATGGTTCTTTTGCGAGATCCAAGTCCCCCTCTCGTATGGAATATTGGTAGGGTAACTCACTGCCATCTGGGTCGTGATAAGCATGTGAGAGTTGTAGATGTTCTCACTAGTAAAGGTGTCTATACTAGACCAATTTCTATGGTTGCTATCTTGCCTGTTGAGGCTTAGTGTTATCTTCTTTCATTGTTGTTTTTTCCAACTGATTCTTTGATTGTTTTCTTTCGGGGGTCTCGGAGCATGATCACTCTCATGATGTTTATAGTGTGTTTTTCTTTCGTGCTGCATTTGTCGGTCAAATGCTTTTGAGACCACCGAACGAGCAATATGTATTTATTCATTTCTGTCAATATTATATTGTCTATTACTAGTGTTCACTCTCTATATACATCTAAGACTCTTACCTCAGCATGTTTAAGGTCATGCGCCTCCAGCATACGCTCGTATACTGAAAGGGGTGTCACCTTGCTTGCTGCCTTCCTGCCTGACGGACGTCACAGCTTGCCCTGGCCAATCATCGCCCGCCAGCCCGTAGGCTTCCAGACGCTTCTATGATGCTATTATTTAAGTGGCGGCGTTTTGCTCCCCATCCGCATTCCTTCTTCAACTTTCTACGGCCTTCTTCAACCTGCGATAGGCATTCGTGCCTTCCGCCCTTCTCCGGGGCATTCTAAACTTCAGGCCTAAGCTACATTTCATGGTTGAAACTACCATGCACCGCAACAGCAGAGAACTTCTGCACTGAGAAAGTGCATTCTACACTTTACTTCAAACCGCAAGAAGCTGCGCCAAATCGCAGTTATAAAATGCCATGTTATTTGGCATTCAAGAAATAACATCAAACCTAACGATGTTAAACAATGTACAACGCTGGTGAAGAAGAAGATCGCCCTGGCGAGGTTATTTTCCTGATGCTGGACATCTCAAATTTTACTGCTAAAAATCAAGTGTTGGCCACGGCAGTCTCCGTCAGTATGCTTTCTAGTCATCGCCACTAAAGATAAGTTTGTGCCTTTTTTTTTTTATTGTTTTAATAATCTTCGTTTTAAGTGTATTTGCTAGCAAGTGCAAGAATATATTAAATTTGTGTGTGCATCAAGCAGAATGAACTTTTGTCTAATAGCACATAGCTGTGCCAACCTAATTAAAATTAATGAACATTTGAAGTTGCCCCAGGCGGGCCAACATAATTAATTTTTTAATTAAATCTTATTTATTAATGTTTTTGAGAGTTTCACCATATAAATAAAAATATTGTATTTACTCTCAATGTTCAGTAAGGTATTGAAAGAACCAGGCCGCATTTCCTCAGCTCATTCCTTTCACTCTAAGCTTCTCTTAAGGAAGTTATTTTGTCCTGATGCTGTTCTCCCGTTTATGTGTATGAATTTGGGCTGTTCTTCACATAACCACCACCCGCCAATACCTAATTGCCTTCTGCAAGGTGATGGTACCGGCGGGAGGTAGAGAGTTGTATGCTTGACTTAAACAACAGGTCTTGTCCCCCTTATCCCCCAAAACAAGTCTTATAAACCTAGGACCAAACCAGTGCAATAGTGGGCTATTACTGATTCTGTCGTAAGTCGCATATGTCCCTTAACTCATGTCTATTTCACGAGCGGCTATCTCGAGAACCATTTATTGTACAGACATGTGTAACACCTCGTTTGAATGGTATTTTTGCTCATCTTTACCGAGTCCTAGTTATTTTTGAGATTTACCCAAAACTTGTATGAAATTGATTTTTTTAAATATCTTTGGTACACGTAATGTTAGAAAGGCAAGCCATAGCTTATTTTAAACGAAATGAAGCCCTGTTTAGCGTGGATGTTTTTTTTTTTACTTGTTGAAAGACATGACTAGTGGATTATTACGGCTAACGATTATATTCCTCGCTAGCAGACGGAACATGGCGCTGGGCGAGCGGAGTGACTGATTTGCGTTCACGGCGTGAGTTGCTAAAATGTTATCTACTGTAGGTATGCACTGCGTGGGTCTGGGAACTCACTTGAACGTCTAGTGACGTGGGAATGAGAAGACACTGCCGACTTCATGACTTGACTCTTCGGCTATGCTGGGCAGTAGTGGACAGATACTTGATGTTGCAACATATTTATGGATACGTATCTGATACAGGTTTAATCCTGTGAAGTTTGTACGTGAGAAAATGCAAGTTTAAGTGTAATTAAAAACACTCAGGTAGTCTATCCGGTACACGTTGTGACTTGTACAGTCGTGTGACACTGATGACGCAAGCTTCTACAAGTCCAAAGTATAAAAGGCGAGTGATAAATATTATTGCGATTACTAGCGCTGTGCTGTGCCGAGCAGTTCTTACCTGTCTGGTAATTATTGATTTATTAATTGATTAGGTGATTTATTAATTTTATTTATTTGTTTTCAGATATTTGGTTGAAGCCTTGTGCACTACAGTGTACAAGCTTTTTAGATTGTTGTAGCTGAGCGGTAACAGGATTGAATACCCAGACACAGTTAGTGGCGGCAAAACAAATCTAAATAGAGAAATAAATACAGTAGAACCCCGGTAATCCGAGTCCCGGCAGTCCGAGCCTCCGTTTAATCCGAGGTGGATGGCAGTGAGACGCATAGCTTACCCAAAGTCTTTGGTGGAGGTGAGCACATCCGTAGTTTACAATTATGCCCGCCATCGCCCTTCCGCCAACTAGACAGTGTCTGCTCAGACTGTACCTACTTTAAAGTAAATATGGTGGCGGCTTCGGTGGCGTAGTTGGTAGCATGCTGAGCTTCTATGCCCAAGATAGCGGGTTCAAACCCGGCCGAAGCCGTCCGATTTTTTAAGAGCGTTAAAATTCCCTCAATATGCCTTCCTTCGGAGGGGAAGTAAAGCCGGCGGTCCCATGTCATAGATTTATGGCATGTTAAAGATCTTTCCACTAATTACACCTGTGTGAAACTAAATTGGATAGGTTAAGAATGTAAACAACGCTCTTAGGTTGCTACGTTCGTTGCCAAGAGCCGACTGCGGTGGCGTCTAGTAGCTAGTTCTGAACTAGGCCTAGTAGTCGTTGACGGTGGCGTTTGGCGGCAAAAGTAGGAACTATTTGAAAATTCAAAGTTGCAGTCTCTACTTGAATTAAAAAACAGATACACACACTAATACAGTCATCACAATTAACACCGGTTATCAGACAGATTCTATACACACCCAAAGTACACGGGGCTACATGACCGCGTTGTCGCAGCCCCTAAACTAAGGAACCAACCAACCAACCAAAGTAAATATGTACATATTTGCATTTCATTTGTAGAATATTGTTTTTATTTCTGAAACAAAGCCTAATTGCACCACATTATACGATAACTGATGAAATAATGCCGTTTACTGTAAGAATATTTAAACACAAGGTTCTTGTGCATCTAATTTTAAATTAAAGGCCTTAAAATTTCGTAACTTTGTGTAATCCGAGATTTCCCAAATTCGAGCTACTCTTGGTCCCAATTACCTCGGACTACCGAGGTTCTACTGTACTAATAAACAAATTGCCATGGTCAACGGATTTACATCATTGTTTGTCAACAATAAGCTCAAAAGCAAACCGGTCACTCGCTTAACGCCTGAACAAAAAGAACAGCCTAAATACGCGATTTTCACTTATTTCACATATAGCATCTCGAACATTTTCAAAAAGTGTGGCTTAAGAATAACCTACAGAACATCCAATACTAATACTAATGTTTTGTTCAATAATAATAAATTAAACCATTTGAATAAATTCAGTAAATCAGGTATATATACAGTAATTGAAATGTACAAAATGCGACACCAATTATTGTGGACAAACAGGTAGATCATTTACCACAAAGTATGGGGAGCATTTTAACGCCATTAAACACAACAAATTTTCCGCCATGGCAAATCACATGAAGGAAACTAAACATGGATTCACAGACATCAACAGCGATATGAAAATCTTACATCTCGCTAACAAGGGAACTACCATGAACATTTTAGAAGATATTGATTTCGCTCAAAGAACCGCCCCCCTAACTAATCTCAATGAAATCATCTTCGAGAATAATAATGTACTTTATGAAACTTCTATAATCCACCTTGAGAAATTCGCCCACAAACCTTTGATCCGCTTTTTCCCTCCCCCTCCCTCCACCTTTCCTCATTCCTTTTCCCACCCGTTTGCTAATATTACTCACTCCGCCGACCCCCTTCCTCCACCCCTCCCTTTAATTGTCTTGCTTATCGCTTCCACGCGAGCACACTGAACCAGTATTGCCCAGCTCCCGACCAGCATAGCACGGCTCTGTTGACACCTTGCTGCATTTTAACGTAAGTTTTACTTAAGTGTTCACTGGTACCTTTTTAATTTTATCACATTAATCATTCAGCCTGTTCATACGTAGTTTCGGTTTCTTTCCAGTTGGGAACGAGTACCCTTTCCTGGACACTTTGAGCTCAACGGAATGCCCGTTTCTAAGCTCATGGACCAAGTGTGATATTCAATCAACATCAAGAGTGTGCAATGAACTATTTTAGAAAGACTGGTTAAGCCCGCTGGTGGCTTTTTAAACGTGATTTTTAACAAAATGTTTTAAAATTTTTACTGTTTTCAAGTGCATGATTTTGATCTCTGTGTGCACTCATTTATGTTTCTGTTACTACTATTAATCTTTTCATGTGTAATGTACTAAGTGCTGCCCATTTGCTCAAGGCTGATGAAGACGCTAATAATCGACAAGGCATCGAAACATGTACCTCTATATAATGACGAGTGATTAGCTCACTCATTTTAATAAATAGTATTACTCACTCCGCCGACCCCCTTCCCCCCTTCGCTTAACGCCTGAACAAAAAGAACAGCCTAAATACGCGATTTTCACTTATTTCACATATAGCATCTCGAACATTTTCAAAAAGTGTGATTCATACGTAGTTTCGGTTTCTTTCCAGTTGGGAACGAGTACCCTTTCCTGGACACTTTAGAAGGTTTAAAAAAAAGAAGGAACAGTTTTTTGAACAGCATCAAATGGGAGTGATTGTACATAATTTCTGAATAGTGACAATCATTAAAGCAAGGTTTTATTTGTTGTCGTCATCATTGATCGCTACTTGCTTTATAATCATAATTAGACAATACGGGTAAAAATGTACGACTCTCAGAGTCTAAAAGAGGTCTACATGTTATCAGTAAGAAATGAAAATGAAATGAACTTACCAAATTGTCAGTCACTGAATTCAGGGCTAATGAGGGATGATTACAGATTTTCTTGAGAGCTGTGATGACGCTCAAATGTGGAACCCTATCGGAACTACCCAGTTCTAGTCGGTTCTCCCAGAACTCTACAGCACCAGTGTATAGTTTTAGCTGCAAACATAAGTCCATACTCGTTAGACCAAACAAATAAATGTTCACTTACTCTGCGAGCCCTATCAAATGGAGCAGATGGTCTTGTTGTTTCCCTCCCCCCCCCCCTCCCCCCCTAAAATAATCACCACCACCCACTTTCATTCAATAACGGTAGTATAACATTACCATATCAAATATAAAGAAGAAAAACTGTAGAGGGGAAGGCTCACCTGAACAGGTGACATTTTACAGAAAACCACAACTTCCTGTTTGGTAGTGAGGTATTTGTCTATAACATCTTGAGTTCTTCGCAGGAAGAACCAGCTGGTACTGTGGTTCAGTTCTGCAGCTCGCTGTTCACCCAACTTTCTTACTTTTGCACAAATATTGGGCTGGCGGGATGCGACAATAGGCTCCTCAAAATACTTGTGAAACTCTGGAAGGTTTAAAAAAAAGAAAGAACAGTTTTTTGAACAGCATCAAATGGGAGTGATTGTACATAATTTCTGAATAGTGACAATCATTAAAGCAAGGTTTTATTTGTTGTCGTCATCATTGTTATTGTTGTTAATTTATTTTAGGGCTAAAGACCAGAGCTCTGCAATGCTATTGTCTTGTAATGGTAAGCATTGACAGGATTCAATGGATGAAGTTAAATGCCATGCAGATATGATACACAGTACACTGTTCGGTTTGTAATGAAATAAATCAAAGAAAAATCATGCATTCAAACCTTCAAATTCTAAAATAATTTCACAAATGGTAGTAGGTTTCCAATGTCAGAATAAAACACATTAGTGGAATGGATTGAGAAGACTCTACCAGGTTAAGCAATAAAACTGACTGATTCGTTTTCCTACCCAATCAACACTCATCAATCAGCCAACCACAACCAATATTTCAATCCTTTAATTATCCTGTGTGGATGTAATGGTGACTAGTATAAGTAGTACCAGTTGTCCAGTTGTTCTTGGAAAGCACAGTTCAGGCCCCAAAATATACTGAGAGTACTGGTCAGGAAACAACGTGGTGGCTGAAATGCGGAAGGCGTCAACTTCCCAACTTTAAGAACCATTGTTAGATTCCTGGCAGAAGCAGGAATTTTTGAACTGTGTCACATATTTTAGGAGGCATGAGGCTGAATCTGCCAGCTGTAAAAATCAGTACTAGATAGATTTCTTGTAAAATTCAATTAATGTTATAATAATGTTTATGTTCGACCCTGACTATTATATATCTGAAAACTGTATCATAATGATGGTCATTATAACACTATTTTTCATTATGAAACAGTTTCTCCCACCAATCACAGCTCAAGAAACAGTTGTTTGACCAATTAGATAACGATACCTTCGCGCATGCGCTCAAAATCCAACATGTCTATATAAATTACTGAAAGTGCACCGTCCATATGTTCACGTAAATAAGCTGGTGAATATGAGACAAGAAATAGCACTGTACCTTAATATCCCCAAATCCAATTTCTACAAAGCGCGTTGTTTCCAAACGAATCGGTGACATTTTTACTGAATACTGGTGCTCAATCTGCACATATGGCATTGAAGCACACAGAGCGCATGCGTCGGTCGGTCAGAGAGCTTGGAAATAAGAGATATGCTACCCAGCGCAGCACCCGATCACAAAATTCTAGAGATAATCTGAACAGATATTTATGAATATTTATGTTAAAACATATAATAAAGTTATAATTATCGTCGAACATAAACAGTCGTATGCAACTCGCCTATAATGGTAATTAAGACACTCGTATGGAAATTATAAAACTCGCATACGCTCGTTTTATAAACATACTCGTGTCTTAATTATAGCCACTATAGGCTCGTTGCATAATGTACTATATCGATTTAAAGTCCCTTTTAACTACTGCGGCGTTTAGAGACGCCAGGGTGCCGGAATTTAGTCCCAAAGGGGATCTCTATCGTGTTAGTAAATCTACGGACAAGGCTCCCCCGCATTTAAGTACCCCCATATGCGAACTGACTGTGCTGGGATTCAATCCTACAACCTTGGGTACAGCAGGGGAGAATATTATCGCTGTGCCATACAGCCTGCCCTACAGTTCAATTCTCAAAAAAATATTTTTTTATTTTATGTTTTTAACATTGTAGTTCAAACTACAAGTTTATAATCAAAATATAGTACTGTATTTGAGTAGTCCGTTTGCAAAGGTCGCTAAGTGCATCATAAACGAAACCGAGTAAATGACGAAAAACTGCTACGACCAAACTATTTAAGCTAATACCTTATTTCTTACCCATGAAAATCAAAATCAAAACATTTATTATTCAGTTAAAATCTATGAAATCTACGGTTGGATCTTCTGTCCTAAATCATAAATTAAAATATTGACTTACCGGTTTTTGCACACGTTTGGTGCAGTTAACGTCATTTGCACCCGTAACGAAGAGAGTCGTTAATAAAACTTAGGTAGCAAAACCCGCTATTTTATTTTTTTACGAATGCCATTTGGATGAGATTTTTAATAAAGAACTATTTTGGTTTCAATTTTGTTTATTAGGAAAAAGATATTTTGAAAAAATCGTCGGGTGCGATAAAAAGAAAATTATATTTTAAAAATACATCTTAAACACCATGCAACGTCATTAGACAGCATACAAATTAACAAATTAAGAAAGTGCACAAAACAAGAAGAAATGGCACTTAAGTTAGGTCAGGTCATTCTCGATACCCATCAGCTCAAAATCTGCTGCTTCTTTATCTTCTTCCTCTTGAGGTTATTGTTGCGAATGGCTTCTTGCTCCTGGAAGACCTCACTGATGAATTTTAGGTTGCCGTTCGCTGGCCAGTTTTCGCCGAAATACTGCCCTAAAAGCCATCAGACTTCTTGTAGTTTAGTTTCTGAGTGCAACACCTACTTGAATTGGTGAAGGACCCGGATGTTTCTTAAAATTCGTTCCCCTTTTCATAATGCTCTTTCCCTCACCAACATCAAAATTGTAGAACGGCTCCCCTCGGACCAGACACGTAATTTTTTTGTTTTGCCATTTGTGAACATGATTTTCTTCGCTTTTTGGAATTGGAAATGTTTACTACCCAGATTTTTTACCATGCCATCCACATACGCTTTCCAATCCCTAACAGAACATTCATCTTGTTCCAGACGAACTACTGTCGCAAATTTCTCAATGTGTTTGATGTATCCGGAAGGCTTTTCAAAGACACTTCCTTTGCGAAGTTGCCTTCAATATTTCCAAAAACTCTGTCAGGTGGGATAAATGAGTGGCCCACAATTGGGAACCATAGGCCTAGCTGTATTTCCTCTAGACATGCGGGAGCTTCTAGCAGTGACCAATGATATAGCATGCTGATTATAGTCTTGTTTTTGTTCTGATCCCCACAGCCATCAGAGAATAAGCGAAATATTTTGCACCTTAAAAATTTATGCTGGCCAGTTTGTGAAGAAGTGTCGACGCTATTTGGTTTGATCCTTTGGCATGTTGATGTTCTAACCAGACGTAAGAAGTTGTTCTCAACACCAATATCAACGGGTTTAACTACTTCAACTTGCACTATTTCTCCCACTACTTCTGCTGTTTCTGGTCTTTCATCCATATTTGGAACATCCACAATAGTATTACAGTCCACAAATGCAATAACTGCTTCACTTAAATCACCAAGATCATTCATTTTTCTGGCTTGAAATGCCCACAACCAAGAAACAACCTGTCGCTCAAATGTGCTTTTGAACTGTGTATTTCGACAAGGCAGCATGTCATTGTTGCGTACGCTTCCTGGATAGTGCAGCCAACTCAAATCTGAAACACAAAACTATCCTTCCCGATCGAAATAAAGAAGTATTTACTATAAAGAAATTCTGTTGGAGGAATAAAGGCAGTTCTTGTATCAGTTAGCGTGTTTTGCAGCCGTATGTGGCAAGGCAGATGCCATACTTATGGAACTTAGCGGTCCTTGGACATGTGGAACATTAAACTGGCTTTGCAACCGTAGCCAACATGTATTTAGCGGTTTATGCAAACGAATGCGATTTTTGTTGGCCATTTTCAGCGGTTTTGAGCGGGATATGCACCCTGAAACTTATTCCATCGTGTAGCCAGTTAAAAGACGAACGTGACGGTATGCTCAACTCAAAATCGACAAAAAGTGCACTTAGCGGCCTTTGCATCTGAGCTACTCATTTAGTTTCACATGATTTATGGAGGTGGCTAAATATACAGATATACAGAGGTGCTACCATTTAAGGCAGTCCCTCCATAGTCCAGACGGGGATGATTGGGGAGAGTTAGCATGCTCTTAATTTTCTTACTATAACATGAATTGCCTGAAGTAAGCACTAGGATAGCAACCAAAAGGCACCATATCCTATTAACTTCATATTCCTAATGCTCTCAAGTTTCCTCATGCTCACCTGCATTTGAGTTAAGTAGACCCGGGTTGACAAAGTTCACCAGAGAGTAGAACTCCTGGAGGTCATTTTGTATGGGAGTCCCAGTGAGCAGGATCCTTCTCTTGCAGTTGAGCTGCGCCAACAGCTATAAGAAACAACAACTTCAATTTGATGTCACTATTTTCATCCAAATTAGCATCTAGCCCAGTGTTTCTCAGCTTTATTGATGATGCAGCCCTCTAGAGTTCACGAGTGAGTATCATCATAACAGTTTGCTCCTGTGATTGACTAGGATCAATTAATGCCATGGGACAAAAGAAGTTGAAAGTAATCACTCTGATATTTTAAATTTTTGATGTGGTGCTATTAATATTGAGGGAGGTTATGGAAGGAATATAGTAGAACTAGCTGAGTAAACAAGTAGGATGGGATTGGATATTTTAGAGATCAGTGAAGTTCAGATAATGGTAAATAGAGAGGAAGAAGTAGAAGATTACAAAGTGTACTTGTCAGGTGTAAAATGAGGTCAGACAAAGTGGGAAGTAGGACTATGTGTCAAGATTTAGAAGCCATTTCTTCAGTGTTGCCTTCATAATCTAATAAAAGGAATGCTATTTGGTCGGTTAACACATTAATATGCCCAATTATAGCTGTGTACAAGTTGTCCGGTCAGGAGGTTTTCTTTCGGTGTTTCGCTGAAGACCCAGTTCGGCATTATCAAGGGTTCGCTCCTTCTGTTAGTCAGCAACAGTCTGAGGCCTGGCTTAGCTTCTCTCTGTATATATACCCTGTGGGCCGAATGTTCCCTGCACGGTGCGACTGCAGCAGCCAACTCTGTGCAGGCCGAGTGTTCCCTGCACGGTCCAACTAGATCGCCCGTCCCCAACTCCGCTGATCGACGTGTCTGGGATATCTTGTTGTTGTTGATTAATTTAGGGGCTTTGCGTCATCGTGGTCATGTAGCCCCATGTACCTGGGTGTGTGTGGAATTTGTCTGATAACCTGTCTTACTGTGATGGCTGTATTAATGTGCCTATTTTGTAATTCATGAGGATAGGGTAGGACACATCCTGGCATTCACCTGGAGTAGAAGTGAGAAACCATGAAAAATGGAAAAATTATTAATTTTTAAGTTCCATATTGACAAGTTTCTGAATATCTAAACAGAAAAAACTCTGCCTAGTAAATACTTATTTTTTTATAATATAGTCAAATTACATATGGTACATGTTTCGAGGTCTAACTCTGCCCTTTCATCAGTCCAAATTGTAACATTACATAAAACATCGATACATTAAAAACACTTAATAAAATATACATACTTATGATAAAACACTTAAAACAATTTGCATGCAACATTCCTATATGTGCCATTAATTTTTTTAATGACACTTTATCATGTGAAAGTTGAACATTAAAACACTGAGACTAATTTAAAATAATTGTTGTATAGTTCCAACATAATCTTTCAATTAGCTCCTCTGTTTGTATAAGAGCGGTCTTTTTTGAAACACTTAATCGTCTTTGTTGTATAAAATAAAGCTTTCTTCTTAGTTTAAAGTTGGAATACAGCATTTGTATGGTTGCATTCGGTAGTGGAATTGGGCCTGAGTCCATGAAGAAACTTACGTTTTGTTTTTTTCTTCCTGCGGTCATGTAGCTCCGTGTACTTTGGGTGTGTAGAATCTGTCTGATAACCGGTGTTAATTGTGATGACTGTATTAGTGTGTGTGTCTGTTTTTTAATTCAAATAAGGACTGCAACTTTGAATTTTTCAAATAGTTCCTACTTTTGCCGCCAAACGCCACCGTCAACGACTAGTAGGCCTAGTTCAGAACTTAGCTACTAGACGCCACCACAGTCGGCTCTTGACAAAGAACGTAGAAACCTAAGAGCGTTGTTTACATTCTTAACCTATACAATTTAGCTTCACACAGGTGTAATTAGTGGAAGGTTCTTTAACATGCCATAAATCTATGACATGGGACCGCCGGCTTTACTTCCCCTCCGAAGGAAGACATACTGAGGGATTTTTAACGACTTCGGCCGGATTTGAGTACGAGATATTTTCATGGTAGAGGTATTTAACTCCTTGAATTTAATTGTAACCTGAAATGAATGATATTGTGTGTAAATGACCCACTGATATGAAAATATTTATTTATAAAGCATTATTTAAAACTTTTGCTTGTTTCAACTTACAATTTTGGCGAACATTGGAACTGTCTAACTTTGAAATGTCGTGGAAGAATGGCATAATCCTAAAGAAAATGAAAAAAGAAAACTTTATTAATAAAATGATAAACCCTTACGTTGAATTCTAAAAATATCAATAACAAAGAGTGGAAAGTGTAGCGTAGAAAACTTACGGAGAGAAGTGGTGCTGTGCCCCGAGCAAGGTTGTGCAGCTACTACTTGTGATGACACATACTGAGTACAGAAAGACACGTTGGGAGGGGCTGGTGAGGGGGTGGAGAGGAGGAGGAAGCATGAGTGGCAGAGGGGAGGGAAGGTTTGGTGGAGCATTTGGAATAGGATATGTTTTAATTTTAGCGTTTTTTTGTTTTTTTTTGTTTTCTTAACTTAGAATGTGGTCTGACAGAGAATCAAATAGAATATTGGTATCTAAATTTATTTCATTTAGATATGTAACTGTAGTCGATTTCAACGCTGTATTTATCTCGATGGCCTCTAGAACGTTCATTAAATGACACTTTGTGGCATAATGGAGCATTTTTACGTCATTGTTGATATCAGTAAATTTATGACCGGATTCCTCCATATGGACTGCAATTGCTGAGAATTTTCTGTATTTAATAGCTTTATTATGTTCCGCGTATCTGATTTTGAATGATCTACCTGTTTGACCGATGTAATTGGCTGAGCAGTCGTTACATATTAGTTCATAGTTACCTGAATTTAGAATTTGTTATTGATGTTAAGTTTACCCGTGTTGAATATTTTTTTTGAAATTTGAGTTGCTTGTTCTGAAGGCAACCTTAATGTTATGTTTTCAGAAGATATCTGTTATTTAGTAGATATCATGATTTATGTAAGTGAAAATTGCAAAAGTTCCCTTGGTATTATTATCTTTCTTTAAGTTAGAGACAGGCTTGTTCTTTAATTTAAAAATTATTTTGTTGACATTGTTATTGGCTATGGCTATTCGCTTTGTAATCATTTTCTGATAATGGAAATTTAAGTGCTCTATTTATTAAGCGTATGAAAGTGGCGTTTTTGTGATTACCCGGGTGATTTGAATCTTTGCGTATTATTGTACTTGTTTGGGTTGGTTTTCTGTAAATTTTATACTTCTTCTTCTACCTTATCCGATACGGACGTTGGCTACCACCATGGCTAACACCTTCTTATCCTGTGCAATCCTGAAGAGTTCCGTGGAAGACAGCCCAAACCACGTTCTTAAATTATCCATCCAAGTTATTCGTCTCCTTCCCGGTCCACGCTGACCTTCAATTTTACCCTGAAGTACAGTATAACTTGGAGCAGACGGTATTTTGGATTTTTATACTGTAATCTATTATCTTTCTTGATGATTGTTAAATCTAGGTAATCTATTTAGTTGTTTATTTCTGATTCGACCGTGAATTTTATTTTTCCGTCAATGCTGTTTAATAGTTTTATAACGGCTTCGGTGGCGTAGTCGGTAGCATGCTGAGCTGCTATGCCCAAGATAGCGGGTTCAAACCCGGCCGAAGTCGTCGGATTTTTTAAGAGCGTTAAAATCCTTCAGTATGCCTTCTTTCGGAGGGGAAGTAAAGCCGGCGGTCCCATGTCATAGATTTATGGCATGTAAAAGATCCTTTCACAGACTAAACTTGTGTAAAGCAAAATTTGTTAGGTTAGATTTCGTCAGAACGCTCTATCAAAGTTCCAACGTTTGCCACTAGGTATCATTGATATCTGGTGGCGAAAGTTGGAACTACTTGAAATTGAACGGAACTTGTAGCTCACCCTTTAGGGTGTCCGCTGGAAGCAGCTACAGACTCAGGCGAGCCGAACATGTCCTCGGACACTCCCGGCACTAAAAGCCATACGATAAAATAAAAAAATTAATAGTTTTATGACTCGATTTATTTCTCGAACCTGATTATTGATGATTAAAAAGACATCGTGTACATATCTGCCCCAGAATTCATTGCCTTTAATTTTGTTTACAATTACTGTGTGCTCTAGATGGTCAAGATAAATATTCGCCAAGACGCCCGACATTGGTGAACTCAAAACAAAAACAAAACAAAACAAAAAAACACAATAGAAATGGTCAGAAGAAACCTTTTTGACAACAGCTCTATCTCCAAAGTAGAAATTGAAGAATTCAGCTCAATCGTAAGTTTTTGTAACTGATAATATTTTTTTTACAATTATCAACAAAATCTATAAGCAATCAGAAGGCCTCGCCATGGGATCTCCAATATCGGGCGTCTACAGAAATGAAATGTAACTTTTGCCACCATACAGTAGAACATTTCGAAACGTCAATAGTCCTATGTTTTTTCCTGGTATATAAACTTTGTTCATGTAAAATTACAGCTAAATCAGTTGATTAGATTTTGCAAGAAAAAGTAAGAGACAGACACCACTAGACTTGTATATATTAGTAGAGATAAATATTAAATGAATGGATGAATGTATACAAAAAAAATCAACTAATTCTCTAATTTCACTGCAGGTAACTTACTCTTAAAAATAGCACTTTGAGTACAATGTATATTTTAGAAGAAAAAATAAAAAATACTCTCATGAGAGAACAACAAAATACTCTGGCAAGAAAAAGAAAATAACCTCGATTTCTTAGAAATTTTGTCATTTTTACATATCATTGCACATTAAAGTTCACGAGTTTTCTGTGTTTTTTGAAACATTATTCATAGCTCAACAAATTTATTTGCATACACATGTGTCATTTTGAGCTTAACATGCAAATTATTCTCAATTTGTCATTTTAAGGATTCGACACAAAAAGTTGTTTAATCCTTTAATTACTATGCACGTATGCGTACGTTCACTACTCCATGGGTTGGATGGCAAACGAACGTACTGGTATGTTTCTGTGATATGCAGGCTACTTAAATTTCTTATTATGCACGTACATGTATGATCGCGTCAATAATGCGCTACAAGCGAGAGCTGTCATCTACTTTTGAACTACGTATGCAAACAATCTATATACTGTAAAGACGTGGTCAAATTATAAGAATAACAAAATATTTCCTGAGTTTTTTGCAACTCTGTTTAAGTACGCACACAGCAATTCCAGTTGTTTTGATTGCAGCACCAATGGCTGTTATATACCTAATTTTTGATCGATTTAATGTTTTCTTTTTTTGCAATATTATTGAGCAATTGTTTTTCGAAAAATAAAATAGTCACCCCCATAATGTTCTTAATGAAAATACTCATATATTAATCTCATCAATAATTTTGTAAAGTATGCAACATTGGCTGTAAATAAATATTTGTTTTCCAACAACATCAGAACACAGATAAATTATATGTTGGCTTTGCCTTATTTCATAATTCAATTATTTTGGATATTTCCCAGCTTTTGTGGTATACATGAACCTCTAAATATACCAAACGTAAGAATTTACTTAAATATATAGCCTGCCGGAATGGCAATATGCCAATATCAGTATTTTAGGACATTTATTCATTATAGGTCATAAGACTAATTTCATATAACTGTATTCTAATATTATGACCACACCTGTAGATTGGTGAGCAATTTTATTTTTAGTTCTTTGACTGTGTCGGGAGTTCACATCATGTGACCGGCCACAACAGATTTTGTTTTGTGAACAGTAATGGCGGGTCCAAGTTGAGGGCTGAATGAAGATGAAATATAGCAATTTCTTACTAATGCCAACACAGATATTGAAGGAAATGACTGCAGTGTATCTAAGAATGAGTGTTTTTCTGAAGATTAAGTAATTATACATCAGATAGTAGTGAAAGTGAATATGTTACTATTGTAAAAGTTGTGGCCTGGGTGTCAATTTAAATAGGTAATTATGTTGTTTTATAATATAATAGCTACCCCCAGGGGCTCACAACTTGAGGGACGTGGGTCGGCGACCATGGGAACCCAACTGAGTCTGGCATTGCTTCCACTTACTTGTGCCGGGCTCCTTTCAGTTATCGTTCCTGTTGGCCTCCCTTGATCAACACTAGTTGTCTTCCGACGCCGACAGTACTAGCGTATCCAAGGCTTAAGGAGTCTTTCAATTTCCCGCCTTAATTGGCCCTTGTCTACCTTTGGGTGACGAACCCATCGCACAAATGGCCTAAATATGATAGTGTGTGAGTCGAGACCTCGGATGGAGGTCCTTGATTCACGCCCCGACCCAGATCACTGGAACCGGGAAATGAAGATGATGTATAATATAATAGCTTCCTCAACCACCCTTACTCCTCACCTATATGTGGTTCCTTTTCTGTACGTATTTGCCGAGAGCGGATACTACGGACCAGTGTATTGTGTTATAACTTAATACCTTCACGGATGCGGATATTCACAAAACTTTTCGCCATGCATGGCTGTGCGGATAGCGGATAAGTTGCGGATATTGTTTGGAGAAATTTTGTGGATAGCTTTTAGAATACAATCCGAACTAGTATTTTGTATGTCAATGAAAACCTTATTCCGTGTTCACCACTACAATGACCGCACTTCTGTTTCTAACTAAGCGGCAAAACCAGCATCTTATCATTATTAGGACCCGGATGTTTATATATTTCCGTTATGTATTTTTCATGACAAATGTAAGATGATGATTTAAGCTAATGTCATTCAAATATGTTATTAAGCATACCGGTAATTAACACTCCGAACAGGAAAGGGTTGCAATTCTGGCTGAATAACATTCATTTTAAACATAGCACTTGACATACAAAGCCTAAGGGAACAACTTTTTCCTCAAATGTCGAAATATGTTGCTTCAGTAATTTATGCTTTATCTAATAAACAAGATGTTCAGTAAAGAGCATATAGCCTACTTTCTCCTAAATGCATGGGTATAGTTATAACTCTTTGACCTTTTCAAGGAGTATAATTGAATGCTGGTTGTAGTAGCTTGTTGAAATACAACGTGCTATATGGATATTATACGTTGATTGATTGAATCCTGACCTGAATTATATATACACACACAAATACAGCCATCGCAATAACACAGGTTATCAGACAAAATTGAACACTCACCCAAGTATACGGGGCTAAATGACCATAATGTCCATGCATTTCAAATGAAACAACAACAACAACAACAACAACAACAACAACAATAACAACAGCTTCCTACCCAAATCCTTCCTCGTATAAAAGTACTACCCTACCAGCGAATTGTTACCGGTGGCGGAAATCGGAACTAATGCGTTCCGCCCAGCCACACGCCTGCGATAGACGTGCAGTCGTCGCTAGCGAAAACTCATCGCATGTCACGTGTGTGCATGATTCGTGCTGGGTCATGCGCTGTGTTCTCACTGTATGACTGTACATGCGTTCCTCTTCTTGCCTCGCAACCGCTCGCTGCAGTCATAACGAGGCGAGATGACGTAATGTATACACAACAGCACCGCTCCACGTCTAGCGGTAACAATACCTGGTAGGGTAGTACACACACTAATAAGCCTATAGACATCACAGTGACAAAGGTGATCAGACAACTTCTACACACACCCAAGTACACGGGGATACAAGACCATGGCGCCACAAAACCAATAAATAATCAACAACAATAGACTCTACCGCTGATCAAGGACAACGAATTTTAATCGCTGCAGTCGAGTGTTGAAATATGTGGTGTTATAAGTACTGTATATATATATAATATTCTCGATTGCAAATACACACTATACAGTATATGCTTAACATTATAACGTGTGAGTCGATATAAATCAATAAATAAATTGAAAAACGAAGTTAAAAAATTTGAACCTGCGGGATATGATCCACGAACCTCCAGACTTTGAGTCCAGGTCGCTACCGTTACGCCACACATGCCGCAGACTGATATTTGGTTAACAACTGGTTTAGTATAACTCTATAATATTTTGTCTTGCAATCAACGATTTCATTAGCGTTTTCTGTCGTTTCTATAAACCATTTGATACTAAATATGTGCAGTAAAACCTCCCTAAACTGGACCCTTTATATACCAGAAACCTGGACAAATGGAAAACAAAATTCGGAACGGAGATTTCCTATGTAAAATGACACTGTAAACCGGAAAACTGCCTAAAGCAGAAACGGAAAGAAATTCCAGAACTGTAGGCGTAAATAACCTGACTAAGATGGATTATCTTATCCATAATACAAATAATACAAAGCTATGTACAGTACTAAATTTTGAATGCGGCTGTACTTGCACCAAAGTCCTAGGTAACATTAAAGACTGAAGACATTCAAAGTGTAGTTGACATAGCTGCCGAAAACAGCAGGTGCAAAGTCATGGAAGAAATGGACGACGAGGATGATGAAGGCAACGAAAGGGAGCTAAAAATACACACTTTTGGAGAAGCACTATCTGTTGTGAGCGACCTTCAGGAATTTGCAGCTTCCAAGAATGTTTCAGAAATCCTGGAGTTAATGCAGGATGCAAAGGAGATCATACAACGTTCTGTTGTAAAGTAGTCGCGACAATGCACTTTGAGAGACATGTGGAAACAAAGAAACGAGCAGAGAAACTGAAATTTTTGTCCATAAGTTGAAAATACAGTGTAATACATGTGAACGTATTTTCAGTTTTTTTTTTTTTTTTAACAGACCTATATTTTAAATTATTATTTCATTGTAATCATATGCGATATACACTATTTCCTTGGAGTGTATTTTGTCTTATTAAAATTCAACTCTTTGTAAAACAGAAACCTGTGAAAACGGAAAAATAAATCTGGAATGATTGCGTTCAGCTTTAGGCAGGTTTTACTGTATTATTTTGTTCAGTACATACCTAGAAGGATATAAACTTACAAAGTTACGGAAATATATGAATTTACGAGCACAAAAATAACTGCCATTTTGACTCAACGGGACGGCACGGTCAGCCTGAACTGTTAGTCACTATTGCGGTTACATATTCTATTTTATTTTCGACCCTGACTATTATATGTCAGAAAACTGCATCATTTTTCATTATGAAACAGTTTCTCCCACCAATCACAGCTCAAGAAACAGTTGTTTGACCAATTAGATAATGATAGCATCGCACCTGCGTTGAGTTCCAAGGCCTTCTAATTTAAATTTCACTGCGTTGCCTAGTGTCATAGTGTGGTAATCGAGGAGGCCATGGACTAATACAAGGCATTCTTTGCATCCCATGCGCTCTGTTCATTACATAAAACTGGCGAAATCTCGACAGATATTTATGAATATTTATGTTCGAACATAAAATAGTTATAATAATTATCGTCGAACATAAACAGTCGTATGCAACTCGCCTATAATGGTAATTAAGACACTCGTATGGAAATTATAAAACTCGCATACGCTCGTTTTTTAAACATACTCGTGTCTTTAATTATTGCCATTATAGTCTCGTTGCATAATGTACTATTTAAATACTAATATCCTAACGGTCACCTCATTGAGGACAGTTTAAACCACCCTATGTACGATGAGCGTATTTGGTAAGGCCAGGTCTTGTTGAATCGTAAGTTATGGTTAAGTTATAATACATGGATGATTCATACATCCACCATCTTGAAACTATTTGGCTGATGGCCTTGTAGTTTGGGTAAAAGACGCTTCCCACATTAAGGTATATTGTTGCAAAATTTGGTATAGATCGGATGATTAGGTTAGTCGTACTTTGATTTAAGCTCAGAACATTTGGGTGGTCACCATTCCTTTTTTGTTATGATGGTGGCGATATACAACAAGACACTGATTTGTCCCTTGCTAGTGCTACCTCTGTACCAAAGGTGCTTCGATTTGGTTTCGTTGTGTTTGAATTGATAGGGGGGATCAATTTGCAAACATACACGGCCGCCATCTTCAAACTATTGGGCAGATGACCTTGTAGTTTAGTGAAAAGATGCTTCCCACATGAAGGCACGTTATTGCAAACTTTGGTAGAGATCAGATGATTAGGTTAGTCGTAATTTGATTTAAGCTTTGAACATTTGGGTGGCCGCCATTACGTTTCCGTAAAGATGGCGGCAATATAAAACATGACACTAAGGTGCCCTTTGCTATCTGTGTACCAAATTTCGTTCAATTCGGTTTCACAGTGTTTGAATTGATAGGGGGGACAGGCATACCAAATCACACACACTCACAGACACAATTTTTTGGCCCTGTGTAAATCTCACGAAAACCAAGATTAACGGCCGAGGGGACCAGACGCGCTGACCACGCGTCACCCTAATATCTGCAGGCCAATTGGCTGGGCAGCGGTCGCTTGGTAGGCCTAGGCCCTTCATGGGCTGTAGTGCCACGGGGTTAGGTTAGTTAGTAAATCTCATAAGTCTACTTTCATTTTTTGCAAAAATCGAAACTAAGCTAAAAAATACTATTCTAATGCCAGTAGATTCGGAAAACAAATGTGGGTATTTGGAAAAAATGTCGTGCAGATGCGGATAACATTTTGTTTATCCGGGCAGGGCTCTAGTTATAACCCCCTTCCAACCCTCACTATCAATCACCTACATGCTGTTGCTTTTCTATATGCATTTCCCGAGAGTTGATATTATTTGTGGACTAGTGTATTGTGTTATAGGCCCCTCCTCCTCCTCAACCACCCTACCAATCACCTTCATGTTGTTCCCTTTCTTACATGTACTGTATTTGCTGAGAGTAGATATTATGAACTAGTGTATTGCAAAACCTCAATAACCTGGTATACAGAAATGAGTTTGAAAACACTTGAGAAAAACACTGTCCATGGGCTAAGCCCACCATGTTTAAAGTATAGTACTTAAAAGGTTAATACCCTGAGTTTTGGTCCCATAGCTTTTTATTCATGTGGCAACACAAAGGAATACTTTTAAATTCTCATTAGCATACTCAGAAGTGGGTGTTGCTACCTCATGTATTTTGAGACATGCTCCTGATGAAAGACATTATGCTCTCTTGAGTTATGCAGTCCAGTTCCGCACACAGCATGTCCCTAATTTCATTCTGAGGTTCTAGGGAACTTCGAGGATTTTGAGGTAGTAATGTGGGAATTCAGGCACCAGTTTGGCCAGATCACTGTTTCAATATCACCTCAAGGTGTTCCTTTAAACTATAAGAAGTACTTTGGGACATGCTGTGTGTGGAAAGAAGTTAGAAACAAGATACTGTAGTTCACTGTGTACTACAGCAGGGAATGTCTGTCTAAATTTAAGTTAAACCTCTTCTGACTGAACAGTAATTTTAAATATAACTTCATCTGCATATTGCAAGTCCAGAAGGGTTGCCATGTTTGGTGATGAGTTAACTAACCATCAACGTTTGAAAACAACAGGTTTATATTATATAAAGCAAAAGTCACACTCACTGTAGATATTTTGATGTTGCTGTTCTTCAGGCGATGTCCCTCATCACAAATAAGTAGGTCAAACTGAGTATCATGGATATCTTTGAAACTACGTGAAAACATTTCATATGACATCAGCATCACTGGTACATTTGTTTGTTGCTTGAAGTCTTTGGGTTTATTCTTCTGTAAATAATATCATAAGAGGTTTAAAAAAGATTAACCATGCTAGTCCAATAATTATACAATCTATTTACAGTATATGGCATGAAACAAGAACTTCTGTTCAAATTGGAAGTAATGAGAAATGGCATCTCAAAGGTTGTTATATGACTTTCGCATTAACATTGGTTGTTCTAGTCCCCAAATTTCGGACACACAGTGGAATGTCGTTTATCCAGACTAATTGGGACCAAAAGTATTCCGGATAACGATTTTTCTGGATAATCGAACATGTGTTTATTTCACAGTACAACCATACTACAACAGTGCAGTTTCTAATGCAGCAAGAGCTTCTCCATGACGTGGTCCTTCTTCATCTTTCTTATCTAGGCTTTCATCCTTTTCGTCTTCCCCACTTACTTCTTGCACCAGAGAAGCAATTTCATCATCATCGTCTAAGATTTGAAAATCTGAGTCACTGTCACCTTCCAAACAAGCTTGTGCACCTTCTCTATCACAGTCAGAAAATCCAGCAACTTGGGGGAATAACTAATTTGTCACTACATCCAAATCTTCATCAACAGTGTCTGTGGTCTAAACGGTCTCTTGTTCTCATACCAATTTATTCAATGCATTTCGAAGATTCTGTGGTGTTGAAGTGTTCCATCTATCAGCAATCAAATAACAGTAGTCCTTAATAGAAAGCTTTCTGCCAACAGTAAATGACGTAAAACTTCCTTCTTGTACATCCGCTTAAGTTTTTTTTTGCTCGTCCGGATAATTGACGTTCCGGTTGTTTGACGTCCGGATAAACAACGTTCTACTGTATTGTTGAAGGAGATCGGTTGTGGCGATGTAAGACACTAGTGTTGAAAGACAATGCAGGATTTTGGCTGTTGCTCCAGTCGAAAGATCACTTCCAAAATATAAAGAGCATGTTAAAACCTGAAAATGAAAAAAAAAAGTACAGTGTTGTTTTTTTTGTTCTAAGCCACAGATTTTAAAACCTCTACTGAAATGAGAAGGATCCCAGGCCCATCAGCTATGGCCACCAATTCTCTACCATTGAGCTAATACTGCAGATAATTGAATTCTCTTGGCATGAGGGCTCAGTAGTATTAGCATGTGCTAGCACAGCCACTACGTGGCCACAGGAGCATGATATTTTAATTCTACCTAGGTATAGTGTGGCTTCATCTACATGGCTTGCACTCAAATTACACAACATGACCAAACAGCACAAAGCCTCCTTGGTCAACAATGCAGTTGTGAAAATTCAATTACAGCAGGCTACAATTTTAGCAGTTTTAAACATTAATAAAACATTTCTTAAATCAAAGTGTACTCTTCCATATGGCAGGTACATTGTTGACTTGTGCATCAGCATGCTTCCTAGTACCGATCACTTATATTCTTACTACTTGCAGAGCTCCAGGTTAGTTAGTTATTGTTGGTTTGAGGGGCAGAACTACGAGGTCATCTGCCCCTCTTAACACAGATTAAAGTATACAAATTTGGAATGGAATTTAAAATTTAGTGGTGGATACCTAGATTTGAAAAGACCAAAAATTAATAACACAGAATCTATACTAATATAATAAAGCCGAAGATTTTGTTTGTTTGTTTGTTCGTTTGTTTGTTTAAACGCACTAATCTCTGGAACTACCAGTCAGATTCGGAAAAAGTTTTTTGTATATGGTAGCCAGATTCAAGAGGAATAGTTTAGGCTATGTAGCATTAGGCTACACCTCTCAGGTAACCTTACAGATTGATTTTTGTTCAGGAAGTCTGAAGAACAAGCGCTCCCGAACAGCTTTATCCGCATGCGCTGGCGTTATGTTTAGTGATAGGCCTACGTACACCATTTCACCGATCTTAACCAAAATTTGTATACTTACCCTTTGGAACTCTGAGAGTAACATTGTCTACGTGATATTTATGACAGACCAGCCCATTCCCTGCATTTAGGCCCTTTGGCACAAATCTACACCTTTCGACCGATCTGAACCAAAATTTGTATACTTACCCTTTGGAACCCTGCGAGTAACACTGTTTACATGAAATTTCGGACAGGCCACTCTATTCCCTGCATTTAGGCCCTTTGGCACAAATCCACACCGTTTCACCGATCTGAACCAAAATGTGTATACTTACCCTTTGGAACCCTGCGGGTGACACTGCCACTTTAAATTTCGGACAGACCACTCCATTCCCTGCATTTAGGCCTTTTATCACAAATCTACACTGTTTCTCCTAATTGCACCAAATTTTACATACACTTTGAAACCCTGCTGGTAACACTTGATATTTTGGACAATGCTCTCCATTCCCTACATTTAGAATAACAGACAAAATGAACTTGAAAACCATGTATTAAGGCCCTAGAACCATTCATGTCCGTCCGTGGTAGTGTGACTATACGAGTATTTTAATAAGTCTATTGTTGACTGGCAAATCGGGCCGCATCACCTCACCCCTACCAGTGTTCTGGTGCAGAATTGCGAAAATAGTTGCATCTTGCGCTGTTTATAAATTGCAGTCACGGGGAGTAATTAGTGCAAAAAGATTTCTTAGGCTCCTTAAAACGTTATCATGAAAATATTATGCCTCTGTATAAGTGTAATGGTGTTGGTGCAGTACATTGAGGTTATCGGATGCAATAAGTGTTCGTGCTTTCAAATTTATTCCGAACCTTAACGTTGAGCGCTATGTGGCGATAAATTGTACTATTGCTACCTAAGGAGCTCGGGACAGCCGAAGTTTTCCAAAGTGTTCTGATTATTCTCCTACGACGCTATGCGACAAAAGACGAGTCTATTGGTCTCTACATTTCTAACAGCCAATGAGATATAGGCCCTAGGCAGTGTCTTTTATATCATTTACGTCTCTATCTAATCATTTTTTTAAATTCGTTTGTAAATTACATGTGTCAGTGCTGTAGTTAGTAAATAGCAGTTTCCCTATTCATTATTATCATTACGGGACAATGACCTGAATGTTACATCCATTATACTGTACTACTTATCACCCTCACTACAACCACCAACATCACCACCAAAAAGTTATAATTTTAAAATATTCTTCTTCTGTTAGTTTAAGTATTGTTCACACTTGTGAATGAATGAATTAATTAATTTTGCAAGTTTTGTGAAGTGTCTAGTCAGACAAAAAATTATTTTTTCATAACCTATATTCTGGTCACCACGTGTTCGTGACATTTGGTTTTGTAAGAATTCCTTTATTTAAAATCAAGTACTTTGTAAATTACTTACATATTTTTTCATTAGTCCTTCTCGCTTTAAGACAGTTTTCCAAGTGTTCTAGTAATGTACTACGGTTGTTCTGCACGCATTGATACCTCGTGGTCATCTGGTCACCATTAGCTACGCGCTCATTGGTCCGCCGCCATGCTTGGGCCTAGCTCCAGCCATTCACCGCACGTCTTCTTCAACACATCACCGTAGAACCCACGAGAACATCGTCAGAACGACTATTCAAGCGACCAGCTGGCTGTCCACTTTGTGATTTCTTTGACAGACCCAGAGCTGTCCACCAGTCTTGCATACCGGACTTCAAACTTCATCTAGATCTTCATGTAACACCATAACCTCTGCATCAAGAAGTGATATCCACGCTTAGCAATGTCTTTACGACATTTTAACTTAGTGATCTAATGTGGATCACCTTTCTTCGTGTTTCTACGACATGGTTGAAAACGAACATTTTTGAACTTCACATCTTTCGTGCTATGGAAAACTATTCTTGTATGCACTCTCTACAAAGTGAAAATTCCTACCTAGGACTTCGTCTTCAATGGCTTACTCTTACTTTTTGTGAATGCTATTCTACTTGACATAACTAATGTCATCTTTACTTCGCACTCAAGTGTTTTACGTGCCATATATATTGTCTTCAAACATTTAGGTTGCTAACCTACTTGCCTTTGACAATTTTGGAAAGTTAACATAGCGGCTTGCTTTAGCAATTTTTCTTTTATGAACAATTTCATGGTTCACTTTCAGGTATCACATGCCTACCTGCTTCTGCCATTTCACTTTCTTTGGAAACATTTCATGGCTTATTTTTTTTGTGCATTTTGCAATGCATATGAATTTCCATCTCTTTCCTTTCATAAGGTATGGCAGGATTCAGCCCCTAACCGCCACTAGTCCCTTCTATAGGCTATGTCTTTTCTTTGTAACTGCTTTTACAGTTTCCCTTTCTTTCCTTTCATAAGGTACGGCAGGATTCAGCCCCTGACCGCTATTAGCCCCTTCTATAGGCTATGTTGCTATTCTTTTCTTTTCAAGTTCAAACTAAGCTGTGCATTAAAGCACTTAGTGTCTCGAATGTTTAAAGATCAATTTAATGATTTATTCTTTGTTAGTAAAACAAAACCTTTTAAGCATAAATAATGTTTCAGGTTGTGCTAACCTGTTTAGCCTAAAAAATTATGTTTTCTAAATTGGGTTTTGTGTTGGAAGAAAATATATATGTTAAAGCTACCTGCTCTCTCTTTCTCTTTCCTTGTGTCACATATGCTAATATTGTTCCCATGTTCCTTAACGCTCAAACTTTGTTCGGTTTTGAATTCACTCAGAATTCTGTCTGGTAATGGAGACCTTTAATTGGTTAATCCAATGGTTAGAGATCGTTAATCACACCAAGTATCATGTGCCAGTTCTGTAGTAGTATTCATTATCATCAATAATACAATTAAATTCACCGGGCGAGGCCGGGTACTACTGCTAGTATTAAATAAAACTAATCATTATAAAAATACATGTAAACAAAAATTACGGAAAAACAACAAATTATCATTGAAAAACGAAAAAGTCGTTGAATCAATGCACACTGGAAAATTTAGATTGCTGGCCCTAACCCACTCTCACTTATAAAGTGGATGACGAGATCAGCGGCCACCGCGTCATTTGCTAATATAAGTTTGAGTGTCATCTGCAAACCAAGGTTTCTTCGTAAGTCAGCGGGATCCACACACTCAGTTAAAATGTAAGCCACAGTGAAAAGGCTCCACATGGCTCATTAGGTACGAGTGGGTAGATCTTGTATGACCTAACCTTAGCCTACACAAAATGACGGACTCCCTGCGTGACCGGAACGAGCTCTGTCATAGGCGAGTAGTTCCCTTGATCGCTCTCAGTTTACAGGGTATTGGGTCAGCTAGCCACTGACTCTCCCAAAATGCCAGTACTTGTCGGCGTAACTGAGAGCGAATATCTCTAGTGGGTACCTCCATTGGTCAAGGCGGTAGCGATACCGCCTCTTTTGCAGCTTGATCCGCCTACTCGTTTCCCATGTGGCTTGGAAGCCACAAAAGGTGTCAGCGCAGCACAACCCGGCTAGTAGGTCATGGATTCACTGCACATTGCACATGTAGCAATCGACTGCAACAAACTCAAAGATTCGGTACACACAAGAAAGTGGATTCGTGCATCCTGTAGTGCAAATTGCAGAGCTCCATAGATGGCAAGAGCTCCGCAGTAAACACACTATAGGCGTCAGGCAAAGAGATCTTGGTATTTGCACCATCAATAACGTAAACACAACCCATCTTCTCATCCAACTTAGAACCATCTGTGTATAGAATGCCAGTGTCTGGAAATTGGTGACCTATACAGTGGAACTGCCTCCGACAAACAGAGGCATCTGGGTTCACCTTAGGACCTCGGTGTAGATCTAACTGAATTTCCAGACAAGGGACTTGCCACGGAGGCAGCCCGCTAGATGTCCGGATCATACAGTGACGTACAGCCACTCCTAGTACGCGAGCTATCGAGTCTAATACCAACCGGCCGAGTGGCACAAGGCTGGTTGGCGTACCTTTGGTGGTATTGGGTACTGAAGAGAGCTCGATAGCTCAGATGTTGCGGCATTTGACACACATTGGCAGCATATGCTAAAAGCTTATGTTGGCGTCTATAATTTAGAGGTGGAACACCAGATTCGGCGAATAGGCTGGGTATCGGGCTGGTCCGGAAGGCACTCCACTATGGTGGATACTGTCCAGCATTTTCAAGGTTGCCGGTCTTGCTGAACCATATGCCGCAGAACCATAGTCTAGCCGGGACAGGACGAGGGCTTGGTAGAACCGTAGCAGCACCACATGGTCAGCCCCCCACGTAGTGCCACTAAGAAACTTGAGCATGTTCAGTTTCCCGAGACACGGCGTTTTTAGTTGCTGTATATGCTGCTGCCACGTTAATTTGCTGTCAAAATGGAGCCCCAGGAAGTGTCAACCAACGGCAACGCAGCATCCCTGAGATGTAGTTCAGGGTGTAAACGTAGCCTCCAGAGCCAACAAAAATGGACGACTGAGGTTTTCGCTGCTGAAAATCGAAAATCCCGGTCGTGAGCCCTACTGTCGACCCGGTTAATAACTAGCTGCAATTGCCGTTCCACGATTGCCATACTTCCAGAGCTGTAATGCAGAGCTAAATCGTCTACATTCAATGATTGAACTACCGTGGGCCCGGCGGCAACAATGCCATTTACGGCAACTGCGAACAAGGTGACACACAGCACGATAATGTCCTACCGACTCTTACACGGAAGACTTGGACGGACATAAAGAAATTACCACGGAGTCTCCATTCGTGAAGGGTGGGAAGGATCCCATAGTGCCATGTGGTAACATAGGCTTTCTCGAGGTCAAAGAAAATCGTGACTAGATGCTGCTTTCGGAGAAATGCTTCCTGTACGACGCTCTTATGTCACACCAGATTGTCGGTGGTGGAACTATGAGAGCGAAATCCACACTGGTACTCAGACAGGAGACCTCTCCCCTCCAAGAACCACACCAGTCGACAGTTCACCATCTTCTCTAGCAGTTTACATAGGCCATTTGTCAGACAAATGGGCGTATAGCTGCAGACAAACTTGGGATCCTTTCCAGCCTAGGGAATCGGTATCACGATCCCCTCTCGCCATTGAGAAGGAAGCTCTCCTTCAATCCATATAGATTGAAGAGAATCAACAGTTGCTTTAGACTGGATTCGCACAGATGTTTTAACATTTGATTATGTATGTTATCCGGTCCAGGAGCCAGTGCACTTGCACTGTGAAGTTCCTATTCAGAGAATGGTACATTATAGGACTCCGAAGCAGCAGTGGCAAAGCCTCTGCCTCCCGCTTCAGTCAGAAATGTAGGATCGTAACTCCCAGAGCAGGATACATCATAGAAGTGCGATCCAATACTGTTGGCAATGGCGAGTGGTCCATGATGATGTATCCGTTGATGGAGACTCCGGGTATCGTCAATGATTTAAACACAAATTGTGCTAAATGTTCCGGCATAACTCAACAAAATGACAGTGTTTCGCCCCGGTGTGCGATTGGGCTTTGGAGTGGAGTTTCGACTCCCATAGTGCACTGGCTTTGCTCGTGACGTGGATACAAATGTATCAAATACGTCTTGCAATGTCCTTCCCAGTGTGTACTAGACAGTGTCTTGGTGAGGTGTGCTTTAACCAACTGAAGAGCCCAATCGCACACAGGGGCGAAACACTGTCATTTTGTTGAGTTATGCCGGAACATTCTCACAATTTGTGTTTAAATATATAATGGCTCAACGGACAATACATATTTTTCTTTTGAAAATATATATCGTCAATGATGTCGGGAGTCCGGAGATCCGACGAAGCTTAGTCCACACTTGAGATGAAGCAGTAGCACCGTCATGGACGACACATACTTTTCCCACATTGTTTTCTTTCTCTCCCGAATCAGATATCGGGCTCTAGCACGCATTCTTTTGAAGGTGATAGGGTTGGCCATGGTGTTTTGCCTCCGATAGCATTTGAAAGCACGCCGACGATCCTTAATGGCTGCTGCAATCTCGGCTGCCCACCAAGGGACAAGCTTCCGGCGGGAGTTGCCGGATGAGGAAGTTATTGTTTCCTCTGCTGCAGCCAAAATACCATTTGTTATGTGAATGGTATGATCATCGACACTCTCAAAGGTAGCTTCGACGAAAAACGCACATGCTGTGAAAGTTGGCCAATCAGCCCGACGGAGAAGCCATCGACTTGGTAACTCGATGGCTCTCTGGTTCGGAAGAGTAACGATAATAGGCAAACGGTCACTATTACAAAGGTCGTCGTGTACACCCCACTGTAGCAGGGGAACCAGCGCATGACTGCACAAAGTGATGTCGAGACTCGAAAAAGTGCCGTAATAGAGAAGTGAGTAGGTTTCCCTGTGTACAACAAACACAGGTCCAGCCACCTGATCAGTCTCTCAAAATCTCTTCCTCTTCCGCTAGTGGTAGCGGAGCCCCAGATGGTGTTGTGGCATTAACATCTCCTAGAAGGAGAAAGGGAGGGGGAAGCAGAGAGAACCACCAGCTGGTTGTAATCCAGTTGAGAATCAGGTGGGATGTACACGTTACATACTGTTGCCTTTACTGGCAACGAAGTACGAACTGCAACTGCCTCTAGCTGAGTACGCAGCGGCACCTCTTCATTAGAGAGGCTAGAGTGGACAAGATTGTAGAACCCACCAGCGGCCACAGCTCCGTCCACCCGATCTTTAGAGATGAGTTTGAAGTGACGCATTTTTGTCTCATGTCCAGGACGAAACCTGGATTCCTGAAGACAGACATTGGTTGCCGAAAACGAAGATATTAAATGACGTAACTCAGCGAGATGACCAGAATAGCTATTACAGTTCCACTGTAATAGTACCAAGTGTGGACTCAAGTAGAAGTGGGTCTTCTACTTACGCATGACCGTTTGCCACCCTTCCCCATCTCTAGGCGGAGATGATGGGGGGAGGAGAGCATACCTCAATCTCCACATCTCCGTCTGAAGACGAAGAAAATGGAGGAGGCGCTCTCTTGGACAGCGCGCGGTCCTTGTCGGACTTCACGAATCTCACTCTTGGGAAATAAAGAGAGCGGTGTCGAGGGACCTTATCCCGGTCCGAAGACTGGGTGTACGTCCCTGACACGTCCCGAACTGTTTTCTTTCTTGAACTGCACTGGCGTCTATTTGGGGAAGTAGGAGGTCCCTTCCCCACAGACGTTAGTTCCTTACAAAACACGGCCGCTCCTGCTGACACCGATCCACTGGTGGTGGTGGGAGCGGGATGGCCTGCAGGCACCTGAGCAGCCCTGTCTTAGTAGAGGAAGAGAAACGGCGATGAACAGTGCCTCTCTCCTCCGCCGATCTTATTTCTTTTTTGTAGGGGAGTTCCCCCATATGGACGGGTTTGGTTACAGCCGGCTTCGCTCCCTTGATGGTCGTGGGAGCGGAAAGGCCAGCAGAGACAGTAGCCACCCCATCAGCAGGAGGGTGAGAGAGACGGCGACGCACCTTCTCTCTCTTCTCCACTACAATTTTAGTCATATCAGGTGGGCTGGATGAAGGTCCAGCCCGGTCGGTAAAGTCTTCTTTTCCCTCTTAGCAGGGGAAGACTTTTTGCCGACCGTTTCGGAGAGAAATGGCCTTCTCCTCCGATGGCGCCAGTTTAGATGGTTTAACCGTCACCTTGTTCGTGGTGGCCGAAGAAGGTCCTGGGACCTCCTTCGGGCTGACAAGTTCCGCTGGTACAGCGAGGGTGATTTTATAACAGCCCTTTAAGAGGAGCTCGAGGGTACTGCACTCGGAACTATAACGGCAGGGGTGAGAGGGTGTCGCTGCAAACAATACCCGAAATTCGGGGGCATTCATATCACGGTACCTCTTTCGAGCGTCGTGATATGAAAGCCTGTCAAGAGTCCGGATTTCTTGGATCTTTGCTTCCTTGGTAAACTCAGGCACTGCCTCGACCGTGGAGAGTAGCTTCCTTGGCAGTTGGGACGAATCGGGGGAGGCGTACATCTCTCCCCCTCATTTGTCCCTTTACCACACTCTCTGCAAACGGCCTTGGCTGTACACCTGGCGGAAACATGCCCGGATCTCTGGCATTGGTAGCAGCGCAAAGGTGGAGGGATGTAAGGTCTAACGTCACAATGGTATAAGTGAAAAGATAAATAATTATCCTTGTACTTCAGGTCCGCCTAGTCAATACTTTTATTAAAATGCAAGCTGATGAAGAGATCATTTTATGTAGGATCTCAAAACATGTCCTTGTAGTTTAGAATATATGTGATCTATGATTACATTTTAACCCTAGAACTGCGGACCGTCTTCCAGGAAGACGGTGTGGTGTTTAATCAAGTGCGACCGTCTCTCTGAAAGACGGAATCGGTATTCAAATATAGTACTACTGTTAGCCATCAGATGGCACTAATTTCAAGTCATGCTGGTTCCCGATGCTTTTATCTTTCGTTGTGTTACTCTTTGGCAAACAAATGACAATAAGCAGGCTATTATATATTTGGCTGCAGAAGTGGAAGTACTTTCATGTTGACATTGAAGTTGCATTGAGCAAAATGGCAGCCAACAAGCCTATGTAGATGATTCAGAAATTGAGCGCTTTTTTAGTAAATAACAGGAATTATTTAAAACTGGCTCCTGAAATAGTAACAAAAAACTGTGAACTTTTCATTTATGATGTGTCTGACAAACATTTAACTTGGCAATATGGTTTTCTAGAGCAGAAAAGTCAATTTTTATTTTTATTTTTATGAAATATTTTTTATGATTAATTCAAACTGATGAGTCTGAATGATTCACCTCCATAAGAATAATATAGAACAGTCTTTCAGCTTTCTATTGATGTATGATAAGTTATATTCATGAACACAGTTTGCTTACAGATACTAAATTCCCATAGTGTGTATTTATGGGAATGTACTGCAGCATTTGACAGATAAACCTGCAGCAGTTCTAGGGTTAATAAAAGTATTGACTAGGCGGACCTGAAGTACAAGGATAATAATTTATCTTTTCACTTAATCTCGTCAATACGGAACAATGTCAAATGTTAACGACCTTGACGTTAACATTTCTGAAATCACAATGGTATGACTTTACCTTCACCTGCTTAGGTACGACATCACCCTCAAAATGGAGAATGAAAGCGCAGGTATCGACACTATCCTCTCCAATTTTCCGGGTGATGCGCCTAATCTTGGTGACGCCTTGGATTCGATCGACACTCTGGAGACGGCTTTTTAAGGGGGGCCCCCCTCTGATGAAGTTTTGGGCCACTTACGCGTCATCCCAGAATCATCCTCCCCGAATACTACCCACTCCGAACGAGGGCCATCACTGTGGGCACCACCCAGCCAAGGCAATACCTACCTGGCGATAGTAAGTATTGCCTGGGGTCCTAGTGCCTTGAACAGGCATATGCCCCTCGGCATGCACAGTGATATGTTCAGCGCAAGTATTCGGCCATGCAGGTACTCCGTTGTGAGGCGGATACTACTGCAAGGGTACATGGCGCACCCACCTGACAGGATGGGGAATACCGTCCAGGCTTTCTGGGCAGGTGGCCAAGTTGGTGGCCCTTCCACAGGCAGCATGTATATTTATTTCTAAGGGTCAAAGCAAAAATGAGACCCGAAGTGGGAAGATACATTTGAAAGGTCCCCTATTAGTCGCCTTTTACGACAGGCAGGGGATACCGTAGATAAATTCTGCCCTCCCCATTCACAGGGGGTCTTCCAAAGTCAGTCATGTCAGTTGGTCTTGTCGGCCCTATTAGTTGCCTCCTACGACAGGCAGAGCATACCGTGGGTGTATTCTAACCTGCACCTACACGGGGGGTAGCGGTGCAGGTTTCTATATTGACGCGAGGGGTAGAGGGTGTTGGGCCTACTTACCTTGTCTCCCGAGTCCACGCTCACTGCAATACACCTTCAGCAAAACTACCCCGACAGAAGAAAACCTAAAGATGAAGGAAGGTAAAGAGGAGGAATCCCACAAGGCTTGTCTACAGATGTCACCCCGTAACCTACAGAACTACCACCGGTGAAATAATGCTACACTAGTTAGTTCAATATAAATAAAATTGTAATCTTTAAAGGACCAAGTTAACATGAGGAAAAGAAATGCATCAGCACGCACCAAAATACCAAAAACTAAAATAAAAACTACCTAAATCTCTCACTGGGGAAATTAACAAGGCCTAAGGCCAGAACCAAGTTAACAATTACCTAAGGGTAAACTACAGAGTCCGCCAGAAAAATGTATACACTCTTTGTGAGACGATATCGGGATATGGACATTCTCAACTGTTATCATTGTTTTTAAATGTTGTAGTTTGGTCTTTCGCTTAACAGATGTCGGTACTTGCATCACGATAGTGGGAAAACGAATTGGAGCACGCTTGACGTTCGAGCAGCGAAAGTACATTCTGAAGTGGTTTATCGGGTTTAATAATGCCGTTGAAGTGCAACGTCAGTGGAGAAGGGAGTTTGAAACAGAACCCCCAACACGCCTAACAAACGCATTACTGGGAAGTTTGAGACGCATGGAACGATTAGTGATATTCACAGAGAAAGATCGGGAAGAACGCGTACAGCTACTTGTCGTGCTTGGTCGGCTCACGTGTTGAAAGGTTTGCTAATTCTCCACAGAAGTCTGCTACACAATGTGCGCGGGAAGTGGGGATTGCCTAGCAGTAAAAGTGTACGACGAATTTTGAAAAAGCTAAGTTGAAAGTTTACATCCCACGATTACTGCATGCGCTTAATGAGGACGATTCGGATCGTCGAATGCAATTTTACGAATGGTATCAGCAAATGGTAACCCAAGATGAACAATTTCTGATGAAGTTAGTGTGGTCTGATGAAGTCAAGTTTCAACTTAATGGAACAGTGAATCGACATAACTGTGTCTACTGGGCTCCGGAAAATCTGCATGTTCATGTGGACAAGGCGATCAATCTACCAGGGGTTAATGTGTGGAGTGAACTGTCGTTGAGGGGCACATTAATTTTACCAGCTGTACTTTTGCTTTATGGAGCCGATGATGAAGTCTTCTACCAACAGGATAGGGTGCCACCACACTACCTTGTAGCAGTACGAGCTTTCCTGGTGACAATCTGCCGGAACATTGGTTTGGACGAAGAGGGCCCATTGAGTTCCCTCCACGGTCGTCAGAGCTTACCCCTATGGACTTTTACCTGTGGGAAACTGTGAAAAATCAAGTCTAACGACGTAAGCCGCGCACGCTGGAGGCCCTTTGCCAGGAGATTAAAGAGGCATGTGCAGGGGTCCCAATTCAAACATTGACGGACGTAGTTGCAGCGACCGCTCGTTGTTCCGCTATGTGTCTGGCAGCCAATGGTGAACATTTTGAACATCTCATGTAACCATATGTTTAACTGAAGACAGTACATGTGTAATCAAAATGTAAATGTAAAAGAAACACACAATAAATAGTTTTTGTTCCGTAAAGAGTGTACACATTTTTCTGGCGGACTCTGTATAGAAAATATTAATTAAGCGACCAAAACAAATTTACAACAAAATGTACATGGGTGGCTTGATGAGCAAAATGTAACACCAAAAATACCATGAGGTATCATACGAAGGAAGACTAAGGAAATGCCTAAAATAAATTAAAGAACCACCAAAACACTTAACATGGACCTGACATACCTTCAACTCAACCACGAGATCAGACGAAGAAGGAAAAAGGAATAAATAATGCAAAATTTACCGTAAACAAAATGGGATGATCGGTACACGCAGGAGTACTTAAAAACAGAAAACACCAAATAAAGAAACAAGAATGATATAAAAAATACAACTAATTGAACAACAACACAATAACACTCGACCGTGTACCCCAGCCACAGGCCAAAACAATCGGCATCAGACCACAATGCAATACGGTAAACAAACTACCATGGCGACCAAAACAGTTGAAAGTATGTCAAATTCAAAATTACAGCAAACAATGAATTAAAAAAAAGAAATTAAACTCCTCCCGTGAGAAAACGAAACTAAAGGGAGATATTATAATATATTGACACGAAAAGAACAATGGTATTTTAAATACTACGGATCAAAACAAAACCAAATTGACTAAACACCAAAAATTTAGGCCTACTCCTCAAATAACGAGTGTGGTCAGTACCAGAAAATTACAAGGAAGAATTCATCTTAGCAAAGCAACAAAATTAAGAAAAATCGAAAGAAAATAGAGAAGTGTCCCTCGGAATTACAAATAAAAAATTTACATATCTGATAAATAAAAAATTTAGGCCAAAGCCTTCAGAAGAAATAAATAAAACGTAAGGACCAAGCCTACTATGGAGGTCCAAAAATTTAAATTTTATATATATATATATATATTAAAACATACCTTAAAGAAATCCTTTTCTGGAAACACTAGTATTAAAAACACAATAATCTACCTTTAAAAAAAATTAGTCCACAAATTCGCACTAAGATGGCTGCCAGCAGACGCACACTGAGATCCAACCATTATAACATCATTTCTTCATAATTGGGCAGAAATACTCGCTCACGAATATCTCAGATGATAGATTCCCTCCACACTCTTTATATCCAGCAAAATATCATTGAAAAATCCCAATCTTAGCGGAGACGAGGGCCGGCCCTCACCTCAGACGACGAAGCCAATATTTACGCCCTGCTCTGTCCGGCAATAACTTACAAGTCACCAATTCACAAGATGGAGGCCAAAAGGAGAAGATCTTTCCCACAAGGCACCAATGTTTCTTAAATTGACCAATCTAAGTGTGCCACGCTCAGCGACAATGTACATTTTTAAAGAAGCTGCACACGACACCACAAATATTAATTGGCGGTAATGAGAGACATACAGTCTTTTGTTAATGATGTAGAAATAATGTCACATTGTAAAACTTCCTCTTTCAAAACAGTAGTTGAGAGCAATGAGGTGAGGAGAGGGCATGCTGCACTCTATCGGAGAAATAGTTCAACACATATTGGTAGTCGCAGTAAGCTGCTGCTATCTTAAGTCCAGAAGTTAAACTACTGCAACTTCAGCGCTATTTTACATAGTAGATTCAGGGCTCAAATCGAAGTAGATCAATAACAGGGTAAGAGACATGACTTGCATGTCTCATATATGATTTCTCATTTCCTGCAAAGAGTGCAGTACAGCTCAAGGTAGATGCCAAACTGAGTGATGAACATACTTCCGCAGAGAGCCATGCCCGTTGCTGAACAAAATTCAATTACTACCTCCCTTCTTGGCACGTCTGGAATTTTGTAGATGTTCCCTCTATGGTTTTACAGATATTCTTGCTTCCAATTCAGTTCTTAAAATAATTTATGAACAGTTAATATGACAGAATGGTATGACAGTTCTTTATCGAAGAGTGGTGAGATTTTAGCACCTTTCTTAGCAAGTGCAGTGTCAGCTCGTTGTTATCTTTGATGAGCAGTGTCTGGTATCCATTGTATTGCTCTCGGTCTTAAACTGCTATAAGACAGTTTTTATCCTTGAATTAAACAGCATTTTTCATTATACCTATAGACTGAACCAGAACTTTTGATTCAAACAGAATGACTAATCTCTCAAGTCTTCCCAGGGGTAGAGTCAACTGGCTTAAAGCACAATTGATAGCTTCGATTTTACCATCAAAGGCTGTCAAGTATTGTTTCAAGGGATGTAGGAGGATAAATAATTATTCCTTGGTTGCAAAATTTAAAAAAACTCGCCTTAGGATTGATTGGTTCACCTGGCCCTGTATCAATACAAAATTTAAAAAAATTCAGCTCACCTAAATATATCCTTGTGCAAAGAAAAGTACCCCATCATAAATAAGGACCAACTCTTCAAATGCTCCATCCCTAGATATATAATCACCTAGAACACTATGCTACTACAGGGAAGAAAACAAACAAAAAATATCTAGGTAGATGGGTATTAAACAAAAAAGCAATTATTCATGCCGAAGGTCATGAGAGAGAAGCTGGTATTCAGAACGGTGTAAGGCAACGCTGCAACGTATCACCCATAATTTTCAATCCATACATTGAACAAGCAGAAAGGAAATTGGAGAAAAATTCAGATTAGGAGTAAAGATTCAAGGAGAAATAATTTCAACTCTGAGATTTGCTGATGACATCTTAGTCGACACACCAGAGGATTTGAATGAGTTTATAAATGGTATGGACTCTGTACTGAGGAATGATTTCACAATGAAATTTAATAAAATGTAAAACTAGAATATTGGAATGCAGCCAAAATAAATCAGAAACCTCTATGGACATCAAATTGACAGATGAAAGACTAAAAGTAGGAGACTTCTGTTACTTAGGAAGCAAAATATCCAGTGATGGACAAAGCAAAGAGGATATAAAAAGTAGGTTGGCTCAGGCAAGGAAAGGATTCCTACAGAAAGGGAATCTGTTGATACCAAATATAGATTTAGGTATTAGGAAGTCACTTTTGAAAGCCTTTGTCTAGATCATGGCACTCTATGGAAGTGAAACTTGGACTGTTGGTGCAGCAGAAAAGATGAGAATATAAGTGCTTGAAATGTGATGTTACAGAAGAATGATGAAGATCAGATGTGTAGATAGTTACAAAAAAGAGGTATTACGAGTGGGAGAGGAGAGATGTTTCTGGCGACTGCAAGAGAAGAGATAGTTTGGTAAGACACATACTAAGACACCCAGGAATAGCAAATTTAGTTATGGAAGGAAGGGTCGAGGACAAGAACTGTAGGGGTAGGCCAAGGTTAGAATATGTTAAACAGATTGCCTCGGATGTAAGGTGTGGTAGCTATGTAGAGATGAAACGATTGGCTCAGGACAGGGAGGCATGGAGGGTTGCATCAGACCAGTCAAAAGACTGTGGACTCAAAACACACAAAATATTGACACTTAAGTTGAAAGTTTTTCACATCATTATTAGAATCTTCAGCCCAAGAAACATATATAGAGTTAGAACTGGGGGAGGGAAGTGCATGATGGACAGATCTAGATCACAATCCTTTCATCTCATTAGCTTAAGATGAGGGAATGGTGGTGATTGTTGTTTTATGGGGAGGATCATTTGGGATGGGAGATATGGTCCTCTGTTGTAATTTTTATGCTCCGAGCAGGGATGAATGATCAAGTCGTTTTCAATATGTATGACGTCCTTTTATTTATCAAATTAAACAGCAAGTATCATCAAAAGGCTCCTTTTGACTCTATTGCATAACGCATGTTTATGAGTTATCAAAAACTTCCCTACATTCGATATAGATACAATTTTGATGGCTGATGGCTTCAGATTTCACAGACAATATCTTATATAATACATTTCGCCATTAGCTGTACATCTCCTTCTGGTTTAAAACAATTGCCAACTTATAAAAGTAAAATACATTTTTGATCACATTGTTGCCAACTTCGATTTACAGTAGAGGTTATAATCTGTTGTAAACATAATTAAATTTCAACACTCCTCCTTAATTATTTTACAACGAAGCGATTCAAACAATTTTCTATTGAGAGGTTTGGTCAGGATATCAGCAAGTTGCTTGGAGCTCTCGACATGTTTGAGAGCAACAGTTTTTCCCACGTGTTCCTGGATGAATTTGAGTCGAATCTCTATGTGTTTCTTTCCTATTGTAGTCTTCCCCTCGTGTGCATTGTGCAGCATGTGAATTGCTGACTGGTGGTCAACAAACAGCGTGACTGGTTTGTCTGACTTCAAAATTTCGAGTTCCAGTCCAATTCTCTTGATCCAGTTGACGTCATCTATCGATGAGACAGCTGCTTGGTATTCTGCTTCTGCTGTTGATGTAGCAACAAGTCGCTGCTTCTCTGTGTACCAAATGATGGGTCCTCCTCTCAAAAGTAGAGCATCACTCACTTGCTGAACGTCCTGTTATGGTGTCCCCACCGTAGTCTGAATCTGTATATGCCACAAGGTTGTCGTCTCCATTGAAGAAAATTCCATAGTCTGGAGTTCCCTTCAAATACTGAAATACCTTCTTCACCATTTTCCAGAGGCTCTGCATGGCTTTGCCGTTGAAGCGGCTCAAGTAGTTCACTGCGTAGCAGATATCCTGACTTCCATGCCTAGGTACGTGAATTGCTTCTGAACTGATCATTGGTAAGTGATTTCAAATTCCCTATTTATGACATCCAAGACTTCATAGATTTCTTCTTCATTATATCCAGCGATGAGCCCGTCGTCGACAAAAAGAGCCATCATCAAAGTTCTCTTCTCGTTATAGTAAATGCAGGGGTCATCGTCGGTGTTCACTAATCCAAGTTTCTTCTCAAGAAAATCTGACATTTTCTCATTCCACTTTCTTGGTGCTTGCTTTAGTCCATATATGCTTTTCATTAGTTGGCAGACTCTGCCAGTACCATCTTCAAATCCATCAGGTTGATACATGTACAAGTTCTCCTCCAAGTCTCCGTGCAAGAAGGCTGTCTTCACATCAAAGGGAACAAGTTTCATCTTCTCAGTAGTGACATGACTGAGAATCAGTTTAATTGAAGCATGGTTTGCTACTGGACTAAAGGTTTCTGAATAGTCAACTCCTTCTTCCTGCTCAAAGCCACGTGCTACCAGTCGTGATTTCATTCTCCCATCAGGCTTTTCTCGTAACACCCAGCGGCAGGTCAGGGGTCAAACTTGTTCTGGACATTTCACTAATTTCCAAGTTTCCATCTTCGGTCATCATCAACATCTTGCACAGTTTCCAGCCACTGGCCGGGTCTGTTTGGAACACAAGCCTCTCCAAAGTCTTCTGTCTTCCCATCATCTCTCAGCCTCCACCCTTGTCCAGTCTTCTCCTCTCTTCTTCACGCTTTCTCCCACCCCCTTCAGCCACCTGTCTCTCGGTCTCTTTCCTTCCCACTTCGTCTCGTGTACTCTCCTGGGTATCCGCTTCTCCTCCATTCGTTGTACATGTCCATACCATCAAAGTCTAGATTTCTCTATACCATCCTGTAATGGTTCCTCCTTCATTAATTCTCTGGTCCTCTCATTTCTTATTCTGTCCATCTTTGTAGCTCCAATACTGCTTCTCAAGAACATCATCTCACTGGCCTGTATTTTGCTCTTCTCCCTTCCTTTCATACCCCAGGTCTCCGAGGCATACGTCAGGATAGGGACATAGTACGTCCGATATATGATCTTTTTCCTGTTCTGAGGGACATCCTTGCGCCATAACATGCTACTCACACTCCTCCGGAATGCTTTTGCTTGCCTCCCCCGCTCATTTATTTCTCTATCGTTTCTTCCATTATCTTGTATCAGGCTTCCCAGATACTTGAAACTCTCCACTTTCTTCAGCTGTTCCCCACCAATTGTTATTCCCGTTGTGGTTCTTTCCATCTTCCTTGTTGTGATCACCATCTCACTCTTATTTATGCTAAATTTCATCCCATATCCTTGTATTATTCCTTCCCACACGTCCAACTGTTCCTGTACCTCCTCCTCCTTGTTTCCCCAAATCATCAAATCATCTGCAAACACCATTGCTTTCATCTTTCCTTCCCCAATTACTTGTGCCACTCGGGTCATTATGTCATCCATCACCACAATGAAAAGTAACGGTGACAGTGCACTTCCTTGTTTCAGGCCGTTTCTCTGTTCCAACCAGTCTGATCTCTCTCCTCCCACTTTCACACAGCTCACGCTTCCCTTGTACATCTCCTTTATCCTCTTTATAGTCCATTTCTCTACTCCTGTATCCTCCAGGGACTTCCATACTTTGTTTCTGCATACACTGTCATATGCTTTCTCAATGTCCAGGAAGGCCACCAGTAGATTTGTTCCATACTCATAGTGCTGTTCTTGTAACTGCCTTACAGCAAAAATCAAATCCACTGTGGACCTTCCTGCTCTGAAGCCATGTTGTTCTTCCCTCATCCCTCCTTCTATCCTTGTCCTAATTCTCTTTTCCAAAACTTTCTCGAAGATCTTTGCACAATGACTCATCAGTGTTGTTCCCCGATAGTTTCTGCAATTTGTTCTACCACCTTTCTTGAAGATCGGGACAATTATTCCTTTTTTCCAGTCCTCTGGGATCTTCCTTTCCTTCCATGCTGTCCTCATCACTCGGTACAACCACTGTATCCCCACCTCTCCACCTCCATCTTCGGTAACGATTCAAATTCTTCTGTCATGGCTTTCAGCCACTTGGCATCTTTCAACGCTTTGGAAATAGAGATATCCTGGATTTCTCCTATCATGGCTTTTTTGGCACTCTTTCCTCCCCGGAGGTAGCCCATGACGTAGTCTGATAGTTTGGCAGGTAGCTGAATATGTTGACGATTGCGTAGTCCTGGTCTTCGTGGTTGTTCATCTTCTTCTCTTTCTTCGTTTCTGTCTTGTCTCAGGTCTATGCTGTCTTCATACTCTTCAATCAACTCGTTCTCGTTCACAGCCATTTCAACATCTGTTAGGTTTCGCTCATCTTTCTCTCCTTCATTAAACACGACGATGTCTGAACTTACAATATCATGTTCTTCAGGCAGATAGACTCTGTAGGATGGAGAGTCTATGTCATATCCAACAAATATACCTTTTCTAGACTCCTTGTCAAGCTTGCTTCTCTTGTGGTTGGGAGTCAAAACGTAGCAGTCGCATCCGAAGGTTTTCAGTTTGTTCATGTTGACCTGTCGTCCAAACCATAGGTTGGCTGTACTCTTTCCTTTCACTGAACTTGTGCCAGTCTGGTTGATCGTGAACACAGAATAGTTCACTGCTTCTGCCCACAAATTGTCCTTCAGGTTTCGTACATGAATTGCTGTCCTTGCTGACTCTACAATTGTTCTCACTTCACGTCCCACTCTTCCGTGCTGTTCTGGGGTGTAAGCTGTTGAAAACGTGTGAAAGACACCTAGCTCCTCCAGCAGCTTACGTGTGTTGGCATTCTTGATCTCGTTTCCATTATCTGATTGTAGAATTTTCACCTTTCTTCCGAATTGATTTTCCCCCAGCTTCATGAAAACATCATTTTGGCTGCGGCTTCGTCCTTCGTCTTCAAGAAGTATACTGTTCGGAAATGTGAAAAATCATCCTTGAAAAGCAAGACGTATTTTGCTCCTCCTAGCGATGGTGTCGCCATCTCTCCCATGTTTACATGGACCAGATCTAATGGTTGGGTAGCAACCTTCTCGTTCAGTGGGTGAGATACCCGATGTTATTTCCGGTAGGTGCATCCTTCGCAGACTCTCTCGTTCCAATCATCAACGTATGGAATGCCATTCCTGTCCAAAGCATCCTTCACATACTTCAGGTTTTGGTGTGTGAGCCTCTCGTGCCAGGTTACGATCGAGGTGGCTACCATACAGGCTTACGACTTCTCCTGGCGTAGCATCATTCTCTACAGGTCACCTTCTCTGAATGCCATGGCCACAATTTCACGATGATCAGACGTTTCAAATATTGACTTATCTTTGTTTGCAGTTTGGACATAACCTCGGTCGAGTATCTGACTGACAGATATCAAATTGTAGTTGAGCTTAGGCACATAAAGCACATCCTCCAGGATGACCTTGTACCATTCTGTTCCGCTGAACGCCTCAAGTTGAACGTTGCCGATACCAACGCCCTCTAGTACAGTCGCATCTCCGACGACAATAGGAGATGGAGTTTCCAACTCAATCAATTTGACGAACCAGTTCCTGTGTGATCTCATATGTTGTGTAGCTCCACAGTCCTGGTACCAGTGATTTCGTGTGTTACATTTCGAATTGAGACTGTTCAGCTCTGCAGTTGACAGTCCCACTGACGCTAGTGCGCGGTACGGGCGATTCGTGCTCTTCTGTTCACTCCGTTCTGACCTTTCATTTCCATTTTTGTTGTCATCCTTCTTTGTACAGTCTCTTGCGAAGTGACCTTTCTGTCCACACACATGGCAAGGGTAGTTTTCTTTACCATAGGCAAGATATTTGGCACAGGGTTTGTTTCTGCAGTGTTTCTTCACATGTCCTTTCTGTCCACACTTAAAGCAGCTGACTAGCGCGCATCCACCTTGTCTGTTGCTATTGTTGTGAGCAGACTGATTTCCAGTTTTCTTCTCCTTTGCAATGAGTGCGTTGACTGCAGTTGCTCCACTTTCCTTTTTACCTTCATTGAGTCGATCCTCTTCCAGCCTCAATCTTTCGATGAGTGTTTCAATAGTTTTGTCGGCTCCTGTGACATTATCCCATGCTGTTCTGAAATGGTGCAGCTTAGGTGGTAGCATACTCAGCATTCGTGTCATGATCCAACTGTCTTTCACCCTGTCGTCATCTGATGACAGGTCTTCGGCTATCTGTTGAATCTCCAAGCAATTCTCAACAGCTGATTTTTGGCTGTCAAAAACATAACCAAAAAATTTCCTTTGCAAACCCTCAACAGTAATATCAGACTTTTTACCATAAACATTTTCTAGCTTATCAAACATTTGTTTTGCAGTTTGGCATTTGACTAGCTTTTTTGCTATATTAGTACTGACTCCGCCTTTGTCCGGTCCCAAGTCCGGAATGCGAAAGGAGGAGGGTTAGCTGGTTTGGCAACCAGCTGTAAAAACAGCTAACGCCGAATGTTGGGCGGCGGTAAATAACTCGACCACCTGAAGGGGCCAACGGCTTCTGGCGGATGAGCCCCTTTAGGTGGGGTGATGGCCCCTCAGTGTAGGAAATGACACTGAAACCCATTACGTATATATTGGCCCAACGGCAAAACGGACGGAGGAGGAACTTTCCTTGTGGTTCTCAACGGACGTGGAGGTGGATGAGGTCATGCCAGATGGACTGGCTGTGAAGGCGCAACTCAATCATATTTAGAGTCTGCGGCAGTCCATTGCAGTCACGGTGCTAGAACCTGCACGTCTCATTTCTTTTGTGCCGCAGGGTATAGTTCCGAGATCATATTGTGTGGGTCACTTCCTTGCAAGCTGTGATCCACCTTAAACAAAATCTCGCTTGTGGCACCTTCTTCCTACTGTCACATCTTTCAACAAGTCCAGCGGCGATGGGATAAGGATGGTGGAGGCAGGTTTTCGGGTTGAAACTGGAAGCCTCTAGTTCGGACCGGCACGCTGGCAGCAGATGTGTGATGGTCGTCTTTCTGAGACCTCGTGATTACTCAGGAGTTCGGTCCTGCATCTGTGTTTGGGCAGGCCTATTTAGGTTCACCGCTGCTCACCCCGAATGGGGAAGGCCCTAGAAAATGTGGGCTAAACATCGGTAGTCACACCTTCAGCCGGCTGGGAGGCTGCACCCGGCGGGTCACCCCTTTTGCGGTCGAAAAACGAAAACAAAGAATATCCAAACATTGATGATAGGATCCTGGAATGTTCGTACGTTACTCGATTTGAAGGACAATAACAGGCCTGAGCGAAGAACAGCACTCGTCACCCATGTGCTTGGTCGAATGAACATAGATATTGCTGCCTTAAGTGAAACCAGATTGTCCAACGAAGGTAAAATTACAGAGTTCCGTTCAGGGTACACCATATTCTGGAAGGGAAAAGATGAGGGAGAGCGCCGTATTCATGGTGTTGGTTTGGCTATAAAGACCACACTGGTGAATGATCACCAGCTAACTCCAACTGCTGTCAGTGAAAGAATTATGACTCTTCGAATCCCACTCTCCGGGGGTCACTTTATGACTCTTATCTCTGCATATGCTCCCACCTTGGATGCTGATATAGAAGTTAAAGATCAATTCTACAACCAGCTGAGCACAATCATCACCAAAGTACCATCTAGAGACAAACTCTTAATGCTTGGCGATTTCAACGCTAGAGTTGGTAAAGATCATCAATTATGGAACAATGTGATGGGAAAACAAGGACTTGGCAACTGCAATGCCAATGGCCTATTACTCCTTGGTCTATGTGCTGAACATGAACTCTTAATTACCAACACTCAGTTCCGCCTGCCGAATCGCTACAAAACCACTTGGATGCATCCTCGCTCGAAGCACTGGCACATCCTTGACTATATCATCACCAGGCAATGTGATAAAAAGGACATTCTTGTCACCAGGACCGCAAGAAGTGTCGATGACTGTTGGACAGATCATAAGCTCCTTTTTTGCCGGTTGAGGATCTCAATCTGCCGCAAACCGAAACGATCCATCCACAACCTTTCGAGACGGAAATTTGACACTTCAAAACTCCAAGTAAAATCAATTGCTACAGATTACAGAAATGAAATCGCAAATAAGCTGGCTAGTCACCCTGTTAGCACAAATAGTGTTGTACAGGAATGGACAACGCTTCAGAAGGTCATTACTGAGTCAGCTGAGGAAACAATTGGTTTTGTGAAGAACAAAAGACAAGACTGGTTTGATGAAAATAATGATGAAATTATGTGTCTCATCAATGCCAAACGGGAAGCCCATCTATCCTTTCTTCAAGATCCGTCTTCCAGTGTGAAAAAATCACAATTCGTGCAACTTAAGGGGAAATGTCAGGCACAAATCAGGGAAATAAAGAACAACTGGAGGCAGCGAAAAGCTGAAGAACTGCAAAGACTATCTGATGCCCGTGACCTGCGAAACTTCTATGCAGGCGTAAAGGAGGTATACGGCCCAATCCGATCATCATCAGGTACATTGAAAACTGCTGACAATTCCGCCATTTTAACTGAACAAGGACAAATTTTGGAGCTTTGGAAGGAACATTTCTCTGCACTTCTAAATCGTGCCTCCAATGTTGCCGAGGACTTTCTTCGAAACATCCCTCAGCAGCCCCAACAGCCATGGATGGCGGTTCCGCCGACATTCCGAGATTTCACCAAAGCGCTCAATCAACTAAAGCCGAGAAAGGCTCCTGGTCCTGATAACATCCCTCTGGAGTTGTTACAAAGTGGAGGTATGGCCTTGAAGACTCGACTTTTTACACTTATCCTGTTAATTTGGGAAACTCGAGAAGTACCTGACGACTTGAAGAATGCTGCCATCATAACTATCTTCAAGAAAGGCGATCGTAGCGTGTGTGGAAACTACCGAGGTATATCGCTATTATCCATTGCAGGTAAAGTTCTAGCAAGAATTCTCCTAAACCGGCTCCAAAGTATCTCGGAGAGGATTTTGCCCGAGTCTCAATGTGGTTTCCGAACCTCCAGGGGCACAACAGACATGATATTCTGTGCCAGACAACTCCAGGAAAAGTGCAGAGAGCAACAGGAGCCCCTGTATTTAGTTTTCTATGACCTGGAAAAAGCCTTTGATTCTGTACCAAGACCTGCTATGTGGAAAGTATTAACGCACCTTGGATGTCCCGATCGCTATGTGGAATTAGTTAAAGCTCTTCATGATGGAATGTCTGGGAAGATTCTTCACGGTGACTCTGTATCCGATCCATTTCCAATCACTCACGGTTTGAAACAAGGCTGTGCGCTTGCTCCAACACTCTTTGCATTGTACATGGCTGCCATGATGTATGAATCATCTTCCAACAACCCAGGCATAGAGATTAAGTTTCGCTTCGATGGAGGTCTTTTCAATCTGGCAAGACTTCGTTCACAGAGACATACCCAAGTTAACCGGGTGACAGAACTGCAGTATGCCGATGACACCGCATCTCCTGCTCCGACAGCTGCAGAGCTTCAACAATCGGTCAATCGCTTTAGCACTGCGTGTGATCTCTTTGGTCTCACCATCAATGCAAAGAAAACAAAGGTGCTTGCACAACCTGCCCCAGGATTACCTCTTCCTGAGTTCAATATCTCCATCTTAGACTCAACACTGGAGCAGGTTGATCATTTTTCATATCTTGGCAGCATCTTGTCTAAACGGTGCACTTGCGAACAGGATGTTGACAAAAGAATTGGGGCTGCCCATGCAGCATTTGGCCGTTTAATGCACAGAGTCTTCATGAATAAAGACCTAAAGATGCATAACAAACTCATGGTGTACAAAGCTGTCGTCATCTCAACGCTACTGTATGGCTGTGAAACTTGGACACTCTATCGCCGTGATATCAAGAAACTTGAGCGTTTCCACCAACAAAAGATGAGATACATCTTGAACATCAAGTGGGAGGACTACGTGACCTACACTGCAGTTCTCGAGAGAGCGCATCTCGATAGCATTGAGACAACTATCATCGCTCATCAACTGAGATGGTTAGGCCATGTTCACCGTATGAGTGATACCAGGCTTCCACGTCAATTCCTTTATGGTGAGCTTTGCTCCAGCACTAGACCTCATGGGGCCCCTTTGAAGCGTTTTAAAGACCAGTTAAAACACATCATGACGACGACTGGTATAGACATCCACTCATGGGAAACATCGGCTGCGGACCGTTTACTGTGGCGGAACACTACATCGACGGCTGTCAACTTCTTTGAAGAAGAACGTCGCAGACATGAAGAGGCCAAGCGACAAGCAAGAAAGCTTCGTCAATTGCAACCCCGCCCTCCCCCGACCATTGAGTGCAATTTATGTGGGCGCATGTTTTATGCCAGGATTGGCCTGTTTAGTCACCAGAAGCACATCCACAGGCTGGTCTGAAAAGCTCTATGCAGGAAGAAGTATGTTTACTCGGAATCGAGATACAGCCGACGACGACGACGACTGACATTTAAACCTATAAGCGCTTGAGCTTCTACATCTTTCTTTATCCAATTACGGACAGGATCGGAGTTTGTACCTGATGGTTTGACAGTCAAAAAGTTGCAATATCAAAACATTCTTTTGTCCTCATAGCTAAATTAATTTTGAAACGCCAAGAATCATAATTGACATTTCCATGCATATCTTCTGTCAAAGTTTCTAAATGAACCTTTACTGTATCCATGACTTGACGTAAAAAAGCAAAATTAAGTTTCAAAAATATGACAAATTTACAAAAGTTTGATCTCACAAGATTTTTATCTATTTTCAAATAGTTTTATCAATTTACTCTGACTCGTGTATAGGCTACTTGACTGACATTTTGAGGTTAGATTGACTTAGCTGACGTTTCTCGGGCTGACGATGTGGTAGACGTCCTCTTCGACGGGGCTGACTTTGTCTGCGATGACTGACGTGGACTTTCTCGGCTGACTGGACTGACCTGACGACTTCTGACTTGGACGACGACGACTGACTTTTTCTCGATGTCCAAATGGTTTCCCGTAATGCTCGGCGTGTCTGATGTATGAGCGGTACCTGGGCCGATAACCTGATGTAATTCTTATGCTCCGAGCAGGGATGAATGATCAAGTCGTTTTCAATATGTATGACGTCCTTTATTTATCAAATTAAACAGCAAGTATCATCAAAAGGCACCTTTTGACTCTATTGCATAATGCATGTTTATGAGTTATCAAGAACTTCCCTACATTCGATATAGATACAATTTTGATGGCTGATGGCTTCAGATTTCACAGACAATATCTTACATAATACATTTCGCCATTAGCTGTACATCTCCTTCTGGTTTAAAACAATTGCCAACTTATAAAAGTAAAATACATTTTTGATCACATTGTTGCCAACATAGATTTACAGTAGAGGTTATATAGTCAGTTGTAAACATAATTAAATTTCAACATCCTCAAAGGAGAAGGTTAGTTCCAAACAAAGTTTCAAACTTAATACATTACCTGATCAACTATAAACACTTGAATTCTCTCCATACCCAACCATCTGGAAAATTCTTTCTGCCAGTTATTCACCAGACTGCTGGGAGTAACAATCAAAACTCTCTTAAGTGCTGAATGTCCTCCATATGGACCTTTCTTCAACAGAGTCCTAAAACAACATGACAATACACACAATTAGTTTGTATTTACTTATTTATTTACATAGGTCCCAATGAACCTGAGCTCGTGTTAGGGACAATCAAGTAACATAGTTACAGCATGGCATATATATAATTTTTGTATCATTATTGTTTAGTTTAATAGTAACTTATATTAGATTGCTAGTGACTAACTTTACAGAGATAATTCGGTATGATACATTGCATTGCTTAAGGCTATTGTACATGGGCTATTCATTCCTTAATAGGAAGTCTTTTGTTTTCCTCTTAAATGTTTTTATAGAGAAACTTTCCCTTATGCCTAATGGTAGCGAGTTGTATTCTTTTATTATAGAGGACATAATTCCTTTAGTTCCAAATTTAATGGATTGGGAATGGCTGGTGAATATTTGATTTACTCCTCTTGTTGCATAATGATGAATGTCATTTGCATGGGTAAAATGGATGTGTGTGTGTATCAATTTGTTTTCTAATTTGTATACAAATACTGTTGCTGACATAGCTATTTGTTTTTGCAGTGGCATAATTTTAGTTCTTGAGTATAATTCATTTGAGGGTGTGAGACAAGGAAATCCAAAGATAGATTTTATAGCACGTTTCTGGAGTATCTCAAGTTCTTTTATCAGCTCCTTCTTACAATATCCCCATATGAAATTTATGTACATTAGATGTGAATGTATCAGAGCAAAGTATATATTTTTCAATTGTTGGCTAGTAAGACAGCTATATCTTAATCTGAAAATAATACCAATTAAAGGGCTGATTTTATTTTTTACATTTTCTACATGATTTTCCCAGGTTAGTGTACTATCTAGTGTGATACCTAAGTATGTTGCCGATTTAACCCTTTCTATTTCTTTGTTGGCTATGTTGACTATGTTTGTGGTCTCAATCTTGTATGATGGTTTATGGAAGAATAAATATTTTGTTTTAGTGATATTGATAACCATTTTGTGTGCTCTCAACCAATCCACCAGCTTATTGAGATCATAATTAATATTTAGCATAATTTCCTGTTCAGATGTTCCCAGATGAGTATAAAAATATCATCTGCAAATAGTTTAAGCATGCCTTTCAATTCTAATAATACTATATCATTAATATAGGCCAAGAAAAGAATTGGTCCTAAGACAGAACCTTGAGGTACTCCTGTGTCAATTCTCATTTGAGATCCTTTTACATTATCGATTGCAACATATTGTTTTCTGTTAGTGAGGTAGTTCTTGAACCAATCATGTGCCACTCCTCTGATGCCTGCAAATTCTAGTTTATTAAGGAGAATCTTATGGTTAACCAGATCGAAGGCTTTTTGAAGGTCAATTAGTACACCAGCAGCTAGTTTGTTTTCATCTAATGCCTTTTCTACATCAGTTACTACTTCAAATATAGCACTATCAGCTCCTCTATTTGGAATAAACCCATATTGGCAGTTTGCAAAGTAATCATTTTTCATGAAGAAATTCATAAGTCTTCGTTTAACAACGCTTTCTAGAACCTTGCTGATGGCAGATATAATATTAATGGGTCTGTAATTTGATGGGTGGGTTTTGTCTCCTTTTTTGTAGATCGGGACCACCCTCGAGACTTTACAGGCATCGGGGAATATACCAGTCATCAGTGAAAGATTTATTATTTTGACAAGATATGGTGTAAGGCCCTCAAGACACAATTGTAGCATGACATTAGTAGTGTTGTCCTCACTTATATTGTTTTTGTGTTTTAGGGAGTTTATAATTGATTGTATTTCATTAGCATCAGTAGGTAACATAAAGATTGTCTTAGTGCTAGTAGTATTTTTATAGCTTGTAATGTCCGAGGTAGAACCGTTTCCTTCATTTTCCCATATACTGTTAGCAATATTGACATAATATTTATTAATTTCATCACATATATTTTCCTTTTTTTCGACATTTGTGCCGTCGACTATAAGTTTGACAATTTCATTTTTCCCCTTCTTTGGCCTATTTAACATCTCATTAACAACACTCCACACTTCCCTCTGATTATTTGCATTTTGAATTTTTTGGTCAAAGTAGTTTCTTTGTAGGTTTCTCTTAAGTTTTGTAACTTGGTTGCTAATAATTTTATATTCTTCTAAAATTTCCACAGATGGATTTTTAACTTTGGTTTTTGTATATATCTTATCTTTCCTGTGTATTAGTGCTAAAAGATCTTGTGTGATCCAGGGTTTTATAGGTGGGGCACTTGGCTCCTTATTCGTATATTTTATAGTACAGGCTTCTATTCCTTTATTAATAAAATCACAGAATTTATTGTAGTAGTCATTGATGTTAGTTTCATTGCATACAAATTCTTGAGTTATTAAATATTTATTAAGTTTTTTGTAGTTTATTTTATCCTTTTCTATTGGCCTATCATCACATATTGAGTTCCTGTTTATCTTTTTGTTTCTCATTTCACAGATGAGTAAATGGGGATCACTCAAATCATTATCAATATTATAGACATTACATATTTTGTCACAGTCGTTCACCAATACATGATCAATTAGAGTAGAGCTAGTTTGTATTACACGAGTTGGATATTTTGTATTACATAAGACTAGACCGTATGATTTGACTAGGTTAATATAACTACTAGTATATCTGTCCCCAAATAATAGATCGATATTCATATCACCTAGTATTATAACAGGATTCGTTGAGTAAGAACTAATAATTACTTCGAGATCAGTTAGAAAGTGTGGAATGTTGCTTTTATGAGGGTTATAAGCAGTGATTATATTGTATTCTTGATGGCCTTTTCTCACATAATGTGCAGTATGCTGTGGCTGGAATTTATTTCCTTTACAAGGGTACTGCTACATTTGTTTGAAATATACAAAGATACTCCCCCTCCAGTTTGCTTTCTAACTATGTGATATGCAACATATTTCTTAATATTGAAAACCATTTTTGTTTCTTCTGTTTACCAATTTTCTGAGATTGCTAGGACATCTACACCTTTGATTCTGTCTAACATTATTTGGATATCATTGAACTTGTTTTTTATGCTATGTGCATTTTAGTGTACTGGTATCGGTTATTATCTGTTTACTGTCCTTAATTTTATAATAATCGCTAAGTGTATTACAGTTACAGTCGGTTAATTCTAGTGTATTATTATTTGCATTACCTAAAAAATGTAATTTCTGTAATTCTAGTTCCATATGGGATAATACTTAGTAGATATCTTACTATTACATAGATTTTAGTTTGAGAGGGCGAGTTCATCCAGTATTTCAGCACTTGATATAAGCTTTGAGGGTCCATTTTGATTTTTCCGAATGTATATTTTGCAATCTCTGACCCAAGTTGCAAAGATTTTTCCCTGTTGTCTCAATTCACGGCACTTTTTGGCGATGGTTTCATTTCTTGGGGTCAGGTGTTCATTGATATATATATTACCACCATCACTGTAACCAATTTCACTCGTCTTCAGGGTCTTCTTTTGTCTTCTGCTACTGAGAATCTCTTCTTTCTTCCACCTATTATTTAATTTCACAATTATTCGTTGAGGCCCAGGCTTTGTTGACGGGAGGCGGTGTGCTGCGTCTATGTTTGCCCTGGTGATTTCAACTCCTAACGTCTTGCCAATGTCCGAGATTTTGTGAAATACATCCTCCTCTCTTTCAGTGGGTATTCCATACTCTATCAAGTTGTTCTTGCGCTGGTACTGTTTTAGTTCCCCCAATTCGTTGATAGCTCTAGATGCTGCCATTTCTGCGTCCTTGACGGTTTTTCTCTCTTTCTTCAGAGTTTCAATTTCCCGGTGGAGTTCATCATACTTTTCTGATAAGAAAGTTGCTAGTTTTCTTACCTCGTGGTTTTCTTCTCTCATCGCCGAAAGGGATTCCTCAAGTTTCTGGGAGAAAGATGCCTCTTTGAGGTTAGGTTGCGGGAGGCAGTCTTCACGATTTGCATGACCATTTGAAAGTATCATCTTTCCGGAATTGTTGGTACGTGTCTTTACTAATTTTCATGCATGTTACATGAAACCAGCTTCCACACTCACCATCACATCCTTTTAAGACCTTTTATTTCCAAGTTCAAGACATAAAATGACAAGTACAGAGTAATTCGAATAATTACGACAGTATGAGAAAGGAGCAAGTGCCACATCACATCAAGCAATCTTATATACATGTATTAAAATAATTGGGAAGACATTTCACCATTTACTAGAACTGAAATATCTTTATAAGTAATTTTGCTACGACAACGTTTGTTGGCTTGATACACTAAGCACTTTACGCATTATATATTGAGCCCGAACGTACTTGATTCTGTCATCTGTGTGTTACAATAACTGTGAATATATCATTGCACCAAGGTCATTTACTAAAACGGAAATATCTTCACAAATAATAGTACTTCGACGACGTTTGTTGGCTTGAGACATTCTGTACCTTAAGCATTATTCATTGAGCTCCAACTTACTTGATTCTGTCATCCATGCAATAAAATAATTGCAAATATTCAATTCATCAAGGTCAGTCTCCTGGCCAAGCTGAAGTAATGGAAGTTAGCAAAGTTCCACCTTCTTCTGCCAGGCGGTAGCCAGTGCTCCAGTGATGGAATGGCTGGCTATCTCTTGATTCCAATCAATTGCTCATAAATAAACCTATGGGTATAATCTTAATAACAGCACAGCTATGACAGACAGATTTTGAACGAAATTATCAAGGCCATATGCTGGGCATCATTACATACCGGTACCATACCTGAAGCTTATACACGTTATGAAGTAACATTATGAGGATATCCTAATGCGGTGTAATGGCAGTCTAGGGGATAGCATGCTCGACTTTCGTATAAATTTCCAATTTTAGGCAGTTAACTCCACCGAAACAGAATTTCAATTTTTGTTTCATTTTTATGTTTGGTGTTTCATTACATCCAACTTAATTATAATATACAAATTTCTATACACGTTTTTATATTAGAAATCATTTGTGTAGGGCTCCAAATTTTTGTTGTTTGAGTTACGGACTTGGACAGCCCCATAGAAGCTTCACCATCACCTGCCTACTGCGCTATAGCTATAAAATGGCCTTAGCTTATATAGGGTGGTCGGAAACGTGAACCGGATATATGAGCATTCGAGGATTGGTCATACTGATAAATAATTTTAAAAAATAAAACTCGATATAATGCACCGGTATTATTGCATCAGCTGATGAAGTTAGCCAATCAGAACACTTCGCGTGTGAATTCAAATGAGCTTTGTGGGGCAATGTTGACAACTCTCCCCGTGGTTCGAGACTGGCTTGAGGGTGCCAATTGACGAAATAAGTTTGCTTATGGATGGATATGAACACGGACCTCCAGGCTGAGAGCATCATGCCTTAACAACTATGCTATGGTGACATCTGCTGTGACCCATGATATGTTTGTTTTGATGCTATATTTCGGCAGTGGTAGCTGATAGGCATGATCAGTCATGTATGCAAATGTTTGTAAGCAGCCATGTGGTATGTGTATAATTGGCTTCACTCCCACTGCCGACATCGCCATGCAAAGACGCTAACAGACAAAATTAACACCCGAGACAGATTATTGTTTTGTTGCAATTAATTCATTTTAGGGGTTTAAGAATTCTTGGTCAACAGCCCGATGTAGGGGTGTGTGTTGAATTTGCCTGATAATCTGTGTTTCTGTAGTGACTGTAGCAATGTTTGTAACTGTAATTTTAGTGCCCGATTGGGGTTGGTGCCTCGATACTTGAAACAAGGCATTCCTCTGGAGGCAATGTGAAAAGCCCGGGGACAAACCACACTTAGGATCGGCGCTGGGATTCAAATCTTTGTTCTCTAGACTTCCAGCTCCCCCGTGCAGTCATGGTGCGCGATTTAACGAGCATGTCTATGCTGCAAAATAACTTTCTTTTTAAATGATTTCCTTGAAATGAAACCAATTTTAGATTTACTTTTTTTTTCTGTGTTAACTTACCAAAAATCACAAATCTATATCGGGTTATAGTGCTGAAAGTGTTTTTCATTTTGAAGTGTTTAGATGTTTTAGAAGGGGGATGGCTAATAGTTGACTAGATTTAAACAAAATAAATTTTATTTTCAACAAAACTTAATTTATCAAGATCATTACTTTTACAACTCACATTTACAACCCTAATAAATGAAAATAATTTTCAATTACAGCTGTTAACTAAACTTTAGTAACCTATGACGTTTTTAATAAATAAACATACCGTGTATATCAACTCATTTTTATAATAACTAGCAATCCAGCCCGGCTTTGCCCGGGAACAGTTATGAATGCATTATGTGATAAGCGCTTTTTTTTTTTTCGATGTCAATTAACGACGACCTATATCCGTTTTACGTCCCGGCATGATGGGTTAAAATTACTGACTGGACTATTAATTATATTATCATGGAGATGCATGTGCAACAAATTCTTGTCAGACGTAATTTAAGAATGGTGAGGTGCATGAAACACAAATCCCCCTTCCGTTCAATCTAAACCAACCAACTTTTTTCAAATTATTTATCAGCTTGATCAATTCTCTAGCGCTAATATACCTGGTTCAAGTTCTTTCCGACCACCCTTTATATTAAAATAATTGGGAAGAAATTGTATCTTTTACTAACACTGAAATATATTGACAAGTAATTGTGCTACGACAACGTTTACTGGCTTGAGACATTATGCACGTTACACATTATCAATTTAGCCCCAAATTACTTGATTCTGTCATCTGTGTATAAACAATTGTGAATAATTATGTTATTATACCATGGTCACATTTCACAATTTACTAAACTGAAATGGGGGCCCTGATAGAGCAGTAGTGAAGCTACTTCTCACCAAGGCGCCAGGGCTCGATTCCCGGTTGATGCATGTGAGATTTTTGAAGTGAAAAAAGATACAGTCAATCAGAGAGACTAGACTTTATATCATTTCAAATGAAGCATGCTACAAATGCTACACATGTTAGAAAGGCTCAGGAGGGCTCTTTGCACTCTGCTGCATGACGTCACACACTCGCCGTCTCCATATCGCATAACGCCAAACCCCAGGAGTAAACTCAGACTCAACAGACTCCATTAGCCTTTAACTTAGGCTTCCCGCGCGGGGGCTGCATGACGTCACGCCAGACCCCAGGAGTACACTCAGGCTCGGTGCATATGCACTGAACAACATGATGACGTCATACACGCCGTAACCGTGACGGTAGACCTAAGCATAAAGATGAAGTCGACAAGATCATTTGAAATGATAATATCACGTCTGTTCGTTCGGATTCCATGCAAAAATAGATGTCCCATGAGGTCATGATCACAAGATTAATGGTCACATAAAAACTACCAAACTTCCTTCCTTTTAAAACTGAGCTATCTTGACAAATAGTTGTGCTACGACAAATTTTATTGGCTTGAGACACTGCGCACATTACACATTATCCATTGAACCCTAACTTACTTGATTCTGCCACTGTGTATTAAAATAATTGTAAATATTTATTTCACCAAGGTTATTCTTCTGACCAAGCTTTGTGCCGGCCGTAGAGAGGGGAGGAGCGAATCAAGTGTTCTGTAACACACATAGGCCCAACAGCCAGATAACCTGCCCCACTACACATGCAAGCGCTGACTGCATTTTGATTCAGCCTTCATTCTTAGAGATTACGTGTGATATCAAAACAGTGATTCATATGACGAGTTGGAGGTGAACCTCAATTACAGTAACTTATCAGTCAGTCAGCACTTTATAATCCTGATTACTGGGTAATGTGAAATCAACCTGAAAAATATTATATGTGATTAAAAAATTATTTGTAACAGTATACCAGAAAACAGGACGACAATAAATCACAGATGTTACAAAAATGAAAGGCGACAGTAACTGTCTGTTCAGGTCATTAGTATAAGGTCATAGAAGCAGCAAATGTCACATGGAAAGAAATTATTGCTGTGGCACCAAGCAACTCTCACTTCTCTCCCCATCTACCAGGGTTTCTACAACATCTGATAAAATACAGCATTACTAACATCACTCTACTAAGCCATGGCGGCTATTGCACACTGTCTGCAAATTCTTATCCTCTTATCTAAAATTAGCAGAATTAAATACAAATATTATAAATAAATACAGTTTCAAAACAAGTACCGGTACTGTAAAAGCACACATTAACAGGTTCTCTGCACCACCAGGTTCAAAGCTGGGGGTGATAAGAGATAAATAAAATGAAAATTAAAATAATATAAGGCCAAGAGAGGATCTCTATTGAGAGAACCGGAACTGGCGATTAGCAAGTCGCTGGGAGCATGCAGCGACTAATGAATGTTCAAGAGAAGCAGCACGGGTCTTCTAGTTTAGTTTAAATGTAATTTCATGAGCCAAGAGAGAATAGAACATTCTGGAGCCATCATTATGCAAAATAATCTACTATATAAAGCTCAAATACCACTCACTCACTCACTGACTGATTCATTCATCACGAAATCTCAGAAACCACCGAACGGATTGGAATGAAATTTGGTATCCAGCTTCCTCAAGGGCTGCAAACGCCCACTAAGAAAGGATTTTTGGATATTCAGGTTCTAAAGGGGTGTTAAGGGGGTAGACCTGCATTTCATTGAATAGCAATATCTCCCGATTGCTTTCATTGGGGGATGTGATACTCGGCATATAAACTCATCATTAAAAATAAGAAGACATGTGTCTGAGGGTTTTTCGATGTGGTGTATATTATGAGGTGAAATGGGTGAAAAGTGGGGGTTGAAGGATTCCTAACGGAGCGTGTATCTCTTAAACGACATAGGCGAGGAGTTTGGAACTCAGCCGAAAAAAATCAGCATAAAAAATAACAAAATAGGTGTTTGACAGTTTTTTCAGAAATCCAATATAAGGGGCCCATGGGGAGGGGTGAAATTATGGGGGGAGGGGGACGTAATATGTCTGAGTGTAAAATTATACATGGCCTATGTTGTAGACAATAACACATTACATCTTTTTTGTCTCTTGCTATTTCATCATACGAAGAATACTTAGGGAGTTATTAATGATTTTGTACTTTTTGGCCGGAATTTTCTAATGATTTTGTACTTTTTGGCCGGAATTTTCTAAGTCCCAGGAATGACATAAAAATTGATTCGAATGAAATTTCAAAAAATATTTTTTTTAAATACTTTTATTATATTTTTCACGTCTTTTAAGGTCCGAAACCAACATGATATTCTGATGTGTTTTTTTCGTCCCATGCATTTTTGGTTTCAGGTGATAGAATTATTTTCCACTAGGACCCATGCTTTTCTACTATATAAAGCTCAAATACCACTCACTGACTCATTCATTCATCATGAAATCTCAGAAACCACCGAACGGATTGGAATGAAATTTGGTATCCAGCTTCCTCAAGGGCCGCAAACGCCCACAAAGAAAGGATTTTTGGATATTCAGGTTCTAAAGGGGTGTTAAGGGGTAGACCTGCATTTCATTGAATAGCAATATCTCCCGATTGGTTTCATTGGGGGTGCGACACTCGGCATATAAACTCATCATTAAAAATAAGAAGACACGTGTCTTAGGGTTTTTCGATGTGGTGTATATTATGAGGTGAAATAGGTGTTTGACCGTTTTCTCATTAATCCAATTTAAGGAGCCCATGCGGAGGGGTGAAATTCTGGGGGGGGAAACAGGAAAGAAAGTGTCCTAACTGATTGACTCACGTACTCACTCATCAAACTCGGGGGGAAAAACAGCTTAAAATAAGTAAATAGGTGTTCGACCGTTTATTTTTTCATAAATCCAATTTAAGGGGTTCATGAGAGGGGTGATGAGATGATGATGATAATTGTTGTTTTAAGGGGCCTAACATCGAGGTTATCGGCCCCTGAAGAAATGAAATGGCGTGAAATGAAAGGATGAAGATATAAAACAGCTCACTGCTATGGATGAAACGAAAATGGTTTAGATAAAATAGGCAGTAAGCCCCAACAATTATGCCTTATGTAGCAGGATAAATACTTACAAAAAGGAACTCAGATTGAAACTACTCACCAAATAGAGAGCGGTAATACGTACATATGGGAATTTCGAACGAAAATACTCACAAAAGGAATAGATTGAAAAATACGCACAAAATGTAGGTTAAGTCCAAAATACGTACAAAATGCAACGTACAGTCGAAATACTGACAAAATGCAAGTGAAATCAAAATACTTACAAAATGCAAATGAGATTGAAAATACGCACAAAATGTAATTTAGATTCAAAATACCCACAAAATTGCAATTGAGACTTAACTACTTGAACAAAGCGGGGTAGGTTGAAAATACAAAATGCAATTGAAATTCAAAATACTCACAAAAAGACCCCCCCTATATTGAAAGACTTACTAAAAAGCAATTTTGATTGGCAATCCTTACAAAATGCAAGTGAGGTTGAAAATCACTCACAACATGCAATTTAGATCGAAAAAACTTACAAGATGCAACGTAGATTAAGAATACCTACAAAAAGGTGCGGGAATCTTAAAGAGAAAAGGAAATATAATGAAAAGAGGAGAGGAGAGGGGAGAGAGGAGAGGGTCCGCCCCAAAGGTAAGGGACAAAAGGGGAAAACGGACCCAGCTCAGGAATCCCTCGGGGTCGCCAACTCCCGAACTCACCAGCCGTAAGCCCCTGAGGGTGTAGCATTATCTAGGGTGCACCAGAAGTGGTGGGGCTACATACACCCGGCCTCCTTAAGGGCCTTGAGAAAAAGGCAGGAGGTAAAAGGAAAAGAAAAAGAAGGCTGACCCCTCGCAGAAGGAAGGTATCAGAAAAGATGAGACAAGGGCCAATTAAGGCGGGAAAGGAACAGACTCCCTAGGCCTCGGATACCCTAATACCGTCAGGGTTGGAAAGGAACAAGAGCTGACCAAGGGAGTTTGACAGGAAAGAAGACAGAGAGGAGCCCGGCACAAGTAAGTGGAAGCAATGCCGAACTCAGCTGGGGTCCCGTGGTCGCCAACCCACGTCTCACTAGATGTGAGCCCCTGGGGGAGAGAGGGGTGAAATTCTCAAAAATAAATGAAAGAAAATGTCCTGACTTACTCACTCATCATCGCCCAGCCAAAATTATTGAAGTTAGAAACATGAAATTTTGGGGTTATGTTCGTTGTATGTCGAAAACGTCCACTATGGAAGGGTTTTTGGATATTCAGGTTCTAAAGGGGGTGTTAAGGGGGTTAACGTGCATTTCATTGAATAACAATATCTCACGAGTGGTTTCATTTGGGGATGTGATACTTGGCATATATACTAATCATTAAAAATAAGCTGACACATGTCTAATGGTTTTTCTAAGTGATGTATATCATGAGGTGAAAGGGATGAAAAGTGGGGGTTGAAAGATTCCTAACGGAGCGTGTATCTCTTAAACGACATAGGAGAGGAGTTTGAAAACTCGAAGGAAATCAATCAGCTTAAAAATCTAATATATATTTGTCAAATACCACTCACTCACTCACTCACTCATTCATTCATTCATTCATTCATTCATCATCGAACGGATTGGAATGAAATTTGGTATGCAGCTTCCTCAAGGGACATAGGTGCTCGCTAAGAACGGGTTTCAACAAATTCACTCGGGATCATGGTCAAACCGCGAAAACCGCCATTAAAGTCTATTGTTGCCAGGTATTGCGGGCTGCATCACGTCGCCCCTACCAGAAATCAGGCGCTTTGCAGGCCTTGAGCTGTGTGGCAATGCTCAGTGTGTTCTTCACTGTCATAACGTGCAGGTCATTGTTGTCTTCGCTCCCGGGCTTTACCCAATCTCTCTGTTCAAACACTATTTCTCTGTAATTTATACTTTCACCATCATTTTTTAGCCCTTAGTTGAAGTAACTGTAGAGTTCCTTTGTTTGTTGGATCAGATTCGGCGTTTTTCATCATTTCTTGGTAGTACATAGTTAGTTATAATGAAAAGTAGATTTTGTTAAAAGTAAATTAGTTCTACCAACGTTAATTTTGTTAAGTTAGGCTAGGTCTATTCCATTTATCAGTTTTTAAGTAGAGATTTGTTTTTACGTTTTAAGTTAGGCTAGGTCTATTCCATTTATCAGTTTTTAAGTAGAGATTTGTTTTTACGTTTTAAGTTAGGCTAGGTCTATTCCATTTATCAGTATTTTTAAGTAGCGATTGGTTTTTACGTTTTAAGTTAGGCTAGGCCTATTCCATTTATCAGTTTTTTTAAAGTAGAGATTGGTTTTTACGTTTTAAGTTAGGCTAGGTCTATTCCATTTATCAGTTTTTTTAAGTAGAGATTTGTTTTTACGTTAGGTGTATTCCATTTTTTATTACTCAAGGGAGGTTCTTCTTCTTTTTATTTTTTTTGTACTTGCTGTTCATTGATTGTTTTCACGATGGCTGCAGTAGAAATGTTAGAGGTGGATGGCACCCAAGTTCCCCACCAAGTCTATGAAATTCCCGGAGATGGTGCACGTCTCTTCTCTGCTCTATCTTACGCAATGTATGGCAACATATCACAGGCACGTACAGTCCGTGCTGATATCGTCAGACACGCCTCTAACAACTGGGAAAGACTACAGGTGTATTCTATGACATGAGATTGCCAGCCTTACATAAACAAGGCTGAATATGTATCTGTTATGTCTATGCCTTACACATACGGTACATCATTCGAATTGCAAGTAGCGGCAGAGATTTATCCTTTTCAATTCCAGGTCTTCTGTAATCGTGTACTCCGAACTGGAAATACGTATGGTTCTGCAGCTTCTGTTAAAAGGTTAAGGTTTACGGGTGAGTTCACGCAGGGACATTTTGATGTTTACGAGCCATTCATGCCTACAATTTTACAATGTGAACACCCGCTTCTCATTCAGCATTCTTCATTAACATCTTCTCCTTCTACCGCGAAAATCCTCCTCGAGTCAGTGCCTCAAACTAAATCAAATAGAGGTTCAAAACGTAGGAAACGATTTACTAACAACATCCGTAAAAAACAATTAAATACAGCTGTTAACAAATACGCGAAAGAACATCCTGAAGTAAACCTTAGGGCAGTTAAGAAGTATGTTGAAAGCAATAATAAAGTCCATAGGGATGCAGTGGCCAAATATACAAAGAGCCACCCAGAAGTACATAGGGATGCAGTGGCCAAATATACAAAGAGCCACCCAGAAGTAAATAGGGATGCAGTGGACAAATATACAAAGAGCCACCCAGAAGTAAATAGGGATGCAGTGGACAAATATACAAAGAGCCACCCAGAAGTAAATAGGGATGCAGTGGCCAAATAAACAAAGAGCCACCCAGAAGTAAATAGGGATGCAGTGGCCAAATATACAAAGAGCCACCCAGAAGTAAATAGAAAGGCTGTTGTTACACATAATTTTAAAAGAGCTCAAGTCAAGATTCTTCCATGGACAGAACTAAGAATGTCCGGCTTTCAATATAATCCACAAACTGATTATTCTGCGAACAAAACATTGAATATTGGCTCCCAGGTAGTTTGTAAATTTTGCAAAGCCAAGAAATGGAAGGATGAATCTCCTGGAATGTGTTGCAGTAATGGAAAAATACAGCTTCCCCCGATCCAACAATATCCTGAACCCTTGCACAGCCTCCTTAACCATCAGCACCCAGAATCAGAACACTTCCTGTCTAATACACATAAATATAATAGTTGTTTTCAAATGACATCTTTTGGTGCAAAGGAAGTAAAAGAAGGCAATTTCATGCCAACGTTTACAGTGCAAGGGCAGGTATACCATCGAATCGGGAGCTTATTACCATCATCTGAACAACAGCCTCAATTTCTACAAATTTACTTTGTTGGAGATGAAGACATGGAAAAAAAGCATAAATGTAATAATAATAATAATGTTATTGGTTTTACGTCCCTTTTAACTACACTGGCTTTTAGAGACGCCGGGGTGCCGGAATTTTGCCCCGAAGGGGATCTTTAACGTGCCAGTAAATCTACTGACACGGCTCCCTCGCATTTGCGCACCCTCAAATGCCAGCTGACTGCCGTGGAAAAAAAAAAAAAAAAAAAAAAAAGCATCCGATGTGCCATCTTCCCTGACGTTAAACCTCAGATAGTTCTCCAATTGCAGGATCTGTTACACAACCATAATAGATACATTCAGGATTTTATAACAGCAATGGAATCAGTTCCTGATGGCAATCAAGACTTCCGGGTGGTTATCAAAGCTGACAAAAGACCTCTTGACGAGCACAAAGGCCGCTATAACGCCCCTAGCACTAAGGAAGTGGCGGTTTTAATTGTTGGTCAGGAGTTTGAGAAAAGGGATATTGTACTCCACGGCAGAGATAGCAGGTTGCTTCGTATTAGTGAAACACATCGCGCGTATGATGCTCTGCAATATCCGCTTATGTTCTGCCGTGGAGAAGATGGCTACTGCATTAATATCCCTCAACGTCACAACAGCACTCAAGCACCTTTGAAGAAGACCCTGTCTGCCGCTAACTTTTACAGCTTCAGAATATTTGAGCGTGAGGGTGGTAATTCTTATCTTTTGCTGTTTCGCAATCTTCTCAATCAGTTTCTGGTTGATATGTATGCAAAGATTGAGACAGAGAGACTACTTTGGATTCGCATCAATCAGAAAAAGTTGAGAAGTGAGGAATATGTGCACCTGAAGGATGCAATGAGTAAAGCTGACAGCCGTTTGTCAGATATCGGTAAAATGGTCGTGTTGCCATCGACATTCACTGGAGGCCCGCGCTATATGCATGAACGCACTCAGGATGCCATGACTTACGTGCGCCATTTTGGACGTCCTCATCTTTTTATAACATTCACCTGCAATCCAAAATGGTCCGAAGTAGTCGAGCACCTGAAACAAGGTCAACAACCTCAAGATAGGCATGATTTGGTAGCGCGGGTATTCTATTTGAAAGTTAACCACATGATAAGACTTCTTACTAAGGGTTGTATCTTTGGTCCTTCAAGGTGTCACATGTATTCCATTGAATGGCAAAAGCGAGGATTACCTCACGTTCACATACTTCTGTGGCTGGAAGAAAAGCTAAGGCCTGAAGACATCGACAAGGTGATCAGTGCTGAGATTCCTGACCCAAATCTTGACCCTGCTCTCCATGAAATTGTCAAGGCAACCATGATCCACGGTCCATGTGGAGTTCTCAACAGGAGTTCGTCGTGCATGGTGGAAGGAGTATGCACCAAGAAGTACCCCAGACCACTCATCAAGGAAACCCAAACCGGGGAAGATGGGTATCCCAAATATCGCAGGCTGCCCACTTCGGAGGGTGGAGTTTCTATTATTAAAAAGGGAGTGGAAATTGACAATAGCTGGGTGGTACCCTATAACCCCGTCCTATCTCGCACCTTCTCAGCTCATATCAATGTTGAGTACTGCAACTCTGTAAAGTCAATAAAATACATTTGCAAGTATGTTAACAAAGGTTCCGACCAAGCTACTTTTAGCATCGGAGAGTTTGACGAAGTTGCGAGATATGAATCAGGACGCTACATCAGCAGCTCAAAGGCGGCTTGGCGCATATTCTGCTTCCTCATACATGAACGCTATCCTTCGGTCATGCAACTTGCCGTCCACCTCGAGAACGGCCAGCGGGTTTACTTTAATGAAGACGACGTTCGTGATCAGTTTAATAGCCCTCCAAACACAACTCTTCTTGCTTTCTTCGAACAATGCCGATCCGATAAATTTGCTTCAACACTTTTATATTGTGAAGTTCCATCCTATTTCGTTTGGAAAGGTAATAAGTTTTGTAGAAGGAAACAAGGAAAGCCAGTCCCAGGCCATCCTGGTGTGAAAAAAGATCAGACCCTTGGCAGAGTTTACACCGTTCACCCTGGTAATGCCGAGGGCTATTACCTACGCCTCCTTTTACATAAAATCCCTGGCCCTCAGTCTTTTACTGACCTCAAAACCGTGGCAGGGGTGGTTCAACCAACATTTCAAGCGGCATGTAAAGCACTTGGCTTGCTAGATTATGATGCGCACTGGGACCGTACACTAGAGGAAGCGTCCTCCACCGACTCTCCCTACTAGTACGCGAGCTGTTTGCCATCTTACTGGTGATTTGTCAAGTGAGTGATCCCATCATGCTCTGAAAAAAAAAAAAAAAAAAAAAAAAAAAAAAAAAACAGACAGCCTCGCGAAAGATGTGATGAGAGAGGTTCAGAGGCAGTGTGCTGATGTCAACCTGGTCATGGGTGTTATCTACAACAGGTGTCTGGTGCTTCTTGAGGATTTAGTACTAAAAATGTCTGGTCAACAACTGGAACGCTTTGGACTTCCGTCGCCTTCTAGAGAACAAGACTCCGTCATTGTTCACCGGGAATATGTCAGTGAACTATCTTACGACACAATTAAGTTGTCCAAAGTGGTTGCTGATAATGTTCCAAAATTGAACAACGAGCAAAGATTGGCCTATGACGAAATAGTTCAAAGTGTTGTTTCAGAATGGGGTCAGCTCTTTTTTCTAGATGCACCAGGCGGAACTGGCAAAACCTTCCTCATTAATCTCCTGCTCAGTACATTTAGAAGTCGACAGAACCTTGACATCGCAGTCGCCTCCTCGGGTATTGCAGCAACCCTACTGGATGGTGGAAGAACAGCTCATTCTGCTTTCAAGCTCCCTCTTAACCTCAGTCACGCTGCATCTGCCCTTTGTAACATCTCTAAGCAAAGTGGCACAGCTCGCGTGCTGAGAGAGACAAAACTCATTGTTTGGGATGAATGCACGATGGCACACAAAGGAGGAGTCGAGGCATTGGACAGAACAATTAGGGACATTAGGGGTAACAACCAACTTATGGGTGGAGTCACAGTACTTCTTGCCGGTGACTTTAGACAGACCCTCCCTATTATACCCCGTGGAACACGGGCTGACGAAGTAAATGCCTGTCTAAAATCGTCTTACATATGGCCCACAGTCAGATCAATTCCCTTGACTGTCAACATGCGCGTACACCTCCACGGTGATTTTATGGCTGAGGAGTTTTCCCGTCTCCTTCTAAGCATTGGCGATGGCAAGTTGGAGGAAAATGACGGAAAAATAACTATTCCAGCTCAACTGTGTGAGGTTGTTGACAGTTTAGAGAATTTGATCGAAAAGATCTATCCCCAAGTGTTTGTAAATTCCAACCTTGATAATTTATGGATGGAAGAAAGAGCTATTCTTACCCCAACAAATGACTCTGCTGATAGTATAAATATCGCCATCCTTAAGAAGTTATCAACAACAAAAATGGTATACGAATCAGTAGACTCAGTTGTAGAGGTTGAAGATGCAGTTCATTATCCTGTGGAGTTTTGAAACACTCTTTACCCGCCCGGAATACCGCCTCATGTCCTCATCCTCAAGGTTGGTGCTCCTGTCATGTTATTGCGCAATCTAAACCCTCCTAAACTCTGCAATGGAACCAGGCTGCAGGTTAAAGCTCTGCATAAATTTGTGATTGAAGCCACCATATTTACAGGTGTTGGCCAAGGCGAAACTGTCATCATACCCCGCATTCCTCTAATCCCATCAGACTACCATTTTCAATTCAAACGTCTGCAGTTTCCTTTGAAAGTCTGCTACGTCATGACAATTAACAAGGCTCAGGGGCAGAGTTTAAAAGTAGCTGGTGTGGATCTGAGAAGTGACTGTTTCGCACATGGTCAACTGTATGTGGCATGCTCCAGAGTCAGTTCTTCTGGTGGCTTAGTCATTCTGCAGCCTGAGAGAAAGACCAGAAATGTAGTTTACCGAGAAGTGCTTAGGCGTTAAAAACACTCTCGATAGACATGGCAGAGGGCTAGCGGACCAGCCTTAAATCAAAGCTCCCCGTTGTATATTGCACCCGATTTTCAATTTCAACGCTCCATGTTGCCGTCATTATCTTCCACTACAGGAAAAATCTATATAACTAATGTTATAACGGGATTCCAAATGTTATTGCGGGCGAAGCCGCGGGTAACAGCTAGTCTACTATATAAAGCTCAAATACCACTCACTGACTCACTCATTCATTCATCACGAAATCTCAGAAACCACCGAACGGATTGGAATGAAATTTGGTATCCAGCTTCCTCAAGGGCTGCAAACGCCCACTAAGAAAGGATTTTCGGATATTCAGGTTCTAAAGGGGTGTTAAGGGGGTAGACCTGCATTTCATTGAATAGCAATATCTCCCGATTGCTTTCATTGGGGGATGTGATACTCGGCATATAAACTCATCATTAAAAATAAGAAGACACGTGTCTGAGGGTTTTTCGATGTGGTGTATATTATGAGGTGAAATGGGTGAAAAGTGGGGGTTGAAGGATTCCTAACGGAGCGTGTATCTCTTAAACGACATAGGCGAGGAGTTTGGAACTCAGCCGAAAAAAATCAGCATAAAAAATAACAAAATAGGTGTTTGACAGTTTTTTCAGAAATCCAATATAAGGGGCCCATGGGGAGGGGTGAAATTATGGGGGGAGGGGGACGTAATATGTCTGAGTGTAAAATTATACATGGCCTATGTTGTAGACAATAACACATTACATCTTTTTTGCCTCTTGCTATTTCATTATACGACGAATACTTAGGGAGTTATTAATGATTTTGTACTTTTTGGCCGGAATTTTCTTAGTCCCAGGAATGACATAAAAATTGAATCGAATGAAATTTCGAAAAATAGGTTTTTTTAATACTTTTATTATATTTTTCAAGTCTTTTAGGGTCCAAAACCAACATGATATTTTGATGTTTTTTTTCGTCCCATGCATTTTTGGTTTCAGGTGATAGAATTATTTTCCACTAGGACCCATGCTTATCTATCTATTTAACTAATGTTATAAGAGGATTACAAATGTTATTGCGGGCGAAGCCGCGGGTAACAGCTAGTAAATAAATAAATTTATCCCCTTCTGAAATTAAAATCTGGTGATTCAGAGTAAGAAAGAAAAACAAACAAATAAGAGACATTTCATGAGTTCACAAGGTCCAAGACATCGTATTTTGGGAGATATGGTCATATCATCATCATCGTTCTTCGCTCCGGCAAGCCGGGTGCGGTTATATATGAGCCGTCTCCAATTTGTCCTGTCCATCCATAACTGTTGTTCCTGGATTTGATGCCAGTTGTTCTCTCTAGTTTCAAGGTCCTTAAAAAATTTGCTTCTCCCACACATAGCGAGGTCTTCCTCTTGGTCTCTTCCCAGGGATACTCTGGCCAAAGTACACTTGAGGTATCCGTGGGGAGCCATCCTCTTCATATGAACATACCATCTCAATCTCTTGAGTTTGAGTGTTTCCAGCAGGCTCCTTTCCAATCCCAGTTGTTGTCGGATATCCTCATTCCTTATCTATTTTCGTCTTTTGAAGGCATGAACGGAGGAACTTCATTTCTATTGCCTGGAGATGATTGATTGTTGGTCTAGTAAGGGTTGCTGCTTCCAGTCCATACGTTAGTATAGGTAATAGGTATATCTTGAACAAACTAATTTTGGAAGCTTGTGGAAATGTTTCGTCCCAAAGTAGCCTGATAGAAATTGGAAGTTTTCTGTATTCTGTTGTTAATCTCTTGATGTATGGTATTGTCCGAGGAAAGAATACTACCTAAATACTAGAATTTGTCTACAACATTTATCTCCTCATCTCCAAGTCTTAGATGGACTGTTTTGGTTTTGCTGATTTTAAGACCCATGGTTGCAAATTCATTCTGCCAAAGATCTAGTGTAGCATGCACCTCCTCTTCTGTCTTGCCTCACACCAAGACATCATCGGCAAAAACTAGGGCATTTGTTTCTTGATCCTTGCTTTTAAAACTTCATCCATTATGGTACCGTAATGAAGAGAAGCAGTGAAAGGCAACTTCCCTGTTGGACTCCACTCTTTGTTTTGAACCAATCTGACTTCCCATCCTGGACCTGTACACAGCTCTTGGTTTCATCATATAATCGTTGTACTCATGCTAAGATGTCCTTGGGCACTTTCTTACATCTCAAACATAACATGGTCATAACTATGTTATATTAGTAAGAATGTCAACAGTTACTGGTGTAAGCTTGTACTGTACATTTTCAGTATAGAAGTCAGCCATAATGTTGTGGCATGTGCCTAATTAACTGGTAGACTGTCAAGCTGTATGAGCAGAGGCAGCTTGTGAAGATGCAATGGTTGGCAGCAGAGATCATGAACATAAGAATAGAGTGATCATTTTCTCTCACTGCTTGTGTACAAATGGTCTCATATCCCTTCAATTGCAATTCTGGACAAGTCTAAAGTGGACGAACTCAAATTGACCCTTTGGCGAGATGCATCCATTTAGGCCATATGGCTGGACCTACCCACATATTCCCCACATTAGTTTTTTTTCCACCTTTATTCGTATATTTCAAGATGTAATATTTGAACTCCCACTGAATGGAATGATGTCCACCAATAGGTAATCAACCTAGTTTGCACATGTGAAACAGCAACTTTGGCTTAGACAGGGTAAGGGAGAAAGCGCATCTCACATACAAGCAATCTGGGCAAATCTTTGAACAGTATTTGCATGCGTAAAGTTATCTCCTTGTTTTAAATTTCCCACTTGGGTTTGAAATTTTTGTTTTATATCTTTGCTTGTTTTATTTTCCTTCATGCCATCACTGTTACTCGTTCATCAATTTTGTTCGTTAGGCAAACACCATCCGATCCTGTTCACTTAAGCTTACATTAAGTTAGGTGAATATTCATACAACACTTATGTATAATGATATTTATTATTATAAACTTGTAACATGTCAAAAGTTTCAGATTTTTTTTTTATTCCATTATTGTATAGCATTGCTGTAAATGATGTGTTATACAGTGAGTCCGGGAATGTTCTCCGCAGCGCCTGCATGCATCTGCGAGAGCTAGCTACAGCAGTTACGTTGGCAGCTCGGCTGCCGCTTGCATCATAACAAATAAACAGTAAACTTTGTACTCACCACAGTCATTCATAACAGATGCTGGAAATGTTGTCCTTGCGTTCGAAGACATACATCAACACGTCTACACATATTGTCGAAGACTTTCACTAAAGTTTCTTGCGGAATGGACTGCATATAATTAATGATATTCATTTTAAGTTCCTCAATCGTTTTTGGATTACAGTAGAACGTCGTTCATCCGGACGAACCTAAAAAAAAAAAAAAAAAAAAAGATGGAGCTTACTGTTGTGATGCGGAAGTGCGCGCCGCCTACAGTAATGAGTCGGTTCTCGTTTTTATTGTTGTCTCCTACCGTTTGTTTACTCTATAATGTTTCAACGTATTACAATATGTGAGTTGGGGGCAGATGACCTCGTAGTTCCGCCCCTTAAAACAACAATTAACGAGTGTAACTATCAATATGTGAGTGTACTGTATTACGTTGTGAAAATGGCTTCTACGAGTGGCAATAAGAAAAACCGAAATTGCAATGTTTTATCGACTGAGAAGAAGGTGGAGATCAATAAACTGGATAGATATAAGAGTGTGCAGTCTAATTAAAACTTACAGTGTTGGAAAATCCACAAATTATGATTTGAAGAACCGAAAAGGTGAAATTCTGAATTATGCATCGAAGTTAGATAGTGAAGAAGGGTCTAAAAAGAGAAAAAAAAAAAAACACGGGTGGAAAATTGGAAGAAGTGGCGTACTTATGGTTTATTCAGACATGAAGTAAGGGAGATCCCATTTCGGGACTTTTGTTATGTGAGAATGTATTGCAGCTAAATGAGAAGCTTGGTGGTTATTACTATAATGCACTGTGCATGTTTTTCCTATGAAATAAACGCATGTTTGATTTTCCGGAAAAATCGTTATCCGGAACACTTTCGGTCCCAATTAGTCCGGAAAAACGACGTTCTACTGTAGTTTTATATACCTCAGATTTCGCCGCACCCCAAAGGCCTTTAGAGGCCTTTAGTTATTATTCTATCCCCAAAAAATTGATTTAAAAGGTTAAACGACTGGTGGGACGTATGTGCTGTAGCATTATCCTGTTGAAAGAGCATTCAATTTCGTCTTCATTTAACTGAGCAATAAACTTGTAAATTATCTCCGAGCCGTAGACATCAGAATCCACCGAACTGTCAAAGAAGATTGGCCCTATTACGCATGCTCGAGATATGGCAACCCATACGCCAATTTTCTGCGAATGCAATGGTAATTGTCGTATAGCATTGGGATTTTCTGAAGACCAAATTCGTGAATTTTGGGAATTTACATAGCCGGATAAGTAAAACCAGGCTTCATCTGAAAAAAAAAAAAAAAAAAAAAAGTTTTATTTAAAACGCCAAGTCCATGTCGATTAATGAATCTTTGGAACCATTCACAGTACATCACTCTTTTTCCGTAATCAGTTTGTTTTAATTCATGACCCACGGTAACTTTATAAGGGAACAACTAAAGCTCGTCTCTTACAGCTTTATGTGCTGTCGACTTAGAGATTCCTGTTTGTCGAGCTAATTTTCGTGTTGATTTACTTGGACTACACAGCATTATATCGGAGATTTCATCAAGTTTTTCGTCCGTTAAAAGCGTAGGCCTGCCTGCTCCCGGTACATCGTGAACTGAGCCAGTCACACGAAATTTACTTATCAAATCCCAAACGGTATCACGGTTTGGACACTTTGAATTAGGAAACCGCACCTGAAATCTTAATTTTACATTTTCTGTAAACCAATCGCCTTCGCGGAAAACATATTCCACCAAAAAAACTCTCTCTTCAGTAGTAAACATTACTGCCTATATACTGTTGCACTAATCTATCTGAACGCTCGCGTACTGTAATACACACTGAAGACATGCTGCTCGTGCACTTATCGCGATACACATCGACAGCCCACACGGGGGAAGTAACGCTTTCCAGGACACAGTGCAGTGCAGCCAACTAAACTCATGAATCAACCATTCGTAGCTGCACGTACCCACTGCGGGGAACATTCTCGGGCGCCCTGTATTATTGTTATTACAGTATATGTGAGAGGGGGAAGAGGACCTCACTGCTCCACCCCTGAAAATAACAATAACAAACAGTATATGTTGTTGAGTGAGCAAACCTTTGAATTCGTTGAAGTCTAATGTGGCAAGCTTATGATATGAATGCTGTAACAGATATTTTTATTAATGTCCATTTCTGTTTAGCATTCCTATTTAACTGATAAAATCTTTTATAATGCACTAATGGTGCAAACAGTTTTTAAAATATGGGTGAGTAAACTGCTGGTTTCTGGGTAATCCTGTTACTGTGCTCGCACCAATCCACACCTCACCATGGAATAATGAATGAAAATGTGCCAAATATCACTGAGATCATGTCATTTCATAATATACGTTAATCTCAGATATACTCCTTACTATCAATATAAGGGTACCATAATATTCAAATTTCTGAAATATAAATACAAACCAGACTAAGGTAATACACTGTAAGGTCTTGCCTAGGCCCATCTCGTCAGCCAGGATTGCACCGTGGAACCCCATCTTCCGCAACCCCATAACACACTCATACAAGAACACTACTCCTAGTCTCTGGTGGGGCCGTAAGATGCGCACCAGGCGAGTATCCACTTCTACATCAACTACAGGCAAACGGGCTGAGTTATACTCCCACTAAACAACAGAAAACACCACAATTGATATCATCAAACAAGTATTTAAAATTGATGGGCAAAAGTGGCAGGACAATAGCATGCTTCTTATACTTCCTAGCACAATGTCAGTGCAACATTTTGATATGCATTAAAAATACAAAAAATCACAATAGATATAGTTAAACACATAATGCAGAGGGGCAAATCTTTCACAACCAGAGAGGTGCCAATTCAGAGTGTGGTTTGCCCCCCCTCCCCTCCTGACAGTCATAATACGTTTAAAAGAAAAGAAATACAAAGGAACAAACAAATATTATAAAGCTACCCCAGTAAAAAAAAAGAGTTTTTACTTTTAAACTTCTTAAAATTAATGTTAAATACTTTTCAGATGTTCAACATGATCGTACCCAATTGTAATGGGTGTTTTTCCCTACACCTGAAAAATATTACACCAGATTAATAAAGTCACTTGGATTACTAGTTTCAATCGTCAAGCGATCATCATCAGATCCCTTACACTCAGGCTTTAAATCTACAATGAGAGCCTTCCCTATAGAATGGAGCTTTGCCTGGCTTGTGTGATGAGTCACCGCCAGTTGACTAGCATCTACAGTTACACAACAGCGGGTTGGGAATCACCACATGCGGCCATAGTATTGATCATCCCAGCTGGCAAGATACCTTGTGGTGAAGTACTGTAGCCTGTCTCGTAAGACCAGGGTTAGGTATTGAACAAAACATCGAATTGTCCTAGCGAAAACTTATCTTCTCAAGAAGATGTCTTCCAGTAAATGTGTTTGTACGCTTCAGTGCCGTGCAATTACTTCTTGTGGGGGAACCTCAAACAAAACAAAGGTATGCAGAAACAATCCGCATAGCCTGGAGGCTCTCGAGAACTAAATAACTGCACCGATGAGAAATATCAGTGAGGATAAAATACAGCGAGTGTACCTAAACTTCCTACGTTGGTGCAATGTGTGTTTAGAAAATGAAGGACAGCATTTTCAGCAACTAATCCGAAATTCATGAAAGTAAATATAATTATTATTAAATATATAGGTGAAATTATCACCGACAATCTAAAAAGAAAACCAACCTGGCAGAATAGAATAAATAAATTGAATAAAGCCAATTATATAACCAAAAACATATACAACAAAGAAACTTATTGATTGCAGCAAAATTAAGACACTATAAAACATTTACACAGCCAGAGGTGGCTTATGCTAGTGAAACTATTTTCAAAACTACTAATACAGCTGAAATAGATAAAATACTTAAAACAGAAAGAATAATAATTAGGACATGCATAAATAAGCAATATCAAGATAATGGTCATTGGAGAATAGCATCAAATAATACAGTCTATAAGGAAATTGAACCAGTATTGAGTACAATATTAGAAAGAAACGGATCGCATTTTTGGACATCATCTTCAAACACCGGAAACTAGAATTAGTAGAAAAATTATGGAATAGCAATACGAGGATTAAATGGATCACAGAAATTAAGGATGATATTAAAGAACTCCACTTGACGACCTGAAGAATAAAATGGACAGAATCAAAATTCTACAAGACTCACAGATTAGACTGCCAACCAAAATTAATAAAAGAGCAAAAGGAAGGGTGTTCTCTGCTACAGACAAGTAGATAACATCTGAGAGGATGAAAACCTATTGGCAAAATAGACAAACTAAATTGGCTAAGGCTATGTATAACTGATTGCAGTGGTCCAATGTTAGCCATAAAATATAAAATAAATAAATAAATTAAATAATAAATTATATAAATGCAATAAAAAGTATGAACTAGTTGGGCGCTACGCTGCTGCTAACACTAGTGCCTTGCTCGACAGGCAGATACACACAGTGTCCCAGCCGACACACGGCGACTGCGAGGCCCCGTTCTACAGGGAAGGCGCTCACTGTCTGTCTACGATTATGTGGGTGAAGATATTTACAATATACGACAGAATCCATTAAAATACTGTCAATATAACTGTCGAAATACCGAAAAGAACATTTTTATTAATATCAACAAGGCTGTTAGGCCAATAAAAAATTACAAACTCACTTGTTAACGGTCACCCTCCCTCCTCCAAACTAATCCACGAAGGCTGAGAAATACCAAAAGCAACAAGCAACCAGAATTATAAACATTGAATAAGTACATTTCTACAAGTGTGTTGCAAAGTTGATACATGTTAAGTTTATTTGAATGTGTTTTGGTATTTCAAGTCAAATGGTTATTGCTATGAAACACTTAAGTGGCAAGCCCCAAAAACAACCTACAAGCGTGAATAACAAATAAGCAGTAAAACCTGCAAATGTAGAAAACCAAATAGTCAGCACCCATCCACCTACAATGTGCTGAATGAATTGAAATGAAAACTTACAGGGTGTTTGAAAAAGAACTCCCTAGTTTTAATGTGTCTTAGAATCTGTACAAAGTGACATACACTATTCTAGTTTGTGGTGTGTGATTCATCAACTCTCCGAGTTTTGATTTTATCAGCAGGTTTTATTTCATGTAACAGTTGCAATTTGTAGGGGCGCAACTTAAGCCTTTTACGTACAATATCATACACAGTTCCTTTAGGCACCCCTAATTGTAGACTACGTCTGACCAATGACTTCTTCGGGCTCCGAACACATGAAACACGGATCTGTTCAACAACATCTTCAGAATTTCTCGGTCTACCTGGTGATTTTGCTTTTAAAACACTACTGGTTTCCTTGAAAGACTTAAGCCAATGACGGATAGTTTTTGCTATAGGTGTTTCACCACCATACTGACGTCTAAAATTACGTTGCACGCTTATAACTGACTCAGTTTTCACAAGCCAAATAACACACTGTGCTTTCTGTAGTGGAGTACACATTGCTACTGAGTTGCTCTGCTCTGCACTGCATGCACGCACGCCTGGACTGAACTGAGGGAACAGAGGAAACAAACAGCACTGGGGCCGTCTCAAGGCCAAGCAGACCTGCCAACTGCAGGGGAGCCAAACTTGGAGAGTTGATGAATCACACACCACAAACTAGAATAGTGTATGTCACTTTGTACAGATTCTAGGACACATTAAAACTAGGGAGTTCTTTTTCAAACACCCCGTATTATAATTCTTGAAAGTATGGCAGCGAATGGTCATGAACATCCTTTAAGCCTGTCCGTTGGAGATCTTAACCGCTGTGGTCTGGTCGTAAGTATAGTAATTCTCGCCATGGATGATTTTAATCCTGATAAGAGTTGGAACGGAGTGTTCTTAGCCTTGTGAGGACAGGTGGTTCAAATCCCACTATGTTGTGCTCGAAGTGTTTTTCATGGCTCTCTCCTCCAGGCAGATGTCTAAATGTAACCTAAATTAAGGTAACAGCCACCTCTTTCCAAATATTATCCCCAATTACAAATAATATTGTTGTTGTGCTATTTGGGGGCTTTGTGACATCATGGTCATGTAGCCCCATTTACTTAAGTGTGTGCATAATCTATCTGATAACCTGAGTCACCGTGATGCCTACTGTATTGTCTGTATTTGTAAATGAGGCTAGGATTTGGTAGGAGGCAGCCAGAAGTGAGGAAACCACATAAAACCACTGCTGGGACAACTAGGTAATCGAACCCATCTCTTTTCAGTTTTGCCTCATGAATCAGAGTGTACACCATTCCAAACCAAGACCTCTGGATCTGGAGTCCCAATATGTACCTTGAGACCACAGAAGGCAGGTTGCATATAATATATTAACTGCCAACATAGGTCATCCCAGAGATTTCACACACATCTAAGCACAGGGTTGATGACCATAATATCTCAAGATCCTCAATGAAACAACTATTAAGCTGATTTTTCACAAGGATCAACCCCCAAAGGTAGGCAACTCACACACTTTGTTCCCCTATCCTAACTGCAGCTTGGTTAACACATACTAACGGAACTACAGTATTTAACCTGGCCTGCACAGACAACAGGGTTGCAAGGTAGAGCTCAGATATTTTTAACTTATTTTGACCATTGCCAACATTTATCATGGCAAACAATTCTGTGACTCACTGATGCATAATATATGCCATCTATAGGTATAAGATTGGTCACACACTAAGGAAGCCGGACGGAGCTATTGAGAGGGCGGCGCTAGACTGGAATCCTCAAGGCGCCAGGAAGCGAGGTCGACCTAAGAAGACCTGGAAGAGGACGATCGAAAATGAAATTGCAGAGGTGGACAAGAACTGGAGTCAAGTGAAGAGAATGGCCAGGAACCGTACTGCGTGGAGAAATTTCGCCAAGGCCCTATGCTCCGGAAGGAGCGGCAGGAATTAAGTAAGTAAGTATAGGTATAAGCATATATAAGTTAATATCCTCTACTATTACTTTTACTACTAATATAATCATCATCATAACTATCATAACTACATTGCTGTCTGTCTAAAGGGAATTCCAAATATATATTTTTTTCAAATCATACCAGCGGTTTATCCAGTTTTCATCATTTAAATGTATCTGTAGTAATACATCATGATGCCTCCAGATATTATATAAAAAAAAAAAAAAAAACAATGTTGTGAGTGAATTTATCTTGAGAAAACCTGGAACTTGAGGTGTAATTATTTTGACTATTTAGAGAATAACTCCAAGATCAAATGTGTAATAGCAATAAGTGAATTATGTCATTGAGGTAAAATTGGTCAGTAAATCATAACCCAAATTCCATAAATATAAGACATCAGACCATTACTCAACCACAAAAAGCTCCCAATTTATACAAAGTTTTTTTAAAAGAACATTATTATTTCACAAACACACTCGACTTTTGTAACAAAACAAAATATCTAATTCTATCACCTACAAACACAATTTATTCTTGAGATATTACTAATATGGATTTACATCTTTGTTGACAATACTCACCATTTTATTTTATACAAGATAAAAGACATCTAGGGTATCTGGGAATACTGTATACGTACATCTATTTACAAAGTAGTAATCAAAGCATATATTATGTGCACTCTGATGCATGCACAATTTCTAATGCATAGGAAAACAAATACTGTTCAAGTGGTCTTTGATCAATATAACTCCTATACTGGTCCATTTGAGATTTGCATCATTCTGTGAATGGAGCCGTTAAGACCATAATTAGTGTGATGCCAGTTTGTTCCAAAGACATGATACTTGTGTATCGAATGGGGAGGCACATACATATTAACTTCATTGAATAATTCTGGAGTTCACAATCTTGTACATGTTAAGAATACACGATGAAATTTAAGAGTTAGAAGCTTCAACTGAGTCATTACATGAAAGTGGTCATGATTAATCAATTACTGGGTATAGAAAGCATCAATTCATAGGTATGTGTGATGTACTTTCTCTAATCTTTCAATTTGCATTTTACTGAAGGGGCTCCAAAATGGTGTACAATATTAAGTAAGAACCTAACAAGGGTCTGATAAAGAAGGAAAAAAAGGTTGTCAGTCAAAGGCTTCAAGATCTTTATAGATGCAGTCTACTTGACTGTGCTCTTCTAATATAGGCTACCTATAAATACCACACAGAATAACATAAGAAAATATTTAATCCACCACAGTCAACTTACCATTGCAGAAGTTTCAATCCACTTTTAGTGTGAACAACTCCCATAATTTTTCTGAGGATTCTTCTTTCCAGTTTGGGATCACACTACAACTTTATTTATTTTTCCTCGTGCAGAGTTTTCTCTGTGTCCAATACTCCGTCATGCGTTGGTGGGCTTGCTTCCGTTGTTCTTCTGTCCACAGGCATTCACTGGCATACGGACATTCTGTTTTCACCTCGGTGTTGTAGCGTTTTATTTTGACATTCCAGGATAAGCACTTCTTCTTGTAGATTTCTTTGTCAAGCCATATGTACTCTCCATTTTTGAAATCCGACCTCCCACTGCGACTTTTCTAGTCCATTCACCTGTATGGTCTCACTAAGGTGCTTATTATTATAATACAGTATTCAATTTAATGTCGCTCAGGTACTTCGTATGGCATGGGAATGGTGCTCACAGTCTCAAAGAGGTTATGCATGCTTGATTTAAGCTATGACATATTTAGAAAATCCACACAAACCATCATCAATGATTTTCTAACACACCCTAGAGCTCAGAGAAATTGGCATTTTGTAGTATGATCAACAAAGCCCTCAGTGAACTACAATCCCCTATAAGTTACTGTATAAGAAAGGAAAGAAAGGAAGCTTGTAGTTTAACGTGACCGTTAATCTGTAGATCATAAGCCACGGGACCTCCTTTTTACGTGGAATCCGAACCACAAGACATGGCATTTCACTTCGAAAATCTCACATGCTGTATAAGAAAGAAATCTACATCATAATACATATAGCTGAAACTAACATTTACAACTGCATCTTTATCACATATGTACTTAACTCCACCATTGTCCGGTCCCAAGTCCGGAATGAGAAAGGAGGAGGGTTAGCTGTGTTGGCAACCAGCTTATAAAAACGGCTAACGCCGAGTGTTGAGCGGCGGTAAATAACTCAACTCCCTAAGGTAGGCCAACGGCTTTGGGCAGAGGAGCCTTCTTAGGATTGGGTGTTGGCCCCCCAGTGGAGGAAATGCCACTGAAAGCCAATGCGTTGCGACCCAACAGCAAAGCAGGCGGAGGAGGAACCTTTTATTCTTATGTTCCCAACGGCTGTGGAGGTGGAAGAGGTCATGCCAGATGGATTGGCTGTAAAGGCGCAACTCAATCATATTTTGAGTCTGCGGCATTCCATTGCAGTTCTGGAGCTGGAAACTGCATGTCTCATGCTCTATGTGCCGCAGTGAATGGCTCTAGGACCATAGTGTGTGGGTCACTCCCTGGCAAGTTGAGATCCACCTTAAACAAATTCATGCCTATGGCATTCTCTCCTGCTGTTTCTCTACAAGCCCAACGGCGATGGGATAAGGATGACGGAAGCAGGTTTGGGTAAACTGGAGGCTTCTAGTCTGGACCTGCACGTTGGCGGCAGATGTGTGATGGTCGCCTTCCTGAGACCTGTGACTACTCAGGGATCCGGTCCTGCATCTGTGACTGGGCAGGCCTATTTAGGATTACCACTGCCCACCCTGAATGGGGAAGGCCCTAGAAAATGTGGGCTAAACATCGGTAGTCACTTCCATAACCTGTCTGGGAAACCGCACTCAGAGGGTTACCCCAACTTGCGGTCAAAATCATGAAAGAAAGATAACTAAGTTCATTACTATTGGTGCATGGAACGTTAGGACATTATTAGACAACGATAACAGACCAGAAAGGAGAACAGCTCTCATCAGCCATGAGCTGAACAGACTCAACTATGATGTCGTTGCCCTGAGTGAAACCAGATTCGCGGGAGAGGGAAAAATCATTGAGGCTTCATCAGGATACACCATCTACTGGAAAGTAAAGGAGGAAAATGAACGACGCATCCATGGTGTGGGTTTTGAAGTAAAGACCAAATTGGTGAATGATCATCGACTCGTTCCCACTGCAGTAAATGAAAGACTCATGACTCTCCGCATACCTCTTGAAGGAGGCAGGTTCATTACTCTCATCTCTTCATATGCCCCTACTCTTACGGATGACGAGGATTCTAAGAACCGCTTCTACAACCAACTGAACACAGTCCTCACTAAGGTGCCTGCTACAGACAAGCTTGCACTACTAGGAGATTTCAACGCCAGAGTGGGGAGGGACAGCCTCTTATGGGGAAAAGTCATGGGTAAACATGGAATTGGGAACTGCAATGCTAATGGTCTGTTACTTCTTGGCCTGTGTGCTGAGCATGAGCTCTTTATCACCAATACCCAGTTCCAACTGCCAAATAGCTTCAAGACTACATGGATGCACCCACGCTCAAAACATTGGCATATGATTGATTATGTCATTACCCGACAGTGCGACAAGAGTGATGTCCTGATCACGAAAACAGCCCGAAATATCGATGACTGCTGGACAGACCATAAACTTCTAATTAGTCAATTCAGGATTTCTATCCATAAAAAGCCACGTACCCATTTCATGAATCAAACAAGGAAGAAGTTCAACACCTCTAAGCTTCAACTTGATAGCGTTGCCACAGAATACCAAACCTCTGTTCTAGAACAACTAACTCATAATCCTAACACAAAGGATGTAGAATGTGAATGGACCACACTTCAAAATATCATTACAGAGTCTGCACAGAAAGTCATTGGCTATGAGGAAAGGGACAAGACTGGTTTGAAAATAATAATGAGGAAATCCTGAACCTCATCAAAGCTAAACAGGATGCCTATCTATCTGTTTCTCAAGATCCATCCTCCAGAGAGAAGAAATTGCGTATTCAAGAACTAAAACGGAAGTGTCAGTCTGAAATCAGGGAAATAAAGAACAAGTGGTGGCAGCAAAAAGCTAAGGAACTTCAGAAATTCTCAGATAGCAGGGACTTACGCAACTTCTACGCTGAACTGAAAGAGCTGTATGGACCGGTCCGATCATCATCAGGAACCTTGAAAGCTGTTGATAATTCCACCATTCTTACAGACAGCCAGGACATCTTGAAAAGATGGAAGGAACACTTCAGTTCACTCTTGAACCGCAGTTCTGCTGCTGCTGACGATTTTCTTCAACATGTCCCTCAACATATTCCCCAACCCTGGATGGACACTCCTCCAAACTTTAAAGAGTTTATCAAATCTCTCAGCAGAATGAAAACAGGGAAGGCTCCAGGATCAGACAACATTCCCCTTGAACTTAATCAATGTGGAGGCTTACCTCTAAAAACCAGGCTTTTCTATCTCATTCTTCTAATTTGGGAAACCAAAAATGTTCCTGCTAACCTGAAAAACTCCAGAATAGTTACAATCTTCAAGAAAGGTGATCGCGGTATCTGTGGCAACTACCGTGGTATTTCCCTGCTTGCCATAGCTGGAAAAATATTTGCTCGAATCTTACTAAATCGACTTCAGGTTGTTTCTGAGAAGTTACTACCTGAATCTCAGTGTGGATTTTGGGCCTCTCATGGTACAATCGACATGATCTTCTGCGCAAGACAACTCCAAGAGAAGTGCAAGGAACAAATGACACCTCTGTTCTTAGTGTTCTATGACCTTGAAAAGGCCTTTGATACGGTTCAACGTAGCGCTATGTGGATGGTTTTGAGGCGCTTTGGATGCCCCGAACATTTTGTTAGTTTGATCCAAGCTCTCCATGATGGCATGGTTGGTCAGGTATTATATCAGAATGATATCTCAGAGGAATTTCCAATTACAAATGGACTCAAGCAAGGATGTTTACTTGCACCTACCCTTTTTGCCCTGTACCTGGCAGCTATGCTTTATGAGATATCGCCTAAAAACAACTCAAGTGTGAAAATTAAATATCGATATGATGGGGGGCTCTTCAACCAGGCCAGACTCCGTTCCAAAAGATTAACCTATTCCACTCGGGTCACAGAATTGCAATATGCAGATGACAATGCTTCTCCAGCCCTCACACCAGAAGAGCTTCAGCAGTCTGCCAACTGTTTCAACAGAGCTTATGAACGTTTTGGCCTGACTGTCAACATTCAGAAAACCAAAGTGCTAACTCAGCCTGCTCCAGGAACCATCCCCCCAGATTTTGATATCAACATATCTGGCTCAGCTCTGGAAAAGGTGGAACACCTCTCGTACCTTGGTAGTATTCTATCAGCGAACTGTACCTCTGAGAAGGATGTGGAAAACAGAATTCAGGCTGCCCATGTGGCTTTTGGACGTCTCTCACATCGTGTGTTTCTGAACAAAGATCTAAGTATCTGCACGAAAGTATTGGTGTACCATGCTGTTATTTCTACGCTACTCTACGGATGTGAAACCTGGACCCTATATCGCCGGGACATCAAGAAACTAGAACGCTTTCATCAACAAAAACTTAGATCAATCATGAACATCAAATGGGATGACTATGTAACTAATATAGCAGTCCTTGAGAAAGCAATGATAAACAGTATTGAAGCCTCCATTGTTGGTCATCGGCTTAGATGGGCAGGCCATATACATCGTATGAGTGACAGCAGACTACCTCGGCAAATCCTGTATAGTGAACTCAACACTGGCAAGAGGTCATGTGGTGCTCCTTTAAAACGATATAAAGACCAACTCAAGCAGACCATGAGGAGAGTAGAGATAAACCAAAATACTTGGCATAGTCTTGCACTGGATCGCCCTCGCTGGTGTGCTACCATCTCAGCTGCAGTTGCACAGTTTGAGCAGGAACGTTGTAGACAGGAAGAGGAAATTCGCCAGAGGAAGAAGATACGTCAAGCACTACCACGTCCTCCACCCTCCATCCGATGCAACATATGTGGTCGCATGTTCTATGCGAGAATTGGCCTGATAAGCCATCAGCGCCATCTTCATCGTCTGGACTAAAGATTATGGAACTGCAGGCGAGAAGCGTAAACTCGGATACGAGTATCGGCCGACGCCTTAATAAAATACAGGGTGAGGCAATGAAACGGCACGATTTTGAAACCCCACAAATAATTTATTTAGAATAAAAGGATAATTGTTTTAACATAAATCTTAAGTACATGAGTGGAAATTAATGTTTAACCATAAAAACATCATTATTTTTTGAATACAGTGCCAGTAAGATGGCGTCCTTGGTTTTGCACGCATTGTTGGAGTCCGAGATGAAATCCACCCATGACGTTTTGTAGCATCTGCAACGGAATGTTGTTAATTTCCTGCCGAATTCGCTCCTTCAGGTCTTCTTTTGTTCTTGGTGGATTTTCCTGGAAGACTTTGGACTTAAGATAGCCCCAAAGAAAGAAATCTGGAGCTGTCAAGTCTGGTGAACGGGCAGGCCAAGGGATATCACCATTCTTGCTGATAGAAGGCGTCCAGGAAATGCGAGTTTCAGTAAATCCATAGAAATATTAGCAGTATGGCTTTTTGCACCATCTTGCTGGAAGAGTGTTTCTTCATTTGGATGATACTGATCGATTTCAGGCAGACCAAACGTTACCAACATGTCAGAATAACGTTGAGAGTTTACCGTCACCGTGTTGCCATGTTGATCTTGCACGTGGCGCACCCGTCCAACGCTCCATGGCAACTGAAAGTTTCACTTGCCTAAACGCTCAAGGCCATATACCCTACTTCCGTAACCCCCCACCCCGCCCATCAGCTGGAGTTGAAATCGTGCCGTTTCATTGCCTCACCCTGCATAAAATAAACTCAAAACCATTTCAACTCCTGATAAACAGAAAAACACCAAATATGGAACCTTCACTTATCTAAATAAACGTATCAACTCACTAACATTTTGAAGAAAACTACTAAAAATGGCTTTTCGAACAGCATACACCAACATGAGATTCCTACATAATTACCATTCTCTCTATAAAACAGACGATTATAGCAAATCAGACATATACAAAATAAAATGCATCATGGTGGCCACTCAAATCGGTCAATGATTTTCCAGAAGATTTCCAGGAATTTTCCAGACTTAAAAATAAGTGCGAGTCCTGGGAGGGGGGCTTTATTGCTTGTCTACTTCAAGACCAAAATAAAGCAGTTTTGTTTGGTTTACTTATACAGATGTTGACAAAAATTAGTGGTGATTGCGCTACTGATACGCAAGCCTACACACATATGATTTAATTGTAAAAAAAAAGCCTTTGTGACTGAAATATCCGCATAAAAAAAAGAGAAAATAATGCCGCCTGCAATTTTATTGCGGTGAAGTTGTCTATACCGTACTCAATATGTTTTACAAAAATTGTATCGCGTATTCTCCCACACAGAAACAGGTAGCCCGAGGAAATATTTTTCGTTAACAATAGAGTGCTCACCCAAAACCGCAGCGGGAGTATGATTTAAGATGGAAATATATAATTAATTAACAGTGGCTATAATTCCAGAAGTTTTCAAATTTTTCGTCATTTTCCAGGAATTTTCCAGACCTAATAAAAATCCAGGAGTTTTCCAGGAGTAGTGGCCACCATTTGCATGCAATGTCATGCAAAGATATAGCCCAAATGGGATGCAACATCTCTACAAGATAAAAAGAACATAAAATGCACATAAATATAATAGATTTTCTGCTGTAAGCGACCACATGATCGACAATGGGCATGCTTTCACCTCTGTTGACCAAGATATAATGATTTTACATATATCTGCCAAAGATACAACACCATCAAGCAGTTGGATATATGTATAAACCAAAAAAAGACATCCCTTAACAAGACTATCTCAGGTAAAATTTATTTTGTTGTTGTTCCGACTCAGGGAGGGAAGCAATGGCAAACTATCTCACTCCTCACCTGACTAGTATGCCTCAGTATAGTGCTGCCTTGGGATTGTGTGGGTATCTACCCACATAACCTACAACAGTACTTTTTGAGGATCAAACTAGCCTGTGGGCTGACTACCTAACAGACAGACATAATAATTATTATGTTAAATTTGCAATTGTGTGCTATTTGTGTTCTAATTTAATATGTTTCACTAATATCTTGGTATTGTATGAGAGAAAGCTGTATAGTCTCAACGAAGTCAAGAAAATTAAGATGCCGTAAGCATATTACAAAGCATCTTCCAGCAAACATACCTCAAACATACACACAGTACGGTTGATATCAGGACAGTGTGGTGAAACGCTGGTAAACCAGATTGAAGGAAAGGAAGGAAGATTGTAGTTTTATGTGACCGTGAATCTTGTGATTATGAGCCACGGGACCTCCTTTTTACGTGGAATCCGAACCACAGGACATGGCATTTCACTTCGAAAATCTCACATGCATTGACCGGGAATCGAACCCGGACCGCCTTGGTGAGAGGCATACAGCTAGACCGTACAACCAGATTGAGATAACTGGGCAACTTCAATACTACAAGCACTGGTATCTTTAATTTGATGTCAATGTGCTCAATCAGAGTAACTGAACTGCAAGGCAGGAACTTTCTAAGAGTGATATAATAAGTGAAGCAATAAGAGCTTTGCAGAGGCCTTCTCAACATGTACTAGCCAGTGTCTTGGCGATCTGTACCATACCAATTGATAAGCTCAATGGGGTGAAATGAAGGCAAACCAGATTAAGATAGCTTGACAATTTTAAGTTTTCAAATTTCTTCTTATTTTTGCTTTATTTTTATTACGTTGTTAATGCCAGAGCAACTAGAGCATATTGTACACTTTAAAATGGATGCCGTATGTTGAAAACTTAGAAGCCATTTCTTCAGTGTGTAATTTCAAATCTATCCAAATTGTTCTTCAGTTTGTCACGGATATTAGGCCATCCCAATTATTTTGGGCGGTTTAAGTTAATATATTCTACACAATAACCTAAAATAACATATTTAACAAGTTTTACACTTCACTAGTTTTAAGCAGTTGAATAGTAATTTTCAGTCGGTCAACATGAATATAGAGCGCGCGAGCCTGCTGGTCTTCAGCGTGTATTACATTCAGCAAGCGTTCGGATAGATTATTATTGGAAGAGTGCAGCAGTATACAGGCGGTAATGTTTACTACTGAAGAGAGTTTTTTTTTTGGTGGAATACATTTTTCGCCAAGGCGATCGGTTTTCAGAAAATGTAAAATTAAGATTTCAGGCGCGGTTTCCTAATTCAAAGTGTCCAAACCGTGATACCATTCGGGATTTGGTAAGTAAATTTCGTGTGACTGACTCAGTTCACGATGTACCGGGAACAGGCAGGCCTACGCTTTTAACAGACGAAAAACTCGATGAAATCTCCGATATAATGCTGCGAAGCCCAAGTAAATCAACACGAAAATTAGCTCAACAAACAGGAATCTCCAAGTCGACAGCACATAAAGCTGTAAGAGTAAGGTGGGTAATCATGTCATCAATACAATCAGTAGCTCTTCAATTTTCAATGTAAATGGCCAACGCAGAATTAGAAGTTCACTTACTGTGCCACATATTGAGGAATTGAATTCCAGCACAAGAAACTCAGCAACTGAAGGGGTTTAAATCAGGAGTCCTGTGTTACCAGTAACGGATCAATAGCCACTAAGGAATACCCCAGGGGAAAATTTGTCTCATATACTAAAGCAATGTGTTGATGTTGTTTGTTGATTCTTTTACAGGCTTTGCAACATTGTGGTCATTTAGCCTCATGTACATAGGTGTGTGTAGAATTTATCTGATAACCTGTGGCACTGTGATGCCTGTACTAGTGTATGTACAGTTGAACCTGACTTATACGTTTATCAAGGGGAAGAGAAAGTACTACTTGTAACTCAAGAATTACTTAGAAATCAGACATACACAATACATCACATATTTACTGAAAAACCAATGGAATAGACCTACATGTGCAAATCCTAGCAAACAATACATACATTAAGACAGAAAATATATTTTGAACTTGGTCCAGCCTTAAAGAAATCAGAGAGTTTGGCTCATTTCACTTTTCTTACATTAAGTGTATAAACCTCCTTTTGCAAACTTAGTACCGGTAATGAATTCAAAGCATTTTCACTACAATGTTTCGCACTGATGTAACGCCTACACACATCGATTGCACTTGACACTTCACTTAGTTCAGGTGTTTCAAGATTCAAGTTGTTATCTCCATCTCCATCACTATCACTATCGCTTGTAGTTGGTCGTTCACCACCGCATTGTTGGCAACTACCGGTATCTCTTCACCCCGTTATTCCCCACATCCAGCCAGATTATCATCGAAATGCACAAAAGTATCGAAATCTGCACCCTCCGGTAGCGTTAGCTCATTGACAGACATAATTTCGTCCCCATAAATCATTAGAGGCAGCCTCTTCCAGCAAGACACCAGCTTTGCGGAAACAGTTGCTGATTGCGGAGGATGACACCTGCTTCCAGGCAACCGAAATAAAGTCCATGACTTGTAGTATGAAGGGCGTTCAATATATAACGAAACACATTTTCTTCTAAAAGCAGGTTGGTTTTATTGAGGATTCAAATACAGCATGTTATTTCCCAATCCTTTGGTACAATACTCTATTTTTCAACATAGTCTCCGTTCAATGCTATGGCCTTACGCCACCATAATTTGAGGGTCTGTATGCCTGCATGGTACCACTCGACTGGTCGATGTCGCAGCCAACGAACTGAATAACCCCTTCAGAGTCCCAGAAGACCGTAGCCATGACTTTACCAGCTGAGGGTATGGGTTTTAACTTTTTCTTCGTGGGAGAGTTGGTGTGGCGCCACTCCATGGATTCATATAATTTTCCAATTTTGTGTTTAAACTCCATGGATTGCCGTTTTGTTTCCGGTTCGAAGTGATGAATCCAAGTTTCATCACCTGTGACAATGTTTGACAAGAAATTGCCACCTTCAGCCTCAAAACGAGCAAGCAATTCCGCACAGATGTTTCTTCTTTGCTCTTTATGGTTTCCTGTTAGGTGTCGATGAACCCAGCGGGAACAAAGCTTTGAATACGCCAACTGGTCTCCGTAGACATTCTGCAAGCGCCTATGAATATCTGTGATGCCCTAGTTTTCTGCCAAAAGATAGGCAGCCAGTCCAGCATTGCTGCTTGCCTGCCTGCCTGCTTCGATCGCGCTTGCTCTCTGTTTGGTATGCACCTCGTTACAGATGCCACTTTCAAGGCTAGTTATAGTGCTGTCACCTATCGGAAAGTAATGAAACTCTGCGAGACGAAGCGGGAATATTCAAAGATGTCCCAAACAAAATTTCAATTTTTATAAACAGAAATTGGCAGAGGAAAAAAAGTGTTGCATTATACATTGAACACCCCTCGAAAATTAATGGAGAGACTGTGGTGGCATCTGGTAGCTAAGTTCTGAACTAGTAGTCGTTGACGGTGGCGGCAAAAGTAGGAACTATTTGAAAAATTCAATAAGTCTGCAGTCCTTACTTGAATTAAAAAACAGATAGCACACAATAATACAGTCATCACAATTAACACCAGTTATCAGACAGATTCTACACACACCCAAAGTACACGGGGCTACATGACTGCGTTGTCGCAGCTCCTAAACTTAAGAACCAACCATTCCTGCATCATATTCATGAGTGACATGAAATAACTTGTAGTAATCATTGTGGCTGCATGATGACGCTTATGCTATAAACGTTGGGACAATTGGAATTTACAACGTTGTGAGACGAGTTCTGCCGAGCTTATTCTACCTATCCTACTCATGCGCAAATGTCTTGCTCAGTTTGGTGGATAGCTCTAATAGTATAGCAAGAGATGCTGGAACATACACTTAGCACTATCCTTTGCCAGCTAAACTTACTATTAGGGCTGAAGGAGGCACTTAAACTCTGTAGCTGGTACATGGGTTGGTTTTTTAGTTTTAGCACCTTAGTTATAACTGGATTAATAACTCACTTAGATGGTTCCAAGTTTCACAGGCCCTCGATGTAGTCCCCACCGTTGCGTACAACGTGTTCCCAGCGATGCGGAAGTCGTTGGATCCCGTTGGCACTGCCCAATCTATTGATGGTACGAAGAGAGCGCTCGGCAGCCTGCTTAACGTCTTCAATGGTAAGGAAGCGCTCCCCGCGCATTGTCATCTTCATCTTCGGGATGAGATCATAGTCGCAGGGACTGATGTTGGGGGAATATGGGGGGTGATAGAGGACCTCCCAGCCCCAGCGATCCAACAATGCCGACACAACGCCTGCTGTGTTTGCCCTAGCATTGTCATGCAGAACGATGGGCGGTGTAACCATGTGGTGGCGCCGTTTCCTTCTCAGATCTCCTCGGAGATGGTCTTGCAGAAACGAACAATAGTACGCCGCATTAACGGTTTGCCCTCGGGGAACAGTATGGTGAATGATCACACCATCCCAATCATAGGCAAGAATCAACATTACCTTCACATGTGGGGGTTGGTCGAACTGTTTGTTTCCGTAGTGATCCGTGGTGCCGCCACTCGTTCGATTGGCGTTTTAACTGTGGCTCATAAGATCTGGCCCACGTCTCGTCAATGGTTATGATACGTCGTAAGGCCTCTCCTTCGCGCTCATAGCGCTGCCAAGTGCATACGACAAGCGTCATATCGCAGCCATTTGTGCATGTCGGTTAAGTCATGCGGAACCCATTTGGACGCTATCTTCCTCACTTTCAGTAAGTCCTTCAGGATGTGGAGGACAGTTGAATGCGCCAGTCCGGTATCTTGCTCTAATTGACGAATCGTTACGTTCCGATCCACCTCTACTAACGCGGACACCATCTGTACTGAACCCTTAATTAATTATCATGAATTAATTGTTCATATTTTATTTTATTGTACTGCAAGTTGGCCCAGCCAGTTGAAGCAGTTTGGGATCTGTGTGTCGCAATGAGTTAGGCAGTTGAGAGCGCTTGGTAAATTTAAACATTTTCCTGGAAGCCAGGTCATTGAATGCTGGCGTAGCAACCCGAGTCTTTGTTCAGCAGAGCAAGTGGTGATGAAAGAAAGAGACACAGGTACTTTTGATGAAGACAGGTGGGGGAAACGACCTACTTTACCCAACGATTTTGCATGCGAATGGACGAATCAGGAATAACCAAGCCAATCTCGGCGCTCAAGTAGCGTGCCCTGGAAAAAGCCCGCGAAAGCGATATCTAATTAATCACCGATGCGTTTTGATTTGGCGAGGCATCGTTTTGACGATCTAAAGAAATGATGAAGTTTGACACCACCCGCAAGCTTCGACGACGACTGCTTCGGATTATAAAAAAATAATGTCCCCACTACCGTCCATTTGTCCAGATTTATATAAATTGGTAGTCTGTGCTAACCACGATGTCTTTATTCTGATGTACCGGGAGGTACTAAAGTTCTTATCTCGATGTAGCCGAGGCTACTACACGCCGCTACTGTTCATAATTTTTGCGTGACGGAGGCCTCTACACGTTTTGTTCAAGTTCATATTTGGTATAGCCGAGCGCTATTAATATTTTATAAAGTACTTTTGGTCTTCGAACAAGGGGAGTTAGCTGGGATAGAATCCTGAATGAAGAATGGTACATGGACAGAAGCAAGTGGAGGGCGCTTGTAAACTACACCCGGGCAACTGGAGTAGAAGACAGATGATGATGACTTTTGGTCTTCGATCTCATGTGAGATGATAAATAGTTTGAGGACTCGGTTGAGAGCCAAGTATAATATAACAGTGTTTTTATAGTATTTTTGCGTGTGAATTTAGCCAAGTACTTATATTAGGGAAAGTGTCGACGTTTATTAATTGCTTAGGACCAAGAGTGATTGTGTAGCTCTGTTGCAATTATAGCAGGAATAGATAGGAATATTAATTTTTGAACTGTATTTTTCATCGTCGAAGCAAGCAGCAAGATGACAAACTTTGGGTCGACTACTGGGATGATGTTCATGCGACCTACTGAGATGTTGGTCATGGCCGAGTAGATCCACCTTGGGCCATGGAAAGTGACGTACACTGACGTGACGAGCTGATTATGGATGATTTATCATATAGTAGATATTTTGGCATGGGAACATTTTTTAAATAATTTTGTATTTTTCTTGTTGTTTCATTTTGATTTAGATTAACGTAGTGTACCGACACTTAATTATGTAAATGCGTGAGGACACGTGACCACCTTTTGTTTATCGTATTTTGTGTAATTTTAATCGTACTCGTGTACGCATCATTTGATTTGGAGTAGACATGGAGGCGGCACCGGTGATAAGTGGGGCTGCAGTAATTTACAGTAAACAATAGCAAGGGGGGAAACTTGTGTTCGTTAGGACTTTGGTTGAACAAGTTTTTTGAGTTGTCGTGTTGCGACTATGATTTTGTAAAGAACCGTCTGTTCTTTTATTTCATGTTAATGTTTGATTTTTGATTAATTAATTCTTCGGTCAGAATACTAGATCAGGCGCGCGTTGTGTGTGGAAAATATTTCTGTACTTTATTTCAGGTTGGTTAGGATCCGTCGATGCTAGACCTCCCCTTTCAGACAGAACTAGAGGTGAAGCCTCTAGCTTAATATACAAGTGAACTTTACTAGGTAGAAACAAATGGGACATCAAAAAAGAAAACAGCTAATAGAAACAGTTTGCCAAATAAAAATGATCTTTATTTATAATTTGTATAAAGATCAACAATAACAACAACCTTAGAAACAGGTAATAGAAACTCGATAGGCACCAGCCAACAACACTTGAAAAACAATGAATAGACTAAATTCTAATGAAGTATAAATTAACAAATTAACAAGAGATAAGAATAAGTTAACCATTTTATGGTTGAAGGTCGCTAGGTAGAATAATCCTAGCATAATTTACAAAATTAAGGCTGCTTGCAAATGCAGGGCCAAGGTCATAGGATAATAACTTCATTGCTCAATACGAGCTTCAAAGACTGACTAGAAATAGAAATATGCCTGGTTAGCATGCTTTGGTTTAAATGAAACAATATCGTCAACCATCAGTAAGATCGACAAGCACCAGGGGAGTAACTTACATCCCGCAAGTCGTTTCAAACAAGAGAATTTGTTTAAATAAGTTATAACAAACATGCAAGGAAACAAAAAGTAATTGTTTTAACATACCGTAGTTTTCACTTTAAAAGGGCAAAGTACTTGCAGCCACGCTAAACAAATAAGTTAGGTTAAGTTGAACATGGCAGACAAACTTTTCAATTTGGAGGTTAGAGTTTGCACTTAACTTGCTTGGGCAGTTCTTTGAGAGATTTCCATAACGGGAACACTTGTTGAACACTTTTGTTTCTTTCGAAATGTTGGAGATTGTTTAGCACTGAAGATAAATGCCACCTTGAGTAGATGCTGTCAAAATCGATGATTGCAATAGGCCAAATATCGACACGTTGTCGACGTAGAAGAACTCGCTAGCGATGACAAATTGAGTTGGAGTAGAAGCAATTTAGTAGAGTTTGTGCAGAGACGATCTTCATGACCCTTATTTTTAGAAGTTCTAGGAGTATTTTGTCATGTTTGAAGATAGCGACGGTCGCCGAGTCGTTCTTTCACTGGCATGGTCCAATTTCTGCACGTAGTTTCTCGTAGTTTCACGCAGATGGTGAAGACAGCCGAGACAATTGAAGAGTGAATGGCGAAGAAATGGCAATTGATGTAGGCAGAGTTCAGGCTTCATACCGGCGATCACGCGGGTTGCGTGATGCAGACAGGTGACGTCGGCCAATCCGAGAGCGTGGAGAATTCTCGAACGATGCTGAAGGCCAATCACAGAAAGGGGCCAACTGAAATGAACCTCGTGACCAACATTACTTCCGGAAATCATTTACAGTATCATGGAACACGTGCGAGCAAGTACAAATTGAAAAGAAAAAAAAAGAAAATGGAATGACATATGACAGGTAAGAGGTTATGTTATAAATCCAAATAACTAAACTTTGTGATATTCACTGAAAAGTGAACATACTGCCAGAGGGGCAAAAGAAAAAGAAAACCAAAAATAACATAAGAGAAAGAAGAGCTTGAGTGGCAGAGGGCAAATGACTGAAATAGTACGAACACATTGTCCAGCTGAAGTTTTAAGTTTGACCACTCGAACTCTAGCATCTCAGCCATAATAACATTTTATGACACGACCAGTGTTCCATACAAGAGGAGGACTTGGGTCTTTGAGGAGAACCAAATCACCCTCCTGAAGGTTAGGCCGAGAGAGCTGCCACTTGTTCCTCCTTTGGAGCAAGTGAAAATACTCAAGTCTCCACCTCTTCCAAAATTGAGCTTTAAGGGATTCTATCTTTTCCCACAAAATAGGCAAAGAAAGATCAAGTTTACGATCAAGCAACGGAGGAGGCGCAGCTAAGGATCTGCCCACCAGAAAATGACCTGGGGTCAAAGGAAGGAAATCACAAGGATCGTTGGATAGAGGAGAAAGAGGTCGTGAGTTGACAATTCCCTCAATGAGGATAATTAAAGAATTGAATTCTTCGTGTGGCGGCTTCGGTGGCGTAGTTGGTAGCATGCTGAGCTTCTATGCCCAAGATAGCGGGTTCAAACCCGGCCGAAGCCGTCGGATTTTTTAAGAGCGTTAAAAATCCCTCAGTATGCCTTCCTTCGGAGGGGAAGTAAAGCCGGCGGTCCCATGTCATATATTTATGGCATGTTAAAGATCTTTCCACTAATTACACCTGTGTGAAACTAAATTGGATAGGTTAAGAATGTAAACAACGCTCTTAGGTTGCTACGTTCGTTGCCAAGAGCCGACTGCGGTGGCGTCTAGTAGCTAGTTCTGAACTAGGCCTAGTAGTCGTTGACGGTGGCGTTTGGCGGCAAAAGTAGGAACTATTTGAAAATTCAAAGTTGCAGTCCCTACTTGAATTAATAAAAACAGATACACACACTAATACAGTCATCACAATTAACACCGGTTATCAGACAAATTCTACACACACCCAAAGTACACGGGGCTACATGACCGCGTTGTCGCAGCCCCTAAACTAAGGAACCAATCAACCAACCGAATTCTTCGCAAGTTACAATACTAGAGCCAAGAGTTTTCTTTAAATGATTTTTTGCGAGTTTCACACAAGATTCCCATCGTCCGCCCTGATGGCGAGCATAAGGAGGGATGAAATGCCATTTGAATTGTTTTAAGCCCGAGTAATTGGAGATTTGTTCTTTCGCACGAGGGGAACAAAGGGCTTTATACCATTGCTGCGAAGCTCCAACAAAGGTTTTGGCATTATCAGAGAAAACTTCTGAAGGAATGCCCCTTCGTGAAATGAATCTAGAGAAAGCGGAAAGAAAATATGAGGTGGAGGCACTAGTTACGAGCTCAAGATGAATAGAGCCAGTGACCATACAGACAAATAGAGAAATGTATAGTTTTCCAAGGATTTTTCTTTTAGCACTAGGGTGATTTTGTTGATACACAAACGGACCGGCATAATCAATGCCGGTGAAGGATAAAGGTCTGCAAGGGGCTGAACGAAATGGGGGAAGATCAGCCATGAGTTGCTGATGAGGTTTAGGCTTAGCTTTGAAACAAGTAATACATTTATGTATAATAGAAGTGACTTCGTGTAAACCATTAATCGGCCAGTATTTTTCCCGTATCAAGCATAGAAGGGTTCTAGAACCAACATGTAAGTTTTGATAATGAAACTGACGAATGATTATCCGAGGGACATGATGTTTAGAAGGAAGGATAATAGGGTGCTTTTTTTCATCAGAGAATTCAGAAAGAGAAAGTCTCCCGCCCACTCTTAACAAACCATCGTCATCTAGAAAAGGGCATAAGGCAAAAAGCCTGCTGTGTTTCTTGAGAGTTTGACCTTTAGCCAATATGTTTATTTCGACTGAGAACGCCTCTCTCTGGGTAAGCCAAAGAACTTTGATGGTGGCAATTTGCAGTTCAACAGCCGAAAGAAAAGGCTGAGGGAATAGAGGTTGATCTAGTACTAAAAATTTCCATCTAAGCACATAAGCAGTGATGCGCATTAGTTTTTGAAAAGAAGAATAACGTTCCAACAGGGAAGGAGTGTTGGCAGTTACAAAGGCAGAAGCTTTTTTGCTGATTTCAGGAACATCCTCTAACGGGAAATTAGAGTTGGAAGGTCGGTTTTGAATTCTTTCAGAAAGCCATGAAGGGCCATGCCAGTACAAACGGCATTGAGATAGTGAATTAGGTGAACAACCACGAGAAATGCGGTCGGCGGGGTTGTCTTTGCTAGAAACATGGTTCCATTGTTCTGGTTTAGAAACAGTTTGGATTTACTCAACTCTGTTAGCTACAAAAGTTTGCCAATTAGAATGAGGTTTAGAAATCCATGCCAGAGCAATAGAGGAATCTGTCCAAAAATATGTGTGCGAGTACTTACAGTTAAGTGTTTGAGTTTGTTAGCTAATTCGGCAGCAAGTAGTGTGGCACAAAGTTCAAGACGAGGTAATGAAACAGGTTTCAAAGGCGCAACCTTAGATTTAGCATATATCAAATTGGAGAAAATAGGGGAGCGGCTTACAATGTACGCACAACATCCGTATGCTTTGGTCGAACTGTCAGCAAAAAGGTGCAAATCCAGGACAAGAGAAAAAGAGAACGGAACTAGCACTCTAGGAATGTCTATTAATGAGAGATCACAAAGACTGTGCCGAAAGGTAAGCCACTTATGTAAAAGCGAAGGAGGAATGGGATCATCCCAATCCGAGTTCAATGACCATAGCTTTTGCATAAAAATTTTAGCTAGAACAATTACGGGTGCAATGAATTGAAGCGGGTCATATATCTTAGCTATTTCTGATAGTACTTGTCTTTTGGTTTGTGGAGGTGAGGAAGACAAATTCACTTCGTAAAAGAATGAGTCAGCTTTAGGATACCAGTGTATTCCCAAAACTTTAGTAGCATCCTCCAATTGACAAAGCTCTACTGGAGTATCAACGGGATAATGCGGCAAGAGGTTGGATAGAAGTTCCTCAGAATTAGAGTTCCAACGATCAAGTAAGAATCCTCCTCTGCTAAGTAAAGATTTTAAACTTTGAGAGAGTTTGATAGCCTCAGTTACATTCTTAAAAGAAAAAAGAAAATCATCAACGTAGAAGGAATTTTTTAACAAAATAGAAGTTTCAGAAGGAAACAAATGACCATCTTGGTCGGCAAGATGTTGCAAAGTGCGAATGGCAAGAAAAGCCGATGGTTTAAGCCCATACGTCACGGTTTTTAATTTAAAGATCTTGATGGTTTTAGTAGGAGCATCACGCCAGAGAATTCGTTGAAGAATTTGTTGTTCGAAATTAATCAGAATTTGTCTATACGTTTGGTGTACGACGGCTATGATTCCAATTGGAAATAGACGGAAATTTAAAAGAATAGAAGGGGGATCAGACTGAATGGCAGGTCCAGATAGGAGAGTGTCATTTAAGGAAATGCCATTGACATCAGGGGCAGAACCATTAAAATCAACTCTTATCTTTTCTTTGGTGGAGGGATTCTTCCAAACTGGATGGTGATTTAAATACACTGAATCTAAAGAAGGGTTGAAATCTTGAACAGTCTCCATATGGTTAGAAGCTTCGTAATCCTCCATGAATTCAAGGTATTGTTTGCGAGTGGAAGGATCTTGCTTGAGTTTATTCTCAACTGCAAATAAAGCTTTAAGAGCTTTAGGATAGGAATCACATAAAGAAGGAGGAGAAGAAATGCGTGGCATTGTGACAATGAATCTGCCATCTGGGTTACGAACAGTGGTTTCCAAAAACAGTTGTTCACAAAATTCATCTTCCGATGAAAGAGAAAGAAACAGATTCAATGGACTCTATTTGCCAGAATTTTTCCAGACTTTGATGAAGATCTGCATTAGTGAAATGGCATTGAGAGGAACCTTGAACAGTTTGAAGAGGAATGTAACCTGTGATCAGCCAGCCAAATTTAGTATGGTGGGCGTGGATACCAGATGAAATATTAACCCTTGACGGAAGAAGATTTTGCCAAAATGTGTTAGCGCCAAAAAGAATGTCAACGTGAGAGCTTTTATAGAATTGAGGGTCCGCCAGTTTTAGATCAGAGGGAAATTTCCATTTGTCAACGGAAAAAGAGCGACTGGGAGTAGGACTGCCAATAATCGGAATGGACAGACAGTTTAGATGAAAGTTAGTGCCATATTGGACTGAATCTTTCACCTGCAGCTTGACATAATTTAAGGACTTGCTGTTGTTGATACCAGATATTTCAATATTGGTGGAGAGTGATTTGAGACCTAACTTTTCAACTAATGACGAGGTTATGAAGTCATGAGGTGCCGCATTGTCGAGCAAGGCTCGTACTAAGGTCCAATTGCCGGAAGAATCTTGAACTTGGACCTGAATTGTAGATAACAAAACTTGAGCACTACGCCATGAGGGGGTTGTTTGATTGTAAGATTGGGCAATGGTATTTACAGTAGAAAGAGAAGAGCAAGGTGGGGCAGCATCACTAGTGAGGCTCAGTGCTGGTTGAGCATTAGGATTAGAAACCGTCCCATGAATAGACCGTGGCTTTTCGAAGCGGTGTAAGGTAGAATGATGTCTTAGCTTGCAATGCATGCAAACTCCTTTCGAAGAGCAATCCACTAAGATTTGCCTTGAAGAGAGACAGTTAAAACAACATTTGTTCTGAGAGACAGCTTTTCTACGATCGTCAACTGAAAGACCTTTGAAGGTGCCGCAGAAATATAAAGGGTGGAGATTATTGCAAAGAATACACGAGGTTTTATTACCTTGTATAGAGAAAACATGAGAATGTGAAGACTTTTCCGAGAAATGCTTCGTGGGTTTACTTCTGCTGACATCGGTGGAACCTTCAGCTTTATTGATTAAAGCAGAAAGAATTTGACAACGTTTCTTTATGAAAGAGATCAAAACTTTAAATGTGGGTTCAGGTTTGTCCACTAAATCGGATTCCCATGCTTTACGAGTATTAAGGTCAAATTTGGAGGTAGTGAGATGTATAAGAAAAAGATCCCAATGTTCAACAGGTTGTTTAAGATGTTCTAGGGCTCTTACATGGAGTTCAACGGTGTCTCCCAGACTTCTAAGGGATGGTAAATTACCAGGGCGTGAAGCTGGTAAATTAAACAAGGCGTTCATATGGCGTTGAATCCTAAGTTTGGCATTGCCATATCGCTGTTGGATGAGGTCAATAGCTACCGAGTAATTTTCGGTTGTGAGAGGTAAAGCTTCAATTAATTTTAAAGGAGGGCCCTGAAAAACAGATTTTAAATAATAAAATTTTTGAATCTCAGGGAATGATCTATTATCATGTATTAGAGAAGAAAAAGTTCAAAAAAGGAATCCCACTGTTTTTCCTCCCCTGAAAAGGTAGGAAGTTGGATTTTAGGAAGAAAAGGTTTGCTAACTTCGGTTTTTTGATGGGTTGCTAATTGCTTAATTATATCCTTAGCTTCGCCATACATATTGTAATACAGTTCTTCAACAGAACTGCGATCCTGTTCTTGATCAGGTTCGATTGTTTCAATTTCAGTTTGCAACACATCATACTCTTGAAAATGTTGCTGATAAACGTTAAAACGTAGAACTAGAACGTCATAATTGTGATCATCAAAAGATTTGGAAACCAAAAACTGCTGAAAACGATTAACCCTTTGGCTTTCAAGGTAATGATCTATCGGTACCCACGGGTCCTGCGAAAACTGACAGGGTAACGATCTGTCGTTACCCGTCTTTTTTATTATTAGTTCATTATTTACGCGCCAGATAGCAGCATTTTTGCACAGAATAAGAAGAGTATAGTTGTATCTCACGTTATACTCCACGGGAACTTCCGGCTATCCGTATTTATCGATAATCTTAGAGTCTGAAACATGTGCTCACTGGAGTTCCGAATCTTGTTTACATCATGGTCGCCGGCAACTTTCGTTCATTTCTCTTGTGTTTTCGTACGTGATTATATAGTAAAATTAAGTTATATCGTAGGCAATATATTTATTTAACGTGTTAGTTCATTATTTAAATAGTTTTCTTAGGTAATTAGGTGCATAGTGGTAGTGAAGTGATAGATATTGTTCAGTTAGATTAGGCCTAGTTATTTGCCATGTGTGACATTGAGGAAAGACTTCATTTAGCTGAAGATGATATCACTGAATATCTTGATAATTCAAGTGATGATGATGTTACTCTGTCCGAATCGGAAAGTGTTCAGGATAATGATGATCCAGTAATATCTTCATAGGTGAGTGCTACATATTATTTGTAAGAAATCTGTGTTTTATGCAAAAAATGGCTGACATTTTTGAGTGTTACATCATTTTAACATTTTAATTTATCCATGTATCTGATGTACATATAATCTTGATATTTACTATGATAGTAAACAATATTATAGCCTTCCTACAGACATGAATAACAAATTTGGGCTGTAAATACCATTAATTACTTCCATACTTTCAAAATCTGAAACATGTAATTTTGATTTCACATTTCGCATTATTTTAACATTCAACCCTTTAAGTTTAGAGACATGACTTACTTACAGTATTAATAAGTGATATATACTCTAAACGTTTACCATCTTTCATGTCGATATCTTCATCGGATGGCCTTCCATGTAATTTTAAAAGAAGTGTGTGCATAGTGGTAAATATGGCTGTCAGTTTTGACACATCCATCAGCTGAGAGCTTGAAAGCAAAAGGGTTAAGTTTGTTTTTACAGGCGGTTCTTTTGGCTACAAGCTCCTTAGGAAGAGACATGGTGGAACTTCGAGTACTTTCATTCACCGATCTGCTAGACTGCCGAGCGTCTGAAGTGGCAGCAGTAGTATTGGTACTGGTAGAGGTGGTAACAAGGGACATCTCCGCTCACCCCAATACAGCTTTCATAGCGATAGCTGAAAAATACAATTAGCATTAATAACAGAAGCAGAAAGCTACAATAGCTTATCGAATTGCTTGGCAACCTGTTTCATCCAATAAACAATTATAAAGGTTGTCATTTAGACTTTCACGGCCCATGTTATTATTCATAATGTTGAATTTTGGGCTTATGCCATGTTTTATTATATTATAATATAATATTATATATATAATAAAACACGGCATAAGCCCAAAATTCAACATTATGAATAAATTATAAAGGTTATTTAAAGGTCCCGGGTTATGGCACCAACCATGGTTAGGATCCGTCGATGCTAGACCTCCCCTTTCAGACAGAACTAGAGGTGAAGCCTCTAGCTTAATATACAAGTGAACTTTACTAGGTAGAAACAAATGGGACATCAAAAAAGAAAACAGCTAATAGAAAGAGTTTGCCAAACAAAAATGATCTTTATTTATAATTTGTATAAAGATCAACAATAACAACAACCTTAGAAACATGTAATAGAAACTCTATAGGCACCAGCCAACAACACTTGAAAAACAATGAATAGACTAAATTCTAATGAAGTATAAATTAACAAATTAACAAGAGATAAGAATAAGTTAACCATTTTATGGTTGAAGGTCGCTAGGTAGAATAATCCTAGCATAATTTACAAAATTAAGGCTGCTTGCAAATGCAGGGCCAAGGTCATAGGATAATAACTTCATTGCTCAATACGAGCTTCAAAGACTGACTAGAAATAGAAATATGCCTGGTTAGCATGCTTTGGTTTAAATGAAACAATATCGTCAACCATCAGTAAGATCGACAAGCACCAGGGGAGTAACTTACATCCCGCAAGTCGTTTCAAACAAGAGAATTTGTTTAAATAAGTTATAACAAACATGCAAGAAAACAAAAAGTAATTGTTTTAACATACCATAGTTTTCACTTTAAAAGGGCAAAGTACTTGCAGCCACGCTAAACAAATAAGTTAGGTTAAGTTGAACATGGCAGACAAACTTTTCAATTTGGAGGTTAGAGTTTGCACTTAACTTGCTTGGGCAGTTCTTTGAGAGATTTCCATAACGGGAACACTTGTTGAACACTTTTGTTTCTTTCGAAATGTTGGAGATTGTTTAGCACTGAAGATAAATGCCACCTTGAGTAGATGCTGTCAAAATCGATGATTGCAATAGGCCAAATATCGACACGTTGTCGACGTAGAAGAACTCGCTAGCGATGACAAATTGAGTTGGAGTAGAAGCAATTTAGTAGAGTTTGTGCAGAGACGATCTTCATGACCCTTATTTTTAGAAGTTCTTGGAGTATTTTGTCATGTTTGAAGATAGCGACGGTGCCGAGTCGTTCTTTCACTGGCATGGTCCAATTTCTGCACGTAGTTTCTCGTAGTTTCACGCAGATGGTGAAGACAGCCGAGACAATTGAAGAGTGAATGGTGAAGAAATGGCAATTGATGTAGGCAGCGTTCAGGCTTCACACCGGCGATCACGCGGGTTGCGTGATGCAGACAGGTGACGTCGGCCAATCCGAGAGCGTGGAGAATTCTCGAACGATGCTGAAGGCCAATCACAGTAAGGGGCCAACTGAAATGAACCTCGTGATCAACATTACTTCCGGAAATCATTTACAGTATCATGGAACACGTGCGAGCAAGTACAAATTGAAAAGAAAAAAAAAAGAAAAATGGAATGACATATGACACGTAAGAGGTTATGTTATAAATCCAAATAACTAAACTTTGTAATGTTCACTGAAAAGTGAACATAGGTGTTTGTCAAAACCCTAGCGTGAGATATTGTGTGTGTCTGTGTGTCTACGTGTGTCCATTATGTGAATTTATATGCGCGGGAGGATAGCTTTGGGCTAGTCCTCTGCCCGCTGCAATGTTTTATGAATGGAGAGTGTTGCCCACGGGACCTCTACCAGTCCAGTGTTGGTCTTGTGATTCCAAGTGGAATTGAAGAGATATTTATTTTGACACACACACACATTTGAGCTGCGGTGACAGCTATTTTCTTCGTGGATCTTGGGGACCAAGCAATTAATGCTGGCCTGAGACATTGGTTCACGCAGGGGTCTTTTTGACATCTGATTACGAGATTCCACACTGTGCGCTGATCTGGGGTATTCCTGTTGACACCTGTTTCTGAGGAGAGGAACGGCCTAGCCGTGACCTACTTATTTAAAGATAGCCTGCTTGTTCATTTAAAGTGTGATATGATATTAAGGGAATATGATCGCTACGCCTGAGCGGCAATTACCATGTTCGACGTCCAAATTAAATGTTATTCTTGCATATTATTTGTCTTGCTGTTGTGCATTGTGTATATTTTTAGTTTGTTTTATGTCATGTAAAATTTTGTTGTTGACACCTTGTTGTGTACTTCAGTGTAAGATGACATGCGGTCATTCTTCTTTGTGTTGTTGTACTGTGGTCACGCTAATCATTCTTGTGTTTGGTTGTTAAAGTCCTGTGATGAGGCAGTTTGTTGTGCTGTAGCACGTTGATCCAGATTTCATCGCAAATCATTGTTTGTTGTAAATACTTAAAGTTAGCGAGTGTCGGTAGAATATTGATAGTATTATGTAGTGTTTAGTTCACATCGCTATTTTATCTCAGATACGGATTTGGAGCCTGACGGCAGTCGCAGGATGGAAACAAATCGCGTATCAAGTACAGTAGAACGTTGTTTATCCGGACGTCAAACAACCGGGACGAACCAAAAAGAAAAGATGGAGCAACGCGTGCTTACTGTTGTTACGCGGAAGTGCGCGCTGACTACAATAGCGAGTCGGTTTTAGGTTTGAATTGTTGTCTCTGATGTCTCCTACCGTTTGTTTACTCTATAATGTCTCAACGTGTGAGTGCGCTTACTTTACTGTATTACGTTGTGAAAATAGCTTCTACGAGTGGCAAAAAGGAAAAACGAAATTGCAATGTTTTAGCAATTGAGAAGAAGGTGGAGATCATTAATAAACTGGATAAAGGCGAGAGTGTGCAGTGTCGAATGAAAACTTGTGTTGGAAAATCCACAATGATTTTAAGAGCCGAAAAGGTGAAATTCTGAATTATGCATCGAAGTTGGATTGTGAACAAGGGTCTAAAAAAGAGAAAAACCATGAGATCAGCTACGGAAGAAAAATTGGTTTATTCAGACAAGAAATAAGGGAGATCCAATTTCTGAACCTTTGTTATGTGAGAAAACGTTGCTGCTAAATGTGAAGCTTGGTGGTTATCACTATTATGTACTGTGCATGTTTCTTTTTCCTATGAAACAAACGCCCGTTTGATTATCCGGAAGAATCATTATCCGAAACACTTTCGGTCCCAATTAGTCCGGATAAACGACGTTCTACTGTACTCTTCCATAATGCATGCTTTAGTGACATCATGCACACATGATTTTGTAGATGAACAGGCCATATTTCGGGACCTGTCATTTTTATTGACATCTCTGAGGAGATAAGTATTTTGCATTCACACTGTAAATTGGGTGTAACGTTAAGAGGGTGTTCCCTCGTGTTGTTTGTTGTGTTTATATTCTTTTATTCTGATATTATTTTGTTTGTTTTGTTTTTTAGTTTGGCTTCACTTTTGTTTTTTCTGTCATATACATTTGAACCAGGTTACCTTGCACCTTGTAGAACCATACATTTAACAACTTCGTATGGACTGCACATGACCCCGTAGAAGGAGTCTCATAAAAAGCTTCTCGCAAGGGTTCAGTACATTGTCATCACTTACAGGTGGGGGACCAGATCGAGGCATGTGCTCCACACGTTCGCGTCATCTCGAAAGGCTGCAACCCATCTTGCTACCGTTCTGAACGGTAACGCGGCTGCACCGCATGCTTCCTGCAATCCTCGGTGACACTGTTTAGCACTGCGACCCCTAGCACACTGAATTTTTATCCACGTTATCTGCTCCTGCTTGGAAAACATAGGGACTGTCTTTCGCGAGCGCTGGGCTCACACTATTCATCTAATAGGCGCGACTGCGCACGAGCGGTGGTGAGGATGGGCGAGGTCATGTGCTCTGAGGGAGGGGATGCAGGGCAGCAACCGTCGGTAAAAGTGGCAGCCCCCAACATTGTTGCAACTTGGCACTGAAGCATTGGTGCCAAAACTAAAAAACCAACCCATCTAATTGGCCTTGGCATATACCGTATTTCCTCGCATAATTGTCGCACTTTTTTAGCTTAAAATTCGTGGAAAATAGCAGGGTGCGACGATTATGCGAAGAATATTTAAGTTCAAGGAATATACTATACTAGCAGGTACCCGCGGCTTCGCTCGCGTCATAGTCGTGTCCTATTGTTCTTCAATGAAATGCAGGTTTAACCCCGTTCACACCCCTTTAGAACTTCAATATCCAAAAATCCCTCCTTAGTAGACGTTTTCGACACACAACAAACATATCCCCAAAATATCATTCGTCTAACTTTAATAGTTTTGGTTGGTCGATGAGAGTGAATATCCAAAAATCCTTCCTTATTGGACATTTTTCTTCCAGAATTTCACCCCTCCCCATGAGCCCCTTAAATTGGATTTATGAAAAAACGGCCGAGCACCTATTTATTTATTATTAAGCTGATTGTTTTCCTCTGAGTTTCAAACTCCTCGCCTATGTCGCTTAAGAGACGCACGATCTGTTAGGAATCCTTCAACCCCCACTTTTCACCCCTTTCACTCATAATATACACTACATCGAAAAACCATTAGACATGTGTCAGCTTATTTTTAATGATTGGTTTATATGCCCAGTATCACATCCCCAAATGAAACCACTCGTGAGATATTGTTATTGAATGAAATGCACGTTTACCCCCTTAACACCCCTTTAGAACATGAATATCCAAAAATCTTTCCTTAGTGGACGATTTCGACATACAATGAACATATCCCAAAAATTTCATGTTTCTAACTTCAATAATTTAGGCTGGGTGATGAAGAGTTGGTCAGTGAGTCAGTCAGGGCATTCTCTTTAATTTATTTTTGAGAATTTCTCCCCTCCCCATGAACCCCTTAAATGGGGTTTATGGAAAAAAAACGGTCGAACACCTATTTACTTATTTTTTAGGCTGATTTTTTCCCGCTGAATTTCAAACTTCTTGCTAATGTCGTTTAAGAGATACACGCTCCGTTAAGAATCCTTCAACCCCCAATTTTCACCCCTTTCACCTCATAATATAGCCTACACCATATCGATAAACCCTTAGACATATGTCTGCTAATTTTATTGATTAATTTATATGCCGAATATCACATCCCCAAATGAAACAACTCGTGAGATATTGTTAATCAATTAAATGCAAGTTTGACCCCCTTAACACCCCTTCAGAACATGAATATCAAAAAATCCATCCTCGGTGGACGTTTTCGACATACAACGAATACATCCCCAAAATTTCATGTTTCTAACTTCAATAATTTTGGCTGGGCGATGATGAGAGAGTGAGTGAGTAAGTCAGGACATTTTCTTTCATTTATTTTTCAGAATTTCACCCCTCTCATGAACCCCGTAATTGGATATATGAAAAAAAAAAAAAAAAAAAAAAAAAAAAAAACGATCGAACACCTATTTACTTATTTTTAAGCTGTTCTTCTCCCCTGAGTTTGATGAGTGAGTGAGTTAATCAGTTAGAACACTTTCTTTCCTGTTTTTTTCCCCAGAATTTTACCCCTCTCCAAGGGCCCCTAAAATTGGATTTATGAAAAAACGGTCGAACACCTATTTACTCATATTTTAAGCTGTTTTTTTTTCCGCTGAATTTCAAACTTCTCGGCTATGTCGTTTTACACGCTCCGTTAAGAATCCTTCAACCCCCAATTTTCACCCCCTTCACCTCATAATATACACCACATCGATAAACCCTTAGACATATGTCTGCTTATTTTTAATGATTAGTTTATATGCCGAATATCACATCCCCAAAGAAACAACTCATGAGATATCGTTATTCAATGAAATGCACGTTTACCCCCTTAACACCTCTTCAGAATCCGAATAAACAAAAGTCCTTCCTTAGTTGATGTTTTCGACATACAGCTAACATATTCCCATAATTTAATGTTTCCAACTTCAATAGTTTTCGCTGGGCGATGATGAGTGAGAGAGTGAGTCAGGTCATTTTCTGTCAATTATTTTTACTAGAATTTTACCCCTCCCCATGGACCCCTTAAATTGGATTTATGAAGAAACACTCGAACACCTATTAACTTATTTATAAGCGGTCGTTTTCCCCTGAGTTTGATGAGTGAGTTAGTCAGTCAGTTAGGAGACTTTCTCTCCTTTTTTTTCCCCAGAATTTCACCCCACCCCATTGGCCCCTTAAATTGAATTCATGAAAAAACTGTCGAACACCGATTTACTTATTTTTTAAGCTGATTTTTTCCCGCTGAGTTTCAAACTTCTCGCCTATGTCGATTAAGAGATACACGCTCCATTAGGAATCCTTCAACCCCCACTTTTCACCCCTTTCACCTTATAATATACACCACATCAAAAAAGCCCTTAGACACATGTCTGCTTATTTTTAATGATTAGTTTATATGCCGAGTATCACATCCACAAATGAAACCACTCGTGAGATATTGTTATTCAATAAAATGCAGGTTTAACCCCCTTAAGACCCCTTTAGAACCGAATATCTGAAAATCCTCCCTTAGTGTACGGTTTTGACATACAATGAACATATCCCCAAAATGTCATGTTTCTAACTTCAATAATTTTGGCTGGGCGATGATGAGCGAGTTAGTGAGTGAGTGAATCAGGACATTTTCTTTCATTTTTTCTTTCTTTCAGAATTTTACCCCTGCCCATGAACCCTCAAATTTGATTTATGAAGAAAAAAAAACCTGTCGAACACTTATTTACTTATTTTTAAGCAGTTTTCTCTCCCTGAGTTTGAAGAGTGAGTGAGTCAGTCAATCAGTTAGGACACTTCCTTTCCCGTTCCCCCCCCCCCCCCCTCATTACTTCACCCCTCCCCATGGGCCTCTTAAATTGGATTTATGAAAAATAACGGTCGAACACCTATTCACTTATCCTTTAAGCTGATTTTTTTCCCGCTGAGTTTCAAACTCCTCGCCTATGTCGTTTAAGAGACACACGCTTCTTCAACCCCCAATTTTCACCCCTTTCACCTTATAATATACTCCACATCGAAAAACCCTTAAGACACATGTCTGCTTATTTTTAATGATGAGGTTATATGCAGAGTATCACATCCCCCAATGAAACCACTCGGGAGTTATTGCTATTCAATGAAATGCAGGCTTAACCCCCTTAAGACCCCTCTAGAACCTGAATATCCAAAAATCCTCCCTTAGTGGACGGTTTTCACATACAATGATCATATCCCCAAAATTTCATGTTTCTAACTTCAATAAGTTTGGCTGGGCGATGGTGAGTGAGTCAGGACTTTATCTTTCAATTTTCCTTTTTCAGAATTTCACCCCTCCCGATGAACCCCTTCAATTGGGTTTATGAAAAAAAAAACTGTCGATCACCTATTTACTTACTTTTAAGCAGTTTTCCCCCCTGAGTTTGATGAGTGAGTCTGTCAGTCAATCAGTTATGAGTTATGACACTTTCTTTCCTGTTTTTCCTCCGAGAATTTCACCCCTCCCCAAGGGCCCCTTAAATTGGATTTATAAAAAAACGGACAAACACCTATTTACTCGTTTTTTATGCTGATTTTTTCCCGCTGAGTTCCAAACTCCTCGCTAATGTCGTTTAAGAGATACACGCTCTGTTAGGAAACCTTCAACCCCCAGTTTTCACCCCTTTCACCTCATAATATACACCACATCGAAAAACCCTCAGACACGTGTCTTCTTATTTTTAATGCTGAGTTTATATGCCGAGTATCACACCTCCCAATGAAACAAATTGGGAGATATTGTTATTCAATGAAATGCAGATCTACCCCCTTAACACCCCTTTAGAAGCTGAATATCCAAAAATCCTTCCTTAGTGGGTGTTTTTGACTTACAACGAACATATCCCCAAAATGTCATGTTTCTAACTTTAATAGTTTTGGCTGGGCAATGATGGGTCAGTGAATCAGTCAGTCAGTCAGGACACTTGGTTTTATATAAGAGATCATTATTTGCTGCACGGGCCAGTCATTTGCGTAGCGTGAGTCATAGCCTGCATTCAGAGACAGTCTTCTTTCTTCTAACAAGGTCACGACAGGTTAAAGCTCGCGGAATGTGCTGACGAAGCTGGCCGTTTGCGTCGCGGTTCATAGCCCGCAGGCATAAAGACGAGATTACTTTCTCCCGACAAGATCACGCCAGATTAGGCCTATAAGCTCGCGGAATGTGCGCTGGCTATTCGCGTCGCAGTTCATAGCCCGCAGGCATAAAGACGAGATTACTTTCTCCCGTCAAGATCACACCAGATTAGGCCTATAAGCTCGCGGAATGTACTAAGTGATGAGGCTGGCCGCTCGCGCCACAGTTCATAGCCCACTGGCATAAAGAGATTACTTTCTGCTGACAAGATCACGCCAGATTATATGCTCGCGGAATATGCAAAGTGACAAAGCTTGCCGCTCGCGTAACAGTTCATAGCCCACAGGCATAAAGACGAGATTACTTTCTCCTGACAAGATCACGCCAGATTATATGCTCGCGGAATATGCAAAGTGACAAAGCTTGCCGCTCGCGTCACAGTTCTTAGCCCGCAAGCATAAAGACGATATATTTTTCTTCTGACAAAGTCGCGCCAGGTTATAAAGTCACGTCAGCATGTGCAACTGACTGGCGCACAAATATGAATATGCTATGCGACGATTATGTAATGACATTTTTTAAACCTATTTTAGAGTTTGAAAAGTGGGGTACGACGATTACGCGGTGGCGACGATTATGCGAGGAAATACGGTAGCTTGGTTAGTCAGTTATAAATCATTTTCTTACATTTTGGCACTTAACTCCATTGGTTTTTCCACTCTACAGTTGTCATTCTTCCTCATCACCATCACGATAATCATCATTATCCAGATCAGAGGAGTTGTTTTGCAGTAAGGAGGACTGAAAGGAGCTTGGGCTAGTTAAAGACAGAGATTTGCTCAGGAAAAATTACAATGAATTAGGAGGACAAATACTCAGAAAATTACTTCATAAAATATGTACAAGCCCAAACTTGTACATAGTTATGGACGCCGGCCATGAAAGTTTAAGCTGTTATAAAAACTTCTTAAATTATTCAGAAGACTGCAATATCTCCTGGAACATAAGTATAGACATGCAAAATGTGAAGTCATTTTTTCACAAATACTCGTACAGTAACGTATTGTTGTAAAGGTACATAAAGGTTTATTTCTAAATGACAGGTATTCATAAAATTTACAATAATTACATAAATATTACTCTCAATGGTCATAAATGCAGAAATTTACCACAAACTAAGACTAGACTTCCTTCCTCCAAGTTTGCTGTTTATAAAATTAAAACAACATTACAGAAACAAAGATATCTTGTATTGGTTAAGCTCCATTTTGTTGAGCACATTTGGAATCTAGCAGTCCTTAGGATATAACCCTGTCTCCTATAGAGATTGTTGGAACGTAACCAATGCCGTCTGGTACAAAGGGATGGAGCTAACCAGGGCCGTGGAGAGCGGCGACGGGCCCTGGGGCTGGAATCTCCCGGGCCCCCAAGACCCAAAAAATAATCAACAGGAAGTTCAGTTCACTGAACTGCATGTTAAAAGAGGTGGAGGGGGTATACTGTACACTGTGCAGTACTACGGCCTCTGTGACATATGACGTAATCTCTTTTAATAATGAAAACATGATTTTTACACAAAGACAAGACGTATTTTAAAATACGTTTTACATATAGGGTTTTTATGTTGACATTCTTAAAACTTGCTGTCCTTGAAGAATCACGCCCTTGGGTCTAAGTCTAAACACTGGTAAATGTTTTGGTTGAACGGCGATCACACATCATTGTACATTAAACATAGCAAAATATATTTTCATAATTAACCACAGGTATACTCATACGTAAGTCAAGGTACTTATTATGTGCTATCAGTAGATTGCAGCTGATCAGTGATTGTCTTCACAAAATAAGAAAATGTGAATTTGAACTATATATTGTAATTTGCAGTCAGTAGACTTCTTATAATTTAATATTGCTTTGCAGTAATCAAACCTAGAGCCAGGTTCACCTAAAACTCCCCAACCCTATCTATGACTGGTGACCATCTGGGGCGGATTTAAGCCAAGATAATGGGGGAGAGGACACGCCGAGGATCTGGGGGTATGGTATATCACCAAGCTCAGAGTGAGGTCCGGGGGTCCTCCTCCGGTAAATTTTGCAAAAATTACGTCCGAATTATTGAGTTATAGGCCATTTGGGTGATTATTTTTGTGATATTTTGGAGTAAATTATGGTGACCATTGACATTTAGTGGCTATAGAAAAGACTCTCCGTTATTGAAGTAAAAGCTCTCGCACCTTCAAGTAAGACCTCACGGTGTAGCTCACCAATGACCGTGATGGGGTCTACAGCAAGTCTGCAGATCAGAGGTTCGAATCCCGGTGCTGACAGCGGCTATTCTGAGTGTACGTTTTCACACTCCCTCCAGACAAATGACGGGATAGTATCTTATTTCAAGTCCAGGGGCACCTAACCCTAATAATTACAGTAATAGTCGCGACGGGCAACGCATTCCCACTTTTCCCAGTCGGCAACTAAGAATACGGCATGCGATTGATCATGTCACAGAGGCCATAGCACAGCACTGTGTATACCCTGCTTTTCGTCTAGCTGTGGGTGGTTTTAAGAGGGTCTAAGTTTCTACTCTCCAAGACAAATACTGTAGTTACGGTAAAACAATGTTGCCAATACACCTATCTAATTATACAACAACCACTAACCTCCCCTTCAGTCTACACAATTTGCAAGTTTCTTGGTTTTCTATTTTGTTCGCTGTTTGAGAATCTTATAATTTTCTTCATTAATATTTGTGAAAACTACCGCTTTACAGTCAACTTCATTCAATAAGGTGGAGGCCTTCAGAAACAAACCGGAAAATTAACGCGTCAGCAAATACTGAATTGCAGGCTATCTACAGTATTAGTTGATGCAAAAGATCCCCAACCGAGCGACAATGGTTCATTACCCGCCAGTGATACTAGACCAACTAGCTACCAAGTGCACGGGTTGAATGTAGCAAGCCCCTAAATGAATTAACAACTGTAACGACAAATAGGCATATTATTAACTGTTGAGTAGGACTATGAATAACACCGCAGTCGGTAAGTCGAATTCTGCATTCCTGCCTCTGCTTCGTCAGGACGCGGAGTCATTTTCAAGTCATAGATAAAGGGAGAAACTCATTTTATGTTTAACAGTACTGAGACGTTAAAGCGTATCATGAAAGGGCTTGATTCGCAAGGGAAAAAATCTTTTCGCGTCCTGAAAAATAAGTGCTTTGCAGATCGATGTTGGTCTTTGGAATAAATGGCGTAGAAATGTCCAATAATAATAACAGTGACTGCACCAGCTCGAAAGAAAATTGTATTTATATTAATATTCGAAAATAAGTCATCTTAATTTTCTTCTAAATTAAGCAGAGTTCAATATTTGGTCTTAGAAAAGTATGCGAGGTTGCTTACATGCAATATATTAATTTCTCCATCGCCATGCACACCACTGACGTTACTTATTGTTGTTTTATGAGGCGGAACAGCTACGGTAGGTCATCTGCCCCTACCACTGACGTTCCATGAGAGGAATTGGAAAATAAAGTTGAGTGGTTCAGTGTCCTAGCTTAATTGTCATTTTTATCCTGGTTAATTAAACACTAAGTCCAGAAAAATACTGGAATGTTAACTTAGTTTCAGTCTTTGGATACATTTCCGAACTCTAGCACCAATAGCAATATAGGTTTTCAATAAATCTCTTAATCAGAAATGATTTGCGCATGAACCCAAGTACCTAGGATTGTTGATCATATTGAATAAACCAGTTATAATAATAAATAATAATAATACTGCACCTAAGCATACAGATTATTCAATTGTTAGCATTGTTTTCTCTATTCAGTATACGAGAAGATGAACAATTTCGCATTCATTTCTTCTATCTACGTTTGACAACAGAATCATCCCACCCCTTCGCAAGATATTTAGCCAGCAATGATAATTTTTCACAGAGTGCGAAAGTGAATTACTGTGTGGACGCTACTTTAAAATGTATTTTACTTACCTGCCTGCACGGCAACCGATACGTCTAGTTAGACATATTCATTTCAGACATCATCATCTCTAAGTATCTAAGCTCGATGTGACGCACCAAACTTGAAACTCTCGAGCTAGCTGACCAAACACATCAGGGCAGCCCAGGCTCTCGTGGGCTTGGCGAAATAAGTGGAGGGATGATAAAGTTATTTGAAGGAGTGGTGCATAAGCCAAATTAGGTAAATTTAGAATAATGGAATGCTCTCTCTGTCTACAGGTATATTCTGAGAACAATACATAGCGAAGCCCCATCGCCTAAGTTGACCACTTTGAGACAGTTGTTCTTTATAATAATGTTAATGTTATTGGTTTTACGTCCCTTTTAACTACACTGGCTTTTAGAGACGCCGGGGTGCCGGAATTTTGCCCCGAAGGGGATCTTTAACGTACCAGTAAATGTACTGACACGGCTCCCTCGCATTTGCGCACCCTCAAATGCCAGCTGACTGCGCCAGGTTTTGAACCTACAACCTTGGGCTCAGCAAGCGAGAACGTTACCCCTGAGCCACGCAGCCAGACACAGTTGTTCTTTCCACAAGCGCTTTGTAGAGGAAAATATTGTCCACTTGACATAATAATTTTCTCAATCCTTGTAACATTGTTCACCATTGTATTCACTAAATGATTGCCAGTAGAAAATTCAAGTCACATCAATAATAAATCAATGCCCGATCGGGCCCATCCTCCTACGACGCCGGGCCCCCCTGGGAGGGTCGGGCCCCGGGGCACCAGCCCTGCCTGACCCCCCCTCTCGTCGGGCCTGGAGCTAACAAGGGAAGGTCACGATATGTTGTCGACAAATTATATTCATACAGAGCACAGTTAATAGAACAACTAAATATGCATACAACATACACATTTTAGCTGCTATGGACTATTAGATATAATGGCAAATGACAACAGGAATTGTTACATAGTGATATGAACCTTATCTTATCTAATAGCTTTATTTATTGATGTTTTAATCTAAATGAATACCAATTGGTATTTAATGAATTTATTACACCTTAGTCAATAATAATTAAATTAGAATTAAAATTGAAAACTAATACATAACATATGACAATATCAGACTTTATTACAATTTTGATGAGAAGACTACTACAACGCAACAGTTTTTAGTCAAGGAGTTTTTCATTTCGGATCACTTCAAAATTTCCATTGGAGGAAGAACATCAATTCACTGTCCAACCTATGCTCCATTCCATTAAGAGCCTTTATTCATGTAGAGAACACACTTCACACAAGATTTTTAAAGACATAGACTAATTTATAGGAATATACAATACCAACTATTTATACATATTGAACCCATGTGGACTGGTTCAAGTATCGAATCCATATTCTTGTATGCAAGAAAAAGGAGAAATGATGCAGACTTTAGAATGGATTTTTAAAGGTTTTTGAAGGGTTAATAAGAAGTTGGACTGTTGTAAGGTGACGCAAGAGCTAGATACAGCGAGTCACCGCAGCATGAGATCACCGTTGACGCTGCAGTAAAGGGCTGGCGCATGATTATAAATAGAACTTGTATTTTTCCGTTCTGAAAGACAGAGAAGAAGTTTCGGATAAAGCCCTTACTCAACAGTAAATTGACAACGTCGCAAGAAGAGAAATAATTAAAATTAAGCCATTTGCAAGCATTTAACTAAAGAAATGACTCCGTCACTGTTGATAATCCTGGGAAAGAGATTTTTGTGTGTGGAAAAAGTTAATAATAATTGCACAGGAAAGAAGTGTCCATGCAGCATTACGTAGTGGTTATTCCCCGAGCCAGCAGCTGGGAGAGAGCAAAAATAAAACTCCACTACCCACGCATCTCAGGAGCCCATTTATTTAATATCATGGGATTGTATGATCGATTTCTGTAATTAAAGAATTATACGACGATTATTTTAGAAGTTAGGGTTGGAGAAGGTACGAATCTGATCTTTTTGTGGCAGATTTGAATATAAACCCTGGACGCACCAGGAAGTTCATACAGTCTACAACGGACCTCGGTGGGAGGCCGTGCTGATTCACAAGTGTTAGTAGTCATCACGTCAAGATACGCTAATTTGGACCCGACCAAGGGCCAAAGAAGAAGTATACATTCAGTCTTCAGTGTCCTAGAAGGGCGTGTTGCTGTTTCAACAAGTATCCTATGCAGTTTACAACAGTCCTCAAACGGAGGTGCTGCATCATGTCATATGAACCTCAGGGGAGGTCATACTGGACAATAAGTATTCTATAGTACATGCAGTATTCATCAGACCGTGATAGGTCGTGTTACTCTGTCGCAGACGAGCACCCCTTATGGGAGTCGACGTCTAAGTATCGTCAACAGTATCGCCGTGAGAAGAAGCATCAGAATCCTTGTTATAGGAAACGTTTTATCAAGCTTCAGACTTTATAATTTTTACAAGTACAGTCAAAGTTTTAGACTGTGGACTTAAGCAATTACCGGCGATAGGGACTCGAACCTAAATAATTTCAGCTCAAGTATCAGCATCATAGGAGTTCGAAGTACCCAAGAACAGTGAACTATAAAATTCTATCTCTACGTTAAATAACCAGATCAGGGTAAAATGTGTTCCTGAACTGAGGAGACTAGAGCGGGGTGCGATAGAATTTAGGGATCGAGATTCCAGGCATTGTCTATGTTTAGACAAACGAACAGTAAGACATTGGAATTATTCCAATAGTTAAAGAACCGCAGCATCAGAAAGTAAAATCCACATGTGGATTACCCGAGAAATAAATCACTAGGTCGCCGTTATAATAGTTTGAGCGATCCTAGAAGTAAAACGTCAGTGAAAGACTTAATGTTAAACGAACAATTTAGCAACAAGCAAGATACAATATCGTGCATTAAATTCTGTAAGCCGATAGTCGAAACCAACGGAATAGGAGGAGTAACCGTTTCAGTGAGGGTAGTTCGATCGAGACTTTCAATCATCCCAATAGGATTAGGAAGCCGACGCAAGCAAAGTGCAACCCTTGGAGACGGGAAGGGAGAAGATAATCACGTGTGTTAAGGCAAAAATGCCAGAAGTGATAAATATATATGTAATTTGGTTTTAGTGAAAATTTTGAGTGTAATTTATATCTTTTTAGTGAATTTGTGTTTTAGTGAAAATGAATCCCAGAAGGGTATTCTCTAGATTAAATATGATCAGTGTATATTTTTTATGTGATTTTAAAGGAGTGTTACCAAGTGTAATTATGATCATAAGCATGGCATAAGAATCAGTGAGTGGGTGAAATGTTTCATCGTTGGAAAACCCGGTCTCTGACGGGAAGGATCATGTGAGTACTAATTTCAGTATTATGTGTTTTGGGAAGATTTGTGTAAAATCCTCAGAAGTTGAAGTAGGGATGTTTGAAAACATGTGAAAATATAGGTTGCACGATCTGAATGATTAATTTGATTGAAATATAAGTAATTTGAAGTATTAATTAATCCCTTGTGGAAAATATTCAGTGGAATATCAGTATAATGGCAAATAATATAATTATTTAATACAAGCACGATAATAATAATAATAATTAAAGAAGTTAATTATGAGATGAATTTTATATTGGGATAGGTTGTAGCTGCAGAAGCTCCTTATATGAATTGTTAATATGTTGAGGAACCAGTAATGTTCCTAATGTTAAATCTAATTATTGTTGATGGAGGCTAATGCTGATTATATTCTTTTTGAGACGAGGATCAAATTTTGATTTGAATTTTATTCTTTCTTTTTTTGAAAGGCAACTTGGCTATTTGATGTAATGAGCGCCATGTCGCGCATTTGCAGTAATTTGTCACGCTAGGAACGCGTTGAAATGCTCGGTAAGATAATTGTGAGGGACAATTAGTCGCGGTAATGAGTTATGTTGAATTGTGAGCGCTGGTTGAGTGCAAATACCTTCCCTAAGTCGCTAATATGATGTGGTTGTATGCAATACAGGAAAAGGGTGCAAATTATGTTGAATTGTGAGCGCTGGTTGAGTGCAAATACCTTCCCTAAGTCGCTAATATGATGGACAGTTGGTTTGACACCATTGGTCTTGTAATTCTTGGTTGTAAGTCCTCAAAAGTGGGATGTGGTTCCCGAGGCATTTTAAAAGGAACGAACTCAGGTTCTTTTACGTCGAAGCCCCTTATATATTTGTTGTTTCATCGATCATCTTACCCACTAATGATGACACTTCATAATTATACTTTACCGAAGCTTGGAGAATAGGTCTGTAGAACCTAATAATGTATTGTTGTTGATTTGTATTAACATGCCTTGTCTTTCAAAAGAAACGTATTGGAGCGGCCGGTAGCAGGCGCTTTGTAGTCCGTCTCGAGAGGGTGAGATTGTGGTCCCCTCCTTTCAAAGCCATAAATTAGCAGAGTGTTTATACACACTCTTAGAGACTCTCTTGTAGAGAAAGGTCAGGTACGAGCTGTCTGGTTCATGTTACACGGATGTGTTTAAGATTGTTTTAACGACTCAGTATTTGAAATGAGGTCCTTTTAAGTTCATTATTATCGCTTGCAGAGTTCAGATCGTTGCTTCCTTAAGATATAATTGTCTTTGAAGACAATATAATAAAATCCCTAACTTTATTATTGACAAATTCCACAGCCTGCTTCCAGTCTCCGACCGGGTCAGGAATGGAATGAATGAAGCCCCCATCTAGCGGCGAGGATATGAACTGTGCCGGCTGCCGAGGCCTGACGCACTCCTCTGGGGCAATGATTAAATGAATGACAGATGAAATGAAATGATAGTGGAGAGTGTTGCTGGAATGAAATTTTGACAGGGAAAACCGGAGTACCCGGAGAAAAACCTGTCTGCCTCCGTTTTGTCCAGCACAGATCTCACATGGAGTGACCGGGATTTGAACCACGGACCCAGCGGTGAGAGGCTGGCGTGCTGCCGCCTAAGCCACGGAGGCTTCCCTAACTTTATTATTAAATGATTTAATTGGTTCACGAGTTATGATGAGAATTTTGAGATATTTGGGAGTTATCTTAAGTTGACTTTGTCAGTAGTTTTCTATAACTCGGGGATACGCAGATTTTTCCAGGCACGGTAGTGAGTTGGTAGCTTGAAAAGAGAGATGGTAACAAACTGAACATTGTGGGAGCCCAAAATAATTAATAAGTAGCCATACTATAATAATGTAACCAAATCTAGATAGACTCATTTTTAGACTAAATGGTGTGTGTTTATTTGTTAACACGATGCATGCAAGATTCACCGAGCCATTTGGAGCTCGTTTGTAAGAAGTTAGGATTTGTGCTATATGGGAGTGAAACTCAGATGATGTTTTTGTCTGGTTCTTGGAGAACAATTAATTACATATTTGTGAATCAGTATTTTGGATTACTTGTTCGTTTTTGGAACAAGTGTGAAGTGTAATTTCAGTTGTTTTTGTGTTTATATTTTTGTAGCGCCAGATTTTTGAATAATTAAATGTTTTGATAGTAGGATTTTGATTTTGTTTATTTTTGCAAGTGTATCCTATGCTTAACCCTTAGCACTCCATTATTTGTGAACAGTATTTCCTCTTCAGCTCCATTTAAATATATGCTTGTGGCAGGTCATCAGACCACATGTATGTTTACGATGTGAATTTAATAGGTTAATGTAATATAATAAAATACAATTACTACAATGAACTATAACATAATACAACATATCAGGGACAATGTTCTGTATTTTACAGTCAGGATTTACCTGTAATTAGCTGTAATTAGTGATAATTGCATAACCTGAACCGGCGGCACTTCTGAAGTTCAGGTGTTACGGATATTTTTTCTCGAAATGTGATTTTTTACATCAATTATGGGTAAATCGAGGGTGCTGATCACGAATATACTATTAGTTTTGCTCCAACACCTAACGCCCTTGGGGGACGAGGGTTCGATTCCCCTCCCAGGTACTAAGTCATACATTCGAATTTGCTACGTACAACCCGGATCTGTACGGCACTGCGTCGATATAAATTGTATGAAAAAGTTTCTTACTTCGGATATGCGAAAAGTCATCCATAGCGCCCTTGAATATCGGAGTTCGGTTCCCCTCCCAAGTACTAGCATCGAATTTGAGATCTCTGGCCCGGATCGGAACGGTACTGTGTAGATAATATATGATTAGATAAATAATTACAATTTTTTTATGGCTCCGCCTAGGCAATATTAATCCGGGTCATTCATCTATCGCTAAAATCAACGTCACTTTTATCCAAATATCCCGCTATTATTGCTTCTCGCGATCTTCTAACTTCGCCATGTCGCTACGCAAAAGTTCATTTCAAACTTGCATGACCTTCATACCTCTCCATAAGGCTTGTTTCCAAGGAGAATATAGCGTAACGGTAGTGCATAGTATCGCCAGAAGATGGGAGAAGCGCAGTATTGCTGATATTTTGTTGGGTGTACCTCGACAGCGGAGTTATAGGCGGAACAAATCGATGTCGGGTGTGAACCGACAAAGGATCTATGCGAGATATTTTCGTTGTCGGGGCTTCCCCGCCGCGTGGGTGCTAAGGGTTAATCCAGAATGTGTAAGTCACATAGTGGGAGAACGTACCATGAACCCCGATACTCCCGATTGAGCATTGCTGGCTAACTGTGATTTGCATATTTCATTGTTGAAATGGGCACTATAAGTCATTTTTGCAAAATTATTTTTATTAACATCAAATTAAAGCCCACTTTTGTTACAGATCTGTTTTAACTATGTTTATAAGATTTTTCATAGAAACCCCAAGTGAAAAAATTAACAAAAAAGCTTTGCTCCTTTATACCGTAACAACACTGCTGAAGAAGGTCGAAACTACATTTATATTAATTTAATTACAATTGACTAAGGTGTAATAAATTTACTAAATACAGTGAAACCTCTCTTAATGGACACTCCTTTAAGGCGGACACCCCTTCATAACGGACGATTTTCTAGGTCCGTGACCAAACCCCTATTAAGTATATTAGTAATTACTCTCTCTCTTATGCGGACACTCGCTATTACGGATATGGACACCCTGGCTGCATTTTAAAAAATCAACCAACCTCTCTTAGCGGACACTTGTTTTAAGAAGAAATCTCATCTCTGCAGGTCGATTAGTCTTGTATCAACACTCTGTTGTGTTGATGTACTGTACTTACGACATCCTGTGCTTCCTGGGAGCCATTTAGCGCAGATCCTCCCATCCCCTATCTTCTGCACTGCCCCAAAAATGAACCTAGGCCTAACTGTATCGCTTTCATTGTTCTCTTGAACTTGAAATGGTCAGGATAAGGGAATTCATTCTTTCACTATCTGGTAGGTTTTACTGTGAAACTTCTTAAATCTATTGTAGGACCTGTGCGTTACAGTAGCTAGTGAGTGCAGTTGAAATGGCTCCTCGTAAAAGTTTAACTTTAAAAGAGAAAGTAGACATCGTAGATTATCACAAACGTGAGAAATGTGTTGTACGGAAACTATCTGAACTGCTGAAGATTGGAAAGACACAGGCAGCAGAAATTGTGAAAAAGAGAAGAAGAGATAATTAAGGTATGGTGTCTTAAAGGTAATGAGCTGAAAATTAGTCAGTTTCAAAGTGGTAATGGTGCTGTAATTGATGAGGCAGTGATATGGTGGTTCAGCAAAATAAGAAGTCAGAACGTCCCTGTATCCGGACCAATGATACAGGCCAAAGCATTGGATTTCACGGCAGAATTAGGTATCGGAGATTTCAAAGCCTCGAACGGCTGGCTCGAGAATTTCAGAAAATACCACGATATAAAATTTAGAGAAATTTGCAGAGAATCCTCCACTGTTGATATGGATAATGTTTCAAGCTGGGAAGAAAAATTGGTCTTCATCACAGATGGCTATTCGCCGGGAAACATTTTAAATGTGGTCGAAGCTGGACTGTTTTTACCGTGCATTACTCTACGTTTTCATCTAAGTACACATACTGCACAAGTACATGTGTCAAATTGCAATCATTTTCTCTAACCCTCTCTATAGTTATACCCCTCTTTAGCGGACAGTATTTACGGTCCCAAGGAGGTTTCACTGTACCAATTGATATTCATTTACAACAGGAATTGTATCATATATTGTGATATACTATGTAGAATTTCAAGGTGTTTAATATTATTTGACAAAGAATGAACCGAGTTAAGAAATGAAACATGCGAAGAATGCTCTCATAAGGACAGTGAATTATTTGATTACGCCAAAAGTTTAATGTCCATGTTCTGTTTGTTATCATTTTAATAAAGTGGTGGGAGTGTTTTGAAATCTGGTTGTTGGAATTGGTTTGTGTAACTACCTTCCAGATTGTATTCTGGGACCAGTTTTCTCGAACCAGATTCATCCCAAGATTATTTTTATGGATGCATCTTAGAATGAGGGGTGACTGGAATCGATCCATGGGAGTCCTGGGTTGGTGAACGGACACAGTATGTTAAAACTCACAACATAATACTGTTTGTTAGATACCACATAAAATTTGCATATCCACAAATGTGATTTTTGCATGTCCCTACCAAATAATAAAATGAAGCTTGCCATCTCCAGTACAGTACCTTTATTCTTGTCTCATAACGATTACTGTTTTCATGCAACTCTTAAACAACAGTACAGTGAAGTCCAAATACATTTGAGTTTTCAATTCATGATGTACAAGGTGCATTTAAAAAGTACAGTGAATGAACCAATACAGCAACAGCAATGTGTACTAACACTGCATGCACATGAGAATGAGAGACATCTCAAGAAGCACCACATAAAGCTGAGCAGGTTAGTCTGTGCGGCCAGTCGAATGTAAACCGTGTGAAGACACAAGTCATAATGAAATTGGTAAAAACGGCAATTAATTAATAATATCGTATGGCCTCGGGGGCCGGGTGCAAGCTTTGTAATTTGACACCCAGAGGGTAGCTTGCATGTTGAATTTCGTTGTTCCTTGAATCACTATGAAAGTCAAGGAGGTTAGATATCTAAGTTCCTTGAACACTATAGCGCTTTCTAGTAGAGAAATGAGGAACTTTGTGTTGGCGGAAACTCCCGAGATTAATTTTGCCATTAGGAACACGGCCTACTGAATTCAAATGGGTTCTTTGACATGCCAACATAATATGACATGCGAGTCGTATTTTTGCCGCCTTTCAAAAAAAAAAAAAATCACTTACCAAGGCCAGGAGCGAACCTGCAATCTTGGGGTTAGTAGACCGACACGCTATCCACTCAACCACCGTGGCAAGCTAAAACGGCAATGGAAACGCATGAGGTGTTCGTGCAAGTGTACGGAATAGAAGCGGTATGTAAAAAGTGATTTTACGACAGGTGCAAACGCTTCAGGATGGACAGGAACCTCTTCATAATGCACCACATCCGGGTCGACCGCCAACAAGCAGCACTGCGGAAAACATGGAGCAAGTGCGCCAGATGCTGGTACAAAATTGACGACTCTCTGAGAGGTACAGTATATCAGAGGAATTAGGGATTAGCAAGAACACTGTGAACACCAACATTCACAACAATATGGGTAGACATTCATTTACCAGCCAGCTGAGGTGCACAGACTTAAGTGTGAGACTATAAACCAACCATATCCTATTACCTTCTGTAGTAAAACACATGATCTATTGAAGTTAAAAGGGTTGATGATTCAGGCTAGAGACGAAGAGTAACATCATCGTTCACCAATTGGGATATTTCATTAACAGAGTGTTCTACAATGAAAGGATCATTGATGGTATTATAAGTAATCTCCTCTACAACTGAAAATGTATTCATCTTCTACACACTCCTTCCTTTAATTGTTGCAATATAATATTTTCTTCCATAATGCTCTGAATTTGAAAATAAGTTAACTTGGAAGCTTTCTCAACTCAGCAATCTCTAATTGGAGGGAGCTGAATAAAGTCTTAAAACTAAACTATTATCTTTGCTTTTCAGACAAATTATAATATCCACCCATTTTTACTGTATTTTGTAAGTCCAATTTCATGTGTCTTGCTGTTTTTATTTATTTTTGTAAGATAACTTTCTTTTTTTGTAGTTCATTCATTTAGGGACTTTGACATCATATTGGGTGTGTGTCAAATCTGTCGGATAACCTATGTCATTGTGATGGCTGAACCAGTGTGTATATTTGTAACTAGCACTAGGATTTGGGTAGGAGACAGCCATGGTAGGGACCTTCTTGGCAATCAGCTCGAGTAGAAGTGAAAAACCATGCAAAACTACTCCTACGAAGGCTGAGGTAGGAATCGAACCCACCTCTTCTCAGCTCTGCCTCATAAGGCAGAGTGAATCCTATTCCAACCCTCAGACCAGAATTACATTTCTTAGCAGAGCTGAGAATCGAACCCAGACTTCCGCAGTGACAGCCAAGAATGTTAGTCACTATAGCACAAGGCGAACAATGTAAGGTAACTGCACGATTCACTATACATTTCATATCTTAAAGTTTCCCATCTTGACAATAAAAATGTAATAATATTTCTATAGATTCTGAACATCAGAACTACGGTACCATATTTTGGGTGACGATGGTGGACGGGGGAGTTGTTGTTGCAAAAGAGAAGGTTTGCAAGATTCCCAGGCCACATGGAAAGAAAATCAGAGAGAAACTAACATGCAGGTTCTGTATAACCACCCTGGGTTTGGTAAACAGAAAATCTAAATATTCTTGAAGGGATGTGGTAGTTTAAATGATAAAGAACTGCTTCCTACTCAATCCTCTCATGTAGGGTCAAGGTTAAATAATTGAATGTTAACATTCATTGATTTTATTACAGTAAAATTTGCATCGCTTGCCTATTCCTAGTTTTAAGTCATATTTTTCCAGTTTGATGGCATATATGTAGGGATTTTGGTGGGGTTTGCTGCATGAATATCCTAGTCCACTTATGACACATAATTGTGCATGATTCAATAATGACATATCAGAGGGACACAATTTTTAAACATATTTTATTGAAGTATGCCAAGTTTCTTCTATTGACAAAACAGTTGGTAGCTCACTTCAAAAAGATAAATTTGAAAAGAGCAACTACTCTACTTGTTAAATAGGACAACCACTTCCCTCCACAGATGTACTTGTTTATTTTTAAACTCCATCTTTTGATTATTCTTATTGTATTATATGTAACTCAAGTCCAGGAAAGTGGACCTAGACCCTCTCACTTCCTCGTACTGAATAAGGGTTAACAAAGAAATAACATATATAATATTATTATAACAGGCAAATGCATTATATACATCAAGAGAAATTAAATACTATCACAAGGTAGGTAGTAATCAAAGCACCTGATGTTCATGAGATGGCCGAGGCATCACAAGAGCCTTGTAATCCACAGAGATACTATCTGGCACAGATCCTCTGGCAGCTACTGCAAATGAGGATATTTTTTTCTTTTTCTTAGTTTGTGGCTTGAGGGGAGCTACTACAGAAACTGGCCTCTTCGCTGCAGTGCTGGTGACAGGGCTTGCCACATCACTAAACTGGATCAGCTCCTGAATCTAAAAAAAAAAAACACAGCAATTGAAGCTTCAATAGGGCATGAACCAAAGACAAAAAGGCATATAAAAGAAAAAATATACAAGCAATTTAGAATACATTTAAAATTTCAATTTACAGTTTGGAATAGCAAACTCTGAATGAACTAGTCGGCTGTTATTGCATAGAAGGCACTGCAGCAATGTCACAGCACTTGCTAGCACAGCATAGGCAACATTACACGAAGTTGTCAAGTGAAATGTTTCAGCCACCCAGGTATATATTTTGTGGAATCTAGAGAGATCTGCAGTATTATCGGTTCAAGATAATGACTTTCACTGTAAAATTCCAAGAGTCTTTCAAAGCTGGAACAGTGCAAGCAACCCTACTACAAATATGTGAACTCAGCACTTCAAAATGGCTGTATCTCACTAAGCAGCTCGCCGATGCAGAACGAATGGGCAACTGGGAACTGCATTTATAAGGTGCGTTCAAAAAGTAACGAGCCGGAGGCTGTAATGCGCAAACCGGTTGCGACATCGGCTAATCGTGGCGTGTGTAACGAGGTGTGGTTCCGACCAGAGCGTGGAAGGTCATAGCCCGTCGCTAGAGGGCACGCGTGCACTTCACGTGACAATACAAAGAGAGCAGCAGCATGCATCAATCGTCCAACCAAGACCAAGACAGTAGGCCATTCGACATGCTTCTTGGTATGGTTGAACACTGTGGGGCACCCATTGGGCACACACTTTCCGCAAGTGCAGTCGTTCCTTCATGATGGTGTACACACTTCCGACGCTCAATCTGACCAGGGCGGCTATGGTGTTCACTGTCACTCTGCGGTCCTGGGTAATGAGTGCATCAACCAGCTGGACGTTGTCATCAGTAATGCAGGGGGGTGCCCCAGACCGGGCATCATCGGCTAACGACACCCGTCCTTTCCTGAAGCGCTTGTGCCACGCCTTGACCCTTGCAGGGTACATGCAGTGTTCGCCGTACACTTGTGACATTCGGCGATGAACGTCCATTCCCCTGCTCCTTTCGCTGTCAGAAACCGAAAAACACCTCTTTGCTCTTCGTTTGACGCCTCCATGTCACTGTGTGCAATGCGACTGGCAGCGTTGGACAATTGATGCATGCTGCTGCTCGCTTTGTATCGTCACGTGCACGCATGCCCTCTAGCGACGGGCTGTGACCTTCCACGCTCTGGTCGGAACCACACCTTGTTACACACGCCACAATTAGCCGATGTCACCGGTTTGCGCATTACAGCCTCCGGCTCGTTACTTTTTGAACGCACCTTATACATCATTATCTTTTACAGATTCCAGCCCCTGGCTGGGTCTGCTTGGAACATAAGCCTTTCCATCGTTTTCACTCCTCACTCTGTCCCACTCCTCCCCTCTTTTCTGCACTCCTTCCTTCACACCCACAATCCACCTATCTCGTGGCCTTCCTCTTGGTCTCTCGCCCTCCATTTCCATCTCATGCATCCTCCTTGGTATCCTGCCCTCCTGCATTCTCCTAACATGTCCGTACCAACTCATTCTTGACTTCTCCATGATCTCTTGTAAGGGATTCTCTTCCATAATCACTCTCTCATTTCTGCATTTCAATGATGATAATGACAGAAAATGTTGCTGGGTTTTCTTTGCAAGGACTCTTAAATCACATATTTGCTGCAAATATAATGGGGATATCTTTGCAGGCAAAAATGTTCAGTAATGTGTCTTCAGTGTATAACACATGTGAAATATTTCTGATGAGGTCACATATTAATCTACCATCAGTCTACACCCCACCACTTGCCTTTGTCTATGACATCTATCCCTACCTGGGCCGCGCCGTGTCTTGGCATGTCTGAGGCTGTATCACCTAGGGAATTCATCTTGATATCTTATTAGAAATGCCTGCGGGCTTTTATTCCCTATTCTGATCTTGCGACATTTTGTAATGTATCACCCTGTACCAGTATCCTCCCGGGAACCGAAACTCCTTATTTTGATCTATTTTGGTCATCCTGCGAGAATACTATGCCTGTATACTACGAGTCGCAAGTTCAGGATTTTCCATATATAAATCTTAACTCATGGTCTAATTGTTTGTGCCGTTTCTTCATTCCCTCTGTGTCATTGTACATCCTGTTGGTCATTGTACTGACTGAGCTACAGTCCTACCAACCTTACCCTAGCGCTATGCCTTGTGTGTGACGACAAGAAGGTGGAGGGTGATGTTGGTGGTCTCCACGCAACTCTTGGCTCTAGCAGTTTGAAATGAAGTGGACTGGGACTTGCTAATGAGTGACCAGGAAGAACAGACAGCATACTGGTGTCGCCCCAGGTTCGGATCTTCTAGCTGCCGCCTACGACGCCGGAGACAAATGAACAGAAAGTATGAGGGTTTGGAATGATACGCGAGTTTCTGACCCAATATTATATACATTTTAGGGGTGCAGTGACCAGCATACGCAAAGTTGTCGGAAGACTGAATCAACGTGTGTGAAGATTATAACTAGGCCCCGATTTTGATGGAAAGTCATCTTTCTTCAGAGTACACGGAGACGATGCTTAGTGGTAATTAAGTGTATTCTACTATAAATATGTTAGATATATGGGGTTTTTCGAAGTCATCAAAAAGCATTTTTCCTACATTTTCCGGAATAGGCATTTTCTAACATTTAGGTGCATTTTAGGTCATTTTTCAAGTGTTATACATTTAAAGGTCATTTTTTAAATTGAATATGGATAAATGCTCATTTTAAAGTTATGTTTTTAGTATCCATATTTCTAAACATGTCAGCGTTAACATTCTTGGACTAACCCATATACAGTACTGTAGTTCTGCAGTGCTCATCTGTTTTCATTACCCGTTTCTTATCTACGCAGCTAATTTAATTTTTCTTGACGATGCATTTGTGTGTACAGTTTTTCGTCACCGATGATTTCTTCACATGCACGTGAGTATTGCGTCAATCTGAGAAAAGAAACGGGGTAATCCCCTCAGCGCCATGAGGTTAGTGTCGAGTTTATCTTTATTAGAAATGTTGACAGCTCTAACGCTGCTCTGGCCGGCTCCGGCCTATGATCGTTCACTCAGTTACCCGGCAACTATAGGACTGTGTTTGTGTTGTAGGTGTGTGACGTTTTGTTGTGCAGTGCAATTGAAATGCCAAAACAAAATCAGTCAACTGCAAGCCGTTTAAAACGGTATGTGTCAGATTTTGGTGAAAACATATTCTCAACTGATGGAACTATTTTGTTCTGTCAAGTGTGCGAAATCAAAGTTGCTGCAGATAAACGGTTCACCGTACAACAACACGTCGAGCGCGATAAACATTTGCGAGGTCTTGAAAATGTGGAAAAAAGGAAAGTGTCTCAATTACTGTTAAAAGAAACTGCTTCGACATCAAATAACAAGTCCTCTTCCTTTTATAAAGAATTATGTGAAGTGTTTGTTAGTGCTAATATTCCACTAGGAAAACTAAGCAATCCTAAATTAAGTGATTTTCTCGAACGCCCCACTGGTCATACTATTCCAGACGAATCAACAATGCGTAAAAACTAGCTAACAAAATGTTACGAAGACACGTTAAACCGAATACGTGAATGTGTGAATGGGAGAAAAATGTACGTATCAATTGACGAGACTACAGATTCAGAGGGACGTTATGTAGGAAATATAGTGATAGGGACCCTAGAAACAAGCAGTCCCGGGCAAACTTTTCTGCTGACCTCAGAGGTTTTGGAAGAGGTTAACCACACTCAGATATGCAAACTGTTCGATAAATCCATGTGTTTAATATGGCCTAGGGGAATACAACGTGAGAATGTGCTCCTAACATGGTAAAGGCAGCAAAATCTATCAAAGCATTTTACAATAAGATGGTTATTATTTATTTTCGTGTGGTACAAATGATCTACATATATATACAAATATGTACATAACAATCAATAATGAACATCAAGGCTCTTCAACCAGGAAAGCGCTGGAGCTGATGCTTTCATGAAATCTTCCCATTCGCCTGCAAAGCTATGCTGTGGGCACTCGCGAATGATGTGGTTCATCGTCTTTTCTTAAGCTCCACAGTCACAAGCTGGTGATTCCAGCCAACCCCATTTGTGTAGCATTGCCTTGCACCTTCCATGACCAGTTCGAGCACGATTTAGTTGGCATCACGTAGCTCTTGGTAGATCAATTCCTGGGATAAGCTGGGAAGGATCATCTAAGTGGATTCGGTGAGGTGAAGAAAAATCTCTCCACCTTTCCTTCCAGATTTTGTTGATGTTGTAAGGCCCTGGCTGCTTAATAATGTCATCACCCCAAATAGGATTCCTGGATTTCAGGCGCATGGGTGGAGGATTACTCAGTACTGAGTGAACCGGAAGGTGCTTGAAGTCAGAACAGATGTATATTTTCCAAGCGTGGGCAGCTGCTTGTTGCCGTCTCAGTTGTGGAGGAGGAATGCCAGCCAGGACGTGCAACCATGGCACAGGGGTTGATCTTAATGTGTCCAATATAATTCTTAAGGACTCATTGAGCTGAGTATCCACTCTGTGTACATGAGCACTTCTATACCATACCGGTGCACAATATTCGGCAACAGAGTAGACTAGCGCAAGGCTTGCCATACGATGAGGACTTGCATGGGCACCCCATGTTGTGCCAGCCAGTTTGCGGATGATATTGTTCCTGGTCTTAAGTTTTCCTGCAGTATTCTCAAGGTGTTTACTTAAGGTCAGAGAACAGTCCAGAGTTACTCCTAGGTATTTGGGGTTGGGATTGTTTTTCAGCCTCCTTCCGCAGAATGTAATGTTCAACTCTTGTTTGGAGATTCTACTATCAAGGTGAAAAGCTATGACCTCAGTTTTTGATGGGTTTGGGCAAAGCCTCAACTGTTTGAAATAGTTTTCTAGTTTTTGCAGGTCCTGTGTCAGGATTTTTTCCCCGTCGTCCAGATATTTGGTTTGGATTGCTATTGCAGAGTCATCAGCATAGCAGAACTTATGGGACACTGTTTCTGGTACATCGCTTGTATATAGATTGAACAATAATGGGGCTAAGACAGTTCCATGAGGGAGGCCATTCTTGATGGTGTACGACTTACTCATCTTGTCGCCTGAACACACTCTGAAATAACGATTCCTTAACATGGTGGATAACAGGGCAGTGAGTCTTCTGCACGGTAGTGCTTGTTTTAACTTCAGCATTAATCCATCAATTCACACTGTATCATAGGCAGCAGTTAAGTCGAGGAAAGCCACAGATGTTTTCAGTCCTCTTTGGAATCCTGCTTCTATAAAGGATGTTAGAGCTAAGACTTGCTCACAACAGCTTCGTTTTTCCCTGAATCCAGCCTGTTCTGGTGGTATTCTGCTGTCTAATGTGCAGTAAATTCTATTGTAAATTAGGCGTTCCAGAAGTTTATAGCAAACACCGAGGAGTGAAATCGGACGATAACTCGCTAGGTCATTTGCTGGTTTCCCAGGCTTAAGGATTGCGATGATTTTTGCTATTTTGAATACTGGTGGTATTTGTCCTTTGGCTAGGATATCTGAGAAAAGATTCCTGAGCCACTTCCTGCCATTTCTTCCTAGGTGAGTTATAAATTCCGGAAATATACCATCCTGACCAGCTGCTTTTCCAGTTTTCAGAGTTCTAATTGCTTGATTAAGTTCAACACTCGTAAAAGGGGAGGAATAGAACGGGTTATCATCCAACTGATTGCTGATTGCTTTTAAGACGTTCTTGCACATTTTTGTTTTGGCAGGCATCTATTGGAACATCTTCTGACCTCTTTTTAATGTGTTGTGCGATAGAAGATGGATTAAGTTCAGGTCCGGTATTCGGCAGTGTTGTTGCTGCTCCAAGCTTTCTGAGAAGTGACCAACCTTTGCGACTGGAGTGAGTAAAATCAAGGCCGTTAGTTGTGCTATGCCAGTGTTCCCTTCTTTGAGTGTTCAAGGATTGAAGAATCTGACTGCCCAAGGCAGGATCTCCAGGGTTCGTCTTGGTAGCCTTACTTCATTCATCCGTTTGACATGTCCAAACCATCTCAATCTGTTTTGCTCCAGTTGATCATTTAGTTTCTGTACTCCCAGTTCTTTCCGTATATCTTCATTTCTCACTCTGTCCCTCCTCGTTTTCTGGACCATACTTCTCAGGAATCTCAACTCAGCTGCTTGTACTCTGCTCTCATCCCTCATAGTCATTGTCCAAGTTTCCGCTGCATATGTCATTATAGGAACATAATATGCTTTGTACATAACTTCTTTAGCCTTAATTGGTATATCCTTGTTCCATACTAGTCCCCGTACCTGTTGGTAGAAAGCACTCCCGAGTTGTATTCTTCTGCTAATTTCCAAATCTAGTCTTCCATCTTCAGTCAGTTCATTTCCCAAGTATTTGAAGAGTTTCACTACCTCCAATTCCTTATCTCCTACTTTGATTACTCCTTTTCCTTCTTTCTTATCTCTACTCATCACCACTGTTTTACTCTTCTCCACATTTATATTCAATCCCCATTGTTCAATCTTTTCATTTATTACGTCTAACTGTTCTTGTACCTCCATCTCATCCTCGCCCCAGATCACAACGTCGTCTGCAAACAACATTACCTTCATCTTTGCCCTACTATATTCTTTCATTGCTGCCTTCATGATGTCATCCATCACCATTACGAACAATAATGGTGACAACACACTTCCTTGCTTTAGTCCAGTGTCAATTTTAAACCATTCCGATGTCCCGACTCTAGTCTTCGCACTTCTGTAGCAATCCATGCACGTTCCTTTTATCATGTCTCTCAGTTCCTTGCCTATCCCCCTATTTGTTAAGCTTTCCCAAACTTTTGTTCTAGGGATGCTATCATAGGCCATTTCCAGATCAATAAAAGTCATTACCATATCCTTCCCATATTCCCAACTCTTTTCAATGTTCTGTCTCAGAATGAAAATGGGTTCCACTGTTGACCTGCCCCTTCTAAATTCAAACTGCTCCTCCTCTATGTGGCTTTCTACCATTACTCTAATTCTTTTTTCTAGGATTCTTTCCATTACTTTGGCAACATACTGTAACGTGTTTTTCGAGGGGTTTTTATGCCACTGGCATAAGTCAGTAGGAAGCCATTCTATATTTATTTACGCGGCAAATTGTTCAGCCAAGATAATTTTTCATGTTAATTTATTATTATTATTAATTTATTATAATTATTATTAAGATATTTTCGGAGCATTTTATAAAAATTATAAGCATACAGATAGGTTTTCTATGTCTTAGAAAACGCTATCAAGCAAATTATTACGAACGACAATATCATAGAAAATTATGTGATTACGGAATTTTACGGAGTTTCGTCAGTTAGGATATTATAAGAGACATGACTCACTGGAAATTCAGATACAGGATGATTCTTGTAACGTAGTATTACGCAAGCTTGGGTTGCAGCGTCAAGAAAAGGCGGATGGTTGGAACGGAAATCGTCTTCATCATTCGCGCGCCGTGTGTAATGAGCCTGAGAAGGGGAAGTAGTGGGGAGCAGCCAATCAGTGGAGACCACGTAAGCTAGAAGTCGGCTGAAGAGTGGGGGAGCCGACAGGTGCATATATCGTTCGACGCGCCGTGGAACGAGGACAATCTGTGTAGAACTTGCCGAGTATGTTTGCACGCGGGAGTCGCTCCGATGTTCCGTGGAGTGGGGGACAATCTGTGAAAGACTTGACTAGTTCGGTTGCAAGTGTGTGTTGCTCCGATGTTCCGTGGAGTGGAGAACTATCTGTTTAAAACTTAACCAGTGTGGTTGTACGAGGGTATGGCTCCGTTGTTAGGACCATAAAGTAACAAAATCTACAAGTATATTATCAAATATCGACGGAGATGACGACATCCAGGAGGCTATGGGAAGCTCACTTCAACATCCAGTACGAGGGAAATGTTTCGGCAATTTCCAGTGGTAAGCGCGAATGACGCAGAAATACGCAATCTCTCATTTCTCTTTGTTTTATATTTCATATTTCAGTAACTTCAGAGCTTGGGAATAAGAGTAAAATCAATAATTTATCAGACTCCGTTTTCACGTAATTTTCTATCGGTAATATTAAAATCGCAACGCTCCAATTTAAATTTTAAACTTATTATTATTATTAATTTTGCTATTCTTGTTTTATATAATAAATTCATTTCTTTTACAATGCAATCTTTGCTTTCAGTAGGTAGCATTAGATATAGACCAATTCCTTCTCCTGATACAATTGTTTGTTGGGTTAATGATCAAATCATACCACGATCTGAGTGAATAGTGTCTTGAAGGTGTTCTGCCAGAGCTAGACGTTGTTAAATACAAATTTAGATTTCAACATTGCGTTGAGGTCTTGGCACCCATTAAAACAACATAGCTTAGGCAAAGGTAAACAGTTACATTTATCTCCCAACAGGTAGGGGCAGTAAAACCGTTACAATTGTCGCTACCAACATGGGGCATTAATAACCGCTACACTTGTCGCTCAACGTGTGGGCTAGGAAACCTGCTACAATACGAGATGATGGTGATTCCTCGGTAGTTACCACACACCTTCCTGTCTCCTTTTTTGAATATTGGAAATATTATTCCCTTTTTCCAGGCTTCAGGTACTTTCTTCTCTCTCCACACACTCCTGAGAAGTCTGTATGTCCACTGCAGTCCCACTGGTCCTGCCGCCTTTATCATTTCTATTGCCACTTTGTCGATTCCCACAGCTTTCCCCATCTTCATCTTCCTAACTGCCCATTCCACTTCTGCCATAGTAATGTCTGGTTCTTCTTCTATTTCTTCCTCCACCGTTTTGGCTGTTTGCGTAACTTCTCCGCATGCCTGGCATCTCACCTTCAACAGCTCGCTGAAATATTCTTTCCATCTGTCAGTTATCTCTTCTGGTTTTGTCAATATTTCACCTTCTTTGTTTTCCACGAACCCAGTGTTCACCTTTTCATTCCTTCTGCTTTTTATAATTCCAAAACAGCAATTTCTTTCCACAATGTAAATCCTCCCTTATTTCCTGAGTGAATTCTTCCCAGCTTTTCTTCTTTTCCTCTGCAATTACTTTCTTGCAATCTCTGTTTGCTTCTATATATTTTACTCTACTTTTTTCAGTCCTTTTTGTTTTCCATTCCTTCCAAGCTTTCTTCTTCTCTCTTACCTTTTCTTTCACTCTATCATTCCACCATTTTGCCGCCTTTTCCCGTACCTTTCCTGATGTTCTACCACATGTTTTCTCTGCACTGTTCACAAATGCACAACTTTTCCCATTCTTGTTCCACATGGGTAATATCCGTCCTTGGTATCTGTTCTTGAAATTCTCTCTTCAACTCTTCTGCAACCTCCTTTTCCTTTAGTCTCCAGACCTTAATCTTTCTTTCACTTTTTTCTGATAATCTCATGACCTTTCCTACTTTTAATTTTGCTACCACTGCCCTATGGTCTCCTCCAAAGGCTTCCTCTGGCATGGCTGTGACATCCATTAGCTCTTTCCGAAGTCCTTTTTCGACTAATACATAGTCTATCAGAGTTTTCGTTCTTCTATCTCCCCATCCATACCTCGTTATCTTCTGACTATTTTTCTTTCTGAAAATACTTGCAAAATGTAATTTAGATTCAAAATACCCACAAAAATGCAATTGAGAATTAACTACAGTACTTGCAAAAAAGCGGTTTAGGTTGAAAATACAAAATGCAATTGAAATTCAAAATATTCACAAAAGGTCCGCCCCCTATATTGAAAGACTTACTAAAAAAGCAATTTAGATTGTCAATCCTTACAAAATGCAATCGAGGTTGAAAAACACTCACAAAATGCAACGTAGATCGAAAAGACTTACAAAATGCAACGGAGATTGAAAACACCCACAAAATGGAGTGGAGATGCAAAAATAACAGTGCGGGAATCTGAAAGGGAAAACGAAATATAATGAAAAGAAAAACAACAGGAAAGTGAAAGAGGAGAGGGTCCGTCCCACAGGCAAGGGACAAAAGGGGGAAACCAGACCCAGCTCAGGAATCCCTCGGGGTCACCAACTCCCGAACTCACCAGCCGTGAGCCCCTGAGGGTGTAGCACTTTCTAGGGTGCACCAGAAGTGGTGGGGCTACATACAACCTACCTCCTTGAGGGCCTTGTGCAGAAGGCAGGAGATAACAGGAAAAGAAAAAGACGGCTGACCCCTCCCAGAAGGAGGGGATCAGGAAAGACGAGACAAGGGCCAATTAAGGCGAGAGAGGAAGAGACTCCCTAGGCCTCGGATACCCTAATACTGTCGGAGTCGGAAAAGAACAAGAGTTGACCAAGGGAGGTCGACAGGAAAGAAGACAGAGAGGGGCCCGGCACAAGTAAGTGGAAGCAATGCCGGACTCAGCTGGGGTCCCGTGGTCGCCAACCCGCGTCCCACTAGATGTGAGCACCTGGGGGGAATAGATTATTAACTGGGAATTCAATGAGAGAAAAAGAGTCTACATTTGCCTCGGGATTCAAGAAAGCCTCAGGGCTTTCTTTCCCAGAAGAGGAAACACACAGAAAAAATAATTGGATTTTTACAGCCTCATGGGGGATAGTAATGATCAAGAGATCATTTATGTTGAAATGATAATTATTTTGAAACATTCAATTTATAAATGGCTGACCTTTGTGAAATGAGTAGTATGTCCAGGGAAAGTGAGTATTATCATGTTGGAAGACAATTTCAGTGTTGCATTACTCAATGTAAAGCATAGATTTCGGTTGTTGAAGTGAACTTGATTGGTTATGGAATAACCTGAAGGACGCGAGTATTAAATTTGATTCATCTTACTGTATGTTTTTGTTGTATTTTCTTAATGTTGATTACTTTTGCTATTCTGCTAAAGTGAGTTCTCTTCAAGTATTTTCATGATGAATAGCCTACGTATTAGGTAAATGGTTTTATGAAAAGTTTGTGTGAAGTATTTGAGAGATTAGAGACTACATCTTTCAGGTTATATCAGAATGATCCAGTGAATTCAGTAAGTACTGTATTATGATGTAAGTGTTTTGGGGTCCTAATTAATTTAAATTAGGGGCAGATGACCTCGTAGTTCCATCCCTTAAAACAACAATAACTAATTTAAATTGTCAATTCAAGCATGCAGATTTGATATCCAACCTTCAACTTGTATTCAGTCAGAGTTTTTTTTATAAAGAACATTAATTTTTCACTTAAATAACTATCCACTTTTAACTCTTATTCATGTAGTATTTTTCCATATTTATGTATTTATTTGTCAAGAAAACGATTCCCAAGAGCAGAGCTCTGTCGTGGGGAACAGTACATAGTTCATTACACAGATGACAGACTAACTATACATAGTCTAAATTATAATACATTTAGAGTACAGTATACAAATATGCAATTGAAGAGTATTCCAAGCGATGCTTTTGACACATTATAGTTTCACAATGCCTGAATAAGGAAAAATGTTACAGTTACAGAAAATAAGAGTATAAGCAAACAAGCATTCTGATACTTTGAAGATATAATCCAAATAGTACTGATAAACGTAAAAAATATTTGGATGAATGTGGTATCACAAGAGTAAATTATTATACATTCAGAGTCAGCAAATAATACCTTTCCAACTTTTCATGAAATTGTCCAATTTTAGAGATTCTTGCTAGATCAAGTGGTACATGGTTGTATACAGAGATGAGCGAGTACTGCAGTGCATTGACTCCAAATTTAGTCGATCTATTGCTGACTACATGTAATTTATTTTTTGTCTTGTGCAGTGCATGTGAATCTCATTAACGAAAGAGAATGTAATGTTAGTGATCATGATACTATGCAATATTTTATAAATAATTAAGTTGAATTGAAAGATACAAGCAGTTTCAAGTGCAATATATTAGTTTCAGTGTACATTCTACAGCGAGGGTATAAACTATGAAATCCATACAATGAACTTAGAGCCCTGTTTTGTCGACTCTCAAGATTATTCAAATTAGTTTGTGAAGCCCTTCCCCAGATGGAACATAGGTATGAGGGCAGAGACTAAATCATTGCGAAATATATTACATGAAGTGTCTGTGTTGTTACATAACACTTGATTTTAGCAAGGATTCCAACTGAAGCTGAGATTTTATTTTTTATATTCATTGTATGTGGGAGAGTACGGATGGAAGTTCAACATCAGTAAATGTGAGATCCTGTTAACGACCAGGAAAAAGGACAGACCAATGAGTGGGATAACACTTGGAGGTGGACAGCTGAAGAAGGTGGAAAATCTCAAGTACTTGGGAAGTATAGTGGAGGAAAATGGGAGAAATGACAAAGAGATTACGGAACGTGGCAGACAGGCAGAAGCATTTCTGAGAAGCATTAGGAGCTTAGTGTGGAATAAAGATGTCCCACAAAAAAGCAAGGAAGTGTTATACAGAAGCTACTATATCCCGATACTGACCTATGCTTCAGAAACGTGGACAATGAAGAAAAGAGACATAAGCAGAATACAGGCAGGTGAAATGAAGTTCCTGCGAAGTAGGATCGGAGTAACAAGAAGAGACAGGGTGAGGAATGAAAAGGTCAGGGAAATGGTGAAAGAGGAGCCCTTGCAAGGTAGGATTGAGACATCAAGACTGAGGTGGTATGGACACTTAAAGAGAATGGATGAGAAGAAGATTCCCAAGAGGATACATGAGATGCAGATGCAGAAGAAACGACCAAGGGGAAGACCAAGAGATAGATGGCTGAAAGGAGTGGAGGAATGTGTCAAGAAGAGAGGCGAGGACTGGACCAGAGTGACAGCGGAGAGGTGGTGGGAAGAAAGAACTAAGTGGCGAGGCTTATGTTCCAAACAGACCCAGCCTGGGGTTGGAAACTGTACAAGATGATGATGTATGTGATGCCCAAGAAAGAGTATTGTGTATTATCAAGCCAAGGTATTTAACCTCCTTCATCCACTTAAGTCTGGGCATGCCAAATTATATATTTGTTGTTACATTTAAATCATATTCACATTTTTAGAACATCATGCAGACAGTTTTTGAGTAATTAGGTGTTAACAGATTCATCCTTAACCATTCATCCAAGATAACAGTCATGCTGGATATCAGATATAATCTCCCTATCAGATTTAGCAAAGTAGAACAACGAAGTATCGTCAGCTAAGAGAGATAATCTACCCTTAAAAGAGGATAAGGTAATGTCATTTACCGTATATAGCCGAATGTAAGACGACCCCGAATATAAGATGAGGCCTAGTTATCAACTGCCTCTTACAGATTTTTTCAAAAAAAAAAAAACTCGCTAACTTATAACTTGCACAATATATGCCTTCAAGGTCGTGCTTTCATTTTTATAATGTCTCGTGTTATCGGAAACCCCTCTGCCCGCTTTTCCAAGACATCCTCTATAATTTCTTTGTTCAAGAATGGGAGACATTAGTATTAAATTAAGATACGTTGATCACTCAATTACTGCCCGTAAAACTGACTGGCTGTTCTTGTAAAGATTGTTTTAAAACATATTTCCGTATGCTTTCGAACATATAATTTATCCGCTTGTGTATGCGTAAATCCTAACCTCAAAATGTATGCTATTCGTATATGCATGGTAATTAAACATAACAAATCATATTTTAATCTTCATTAACGCATTGATTTGTTGCGAGTTACAATATGCCAACACCACATACTACTTTGCAAAAATATATTTTTTTTAATACCCTGAATATAAGACCACCCCAAATTTTTATAACACAAAAAGTGGGAAAAAAACTCATCTTACATTCGGGTATATACGGTATATATACGAGGAAGAGAATCTCGGCCCTAGAATAGAACCCTGGGGAACATCGTACAACACCTTTTGTAAATTAATTCTATTAAAACTCAGCAATTTTTCTAGGTTTGTGTCTTGTGTGGAGTTTCACCTAGGACAACAAGATGGCTCATCAGCGGGCTCATGGTGTCCCCGCCCGGATCCCCACAGGAGTAGCGAAATGCCCACTACCTCCCTTTTTATGAAGCACACCTGCGCCTCTTGACTGCGAGAACTAAAAGCTCAAGCTTCCTAAAAGAAGGTATATTGGCTTTCACGGCCAGTGAATTAAAACTCAGCAATTCTTCTATGTTTGTGCCGTGTCTTGTGTGGGGTTTCGCCTAGGACACCAAGCTGGCTCATCAGCGGGCCCCTACAGGAGTAGCAAACTGTGCGCTACCTCCCTTTTTATGAAACGCTCCTACGCCTCTTTACTGCGAGAACTAAAAGCTCAAGCAGCCATAACCTCCCTATGAAGGCTTCCAAAACTATGGCATATTGGCTTTCACGGCCAGTGAATTAAAACTCAGCAATTTGTCTATGTTTGTGCTGCGTCTTGAGTGGGGTTTTGCCTAGGACACCAAGCTGGCTCATCAGCGGGCTCTTTGTGTCCCCGCCCGGACCACCACAGGAGTCGCGAATTGCGCGCTACCTTCCTTTTTATGAAGGGCACCTGCAACTCTTTACTCATCATCATCATCTTCATCATTTCCCAGCTCCTGTTTCCCAGGTGTCATATACAAGCGCTTGCCATTTCTTTCGGTCGGAGTTGAGTTGCTGTTCCTCTACATCTTCCCATTCCACATTCCGATTGTTGACCCCAGACTTCACTGTGTCTATCCATCGATTTCTTGTGCCTCATTACTGAGAGAACTAAATGCTCAAGTAGCCATAACCTCCCCATGAAGGCTTCCAAAAACATGGTATATTGGTGGTCATCATGGCTATTCTAGTCTTCGAGTCTGCCACACGGAAAAGGGTCGTTGTGCTCATCTCATACCAGTCCCTGAGGCTCTTCAGCCATGAGATTCTCCTTCAGCCGGGTCTCTGCTGTCCTTATATCTTCCCCTGAATCACTAACAGTAGGATCCTGTATTTTTCATTATGCATATATTCGAGTTTCCACTTCTTGATGGAAAGGAGCACTTCTGTCTTCTTGTGTAATCTTCCCATCACCTCAGTATTCCTCATTCTTTTGGTCCAAGAGTTACACAACATCCGCCAATACATCCAAATTTCGAGGTTCTTGCACAAGGCCTGGGTTAGAGTCCACCCTTCCATTCCATATAATAGTATGGAAAATACACATCCCCTGACCATTCACAGCATAAGAGCTAGACTGCGGCTCCTAAGAACAATAGAACCAATTGAAGTAATAGAAGCTATTTTTCAGTATTGCTTAGTTTTATTATGTCATTTGTAACTCTTCAGGCGGTCAATACGAATTAGCCCAATGTCTTGGCAGGGAACAATGTATATAATAATCAAATATGCGCTCCGCTGTCGTTATACAAAAATGGTATCACGAAAGCATCCGTAATTCGGTTAGCGGGCTACCGCTGCTAGGGTAGTGGTCTGTCCCTCTGCGAACTATAGTACCACTTAACTAGTCAACCAAAACTTCAGTCACATGTCAACGTAGTTATAGGGTGTGGAAAGATTATGTAAATAACACTCCTGGAAAAAATTACATGTATTAGTTATGATCACTATTCTAGTGGAGCAATTTTAGTATTATGCATTTCGACCTTCAAGTGGTCATCATCAAATCCTGATCACTGTGTTGAGTTTAAAATTTATACTCATATACATATGTATACAGGGTGATTCTTGATGTAGTTTACAACTTCAATAATGTGTGATTATTTATTGGAACCACTTACAGACTTGGTTTGTATGTCATTATATTGCAAAACACTTCAAGTTTTGACTCACGTAGTTTGTAGTTGCACAGTTGTGCGTCACGCGCGCCGCCTGTCACTTGTTGAAAATGACGTATTTCACTGGAGCGGAAAGAGCGAAGTGAGTGTTCTGGTTTGAAGAAACCAAGTCACCAACGAGTGTACAGCGTAGGTTTCACACAGAATTTGGCAAAGACCCACCCAGCAGACCAACAGTGTACAAATGGTACCAGACATTTATCGAAACAGGTTGTTCTGTGAAGACTCAAGGCCGCACACCTGTGGCTGGCGATGTGGTGGAAACAGTTAGGGAGAGGGTTCGTCCGCAGTCCGGAAAAATCAACACGGTGTCTGTCGCTCGAAACTGGCATCCCTCAGAACGTTTTTTGCTCTGTTTTGAGAGAAAAAGTGTACGGAACTTTCTTCTTTGCTGATAGAACCATCACCGGCATCATTTATCTGCATATGCTACAGACCTTCCTTATTCCATAGTTGGATGAAGATGACAATGATGGGCGCATGTGTTGGCAACAAGATGGCACCCTGCCGCACGACCTGTCAGACGTCAGGGAATTCTTTGATCAACGTTTCCCAGTTAAGTGATAGGTCGTAGTGGACCAATTACCTAGCCGCCACGGTCTCCAGATTGCACACCACTGGACTTATTTCTGTGGGGCTTTTTGAAAGATACGGTGGACATCCCTCCACTACCCGCAAATCTTGATGAACTGAGACATTGCAACACAACAGCCATCACTTCTGTTACCCCAGAAATGCTGGTTCATACGAGGCGGGAAATCAACTTCCGTTGGGATGTGTCCAGGATGACAAAAGGTGCACACGTTGAGCCGTAATGGATTTGTCAAAAAAAATTGAAGTGTTTTGCTATGTAATGACATATAAACTAAGTCTGTAAGTGGTTCCAATAAATAATTACACATTTTTGAAGTTGTAAACTACATCAAGAATCACCCTGTATTATCTAACTAGAAAAGATTGTAGTGCATTTAATTGTTCATAATACGATTCACAATTTGAATCACATTATAACGTTAGTTTGTTTTGTTGCAAGGGTTTGTGAATTACATATGAGTACCGGCATTATGCACTTATACACAATTTAAAACCATACATTATCTATACTAATATATAAAAATGAGATGGTGTGTGTCTGTGTATTACTCAATCACGCAAGAACCACTGGTCCGATTTAAAAGAAATTTTGCATGGATGAAGCTGATTTACCTGGTTAACATATAGGCTACTTTTGATTTCGATATTTTGCACTATTTAAAGATGGCGACCATTTTAGTGATGTCACTACACCCTTTGGTTTCAAAATTTCATATTTGCACTTCAAATAAAGAGAACACTAAGAAATAGCAAACTTTTGATGGAATATACCAGGTTTAAAATTTAATTTTCTATCCGAAAGGTCCTTTTCACTTTTCGTGTATCTCCAACGGTTAGCGAGTAAAACCTAAATTTGTGCTATAAAACACGGTCAACACCGAGCGATGTTAGTCAATCTATATAAAGCTCAATGTTTGTCTGTCTCTCCGTTATTTATACAAATCTACACCGTTTCACTGATCTGAACCAAAATGTGTATACTTACTCATTGGAACCCTGCGGGTATCACTGTCCACTTTAAATTTCGGACCACTCCATTCCCTGTATTTAGGCCATATGGCACAAATCTACACCGTTTCACCCATCTGAACCAAATTTTACATACTTACCCTTTGGAACCCTGCGGGTAAGAGTGTCCACTTTAAATTTAGGACAGACCACTCCATTCCCTGCATTTAGGCTCTTTAGCACAATTCTACACCGTTTCACCTAATTGCACCAAATTTTACATACTTAGCCTTTGAAACCTTGCTGTCCACTGTAAATTTCGGACAGAACACTCTATTCCCTGCATTTAGGCCCTTTAGCACAAATCTACACCGTTTCACATAAGTGCAACGAATTTTATATACTTAGCCTTTGAAACTCTGCTGGTAACACTGTCCATTTTAAATTTTGGACAAAACATTCCATTCCCTGCATTTAGGCCCTTTAGCACAAATCTACACCGTTTCACCTAATTGCACCGAATTTTACATACTTACGCTTTGGAACCCTGCGGGTAACACAGTTCACTTCAAATTTTGGACAGACCATTCCATTCCCTGCATTTAGGCGCTTTAGCACAAATCAACACAGTTTCACCTAATTGCACCAAATGTTACATACTTACCCTTTGAAACTTTGCTGGTAACACTGTCCACTAGATATATTGGACAACCCTCTCCATTCCCTACATTTAAAATAACAGACAAAAGGAACTTGAAAACCACGTTTTAAGGCCCTAGAACCATTCATGTCCGTAGTAGTGGAACTGTAAGAATATTTTAATAAGTCTATTGTTGGCTGACAATGCGGGCTGCATCACGCCGCCCCTACCAGTGTTCTGGTGCAGAATTACGAAAATAGTTACATCTTGCGCTGCTTATAAATTGCAGTCACGGGGAATAATTAGTGCAAAAGGATTTTTTAGGCCCCTTAAAACAGTTATCATTATTAAAATACTAGCCTCTGTATGAGTGGGATGGTGTTGGTGCAGTAAATTGAGGTTATCAGCTGCAATAAGTGATGGTGCTTTCAAATTTACTTTCGTTTATTCTGATCCTTATCCTTGAGGCGATAAATGACACTATTGCTGCCTCAGGGCTTGGGAAAGCCGAAGATTTCCAAAGTGCTTAGATTATTTTACTACGGCGCCATGCGACAAAAGACGACACTATTGGTCTCTATTTTCCTAACAGCCAATGAGATATGGGCCCTAGGCAGTGTCTTTTATTTCACTTACTCCTCTTTCTAACCATATTTTTCAATTAGTTTGTAAATTACATGTGTCAGTATTGTAGTTAGTAAATAGCAGTTTCCCTATTCATTATTATCATTATCATTACGAAAAAATGACCGGAATGTTACGTCCATTGTACTGTACTACTTATCACCCCCACAACCACCACCATCACCACCACCACCGCAAAAAGTGGTTTTTTCTTCTTTCTTTTTTCTGTTAGTTTAAATATCATTTGCCAGTTCTGTAGTAGTATTCATTATCATCCATAAAACAAATAAATCCACCGGGCGAAGCCGGGCACTACTGCTAGTAATAAATAAATTGAAATTATCCATCTAATAATAGAACTATTGGAATTGTATCAGTTCAAGAAAAAGTAAGGAAAAGTAATTGTTAGCTGTTTAATGTACTATCAGATGGCTCTTGACATATTCTAATAGGATGGACACCTAAAATGCATTTGACTGGATTAGCAATGGCGACCACTTCTAGGACTCGAGTATGGAATTGAAGTACTTTCCTCAGTTGACCTCACAAAGTTGGGTGTATCCATTTCAGTTCTCACACTACAATTAAATGTCTCCAGTTAACCATTCTTAGGAAGTAGTAGTATTCTAAAGCTGATCTTATCCTGTATGCTTATCTCTACTTAGTATAAAACAAAGTTCCCGATTCTTGGATGTTACGAGTAATCTTGAGAACCACTGGATGGATTTTGATGCGGTTTTCACCATTCTGTAAAGAATATCTCGAGAAAGGTTTCTGTAGAAAATTATTTATTTATGACCAAAGGAAGCAGAGCAGTAACTACCGTATTTACTCGGCTATAAGACCCCCTCGCCTATAGTACCCCCCCCCCCCCTAATTTCCGAGAGCCAAAATAAAAAATTCTTGGAAATCGCTTATAGTACCCCCTCCTTAATTATTGCGAGTCAAAATACAACATTCTTGGAAATTGACGAATTCTTAGAAATTCTTATAATTACAGATGAAATTCATTCTCTTTTATGAGAAAAATATTTTTCTTGTTACGGTATGTTAGTTTGTTATTCAGACGATATGACCGCCATTTTATGTACCGTGTACGCGATTGGGCAGGATATCGAATTGTGTAGCCAATGGGCTTCACTCGATATACAATAGAAGATGCCACACTATTGGCAGAGTAGAAGCACCATCCGCCAATGAAAGTTATGGTTTCATCTTGCCTGCATTCTTCTGCTTAGTATTATTTTGGATGCAATTCTTATGTTGTGATTCGATTGTGTTTATGACAGTCTCCTTAGTTTCATTTTAAACACATTTCATTTGTTGCAATAACCGTCGGCGTTTGAGTGAAACGTTATTGGTATATGAATGTGAAATATGTGAATAATACGTACTCAGTTGTGTTAACAAATGTTAGCGAGAAGTGATCCTGCATTCCCTAATTAATGCATTCTCCCTCCCTATGTTCAAATAAAAATAAAGTTTCCATTTCCATGTCTGATACTTTGTCCATTTAATTATATTTCTTTGATACTAAGATTTTTGCTTAGCAAGGGATAGTAGTGAAAGTCATTGGGGGATAGCCGGGAAAGTGAAGTTTTGGCAGTCTCATAATGGGCTGATTAAAGATGTAAACTTTGTTTATTTAGATTAAATATATCATACTATGTAGCATGTAGCAAAATAAAATGGCTTATTTTTCCTCTCTCCCTTTCCCAAAATAATGGATTTTTGGGAAGTTCGCGTCTATAGAACCCCCCCTCAATTTCGGAACTAAAAATTTAGAAAAAAAAAGGGGGTCTTATAGCCGAGTAAATACGGTATTTCAGTGAAAAAGTTGAAGGAAAAAACTGGCGTCCGTGAGCTTATTAAGCTTACGCTGGGCAAACCGTTTAACATATCTACATATTGGGTTGGTGCATAAGTCCGTAGCGTTTTCCATAAGTTTATCAACATCAAGTTTATAAGTTTATTAAACACATCAGATACACATAAGAGAGAAGTTAATCATTAGTAACATATTCTCTTTCACTATCTACAACAGTCTGCCAACGCTGTGGTAATTTTTCGATTCCACGCCTATAGAAATCACGTGGTTTTGAGTTGAAGAATTCGTCAAGCCATGTTCGGAGCGCATCTTCATCCGGAAAAGAAGTTCCTTGAAGGTTGTTCGATAGAGAGTGGAAAGGGTGAATATCTGAGGGCGCAAGATCGGGCGAATCAGGCAGGCGGAATGATTACCCAGACCAACTCCTGTATCTTTGTCAGGTTAGCCGAGTGCGGCCGGGCGTTATCATGAAGAAGCATAACTACACGCAGTCTTCCTAGTTGTATTTTTTTTTTTAAATTGTATCTGCAAGACGTCTCAGTTGTTGGCAATAAATGTCAGCAGAGATCGTTACACCTCGGGGAAGCAATTCGTAGAACAGCACACTGTCGGTGTTCCACCAAATGCATAACATTATCTTTTGTGGATGCGCGCAGGTCTTTGTACGGGGACTTGTTTGATTGGGCTTACCCATTCCTTTCTACTCCAGATGTTAGTGTAAAGACACCATTTCTCGTCACCTGTAACAATACAGGATAGGAATGGTCGATGTTATTCATGAGCCAATAGATAACGAGCAAGCAGAGATGCACATATGGCCACCCGCTGATTTTTGAGATTTTGGCTGAGAGCATGCGGTACCCATACACCAGATTTTTGAACCTTACCCATTGAATGGAAATGTGGCACAGTGGAGGAATGATCACGGTTCATGACATTTGCCAGTTCTCGTGCACACTGACGTGGGTCATTGTGAATTAATGCGTTTAAACAATCTTCATCAAATTCCGACGGCCTTCCTGAACGTGGAGATTCACTAAGGTCAAAACGACCCACCTTAAAATGAGGAAACCTCTTTCTTGCAGTGCTCTCTCCAATAGCATTGTTCTCATACATGGCGCAAATGTTTCTGACCGCCTGCGCTGCTTTCGCCCCTCTATTGAATTCAAAGAGAAAAATATGTCGGAAATGTTCCAATTTCTCCACTTGGACTCCATTTTCTAGCGTCCACGGCTCCACTCACTGACTATCTGCAAATGACAAAACTTCAATATGTAAACTCAAGAACAAACATTGAACTACAAAGCAACAATTAATTGCGTCAATAAGGAGCCAATACGAGCAACATAATGAATTCTTATTTACATCTGACCAGAATTGGTTGCACATGCTATCTCAATGATCATATAATTAACAGTCCAGTCAGTGATTTTAACCCATCATACCGAGACGGGAAAAGGATAAAGGTTGTAGTTCATTGAAATCGAAAAAATTATGCTTAACACGTAACTGAGCAACTAATAATTTCTTGATTGTCACAAGAAAGAGAAAGAATTCACAAAGACAAAGGGAGTCATCCACAAAGTTCCTATGACACAGGGAAGAAATGTTCATGGTTTGTGGTCCGATAAAGAGAATTATGCTATGAATTATGATTCCTCCAAAAATTATACTAATAATGCCGGGTTGCTAGTTTTGGATATGAATCCTGATAGAGGCCATGTTGCTCTTAACTATCAACTCTTACCTCTACTTCTTTGCCACCTACACGGAGGCGGGAGCCATCATCTAATGCCACTGTATTGAGTCCAGAAGCTCGTCCTATGATCTTGCCCTCAGTATCCTGCAAAGCAATAGGACCATTAACACAAAAACTAAAATATTTATAAGTGGAAAGTCAGTAGTCCTAGTGAATATAATTACTAAACCTAAGAAGCAGGCCCACGGAGAGCTATCACGGACCCTGGGACTAGAAACAGGTCCTTCAGTGACACCCTTAAATTAATGTTTTCAGTTCTATTCAAATTACAAAAATTGGCTACGTGGAACAATTTATAGGGTATTAGATTTATTGGTTTTCAGCCATTTTCCTTGCTCTTAATTTCTCACAATGTATGTCTTTATTTCTTCCGTTATTGTGGGACTTGCTTCAATTTCCCAAGGTTGTCTCTGAAAATAACTGGAAAACATTAATTTAACAACAAATAAGGAGAAACATTTTACTTTTAAAAATATGAAACAGTGGACATACAGTGCCGGTAGGTAAGATTGTACTGTATTACAATAATAGGTCAACTACCTACGGTTTATCCAAAAGTCCAATCATTTTGCTCATTCAATGTATTCCACAACAACAATTACAATACAATACATTTATTTCCGAAGTTCAGAGCAACTTCAATATTTTGAACAGATTTTTCTATGTATTCCTAGAAAGTCTGGATTAAATTTACAGAAATTATGGAAGGTGGGGTTTTCTTTTCTGGGTCTTTCAGCATTCGCAGGCCCCAGGGCAGCAGCCGGATGCAGCGTAACAACCCAAGACACTACAACTATCAGCATCATGACTTAGCGTATGCTTCCTGCTCCACTCCTAATTAATTTCTGCACAATGAACAGCAGTAGGAAGTGAACACTGCTAAACAGTCTAACACAAAGTATAATTATGTTATGTGAAATATATTTACAGTTAGGACACAAACTACATTAATACTTGTAGTTTTTCATAGTGTGGTACTTTCCAAAGATGAACCAGACGTCATGTTTAGATTCAATCTATATCATCAGTAAAACTGTCATAAATATTTGAGAATAACGAAGGTTCAAGATTACAATTCCCGCAAACTATAGTAAATAAGAAAAGGTGTACTCTCGGAGACCACTAGATGGCTCCACAATACTAGAATACAGCACAGAAGACATACGAGCACTGTAAGTACAAGGGAGGGTTGATTTTCCCAAGTAGTTGACTTCCCAACTAGAGACAATAATACCTTAGATGTTTATCTCGTAAGGCCTGTAGAGCTGTATATTAACTGTCTGAAAGTACCAGGAATTAGTGACCATTCTGGGGTTGAATTAAATATTAGATATGGTGACATTACAAAATTAGACTCTGATGTAGCAAAAAAGATCATATTCCAGTATCGCAGGGCGGATCAGGGCAAGTTTCAGGGGTATTTGAATGAGCTATTTGTAGGATGGGCATCGGAAGGAAATCACATTAATATCCTGTGGACTAACTTTTTGAAAATTTTAAATAGCGCTGTTGATAAATTTGTCCCATTTAAATTGCTGAAACAAAACCCAGATCCTGAGTATTACACACGAGAAATTAGGAGTCTAAAACGGAAAATTAGGAAATTATACAATAAAAGACATGTTAGTGACAAGTATATGTTGAAATTTAAGTCCTTATCAAGAGAGCTAGTCTTAAAAAAGAGGGCTGCTCATGACAGTTATATGCAAGGTTTACTTGGTTCGGGAGGTGATGGGTGGAAAAAAAATTACAGTTATGTTAGGAGAAGAAAGGGAAATTCAAATAATTTGTCGATGATAATGTCCGGTGACGGTAAATTAATTACTGAGAAACAGGCCATTGCTAATGAATTAAATGTCTTTTACGGTAGTGTGGTCAATAAATCCAATAGCTGTGTGTTGGACCTTAATGACGAATCAGGGGCTCCCCTGTTCCAAATAAACCAGTCAGCAATTGTAAAGCTAATACAAAAACTACGTTTCAATGTATCAAAGGGTCCTGATAATATTGTTAGTGAAGTACTTAAACTAGGAGGTAGGGCCGTGGCACTATACTTGGAGGTGATGTTTAATGTGTCCATTAACAATGCGCAAATCCCAGATGACTGGAAAAGAGCTACGGTAGTCCCAATATTTAAGGGAGGGAGCAGACTTGAATTGGGCAACTACAGGCCGGTTAGCCTTACGTCCATCGTTTGTAAACAGATGGAGCATCTCATTTGCGACTACTTGAGGGAACAGTGGGAAACATTATCATGGTTTAATGATGGGCAACATGGATTTCGGAAAGGTTACTCATGCGAGAGTCAGATGCTATCACTTTTTCAAGACATCAGCGAATCGTTAGACCATGGAGTTTCAGTCGACGCCGTGGTTATAGATTTTGCGAAGGCATTTGATGTCGTATCGCATGACATGCTACTCCATAAATTAGCTTCGACGAAGATTGATAGAAGAGTAATTTTATGGATCCAAGAATTTTTGACGGGTCGTTCCCAGAAAGTGAAAGTGGAAGGCATATTCTCGGATGAAATTACCGTAACGTCGGGTATCCCTCAGGGCAGCGTAATCGGAACTTTGTTATTTTTGGCGTTTATAAATGACTTACCAAATGGGATTCGCAGTGACTGTCGATTGTTTGCGTATGAATGTGTAATATATCGAAAGATACATGACTCACAAGACAATGCAGTGCTTCAAGAGGACCTGAACTTGTCTATAAGTGGGCGATTGTAAATAAAATGAAAATAAACACAAGAAAATGTAGTCTCTTAAAAATAGGGAAAGTGCAAAGGCAGGATTTTCAATATAACATTGGCTCGGAAATACTTGTAGAAGAAGATTCTTGCAAATATTTGGGCGTTCACGTAAGGAACGATATGAAATGGAGTAGTCATGTAGGATGTGTAGTTTCAAAAGCTTACAAATTCCCTGCACTTTTGAAACGGTATTTACTTTGCTCCACGTTGAGCGTACAAATGAAACGTTTTGCTAGCTCCTAACTGTTGGGTGAGAAATGTAACTGTTTACCTTTGCCTAAGCTATGTTGTTTTAATGGGCGCCAAGACCTCAACGCAATGTTGAAATCTAAATTTGTATTTAACAACGTCTAGCTCTGGCAGAACACATTCAAGACTCTATTCACTCAGATCGTGGTATGATTTGATCATTAACCCAACAAACAATTGTATCAGGAGAAGGAATTGGTCTATATCTAATGCTACCTACTGAAAGCAAAGATTGCATTGTAAAAGAAATGAATTTATTATATAAAACAAGAATAGCAAAATTAATAATAATAAGTATAAAATTTAAATTGGAGCGTTGTGATTTGAATATTACCGATAGAAAATTACGTGAAAACGGAGTCTGATAAATTGATTTTACTCTTATTTCCAAGCTATGAAGTTACTGAAATATGAAATGTAAAACAAAGAAAATGAGAGATTGCGTATTTCTGCGTCATTGGCGCTTACCACTGGAAATTGCCAAAGCATTTCCCTCGTTCTTGATGATGTTGTGAGCTTCCCACAGTCTCCTGGACGTCGTCATCTCCGTCGGAATTTGATGATATTCTGGTAGATTAGATAATTCCATGGTCCGTACCTCGGACCCAAACACTCGTACAACCAAGTTTTACAAAAGTTCGTCGCTAACTCCACTGAACATCGGAGCGACACGCACTTGCGACCGTACACCTCAAGTATTTCACAGACAGTCACTAACTCCACTGAACATCGGAGCGACACGCACGCGCATCCATACTCCTCAAGTATTTCACAGATAGTCACTAACTCCACTGAACATCGGAGCGACACGCACGCGCATCCATACTCCTCAAGTATTCTACAGATAGTCCTTGTTTCACGGCGCGTCGAACGATATAACCACACGCCGGCTCCCCACTCTTCAGTCCCAACTAGCTTACGTCGTCTCCCCTGATTGGCTGACCCACCATGCGATCTTCTCCTCCTCCGGGTCATTACACTCGGCGGGAGGGTTCCGTTCCAACAATTCGTCTTTTCTAGACCTTGCGACCCAAGATTGCGTCATGCTTCTCGACAAGATTAAGCGTGTACTTGAAATCCCAGTGAGTCACGTCTCTCGATATACCCTAACTGACGAAAACTCCGTAAAATTCCGTAATCAGATAATTTTCTATGATATCGTCGTTCGTAATAATTTGCTGGATAGCGTTTTCTAAGACATAGAAAACCTATCTGAATGCTAATAATTTTTATAAAATGCTCCGAAAATACCTAAATAATAATTATAATAAATTAATAATAATAATAATAAATTAACATGAAAAATTCTCTTGGCTGAACAATTTGCCGCGTAAATAAATATAGAATGGCTTCCTACTGACTTATACCAGTTGCATCAAACCCCTCGAAAAACACGTTACATATTCGCCTCGGATCATCGGATGATTTACCGTGACGACGGTCCATTATCCGATTATCCCAGACACGTTAATAAACCCCATCCAAAATACATATTACATAAATGAAATCACCCTAAATTACAGATATATACACTCATATTTTTTCTTCACGCACTTTGCGTCAAAGTTTGTTGTCACAATGGATTGCACTTTGCAACCAGTCCAATGTTTTACATATGGAATAGTGTTCCACGGATATTTCCGCCTCTCAAATTTCTCTATGTTGGAGAAATAGACATAATTAATGTGTGAGCACTATGTATTTATGATGTCATATCACACGCATTGAAGGTGTTCTGATATATTTATATCACCCTAGAACTTCCTAATTTCACTGGAGGTCCCCTCCTTATGGTGACATTTAATTCCACTTATCACTGAGCACACGATCACACTATTGTGGCAGCGCCTCGTGACCATAATACTTAATCTCTCTTTGAAGTAGATTAAATTAATATTGACTTCTGAAAAAAAACAGTAAATGTGCATTACATATAACACCAAATATTTCTGTGCCGTAAGCGCCCTGTCTTGTTAAGTTCCCGTTAACCATATTCTACTTAATACTAGCTCTCAACACAGACCATTTCTCCTCACACAAATAATACCATTGTACAGATTATCTTAAATTACACACTTACAAATCTTACATGGCGAGGCCGTAAACAGAAATCACGTGTGCTGATATGTATGAGTTTCATGAAGGACTGTCTCGCATTCTGATGGCCCATCTTTTATCTCGTGGACGCCTTAAGCTAACAAGCCCTATTCAAGCGCTCCCCCATCTCTTGGAGATAAATGGGAACCCATCAGCGCTGCCAAAATGGCCTTGGTGCATCGAGACAATTTAGTGCTCAACAGCATCCGACAATCCCGTCATATTTCCCTGTACCTTAAAAACTCTCATTTACTTACATACTACCCCCCTGTGTGACTTCTGATACGCCTGCCTTAAGACCAGATCCTCCCACGCACCAAATACCACACTTACTCATTTGATAGGCTGGCTCGCCAGCTAAACACACTCACTTTATGACACATATTTTCGTAGACTATGTATATTATACGTTCCGTATAATCTGTTTCCGTCACTATTCTCCAGCACATATGCTGTTTTCCCAATACGTTTGGAAACTATAAATGGTACTGCGTCACCTGCTTCCAACCTTGCCAGTGGCTCCCTTAAATGAACGTCATCACGTTGCTCTACCTAGCATATTTCTCAGTGTCTGTAACGAAGCCCTGTTGCTACTGTCCACACATGCTAACCCTACTTTCCTCTGGTGTAACACCTCTACTTGACACTCTATGACCTAAAAATGTCACTTCTGACTGACAGAATGACGACTTAGACAGCTTCAAAGTGAACCCTGCCTGATCTAACTTCTGAAAAACTATATTTAAATGACATAGATGCTCCTCAAAACTGCGTGAACTAATTACCATATCATCAATGTAAATGGTTACAAACTCTCCTGTGTCATCCCCTAATGCGATGTTTAAAGCCCTAATTAAAGCTGCTGAACTACTCTTTAACCCATAAGGTGTTCTACAAAATTGATAAAGGTTATATTTATGACTAAAAGCTGTAAATGGTCTATCTTCGTACATAAGTGGCACTTGCCAAAAACTGGAACTCAAATCTACACAAGTGAAATACTTCTTCCCCTCAAATGTTTGCATTAATTCCTCTATTGACATAGATTTCAGCTGATCTGAACTAATTCTACTGTTAACCAAACGAGCGTCTAAACAAATACGAACAGTGCCGTCGGTCTTGGGTACCGTGATCAAAGAATTAACATATGGACTGTTAGAGTGCTCAATAATCCCATCTTCAAGCATCTGATTAATTTGTGCCTCAACTGCACTCTGATAAGCGAAAGGTACAGGATATCTATGTCCTGTGAATACTGACCTATCAATAACGTTCAATGAATGTGTATAGCAATTGGCCATACCAATGCGATCCTCAAAAACTCTCCTATTACACCATAACACATCATAGAGCCGAACACACTGTTCATCCTCTATATTTCCCTGAAATGCAGCCTCACGTAACGAGTCCTCTAGACTTCCGTTCGTAATCACACTGCCCACAAAACATGGAGAACCCCGCTCTACGGCTGGCGATATCTCATTTAAAGTACAAATCACACCTACAATACTACTTCTCTGAATATGGTCATTGAACGCTACTTCTACTTCAGAATCTCCCCATTTAAATTTCAAACTCCCTACATCATAACATAAGTTACCAGACACTCTACTTAGCCACTCTGAACCCAAGATAACACTGAATACTAAATTTGGAATTACAAGGCAAATCTGCTTCTCTACATGATTATTAATTTTAATGTCTACTAAAACTTGCTTAGAAATTACTTTAGACCTCTTCCCAACAGCTGTGATAACAAAAGTGCTTTTAATTGGCATCTCCTCAAAATTTACTCCAGTTCCTTTCATTTTATCATAAAATGCACTACTTATGCAACTCTTCATACAACCACTATCAATTAAAACATCTGTGTACGCCTCGGACACGTTAAATTTAACTATGGGGCTCTTACTAACCACTTCCTGAATAATACCTTCATCATTTAGTTCATGTAATAATTCATTTCTTACATTTAGGTCATAGGGTTCCTGTATAATTGTATGGACAGGGCATGCTACAGACTGAGATTCTGACCTTACTTCGCAGCCTGGTTCGCGTTTAAAGAACCGCTACAGCTGGCCGTAGTACTAGTTACTACTGCACTGGTCTGGTTGTTCTGAGTTGTGTTGTCATTGTTTGGCTGTATATTACTACCACTAGGCTGTCCTCTTCCTTGACCCCTATTCTGGTTGTAATTATTGTCATTATAATTTCTCCCTTGATTTCCCCTGAAATCATTGTTTCTCCCTTGATTTCCCCTGTAATCATTGTTCCTCCCTTGATTTCCCCTGAAATCATTGTTCCTCCCTTGATACTGATTACCATAGCCATTTCCTCTGTTCTGATTTAGCTGATTATTATTATTTCTATTTTGAGCATTGGCCCCTTCGCCACCGTTCCCTTGAACTTCCTGATGCCTGGCTTCATTAGGTCTATTATTATTATTACCCTGGTTCCTATTGAAATTGTCCTCATAACCCCCTCTCCCTAGTGCATCAAATGTGCTTAACAAATTTTCTACTTGTGATATAGTCTTTACATTCTGGATACAAGCAGCCTCCTTGATCCTATAGGGAAAGTGCCTAAGTAGCAACCTTACCACATCATTTTCCTCCTTCAAGCCATCCAGATATTTACACACTAATACCTGCCCTAAAAAGTATTCGGTCATGGTGGAGCTTCCTTTAGGGTTATATTTACCACACACTACTCCCTCACGATGCTGCGACTGAATAACCTCATTCCAGAACTTTTCACAGAATTTCATTTTAAAATCATTGATATCAGTAAACTTGTCTCTGTAGACAGCAAACCAATTCCTCGTTTCCCCCACAAAGACTTGTTCTAAAATTTCAACTACCTGGCACCACTCAATACTACCATTTTCCAACCTCTCCCCGAATTTATTTTCTATAGTGTTCATGAACTCCATTGGGCACCCCTGTCGATTGCTGAACTTACCCAGTTCTACCTCCCTGTGTGTGCTATTCACAAAAACTGGTTTATTCTGACTATTTTCTTGCCTGATCCTAGCTTTTAATTTTAATTCTAATTCTGCGATTTTCTCCTCAGCCTTCCTCTCCATACTGTTTACTGTTAATTTAATGTTTCCTTCTGATTCTTCTACTTTATCATATAGCTTTGCTTGTTTCTCCTCAATCTTGCTAATGCTCTCTCTATTACTCTCTCTTAAATCATTTACTTCTGCAACTATTTGTGAGTGGACTTTCTCAATTCTACCCCCCAGCTGTTCCTTAACCTCTTTAGTAGCTACCTGAATTTTGTCAATTTCTCCCCCCAATTGCTTTTTGACCTGCTGTGTTTCCAGTTGCACTAGTTCTTTTAAATTTTCAGCCTGTGTACTGATTCTAATTTCCAACTCCTCCTGTACTTTTCCTAATTTTCTGTCTACATCTGCAATAATCTCTTTAGCCTTTTCTTCCATCACCCCCCTGATCTCACCTCTAATCAGTTCGAATTTGTCACTCATTTCCCTGCTGTTTTGTTCTAATTTAGCATTTAAAGTTTCAGTACTCTCTCTATATTCCTTACTGTTTTGTTCTAATTTAGCGTTATTCTGTTCTAACTTTGCATTTAAAGCTTCTGTACTTTCTTTATTTTCCCTACTGTTTTGTTCTAGTTTAGCGTTATTCTGTTCTAACTTTGCATTTAAAGCTTCTGTACTTTCTTTATTTTCCCTACTGTTTTGTTCTAATTTAGCGTTATTCTGTTCTAACTTTGCATTTAAGGCATCACTACTAACTTTGTTCTGATACATAAACTCGAGAAGTAAAGTTTTTAATTCTGGTTGGCCGCCTACACTCCCTGTTTCAGTATCGGGATTTACCTCCGCTACCCCGGTACTACCATCACTCGACATACTGCTCGTATCATCACTCTCCCGTTGATGACCACTACGTAACCTTATCTGTCTTTCTTTCTCATCCCCCATAATGATATACACTGATACAGACAAATAACCCCCAAAATACCGGCACAGAAATATATACCCTTCTCCTTCCACAAATGTTATTAGGTTTACAGCCCCAAGTTGTCGGCGACAAGTGAAACGGTATTTACTTTGCTCCACGTTGAGCGTACAAATGAAACGTTTTGCTAGCTCCTAACTGTTGGGTGAGAAATGTAACTGTTTACCTTTGCCTAAGCTATGTTGTTTTAATGGGCGCCAAGACCTCAACGCAATGTTGAAATCTAAATTTGTATTTAACAACGTCTAGCTCTGGCAGAACACATTCAAGACTCTATTCACTCAGATCGTGGTATGATTTGATCATTAACCCAACAAACAATTGTATCAGGAGAAGGAATTGGTCTATATCTAATGCTACCTACTGAAAGCAAAGATTGCATTGTAAAAGAAATGAATTTATTATATAAAACAAGAATAGCAAAATTAATAATAATAAGTATAAAATTTAAATTGGAGCGTTGTGATTTGAATATTACCGATAGAAAATTACGTGAAAACGGAGTCTGATAAATTGATTTTACTCTTATTTCCAAGCTATGAAGTTACTGAAATATGAAATGTAAAACAAAGAAAATGAGAGATTGCGTATTTCTGCGTCATTGGCGCTTACCACTGGAAATTGCCAAAGCATTTCCCTCGTTCTTGATGATGTTGTGAGCTTCCCACAGTCTCCTGGACGTCGTCATCTCCGTCGGAATTTGATGATATTCTGGTAGATTAGATAATTCCATGGTCCGTACCTCGGACCCAAACACTCGTACAACCAAGTTTTACAAAAGTTCGTCGCTAACTCCACTGAACATCGGAGCGACACGCACTTGCGACCGTACACCTCAAGTATTTCACAGACAGTCACTAACTCCACTGAACATCGGAGCGACACGCACGCGCATCCATACTCCTCAAGTATTTCACAGATAGTCACTAACTCCACTGAACATCGGAGCGACACGCACGCGCATCCATACTCCTCAAGTATTCTACAGATAGTCCTTGTTTCACGGCGCGTCGAACGATATAACCACACGCCGGCTCCCCACTCTTCAGTCCCAACTAGCTTACGTCGTCTCCCCTGATTGGCTGACCCACCATGCGATCTTCTCCTCCTCCGGGTCATTACACTCGGCGGGAGGGTTCCGTTCCAACAATTCGTCTTTTCTAGACCTTGCGACCCAAGATTGCGTCATGCTTCTCGACAAGATTAAGCGTGTACTTGAAATCCCAGTGAGTCACGTCTCTCGATATACCCTAACTGACGAAAACTCCGTAAAATTCCGTAATCAGATAATTTTCTATGATATCGTCGTTCGTAATAATTTGCTGGATAGCGTTTTCTAAGACATAGAAAACCTATCTGAATGCTAATAATTTTTATAAAATGCTCCGAAAATACCTAAATAATAATTATAATAAATTAATAATAATAATAATAAATTAACATGAAAAATTCTCTTGGCTGAACAATTTGCCGCGTAAATAAATATAGAATGGCTTCCTACTGACTTATACCAGTTGCATCAAACCCCTCGAAAAACACGTTACACTTTGTAATGAGGGTATTAAAAGGAAGTAGTACCTCTGCTAAAGAATTAGGCTATTTGTCACTTGTAAGACCTATTCTGGAATATGCCTCGGCGGTTTGGGATCCATATCAAGTAGAGCTCATCAATGAGTTGGAAATGGTACAAAGAAAGGCCGCTAGATTTGTGCTCAGTGACTTTAATCCCAGGAGCAGTGTGAGCCGTATTTTAAAGAAACTTGGGTGGGAATCACTGGAGGCTAGGAGGATGAAATCTAGACTCTACGCTATGTACAACACGTATACAAATCAACCAGCATGGGGTGAGCTTAGCAAACGATTGGGAAAGCCCACTTACATGGGTAGGAGCGATCATCCTTTCAAAGTTAAGGGCCGGCCACAGCGAACAAATTATGGTAAATATTCTTTTGTAAAACGTGCCATTGATAACTGGAACTCTCTACCTGCCGCAGTCTTAGAGCCTTTTCCCAAACATATAGGTGTGTTTAAGAAAAGACTGTCTATTTGTGTAAATACTTCAGTTTAATTGTTGTATAATTGTTATTGAATTGTTTTGTAGCTCACCCATTGGGTGTCCGTCTCGAAGCAGCTACAAAACTGGCGAGCCGAACATGTCCTCTGACACTCCCGGCACTAAAAGCCATACGAAAAAAAAAAAAAAAATTGTTATGTATAATTATTTATTTGTTATGTATATACAATTTGCCACCGGGGGACACACCACCCCATTGCAAATAAATAAATGAATGAATGAATGAATGAATGAATGTCGTGTGGGACTCGACATCGGAGCGGAACTTAAATATTTTAATGTCGAACCCCACTCAACATAGGAGTGCAAAAGGTTAAAGATACTGTAGGTACAATTCTAAATAAAGCATATACAGTACCTCTCTCCCCACTCCTAGTGATATTTCTATTTTGTGCCTCTGCACACAACAGTCTATGTGGATGCAAGGCACCAAATTAAAAAAAAAAAAATCATTTTATAAATTTATGTTTATTTATATACAGTATTAATAAACTTGAGATCCCATTGAGTTATGACTATTTTTAATGTTTGAAAGCCTGAAGATGTTTGAGGGCTTGTTGTATGTCATAGATCTTCTCTGATTTTGGCTGCCTGTTTGAATACCTGCTTTAGAGTCCATTAGAATGACCTATTTTAAAATGTTTTAAATGATGATGATGATGATAATTGTTGTTTTAAGGGGCCTAACATCTAGGTTATCGGCCCCTAATGGTCTGGGTGATAGCGAAAATGTCAATGAAGTGGAAACCAGAACGAAAAATATGTGAGAAGGAAATTACTTACAAAAAGGAACTCAGATTGAAACTGCTCACAAAATGGAGAGCGGTAATACTTACAAAAGGGAATAAAGAACAAAAATACTCACAAAAGGAAGAGATTGAAAAACACGCACAAAATGCAGGTTAAGTGCAAAACGTGTACAAAATGCAATGTACAGTCGAAATACTTACAAAATGCAAGTGAAATTCGAAATACTTACAAAATGCAAATGAGACTGAAAATATGTACAAAATGCAATTCAAGTTCAAAAATACTTACAAAATGCAATTGAAATTGAAAATACACAATGCAATTTGGATTGAAAAATGCACATTTCAGATTCCAAATCATCACAAACTGCAATTGATATTCAAAATACTTACAAAATGCAATTGAAATTGAATATGCTTACAAAATGTATGGTAGATTCAAACTACTCAATTGGATGGACAATACTTACAAAATGCAATTTAGAATGAAAATACTTACAAAATGTAATTTAGATTCAAAATACCCACAAAATGCAATTCAGAATCAAAATACTTGCAAAATGCACACTCTACAAAATGCAATTTAGATGAAAAGAGGTTTAGGTTGAAAATACAAAATGCAATTGAAATTCAAAATACTCACAAAAGTCCCAGCCCCTATATTGAAAGACTTACTAAAAAGCAATTTAGATTGTCAATCCTTACAAAATGCAATTGAGGTTGAAAACACTCACAAAATACAATTTAGATCGAACAGACTTACAAAATGTAACGGAGATTGAAAAAACCTACAATCGAGTGTAGAGGGGAAAAAAACGCTCAATGGAATTTAGATACACGGGGGTCCAATTAACAAAAGCAGTGCGGGAATCTTAAAGAGCAACTGAAATATAATGAAAAGAAAATAAGAGGTCTGACCTCTCGAAGAAGGAGGGATCAGGAAAGATGAGACAAGAGTCAATTAAGGCAGGAAAGTGAAAGACTCCCTAGGCGTCGGATACCCTAATAGCGTCGAGGTCGGAAGAGAACAAGAGTTGACCAAGGGAGGTCGACAGGAAAGAAGACGGAGAGGAGCCCGGCACAAGTAAGTGGAAGCGATTCCGGACTCAGCTGGGGTCCCGTGGTCGCCAACCCACGTCCCACTAGATGTGAGCCCCTGGGGGAGAAATGTTTAAAAAAGCCTGTATAGTAGTTGTAGAGCCATTGCAGTGTACTTCTGCACCAGCTGTATTTTCTTCATCCACATGTTCGTATCAATGTTCACTACGGTATTAGCCAATCCTTGTCAGAATAATTAAGATCTATCAATGCAGTTAATTTTCAACAGAATTGGAGATGTATCATTCTTCTTTACATATTGTTTCTAACAGTACATGTGTGACAAGGTGAAGAGATTGAAAAATATACTAAGTTAAGAAATTACCAACAAGAAAAATGCTAATGAAAGAGATTTAATTACACAATAAACATGATAAATACAATAATGAAGAGAAAGATGATATGTAAAAGGATGGTAAATCTTAAGGAAATCAATCAATAAAACTTTTGGAAATAATTTGCCAAAAGAATAAAATTCTGAATTCTATAAAATGGAATGGCATTAATAAAAGGTTTCAGTTAAGAGAAAACAAAAAACTTTAAATGAAGAAGTTAAGTACAACCACAAGTTGTAACTATTCTATGAAGTAGTTGGGTTTTCTGGGGTCGTAGTTGTTAATTCACAATGAAGGAAACTTTTCTCTTACAAAACACAACTCTCTCTGGCTTGGACACACCTCCTTCAGACCTGATACACTCATGCAATTTATATCTTTCACCTTACTCTACTTGCCTCAATGCGATTCTTACTAGCACCATTCCAAGCACTTCATCAAAACACTTTCCTCAAAGCCTTTTGATTCTCACGTGAGGATCACATATAATAAAAGAAATACATACATTGAAAAGTAATACACATTAAACATACACTGTCCGGCTTCGTGGCTAAATGGTTAGCGCACTAGACTTTGGCCCAAAGTGCCCCGGGTTCGATTCCCGGCCGAGCCATCAGGGATTTTATTCTCCTGGGGTTAATTTCTTGGCTCGGGGACTGGGTGTATGTGACGTCTTAATCATCACTTCATCCTCATTACGACGTGCAGGTCGCCCACGGGCCTCAACTAGAAAGACCTGCACTCGGCCTCTCCGGAGGCCACACGCTCATTATTATCTTCTTCTTTTTCTTTAGCGTTTGTCCTACCTTGTGGCAGGGTCCGCTATGTGGGATCGTAGTCTCCATTTCCCTCGGTCATGGGCCATGTCTGGATGAAGATTGACAGCCTTTAGATCATTGTGCAGTGTATCGGCCCACCGTTGCCTTGGTCGCCCTCTTTCCAGCCACATCCAGTGTGTAAGCTGCTTTTGTCATTGTGTCGCCCTCTGCGCGCAGCACATGTCCAAACCATCTCAGACGGTTTTCCTGCATTTTTTTCCCGATTGGAGCAACACCAAACCGATTTCTGATGGCATCATTTGAAATATGATCCAGCCTAGTGAAACCTGCTGACCATCTAAGCATCTTCGTCTCCATGACACATAGGCGACGTTCTGCTTCCTTAGTAGATGGCCAGCACTCCGTGCCGCAGAGAGCGACAGGACGAATGACAGTCCGGTAGATCTTAGATTTCAGATGGTCATTCATCCTACGGTCACAGGTGACGCCAGTTGTCATTCGCCACTTCGTCCAGGCTGCGTGTATCCTTGTGTTGACCTCGTCAGTAAGTCGCCCATCATCAGAGATAGTGGAACCAAGATACTTAAATTTCGCTACACGTGGTAAATCTTCTCCGTCAACAGTAATGGTGCCCACTTCTTGTGTATCGGATGTCATGTATTCTGTCTTCTTCTTGTTGAGGCGTAGACCATATTGTGCAAGTCGATTGTACCACTCGTGTTTGACGTTGGAGATCAAGCTTCGTCACGATCATTATTAACATACACTATAAAAATATCACACACAACATAAAACAACTTATCAACTATTATCCTCTTCAGAAGAGCCATAAGCATTATCATCGCCAGAAATAATTGTCTTAAGTACACCAGAATCACCAACAAGACTATTTTTTTTTTAGATGGAGTAGCCAAAACTATTACATCAAGTCTATTAGACACTCCTCTTCCATCATTGGATCTGACAACAATATCATAATCAGAAGGAACTACATAATCGTTATCAAGCCAATCCACTTCGTTATCACAATCATTCTCGTCCTCCCTTTCATCATCGTTTAAAGAACCATCCTTATCTTCGTTCTCCTCTTCTTCTTCCTCTTCACTTGTCTCCACGCCTGCGCCGTCGTTTGTAACTCCTGCGTCTCCTACACCTTCCGCCTCGTCGTCTTCTACGTTTCCTACCTTCTCGATGTCTCTTGTCTTCCAAACCTCTCTATTTCTTCTTCTTCCTTTGTCTGTCTCCTTTGATTCAGTATCATCATATTTTCCTTTCTTTTTCTTCTTTTGGTCTGTCTCCTCTGATTCAGTACCATCATATTTTCTTTCTTTTTCTTCTTTTGATCTGTCTCCACTGATTTAGTATCATCATATTTTCCTTTCTTTTTCTTTTTTTGGTCTGTCGCACACTATTCAACAACTGTCTTCTCTTCGTTTTACATCTCATCCTTTTCATCCCAATCTTCCTTCTCCAACGCTTCTTCACTTTATCTTTTTCCAGTATGTTGTCTTCTCCATGACTCACTCTTGCACTTTTACCCTCATTTTTAGCCTCTCTTTCTTGGCTGTTATTGTCCTGCTATGACCAACCTCATCTGCTAGTATTTTCTCTTCTATCTTTTCTTCTCCTTTACCTGCTTCCTCTCCTTTAGTTTCATCCATATCAACTGCTTTCTTTCGTTCTTCTGCCTCATCTTTTTCCTTATCTATTTCTCCTTTCTCTTGTACCTTGCCCTCAATCTCAACCTCTTCCTTGTCCTCAGTTTTATCCTCCTCATCCATTTGACTTTGTTCTACTTCACCTTGTTCTCTCTCTTGTCCATCATCTTTATTATGCCCCCCACATCTCTGATAATTTTTCTGCATCCCCACATCTTGTTGAACTTGATGGCCATCCAACCCTTCTATTTCAGCCACTCCAGCATAACATATTTCACACATTTTGTCCACTTCTTCCTCCTCTCCAGCCACTCTCATGGACTCTACGCTGTTATTCATTTCTTCCTTCACCGACTCTGCCTGTTTGCTCCATGATTCAGCCAACTCGTTCCATGATTCTGCTACCTCGTCTAGTTTCTCCACGAGTATTCGTACCGAAATAAATTCCATACTCTTAGTATTTTTGTGCATGATGAGGCCAAACTCCACTGTTATTAAAAATAAAAGTATTTTCCTTTATCCTGCTTCCTTGTCTTGCTCATATCCCTCTTTCGGGCCTCATGTTGTAGCGCCATATGTAACGTACCGGTATCAAGGAGTAGTAGGGTTAATTTGGGGTCGTAGTTGTTAGTTCACAATAAGGGGAACTTTTCTCTTACAAAACACAACTCTCTCTGGCTTGGACACACCTTCTTCAGACCTGATACACTCATGCAATTTATATCTTTCACCTTACTCTACTTGCCTCCAATGCAATTCTTACTAGCACCATTCCAAGCACTTCATCAAAACACTTTCCTCAAAGCCTTTCTCCATTTATTCTCATAAAAAGAAACCATATCATATCCTCAAGACAACACCAGACCATCATTAAACATAAGTTGCATGGCCTCCTTCTCCTTTGCTGATGAACTATTGCAAGGAATCGCTATGATCAGCCGTAAGGCCTGAAGTACAATAGCCACCAGCAAAGAGTAGCCATGATCCTAACCTAAAAGTCACCTAAGAAAATGTACTGTTATATAGTTAAGGAAAAGAAACCAGAAAGGTTCCAAAGGTAAGTAGTGTAAGAAACACAAAAATAAGTAGAGGAGTTTCTGAAAAAAAAAATAGACTTCCCAGAACAAAATATGTACTTAATACACAAACCACTTCAAAAAAGACAGAACACTTTAATTAACACTCGTCCAATAACTTCTTAAACTTCTTTCACGAATTGACATATAACAAGTCCAACTCGTATGGCATCCAATTCAACATGCAAAGACAAAGGTAAACAAAACAAAAACAAAAACAAATTAAATGTTAAAACCAAAATAAAACTCGACAACAATACCCAAGAAAATTACTACAACAACCAAAGGAAAACAAAGGACAGAAAGAGAAATGATTTTGCCGAAAACAATCCCAGAAATTTAAAGGAGAAATAACCACAAAGTAATAAATACAAATAAACAGAGAATAAAGAAAACATTAAATAAAACTATCACATTAGTTCAACTCCAAATTTAAATATTAAAAAGGTGTTAAAAAATACATCCTAGACAAAAATCCCCCCCAAATGATAATACTTTCACACTATTTACACATTTTTAAATCGTTAATATGTCCACACAATAAATTAGTCTATCATATTATTGTATATGAAACTTGATCATTTCAAATTACCTTAAGAACAGCTGTTTTCCCTTCAACTTCCAGTGTACCATCTCCTTCCCAGGTTTTGTGTTTCTTTGTTGACTGCTTAGCCCAAACAACGTTAAATATCCTGGAACATTGACAAAGTATTTTTTAAAACACTCAAATCAACAAGCCAGCTGAGAGTATTGTGCCTATTGAGGCCAAGTAGTGGGGAGGCAAGAGAAGGAAAGAGCTATGCTGGACTAAACTAGTAATTAGTTCATCCTTTGGTTTGATGTCAATGTGCTCAGAATAATAAATTTCCTGTTTTCTTTGGAAAACCAGATATTTTAATTTGAATTGCTAGGCAGCAATTTTTGCAGTAGAAGAATGATTGGCACTGCTCGAGTTTCTTAAGAACCTTACAATGGCCTTCTTAGCCAGCATCTTAATGAGGTGTACCATACCAACGGATGAGCTCAATACTACACCAGGGCAAAATTCTGGCAAGCCAAATTGACAAAGTTGGAAAATTTCCAATTTTTCAAGTCTCTCTGAAATTTGCTTTGATGTCGCAATGCACTCGACCATGTAATACATTTCTTGTGTCATTCAGGAATGAACAAAAGAATTCAATTTGAAACTAATTATGGATATGAAGAGAAGCCAACTAGCTTTTCACTCAAGGATACTGTTGTCGATATACTTGCACCTAATCTGTTAACTGAGCCTACTCCTTGTTGCATATTGTCTGTCACCCATCTTCTGCAACCTTCTATTTTCATAAGCCTGATCGTGCACTATCCAATGCCACTTGGAGTTACCTATCAAGCAATCAAGCTTAGCACTCTCTAGCTTAGAGCAACTCACGTTTAACTTAAGGACATCCTTGAAACAAAACTTCGTCTTCCATCCGTTCTCCTCCAATGTACAGATAATGTCCATCCACGGAACTGGTTTTAAATACATAAATTTCAGTGCTTGGGAAGTTTGCTTTCCGAAGTACAATAGCATTCTTTTCAGCCACGCCACTAGTTGTGAAGAGTCAAGCTTAAGCATTTCAAGTACAAGTGATCCAACTTATAGATGCATTAATAAAATGGACTTACAGGAAAGCTAGAGAGATTCCAGCCTTCCGCATATAACATTTTATGTAATGAAAAGTGACGCGAAAGGCAGCCATGCCGATCAATTTTCTGAACACAGCCACTGCTACAAATACAGCAATTCATTTCCACATTCAATTGGTTAATTGGCATGACAGTGCTACCCAGACATAAGTACATCATCAATATGAATCTCAAGTGGTAGATGCATTCCACAAGCAACACCCTCTCAAGTTTCTATTACACTGGTTATGAGCCTATAGTACATTCGACCCTCGCACAGCGGACCCAATTGGGGGGACAGGAAATTCCATAAAAAATTCGTTATAGCAGGCATATGGTCAAACACACGAAAAGATATATTGTATCATAATATACGCTCATCCTGTACAAAGTAAACATCTATGAGCATGTTTATTAAACCCAACATTTCATTCTTATACCAACGATAAAAAAAAAAAAAAAAAGTGAGTGAAAAGAACAATAAACTGATTTTGTTTAGTAGACTTTAGTAACCAGAGCTGTTGCTGTTAGCTGCACTGTTGCAGGATGTTTTACTAGAGTTACTTACCTAGTCTTATCAATTTAATGGGAATAGGGGATCTCCGTCCAATCAATACTTTTTGTTATAAAGACTAGAAGTTTATTATTTATGGGACATGTTTCGGGTAATGGTTACCCTTCTTCAGCCATATGTGTTGGAACATTATACATCTATCAAAAAACATTTTCTTCAAAAATTGCATGCACATTACAAGAAAAAACACTTAAAATACATATCTAAAAGAACATTTTCTTGAGTCCGCTTCTCATATGCATTTTTAATGTTTTTCTTTTGCATGAATTTAATGTGTTTTGGAATGAGTTTGAGGTTCCTGCATTTTTTGACAAATTCAATGTCTTTAATAGTTGTAGATAGTTTCAGTTTAAGGTCTTTGTATTTAAATCTTAACCTTTTGGCCTTGCTCGCCTTATCATCAAGATTATCTGGATGGTTTTCCATACTTTAAGGTCCGTATTGACGTGTACAAATCAATTTAATGGGAATAGGGGATCTCCGCCCAATCAATACCTTTTGTTATAAAGGCTAGAAGTTTATTATATATGGAACATGTTTCGGGTAATGGTTACCCTTCTTCAGCCATATGTGTTGGAACATTATACAACTATCAAAAAACATTTTCTTCAAAAATTGCATGCACATTACAAGAAAAAACACTTAAAATACATATCTAAAAGAGCATTTTCTTGAGTCCTTCTCTCATATGCATTTTTAATGTTTTTCTTTTGCATGAATTTAATATGTTTTGGAACGAGTTAGAGATTCCTGCATTTTTTGACGAATTCAATGTCTTTAATAGTTGTAGATAGTTTCAGTTTAAGGTCTTTGAATTTAAATCTTAACATATTAATATATTATTATATTTAGCGAGTGTATCGCCCCAGTACCCTGAGGTGGCAAGCTTGGAGGATTTACATTTATTACAATGACGCACAAGCGTACGGCTAGATGAAGGAAGTACCAATAACGATCACGACTTTAAATACCAGTACAGTATTATATATATTACAATGAACGCCCAACTGTGGGGCATGTTGGTGTTGGTTGACTTCAACCAACATAAGAAAGAAGATAAGTAAATAGTACAGTATTGTTATCATGTAAGTTTCAATGGCGCCCAACGTGAAAGCTCGAAAAATTCAATGAATAACACAAAGACAGGAGTAGGGATGGGGGAAAATAGAAGAAATATTGAAGCTGAGATTATGGCCATGTTGAGAAAACTCATGCTTCATAGCGACAAATCCGTAGGGATGGAGGAGAGGATTACAGGCCAGATGAACAGTCGAATGGATGGTATGGAGGAGGGGATGAATAGCATGGCAAGCCGGATGGACAGTATGGAGGTGATAATGTCTGAGAAGATAGACAGTGTCAAAGAGCAGGTGGCTAGCCTATGCATCTTAGAAGAGAAAGTTGAGATGGTAGAATCTGTGAGTATGGTTGTAGAGGAGAAGAAAGAGAAGATGGAGCGGGAGGAGGAGAAAGGGAAGTTGCAAGAGCACAGAGTGGAGATCATATGCATTGTAGAAGAGAAAGTTGAAATGGTGGAATCTGTGAGTGTGTCTGTGGAGGAGAAATGTGAAGTACGTGATGCTAGGGGTCGTAAAGAAGAAAATGAAGAAGTGGAAAAGACACGGCGAGGTTGTAGAGACCATAGCAGGCGAAGAAGAGAGCAGTTGCGGAGGTAGACACAGAGGTCGCCGCCGACGTAACAGAAGAGGACGTCAAATGGAGGAGAATAAAACTGAAGACAAGGAGGAAGATGAGATAGAACATGACGTGAAGAAGCGTTGGAGAAGAAGGACGAGAAGGATAGGCAGGAGAACAAGTTGGAGGAAGAAATGGACCAGATGGAAGGCAAAGAGAAGGAGTAGGAAGAAGATGACATGTCAGGCAGATGGAAAAAAGAGAAGGAGGTTTCAAAAGAAAGAAATTAAAAAGATAAGAAGAAACAATAAGAGCAAGATAAGGCAGATGAGGAAGAGAAGGAAAGAGAAGCAGGAAGGGAAGGTGAAGGAAAACAAGAGAAAGGAGAAGGAGAAACAGAAGAAAAGACAGAAACGCCGTGCAGAAAGGTTGAAGAATGATGAGAATGATAGTCCCGTGAGGTTGAACATGACGTTCTCAATCTTTGATAACTTCAGGATTTTGGATTCTCTTAATGATGATGATGAAGACGAAGATGATTATGTTAACGGCACAGACAGGTCTGATGACGATTCTGCCGTTTCTTCTGATTATGATAATGTTGTCGGATTTTCCGATGGAGCAGGAGTGTCTGATAGACCCGATGAGATAGTTTCGGCTACTCTATCAGAAGAAAATATTTATACTGGTGATTCTGGTGAACTGAATAATTGTTTCTGGCGATGACAGTGCCAATGGTCTTTCTGAAGATGATATCGCCATTGAAATGGATGATGACGATGCCACTATTGGCGAAGATGATCCTGTTATCTTTTCTAAAGAAGATGATCAATATTTGTTTCACTTTGTATTTTGTTTTAGTCTGTGTATGTTTCATGTATTCCTTTTAATTTATGTATTTGGGTCGATGAATCTCTAACCTTCGGTTAGAAATTCACTCTCAAGGGGGAGTTTCTGTAACCGAACTTTAGTAGGTTATAGAGCCTGCTTCTAGTTTGTTTTTTTTGTTTGTTTGTCTGTTGGTATTAATTATGTATTTTATCAGGTTGCCGACCATGGCCGCCTATTGGTGGAGCACCACATGGAGTCCTAGTATTCTGTGCCCATTGGATTCTTTTATGGTGGTCTACCAATGGGTGGCTTTGCTAATTGCAAGGTAACCATGGGGATGTTATTGATAGTTGCTGCCATGTGGAATGGAGGGTTTTGGTTAGATAGTTTTATGATGAAGAAATGAAGAGGTTATCTATGGAAAAATGAGATGAGAGATGATGTTATGTTCGGTGATGGCAATTTTGTTTTGTAGAAGAATTTGTGAGTAGTAAAGAATAAAAGTTGTGGTGGACACTCTGCTAGAGATGCAGGTAATGGAAACCTGCTTATATGTTTGACAAACAGGTATTGATAGATTATGATTGCCAGAGAACGACCAGAAATTAAGTACTTGTAAGTGGAGAAGAATGAGAGTTGTTGTGAATATTGGGTGAGAGATCCAGGTAATGGAAGCTTGCTTTTATTAATAAATGTGTTTATTATCGTGAAGTCGGTGTACTGTTCTTTGTGTGATGTCGTTGAGCGAGTGTATCGCCCCACTACCCTGAGGTGGCAAGCTTGGAGGATTTACATTTATTACAATGACGCACAAGCGTACGGCTAGATGAAGGAAGTACCAATAACGATCACGACTTTAAATACCAGTATTATATATATTACAATGAACGCCCAACTGTGGGGCATGTTGGTGTTGGTTGACTTCAACCAACATAAGAAAGAATATAAGTAAAGAGTACAGTATTGTTATCATATAAGTTTCAATGGCGCCCAACGTGAAAGTTCGAAAAATTCAATGAATAACACAAAGACAGGAGTAGGGATGGGGGAAAATAGAAGAAATATTGAAGCTGAGATTATGGCCATGTTGAGAAAACTCATGCTTCATAGCGACAAATCCGTAGGGATGGAGGAGAGGATTACAAGCCTGATGAACAGTTGAATGGATGGTATGGTGGACGGGATGAATAGCATAGCAAGCCGGATGGATGGTATGGAGGTGAGAATGTCTGAGAAGATAGACAGTGTCAAAGAGCAGGTGGCTAGCCTATGCATCGTAGAAGAGAAAGTTGAGATGGTAGAATCTGTGAGTGTGGTTGTGGAGGAGAAGAAAGAGAAGATGGAGCAGGAGGAGGAGAAAGGGAAGTTGCAAGAGCACAGAGTGGAGATCATATGCATTGTAGAAGAGAAAGTTGAAATGGTGGAATCTGTGAGTGTGTCTGTGAAGGAGGAGAAATGTGAAGTACGTGATGCTAGGGGGCGTAAAGAAGGAAATGAAGAAGTGGAAAAGATACAGCGAGGTTGTAGAGGTATATATCGGAGAGACCAGTTGCAGAGGTAGACACAGAGGTCGCCGCCGACGTAACAGAAGAGGACGTCAAATGAAGGAGGAGAATAAAACTGAAGACAAGGAGGAAGATGAGATAGAACATAATGTGAAGAAGCGTTGGAGAAGAAGGACGAGAAGGATAGGCAGGAGAACAAGTTGAAGGAAGAAATGGACCAGATGGAAGGCAAAGAGGAGTAGGAAGAATATGAGATGTCAGGGAGATGGAAATAAGAGAAGGAGGGATCAAAAGAAGGAAATTAAAAGATAAGAAGAAACAATAAGAGCAAGATAAGACAGATGAGGAAGAGAAGGAAAGAGAAGCAGGAAGGGAAGGTGAAGGAAAACAAGAGAAAGGAGAAGGAGAAACAGAAGAAAAGACAGAAACGCTGTGCAGAAAGGTTGAAGAATGAGGAGAAAGATAGTCCCGCTGAGGTTGAACATTAAGTTCTCAATCTTTGATAACTTCAGGATTTTGGATTCTCTTAATGATGATGATGAAGACGAAGATGATTATGTTAACGGCACAGACAGGTCTGATGATGATTCTGCCTTTTCTTCTGATTATGATAATGTTGTCGGATTTTACAATGGAGCAGGAGTGACTGATAGACCTGATGAGATAGTTTCGGCTACTCTATCAAAAGAAAATATTTATACTGGTGATTCTGGTGAACTTAGAATTGTTTCTGGCGATGACGGTGCCAATGGTATTTCTGAAGATGATACCGCCATTGAAATGGAAGATGACGATGCCACTATTGGCGAAGATGATCCTGTTATCTTTTCTAAAGAAGATGATCAATATTTGTTTCACTTTGTATTTTGTTTTAGTCTGTGTATGTTTCATGTATTCCTTTTAATTTATGTATTTGGGTCGATGAATCTCTAACCTTCAGTTCGGGGGCGTTTCTGTAACCGAACTTTAGTAGGTTACAGAGCCTGCTTCTAGTTTTGTTTTTGTTTTGTTTGTTTGTTGGAATTAATTATGTATTTTATCAGGTTGCCGACCATGGCCGCCTATTGGTGGAGCACCACATGGAGTCCTAGTATTCTGTGCCCATTGGATTCTTTTGTGGTGGTCTACCAATGGGTGGCTTTGCTAATTGCAAGGTAACCATGGGGATGTTATTGATAGTTGCTGCCATGCGGAATGGAGGGTTTTGGTTGGATAGTTTTATGATGGAGAAATGAAGAGGTTATCTATGGAAAAATGAGATGAGAGATGATGTTATGTTCGGTGATGGCAATTTTGTTTTGTAGAAGAATTTGTGAGTAGTAAAGAATAAAAGTTGTGGTGGACACTCTGCTAGAGATGCAGGTAATGGAAACCTGCTTATATGTCTGACAAACAGGTATTGATAGTTTATGATTGCCAGAGAACGGCCAGAAATGAAGTACTTGTAAGTGGAGAAGAATGAGAGTTGTTGTGAATATTGGGTGAGAGATCCAGGTAATGGAAGCTTGCTTTTATTAATAAATGTGTTTATTATCGTGAAGTCGGTGTACTGTTCTTTGTGTGATGTCGTTTAGCGAGTGTATCGCCCCACTACCCTGAGGTGGCAAGCTTGGAGGTTTTATATTTATTACAATGAAGGACATACCAATAAGAAAGAAGATAAGGTTATCGATTTAAATATCAATATAATAAAACGTTTCAGTAAGCATTATTTATGTGTTTTGCTGTAAAACCAAATATACGATACGTAATACGCAGAGGTTTGCAGCATCTGTGGTATGGGACATTGCGGTTCGTGTAAACTACTGTGGCATACATTACCCGATTTTACTAGATTCTAGTATGTAATTTGTAGCCTTTGAAAACGTACATTTAGGATATCTGCAGCCGAAATAAATCAGAAATCCCTATGAACGTCGGGTTGACAGGTGAAAAGTAAGGTTCCCTGTCCAGAGCTAATAGTTTCATCTCTACATAGCTGTTATTTTGCTTCCTAAGTAACAGAAGTCTCCTACTTACTTTAGTTTTTTACCTGCCAATTTGATATCCATAGGGGTTTCTGATTTATTTCGTCTGCATTCCAATATTGCTGTGGCAACGTGGTCATGTAGCCCCGTGTACTTTGTGTGTATGTAGAATTTGTCTGATAACTGGTGTTAATAGTGATGGCTGTATTAGTGTGTGTTATCGGTGATTTAGGTTGAAGGACTGCAGACGATTAATTATTTTCAAGAAGTTCCTACTTTTTCTACCAAATGCTACCATCCACGACACCTAGCGGCGGACGTGGCTACTAAATGCCATCGCAGTCAGCATCTGGTGGTGAACGTTGGAACTAATATAGCGTTATCAAACTAACCTACACATTTTAGCTTCCACAAGTGCAGTTAGTGGAAGGTTCTTTTTCATGCCATAAATCTATGACATGGGACCGCCTGCTTTACTTCCCCTCCGAAGGAAGGCATACTGAGGGCTTTTTAACGCTTTTAAAGAAATCTGTTATTATCTTTCTGTCCTGTTTGGTGCTTGTTGATTCCTGTTTGACTCCAGCTGTCTCCATGCTTCTGTCTTATGCCACTCGCGACCGTTAATGTAGAAGTTCAACATATATCAATGGGAGGGATAGAGCTGTTTCTTCGATTTAATTATATGTACGGTTTGGGGGAGGATCGTCGAAATTCTCAATCTGGAGGCTGCTTGAACATTCTTAAAACGATATCTTCTTACAAGTTTAATGTTGCAAAGCGTTGAGAAAGTCTGCTCACACAAGCAGTGAATAAATGGAAAAGATGCTTCAGTGCTTTGTTTGTTAATTCTATGTACCGTACTTGGTTTGTTAATCATAAGCAAAGTGTATCTTTCATTTAAGACCAATTTATGTTAATATTTTTATTTTTTAGGCTAGTCATGGACTCCCAGGCATGGGCTCGCGGATTGCACTTTGAGAAACTCTACATAGCGTACACTCACATGCGTCGAGAATGTTGTCTAGAGCCTATTTAATACACCAATAGCTAAAAAATAGTACCAGTATTTGGAATATTTTAATGTCAGCTTTACTTGACTTCCTTAGTTCTGCACTTTATGATCGGCTATTGTTTACCAGTACGCGGCAAATGATTTTAGTTGTGTTTTGGTTACGAAACAGAATGGAAATAACTAATTTTGTGTTTTGTTAAATTGCCTCCCTCCCAGAGAATGATTGCAGAAGCTTCTGGTGAAGCAGCGATTAAAAAAAAAAAGCAGGTTGATGAGGGTCCTGTGAGTATTGGTGACGGACCACGCAGCGGAGGACCCTCAACTGCAACAAATGAAATTAACGAATACGTGCACCATGTTGTCAAAGGTGACGAACGAAATACTATTCAAGACATCGGCAAAAACTCCAATTTTAGAGGGAAGTGTTCACATAGTTCTTTACAACAATTTGAATTGGCATTAGGTTTCTCAAACGTTGGTTCCAAAATTGTACTGTAAAACTCCTCCTGTCCTTTATTTGCCTTATTCTCCTTTTGTTTGCCATTTCTTCTTCTAGGAGGATTTGATTCTCGTGCTGACTGATTTTTGGTAAAATGCATATGTGGTCGTTGGACTTCGGTCTAAACGGGCACAGCATCTAATGTTTTTTTATATTTTTCGTAACATCACCGCGTACCACTGCAGCATTACGAACGTACCACCAGTGGTACGCGTACCCCACCTTGGGAAACGCTGAGGTAGACAATGAAGAATAAAAAGTGATTTCTAATATTCCATATACTCAACATGTGTATCATCTGGGCCAATGACCAAGTAGTCAGGTTTGTTTATCATCATCTGGGCCAATGACCAAGTAGTCAGGTCTGTTTATCATCATCTGGGCCAATGACCATGTAGTCAGGTCTGTTTATCATCGTCTGGGCCAATGACCATGTAGTCAGGTCTGTTTATCATCATCATCTGGGCCAATGACCATGTAGTCAGGTCTGTTTATCATCGTCTGGGCCAATGACCATGTAGTCAGGTCTGTTTATCATCGTCTGGGCCAATGACCATGTAGTCAGGTCTGTTTATCATCATCATCTGGACCAATGACCATGTAGTCAGGTCTGTTTATCATCGTCTGGGCCAATGACCATGTAGTCAGGTCTGTTTATCATCGTCTGGGCCAATGACCATGTAGTCAGGTCTGTTTATCAACATCATCTGGGCAAATGACCATGTAGTCAGGTCTGTTTATCATCATCATCTGGACCAATGACCATGTAGTCAGGTCTGTTTATCATCATCATCTGGGCCAATGACCAAGTAGTCAGGTCTGTTTATCATCATCTGGGCCAATGACCAAGTAGTCAGGTCTGTTTATCATCGTCTGGGTCAATGACCAAGTAGTCAGGTCTGTTTATCATCATCTGGGCCAATGACCATGTAGTCAGGTCTGTTTATCATCATCATCTGGGCCAATGACCAAGTAGTCAGGTCTGTTTATCATCATCTGGGCCAATGACCAAGTAGTCAGGCCTGTTTATCATCATTAGGGCCCGGATGTTGATGACATGTCATCTTTTTACTGAGCTGTCTAAAACAATGCTGAAGTACATAGAAACTCCGGACGGACCATCCCGTCTTCAAATATGTGATTTTTATTTTGCATCATTTTGCATTTTTTTGCTATTTTTCAATTTTAAGAGCATTTTCTTAAGTTTGGTAGGTTTTTTTGTCATATTTTAAAGAAATCGCCCTTTTAAGGTCATTTTTTTACAATTTAGTCATGTCACTTTATATGAGGGAGTTAAGAAGAAGCTAGTAGCTGATACAAGATAATTTAAAATATTGAAATAAAATATTTCAGTACAGCTAACAGTAGAAAAATATATATCTTGGATGCAGAAGAACGGTACCGTAGGTCTACAGATGCTCTTGTTTTCGTCGCAAAACAGTTATTTACCCATTTAAGATTTGATTGCCACTGAGCATGGCTGCGCCAGTGTTTGTTGTTTATTGTAGCAGCTGCCCCGCGGGACAAGCGGGGAACTCAGCGATGACCACAGCGATGGTAGAGTACATTCTGGACATACGTCAAGCAGCATTGCGCGTCACAGGAGCTCATGTCACCACGGACATTTAAACGGTGACTGTGGCTACTGGAGCTGAGTCATATCCTACTCGCGTAAACTGTACCTGTCAACGAAGCAGGCTGACGTGTGACACACGTAAGCAAAGAATAGTTCCCATCTCACCGCCGGCAATCAATTCGTGTAAGGGTAATATTAGCAGAATGGAAAGTTACCTGCTCTGTTGACCAAGGTCAGCTGTGGCGGGGAAGAAAGGGGAAGGAGAGGGAGTGTATATTCTTGTCTCAGTTCCGCCTAGTTCATGGCGTGAGATATCGTTCATTGCCGCTTTCAGATGCCTAAAATAAAACCGAGTGTGTCAGTGCATTTGAAACAACAAGGCTAGTATCTGAATTTGGTGACAATGTGTTTTCTACCGATGGAAGCATATTGTTTTGCAAACTGTGTGGAACTAAAGTAGCAGCTGAAAGAAGATTTAGTGTAACGCAACATATCGGTTGCGATAAACACATTCGTGCTCTTCAGCGTGTTTCACATAAACCTGCAACTCAGCGCTTACTGCCTTCAGTTGCTTCGACTTCCGGTAAGTCCTCACAGTTCAGTAAAGAATTGTGTGATGTATTTGTATCTGCAAACATTCCGCTGTATAAACTCAACAACCCGAAATTACGTGGAATTTTGGAGAAACATACAAATCAAGAAATACCAGACGAATCAACTTAACGTAAGAATTATTTGCCGCAGTGTTACGAAGACACATAAAACAAAATAAGATCTCAAACTCGAGGGAAGAAGATATGGGTGTCAATCAACGAAACTTTAGATGCTATGGAGCGTCATATAGCCAACGTTGTGATCGGAACTTAAGAAGTGCATACACCAGGTGAAATATTTTTATTGACTGCCGAAGTGTTAGAAAAGACCAATTATTCTACCATATCAAAACTGTTTGATAGTGCTATGTTTCTCCTGTGGCCTGAGGGTATCAAACATGACGATGTACTTTTATTTTTAACTGATGCTGCACCGAATATGGTACGAGCAGGTAATTCATTGAAGGCACTCTATTCTAAAATGGCCCATGTTACATGCCTTGCCCATGGACTGCACAGAGTTTGTGAAGAAGTAAGGGCTCTTAACCCCAGCGTAGATAGGCTTATAGCGAGCATTAAGAAAGTATTCTTAAAAGCACCCTTGCGAGTCGCACGTTTTCGAGCAGAAGGTCCAGCCATTGCATTACCTCCACAACCTATCATAACACGCTGGGGCACGTGGTTAAACGCGTGTATGTATTATTGCGAAAACTTCAAGTTAGTGAAGGAAATAGTGCAGAGTTTTGACAGTGAAGAAGCTGCAGCAATAAAAATTGCCCAGGACATGCTATCTGAACCAAATATTGAAGGTAGTTTGGCATTCATCAAATCAAATTTCGCGTTATTGACAGCAGCAACCACATCGTTGGAGAAAACTGGCGAAGAAATGGTTGATTCCATTTCCTTAATCAACCGGGTGGAAACTAGTCTTAGCAACAATCGTGGCGAAATTGCTGCAGGTATTGCATCAAAACTGAAAAAAGTGCTGGACAAAAACACCGGGTATAAAACATTATGCAAAATCTCAGACATTCTTTCTGGTGAAAACTACTGCACGGATGGGATTGAGGAGGATTTAGCAGCAAACGACCTTCCTTAGTTCAAGTACTCTCCGACCACATCAGTTGATGTCGAACGCAGCTTTTCGAGATATAAAAACTTGTTGGCTGATAACCGCAGATCATTTACATTTGACAACATCTGAATGACATTTGTTGTGCAGTGCGACTCACACTAAAGTGAACATAAACCTTTTGATTGATTTTTCAGTTTGAGCTTAAGATGTAATTTTTGAAATATTGGTGAGTTTATTATTATAAGATAATTTCTTCATTTTATAGTGCATTTTTCAAATTTTTTAAAATTGGTGAGTTCATTTTCTCCATTTTTCGAATTTTTAGGTCATTTATTACAGTCATTTTTGAAAATGTTAAGTGCATTTTTTAAACTTTTTTACGGCATCAACATCCGGGCCCTAATCATCATCATCATCTGGGCCAATGACCAAGTAGTCAGGTCTGTTTATCATCATCATCTGGGCCAATGACCATGTAGTCAGGTCTGTTAATCATCATCATCATCTGGGTCAATGACCATGTAGTCAGGTCTGTTTATCATCATCATCATCTGGGCCAATGACCATGTAGTCAGGTCTGTTAATCATCATTTGGGCCAATGACCAAGTAGTCAGGTCTGTTTATCATCATCTGGGCCAATGACCATGTAGTCAGGTCTGTTAATCATCATTTGGGCCAATGACCAAGTAGTCAGGTCTGTTTATCATCATCTGGGTCAATGACCATGTAGTCAGGTCTGTTTATCATCATCATCTGGGCGAATGACCATGTAGTCAGGTCTGTTTATCATCATCATCATCTGGGCGAATGACCATGTAGTCAGGTCTGTTTATCATCATCTGGGTCAATGACCATGTAGTCAGGTCTGTTTATCATCATCATCTGGGCCAATGACCATGTAGTCAGGTCTGTTAATCATCATTTGGGCCAATGACCAAGTAGTCAGGTCTGTTTATCATCATCTGGGCCAATGACCATGTAGTCAGGTCTGTTAATCATCATTTGGGCCAATGACCAAGTAGTCAGGTCTGTTTATCATCATCTGGGTCAATGACCATGTAGTCAGGTCTGTTTATCATCATCATCTGGGCGAATGACCATGTAGTCAGGTCTGTTTATCATCATCATCATCTGGGTCAATGACCATGTAGTCAGGTCTGTTAATCATCATTTGGGCCAATGACCAAGTAGTCAGGTCTGTTTATCATCATCTGGGCCAATGACCAAGTAGTCAGGTCTGTTAATCATCATTTGGGCCAATGACCAAGTAGTCAGGTCTGTTTAACATCATCATCTGGGCCAATGACCATGTAGTCAGGTTTGTTTATCATCATCATCTGGGCCAATGACCAAGTAGTCAGGTCTGTTTATCATCATCTGGGTCAATGACCATGTAGTCAGGTCTGTTTATCATCATCATCTGGGTGAATGACCATGTAGTCAGGTCTGTTTATCATCATCATCATCACCTGGGTCAATGACCATGTAGTCAGGTCTGTTTATCATCATCATCTGGGCGAATGACCATGTAGTCAGGTCTGTTTATCATCATCATCATCTGGGTCAATGACCATGTAGTCAGGTCTGTTTATCATCATCATCTGGGCGAATGACCATGTAGTCAGGTCTGTTTATCATCATCATCATCATCTGGGCGAATGACCATGTAGTCAGGTCTGTTTATCATCATCATCTGGGCCAATGACCATGTAGTCAGGTCTGTTTATCATCATCTGGGCCAATGACCAAGTAGTCAGGTCTGTTTATCATCATCTGGGTCAATGACCATGTAGTCAGGTCTGTTTATCATCATCATCTGGGCGAATGACCATGTAGTCAGGTCTGTTTATCATCATCATCATCTGGGCGAATGACCATGTAGTCAGGTCTGTTTATCATCATCTGGGTCAATGACCATGTAGTCAGGTCTGTTTATCATCATCATCTGGGCCAATGACCATGTCTGCTTATCATCTTCTGTACAACAATTATCATCATCATCATCATCTATTAGACTGTGGTGTGTGAGTGTGTCTGGTGGCAGTTGCATGTTTATTAGATACTAGCTGAAGTACCCGTGCTTCGCTACGCGTCATAAATAAATTAAAATGTGAAAGTGACAGTTAAAACAGGGGATAGGCGAGGTGCTGGGCAGAGGGAGATTAAGGATGAAACATTTTGTCCAACTACACCGTTCGGCGTTGACCGTGTTTTATAGCACAAATTTAGGTTTTACTCGCTAACCGTTGGAGATACCTTTCGGATAGAAAATGTAATTTTAAACCTCGTATATGCCATCAAAAGTTTGCAATTTCTTAGCGTTCACTTTTTATTTGAACTCGAAATATGACAGTTTGCAACCAAAGGGTGTAGTGACGTCACTAAAATGGTCGCCATAGTGCAAAGTATTGAAATCAAAAGTAGCCTATATGTTAACCAGGTAAATCAGCTACTTCCATGTAAAATTCATGTAAGTCGGACCAGTGGTTCTTGCGTGATTGAGTAATACACAGACTAGTGATGTAAAATGTCCAGGCATTTATAAGTCGGGGCAAATGTCCAGGATAAATGCCTGGGCAAATGCCCAAAACCCAGGCATTTTGGGCATTTACCTCTTTTAAAAACATATTCATAATGCGAGGCTTATATAAATATTGTTTTAGCCATATATGTAGGCCTATCTACATATATGTATTCTATATATTTATCCATAAAAACGGGAGTTGAGGCCAAAATAGGCTGCGGAAGTTGTTGTAGGAATTCACTGAAAGAACTTGATTTTGGTCCTGAGGAGCTTGTGCTTGGTACTGCAGATTTGTTGTTGAAATCATCCACTTCAATTAGTAAAGGTTCATAAGATGGTTTTCTTTCGAAAAGGTTTTTCAATCACTGTAACGGTACCTAACTGAAGCACTTTTTTTTTACGATCCTGAGGGCACTTAAAACCCTTCTTTATGTGCTTTTCCATTTTGTTACAATGTGACTGTTATTAGTCCTTATTACAATATTTACAAGATACTCCTTTCCCTTTCAAATTAAAAAAGTTCCAAATAGGTCCTTTTTTCCTAAGCATTTTGTAATGATTTAATCTAACACTTAAAAATATAAATAGCCTAAGAAAGAAGTGAGGTTATCTCAGACTCAACCACTCAACAGACAGCTCTACTTCACAACTAACTGGGCTGCGCTGCTGGTGGTAGAATGCCTCGTCAATCTCAAGGCCACAACCACCCTACCTCCATTCCAAGATCTTAGCACAATGGCTGCCCAGGGCCCAGCCCATCCACCCTCCTCCCAAAGCCACTATTCACACCATAATCAAACTCCTACCTAATATTCCTAAATATAAATGAGTAGGCCTGCAGGCCTAACTCAGTAATACAATGTTTTATTCAAACCAGATATACATAATTCGCATTTAGATGTTATTGACAACATTGAGACAGGATAATTAAATTATTATTAGCAATATTCAGGCATTACTAGTTTATCCATGAAATGTACCTTTGATTAATGGTTTTTATTATGTATTAGATGTTCTAGTAACAATCACAAGTAGTAAATAGTTTAAAACAAGAAGTTTTCTTAAATGCCCAAATTTTGGGCACTTAAAACTGCTTTGGGCAAATGTCCATTTATAGATGTCCTGCCCACTGGGCATTTGCCCGGCCCACATCACTAACACAGACACACACCATCTCATTTTTAGCCTCGCTTCGCTCGCATCATAGTCGTGTCATATTGTTATTCAATGACATGCAGGTTTAACCCCCTTAACACCCCTTTAGAACCCGAATATCCAAAAATCCCTCCTTAGTAGACATTTTCGACACACAACAAACATATCCCCTTCTTCTAACTTCAATAGTTTTGATTGGTCGATGAGAGTGAACATCCAAAAATCCTTCCTTAGTGGACGTTTTTCTTCCAGAATTTCACCCCTCCCCATATGCCCCTTAAATTGGATTTATGAAAAGAACGGTCGAACACCTCATCATCATCATCTTGTACAGTTTCTAGCCCCAGGCTGGGTCTGTTTGGAACATAAGCCTCGCCACTTAGTCCTTTCTTCCCACCACCTCTCCGCTGTCACTCTGGTCCAGTCCCCGCCTCTCCTCTTGACACATTCCTCCACTCCCTTCAGCCATCTATCTCTTGGTCTTCCCCTTGGTCACCCCTTCTGCATCTGCATCTCATGTATCCTCTTGGGAATCCTCTTCTCATCCATTCTCTTTAAGTGTCCATACCACCTCAGTCCTGACGTCTCAATCCCACCTTGCAAGGGCTCCTCTTTCACCATTTCCCTGACCTTTTCATTCCTCAACCTGTCTCTTCTTGTTACTCCGATCCTACTTCGCAGGAACCTCATTTCACCTGCCTGCATTCCGCTTATGTCTCCTTTCTTCATTGTCCACGCCTCCGAAGCATAGGTCAGTATCGGGATATAGTAGCTTCTGTATAACACTTCCTTGCTTCTTTGTGGGACATCTTTATTCCACACTAAGCTCCTAATGCTTCTCAGAAACGCTTCTGCCTGTCTGCCACAATCCGTAATCTCTTTGTCATTTCTCCCACCTTCCTCCACTAGACCTACCAAGTACCTGAGACTTTCCACCCTCTTCAGCCGTCCACCTCCAAGTGTTATCCCACTCATTGGTCTGTCCCTTCTCCTGGTCGTTAACAGGATCTCACATTTACTGATGTTGAACTTCCATCCGTACTCTCCCACCGCTTCTTCCCAAGCCTTCAGTTGCTTCCGAATTTCCTCCTCCTTGCCTCCCCAGACCATGAGATCATCTGCAAACACCATTGCTTTCATCCTATCTTCTCCCATCCTTCCCGCAATCCGCGTCATTACCTCGTCCATAACCACAATAAAGAGAAGGGGTGACAGCGCACTACCCCGTTTCAGGCCACTCACCTGTCTGAACCAGTCTGTTCTTTCCCCTCCAACTTTCACACAACTCACACTTCCACAATACATCTCCTTCACTCTGCCTACAGTCCCTTTTTCCACTCCCATGTTTTCCATTGCTTCCCAAACCTTCTCCCCACACACACCATCATAGGCCCTTTCGATGTCCAGGAAGGCCATCAACGGATCCTCTCCAAATTCATAGTGGTGTTCCTGGAGCTGTCTCACTGAAAATTTGAGATCCACCTACTTATTTTAATTATTTATTCATTTATTTATTTTTAAGCCGATTGGAACTCGGAGAAAATCAAACTCCTCGTCTATGTCGTTTAAGAGATACACGCTCCGTTAGGAATCTTTCAACCCCCACTTTTCATCCCTTTCACCTCATAATATACACCACATCGAAAAACCATTAGACATGTCTCAGCTTATTTTAAATGATTAGTATATATGCCAAGTATCACATCCCCAAATGAAACCACTCATGAGATATTGTTATTCAATAAAATGCACGTTTACCCTCTTAACACCACATTAGAACCTGAATATCCAAAACTCTTTCCTTAGTGGACGTTTTCGACATACAACGAACTTATCCCCAAAATTTCATGTTTCTAACTTCAATAATTTTGGCTGGGCGATGATGAGTGAGTGAGTCAGTCAGGACATTTTCTTTCATTAATTTTTGAGAATTTCACCCCTCCCCAAGAACCCCTTAAATTGGATTTATGAAAAAAAAAAAAAACGGTCGAACACCTATTTACTTATTTAAAGCTGTTTTCCCCCCTGAGTTTGATGAGTGAGTAAGTAAGTCAATCAGTTAGGACACTTTCATTCCTGTTCCCCCCCCCCCCCCGAATTTCACTCCTCCCCATGGGCCCCTTAAATTGGAATTATTAAGAAATGGTCGAACACCTATATACTTATTTTTAAGCTGCTTTTTCCGCTGAATTTCAAACTTATCGCCTATGTTGAATAAGAGATACAGTACACGCTCCGTTAAGAATCCTTCAACCCCCAATTTTCTCCCCGTTCACCTCATAATATCGATAAACCCTTAGACATATGTCTGCTTATTTTGAATGCTTAGTTTGTATGCCGAATATCACATCCCCAAATGAAACAACTCGTGAGATATTGTTATTCAATGAAATGCAAGTTTAACTCCCATAACACCCCTTCAGAACATGAATATCCAAAAATCCATCCTTAGTGGACTTTTTCGACATACAACGAACATATCCCAAAATTTCAAGTTTCTAACTGCAATAGGTTTGCTGGGGGATGATGAGTGAATATCCAAAAATCCTTCCTTAGTGGACTTCTTTCCCCAGAATTTTATCCCTCCCCATGAGCCCCTTAAATTGGATTATGAAAAAACGATCGAACACCTATTTACTACTTTTTCAATCTGATTTTTCTCCCTGAGATTCTTACTTTTTGCCTCTGTCTTTTAAGAGATACTTGCTCCGTTAAGAATCCTTCAACACTCACTTTTCACACATACACATATACACCACATCGAAAAACCCTCAGACATGTGTCTTCTTATTCTTAATGATGAGTTTATATGCCTAGTATCCCATCCCAAAGGAAACCAATCGGGAGATATTGTTATTCAATTAAATGCAAGTCTACCCCCTTAACACCCCTTTAGAACCTGAATATCCAAAATTCCTTCCTTAGTGGACATTTTCGACATACAACGAACATAGCCCATTAATGTCATGTTTCTAACTTCAATAATTTTGGCTGGGGGATGATGAGAGAGTGAGTAAGTCAGGACATTTTCTTTCAATTATTTTTCAGAATTTCACCCCTCTCATGAACCCCTCAAATTGGATTTATGAAAAAAAAAACCAAAAAAAAAACGGTTGAATACCTATTTACTTATTTTTGAGCTGTTCTTCCCCCCTGAGTTTGATGAGTGAGTGAGTTAGGACACTTTCTTTCCTGTTTTTTCCCCCAGAATTTCACCCCTCTCCCTTAAATTGGATTTATGAAAAAACGGTCGAACACCTATTTACTTATATTTTAAGCTGTTTTTTTCCCACCGAATTTCAAACTTCTCGCCTATGTCGTTTAAGAGATACACGCTCCGTTAAGAATCCCTCAACCCCCAATTTTCACCCCTTTCACATCGTAATATACACCACATCGATAAACACTTAGACATATGTCTGATTCTTTTAATGATTAGCTTATATACCGAATATCACATTGTAACATGTTTTTCTAGGGGTTTTTATGCCACTAACACAAGTTAGTTGGACTATATCATATTTGGTAAACGCGGCAATAATCCGGCCAAGTTAAATTATTTCAGTTTATTCAATTTCATATTTTTATTATTATTATTAATATTTATTACGTCATTTTTTGGAGCTTTTAAATTTGGAAGATTACAGATAGGATTTCTACTAGTAGAAATCCGTATCTATAATGGATGATTCCAACATATAATATTGCACGGCAAATCATTTCATATGTAAAGTCGGGATTTTATTCATTAGGGGTAAGAGAGAGTGGTGTGTGACTCACTGGGTATTTCAATACAAGAATAGATTGGAGTACAAAAGAATTACGAAATCCGAGGGAACACTTCAAAGCAAGAAAACGTGTATGATTTACGTCTTGCCCGGAAACGGAAAATATAAATACGGGGAAGCAGCCTCATGGCGGGAAGAGCCACGTGAGGTGACCAGCCAATCAAGGAAGAAGAAGCAACGTAGCAGGGGCATGGCGAGATACGTGACGCACGCGGATTGGTCGAAGCAGCGAGGCCGCGGTATTAAGCTAGACCCTGGTGGGAGAAGATTGAAGCATATAGTGGACGCGCTGTGTGAGTGAGAACATTCATTCAGACATTACGTTTGGAGCAGTAAGGAGGTACTTTGTTCGTTAGTCCCAAGTGGGACAATTTTATTCACGCTAACTCCGCTGATCACATCAGATCATGGGTTCCACGCGTCTTGCAGTGTTTAGGCAAGCGACGTGTTGTGGTTCATGGAATATACTCCACCACAAGCTGCAACGATTACTTTTGATCAACGAGGAAGGGGCTGACGCCGTCAACACCAATGCAGAACATCCAACGCTACGAGACTTCAAGCACGTGGAGACAATGTTTCCGTTGGTAAGCATAAGTGATCTACGACACACACTCTCTGTTTTTCGATAGGGCCAATATAAATTCTTTAAGCATAAATTTGGAAATAAGTTAAATTCGCGTTATTCTCCCGACCGGCGTATTAAGTAATTTTGTTCGTGGCAATGGTTAAAGTAGTGTGCTCCGTTAACAGTGTTAATTTTATTCATGTTGCCATAATATTTTCTAAGTGTATTAAATTCAATTATTACAAAGTAGATTCTTTGATTCCAGTAGGTAGCAATAGTTATAATACCACATCCTTCTCCACAATCAAATGTTGTCTGGGTTGATGATTCAATCATCCCACGGCCTAGTCATTAAGAGTTTTCCATATGTTCTACTCACGCTAGGGGTCGATATTAAATATATAAATTTAGCTTGGAACACAGTGTATCCAGCCTGGCGCCCAACATAGATCAAACTTAGCAGTAGTATTTTCTGGCGAATAGTCCGCCCAGGTAGAAAACATTACATTTGTTCGCTACCAACGTGGAGCGTAAGCACATTACAACTTTCCGCTACCAACGTGGAGTGGTAAAACCATTACAATTGTCGCTACCAACATGGGCCGTTAATACCATTACAATTGTCGCTACCAACGTGGAGCTCAAATACCATTACAACATCCCCAAAGAAACAACTCATGAGATATCGCCATTCAATGAAATGCACGTTTACCCCCTTAACACCTCTTTAAAACCCGAATAACAAAAATCATTCATTAGTTGACGTTTTCGATATACAGCGAGCATATTCCCAAAATTTCATGTTTCTAACTTTAATAGTTTTAGCTGGGCGTGATGAGTGAGTGAGTCAGACAGGACATTTTCTTTCAATTATTTTTACCAGAATTTCACCCCTCCCCATGGGCCCCTTAAATTGGATTGATGAAAAAACGCTTGAACACCTATTAACTTATCTTTTAAGCTTTTTTTCCCCCTGAGTTTGATGAGTGAGTGAGTTAGTCAGTCAGTTAAGACACTTTCTCTCCTTTTTCCCCCCAGAATTTCACCCCACCCCATTGGCTCCTTAAATTAATTTATGAAAAAACGGTGGAACACCGATTTACTTATTTTTTAAGCTGATTTTTTTCTCTCTGAGTTTCAAATTTCTCGCCTATGTCGTTTAGGAGATAGGCCTACACGCTTCGTTAGGAATCCTTCAACCCCCAATTTTCACCCCTTTCACCTCATAATAATACACCACATCGAAAAACCCTTAGACACATGTCTGCTTATTTTTAATGATTAGTTTATATGCCGAGTGTCACATCCACAAATGAAACCACTCGTGAGATATTGTTATTCAATAAAATGCAGGTTTAACCCCCTTTAGAACCTGAATATTCAAAAATCCTCCCTTAGTGTATGGTTTTGACATACAACGAACATATCCCGAAAATGACACGTTTCCAACTTCAATATTTTTGGCTGGGCAATGATGAGTGGGCGAGTGAGTCAAAACATTTTCTTTCAATTTTTTTTCTTCAGAATTTCACCCCTCCTGATGAACCCCTTAAATTTGGTTTATCAAAAAAACTGTCGAACACTTATAAGTTATACTTATTTTTAAGCAGTTTTTCCCCCCGAGTTTGAAGAGCGAGTGAGTCAATCGGTTAGGACACTTTCTTTCCTGTTTTTTACCCAGAATTTCACCCCTCCCCATAGGCCCCTTAAATTGGATTTATGAAAAAACGGTCAAACACCTATTTACTTATTTTTTATGCTGATTTTTTCCCGCTGAGATTCAAACTCCTCGCCTATGTCGTTTATGAGATACAGGCTCCGTTAGGAATCTTTCAACCCCCACCTTACCTTAGTTATCCCTGCCAGCAAGAGTCATCGAAGGGATGTTAGAAGGGAAAAACACTAGAGGAAGACCACCACTTGCATACATCACAAGGTTAATGACAGACACGAACACCAAATCATATCGTGAATTGAAGAGGATGGCGGAGAATAGAGAAGATTGGCGAGTTGCTGCAAACCAGCCCCAGGGCTGTTTACATAAGAGACCTTGGTTATCGATATGTCGAAAAATGTTCTCTAATGAGAAACATGTTTCTCTTGTTTGCATTTGTTTTGAAAGGAAGACTGTACTTCCTGAAGTGCTTCGGCAATGCTCGTGACGTTCGTTACGACATATTATAATGTGTATCAAGATGTCTTGCATTGGCCTACTCGGTAAGCACTTTTCAGCGTCTTGGTGAGGTGTACCGTACCAACTGACGAGCCCAATAGTACACCGGGGCGAAACGCTGATAATAATATTTGAGCTTAGCCGGACCATTTAACATAATTTTGTTGAATTTGTTCATGATCCAATATATATTGAACCCTTATTGATCTTCGATAAATAAGTATTCATATTATTATTACTACGGCCCAGGCAGCACTTAAGGAAGTCGACTTGGATATAAGGGAGGCCAGCATTTCGTAATGATTGCAACAGGAGGTGAGCCGGTAGCTATTCTTGGGGAACGGCCAGAATTAGTCGAGTTCAAGGCCAAATTGTGCAACTACTGTACCAAAATTGGAGACATAAAGGAAGAATCACGAGGTACTCGCAACGAACATACGATTGAATCAGCCAATCGCAAGAGACCAAGCCATGACCACGAGGTGGACAGCGTCAGTAGTAAAAAGCCCGCGGAAGTGTGTATCTAAAGAACCGCCGAACGGATTAATCTCCGCTCGAGTGATTTGAGACGTTGGATTTATTTGGAGAAGAATGACACTAGTCCCATCTTTGTGAGACAAAAACTCTGGAAGTTTTTATCCGACTCCACCCCACTCCTCCGCCCCTGTCAGTTTCTAATAAATAGTTTGGCCTGACGCCACTCGAAGCTATTCTTTGTAGAGCCGTGAGGGGCCTACTCCACGCCAGTTTATATGGTGATTTTCGACGCTCGAAATTATCTAAGTCTTTCTTGTGGAGCCTTCAGAGGCTTACTCCACGCCAGTTTGTATCGTGATTTTTACGCTCTAAATCAGTGAAGTTAATTTATTTTGTGAGCTCCGATGAGCTAAAGCCGCAGCGATTGCAGTATCAAAGTTTAAAAGCTATAATACATTTTGTTCTAAAATCTACTTTATTGTGTGAGCTAAATATTTCACGCCAGTGCGTGATAACTTGAAACATTCAGTTAAAGACGACGAGTTCAGCTCTGAGGGGGAAGTATTGTATCACCCTAATTAGCGCTCACCGGAGCCGAAGTCCAGAGTACAGGACGGAAATACCGAGCGAGATAGCGACTGCTAGTGCAGCCAGGATTTGAACTTGTTAACGAGCCAGTGGCGCGGACTCGAGATGTATATTTTATGTACAAATTACAGTGTATTTTATATGTGTTTTTATGGTGCGTGTGTGCGAGATAGTTAGGGCCAGTCTTCGCTATTAATCGCAGTAGGACAATTGTGGGTGAATTGAGTAGCCTGCAAGCGATTATAGATAGGCAAATAATTAACATTGAACTTTTCTGCCAAGGAGTCGATACCAAGATGATCAGCACGTGGTTTGAAGTTGGGATGAGCTTCAACAAATCAACGCAGACGACTACTATGGAGTGCTAATTTGTCCATAGGGCGATGGGTTGAGGAGGATGTCCTTAGTTCTACAAGCAGAAGCGGTGATGTACTAAAATTGGATTATTTCAATTATGTAGTTAGATTTGGCCGGGGAACTTTGTAAATAGTCATGTTTTTCTTTTCTTGTTGTTTAGAGTTTTTCTTGCACCGACACTATATTTTTAAATGTCCGTTGGCGCGTGGCCAAAGTGTTGGTTTGATATTTTGTTTTTCCTTGAGTCTTATGTAATGTGTGCGGCGTGCGTGCGTGATTTTTATCCTTGCAAATGCGGAACCCGTTACATTCGATAAATGGTGCTTTATTAACGTTAATATTTGAAATAGGAATGGGAGGAAATTATTGTAAGATATTTGCTGAACAGGTTATTATTCATATTAGGGTTGCCAAGCGCACCAACTTAAAAGTAATTTTTTAGAACACCTTCGTTCTAATTTTGATAGATTTTCTTGAGTCCTTTTCAGGTGACTAGTCACGGCATAGAACGGTGGCGCCAGCATGTGGATATTATTTGTGTCTTTTTATTTCAGGGTCTGTCAAAACCCATACGTGTGATTCTGTGTGTGTTAATGTGTCTAGTGTGTGTTGATTCTACGTGAGGAGGGGGTAGTTGTCCTACCACTCTCATATTTTTGCTGCTGTTATATCTTTTGATGGAAAGACAGGGTGCTCTTGGGAGACTGCTGATTCTTGTCCATATATTTTTCTGACACACACACGTATTATTGTGCTTTGGGGCACACTTCTTCGAGATTCGACCCCATGTTCTGGGAGGTCGAGGTATTTGACACGTGGGTTGACAGACATGCAGAGTTCCACAAACCGCCCGTTTTGCCTGTGACTGATTTTGATAGGCAGTCCTGATTTGTCCGACTGACCCCTGTAAGCTTTCATGTAGCAAACCTGTTCATTGTGATGGTGATTTTTAAAGCCATAATTAATTGGGGAGTTCGCCATGTGTGTAACGGCTTGTTGTACGTTGTATGGGTAAAATATTGTGATTAACGTAAATGTTGGCTGTTTGCCTATTGCTTTGTTTATGACTCGATTCATGTAATTTTGTGTGTCACACCCGTGTGGTGTAGTGGTAGAGTATTTGTAAATTTTGACAGCGGCCATTTGTGTATTTTTCTATTGGTCACGTGTTAATGTACTTGTGTTGATTTGTGTGAGAAGTCCTAAGTTTTTAGGCAGTAAATGTTGCTACGGCAATTTGATTCCAATTTCACACGGAAATTTTAAGTTTGTTTATAGTAGATTTAGGAAGTGTCGGTTTAATTTTAAGTATTGTTGTTGTGTTCCCCCGTGTCGGTCTAGCTCTAAGAAATGTGGATTCGTTGTCTGAAGGATTATTCTGGATGATAACGAATCACGCAAACAAAGTACACATCGTGATGCATGTAGAACGGCATACACGCATATATGGTCACTTTTGTATTTTTATTTTAAGGACACTTGGTCCAGGTAATTAATCTCTCCAGAGATATCGCCTAGTGTTGGCATTTTATTAAGCGGGAGTCAGTTGGGAGTTTTTGTTGTTAATTGTTTATGTGTAAATATGGTGATTTGTTATTAAATTCAGTTGTTTTAACCCTGGCTTCACTCTTTCCTGCATGTTATTTTGTTATATGTTACCCTGCAAGTTAATGAAGCGCCCTGACAGCAACTTACGAATATGAACCGTTACACCCCCCGAAACTGAGTCTCATATGCTTCTTTGCAAGGGTTCAATATATATATATATACATTGTATAACAACAACAAAAAACACACCAGGAAGGAATTGTCAGATGGCGATAAAAATCGGTGGGTGTGAGGAACAGACACAGAACAACAAACGCTCAAAAGTGCAGAACAATCCAATCATTTATTGCAGAGTTAAGAGCGTTACAAAATGAGGATGTCAATAAGGTGTTGGTCCACCCCTGGCCTGGATGCAAGCTGTCACTCGACGTGGCATGGACTGATAAAAGTTTCCGGATGGTGTCCTGCGGAATTTCGTGCCAAATGGTCTCCAACTGTTGGGATAAATCGGCGACATTCCGGGATGTTCTCAATCGCCTTCCCATGATGTTCCAAATGTGCGCTATGGGAGAGAGATCAGGCGACCAAGCTGGCCAAGTAAGGATAGGGCAAGCTTGAAGACAGTCCATAGCAACACGTGCCGTGAGCGGCCAGGCATTATCCCGTTGGAAGTAAGGCCTGGATATCGCAGAAAGAACGGTAACACAACCGGCCGTGGAATGTCATCAACATACCGCTGTGCTGTCAGTGTGCCAGGAATGACTACCAGAGGGGTCCGGCTATCAAAGGAGATGGCACCCCAGACCATCACCCCCTGTTGTGGGGCTGTGCGGCGTGCGATAGTCAAGGCAGGATCCCCATGCTGGCCTGGACGTCTCCAAACACGTATGCGGTTGTCGTCAGAGCACCATTGGAAACGGGACTCGTCAGTAAAGACTATACGTCCCCTGTCAGCACAGTTCCACGTTGCTCGAGCGCGGCACCACTGTAATCTGACTAGACGATGAACAGGTGTGAGTGGTAAGCGGCGTAACGGGCGGCGCAAGCGCAAATTCCTGTCGCTCAGGCGTCTGTTGATGGTCATGGTGGACACGGATGCGGGTCACACGCTGGATCGTTGATTACGACGACTCCGGTGCTGTGAGAGCTGTTCTGACAATCGCTCTGTCTTCCCATGCTGTTGTGGCCCTCTGTCGACCACTGCCACCCTGACGCTGATGCCTGCCATTGCTGACCCACGCTTGCCAGCATCATCTGATCACCACATCACTTCGACCCAAATGTCCAGCGACAGCTCGATTTGACCAACCAGCTTCTTTCAATCCGATCGCACGATCTCTTTCAAACTCGGACATCTGCTCGTAATGAGCACGAATCTTTCGACATGGCATTATTACAGCCGACGTTCAGGTATCGCAGTCAAATGCAACAGCTACTTTGAACATATGCTTCAGAATCGCGCCTTATACAGAGTGTCCCACCTAACTGCGACCTCAAATATTATCGAAATGAAACGAGATGTGAAAAATCTACTTGTGCAGGAATGTAGCCATGTCAGGGGGTCACAGAATGGGAGGATATGCACAATCCAGGAAATTATAACACTATCACGTTCAACGCAAAATTACTTCTTTTTTAAATGGAACATACATGTTTTTTCTAGCAAAATTAAAAGTAAACATACAATTAATGATAACAGAATTGGTTTCACTTCACTAAATGTCGTACCTTCTGAAATAACTTAAGTTGTAGAGGATGGTAAGGGAGACTCTGTTCGTGACGATTAACAACAGTGTAGTGCACGCCGTTGGCGGATTGATTGCATCACTGTACTAAAAGCATTCAGGAAACAAGACAGTAACATTACAGCTGCACTTCTCAGTGAACTCGTGGCCCCTGGTCTGGTCGTCTGTACTTCTGTCAGTGTGAAACGGGTAAATACCCATTTTACTGTACCTACGAATCTTATGTTTATGGTCGCAGATACTTTGATATTTGAAACCCTATTTTGTTTCTACCTCTTTGTTCTCTTGTTTCGTCTAGTACATACCAGTATGCCGGCCTTCAGTAATGAAGAAAAGCTAGACATTATTTTAATTTACGACAAATGTCACAGAAATGCAACAACAGCTGTGACAGTGTATGCTGAACGTTACCCAGATCGACGGTGTCCGTCGCCTCATACCATTGCCAATATGTGCAGAAGTCTCTCAGAAACAGAAAGTTGGGCTCCCAGAAACGTCAACATACAAACAGAGCAACTAACTACGGTAACGAAATCGCTGTTCTGGCTGCTGTAGCTCACAATCCGCACGTGAGTGTACGACAAAGTGCACGCGGTTCTGGAATAAGCCGCTCTAGTGTTAGCAGAATTTTGCACAGGCATAAATTTCATCTGTATCATATGTCACTGCACGAGGAACTGTACAGGAATGACTTTGAAGCCCCCATTGCATTCTGTCGTTTTGCATTGCAGCAGTTGCACGATAATAACGCATTCCTAAGGGATGCTATGTTTACGGATGAAGCTTCGTTCACAAATCATGGCAATGTGAATTTGAGGAACATGCACTACTGGTCCGTGGAAAACCCCCACTGGCTTCGCGAGGTTGCTAGCCAACGACAGTGGTATCAATGTTTGGTGCGGTATCATTGGTATCTTGTAGGTCACTATTTTTATCAGGGACCACTAAACGGACAGCGATATGCATCATTTCTTCAAGACACGTTACCACTTCTCATGGAGGACATGGGATTGGAAACTCGTATATCAATGTGGTTCCAGCATGATGGGTGCCCCGCACATTTCGCACGTGTTGCCAGAGATGTAATGGATGCGAAGTTTCCAAATCGGTGGATAGGATGTGGTGGTCCTGTGAGATGGCCAGCACGGTCCCCCGACTTGACGACATTAGACTATTTTCTCATGGGCGCATTGAAATATAGAGTCTATCAGGAAGTCCCAACTACAATAGTGAATATGATACGGCGTATTACTGCGACGTGTGCGGAAATATCTGTGGAAACACTGGGATCAGTACAACGCTCTTGTTCACTGTCTACAGAAGTGCAGTGATGCAAACGGTGGTCACATTGAACATCTGCTGAAGTGTCACAGTTTCATCAGTTAAGATGCTACTGCTTACTTGTGAATGCCTTCTCCGTGCTGGATGTAATTTAAAAACATGAAGTTTCTTTAAGCTATAGGCCAAAAGTTTGTTCAGGAAATCTGTAATCGTACCTTTTGTACTATGTGTACAGTTCTACACTTGTGTTAAACACGACAAACAGTGTCTTCATTGCCATCCTCTACAACGTTAGTTATTTCAGAAGGTACGAGGTTTAGAGAAGTGAAACCGATTCTGTTATCAATAATTGTACGTTTACTTTTGATTTTGATAGAAAAAACATGTATGTTCCATTTAATAAAAGGTAACTTTGTTTTGAAAGTTGTACCGGTTCGGTTCATTGAGCGTTCATCTCCTGTAGCCCACCCATCTACCGGAAGAAGAGGTATGCCACTGACGGCGGAGTGTCGACAAGAATAAGAAAAACTCCAGTATTTATTTGGACGTTCTGAACTTTGGAATATTCGTCAAATTTGAAAAATAAAACTTTTATGTCTAAATTCAACAATAGCCATCTGCTAATAAAGGCATATTTGGAAAAAGAAAAAAAAAAAACTTAAAAGGAGTCTGTGATAGCTGTCGTCATTCGACGCTAATTTATATTATGCGTTGGCTGGAAGCTGCACCAACTGAACTTGAAGAGGGACTCTGAAAAATCCATGCGTTTTTAAATCTGCCGCCAATTGTTGTGGTGGTAAGACTGTGTAACGGGCGCAGCATCAGTGGTGACGCGCGAAAAACTAAACGTTGTTTCATGATGGCTTGAGAAAGAAGGTTGTGCTAAAAAGTTGGTATCGAGAGGGACAAGCCGTCAGGCTTAGTCGGATCCCTCTCCAAAATGGAAGTGGTCTTTCAAGGTACATGCGGACTGGCGATAAACTGGAAGAAAGGAAACTTTCGAATTTAAAAAGGTGGAAAATCCTGACTGGATAGAACTTCGGAAATTTTGCGTAAGACTGTTAAATTGTAAAAGGGGATGCACGCGGCTAAGTTATGTTATTTGTAACTGAAGTTATTTTAAAGTGTGTGTGTTCTGGTGTTCGTTTTCATAATGTATAACGTGGGTTATTGGTCGCCTCGTGGCGCAGGTTTTAGGTTATGTTTGCATTTTGGCCGCATATATCTTTACTAGGTACCAATATTTATTTTCATAATTGTTCTTAACTTCTGGTCCGCCAAGTGTTATAAAATTCAGTTTTTATTCTATTTGGGGGGTATTTTTCTGGTCCTCGACGAGTTTAAATTTGATTTTGGGATTCAGGGGTTATTGTTGTTCCTTCGGCTTGGCATTTTGAGCGTTGGGTATTGGTTTTCATTAGGGTAAATCTTTTCCTGGTTTGTTTGTTATCCGAGAGGGATTAGTGTTTCAAGTTGAATTTTGTGAAGGTAAGTTTGAGTGCGTGTTCTCGGGTGGTGTGGTTAGGGACTTTGGTCTTTTATTTCTGACGGAGCTTGTTTGAATGGGTGTTTTGTTGTATGTTTGGTTCCCTCTCGGGGACTTACTTTCCCCTGTCATACCTTTTCCCTGCCTCTTTCTGCTGGGTTTTGGGCGACTTTGGCTTCCTGTTCCTTATTCTTGTTAAATTTTGGGAGTGGGGAATTGGTTTTGTTGTTGATCAGGTATGGTTCTGCTTGTGATGGTAGTTCGGCTTCATTTCTTGTTGGTTTTTTTCATTGACGTAATTCTGCTTTACTAGGGAAGGGTATTTTTGGATCTTGTGTGTATGTATGTATGTACCGGTATGTATGTTGAGGGGTGCCCGGGGTAGGGGTTTTTGTTTTGTTAATTTTGTTTTATTTGTTTTTTCAGGGTAGGTTTAGTTTTTGTGCCTTGCTTTGATGTCTTCATATACTTGCTTATTGGGGGGTCTGTGTATGATTAAATATTGTGTCCTGGCTACATCTTTTCTGTACTAAATTTATTAAAAATGTAAATGTAATTGGGCACATTAGTTTTATGTTTGCTTTGCTCATCCTTGTAATTGTTGTTTGTTTTTTATTCATTCTGAGTATATTGTTGTTTTCTAGACTTCCTTTTATTTCTTAGCGAACTATCCCTAGGCACCTATCCCCAACACGGCCTCGTTTAGGGTTCCCGTCCACTCTCTGGCTCTGCGCAGTATCCTTCTTCCTGTCTCGGTCCTGTGGGTTAGTTTTCTTAGGGTCAAACATTGTAGGATCGAGTTAGGAGAAGAGTACTGTGCCCAAATCCAGTTGCCCAGATTTGAGAGCACAGGCCCAGAGGCTAAGTCCAGAGCTGAGGTTTTGAATAGTGAGCACCAATCCTTCTAAGAAGCATTTAGAAGCTTTATGCAGCCAAGAGATCGCTAAGTGACGTAGCAAGGTTATCAGAGTCGAGGCTATATTTGTATAAAATATTTTCCTGTGGAGTAGAAACACGAGAGTAACATCAAATTACTAGCACGGACAAGGGAAGAAGAACATGCTATATTTCAAGAAAATTGATCAAGCAAAAGCTGAGATATGAGAGGTTTTAGTTTTAGCCGAGGTCACACAGTGACTTAGAGAAGTCCGTCCGCTGGGTATATAAGAGCTGGCAGCCACCACTCAAATATGGGGGAGGTTGTCTCTGAATCGTTAGAGGAAGGACACCTTGCCAGTGGCAGCAGCAGACCAGCCTAAGTTGTTGTATCAGCTTACCAGGATGGAGACGACAAGCAGCGGGACCATCGAGTGGAGGAAGCAGCGGCGGACCGGCGAGCCAGCCAGGGGCCAGGGCAGGTGCAACCGCACCCGGAGAGGTAGAGGGGAGCTAGCCTCCACAGGGTCCTCACCTCCGGTCACGCGGGCGCGCCAGCAGGCCCTTGGTGAGAAGACGTCAGCGGCGCAGAAGCCGCCAGCCGCTGAAGAGGTGCGGGTGCCTCTAATCCCGGCTGGTGCACGCAACGCTGGAATAGCTCCCGGCCCGGGGAGCACAGGTAGCCCGGACATAACGCAGGTGACCCTGCGGTCCGAGCCAACCGACGCGTCCCCAGGGCCCTCTGAGCTAGCCGAGTCCGAGAAGAGTCGGACGCCAGGACCGGCTAGCTCCCCGCGACCGGACGTCAGCAGCAGCCCGGAAGCCAGTTTCAGCTGGGCGAGCGATGTTAGCTCGGACACAGTGCATGGGCACCCTGGGGCCACTTCCCCAGGCTCCGAGCAAGCATGTGGCTACGACCCCAGCCACTGGGCTCTGTTTATCTATTACAGGCCTGAATGCAGCCAGGAACACGAACGCGAGGACATCAAGCAGTGCCTGAACGACTGTTATCACAGACTGACGGGAAAAGCTGCACGCCGAGGCGAGAACATCGAGGCCTACCTGCCTACTGGGGTCATGGTCAGGCCATACCCGCCGGGATGCATCGGGCCCTTGAGCACGACCTGGCAGGTCGTGGCGATCCCAGGCATGCAGGCGGGGCAACCTCCGCAGATCCTTCGCTTCAGGACAGGCAGCTACGAGGACGCGGCAACCCAGACGGACGTCGCGACGCTGGCATCACAACCAGCACCTCAGGCGGTGCCATTAGCGGGCAACTCGCGCCCGCCAACCAGGAGGAGGACCGGTTACCAGAGCCCCAGGTGGGGCCTTTAGCGGGGCAACTCGCGCCCGCCACCACCACCAGGCAGGGGACTCCAGAGACGGCCGGGGCCACCAGGACGGCCCCAAAGCAGCGGAAGAAGAAGAAGCGCAGCAGCCCAGAGGACCGTCGCCCGCAGCGTTCCCAAGAGGGGGAGCCAGGACGCCGCGAGGCCACCAGCCGCAGCCAGGGACAGCCGCTACAGTCAGGTAGTATGAAGCCCCGCTCAGGCCAGCTTTTACAGTGTTTTCGCTGTCTGAGATGGGGCCACTCCCAGGGATCCTGCGGCTCTCCAGTCCGTTGTAACCGGTGCTCAGGTGGCCACCACCATACCGGCTGCACGGTGCCGCGGGACGCGCCGGTGTGCGCCAACTGCATGGGTGACCATCCGTCATCCCATCGTAGTTGCCCCGTCTACAGGTCCATGGCAAGAGCAGAGAGGAAGGTGGCTCGTTCCCATGGACCGCCAGTTAGGCCCCTGCTTCGGCAGGTGAGGCCCCCCCTCCACTCTCCGGTGACGGAGGCTCGGTACCAGGGACCCCATGGAGATCGGGTAGTGGCGCAGGTTCTCCGGATCCTTGTACCATTGCTCGGTAGCCGGCAAGGCCCGCGCTGATCCCAGCAGTGCCGAGTTCTATCGGATTCCCCGGAGACGAAATGGCGAGAAGACTGACATGGATCTGGTGCATGATACCTTCTCCCAACTAACAACAACCTACTCATTTCCATACCCACATTATCCTTGCATGTGGCAATAACCAAGCCGCCAGGTTTTACGTGTAGGCAATCTTTCCTTTCTGCCTATGCGGTTTTCCCTGGCCCTACAATCTTACCCTTATATATGAGTACATATTTATATGTACTCATATATAAAATATACCAATGTCAATATCTATTAATTATGCCTGGTAGATCGCGACCGCGATGGGACAGGCACTAAGTCCTAAAAGACACCTTCCTATCCAATTCCCTATGCTTTCTCTTCTACTATCGTAGACTAATTGCATGTCGGAGGCACCAGTAGTAAGGTCGGGTGCCACGCGGGGGGTGCAGGTACTCTTTTCGGGCCCCCCCGAAAAAAAACCAACTCAAATATGTTCACTTCTCCATAGGCGCTCTGTCGCTATGGATGTCACTTCTTCGTAAGCGCCCTGTCGCTAGACATATCACGTCGCTCCGAACATCGTTATACTTCAGAATTATCTTCGTGCACATGGTTGCAATAGTCTACGTTTTTACTAGCACGCAGTTGCTAGGACTTAGTGAAATTCTACGACAGTACATGGTTACTGTACTTCGAAAAGTGTTGGAAGTTTTAGTGAAATTCATCGTAAGTTATCATTGAGGTGATAGACTTTGTGGCAGAACATTGGTAACTATTACTGCTACACGGACATATGATAGACTTAGTCTATATTTTTCTTTCCACTGTCAACTAAGATTTAAAATTGGATTATTTTCATCCAATGACCAGAACAAGCTTTTGTCTTGATAACACTTTGACCAACCAAGATAAGTCAGTACTGTTCACATACCAGTCTTGCACGTCCAGTTCATTTAGCCGACATAGGGAAACCAGCATGCTTAGCATTTTCTGGAGAGTGAGAAACTCTGCCCAGGGAATTGAACATCAGAACTTGGACCGGTGCTGAATAAGATTGTCAGAGTATTGATAGTACTGAATGCATCACAGTTGGGTCAAGTTATTACTGGTAAATTTTGCATCATGGATCATTTCGATCTTACCCCTATCAAGAAGATTACTTCAGCTGTTGAAGCAGCTAATATTATAGACAGTTTTCATCAAGATATTCAGGCAACGAGTATGAATACCGCTATGTCTGGTTAGACATTTTTGCGGGTATATAATGGAGGCCGATACGAGATTATACGTACGTGTCCAAATGGGGACAGAATACTGAAACAATCTGGTTCAGACCAGATTATCCATATCAAGATCTACAAGAATGTAAGCTACATTTTGCATTATTCTTATGCGTAGTTAGCTGGAATTTCTCATTTTTCTACAGTCTTGCCAACACATTTTTTTCTTCAATATTTTGCTGTTGCATTTTTTTTTTTCAAGGCATGTGGAAGCCTTGATCTGAGTAGTTTTTACACTCAGATATGAGAAGTCAATGATTTGAATTAATGGACGAGCAAAACGAGCTTTTATTTGATTTTAATTTTTTTTATAATCGCGGTCATCAGCCGTCGTAACTGTAAATTTAATAATAAATTTAAGTTGAGGAATGGATTTTTATCCATATTTAAGAAGTCGAGGATGATTTTTCCCGAACAGTTTAGCAACGTAAATTCCATTTGTGGAATAATAATAATAATAATAATGATTTAATAATAATAATTATCATTTTCAATATTTTTCAAGAGATGATAATAATAATTATGATTTATATTTCTAATAATCATATCATGTAGTATGATTTATCAAGTTGATATTTAAAACAGTTTGCTAGTTCGGAGACCTGTTTTTCAGAAGGCTAGTGGTTAACGCATGCCCACATTCAACTAACAGAATTATCCTATGGGAACATTTTACACTTGCATTATGCAGTTAAATCTTTTGAAAGACACGGAAAGTAATGATACGGGAAGCATATAGCATGTATAAATTAGGGTTTTACTAGAGTTTGTATAAATATAATATCATTTTGAGCAACGTCTTGTGATAGAACGTTTGGCTAGAAATAAACACGGTGTGGAATAGTTAATGTTTAAACTGAATCTTCCAGTTTGAGTAACAAGCAAAGGCTTGATTATTATGTATAATTTGGGAAGAAATTTTGTGTGTGTGGAAATTGTTTGAATATGCCATTCTGATTGTGCATTTTAAGTCGCAGGAATGAGGTTGTTATAATGGAGCAGCAACCATATTGTAGGTTGGATGACTTTGAAATAATGTTGGGAGTTGAAATATTTTTGTAAGCCACACTTTCGTTGAATTCATAACCGAGGTTATATTATGGAACCATCATGTCAATCCACAGTTTGCCCACGTGTTCTATAAATATTTCCTAGTAATTGTTAGCCCGGAATTTTGTTATTTCATTATGAGAAGACTTTACCGTTGTCTAGATGCTAATTATGATAATGTGATTTTTGACACATTTAAATTGAATGGGCTGATGCTGTAAATAAATTAAAACTGTTATTTCCTAAACAACCACTACAATTTAGAGGATATTTGTGATCCTGTTAAGAATATAAACATTCTGCAAATTAATTAGATGATTAACATTTTTGACATTCTGTCAAAAGAATTGTAATTCTGATAATAGCAACAACTAATATTATTTTTGTGATAATTTTTCTAAATAATATTTCCAATTGATATTTAAATATTTGAATGTTTAAATCCAGATTTAAAAGAGTTGATATTTTGTTAATAATAAATCTCTGACCATAATATTGCTAATTGAGTGAAGAACTCAGAATATTACTGTTGGATCGAGAACAGATGATACAATTTTTTTTTTTCTGTTTATCGAAGTTCTTCGAATCCATGCTCGAATGTCCATGTAATTAATAATGTGTTATTTTCATTTAGGACCTCGTAGTTCCGCCCCTTAAAACAACAATAACTAACTAATTTTCATTGTTGTAACTTTATATCCGAACCAATTTTGAGATACTGATTCCTGGAAAAAGTGTTAGTTAATTTTCTGCTACTATTTGAAAGACAAACAAAAACAGTGATATTTTTTTCATCGAGTGATAATATTTCATTTCAAAGTGTGAATACTTGAAGTTAGGAATCAGTATGGTCAATTAAATTTGCATTGACAAACCTTACGATTGTAAATAATTCTTTTGAGCGAAGTCAAGAGGACTATTAATTTGACTTTCGTTTCAAATACCTAGTGTTCATGTGTTGGTGAATCTGTAAATTTGTGTACATAATGTATGATTCGTCATGCATCCTTTATGCTATTTTTAGCATTTCTTCGTTAACTTTTTAAATAAAATGAGATAATTTTACGGATTGTGTTATTTTCAGAAAATCTCCTTCTATCCTTATTGATGCATCGAGCCGAAAATCAGTAAAGCAATTTTTTTGGTGTTATTGTACTCACTTTAACCCATATGGCGCCCTGGGATGTTTAGATTCTCGTGCTGACTGATTTTTGGTGAAAATGCATATGTGGTCGTCCAGACTTAGGTCTAAACGAACACAGTACCTCCCTGCGGAACAGACCAGAGGGAGGTAAGTATGCTTGTGATTTCCACTTATCCCTGCAAGCGTGGCAACACTGTCATCAGGTTGTCTATTTTGTTGTGCATGCTTGGTTGGTGTCGGTTGGGGGGTTACATTTATGGTCGCGAGAGCGTGGTTAGGATTGTTCTTTTATTCCCTTTCTGTATTCAAAATTTGGTAGCTAGAGCACTGTTCTTGTCTTAGTTGTCTGGAGATGTTAGTTGGGTCTTGTCTGGTGGTTCTGGCTCTATGTGTCCCTGTCCTCGGTTTCTATGGGTGTCTGGTGTGTCTTTAGGTTCGTTTTACTTCATAATTTTAAAAGGGTAAATTGTGGGTTAGGTACGGTTTGAAATTTTGTATTTGGCTATGTAGGGCAAGGACCAGTGTTATGTAATTAGGTTACGATAATACTATTATTGTATTTCTAATCTTTGTTTTGTTTGCTTTTCTATCATATGACCATCCATGTTCAAATGCGGTGACCATGTTTGGAGGTATCCTGTGTGGATGAATCCGACCACTGCGGCCAACTGAGTAAGCCCCAGTCTTTCATTATGTTTTTTTTGTAGAGTAGTGTTGTCTAGACTAAAAATTTGGTGCATGTCTGGTTACGTCATTATGTTTTGAGTTCTTCTGTGTTGCCCACGTCGTCTTGGGTTTGTAAGAATTGGCAATATTTTGGTGTCGAATTTGTTGTGTGTGCAGTGCGTCGTCTGTTGAAAACAGCTAGTGTCGTCAGCTGATATTTGTCCCAGTGCATTGTGGGAACTGAAATTATCTATTAAATATCTAATGCAGTAATTGTTTCGTGGACATGTAAATTCTGTGTACGCTCTTAACTTCTTTTGGTAGTCGGCAACCCTGTAACCTTTGGTGATGTTCTCGTTATGTTTTGGCCTACGTGTGTCCGTGTGTGTGATGTCTTCTTGGTAATGTCTGTAAAATTTGGAGGGTAGGGGTCCTCAATTTCATTTTTCCTGTTTCTGTACTATTCCACTCGTGTGAAATTTAATTCTCTGTGTCTTCGTTTATGTAAATTTCCTTTTGTGTTACTGTTCCTTGGCGTGTGCTAGGCTTCTTGCGGTCAGGCTTTGTGTTTTGGTGTTCTGTTGATGTGCGCAGTCAACAGAAAGTCATGCTTCATCTGGGTGTAAGTTGTTTGTCACTGTCCGAGCATTCGGTTTCCTTTCTTCTCTCTCGTCATCTGTAATTGTTCTTTTTGAAGCTTCTCCTTTTGTTTGTCAGGTTACGTTCCCATTTCGTGTTGGTGTTGATGTGATCGTCACATAGTTGTCATCTTCTAAATTATGGTTGTAATCAGTAATTGCAATAGTGTAGTGGTTAAATGTTTCTCCTGTTTTTAACCACCATTTCCGTCGGTGTGTCATCTTGTTATTTAATTTGCTGCTGTATGGTCATTTGAAGTGCTTCGTGATGTAGTTTGCTGTTGGATGTCCTGTCACGTCTAAACCATCGCGCAGTGTTTTGATTTTGATGTGTGCTGCTTTCTTTTGATGGCGAGTGCCACTGTGGTGCTCTAATGTGTTTGTGTTGATGTGAGCATCGTGCAACTGGTACCTTGGAGCTAGTTGTGAGCAAACGACTGGGGTGTGTTTGTATTGTGTATGTTGTGTGTGCAGTAATTTTAGTTTTGCTTTCGATTTGGGGGTGGGTCAAATGAGTGATTTTGTTGGTTATATTCAGGTTAGGTCGTATATTTCTAAGTGTTTCATTTTGTTAATCTTTAAAGTAGACGAGCCAAGTATGTAAGTCTGGATTACGCTGGGGTACCTACCAATCAGAGCTCGATTTAGTCGTATGGGAAACGTACTGGGTCGAGCAAAGGTTGGGATGATATTGGCCTTTCTGATTCTAGCTTCGCTTGGTATGGGACAGTGAAGCAGCGATGATGAAGGCGTCAACGCTTTTGTGAGTTATTATGGAAGGAGGGTGCTGACTTGAGGTCAGTTTTGGTGATCCTCGGAGCTGCTGGTATTCCCACAAGGTTCTTCAAGAAGGTGTACTCTAGGTTCGTTTCAATTTCTTTGTCTGGGCCGGGTAAGCAGGTGTGACTGTTTATGATTGTGAGTGTTTAAGTGTTTTTTTAATTTATTGGGAACACTCTGCCACTGAGGTTGTGGAGAGTCGGGATGGAAGTGTTATCCGTCATGGTAAGGTCCCTATTTTTTGCTTGTGGTATGAAAATGTCTTTTGGTGTGTTATGGTGCCTTGGCGACTACTTATTTTACATACTTGTGCATAGTTAGGGGAATTTATTTTTTGTGGGTTGGTAAATGCTTTTTGTGTAGTAGTATCCGGTAATTTTGAAGATGTTTGAGTGATGAATGAATTGTTGTATGTATGTGGGATCCCAGTACGTTGCTATGCCAAGGCCTTGTGTTCGTTTCTGTTCGATACACTGTCTTCTGAATTATTTTTGTCTGGATTTGATGAGCTGAGTAACCGGGCATGCTTAGTAACTGAATTTATTGTAAATTATTCTGGGCGTGCTCAAGTTGTGTTGTTAGTGTATGGATTATGTCAATATATTGTGAAAATATTTTTCTTTTGAATTCTTGGTCACTGCATTTTGAAAATTAGTTTAAAGTTTGATATAGGAGGTCATATAATAATTTTGTTTTGTTGAAGTATGCATGGATTAATATAACTGTTGCTAAGAATATAACGTAACTGAAAGCCTTGAAAGTAAATGAGTTTTATTGGTTAACTCACTTGTCTGTCAAATGCAACGTAAATTATGGTCAGTATCTTGTGAGATATAAGAGTTTGTTTGGTTAAGTAACTTCTGTAACTTAAGACGTTGTAAGGTTAGGTGGACAGTTTTAATTTAACTTTTGATTTGTAATGGTATCCTCTTTTGTGGGAGGTTTTAATTTGGTCATAGTGTTCAAGAAAGAAATGTAGAACAATTCGAAACACAGTCCGGTCCCGTGAGCGCGTGTGATTCTAAATTAACTGTTGAAAATTTTGGAAGAAGTAACAAGCGCAAGCTTTTAGATATGAACTTTTCTCGTAACTGGTATGGCGCGACCAAGTCTTCAGAAGAAGGTGGAAGGGTGACATGTAAAGACGGTGTGTTGTGGTCGGATTTCTGCCTTTGGTGACTGTTTTAGTGTGTCCATTGTGCGAGGAAGTACCATATATTGGTTCGAGCTGGGTCGCCGCCTTTGGCCATGAGGTCGGCCGACAACTAGCAGCTCACTCAACATCCTGATGGGGGTATTCCGGTGATCTGCTGGCAGACGCATGTGTCCAGAAGCCAGTTACCTACCTGCATCCTTGGCCACTTCTGGGGCAGAACGAGAGTGCTGGTCCAGGGTCTCACTATAAATTATGTACCCCCGGTGGCAGAATTTGGGGAGGAGAGGATAGATAGATAGATGTCATTTATTGCAGAAACACAAGAGAACGTCAAGTACAATGCAATCGTCAAACAAACTAAAATATGGAAATGTAGAATATATATATATATATATACACAGTGTTGTGCTCTGAATCAAAAAAAAAACACACATGCACGCACACACATAGACACACACACATACAAGAGTACATTATTTACAGCATACATTTGATATGAATGCATATTACAAAGCAGCTCACTCAAAGTCCTACATCAGAAAAGGTTAAATAGTAACAGTGAACTACACCAAAAGCTAAGTATGTCTAATTGACTTACAGACTTCAAAGAATTCAACTGTTTTATAAATGCTGTTGTTAGTTAGTAGAGAATTAATCTTTTGTTTGTAGATATTCAAAGGCAAATGCCTAACAATGGCTGGAAGGGAATTGAAAAATTTCAGGGATATATAAATGAATGTCTTCTGAGTTCTACTGAACTTACATCTGTAAAGCCCTTAGTTGTTCCTATTCCTCGTGCTATAACAATGTGATAGACCCAGCACCTCATACTTGTTGTGGTTTTCTTTGATATATAACAGGCACTGGAAAATGAACACTGCTGGCAAAGTCATGACACCTACAGTAACAAATGCTTGCCTACAGTGACTTCGAGGAGGAAGACCACAAATTAACCTCAGAGCTCTTTTCTGCAATCTGAACAATTTCTCCGCATGCGACATGTGACCCCAAAGTAATGTTCCATAGGCCAAATGGCTATGAATATGTGCAAAATAGACTACTCTTAATTGGTACTGATGCATGATCTAAGTCTTCTCAATAAATAAATCCCACTACAGACCTTAGATGCAATATTCTGTATATGTTTCTCCCATTTTAGTTCGGAATCAATCGTGAAACCAAGGAAATTAATTGTACCCCTGTCGATGTCTCCTCCATGTACGTAATAGAATTCTAAGTCCTGAGTTTTACTGACATTCAAACAAAGAAGATTAGCTGTACACCAGTCTTGGATAGTGTCTGAAATATGATCACTTCCATGGTCTGGAAGCAGTGCAGATTGTGAACTTATACTTATACAAATATTAACATCATCTGCAAAGAGATAGCTATCTACGTTGGGACCAGATAGGTGATAAGGCAGATCGTTAATGTAGTTAATGTAAATAATGTAAATAATAAATAATATTGGACCGAGGATAGACCCCTGAGGAACGCCATGATTGACAGGCAAAAAAGGAGACTCATTTTCTCCTAATACCACTTTCAGGAATCTGTCGCACAGGTAAGATTGAATAAGGGAAATGGAATCGTCATCAAAACCATAAAATCGCAGTTTGTCTAGTAGTATCTTATGGGATAGAGTGTCAACGGCTTTAGAATCAATCATAGAGTTTAGCCTGTAATGGATTACGGTCATCTAACTTGTTCAGACAGTTGCTCACAAAAGAGATTGCTGCTTTCACCGTACCTCGCCCGGTACTGTAACCAAACTGGGAGTTGTTAAACAAGTTATTTTTTTCAAAATAGGATACAATCTGATCGTTGATTATGGTCTCAAAAACATTTGAAACTGCAGGGACTATAGTAATTGGCCTGTAGCTGTCAAATATTAGAGTATCCCCATTCTTATGAACTGGCATGCCCCTACCCAATTTAAAGTCAGCTGGAAATTCTGATTTCAGGATACATGTATTAAATAAATGTGTCAGAGGCTCTCCAATAAATACTGATCATCATCATCATCATCATCATCATCATCATCAAGTTGCACAGTTTCCAGCTACTGGCCGGGTCTGTTTGGAACACAAGCCTCTCCGTCTTCTGTCTTCCCACCATCTCTCAGCCTCCACCCCTGTCCAGTCTTCTCCTCTCTTCTTCACGCTTTCTTCCACCCCCTTCAGCCACCTGTCTCTCGGTCTCTTTCCTTCCCACTTCATCTCATGTACCCTCCTGGGTATCCTCTTCTCCTCCATTCATTTTACATGTCCATACAATCTAAGTCTAGATTTCTCTATACCATCCTGTAATGGTTCCTCCTTCATTAATTCTCTGGTCCTCTCATTTCTTATTCTGTCCATCTTTGTAGCTCCAATACTGCTTCTCAAGAACCTCATCTCACTGGCCTGTATTTTGCTCTTCTCCCTTCCTTTCATACCCCAGGTCTCCGAGGCATACGTCAGGATAGGGACATAGTACGTCCGATATATGATCTTTTTCCTGTTCTGAGGGACATCCTTGCGCCATAACATGCTACTCACACTCCTCCGGAATGCTTTTGCTTGCCTCCCCCGCTCATTTATTTCTCTATCGTTTCTTCCATTATCTTGTATCAGGCTTCCCAGATACTTGAAACTCTCCACTTTCTTCAGCTGTTCCCCACCAATTGTTGTTCCCGTTGTGGTTCTTTCCATCTTCCTTGTTGTGATCACCATCTCACTCTTATTTATGCTAAATTTCATCTCATATCCTTGTATTATTCCTTCCCACACGTCCAACTGTTCCTGTACCTCCTCCTCCTTGTTTCCCCAAATCATCAAATCATCTGCAAACACCATTGCTTTCATCTTTCCTTCCCCAATTACTTGTGCCACTCGGGTCATTATGTCATCCATCACCACAATGAAAAGTAACGGTGACAGTGCACTTCCTTGTTTCAGGACTTTTCTCTGTTCCAACCAGTCCGATCTCTCTCCTCCCACTTTCACACAGCTCACGCTTCCCTTGTATATCTCCTTTATCCTCCTAATAGTCCATTTTTCAACTCCTTTATCCTCCAGGGTCTTCCATACTTTGTTTCTGCATACACTGTCATATGCTTTCTCAAGGTCCAGGAAGGCCATCAGTATATCTGTTCCATAGTCATAGTGCTGTTCTTGTAACTGCCTTACAGCAAAAATCAAATCCACTGTGGACCTTCCTGCTCTGAAGCCATGTTGTTCTTCCCTCATTCCTCCTTCTATCCTTGTCCTAATTCTCCTTTCCAAAACTTTCTCAAAGATCATTGCACAATGACTCACCAGTGTTATTCCCCGATAGTTTCTGCATTCTGTTCTACTACCTTTCTTGAAGATCGGGACAATTATTCCTTTTTTCCAGTCCTCAGGGGTCTTCCTTTCCTTCCATGCTGTCCTCATCACTCGGTACAACCATTGTATCCCCACCTCTCCTGCTGCTCTCACCATCTCCACACTCAACTCATCCACACCCGGTGCCTTCCCTCCTTTCATCTTTCTCACTGCATCTTCCACTTCTTTCCATGTTAAGTCCTTTTCTGTTTGCAGTTCATCTTCCTCTTCCCCGATTTCTTCCTCCTCACCATGGATTCCATTTGGGTTCAGAAATTCTTCAAAATATTCTTTCTACATTTTCATCAGTTGTTCCCTATTTTCTATCTCTTGTCCCCTTTTGTTCACCATTCTAACATAATCGATAGGATCCTTCTGCCTCTTATGTTTTACCATCCCATACAGGACCTTTTTTGTACCTTCACTATCCTCCATCATCTTTGTCCACTCTTCCATCCACTTTCTTCTCTCCTCAGCCACTACTCTCTTCGCCTCCTTCTTTCTTTCCTGGTACTCTTCCCTTGTCTCTACCGTCCTATTTCGATACCACCTCCTAAAGGCTCTATTCTTTTCCCTTACTATATCTTTTGTCATCTCATTCCACCATGGTGTTTCCTTCCACCTCTTCTTACTACTTGTCCTCCCACATACTGTTTCTGCTGCACCTACTAGTGTCTTCTTAAATCTAGCCCATTCTTCTCCCACCCCTCTTTCTTCATCTGTTGGAATTCCTTCCTTTACCATTTTGAGGTACTCGACCCTTCTATCTCCTTCTTTCAGTTTCCATATCCTTATACGTCTTTCCTGGTTCTCAGTCCCTTTCTTCTCCTTAGTCCCTCTCAGGTTCATTACCAGCAATCGATGGTCGCTATCCAGGTTCTCCGATGGTATAACCTTGATGTCCGTGATGTTCTTATTTAATTCTTTCTCGTACAGCATATAGTCGACCACCGACTTCCTGACCCATGTTTCAAAATCATAGGGCTCAGCTGATAAAACATCATAACAATTGCTATTTTTCATTTTTGCTAGTACCCTCCTTACATCCCTAATTTCTACTGTGCTGAACTTAAATTTGCAACTTGGTCGCGGTAATATCCTCATATAGTAATTTGAATCGTAATGATGAGTTTCAGATCTAACCGATTCTACAATTCATTCCACTTTATTAATGAAAAATTCGCTGAGGTCAGTGCAAGACAATTCGTGGTTACTAATTCTATCCTTTATACCAAATCCACTTTCTTTCCTAATTAAGTTCCACATTGCTTTTAATTTATTTGAAGACTGGTTAATAATACTGTCATTAACCTGTTTTCTAGTTTCCCTAACTAACCGAGTAAATTTTTTCTTGTAGACCTTATATAGGAGTCTTATTTCTGAAGACCCTATACTAATATAATAACTATAGAACATGTTGCAAGAGTCCTCAAGTCTATCGATTTCTTCACTCTTAATCTTCGAAGGTTTTGGTACAGAACTTCTTTTTGTTAAACTCCTGAATGGGAAAACTATATTTGCTATTTCTTTCAGTTTGTAGATTAGAACATTGAGTGTTCATCTCCTGTGGCCCACCCATCTACCGGAAGAAGAGGTACGCCACTGACAGCGGAGTGTCGACAAGAATAAGAAAAACACCAGTATTTATTTGGACGTTCTAAACTTTGGAATATTCGTCAAATTTGAAAAATAAAACTTTTATGTCTAAATTCAACAATAGCCATCGGCTAACAGTGTCACATTTGAAAAAAAAAAAGAAAGAAAGAAAAAAAAAAAAAACGAAACCTTAAAAGGAGTCTGTTAGCTGTCATCATTCGGCCTAATTTAAAATTATCGTGGTGGTGGGAAGCCACACCAACTGAACTTGAAGAGGGACTCTGAAAAATCCACGTGTTTTTAAATCTGCCGCCAAATGTTGTGGTGGTAAGACTGTGTAACGGGCTCAGCATCAGTTGTGATGCACGAAAAACTAAACGTTGTTTCAAGATCGCTTGAGAAAGAAGGTTGTGCTAAAAGTTGGTCTCGAGAGGGACAAACCGTGAGGCTTGGTCGGATCCCTCTCCAAAATGCAAGTGGTCTTTCAAGGTACATGCGGACTGGTGATAAACTGGAAGAAAAGAAACTTTCAAATTTAAAAAGGTGGAAAATCTCAACTGGATAGAACTTCGGAAATTTTGCGTAAGACTGTTAAATTGTAAAAGGGGATGCACGTGGCTAAGTTATGTTATTTGTAACCAGTGGTGTGGGCCGGGTAAATACCCAGTGGGAAGGTAAATATAAATTGGGTATTTACCCGGGTGTATACCCAGTGGTCATTTAAATACCCAAAATGAGGGTATTTTCAGTTTTTGAGCTTTGTACAACACTTTTTGATGTGTTGATGAAGTGTTGGACAAACAAGGACTGAAACACAGGTATTTTATGCCTTAAATTGAAATCAGGAACAATATTGATCCTTCAAAACTAAAAAAAAAAGGAAAACGGATGTCCAGGTATTTTTGGGTATTTATATGTTTTGACACTGTAACCTTGTCTTTAAGTGTGGGTTGTTTTTTCCTTAAACTAAAGTAAAATGTTGGATAAAACCTTTTGGTTGTCTTGTGTTTTACATTTTTAATAAATACCAAGATATTGAGAAGGTAGAGTTTTAGTAGGGTACTGGAAATGAGCAACAAAGGTGTGGGAGGGAAAAGCTACTTTTGTAGTAATAAGAGTAGGCTATATGCATATTAATTGAAATATGTGTATGCCAAAACTCAAAAGATGATACAATATTTCAATAGAACGGACATGCTTAGTAAAAGTGCTTTAAGTTATTTATCATTCAATTTTAAATATTAAAAAAAAAATTGAAATAAATACAAATGCTCTAAATAATACAAATGCATGTCAGGAAGTTTCTGTAGTATATGGGGTCTATAATGGCTGAAGATATACTGTGTGCCAGCAAGCATATGGGTTGGCAACACTGCTCAGCTCATCCTACCCAGAATTCTAACTGACACTGTACTTCCCTCCCATTTTCTATTCTTTGTTTGATTTACTATTTACTAGTATTTTTGTTTATTTGATTATTAATTTTATATATGAATGATATTACAAACTGTTCTGAAAAACATATACAGTGTGTTGAAAACTGTATATTACACCTTTTGTAGAACTTGGCCAATGCACTGAATAAATTTCCCCCAACTTGTACCTCGATGTTTGCAAAAAGGCCTAGTTCAATTGTAACCCTGAGTTTTTCAGGTTATAACTATTGAATTTTATCTCCTGATCTAATTCCCAAAAAGGTCCCAATTCTAATTAAATTTTATTTTATTAACTCATCAACATCATCATCATCATCATCATCATTTCCCCTTTTCCAGTTGACACTGGGTGGGAGCAAATATGGTTCCTCTCCACTTTGCTCTGTTGTTCCACCATTCCTCCTCCGACACAGTGTTCCAATCCAGGTTCCGCTTTCTAATACTATTCTCCACCGAGTCCATCCAACGCATTCTTGGTCTTCCTCGTCCTCTCTTCCCAGTCATCCGTCGTTCCAGTGCTCGTCTTGGTAGCCTTACTTCATTCATCAGTTTGACATGTCCAAACCATCTCAATCTGTTTTGCTCCAGTTTCTCATTTAATTTCTGTACTCCCAGTTCTTTCCGTATATCTTCATTTCTCACTCTGTCCCTCCTCGTTTTCTGGACCATACTTCTCAGGAATCTCATCTCAGCTGCTTGTACTCTGCTCTCATCCCTCTTAGTCATTGTCCAAGTTCCCGCTGCATATGTCATTATAGAAACATAATATGCTTTGTACATAACTTCTTTAGCCTTAATTGGTATATCCTTGTTCCATACTAGTCCCCATACCTGTTGGGAGAAAGCACTCCTGAGTTGTATTCTTCTGCTAAGTTCACTTCCCAAGTATTAGAAGTGTTTCACTACTTCCAATTCCTTATCTCCTACTTTGATTACTCCTTTTCCTTCTTTCTCATCTCTACTCATCACCACTGTTTTACTCTTCTCCACATTTATCTTCAATCCCCATTGTTCAATCTTTTCATTTATTACGTCTAACTGTTCTTGTACCTACATCTCATCCTCGCCCCAGATCACAACGTCGTCTGCAAACAACATTACCTTCATCTTTGCCCTACTATATTCTTTCATTGCTGCCTTCATGATTTCATCCATCACCATTACGAACAATAAAGGTGACAACACACTTCCTTGCTTTAGTTCAGTGTCAATTTTAAACCATTTCGATGTCCCGACTCTTAGTCTTCACACTACTGTAGCACTCCATGCACATTCCTTTTATCATGTCTCTCAGTTCCTTGCCTATCCCCCTATTTGTTAAGCTTTCACAAATTTTTGTTCTAGGGATGCTATCATAGGCCTTTTCTAGATCAATAAAAGTCATTATCATATCCTTCCCATATTCCCAACTCTTTTCCATGTTCTGTTTCAGAATGAAAATGGGTTCCACTGTTGACCTGCCCCCTCTATATCCAAACTGCTCCTCCTCTATTTGGCTTTCTACCTTTACTCTAATTCTTCATTCTAGGATTCTTTCCATTACTTTGGCAACATGCTAGATGATGGCGATTCCTCGGTAGTTACCACACACCTTCCTGTCTCCTTTCTTGAATATTGGCAATATTATTCCCTTTTTCCAGGCTTCAGGTACTTTCTTCTCTCTCCACACACTCCTGAGAAGTCTGTATGTCCACTGCAGTCCCACGGGTCCTGCCGCCTGGATCATTTCTATTGCCACTTCGTCGATTCCCACAGCTTTCCCCATCTTCATCTTCCTAACTGCCCATTCCACTTCTGCCATAGTAATGTCTGGTTCTTCTTCTATTTCTTCCTCCACCGTTTTGGCTGTTTGCGTAACTTCTCCGCATGCCTGGCGTTTCACCTTCAACAGCTTGCAGAAATATTCTTTCCCTCTGTCCGTTATCTCTTCTGGTTTTGTCAATATTTCACCTTCTTTGTTTTTCACGAACCCAGTGTTCACCTTTTCATTCCTTCTGCCTTTTATAATTCCAAACAGCAATTTCTTTCCACAATGTAAATCCTCCCTTATTTCCTGAGTGAATTCTTCCCAGCTTTTCTTCTTTTCCTCTGCAATTACTTTCTTGCAACCTCTGTTCGCTTCTATATATTTTGCTCTACTTTTTTCAGTCCTTTTTGTTTTCCATTCCTTCCAAGCTTTCTTCTTCTCTATTACCTTTTCTTTCACTCTATCATTCCACCATTTTGTCGCCTTTTTCCGTTCCTTTCCTGATGTTTGCCGCATGTTTTCTCTGCACTGTTTACAAATGCACTCTTAAACTTTTCCCATTCTTGTTCCACATGGGTAATATCCGTCCTTGGTATCTGTTCTTGCAATTCTCTCTTAAACTCTTCTGCAACCTCCTTTTCCTTTAGTCTCCAGACCTTAATCTTTCTTTCACTTTTTTCTGATAATCTCATGACCTTTCCTACTTTTAATTTTGCTACCACTGCCCTATGGTCTCCTCCAAAGGCTTCCTCTGGCATGGCTGTGACATCCATTAGCTCTTTCTGATGTCCTTTTTCGACTAATACATAGTCTATCAGAGTTTTCGTTCTTCTATCTCCCCATCCATACCTCGTTATCTGACTATTTTTTCTTTCTGAACCACGTATTCCCTATAATTAATTGGTTCCGCTGACAGATGGCTGTGACATCCATTAGATCTTTCTGATGTCCTTTTTCGACTAATACATAGTCTATCAGAGTTTTCGTTCTTCTATCTCCCCATCCATACCTCGTTATCTGACTATTTTTTTCTTTCTGAACCACGTATTCCCTATAATTAATTGGTTCCGCTGACAGAAGTCCATTAAGAAATCCCCTTCTGGATTTTTACTGCCATAACCATATGGTCCCAAAATCTCCTCTCTTCCTTGTCTGTCTCTTCCCACTCGTGCATTCAAATCTCCCATTACTATTATTTCCTTATCCACTATATATTTTTTCACATCTTCTAGGAATTCTTCTAAGTTCTCTTCTTTATTCCCCGTCTGTGGGGCATATACTTGAAACAGATCTTTTGCCCCTGTCTGGAACTGTATCCTTCCTATGATTATCCTGTCACTTATCTTCTTCACCTCTTCCACATACTGGGGCGTGGTGGCTCAGCGGTCTAGCTGAATGCCTCTCACCAAGGCGGTCCGGGTTCGATTCCCGGTCAATGCATGTGAGATTTTCGAAGTGAAATGCCATGTCCTGTGGTTCGGATTCCAAGTAAAAAGGAGGTCCCGTGGCTCATAATCACAAGATTCACGGTCACGTAAAACTACAATCTTCCTTTCCTTCTTCCACATACTCTAGGACATCCTTTCTTATAATCATTCCTACTCCATTTTTTGCCTCTTGTCCTCCACTGTAAAACAGCAAATATGAAAGCAAATTTTATTAACTATGCTATCTAATGTTGTTACATTTCTAAAAAATTAATATAGAATAGTTTGCATACCGGTACCCTTTTTTTAAGGTTCAACTTACCACGACACAGGATTTTAATGAAAAATCTATAATACCCGGGTATTTACCAAAATTGGGTATTTACCCGAGTATATACCCTGGGTATTTACCCAGATTTATAAATACCTGGGTATTTTACATCACTATTTGTAACTGAAGTTATTTTAAAGTGTGTGTGTTCTGGTGTTCATTTTCATAATGTATAACATGGGTTATTGGTCGCCTCGTGGCGAAGGTTTTAGGTTTGTTTGCATTTTGGCCGCGTACATCTTTACGAGGTGAAAAACAAGTAGTTCCGTGAAGAACTATACAGCCTATTTTCATGTATCCTAATTATGTTAATTGCCTCTATCTACATACAAAATTTCAGTTTGATTGCTGTAATAGATTCGTAGATATTGAGAACCGACTATATATTTCGGATGGTCGCCATGTTGGAATTTATATATGTAGGTCCTAGAGTTATGTACTGTTACATGAAGATTATTGTGTATGTGTAGCATTCAAACTTTAATCGCATGATTAGGACCCAAGAAGTAACAAGGAGATTTTAAAATTTCGCACAGCTGCCATCTTGTGGTTACGGAAACAATTGAAATAAATTAGATGCCAGTGGATTAACATTCGTATAAGGATTTACTGTACCAAGTTTCACTGCACTCGGATGGTTAAATTGCGAGAAACGTCCATGTGAATATTTATACTTCGCGTCGCCGCCATGTTAGTATTGTGATCACCAGGTTATTTAAAGTCCTATAGGTGAATGTAAGTTCATAGCTGCTATGAACATTAAAAAATTCAGTTTGATTGCTATAATAGATTCGTAGATATTTAGAGCCGTCTAAATATTTCGGACGGTCGACATGTTGGATTGTTAAATGTATAGGCCATAGAGTCATGTACCATTAAAGGAAAATTATTGCGTAGGTTCATTATTCAAACTTTCACTTCGATCGCATGATTACGACACAAGAAATAAAAACTTAATTTTAAAATTCGCAAAGCCGCCATCCTGAGGTTATGTAAACAATTGAACTATATTAGATACCAGTGCATTACAATGTGTATAAGCATTTCCTGTACCAGATTTCATTGCGTTTGGAACATTAAATAACGAGAAAGGTGTATTTAAAATTTTCAAATTCGCTTAGCCGCCATGTTCGTTTTGTAGTTAACCGGTTTTTGAAAGTCTTATAGATGCACTTCCAGTAGTGCCCTTTATCTCCATACAAAATTTCAGGGTGATACCGCTAATAGTTTCAGAGATATTGAATGCCGGTGAAATATTTCGCACTTCCGCCATCTTGTGGTTATGTAAACAATTGAACCAAGTTAGATGTCGGTGAATTACAATGTGAATAAACATATTCTGTACCAAGTTTGATTGCGTTTGGTTTTTTAAATCGCGAGAAACGTCTATTTAAATTTCGCAAATTCGCGCGGCCGCCATGTTGGTAATGTAGTTACTAGTTTTTCAAACGTCACATAGGTGAACTTCTAGTATTTTCCTTTATCACCGTAAGAAATTGCAGGGTGATATCGAGAATAATTTCGGAGATATTGAATGTTGGTGAAATAATTCGCACAGCCGCCATGTTGGATTGGTGAGACTTAACAAAATTTTGAAGGGCACGCTCGGGGTCGCCCGAAATAGTGCTATGAACTTACCGAGTTTCATTGAAATCGCTCCAGCCGTTTAGAATTTATTAGGGGACACACACACACATCTCACACACACACACACAGACAAAAGGTGATTTTTTCAAAATTGAAAATAGGCTAAAAATCCACAACCTGCTTCCAGTCTCCGACCGGTTCAGGAATGTACCAATATTTATTTTAATAATTGTTCTTAAATTCTGGCCCACCTAGTGTTATAAAATTCGGTTTTATTCTATTTTGGGGGTATTTTTCTGCTCTTCGACGAGTTTAAATTTGATTTTAGGATTCAGGGGTTATTGTTGTTTCTTCGGCTTTGCATTTTGAGCGTCGGGTATTGGTTATCATTCGGGTAAATCTTTTCCTGGTTTGTTTGTTATCAGAGAGGGATTATTGTATCAAGTTGAATTTTGTGAGGGTAAGATTGAGTGCGTGATCTCGGGTGGTGAAGTCAGGGACTTTTGTCTTTTATTTCTGTCGGAGCTTGTTTGAATGGGTGTTTTGTTGTATGTTTGGTTCCCTCTCGGGGAGAGACTTACTTTCCCCTGTCATGCCTTTTCCCTGCCTCTTTCCGCTGGGTTTTGGGCGACTTTGACTTCCCGTTCCTTAATCTTGTTAAATTTTGGGAGGGGGAATTGGTTTTGTTGTTGATCAGGTTTGGTTCTGCTTTTGAAGGTAGTTCAGCTTCATTTCTTGCTGGTTTCTTTTCATTGACATAATTCTGCTTTACTTGGGAAGGGTATTTTTGGGTCTTGTGTGTATGTATGTATGTATGTTGAGGGGTGCCCGGGGTAGGGGGTTTTGATTTGTTAATTTTGTTTTGTTTGTTTTTTCAGGGTAGGTTTAGTTTTTGTGCCTTGCATTGATGTCTTCACATATTTGCTTATTGGGGGTCTCTGTGTATAATTAAATATTGTATACTGGCTACTTCTTTTCTGTACTAAATTCATTAACTCCTCATCTAAATGTAAAATGTAATTGGGCACATTCGTTTTAGGTTCTCTTTGTTCATCCTTGTAATTGTTTTTTTTATTCATTCTGAGTACATTGTTGTTTTCTAGACTCCCTTTCATTCCTTAGCGAACTATCCCTCGGCACCTATCCCCAACACGGCCTCGTTTAGGGTTCCCGTCCACTCTCTGGCTCTGGCCAGTATCCTTCTTCCTGTCTTGGTCCGTTGGGTTAGTTTTCTTAGGGGCAAACTTCGTAGGATCGAGTTAGGAGAAGAGTACCTCCCTGCGGAACTGACCGGAGAGAGGTAAGTATGCTTGTGTTTTCCTCTTATTCCTGCTAGCGTGGCAACACTGTCATCTGGTTGTCAATTTTGTTGTGCTTGCTTGATTGGTGTCGGTTGGGGGGTTACAAAACTGATATGGTTATAATTTCCTGGATTGTGCATATCCTCCCATTGTGTGACCCCCTGATGTGGCTACATTCCTGCGGAAGTAGATTTTTCACATCTTGTTTCATTTCGATAATATTTGACGTCGCAGAGTTAGGTGGGACAACCTGTATAAACCGGATGCATCGCAGTTCGGATGCGCGGGAGCTCCCGCTGTTCATTCATTGGACACGAAGCTTTAATCAGTTGCATGTTCGGTCCGAATGTCGTTGCAAAAGTAATTTCCTTACAATCGGACAACGCCTTCCCAGTGCGTCGCCTTTTTTTATATAGTGTATATATAATTATATACGGTGTCCCTTTAAAAGAGTTTCTGTATTAATTTTAGATACAATGTAACACTGTTGTCTCTTTCTTTGTCAGAAAATGGAGAATTTCCCACAATCATCTCGTCACCATCAAGAACCTTCCAAATTCTACGAGTCATCTAGTCTCTTCGAATTCAAGATTGATCTTCTTTTTGTTTTTGTTTGTTCAAACCAGTCTAATTGGTGTGAAGTATTAACGTGCAGTCAAGGTAGGATCCGTCTTTATTTCACGGTTATACTGACCCTCTATTTATTTTGGATGAATTGTTATGGATCATCTTACATTTGGTTTGGAACATATCTGTGCCAAACTTCTCTTGATGAACGTTCTTCATGTGATACAGATTAAAAAGACTTGCATACACCAACCTTTAGTGAATGATAAGATGATCATGAACTTTTCATTAAGCTGTGTCGTGTGAGAAAATTGAGACTCTCGTTCTGAGAACAATTTTTTTGTATGTGATCCATGTTTGCCTCAGATGTAATGTGTATATATTTTCTTTCGGTATATTGTAACTTTTCTCACAAAAAACATAATAATTTTTGTATATAAAAATATTTTTTTGAGAGAAAGTAGTCAAAGTTGGAGTCGCTTTTATATTATTATTAATATATTGCGACATCCTATACATTGTTTCTGTGATGCTTCTACTTATTATGTTACTGCAATTTCATGTATTTGTAAGTACGCTTGTATCTGTGCATTTCATTTTCCATGTGTGGTCATGTGTTGCAATATTTCACCACATTTTCTTTCATTTTCTCATTGGCTGTGTTAAAACTTTCTGTGGTGTAATATTCTGACAGTATTGCCATTTGTCACGGAATCTATTTTGCTATTGGCTCGGCCAATATTTAAGGAAGGATGACGTATTGTTTGACTCCTCTCACGAGCTACACATTTTATAAGTGCGAAGCTTCAGTTCGCGTCTTATGCTCCTTCTTACCATACAATCTGTCGTCTGTGGCAAACGAGATTTAGGCCGCTGGTCTACACACATTTCACAATTACTGTAAGTAAAGCTCAATTTATTTTAATTATCTATCAGGTAAATTATTTAACACCCGCAATAAATTATTCGGTTTGTTTTACGTGTGTGTTTTTATGTGTTTCTGAACATTGTTCGTGAATCTGCATTCCATTTCTATGTCATGTCATGTGGACGAGTCTTATGTTTTTGCTTATTTGACGTTAACCATCGTGTAACTATTTAATTTGGAATCTCTAAGATTTGAAAGTATTGCTTGTTTTCGTTGGCTTATATGTGGTGTTTTCTGTGATTTCGCTCATTTTTGTGCCACATACAGGGATGTCTTTGTGTGAGGCTCTCTATCTGGTTTGATTGGTCACAACTGAGTTTTTGTGTGTGAACAATATCTGCGGGATTACTGAACTAGTGCTAATGTTTCCGGTCGGTATGTGTTCCTTTTGTTGTTGAGTATGTGAGTATATGTGATAAGGTTACTGAGATATTGACAATTCCTTAATCTGCATTACGCTTTGCATCGTGTGTCGTGAAAGATCGACATATATTTTGATAAGTCTCGTTATCAAGTATACTTTCAATTTTTATTGTATTCATTGATTGATTTTGTTGTAATATAATATTGAGTGTACCCTTTTCTTTTCTTTTTTGATTTTACCATATTGCATAACTTTGTTTCACCGCCCCTCCTCTTGTCCTACTTCGCATATCACCCCTCCTCTTTACCTCTTTACACCCCTTCTCCTTCCACCCTCTTATGATGTTTTATAAAAACATACACACATGTTGTTAACTTGTGACTTCTTGTTGTATCAGTGTCGAAAATGGTCGTGCTTTTTATATTTTGGCGAGTTTCATTTTGTATTGATTTATACTGTTGTATATATTGAACCTTTATATCATCTGATATAATGAAATGGAAATCCACAGCCTGCATCCAGTCTCCGACCGGGTCAAGAATGGAATGAATGAAGTAATAATGATTCATATTTTATTTTGTTATATTTGAAAGATCATACACGCAGCAGTGGATTCGTGTTGAGGAAAAATGTCGCAACTATTGGGAGTTGGACGACAAGGCAAGTATATTTAAACCAAGCTTTTGAGACAAGGAAAAGTGTGCCATAATTCCGGGAACTGAAGAGGTCAACGTCCAATATGCGTGGCTTCAGTTAGTAGGCCATGAGACGCTTGATACCGATTTACGCGGGCAAGAGTAGGGGGACCAGGATCTGACAGGAAGAAGATGCTTGTACGTCATAAATTGGGGAGGAGTCTCCAGGTCAAACTCTCCGAGATGAATTTGAACCAACGAATGAAGCTAGGCACGCTTAAGGCTCGCGAAAAACTGGCGTACCTTTGATTTGGCGCAAAATTGAATATTAATAAAACCCATGATCATTTGTGTCTCCGCCGATCAGATTCTTAACCTGCGCAATAGGAGAAGCTCAATGAAATTAGTCGCAAGTCCGTAACTTAAAAAATCCGAATTATTTTTTAAAACTGCCCCCACTACTGTCAATTTGTTGTGTTCTCTATAAATGTAGCCAAGCTGGTGGTTGAACTGACTTTATTTCGATGTGTCGTGGGCGACACTTGTGTTGACGAAATATTAACTTCTAAACTCTGACGAGTTCTTCAAGTATTTAAATGTGTATAATTTGCGTGTGAATGGTAGAAGCTTCAGGCTTACAAATATTTAGGGAATGTTTTTCTTCGAATAAATTGCTCAGGACTTTGAGTGGATATTATCAGCTCATTTAGCAATTTTAGTAATAATTGTAGTACTGTGAAATAACTGAACATTTCTATCCTAAGAAAATCAAGATGTCTGGAACGAGGCCAACAGTTGGAAGGATGACCATGGACACACCAGCGACTATGTCCAAGTCCGGCTAAATAACTGCTGGGTTATGAGTGGCGACGTGAGCTGAGATATTTTGGCGGAGGAATAAGTACCACATATTGATTATTCAATTTTAGTCGTAGTTAGATAAGCTGGGGAAATATAAATAATTTTCTTGTATTTTTTTATTGTAGTTTGATTTTTTATTCGGTTACCGACACTCGATTATAATGTCGTGCGTGACTATTTTTTTGTTCTGAGTTAATTGATTGTAATGTAACTTGTAAATGTACAATGCGTGTACAGTGTATTGTTCATATAGCTTGAGCGGAATTTTATGGTTTGAGCGATAAATGGCGCTTTTGTAGAATAAAACTTAACGGTAAACTTAGAATTTGGGGGGTAACATTTTAACCTTGTGTTTGATAAACAGGCGTTTTTATAGTGAATGGCCTAGAGAAATTTTATTTGCAGGGAACCATAGTTCTCTTTGTAATCTGTAAAACTAAGGAAGTAATGATTTTAGGATCATTGGGAAAGCAATATAAGTCTTTCCGTGGAATCCTAAATCTGGACATATTTCAGGTGGAGAGAATGAGGTGAAGTCATTACCCAGGTGTGCGTTATTTGGTAATGTGTGATGATGTGTGTCTACATGCGCGGGGAACATCGTGGTAATCAGCCCATGATTCCTGTCTGCAGCAAAATATAATTAACGGCAGTATGAACTCCGAGGAGGCTACTGGCTGAGATGTCGTGTCTTATAATTCCTGAGAGAATTATTGGGACAAAATAGGTATTTTATACACACATGATTTCAGGAAATACAAGGAACTTCTAGGTTCGAGAGCTGCTGTGAACAAGCTCCCGATATTATTATGCGACGCACTGGGTGAATGACATAATGGCTTCATATGTGACGGACAGATTTAAGATAACACTAATTAGGTTTGAGGCCGGGTTACCGTGTCCTCTTCTCTTAAAGTGAGATGAGCCTGTATTCTATTCTTGATTTAAAGGGTAGCTCGCCATACTCAGACCATAATTTTCATGCATTAAGTTGAATTGATATTTTTTTGTGTGTTATAATTAAATGCCATTGGGCATAGTGTTGTTCATGGTTCTTTTTTATCCCTTTGGATTGTTGTGGTCATTGTAATTATTAGAATGACGTTCGGTCATGTCCTTGTGTATTTTGTTGTAGTCACGTACGCTTGTGCTGATTTTACCAAGACCCGCTGGGCAATTAGACGTGTTTTGGCACGTTATAAAGATCTCGTGCGGAGATCTATTTGTATAATATAAGGGTAGCGGGTGTCGGATAATTATTAAGTGTCTTGGTGTGTTTTCCCTAAGCTAAGCTAATTTACGCAGAATTGCGGATTCGTTGCTTGACGGGAAACCATATGGTAACGAATCTCGTAATCGTACTTATTTCCTTCATTTAGTCAAAACATCGTCACGCGTGCACAAGTATAGATTTGAAGTCGACGTAGTGTTTCAAACGTCATTATTAATAATCTCTCCTGAGATATTTATTTTAAATGTTAAACTGTGGATATTTGAATGCCACTTGATTGACGCAGACACAACTTAGGATTTGCAGTTGTGATCTATTTAGAAGTGTAGGAGTAAATTCGAGATGTGGTTTTTGTTGATTGTTATTTGCTTTGGTTATTAAACTTGTTATTTAATACTGGGTTACCTCCTTTCTTTAATTATTGTATTTGCCCTATGTATCCTTGTAATCTTGAGAAGCAAAATGTAACTCCACGGCTATCATGGACCGAAACATTACCCGAAATTGAGTCTCGATACGCTTCTTCTACAAGGGTTCATAGAGTAAACTTGTCGAGCCCAACGTGGGGTTTGCAGTTGTTTTATGGTAAACCGAGTCCTAGGGTGTACATTCGATACCAGTTTAGAGATAAACAAGGCTTGAATGTGGGACGTACGCCAACGGTGGCTAATTAATGAGTAGATTCAGTAAAGTGTGGCGAAGTTGTACCGCCAAGTGCTAAAATATTTAAAATCAAAGAGTTCATTTAAAATTAAAGAAATTTGAAACACAGTTATATTTGATATTTGCTATTGAGTTGAGATGTGTTTCTGGCGCCATGTTAGATTAAATTATGATTGGTTAAACAATGAACTCAGTATAATTAAAAGTCAGGAAGGTGATACCTTAAAATTTTAATTAACAGTTAGTTAATGAAAATATGTTTCATGTATAATCAGTAAGGTCAGGAAAGTTAATAACCAAAATTAAGGGGTTTTAAAGTGAATGTAAAGATAGATAATACTCAATGATGCATGTTTGTTGGGGTCTTATTAACGTAAAGATAAATGACTTGAGTATTGTAAAAACCATTTAAATGTCAAACTATACGTGTGAGCGTGTGCAGCTGATGTCACCATATGCATGACCCTAGTTCTCTAATAGTTGTTTCCTATGGCTAGCCCGGATTCCAATCCATGAGCTTTCTTGCGTTCCAATAGAGTTGTGTAAGGTTTCCAGAAGTTCTAGCAGTCACATCAAGTTTGTTGCAATGTAGCAGGTGCCCCTTATCCATTTTACTTCCAGGTTCGTGACAAAGTGTGCATTCTTCAGATCTCAGGATGTTGATTCGTTTCAGATGAGCTGCAAGGCAGTCTTGGCCAGTGTTAAGTCTGAAGAAGGCTACAGCTTCTCTTCTTGGTGTTAATTTATATTGATCCCATTTAGCATCAATGTCTTTCCATAATTTGGATTCTGCTGTTTTCTTTGCCATTTCTTCATACCTGTTTTTGATAGTATTTTTCAAGATCCTTTTTGCTGACATAAAATCAGTCTGACTGACAGGTTGTTGTAGTGTGGTACCTTTTTTGCTAATCTGTCTGCCTCATCATTTCCTGCTATTCCAACATGAGAAGGGATCCACTGAAATGAGATCTGTTTGTGGAGTCTTTGAAGGGTTTTTATCATACAAAAAATTTCTTTCAGTTCTTTATTTTGGGACTTATAATTTGACGAGATAGCTTGGATGGCTGCTTTTGAATCTGTAATGATAACGCATTTTTGATAATCTATGTTTCTGCCTAATAACTGATGGAGTGCATGTGAAATTGCTCTTATCTCAGCATCAAAGTTTGTTTTGTTTTGGCCTACTGGGAAGTAGAGTGAGAAGAGAGATGAATGTATTCCTGCTCCAGTTCTATTTTCTTTGTCTTGTGAGCCATATGTAAATATTTTTAGCCATCGGTTAGATGGATATCTTTCTTCTATTGTACAGAGGGCCAGTTGTTTTTGATCTTGGGGTGAAGAGTCTTTCTTGCAGACCTCTTCTAACAAAGTAAGATCTGTAGTCACGTGTATATATTCAATAGGGTTGACTGTCATACAGAGTGGTTCAAGTTTTATTTGCAGATTGCTCTTATTGATATATTGTTTGGCGAGACTTAAGGGATCTTTTTGTGTTTTAAGATTGGGGCTAGAAATTGTTTTTTTGATCCATGTCATTTGAGGTAGTCTTTGTATACTGAGATATGCATTGGTTGTTTGGTGTTTCATCTCTTCTTCTATTGGTAAGTTGTGGGTATATAATTGCAAGGCGGTTATAGGTGTGGTTTTTATTGCACCTGTTATGATTCGTAGGGCATTATTTTGACACCTCTCGAGTCGATCAATGTTTGACTGGGGGGCTGTAGAGAGTACTTCACTGCCATATTTTATGATAGGTTTGATGTAAGTATGGTAGGTTTTGTTGAGTGTGTCTTGAGTGCTCCCCCAAGTAGCTCCTGCTAGTCTCTTCAGTAATTTCATCCGTTTGCTTACCTTATCCTCCACATGTTTTATGTGTTTGGTCCAGTTCAGCTTCTTGCCCATGATGATACCTAGGTACTTTGTACTTTCACTTTTTGGAAGGTCTTGATTACTAAATTTGAGACTAAAAGTTGGATTGTGGTGTCTCAGGGAGAAAAACTGGTATACTGTTTTGGAAGTATTGATTTCCATATTATTGTTTTCAGTCCAGTTTTTGAGTTTTATAAGTGCCTGGTTCATTCTGTGTTCAAGAAGCATTTGCTGATTTGGGCTGTTACGTGCTGTGGTCCAAATGATAACATCGTCTGCAAACATGCTGATATTCACATTACCTCCTTTCTTTATTGTGTTTGGAAGATCGTTGATGTACACATTGAATAAAGTTGTGCTTGATACAGCTCCTTGTGGGAGGCCTAGTTTTGATTGCTTGCAACCTGAAGTTTTGTTGTTGTAACGAACATTGATCATTCTTTGTGAAAGGAATTTTGAAAACCAGTTTAACATACATCCATTTACTTTGAAGTTGATAAGTTTCTTTAGCAGCATGTTTCGCCATACAGTATCATAGGCTCCTTTAAAATCGATGAAAACTGCAAGAACACTTTCCCTTTTGTTAAAGGCTTCTTTAACAGCTTGTGTAAATCTCATTATTTGGTGGGAGGAGGACCTGTTTTGTCTAAACCCTGCTTGTTCTTCTGATAGAAGAGATTTTGTTTCCAAGTACCAATTGAGTCTATTTGTAATCATCCTTTCTAGAATTTTTACCAGAATGGAGGTAAGTGCTATAGGTCGGTACTAGGGGACTTGGTTTTTTGGCTTGCCTGGTTTTAAGATTGGAATGATGGTTGCTTTAGTCCAGTCTTTAGGTAGGTTATCATTTGATGTCCAAAATTTGTTGAATATGTGCAGCAGTATGTTTAGAGCAGATGGACCTAGATTTTTTATGAATTCTGGGAATATCTCATCTGGTCCTGGTTGTTTTCTGACTTGTGTGTTCTTTATTGCTAACATTAACTCTTCCATTGAAAATTTATTGTTAAAGATATCATCTGCATTATTATTCATGAATTTTTTGACTATTTTTTTGAGAGTCTTGTCTTCTTTCTTTTTCTGTTTTGATAGTCTAATTGAAGTGAAATGTTTACAGAAGTGGTTTGCTATTTTATGACAGTCTGTAATTTCCTTATCATTTATCATAATAGGATTCAAAGGAGTGACTACGTGTTTGTTGTTAAGAGAATTGATAAGTTTGTGAGCTTTATTGCTGTCTGTCCTATAGTCAACTGTTGTTAAAAATGTGTTCCAAGATTCTCTAATAGTGTATTGTGTATTTGCAATGGCGACGGTGGAAGAAATAAGTGCTTTGATTGAACTTGCGATGGCAAGAAACCAGGAGAAGTTGAGTGTACAATTAGCGGAGATGAAAGACAGTAATAGCGCACAATTAGCGGAGTTGAAAAACAGTAGTAGTGCACAATTAAATGAAATGAAGGCGGAAATAAAAGACAGTAGTAGTGCACAATTAAATGAAATGAAGGCGGAAATAAAAGACGGTAGTAGTGCACAATTAAATGAAATGAAGGTGGAAATAAAAGACAGTAGTAGTGTACAATTGAATGAAATGAAGGCGGAGATGAAAGACAGTAATAGCGCACAGCTAGCCGAAGTAAAAGCCGAAATTAATAATAAGATGTCAGAACAGATCATAAACTTAAAATCCGATATAAACACACAAATAGCGGAACAGGCAGTTATTCAAAATGATCAAATCAAAACACAGATACAGAACATTGAGGGGAAATTTGACACAAAATTAATTAAGTTGGATGAGATGGTGGCAGCGAAACTTGAACAAATAGAACGGGCTTGCGTCACTCATACAACCGAGATTAAAGTCGCACAGGAGAAATTGCAAAGCAGGTTAGAGGGGATGGAGAAGAAGAACAACAGTATGCAAGGACAGATCGAATCCATAGATAGCAACGTCATGGGTTTAGTTAAAGATATGGAGAAAATGGATCTTCAGTTGACCGATAGGTGGGAGACTTTAGAGGCAGACCTAAACCATATCAAGCAAAACATGCGGGAGACGAAGAAAAAGATAGAAGAACGCCTGGATCGAATTGAATTAGGACAAATTGATAACAATGAACAAACAGAAGAAAAATATCAAGCAATTAAGGACAGAATCAGGAAAGATTGGAAACATGTCAGAACAAAGTAAAGGGGAAAAGGAGTCGATAATTAAGAAGCTGGGAGATAGCAATCAAAGGATTCAGGCTCTCGAAGAAAATATTAAAGGGAGATTCCAAGAGCACGAAGAGAAAATCGAAAAAAATGAACTTGGGTCATTAGAAAATATGACACTATTTACAACAGAGAGGCAAGCGGAAAAACCAGAAAGTATTCACAGTCTAGGATTAACTCACGAGACTGGGGGAATGAGTAAGTTCCAGAGTCCAAGGACTGACTGTAACACGGAAGCTTTCAATAAACATAGGGGCGAGACCTCAACTCCACAACCGAATGTAAGTCAAGCTCAAGTCATTCAGGTCATCAGGGGCAATGATTTTCGTCCTGGAAAATACAATGACGGGGTGGGGAGTACTCCCAAAGCCTTCCTGCGCGAATTAGACGACTATTTTCAGGATCAGCAGATTAGTCCTGTAAAACAGCTCAGGATGGTCGAGAGATTTTTACAAGGTGGAAACCTTGTCTGGTTTCAAAGTTTTAAATACTCGTTTGAAACGATGGACAAATTCAAGGAGGCGTTTTTAAGGAAGTTTTGGAGTCCCTCGTACCAGCAAAGCTTAAGGATGGAATTATATTCACGTAAATACCATAGTACCAACCCCACAAAATATTCAGAATTCTTTGTCCAACAAATATTAAGGCTGAAAGATTTAGATGAACCGCCTAGTGAGGAAAATCTAGTTCTCACTATCGGGAAACAGCTTCCGGTGAATGTTCAACAGTTTCTCGTAGCAGCAAACATTAAAACCGCGATACAGGCAGAAGAAATCTTAAGGCACTTAGACGAAACGTCTATGGTAACTCAACAATACAGACAGAGGCAAGTAGAACATGTGAACACGGCAGAAATCGTAAAGACTAGTCCAACAAATACTAGGTCACAAGCCACGAACACCCAAGTAACACAGAGAAGGCAAGAATTTTACGATAACAGGGAACACTACAATGATCGTAATAACCAGTACAACAATAATACTAATAACTACAGGAATAATTATTCAAACCAGAGGGGAGACCAGCGTGGATATTCCAACTGGAGGGATAACCGAAGACAAGATGCACCATACCAGCGAAATAATAATAATAACCCGCGGGGAAATCAAAACTGGAAGGACAGGAGAAACAACAGACAAGGCGATCCTAGGGATTACAGGAGAAACTGGGATGAACGATAGGAGGAACCTCAGGAATACGTACAGGAGCATAACACTGGCGATGAGTCAGAATGCGAAAAATGGGGAAGAGCGATGAAGAACCACAAAAATCCCGACACCTACAACACGGAAAGTGGAACAAATCCAACCTTGCAGGCCATGCACATAGATACACAAAGGTATTTGGAGCAGCTGCATGGAGAAGAGAAGAGATTAGCCGACAAGAAGAAACAGAAAAACAGCAGGAGAGATTCGCAGACAGGAGCCAATAAGGGTCTCGAAATATGGTGAAGTTATCGTATGGGAACCGGAGAAGAAGAAGATGGGAGAAGAATATGGGAGAGGAAGAAGAACCCTGGGAACTGTAAAGAAGACTGACATTATTGTAAAATGTAAATTTGAAGTATTTTGAAAAATCACACTCAAAGATACGTGGCTACTGGGAGGGTAGTGAGGAGTCACCAGCTGAAGTTGTTTACAAACAAGAGGGAGCCGATATAGGTCAACCTTGTACGAGAGAGAGAGGAGATGGCTAAGTGATTAGCAGGGGGCGAGTTGAGAGCCGAGTCCAAAGTCCGAGGTCTACGTGGAGAAGCAATTAGTGAACGGAGATGTTTACTACAGACAGCACAGAAGATGGGACACAATTATTGTTTTGGAAATGAACTTGAAAATTGTATGTTTTGAAAAACTTGAGAAGTGGGATTTGCAAATTCGACTCCAATTGCATTGTAGCTCGAATTTTCCTTGGAAAGAGGGTAATGAACCCTTATGATATCATCTGATCTAATAATGATTCATATTTTATTTTGTTATCTTTGAAAGAGGGTGTTCATACACGCAGCAGTGGATTTGTGTTGAGGAAAAATGTTGCAACTATTGGGAGTTGGACGACAAGGCAAGTATATTTAAACCAAGCTTTTGAGACAAGGAAAAGTGTGCCATAATTCCGGGAACTGAAGAGGTCAACGTCCAATATGCGTGGCTTCAGTTAGTAGGCCATGAGACGCTTGATACCAATTTACGCGGGCAAGAGTAGGGGGACCAGGATCTGACAGGAAGAAGATGCTTGTACGTCATAAATTGGGGAGGAGTCTCCAGGTCAAACTCTCCGAGATGAATTTGAACCAACGAATGAAGCTAGGCACGCTTAAGGCCCGCGAAAAACTGGCGTACCTTTGATTTGGTGCAAAATTGAATATTAATAAAACCCATGATCATTTGTGTCTCCGCCGATCAGATTCTTAACCTGCGCAATAAGAGAAGCTCAATGAAATTAGTCGCAAGTCCGTAACTTAAAAACTCCGAATTATTTTTTAAAATTGTCCCCACTACTGTCAATTTGCTGTGTTCTCTATAAATGTAGCCAAGCTGGTGGTTGAACTGACTATTTTGATGTGTCGTGGGCGACACTTGTGTTGACGAAATAACTGTAGTGCTCGGAAAAAGTGGCACAAGTCATAAAACCTAATTTTACAGGAGAGGAAAAAACTGCTTTAATGAATACATGACTTATATTTCAGTGCTTCAATTCAATATTTTATTTCATAATATGTGTACATAACAAACAAATGAATAACCACTCTCAAATTATGGTAAATGCTAAAAATAAATGACTTATGCCACTACGAGCATTGACATGTCATAATCAGGTAAGTTTTTATTATATGCATTAAAGGAATGTGGTAATACAGTTTGGAACCAATACATTTTTGATGTGTGTGTTTAGTTTTCTGTCATGGCTTCATCATCACTGCTATACACATCAGGATCTATATCTGCAACAGTGGAATGTGGAATGTACAGGAAGATCTTTGTAAAATGAATGGAAAATAGGATCTATTAGATGAAGCAAATCCAACAAGTCCTTCTTCTTTTCCTTGCTGATGGGAACAGGTCCATTGTAACACTTCTTCAATGTGTGATTCTGAAGAAATCGTCCTCGTCGGCGATAGTCCATCACTTCAAAAGGAGCATCATTATCCAGGGTTGTCTTGAAGAATATTTTACGAGGTTCTCCCTTCAAATACCTCAACCACTTTATATCGAGCCACCGAACACACTTCTTGTTTTCTGTTATGCTTCTTTGAACCAAAGGCCCTTTCAGAAGGTCTCCAAAGTCAAAAAACATATCTTGTGACATTTCTACGACTTGAAATGGTTTAGCTTCGCTAGCGTCCCGTACTAGCTGAAACCAGTCTCTGGGATGAGTAATAACCATATTGGTTTTCTTCTTTTTCCTCTCAATAAGAGAGTGGTCTACGTCACATTCCAGGTGGGAATGACCTGGAGTCATGAATTTATGGTCTATTGTGGAGACACTGACCGACATAGACATCAACGACAGGAACATGGCAGCCATAATCTTGTTCCTATTCTGTCCTCCACATGTGTCTGAATACAGTATTATGTGGCTTACATTGTGAGGTATACCTTGAATATGCTTGAATAGACAGGAGGCTATTTGATTGGCACCCCTACCAGCAATTGCTTCGTGCCACATGTAGCAGGAAGGAAGTCCATCTACGCAGTTGTGCACTGTCAAATTAAAGTTCCACAATTGGCGTTTGTAGAAAGCAACATTACTCAAGATATGGAGTTGGCAAACACTGCTGTAAATCAAATACTAATGTTGCAATGGAACAGTCATCCTTCGCAATATTCTTATCAACTGCTTTACTATCATAGGCTTTTTGTGCATCATTTTGATGATAGGTCATCTTTTCCCTTAGAACATTTTTCTCTTCTTCTTTTTCTGCTGTCTTGATTTGGAGATGAAACATGTCACATTTGTTACGGGTGTCTGTCTTTGGTTTCTTAGATGATATATTGAATGTGTGGAAAATCGATTCATATATTGGTCTTGATACAGGTTTCTCGCATGTCATCCTATAAAGTTCATACATTTTTGCTAATGTAAGATGTTTTGGTAGATATTTCTTGCTAGTCCTCTTTCTTGAATAGTGTGACTCGTATGCAGGAAAACTATTTATGTGTGCCTTTACTTTCTCTCTAGCCTCATTTGACCATTTCCTCTTTGGGGGATCTTTGCCTCTCATGTCACTGTCTGTCACACCACTGACAGAACTACTCTGCTTCATCAAACAAGTTCTAACAAATCTGTCTGTAATACCCAAGGTTTTTGTAAAGCACCCCTTGCATACTGACACCCTAACTCCATTTGCAGACAAAAAGTATTTGTGTGTTAGGAACCTGAATTTTCGTTCATCTTCATCTTCATGCAGGGACCTTCGTTGTAAGGCGGATATTACTGTAGGGTACATGGCGCACCCACCTGACGGGATGGGGCATACCGTCTAGGCTTTCTGGCCAGATGGCCAAGCTGGTGGCCCTTCCCCTAACAGCACGCATGTTTATTTCTATTGGTCAAACCAGAGCTGGGACCAGAAAACCAATGAATATCCTAGAGTCCATTGAAATTAACTCCACACAGAGAATTTTCAATCCCCCCAACTTAAATGAAATATGTTTTGACCCCAATGTTTTATTTGACACCTTGTCAGATTTTATCATAACAGCAAACAAAGGTTATAATAAACTGCCCTAAGCTCTCTTTACACAGCTGGCTTCCCTCCCTCATTTCCCTTTCTTCCCTCCCTTATTTCCCCACCTCCGCCACTCCACGGCAGTGCTCCTTCACCTCACCTCAGCTGTTCACTTTCACTCGTTTAAGCTGGCCAGATTCTCTACATTTTCCTGCGTCAGAAGTCACGTTCCCTCTGCTATGACGTAAGTTCGTTATTTTATCTGTTAAACAGCTCTTTTCCGTTCTATGCTTTTCGTTAGTCCAAATTTCATTTGCCGTTTATTTAAATGCTTTTAATTTTCTTAATACTAGATTTATCTCCCCTTTAGGTTTCTCCTAAAGCCCATATGTCTACTAGAAGAAATTTTGGATTTCCTAAACACAAGATGCTCAACTTTCCTTTCGTCTCCATTTCAAGAGGCTTTCATCAAGCTTGGACGATTTGACTTTCATGCATGGCGATGTATTGTTCTTTCTACCAACGATCCTTCGTATGAAGTCAACAAAGTCTTAATATGACTATCAGTTTTTAACATACTTTTAACTCTTTCTATGGGTCGAATTCCCTAGATTTTCGGACACGGAATCCAGCTATTTTATTTTATCAAAACTCTAAGATTATTACAAGAGTCATATAAATTAGACTTTAAGTTTGCATTTTAACATGTACTATTTTTAATGTGTTTTTCCATTTGTTTGTAATATTCGTAAGGTTTTCTTAGGACAAGTTTTACTCAATGTATTTGTACCACAACTGTCCTCATGGTTTTTTATGTCTCATTTTCATCAAGTTTTCTCATGTTAGTTTTAACCTTTTCAATGTTATTCCAAGATTGTACTGGCAATATGTTTATGTGTATGGCTGATGAAGGGGCCATGGAAGGCTTCGAAACATGTACCAACCAAATGGGTATAATATAGCCCCTTGACTGAAAAGTTTTGTATTGATCAGGCGGAATTCCTGTCCCTTTAATATTTAACGATGTTGCATTCGTTCAGTTCCAACAGATTGCAAATTGCCAACACCTGACATAAAAATGAGAGGGAACAGACTATTTTATGAATTTAGAAATGCAGTTCTTGAGGTTTCAAAATGAAAAAAGTAGAATTTGTAAGAATATTACAGTTAGATTGTCTTAGGTTTCTGTCTATTTATAAATAGGATTCTAATGTGTATTTAATAATAAATAAGGCCCGTTCTTACAATCTCCAGTGAAAGCCTCATTGTTGCTTTATCTGCAGTTTCAATAAGAGATGCCACATATCTTACTCTCTTGTCAAAGCTTCCCAACCCCCACACTTTTTTGAATACGGCCTCTCTTTGTTGTTGAGAAAGTTTAGTACTACACTTCATCCTGCAGTTTGGCAACACTTTGCATATCTTTTGTTTCACTAGTTTTCCTTCACTTGTCACATATTCCTGTCCCAAATTTCTCTTTGTCTTTCTATCTTCCTTCGACATCCTTGAATATTTCTTCCTAACAGTGACCGTTTCTGATCCATGTGCAGTAACATCAGACGTATCTGATAACACTGAGACTGTGTCAGTATTGCCAGTAATGTTAACTTCACTCCCTTCCTTTCCATCTGAAACAAGAATAGAATAAAAGTAAATGGTAGGCTATACTTCCAGTATACACCTCATTCATGATTTTTAATTTTCAGAATTAAATTTCAAGCCAGAACAGGGAATTGAACCCGGGCCTCCGCGGTGACAGCCAAGAATGCTAGCCACTACGCAACGAGGTGGACAGCATGATAATAAATAGAAAGCTGTACCTTGTACTTTGATATTCAAGTGACTTAATTCAACTCACCTAGTACTGGGCACATGATTTCGAATACTTGATCCATATCAGAGTTGTCAGGAACTGGGATTTGATCATCACGACTTTCATCTGCTGGACATGTCATTTCTAGTGGTTCCTCCCTAGGCCTACTATCAGTGTCAGTAACTCGAACTTCACTTTCTACATGTTTACCTGAAACAAGTACAGTACATAGGTATAAATATATAATAACAAATGACATACATCAAATATCACACATCACATGCTATGATTTTGTTAAATGTTGATAATACTCTGATAAAAATATTAACAGTAAATTATGTACTAGTAATAGACTATTGTAGTGATATGATTCAACTCACTTAGCACTGGACACATTATTTCTAGTACTTCTTTCCCGTTAGAATCGTGAGGAATTTGGCCTAAATCTTCATAGTGCAAAACCACTCCAAACTCTGAAGTGGTTGTTTCTTGATGGTCTACATTATATTGATCTGAAAGCATTCAAAAATCACATAGGCTATTAGTCCATTGGCATTAGTAATGAAGCCAAGCTTGTTCTTTTGACCTTATGTAAAGCTATGTGTGAACGAGCCAAATCACACAATTAACTAGCCTAGGGTTATTTTAGTTTTTGTATAATAGAAATGAACACATACCGGTACCTGAGATTGAGGTTATGGGCACTTGACTAAGAGCAAGCTCAAAGATCCTACGACTTCGACTTGACATCACGTGTTAAGTATTTACACACTTGTAGATAAACAATACGAGACATTAGCTCAAGGAGACAGCACTATTACCTACATAAAACAACTTTATGCCATCCATTTATAGTCTAGTCACCGGTGTCCACACTATCAACAAACACAATAATGCTGGGTAAGAATGACACAAGTCGACATGTGAAACGTACGAGTGCCAACTGACTAAAATCCGCACGGGAAAAATGGCACAAGTCAACTTAAACCTCTTTTCTCAAGCTCTGTTATGTTCAATTGAATTATGCCACTTTGACTTGAGCTCACTTGGGTATTTCTGATAGGCGAAGGAGTTGTGTCTCTTTTCCCAAGCATGAGTGGCATATACACACTTTTAACAAATAAAAAAATAAAAAAACGCAGAAATTGACTTATGCCACTTTTCCCCGGCACTACAGATATTAACTTTTAAACTCGGACGAGTTCTTCAAGTATTTAAATGTGTATAATTTGCGTGTGAATGGTAGAAGCTTCAGGCTAACAAATATTTAGGGAATGTTTTTCTTCGAATAAATTGCTCAGGACTTTGAGTGGATATTATCAGCTCATTTAGCAATTTTAGTAATAATTGTAGTACTGTGAAATAACTGAACATTTCTATCCTAAGAAAATCAAGTTGTCTGGAACGAGGCCAACAGTTTGAAGGATGACCATGGACACACCAGCGACTATGTCCAAGTCCGGCTATATAACTGCTGGGTTATGATTGGCGACGTGAGCTGAGATGTTTTGGCGGAGGGATAAGTACCACATATTGATTATTCAATTTTAGTCGTAGTTAGATAAGCTGGGGAAATGTAAATAATTTTCTTGTATTTTTTTATTGTAGTTTGATTTTTTATTCGGTTACCGACACTCGATTATAATGTCGTGCGTGACTATTTTTTTGTTCTGAGTTAATTGATTGTAATGTAACTTGTAAATGTACAATGCGTGTACAGTGTATTGTTCATATAGCTTGAGCGGAATTTTATGGTTTGAGCGATAAATGGCGCTTTTGTAGAATAAAACTTAACGGTAAACTTAGAATTTGGGGGGTAACATTTTAACCTTGTGTTTGATAAACAGGCGTTTTTATAGTGAATTGCCTAGAGAAATTTTATTTGCAGGGAACCATAGTTCTCTTTGTAATCTGTAAAACTAAGGAAGTAATGATTTTAGGATCTTTGGGAAAGCAATATAAGTCTTTCCGTGGAATCCTAAATCTGGACATATTTCAGGTGGAGAGAATGAGGTGAAGTCATTACCCAGGTGTGCGTTATTTGGTAATGTGTGATGATGTGTGTCTACATGCGCGGGGAACATCGTGGTAATCAGCCCATGATTCCTGTCTGCAGCAAAATATAATTAACGGCAGTATGAACTCCGAGGAGGCTACTGGCTGAGATGTCGTGTCTTATAATTCCTGAGAGAATTATTGGGACAAAATAGGTATTTTATACACACATGATTTCAGGAAATACAAGGTACTTCTAGGTTCGAGAGCTGCTGTGAGCAAGCTCCCGATATTAATATGCGATGCACTGGGTGAATGACATAATGGCTTCATATGTGACGGACAGATTTAAGATAACACTAATTAGGTTTGAGGCCGAGTTACCGTGTCCTCTTCTCTTAAAGTGAGATGAGCCTGTATTCTATTCTTGATTTAGAGGGTAGCTCGCCATACTCAGACCATAATTTTCATGCATTAAGTTGAATTGATATTTTTTTGTGTGTTATAATTAAATGCCATTGGGCATAGTGTTGTTCTTGTTTTTTTTATCCCTTTGGATTGTTGTGGTCATTGTAATTATTAGAATGACGTTCGGTCATGTCCTCGTGTATTTTGTTGTAGTCACGTACGCTTGTGTTGATTTTACCAAGACCCGCTGGGCAATTAGACGTGTTTTGGCACGTTGTCAAGATCTCGTGCGGAGATCTATTTGTATAATATAAGGGTAGCGGGTGTCGGATAATTATTAAGTGTCTTGGTGTGTGTTCCCTAAGCTAATCTAATTTACGCAGAATTGCGGATTCGTTGCTTGACGGGAAACCCTATGGTAACGAATCTCGTAATCGTACTTATTTCCTTCCTTTAGTCAAAACATCGTCACGCGTGCACAAGTATAGATTTGAAGTCGACGTAGTGTTTCAAACGTCTTTTTATTAATGATCTCTCCTGAGATATTTATTTTAAATGTTAAACTGTGGATATTTGAATGCCACTTGATTGATGCAGTCACAACTTAGGATTTGCAGTTGTGATCTATTTAGAAGTGTGGGAGTAAATTCGAGATGTTTTTGTTGATTGTTATTTGCTTTGGTTATTAAACTTGTTATTTAATACTGGGTTACCTCCTTTCTTTAATTATTGTATTTGCCCTATGTATCCTTGTAATCTTGAGAAGCAAAATGTAACTGCACGGCTATCATGGACCGAAACATTACCCGAAATTGAGTCTCGATATGCTTCTTCTACAAGGGTTCAATATTGTTATATTATATTTTTAGTAGATTTGTGTTTTTGATTTTCTTCTTCTTTATTTGTTTCACCCAACTTTGGGGTACATGAAATCAATCACTTTTTATTGTTTTGAGCTTTCCTTTTGGCCCAGTATTGCCTCATCCTTTGAGATCTTATTCCCTTTCTTCGGCAGAGATGTGGATTGTACGCTTTTGTTTGAGTTTCACTTGGAACCGTTGTTTCTTATCCTTGGTGACGGTTTTGGTTGTTTTGTCCATGAACATGGTGTCTGTAATTTGGAGTTCCACAAGGTCTTTCTCGGTTTCCTTAAACCAAAGAGGTTTTGTTTTTTTTATTACGGAAGTGGTCGAAGATCTTTTTGGTTAATCTATTTGAAATCATCCAGAGGATGTGCCCATAAAAATCAATTCTCCGTTTTCTTATTGTGTCCGAGAGTTTTTCAGTTTTTTGGTAAAGAGTTTCGTTCCTGACATGGATTAATTTGTTGTTATGAAATTTGGGGCCTAAGATTTTGCGTATTATCTTTCTTTCCTTGACCTCCAGCCTTTCAAGCGGTCCCTGGGTGTTTTGGCTGCATATAAGGCTTCTGGTTTAATTACCGTGTTATAATGTTTTATCTTGGTACTCCAGGAGAGAGACTTCTTGTTATAAGTGTCCTTCGTAAATTGGAAGGCCAATTCAACTTTATTTCTCCTAGATTCCATTGCATTTTTCTCTAGCGCATTCCAGCCAATCCATTCCCCAAGATATTTAAATTCTTTGACGATGTCTATGTATTGTTTGCCCACTTGATGCTTTTTGGTGGTTTTTTTTTTTTTTTATGTTCGTCATTGGTCTTTTCAACTGAGATTTTGAGACCCATTTTTAACGCTTGCCTCTGGAGTTCGAGGATCTGTTCCTTGGCTTCTTCCCATGTCTCAGGTAATAAGGCCATGTCATCAGCAAAAGCTATTTTATTTTAGTGAATATTTTATTTTGCGCAACTTTCGTAGGTTTATTCAATTTTATTATTATACGGTAAATAATTTCAGTTATTTTCGGCTTTTTCATTTTAACTTTAAGCAACTTTTTTGCGCTCTTTTGATTTCATCGGACTTGGCTCCGTATTTGCTACGGAGTTACGACTAACACGCCTCTGGGACCCTTTTAATTAATTTCTGAGATTTTTCTCTTTTGATTTTGCCTTATGTAATTTGTTCTTATTTAAGGAAATCTTACTCTGGTTTGATTTACAAACCCGAGCCCAGCAGTAAATCAAACGAGATCTTCATTTACCCCTTTTTTTAAATTTCTTTCCAGTTGTATATCCCCAGCGACTGCACTCAACTTATGCGACATAATTTTCTTTTTAAAGCAGCTCACTAGAATCTCATATTTCCTGCCCAATATAATTGGGTATATATTCACGTAGACTAACAGAAAGTTAGCAATCCATTGCTAATAAGGCAACACTGTAAAATGGATTCAAAGCTTGCTATCTGAGAGTATAGTTTCAGCAAGTACTTTCAATAAACTGACAACATTCTAGAGAGATATTTTCTGAATATGCAAAGCAAAGAAATTTCAAGGAATTAATTAGTCACCCTCATCACCCTCTCTATTATGAATTGGACATAACTGAAGTCAGCACATCAGCAAATGCCAGGAACTGATATCGAGAATTTTACTACTTTCTCCAGGGGCTGCTACTTGTAGCTAATCATGGCATTGCACCAATTACTTCTCACAACAGTAGACAATCATTCAAGCCCACTGTGAACTAGTTAGTAACCAGGTGAAGTTGTAATGTTGTGATGATCTGCACTGTTGTGTGTTCAACAGTACTGAGGAATGGTCAGTCCACCAAGTAGACTCCTTTAGGTCCTAGTTCCATCAATGTTGTATAACACAAGTCTACTCTTTCTGTTCCGTTCACAGTCACGGCATCATAGATAAGCTTGGTGTCGTCGTGTCGTGAGGCAAGAGTTACGTTTGGTGCCTTTTTGTATAGTGAAGCAGCAGGCTGGTGTGCTTGTGATGCAAACACTCGACAATGGAATAATAGTTCTGTTAATAATACTATGAGTACGACTGAATGTGTGTTTCATTTTACGTGAAGGGTGAATGCTTTAAATGATAAAAGCCTGCAATTTCATTAGATGTATGATATGCACCAACATATGGCCTATACCGGACCGGATACGAAAACCAAAACCGTCCATGGAAATACAGTACCGTACATAGAAGTCCACATTGATGACATCACCTGCCAGTTCCAGTATCGATGTTCCATCACCAGAGGTTAAGTAAATAAGTAATTCGGTGAGTAAATACAAGTTGCTCAGGCCTCCTTTTCTTTACAATCATCCTATTAATAATGGATCCTGCCACGAAACAGAAACTGATCAAGCAGAGGGCATGGCTAAGAGCTCAGCTTACGCGCATGCAGACCTTCGTAGAAAATCTAGGCGACCAGCAGCGATCTAAATTGCATGAAATTAAATTGAGATATGACGATATGGGTGCTATAATGTCCAAGTTTGACGATGTTTAGTCTGAACTACAACTAGGAGATACCGAAAATGAGCAAGTACATGAACAAGCTAGATTGGAATTTGAAACTAAATACTATAAGACTAAGGGTGACATGGGTAACATAATCACTAATATTGAAGAGGCATCACACCGTTCAGGCAGAACCCAAGCAGGCACTATGTCAGGGTTGAAACTTCCACCAATCAATATTCCTAATTTTGATGGGAAGTATGAAAACTGGCTCTCATTTTCAGACAGTTTCAAGGTTATGGTGCCTAACAATAACCAAGTACCGGTTGTTCAAAAGTTTCATTATCTCGTGTCAGTTCTCAAGGGGCCGGCTAGCCAATTAATACAAAACCTTCCTATAACTGAAGTGAACTATAAGATAGCCTGGAAAATGCTGCAGGACAGATTTGAGAATAAGAGGCTTATAGCAGCCACGCATGTTAAGGAGCTCTTAAGCCTAAAACCAGTTGCTAGTGAAACTGCTAAAGAACTCGTAAGGTATTGAAATACATTCAACAGTCATTTAAATACACTTATAGCCTTGGAACTTACCATTCCACTGCACGAAGTAATACTGACTCAAGTGTATGCTCGAGGACTTTATATCAGTACTAGGCGAGACTGGGAATTATCGCATGTAGAGACTAACTCTCTGTCCCTCAAAGACTTATTATCATTTGTGGAACATAAACGACAAGCACTAGAGAACTTACCAAGCACACAACACACCACTCTAGTTCCCAGACAGCAATTTGAGCGGAGTAAGGTCAAGTCACAGGAAGACACTCAAGCACGTTATTCTTATATCACGACCAACCACATCAAATGTACCGTATATACCCGAATGTAAGACGAGGTTTTTCCCACTTTTTGTGTTATAAAAATTTGGGGTCTTCTTATATTCAGGGTATATATATATTTTTTTTTAATTATTATTATTTGAAAAGTAGTATGTGGTGTTGGCATCTTGTAACTAGCAACAAATCAATGCATTAATGAAGATTAAAGTATGGTTTGTTATGTATAATTACCATGCATATACGAATAGCGTACATTTTGAGGTTAGGATTTACGCATACACGTCATTTTAAGCGGATAAATTATATGTTCGAAAGCATACGGAAATATGTTTTAAAACAATCTTTACAAGAACAACCAGTCAGTTTTACGAGCAGTAATTGAGTGATCAACGTATCTTAATTTAAAAATGTCTCCCATTCTTGAACAAAGAAATTATAGAGTATGTCTTGGAAAAGCGGGCAGAGGGATTTCCGATAACACGAGACGTTATAAAAATGAAAGCACGACCTTAAGGGCATATATTGTGCAAGTTATGAGTTAGCGAGTATTTTTTTTGAAAAAATCTGTAAGAGGCAGTTGATAACTAGGCTTCGTCTTATATTCGGGGTCGTCTTACATTCAGGTATATACGGTACCTACTGTCAGGACAATCATGGTATTCACAAGTGTGAAAAATTTGCAGCTCTCAGCCTAGAGGAAACGTTTCAAAACGTTAAGGAAAGAGGTCTATGCTATAATTGCTTGCGCACTGAGCTTTCATCCAGATATTGCAAATCACGTGGTTGTAAGTTGTGCAACAAAAAGCACCACACAGCATTACACAAGCAAAATGAAGGTACTCTGTCAGGTAGAGATGGTGGCTCAAGTCAACACCCAGTGGCTTCTAACCCAACACACACATACTGCAACGTAGGAGATCGATACTCGGCTAGGGTGATGTTGTCTACGGCCTTAGTAAGAGTCATGGATTCTGACGGGAAAGTGCATGTATGTAGAGCATTGTTGGATAGTGGCAGCCAGACAAATCTCTGTACGGAAGGTCTTGTTCAGAGATTACGCCTAAGAAAATACAAAAACCCTATACCAATTAGTGGAATAAATAACTCTCTTTCACAAACTAAGCACAGTGTTCAGTTGCTGCTGCAATCCACTGTGAGTGACTTCACAATTAATATGTCATGCTCTATCCTTCCGCGTATTACAGGGAGCATGCCAAGCAGCTTTATTCAACACGATCATTGGGACTTGCCCACTGATGTAACACTTGCTGACCCTAAGTTTTTTCAGCCAGGAGACATAGAATTATTAATCGGCACAGAGCATTTCCTTTCATTACTGAAGCCTGGTCATCGTACACGATCACCAAAAAATCCAGTCCTCCAAGAGACTGAATTTGGATGGATTCTTTCAGGACAATTTCGACCACAGGGAGAAGACTGAATTTGGAGTAGCCTCATGCTTTTTGCGGATAGAAGACAACTTAGATGCCCAGTTACAACGGTTCTGGGAAATAGAGGATCTCTCTTCCCCAATCAAAAATCAGGAGGAAAAAGACTGCGAAAAACATTTCACAGATAACACTACGAGGGATGAATCTGGTAGATTTGTAGTTCGCTTGCCTCTTAAGCAAGAGCCTGAAGTATTAGGAGACTCATTTAGTCAGGCTATGTCAAGGTTAACTCAGCTAGAGCGGAGCTTTAGCAAATAGCCCGCACTAAAGCACGACTACTGTGACTTTCTGCATGAATATGAAATGTTAGGGCACATGGTGAAAATAAATAACTCCTTGACATTAGGTGATGACAGTGGATGCTATTACTTGCCACATCATCCTGTTTTTAAGCCGTGTAGCACTACAACCAAAACTAGGGTTGTTTTTGATGCATCTGCAAAATAATCAAATGGTTTATCTCTCAATGACATACTAATGGTTGGACCCACAGTTCAAGAGGATCTGTACTCCATTATTCTCAGATTCAGAACACATACTTTCGCCTTCATTGCCGATATTGCCAAGATGTATCGACAAGACAAGGTGCATGTTGGTGACAGGAAGTTACAACGGATTATGTGGAGAGAATGTCCAGAGGAGCCACCTAGTTGCTATGAACTAATTACCGTAACATATGGCACAGCTGCTGCACCTTTTCTCGCCATGAGATGCCTGCAAAAACTCACTGAAGTAGAAGAATCAAGGTTTCCTAGAGCAGCACAAATTCTCCGCAGGGATTTTTATGTTGATGACCTAGTTAGTGGTTGTAACGACCTTCAGGATGCTCTACAGCTCCAGTCTGAAATCATAACATTGTTGGAGAGTGGAGGCTTCCCTCTCAGAAAATGGTGTGCCAATCACCCAGCACTACTGACAGCAGTTTCAGAAGAGAATAGAGAAACTCAGCTGCCTCTTAATCTAGACCAAGGTAGCAGTGTGAAATCTCTAGGCTTATTATGGCAACCATTATCAGATCAATTCCTGATTTCTGGTAACCTGAGTTGCAGTTCGGATCATGCTGATCCCATTGTCACAAAGCGCAAGATTTTGTCAGTCAATGCTTCTATTTTTGATCCCCTTGGTTTGGTCAGTCCAGTGGTGATATCCTATAAGATCTTCATGCAAAAACTAGGGTTGGTCACACTAAATTGGAATGATGAACTCCCGTCTGAACAAGTTGTAGATTGGGAACGGCTTCATTCTCAACTCCCTGCAGTCAAGGAATTTAAGGTGAAACGATTAGTCACTTGTAAAGGACCCCCTTCAGATGTTCAGATTCATGGATTTGCCGATGCCTCGGAACAAGCGTATGGGGCTTGTATTTATGTACGGTCTGTCGACAAGGAAGGGAGGACGTTTGTCAATTTGTTATGCTCTAAGTCCAGAGTAGCCCCTATAAAGAGACTGACGCTGCCTAGACTTGAACTGTGTGGAGCATTGTTGCTCGCACAACTGGTACATAAAACACTGCCAGTATTGTCATTCCAAGTCAGCAAGGTGTTCCTGTGGACAGACTCTACCATTGTTCTGTCCTGGATCGCATCCCCTGCTACGCGGTGGAAGACATTTGTGGCCAACAGGGTTTCTTCAATTCAAGAATATACTCACAAAGCAGAATGGAGACACATTCCCACCCATGACAACCCAGCAGACTTAATATCGAGAGGCGTTGCTCCAGGACGACTACAAGACATGAAGCTCTGGTGGAATGGTCCGATTTGGCTACCCGAACCCATTGAATTTTGGCCTGTGAAACGTATCTCCCATTTACAGAAGGATGAATTACCTGAATCTTGAGATATCCATTCTGCGGTCATCTTAGTAAATACCGAGGCAGTTGCAGTTATGAACAAATACTCATCGTTGTCTCGACTGACTGCTTATTTCCTACGATTCATGCACAACGCTGCCAACCCACAGCAGAAAAATACAGGAATACTTACTGCACACGAACTTTAGTCGGTGTTATACACCTGAATTAAAATCTCACAACAAGAGTGTTATAATAAGGAGGTAGCTGACCTTCAAGCTATTCGCTGCGTTTCAAAGAAGAGCAAGATTGCAGATCTGCACCCTTTCTTAGACAACCTGGGAATGCTGAGAGTAGGTGGACAGCTTGAAAACTCAAACCTGCCATATAGTTCTAAGCATCGCCTTATTCTTCCACCACAGCACACACTGACGAAACTTGTGGTTATGGGGGAACACATTTGGCTTTTACATGCAGCTACACAACTCACCATTTCGTCCCTACGTGAAAGATATTGGATCCCTACCGCCAAACCAGTTGTGCGGAAAGTCATTCACACATGTTTGAAGTGTTTTAGATTCAAAGCAACTACGTGTGAACAGCTGATGGGACAACTTCCTGTGACCAGAGTGCAAGAAAGCCGAACATTCCTAAATGTAGGCTTCGACTACACCGGGCCATTTCTCATCAGGACAGGAAAGGTGAGAAGCAAGCTTACAGTCAAGAGTTACATTGCACTATTCATCTGTCTAGCCACCAAGGCACTTCACCTGGAAGTAGTGAGTGATCTTTCTACTGATGGATTCTTAGCTGCCTTGAGGAGGTTCACAGCATGGCGAGGCAAGAGTTCTATTATTTATAGTGATAATGGCACAAACTTTGTTGGTGCCAACAAGAAACTGCAAGATTTATGCAAATTGTTACTATCAAGTACCTTCTGTGAAGAAATCAAGAACTCCTTAGCCATGCCATGGAAGGCATAACATGGCAGTTCATACCTCCAAGCTCTCCACACTTCGGCGGACTCTGGGAAGCCGCTGTTAAGTCGATGAAGTATCACTTAAGGAGAGTTGCCGGAAATGCACTAATGACCTTCGAAGAGCTCTGTACACTTGTCACACAGATCGAAGCATGCCTCAACCCTCGCCCAATGACCGCTTTATCAAATAACCCAGATGATCTTAGCTACCTTTCACCTGCTCATTTCCTAATAGGTGCTCCTCTTACCACTATACCCGAGCCTGAGTTGACTGACCTGCCTATGAGTAGACTATCTCGTTGGCAACGGATCCAGTCAATGCAGCAACAATTGTGGAGACGGTGGTCGGCTGATTACTTAAACTCTCTGCAACAAAGGAAGAAGTGGGTCTGCTCCAAGACCAACCTAATTCCTGGGACTGTCGTTCTGCTGAAGGAGGACAACCTTCCTCCTCTTTGTTGGAAGTTGGCTGTCGTAGAGTGTGTTCACCCTGGGAAGGATGGATTTGCACGGGTAGCTACAATTAAGACTGGTAGCGGCTCCTTCAAGCGACCGATACAAAAACTTAATGTTAGAGGTGTTAGTTTTTGTTAATTCGCGATAAAACGAAGTCATATTTAGAGGTTAGGATGTTTTATTTTCACGTATTTACATGTTTCGTGCCGCCCAGGAGTGAAATTAAATCGCGAAATAACACGAATTTTGTGAATAACACCACAAATACCGCAATCTGCGAAATAAAAACAAATTTTCATATTTTTTCCCCACACCAATCCGACCATTTTTGTCCACAAGCCGATAATCGAATTTGGTTGGTGTTCAATTCGAGAGAATGATCGATTGTATAGTTTCGCGAGGGGTAATACTACGATATACGTCATATTACGATATACTGTCGATATTCTCGTTACTCGTTGGATTTTAGCGCTGTGGTAAACAGCTGTTATATCGCGGCGTGAATAGTTTGGCCGACTACCTCCAAAAGGTTATGTGATAGTTGTTCATAATGTAAACTACGTTTGCCTCCTGTTACATCGGTAGCGAGTGTAAATTATAGTAGAGAATTCTATATAATTTAATAAAAAGTGCGCAAATTGTGCGTTATCATCGAAGCTAGTGTGTTATTTGCGTGAATCAGTTGGCGACCACGTGTTCGTCGTATTAGTTCCGAACTTAGCAGTACAGGAAGATGAGACGCGACGTAATTTAAATATTATGACACGAATTCAGAAATAAATTTTGCGTGTGGTTACGAATTTATACTGGCGTGTGACTACAGTCAACCGTGTGATAACAGTGTTTGTTACTGGGCATCGCTCAGTTGAGTTTAAAAATGCCGAAGGTAGCTGTTTCTGCCACAGACAGACTTAAAGAATATAAGAATGAAGGATTTATAATTTCTTGTGGCATTCTTATGTGCAAATATTGTGATTGTCGGTTAGATTATCGCAGGAAAGATGCATTAGACAAACATTGCAAATCGGAGAAGCATTCAAAACGCCGAGAAAATTCGCGTCTTGAAGTTAGTGTTCCTAGAGTGGCCAACTTGAAAGAAACATTATCAAATGCTAGTCGTGTGAAGGATATGAAAGAAGAGTTTATTTTGGACACTACTACTGCGTTTGTGAAAGCTAATATACCAGTAGAGAAACTAGACAATCCTGCTATCCGTACTTGGTTTAATAAGTACGTTCGCGGAAGTGGAGATTTACCATCAGCAAATCAGATTCGTCAGAAATACATCCCCATGATTGGCGAAAGAAGGAGGGAAGAAATTAGGGAAGATATAAAAAACAAAGACGTGTTTCTGCTATGTGACGAAACAACTGACAAGAATGGTAGGTGTGTTTTCAACATTCTTTTTCGTCCATCAGTACCATCAACTGAAATGAACACCCATCTGGCAAATGACAAAATGTGTAACTACTCTTCAAGGATTGATTGAAGAATTAAGTCATGTCCAGTGCTGGGCTCATAAAGTCAATCTTATCGGCTGCGTATTTGAAAACGAGCTGGACGAATTGAACATGTCTATAGTAAAGACAAAGAATGCCTTTTTAAATACGCGAAAAAGAAAAAGCAATTACGTTGCATTTCTAAGGGAGAAATATGAAAACACAGAAAAAGAGAATGAAATTCTAGCTTTCCCAATGCCTGTATGTACAAGATGGAATTCATGGTTTAAGGCTGCAATGTATATGGCCACGCATGTGGAAGATCTGGTAGAATTTTTCAAAACATTGGAAGATTCAAATTCTGGGGTCAAATTTTTCCAACAAGCATCGACTTCAACAATACAATTTATACAATTACAAGCATTGTATGTTTCTGTTGTTGGTGCCTCTCTTATGGACTTGCTTAATTTCTTGGAGGGATCTAAGTACCCAACAATTCACTTACTGGCTGGGAAGCTAGATGACCTTGAGGTAAAGCTCAAGCTATTAGGCGATGGTGGAATGTTCAATCATACGATCCTCCAGAACTTGAAACAGCTTCCTCAAAAGATGCAGATAAAGGTTAAGTCCAATCTTACGTGTGTTGCCCAGTCAGCTCTAGTGAAAGTCAGGACTTTAAGGACCACGGATCCAGCCAGGAAGACTGTAGAAGCCATCGGGTCATTGTTTGATCCTCGGCATGCACCTAAGAACGTATCTCCCACAGAACTGCTCCAATTTAAGAAGAATGCCCCATTTCTTACGAAGATGGAGTCTCAACAGTGGACAACATGGAAGGCTCTTAATCGGCTACGCTCCAGTACCACGAGATGCAAGACTAACCAGCAGAAATGGGGCCTTCCTGTGGAATCAGTTTACTGCGAGTGTGGTGCTGAGCAGACCAATGATCATCTTCTACTGTGTCCTTCTTCTCCAGACACTTGCACCATTAAAGACTTAATGGGAGCTACTTCAAATGCACTCGTCGTGGCAAATTATTGGTCAACCAGTGTTTAATATTTCTATTGTTTCATTTTTCTATGTTTACTTTGTACTTCTGACACGATAAATAAATAAATAACAGTTTTTAGAGGCTCACAGCATTTACCTGACTGCAATCAAGAACCAACTGCGTCATGAAGATAATGTGAATGTTCCAGAGATCCTCATGGGATTAAGGCCTGCTCACCGATACTATGCAACAGCTGCATTAAAGTGTGTGTGGTATCCTTGTTCAAATGTGGATTCTGAAAGGTCATTTTCGAAATACAGTCTCATAGTAAGTGATAGGAGGCGAAAATTGACAGCTGCAAATGCTGAGACTTTAACCATGATCTACTTCCAGTGATTTCACCGCAGTATTTGGATAAAACTGAAAAAGGTATTCACTGAAATGTGTTTCGAGATGGTGAATGTAAAATAAAAATGTGACTTCCATATAAGTATTATCTCATTCTTCCATAGCCATGTTTAACGTTTTACCCTGCTGTTTTGTTTTTTACTTTGTTTTATTAATTGTTTATATTTTTAAATGCACTTATTGTACAAACCTTATCGCTTTCCAAATTTTAACATGTCATCCCCCGAAAAAATAAGAAAAACACAAAACACCACCTTTTGAATTTTAAATCAACAAATCTTCAAAAAAATAACAACACTTTCTAACACCTCTACTTATTGTACTTCCTATCGAGAATTGACATTCAATGATTTCGTGGGATATACTGCACAGCGATTCTTCATTTTGTTATTTATTCATCCTTGTAATGTATTTAACTTTATTTGTGTTATATCTATTGTGTTTTGTATTTATTTGTTATAGTGAACTTTCAATCTATGTAATTTCTATTGAATCAACTGATTCAACGGCGGGGAGCATGTTCCGTTCACAGTCACGGCATCATAGATACGCTTGGTGTCTTTGTGTCGTGAGGCAAGAGTCACGGCACCTTAGATACATTTGGTGCCTTTTTGTATCGTGAAGCAGCAGGCCGGTGTGCTTGTGATGCAACACTCGACAATGGAATAATAGTTCTGGTAATAATACTATGAGTACAACTGAATGTGTGTTTCATTTGACGGGAATGATAAGGGTAATTATATGATTAAATGTTACATGTTTGATATGCATCAACACTTTCATTGGTCATAATACTTTTCCAGTAATATTAGTCACATTACGTTGCATCATCTATCACAGTTTAAAAAGAAAGAATAAGAACTGAGGCTCAGAAGAGTTTCTTTCCTCCCATTTCATCCCCATATTTAATATTGTAAACATTGATAAGTTACACTAACCTCTTGCCAGCAGAAGTTGGGGGGCAAGTATCTGCTGGTTGGAGATCCATGTGGGAGAAAGTTTCCTTTACACCTACATGTAACTGCTGCTTCTCCATCTTCAAAGAGGAAAGTGGAACAGATAGGTTACCTGCAGTATCTACATCTTCTTTCTCCTCATTACCACACTTCAACAGGCTCAGTACACTAGCAGTGCTTCGAGCAGCATTGGGAAACTGAGGACCTGCAACAAAGAATAACTCATAAGCTTCTGATACCTATTATGATGACCGATATGTCCAATTTTGGAAACAAAGACATGAATTTAATAATGTTTGTTTGTATCTGTATTAGCTCACAGTATTACCGGTAGTAGTTACAGTACTTTATTATAAAGGCTATATGATCTGCCTAGACAATACATAAAACTTTACTGGATAACAAAATATTAATTACCGTAACACTTGTACAGGTTTCAAGCTCTATGCACTCATCCCCAGCAACAAAATATTATGTACACTGTACTCTGCGTATTTCAAGAATGTTATTGATGATAGTCGCCTTGGCATGTGGTGTAAGTATGACATTGGCAAACTACTCACCTTTTGACGTGTGGGAAAATACATGGGTTCATTCAACTCACTATGTTACTTATTTAAGAGGAAAGCTACAGAATTATTTAGAAACTAGAACAGTTACTAGAGATGTAGAGCTTACAATATCTCCTCTTGTGATATTAAGGGCTTCAAGACTATGCTGAAAAGGTTGATAGGTCTAACATATAATATTACATACTGTATTTTCTATGACTATCTACTCCTTCAGGCTTGAGAGATAAACATTTGTATGTTGTATATGAAATATGCAGGTAAGTTTATCCATTAATCTTTTAAGTAGATGAAAGTAACAGATGAAGGTAACACAATAACAATCTTCCACTCTTGCAAACACATTCATTACTGTGTAACCAAACTTTAGGTTACAGAGATCACCTTTGGTTTTCTGTTGGTAGTAATTATGTGTTTTTCAGGTTGCCAGCCATGGCCACCATAGAGATTCTTGGGGGGTGGTCCAGCTGTGGTGACAGGTGGCTTTGTCTAAGGGCAAGGTTACTATGGTGATGTGATAGTTGTAGATCGTTTATGCCATGCTGAATGGAGGTTATCTATGGAAAAAGTCATGAGAGAGGATCTGAATGTTGAGATAAAGGTAGTAGGCTTGTTGGGGATGGTGATGTGTTGTTTTAATCATGAAGAGATTATTTTCTGTGGTATGTCAATTTGTTTTGGAGAAGAATTATTATAGAAGAAATGTCTAGAGGTATGCTGATAGAGAAAGTTATGTTTTAAGAAAATGCAAGAAGATAAGAATTGGAGTAGAAGAATATTAAGCATTGTGAGTGGTATGTATTTACCACATAAAGTTGTTGTGGACACTGTACAAGAGATCCAGGTAATGGAAGCCTGCTTACATGTTGACAAACAGGTATTGATAGTTTTTGATTGCCAGAGAACAACCAGAAAAGAATAAAAGAAAAGAGCAGAAGAATATTAAGCTTTGTGAGGGGTAATATTATTATGCATACCGTGTGAGAGATGCAGGTAATGGAAGCTTGCTTTTATTAATAAATGGGTGTATTCGTGAAGTCGGTGTACTGTACTTTGTGGATTCTTTTAGAGAGTACCATACTTTGGGGATTCTTTTAGAGAGTACCATCGCCCCGCTACCCTGAGGTGGCTAGCTTGGATTTTATATTTATTACAATGGTAGCCCAAATTAGGGGTATTATTATATTTATTACAATTAGGACAATTAGGAGAATTAGGACAAGGATAGAAGGAGGGATGAGGGAAGAACAACATGGCTTCAGAGCAGGAAGGTCCACAGTGGATTTGATTTTTGCTGTAAGGCAGTTACAAGAACAGCACTATGAATATGGAACAGATCTACTGATGGCCTTCCTGGACATTGAGAAAGCATATGACAGTGTATGCAGAAACAAAGTATGGAAGTCCCTGGAGGATAGAGGAGTAGAGAAATGGACTATAAAGAGGATAAAGGAGATGTACAAGGGAAGCGTGAGCTGTGTGAAAGTGGGAGGAGAGAGATCTGACTGGTTGGAACAAAGAAACGGCCTGAAACAAGGAAGTGCACTGTCACCGTTACTTTTCATTGTGGTGATGGATGACATAATGACCCGAGTGGCACAAGTAATTGGGGACGGAAAGATGAAAGCAATGGTGTTTGCAGATGATCTGATGATTTGGGGAAACAAGGAGGAGGAGGTACAGGAACAGTTGGACGTGTGGGAAGGAGTAATACAAGGATATGGGATGAAATTTAGCATAAATAAGAGTGAGATGGTGATCACAACAAGGAAGAAGGAAAGAACCACAACGGGAATAACAATTGGTGGGGAACAGCTGAAGAAAGTGGAGAGTTTTAAGTATCTGGGAAGCCTGATACAAGATAATGGAAGAAACGATAGAGAAATAAATGAGCGGGGGAGGCAGGCAGAAGCATTTCGGAGGAGTGTGAGAAGCATGTTATGGAGCAAGGATGTCCCTCAGAACAGCAAAAAGATCATATATCGGACGTACTATGTCCCTATCCTGACGTATGCCTCGGAGACCTGGGTTATGAAAGGAAGGGAGAGGAGCAAAATACAGGCCAGTGAGATGAGGTTCTTGAGAAGCAGTATTGGAGCTACAAAGATGGACAGAATAAGAAATGAGAGGACCAGAGAATTAATGAAGGAGGAACCATTACAGGATGGTATAGAGAAATCTAGACTTAGATGGTATGGACATGTAAAACGAATGGAGGAGAAGAGGATACCCAGGAGAGTACATGAGACGAAGTGGGAAGGAAAGAGACCGAGGGGAAGACCGAGAGACAGGTGGCTGAAGGGGGTGGAAGAAAGCGTGAAGAAGAGAGGAGAAGACTGGACAAGGGTGGAGGCTGAGAGATGGTGGGAAGACAGAAGACGTTGGAGAGGCTTGTGTTCCAAACAGACCCGGCCAGTGGCTGGAAACTGTGCAAGATGATGATGATGATTATATTTATTACAATGATCGCCCAACGGTGGGGCATGTTGTTGTTGGTTGACTCAGGCCACTAATTATCATGTTTATTTCAATGGTCGCCCAACTTAGGGGCATTATCATATTTATTACAACTGTGCACTAAAACCTGAGAAATATTTGAATCCTTTCTATTGTAGTTTATTAAGTACTGGATGTTTTTAGTAGAGGGTCTATAGTCCACCTGTCCTTACTTCCAACTCAACGTTTAGGTGCCGACAAGTGTCGAGGAGAAGAATAACTTTAAACTAGCCAATCCTAGGCAGCAGCTTACATCGATAAGGCGATATGGGGAGGCGTTGTCGCCGCCAGTGTGGCTGCTGCTAATCTGTTTTGAAGCCGCTGGCTGCGAGCGATGCGAGCAGACCAGCGGTGCTAGGGGACCAGGTACCGTTGCGTCTATGCGCTACTCTGCCTGGTGTATATTATTTTAAGGGCGTAAATTTTTTGAGATTTAATTATGAATTTGTTGAGTTCTTTAATATTAAAAATATAGTTTTACCGCCGCAAGCTTCGGCGGCAGCATGTATAAATTGAGAATGGTTTAAATTGTTGTTTAAAAAAGATAAGGTGGAATATGTATAAGATTTGTTAATTTTAATTTTCGGGGAATAAACAGTTGTTATAGCAGTCGAGCTCTGTTTAGCTACTAGCCTGGTGTTCTGGCTCTATATAACGTGCGCCATGGCCGGCGTTGCACAGCTTCAGCTTAGTAATAATAATAATCGAATGATTTGAAAAGTTACGTTTTAAGCTTAAGGAAGGAAGACAGACCTCTAGTGGGTTGGCGTTTGATAGTATGAGATGTTGAAAAGACCTGTAGTAGGTTAATTTGTTTAAAAATAAAATAATAATAATATAATAAGCCTCGCTATTGGAAATAATGATGAATTAATGATTTGTATGGGCTGTGAGTTAACTGGGCTGTGATTGGTTGCATTCGAATATGCCGGCTGAGCGGGCGTCTGTACTGGGCTGTGATTGGTGATTTGGTTTTGGTCCGTTTTGAGTATTCCTGATGGTAAATATTTTAATTTTTTGTTCGAAAAGTGTATTTTGGAGGTGTGGCTATAATGTAGAGTAGGTTTGGTTTGGATATATTGATATTTGAGTGAAAAAGTTAGTCGGACGTTGTAATCCAGGCTTGTGATTGGCTATCCAAGTTCTGCAGTCTCTGAACTGATTTTCAAGGGAATATGCAAATTTGTGCTTCTAAAGGGAGTTAAAAGTTAATATTTTAGCGTGATCAAAGTTAATAAATTTATTTTGAGTTTCGGAAGAGATAAATTTGGGTGTATATGAACTGAAGGTGACCCGCCAGCCCGCAGCGCGCCACCCCGATGGACAGGCTTTCACCTAAACCCCAGGCAGGCCCGCTACGAGCCAGCAGGTCCTGTGTTCGACTGCAGTAACTGACAGATAGCCTTTGAATGTATATGTAAATGGTAATATTGTTTTTAGAGCGATTTGGTGGTGAGGAGTACTGTTTTAAGTTAATGTTTGCTGCGTTATGTGATTTTTGGGTTGTAGAATGCTTTCCGGCCCGCCAAGCGCCATCCCGGGCGACGGGTTCGTGCCTAGTCCCCAGGCAGGCACCTAGCGATCCCAGAGTCCTGTGTTCGGTATGTGGCTGAGATTCTATGGCAGTGTGATGGCTGAGAGTTGGGAGAGAAGCTGTAATAGCTGTGTAAGGACTGAATTTGTGTTTATTGGAGGAGAAGAGATTTTGAGAGTCATGAGGGATGGAATGTTAGCGTGTTCGCGTTGTCTGTATTCCAACTGCCGTCACCTTATAGCTGTTTTTATGTATTTGCAACCTAAATATGAGGCCGCATGCGCACCACCACAGTTGACGCACCTAGGTTTGTCTCTGGCCACATCACAAGCGGCGTGGTGATGACTACCTCCACACCGGTTGCAACGCGCCTCGTGGGGGCAACTAGCAGCATCATGTGCTAATCGCTGGCAGTTGAAACATTGGATCGTGAGTGTAGCATGTGGTTTGGAAGGGGGGCGAAGAGTCGCTCGTGTTTTTGGACGGGGCTTTGATTTTACTGTGTCAGTGGGAGGGAAATTATCAGGTGTGGCATCGCCCTCTGAAGGAGGGGCAATTGCCTGTGAGGGAGTTGTGTCTTGAGTTGTTTGTGAGCCTTCGTGTTCTTGAATTGTTGGCCCTGAACTATGTTTGTTGTCAGTAGGCTTGGTTATGAATGTGTGAGTTTTTGGGCTGGTGAATTGCGTACATTTGTGTTTGCGCTTAGGTCTGATATGTGCATTGTGAGTTTGTGTCCATGTTTCAGCGATGCTTGGTTCTGTTTGAGAGTGTTCATGAAAGAATTCGGGAGTAGATGTTTGTGAAGCCTTTGAGTATTTGAGAGTAGGCGGCAAAGGTGGCGGAACAGGGATTTTGGCCGTTGTGTCCTCCTGTTTGGACTCGTGAATGTCATCTGTTTGAGTGTACGATTCGGTTTGATCATTTTGTTTGGGTGAAATGAACAAATGTTGGGGAATGCCAGGGTGGCTTAAGAGGGCCCTACTAATACTCCTTAAACGGCTATTGCTGGTAGGTGTAATAACTATGAACCCATTGGAAGTTTCCTCTATGTCCGTGATGGTCTGCCATACAGGTTTAAGTACCTCGATGACAGCCATCCGGTTTGCTAGGAAATTCCGTGCTGGCCTGATCATGATGATTGTGGCCCACGGTGATGTTCTCTGAGGGTGAGCGTACTGAAGGCACGTGTTATAGTCAAAATCGGGGATTGGAACGTGTTTAGTAATTTGTTTGCGAGTGGGACGTGGTGTATTCCTGAAGAGGTCCCAGACTAGGTCAGCTGAGTTGAACTCTTCAGGATTATGTTTGTGTGAGTTCATGGTTGATTGTACTGAGAGTAGTATGAGGTGAATGAATGGGGTCAAATACTATTGCAGACCCTATGAAAAACGAAGATTGGCTCGCCCAAGAAGTTAATACCTGTCGCACAAGGTTAACAGTTGATCGGTTGTAGCCGTGACAATGTGCGCGCAGGCGGAAAAGTTTAAATAATAATTAATTAATGTAAATTAATTATTTGGCTGCTGCAGGGTTGGAGGGGAGAGTTTAGCTTGGCTGTAACTCGAGGGTGATAGGATTTGCTTGACGTGGAATGGTGCGGTAGGTGGGCAGGCGACAATGGCTTGGTTGCAACAATGGTTAACGGTTGGAAGGGAAGGAGATTTTTAACTTGAATTTGGGGATGGGTAGCGGGTTATAAGCTGGCTGAGGTATCGATGGTTGCGATGATGTAGCGGCGTGGAAGATGGATCATCAGATTGACATCAGTTTGCTCGGGGCAGCGACGTCTGACCTGTTCAGACGCAAGGCTCGGAATAAACCAAACAACTTACTGTGTGTGGTTCTTTGAGTGAATTTCACAATGTCAGCGGGCAGTTCTTCCCCAAGACAGGCGAATGCCAAGGGAAAGAAAGGAATTAAACAAGGCACTCCACTGAGGAGTCAGGCTAGTGAAATGTTGTGCAATGTGCACCAGTATTTAGAACGAGAGAAAGACAACGGAGATTACCATGAAGAGATCAACAGTGCAACATTTCAGAACTGGTTTGAAAACTCGTTAACGTCCAACTTGCCTGAGAAGTTTGTCATAATTATGGACAATGCCCCCTATGACTCCGTTATTCACGACAAAGCCCCAACAATAGCAGCAAGGAAGTGCATTCTTATGGAGTGGTTGACAAACCATAACATACCTGTGCGGGATGACATGAGAGAAGGGGAACTTATGAATCTTGTGAAAGAACACAAGCCACAACGTCTGATGTATGTGATTGATGAAATAGTGAGATGGTATGGATACAAGGTCATCATGCTTCCACCCTATCATTACCACTTCAACGCAATTGAAAAAATCCGGCCTAGGTTAAGGGTTATGTTGCGGCCAATAATAAGCAATTACAATTTCAGAAGTGCAAGGATTGCTTACCGAAGCAGTGGAAACTGTTACTCCAGAAAACTGGAGTAAAGTCGTTAACCACACTTGAACTGTAATACTTGAAGTGTGGGAAAACGAGGACATTGTGGAGCAAAATGTGGAGCGGTTTGTCATTTCTTTGGAAATTAATAGTGCCGAGAGTTCGACGGGTGGTACAAGCAACTCCGACATTAGCAGCTTGTTCCTGATGTAGTGCAGTCTATAACAGAGGATATATGGGGTCTATACTACGTGATCCCAGACGTAGCAGTGAGTAATTCCATTTTATTCAATTTTTCCTTGTTTATACTGACAGCTGTTAATATGAAATGCCCTTATGATAGGTTTTTTTTTTGGTTTCTATACGATTGTTTTGAATGTATATGTATGTGTATTTGTGTTACTTGCGAGTTATGTGTAGCGTTCGAATCAGCTGACCGTGCTCCGCTGGCAACACTGCTCAGCTGATCGGCGAACTGTCAAGTAGAAAGAGATAACCGGCAGTGTATAGTCATTTCATCACCTCTCAATAATGAAATGCTGAAAATTTGCACTGGAAGAACAAAAATTACATGTAGAGGACCCTTATTTAATTAGTTCAAGAGTGTCGATTTGAATGTTGCCTAGTTCTATTAAAGAAAGCTTTCCAGAACTGTGCCCATTTACAGTAGGCAGGAAAACAAGTATTTATACACCCTAACCTGAAAGAAATATTACATAAGATATATATATATCACAAAATAACAAGCTTTTATGTAAAAAAATGGGGGTACCGTACTTAAACTTAATTGGATGACATGTTTTGATCGTCAGACAATCATCATATCCTGCTCACTTAGGCTTAGTTAATGTACAATGTTTATGAATTGCACACATGCACAAATACAATGTTTACATTACTTAAGTTTATAAAAACATATGTAACAGATTTACAGATATTATTGCTCACTTCTACAGATGTTGCATTATTATTAATGTGGTTTATGTATGTAGCCTGTGATCTATTGAATTATTATTGTGAATAACTTCAGGAATGGTGTTGTCTACACTATTTTTATTTTTTTTATTTTCATTAATATGCTCTTTGCATGATTCATTACAATCGTAGTACTAAGTTACATGCTCTCATCAATTTCATACAATTGTGTAATTATAATATATAATCTTTCCTATATACAGGGTGATTCACCTAAAACTTGCACTGTAAATATTTCTGATATGGAAGGTGATATTGATATGCGGTTTTAACCTAATGAAATTGTAACCAAGGGCTCGTATTTGTAGCTGATACACTGATACAGTATTTATAATTTTTATAAGTGGTTTTATTTACAACAATTACAATTTTTAAATGGAACAATACCCATTGACATTAAAAAAATAAAAGTAGAACAAATTAGAATACCAATGGTGTTTTGTGCACGATTCTAGTGCAAGTAGTTTACGAGATATTGATTGTTATTCGAAAATTGTACGCACTAACAACCAAGTGCTTAGTGGCGAGGTTAGGATGATGTTATGTTTGTTGAGGTTGTGGTTTGTGTACACTGAGTGCACTGCGACTTTCCAGTCAGTTATTGTGTGATACTTCAAGTAGTAGGACGTGCTTGCAGGATGAGATTTACCATTGCAGAAAAAGCCGACATGCTCATGGTTTATGGCGAATGTAGGAAGAATGCCGTTCGTTCTTGTACCGTGTACTCGGAAACATATCCCATTAGACGTCAACCATCTCGGCAATTATTTGTGAATCTTTTCAATCAATTACGTGAAAGTGGTAGTATAACGCCTAGAAAACGTAACAGAGACAAACAAGTGACTGGAGAAGAGGGAGAAATTAAGGTTCTGGCTGCTGTTGCAGTAGATCCACAAATTAGTTCCCGTGCAATTGCACATGGAAGCGGCATGAGTCAGGCAAGTGTACTACGCATTCTCCATCGTCATAAGTTCCATCCGTATCACATCTCTCTCCATCAAGTGCTGCATGGTAATGATTTTGAGAATCGTGTTAACTTTTGTACATGGGCATTAAGACGTGATACTCCAGATTCGTCATGTATCTTGTTTACTGATGAAGCAACATTTTCTAATCATGGCCAAGTCAATCTTAGAAACATGCACTATTGGTCTGTTGAAAATCCCCGTTGGCTGCGTCAAGTAGAACGACAGCGTCCATGGAGTGTAAACGTTTGGTGTGGAATAGTGAACCATCACATCATAGGTCCCTTTTTCGTAGAAGGAACACTGAATTCGTGCAAGTACCTCAACCTCCTTACAGACCATCTTCCACAGATGTTAGAAGACGTTCCGCTACAGACTAGGAGGAACCTGTGGTATCAACATGATGGCTGTCCGGCACATAGTGCACGAATTACTACAGATTATCTTCACGGATTGTTTCCAAATCGTTGGATTGGACGAAGGGGACCTGTACTTTGGCCGGCCCGTTCACCAGATTTGACTCCTTTAGACTTTTTTCTGTGGGGGAAGCTAAAAGACACTGTCTACAAGGACATACCAACTACACCAGATGATATGAAACGGCGTATTACTGCTGCCTGCGCTGAAATTTCCTCTGAAATGCTAGAACGTGTGCAGAAGCTTGTATTGAGGCTGGTGGTCGTCATTTTGAACACAAGCTTTGAGGGTACACTGTACTTGTCAGAAACCACAGAATTACTTCATTCACATTTGTTTTTCTTTAGTTTGTCCTAGGCATTGTCCCATTGTGTACAAATAACAATATCTCGTAAACTACTTGCACTAGAATCCTGCAAAAGACACCATTGGAATTCTAATGTGTTCTACTTTTATATTTTTAATGTCAATGAGTATTGTTCCATTTAAAAAATTGTAATTGTTGTAAATAAAACCACTTTCTAAAAATTATAAAAATCAGTGTATCAGCTACAAATACGAGCCCTTGGTTACAATTTCATTAGGTTAAAACCGCATATCAATATCACCTTCCATTTCAGAAATATTTACAGTGCAAGTTTTAGGTGAATCACCCGGTATATGTATTATCTGCTGATCTTGATTCTCTTTCATTGCTGTAAAGACCAAAGAGTTCACGATTTTGAAAATGGTTTAACAAATTTTCTGATTAGAACAGACTTATGGATCAGCCAGTATCCTTCTATGAAAAAACTGCTTATTAATTTTCAATTAATACACTGCACTACACTCCTTATATGGTCCACTGTTTGGGGACCTCCGTTACAGGAACACTCGGGCCTGCGTACAATTTTAAGTTTGTGTAGATACGAGTTGGTATTTCTATGTCCTGATATTAATGTTGTCAAGGTTTGGCGTGAGGTTAATTTTGGATGTTAGTCTGCTTCCTACTGTTGGGATGAATTCCTCTGTGATTGTTCCTTTTGAAGATTCTTCCCATTTCTGCTGCCATTCATTAGTAGATTCTCTCCAGAGGTCAGTTTTTACTGTTGAGAGAGGTAATTTGTCATAACAGATTTGATTTAATTTTGTAGCTTCCTTTGCTAGCTTATCTGCCAACTCGTTGCCTTGTAAACCTATATGTGCTTTAATCCACACACACTTCACTGAATGACACCTTCCCCCTCAACAGTAGGCCGCCTCAGGGACGAAGGATACTGAACACAATTGGCTGGATACATGTAGATATGGAGTATAGGTGTATGTAGAGGGTTCAGTTTAAAAGATCAATATTTATTAGATGGCTAGTTCATGCCATAGATATGATTCCTCAAAATGCATATTGAACCTCGAACCGTAGATTGAACAATCCTCTTAATTGTCTCCTCCCTAATGTTGAATCGCATACAGAGGTTCTTGAAGAATTTAGTAATGGTTCCTCTCGCCCCGATCATCAATCCAATAACTTCCATGTCAAGAAGCCCATACTTTTCTTTGTAGTAGGGAACTGTAGGAACATAAATGTTCTTCTTTTCCTCATGGACATCAAGGGGTTGATTGGAGTTCGATTCAAAGCGAACTGTTGGGTCAATGATTACTCCCTTCTTAGTTCTACGATCAATCACAATAATGTCATTCTATGAGTAGATCCATCAGTTGTATATGTCATAAAATAATTAGCAAAAAAGGTTTACTAAATACAGTCCTAAACTCCAAATTGATGGGAGAAGAAACAAACACCGACATCCATTGGTCACAACCGGAAACAGACAGTTATATTCAAAAAGTACATTTGACTTGTGTGGTATACAAAAACAAAAGAACACTGAAAAATACAAAAACAAAAGAAACACACTATGAAAATTTGTGAATGCAAACTCACACTTCCCCCCCCCATTCACAAATTGCACCCAAAAAAAAAACATAACTAGCCTTACACTAACAACAAACATTTGTACATCAATCCTTGTATGGTAACAATCCCAATTGAGGGTAGATTTTACATAATTTTATCCATGGTAACACCCTGGTAAATATATCAGCAAGGTTTGATTCTGTGTTGACATATTCAAATGCTATCTCACCCTCTTGCACACACTCTCGTAAGTAGTATAAATCTAACAGAAGTTGTTTAGTTTTCTCTGACACTATTGGGTTTTTAGATAGTGAAATGGCTCCTTGGTTGTCAGCAAAAACAACACAGGGCTTGTCGACAAAAAATCTGAGATATTTCCCAAATTACGCACTTCAAACTTTGACTTCAATCTTTTTACAAATCAATCTATTTTAGCTTGTAATCCCCACACACCTAGATCATCAACATAAAGGGCAACATACAGGTCATGATCTGGGCTAAAATACAGACATGGATCACATTTGCTTTGATTTAAGCCAAGCTTGACAAGTTGTGCAGTGATACAATTGTGCCAATCTTTACCAGCTTGACATAAACCGTCAATACTCTTGTTGAGTTTTAGCACATAGTCTGGGTATTCTACATTGCGAAATCCTTCTGGTTGACTTACAAATACAGTTTCCTTAATTTTGCTATTAAGGTATGCAGATACAATGTCCAAATGACAATTATCCCATTCACGCTCTACTTTTTGAATATAACTGTCTGTTTCCGGTTGTGACCAATGGATGTCGGTGTTTGTTTCTTCTCCCATCACAAAGCCCACACATTAACAGCAATAAGCGTTTAACTGGGCCCATAACCTGTCATTAAATAATTAGCAAAAAAGGTTTACTAAATACAGTCCTAAACTCCAAATTGATGGGAGAAGAAACATTGGTCACAACCGGAAACAGACAGTTATATTCAAAAAGTACATTTGACTTGTGTGGTATACAAAAACCAAAGAACACTGAGAAATACAAAAACAAAAGAAACACACTATGAGAATTTGTGAATGCAAACTCTCAGTATACTCCAATTGTTTGTGATTAGTGTTGCCGTATTTTTCTTTATTATCTCAATTAAATGATTGTGATTTTTGATATCCGCTAGGGAGTCTATTGTTATTTTACTATCCGTGTGTACAGTAGCTCTTTTTTCTATGTTGTCTTCAATCCTAGTCATTCCTAAATATTCCAGAGCTTTTATTACGGCCAATTGCTCCGCCTGATTATTTGAACATAGGTTGTGGATTTTAAATGTCAATTGGTTATTAGTTGGTTTGCTTTGCCCCTGCTCCTACTCCATCGTTGCTTTTAGTTCCGTCCGTGTAGATTTGCCATAGGGTGTTGTCACTTCCATTTATGAGTCTCTGGTAAGTATAAAATCTGCTTATTGGCTTTACTGGGTGATCTATTTTTGTAATCCGTAGTTGTCTTTCCTGATTTTACTTTATATAGGGCAACAACCTCTCTTGCCTTTATATCTATAGTAGTTATTCCAGTGATAGCACAGTACTTCGTGAGATATAATTCTGTATGCCTTGGCTATTCTCGTGTGTGTAAGTCTATGCATTACTTGCGCCAGGGTGATGAAACTACTATAGATCCTTCGCTTCCTAAGCCTCTCGGCCAACTGACAGGTTCACTGCGTGAGCACTCGCTGCGCTGTCGTAGCGCTGCGTTCCAACTCGATTGCTATTAGTTGAAGCTCATGCGGGGTGGATACGCCGGTTACATTTGAACATGTTGCTGGCAACTGGCTATGCTACTCATGATCGTGTGTGTTTGTGCTTTTGATACTTCCAACAAGATATTCCTTCGTAGGACATCGCATTAATACGATAGGTATTTATTTATTTCAATAGTTATATTGCAGTATTGCTGCCAGGATATGCTTTTATTATCTACCCATTATGATAGTGTTTCTGTTTACGAATTGTGGGCTTTATTGTGATTACTTAGTTCAGTGTTGTATTCTCAATTCAAAATAATTTTAGGTAGATGGCATATTAAAATGAAGTAAAGTATTGTGGATGTCCAACTATATGAATGGCTTTACATAGCCTAACCCGACTTTATTGAAATAGACCTAGGCCTATATGCAGAATGGTTGTGAACTGGTTGCCTTATTGTGCTTCTTTACTTTTCTCTTCTCAGGAAATGAGGCACTTCGAGGAAGGCAGATTATATACTACATTTGTCCAATAGCCTATAGACAGGAGTTGCCTGATTCTGTTGTCCGAACAGTTGTATACTAATCCTATTTCAGCAAAGGTAAGGTACCATATTGATGAAACTTTGATCTATTAATTTTACACCAGTATATGGGTAGGCCGGTGCTATGTAGGTTTTGATTAGCAATACACTTAGTGCATGCCCTCCCCCTCTGATAAATTCACATAGCCTATTGCAACCTGGCATACTGTTAGATGTGTGAGAAAGTCACTCGAGGAACTGGAATGTGCCCTACTTCTTTTGATAGTGCAGGATACGTGTGCTTATCTGTGAATGGCACACAGTAAACCTAACTGGAATCATGACACTATTGCAGGGAGATAATTAAAATATAGGCCTACATGTATATTATATTGCAGTCTTTGCTTCATTTAGGGCTTTTAGACATAGTGGACATCAGCCTCGTATACTGCTTGATTGTGTATAATCTGTATGATAATAGACCTATGTGTAATGATGATGAGATAAAGACTAGGTTGGAAATGAAATGCTAGATGGAGCTGTTCGTATGAGCAAACTCCGATGATGGGGTCATGCAATGAGAATGGGGGAGCAGAGATTGCCTAAGAGGTTATTGAGCTCAGAGGTAGAGGGTACGAGAAGCAGAGATAGACGTAGGAGGCTATGGTTAGTTAGTTTGTTTCAGTGTTAACGATTTGAAGTGAGAGGTGAAGAAGCAGGGGATCATAGAGGTGACTTGTTTTCAAACAGAGGCTTGCAGACAAGACTGGACTATAAAAGGCTACATGTATATAGCCTATATAACATTACAGTGAATATAATGACTGCCTATCGGTTCCCCTTAAGACAATCACAAAATTAAATTCAATGCTTGTTGCATCAAGAAATGCTTCAATCGGTTTACTGATTGGTAGGCTATTTGTGTAACAATTGAATTAATGCACAAATTATATTGTTCATTTGAGGTTTTTCTTGTTTTTTCTTCCTTCTATGGATGTTTTTAGATGGGCTATATAATATCACAGTAAGAGGGGGGCATACACATAGATCTTCCGAGATGGTGGATTTGTTCTGATGTAAGTTACTGGCTAGTGGCATTCTCCAAATAGCATCTAATATTAGTTCCTGTATATATATTTATTCTAAATGCACTTCTGTGCATTCATTAAAGCAGCAATTATCCTAATATCGAGGCAACAGTGGCATTCAACCAGGGGGTGATGCCTGTTAGACACATCCAGGCCAATTAGGAAAGTAATAATATTGCATTATTGCAGGGTTGGCAAAATAACAGTTTTTTTAAATAAAACATTAAAACATGGTTTTTGTTTTTGTTTTAAACAGTTTTTTTAAATTCTGAACATGTTTTAAACAGTGTAATAAAATGCTGTATTTTTAATACTTAAATATAAATACTTTAGAGATCATCTTGACCAGAGTTGTATGGTAAGTAATATTGGCAACTCCAGCTATCTGATATGACATCTAGCGGTAAAAATGAGAAACTTACCAAGTAGGGTACATTTGTCACTTGGTGACTGTTTGTATATGGTTTCTTGTATTCGTAAACAGATCATGGTAAATTCTTCGTGTCTTTATACATAAGTAATAACTTAAGTACTCGTTGATAGAGTGTAAAATGAGTAAAAGCAAAGTATATTGCTCAGTTTACGGCTGCAAGTCGATGTATAAGAGGGCTGCGGATATAAGTTTACATCACTTTCCAAAAGATAGCAATAGCCGAAAGGTGACGATACCAAATAAATATGGGCAACACAGGATGGGTTGTTCATTGTTACGCCGAGCCAAGCCGCACCTAGACAGCCAAGCTTCATCAGTCAGGTATCCTTCCCCGATCCCTAGTTCATTTCCAATAACCCTACCAACCGCCACCACCTCGCTCTGCGATATCCGAGCCATTCCACTACGAGTCATATAGGCCTAACTTGACTTTGCAGGGTAAATATCTACTCTGCAAGAACCTGCTAGCATTCCGATATTCAACACCAAACCCACCTGCTAACCATCCAAATCAAGCAATTCCTGTGTCCCCCGAGCTTTAATAGTCAACCCCTGGCACTATACAACCCATGAGGGTCTAAGGCCGACCAAGCGACCGCGGCCCAGCCATTTGGCCTGCAGATATTGGGGTGACGCATGATCAGCGCATCGTGTCCCCTCGGCCGTTAATCTTGGTTTTCGTGATCGGGGCGCTGCCTCACTCAATTGTCCTCACGAGGCTGAGTGCACCCCGTTCCAACCCTCACGTCAGTTTTAAAATCCGTGACGGAGCCGGGAATCGAACCCGGGGCCTCCGTGCGAGAGGCAGGCGCGCTACCCCAACGCCACGGGGCTGGTCCCCGAGCTTTAATACAAGTTAGACTCATCCCTTCGCCTTACCAAGCAGCAAATAATTTCTAGAGTCTATGGTACAGTGAGCAAACTCGAATATAGCTTTTAAACGTAACAGCGCCATGACTCGAACTGCTCAAAAACAAATACCAGCAGACAACCGATGCTTGATAATATGCAATTGACACAAAATCCAGTGGAACACACAAATTAGATCACGTGTATCGCACAGTTATACATATATACAATTAAAAATAACACTGTCATTATTTTAGGGACCACATTTACTGATTATAACCGAAAAATAAAATGTGTTTCATATCAAACGCGTGTTAATGAGTATTTTTACCCTACTTATCCAGACCGACCACAGCGCCCCAAGTGTTAGTTTGAGTTGCCAATACCAATATTTACAACTAAACTCAGCCAGCAGGGAAATTTAGTTACCAGCTGCGATTTTTTTTCTCTACAACTTATGGTTGACTGTTGTGTTGTGTTTGTGTTAGGTTATGTTTGAATGGTGGTGTATCTACTTTTTTGTGTTCTGTTAATTGCTGTGTAGAAAGTGTTTACTTAGCAGTATAATCAGCTTATTGCAGTTATGAGTTCAACTGGCAGAAGAAAAGATCCTGTATGGCAACATTTTATCGAATGCAAAAGTTCTAAGGGTAAAACAATTAGGGCAAAATGTAAGTTGTGCAAGGAAGACATGGTTGGGTTAGTTGCTAGAATGAAACAACATATAGAGACAAAATGCCCTTATAGAAACAAATCCATGCCTGCACAATTTGAGAATAATACTGACTGTGGAGTCATGGAAATGGAATATGAAAATGAAACCCAAATCAAAAGTTCACTAATATCCACTCAACAGCAGCTTGCATCACAATCACTTCAATCTCATTCCAATTCTACAGGTAAGATATATTTATACATAATTAAATTAAATTAATAAAAAACAAGTGAGGCAAATTTTATAGGTTATGTTCAATAATTAATTTGTTTTTAAAAATAAATAAAATTGATAGTGCACTTTTGTTCAAATTGTTTGTTTGAAAGAAATATATATTATTTAAATTACAATTCTATTATGCTCTTGAAAATATTACATACTGGTACTGTGTAAGTTATAGGTTTTATTCAAAAAACCAATGTAGCCTAATGGCAAAGTTATGATTAATACTGGTCTTACCCAATCAATCATATATTGTTTATACCAATACAGATAATTTGGGCTAAACGGATAACATTGGATTTGTTTTATTACAGATGATGAACCAGCTTGCAGTTCACGTTCTGTGGTTTCAGCACCATCAAGATCAAGAGGAAAATGTACATTGTCCAGTTCTCCATCTTCATCTTTTATTCAAGGCCCTGGCCCAAGAATATTGCAAGGAGGATTGGATAGGTTTACAGTACACACATCAGCCAAGGAGAAAAAGCAATTTGATTTGCAAATAGCTCGCTTTATTTTTGGCACAAACTCTGTTTTCGGCATGTTGAACATCCCGAGTTTGTAAAAATGATTCAGCTTCTTCGGCCTGGATATAAACCACCCAACCGAAAGCAAATTTCAGGTGAACTTCTTGACGAAATTTTTGCTGAAGAGTTGGCCAAAGTAAAGAAAACTTTGGTAGGAAAATCTGTATGTATGGCTTTAGATGGTTGGAGCAATGTGCATAACGACTCACTTCTTTGTGTGTCGCTTAGTGATGTAATGGACCACTCTATTTACTTAACCGAAACCATTTACACCGGAGATAACAAGTCATACATCTGATTACCTCTTAATGGTAGCAGAAAAAACAATTAAAAACTGTGAAACTTTACACGATCTTGTTTGTGAAATCAACCTCCGACTGACAAAATTCGAAAACATTGAAAAGACTCGGAATGACATGCTTAAGTCCGTGACATACTTTTCTGATTGTTTTGATGGTATGAAAAGTGACATTTCAACTGCCGCACAAACTCTGCAGCAAGCCTTGTCAGAAATAACAAAGCTCAGCCAAAGAGTTTGTGAGTTAGAGAAGGATAAGAATATCGCCTGCAGTGAGGTCAAATTGTTAAAGCAAGAGAATCTCGAGCTTCAACAGTACGTTCGCCGAAACAACTTAGAGCTTCATGGCGTGCCGCACACTTCAAACGAAAACCCCGTTCAAATTGTCAAGACTATCATTGACTAATTGGGTGTCACAGTTGTTGAGTCCGATATTGACGCCTGCCATCGGCTACCACACAGCAGAGAAGGTCTTCCACCTCCTTTACTAGTAAAATTCTGCAGCCGGCTAAAAAAAAGACGCAATTCTAAAAGGCAAAAGATCCAAACCCAACCTGAACTCAAGTGATGCAGGAATCAATGGAAGGGCTAGGCCTATCTACATTAACGAGCATTTGACGCCAGCAAATAAAGTACTTCACAAACAGGCAAGAGACCTCCGTAATTTAGGTTTTAAATACGTCTGGACCCGGGACTGTAAAATTTTCGTCCGTAAATCAGATAGTGACAAGGCTATCAGGATCACCTCATAAGAAGACATTGAAACGCTAGTAAAAGGCTCTTCCATCAACAAGGCTCAGCCATCCCATTCACAGTAATAATAATGAATCAAGACATGGACCTACTAGTTGATGTTGACTTACACACATCAATTGATGAGCGTAAATATGACTGTATCCACGACTACATAGCAGACACTAAAAATGAGGTTAGCCAAATCAAGTGTCTTTACCTAAATAGCAGAAGCCTAAAAAATAAACTAGAAGATACCAAGATACTAATACATATTGTGGAAAATCTAGATGTCATAGTGGTAACCGAGACTTGGGTAAAAAGTAATGAAGCTAAATACTTCAACCTAAACAGCTATTCTGTTGCATTTGTACACAGAGACAATCAGGATGGTGGAGGTGTGGGAGTTTATGTCCACAAAAAATGGAATACAAAAGTTCTTAACCTAGTTGAGAGTAACCATAGCTTGATCCAGTTAGAGCTTATAAGAAATGATACTGTTCGTTTCAATAACCTGCATACTATTAATATAATTGCAGTATATAATCCTAACATAAATAACGCAACAAAATTCATGCAATCTCTAGAGCACATTCTCTCGAAAAACAATGCCAATCTTTCCTTATGCATTGGTGATACAAATATTAACTTATTAAACAAAAATAATGTAACCAAATCATACCTCAATCTACTATCAAGCTATGGTTTCACACAAGGCAATACTCGCTATCCAACAAGAATAAGTGAATCAACAAGTACACTCCTTGATCAGGTGGCCACTAATACCTGTTAATATGCCTATAGAATAAGCAATATAAATAGTGATATTAGAGATCATAATATTCTTGTAACTGAGATTTTCTGGTCAAACTACTATCCAGGCAAAAGCCCAATCTCGAACATGACATTTAAATACGCCCCCAACAAGCAAAGGTCTAGTTCAAAAAACGTGAATAAAAATTACCGGTACATGAACAAAAACAAATTCTCTAATGATCTTAATCAAATAGACTGCTTAGATGATCTAAACGAAACTTACATCGCCATGAAACACAAAATCTTGACACAGACACCCAACAAAGAAAACACTGACTCACCTTTGAAGGAAATACACCAGAACCACAAAAACCCATGGATAACAACAGAATTAATTCAACTAATAAAACAAAGGGACCTACTACATGCTAAACTTAAAACTAGCATTCACAGAAACAATAAACTCTTAAAGGAAGAGCACATAATATGTAGGAACAAAGTGACAGCTTTAAAACGGAAACTGAAATCCTCATTCTATGAACATAAATTAACATTGAATGCCAATAGCATAAAAGATACTTGGAAAGTAATCAATGAAATGATCTACAACTGCACAACTGAAAACAAAGATGGTCCCAGTGAGATAATAATTGACGGTAAATCTTTCACAGGAAAAGAAAATATTTGCAATGCTCTAAACACTCACTTTATAAACATAGCACACAAATTAGCCATAAACATCCCCCCAGGGAAGAAAGTTAATGAAATTAATGTCAACACAGATTCCATATTTATGACCCCGACTAATGAGATGGAAATTCGCAATATTATATTAAGCCTTAAAATGAAAAGTAGCCAAGACAAAGATGGTATGTCAGTGAAATTGTTAAAAAACTCCATTGACATGCTAAGTAGCCCACTAACTACTTTAATAAATTTATCGTTAGAGACTGGTCTGGTGCCTGATGATCTAAAAATAGCACGAGTCATACCAGTCTATAAAGGAGGTGACAAAAGCAATCCGGACAATTACAGACCCATTTCCATCCTCCCACCCATATCCAAGGTACTCGAAACAGTAGTAAAAAACAGAATTGTTAATTTCTTAAATAAAAATGATTATTTCTACAAAGGGCAATATGGATTTCGAGAAAACTCAAGCACAGAAATAGCCACAATTGATATTATCTCTAACTTGCAGGATGTCTTAGACAATAAGATGACAGCGAGTGGCCTTTTCATAGACCTGAGAAAGGCGTTTGATACTGTTGACCATGAAATTCATTTAGGGAAACTTGATAAAGCAGGTATCCGAGGAGTAGCTTGGACATGGTTTAAAAATTACCTATCTAATCGTAAGCAGTGTATTGAAATAAATGGCTACAGAAGTGAGGAAGTTAATATTACCCAAGGTGTGCCCCAAGGATCAATACTGGGTCCTTCCCTCTTCTTAGTATATATTAATGACATAGCAACACTCCGTTTTCATGGTAATATAACGTTTGCAGAGGACTTAAGTATCTTTTACAATGCGTACACCACCAGCACGCTGATTACACACATGCAGGAGGACATGAATACCATACTTGGCTGGACCCAGTCAAATAAATTAACAATAAATGAAGATAAAACAAATTATTTAATAATATCTAAGCGTAGAACTAAGTTAGACATAACTCAGAATATAATGCTGAATGGAAAAGCAGTTAAAAGGGTCTCATCTGTCAAATACCTAGGCTTAATAATAGATGAAAATCTCTCCTGGCAAAAGCACATTGATGCATTAGTAAAAAAATATCACCTGCCGCTGGGATGATAAAAAAAATTGAGCTACTATATCCCAAAATATCTACTCAGGAAAGTGTATTTTTCCTTAATCCATTGCCACTTACAATATTTGAATACAATTTGGATAAAATGCTCAAATTACCTAAAAAAGGAAATTGAGGTAATTCAGAATAGAGCCATAAGAAATATTTATAACTACCCTTTTTTAACACCAACCAAACACCTATATATTACGAGTAAAATTCAACCAGTAGCCCTAAATGCAGAAATCAAATCAAATGTCCTAATGTACCAAATCCTACACAACAGAATCCACACAAATTTAAACTTCACTAAACAATCTGATTTACACGCTTACAAAACTAGACATGCAGATGACATAACACTTTTCCATATCAATTCCAAACAATATGGCAGTAATAGCATTAAGTATAGTGCCTTTGTAAAATTCAATAGACTACCAGAAAATATAAAAATTGCACCTAGCCTACCAATCTTTAAAAGGAGGCTAAAACAGTTTATGTGGAATGATTATAAAATGTCATAATCTGAGAAGACAAAAGAAGAACACATTGTGTACAAAAACTTATGAAAGCTACAAAATGTTGTATATATTTTCATACTGAAAACTTTGTAAACTAAACATTGTATTGTAATTTGTCGCCAACAAGATAAAACTGTACAATTCCTTTGTATATGAGTCCTCGAGTCGTTAAAGGATTAATAAAATGCATTATTATTATTATTATGGCTGCCATGTTCGAAGTTTTGTCACTGACAATGCTGCCAATATGGGGAAAATGAGGGATGAATTGGCAAAAAAAGATATCAAAGAAGTGATAACTTATGGTTGTTCAGCTCACCTGCTTAATCTGTTAGCACATGACTTGGAGGTGGTTGGTATTTCAGAACATGTTAAACAAATTATTAAATACTTCAGGAACACTCACATTGCACCAGCCAAGTACAAACAGGCTGACGGAACAGCTCTTGCTCTTCCTACGGATGTACGCTGGAATTCTTTAGCTGACTCTATAGAGTCCTATTTGGGTAACTGGCATATTATTGTCAAAGTCTGCACTGAAAATCGAAGTGCCATTGAACCAATTATAAGTGCAAAGGTAAATGATATCAATATGAAACAAAATGTTCAAGACTATCTCATAAAACTTAAGACTGCATCAGTCTCATTAGATAAGATGCAGCGTGATGACTGTACCATTGGGGAAGCAGTAGAGGTTTGGTTTGACCTGCTCAATTTTTTCAAAAATGAAAACAATCCCAATGACATAAAGAAATTCATGAAACGATTTAACACCGCTGTAACTGATACCCATCTCCTTGCCAATCTCATGGATCCACGCTAGCAAGGACAGAGACTGAGTGAAGAACAACATCATTCTGCTATGGAGTATGTTGAAGCTTACCACCCAGATGCAATGCCTGACCTAATGAAGTACAAAGCAAAATGTTCACCCTTCAAGGAATACCTGTTTGGTCCTGCAATACTAAAAGAAATTAAACCCCTGACATGGTGGGTGGCACTGCAGAATAACATTCATCACACTTCAGGCCTAGCACATCAGCTGCATAGTGCAGTTGCTTCATCAGCTGGGATAGAACGTCTTTTCTCCACTTTTGGGTTTGTGCATAGCAAAGTCAGGAATAGGTAAGGGACTGAGAAGGCTGCCAAACTAGTTTGTGTTTTTCGTGAACTCAACAAGAAACCTGTTGAATAAAGACAAAGTGGCAGTGATATTTGGATTTATAATATTTTAAATACATCCCTATATTTTCTGATGGATGTTCGCTTGCAAACATTTTTAACAAGGACATCAAAACCACTACAAAATTACTCTAAACTTTATATTATGACTTAAAACCTTCAATAGAAGGCAGAGAAGACCACTGTACTCTACTGTATTGCAAAATGATTAATTAAAAATATGAAAGAAAAAAAAATCTTCTAAAGAAACATATTTTAGACGGTTGTTTGAAGCATTGAGTTTAAAACTAAGTTTAAACAATGTGCATTGTTTTAAACAGTTTTAAACATGCTGTTTAAAACATGTTGTTTTAAACATGCCAACCCTGAATTAGTATTAATAACAATGGAATTAAAGTGATCGGGTAACTTAGTTTATCCACACTGCACTTGTCCCCTCCTTCCATGAGCAGCAAAAGTTCTACATGTGCTTTTTAACATTGTAACCCAGAGAGTAGCTGTTTACTGTCCTTGTTACATCTTTATTATGAGATGTATGTGTAACGAGTATTTAGGTACACAATGTAATTTGTTGTAAGGAATTCACCTTCTGTGGTCTCGGGGTATGGATGCGCCGTGCGAGCCATAGAGTAGCAGCGCTGCACAGTCATTTGGCTATACCTGTTCATATTGATACTTCATATCCAGAGGTCCTGGCTCTGCCAAGACGTTTAATTTTAGTCTGAGGGTTAAAACGGGATACACTCAGCCTCGTGAGGCAGAGCTGAGAAGTGATATGTTCAAAGTCTCATCTCAGCCACCCTGGAAATGCTTTCCTGTGGTGTCCCTCTTCTACCCCAGGCAAATGTTAGGATATTTCCTAAATTAAGGTCACAGCTGCCTCCTTCCAAATTCTAGTCTCCATTACAAATACACACACACCTACAGCCATCACAATGACATGGGTAATCATACATATCCCATATACACTTCCCAAGTACCAAGAAGCCACATGATCACGATGTCGCAAAGCCCCTATGACATTATTAGGATTTTAATTGTATTTTTCTCTTACAGATTCGCAATATGTGTGGCTCAACCGTGTGATGACAATTATATACTGGGACAATGAGCTGATGAAATAAATACAGTATTGTTCTTTCATGAAAATGTTCTGTGGATTTTATATCTGTAAAAACTAAGAAAGAAAAATATATGTACATATAAACATACATATTTTTGTCCTCATTTCTTCCTTCCAGTATCGTATCTCATTCAACAGCGGTCAATAAGTTTGTATTTTATAGGGTATGCATGGTTTGTATTAGTTTATTACATTCTTCTTAGTTTGCTGTGCTCCCACAACACTGGTGACAACTAAACCACTCTTCTACCTGTCTGATATTATAACTTATAGTACTGTGTAGTGGGTGATTGACTTTCTAGTGTTACAAGGCCATGGGTTCAAAGCCCGTCCTCAGCTGAGACTTATGGAAGGAAATCCCGAAGACACCAGTTCATTTCGCATGACATCCTCTGCAAAAGTAACCTTTAAGCACTGCCATTAAAAAATTATAAACTACACTGACCGGCAAAAAAAGTGGAACAGTTAAAAAAAGTAATATAAATAGTATAAATCTAGCCTTGAAAAAGATTTAATCACATTTTAAAAGCTTTTCATGCATTAGAACAAACATCTGAAACATCCGTGAATAGAAATTGATAATATGACATTTCTTAGGGTGGTTTATTACCACCAATTACCCCCAATCCTCGATGAGCCTATCTTAATGGCTTTATGGTGGGAAGCGGACTGGAAGCGTTTAAGGTTTATGAGTGTTGCCGCTCGCTTATTGTTGTTCTAGGGATAACAACTGGCATTTGTTGAACACGTGTGAACCATTGTCAAACATTTTAGCAAGTTATCCATTTGCAGTTCACACTAAAATATGCCTCTTAGCCATGAAGAAGCTGCACAGGCAGTTGCATTGGTGGAGGATGGCCGCAGCTTCCGTTATGTTGCTGAGGTCATTGGATCATCTCTCGGTAGCATACATCGTGAAGTGCAACGTTACAGAGAGCTCCGAACATACGACAGGAGACGAGGGTCAGGCCATAGAAGAAGCACAAGTGCCAGGGATGACAGATTTCTCACCCTCCAAGTTCTGCGTGATCAGCATACCACAGCAGTTCAGGTACGAAATCAACTGGAAAATGTCCGAAATGTGAGAGTGAGTGAGCGAACAGTAAGAAGAAGGTTTGAAGAAGCTCGTCTTTCGTCCAGGAGACCTGCACGTGGACCCGCACTCGAACGGCATCACAGAGAGGCGCGTCTTCGCTTCGCAAGGCAGCATCTGGGATGGACCCACGAGCAGTGGGCCTCTGTTCTCTTCACTGACGAGAGTCGCTTTAACCTTAGATCTCCTGATGGAAGAGAAAGAGTGTGGAGAAGGCGCGGGGAGAGGTACAGCCCTGTTGCTTTCTCCTCCAGGACTCCATTTGGAGGTGGCTCGGTTATGGTGTGGGGTGGCATCAACGTTATGGCCCGCACTGAGTTGGTGTGCATCGATCACGGGACGCTCAATTCCCAAAGGTACATCGAAGAGATCCCGATGAACCATGTGATGCCCTTTACGCCTTTCATTGGTCAGAATTTCATGCTGATGCAGGATAATGCCCGCCCTCATACTGCTCGCTGTGTTGTACAATATCTGCAGGAAGTGGAGATTCAAACCCTGGACTGGCCAGCTCGTAGTCCTGACTTGAACCCCATCGAACATGTATGGGATACGCTTGGAAGGAACGTCAGACAGCATGACCACACCACCTTGGCACAACTGAGAACATCACTGCTGGAGGAATGGGATCGCATCCCGGCAGATGCCATTCGACGAGTTGTGAACAGTATGCCTGAGCGTTTACAAGCTGTCATAGACGCTAAAGGTGGAAACACCCGTTTTTAGTGACCAGTGTTCTCTTGCAGTGCAGTGCAAACATTAATACTGTTTTGTTTGGCAATACGTTTGATAAACACCAGCCCAAAAGAGCATTACTAAAAAATAGAAAATTGTAAGATTTGCAAAATGTAACGAAATTTGTGAGTGAAAGCGTGTTGTAAAACATGATTCGGTATTTTCTGTTGCCAACCATCAAAATTTACATGAATAATGCAAATATTGGAAAACCGATACATTTTAGTGGAATAAATTAAGAAATTACATAAAAAATTAAAGTGTTCCACTTTTTTTGCCGGTCAGTGTATAAAAGAAATGTTAACGGCAGAAAAACTATCATGAATAAAACATATAGGCCTATAGAAAAATTAAGAGAGGGGACATGGGGAGAAAAGTGGGGGGGAGTACTACACAACTGTCGTGGTACAGGTTTCAAATAATAATAAAGGATATCCTGCTTCCTATTCTCCCCCCTGACCCTGTATCCCTCTCTTTGTAACTACATGTAGTAATATGATTTGTCAATGAAATGTATTTATTCACTGTTCCTATTGTTCTGTTTTACGCAAGATCAGATATCAAAACTACAGGCTGGTATTTTCTACTATATTAATAGTAATGATCCATTATTATGAGCCTTTGTTTTGATATCTGCTCTTAAATAAAATAGAACAAAAGGAACAGGAATAAATAAATGACACCGACATAAATCATATTACTACGTGTAGCTACAAAGGGAGCGGTACAGGGTCAAGGGGGGGGGGGGGGGGGGGGGTACCAGTACGCGATTAAATAAAATTCAAATCACGCGCGCTTAAATTTTAGTACGCTGCGTCACCGCTATGGCCAGGTAGCAGGCTAGGCTGGTTTATGACGTAATCCTGACGGTTGTAATCGGAATCAAATTTTAAGCCTGAGTAACCTTTCTCTCCTATATTCTTTGACTTGCGCATATCTGATTAAATTACATTTCTTTTCCAGAGATTCTATCCAGACTGGTGCAACATAGTTTGTTATTTATGATCTAAATCAACAATTCCTATTTAAACTGGTAGACTATTGTAATGTGGTCATAATGTCAATGTGGCGAATACACAAATGATACACTGCAATAACACAAACTGTGCCCAATTACAATAGTCAAGAAAACAAGTATTTATACACCCTAACCTGAAAGAAATATTACATACGATATACATCACAAAATATCAAGCTTTTATGTACAAAAATGGGGGGTACTTAATTGGAGACATCTTGTTACTGCCCACTTCCACACCAGGCAAATGCCGGGATAGTTCCTAACTTAAGGCCACAGCCCTCTCCTTCCCACTCCTGGCCTGAACTACAAATACAGCCACACAATAACATAGGTTATCAGACAACAATGAGCAAGCACACACCCAAGTACACAGGGCTGAATTAGCACGATGTCCAAGCCCCTCAAATGAAATAACGAAAAGAGTCGGCTCAAAGTCTCAACTCTGGTACAACTAACATACTAACCTCTCTTACAGCCACTACCGGTATGTGGATGTGCTCGATTACCTCCACCTTCGGCAGGGATTAATCTCGAAGGAGCAGCTGATCGCCGCATTTGAGAAGAACTCTCCTATGGTCATGCGTCGACACTGCGAAAGAAGAGCCGAATATTTTATTCAAATATAATATACAGTGGCTCACTAATGTATTCATACACCAGCCATGTAACACAAACTGTATTGTTTTCTTCCTACAAGATACAATCTTGCAATATACAATATCAAAAGAAAGTGTAGTCAGCATGAGAACTGACGGGCAAAGAAAGTGTAGTCAGCATGAGAACTGACGAGCAATATGATGAACACAAACGCCAACTTAATAGCACAAATGAAATAAAGACACAAAATAACCCGCTTCGCACTGCCACTTAAGTATTCATACACAACCGATAAGGTCGTACAAATTGTCATACAGAACTCACTCTGTCCCTTTGAACCGTCCAATTGGTTTGTTTACTACCATGCACACTCAGTGGACATGCATACAAACCCTACTTGCCAGTATGAATCCAGTGTGCTAGTGATATGGGTCGCAAAGGTAAGAACACGTCCCCTGAACGTAGGGAACTTGTAATTAAACTTTGGGAACGAGGTCTAAGTTACACAAAAATTGGTCAGGAGACAGGGACCCATTTCCCAACAGTCCAGTCAATCATCAGAAGTTATAGGATGGAGCACAGGGTTCATGACAAGCCTATACCAGGGCGTCCAAAAGTGTTAAGTGCATGGCAGGAAAGGCTTATACGTAGAAAAGTCGAGGCAAATCCTCGACTTAGTGCCCGCAAGATACCAGCGAAAATTGCCAGCTCCATGAAGGTTCATGTGCACCCAGAGACCGTGCAACAAGTGCTAAGAAGAGGAGGGCTGCACACCAATATCGCCATGAGAGTTATGACTTCACTGATGAAAGTCCATTTCAAGTTCTTGACTCGAATGGACGTATTATGGTATGGCGAAAGCCAAATGAAGAACCAAATCCGGTAAACTTGCAACTGACAGTCAAACATGGTGGAGGACGGGTCATGATTTGGGGTTGTATGTCGGATCAGGGAGTAGGTAGTTGACACTATGTGGAAGGCGCCATGGACCAATATCAATACATCGATATCCTAAAAAAGAATTAGTTGGACTGTACAACTAATATGGGCATTTGGAACACATTCAAATTATACCAGGACAACGACCCCGAGCATACAGCTTGGAATTCTCGTCTGTGGGTATTGTTTAACTGCCCCAAGGTTCCTGACGGCCCTCCACAAAGCGCAGATTTAAACCCAATTGAAAACTTATGGTACCATCTCGCTAAACAAGTGCGACAACACTCAATTTCGAAAGTTACCCAACTCAAAGAATGGGCAGAGATTCCACAACAACACACAGAATAGCTTGTACGGTCAATGCCCAGGAGGTTGCGAAGTGTCATACTCCAGAAAGGTTTCCCTACAAAGTATTTAACATTGGATATGTTGGTGTTGTGTGAGTGTATTAATACTTAAGTGGCAGTGTGAATCGGTTTATTTTGTATCTTTATTTAATTTGTGCTATTAAGTTGGCGTTTATGTTCATCATATTGCCCGTCAGTACTCAATGATGACTACACTTTCTTTTGATATTGTATATTGCAAGATTGTCTGTATATTGTAGGAAGAAAACAATACAGTTTGTGTTACTTGGCTGGTGTATGAATACTTTAGTGAGCCACTGTATACAGTTTAGGGATGAAACGATTAGCTCAGGACAGTGAGGTATAGTGTGCTGCATCCAACCAGTCAAAAGAATGATGACTCAAACAATAGGCTATATATTTTTTGCGCAGAACGTATGCGTAAATAGATTTACATCTCCTTACTGCCTTCTGTGGCTATACTCTGTGAGCTGCCAGAATAGGATTGACAGTTCTGGTCTCGCCATGTGGTCTGATAACGAGATTGCCAAACTGTACAAGCCAGAGATACGGCTGACCCGGCACTGAAGCACGTGGGCTGTAATATTGCAACGCAGAGTATTAAGACATCAACTATGCGAACATGGATTGGTCAAGACGCTGAGGGGTGATGACTGACGTGGAATTTCCGGCGAAATGTCAATCCTATTCAGGCAGCTCACAGAGTTTATCTCAGCATACACATGATATAATGTAAATGCCACGACAATGCCCTATAAGCTATACCAAAGAATATGGCAGCTGCACCTTGTACTTACAATATCCCTCTTCTATGCTTATTCGCCTCGCTTTAAAATGTGTAAGATGCACTTTTGTTTGCCTTTTAAGCTCCTGAAACCTGTGCTATACTCCATAAAGTTAGGTTACGACATCGATTCAAACCAAACCTAATACTTTCCCGCGACTTTTATACGTTAGTCGCACAGCCAACACACATGCGATAAATTTCCTGCAAGTTTCGTATGTAACATGTTGGAAAATTCGGAACCGGAATTATAACAGGATTTTTGTTTTACTAGCGGACCACTTTGTAGCGCCATTTCGAGCTGTCTGCCTGATTTGTTACGACTTGCCCTTCTCCAGGTGGGAAATAAATGATCTTGTTCTGTGTTGGCGACAGTGAGTACTTAAAACCGCCAGATGTTCAAAATAAGATAAATCATGAAAAATGTCATGTGGTGTTGACTGCATGGTTGACTGTGTTGACTTGTCAAATTTGTATACTTTGCTTGTATTGGCACCATCTGAGCACTTACGAGGTATTTTTCTCTTATCTACACCTCTTTGATCTACACTGATTCAATATTGTAATCCGAAAAGATGAGATCAATAGATCCTCGAGACGTTTATATTGGTATAACGAAGGATTTGGCCAAGTGAGTATAATGTTTGGGTATCTTATTTCTGTAGGCAGCTCGTTTTTTTTTTGTATTGTGCAATACCAATAGCAATACACGATCTAATGGTAACTAACATTTTCTATTTCAGGGAAATGGGGTTTATGGAAACAATATACGTTAAGAACTGTCAAGATGTCATCTCCAAAAGCAGTAATTTAGAAGTTAAAGAGTTTGATTATCTTATAGTGATTGATTTTGAATCTACTTGTTGGAAAGAGAGAAATTTAGCATGGAAACAACCTGAGATAATTGAATTCCCTGCAGTTTTGCTTAATGCTAGAACTGGAGTGGTCGAAGAAGAATTCCAACAGTATGTCATGCCAGTGGAAAACAAAGTCCTCAGTGAATTTTGTATTAAATTTACCGGAATTCAGCAAGAACAAGTAGATAATGGTGTTCCCCTAGGAACATGCTTATTGTTGTTTACTAATTGGATTAATAGAATTTCAGGTGACCGCAACATGATGTTTCATAAAGCACTTCCAGAAAAATTTACATGTACATTCGTTACCTGGTCAGGTATGTTGCCTATGCCTCTTTTTATTGTGCTCTTATGGCATATAGCCTTCAAGCTCCCACTTCTTAAAACTAGGGTGGTGGTGCAGTTTAGTCAATCCTTTGTATAAAAATTTTTAAAAACTGAAAGTAGGCTACCTGAATGAATAGTCGGGAGAATATCTGGAGAGGATTTAGTATTAGATGTTCACTGCTCCTCTGTCATAGACCCACCATCCCGCCCTAATAGCAACACCACTTATATAGTTGATATCGAAGGTCTAACGACCATCTTTCTCACTGAGTCAGTAATGCCAACCCCATGCTTTTGGTACTATATCGCATCCGGCAGACCAATGGTTTTGTCAAGACCAATATTTTCGTCCAGACCAATGGTGGTTTGGGTAGCGCGTTAGCTAACAGATAACACCCCTGGTTTTTGTCACACACAGTGGGGAAGTCACGCATCAATAATCTTTATCCAGGCCAATGGTTTTGGCTTTTATTTCATTATTCATGTTGCATACCTGCCAACTTTTACGGTTTATCCGTAAAATTTACGGAAATTGCAGCATTTTACGGATGAACGGTGTCATTTTACGATTTCGCGGACAAAAATTTGAAACGATAATTAACATTCGATAATCCCTCCCACTTCCGTACAATCGATTGTTTGCGTGGGTCGAAGGCAAGTCCACGATAGTCGATAGCTCGTTCTTTGATATGATTCGTACTTTTAATCGTGTGATGTTTGTGTCGTCATTGTAATTGAATTTGAAGCCGGGATAACCGTTCTTCCATGTGAATCTTAGGTCTCGACACGCTCTGCTTCGCAAATTCTTTGTTCCGCTACGTTCGCTCGTTGCGATTTAAACCATATTCTTTGACCACGTGAGTTGTTTATTGTTCGCGAAGTTGGCGTTCCATGAATGTTTTCGTATTTTAAGGTTATGGCATATTTTAATGAAGTGTTCGAGTTTTTGTGCTATATCTTCGTGCTTCGCAGTTTCCTGTATTCCTTGGACTAATTACATTCGTTCCATGTGTGTGTTTTTTTTTCTTCTACCATGTGCATATTCTTTCTTCACGAGGTTGGCGTCGTGTTCATTTAATGGTTTAAGACTTTGTGTGCTTTGACTTGTTTTAATGAAGTGTTGGCTGTGTTTTATGTGATTTATGTTATAATTTTATAATAAATTTATTAAAGCACAAAATATGCAGTATGAAATTACAACTAGTTTGAACAGAACTGAGACAGAGATAACCTCCTCTGCCCACACCACATCACGTGGTATCGATCACATCTTCTACCACATAGGGCACATACACAATTTAAGTCTGGCTGATGAAATCTTCTGTTATTACACACTTTGAAGTGGAAACCATGTACCGAGAATCTCGTTACCAGGTGCCTCAGCTCGTAGGAGCTCTCTGTCCAGTCCCGTGATGTCATCGCATCAGTCGCGTAAAATTCTTGCCAGATGCTATCTTTCTTAGACTTCATTTCCTGAACTAGTGTCTCAAAACCATGTGTTGTTGGCAAAAGCATCTGCAGTCTCAGTTCTTCAACAAAGGGGAGCTCACTTGAGAGTTCATAAACCAAACGAGAAAGAGTAAATCGGGAGAGGCATAAGACTTTCTTTAGGTAGACAGCCTTGACCTTCTCTATCTCCACTAGATGCTTGTACTTTAGGTGGGACCAAATGTTTTCCAGATCATATGTAATTATCGGGGCGATTTTCAGCCAGAAGAGTTTCATTGCAGTCTTTAAGGAGAGTGTTCTGAGATGCCGTATGTCACTCATGGCCTTTATAGCCGCGTTTGATATGTCCTTGATGTGGATTGAGAAAACGTTGCCATGCATCTGAAAAGTCACCCCAAGATAGTTGAAGTGTGTCACACACGCCAGTGGTTTATCTCCGTAAAGAATTGTTGCTCCTCTTCCTCCTTTCCGAAAAGACATGGAAACTGTCTATGTGACGTTTAGTGATCCAGGTTCCTTTCGATGTTTTAGTAGATATCGAGAATGAACAAATACAACAAGAAACAGTACTTCCAGACATTTAAAGAATCATACTCGGTTGATTTTCCGTGCATACTAAAATCAAGAAAAGGAGAAAAATTTGCCTTTTGCACGGTATGTGCGTGTGATATTAATATTGCACATGGTGGAAAAAACGATTTAAGTAATCATGTGAAGTGCGGTAAACACATAAATTATGTTAAATCGAAGGAAGATAGCAAGAAAATCAACACCTTTTTTGCCAAGGCTGGTAACGTTGACAGTGACGTAATTAGGGCCGAGTGTATGTTTACTTCCTTTTTGGTGGAACACAATGTGCCCTTAAGTGCGGCTGATCATGCTGGTGCTTTATTTAAGAAGATGTTTCCCACATCAGAAGTTTCAAAGAAATATAGTTGTGGTCGCACGAAAACGACGTGCATTGTAAATAAAATGGCAAAAAATGTATCATCTGAAGTTGTTAAGTGCCTTCAGAACGGACCATTTTCTTTGGCAACGGATGGAAGCAATGATACGAATGCCAAGTTATATCCTATTGTTAGGGAATGGAAAAATTCGCGATCGCGAATTTCGCGAATTATTAAATGAAGTAATACACAGATAGTAATGTGTTTTAATAACCCTAAAAATGGCGAAAAAAATGGGTTTTGAAGTCGCGAATTTCGCGAATTATGCATGAATTTCGCACGAAACCGCGAATTTTAGCTTTTTCGGTTTTTTTCTTTACTGTGCACTTCTGATAATTCGCGGCAATCAATGCACGAATTTCCGCGAATTATCCACAGTAATGTTTTCAAGCCTAGCAAAGAGAAAAATATTGGTTAAAAATATTGAAATGTATTTTATGAACACGCAAAAAAAAAATATAATACTTTATAACATAGTATTGTAAGACACACTATGTGGGCTTTACCAATATTAAAAACTAAGAAAAATGACTGTCATCACTTTTTGTTTCTTAGGTGGTTTATTTTTTCTAATTTAAGATTTTACAATTCTGAAGAAAACAATATATGAGAACGAAAATTCATCTTGATTTTCTATATAAGAGATAAGTGTGACTATAGACACACTAGCTTGACTGTGGAAACTTTCGTGATTTCCGTTGCATCACTCCTTCACTCGATATGTACTGGATATCAGTTTACCTCACTGACAGTCAAATTCCGTACAATATCCTCATCGCTTTCATGTCTGAAACCATGATTGTCTTTATCGAAGTCTAACTACTGAATGTCACTTTCTTCTGCATCTTGATATTCATCTAGGTTTTACCCTAATGTCATCGTAGTGAAACCACCTTGCCTGTTTAAAATATCGTCACAGAAGCCGACAAACGCTTGTTTTTGAGCGAGTGTAGTACCGGTAATCTTCTCCCATGACTTGACTGCATGGAGAGCATCCTACAAACACGGAAAGATCGGTCACTTAACGGTAGATAGTCGGCCTCGCTTTCTTTATCAATCTGGGTGGTCATCCTGGTAAGTTACTTAGTTATTGTGGTATTAAGGGCCAGAACAGCGAGGTCATCTGCCCCTTCATCCTAGTAACTACTCACCACGTGGCGTCATATAGTGCGCCTTTCAGACATGAATATCTAGATGGCAAGTATCCCGATCAAAATGTGCCACTGTTTCCGGAACCAGAATTAACCAGGCGGTCTTCTTGGTTTCATTCTGTAGTGTGTCTGTCAGAGTACTTGAAAGATATTTTGCAATTTATGAGTGAAGTAGTAGGGACATAACTCTGGTGTTGATTTTCTCAACAATGTTTCACATGACGAAATACTTGAGATTCAAAGAATTTGGCACAGACATCACTGAACTCATCCCCTTATTAGAAGTCCAGTCTTATCAGACTGTTCACCTTCTAGATGGACATCTACAGAGAATTCAGCAAGCCCTTAAACTTGCTGTTTCTGGAAAGTACATTACCAACATTAAGGAGCAGTTGGAAGGTTGTGGAAATGTGTTAAAAAGAGGGAAAATACATTCAGTTTTAGTGAATGCTGGGTCGCATGCTCTTGGAAACTTAATCAGCTTGAGATCCGTTGACCCTGGGAACAGGATTTACAAATGTGTGCATTTGATCCAGCAGAAATAGTGACAATGAACATCAATGAGGAAGCAGATGCATGACAGGACCAAGACAGACATTGTTGGAGTTTTGCAAGGAATGACATTTGTATTTCCAAAGTTCTCAGAATCTGTGTTGAAAACCATTTGAATCCCCTGTTCAAACGCTGTGAACTTTTGTTTTTCAGCTTACACTAGCACGTTAAGTGATATGCGTCACCGTTAGTCACAAGGCAATTTGGATCTCTTCACTGAAGTATACTTTGAAGGATGACTGTAATGTGTTATGTTATCCATGATATTTAAAAAATCCCGCCTAAAATTCATGATTTTGAAAGTACCAAAAAGTGCACATGAAACCACCGAATTTGACACTTTAAAATACCACTTTCTTCACTCTGAAATCACCGAAAAATTCCAATCTCTACCTATTGTTGTTACATTCTATGATGTTCGGCAGGAAAAATTAGTGAGCACTGTGCTATCCATACCAGCGTTGGACGGGGACTCAACAGGGCGAAACATAGGTAACCTGATGTTATCACAGCTGAGTTCTCATAATATACCAATTGAAAACTGTGTGGCTTTCTGCTCCCACAATGCTCCTGTTATGATAGGACACAAAAATGGGGTTTCAGCAGTTCTGTAGGAAGTTCAACCAGGTATTGCCATCATAGGTTGCATTTGCCACCTGATTAATCTAGCAGCTGAAAAAGGTGCTGGAAGATTACCAGTTAAAGTGGATGAGATCCTTGTAGATATATTTTATTTCTTAGAGAAGAGTGTAAAGAGAAAAGAATGCCTTCAGAAATTTCAGAACTTGCACAATAAGGAGGCAAAGAAAATTCTGAAGCATGTATGTACCATGTGACTATTCCTGTATTTGACAAATTGAATGTTGCCCTTCAGACTTCTTCCCCACAAGTTCACTTGTTATTAGAACTTCTAATGGATTTGCTAAAGCAGCTGTTCACCAAGTTTGTTAAGCCCAAAATTGTCAAAAGCTCCTCATTGCTTGAAGTTGAGTACAACTTGATTCAAAATCAAAGAAGTGATGATGAGTTAGTTATTGGCATTCAAACTTCGAACATAGTGAATGATCTCCAGGATACAGATAAATCCCTTTTCTTTTCATCAGTGAGAAACTACTTTTGTACTGCCTGTGACTACATCATCAACAAGTTCCCACTCAAGGATGACGTGTTAAAGAATGCTCAAGTTGCTAGGTTAGACAAAATTGAAGATGCACAGTTTCCTTCCATTCGTTTTTTCTTGGAAAAGTTTCCTATCATGTTATGCAAGGAAGAAAATGAAACTACAGATGAGGTGGTGAATGAGCTTCAGAGGCAGTTCACAGCTCTTCAGGTAGATGACACTTTGGCTGCACATCAAGATGCTGCAAGTGATTCCAGTTGGGCACAAATATCAAGAATTCGTGGAGCCGATGGACTTCTTAAGTATAACTGAATTTCTAGAGTAATGCTCTCTATTCTCACCATATCCCATAGCAATGCAGAATGTGAACGTGTTTTCAGCCTTGTGAAGAAAAATAGAACACAGTTCAGGTCATCCATGTCCAATGAATCTCTGGAGTCTAATTCTATTTTGAAGACCAGGAGTTCTGGTCCCTGTTATGACAAAGAATTTTCTCAAGACTTTTTGCTGGAAGCTAAAAAGGCCACAACCATGACTTTAAAGTCGAACTAGCATGTGATTTGCAGTGTGTATTATATTATTTCTTGCCTGTGTTATGTTAAACAAGTTTTATTGTGTAAAGCCTTATTCAATTATCGTATATCTGCTTAATTTATCAAGGAAGTCCTGTTATGTATGCTCCAAACCAATATTCACCACGCCTGCTGCTGATTAACATGGATTTCTTCTTGATTGTTATGTTCATCTACAAATCATGTAAGTAGATGTGATTTCATTGAAATATCCTGTTTAAAGCATGAATTATTGTATTTTGTAGCCCAGAAGTATTATTATTTTCGTCAAGCCGGGGTATGTCGAAAATCGTTAAATTTTTTGTCGCGCGTGAGTTTTACTGATAGCCCTTTTCAAAAGTTGGCAGGTATGATGTTGGCAACGTGTCATGTGGGTATGACGTAGTGTCCACCGTCGATGTAAAATGGTGGACGATATTCAAATTAACACTGCAAAAAATGCTTACTTTACGTAAAAAGCAATTATATTTCCAGTGCAGGCAGTGGGAATTGAAACAAATGAACTCGCTAGAACTCCCAGAAAGGTATTTTAATCATAAATGATATATTTTCAATAAGCTATGTTGTTAAAAGTGATGATTGACTAAACTGCACTTTTAATAAAACGAGGGTTAGAATTTGCATGCAAAAGCATATAGGTTAAGAATAGAGTGATGGATGTTCAGTTTGCCAACTGGATAGTGGCATTATTGAAGATATCGCACTGTTTCTCACTACATACTAATATAAGAATAAACTGGCTGCGTGGCTCAGCGGTAGCATTCTCCCTTGCTGTGGCCAAGGTTGCAGGATTGAATCCTGGCACAGTCAGCTAGCATTTGAAGGTGCGCAAATGCGATCGAGCCGTGCCAGTAGATTAACTGCACCGTTATGAAGATCCCCTTCAGACCAAAATTCTGGTACTCCGGCGTCTCTAAAAGCCGCAGTGATTAAAATGGACGTAAAACCAATAACATTATTATTATTATAATATAAGAATAACTTAGTTCAAATTCACCATATGGGGGAAAAGAAAAAAAACTTGAGTTCTTGAAGTGTGTTATAAATTTCAATTGCGAGTCCAGTCTGATTTGTTCCAGTTTCTACCATTTGAAGTAATACATAGCACAGGGTTGCCATTGCAACAATTGACGGTAACTCGCACGCAAAATGGTGGACTCGGCTGGAATTTCATCCATATAAGTCGTGATCCTATTTGGGATGGCTGGGCGGGTCACAGTGGACGAGTAGGCCTAAACATCTAATACTACAACATCTCCGGATGTTTTCCTGACCATTACAACAGGTATTTCGGCTAATTTTTGTAGTAGACTCAGTCATGGTTCCGTATTGATTGACAATCAAGTATAATATAATTAGGGAGATCCGCCTGATCAATACTCAATTACATATATAGGGCTATATTTTCCCATACGGTACATGTTTCGGGGCCTATTATGATGGCCCCTTCATCAGCCAAAAATACAAATCATCAGTAAAATCATAGGATATATCATAAAATGTAGATTAACATGAAAAAGAATGGATAAAAATGAAACATACTAAAAATGAAAGATGAAGTGGTGAATAAAACACTCGAATGTAACAAAATTAGAAAGACACTTAAAAATGTTACAGGCGACAGATTAAAAAAAAACACATTAAAAGGGGGCACTTTTAAGTGCTTGTCAAAACAATTCTTTTGTGAGTCCTTATAATAATACCATCAGGGTATCGTGTCTAAATATTCATTCCATGTTAAAACTCTGAAAATATTGTTAAAAACTCCAGTCTATTGGACCTGGCTGTTTGCTACTCCTGTTAAAAGGAGAAAGTTGCTGTTGAAAGACCAATACTTCGCCTTTGACGAGGATCGAACAAGCCAAGTTGGACAGAGCCTCTTGAGGATAGAATCAAGGGGAAATCCTTAAAAACTTGTTGACATATTTACTAGTCCAAAAATGTTCCTTCTTCTAAGCGGAAAATGGGCCTTAGAGAGGTCCTAAGGATGAAACAAAAATGAATTTTAGAAAAGAAAATTTAGTATAGAAAAAATAAAGTGTAGGGAACGAAAAATATTAGTCTTATTGGGACCAAAAATAGTGAAAATAGGGCTCATTAGGCCGATACGAAAGAAAAAATAACTTACAGTATAACGCAACGAACACCGGGTGTCCGAAGCAGGAAGCGCTGCGTCCAACAGACTTGGAAGTGCAATAACAAACAGCTGAGCTCGCAAGCAGAGCAAGATGCAGGAAGGAAAGAGGGGAGGTGAAGGAGCGCTGTCGTGGCGATGGAGAGGCGGGGTATGGGAGTCTGTTGGACGCAGCGCTTCCTGCTTCGGACACCCGGTGTTCGTTGCGTCATACTGTAAGTTATTTTTTCTTTCGTATCGGCCTAAAGAGCCCTATTTTGACTATTTTTGGGTCCCAATAAGACTAATATTTTTCGTGCCCTACACTTTATTTTTTCTATACTAAATTTTCTTTTCTAAAATTCATTTTTGTTTCCTCCTTAGGACCTCTCTAAGGCCCATTTGCCGCTTAGAAGAAGGAACATTTTTGGACTAGTAAATATGTCAACAAGTTTTTAAGGATTTACCCTTGATTCTATCCTCAAGAGGCTCTGTCCAACTTGGCTTGTGATCCTTGTCATAGGCGAAGTATTGGTCTTTCAACAGCAACTTTCTCCTTTTAACAGGAGTAGCAAACAGCCAGGTCCAATAGACTGGAGCTTTTAACAATATTTTCAGCGTTTTAACATAGAATGAATATTTAGACACGATACCCTGATGGTATTATTATAAGGACTCACAAAAGACTTGTTTTGACAAGCACTTAAAGTGCCCCCTTTTAATATGTTATTTTAATGTTTTTTTTTTTTTTTTTTCATCTGTCGCCTGTAACATTTTTAAGTGTCTTTCTAATTTTGTTACATTCGAGTGTTTTATTCACCACTTCATCTTTCATTTTTAATATGTTTCATTTTTATCCATTCTTTTTCATGTTAATCTACATTTTATGATACATCCTATGATTTTACTGACGATTCGTATTTTTGGCTGATGAAGGGGCCATGTACCATATGGGATTAATATAGCCCTATATATGTAATTGTATATTGATGAGGCGGATCTCCCTAATTATATTATACTTAATTTTTGTACTTTAGAAAAATTATCAAGGAGTGATTGTTCATTCATTTTTATGTAGCACACTTACTTGTGGTCATGATTAAACATCTATAACTACTCTCCAGATTTTTTCCCTACCATTACTATACAGGCATTTTGGCTAATTTCAGTAGTTTAAAAATGTTTTACTTTGATTCTGGTCAAGAGAAGTTGTACCTTTCTTTCTTCACTTTTATTGAGCAATGTACACAATTCAGAGCCTAATCGGGAAATAGGCTACTGTGTAAGAAATACGTACCGATTTATCTGGTAGATTCTTAGGAATGTCTAATCCTTGGTCAGGTACATATGTGTGAGATTATGAAGAAACACTCAATAGCCTTCTTTTCCCTCTGAGGGTTGGGTTTTACCATGAATGGTGTGCACATCACAGTAGCTTCCACTCTCCCCACGAGTTGCACGAGGGTGAGGTCATCCTTGTGTCAGTAACCATCCCTACTCCATGGTCAGCCGATTCATCCAGGAGGTCAAGTTGCCCCGGTTGCATATTAGTAAGTTATACGTATCTTTTTTTTCTAATATTGACAACATACATTGCAGTAATAGTTGAGGAGAGGTGAACCCATGGAAAAATTTACTTAACTATTATGTAGGCTAATGATTCAAAATCCGCTGTCTATAACCCACCCACCATCTCAATTCATATCACAACTTAAGTACAGGGTGGTGGAGAAGTCCCTTTACATGTTCTTATAGCATAGGACAGTTAGACATGGAAACATTGTTATGAATAAAACAGGATTTTTTATTTCAACATTTGGAGTAAACAATGTCTGGTTATAATTAACAATTCCATTCATCGGTCAACAACGTCAGTATGTATTCCTCCATGTCCGAAGCAGACGTTGATCCGTCGCCATGTTCTTGTATGCATCCGCTGCAGCTTGCAGTGGGTGATTGTTTCAAATGCCATGCAAACTCCATCTTTCAGTTGATCGCTGTTCAAGTATCGTCGTTTACGAACGTTTTCTTTTATTAATCCCCATAGTGCATTGACCGGTGTGCTGAGGTCTGGGCTTCGTTGAGACCATGGCAGTGGTGCTGGAAGGTCTCGTGATCCACGCCCAATCCAGAGGTTTGGAAAAAGTTCATCTAGCCGGTTGCGGACACTCACTATCTTGTTCAAGTGTCACGATGTCACTTATATCTTTAGCCCTTAATTGTGGAAGCAACCACGTGTTAATCATTTGCAGGTAGCTGTGCTGGTTCACAGGACCATCTAAGAAATAAGGTCCAAGCAGATGGTCTGCCGATAACCCTGCCCAAAGCATAACATATGGCGGATTGCACTCAATTTCCTCATAAAAGTACGGATTGCTTTTTGCCCAAATAAAGACGTTATGATTTCGTAAGCTACGATAAATCTAGCACTCGTCAGAGAATATAACGTTTTTTCTATCATCTGCATGCGGGAAGCGTGCGAGCAGCATTTCACATGCATGCACACGTTGCTCCAAGTCACGATCACTCAACTAATTCACTGAGGATGGCCGAAGACATGACAGTTTCAAGTCTTTGCGCATATGGTCTTCCATCGCCGATCGCGGGATGCCTAATTCCGCAGACCGCTTACGGGTTGACTTCACTGGTGATCGTTCAATCGATTCCGCCACGGCGGCACAAGTTTCGATACGAGTAGTAGGCCTTCCACTACGTGGTGCATCGAGAACACTTCCCGTCACAAAGGTTTTCTTCACCAACGCGAATAACGTTGGTCGTGATGAGTTGGTTTTTGAACTCTTTCGACTGAAGGCAGCTAACTGCGCAGTGAGCTACGCAGCGAACCACGTGACATGACTTTCCCACACTAACCGAAGTGAATGTGTCAAGTGCGAGACTCGGTTCACGGCGGGAAATTGTTATCTCAACAATATGTAAAAAATGTTCATAATAAATATTTATAACACATGTCTAAATTTATTGCCCTATGTTATAACATGTAAAGGGACTTCTCGACCACCCTGTAGTAAAATTCCAGCCGATTCGGCCATTTTCCGCGTGAATTATGCACAAGTACAGTATTGCCAACCTTAACGAAACCCCACCCATACGGTACTAATTGTATGGACGGTCTAGGTAGCGTTCGGTGAGGGGGTTCAAATGAAAGGAACAGTGGTTTTGACAATGGTTACAGCCTAACAGGTCCAATCCAATGGTTTTTGACAACGGTTACAGCCTAACTCATTAATTCTCCAGAGTAGGAGAACCTCCCTTTTCGTAACTTTTAACCAGGTAGATTATTGAAAATATAGTATTTATGATTTACATACCTTTCTCGGAGTTGTTGGGAGTCGTTTCACAATTTCAATTGCCACTGCTGCACCGGAAATAATTACTTTTAACGTAAATAAAGCATTATTGGTCGTGTTCATTTGAACAAGTTCGGGCATTTTACATTGACATCGGACACTACGTAATACGCCACGTGACACGTTACCAACATGAATGCGGAAATGAAAGTCAAAACCATTGGCCTGGGTGATAAAGACCAGGGGTGTTATCTATTAGCTAACGCTGCCCGCCGGGCCGCGCTTTCAAAGCACCATTGGTCTGGACGAAAATATTGGTCTAGGCAAAACCATTGGTCTGCCGGATGCGATATAGTACCGAATGCGTGGGGTTGGCATTGTTGACTTCTTCACAAACATTCACAAAGATGGCTGTCAGAGCAGCAATTTCAACTATATAAGACGTGCTCCTACAGTATTAGGGAGGGTTGGTGGGTCTACGGCAGCGGACGAGTAAACATCTATTACTGTATCATCTCCAGATACCATTACTACAGGTATTTTGGCATACTTTGGAGCGCCACCGTTTTTTTTTATTTTTTTTTATTTTTTTATTTTTAACTAAATTATGGTGTCCACAGGCAGGAAAAGTCAGGAATTTTGTTTTTGGTCATGAAAAAGTGTGAAAGAGTGGCGTGAATCAGGAAAAAAATGCCAAAAAGTATTAGAAAGTCAGGAATTTTATATTAACCATACAGTATTTTGTGTTTTACAGCCATATTTTGATGTTACTAGTTCAAATAATCTCTGAAGATAATAAGTAATAACTCACTGAACATTATGGTAAGTTTCCATTTTTACAGTACATCATAGTAAAATCCTCTTTCACCTATTTTTTTGTACGCTTTTTTGGCGTTGGCATAGGGATGTGGCGACCCCATCACTATAGTTTAGTTTATTAAGTACTTTGATTTATATATTATTGCATTATAATTTATTTTGTATTTTAAATGAATAATGGGCAGATAAGGGGATGGTGAAGGCTGCAAATAAAAAAGATATATATATATATATATGCTCAATAAACTTTTTTTTTCCGATGTTACGATGACATCGCGAGTCAGGAATTTTGTTGAAAAATGGTCAGAAAAAGTCAGGAAAATTGACATTGAAAATTCTGTGGACACCATGTAAATAGCAGCATTGATGTCATCCACTCTATCACGAAATACAGCAAATGTTTATTTGGCAAGTTTACGGAAATACCCCTGAGCAATAGTGGGTTTTGGGTGGGTAAAACATAGACAGAAATTGGCATTGAAAATAACACCTGGAAAAGATATATGATAGGGTTCTGTATTTGACCTATATAGGTCGGTTCATTGTTACATTGCGATGCGGCCGCGTCTAGGGAATTTTTAGGGACATCAGTGATGTCACCGTGATGTCGCAGCAGACGTATTGACGCTTTGCCTGCCGGGAGTCCCTTTGCATGCTTATTTAATCAGTTTGCAGCTTTCCGCCGAATCAATACAAATTATTTGTATTGATTCGGCGGAAAGCTGCAAACTGATTAAATAATTTATATGCGTCAATACGGACCAAAAATGGCAACTAGTATTCCCATTTGCATGCTTGTCAGCTGATTAATAAGTCAGTTTCACGCGTGGTTTTGTTGGGGCAGGTTGTCCATTTTTAGCCTACTTTTCACATTTTGCAAATATGAGGAAAAAGTAGACTTATGAGATCGATCCGCGAAAATGTCTGTCCTTCTGTCTGTGTGTGTGTCCCCCTATCAACTCCTAAACGGCTGTAGCAATCGAAACCAAATTTAGTATGAGTAAAGATGTATACCGGAATATTTCACGTCCATATTTGAAAATGATGTCAGTGCTACCAACTGCTGAAAAAACGCACTAGAAATTTGAGCTCCATGTTGGATATCTTGGAAGGTATGCATGGGAGCTATTCCAAAATTGCCACACATGTAGATAATACTATTTCAGTTTAATTTCCAGGAGGCCATACATGACAGTGTTGTCAAAATATTTTTAAGCCTTCTGATAAGTCCAATTTTTAAATGCATATAACTTCTACACTATCAATTGGATTTCAACCAAATTGTGTATGTAATATATGCACATAAACAGATATCACTGAGCGTATTCTTGAGAGCCACCAGGGCTGCCAACTGTTAATGATTGCTCTCTCTATTTTTTATCCAAATACCAATATATCAGAAAGTATGCAAGCCGACAGCTTTTAAACTATGCACACGTATAGTACCTGACATTTTAGATTAATTTGGAGTAACTTATATACGTCAGTTCTACCAACATGATTATAAGCTTGCTGATAGTACCAATTTTTAAATGCATTTAACTTCTGTACTATCAGTTGGATTTCAACCATTTTTCGTATGTGCTATGTGTAACTTCACAGATATGACTATAAGTATTGTTAAGAGCAATCGGGGCTGCCAACTGTTAATAAATGCTGTCTATATTTTTACCCTAATGTCAATATATCAGAAAGTATGCAAGCCAACAGCTCTGTACTTTGCACACGTATATCACCTGACATTCTAGATTAATTTGGAGTAATTAATATAAGTCAGTGCTGCCAACATGATTCTATGCCTGCTGATACGTCCAATTTTAAAATACATGTAATATCTATACTAACAAATGGATTTCATCCAAAATTGGTACAACAAGATATAATAATATTGCAGATTATTTCTGACCAGCACACGCATGCCATTGTTGCCAACATGCTTTTACGCGTGCTGATAGATTCAATGTCTAACTGCATGTAACGTCCATTGGACTTCAACCAAATTTTGTATTCTGTACCTTAAGAGATCGAACTAAGAATATATTCAGTCACCAGGGCTGCCAACTGTAGTGCTCTATTAGGCTACATTATACCAGGTACATTTCAAACTAATTAGACATTTCGATATTACCAACTTAATTTCGTGATTATTCTAGATAGGTTCATATACTGTAGATTACGCATTGGCATGAAACTTAATTTTAAGAAAAGTAGGCTCTTTAGTTCGTCACGGAACTTCTTGTTTTTCACCTGTTAGCGTTTGGTAAACACAATTTTAACAAGTATTATTCTTGTGAATAACCTATAGTACAAGATTGTGATATTAGCAGTGTCATGTGCGCGATTGTGTTGGCGATTTGTAATAAAATTGTTTAATTCCTGAAGTCGTTGTATTCAAATAAAATGTCGTTACGTGTTACTGGAGTTAACGTGTGGTCGAAAAATATTGGTTTTTCTTGCACACGTGGATTAATACGAACTGTGGGACCTATCTGTGATTTTGTTTTTTGTGTTGTTCATATAATTAATTTGGTTTTTGCATTTAATTGAAAAGTTGTACTGTATTCTTCTAAGCCATAGATAATGCCATTTGTCTAAACGATAATATTACGTCAGGCAAGGTGAGAGGCAGGGAATACGCCTGCGTAAAATATAGAGAAAAATTGGCATTTACAAGAACACCTGCAAAGGCATATAACAGTCTTTTGTACCAGACATATATTGGTCGGTTTTTACGTTTCATACAATATGTTTGTGTGGCGTTATTAGACAGTCTGTAATGGATGGTGATTTATAATTAAGTATTTTCATTGGAAAACATAAAAATACCAAACTGTTGTTTGGAGGGTATGGGGGGGGGGGCGCAGCACCCCCAAAGAAAACATTATTGACCACAATGTTTTATACGGAAATTAGAATGCTTTAGTTTTTGGTTGTTTTTGCATAAGTTATCGTATTTGTGTTTGCGCATTTGTAGCCAACATTGGAAAAAAGAAATCAATTTATACATAACCATATCTTGCTATACACAATTGGTTTTGTAGTTTTTTATAATGCTTATTTCTGTTATTGAGTTGTCTCCACCGAAAATAATATATAACCAATGTTTTTCCCGTAAGCTTGCTAGAGAAGCATTTCGTAAAGTCGTTGCTAATATCACAGAAGCCGACAATTTTATAATTATCATTTTCAAATAATTACGATATGTATTGTAATACTGTATGTAATTGAGCTATATAGGCCAATTTTAGATTTCGATGCGGAAAATTAAAATTCTCAATTTAAATCGCGAAATTTTTCTACACATCGGAATCTTTAATTGAGCTAAGTAGGTCAATTGCAGATTTCGATGCACGGTTATTTAATTATGAAATTACAAGAATTACGATGTGTATCGGAATCTGTAATTGATGTACGTAGGCCAATTATAGATTTTGTTGCGGAAAATTAAAAATGTCAATTGGAATCGCGAAATATTTCTACGCCTCGGAATCTTTAATTGAGCTATGTAGGTCAATTGCAGATTTCGATGCAAGGTTTTTTAATTATGAAATTACAAGAATTACGATGTGTATCAGAATCTGTAATTGATCTACATAGTCCAATTATAGATTTCGATGCGGAAAATTAAAAATATCAATTGAAATCGCGAAATTTTTCTACGCATCGGAATCTTTAATTGAGCTATGTAGTTCAATTACAGATTTCGATGCACACCTCGTTTCGAAGGTTTTTGTGTTTCCCCACCCAAAACCCCCTATTACCCAGGCTTTTCCCGTAAGCTTGCCAGAGGAGTGGCGTCGTTGATGACGTCATGGTAAACACCCTTTTGTTTTTAGGGGAATTTTATACGCGGCCGCATCGCAATGCAAAATTATCCCTATAGGTCTAGTAAAGATGGGAAGACATGTTTTGTAAATATTATGTAGAATGCAAAAATTTGGATGTGTATTAGGATCTTGACCAGACCTATATAGGTGAAGTAATGAAGGGGATGCACGTTTTCAACTGCTACTGTATCTAGGTGCATATATTGACAACTTATGGATGTTGCGAATATGTAGACCTATGATATAAAATAGGCTAGATCATGACATAAGGTCTGTTATATTTATGATTATTCCCACCGTGTGTGACAAATATCAGGGTGATTATATACCATGATGTATCTAGGGGGATTTTTAGTGAAGTGGATGACATACTGATGTAGATGTTTATATGTTTGATGTTGTGGCTTCCATTGTCTCCATTTAGTCCCCTGTTTGTGGTTTAAAGTAGTGAGTTGTTACATGCCAATGTCATCACATGTGTAGAAGTGAGGTTTGGTGATGACCGATGAGTTACAAATGTTGTTGAATTTAATTGAAAAGTTGCATTGTACTCTTCAAAAGCCATTGGTCGATACTTGGTTAGACAACGGTCTGGGAGAAATCATTGATCGCTACTAGCTTAAATGAAAATTCCTGCTCTACTATTCCTGGAAAGCATTATTAACAAGTAAATTACTGATTGTGCTACAAGCAAGGGGGTCTGGGGCATAAACCCAGGTTAGGTTCATGTAAGCCTGGAAAGCCTTATTAAGAAGGAAATTAATGTGTGTGCTACAAGCAAGGGGGTCTGGGGCGTAAGCCGCAGGTTAAGTTCGTGTATGTATGGAAAGCCTTATTAACAAAATGACTGCATTGATGAAGTATCGACGACATCACGAAGGACAGTAAATGTTTATCTGGCAAGCTAATGGCGAAAATGCCTGAGAATAAAGGTTTTTGTGTTGGTGAAACGTAAACAGAAATTGGCATTTAGAATCTTCTTCTTTCTCTTTACATCATTCCCACTCCTATGTGGGGTCGATGTTTCTGACAGCTCTCCTCCATTTAGCCCGGTCATGCACATCCTCTTCTGACAACTGTTTTCTCTGAGGTCCTCCTGTACACAATCCATCCATCCATCTTCGTTTAGGTCTGCCTCGCACTCTCACTCCCTGTATTTGCGTGTCTAGCATCTTCCTCCCCACGTAGGATTCCTCCCTTCTTCTCACATGCCCGTACCATTGAAGTCGCTTTTCTTGTATCTTCTTAGATATTTCCACAACCTTCAATGTTCCTCTTATTTTGACATTTTCCACTCTATCACGCTTAGTCACTCCACTCATCCACCTGAGCATTTTCATTTCCGTGACGTCAAGCCTGTGTGTGTGCGTTTTGCGTGCAGGCCATGTTTCAGAGCCATACAGCAATGCAGGTCTTACGACAGTTTTATATATTTTCCCCTTAACCTTAGGCTTGATCCTGCGGTCACAGAGCACTCCTGACATTTTCCTCCAGTTCATCCATCCTACCTGAATCCTGTGTGACACTTCCACATCCAGATTTCCATCTCCAGTCACCACCGAACCCATCCACTCAATTTAACGTTTCCCCTTGCATTCTGATCTCACAGTCTTGGTCTGTATTGAACCTCATATACTCTGTCTTCTTCCTGCTAATCCTGAGTCCTCTGTCTTCCACTGTTCCAGTTTTTCTTCTATGACATCTTTGGTGGTACTACACAACACAATATCGTCCGCAAACAACATGCACCAGGGGGCTTGGTCTCGTAATCCACAAGACATTTCGTCCAGAATTAGGTCAAACAGATATGGACTTAAAGCCGAACCTTGGTGTAAACCTACTCGAACCCGAATCCAATCTGTAAGTCCAACACTGCTTCTAACCTGTGTTCTTGCATCTTTGTACATTTCCTGAACCAACTGCACGTACTTCTCTGGGACTCCCTTCGCTCCTAAACATCTCCAGACTTCTCCTCGGGGGAACCGGTCATGCGCTTTCTCTAGGTCCATGAATGCGAAGTGTAATCCCTTCTGTCTTTCACGATACTTTTCCATTACTTGTCTCAGGGCAAACACTGCGTCTGTGGTCCCTTTTCCTGGCATGAAGCCGAATTGTTGCTCGCCAATGCTAGTCTCCTCCCGGATCCTCTTGTCTATCACTCTTTCCTAGATTTTCATGGTATGGGACATTAACTTAGCACAGTCCTGAATATCCCCCTTCTCTTTATATATAGGCGCTAAAATACTTTCTCTCCATTCATCAGGTATTGTTTCCTGAGAGTACATTTTTTGCATTAAATCCAGCAACATGTCGATTCCATCTTTCTCTAGATACTTCCACACTTCAACTGGTATTTCATCGGGTCCTGTTGCCTTTCCGTTTTTCATTTTCCTAAGTGCTAATGTTACTTCTTCTTTTCTAATATCCATTGTCAGACCCTGGTGTTTTTCTCCTTCTCCTAAATATACCCTTGGGTTCTCTTCATTGAGAAGTTTTCCATAGTAGTTTCTCCATTTGCACTTGATGTCGGAATGGTCCGTTAATACTAGACCATTTTCATCTTTGATCTACCGACAGCAGTGGCTATGCTGGCTAAAGCGCAACATTAGGTCATGGGGCCAAGCTCTCTGCTGACTCGGTAGACGCGTGGGTTCGAGCCCCACCGTCGGCTGTCCTTGAAATGGTTTTCCGTGGTTTCCCATTTTCAACACCAGGCAAATGCTGGGACAGTACCTTCTGATAGGCCACGGCCGCTTCCTTCCATATCCTTGCCCAATTTCATTCATGTTCATCCATTCCATCTCTCATCCCGACGCGCAGGTCGCCCACGGGCGTCGACTAGTAAGACCTGCACTCGGCCTCTCAGGAGACCACACGAAAAAAAAAACTTTGATCTGCTTTATTTGGGTTTAGTCCTTCTTGTCTTTATCTCTCGCCTGCGCTATTCTGAAAATTTTTCTTTCACCTTCTGTAGTTTCCAACTCTTCGCACAGGCGATCCATCATTTGTGCCTTTGACTGTGCTACTACCTTCTTTGCTTCCTTATTACATCTCGTGTAGTTCTCTTTATCCTCTTGTCTACCTGACATATCCCATAACTTCTTTGCATCACTTTTGGCTTTCACCATCTTCTGTACCTCCTCATTCCACCACCATGTTTCTTTGTCAGCTAGTGGTTTCTTGCCAGAAGTTCTCCCTAGCACTTCAGTTCCTACCCTCCTTATCAAACTGCTGTTGTGCACCCACCACTCCTGCACATCATTGCAAAGAACCACTCCATTGAGTATTTTCTCCTTAAACTGGTCCTTCAACGCCTCTTCATTTAATCTCCACCACTTAATTTTTGTTAAGACTCGCACAGGTCTGCCTTTCTTCCTAATCTTCATTTTCCAGTCCATGACTACCATCCTATGCTGTGCTGCCACTGCTTCACCATTAAAAACTTTACAGTTTTGTATTTCCCTTAATTGAGACCTTTTACACATTAAGAAGTCAATCTGGCTTTCTCTGGTCCCACTCTTGTAAGTCATATATTGACCTGTGTTTTTCTCGAACCATGTATTCACAATCGCCAAATCATATGCCATCGCACAATCCACGATTCTATGTCCTTCATCATTCCTCACTCCTACTCCCCAGCCTCCATGTACTCTTTCGATTGTATCTCGACTCCTTCCGACATGTCCATTTAAGTCACCACCCACTATCAATCTTTCATTCGCTGGTATATCTCCAAGCTCACGATCCATATCTTCCCAGAAGGATATTTTCTCTTCCTCATCGCAACCCACTTGCGTAGCATAAACACACAATGTTTACCAATTGTCCATCAAGACACAGTTTGATGCTCATTATCCTGTCACTCCTTCTCTTAATTTGAACTATGGTCTCCTTTATGTCTCGGGAGAGGATTATTCCCACTCCATTCCTCCCATCCTTGCCTGCTCCACTGTATAGTAGCTCATAGCCACTACCCAACTCTCTAGCCCTATTTCCCTTCCATCTAGTCTCTTGCACACACAATATTTTCACCTTCCTCCTTTCCATGAGATCCACTAACTCCCTTCCTTTCCCAGTCATTGTTCCTACATTCAGTGTGCCTATTCTTCGTAACTCACCATATTTTTGAGTTAGCCTCTTTAGCCGGGTTCGCTCATGACCCAGTAGCCCTAGCCCATTTCTCACAGGGGTCGGGCGAAATCCCTGCACGTCACTTCTGGAGTACGCCGTAGCATTTTCCGAGGCTAAACTAAGATTTGCTGTCATATTGGTTTTGGCATAGTTTTCCGGCCGCATGGCATTTAGAATAAAACTTGGTAATGGGATGTGTATCGTTTTCAAAAATTTTGTATTGTCGCTTATACTTGACCTAAATAGGCGAAGTAAAGAAAGCGATACACATTGCAATTTTGGCATTTCACCTTATATTTAAGAAATATGTATCGCCATCTTTACTTGACCTATATAGGTGAAATAAAGAAAGTGATACTTGACCTAAACTACTGTTTGTAGAAAGTGTAACACCCAGAAGAAATGGTCGGAGACACTGCCAGAACAGGGGTCGTGTTGGCCTGAGGTACCATACTAAGTGATTGAAATTGCAGAAAGATGGCGTGGACATTGGCCCACCAGTGCCCTCTGTCGTGGGACCGTACAGGTCAGTGTTCCGCACAGCTCTGTCGGCGTGGGGCCGTCATACCAAATGGAAACGTGTAAGCAAGTGCAACGATGCCTCGCCACATCACAGGGTGGACTATTAGCATGTGAGTGCGGTTGAACGGGGCAGAATGCTTGGGCTCCGGGAAGCGGGTCTGTCGTTACGGGACATTGCAGCTCGTATAGAGCATTCTGCGTCAACAGTAAGACGTACGTGAATCCAGTGGAGAGAGGAGCGCCATACACAGTGACGACAGGGTATAGGACGACGCAATGTGACCACAGCATGAGACGACCGCCATCTTCTCCGCATGGCCTTATCGGACAGAACAGTGTTGGCTCGACGTTGGAGCATTGCAACGGGGGTGGACATGTCTGCGTCGACGGTGCGGCACCGTCTTTTGAGGGCTGGACTGGTAGCATGCATGCCACTGCATCGGCTTCCATTAACTGGGAACCACCGATACCTCCGACTACAACGGGCATGTGCACGCCGACGCTGGCAGGCTAGTGGCAAAATGTAGTGTTTTCGGACGAGTCAACCTGTCCTACAGTGATGGCCACATACGCTCTCGATGCCGCCGTGGGGAACGCAATCAGGCAAACTGTATTGTTGAGCGACATAGCGGACAAACACTAGGTGTAATGGTTTGGGGCGTAATTGCCTATAACAGGTTATCGCGCCTCATACATCTTGCGGCAATCTGAACAGTGACCGCTACATCAGGGAAGTTTTACAGTAGGCCGTTCCACAGGCCATATTTCAGCAGGACAATGCCCACCCATATGTGGCGAGGAATGTGCAAGCCTTCTTCGCAAAGTGACGGATACCTCTGCTTCCATGGCCTGCCCGTTCGCCCATCGAACATGCCTGGGATATGGTCTGTCGGCAACTTGTTTGTTCAGGTCCACCTGCCACCACTGTTGATGCTTTGTGGACAGCAGATGAACTATACAAACTGCGTGGGACAGTATTTCCCTGCAGCATATTCAAGCGCTGTATAATTCCATGCCACAATGTGTAGCGGCTCTTAGTGCAGCATGTGGTGGCACAACGCCGTACTGAAGATCGACTGTCATCGTGCATGTACCGGACTGTCCTTCTAATCAGTAATGTATTGTCATGTCTCTAATCTGTGCTTTAAAGTGCAATGTGGTCACATCTATTGTTCTTGGTGTTTCACTTTCTACAAACAGTACTGTATATAGGTGAAGTATAGAAAGTGATACATATTGAAATCTTGGCATTACAGCTTATATTTATGAAATATGTATGCCCATCATAACTTGGTGCGTATCGTGATCTTTACTTGACCTATATAGCTAAAGTAAAGATGGGGATACATATTTCATAAATACAGAGTCCGCACGAAAAATGTATACACTCTGTCAGACAATATCGGGATATGGACATTGTCAACTGTTATCATCGTTTTAAAATGTTGTAGTATGGTCTTTCGCTCAACAGATGTCGGTACTTACATCATGATAGTGGGAAAACAAAATGGCTGGAGCAAGCTTGACGTTCGAGCAGCGAAAGTGCATTCTGAAGTCGTTTATCAGGTTTGGTAATGCCGTTGAAGTGCAACGTCAGTGGAGGAGGGAGTTTGAAACAGAACCCCCAACACTCCTAACAATTAAACGCATTACTGGGAAGTTTGAGATGCATGGAACGATTTGTGATATTCACAAAGGAAGATCGAGAAGAACGCGTTCAGCTACTAGTCCTGCTTTGTCGGCTCACGTGTTGGAAAGGTTTGCTAATTCTCCACAGAAGTCTGCTACGCAATGTGCGCGGGAAGTGGGGATTAGCAGTACAAGTGTACGACGGATTTTGAAACCAGCCAAGTGGAAAGTTTACATCCCACGATTACTGCACGCGCTTAATGAGGATGATCCCGATCGTTGAATGCAATTTTGCGAATGGTATCAGCAAATGGTCACCCAAGATGAACAATTTCTGACGAAGTTAGTGTGGTCTGATGAAGCCCAGTTTAAACTTAATGGAGCAGTGAATCGACGTAACTGTCTACTGGGCTCCGGAAAATCTGCATGTTCATGTGGACAAGGCGGTCAATCTACCAGGGGTTAATGTCTGGTGTGGACTGTCGTTGAGGGGCTTACTAGGACCCTTTTTCTTTGATGATACTGTCACTGGAGCAGTGTACTTGGGAATGTTACTCACATTAATTTTACCAGCTGTACGTGCGCTTTATGGAGCCGATGATGAAGTCTTCTTCCAATAGGACGAGGCGCCACCACACTACCATGTAGCAGTAAGAGCTTTCCTGGATGACAATCTGCCGGGACATTGGATTGGACGAAGAAGGCCCATTGAGTTCCCCCCACGGTCGCCACATCTTACCCCTATGGACTTTTACTTGTGGGTCGTTCTGCTATGTGTCTGGCAGCCAACAGTGAACATTTTGAACATCTCATGTAACCATATGTTTAACTGAAGACAGTACTACATGTGTAATCAAAATTTAAATGTAAAAGAAACACAAAATAAATAGTTCCATAAAGAGTGTATACATTTTTCTGTCGGACTCTGTATAAGCTAAAATGCAAAAATGTCGATGTGTATCGCGATCTTTACTTAACCTATATAACTCAAGTAATGGGGATACATATTTTATAAAGATCATAGGTCAAGTAAAGATCGCGATACACATCTCGTTTCAAAGGTTTTTGGTAAATGCTAATTTCTGTTTGTTTCTCCACCCAAAACCCCTTATTCCCCAGGCTTTACCCTTAAGCTTGCTAAAGGAGTATTTAGTGTCTTTCGTGACATCGTCGATGACTTCATCGATGCCGCCATTTTGTTTTTAGGGGAATTTTATGGGAAATGTATCACGATCTATACTACTCCCCCAAATTCTAGTACTGTTTCTAGGTGATATAATGTAATTAAACATAAATTTCAATGGTTATTCTGACAGATTAGTTGTGCCTGACGGAGGGTTCTTATATTAGGCTGTGAGCACAATAGGGGCCTAACCCTCAATTCTATAAAGGTTATTTACCTTTGTGGAACAACATGGAAAACTACCCCTTAACAAATCATGGATTGGGCCACTATTGCTCTCGTAACCTCATGTAGCCTACAATTAAAAGAAATGGCCCAATGATTGAACTTTGAACCACATCAGTGATTCAACTGAATGTATCTGATTTTTGGTTTCCCACTGCCATCATTTGGATTCTATTAATAAGATGTGATTTAATTAATATTAAAATAATTACAGATCTCTTACCTCCGTTCTCCAGTGAGTTCCCTCTCTATAGAACAGACTCTCGCATATGCCATCTGGCGGCCGGGGCATTGTGGCTAGCCGCGTGTTGAGCATGGCGCTAGCAGCAGCATAGCGCCCATCTAGTTAAATAATAAATTTTATTTCAGCCAATGGCCATAATAATAGGAATACCATACAAGCTCATTCGGTACAAAATTTTGTAAGAGACATCTGTCGTTCACTGCATGTCAATACATGATATCTCTCACATGATCTCTTACATAAAATACACACGCAGTTTAAGTTTGGCTGATGATACTTCTTTTCTGTGCAAACTTTATAGTGAAAACCGTGCTCTGCCATTCGTGTCATCATATGATGCAGTTCATAATTTGAGTTCATCCACTCACAAGTCGTCATGGCATCTGTACAGTAGAAGTCACTCAGACACTTTTTAACGTATTTAATAATCATCAATTTCAGAGTAGTGATGGAAATGCTATTCTTCAATTTCTAAATACACATTGTACCAATGTGGGAAGTTTTGGTACACTCGCTGTAATTCATCCACATTGATATTTCGTATCAGCACAGTTATTTCGTGCTGGCGAACCTCCAGTGTACGTGGATTGTTTCTGTATACATTTTGTTTGTGGTTCCTCCACAAGGAAAAATCGTACGATGCTGAAACTTGCGAACAAATTTACTGCAAATTTATTCTTGAGAGGATAAGTTTCCACTAGGAAAATTTGATGTGTTGTTCTATACCTAACCATGTTCACTTGATAGGAGGTAGGCTACAGTACAGTACTTCACAGCAAGTCTTAATTATCACAACTGAGGTATCTTGCCAGCTGCGTATGTAATAAATGTTATGACAACATTCAAGGCTTCATGGCGCGCTGTTGTAATCGGTACATGCTGTAAATGTGACGGTGAGTCATTGCAACTATCCGCGCAACGGCTATTGGAAAGGCCCGTTCTATAGGGATCATCCTCACTGTATTCAATATTAGTAATTAACTTAGTATATTATGTCATGAGATGCAGTATGATGACATGCTCTTTACTAAGGTCCAATTAAGTGAAACTTGTTACTAGTTATTATTTAATTCACAAAAGATCCTGCTGCTTTACTAATTGATTGTCCTGGGCTGAATCCAAATTTGATGTTACTAATTAAGTACTTTCAAAGTAGTTAGACCGTTGCCATTTCATACAGTTTTGTATTACTTTTGATAATATTTGCACTGATTGATACTGGCTTATAATTACCTCCTTTCTTATACACTAGGCTAGATTGGATCATACAATCAGGAAAGATCCCTTCCTTAAATATCCAGTTAATTACCATTCACCCTCATCCCCCGTATTTAGAAATCCCGAGAAGTACCCTACTTGGTAACCTGAAAAATACCACTATCATTATTATCTTTAAGAAAGGCAATTGTAGTTTTTGTTTCCTGTTATTTGCCAGCATTCCACTACCCAGCTAGGTCAAAAATAGACTATACCAATGGGTATAATGGAAAATAAAGCAAATAACAATGAGTACACAAAAGTACTCAAGTTTGTTTATATCATGGCAATAGAGAATCGAAGTTTCACAGCCATAAAGCAGAGTTAAGATTACAACAGCATGATATACCATTGGTTTCGAATACGGTATACTGTACGAAGACTGTGTCTTAGCCATCCAACACTGCATGGGCAGCACCAATTCTCTTCTCCCCATCATGTTCACATGTACATTGCTTAGACAAGTTGCTTCCAAGGTATGAAAAGTGCTCCACTTGTTTTAGTGTTGGTTCCCGGAGTTATTTAACTCTGGAAGAGATGAACCTAGGGCAGGTTATGCTTGTACCTTGGATTTTTGAAAATGAATGGTGACAAGTCAAAATGATCACACACAGTCTTATTATAGTTGACTGATAGCTGTTATACTTCAGGAGTAAGAACAGGTGCTGCATCATCAGCAGATTGCAATTCAGTAAACCTTTGTTTGTCTACGGGAGCGATCTAGTCAAATTAAAGAGTCCTCTATCAAAATAATATCTAACCACAACATCTGAGATGTTATCATGTTAGAAGTCTTTTCTCAGGTGTTGCCTTTGTAATTGAAATTTAATGCCCATAAAGGCAGGATAAGTTGAGGAAAACAAAGGTGTTAGATAAAGGTCTTTCATTTGTCTTATTCCACATTTAGGCATCCAACAACTGGTGGTGCTATCTGTCGACATGGATATATTGCTTTTGGACTGGGATCTATCTTATTCTTGTGCGTTTCGCTATCATCTCTGAAATGTTGTAACCATCATTGATATAGTATGTGTATATGCTATTGTTTCTTTCTTAAAAATAATTACAGTATTGGTTCCTATACTTAGGAGGAAATAATCAAGTCTCTGCATGTAGGAACATGTGTTGTAGTTGACAGTGCTGTTCATAAACATCACCAGTCTGCTCAGCCTCCCAGTCTGTTGTTATGAATCTAAATATTAAATATGTATTTATTAATTAATTGAAAGTTGGATATCTTCATTGTTTTTCAGATTGGGATTTAGCGATGTGCTTGCACAATGAGTGTCTACGAAAGAACATTAAAAAGCCTGAGATTTTGTGTCAGTGGATGGATCTTAAAGCTTTATATAAGGTAAGAGCAGTATACTGAAGCATAAGGCCCAAAAGTTCTTTTGATATCTATTGTACTTAGCTATATTTATACAATAGAAAAGACAATGTCTCTCTGCCTTGCTAAACGTGATAATTTTGGAGATAACTCTGCTGATTTGTTTTTTCTTTCCAATGTTTGGGAACATACTGAAGAAATATTTGTGAAAACTTTGGCACATGCAACATCATGCTATCTTGTCTAGTAACTAAGTGGTCACAAGAGTACTGAATACAGAGCACTGAAAAAATGTAGTTGCAGTGTTGAAATGAAACTGACAAAAATTCCTGGGTGGTATTCAAATTACACCATACCTAAGTTAGGTCATGTTTTATAGCCAAATATTTGAAGGATAGGCAGTACAAGGGGTCAACACATTATCTGGTGTGTGTTTGCCACATTAACATGGTTTATGATATTATGTTAAAGACCTGTAAGAGTACTTAACAGGATAAAATCTGTATTTTTTAATTTTTATTTTGTGAAGGTTAAGGAGGGAGTGAATTATAAACATTGTTTGATGTTGGTTACTGGCAGCTGAAGCATGCCAACAATCAAAACACCAAAGTCTTTTCGCAAATGGAGTATTACTGCTTCATCATGACTGTACCCACCCTCATACCGCTGCACATGCAATGGGTACAATAAGCGATCTGAAATTTGAGGTGTTGAAACATCCATTTTGTTCTTGGACTAGTGGGCCAAGTATATTGCAAAGCAGGGTGATATATTTTAAAAAAGAAGTAAACATACTTTATGTATTTAGCCTTATAAAATAGTTATATCAAAACTCCTGTTAATTAATGACTTCCCTTTATACTGTAGTAATGGCAGGAAAACTTGAGGTTCAGAAAGTTTTCCTTTTGCATGAACATAGTTTTTACACTAGGAAAAAACATAAGACTATTGCCGTTTCGTAATATAGCATATTCTTTATTTATACCTTTTGGCACTCGGACAGGCTATAATAGGTACAATATTGAGATATTTGTAAAAAGAACCGGTTGTTTGAGTCCTCTGTCTTGTGACTGGTTTGATGCAGCTCACCATACGTCCCCGTGTTGAGCTAATTGTTTCATCTACATAGCTACCACACCTTACATCTGAGGCAATCTGTTTAACATATTCTAACCTTGGTCTACCCCTACAGTTCTTGTCCTCTGCCTTCCAAGAGTTGCTATTGCTGGGTGTCTTAGTATGTGTCCTACCAACCTATCTCTTCTCTTCATTACCAATCGCCAGAAACTTCTCTCTTCTCCCACTCATATTAATATATCTTCATTTGTTACTCTATCTACCCATCTGATCTTCATTCTCCTCTTTTCTGCTGTGCTAACAGTCCACGTTTCACTTCTATAGAGTGCCACTCTCCAGATAAAGGCTTCCAAAAATAACTTTCTGATACCTGTATCTATATTTGATATCAACATATTTCTTCTCTGTAGAAATGCTTTCCTTGCCTGAGCCAACCTACTATTATATCCTCCTTGCTTCGTCCATCACTGGTTATTTTGCTTCCTTAAAGTAGCAGAAGTCTTCTACTTAAGCTTTTTACCTATCAATTTCTTTTGGCTGCATACCATTTTTTTGGTTTTACATTTATTGAAATTTCATCATGAATTCTTTCCTCAAGACTAAGTCCATACCATATTATAAAAACTCATTTAAATCCTCTGGTGAATCGGCTAAGATGACAATGTCATCAGCAAATCTCAGAGTTGAAAATATTTCTCCTTGAATCTCGACTCCTACTTCAAAGTTTTCTCTAATTTCCTTCATTACTTGTTCAATGTGTAGATTGAAAAGTATGGGTGATCAGAATTGGATAGAGAACTAGAAAACTTAAGTAACAATGAAGTACCAGGCATAGATGATAAATATCGACTGAATTGTTACGTTGCAAAGATGATAAAGGTCTGATCAGATTATTTGACTTGGTATGTAGGATTTATGAGACAGGAGTGGTGCCTTCTGATTTGTAGAATAATATCATTGCTATACCATTGAAAGCAGGAGCTGACAGATGTGAAGATAGTCTTCTTGTGCTCTATCAAATTCTGATCTCAATATTAAATCTTCTTTCTCATCCTCAACAATTTCCTCTTCCCTTTCCATTACATGATTCTTAATCTTCTTACCCCTATACAAACACTCTATGTGAGCTTTTCATCTCTCAACTTTTTCTAACAGGAATTTTGGTCCGGAGACTATAAGATCAATAGCACCAATTCCAGCAACGGCTATGAGGGAGTAGGTCTCATATTGGAAACTTGGAGAGCGGGTGGAATATTATGAATAGGGGCCGTTTTTTTTTTTTTTGGTAATAGCGATACGCGTGAAATTTTTTCATATCTCCTCTCTTGCCTATATATGACCTTGTAGGTACTTAAAGTAGCATATTTTAGAAAAATGAACTCTCGAAATATCACGAAGTCTGATTTATTGCACGAATTGCACAAATAATCACAAAATATACTCCACATGATACGAAAATGCTAAATATTATTGAAAAAGCTCTCCAATAAACGTTTAAATGCTTCTGAGGAATTGACCATCGTGGTTTCCTTCTCGTTTGATTGATAGTGTCAACACCAAGTGCTGCATATTCTCTACACAACTGCCTACAAAGCCGGAAGTATGTCTATTCAATTCCGCGATCTCGAAGGCTATCGATGAAAATCGATATCTGCTATCGATTACATCAAATGGCGTTGTGTTCGTAGGTACAGCAGTGCGTGTTCGCGACTGATAAAACTATCGGCAAACATCCAGCATTTACGTATAAAAATGCCGAAAATTAAAGTCGCAACAGTTTTCTCGAGGGCCGAGGAATACAACAGTGAGGGGTTCTATGTATTTGACGCTGCAAGAAAGATTATAATGTGTAAATACTCCTATGTTTGTATTCAGTGGGAACGAAAAGACACGTTTGATAAACACTGCAGGGATTCAGCAACGCATAAAAAGAGGAATGAAAGAAGGAAATGAACATAATTCTAAGCAGCAAATAACATTCGGCGATACTCTACACATTGCAAAGAAGTTAAAAAACACTCTTATCACATAATTTGTTAGATTTACACCATTCTATAAGGAAAATTTCAGAAGAAACATCGATCATTATGACAATTTATTTCGCGAAATACCCACCGAAATAGCGTCAGTTTTAACACCGAAATCAACGATTTTATTTCACCAAAAAATAAGGCCCTTAATTGGGGCGATGGGTGCAATAACAACTTAAGTCTGAAAACACTGTTTTGAGAAAACCACTCCTAAAGTTTTGAACCACTGTAAATGTCTGAGTTTTTCATTTATGGATACGTTGATTTATACACACCATTTAAAGTTAGTCCTTAACAATATATCAATGTTACTGTGAATTTAAACTTAAACAGTTCTTAAATATTTTAATTTAAATATGGATTGACTTAAGTCGTTATTGTAGAGACTGACAATCAGCATCTTAAATTACCATTTATGGATAGTAGATTCGTTCAAATTAATTTAATTCGAAAAAAATAGCTACCGTGTACTGCACAATAAGTATATTTTTATAATAAAATTATAATATATATATAATGAACACCAAAAACCACGAACCTACTACGGTGTCGTAGCAAGCGGAGAGGTGATACTCCGACGTGGCGCGTCCCAGGTGGCGGATAGGGGGGTCCTCACCGGCTTGCCGGCGGACTTGAGCAAAATAAAATAGCTCTCGCGGACCAAACACACAACAACCTCTACGGTTAACAACCGCAGTTGTAACTCGGAGCTTGCTCCATACAAGGTTGACTACCTTTGAAAGTCAAACATGGAAGGAAATCTTTTAAGGAATAATCCACCTAGACTGCATTCGGATACGGTGGGCAGTCACCTGAAAGATACCCTAGATGAGTCGGAGCATCTAAAAATACCCCCGACAGATAGAAAACCCAAATTTAGACTGAAGATAGGACAGATAAACTATATAGCAACACACAATATAAATTCCATCATACAGCTAGGAAAACTCAAAATTTTGACAGACGAAATGGATCGCAAAGGGATTCTAATAACCGGGCTTCAAGAAATGAGAAACACCGATCAGGAACCAATAGAATCACAAGGGAATAGAATTTACAAGGGAATTCCAGGAAAAAGAGTAATGAAGCAATGTCCAAAATTCGGAACAGGATTTGTAGTCAATCTCAAAATAATTGAATCCATCATAGAATTTAAAGCATTATCCCCTAGGCTCTCGACACTAACTCTAAAAGCTGCAAATAGAACATATACCATTCTAAATGCCCATGCCCCAACTAATGATAAAAATAATAAGAAAGAACACAAAGATGATGTGGAGGGATTTTGGGAGATTTTAGATCAGACAGCAACAAACATAAATAAATGTCACACCAAAATTTTAATTGGAGACTTTAATGCCCAGTTAGGAAAGGAAAAAAGATATAGAGACATAATAGGAAAATGGCCAGCACAGAGAAGAACAAACAGGAATGGCATAAGACTGGTGGAATTTTGCAGAAACCATGATATGATCTCCAAATCAACTTACTTCAAGAGAAGACCAAATAAACTCAAAACTTGGAAACATCCAGATTGGAAAAAAGGTGAATGGCAACTAGATCATGTTTGTATGGATAAGAACTATCACAGGGAGATCTACAATGTGAAAGTTCTGAGAGGAACAGATACTGGATCGGATCATTACATGATAAAGATTAAAATTAAATTTACCCCGTTGATAAAGAAAAAAACTCACCTAAAAAAGAAGAGAACATACGACCCTCATAAACTAATAAATAACAAGGGATACAAAGAACGAACTAGATATATTAAAATAACAGATGATCTAGAGGAAATAGTTCCCGAATTGAAACAAATAGCTGAACAAGGAAGAAACACCAATGGTGGAACGATGAGTGTGATAATACAGTGGAAGATAGACATCAAGCCTGGTTACGGTATCAGAGTCAAAAAACAGATGAATCACACTTGGATCTCATAAAACAAAGGAAGATAACTCAAAAAATAATACGAGGGGTTAAACGGCTATACCAGAAGGATATACTTCTGATGATCGAAACAATTAGCGCGAAAACAAACTCAAGAGATTACTACAAAATTTTTAGCAAACAACTACAAAGATATGAACCTCCAACATTAATGTTAAAAGACAAAAATGGCGAGTTAGCTCATAGTAATAAAAGAAATACAGAAATTTTAGCAGAAACATTCAACAAGTTGCTAAATTGCGAAGATCCACCAGAACTGCTTCAAATAAATACAGACACCACTATTAAAACACCATCAGAAAACATAAATCCACCCACAATCCAAGAAGTCTACAAAGCGCTGAGAGAGCTCAAAAACTACAAAGCGGGTGGAGAAGATCAAACATTTGCAGAATTGTGGAAATATGCAGCAGAACCAGTAAAGATTTCATTACACCAATGCATAGTGAACATTTGGATCAAAGAAGAACTGCCAGACCATTGGACTACTGCTATAATACATCCATTACACAAGAAAGGAGAAAAATCAAATCCTGACAACTATCGAGGAATTTCCCTTTTGGATATCACATATAAAATCATGTCACGAATTCTATATAATTGTTGTAAAGATCAATTAGAACTGGAAATAGGGGAATATCAAGGTGGATTTCGGCCATGGCGAAGCTGCCCTGAACAGATAATCACCTTAAAATTAGTAATGGACTACTACAAACATAGACAAAAACAGCAAGTGATAACCTTCGTAGACTTCAAAAAAGCTTATGATTGTATACATAGATCTTCATTGCTGAAAATACTTAGGAATTTCGGACTTCATCCCAAATTAATAAAAATTATAAAACTAACTCTGACAAACACCAAATCTAAAGTAAAATTCAGAGGAGAAATATCTGAACCGTTTACGATTAAAACAGGATTAAGGCAAGGAGATGGTTTATCGCCTCTACTTTTCAATTGTGCTTTGGAATATGTAATGAGGGAATGGTACAGGGAAAATCCTAGAAACATAAGAATTGGAACCAAGAAAGATCAAATAGACTTAAATTGCTTGGGATTCGCAGATGACTTAGCGTTACTGGCTAATAATATTCAAGAAGCCAAAAATCAAATAATAAGCCTACAAAATATAGCACAAAAAATTGGACTTCAGATATCATTTGAAAAGACAGAGATAATGGTAGCAAATCCACTTGTAATCAATCACATAACAGTAAATAACAAGAAAGTTAAAATAGTGAAGCAATTTAAATACTTAGGAGAAATTATAACTTACAACTTGGATGAGAAACCTGCATGGCAAGAAAGAACTAATAAAATGATAAAAGCCCAAAAATTAACATGGTCTACATATAAAAGAAAATGTCTATCAATCGCAACAAAATTAAAGCATTACAAGACGGTGGTTCAACCAGAGGTGACCTATGGAAGTGAAACTCTTTTTAAAGTTACTCAGAAAAACAGAATCGACAAAATTTTAAAAGTAGAAAGAAGAATAGCTAGAACATGCATAAATAAAAAATATCAGAAAGATGGACAGTGGCGGATAGTACCAAATGAAGTGGTATACAGAGAACTGGAGCCCATCACTGATACTATTCGGAAGAAACGGCTTTCTTTCTTTGGTCACATCATGAGGACACCAGAAACCAGGTTATCTAGAAAAATTGTAGTGAAACTTTGGAATATGAAACAAGTAGGATGGATTAAGGAAATTAGAGAAGATATGAAAGAATTGGAAATAACCTTGGATGACTTGCAAAACAAAACAACAAAATTAAAAAACCTGAGAGATATAAAAATAAGATTTCAGGCTAAAATAGACAAACGTAATACAGTAAAAAGGGTATTTACAGATGAGGAACGCCTGAGAAGATCAGAGCGAATGAAGAGCTACTGGGCGACTCGGAAAGGAAACTTACTGAAGAAGAGGACCAAGAAATGATTGACTGAAGTGGTCCAATGAGGCCGTAAAAGCAGAAGAAGAAGAACACCAAAAACGTAATTTTGAAACTATTCTTTTAATAAGGCACTTTTGAAAGTATCACTGCAATTATTTTACCTTAAAAAAATAAAAAGGTGTCCAAACACAGCCATTTTTTATAATCCTATGTAATTAGTACATTTAAATGCAAACAGATATGCAGATAAGGCTTAGAATGGTTACATTTATGCATGAACTCTGGTTCTGTTTACCCGATTTCAATCAGAAAATAATGATTAAATGAATAGATATACACCGGCATTGCCTTGATAGGATAGACTAAGTGAAGTAAAACTGTATTTAAATAATAATAATAATAAAACAACAGGAGTTTATGGACATTCAATGGTTTCCTCAGCCTCACTGATTTCACTTTGCAGCTCACTTTCTTCCACAACAGTCTCTTTCTCTAATATGTGCTTAAGTGCATCTGCATTCTCCAGTGATTTTCTTTGGGGGAAAATGAGTGGGAGTTTCTCTTGCAACAATTTTCAGTGTAACTAAATACTTTCTTGGAAACCTTCTTGCCACTAGAACTCACATAGCTATCACCACGATTCCTCTTGGCTTTGTTCTGCACGCGTTTCCAAGAGTCTCACTAAAGTAATCTATTCTTTCCTTTATTCTGCATTTCCAAATCCGATCCTTCATTTAACTTCTCATGTTTACTATCATCTGACTGATCACACATCTTTACAGAATAAAAATAACAAAACCACACGCAACAGTCACAAGACAACACTCACTGATTCCCTCGTGTGTGCGGAACCGGCGCTCGAAGCGCCTGAGTCGGCGCAGCTGTTCACCGGAAGAACGACTTGCTACACAGCTGTATATAATGCAAGCTCCTGCCATCTAGAGTTGACATAACGAAATAATATTTGGAGGATAGATGAAGAACACATTGGAGATTACAAAACTGCATTCGCCGGAAAAACGACTTAAGTGGTTATTGCACCCAGCGCCTCAATTATGAGCAATACAAAACGTATGTGTACGGCAGTAGCACAAGTAGTCTATATGCCTACCAATCAAGCTGATTATCAAGAAGTTAAAAAAAGTCTACGAAGGAATAGATGAAATTCTGAGGTATGTCAAGGGTGAAGAAAATGTTATATTAATGGGAGACTGGAATGCTGTAATAGGAAAGAGAAGATAGTAGTAGAATTTGGATTACGGTAGGTGAAAGGAATGGTCTATGAAGCAGCCTGATAGAATTCTTCCCCCAGGGGCTCACATCTTGTGGGCGTGGGTTGGCGACCACGGGGCCCCAGCTGAGTCCGGCATTGCTTCCACTTACTTGTGCCGAGCTCCTCTCTTTCTTCTTTCCTGTCGACCTCCCTTGGTCAACTCTTGTTCTCTTCCGACCCCGACGGTATTAGGTTATCCGAGGCCTAGGGAGTCTTTCATTTCCTGCCTTAATTGGCCCTTGTCTCATCTTTCCTGACACCCTCCTTCTGTGAGGGGTCAGCCTTCTTTTTCTTTTCCTTTTACCTCCTGCCTTGTGCTCAAGGCCCTTAAGGAGGCAAGGTGCATGTAGCCCCATCCCTTCTGGTGCACCGTCGACAATGCTACACCCTCAGGGGCTCACGGTTGGTGAGTTCGGGAATTGGCGCCCCCGAGGGATTCCTGAGCTGGGTCCGTTTTCCCCTTTTATCCCTTCCCTTTGGGGCGGACCTTCTCCTCTCTCCCCTCCCCTCTCCTCTCCTCTCCTCTCCTCTCCACTCCTCTTTTCCTCATATTTACTTTTCTCTTTAAGATTCCAGCACTGTTTTTGTTACTTGGTTCACCGTGTGTCTAAATTCCCTTCTACAATTTTTTTAAGGCATTTTTAATCTACGTTGCATTTTGTAAGTTTTTTCGATCTAAATTACATCTCGCGATTGTTTTCAACTTCAATTGCATTTTGTAAAGATTGACAATCTAAATTGCTTTTTGGTAAGTCTTTCAATGCAGGTTGCGGGGCCTTTTAGTGAGAATTTTGAATTTCAATTGCATTTTGTAAGTATTTTCAACCAAAACCGCATTTCGCACGAATTTTGAATCTAAATTGCATTTTGTTTGGTGGGCATTTTGCACATATTTTGATTCTTAATTGCATTTTGTGGGTATTTTGAATCTAAATTACATTTTGTCAAGTATTTTCAATCTAAATTGCATTTTGTAAGTATTGTCAATCCACATGAGTCGTTTGAATTTACCGTACATTTTGTAAGCATTTTCAATTTCAATTGCATTTTGTAAGTATTTTGAACCTCAATTGCATTTTGTACGTCATTTCGATCTCATTTGCATTTTGTGAGTATTTTGAATTTCAGTTGCATTTTGTAAGTATTTCGACGCTACATTGCACTTTGTACGTATTTTGAATCTAGCCTACGTTTTGTGTGTGTTTTACTTTTCGTCCTAAATTCCCTTTTTTCAGACCATATTGTGAGTTGTTTCCATCTGAGTTCTTTTATATACGTATTTTCCTTCTCAGATAATTTTGTTCTGGTTTCCATTTCATTATCATTTTCGCTATCACCCAGATCATTAGGGGCCGATAACCTCGATGTTAGGCCCCTTAAAACAACAATTATCATCATCATCATGATAGAATTCTGCTCCAAGCACGAGTTGGTCATTGCTAGGGACTTAAAAGTCTTCAAAGCAGTGAAATAAAATATCCATGGCGTAGAAATAAAAAAGTGAGGTATGGGTGTGCTTAATAACTATGTGTACTGTAAATGGATTTGGTTAAATAATGATCACTATAGAAACATTTGGAAGAACAATTTATTTTTATTCAAAAGAACTAAAACCCAAGAGAATTATATTTCCTGTGCTTAATAGCTAATCTAACATTTACTTCAACAAATATTCTCCATACTCTTTGCAGATGACCAAGTCATTGTTGCTAAAAATGAAAATGATCCCCAACATGCTATATTTAATCTACAAAATATTGTTTCAAAATTTGGAATGCAAATCTCCACACATAAAACCAAGGTTATGGCATGCTTGGGCAATGACCCAATTCAGAGTAAAATCTGTGTAGAAGACACCATCATTGAATAGGTCAACTCTTTTAACTATCTTGGTTACAAATTATCATTCCTGGATGAAAAAGACATGGCAGTCAAAATCTCAAAATTTATTAAAATTACAGGAGTAATCAATCAAGTTTTCAAGCCATCTCTGGTACAATGACACACTAGACTGAAAGTATATCAAACTCTTGCTAGACCAGTTCTTGCATATGGAAGTGAGGTCTGGACCATCAGGAAGGCAAATGATAAAAGAGTAATAGCAGAAATGAGATTGATGAGAAGAACTTCTGGTTACTCCTTACTCGATCATCAGAGGAATGAAGACATCCTGCAAGAACTGAAAATAACCTCAGTTGTACAGCATATACAGCAGCATAGGGAAATATGAAATGAACATGTGGACAGGATGAGTTCTAGCAGAGTCCCTAAACAGATTCTTCCGTATGCTCCAAGTGGTCGAAGAAACCTGGGAAGATCTAAGAAACGCTGATAAGAGACCGTAACAGGCGACTAGGCCTAGTACGTGAAAGATAATGATAATGAAATGTTCTCCATGACAACCATAGTCCTTTTCTCACTAACTCTTGAAACTTTTGTTCCCCCAAAGTATAAGCAGAGCATTGTTTCCATGATTTCAGGACTTCAACCAATCAAGCTCTAGAAGGGACTTCGTTATCCCATATCTTATGAAACATTTGTATATGAGATTATTTTTTTATCAAACAACAGATAGTGCAACTATTTCAATTAATTTTAAAGTAAATAATTTTTTAAACATCTTATTGCTAGCATTTCGTTGGTATTTAGCATTTTAGGGCAAAAATAATACATTTCGCAAAAAATTTATTTCCCGGCTGCAATATTGAAAGATTGGCATATTTGGGGTAAATACATTCTTGTGATAACATATTTGTTTCTTGAAAGTGTTTGCGGATATCGTTAAAAACAAGAACCCGGGACTCCAGTCATAGCTAACACCTTACTCAATAACCTCAACAGAAGAAGAGTATACATATGGATGAGACCGGAGATACAAGACGTTTCCAAATCAACTTCAATACGGTCAAGCAAGGATTCCGAAACCAGATTTTGGATTGCAAAACATATCCCAGAGCTCTGACCACTATGTGGTTGTTATGAAATGCAGTTTAAACCTGAAGAAAAGTCAAAAGCCATAAACGTGGGTAGTAGACAAACTGAAAGAGAAGGTCTTGAACGATAGATCAAGAGTATAAGGGGAAGACTAATGAAGAATCCTGAACAAACTTCAAATGCAGAGGAAAACTTAAAACTCTAATAAATTTCATCAAAGAGAAAAGGATTATGATAACAGCTCTTCAAGAAACTAGATATACTGATGAACATCCATTTGGTGCAGAGGGATATAGAATATTCAAGGGAAAACCTGGAAAGAGAGTTATGAAAAATGTACCTCAATTTGGAACTGGGTTCATTGTAAATCAGAACATATTAAATTCATTACTAGAGTTTAAATCCATTAATGAAAGATTATCCCTGCTATCCTTTAAATCAGTAAACAAAGTTTATACCATTGTTAATACACATGCACCAACTAATGAGAAAAATAGGCAAGAACTATCAAACACCCTAGGTCAAATTCCATCAAAAAATACAATACTTCTACTTGGAGACTTTAATGCTCAAATCGGCAAAGAACGTCAACATCGTTCCATAGTAGGCAATTTCCCCACACATAAAAGAACCAACACAAATAGAGAAAGACTCATTAGTTTATGCAGAGAGCATAACATAGTCCTGAAATCTACATTCTTCAAAAAACTTCCTAGGAAACAAACTACTTGGGTTTCCCCAAATCCAGTTTGTGGTGAGAAACAACTTGGCCATGTTGCTATTAGCAGACAGTCTACAACAGAAATACTATTGTGAAAGTTGCTAGGAGTGCTGGTTGAGATTCAGACCACTATCTGTCTCTCATTAAATTCAAGATTAGACCAGTACAGTATATAAAAAGAGAAATCATTATCAATCCAAAAAGTTTGATGCACAAAAATTAACTACAGAAAATAATTTCAAAACACTTTTGGAAAGCAGAGCACCTAAAACATGGGAACAACTTCAAAGAGACTTTGTACAGACAGCAGAAGAAATCATTCTCCTTAGGCCGATCCTACATTGGAAGCGGAATTTCTCCCGACCAAACGGTCTGAGCGGATCTGGTCGGGTCTGAAGAAAACAAACACATGACGCACCATCCTCCCTCCTACACTGGAGCCAGTGCTCGTTCCGGGGAGGGGAGTCGGGTCTGAACTGGTCTGACAGCAATCAAATAGGTTTGTTTTTTTCTTCCAGTTGCCTGGAAGATTTGGTCGAGGTGGTGCGTTTTAACATCATCTATTGAACTTGGTTTTTGTGTTTAATCGTGCCATAATGGTAGGAAAAAGGAATGTTAATTGAATTAGTGCGTGAGCGAGTTTGTTAGTTTGTCTGCTGGCTCTATACAAGTCCTGAAGTTACTCCACTTCCGTAGGTCTACTTCTATGATATTTTTTTAATTCATCAGGGTGACTACGCATAGGTAGGCAGGCTGTGTAAAATTCACTTTGACGGTGGTCTTCATTGAACTCATGAACCCATTTTCTTTTACACAAGTTTAATAATAACATTCCTGTCCAATAACATGAAATCAATTAGTTCCTCGTCCATTTTTCAACTGTAGTTATAGACAACTTTCCTCGTCAAGAGTTGACACAGTACTGGTTCTTCCGCTCCTGGCTGAAAACTAGCTGCGATGTAGGAGCGCCGAGACTGGTCTGGTCTGGCCGGGCCGGGTCTGGTGGCCGCTTCCAATGTAGGATCAGCCTTAAGAGGCGGCCGGAGTTGGAACGGCAGGCCGCCGGCCTAGCACTTGTTGTAACATGGGACAAAAGTTTGTAAAACGTTTTGTAAAGAAACGGGACAAGGTAAAATTATTTTGTTTCTAGAGCGCACTGTACTATCTTATACACTTTTCATCAGTGCAAAAGCATATCGAAAAGGAATACAAAGATAGTTATAAACAGTGTAGTTAAAATAATATTCTCCATATAAAATAGAGTTCTGAACAGCGATTTTCCCAAACTCTTCTATGCCTTCAGATGATGTTGAAAACAGAAACAAACTCCACTGCAAGACAGATTATAGTTTTTTTTAGAATGCTACTGAAACATATTTTAAGAATAAGAACTCTGTATATGTTTAATCGTGATTTTAAGAAAGGTAAGCATATTGACTTGTTAATGCTAGCCATGTCGATTGCTGGTAGTTCAGCAGGTTTCCGTCGGATGTCGCGTCGTCAAGTCCTGTCCTTGAAACAGGACGAAGACACAGACAGAGATTAGTTGAGACAGTTTGGCTCAGGCTTTCCCTCATGCAGGGGAGTGGGGACATCAGCACATGCCTCCCTTTTACGAGCAGCGGACAAGCTCATTTCACTACGGTATTGCTATTTTCTTAGAAGCTGCAATAGAACTTTAATGTACACATTATACCTTTTACCATGCATCATGTTTTATTAGTACTATGGCTTTAAAGAAAATAGTAAGGCTGTGTAATGAGCCCGGATGGACTTACTGGTGAATATGGTGTTTTTAAATCAAATGCCCATCCTACACTAACAATTTTATCCCGGAAGAGGCTATACAATTAAAGTGGGGAAAAAGGAGAAATAGGAAACTTCGACATAAAACACAATTTTTACTACCAGACTCAAGGGCAGCTTCATACTACAAGAAGACAATACTGTCTGTTTGCAGTATGGAACAGCGGAACTCATACAGAGAGATGATGACTTTATGGGAGAGTATTTTTTCCCGTTACTTGACCGGTTTTACAAACATGTTATCCTTCCCGAGATTATAGACTCAAGACAGAGTAGATGTATGCCAATATGAAACTCCGTTTACATTATTAGACACCCTCTATTTTACTGAGTACTGGTAATGTTCCAGGTGCTGCCGGAGTGGTGTGTTTATATGCTATAGAAAGATGCACGTCAATTATTACGCAGTGTGTATTCACTCCCGAAATCCACTCCTCACTTCGGTGTGGTATAGCTTACTTAAGATCGTTAGGCCTTGAGTTCAGATTTTTAAATGTATATTTCAAAATATATTATGGCCCAAATACGTATATTATGAAACCAAAGATTTATCCCGGCATTATTTTTAAACATAAATGGTTTATTCTGATTCATTATCTGTTCATAACGTCTACGTATCTAGTCGGGGACTATACCATTCCCACATTATTTCATTTCTTTGGGGGATGTAATGGTGCAGTGGTCAAGCTGCTTGGCTCTCACCAAGGTTCGATTCCTGGCAAATTAGATTTTCGAAGTGAAATCATGTCCTGAGGTTCAGATTCCACGTAGAAATGAAGGTCCCATAGCTCTGATCGCGAGATTAAAAGTCGCCTAAAACTACAAGCTTCATTTGTTCTTCATGTCTTTGAAATTGGTGGGGCGAGGGTGGAGTCTACACGCGTATAGCATAATTTTTACAGCTATACTGGTTCTTGATATGCCCTTTTAATACATACTGTTCTATGTATAAACCACCTCGTGGCGGCTTCGGTGGCGTAGTCGGTAGCATGCTGAACTGCTATGCCCAAGTTAGCGGGTTCAAACCCGGCCGAAGTCGTTGGATTTTTTAAGAGCGTTAAAAATCCTTCAGTATTGCCTTCCTTCGGAGGGGAAGTAAAGCCGGCGGTCCCATGTCATAGATTTATGGCATGTAAAAGATCCTTTCACAGACTAAACTTGTGGAAAGCAAAATTGTTAGGTTAGATTTCGTCAGAACGCTCTATCAAAGTTCCAACGTTCTCCACTAGGTATCATTGATATCTGGTGGCAAAAGTTGGAACTACTTGAAATTGAACGGAACTTGTAGCTCACCCTTTAGGGTGTCTGCTGGAAGCAGCTACAGACTCAGGCGAGCCGAACATGTCTTCGGACACTCCCGGCACTAAAAGCCATACGATAAATAATACCTCGTGGCGCAGTGGCCAGCAATGTTGGCTGCTGCCTCAGAGGTCCCAGGTTTGATTCCCGGCTCTGCCAAGAATTTAAGTATTTTTATGGTCTGGTGCGGGGTCTCCCAGCCACGTGATGCTAAGTGGGAGCCTACCGGATGCTGTGGCTCATATTTATAATATTGGCTTTATGTCCCTTTTAACAACTGTGGCTTTTAGAGACACTGGGGTGCTGGAATTTTGCCCCAAAGGGGATCTTGAACGTGCCAGTAAATGTACTGACACGGCTCCTTCGCATTTGCGGACCCTCAAATGCCAACTGACTGTGCCGAGATTCGATCCCGCTCTCTTGGGCACAGCAGGCGAGAACGTTACCGCTGAGCCACGCAGCCATTCGCTGTGGCTCAGGACGCCTGTTAGTTGTCCCTTGATACGGCCAGGAACTCTAATCGGGTATCTACTGTGCATCCCTTGTGGATATGTCACTCATTGATCTTGAAGTATATAAATAATTCTTCATTATTCAGACCATTTATTGGGGGATAATGCTATGGACTTGAGGTTCTTTACTTTTGGAGGCAACGCGGTCAGTTTGAAGTATACTCAGGCATAATCATTGGCCGAGAGTAAGATGGCCAACCTGACAACCACGAGGATGTCAGGATCATTTTTTTTAGTATGCACCAAGCGATTGAGGAATAATACGAGAGGAACAGACTTTTGTGGTTTGTAGATCTAGAGAAGGCTTACGAAAGAGTACCAAGGGAAAAGAAACTGAGGATTCTGAAGATGGTATCCAGGGAAGGCTGCTACAGGCAATCAAAAGTTGTTGTTGTTGTTTCCTATGGCTAGTCCGGATTCCAATCCATCAGCTTTCTTGCGTTCCAAGAGAGTTGTGTGAGGTTTCCTTAAATTCTAGCAGTCACATCAAGTTTGTTGCAATGTAGCAGGTGCCCCTTATCCATTTTACTTCCAGGTTCGTGACAAAGCGTGCATTCTTCAGATCTCAGGATGTTGATTCGTTTCAGATGAGCTGCAAGGCAGTCATGGCCAGTGTTAAGTCTGAAGAAGGCTACAGCTTCTCTTCTTGGTGTTAATTTATATTGATCCCATTAACATCAATGTCCTTCCATAAATTGGTTTCTGCTGTTTTCTTTGCCATTTCTTCATACCTGTTTTTGATAGTATTTTTCAAGATCCTTTTTGCTGACATAAAATCCGTCTGACTGACTGGTTGTTGTAGTGTGGTACCTTTTCTTGCTAATCTGTCTGCCTCTTCATTACCTGCTATTCCATCATGAGAAGGGATCCTCTGAAATGAGATCTGTTTGTGGAGTCTTAGAAGGGTTTTTATCATACAAAAAATTTCTTTCAGTTCTTTATTTTGAGGCTCATAATTTGACGAGACGGCTTGGATGGCTGCTTTTGAATCTCTAATGATAACACATTTTTGATAATCAATGTTTCTGCCTAATTCTGTCAAATTTGGACCACGAGTACCACGGTGCCTATTTGGAAAGGCAAGGGCGGTGTCAGTGAATGTGGCACCTATAGACCTATTCGCCTCCTCTGCCACACGATGAAGATCTTTGAGCGAATCCTTGACAGTCGACTGCGTGACATTGTCCAGATCACTAGCAACCAGTGTGGATTCGTGAAAGGATGTGGAACAAGTGATGCTATTCACGCAGCACGGCTCCTCATTGAGAGATACCGTGAGAAGAACAGATCTATTCATATCGCCTTTTTAGATCTCGAGAAGGCATTTGATCGGGTTCCACATGAACTGATTTGGCATGCACTCCGTTCACATTGTGTTCCTGAATAATACGTCCGCTGGACACAACTTCTGTATCGTAAGTGCAGTAGTGTTGCGCAATGTCCCACGGGAATCACATCTCCTTTCCTTCCCATTCAAGTCGGTGTCCGTCAAGGATCAGCCCTGTCACCAATTCTGTTTATTCTATGCATGGATACAATAACATCAGATATCCAGTCGCAACATCCATGGACGCTTCTGTATGCTGATGATGTCTTATTGGCTGCAGAAGAACGCACTGCTGGAGTGGAATACGAGGCTGGCTGAGAATGGACTGAAGCTGAATGTCCAGAAAACCGTGTGTCCGGAGTGTGGGTCACCGACGCCTGGCACCATCCTTGTAGGTAGTCAAGATCTTCAAAGAGTCGACCAATTCAGGTATCTTGGCTCCTTGACTCGTTCCTTGACCCTCCCTGATGCCCGAGCTCGTGTGAGTGCCAGTTGGTTCAAATGGAGGGAGGTAACTGGAGTCCTCTTTGACCGCAAGATACCCACCTATCTTAAGGCCAAGATTTACAAGACCGTCGTGCGCCCAGTCGCCCTCTACGGTTCTGAATGCTGGCCGGCCTCTGTTAAACCCGAGCAAGCCCTGCATGTTATGGAGATGTGCATGCTTCGTTCGGTGCTTTGGTCTGACGCGACTTGACCATATCAAGAATAGCGATGTCCGAGGGAGGATGGGAGTTGCGCCCATACTGGATAAAATGCGGGAGGCTCGTCTACGCTGGTACGGCCACATCATACGCAGTCACGAACAATCAGTGGCTAAAACTGCCTTGTGCCTCAACCCGGATGGCAAACGTCCTCGTGGGCGACCTAAGAAGAGGTGGCTTGATCGCCTTAGAGAAGACATGCGACAAGTTAATCTGTGTCGGCATGATGCCCTTGACCGACAGAAATGGAGATTGGCATGTAAAGTAGCGGACCCTGCTCCAAAGCGGGACAAACGCTAGGAAGATGATGAATGTTTCTGCCTAATAACTGATTGAGTGCATGTGAAATTGCTCTTATCTCAGCATCAAAGTAAAGTTTGTTCTGTTTTGGCCTACTGGGAAGTAGAGTGAGAAGAGAGATGAATGTATTCCTGCTCCAGTTCTATTTTCGTTGTCTTGTGAGCCATCTGTAAATATTTTTAGCCATTGTACAGAGGGCCAGTTGTTTTAGATCATGTGGTGAAGAGTCTTTCTTGCAGACCTCTTCTAGCAAAGTAAGATCTGTAGTCACTTGTATATATTCAATGGTGTCCGTAGATTTACTGGCACGTTAAAGATCCCCTTCGGGGCAAAATTCCGGCACCCCGGCGTCTCTAAAAACCAGTGTAGTTAAAAGGGACGTAAAACCAATAACATATTATTATATATTCAATGGGGTTGACTGGCATACAGAGTGGTTCAAGTTTTATTTGCAGATTGCTCTTATTGATATATTCTTTGGCGAGACTTAAGGGATCTTTTTGTGTTTTAAGATTGGGGCTAGAAACTGGTTTTTTGATCCTTGTCATTTGAGGTAGTCTTTGTATACTGAGATATGCATTGGCTGTTTGATGTTTCATCTCTTCTTCTATAGGTAAGTTGTGGGTATATAATTGCAAGGCGGTTATAGGTGTGGTTTTTATTCCGCCTGTTATGATTCGTAGGGCATTATTCTGACACCTCTCGAGGTTATCAATTTTAATAATTTTAATTTCTTTCTTCGTTGTCACATTAAGCATAACATACTGTTTTAAAGATCATCTCGTGGTGTAGCAGCTAGCATTCCTGTCTGTCACCCCCTGGAGGCAAGGCCTTGGAGAGCGGTGATGGGCCCTGGAGCTGGAGCTTCCAGTTCTCCCCCTCCCCCACCTCTATTGCCAAATTATGTAATATTAATTTATAATCGTCCTATATTTGCAGAAACTTATAATAATTTTAGAACTAATTTTAGAAATATTATTGTTAATAATAATAGTAATAGAAGCCGCTGGTGGTAGAGATGCAACATCCGGATAATATTCATCATCATCATCATCATGAACCGGCTCCAATTTCCCGGGTTCGGTGATTGAGCTCTCTCCATTTATTTCTCTCCAAGAATGTTTCCACCTCCATGATTTGCTGTAAATTCAGATAATAATAGTAATAAAACGGCCGAGGTGGGATTCAAACCCACTCTCTCTCGATACCAGCGAGGAACGAGGTAGTGCATTTGCGATCTTGGCCATTGAGGCCAGTTAATAATAATAAGAGCTTCCGGGGTTGAGGACTGAACAGACAGGTCCACACCGGGCAAGATCTCGATGATAATAATAATAAAGACTTACCAAGATAATATATAAGGTGCGTTCAAAAAATAACGAGCCGGAGGCTGTAATGCGCAAACCGGTGACGACATCGGCTAATCGTGGCATGTGTAACGAGGTGTGGTTCCGACCAGAGCGTGGAAGGTCACAGCCCGTCGCTAGAGGGCACGCGTGCACATCACGTGACGATACAAAGCGAGCATCAGCATGCATTAATCGTCCAACCAAGACAGTAGGCCATTCGACACGTTTCTCCGTGCGAGGTCTAGTTTCCGTATTTTTTGAAACTCATTAGCGCATTTCAAAGTTGTTGTTGCGGCATCGTGGTCACTTAATACCGTTTACTTGGTGTGTGTTTGGAATTTGTCTAATTACCCGTCTTATTGTGATGGCTGTATTAGTGTGTTTATTTGTGATTCAGATGAGTCGGCTGCATTTGCCTGGAGTAGAAGTGATAATAATAATAGTAGTCTAATAATAATAATTTTATTGTTTTACGTCCCTTTTAACATTTGCGGTTTTAGGAGATGCGGGGGTGTCGGAAGTTTGGCCCAGAGGGGATCTTTAACCTGCCAGTAAATTCAGACACAGCTCCCTCGCATTTGCGCACTCTCAAATGCCAGCTGGCTGCGCCAGGATTCGATCTTGCAATCTTGGACACAGCAAGTGAGAACGTTACCCCTGAGTCACGCAGCCAGCCGAGTAGAAGTGAAATACCACGGAAAACCACTTCCAAGATGGCTGAGATGGGAATCGAAACCACATCTCTTCAGTTTTGCCTCACGGGGCATTCCAGCCCTCAGACAAGAATGAATCGAATTTCTTGTCAGCGCCGGTAATCGATCCCGAACCTTCTGGGCGACAGCCAAGAATACTAGCCGCTACATCACGAGGAAGACTAAGCATATTTCAGTTACTTATGAATTTCGTACGGTAGTTTAACTATTGGCTTATCTATAGCAAAATATTTCGGCCATTCAATTGAAAGTATACAGACTATCACTTCGAACATTCTGGTTGCGATATTCTTGAGTCACAATGTCACGAGACTGCGATTCCCCAGTGTTTGGACTCCGGAGCTGTTCGGACTTTCTCACACGCGCGACCTCGAACCACCCTCACTGAGGGGGAGGGGGGGGGGGGTTTAAATCTGTGCCGATACCTATGTACAGGCCATGTAACTACTAGGCGACAGCGACTACCTCGAAACTAGTGGCAATGTTTTGAAATGAAAGGTGAAATAGGATCTGAGTAAGGCCGCCTCTTAAAAGAAAACGAAAACATGCCTGGTGGACTGCTGAGTGTGATGAACTAATCTTTAAAAGACAACGAGCTTGGAACATCTGGAATGCAAATAAAAATGAACATACCAGTAACAGCTTTATAGTAGCCCGAAAACATACATCTAAGGGACTCAAAAGGATAAAAGTGCAACATATGAAAGACCAATTAACATTAATAGAATCGGACTTCAGACAGCACAATACAAAGGACTTCTAAAAAACTTTCATAAGTAGTTTAAGGAAGTATACTCCACCAAGCTTACTTTTCACAGATTCAAAGACACAGAAAACTGCATATGATAACGCTGAAAATTGCAGAATACTTGCGGAATATTTTGAACAACTCCTCAACTGCGATCCATCGAGGAGACATTTAATTTTGATAATATATTCCCCATTCCTCCAGACTCGAAACCACCAACAACAAATGAAATTAAAGAAATTATAAACAAACTTAAAAAGAACAAGTCATCTGGAGAAGATAGTCTAGTTGCTGAATTATGGAAATACTCGAGTGACAACACGATCCTATGTTTAACGGAAATCATAAATGACATATTGAAAACACACAGTTTACCATCAGAATGGACATCTGCGTTGATACATCCCCTACATAAGAAAGGGAAGAAAACAGATCCTAACAATTACAGGGAAATCTCCCTCCTGCTAGTGACTTATAAGATCTTATCCAAAGCACTTTTAAAAAGAGCAGAAAAAATACTCGACCCACAATTGGGAGAGTATCAGGCAGGATTTAGGAAGGGACGATCGTGTATGGAGTAAACACTAAATTTAAAGAATGTATTAGACATGAGGAAAATCAGGAACTTGAAATATGTAGTTACTTTTGTGGATTTTAAAAAAGCCTATGACTCCATTGACAGAAAGGCACTTATTAACATTCTGAGGGAATTTGGACTTGATAACAAGACTACTGAAATAACTTCCAAAGTTAAATTTAGAGGGGAACTTTCAAAATCTTTCAAAATAAAGTCAGGTGTGAGACAAGGAGATGGTCTGTCATGTCTGCTTTTCAATTGTGCATTGGAAAAGGTAATTCGAGTGTGGAGGAAAGCCATCAATACCAAAGGTGTTCAACTAGGAAGACATCCAAATAAAATCGCTTTTGCAGATGACATTGCATTACTTACTGACTTACTGGGTACTGCCCAAGAACAAATTAGAGAGTTGCAAAAACAGGCAGCCAAAGTCGGACTACAGATATCATTTGAAAAAACTAAGTTCATGACAAACATCACCGATGCCCCGAAAAGTATCGCAATTCATGACAGTTCAGTATGTAAAACAAATTCTTTTAAATACCTGGGAGAGTGGATAATGAATGACTCATAGGAAAAGACAGCAATGGAAACGCGTATGCATAAATTACAAAGGTGTTTTCATATGACAAAAGATATATATAATTTAAAAAACTCATCCTGGAACACTAAATTAAGGCACTATCAAACAGTGGTCAGACCTGAAACTCTGTTTGCGACAGAAACAATTAAATTGACAAGATTTGGTGATTTAGACAAATTGCAAGAGGATATGAGAAAACCAGAGATTAGCAAAGCGAACTGATGGTGAGTTTAATAACAATAACGAACTGATGTACGTGGATGGCAATAGCGGAACCGCGCAAACTAAACATGTGCGAACATGGTGCGGAATTTAGACAAACTGAAGCATAAAGGGCAGGTGGCAGCTCCTTACATATACAGAACCGCATACTTGTTAAACAAAGTATAAAACTACCAATGTTACAACACTTCCCCTCAAGTACAGGTTCATACAATCTTTACACTCTCCAAACCAGCAAACTTCAAGCAACGTTCATGTTTCATTCTACTTAAACTCTTCGTGAGAAAGTCAGCAACTTGATCGTTCGTAGAGATATACTTCAAAACAAAAAATTTACACTCATAGACTTCATGAACAAAGTGATGTTTGATATCAATATGTTTGTTTCTACTGTGATACATCGCGTTCTTTGCCAAATTAATTGCACTTTGATTATCACAAAAGATGAACATAGTGGCTAAGTCTTTGAAGCCTAACTCAAGCAGAAATCGACGTAAGTACACAGCTTCCTTGGCGCACTCTGACAACGCCATGTACTCGGCCTCCGTGGTGCTAAGGGCCACGGTTCTTTGTTTTCTGGAGTCCCACGATATAGGGCATCCGCCAAGCAGGAACACGTACCCTGTGTAGGACCTCCTATCTACTTGGCAGCTTCCCCAGTCGGCGTCGACGAATCCTTGGATCGGTTCGGTGTCTGCTTCGTAGATCAGCCCGATGTTCGAAGTCCCCTTCAAGTACCGCAGCACTCTCTTGGCAGCTTTCCAATGTTCGACTCCGAAGCAATTGTTGAACTGTCCCAGGTAGCTGACAGCGAACGAAATGTCCGGGCGTGTAGTTGTCGACAGATATGTCAGCGCGCCTACCAATTCGCGGTAAGGCAACTTCAACTCGTCAGTACTGGGATTCTCATTTTTGCTCAATTTCGTTTCAGGGTCGAGTGATGTGACTACAGGGTTGCAGTCGGCCATCTCGTAGCGTTGGAGAAGCTCTTCAATGTAACCTTGCTGTAGCATGGCTATGCATCCGGTCTCCTGGATTAGTTCGATGCCTAGGAAGTGTTTGGCCAATCCTAAGTCCTTGACCTTGAAATTTTCACTCAGGACTCTGGAAATCTCGGCGATAGTCTTTTTGCATTTTGACAGCACCATCATGTCGTCAACGTAAACGGCAATCAAAGTTATGTTATTTCTGGAACCAATTTGGAATAGACACGGATCCGATGCGGTTGGTTTGGCACCGCACTTCCTCAAGACCTCACGCAGCTTGGCATACCAGTTTCTACCGGCCTGTTTCAATCCGTACAGTGATTTTTGTAGTAAGCAGACCTTGTCGCCTCCCTGCAACTGGCGAAGCATGTTCTTGGCCTTCTCCTTGGTTTCGTCGTCAGTTCCAGACATCGCAATGCTCTCTAACATCTCCCTGAAGTTCTTCGGTTGTTTCATGAATATTTCCTCACCTAGGTCACCATACAGATAAGCCGTTGTGATATCGTACTGTCTTATTTTTACACCGAGCTTGGCAGCGAGACAAACCATCAATCGAATTGATTCCATTCGCGCCACCGGTGCGAACGTGTCAAAGTAGTTGATTCCATACTCCTGGTTGAAACCTTGAGCCACCAGCCTGGCCTTTCTCTTCTCAAGTGTTCCATCAGGTTTTAGTTTGTCGCGCAGCACCATCCAGCATCCGATGACTTTGGCATCACAGGGCGGATCCACCAGCACCCATGTATTGTTTCTCAGGATAGATTCCATTTCCATGACCATGGCACCATGCCACTCGTTAGAGTTTGGTCCTGTTATTGCCTCCTTGAATAAAATCTCTGCTAGAAAAATCTCCTCGTCTTCTTCTTTCACCTCCACATCTTGGAGATTTGTTTGAAAAAGTTTCTTCGGTCTTCCCCTTTTTCCAGTTCGCAGAATCTTGGGTCGACCAGGTCCTTGTATCAATTGAGGCGTCGTATCGGATGTTTCGACTGTCGTTCTATCATGAGCATCCACTGGCGTCACATCGAAACCGAGGAAAGATTCATCATCTTCTCCGATTTGGGGTTGAGAGACTGGTTCCTCCATGACAGCTGGTTGATCTTTTTCTCTTGGTGATTGTGGCGGTGGTTCTGCAAAGAACAGCTCCCAACAAATATCTTGCTTCGAGGATTCCGGGCGCTCCATCCTAGTTTCTTCCAGTGGCTTTTCATTCTCGAAGAATTTTACATTTCGGCTGATCAAAACTTTGTCTTTGTCAGGGGAGTATATGCGAAAGCCCTTGGTTTCTTCAGAGTAACCCATGAACACGCCTTCTCTGCCTCGTTGATCCAGTTTCCCTCTTCCGGGATCCCTGTCCAGGAACTAAACCTTGCTTCCAAACTTTCTGAATTGCGAGATGTCAGGAATCTCTCCTGTCCACAATTCGTACGGTGTTTTGCCTCCGATACTTTTTGATGGCAGGCAATTACGGATGTAATTTGCAGTATTCACTGCTTCCGCCCAGAAGCGGTGAGGTAATCCGGCGTCGAACAACATGCACCTGGCAGTCGCCATCAAAGTCCTATTCATCCTCTCCGACTTCCCGTTTTGTTCGGGGTTGTGGGGGACTGTGAGGCGTCTTGTGATTCCGCGCTTCTTCAGGTAGTTGTCGAACTCTCGATTCAGGTATTCCCTGCCGTTGTCAGACTGGATCACCTTTACTAGTTTTCCCTTCTGATTCTCCATCCTGGTACCCTACTCGACGATAGCTTCGTAGACCTCTGATTTTGCCTTCAGAAATCTCACTTCACACCAATGAGAGTGATAGTCGATGAATTCCAAGAGGTACCTTGAACCTCCCATAGATGGAGTCGGCATTGGTCCACACACGTCCGTGTGGATCAAATCGAGTAGCTCCGTCCGTCGATCGGATTTCTTTGGAAACTGCGTCCTGGACATCTTCCTCTCGAGGCAGACTCTACAGTCCAGAGTCGTCGATGGATTTCTCAGCTCAACGCCAGAAACCCTCCCTTTTCTCACAGCTACCAAGATGTCGCCTACGTTGACATGTCCGAGCCGACGGTGTAGCAATTTTAGATCAATTATTTTGGGCGATGCAGCCATATTTGCACGTTCTTGACTCTCACTGACGTAATATAGGTTATTCTTCCTCTCAGCTCGCATCAAGACTTCTCCTTTTTCGTTCATGACGACTGCACCTTCCTTGTCAAAAATCACCTCGTGGCCGCGGTCGGTGATCTTTCCCACCGACAGCAAGTTTGTCCTGAGGTCTGGAATGTGAGAAACATCTGAGAGAGAGACATCTATCTCTTCGTTCGCAATGCGGGTAGATAAGCGAACACTGCCTTTTTCCACGATCTGTGCCGTTGAATCATCAGCCAATTTCACCACACCCCTTCGTGACTCATCGATCTTCGAAAAAATCGCAGGGTCGCCACAGATATGTGAAGTGGCGCCACTGTCGAGACACCATATTTCTGCGTACGTCACTGCTCTGAGTTGTCGTCGCCTGTAAACATAGTTCTCTAGTGAAATTTGCCGATTGAGTATTAGAACTGTCTTTACCTTTGTTCTTCGATGGATCTCTTTGTTTAAATCTGCACTGGCTGGCTCAATGACCTTGCTTTTTGCACACGTAGCACCGGAACTAAGATCCGCCTCCTTCTGTTTCACTATTGTTGTTTAGTTTGGGTGTTTGTTTCTTATAGTTCTTGTTGCCTGGACCAGTCTTCTTCTTGACAAACATAGCTCCCGCTATTTCACCTTGTGTGCTCGATTTTCGTGCGTCATCCTCTTCGATGATTTTGGTCCGAAGAGCCACGGGAGTCGGTAGGTTGTCACGTGACTCTATTGCACACCTAAAGTTCTCGAACTGTGCCGGCAGACTGTATAAACACATAGCTCAACAATTCCGGATTGATCGTGATGTTCATATCTCCCAATTTGTCCACGGTGTCGAAGAAATCGTTCAGATGGTCACGCACGTCGCCATCGTCTGCCAATTTTTGTAAGGTTAGTCTTTTCAGTAAGGTCGCCTTCCGAGCCGGTCCCTGGGATTGGTAGATCTGTTTCAGTCGTTGCCATGTATCCCGTGCCGTGACACAATTCTTGACTTGCTTTATTTCACTTGGCGACATCGACAAAATGATCAGCGACCGAGCCTTTTGATCCTTCTTGTCCCACTCTTGAATTGCTGCCGCGTTTGCATTTCCAGCCGCTGGTTCTGGTTTCGATGAATTCCCACAATTCGCCCATAATGAGGATAGCCTGCATCTGCACGGCCCACGTGTCGAAATTGTCCTTACCGAGGGGTTCAATTCTCCCAATACTTCCGGCGTTTATTTTTGAGGGTAACTTCTGGCACGTTTTTACGAATAATTACGATTTGTTATTTACGCGTTTAGTCTCGCGCATCGGGACCCATAACCTGTAAGAGGATATGAGGAAACCAGAGATAAGCAAAGCGAACTGATGGTGAGTTTAATAACAATAACGAACTGATGTACGTGGATGGCAATAGCGGAACCGCGCAAACTAAACATGTGCGAACATGGCGCGGGTTTTAGACAAACTGAAGCATAAAGGGCAGGTGGCAGCACCTTACATATACAGAACTGCATACTTGTTAAACAAAGTATAAAACTACCAAAGTTACAACACAAATTAGAGAAGACTGAAAGACTAATTCTGAGAAAAATACTGGGAGCTAAACGAAATAATAACACAGAATATAGGTTACAACCAAATACAGAGTTATATTTGAATTGTGAAAAATTAACTGATGTAATGAGAAAAAGAAGATAACAGTTTTTTGGGCACATTTATAGAATGGAAAATAGTAGACTAACTGAACAGATCTTCAAATTACTGACTAGTTACAAATCCAAACCCACATGGTTCATAGAAATTGACAAAGATTTGACAAACGCCAGAATTCAGACAGACACTATAGCAAATAGATCACTCTTCAGAGAAACTATTCAAAAGGCAGAATTTCAAGAAAGGAAGAAACAATCAACTCGCAGAAAGTGGACTCAAGAGGAGAAAGATCGTCACTCTAGGATGATAGAAGAAATTTGGAAACAAAGGAAATTGAATACAATGGACAATAGCCAACGTTGATTTATCGTACCCTCCAAATAAATGGCTTATTCGAAAGAAGAAATAACAAAAAACGCAGAAGAAAACATTGGTAGAAAAGATAGGTAGAAAACTGTGGATCACTCAGAATAGACTAGAATTAATGAATTAAAGTGGGAAAGCAGAATACAGACATATGAAAAATGACGTAAACAACATCTGCAATAAAGCAAAAGAAGAACAGTTGAAAGAGAAATGTGCAAGTATAGAAAATTGTGTGCAAGTAGGAAAAGTAAATACAGCTTATGCTGTATGCCTCTTGTTGCATGGGGTCCCTGAGCAGCCGTCAGAGGACATCTACAACAAAGCACTCGAGACACTGAAAAATAAACTTTCAGTAGATATCTCACTGCTTGATGTGGATCGCTGCCACAGGCTGGGCCGCCGATATCGAACGTCTGCTGAGGTGGTCTCGCAAGGAAATCGACCGATTATCATCAAGTTTCTTCGGTATCATGATCGAGATCATGTGTGGCGTGCGAAGCGAGCTCTTAAGGGCAGTGGGCTCATGCTAACTGCGTCACTCACAAGTGTGAGAAAAACTATCTTAAATCAGGCACGGGATATATGGGGATTGCAGAAATGCTGGACTCAAGATGGACGTATTTGTGTTTTAAGGGAGGATGGAATCAAAATTCAAATATGCACGATGATGCAGTTAAACAACATGGCAGGGAGTAGGATGAACAAGTGAACCTAGGAAAGAAATTATGTGTATAGTAATTAGCTTATATTTGTGTGTGTGTATGTGTGTGCTTGTGAAAGTCAGTGGATCTGCTCACCAGGTTGCTCAGGTAAGCTCATTTTACTTCTTACTTAATTTTATTTCCCACTGCATACTTTCAGATGTTTGTTGACCAGGACAACGGCAATACCATTGACCTGCATTCCTCTCCACTAACTTCGCCCACCCCTTCTCTCTCGTCCCTACCAGCTTCAACGGGACTTGTGTTGCAAGAGCAGCTTAAGAGCCACCCGCGGTCATTACATTGTTGCCACCTAAATGGTCGGTCATTATTAGCACATCTGGAGGAGGTAGAGGCTATTTTTTAACTAAACAATGTACATATTATTGGAATCAGTGAAAGTTGGATGCGTAAAGACTTGCCGTCATCGGCAGCTAACCTGGATGGATACTCTATATTACGCCATGACCGTATTGACAAAATAGGGGGCGGGCTTCTACTTTATTACAGAAACGACCTAAAATGTAAGATAATTTCCACTTCTGACCCAACACTTATACTGCGACCAGAATTTATTTTTGTAGAATTAGACTGCCATAAAAAGATATTAATAGGGATTGTATACAAGCCACCTAAAATAAGACAGACTGCTGATTGTGAAGTTACATTAGCAGGTCCTGCCTCGGCATACGACAACATTATAATCATGGGTGATTTTAACACTGACCTTTTAATGCAGGCTGGTGAAGCTAACAGCCTACTGAATTTATTTTTCGCTGCAAACATGATGGTTTTACCCCTGAACGCTACTAATCATGTTCATTACTCTGACCATAAGAGCCATACCTTAATTGATCTTCTTGTGACAAATCAACCTCAGAAAGTAATTAAACACGGACAGATCCCTGCTCCTGGCATCTCTTCACATGATCTATTGTACGTATGTTATTCTATACGAATACCTAAGTATAAACCACGCTACATTACAATACAAGACTTACGACATATTGACCAGAATAAACTACGCTATGATGCATATAACTTGCCTTGGGATAATATACGTAATTCTCAGAACATAAACTCTGAAGTAAATACATTCAATTTAATGGTACTAGAAATATTTGACAAACATGCACCAAAGAAACGGGTAAGAATTACCCGCTCTTCATCTGCGTGGCTAACGGCTGAGGTAAGATCTGCTATGGCCAGTCGTGACAAACTATACGGACAATACAGACTGACACATGATGCAGTTGATTTTGAGAGATATAGAATTCTGAGAAACAGAACCAAGCAGCTAATTAGAAATTCTAAATATAAATACTTTCAGGAACTGATGAAAACCAACAGCCCTTGACAAAAATGGAGTAAATTACGTGCGTTAGGGATAGGTAAGACAGTTGAACAACATGTACCAAGCATATCGCTAGAGGCTCTAAATGATCACTTCGCACAGCCAAAAGTAGCCTCTACTTCCTTCCCTAAAAGTTCACTACCGGTATCCTTGTTACAACAGCAGTCTGTTTTTGAGCAATTCTCTTTTAGAAATGTCAGCTCGAATGAAGTTAAAGGTGTGATATACTCTATTTCATCCAATGCCACAGGTAATGATGACATTCCTATATCACTGATTAAGGATGTCTTGGGAGCTGTTCTGCCAATATTAACTCATATATTTAACTACTGCCTGACAAATGGAGTGTTCCCAGATGTTTGGAAAGATGCACTAATTAGACCTATCCCGAAGAGCTCCAAGTTTGATTCTCCTTCAGATTATTGTCCAGTATCCATCCTACCACCATTATCCAAAGGTACTTGAACGTCTAGTTCATACACAAGTTACTGAATACCTTACAAAGCATTCCCTACTCAACCCCTTCCAATCTGGCTTCAGAAAGGGGCATAGCACTGCGACAGCTTTACTACGAGTGACAGATGATATCAGATGTGCAATGGACCAACGGGACGTGACTGTACTGACATTATTAGATCTCAGTAGTGCCTTTGACACCGTCAACCCTCAGTTGCTACTGCAGAAACTTTGAGAACTAAATTTTAATAGTGTGTCACTCCGGTTCTTTTCCTCTTACCTCGAAAATCGTCGGCAACGTGTGATAGTGGGAAATGCGAGTTCGGGATGGCCCTCAGGGCTCGGTTCTTGGGCCACTGTTATTTATCATCCAAATAAATGACATATCAAAAGCCCTTAATTTCTGCAAATTGCAAGTGTATGCAGATGATGTACAGATCTACTATCATTCAAAACCGAGTGATATCAATAATGCAATTATTAAAATAAATTCTGACCTACAACAGCTTAGAGACTATGCTTATAAAAACAGTTTATTAATAAACCCAAATAAAACTCAAGTGATTATTATCGGTACCAGTAAAAACTTATATTCCCTCAAGCAACGTGACATCTCGCCAATAATTTTAAACAATAAAATCATACCCTACTCTACTTCAGTGACAAACTTAGGAATTATTATGACTGAGACCTTAAATTGGACTAAACAGGTGATAAGCACATGTAATAAAGTACATAAATGCTTATATCCTCTGAAACGGTTCGGTAATGTATTCTCTGTTCGACTTAAAGTACGACTAATTCGCTCTCTGATACTACCTATATTTGACTACTGTGACACTGTGTTGACTGAAATAACCTGCGACAGTAACAAGAAACTGGACCGGTGCCTCAACAACTGTGTAAGATATATCTTTGGCCTGCGATATGATGTTCATATATCACCCTATTATAAGGAGCTGTCGTGGCTTCGAGTGCACCAGCGTCGTGAACTCCACATGTTATCACTACTGCACAAAATACTTTCCACTAATACCCCTAACAATCTTGTTTCACCGTTTTCTTACCTCTCGTCCTATCATGACCACAATACGAGATCTGGCTCCTCTCTTGCCATACCTATAAACCGTACTGCTGTTTACAACCGCTCGTTCATAATCTCTGCGTCCAGGTCATGGAATTTGCTACCTGCGAACATTAGAGACAATCCCTCTCATCGCAAGTTTAAAGTGGCTTGCTGCGAGTATTTGCTGGGTGGATCCCGCTGACTTCCTGGATAAATGTTGAATGAACGAATGAATGAATGAGATGAATGATCGGATTACTGTAGTTACGTCATTTAAGGGTACTTTACTTTGTGTATTTTTGAAATCAATGATTCTACCATTATTCATATTATCACTATTCTTATTGCTATTAATATTATTTGTGCTATTGGTATTTGTAATTATAAGTCATGTAGGTGTATACTCTTCTAGTGGTTAAGTGTAAGAGAGGGCCTTGAGCCCTAACTTCGCCACCAATAAAGGCATTATCTATCTATCTATCTATCTATCTATCTAAGAGTTCTTTTTGGGAAAGGAAGACTAAGTGCTGTAATATAATGCACTCAGATGGAAAACCTCTACCAGATAACAAAGAAATTTATTTTAAGAATATTAAGACTGAATACCTTGAAACAATTTCATCTCCTGGAACTATACGAATTAATGGAGCACCTCTCGCCAAGGTGGATACCTTTCGATAGTTGGGTTCTCGATCACAGAGTGACGGCTGTATAAATGAAGATGTGCGAGCAAGTATCAACGCTAGGTGGATGCGATTCAGAGATGTAACTGGTGTTCTTTGTGATAAGAAGATGCCCATCCACCTAAAATCACAGATATACCACTCAATGGTGAGGCCAGTTGCATTGTATGGTACGGAGTGTTGGCCAGCACCTTTAAGTGCTGAGCACTCGCTACATGTCATGGAAATGCGGATGCTGAGAAGATCGTTAGGCATTTCTCCGCTAGACCACATCAACACAACGATCCGACAACTAGCTGGTGTTGGTCAAATCGATGAGAAAATGCAGGAATGGAGACTTCGTTGATATGGTCATGTCGTACGAGCACCGCATGGTTCAGTCATTGGCGCAGCCTATCATCTCGCTGTTGAAGGCCAAAGACACCGTGGGAGACCTAAGCTAAGATGGCTAGACACTATAAACTCTGATCTAAGATCAAGAAGTCTAAACCCACAGGAAGCGCTTGATAGAAAGAAATGGGGTGCATTGACCCAAAAAGCGGACCCCGTTCCAACGGGAACATGCTAAGAAGAAGTTTTTAATTCGGGAAGAATGACTATCAACAAAATGTTCATTTCATCTTTATCACTCACAGTTAACATTTCATTCATTTCTTCATCCTATTATTTCTAACTAGCAACCCGACCCGGCTTCACCCGGGAACAGTTATGAATGCATTACGTTATAAGCGCCTTTTTTCAATGAATGACCAATATCCATTTTACGTCTCGGCATGATGGGTTAAAATCACTGACTGGACTATTAATTATATTATCATGGAGATGCATGTGCAACAAATTCTTGTAAGACGTAGTTTAAGAATGGCAAATGCATGAAACACAAATCCCCCTTCCGTCCAATCTTAACTTGACTGTGAAATTTGCAGAACGAAAAGTCCACAGGCGAAATTAAGAAAAGCCGAGTTGCACTTCCAGGGAATCTCCAAACACAACCACTTTTCTCTAAAGTTTTTAACTCAACACGACTCTACAGTTTGCTGCTGGCTGTATCTGGGGGCAATAGGTTCGGCCGATAGCTAGGCTGTAACAGGGATGATAGACTCGCACTTAGCTAGCTCGTAAACTGTCGCCTCAGTAGTTGAATGGAAACGGTAGGAAGAAATTAAAACATAAAAACACTTATAGTGGGCGATGTATTAAAGATAGACATATGGTCTCGCGGACTTTTGTGTAGAACTTTTCATGCTGAACAATTCTTACACTTATAGTATTTAGATGATAATAATAATATTTAGATATTTTTAACGGTTTTCCCAGCGAAAGCTTACAAAGCACTCGGACGCCAGGATTTTTTTCGACTTTTCCACTGAATTTGTTGCTACTCGGCTTCCTTTGATCATAAATAAATTATTTTCTACAGAAATCATCCTCGAGATATCCTCTACAGAATTGTGAAAACCGCATCAAAATCCATCCAGTGGTTCTCGAGTTTACCCATAACATCCAAGAATCGGGGACTTGGTTTTATACTAAGTAGAGATGTTCTTTTCCTGCTTGCACTACTTGTTATTTCGCTAACGCTAGTTTGTGCTGAAGAAGGGTTCCATATGAACTTGAAACAATTGTTCTTTATTTTAATTCTTGTACAACAAGTGTTGACTAGGTGGAAAATATACCTATGGTGCAGGTTGCGAGGATGACTCCACTCCATTCGAATTTTGATTGGTACTTATGGGCAAGTGTTGGTTCCTCAGTCTAGGGGCTGCCACAACTCGGCCATATAGCCCTGTGTACTTTGGGTGTGTGTAGAATCTGTCTGATAACCGGTGTTAATTGTGATGGCTGAAGAATTGCTGAGTTGTGTTATCTGTTTTTAATTCAAGTATGGACTGCAGACATTCAATTTTTCTAGTAGTTCCTACTTTGCTGCCAAACGCCACCGTCAACAACAATATTAGTTCTGAACTTGGTTACTAGTTGCCACCGCAGTCGGCTTCTGGCGACGAACGTTGGATCCTAAGAGCGTGAGTCAAATCTAACCTCTAATTTAGCTTCACACAAGTGTAATTAGTGGAAGGTTCTTTTACATGACATGGGACCGCTGCCTTTACTTCCCCTTTGAAGGAAGGTATTCCGAGGGATTTTCAACGTTCTTAAAAATCCGACAACTTGGGCCGGGTTTGAACCCGCAACCTTGGGCATAGAAGCTCAGCATGCTACCAACTACACCGCCGAAGCTGCTTATGGGTAAGTGTCAAGGACATTACATTGTGGCAGAGATAGCCAATGCACGTGCTGTGCGTTACGTATTGTTACTACTTACGACCATGCTATAGAAGTGATATCTTGCGGAGAGTAAAAAAGTTAAGTGCAGGTTGTAGCAAAGCTATAGTAGTACAGCACCATCTCTCGGGGAGTAGTGGAATTACGCAAAATGACAATTATGCTTGGTTAGTCAAAATCACCGCCTTGGCCTCAAGACGGCAAAGGTTGTAGTATACAATGCTATATTGCAGCGAGTAGCAGAGTTAGAGCATGTTCTAGATAAGTTTTGATTCATGATCGCCTGTCTGGAAAATTCGAGTACTTTTGAGAGTTTTCGAATAATGGACAGTTCCAAAGTCTGAATTCGTGTTTTGTGGATATAGTTTCTTAGTGAAAATACAGTGAGTTTAATTTAATAAAGGTTGTCTTAAAGATAAATCCAGTGAATTTTGTGCACTTTGAACTACTGCTCATAATAGTATTAAATGGCATTATTTCGATTTGAAATTGTGTCCCTTTTGTGTGGATTTACACTCGCCGACAAAAAAAACGCAACACTTGTACAGTCCATCCACCAGCTTAAGATCCGTGGCAGGAATGCAACGAGTCAGCTGGAGACAGCTGGCCTCCGCGCAAACGACAATAGTGCCAACCTACTACTGACCCGTACAATTTCACAATTGAAACTAAACGAAAGTAGCAGTGAGTAACCATAGCGTGAATGACATCGGTGCTGAGTTGGCAATACCTGCAGTGGCACGTCCACTCAATCAACGCAGCTGGAATGCCTCTCCTTTCCCCTTCAGCCCCCTGAGACCATGAGCTGGTGGACGGACAGTATTTTAATGTGTATATTAAGGCTTTCACGCCCCGGATTATACATATATATTTTTTTTTTCTAATGCCGTGTGTATTTAGATTAGAACCAAACGTTCCGGAGAAACCTTGCCTCCTTTTTAATGGAAATCAAACAATGTGGCCAAAGAAAGTATATCAATGACACAAAAAATATAGATAAATTCCTCGGTTCGTCACCAGAGAGCAGCTGCCAGAAATTACTGTATGGACCATGGTAGAACAGCGGACAGAGTAGTGAGTAAGGAGAAGGTAAAGGGGGCGGGGTGAAAATATAGAGACTCCTCGAAGAATGAGGATGTCCAAAAGAGGGGGGAGGTGGGAGGGTTAGATGGATATAAGGAAACATAAAAAAAGGGAAGTGTATCTGAACGATACCTAACGTCCCCAGGTGGCGGATAGGGGGCCCCTACAGTAACGGTAGAGTTGGTTCGAATACCCTCCAATAGAACCCGCGGACCAACAGGTAGCCCAATTCTTGGGGGCTTTAGAATACTGAGACACCGAGTGAAGACCTCAACAGCACCTGCGGTGGAGAAGGAGTCCTTTGGTACAGTGCAGATGGTGGAGGAGGCAACCCAGTGCTCGGGTTAATAGAGCAAAGGTATATGTCCGTATATTGGACATATATCAGGCACCGAACGTCGCCCGGGATAAGGCGACCACTTTTATCAAGTGCCAACGGTTTCTTCGGAGGGCGGATGAGCGGGTAGAAGAAGGGCACTCTCTTGTACTTGGATGGGGAAACTGCTCCTAAAGGTGGAAGAGCTACTAGGTGGCCAACGGCATAGAATGGAGAAGGCAACGGGAAACCACTCCATTCAAGATCCTAGGATATCCCAAGTATAGCAGCCATGATGAGTTTCTCTATTGATTGTGATTCTACTGATCATGGGAATCGGAAACCAAGATCCGGCAAGAGAGGAAACAGTAGCGAGGCCTCTTCGGTCGTCATTCAACGAAACCCTCGCAATGACAATTGCAAATTCACTGTTGGTACATGGAACATAAGAACTCTTCTACAACCTGGACGGCTTGAGGAGGTAAAAAACTCTATGATTAAGAAGAATCTAGATGTCCTGGGAATGTGTGAAACCAGATGGGCAGGAAATGAAGACTTCATTTCTGATGACTTCAGGATAATCCACGCAGGCAATACCAAAGCCGGAAATAGTGGTGTAGCGATTGTATTAAGAGGAAAATTGACTCCCAACGTAGTCAACACTTATCACATTAGTGACAGAATTCTAATGATACAAGTAAAAGCAATTCCAGTTGATTTGGTGATAATACAAACATATTTCCCCACTTCAAATGCTGATGATGAAGAAATTGAAGAAATGTATGATCAAATAGAAGAATTGTTTGACATAGTAAAGGAGAATTCAAACATTATTTTAATGGGTGATTTTAATGCTTCCGTAGGCTCTCATAATGATGTTAAATATGCTGGTAAGTTTGGCATGGGTGATGTCAATGTGAGGGGAGAAAGATTACTGGAATTCTGTGAGCAACATGAGATGGTAATAACTAATACCTGTACGAAGTTCCCTAGAGAAGACGTTACACCTGGATAGCACCTGGAGATAGAAGAAGGTTGCAAATTGACTACATCATAGTTAAACAAAGATATAGGAACCAAGTGAAAGCCAGCCATAGTTACCCTGGGGCGGAAATTGATAGTGATCATAGGAATAAAACATTTAGACGAAAGAGATGGTGTTTAAATAAGCTTCAGGATCCTAATGTAGTACAAAAATTTAAAGATGTTAGCAAATTGATTAAGGATGAGACTTTAGGATGGGATGATATAAGAAATGGCTTAGAAACAGCCGCAACGGAAGTACTAGGCAAAAGAAAATTGGAACCGAAGAAGAAATGGATGACCCAGGAAATCCTGGAGCTTATTGAAGAAAGGAACAAATTTAGAAATATAGACACTCTAGCGTATAAGTCTCTAAAGAATCAAATAACAACGAAATGTCGCAAGGAGAAAGAAAATTGGATGAAGCAGGTATGCATGGATATTGAGGATGACCTGAAGAATGGGAAACCTGACAAAGCTTATTTTAAAGTGAAATCTTTGAGCTATCAGCAACGCATTACAAGCAACGTAGTTAAGGATTCCAAAGGGAAGCTGTTGTTTGAAAATCATAAGGTATGTGAGCGATGGAAGGAATACCTTGAAGATTTGTATGATGGACCAGATATTACTGACAATAGTAGTTATATAGAAGATGAAGAACTAATTGAAGAAGATGATAAAGGTCCAACTATAACTAAAGCAGAGTTTTATGCAGCACTCACTAAACTGAAATGAAATAAAGTAACTGGTGTAGATAACATTCCTGCAGAGCTCTTAAAATGTTGTGATGTAAGCATTAAGGAATGCCTTTTTCAAATCATTACTAAATGCTATGAGGACGGAATTGTACCTCCTGATTTTATTAAAAGTCGAACAATCACACTACCCAAGAAAGGAAATGCTTGTGAATGTTCTAATTATAGAACTTTAGCCATTCATTCACATGCATCAAAGATTTTAATGATAATCATCAAAGAGAGACTAAGCAAGAAAATTGAACAACATCTGGATAGTGATCAGTATGGATTTAGAACAAGGAAAGGGACTAGGGAGGCTATCCTAGCATTACATCAGATTTTAGAAAGAAGACTGGAAGTTAATCGAAAAACCTATATAGTATTCTTTGATATAGAAAAGGCATTTGATAATGTTAGTTGGAAAACCTTATTTCTTACATTGGCCAAAGTCGGGATTGACTGGAAAGACAGGCACCTTATTCTGAACTTATATAAAAATCAAACTACAGAAATAACAGTTAATGGCAATAAAAGATAAGCAAAAATAAGAAGAGGTGTAAGGCAGGGTTGTCCTCTATCACCATATCTCTTTAATATCTATACAGAAGCTGCAGTAAATGCATTAAAAGAGAAAACAAAAGGATTAAAATTTAATGGAGTACAGGTTCATAGCATTCGCTTTGCAGATGATATTGCACTTTTAGCAAACTCTGCATGTGAAATGAATAGAATGTTAAACATTTTTCAGAAATCCTTAGGAAAATTTGGGCTAAGAGTTAATTCTCGGAAGACAAAATTAATGGTGGTTGATAAAAAGAAACAACCAATTTTAGCTAATATAATGTTAAATGATAGTGCCATTGAACAAGTAACGGAATTTTGCTATTTGGGAATTGTGATTAATTATGACAACAGATGCATCTCGGAAATTAAGAAAAGAATAGTGTTGGCGAAGAAAGCCTTTCAAAATAAGATGAATTTGCTGCTCAATGAGCACCTCAACTTGAAGATAAGGAAGTCATTTTTCAAGACCTTTGTTTGGAGTGTGTTGACCTATGGTTGTGAAACATGGACACTGGGGAAAAGAGAAGAATCAAAATTTGAGGCAGCTGAAATGTGGTTTTGGAGACGAATGACCCGAACAAGCTGGGTGGAGAGAAAGAGAAATGAGCTTGTTCTGAACCAAATTCTGGAGAATCGATGCCTGTTGAACACCATCAAGAAAAGGAAATCAAAATTCATGGGACACATACTCAGACATGACACTCTCCTCCAGGTCATTTTTGAAGCAAAAATTTTGGGGAAGAAACCAAGGGGATGACCAAGACAATCGTATCTCAAGAACATTGTCAAGGAAATGGAATGTGAATCGTATGTCAATATGAAGAGAACTGCAGAAGACCGTAAGAAATGGCTGCAATGACAAGGCTTTTAGCCTTTAGAAGCTGATGATGATGATGATGATGATGATGATGACCTAACTTCATACAGACAACGGCGGAAAAACAGATGGAAACTCCTCCAGTGACGAACAAAGGAGATCAAATCCAGGCTCTGTAGCCATAGAGGAAAAAAGTGCAAATTGAAATAGGTGAAGAACAGAGAGACTGAGAGGAAGTATCTTCCTAGATCCTTAATAACTGGTAGCCAAGTGTCACTTAGCTGAATCCAGTGTCTCTGTTAAAATTATTGGGATTTTTACGAATTTCAACTGCCTCCCTTATAATTCTAGACCAGTTGTGCTTAACAAGGGCAAGCGCATGAGCATCCTTGAAACATACATCGTGCCCTGAAGACAGGGCATGTTCAGCTATAGCTGATTTGTCAGGTTGGTTTAGACGGATGTTCCTTTGATGCTCTTTGATGCGAGTTGCAATGGACCGTTTTGTTTGTCCAATGTAGACTTTTCCGCTAGTACAAGGGACTTCATACACCCCAGGTTACAGTATTGGGGACAATTTATCTTTATTTAATGCTAAACGTTGACCAATTTTCGTCATAGTGCCGAAAACTGTTTTTATCTTGTGCTTGCGGAGAATCTTAGCAACGCGGTCAGTGGTGTTGTGAATATAAGGAAGGTAAGCAGTTCCCCTCAAGTCGGAACTCTGAGAAGGTTGTCTATCCCTCCTTCTGGGATGTAGGGACCTATATATAGTGGATTCATTATAGCCATTACCCTTAAACATGGTTTGTAACGCATGTAACTCTTCCTGAAGAGTTGATGCCTCACAAATACGTTCCGCTCTTTTGGCTAGAGTTGTTATAATTCCTTGTTTTTGTGCTGGGTGGTGGTGGGAGTCTGTATGTAAATAACGGTTATTGTGAGTTTGCTTACAGTAGACGCTGTGCCCCATGGAGCCATCCGCCTTCCTCCTCACAAGAACATCCAAAAAAGGTAAGCATCCACCCGACTCTAGCTCCATTGTGAATTGGATTGAAGGATGCAGCTGATTTAGGTGGTTCAGAAAGTGGTTCAGTTTCTCAGAACCCTCCTCCCTCACCACGAACATATCATCCACATACCTCCACCAAATCACAGGTTTGAAAGACGCCGAAGATATAGCCTACCCCTCAAAATGTTCCATGAAAAAATTTGCCACGACAGGTGAGAGTGGACTTCCCATGGCCTCACCATCAGTCTGCTCGTAAAATTTACCATCCCACAAGAAATAACTGGAACACAAGCAGTGGTGGAATAATCGGGCAATGTCCTCAGGAAACAAATTCTTGATGAGGGACATGACAGAGTCCACCGGCACTCTGGTGAACAAGGACTCTACATCAAAACTCACCAAAATAGCATTTAGTTGAACGGCGATGGTTGACAATTTTTCGACGAAATGGGTTGAATCCCTAATGTAAGACTGGGTGCACCCCGAGTGCGGCTGAAGCAACTTGCTGAGATATTGCGCAAGAGCGTAAGTTGGAGAACCTATTGTGCTAACAATTGGTCGAAGAGGGACGTTTATGGATTTTTGGAAGACCATACAATCTCGGAGGAACAGCATCTCTCGGAATAAGACATCTTCCCTCTTCTTTTGGAATTGATGACAGTTTAACAAGCTTAGCAATGGCATTGGATACACGAGTGGTTGGATCACGTATGCACAGTCTGTAGACAGGATCAGATAACAGAATCGAGATTTTACTTTTATATTCAACGGTATCCATCACCACTCTCGCATTTCCCTTGTCTACACGAAGAATAGAAACGGTGTCATTATTTCTCAGTTCTTTCAATGCCTTTCTTTCACACCGAGTTAAATTGGGTGCGGGTATTTGAGAGGATATTAATATCCTCACACTTTCTTGTCTAACTTCTTCGGCTTCATCTGGAGGTAAATTGTAGATGGCAGCCTCAACAGATGTGATCAACTCCTCTGTAGGAATTTTGGAGGTTGCGAGAGCAAAGTTGAGACCTCTGCTTAGTAAAGCTGTTTGATAGTCATCTAAAGGGGTATTAGAAAGATTGACTACAACTTTACTAGTATCAAGAACAGTACGAGGAGCTGTTTGTCTCGAGGACAATCGAAGGAACTTAGCTCTCTCTCTATCTACCGCCCGACAAAAATTATTATCAGCCTGAATAGCGGAGATACGTTCAAAGAACAGCCACAATTCCTCTGAGAGAATGCTATTAAGAAGCAGATGTAAGTGTAATAACTCACAGGAAACTGCGTCCAGTTCAGTACGAGAGTTCTGGATCCTCTCGATAACAAGTGCCTTGCTAGCGCGCTGATAAATTCTCATAGCTTTATGAGTGTGTATACTTTGCTTCAATTTTACACAGTTGGGAATGATGTTATGATCCCTGCATCTAAGAAAGAAGGACATCGATGAATGAAGAGAGCTCCTTTGTAATTTTTGTAATCTCATTGATATACTTTCTTTGGCCACATTGTTTGATTTCCATTGAAAAAGGAGGCAAGGTTTCTCCGAAACGTATGGTTCTAATCTAAATACACACAGCATTAGCCCAAAAAAATTAAAAATTATGAATTATTTATATAATCCGGGCCGTGAAAGCCTTAATATACACATTAGAAACCTCTTTGGGGAGGAAGTTGTTCGACAATCATCTAAATTTAGTAAGTTGAGGGGAAGAAGGAGCTCTCTTCTTTCATCGTTGTCCTTCTTTCTTAGATGCAGGCATCATAACATCATTCCCAACTGTGTAAAATTGAAGCATACACACTCATAAAGCTATGAGAATTTATCAGCGCGCTAGCAAGGCACTCGTTATCGAGAGGATCCAGAACTCTCGTACTGAACTGGACGCAGTTTTCCGTGAGTTATTACACTTACATCTGCTTCTTAGTAGCATTCTCTCAGAGGAATTGTGGCTGTTCTTTGAACGTATCTCCGCTATTCAGGCCGAGAATAATTTTTGTCGGGCGGTAGATAGAGAGAGAGCTAAGTTCCTTCGATTGTCCTCGAGACAAACAGCTCCTCGTACTGTTCTTGATACTAGTAAAGTTGTAGTCAATCTTTCTAATACCCCTTTAGATGACTATCAAACAGCTTTACTAAGCAGAGGTCTCAACTTTGCTCTCGCACCCTCCTAAATTCCTACAGAGGAGTTGATCACATCCGTTGAGGCTGCCATCTACAATTTACCTCCAGACGAAGCTGAAGAAGTTAGACAAGAAAGTGTGAGGATATTAAGATCTCTAAAGTACCCGCACCCAATTTAACTCGGGGTGAAAGAAAGGCATTGAAGGAACTGAGAAATAATCACACCGTTTCTATTCTTCGTGCTGACAAGGGAAATGCGACAGTGGTGATGGATACCGTTGAATATAAAAGTAAAATCTTGATTCTGTTATCTGATCCTGTCTACAGACTGTGCACATGTCATCCAACCACTCGTGTATCCAATGCCACTGCTAAGCTTGTTAAACTGTCATCAATTCCAAAAGAAGAGGGAAGATGTCTTATTCCGAGAGATGCTGTTCCTCCGAGATTATATGGTCTTCCAAAAATCCATAAGCAAGACGTCCCTCTTCGACCAATTGTTAGCACAATAGGTTCTCCAACTTACGCTCTTGCGCAATATCTCAGCAAGTTGCTTCAGCCGCACTCGGGGCGCACACAGTCTTACATTAGGGATTCAACCCATTTCGTCGAAAAATTGTCAACCATCGCCGTTCAACTAAATGCTATTTTGGTTAGTTTTGATGTAGTGTCCTTGTTTCACCAGAGTGCCGGTGGACTCGGTCATGTCCCTCATCAAGGATTTGTTTCCTGAGGACATTGCCTGATTATTCCACCACTGCTTGTGTTCCAGTTATTTCTTGTGGGATGGTAAATTTTACGAGCAGACTGATGGTGTGGCCATGGGAAGTCCACTCTCGCCTGTCGTGGCAAATTTTTTCATGGAACATTTTGAGGGGCAGGCTATATCTTCGGCGTCTTTCAAACCTATGATTTGGTGGAGGTAGGATGATACGTTCGTGGTGTGGGAGGAGGGTTCTGAGAAACTGAACCACTTTCTGAACCACCTAAATCAGCTGCATCCTTCAATCCAATTCACATGGGAGCTAGAGTCGGGTGGATGCTTACCTTTTTTGGATGTTCTTGTGAGGAGGAAGGCGGATGGCTCATTGGGGCACAGCGTCTACCATAAGCCAACTCACACTAACCGATATTTACATGCAGACTCCCACCACCACCCAGCACAAAAACAAGGAATTATAACAACTCTAGCCAAAAGAGTGGAACGTATTTGTGAGGCATCAACTCTTCAGGAAGAGTTATATGCGTTACAAACCATGTTTAAGGGTAATGGCTATAATGAATCCACTATATCAGCGGTTCCCAAAATGTGCACCGCAGGCGCCGCGAGCTAGTGCCAGGTTCGCCGCTGTTGTCTACCAAAAAGGCCTACTACAAAACTTTGCGTCTCGGTACGTTTTTGTCGTTGTAAGCTTTTGCGTTTGGGGAAAGCGCCATGAACGTTGCCCGGCGGCCTCTATGTGTATGCGTCTGTGTACGTTATCTAGTCTAGCACTCTACTCTACATTCAGCGCAGCCTGCAATCGCGGCCAGCACGTCATTCTATTCTTGGAAATCGTTGCTAGGCAATGGAACTACCTTCGTGTATTTTCGGATAATCGTCGTACGTCTTCGGCAGACAGTCCACTGCTTGTGTTCCAGTTTCTGCTATTGTTTTGTTTTCAGTTGTTAGTTGTTATTGGCAGTGTTCAGGTGTTCTGCGCGTCACGCACAAGTGAAGTAAATAATCAAAGTAGTGAAGCTGTTGTTTTTTTCTGTTTTTTAAATTGTTAGTTATTGAATTTTTCGTTAAAATGAAAAGATTCTTATCGTCAAATAAAACTGAACAAGGAAGTAAGCAAAGTAGTGCGTCCGCATCAACTTCTGCGAAGAGCGATGCCGATACTGCTGAGGCAGCTGAGGGAAGCCGTAAACCAAAATACAGAAAATATGACGATAAGTATTTAGATTTTGTTTTTTCTTGTATTGAAATTAATAATGAAGAGCGCCCACAATGTGTTGTTTGCATGAAGGTTTTATCTGTTGAATCTATGCTGCCTAGCAAACTAAAACGACATTTAGAAACTGTCCACCCAAACATGGTTGGGAAACCAAGAGAGTTTTTTCGAAGAAAGCAAACTGATGCAGTAAAACAAAAGGCTTCTTTTTCTAAATATTCCAAAGCCAACAGCGATGCTCTTTTAGCTTCATACAAAGTGGCATATCGCATTGCAAAATGCAAGAAACCTCACACAATTGCGGAAGAGCTGATTTTACCTGCTGCTGTTGACATGGCTAAGATAATGATCGGTGAGGAAGCAGGGAAACAGCTTCTTAAAATTCCTCTGTCAAACAATACAATAAGCAGGAGGATTGATGACATATCTGAGGATATTAGCAACCAACTTATAAATAGTTTGAGAGGTGAAGAGTTCGGAATTCAATTAGATGAGGCTACTGTCAGTCACAAGGACGCTCATTTAATTTGCTACGTTAGGTATGTGAATGAAAAACAGTTGATAGAAGACTTGTTGCTTTGTAAAGAAATTGAAGGAGGCACCTCTGGTAAAGAATTGTTTGATATTGTTGACGGTTTTATGGCAGAGAATGATATTAACTGGGAAAACTGTTTTGGGGTGTGTACTGATGGAGGCCGGTCAATGTCAGGCCACTACAAAGGACTGCAATCTCGCATTCGAGCAAAAGCCCCAAATGCTGTTTGGACACACTGTATTATACACCGAGAAGCACTGGCAGCAGAAAAGTTCAGTTCAGAGTTAAGTGCAGCTTTAAAATCCGTGATACAAGTAATAAACTTAATCAAAACAAGACCAATGAAGGCCCGGTTTTTTACTAAACTATGTGATGACACAGGCGCTCAACACTCATCGCTTTTGTACTATAGCAGTGCGCGATGGCTATCTCTGGCAAATTCTCTGCTAAGAGTGTTTGAACTGAGACAAGAAATCCACATGTTTCTGAGTGAAGAAAATAATGTTCTTGCTGATATTTTTATTGATGAAAGTTTTCTCCTTAAACTGGCGTTCCTGACAGACATTTTTGAACGTTTGAACATTCTTAACAAGTCTTTGCAGGGGAACAATACAGATATTTTTCAAATGACTAGTAAAGTTGAAGCATTCAAGAAGAAACTTATGCTTTGGGAAAAAAGTTTGAAGAATGGAGATTGTTCGATGTTTTCATCTTTGAACCAGTTTCTACAAGAAAACGATTTTACTCTGAAAGAAGAAATGAAAAAAATGTTGACAGCACTTGTCTTTGTTATTTTGAAGACTACCTGCCGAAAGATGAAATCAAAGCGCAGCAGTGGGTAAACGACCCTTTTCAAACTGAAATACCTCAACACTTCAGTAATGAAGATGCAGAACAGCTGATTGACATTTCAACGGACTTGTCATTGAAATAACAATTTCAGTTCCAATCCCTGTTTGAGTTTTGGAGTGGTATTGAAAACGAATTTCCAGTGTTGAGCAAGAAGGCTTTGCGTGCTGTTATTCCGTTTGTCAGTTCTTACCTTTGTGAGTGTGGTTTTTCTGCTGTTGCAGTGATGAAATCCAAGTATAGAGCAAAGCTTAAAATTGAGAAAGAAATTCAGGTTGCTCTATCAAAATTTACTCCCAGGTACAATGAACTTATAAAAGATAAACAAGCGCATCTCTCCCATTGAAACAGAAAATTATGGACTTTGTTAATTTATGTATAATTTTTTCAAGTTGGCACTTAATTTATGTTCATTTATGTTTTAGAATTCTTTAGTTTGTGTTTTTTAGAGTTGTGTTTTTCTAATGTATGTTTCAAGTTGATTTTTTGCAATAAATCATGTATTATTACAACTCTTGTATGTTAAATGTTATTTCTTGACCTCTGTAAGAACAAGGTAAACATGGTAAACGTTGTCAGCAACTGACCAATCTGTGAGAAATGTTTAAAATCCTGAATTGTGTGTTGTTATAAAAATAGTAACAATTTTATTATTATTTTATGTAAAAATATATTAACAATTAACTATTCAAACGAGAAATTTAAAATGTAATGCAATGCAAAATGGGTAAATTATACTAGGTGCGCCGCCAAGCCATGTTTGTACTGAGAGGGAGCCGTGGGTTAAAAAAGTTTGGGAACCTCTGCACTATATATAGGTCCCTACATCCCAGAAGGAGGGATAGACAACCTTCTCAGAGTTCCGACTTGAGGGGAACTGCTTACCTTCCTTATATTCACAACACCACTGACCGCGTTGCTAAGATTCTCCTCAAGCCCAAGATAAAAACAGTTTTCGGCACTATGACGAAAATTGGTCAACGTTTAGCATTAAACAAAGATAAATTGTCCCCAATACTACAACCTGGGGTGTATGAAGTCCCTTGTACTTGCGGAAAAGTCTACATTGGACAAACAAAACAGTCCATTGCAACTAGCATCAAAGGAACATCCGTCTAAACCAACCTGACAAATCAGCTATAGCTGAACATGCCCTGTATTCAGGGCACGATGTACGTTTCAAGGATGCTCATGCACTTGCCCTTGTTAAGCACAACTGGTCTAGAATTATAAGGGAGGCAGTTGAAATTCGTAAAAATCCCAATAATTTTAACAGAGACACTGGATATCAGCTAAGTGACACTTGGCTACCAGTTATTAAGGATCTAGGAAGATAATTCCTCTCAGTCTCTCTGTTCTTCACCTATTTCAACTTGCACTTTTTTCCTCTATGGCTACAGAGCCTGGATTTGATCTCCTTTGTTCGTCACTGGAGGAGTTTCCATCTGTTTTTTCGCCGTTGCCTGTATGACGTTAGGTATCGTTCAGATACACTTCCCTTTTTTATGTTTCCTTATATCCTTCTAACCCTCCCACCTCCCCCCTCTTTTGGACATCCTCATTCTTCGAGGAGTCTCTATATTTTCACCCCGCCCCCTTTACCTTCTCCTTACTCACTACTCTGTCTGCTGTTCTACCATAGTCCATACAGTAATTTCTGGCAGCTGCTCTCTGGTGACGAACCGAGGAATTTATCTATATTTTTTGTAATTTCATTGATATACTTTCTTTGGCCACATTGTTCGATTTCCATTGAAAAAGGAGGCAAGATTTCTCCGAAACGTATGGTTCTAATCTAAATACACACGGCATTAGCCCCCCCCCCCAAAAAAAAAAAATTATACTTGTATTTTAATTATTCTCATAATTAATTGCACTGAAATTATTCTTCTGTCAAAATTATGCTTAATTTGTTTTTTAAACATTTGAAAACCACTTCACATGCAAAGAAATGCTTCAAATAAAAAATCTGTTTAATTTTCTAGAATAAGACAAAAAGTGAAAATGTCTTAAATTTTGAGTAAATTACATAGTCGTTAATCTGAGTACCAAAATTTATCATTACAGAATTAATCCATTCCTTTGGGTACTGATACAAGAAATGAACACTTTAAAACGGGTATTTCCACCCCTAGCACGAATCACCTTCCGTAATCACTCTGCCATACTTGATATGATTTGTGAAATGCTTTCTTGTTGAATGCGTTCCCACTCCTCATGCAGCATCACCCGATGTTGCTGGAGAGTCTCAGGAGCACATTACCGAACATTTCTGGCCAACATATCCCGAACATGTTCAATTGGATTAAGGTCAGGGCTCCTAGCTGGCCAGTCCAGTGCGTAGATTCCAACCACACGCAGGTACTGCTGGACACATCGGGCAGTGTGTGCTCGTGCGTTGTCATGCATTAGGCGAAATTCATCCCCGACAAATGGTACAACATGGTTTTCAAGGACTTCCATGATGTACCGGTCAGCTGCGAGAGTTCCATTCTCAATTAGGTAAAGTTCAGTTCTGGCATCTATACTGACCCCGGCCCAGGCCATGACAGAACCCCCGTCGAATGCAGTCCTAGAGGAAAAAGTTACAGGAGAAAACCTTTCTCCAACCCTCCTCCATACTCTTTCTCTTCCGTCAGGCGATTTGAGACCGAATCTCTTCTCGTCTTTAATTGAAACAGTATCCAGCTAAGACTCGGGAATATTTGCTTCCATTTTTGGTCCGTATTGACGTTGCAAATTACAAAATGTATTAAAATACTTTATTGTCCGTCAAATCAGTACTTTAAAATAAGTGTAACTTATTGGTACAAGTTTCTAATTCTATTACAAACCTTCATCAGCCAAAATATACTACGAAATTGGATAACATCATGCACACATTAACATTGAATATAAGATTTCAGGTATCGTGCAATAGGGAAACAAGAACAAGGAAAATTAGCCCATTTTTGTCTCAAAATTCACGGTTGCATGCAGCTCATATACATTGTATGATTAAAAACTATGTTAAAAAAACTTGTTAAAAACACAGTATAAATATCTCATTTAATGTTCATGCATTCATTGTCACTGGTGATTACTGTTAACAAGTAGTTCCGTGAAGAACTATACAGCCTATTTTCATATCCTACTCATGTTAATTGCCTCTATCAAACATACAAAATTTTAGTTTGATTGTTGTGATAGATTCGTAGATATTGAGAACCGTCTAATTATTTCAGATTGTCGCCAGGTTGGATTTTTATTTATGTACTATTACATGAAGATTATTGTGTACATGTGGTATTCAAACTTCAATCACATAATTAGGACACGAGAAGTAAAAACGAGATTCTAAAATTTCGCACAGCTGCCATCTTGTGGTTATGAAAACAATTGAAATAAATTAAATGCCAGTGGATTAACATTTGTATTATAAGCATTTAACGTGCAAAGTTTCACTGCACTCGGATGGTTAAATCGCGAGAAACGTCCATTTAAATATTTATACTTTGAGTAGCCGCCATGTTGGGTTTGGGCTCACCAGGTTACTGAAAGTCCTATATGTGAACTTAAGTTCATAGCCTCTATGAACATTAAAAATTTCAGTTTGATTGCTGTAAAAGATTCTTAGATATTGAGAACCGTCAAAATATTTTGGATGCTCACCATTTTGGATTGTTATATGTATAGGCCATAGAGTTATGTACCATTAAAGGAAAACTATTGAGTAGCTTCATTATTCAAGCTTTTACTTCAATCGCATGATTACAACTCGAGAAATAAAAACTTAATTTTAAAATTTTGCACAGCCGCCATCTTGAGGTTATGTAAACAATTGAACTAAATTATATGCCAGTTCATTACAATATGTATAATCATTTACTGTACCACATTTCACTGCGCTCAGATGGTTAAATCACAAGGAAAGTCTATTAATATGTTTCAACTTCACTTGGCTGCCATGTTCGTTTTGTACTTTAAAGGTTTTTGAAAGTTACGTAGATATACTTGTAGCAGTGCCCTTTATCACCGTACAAAATTTCAGGGTGATATCTGTAATAGTTTCGGAGATATACAGGGTCATCAATTTAAGTCTCGCATCCGATACCGATCACGGCGCGGCAAGCTCTCGCGCTGACACCTGCTCGCTGGCCGGTAAAAAGTGCGCGACTTCTCCCCACTACTTCGCGTCAACATACTGTCATTTAATAGGAATTTCTAGTGAAAATAATTATCTACAAACTTACCTGGTTTTACAACAAATGTTCAAAGTGTTGTTCGTCAGCTCGCAAGCATGCCTGGCACCTCGTAAACAAGTTTCTAGACACACGGAGAATTTCTTCCTGGGTGACGTTCGTTATAACTTGCCGAATATTTTCTTTTAACTCCTCACTTGTGTGAGGATTGTTTGCATATACCTTTCCTTTCAGCATTCCCCAGAGGTAATAATCACATGGATTTAAATCGGGTGATCTGGCGGGATAATTAACTATACGGTCATTGAAAACTTCCCGTATTACTGCCAAGGAGTGATTAGCCGTGTGCTCCGTTGCATTATCTTACATGAAGTAACCATTTTTCTTTTCTTCGTCCGTGAGTTCATGAAAGAACGGCCTTATGATTAGGTCAATGTAACGGTTAGAATTAATTGTTTCGTGGAAAAATATAGGTCCTATAATTCTGCGAGAAGTTATCGCACACCACACTCCAACTTTCACATCATGAAGCGGCCGGACATGCAACCGATGTGGATTTTCAGCGCTCCAGTAGCGATTGTTTTGGCTGTTCACATAACCACTTAAGTGAAACCAAGCCTCGTCACTAAAAAATAAAATTTCAGGGTCTACATACTAGATACTGACAGCTTATTGCAACATTGCCGATCGCAGCACACGTGTTCATTGCGGGGAGAACGCCAAGGCCACCTTCACCGGCCTAGCGGCGAGTACATGCGGGAAATAAAATGATGACCCGGTAGAATGCGAGTGAAATATTTCGCACAGCCGCCATCTTGAGGTTATGTAAACAATTGAACTAAATTAGACGCCAGTGCATTACAATGTGTATAAACATTTGCTGTACCAAGTTTCATTACGTTTGGATGGTTAAATCGCGAGAAAAGTCTATTTAAAAATCTCAACTTCGCTTGGCTGCCATGTTGGTTTTGTAACTACCAGGTTTTTGAAAGTCTCATAGGTGAACTTCTAGTAGTGCCCTTTATCACCGTACAAAATTTCAGGGTGATATTGGTAGTAGTTTCGGAGATACTGAATGCTGGTGAAATATTTCGCACAACCGCCATGTTGAATTGGTGGGACCAATAAAATTTGAAGAGCACGGTCGGGGTCGACCAGAATGGTGCTATGATCTTACCGAGTTTCATTGAAATCGCTCCAGCCGTTGAGACAAAAGGTTATCTCATAAGCCTATTTTTTCATAAAATGAAAATAGGCTGAAAATAATTCCTGTTGCTTCTTTTTATATCATGTGGTTCGATTAATGGAATCATTTAATGCTTCATTCATTCATTTATTCATTCATTCATGGTCAATGGTGATGTCTGTTGGAATTTCACTTTGAACTGCATACAAATGACTCCTGTTGCTTCTTTTGAAAATAAAGTGGCTCAAGAATGGAAATAGTATCCCCGGTTGTGCAGCCTATAGAATAAAAAGAAAATGACCAAGTTTACGATTTATTTTTTTATCTTGCTGAAAAAAAAAAGAAACGACAACTTACTGAAAGTTGGATAAAACATTGCTCGTGATCTCCAGAGCTGCTATAAAAACTCGCTCTACAAAAGGAAACAAAAAACACACCAAATGAGAACCCAACTCTCAATCACGAGATAAACAAAACATCAAACTGGGAGGCGAGCGTGCTGGCTTACCTGAGATGTGTTGGTTTGCAGGAACTGTACTCACTGGCTTGAGCCAGCCGTCACACTGCAAAGCATTTCAGGACTAGGCTGGGGTAGGGGGAGGGAGACACTAACCGGTTTGCCGCTGTAGCATAACTATAGGTCAACCAAAATAACTTACGGAGGTTTTCTAAGTTTGATATTCATGATGTGATCCGTCAATGTATCATATCAAATGTTATGTTAATTTCATTCAGATAGTATAATGGATTAGTTTTTTGGACTTGGTCTATTTCTATCTGTTCTAATATGTTTAACATAGTGCCTTTTTCGAGATCTTCTTCGATTTTAGAAAAATTGTGCTTGCATTCTATTATGTGATTATTAATAGCTGAAATTTTTATGGTTTTCCGCGTTAACGTGTTCAAGGTATCTTAAGTTAAAATTCCGTCCTGTTTGACCGACATAGTCGGCATTACATTCCTTGCATTTTATTTTGTAAATGCCCGATTTTAGAAACTTAATCTGGTTGTTGACTGATTTGGAGTTGAACAGATGTTTCATTGTTGTGTTGGAAGTCCTGTAGGCTATTTTGACATTGTGCTTCTTTAAGACATTAGTGATATTATGCGTCAACTGATTATTGTACGTAAACACTGCAAAGGAAGATTTATCCTTGGGGATGGGTTGTAATTTCGTGACAGGTTTATTTTTAATTTTGTTTATCAAATTATTGACATATGTTCTGTCAAATCCATTAGCTTTGGCAATCTGGTGTATCGTGGAGATCTCTATTTTTCAATTTGTGTTCGGAAAGGGGTACGCATAAAGCCCTGTTAATGAAAGCGCTGAAGGCAGCTCTCTTGTGGCTTGCTGGGTGGTTAGAATCCTTTCTAATAGTGAAGTGCGTTTAAGAAGGTTTTCTGTATATGTCATAATGAAGACGCTTGCTGGCTCTTGTGACAGTTAAATCTAGAAAATTTATGGACAAATTAGTTTCAGAAGTGGTGGTAAATTTAATGTTGCTATCAATCTGATTCAGCTCTGTTGAAATATTGTTCATGTTATTGATTTCATTATCTACTATTAAAAATATATCGCCCATGTATCTTTTCCAAAAACTTATTCCCTTTATCTGGTTGATGCTATTGTTTTGCAAGTGATCTATATAAATGTTGGCTAAAACTCCGGAAAGTGGGGATCCCATAGCCAATCCTTCTAATTGTTTGTATATTTTTTTAAAATAAAACTGAAACAATTATTTTGTAAAGCAAATTTTAATAAATCCATGAGCTCTTTGATTTCATCTGGGAAAGCCTACTATGGGTCTTGAAATTATTTTCTATTATGTCGATGGTCGAGCCTACCGGAATATTCGTGTGCATATCACTAATGCCAGCAGTATGTAGCATCTCGTAATCTAATAAGTAAATTTTAATTTTTTAAATCAAGTGTTGTTTTTTTTTTCTTTCTTTCTGTGATTGTATATGAATATGCAAAAGAAACAGATGAAAGATAGCGAGCAATGGGGTTATGAATATTTGGTGATTGGGTCAAGTAATAAGGCAATGTGTATAATTTACCATGAAATAATATCAGTCCTCAATGAATACAATATATGTCATTATGAGACTAAACTTTCTCAGAATTACACCAAATTTACACGAAGCCTACGGCTAGATAAATATGAATCTTTACAGCGCGGGTTGAAATCTCAGAGATTGTTGTTGATGAAAGTAAATGCTGAACAGAAAGCAGAAACTAAGTTTCTGCGTGGCTCTTGCAATAGTGACGTATGGGAAACCATTTACCCTGAAGGCGAATTTATTTAGCATGATTGTAGCAGCATAAGGAATGTGTCCAGAAAAAAGCTTAAAAAACTCTGTTTGTCAGCAAACACTGTGGCTCCAAAAGTAGATGATGATGCAGAAAATATATTAACTTAATTGTCTGACAAATGCAAACACTTAGATTGGTTCTCTTTGGCCCTGGATGAGTCAACAAATGTTTGAGATACTGCCAAGGTGTTACCTTTTATTCGTGGGATAGATTAAAATTATGAAGTATATGAAGAGCTTCTTGCGTTTATAAAATTCACAGCTTGACCCCTGGAGAAGATATTTTTAAAGGAGTTGAAAATGCTGTTCAGAAAAACAATGGAACTTGAAGTGTATCACTACTGATGGTGGTCGTTGCTCTCGTATCAAAGGCTGTCCAAAATGACCGTGGTTCAAATCCACTTATAGTACGTTACATAATTCATCAATAGTCTTTGTGCAGAAAAGGTTTGGATATGTCAAAAGCTTTAACTCTTTCGCTGCAGCAATCGACTTCAGTCGATTTACATCGATACTGTGTTCACTGCAGCAATCGACTTTAGTCAACTTGGCACTTTCCCGCTACTTCCTACACGATCTTTGTCAACAAAGTGGCTCTTTAATAATGCGTACATGAATATGCATGTCTTAGCGTGTACTGGGAATTGTTGAAAGCAAAGTCATGAGTATTACAGTATTTCGTTTGTTGTCTCCCGCCCGGCAACATTCCTCTCTGCTCTCTGGCCGTCAGTGACCTGCTACACTAGTGAGTATCCATATGCATGCGTAATATAAGCAATGACAGTGATGAAATCTACCAGATTTTAGTGGCTGATTCAGATGTGTCTATAGATGGAGACAATGAGAGTAGTGACAACAGTGATTATGATTCGAGTGATAGTTCATTAGTGAATAGTAGCAATGACGATCGCCAAGTACCTGACTGGTCCGATATCAGTAATGACGAAAGAATAAAAACATTGAATTTATGTGACGGTGCTGATTTCGATTTGAAAATGAAAAGTGATGCTTCAAACTTTCAGGACCCTTACAAAGCATTTCTTCAATTCATGCCACTGGCAATGTTTGAACATACAGCAAATGAAACTAATAGATATGCTGAGCAGTGTTTAGATAAAACGTATGACTTTTCACCACGTTCATAAGTATCGTAAGTGGACTGGGTGTACTGGGAAGATATTCAAGCAATGGTAGCTTTAGACATTGGGATGGGATTGTGCCGTAAATCAGTATTACAATCTTATTTTTCGGATAAGCTTCGGCTCACTGCTACGCCTCATTTTACTGATGTAATGTCATGAGATAACTACTGTCTCCTTCGCAGCTTCCTACATTTCAATAGTAATGAAAGTCAGAATCCTAGGGGTTCACCTGGATCATCATTATCATTATCATTAACCGTCTCCAGCTTCCCGGGTGCGGTATAAGAGCGCTCTCCATGTTTGTCTATTCCTCCTTTACCTGGTGCCAATCGACACCTCTTCCCTGCAGGTCTTCTTTTATTTGGGAGATCCAGCGTGTCCGTGGTCTGCCTCTTGGTCTCTTGCCGTTCTGCTTGGATTCATCCTCTTCACATGACCAAACCATTTCAACCTTGATGTTGCTATTGCTTCATGAAGTGGTTTCACTTGAATCTCTGCACGAATCTTCACATTTCGGATCTTGTCTCTTCTGGTCTTCTGAAGCATTGTTCTCAGGAACTTCATTTCTGTAGCCTGAAGTCTGCTACTATCTCTTCTGTTGATAGTACAAGTTTCAAGTCCATACGTCATTATAGGTAAGAAGTAGGCCTGATACATCATTTTCTTGGATGTTAAAGGAATTTGTTGGTCCCTAAGGAGGTTCCTGACCTGGTGATAAAACTGAGCTCCTTTTTGGATTCTGTTGGTGACTTCAGCAGAACATCTGTTATCTTCAGTCATAATGCTACCGAGGTATTGGAAATAATCGACTTGTTCTCATTTCGCTCCATCCAGCTCAATGCTTGTTTGCAACCTCGGTCTGCTGACTGCCATTGCTACTGTCTTTGTATGACTGATTTTGAGGCCAAACTCCTTAAATTGGTGGTTCCAAGCATTTAGATTCTGCTGTACTTCATTTTCTGTGCAACCCCATACCACTACATCATCTGCAAAAGCAAATGCCTTGAAATCATTTCCAGAATTCTGTTTCACCCTTTTCATAATTTCATCCATCACAGAGATAAATAGCAGTGGTGACAACGCACTGCCTTGTTGCACTCCCTTAGTTGTGGCAAACCAATCTGAATACCCATCTTCTATTTGCACACAGCTCTGGCAATAACTGTACAGCATTTTCACTTTCCTGATAAGAGTTTGTGGGATATTTCTGTTTGATAGACATTCCCATATCTTTTCTCCAGGCAAGCTATCATAGGCTTTTTCTATATCTAAGAAGACAAAGATGATACCCCTTCCTTTCTCCCAGTATTTTTCCATGATCATCCTTACTGCAAATATGAGGTCGGTGGTTGCTCTGTTGCCTCTAAATCCATATTGCTCTTCTTCTAACTGGGGTTCAAGGATGTTCCTTATCCGTTTAGTAATAATCTTCTCCATTAGCTTAAGTCCATGTGATAAAAGGGTGATTCCCCTGTAGTTGCCACAATGACGTCTACTTCCCTTTTTGAAGAGAGGGACTATAATACCCTTTGTCCAATCATCTGGGATTTTTTTCTTCCTTCCAGATAGCATTCATAACTCTGAACAACCAATGAAGTCCATGGATTCCTGCAGCCTTTATCATTTCTACACTCATTTGGTCTATGCCAGGTGACTTGCCTCTACTCATGCTGTTCAAAGCGGTTTCAACCTCTGACCAAGTCAGAGGAGGCTCATATTCCGTACTGCTGCTCTGATTTTCTGGAGTGTTGCATTCCTCCTCCATTACATCCTTACCATTATATAGCTGGAGAAAATATTTCTTCATTTCCCTTCTTACATCTTCCTCTTTCCATACAATGTTTCCATCTTCAATTTCTAATGCTTTTATTGGGACATACGGGTTTCTTTTGTTTTTCAAAATTCTGTACAAGAGCTTGTTATTGTTTCTGCTGTCCTCTTCTAGTTTCTTAGTGAATTCTGTCCAACTATTTTCTTTTTCCAATTGTATTAATCTCTTCACTTTCAGTTTAAGATCTCTGTATTTCTGGTTCAATTGTTCCAGTCTGATTTCATTTTTGTTTGTATCCTTCTGGTTTTCTTTGTCCCGTTCTTTCCTAGCTATATTTCTTTCTTTTATAGCTTTCTGAACAGCATCGTTCCACCAGGGGGTCTCTTTCTCCCTTACTTTGGTGCTTGTTTTTCCAACAATTTCTACTGCAGCACCAACCATTGTTTCTTTAAATCTTTTCCACTCTTCTTGACCTGTTCTTATTTCATCTTTTGGGATGTGGTCACTGATTTTCTTCTGCTACTTTTTCTGTTTCTCCGGCTCTTCTAAATTCCAAACTTTTATCTTGGATATTCGTCTTGGTTTTATCTTTTCCCTTGGGACATTTCTTAGTGTGGCAGTTAGTAGTCTATGATCACTCTCTAAGCACTCTCCTGGGAGGACTTTTACATCCGTGATTAGGGTTCCAGCTTCTTTGTCAGAGATAATGTAGTCAATTAGGGATTTCACTTTCCCATCCCAGCTGTACCTTGTGATTATGTGACTGGGTTGTTTCTTGAAAAATGTATTTTTAATCATGAGATTATTTCTGAGGCAGAAGTCCAATAGGTATTCTCCTTCTGCATTTCTGTTTCCAAATCCGTTGGGGCCAATCACATTTTCATACCTTTGTCTTTCCACCCCAACTTGTGCATTAAAATCCCCCATCACAATTATATTATCCTCTTCTACATGTTCTTCTAGGTCTTCAAGGAATGCATCTTTCTCCTCCTGAGAACATCCAGACTGTGGAGCATAAACTTGTACAATGGTCAAAATCTTTTTGTTTGTTTTCCAACGCAGTTTAATTATCCTCTCATTGGTGTATTCTATGTTTGAAACTGCATCTACATTCTTGCTGATGAGGAACGCTACACCATTACGGGCTTCTTCCAGATTTCCATGCCAGTAGAGCTTGTATCCTTTCCGTAGTGATTTTACACCTTTCCCTTTCCACTTTGTTTCACTCAGGCCTAGTACCTCTATCTTTCTTCTTTCCATGAGGTCAACGAGTTCTTCACCTTTAGCAGTCAGGGTCACGATATTCAATGTTCCAATCCTTGTTTTGTTCTGTCTCGTTCTGGTTTTTGTCTTTGTATATCTCTGCCTAACATCAGGGATATGATCCGTTATTCAAGGTCAGGCCTGCAATTTCTATGGTTGAAAATATGTACCGTACCTACAGAATATTTCACCAGGAAAATGCTTATCAGTCGATGAGTCTATGCTGAAGTTAACAGGAGGGTTGTGGTGTAAGCAGTATTCAGACTTATGTGGGAAATAACAGTGATGAGACTGATCCAGGGGACACATTAGAAGAGAAAGTCGTTAGGAGCTTGTCAAGAGACTTTGAAAATGTCAGCAGAATTATATACGTGGACAATTATTTTTCAAGCCCTACACTTTTCACTCATCTTGCTGAGAATAGTGTGGGAGCATGCGGAACAGTGAGATGTAACCGTTGTAACGGAAATTATTTGGTTGCAGGGCCCACCTCATGTTTTAGCCTTGTCATAGTATTATATTTAGTTTTTAGGTTAGAAGCATGCCTACCTCATGCTGGGCTGCTGCATGGAGTTTAGTGCTGTGTGCTAACTAGATACTCTCTGGTGACCCAGCAATAGGTGGCAGGGGGCTCTGCCCAATGAAGTTTCATTGCAGGTTGTTTTATATTCCTTTTAAGATAGTGTGTGTTTTTTTTTTTAAATATATATATTATTTTTGATGGCTGAAAACAAGAATGAGAGAGATTATCTTCTGGGAATGATAATATGTGTAGGCTGATGGTGAGATGAGATGTCTTCTTCTTGAAAATAATGAATGTATAGAAAGGTTATGTCTTATTCAGTGTTACTATGAGGAGTTAGTCTGCTTGTTGAGATGGAAAAATGGAAGGCTTATATGGAATAGAAGAAAATCCTCCGTGGCTTAAGGGGCAGCACGCAGGCCTCTCACCACTGGGTCCGTGGTTCAAATCCCGGTCACTCCATGTACTCCATGTGCTGGACAAAACGGAGGCAGACAGGTTTTTCTCCGGGTACTCCGGTTTTCCCTGTCAAAATTTCATTCCAGCAACACTCTCCACTATCATTTCATTTCATCTGTCATTCATTTAATCATTGCCCCAGAGGAGTGCGTCAGGCCTCGGCAGCCGGCACAGTTCATATCCTCGCCGCTAGATGGGGGCTTCATTCATTCCATTCCTGACCCGGTCGGAGACTGGAAGCAGGCTGTGGATTTTCCTTTCATATGGAATAGAAGATTAATAAATGATTCGGATAAAAAAAATATTGTTGACAAGTTTATGTTTTGAGGATGGTTATGTTTGTCTGCTTGTTGGGATAATGAGATTTGTAGTTTTGGTTATGTTGTAAGAAATAAGGAAGAAAATAATTAGAAAGTTTGAGCAAGAAGGTGTTATAAGATGTAGTAAGTAGAAGAATAGAATGAAGCCAGAGGTATGTTTTGGAGTGGAATTGATTCTTATTTCTTTATGTGCGTAACATCATCTCGACCCCGAAGATCATTATAAGTAAAGAATTTAGTTACATTGATCACCCAACGTAGGGGACTTGTTGTTGTTCGTTGACCCCGACCAATATATGAAGAGATTTGTTACATCGATTGCCCAACGTGGGGCTTGTTGTTATTGGTTTACCCCAACCATTACTACTATTTTAATATTGATTTCATTGGCGCCCAACGTATCGGCACGAATAAGGAAATATGGAAGCTGAGATGAAGGCCATGTTGAGGAAGCTCATGCTCCGTAGCAACAAGTCTGTAGGGATGGAGGAGAGGATGACCTGCCAGATGACTAGTATGTCAAGGAAACTTGATGAGGTCATGGAGCATTTGTCGGAGAAGCTTGATGAGGTCTCGGAGCATTTGTCGGAGAAGCTTGATGAAGTCACGGAGCGTTTGTCAGAGAAGCTTGATGAGGTCAAGGAAAGATTGTCAGAGATTATCCCAGACAGCCAGGTTAGTGAAGTCAGTGTAGAAGCCACTAATCTGGAAACTAACCTAGGTGGTCAGATTGCTGTTCAGGAACAGAGCCACCCTGAAGTAGACAATTTGGATGCTCAACAAGTTAAGTTGGCAAGAGAAATTTCTAGGCAGGCGCTGGAGAACAGCCAGAAATTTACCAGGACAGATAGGGAGTTGGAAGAGCACAGTTTTGAGATATTAAAACAGTAGTAATGGTCGGGGTAAACCAACAACAGTCCCCATGTTGGGCAATCAATGTAACAAATCTGTTCATATATTGGTCGAGGGTCAACCAACAACAACAAGCCCCCTACGTTGGGCGATCAATGTAACTTAATTCTTTACCTATAATGATCTTCGGGGTCGAGATGATGTTACGCACATAAAGAAATAAGAATCAATTCCACTCCAAAACACACCTCTGGCTTCATTCTATTCTTATTCTTACTACATCTTACAACACCTTCTTGCTCAAACTTTAGTTAGTTATTGTTGTTTTAAGGGGTGGAACTACGAGGTCATCTGCCCCTAAAATTGCTCAAACTTTCTAATTCTTTTCTTCCTTATTTCTTACAACATAACCAAAACTACACATATCATTATCCCAACAAGCAGACAAACATAACCATCCCCGAAACATAAACTTGCCATACCATATTTTTTTTATCACAATCATATAAATTTATTAATCTTCTATTCCATATAAGCCTTCCATTTTTCCATCTCAACGAGCAGACTAACTCCTCATAGTAACACCAGGGCGAATAAAGTAATAAGTGAAGGAACTCCGGTAGTTGACCGTTTCCGCCGCTAGGTGGTACTAGCGTAACTTGGCCGGCGCGTGCCTATCTGGCTCGTCTCTACTTAGTATAAAACAAAGTCCCCGATTCTTGGATGTCACAGGTAATCTCGAGAACCACTGGATGGATTTTGATGCGGCTTTCACCATTCTGTAAAGGTAATCTCGAGGAAGATTTCTGTAGAAAATAATTTATTTATGATCAAAGGGAGCCAAGTAGTAACGATTTCCGATTTCAGTGAAAAGGTCGAAAAAAGAACCTGGCGCCCGTGCGCTTTTTAAGCTTACGCTGGGCATACCGTTAAAAATATCAATATACTATGAGTGTAAGAATTGTTCAGCATGAAAAATTCTCCAAAAAAGTCTGCGAGAGCATATCTCTATCTTTGATACTTCGCTCACTATAAGTGGTTTTAGTTTGAACGGAAGGGGGATTTGTCTCTCATGCACCTCGCCATTCTTAAATTACGTCTGACAGGAATTCCTTGCACATTCATAACTGTTCTGGGGCGGGTTGCTAGTTGTTTATTAAAAGAAGTATTGCACTAAATACTAAGCAAGTTGTGAATAACAGAAACAAATCTTCAAGGATACGAACATATTAAAATACTATCCAGAACACACTAAAATGAATTTCTAAGAAGAGTAGAGCTTACCTCTAAACAGAAGAGACCTTCATTATTTTTCTCGCTGATTTTGAAGACGATCTGGATCTCAGTTCCCTGGACATTTCTTTCGCCCAGAAAATGAACCAGCATTTAATGTAATGAAACACTATCCTAGGAAAATATAGTAACAGATCATCCTCTGAGCGCCGGCCCTGTGGTGTTGGAGTAGTGCGCCTGCCTCTCTCCCGGAGGCCCCTGGTTCGATTCCCAGCTCCGTCAGGGATTTTAGAAACTGACGTGAGGGCTGGAACAGGGTGCACTCAGCCTCGTGAGGACAATTGAGTAGCTGTCTGACAGTGAGACAGCACCCCGGTCACGAAAACCAAGATTAACGGCCGAGGGGATCCGATGTGCTATCTATCTATCGTATGGCTTTTTAGTGCCGGGAGTGTCCGAGGACATGTGCTGACCACGCGTCACCCCAATATCTGCAGGCCAAATGGCTGGGCAGCGATCGCTTGGTAGGCCTAGGCTCTTCAAGGGCTGTAGTCCCAGGGGTTATTATTTTGATCCTCTGAGCAGCACACATTTCGGAACACAGGAAGTTCACAGATCATATCCACACAATCTGAAAAGATATCACCCCACAACGCGCCTTCTTGCTCCAACTTTGCCTCCACTACTGCATCTACACGTTGCATCACTTGAAATGTCCGGCTCCGTGGCTAAATGGTTAGCGCTCTAGGCTTTCGTCCGCCGTGTCCTGGGTTCGATTCCTGACCGAGTCATTAGGGATTTTAATCCCTTGGGGTTAATTCCCGTGGCTCGGGGACTGGGTGTATGTGCCGTATTCATCATAACCTCATCCTCATTACGACACGTGGGTCGCCCACGGGCGTCAATTATAAAGACCTGCACTCGGCCTCTCAGGAGGCCACACGATCTTTTTTTTTTCATCACGTGAAATAAAGATAAAGACGGGTATTTGAGAACTTTAGATTCACTTCCGCCAAAGTCTCTCAGCATGGTGAGGATTCATATATCACTAACAGCATTAAATGTTTCGGAATCACTTTCCAATGATCAAATGCAGGAAGTACATATCACAATCTTTGTTGCTGCTGTGTGATTCAGGTAACCACTTAAATAATAAACAACGTTATTGCCTGCTCTCTCAGAACTGTCATCATTAACTGACAGGATTATAGGGTTCAATTTCATTGATCGCCCAACGTAGGGGTCTTGTTGTTTGCCCCCGTCCAATATATGAAGAGATTTGTTACATTGATCGCCCAACTTGGGGCTTGTTGTTGGTTTACCCCGACCATTACTACTATTTTAATATTGATTTCACCGTCAAGGTCTTCCTCAAGAGATAATAGGTCTGAAGATGAAGAAAGGACAGAAACCTTAGTTCTGGCATCATCCAACTAAAAAACTGCTTGCATGTTCATGGCAAGATACCGGCCGGGTAAATATGCTCACGACTGTACACTCGTCTGAGGTTGTGAAGATTAGGAAGAGAACAAAGAGGGGTCCAACCAGTTACGTTACCCGTGATAAACCTAAATTAGTTGTAAATTATAATCATGAAATGAATTGTGTTGACAAGTTCGATCAGCTGAAAACGAATTACGCATACGTGCACAAGAAAATCAAGTGGTATCAGCTCTTGTGGTATTTCATCATAGAAACAGCCCTAGTCAATGGATGGATAGTGTAAAATAAGGTCCATACCGAGAATACAAGTGCTCATGACTTCGGGACTTCTAGAAAAGTACAAACGCGCTCCACCTGCGAAACACGACAGAAGATTTTCTGGCGGGATACCGCTCACGCGTCTCACGGAGAGGCACTTCATTGGGGAACAGCAGGACGAAAGTCACAAACCCAACTGTGTTGTTTCTTCCATATTGCCGGCACAGTGTTCAAAGAAAGGAAAGGGGCTATGTAAGAGGAAACAGACAATATTTTATTGCAAGAATTGCCCAGGACAGCCTCCAATGTGTCCAACTACCTGCTTCGAAAGTTATCACACCAAGGTAGACTTCAAGGTCACCTGCCAGTGTTAGTTTTCATTGAACCAAGGACCACGGAATCATCATCTTCATCGGCTTTAACTCGAATCCGAGTATAAATCTTCTTCCTTCAGTCCAGTTTGTGGATGTGTTTACGGTGACTAAAGCGTCCAATCCTGGCATGGAACAAACGTCCACACAAGTCACATAGTATTGCTGGAGGAGGACGTGGTTGGGCTGCTCGAAGTTTCCTAGCTTGACATTTGGCCTCTTCATGTGTGCATCTATCCCTTTCAAAAGTTTTTACAGTATTTGAGATGGTGCGGCGCCAAGTTGAGCGGTCTTCAGCCAGCGTGTCCCAGGTTTGTGAATCAAGACCTGTCAATTTCAGTATCTGCTTAAATTGGTCCTTGTAGCACCTCTTAGGACCACCATGAGGTCTGGTGCCATAGCATAGCTCACCATATAGCATTTGACGAGGTAATCTTACATCATCCATCCGATGGACATGACCAATCCATCTAAATTGGTGACCTATTATGGATGATTCTATGCTGTTGATTTGAGCCTTTTGAAGAACAGCAATGTTGGTAATGCGGTCTTCCCATTTAATCCTCAGGATTGATCGAAGTTTTTGTAGGTGGAAGCGCTCAAGCTTCCTAAGTTCACGTCTGTAATGGGTCCACGTTTCACAGCCATACAACAATGTTGAAATGACTACTGCTTGGTACACCATAAGCTTTGTACGCATGGACAGATCTTTATTCATGAAGACCCGGTGCGCTAACCGTCCATATGCTGCATGGGCTGTGCCAATTCTCTTAACCACATCCTGCTCACAGGTACGGTACTGCCCAGGTACGAGAAGTGGTCAACCTGTTCTAATGGCAAATTTGAGATGGAGATATTGAACTGAGGAAGAGGTGTGCCTGGTGAAGGTTGTGCCAAGACTTTAGTCTTATTGACATTTATGGTTAGACCAAAGCGATCACATGCACTTTTGTAACAATTAACTGACTCTTGCAGCTCTTCTGGTGTGAGAGTTGGCGACGCAGCATCAACTGCATACAGCATATTAGTAACCTTAGTAACGTGAGTTTTCCTCAAGGAGCGGAGACGAATTAGGTTCAATAGCCCTCCATCAAAACGATACTTGACCTCCACACCTGGAATGTTTATGGATGAATCATAAAGTATTGCAGCCAAGTACAGCGCAAAAAGCGTTGGAGCCAGTACACATCCACGGAATATATCTCAAGGGTAAAACATGTACTTTGTGAGTTTCATGTGTTATCCTATGATTCAAAATGAATGAAAATGCTCACTAAAAATATTCAAGGTCACGTGTAAGTTGATGTTTCATCGAACCAAGGACCACAAAATGGATCACAAAGACGATATATATTTATTTCTTGTTTCATGTTTTATGATATGACTTTTTTTTTTTTTTTTTTTTGTGTGACCTCCTGAGAGGCCGAGTGCAGGTCTTTCTAGTCGACGCCCGTGGGCGACCCGCGCGTCGGGATGGGAGATGGAATGGATAAAGATGAATGAATGAAACTGGGCAAGGATGTGGAAGGAAGCGGCCGTGGCCTGTCATAAGGTACCGTCCCAGCATTTGCCTGGTGTTGAAAATGGGGAAACCACGGAAAACCATTTCAAGGACGGCCGACGGTGGGGCTCGAACCCACGCGTCTACCGAGTCAGCAGAGGGCTTGGCCCCATAGCCTAACGCTGCGCTTTAGCCAGCGTAGCCACTACTGTCGGTATGATATGACTTATAATAAATAAAAATCCACATTAAAACTTTTTTCAATATCTTCATTAAATTATGCAGTGAGGGGTTTTGTGTTGTCAGAAATGCAGCAGCGAAAGAGTTAAAGCTAGTTATGTCAGCTGTTAATTATGTCAGATCACATGCGCTCAATCATCGTCAATTCCGCGAGTTTATTGAAGAGATTGGAGAAAATTACTAATATTATACTGCAGTATGCTGGCTTTAAAGTTCTAACGCAATCTTTTGTGCTCCGATCAAGAATTGAATTGCCCTGAATGAAAGAAATCGTCCTCTGGCTGAGTTATAATTGTATACTGATTTAACTAAACATGTGAATGACATTAATATAAAAATACAAGGAGAAAGCCAGCTTCTGCCTGATTTATACACTCATATTAAGTCCTTTGGACAAAAATTGTTTTGTTTTGGAGGAAATAGAGAAAAATTTCCATGAAAATAAGCAAAGGTTTTGGGCAATTGTAAAAGCACTTAGAGGATGGCATGGAAAATATACAAACCATAGTAGAATTAGTATTGGGAACATGGAGAGGTTTCTGTGCCGAAGTGTTTGGAACAGATAGATGAGATAGAGCAACAGCAACGGCCACAATTTGAAGATAGAAAGGTTGAAGAGAAAGAAAAAGATGGGGAAATCAGCAGCTATGAAATCAATGAAGCTATCACTAAGATGAAGAATGGTAAAGCATCTGGTCCAGATGACATTGCTCCTAAACTGATAAACAAACATAGTGTAAAGCTAAAAGAATGGTTTAAGATTCTATTTAATAATTGTTCGAGGGAGGAAACCATACCTGAGGAATGGACAAACATTATCCAGACTCATAATAAGGGGAATACAAGCGTCTGTTGAAACTACCAAGCCATCTGCCCATCATAAGTCATGTTGAAGTTGTATAGGAGGATTATTGAGAAAAGACTTAGGAGACAGTTGGAGCCAGAAGAGCAAGCAGCTTTCTGCCCACACCGGCAGACCTAGGATCATATTAGCTGCCTTACACACGTAATATAGAGGGTAAATAATCGGGGAAACAACACTTCTGGCATTCCTCGTATTGCAGTCACATTTGCCTTGGCTCCTAAAAAGAAATATGAAAAGTACTAGGATCATTAGAAATAACATCCATTTTTAGGTCAGTATTGATGAATAAGTAACGTTGAAAAGTTAATTCATTACCTTTTCAAAGTTATGGAAAGCACTGAAAACACTACTGATAGGAGGAAAGCTGATCAGAGTAATCCAAAATGTGTATAAGGATGTTAAGAGAGTCGTGAGACTGGATGGCATTGTGATGATAATATATCAATGCTATTTGTTTTATGTCCCTTTTTTACTACCGAGGCTTTTATAGATACCGAGGTGCCGGAATTTTCCCCCAAAGGGGATCTTTATTGTAGCAGTAAATCTACTGACATGGTCATGGATCACTCACCCTCAAATGTCAACTGACTACGCCAGGATTCGATTCTGCAACCTAGGACACAAGCAGGCGATTACGTTACCACTGCACCACGCAGCCAGTGGATGGGTATATGAGCAGCCAAGATGGACAAAGGTGAGAAACAAGAGGATAGCCTAAGACCACTCAAAGTGATCAGACGGTGCTGAGTAAGGACGAGACGCATGAAATTTGGCAACTGGAGAATGAGGCCAGTGTATTTCCAATCGCTTATATATGCAGATGACATAGTGAACAGCAGCCCTAAAGATCTTCAGCAAGCGGTCATTCAATGGGCAAGTGCCCTGAAAGACTAAGAACTCACCACCAATATTAGCAAGAGTAAGGTGATGAAGATAGGTGGAGACAAAGAAGTAATGTCGATAGAATGGCAGGAATGAACATAGAACAATCCACAACTATACCTATCTAGGCACAATGCTGATGGGGAGATGGAAGAATCGACGGAGAGATTAACTCAAGAGTGAAGAAGGTGAACAACGTATGTTATTAATTGATTCGATGTCTGGTGGGGAAAAGGACGTTTTAGAGGAAGCTATTCCCATGTCTTCCAAGCCACATGGGAATTGCAGGAAATGAGTTAGCAGATCAAGCTGCAAAAGAGGCCGTATCTCTACCACCTCGGCCAAGAGGTACCTGTTAGAGATGTTCGCTCTCAGTTACGCTGACAAGTACTGGCATTCTTGGAGAGCCCAACAAACTAAGAACGGTCAAGGGTACTACTTGCGTGTGGTGGAGCTCTTTCCGGTCATGGAGAGAGTCCATGATTTTGTATAGGCTAAAGATAGGTCATGCAAGATCCATCCACTCGTACCTAATGAGAAGGTGAGACCACCCCATTTTGCACCTGTGGAGCCGTATTCACCGTGACCCGCATTTTAACCGAGTGTGTGTGGATCTTGTTGACTTATGAAGAAACCTTGGTTTGCAGATGACACTCAAACTTATATTAGGCGATGACGTGGTGGCTGCTGACCTCATCATCCACTTTATAAGTGAGAGTGGGTTAGGGCAAGGAATCATAATTTACAAGAACTTGTTCTTTTTTGTAATTCTAACTTTTGTTTTTCTGTAAATTTTGTTTATTATTATAATTATTAGTTTTATTTTATTTTTTGCTTTATTATTTTTAGGTCTTTTTTAATATTTAGGTTTCCACATCAAAATTTAAATATATATTCGAAATTTGTATAATTTAATCTGTGTTAAGTGGGGCAGATGACCTCGTAGTTCTGCCCCTTAAAACAACAATAACATGGAAGAAGCTAACATTCAAATCTAAAAGACTGTCTTCTTACCCACCCTCACCCATGGTGATGAAACCTGTACTATGCTGGGAAAACATGAAATTAGATTGACCATCTCAGAGATGAAATATCTCCGAAAGATAGAGAATAAAACCAGAAGATACTGGGTGCAAATCCAAGTAATCAGAGAAGAGCTCAAGGTGGGATCATCAGTGCACACTATCCAGTATTAAGCATTACGATGGTATGGACACATTACAAGGATGAATGAAGAAAAGAAGCCGAAGCAGGTGTAATAGGCTAAGCCCGAAAGCTCTTGAAGAAGAGGATGCCTCAGGAAGGAATGATGAGAGATGGCAGAGAGGAAGGGTAAGACTCTACAGCTAAGCAGATGGCTCGCAGAGAATAGGAGCGAGTACGGAAAGTGGCTGGTGGACCCAATGCCAAGAGGCAAAGGGGAGAGAGAAAGACGGATTACCTATGTAAAGCTTTTAGGATAAATCGCCTATCATTAATTACAGTTCAATTTCATTATGTATATCAGCACCTGGGACACTGGAGCTGTTACTTGATGATGATGATGATGATGTCAGTTAGGTCTGTTTTCACCAACTACTTACTAATGATTAGTTAGTTAATTCCTATTTAACTGATATACGAGAGTTAATGCATGGATATCTTTGATGCATTTCACGAGGCCATTCGGGATCGTAATTACTTAAATAAGTTATATGGCTCTCTTGCATGTGTAGACTTAGTTTCAACCTGGAGAAACATAGCGGACAGACAAGAAGCCTGTAGCACTGATCGTTGTTTGCGATGCTTCCTTTCTGGAACGTAATTATAAAGACAGGGAAATGCAGAAGACCTTATTCATGGCAAAAGCTATTTAGAAGAACTAGCAGTTGTGTGTATACATTGTTTACTTAGCTAAATTAGCCACTCTTCCTCCATTGTCTTAGCGTAAGTGGTTGCTTTGCAGACTTAGTACATTTGCAGAGCTGGAAGGAGTTCGAATCCCACTTCGGATATGTTTTATTTTTTATTTCCGTATTCTTCTATCTTGATATTAGTAACATGTAGGAGAGATGTTTCTGGCGACTGCTAATGAAGAGATAGGTTGGTAGGACACATTCTAAGGCAGCCAGGAATAGCAAGCTTAAATACGGAAGGAAGGGTCGAGGACAAGAACTGTAGGGGCAGACCAAGGTTAGAATATGTTAAACAGATTGCCTGGGATGTAGGGTGTAGTAGCTATATAGAGATGAAACGATTAGCTCAGGATGGGGAGGCATGGAGTGCTGCATCAAACCAGTCAAAAGACTGAAGACTCAAACAATAACATTATGATCTTTTACAATTTCATTGTCATAAGCATATTTTATATTCATATGAAAGTTAGTGTGAAACAAACCTATTCTTCCGCCATTGCAAGATGTGCGAGGTCGAATTCAGCTGTTTCCCTCCACTTTAACAATGCTTTAGCGAGTTCAATGGTCAGATTTGGCCATTTAACATAATAACGGGTTAGTGGTAAGTAGGCCGTGTTCATACTGGCAAAATTAATCTCGGGAGTCGGCGGCTTCGGTGGCGTAGTCGGTAGCATGCTGAGCTTCTATGGCCAAGATAGCGGGTTCAAACCCGGCCGAAGCTGTCGGATTTTTTAAGAACGTTAAAAATCCCTCGGTATTCCTTCCTTCGGAGGGGAAGTAAAGCCGGCGGTCCCTTGTCATAGATTTATGGCATGTTAAAGAACCTTCCACTAAATGCACCTGTGTGAAGCTAAATTGGATAGGTTAAGAATGTAAATAACGCTCTTAGGTTTCTACGTTCGTTGCCAAGAGCCGACTGCGGTGGCGCCTAGTAGCTAAGTTCTGAACTTGGCCTAGTAGTCATTGACGGTGGCGCTTGGCGGCAAAAGTAGGAACTATTTGAAAAATTCGAAGTTGCTGTACTTAAATTTAAAAAAGTCCTCTCGGCACGCCGGAAGGCGGAGGTAGATTTCACCGGACAAACTTGGGGATAGGCGAAAATAGGCAGAATATGCAGGTTTTCGTAGAAGGATCAGACCTCATTTATTGCGTGAAAGTATTTTATAATTGGAGATTAATTAACTTTGTTTTTCGTCATTTTATGCATATTTTAAACATTTTATTGTCTTGTGATGACGGTAACCTTCTTGTCATTCGGAGTCCATTTTTATACTTGTGGTCACACTGTCCTTATGCAAGGTTTCGACACTGATGTATAACTATGTAACGGTCTGTTACTTCTTCACGCAAAATTATATCTCCCGCAGAGATTTTGGTTGGTTCCTCAGTTTAGGGGCTGCGACAACGCGGTCATGTAACCCCGTGTACTTTGGGTGAGTGTAGAATCTGTCTGATAAACGGTGTGAATTGTGATGGCTGTATTAGTCTGTAATTCAGGTAAGGAATGCAGACGCTCAATTTCAAGCAGTAGTTCCTAATGTTGCTACCAGATAGTACCGTCAACGACACCTAGCTGTGAACTTGGCTACTAGATGCCACTGCAATCAGCAACTCGCAACGAACGTTGGATCCTCCCCTCCAAAGGAAAGCATACTGAGGGAGTTTTGGCGCTCTTAGAAAATCCGACGACTTTGGCCGGCCTTGAACCCGCGACCTTGGGCATGCTACCAGTTACGTCACCGAAGCCGCTTCACACTTAGTCAGATGTAAATCTGAATCTGATCTCGCGCAAGTGCGTTGTCATGGCAACGTCTGATGGCTCATCCCTCATCAGTTTAGTAGTGTTGCCATGGCAACCACTGATAGCTCTTGGCATTTTCTTATAATTCCGAAATCATTTTTCTCATCCCTTGGCGTAATGGTGGGTCATATCAAAAATTCTTTCCGACAAAAGTTTTAGGTAATTATTAGGGGAATATTGTCCATTTTGTACGGTTTTGATATTGTGCCTATTAAGAGAGATATGATTAATGCTTCCCGAAAAACCCACTTTTTCCCACCCCTTTGGTCAATGGTTGGTGCTATAAAAAAAACTCTTCAAACATAAATTTTTGAGCTTTTTCCGGCACATAGTATGAACTTTGAACGGATTCGATATTTCACATATTAAGAGAGTTATAGCAATATTTCATTTTTTCGAAAAAAGTCCCCCATTTTCATCCCCTTCGACCGATTTAGCCCAGTAACGAACTCGACCGAGATTTTATGGGTATACATATTCGATAAAAATTTCAAAGTGATTGGTGCAAAATTACGGCAGTTATCGTGTCCACAAGAAACTGATATCTATATATATATACTAGCAGGTACCCGCGGCTTCGCTCGCGTCATAGTCGTGTCATATTGTTCTTCAATGAAATTCAGGTTTAACCCCGTTCACACCCCTTTAGAACTTGAATATCCAAAAATCCCTCCTCAGTAGACGTTTTCGACGCACAACAAACATAATCCCAAAATATCATTCTTCTAACTTTAATAGTTTTGGTTGGTCGATGAGAGTGAATATCCAAAATTCCTTCCTTAGTGGACGTTTTTCTTCCAGAATTTCACCCCTCCCCATGAGCCCCTTAAATTGGATTTATGAAAATACGGTCGAACACCTATTTATTAAATTAATTATTTATGTATTTATTTATTTATTTATTTATTTATTATTATTAAGCTGATTGTTTTCCTCTGAGTTTCAAACTCCTCGCCTATGTCGTTTAGGAGATGCATGCTCCGTTAGGAATCCTTCAACCCCCACTTTTCACCCCTTTACTCTTAATATACATTACATCGAAAAATCATTAGACATGTGTCAGCTTATTTTTAATGATTGGTTTATATGCCGAGTATCACATCCCCAAATGAAACCACTCGTGAGATATTGTTATTCAATTAAATGCAGGTTTACCCCCTTAACACCCATTTAGAAGCTGAATATCCAAAAATCTTTCCTTAGTGGACGTTTTCGACATACAATGAACATATCCCCAAAATTTCATGTTTCTAACTTCTATAATTTTGGCTGGGCGATGATGAGTGAGTGAGTCAATCAGGTCATTTTCTTTCAATTATTTTTCCCAGAATTTTACCCCTCCCCATGGGCCCCTTAAATTGAATTTATGAAGAAACGCTCGAACACCTATTAACTTATTTTTTAAGCTGTCTTTTTCCCCTGAGTTTGATGAGTGAGTGAGTTAGTCAGTCAGTTAGGACACTTTCTCTCCTTTTTTCGCAGAATTTCACCCCACACCATCGGCCCCCTTAAGTTGAATTTATGAAAAAACGTTCGAACACCGATTTACTTAATTTTTAAGCTGATTTTTTCCGCTGAGTTTCAAACTTCTCACCTATGTCTTTTAAGAGATACACGCTCCGTTAGGAAACCTTCAACCCCCACTTTTCACCCCTTTCACCTTATAATATACACCACATCGAAAAACCCTTAGACACATGTCTGCTTATTTTTAATGATTAGTTTATGTGCCGAGTATCACATCCACAAATGAAACCACTCGTGATATATTGTTATTCAATAAAATGCAGGTTCAACCCCCTTAAGACCCCTCTAGAACCTGAATATCCGAAAATCCTCCCTTAGTGTACGGTTTTGACATACAACGAACATATCCCCAAAATGTCATGTTTCTAACTTCATTAATTTCGGCTGGGCGATGATGAGTAAGTGAGTGAGTCAGGACATTTTCTTTCATTTCATTTTCTCCAAAATTTCACCCCTCCCCATGAACCCCTTAAATTTGATTTATGAAAAAGAAACTGTCGAACACTTATTTACTTATTTTTAAGCAGCTTTCACTCACTGAGATTGAAGAGTGAGTGAGTGAGTCAATCAGTTAGGACACTTTCTTTCCTGTCCCCCCCCCCCCCCAGAATTTCACCCCTTCCCATGCAGGTTCAACCCCCTTAAGACGCCTCTAGAACCTGAATATCCGAAAATCCTCCCTTAGTGTACGGTTTTGACATACAACGAACATATCCCCAAAATGTCATGTTTCTAACTTCATTAATTTTGGCTGGGCGATGATGAGTGAGTGAGTGAGTGAGTGAGTCAGGACATTTTCTTTCATTTTTTTCTCCAGAATTTCACCCCTCCTCATGAACCCCTTAAATTTGATTTATGAAAAAGAAACTGTCGAACACTTATTTACTTATTTTTAAGCAGTTTTCAACTCCTGAGATTGAAGAGTGAGTGAGTCAGTCAATCAGTTAGGACACTTTCTTTCCTGTCCCCCGCCCCCCCCCCCCCAATTTCACCCCTTCCCATGGGCCCCTTAAATTGGATTTATGAAAAAAATAACGGTCAACACCTATTTACTTATCTTTTAGGCTGATGTTTTTCCGCTGAGTTCAAACTCCTCGCCTATGTCGTTTAGGAGATACACGCTCCGTTAGGAAATCTTCAACCCCCACTTTTCACCCCTTTCACCTCATAATATACACCACATCGAAAAACCCTCAGACACGTGTCTTCTTATTTTTTTTAATGATCAGTTTATATGCCGAGTATCACATCCACAAATGAAACCAATCCGGAGTTATTGTTATTCAATGAAATGCAGGTCTTACCCCCTTAACAACCCCTTTAGAACCTGAATATCCGAAAAACCTCCCTTAGTGGACGGTTTGGACATATAATGATCATATCACCAAAATGTCTTGTTTCTAACTTCAATAATTTAGGCTGGGCGATGATGAGTGTGTCAGGACTTTGTATATTTCAATTTTCTTTTTTCAGAATTTCACCCCTCCCCATGGGCCCCTTAAATTCGATTTATGAAAAAACGGTCAAACACCTATTTACTTATTTTTTAAGCTGATTTTTTTCCGCTGAGTTTCAAACTCCTCGCCTATGTCGTTTAAGAGATACACGCTCCGTTAGGAACCCTTCAACCCCCACTTTTCACCCCTTTCACCTCATAATATACACCACATCGAAAAACCCTCAGACACGTGTCTTCTTATTTTTAATGATACGTTTATATGCCGAGTATCACGTCCCTCAATGAAACCAAGCCGGAGATATTGCTATTCAATGAAATGCATGTGTACCCCCTTAAGACACCTTTAGAACCTGAATATCCAAAAATCCTTTCTTAGTGCGCATTTTCGACTTACCACGAACATATCCCCAAAATTTCATGTTTCTAACTTTAATAGTTTTGGCTGGGCGATGATGAGTCAGTCAGTCAGTCAGTCAGGACACTTGTTTTTATATAAGAGATACATAAACTTTTGAACTGACGGTGGTTTTGGGCTCTGGGGGATGTGAAACGCGAAGATATGTCGAAATTTTCCGGAAATCGAAACATGGTACCCATTGCAATAGTTAGCTTTCTAATGAAATCTACCTAAAATACTACCATCAACGACACCTATCTGTGAACTTGGCTACTAGATGCCACCGGAACCATCAACTCGCAACGAACGTTGGAACTTCTCCTCCGAAGGAAAGCAAACTCAGGGTTTTTTAGCGCTCTTAGTAAATCCGACGACTTCAGCCGGGTTTGAACCCGCGATCTTGGGCATAGAAGTTCAGCATGCTACCAGTTCCGATACCGAAGTCGCATCCCACAGACAGATGGAAAACTGAATGTTATCTCGTGCAGTGTCGTTGTCATAGTAACTGCTGATGGCTCATCCCTTATCAATTAAAAGTAAAGTTGTCATGGCAACCTCTCTTGGCACTTGGCATTTTCTTATAATTTAAATAATTTTGCTCACCCCGTGGCGTAATGGTGGGTCATATCAAAAATTCTTTCAGACAAAAGTTTTAGGTAATTATTGGAGGAATATTGTCCATTTTGTACGGTTTTGATATTGTGCCTATTAACAGAGATATGATTAATGTTTCCTGAAAAACCCACTTTTTCCCACCCCTTTTGTCAATGGTTGGTGCTATCAAAAACCTTATTTGACATAAATTTTTGGCACTTATCCGACACATATTATGAACTTTGAATGGATTTGATATTTCACGTATTAAGAGAGTTATAGCGAAATTTCACTTTTTCGAAAAAAGCCTCCCATTTTCACCCCTTCGACCGATTTTGCCCATTAACGAACTCGACCGAGATTTTAAGGGTATACATATTCTGTAAAAAATTCAAAGTGATTGGTGCAAAATTACGACAGTTATCGTGTCCACAAGAATCTGATATACATATATATATATATATATATATATATATATATATATACATAAATTATATATAAACTTTTGAACTGACGGTGGTTTTGGGGTCTGGGGGATGTGAAACGCGAAGATATGTCGAAATTTTCCGGAAGTCGAAACATGGGACCCATTGCAATAGTTAGCTTTCTAATGAAATCTACCTAAAACAGATTTTTTTTTTTTTTTTTTTTTTAGCGTATGGCTTTTAGTGCCGGGAGTGTCCGAGGACATGTTCGGCTCGCCAGTTTTGTAGCTGCTTCGAGACGGACACCCAATGGGTGAGCTACAAGTACCGTTGGGGAGGAAAGTTGGAAGGGAGGGTCGAGGAGTTGGAAGGTAGCTGCTGTGGCCTATAGGTAGGGACCAACCCCGGCATTTGCCTGGAAGGAAGATGGGAAACCACAGAAGACCATCTTCAAGGTTGCCGGCGGGGGGATTCGAACCTCCTCGCCTCCCGGATGTGAGTGACTGCCAACAGTCATGCCGCAACGACCTCGGCTAACTCACCCGGTACCTAAAACAGATAACACACACTAATACAGTCATCACAATTAACACCGGTTATCAGACAGATTCTACACACACCCAAAGTACACAGGGCTACATGACCGCGTTGTCGCAGCCCCTAAACTTAAGAACCAATCTCGGGAGTTTCCTTCAACACAAAGTTCCTCATTTCTCTACTAGAAAGCGCTATAGTGTTCAAAGAGCTTAAATATCTAACCTCCTTGACTTTCATAGTGCTTCAAGGAACAACGAAATTAGACATGCAAGCTACCTTTGGGTGTCAAATAGCAAAGCTTGCACCCGGCATCCGAGGCCATGATAAAAAATAAAAATAAAAAAAAGTGTTAAGTTAACGAAAGTTTGTTTGATGAAATGCTTGTGCAAAGAAGAATTGTGAGATAATTGATGTTGGTGTTTCTTAAATAAAAACATCTGAAAATTATTTTGTATGATTTACTTACAGTGTAATCAAAATAAACTATGATGGTCATGCCCGGCCCACTACCGCGGGCCGTAGTTTGAAGACCCCTGCTCTAGAGTAACTGGGTATTTACCTTCCAGAGATTAAGTAGGCATTGTAAATGGTGTTGCGACTGCAATAAGGCTTTTAAGTTTTTCTGGGTTTGGTTCCCGGGTAATATGTATGATAGTTTGTAGTTCAGATTACACATCCAGTGGTTCGGAGTCCTCATTAGAAAGAGGTTTTGAACGTGAACTCTCCATTTTAAAAATCTGTATAACTAAGACGAAACTACTTTATCTATTTCAATCATGTTCAGAAGTTGAAAATGCAAATCTGACAAAACTAGGGAATACATTCAGCTATTGATTGTAAGGTAGTCCTGAGTGATGTTATTTCACTTCTTATGCATCACTCATAGTTAAAATATAGGTTATATGGCATCCTTTTTAATATTCCCTCAGTTACTTACTATCACTAACTTATAATTGTCATACCAAGTTTGTGAAAATGGAACACATATTCCCCATGTAGAGATGTTATGGTCTCTATGAAATCGTTATGAAATTGAATCGGACGGAGTTGAAAAGTATACAGTCTGTTTTCACTCCTTTCCAGGAGACAGATAAAATTTCATTGACAGAACAGAACTTAACAAATACAATATATTAGTAATCTATGTTGTGAAGCAACTATTCAAGTTATATTTGTGGTAGCGGAATATCAATTTTAATTTGATAAGCATATTTTTCAAATCAATTTTGGAAATGTGACTTAATGCCTTTCAGCTCCGTGGTCAGTTTAGTGTGGCATAAAGCCATCCAGAATGAATATTTCACATGATATTTTATTTAATAATGGATTTGTAACATAAAAACCACCTAAATCCTGTACAACTGTAATTTACAATAGCACTGTAACATGCAGGAATCTTGCAGTGTGGCCAACATTAAGTATGGAATACGGCACTGAAAGGCAGCAAGTCATTGACTTAATGCTTTTCTCCTCTGATCACACCCCATGTAGCAGTGGTTTCTGGCTTAAATAGATGGCTGACTTAATTCTTTCCTATACCATCCTATGGCCCTTGGGTAAATACTTCAGAATACTTTTTTTTTTTTTTTTTTTTTAATGACCAGTTTTGACTTCATGCTTTTCAGCTCTGACCGATTCAATTGATATTTCAGTTAAGAATAGAGAACTGAAATTCATATTAGGATCTCTTACTAATATGCCATTCATTTTTTTCCCAGGAGTTTTATCAGCGCAATCCCAAAGGTCTACGTGGTGCCCTTGCAGAAGTAGGTTTGAGTTTTGAAGGAAGGGAGCACTCTGGTTTGAGTGATGCTAAGAACACAGCTCATTTAGCCTGGCAGATGATCCAACATGGGGCTAAACTCAGAATTACCAAAGTTTTACAAACAGTCAAGAAAAACAATGTTACGAAGACACCAGTTCAAGTTGGTAACATTTTATAGCTTTATATTTCACAATTGTATGTTGTTGTTTTTTTTTTAATTTACACAAGTTAAATATGCATTTCATTAGAGACTCAATAAATATTTAATTACATAAGTTCAACTCCGTTTCCATTAGAATGTTTGTCCACAGAATGATATAAAAGAAAGTTGAACTAGATTCTATGTTGCTTGATTTGGCTTCATTGGTGAAACATGAATGAGATCTGTTCCATGATCTTCATGCAGGGTGTCTACGACCCGGGAAAACCGGGAATTCTCAGGGAATTATGAATTTCTGGAATAATCAAGGAAAAATCAGGGAATTTCTTTATTAATCAGGGATTTTTCTCAGTTGGCTATATCCCGTAAAAGTGGAAGCAATACTTTCGAATTTCGCGGGAAGTTATCGCTCGCTACTGATGACAGTGCTCAGCCAATGAGCAGTGCCTTCTCAAGCTCAACTGAACGCATGATGTGGCAACCTTTCCGTTCGCCTTCTGCGCAGGAGCCAACTACGCCATTTTATTGGGCCTTGAGCATTTTGTTCGTTACGATCAGTATTGCCAATTTAGCGATTTTGTCGGTAGATGTAGCAACTTTGGCGACAAAATATTTTAAATTTAGTATTTTTTATACTAGCTTCTCTCGGAAACAGTTAAGAGTGCATTTCGTAACGAGTGCTTTTTCCCCCGATGTCAATGAACTACGACCCAGGCCTATATCCGTTTTACGTCTCGGCATGATGGGTTAAAATCACTGACTGGTCTCTCCATTATATTATCATGGAGATAGCATGAGCAACGAATTATTGTCAGACGTAATTTAAGAATGGCGAGGTGCATGCAACACAAATCCCCCTCCCGTCCAATCTAAAAACACGTATAGTTGGCGATGTATTGAAGATAGAGATATGCTCTCCCGGACTTTTTTGTAGAACTTTTCATGCTGAACAATTCTTACAGTCATAGTTTATTGAAATTTTTAACGGTTTGCCCAGCGTAAGCTTACAAAGCGCACGGACGCCTGTTTTTTTGTTGTTGTTTTTTTTTCGACCTTTTCACTGATTTCGTTACTGTTTGGCTTCCTTTGAACATAAACAAATTATTTTCTTTTTATACTAAGTAGAGATTTAGGGACTATTTAAACTTCCGTTAGCGATCGAATTTTGACTACTACTGGGTGATGACGGGCTACGTTAATTTACGTAGTTTTGTATTGGTGCCGGACAACCGGCTACGTAAATTAACGTTTTCTTACAGTGCTTCATTCTTGTGTAATTTTCTCCTCTCCGCCGTTCATTAATCAAAATGCTACGTGTTATTTACGAACTAAGGTCTTCGTTCAACGAAATGCAGATAGGTATATTGTTGTCGTGAAAATGCTTTCGGTACTGGAAGTGAGGTTTTATAACACTCGGTTACCACGTGTATTGTCAAGTGTTTGCATGGCGCGCGCGGAACTGACAGTGCGATAATCTTGACGATAACAATACGAGCGAAATTATACAATGATAGCAGTGAAAGTAGTGACGATGAGGTTGATGGATGGACAAGTAAGTAAAATTACACGTATTTATGTTCCATCTTCTCATGCTAGGTGTACTTCAGTTGCCCGGTCCGCAGTAAGGAATAGAGTAGCGCGCGCCCGGGTAACAATGTGTTAGACCTGGATTGACAATACTGTTTGCGAGGCTTTTCCATCCCGGTATTCTTTGATTATTGTCTGCTCCCACGTTCCTTAGCTAGGCTAGAACTTACGTCCAATTTTGTTTTTAATTGTGCCCAGGAAATGGTTTTGCTACACCTTTCAAACTCTACCTTGTATTATCAAGCAGACATCGTAAACATTTTTTTAGTGGCTTCGGTGGCGTAGTTGGTAGCATGCTGAGCTTCTATGCCCAAGATCGCGGGTTCAAACCCGGCCGAAGTCGTCGGATTTTTTAAGAGCGTTAAAAATCCCCCAGTATGCCTTCCTTCGAAGTGGAAGTAAAGCCGGCGGTTCCATGTCATAGATTTATGGCATGTTAAAGAACCTTCCCCTAATTACACCTGTGTGAAGCTAAATTAGGGGGAAAATGTAAACAACGCTCAGGTTCCTACGTTCATCGCCAGGAGCCGACTGCGGTGGCGTGTAGTAGCCAAGTTCTGAACTAGTAGTAGTTGACGGTGGTGTTTGGTGGCAAAAGTAGGAACTACTTGAAAAATTCAAAGTATGCAGTCCTTACTTGAATTAAGAAACAGGAACACAGTCATCACAATTAACACCGGTTATCAGACAGATTCTACACACACCAAAAATACACGGGGCTACATGACCGCGTTTTCGCAGCCCCTAAACTGAGAAACCAACCTAAATTACTTTAGACTGGTAATAGTGTGTTCTGGCCTGTTGAAACATCATTCATAATGATTTCCTCCATTTAAATGTATTTATATTAATAAATTGATTAACTCAATTACTTCTGTCATGACGAGGTGGACCTAATTGAGAGTGAGAACTTGGAATATGCTTCCCTTCGTCCCTTGGGTATGTTTAAATTACTGTGTAGGCCTATATTCAGACTTATGCTACCGAATATCATCATTCCTGCGACGTAGGATCAGTGATTTCAATGGTAATGAATGGTTTTACAAATTAAATATTGGTCTAAGATGATCACACTTATATGATACACACCTTGATGTGTGTATTCAACCTCCCGTTGACCCTTTTATTGTGGGGATTTACCGTAGTGAAAGCAGCATGACTTCATAAACCTTGCTTATTTTACTGGACAATTAGTTCACTTATAATATTCTATAGAAATAAATTTATTTTCACGACTGTTTCGCTTGTGCCGCCATTGCTCACATCTGTTTGGCTCCTGGAATTTCCGAGAACAGGATACATAAAACTTAATCCTATTTTCCATTTGCTTTCCTGGATTACATTTTGCTTCTTGTTCCTGGAGAGCGCTTAAAACGAACCCAAAAATGGCGCGCATTTCATCACACTTCTTGTTCCCGGGCGAATGTGTAGCAGTCTTTGCTCAGGGAATTCTCTCATTAATCCTGGAAAAATCAGGGAATATTCAGGGAATTCTTTTAAGATGAGTTGGTAGACACCCTGTCATGATTAGACAATAGTTAATAATAATCTGATCAGTGTGCTGTGTTGATGAAAAAACAATAAGAAAGGTATTATTCTTGTATTTTAAAATCTGTATGATGACATAAACATTGTCTCCGTGGCTTAGGCGGCAGCACGCCGGCCTCTCACCGCTGGGTCCGTGGTTCAAATCCCGGTCACTCCATGTGAGATCTGTGTTAGACAAAACGGAGGCAGACAGGTTTTTCTCCGGGTACTCCAGTTTTCCCTGTCAAAATTTCATTCCAGCAACACTCTCCACTATCATTTCATTTCATCTGTCATTCATTTAATCATTGCCCCAGAGGAGTGCGTCAGGCCTCGGCAGCCGGCAGAGAGAGAGGGAGAGAGAGGCAGTATTGACAAACCAAAGTATTACCTGCCTGATTAATTCTTGCCAGTGGTAGATATATGAACTGTTAGTTGTCAGTGGTGGGATGGAATCTGTTTTCCCGGCAATATCAGTGCAGCCTGCAATGTATGCCAATTAATTATTGTGACATGAGATTTGCATTTGGTCAGTTGGGTATTTCAAATTTGTGTTATGTGAATGGTTTAAAGGCATCCATATGCTTGATGGAAGATTAGTAGAATTAGTATTATATATTAGCACCAGCCCAGGACGCAATCTCCTAGTGCCAATAACTATGCAGAGATACATGCCTTCCCTCTTGTCCCACACTAACCCTGACACACCGATAGATGTACATAGTTGGCAGCACATTGCTTTAGAACGGCAAAGACTTGTCAGATGGTTAACACTTCGTTTTCTTTCTATTCAACAATGTCACTGAAGATTTTTCAATGAAAACCAGAGAACAAATCGAATTTGAACATTGAGCCCATGAGTAGTTGTAGCAAAAATATAGTACTGATATTTTTGAATGCAATTGCTATGGCATAATTGCTCATGTAATGAAGAAAGCTTTATATTTCAATTCTTATAAGATTGAACATCTGTTTGAATATAATGTCTCATTTTAAACGGTAATGGGCCAATAAATGATAGTGTAGGATGAATTTTGAAATCAATGCTGGTGCTTCTGTTCTCCTTCTATTATATCCACTTCATCTTCAAACTCAAAATCATTGTCTGCAGAACTCGACTCGTATTGTTGGTGCTCTGAGATAGGATCATTCATATTGGACTCTGCTTCTGTGCACTCCATTTCATACATTCCCTCACCAGCGTACCAAAGAAGGAAGGCATTTGGTCAGAACCTGGCTGTGAGTCGCTCGCCGATGCAGTTGAATATTTCATGTCATCAATGAAAAAAAGTGGCCAACATGCCTAGCCCATGTGGAGGAATATCGTAAACTGTAACTTTCACAACTTTCCACTTTACAAAGTAACAGTATTTTTTTGTTGTGAACATAAAGTATCTGCTTATCCACTTTCTTCAATGGAAATCTGGCTTCCATTGTGAGAGAGTGGTCATGTCATGGATCACAGGTGGCCAACATGTTCTTGGCATCAAACATTTTCTTGGTAAGCTCAGAAACTGTAAATGCTGAGTTGTGAGAGACACAAAATCAGGCATGAGGAAGTGAGGTCGCAGAAATCTCTTCTCTATATATATAAAAATGAAAGTTTGTCTGTTTTTTCTGAATTTCTACGGAAATTTGCGTTATTTACGCGTTTCAGACTGTTTTATGACGGATGCGTGCAAAAAAAAAATTTTGTCTGTATGTCTGTCCGTTTGTCTGTGGACAAAGTTGTTCCCTTATAACTCGAGAAAGGCTGGGTGGATCAACGTAAAATTTGGTTCACATATCCTTCAGAGGCACAACACTAATCATTGATGTAACTCTTCTCTGTACCTCTCATAAAAGGGGGTCTACCCCCTTAAAATACTTGCTGAAATAGGCATAGAAGGGCGAGACAAAGCTCATTTTCAGCCCCTCAATGTGATAAATGAAACTCGGGGTCCCCGAAAACCATATTTTAAGGCCCTAAAACCAACAGTTTTTGAGATATTTCCAGAAAACTAATTTCATTTAATACAATAACGAAAGAATGCAAGCCGGTAACCATGGCAACGGAATCTCACAGGTCCATCTATTGCTGTAAGACGCAATACAATTCCATTTATTACATTACTGAGCTAGTTTGCAAACGGCTATGAGGTTATAACGGAACCAAATTAAGCTGTACAATTCATCAATGTCATATAATGCGCTTAAGGGGGTCAAGGGGTACTCGAAATTATTTTCACGTGATTTACACGTGCCGGTGTGGTACGGAAGGTCTATTATATCCCTAACCCTAACACTTACATTTTGTAAGTATTTCGACTATACGTTGCATTTTGTACGTATTTTGAACTTAACCTATATTTTGTGCGTATTTTTCAATCTATTCCTTTTGTGAGTACTTTCGTTCGAAATTCCCTTTTGTAAGTATTACCGCTCTCCATTTTGTGAGTAGTTTCAATCTGAGTTCCTTTTTGTAAGTATTTTCCTGCTCACTTAATTTTCGTTCTGGTTTCCACTTCATTGACATTTTCGCTTTCACACTGACCATTAGGGGCCGATAACCTGGATGTTAGGCCCCTTAAAACAACAATTATCATCATCATCATCATCATCATCCATCTTTAAGGTTACATCCATGGTGTATTTATAATGGTGAGGCGGTGCGCAGATACCGCCCCCTATCTTTCGTGCAGGTAGCACCTTCCTTGCGTTTGGGGACAAGGCGAATCATTTGAGGCGGCTCTGGTCATTGTAATATAACTTGAAGACATAATTAATGAAAACATACTTATAACAATGCTGTATTTTACATGCCTTGTATAGTATATGTCGTAGTCAGATAGTGAAATCCGTCATTTCATGAAAATCCTAGGCACTTCATGAAGTGCCGGCATATGATGTAAAAAGGTACAATTGCACTATCTGACGCGTGGTTTCATGAAACGACTAAATTTCGCCGTCACATAGTGTAATTCATTTTGTACATCATCTGACGGGAAATCCAGCCCGTCACTTCATGAAGTACCGTAGCGGCAGCGGTGATCACGTGTGAGGGAAGTGAGATTTCCAAGAATTAATCGGATAAAAATGTGGACACTAAAGGGCTGTTATTTCCTCAGAAAGTGAACACGGTGACATATGGTTCAAATGTCTAATGGTGTGGACCTCATTTATCACCTAATTCCCTCCCCAGCATCTTGCGTGGCCTTGCGCCTAGAAGGAATATTATGCTGCCGTACTGTGAACGGAAGAAGAACATCGTTCAGATCCATTTTGTTTTTAAAACATGAGAGATAGATAACAGATAGTATAATATGACTTGGCTTCACCCTTTAAAACAACAAGAACTTACTTACGGACGCGTAATAAAGAGATCTTGTATAGCTCTTAGCAGCCAATTCTCTTAGTGAAGTTGTGGTCTCGGGGTATAGTGTTAGCTTCTGAAGCACTACGTGGTGAGTTCGAACCCCACTGAAGGTTGATATTTTTGCCAAGTAACTATTTCAGTATTTTTTGTTCAATCTGCACATTTCAATATAGTTCAGTTGTTGCCTTGTTTTATAGTTGTTTTCTTGTATATTTATTTTAAGGGCTAGGGACATCTTGGTCATCAGCCCAGTGTATTTGGGAGGTTATTTTCTGATAACCTGTGTTTGCGTGATGACTGAAGTAGTGAGTGGGTAAAGAATTTGGGAAGGTGTCTCGAGACTTGAAAAGAAGTACCATCCCGGCATTTGCCGAGAGGGTGTGTGGAAAGACTTGGGGGAAAACGCCACAGTCAGCGATGGGATTCGAACCAGCCTACTCGTTAAGTAGACTTATGAAATCAACTATGGTTACTACGGATAGGAACATAATTAAGGTCTGAGGGTTGAACTGGGGTACACTCAACCTCGGGTGGAAAAACTGAGAAGAGTTCCATTCCTACCTTAGCCATCCTGGAATTGGTTTTCCGTGGTTTCCCCCTTCTCCTCTAGGCAAATGCCGGGTTGTTTCCTAACGTAAGCCACGGCCGCCTCCTTCCCAATCTTAACCTGAACCACACACTACTGCAAATACCATAATAATACTGATTATCAGACAGATTCTACACACTCCCAAGTACACAGGGCTGAATGACCACGATGTCGAAGTACCTCAAATGAAACAACAGCGTCTCTCAGTGCGACATTTTCGCGAGAGGTAAGAGGGGCATACACAACAGCTTTACATTTGGTTGATTTAATGGAGGTAATACTGGGGGTAGACCTGTGTCTAGCTGTAAAGAAATGGGAGGAAAGAATAATGTTAATTAAGTGAAGTGAGTGGGTGGAAATCGCTAAATATTTAGTATTTATACTAATACATACCTGCCAAGTTTTCCGGTTTTCCCGGAAGGTTTCCGGATTTTTGGGATGTTTTCCGGTTGTCCGGATTAACATAGTTTTTTTCCGGATTTTCAACTCCCTAGCTTGTTTCCGTTCTCGGCACCCAAATCGCATTTTAGTTTTCATTTTCGATACTAGCTGCTATTCTGAGATGCGAGTGTTTAAATTCGACTGAAAATCGACTGATAAGATTCAGGGTGTCTACCGGTAACGAAAAGTAACTAAAACGGAGCTAATTTTACAAATGGGTAACGAAAGTAACGAAAAGTAGCTAATTCTTATGTCTGGAAAGTTGGAGGTAACGAAAATTCGCCGAGGTCTGTTAAAATCATTTAAACCCGCGCCGCTAGGTTCGCAGATGCGGTGCGAGTTTCACGGAAGCGGCGCCGATTGCGTAAGCTATATTTCCCCGTGCACGACGTCAAGGAAATGCATACTGAGGATACCTTCAGTGGTACTGTATACATCGGTTCAACGTTTATTTTCGGCATCAAGAAGAGTTAAGTTTTGTCTGAAATATTTTTCTGTATTAATCGGAAACCTGACTTTTTGCGAGACGTTTATTCGCAATAACTTGCGAAACTCAACACAAACCTCTCATTTCTGATATTGGCCTCTAAATTTGTAGATCTCAAATTGAAGTTCAGAAATAATGCGAAATAATTTATTGTCGCAATCTTGCGAAATGATACCGTTTCAAAAAATAATCGCAAAAATGCTTCGAAATACATAGACTATATTTTAAAAATCTATCCGTGTATTGAATTTGCGACATAAAGTGTGGTTAATTCGAAACTCCGTTATATGTCTATTTTTCCTTCGAACTATGGTTCCATTGGATATATAATCTAACCGGGCTATCTCGAAAACTTGTATAATTTGAATTCGAATGTGCCCTCTTGTCGGATTATTCGTGCAATCCTCTCTGAATAATTCATAATAACCAATACCTACTTCGAACGTTCATCCTTCAAAATCACATCCTCAAGACGGCATGACTTGCCTGCGGGAATCTCGTCAAACGGACCACGATCGACGCCAGTTGCGTAAAATTATAAAACCCATGCCCGGCCGCGAACTTGTGTCCTCGAGGACTGCGGGAATCCCATCACGAAACATACTGAACCCTACTCGCCACTATTCCCATGACCGCATACTTAAAAGTGCATCAATCCACTTAGAAATAACACACTACGTAGCATCGCGATACTCATTTTGTCTCGTGATCCACGGCGAACTTCCAACCACAGCATAGGGACAGCGGGAATCATGGCGCCGATCATACAACATGTCCATAACTACTCGTGAATTTTAACCATGCCCAACCTCGAGCTCGCCTCCGCCATTCTGCCAGGACAGATATACAGGCAGACAATCGTTGAACGGCCTGATGCGGTGCCGATTGCATAATATCGCGTTCTCATTGTGCAACCGCAGGGACAACATAAATCTCGTAAAACGACCGAGAGCGGCAGCTATTGCGATACATCGCGATATTTCTCCGCATTCGATGACTAGTACAACTGGATTCTTGTCAAATGGACAGCAAGCGGTGCCGATTGCATAATAATAACTTACCATATTTTTCCGTGCCCGACCTCAAGGACAATAGAAATCTCATCGAACGACTAAAAGTGACACCGATTATGTAATCACGATTTTTCTCCGTGTTCTATCTAAAAAAATATGAATCACGCCAAACTGCTGAGACCAGCGCCGATCGTGTAACGTTTCGATATTTCTCCGTACCTGACTGCGAAGACAATTCGGTGACGATCACGTAACATCGCATAATATATTTCTTCGTGGTCTACCGCGGGAACAAAGGAAATCTCCCCAAACGGCCCAGATCAGAGCAACTTCTTGGTAATCATAACTTCTTGTACACAAGACGGCATATTTCCTGAATCAACTCATTTGATATTACCTATCCATTATTTATTTTTATCTAAATTTTTATAACACCATAAGTGAATGTTATTCACTGCTTTAAACACAGTTCATTGTTGTTTTCCTTCACCGTGCGATGAGCTTCTATGGTTGCCGACCGCAGACGTATCTTGAATTAAATGGTAACTAAAAGGTAGCTAAAAAGTAACTAATTTTTACTTGATCCTTGCAGTAGACACCCTGTAAAGTTTATCAATAATTCAGTCTCGCAGATTATTGCTGCAATTATATTACTCTTTGTGCTTCGACAGTTTGTAAGTGGGAAAGCTTGGTTTTAAGCGGTGCTTGCTGTAGTTCTGGTATTCGTGCAATTGTGTGACAATTTTTGTGCAATTTAGTGTTTTCATGATTAATTCAAGTAAGAAAAGATATCATCAGTCTTTCAGGGAGGCATATTCATTAGAATTTTTGGAAAGTGGCACAATGAATTAGTCTCACATCACCAAGAGTTTGTAATCTCTTTTCTCTAGTCTTTTCTTGCGACGCATGTACGTGTTAAATTTTTGTGCTTTGGGATCTTCTGGATTTCTATTTTTGAAAGTTGGCAGGTATGTAAAATAGTGAAGCAATTTAAATACTTAGGAGAAATTATATCTTACAACTTGGATGAGAAACCTGCATGGCAAGAAAGAACTAATAAAATGATAAAAACCCAAAAATTAACATGAGTCTACATATAAAAGAAAATGTCTATCAATCACAACAAAATTAAAACATTACAAGACGGTGGTTCAACCAGAGGTGACATATGGAAGTGAAACTCTTTTTAAAGTTACTAAAATAAACAGAATCGACAAAATTTTAAAAGTAGAAAGAAGAATAGCTAGAACATGCATAAATAAAAAATATCAGAAAGATGGACAGTGGCGGATAGTACCAAATGAAGTGGTATACAGACAACTGGAGCCCATCACTGATATTATTCAGAAGAAACAGATTTCTTTTTTTGGACACATTATGAGACACTGGAAACCAGGTTATCTAGAAAAATTGTAGTGAAACTTTGGAATATGAAACAACAAGTAGGATGGATTAAGGAAATTAGAGAAGATATGAAAGAATTAGAAATAACCTTGGATGACTTGCAAAACAAAACAAAAAAAATAAAAGAACTGAAAGTTATAAAAATAAGATTTCAGGCAAAAATAGACAAACGTAATACAGTAAACAGGGTATTTACTGATGAGGAACGCCTGAGAAGATCAGAGTGAATGAAAAGCTACTGGGCGACTCGGAAAGAAAACGTACTGAAGAAGAGGACCAAGAAATGATTGACTGAAGTGGTCCAATGAGGCCGTAAAAGAAGAAGAAGAGGAAAAGATATTGAAAGAGCCTTATTAGGGCGAAAACATATGTGTGGTTGATTTCGCATGTGTTGTTCAGCTCTGGCACGAGACTGTAATAGGAATGTTGTACTGTACTGCTTGTGAGTCTGGTCATACATGAGGAAGCAGGCACTAACGTGGATCAGCTGGGGAGTTGGAATGGAGGTCATGTGGGAGAGGGAAAGTAGGCGCGGGGACGTGTTTTGGTTCGTAAAAGACATAAAGGATATTGAAAAGGGGGTGGGGTTTATGGGGAACCTCATGTGATGATCTGATAAAGTGTTCATGGAGGTTCTTTGTTATTTTTAATTTTTGTTATGATATGATCGGTGAGGGTGTCGAATGATATATTGGTATCCAAGTATATTTCATTGAGATGTACGGGAACCAAAATTTTCCGAGATTTTTTAAGATCCAATTTTCTCTGTGAATTCCCAAGGTAATTTTTCTGTCTAAGTAATGCAAACTTAATACAGTACTGTTCGTAGAAAGTGAAACACCCAGAAGAAATGGTCTGAGACACTCCCAGAACAGGGATCGTGTAGGCCTGCGGTACCATACTAAGTGATTGAAATCGCAGAGAGATGGCATGCACATTGGGCCACCAGTGCCTCTGTAGTGGAACCGGACAGGTCAGTGTTCCACACAACTCTGTCGGCGTGGGGCTGTCATACCAAGTGGAAACGCGTAAGCAAGTGCAACGATGCCTCGCCACATCACAGGGTGGACTATTAGCATGTGAGTGTGGTTGAACGGGGCAGAATACTTGGGCTCTGGGAGGCGGGTCTGTCGTTACGGGACATTGCAGCTCGTACAGGGCACGCTGCGTCAACAGTAAGATGTACGTGGATCCAGTCGAGAGAGGAGCGCCATACACAGCAACGACAGGGTACAGGACGACGCAATGTGACCACAGCGCGAGACGACCGCCAGCTTCTCCGCATGGCCGTATCGGACAGAACAGCGTTGTCCTCGGTGTTGGCTCGACGTTGGAACCCTGCAACGGGGGTGGACATGTCTGCGTCGACGGTGTGGCACCGTCTTTTGAGGGCTGGACTGGTAGCACTCATGCCACTGCGTCGGCTTCCATTGACTGGGAACCACCGACGCCTCCGACTACAAGGGGGACAGGCAGGCCGAGTGGCGAAATGTAGTGTTTTCGGACGAGTCCCGCTTCAACCTGTCCTTCAGTGATGGCCGCATACGCGTTCGACGACGCCGTGGAGAAAGCAATCGGGCAGACTGTATTGTTGAGCGGCATAGCGTACAAACACCAGGTGTAATGGTTTGGGGCACAATTGCCTATAGCAGGCGATCGCGCCTCGTATGTCTTGCGGGCAATCTGAACAGTGACCTCTATATCAGGGAAGTTTTACAGCCCGCGGCACTGCCCCTCTTGCAGGCCGTTCCGCAGGACAATGCCCGCCCACATGTGGCGAGGAATGTGCAAGCCTTCTTCGCAGAACGACTGATATCTCTGCTTCCCTGGCCTACCCGTTCGCCAGACATGTCGCCCATCGAACATGTAACCCCCCAACTGAGAAACCGACCTTGCAAGCATAACCAAATAGACAACCAAATGACAGTGTTGCCACGCTTGCAGGAATAAGAAGAAAACATAAGCATACTTACCTCTCTCCGGTCAGTTCCGCTGGGTGGTACTCTTCTCCTATCCCAAACCTACGAAGTTTGCCCGAAGGGAACTAACCCACAGGACCAAGACAGGAAGAAGGATACTGGACAGAGCCAGAGAGTGGACGGGAACCCTAAACGAGGCCGTGTTTGGGGAAAGGTGCCTAGGGATAGTTCGCTAAGAAATGAAAGGGAGCCTAGAAAACAACAATGTATTCAGGATGAATATTAAAACAAAAATACAAAGAAAAGAACAAAGGAAAACTAAAACTGATGTGCACAATTACATTTAAAATTTCGATAAGGGGTAATAGAATTTCGTACAGAAAAGTGGTTGCCAGGATACAATATTTAATCTTATGCGTCGACCCCCAATAAGCAAAAATATGGAAGACATTAAAGCAAGGCACAAAAACTTAACCTACCCTGGAAAACAAACAAAATTAAAATGAACCCCCTACCCTGGGCGCCCCTCAACATTCATACAAAAAAGACCCAAAAATACCCTTCCCAAGCAATACAGAATTACGTCAATGAAAAAAACAACAAGAAATGAAGCTGAACCAAACCAGACCCAAAACAAACCAATTCCCCCCTCCCAAAATTTAGCAAGAAAGAGAACAGGAAGCCAAAAGTCGCCCAAAGCCTAGCAGAAAGAGGCATGACAGGGGAAACTAAGTCTCTCCGCGAGAGGGAACCAAACACCCATGCTCCGACAGAAATAAAAGACCAAGAGTCCCTGACTACACCACCTGACAAGAAACACACAAACTTACCCTCGCAAAACCAGCATGACACAAAAATCCCTCTCGGATAACAAACAAACCAGAAAAGATTTACCCTAATCAAAACCACATCCCCGACACTCAAAATGCCAAGCCGAAATTAACCACAGATTCCCAAAAGAAAATTTAACCAATCGAGGACCAGAAAAATACCCCCAAAATAGAATTAAACTGAATCTAATAACACTTGGTGGACCTGAAGTTAATAACAATTAAGACAATGAAAATTGGTACCTCTTGGAATATGCAAGCGGCCAAAAAACAAACATGACCTTAAAACTTCGCCACGAGGCGATCATAAACCCACGTTATCCATATTAATGCGAACACCAGAACACACCCACTTTTAAAATAACTTCAGTTACAAATGACATAACTGAGCCGCGTACGTCCCCCCTTTTACAATTTTAACAGTCTTTCGCAAAATTTCCGAAGTTCTATCCAGTCAAGATTTTCCACATTTTTAAATTCGAAAGTTTTTTTTCTTCCAGTTTATCACCAGTCCGCACGTACCTTTAAAGACCACTTTCATTTTTGGAGAGGGATCCGACCAAAGCCTCGCGGCTTTTCCCTCTCGAGACCAACTTTTACCACAACCTTCTTTCTCAAACGATCAAGAAACAATGTTCCAGCTTATCGCACGTCACCACAGATGCTGCGCCCGTTACAGTCTTACCACTACAACATTTGGCGGCAGATTTAAAAACATATGGATTATTCAGAGTTCAGTTGGCGTGGCTTCCCGCCACCACGATAATTTTAAATTAGCGCCGAAAGATGACAACTATCACAGGCACTTATTAAGGTTTATTTTTTATTTTTATTTTATTTTTTATTTTTTTATGGGCCATTGTTAGCAGATGGCCATTGTTGAATTTTGACAAAAGTTTTATTTTTCAAAGTTCAGAAGTCCAAATAAATACTGGAGTTTTTCTTATCTTGTCGACACTCGGCCGTCAGTGGCGTACCTCTTCTTCCGGTAGATGGGTGGGCTACAGGAGATGAACGCTCAATGTACCGAACCGGTACAGAACATGTCTGGGATATGGTCGGTCGGCAACTTGTTCGTTCAGATTCACCTGGCGCCACTGTGATGCTTTGTGGACGCACCTACAAACCGCGTGGGACGGTATTCCCCAGCAGCGTATTCAAGCGCTGTATGATTCCATGCCACGACGTCTAGCGAGTGCAGCACGTGGCGGCACAACGCCGTACTAAAGATAGACTGTCAGCGTGTATGTACCGGACTGTCCTTCTAATCAGTAATGTATTGTCATGTCCCTAATCTGCGGTATAAAGTGCAATATGGTCCCATCTCTTGTTCTTGGTGTTTCACTTTCTACAACAGTAGTGTATGTTGAGGTTTGAGCTAAACGGAGAATAATCTCTTTTGTAATATTAATATGAGGCAATGTTCTCAATAACTTTGAAAGAATAATAGATTTTCCACCTTCAATACTGTTTATTTCTATTACTTACAGGGACTAGTTTCGGGGGTAAATACTCCCCCTTCCTCTGCCTGTCCAACAAAACTTCACAATGGAAAAAACTTTCCATGTACAAGCTCATACAAAACACATGAAGAATAAAGAATAAAAAAATAACATTATTTACAATCCCGCTCGACGCTCCAAAGAAGATACTTTTATTGGATCACTAAGGCCTAGGCGCATCAGAACTCCTGAATTGGGCCGGTGCTGCGGTCCGCTGTCCCCATTGCGTCATCGTGGGACCACTCTAGTCCCCTTGTTGCTCTTGGCAAACGTCAAGGCGAGAAAATTTGTGGCCGCGTCACGCGCCGCCAAGAACTGCAGTGCGCAGGGCGTGACCAAAAACAAACCGGAATTCACCTTGCGAAGTCTCTTACAGCTGAGTGTTAGTGACGTGCTTGGGAAAAGGTGGCGGTTGGGGTTGTGGGAGATGGGAGGCTAAGGAAATGAGAATGAGTGAGGTTTGTTGACGCGCCGTGTGTCGCTGTTATGGAGATTGATTAATGCGCACTGCAGTTCTTGGCGGCGCGTGACGCGGCCACTAATTTTCCCGCCTTGACGTTTGCCAAGAGCAACAAGGGGACTAGAGTGGTCCCACGATGACGCAATGGGGACAGCGGACCGCAGCACCGGCCCAATTCAGGAGTTCTGATGCGCCTAGGCCTTAGTGATCCAATAAAAGTATCTTCTTTGGAGCGTCGAGCGGGATTGTAAATAATATTATTTTTTTATTCTTTATTCTTCATGTGTTTTGTATGAGCTTGTACATGGAAAGTTTTTCCATTGTGAAGTTTTGTTGGACAGGCTGAGGAAGGGGGAGTATTTACCCCCGAAACTATTCCCTGTAAGTAATAGAAATAAACAGTATTGAAGGCGGAAAATCTATTATTCTTTCAAAGTTATAGTTACGTCAATACGGACCTGAATAATCGACATTATGAATGTTCTCAATATCTTGCCTGTTAATTCATTGAATGCAGGAACTAACATATATGAAGATTACCATACAATCAGCTTGATCACTCATGCTTCAAAGATCCTGACTAGAATAATTTACAAGAGGATGGAAGGACAGATAGAAACAGGGTGAAGACCAATTTGGTTTCAGGAGAAACGTAGGAACAAGGGAAGCTGTATAGCGTGGCAAGTTAGACCTGGCCTGTAATGGCGGAGTCTCATCAAGGAGGGAAAGTAGAGGGATCACCAGGCGCACACGCGATTTCCCCTCTTTGCTGCAACAGCTGTTTGGAACTGCTCGTGGTGGTTATGTTATGCAAGCGTAAAGTATCAAATATAAGCATTCTCAATGATATAGCATTGGTATCTCAAATGAAATGCTCTCATGCTATTCAATACATGTTGTGCAAACAAGTATAAAGTGGAAATTACGAGGGGAAAAATAATGTAATAAATAAAATTAGTTAATAAAAATATAACACTGAGCACCGGGAACAAAACCAGATTCGCTTCCTGCGTGAACAATTAACCGAAGACCCTTTGACACCGTGACCGTTGCATTAGTCTCTCCAGATTGCCAACATTGTGTAGTTGTGTGAGTTGAATGAAGGTAAGTTTCATCCAGATAGATTATTGTCTTGCCTTCATTCCTAAACTGCCTGAGTGTTCTATCATACTTTGCTCTCCATGCTGCGATCTCGGGATTTTCTATTAAAATTCTCCTGTTGCTTGGGCATTTCTTCCATCTGAAGCCTATTTTCCGAATCTTCATCCGAAGATATTCCCTGCTACACTCCAGTACCCCATCCATACCTGCCATCTTTTAAGGTGTTTCCGTAAAATTTACGGAAAGGCAGTGTGTTTTACGTCTTTACGGATGGATGTTACGGATTTACGTACGAATATCTTTTTTTTAAAGTTCGCGCCAGAACGAGCTTTCGAATGCCGCCGATACATGCTGTGTGACCAACGCACATTCAATACATGGCTCTGAACTATATTCACAAGATCGTTAAAGTCCTCGACTGGGAATACAGTACAATATGCATCCTGATTTGCTTGAATTCTAATCGATCGATATCAATTTGTTTGTGTTGTATGAAAGATCAGGGATGACCGTTTGCTTGTTCTTTAATGCGTTGATTAGTTTGATAACCTTTACCGTTTTGTATTTTAAAAAAAGTTCTCTCGGCATGCCGGAAGGCGGAGGTAGATTTCACCAGACAAACTTGGGGATAGACGAAAATAGGCAGAATATGCAGGTTTTCGTAGAAGGATCAGACCTCATTTATTGCGAGAAAGTATTTTATAATTGGAGCTTAATTAACTTTGTTTTTCGTCATTGTATGCATATTTTAAACATTTATTGTGTTATGGGGACGGTAACCTTCTTGTCATTTGGGGTCCATTTTTATACTTGTGGTCACACTGTCCATATGCAAGGTTTCGACACTGATGTGTAACTATGTACCGGTCTGTTACTTCTTCACGCAAAATTATATCTCCCGCAGAGATTTTGGTCGGTTCCTCAGTTTAGCGGCTGCGACAACGTGGTCATGTAACCCCGTGTACTTTGGGTGAATGGAGAATCTGTCTGATAAACGGTGTGAATTGTGATGGCTGTATTAGTCTGTAATTCAGGTAAGGACTGCAGACGGTCAATTTCAAACAGTAGTTCCTAATGTTGCTACCAGATACTACCGTCAACGACACCTAGCTGTGAACTTGGCTACTAGATGCCACCACAACCAGCAACTCTCAACGAACCTTGGAACTTCCCCTTCATAGGAAAGCATACTGAGGGGTTTTTAGCGCTCTTAGAAAATCCGACGACTTCGGCCGGCTTTGAACCCGCGACCTTGGGCATAGAAGTTCAGCATGCTACCAGTTACGTCACCGAAGCCGCTTCACACTTAGTCAGAATGAAATCTGAATCTGATCTCGTGCAAGTGCGTTGTCATGGCAACGTCTGATGGCTCATCCCTCATCAATTTAGTAGTGTTGCCATGGCAACCTCTGATAGCTCTTGGCATTTTCTTATAATTCCGAAATCATTTTTCTCATCCCTTGGCGTAATGGTGGGTTATATCAAAAATTCTTTCAGACAAAAGTTTTAGGTAATTATTAGGGGAATATTGTCCATTGTGTACGGTTTTGATATTGTGCCTAATATAAGAGAGATATGATTAATGTTTCCCGAAAAACCCACTTTTTCCCACCCCTTTGGTCAATGGTTGGTGCTATAAAAAAAAACTCTTCAAACATAAAGTTTTGGGCTTTATCCGACACATAGTATGAACTTGGAACGGATTCGATATTTCACATATTAAGAGAGTTATAGCAATATTTCACTTTTTCGAAAAAAGCCCCCCATTTTCACCCCCTTCGACCGATTTAGCCCAGTAACGAACTCGACCGAGATTTTATAGGTATACATATTCGGTAAAGAATTCAAAGTGATTGGTGCAAAATTACGGCAGTTATTGTGTCCACAAGAAACTGATATACACATATATATACATATATATATACAGTACATACATAAATTATATATAAACTTTTGAACTGACGGTGGTTTTGGGGTCTGGGGGATGTGAAACGCGAAGATATGTCGAAATTTTCCGGAAGTTGAAACATGGTACCCATTGCAATAGTTAGCTTTCTAATGAAATCTACCTAATACCGGTAGTTCTCTTTTCTTCACTGCGAATTACAAAGCGTAGGTCGTGTTGTAGTTACATGTGAATTATCAGGGTGTCTACCGGTAACGAAAAGTAACAGAATGTAGCTAATATTTGTCTGGATATTTGGAGGTAACAAAAAAAAATTCGCTGAGATTGGTTTAAATCATTTAAGGCCGTGCCGCTAGGCTCACAGATTGCGATGGAGCAGGTTTCACGAAAGCGCCGCCGATTTCGTAAGCTATAATTCCCTGTGCCCGCCCTCAAGGAAATGCATACTGACAAATAGCTTAATATGATAATAGTGGAAACTCCCGCGAGAAACTGGTGACAACGATTCTGCGTGCTTATCTAGCGGTTCGCGCAGACAACTACGAACTCTACTTCAATCAGCTGGCTAGTTTATATGCTGCGCATGTTAGAAATGTAACTTTTGGGCTATGTATGGGTATTTTAATTACAAAATGCAACGTGCCCAAGTCATTTTACAGATTTCCTCAAAACAAACGGCTGTGAGTCTACCTACTAATGTTTACGTACCTGTATTTTTTTTTCTATTAATCTGAGCATACCATACTTTCTCAGGGGTGGCCCTAGAGCAGTGCGAACGATGCGACCACACCAGGCGCTGTCATATGGGAGGCGCAGAAAATGCAACGATAGATTGACAGCGCAAAAATGACCTTATTAGCATACTACTTAACCCTACACGTCAAAATTAATTCTATATATACTGTAAGAGAGCTGGGGTGCGTGCATTTCAAAGGTATAGACATATAACGCGACATTCGTAGGCTTACTACGTTGTATAAATATTAAAGAGTTGAAACCAATATCTATATACATTCTGTCCGCCACCTGTTTTCTTGGTGTTCAATCGTGTGCGGGTGCATGTGGATTGTGATTTGTGTCTGTATTGCAAGCTACGAGTGAAATTGAAACTTTACTTACTGTTAGAACGTTACACTATACTAAGGTGTTATGTAATGTACTGTAAGATATTAGTAACATCATATTAGACATATTTCTTTTTGTGTAGATATTAATCAAGCCTAGCCTCGTCTATGCGCGACTATAAGCGAACAATATTGTTTAATATTAATAGGAATATTATTTTTAATATTAAAATAATAGTTATTAATAATGTTTGTTATATTTAGTCTCCACGGGGGAGGGAGCGCCACAATGAGATCTCACACCTCCTGAAAATATTCCTATGGCCGCCTCTGTCTTTCTTTAAAACATTGTTGTGATTAAACCTATCCATTTAATCCTTTTCCTATTGTGCTCAGTGGGTTGTGAAGAGCAGATAACTCCAAAATGCAGTCTCCAAATGTGTGTTGGGGGGGGGGGGGCCAAAATGTAATGGACATGAAGATAGCTTTTGCTATTTTCTGTCTGAAAGCACCCATGGGATTAGAAGCAGATTAACTGGTTGTTTTCTATCAATTAATCACTCTAATGAAAGTATCTGTAACAGCTGAACAGCTGTACGAAATTATTGACCGACAGGTATTTCAAAGTCCTTATTGAGGCATTAGGTATGTGCGTAATTTTAATTTTTATTGGTTTTACGTCCCTGTTAAGTACTGCGGCTATTAGAGACACTGGGGTACTGGAATTTTGCCCCGAAGGGGATCTTTAACGTGCCAGTAAATCTACTGGCACGATTCCCTCGCATTTGCGCACCCTCAAATGCCAACTGGCCCCGTCAGGATTCGATCCTGCAACTTTGGCCACAGCTGGAGAGAACGTTACCGCTGAGCCACGCAGCCAGCCTAAGGCATATCTGAATCGATTCATCCGTGAAAAATCTTCTCAATAAAAATATTAAGCTTTATAAGACACGCGTAATTTGCTTTTGGAATATCTGTAGGCTAGTGAAACTGCTGTCATAAAATTACGATTAAATGTTTTAATGACAATATACACGTATTTCATTCTTATTACTGCCCCTTTCGGATCAACATCCATCCCCTTTCCTTATATTATGGTACAAGAAGTACGCAAAGGACTTTAAATCTGTATTTCTTTGCGTTTTCGAAGTCGAATTGTGTTATTGAATAGTTCGTTCCAGTAGTTGTCTATTCGAGCCGCTAGATGGTAGCACTATACGCTGTCGCTGCTCTGCGTGTTAAGTGGCGAGAGTTTCCACTATTATCATACATGCTATTTGATACTGAGGATACCTTGAGTGGTATACACATGGTGGTCACTACTCCTGGAAAACCTGGAAATCCTGGAAAACACCTGGATTTTTATTAGGTCTGGAAAATGACAAAAAATTGGATAACTCCTGGAAAATAGCCAATGTTAATTAATTATAAAAATCTTTCCATCTTAAATCATACTCCCGCTGCGGTTTAGGGTGAGCACTCTATCATTAACGAAAGAAATTTCCTCAGGCTACCTGTTTCTGTGTGGGAGAACACGCGATAATATTTTGTAAAACATATTTCTTTTTTTAAAGCGGATATTTGAGTCACAAAGGCTTTTTTAAAACAACATTTAAATCATGTGTTGTGTGTAGGCTTGCGTATCAATAACGCAATCACCACTGATTTTTGTCAAACACAACTGCTTTATTTTGGTCTTGAAGTAGGCAACCGATAAAGCCCCCCCCAACTCACGCCTATTTTAAAGTCTGGAAAAATGGAATTACTCCTGGAAAATTGTTGACCGATTTGAGTGGCCACCATGTATACATCGTCAACTTATGTTTTCGGCATCAACAAGAGTTTTTAGTTAATTGTGAAATATTTTTCTGTATTATTAAGAAACCTGACATTTTGCGACACGTTTATTCGCGAAAACTTTCCAAACTCAACAGAAACCTCTCATTTCTCATATTGACCTCTAAATTTGGAGACAATCTGAAATATAAGACCAGAAATAACACGAAATAATTTAATGTCTCAATCTTGCAAAATTATATCGATTCGAAAAAAATTGCGAAAAAGCTTTGAAGTACCGGTACATTTATTTTAAAAATCTATCCGTCTCGTAAATTTGCGACATCCAGGATGGTTAATTCGAAATTCCGTTATAAGTCTATTTTCCCTTCGAACTTTGGTTCCATCAGATATATAATCTAACTGGTTATCTCGAAATCTTTTATAATTCATGATTCGAATTCGAAAGGAAATGTGCCCTCTTGTATTATTCGTTCAATCCTCTCAGAATAATTCGTAAAATTCTATACCTTCTTCGAACGTTCATCCTCCAGAATCATATCCTCAATACGGCCTGCTGACCGCACGACTTGCTTGCTGGAATCTCGTCAAACGGACCGTGCCCGATCGCAAACTTGTGATCACGAAAGCCGCGGGAATCCTGTTAAAGGTGGATGGGCACCCATCACGAAACATTCCGAAATCCGCTTGCCACTTTTCCCATGACTGTATATTTTATTTATTTTAGTTATTTATGTCTTTTGTATAGGCCTACTTAAAAGAGTACGGGGAGCGAGAAGTGCATCAATCCACTTAAAAATGACTATGTAGCATTGCGATTTTCATTTATCCTCGTGATCCGCCGTGAACTCCCAACCACAGTATATAGTACGGTGCAATTAGTCCTAAAAACGGCCTAACCTCAACATCCAAAGTAAAAGTTTCCCTCCAAGCCCAAATTGTTCTATGCAGTTCACATGTTGTTAGGTAAAAAGCCTCACCATTGGGAGGGGCAGAAGTTGGTAAATTTGTAGTTGTTATCAGTTTTTCTTAAATATTTCGAAAAATATGCGGTTTAGCGCAAAATGTGTCATATACAAAAATAATCTACATTAAATTGCGAACAAAAGAGGTCCCATGCATAATCTTGCTAAAGTGAACGGTTCCAGAGTTATGGAGGGTGTGAAAGTAGCAATTTTTCGTATTTTGTGAGATTTTTTTGGTAAAATTAAATTATAACTACTATGTAAACAGATATAACTAAACAATTTTATTAAAAAGTAATACTGTACAATCGTATTGTAGTCCAAAAGAGGCTGAGGCACCACAAAGGGTTAGAAGCGTAAAAATACTGGGAACAAAAAACGGTTTAGTACAAGCACGTGGAGCTACGAGAGGCAAGGCAGAAAATAAATTGCAAGGACTTGCAAACTTTTATATCTTGGCTTGAGGAACATAATCCGTTTTCTAAAACACCTGAACTCTCTTCTTTATCAACAGGGGTTGTACCAGATGAAAACGTGAACTGTGATAAAGCGTTTGAAGTTGGAACGCTAGCCTTGAAAGAGATTGGGAACAAAACATTCAATGAGATACACTTGAAAAGAAAATTAGCTGTTAAGTCTCTAGCCTCTATAACCAAGTGTATGACAATTAACAACAACACTGTATGTGTGAACCTTAGATCATAAATCCAATAGATGGCTGATGACGTCACATTGTTGAAACCAACATCTCGATCAGCTGACTAAAGGGAACTGCGGATAGTTTGGAGCACTGAAATACTACACTTGATGATAGAATTGGGCTATTTAACCCATAAACGCCTAGTGTTACCATATAGTAATGCAGTACCGTTCATTGCATTTATTGCTCTACAGGACCTTTGCCAGTTAAAGATATTGGAACTTCGCACTTATATGATCAAGGAAGGTCTATTGATTCATTTCCCGTGCACTAGTCGCTAGGGAATATCTTGGATGATGTCCCAAAAATTGGGTGCATTTCGTGGTTTTCGTAATAGGTACGGCATGCTAAATTATTACATAAAATGGAGATAGTTTACTTTGTATTCAGGATTATGGTAGTAAACATAACTAATTTATAATTCAGTAACATATCTTACGAGTTTCTTTACACCTGCTCATGCCCGGGACTAATTTTCCCAGCGTTACCATATGGTAATGCTAGGCGGATACAGGGTCAATGGTAGGGCAAGATATTTTCTGTAGCACATTCAGATGAAATGAGTTAGAATACATTTCATGCATTTATACACAAAACGTTTTTCCATATACAGCTTTTTTAACAGTGCATGCCTTCATATAATATGTTTTATGTTACTGTAGCATATTTTTTATGTCAGTTCCGTATTCAAGACCATACCTTTGCCGAGATATCTGGCTGCCGGCAGTGTTTCAGAAAATACAATACGAGAATTATTTCGAGATTTCAGAGGTCTACACTGGCTGCGTGGCTCAGCGGCAACGTTCTCGCTTGCTGTGCCCAAGCATGCGGGATCGAATCCTGGTGCAGTCAGCTGGCATTTGAGGGTGCCCAAATGCGAGGGAGTCATGTCAGTAAATTTACTGGCACGTTAAAGATCCCCTTCGTGCCAAATTCCGGCAACCCGGCGTCTCTAAAAGCCAGAGCAGTTAAAAGGGACGTAAATCCAATAACATAATTATTATTTAGAAGTCTGACCTTGGCAGGAATATTAGAGGAAGTGGAAAAGGAGTAATGACGACATGGTTATAGCTCGCTGGCATGAAAACAGCACAGTAACTGTTGCCCCCACGACTCTCCCTGTTTTTCCCCCCTCGACCAGGTCAGAAGATTCTCTCGGGCTGAAAAGAAAAATAGTTACAATCCCACGTCCTCTCCAGATCGGCACCTATAACAAATTCCTGGGAGGAACGAACCTTACGGATGAAAATGTGAACTGATATCATGTGTCAATAAAAAACAAAAAGAGGTGGTGGGCCATATTTTCTTGGCTTCTTGACGAGAGTCTCCAAAACGCATGGTACCTCATTATGATATCACGGTCAAGGACAACTCAACTGGAATTCAAGAGGGAAGTATCACAATTCTATGTGAAATCGTATGCCGTAGAACCACGTGGAGCCATGCAGCTGTCAACAGCACGTGCGGGATAGGGCAGCGACATTGAAGACTTGTGGTATGATGGACGCGATCATCTGGTCATCAATGTCCCAGGACATAAGCGGAGGTGGTGTGCCGGTGAATTGTGTGTAAGCAGTGTCCGCACTGCATGTTGTTAATGTGATGTGGGACTGTGCATATCATGCTTCTTGCCATTTCACACCAAGTAACTAGTCACTTGACTATAGGATCGAAGGTTCAAAGGTGTCAAAATACTTGCTCAGTGCTTTTTAAAGTGTAATATTATCAAGATAAGTACTTAGCAACAAATATGAAATTATTGTATTTATAAATCACCATTCAGAATAAGCAGTAAGAGTTTTGACAACACAAGCGCCTAGCGTTACATATATGTAATGATGTATAGGTAATGATGTAGTAATAGATTGAACTTGTTGGGAACCCTCGGGTGTAAAATAAAAAATGACCTGCTACACAAAAACAATTCTGTTAAAAAATCAGTAGGCCTATTTCAGAGTTAGATTTGTTATTACATATATGTAACGCTCTATATTTCGGGAACTTAAGATGCCACCTTCGTAAAATATGGTTTGAGCAGCTTAATAACTCCCTATGGCATGACTTATTAACAAAAAAGCAAAATTTTCAAAATGTATTAATTGGGGCGTTTATGGGTTAAAGTGAGTTCTTATTCATTACTAAGCCAGAATGGTGTATTACTGTGCCACGTATGGATGTAAGGAGACGTTTAAAAAAGGATTGGACATTTCTTTCCATTTGTAAGTTAATTCATTGCAAAATAACCCTAAACTTTTTGACTTAATTACTTGCATTTCTTTAGCCTACGTTTCCTCTTAACTCCGAAACATGAAAGAAAAATAATTAAACAAGTAAATGCTGGCATTTATTATAAATTATTATAATTTACCCTATCCCTTACTCCACTGAACAGGCCTGTATTTATGCTCGAAGGTATCAAGTATTTACATGTCCATAGAATTTTTTCTTGATGTTTTGTTGAGACTGCTAATAAATGCATCTCTGAACATAAAAACGCTTTATGTCCCTATGCTGGATTATACTAAAGCCATCATAACTTCCGACTTGACGTTTCAGTGTTACCCTAGAGTTATCTAGCGGTCAGAAGGAAAATCACTTCCAATCACAGACAGTCATTCAAATCGATATATCACGACAAATTGAGTTTTGTTCGCGATGACGTGATTTAGAGAACGAAACTCTACCCTAGCAGTGAAACATCAAGTCGGAAGTTATGATGGCTTTACTATAAATGTAGTGTGGACTACACAATGCAGTCATCAATCATGTTCAGTGTCAAATTGCAGGTTATGCTACAGATGTGACGGTGTAGTCTTCGATAATAAATACGCTGAGGTAATATTTGTCATCTTATTAAACATATGGACAGTGTGTTTGGTTGAGGAAATTTTGAGATTCTTTTAGGATACATTGCATTCCTCAATTCTTCGTAGAATTTTAAAGTTCTGGGTTATTTTTGCGAAGGTTTCTATGATTCATGGAAAATGGAATTTAAAAGGAAACAGTTCATTGATTAAAATGTTTTCCTATGTAGCAAATGTAATGCATGGTTGTTAAAAAGCAACGCTTACTAAATCGATAGACTTCCTTATTTCCATTTGCCCATGTCGTTTTGTTCACTTTCATAAAATACTGAAGTGGAAGGTCTTGAATGAGAGCTCATCGTATGATAAAATTTTCATAAGTACCGGTACTGAAATTAGCCAAAATACATTTTCTAATGATGAAAAATAATTAGGTAATGATGTAGTAATAGATTGAACTTGTTGGGAACCCTCGGGTGTACAATCAAAAATGACCTGCTACACAAAAACAATTCTGTTAAAAAATCAGTAGGCCTATTTCAGAGTTAGATTTGTTATTAATTTACAAGAGGGGCTCCTGGATGTATGAGTATTACAGAACACGACAGCCACATTTAACGCCAAATATGTTACATCCTTACCTTTGCTACCTTCCCTGACGTAAAGAAACATGCCATGCTTTTCCCAATGTCGTATAAATTACGAAAATGTGTGTTAAAACCCTCATTAAAAGCATTTCCCCACTTACTCCCATCACCTTCCGAGTTCCTCTGTTTACCCTTTAGTCAACTGATCGAGATGTTGGTTTCACGTCACAGTGCAGGCGCAGTGTGGCAATGCACCCTCTATTGTATTTATGCTCGAAGGTGTGAACCCTAACACTATTACATCGGATGGTGTGCACAGTAAGGAGTGATGAGAGACTTGAAGAAATATTTCAATTTGAATTATGTGCTTATCCTCCATCCCTCTTCGATGAATCTGGCTTGATGAGGAAGGGAAGCAAATCTTCAATGGTGACTGTTTTGGTTCCAGATTCAAATTAATCATCAATCACCCCAGATTCAGAGAAAGTGTCCTACATCATTGATGGAGGTCACCTCCTTCGTCATGTTTTGTGGCGATGCCCAGCTACCTTCAGACAGATTTGCGAGCAATACACAGATTACATAATTACTCATTATGGGCCAGCAACTGTTGTTTTTGATGGATAAGAGCAAGGAAACACAAAAGATGAAGAACACTTACACAGATCACATTCTACCACTAACATTGAAGTGAAAGTAGAAGACTCAATCCATGTAAATATCAATCAAAGTGAATTTCTAGCTAACGCTAAAAACAAAATGGGCCTTATTTCTTTCCTTACAGTGCGCTTGCAAAGAGGTGGTTGCACAGTTCATCAAGCATCGGGTGACGCTGACTTATTAATAGTTTTAACAGCGATTGATGAAGCTAAGAAAGGAGTTGACATTTGTGTACTTGGTGACGACACGGACTTACTAGTCTTCTTGACTGTCCATGCACCCTCAGAGAACAAATTGAAAATGGTGGTACCAAAGAAAGGCAATCAGGGAAAAAGTGTACACTATTTCTGACATTCAGCGAGGCATTGGGGATATGAAAGGTGTAGTCTTAGCAATATACTCCTTCACAGGATGTGACACTGTCTTAAACCTGACATTCCACTAGACGAGCTAAATGCATATTTCACGGATGCAGATACTCAATCCAACCCAGATAACACTGCCAGTCACGGCCTATCATTTTCACCACCAGATCGACCCAGCTTTGCATTTCGTAACGTAAGCACTAATGAAGTTAAGAGAGTGTTGTATTCCATTAGAACCCAGGCGAGCGGGATTGATGATGTACCTATAAAATTTATTCATTACATTATTCGTGCTGTTCTCCCTATTCTCACACAAATTTTTAATTACTGTTTAAACAATGGCACACTGCCTCTGATCTGGAAATACGCCAACGTGATCCCTCTTCCTAAGATACCATGCCCACTGCTACCGTCCGACTACCACCCTTTATCTATTCTCCCTGCTCTCTCCAAAGTACTGGAACGGTTAGTACAAACTCAAATACTGGAATATTTGAACACTCACTCTCTACTTGACCCACTCCAGTCTGGTTTCAAGAAGGGCCACAGCACAGCTACTGCCTTAAGGTGACTGATGACATCAGACAAGCAATGGACCAAAGACAAGTAACAATACTCACACTCCTCGATTTCAGCAGAGCATTTGACACCATAGATATACCGACCCTATTGAAGAAGCTAAAATCCCTTCTTGGCACCGAAGCCATACATTTTTTCTCTGCTTACCTAACGGGTCGAAATCAGCGTGTGATGGTACAGGACACCACCTTACAGTGGCGTCAGAAAAAGGTAGGAACCCCCCAAGGTTCGGTCCTTGGGCCCCTACTTTTCGTGCCTTATATCAACGATATCTTCTCCACAATTACCTATAATAAATATCATCTTTATGCAGATGATCTCCAAATATATTGCCACACTAGTATCAACGATATATCAAATGCAATAAGGGATATGAACACTGATCTCCATCAACTTAGTGTATACGCCGGTGACACCTCAATCCTAAGAAAACCCCAACTATCATCATTGGCTCTCATACGTTACTAAACTCATAAAAAAAATTAAAAAAACTTCTGTTGTGCCTCCAGTGCCTCCGTGGCTTAGGCGGCAGCACGCCAGCCTCTCACCGCTGGGTCCGTGGTTCAAATCCCGGTCACTCCATGTGAGATCTGTGCTGGACAAAACGGAGGCAGACAGGTTTTTCTCCGGGTACTCCGGTTTTCCCTGTCAAAATTTCATTCCAGCAACACTCTCCACTATCATTTCGTTTCATCTGTCATTCATTTAATCATTGCCCCAGAGGAGTGCGTCAGGCCTCGGCAGCCGGCACAGTTCATATCCTCGCCGCTAGATGGGGGCTTCATTCATTCCATTCCTGACCCGGTCGGAGACTGGAAGCAGGCTGTGGATTTTCATTTTCATGTTGTGCCTCCAGTAACACTGAATTCAATCACCCTCCCCTTTAGTAAAGAAGTAAGGAACCTTGGATTAACCTTAACTGAAACTCTCGACTGGTCACCACATATAAGAAATACACGTACTGTATAAGGATATACGCATCCCTTCACCCACTCGTGCGCCATAAGAACAGTTTACCACTAGACATTAAGATTAAACTCATTCAGACATTAATACTACCAATTGTAGACTACTGTGACATCGTTCTCGTTGATGTGACTCGTGGACAAACAGTGAAACTCCAAAAAGCATTGAACTCTTGTCTTCGGTTTGCTTTCAATCTAAGATACGATGCCCACATAACTCCAAGCTACAGTGCTCTTTCTTGGCTTAAACCTGATGAACGCCGTAAATTTCACTTGCTGATATCCATCTATCGATTTCTGCATGAAAGCCCTCCCACGTACATGTCATCAAAATTTAGTTACTTGTCCTCATATCATAATCAAAGCACTCGATCTGGCTCTTCCCTCGCCATCCCCATCAACCACTCATCCATGTTTAACCACTCTTTTGCTGTAGCTGGGTCTCGACTATGGAATTCAACTCCTCCCGATATCAGAAATTCCACAACAATAAAGAAATTTAAGGCCGCATGCCGAGATTACTTGTTGAATACTGCTGATTGCCTTGTGTGAATGGTGATGGATGATAGGACGTATGACTGAGCTAGGATTATACGGTATCTAGGATATTATAAAAAGGTTTGTGACATTGTGATTATTATTATTTGTATTGATATAATTATTACTATCATTATTTAAGTGCCTATTTCATTAATATTAGTATTAGCATAATTAATTTACTCCTGCTTCTTCTTTCTCTGTTAGGGTCTTTTGAGGACCACGTACCAATTTCAATGTTTAGTCCTTTGTATTGTTCTTTCTTCCTCCTCCAGTGCTCTTTCATCTTTTCACTGTGTCTCTTCTTTCTCTCTTCTGACCATTTTGAGCCTGTTTTCTTATACTGCCTTCCTTGGAGTCCTTCCATTCCCAAGACATTTTTTTTTTTTTGAAAATTTCTCTCTCTAATGCATCTTCTTCTCTTACATTGTTTTTTTCTAAATCTTTCTTTACTTCTTGAAACCAGGCTGTTGTCGATTTCTTTTTCCAAAGACATTTAAAAATCTGTTTGGTTAACCTGCTATCATTCATTCTATATAAATGTCCGAAAAATAACAATCGCCTCTTCTTTATTGTCTCCATTATGTTTTCAATATTCCGATATATTTCTTCGTTACTTCTTAATTTCCAAAACTCTGTAGTTCTTAATGGACCAAGAATTTTGCGTATAATTTTTCTTTCTGATACTTCTAATTTATCCAATTTATAATTTAGTATTAGACATTCACTGGCATATAAGCATTCTGGTTTAATTACTGTTCTATAGTGCTGTATTTTCAATTTCTTACATAAACATTTTTTGTTATAGATAAACCTGGTTATACCATATGCTCTTTGAATCTTGTGCATTCTTTCTTCTACAGCAGATTTTTCTAAGCCATTCTTCTGAATTATTTTCCCCAAATATTTGAACTTATCTACCCTCTTAATTTGACCAATTTTTGTTATAGGGTTTCTGGAGCATTTTTGGTATTTGTCATAAATTTTGTTTTTTCTACAGAAATCTTTAAACCTGTTTTATTGGCTATCTCTTCTAATAGATTGATTTGTACTGTTGCATGAGCTAAGTTTTCAGAAAGTATGGCAAAATCATCAGCAAATGCCAGACAATTTACTTTAACACCACTGTGTTTTCTCCCTAGTGTTATAGGTAGAGCCCTGCGCGGATAAACAAAACGTTATCCGTATCCGCCCTGCATCCGCACGACTGTTAACCGCATCCGCATGACTTTTATTCGCATCCGCCCCACATCCGCATGACTTTTATCCAAATCTGCCGATATTTCAATATTATGTTTAATTTATTAGATCAAGCATAACTTGTTAAACCAACACATTTAGACATTTGAGGAGAAAGTTGTTCCTGACAATTTGCTTCATTGCAAGAACTTCAAGTTGGCATTCCAAGGGACTTCAAGTTGGATGACACTTCTGGTTCCTTGACCTCCGCTTTAGACAAAAAATTGGCTATACTTTTTTGGCTACTTTTGCACTTATCCTCAGTAAGTTTGATGTGCCCGATTTGTGTCCTGAGTATGAATACACTTTTTTACAGGTAAAACATCACTATATCATTCACCTTTTCGTTTCTATTGAAAACGTAACCGAATGTCTGCCATATCGTTGACTTGAGCTTTGTTTCACGCGCTATTGAATATTCACCTTGTTTTATTTTAATAGATAGTTTATCCATCTTGGTGAAATGATGTTCATACTCACGGTCGCGGTAACATTCACTACGTGAACTTCTCTTTACGCTTGGAGAAAGGGATTGACATTTGGCCGGAAATTCCAAGTCAGTCATCATCCTTCTGCTTCTGGACCCATTCATGTTCGCATAGATGATGGCATAGTTGATGTTGCAATATCACAGCCAACGTGCTTCAGTGACAAGTTGGAAATAGATCTGCAGATAAACCTGGATCCCCATCTTCCAGGATAGCTTAGATGGCGAAGTACCTGACATGAGGAATGTTAATGATGTCACCACGATGAACTAACAAGCTTATTGACAGCATTATATATCGTACGTGTAGTAATAATGGCAGTGAGAATTGATGATGATGAGATGTCAAGACCATCTACTACAAACATACAGTACTTAATAAAATGTAGTTGAAAGCATATGAGTAAAATGATCTTCTCGTGTATAAGTGCAATACGTGCCTGAATATTTTGTACGCAATAGGCTATAGGAGTATTCCTCTTTTAAGCATGAAGCTGTATATTGGCATATCAAATATGTAATATTAACGTAAGTTTGTATTCTAAAGACTATCCGCAAATTTACTCGAAACATTATCCGCACAGCAATGCAAACTATATCCGCGTGGCGAAAATATTTGCGGATATCCTCATCCGCGCAGGGCTCTAGTTATGGGTGATATATTCTGCTCCTTCGATTTCGTATTCCAAATTCGTACTATTTTTTCCAGGATACAATTGAATAACAGTGGAGATAAACCATCGCCTTGCCTTACACATGTATTTATTTTGAATGGTTTTGAAATTTCTCCCCGAAATTTTACCTTTGAAATAGTGTCTGTGAGGGTTTCACGGATTAGGTTTGCCAGTTTAGATTTAACTCCAAATTCTCTGATAACTTTATCTAGAGTTTCCCTGTCGACCTAAACAAAAGCCTTTTTGTAATCTACAAATGTCACTATGGTTTTAGAAGATAATTGTCTGTGACGAATTATGGACTTTAGGTTGAATATCTGTTCTGAGCAAGATCTGCCTTTTCTAAATCCACTTTGATATTCACCTAAATGACTGTCAAGTGTTGCTTCTTATTTATCATCATAATATTTTTTTGTATTTCCAAAATTGTCTCATATGTACTGGTACCATATTGCGTGGTTAAGTGTAAGAGAGGGCCATGAGCCCTAACTTCGCCACTACCGAAGACATAAAATAAATAAATAAATAAATAAATAAATAATACAAGAAGGGGAAAATTACACCGTATGGGAAAGTGCCAGCCAACATAGTTCTTCGTACGAAACTTCTAGTCTTCAACAACCCCAAAGCTGACCCCAGTGCAGTGGCTGACGCTGGAAGCATTTCCTTCTTGCAATGTTTGGAGCCAAGAACACTGAAGATCTAGAATGTTTTTGCTACCAGTGTTACTTGCAGGCTATTGCAAAGCAGCCTATACATTCATTGTTCAAGTTGGCTGCACTTCCCCCCACTTCGGCAGCTTCCAGGCAGAATTCATTTAGAACCTACACCAGGTGCAGCAGTGACTGAATGAGAAGAAGAATCCGCTCGAGTGGGGGTGGAAGAAGATTGGCTAATACCTGAGACCAATTACAACAGCACGTCCTGCAGCTCCCCAGGAATTACTTTCTCTCATAGTGTGCGCCTGCAAAGACGAATGCGTCCGTAATTGCGAGTACAGAAAGGGTCTAAACTGCTCGAGCATATGCAGTACTTGGTCAGGCTAGGATGTGATAACAGGGACACGAACATCATAGACGAAGATCTAGAAGAGGAAAGTGCTTTGTTTGAAGAGAACTGAATACTGATGAATAGCCTACTTTACATTAATTTAAGGTTGCATTTAACATTCTACATTTTTATTAGTTTTAATAGTTCAGAGTGGGTTTCTCCGTACCTCAGGTTTATATGGCCTAGACCTGTGGAAGCCTCTTTTCCCTTAAGAAGTAGCGCCCCTTGAGAAGGTGGAATACCCTAATCCTGAAAAAAATTACATGAGATGGTAGGTATTTATTAATCTCATGTTTTTTTTTTTTTTTTTTTTTTTTTTTTTTTTTTTTTTTTTCCTTCCAGGATTAGGGTGTTAACCCAACTCTTTTGGGTACATTCGTGTTGACCGACTGAAAAGCACCAAACTTTTGTTTTGTGTACCACCGGTCAATAAAATCGGTATTTGCTTTTACAAAACATAATCCTGTATAAACAAAATTAGTTTCCTTAGTGATAATGTCATATTGTTTCCAAAAAACAAAAAAAATACGAGAAAAAAAATCCACTTTTACACCCTCTGTAACTCGGGAACCGTTCACTTTAGCAAGATTATGCACGGGACCATTTTTGTTCGCAATATAATGTAGATTATTTTTGTATATGACACTGCACTAAACCGCATAGCTGTGGAAATATTTAAGAAAAACTGATAAAAACTACTAATTTACCAACTTCTGCCCCCCTCCCCCCAAACCCGACGCTCAAAATGGTGAGACTTTTTACCGAGCAACTTGTGGACTGTATAGAACAATTTGGAGCGGAAGGGAAACTTTTACTTTGGATGATGAGGTTTAGGTCTAATTGCACTGTACTAATAGGGACAGCGGGAATTACGGCACCGACCAAACAACATGTCCATAACTGCTCGTGAATTTTAACCATGCCCAACCTCAAGCTTGCCTCCGCCATTCTGCCAGGACAGATAGACAGGCAATCGTTGAACGGCCGGGTGGGCGCCGATTGCATTATCGCGTTCTCAGTGTCCAATCGCAAGGACAACGTGAATCTCGTAAAATGGTTGAGAACGGCAGCGATTGCAATACATCGCGATATTTCTCTGCATTCGGTGACCGACAGCAAGCGGTGCCGATTGCATAATAATGCTACCCGTGCCCGATCTCAAGGACAATGGAAATCTCGAACGACTAAAAGTGACACCGACGATGTAAATGGCGATTTTTCTCAGTGTTCTATCGTGAAAACTACGGGAATCTTGTCAAACGGCTGAGACCAGCGCCGATAATATAACATCTCGATATTTCGCCGTACTTGGCTGCGAAGACAGAATGTGAACGAATTTTTAGCCTGATTAAGAATATCAGGACACACTTCAAGTCATCAATGTCCAATGGAACTGTGGAAGTCATTTCTATTTTGAAGACCAGAAGTTCTGAAGCATGTTACACAAACACATAATCTATTGACTTTCTGAAGAAAGGAAAGCAAGCCATAACTTTAGCTCTTAAATCAGACCCTTATTCTGTCATCGATTACTGTAGTGTTTTATATTAATGCTATTGATCTCGTAATTGCGTGGTGGTGCAGCGGTCAAGCTGTATGCCTCTCACCAAGGCGGACTGGGTTCGATTCCCGGTCAATGCATGTGAGATTTTCGAAATGCCATATCCTGTAGTTCGGATTCCACGTAAAAAGGAGGTCCCGTGGCTCATAATCGCGAGATTAACAGTCACGTTAAACCACAAGCTTCAAGCCTTTTTTTTTTTTTTTTTTTTCCGAAGTGAAGAAAATACATGATTTTTGTCATGTCAAATGAATCTCTGTAGTAAATTTCTATTTTGAAGCCCAGGAGTTCCGGTCCCTGTTATGCCAGCAACTTTTCTCCACACTTTCCGAACCAAAATTCAGCACACCTTTTCCTGGAGGGTCATGTTCGTCTACAAATAATTGGCATATGATGTAAGTAGATCAGATTTCATTGAAATAACCTGTTTAAAGCATGAATTATTGAATTTTGTTGCCCAGGAGGATTATTGTTTCAAGCCGGGGTATGTCGAAATTTGTTGGAATTTTTGGCATGCCCGAGTTTTACTGAAAGCCCTTTATGAAAGTTGGCAGGTATGCCCATCATTTCTCAAGGCGATCAGTAATTTCCTGATAGACGGAGACTTGTTTTTTTACGGTATAAAATTCTTGTATTTTTCGGCGTATTACACCTGCCGTAAAACTATCGAACCCGACACGTTTCTTCTGAGGGTTTCTTAATATTCTCTTCACAGTGGACTGTGATTTACCAGTAGCCTCACTAGTTGCAGGAACAATATTATAATCTAAATTGTATTTCTCTTCATTTTTCCTTAGGAACAGAGCAACATTGTTTATTATTTCTTTAGCCTGGCTATTAAGAGATTTCCCGGGTACACCTTTCGAAGTGGATTGCATAATTTAAAATACTATAAAAAGTTTCCAAAAAGCACATTTTAAGCACGTCAACCACAATAAATCTAACTCACACCAATAATATTAATGTAGCTGCACCCGGATATAATGCATTATGATACAACAATGAAGCAATTGATTATGGGTAAACTTGGAATGTTATAAAAACAGCGCAATGCAACTCAAAGAAGGAAGCTCGTGGTAATGAACTGAGAGCGCCCACTTCACACACTCCTGACAGCGAGCTTGTTGCCGTGCTTGTCAAAGAACACAGCCGCTCCGTCTTGCATCGCATGCCTCGACAGCATCTATACCCTGCGAAGGTTCTGGGAATAATGACGACTTGGCAACATATAACTAGCGCGTGGCGGAGTATGCGCTCACTGGTTGACAAAGAATCCCAGAGGGGGGATGACGTAATGCACCTGGATGCACATGCGCATCGGAAGGTTCAGGTCTAACATGTTCCGTTATATTAAGTCTTAGGCTGATCTTGGAAGGTAGAATAAGGAAAGATAAGAGAACGTTGCTGGCATTTGTAGAATAATATTAGAAAAGCCTTTTGTTAATGTTGATTGGAGAAGTTGTTTAACATTTTGAAAAGGATTGGAATAAAGTACAAGGATACGAGGTTTGATCTACAATCTATACAGAAACCAGACGGCAGTTATTCGAGCCGAAGGGCATGAGAGAGAAGCTGTTATTCAGAAAGGTGTAAGGCAAGGCTGCACCCATACTTTTCACAATGACCCAGCAAATTAGAGAAAAAATTAAACGAGTAAAGATTCAATGAGAAGTCATTTCTGCTCTGAGATTTGCTGATGGCATTGTCATCTTAGCCGATTCACCAGAGGATTTGAATGAATTTTTAAATGGTATGGACTCTGTCTTGAGGAAAGAATTCATGATGAAAATTAATAAATGTAAAACTAATATAATGGGATGCAGCCGAAAGAAATCAGAAACCACTATTGACGTCTAATTGGCAGGTAAAAATCCAAAAGAAGTAGGAAACGTCTGCTACTTACGAAGCAAAATAACTAGTGATGGATGAAGCAAAGAGGATAACAAAAGTGAGTTGACCAAGGCAAGGAAGGCATTTCTACAGAAAAGAAATTTGTTGACATCAATTATAAATTTAGATATTAGAAAGTCATTTTTGAAAGCCCTTGCCTGGAGTGAGGCACTGTATGGTAGTGAAACTTGGACTATTGGCATAGCAGAAAAGAGGAGAATAGAAGCATTTCAAATGTGGTGTTGCAAGGAAAATCAGATGGGTAGATAGAGTAAGAAATGAAGAGGTATTAAGACGAATGGGGCAGGAGATATGTTTCTGGTGACTGTTAATGAAGATAAGAGGTAGGTTGGTAGTACATGTACCAAGTCCAGTATATCACTATCCAAAAAGTTTGACAAAGATATTTTATAAAATATTTGATAAAAGTTATATAAAGCAATAGTCAATTATTATAGTTCAGCAAAATGGATGAAGGGCAGTTCCTTGTTCACTTTACTGTATTAGGGTAGTTGAAATTTGTAGTGGCAATACTGGTATGTAAAACAAACAGAAAGATAAACTAAACGTCTATGGGTTAAACCATGGGTCGTCTGACCTGACCCATGCAAGCGAAGCCGGCTTCGTTGCATGTGATTTTAGCCTCTCAGCCTATCTAGGGGCCTTTAGTGCTATATCTTAGGTTAAGAAACTTGTTTAATTTGAACTGAATGGATTTAGGATGTTTGGGTAGGTACATTAGAATCAAATTGGAGAGAATATGACCTGAGGTTTGTGGGTAAGGGGTAGGAGTTGGGATTTAGTTAATGGGTAAGGTTAGGGTGTTGTAGAATGAAGCATATAAAATCAAAGTGAGCCAGAGGGCTCGTAGAGTATTATAGTTATTGCGGGAGACAAAATAAAATCATCAAGAGCGAGAAAAGTCAACAACAAGAGAGGCATTAGGTGCAGTGAGGGCTTGGTTGAGAGATCGAACCCGTGGACCGCAGGATACCATCCCGAGTGGGCCGGCCGTGGCTAGCTATCCGAGCAGGTACCCAGCGGTGCCGCAGGGCAAGGAGGGTAATGAAGAGTGTAATCTTGAGTGCTGTCAGAGTGAGTGAGGGGAAACTAAAGGGTAGCGGTAACTAGATGCTGGAGTATTTGAACAATACTTGTGAGGGCTGAGTTTTGAAGTTGTGGAGTTCTTGGAGGGGAAGTGAAAGTAGAGCTGGGATGTTTTTAGGACTATGTGTGCGTTGCAACAGCCTGTGTTGCTGTTTGAGTGTATCTTTAATATAATTCCATCCGGGATACGACGTTGCATGCCCCCCCTCCGCACTTTATACAAGCGGGGAGCGTCCCTGGGCACTGTACAGTCTTTATGACGGTGAGGACCATCACATCGATTGCACCTGACGTCGTATTTGCATTCATATGCAGCATGATCTAAGCGTTGGCAGTTGAAACATTGAATGATTAGTGTAGAGCGTTGTCTGGGCGGTGGGCGCCGCGACGCCAGTGTATTTGGAGAAGTGAGGGAGGGGGGCGCTGGTATTGCAAGTGTAGCATTGCTATCTGAGGGAGTAGCAGTTGCTCTAGTGTCAGGGGCGTGAGAGATATCGTCACCCTCTGAGGTGACTAGGTCTGTGGAGTTGGCTTCGTGCTGGACAGCAGCTTGAGTGCCTTTATGCTTTCTTCTTGGTCTAATAGCAGCTTGCTTAGTTTGGGTCCAGCGTTCGCCAATGTCAGGGACTGTTTGTTGACAAGAAAGATATTTATACGAGTAGAATCTTGGTGGACGAGCTGCAGTACGAGGACTTGAAAAATTACATTAATTATGTTGTGGGAGATGGCATGAAGTATGGGACTGCCTGTAGGGGCGAGGGGGACTCCGTGTGCCCCGGGACCGCTACAGTAGCTGTGAAGGTCCTACAGGAACCCTGAGAAGTGACGGCTAATGGGGCTCTGGTGAAACTCAGGCCCAACGGTCGTCTAGGATGAAGAGGCCATGCCAGATGGACTGGCTGTAAGGGCGCAACTCACCTTTTATCGAGTAAGCGGCAGTCCATTGCAGTTCTGGTGCTGAAAGCTGCATGTCTCTCATTCTTTATGTGCCGCAGATAATGGTGCCAGAATCATACTGTGTGGGTCACTTCCAGGCAAGTAGAGATCCTCCCTAAACAAAGTCACGCCTGTGGCACTCTTTCCTGCCATTCCTCTTAGACCAACGGTATGGGATAAGGGCGACGGAAGCAGGTTTGGGTAAACTGGAAGCTTCTTGTCTGGACCTACATGTTGGCGGCAGATGTGTGATGGTCGCTTCTCTGAGATCCTATGACTACTCAGGGATACGGTCCTGCATCTGTGACTGGACAGGCCTATTTAGGAGCACCGCTGCCCACCCCGAATGGGGAAGGCCCTAGAAAATGTGGGCTAAACATCGTAAGTCACTCTACAAACCTGTCTGGGAAACCGCACCCAGAAGGTTTCCCCTTTTTCTGGTCGAAAGAAATGCAAAACCAAATCTATAATTATTGGCGCATGGAACATCCAAACGCTTCTTGGCCCTAAAAACAACAATAACAGACCAGAAAGAAGAACTGCTCTCATCACCCTTGAACTGGATAGACTCGATGTCAATGTTGCTGCCCTGAGAGAAACCAGACTTGCGGGAGAAGGTATAATCAGCGAGACCTCAACAGATTATACCATCTTCTGGAAGGGAAAAAAAAAGGAAGAGGAACGTCGCATTCATGGTGTAGGTGAAAACAAAGTTGGTGCAAAAACATCGACTCGCTCCCTCTGCAATAAATGAAAGACTCACGACTCTCCGTATACCTCTTTCGAGAGGCAGGTTCATTACACTTATTTCCTCATATGCTCCCACTCTTATGGCTGATGAGGACTCCAAGAACTATTTCAATCACCAGCTAAGCACGGTCCTCACCAGAGCGCCTTCCACTGACAAATTCATACTACTAGGAGACTTCAATGTCTGAGTGGGGAGATACGGTCAATTATGGGGAGTCATGGGAAATCATGGTATAGGGAACTGTAATGCTAATGGCCTATTACTCCTTGGCCTATGTGTTGAGCATGAATTCATCACCAACACACATTTCCGACTCCCGGACCACTTCAAGACTACATGGATGCATCCACGTTCTAAGCATTGGCATCTGATAGATTGTCATTACCCGACAGCGTGACAAGAATGTCGTCCTGATCACGAAGGCAGAACGAAACATCGATGACTGTTGGACAGATCACAGACTCTTGATTAGTCGATTCAGGATTGCTATCAACAAAAGGCCACGTTCCCACTTCATGAATCCGTCCAGGAGAAAGTTCAACACCTCGAGGCTCCTTAATGAAACTGTTGCTGAAGGATACCGATACACTATTCAAGAAGAACTGCCCAACAATCCGTTCAATACAAAGGATGTTGACTGTGAATGGACAACGCTTCAGAGAATCGTTACAGAATCAGCAGAGGAGGCTATCGGCATTGAGAAGAGGAAGTGCCAAGACTGGTTTGATGACAACAATGAGGTAATTCTGAATCTCATTAGTGTTAAATGGGACGCTGGTCTATCCCTTTCGGAAACCCCATGCTCCAGAAAGAAGCAAAAGAAATTTCAGGAACTAAAGCAGACATGTCAAGCTAAAATTCGTGAGATAAAAAACAACTGGTGGCAAATTAAAGCCAAAGAACTTCAGAATTTTTTAGACGCTAGAGACCTACGCAACTTTTATGCGGGACTGAAAGAACTGGATGGACCTATCCGCTCCTCTTCAGGCACTCTAAAAGATGCTGATAACACCACCATACTTACCAACAGCCAGGACATCTTGGAACTATGTCCCTCTACCGCGGCTGAAGATTTTCTACATTTTGTTCCTCAACATCCTCTTCAACCCTGGATGGCAATATCTCCGACTTTCCGTGAATTTGACAAAGCTTGCAGTAGCCTAATACCAAGGAAGGCTCCAGGTCCAGACAATATCCCTCTGGAACTCATTCAAAATGGAGGCTTACCCCTAAAAACCAGGCTCTTTTACCTTAGCCTCTTAAATCTGGGAAACAAAATATACCTGCTGGCTGGAAGAACGCCACCATTGTTACTATCTTCAAGAAAGGTGATCGCAGTATCTGTGGAAACTACCGAGGTATTTCCCTCCTTTCCATAGTAGGAAAAGTTTTTCCAGAATCCTACTGAATCAACTCCAAACTATCTCAGAGAGAATACTTCCTAAATCACAGTGTGCATTCTGTACTTCCCGAGGAACAGTTGACATTGATTTTTTGTATAAGAAAACTGCAGGAGAAATGCAGAGAACAAATGACACCTCTATTCTTAGTCTTTTACGATCTGTTCCCAGAAATGCAATGTGGTTGGTTTTGGGGCGCTTTGGATGTCCGGAACATTTTGTTGGATTAATTCGGGCTCTTCATGATGGTATGGTCGGGCAGGTGCTGTATCGGAATGATGTCTCAGAAATCTTTTTGATTGGAAGTCAAATGTACATATCACAAATGGGCTCAAGCAAGGCTGTGTTCTTGCACCTACTCTTTTTGCCCTATACCTAATGGCCATGCTCTATGAAACAGCATCTGCAAACAACACAGGTGTGGAAATAAATATCGGTACGATGGAGGGCTATTCAACCAGACCAGACTTCATTCCAAATGATTAACGAATATTCACCAGGTTACAGAATTGCAATATGCCGATGACAATGCCTCACCAGCCCATACATCTGAAGAGCTGCAACAGTCTGTCAACTGTTTCAGGAATGCATATGAACGTTTTGGCCTTACCATAAACATTCAGAAGACCAAAGTATTAGCTCAACCTGTTCCTGGAACCTCTATCCCAGGTTTAGATATTACTATCTCTGGCACATCTTTGGACCAAGTCGATCACTTCTCATACCTTGGGAGTATTCTGTCTACGCAATGAACTGTTGAGAAGGACGTGGATTACAGAATCTGTGCTGCGCATGCAGAGTTTGGACGTCTCTCACGTTGTGTATTCCAGAGCAAAGATCAAAGAATCTGTACAAAACTAATGGTATACCAAGGTGTTGTCATTTCTACTTTTCTCTATGGATGTGAGACTTGGACCCTTATACCGCCAGACCATCAAAAAACTGGAACGCTTTCACCTGCAGAAACTCCGTTCCATTATGCACATCAAATGGGATGACTATATAACGAATGCTGCGGTTCTCGAGAGAGCAGAGATGAAGAGCATAGAGGCCATCATTATTAATCACCGGCTTAGATGGATCGGTCAAGTCCAATGCATGAATGATGACAGACTCCCACGGAAAATCCTGTACAGCGAGCTCAGCACAGGCAAGAGACCTCTAGGAGCAACTCGGAAACGTTACAAAGACCAGCTTCTACATGACCGTGTTGTCGCAGCCCCTAAACGAAACAAACCAAAGACCAGCTTAAACAAACCTTGAGGTTTGTAGCCATTCATAATGATAATTGGCATACATTTGCGGAAGATCGAATTGGCGTGCAGCCACCTCAGCTGCGGTTTCTCATTTTGAAGAAGAACGCCGAAGGCAGGAAAGGGAAACTTGTCAGAGGAGAAAGCTGCGCCAGGTATTGCCATGTCCTCCACCTTCCATCATATGCATCGTGTGCAGCCGTAGAGTGAATACAAATTAGTAATGCAGGAAAGAAACATACACTCGGGTACGAGTATTGGCCGACAACGACGACGAATTATGATGAAATGAATTATGGTGACGTTCGAAACAACCACGGCCCGAGCAAAGAAAATTGAAACACATGAAATAAAAAAGTATGCATTAGGTGGTATTCGATCCCTGGTCCTCTCGTACTGGAGTCGAGCGCGCTACTCATACCGCCAACTAGATGCTTGTTACGATTGGTTACATGTACTACATACCGGTAACTATAAAGTGCGTATTTACACACTCTTGTAATACCATAAGTGAAATTGACAAATTCATTTTATTTAGCGTATGACTTTTAGTGCCGCAAGTGTCCAAGGACATGTTTGGCTCGCCAGAGTTGTAGCTGCTTCATACGGACACCATGGGGTGAGCTACAAGTTCCGTTCAATTTCAAGTAGTTCCAACTTTCGCTACCAGATGACACCTAGTGGTGGACATTGGAACTGTGATAGAGCATTTCAATGAAATCAACTCCTAGAAATTTAGCTTCACACAAGTTTAGTTAGTTGAAGGAGCTTTTACATGCCATAAATCTATGACATGGGTCCGGTGGCTTACATCCCCTCCGAAGGAAGGCATACTGAAGGATTTTAACGCTCGTAAAAAATCCGACGACTTTGGCCTGGTTTGAACCCGCGATCTTGGGCACAGTAGTTCAGCATGCTACCAACTATTCCATCGAAGCCGCAATTGACAAATCATAATACAAATATTATTACATAAAATACACTACTATTCACGGCTTATTTCAGCATATTTAACTATTTAATTCCTCTTTATATCCGGAAATACACGTTCTTTATGTGCAACGCTTATAGCCTTGGCTATTTTTAACTACACTTTCTGTTATTTATGTTTTACATTGTATACCATTCATTATGTAACATTTCATGCATTTTACACTCTGATATGAGCATCTTTGTTGTGGTAATATTCCAGCAGTTATGATCTGCCATTTTGGTTTGAATCTTTTATCAAAGATAGCATGATACTCATGAAATGAAAATCCACAGCCTGCTTCCAGTCTCTGACCGGGTCAGGAATGGAATGAATGAAGCCCCCATCTAGCGGCGAGGATATGAACTGTGCCGGCTGCCGAGGCCTGACGCACTCCTCTGGGGCAATGATTAAATGAATGACAGATGAAATGAAATGATAGTGGAGAGTGTTGCTGGAATGAAATTTTGACAGGGAAAACCGGAGTACCCGGAGAAAAACCTGTCAGCCTCCGTTTTGTCCAGCACAGATCTCACATGGAGTGACCGGGATTTGAACCACGGACCCAGCGGTGAGAGGCCGGCGTGCTGCCGCCTAAGCCACGGAGGCTTCAGCATGATACTCATACATTTTATAAAAGAAATTTTATGAAACCACCATAGCCACATATGCACTTGAAATCATATAGGAGAAATTATCCCTGGCAGACTTGAGGACGCTTGAAGCAGTCAAATCAATGAGGACCTTCGGGTGAAGAGAGGGCTACCATCCACAGACGCCTGGAAAAAACTAATGCAGGGAAGAATACAGAAAAGGGACGAAATCTGGTTCGAGTTTTACACCACGGAGGCCATGATGACTAGGACATGGATGAACACTGATCAAGACTTGCGACACTTTGTTAATTCGATGGCGGTACATGGGTATCACCATAAACTATGCAATACCGAATACTTTCATGATCCTGATGAATACTGCGTATGTAAATTATGCGGGGAGCAAAGTAGTAGATACCAGGTAATTTCTTATGCAAATCGGGGATCATCCATTGTGATGTTTTCTGAATGACAGTTTGTTATCACCAATATGCACAATTTGTGCACTTTATCTCTAATAATAATAAGAGATTTCCCCATTACACTGTCATATCTTTTAAAAAGATACTTTGTCAAAGATCTTTGACAAATTTCTTTGATAGTGTAATACCGGCCTAAGACACCCAGGAATATCAAAATTAGTTATAGAAGGAAGGTCAAGGACAAGAACTGTAGGGGTAGACTAAGGTTAGAGTATGTTTAACAGATTGCTTCGGATGTAAAGTGTGGTAGATATGTAGAGATGAAACGATTAGCTTAGGAAGGGAAAGCATGGAGGTCTGCATCAAACCAGTCAAAACACTGAAGACTCAAATAACATCTAATAGCAAATTGCTATGAGATTTATGAAACTCGGCGTCAATTGTTGTTGCAACTTCCGCGAGTTCATTAGAGGAATACAAAAGATTTCCCCTTTAAATAAACTGGAGCCAATCTGGACCATTATTACTGGGTTCAAGTTCTTGAACCACCACATGGCATAGCAGCTAGTGTTCTTGGCTTTCTGGTTCGATTCCCAGCTCTGCCAAGTAACTTTCATTTTTTGGTGTGGGGGCTGGAACAGGGTATACTCAGAAGTAAATGTTCAGCCTTTTGAGGCAAAACTGAGAAGAGGCGGATTCGATTCCTACCTCAGTCATCCTGGAAATGGTTTTCCGTGGTTTCTCCCACTTCTACTCCAGGCGAATGCTAGGATCGTTGCTAACTTAAGGCCACGGTCACCTCCTTCCCAATCCCCAGTTTACAGTACAAATACACACACTTGTACAGCCATCACAATAACACAGGTTATCATTCAAATTCCACACCTACACTCACCCAAATACAGGAGGATATATGACCACTATGCCGCAAACTCTTACACAAGCAACCTGTTCCCAAGTTTTTGTAGTTATCCCTGAATCTGTGTGTTACTTATCCTGTAAGGTATTTTAAAGCTTGGTTCAGCGCCAACAGTTGCTATCCTGAGTGTGATTTTCCGTTGTTTTTCCTACACTCCAGGATAATGCCAGTATAGTACCTTACTTCAAATCCCGGGGCACCTAACTCATCCCTCTCCCTAATGCAGATATACACACTATTACAGTCAACAAATAAATACAAGGTATCAGGCAAGTTCCACCCACACCCAATACATGGGGCTGATGACCAAGATGTCCCAAGCCCCTAATATGAATTAGCAACAACATAAACACATTTCAATCGACTGTGGTTTGCACGTGCTTTACTCCCACTTTGTCACAACTCCCAGTTGTCCCAGAGTGACGTCTTGTGCATGACGATACGCATTTGAAGCAAAGATCTGCCTCACCATTATACTTACACCATGGCCACAGCTGCCTCCTTCAGACTGTCTACCAAGTTTTTCATCTTTCCATAACTCCTCTCATGAGGTTGGTGTCAGAATGCACAACTGGCCGTAAAATAAAAACCAAATTCATAGCATCTCAACCCGAACTCGGTTGAAATTGGAATATTAAGGTGCAGACAATTCAGTTATCTATCAATTATATTACCGTAAGTTTAGTAAATCCATATTATTTCAGTGTAGAATGCTGTTCAGCAAAAACACACATGTTTTAAAGTGTAATGCTTATTAATTTTGAACTTGTTCAGATTTTATCATACGTAGTAACTTCTCATTCAATGCTACAAAATGCTATATTTTAAAATTAAAATTGCTATATAATGGTATGCTATTTACTTTTATCTTCAGATGTACAGTAGGTTCTAATTTTTAATGGTATTAAAGAAAGTGACTTATTATTTTTCCAATGTTTGAATATTGATATATGACATCGATGAGTCGTTTCAAATTTGGTAGAACCTAAGCTCACATCATATATATTATTTCAGTAGTATGCATCCCTCCTGCGGCGCTCACAAGCGACCGATCATGACAAATGAGCATTCAAATGAAAGAGAATAGACATTAGCAGTGATTTATTACACTATAATTTCATAAATAGCCTTAATTTCTTTAAAAAATTACTTTAAAAAAATTGTACGAAGTGTGCGATTTGCAAACACCGTTGATGTTGGAAAATACCCTCCATAATTGCTGTCCACGGACCGCTGTGACGCCTGATTCATGTCATATTAACATTCTGAGGTCTTTCCTTTATCCTGAAATGTAAATAGTGTTCTATAATCATTCGGTGGAAATAAAAATATAACCTTTCTTCTTAAGTGACTCATTATAAACCTATTGAGGAAAGAGTGGTTTATGAACATGTGAGATTTCTCACACGAGTCAGCTAGTTATATATTATTTCATTAGTATAGATCCCTCCTGCGGCACTCACAAGCGCCGATCGTGACAAATCAGCATTCAAATGAAAGAAAATATACATTAACAGTGACGAATTGCACTCTAATTTCATAAATATCTATATTGTCTTTAAAAAATGACTTTTGAAAAAATGTACGAAGTGTGCGATTTGCAGATACTGTTGCTATGGGAAAATATGCTCCATAATTGCTGTCCACTTCACATTTTGGCCACTGTGATGCCGGTTTCATGTCATTTTAATATTCTGAGGTCTTTCCTTCATCATTTTGCATGGATTTCAGAAACAGTAAATTAAAGGAATGCGTACTGAAATCGTATAATTTCATAAATATCGAATAGCCGGTGAGTGTTATGTTATCCAATTTTCAGTGATTGCCTTCTTAAGTTGGGGAACATAGAACTTGGGATTCTAACTGAAATGTAAATAGTGTTCTATAATCATTTGGTTGAAATAAAAACATAACAACCTCTCCTCATTATAAAGCTATTGGGAAAAGTGTGGTTTATGAACATGCAAGATTTCTCGCACGGGTCTGCTAGTTTCTCATATTTTCCTAAAACAAGTCTGTCTATTGTGGACACAACCACAGGAAAATGGTATCAAATGTATTTAACCAATCACAGGTAATTGCCTATGACACTGAGAATGTTGCTTATCTTGCCTGAAATGAATTAAACTTTAAGGCAGATGAAACATTTCCATATATTCTAGTTATGTTAAAGATTTAAACATCTTATCAGTCTGGTAAGAATAAATAAGAGCATATCAACATTTACAGTAATTACAATGTTTTAAAAATTGTCCTTTCTATATTATATATATATATATATATATTAGGAATACTTTTTAATAAAATGCAGAGGAAAACATATTTCCTTACTACTGTAATTGTAAGTTACTGTACAAAATTTTGTAAAAATCTAATGATATTTCATGTTATTTTACAGAACACCTTAAAAAACCATTTTATAGTTACAAAAAATACATCCAAGAGAAAGACACCAAATACAAGTGATGATAATGAGAACATCCCAGCAGAAGTCTTTAAAGCTCCTCTGCCTTCTATGGAGGTCACCACACCACTTACATCTAGAAAGAATATTCAATTCAAGGTTCAGTCTGTAGGTACAAGTACCCACAACAAACAGAAAGGTGAAGTTGATACACCATTTAACTCTTCTATGAAGAGCTTAAATAAACATGGTCCATTAAACTTACGAGGGAAACAGGTTTCCAATACCAATTTAAGTAATCTTCAAAACAATAGTGAAATTACCACAGGATACAAAACACCTGAGACAACTCGTTCATTTGCTTCGATGAGCTGTAAGCGTACACCTCCACTTTGCAATTGTGGCAAACGCGCAATACGAAGATTTGCTACTCTTCCTGGACCAAACCAAGGTCGAAGCTTCTACACTTGTTCTAAGAGGAAGTCCTTGGGAATGGTTCATACATCAAGTTGCAGTTTCTTCAGATGGGAACAATGATTAATACTGCATCATGTATGAAGTTCTTTGAAACACTAGAAGTACCTAGGTACATCAAAGTTATTTTAGCCTGAAGTGTGGAACTTTATATTAGTACACTGCTTTCCACCTTATCATATTAGGACTTAATTGTCTTAAATTTGGTAAACAATGGTGTGCAATTTCGATTATTTTCGCAGCCATATCAATTGACAAGATATCTATTAATTCATCAACGGTCGACCTGCCTTCACTATTTAGAAACACATAAAACTCACATTCATTTGCCTCTAAAAATGAGGCAGGCATACTTTTCCAGCAAACAGTTCCGATATGACAGTGATCCAAAGTGCCAGAACAAACAAAATATACGATACTCCCACTTGGTGACTGTTGGGCAGCTGGTAAGGCTGACCACCAATTTCATCAACGTTGAACCCCATCGGGAAGATGACAGCAGCCAAGCAGAACAGGACCACTGAAAGCAAGTTAAATGACTGTAAATTTTAAGAATAAGCAAGACAAATTAATTGCCAATTTTGTTTTTATGTACCTGTACCTTCTACTTATGAATGTAATTCATTTATGAAGGAAATTATGGCAGAAAAATATTTTCTGGAAGAAATTCTATCTCGGTGAAAACTAATGTAAGATGAAGGGTGAGAGTTAGTAAGTATTGAAAGGAGCAGATAGGCTGGTGCTGATTTCTCTTAATGAAAATTAAAAGAAAGAAAAAAAAGGGAGTACCGTACTCGGACAAAAAAAAAAGTTGTCAAGGTATTTTAATACAGTAATATAGTTGATTTACACTTCTTAAAGAGGAACAAGGTGCAGTGTTAAACATACCCCTTATATTTATTTTCACGAGTTGTTCGACAGTAATCGTAAATATTCAAATCTCAATTGTGTGACAAAGGTGATATCAGTTGGCATTTGAGGGTGCTGAGATGCATGTCAGTAGCTTTACTAGTACACAATCAATTTTAAAAATAATATATTAAAACAACACACAATTCCAGCACCCTTGTGTCTCTGAAACCCCAGATGTTAAAAAATATGGAAAACCAATGTTATTTAAAAGTAATAAAGCTGACTACAAATGGCTCAGCAGACCATGCAGTTATTTTAATTCTCATGCTTCCATGTAACGACTGTTCTAAGTATGCCAGCATTTGTGTGTGTAGATCAATCCTTTTTTTGGCTCATAATACCAGACATGAAACTTATGTTGTAGCAGTGCTTTTCCTTTAAAAGAAACTGAAGCTCAACGATTTCGTAAATTGTCGATACAGATCTCTGTATAGGTGAGCCATGTCAGACAGCACAGCACACTTGAGTCGCAGCTAGTGACATGTTGCTACTGTGGGCACCGTCCTGCTGTGACTTAGTACAGGAATGAATGACGTCATGCAGGGCTGTACGCCTCGCCAGCTATCTACTGGATTAAAACCAGTACCACTGCAAGTACCCACGTAAATCACTCCTGAAAATAATTAACATATAAAATATGGAAACTCGTTGATATAACCGATCTCTGTAAAATCATGGACAGAATGATCTGTGTATAACGTACCAGAAATTAACTATTCTTCTGAAGAATAAAATAATATAGTATATGTTATTATTTTACTTTTATCATTACTCTTGAAGTGAACATGGCTATGAAAGGCACACCACAATGTTGCAAGCACTTCAGAAGGAATACCTCCAGTGAAGCTAAAAACTTCAAATTTGGCTTATACGAGGGCAGATCGGAAAGTAATGCACAATCATTTCTTTCTCCCCCAGTATTGCAGCAGGAATGTTGAAATTTCACGATGATATTGTTTGGAGTTCGCACTAGAGAGAAAATTTTGTTTTCATGTGCAGCTCAAGCGAGAGAAGCCTGAACTATGAAACAAACATGGCGTGCATGTTGCTGTCATCAACTTGTGAAAAGCAGCGAAGTGTAGTTCGATATTTGTGGGCCAAAGGGCATAAACAAGCACTTTCCGAACAGATTGAGTCACTATGAATTTTTTTCGTACTGGGGAACCAGCATGTTTCCACTCCATAGAGGCAGCTGTTACCGGCCGCCCAGGGCGTGGCGAACCACTAAGGTTCACACGACCTTCTTGGAAGAATGCACACCACCTGGAGACATTGCTACGTTCCATACAGTCCATACACGCTACGCATGTACCTGTGAATTTCACTCGGTTTATGCCCTTTGGCCCACAAATATCGAACTACACTTTGTTGCTCTTCACAAGTTAACAACAGTAACATGCGCAATATGTTTGTTTCGTAGTCTGGGCTCCTCTCGTTAGAGCTGCACATGAAAACAAAATATCCTCTGTAGTGCAAACTTCAAACTATATCATCGTGAAATTTCAACATTCCAGCTTCAATACCAGGAGAGAAAAAAAGATGATTGTGCGTTCCTTTCTGATCTGCCCTTGTAAATAGTAATCCAAAACTTAAAAAATCACTTATTAAGAATTTAAAATCATCAATATACATTAATATTCCAAAATTTGAAATAATCTTTACTGCAACTAAATAGGTGTACCAACAAATCTTGACTAGTGCTAATTTAATAACTATTGCAACTAAATAAGTGTATTGTAAATACCATCACCCATACTTGTAGACATAGATTTAATAGCCTAAGTGTCAAGGATCTGATGATCGCTTGACGATCGAAACCATGGTGTCCACAGAATTTTCAATGTCAATTTTCCTGACCATTTTTCAACAAAATTCCTCACTCGTGAAGTCATCGTAACATTGGAAAAAAGGTTTATTGAGCAAACAAATAGGCCTATATATTTCTTTTTTTATTTGCAGCCTCCACCATCCCCATAGCTGCCCAACGCTCGCCTCTTTATTCATTTAAAATACAAAATAAAGTAAATTATAATGCAATAATACATAAATCTAACTACTTAATAACCTAAACTATACTGAATTCACACAACCTTAATACTATAAAATAAGATTTTTTCAGTCTTAAAAAAACTTTCTAATCTTAATCTATCACTTGACTTTGGCATCTCACAATTCTTTCTTGTGTGTTTCCAACAGCTGAATTTTTCTTTTAATGTCCTCTTCTTCATATTGAGATATTCATCTTAATTTTTTCCTCTCATCTTCTAGTTTTTTAAATCTCCGATGTCAGTTTTCTCTTGGCTGCAATTGCCTTTTCATGTTCTTTCATACTCTCTCTCTTAACTTGTAAACCATTTTCATAGCACTTTCTAGACCCCATCACTGACAAAATCATTTTTTGAGAAATGGGTACATTATGTACACCTCCATAGTTAAGGACGAACTAAAGAGCCTACTTTTCATGCCAATGATTATTCTACAGTATATGAACCTATCTAGAATAATGACGAAATTAAGTTGGTAATATCGAAATGTCCAATTAGTTCGAAATATTCCTGGTATACTGTAGCCTAATAGAGCACTACAGTTGGCAGCCCTGGTGACAGAATATATTCTTAGTTCCATCCCTTAAGGTACAGAATACAAAATTCGGTTGACGTATAATGGACGTTTCATGCAGTTAGACATTGGATCTATAAAAAAAAAGGATTGCATCATAAACCTTTATTTGTGATACGAGTGTCAGAGATTAGATGAGCTAGTAATATCAAAATATGGCTGTAAAACACAAAATACTGTATGGTTAATATAACATTCCTGACTTTCTAATACTTTTCACCATTTTTTCCTGACTCACACCATTTTTTCACACTTTTTCCTGACCAAAAACAAAATTCCTGACTTTTCCTGACTATTCCTGACTTTTCCTGCCTGTGGACACCATGGAAACTGATCATCCAAGTGTATTTATTAATCTCATGTAAAAAGTTTTCAGGATTAGGGAACCATCCATTTATTGTAGTTTAATACTAAATAAAAAAGTAAGTAGTATCAATCTAACATACAGTGACCTTGTTTATTAATTTGTTATACCGTAACTTAAAATTCAATTTTCCATGCTATTTAGACCTATCGGGAGTAATTGAACAATGTTCCCCCAATAATTGTATTTGTCACTATTTCATTTGTTTGTATCAACAATAAACTGTGTGTCTTTCGACTGTACATATTTATTTTCCGCTTAGCTACTTGTAAAACCACTTCACTGGGTGAAGCCTGTTTTTATTTTATTCATGTTGTTTGTATGTTTAAATTTTCAATAAAAATATCATATTTGGCATTTTTCTTCGACACTTCAATTTGATAAATCTCCCTAACCTTTGGTCTAGAAACTTCAATGTGTATTTGTATCGACTGTGCGTGTGTGTTGCGGGGGGTTTGTATATTTTATGTGGTAAGACAATCAGACCAGAAAATGGGAAAAGGAGTAAGTATACTTTTCTTGAGACCCCCCCATCACGAAATGAAATCCTGACTACGTCACTGCTTGGGAGATTGAAATTATGCTTTTCCATCACGTTTACGGTAGAGTTATAGCCTGCACAATTCACTGTTGAACGCACTGCAGCACTATGTCAGGGTGTCTACCGGGAACGAAAGTAGCTAAAAAGTAGCTAACTTGACAAACGAGTAACGAAAAGTAGCTAATTTTAATGCCTGGATAGTTGGAGGTAACGAAAATTCGCTTAGGTCGGTTTAAATCTCGACGCTAGGCTCACATATTGCGATGGAGCGACTTTCATGCAAGCGGCGCCGTTTGTGTTAAAAAGCTATTTTTTCCCATGCACAACCTTAAGGAAATCCATACATTGGTTCAACGTACATTTTCGGCATGAAGATGAACTTTTAGTTTTTTGTAAAAAAGTGTTCTGTATTATTAGGAACCCTGACTTTTGGCGAGACGTTTATTCGCGAAATCTTCCGAAATCTCTCGTTTCTGTCATTGACCTGTAAATTTGGAAACTATCTCAAATTGAAGTCCAGAAATAAAGCGAAATAATAGAGTTTCGAAAGAAATTCGCAAAATAACATCGAAATACATATATTTAAAAAAATCTACATCTCTTAAGTTTGCTACATCCAGTATGGTTAATTCGAAATTCAGCTATTTTTATTTTTCCTTCAAACTTTGGTTTCATCCGATATTATAATCTAACTGGTTATCTCGAAAACTTGTAAAATTCGTGGTTCGAATTCGAAAGACAATTTGCTATCTTGTATTCGTGAAATCCTCTCAGAATATTCGATACCTACAGTACTTCGAACTTTTATCCAATGGCCGGCGGAAACTAGTCTAGTCAAACGAACCAAGATCGACGCCGATCGGGTAAAATCATAAAATCCATGCCCGATCGTGAACTTGTGACTACGATGACTTTGAGCGGGCACCCATCACGACACCTACTCACCACTTTTCGCCCACAGGGACTAACATTTAGTGGGACGTGGGTTGGCGACCACATGACCCCAGCCGAGTCCGGCATTGCTTCCACTTACTTGTGCCGGGCTCCTCCCCGTCTTCTTTCCTGTCAACCTCCCTTGGTCAACTCTAGTTCTTTTCCTACCCCGACGGTATTAAGGTATCCGAGGCTTAGGGAGTCTTTCACTTTCCCGCCTTAGTTGGCCCTTGTCTCATCTTTCCTCATCCCTCCTTTGAGGGGTCAGCTTTCTTGTTTTCTTTTCATTATATTTCCTTTTCTCTTTAAGATTCCCTCACTGTTTGTGTTAATTGGCTCCCTGTGTATGTAAATTACCTTTAGCGAATTTTATGTAGGTATTTTCGATATGCAAAAATTGCATTTTCGAGTATTTTCAACATCAATTCCATTTTGTGAGGATTGACAATCTAAATTGCTTTTTAGTAAGTCTTTCAATATAGAGGCTGGGACTTTTGTGAGTATTTTGAATTTCAATTGCATGTTGTAAGTATTTTCAATCTAAACTGCTTTTTGCAAGTATTTTGAATCTAAATTTCATTTTGAAAGTATTGTCCATCCAAGTGAGTAGTGTGAATCTACCATACATTTTGTAAGCAATTTCAATTTCATTTTGTAAGCATTTTGAATTTCAATTGCACTTTGTGAGTATTTTGGATCTGAAATGGGAGTTTTTAAATCTAAATTGCATTGTGTATTTTCAATTTCAATTGCATTTTGTACGTATTTTGAACCTAAACTACATTTTGTGCGTATTTTTCAATCTATTCCTTTTGTGAGTATTTTCATTCTAAAATCCCTTTTGTATTACCAATCTCCATTTTGTGAGTTGTTTCAATCTGAGTTACATTTTGTAAGTATTTTCAGTCTCACTTAATTTTCGTTCTGGTTTCCATTTCATTGTCATTTTCACTATCACCCAGACCATTAGGCGTTCAGAATTCAATTTTGACCAATCACATTGTTGGTTTTAATGTAAATCTTTATTTATCAAGTGAGAAATACAATACAAAATACAAATCATATTTTGAGATGCTTTTCACATGTCACGCGAACACGCACAGACTTTGCACTGACTCGTCTTTTGTTCTCTTCTTTATTGTACATGTCTATTTCACCAGGTGGCACTACTGTGCTATTTTTCTTTCAAATATTAACACTTCCTCCAAAGAAAAATCAAATACAAATAAAAAATAAACAAGATGAACTATTGAACACTTTTCAGCCTCTAAGATGTCATCTTCTGCACGCCAATCCTCTCACGCAGCATCTCGAATCTGACCCTCTCCAGAGGTTTGGTTAGAAGATAGCTAATTGATTGGTCCCGTCGATGTGCTCCAGCTCAAGGTCTCCGTCCAAAAATCTTTCCCTCACATAGAAATGACGTACCTCAATATGCTTGGATTTTCGATGGTACTCTGGATTTTTAGCCAGTTTAACTGCACCAGCATTGTCGATGTAAAGCGTAGGAGGTTTGTCAGCAGTTCCCAGTAATTCAGAAAACAGTCTTTTCAGCCAAATCAACTCCTTTGCTCCTTCACTTGCAGACACAATTTCAGCTTCAGTTGTCGATATTGACACAGACTTCTGTAACTGACTTCTCCACGATACAGCTCCATTATTGTAGGTCGAAATGACACCCGTCGTTGAACGTCTCGTCCTCTTGTCACCGGCGTAGTCAGCATCACTGTAGACCTTCAAAACGTCCTCTTTCCTATAGACGATTCCATGGTTCACTGTGCTCTTTAAATATCGAAATATCCGTTTCACTTGACTCCAGTCTTGAACTGTAGGATTCTCCATGGCTCGAGCAGCTTTGTTGACCGCGAATGCGATATCTGGACGTGTAGCTGTAGTCAGGTATATCAAGGATCCCACCGTCTCACGATAAGGAACCCTGGCTGAAACCTTTTCTCCGTCTTCACTTTCTTCGCGTCCAACTGGGGTAGACACTCCATTTGACTCGGCCATCCCAAATTTTTCTAGGATTTTCCTCGTATAATCCTCTTGACTGATTGCAATTGATCCATCATGGTTTTGTTGTATCTTCATGCCCAGGAAATTATTGAGAGATCCTCTGGTCGTGTGAAATTCCTGCTGAAGTTTTTCCATGAACTGCTCGATGTTTTCTTCGTTGCCAATTACCAGACCATCATCCACAAAGATTACAACAGCCAACCACTTTCCATTTTTGTTGCTGTAAAAGAGACAATGATCAGCTTTGCTGTTTTTGAATCCAGCTTTCTCCATGAATTTCTTGAAACGCTTGTTCCAGCAGCGTGGAGCCTGTTTTAAACCATATAAGCTTCTTTTTAGATGACACACTCGGCCAGTACCGTCCTGATGACCTTCTGGCTGTTCCATGAACACATCTTCTTCAAGCTCGCCGTTCAAGAAGGCCGTCTTGACATCAAATTGACCAAGTTTCATCTCCTTTTCAACAGCTACTGCCAACAGAGCTCGAATGGTATCATACCGTGCAACAGGGCTGAATGTTTCTTCATAATCGATTCCTTGCTGTTGCACATAGCCTTTGGCTACCAATCGTGCCTTGAAGCGAACTTCTCCACTGTCCGTTGTCTTCTGTCGAAGAACCCACCGATCTTTCAGGACCCGTGCACCATTTGGACGCTCAACCAATTTCCAGGTATCATTTTCCTTTAAGGACTCCAATTCTTCATTAATTGCTTTCAGCCACCGATTTTTATCACTATGCAGCGCTTCCGAGTATGAGTCAGGATTCTTTTCAACGATAGATGGTCCACCCATGTACATGTAATTTCCACTGATCATCCACGATGGCTTCTTACTTTCACGTTTGCTTTTCCTTCTTTCTTCAGTCTCTCCTTCTTCCTCATCTTCGCTTCCTCCGGAACTGGATGCCGAAGCAAAATCTTCAATTTCGCTCAAGTTCTCATCTGACTCTGACCTCCTCTGTAGGCCTATATCAGACGATGAATTAGACTGATTCTTCTCCACACGTTCTTCAAGCGTGACTTCAACCTTTCCGGCGTTGGCGCGCAGATTGCAGACAACTTCAGGTTTGAATTTCACATCATGGCTTAGAACAACCTTTCCCTGAGTTGGAATCCAGACTCTAAATCCATCCCTGTCGTTCACGTACCCAACCAGATGTCCAAAAACAGCTTTGTCGTCTAACTTTGAGCGAAAATTCTTGTCGATATGCACGTAGCATTCTGTTCCGAAGATCTTCAGATGACAGACTTCCCACTGGTCGTCCATACCACAATTCATAGGGAGATTTGTTTTCAATGGATGACTTCCCAGTGCGATTCAGGAGGTACACCGCAGTGTTGCAGGCTTCAGCCCAAAGTTGTTTCGTTAACTTGCTGGGATTCAGCATAGATTTTGCGCACTCCACAATCGTCCGATTTTCACGTTCCGCAACTCCGTTTTGTTGTGGTGTGTACGGCGTAGTAATGCTGTGTTCTATGCCTCTGCTTGCGAGTAGTTCATAAACCTTCTTGTTATCAAATTCTTTTCCTCCATCACACCTGATCAGCTTCACGACGTGTCCATTTGTTTTGGCTTCATTCAGGAACTGTTCCAGAACGGTGTACACTTCACTTTTGTGCTTTAAAAAGAAAACTCGTCGAAACTTGCTGAAAACATCCTTGAAACATACGTAGTAGCGTGCCTTTCCAAGAGATTCAGTAGACATTGGTCCATTCACATCGGCGTGGATTTGTTCACCGGTGGCTGTTGGTCGATTCATTCGTGTCTTGAATGACAGTCGATGCATTTTTCCCCGTGCACATCCATCGCAGAAATCCTCTTTACACATGTCTCCATTGATGTTCATCTGCTTCAGTACATTCTTGACATGCGCTTTGTGTTGATGACCAAATCGTTCATGGTAGATCTGCAGTTTGTCCGACGATGTAGCTAAATTCACTTGAATGGGTTGCGCCGGTTTCACGACGCGCATGTCAAGTACATACAGACCATGACTCACACGTCCAGCCATCATCGCCTTTCCAGTAACCTTGTCTTCAATTCTAACAGTTAGGTCGTCAAGTCTTGCACAAAAACCTTTCCTTGCAGCAGCTTTCACAGAAAACAGATGAGCCATTGCATTGGGAACATACAAAACTTCAGTCATCTCAGCACTCAACCAAGCGTTGTTCAGCTGCACTTGAATGTTTACAGTTCCTTTGCCGTGAGCTAGCATGCTCACACCTCGTTTTCCTAGCAAAATCTTCTCTGGAGCAGCAAACTTGACGTATGTTGTAAAATACTGTTTGTTCGCTGTGATGTGATTTGTGGCGCCACTGTCGCAGTACCACTCGTCGGCTTGAACAAAGTCGCCGTCTAACGCACTCATCGCATGTGTCAGAAACGAAGCATTGTTCTCCTTATTTTTGTTTCTAGTGTCACCCTCTTTCTTCTTCTTCACTGGACATTCACTTGCCCAATGGCCCAATTCCTTACATTTGAAACATGGAAACTTCTGCTTTACTCGTTGAACATTTTTCTTCGACTTGTCATCAGCGCTGCCTTTGCCACTGCCATACTGGGAATGCTTTTTGGGAGCACTACGTACCACAAACGCAGTCGATTCCACGTTTCCTTGGTCACGCAGTTCAATCGTGCACAATTTTTCAATCAACAAGTTCACAGTTTGATTTTCCGTCGAAATCGTGTCCCACACATCCTTGAAATTATATTCTTTTCCCAGCGTGGATAAAATCCGACCGTTCAAAATCCTTTCAGATAACGTGTTTTCGTTGCGCTTTTGGAGTTCGTCGTTCAGATCCTGATAAAGCTTCTGTAACTTCGCGACATGGGTGCTGATGTCCTCCTTGTCGTCACGTGTCACTCGGAAGAATGACTCGATCAACATGTTCAGTCGCTGCGTACTGCTTCGTTCGAACCGTGCGCTCAATTTTGTCCAAATTTCACTGGCATTGGTGCACGTCAACACGAGCTCGGCAACAGATTTTCCTAGCGCACCTGCTAGCAAACTGGCCACTTTCGCGTCTTCTTTCAACCACTGCTTATATGCCGCTTTTTGTTGCGCAGTTGCATCTGCCGGCAACACAGGACACTTTTTCGAACCATCAACAATATTTTCCAGTTCAAACGACCACAAAACCATCAACACATGCCATTTCCACTTTGCCCAGTCTTCAGGTCCTTCAAGTTTATCCACTTGAACTTTGTAGTCACTGCCGGTTGCCATTTTGAGGTTATCCTTACTCACAAAAAAAATACAGCACGTGTTCCACAGGCGCTCAGCTTCGGATTCACTCACGAGATAATACCATTTACACGTGGCCTGGGCCCATAACCTGTTAGTTTTAATGTAAATCTTTATTTATCAAGTGAGAAATACAATACAAAATACAAATCATATTTTGAGATGCTTGTCACGCGAACACGCACAGACTTTGCACTGACTCGTCTTTTGTTCTCTTCTTTATTGTACATGTCTATTTCACCAGGTGGCGCTTCTGTGCTATTTTTCTTTCAAATATTAACACACATAATCCGTACTGTAGCCGTTCGTTGATACTTCCGTCGAGTAGTAGCTCACCGAACCTTTGCATTTGAAAACACGTTTCAAATGCCGAAGGAATAAAACTGATGGGCAATGTTACTCGTGGGGTGGATGCCAATCACTTTTATCCAGAGATTGAAAACCACCCTAAGATTGACACTGATTGTGTAAATCGCTATGTTTCTCAGTGTTCTACCGGAAAGCTGAGGAACTTCCGAGGTTATCTGATACTCGTGATCTGAGGAACTTCTATGCAGGGATTAAAGAGATATATGGCCCACTTCGTTCTTCATCAGGTACACTAAAAAGTGCTGACAACTCTGCCACTCTTACTGACAGCCATGATATCTTAGAGCGTTGGAAGGAACATTTCTCCATCCTTCTAAATCGTCCTACAAGAGCTGCTGAAGACTTCCTTCGTGATGTGCCGAAATATCCTGAACAACCATGGATGGCTGTACCTCCTTCTTACACGGAATTCAGTGTAGCTCTCAATAAAATGAAACCAAGAAAGGCACCTGGCCCAGATAACATCCCACTGGAATTAATTCAAGCTGCAGGTCAGTCCCTCAAAACCCGGATTTTCACTCCTATTCTCAAAATTTGGGAATTAGGAGAAGTACCTGGTGACCTAAAGAACGCCACTATCATCACAATCTTCAAGAAAGATGATCGTAGTGTTTGTGGCAACTATCGCGGTATATCGCTACTATCTACTGTGGGTAAAATTCTCGCCAGAATTTTACTTAACCGCCTTCAGGTTATCTCAGAAAAGATCCTCCCCGAGTCCCAGTGTGGATTTCGATCTTCCAGAAGCACAACTGACTTGATTTTCTGCGTAAGACAACTACAAGAAAAATGTAGTGAGCAACAGAATCCACTCTTCTTAGTCTGTTATGATCTGGAAAAGGCCTTTGACTCGGTTCCAAGATCTGCTATGTGGGCGGTGCTACAACGCTTTGGCTGTCCTCGACGCTTTGTTGATCTAATCCAAGCTCTCCATGACGGCATGACCGGTCAGGTTTGTCAGCAAAATAAGATCTCTGACGAATTTCCTATCACTCATGGACTGCAACAAGGCTGCGTACTTGCTCCAACAATGTTTGCATTGTATTTGGCTGCAATGCTCTATAAATCGCCCACAAACATCCTAGGTGTAGATGTCAGGTACCGATTTGATGGAGGGCTCTTCAACCTAGCTCGATTTCGCTCCAAGAAGCTAACTCAGGTTACGAAGATAACCAATATGTTGTATGCAGGTGATGCGGCATCGCCTACACTCACGCCAGTGGAGTTGCAACAGACTGTTAATTGCTACAAGAATGCATGTGAACGTTTTGGTCTCACCATTAATGTTCAGAAGACCAAGGTTCTGGCACAACCCTCACCAGGCACTTCCCTTCCGCACTTCAACATTTCTATCTCAGATACTTCATTGGAGCAGGTAGACCACTTCTCGTATCTGGGCAGTCTGCTATCTGTACACGGCAATTGTGGGCAGGATGTTGAGAAGAGAATCGGTGCTGCCCATGCGACATTTGGGCGACTATCGCACCGGGTCTTCTTGAATAAAGATCTGACCGTGAAGACGAAGCTCATGGTGTACCAAGCTGTTGTCATCTCAACATTGTTGTATGGCTGTGAAACCTGGACCATCGACATGACTTCCGAAAGCTTGAGCGCTTCCATCAACAGAAACTTCGATCCATCCTTAAGATAAAATGGGAAGACCACATCCCCAATCTTGATGTTCTTGAGAAAGCGCTTGCTAATAGTATGGAATCATCCATCATTGGTCATCAACTTAGATGGATTGGACATGTCCATCGGATGGATGATACGAGGCTACCACGCCAGGTTCTGTATGGTGAACTCACCTCCGGCACCAGACCTCATGGAGGCCCTAAGAGACGATACAAGGACCAATTTAAGCAGAATATGAAGTTGACAGGACTCAATCCACAAACCTGGGACCAGCTTGTTAAAGACCGTTCAACTTGGCGCCAGACCATCCCGGCTGCTGTCAAAATGTTTGAAGAAGAACGTCGTAGAATTGTTAAGGCCAAGCGACAAGCACGAAAGCGCCGTGCAGCACAGCCACGCCCTCCATCAACAGATCTGTGTGGACGTTTGTTTCATGCACGCATTGGGCTGTTCAGTCACCGCAAACATGCCCACAGACCTCAACCTTAGATTATGTTAGACTGTTTTGGAAGAAGATGTATACTCGGAAACGAGTTAAAGCCGCCGCCGACGACGACCGTGAAGACTACGGAAATCTCGCGAAACTTGTGAAGTGCGTCGCTGTAGCGACAACACACGATTCATCACTCAGACAGGATAATACCGTACTACCAGCATTTCTTCGGACCAACAAGCTACGGCACACATAACTAATTCGGTTATTTCAACTACAGACCATCAATTTTAACTAATATTTTAGTACGAATGCAACTAGAAGTTACTCATATTTGGACCTAAAGGCATAAAGCTTCCAAATCCACGAACAACGTTTTCTATTATAATAAATGGCAATCTAATTCACGTGACACAATGCACTTCACAAGTACAAGGAAGAGACTAGTCAGGGTGTCGAGCGATACGGGAAATCCGGGAATTTTAGTGACCCGGGAAAAATACGGGAAATTCGCACTTGATACGGGAAATCTTGAAAAGTCTCATAATGCCTGACTTCTTATGGTCCCCGAACGCTCGGTAGAGTCCTCCTGCTCAGTCTTCTATTTCGCCTGCAGACCGCGCTGCCACCTGCAATTTGCGCCACCGATAGAGTACTAAACAGGATGAGAACCCAGCCAACAACGAATGCATGCTTTGCCTGGCCGACCGCCGACCGTACCCTCTCCGCACTCATTGCTGACAATGACATACAGGAATCAGTCCGCATTGTTATTCACAGAGGAGACCTGGGGTTCTCGACAAGAGCAGCCCTTAAAGAAGCTAACAGCTCAAGATCTCGGAAAATTCCAGACGCGGATATGCTGCAATTTCGCACCAACTGCCGAAAATTGTACATTCGTATCCTATGGCTGAAAATATCAAAGAGAGGTCAACTCTTGCTCACAAGAGACCCGTGCTGTTTCGTGCCTAGACCCTATAGGGCTCGCTGAGAGTCCTAAGTTGGAAGAAGTTAGGATCTGTACAGCCCGGGGGCAGTACCCCCTGAGACCCACCCCGCCATCTTTTACCAAAACCACCCGCATAGGCAGACCATAAGTCTCATGCATTTCTTCAGACACAGGCGGGCCCGGCATACTGCTGACGGCCATGCTTACGAAATATAAACACAAACACGGTAACTGGAGCGACAACTATGAGGAAATGCTGACCAGGCAGTGGGGGAAGGCCTTAAAGCCTAGACCCGGAGGAGCCCCATCATCTGTTCTGTTCTTGGCCAGCGGCCCTGCCCGACGAGGTCCGTTCCAGCTCTGCACCAGATCTAGCTGTGCTCAGAGTCCTTTATCTTTGTAAACACCTACCCTGAACAACTGTACACTTTACAAATTGTACTTCATTTTATATTTGTTTTAAACTCCCCAAGAGGGACATCACATCACATCTACTGGCCAATAAACACATGGTCAGTAAACATACACGTTTATTACTAATCACACTCCATTTTACATCCTTATACCCAACCTGACCTTAGTCATAATTGCCCCTGACCGTAGAGGCCAGTAACTGCATCGTCAGGTTCTATTGTACTCGAGCAAGCGACTCGAGTGCCGAGTCACCGACTCTGCACATTCGCTGAATTGCTCACTCTACTTAATTGGCAGGCTAGATTAGCAGCCTGCACTTAGACATTCATCCCCTGGCAGGTAATTGCATCCTGCAGAGACGCCCCCAATAGATTAAGCACTCACACTACACTGGTAGTCTCTCCCAACCACGGGAAACTACTCTCATTCGGAAGCAGCCCTCAAAATTAGCACACCTACACTAGCCTGTTTATCCCACCCCCAACCAAGGGATAAAACAGATCGTCATTGCCCTGGAAATTCTTTTTAATCAGAAGAATTTGCTTTCTGGCGCAATGGCTGACCGCATCAAGAGCAGCTACTCCGCACTTCTGAGACTGCCCTCCGTCACTGAGCGTTTGAAGCAGTTTGATGGAAAAGAAGAGCCATGGCTCAACGTGCTGTTGTCTGAATTAGTGGCTTCAGCACCTCAGTTCCTGCCAAAAACGATCTCACAAGCTTCGTTAAAATGATACTGATTTTGTATCACAACAATGCAGCTCTAGACAGAGGTTTCTCCCTGAACAAGGAGTGTGTGATCGTCAATCACAAAGAAGCAAGTCTGATTGGCATGCATGCTGTTCAGGACGCTGTGGTGGCAGCTGGTGGAGTAGAAAAGATAACCGTGAGCAAGAGTCCATACTGCACGAAACTCTTACGTCGTGTTCAAGGAAGCAAAACAAGTGCGAAGCGACGGCTAAGGTGGCTGTCGAAATAAAAAAGCCACGAAAGATCTCCAGGAATTGGGGGGGGGGGGAGTACTGTCAAAAGATCTTAATTTTGTGCTGTGTATAACTGAAGTTCCTAGTAACAATCTTGTATTTGTCAAAGTGACTTATTTAATTTCGTTTTGCATTATTTTATTTTCTATTATCTACTTTGATAAAATAAATCTAAATTAAAAAGAATTTGCAGCATGTCGCGTGTGGAATTTTACTGTTTTTACCCTTTCCATGGTCTTCTTTCGCAGGGGAGATGCACACACCAAATTGTTTTCAAGTCCGTGGAAACACTCAATGCAAATGCGTCACACATGCATAAATTTCAAAAACTACAAACAATACCTCACAGCTCTCGACATTTTACTATCAAATACCCGTCACCAACATGTGGCTACAAAATACACCACACAAGTGACAGAATTCTTCTCGTATGGGCAGGCATTGTTTCAGTCGCTTGTTAACCACTGTCCTTGTCTGATTTCCTTTCATTGTCATTGTTTCGTTACTTTTACTTCGCCGAAGTTCGACCCGAGGACTGGACACATCCCATACAGCATGTACAGTAAGAAATACTGGAGGCGGTCTGGATATCGCGGTGGATGAAATTATTATTAATCTTGGCAATTCATCAAGCTCTGACGAAGACAATGATGGTGGTGGTGATGATGATAGGGACAGTGAAGGGATGGAGAGTGTCAAAGAAACCCTTGCCAAGTGACTGAGGATAATTTATTTATTGGTGTCAGTTCGCTTGCGTCAATCCATAATAGAGCACAGGCTATTGTTTCCCGTCATAGTGTTCAAAATACCATCCGCTATTCAATAGCCTACAACTCGACAATATAAAACCACGGCAATAATATCGCCACAGACGGGCTTGTTTGAGTGCTCAGTGCTAAATATGCCTTTACCTTAACTTTACTTTTGTATTATCACGAAAGCTAATATTAACCATAGAGAGTCGCGATTGAGTGAGTGTGCATGGTGTTATCTGTCAACTACTGTAGTAGGCTGTGAACGACCTCCACTCAGACTCTTGTTTCATGTTAAAGGATAATCATTGCATGGTGAGTGTTTTTATATTCATTAGCTGTAGAGTGTTTGCCCTCTTTGTCGTATTTATATAATTGAATACCGATGATAAAGGTATCATAGCTTCAGTGTGTAATTTATTCATTCATCTAAAAATATCGTATTTCTATGTTTGAATGTCCTCAGCGTTGACTCAGGGTCTTTTTCAAAAATATATTATGTACAATTGTACAGAAATAATGTCTGAAGTGTAGCGCTGTGTATTATTCGAATCAGTTGATTTACAACACTAAAAACCTAGCAACACAGCTCAGCTGTACCAAGCTCCCGACATATCCTTCGCGTTGTTTCCATCGAAATACAGGGTGTAGGTGAGAAGTATGCTCAGAATTCTTGCCGTGTGGCGGTGGTACGTAGGGTCTTGTTATGTGGCGACCGTGGGTTGCGGAGAGGAAAAGCGGGGCAAAGTGACAGGAAGGCTGTCGGTACTGAATGCGCGGGGTTAGCAATACTGTATTTGTCCCATAATTTACGCGTGTAATAGCGGACACACCTCCAATTTTACTATGAAAGTCGTGATATAAAAACGGATAGTGGGTGGATAACATTACTACATGACCCCCAAAATTATCATTCATTATTACAAAGGGTATTTTGACTATTTTCAGTAGTGTAGAAAATTGTATCGCCTTGTTCCGGGCTCCTATAGAGCTTACATTTTCTTTCGATCTTTCATTTGCCATAGGACGTGCCACCGGTGTATGGTTATGCATTACCAGCTTCTGGTTTAGTAGTCAGGTAACGGAAGCAATGGGAACTGTGTACTACAATTTTCCTTGCATGTAAGTAAGCAAATTATTGTTGTTAAGAGAACGTAAAATGCACCAAGAATGATATGATCTTCAGCTGTGTGCAGTGAGAAAGCTCTGCATATGTTCACTCCTTATGTATTAATGATGCGAAATGTCAGCTAACGTTGTGCCACATACAACACTCGTAGTCTCTAAATGTTGCACATTTTCCCGTAAATTACATCAGTGTATGTTTGAATTGCTTATAAGATCCTGACAAAGGAAGTATTTCTCCAATTGGATGATTGTATTTAACTGTATGCACATCGTATAATCTTGGCGAGGTGTGTGTTTTTTTTTTCTTCCACGGCGCAACTTTACACCGTAGTAGGCACGCAGCTTTTTGTATTTAGTTTTCTGGCATCTTGTTTTAAATTATTGACTAACATATTTCTAAATGCAGACAATCTATACCTCCATTAGGATTCGGGTTCCATAATTCATGCAAAATGAGGTTCGTTCGTGAAATTGAGGTCGTATCCCCCCTACCCTTTCAGTGATTACCGTATGGTACTTTACGTCGACTAGGGTGAAGATGTAAATGAGCATTTCAAAAAAAAAAAATGTCGCCAGTTGTTTGGTTTATTAACTTACGGTAATATTTTTCATAGGTACTGAAAACTGGGCAGGGTTGGATTTTAAGGTGGAACCGCATGTGCTATCAAATATCGCTTTCTTGCAATACCTGGAATATGTATAGAATTATAAAATGATTATTGGTTAAATAAGTGTTAATAGATAGGCTATTGTAATTGAGGTGCCTAGTATCAAAACCCTCCTAATCCATTCTTTCACTTTTATGGCAAAGTGGCAAAAACTGCCACAAACAAACCAAAAGAAAGAAATACTTGTTTTCACTAAAAAATGAATTAATTATTTTTAAGAACAGTGACGAAGTACGAAGCTCATCCCCGGGATAGTTAACAATTTGTTTAGAAAAATATAAAGCAATAATTCGGATTTGTAGGGGTTTGTTACTAAGATTTGGATTTGGCAGGTTTTGATACCAAAAAGCCCTAATAAATCTGAAGTTGTGATGAGATTGTAGAAACTACGTAAGCTTTACTGAGAATATAATATTTTGAATGAAAGTTAACTAAATTTAGGTTATAAAATAAAAAATCGTATCATTTTTGTGTTTTATTAGCACAAAGATTATTGGCTAGTAAGAATAAACAGAAAAAGAATAAAACTAATATTACCCTTTCAATATTCGATTGCCGGTGAGCGTGGTTGTGCCAGCGTTTATGTTTATTGTAGCATGAGCCCCGTGGGACGAAGCGGAGGACACAGCGATGACAGAGTGCAGTCTGCAAATAGGTCAAGCTGCATAACGTCAGATAAGCGTCACAGGAGCTCATGTCACCATGGCAGTTAAACGATGACTGAGGGTGCTTGAGCTGAGTCATATCCTACTCGCCTAACAGTACCTGTCGACGAAGCAGTCTGACGTGTGACACAAGTACATAAAGAATAGTTCCCATCTCCACCGCCGGCAATCAATTCATGAAAGGGTAATAATAGTCAACTGTTCAGTACTGAATATTAACAATAAGGAAAAACGTCAAATTAAATTCATGTTCAATCCATATGGTCCAGGTTCTGAGAGACAAAACTATCGTCATTCAACTATTAAATTCGTTGATTCCTCAGTTTAGGGGCTGCGACAACGCGGTCATGTAGGCCCGTGTACTTTGGATGTGTGTAGAATCTGTCTGATAACCGGTGTTAATTGTCATGGCTGTATTAGTGTGTGTATCTGTTTTTTAATTCAAGTAAGGATTGCAACTTTGAATTTTTCAAATAGTTACTAATTTAGCCGCCAAACGCCACCGTCAACGACTACTAGGCCTAGTTCAGAACTTACCCACTAGACGTCACTGCAGTCGGCTCTTGGCAACGAACGTAGAAACCTGCGAGCGTTGTTTACATTCCTATACAATTAGCATCACACAGGTGTAATTAGTGGAAGGTTCTTTAACATGCCATAAATCTATGACATGGGACCGCCGGCTTTACTTCCCCTCCGAAGGAAGGCATACTGAGGGATTTTTAACGCTCTTAAAAAATCCGACGGCTTCGGCCGGGTTTGGACCCGCTATCTTGGGCATAGAAGCTCAGCATGCTACCAACTACGCCACCGAAGCCGCTTATTAAATCACATTCTTTACATCAAGTTCTAGCTACACAATATCTGTTTCTGCCTCATCCTCAATAGTAGTTTCACAATCTTCATCATTCCCTTCGTGTTTGATACTAAGATTTGGATTTGACAGGTTTTGGATACCAAAGAGCCCTAATAAATTTGAAATTTGAAGATTGCAATAAAACTGCAGCTCTTCATTTTTCCTCCATCTTTCTACAAAATGCTTCGAAAGCAGTCTAGAAACATCTTTCACTTATTGTTCCTGAAGGACAATCTCCCTGTTTATGTCTTTTGACTGTACGTGAGGTTTCGTGACACGTTTATGTTCGCAAATATCAGTACTGTGGAAAACTTCACCCTGGACCAAAATGTTATTGTTCTCTTGTTCTTTGTCAAAATTATCCAAAACAAATTATTATTAATGGAAAGTACAACAACATAAACCATTCAGATCACGTCAGGCTGGGGTACGTTCTCTGACTAATGCTGGTAGGTAAAGAGTAAACACTTCGCAAAGCATCATGGAAGGTAAGATGGCGGAACTGGGTGCTCCTATTGGCTGATGTGGATGTGGCGGGTTTTGTAACCAAAAATGGCGAAACTGTCTTTGGACTTGGCGAATATTGCAACTAAGCCTCAACTTTGACTTCGTTTTACAGTAGGATGTAGCGGGTTTTGTGACAGAATAATAGTTTTAATGATTTCAGCGCAGCATAAGCTATAAGAAACTATGCTTATCTCAATTTTCATAAAATATGGATTTGGCGGGTTTTGATTCTAGGCGCCTCAATTATAATGATTAAATAAATATTAAAGAAGAAACGATGCGTTGTTAGTAAATATTAGGCCTACCGGTATGGCGAATAGCCTATAACTCGTAGCATCCGTCACAATTTAGCATTTAAACGGGCCACGTTAATGCATAATATACTAATATAACAACCTGATAGCAAATTATAATAATATTCTCACATATAACATATTTAATTTGCACCAACTTAATTATTGTAGTCTATGATATGTTAGACCACTGCCGTTTGAAATGTGCAAATCGCACACTTTGTAGGCAAGCTGTTTGTTATGGTCGTCTCTGATGCGACGTTTTACTAATTACTCTTTTAGGAGACACTTGTCTTTGGAATATCCATGAAAGGCCAACCCTCTAGTTCTTATTTCATAAGTTGAACGCCTAAAAACAAAACCACAATCCGAAATAATAAAGAAGATAATCACGAACGAACGATTCACTGCCAATGAAAAATCAAATGAAGATTCGCGGACCGGAAGTACGCTTTGCATAAGCTTCGGTGCCATTCTAACTCATGGAAGCTCTACACGGTTACGGTACCATACAATTCAGTCACTTCCCGTAAACATTTATTATGTGACACTCCTATTCTCTACTCTCTCAACCCTCCTCAGTAAAACAGTCATTTATATCAGCTCTCTCCAGGTAAACGGTATTTTATTTGTGTTCGTAGCATCTCATCCCATCTGCGAGAGAGTTCCCTCGCGTGCGCGCTCTATGCTCACGCTACGGATTAGGCCTAAATCTCGCCATCACCCGTGGGCTGCGGAAGTGTCTCCAAAAATGCAGTTACACTTACGCCAGAAAATCTTGATTCGCGCTTTAAGATTCATTTTTCAGCTATTCGGTATGTGAACTCTAGTCTTAGAGGATTCTAAAATATACGGAAATTTGGTGGATTTTCGTACGGGAAATACAGGAATTTGAAAAAAGGTCATTGCTCGACACCCTGCTAGTTATTAGTTATTGTTGTTTTAAGGGGCAGAACTACGAGGTCATCTGCCCCAAATGACTAGTGTCTATTCTACTGCACCCTGTAATATGAAAATCCACAGCCTGCTTCCAGTCTCCGACCGGGTCAGGAATGGAATGAATGAAGCCCCTATCTACCGGCGAGGATATGAACTGTGCCGGCTGCCGAGGCCTGACGCACTCCTCTGGGGCAATGATTAAATGAATGACAAATGAAATGATAGTGGAGAGTGTTGCTGGAATGAAATTTTGACAGGGAAAACCGGAGTACCCGGAGAAAAACCTGTCTGCCTCCGTTTTGTCCAGCACAGATCTCACATGGAGTGACCGGGATTTGAACCACGGACCCAGCGGTGAGAGGCCGGCGAGCTGCCGCCTAAGCCACGGAGGACCCTGTAATATAAATTTCCCAAATTAGGTTTCTAATAGTTAATTATTCACTCATAAATGGATAGTATAAACTTCTAAAGGCAATGCCTTGTCTCCGCAACCATTATTCTTTGTCTTCAGCGCCTCGTTTCATTTCATAGTAGGAACTATAATGAAGAGTTAGTGTGATGTCTTGCAGGAAAAATTTTCTCGGTCAGCCTCAGCCTTTCTTCTCTGTGATTTTTCCTTCCAGGAGATTAGTTACGAAAGTGTTATGTCGCAAGATGTGGCCTGTGAATTTAGCCTTTCTTTTATGGATCGTTGGTCTCAGTTCTCTCTTCCCTCGAATTTCTTGCAGGATGCTGATGTTAGTTCTCTTCTCAATCCATTTAATCCGTATCATTCTCCGCCAGACCCACATCTCAAACGCTTCAAGTTGCTTTCAATCCTGACCTCTAATCGTCCAAGATTCACATCCATACAGATATTGTGAAATTTAAGAAAATTCTCACTGTTTCGCCATCAGTTTTTAATGAATCTATAGTTTTAAAACAGAATACACAGTTTTAATTTATTTTAGCAAATTTATTATCACAAGTGATCCCCTCAAATTAAATAGGCATAAAGTGAATCAATTTCGAAAACATTGTACAGTAGATACATATTTTTAAGGAAATTTTAAAAGGTTTTTATATTTTTAAGTGAATATATCTTTGCTGATATACTGTAGTCACAATGAGAGCTGAGGAAGGGCCTAGTTTATCCTGAAACATGTACTTCATTTGAAAATTCATTAATAAATCATGTATTGACGATTGAATTGTTAATTTTATGTTAGATGGTGTTGATTTTTTCCCATTAACTTCGTGTCTAACTTTATTTTGTTTTTCTGTTCGTAGTATTTTAATGGCTACTTCAGATTCTGCATTAAGTGTGGTTAGATTTTTTTTGTTTAATTTTGATTCCCAATTGTGTTTACATCATATAGCTGAGGGGTGTGGTGGCGCAGCAGTCAAGCTGTATGCCTCACACCAAGGCGGACCGGGTTCGATTCCCGGTCAATGCATGTGAGATTTTCGGTGAAATGCCAATGTCCTGTGGTTCGGATTCCACGTAAAAAGGAGGTCCTGTGGCTCATAATCGCGAGATTAACAGTCACGTTAAACCACAAGCTTACATCATAGCGGCAACGTCCGACTCACTAATCGAACCATTCATTTGTGTTTTAATACCTTTTGTGAGCTTTCTTTTTATTTAAATTTCTAATAGTGTTTTGTAAGGATATCCATTTTATCTTTGTCAACTTATTTTTAAGATTATTTTAATTCAATATACGCTGACGAAGGTGTCATGGAACACCGAAACATGTACATTTAAGCAGTGATTAAACCACATTCTTTAGTGTTTGGCAAGGCGGTTTTGAATAAGATAGTACACTTTTCATTGGAAATTCTATTTTATAGCATAATGTTTGTATTAGCATTATTTTACTATATTCTACTAATAATTAGAAGTAATTTCTTCCATGTTTTGACTTAAAAACTGAAATAAAGTGAAATATTACAATATTAACAGCAAAGCTTTGCTCGCAATTATTTTAGTTTCCTTATAACACCGCTGAAGAAGGCCATAATATGGCCAATACTGGTACATTTTCTTCTTTCTTCCGAATTTGGCCGCCTGTGGACCGCATGGAACCTAAGGCTTTCTGGTTAATCTCCTCTTCTCTTCCCAAAACCTCTTCATTCGTTCACTTCTGATCTTTCGCTCCTCCTCGGACATTACCAGTTTGGCTCTAATTTTAGGCGTTTTCTCCTCGAATATCTTGATGTTGTCAATTCGGTTTCTGAACTCTTTTCTGTTGTGGATCACATCCACTGTGAGTCCACTTTCCTTGGCGTCTCTTTTAACCTCTTCTACCCACTTAGTTGTAGCCTTCAGCTCTGTAATATACTTGAATATCCTCTTAGTCAGTCGGTTCTCGTCCATTCTCACCAAATGTCCGTAGAATTTCAACCTTCGCTTCCGCATTGTGACAGTAATTTTTTCAGTATGTTTATAGAGGTCATCATTCCTTCTGTTCTTCCATGTCCCGTCAGCAGTTTTCTGTGGTCCTAAAATTTTCCGCAAAATTTTCCTCTCCTTTTTTTCCAGTTCCTGAAGATCCCCTTTTTTATTCAGTGTCAAGCACTCCGAGGCGTACAGACCCTCTGGCTTTACTACTGTGCTATAGTGTCTGAGTTTTGCCTTGTAGGATATTGCTCGTTTGTTGTATCTGTTCTGGGTTAACCTATAAGCCAAATCCAATTTTCTAGCTCTTGCCCTATTTGCTTCTTTATCCAGCCCATTGGGTTCTATCCATTCACCTAGATATTTAAACTTCTCAGTTCTTTTGACAGTCCCATGTTTCACTTTTATGTGTCTCTCTCCAAGGTGTCTGTACTCCATGTATTCTGTCTTTTCATAGGAGACTTTAAGACCCGTTTTTTCAGCGATTTCGTGCAGAGTATCCAGCATTTTTTGGGCATCATCTCGGCTTTGGGCTAAGAGGGCAAGATCATCAGCAAAAGCCAAACATTTAATTTCCAGGTTCTGTCCTTTCCTTCCCAGATGTATCCCCCTTACTCCTTTCATGTCCAAAGCTTCCTCCCAGGTTCTCATGATTTTCTCCAGAACAATGTTGAAGAGGATAGGTGATAAGCCATCTCCTTGTCTGACCCCTGTTTTTATTTCAAAAGGATCAGAGATTTCTCCGAAGAACTTCACTTTTGACATGGTATCCGTTAAAGTTTGTTTGATTATTTCTCTCGTCTTCCTGTCAATTCCGAACTCCTCTAGGCTGTTAAATAAAGTCTGCCTGTCAATTGAGTCGTACGCCTTCTTGAAGTCAACGAATATTACTACAGTGTTCTGGCTTCTCAAAGCTCTTGATCTGAGGATGCTCTTGAGGTTGAATATTTGTTCTGCGCACGATCTCCCCTTTCTAAAGCCTGCTTGATATTCACCTATGAGGTGGTCTGCTTGTTTTTCAACTCTGTTCAGCAGTACTTTGGAGAGTATCTTGTATGCGACTGGAAGTAGAGAGATTCCTCTGTAGTTGTCGATGTTCGCCCGATTACCTTTCTTGTGAAGTGGGTGTATAAGGGCACATTTCCAGTCTTTCGGGATCATTTCAGTTTTCCAGATTTCTTCTATGATGCCGTGTATTTTTTCTGCAGCCATTTCTCCTCCGAACTTCCACATTTCTGCAGCGATGCCATCTTCGCCTGGTGCTTTGTTGTTTTTAAGCTCGTTTATTATGCGCTTTACCTCATCTAAACTTGGTGGGTTGGAATCCGGGTTCTCATAGGATGGATTCTGAGTATTCAATCTTTCCACAGGTTCTTCACAGTTCAGCAGCACTTTGAAATAGTCGGCCAAAAGTTGACAGTTTTCCTTGTCGTTCGTAGCTATACTACCATATTTCCGTTTGAAGCACAGACTTTGTGACTGATATCACTGTACAGGTCTGACGTTTAATTTTGGCCGGTGCTTGCTGCCTGCGCAGTAAATTCTGGCCAGCCAGCAAGCCTTCTTATTGTGAGCATGCGCTGTAACAACTGCATGCACGCACGCTCAGTAGGAACGGAGGAAGGAAGGAGGTTCAATGGCTAGCGCAGTGCTGCGAGAGGTTTGTCGTGCTAACATACGTTTCCTTGTGTCTTTTAAGCTTCTTCTGTGAGTGTAGTGTGGTGTAATAAAGTGGTGGTACTTCACAAATATTCATTCATTCATTCATCGTGCAGTTTTGTAAGTTGACGAGCACTTAGAAATGCCGCCTATAATCTCCAAACTGCGCTCCAAAACATTACATAGCCAGGCTCGGGAGGTTGTCAACAACGTTCATTCGTTTATGAAACGGGAAGGCACTGCAGGCACTGTAACAATACCGCTAAAAAGAGTTCAGCAAAGGGTAGTTGAGGCAACGGGAATTTCGGAGAGGAGACTTAGGAGAATCTTAAAAGAAGCTGCTGAATGTGAAGAACAAGGCACCTCGTTCGGTACTCCGGGCAAACACCATCACCTTCCAAAGCGAATAACAAACATAGACAATTTCGATGTGGCTGTAATTAGAAGAACAATTTATAACTTCTACACTCGGGAGAAAATTGTACCTACTGTTGGTAGACTTCCCCTGAAACTTAGGGATACCATTAACTACAAGGGTGGCAGTACTAGTCTGAAAATAATATTAGGAAACATGGGGTTTAAATGGAAGAAAACGCGAAATAACAGAGCGGCTCTGATTGAGAGAGAGGACATAAGGTCTCAGCGTGTTGCCTACTTGCTAGCTATTCGGAAATATAGAGAAGAAGAGCGGCCTATTTTTTTATGAAGACGAGACTTTCCTTCATAGTAGCCACACTAGACCAAAAAACTGGACAGATGACACCAACTCAGGATTGCTGTCGCCCATTTCGAAAGGCCAAAGAATTATAATTGTCCATGCAGGGGGTCGAACAGGTTTCGTTCCAGGAGCATTGCTTATGTTTAAATCGCGTCAAAAGACCGGCGATTATCACGATGAAATGAACACGGCAAATTATCAAAAGTGGCTTCAAGAGAAATTAATTCCGAACCTCCCTCCTAATTCTGTTCTCGTAGTGGATAATGCCCCTTACCACAACACTCAGATCAACAGGGCGCCAACAAGCTCTAGCTCTAAGGCCGCGATGCAAGAATGGCTTTCGAGCAATAATGTTCCCTTCCATAACAGTATGCTGAAAGTGCAGTTGTACACTTTAATAAAAGCACATAAGCCACAATACAAGTCGTATCTTATTGACTCTATAATGGCAAAACATGGGCATTCAGTTTTGCGTCTCCCGGCGTACCATCCAGACCTCAATCCAATTGAACTAATATGGGGGGATATAAAACAATGGGTTGCTTTAAGAAATGTTACTTTTAAATTGGACGATGTAATGAAACTCTGTGAACAGCGAGTGAGAGAAATCAATGCCGAACAGTGGGAGAAAGTATGCAAACACACAGAAGGCATTGAACATAATTATTTCGAACAGGAGGGAATAATAGAGAACGCAATCGAACAGCTTGTTATTCAGGTCAACGGCGACAGTAGCAGTAGCAGTGACAGCAGCTCCGACGATGAATCATCTGAGAGTAGTGGATTGTCAGGAATAGATTTAATAGAAGATTAAATAACTCGTGAACAGTTGTGGGTCTGTGCTGTGTATTAATATATACTGTAGAGTGGCAAATTATGTACCTATGTAATGGAACAGTGTCTGAGTGTTATTAATAGACTGCGTGACATCTGCAGTGCTGAGTTGACATGTTTATTGACATGCTGACAGCTTTAAGACTGCTCTTCATCCGCCAGAGGTAAGTTAATGTTTCTTAATGTTAAACACCGTACCCGGAATTGTGATTACTATTACTACTGTTATGTAAAACAACCTTTCCTGAATTGATTGCAGTTCGATAATCTGAGTGTTAAATAGGCTACTCTGTGAGTTAGCATGAAGAAGATTATATTATGTAGTCTGTGAAATCAAGTACCTTAGCCAGCCAGCCAGCTGGTGCTCCCTGAATCAGCTGCGTAGTAGTAGAAGACTCGCTTCAATGCGCGGGTTTCACGGCCACCGGCCAAAATTAAACGTCAGACCTGTAGTTCCTCTTTGAAGGTTCTGTAAAACTCTCGCGTGTTGTTTTTTCGAAAATCTTCTTCTATCTTATCCACCCTACTTCTGTCGTAATTCCTCTTCTCTGATCTTATGATCTTAGCAGTTCTCTTCCTTACTTCCCTGAAATCTTCCCACCTCTCCTCGGTCTTGTTGGAGTGCCATCTCTTCCAGGCTTGTAGCCTTTTGTCAAGAGCTTCGTCACACTTTTCATTCCACCACCTATGTTTTCGTTTCCTCGCTGGATTTCCCAAACCATCAGCTGCTTTGGTCATTGCTTCTCTGATCTCTTCCCAGCTGTTCATGTTCAGCTTTGATAGGTTTTCGCAGTATTTTTCCTTGTTCTGTTTCAGAGTCTCTGTATTAATTCTGGGTTTCCTGTTGGTTCTCGGTTTGGGCTTGTTTGGCTGGAATTTTACTTTAATCTCCGAGAGGTAGTGATCCGAGTCGATGTTTAGGCTTTTCCTTACTTTAACATTCAGGATTTCCTTTCGGTTTTTGGTCGTTATTGCGACATGGTCGATCTGGAACTCTCCCAGCATCGTGTTAGGACATACCCAGGTTTTCCTCTTGCTCGGGAGTGCCTTGAAGTATGTGGACATGAGTTTCAGGTTGAAATGTCTGCAAAACCCGATTATTCTTTCTCCATTTCTGTTCGTTCTTTTATGTGCTGGATAGTCCCCCACAATTTTTCTATATCTTCTCTCTTTGCCTATCTGGGCATTGAAATCGCCAACCAAAACTTTTACGTGATGTTGTGGAATTTTGGAAGTTGTGTCTTCGAGAGTTTGCCAAAAGTTATCCACCTTCTCAGGATTTTTCTTGTTATCTACATTAATAGGGGCGTGTGCGTTGATAATTGTATATGCTTTATTTCCAGATCTAAAGGAGTGAAGAGAAATTATCTCGGATGGTGAGGTGAAGTTGATGATGGACTCAGTGATGTTCCTCTTAACTACGAAGGCCGTACCTAAGATCGTTACATTTGATTTGTTTTTTATCGCAGGTTTTCCCTTGTAGATTCTGTAACCCTCAGATTCCATGGGATTTTCGTCTAGGTATCTTGTCTCTTGTAGTGCCAGTATGCAGATGTCTTTTTCCTTCAAAACGTTGATCAGTTGTTTTAGTTTGCCAACTTTCAGGAGCGTGTTGATGTTCAGCGTTCCCAGCAGATGTTTTTGCTTGGTTCGTATCTTCTGTGATGAGGTTCTGGGAAGCTCCGACTCGTCCCTGCATGACGTTCCAGGCTCTCCAGAATCCAAAGGCCTGGTTGCACCGCTTTTGGCGGTGGGGGATTTCCGTTGCCGGCTGCCCCCTGGAGTAGTCTTTCATGAAGGTGTTTCCATCATGCCCTATGTTGAAGTTAGTTGGGAAGGCAGGCGTTGCCTGTTCCTCCAGAATTAAAACTGAGGTTGTAAGCCCCAGAGTTTTGGTGTTGGTTCTTCCGGCCTCCAAACCGTTGGGAGTCTTCCTCTTCCGCCTTGGAGACCGTTGACCGTTTACTATTTTTGCCTCAGTTGATCCGCGGATGCTTATTTGGCCATGCCTTATTCGCACCTGTCCTGCATATCTACAGGACGTCCCCTATCAGCCATTGGGACGCACCGTGTCGGGGTTGAGGCCCCCTATCCCTGTGTCTCGCGCAGGGTTGTGTTTAGCCCTTACTCAATTCAGAGCTAAACTCCCACGCAAGCTGACCAGGTAATAATAGTGCCATATGCTGTCCAGTACAGAAGCCTCACATTGTCGGTCTTAAAGATGGCTGACAAAATAGGCCGGCTGAGTGACCTAGGCAATGCCAAGAATATTAAGTAGAGTGCATATCTTGTTCATAGTTTCTATGGTAGTGATGGCAAAAGAAACAAAATGGGTGAAAGTGAGGGCAAAGATTTTAGCCACAGATAACGAGTGACTCTCTAGACAGTGCTTTCTATGGAACTTATTGTAGCAGTTAACAAGATGGCTGACACTTACTGCATAAAATTAATAATAAATATGATCCTAAAACACTATCAAAAGAGAGTAGATTCTCTGGACAACACTACCACAAACTCAGCACCCAAAACAAAGCCACAAATATTCACTGGAAGCCACAAAAGAAACGTAGGTCTTCAGTATAGATGGATATAAGCCGCAGCACCATTACACACGATCTCACCCTCTGGTGGTTGCACGGTCACTGGTACATTTTATTAATTAAGTTATATTAATTTCATTATTATTGACTAAGGTGTAATAATTTAAATAAATACCAATTATTGGTGTTCATTTAGATTAAATCGCCAATAAGGAAAGCTATTAGATATGATTAAGTTCATATCACTATAGATACAAATTCGAGACATTGTCTTCCACACAAGGTATCTGAATATGAAGATAATAGTTATTCACAAGCTCGCCACTGAGCAGCACAAAGCTTACTTCATGTGCACTTCAGTGCAATGGAATAGGCTTTCTCAAGCCTTAGAAGAGCATGATTAATTCTCACTGGATCGTGACAACATCGACAGGTGAAGTTTCACACTATTTATCTACACAAGGAAATGTAATATAGTTTGACGTACAACCGCTTGAAAGCGACAGACCTGAGCTCGCTCGAGAGGAGAGGAAAAGTACTGCTCTAGACCCTCTAAAATATATAAATATTGAAAAGGACTTCTTTTTACACCCGCGGAAGGCAAAGCTCTTCAGCTTCAACGATATATCACACCCATGTTCATAGTTTCAAAAGTAGATGAACTATGGCAAAGTGAATTGACACGAATGGTCTATACCATGTATAGAGGTCGGCAGCTTCGGATGAAAGGGGAGTCCATACGACGTATGGAGATCGACACGGAGGGGTTGATCCTGTGTCTAAACCATATTATGGAATGGAAGGAGTATGATTTATTGTTCTGCTTTGTCATTACTTGTTAATAAATTTAAAGTTCTGTCTGCACATTGTTTAGAATAAAGAAATTTTGTGTTTTCCACGAGTTCCATCCCAAATGAATGGTGAGGATTGCATTGGTTCAATTCCTGTCTGTATGTATGAACATGCATTACATGCAAACAGCTGCACACTAGTTTATTTAGGTCGAAGACCATTCGGGCACCAATGTAGGTTAAAAAAATATAACTTATATAGTGCAACGGCGAAGGGTGGTTTAGGGGTACTCATTTTCGTTTTTCAACTTTATCTCCACAGCGATTTGTTTTATGAAGAAATTGCATGACAAAAATTGATGGAAATTAAATTTTAAGCATTTTATGTTCTATTTGCACATTTTGTCTGGTCAATGGTCTTCGTAAAACGCTCAAATTAGTCGGGCAGTTCTGTTAGCAGCCACAGCCTAAGTCAAAGAAAGCCAGTCAGAGTTCTTTATTGGCACTGCAGCGCAAGCACTAGAGCAGGGTAGTTCGTTAGCAGCAATGTCCTGGTTCACCTTTGGCAATGGGGAGTGCAAAGGATAGTCCTTACAAAACATGGCAGGCTTTGTCGAGGAATCTGCAGAGACGACGGAAGGTAAGGTAGAAAGGTACTAGCTCCTTGACTCCCATATTAGCATATGCTGCATTGAGCTTTATCAGCCATAAGACAAGGGGATATGTTTCTTACCTGGCAAATGGGTTATTATGGTCAACAGGGTGGTTTCCCCATGGCGAGAACCTTGCATTGCACTGGCTTGGGTTAACCCTTGTATACCATTGGGGGTAGCAGCAATGGCAGGCTACGAGGTATGAAAAGCTAAGGAGGGATTTAAAATTTGAATTTACATAGATTCAGCTTAATTGGTGCTTGCCTCGGTGGGTAAGTGGTTAACATGTCGGACTACCACCCCCGAGCTTGCAGGTTCGCTCCTGGCCATGGTAAGTGATTTTTGAAAGTCAACAAACATCACGACATGCATGTCATGCGTTGTTGGCATGTTAAAGAACCCATTTGAATTCAGTAGGCAGTGTTCATAATGGAAAATTAATCTCGGGATTGTCCGCCAACACAAAGTTCCTCCATTCTCTACTAGAAAGTGCTATAGTGTCAAGGAGCTTAGATATCTAACTTCCTTGACTTTCATAATGTTCCAAGGAACGACAAATTCGACATGCAAGCTGCCCTCTGGGTGTCAAATAACAAAGCTTGCACCCGGCACCGAGGCCATACAATAATATTATTATAGCTTAATTGGTTTCGAAGTTTCTTTGGAAATGATGACAATCCACCTGGAACTGCCAAGCAGGCTATTTTTTTAAATGTTGTTGTTGATTCATATAGAGGCTTTGCAACATCATTATAATTTTACCCCCCCCCCCCTTCTATACTTGGGTGTGTGTGGCATTTGTCTGATAACCTGCATTACTGTGATGTCTAATAGTGTGCATATTTGAGACTATTATTGTGAAGGAGGCGGCATTGGCCTTAGGTTAGGAACTATCTGAGCATTTTTCTGGAGTAGAAGTCGGATGACATGGAAAACCACTTCAAAGATGGCTGAGGTGGGAATCAAACCAATCTCAGTTTTCCCTCACAAGGTTGAGTGAACCCTTCTTGAATAAATGAGCTATGTCTCCTATAGTACTGTATATTGGCAGTGCTCTCGAAGAGCCTTGCAATTACCTTCTCAGATTGTATTAATAATACTGTTATTGGTTTTACGTCCCTTTCAACTACTCTGGCTTTTAGAGATGCTCAGATTGTATTAACCAGCATCTTGGTGAGGTGTACCATACCAGCTGATGAACCCAATGGCACACTGAGAAGAAACTCTGGCGTATTGGTTGAGATGTCTGAACAATTTTATTTTCGTTGGAATTTGATCCGATATTGATTCAGCTCAATCAGAGTAAAAAAATCCTTAAGTTTCTTCTGAAACAAAGACAATCCACCTGGGTTTATCCCTGTGTCATCTAAGCATCCTTCCAGCAAGCCGGTGGCTTTGGTGGTGTAGTTGGTAGCATGCTGCGCTTCTATGCCCAAGATCGCAGGTTCAAACCCGGCCGAAGTCGTCGGACTTTTTTAAGAGCATTAAAAATCCCTCGGTATGCCTTCCTTTGGAGGGGAAGTAAAGCCGACGGGCCCACATCATAGACTTATGGCATGTAAGAGAACCTTCCACTAACCACTATTGTGTGAAGCAAAATTTGTAGGTTAGATTTGATTAGTGCTCTATTAAGTTCCAACATTCGCCGCCAAGTTCCATTGCAGTGGCCTCTAGTAGCCAAGTTCACAGCTAGGTGTCGTTGATGATTGCATTTGGTAGCAAACATAGCAACTACTTGAAATTGTTCGTCTGCAGTCCTTATCTGAATTACAGATAACACACACAGCCATCACAATTAACACCGGTTATCAGATAGATTCTACATACACCCAAAGTACACGGGGGCTACATGGCCCCGTTGTCGCAGCCCCTAAACTGAGGAACCTACCAACTTTTAGCAAGCTAGGTAGGATTGGAGTGGAAAAGATGCCTCCATCTATTTCTATCATTTTAAACTACTGTACTTCTCTTTGTATAACTTGTAACGTTGTTGCATCTCGTAGTAGATCATCTATCTGTCTGTTAGGTAGTCAGCTCGAAGGCTGGTTGGATCCTCAAACAGTACCACCGTTAGGTTATGTGAGTCGACACCCACAAAAACTCAAGGCAGCGCTATATTGAGGCGTACTAGGCAAAAAGAGGAGTGAGGTAGTTTGCCATGCTTTCCTCACTGAGTCAGAACAGTAGTACTAACCCTATGAGTAGAACCTTTCACAACACCCACAGGCACTGACTGTGCCCTGAATGTCATTACTAAGCACCACCCATACCTCAGTAGCTTCCATATAATCACAGCCATGAGTGAGACTGAGACATCGGTGAAAAGCCACCTTTTACTCTAGCCTGTGCCAACAGACAAATGCAAATGTACTGCATTCATCAAGGGATGGCAAACAGGCCTAATCATCTATCTACTGAATAATTATTATTTCTGATTATTCCCCTTGAGGAGAGCGTGTGAACTTGAGCCAATCACAGCTTCACTCCCTTTTCCTCTCTTCTTTTCTTCCCAAAACCACTATAAAGCTCAATGTTTGTCTGTTATTTATACAAATCTACACCGTTTCACTGATCTGAACCAAATTTTGTATACTTACCCTTTGGAACCCCGAGGGTAACACTGTCCACTTTATATTTCGGTGAGACCACTCCATTCCCTGCATTTAGGCTCTTTGGCACAAATCTACACCGTTTCACCGATCTGAACCAAATTTTGTCTACTTGCCCTTTGGAACCCTGCGGGTAACACTGTCCACTTTAAATTTCGGACAGACCACTCCATTCCCTGCATTTAGGCCTTCTATCAAAAATCTACACCGTTCCTCCTAATTGCACCAAATTTTACATACACTTTGAAACCCCGCTGGTAACACAGTCTACTTGATATTTTGGACAACGCTCTCCATTCCCTACACTTAGAATAACAAACAAAATGAACTTGAAAACCACGTATTAAGGCCCTAGAACCATTCATGTCCGTAGTAGTGTAACTGTAAGAGTATTTTAATAAGCCTATTGTTGACTGGCAATTCGGGCTGCATCACGTCACCCCTACCAGTGTTTGGGCCCAGAATTGCGAAAATAGTTAAATCTTGCGCTGCTTATAAATTGCAGTCACAGGGAGTAATTAGTGCAAAAAGATTTCTTAGGCCCCTTAAAACAGTTATTATGAAAATATTATGCCTCTGTACAAGTGCAATGGTGTTGGTGCAGTACATTGTGGTGATCAGATGCAATAAACGTTCGTGCTTTCAAATTTACCTTCATTAATTCCGAAATATATCGTTGAGCACTATGTGGCTATGAAAGATATTATTGCTACTGTACCTCAGCAGCTCGGGACAGCCGAAGTTTTCCAAAGTGTTCTGATTATTTTCCCACAGCGCTATGCGACAAAAGACGACACTATTGGTCTCTACATTCCTTACAGCCAATGAGATATAGGCCCTAGGCAGTGTCTTTTATTTCACTTACTCCTCTTTCTAATCATTTTTTAAAATTTGTTTGTAAATTACATGTGTCAGTGCTGTAGTTAGTAAATAGCCGTTTCCCCATGCATTATTATCATTACGTAAAATGACCTGAATGTTACGTCCATTATACTGTACTACTTATCACCCCCACTACCATCACCACAAAAAGTTATATATTTGTTTTTTCTTTTCCCCTGTTAGTTTTAAGTATCACTAGCGGACCCGTGCAAGAAATCTCGCATGTTCATAAACCACACTTTCCCAATTGGTTTTGCAAATCGAACACTTCTTACAAAAATTGATATTAGGAAATTAGATTGCAATTTGTCACTGATAATGTCACTTGTGTGCTGAGTGTGCTATAACACTCACCGGTTATTCTATATTTATGAAATTATACGATTTGAGTACCGGTACTCATTCCTTTGATTTACTGTTTCTGAAATACATGCATAATGATAAAGGAAAGACCACATAATGTTAAAATGACATGAAACGGGCGTCACAGTGGCCAAAATGTGAAGTGGACAGAAATTATGGAGCGTATTTTTATACATCAACAGTATCTGCAAATCGTACACTTCGTATATTTTTTTTTAAGTCATTTTTAAAGAAATTATTGATATTTATGGAATTAGAGTGTGATTCGTCACTGCTAATGTCTATTCTCTTTCATTTGAATGCTCATTTTCACGATCGGTCGCTTGTGAGTGCAGCATTAGGGATCTATACTACTGAAATAATATATATGATGTGCCAGTTCTGTAGTAGTATTCATTAATTATCATCCATAAAACAAATAACTCCACCGGGCGAAGCCGGGCACTACTGCTAGTTCCTGAAATAAGTACCACAGCTTGCTTGCTATATAACAGAGCATCATGGGTGAGAGGTTAAGAGACTAGCTTATTAACCTTACAACTATAACTAAATAAGCAATAATCAGTGTTGCCAAATCTTGAAATGGGAAAGAACTAAATCCTGCGCTTAAAAGCACCAGCTGGACTCAGAGCAAGACGGTGTAGTACTGTTATAGCTCTGCATACTTCCAATTTTGGCCACTATATCCTACAGCCTACTAGGCAACAAACAAACAGCGACCGTGAGTTTGAGATAGATTTACAATACTGACTGTGGTTGTGTAAGAGCTTTTGCATGAAACTGGGAAATCCCCCAGCAGCTGGGAAGAAAATAGAGGATAGGCAGATTCTTTGTACAAGTGCACTAGCACTGAGCCCTGCATGTTGCGCTTACTTAGCACTTATGCACGAGAATGAGAATTTCAGGGACTTCCCCTGCTAGAGTGTTGACCTTGACCCATGTAAGGCTGAACTTTGCCTATCTTAATTGATTAACTTTATTAAAATTATTAAATGGCTTTCAGGATTTACTTATTAGTCACAGGAGACAATTTCATGGGAAAATCCGTTAAGCACCAGATTTGGCACTGGTTTTATTGAAATAACACCAGTATTTCACTATGGCGCTATATGAAAATTTCTGGCACCAGATGAACTTCAGAAACACCAGATCTGCTGCTAAAAACACCAAATTGGCAACACTGGCAATAATGGATACGGCTGTTCAGTGTCTTATAAGAGTATTAGAACTCAATAAATCCCCTGTATAGCATTTAGCCAGTCACTCCCAGGAATGAGTTGTATATAGCAGTTTTACACTTATAGATTAATCCCAATTTTGCCTCCTGTTTACTTTTCTGAATCTTGATTGTTGAAATGTAGTAGTTAACCTATCTTTATTAGCATAAATTCTCAGATCATGGCTCCCTCAAATCCCATAGATATTTAGGGCAAACAAGTGATGGATTCAAAATAAATCCCAATAGCACAGTTAATATTATGGATGATATAATGAAGATACCAAACAAAAGTTTTATCAGTTCCGCCTCGTCAATACAATATATTTAAAACTTCATGAAAAAAATCACGTCACACTCTCCTCATGGTACATGTTTCAACGCCTACATATATTGGCGTCATCATCAGCCTTATATCCTATTAGCAGCACTTTAAAAACACTTGGTAAAAACATATGTTATAGGCTAAGTAAAATATTGACATAAAACACATAACACATTAAAAGTTTCCTTAAAAAGTTTTTAATTATTGCGGCACTCGTTGCAAAAACCCTTAAGGTTTAAAAGCCCATCTTGAGGTATACACAGTTCAGTTCTTGTTGTTGTCACCTAACTTGCTGAAGGGTTTCCATTCGCAACTGGAAAGAAATATCGCTACGAGTCAAAAAGATATAATGAAGAGCATTAAGGAAACGTCGGGTGAAGTCCAGACAAGGCTCAACGCATGGATAGCAAAGTTTCAGGAGATTAACCTCAAGATCAGCAAGACTAAGACTCGTAATGACAGTGAACAGAAATGCCCGTCCAACAAGCATCAAACTTGGTGACTACCAGCTGAAGAGTGTGGATAATTTCACATACCTGGGTAGTATAGTTTCAAAGGACAATCTAGCCACAAAAGTAATCAGCAACAGGGTGCAGAAGAATTCCATCTTCTACCAACAAGTGCGGCCCCTTCTCTGGGATGGCAAGATCCCAAATAAGCAAAATTAACTATTTTCAACAGTTACTTTGTACTAATCTTGATGTATGGTATCGAAACATGCACCCTCACAAAGCGAGACTCATCAAGACTTCAAGCATCAGAGCAGAAATTCCTGAGGTCCACCATCCAGAGAACCAAGATGGATAAGTTTATTTATTTATTTATTTATTTACATAGGTCCCAATGAGCCTGAGCTCGTGTTAGGGACAATCAAGTAACATAGTTACAGCATGGCATATATATAATTTTTGTAACATTATTGTTTAGTTTAATAGTAACTTAGATTGCTAGTGACTAACTTTACAGAGATAATACGGTATGATACATTGCATTGCTTAAGGCTATTGTACATTGGCTATTCATTCCTTAATAGGAAGTCTTTTGTTTTCCTCTTAAATGTTTTTATAGAGAAACTTTCCCTTATGCCTAATGGTAGCGAGTTGTATTCTTTTATTATAGAGGACATAATTCCTTTAGTTCCAAATTTAATGGATTGGGAATGGCTGGTGAATATTTGATTTACTCCTCTTGTTGCATAGTGATGAATGTCATTTGCATGGGTAAAATGGATGTGTGTGTGTATCAATTTGTTTTCTAATTTGTATACAAATACTGTTGCTGACATAGCTATTTGCTTTTGCAGTGGCATAATTTTAGTTCCTGAGTACAATTCATTTGAGGGTGTGAGCCAAGGTAATCCAAAGATAGATTTTATAGCACGTTTCTGGAGTATCTCAAGTTCTTTTATCAGCTCCTTCTTACAATATCCCCATATGAAATTCATGTACATTAGATGTGAATGTATCAGAGCAAAGTATATATTTTTCAATTGTTGGCTAGTAAGACAGCTATATCTTAATCTGAAAATAATACCAATTAAAGGGCTGATTTTATGTTTTACATTTTCTACATGATTTTACCAGGTTAGTGTACTATCTAGTGTGATACCTAAGTATGTTGCCGATTTAACCCTTTCTATTTCTTTGTTGGCTATGTTGACTATGTTTGTGGTCTCAATCTTGTATGATGGTTTATGGAAGAACAAATATTTTGTTTTAGTGATATTGATAACCATTTTGTGTGCTCTCAACCAATCCACCAGCTTATTGAGATCATAATTAATATTTAGCATAATTTCCTGTTCAGATGTTCCCAGATAGAGTATAAAAATAAGTTAAGGAGGGAAGCTGGGATCAAGGCATGTCTACTTGGCAGAGTCGCCTTATCAAGACTTGAGTGGTTTGGATACGTGATGAGAACGGAACCTATGAGGTTAGCAAGAATACAGCTAGAAAGAGAGGTGGATGGTAAACGAAGGGTGGGAAGACCAAGAACTCGTTGGATGGACATGGTCAAGTCAGACATTGCAACCAAGGAAGGACACTAGACGTACATGGACAGAGGAGAGTGGAAGAGGCTTGTCAACAGTACCCAGGCAACTTTAACTGTAAATGGATGATGATGAGCACAGTAATAGAATTAATAGCTTCCATTATTATATGAACTTACTTGCTGTAAATCCAACCCATCGCGCATACGGTACGACATTCCGATCCCAATGTGAACACGCCAGGAGAATAATTGTGGTGGTTATACAGATACATCCAACGAAAATGCAGACCAGTGCCAAAAGCCACTCAGGTTGCAAGTCGGGAGTAAAACAGACCTGCGACCTGTTGTACAATGTCATGCACGTCCACATAAGTCCTAAGCGCGTATCACCTGAAAGAAGAAAAGTTATGATTCCATCAATTTATTAATATACACTTACTTTCAATTTTAGGTTATGAATTTCCCTACGATGTACTTGCCTCCAACATCTGTTATAATCCAATCTGGCATAGCCAAACTTACTATGGCAAAAATATCAGCTGCCATAAATAATGTTCCAGATATAAGTGTTAATTTATCCATTATCTGTTTAGCGTAAAACTCAAAATTCCTTCGCCCGTCACCAAAATACTAATATTGACATTTGGAACTAAAACAAGTAGTAATACTACTTCTTCTTCTACTTCTCGTTACAGGAGTGGTACAATCACTACCAACACCACCTAGAGAGAAAGCTTTGCGATATGATTTATGACGTCATAGCCTTCCGGCCGTCAGCGAGCGCGCTACCCAGCACTGCTGCTATGTACAACCTGTGAGGAAACGCGACTGAGTGTTTATGTGTCAAATTACGTTCTACATACGCGAATAAATAAATAACGTAACCATAAATGAAACATATGGTCAGAAGTTGATGCGATCGATACATTACTCTAGCTAATAAATCGACGTTTTCGATCATAATCGATAAGTATGCATTTCGGACTTTGCGAGTGTGAACTTGACCGAAAACACTGATGTCTCAATAAATGCGATATATAGAAGAATTCGATAGAAAACTTGAAAAATATTCACCCCATTTTAACGAGAGATGTCGACTACACAACGAGAAGAAAATACACAACAACAAATAACCAATTAATCTGTAACAGTTAAAACAGAAATTAATATCTACTGTATAGTCAATCATATCTGTCCAAAGGTGTATGTTTGATTCCCACCTCTGCCGAGAAATATAATTCTAGTTAGTTATTGTTGATTATTGTTGTTTTAAGGGGCGCAATTACGAGGTCATCTGTCCCTAAAAATACAATTCTGATTTGAGTGTAAAACGAAATTCACTCAGCCTCATGAGTTAAAACTGAACTGAGAAGAAGTGGGTTCGATTTCTCCTTTCTCCTCCAGGTAAATGCTGGGATTGTTCCTAGCAGAAGACCATTGCCACCTCCTTCCCAAGAGCAGATGACCTCGTAGTTCCTCCCCTTAAATCTACAATACCTAACCTTCCCAATTCTAGCATCACAATACACACATACAAATTCTACCCATATCCAAGTACACATGGCTGATGACAGTGATGTCATAACCCACTTACAAATCAACAACAACAACAACAACTAGCCACAGAAAGTTTTCATGCGTGATATGAAAACAGGCTAGTAATGTCATGCCTATGACAGAAAAGGTTACCTACTGAAATGGAACAGAGCAGCAGTCATGAGACATGACAACATTTACAAAAGAGGAAACATTTTGTTGTTGATGATTCATATAGGGGCATGATGTGGTAATAATTTAGAAACAAACACTTGTTATAGAGTAATCCTACAGTAACAGTTTTCATATGGCAATATTTACAATATCAGGCATGGCATAAGCTTACCCGACAATACATAAAACATGCTAATTACCAGTGATCTTAGCACTTTGTATTCAACAGAATACAGTGAGTCATCTGCAAAAACATGTTCTCATATTTTCTAAGTTACACAAACTGTGCTGTTTTGTTAAAAAAAACTAAAAGATGACCATATCTGTCCTTCACTAGTTAAATAAATATCCATATCCAAGTATACATGGCTGATGACAGTGATGTCCTAACCCACTCACAAAACAACAACAACAACTAACCACAAAAAGTTTTCATCCCTGATAAGAAAACAGGCTAGTAATGGAATGCCTATGACAGAAAAGGTGACCTACTGAAATGGAACAGAGCAGCAGTCATGACACATGAGAACATTTACCAAAGAGGAAACTTGTTGTTGTTGATTCATAAAGGGACATGATGATTTAATAATTTAGAAACAAACACTTGTTATAGAGTAATCCTACAGTAACAGTTTTCGTATGGCAATATTTACAATATCAAGCATGGCATAAGCTTCCCCAACAATGCATAAAACATGCTAATTACCAGTGATCTTAGCACTTTGTTTTCAACAGAATACAGTAAGACATCTGCAAAAACATGTTCTAATATTTTCTATGTTACACAAACTGTGCTGTTTTGTAAAAATAAAAACTAAAAGATGACCATATCTATCCTTCACTAGTTAAATAAATATAGCCTTTTCATAAGATCCTTTCTACTTTTCAATACAAAATTGTTGTATTCCCTATTATATTGGTAGCACTGAATGAAAGTAGAACGAGCGATAACATTCTCTATAGTACATGAATTAGCCAAAATACCTTATCAAACGATGAGAATTAATCAGGAAATGATGTTTTAATAGATGTCCACTGTCTGTGACTCACCCAGCCATCCCAAATAGCATCACGACTTATGTAGGCAGAATTCCAGCTGTGGCCACCATTGTCCACATCAATCATCATCAAACCGGCATTGCCAACCTCGCCCTTACGGTACTATGCCACACCAACACTCTTCGATTTGTCCAATCCAATGGTTTTTGACGCGTCCAGATCAATGTTGCCCCGCTGGCTGCGCTCGTCCAAGGCCGCACCTACACCCTACCATTCTAACCTTCGTTATGTGGTATCCAATGGTTTTTGACAATGGTTACAGCCTAACGCGTCCAGATAAATGGTTTTGTGCTGGCTGCACCCGGCCAAGGCCGCACCTACACCCGACCTTCTACCTTAGTTTTGCCCAATCCAATGGTTCTTGACAATGGTTACAGTCAACGCGCCCAGACCAATGGTTTTGTGTCAACCATGCCGCGCTAGCTGCCCGCAGCCAAAGTCGCACCTACACGTGACCATTCTAACCTTCGTTTTGTCCAATCCAATGTTTTTTGACAATGGTTACAGCCTAACGCGCCCAGATCAATGAGTTTTGACAATGGTTACTGCTTAACGCATCCCGATGATTTCTTTGATCAACAGTGATTTTGTATCTCACATGTTGGGAACAATGTGTGCGTGCCGCTAGAGTGAGCCGTGATGACAGTGGAACGAGATGCAAGCGCTCTAGAAACATGGCAGCCGTTTTTAAAATAGCAACTTTAGCACATATATGAGGTTCAGTAGTGACAATTCAAATTGAAATCAACGGTAGCTATGAATGAAGATAGAAGGCGCTATAAAATTCTCTAAAATACATGAATTAGCCAAAATACCTTATGAAACGATGAGAAATAAATCAGGGAGCGATGTTTTAATAGATATTTCCTCCTCCGCTGTCTGTGACCCACCCAGCCATCCCAAATAGGATCACGACTTATATAGAGAAAATTACAGCTGTCAGCGCTATTGTTCAAATCAATCGTCATCAAAACAGTACCATGACAGTTCTGCCAACCTCGCCCTTATGGTACTATGAAAAACAAAGAAGCGCCCAGTTCAGCAGGTAGTGCGCACCACTTAGTTCATTACATCGTGCGCCGAATTGAATCGTTTATTCACCATGGATTGTGGAAATTGCCTCATAACGATCTGTAATTTCAATCGGCGATTCTATGATCAACTGTAGTAAATATTTGGTTTTTTCCCGCACAACTGTGGTTTTGAAAATGTTTACAGCCTAACGCACCCAGATCAATGGTTTTGTGTCAACCGCGTCCCATTAGCTGCGCACGGCCAAGGCCGCACCTACACCCGACCATTCTAGCCTTCGTTTTGTCTAATCCAATGATTTTTGACAATGGTTACAGCCTAACACATCCAGATCAATGGTTTTTGAAAAGGTTACAGCATAACACGCCCCGATGAATGTTTTTTTTAATCAACAGTGTGTGCTGCTAGAGTACGCCTTGTTGACAGTTCAACGAGATGCAAGCTCTGTCAGAACATAGCAACCGTTTATAAAAAGAGCAATAAATATAAACACATATTTATGTAATTTAGCACATAACTTATATGAGGTGCAGTATTGATCAGGTTTCCTAATTTCAATGTTGATGCAAGTGTATAAGCTGCGTTTTACTTTCATTTAGAATTAATATTATATTATTTACAGGGTGGATACATTTTTAGGCATTTGCACCTTCAACAGTCCTTATGCGTACACTTCCTAAAAATACTCTCTAGCATGTATGTTACATTAGATTAAAACTTTTAAAATAGGCCTACATTAACGTTCATCCAATGAAACTAGATGTAAAGAAACTTGCAAGACTTCATTCCGGATTGTGTTCCATTTTATCTGTGAAATTGAAACAAAAACCCTCTTAGAAATTGTATGTTAAAATTGCATGAAATATCCCATTTAAAGCGTACACTTACCCTCTCCATTCTAACCTTCGCTTTACAACCACAATTCTCCAAAACACTCTGCTGCTTTCAGAGCTATTTACCACTTTCTGGACTGGTCGTTTAATGTGACTGTACACAGAGTTTATTAGTTGCATTTTAAACTGACATCTCCACTTTAGGAAAACTTCTTGCAATCAGTTCAACGTTTGGTGGGCTAACACTACACTACCTATTGCAAATGCCAATTCATTGTTCATCCTATACTTCAGTGGTGGCCGGTAACAAGGTTGCAGTGATGCACAACGACCAGATTAATTCAAGAAAAACAATATCGTAATAATATTTTTAGTAATAAAAGCTGTACGCTTCCTTTTATATGTATATGAATTCATAATTCTGTTCTTTAATAATTCAGGAAATCTTATAGTAAGTTACTGTGAACTGTCTGAGAAAGCAAAGTGCGCCAACCGGCTAGGAGCCAGGCCCGAGCACCGACCAGATCTCAATAGTGAAGGGTAAGGCAGAGATATTAGACCGAGTAGGTCCTATCCCAACAGTTAACTCGGCTGGCCGTTGCCCGCTGATTGCAACAAGGGAGCCGAGGAGCGGACGGAGACATCTGAGTTGCTTTGTCAACTGCTGATACCATGTCTTGCAGTTTTTCATGTAACCTAACTATTTAATCCGGTAATCCAGTGATAATGTGATGTTCTCTGAACTGCGGCATTCGTGACGAATAAGGTACATCCGTTTTACCGCGCAATTGAATACAATTTTCTTTGATATCAAGCAGTCTTTTACCCCCCCCCATTAATGAAAAAGGACAACACCCATAACAATTATCCACCAGCCGCCACTGCTATACTTACAGATTAGTAATTAGCCATGTACAAAAGTGGATCAAGTAACACAATATTAATTGAACCAGAGGGTCATTATCTTAGTGCGCCCTGGAAATCGCGGCAAACTATGGCGTCATTTGGCTGGTCAGGTGCGGAGAGAGTGGACCACGCATTACCCTGCTCCGCTGACTCATATCGTTAGATCACAGGTGTTTTGTCATTTATATGGGTGTGTATCTGCAAAGTTTAGAAGTTAGTGTTGCACGTTTAGTGAGTATTGTGATTACTGTGATTGTTGGTCATGCCGAGACACCAATTCACATTGCACGAACGTGTGTATATCCATAATTCGTATATGAAAAGCAGAAAGTCTTGTTCTGAAACAAGATGAAAATGTCGAATCAAGTTTCCAGGAAGACCAGTGCGTAATGCCAGTACAATTAGGAGGCTCGCCAAACGATTCAAGAAAACAGGCACCGAAAATAATAAACATTTTAACAGACAACGTTGTGTTCTTACAGAACGGGGACACCAAGAGCCAGCTGATGAGCTAGCTTGGTGTACTAGGCGAAACCCCACACAAGACACAGCACAAACCTAGCAGAATTGCTGAGATTGTTGTCCATTCTTTCATCAGAAGATGTCAGGTGTGTGTAACAAGAGAGGGAGGACATTTTCGGCATCGACTATGAGCACTGTACATATTATTGAACATGGTTGGTAAAAGTGTTCAAGTGTGCACCAACCACCGACTGAACATTGTACGCGTGCCCACGATCAGCGCCAGACAACGCCGGCTTAGCTTGCCGTGTTTACCGGGGCGCACAATGATAACGACACTGTACATACAATGAAAGAATATTGTAAATTTCCTAATTTCTACTGAACGGCCATGAACAGTTATTGGACAAGCTTCCTCCTCTTATGCTGAGCCAAAGTTTTGGGTGAAAACCTGTCGTTAACATTGTGTACAAAATTATTAATCAAGATATTACTGGCAGTGCCCAGTACAGTCTTTCCAATTAATGCCCTGGCATGCTTTGGGCAGCTGTGCCCCATAAACAGTACAGTGGGTAGACATCTTTGTGTTACATTCACCAAAACACTCTGCTGGTTGCAGTGATGCAAAAATTCTGTCTTGTAACTATTGAGTAGCTTACTAATAACAACAAAAGTAAATCCAGCACAGTTGACTACATCTCCATGGGGATAGCACAGTCCTCCTCACTTATTGGCATTTATTAGGCTGGCGTGATCACTCTGGCCTGCCTCATCGCAAAGAAAGACTTTGTAATAATTGCAATCATATCGCTTTAAAAAAACATACGAGCAATAACCACTGATGTAGTGTAAGAAAGGCCAATACTCATCTTGTAGGACTTCTACATCACTATCATCAGCAACACAAGCATCAAGAGCACTTATGTCACATGTCTTGTCTTCTTCAAAATACTCGCTCACTGCAGCATTGAGGTTCAGGATGCTCTGAAGGCGCAATTTATTCTCCACCTCAAACACTTGCCTCAGGGAAATATTGTACTGGCTCCCTGCCAGTTGGCGATATTTTCCAAATCAAGCTTCTAGGTTATCTGTCTGTATGAGAATACAAGCAATTGCCAGGAATAGTTTTTCACTTTACCCTTTGTTAGCAAGTGAACTTGCTCTTTTAAGAAGTCTAATGTATCCTTCTTCTCCTAGGGAACTTACTCTCCAAGTTCTTAAATAAACTGTCCATAACAGATATAGTATCCTCAACACTTTGTTGTTCATATGCATCAGGACCAGCATACACTGAATGGGCATTCCTTATAAGTTCTTCAATTTCTAGCACTGTACCTAACTGTCTTGGTAAAGACATGTTATTACAGTGTTTCACTTCTGTATTCGATACATACAAGGAGGTACTCAAACCTTCTGTTATCTTAATGCAGCAACGCAAGTGTGGACTAGGATTTTCCTTCATTAAAATAAAATATAGGCTATACAAGATTCCTCCCTAATGCAATTCCACTCAGGATGAAGACTCACACTGTTTAACTTCACCTTCAATTCCTGAAAGTTTCTAAATGAAACTGCTTCCAGATTTTCCGCCAATGTCTGCATACTTTCAGCGAGAGCCTTCGATAAACTTTCATTATCAATCCTACGCCTCCTATCATCTGGATCTTCTCGGCAGACAGTTGCAGTGTCAGTTAAATACTCTGGGCAGTTGGGGAACTGAGACGGGACTGCTCCTAGGAATTTAATTCGAACATTAACTTACGACACAATCATTTTATCACATTAATTAATTACTCTATTTATTCTAAATTTATTCAATCTCCAACCTAATTCACACACACCTCTTCCCCCACCCCTATAAGAAATGTAATGAATTAGATTACTGCAATAGAAAAAAAGATTAATCAGGGCCTGCTACAGGTCTCTAACTTTATGCAGTTAGCTTGCAATACAAACCCCAATAGAAATGTGAATACTATCCATATTAACACCCACTTATACCTCCCACTTGAAATTGATAACCCAATAAAACAAATAAACCTAACCTATGACATTAGCCTGTAGCACATAATTTAGGTTAGAAAATTCTGACTTCTACATCTAAATGAATTTTCGTGATCAGAAGAGCTAGCCTATGCTAAAATTTAAGGATAGGACTATCTGCTAACTAACCTCTAATCTTTCTCGGTTTATACAACGGAGCAGTAACTAGCTTTCCATTCTTTTCATCATACATACTAGTGGTCTATTGAATCTCATGTGGTTTGAAATGGATGGCACACACCTACAAGAAAAGAGACCTGGTTACAAAGTTCCTTCCTCCCATTACACTAAACTTGTGAGAATTGGGGCATAAGTATTGATGTAATACGTACCATAGAATATTTCGTAGGAATAAAATCCTTGCGGTGAATAGCTCGTATCCATTTCGACTTCTCACCTTCATCATTAGGAAATGAGAAAACGTTTACTTTCGGTCCATTGGCGTAATTGCCTTTACAATTTCTAACACTGCACTTAATATGCACAACTTTACACTGCACTGATAACCATTAAGTATAACCGGGTAGGAAATCTGAGAAAATCAGTACCTGGGACTGTAAACACAACACACAACACGCGGAAACCATACCATAACCTGCAAACTCGAATGTTATGTCTCAATGTCCACGGCCGGGCTTCCGTGACGTCACTCGCTCGTCAACTTCATATCGCAAGGCTTTCTCTCTAGGTGGTGTTGTCACTGCCGGCTGGATCGCAACACTCCTGGTTGCTTTAAAGGCTGTGTTTCTATCTCCCAAAATTTTAATAATGGCACCCCGTCGTGTTCGTTAAGCCGCCATTTTGGACACGATGACGGCCTAGGGTGGGGGCTTAACTAAGCCCTGAGAATCAAAACGATCTAAAATTTTTCCGAGCATGGTCTCCAATCAAAACGTCCCTGATTGGCTGAGCACTTATTGGGTCCTTCCCGCCACACAGCCGCAATCAAATCCGCCATTAACCTCAATTTAACATAACCTAAGTTACTTAAATTACAAATATTAATAATGTTGGTGAAGGGTGGGTGACTTGTGGATTAGATAAGCCATTTTTAGTGTTGCCTTCTATAGATTTGTGGTTTTTTGGCAATCTCGTTATCTTGTAGACATTAAGATAAATAGTTATATTTCGGGGGCCTATCACTCAGTAGCGGTTTATCACAACAGTAGCAACTATTACGAATAGGTGTACGATAGTAAGGGTGGAATTCAGAGACATTTCTTGAGGACACCTTGAGGAGACCTTGACTAAGGAGGCCTTGAGGCTTCCTCCAATCTGAAGGTCTCCTTGAGATTGATTTTACCGTCAGAGTCATTTCCTTAAGGTCTCCTTACTCAAGGGATCCTCAAGGTGTGCTCAAGGCTTCCTCGAAAGTAAGATTCACTGGTACCAATCACATACGAAAAGTTTCACTAGTGTTATTCGAATAAGAATTAAAGCTGACGTGTCTTACAATATAATCTGATGTTGCATGATATTAACTTTGATTTGTTAAACATTATAATTGATTGTCAGCTAGTCACGTATGATACTTGTGTGATTAGCGCGTACTTATTTCAATATTATTTTTTGAGACTTTTGGCAACGGTCTGTGTAGCTTTTGTTTCCAGGCAAGCTGTGAAGCAATCTTCGCGCCTCGGTATTTCAAACGTATATTGTTCTGTGAAACGTAGGCCTAATTATATCAGTCCACATGGAGTATAGAGTGAAGTAATAACGAAATTGTTGTGTGTAGATGATAAACATTTTGTTGTGCAAATCGTCCTCCAGTATAAAAGTATACTTGAAAATAAGAAGACGGACGAAGTTGCCGTGGAAGAAAAGAAGAGAACATGTCAAAATATAACGGAGGCTTTCAACTGCGTGCCTGAACACAAGGTAAGATTTCCTCAATTTTCGTATTATTTCTGTAGTAAGACGCACCTGTTGATTATTTTAAAGCATCAATACGTCCAATAGGCCTTTTGACTAAAACGAACATAAATGAAAGAGTACCGTAGCAAAAACGTAAAGTAGTAGCCTACTTTTAAGGTTACCGTACCATAACCTATTACACGTAATAAGCAACCAAAATCCGGAGGCATGCACAAAGTTTTAAATCATATAATGAAATGCACACAGACTTTGAAAGTACGTTACTATTTATGAAAATTTTGTTTCATTGTATGATTCTCTCCATTCAAGAACGTGGTATCTTCTCAGCGTGAAAGCTGCATAGTTCAAAGACCTGCCAGGCAAGTTACCACTCATTGCAGCATAGGGCCTACTCTAATTTTAAAAGATGCAGCATGAAAACCTCAAGTTCCCAGATTACAATAAACTAACATAGCATGTGAATAAACCATTATAGTGCCACAGGTGAAGGTGCAATGTTCTTGTACTGTGTCTTATAGGCCTATTTACAACAGGAAAGGCCTTACGATAATTACTAAACTTGTTGGTGGTTCTTTGATGAGTCTGCAGATGCAGTTTGCAAAGCTCCTAAGGAGAGAGATAATGAATAGTACCTTTTTTTTTTTTTTTTTTTTTTTTTGCAGAAGAAGCATTTAATGATTTTGAGTCGTTATGAAAAATAGTAAATGTTACTTATGAAAAAAATGACATCAGTGTTTCATATGGTGCCACATGGCATAAATGAGGTCACAGTAGTATGGGGGAAGGCTTTGGTATTGACATCCAAACAGACCCTCTCGAAATACTGTGATAGACAACATAGTGGATTTGTTTATATGGGTCTGATGCAGTCGAATGTACAGTAGATCAGGTGTTTTACATGTTTAGGCCTATGGAATAAAAATTGTTTTATAATGTTTAAATAATGTTGATTGGTTAGGTCTAGTGGATACTAAAACCATAACATGATAGTTAGCTTACTATTACCCCCAATACATTTGAAATTGGTGCCGAAACAACTATTATCCAAAAATTACTGATAAGTGGCAGGTTAGGTGAGGACTGAAGTTCCACTGAAAATTACTGTCACAGTGACTCCTACGCCCCCCCCCCCCCCCCCCCTGCCTGTATCATAATGGTGCCAGCATATTGTTCGATGTTCCATTGGATATTGTCGGTCTTATTAGGTGTGTAATAAGTGTACCGAGATAGGAATGCTGGCATATCGAGAGCCTCCCAATTGTATAACATGGTATTCTATGGACTATTTATGCCATAGAAGGACAGTGACTGTAAAGAGCAACTTAATTGCCACTAAGGGCTAGCCAACACAGGAGTACATTACAGAGGAAAGTATTGGGGATCACTGTGGAGAGAAAACCACTAAGTTACATAGGCCTATCCACCTGTGGAGCATGAGCATGGTTAGAACAAAAGAGCCTCATTTTGCAAGGGGGTATTTGAATTAAAATGTTTCCTTCTCGGATAGATTGCAGATTGTACTGCATAAGTGTACATACGATAGTAGGCACACTGTCACACATCGGAAAACCCAGGGTACTTACTCCCAATATTTGCTAGATGCACATAATATTGTGATGAGACTGTACAAATTGTAGCAGACTTTATAGCTTCTCAGCTCATGAAGTGCATAAAAATATTTACATAACTATAACATTCAAAGAATAATAACGATACCATAGTTATTTATTATAATGAACATTAAAGGAGAGGGAACTATTGTAAATAAATAAAATGCCAGTTTCTTGTAATGAAATTACTGCTTTTTGAAAGCAGTGCCATAAACATGACTCTGTGGGCTACGGTACTTTTACTAGTGTGCTGTTAATGGCTATAATATTTATCCTTTCCTCCTGATATTTTTAATTGGTGTTTTTTTTTAGTATTACCTTAACATAATGAATTTTCTTTTCAGAAAATGGTTGAACAAATAAACAAAAAATTGAAACAACGAGAAAAGCAATTGTGTGACGAAAAAAGATTGCTCTCTAACATGACCCAGCTCTCTTGGGGCAGGTGGATATCGAAATACTGTTTGCCCTGGACAGTGATATGTTCACACAAGATAGGCAGGTTGAAGGGGCAGCATGATATATAAGAAGAGCCTATCATCGAGCTGATCGTAGAAACAGATAAGGCTGGCACCAGTACATCGAATTAAGAAAGCCCAACAGGTTTGTCAAAGATATAGTTTTAAGATTGTTTGCAGAACAAAGTTCTCCTACCCGATATTATTCCCATTTCTATGGAGTCTGGGATTTGTAAAATAGAGGGCCATGTAGGTTATACATTATGTGAACAAGAGTATCTGGACACTCGCATATGAATGCAGGTGAAGTTTGGACCAACCTTCGCTACTAGCCGTGGCTGTCAAACTGCTACTTTTCATGTGTACGGTAACTTTCACCTGCAGTCAAGGCTCAGAGGGAGGGTGTATCACGGGGATGTGTGTCCGGACAAGAACCGGGAGATAGTAAACGCAATGCTGCAAAGTGTACAGCAGTGACTTGGCCATGAAATATAGAAGTTTCTTTTATGTTTTCAACCTTGACTTTGTACTTAAGGCACACTACGACTGAGTTTCGGTCAGCAATCTCAATAATATCTATTTTTTAATTTTTTGGTATAATTACACCTCTGTGTACTATTTGGGGACCAATCCCCAGGAGTAGCCTATGAATGACATTAATCTAGTGGAGAATGTGACATGAATTATGAAGATAGTTTTGTAGCCATGGAAATATTTGCGGCACATGCTTTATGGGCAGATGTGCTACACTACAATTCTGTCAGATGGTGACTCTAAAACTTTCTTTCAATCACCTTGTTCATGAAAACTTGTACCGTACCTTAGTTTCCCATTTTTTGAAACAAAATTTACAACTTGCAGCTACAATGTTGCAATTTTTTATACACATTCTATATACGGTATATTCATCCATAAGATCAGTGTTTTAGTTTTATGGAGTATTCTTAGTTTTGCCAGTAAATATTTTTTAATTTTATAATAATAGGTAATTAAAGGGATAACAAAAATTGTAAATTGTGTTAATTTATATCTCGAAAAATATTCATTTGAACCTAAGTCATGAAAATGAGCTACCTCTATTAGTTTAACGCAAGGACCATTTTCAAAATTTGCATAATTTGGATACTAGGGAGATGGGACATTAACCAGGGTATCACCTGCTTAACATGATCATGGCTAGTGAGCCTGGGAATTGGCAACTCTGAGGAATTACTTAGCTCGATCTGTTTCCCAGTGGCTTTGGGATGGATTTTCTGCATTTTATTCCCTTTCCTTCCAAAGTCCATCCATCATCGTTCTTGAAGGGTTGAGGGCACTTCTTTCTCTATTTTTCCTTTTTCTTTATTATTTTCCATTTTTTTCTTGTATTATGTAAATTATTTGTAAGTACAGGGTGATTCATATTAAACACATGAGTTTCATTTCATGTTTATTTTGTTTGGTTGGTCAACGCGGTCATGTAGTCCAGTGTACTTTGGGTGTGTAGAATCTGTCTGATAACCGGTGTTAATTGTGATGACTGTATTAGAATGTGTGTTATCTGTGATTCAGGTAGAAGGACTGCAGACGATTAATTTTTTCAAGTAGTTCCGACTTTTGCTACCAAATGCTACCATCCACGACACCTAGCTGCGGACGTGGCTACTAAATGCCATCGCAGTCACCACCTGGCGGCGAACGTTGGAACTAATAAAGCGTTATCAACCTAACCTACAAGTTTTAGCTTCCACAAGTGTAGTTAGTAAAGCCAAAGTAAAGCCAACTCCGTGCAGGCCATGGAAGCCCAGGAAGTAGTGGAAGGTAGAGGCATCTACTCTTTGTGACATCGGCACTAGATGGGATGGAGTTGTCAGCTCCATGCCGGGCGCCTTTGCTCCCAGGAATTTCCCTGGTCCTCATTTCTGGTGTAGGCTGAGTGAACCCCAGAGCTAATTGCGTTTCCGAAAGTGGTAGTTTTGTTTCTAAAATCCACTACCTGGTTGGGGATCAAACCCACTCCCTTTCAGTTAGAAGCTCAGCGCCTCTACCGACTGCGCCTCGCAGCCCCCTCAAGTGTAGTTAGTGGAAGGTTCTTTTTCATGCCATAAATCTTATGACATGGGACCGCAGGCTTTACTTCCCCTCCGAAGGAAGGCATACTGAGGGATCATGTTTATTTTGACATGAAGGTTGCTAGTAACGTGCTTTAGCCTCGTAAATGTCCGGAATGTCTGGCAGATGACTGTGCCGTTGAAGGTTGTCAGAACCGTGGATAGGTAAATGAAACATTTCGGTGTATTCCTATGCAAATAAAATCGTTTTACATGAATCACCCTGTAGTTGGTAGTGGTAAGGGAAGTTACCATTCTCAACATTATGGGCTGATGAGGTAAAATGTGTTGGCTTGGATTCCACATAACAAGGATGTCATGTGGCTTATGATCACTCTTTAAACAACAAACTTCCATTCTTCCTGTTAGGCAACGATCATTCCCTGTCCAGTGAAATCGATTTGAGTTCTACCTGTAAATTAAGTAATTATAATTTTACCTTTCATGGCTTAATTCCACACAAAGCCGTCTGTGTTGTGCAAGTTTTGCATTATATTATTTGATTTGTATTTTAGAGCACTGAGAAATTTCAAAAAATTCTATTAAATGAACCTCTTGAAATTATTCTTAGAAATTGTACTTGTCAGAAACTTAGATAGAGTGCAGATAGATAGATAGGTAGATAGATTTATTTACCATCAACAGGACAGGCACCCAATTACAGATGATATAATACAACCTTTAAATTACTTTTGTAAATAGGGGTTAAGAGATCAAAAACTTGCTACAGTAAGGACTCTCGTCACACAACTTTCCTATGAAGATTTCACCACATATCCATGAAATTAATTATAATTATATCACAGTAAAATGTTTTCTTTATAACAATGCCCATTTAATATAATCTATAGTTTACATGAACTATCAAAGGAATTCCAGACCTTGTTCATAATATAAGTTACATGTAGGTTTTATGTGTTTCAGAGCCATTTCCAATGAAGAAAAGTTGAGAGCCTCATGCAGTGGCTCTGAAGAAAAAACTAGCATACAAGAAAGGTGTCTTCGGATACGAACCCTGTTGGCGCAAGACAAAAAATTGCATGTTAAGCAAGTCAGGAATTAATTCTGAAATAGCAGACTTGTACAGTATATAGTATGTAAATAAATACCTATGAAAATGAACCCTTGCATTATGTCTTTATAATAAAAAGTAAACTATAGAACATTGCAAACAGCTGCTGAACTTGTGGCCTATACCGGCTAGGTATAATAGGAAGATAGATTACTTCAAAAGTTATTTTTTTCCAAAAAAGAAAAAAAAGCTATTGTTGCAGTTTCCTGCACTGTGATCGGCCAAGGCCTCTCTAGTCTTTTTTAGCATTTTAGAAGTTGAATTTTATTGTGATATCAGTCTTTTAGTATGTGTCTGCGTCCCTGCGCTTTAAGGGGCAGAACTGCTCGTAACAAGTTAAAACAAAAATTTTGAGGTGGTATGTAGTGCAAGCTGTGCCAAAAGTCTTAACTTGCTACACCTAAGTGAAACCTCACGACAGAGCTTTGAAGCCATTTCTTCAGTGTTGCCTTATTGATATTACAACTCTTCAGTTGGTTAGCATAATATGACCGCAATCATTCCATATGTTGAAAAGCCTCCACATATCCCATTAATTGGGATAACATTGTGTTGACCAACTGGAAAGTTGCGATATCAATCTCCACAATAGACAAGACGAAAACAAATATTTGTTGGAGTTTGAGTATAGAACTCCGTTTCTTATGGTATCGCTGTATAAGTGTGGTCCAAGTTACACACTACAGTTACCACTTTCTGTTGTAATAATAAGGAATTCAGGTACGTATGACATTTATAATCATGTTACTAGTGAGTACCTGATGAGGCACTCTTGTGGACAAGTTTCTACTAGATACATTCAAAGGAAATTCATCTGCCTAGTCAGGGGCGGATCTAGGGGAGGGCGAGGAGAGTGACCGCCCAGGGCCCCGCGGTCCGGGGACCTCGCGCCATGGATTTTTTAAAATTTAATTAATTAATTAATTTTTAAACTAATTTATAATTCATATTCCTTTTTTCAGTGCAGCTATGACCTCCCGTGATTGTTTAGCAAGTTTAGATTTCAGTGAAATTATAGAAGACTTCAGCCGGGGAAAAAGTCGCAAAGTAATATTTTAATATTTCATAGTTTAAATAATATTCTTCAAGGGGACTTAAAGGTTTCTTTCGTATTATTAAAATAATGTACTGTAGTGTATTCAAAATATTGCAAGTATTCTTTATTTTATTATTAACAAACTATTTTCAATTTGATTTAATATTTTTTTATATCCTATTGTTGTGGGCCCCACCTTATCATATCGCCCGGAGCCCCGCAAGGCCTAGATCCGCTACTGTGCCTAGTCAATACTCATGTTTATTTCATTTTCAACAGTACATGTTTCAGAATATTTTATGGAAATGCTTGAACCAAGTTTGCTTCATCAAGAGTTTTGTATGTTTAATCATAAAATTCCCAATAGGTTTCAGTTCTCCTAAGCATCTAATAGGAGTAGGCTCCCCAGAATCCAAAGGCCTACGTGCATGTTGATTCCCCTTCTGCTTCATGTTCAAGAATAAATGCTTGATTCCCGCGAACAGTTACCACCTGACGACATGCAATAATGCTTGATAGTTTAGAATGATGTGGGTCGCTTCTTCCCGGAAATAGAACTGAGATTGTAAGCCCCAGAGCTTGAAGACAGTTTGTCCGCTTTATGCACCGTTGGGACATGGAGTCCTCTTCCGCTTTCAAAACCGTTGACCATCTTCACCTGTAATCCAGGCAAGGTACCCTTACAAGATACTACCAGCTGGGCCATCTGGACCAAAGTTTTTTAAAGAGGTGTTACTCATCTAATACTCACCCTTTGTCCTGGCTTGTGACCGGCAGAACATGGCTTGCCAGATATTGGCCCCAGGATGGCGGGTTTCCCACAACCTTTATGTAAATAACTATGGCATGTGAGTAGCTAGTTCAATATTCTAATCTTAGCCAATAAAAGGCCTCTCTATAAATGGTTGCCTCACTTCCATATGGCACATGTTGTTCGGTGTTCCCAGTGAATTATGCAGTAACAAATCACCAAGAATAACTAAAAAGCTTCAGCTGTTATGTAAATAACTTTGGCATGTGAGTGGCTAGTCTTAGCCAACGAAATGCCTCTCTATAAATGTTTGCCTCACTTCCATATGGCACATGTTGTTCCCAGTGAATTATGCAGCCTCAAATTGCCAAAAATAACTATTAGATTGTTTGGAACACCAAAGAAGAGATGTATGGACCAAATCCCACTAGACATGTGACATTGCACTGGATGTGGCAGAAGTAATGGAGCAGGAGAAGTGGAATAATAGACAGGAGTGGTAGAGGCTAGTTTACAACATCCGGGTGTCTGGGGTTGGACACGGATGATGATGACGAACTATAAAGCTTTAGCTGTTATGTAAATAACTTTGGCATGTGAGTGGCTAGCCAATGAAATGCCTCTCTATAAATGGTTGCCTCACTTCCATATGGCACATGTTGCATCGTGAGCGGATCCAGGCCATCGAATAACGGTGTCACAGATTTCAAGATCTGGACCTGCAACACACTGAACATTGAGAGAGAAATATCCTTTGCGATTCCTATACACCTCTGCCGCTGGTCCACTAGGGTTTTTGATGGGTATGTGGGTACAGTCGATGCACCCACTGACATTAGGGAAATTAGCCATTTGGAAAAATTTCCTTCGCCTCCTAGCAAATTCTTCCTGTGAGTTCGGGAATCTTACGTATGCTGAAAGTTTTTGTGCCAAATGCTCAGATGTACTGTATGTAAGACAGTCCTGCATGCAGTGGACTGGCTTACTCCCCGAAGATCACCACATACAGTCTGAAAAATAGTTATTGTTGTTTTAAGGGGTGGAACAACAAGGTCATCTGCCCCTAAATACAAAATAGATGAGACAGCCTAGTTACAGAATGTTAAAATTGTTTTTGTATGATTCAAAATTAACGACACTATTTAATTTTGTTGAGGCATAGCCTACAAATGGTCAATAAAATTTCATTGTGTTGTCAATCAGAAAGCTGTTATATTCTTGTGATGAGGAAGATAATCCACATTCATTTTCTCAGATAATACGTATTATCAACTGGAAATTTTATATAACTAGTCTGTACCATAGGCTACTTTTTCTTGCGGAACACTGAAGTCATCTGCCCCAGAAGGATATCCTATTGATGTAGGGGGATTACTAACTAGAATGCATGCTTTAACACACATTATTGATGCATTGACCTACGTTATATGGCCTTTGGATTAGCCTACTACATCTGTTATGTTTTTTATGTGAAGATCAATTTGGAACAGCAAGTTTCTTGGCCACCTTCTGTTCTTGGGGTATGTACATGATCAGAATCCAGTTCCTAAAGCTAATTCTCGCCTGCAGGTTGGAACAAGGTACTCTCGCCTTGTAAGGAAAAAACTGAACGGAGGTGGGTTCGATCCCCATGTAAGCCATCATGGAAGTGGTTTTCCACGATTCTCCAATTCAATTCCACAGAAATACCAGGATGGCTCTTATAAGCCACCCTCTTAACCTTAGCATCAATTTATTACAGACACAAAATAACCCATGAGATCAGACAGATTATAGACTACACATACCGGTACTCAAGTAGGCCTACATGGGCTTGATGACCATGATGCCCTAAGTCCAGATTGAAACAGCAAGAGGCTGTTTCATGTCTTTCAGATAGATTATTAATAAGTTGGTACCGGTACTAATTTTATATAGGAAATTAAAAGATGCCTTGAGGCACTATCCCGAAGCCAAAATATAGGCCTATCCTAGAAATACAATTTATTAGAATTCATTAGGCCTAACTGACTAGCATATCTCATTTTAATTTGTAAGTTACAGTAAGGGCACACATTAATTTCCATTAATATCTGGGATGTGCCTCCGATTAGTGCAGTCAGGAGCAAAATGATTTACCCTACAGAAATTCACTATTTTTGCGTGATGATCGTTCTTTTTAGGGTCTTGGGACATCTTGGTAATCAGACCCGCGTAGTTGGGTGTGTGTTGAATGTCAGGTGACTTGTATTTCTATGCGTAATGTAGTAGATTGCGTATTATAGACCTATCAGTAGTGTGCATGTTTGCATCCAGCCATTTTCAACCCAATAATGAGGCCAGTAAACAGGATTATTATGAGAAATCATCCACTGCGTGATCGTAAGGCCTATATGGGCTATTACTTTACATTACCGTATTAGTATTGTAGGTTATTTGGTGCTGTTTACCGGTCCTGGAAGTACGGTATGAAAGTCTTGCATCAAAATAAGTTAACATGCTAATCGTGTAACTTACGTATTAAGACGCACACATGAATCTGATACGGTACCGGTATAGTCTGTAAGCAGTCAACTTACCGGTAGGCTATACATTATTTTATATTCCTGAATGAATTGTAATAATTGCACTCGACAAAGAACTTTATTCACACCATGCAACATTACCGTACGGCTCTTATCTTGTGGAAAATACAGTTATCAGTCCGTCAACAATCCGTCTACAATACCGTCAAAATATCTTTATAAATAAACAAATACCGGTAATACATTTGCAAATTATAGCCTACACTGCAGTAACTTACCATACCGTACCTAACCAACAAAATAACCGTACATTAATTCGGTACGGTAGTCTACTTTCCGTGTCGCTATTGGATTTTATTCTGAATGCTCCACATAGGCCTACCGGTACCTGAAAATTTCCGGTGGCATAAGATCGTAGACTTATTAAAGTTTGAAGCATTGGAGATAATATTGGAAGTCCTTGTCTATTTCGCCGTCTTTCAACGTGAACCAACGGCAAAATGACGTTTGTCACAATATCCTTTGAAAAACGGTAACGTCTCCGAAAATCATTCCAATGGGTTTTCAAAATCTCTTACATATCGTCTTGGCACGTCGTCTCCTTCAAATACCGCTTCAATATAATGAAGAAATTCATCGTCCGCCAAGCCTACGTCCATTTTTCTTGTGATAAGGATTCCTTAAGGTAGCTTGTCCCCTACCTTAGCACACGACAAGTCGTGCGCAGTCGCGAAGGAGTCCTTGAGCCCAAGGCTTCCTCAAGAAATGTCTCTGAATAGTATTTCTGCTCAAGGAAGCCTTGAGGTCTCCTTAAGAAAGGCTTGAGGTCTCCTTAAGGAAGCCTCAAGGGAGCCTTCAAATGGCTTCCTCAAGGAAGCTCTCTGAATGCAAATGGCTTCCTTAAGGCTTCCTCAAGCCCAAGGTCTCCTCAAGGTGTCCTCAAGAAATGTCTCTGAATTCCACCCTAAGATTTGTCTGCACCTTCGCGAAATAGTGGCGGTGGTTTGAGATTATTTTTGACTACCATTATGGGGTTTTAAGTTTTTCATAGAGCATTTTTTTTGTCTTGTAGGCATGATTGATTTGACATGTTAGGTCTGCATGTAGCCTACAGTTTTTTTCTTCTGGTTTTCGGAATAATGCTCATTCTCATTACCATTAAGTGCAACCGTGTTGACCGACTGAAAGACATTGAATATTTCGTTTACTAAGGCAGCACTGAAATATGGGTTGCAACACGATATGGACTTGGAACTTATGTTCGCTTAACAAAATAACGATACATCAACAAGTCATCCTTGTAATCTCTGCAAATAATAAAAATATTTCCCAACCAATATAGGCCTATTCATGTTGAACGGTAGAAAGTTATCAACCTTTATTAAGGCAACACTGAAAAATGTTCATTTTGATCTAGCCTACTTACTCGGAGTCATCTGCATCAATGTCCCTAGAGGTTCAGTTTTTTAAATTCTCCCTTTCCTATGGTCAAATAACACATGGATGTTCCCTATTTTTCTTAAGGGGATTCAATGATCTTATGCTGAACTAATTAAGAATAGGGCATGTACCCCAACCCCTTAAAATATGAAGTTATCAGGATAAAAATAATGTCCATAACCATCAGAAACTTGAGAACACAGATCAGGAGAATGTTGATCGACCATGGGTGCAAGACCAGAAAGTCTTAAAGAGGAGTGTTTCATTTAGAGGCTTGGAACATCATGGTCAAGACCCCTGTACTTGGGTGTGTGCTCAATTTGTTTGAAAACCCGTTGACAGATCATAAGTTAATCTGTGGCTGGAATCCACTCCGTCCTATGCTAAGCTGCGAGTACTGGGCACCATTAGTGTTCTGTGACTACTGTATCAATTTATGAAAATTGTGTCATAGGCCTATGCATAGACAAGTCGCTGAGAATGTTCTCTGAATGGTGAATACCAGTAGGCTAGCCTATTTAGCTGCCTCCTTCACTAGCATTTCCAGGCACCTGGTTAGTTGGTAAAATGAAATAGAAAAATCACTTGAATGATTCAAGTTGTCCTTGATTGCCCTCGAGGGACAGTGTACCCCATTCCAGATCTTAGTTCAGAATTAGTTTCCTTGACGGAGTTGGAGAAACAGTCACAATGGCTATGGTACTACTAGACCTAGTACGGTACATGTAGATGGAAGCAACCACTAGGTAGCTTATGTCCCATTAGTTGGGAGTGTTAGGGAATGGGAGATTGGTTCAACATTTCAGCCTATGTTGTTGTATATTTCATTAATATATGAGATCTAAAAGTGTATCATAGGAATATTAAAGCAAACCATAATATCTTACCAGTTGGTCAATTGGATACAACAATTCAATGAAACATTCTGTTAATAATTAGGAAGTGTCGTAGGCAACCAGAGAAGCGACACAAGAAAAAACACCAGAGTCTTCCAGGCAGTTGTCATCAACTGTATTTCACATAGAGAAGAATGACTAAAATGGTTCCTCATGAAAAAAACAACTGGTCAGTGGCTTGAAAGACAGTAGTAAGGACTTACATGCTGTCAGTAAAAGTGGAGTTAAGAAAGATGTCTGGAATATTTAAATCAGTAGTTGATAGCCATGATTTTTAAAATTACCCTAGTTAATTGCACCTTAATATGATTAATAGCCTACCGGTATGTGCAAGATTTTAAATGGTAGGTTTTCCTGTGAACCAAAAAACAGCTCTTAACATGGATTATGTTCAGGTTAGGCCTACAAGTTATTGGGAGGGAGGTTTATTTTACATACCTGTTGCACATAAAATGAGCTTCTGATTAGAGCTCTGTGGGAATGTTTAAATGGTTTGATGATACAGGATTTATCAAGCCTCTTTCTATGCATCTTTTAAAAACATTTTAACAATTCATAAATTACTGTCATCATTGCTAATGCTGTAATCTGTCATGTTGATTTATGCAGCATGAGGAATTAGGAAACATTGGTAGGATTGGTATATTGAGTGGAGATATAGTAGGATAAAATGCAACTGTGTCATGGAAACCTAAGATGTATTTTTATTTCTCAACTTTATTTTCTGTAGACTCCAATACAGCCCACCACCAGGGAAAAAAAAAAAAAGTGTTGGTGATGTTTAATGAGAGCAAATCTTGAAATACTGTGATTTAAGTGGTTGGTATCAAAAGCTGTATAGGAAAAATGAAAATGTGAAGTCACGCCCAAGTTTATGAAGCCTTGCCAGACTCGGCTGACATTATCTTCGATGCAAATCAAGTGTCAATAGTTAAAACTTTAGGACGACCTTTGACATGAGCACTATAATAGGCCTACATTTAGGATCGACATAGCCTGCAGTAAGTCTTGTGCTACTGTATGCACCTGGGCATGTTTAAAAAAACTCAGCCTGCAGGTTAATAAGGTATTATATTACTATAAATCTATCTCAAGCAAATCCAAGAAGTTACCAGACTGAGAAACTACATATCAATATTTAAACAAAAAAGGGTGGCAGTGCAAACTGCACTTTTAATCCTTGCTTCATTAGTTAAACCATAATATTTGTACATAAATACAGTAAGGACTTCACATTACAAACGGCCACTTAAATTATATGCCTTATTAGGCATAACCTACAAATTACATGTCATGAAATTGGTAAATATAAGCAGACAGCAACATCAATATGCAATGGTCTATAATGTAGTTTTATAGTGCACAAAAGGTTATTGTACTGAATGTATTTCGAACTGATGAATAAAACTGGTGGAAACGACAGCCAATTGATTTACATCCATTACATCCAAAGTAGTAGAAACTTTCAGTTGATTGACAAGAGTGTTGATTTGTACTTTTATTTTCACAAATTTTGATGAACAGTGTCACGCTTCAATTTAAATATAAACGCACATACAATTCCTCATCAATAAGTGATTTGCACTTCATACTGTCATGAACTGGAATAGATTTCTAGCAATTTAATTGATGTAGAAATCTATTCCTCTCGCCACCATATTGGTGATAATTGTAAACAAACCCGCCGGCAGCCAATGGCTGGTAATACGCTGCCGAAGTGACGCGCCTAGCAACCGTATGGGCGCAGCCACATTGGACCCAAACAACTGGTTGCTAGGTTTTTTATACATAGGAAGCTGCATTAACGCTGCGCAGTGTCTTGAATTTTGTGGATAAAATAGATAGATAGATAGATAGATTTTTATTAATTCCATTTGATCAAATACATGCATTCAATACATTTTTGATATAGGACACGTCAGAATTTACATGCATAAAATAAAAGAACTAACAGGTATATATTACTAAGATTATAACTATTTATAACTTATTATAATAGCAAATCTTAATAGATACAATCTTATTGCACAACTATTTACACCTCACTCTATTATCATAATATGAAAACTTAATTCTATAAATACAACAACATACAGCTAGATATTAAAATTAAATTAAAAAGTAAAATATAGTTATAGATTCCATCACTCCTATACGCTAAAATATTCAACTACTGAGTAAAAACAATGGCACTGCAGATAAGCTTTCAACATTCTATCAAAGGTTTTTATTTTTGGGGCCAGTTTTATATACTGGGGTAGTTTATTGTATAATTTAACTCCAGTGTGAAAAGTTCCTTTTTGATATATGCTTGTGTGTGTGTGTGAAATATGAATGTTTTGATTTTGTCTTGTGTTATGCCTATGAACATCATTGTTTGTTTTAAGAAAAACATCTTTATTCATTAAATTCTTTTTAAAAAACATAATACTTTCAAAGATATATATGCAGGGCAGTGGGAGAATGTTTAAATCTTTAAACAGAGGTCTACATGATTCTCTAGAGTTTACATTTGCCATAATTCTAATCGCTCTCTTTTGTATCCTAAACGTGCTTAGTACATCTGGCGACATACCCCAAAATATGATCCCATATCTTAAGTATGAATGGAAATAAGCAAAATAAGTATTTCTTAATGTGTGCATGCTAGTGCAGGTTTTCAAAATACGTAACGCAAAGCACATCGAGTTCAGTTTAGTATTCAGATATTGTATATGTTTATTCCATTTCAAGTCTTGTTGTATCCATAGTCCTAAAAACTTTGTTTCTGATTTATTTTCTATTTGATGACCATTTAATGTTATATTGGGCATCGCAGGATTCCTATTCTGTATAGTGTGGAAATTTAGACATACTGTCTTTTTATAGTTTATTATGAGGCGATTATCTTGTGACCATTTGGTTAACTCTCCTGTAACGGAGTCAGCAGACTGCTGTATGACCTGTTTAGTTTCACCTTTTATTACGAGTGTTGTATCGTCCGCAAACAAAATTTCCTTATGTGAATGAACGTTCTGTGTTATATCATTGATATATAGAAGAAAGAGTAGTGGGCCCAAAACCGATCCCTGGGGTACTCCAAATTCAATAATTCCCTCATTGGACAATGTTTCATTAAGTAATTTGGTTCCATCATCCTTGTGTCTCAAGCTTACTATTTGTTTACGCCTTGTTAAGTAAGACTCTATCCATTTATTAGCTAGACCTCTAACACCATATTGATTTAGTTTGGTAAGGAGGATTTTATGGTCAACTACATCAAATGCTTTCGATAAATCCAAGAATAGGCCAGTTACATGTTCCTTATTGTCAATTAATTTCAGTATACTATTACTACATTCGTAAATTGCTGTCTGTGTAGATTTTTCCGTTCTAAATCCATGTTGTGAGTTTGATAATATTTTATTTTTTTCTATGAAACTTATCAGTCTCTTATACATAATTTTTTCCACAATTTTTGCAATACCAGTTGGTAAGGTAATAGGACGATAGTTATCTAATTCATCTTTTGAACCGTTTTTGTGCACTGGAATTACTTTTGATAACTTCAAAATATCCGGGTAAGTTCCTGAGAGAATTGAACTGTTTATTAAGTGCGTAAGTGGATTTATTATATTTTCTGCACATTTCTTTAAAATTGCATCAGGGATGCCATCAATGCCAGCACAGAATTTATTTTTTAGCTCTTTTATAACTATTCTTACCTCTTCACTTGTGACATGATTTATAAATAAAGAATCACTGCATATATTTATTTTATTATTAGAATTTAGTGTATTTACCTGTGATTTATTTAATAATTTTTGCGGAATTTCCAGAAAATAGTCATTAAAAGTGTTTGCTATTTCCTCTGGATTATTAATCACTTTATTATTTCTGGTCAGTGTAATGTTCCTTTGTATTTTAGCAGATTTTCCAGTTTCTTTCTTTATTACGGACCACATAGCCCTGTTTTTATTAGATGATTGGGAAATAAAATTATCATTATGCATTTTCTTTGCTAGTCTTATTACCTTATTTAATATGCTAGTGTATTTTTTGTAGTATAAATTGAATTCAGGTGTTGTGTGGTATTGTTTATATAATTTGTGTAGAAATTTCTTTCTTTGACATGAATTTATAATCCCTGTTGTTATCCAATTGCTAGTTTTGTTATTTTGAACAGTTCTTCGTTTAAAGGGGAATGCTATTTCAAAATAGTGTTTTAGGGTACTGTTAAATGCATTAAATTTATCATTTACATTTTCTAGTTCATAAATTTCTGACCATGTTTCCTTTTTTAATAAGTCATTGAAATATGTAACATTTGATTCAGTGAATGACCTGCACTTTGATTTTACTCCATTATCATTGATTACTTCGGATACTTCAAAACTCAGTATTTGTCCATGGTGGTCACTAAAACCCGGACAATAGACTTCTATTGAATGGTGATATTTATCTGTATTGGTAAAAATTTGATCAGGAGTGGTTTTACTAAATTTTGTTATTCTTGTTGGTGTATTTACTGTAGGTTTCAGTCCATAGGAAATTAGTAACTGGTTTAATAATTCACAATTTCTATCAAGTTTTAAGAAATCCACATTTACATCCCCACAAATTATTATATCGAAATTTACTTTGCTCATGTTATTGAGTAACAATTCTAGTTTATCTATAAATAGAGGAAACTTTCCTGACGGAGAACGGTATACGCATACAATTATTAACTTAAACTGCTGAATTTTTACGGCAGAGAATTCAAAATCCTGTTCCATAATTAGATAATCATAAGCTGTTATCTGTTCATGATCTAAATTATTTCTTAAGAAGATGCAAGTACCACCATGGCTAATATTAGATCTAGAGTATTTACTAGCTTGTATAAACCCTGGGAATTGAATTAATTCGAGTTGTTCCTCTTTCAGCCAATGTTCTGAAATACATAGTGCTGAGATGTCTTTAAGTTCATTTTTAAGCATTAGATTTATGTAATCAATTTTATTATAAAGAGACTGGACATTCTGGTGGTAAATTTTAAATTTGTTACTTTTGCAAGCTTGTGTTGGTGATTTATTTACATTATTATTATCATAATTGTTATTATTATTGTTGCTAGACAAATCCGAAATACCATTGTTGCACTCCGTTAAATTTGACTTCAAAAGATGTGAATGCCAAACCTCACGTTTGGCTTCTTCTACCAGTTTCCCTGCTTCCACTCTAATGATATTACTGTTGAATTATTCTTACCATTTGAATTTACAATTTTGCAGATTTCATCACTAAGATACTCTTTTCCTAATCTATTTAAGTGTAGGCCATGCCGAGTGTGGAACTTCCTGTCTAATTTACTTACATCTACAATTTGGACATTTGGAAAACTCTTACAAATTTTATGAATTTTTCCATTTGTAGCCTCTATTTCTACATTTACACATGACTTGGGAATTAAATCGTGTCTCTGCGGAATGTTTACAATAATGACATTTGTTTTTTGCATGGATGGCAATGTACCCTTTAAATCTTTGATTACCTTTTTACTCTCATTTCTATAGACGTCGTTTGCTCCAGCGATGATCACTGCGTAGTCCTTTGCAGTAAGGGACGCACACTCTCCTATCATCCCGTTCGTGACTTCTGCAATCTGAGCTCCTGGCTTCACTGTCGAAGTGACCTCCATTTCTCGGCTTCTCTCCAAAACGCTTGCTGCTACATCTCGCCCGTGGCTATCCGCAAATATCCGCATCTTCCTGGATTTTCTCTTTATCACTTTCTTCTTTTCTTCTTGAGGAAAGTCATCATTTTCTTCGACAAGCACTCCAAATGAATTTGAGACGGGAATTTCAGTTACATGTACTCCATTTATAGGCCTAGGCTTATTCAATATTACCTTACCAGCAATCACTGTCGACCAAGTTTCCTTGCTTTCCTCTCTGTTTCCTTTTAATTTAATTTAAAAAGGTGTAATATGCGTGAAATAAGGCAAACGCCTCCCGTGAAGATCATCCACAATGTTGGAGCTACAAAATAGAAGTGAAATTTTATTGATAAAGTACCAGAATTTTGCGAGATAATATGAATAAAGTCGACCTCACTCCCGAGGCAAGAATTGCATGGCGGGTTCTAGAAATTACAAATATTTATTTATAACATCATTTAGTGGATACAGTATAGCTAATATAGAGAGATATTTAGGACATATATGTCACATAGAGGGATTTTTGGTTCATGTGGGCAGTGTAGTTGTAATTAAATATGGTTTGTACTATAAGTATTATAAAGGACAACCTACATAACCTTACATCTGATTCACTAATTTAACAGCAATAAATTTTCTCCCACAACTTTTCTGAGTAGTGATTTTTCACTTAATTTATTTAAGCAGTGAATTGTTTCCAAATAACAATTAGGCCTATTCTAGACTGAAAATTTCTGCCTAAATACCGTATTTTATTTTTTGCAAACTGAGCATAATATGTGGTCTGTGGAAAGGTTTGAAGTTGCTAGTAGAAAGTCCTATTCAATTTGGTAACTGGAAACTGTGTGAGCCATCTAGTATCATAGCACATGGATCATCGTTATGTTACCGGGACTAGCATTTCTCTACATCAACTCTTTGGCCCACTTCATACCAAGTAGGCTACTTGTACCACTTTGACTGTCCAGCACATATTGTGTGAATGTTTGCTAGGATTGCTCGTGAAGATGCAGGGTGGCTTTTTTGTTGTTGTTCTAAATCTCTATATACCAGCTAATTCTATTTAGCTCTTTTGTGGCGCACCAGCTAATGTGTAACATTAATCAGTGTGATAATGTGGTCATCAGCTTGGTGTAGGCCTACTTATTGGGTGAGAGCCTCGGATATTTTCATGTCAGTTTTAGTGGCCTAATATTTAGAACTAGGATAGGAAAAGTGTCCCATTATTTAGAACGAGGTAGGACGATATGCCTTAATTGTAGACTTCTCTAACCTGTTATTGAGAACACAGGTTAGGCTTTGTCAATTTGATTCGTTTTCAAACAAACGCGGCGCTGTGGTAAACACACAAATTGTATTGAAATGCAGTCTTTGTTTCTTCTATAGCCGTTGATGAGATTTGGCCTAAACTCTCATCCAAATATTTTAAACTGTTCCCTTATGCATTGATAGACCTTAAGTTCATTTTATTCGTCACTTACTGGTAGGGCCTACGGTGCTTTATTTTCCGTAGTATTGATCATTCATACGGGACGTGATTCACAATATCCAGAAATGTTATATTTTCATGTTTTCACTTAATTTAAGGTAAATATCGTAGGCCACATCTCTACGACTTATGCTCTAAGAGTTAATGTGCATCTCGTACGCAATATTTTACAACTTTATTGGACAACTATGTTAAATTACTGTGGAAAATATACTTTTCTATGCTTTCTTGCCCCTGGACATCCATGCATGTACAGTATTATACGATACAAATAGGAAATAATGACGGCTCAAAGACTGAAGCAAGCTACAAGGGAGCCATGATGTATTGCTCCAGTTGCTTAGCAACGGAGCGGAAGTGACGTCGACTTCGGCAGCGTATAATTGCCAGCCAATAACAAACCAGGATGATGCGGATCATAATTCGCGTTTCACTCTCATTGCGTTTTAACTTGAGGTGAGGAATCAGCTGTTCGTTAACGCCACGGGGTGCCATTATTAAAATTTTGGGAGATAGAAACACACTATTAAACTGCCTGCCCATTCGACGATTACAGCATTGTTTTGAGCGTACAACCTCGTTTCCAAATAAAGGCGCTAGGAAGCAGCACCAAGGCTCTGTAGCAGACATAAGTTTTGTATTGATGTTAATGGCGAATTCGTGTTTTGGAATGCTTTTTGTGTGATTTTATAATGGTGTACTGCTGCGTGCCCTTTTGTAAATCGGAACGGGGCAAGCTAGAATACCGGGGAATATCATTTTATTACCATAACACTTGAAGGTTACATAAATTATTATATAGTTTAATGTTTCTTTTCATGTCCCACCACCAGGGGCTTATAACTAGTGGGATGTGGGTTGGCTACTCTCTTTCATCTTTCCTGCCAACTCTTGTTCCCCAACGTTATTAGGGTATTGGAGGCCTGTGATGTCTTTCATTTCCCTGCCTTAATTGGCTCTTGTCTTTTTCTTTCCTATTTTTTGTGGGATCAGAATCTTTGAAGAATGAGTATTGAGTATTTGGAAACTACTAGAGCCATAAAAGGCAGATAGAAAAGGGAAAGAGGAGAGGGTCCACCCCAAAGTCAATAAAAAGGGGAAAATGGATACAGCTCTGGAACCCCTCACAGTCGCTGACTTCCGAGCTCAAAAGCTGACGGTGTAGACTTAGCCATGTGCTGACCCTTCGAAGAAGGAGGGTATCAGGATAGATGATGTTAGGGCCAGTTAAGGCAGAAAAATGAAAAACTCCCTAGATTTCGGATACCCTAATACAGTCGGGGTTGGAAGAGAACAAGAGCTCGCTAGGGGAGGTCGACAGGTAGATGACAGAGAGGAGCCTGGCACAAGTAAGTGGAAATAATAACGGACAAGGCTGGGGTCCAGTGGTCTCGAAGCCAAGTCCCACTAGTTGTGATCCCTGGGGTTGGGGATATACCCTCAAGGGCTCATGGATAGTGAGGTTGGTAATAGGCATCTCGGAAGAATTTCTGAGCTGGGTTCGGTTTTCTCCTTTTCCCGTGACGGGGCTAACCCCTCTATCCGTTATTGTTTTAAGGGGCGGAAATACGAGGTCATCTCTCCCACACCCTTTTCTATCTGCCTTTCATAGCTTTACTTCCTTTCAAGTCCCTCAATCCTTCTCTCGTGGTTTAGCAGCTAGGATGCTTGGCGCTAGCCCCGGAGGTAGAATTCAATTGCCTGTCTGCCAAGAAATTTAATTCTGGTTTGAGTGCTGGAACGGGGTACATTCGTCATCGCGAGGCAAAAATGAGTGGATGTGGGTTCGAATCCCACCTCAGTCATCCTCGAAGTGGTTTTCCGTGGTTTCCCCACTTCTACTCTGGGCAAATGCCGGGATGGTTCCTAATTTAAGGCCGCGGTCGTCTCCTTCCCAATCCTCACTTGACTTAAAAATACACACACTAATACAGTCATCACAATACGATGGGTTATCAAACAAATTCAACACACATCTAAGTACATGGTGCTACATGACCACGATGTCGCAAAGCCCCTGAATAAATGAACATCCCATTTTTCGGCGGCCCTTTTTTGATCTTTTATTGCCCTTATTCTTTATTTTCATCTCTACTATACCGACAGTAGTGGCTACGCGGGCTAAAGCGCTACGTTAGGTCAAGAGGCCAAGCTCTCTGCTGACTCGGTAGACGCGTGGGATCGAGCCCCACCGTCGGCTGTCCTTGAAATGGTTTTCCGTGGTTTCCCATTTTCAACACCAGGCAAATGCTGGGACAGTACCCTCTGACAGGCCACGGCCGCTTCCTTCCACATCCTTGCCCAGTTTCATTCATCTTCATCCATTCCATTTCTCATCCCGACGCGCAGGTCGCCCACGGGCGTCGACTAGAAAGACCTGCACTCGGCCTCTCAGGAGGCTACACGACAAAAAATAAATCTCTAGTATGTAAGTTAGATTTAAATCAGTTGGAAGTAGCCTAATTGTATTTTATTACCATCCGTATAATTACGGGCAAATGAGCTAGACATTTCGCCCCTTAAAAACAATCGCCACCACCACCATGCATTTTTGCTTTTCTTAATACTGAAAATTTGCCCGTAAGTAGGTGTCTGAATACTTTTAGATGATTGAATAACAAAAGAACTAACTTATTGTAAAGTTTTCACGTCCGTCAATTTCGATATTGATCCTCCAAACATAGAAATTCTTCGTTTCAGGTATCTTCCTCTTTAAAAAGCCGCGAAAATTCCAGTGCCTTAGTGCTGCACCTAGCGGTGAATTAATGCATATATCTTGTACGCCTGTGAGTGTCGAATGGGCAGGCAGTTTAAAGCAACCAGGAGTGTTGCGATCCAGCCGGCAGTGGGTACAATAAACTCTTTACCCAATTGCTACTATGCAGTGGTATGCATGGAGCATATAATAACAGAGTAGGTTGTTGTTGTTGTTTGAGTCTTCAGTCTTTTGACTGGTTTGATGCAGCCTTCCATGCCTCCCTGTCCTGAGCTAATCGTTTCATCTCTAAATAGCTACCACACCCTACATCCGAGGCAATCTGTTTAACATATTCTAACCTTGGTCTACCCCTACAGTTCTTGTCCTCGACCCTTCCTTCCATAACTAAGCTTGCTATTCCTGGGTGTCTTACAGGGTGTCTACCGGTAACGAAAGTAACGAAAAAGTAACGAATTTTACAAATGGGTAACGAAAGTAACGAAAAAGTAACGAATTTTACAAACGGGTAACGAAAATTTTCTGAAGGCGGGTTGAATCATTTAAACTCGCGCCGGCAGGCTCAGAGATCGCGAGTTTCACGCAAGCGGCGCCGTGACTATTGCATATACTAAGCTATATGTCTCCGTGCCCGACCTCAAGGAAATACATACCGAGGATACCTTGAGCGGTATACATCGGTTCAACGTATATTTTCGGCATCAAGAAGTCTTAAGTTTCGTGTGAAATATGTTTCTGTGTTACTGTATTAGGAAACCTGACTTTTCGCGAGACGTTTATTCGCGAATACTTCCGAAACTAAAAAGAAATCTCTGATTTATGTTATTTGGAAACTATGTCAAATTGAAGTCCAGAAATAACGCGAAACAATTTAATGTCGCAATCTTGCGAAATGTTACCGTTTCGAAAAAATGCGAAAAATCTTCGAAATACATATAACTTATTTAAAAAATATGTAAAGTAAATTTGCGACATTCAGTATGGTTAATTCGAAATTCCGTTATAAGTCGATTTTTCCTTCGAACTTTCGTTCCATCGGATATATAATCTAACCGATTATTTCGATAACTTGTTGATAATTCGTGGTTCTCAATAGAAATAAAACTTGCCCTCTTGACGTATTATTCGTGCAATCCTCTCAGAACAATTCGTAATATTCGATACCGTACCTACTTCGAACGTTTATCCTCCAAAGTCGCATCCTGAAGACGGCCGGCTGACCACACGACTTGCCTGCGGGAATCTCGTCAAACGGACCGAGATCGACGTCAGTTGCGTAAAATCATAATACCCGTCCCCTATCGTGAACTTGTGACCACGGGGACTGCGGGAATCCTGTTAAAGGTGATTGGGCACCCATCACGGAGCACCCATCACGAAACCTACTTGCCACTTTTCCCATGACCGTATACTTAAAAGCGTGCGGGGAGCGAGAAGTGCATCAACCCACTTAAAATGGCACCCTACGTAGCATCGAAATACTAAATCCTCCTCGTGATCCACCCTGAACTCATGAACTCCCAACCACATCATAGGGACAAAGGGAATCACGGCGCCGACCGAACAACATGTTCATAACTACGCGTGAATTTTAACCATGCCCAACCTTGAGCTTGCCTCCGCCATTCTATCAGCACAGATAGACAGGCAGACAATCGTTGAACGGCCAGGTGCGGCGACGATTGCATAATATCTCGAGGACAACGTAAAACGGCCGAGAGCGGCAGCGATTGCGATACATCGCGATATTTCTCCGCATTCAATGACGAGGACATTACTGTATTCTTGTCAAACGGACAGCAAGTGGCGCCGATTGCGTAATAATGCTATATTTTCTTGTGCCCGAACTCAAGGACAATGGAAATCTCGTCGAATGACTAAAAGTGACGCTGATGATTTAAATCGCGATTTTTCTCCGTGTTCTATCGTGAAAACTACGGGAAGTTCACCAAACAACTGAGACCAGCGCCGATCGTGTAACATCTCGATATTTCTCCGCATTTGACTGCGAAGACAGAATTCGGTGACGATCGCGTAACATCGCATACATTTCTTCGCGACCTACCGCGGGGACGAAGGAAATCTCGCCAAATGGTCAAGAGCTGAGCAACCTCTTGGTACCGTAATAATAACAACATATTGTGGACAAGACGACATATTAGCTGAAACAACTCATTGGATATTAAATATCTAGTATATATTTATTATCTTTTAAATGTTTATAACAACATGTGAATTTCATTTAAAGCGGCTTCGGTGGTGTAGTTGGTAGCATGCTGAACTGCTGTTCCCAATATAGCGGGTTCAAACCCGGCCAAAGTCGTCGGATTTTTTAAAAGCGTTAAAAATCCTTCAGTATGCCTTCCTTCGGAGGGGAAGTAAGCCGGCGGTCCCATGTCATGGATTTATGGCATGTAAAGGATTCTTCCACAGACAAAACTTGTGTGAAGCTAAATTGTTAGGTTATATTTCGTCAGAACCCTCTACCAAAGTTCCAACGTTCACCACTAGGTATCATTGATATCTGGTTGCAACTTGAAATTGAACGGAACTTGTAGCTCACCCTAAGGGTGTCCGTTGGAAGCAGCTACAGACTCAGACGTGCTGTACATGTCCTCGGACACTCCCGGCACTAAAAGCCATACGATAAATATAAAACTTCTTTAAAAACAGTTCATTGTTGTTTTTCTTCACCGCGTGATGAGCGCCTATGCTTGTAGACCGCAGACGTAACTTGAATTCAAAGGTAACTAAAATTAACTAAAAGGTACCTAAAAAGTAACTAATTTTTACTTCATCCTTACAGTCTTAGTATGTGTCCTACCAACCTATCTCTTCTCTTCATTATCAGTCGCCAGAAACATCTCTCCTCTCCCACTCGCCTTAATACCTCTTCGTTTGTAACCCTATCTACCCATCTGATCTTCATCATTCTCCTGTAACACCACATTTCAAATGCTTCAATTCTCCTCTTTTCTGCTGCACCAATAGTCCAAGTTTCACTTCCATAGAGCGCCAGGCTCCAGACAAAGGCTTTCAAAAATGACTTCCTAATACCTAAATCTATATTCGATGTCAACAGATTCCTTTTTTGTAGGAAGGCTTTCCTTGCCTGAGCCAACCTACTTTTTATATCCTCTTTGCTTCGTCCATCACTGGTTATTCTGCTTCCTAAGTAACAGAAGTCTCCAACTTCCTTCAGCCTTTCACCCGCCAATTTGATCTCCATAGAAGTTTCTGATTTATTTCGGCTGCATTCCAGTATTTTTGTTTTACATTTATTAATTTTCATCATGTATTCATTCTGTAAGACGGAATCCATACCATTCAAAAACTGATTCAAATCCTCAGGCGTGTCGGCCAAGATGACGATGTCATCAGCAAATCTCAGAGTTGAAATTATTTCTCCTTGAATCTTCACTCCCACTTTAAATTTTTCTCCAGTTTCCTTCATTGCTTGTTCAATGTAAAGATTGAAAAGTATGGTTGATAAGTTGCAGCCTTGCCTTACACCTTTCTGAATACCAGCTTCTCTCTCATGTCCTTCAGCTCGAATGACTGCTGTCTGGTTTCTGTATAGATTGTATATCACCCTCCTATCCCTGTACTTTATTCCAATAGATTTCAAAATGTCAAACAATTTAGTCCAATCAACGTTATCAAACGCCTTTTCTAAGTCTACAAATGCCATGAACGTTCTCTTACCTTTCCTTATTCTACCTTCCAAAATCAGCCTAAGACTTAGTACAGCTTCCCTTGTTCCTACATTTCTCCTGAAACCAAACTGGTCTTCACCCAACTCCGTTTCTATCTGGCTTTCAATCCTCTTGTAAATTATTCTAGACAGGATCTTTGAAGCATGAGTAATCAAGCTGATTGTACGGTAATCTTCACATCTGTCAGCTCCCACTTTCTTTGGTATAGGGATGATAACATTCTTCTTGAAATCAGGGGGTACCTCACCTGTCTCATAAATCCTACACACCAAGTGAAATAACCTGATCAGACCTTCATCTCCTATGCAGCGTAGCAACTCAATCGGTATATCATCTATGCCTGGTGCTTTGTTCCTGCCTAAGTCCTCTAATGCTCTGTCAAATTCTGATCTCAATATTAAATCTCCTTTTGCATCCTCATCAATTTCCTTCTCCCTTTCCATTACATGATTCTCCATCTCCTTTCCCTTATACAAGCACTCTATGTGAGCTTTCCATCTCTCAACCTTTTCTTCCCTATCTGTTAGAGGCTTTCCATTTGTGTCCTTAATATTACAGCACTTAGTCTTCTTTTCCCCAAAAGTATTCTTAATCCTTCGATAAGCTGTGTCTACGTTTCCTAATTTCAGACAATTTTCTATACCTGCACATTTCTCTTTCAACCATTCTTCTTTCGCTTCCTTGCACTTCTTGTTAACCTCATTTCTCAGACGTCTGTATTCTGCTTTCCCCTTTTCATCTCTTACATTCTTGTGTTTCCGCCTTTCATCCATCAATTCTAGTATATCCTGAGTGATCCACGGTTTTCTACCTATTCTTTCTTTCCTACCAATGTTTTCTTCTGTGGATTTTGTTATTTCATTCTTCAAAAGTGCCCATTCGTCTGCAATTGAAGTCCGTTTAGGATTTTTCATTAGTCCTTCCGTTATACTCTTCTTGAATCTTTCGTTTACATCCTTTACTTTCAGTCCGTGTATTGCCCACCTTTTTGGCTTTTGACTTTTCTTCAGTTTCTTCAACTTTAATCTGCATTTCATTACAACCAGATTGTGGTCAGAGTTTATGTCAGCACCAGCACAGAGTAGGAACTCTCTGCTATTTCTGCGTTCCGTTAAATTCAGCGATTGCGTCATTGTTTGGGCTCCAACTCAAAAGCACATGGTGCGCAAAGCTACCAAAAAGCGTTGCTTGGTGCGCACCACGTGGCGAATTCCAACGCCACTGAGATGCAATAACTGGCCGTATATTGTGCAAGAAATATAAGTGACCGAAGGATCTAGGTTGCTTTCGCCGAGTACGTTACCCAACTTACGAAATGAGAGGAAATCGAATCGAGTTTGATTATTCTGGATACACATCGTTATTGTTGCTTTAAAATAACTACGTTTTATTTTTGAACGCCAATATATTACTTAGATTGAATATTAAGAGGCAACGGACACCGTAAACTTGATTTCCATACGTCCGTTGTGGTCTATGACGTTGGTACGATGAGAAGAAAAAAAAGGACGGTCGTTGTTTTATTTCCTACTTTTTTCAGTTGCTTCGCCCTTTTAAGACGTTTAAGTACAAGTACCCTTGCCAGGGTTATGGTGAAGCTACGTTAGGCCTAGCAAGCCAGTAGTGGATATGAAACTGCTTTTAAAACGGGAACGGGCCTCGGAAAGGACAGATCTAAAGGAAGCAGACCTGGCTATGGAAATGGACTACGAATCGGAACTTTGAATATAACGACATTGACGGGAAGAGTGGAGGAGGTTGTGGATATGATGGAGAGGAGAAAACTGGATGTACTCGGACTGGCAGAGACCAGATGGAGAGGGGAAGGAAGAAAAGAACTGAGAAATGGCTTGCAGCTATACTGGATAGGAAATGAGGAGGGGAAGAGAAATGGAGTGGGAATGGTGGTGAGAGAAGGGCTGAGGGAGGAAGTAAAGAGGGTAAGTGATAGAATAATTAGAGCCAGAATCACTGTGAAAGGTAGAAACCTGGACATTCTGCAAGTCTATGCACCACAGGTGGGATGCACAGAAGGCGAGAAGGACGAGTTTGAAGAGGAGTTGCAGAAGCAGTTAGTGGGGAGAGACCTGATAGTCATGGGAGACCTAAATGCCCATGTCGGAACTGATAGAAGAGGTTTTGAGGAAGTGATTGGTGGTGAAGGATGGGGAAACAGGAATAAGGAAGGAGAGAGATTGTTGGAACTGTGCAAGATAAATGGGCTAATGGTTGGAAACACATGGTACAAGAAGAGAGAGAGCCATAAAATTACTTGGTACAGCAGGGATTTGACTAGGAAATCAGTGGTGGACTATATTCTATGCGAGAAGGAGACAAAGAAGAGTATCACGGATATAAGGGTAATACCTTCAGAAGCCCTGGACAGTGACCACCGTCTGCTGGTCGCCAAAGTGAGAGGACTGAAGGAAAAGAGGAGAACTGAAAACCAAGAAAGAAGAATAAGGACATGGAAGCTGAAGGAGGATGGAAATAAGGAGAAGTTCCAGGTATTAGTGAGGAACAAATTACCGAAGGATGATCCGAAAACAGGTGAAGAAGAATGGAATAGGTTCAAGGACGTGTTGGTAGAAGCAGCGGAAGTCGTGTGTGGCAGAACTAGTGGAAAGAAAAGGTGGAAGGAAACACCATGGTGGAACCCCAGAACTAAGGAAGCAGTGAAAAAGAAAAATGAAGCATTCAGGAAATGGTTCCAACAGAGGACAGACAGAACAAGAGAAGAATACCAAGAGCGGAAGAAAGAAGCAGGAGAAGTAGTGAAGGAAGAGAAAAAGAAATGGCTGGAGAAATGGACAGAAATGATGGAGGAGGACTGTGATGGCAGTAAGAAAGTGTTGTATGGAATGATAAAGGCAAAGAGAAGAGATACAGGGGAAAATGTCAGAATGGTGGACAGGAATGGAAAGGAGGTCGAAAATATGGAAGAAGTAAAGGTTATCTGGAGAGAATACTTCAAGGAACTCCTAAATCCAACTAAAACCAGCGTAGTGGACATTGTGGAGGAAGAAACAGACAGTGACCAAGACATTTCAGAGAAGGAATTGACATGGAAAGAAGTGGAGGAAGCATTAAAGAAGATGAAAGGGGGAAAGGCACCGGGAATAGACGAAGTGAGTGTGGAGATGGTGAGAGCAGCAGGGGTGATAGGAACACAGTGGCTCTTTCGAGTAATGAAAGTGATATGGAGGGAGAAGAAAATATCAGAGGACTGGAAAAGTGGGATAATAATACCCATATTTAAAAAGGGAGGTAGGAAGGAATGCAAGAACTACAGGGGAATTACACTCATGTGCCACTGCGCCAAAATATTTGAGAAGGTACTGGAGAGAAGAATTCGGACAGAAGTTGAAGATGGGCTGAGGGAAGAACAGTATGGATTCAGGCCAGGAAGGTCAACAGTTGACCTCATCTTTGCAGTAAGACAGCTACAAGAACACCATTATGAATATGGGAAAGATTTGGTGATGACCTTCTTGGATATTGAGAAAGCATATGATAGTATTAATAGAAACAAGGTATGGGAAGCAATGAGAGCAAAAGCAGTGAACAAGGAGACAGTGGCAAGAGTGAAAGCAATGTACGAGGGAAGCAAAAGCTGTGTAAAGGTGGGAAGAGAGAGAACGGAATGGTTTCAACTGGAGAGTGGTCTGAAACAGGGAAGTGCCCTCTCACCCCTGTTATTTATAGTGGTGATGGATGAAATCATACGAAAAGTGGTAAATAGCATTGGGGAAAGGAAAATGAAGGCAATGTTGTTTGCTGATGACCTTCTGGTATGGGGAGAGGATGAGGAAGAAGTACAAGAGCAATTAGATGAGTGGGAGAAGGTAGTGTTATCATATGGGATGAAGTTCTCAGCACAAAAGAGTGAAGTGGTCATCACAACGAGGAAGAAGAACAGACTGGATATGGGCATAACACTTGGAGGACAGCAGTTGCAGAAAGTAGAATGCTTCAAGTACTTGGGAAGCATAATTGAAAAAAAGGGAGGCAATAGGATGGAAATAAATGAGCGGGGAAGGTGCGCAGATGGATTTTTCAAGAGTGTTAGGGGGATGATATGGAATAAAGATGTACCACAAAAATGTAAAGGAATCATCTACCAGACCTACTTTGTGCCAATTTTGACATATGGTTCAGAAACGTGGGTGATGAAGGAAAGGGACAAGAATAAAATACGAGCAGTGGAGATGAAGTTCCAGAGGAGTAGGGTAGGAGTGACAAGAATGGACAGAGTAAGGAATGAGAGAGTCAGGGAGATGGTAAGAGAGGAACCATTGCAAAATAGAATAGAGCGATCTAGACTACAATGGTATGGACATGTGAGGAGGATGCAAGAGGAGAGGATACCGAAGAAGATGTTTGGAATGGAAATGACGGTAAGGAGGCCAAGGGGAAGACCAAGGGACAGATGGACAAAAGGAGTTAAGAAGAGTGTGGAGGAAAGAGGAGTGTGCTGGGACACAGTAAATGACGAGAGATGGTGGATGGACAGGAAACGATGGAGAGGCTTATGTTCCAAGCAGACCCGACCAGCGGTTGGAAACTGCTCAAGATGATGATGATGATGAAGTACAAGCGAATAGTCTTTTTGAAGTTTCAACGTTAAAAATAAATAAATCATGAAGTTTCATGCAAGTTTGCAATATTAAGATACCATAACCTCAAAATTACCGTACCCCTATTCCGACCCAGTACGCCACTATGGTCGATTTCTTGCCTGCTATACCTCCTTCTCTAAATACTGTAAATTGTATATGCCCAATAATGCCATTTCATTACAATTAATTGGCCTCAATGATTAAATGATTTTCAACTGTATCTACAGAAAAAATATAGGCAGGGTTGAGGATTGTCTTCAAGGAAACGAGAAAGCTGATTTTCCAAACAGTTTCAATTGATTTATTAATTTATGTTCAATCACGGTACACATTGTACATTCTTTCACATGTGAGTCATAACTTCTGATGTGTGAACGTCAATGGCTTAGCCGACTGGAGACAGGATTGAAGAAGACCATGCCGGGTTGCACTCAGATGATCGGCTATGCTGCAGGACGGTGGTAAACAACTGATCACCCACTGCCAAGTACTCTCCAACGCAGGAAAACCTCTTGGCTAGCTTCGATCAATCCTCAGGCTGAAGAAGCTGTAAACTCAAAGAGGATTATTTTTGGTGAACATGAATTTTCAGCCTGTAAAGCAACACAATTCCAGTTAACGCAGCATTTCTTGCAAGAAATAAGAGGGAGGGGACATTTGGGAGATGTGGTTGTATGTAATGGTGCAACACATTACCAATTACATTTAATACCCCCCACCTCAGTTTAATGGCAATTAAAACCTCCTGGTTCGGGCATGTTAAAAGGACCCCTGCAGGCCAAATGTACGAAGCCACATCATATTACTGTTAAATACACAGAAAAAAAATCTGCATCACAGGATTATTGTGCCCATTGATTTAAAAGAGAGAGGGGAAAGAGTGTTGGTTGGTTCCTCAGTTTAGGGGCTGCGGCAACGCGGTCATGTAGCCCCGTGTACTTTGGGTGTGTGTAGAATTTGTCTGATAACCGGTGTTGATTGTGATGGCTGTATTAGTGTGTGTATCTGTTTTTTAATTTAAGTACATACTGCAAATTAGAATTTTTCAAATAGTTCTTACTTCTGCCGCCAAACGCGACCGTCAACGACTACTAGGCCTAGTTCAGAACTTAGCTACTAGACGCCACCACAGTCGGCTCTTGGCAACGAACGTAGAAACCTAAGAGCGTTGTTTACATTCTTAACCTATCCAATTTAGCTTCACACAGGTGTAATTAGTGGAAGGTTCTTTAACATGCCATAAATCTATGACATGGGACCGCCGGCTTTACTTCCCCTCCGAAGGAAGGCATACTGAGGGATTTTTAACGCTCTTAAAAAATCCGACGGCTTCGGCCGGGTTTGAATCCGCTATCTTGGGCATAGAAGCTCAGCATGCTACCAACTACGCCACCGACCCGCCGGGAAAGAGTGTGTCCTACAGACAAGTTGTCAATATTCTTGAAAATACTCTATGCCCTTTAAATATAAATTTACATTGGACTTTAACTTCATCCATTATCTCACAACATGTCTGTTTTGAAATGTGCACATTAAATGCTAAAATCTATCGTTTTAAAGTTAGGCAATGATGACGTTGCTTTGTTGAAGAGGACTGGTGAATTTCAAAACATGTGCACGTATATCTACCCCCTGTCATCTTTTTTGTCGTGTGGCCTCCTGAGAGGCCGAGTACAGGTCTTTCTAGTCAACGTCCGTGGGCGACCTGCGCACCGGAATGAGAGATGATTTAATGAAACTGGGCACGGATGTGGAAGGAAGCGGCCGTGGCCTGTCAGAGGTACCGTCCCAGCATTTGCCTAGAGTTGAAAATGGGAAACCACTTCAAGGATGGCGACGGTGGGGTTCGAACCCACGTCCACCGAGTCAGCAGAGAGCTTGGGCCCATGGCCGAACGCTGCGCTGTAGCTGCTGGCATACCTACACCTAATTATTATTCTTTCAGAGGGATCGGAGATGAGATACAATGAATTGCTATAAAAATTGAAACAAGATTTCAGTGAACCACCATCCAATACAATACCACCATTGAAATATTGCATTAATTTAAGTCGATGAGGTTCCACCTAGCCAATGTGTACAGCCGGATGTCGTGATAGATGGCAACATCACAAGGAGCTGATAAAAAGATGAAATAAATGAATGACCAAGCAGTTGGAATGAAGCGAGGTACCGGTATCGTCCAGGCCATTGGGGGATGTTGAAAATGGTAAACCTGACCAGAAAAAATCCAAAACCAGTCACCAGATAGATAGACTCCATGGCCTAGCACTGCACATACATGATTGCAGCTACCAAATATGTGAAAACTTTACATTAAACTATATACAGTACACACACATGTACTGACAAAGTGCAATGTTTAGAAATTACTACAACATTAACATATTGTTACACCAGATTATATATATTTCCAGAATACTTTCACAGCACGTGTGCCAACCGTCCAACTCTGCCTGTGGGTGTATTCCATCCCGCCCACCCTTGAGGGGGGCAATTCATAAGACAAGTCGGAAGCCTCAAAGAATAGCCAAGGTTGCTCCTTTTAGTCGCCTTGTACGATAATAGCCAGAGGATACCATGGGTGAAGTCTAAACCCCCACCCACAGGGGGCTGCAGTGTTGAAGCCACCTAAAGAAATTATATTGTGTTGTTGATTCATTTCGGGGCTTTGCGACATTGTGGTCATGAGGCCCTGTGTACTTAGGTGTGTGTGGAATTTGTCTGATAACTGGTGTTATTGTGAAGGCTGTGTTAGTGTGTGTAGTTGTAACTCAGATGAGGATTAAGAGGAGGCGGCTGTGGACTTAATTAAGCATACACCTGGAATAGAAGTGGGGAAACCACAGAAAGCCACTTCCAGGATGGCTGAGGTGTGATTGGAACTTGCCTCTTCTCAGTTTTTGCACAACCCTCAGGCCAGAATTAAATATCTTGGCAGAGCTGGGAATCTAACCCGGGCCTCCGCAGTGACAGCCAAGAGTACTAGCCACTACACAATGAGGCACAAAAGAAGTTATGTATATGGTCACTGTGCATAGTTGATGTGCGACAAGTGGCAGTACAGTATACCTGATCAGGCAATTGGTATCCGGTTTACAATTGCAATGGCATCCACATTCACAGTTGTTCCAATTAAGACTTTTCTATCTCTGAAGGGACAAAGCTCCAGAGGCATTTCGTAATAATAGCAAGTCTAAGAATTCATCACTACACGTCCAGATATTACAACCCACAAAACAGCAAGGCATTTGGGAGGAGGGAGTTAAGTACACGATTATCCGGGCCCTGCTGATAACTTATCACACTCCAGTCACAAGCCTAATTTTTTGGCTGTATGTTAACCGTGGAAACTTGCAATTACATGTATAATTCTTTCAAGGTGTCACCATAGACATAATGATCATGATTTGTCAAACCAGAAACAAAACTTCCTCATGGAGAACATCTGGGTGAAGCTTATGCTATCTACTGATAGGGGCAGATGACCTCGTAGTTCTGCCCCTTAAAACCTCAACTACCTGACTGATAATAGCCTAACTACAGGGATGAACAGACACAAATCTACATCACAGATAAAGGTGACTAAAATGGACAATACTATACCTGGTTTATACAAAGGATTTGTATAAAACTACTACCATACGGTCATCCAAGGGAAATCCACGCATGTGGCTATGCTGGTTAGATGTCGTCATCACAATTCAGAGCAGTACACGACCTTCTTGCCAGCATGGTAATTCTGCAATAAAGTGACAAGACTATTCATCATGGACAAGTGAAACAAAAGTTTGAGAAATGATGAGAATGTAGGCTACATTTAGAGAATAAAGAGGATGTTCATCCTTCCCCTAAATATAATGCACACCATTAATCCCAATAGAAAAAGTCTTCTGGTACTGTATGTGTTAACACATTTTCAATATATAGCCTATAATAATTTCTCATTCATATGCGGGCAGATTTTCTAAACTTCTAGCCGATGGCTGGATTACGAGCAACACACATCACATCCATCATTACTTCTCAAATATTGAAGAGCTTAATAAGATCAGTTAACCTATACAGGATCTCATTATGTCTCCATTATTATAAACTTAGCACGACCTAAAACAGAACTTAATTCACACACAATCAACCAACAATATACTGCCATTTTATCGACTGAAACTACCATTACCTTTCTGTAAATCACCAAATGTCGAGACGTAATAATTATCTTGATTTGCGAACTCCTCATCGCATGTATCCATTCACCGTCCATGTTCACGTTGCCATGGAAATATAATTTTCCCAAGGACCAACAAAATGAACGGAAAGCCCCTAAAATCTAGTGACAAACAAGCAAACAAGGTTGGTGACAAAACTGTTACCGAGTTCGGGCCCAAACAAAAGAATAATTATTTAACGGACGGAGAAAGTAGTATGGACTTTCTTAGGCCTGGTGGTATGTATCATGAGGTAACATCGACTACCAAGGAGCATATAATAAGAGAGACGACACTCAATGCTAATTTTCTGGACGCTTATATTGGCTAGAATTTCGTAGAATTCAGGTCCACGTGGCAATGTTTGGGCTACAATGGCTACCAATCTCGCATATAAAGTAACTACGATTGACTGTGATCATTACGAACGCACATTACTACGTTCGGAACCGATTTTTAGTCTGACATTGAATCAAAAGCATTCGTTATTGCACCTCAGGAGCCGATATCGTTCCAAAAATGAAATACCAATGATGAGTTTTGGTGTGACATGTTGGTATGATTTCCAAATCTACGAGAACTATTTTTCCATTTATTTGCCTATTTGAAAGCTTACCGGTGCTTTTAATACAATATAAATGTTCTTAAAAATGACTAAAAGCTGTTAAAAATTATATAATCGAGAGTAATTAGAGTTTGCTTCATTATACCATCATAACCTCAAAACATTCGTAACCCCTCCTCGCCCCCAACCATGCTGCACTTTATTCACCAGTAATGTAGCTGCAATGAAATGCTATGTTCATATATTTCTTTCTCCCATAAATTCTACCCCCACCCTCCTGTACCGCATGAGATCAATATAACCTCAATATTCTATACATTAATGTGGATTCAGGATGTGGAGTAGGTTTCGAGGAATGATAATTACTTTGTGAAAGACAGATTTCATTTATTTGAATACCGCTTTCTGCATGTTTACATTTTGTCTTTTACATTTGATTGTACAGCTGAAAACAACCTTCAGAGATGTGAATACCAATGGTTAAGCTCGTTGAGAACACAGAAACACACGAGATCTTGAACGTGGTCAGTAGGCTACTTGGATGGTTGATGGCACACTGTTTTAAGCCACCCGACCGCCAACTCCAGCCTCGGAAACCCTCTTTGGAAAACTGGACCAGCCCCGGGTGGAAGATAAACTGCAAATGTCCAAAGCACAAGTCGAAGCAAAAATTAAATTTCAACCCAGGCCTACACAGATAAATGCAATGCATGTAGTAGTATTATTGCAAATCAACACCACATATATGCAAATGGTCGGTAATCCGCCTTTCAATATAGCAGAGTAGAGATGGGCAGCAGTCGACTGAAAACAGTCGAATTAGTCGATAGTTAAAACAATCGACTTATTCGACTGCTTTAAAAACAGTCGAATGAATTCAACGACTACTCACCGTATCATAAACAAGTCGTTTGCAAACGACTGATCCCAAAACAATCGTTGGAAATCATTCGAATGAAACAAGTCGTTGGCAAACGACTAGTTCCAAGCGAATGGAATCATTCGAATTTAAGTAGTCGTTGTAAACGACTGATCCCAAAGCAATCGTTGGAAATCATTCGAATGAAACAAGTCGTTGGCAAACGACTAATTTCAAGTGAATGGAATCATTCGAATTCAAGTAGCCGTTCTAATCAAACGACTTCTTCGGGATAACTTCATGCTACAATAATTGATTGTGCTGTATGTTTATTGTAGAGCTTTAATTAATAAGATCCAAATAATTACAGAGGGATTTCTCTAGTACCAGTCGCTTACAAAATATTCTCTAAAGTGTTATTGAACAGACTAGAACCACAAGCAGATCCACAAATAGGAGAATACCAGGCAGGCTTCAGAAAAGGGAGATCATGCATCGAACAGATCTGGAACTTGAGAACACTACTGAAAGTCAGACAGACAAAAAACACTGTAGTTACCTTTGTGGAATTTAAAAAAGCATACGACAGCATTGATAGACAAACGCTATTTGCAGTACTGGAAGAATATGGCATTGACAAAAAAAACAGGGCACTTATACAACTAACGCTCTCGGACACCACCTCTAAAGTTAAGTTCATGGGTGAAATTTCAGAACCCTTTCATATACCCACAAGTGTCAAACAAGGAGACGGCCTCTCACCAATCTTGTTCAACATGGTCTTAGACAAAATTGTTAAGCAGTGGGAGGAACAAGTTAAAGGAATACAGCTAGGAAGAACCCGTGAAACAAAAACAATCATAAAATGTCTAGCATTTGCAGATGACGTAGCCTTACTCAGCAATAACACACAGGAGGCAAAGGAAGCACTGGAACGATTACATGAAATAGCTGCTAAAACAGGTTTACAGATATCTTATGAGAAGACCCAATACATGGAACGACACACCAACAATGTACAAACCATGCATACCATATATGGATCCATACAAAGAGTTGAAAAATTTAAGTACTTAGGAGAATATATACAAATAGGAGGATCAAACAAGATGTCTAGCATAGAACGAACGGAAAAACTCCAGAAAGCATACAAATTTACATGGTCACATTATAATAAGAAAAGCATATCAAGACAGGCCAAACTTAGACACTACAAAACAGTTGTATTACCAGAAGCATTGTATGCGTCAGAAACGACCACAATTGGAGCATCTGGCATCACAGAAACAGAAAAAATTGAACGTAAAATTCTGAGAAAAATATTTGGAGCCGTACACAGAGATGAGATATGGATGAAAAGACCTACCAAAGAGCTATATGAACACACAGATAGACTCACAGATATCATTAGAAAACGCAGACTAACTTTCTACGGGCACATACAGAGAATGAACAATAAACGACTCACAAAGAAAATCTTTGATGTAGTAAACAGTTCAAAAAGGAAAACAAATTGGTATCATGAAATAGAAGACGATTTAAAGCAATTAGGGATCAACAAGCAAATGATAGAAGACAGAGAAAATTTCAGAAACAAAATTAAGAACGCCAAATTTTTAGTAAGTGAAAGGAAGAAGATAGGAACATTGTGGACGGAACAAAGGAAACAGGAGCACAGTCAAAGGATGAAGAGATTTTGGGAAGAGAAGAAGGGAAAGAAGTGAAAATTGTGACATCATGAGATACTTAAGTTCAAACACTGTCCATAAGGGCAACAATGATGTAATAATAATAATAATAATAAGTTAAGTATACCTGTAGGTGCCTATAGTTTTATACAGTTCGTTGATTCTTTCAATGAAATAGCCTAAATCCAGTTGTCCAAGTTATTGGAAACGTTAAGCATTCAATATTTAGGTTATGTTTGAACTCCAGATACCGGTTTTGAGGCCCATCATCCCAGGCAAGCCGGTAAATACCTTTGCCTCCCTGTCAGATGGATCATTTGGCCGTAATTTTGATTTAGAGTAAGGTTGTAGTATGCGTGGTCAGATTTAGACAATAGCCTACTCCATGAAGGGGTCATGGCTACGCCTTCTATGTTTTTTAATGAATAGAGCAACTGAAATGAGGGATGTATACTGATTTTAAGATTTGTGGAATGAGTTTATGAATTTTTAATAGAATTTAATGAAGTCTTCGGTAAAGTTGAAGGAGGCATGATCGTGTTTAGACAATAGCCTACTCCATGAAGGGGTCATGGCTATGCTTTATATGCCTGTTTAAGGTGTAGTGTGGCTGAAATGAGGGAGGTTTACTGATTTTGGTGTTTGTGGAGTAGTCTTTTCGTTTATAATTTAGGTTTTGTGAAGCTTGTTGCGGAGTTGTTTTATGGATTTTATTGCTCTGCAAATGAAGTGTATTAGGGGGTTCTGGGTTTGGTTTAGCTGTAGTTTACAGGGTTATGGCTGAGAGTTTTTGTAGCAGGCCTAACAACTGTGTCAGAGCAGTGGCGTGCTGTGTGGGAGGGGGGTTTAGTGGCAAAGACATGAGGGCAGGGATGGATGAGTTTATGTGTTCCCTCACAGTTGGCACACTTAGGCTTATCTCGAGGTACCGTATAGATAAAGTGGTGATGTAAATCTCCAGCGGGTACTGTGAGGACAGCTTGACGGCTGTAGGTGCCTATAGTTTTATACAGTTTCTTGTTCGTAGATTCTTTCAATGAAATAGCCTACGTCCAGTTGTCCAAATATATATGTATGTCATTTCATTGGAAATGTTAAGCATTCAATATTTAGGTTTAGTTTGAACTCCTTAACACAGTCTATACACTTTTAATGAGAATTGGGTGCATTCTTGAATTATTACACAACTTGAACATGGGCTTACCAATTATGGCTTAGATTTCTATTTATTAGATAGATAGATAGATTTTTATTAATTCCATTTGATCAAATACATGCATTCAATACATTTTTGATATAGGACACGTCAGAATTTACATGCATAAAATAAAAGAACTAACAGGTATATATTACTAAGATTATAACTATTTATAACTTATTATAATAGCAAATCTTAATAGATACAATCTTATTGCACAACTATTTACACCTCACTCTATTATCATAATATGAAAACTTAATTCTATAAATACAACAACATACAGCTAGGTATTAAAAAAGTAAAATATAGTTATAGATTCCATCACTCCTATACGCTAAAATATTCAACTACTGAGTAAAAACAATGGCACTGCAGATAAGCTTTCAACATTCTATCAAAGGTTTTTATTTTTGGGGCCAGTTTTATATACTGGGGTAGTTTATTGTATAATTTAACTCCAGTGTGAAAAGTTCCTTTTTGATATATGCTTGTGTGTGTGTGTGAAATATGAATGTTTTGATTTTGTCTTGTGTTATGCCTATGAACATCATTGTTTGTTTTAAGAAAAACATCTTTATTCTTTAAATTCTTTTAAAAAACATAATACTTTCAAAGATATATATATATGCAGGGCAGTGGGAGAATGTTTAAATCTTTAAACAGAGGTCTACATGAACCTCTAGTGTTTACATTTGCCATAATTCTAATCGCCCTCTTTTGTATCCTAAACGTGCTTAGTACATCTGGCGACATACCCCAAAATATGATCCCATATCTTAAGTATGAATGGAAATAAGCAAAATAAGTATTTCTTAATGTGTGCATGCTAGTGCAGGTTTTCAAAATACGTAACGCAAAGCACATCGAGTTCAGTTTAGTATTCAGATATTGTATATGTTTATTCCATTTCAAGTCTTGTTGTATCCATAGTCCTAAAAACTTAGTTTCTGATTTATTTTCTATTTGATGACCATTTAATGTTATATTGGGCATCGCAGGATTCCTATTCTGTATAGTGTGGAAATTTAGACATACTGTCTTTTTATAGTTTATTATGAGGCGATTATCTTGTGTCCATTTGGTTAACTCTCCTGTAACGGAGTCAGCAGACTGCTGTATGACCTGTTTAGTTTCACCTTTTATTACGAGTGTTGTATCGTCCGCAAACAAAATTTCCTTATGTGAATGAACGTTCTGTGTTATATCATTGATATATAGAAGAAAGAGTAGTGGGCCAAAAACCGATCCCTGGGGTACTCCAAATTCAATAATTCCCTCATTGGACAATGTTTCATTAAGTAATTTGGTTCCATCATCCTTGTGTCTCAAGCTTACTATTTGTTTACGCCTTGTTAAGTAAGACTCTATCCATTTATTAGCTAGACCTCTAACACCATATTGATTTAGTTTGGTAAGGAGGATTTTATGGTCAACAACATCAAATGCTTTCGATAAATTCAAGAATAGGCCAGTTACATGTTCCTTATTGTCAATTAATTTCAGTATACTATTACTACATTCGTAAATTGCTGTCTGTGTAGATTTTTCCGTTCTAAATCCATGTTGTGAGTTTGATAATATTTTATTTTTTTCTATGAAACTTATCAGTCTCTTATACATAATTTTTTCAACAATTTTTGCAATACCAGTTGGTAAGGTAATAGGACGATAGTTATCTAATTCATCTTTTGAACCGTTTTTGTGCACTGGAATTAGTTTTGATAACTTCAAAATATCCGGGTAAGTTCCTGAGAGAATTGAACTGTTTATTAAGTGCGTAAGTGGATTTATTATATTTTCTGCACATTTCTTTAAAATTGCATCAGGGATGCCATCAATGCCAGCACATAATTTATTTTGTAGCTCTTTTATAACTATTCTTACCTCTTCACTTGTGACATGATTTATAAATAAAGAATCACTGCATATATTTATTTTATTATTAGAATTTAGTGTATTTACCTGTGATTTATTTATTAATTTTTGTGGAATTTCCAGAAAATAGTCATTAAAAGTGTTTGCTATTTCCTCTGGATTATTAATCACTTTATTATTTCTGATCAGTGTAATGTTCCTTTGTATTTTAGCAGATTTTCCAGTTTCTTTCTTTATCACGGACCACATAGCCCTGTTTTTATTAGATGATTGGGAAATAAAATTATCATTATGCATTTTCTTTGCTAGTCTTATTACCTTATTTAATATGCTAGTGTATTTTTGTAGTATAAATTGAATTCAGGTGTTGTGTGGTATTGTTTATATAATTTGTGTAGAAATTCCTTTCTTTGACATGAATTTATAATCCCTGTTGTTATCCAATTAGAATTATTAGAATTTAGTGTATTTACCTGTGATTTATTTATTAATTTTTGTGGAATTTCCAGAAAATAGTCATTAAAAGTGTTTGCTATTTCCTCTGGATTATTAATCACTTTATTATTTCTGATCAGTGTAATGTTCCTTTGTATTTTAGCAGATTTTCCAGTTTCTTTCTTTATCACGGACCACATAGCCCTGTTTTTATTAGATGATTGGGAAATAAAATTATCATTATGCATTTTCTTTGCTAGTCTTATTACCTTATTTAATATGCTAGTGTATTTTTGTAGTATAAATTGAATTCAGGTGTTGTGTGGTATTGTTTATATAATTTGTGTAGAAATTTCTTTCTTTGACATGAATTTATAATCCCTGTTGTTATCCAATTGCTAGTTTTGTTATTTTGAACAGTTCTTCGTTTAAAGGGGAATGCTATTTCAAAATAGTGTTCTAGGGTACTGTTAAATGCATTAAATTTATCATTTACATTTTCTAGTTCATAAATTTCCGACCATGTTTCCTTATTTAATAAGTCATTGAAATATGTAACATTTGATTCAGTGAATGACCTGCACTTTGATTTTACTCCATTATCATTATTATTGATTACTTCGGATACTTCAAAACTCAGTATTTGTCCATGGTGGTCACTAAAACCCGGACAATAGACTTCTATTGAATTGTGATATTTATCTGTATTTATAAAAATTTGATCAGGAGTGGTTTTACTAAATTTTGTTATTCTTGTTGGTGTATTTACTGTAGGTTTCCGTCCATAGGAAATTAGTAACTGTGTTAATAATTCACAATTTCTATCAAGTTTTTAGAAATCCACATTTACATCCCCACAAATTATTATATCGAAATTTACTTTGCTCATGTTATTGAGTAACAATTCTAATTTATCTATAAATAGAGGAAACTTTCCTGACGGAGAACGGTATACGCATACAATTATTAACTTAAACTGCTGAATTTTTACGGCAGAGAATTCAAAATCCTGTTCCATAATTAGATAATCATAAGCTGTTATCTGTTCATGATCTAAATTATTTCTTAAGAAGATGCAAGTACCACCATGGCTAATATTAGATCTAGAGTATTTACTAGCTTGTATAAACCCTGGGAATTGAATTAATTCAAGTTGTTCCTCTTTCAGCCAATGTTCTGAAATACATAGTGCTGAGATGTCTTTAAGTTCATTTTTAAGCATTAGATTTATGTAATCAATTTTATTATAAAGAGAATGGACATTCTGGTGGTAAATTTTAAATTTGTTACTTTTGCAAGCTTGTGTTGGTGATTTATTTACATTATTATTATCATAATTGTTATTATTATTGTTGCTAGACAAATCCGAAATACCATTGTTGCACTCCGTTAAATTTGACTTCAAAAGATGTGAATGCCAAACCTCACGTTTGGCTTCTTCTACCAGTTTCCCTGCTTCCACTCTAATGATATTACTGTTGAATTATTCTTACCATTTGAATTTACAATTTTGCAGATTTCATCACTAAGATTCTCTTTTCCTAATCTATTTAAGTGTAGGCCATGCCGAGTGTGGAACTTCCTGTCTAATTTACTTACATCTACAATTTGGACATTTGGAAAACTCTCACAAATTTTATGAATTTTTCCATTTGTAGCCTCTATTTCTACATTTACACATGATTTGGGAATTAAATCGTATCTCTGCGGAATGTTTACAATAATGACATTTGTTTTTTTGCATGGATGCCAATGTACCCTTTATTGAATTCCATTCATTTATTCTACCGCGTGATAAATGAATTACAAGAAAACTATTATGAAATTCTCCCCATAGCGTGATGGTAATGATCGATGCAAACATAGAATAGATTTTCCAGGAAAATTAAATCAGAAAATATTTTATATTGGGATCCAATATTAATAGCATTTTAGCAAGTCGGAAGGCGTGTACGCTCAAATTGATTCTGGTCGTCAATTGTTTTGTAGAGATGGGCATCAGCAGTCGACTGACAAAAGTTAAAACCATCGACTTGTTTGACTGCTTTTAGAAAACAGTCGAATTAATTCAACGACTACTCACCGTAACATAAACAAGTCGTTTGCAAACGACTGAACTGATCCCAATTGTTTTAACATGTTCTGAGCGCTGGCATAGTTTTACGTTCTGGTCATAAATTGTTTGTATTCACATGGTAGCCAACATCTCCACTGAAATTTCGCTCTCGTTACTGTTCTAAAGTGCTCTATTGTCGTCTCTCGTGTGTATTTATTCTAGGCTGTCGTGTTCTTGTTCAAGTTGTATTTCAACTCTACATTCTTAGTATTTTCTGCAAAACAACTAATAAATAAAAGATACGTCACAATTTTGGCTATGGAATTGTTACCGGTACTTACGAACTCCCTTTCAGTTCTAGTAATTTAATTAAGTATTGCTCTATTGCTTCACTTATTCAGAGTACATACAGGTAATGTGTCCTATACCAATATCGGGGAACATTTACTCATTCTCATTGCAACATTGGATATAATGGCTGCAATATACACAACGCCGCAACCTCCATTCGAAGAACAGTAAAAATAAATAACTTGGATCAATTGCATGTTGCCGAGTGTCGCGTAGTCCAAACTAACGTCTGCAAAAATAGGTAGGTTAGGGAGAAGTTTGTTTTTCATCTGTTGGTACAACAGAACTCCGCGGGTAACGGCTTACAGTGCTTTGTACGCCGCCTAGAAGCGACTACTTTCAGTCGATACGTGAAACGACACGCTTTTAAGAGCTATGCGTATTCAGGTAACTATTCGACTGAAAGTAGTCGAATATCTAGTCGATAGTTTCTTCCAACGAATGACTAGTCAGTCGATAGTTAAAAGTAGTCGATAGTCCCATCTCTATAGCAGAGGCAGACTGGGGGAATGTTTGTTTGCAGTAGGACTAGGACTGTGGAGCAGCACACGTGAGTTGCTCTTCTTCCCAGTCCTAGTGTAGGCTGGGCGCCTGATACTTGTTTCATTTATTACCCCTTATCTTCATGAAGCTAAAGGAAGGAAGATTGTAGTTTTACGTGACCGTGAATCTTGTGATTATGAGCCACGGGACCTCCTTTTTACGTGGAATCCGAACCACAGGACATGGCATTTCACTTCGAAAATCTCACATGCATTGACCGGGAATCGAACCCGGACCGCCTTGGTGAGAGGCATACAGCTAGACCGCTGAGCCACCTCGCCCCCCTTTCATGAAGCTAGAGAAGGTCTCAAATGACGAATGTGATAAAGCTGAAACAGATTTGTGAACAGAAAAGTTTGGCCAGGGGTCTCTTATAGTTCAGAAGTTTTCAACACTGTAGCACGACCACTTTTAACACAAGTTGTTTTGTTGTTGCTTTTATCATTCGAGGGGCTTGGACCTAGTGGTCATTGAGACCCATGTACTTAGGTGTGTGTATTTGTTTTACGATAACATGTTGTAATATGGTGACTGTATTAATAATATATTTATTACAGCCAATGGCCAAAGCAAACAAAATAAGAAATATAACTACATAACTAGTCACAACAAATTTCCTTCAAGGACTTATTCCTCTTCATGCAAGTAGCAAGGTGATAACGCTCACATGTTTTCACGCAGAGAGAACAAACACAGTTTATATCAGGTGTGTGAAACTGTAATGTGCGGCAAAATCTGTGGTGGAAACCATGTACTATCGGGTAACAAGAAGACGCAATTCGTAATTGGCAACTGACCACTCTCTGTTTATCATAGCGTCAGTAGAGTAAAAATCGCTCCAAATCTCTGCTTTCTTCTGATGATGCTCTCGCAATAGTTCTTGATATGGTGACTGTATTAGTGTGTCTTTGTACTTTAGGTGAGGATTGGGAGGGAGGCAGCCGTGGCCATAAATAAGGAACCACCTTGGCATTTGCCTGCAGTAGACGTGGTAAACCACTTCCAAGATGGCCTAGTTGGGAATCGTAACCACCTCGCCTCAGGATTGCCACATGAGGCTTAGCATACCCTGTTTCAGACCTCAGATCAGAATTACTTTTATGGGCAGGGCCAGGAAACGAACCCAGACCTCTGGGGAAAGAACCGAGAATGCTAGCCACTACACGAGGTGGTCAAACAAGAATTGTGTCCCGGCATGTATCTAGGCCTAATGGGTAAGACTAGGGAGTTGTGTGTCTACAAGGTATAGGGGAGCTGAAAACATGGTAGCCTTTCTTCCTGGAACTACAAACTGTCATTCACTCATTGAGAACAGTTTCCAGCTAGACTGTAAAGAACCCATTACAGATTTGGGTGCTATTCAGCACCTAGAACAAATACTAGGTACTGAACTCCATTGTCATGCACAGGAATACAATGCTAACTTTCTTACATATTTCGAGTGATCAAGCTAAGAGAACTTTAACCCTCAAAGAAAAATGTCCCCACGATGCCAGAACAACCCTTGTTCTCTCAGCTATAAAATGCATGTTAGCAGGCTCCACCATCAAATAGGGAGGTACAATTTGACCTGCTGCATACATAAAATGATGATTACAACACAGTAAGACTGAAACCTACAATGAAGCAGCACTCAAAAGGAGCTACGGGCTAACGCACGCTACTGAATGAAGCCCTACTGTACTCCTAGGCTTTTACATCCAACAATGTAGTAGGCCTACACACCTTGCAGGCTCTAGGCTAAGCATTATAGAGGACCAGAGGGAAGATAACATAGTAGCCAATAAAGCCTACTATTATTTTGCTGGAGGATATCTGTATTAATATCTTCTAGCAAGTACACAAACAAACAATATTAACATATATTTCTAGAGCCAACAAACATTCTTTGTCGACTTCATCGCCCATGCCTAGGATTGTATCAATCCTTGCCTTATTCCCTGGTGCATAGGACACCAGAAGTCACAGCCATGCAGACTGTATGTCAAAATAGGACCAGGGTCCAAACCTGGGTGCTTCCATCACAAGTCACTTTGTATCTTTAATACTCTACTTGTAGTATTTGATTAAGACAGCTGCATGCGTGCATAGATAGGAAAATTATGGACATGGATAGGCCCTACCGCATATCAAACTACTTAAGTAGCCTACCGTTAACTAAACTGAAGCTGATCCTGCACAAAGACTTGACAGAAGTCTTCAGCAAGATGAAAACAATTGTTTGGTACATTTGGCAGCAATAAATTACATATTGTCCAATATGTACAAGACTATCGTACCTATATTCGGATTTTTACGATACGCGAAAAACAAACAAATAAAAGTAAATCGATAAATTCTGATTAGTCAGTATAATTATATCGACAGAAACTATGACAAAGGTTTACATCTTAGCAATTAAAACCTACCCTACATATCAATTATGTTGTCCCACGTTTAGAGCGAACGTAGCTGTCGCCATTTCTAATAACACCGCTAGTCACTTGTTATTCAATTTAGTATTGGATCCAACATAATACAGATTAAGTCACTAAAAATGGAGTATACTGCAACAGCTGTCGGCATGCGGGCCCAAACAGTAAACAAAACGCACATGGCGGTCTTTGTTTTGATTCGAATCGCCCATAACAGTGTCCCGCGCCTGATCGACTACCGATAAAAGGCGTAAAAGACCAGTGAGGAGCGGGTTATTCCAAACAAAGAGTATGACGTAACGAAGAGACATACATATGAGGAAAACAAATGAAAGTGGACTGGGACACAAATGGTATTTGACTCTTCACACCGAAGTGACTCACCTTGGTGACTTAAGGCTGGTTCACAATTGGCCCGAGAACGAGAACGTAAACGAGAACACGAAGCTTCCCGGGGTCCCGGTTCACAATTAGCCCGGGAACGTGAACTTGTGCATGCGCGCGCAATCAGCTATAGCGTAATACTATTAAAACAATCAGCAAGCGCCCACTAATAAACACCAATTACACAACTGAAATGCTTCAGAGGGTTATAATAACTTTATTAAACACACATTGTGCGCTTTAGAGAAGCAAGTTTAGAAAGCGCATTCACAGGTTATGTTTACATCGCTGGCTACTCCTTCCGTACTGTGCATGTGCATGTACAACGTTTTTGATTGGCTCCGGGAAGCTCCGAAAACGTCAAACATGAAACTTGACCATGTTTCCCGTTGGCCTTCCCGGGCTACTTGTAGCTTCTCGTTCCCGGAGATTGGTTGTGAATCGACCCATAAGGTAGCGTGCATTTCAACTTCTTTCTCGTTCCCGGGCTATTGTGAACCGGGCTATACTGCACATATATATAGGGTGTGTTTCTATCTCCCAAAAATTTAATAATGGCACCCCGTGGCGTTAACGAACAGCTGATTCCTCACCTCAACTTGAAACGCGAATTATGATCCGCGTCATCCTGGCTTGTTATTGGCTGGCAATTATTACCAGCCATTGGCTGCCCGCGGGTTTGTTTACAATTACAGTATCACCAACATGGCGGCGAGAGGAATAGATTTCTACATCAATTAAATTGCTAGAAATCTATTCCAGTTCAGGGGGATGAAACTACTATAGATCCTTCGCTTCCAAAGCCTCTCGGCCAACTGACAGGTTCACTGCCTGAGCACTCGCTGCGCTGCCATAGCGCTGCTGTCCAACTCGATTGCTATTGGTTGAAGCTAATGAGGGGTGCATACGCCGGTTACATTTAAACATGTCGCTGGCAACTGGCTATCCTACTCATGATCGTGTGTGTTTGTGCTTTTGAGGCTTCCAACATGACATTCCTTCGTAGGATATTGCATTAATACGGTAGGTATTTATTTATTTATTTCAATAGTTACTTTGCAGTTTTGCTGCCAGGATATGATTTTAATATCTACCCATTATGATAGTGTTTCTGTTTACAAATTGTGGGCTTTATTGTGATTACTTCGTTCAGTGCAGTATTCTCAATTCAAAATGATTTTAGCTAGATGGCATATTAGAATGATTTTGTGAAATATTGTGAACTATATGAATGGCTTTACATAGCCTAACCCTACTTTATTGAAACAGAGCTAGGCCTACGGTATGTGCAGAATGGTTGTGAACTGGTTGCCTTATTGTGTTTCTTTTCTCTTCTCAGGTAATAAGGCACTTCAAGGAAAGCAGATTATATACTACATTTGTCCAATAGCCTATAGACAGGAGTTGCCTGATTCTGTTGTCCGAACAGTTGTATACTAATCCAATTTCAGCAAAGGTAAGTTACCATATTGATGAAACTTTGATCTATTAATTTTACACCAGTACCGGTATAGGGTAGGCCCAGCTGCTATGTAGGTTTTGATTAGCAATACACTTAGTCCATGCCCCCCTCTGATAAATTCATGTAGCCTATTGCACCCTGGCATACTGTTAGATGTGTGAGAAAGTCACTTGAGGAACTGGAATGTGCCCTACTTCTTTTGATAGTGCCTGCCACGTGTCCTTATCTGTGAATGGCACACAGTAAACCTAACTGGAATCATGACACTATTGCAGGGAGATAATCAAAATATACAGGTGACGTTATTAGGAATAGTTGCAGTCTTTGCTTCATTTAGGGCTTTTATACATAGTGACCATCAGCCTCGTATACTGCTTGATTGTGTGTAATCTGCCTGATAATATGTGTAATTATGATGAGATAAAGACTAGGTTGGAAATGAAATGCTATATGAAGCTGTTCATTTGAGCAGACTCGGATGAGTCATGCAAAGAGAATGGGGGAGGAGAGATTACCTAAGAGGTTAATGAGCTCGAAGATAGAGGATACGAGAAGCAGAGATAGACGTAGGAGGCTATGTTTAGTTAGTTTCAGTGTTTAACGATTTATTAAAGTGAGAGGTGTAGAAGCAGGGGATCATAGAGGTGACTTGTTTGCAAACAGAGGCTTGCAGACTGGACTATAAAAGGCTACATGTACAGTATATAGCCTATATAACATTGCAGTGAATATAATGACTAGGCCTATCGGTTCCCCTTAAGTCAATCACGAAATTGAATTCAATGCATGTTGCATCAAGAAATGCTTCAATCGGTTTACTGATTGGTAGGCTATTTGTGTAACAAATGAATTAATCCACAAATTAATATTGTTCATTTGAGATTTTTTCTTGTTTTTTCTTTCTTCTATGGATGTTTTTGGATGGGCTATATAATATCACAGTAAGAGGGGGGCATACACATAGATCTTACTGCTTACTGTGCTTGGGGTAAATTGTGAACTTCCGAGATGGTGGATTTGTTCTGATGTAAGTTACTGGCTAGTGGCATTCTCCACTTCAAATAACATCTAATATTAGTTCCAGTTTATATATTTATTCTAAATGCACTTTTGTGCATTCATTAAAGCAGCATTATCCTAATATCAAGGCTACAGTGGCATTCGCCCAGGGGGTGAGGCCTGTTACACACATCCAGGCCAATTAGGAAAGTAATAATGTTGTATTATTAGTATTAATAACACTGGGTGAGTGAACAGACTAGTGTTGGGGGGGACTGAGAATTCTTTTCTCAGTTTTTTCACCTTTCTGAATAACATTCAGGATTGTAATTCGAGGATTTATCCTCCCCTCAAGGTGAAACCTTAGATAGTCGACCATGAAAAGTCATTTGAAGAATAATTCCGCCGTCTGTAATGATAGATTACAGAAAAGTCAGCATTCGGATATGGTGGGCTGTCATGCGGAAGATAATGACGAATCGGAGCGTCTGAAAACTCATCAAGTAGCAAACAAACAAATACTACGGAAAATCAAACCTAAACAAGTCTCATTCTTTTCTACGCATAATTTTAACTCTCTGGTTCAAACTGGAAAATTGAAGATCATCACGGATATCATGAGAAGTCATAAAATTCTAATTATGGCCCATCAGGAAATTAGAAATAGTGATCAAGACCATCTGGAATCACAAGAATACAGACTATAAAAAGGAATTCCAGGAAAACGAGTTATGAAACATTGTCCACAATTTGGTAACGGATTCTTAATAGATCTCAGAATCATTGACTCGATAACAGAATTTAAATCTCAATCCTCCAGACTTACGACCCTAACTTTGAAATCGGCAAATAAAACATATACAATTATTAATGCACATGCTCCTACTAATCAAAAAAAAAAACAACACCATTAAGGATAGAGAAGAAGTACAAAAATTCTGGGATCTTTTGGATCAAACTTTAATAAACATCCCTTCATCAAACATCAAAATTCTCCTTGGCGATTTCAATGCGCAACTTGGACAAGAAAGAAGATATAGAGATATCATTGGAAAATGGACAGCACATTAACGAACCAATAAAAATGGTCAAAGATTAGTCGAAATTTGTAGAAACCACAAATTAATCTCTAAATCAACACGTTTTAAAAGACAGCCCCATAAATTGAAAACTTGGAAACATCCTGACTTCAGAAGGGGTGAATGGCAGTTGGATCATGTCTGCATGGATAAATTTCACCATCGCGAAATTCACAATGTGAAGGTTCTAAGGGGAGTTGACTCAGGATCAGACCACTATGTGGTAAAGATAAAAATAAAATTAACTCCAATGGCCAAGAAAAAAACTAATAATAACAATAGGAGGAAATTTGATCCATCTACGTTAATAAAGAACTATAGAGTACTGTGAAAGAACAGGAGAAGAATCTCTCAACACTAAAACATTGGACGAATTAATCACTAAATTTAAATCAATAGCAGAGGAGTTAGCACCAATATATCCAAGGAAAAAACATGGATGGTGAAATGTAGATTGTGATCAAGCAATAGAGAAAAGACACCAAGCATGGATAAAACATCAAGCTCTAAAGTCTGAAGAATCAAATTTAGAACTGACTATACAAAGAAAATTAACCCATAAAATCATCAGACAAACGAAACGTAATCATCTTAAAAATACACTGGAAAAGATACAAGACGATTTCAAGAAAAAGCAATCTCGAGATTATTACAAAACATTTGGTAAATATCTAAAAAGAAATTGAAACTCCAACATTAATGTTGAAAAATCAAACAGGAAAGTTAGCACATTCTAACCAAGAAAATACAGAGATCCTTGCAGAAGCATTCGAGAAACTGTTAAATTGTGATGATCCACTGGAAACCCTGCAAGTAAACACTGATACACCTATTTTAACTTCACCTGATTTAATAAATCCTCCAAACATTAATGAAGTAGAACTCGCAATTAAAGAACAAAAAAATTACAAAACTTGTGGCGAAGACTTAGTCTTTGCTGAAATCTGGAAAAATGCTGGTAAACCTGCGATTATAAATCTTCATCAACATCTAGTTAAAATGTGGATTACTGAAGAAATTCCTGCACACTGGACCATAGGAATAATCCATCCATTATTTAAGAAAGGAGACAAAACGAACCCAGATAACTACAGAGGAATTACGGTACCCTTCTGGACTGCACATATAAAATTTTCTCCCGCATAATTTACAACAGGATCAAAAACATTCTGGAACCACAACTTGGAGAATATCAAGGAGGATTTCGCCCTTACAGAAGTTGTCCAGACCAAATCCTTAGCCTGAAATTAATAATGGAATATTACAAAAACAGAAATAAGCAACTCTTTATCTCTTTTATAGATTTCAAGAAAGCCTATGATAGTATTCATAGACTGACACTGCTAAAAATCCTCAGATCATACGGTCTCCATCCTAGATTGATAAAAATCATTCAGATAACATTAACAAACACAAATTCGAAAGTTAAATTTAGGGGAGAAATATCAACAGCTTTCACAGTAAAAACTGGTCTCAGACAAGGTGATGGATTATCCCCTCTGCTTTTCAATGTGGCTCTTGATTATATCATGAAGGTTTGGCAAAAGGAAAACCCTCCTAAGATCAAAATTGGAACAAAACCATCAATAAAAATAAACTGCTTAGGATTTGCAGATGACTTGGCTCTTTTAGCACTAGACAAGGAAGAGGTTTGTACTCAGATCACTAGTCTCCAAGAAATTGCTCAAGGGATAGGATTACAGATATCCTTTGAAAAAAACTGAGATCATGCCTATGAAACCCTTAGATATAAATGAAGTCTATATAAATGATCATAAAATTAACCTAGTTCCTCAATTTAAGTATCTTGGAGAAAATATAACACATAACTTAAACGAAAAAGTAACTTGGATAAATAGAACAAATAAAATGAAAAAGGCACAATCTCTAACCTGGTCAACATATAATAAAAAAAATGCCTATCAATAGCTACTAAGATCCAACATTATAAAACTGTAACTCTCCCAGAAGCCACTTATGCTTGTGAAACACTGTTCCAAATTAAACATGAACAAAGAACTGATCAGCTCCTCAAAGCGGAAAGAAGAATCATTAGAACGTGCGTAAATAAAAAGTATCAGGTTGAGGGAGTCTGGAGGATTCTCCCAAATGAAACTGTCTATCGTGAGATTGATCCAATCACCAGCACAATGAAGAAGAAAAGAATTTCATATTTTTTCACATCTTACGGCTTCCAGAAAACAGAATTGTACGCCAACTGGTGATGAGAAATCTAGGAAAGAAAACTGGAGGAAAATGGATCCAATAAATCCAACAAGATCTCACAGCAGTTGGACTCAAGATAACAGATGCCGAGGAGAAAAATAAAATTAACACCATTCTTAAAACTCACAAATTTTCTGCAGAAATGACACATAGAAAGCCTATGGAGATTTCAGATGAGTTGAGAAAATCCCGATCTGAAAGAATGAAAAAGTACTGGAAAGAGCGCAAGAACCAAGCAGTACTACCTTCAAAGAAGAAGTGATTGTGGAACGACTCAAGTGGTCCAATGTGACCAATCAAGATTAATAATAATAATAATAACAATGGAATTAAAGTGATCGGGTAACTTAGTTTAACCACACTGAACTTGTCTCCTCCTTCTATGAGCAGCAAAAGTTCTATATGTGCATGCTTAACATTGTAACCCAGAGAGTTACTGCTGTTTACTGTCCTTGTCACAAGTTGTTGCTTCAACATCTTTATTATGAGATGTACGTGTAACGACTATTTAGGTACACAATGTAATTTGTTGTAAGGAATTCACCTTCTCTGGTCTCGGGGTATAGATATGCCGTGCGAGCCATAGAGTAGCAGCGCTGCACAGTCAATTGGCTACACCTGTTCATATTGATACTTCATATCCCGAGGTCCTGGCTCTGCCAAGACGTTTAATTTTAGTCTGAGGGTTAAAACGGGATACACTCATCCTCGTGAGGCAGAGCTGAGGAGAGATGTGTTCAAAGTCGTATCTCAACCATCCTAGAAATGGTTTTCTGTGGTTTCCCTCTTATACCCCAGGCAAATGTTAGGATATTTCCTAAATTAAGGTCACAGCTGCCTCCTTCCAAATTCTAGTCTCCATTACAAATACACACACACCTACAGCCATCACAATGTCATGGGTAATCAGACATATCCCATATACACTTTCCAAGTACCATAAAGCCACATGACCACGATGTCGCAAAGCCCCTACAACATTATTAGGATTTTAATTGTATTTTTCTCTTACAGATTTGCAATATGTGTGGCTCTACCATGTGATGACAATTATCTACTGGGACAATGACCTGATGAAATTAAATATTACTCTTTTCACGAAAATGTTCTGTGGATTTCATATCTGTAAAAACTAAGAAAGAACAATATAATATGAACATATAAAAATACTTATTTTTGTCCTCATTTTGTCCTTCAGAATTCTGTTTCCTTCCAGTATCGTATCTCATTCAACAGTGGTTAATAAGTTCATATTTTATATGGTGTGCATGGTTTGTATTGGTTTATTACGTTCTTCTTAGATTACTGTGCTCCCACAACACTGGTGGCAACTAAACGTCTCTTCTACCTGTCTGATATTATAACTTATAGTACTGTGTAGTAGGTGAATGACTTTCTAGTGATACAAGGCCATGGGTTCAAAGGCCGAACTCAGCTGAGACTTATGGAAGGAAATCCCGAAGACACCAGTTCATCTCGCATGACATCCTCTGCAAAAGTAACCTTTAAGCACTGCCATTAAAAAATTATAAACTATAAAAGAAATGTTAATGATAGAAAAACTATCATGAATAAAACATTTAATACTAGAAAAATTAAGAGAGGGGACATGGGGAGACAAGTGGGGGGAGTACTACGCAACTGCCGTGGTACAGGTTTCAAATAATAATAATAATAAAGGATATCTTGCGTCCTATCCTTCCCCCTGACCCTGTATCCCTCTCTTTGTAACTACATGTAGTAATATTATGATTTATGTCAATAAAATGTATTTATTCACTGTTCCTATTGTTCTGTTTTACGCAAGATCAGATATCAAAACTAAAGATTTCAGGCTGGTATTTTCTACTATATTAATAGTAATAATCCATTATTATGAGCCTTTGTTTTGATATCTGCTCTTAAATAAAATAGAACTAAAGGAACATGAATAAATAAAATACGCCGACATAAATCATATTACTACGTATAAATACAAAGGGAGCGGTACAGGGTCAGGGGGGGGGGGGGGAGCGGGGTACCAGTACGCGATTAAATAAAATAAAATTCAAATCGCCCGCGCTTAAAATTTAGTACGCTGCCTCACCGCCAGGTAGCAGGCTAGGCTGGTGGATGAATTGTATGTACGTTTATATTTAAATAGGGATGTAGCCTGAGAAAGTTCGCGCCAGATAGCGCCCGTGTAGTACTAGGTAAGCGCAAGGCGATCGTCCTATGTTTCCCCCAGTCAGCTGCGAGCAATGTATAGATGGTGACCGAGTTTTCTAAGCTTAAGTAAATTATATCTTATTCATAATGTTGAATTTTGGGCTTATGCCGTGTTTTATTATATAGAAATTCGACGCGTTTCGAAAGAAACCATGTCTTTCATCGTCAGGAATAATCTGGAATACGACAATGTTGCTAAGAGAAAGCAACGAAGAACATGTAGAAGGTGCCCAAAGATGGACGCCATTATAGCCCCATGTTAGGGACAACGGAAAGCAGCAGTGAATTACTTTCTCAGGGTTCTGATAATAGGTAGCCAGGATTCACTAAGATTGTAGCCGGTGTCGCGGTTGAAATTATATGGGTGTTTACGTATTTCAACCGCCTCCCTGATGATTCTGTGACGATATTGCTTTATACGGGCAAGAACATCCACTCCTTGGAACATGACATCATGGCCAGGTGTTAAAGCATGATCGGCAACAGCTGATTTATCAGGTTGAATGAGCCTGATACATCTATTATGTTCCTTAATGCGAGTGCATATTGTTCTCGAAGTCTGCCCGATGTAAACCTTGCCACAAGTACAGGGAACTCTGTAGATACCCGGTTGTTGCAATTTAGGCAAACTGTCCTTAGTTGGTCGCAGGAGTTGCCTAAACTTAACAGAAGTTCCAAATACAGTCCGTATGTTGTACCGACGTAGGATTTTAGCAATACGGTCCGTTGTGTTATGTATGTACGGAAGGTAAGCAGTTCCTCTGACATCTCTTTTCTCAACAGACGTCCTATTATTATTTGTTGGTTTCAGAACCGTAGAAATCAAAGCCTTGCTATAACCGTTGCTCTCAAAGGTGGTTCGCAGGGTGTTAATTTCTTCTTGTAAAGAAGACACTTCACAAATCCTCCTAGCCCTGGTAGTTAGAGTTGTAAGGATACCATGTTTCTGGGCAGGGTGATGGTGAGAACTTGCGTGGAGATATCTATTGGTGTGTGTTGGCTTACGAAAAACGCTGTATCCTAAAGATCCATCCTCTTTCTTGGTGACGAGAACATCTAAAAAAGGTATTTTGCCGTCAGATTCCTTTTCCATGGTGAAACAAATAGAAGGGTGCTGGAGATTAAGGTGATCCAGGAAATGGCTAAGATTTCCCTCACCTTCCGTCCAAACAACGAACGTGTCATCCACATAACGCCACCAGATCTTCGGTTTGAAAGGAGCCGACGACAAAGCTTTCTCTTCAAAGTTCTCCATGAAGAAATTAGCCACAACAGGAGAGAGAGGACTACCCATGGCCACACCATCAGTCTGCTCATAAAAATTCCCATTCCATAGAAAGTAGGAGGAGGTCATGAAGTGATAAAAAGAAGTCTTGTGATGTCTTCAGGAAAAAAGCCATTAATGAGAGACATAACACCATCAATAGGTACTCTCGTAAACAGAGACACCACGTCGAGACTCACTAGAATATCACCCGGCTGAAGTGTTATAGCTTTTAACTTTTCCACGAAGTGGGTGGAATCCTTAATGTACGAAGGCGTGTTACCCAGAAGCGGCTGAAGTAGTCTACCTAAGTATTTGGAAAGGGCATATGTAGGAGAACCAATCGTACTAACAATAGGTCTAAGAGTAACATCTTCCTTATGTATTTTAGGAAGACCATAGAGTCTCGGAGGAATAGCATCCCCTGGAAGGAGAGTCTTCGCTGCATCCGCTGGAATAGATGATTGCTTGATCAATTTGACGGTGACATTTGAGTAGCGAGTAGTAGGATCACGACTATTAATCCTATATACAGGATCTGATAACAAAGACGAGATCTTGGAATCATAATCAACCTTATCCAATACCACTGTCGCGTTACCCTTGCCAGCGGGGAGAACGATAATATCAGAATTGTCCCTTAGATCTTTAAGTGCCCGGCTTTCGCCTTGTTTTAAGTTGGTGTTAGGTGGCTTAGCTGTCTTGAGAACTCGGGAACATTCTTGCCTGGCTTCCTCGGCCTCTTCAGGTGTGAGGTGATGTACCGACGATGAAAGACATGGTTTCTTTCGAAACGCGTCGAATTTCTATATAATAAAACACGGCATAAGCCCAAAATTCAACATTATGAATAGTAACACGGGCCGTGAAAGTCTAAATGACAAATTACATCTTCTCTAATATTACTCCAAGACTATATTAATTAATTTTATAGATATATCCTCTAATATAATATGGACGATTTTCAGCGTTTAAGCGTTAAACAGCTGCAAAATGAGCTACGGACTAGAGGTGCTAAAACTAGCGGGAGGAAGGAAGAATTAATAGGCTACAACGGTAATAACAAAATTCTAACACGCTTTATTATTCAAATAATGAATAGGAGTCAGAATTCTTGAGTATTCTAGGCCTATATTGATAAATATATCCCCATAAGACTTAAATCATTAATAGAGATTTAAATAGCCTATGCACTTGCTCCCCTTGCTTACAGACTAAGATTCATGTCTTTTTTTGGTTGATAGCTTACATGAATCTGTTATGTTTTAAGGTGAAAACATTATCAAAGAAAGTTAATACCGGTATTGTATACCTCAAAATTCATCGCAACGTTTGGTTCTTATGTAATTTTGTCAATTTCTCAATACGAATCGTTCCCGTACCCCTTCGTAACGACTTAGGGCAGGTGCTGCTGGCCATTAAAGGCTCTTAGGCGGAGCCTCTCTTGAAGGATTCTATAAATATACATACCGTATTTAATTGAGGAATTTATAATTTATATTGATTGGAAACATTTATAAATTTCACTCAATTCATTCAGTCACGAGTCAATATATTTGGAACTGTTGATAAAGAATGTTTTTCAGATGGATAGTAGCGCCGTTAGGCTGCGCCTTCGATGTCCTAATCCTTCCTATGTAGCAGGGACGGGAGGCGTGGTTATGAAAGCTCCATTCGTTTCAATTGTATCGCTGAAGGCTCAGGCGACTACAGCCTAAGCCAGGCTTGCCAACGACGACAAGATATTCTTATTCTGTGGAATGCATTCAAAGTTGTTCAAGGAGACTGAAACCACTCTCATGAAAGTTTATCTTTTCCCTCTTTCACTCTCCGAACGATTAATAATGACAAGTTACCAGAAACAGTTAGATATGACTAATAAGTGATAATCATTATTGAGAACTCAAATGGTATCCCTTAATGTATAATAACTAAAATATTTCCGCCAGATAGCACCATGTGGTGGCAAGGGGTAACAGAGCCATCTACCGAGACTTAAGGGAAGTATTCTGTTTAAAATATGGCACCGCCCATGCTGCGTATTCGTAAACAAGTGTTCGCGCGTTAAAATCGTTGGTTTAACTTAATTAGTTCATTAATTATGTTGTTTGTCAGTGGCAAGTCTTAATTTGCGTGTTATGGACTACAGTTAGGGTTGCCATTGCATTTTTTAATCAAGGTCGTCAAACGTTGTAATAAATAATACACATAAAGCAAGCCTCCGTGGCCTAGGCGGCAGCACGCCGGCCTCTCACCGCTGGGTCCGTGGTTCAAATCCCGGTCACTCCATGTGAGATCTGTGCTGGACAAAACGGAGGCAGACAGGTTTTTCTCCGGATACTCCGGTTTTCCCTGTCAAAATTTCATTCCAGCAACACTCTCCAGTATCATTTCATTTCATCATTGCCCCGAGGAGTGCGTCAGGCCTCGGCAGCCGGCACAGTCTATATCCTACCGATTGGGGGGCTTCATTCATTCCATTCCTGACCCGGTCGGAGACTGGAAGCAGGCTGTGGATTTTCATTTTCATGTATTAAATAAGCATTGCATAATCAAATACACATATCATATAGGCCTATGGCACCAGCAACTTATAAATGCTTTTCATTTGAACGAACCTTTGCAAACATCTTTTATTTGTAAGTACCTTCTGATCAAATTCACTACAATTTTCGTCATAATTGTAATATGTGAACAATTCTTGTTTTATCAAACTAATGGAGTTTGTTTGTATAATCTCTCCAATTGATATTCATGACAGAAAAAACTCTCTCCGTAAATGCATTGGAGGGGGAAATGCTGAGTATTAACTTCACAAGGACTACGATACTCCTTAATGTTGTTGCCCCTAATATATCTATAACATGTATCCATCTATCTAACACAGACATAGAAGTCATTTTCTCTTTCAAACTTGCACCTGTATCACCAGAAAACAAGCTAGATATTACAATCAATTCTGAAGCGGGACATTTGAAAATTGGTGCAAAATTGAATATACTATCAAATTAACCAAAAAACGGAATATTTGGCGTTCCGTTAAAGATTAAAACAGAACACGGAACAAAACAAGAAACAACGGAATTGTTCCGGGCAAAACGGAACGTCTGGCAACCCTAGCTACAGTAGTGGTAAGTGTATGTCTACAAGACAATGAATTCAGTTAGTAGCATATCGGACAAAAATAACGACCACGATACTAGGCTGATTGTGAAGGGTCACAGGAGAGGCAGAGCGGTGTTTCTATACCCTAAAACGAATGAAAACAGTTTTACGAAACACAATGAAGGAAGGCCGACTGTGCACTTGCAATGTGTTCCTCAGAAAAGGAATTGTTGGAGTCACCGAACTTCAATGAGCTTGTCATTGACCACTTTGCAGCTCTAAAGGAGAGGAGGGCAGACTTCACTTACAAACCTATGAATTAGAGGTCATGTGTTTATATAAAGTAATAGCAAGTAGCTTCACTGCTCTTAATATCTACAATTGTGTTTGTTTCCATTTATCCCTCAAGATCGGGTTCACTTTCGGACTATGTTACAGATCAATTCCCTTACAGTTCTAGCTGGTAAGCACAGTGTTTTCTAAGTAAATTGCGATTGTTTGGTAGTGTACAACCGTGAAACAGACTCCTCTGATCGGGACTAATTAGAATGGGGAGTAGGTTAAATTAGAAACGGAATGCATTGCCTCTTCCTGAATGTTGAAACTAGGCAAGTACATTCATTTTAATTAGGGAAAAAAAAAACGTGAAATTAAAAATCCTGCAGCCGTGTATGTGGGTGTCGTATAATGCATTATACCAGCATTTTGCCACTACGTGCTGAGCCTTCCCCAGCTCCAACACCACGAGCCGCGGCTGACTTAGGGGTACAATATTTGAAAAGTTTGAGAATCCCTGCTTTAGGGCAACGAACTGTTTCCATTCATCTGACTAACTTATGACTCAAGAATGTAGAAGTCAGTCACTACCGGTACCACATTCTCCATCGGGGAGATGGAAGTTGACGATTAATTCTGATTTCAAGAAACCAACCATAATACGTTTGTGACTGTTAATGTTGTGAAATGTATTCTGGAAGTATTTGTCCGAGTATTGATGCCTTTGAAAATATGTTACATTCACTTCTTCCTGTATATTGACGATTTCTTCCTGTGCCGTACTTCAATGGATATAATTTCTGCAGATTTCGATATTGTAGGGTTATCGTGGTAATCCGGCAATTTTCTTGTGTGTGGCCTCTTCCTTATTTTTGTTGTGTTCGTGGTCCACGGAAAAAGCGATGGAACAGCGCCCGGTTTTAATCTTGCTCTCTTACCTTCAAATACAAACGCTTAAATTCAGTGGTTGTTATCGAAATGTCTAATCAGTTTATAGGTAGGAATTATTTCCCTTTGTAAATCACACTTGCCCAACACAGTTTTCGTAAAGTCATCGAGTTGAAAATGATGGGAACACACTTTAATATTTTCGGTCAGATTTTCTTCACCGAAATGTTTCCTTCTAATAGCATGTAACCATTTCTTCCTCATTTCTTTATTTTGTTAAAATTGGTGAAACGATAACGGGCTTCCTTGATTTTTGCAAAGAGGAACACTGCAATAGCTCGGCATAGTCACGAAAATAGCAATTTAAACGACTTGAATTCGTGGATATTAGCGGCATGAGAACACAGGAGACAAATGAAGAGCACCTTTCGCTTACCCAGTACAACAGCAGAGCGCTCTATCGGTGCTAGTTCTTACATCCCTATTGAAGCGTGACACTGTTCATCAAAATTTGTGAAAATAAAAGTACAAATCAACACTCTTGCCAATCAACTGAAAGTTTCTACTGCTTTGGATTTAACGGATGTAAATCAATTGGCAACTCAAACTAACACTTGGGGCGCTGCGGTCGGTCTGGATAAGTAGGGTTTAAAATACTCAATAACACGCGTTTGATATGGAACACTTTTTATTTTTCGGTTATAATCAGTAAATATGGTCTCTAAAGTAATGACAGTGTTATTTTTAATTGTATATATGTATAACTGTGCGATACACGTGATCTAATTTGTGTGTTCCACTGGATTTTTTGGTGTCATTTGCATATTATCAAGCATCAGTTTTTATGGGTGATGTAGATCAGCTGATTCAAATTTACACAGGGCTACACTTCGGACATTATTTCGGTACTATTATGCGCAATATAATGTAAATGTCGATCCTGAGTCAACGCCGAGGACATTCAAATAGAGAAATACAGTACATAAACAAATAAATAACACACCGAAGCTGTGCTACTTTTATCATTCCGAGACTAGCATCCACGCAAACCAGACGCCACTGTTCCAAGCTCCGACTTATATCGTGAATTGATGTCAAACTGATGATCCGCCAGCCTTTCCGCCAAGCCTACACCTCGTAATCGCTAAGTTCTTCGATATTCGAGCTATTCCACTACGAGTCATATAGGCCTAATTTGCCACCCCGTGGGCACTGTAGAATGAGTGATCCCGCTACCATTCAAATATTCAACACCAAACCCACCTTTTAACCATCCAAATCAAGCAATTCCTGTCGCCCCCCGAGTTTTAATACAAGTTAAACTCATCCCTTCTCCCTACCAAGCAGCCAATAATTAATTATTTAATTAATTATTCAAGTAACTTCAATCTTACCAGCGCGCCCATCGTAACAGCTGTTTTTAAACTGAATAACCTTCGCTGGATTTACATCGCAGATCTTCTGTCTGTCTACCTCGACAAGTGTTAGATCCTTCCCGGGGTGGAAAGGTATTATTATTAGGTACTAGGTATTATTAGGTATCATCACATTTCGGCTATTGCTATTTGCATCTTTTGGAAAGTGATGAAAACGTATATCAGCAGCCCTCTTATACATCGACTTACAGCCGTAAACTGAGCAATACACTTTGCTTTTACTTATTTTTCACTCTATCAACGAGTAAAACTTATTACTTATGTATAAAGACACGAACAATTTACCACGATCTGTTTACCAATACAAGAAACCTTATACAAACAGTCACCACGTGACAAACGTACCCTACTTGGTAAGTTTCTCATTTTTACCGCTAGATGTCATATCAGATAGCTGGAGTTGCCAATTGGCTGTCATTTCCACCAGTTTTATTCATCAGTTCGAAATACATTCAGTACAATAACCTTTTGTGCACTATAAAACTACATTATAGACCATTGCATATTGATGTTGCTGTCTGTTTATATTTACCAATTTCATGACATGTAATTTGTAGGTTATGCCTAATAAGGCATATAATTTAAGTGGCCGTTTGTAATGTGAAGTCCTCACTGTATTTATGTACAAATATTATGGTTTAACTAATGAAGCAAGGATTAAAAGTGCAGTTTGCACGCCACCCTTTTTATTTTATTTTTAATATTGATATGTAGTTTCTCAGTCTGGTAACTTCTTGGATTTGCTTGAGATAGATTTATAGTAATATACTACCTTATTAACCTGCAGGCTGAGTTTTTTTAAACATGCCCAGGTGCATGCAGTAGCACAAGACCTACTGCAGGCTATGTCGATCCTTAGGTAGGGTTACCATAATATTTTTAGGCCAAATCCGGACGTCGGATCTTCTGGCGGGTCTGGGGGGTATGGACGAACAAAATGAAATGAACTGAACTTGATTTTATAGGTTTACAATCCCTTTACAATTACATAACATGATTACATAAGAATATACAAAAACATCAATCAGTGTTCATCATATATCATACTGATCCCTTGAACAATATTTTCTCGTCTTAGATTAATCTGTGCTGGGTCCAGGGGCAGGTTCCTCAATTTTCCTTGCATCGTATTTTTCATTAGAGCTGACTTTCTTCAGAAATGGCTTGTTATTTTTTATTTGGTCGTGGAACTCTGAGCATGTCATATCACTATTTGCCTCGATAACTAGCAGGTCCCTGACAACTGCAAGAGATAAACGTCCTCGTTCAGCAGTCCATATTGCTCCCACCATTGAAAAAATTCGCTCAGCTGGAGCTGAAGTTCCAGGCAGACACATGGCGAATTCTACAAGTTTGTAAATAATCGCAAAGGACACATTGCTCTTGGAAAATACTTCAAACAATTGTCTCCACTTTTCAAGAGTTTTAGGGGTTTCTTCTTTTGGCAGGGCGTCCCATTCGGGTCTCAGATTCTTCAAAACTTGAATAAGTGCCGAACGTTCATCAAATAGCTCATCCACATTTATTGAATCTGGTATGACACTGACTACTGTCAGAGCACTGTCTTCCATTTCATCCCAAGAAGGGACATGTGTAGTGTCAACCACTTGAAGTGTTTAGCTTTGTCAAAGCTGCTTTTCCAAAGTTTCAAGTAGCTAATGCCAGCTTGATAAAAACCTTCGGCATATTTTAAAAACTCTTCTTCCTTGCTGTCATTAATAGCTTCTTCAGTTTTCAATTTCCTTAGTAATTGTTTAGCAGCAAATGGTATGTAATTGTCAGCCTTCCTTTCTTCCAGTTTCTCAAGTAATTGTTCATATACTTGCGCCGCTTCTGTAGCTGATATTTGATCAGACTCGACTTTCAATATTGATAGTTGAAACATTTGCAGACATCCGTGAACATTTCATTGACAGTTCATTGACTGGGTCTTCAAAAAATGATTGAATTGTTGCAGGGCAGTTGTTAAGTGGAGAAAAATATGCTTTCAAGGGCTCAAACAAAACCAATATTCTTTCTACTGCTGGCATCAAGCTTAAATATCTCGTATTGCCGTGGGAAAGGATCCTTTTGTACTCTACTTCTACAGATTCACAAAATTATTTCAATGCAGTCACTCTGACAGTATATTGGAAGAAGTATTTGTGCACTTTCACAACGATTGCCTCGACGTCCACGTGTAGAGCATCACAGGCATGCTGCACTGCGTTATGCAGAATGTGCGCCGAACAGCCAATGCCAAGAATTGGCCTTGAGAGGGCATTTTGAAGTTTGCGAAATACATTTCCTTGGCCCTGCCTTTTAACACCACCAAAGTTGGTATTGGTGTTGTCAGCGCATAGGCATACGACCTTGGAGTCAATAGAGAACTTTTTGATGCATTTTAAAACATGTTCTACTAAGATATCAGAGGTTTCACCTGGAAGTTCATCAAAAATTACACCTTCACGTTAACACCTTCATTTTGTTAAAATAACGAACACAAACAGGAGTCAATTTAACCTCTTTTCTGTTTGAACTGTCAATTGTTAGTGTAATGAAATTTGCATCCTTCAGATCTTTGAGAAGTTTGTCAAATATGTAAGGGGATATTACATTTACAATGATGGTTTCGTTCTTAGTACGAGCTCCCGAGAATTTCGGTTCAAAAAGCTTTTTAATCAGTTTGGCATTGCAATCAGACGTTTTGAAACTAAGTCCATGCATTGCAGTATGGTAGGCAAAAGTAGCTTCTTTTGCTGAACATTGCAGCTCAGCATCAGTGGCATCAGTATTTTTTTTAAATGTTTTAATACTTGCCGAGGACGCTGCTTGATTCGCCTTCTTATGTCTGTCAGTCTGCAAATGATTTTCTATATCATAGCGTCCACGATGTTCCACCGAAAATTCTGAATTGCACGCCGTACACCTCACGCGATCATTGCTATTTTGGCACTGTCTCGGAAACTTATATTCTTCTTTAAGTTTATCGTTAAAAACACACTTACGCTTCGGCATTTTCCCAATGTATAACACTACTTTGTTGTTATGTACTTAAAAACTACTGATACTGAAAACTAATAGCATAAAACGTCTAGAAATGGACGCAGTCCAGCAAACAAAACAGTAGCACTAAACTGACTGAACGCACTCCTTCCAAATAAAATGGCGACAGGAGTGGCACACAGAACAGGTGCAGCCTCCTGAGCAGTCCTGGTGCTCAATGTGACCAACCTATATGCGGTGTGAAGTAAAATTTCCCCAAATATTTGCACGTATTCGGTTTCCGGACAATTTTTAAATCCGGACTGTCCGGACGGATGGTAACCCTATCCTTAGGCGTATTATAGTGCTCATATCAAAGGTCGTCCTAAAGTGTTAACTATTGAGACTTGATTTGCATCGAAGATAATTTCAGCCGAGTCTGGCAAGGCTTCATAAACTTGGGCGTGACTTCACATTTTCATTTTTCCTATACAGCTTTTGATACCAACCACTTAAATCACAGTGTTTCAAGATTTGCTCTCATTAAACATCACCAACACTTTTTTTGCCCTGGTGGTGGGCTGTGTTGTAGTCTACAGAAAATAAAGTTGAGAAATAAAAATACATCTTAGGTTTCCATGACACAGTTCCATTTTATCCTACTATATCTCCACTCAATATACCAATGTTTCCTAATTCCTCATGCTGCATAAATAAACATGACAGATTACAGCATTAGCAATGATGACAGTAATTTATGAATTGTTAAAATGTTTTTAAAAGATGCATAGAAAGTGGCTTGATAAACCCTGTATCATCAATCCATTTAAACATTCCCACAGAGCTCTAATCAGAAGCTCATTTTATGTGCAACAGGTATGTAGAATAAACCTCCCTCCCAATAACTTGTAGGCCTAACCTGAACATAATCCATGTTAAGAGCTGTTTTTTGGTTCACAGGGAAACCTACCATTTAAAATCTTGCACATAGGCTACTAATCATATTATGGTGCAATTACCCACGGTAATTTTAAAAATCCTGGCTATCAACTACTGATTTAAATATTCCAGACATCTTTCTTAACTCCACTTTTACTGACAGCATGTAAGTCCTTACTACTGTCTTTCAAGCCATTGACCAGTTGTTTTTTTCATGAGGAACCATTTTAGTCATTCTTCTCTATGTGAAATACAGTTGATGACAACTGCCTGGAAGACTCAGGTGTTTTTTCTTGTGTTGCTTCTCTGGTTGCCTACGACACTTCCTAATTATTAACAGAATGTTTCATTGAATTGTTGTATCCGATTGACCAACTGGTAATATAGTATGGCTTGCTTTAAAATTCCTTTGATACACTTTTAGATCCCATACATTAATGAAATATACAACAACTTAGGCTGACATGTTGAACCAATCTCCCATTCCCTAACACTCCCAACTAATGGGACATAAGCTACCTAGTGGTTGGACTCACATTGCTTCCATCTACATGTACCGTACTAGGTCTAGTAGTACCATAGGTATTGTGACTGTTTCTCCAACTCCGTCAAGGAAACTAATTCTGAACTAAGATCTGGAATGGGGTACACTGTCCCACGAGGGCAATCAAGGACAACTTGAATCATTCAAGTGATTTTTCTATTTCATTTTACCAACTAACCAGGTGCCTGGAAATGCTAGTGAATGAGGCAGCTCAGTAGGCTAGCCTACTGGTATTCACCATTCAGAGAACATTCTCAGCGACTTGTCTATGCATAGGCCTATGACACAATTTTCAGAAATTGATACAGTAGTCACAGAACACTAATGAAGCCCATTACTCACAGTTTAGCATAGGACGGAGTGGATTCCAGCCACAGATTAACTTATGATCTGTCAACGGATTTTCAAACAAATTGAGCACACACCCAAGTACAGGGGTCTTGACCATGATGTTCCAAGCCTCTAAATGAAACACTCCTCTTTAAGACTTTCTGGTCTTGCATCCATGGTCGATCAACATTCTTCTGATCTGTGTTCTCAAGTTTCTGATGGTTTTGGACATTATTTTTATCCTGATAACTTCATATTTTAAGGGGTTGGGGTACATGCCCTATTCTTAATTAGTTCAGCATAAGATCATTGAATCCCCTTAAGAGAAATAGGGAACGTCCATGTGTTATTTGACCATAGGAAAGGGAGAATTAAAAAAACTGAACCTCTAGGGACATTGATGCAGATGACTCCGAGTAAGTAGGCCAGATCAAAATGAACATTTTTCAGTGTTGTCTTAATAAAGGTTGATAACTTTCTACCGTTCAACATGAATAGGCGTATATTGGATGGGAAATATTTTTATTATTTGCAGAGATTACAAGGATGACTTGTTGACGTATCATTATTTTGTTAAGCGAACATAAGTTCCAAGTCCATATCGTGTTGGAACCCATATTTCAGTGCTGCCTTAGTAAACGAAATATTCAATGTCTTTCAGTCGGTCAACACGGTTGCACTTAATGGTAATGAGCATTATTCCAAAAAAACAGAAAAAAAAACTGTAGGCTACATGCAGACCTAACATGTCAAATCAATCATGCCTACAAGACAACAAAAATGCTCTATGAAAAACTATTAAAAACCCATAATGGTAGTCATAAATAATCTCAAACCACCGCCACTATTTCGCGAAGGTGCAGAAAAATCTTAATCAAGTACAGCTATTCGTAATAGTTGCTACTGTTGTGATAAACCGCTACTGAGTGATAGGTCCCCGAAATATAACTATTTATCTTAATGTCTACAAGATAACGAGATTGCCAAAAAAAACACAATGCCACCCACAAATTTATAGAAGGCAACACTAAAATGGCTTATCTAATCCACAAGTCACCCACCCTTCACCAACATTAATATTTGTAAGTTAAGTAACTTAGGTTATGTTAAATTGAGGTTAATGGCGGAATTGATTGCGGCTGTGTGGCGGGAAGGACCCAATAAGTGCTCAGCCAATCAGGGACGTTTTGATTGGAGACCATGCTCGGAAAAATTTTAGATAGTTTTGATTCACTCCTCTTTGTTAAGCTCCCACCCTAGGCCGTGGCAGCGAACAAAATGGCGGCTTAACGAACACGACGGGGTGCCATTATTAAAATTTTGGGAGATAGAAACACCGCATTGACCGGGTCACAATTATGGATCAGGTGAAAGGAATACTCATTCAAAGCCTTAAATCAATGCTGCCGAAAAATTATACTATGCTACTGACCAGCGGAATTGTAGGGTTATGAACTATTGTGGCAACATTTAAAGGCAGTGCATACCCTAATGAAAATAAATCGCGCAACATTATGGCACGTTGAGAGTCATATTGTGGACATTGAAAGAGAATATGATTTAAAGGACCCTCCATCTGCAAACACGAACACAAGGCATCAGCACGTCGTTTTATACGGAATAAATACACCGGCGTTAATGCATGATTAAAGCGGAGACGAATGATTGTAATGATGTGTCGGCGTGTGTATTTACCACCCAGGAACCATGGTTGGCGTAAAATAGTCGGCTGTATCCCAAAATAATGTTTGGCCTTATGTTTCGCATAGTTAGTCCACGTGACTTGCCAGTCATGCTGTATCGTCGAACGAATTAGAGAACGCAAATCAGAAATGGGTATAGCAATATTGTAAGCCTTGCCTTTACCATTAGCAGCATCTTTGGCGAGTTTATCAGCGATTTCGTTACCCTCAATATGTGAATGGTCGGGTACCCACGTGATACTGACGGCGAAACCCTCAGTTTGTAAAGTGTACAATTGATGCACTAACTGACATAAAAACCAATTATCGGCCTGAAGAACATTTTGTAGTGCTTGCATGACACTCATTGAGTCGGTACAAATTAGAGAATGACGAATAACATGTTGTTTAATGTGAGTTTGCATTCACAAATTCTCATAGTGAATTTCTTTTGTTTTTGTATTTCTCAGTGTTCTTTTGTTTTTGTATACCGTGCAAGTCAAATGTACTTTTTTGAATATAACTGTCTGTTTCCGGTTGTGACCAATGGATCTCCCATCAATTTGGAGTTTAGGACTGTATTTAGTAAACCCTTTTTGCTGATTATTTATGACAGGTTATGGGCCCAGTTAAACGCTTATTGCTGTTGATGTGTGGACTTTGTGATGGGAGAATGTCGGTCGTTAAAAGGTGTTGATATGTGCGGCGCACATGTGGACGGCAATTGCGTGTGCATTCAAGATCGTTTTTGGTGAATTTTTGTGGACGATTTTTCTATTGTGAGGACTATTTGTACGTTTTTTTAAGTATACATACTAACATGGATGCAGCCACGGGAAGCAGCGAGCGAGTAGTTGCAATAGTGAGGTTACAGGACGACAATTGGGAAGTGTGGAGCACCCGAACAAAGGCATTGCTTCAAACAAGGCGTCTGTGGGACGCAGTTCAAGGTTTCGCACGAAAGATCGATACAGGAGAGGTAGAACATACACCCGTTGAAGAGTACTCCGAGGTCCAACTGGGCAAAGATCAAGACGCGAAAAACTTGCTCATAGGTTTGGTCACCGACCCTTTCCTAGGTGATATCAAAGTAGCGGAGACAGCTAAGGAAGCATGGCAGAATCTTCTGACTTCATGTTGCGATACCGGAGTCCTTTAAATTGTGACGATGTTAGAAGAATTGTGTCTTTTTAAGAAAACTAGTGACATTAGCATGCGTACATTTGTTGATAAAGTGCTCACTTGGCGTGCACGGTTGGACGATGTAGGTATAAAATTTACGGATAAGGCCAAAGCTCCTTTTATTCTCCGAGGACTGGAAAAGTGGGAGTACGAAAATTTGATACGTTCATTGGAAAGCAATGAAGAAAACTTAAGTGTAAAGGTAGTGCGAGCCAAACTATTGTTGGAGGAGAGAAAAAACAAGTTGGACAAACTAAAGATGGAGCGAGAACAGGAGACTTATGCGAGGCTGAAGAAGGAAGAATCTGAGGATGAAAGCGTGAAGGCAATGGTGGCAGCCATGCGCTTCAATTCCAAGGGGGTGGTCAACAGCAGCAAGAGTCTCAACAAGCCAACAGGTAGTGGTGGATTCATGTGCTACAAGTGCCAAGAACAGGGACATATTGCGAAGTTCTGTGATTTAGTTCATGAAGCAAGAAAGAAGGGTTCAGTTTTGTGTTTTAATTGTGCCAAGATAGGTCATACTTCCCAGAATTGTAGTAATGGACGCAAGGAAAATGTTAAGGTTAAGAATCGTGAGGTTATTGTCACGGTAAAGGACGATGAGGCGGCAAACGAATGTGTTCAGATTAATGCTAGTAGTGTTAAGGTAAAGGCTTATGTGGCAACTGAAAGCAAGGATGATGCATCTGATTGTGTACGCAGGTGGTATGTAGATTCAGGAGCCACTGAGCACCTGACACCTTATAAGGATATTCTGTATTACACCCCAAAGGTTGCTGGTAGTGTAGACACAGCTGATGGATCCGTAGTTAGTGTATGTGGTATGGGAAGTGTGCTTATGAAGCTATCTGACAAGTGTGGAGGTCCTTTTCTGAAACTGAAAAGGGTGTTCTATGTCCCAGGTCTTCAAGACAATTTAATATATGTAGGTCAATTTGACAGGAAAGGAGCAGTCGTAACCATTTAAGATAGCAAAGTTGTATTGTCAGATCGTGAGGGTGTATTCCTTACGGGTGAGGCCGTTGGAAATATGTATGAGGTAAATTGTGATTATTTTATGGTAGAACAAGGGAAAGAATTTGCTTGTAATGACCAGGTGGAGGTTGTGTATGCTAAGAGCAACAAAGCTGTAACTAGCCGAATATGGCATCAGCGTTTTGGCCATGCTCTGAACATTCCAGATCGTGATTTTATACCCAAAGAAAAGAAAGATGATTGTGATACTTGTAAACAAGGTAAAATGAAAAGACATAAATTTAATGAAAGAGGTCATGTATCTCAGAAGCCATTAGATGTTGTGTTCTCTGATGTATGCCAGCTAGAGCACCCATCGATTGGAGGTAGTAAATATTGTATTACATTTACTGATGATTGTACCAGATTCTCATATGTAAGGTTTCTCAAGGTTAAGGCTCTAATTGAGACAGCACAAGGTACCAAGTTGAAATCTTTCCATTCAGACAACGGTGGAGAGTATTTAAGTACAGAGTTTTGTAACTATCTTGAAAAGGAAGGTATTGTTCGTAGGTTAACAATGGCTTACTCTCCCCAACAGAACGGCGTTGCTGAACGCCTCAACCAGCAACTTCTCACCACTAGAAGGTGCATGCTCATTCAGTCAGGCATGCCAGTTCAATTTTGGGGGGAAGCCATCAGCACAGCCTGCTATATAAAGAATAGGTGTGTGTCATCAACTGTAAATAACATCCCATTTGAACTGTGGACAGGTAGAAAGTTGTCAGACCAGGAATTGCTTATGTTAAAATCATTTGGTTGTAAAGTTTGGATCCTTAAACGTAATGTGGAAAAGTTAGTGCCAAGGGCAAATGTTGGTGCAATGCTAGGGTACTCCGATGACTCGAGGGGCTACTGTGTATGGGACATCGAAAGGAAATGTGTCATTAAATCCAGGAATGTAGAATTTGTTGAAGATGTATTTCCGTTTTCTGTAAAAGCCTAGGAAAAACCTGTAACTCAGATAGATTGTGAACTTAGAACATCTGGAGAAGTGTTTGTCGAGCAGAAAGATTGTGGAGGTGACGTGTTTGAACACGAAGTAGCCGAATCAGGAGATGAAAATTCTGTAACAAGTGATAGTGATGCCTCTTTGTCAGATTCTGATATAGTTATAGACGCTCCATTGCAGCCTGAACACACAGTATTACGCAGGTCGAGTAGAGAGAGAAAACTTCCCAGTAAGTGTGTGTGTTGTAATGAAGTCAAGGTCGAATGTTGCATTGTCATGTTGAGGTCAGAATATAACGATCCGGTGTCTTTTCAAGAAGCCACCTCACGAGATGACAAGGTAAATGGTTTGAGGCAATGAACCAAGAGATTGCCCTCTTGGAAAAACATAATTTGTGGACACTTGCAGAGATTCAGGTGGCAAGACTGTCATAGGCACCAAATGGGTGTATAGAACTAAACGAAACCAAGAAGGTGAAGTACTTAGGTATAGAGCACGTTTAGTAGCTCAAGGTTTCAGTCAGATAAAGGGTACAGATTTCCTTGAATCCTACAGTCCTGTGGTAAAAAAGGAAAACTATTAGGACCCTTATAGGAGTAGAGCGTGAATGGGATAATTGTCATTTGGACATTGTATCGGCATACCTTGGTAGCAAAATTAAGGAAACAGTATTGTAAGACAACCAGAAGGTTTTCGCAGTGTAGAATACCCAGACTATGTGCTAAAACTCAACAAGAGTATTTACAGTTTATGTCAAGCTGGTCAAGATTGGCACAATTGTATCACCGCACAACTTGTCAAGCTTGGCTTAAATCAAAGCAAATATGATCCATGTCTGTATTTTAGCCCAGATCATGACCTGTATGTTGCCCTTTACGTTGATGGTCTAGGTGTGTGGGGATTACAAGCTAAAATAGATTGGTTTGTAAAAGGATTGAAGTCAAAGTTTGAAGTGCGTAATTTGGTAAATATCACAGATTTTTTGTCGATTAAAGTCACTCAAGGGTCTAAGAAAAATGTATGTTTAAGTCAAAACATGTACATAAGGACAAATGTTCTTAAATCACTAGAAGAACCCTACCCAAAAGGTTGTGGTACCCCTTTACCTTCAACTGTACCAAACAATGTCACAGAGGAGTTAAAAAAACCAAACGTTATAGAAAAATTGTTGGTAAGATCCTATACTTGTCCAGTACAACTAGACCAGATTTAAGTTTCCCAGTATGTAAGGTTAGCCAGGCTAATGCAAATCCTAAAGAGCAAAATTGGAAGGAAGCTCAACCTCCTTCAATACCTCAAGGAGACCCAAGATTTGTCATTGTGTTATGAAAAATCAGGAGAAAAACTGAAGGTGTTTGTAGATGCTGCTTATGGAAATGATGTAAGTGGAAGGTCATATGAGAGGTATGTTTTTGTGCTGGCCAAGGGTGCCATTAGTTGGAAAACCACACTCCGAAGACGCATTGTACGATCAACTGTGGCAGCTGAATACGTATCAATGGTGGATGTGGTAGATGAGGTGAAATGGATGTGTAATTTGTTTAAAGAGATAGGACAGTCAATTTTTGTTGACAAGCCCTGTGTTGTTTTGCTGACAACCAAGGAGCCATTTCACTATCTAAAAACCCAATAGTGTCAGAGAAAACTAAACAACTTCTGTTAGATTTATACTACTTAAGAGATTGTGTACAAGAGGGCGAGATAGAATTTAATATGTCAACACAGAATCAAACCTTGCTGATATATTTACCAAGGTGTTACCAGGGATAAAATTACGTAAAATCTACCCTCAATTGGGATTGTTACCATACAAGGATTGAAATGACTGTTGTTAGTGTAAGGCTAGTTTTTTTTTTTGCAATTTGTGAATGGGGGGAAGTGTGAGTTTGCATTCACAAATTCTCATAGTGTATTTCTTTTGTTTTTGTATTTCTCAGTGTTCGTTTGTTTTTGTATACCGTACAAGTCAAATGTACTTTTTTGAATATAACTGTCTGTTTCCGATTGTGACCAATGGATGTCGGTGTTTGTTTCTTCTCCCATCAATTTGGAGTTTAGGACTGTATTTATTAAACCCTTTTTGCTAATTATTTATGACATTTAATACACTGAAGAAAATGGAAATTGCAACACCCAGAAGGAGTGGTGCTACATTGCTGCAATTGAATATGCAGGACGAGTGTTTGGTTGTGATTCGATGATTACACTTTCAGGTCCCTCGGACCGCAAGTTTGGACAACAATCAATACAGGATGTGCCCACCACGAGCTGCAATACATTGATGAATTCGTCGAGGCATGGAGTCAATAAGGCCCTGGATCGCTTCCTGAGGAATTGTGGCCCATGCTTGCTGCACTGCACGCGTCATTTGTTCCAGAGTTGTGGGTGGCTGAGGACGGTTGGCCAGTTGTCGACCCATCATGTCCCACACATGCTCAATAGGACTGAAGTCCGGGGATCTGGTGGGCCATTCTAAGGTTGTGATGTCGTGGAGAGCTTCTCTGGAGATGCGTGCAGTGTGAACCCGGGCATTGTCCTGCTGAAACATCCCATTAGCAATGTTCGCTATCATAGGGACAACCACTGGATTGAGTACCCTATCAACGTACTGTCGAGCAGTCATAGTGCCCTCAACAAGCACTAATTGTGATTTCACATTAAAGCCAATAGCTCCCCAGACCATAATGCTTGGTGTTGGCCCTGTGTGCCTCTCGACAATAAGGTCTGGGCGACCCCTCTCCCCCGTACGTCGGCGCACACGATTCCGGCGATCACTGCGGGCAAGACAGAAGCACGATTCATCACTAAAGACGACCCTATGCCATTCGTCGACCCACGTCGATCGTTCTCGACACCAGGCCAGCCTTACACGTCGCTGTTGTGGGGTCAATGGAACACCTTCTGCAGGGACACGGGATCGTAAGCCAGCTGCACGCAAGTGATTACCAACTGTTTGTTGTGTAACATGGGGTGTCACAGCTGCTCGAATTTGCGCTGCTGTTGCATGGGGTTCCATCCGGGCCATCCGAATGATGCGGCGATCCTCTCTCACAGTTGTCTGTCGCGCTGGGCCTGTGCCAGGTCTACGAGTGTGGGTACCTTCATTTGACCACTGCTGCCATACACGTTGTACCGTAGATGCCTGTCGGCCAACACGTGCAGCGACAGTCCTTAGCGATAATCCAGCCTCACACAGACCAATTATCCGAGCCCTGTCAAACGGCGACAGTTGTTGATAGCGTGCTCTTCTCTGTCATCGAGGCATGTTTGACGGGGAACACTTCACTGCACAGACTGCAATTGAACTACTCTACACCAGAGTCCGTATACTGGAGTTGATTCCTCCGCGACCAATCACGTGGGGAGACCTGTAGCAACAATCCAATGGGTCTGCAACGTTGATCGTTTGCATACCTACATGGCATCGTTCCATATCTTGAAAATCAACACAAACGACCAATGCCTTCATGGTGTTGCAATTTCCATGTTCTTCAGTGTATAAAACACGTCTGTCGGATGGCAAAAATTTCGGCTGTAAATATCGTGACGTCTGAGGGTAAAGTATACTGACACGAGATATGTAAATCCGGAGAAAAGAAAGCTGCTCCCACACGGGATGGGTTAACCATTTTAGAACCATAGGTATAAAAAATAATGCAATATATCAAAGGGCTCGTTATCTCGTGAAAAATACGAGGAATGATTACTGGGTTATGTTGAAAAGACTGTTATACTTGGGGGAAGGAATGCTTGAGAATATTCGGTTGAAAATGAGCTGCGGAATACGGAATATTATATATATTCACTTATTAAAACCGCCTAGTCAACCGCCTACTATCAGTCAACACGGTTATTAATTATTACCATTGCCATAATGGTCAATGTTTACGCATTTTATATTATATATAGGTAACCGCATGACTTTTAATATATTATGAAGTCGTAATACATTAATGCCACAGGTTAGCTAAAATTAGGATGACTGCTATTACCAACATAGATCAGTGAATTTCAACCGCTGCTTACACCAATGGATTACACTCTTATAATAGTCATCGCCGTCTACAAGGTTAATAAATAACTTTCGAGGAATTTTTACGCATTGTACCATATAATACAATCTCATCAATGCTGTCCAAACACTCATAAAATATATCACCTCACAGATTTGAAAGGGAAGATAGTTTCTTTTCAACGACTACTTCTACCTGTAAAAGAATGTTGAAGACACTGTCGGACGGGTGAGTTAGGTAGTTGGTAGGTTGGTTCCTCAGTTTAGGGGCTGCGACAACGTGGTCATGTAGCCCCGTGTACTTTGGGTGCGTGTAGAATCTGTCTGATAACCGGTGTTAATTGTGATGGCTGTATTAGTGTGTGTATCTGTTTTAATTCAAGTAAGGACTGCAGACATTGAGTTAGGTAAGTAAGGGCATTTATTGTGCCAAAGTCCTTTATGTTAGTGAAAGTTGCAGTTGCTGTGTCCGACGGCCTTTCACATTGAAGGGTTGTTGCACATTTCACACAGCTGATTCCTTTCTTCAGTTGCTTGACTATGTCCTGTGACTGTTTCACCAAAATCACACGACCACATGAGGATGAATTTCAACATCCGCCGAGCATAAGACTCAGAAACGTTTCGGGGTGTATCTGGGCAAAACAAAAAGCTAGCCGGACGGATATCGAAATTCACACTCCTTCAAGGATGGAAAGAAATGCAAATAATTCGTGAATGACACCAGTTTCTTAAAAATATCTCAGTTTAATTTAACTGTCCACACACCCACTGCCGAAATACAATAAGTTCCCCAGGGAGAAATCTAAAATTCCAGACCTGAAAAACAGACATCCTTCGCTCCCCCTGGGATCCTCGTCTAACTATATTTGCCATATTTCTCAAATAAATAAATAACAGCCTTTTATAACAAGCAAAAATTTTAAACTATACGCAAAATATTCATATAATGATGCCTGGGAAATTTTCAGTCCATCCCAGCATCTTTTGATTATATTATTCAAACTGTACACTTTATCCCCCATGTGCAGAAAATTAATAGTCTATTTTGACTTCAGGATTTGCTATTTACAAGAGTATCACTGTGTTTCATATTTCCGCACTGTTTAGATGATCTTAAAATTTGTATTAGTTTTCACATATTCAAAATCACTAATATGGAATCTCCTGTTCCCAAAAGATGTGAAATTCAAAAATTTAAACTCCTTAATCAACCATCCATTATTATTTCAAAACTCTGAATATGCTCAGGACATTCTTTCAAAAATATTTCAATATTTAATTTTATTCTATTTTATCCCTTTTTTCATTCCTGGTGAAAGAATTATCTATAATTATCCAACTGGGGTTTTATAATGTTTAATGGATCAGAATTATATAATCAAACATCGGCCTGATTCTTTTAGGTTTCATCCGACATCTAGATAAATACCTCTTATAATTCAATTATGTTGAACGGGACACGGCAAGGTTTTTAGCAAAGCTAAAAATCGTTTTCGGCTTGAAATACCAAGTCATTCATTTAAGTGGCCACACCAATGTTGGCAATTATACTGCAATTTCAGAACGTAGAATTTTTCTGATGACAGGCATCACTGGCTTTATATGTGAAGAACTTCATCGTCCTCATTCATCAATCACCTGAGTATGGGGTAATAATTCGACCCTCAAAACTCGGATTCACTTTTTTTTCTACCAATACATTTCTTCACAACATTAGTCCATTATTTTTCAAACACGACCCTTCAGCTACACAGGCTGGACTCAAAGACTCATTACAAATTACCATATGGGATCATGTCACACGCATGTAACCCCCATCAAAATACCGTTTATTATTACTGCCAGGCCCATCACATAGGTGTAATTAAATTCAATGTATTCTCTATTACACTCCGATGTCATGTAAAATTTGCTCATACACATAAATCCCCTACGTTACACAATTATCGGGTATGAAATCCTTCCGTTCCCAAAATGTTATTTTCTTCAAACAATCATGCTTCCGGCATGTTATTATATAAAAAAAAGCTCCGATGTTCTTAATTAGAATCCATTATTAAACAATTATTATCCATTAAATATCGACAGGAACTGTTATTATTGGAACAGGTTCCAAACATATGATCATTGCTGATTAGTTACATTGTTCGACTATCAGTCGTAATGCATTCGGGTATCACATATCCTACACATTTACAGAATTACATTACAATATTTGTTTCAGATAAAAATTAACGAAATTATTATAAAGTCACAGAAAATTGCGTTCATGTTCTATAATTATTCCTCTGGAATATTATTCCAACATGGCATAGATGTCCGCTTTCATCCTTGATAAAGCTAATTCATCATGAAAATCTCCTAATAAATGGGTCTAGAAAAATATTTACATTAACAAATATTTAAACAAACTCCACTAATATTTAAAGCTCTCGAGCATTATTATTAGGTATAGAATGGTTCCGATACCATCTACATCGTTGCCTAAAGTCATGGATGTGTTTATCCGGCTGAATTCCAAAATTAAGATTTTCCATCAAAAGGCTCCAGAAAATAAATTGGCTAAGAAAATTCATGAATGTTGCTGTGGCTTTCCAAAATACATTAAATCAGTAGAATCCTACGTGGTAGACAGAAAAGTCAAAATTGCGAATAAAATACACTAGCTACTATAGTAAAGATGTGGCTTACATTCCGACGATCTCGTAGAAAGGCTCCTCTTACGTTGCATTTTAGCGATCACGTGTATGCAAGCACACCGGCCCGTGATCAGATGTTCCAACAGCCTGGCCTCCATCATCGATGACAGCGTTTCCAGATATCTCCTGACATCTCACCTCCTTTTAGTTTAACGACACATGACGACGGTTCGGTTCATCTTGTTGTAACAAATGTTAACTTTCGAACTCCAATTTTTAACACTTGCAGCTTCTGCCACTTCAAAATCACCTATCTCGACTATGCACTGTCCGGGTTCTACAATATTCAATCCGTGATTCAAATACAATTCGACTGCCTAGGCCGTTGGCTCAAATTCTCACTTACTTGCTTTGGACTCTCAATATCTGGAGCGATACACTTACAATCTTAAGAGCGGTTTTCAAAGTACTGCAATACTACTGCTCCACTATGCTATCCAGTTCCACGATGCCTACGTGGGTACAGAGTATTACTCTCCACTGATTTGCACACACAAAATCAGGGCCCTCCAGCGATGGCTAATTCTATCCTTCCTGCGAGTACAGAGTATTACTCTCCATAGATTTGCACACACAAAATCTAGGCTCGCCTACGGTGCCTAGCATGGTCATTGGATTATTAAGTCCAAACCACTATCGTCGGCTAAGTTCCCTGCTCTTAGAAAGGTATCCTCAGATTTGAATCGTCAAGTTTGACCGGATCCTTCGCGCAGGACCGTGCAAAGGGCAAGTTGAAGCAGTGCTAGCGAGAAATTTACTAGTGCCGGACGAGCGCAGCCCTACTCTGTCCATTTCTGAGCAGTGCAGCACGACAGCGCTTAGTCGCACAAGCACTGTCCATTTGACCGGGTACTGCAGTTCGTTTAGTACTGAGCGCAGAGCCTGGACACTAGGCGCACTAGAGCCAACATTTTGTCATATGCGTGTGGTCTGCCGTGCTCATAACGTCTTTTGTGCATGGGGGGAACAAAATTAGCATAGTGGGAGAGTCACACATTAATGAAACAAACCGAAGACGTATAAAACATAATATTTGGACGCACATGAACCAGATCTGCAGCAAGGATACAGGAATTTGCATACTTTTTGGGTGATGTAGCAGGTGCAGCGAGATATAATAGCCCTAAAATAGAATCAAGCATATTGGTAATCATGCATGTGACGGTAACAGGGGCCGGTATGGAATCAGGAGAGTTAAAATATATTTTTTAATTTGTTGACATATGGTCACAAACCAGCCGAGGTAGCTAAACACGTTAACGTGCATGGTCAGACTACCCCAAACTCGAAAGACCACACACAGCCACTCCATACATTACCTCATTAATTTCACTTGTCATTAACTCCTCTCATAAGATTGGCGTCATGTAGGCATCTATCCGTGAAATCATTCCCAATAGTAAACTGTCTCACCACATCCCCTACCTCATAGCAACCGGAATAATTATGGGTAGAACTAAAAGAACTACATTAGGACTATAAAACTGTATTTCAATAACAAGATTCTGAATTCACCAAATGACTAGATTGATGCTCTTCAGGGATATGTGAGTTCGAGAAACATGCGTTAGTAAATTCATCAGGATTTTAAAATGAAACATATTCCGTCGCAATCGTCATTTATATATTTTATTCTTATATTCAAGTCGCCTCCGTGGTGTAGTTGTCATCATGATTAGCTGCCACCCAGGAGGTCCGCGGTTCGATTCCCGGCTCTGCCACGAAATTTGAAAAGTGGTATGAGGACTGGATTGGGATCTACTCAGCCTCGGGTGGACCAAATGAGTCGAGGGGGTTCGACTCCCATCTCAACCATCCTCGAAGTGTTTTTCCGTGGTTTCTCACTTCGTCTTCGGACAAATACCGGGGTGGTACCTAACGTAAGGCCACGGCTGCCTCCTTCCCTCTTCCTTTCCTAACCCTCCCACTCTTCCCATCTCTTCATCAGGCCCTTGTTCGCTTTGCAGGTGAGGCCGCCTGGGCGACGTGCTAGTCACACTCCCCAGTTGTATCCCCGCCTCAGAGTCTCAAACTCCAGGACACTACCAGTGGCGGTAAGGTGGGATCCCTCGCTTAGTCCGTGGAAAAAGCCAACCCTGGAGGGTAAACGATAAAAAAAGAAAGAATTCTTATATTCAACATGGCCTGAAACAATACCTTGTGGAACTTTCCTACACATAAGATATACGGCAAAATAAGCAAGAAGACACAAAATCCTTCAAACCTTTGAAGTTTTAGGACAATATTCATTATTTCAACACTATGGAGACCAAGAGTGCTATTCATTATAAAACAATTAGCCTATTTTGCTCTGAAAATTACAAAATATGTTGTCTGTCTTTCTACCAGCTTGTCTGTATTTCTTTCGGTGGAGTGCCTAATACTGTTTTGTTTGTTCGACTTTAGGGTTATGGTACGCTAACCGTCTTCCTAACTTACCAGGGGCTATGTAAGTTAATGCCAAAAATACGGAGAAATGATACTATTATAGTTCGCCCTGTGTAGAAATTACATGGTATCGTGCAATTGATTGCGCTGACGATGAAAGAGACCACCTTGTGGTGTAGGGGCTAACATTCTTGGCTGTCCGGGTTTGATTCCCTGCCCTGCCACGAAATTAAATTTCGGTTTGGGGTACTGAAATTGTATCGATGATACGTGAGTCATCCATGCGGTGCTCATTTCGAGGACTTTCGGCAGGACAGTGGGCACGAGTTTTCTTTTTTTATACATTCTTATTCTGCAATTCTGCTGGTATGATGACCGCAATTTTTTATAAGAGTGGAGTTTTCCGTTTTGAGGCGCCCATGGCCTTTAGTGCTCATTGTCGCTACACGCGACCACGCTAGTATCGTGTGTTTGTTTTGGCGTTATATTGTCTGCCTCCTCGTGTTATCTGAGGTCTGTATGGGAGTGTCTAGTATTGTATGCTGTCCGCCAATCGCATCGTGGCGTGGCAATGGCTGCCTTCAGTGTGGACCGTGTGGCCGTCTAGAGGAATGGCGGGCTGCGTAGTAAATGTCGGCATTGTATTATCTGTTGTCGAATGTGTTAATTATCCTAATGGGGATATAGTAATAATAATACGAAGACCCGTGATGATGTAAGTATTGCTCCGTTGAAATTGTGTATGTTTAATGAGCCGGTCTGTTTATTGAGTGTCAGCATTTCGCAATGTTTTCGTTCATGGCGTGCGGGTGGAATGCTTTCCGGTATACCTCCGTATCACGTCGTCCTAATTCCTGAATATGTTTATGAATTGCGTACTGCCGCGCTGTAGTATTGCAACTTTGCGCTTAGGACATTCTGCCCACTGTTTGAAAAGTAAAGCAAAATATGTTTCCCCAGCTTGTATACATCTGTAAACATGTGTATTTCCGCCGTGTGGCAACCGATTTCAAATAAATAATATCCGTTCTCTCTTGGGTATTTGCTAACTCGTGTTATTCCGCTGTCTACTTGTGGTATCTGATATTTTTGAGACTTTTGTGCGCCTGTGTAGTTGTGGTGTCTGTATTTTTATCCTCTAGCTTTTTCTTTCAGCTCTAGTTTTCGTTATAGCGATTATGCGGGCTGTACGCGATGTCTGATGTAATTGTTCATGTGTTGGCCCGTGTTATCGCGGTGCCTGTGATGATGCTTGTCTGTAACCTGTGTTATTGCAGTGGCCGTGCCTGCAAATGAGTTTTCCTGATTTCCCGTATGTTTTTCCGTTTCTCTGATCTCTAGTGTACCGTTTAGCTTTAGTTTTCGTAGCTTTGTATTTTTCCTTCTAATAATGTACCTGATCTATCAATGGTGTCCGGGAAATTATAAAGAACACTGCTATTTGCGCGTAATTATGACAATTATGCCTGTGTATATGCCTGTGTGACGTAGATTACCGTTCCAAAACATTATCTGGCTACAAATAGTGTTGTGTCCTACCGTTATGCTCGTTTATATCGTGAATCTGTGTGTTTTTCTGGCGAGTATTGGTGTTAGCGATTTTGCTGGCTGTACGCGACACCTGCTATTAGTGTTTTGTCCTGTTATGTGCGTGTGACCTGTGAATCTCGGCTAATTCATAGCTGTATGCAGGTTAGACAGTACCCAGGTCTATGTTTCTGTGTATGTAGGGCCGATTGTTTTCAGTCGGTGCACTGTTTCTAAATAACGGCTCGTGTAACTGTTTGTGTGTCGAATGTCCCTAGCGATGGTCCTCCTGACCTTCATGGATGTACCGTTATGGCTCCTGAAGTGAGTATTTTAGAACCATACTGGGGTCTATGGCATTGTATTTATATGGGCTGTACGAGACCTTTTAGAAATGTCGGTCATGTACGAATGTGTGTGGAGTGTTAATTATTATTATACCGCTGTTGTGCGGGGATCTAAGCCTTACCTGGGTCTATAGCGTTACGTTTATGCGTGTCATGACTAATTGTTTTCAGTCGGTCACCTGTTTGCCTCCCGTGTTTAAATGTGTACTGAGAAAATCCCGTATTTTTAGTGTGGAGTTGTAAGTGATTGTGATGTCCCTATCGTTTAGCTTTCTTTCCCTTCGTGTACGCATCGTGCTGCGTTTTCCTCTTGGCGGGTTTTGCGGCTTTATTTCCTGGTGTTACTATCCGCGTATGATACGGCTTCATTCGTCTTACATGGATGGTGTCTTTAATCATTTTGTGTCCGTATCGAATGTTGACTATATAATTTAGGTAGGTGAACCTTGAACGGTCCTGTCCATCGCGGTATTAGGAATTCGGATACGTTCTTTTTGCGCACTGGTGTCCAAATCATTACCTGTTGCCCAGCTGTATATTCCTGATGCTTATGTCCTCTATCGTATCTTTCTTTTTGTTTTCTCTGTGACTCTATTATGTTTTTCCTCTTATCCATTCGTGCTATTTGTAGGTGTTCTAATCGTGTCGCATTGTCCGTAAGTGTGTCTTGGGGGATGCATATATTATCTATTGGGCTTCTAGGGTGGTAGCCATGTACCAGAAAGTGTGTAGTGTACTTTGTAGCTGTCGATACCGAGGTGTTATAACTGAAAGTGATTGTCTGTAGGTAGGTATCCCAATCTGTGCCGGTGTCATTAATGAGTTTAGCCAAGACTTTTCCTATAACATTGTTCATGGCCTCAGTCAGCCCATTCGTTTGTGGGAAAAAGCTAGTGGTTGTGTATGCCCGTATTCTGAGTATCTCCAGCAACTGTTGGAGAACCCTCGAGGTGAAAACTGTTCCCCTATCTGAGAGTAGTGTTTGAAATAGCCCATATCGTGTAATAATTTCAAACAGAAATTACGCGATACTCGGTGTGTTCGCCTTGGGCTTGGCCTTTGTAATTATATACCGTGTAAGATACTCCGTGGCTACGCGTATGTATTTATTACCTTTATCAGATGTGGTAATAGGTCCCTTGACATCGATACCCACCCTGTGGAACATTTCTCCTACTGGGACAGAGTTTAGTTGCCCGTGGGCTTTGCCCGGCCTATTTTTGAACCGTTGGCAAGTGTGACATGTTTTTACAAAGCTTGCTATGTCCTCCTTCATGTTCGCCCAGTAATACTTTGTCCGTTTTTGTGTGCCTAAATGTGCTCCTGCAAGAGGAGGTCTGTGGTGTTCCGTCATAACGTTCGCCTTTAACGATTCCGAGACCGCTATGGGCGCGGTGTCATGTATGGCTGTAGGTTTAAATTTCAGGATCCCGTGTTTGTCTAGAAAAAATCGCCTAGACAGACGTGCGGTCTTATTATCGACCTTGTCCAAGTCTTCTAGCGCCGCTAGTATTTGCTTTAAATAGGGATCGTGTCTTTGCTCCTGTCTCATATCCACCTGTGTTATCGTGTATGTGGGAATACTATCCCAATCATAATCCTTATTATCATCTGGGGGGTCAGCCACTGGTAATCTGGCCAATCCTTCAGCGTCAAGATATGTAGCGCCCTTCTTGTGTTTGTTCACCCCACCCCCACACTCTCCGAGCTCACAAACGTAAATTTGCGACCTCAAACACGTTGGTCAGTGCACCTTAAAGGAATTTCGAACAGAATGTTCGTTGAGTGGTCGATGGGCCAGCCTTCCAAAGGCGAGTCTTGTGGCCGGTCAAACAAATAGTTGGTTCAAATTGGAAATAGCATTTATTTTGAAAAAATAATTAACAGATACATAAGCTTTGATGGTTGAACAAAACATATAGCCCTCCTAAGAAAAGGGGAAACAACTTATAGTTGAAATGGCAAGGCCACTGAATCACACCGTTAAGCATTCCAAAAGTGCTTGTCCAAAATAATGAAAATAAGCCCGAGAGAAATAGCAAAATCAGAAGGACCAAATAAATTATAACTTTGATAATTGAACGTGGAACAAAATTACCAAACGTGGCTACTCACCACGAAATCCAACAGACCAAGGAAGTTAGATTAAGTTTCCCGAATGGAAAATAATCACCTATATTTACCACGGAAGTAATTCCAAACAGGCCGAAATATGCCCAATCATTAGGCATAATATCGGTACAAATAAGCACAAAGCGAATTAAAATATATTAACTTGAGAAGTTAACCAGCGAAAATTACCAATATGGCGTCAGATAGACGCTTAGGCCATGCTGATAGCATGCTTAATAAAAACAACAGATTCCCAATGAAAACTGCGTTTTCGCATTAAAATAATTTCTCCCGACCCGGGAAACACATTAATTATCACGTAGCACCAAAATTTCCAGAAGTTTAGTGACTTCAAATTATTATTAGATCAAATATCAAGCGGAACGAATTCAACTACGACCGCATGGCCATCTTGCCAACAACAATCCTTTCTTAAAAAAACACTGGCAACTAAAAGAAAAAAGGACAGTGCCAGCTACGTTAAACCATTTTCCCAACCAAAAGAAACAGGTTCTTTAGCACACATATTTTCACAAATACAATTTTACATAGTATTTCTTAAGTTTAACAAACCTAAGATTACGTTGACGCCACTAAGTTTAAACTGGTAGGAAGCATTTAAAATAAATAAATAAATAAATAAATAAATAAATAAGGAAAACAAGATTTGGACTTTCAATTGCGCAATCTCAGCCCAGAATTAGTTTTAAAATAAATATTAAAACATTTTAAAATAAGACGGCATAGGAATTAGAGCTTGCCCAAATACCAGGAAAAAACTAAAGTCTTTATGTGTCAAGCGCAACGGAAAACCACCACGACACAATGGCTTCACCAAAAGCTAAACATTTAAATAAGTCTGTAAGTAATATTGATTTGAATACACGAAATTATTTGATATGAATTAAAGTTAATGTCCGATGAGTATTCTTAACTGGTCCATACCTCTTTCAATCGGCCAGCCCCGAAGGTCGGCCACCCAAACGTCCACTCAATTGATCAAGTCATCTTGGAATGAAAAGCGTCACCTTGTTCAAATGCTTCCAGCCTCGAGAACGGCTACGCGCATGCGTACAAGTCACGTAGTGCTGCCGATGTTAGACAGTGTCAGTAATTGAACTATCGAACACAAGAAGACAGCGAAATGTTGGTGCACCTTACCAACTCAACGTCATTTTAGAAGATGTTTCTTATACGTCTGAAATACACTTCCGTTCAGTTTTTTTGGTTGGTATTAAAAGGCGGGAAGAGTTCCTTGCGATTAGTAGCACAGCTAGTGCGCCGATTTAAATTTGAATGCGCGGCGTATTTAAGTACATAAATGAATGTTCATAAATTTGTTGCCTAAAATGTCAATAATGGTTATTAATAGTTTCATTGTCGTCAATTACTATTATTGTGACAATGCATTTTTGGGGAGTTTTCACATTGGGACGTTTTGGGGAAGTTTTTATTTCTTCTTAAAATCAGGGAATCACACTAGTGACCCCTGGGTCCGGAACTGAGTCCAAAGTTTATTTTTCCACAAGGTAGGGCTGGTGCAGGTTCGGGGTAGGGGGACGGATAGTGAGCAGATCCAATCGGCTCAGCCTCCCACCACGATACGCCTACCAGGGGTGACGAGAGAGGGTAGACGAGCATCCTCAAGGGTCCAGGTATAGAGTTTGGCCTGGGCTCACCAACGGACAGTCTTACAATCTGTCACAGCTGTTCCATCTCCAGGGCGTGGTAGCAGAAATCTCCAACTTCGACCAGCAAGGCTGCAGATCCTGTTATTAGATGACAGTGGCTCGAACGTGGCGACAGTTACCCGTGCACTGGCTACTGTCACGAAATTTGAGGAGAAATCCTCTCATCATGGACAGACTGCAACAAAATCAAAAACAGCAGAAGAGGGCACAAACACTCAATACACTACCAACGGGATTCTTCTTTCTCAGTCGGCCTTGTCACCATTTATTTTCCACAACTTTTCCATTATGACGCACACGTCTTAGTACTTGACTTTACTTTTCATGGACCAGAACTCGCAAGTAAGAGTTTTAATGATTTAATACTCTCGGACAAAATTTAAATTAATGAAGTTACAATATTAATATAACAAAAACAGGGACAATTATAAAAACGAACATCACAACACGATGTTCGGCAACTAACTGTTCCCATCCAAAATGCTCACCTTTGCATGATAATAAATTTCTTTAGTTTACAATTGACGGGAGCTAACAGACTATTAATGATACCCCCCAGAACATGGTGACTCGGCAGATGAGAACAGAACAGGAGATAGTTCCAGATTTGACATTTACAATTTGAACATTGACTTAGTCAAGTTAAATAAAACTTTAAATAACATAAATAAGACTGCATACACAAATACACCTTTCACTCACTTTAGCTGCTTAAGAACAGAACTTTCATACTCAATGCACGAGAGGAATTACACGGAACATGACCACAGTCCACCATCAATACGACCATAGAACGGGAGTTAACAATCTAACAGAAACCTTTACCTACCAACATTTCACATATTCACTACAGTGATCATTTCAGAAGCGGAACCAAACACACCCATGGCACCAACCGCTCACCAACTTCAACGAACAGCATCAATCTGCTACTTCTCCACTTAACACATCAACTAGACATCACGAACTTGCTCACAGATCAGTATGTTAATGCGACACACCTACCAACTCCCAATCAACGTAGGATGCTCGTGTCCCACGACGAGACATCCTACCCTTCGAACAACACCAGAACAAGGATGCCCACGAGCAAATGCAGGTCACCTTATCCTCAAATTAGCTTATCACAGCTCTATTACATTTCACAGCCAGATAGAAAGAACAGCTTACACAACTTCTTTCCAGTTAACACCAGAATTTAGTAAGAAGAAAGACCTGAGATGGTGAGAACGCCTATAGCAGGCTTCGTCGAACAAGGAAAGGAAATGAGTAATTTGTCGACGAAAACAACCCTTAGTTATGTCGCACTTAACCACCAACACGAATCAGCATCCACGAGCATACTTTACACCATCTCTTACAACTCAACATCTCCACGGTACCATGGTGCTCAAGTTTCCACAAGAAAATCACTTCTATTCCTGTCTTCGCTGGTAAACTCATTTCGACAATATTGACATCACTTTACCACTCGCTTCAAATCTCCGACAGCATACTCCAGAACTCCTACATTTAAAACAACCGAGGACAACTTCTCCGTCACGAGTTACTCATCACTAGCTCCAGAAATGGAACCCAAGCAAAGGACTTCAACTTACAACTTCAATCACTCTCAGCAACATCAAATCATCAGGCCCACGTTCACCTGCAGCTTTACAGTACGACAGGTGTGTTCAAAATATGCGTCTCCTCTCTACATCCTCCAATAAAACAGTTACTTCTGTAGGAAATGCCAACACTTTATATGGACCTGTATATTTCGGGATCAATTTTCCTGACACTTTATTTCCCGGTGTCTTCTTCCAGAAATTTTTGACAAACACAAGATAATTTACTTTAAACTTCCCTTGAATTCTACCTTTGTTGTAACTGACACCTCCTCCACACAAAAGGGGTAAATTAATTGGAAGGACTGGCCCATAAATAAAAACCACAGAGGATACTACCATTGGAGCTAATAAGGAACCCAAAGTTTAGAAAGGAAAACACAGTATACCTTTTAACGACAACATCTATTAAAACACTTTCAATACATTTCACAAGATATATATATATCAAACATGTACATAAATATAAGAAAAGTGTAGACTTCACAAAGGTATTGTCACTTACTTCGAAGGTGTAGTTTCAATCGTATGAGCATTTGGAATTATCTCAGATTCATTACAAGACGGTATTACCGTTACAGATACGTAGCCTATAACCTTATTATATTTTACTCGCTTCTTGATAATTGTCAACTTCAAGATACTGTACAGTACCCCAGGGGTACGCACCCCCTGGAGACCATCCCCCCAGCATCTATCTAAATATCCTAACGGGCAACCCTCGTAAAGCCAGGCCAACATACATCAACGCCGCAAGGACAGCTTTCCATCCTAGAAAGCAGCTCAATCCTTGCACAATTATTACACACAGCGACATATTATTAACTGGGGCAGCTATGCCATCACATTGCTGACAGCATAGCGCCCAAGAATATAAAAGGAGGCCTAAGGAGGTCACGGGGTTCTCTCCATTATCAGTCTTTCAGTGATACAGCTGGAGGCTACGCTGGTGTCATCAGAGGTGAGTCAGTCGTGTTCAGAGTTCCTACTTTTGTAACCTAACCCACAGCTTGTACTTGAACATTGTTACATTGTTACATTCCCTACAAGGGACTCATACTTTAACATCACAAGACCAATAAACACTTGGTCAACACTCTACACTCGCCTTACTGTTTATACGCCTCTTTACATCCCAACGCCCTTCCTTATTCCCGTCACGGTTAGACGTGACATACGGTAGTCTGATAGTGCTAGCTCAGATATCATTGTGTTCCTCGCGGTGGCCCGGCTGCCAGAGAGCAGCGCGTGCCACTTAGCTGATACAAGCACGTTCGATTATATAATAAGCCAGTCAGCTGAGCGACCAGCACAGTGACCCTTGCATTGGGTCCCATCCCCTAAAACACTACTACATTATTTATAGGAGCGCCCCCTAGCTCCTAGCACACAACAACACTCTACACTGGTCAGCTTACCCTGCCAAGGGAAGCTACCCCCGTTTAGGCACAGCTCTATAAATTAACACAATAACTCTGTCTTTTAGATCCAACCACCCCCAAATAAGGGATCTAAAACACTGGTGGAGGCGGGGTACTACGCATAGAGAACAGGACTCAACCAACGAGCCCTCGTAGTTAAAACGACCCCTTCCGTACCGCAAAAAGCCAAGCAGATAGTGAATTTTTTTTAACATCATATTGCGTCACACATTTTTTTAAAATTAAATGTCCACATTTAGAACTACATTAAGAGACTTTGCACACCATTTGTCGGCTAGTACGACTCCACTCCTGCCGAAGCTAAAAATTAGGAACGGTGACTTAATAACTGACCAGACTGCAGTACAACTTCTCAGGGACCTTGAATTCAAAACAGCACAGATCCGTGCTGAACACCCTGCCGCCGCAGCACAAGTTATACATTTTACACGGTCCCAGGCCAGTGAACACACACAAGAGTCACCAGTATCCAGCGCTAGTGAAGTAGATTGCCTGCCAACACTCCATCCCCTATTGTTGCAGCAACTGCAGATCACAGAGCAGAAAGCCAGTAACCTGCTCGAGCGCATTTCAGAGCTATTAGAGACAGACACTATTAAAGCCAATAATCACACGACAGAAGCGGTTCTTGACATCCACACTATTTTGGAAACAGTAAAACAGGATTTAGACAGAACCGTACACATAGTCGAATCCACACAGTACGACAATACACCATCCATCAGCACAGACATATCAGGTGACGAGCCACCTGGTAACGTAACACAGGTGTCGTACACGGGAAGCGAGGCTAATTCCCCTCTAAACAGCCCAAACACCTCGGCACACGACAGCGGGGTGAACGGCACAAACAGACCAGAAGCACTACACAACCAACGAGACACAGCTGAAAACGAGATGAATAGACACACTGAGTACCCCATGATCCACCCCACAAAGTTCACGGGGGAAGGCCAGGATCCCGAGGAATACCTCAAGGCCTTCAATAGAACGGCCCGGATCAATGGTTGGAGCGAGGAAGTTAGGAAACGGCTCCTTCCTGCCTATCTCACAAAGGCGGCCATGACATGGTATGAGCTCCATGAGGACGCACTAGAGGCTGCCACATGGGAGGAAACCGCTGTAATGTTGAAGGATGAGTTCCAGCTTATACCAGACGATGACGATCTCTATGACCAGATTAGACAGAGGTCACAGGGACCCAAAGAGAGCGCCCAGGCATACATCAATGTTAAATTGATAATGTGCGAAAAGTACAATGCAGCCATGACAAATAAACAGAAAGTCAAGCTGTTAATGCAGGGCCTCAGACCAGCCATAGTGGAAAAGCTATGCATCATGAACAACCCCACGGTCCAACATATGTTAAATAACATAAAGACCATAGAGGAGGGGAGAAAGATCACGGAAAAGGCTACGGAAAAAGCCGTGGATCTGCACTTCCAAACTCAGAAAGACGACACTAACGCCAAAATGGACGAATTAGTGGACAGGATGGAGAAACTTATCATAGCTGCCATCCAAGCGGGCGGGAGACCGCTAAGGGATGAGCACGCAGACAAACGAGAACACTATCATACTGAGGGGGACAGGGGGTACACAGAGAGGAGACGCTACGGGAGGGAGGAAAATTACTACCCTCCACAGCGGCCAACAACACCTCCCCCACAGGATAGGCCACACTACCCTCCTCGATACTCACCGATGTCATACACGGACACAGAGCCGACATACCCCTCACGGCGGTCACCATCCCCGTACACACGGGAGTACTACCCTGAGGAGTACGACCACGACATCCCCCGACGAAACAGCCCGCCACCAAATAGACAGTCCTACGCTGCCCCACAATACAGGGCAGACAGGGAGTACCGGGAAAACCCGCCCCCACGTAGGCAGGGCTATGCAGCCCCGCAGTACAGGGGAAATGGGGAATATCGGGAGAACCCGCCCCCACGCAGGCAAAGCTATACACCCCCACAATACAGGGGAAATAGGGACAGGCGAGGAAACCCACCCCCAACCAGACAGGAGTATGCAGCTACCCAATATAGGGAAAAGGGGAACCGACGGGAAAACCCGCTCCCCCAGCATCAGACATACACCCCACCCTGGAGGAAACAGGAAAACAGACCCCCGGGCAATAATAGACAGGGAAGAATACACACGAAGGGCCCGGAACACTACCCCCTCCCCGACGAATACCCGAGGGAGTTTAGGGATGAAACACCCCACAGGACAGATAGGGGGGCAATACTCCCTACGCCTAAACACACACCGCAGGCAGGGAGCTGGCGCAGCCACCCCGAGGGGGGACGCACATACATTACAGGCAGGCGTACACCCACATTTCCAAAAAACGCCTAGACGGGGAGGTTCGGCCAGCTAATGAAGCGGCTGAGGTTCCTCCCCCAACACAACACAAGAAAGGCCCTTCCCCCAAGCAAACTCGCAAGAGTAAGGGGAAGAAGCAGCCAGCTAAAGCTAAGGCTGACGATCCGCCCCCGGACCGTTTCCAAACACACCCCGTGCAAGGAGACGGCAACTGTCTGTTTAGGGCCATGAGCTTCCTAATCCGGAATACCGAGGACTATCATGGGGACTACAGACAGAAAACGGTCAAACATATCCTGGCCAACTGGAAAGAGTACCGGGACTTTGTGTCGGACGAGAGGGGTAAGGACGGCACCTATGGCAGTGCCGTAGAGGTGACCGCTCTCGGCAAGGTGCTGAAAGCCAACATCCATGTATACACTGATGTGCACTCGCCTCCGCTATTCTCAACTGCGGGATTCGATAGGGACCTACATGTACTTTTTACAGGAAACCCTAAGGCGGGACATTACACACCCCTCACAATCATAAGCAAACAGCCTGAGAGCACGCCCACACCCTCCAAACAGAAAACCCTACACCCTTCACCACAACACAGGGGGGGGGGGGGAATTGACCACACACAGGCGCATGACGCGAGCTCGCTCGGCATGGGGAAGCCAGCAACAGGAGTCGAACTCGCGACCGCCTGGAACAAAAGGCAGGGTAACAAGGGCAAGCTCAGGTCACGTTCGCAGACACACCTTCCCGAAAGGAAGAAACCAACAACAACATAACTACACAAAGGCTGGGAACGATTAGTACATTAAACGTTCGCCAGCAAACCCCTAGTCTAACAGCAAGACCGATTAAAAGAGCTGGCAATGTACTTAGCGAACGCACTTTGCTGACCGGGGCAAAGTATTCAGGACAGGAAGTCAGCCGAGAGGCGAAGCGTGCCAGGTACGATAAGCGGACAGCTCCGTGCCTTCCCAGCACAAATGTCACTCCGGCAACAACAACAACAACAACAACACACATCTTACACAACACATCGGTGCAGGGCAGTGGATTTCAGGTATCGGCCCTCACGATACACGCCACCATAAATGGCCACAAAGTGCAGGCCCTAATTGACACCGGGGCAGCAGTAAGTTGTGTTAATAGGAGACACGTTACCGAAGCCCAAATACACGGTGTCACGAGGGACATACGGCTGGTAACGGCCAATGCTCAGACGTTAGAAAACGCGGGGGTGGCAAACATACATCTTAGGATAGACCATTTTGCCACAACGCACCCCATGTTCGTTATCGAACACCTTTCTGCGTCAGCCATAATTGGTGTGCCGTTACTTTGGCACTAATCTCTGATTGAACGTACAATTTTTACTTTGGCATAAACTTTTGAATCGAGCGGCGGAGTTAGTTGTGGCTGGCCTCGATAGGTAGCATATCTTGTCGGTGCTGCCTTGGACTGGGATTGTAGTTTCTCCCTCTGTCCGATAGGAAGAGCTATGTTCTAGCGACAAGTATTTCTCTATCTCGATGTTGACTTTAATGGTTTTGGAAGGCTGGGATTTTCGAGACATGTATGATTCTCGTAATGAGCTTGTTAGGCCAGTCATCATGGATCTACGTGGTTTTATAAATACATAAGAAGTATACTGAAGTTCTACTGTATGTGAAAATGTTGAATGATATTATCCCTCTTCGTCAAGTTATTGACTGGTTACCTATTGTAACCTTACTGGAGATAAACGTCTGGATATGCTTCGTATATTATGGAATTAAGGTAGGCTATTTTGTCATCGTAAGTACTTGTGACTGTATCGTCTGGCAAGGTAAATGTATTTATTTTGTATTTTCCTACGTTGCATGACAGGGCCTTTCAAGGTTATACATTCAAACTTAATGTCATCCTCGGGTATTCACTCTGGTAGGCTAACTGACACTCATATTTTCTTTGCGTAATTAATGATTTGTTTTCTGTTTTCAGTTAATTGTAAAATGCATTTTAATTACAAGTAGTATGCCTTATGGTCTGTGGAAAATTTATTAATGTAGGATTTATTTTGATATCGATAGCCCTAGTACGGTGATCGTTTTTCTTCTGTTTTTCATGATGGCTACTGTCGTATTGTTTTTAACTATGTGCGATCATCTGTTGTTAATAAAAAAGAGATTTCTGATAGCCATTGAGGTGAAAACACGTAAATTGGATTAGCTCCGTATATTTTGTGTTTTGAAGACATTAATTCTTCAGTTTTAGGCAACGTATTACTTTGGATATTATAACAAGCGTAGGCCTAACTTTGTGACATGTACTGTCTCGAGAATTAATTAATTATTTATTTGTGTGGAAATGCATGAAATACTGTATGATGCATTATGCATGTGCATTATGAAACTATTGAATATTTAATTCGTCATCCTCTTAATTATTTGGCTTGGATTCTCATAATGACAACAGATGATAGGTTGAAAGCAACGCTTATTTACTTCATCGTAACAACTTGGCTGGATTGCTAAAATATGTATTACAGTCAACTGGAAGGAACAAATATTTGATGTCAGAATCCACATCTTGATTAGTAAGTGTTTTGTTAATTTGTATGCATGTTTATTGTGAATATATTATGATTTTACCCGATCACCTTAGTATTATTTCTGGGTTCCGGGGTTCGAAGATGGTCTCAGACAATTGCCCTCTGAGTATGAATTCACTATGGTCCAGTACCTTCCCTCCCAAGGCCTTTACTTTACTACGGGGTTAAATGTGGTAGCAGAGCGTGGTTAGATTTGTACCACATTCAGTAGTTGTTTGGGGCTAGTCTTTGAATCTTGGGGCTTGGAAGTATGATTGGGCCTGAAGTGTGATATTTTAATGTTTGTTGTTATTGTTTTATCTTTGTATAATTTTCTTGTTATTTTTGTTTCATGTGATAATATACTGAATGGACGAGAGCATTTTAAAAGCTGTACAATATTTATCCAAAGAGGAACTGGCTTATGAAATACAAATAAGGAATGGCAACCCTAATTTTCATCGTGAACTGGATATTATTCTTCTCAAATCCTTAAAATCAGCTTCTGTTGTTAGTCTGACTGATCAACATTCTTATGGGACAAAAGGTAGGTCTGATGTTGTGATATCTGTTTCAAACCTATTAGTGTCCTGTGATGAGTTAAAGCAAGTTGCCAAACCTTCGGCATATCGTGTGAACAAATTAAAATTTCGTTCGATACACTGGATTAATCGTTTAGTGAGCTTAATTGAATATTGGTCCAAGTGTGATATTGTTTTTTCAACCAAGTTAGTTGAGCTTCGCGACAAGCTGATAGATAGTTTTAATCGGTTGTCCTCGAGTGATATTTCTGAGAGCGTTTGTTCATATGTTAGTGATTCTTGTGATGGCGTTGTGAATAATAGTAATTATATTGGTAATTTGGAATCAGTATCGATGGAGAATAATGAAAATATGGTAGGCGCTTTACAAACTAATAATACTACTGAGGTAGATAAACAAATAGGCTCGTCAAGAAATACACCAGAGGTCATGTCGAGCCCTAGTAATTTGAATGCTGTTGGTAATTCATGTTCTGATAAGAGATGTAACGATTTTTCTAGTTCAGTTTCTTGCCATGACGTTGGTAGTGCTGGGAATAGGTTAGGATCTCACCGTACTTGGACTGATAAGGAAGTACAAACTGTTGATAGCTTACTTGGTGAATGTGATGTGATAGATAGAGTAAATAGGCTTAATCTTTCTGATAATCGAGCCTCGACTAACGTTGTTTCTCTAAATAAACTTATGACTGATGGTCAGGTTAATTTTGCTTCCCTTCCTAACCCATTAACTCTAATTTTGAAAGATTTTCATGTGTGCTATGGCACTGATATTAATTTATTTGTGAAATTTTTGAAGAAATTAGTGGAATTAAGAGATAGTGCTGGCATATTTGGTCTGTCAGATTTTCAAATTTTGAAAATCATCTTTCCATGCACTGAAGGAATGTTGCGAGGAAAACTGTTTGAGAGTATGAGTGCTGGCCATTCTTTGGATGTTTTCCATAGAGAGGTTTTGAAATATTTTATCACTCCACGTATCTTGGCAGATTTGAGTAGAGATTATGTATTTCGCGTTCAGCGTATGAGTGAAACGTTAAATGAGTACTTCATTGATATTAGGACTTATGCAAAGGTTTTGGCAGTTGAGTTGACTGAAGAGCAGGTTGTCAATTCGTTAGTCGAAGGTATGAATCCCATTTATCGTTCATTCTTGTCCATGCATGCTAAGCCCAAGAATTTCACTGATTTTAATGAAATTATTTTATCTGCGGAGAAGATTAAGAATGCTAATCTGTTGCGGGTAGATGATTCTCCCTTTCCTAGTAATTATCTTCAAGGTTGTTCAGGTTATATGCCTTCTATAAATAATTTTCAGCCACGTGGAGAGATGCAGCTTGTGGATAATTATAGTAGTCTTGTTCCTTATAAGAATTTACAGGGAAGGCGTGAGTTCATGTCTACTAATGTTCAAGGTCATGTATTTCAGAGGCGTGCTGAACAGAGGTTTAATGGGAGTAGAGTTAGCAAAGGTAGAAGATGTGATCGTTGTGGGTCATATGCCCATATTAGTCGTTGGTGTGATGTTAAATATAACAATAAATTTTTATCGTATGTAAACAAGACGTCATCAGATGATAAAATTTGGTATTCTAATGTGTCAAAAAAGAAATGTAAACGTTCACGTGACAGTAACTTTTGTCGGGGTCTGTTCAAAAGTAAAAAGATGTGTAACCGCATCACTGAAGTTGTTCATGGAATTTCTCCATTTATTGTCATTGACATTAATAACGAGCCGGTTTCTGCACTTATTGACTCTGGGAGCGTGAGTTCATTTTTAAGCTTAGAATGGTTTAATAATATGAAATCTGTATGTAAATTTGGAAAACTGATTGCAGAGAATAATGATGTGAGATCCGCGAATTCTTCTTCTCTGGATATTAAAGGGTACATAACAGTTAAGATCAGGATATTAAACTTCACTTGGAAATTTAGGTTATGGGTAGTACATCATCTGTCTTGCGATGTCATCCTTGGTGCTGATTTTTTGGCACATGTTGGGTTACTGATTGATCTGAGGGATCAATCATGTCAATTTAAGTTCAAGCCCAGTTTAAGGTTAAAATTTCATAATTATACTAGTAATGTTAGTATTAATGCTGCTCAGAGTGGCGACAAACCTAAGGATATTGAAAATTTGGACCTGGGACATCTAAGGGAGGATCAAGCTGATAGTATTCGTAAACTATGCTCTGAGTTTACTGATGTTTTAACCGACAGGTTAGGTGTCACGAATATTTTGGAATATGAGATTGAGTTATCCGATTCAGTGCCTGTTAGGTCTTCTCCTTACCGTCTGGCTCCACCTAAGATGAAAGTTTTGAAAGGTATCATCGATGAGATGATTAATGAGGGAGTAATTAGGAAATCTACTTCTTCCTATTCATCTCCCATTTTCTTAGTGCCCAAACCTAATGGAGAATTTAGACCTGTGGTCGACTACCGTGCCTTAAATAAGAAAGTGATTCTCCAACAGATTCCTTTGCCGGATTTACAGTCTTGTTTTGGGTGGTTTCAGGGAGCAAGGGTATTTTCCGTTCTGGACCTAAACAAAGCATATATGCAAATTCCGTTGAGTGAGAAATCCAAAGCAGTGACTGCGTTCACCACGGATTGGAATTTGTATGAATTCGAACGTTTACCCTTCGGGTTATCGACAGGTGCCGCTGTATTGAGTCGTTTACTGGACAATATTTTTGATGGGATTAAATTTAAATCTGTCTACCACTATCTTGATGACGTGGTGATATTCAGTAAATCTTTTGAAGAACATGTTGGACATGTTAGAGAAGTTCTTAAAAGACTTAAAGAAGCAGGATTGACTGTAAAGTTATCTAAGGTGTCCTTCGCAAAACCCCATATCTCGTTCTTAGGCCACATTGTGTCGTCATCGGGTGTTTCAGTTGATCAGACTCGTACTAAATCCATTCGCGATTTCAAATCACCTAGAAACGTGAAAGAAGTTGCACGTTTCGTTGGGATGATCAATTATTTCCGTAAGTTCGTTCCTAATTTTGCGCACAGGGCAGCTCCGTTGAATATGTTAAGGAAAAAAGGTACTGAGTTCGCTTGGGGTTCCTCGCAAGAGTCAGCTTTTGAAGATTTAAAGATGGCTCTTATTAACGCACCTATACTAGCGATTCCAGACTTCTCGAAGCCCTTTATCATTCAGACTGATGCCTCCAACAGGGCAGTGGGCGCAGTTCTGTTACAGCAACATGAGGATGATAGATTGCCCATCGCCTATGCCTCACGTACTTTGTCTGATGCTGAGTTAAAATATTCAGTCTATGAATTAGAAGGATTGGCAGTTATGTTCGCCTTAGAAAAATTTAAGTTGTATGTAGAACACGTTGAGTTTGAGCTTGAAACTGACAACCAAGCGTTGAGTTGGGTTCTAGGTAGACCTAGGAAAACCGGAAGGATTGCTCGCTGGGCAACGAGGATTCTGTCCTTCAAGTTCAGGGTGAAGCATATAAAGGGCACTGAGAATGTGATTGCAGACTGTTTGAGCCGGATGTACGGAGAATCGTCTGATGATATTGATAATAAGGAAAATGTATGTAATAATGTTTTGATCAACGGGTCTTGTAATGCTATACTTTCCAATTATCCGTTGTTGTTCCGTGATGTATCGGGGTACCAAAGGGAAGATCCTGTGTTGTCAGAAATTATTCAGAAGCTTGAGAGGGGAGAATCGGTCAAACCATATTTCCTGAAAGGAAACTTACTTTGTTGTTCAGCACGTAGTGATAAGTTAACCAAAATCGTATTGCCTGTTGTATTAATACCTGAAGTATTTAGGTACTTTCATGAGTCGCCTATCGGTGCACATTTAGGTGTGTTCAAAACTAGATTAAGGATAAGGGAAAATTTCATTTGGAAGGGAATGGATAAGGAAATCAAAAGTATGGTAAACCATTGTCAAACTTGTAAAATGGCTAAACCGGCTACCAACACTAAGGTGGGAATGTTGTCATCGGAAGTGGCTACTAGGCCAATGCAGAGGTTGTTTCTAGACTTTATTGGCCCTTTTCCGGTGTCTAAGTGGGGAAACAAGTTTGCTTTGGTATGTACGGATGGGTTCTCAAGGTTTAATTGGATATTTCCAACTAGGGCTGCTACAACGCAAGTTGTTATCCGATGTCTGGAAAAAATATTTGCCTCGTTTGGGCCGTGCCAGTTTCTGATCACTGATAACGCTCAATGTTTCAAGTCTAGTGTGTTGAGAAATTTCTTATTTGAATTGTCAATTTCTCAAATTACTTCTTCACCATATTACCCTAAAGGTTCGTATGCTGAGCGTGTCAATAGAAATTTAAAAGCGGCATTAATTGCTTTTCATCACAGTGATCATAGTAAATGGGACTCCTGTATACCTTGGATAACTTTTTCTTTTAATACCGCTGTCCATGAATCCCATAAAACCACTCCATTTTCATTAATGTTTTCTTTCACTCCTAACACACCTTTATCTAATATTTGGTCAATTAATCAATTGTTACCTGAACAGTATACCTTTAGTCATATCAAGGGTATTTGGAAAAAGGCTAAGGAGAACATGAAGGTAGCTCATGATAGATTAGAAAAAAGGTATAATCTAGGTCGTAAACCTGTTGATATTAAAGTTGGAGATAAGGTTTTTGTGAAGAATTTTTCTTTGAAGGAGGTTGGACCTAAAGAGTCGGGAAAACTAAGAGAGAGGTTTCGTGGCCCTTTTAAGGTTGTTAGTTTCTTGACCCCGGTTACTCTTCTGGTCAGTGATACTGCTAAAAAGAGAATTTTCAGGGTGCATCTGTCACATGTGAAGAAAGGTGCTAACGATATGAAATAGGGTATGTAAACCTTTTGTCAAAATTGTGTAGATGAATTCTGGTCATTAGGACGTGCATGTGTTTTTGATGTGTGTATTTGTCTACACGTGTGGGGCACATTCTGCTAGATTGTGCAAACCCATAGGTTCTTCTTGTTGTTATTGTCAAAATTGTGTAGATGAATTCTGGTCATCGGGACATGTATGTATTGTGGATGTTATTGATGCTTGTATTTGTCTACACGTGTGGTGCTCATTCTGCTTGATTGTGCAAATCTATAATGGTTCTTCTTGTTTGTAATTGTCTAAATTGTGTTAGGTCTGAAGTGACAAACTTGTGTAAATGTATTTGAGTGCATGAGTGGGGGTGATTGTTATTAGTTTTGTTTTGTAATCGGGTGGGTCTCTTGGTTATTTCTTAAGGTAAATTAAGGTTAGGGTTTGTTTTTGCTTAATTTATAATTGAATTTAATTAAATACGCCGTACGTATAAAATGATACTATGTTGGGATATCATAGGTAAGTAATTACAAACCTCTTCTGTTCTCCGAGTGATGACTTAGTCATTTATCTGCTTGTTGATTTATGAAGGTAACTACTTGCCGAAATGTGTTTTGGTGATGGAAAATCATGCTATGCCAGGGTAAAATGCGGCTAGTATGACATGTTGATTTCAGTGTGTTTTATTTAAGGGTTATTATTTATTTTGTGTATGTTGATGTCCTAACGGTGTGTCAATTTATATTCTGGAAAAATTATGGGGATTTTGTGGGTAGTAAATGGTTTTATTAATTTTGGGAGTTTGTAAGGTCGTGTGATTTCAATGAATGTTTGGGTACGTTTGTAGCTTGGTGGTCTGCACGAGTGGTCAGTTGATCTTCTTTCATTTAGGGTCTTCTGTTGGTCATTTATTGAGGGATTTCTGTCTAGTCTGTTCTTGTTTTAGTCTTGTTCGCTATATTGCTTACTTAGTTTGATATACTAAGCTATGTCAAGAGTGAATAATTGTATTGTTTATGTTATTGTCTAAATTGTGCATTTCCAAAGTCGGACATTCAGAAGTATAAATGTGGTGTGATTTGTTTTGTTTTTGTAATTGGGTTGGTTTTCTTGTTGTTGTTTTGTGGTTGTCCAGATAAGTGTGGATGTATATTAATTTAAGGGGTAAAAGGTCATTGTATGTTACTTTGGGATCGTGGATGTAAATTAGCATTTTGTTGACGCATCTGTCAACTTAAGTCTACCAGATGAATGTTATGGGGGTTCATTTGCTTAGATTTGAGTTGAATATGTTGGTAAGTATTTATAAACAATTCTCCTAAGTCTTCAGTTAATTGAGTGGGCTCAATTTTTTTTTGCTGTCTGACTGAGAAATAAATACTTTAGGTTAAGTAATGTGATGTGATATGATGAATTGAGTTGTGGTATTTGGTCAATATACGGCGGCTCACTATAGGCCTCATGAAATACGTGCTTCCCTCGTTTACTAGTTTCGGTTTGGTCTGGGTCTGTATATGATAGGGTATTTATGTATTTGTGTTTTGTGTGGATGTGTTGACAAGTGCTAATTCATATTCTGGTTGTTGTTTATTAATTATTTGATGGTTGTAATTGTAATTTTTTTCTGGGGTTTTAAGGTTATGTGTCATGGTGTAAGGTTGTGGTGTGATTCTGCTTTGGTATGCACGTGTGTCCTGTTTTTTGCTTGATAATTGGGTCTTTCTATTGTTCTTCTTGGAATTTTCTTGTGTTTTCCTACTTTGGGTGTTTCTTTGGGCATTTTCTCTTTCTGTATTTTGGACAAATGGGTTGAACAGATATGCAATGTGAGACAATTGCCTTCGTCTTTTGGGATAAAAAGGTTTTTTATTTGTAAATATGAGAGCTCACGTGCCATTCAGCATTATTATTGAAACTTATTTTTGGAAAATACTGTTATTATTGTAATATTTTCGGGATATTGTAATTTTCTAAAACATGCATGCAATTTTCTGTGTTAATTGAGGGTCATTGTTATACCTTTCACCTGTAAAGATGTGGATTCTTGATAGTACTGGGTTATTGTTATAAAATCTGATGCCATCATATAATATTTTATTGTAATTTGTTCTTTGTAAATGAGTGTCAACGTTAGATATTAAGCTTTCCTTTACACATTACTGTCGCAGTCGAAATTTGATTTCAGCTAATTTCTTCGAGGTCTTATTCTGCGTTTGGAGTGTTATGCAGTGCGAGAAGATGTCTCTGGCCAGGATATTGGACCAATCTATGTAACCTTCGGATGAAACTGTTCCTGCCATCGTTTATTCAAGATGCCATTTGTAATAATGTTGTGGAAATTGTACAAAGAAAACCCACTCGATGTATTCTACACTTAAGTATTTGTTTATGTTCTTGGCATGACATATTTTGGTGGTTATGGTGCTGATGAAAACTGAAATGAACTTTTAATTAAGTATTTCACATTCGGAAGCTACTGTGTTTGTGATAATTGGCAAAAACTTTTCTATGCTTAAAGATTGCTTGATTATGCATGTTGATACACTTGTACCATTTACGTCGTCTCTGTTCTGCGAACCATCGACAAGTTTGGGGCCCGGGAGTTTGTGCCGTTACTTTGGCACTAATCTCTGATCGAACGTACAATTTTTACTTTGGCATAAACATTTGAATCGAGCGGCGGAGTTAGTTGTGGCTGGCCTCGATAGGTAGCATATCTTGTCGGTGCTGCCTTGGACAGGGATTGTAGTTTCTCCCTCTGTCCGATAGGAAGAGCTATGTTCTAGCGACAAGTATTTCTCTATCTCGATGTTGACTTTATGGTTTTGGAAGGCTGGGATTTTCGAGACATGTATGATTCTCGTAATGAGCTTGTTAGGCCAGTCATCATGGATCTACGTGGTTTTATAAATACATAAGAAGTAAACTGAAGTTCTACTGTATGTGAAAATATTGAATGATATTATCCCTCTTCGTCAAGTTATTGACTGGTTACCTATTGTAACCTTACTGGAGATAAACGTCTGGATATGCTTCGTATATTGTGGAATTAAGGTAGGCTATTTTGTCATCGTAAGTACTTGTGACTGTATCGTCTGGCAAGGTAAATGTATTTATTTTGTATTTTCCTACGTTGCATGACAGGGCCTTTCAAGGTTATACATTCAAACTTAATGTCATCCTCGGGTATTCACTCTGGTAGGATAACTGACACTCATATTTTCTTTGTGTAATTAATGATTTGTTTTCTGTTTTCAGTTAATTGTAAAATGCATTTTAATTACAAGTAGTATGCCTTATGGTCTGTGGAAAATTTATTAATGTAGGATTTATTTTGATGTCGATAGCCCTAGTACGGTGATCGTTTTTCTTCTGTTTTTCATGATGGCTACTGTCGTATTGTTTTTAACTATGTGTGATCATCTGTTGTTAATAAAAAAGAGATTTCTGATAGCCATTGAGGTGAAAACACGTAAATTGGATTAGCTCCGTATATTTTGTGTTTTGAAGACATTAATTCTTCAGTTTTAGGCAACGTATTACATTGGATATTATAACGAGCGTAGGCCTAGCTTTGTGACATGGACTGTCTCGAGAATTAATTAATTATATATTTGTGTGGAAATGCATGAAATACTGTATGATGCATTATGCAGGTGCATTATGAAACTATTGAATATTTAATTCGTCATCCTCTTAATTATTTGGCTTGGATTCTCATAATGACAACAGAAAGTTGAAAGTTTGAAAGCAACACTTATTTACTTCATCATAACAACTTGGCTGGATTGCTAAAATATGTATTACAGTCAACTGGAAGGAACAAATATTTGATGTCAGAATCCACATCTTGATTAGTAAGTGTTTTGTTAATTTGTATGCATGTTTATTGTGAATATATTATGATTTTACCCGATCACCTTAGTATTATTTCTGGGTTCCGGGGTTCGAAGATGGTCTCAGACAATTGCCCTCTGAGTATGAATTCACTATGGTCCAGTACCTTCCCTCCCAAGGCCTTTACTTTAGTAGGGGGTTAATTGGCATGGATTTTCTCGCTAAATATGAGGCTAGCATAAATTTCGCTAGTGGTCAGATGCTTTTAAAGCACGACCAGAGGCTCACCACACATCCCATGATATACACCACGAACAAAGATGGGATTCGAGCGGAGCGAGAAAATCACGAGCAACAGGCCTCTGCACTACATACTATCAGCCAACACACACACACACACAGATAAGGCGGCCAGCCAGAACCACAGGCAGGACCTGACTCCGGAGCAAAATAAAAGACTCACGGAGCTCCTGGAGACCAACAGAGATATTTTTGCCCACTCAATGAAGGATCTCGCTGTGACAGACCTCATTGAACACCATGTCACACTCACTAGTGACCGACCAGTACACCAGCCTCCCTTCAGAGTGAGCCAGAAGGAGAGACATGCCATCGATGCCCAGATCTCAGAGATGCTCGAGGCAGGGGTCATTGTTCCAGTTATTTCTAACTACTCCTCTCCAGTTCTGCTGACCAAAAAGAAGGACGGATCGCACAGGTTTTGTACTGACTACAGGAGGCTCAATAAGTTAGTCGAAAATGATAGTTATCCACTACCAAGGGCAGACACCTATTTGGACGCCCTTGGTGGAGCTAGCTGGTTCAGTTCGATGGATTGCTATAGTGGATTCTATTCAATTCCCGTCTATGAACCAGATAGGCACAAGCTGGCGTTCGTTACAGAGAACGGATTATTTACCTACACCCGTTTACCGATGGGTCTCCGTAACGCCAGCCAAACCTTTCAAAAGCTGGTGGATAAGACATTTTCAGGGCTCAAGTGGCGCTCCGTATTAGTATACGTGGACGATATAACAGTTTTCTCCAACACCTTTGACGAGCATATCGTACATTTGGAGGAGGCTTTCGCAAGGATCAGAGAAGCTAAATTAAGGCTTAAACCTGCGAAATGTCAATTTGCCAGACAGCAAATTAACATATTGGGCCATATTGTCAACAACGAGGGCATTATTCCCGACCCAGCTAAGACTGACGCAATAACGGGCATCCCAATGCCCACAAATTTGAAACAATTGCGCAGTTTTATGGGTTTGGCGTCGTATTACCGCAAGTATATCTACAGGTTTGCGCACATCGCCCACCCCTTAACTGAACTCACACGGGAAAAGACGCCCTTCAGCATTAAACAGGAGCACATAGATGCCTTCAACACATTGAAGCAACTATTGACCTCACCACCATTACTGCAACACTTCCACAGTGATAGGCCCACATTTTTACACGTGGATGCCAGCCTGTACGGGCTGGGTGCGGCCCTATTGCAGGAAGACGCAGAAGGGCGCATACGGCCCGTCGCTTTCGCTAGCAGGAAGCTAACGGCCGTTGAGACTAGATACTCTGCCACAGAGCGGGAAATGCTGGCATTTTCGTGGGGAGTGAACTATTTCAGGGTATACCTCTATGGTATCAAGTTCACGGTAGTGACTGACCACGCGAGCTTGCTTTTTTGGGACAAATTTAAAAACCCAAATTCGCGGCTCAACAGGTTCATATTCCGCCTGTATGAATATGACTTCGTGGTCAAACACAAGAAAGGCACTACACACCTAGACGCAGATGGGTTGTCTAGACTGCCAGTAGCCGATCCCCCGGATGACAGTAAGGACCACGACTGGGACGATATGCCCACCTTTGCCCTGACGGTGATTAACATCAAACAGGGGCAAGAAAATGATCCGTACTTGAAACAGATTCTATTGGCACTAGAAGACTTGGATAAAGTGGACTCCAAGACAGCACGGCTGTCTAGGCGATTTTTCCTAGACAAAGACGGGGTACTGAAACTTAAGCCCACGGCCATGCACGATAGCGCACCTATAGCGGTTCCGGAATCATTGAGAGAAAATATCATGATCGGACACCACAGTAGCCCACTGGCAGGGGCACACTTAGGTACGCATAAAACATACCTTAGAATCCGTGACAAGTACTATTGGGTAAACATGAAGGCCGACATAGATACCTTTGTAAAGACATGTCACACTTGCCAACGATTCAAAACAAGACCTGGCAAGCCTCATGGCCTACTCAACCCAATTCCCGTGGGAGAGTTATTTCACAGAGTCGGGATAGATGTGAAAGGCCCCATTACGACAAGTCAGAAAGGCAATAAATATATCCTGGTGGCCACCGAATATCTCACACGATATATGATTACAAAGGCCGTTCCCAAAGCAGACACGAACAGCATAGCCGAATTTCTATTTGATATAATTACACGATATGGCCTATTCCAAACCTTATTATCCGACAGAGGTACTATTTTCACCTCGAGAGTGCTCCAACAGTTTCTGGAGATACTCAGGATTAAGGCATACACTACCACGAGTTTTTCCCCGCAAACCAACGGACTCACGGAGAGTATGAACAAAATACTTGGAATAGCGCTGGCCAAATTTACAGAGGACGCAGGAACAGACTGGGATGAATACCTGCAAGCTATTACTTTTAGTTATAATACCTCTGTATCCACGGCTACGAAACACTCTCCACACTTCCTACTGCACGGATACACACCCAGAAGTCCCATAGACAATATATGTATCCCACAGGACGCCCACACAGACAATGCGGCCCGGCTAGAGCATTTGCAAATAGCCCGCATGGACGCTAGAAAAAACATAGCCGAGGCCCAGAAAAAGCAAAAAGAGCGGTACGATCGAAATAGGAAGACCGTGGAATACACACCCGGGCAATTGGTCATGGTCTCCAATTCTGCCCGTAAGAAAAACGTGTCCGAATTTCTCCTGCCACGCTGGTCAGGTCCCTTCAAAGTCTGCAGGAAGGTATCTGACCTAAATTATATAGTGAACGTGCGCCATGGGAGAAAACTCATAAAGGACACTATTCATGCCCGCCGGATGAAGGCATATCATACACGTAAAGCTCCCACACCTACACGTACAGGCGGGCACACTGCTAAAAGAAAAGGAAACGATCCCGCTGGCAGACGTGAAAAAAAAGACCAAGAAATAGCCTTCAAACACTACTGACCGAACCGGGATATGATCCTAACACTCACCAGAACTATCCCGGAGACACTCGTGCATAACGACATTGGGTACAATGGATAAGGGACATACTTAAACCACGTTACAGTAACACACAATTGGGGACACAAGGGTAGTTAGCAAGAGGTTCTTTTACAAGTACGGCCAAAGCATGTAAGGCTTTCGAAGTGAAATGCCATGGCCTGTGGTTTGGATTCCACGTACAACGGAAGTCCCGTGGCGCATGATCTACAGATTAACGGTCATGTTAAACTACAAGTTTTTTTTACAATGCGAGAAGCACTGCTCGCAATTACTACAGACAACAATCAAAGCCACACACACACACGTGCAGAAAACAAGGACGTGGGCTGAACATAAAACAAATGAAAGCCCACAACATCGTAATTCAACACCATCGAGTCAGCAGTCACACACCTCAATGGACAAGACTGCTCGACACAGACGAACTAAGCCAGTTCCTAGTGAGCAGGAATAAACGCATCATTCACGTCCGATCCAAGGACCCTATAACTTCCAAAATTACACTACGAGGAGAGTTCAAAAATGCGCAAACTCCTCACAGTAATGAGTAATTTCGTTTGCGCATAGCAAATATACAGTACATGTGCCATAAATATATGCGGCACAGAGAGGGTCACACCAAGTCTTTACGGGCAACCTGGTCCGAACCCATGACCACACACCACACTCGTACCAAAAACTAACTATCCAACGGTATTTTTGGTACGCGAAACACAAGCAAAAACCACACTGGCGACGCCTCAAGCCCTGAAACACAACGCAGACATAGAACACAGAGAATGACATAAGGTCACGGGTTCCAATCCCAGTAAAAATTAGACACAAGGGAAAGCAATTATCCAGGCTTCCAACCACACCGAAATTGGCCCATACAAATACATGAACAGGGAATACTACATTTCCTCCCACCAAAAGCCAGACATAAAATTTCAAATTACACCAGACATAGAAAATACATTTCCCAAACACAGGTAGGAAAACTTCGCAAGACACAAGTCTTAGGAAACAATGGCCACACAACGTCATTACCTAACTAGGATGAATTGCTACATTAGTCCGCTAGGAATCTAAAACAATGACCACACTTGCATACGTGCAGAAAACCACTTGCCGGCGGATGACAAACAATAACATCCCAGCCTGACATTACACATACCAACTGCTGACTTGCAGACTAGTCATACTGCAATACTGCTGATGACAGGACACTATTGTTTACCGGCATTGACAATGAAATTAAAAAACGCAAAACAATCATAATAACATGCATTTTTTTATTACACCGCAAAAGCACTTGGCAATGGACAAGACGTTGACAGGCCACGGGCGCCTCCCGCCCATACATGCGATACATATTACGACTTAGCCTGTAACAGACCAACCGTCCGCGTGGTGTAGCGGAACATAGTCACACACACGCACATGCACTCAACAATTAGGAGCAAACACAGACAAGATCTCCCCCCTAATAACTTCTTTTATCGATCGTAAGGCATAGGAGTCATTACAGATGACTAGGACATAGCCAGTCGCACTACGACCACTGGCCACATTTACACTACAAATGGCAGACCAGATTAGGTCGTGAAGCTTTACTATCCCAAGGCGCGGATAGAAAGCAAGCATGGACCTAGGGAGGATGACAAACCATAGGTGGATAATCCGAGAGGGATTACCGACATACTACAGCAGGCTACCATGGTTAATACCCAATTCCCTTCCAATAACCCTCTCACGTCCAACATAAACCAACGCAGACACATGAACACGATCAAAACAGCTACACTACATTACAGAGTACACACAAGGGGTTGATGGACTTCATGCGTCTAAACAGAAGGCATGCTACGCCTTGGATCACGATGCTACCACCTGAGTATTAGGGGTGGGTCGGCAAAAATTATATAAGCATAATGCGCATCTCCAAATGAGAGATGAGGCCATAGATATATATACTAACCATTCTTTATTAATTAAACACTCCCGCATGACAGGAATATATTGGTATTATGCCCCACCCTACACCTATCCTTATATGAGTGCAGATGCCTCATATCCAGACACATGCATGACTATCCCATCCATTCACCAGGGATATTAATATCAAACCTGCATGGAATTTTCGTATCTTTGCAATCCCGGGAATTACCTCCCCAGTCCACTCACTATAGGAACATCCCAGCGCCATCACCGGTTCCAGGCCACCACTAACGTGGAACCCAAAGGTGCGCAACCCCTTCCTACCATACTTTAAGCCCACTCAACAAATAACTACCCCAGATCCTACTAACAGGGTACCTGACACCACAGACCCTACTAACACCTCCATTAAGGTAAAGAGAGCATTATTGCTGGAAAGCTGACGTAGCAATGGTAGACCAGAAGTAGTCTATGTACTTAGAAGATCTACAACCCCACAACACTGGAAATATTTTACATTTTACACAGAGATTAAACTATTTACACAGGTTACGCTCACATTTTTTTTCTTACAAAGGAATCTGTTACGCTCTGATTGATGACAACGGCGTAAGCCGAAGGTCAGAGGGACCACACTTTGAGAACTGGGGAAGGCGATGTGGACCCTTACCCCAGTTGGATCAACAAATTACTGACCCGACCAAACAGACGAACCACGTAAGGTCAAAGCATTCGCGGCCTGGCCGGGCAAGCTCTGGAATCCTAGGTGCGCATAAACCGCCCCTGGGAGGAAGGGATGCTACACCCACTTTGTGCCACGGTCGTCGAAGCCAAGACCTGCAGGGAGACTTTCTGAGAATGGCGGGAGAAATAGCTCACTCCGCGCCGGACTCGGGAGCTATCCCTAGAGACGACCCCATTATGACTAGACTTCTAGTTAAGTTTAAATTTAAGTAGGCACGGCTTCCATAGCGGGAAGCAAAACTCCTGTGCGTTGGAGTGAAATGTTACTCCGAAATACATAATACTACGGCCGACAATGGCGAAGAGATTCCTACAATGCGAAAAGCATACTACTACGGCCGATATAGGCGAATATTAATGCGACAAGCATACTACTGCGGCCGATACAGGCGAAGATTACTGCGAAAAGCAGATTGCGATTGCCGACAAAGGCGAAGAGAATATTATGCCATTGGACGACAATGTCCAATGCCCACATAAATGGCGATGCATCGGGCAGCCAATGGGCATTAAGAGAGGGGCATTGCGAGCGCCTCATAAGGGTTACGTGGGCGGCCCAGCTACGACTACACACGCAATGGCAACGGCAAAGAAATGATAAGTACAGCGGGCGAAACGGTTTGCTTAGTGGCACCGTAAGCCGCCTGCGACTAGATTAGTACTAGTAATAGACGTCGACACCTAGAGTTAAGGGGGCGGAATCCAGCGGTTCTAGAGACAACCGGTGTTTCTGGAATCGTGCGGGTGGTGTCCTGGGGAAGTTAATTGCCCCAGGCGATCGCCCTGGTCGAAATTTAGCTGTAAGGCGGTTGCATTTGACACGCAACCTAGGATTAAGCAAATTTATTCACCGCTGTTGCCAGGTATGGCACAGCACATTTCGGCAGTAGATTAAGGCAACCCTTTCGGCCTAGAAATAGCATTTTTTTTTATTTAGACCATAATTAGGATAGATAGCATTAAGTAACGCCGTTCGGCGCCTGATGGCCCACAAACCCGGCATCAGGGTAAGTCCGACAATTCATGGCAAAATCATGACAACTCATGGCAAACTCATGGCCACTCATGGCAAACTCATGGCAAACTCATGACAACGCATGGCAAACTCATGGCCACTCATGGCAAACTCATGGCAAACTCATGACAACGCATGGCAAACTCATGGCAAACTCATGGCCACTCATGGCAAACTCATGGCAAAATCATGACAACTCATGGCAAACTCATGACAATTCATGGCAAACTCATGACAACGCATGGCAAACTCATGGCAAACTCATGGCCACTCATGGCAAACTCATGGCAAAATCATGACAACTCATGGCAAACTCATGGCAACTCATGGCAAACTCATGACATTTCATGACCACCCATGATACCTAGTGATAAGGCATTACAATACAGTCTACATTTAGGGCAATTTTTTTAATGTATATATTCAGGTAAAATTTCGGCACTCGGTGACTAAAAATCCGTTACCGAGGTAAGCCCGACCATACTTAGGATAAACTAGACTAACATAGGCTAACCTAGATTAAGTTAGACTTAAGTGGCACCATAATTGATTTTATATACTATGCGCAGCGATGTAAATGCTATATGTATTAATACACTCTATTTGCAGGAAAGCAAGGAAGCGATTGAATGTACATGTTTCCAGATATATGGCCATTAACACATTTTGTTTTGCAGATGACGAGGATGGTACACTAACCTGTTGTATATATATATCCCAACACAAAAAAATACCACACTCTCTCCCTCTTGTACAGACAATTACACTCTTTTTTAATTTCCGTTGCACCTCCTAAAGGTGACAGCGTAGCGACCACCGAAGCACAGTATCCGTGGGATACTGGGCGTCGATGAACGCCAAAAACAAGATGCACGCAAATAAGGCGTGACTTCGGCATCGAAGGGCGGCACAAGTATTGTAAGGGCCGAACCTTCGACGCCAAGGTGGAATTTCCCAACCCACGGCGGGAAAACCACTAGGACATAAGCTCAATGGAAAAGGAATTAGCGGCCTAGCCACTAAACTACGATAAAACGGCTGAGTGGAAAATGGCCAGGAAAGAATCAGCGAATGGTATACAAAGGCCAGGTAAAGAGCTCTACGAAATGAAAGGTACCAGGCTCATGAGCAAACCGGTTTAATAATAAGATTCTTATTTTTATATATACATTTTATCATGCTTGTAAATTAAAGGTTTCTATATACATTTTTTTAATGCTTGTAAATTAAAGGTTTATATATACATTATATCATGCTTGTAAATTAAAGGTTTATATACACATTATATCATGCTTGTAAATTAAAGGTTTATATATATAAAATAGCATGCTTGTAAAGTACATGGCAACAATATGTCACGCCACTCAACACTGCCATAATGGCAACACTGACTATACGGTCTTGTTTTTTCCTTTCTACTCTACTAACGCCCAAATTTGTCAGGGTGTTCCGTTTTTTTCCAAACAAATAAATACTTTGAATATTTCCCTTAAATTATACCCTGGAACACCCATTTTTTTTCTATTCTCTTCTATCTTTCTCTTCGCAGGGAGCACTTTTTCCCCAAACTAAAGCCAGACGGCACAATTCCTCGTCTAGCTGGGTTTTTCCTCCCTGCACAACTATGTAACTATCAAAACCATGTTTTTTTTTCTTTTTTTGAAACTAGCAATATGCCAGCAATAGCAAGGGCAATTTTTTTTCCATATCAAATTTTTTTTAATGTCAAATTTTTCTCAAATGTCAATTTTTTTCAATGTCAATTTTTTCTCGATGTCAAATTTTTCGCAATGTCAATTTTTTCTTGTCAATTTCTATTTGCACAATGCCAATGTCAGTGTTATACATATATCTGTACATCCCATAACCCTCCCCTCTGAACACGGGCTGATCTCACACCTACACTTCACGACATCACCCATTCTCTACAACGACGCCAACGACGACGAGGAAGACACCGCCAGACGATACGAGGGGGCTGCAAGAACGCCTACATCAGCATCCCAACCTCAAGTTCCGTTCCCGTTCGCGGGGACGCGAACTAAATCGGGAGGGAGGCTTGTACAGTACCCCAGGGGTACGCACCCCCTGGAGACCATCCCCCCAGCATCTATCTAAATATCCTAACGGGCAACCCTCGTAAAGCCAGGCCAACATACATCAACGCCGCAAGGACAGCTTGCCATCCTAGAAAGCAGCTCAATCCTTGCACAATTATTACACACAGCGACATATTATTAACTGGGGCAGCTATGCCATCACATTGCTGACAGCATAGCGCCCAAGAATATAAAAGGAGGCCTATGGAGGTCACGGGGTTCTCTCCATTATCAGTCTTTCAGTGATACAGCCGGAGGCTACGCTGGTGTCATCAGAGGTGAGTCAGTCGTGTTCAGAGTTCCTACTTTTGTAACCTAACCCACAGCTTGTACTTGAACATTGTTACATTGTTACATTCCCTACAAGGGACTCATACTTTAACATCACAAGACCAATAAACACTTGGTCAACACTCTACACTCGCCTTACTGTTTATACGCCTCTTTACATCCCAACGCCCTTCCTTATTCCCGTCACGGTTAGACGTGACATACGGTAGTCTGATAGTGCTAGCTCAGATATCATTGTGTTCCTCGCGGTGGCCCGGCTGCCAGAGAGCAGCGCGTGCCACTTAGCTGATACAAGCACGTTCGATTATATAATAAGCCAGTCAGCTGAGCGACCAGCACAGTGACCCTTGCATTGGGTCCCATTCCCTAAAACACTACTACATTATTTATAGGAGCGCCCCCTAGCTCCTAGCACACAACAACACTCTACACTGGTCAGCTTACCCTGCCAAGGGAAGCTACCCCCGTTTAGGCACAGCTCTATAAATTAACACAATAACTCTGTCTTTTAGATCCAACCACCCCCAAATAAGGGATCTAAAACAATACGTCGACTAAGGCAACCCCTCAAAATCCAGAATAGTCGATCTGGTCCGCAGAATGAATAATTGTACGAAATACTCTTCCACGATGCCATTAAATATCCCAATGAAGTTGGATAATGTCATACTAGACAAATAAATCACCGTATCTTGAATATTATGTTTAAAATCAGAAATCACTTCTAGACCAGCATAAAAAATCAACTCTCCTTTTATCATGGCTGCTACGATCTTCTTCTCTTTGCCCGACAGCTGACTGTTGGTGGCCAAGCAACAACAACAACAAGATCCCATCCCGATGACAATAGCCGAGCGCGCCTAGCAAATAACTACATCACATTACTTTACTTATTTAAAAGAAATATTACAGACCACGCAGGTATACTACCAGTGACAGGGATAAAAGAATTTTTACAAATAAAAAATCAAAGTTAAAAACCCTGTTCACTGAGCCTAAATGAGTTGCCAACATCACATGATAAATCATGGGCTGAGCATCGAAAATAACCTAACAGATCTTATGACAACATATGCACCAAAATAAAAGATCACTTTCACTTTACCTTCTCGTAGAACCGGATTGATACGTACAAGTACCTCAGTTACAAATCTATGAGGCGTGACCAACCTTTAGAAGATTCCATTCATTACCATTAGCCAACAAATAAATAATATTATTTGGAACTTCGAAACAGCTATAATCACTTCACATCAACCTACCACATAATTCTCCGGTCATTAGTAATCCTTCAATTGGTACACACGACGTACAAGATATATCTGCTTTGCCTTTCACAATTAAATATTAAAATTCAAAAACTATTCCAATGTGTTTTAACGTTAGTAGGCCATAATTCTTCAAGTTTCGAGTAAGGAGTAACCACCAAATAGCCTGAGGCTATTGGTTTCTAGCCTCGATGATTAGCTGCTACATTTTGCATGTGTCTTGCCCTCGTGAAAATCTTACACTCTCTCTACTTTTGCGTTTTACAATTACCGAAGGCAAGGTTAAACAGTCACAAGTGTCAGACATGAAAGCTACAAGTTCGCAAGTCCACACCAGGGAGAGCATATATCGGCGAACAAACCGAGATTCCAAGTCGCTCCTGGCCTCAGTTAGGTACTATCATACAAGTACTTGCAACTCAAATGTTCCTTCCTCTAGACATAACCACAAGCGTACCTACTGACGAGGCAGATAGAATCGCCTCAGACTCCTCGTGAAATTTGGCGATGGTTAAGAACCAAGCCAACGTAAAGCAGTAAATCCTGAAAAGTACATATCTAGCGTCCAGATCTCGGAGATAAGTATACCCTTTTTTTAACACATAACAAGCAGAAATTCAAAGGTGGAATTTTACATTTTCGTAGCCAAGTCCATTCTAAATTCACACCAAAAACATTTTCTGGTAGCTAGTTCAATAAGATGTAGTAAAGATGACATCCCAATATACCATACATGCACATATAAACATGCATCTTACATGGAAATAGACTTTCAGATAACAGGCACAATCAGGTTACAATAGCGAAATACAATCATGACTTCTTCTCAAGACAAGTACGGAGCCGTTTCCAGATTCTTGATGTAGGTTTCCATAATCCGGGCCCTTGGATACTTCCACTTCTAACAAGGATCTCCAACGCAGACAAGTCCAGAATGCATAAACTGCAAACACCATTGAACTAGGCCAGAAACACGTAATGGAATAGCTTACAATTTAAGTTTTAAAATCCTAGATTAAACAATTTGTGACAGCAAAAATCATAATATTTAAGTAAAATAAGGCAAACAGTATTAAAACTCAGAACCAAACACAACAAAATCTACACCTTTTTTACAAACAAATTAATTAAAATGGTGAAACAACATCCACCCAAAATAAAATGAGTACTTTAAGCCGAAGAAAATCAAACCCAAAGTGAAAGTTAGCAAAAATATCATGTCATCCATCCGTGCACATCTCATTTAACAAAATTTAACAGCAGAAAAACAAGACTCGAACACCCAAGGAAGAAAAAAAAAATGCCAAAAGAACAAGAAATCACCCAAGAAAGCTAAATAAAGAAGAAAAAACAGCTGACCACACGTACATCCCAGAACAATAAGTACACCAAATAACAATTATACTACAACATATATTCAGTAAATTCACACCAAATAATTACATTAAGTTACCACCCATTGAAATTCGCAAATATTCCAGAATATAAATTAGCATCCCTTAAAACGCCTTTTACACAAACACAATTATATTAATAAATACCCTTTTTATGCAGACTCAGACCAAACAGAAACAAATAAAACGAGACAAAGCGCGTATTTCATGAAGTCTATATGAGCCCTTGCATATATAACACACTTACCATACATAAATTCAGCATATACTTTCATCGACTTACCATAAACTAAGTTACTTACCTTCATTTTAAAGACACTTTAACCAATACTAATTCATATACTCGGACCTTAAGTGAAACATGAATACTTATCCCCTTAAAATAAAACGAAACAATCCCTTAACTTTATGCATACCAAACAGCAAAATTTCCCACCCATAAAATACAATAAGAAACACGCAGTACATACATACATACATACATAATTCATATACCAGGGAATACAAACACCGAACATATATACCAGAGAGGTACGAATATATACATACTCTCAAAACATGCATACAGGGGGGTAATAATATATAAACTGTACTGGGACATACAATTTAGGCAGAGTAACATATACATACATACATACATACATACATACATACATACATACATGCGAACATACTTACAGAGGGAAAAGGTGTACTCTTGTTACACGGACATACAATTTAGTTAATTCAAACAACACAAACTTACCCTGTACAGAGACTTAATCCGAATTAGCATCACACCAACGCCTAATGTGATTATAAGAACCATATAAATCACATCTCTTACCTCCAAAAGAACTCCCCTGCCTTGGTCCTCGAGTGGCACGCCCCTGAAAAGAATTTCCGCTTCCAACTACAGGTACGACATCTCGACACACATTACACTGAAAACAATAATTATTATGTCTGCCATCTCCTCTCATATCTCCAGGACGACCAGCACTCTAACCCTGAAACGCAGGAGTAGAAACATTTGGAGCCAAGAACCCATGACCAAAAGGGCATACCATAGGAAAATTCCCCATGCGCGTGGAGTCAGCTCTCCTGAACTTTTGCGCCATAAGAATTAAATCAGAAAATTCCCTATACGATCTAGGTAGGGTACGCATAGGCAACACACAACCTATAAATATAATTAATTCCCTCAACCAAGGAAGCAGCAATTTTTTCCTCGTCCCACTGAACAGCAAAAACCTTCACATAATAGTCTACTTAATATCAGTAAAATAGGTATGAGGAGTAATAAAATAATCTAATACTTGTGATTGAAAATCAAGAAGCGATTTTCCACCTGCCATGTTGTCAATCAAAATATCACGAAGCATTCCTAAGGTACAAGGGAACGCAATCCTATATATTTGGCACTCAGTAAGGCCAAACACAATCGCACTGTCCTTTAGCTCCACAAATTTGCGTAAAAACCGAATTAATAAATCAATGTCACTCCCGTTGCAGCAATGAAAATCATTTAGAATTAATGACAAACGATTGGGAAGCGACGTAAAACTGGCACTACGATCAGGAAGTACATTACTACCCTCAAACACACAAGAACGATTATTCAAGTTCAAAGTGGGCTCAGATAAACTTTGTGGCATTTCATTAAAGTTATTACATAAGGATGCACTTGTCTGTGTAGACAAATAATTCACCGTATCTTGAATATTATGTTTAAAATCAGAAATCACTTCTAGACCAGCATAAAAATCAACTCTCCTTTTATCATGGCTGCTACGATATTTTTCTCTTTGCCCAACAGCTGACTGTTGGTGGCCAAGCAACAACAACAACAAGATCCCATCCCGATGACAATAGCCGAGCGCACCTAGCAAATAACTACATCACATTACTTTACTTATTTAAAAGAAATATTACAGACCACGCAGGTATACTACCAGTGACAGGGATAAAAGAATTTTTACAATTAAAAAATCAAAGTTAAAAACCCTGTTCACTGAGCCTAAATGAGTTGCCAACATCACATGAGAAATCATGGGCTGAGCATCGAAAATAACCTAACAGATCTTATGACAACATATGCACCAAAATAAAAGATCACTTTCACTTTACCTTCTCGTAGAACCGTATTGATACAAGTACCTCAGTTACAAATCTATGAGGCGTGTCCAACATAAAACGATGGCCTTTCGAAGATTCCATTAATTACCATTAGTCAACAAATAAGAATATTATTAGGAACTTAGAAACAGCTATAATCACTTCACATCAACCTGCCACATAATTCTCCGGTCACTAGTAATCCTTCAGTTGGTACACACGACGTACAAGATATATCTGCTTTGCCTTTCACAATTAAATATTAAAATTCAAAAACTATTCCAATGTGTTTTAACGTTAGTAGGCTTTCTTTAAGTTTCGAGTAAGGAGTAACCACCAAATAGCCTGAGGCTATTGGTTTATAGCCTCGATGATTAGCTGCTACATTTTGCATGTGTAAAAATAGTAAAAATCTTACACACTCTCTATTATCGATAATAATCAGCGTTGTTCTACTTTTGCGTTTTACAATTACCGAAGGCAAGGTTAAACAGTCACAAGTGTCAGACATGAAAGCTACAAGTTCGCAAGTCCACACCAGGGAGAGCATATATCGGCGAACAAACCGAGATTCCAAGTCGCTCCTGGCCTCAGTTAGGTACTATCATACAAGTACTTGCAACTCAAATGTTCCTTCCTCTAGACATAACCACAAGCGTACTTACTGACGAGGCAGATAGAATCTCCTCAATAACGAACGGCAAGTTTGTCGTGTGAAACCTTAATTGCTTCCTGAGCCTCGTTCCAAATCTCCTTGACTCTCTCGGGAGTCGGTTGATCAGGCAACAAATCATTCAACGTCCACAGATTAGTCAACGACGAGTTAGGAATGAACGCACACATTAGAGAAAATGGTGTCTTTCCATGCGATTCATGATCATCAGTATTGAATGCATAAGCCAACCAATGCAGCGATGAATCCCACCTTGCATGGTTGTCTCTATGGTAAGCTATGAGTGCAGCTCTCAAATTTCGGTTCACCCTTTCCGCCAAACTGGGGGTTGGGTAATACGGGGTCGTAGTGACATGCAATATTGAGTATTCAAAGCAAAAATTTCTCATTTGGTTTGAGGTGAAAGTCTTATCATTGTCAGAAATGAGGTACTGACACGGACCAAAATATGTGAAAATACACTGCAAACATTTAATTACAGAACTAGAGTTACTAATTCTAGTTGGAAAGATCCAACAGAATCTAGAAAATCCGTCGACACAAACCAACGCAAACCTATTTCCAACTTTGGACCTCGGGAAAGGCCCGACGAAATCCACATACAAGCGCTCCATGGGTCTAGACGTGGGTTCCGACGATAGAAATCCCACCTTACTCGAGACTGCGGGTTTACTGACATTGCACGAACGACATCCCAACACACACTTTCGAATATCACGATCCATTTGTTTCAAAGTAAATGATTTTGCCTGGTTTTAAAAATACCCAGATGACCTCTCACTGGAGACTCGTGGAAATACCGAAGCATACCATCTACCAACGGAACAGGTAACACAACTTTAGGTCTCTTATCATATCGAGCAACACAACACAACATCCACAACGCAGAAAATAAGGATGAACAACCTATCCTTGAGTTAACTTACTGATGATACCCTCCAAGTTTGGGTCTTCCTTCTGGCTCCAACCACAACATTACTCACAGCTACCGACTCAACTTCCTTCTTGCCCAACGAAACTTCTTCGTACATCCTATTCAGAGAGTCGGCTACCACATGCTCAGGACCCTTGATTTGACGCACCTTGAAATTAAATGAAGATATACGGGTTGCCCACCTGGCAATCCTCCCGGTTTTCCTCGTCCTGGCTAGCACCCAACTCAATGCTTGATTATCGGTCTCAAGTTCAAATTCAATATGTTCGATGTACAGCTTAAATGTCTCTAGAGAAAACATCACGGCAAGGCCTTCCAGTTCGTACACAGAATAGGAAGATTCCGGTCTAGTTAATGTTCGGGAAGCGAACGCAATCGCCCTCCTACCATCATCTCCTTCCTGAAGTAAAACTGTGTCTACAGCTCCCAATGAAGCATCGATTTGGATAATGAATGTTTTGTTAAAATCTGGGACTGCCAGTACGGGTGCGTTGCATAGGGCATCTTTAAGATCATCAAATGCAGCCTGCTGCGATTCACCTCACACGAATGGAACATTCTTCTGCCTCAGCTGATTCAAAGGAATTGCTCGACGAGCAAAATCCGGGATGAACTCCCGGAAGAAGATTATCATGCCGACAAACCGAGCTACTCCCTTGGCATTGGCCGGTGCTTTGTAGTCTCTGATACCTTGAGTACGAGCAGGATCGACAGACACCCCTTTAGCCGACACAATGTGCCCCAAGAACGAGATCAGCGACTTGGCAAAGGAAGTCTTAGAGATTTTGACCGTTAACCCAGCTGATTTGAGTCTTTCAAAGACTTCTGTTAAGTGGCGGACATGATACTCAAAAGTTTTACTAAACACCACCATATTGTCCAAATAGTGGTACAAAAACTTAAATGTTATGCCTGTAAAGACACGATCAAGTAACCTGCTCAGAACAGCTCCTCCGGTGCTCAAACCGAACGGGAGACTATTGTACTCAAATAAGTTCCAATCTGTCGCGAATGCAATTAAATATTTTGACCCTTCAGCCAACGGCACCTGGTTATATGCTTGGCTCCAATCAAGCAGTGAGAAGAGACGAGCGTCCTTGAACCAACAGAAACAGTTGTGGAGGTCCGGCAAAGGAATCGACTCTTGAACCACCTCCTTACTAAGTCTCCGATAATCGACTACCGGGCGAAGGCCCCCGTCTGGTTTCGGAACTAAAAAGATTGGCGAGGAGTATGCGGAGATTGACGGGCGAATAACACCGTCAGCCAGCATCTTATCAATAATCTTTTTCAATTCGGCCATCTTTGGCGGACTCAATCTGTAAGGCGGATGGCGAACAGGTATGTCATCCTCAATAATTATTTTGTAAGACATTAAATTGGTAACACCCAACTTATCAGTAAATACCTCAGGAAATTCGGAACACAAATCGCGAATAACGCAAGCTTGACCATCAGGAAGGTCCCCTAAATCGAGGTCATCAACCCCAAAATTTGCCTCTTGTTCAACTTTCTCTTCAACGTCCACATGACCGGTTCCAACTTCATGTCTTTCGGAAGCCGAGAATTTCAATTTAAGATCAGGACAAAAATTAAACCAAAATGTTTCTCTCCCAACGTCCAATGTCAATCATGAACGTGAAAAAAATACTGGACAAGACAACTTCGCAATAATCCAAAATGGAAACTTCCACGAGAAATTGTGGATGCGAATCTTCAACTTTACCGACCCAAGAATTTCTAATGATGAATTGTTCGCTGACACAAGTTTAACGTCCACCTTGGACAAAGAAGGGAATTTACATATGCCTTTCATGACCCTATACCAATCTTCACTCATCAACGATGCTGCACTGCCCGAATCAAGCAAAGCACTCACTGTGAGAAAAAGACTAGAATATCTCGAACTGACTTTATTGATTATGTGTATGTTGGTATTGAAGTGAGACTGAGTGAATAGTGCAGACGTGACCAACTCCATCAATTTGTGTAATTACGAGTGTTTCTAATGGGATATCCATGTGTATCTAGTGTGTGATTGTCAAGTGTAAAACTTTTTAGTAACTGATACTAGTGAATCTACTGACAACTACTTCCTTAACGAGTAATCCCGTTTTTATTGAAAACGAAGGAGTGCGTCACCAAGCTTTACTATGAGCGCATGCGAAGAATGCAGGGAAGTGCTAGCGAAGGTTCTCAAGGTACAGTGTATAACTTGTGAAAAATGGTACCACAAGAAATGTCTTACCAATTTTAATAGGTTTACAGAGTGGAACTGCCAAACGCGTGTGAATACCAAAAGTACACGGAAATCAGGCCCTATTAATAAAACCACCCCATCACTGGACAGCATATTCTCCTTACTACAAGAATTGACAGAGGAAGTGCGAAGAATGAAGGAAGAACAGAAAGTGCGAGAAACTGATTTAGGGAATTCTCTTGAACTCTGCCACAAAAAATTGGACGACACAGCACAATTAATTGCAAACCAGCAGAAAGATATTAATTAAATGTACCGATCAAATTGACAAATTAAGACAAGAAAATTGCAGTCTAAAAGAAAAAGTCAAGGTGGTAGAAAACCGTGTTGGAGATGTGGAGCAATATTCACGAAGGAATACCATCGAAATACATGGAGTTCCAGATTTACCAAATGAATCCGTCCAGGACACTGTTAAGAAAATCGGACAGGCTCTGGATTTACAAGTAAGTCCAGAAATGATAGATGCCTGTCACCGCCTTCCAAAATCCCCGAACCAAACGCACAGGGGAATCATAGTGAAATTCGTGAAGAGAACCGACAAGGAACACTTGATGGAGAGACGGAGAATCAAGAGGAACCTCTCTACTAGACATGCAAATCTTCCTGGTGACAGCACAGTCTACATAAACGAAAGCTTGTCCCCCCAGAGAAGGAAGCTCCTGGCCCAGGCACGAAATACACGCAATGAAAAAGCTACGCATTCATTTGGGTAAGAAATGGCATCATTAAAATGCGTAAGAATCAAGGTTCTGATACAATAATTATTAATAGTGTAGAAGACTTATCTAAACTGTAAATATGTTGTCTACTTCTATATTTACTATCAGAATGTGCGTGGTCTGAACACCAAATTGGACAAACTGAACACAAACATTTTAGTCAATGACTTCTTAGTTATAGCTCTTAGTGAAACATGGCTAGATTCGAGTGTTTATGGTGCCGAGATTTGTAAGGAGAAGTACAGAGTATACCGTGTGGACCGAGGTCGTGGTAACACGGGGAGGGGAGGGGGTGTGCTAACAGCTGTCAGGGAAGATGTAACGGTACTTCAGGTAGAGCCCATTTCTAGCAGTTACGAAGGCTTACTTCTAAAATTAAACTTTCAAGGAAAGACATGGTTTATTGTTAACTTGTATATACGTCCGTCCTCAAAGCTGGAAGTGTATTCAGAAGTATTCCAATGGCTAGAATCACACTACGAGGCTCATGACAATAATGTACTAATTGTTGGGGATTTCATTATACCAACAATAACCGATAACAATAACGATTTAAACACAACTCAGCAAAGTCGAGAACTACATCTTTTTATAAATCTATGTAATATGATCTCATATCATTCAGTCCATAAGAGCCACGGTAAAACGTTAGACTTAGTTTTAGCCACTCAGAATATAACAAATGTAAAATGTACACGAAACACTGAACCCCTACTGCCTGAGGATGTCCACCACCCCGCTCTGAATATAGAAATGCACGCCACTTCTACAAATAAAAAATGCAAAATTGATTATCAAACATCATACAGTTTTAAAAACGCAAACTTTGAAAATCTATTCACGGGTCTAAGGGACTCTAACTGGGACTGTTTATTCAAATGCAATAATGTCGATATTGCAGTAGACTGCTTTTACTCGAACCTATACGGGGTAATTAACGAATCGGTCCCTCAAATAAAATCGCAGAACAAAAGAAAATATCCTGTATGGTTTACAGATGCCATCATTAAAAAATTACATGAGAAGGAATTTTATAGGAAACGAAGAAGATTGTCGGACTACTTCAACAGTCAGTTTAAAACAATGCGATCCGAAATAAAATCAGCAATAAAATCAGCATATCAAAGGCACATTGAATCTATTGAACAGAATATCACTGAAAATACAAAATCCTTCTGGGCGTATGTAAAAAATAAAAAAGAATAATAATAATAGTTGTGATACATTTTGCCACGACAGTAAAACATACGATAATGAACAAGACGTAGCTGAAGTTTTTGCGTCGTATTTCAAATTGGTTTACTCACCAAATAAAGCCCAATACTGCATGCCTAGCGATACATCTATCGCTACCGACACTCTGCACATTGACAAAGTCACCTTACGTGAGGTAGAAGTAGCTATAAGAAAACTGAAGCCTAAATCCTCAGCTGGACCAGATCATATCCCGCCATATGTAATTAAGGGCTGTGCAGATGTTCTTAAGCACCCTCTCCTTTTCATATATAACTTAATTATTAAAACCGCCACATTTCCATCTAATTGGAAAAAAAAGCCGAGTATGTCCAATCTTAAAATCTGGAAATCCAATACTAATTAGTAACTATCGTCCGATATGTATGTTATCAGCGGTAGCAAAGATTTTTGAATTCATTCTGTACCAAAGAATTTCCATTTATGTTAGACCATTAATATCCGAAAAGCAGCATGGTTTCCTCGCCCGACGTTCGACTATCACCAATATGGCCAACTTTACTGAATCAGTGTCCAGAACATTAGACTCAGGAGGACAAATGGATGTTGTATTCACAGACTTTCAGAAGGCTTTCGACAAAATTAACCACGATGTCCTCCTGAAAAAACTCAAAATCTTAGGATTTTCTGATTTACTTATATGCCTCTTCAGCTCTTACCTTAAAGGCAGTAAACAATATGTGTCATTTCATAGAAAGAACTCTCGAGAATTTGAAGCTAATTCGGGAATAGTTCAGGGATCGAACCTTGGACCTTTAGTTTTTCTCATCTTCATAAACGATCTACCTCAAAGAATAAAGCATTCTAATTGTCTATTGTATGCTGATGACTTCAAGGTATATAGAAAAATATCTGTATCTACCGACTGCGACTTGATTCAAAATGACCTGAACAGCATTATGGAATGGACTACAGAAAATTTATTAGGATTAAACGTAGAAAAATATATCTCAATGTCGTTCACCCGGAATATAAACCCTATCGTTTTTAATTCAGTGTCCTGAATTCCGTTCATGAAAACAAAGATCTCGGTGTGTTGCTAGATCGAGAACTAACGTTTACCCCCCATATACTGAAAATGATAGCTGACTCAAACAAGACACTTGGATTTGTTATCAGGATTACAAAACCATTCAAAAACATAAGCACGTGTATCCACCTGTACAACACACTAGTCAGACCGAAACTAGAATATGCTAGCATTATATGGAGTCCTAGATGCAAGACATATACCTCAATGATTGAAAACACACAAAAGAAATTCCTAAAATATCTACATTTTAAAAGAACAGCCAACTATCCTCACTTGATACCATACCAGGAACTGCTAATAAATTTTGATGTAGACAGTTTAGAAATACGAAGAAAAATAGATGCTATGAAATTCCTTTTCAAAATTATAAACAATTCAATTGATGATTCCGAATTCCTTTCTCTCATAAATTTCCATGTACCACGCATCAATTCTAGGAATATCACATTTGACATTAAAAGAACCAGGACATCTGCCCACAAAAATTCACCGCTGAACAGACTATGTAATAGTTTCAACAATGTTGCTCAAAGAAATAATGCCATAGATTTTAGTACTTCCTTGACAGTATTTTTGATGGAATTCCTAACCACTCTCCTGAAATAATGTCACAAACCTTGCAAATTGTAAATCATGAATTCTTACCACTGAGTCGTTTTACATAGCCAAGCTTGTATTACACATGTTTTATTTGTAATATACTGCTTTAATTGTACACCTAGTTATTTTAATTAGTTTTATTTAGTCACTGTTAGTTTAAGTTAGTATACATCTTAAGATAACAAACTGTGTAATTTTAATTAGTGTTTTATTATTATTACTGTTTAGTTTAAGTTAGTATAAGTTTTAAAATAACATACTGGGTAATCTTAATGCCACTGTAATAGGGATGTATAGAACTAGCACCGATAGAGCGCACTGCTGTTGTACTGGGTAAGCGCAAGGCGCTCTTCATTTGTCTCCTGTGTTTTCATGCCGCTAATATCCACGAATTCAAGTCGTTTAAATTGCTATTTTCGTGACTATGCCGAGCTATTTCAGTGTTCCTCTTTGCAAAAATCAAGGAAGCCCGTTATCGTTTCACCAATTTTAACAAAATAAAGAAATGAGGAAGAAATGGTTACATGCTATTAGAAGGAAACATTTCGGTGAAGAAAATCTGACCGAAAATATTAAAGTGTGTTCCCATCATTTTCAACTCGATGACTTTACGAAAACTGTGTTGGGCAAGTGTGATTTACAAAGGGAAATAATTCCTACCTATAAACTGATTAGACATTTCGATAACAACCACTGAATTTATGCGTTTGTATTTGAAGGCGAGAGAGCAAGATTAAAACCGGGCACTGTTCCATCGCTTTTTCCGTGGGCCACGAACACAACAAAAATAAGGAAGAGGCCACACACAAGAAAATTGTCGGATTACCACGATAAGCCTACAATATCGAAATCTGCAGAAATTATATCCATTGAAGTGCTGCACAGGAAGAAATCGTCAATATACAGGAAGAAGTGAATGTAACATATTTTGTAACTCCCATTTTCAAAGGTATCAATACTCGGACAAATACTTCCAGAATACATTTCACAACATTAACAGTCACAAACGTATTATGGTTGGTTTCTTGAAATCAGAATTAATCGTCAACTTCCATCTGCCCGACGGAGAAAGTGGTACCGGTAGTGACTGACTTCTACATTCTTGAGTCATAAGTTAGTCAGATGAATGGAAACAGTTCGTGGCCCTAAAGCAGGGATTCTCAAACTTTTCAAATATTGTACCCCTAAGTCCTTACGAAGGGGTACGGGAACGATTCGTATTGAGAAATTGACAAAATTACATAAGAACCAAACGTTGCGATGAATTTTGAGGTATACAATAACGGTATTAACTTTCTTTGATAATGTTTACACCTTAAAACATAACAGTTTCATGTAAGCTATCAACCAAAAAAAGACATGAATCTTAGTCTATAAGCAAGGGGAGCAAGTGCATAGGCTATTTAAATCTCTATTAATGATTTAAGTCTTATGGGGATATATTTATCAATATAGGCCTACAATACTCAAGAATTCTGACTCCTATTCATTATTTGAATAATAAAGCGTGTTAGAATTTTGTTATTACCGTTGTAGCCTATTAATTCTACCTTCCTCCCGCTAGTCTTAGCACCTCTAGTCCGTAGCTCATTTTGCAGCTGCAGCTTAAACGCTGAAAATCTTCCATAATATATTAGAGGATATACCTATAATATTAATTAATATAGTCTTGGAGTAATATTAGAGAATATATAATTTATTTTAGCTTAGAAAACTCGGTCACAATCTACACATTCCTCGCAGCTGACTGGGGGAAACATAGGACGATCGCCTTGCGCTTATCCAGTACTACACGGGCGCTATCTGGCGCGAACTTTCTCAGGCTACATCCCTATTGGGATGAAAATCCTGTTGTGCGAAAATAAATAAATAAATAAATAAATAAATAAATAAATGTGTTTTTTGAACACACCCAGTGAAAGCATGGAACATGGTTGAAGCTTAAGTTAATGTAATGTTTGTATGTGAATAAAATGTGGTTCAATGTCTCCTTAGAAAGAGTATTCTCGTGAAGTAATTGTGTAGTGTATTCCCACATTGGCGACCAGTGACAGGACGAAATTTATATATATAATAGCAATGGTTAAGTTAATTAAAGATCGAGCGGTACGCCGGCGTGCTTACACGCGAATTTTTAAGAAGATCGTCGACGGCCTAGAAAGTGTAGAACTTGATCCAGTTGCTATTGAAGCAGCATTTAATTTACTTCGGGAAAAGCGGGAAGACCTACGAGTGTTGGACAACCAGATATTCGACTTAATGCTGGAAGCGGACGAAGATGAGGATAACCTAGAAAAAGAGGTTAGTGCCACTGATGATTATTCAAGCAAATTCAACAATCTTCAGAATAATTTTGCTACATTGTTGAGAGAGAAAACAGCAGAATGTTATCAGTGAAAGTCCTTCAAGTGTTGGTTCATTCGCTCAGCGAAAGTATAAGCTTCCATTGCTCGAACTTACGAAATTCAGTGGTAATCCAAAAGAATGGCTACAATTTTGGGCTCAGTTTGGTGAAATTGATGAAGATAAGTATCAGTATCTTCTTCAAGCCACTACTGAAGGTTCTCGTGTCAGTATTTATCCTGCTACTTCTGAAAACTACCCCAAGGCCGTGGAAGCATTAAAGTTTCGTTTTGGTAAAGAGGATGTACTAGTTGAAGTATATGTTAGAGAATTACTTAGGCTCGTACTTCAAGCTAGCAATCCTTCTTTTGGTATGACTTTATGCTCATTGTATGATCGGCTTGAAAGTTATTTAAGAGCTCTGGAATCTTTAAAGTTTACCACTGATAAGTGTGAAGCAATGCATTTTCCGCTTATGGAATCTTGTTTGCCAGAAGAACTTTCAAGAGCATGGCAAAGATCTCTAGCTTCACATGCACGAGAGGCCAATGCACCCAGTGGAGACATGGGAAAGGCTCGGCTAACACAACTCATGGAATTTTTAAGGTCTGAGGTCGAAAATGAACAAAGAATTTCTATGGCAATGTCAGGTTCCGGTCTTATAGATGCAGATAAATCTAGAAGGAAGGATACAAAGCATGAAGCAAAAGGTGGAGGGAATCAACCCACATCTGTTTCAAATGAAATCCCTACTGCCACAGGGTTGTTCACCGCCTCTAAAGATACCGCTAGAAAGAAATGTATATTTTGCTCGTATAGTCACAATCCTCAGGACTGTATTAAAGCTCAGGACTTGTCTTTACTAGAAAGAAAACAAGTGGTAGAGAAAAGTAGGGCCTGTTTCTGCTGTCTGCAAGTTGGTCACCCTGATAAGAAATGTAGGAATCGTCCCAAGTGTATCGTCTTTGGAAAGGGGCATTTTGCATTAATGTGCGGAGAGATACAGACAGAGCGACATAGGAAAAGGGCTGAAGTTCATCGACCAGTTAGTCAAAATAAGTTACCGGGTAACGCTTGCAAAGACGAGGCCCTTGCAGCAGTAGGAAATCATTGCAATGTCCTGATGCATACGCTGGTAGTCTATGTGAAGGGCAACAATGATCGAATACGTAAGGCGAGACTTTTGATTGACTCGGCGTCCCACCGTTCATGTATATTGGCTAGAACTGCTGCTGAAATGGGGTACGTTCCACGCTCTCAGGAATTAATTCAGCATGCACTTTTTGGAGGACCAACAACTGGAGTGGTGAAACATGATGTATTCACATTTCACCTTTCTAAATTGGACAAGTCATGCCATTGTCATTTTGATGTACTTGGTCAACAGAAGATTTGTGGACAGATTTCTTCTGTTATTGATGGCCCTTGGATACAGGAACTTGTTTTGCATGACATTGAATTAAGTGATGTTGGCTCTTCAGTAGATATTGAAATTTTGGTCGGAGCTGATTATGCTGCTAAACATTGGACTGGAAAAAGAGTGCAACTGATTTCGGGACTAGTAGCGATGGAGACAATATTTGGTTGGACATTGTCAGGGAAAGTTCCAGGTATCTTGCCCAGTAATGAGAGTCTAGCCATTGTTGTGTCAAGCATGCTGACCAAGGAAGCAACCATTACAGATTTGTGGACTTTGGATACACTTGGCATACTGGACCCTGCTGAGAAGAAAAGTAAGCTACAATTGCAAGAGACTGTTCATCAACATTTCTTGGATACAGTAAGAATCAATGAAGATGAGAGATTTGAGTGCTGCCTGCCATGGGTAGAAAATCATCCTCCACTTCCTGACAACTAGGCCTATAATATGGCTCTGAAAAGAGTTCATTCTTCATTCAAAAGATTACAGTCTGAAGGTTATTATCATGATTATCAGTCTGTTTTGGAAAAGTGGTTACAAGAAGGTGTAATAGAGGAGGTAACGGCTGAAACAATGAATTATCCTTGCCATTATTTACCACATCGTCATGTCGTGAAGCAGAACAGTACCACACCTATTCGCCCAGTGTTCGATGCGTCGGCATGTGAAAATAAGAATCCCAGTCTCAACAATTGCATTGAAAAGGGACCAAATATTATTGAACTACTTCCTTCCGTATTGGCTCACTTCCGGTTGAAAGAAATTGGAGTGATGGCTGACATCCGCCGTACATTCTTACAGATCAGTCTCTCTAAAGGGCACCGACCATTTTTGAGATTCTTGTGGATTGACCGACAGGGTACCTTAAAGATTTATCAGCATTGTCGAGTGGTTTTTGGAGTGTCATGTAGTCCATTACCTACTAGGAGCAGTGATCAAGTACCACATAGACACTGTCCTTAGTCAGTGCAAGGAGGGTATAAATCATCATATTCTCAAGATTTGGTAGAATTGCTATCCCGTAGCTTTTATGTTGACAACTGTTTGACCAGTGTACATGATGTAAAACAGTTGCAGCAGTTCATTAATGAAGCAACTTCTATCATGGGAGAGAGAAAGTTCGAGCTTCGAGGGTGGGAGTACACCAACCCCCTTTTACCCCCCCCCCCCCCCCCCCCGGAAAACCTGTCAATGTTTTAGGACTGCTTTGGGATAAATCTGAAGATACTTTGAGAATTATCACAGAAAACCTAAATACCCTTTGTCTGGAGAAAATAACTAAGGTCATTAGCTTGCAGTGACACTTTACTTCCTAAACTACTTTTACAGCAAACCTGGGAATCAGGCATAAGTTGGGATCAGGAAGTACATGATGATATTAAATCTCAGTTCTTGGCCTGGGTGAGGGAATTGCTCTACTTACGAGAAATCAAAATTCCTAGGTGGCTACCTGGGACAGACTGTCAAGAAAACTGGACGATTCATATTTTTTGTGATGCAAGCCAACTTGCTTATGCTGCTGGGGCTTACTTACGTGTGGAACAACCGATTCATGTTCGTGTCTAGCTTATTCTCGCTAAAGCAAGAGTCTCTCCAATCAGTAAGTCCAACAAGAAAATGACGATCCCGAGGCTGGAATTGTTGGCTGCAACAATTGGCTCTAGGATGTACTCTAATATTGTTCATGATTACAACATCCCTGGTGTTAAGACGATTTTCTGAACTGACGCAACAACTGTTTTAGCCTGGATTCAAAGAGAAGACCAGTGGGATGTGTTCGTATCCAACAGAGTGAAAGAAATCAGGAAACTGACCGAAGGACAGGAATGCGATATGTTCCCGGCACTAGGAATCCTGCAAATCTCCCATCCCGTGGCACTACTGCTAAGAAATTGTTGGAATCAAGTTGGTGGGAGGGGCCTGACTGGCTACGAGAATCACCAGACTCATGGTCCTGCGTAGATGTTAAGTTTGATGAAGAAGAGATAACTAGTGGCAAAAAGAAACTTGTTGTTTCTTCCATGCTCGCAGCTTTGGTTGAACCTGATTGGTTTTATGCCCGTGCTTCTACTTTCATGAAAAGTTTACGTTTAGTTGGCCGGACATGTCGTTTTGTGAAAAACTGTCGAATAGAAGAACAAGACAGATTCCATGGTAACTTGACTACCGAAGAAATAATCGCTGCAGAGGTTAAAATGGTGAATTTAGTTCAGAGACAAGTATTCTCGGGATTGAATGACCCAAAACTATCTAGTTTGATGCCATTTGCTGACAGTAATGGAATTCTACGCCTAAGGACGAAAATCTCACACAGGAAGGATCTAAATTATTTTTTTCACCCAGCTATTCTCCCTAGTTGTGAGCATCCTGTTGTATTTCACCTGATTATGGACTTGCACAAAGAATCATGTCATGCAGGCACACAGATGATGATGACTATTCTTAGAGAGAGATTTTGGATTCTTGGTGGAAGACGAACAGTTCGATCTGTCCTGGATAAATGCCTACATTGCAAGAAGCAAACAGCAAAACAAATAGAAGTAAATCTGCCACCTCTTCCTGAAGATCGAGTACGAAATGCTAAGATATTTGAAGTTACTGGCGTAGATTTTGCTGGTCCGCTGTTTCTGAAAAAGGATAGTCGCGGCAGGGAGAAAGCGTGGGTATGTTTGTACACATGTGGAGTCTATAGAGCAGTGCATTTGGAGCTTGTATCTTCACTCTCTACCGACAGCTTTATTCAGAGTTTTCGCAGATTCACCAGCAGAAGAGGTCGACCATCTTTAGTACACAGCGACAATGGTACCAATTTTTCAGATGCTGATAGTGCCTGTAAGAAGCTGGACTGGGATGCCATTAGTCAGTACAGTAATGTCAGGAGAATTAAATGGAAGTTTAACCCTCCAACGGCATCATGGTGGGGTGGTGGGGTGGTTGGTGGGAGCGGCTTATTGGAATATTGAAGAAACTACTACGCCGCGTGCTTGGCCGAACATCAGTGAACTATGAGGAGATGCAAACGATATTATGTGACTGTGAGGCTGTTATCAATGTTAGACCCCTCACATACGTATCCAATAATCTCACAGATTTGACGCCACTAACTGCCAGTATGTTTCTGCAGGAAGTTGAAGCGATAGGAGTTCCAGATTTTGACTTGATTGAATCCACTGATCTAAATAAGAGACTTCGTTACAGACAAAAGCTAAGAGAATACATCCACAGTAGATTTCGTTCGGAATATTTGGGTCAATTGAAGTTGTTAACCAACAAACATCCCAGAAGACAAATTTCTGTTGGTGAAATAGTGTTGGTGGGAAATGACAACTCAAAACGTCTAGACTGGCCTTTGGCTAGAGTTGTCGAACTACTGAAAGGAACAAATGGAGAAACTAGGCTGGTCTGAGTAAAGACCTCAAGTGGTTTTCTACTGAGACCTGTGCAGAGAATCTATCCATTGGAACTGGAACTGAGCAGGGTGAATCTTCAATCATCGGCAAGAGACTTCGAGAGGAAGTCACGGAACTGCCTCAGGATGAAATCAACATTGAAGGGAAGACTTCTAAGAGCCAGGCGGAGACGAGATTCGGAAGGACTGTTCGCAAGCCTGTGAAACTAAGCCTGCGATTGTGTTTTGTAAGTTAATGTTGGACTGGCTGCCATTAACTTAGGTGGGAGAATGTGAGTAAAAGACTAGAATATCTCGAACTGACTTTTATCGATTATGTGTATGTTGGTATTGAAGTGTGCGTTATGTGTTTTTTGAACACACCCAGTGAAAGCCTGGAACATGGTTGAAGCTTAAATTAATGTAATGTTTGTATGTGAATAAAATGTGGTTCAATGTCTCCTTAGAAAGAGTCTTCTCGTGAAGTAATTGTGTAGTGTATTCCCACACTCACGTTAGCATCATTTATAAGAATACCAATCACAGGAGACGGTAATAACGAATTTAATGAAATTTTGGAACAGCTTTCCTGACCAACCTTTACTTCGTGAATAGTACCTGACATCGACAAAACTTCATCACCATTATCACGATGCCGGCTCTCCTTCTGACAATCTTGCCTATAATTACATTCACGATCAGAATTACCACTTCCCCCACAACGATTACAATTTTCAACATTAACTCCTTCACGCACAGTGGCACCTTGTCCAGCAATCTCGCCTCTCCGATCTTGACTATTCTGCACACGAGCAATTCCATCACGACCCTGATTCTGAGGAGATCTCACTTCACGATTCCTATCGTGACCAGCCTGAGGACGAGCATTTCCTCAACTATTCGGATTACCCTGAGGTCTTCGATCTACCCAACGATCATTTCTACCCTGGAATCTGTTATTATTAATATTCCAACGGTGTTGCACATCCTGCGGCCTATTTCGACTCAACTGACTCACATGGCCTCTCTGCGAATCATTTTGTATTACATACTCAGCGTGTACTACAACAGCATTCAACTCCGATACAGTGCGAGCACGATATCCTACTCTCAGAACGGACCTATACTCGGCAGTTATACCATCCAAGATGTGAGAAACAATTTCCCCCTCAGTGAAATCGACAGAAAATACCTTCGCAAACTTAAGGATATCCTGCACGTAAGAAATCATCGACTCTCCAACACATTGGAGACGATAAAAAATACTGATGTTCAATAGGACCAATCGATCTTGAAAGCACAACATTTTCTAACACCAACCTGATGAAATCAATAATCCTAGTATTCCTAGATATAGCTTCAACTACCATTTTCCTCATCAATCCGCAAGTGAAAGCGAACATTAATTGATATATTTGGATATCAGTTACATCGAAAACTTCCGAATACTCTTCTATTTCCACTAATTCACTTAAAAACATGATAATCCCGTCTGTAGTATCAGTACTCAAATTTTTCAATTTTGCAACACAAGCGGTTAATGGGTGAGCCAAATTTCCGAAATTCTTCTGAGTAAACACAGAACGACTCTGATTCCTTTCTCTCAACTCACTAGAACCTGACAATCTTTCCCCACGTCTTACTCTACTGATTGCTCGATCATCTAAGTCACCCTGATCAGAGAAACTCAATCTGTTCCTCGACCTCATGTTACGCTCTTCAGATGATGACGATAAAGGAATTTCTTGACCATCCAGCAAAACAGACTGATTCACTCGACTGACTGGAAACTTATTTGGCTTAGGCAAATTTTGCATAGCACCCTCATCAATCAAATTAGCACGTCTACGAACACTGTCACTACCGGACACAGAACACACAGGTCTAGAATTTGCATTCGAATAAGAATACTTGACACCACCATATGAGTTACTCATCGTGTAAACAGGAAGTTCATTGCCCACATTCACCGGTCTGGCACTAAATACACGACACACACCCTCGTTCCTTAATAACGAACGACGTTCATATAGGTTAGGCCTAGCATCAAATTTAGAAAATCTGTCATTAACACGATCAGTATTCACAAGTGAGGAAGTTGGTCCTCCGGAATCAACTCCTAACCTAAAATCTGACAACACAACGTTTCCCTAATTAAATTCGAGTCAGCTGGAGACGCTCCCCCAAAACTCAACTGATTAAACTGTGAAAGATTTTCACCCTAAAAAGTCATATATAGACTCAACGCAATGGCTTTTATGTCCTTCATCGTAAGAAAAAACATGGAATTTTTGACATTTTTCCAAAAATGTTCAATTAAAAAAGGGCTATATTTTGGAAACTGGGAATTTTACAAAAGGGTGTATATGACATAAATGACAGGTCTTTACCCCTCTACCCACAAACCAAGTCCCAGATCTCTGGAAAAAATCCAAAATCCTTCAATTTTGAAAATAGGCTATATTTTGAAAACCAAACACCCTAAAAAGCCATATATAGGCTTAAACGAAAGGTCTCTATTGTACCCAATGGTACGTGGGCTGACTGGCATCAATCCTGGGTCTATGAAGAGGAAGAATCAGGTCCATGATTTTCCCAAAAACCGAACCATTGATCTCTGAGGGGGAACAACCACAGTGAACCCAAGGAACAATGATATAAAAATGGAATGTGATAATAAAAGCTTCATTCCACATCTGGAACGGGAATTTTAAGGAATGATAAGTTGGAATATTGTATGAACTGCAAGCCAGTATACTAACGTTCAAGCAAAGCTACAGAAAACCGAGCCAACTTGACAGGTGACAAAGTGGATTTGAAAGTAGGAGGCGCAGACAGTCTCCAGTGGACTATTTCTTGGCGTCACTGGGGTGGGAAGACTGTGAATAATGACCAAGAAAACCCCCGTCGGACAAGGCAGAGAAGCAGAGAAGGGATGGTCATCGAGAGAAATTAATTAACTACTGGCAAATGAAGCATTCTAGCGGGATGAGACTTACACCCAGATGCTTATATTCAAAGAAAGGTAATTTAGGCATGTCAAGACACCTAAATTAAAGCCTGTATTAGATTATATGATAATTCACAGGCAAACCGCGGAGGGGTATTGGTCAGTCTCGTAGCAGGAGGGGATTCACCGAAGATAGCGTCACCAAGCCATGGAGGAAAGCAATTAATATTAATTAATTGAGCGAAGGAATCACCGGCACGCAAGTGGATCTGAAACCTCCGTGGAAAGACGATCAAGAATCATGCGTTACCTTGTCGGAAAACGCGATATATCAGAAAAGAGCCGCTCCCGAGATGAACGAGAACTATATTTTGTCAGAATCCCTTATCTGGAAGATGGAGCTGGGGAGAGTCAGTTATTCTTTGACTCAGCTCGTGGGACGACATGCTGTCCATCGACAGGAAATAAGTGCACGCAGTACGCAAACTCATTATAATCAGAATCTTTGTGATAGACAATGAAAGATGCATTATGCAGTCCATTTAAAGTATTTCTGCATTAATATTATGAACAGTCTACGGCAGACATATACAGGCATTATACGCGAATATTATTCAGTACAGCGTAGGAAAATTGCATTATGATTATGATGGACAATGAACTTATCTACAGGGATAGTTATGATTTTTAAAGTGTCAGATAATATAGTAACGGATACTACAGATCAAGGGGACCAGGAAAGTATCACAAGTATTTGTGATAAATACGTAAGCAGCACACTAGAAGCTAGAAGAAAGGAACAGTAGGAGACGGGAGATGAACACACCTACTCGAGATAGACTTTCGGAGGAGACAGGCGGATGTCAGAATTTTGCAGCATCGCAGATCTGAAATCACGTAGTAGTGGAAAGTCCAATAAGGCTTCGTGTGTACAATTCGAATGTAAATTTAGTGATAAAAAGTGATAAATAAAACTGTTTAAAGTTGTGTGATAAAGAAAATGTGGTATATTTTAAAGTGTGAAATGCATGTATTACAAGATGTGATCAAAACGTTCAAGCCATATTCGATGTTCTTTGTGGAAAGTGTTAGGATGGGTTAGAAGACATCAGAATGGTGGGCGGAGTGTTGTACTGTTGGGTAAATCCAGCCAGAATGAAAAAAGTGAGTACCATCCAAATAATGATTCTAGGGCTCACCATACAACATATCATTCCATCAAATACTAAGAATTTGCAGTAATTTGTATACGAGTTCATATTCCTCGTATCTTAGTGAATATATTGCTTTGAGAATGATAAACTTACGACAATTAATGCGTAAGATGTTGGTAAAAGTAAATGTAATGTTAATTGATAATAATAGTAATAATCAGAGGTCAATGCCAATAATAAATGTAAAATCGGCATATTGATGCCTTAGAAATGTGCAAAGTGTGTCATGTCCGTTAAAAAAATACAGTGTTATTGTGAAGAATGGAAGAGAGAGAGAGAGAGAGAGAGAGAGAGAGAGAGAGATATCAGGGAGATAAAGAGATTTTTCAGTGTAATTGAGATATTAAATAATGTTAATTGCTACATTGTTGTGTTTGAGAGCCATTATGGCAGATCATATAATTGCCAGTAAAATGATACCTTCCTTTTTAGAGCTAATGTAAAGCCTTGGTATAGTAATTAAATTAAGGGAGGATATGAGTGCATTATGAACTGCGTCATCTAACAGGAATGTTATTTTAGCCGCAATAAGCGTGCATGTCTAACGTACAATCCAGAGATTTGCGTAAATAATTGCAGGGATTATCCAGCTAGTCCGCGCGTTGGTGAATTTAGTAGGCCAATCTTAGAATCAGCAATGTGGTTGTATAGCCTGAGAGCATACGTAGTATAGCAACAGAGTTGGGCCAAATGGCATCTGTAACCCACTGTTAGCATATTCTTCGCTACCAGGGATAACTGTGACCCTCTGTGTGAGCCATTATAATAATTGATCTACCCGTGGAGGTAAGACAATTTCTTCGAGTAGGAAACATGGTGATTTCCTTAATATATTCGTACCCGTACAGCGAGATAACAGTTTGAAACCCGACTGGTACGCGTTCAGAGCCACTGATTGCATCCTTAAAACGGCGATGCTACTGGAAACCCATCCCTTGATAAGAATATTAATTGAGAGCCGAATTGAGCCAATTAAATACCCTAAGTGTAGGTGTTAAATACTTAGATCGACTCCGTTCAAATGACACATCCAAATCATTACCCCCTGAAAGAGCTGTACAGAGAGAGAAAGCATATGGCAAGTTTTGTTTACAAGTTGAATATCGGTCAGGGAGACCAGAGGTAGGGAAAAGGCCGCAGTAGCCATGTTGGAGGGGGCGGACCTTAGCGACCCTATTGTGTACACAGCGAGGGGAGCTAATTGACCTTGGCCCTTTTCCTTTTTAAGTTTGTACTGGAACACTGAAAAATCTAGTCATCTCTGGAAATAATTGAAAAGTGCTTGATATTATTGTATTAAAGGAATTATATGCATCATATCCATGGGGATAGGATGTTGGATCATAGAAATCGGATAATATTTGGCCAAGTTGATGTCTGATGACATCTTAACTGCACCAAATAATAAGATGCAATTGTAAAGAGTAATTACCCAGTTTATGATAATTTACTCAGACGGGTAGCATTATTGCACGACATGACACACTTGTAACGATTGTAACGACATGACAAGACCCAAAGATTGTTGTATGGTGAAGCTAAATCAGTAATTATGTATATTTTGGAGGGGAAGGTCACTCATAACAGCGTTTAAAATCTATGGGAAAAGAAACGATGGTGCACAAATACAAAATAATGTTAAACAAAGAAAAATGTAATGAAATCAATATTGTTGAAGGTAAAATGTTCCGATTCAGAACGGACAAATATTTGTATCTGTAATGATTACACATAATGATAATTCAGTTATAATTTGTGTTTTTATTGTTGTGTTGTGTTATGTTAAATTAAGATTAATTAAGTGATGTGAAGGACACAATGAACATTCGTCAATGTCAAAAAGTAGAAGTGTTAGGAAGTATAGGATATATTTGGGTGCGGAGGGGCGCCAACCATAAGAAAAGGGACTCGCAAGAAATGTTGCAGCATGCCTGGAGAGACCAGTGCATTTGAGTGGATATAATCCCTGTATTATTGAAACAGAGCTGCAGAGTGCAGATGAAACATGCTAGGGTTTATCTTATTGTCTTGAATCGTCATCTGCACACTCCACATATTTGATCTGTGTTGTGGGAGTGTAAATGTAACTGTAGTTTTTGTGTTTGCCATGATTTAATATCATTAAATTCTATATTTAGGAGTTTGTTGTTTCTTTCAAGTAGAGTAGTTACCTGACAGGCTCAAATCCTGAACATGTGATCGTATAGTCGGATTAACGCCCCATACCTCGAAAGACCGCGAGCCAGCTGGGATACGAACACATGTTCCATATAATGACGCAAGGGTACACTATGTCCTTTAACTTTGGAACAAAACCTTATATTTTTTACATTTTTTTCCAAAAAGTTGAATTTTTGAAAGTAGGCTATATTCCTGAAATAAGAATTTTACGATGTGGTGTGTTTAAAGTAAAATAAATGGTCCCTACCCCCTCTACCCACAAACCAAGTTTCAGTCCCGAGGTCAAAAAGCGAAAAAAGTCCAATTTTGAAATTGGCTATATTTTGGAAACAAAGAATTTTACAAAAGAAATTGTTTAACATAAATTAATGGTCAATAATCCCTCTACCCATAAACCAAGTTTCAAGTCTTTAGGACAAAACAAAATTAATTTTCAAAATGGGGTAGATTTCCAACATTAGGAATTTTACAAAAAAGTTTGTTTGACATAAATAAATGGTCTCTAACCCCTCTACCCCCATACCAAATTTCAAGTCTAGAGTCTAGTCCTAATTTTGGACATTTTAAGGTAAATCACCTGCTTTCCGGCTAGCTTGGAGCGTCATCACTCGGAATTCTGGTGCTCCCTAGGTTACGTTACGTCTGAAATTGAGGTGGCTAGTCTCCTATCAGACTTCAGTCTTATCCTAACTGGTCTAGTTTCGTGGATAGTAACGTATTTATTAGTCTGTAACACTATCCGATACGGTGGTCAAGCTATTCCCACCGAGGTCTCAATTGTTTTCCCGCGTTACGTCCCCGTGGTCCGTTACTGTGGGCCGCTACGGCCGTGTGAAACTATGCCCTTCTAAAAAACTTTGTCCTTAATATTCTTTATACTTCACCGTACCTCGTGTGATCTCAGATTTTAGTGTACAGGGGCGGGATTTTGTGAGAGGGTGTAATTATTGTAGGGTGTAAACATTGTGTAGTGTGTTGGAGCTTGTAGGGCATTATAGTTTAATCGCATACTGCTTCCGCACCTCTGCTCAATCGGATTCCCACGCTGATATTTTTGTGCATACAGAGAAATTGTTAATAGGATATGTGGTTTCATTCAATGTATATTATTGGTGTTCGAAGGGGTGTTATTGTTAATAAGGTGTTACCGCGTAGGGTAGGCGGGTTCAGCATCTTCGGGCTTTGGCCCATAATGCTTAAGGATATCAATTATTGTCTGGAGTACATACGTGTAGGATTAGGTTGTCCCCGGGTGGTTAAAAATTAAAATATTACATGCAGGAATATTAATTAAAATTCTGGGTACTTGAGGGTGGGATTTGCATGCTGACAGATAGATTTTCAGCGTGATTGTTATTGCTCAGGTGAAAGTGTGGTTACATGCGGGTTTGTGTAATTTATAACTTTGTCATGCGGGAATATTAATTAAAAACACTGGTTAGTATGTCTACATGGCCATTATCTATATATATAGATATATCGAGCGTTATTCAATAATTTCCGAACACCTCTCAACTTCAGGTGTGGAGCTGCGTGCTTTTGGGGGTGCAGTTAACCCTGTATTCATTTAAAAATGCCCCTTCTGATAGTTTTTTTTAGGATTACTGAGTGGTGAGGGTAGTGGGAAGTGTATTATGGGCTTGTGTGCGTGTGGAGATTTTTTGAGCCTTGAATATTGCTTGTATTGTGCTGTGCTTGACATGTCTGTCCTCTCTTGGTCATGTTTTGCTTGCGCCGCACGTCATTGCTATGTGAATGCGCGTTAACTGGGTGCGTGTGCTCAATGCCACTTCATTATGGGTGAGATTACAACTCACGATCATGATTCAATGGTGCTATTGTAAAAGCATCCCTAATTATCAATAGGGTGTCACTTCAAATTGCTGGTGGTCATGCCTGTGTCTTATATCCGTCTGCGCAATGAGTCATTTTTAATGTACATGGTCGCTCCTATATTTTCAGGTAGCCTAATAACGTTCCCTCATATGTATCCCTTATATTATTGGGATGCACTTTGCGCCCTGCATAAAATGGTTGATATAATGATTATGAAAAGTCTACGCGTTCAACGCTCTACGCTCTAGCTGTGCTGTTTGTAGGCAGCCTTAGCCTATATTATGTAATCTGTATTTTCGTGCTATCATGTAAGCTAATTTGCCATCTATATCATCTGGCCAGGGCCTCTAACACCGTTATATTGTGGGTGAACATCCCTGTATTCTCGTACTGTGGATGTCTCTATAATAGGGGGTAGTATTATCTGCAGTGCCGAGTTGCCTTTACTGGTAATTGCAGGCATTTATTTGTGGGTGCTCGGCCGTGGTGGGTGTCTAGCTGCTGGTATGATGACCGCAATTTTTTATAAGAGTGGAGTTTTCCGTTTTGAGGCGCCCATGGCCTTTAGTGCTCATTGTCGCTACACGCGACCACGCTAGTATCGTGTGTTGGTTTTGGCGTCATATTGTCTGCCTCCTCGTGTTATCTGAGGTCTGTATGGGAGTGTCTAGTATTGTATGCTGTCCGCCAATCGCATCGTGGCGTGGCAATGGCTGCCTTCAGTGTGGACCGTGTGGCCGTCTAGAGGAATGGCGGGCTGCGTAGTAAATGTCGGCATTGTATTATCTGTTGTCGAATGTGTTAATTATCCTAATGGGGATATAGTAATAATAATACGAAGACCCGTGATGATGTAAGTATTGCTCCGTTGAAATTGTGTATGTTTAATGAGCCGGTCTGTTTATTGAGTGTCAGCATTTCGCAATGTTTTCGTTCATGGCGTGCGGGTGGAATGCTTTCCGGTATACCTCCGTATCACGTCGTCCTAATTCCTGAATATGTTTATGAATTGCGTACTGCCGCGCTGTAGTATTGCAACTTTGCGCTTAGGACATTCTGCCCACTGTTTGAAAAGTAAAGCAAAATATGTTTCCCCAGCTTGTATACATCTGTAAACATGTGTATTTCCGCCGTGTGGCAACCGATTTCAAATAAATAATATCCGTTCTCTCTTGGGTATTTGCTAACTCGTGTTATTCCGCTGTCTACTTGTGGTATCTGATATTTTTGAGACCTTTGTGCGCCTGTGTAGTTGTGGCGTCTGTATTTTTATCCTCTAGCTTTTTCTTTCAGCTCTAGTTTTCGTTATAGCGATTATGCGGGCTGTACGCGATGTCTGATGTAATTGTTCATGTGTTGTCCCGTGTTATCGCGGTGCCTGTGATGTTGATTGTCTGTAACCTGTGTTATTGCAGTGACCGTGCCTGCAAATGTGTTTTCCTGATTTCTCCTATGCTTTTCCGTTTCTCTGATCTATAGTGTACCGTTTAGCTTTAGTTTTCGTAGCTTTGTATTTTGCCTCCTGGTAATGTACCTGATCTATCAATGGTGTCCGGGAAATTATAAAGAATACTGCTATTTGCGCGTAATTATGACAATTATGCCTGTGTATGACTATCTGATGTAGACTACCATTCCAAAACATTATCTGGCTACAAATATTGTTGTGTCCTACCGTTATGCTCGTTTATATCGTGAATCTGTTGTTTTTCTGGCGAGTATTGGTGTTAGCGATTTTGCTGGCTGTACGCGACACCTGCTATTAGTGTTTTGTCCTGTTATGTGCGTGTGACCTGTGAATCTCGGCTAATTCATAGGTGTATGCAGGTTAGAGAGTACCCAGGTCTATGTTTTTGGGTATGTAGGGCCGATTGTTTTCAGTCGGTGCACTGTTTCTAAATAATGGCTCGTGTAACTGTTTGTGTGTCGAATGTCCTTAGCGATGGTCCTCCTGACCTTCATGGATGTACCGTTATGGCTCCTGCTGTGTGTATTTTAGAACCATACTGGGGTCTATGGCATTATATTTATGTGGGCTGTACGCGACCTTTTATAAATGTCGGTCATGTACTGCCCCCGGAAATTGAATTATTCTGGGACAAAATGAGAGTATTTTCCGTCCCCATGATAAAATTTAACCAGAAAATATAAATTCTGGAAGTGTGACACAGGAGGGTCGTGTTACAAGCTCGAGGCCGTGGGGGAGCCCGATCACGTGATATATTGCACAATAGACGCTTCTAGAAGGCTGAAAGTGTCATAGCAACAGTGAGTTTGGAAATAAATATTATAAATATTGTTATAAAATATGCTATTGGATCCCAGCCTAGAGCCAATGAGAAGAGGTCTTGCTGAAGACGGGATTAACTTCAACTACATAATTTGGTGAAATTATGCATTAGAAGAAGAAGATTTTCTTATTTGGTAATGAAGAGAATATTAATAGAAAATATCTCTGATACTTTAAAAACCGCAGATCGGTTAATCTACGCAGTAATAAGCATTAGTAATCCACGCGCTAAAATTATGGTGGGAGATTGATATGGCCGCCAAAATTTTGACTTGGAGTGGGAGATCCAAGGATCGAGGTTCTTATTCCAGCAGTCTTTGAAGAGTGAGGAAGTGTTTGTATTGGATTAACGGAGATCCCAAAGCTTTGTCCGAGTGCAACGACTTTCGACTCGTGAAGACGCTAGGTTAGCAGGGTAGAACATTGGAGATTACTGCACTTCCATTTTAAGCGACGTTGTGAGGATCATTGAAAGTAGAATATCTCATATGTATTTGAGACTAGACTTCAACTAAGTGAATATATAGAAATAACAGGTCGAATACTACATTCTGTTGAAAGTCGAGCGTTCTAAGATTTACCATTTCGACAAAACAAGTCTGTTAAGACAGTTTTTCAAAAGTGTTGGAAATAAAGCTGAATATCATTTTAGCTGAAACGTGATGTTGGCGAACGCAGTTTAAGTGAACAATAGCGGAGAACTTTTAACATTGGCGCAGCAAATACACATTATCATAATGACTATCATTATTCTTCAATTGGTTTCATTCGACAAAATTAACATTGTTGATATGATGAACTAAATAGTCGTGTGCCAGAGACATATTCGATAACAGAAGTTAGGATACTACGATGGAACTTCGTTAGACAACGTATTCTTGAATACAGACGTAGTGTACGGTCCATCTTGTACATTTTCGTCAGTCTACGAACACTAATGTAACATCAATTAGCAATAGAAATATTTCATTCACCACCTACATGGATATTTCTATAAATTATTATTCAATGATGAGGCTGATATATATTTGCGACGGAGAATGAATACTCTACAGAAGAGATTTGTCAACATGCTAGGGTATCCCAGCAACAACAGATGAATTTGCCAGTAGGATGTCGTTAGAGACCAGGCGAAGGTTGGTGAATTCCGGAGAGGGAACGTTTTCCTATCTCTGAGGTCGCAGATCCGAGGTTCGAATGGAGATCCATCTCAGTATCTTGAACATAGGAAACATCTAAAGTATTGTGTAAATACTAACCCAGATCTTCAAGATATCGTCCAAATAAGGTAGCAGTGTTTCTTATTTTTAGTATAGAGCTTGATTAGTGTCATCCTGAGACGATGTTCTTACTCCATATTTTCATATTTCATGTATTTCAGTGTTCTCATGTATTTTACACTTCGGATGTGTACTAAGATTTTTATGCTTCGAGATTATTTGCCTTTCATTTATTTTTCAATTTTATTCTTCGGATCAGTTGTTGAACTGACACTAAAAAAATGTTTGATGATTCAGATTTCCTTATAGAAGACGAGTCTTTTCGACTATCGAATTTTAATAATTTTATATAAACCAAGTATTCAGACATTGTGTCATAGTTTCAAATTAAATTCTTTTAAATTTAATTTGAGCACTTTAATGTAACAACATCAAACTTCAAGAGCAGAAGAAATATCGAATGATATTGTCATACCATTATTGTACATAAACATTTAGACGATCTAGGAAATACTAGTCGTTTGATAAGACCGAAATCTTAATCCCTATAGACATTCTTTGTGTAGAGTGGAAAAACATTACGACGTTGACAGACCTTTTTATTATTTGTAAAGCTGAGAGCTTTGTTCATTTAATATGTTAGAGGAAATATATTTTGATAGAAGATTATTCTAATCTTTGGCTAGGAATTCAAAGCTAGTTTATCCCGGTCAAGATTGAATTCTATTTGACACTATAAATAACATGTGTGTTATTTTACACTATTTGTGTAATATCACGTCATTATGTAGACCTGATATTACAACGACATACAATTTAAAGCTTGATAAGTACATGTCCATGTACCGTACATGTATTTGCGACAGACGAGTTAACAGTTAATTAAATTTTTGTGTAGTAAACTTTAGGAGGTCAATCACGACAGTCTAATATCGTTCATTACGATTGGAAGTTTCGTTTGAAGAACTTAAGAATGTATAATTGAAGATCAGTAGTCATGTGAAACGGTACTGAGGGTCATGCCGTAATATGAGAATGGTTCCTACACAAGAAATGTTAATAACAATTAATCCGTTTTTGGTTATTGTTTAACATAGTGGATGATAATTGTTTTTGCCATATATATTGCTATATGAGGAGGTGTAGAGCTATGGAGAGCTCGTGCGAAGGAAGTTACGCATTTTAAGGGAAGTCTATGAAATTATTGTTCTTTGATAAGAAAGGCATGGATCATGATAAGAGTCGTTGTATACAAGTAGTCCAGTTCATGCGAAGTAACGTTTTAGCTGTGTTGACAGAAGGGTTTTAGCGGAATGCAATTAGAGAAAGATTGTCTACTCATGTCAATGATACCACTATTATATTTTATTAAACCCGAAGTTATGTAATTACGTACAGTTAACCTTTGTCAGTCGACTGTATTAGACCGACATTGTAATGAAACCTATATAAGACGATGTGTGAGCAGTATATGAAAACTACAGTGTGTTAGAAAATATTTATGTGGAAAAACATTGTAAATAACTAATTGAAAGTTGTATAGTAACCGAGAATCCAGAATCTCGAAAGTAACGTGTTAGCAACGTTAAATATTGTCTATTATTATGAACAAATTACTTATAAATATTTTTTGGAAATGATAAAATTATTTAAATAATTTTAATAGGATTTATTAATCGAATGTTTTGGAATAGCGTGTGTTTTGTGAGCGGATGTTTTGTATGGATGATTGCCCATAGTTAAGAGTGACTGTTGAACTTAATTGGTCTAGAACAATTACGGGGTATGAATAAAAGTTTGTATAAAGATTTCAGAATGATTGTTAAAGGAATGTAGGAGTTATGAGCATTTTTGTAAGATCTGAATGTAAATTTTATACGTGTATTTTAAACGCAGACAAGGCAGTATTAATACAAGCCAGACAGAATGATTCACCGTTAGGAGTGGAGAGCTTGGTGTTATATAATGTGAACAGGTGGCGAGTTACAGTCTTATATAAAATGTAAACAGTTCTGAGCGCAACGCTATGCTAGCGTTCATTGATGAAGCAAGCCAATGCAGGTGCGTTTTCTAGACGCGTGCCACTGAAGGTAACCAGTTGTTAGGAATGTCATGAATGCAAGAGCCCCTGTTAAACGTTTTTCTTCACGTACAGTAGGCCTAGGCATCTCAAACTTTCTATGCATGAAATTTAAAACCCAGTAAATATAGTAAGATGTGTTGTGGAAGAGAAATGTGCTTGATTGTATGGTTTATTTTGTTGTTGTTAGAATAGTTTATTGTTATTTTGTTTATATTAGATTAGTTTGCTCTTGTTAATAAATTTGCTCAGTTCGTTATCTTTCGTCGTTGACGTGTGATTAATTTTAAATATAAGGATTCGAGTATTGTGGATGTATTGTAGGCGAATTTGAGTTCCCATTCCCCGAGACACGTAAGTAAGGGTAAGTGTGCCCCGTGTAGTTTGTTGTTTATCCACAATATTCTTGTAACTGCTGTATGTGAATCCCTAAAGACCATGTTGGAGCGATTTCTAATGAAGTAATTTGCCGGTGCTGTTAGAAATTGGCGATCCAGCTGGGGCAATGGATATTCCAACTGGCCACTTTCCGGATTTACGGGTACAGTACGAATGTTTGTGGAGTGTTAATTATTATTATACCGCTGTTGTGCGGGGTTCTAAGCCTTACCTGGGTCTATGGCGTTACGTTTATGCGTGTCAGGGCTGATTGTTTTCAGTCGGTAACCTGTTTGCCTCCCGTGTTTAAATGTGTACTGAGAAAATCCCCTATTTTTAGTGTGGAGTTGTAAGTGATTGTGTTGTCCCTATCGTTTAGCTTTCTTTCCCTTCGTGTACGTATCATGCTGCGTTTTTTCTTCTTGGCGGGTTTTGCGGCTTTATTTCCTGGTGTTACTATCCGCGTATGATACGGCTTCATTCGTCTTACATGGATGGTGTCTTTAATCATTTTGTGTCCGTGTCGAATGTTGACTATATAATTTAGGTCGGATATTTTCCTGTGAAACTTGAACGGTCCTGTCCATCGCGGTATTAGGAATTCGGATACGTTCTTTTTGCGCACTGGTGTCCAAATCATTACCTGTTGCCCAGCTGTATATTCCTGATGCTTATGTCCTCTATCGTATCTTTCTTTTTGTTTTCTCTGTGCCTCTATTATGTTTTTCCTCTTATCCATTCGTGCTATTTGTAGGTGTTCTAATCGTGTCGCATTGTCCGTAAGTGTGTCTTGGGGGGGTGCATATATTATCTATAGGGCTTCTAGATTGGTAGCCACGTACCAGGAAGTGTGTAGTGTACTTTGTAGCTGTCGATACCGAGGTGTTATAACTGAAGGTGATTGGCTGTAGGTAGGTATCCCAATCTGTGCCGGTGTCATTAATGAGTTTAGCCAAGGCTTTTCCTATAACCTTGTTCATGGCCTCAGTCAGCCCATTCGTTTGTGGGGAAAAGATAGTGGTTGTGTATGCCCGTATTCTGAGTATCTCCAGCAACTGTTGGAATACCCTCGAGGTGAAAACTGTTCCCCTATCTGAGAGTAGTGTTTGAAATAGAAATTACGTGATACACCGTGTGTTCGTCTTGGGCTTGGCCTTTGTAATTATATACCGTGTAAGATACTCCGTGGCTACGAGTATGTATTTATTACCTTTATCAGATATGATAATAGGTCCCTTGATATCGATACCCACCCTGTGGAACAGTTCTCCTACTGGGACAGGGTTTAGGAGCCCGTGGGCTTTGCCCGACCTATTTTTGAACCGTTGTCAAGTGTGACATGTTTTTACAAAGCTTGCTATGTCCTCATTCATGTTCGCCCAGTAATACTTTGTTCGTATCCTATAATAAGTTTTTTGTGTGCCTAAATGTGCTCCTGCAAGAGGAGGGTTGTGGTGTTCCGTCATAAAGTTCGCCTTTAACGATTCCGGGACCGCTATGGGCGCGGTGTTATGTATGGCTGTAGGTTTAAATTTCAGGATCCCGTGTTTGTTTAGAAAAAATCGCCTAGACAGACGTGCGGTCTTATTATCGGCCTTGTCCAAGTCATCTAGCGCCGCTAGTATTTGCTTTAAATAGGGATCGTGTCTTTGCTCCTATCTCATGTCCACCTGTGTTATCGTGTATGTGGGCATACTATCCCAGTCATAATCCTTATTATCATCTGGGGGGTCAGCCACTGGTAATCTGGCCAATACATCAGTGTTAAGATGTGTAGCGCCTTTCTTGTGTTTGTGCACCCCACCCCCACACTCTCCGAGCTCACAAACGTAAATTTGCGACCTCAAACAGGTTGGTAAGTGCACCTTAAAGGAATTTCGAACAGAATGTTCGTTGAGTGGCCGATGGGCCAGCCTTCCAGAGGCGAGTATTGTGGCCGGTCAAACAAATGATTGATTCAATTTGGAAATAACATATATTTTGAAAAATAATTAACAGATACATAAGTTTTGATGGTTGAACAAAACATATAGCCCTCCTAAGAAAAGGGGAAACAATTTACAATTGAAATGGCAAGGCCACTGAATCACATCGTTAAGCATTCCAAAAGTGCTTGTCCAAAATAATGATGATGATAATTGTTGTTTTTAGGGGACTAACATATAGATTATCGGCCCCCCGAAATAATGAAAACAAGCCTGAGAGAAATAGCAAAATTAGAAGGACCAAATAAATTATAACTTCGATAATTGAACGTGGAACAAAATTACCAAACGTGGCTACTCACCGCGAAATCCAACAGACCAAGGAAGTTAGATTAAGTTTCCCGAATGGAAAATAATCACCAAAATTTACCACGGAAATAATTGCATCAGGCCTAAATATGCCCAATCATTAGGCATAATATCGGTACAAATAAGCACAAAGCGAATTAAAATATATTAACTTGAGAAGTTAACCAGCGAAAATTACCAATATGGCGTCAGATAGACGCTTAAGCCATGCTGATAGCATGCCTAATAAAACCAACAGATTCCCAACGAAAACTGCGTTTTCGCTTTAAAATAATTTCTCCCGACCCGGGAAACACCTTAATTATCACGTAGCACCAACATTTCCAGAAGTTTAGTGACTTCAAATTATTATTAGATCAAATATCAAGCAGAACGAATTCAACTACGACCGCATGGCCATCTTGCCATCAACAATCCTTTCTTTAAAAAACACTGGCATCTAAAAGACAAAGGACAGTGCCAGCTACGGAAAGCCATTTTCCCAACCAAAAGAAACAGGTTCTTTAGCACACGTATTTTCATAAATACAATTTTACATAGTAATTCTTAAGTTTAACAAGCCTAAGGTTACGTTGACGCCACTAAGTTTTAACTGGTAGCGAGCTTTTAAAATAAATAAATAAATAAATAAATAAATAAATGATTTGGACTTTCAATTGCGCAATCTCAGCCCAGAATTAGTTTTAAAATAAATATTAAAACATTTTAAAATAAGACGGCATAGGAATTAGAGCTTGCTCAAATACCAGGAAGGAACTTAAGTCCTTATGTATCAGGCGCAACGGAAAACCACCACGACACAATGGCTTCACCAAAAGCTAAATATTTAAATAAGTCTGTAATTAATAATGATTCGAATAAATGAAATTATTTAATACGAATTAAAGTTAATGTCCGATGAGTATTCTTAACTGGTCCATACCTCTTTCAATCGGCCAGCCCCGAAGGCCGGCCACTCAATTGATCAAGTCAGCTTGGAATGAAAAGCGTCACCTTGTTCAAATGCTTCCAGCCTCGAGAACGGCTACGCGCAAGCGTACAATTCACGTAGTGCTGTCGATGTTAGACAGTGGCAGTAATTGAATTATCGGACACAAGAAGACAGGGAAATGTTTGTGCACCTTACCAACTCAACATCATTTTAGAAGATGTTTCATATACGTCCGAATTACACTTCCGTTCAGTTTTGTTGGTTGGTATTAAAAGGCGGGAAAAGTTCCTTGTTCTGATTGGTAGCACAGCTAGTGCGCCGATTTAAATTTGAATGCGCGGCGTATTTAGGTACAGAAATGAATGCTCATAAATTTGTTGCCTAAAATGTCAATAATGGTTATTAAAAGTTTCATTGTCGTCAATTAGTATTATTGTGACAATGCATTTTTGGGAAGTTTTCACATTGGGACCTTTTGGGGAAGTTTTTATTTCTTCTTAAAATCAGGGCATCATGCTAGTGACCCCTGGGTCTGGAACTGAGTCCAAAGTTTATTTTTCCACGAGGTAAGGCTGGTGCAGGTTCGGGGCAGGAGTGGGATAGTCTGCAGATCCCATCGGCTCAGTTTGACTACAAAGTCATGGTCTAAGAGCCTAAAAATGAACCGGTTAAGACGCGAGTTTAGGTTTTTGAATTTATCCCAATAAAGCAAGCTCGCGTGATCTGTAACCACTGTAAACGAGATCCCATGTTCTGAAGTAGTTCACTCCCCATGAGAACGCTAACATCTAGCGTTCTGTGGCGGAGTACCTAGTCTCGACATGCGTTAACTTCCTGCTCGCGTTCGCCACAGACCGTTTATGTCCATTTTCGTCCTCCTGTAGTAGAGCAGCCCCTAATCCGTACTGGCTTGCATCCACGTGTAATAATGTAGCCCTGTCTTCCTGGAAGTTTTATCATTAGGGAGGGGTAATGAGTAGTTGTTTAAGTGTATTAAATGCGTCTATATGTTCTTGTGTTATAATGAAAGGTGTTGTTTCGTGGTTGAGTTGTGTTAGAGGGTGAGGAACGTGTGCGTATTGGTAGATGAATCGTCGATAATAGCTTGCGAGCCCCAGGTAACTGCGCATTTGCTTAAAGTTATCCGTTATTGCGCTTGTCTTGGCTGGGTCCGGGATAATTCCTTCTCTACTCACGATGTGTCCCAGTATACTAATTTGCTGTTGAGCAAACTGACATTTCGCCGGTTTGAGCTTTAGTTTCGCCTGTCGAATCCGTGTAAATGTCTCTTCCAGGTGCCCCAAGTGTTCTTCAAATGTCTTCGAAAATACTGTAATGTCGTCAATGTAAATTAACACAGACTTCCATTTTAGGCCTGAAAATGCCTTATCCACTAACTTCTGGAAAATCTGACTCTCGTATTTAAGTCCCATGGGCAAAACGATTTAAGTGAATAGGCCGTTTTCTGTGACGAATGCCAATTTGTGTTTATCCGGCTCATATATGTGAATTGAATAAAACCCGGAAAAATAGTCCATGGTCGAAAACCAGTTGGCTTCACTGAGAGCTTCTAGGTACGTGTCCGTACGCGGTAGGGGATAAATGTCGCTCTCAATTAATATATTTAATCTACGATAGTCTGTGCAAAATCGGTGCGATCCATCTTTTTTCTTAGTGAGGATCACTGGTGCACTATAGCTAGAAATTGTGGGCTCTATTATATTTGCAGCCAGCATCTCTTGTATCTGGCTATCAATAACCTGCATCTCATTCTTACTGACTCTAAAAGGAGGCTGATGAACTGGACTATCACTCGTGAGGTTGACGCGATGTTCGATGAGGTCCGTTACCTCTAAATCTCCATCGAGTGTGCAAATATGTCGCTATATTTCTCTAGCAGGTCTGTGAGCTTTTTATTCTGCTCTGGTGTCAACTCTAGTGTAGGTGTATGTTTACTGGGCGTAATATTGATGTTTGTATTGTTTTGTGTATGTATTGTGGCCAATGGGGAGGCTTGGTGCTCGCGGGTGTCTCGCTCCGCTCGAGTATTTTCTGTGTCCCTAGCGTATGCAATCGAATGTGTAGTTACCTGGCGGCCGTTCATTAGGTGTATCTCGCTGTTGGCGAAACTTATGTTTGCATCGTATTTTGCTAGGAAGTCGGTCCCGATTATCGCCTGGGCTGATTAGTCTTCTATCACGAACATGGGGTGTGTCACCTTGAATTCTCCCATTTGAATGTGTATGTTTACTACTCCTAAGTTTTTGAGGGTTTGTGTATTGGCCGCTATGAGTCTAATGTTATCGTCCACCCTGTGTGTCTCCCCATCGGTGATATATTTATTACTCACACAACTGACCGCGGCTCCTGTATCAATTAGCATTTGCACCCTGTGTCCATTTATATTAGCGCGCATTGTTAGTGGCGATAGAGTGTTTCCTGCCCGTTGTAGATATGTGTTGTTAAGTGTATATGTAATTGTTGTAGCTGCTTCCCTATCGCGCAAGGCGTGCGTGTCAATGTTTACCTTGGGATTTCCTGTTGTCTGCATTTTGTTTCTTGTGTTTTTGCTGACTAGCCTGCTTATTGTTACTTTCTGGCCGCGCTTGGCACGCTTCGCTATGTGAGGCATTCGCTTGACCTGTTCTTCTGCCGTGCATTGTGAAATGTTTGAACATCACTGTGTTTTCGTTTCCCGTTTTTCCTGGCCGAAATGCCTGTCACCTAACTTTGCCCTGGCTTGGGTTCGAGTCCTAGGCTCTGTGTCGGTGTATTGTCCTTCTTAGTGTTCTGACGAGGCGTTGGTTCGACTCCTGACCTTTGCTTCGTTGCATGGACCCTTATCTCTTTCTCGATGGGTACGGGTTCAATTCCTGCCTGTCGCTTTGGCGTAGGGAATGCGTTTTTGTCTCTGGATAGTGTGGGGCCAATTCTCCTTCCCTGCTCTGGTGTGGGAAGTGTATTTATGTCCGGAGATGGTACGGGTTCGATTCTCGTGTTCTATCTCTGTGTAGGGACTGTGTTCTCATTCTGGAAAGGTGTGGGTTCGACTCCCGTATTCTCTTTCCGCGCGGTTGTGAGAGGTGTGTAGTGCCCCGATCTAGGCTTCCCTGTGAATAGTACATGTAGGTCTCTACCGAATCCTGTAGTGGTAAACAATGGGGGTGAGTTGGTACTAGTGTACACGTGTATATTACGCTCTGTTACTTTGCCGAGAACGGTTACTTCTACGGCCCCGGCATAGATACCGTCCCTGCTCATGTATTTCTGGTATTCCGCTTTGGTTTCGAATGGCTTTTCCTTATCGTCTGATGCGAAATTCCTTTATTCGTACCAATTGTTCGCAATGTGGTTCACCGTTTGTAGTCTGTACCCTCTGTGTCTGTTTTCGCTGTTGTGGAGCAGAAAGCTAACTGCTCGGAATAGGCAATTGCCATCTCCCTGTACTGGGTGTGTTTGAAATTGTGTTGGGGGAGGATCCTCAGCCGTTTTATTTCTTGGCTGCTTTTCTCCCTTTTTCTCCCGTGTTTGAGTAGGGGGGGGGGCTCTTTCTGGGGTGGCTTCTTTTGTTTGGGTGTCTTTGGGGAAGGGTCTGCAGGCGATTTTACTGCCGTCTGTCCCTTCCCGTTTAAAAGTTTTTTTGGAAATGACTTTCCTCGCCTATCCGTTCATCCCGTCTGTTCTCGGAGTGCATAGCCTCGCCAATTCTGTATTTGGGGCTGCTGTCTCGGTGTGGATAGTAATGTCCGCCTAGCTTGCTGGGCTGCGCCATGTATGGACCCCTGTGGATAGTCAACCGGGAGCGGATACTTTTCCGGGCCCTTCCTGTATTGCCTAGGGGCATTGTATATACGTGGAGGGATTGGTCTGTTAGAGGCAGGGCCATTCTGCTCGTAATGTGGCGCGCTATTCTGTCTGCGATGTGGGGGTGTATATGTCTGTTCGCGTGGGGGTGCGTTGCCACTGTAATGCAGGTTGTTTCTGTGTCTTGGGGGATTATGCACCTGTCTGAATGGGGGTGGAGTGCCCCGACGAGGAATGTCCTGTCGGTACTCCGGAGGGTAATGTGCTTGCATTTGTGGGGATGGTGGCCTCCGTTGAGTGTAGGTTGGTCTCTGCTGGTTGTAACTCTGGCCCCCCGCATATCTGTCGTACCCGTCATTATATTGTGGCCGTGTCGTGTCACCCCTGTCATCATAGTGTGGCGGCATCGTGTCACCCCTGTGATCATAGTGTGGCGGCATCGTGTCGCCCCTGTCATCCCTTTGTGTACTCCCTTGCTTGTTAATTGCAGCAATTGTTAATTGCTGCATTTGCTGTGTCATCTCATCCATCTTTTGGTGTATGTTATCTCTGTCCGCCTTGGTAATGTGGCGATTAATCGCCTTTTCCGTGATTTTCCTTCCTACTTCTATTATTTTGATGTTTTGTTGTATCTGTTGCACTGTTGGGTTGTTCATTGTGCATAACTTGTCTACCAGCGATGGCCTAATTCCTTGCATAATCAATCGGATTTTTTGTCTGTCCGGCATGGCCATATTGTACTTGCCGCACACCAGTATCTTGGCATCTGCGCACTTTTTGTGGGTCCCTGAGTTCTTCCCCTAATTTTGTCATACAAATCGTCCTCGTCCGGCGTGAGCTTGAACTCTTGTATTAGTGATTGGGAGAGTTCGTCCCATGTGGTGTTCTCTAGATTGCCCTCATGGAGCTCAAACCAAGTGAGTGCTGACCCCATGAGATATGCGGGTAAGAGGCGCCTCTTGGCCTCGGCGGACCATCCGTTTATTTTAGCTGTCCTATTAAAAGCTTTTATGTATTCCTCAGGATCCTGTCCGTCTGGTGGAGTTTGCCCCAGAAAACTCCAACTCATAGAGGGAGAACAGCAACAAGCATTAGCTTGGATTCAATATCATTAGGGTGAAGCAATAAGACTGAATTATGCGTTAATGTAAGGGGCTGAAGGATTTCACAATTAAACATAATAGGTAACAAATGTGCAATTTATTATTATACTGTTTAAGTAAACAAAACATCAATTAATAACCACTGAAGAAAATACTTGAGCTTCTTATTAAAAAGTGCATGGCAAAGATCAACTTTGTCTTCTTAAAATAGAAGAGGCAATAAAAATGTTCTATAAATGAGTGCTAAAGAACTTATCTTTTGGCGACACTTTAGTGGAGGGTATGTCCAGAGTGAATCATCCCTCAAGCGAAGAAATTTATACAAACAGTCCCGTATCACCATTTGTCAGCTCCAGTAGGCAACCCACTCCACACATTTGAGAGGTATCACTGCTGTTGTTGTGCACTGGAGAGATTGGAGTTTGTTTACAAACTTGTTTTGGTCCTGGCTGACCACGGCGCGTAGCAACTACTGTTGACATTCCTTTCTTGTGCCTTTCCTCAATGCGAGAGAGTGCACCATGAAGATTATTACTATTAGTCGTAGATGATGACTCTCACTGCGGTACTTGAAAAGTCTTGGCGAGAATATTTGAAATTTATTGGTCTCAGAGTGGTGACCAAAAGGTAGATTGTCACATGTTGACAGTAGAATGTTGGCCGTAGAGTAAGCCCGAAGAATAGCGGCCCAGGGTGGCCCGTAGAGTCGTGGCCGAAGAATGGATGAAGAGTGGCACCTCACCCAGAAGATGACTCGAGGTTTTATAGCGGCGAAACCCCGCCGAGGGAGGCAGCTGACCAAACACACCGCTGCTATTGGTTGGCCAAGGAAATGACGTCACGAGCTCGTGGCGACAGCGGGCAAGCAGCAGACAGGCTCAGTGTAGTCGTTGTAGTGATGTGTTGTGGAAGCCTTAAACACTAGGTGAGTGACTATAATATCTATGAATTAGGTGATTAATAACAAGGTTATGCATATAGTTTAAGCAATTAATACATTTACAAAGAAATTATCATTCGGGGATCTCGGTAACAAGAAACAAATTTGACCGACAAATGGGCCAAGCTAAACATTGAAAGGATCACGAAAAGTGATCATGCTCCGAGAACTCCGAATGAAAACAAACAAAAGAATCAGTCAAAACAAACATGGATAACAGACGAAGAGAAACTAAGACTCGAAAGGCAAAACAGAGATAGCAGAGATAGGTCTAGTGTAAAGACCTTTATTAGTTAAAACATCAACAACTCTGACGCGTTTATCACGGCCAAAGTGGCAGTGAATAACTCTGCCTAGGTTCCACACGAGAGGCGGAGATGGGTCTCGAAGAAGAACCATGTCCCCCACTCGTACATCTGGTTGAGGAAGCCGCCACTTCTCACGCCTATTTAGCAAGCTGAGATATTCTAACTTCCATCGGCGCCAAAAAGAACAGCGAAAAGATTCTACTTTTCTCCAAAAGATAGGTAGGCTAGGATCACAGCGTCGAACCAGCAAAGGCGGAGTAGCAGCAAGCGAACAGCCAATCAGGAAGTGACTGGGTGTCAAAGGTAAAAGATCCTTAGGATCGTTTGAAAGAGGAGTCAGAGGTCTGGAATTTACGATACCTTCGACTTGAATAATTAGAGGGTTGAATTCCTCATAAGAAAGTATGGTAGGACCAAGAGTTTTCTTAAGCTGTCTTTTAGTAAGTTTGATGCAGGACTCCCATCGGCCCCCATGATGGGGAGCATAAGGCGGGGTGAAATGCCATTTGAACCCTTTAGAATAGGAAAAGTTGGAGATTTTTTCTTCAGCAGAAGGGGAGCTTAACACTTTTTTCCAGAGATCAGAAGCACTTACAAAAATGTTTGCATTGTCTGAAAAGACTTCAGATGGAACACCCCTTCTAGCAGCAAATCGAGAAAAGGCGGCCAAAAAATAAGATACAGAAGCGTTCGTAACCAACTCGAGGTGGATGGCTCCCGTCACCATACATACAAATAACGAGATGTAAAGTTTACCTAAGATTTTGCGCTTAGATGAAGAGGGATTGGTCTGATATACGTAAGGACCGGCGTAATCGATCCCAGTAAGAGCGAAGGGCTTATTAGGTTCTGAACGAAATGGAGGTAAATTACCCATGATCTGCGTGGCGGGGCGTGGTTTAACCTTAAAGCAAGGTATACACTTTTTGACAACAGAAGAAACCTCATGAACGCAATTAATGACCCAGTAGAGTTCACGAATTAGACAGAGCAAGGTGCGAGTGCCAGCATGAAGGTGTTTATAATGAAACTTCTTTATTATAAGTGTAGTGATAGGATGCTTTGAAGGAAGGATGATGGGATGTTTTTTCCCATCATCACAACTAGACATAGCTAATCTTCCACCCACACGTATTATGCCGTCCTGGTTTAGAAAAGGAGTGAGTGGTGAAAGCCTGCTAGACTTGGGTAAATCTTTACCACTTATAAGAGCTTGCTTTTCAGGAGCAAATACTTCCTGCTGAACAAGCAACAAAATCTTGCGAGTAGCAAATTCTAACTCTACTCTGGTGAGAAAGGGTTGAGGCTTCAATGGTTGATCAATTACTAAATATTTCCACCGGAATATATAAGACACTACACGAATCAATTTATCAAATGAAGAGTATCTCTGAAAAAGGCTAGTAGAAGTAGAAGTAAGATGTGACGTGACAGGGTCAGTGCGGGCATCAGGTACTTCTTCTGCAAATTGATTAGCTAAGCGAGGCCAGCTAGATGATTCCTGACTTAGCCAAGGAGGACCATTCCAGTACAGGTCTGAAGAAATCAATTTTTTAGGCGTGCAACCACGTGATATTATATCCGCGGGGTTTTCACGGCTAGGGACATGTCTCCATTGTTCAGAATGAGAAACTTCATGAATCTTAGAAACGCGATTTGCCACAAAGGTATTCCAATGAGAAGAAGGCTTGGAAATCCAAGCTAGTACAATAGAAGAATCGCTCCAAAAAATGTGCGGGAAAATTTTAACTTTAAACTGACATTTAGTTTAGTAGCTAATTCTGTTGCCATTAAAGCAGAGCATAATTCTAATCTTGGCAATGATACCGTTTTAAGTGGAGCAACTTTTGATTTAGCGCACACTAAATTAGAAAATCCAGGGAAAGTGGCTGAGGAACGTCCTACTATGTATGCACAACAGCCATAAGCCCGTTCTGAACTATCAGAAAATACATGCAGGTCATACTGCTGGCATAAGGGATTAGAAATTAAAAGGCGGGGTATAGAAACCTTGGAGAGATCCAGCAAACTACTGCGATACTCTAACCATTCTTCTAAAAGAGGAAAGGGGAGATTTTCATCCCAGTGAGATTTTAATGACCAAAGCTTTTGCAGGAAAATTTTTGCAACAATAACTATAGGAGCAATATATTGCAAAGGGTCAAAGATCCTTGCGATTTCTGACAGAACTTGCCTCTTAGTTACAGGGGGAGATTCTGACAGATGTACCTGATAAGAGAAGGTATCAGAAGAAGGACACCAAAAAACGCCCAATGCTTTTACGGCTGCTTCATCAGTAGGAATAGCAACAAATTCATCAACTGGGACCTCTGATGAAAATTTTGATATACATTCAGTAGAATTTGAAGTCCATTTATGGAGCGGAAAACCACCTCCTAGGAGCAGGGATTTCAAATCTTCGCACACAAGGAGTGCTTCTGAAATATTGGGGAAAGAATACAAGAAATCGTCAACATAAAATGCCGTTTTTAATGCCTCAGAGGCCAAAGGATTATACAGATGACCATCTTGCTCGGCTAACATGTGGAGAGACCGAATCGCAAGAATGGCTGAAGGCTTCAGCCCATATGTCACAGTCTTCAATCTAAATATCTTTATGGGTTTGGAACTATCATCGCGCCACAATATTCTTTGCAGATCTTGCTGCTCAGCATTTACGAGAATCTGCCGGTACATCTGCTTAATATCTGAGATTACAGCAATAGGAAACCGTCGAAAATCAAGCAAGACAGAGGTGAGATCTGTTTGAATAGCGGGACCACATTGCAAGGTATCATTTAAAGAGACTCCATTGGAATCTAGTGATGAGCCATTCATAACTACTGTTATATTGTCTTGTGTTAAAGAATTTTTCCATACCGGGTGATGATTTAGATAAACTATTTCCTTAAAAGGATGGCAAATTTCTTCTGATTTAGAAATTACCTCCATGTGATTGGATGATTCGTATTCCTCCATAAAGGAAGCATACTGACTTTTAACAGAAGCATCTCGTTTGAACCGATTTTCAATAGCAAATAGTGCCCTGAGTGCTCTGGAATGCGAGCCCGTGATGGCGGGAGGATTAGGAATACGTGGAAGAGTTACTATAAATCTGCCTTCAGCAGTACGAACAGTGGTTTCCTTGTATAACTTTTCACAAATTTCGTTAGAAGAAGAAGAAGAAGCCTGAACATTTTCAAGATCCCAGAACTTGGTCAGCTCTTGACTCAAATCGGCACCAACAAAATAACAATTCGTAAATAATAATAATGTTATTGGTTTTACGTCCCTTTTAACTACACTGGCTTTTAGAGACGCCGGGGTGCCGAAATTTTGCCCCGAAGGGGATCTTTAACGTGCCAGTAAATCTACTGACACGGCTCCCTCGCATTTGCGCACCCTCAAATGCCAGCTGACTGCGCCAGGTTTCGAACCTGCAAATAACAATTCGATACAGTTTGAATAGGATTACGGTATATTTGACCAGTAGCGATCCAACCAAAATCAGTTTCGCGGAAGAAAACATTAGGAGCAATTTTTACTTTATTGGAATGAAGACATTGCCAAAATACGCTTGAGCTGAAAAGAAGCTATACGGGCGAAGCTCTGTTGAAATGAGGGTCAGCTAGCTGGACAAAATTCGGGATATTCCAATCTTGAATAGGATAAGAAGTGCCGGGAATATTGTTGCCTATAGACTTGATAATCAAACAATCTAATTGCAACTGCGTACCAAGATTATTAGAGTCCTTCAGATCCACTTTAGCAAAGCTTAAGGATTGCGATTTAGAGCAGTTTATTCCTGTAACCTCTATTGAGGTAGGATGTTTTGGGAGGCCTAACTTTTGTACCAAAGATTCATTAATAAAATTGTTGGTAGCGGCATTGTCTAATAATCCCCTGACAGATACCCATTTCCCGTAAGCTTTTTTCAATAGAACCTGCACGGTAGATAATAAAACCTGAACTTTGCCAAGCGAGGTAGAACTTTGGGCATACGACTGCGCACTATTTTGAGAAGTCTCAGAATTAGACTTGGTATTGGGACTGCTTGGTCCTGATAACCGTGATCTTTCATGTCTGTGCAAAAGGGAATGGTGTCTAGCCTTAAAATGAAAGCATAAACGTTGTGAACGGCAATTGTTTAACATATGCGTTCCTGACAAACAGTTAAAACATTGTATTTTTATTCGTAATTAACTTTCGTCTTTCATCTACTGATAAAGATTTAAATTCATCACAATTGTATAAATTATGCGATTGCTGACATAGACCGTACGTTTGCATTTAGTTAGGTGACCGAGCATCAACAGGAAGAGCATGTGATCTTAAAATTCTTTGATTAGAACTGCTAAACTTGTCTTTTGAGAAGGCTTTTGAATCTGAAATACTAGATTTTTGATTAGCTATGGCGGAAAAGACTTGGCTTCTAGCCTTCAAAAAGTTAATAATTGCCTCATAAGTGCATTGCAAATGCTGGGAAAGTTCTGTTTCCCAGGCTTTTAATGTACTTGCATCCAATCTTGCAGAAATGAGGTGAACTAGAAATAAATCCCAGTGATTTACAGGTTGGTTTAAATTGGACAATGCTCTGACGTGTAGTTCTGCAGTGTCAATCAACTTACGAAGTGATAAGCTATTTTCTGCTTGCACGTTAGGTAACTCGAATAAGCTTTGTATATGGCGTTGAATAGATAAACGAATGTTCCCATATCTATCCTTAAGAAGATTCAGAGCAACTTCATAATTATCACTGGTCAAAGAAAGTGCTTGAATCAGGTTAAGTGCGTTGCCTTGAACTGCCAGACGCAAGTAGTGAAATTTTTGAATTACTGGGATAGAAGTATTCTCACGTACTAAAGAATTAAATAATTCAAAAAATGGCTCCCATTCTCTGTCCTTACCAGTGAATTTGGGTATTTCTAATTTGGGTAATATAATGCGTGAAGAAGATGTAGAAGATGCTGCAGAAGTTTGATCTTCTTGTTTTTCTTTTAAAGTTAAAGCCCTAATAAGCTGTTTAGCTTCAGCAAATCCCTGATAGTATAATTTTTCAACTTCCAACCTATCACTTTGCTGGTCCGGGTGCTGAGTTTCTATGCTGCATTGTATCTCATCATATTTATCAAAGGCTTGTTCATAATTCTTAAGCCTCTGCGAAATTATGTCAAGATTACGCTCTTGGGGTTCAAGTTCCGTTTAAAAAGTACGAAACCGTGTGAGCTTGCCCTTACAAGAGGCTCTGGCGTTGCTGAGTTTTTCATCAAGGTTAGGCATGTTAAAAGTTGTTCGTTACTCACGTCAATATTGTGACTTCGAGTACTGGAAGCCAGAGGATGACAGCTTGCTAGGTAGTAAGGTTTAGTCTGATGCGGAAGAAACCGGCTTAGCTTACGTTTCTCTCCTCCTCTACTGAACATGCGCCTCAGGCTGAAACTTACAATTTGAATTAGTGTTGAAACACAATAAACAAAAATTGTTAATGTTTAATGTGAAATCCGAGATATGAAACTTGTAACATTCCCAGGGTGCAACAGATATGTTTCCCAGGGGTGAGGCACCATAAATATGGTGGAGTTTGCCCCAGAAAACTCCAACTCATAGAGGGAGAACAGCAACAAGCATTAGCTTGGATTCAATATCATTAGGGTGAAGCAATAAGACTGAATTATGCGTTAATGTAAGGGGCTGAAGGATTTCACAATTAAACATAATAGGTAACAAATGTGCAATTTATTATTATACTGTTTAAGTAAACAAAACATCAATTAATAACCACTGAAGAAAATACTTGAGCTTCTTATTAAAAAGTTCATGGCAAAGATCAACTTTGTCTTCTTAAAATAGAAGAGGCAATAAAAATGTTCTATAAATGAGTGCTAAAGAACTTATCTTTTGGCGACACTTTAGTGGAGGGTATGTCCAGAGTGAATCATCCCTCAAGCGAAGAAATTTATACAAACAGTCCCGTATCACCATTTGTCAGCCCCAGTAGGCAACCCACTCCACACATTTGAGAGGTATCACTGCTGTTGTTGTGCACTGGAGAGATTGGAGTTTGTTTACAAACTTGTTTTGGTCCTGGCTGACCACGGCGCGTAGCAACTACTGTTGACATTCCTTTCTTGTGCCTTTCCTCAATGCGAGAGAGTGCACCATGAAGATTATTACTATTAGTCGTAGATGATGACTCTCACTGCGGTACTTGAAAAGTCTTGGCGAGAATATTTGAAATGTATTGGTCTCAGAGTGGTGACCAAAAGGTAGATTGTCACATGTTGACAGTAGAATGTTGGCCGTAGAGTAAGCCCGAAGAATAGCGGCCCAGGGTGGCCCGTAGAGTCGTGGCCGAAGAATGGATGAAGAGTGGCACCTCACCCAGAAGATGACTCGAGGTTTTATAGCGGCGAAACCCCGCCGAGGGAGGCAGCTGACCAAAAACACCGCTGCTATTGGTTGGCCAAGGAAATGACGTCACGAGCTCGTGGCGACAGTGGGCAAGCAGCAGACAGGCTCAGTGTAGTCATTGTAGTGATGTGTTGCGGAAGCCTTAAACACTAGGTGAGTGACTATAATATCTATGAATTAGGTGATTAATAACAAGGTTATGCATATAGTTTAAGCAATTAATACATTTACAAGGAAATTATCATTCGGGGATCTCGGTAACAAGAAACAAATTTGACCGACAAATGAGCCAAGCTAAACATTGAAAGTATCACGAAAAGTGATCACCGTCCCCTGGATATTTTGTGGGGTGGATCATGGGGTATTTCGTTTGCATGGCTATATCCTGTTCGTTTATCTCTTCTTGGCTAGCTAAGGAACCGTGATCGTCTACGCTACCTAGTGCACTATCGTTCGATGAAGTGTCAGAGCTTGTGTTATTTCGGAGGGAATTGTCCTCACTCCCGGAGTAAGAAATGTGTGTTATGTTGGCGGGGTTCTCGTCTCGTGATATATCCTCGCTAATTTGGGGTGTGTTGTCGTAATGTGTAGCTGTGATTACTGATACCGCCCTGTCTATGTCCTGTTTGATTGTTTCCGCTACGGTTTGTATATCTTGGGCCTCCGCTAATGTGTTACAGTTGTTTGTGATGATATTTGATTCTAATATCCGTGTAATGAGGGTGAGCAGGCTATCGGTCTTTTGTTGTGTAAATTGGAGTTGCTGTATTAATAGGGAAGGGAGTTCTAGTGGAAGGTCCCCTGTGCTGTCACTGGATACCGGCGATTGCTGACCCTACGAACTGCTACGGGCCTGCGATCGTGTAAAGTGTATAGTCTGTGCTGCTGCTCCAGGGTATTGAGCGCGGACTTCTAACTCCTTTGCTTCGAGTTCCTGGAGCAAGCGTGGCGCAGTATACTCGTTTATTAAATCGCCGTTTTTGATTTTTAGTTTCGGTAAAAGTGGTGTTGTGCTGGATGATAAGTGATGTGCGAAATCCCTTAGTGTAGTTTTAAATGTGGACATATGGTTTCGTTAGATCTCACCCGCTAAATCTGTCTATCCGCTCCCAGATATTCTATTCCAGAAAAAAAAATCCGCCTTGGCACGGTCGCCTTTCTTGTAAAAGGTTTCTCTAATGAATTCCCTATAGGGTGGGCTGGATGGGATAATATAACTTACTGTGAGTTAACGTAAAAAAATTCTCCCAATTATCGCTCTTAAAAAAATCTCACTTGCTTGGATATTTTTAATTTAGGTACCTGGATCGATAGTCTCTGAATTCGTTGGTTGAATTCCTGTCGCAACGGAGACTACCCGTGCTTCCACCAATTTTGTTCAGACCCTTTGTGTGGGGGTGGCTGAACTGGGAGATAAGGGTGTGTGGAGAGGGTGGTATTTAACTGGGGGAAGTTTAATGGATATATTAGACCTTTGGACGGGTATCGGAAGGTGCTGAATGCAAAGGGATAGCGGGCGAAGCTCAGTGAATAAGGGTGCGCAATTAATGGAAGTGACCTCAAGAATAAGAATAATGCCGCGTGGGCTGCAAGCCGCGGTGAGCAACCCAAAGTATTGCTGACGCGCGCTACTACAATAAGCTCTCGACCGTGCTAAGTGAGCAAGGCCACTGTCAAGGCACAGGCTAGTGTTGCTGGCTCAGCGGTTATGAAGTAGAGTGATGACTGGACGAGGTGTGAGTGGGGCAGTAAACAGTAAAAAAGGATAATGACAAATAATAAATAAAAACCGGGTCTTTTGGGTAAAGAGTACTTATTTACTAAGGCTTATCTGGGTGTACTGAGTCCCTTGCAAGTTGGGAGAGTACAACAATGTAACAATTCACAAATGTAAAGGGTGTGGTAAGGGGTTGGATGTGTAAACGTGTATGGGATCTGAGATGCACACTCACCCGAGGAATGATGTCTGGATGCGGTTGGACAGAGTCTCCGACGGTAACAGATCCCTTCCCCTTGGGAGGTGGTCTTCTTAAACGTTTCCGAAGTGCCGACTCTGCAGTATTGCTGCATAGCTGTTTTGGTAGCAGCTTCTGTGTACATGTTTATGAAGTTATGTAAGCATTAGCGCAAGAGCTGTGGCTTCAATTCTGCTAGCTTTGTGTAATGAAGGTGTGTTGTTGTTGCTGTTAATTCCAGCCTGGAGGTGTTTAAGGGGTGAAAACGGTGTTGGGTGTGGGACAGATTGCTTGATAATTGAAACTGTTGAAGGAATATTTGTAGATGTCTGTAGCATGGTAGTTGTATGTGTTTACACTTCCTAAGGGTGTTATACACCCTTGGAGGTGTAACATTATGCCTACCAGTCAAGCTGATGATGAAGATGTTGAAACGGTCTACGAAGCATAGATGAAATTCTGAGGTATATCAAGGGTGATGAAAATGTTTTAGTAGTGGGAGATTGGAATGCTGTGGTAGGAAAAGGGAGAGAAGGGAAGATAGTAGGAGAGTTCGGATTAGGTGAAAGGAATGATCGAGGAAGCAGGCTGATGGAATTCTGCACTGAGCATGAGTTGGTCATAGCTAACACCTTATTCAATAACCTTAATAGAAGAATATGGATAAGACCAGGAGATACAGGGCGTTACCAAATCGACTTCATTATGGTCAAGCAGAGGTTTAGAGACAAGATTTTGGATTGTAAAACATATCCTGGTGCTGACATAAACTCTGACAACAATCTGGTTGTTATGAAATGCAGATTAAAGTTGAAGAAACTGAAGAAAAGTCAAAAGCCAAAGAGGTGGGCCATAGACAGACTGAAAGTGAAGGATGTAAACGAAAGATTCAAGAAGAGTACAAAGGAAGGACTAATGAAAAACCCTTAACAAACTTCAATTGCAGACGAATGGGCACTTTTGAAGAATTAAATAACAAAATCTGCAGAAGAAAACATTTTTAGGGAAGAAAGAATAGGTAAAAAACCGTGGATCACTCAGGATATACTAGCCCTCTAGTGCCCCGTGTTACATATGTGTAACATGGGGAATTTAGTACCTTGCTGTCTATAGGAAACGTCTCTACCGCTAATACCCACTGTGACATATTAGTAACAACTCATACCACACACTCTAGTGACCGGCGATGGAACTGTCTTCCCTGATCGGAATGGCTGAGCTATAAACTCCGTTGTTTCTATGACTTCCAAGCATGGCAAGCAAGGTACGTAAAATATTGTCTTTATTTACATAATTTATGTGTGAACTTCGTGATTACGTAGCAGAAGGGAATCGATAAACGCAAATTACTATGACATTGTTAGTTGGGCGTGATATTTTATTTCCTACTGGATTTATTTCATATGATATATGCATGTTACAGATATGTCACATTGGGCATTAGGTTATGTTGGTTCTTGGAATTTGTTGTGGTTTCACTATACTCTGCTTTCTGTGTCTTCTATTTTTTCTTGTTTCAGTTATTTGTGGAGGATATTTTAGAGGCTCTAAATAATCCAGATGGCAGTGAATTATCTGACCTGTCCGATATAGATGATGGAGGTGACGAAACTTCGATGTTACGTAATATTATCGCTGAAGAAGAAGTAATCACAGCAAATGAAACTACCGAAGAGGCAGTTGAAGAACTCCTTGAAGAATTTCCACGATTGTAATGGAAGGACGGTGTGTTCAATCCTCAAGTTGAACCATTCATTGAAATAGCGAGGGATAGACCAGGTTCCCTGTCAACCCCATTAGAATATTTCAAGCATTTTGTGACAGATGATATGGCGGATATGTTAGCAGAGGAGACTAACCTATACAGTACTCAGAAAACAGGACATTCAATAAATACAAATAGGCAAGAACTTGAGCAGGTTATTGGCATGTATCTTAGAATGGGACTTTGTCAAATGCCAAGTGTCCGCTCCTACAGGGAGGTAAACATGGCATATGCTTTGGTATCATAAGTTATGTCGCGGAATAGGTTTGAGAAACTACTGAGTTCTTCATTTCCAAAACAACATCCTTGTTACAGATGATGAAAAGACTGATAAACTTTGGAAAATCAGGCCATGGCTGAAAAAATTTCATACATGCTGTTTGTCAGAAATGCCTGAAGAAAATCAAAGCGTTGATGAGATGATGATTGCATTCAAGGGAAGAAGCCACCTTCGCCACTTCATGCCGAATAAACCTACTCGCTGGGGATTCAAAATGTGGGGTAGGGCAGGAGCAAGTGGGGTTCTTCATGACTTTGATATTTACCAGGGAAAAGTGGCTGGTACTGAAGGTGACAAGAGGGAAGTTGGGAAAGGACTGGGATTCCAAGTGCTGATGAAACTTACAAATACATTACCGGAAGGTCGCAACTTTCGAGTCTTTGCAGACAACTATTTTACTACAGACATTCTTGTGCAAGCATTGTTGAAACGAAGTATTTACTTTATTGGAACAGTACGTGTGAACAGACTAAAGGATTGCCCACTGCCAGACGATAAAGCCATGAAGAAACAGGGGAGAGGCTCAGTAGCTAGTTTGGTTGATACAACCGAGAGATTCGTCGTCGTCAAGTGGTTCGATAGCAAGTCAGTCACACTTTTATCGTCGTTTGTAGGAGTGGAACCTAAGGATTCAGTGCGACGATGGGATAAGACCAAGAAACAACATGTCCAGGTTACAAGACCAGCAATCATTCCTACTTACAACAAATTCATGGGAGGGATAGATCTACTAGATATGTTGTTATCTCTTAACAAATATCCCCTGAAGTCTCGTCGTTGGTACCTCTATATATTCTGGCACCTGATCACAATTGCTACCGTAAACAGCTGGATCCAGTATAGGATGGATTGTCAAGGTCTTGATGAACACTCCATGCCCCTAAGAAAGTTCCAGGCAGACATTGCTGCCGGCCTCGTTCTTGCAGGAAAGCGTAAGCGGAAACAAGGTCGACCAAGTGCTGAAGACATGTCTAAGGTGAAAAGGAGAGCAGCCACAACTGTCGTCCCCGTGTTGGACTGCCAAAAGGACAAAGTTGATCACTGGGCTCTGTGGAAGAAAACACGTGGAAGATGCAAAATATGTGTGAAGTTGACATCATTTGTGTTTTGTGAAAATGTATATCTGTGCTTTAATAAGGACAGAAATTGTTTTAGAAGATTCCATACCTAAAAAAATGTCATATACGTTTATTCTGTACCATTTCTTGCGATGTATTTCAGCAGAAATCACAAAGACCAATTTTCTGGTTGTACCACTAAATGCCCAATGTTACATATATGAAACATGCTGTGAAAAAGGGCGTAAAGTAGTGAAGTATTCAATTAAGCATAGAATCTTCATAAAATAATCATATAAATACAATTCTGAATGAAAATAATTTTTTTCTACGGGGAGCTATCCCGGGCACTAGAGGGCTAGAATTGATGGATGAAAGGCGGAAACACAAGAATATAAGAGATGAAAAGGGGAAAGCAGAATACACACGTCTGAGAAATGAGGTTAACAAGAAGTGCAAGGAGGCGAAAGAAGAATGGGTGAAAGAGAAATGTGCAGGTATAGAAAATTGTCTGAAATTTGGAAAAGTAGACACAGCTTATCGGAGGATTAAGAATACTTTTGGGGAAAAGATGACTTAGTGCTGAAATATTAAGGACACAAATGGAACAGATAGGGAAGAAAAGGTTGAGAGATGGAACGCTTACATAGAGTGTTTGTATAAGGGATAGGAGATTGAGAATCATGTAATGGAAAAGGAGGAGGAAATTGATGAGCATGCAAAAGGAGATTTAATATTGGGATCAGAATTTGACAGAGCATTGGAGGACTTAAGCAGGGCAAAGCACCAGGCATAGATGATTTACCGATTGAGTTGCTACGCTGCATAGGAGATGAAGGTCTGATCAGGTTACTTCACTTGGTGTGTTGGATTTATGAGAAGGGCGAGGTACCCACTGATTTCAAGAAGAATGTAATCATCCCTATACCAATGAAAGTGGGAGCTGACAGATGTGAAGGTTACCGTACAATCAGCGTGATTACTCATGCTTCAAAGATCCTGTCTAGAATAATTTACAAGAGGATGGAAAGCCAGATAGAAACGGAGTTGGGTGAAGACCAGTTTGGTTTCAGGAGAAATATAGGAACAAGGGAAGCTGTACTAAGTCTTAGGCTGATTTTGGAAGGTAGAATAAGGAAAGATAAGAGAACGTTCATGGCATTTGTAGACTTAGAAAAGGCTTTTGATAACGTTTATTGGACTAAATTGTTTGACATTTTGAAATCTATTGGAATAATGTACAGGGATAGGAGGGTGATATACAATCTATACAGAAACCAGACAGCAGTCATTCGAGCTGAAGGACATGAGAGAGAAGCTGGTATTCAGAAAGGTGTAAGGCACGGCTGCAACTTATCACCCATACTTTTCAATCTTTACATTGAACAAGCAATGAAGGAAATTGGAGAAAAATTTAAATTGGGAGTGAAGATTCAAGAAGAAATAATATCAACTCTGAGATTTGCTGATGACATCGTCATCTTGGCCGACACGCCTGAGGATTTAAATGAGTTTTTGAATTGTATGGACTCAGTCTTACGGAAAGAATAAATGATGAAAATTAATAAATGTAAAACAAAAATACTGGAATGAAGCCGAAATAAATCAGAAACCTCTATGGGCATCAAATTGGCTGGTGAAAAGCTGAAAGAAGTAGGAGACTTATGTTACTTAGGAAGCAAAATAACTCGTGATGGACGAAGCAAAAAAGTATGTTGGCTCAGGCCATGAAAGCATTTCTACAGAAAAGGAATCTGTTGACATCGAATACAGATTTAGGTATTAGGAACTCATTTTTGAAAGCTTTGTCTGGAGCGTGGTGCTCTATGGAAGTGAAACTTGGACTATTGGTGCAGCAGAAAAGAGTAGAATTGAACTATTTGAAATGTGGTGTTACAGGAGAATGATGAAAATCAGAGGGGTAGATAGGGTTACAAACGAAGGGGTATTACGACGAGTGGGATAGGAGAGATGTTTCTGGCGACTGCTAATGAAGATAAAAGATAGGTTAGTAGGACACTGTAACCTAACAGTGGTAGGTTACAGAGATTCTTTTTGGTATTTTATTTAGTTTTTTTTGTTGCCAGCCATGGCCACATATTGGCAGGCCACCACAGAGATCTCGTGTGCCCTACCTTGAGATTCTTTGCTGGTGGGTGGCCAAGTGGGTGGACCAGGTGGCCATGGCTATTGCATATGTGTTTTGGGCAGATAGGTCAAGATTCCTTGACCTGGCATGGTTACCATAGAGATGGTGTTTATTTTTGGCTAGTGTGGGTTTTCAGGCAAAATGGAGTCCAGTTGTTGTGTGTTTGAATTGTGAAGAGATAGTTTATGGATTAGGGAATGGCAGATTGTTGATGTATTTTCCAGGAAATGGATAAGAGAGGCCTGCTTACATCTACATAATAATTAATATTAATAAATAAATAGTGTATGAAGATCGAAATTTTGTGTCCTGGTCTTAGTGTGGTATTCATGCTAGCATATTGCCCCACTACCTGAAGTAATAAATATTATAAGAGGATTATGGTAACCCAACAGGGGTAAGTTTTATATAAATTACAACATCGCCCAACTGTGGGGCATGTTGTTGTTGTTGGATTTTTACCAAGAAGATTAATATAAATATTACATTGTCGCTTAACGTAGGGGCTGAAAGAAGATAGCTTGGTGAGTTTTTATAAACATTACAAATGGCGGCCAACGTTTGTGCAAGAAAATGAATCACACAAAGACAGGAGTGGGGATGGCCGAAGGTGATAGAAACATGGAAGTTTCAATGATGTCCATGCTGAAGACGCTTTTGCTCCGATATGAAAAGTATGAAGGGATGGAAGAATGTCAAGGAAGTTTGGTGCGGCTTTTGGTAAAGTCAGTGATCATTTGTCGGAGAAGCTTGATGAGGTCTCGGAGCATTTGTCGGAGAAGCTTGGTGAGGTCTCGGAGCATTTGTCAGAGATTATCCCAGACAACCATGTTACTAGTCAGGTCAGTGAAGTCAGTGTAGAAGCCACTAATCTGGAGACTAACCTAGGTGGTCAGATTGCTGTTCAGGAACAGAGCCTCCCTGTAGTAGACGAATTGGATGCTCAACAAGTTAAGCTGGAAGAACAGAGAGTGGAGATCATATGTGTTGTTGAAGAGAAAGTTGAAATGGTGGAATTTGTGAGTGTGTTGTGAAGGAGGAGAAAGAGGAGAAGAAAAGTGAAGTACGTGTTGCTAGGGGGCGTACAGAAGTAATTGAAGAAGTGGAAGAGATAAGGCGAGGTTGTAGAGTTATATATTGGAGAGACCATAGCAGGCGAAGAAGAGAGAGCAATTGCGGGGGTAGACACCGAGGTCGCCACCGACGTAACAGAAGAGTATGTCAAATGGAGGAGGGGAATAAAACAGAAAACAAGAAGAAAGATGAAATAGAATATAACGTGATTAAGCGTAGGAGGAGAAAGGTGAGGATACGCAGAGAACAAGTTGGAGGAAGAAATGGACCAGATGGAAGGCAAAGAGAAGGAGTAAGAAGAGGAAGAGGTGTCAGGCAGACCGAAATAAGAGACAGAAGGATCAGAAGAAGAAAAAGGAGAAGATAAAAGGGATTAAGGCAAAGAGAAAAGAAAAGTTGAGAAGAAAGGAATGGCTATGCATGATAAGGCAGATGAAGAAAAAGAAGGGAAAGGAGAGAATGAAGGCGTAAGGCAAGTTGCTGACTCACAAGCAGAAGACAGACCGTGCGCGTGCTCAGGCCCTGCTACAAGTTTGCATGGCCCAAGGCATGGAACTGCCTGCGGTGGACGACCGCAAGTTTCCTCGACCCGGCACCACAATACGGCGCAACAAGACCAAGCAGCAGCAAGAAGAACAGAAGGTGGAGGGGGATATTGTGGACCAGGTCCCCCTGCCGTCAGAGGGCAGCATGGAACACAAGAAGGAAAGGAAAAGCAGAAGAAACTGGAACGGAAGAAAGAGGCAGCCGTGATTGAAGCAGGAGAAGCACCTGCAGAAGGAGACGATGCGGAAGGAGACAGACCAGAAGAAGAAGAAGTAGAAAGGGAAAGACTTGATGATGATGATGATGATGATGATACAGATCATAATGATGATGACGACCATGACATTGAGCCCAAAGGTATTGACATTTCTGATAAAGTATGTGCCAAGAAAAGAGTTAAGTTGGAAGCTAAAACTGAGAAGAAGGCCCATAGAGAGGCTGAATTACGAGAACGAGAAGAAAAGAAGAAGAAGAAGAAAATAAAGGAAAATATGATGATACTGAATCAGAGGACACAGACCAAAGGGTAGATGAAGAAAAGAAGAAGGAGAAACAGAGAAAAGACACAAGCGTCGTGCAGAAAGGTTGAAGAATGAGCAGGAGAGTAGTTCCGATGAGGATAAGGTTCTCAATCTTACCACGTCATGTTGTTGGATTCTGGTGAACTATGAATGGAAGTTGGCGATGCCACTATTGTCGTATATGATCCTGTTATTTTGTTCGATAGAAAATGATGTATATTTGTAACCCGTGTTCAGTTTGTGATTTTGTCTTAGTGTTTGCTTGTTTGTATTTTTTTTTATATTTATGTTTTTGTTTTGAGAGTTGAGGGTGAATTTCTAACCTTCATTTAGAAGTTCTCTCTCAAAGGGGGCGTCTGTAACCTAACAATGGTAGGTTACAGAGACTCTTTTTGGTATTTTATTTAGTTTTTGTTGTTGCCAGCCATGGCAGCAGGCCACCACAGAGATCTTGTGAGCCCTACCTTGAGATTCTTTGCTGGTGGGTGGCCAAGTGGGTGGACCAGGTGGCCTTGGCTATTGCATATGTGTTTTGGGCAGATAGGTTAAGATTCCTTGACCTGGCATGGTTACCATAGAGATGGTGTTGATTTTTGGCTAGTGTGGGTTTTCAGGCAAAATGGAGTCCAGTTGTTGTGTGTTTGAATTGTGAAGAGATTCTTTATGGATTAGGGAATGGCAGATTGTTTGATGTATTTTCTAGGCAATGGATAAGAGAGGCCTGCTTACATCTACATAATAATTAATATTAATAAATAAATAGTGTATGAAGATCGAAATTTTGTGTCCTGGTCTTAGTGTGGTATGCATGCAAGCATATTGCCCCACTACCTGAAGTAATACATATTATAAGAGGATTATGGTAACCCAACAGGGGTAAGTTTTATATAAATTACAACATCGCCCAACTGTGGGGCATGTTGTTGTTGTTGGACTTTGACCAAGAAGATTAATATAAATATTACATTGTCGCTTAACGTAGGGGCTGAAAGAAGATAGCTTGGTGAGTTCTTATAAACATTAAAATACATACTAAGACACTAAGGAATAGCAAGTATATTTATGGAAGGAAGGGTTGCGGACACGAACTGTAGGAGTAGACTAAGGTTAGAATATGTTAAACAGATTGCCTCGGATGTAGGGTGTGATAGCTATGTAGAGATGAAACGATTACCACAAGACAGGGAGGCATGGAGATCTGCATCACGCCAGTCAAAAGGCTGAAGACTCAAACACAAACACAATTATTTAAAAATAATGATAACCATTTGTTCATTTTCACATTTCACACATTGGCATTTGTCATTTTTCCATTTGCATTTTTTAAATGTCAGTTTAATGTTTTAAATTTCATGATATGGAAACATGGATTTTCCATTTTGTTATTTACACATTTGTCAATTTCTCATTTATATATCTTTTTAAATGTCAGTTTAAAGTTTTTAAATTTTGTCGATATGGAAACATGGATTTTCCATTTTACTGTTTACACATTTTTTTCATTTTGTGTATGTTGAAAAATGATATTTCCAAAATAAGATTTTTCATTTTTCTTTTTATGTTTTTATAAATAATCTTAATGCGAGTGCTTGACCATGGCAATAGTACAGTCTGTCTATGTGTTTGCAGAAACGTAGAGGCTTATTACTACAGCTAGTAAGAGTGTTTTACAAAATAACGTCAATCTACCACTGCATTTGAAATAACAAAACTATTGAAAAAACAAAAATACTATTTACCATTCATATATAAGTGTTAATTTTCCCTCTCCCCACCCTACCTAACCATATTTGCTCAGGTCAAACAATTAATGCTACCCACACTTACACAAGCTTTCTCTATCTCTGTGTTTTCTCTGTTCCACGAGATACAAATTATGGTTACTGGATTGTGTCCTGCACTGTTTATGCGACATAGCTTCGTCAGTTCATAAAACCGCTAGGTAGTTGTCTACACATAGCGATTTTACAACTGCTCTACCTACGCCTTTTGCTCTTTTGGCTTTCTTACAGTCTAGTGTGCGATAGGCAACATTAACTGTATATCGAACCCAGTCCACCGTTGTATTTGTAAACCAAGTAATAATTTAAAAAGAGACAAGTGTAATCGGTTTTAAACATTGTCTATGATTTTTTTAAATATGTTTATGACATGCATATTAACCTGAAATCGATCCCTGGCGTACCTTAGTGAAAAGGCTAACAGCTTAACCACTGCACCACTATGCCCTTCTTTCTTAGTTTGATTCATTCTAGGCCTCAAAGCTGGAAATCGAGTTAAGATGTCCAGTGCAAGAGGCACGTGTGCTTGCCCCAGCAGCACAAAATGGTTAACTGGTAACATTAGACGACCGTAAATGATTGTATTTCTGTTAGCCAAGTTTTTCTATCATCTACCTACTGTCTGAGCACTACCAGCAATACAGTTTAGTTTAGAACAAGCGAGAGTGTGTATAGATTATTAGCCTTCAGTACTTAAAGCTTGTTGTATGTAACGACCATCTTGTCTCCGTAACCACTGAGCAAGATTTAACAGTCAACCCATAAAAAAGCATAGGATAGTTGTGTGTGGTTCATGTACTTGGGTGTGTGCATTAGCACTATGCACCAGCTTTACCTTACCTTCTAAAGGTAGAGCGTTATCCTTTTCCTTTGGACATCGCCAATGACAGCATCCACCCACAAGGTTTTTACAGTTAGACCCTTGGCTTGTTCTCGATTAGGTTTGGTTCGGTTTAGTTCAGTTTGGTTTGGTTGGGTTAGGTTTTGGTTTAGTTCAGTGTAGTCACCATTTCGTTTTTTCAGCTGCCCTCTTTAACCGATCAATTAAAGATAGTTTGCTCTTAATTCTTGAATCGATAAATCGGATTTTGTGTACACTGTTTGTCATTTATCAACCCATGCCTGCAACCTATACTCTCTCTGTACTGCAGTCTGGTCTGAAAACAAGTTCCAATGGTGAAAGACTTGTCAGTCACCATACGTGTAGCCTACAATAATTCTTTCTCTACCTAGCTATGTTTCATCACTCACGGTAAACATCTCACACGTCCATATCCGATTAATAGTTTATAAAATCTCAGGTCGATGACCTTGCTGTTTTGGATATTTGGGTTAAATTCGTTAGCCATGGGAAAGGGTTGACCATTCTAAGTCCAATGACATCTCAATTGACCCTCTCCAATGATTAGTTTATAAAATCTTAGGCCAATGACCCTGCTGTTTTGGATATTTTGGGTAAATTCGTTGGTCATGGGAAAGGGTTGGCCATCCTAAGTCCTATGGCACCTCACTTGACCCTCTCCCATTATTAGTTAACGATATAATAACAACAGTGCAGTTAGGCTCTTTTGACAAAAATTAAATATATATTCAAGAACAGAGCGTCACCCCGAGTGCTAGGACCCCACATACAAGTCCATAGCCTTATTGGTTCGCTAGATATTAACAAAAGTGTAGTTAGGCCCTTTGTCAAAATTTCCAAAACACGTTCAAAAAGGGGGTGTCTGCCCAAGTCCAACGATACCTCACAGGTCAAAATCCCATAATGGGTTCAGGAAATATCAACAAAAGTGTAGTTAGGCCCTTTGTCAAAATTTCAAAAAATACATTCAAAAAGGGAATTTCTTCCCAAGTGCTACGACCCCTCATACAAGTCCCTAGCCTTATTGGTTCGCGAGATATTAAAAAGCACATGACCTATTAGTTTTGGATTTTTGGTTAAATTTTAAAAATATAACTCGTCTATAAATCATTATTCAAAAAGCCCACCCTGCTACAAAAAACAACCAAATGCGCATGCGTAAAAACAAAAAACAAAAATGTTAATTCATTTTGGCGTCGACTCGTTGGCATGTCGTTTATGTGGAACAACGTTTAATACAATACTTGTATCGGTTTGCATGCATGTTGCGCTTGGAAAGCGAGATTTTCTAAAAAATTACCATTTCACCCCCTAATAGGGGTAGGTTTTATTTTGGGGTGGAAATATGTTGTCCATTAGAAAGAGGGCGTCACCTAGAGTCCTATGACACCTCATTTGTCAAAATCAGACCACGGGCTCGCGAGCTATACGCTGCCGAAGTCGACGTCACTTCCGCTCCGTTGCTAAGCAACTGGAGCAATACAGCATGGCCCCCTTGTAGCTTGCTTCGTATTTGAGTCGTCATTATTTCCTATTTATATCGTGTAAAACTGTACATGCATGGATGTTCTGAGGCAAGAAAGCATAGAAAGGTATATTTTCCACAGTAATTTCACATAGTTGTCCAATCAAGTTGTAAAATATTGGTACGAGATGCACATTACGTCTTAGAGCATAGGTTGTAGAGATGTGGCCTACGATATTTAACAGTGAAATATAACATTTCTGGATATTGTGAATCACGTCCCGTATGAATGATCAATAAAAATAAAATACTTTCTTCGGCTTTTCCCAATTAATTGGGGTCGTCGGAGCCAACCAGGCTCAATTTGGTTTTGGCCGGGGATTTAAGGCCGGATGCCCTTCCTGACGCCACGTGATTTATGAATGATCAATACTATGGAAAAATATAGAACCGTAGGCCCTACCAGTAAGTGACGAATAAAATGAACTTAAGGTCTATCAATGCATAAGGGAACAGTTTAAAATATTTTGCATGAGAATTTAGTTCAAATCTCATCAACGGCTTTAGAAGAAACAAAGACTGCATTTCAATACAATTTGTGTGTTTACCACAACGCCGCATTTGTTTGAAAACAAATCAAATTAACAAAGCCTAACCTGTGTGCTCACTAACAGGTTACAGAAGTCTACAATTAAGGCCTATCGTCCTACCTCATTCTAAATAATGGGACACTTTTCCTATCGTAGCTCTATTCAGCCACTAAAACTGACATGAAAATATCCGAGGCTCTCACCCAATAAGTACACCAAGCTGATGGCTACATTGTTCCTTGCTCCTAAGAATCAAGCAGATTATCACACTGGTTATTGTTACACATTAGCTGGCGTGCCACAAAAGAGCTAAAGAGAATTAGCTGGTATATAGAGATTTGGAACAAAAATATCCACCCTGCATCTTCACGAGCAATCCTAGCAAACATTCACACAATATGCGCTGGACAGTCAAAGTGGTACAAGTAGCCTACTTGGTATGAAGTGGGCCAAAGATTTCATGTAGGGAAATGCTGAGTCTCCCGGTACCATAACGATGACCCATGTGCTACGGTACTTGATGGCTCACACAGTTACCAGTTATACATTAGTAAAATGTACCATAAAAAGAAATTGATGCATACATGTATGGTACACTCAGTTAGTACAGTTTGATCAGTGATTGTCAATTTGGAGGGAAGGAGGGGGAATATTATTCCACTATTCCACAAAGAATAATCTCCAAGGCTGGAAATTGGTCTGCATAACTATGTTCCAATCCAAACAATGGGAATAAGGATGTTGGTTCTTATGGTACGGTACTGAAGAGTGGGTAAAAGATAATTAGGTTATTAGCCCATGGAGTAAGGAAGTAAAAAATATTGGACATAGCAATTTACACCATTCTTGGTGTAAAATATGTTCATTACTTTCCACAAACCTCCAATTTAACTAGGTAGGTAACTCACTGTAAAGGTACCGGTACAGTATGATGACAGACTTACTAATGCAGAGGTAGCCATATTATACCTTAGGTTTGAGTTAAGAAATGAATTTAATGAGGTAGGCTTATACTAACAAAAACATTATCTAGAAAATATTTGTGCTACCCACCCCTTCATGATTCAAATTCATTACTTGACCAACAGAACTAAATAAAATCAGCCTTCATTCCTGTTAGGGGCTAATGGCCTCAATAACCACCAACACCTGCCATTTGGTACCGTATTACATAATTCACCACAACCTGTGATAAAATGACCTGTTACAACTACAATTAAACTCAGTTGCCCCAATAACAAAAATGCCTATTGTGAGGGGAGGAAAACCCGTCAACACTTCTGCAGGGGCATGTAAGTTGAATCGCAGGGGAGTAGCCTACTTCCCAATAATATACCAGTAGGCCTACTTCCTGATATGTATTAAAGATGTTTGGTATAAACGTTGCAGTTAAGTAATGCCTCGATATTTTGAATAGCGTTATAATTGTATTATAACTCATAATAACTTAAATGTACAATACTGTAGCATTCCATAACTTCATTGAACTAGCCTAATTTTACTGTTCAATGTTTGAAAAAGTGTCCAGATAAGTAATGCACAAGAAACTGACTAAGCACACACCTAGGTTATTATATTTCCACTTTTATTGATAACTTTATAGCACCACTGACTGTTTCACTAATACTTCATGCTGAAACGATTAAAACATTTTCTAACAATCTTGACATAATGGGTGGTGTGAATAAAAATGAGTCAAAACTCGTGAGCGTATGCTCAGTGAGTGCCCGAGTGTCTGACTGCCGATGAGCTACTACTCCGCATTTCGGGTGAATAAGAATGTGGAGTGCAAGCACAGCGTACACTCAAGTGGAGCAGCCACTCAGCGACAATGCTCAAGGCCGTACACGTGTCGTGTAATATGATGCTGACTCCTGATGTTTGAAAGACAGTTCATTGCTCACCACGGCAGAAGACAGTGTTGAATTCCAGTCTGCTTTTCTCTCAATTTTGAAGGAACATCCAATTCTGTTTTCGAAGTCTCAGCTACCGAATACAAAGCACAAGAAAACAAGGGCAATAAATGCAGTTCAGTGTGATTTACTTGCAAAATTTAATTTAAATCTTTCGGTCCAACAGCTGTATAAAAAATTACAAACCTTAAAATCCAGGTTAAAATATAAAGTAGATTTAAAGCGTACGGGAAACAAATCCATAACGTTAAAAGATTGAGAGAAACAGCTGATGAGTCTCATACAGGGGGAGGATAACCCAACCGTCGGCCCTCTGACAGGTAGGAAATAATAACCTGAAAATTACAGCATTAATAAATAATAATATAATAAATTTAGGAAATTGGAATCATGTAAATAACAAAACTTTATTATCATGAAAATAATACATTAACAATAGACAATTAACAACAATTGAATGCATATTTCACGAGCAAGATCTGCAGGAGCTGTCTTTACTTCGACTTGCAGCAGAAGCGACAGTGAAAACCTGAATGGTAAGGAAATTATATAAATACAGTACCAATAAGTTGTGGAAGATAGAATTTATTTCAAATATTATGCAATGCTATTTTTCTATTGTATGGTAATTTATATATATTATTACGGTATTTTTAAGGGGGGTGGTCACTACTCCGATTATGGAATATGGGGACGTTTCGTCACATGATTATGAAGTTAATGCAGGGGCCTCTACATCATCAGTGGTAAATCCTAGCACACCACCACCAGCAGCGAGCGTACCGGTAGATAATAGGCAATTGCTGGAAGATGAAACAGACCAAACAAGGAAACTAAATAACAGTGAACTGCAAAGGTTGGTGCTGTTAAAGCAATTGAAGGTTTTAGAGCAAAAACATAAGGTGTTGTTATTGCAGGAGAAACAGCTGAAGCGAATAGAATGTGATATGGAAAGAAAAAGGGAACGGGAAACAGCAAGGGAAATAAACACAGGAAGAGAGAGGGAATAGAAAGAAAGGAACAAGTGATGGATTGTGCAGGTACTGAAAGTGTGCTCTTATCATCAGATGTTTTCTATCATCATATGTGATCTTAAACTGTATATACTTTGCTTTTATCTATTTATTTTATATTTATTTATTTTATTTGTTTGATTTATTTCTTTTATTTTATTGGTTTGATTTATTTCGTTTATTTTATTTATTTGGTTTATTTAATTTTTATTTTATTTGTTTGATTTATTTCATTTATTTACTTTATTTATTATTTGGTTTATTTCATTTATTTTTATTTTATTTGTTTGATTTGTAGTTAAGAATTATTGTATTCCCTTGTTTTTTCTGCTATGGCCTGTCACATGCAATAAATAATGATGATTTATTTCATTATTTTATTTATTTCGTTTGATTTATTTCATTTGTTTGATTTATTTTATTTGTTTCATTTATTGTATTTACTGGTATTTAAATTTTAGCCTACTTTTCTAATTTTGCAAAAATGAGGAAAAAGTCTGTCTGCCCTTCTGCCCCCCCCCCCCCCCCTATCAACTCCTAAACGGCTGCAGTAATCGAAATTTGGTGTGAGTAAAGATCTATACCTGAATATCTCAATCCCATATTTGAAAATGATGTCAGTGCTACAAACTGCTGAAAAACAGTACTTGAAATTTGAGCTCCATGTTGGATATCTTGGAAGGTATGCATGGCAGATATTCCAAAATTGGCACACATATAGATACTAATATTTTAGGTCAATTTTCAGGAGGCCATACATGGCAGTGTTGCCAAAATGATTCTAAGCATGCTGATAGGTCCAATTTTTAAATGGATATTATTTCTACAATTTCAATTGGATTTCAACCAAATTTCGTATGTAATATGTGTACATAAACAGATATGACTGGGCGTAATCTCTAGAGCTACCAGAGCTGTTAAAAAATGCTGTCTCTATTTTTTTTACCCTAATATCAATATATCAGAAAGTATGCAAGTCAACAGATCTAATCTTTGCACACGTATAGTACCTGCCATTCTAGATTAATTGGAGTAACTATTAGAAGTCAGTGCTGCCAACATGATTCTAAGCTTGTTGATAGGTCCAATTTTAAAATACATGTAACTTCTATATTACCAAATGGATTTCATCCCAAATTGGCACTATTAGAGATCATAATAGTATTTCAAATTATTTCTGACCAACACAAACACATGCATGACATCGTTGTGAACATGATTTTACGCGCACTGATAAATCCAATTATATGTCTAACTGCATGTAACGTTCGTGCTATCCATTGGACTTCAACCAAATTTTGTATTCTAAAAACATATTCAGTCACCAGGTCTGCCAACTGTAGTGCTCTATTAGGCTACATTATACCAGGTATATTTTGAACTAATTAGTTCCTGCTTGATCTTTATTCACCAGGAATCTGGAGCGCCCGCTCTGCTACTCAAGTGATACTCTGCGAAGTTTATTATATATAATTTCCTTTTCCTATTAACCACCATCATAAACTCTGCCATGCTACTTGACAACACTGTTTGAAGCAGTGGCGTAGCCAGGGGGGTATTACTGGGGGTTAGAACCCCTCCCTCCATCTTGGAATTTTTACAAAAAGACTGATAATTAAGAAGCTAAATAAACATGTCTTAAATTAAGTAACGTTAATGGTACTCGCTGATGAGTGTATAACTCATGCTATGTGGGAAATCGTTATGGTTGTGTTGTTGTTTTAAGGGGCGGAACTATGGGTCATCTGTCCCTCTTAACACAGTCTTGGTTGTGATTTGTGTCTGTATCACTGCTTGGAGATGTACTGCTGTCGTTTTCGGTCCAGTGTGTCTTCATGACAACCCATAACTCCCTCCTTTCAGGGTTGCCAATCTAGCTCACCCCACCCCCCTAAATATAGATATCCTTTTAAAACCAACCTAGCGAGGCAATCCGCTTTCTTTCGTTTCTTAGCGGGAGGAAGGTTATATATAAATTAATGTAGTTTTAATTAATTCGAAATAAAATGTTTCAATAAGGACCTTGAAAATTCATTAACACTAATTTGGAGACCGTTAATTTCTGGAGTGTAAGATAGCCGAGTTGTTGAATATTACTATGTCCAGCAATTCCCGAAATGACGGTTATCCCCCAGTTAATTATAACCCCTCCCGTTGGTCCATCTTGGCTACGCTACTGGTTTGGAGTCACCTACTGAGCTAACTCAAGTAAACATGAGCAGGCGCTAACAGGCATAAGTGCCTGCTCGGTCTTGATTCACCAGGAATCTGGAGCGCCCGCTCTCCTACTCAATTGACCGGAGCGTGCGCTCAAGGACGCAGGGACTGTTGTGAGTGACTGCTACCAACCAGTGGATTTTATTTACCTGAATGCGAGTGCCCGCTCTAAATTCGCGAGTAAAGAGCATGTGTTCACTTTTATTCACACCACCCATTGGGTGGTGTGAATAAAAATGAGTCAAAGCTCGTGAGCGTATGCTCAGTGAGTGCCCGAGTGTCTGACTGCCGATGAGCTTCTACTCCGCATTTCTGGTGAATAAGAATGTCGAGTGCAAGCTCAGCGCACAATCAAGCGTCTGGAGCATCCACTCGGTGACATTGCTCAAGGCCGTACACGTGTCGGGTAATATGATGCTGACTCCCGATGTTTGAAAGGCAGTTCATTGCTCACCATGGCAGAAGACAGTGTTGAATTCCAGTCCGCTTTTCTCTCAATTTTGAAGGAACATCCGATTCTGTTTTTGAAGTCTCAGCTACCGGATACAAAACACAAGAAAACAAGGGCAATAAATGCAGTTCAGTGTGATTTACTTTCAAAATTTAATTTAAATCATTCGGTCCAACAGCTGTAAAAAAAAATATACAAAACTTAAAAACCAGGTTAAAATGTAAGTTAGATTTAAAGCGTACGGGAAACAAATCCATAACGTTAAAAGATTGGGAGAAACAACTGATGAGTCTCAAGCAAGGGGAGGATAACCCAACCATCGGCCGTTTGAAAGGTAGGAAATAATAACCTGAAAATTACGGCAGTAATAATTAATAATTTAATAAATTGAGGAAATTGGAATCATGTAAATAACAAAACTTTATTATCATGAAAATAATATATTAACAATTGACAATTAACAACAATTGAATGCATATTTCAGGAGCAAGATCTGCAGGAGCTGTCCTCACTTCGACTTGCAACAGAACCGACAGTGAAAACCTGAATGGTAAGGCAATTATATAAATACAGTGCCGGTACTAATAAGTTGTGGAAGATAGAATTTATTTTAAATATTATGCAATGCTATCTTTCTATTGTATAGTAATTTGTATATATTATTATTTTTTAGGGGGAGCGGTCACTTCTCCGATTATGGAATATGGAGAAGTTTCGTCACATGATGATGAAGTTAATGCAGGGGCCTCTACGTCATCACTGGTAAATCATAGCACACCACCACCAGCAGCGAGCGTACCGGTAGTCAACAGGCAATTACTGGAAGACGAAACAGACCTAACAAGGAAATTAAATAACAGTGAACTGCAAAGGTTGGTGCTGTTAAAGCAATTGAAGGTTTTAGAGCAAAAACATAAGGTATTGTTATTGCAGGAGAAACAGCTGAAGCGAATAGAAAGTGATATAGAAAGAAAAAGAGAACGGGAAACAGCAAGAGAAATAAACACAGGAAGAGAGAGGGAAAGAGAAAGAGAAGAACAAGAGATGGATTGTGAAGGTGCTGAAAGTGTACTCTATCATCAGATTTTGAACTATATTTACTTTGCTTTTATCTATTTATTTTATTTGTTTGATTTATTTTATTTGTGTGATTTATTTCATTTCATTTATTTATTTATTTATTTCATTTGTTTAATTTATTTCATTTTTATTTGGTTTATTACATTTATTTATTTATTTATTGTTTTTTATTTTATATGTTTAATTTCATATCTTTTATTTATTTTATTTGTTTGATTTATTTCATTTCATTTATATATTTTATTCGTTTGATTTATTTCCTTTATTTAAATTATTTATTTGGTTTATTACATTTATTTGTTTTTCCTTTTTTATTTTATTTGTTTCATTTCATATCTTTTATTTATTTTATTTGTTTGGTTTATTTCATTTATTTATTTTATGATTTATTTCATTTCATTTATTTATTTATTTTATTCGTTTGATTTATTTCATTAATTTAACTTATTTATTTGATTTATTTCATTTATTTAATTAATTAATTAATTTATTTGGTTTATTTCATTTATTTATTTAATTTATTTATTTCATTAATTTGGTTTATTTCATTGATTTAATTTATTTATTTTATTTATTTGGTTTATTTCATTTATTTATTTATTTATTTATTGTTTTTTATTTTATTTAATTTCATTTCTTTTATTGTGGTGTTTGAAGCCATATTTTCAGTGTTGCCTTAGTAAACAAGAGTTTAGTGCTTTTCAGTCGGTCAACACGAATGTACCCAAAAGAGATGGGTTATGCCCTAATCCTGAAATAAATTACATGAGATTAAATTACATGAGATTAATGAGATTGTTTTATTAATCTCATGTAATTTATTTCAGGATTAGGGCATAACCCATCTCTTTTGGGTACATTCGTGTTGACCGACTGAAAAGCACTAAACTCTCATTTCTTTTATCTATTTTATTTGTTTGATTTAATTTATTTATTTATTTTATTTATCTGGTTTATTTCACTTTTTTTCTATTTGTTTGATTTGTAATTAAGAATTATTGTATCCCCTTGTTTTTCTGTTATGGGTCTTAATGGCCCGTTACATGCAATAAATGATGATGATTTATTTGATTTATTTAATTTATTTCATTTGTTTGATTTTTATTTGTTTCATTTATTGTATTTAACGGTCTTTAATTTTAGCCTACTTTTCACATTTTGCAAAGAGATGGAAAAAGTAGACTTATGAGATTGATCAGGGCAAATGTGTGTCTGTCTGTCCTTCTGTCTGTCTCTGTGTGTGTCCCCCCCCCCCCCCCTATCAACTCCTAAACGGTTGCAGTAATCGACATTTGGTATTAGTTAAGATCTATACCTGAATATCTCAATCCTATATTTGAAAATAATGTCAGTGGTACCAACTGCTGAAGAAATGCACTTGAATTTTGAGCTCCATGTTGGATATCTTGGAAGGTATGCATGGCAGCTATTCCAAAATTGGCACACATATAGATAATAATATTTCAGTTCAATTTCTAGGAGGCCATACATGGCAGTGTTGCCAAAATGATCCTATGCCTGCTGATAGGTCCATTTTTAAATGCCTATAACGTTTACACTATCAATTGGATTTCAACCAAATTTCGTGTGTAATATCTGCACATAAACATATATGACTGGGCGTAATCTTAAGAGCCACCAGGGCTGTTAATAAATGCTGTCTCTATTTTTTTTACCCTAATATCAATATATAAGGAAGTATGCAAGCCAACAGCTCTAATCTTTGCACACGTACAGTACCTGCCATTTGAGATTAACTTGGAGTAACTAATATAAGTCAGTGCTGTCAACATGATTCTAAGCTTGCTGATAGGTCCAATTTTAAAATACATGTAACGTCTATACTAACAAATGGATTTCATTCAAAATTGGCACAACTAGAGATCATAATAATATTTAAAATTATTTCTGACCAACATATAAATGACATTGTTGCCAACATGATTTTACGTGCACTGATAGATCCATTAATGTCGAACTGCATGTATCGTTCATGCTATCCATTGGACTTCAACCAAATTTTGTATTCTGTACCTTAAGAGATGGAACTAAAAGTATATTCAGTCACCAGGGCTGCCGACTGTAGTGCTCTATTAGGCCACATTATACCAGGTATATTTTGAACTAATTAGAATTTTCGATATTACAAACTTCATTTCGTCACTATTCTAGATAGATTAATCATTGGCATGAATCTTAAGAAAAGTAGACTCTTTAGTTCGTCACGGAACTTCTTGTTTATTTTATATATTTTTTATTTATTTATTTATTTATTTTATTTATGATTATACTTTTTAGAGCAGCATATACACTACTGTGTTATATGGAAGCTCTTGGTGATTAGTAATATAAAGTTACGAACTCATACTGTTTTATTACATTGAAGTAACTAAACTAAATGAATAAAAGGTATGACATCGATTGATAGAAGTTGCCAAATTTAGTTTACTCACCTAATGTTGTAAGCCATATATTGCTGTCGCTATTTCATCTCGCCTTTGTTGACCCCGCTCTCTTATACGACCACCATCGTGTTCAACAGGCACGTTGAAGTCTTCTTCGTGATTTAAGTCTCTGATTTCGAAATCTTCATCTTGGATATGCTTCGCGACGTTGTGAAGAATGAAACAGCATAAAATGACGGATGGTATCCTTTCTGGGGCTAACCTAATCTTGCTTTGAAAAATAGGAAAGCGCTGCTTTATCTGACCAAAGCATCTTTCTATCACGACTCGCTCTCTTGTGATACAAGTATTATAAGCCCTCTTTTCAGGAGTGGCAGCGTTTTGAAATGGTGTCATAAGCCATGGAGAGATGCCATAACCCACATCACCAAGCAGGAGCGCATTTCCATGTCGTCTGGTCATAACACTGCTAACATCAGAGTTTCTCCAAATTCGGGAGTCATGGACAGACCCAGGCCATGATGCATCCACACTGGTGAACTGTTCTCTCTCATTGCAAGTGGCCTGTACATTAATGCTAGGGACGCCTTTTCTGTTGATGTACTCATCCCCATGAGCATGTGGTTTTTAAATTTGAACATGAGTACAGTCGACAGCTCCGATAGCATAAGGGAAGGTAAAACGTTCATGCCATTTAGCCTGTGCTTCCTGCATTTCAGCAACATTTGTTGGAAATTTTATCCAGTAATCTGCTTTCATTTCTATTGAAGTCAAAACCTGCGAAAATGTTTTTGACACAGTGCTCCGACTTACACCCATGTCTTCACCAACTCCACTCTGAAATCCAGGGTCACCAACATATCGCAAGAAGATTCTAATTTTTTCTTCGTTTGTTAATGCACCGCCCCTTGTTTCTTCGTAATGTCCAAGAAAATGCTCCGCTAACCATTCAACATTTTCCTTACTGAACCTATATAACACTTTGTAATCAATTTGAGATGATTCTCTGCGAAGTTTATATAATTTCCTTTTTCTATTAACCACCATCATAAACTCTGCCATGCTACTGAACTTGAACCGACTGTTTGGAGTCACCTACTGAGCTAGATCAAGGAAACATGAGCAGGCGCTAACAGACATGAGTGCCTGCTCGATATTTATTCACCAGGAATCTGGAGCGCCCGCTCTGCTACTCAAGTGGCTGGAGCGTGCGCTCAAGGACACCGGGACTGTTGTGAGTGACTGCTACCGACCAGCAAATTTTATTCACCTCAATGCGAGTGCCCGCTCTAAATTCGCGAGTAAAGAGCGTGTGCTCACTTTTATTCACACCACCCAATGCCATGGTAGCCTGGTTCACCACTATCCTCATCACCTCATTTCTTGACACCACTGACTTTTTCACCGAAACTTCCCTGACAATCACAACAAGACTTGCCACTCCATCACTTCAGAAATAAGCAGTATTCATTGGCTTGAATAATGTCACTATACGGAACTGTAACTTTGTTGCAGGGTGTAGGCCTAGGCTACTGGTAGACCTACATGATAAATGTTTTCTGAAAGTGCAAAAAATAAAATATTTTGGCAGAAATTTTCCGTCTGGGCTAGGCCTAATTGTTATTTGGAAACACAGTTCACTGCTTAAATACCGGTAAATTAAGTGAAAAATCACCATTCAGAAAAGTTGTAGGATAAAATTTATTGCTGTTGGTGAATCAGCTGTAAGGTTATGTAGGTTGTAGTTTATAATACTTATAGTACAAACCATATTTAATTACAACTACACTCCCCACAAGGACCAAAAACCCCTATATGTGACATACATGTCCTAAATATCTCACTACCGTATATTAGATATACTGTATCCACTAAATGATGTTATAAATAAATATTTATAATTTGTAGTACTCGCCATGCAATTCTTGCCTCAGGAGTGAGGTCAACTTGATTCATACTATCTCGCAAAATTCTTGTATTTATCCAATAAAATTTCACTTCTATTTTGTAGCTCCAACACTGTAGATGATCTTCACGGGAGGCGTTTGCCTTATTTCACGCTTATTACACCTATTTATCCACAAAATTCAAGACGCTGCGCAGCGTTAATGCAGCTTCCTATGCATAAAAACCTAGCAACCAGTTGTTTGAGTCCAATCAACACCACCTAGAGAGAAAGCCTTGCAATACGATTGATGACGTCATAGCCTTCCGGCCGTCAGCGAGCGCGGTACCCAGCGCTGCTGCTATGAACAAGCTGTGAGGAAACGCGACAGAGTGTTTATGTATCAAATTACGTTCTACAGACGAAAATAAATAAATAAATAAATAAATAAATAAATAAATAAATAAATAACGTAACCATAAATGAAACATATGGTCAGAAGTTGATGCGATTGATACATTACACTAGCTAATAAATCGACGTTTTCGATCATAATCGATAAGTATGCATTTCAAACCTTGCGAGTGTGAACTTGACCGAAAACACTGATGTCTCAATAAATGCGATATATTGAAGAATTCAATAGAAAACTTGAAAAATATTCACCCCATTTTAACGCGAGATGTCGACTACACAACGAGAAGAAAAGACACATACACAAATAACCAATTAATCTGTAACAGATAAAACAGAAATTAATATCTACAGTACTGTATAGTCAATTATATCCGTCCAATGGTCCAGGTTTGATTCCCATCTCTGCCGAGAAATATAATTCTAGTTAGTTATTGTTGATTATTGTTGTTTTAAGGGGCGCAATTACGAGGTCATCTGCCCCTAAAAATATAATTCTGATTTGAGTATGAAATGAAATTCACTCAGCCTCATGAGTTAAAACTGAACTGAGAAGAAGTGGGCTCGATTTCTCCTTTCTCCTCAAGGTAAATGCTGGGATTGTTCCTAGCAGAAGACCATGGTCACCTCCTTCCCAAGGGCAGATGACCTCGTAGTTCCTCTCCTTAAAACTACAATACCTAACCTTCCCAATTCTAGCATAACAATACTCACATACAAATTCTACCCTTATCCAACCAAGTACACATGGCTGATGACAGTGATGTCCTAACCCACTAACAAAACAACAACAACAACTAGCCACAGAAAGTTTTCATCCGTGATAAGAAAACAGGCTAGTAATGGCATGCCTATGACAGAAAAGGTTACCTACTGAAATGGAACAGAGCAGCAGTCATGAGACATGAACATATTTACAAAAGAGGAAACTTGTTGTTGTTGTTGATTCATATAGGGGCATGATGATGTGGTAATAATTGAGAAACAAACACTTGATATAGAGTAACCCTAAAGTAGTTTTCATATTGCAATATTTACAATATCAGGCATGGCATACCCGACAATACATAAAACACGCTAATTCCCAGTTTGTTTTGAACAGTCATCTGCAAAAATATGTTGTTCTCATATTTTCTACGTTACACAAACTGTGCTGTTTTGTAAAAAAAAACCTAAAAGATGACCATATCTATCCTTCACTAGTTAAATAAATACAGCCTTTTCAAAAGATCCTTTCCACTTTTCAATACAAATTGTTGTATTCCCTATTATATTGGTAGTACTGAATGAAAGTAGAACGAGCGATAACATTTTCTGTAGTACATGAATTAGCCAAAATACCTTATCAAACGATGAGAAATAAATCAGGGAATTATGTTTTAAAATATGTTTCCTCCTCCACTGCCTGTGACCCACCCAGCCATCCCAAATAGGATCACGACTTATATAGGGAAAATTCCAGCTGTGGCTACCATTGTCCACATCAATCATCATCAAACCGGTATTGCCAACCTCGCCCTTATGGTACAATGCCGCACCAACACCCTTCGATTTGTCCAATCCAATGGTTTTTGACGCGGCCAGATCAATGGTTTTGTGTCAACCGTACCCCACTGCCTGCGCTCGGCCAAGGCCGCACCTACCCCGACCATTCTAACCTTCGTTTTGTCCTAACCAATGGTTTTTGACAATGGTTACAGCCTAACGCGTCCAGATCAATGGTTTTGTGTGAACCATGCCCCGCTAGCTGCATGCGACCACTCTAACCTTCGTTTTGTCCAATCCAATGTTTTTTGACAATGGTTACAGCCTAACGCGCCCAGATCAATGAGTTTTGACAATGGTTACAGCCTAACGCGTCCCGATGATTTTGTTTTGATGAACAGTGATATTGTATCCCACTTCTTTTTATCAACTGATTTTGTATCTCACACGTTGGGAACAATATGTGCACCCCGGTGCGTGCCGCTAGAGTTAGCCTTGATGACAGTTGAACGAGATGCAAGCGCTGTCGAAACATGGCAGCCGTTTTTAAAATACAGTAGCAATAAATAAAAACACATATTTACGAACTTGAGCACGCATATGAGGTTCAGTAGTGACGATTCAAATTGAAATCAATGGTAGCTCTGAATGAAGATAGAACGAACGATGAAATTCTCTACAATACATGAATCAGCCAAAATACCTTATGAAACGATGAGAAATAAATCAGAGAGCTATGTTTTAATAGATATTTCTTCCTCCACTGTCTGTGATCCACCCAGCCATCCCAAATAGGATCACGACTTATATAGCGAAAATTACAGCTGTCAGCGCTATCGTTTAAATCAATCGTCATCAAAACAGAGCTTTAAATTCCTGCATTAGGTTTATTTTCTCCTTTAAATTTTCCTCACACGTGTCTCCTTTCCTGGCTAAAAGTAGAACAACAAAGAAACCCTCACCTATCGACTTCTCAATGAAAGTACACCTCACTATCTCTCTTGTAATTTTAGTTATCTTTCTTCCTTTCATGATCGTCACACACGATCTGGATCTATAATTGCAATTCCTCTACATCATTCATCTACCTTCAGTAACTCTTTCCTCATGTCGGGAACTAGAATTTGGAATAATTGTCCTCGTGACGTTAGAAATTGTACATCCCTAACAACTTTCAAAACGTGCATGTAAAGACTTCCTCTTGAATTCGTAGGACAACTAGAACAATTTGTGTATGAATGTGTGAGTGAATGACCATAGTATAATTTTGTTAAAAATGTATGTCATTTAAATTGTATAGCTTAGTTAATATCACGCAGTCACCAATTTAATTTAATTTTAGTATTTAAGTTTTCCTAGTATTTAAGTTTGGTAGGTTAAGTATATCATATTTAAGTATTCATGTAAGTTGCACTGTGTGTGGTTAAGTGTAAGAGAGGGCCTAGAGCCCTAACTTCGCCACAATTAAGGCACCAATCAATAAATAAATGACAGTTCTGCCAACCTCGTCCTTATGGTACTATGAAAATCAAAGAAGCGCCCAGTTCTCTCTAGTGCGCATCATTCGTGTGCACCACTCAGTTCATTACAACGTGCACCGAATTGAATCGTTCTTCACCATGGATTGCGGAAATTGGCTCATAACGATCTGTAATTTCAATCGGCGGTTCTATGATCAACTGTAATAAATATTTGGTTTTTCCCCCGCATAACTGTGGTTTTGAAAATATTTACAGCCTAACTCACCCAGATCAATTGGTTTTGTATCGACCGTGCCCCGATAGCTGCGCGCGCCTAGGCCTTACCTACACCCGACCATTCTAACCTTCCGTCTAATCCAATGGTTTTCGACAATGGTTATAGCCTAACGCATCCAGATCAATGGTTTTTTACAATGGTTACAGCATAACAGCATGAATGTTTTTTTATCAACAGTGTGTGCCGCTCGGGTACGCCTTGTTGACAGTTCAACGAGACGCAAGCACTGTCAGAACATAGCAACCGTTTATAAAAAGAGCAATAGATAAAAACACATATTTATGTACTTTAGCACATATCCTAACTTATATGAGGTGCAGTATTGACCAGGTTTCCTCATTTCAATGCTGATGCAAGTGTATAAACCGCGTTCTACTTTCATTTAGAATTAATATTAGGCTATATTATTTACAGGGTGGATAAATTTTTCGGCATATGCACCTTCAACAGTCCTTATGCTAACACTTTCTAAAAATACTCTCTAGCACGTATCATGCTACATTAGATTAAAACTTTTAAAATAGGCCTACATTAACGTTCATCCAATGAAACTAGATGTAAAATTCTTAAAGAAACTTGCAAGACTTCATTCAGTTCATTGTTAAAAATCTGTACAAATAAAAATTTGTTCAGTGCAACATTCTTCCTATACTTCAGTGGTGGTCAGTAATAAGGTTGCAGTATTAAACGACCAGATTAATTCAAGAAAAACAATTAATACCGTAATAATATTTTTAGTAATGAAAGCTGTACGTTTCCTTTTATATGTATAGGATTTCATAATTCTGTTCTTTAATAATTCAAGAAATCTTATAGAAAGTTACTGTGAAATGTCTGAGAAAGCAAAACGCGCCAACCGGCTAGGAGCCAGGCCCGAGCACCGACCAGATCTCAATAGTGAAGGGTATAGCTGAGATGCTAGACCGATTAGGTCCTAACCCAACAGTTAACTCGGCTGGTCGTTGTCCGCTGATTGCAAAAAGGGAGCCGAGGAGTGGATGGAGACATCTGAGATGCTCCGTCAACTGCCGATACTATGTCTTGCCATGTTGCGCATACTTGTGACACTCACGGTTCTTTCTCGCACTCGTATTATAACTTATGTTGTTTTGTTCTTGTGAAGGTTTTCATGTAGCCTAACTATTTAATCCGGTGATCCAGTGACAATGTGATGTTCTCTGAACTGCGGCATTCGGGAGGAATGAGGTACATCCGTTTTACCGCGCAATTGAATACAGTTTCCTTTGATATCAAGCAGTCTTTTACCCCCCCCCCCCTCCCTAATGAAAAAGGACAAAACCCATAACAATTATCCGCCAGCCGCCACTGCTGTACTTGTAGATTAGTAATTAGCCATGTACAGAATTGGATCAAGCAACACAATATTAATTGAACTACAGTACATGGTCATTATCTTGGTGCGCCCCGAAAATCGCGACAAACTGTGGCGTCATTTGGCTGGTCAGGTGCGGAGCGAGTGGACCTCGCAATACCCCCCCCAGCTGACTCATATCGTTAGTTCACACGTGTTTTGTCATTCATATGGATGTGTATCTGCAAAGTTTAGACGTTAGTATTGTGATTACTGTGATTGTTGGTCATGCCTAGACACCAATTCACATTGCACGAAAGTGTGTATATCCATAATTCGTAAATGAAAAGCAGAAAGTCTTGTTCTGAAACAAGATGAAAATTTCGAATCAAGTTTCCAGGAAGACCTGTGCCTAATGCCAGTACAATTAGGAGGCTCGCTAAACGATTCAAGAAAACAGGCTCTGTAAATAATAAGCATTTTAACAGACAACGCTGTGTTCTTACAGAACGGGGACACCAAGAGCCTGCTGATCAGCCAGCTTGGTGTCCTAGGCGAAACACCACATAAGACACGGCACAAACCTAGAAGAATTGCTGGGTTTTAATTCACTGGCTGTGAAAGCCCATATACCATCTTTTTAGATGAGCTTGTTGTCCATTCTTTCATCAGAAGATGTCAGGTGTGTGTTACAAGAGAGGGAGGACATTTTCATCATCGACTATGAGCACTGTAAGTACATATTATTGAACATGGTTTGTAAAAGTGTTCAAGTGTGTGCCAACCACCGACTAAACAGTTCACTTAAAAAAAAACATACGAGCAATAACCACTGATGTAGTGTCACGGTTGACTCAAAACTCATTGATCTGGGCGCGTTAGGCTGTAATCATTGTCAAAAACCATTGGATTGGACAAAACGAAGGTTAGAAGGTCGGGGGCAGGTGCGGCCTTTGGGAGGCAATTTCCACAATCCATGATCAATAAACAATTCAATTGGGCGCACTATCTATGAATTGAGTGGTGCGCACGAATGATGCGCACTAGCGACTGAATTGGGCCCTTTTTTGTTTTTCATACTACCGTAAGCGCGAGGTTGTCAGTACTGTCATGGTACTGTTTTGATAACGATCGATGAGAATAATGGCGCTGACAGCTGCAATTTTCGCTATGTAAGACGTGTACCTATTTGGGATGGCTGGGTGGGTCGCAGACATCGGAGGAGGGAATATCTACTAAAACATCGCCCCCTGATTTATTTCCCAGCGTTTCATAAGGTATTTTGGCTAATTCATGTATTGTGGAGAATTTTATCGCGCGTTCTACCTTCATTCACTGCTACCGTCGATTGTTTTCCACCTATCCAGCCAAGTCCAGTTGACTTGTGTTTTGGAGCGGATATGTGAATGAACTGTCCCCTGGTTCTCTACGTATATGTTAGCTTGTGTTTGATGGCTGAATATCATCACCGTCTCATATTTTTTTAAGTTTTGCTCTATGCTTTAAAATATTTTTCTGTGACCTAGGCCTGCTTATATGGTGCACAATATTAAGTCTAATAGCCATTTTTTATTTTTTATTTTTTTTAGTGCTGCGCTATTTTATAAATTTCTTCAGGTATTAATATTGGCTGATGAAGGGGATAATAGCAATTAATCCCTGAAACATGTACCAGGAGCAAATCTAATTATATTTTCTTTCGTTTATGTATTGACTAAGGCGGATGTATAATTGTTGTTAAAAACTATGAGGCGAGGTGGTCGTTATCCGTTCCTGAAGAGGACTCCTAAGGCGTTTAAGTTGCGATACAATCATTTTATCACCTTGCATTACATTGATTACACTACTTATTATAAATGTATTCAATATTCAATCACCAACCTGACTCACACACCCTACTTTCCCCATCCCAATAAGAAATCTAATGAATGAGATTACTGCAATAGATAAAAATAGATTAATCAGGACCTGCTACAGGTTATCGGTCTCTAACCTCGTGCAGTTCTTGCAATTTAAACTCCAATAGAAATGAGAATACTACCCACTTACACCTCCCACTTGAAATTGATAGCCCCCATAAAACAAATAAACCTAACCTATGGCAGTAGCCTGTAGCACGTAATTTAGGTTAGAATATTCTGATTTCTACATGTAAATGAATTTTTGAACAGAGGAGCTAGCCTGTGCTAAAATTTAAGGGTAGGACTATCTGCTTACTAATATTTAATAAGTCTCGATTTATACAACGGTGCAGTAACTAGCTTTGCATTCTTTTCATCATACATACTAGTGCTCCATTCAATCTCATGTGGCTTGAAATGGAGCCCACACACCTACAAGAAAAGAGACTTGTTACAAGGTTCCTTCCTCCCATTATACTAAACTTGTGAGAATTGGAGCATAATTGATGTAACACGTACCATGGAATATTTCGTAGGAATAACATCCTTGCGGTGAATGGCTCGAATCCATTTCGTCTCTACCTTCATTATTAGGGAATGAGAAAACGTTTACTTTCGGTCCATTGGCATAATTGCATATGCAATTTGGTACACTGCACTTATAAGGCATAACTTTACACTGCACTGATAACCATTAAGTATAACCGGGTAGGAATTCGCAGAAAATAAGTAAGTTACCTGGAACTGTAAACACGAAACACAACATGCGGAAACGACACCATAACCTCCATAACTCGAATGTTATGTCTCACTCACTCGTCAATTCCATATCGCAAGGCTTTCTCTCTAGGTGGTGTTGGTCCAATGTGGCTGCACCCATGTGGTTGCTATACAACAAACAAAAGAACCCTCGGCTTCGGTTCGCGCAGCTCACATCGGCTCGTCCCAATCTCCCCCGACAATCTCTACTTAGTAGGCTATAAAAGTAAGTCCCCGATTCTTGGATGTCACTGGTAATCTCGAGAACCACTGGATGGATTTTGATGCGGTTTTCACCATTCTGCAAAGGATATCTCGAGGAAAGTTTCTGTAGAAAATAATTTATTTATGATCAAAGGAAGCCAAGCAGTAACGATTTCAGTGAAATGGTCGGGAAAAAAACTTTGCGTCCGTGCTCTTCTTAAGCTTACGCTGGGCAAACCGTTAAAAATATCAATATACTATGAGCATGAAAAGTTCTACACAAAAGTCCGCGAGAGCATATCTCTATCTTCAATACATCGCCCACTATAAGTGTTTTTAGACTGGATGGAAGTGGTCTTTGTGTTTCATGCGCCTCGCCATTCTTAACTTACGTCTGACAAGAATCCGTTGCACATGCTATCTCCATGATAATATAATTAATAGCCCAGTCAGTGATTTTAACCCATCATGCCGAGACGTAAAACGGATATACAGTAGGTTGTAGTTCATTGACATCGAAAAAAAAAAAAAGCGCTTATCACCTAAAGAATTCGTAACTGTTCCCGGGCGAAGCCGGGGTGGGTTGCTAGTACGGTATGAAGGAGTGTGCGGCTGGCTGTCAATCGCCGTCACATACCATATCGTAAGTACCTGCAGCCAGCTGTTCGATTGAGGTTATTCCTTCATTAATGCTGCAAACGCAATGCAATTAAAAGAACGAGAGTAAATGCAAAGTGACCGAAAGTATTAAGCGCGGAGTTAAATGAAAATCCAGTATTTATGATTTCCTAGTTGTAAACTATGTTTTGAAGAAATATACTGTTCCAATAAGCATACACACAGAGGCTATAATATTAACAACACGAAATAATGCAACAGGTGTAGAAAACTGCAGACGACCCTTGGCCATTGACGTTTTCCCTTCCGCTATACGCTTCACGAATGACTTTGAAACACCCGTTGCTTTACTTGTTGAAGCCACAACATTATAATTGAGTTTATGAACGGTTTTCTGTTCTCGTAGGTGAGCAGTTAAGTTATAGACTATTTCTCTACCTTGTCCCCTTAATGGTCGTCCAGATATCCTACCATACTTCGAAGTAGAAGCCATAACGAAACTCAAATGATACTATTACTAGAATAGCATGGTACACAACACTATATACATAAACACATTTACAAATAAAGTACACGCTATACGACAAGGGATTATAGGACTACAATAAAGAAAACGTATATAAAACTGAGAAAATAATAAGAGCGGGTAAATGGATTGGCCACGATGCTCTTGTCAGCGATTCTCCGCAGTGTGCTCGGTACGGCGGCCAGACAGCATGTGACCCCCTCCACCGCTCCTCTGTGACGTCGCACATCAACTCGGAATGAATGCGCGGGGAAGTGAGCTTTGCGCAGGTTCTTTTGATCGTTGCCACCTTATAGGCGCGTCACTTCGGCAGCGTATTAATTATTTAACATTCGCTTAGCCGCCATGTTGGTTTATTGGGCACAGCCGCGTCGAGTGAAGCAGAAGCACCATCATCCCCCTACTACTATCCACTACTAGCTATTCCAGAAAAACAATGCCATTTTGAGAAAAGCATCTCATGCACAGTAATAATTTAAAATTATTATTATTATTCTCGTGTCAGGAACATACAAAACAGCAAAAATGTACAATAAATATATAAATATATATATATATATATATAGTCACAAACATTTACAAACGTTAAACAAAAGTAGACCAAAATTTGGCTACTTTCAGTGCATTGTCTGAAGCTTTATGTAAATACTCCTCTGGGCAGGAAGGTGGGCACAGTCGACACTGGAACACGTGCCTAACAGTCTGGCCTTTTCCACAATCACACTTAATATCTTGTCATTGCAGGGCCAATCCTGAAAGATGTCCAGGATGCGATCGATAGAGTCTCGGATTGGACAGTGGAAAATAAGTTTACAATCAATACCAAGAAGACAATTCAGATGACGTTCCGGAGGTGAGGATGAAATGCATTACAAAACCATTGTACCTTGGAGGAAACAAATTAGCCAATGTGAATCAGTTCAAATATCTAGGCATTTGCGTTCAAACTACGTGAACCACCTTCTCTTTTCATGTTAGAGAAAAAGCAACAGCTGCGAATTGAGCATTGAAAGACATTCCAAAACCAGAAAAACTGCCTCTGACTACCGCAATGAAACTCTTTCGAGCAAAAATAATACCGGTTTTGACATATGGAATTGAACTTATATGGGATCACTTAAAAGTGAGTGCCGGTCCCGTGTTGTTGGAGTAACGCGCCTGCCTCTCGCCCGGAGGCCCCGGGTTTGATTCCCGGCTCCTTCAGGGATTTAAAAAAAAATGACGTGAGGGTTGGAACGGGGTGCACTCAGCCTCGTGATCACAATTGAGTAGTTGTCTGACAGTAAGGCAGCGCCCCGATCACGAAAACCAAGATTAACGGCCGAGGGGACCCGATGCGCTAATCACGCGTAACCCCAATATCTACAAGCCAAATGACTGGGAAGCGGTCGCTTGGTTGGCATAGGCCCTTCATGGGCTGTATAGTGCCAGGGGTTGACTTGACTTAAAAGTGAGTGATCTAGAAACTCTACAGAAAGTGAAGGTCTCTTTCCTCAAAAGAACGCTTGGTGTCTCGAAATTCAGTCGATCAAGACTCGTATATGTACTGAAATCGAATTCAGCCCAGCTTAGGACTTTGACTGAGCCGAGGTTCGAACGACTTGTGCACCATTGGAATGAAAAATTGGTAATTTGGAATTAAAATAATTTAATAATTATATATGCATTATGGGAAGTAAATGATGCATAATGAAAGTATTTTGCAGAATTTTGAAGCATTTTGAGGAATTTATTATTTAGAAATATTCTGGTGAATGAGATTTTAACTAAGGAAGAGTTGGATCATTCGAAGCTGGAAATTGTACAAGGCTTCATGTTTAGCACCAGGAAACCAGTTTTGGTTAGCTAGGCGACAATAACAAAGCGATGCACACGACCCGTTGATAAGAGGCTAGTTCCAGGAGCTTCTATCACATTTCAGCAGCCAATCAAATTAAAGCACATACATTTTGTGGGAATCGCTTTTATATAAATTTGGCACATATAAAGCGAAATGAGCACATCTACAGTGGAAGAATGCAATATGAAATTTATTTGGTTAAAAAGAAATATAATTATTGGTTAATACCGAAACTATGAGTATATTTCAATTAAAATGCATCCGTGCGAGGCTAGCAGAGGAGGCTAGCGATGGCACGTGCGTCGCCGCAGAGAAGCGAGCCAGGACTCTTACGCAGCTACCTGACACGAGCGGACGTGTGTCGCACGCGCCCAGCAGAGAAGCTCATCTTGCACGCAACAGAAGCCCGGTCAACAAACACTATTGTACTGTCGGAGGACCGAGGAATCGCCGAGGAAGTTATCAGAGGAGCCGGTGAAGGGCAAATGCACTAGATTTGAAGAGATCGGCGTTTATTGAAACATAACATTATTAGAACGAAACTTCGCTAATTTAACAGCATTCTAAAGAACGCAAAAACCAGCAGTATTGCCTATTTCAAGCTACAGTATTGCTACATCGTATTCAACAATATATATAATCTACGTTATTACATCACAGTCAACATTATAGTCAACATGATGACAACGAATTTGGGTCGGGGAGGACGAACTTATTCTACTCATACTGAAGAGATTATTATGGAGAATTAAATCAATGGAAGGAGATTAATCTATACCATGGATTGGGAAAATCAAGGATCGACAAAGCTACATCTGCGCAAAAACTTGCAGTATTCCAACATGAGTTTCTACACTACAAGCAAGATGTCCACTACGAGCAGGAGAAGATGTCAACCCAAGACTTTCGGATCTACGATGGCCAGACCACTCTGCAGTTCAGAGATAAGAAGTAGACGACCGCTTGCAGCCAATCGAACCAAGAAACGCAGTTTCCAGGTAGCTGACCGGGAAAATGGAAGAGTTGCATTTAGCAGTAGCAGCCGAGTCGGAGAGCAGGTGAACGCAGCTCGACCGAGACGGGGCCGCTCACAGCTGATTTGCACGCGCCTGGCAGTAACTGGTTTCGAGGGGAGTCGAGCGCTTGCAGCCTCAACGGAGTATCAAGAACAGCTGATAGAGGTATTTCTTGGCAGCAGAAGACATCTCAAGGTAGAACAACCGATTGCTCAAATATCTGTAGTTTTGCAGTAGCAGTAGAAATCCATTTGGGAGTGACGAACTTCATTGTAGTAATTCTTATCTTTATTCTATGTTTATAATATCTAACATTTTAGAGATTCATTGCAATTTTTGATACGTTTTCCTGTGTAGTTTAAGACGTTATTTCATTCATTTATAGCTTAAATACTTCGTTTTATGTATTTACTTTTGAAGGAAACGTTTTAACATACTCACTTTCGAACGAAACTCGCCTTATAAAAGGAATGCTTCGATAATATTGTATCTCGGAGGGAATGCTTCGATAATATTGTATCTAGGAGAGTATATTTCGATAATGACAAATTTCATTGAAATTACCTTCAAACTGTAAGAACATTTTAATATCAAGATTGTTATTAACAATTACAAATGCGTAACAGCGAAAGAATACGTTTGTATGTTTGTATTACATTTTTATAAAGTAAAGCATTATTGTGATATGCCGTAATATTGTTTAACAGACATTATTATGTCAATATACAATTGAAATATTTATTTATAACAATATTAATGTTATAAAATTCCAATAGCGTAATACAACTTATTTGACAACTAAAATAGTCTTGGACTATTGATATTACGAAAATACACTATAAAATAGGATCATGGTAGTGACAATTGAGGCCTAATGACGCCTATAATTATTAACAATTAAAATGGGAAACATTGTTAAACTGAAATAAATAGACCAGGAGATTTGTTAAGTCTACCTGAGGTCTAGTATGTTTTAAAATCAGCTTAAATATGAATAGTTCATATATTTAATGTACACCAGAAGCGTGAGGATATGTATTTATTTTTATTAACGACTAAAGACGAGCGAACTGCGAATTAGTATTGTTAACATTTGGTAACGTGGAAAAGCAAGTTTATTCTGGAACTGTGTGAACGAATAGCGCTAATGATAGAAATAAGAAATACTATGTGAGATGTATTATTGTGAACGAACATGCAATTGTTGTAATTGATGCACGAGGTTTAATAATTTAGAAGAGAGTTGGGAGTTAGGAGTGCATTCTGAACGGTAATATACTGTAGCGTATTTACCTAGTAAAATCACTAATTCTTCTACAAGTCTGTAGCAAGATGTTTTTTTTTTATGGAAGTAATGCCGTGCGGAGTATTGAAGATTGTTGGTAGAAAGGAAAGGTTGGAAGTATGACATGTTGGGAGCGTAATAAACGCCACTTATAAGTATTGTTCACTGTATTGCGAGAGAAAGAGATGCATTGCCAGGTGGAGCAATGAATTGTTACAGTATGTGTAAGAAGCGCTAACACAAAGGTTAATGTTTGTATGGTTTATTTCTGAGAGTATGTTTAACAATATTTATTTTACAGATAGTAGAACTATCTGACGTGTGAAATATTTAATTTTAACATGCTTACTTATTTTATTGGTGACAGCGAATATTTTCATTGTTTATAATTTGTTTGGTAATAAATCCCAGGCACTATTTTTGTTTGCCTGTTCGTTTTTTTGTAATTCTGATCATCTTTTTATGCATGCAAATCGACATGCGATAATACTGCGAATTAGTTACTATAATTCAAGTAGTCTCAATTTTCACCGTTCACGCTCGAGATCAGAGATTCTCGACCTACCAATTTGTGTTTAGGATATTTTATTTCTTGTAAATGTGTAACTAATCGGCAGTGTTGTTGCATGGCCGGTATGTATCGGGAGTTTCCTACTCATTATCTTAGTAGGGTAGTGTTGGTTAACCTGGATGGGTATCGACCTCCCTACAATCCTTCTCCATCTTTGCGGATATAGGCTATGACTATGCGGAATTCGGGTGCATATAGGTAGTATTTTTTTGGCGCCCAAACGTGTTTTGGCATCGATTGGGTTGAGACAGTGTAGTCTGCAACGACAACCGTACACGATATTTGTTAGATTTTGTATTTGTTTAAAAATGCCGATCCCAAATTTTTGGAAAGTTGTTTAAGTGAATAAACACTGCCAGATTTGAGGAGTACAGAATGTTAGAGGCATGTTTGTTAATCCAGCTAATGACATTTTGGTCATATTACAGTTAAAACTAGTTAAATTCTTGTTGTCGAAACTTAATGTTAGTTAGGGATTGCGAAGTGAGAAGGGATCAGTTTATTAGATTAAGGTTAGGTAAGATTGTAGACGTTAAGTTATTTAGTTAAATACGTATATCGAAGTATTCCTTTGTAGAATTTAAATGAGTTGGTCACTCTGTCATGTCCATGATACCTCCTTATTTCTCAAGTGTATATTATTATGTCGTCGGGAGATATTAGCCATATCAGGGCCATTCTGGAAAAGATCCAGGAAAGCCAGAACCAGTTAACAGGAGATGTAGATGCCCTCCACAAATCCACACACGATAGTACTAAGAAATTAGATAGAGAGATTAAGCAAACAGCAGCTACAGTTAAGTCTGATATGAAAGCAGAGTTAGCGATAGCTCAGTCAGCTACTAAAGCCAGTATAACCTTAGTTTAGGAGGAGTGTAGAAAAGTACAGGAAGAAAATAGAAAGGCACAAGAGAAAGTACAGGGAGAAATGAGAAAGGCATGAGAAGAGGAAAGAAAGGCACGAGAGGAAGAAAGGAAAGCCAGAGAAGAAGACAGAGTAGTCCGAGAGGAAGCTAGAAAGGTGCAAGAAGCTATAAGAAAAGCCCAATAAGAGGCCAGGTTAGCACAAGAAGAGGCCAGAATAGCACAAGAGGAAGCACAAGAGAAGGTTGAAAAGACGTAGGAAAATATTAAGAAAGCTCTAGAAAAAGCTCAGGAGGAAGGCAGATTAGCTCAGGAGCAAAGCTCAGGCTGAGAGTAGGATTTCTATAGAAGAAAGCAGGAGAGCCTTGGAAGAGACCAAATCAGCTTTCAATCAGATGAAAGAGGATGTGGCCTCTACCAAAACGGAAATGAGCTCACTTAGAGAGGAAGTTAGCCAAAAGGTAGTGGAAGCTAGAGTTCAGTGCAACGATAACATCATTAAATTAGAAGGAAAGATACAGGAAAGCATAGGGAAAGCCACTATCGAACAGGTTAAATACAATGACTCCTTGTTAAGTTCCCAGAAGAAACTCACTGATAAGCTCAGTGACCTGAACATCACAGTTGGTAACCTGGAAGGTAAGTTGGAAGACCAACAAAAGCTGATAACAGAGGGTATAAATGTTGATATTGCTTCATGTATATCTAAATCTGTAAGCGAATTAAGAGATGAGGTTATAAAATCTAATAAGAATTACATGCAGGAACTGCATGGCAAAATATTGAAAGATGTTAGTCAAATAGAGAAAAATGCTAAAACTCACAGGGATAATTTGAAATTAGAACTGTATAGGCATATAGAGGAAAGTAGAAAATCGAGCATTACCGAAATGAAAGGTATTGTAAATAAAACGGATTCGGAAAAAAGTGAGGAGTTGAACGTTATTCGCGCGACAGTTAATGAAATTAATCTTGATCTTGCGAAAGTAAAATCTAGTCAGGAAAAAGAACTACGAGATATTAGTAGCAAACTTAACGCACTTACTTTGGCAGAACCATGCGACCATGAAGGTTTGAAGGAAGAGATAAGATTAGGAATGCAACGGGATATTACTCAATTTTTCCTAAGCAGGGAAGAAGAGTATAAAGAAGAATTAGGAAAATTCAGTAAACCTGAAGAAAGAATCGAAGAAGAAAGGGAAAGCATTTTTAGTCGAAGACAGGAGCGTCCTAATGTAATGCAAGAACCAGAGCGTATTCAGAGGGAATATGCAGGACTGGGAGGATTCTATGACCAGGGAAGCCATAGAAGTAACCCGAATGTAATCGTAATGAGGAATATTGACGACAAGCCAGCTCGTTTCAGTGGAGTAGGAAACATCACAGCAGTCGAATTTCTTAGAGGCATGAGACATTATCTCGACGATAATCGCATACCGAGGGACCGATAAATGCGTGTATTTGAGAAGCATCTGGAATCCGAAGCCCTAAATTGGCACAGAGCTTGTAAGTACACCTACAGCAATTTCGAAGAGTTTGCTAACGCATTACAACGTAGATTTTGGAGTTTAGAGATGCAACAGGACATTAGGGCTGAGATGTACTCCAAGAAGTATGCTCACTCTTCTCCTACGCGTTATGCAATGTTCTTTACGCCACAGCTCGCCAGGCTTGAGTATCTGGATCCCCCATTGGCTGAGACCGAACTAATTCACGCCATATCGAGACAGATGCCGAATGATGTCAGAAGACACCTAATTGCGGCAGATGTTAAATCTTTGGAAGGCATGGCAGAAATACTAAGAAAACTAGATCACGCTAGTTCAACGCCGAATGCAACGCCTAGTAACAACACTAGAGGTAGACCAGAGCATAGAGAAGTCCACACTGTGCTGGTGGATCAAACGCAGCAGACGGAGGAGAACCATAGTAGACCAGGTCCGAGCAGAAATAATGCATATGGGAGGAACCGTTATGAACCACCATATCGCAGGTTTAGAGATGGAAGGCCATACCAAGCTAGGATATGGAATAATGGTCAAAGGAGAACTGGATACCTCAGAAATAATGACGCACGAAGGTATGACTATTACGACCGAAACAATAGAGGCACAGGAGGAGGTTATCGCCGATACAGAAACTGGAACGACGATAATTATGCCCGTCAACAACAACAACAACAACAACAACAACAACAGAAGCAACAACAACAACAACAACAACAACAACCAAACAAACCAGAGAGGTTGGCGTTACAATGAAAATGTTAGGCAGTATTACCAAGATAGAGATCGGGAGAGTCAAGACTATCGAAACAGCCGCAGAGAAAATGAGGCAAGGAACATTCAAGGGAGTGAAGAGGTACAACCTCAAGCCTCGAACTCAGGAACACAGGAACAGAACCTGAGCGGGGTACAAAAAAAACTCCGATTGGAAAACGGAAGTAGAGGGAGGAACAGTGTTCACCAACAATAGGCATGAAATCGCCGTGAACGAATTCTACCAGGTACAAGATGAAGATTTATTGTATGAAAGAGCGGAGCCAGAGACAGGAAAAATAGCTAGATTACCTATTTTACAAATTATGACGGAAGGAGAGAATTTAAGGACACTTCTAGATACGGGAGCAAATGCATCTATATTGTCAGAAAGCTGCTATAACAAGTTGAAAGATGGAAAGTCTATAATATCAATGCCAGTTTCATCTATTAAAGTTCGTGTCATATTTAACGACGAAACGATGAAATGTAGAGTACAAGCACTCATGAAGTTAACTATAAACGGTCATGTTTATGAACAAATCTTTATAGTTCTACACAAGATCAGTTTCGATGCTATACTGGGGATAGATTTTATCACTAAACAGGTGCCGTGATAGACCAAAGGAATGGCATAGTGAAGTTTAACGAGGGGAACAGCGGAGAAGAAGATGAAGAAAGAAATGAATACATCATAGAAAATGAAATCACGGAAAAGAAGTTGGAAAAGATTATTTCGGAAGTGGAATTAGAAAAGACAGGACACTATGGTTTGAAGATAGGCGATTTCGAGGTCTACGAAGGCAGATTGGAAGCAATAATCCAGGAATATTCCGACGTCTTCAATGATAAACCAGGAAGATAAAGGGATTCAAGTATGAAATTAAACTGAAGGATAATACACCATTTCAAAAGAAGCTATATCCAATTCCTGAGAAATATCAAGCAGAAGTTGCCAGTCTCATTAAAGGAATGGAAAAGGATGGGATTATACGTAAACAGGCGACACTTTATTTGATCCCAATCACAGCAGTAAAGAAAGCAGACGGGAATTTGCGGGTTTGCCTAGATGCTAGGGGCCTCAACAGCCTCTTGGAGAAGGAACACGACCGACCGCCTAAGATCAGAGAACTATTAAGGAAGTTTAACGGGAAGTCATGCTTCAGTGTTTTAGACCTAACTTCGTCCTTTTATCAAATTGAACTAACTGAGAATAGCAAATGCTATACAGGCTTCTTATTCGAGCAGAATAGTTTCTGTTTTGAACGCGTTACGTTTGGTCCTATAAATTCGAGCCCTGCTCTAATTAGAGCGTTGGATAAAAAGCTCGCAGACGAAGTGAAAGCCAATGTTATATGCTACATGGATGATTTAATTGTTTCGTCAGAAAATCCCGAGCAACACCTACTTCATTTAAAGAAACTATTGGAGAACCAAAGAGAGGTCAACATAAAAGTTAAGTTCAGTAAATGTCACTTCTTCCAACATAAGATTAATTTCCTGGGGCATGCAATTGATCAATTTGGTTACCATCCAAACCAAGACAAAATTGATGCCATATTAAGATTTCCTCGACCGAAGAAGATCCGAGACGTGCGAGCTTTCGCGGGTCTATGCCAATTATTTAGCAGCCATTGTCCTCGTTATTCTGAAGTTATGGCACCATTGCACGAGTTATTAAAGAAGAATAACCGACGGAAATGGGGAATTGAAGCAGAGAATGCATTTATTTTGGCAAAGCAGATGTTCAGAAATAAAATCAAGCTTGAGCATCCGGACTTTGAACGTTCGTTTATTGTTGAGACGGACGCTTCAAAAGTCGGAATCAGTGCAATTCTGTACCAGAAAGACCAAGATGGAAACATCCATTATATTTCTTTCAACAGTAGAAAACTGAAACCCCATGAAATAAATTACTTCACAAGAGAACTGGAAGCTTTAGCAGTGATAAACGCTCTTCATCACTGGAAGAAGATCTTAATTGGACACCAGATCATTATCAAGACAGATCACAAAGCTTTGGAATTCATGCTCAAGTCAGATTTATCTAGTGACAGGATGACTAGATGGACGTTGTTTCTGCAACAATTTAACGCCACAATTGTTCATGTTCCTGGTAAGGAAAACTTGTTGGCAGACATTCTATCGAGAAATCCAACTGCAGAGAGGAGTGTGAATGTCAATGTGATAGAACTGGACGATGAAGATCAGGCAACGTTGGAACGTCTGAGAAGGATAGCCATCAGTCAGAAGAGGGATACTAGTTTGAGAAATTTGTACAGATTCTTGTCAGGAAAGATAATAATAATAATATCGTATGGCCTCGGATGCCTGGTGCAAGCTTTGCTATTTGACACCCAGAGGGTAGCTTGCATGTCGAATTTCGTAGTTCCTTGACTATGAAAGTCAAGGAGGTTAGATGTTAGATATCTAATCTCCTTGAACACAATAGCGCTTTCTAGTAGAGAAATGAGGAACTTTGTGCTGGCGGAAACTCCCGAGATTAATTTTGCCATTATGAACTCGGCCTACTGAATTCAAATGGGTTCTTTGACATGCCAACATCGTATGACATGCGTATCGTATTTTTGCCGCCTTTCAAAAATCACTTACCACGGTCAGGGGCGAACCTGCAATCTTGGGGTTAGTAGACCGACACGCTATCCACTCACCCACCGTGGCAAGCTGTCAGGAAAGATGCAGAATGACGATGAAGTATATGAGGAAACAAGGAAGAAAGCCACTCAGTATGTATTAGTAGAAGGCATTGTATGCAAGTACGTAGATACTGACCACAAGAAGGTGAGAAATGTAATTCCACCTAGGTTGAGAGTGCCCATAGTTTGGTTGGTTCACAAATCTATTGGTCACAGTGGTGTAGATAAGACGTACAGTACTGCGCAAGAGAAGTTTTATTGGAGCAACATGCGGGAATCCATATCAGTCATAATCCGAACATGTGAACTATGCCAGAAAAATAAGTATAATTCTGAGCTTTTGAACGGGAAACCGAAAGCCATTATAACCACTAAGCCTTTGGAATTGTTCAGTCAAGACATTTTCGGCCCAGTTCCTAAGGGAAGCAGGGGTAATAAATACTTGCTAGTCACAATGGATGTTTTCTCTAAAATAGTTATGATGAATCCAGTGCAGAAGGCAACTACGAAAACTGTATTGTACCACTTAGAGAAAAACATAATTCCTAAGTTAGGAAAACCCGAACGATTATTGACCGACCATGGAACACAGTACACTTCTACGGAGTTTCAACAGGCCATGGAAAGACCCGAGATTGGACATATATTTAGTTCCATTCGAAGCCCACAAACAAATCCTATTGAGAGGACCATGTTGGAGGCCTCGAAATACATACGCCTCTATAGTTCTGAGAACCTCGCTAATTGGGTAAGCATAGTACCACTCATGGAGTTCTGTATAAATGACACTAGCCATGAGAGCACGAACCAAGTTCCAGTGACACTTCATTATGATGAAAAACCAGTTCGGCCATGGGACGGAATCTTCAATCTTCCGGAAGATGACGAACCATCTTTGGAACAACGAATAGAAACCGCTAGAGAGCACTTGAACAAACAAGCGGAGAAACGACTGAAGAGAGGCTTTGGAAAGAGGTACAGCAGACCGCTGGTACCCGAAGAACTAGTCTTAGTAAGGATGCCCGTCAAAGCCAACTTTCTGAAGAAGACATGTGTCAAATTTGCCAATGTGTTCAAAGACCCTTTCAAGGTTGGAAGAGTTTTCAATAACAATTGTTACGAGATTGTCAGGATAGAAGATGATTGACCCATTGGAAAATACAACCATTCAAAATTGAAGAGATTTTATCCCAGGAACCATTAGAGATGAATTCGATTCCTGTATTTAACAAGTCGAGTATTAAAGAAAGTCTGTATTATACTTTATTTATGAGTCGGGTGAGGATCTGAACTCGAATTCAGCCCAGCTTAGGACTTTGACTGAGCCGAGGTTCGAACGACTTGTGCACCATTGGAATGAAAAATTGGCAATTTGGAATTAAAATAATTTAATAATTATATATGCATTATGGGAAGTAAATGATGCATAATGAAAGTATTTTGCAGAATTTTGAAGCATTTTGAGGAATTTATTATTTGGAAATATTCTGGTGAATGAGATTTTAACTAAGGAAGAGTTGGATTATTCGAAGCTGGAAATTGTACAAGGCTTCATGTTTAGCACCAGGAAACCAGTTTTGGTTAGCTAGGCGACAATAACAAAGCGATGCACACGACCCGTTGATAAGAGGCTAGTTCCAGGAGCTTCTATCACATTTCAGCAGCCAATCAAATTAAAGTACATACATTTTGTGGGAATCGCTTTTATATAAATTTGGCACATATAAAGCGAAATGAGCACATCTACAGTGGAAGAATGCAATATGAAATTTATTTGGTTAAAAAGATATATAAATTATTTGTTAATATAGAAACTATGAGTATATTTCTATTAAAATGCATCCGTGCGAGGCTAGCAGAGGAGGCTAGCGATGGCACGCGCATCGCCGCAGAGAAGCGAGCCAGGACTCTTACGCAGCTACCTGACACGAGCGGACGTGTGTCGCACGCGCCCAGCAGAGAAGCTCTTCTTGCACGCATCAAAAACCCGGTCGACAAACACTATTGTACTGTCGGAGGACCGAGGAATCGCCGAGGAAGTTATCAGAGGAGCCGGTGAAGGGCAAATGCACTAGATTTGAAGAGATCGGCGTTTATTGAAACATAACATTATCAGAACGAAACTTCGCTAATTCAACAGCATTCTAAAGAACGCAATAACCAGCAGTATTGCCTATTTCAAGCTACAGTATTGCTACATCATATTCAACGATATATATATATTCTACGTTATTAAATCACAGTCAACATTATAGTCAACATGATGACAACGAATTTGAGTCGGGGAGGACAAACTTATTCTACTTATACTGAAGAGATTATTCTGGAGAAATAAATCAATGGAAGGAGATTAATCTATACCATGGATTGGGAAGTCAGAGTGACTTGGAAAATCAAGGATCGACACAGCTACATCTGCGCAACAACTTGCAGTATTCCAACATGAGTTTCTACACTACAAGCAAGATGTCCACTACGATCAGGAGAAGATGTCAACCCAAGACTTTCGGATCTACGATGGCCTGACCACTCTGCAGTTCAGAGATAAGAAGTAGACGACCGCTTGCAGCCAATCGAACCAAGAAACGCAGTTTCCAGGTCGCTGGCCGGGAAAATGGAAGAGTTGCAGTTAGTAGTAGCAGCCGAGTTGGAGAGCAGTGAACGCAGCTCGACCGGGACGGGGCCGCTCTCAGCTGATTTGCACGCGCCTGGCAGTAACTGGTTTCGAGGGGAGTCGAGCGCTTGCAGCCTCAACGGAGTATCAAGAACAGCTGATAGAGGTATTTCTTGGCAGCAGAAGACATCTCAAGGTAGAACAACCGATTGCTCAAATATCTGTAGTTTTGCAGTAGCAGTAGAAATCCATTTGGGAGTGACGAACTTCATTGTAGTAATTCTTATCTTTATTCTATGTTTATAATAGCTAAAATTTTAGAGTTTCATTGTAATTTTTTGATACGTCTTCGTGTGTCGTTTAAGACGCTATTTCATGCATTTATAGCTTAAATACTTCGTTTCATGTATTTACTTTTGAAGGAAACCTTTTAACATACTCACTTTCGAACGAAACTCGTATTATAAAAGGAATGCTTCGATAATATTGTATCTCGGACGGAATGCTTCGATAATATTGTATCTAGGAGAGTATATTTCGATAATGACAAATTTCATTGAAATTACGTTCAAATTGTAAGAACGTTTGAATATCAAGATTGTTATTAGCAATTACAAATGCGTAACAGCGAAAGAATACGTTTATATGTTTGTATTACATTTTTATAAAGTAAAGCATTATTGTGATATGCTGTAATATTGTTTAAGAGACATTATTATGCCAATAAACAATTGAAATATTTATTTATAACAATATGCATGTTATAAAATTCCAATAGCGTAATACAACTTATTTGACAACTAAATAGTCTTGGACTATTGATATTACGAAAATACACTATAAAATAGGATCATGTTAGTGACAACTGAGGCCAAATGACGCCTATAATTATTAACAATTAAAATGGGAAACATTGTTAAACTGAAATAAATAGACCAGGAGATTTGTTAAGTTTACCTGAGGTCTAGCATGTTTTAAAATCAGCTTAAATATAAATAGTTCATATATTTAATGTACACCAGAAGCGTGAGGATATGTATTTATTTTTATTAACTACTAAAGACGAGCGAACTACGAATTAGTATTGTTAATAATTGGTAACGTGGAAAAGCAAGTTTATTATGGAACTGAGTGAACGAATAGCGCTAATGATAAAAATAAGAAATACTATGTGAGTTGTATTATTGTGAACGAACATGCAATTGTTGTAATTGATGCACGAGGTTTAATGATTTAGAAGAGAGTTGGGAGTTAGGAGTGCATTCTGAACGGTAATATACTGTAGCGTATTTCCCTAGTAAAATCACTAATTCTTCTACAAGTCTGTAACAAGATGTTTTTTTTATGGAAGTAATGCCGTGCGGAGTATTGATGATTGTTGGTAGAAAGGAAAGGTTGGAAGTATGACATGCTGGGAGCGTAATAAACGCCACTTAGAAGTATTGTTCACCGTATTGCGAGAGAAAGAAATGCATTGCCAGGTGGAGCAACGAATTGTTACAGTATGTATAAGAAGCGCTAACACAAAGGTTAATGTTTGTATTGTTTATTTCTGAGAGTATCAGAATATGATCCACGAAGTGTGTAGAGTTATGAAGTAGTTTCGCATCGCTCTTTATTATATTGTTTTATTCATTGACACGACATTCTAAGCAATATTTAACTTCAGTGTTTGATATTCAAGCAGTATTTACTTTAACATTACCAGAAGTACCTGAGAAATTTTATTGTTGGTTGAAACATTGTTCAAAGAAGTGTTATTTAACAGAGACACTATAAGGCTGTCAGATCGCGACTGATAGTGCGAATAGTATATTTTAAAACCGTGTAAAACATGGAAAATTGTAGATAATGTAAATATTTAAACCTTAATTATTATTATTATTATTATTATTATTATTTATTTATTTATTTATTTATTTATTTATTTATTTATTTATTTATTTTACACGTTACAGGCCTATTAGACCACGCGAAGCAATCATGACTTTTTGTTCTTCCTGTCTTTCCAGTACTCTTTCATTCGTGCACTAAAGGCCCTCTTCCTTTCTTCGGTCCACTTTGGTCTTTGGGCTGTAGGTGCAGCTCTCTCTGACAACACTTCCCACATGTATATTTTGTGCCTAAATACGCTTTTTTCTATGACGTCTTCTGGGTGGACCTGTGCTTTTACTAGATCAATTTTGACTTGCATCATCCAGGGTGTAGTAATCTTGAGCCGCTGTATGTATCTAAGAATTTTGTTGGTGAGTCTGGATTGTGGGAGTCTGCTGATGTGGCCGTAAAATTTTAGTCGCCTCTTTCTGATGTCTGCTGCGAGGTTGGACAATTTCTCTGTGGTGTCTCTGGAGTGAAGCCTGTATCCTTCATCTGTGTGCTTTGGTCCAATTATTTTCCTTATTATTTTTCTTTCCTCTGAGAGGATTTTTTCCAAGCCGCCCTTAGTGTATAACGTCAACGTCTCACTAGCATAAAGCACCTCAGGTTTAATAACCGTGTTGTAATGACGAAGTTTAGTGAAAGTGGACAGACATTTTTTCTTGTAGACACTCTGTGTCTTGTATAAGGCTCTCTTCATTTTCATTAACCTAGTGTTCTGCGCGATTTTCTTTTTTCCCGTCGGTTCAAGCACTTCACCTAGGTATTTAAAGAGGGCGACTCTATTGATCTTGCCATATTTCGTGTTTAAATTCTGATGTCGAATTTCGTACAGAAAAACTCTGTCTTTTGGAACGAGATCTGTAGTCCTACTTTTTCGGCGCACTCTTGGAGTACTTCTATCTGTCTGATCGATGTGGTTTCGTTATCTGAGAGTAGAGCCAGATCATCCGCGAAGGCTAGACATCCAACCTCCAGTTCGTCCTTTGGTCATCCTAGTCGCACTGGCCTCCAGTAACCTTGAAGTCTCAGCTCTTTCTCCCATTCCTTGATAACTTTGTTCAGCACTAGGTTGAAGAGGAGCGGAGAGAGCCCGTCACCTTGGCGAACACCTGTATTGATCTGAAATGGTTCTGAGATTTCCCCCATGAATTTCACTTTTGATGTCGTGTCTGTCAGTGTCTGTTTGATCAATCGCAAGGTCTTGCTATCCAAACCTTGCTCGTGTAAGATGTTGAACAATGACTGACGGTCAATGGAGTCATATGCCTTCTTGAATTCAACGAAGGTACATATAACTGGAGCATTCCTGAGGGCTTTGATTTTCAATATACTTTTTAGGTTGAAGATTTCTTCCGCGCAGGAGCGACCAGGACGAAATCATGCCCGGTACTCGCCAATCTTGTGTACCAGCTGGTCCCGAGCCCTTTGGAGTAGGCACGCTGAGAGGATCTTGTTCGTAACTTGTAATAGTGAAATGCCCCTGTAATTGTTTACGTCAGAGCGGTCGCCGTTTTTGAGTAATGGGTGGATCAATGCACATTTCCACTCATCTGGTAGCTTTTCTGATGTCCAGATGTCAGTGATAATCTGTGTGAGTTCCCTAAGTGAGTGTGGCCCTAGGGTTTTCAGTAGTTCGGCCACTATGCCGTCTTCACCAGATGTCCTGTTGTTCTTAAGTTTGATGATGTGCCTGTGGACTTCCTCTTGTGTCGGAGGTAATGAGTCTGCGTTCTTGACTGTAGGTTCTTCCTCTGAGAATCTCTCTATTGGTTCTGGACAGTTGAGAAGATCAGAGAAGTATTGTGCCATCACCTTGCAATTCTCCTTATTCGTTAGTGCTAATTTTCCATCACATTTTCTGAAGCAAAGGTTTTGTGGTGTGTACCCTCTGATGTGTCCTGCAAACGTTCTGTAGAAGTCCCTTACGTTGTAGTTACGGAAGTTGTCCTCAATGGAGTCCAACTGTTCATTCAGGTATCTCCTCTTGGATTGTCTGATAATTTTTGCGGTTGCTTTTCGTGTTTCATGGAAAATCTGTACATTTTCTGGGGATTTTTTATTTACTGTTGTATTTCTGATATGCCAATTTCCTGGTAATGATTGCATTCTCACAATCAACATCCCACCAAGGATGTTTGGAATTCTTCTTCAAAGGAATGAGAGCTTGTGCTGTTTCTATGATTTTTCGGTGGAAATTTTGCCAGTCATTGGCATGTTCTTTTTCCCAGGCTTCCTTCACTCCAGAATCTGCGATCTTTTTGTGTCAAATTTTGGTAGGGGGGTTTTCTTACAGAAAGTTCTCTTTGGGGTGAACTTGACCTTGATGCGGGTTAGGTAATGGTCAGAGTAAATGTTGGCTCCTCTACGTACCTGTACATCATGAATCTCCTTCTGTACTGGATATGTGATTGCCACATGGTCGATTTGGAACTCACCTAACTGCTGGACTGGAGAACGCCAGGTTTTCTGTTTTCTAGGGTGTTTTCTAAGAGATGTTGACATGAGCTTGAGGTTATTCTGCTGGCAGAGTTCTATGAGTCGTGTGCCATTTTTATTTGTGAATTTATATGCAGGATAGTTTCCGACTGTTTTCCTGTACATCTTTTCTCTACCGATCTGTGCATTGAAGTCGCCCATGAGGAGTTTGATGTCATCCCTGGGGACTTTGGACATCACTGTGTCAAGGGTCGACCAGAATTTTTCTGCGGACTGTGGATCGCTCTTGTTACTTTGGTTAGTGGGGGCGTGTGCGTTGATCAGTGTGTATTTTTTGTTGGCGCACCGGAAGCGCATGCTCATCAATTTGTTGTTTACTGGAGTAACTTCTTCTAAGGATTCTACTATGGTCTTGTGGACCATGAAGGCCATCCCCAGAAGTGGAGCGCCTTTGGCAACGCGCCTTTGGCAACGCGCCTGTCAGTCTTGCTCTTGAACAAGCGGTAATTGCCGTAGTTCATGGTGTCTCCTGCAGCGCGAGGATTAGAAGCTTCTGTCTATCGAGTTCTGTCACTAGATTGTGCAACTTTCCAGGCTGTATGGGAGTGTTGATGTTTAGAGTGCCTACGTATGTTGGTGTCTTATGTGGAAGTTTGCCAGAGAACTCCGATTTTCTCTGTGGCCGTGGTTGCCCGGGTCCCCCAGAGATGGAACGCCCGGGTGCCGTCAGTTGACGGGTGGATTGGTTACCACCTGGGGTAATACTGTTATTATTTGCACGCGCCATGGTTACTTGTAAGAAATGGGGTCTAGTGGTTATCCACTAGGTTTATTAGAACCAGGGATTGTTAGTTCCTGGAGCATGTTTACAGCCGCACCACTTGGTGAACAGACGCTGACCATAAGCCGCCCAATCTGGGAACAAACGCTTTTGGATTTAGAGTTCTTTATTGGTGGGGAAACCACCTGGCTCTTCCGCTCCATCCATCGTTGGGAATCTTAGATTCCTCTTCCGCCATCAGGACCGTTGACCAATTTTCACCTAGTAACCCTAGGCAGGGGCCCTTACAGGGTGCTACCATCCGGAGCCAGATGGACCCAGGTTTTTTAACGAGGTATTGCTCCTCCCCCTCCTCCTTCCTCATCACTTACGAGATGAGGCCCCGGGCTTGGGACCGGCAGTGGCGGAGTTATTATTATTATTATTATTATTATTATTATTATTATTATTATTATTATTATTATTATTATTATTAGAATAGATATTGACGTTTTACACACGCACGTGTATAATGTAGGATTTTTGCAGTGTTAACTTCATTTTGATGATGGAACAGCTGACGTTGATCAGACTGCTTCAGTGACAGAGTCACAGGGTGACTGTCAATTACGTGAACATTTTATAAAACTTAATATAGTGACAATGTAGTCATGATAATGTTTAACAACATTTATTTTACAGATAGTAGAACTATCTGACGTGTGAAATATTTAATTTTAACATGCTTACTTATTTTATTGGTGACAGGGAATATTTTTATTGTTTGTAATTTGTTTGGTAATAAATCCCAGGCACTATTTTTGTTTGCCATTTCGTTTTTTATAATTCTGATCATCTTTTCATGCTTGCAATCGACATGCGATAATACTAAGAATTAGTTACTAGAATTCAAGTGGTCTCAACTTTCATCGTTCACGCTCGAGATCCTGGATTCTCGTCCTACCAATTTGTGTTTAGGATATTTTATTTCTTGTAAATGTGTAACTAATCGGTAGTGTTGTTGAATGGCCGGTAAGTATCGAGAGATTCCTAGTCATTATCCTAGTAGGGTAGTGTTGGTTAACCTGGCTGGGTATCGACCTCCCTACAATCCTTCTCCATCTTTGCGGATATAGGCTATTACTATGCGGAATTCAGTTGCAGTAGGCTACTATCTAAGGAAGACTATCTGATACAAGAGATTAGAAATGGAATGTTTTTGCCATCAACGACCACTTTCCAAGATAATAAAGCAGATGAGAACAAAAAAAAGAGCAGACATTTGGTGGGAATTTTACAGCTGTGATGCGATGACGAATAGGCACTGGACTAAGACTTATTACAAGTTAAGACACGATGTCACCAGGTTTGCATGTCATGGTTTCCATCATGCGGTCTGCACCAATAAGAAATGTCATAAACCTTGTGATTCGTGTGTGTGTGAACTGTGTGATGTTCGGTGTGGCAGATACCACTTGCAAGTTTGCAAAAATAAAGCAAAATCATTGTGTGATTGTGCCAAACAAATATAATGCACATTGTGCGCAATTCTTTAATAAATATCTTGCTTTCCATAGCCCCATCTTTTCAGGTTAGCTCTTGATCTTCCTACGCCAGATCTCAACCTGTTCAGAGATTTCCATGTTGTCCATCCTTTATCGTGCCCAGGTGGTAAAGTTTCTGCTACTTTCTTCCAGCCATTAGGAATGGGGCCTTTAGCTTTCCACAATTGCAACCTGGCTTGTTTATTAGTGGTTATGAGTTCCTGTGATGTTCTTAGGAAACTCTTCCTGGACATTAGTCTTTGTGCATGTGATTCATACCTATGCAATGGATGAGTTATTTCGTGCTTGGCAATAATACTTCTCGGGGTAGAATAAGGTAGGGTACATTACGTTTTTATTTTGGTAATTTGCAGAATCTAGGAACTTTTTTCTATGAAATGAATGGCTTCTGAAACTATGTTCGCACTGTCATATATGCCTCTTTATTGATTTTCTGCCTCATTTCTCTGGTCAGTTGAAAGTTCGGTAATATTAGATATATACTGCAGAGCTGTAGATAAATCGACATCCTTACTCCGCAAAACCTCGTACAGGTTGTAAGTTATAGCCAACAATTTATATAATACAAAGGTAGCTACAATAAACTGAAACTAACTTGTACCACTAACGGGACCTCATTGCATTTGCCCTCCCCCTTCTTGGCGGCCCTGTGCCTTGGCAAGCAGCGGCCAAGCTGCCGTATCATCGTTAGTACCTGAATGTGAATCGGGTGTGTGAAACTCTAGTTAGTTATTGGGGTTTTAAGGGGCGGAAGTACGAGTTTTTTTTTCTTTTCTTGTCGTGTGACTTCTTGAGAGGCAGAGTGTACATCTTTCTAGTTGACGCCCGTGGGCGACCTGCACGCCGGTATGAGAGATGGAATGATAAAACTTTAAGAACCTGGCAAGGATGTGGAAGGAAGCTGCCGTGGCCTGTCAGAAGGTACCGTCCCAGCATTTGCCTGGTATTGAAAATGGGGGAAACCACGGAAAACAATTTCAAGGACGGCCGATGGTGGGGCTCTAGTAGTTCCAACAGACAGCGCTCAAAGCCCTAGGAGTCATTTCAGGCCACCAATTAGTTCTGTTTGTAAACAATAGATGATGGGATAATATTCGATTTTAATGAAACCTGTAGTTTATCCATCCAATTCAACATGTATTCCTATTTTGTAAGGAATATGACCGTTTCTGATCATGGGAATGCAAGGAAAACGTCTGGTTTTCTTTCTAATATTTGAGAAACGCCGGATGCGTGATGATCGATACTCTTTGATTCAGGTCTATCGATACAAGTGAATTCTATCGTTTCTGTACGTATTGTTTTTAAAAGAATGTTTGTCCGTTTATTTTCATTCATTCAGAATGTTTATTTCTATTTTTTGATGTAGTGACACTCATCCGTAGAATTTGTTAAAACGTAATCTATCAGGTTCATGTCCATGACTGGTGACTGCTGTAGAGTGTGTTGATGGAAATCTGCAGTAATGTATGCGGTGCATATTAGGAAAAAATCAATCTTTTTAACCAGCGACGTTATTATACTTGCGTACCGTGAATAGTGAAGATTTCTGGTTATAATTTCATTATGATTCAAAGCAGTGACAACTGTTTGGAGTGTTTTTTACAATGATAAACTAGTAGCTTATGTGACCTATGACAAGCGTAGCAACGTATCTAGACAAGAAATATTTGAATCCTATGTCAACTAGTTTCCACGAAACTGTTACAAGGCAAGATGGCGTCACAGTCAAGGTGTAGTGAAATAGCAGCTAGTGTAAATATTTGATAAAAGTGGTAAAATATTATAACAGAGGCTTAAAATCTATAAAGTTACTTTCCTTAGGTCAAGTGAAATATGGAATATTGGTAGTATTTAGAAAGTCTTATTGATAATTTAATAAACTTAAACTAAGTTGTGGGAACGTGTATCCAAAGATTCGGTGACTTCTTCAATCACTGTTTGAACCAAGTTGAGCAGTGGTGCTTTTACAAGTTTTCACCCTATTGGAAGATATACGCATTTCACATTCTTCTTTATTGGTAGGTAATTAGATTAATTCATTTAGGTAGTAATAATTAAAATACATTTAGTGTAATTTGGTGTAAACATCAAGGCTAACGTAGATCTCTAGTATGTCGACAGTAAACAGTATTAGTGTCTCTTCAGTTTGTGTAACCGTTACGGATTTATGCTCGTCGTGCAAAATAAAAGTAAAAAATGCAAATAAAATCATCACAAGATCTCAGGTAAAATTGAGTGAGGAGAAAAGTGAAACCGATTGTCGTAATGTAGGCCTACCGCTACCGTCATGCGAATGTCATAACCTGAGAAACGAACTGTCCTCAAAAGATGAAATTATAAATCTGCTAAAGGAAAATATTACTAAGTTAATGGAATAGTTGAATAAATTAAAAGGAACCAGAGAGGAAAGCAAGGAAACTTGGTCGACAGTGGTTGCTGGTAAGGTAAGATTGAATATGCCTAGGCCTATAAATGGAGTACCGGTACATGTAACTGAAATTCCCGTCTCAAATTCATTTGGAGCGCTCGTCGAAGAAAATGATGACATTCTTCAAGAAGAAAAGAAGAAAGTGATAAAGAGTAAATTCAGGAAGATGCGGATATTTGCGGATAGTCACGGGCGAGATATAGCAGCAAGAGTATTGGAGAGAAGCGGAGAAATGGAGGTCACTTCGACGGTAAAGCCAGGAGCACCAATTGCAGCGGTCACGAACGGGATGGTAGGAGAGTGTGCGTCCCTTACTTCAAAGGACTATGCAGTAATCATCGTTGGAGCAAACGACGTCTATAGAAACGAGAGTAAAAAGAAAATCAAAGATTTAAAGGGTACATTGCATTCATGCATAACACAAATGTCATCATTGTAAACATTCCGCAGAGATAAGACTTAATTCCCAAATCATGTGTAAATGTAGAAATAGAGGCTACAAATGGAAAAATTCATAAAATTTGTAAGAGCTTTCCGAATGTCCAAATTAATGTCCAAATTATAGATGTAAGTAAATTAGACAGGAAGTTCCTCACTCAGCATGGCCTACACTTAAATAGGTTAGGAAAAGAGTATCTTAGTAATGAAATCTGCAAAATTGTAAATTCAAATGGTAAGAATAGTTCAACAGTAATATCTATAGAGTGGAAGTAGGGAAAATTGTAAAAGAAGCCAAACGTGAGGTTTGGCATTCAGATCTTTTGATGTCAAATTATTAGTGTAAAATGACCTTTTCATGGTTGTATCTAATAATTGTTAAATAAATAAATAAATAAACTGTGTCCAACAATGGTATTTCGGATTTGTCTAGCAACAATAATAATAAAAATTATTATAGTAATAATGTAAATAAATCACCAACACAAGCTTGCTAAAGTAACAAATTTAAAATTTACCACCAGAATGTTCAGTCTCTCTATAATAAAATTGATTACATAAACCTAATGCTTAAAAATGATCTTAAGGACATCTCAGCACTATGTATTTCAGAACATTTGCTGAAAGAGGAGCAACTCGAATTAATTCAATTCCCAGGGTTTATACAAGCTAGTAAATACTCTAGATCTAATATTAGCCATGGTGGTACTTGTATCTTCTTAAGAAATAATTTAGATCAAGAACAGTTAACAGCTTATGATTACCTAATTATGAAACAGGATTTTGAATTCTCTGCCGTAAAAATACAGCAGTTGAAGTTAATAATTGTATGCGTATACCGTTCTCCGTCAGGAAAGTTTCCTTGATTTATAGATAAATTAGAATTGTTACTCAGTAACATGAGCAAAGTATATTTCGATATAATAATTTGTGGGGATGAAAATGTGGATTTCTTAAAATTTGATAGAAATTGTGAATTATTAACAAAGTTACTAATTTCCTATGGACTGAAACCTACAGTAAATACCCCAACAAGAATAACAAAATTTAGTAAAACCACTCCTGATCAATTTTTTTAAATACACATAAATATCACCGTTCAATAGAAGTCTATTGTCCGGGTTTTAGTGACCACCTTGGACAAATACTGAGTTTTGAAATACCGTACCCGAAACAATCAATAATAATGATAATGGAGTAAAATCAAAGAGCAGGTCATTCACTGAAACAAACAATACCACACAGCACCTGAATTCAATTTATAGTACAAAAAATACACTAGCATATTAAATAAGGTAATAACACTAGCAAAGGAAATGCATAATGATAATTTTATTTCCCAATCATCTAATAAAAACAGGGCTATGTGGTCCGTGATAAAGAAAGAACTGGAAAATCTGCTAAAATACAAAGGAACATTACACTGACCAGAAATAATAAAGTGATTAATAATCCAGAGGAAATAGCAAACACTTTTAATGACTATTTTCTGGAAATTCCACAAAAATTATTAAATAAATCACAGGTAAATACACTAAATTCTAATAATAAAATAAATATATGTAGAAATTCTTTATTTATAAATCATGTCACAAGTGAAGAGGTAAGAATAGTTATAAAAGAGCTAAAAAATAAATTCTGTGCTGGCATTTATGGCATCCCTGATGCAATTTTAAAGAAATGTGCAGAAAATATAATAAATCCACTTACACACTTAATAAACAGTTCTATTCTCTCAGGAAATTACCCGGATATTTTGAAGTTATCAAAAGTAATTCTAGTGCACAAAAACAGTTCAGAAGATGAATTAGATAACTATCGTCCTATTACCTTACAAACTGGTATTGCAAAAATTGTGGAAAAAATCATGTATAAGAGACTGATAAGTTTTATAGAAAAAAATAAAATATTATCAAACTCACAACATGGATTCAGAACGGAAAAATCTTCACAGACAGCAATTTATGAATGTATTAATAGTACACTGAAATTAACTGACAATAAGGAACATGTAACTGGCCTATTCTTGGATTTATCGAAAGCATTTGATGTTGTTGACCATAAAATCCTCCTTACAAAACTAAATCAATATGGTATTAGAGATCTAGCTAATAAATGGATAGAGTCTTACTTAACCAGACGTAAACAAATAATAAGCTTGAGGCACAAAGATGATGGAACCAAATTACTTAATGAAACATTGTCCAATGAGGGAATTATTAAATTTGGAATACCCCAGGGATCGTTTTTGGGCCAACTACTCTCTCTTCTATATATCAATGATATAACACAGAACGTTCATTCGCATCAGGAAATTTTGTTTGCGGACGATACAACACTCGTAATAAAAGGTGAAACTAAACAGGTCATACAGCAGTCTGTTGACTCCGTTACAGGAGAGTTAACCAAATGGTCACAAGATAATCGCCTCATAATCATCTATAAAAAAACAGTATGTCTAAATTTCCACACTATACAGAATAGGAATCCTGTGAAGCCCAATATAACATTAAATGGTCATTAAATAGAAAATAAATCAGAAATAAAGTTTTTAGGACTATGGATACAACATGACTTGAAACGGAATAAACATATACAATATCTGAATACTAAACTGAACTCGATGTGCATTCCGTTACGTATTTTGAAAACCTGCACTAGCATGCACACATTAAGAAATACCTATTTTGCTTATTTCCATTCATACTTAAGATATGGGGTCATATTTTGGGGTATGTCGCCAGATGTACTAAGCACGTTTAGGATACAAAAGAGGGCGATTAGAATTATGGCAAATATAAACACTAGAGAATCATGTAGATCTCTGTTTAAAGATTTATACTTCTCCCACTGCCCTGCATATATATCTTTGAAAGTTTTTTTTTAAGAATTTAATGAAAAATGATGTTTTTCTTTAAACAAACAATGATGTTCATAGGCATAACACAAGACAATATCAAAACATTCATATTTCACACACACACACACACACACACACACACAAGCATATATCAAAAAGGAACTTTTCACACAGGAGTTAAATTGTACAATAAACTACCCCAGTATATAAAACTTGCCCCAAAAATAAAAACCTTTGATAGAATGTTGAAAGCTTATCTGCAGTGCCATTGTTTTTACTCTGTAGTTGAATATCTTAGTGTATAGGAGCGATGAAATCTAGAATTATATTTTACTTTTCTATTTTAATTGTAATACCTAGCTGTAAGTTGTTGTATTTATAGAATTAAGTTTTCCTATTATGATAATAGAGTAAGTTGTAAATAGTTGTCCAATAAGATTGTGTCTCTTAAGATCTGTTATTATAATAAGTTATAAATAGTTATAGTATTAGTATTATATACCTATTAGTACTTTTATTTTATAGATGTAAATTCTGACATGTCCTATATCAAATATATATTTGATCAAATGGAATTAATCAAATCTATCTATCTATCTATCATCAAGGATATACATGTTGATGTAATATTGTAGTCTTTATTACGCATATTCTTTTCAGTGGTAGGTTTACAATTCAGTGCTTTGTGATAAATAAATTTGTGTTTTCACTTAACAAGAAACTGTCCACAATATGGAACATCAAAGACTAGTGTTTTGGAGATATTCGGCTTATTATTTTGTTTGTTTACCAAGTTATGGATTGGTAAAGCTGAATATAACCTTATGACTTGTTGGTGAGTACAGAATTTTTAGATATTAAATAAAAATCTTCACAGGAATTTGCCCTTTTATTTATTTTTACTATGTCTCCCTAGACTGTACCTTCTAATCCAAGAATATTTCTGACATTTGGAGCTGTAGGCTAACATAAATTGGGTGCTTGTTACTATACTCGGATTTACAAAAGGTGACGGCTGTGTTCCGCCTGAAGGGTGAAGTGAGGAGTGGAGACAAGAGAGATAACTGTCTCCATGGCAACAGTGAGCAATGTTGCAATGTATGCAGATACATAGTGAACACATGGTTTGACGTAGTGTTCTACTGTGCCTTGACTATAGAGCGCCTCTACCTTAAAAGACAGTACGCATTAAATGGCGCACGCTGATGCCAGATCTACTGCATATACAACGTTCTGCACGGCCGGGCACATGATGTAACATAACTCGTACACGGGCGTGCTTTTACGCAAAACTCGAGAAATTTCCAAAATAGGAATTGGTAGGAATGACTAAGGAGAACCTTGGAGAGCACTCACCTGAACTGCAGAGCGGCGAACAGCGATCGGGTGAAGAGTCGGTAGGCGTAAGTCCTTGGTGTGGCTTGTATTTAAGTAAATTGCTAGTGTTTGTGTAATATACAGCAGATTCTTGCCCCACATATCAGGGAGCTAGGTGTTTGCATTTGTGTGGCAAGAATTACCACATGTGTGTGTAGGAGTAGGCCTGCCGAGCCGGTGTACTCGATTATTGTTGTTGGTTCATTTTAGGGGTTGTGGCATGAAATGGGGATGAAAGAGGACGAAAAGGGAGTGACTACGCCTTGTGGGAACCCCAGGGTGTAACAATATTTTTCTGTTGTATATAACTGTACCTCATGCCTTGAAGCGAACAATGGCACACTATTTAGACATGATGGAGCGATTTTAATGCACACATTATAATAATTTTCAATTATTCATTAATATGTTAATATTATAACACTGTATGTTATAATATTACATTTTCTCGAATATCATAGGTTATCATAAATTATAATATGACATTTTTCAAGAATATAAAATATATGTTTTGTGGTCCACATAATGTAGCTACCCAATTTTGTGTGGTCAAGTGGTGGTATGCAGCCGAAATTAAATTCTTCATTTCTTGTTTCTTGAATGAGACGTTGTTCAATTTTTAATAGTTCTTCACTTGCACCCATACCATTTCGATGGGATCAAGTTCACTGTAGTATGGTGGCAAGCGAAGAACATATTGTTACGTCCTTGGGGGTATAACTGCGGGATTGGTATTGGATTGTGGAAATGTTGGCAGGACGCAACGTGTGAGTAAGTGTTAATGATTGCGTTCACGGTAGCAGAAAGTTGATCAACAGTTCCAAAGCTGATGCATCGGGAGCGGGATCAGGTTTTACGTGTACTTGTGAACGGTTTGCTCCATCTGATCTGTAGCAGCGTGCGTTATTCGAAGGTGGACAAGGGCGATGTACTCTCCTCGAGCCTGCGATGTTTAAATGATCAGATAATCTTGTGAGAGTGAATGCTGATATATTAGATCAGTATCTGATTTACCAATGTACCCTTTAGTTTTGCAACTAACAAAATTGCTCTGAAACTATGTACCGAAGGCTGTGAACATGTATCAAACCATACCTTGTTCCCGATAATATTACGTACCGGAACGTAAATTTCTTGCCTTTGTGATAAGGAATTTCATGTGTTATGCTAGTTCGGCTACGGTAAAGATTACTTAACAGTTTAATGTATAGTACGGTATATTAAGGTGGTATATCCCAAGACTTCTGATAATTGAAGTCATTTTAATCCTTTCAAATTGTACAAGGTAAGTTACGCCTACGTCTCAATTGACCGAATATTTATTCAAGAATATCACTATATATCTTTGATTTTATTAATGTAGGGTTATATCCTATGAGAAGGGTGAAGAGTCTGTAGCAGTCTTCAAATTGAACAAGGTAAGATAAGCCTACGTCTCAATAGGCCGAATATTTATCCAAGAATATCAATATAGCTTTGATTTTACTAATGTAGGGTTATATCCTATGAGAAGGGTCAAGAGTCTAGCAGTAAACATTTTACCAGTCATCCACACATTTTAGCACTGCTTCATCTATCTAATTTGTTCCTAGGTATCCTTCATGCTGATACTTTCCTGCTTCTTATATCTTTTTTCACTTTAGTTTTATTCTCAAGGATTTGAAGCTTTCGGATTTATTCATCAGCTTAACTGTGCTGTACAGTTTTAGTTACTGTACTATAAAAATTAATTGTATTTACAAAAAATCAGGTTAGATTGCAAAATTAATTTGAAACACTACAATAATATAAATCACATTGTCCCTACCTGTCAACTAGAGGTATTTATCTGAATCATTACCCTTCCCCTATCTAATATGGTCAGATGACCTCAAGGTTCCACCCTTTAAAATTATAACCAGCATCTAGAAATAAAATTTCAGGGTCCCTCATCTAAAGCAAAGGAAATCATGGTACGAGCCTGTATTGTCCTTGTTATGCATTACTTGTTTACATCACAATATTAGTACCTAAAGAGAAAGGCACAACATGAACTGTTGATGGACTGACATAGTCTCTTACTTGGCAGTCCATTCTCCTCCTATCAATACACAACTGGTTTCCGTACCATATTCCCTATAGGCTACTGCAGATTTTTGGTTGAAAACAGTTGTCTAAAAGATGCTTTCACAATTGATTTTTCAATAGATCATGTCATCAAATTGTCCAGTAACATAGAAAGTTTTTTTTACGAGCACACATTTTTATTCACTGACAGAAAACATGTACAAATACAGATGTTGCATCAAAATACAGGGTGAATCCCACATAAGATAAACTTGTGCGTGGGCTTCATGAACACAATTTCTTAATTTATTAGCAACATGGTATTTGATTGAGAATAGTAAGAAAAGTTTATAGTAAAGGCATTAATTAAAAGGATACTAAAATAAAAGAAGACGATACATTACTTATTAGTGACTGAGTTGGTTTAAATATGTTGGTGAAAATTTATAAGTTCAGTTACTTTATCAAAGTTATTAAGCAGCCATGTAAAAAGCCTCTTCTTCAGTATATTCAGGGTGTTATTTATCACATTTACTGGCAATATATTGATTAGATTAGATTAGATTAGATTTTTATTAATCCATTTGATCAATTACATGTATACATTACATTTTTGATATAGGACACGTCAGTAATTACATCTACAAAATAAAATAACTTACAGGTATATATTACTAATACAATAGCTATTTATAACTTATTATACTAACAGATCTTAAGAGATACAATCTTATTGGACAACTATTTACACCTTACTCTATTATTACCATATGGAAACTTAATTCTATAAATACAACAACTTACAGCTAGGTATCACAATTAAAATAGAAAAGTAAAATATAATTATAGTTTTCATTGTTTCTATTCACTAAGATATTCGACTACAGAGTAAAATCAATGGCACTGCAGATAAGCTTTCAACATTCTTTAAAAGGTTTTTATTTTTGGGGCAAGTTTTATATACTGGGATAGTTTATTGTATAATTTAACTCCTGTGTGATAAGTTCCTTTTTGATAGATAGATAGATAGATAGCTAGATAGATTTTTATTAATTCCATTTGATCAAATACATGCATTCAATACATTTTTGATATAGGACACGTCAGAATTTACATCTATAAAATAAAAGAACTAACAGGTATATATTACTAATATTATAACTATTTAACTTATTATAATGGCAAATCTTAATAGATACGATCTTATTGCACAACTATTTACACCTCACTCTATTATCATAATATGAAAACTTAATTCTATAAATACAACAACATACAGCTAGGTATTACAATTAAATTAAAAAAGTAAAATATAATTATAGATTTCATCGCTCCTATATGCTAAGATATTCAACTACTAATTAAAAACAATGGCACCGCAGATAAGCTTTCAACATTCTATCAAAGGTTTTTATTTTTGGGGCCAGTTTTTTATACTGGGGTAGTTAATTGTATAATTTAACTCCAGTGTGAAAAGTTTCCTTTTGATATATGCTTGTGTGTGTGTGTGAAATATGAATGTTTTGATTTTGTCTTGTGTAATGCCTATGAGCATCATTGTTTGTTTTAAGAAAAACATCTTTATTCTTTAAATTCTTTTTAAAAAACATAATACTTTCAAAGATATATATATGCAGGGCAGTGGGAGAATGTTTAAATCTTTAAATAGAGGTCTACATGATTCTCTAGAGTTTACATTTGCCATAATTCTAATCGCCCTCTTTTGTATCCTAAACGTGCTTAGTACATCTGGCGACATACCCCAAAATATGATCCCATATCTTAAGTATGAATGGAAATAAGCAAAATAAGTATTTCTTAATGTGTGCATGCTAGTGCAGGTTTTCAAAATACGTAACGCAAAGCACATCGAGTTCAGTTTAGTATTCAGATATTGTATATGTTTATTCCATTTCAAGTGTTGTATCCATAGTCCTAAAAACTTTGTTTCTGATTTATTTTCTATTTGATGACCATTTAATGTTATATTGGGTTTCGCAGGATTCCTATTCTGCATAGTGTGTAAATTTAGACATACTGTTTTTTTATAGTTTATTATGAGGCGATTATCTTGTGACTATTTGGTTAACTCTTCTGTAACGGAGTCAGCAGACTGCTGTATGACCTGTTTAGTTTCATCTTTTATTACGAGTGTTGTATCGTCCGCAAACAAAATTTCCTTATGTGAATGAACGTTCTGTGTTATATCATTGATATATAGAAGAAAGAGTAGTGGGCCCAAAACCGATCCCTCGGGTACTCCAAATTCAATAATTCCCTCATTGGACAATGTTTCATTAAGTAATTTGGTTCCATCATCCTTGTGTCTCAAGCTTACTATTTGTTTACGCCTTGTTAAGTAAGACTCTATCCATTTATTAGCTAGATCTCTAATACCGTATTGATTTAGTTTTGTAAGGAGAATTTTATGGTCAACAACATCAAATGCTTTCGATAAATCCAAGAATAGGCCAGTTACATGTTCCTTATTGCCAATTAATTTCAGTATACAATTACTACATTCGTAAATTGCTGTCTATGAAGATTTTTCCGTTCTGAATCCATGTTGTGAGTTTGATAATATTTTATTTTTTTCTATGAAACATATCAGTCTCTTATACATAATTTTTTCCACAATTTTTGCAATACCAGTTGGTAGGGTAATAGGACGATAGTTATTTAATTCATCTTTTGAACCATTTTTGTGCACTGGAATTACTTTTGATAACTTCAAAATATCCGGGTAAGTTCCTGAGAGAATTGAACTGTTTATTAAGTGCGTTAGTGGATTTATTATATTTTCTGCACATTTCTTTAAAATTACATCAGGGATGCCATCAATGCCAGCACAGAATTTATTTTTTAGCTCTTTCATAACTATTCCTACTTCTTCACTTGTGACATGATTTATAAATAAAGAGTCACTGCATATATTTATTTTATTATTAGAATTTAGTGTATTTACCTGTGATTTATTTAATAATTTTTGTGGAATTTCCAGAAAATAGTCATTAAAAGTGTTTGCTATTTCCTCTGGATTATTAATCACTTTATTATTTCTGGTCAGTGTAATGTTCCTTTGTATTTTAGCAGATTTTCCAGTTTCTTTCTTTATCACGGACCACATAGCCCGGTTTTTATTAGATGATTGGGAAATAAAATTATCATTATGCATTTTCTTTGCTAGTCTTATTACCTTATTTAATATGCTAGTGTATTTTTTGTAGTATAAATTGAATTCAGGTGTTGTGTGGTATTGTTTATATAATTTGTGTAGAAATTTCTTTCTTTGACATGAATTTATAATCCCTGTTGTTATCCAATTGCTAGTTTTGTTATTTTGAACAGTTCTTCGTTTAAAGGGGAATGCTATTTCAAAATAGTGTTCTAGGGTATTGTTAAATGCATTAAATTTATCATTTACATTTTCTAGTTCATAAATTTCCGACCATGTTTCCTTATTTAATAAGTCATTGAAATATGTAACATTTGATTCAGTGAATGACCTGCACTTTGATTTTACTCCATTATCATTATTATTGATTACTTCGGATACTTCAAAACTCAGTATTTGTCCATGGTGGTCACTAAAACCCGGACAAGAGACTTCTATTGAATGGTGATATTTATCTGTATTTATAAAAATTTGATCTGGAGTTTTTTTACTAAATTTTGTTATTCTTGTTGGGGTATTTACTGTAGGTTTCAGTCCATAGGAAATTAGTAACTGTGTTAATAATTCACAATTTCTATCAAATTTTAAGAAATCCACATTTACATCCCCACAAATTATTATATCGAAATTTACTTTGCTCATGTTATTGAGTAACAATTCTAATTTATCTATAAATAAAGGAAACTTTCCTGACGGAGAACGGTATACGCATACAATTATTAACTTAAACTGCTGTATTTTTACGGCAGAGAATTCAAAATCGTGTTCCATAATTAGATAATCATAAGCTGTTATCTGTTCATGATCTAAATTATTTCTTAAGAAGATGCTAGTACCACCATGGCTAATATTAGATCTAGAGTATTAACTAGCTTGTATAAACCCTGGGAATTGAATTAATTCGAGTTGTTCCTCTTTCAGCCAATGTTCTGAAATACATAGTGCTGAGATGTCTTTAAGTTCATTTTTAAGCATTAGATTTATGTAATCAATTTTATTATAGACTGGACATTCTGGTGGTATATTTTAAATTTGTTACTTTTGCAAGCTTGTGTTGGTGATTTATTTACATTATTATTATCATAATTATTATTATTGTTGCTAGACAAATCCAAAACACCATTGTTGCACTCCGTTAAATTTGACTTCAAAAGATCTGAATGCCAAACCTCACGTTTGGCTTCTTCTACCAGTTTCCCTGCTTCCACTCTATAGATATTACTGTTGAATTATTCTTAACATTTGAATTTACAATTTTGCAGATTTCATCACTAAGATACTCTTTTCCTAATCTATTTAAGTGTAGGCCATGCCGAGTGTGGAGCTTCCTGTCTAATTTACTTACATCTACAATTTGGACATTTGGAATACTCTTACAAATTTTATGAATTTTTCTATTTGTTGCCTCTATTTCTACATTTACACATGATTTGGGAATTAAATCGTATCTCTGCGGAATGTTAACAATAATGGCATTTGTTTTTTCATGGATGGCAATGTACCCTTTAAATCTTTGATTACCTTTTTACTCTCATTTCTATAGACGTCGTTTGCTCCAGCGATGATCACTGCGTAGTCCTTTGCAGTAAAGGACGCACATTCTCCTATCATTCCGTTCGTGACCTCTGCAATTTGAGCTCCTGGCATTACTGTCGAAGTGACCTCAATTTCTCTGCTTCTCCCCAATACGCTTTCTGCTACATCTCGCCCGTGGCTATCCGCAAATATCCGCATCTTCCTGGATTTTCTCTTTATCACTTTCTTCTTTTCTTCTTGAGGAAAGTCATCATTTTCTTCAACAAGCACTCCAAATGAATTTGAGACGTGAATTTCAGTCACATGTACTCCATTTATAGGCCTAGGCTTATTCAATCTTACCTTACCAGCAATCACTGTCGACCAAGTTTCCTTGCTTTCCTCTCTGTTTCCTTTTAATTTATTCAACTCTTCCATTAACTTAGCAATATCTTCCTTTAGCAGCTTTATAATTTCGTCTTTTGAGGACAGTTCGTTTCTCAGGTTATGACATTCGCATGACGGTAGCGGTAGGCCTACATTACGACAATCGGTTTCACTTTTCTCCTCACTCAATTTTACCTGAGATCTTGTGATGATTTTATTTGCATTTTTTACTTTTATTTTGCACGACGAGCATAAATCCGTTACGGTTACACAAACTGACGAGACACTAACACTGTTTACTGTCGTCATACTACAGATCTAAGTTAGCCTAGATGTTTACACCAAATTACACTAAATTTATTTTAATTACAGTGAAACCCCTCAAATCCGAACCCCAGAAATCCGAAATCCCGGGTAATCCGAACGAATTATTTTCGACAATTTCATGTTTGAAAAAAAAAAAGAGAGAAACGTATTTTAGTGATAAAACAATTATATATTCTACAATATAACGTTATTTTAAATAATTAGTTGAAAAATTAACAAAGAAGTACAATTCGATACCTAACAAAGTGTAAATGTGCCTAAGCTACATGCTTATCTCATCCAGGATTGAAAAACGGAAAAGTTGGTTATTGTAATTCCTTAGGTTAATCATTTTGCAAAAACAAATGAAATAACAATAGAAAAACACAAAGTATCACTTAATCTTTCACTTGAAATCAGTTATCTTCAATTGTCGAAGCGACGAAAACATTTCCGCGGTGGCAATCGTGCGCCAGCGTCGCAAGAACATGACATCGTTTGGCGTGACTACTGAGTGTTGTTCTACGAAGCGCAATGCGATGTCAAGAGCAGATGCAGCTTCAGTATAAGTCACATTGTCTGTCGAAGTTTCTTCTTCCTCACTGTCGCTACCTCAACGTACAGTCCTATACCGTAACGAGGTGGTTATTATGTTATGGATATTTTCGGCTAATCCGAACAAATTGAAATCCGAACAGGCTACAGCCCCAATTAGTTCGGATTTCAGGGGTTTTACTGTATTACTACCTAATAGAATTAGTCTAATTACCTACCAATAAAGAAGAATGTGAAATACGTATATCTTCCAATCGGGTGAAGTCTCGTAAAAGCACCACTGCTCTACTTGGTTCAAACAGTGATTGAAGAAGTCACCGAATCTTTGGATACAAGTTCCCACAACTTAGTTTAAGTTTATTAAATTATCAATAAGACTTTCTAAATACTATCAATATTCCGTATTACACTTGATCTAAGGAAAGTAACTTTATAGATTTTAAACCTCTGTTATAATATTTTACCACTTTTATCAAATATTTACACTAGCTGCTATTTCACTACACTTTCACTGTGACGCCATCTTGCAATGATCAATGTACATCCTAGTGCTAAGACAACTTAAATTCCTTTGGCCAAGTAGTGTGTTTCGACGAGGGATATTTATTCCAGTTTTGTCTTGAAGTCTAGTGCACATTTTAAGTTGTTGTCCATTGGAGAAGAGCTTCATATTTTTATGTATAAATATGATTGATGACTGAACAAATAACTGTCGTATATTAAGCACTATGCTATGATTATACAGTTCACATGTTGGAAACGTTGGTGGCTTTTTGTACATAACTTTTAGAATGAAATTCTGGCAGGTATTTACCTGAGCCAAATGTGAATCAAGTATTCCACCCCAACCATTTATTCCATATTGTAGTTGTGACTGGACTAAGGCAAAATATACAGTTTTCAAGACTTTTGCTGACAAGATATTTCTGATTCTGTAAAATATATAAATTAACTTTTGGAGTTTATTGGCCAATTTTGATGCAAGCAAATTCCATTTTAAATGACTATCTATAATAATCCATAAATATGTAGCATTCATTGACTTCTGTAGGGTATAGAGGTTGCATCTTTCGCCATTGTTACAATTTGGTGTGTGGATCTTCAGTGTTAAATTGTCTGTGGGTTGTAATGTTTTGTTGTGTGAGAAGCATAGGTATTGTGTTTTGGTTTCATTTAAGGCAAGGAGGTGGTTTCTTAGCCATTTTTTGACTGTAGCAAGGGTTTCTTGAGTTCTATTAAAAGTGTCCTCCCAAGTTGTTCCTGTGACTGTGACGACAGTGTCATCAGCATATGAGGTAACCATCGCATTACAGTTCAGCTCACACAAATCGTTAATATATAACAGAAAAAGAATAGGACCTAAAACTGTTCCTTGGGGAATTCCAATTTTTACTTCAGCACTTCTACTTAGAGTATCTTTGATTCGTACCTTTTGAATTCTGTTAAAAAGAAAACTTTTTATTAGTTCTTGAGGAGTACCACGAATATCCTACTTTTCCAGTTTTCTAATGAGTACCTTGTGGTCCACGGTGTCAAAGGCCTTTTTTAAATCCAGGAACACAGAAATTGCTCTTTTAGAACCATCGATGGCTTTATACAAATAATCATTAAGGGAGAATATAGCATCTTGAGTACTAGTGTTTGGTCTAAAACCAAATTGATTTGGTGACAATATGTTGAACTTATTCAGATCGTTAAGTAATCTGGTTTTGATGCATTGCTCTAGTAGCTTAGAGAGGTGGGTTGTGAGGGATATTGGTCTATAGTTATTTAACTCTCTTTTATCATCTGATTTATAGACTGGGATTATGATGGCAATTTTGAATGAGTCTGGAAATTGCCCCTTCGTTAGTGATAAATTAAAAATATGGTGCAGTGGTAGTAGAATTTCTGAACTAATTATCTTAATTGTTTTACTAGAGATATTATCATAGCCATTTGCTGAGTTATCTTCTAGAGCAGCTATGTGGTTTGTTATTTCTGATTTTGTTATGGGTATAAAAAAGATAGACTGAGGTTGAGATTTTTCAGTGCTATCACGTGCATTTGTGTTGTCGGGTTCCTTTCTTGTATTACTTATCTTTTCAGAAAGTTCTAAACCTGTGTTACTACAATAGTCTACAAATTTGTTTGCAATGGCAGCTGGTTGGAATGTTTCTTGTGAGTCTCTGATAAATATGCTGTCAACAGCTGAAGATTTATTTCCCTTCCTACATGTTATATCATTAATATTTTTCCCAAGGCCTTTAGAATTATTGGAGTTTGACATAATTTGTTTGGAATAGTACCTTTCTTTTGCTATTTTAACAAGCCTGTTTATCCAGTTTCTGTACAATTTATGTTTATTAACAGTTTCTCGGACCTCATCACTGTTTGGGGATCTCTCCCTTTGTTTAACAATTTTCTGATGTAATTTATCTCTTATTCTAATAGAAGTTAAAATTCCAGTTGTGATCCATGGAGTATTTTTTTAAAATTTTGATCTTACTTTATTTATGGTAGTAGAGTGTTCATAGATGTATTGTGTCAGTAATTTAATGAAGCTATCAGCTGCTTTGTTAGCATCATGTTCAGTTATGATGGATTCCCAAGTTTCCTTAGTTAAGGATTTTTTTAGAGTTTCATAATTTATTCTAACATTGTTCAAAGTATTTTCTCCTGTTTGTGGAGTGTATTTTTGAGATTTATTTTGTATTAGAAATGTAGGACTGTGATCTGTGATACTGGTATGCAGTATAAAAGGGTCAAAGTTTCTGTTTCTGTGGGACTTAACATGTATGTGATCGATACATGTTCTGGATTTTGGGGTTATTCTAGTTGGTGAGTTTATGTACGAAATGAAACCATTTGCATGTAATACATTTAAATACTCATTTTTAATATTTTGGGCATATTGCCTTGTAGAATTTAAAATATCAATATTTATATATCCTATTAATATACTGTGTGTAGCTGTGGGCAAGTGCTGGAGAGTATTTCCTAGTTCTTCTATGAATTGCTTTGGGCTTGTGGAGGGTGATCTGTATATAGCAAGTATCACGTATCTTTCTTTATTATATATGAAGGTGAGTAGGCTAGCATTTGCAGCTTTCAGTGCTTTTACAGTAGATATTGTAATATTTTGTATGAGGTTTTCATGCACATATATCTTTATGCTGTCATGGGTAGAATTTTGAGGTGGTATGAACTACTCATTATATCCTAAAATAGCAAATGGTATATCCTCAATGAGCTGAGTTTCAGACAGTATAATGACATCTGGTTTATGATCAAGTTGATCGAGCATAACTAGCATACTTTCAAAATTTGTTATCATGCCACATATATTTAGGTGCATGATTTTAATTTCCACAGTAAAGCTAATTAATTTGTTCAAGTCCTGAGTACTGTTTACAATGTTTGAAGTAATATCTTGGAAATTAAGGTCTACTTCGTTATCTGATTTCATACCGTAAGTTAGTTGTTTTATTTCAGGGTACTTCCATAATTACTTTACACTCACTTAGGAACAGAATTTCATGAAATATTGATTGATCACTTGGCTCAGGCAAACATACCTTCAGTTTCCTTGATTCCCATGAACTGTTGGTAGGTCAGCTGCAGTCTTGATTTGTAGAATCGGGCTGTTTTCATTTTTCCTCATGAAGATCTTCCCGTTCCTGGTCCATGCGAATTTATAATTCATTGTCCGTTTTGAATTCCTGGCAAGCCAATATAAGTTTTGGTTGTCTTTGGTTAAATGTTCATTTATATACACTGGCGAGTCTCCGTTGATCTTGACATCTCTGCAAAGAAGTTTCCCATGTTTGCGTTTTTTGCTCAAGATCATGTTTTTAGTTTGGCGGGAATAAAATTTTGCTACTATGAGGGGCGTTTTTTCTTATTTCCATCCTTATCTGTAAAGGATGGAAGTCGGTGGCATTAAGGAAAATAGGGCATTTTAAAATTACTGCTACCAAAGTCTGGACAGTAAGCTACAGAATGAGGTATAGGAAACTACACTGCAAAAATATAAACTGAAAAAAATAAGATATAAAAAGCAGGAAAGTACCAGGATGAACGACTCCTAGGAACAAATGAGATAAATGAAGCAGTGCTAAAGAATACATTTTTTCTGTGATAATTTGAAGAATTTTTTTTTTGAGTGTTGCCTATACAAATTGCCTTTGCTGCTTCTCAGTCGGTCAACATGGGGTACAAAATTACATGTATTAGTTGCCCATTTAAGTGTGATAACTAATACATGTAATTTTTTCCAGGAGTGTGTTTATATACGGTATTTACAGTATAATTTTGTACCCGAAAAGCAGCAATGACTACATTTTATCTTGAATTTCAGTACATAATCATTACCAGCTGCTTGATGTACGGTACTGGTACTTCAATGGAGCTTGGCTAATGGGCTCGCACAATTACATACCATTACCGAAGTAACAATAAACATTCACTCATCACTCTCATAAAGGCATTGATACTTTGTTACTAACAATTCCCTTTGTTGCTCAATATGTGCCTGGTAGAGAGATGGTTGGTACGAATCAGCAAACTAAATGTTAAAAGAAGTAATATCTTCCACCTAGGCTCATTATCAGGTTGAATACAAATGAAACTACAATACAGCAGACCTATAGGTGTAGTTTTCTAACAAACGTTGTTCATTCAGTCACCGTACAAGGACATCAGGTCTTCTGTAGTCAGCAGCAAATACTGCTGTGTGATAGAATATGCAGATTATAAAGTGAAGCATCACTGTAATGAGGTGTTAAAACTCAGGCAAGCTGCGATAAGGTAAAAAATATTGGACAAACTGGGTAAGTGCTGTGTTGAACAGTGCTCAATCTTCTCTGCTTGTGTAAGAAGAGAAATAGGTTATATTTCTGGAGTTTCAGCACATGGGCCTAACCATTACCAGCTTCTTGATAAACTGGTAGCCTACTGCAGTGAACCTAGGCTAGAGAGCTTGCCTAATTGTAGCCTATACTGTACAGTACCAGTAGGTAATATTCATGACTCCTCACTCCCTTAAAGTTATCATTTTACTAACAATTTCCTTTACAGGTTACTAAACTTGTAACTTAAAGCCTCCTTCCCAATCCTAGCCTCAGTTAAAAATGCATGCACTACTACTGACACCACAGCATTTTGAAAGGTATCCTGTACTGTTAAAATAGAGATGAATATGTATCGTAGCATACAGACAAGGGAGTGAGTAAAATACATTAGCCTTATGTCACAATTTCTAAATGCATTCTCATAATGCATTTTACTTATTAGTCAGCTCATATTTTAGTACAGGGACCTAACCTGTTCCCTGAGAGAAAATCATCGCTCGTTTGACAAAAGGAAGTCATGGATGAACATTTTGGCGTTGGATTAATTGAAGCATGGACGGAATACAGTATGTGCATACAATAACTGTTACAAAAATGTTAATACTCAGGCAGGTTGAGATAAGGTAAGGAAATATTGGACAAACTGGGTAAGTGCTGTGTTGAACAGTGCTCAATTTTCTCTGCTGGTGTAAGAAGAAAAATGTATTATATTTCTTGAGTTTCAGTGCATAACCATTACCAGCTTCTTGATGTATGGTACTGGTAGCCTACTGCAGTGAACATTGGCTATTGAGCTTGCCCAATTTATAGTCAATGGTACCAGTACGGTAGGTAATATCCATTACATTGAAAGGAATGTGGATGTTTAATCAAGACTTGAACAGCAACCAAGAAGCAAGATAACTGTTAAGATAAGACTGCTAAAGCCATGAAAAGAAAAGTACTGGTTACTTGAAATGCTTACCAAGGGAAGCTGGTTTCTTTCAAACATAGAAACATATTTATAGGCTAGGGCCTATAGAAGACCAAATTAACTTCATTCAGTCCAAGCTGAAAGCCAGCGGGAGAGGGAGGTCTTGCGGTCTGACAAAGAGATGTGCGAAATTAAAATACTGTACAATTTAGTGAAACATTTATGATTGTTTCAAGAAAAAATATTGGCCTAGTGAATAGGTTTTTCAGCATTCTTGAAAGGAATGTGGATGTGCAATCTAGAACTAAACAGCTTCCAAGAAGTAAGAGAACTGTTAAAATAAGTCTGATAATACCATGAAAAGAAAAATACTGATAGGCTCTGGTATTTTCCAGTCATTACATTCTGATCAGCCAAACACTAAGTTTTCTATTGGAAGAATCGCCTAATAGGCTTAATACAGGCACAGACAGACCTATGGTAATTCTTTTATCCTAATGCATACAAATCTTTAACCCACCAAGTAGCCTATGGTATTGAAATAATTTATTCTTGAGTCAAGACTCTTGACAATAATTAGGTCCTAGCCTATCAGAATTTGGGGCAGGCTCAGTACAATGCTTACTCGGAAAGAAAGCTTATAAGTTTGATTCTCTCTATACTACCTACACAACAATACATTCGTCGAGGTACAGTATTTAGCCCAAAGTATAGTCTAAAATCATATTTTCATACCAAATTACCCATGACCTGCCCCATTAAATTTTAGACAAGTGATGAAAAAATGCTGAAACATCGATTTAAAAACTTTAAAACTGCACATTGCCACTAAAAAGGAAACCACACTCCTGAATTCATATAATTTTTAATACTTGGAACGAAAGAAAGGATGTAACATCCGATAAGACAAAATTTAGTAAAACCACTCTTGATCAAATTTTTATAAATACAGATAAATATCACCATTCATTTTCAATAGAAGTCTATTTCCCAGGTTTTAGTGACCACCATGGACAAATACTGACTTTTGAAGTACCCGAAAAAATCAATAATAATGAAAATGAAATAAAATCAAAGTGCAGGTCAATCACTGAAACAAATGTTGCATATTTCAATGACTTATTAAATAAGGAAACATGGTCAGAAATGTATAAACTAGAAAATGTAAATGATAAATTTAATGCATTTAACAGTACCCTAAAACACTATTTTGAAATAGCATTCCCCTTTAAACAAAGAACTATTAAAAATAACAAAGCTAGCAATTGGATAACAACAGGGATTATAAATTCATGTCAAAGAAAGAAATTTCTACACAAATTATATAAACAATACCACACAACACCTAAATTCAATTTATACTACAAAAATACACTAGAATATTAAGTAAGGTAATAAGACTAGCAAAGAAAATGCATAATGATAACTTTATTTCCCAATCATCTAATAAAACAGGGCTATGTAGTCCGTGATCAAGAAAGAAACTGGAAAAACTGCTAAAATACAAAGGAACATTACACTGACCTGCAATAATAAAGTGATTAATAATCCAGAGGAAATAGCAAACACTTTTAATGACTATTTTCTGGAATTTCCACAAAAATTATTAAATAAATCACAGGTAAATACACTAAATTCTAATAATAAAATAAATATATGCAGTGACTCTTCATTTATAAATCATGTCACAAGTGAAGAAGTAGGAATAGTTATAAAAGAGCTAAAAATAAATTCTGTGCTGGTATTGATGGTATCCCTGATGCAATTTTAAAGAAATGAGCAGAAAATATAATAAATCCACTTACGCACTTAATAAACAGTTAAATTCTCTCAGGAACTTACCCGAATATTTTAAAGTTATCAAAAGTAATTCCAGTGCACAAAAACGGTTCTAAAGATGAATTAGATAACTATTGTCCTATTACCTTACCAACTGGTATTGCAAAAATTGTGGAAAAAATCATGTATAAGAGACTGATAAGTTTTATAGTAAAAAATAAAATACTATCAAACTCACAACATGGATTCAGAATGGAAAAATCTGCACATACAGCAATTTATGTATGCATTAATAGTATACTGAAATTAATTGACAATAAGGAACATGTAACTGGCCTATTCTTGGATTTATCGAAAGCATTTGATGTTGTTGACAATAAAATTCTCCTTATTAAACTAAGTCAAAATGGTATTAGAGGTCTAGCTAATAAATGGATAGAGTAATCTTGAGACACAAGGATGATGGAACCAGATTACTTAATGAAACATTGTCCAATGAGTGTATTATTAAATTTGGAATACCCCAGGGGTCAGTTTTGGGCCCACTACTCTTTCTTCTATATATCAATGATATAACACAGAACGTTGATTCTCATAAGGAAATTTTGTTTGCAGACGATACAACACTCATAATAAAAGGTGAAACTAAACAGGTCTTACACTAGCATATTAAATAAGGTAATAAGACTAGCAAAGAAAATGCATAATGATAATTTTATTTCCCAATCATCGAATAAAAACAGGGCTATGTGGTCCGTTGTTAAAGAAATAAACCGGAAAATCTGCTAAAATACAAAGGAACATTACACTGACCAGAAATAATAAAGTGATTAATAATCCAGAGGAAATAGCAAACACTTTTAATGACTATTTTCTGGAAATTCCACAAAAATATTAAATAAATCACAGGTAAATACACTAAATTCTAATAATAAAATAAATATATGCAGTGATTCTTTATTTATAAATCATGTCACAAGTGAGGAGGTAAGAATAGTCATAAAAGAGCTAAACATATTTTCTGTGCTGGCATTGATGGCATCCCTGATGCAATTTTAAAGAAATGTGCAGAAAATATAATAAATCCACTTACGCACTTCATAAATAGTTCAATTCTCTCAGGAGCTTACCCGGATATTTTGGAGTTATCAAAAGTAATTCCAGTGCACAAAAACGGTTCAAAAGATGAATTAAATAACTATCGTCCTATTACCTTACCAACTGGTATTACAAAAATTGTGGAAAAAATCATGTATAAGAGACTGTTAAGTTTTATAGAAATAAATAAAATATTATCAAACTCACAACATGGATTCAGAACTGAAAAATCTTTACCGACAGCAATTTACGAGTGTAGTAATAGTATACTGAAATTAATTGACAATAAGGAATATGTAACTGGCCTATTCTTGGATTTATCGAAAGCATTTGATGTTGTTGACCATAAAATCCTCTTTACCAAACTAAATCAATACGGTATTAGAGGTCTACCTAATAAATGGATAGAGTCTTACTTAACAAGGCGTACACAAATAGTAAGCTTGAGACACAAGGATGATGGAACCAAATTACCTAATGAAACATTGTCCAATGGGGGAATTATTAAATTTGGAGTTCCTCAGGGATCGGTTTTGGGCCCACTACTCTTTCTTCTATATATCAATGATATAACACAGAACGTTTTTTCACATAAGGAAATTTTGTTTGCGGACGATACAACACTCGTAATAAAAGGTGAAACTAAACAGGTCATACAGCAGTCTGTTGACTCCGTTACAGAAGATTTAACCAAATGGTCACAAGATAATCACCTCATAATAATCTATAAAAAACAGTATGTCTAAATTTCCACACTATACAGAATAGGAATCCTTCGAAGCCCAATATAACATTAAATGGTCATCAAATAGAAAATAAATCAGAAACAAAGTTTTTAGGACTATGGATACAACAAGACTTGAAATGGAATAAACATATACAATATCTGAATACTAAACTGAACTCGATGTGCCTTGTGTTACGTATTTTGAAAACTTGCACTAGCATGCACACATTAAGAAATACTTATTTTGCTTATTTCCATTCATACTTAAGATATGGGATCATATTTTGGGGTATGTCGCCAGATGCATGGGCGCCCATACGGGGGGGCAGGGGGGGGCCATGGCCCCCCCCCTGGATCCTTGAAAAATAAAACGATTTGAAAATCAGACTGAGAACAAACTTTTTTTTTTGCAAAAGTGCTTACAGTATTCTAATTAACTTGTACTAAATATAAATACTTCAGATATTTAACATTCCGACAGGCCAAACATTAAATACTCTATAGTGGCAGTGGGCGCATTAAGCCTGTCTGGCACACCTCAGAAATCAGATTTGTTTAAATTACAATATTTGCTGAAGAATAGTTTTGCTTCAATTAGTGAATACACTCATTCGTTCTCTACATAGTCTATTACGTTATGGTGCTCGATCAGGCGCAATCTGCCTCGCATATTACTTTCGCAACAACAGCAAATGTGTAGAAGGGTCATTGACAAACTGGCCGATATGGAATTGAATGTCATGTGGAATGACGTAACTACTGAAAGGTAGTTGACGAATATGAGATAAGATCAGTAGCGCCCACCGGAAGGTTAAAATCATCCTACATATTATGTCAGTTATGCAATAGTGCTGTTGTGCTTTCGCTTTAAATTATACACTTGAGTAATATTACAAAGGAATATTGTAATTTATATGCGCGTAGCCTACATTCCATTCATGTGTATTGTGTTCACTATGAACGGCCGCCTAGACTGTGTCTGTATGCTTCCAGTATTATTTATTAATTTTGTGTGCTTCGTCTACAAATGGATTTATATTTCATTTAAAGATAAGTAATGCAATCTTATCTTTAGGTATATATAATCCAAAATGGAGGTACTCACTCGTTAATCCTCGTATCTTTGTAACCACAAGGGCTATGAAACTGAAATTTTGCATGTTGATTACTCTCAGTTTGTGGGTGCACACTAAGAATTGTTCTTAGAATATTTAAGTTTTAAGTGGGTCTGTTCGGCCTTTTGGTACTCATGCATGGGTTAATATCGTGGGCGCCCTTAGGGGGACTGGATTTCTGAGAATGTTGAAATAAGATTGTTCATTGTCACACCAGTTTATTTCATAAATGGAAGCTACAGATAGTCAACTGGCAACTGTTACAACAACAAAAATCTGTTATGTTGCTGACGTAATATGTATTTACAATTTTTAAATAAAAAATATGGTTCTAATGATGCCATGCACTCTGCCACCAATGGATGATGATGATGATAATTGATGTTTAAAGGGGCCTAACATCTAGGTAACAAATTTCAATACGGTTATGCCTAGTGTTAAATACCGTACCGTATGTTTCCCCATCACTATCTTGAGTGGCTACTACTTTTGCCACCTCACTTAGGCAGTGTCGATATGAAACGCACTTTCTGGAGATATATTTAGACATTGCAACATCGCTAGCGTATCTTAACCCCTAAAATAAGCTTTTCTATGCTGACTAGTAAAACACTGGTCCTGTAAGGTCGTGCTTACAATATTGGATAATTTACTGTATTCAGACCCGTATTGACGGGGGGACAAACTTGCAACTGACAAGGCGGCAGGTTTTTGGGCGGAAAAATTTCTAGAAAACTGTACAAAACTGCTTGGTCATTAAACGTCAAGTTGATTAAGTTTAAGCCCTCCACAAGAGAATATACTTTGGCATTGTTGATTATTTAAGGACATAAATAAAAGGATCGTCTTAGTCACCTTTGTGTTCTTGCTGTTGATCTGACTTGAATGTGAAATTGTACCAATGAGGAAATTCCAAACTTGTTGCCGGTATTTAAAAAAATGTTTTTGCACATTGGTTGTGTATGATATCTGTTAAACTTTAATATACATTCTTTGTATTATTTTTTTAAATTTGTAATTTTAGCAAACGAATATTTATAGTGTATGCCACTCATAGTTAAATACACACTCAGGCGAAGAAACAGCCTCATATGTTGTGGAAACTTTGTAACTGCTCGGCTTCACGGGTTGCGTGAGGGTTTAACACCTGTACGGTATGAGCAACAGCAATATACATTCACTCTTAACCACACTGGTTACCTCATACATAAATGCACTATACATCTGGTAAAATTTACAATATATTCTGATAGCAGACATGAAATACACTTCGCAGGATCCTCGTCGTACAGACTATCTAACTCTCACCATCATATTCACACAGGCACACTTATGACATATTGATGACCCTCGGAAACAATGGTGACTGGTACGTACAGGCATTGACTTCAGCTGTGACGACTTAACTCTACTGATTCGGGGGTTAGTTTCTCCCAGAGAATCACTCCTACTTACTCGCAACACAATTACTATATATTTCACACGCAAGCCTCTCAACTATGAACAATATGTACATTCTTACTTTGATGGTCAGCATCCAACGATTTATCTAGTTTCGTGGATCTGATTATACAAAGATGCTTTCAATCCATGTGTTGGATTATCACATCTAGTTCGCTCCTGAGTTTACTAATACATAGCATATTTTACTAGTATTTGTCGTATAACAATTTACCGCTATGGTCTCATAATTTCGGTATACAGACGTTAGTTTACATTACTTCAAGCGATTCGAGACAAACAATCTAGTCTATTTGTTTGAAACTTGAGAATGTATAGCCAGCAACTCAGTAATTGCACATCGAACACCAACTTGTGATCGTCTGAAATACCTTCCTTCCCCACCAAAAACACACAAGTCCAAAATGCAAGTTCCACTCCCTCACGGAGTCTTACCAAGAATACGAACCACTCCACACGGAGTTCAAAGGATGAGTACACTGCCCTACACGCGGTCCAAAGAATGAGTACTACTCCCCACGGAGTCCTAAGAATGAGTCGCCCTCACAGCTTCGTCAAGTCCTAATAACATTCATCTCCCCTTCACAAATCACTGGCCTACCTGTCTTCCCTCACGGGTCCAGCCAATCAAAACAAAACATTACTATATAAGGATTGCCTTCTTGGTCTTCAAAATATCCTCGACACACCTCTAGCACAGGGATGCCAAGCCTCCTACCTGCATGAGTCATCATGCACTTAAGCTTGTGAGAGAAACACCCAGGCGACAACAACCCTACTTCCTGGTTCTTGCACACAATTCCAGACTCTCTGACTGAAGATTATTCCAATGTTAAAATATTCACATATAACTAGACTCAGATCCTGCCAATTACAATCCCTTAAAACCTAAACAAATTAATCGGAAATAAATCACATGATATTATACAATTCATTACATAATTATAAAACATAAAAAGGCATCAAATAAAAATATGTGGGCGATTATGAAAATCGTACGTCCCGAAAGTGAGGGTTCGATCCCTTGTGACCTGGGAAGGTTACAACTTTAATAAATCTGCATATTCCAAGTCGGGGGCAGCAACGTAAATCCATACGTGGCATGCATTGTAAGAAAGGACAGAATGTATTAATTTGATCTTTAAGCCCATCTGTGTAGTTGAGTACCTCAATTTAAGCTCTACTATGACGACTGGGTACCTAAATATTCGAAATTTGATTGCCGACGCTGACAGCAGCCATCTCTAGTAGGCCTACGATATTTTCAACACTACCTTCAGGGAAATACCACGTACGTATCATGTTTCATGTTCCGAAGCACTCGTCTCAAAACTACGGTATCGGTACTCTGAAATAACATTACTTATTCACACTCGCCTAATGACACGTTATTACATAAACCGGAATTTCACTCAGAGTCAAGTACAAGGGAAGAGGTTTAAACCTGTTTACAAATAAAGCAACAACATTTACAACAATGCCAGTTATTGAATATAAAAAGGTTAATTTTCTCCTCTTTAAGGGTAGCCTTAACCCACATAAATTTAAAAAACTCAAAAAGTATTTGTTTTAAATTGGTTAGACAGTATATTATTTACATCACAGGTACAATAATACGGCGAAATATATCACTTGTTAATTTTATAAAACTCCACGGAATTGTACGATATTTGTTAGTTTTATTTTATCGTCTATTATTTTCATAAACAGAGAAAAGCTTGAGCATAAGGCTCAATTACACATTGAAAGAAGTGATTTGATTACGTTCATATCACCATTCATGTATCACCATTCCTCTTGTTTCAGTCGAGAATGCGAATAATGGTAGTAAGGAGTACGTGATATAGTGGTTTTTATCCATTTTACTTAGTGGTTAGTAATAATACTTTAATACCACTTTAATGAACTACGGAACTTGATTTTTATTTTTGTCGATACCACTAGTTTTTCCTGTTTTTAAGAACTGAAAATTACTTAGTGGTTAGTAATAATCAGGCGAAATATTTTTATTGACAAAACTAATTTTTACTAAAACCATAGTCTCGAGTTTATCAGGTCGCAGGCTACAAGTGTTTCATGATTCTAATAAGAGCAATGCGAAGTATTTCCGATTGGTTGTTTCGAAGAGGAAAGACGTGACGATCTGCTGTAATGGCCAGTACAAACTAGATACCGTAGCCTACCGTATTTGGAAACAGTGCTATTTAAATAATTGGGCTGATTCAGATGTTGGGATATTTCCACAGTTTAACTTAGTGATTTGGGATCATGTGTAAAATATGTCCAGTTATTTAGAAAGTTGGCGAACTGGATTAACGATACCACTTTAATGAACTACGGAACTTGATTTTTATTTTTGTCGATACCACTAGTTTTTTCCTGTTTTTAAGAACTGAACATTACGACGTTGAATCACGAAGAAAAACGAACGTTAACGGACAAAAACTCAAAGAAAACATTCCTCCCATACTTGCCACAAAGTAGCAAATGGTTTCAGAGCAGTCAAATAATGAATTTCACGAAGTAAGTAAGAAATGAAACCTTCCTTCTTCTGTGTGTGTGTGTGTGTGGGGGGGATGTGGGGGATGGGGGAGGGGAAGGGGTGACAGGTAGATAATGAAACGAAAATATTTACTTGCCCCCCCCCCCTGGAAACAATCCTATGGGCGCCCATGGCCAGATGTACTAAGCACGTTTAGGATACAAAAGAGGGCGATTAGAATTATGGCAAATGTAAACACTAGAGGTTCATGTAGACCTCTGTTTAAAGATTTAAACATTCTCCCACTGCCCTGCATATATATATATATCTTTGAAAGTATTATGTTTTTTAAAAAGAATTTAAAGAATAAAGATGTTTTTCTTAAAACAAACAATGATGTTCATAGGCATTACACAAGACAAAATCAAAACATTCATATTTCACACACACACACACAAGCATATATCAAAAGAAAACTTTTCACACTGGAGTTAAATTATACAATTAACTACCCCAGTATATAAAACTGGCCCCAAAAATAAGAACCTTTGATCGAATGTTGAAAGCTTATCTGCTGTGCCATTGTTTTTACTCTGTAGTTGAATATCTTAGCGTATAGGAGCGATGAAATCTAGAATTATATTTTACTTTTCTATTTTCATTGTGATACCTAGCTGTATGTTGTATTTATAGAATTAAGTTTTCATATTATGATAATAGAGAACGCTTTTGAGTGACAACTTGGGGACCACTGTTAACAAATTAAAAGCCGTAGCAGAATACGTTGCTCCCATTAAAAAACGAAAGAAACATGCATGGTGGAATGAGGATTGTGATTTAGCAATTCTACGCCGGCATTCAGCTTGGTTGAAGGACCAACAACAAAAAACAGAAAGTTCTAGGGAAGAATTAATCAATGCTAGAAGGTTAGCGGCCAAAGAAATCAGGAGGGTTAAAAGAGAATATCAGAAGGAAACATTAAAATCTATTGATGAAGCTTTCAATCGCCATAAAACAAGGGACTATTACAGGACATTTAAACAATACCAATCAAAATTTACTCCCCCTACTCTTTTGATGAAAGATACGAACGGGCAGGTGGCCCACAATGATTATGACAATGCAATAATTTTGGCCGATTACTTCATAAAATTACTTAATAGTGATGAACCTGAAGATTCTTTTGAATTCGATCCCTATCCTAGAAATAAAACACCCCTGGAAAAGATCATACCGCCGGTTTACGATGAAGTGCGTACAGCGATTGATTCACTTAAGAATTTTAAAGCGGCAGGAGAGAATAATGTAGTAGCAGAACTTTGGAAGAATGCTAATGTACAGACTATTCATAACCTACATAAACATCTTATTGACATTTGGAATACAGAAAAATTGCCTGAAGAGTGGAATATTGCAATTATACACCCCATACACAAAAAGGGCGATAGGTCGGATCCTGGGAATTATCGAGGGATATCGTTGCTGGATGTCACGTATAAGATTTTTTCAAAGATTTTATATTCCAGAATTCACGAACAACTTGATAATGAACTTGGTGAATATCAGGGTGGTTTCCGTCCAGGACGAAGCTGTCCAGATAAAATTATTAGTCTCAAATGGATTATAAAACATCACAGGATTAGGAGCAAAGATTTAGTGATCACATTCGTTGATTTTCAAAAAGCTTATGATAGTATCCATCGCGAATCTCTATTAAATGTCCTTACTGAATTTGGTTTACATCGAAAACTTGTTAACCTTATTGCGGTCACTCTTAAGAATACTAAATCTAGAGTTAGGTTTAGAAGTGAAACCTCTGAGTCATTTGAAATCCATACTGGTCTTCGGCAGGGAGATGGATTATCTCCATTGTTGATTAATTGTGTGCTGGAAAAAGTTATGCGTCAATGGAATAAGGTTTGTCCACCGAATGTTAAGATTTAAAAAAAAGCTCGACTAAATTGTCTCGCATTTGCTGATGATCTTGCATGAGTAGCAACTAGTATCGAAGAAGCTAAATTTCAGGTAGAGGAATTGGAACGATTAGCAGCAAAGGTTGGGTTGAAAATTTCCTTTGAGAAAACAGAAATGATGCCATCTTTTCAAGTTGACACATCACATATTGTACTGCATAATGCCCAGAGAATAAGGATTGAGAAAAAATTTAAATATCTTGGTGAGATCATCACTTGGAATGCCAATGAGAGAGCATCAATAGATAATAGAACTCTAAAATTGCGACGAGCACAACAGATTACCTGGCCAACATATAAGAAACAGTCTCTTTCGATTAATGCTAAACTTCGACATTATTTCTCCGTCGTTAAGCCAGAAGCAACATATGTAAGTGAAACTTTATTTAAACTAAACACCCGATCAACAACTGACAAACTACAGAAGGTTGATAGACGGATTCTTCGGACAATACTCAATAAAAAACACCAGGTTGAGGGCCAGTGGAGACTTTTGCCCAATTCAATACTTTACAAGGAAAATGAATCTATCATTGACACGATGCGAAAACGAAGGATTGCGTTTTTTGGACACATATCCCGCTTGCCAAATACTATACTCCTGAAACAACTTTTTGACTCCTTTTGGAACAGTAAAACAAAAATCACATGGTTTAAAGAAATACAAATGGATTTAGACGAATTGAAAATTACTAAGCATCATATTAAACATAGAGAGGAGAAACGGCTTCTGAATAACAAATACACTCGACTAACATTCAAAATTTCACAGCGTAAGCAATATGTTATATCAGAAGAAGAACGAGCTGCAAGATCTTCCTGACTGAAGAAGTATTGGGAAATGAAAAAATTATCAAGAATTAAGAACTGAACTTATTATTTGAAGTATTGGAAGACTTTGTATATCAGGTTTGATTTTTGGTGCTCCAATGTGGGCGTAAACAGTGTAAATAAATAAATAGAATAAGGTGTAAATAGTTGTGCAATAAGATTGTATATATTAAGATCTGTTACTATAATAAGTTATAAATAGTTATAATATTAGTAATATATATCTGTTAGTTCTTTTTTTTTATAGAAGTAAATTCTGACGTGTTCTATATCAAAAATGTATTGTATACATGTATTTGATCAAATGGAATTAATATAAATCTATCTATCTATCTATCTATCTATCTACAGCAGTCTGCTGACTCTGTTACAGAAGAGTTAACCAAATGGTCACAAGATAATCGCCTCATAATAAACTATAAAAAACTGTATGTTTAAATTTCTACACTATACAGAATAGGAATCCAGCGACGCCCAATATAACATTAAATGGCCATCAAATAGAAAATAAATCAGAAACAAAGTATTTAGGACTATGGATACAACATAACTTGAAATGGAATGAACATATACAATATCGGAATACTAAACTGAACTCGATGTGCTTTGTGTCCCGTAAATAGGGCACTTCGGAATAAATCCGTTATGGGGAAGGGTGGGTTTTGTACCCGAGTCCAAATGTGGCTGCAACCTAACAAGCCTTGTACTATTCTGGCACGAACGATTATTTTAGCATAACCTATCTTCACTTCAAGTATAGAAAAATATGCTGCTTCGATAAATAAATGAAATAATGTTTTCATAACAAATAAAATATATAATATATTCGTAAGGATTCTCAAAATACAGATGCCAATAGGCAGAATGGTAGTTGACCAAAATAAAAATCATTCATGGCGGGCGATCAATGAAAGTGGGCGTGGCATCTTTTATGCAAAACCAAACATGTTTTAGTTGTACCTCAGGCTGTCGAAAATCCGAAGATTAGGTTAAAAACGGTATTTAGATTTATTAAAATATATCCTTCAAGTTTGCGTCAAATCACAACTCATAATTACGTATTAACTTCTCCGTTATTTAGAAATCATCACCAACAAAACAACCCACGATCATCCTTCGTACATTTGTGCATTCCAAAAGCAAGCCAAACCGTACTATGTGGCTTGCGTAAGATAAGTTATTCCAAACCACAATTAAATCATGAGCACAAATTAAATACCTATACATATATGATCAAATTAAGATGACTTAGATTTCCTCTAATTGACTAGAGCTTGATAACCAACGTTGAAGTTAGTTATTACATAGTTTTCAACCAGCACTCAGAACTCGCCGAAAAATATTAATTTAAATTTTAGATAGAAATTATTTTCGAAACAACTCGTCGACAAATTAAATACAGTTTGTAGTATTAATCTTCATTACCTTAGGTCTTGGTAGCCAAGGTTCTACGAGCCAAAGCTCAGCACTTCTGCTCGTATTAAACCTCCATCATGGAATGATAATGGTATTTTGTCCGACCCACAACACTGAGTTCCTGGGCGCGCATGTGCACATCATCCAGAAACCACCAATCAGCTTACAGTGGCGAAAAGATGAAATGAAAACAAGTGAAGACACACACCCGTCTTCACATGTTACCAAAACATCTCGTCCGGTCAAGGACATATCTATACGGGAAACAAACAGTTCCCACTACGTTTATGTTGGCGATGAATTTACTTAAAACGGATTTCGATGCCTTTGGTTAAAACTTACCTTTGACAATTGCCTAAGTCTCCCCACATACGGTACAGCTCACTTCACAATAACATGCAACATACAAGGTACAGAACACTTCACAATAAAATACAATAATTTCAATTTTGCTCTTTTTAAGTTTTGATTATCGGCATGCAGTGGCAATATAATGGAATGCAATTAAATTTCGTTAAGGGGAAGCTAATTATTCTTTATTTCTTCTTTCTGGCCTAATTGGGGTTTTAAATGAAAATCTTGAGTTGACCAACGAAGTAATCCCGTCGAGAAACGGCGACGGCCGACGGTACACGAGGGCCCCCAACGGGCCACGGACAGGGCCGACAGCGGGCTTTTGAAGATTGAGTCAATTTCGATTGGCTCAGTTCTCCCTCTGCGAAAGCTCAACCAGGGGTTCAGCAGTTGATTCCAGAGGGCGCATGCAAGGTATGTGCAGGGCTCACACACAGACAGGTACCATGCCTGTCCCAGCTGGTCATTTTCACGTTGTGGTAGCAGGCACCTCCCCTCCGACCAGCAGAATGAGAGACGCCCCCACCAGATGTTAGCTCGTGTATGCTGACAGCAGCCCAGAGCTCGCGGCTACCGCCACCCAAGATGAAAAACAGCTGAAACACAACCACAACAGAGGAGAACGGAGCACCACCAACCATTGCACCTTGGACAGATCTTCTTATCTCCAGTCAACATGTCGTTGCATTCCAACCGCTAGAACTCACTAATCGCATACTTTCGAACGCACGTTCGATGTTAACGCCTTGCTTTCGTGACACTTCATCACATCAGTCGCACTTCGTTACCTTTAACTATTTGTACTGGAGCAGGTAATTAACTTCCCGTACAATGAACTTTCGGTCTTGAAACTCTAAGTTAATAGATTAAATTTGAACAATAGGAGGGGCATAACAAAACGAACATCACATTCCGATGTTCTGGCAAAAGAAAGTCAAGTACCCACCAAAATCCTGCGTTCACATTCTAATATGAATTAATTAATGGGGTTCGAAATGTTACATAATCCACATAACTTCTCAATGACATGGTGACTTTGGCTCTCAAGTTAATTAATTAAAGGTACAAGGTACCTTCTGGGTAGTCCCAGATAATACAGGTATTATTGATTTTCACTTATATGTTTAAATACACAGGCTTCAGCATGGCCTTAAACTCCACATGTGACCACTCGCAGCAGACACAGAACCGAACACACACAGTTCAATTAGCTTACCAGCAATAAAATTTCAAAATTAAAACATCACTTCACCAGGACAGCTCACACACCAGAATCACTACTCCCACGGCAGGATCATAACGCTCAGTCATCACAGACAAGTCAGTCTCAACTCGCATTCAACAGATGACCTCATAAGCCGTAACCTCACTTCCAAGTAACTATTTACATCTCATTCCTCACGTGCGCTTTTCTAACTTTCAATCACAGCGACAACAGACGACACATACATCATTCAACATATCAAACCTATCCAAACATCAACGCTGAATCAATAACCCAATCAACAATTCACGCAACCATCTTCTTAACATCACAATGCTGCTCATAACAGCACCATAACCAAACTTCAATCTCGCACCAATCATCATAGGCAGCAAGACACCTTCAACCTTCCAATAGGTTACTCCATGCAACCAACTAATTCTCACTTTTCCTCACAACTGAAACAACTTCTCTGACAGAAGTCCCCACGATTCGTCCGTCAAATGCAGACCAAATAAATTAAGTAAAAATTTCTCCCCCCCCCCCTTTAAATCTTCTAATCTTTCCAATTTTTAAACGAAACTGGCTCAAAATATCTGCCACCTGTCTCGACGATAGGAAGTATCCACCTGAGGTGTATTCTTTGGAATACACGGTAAGACAGAGTTAGCCTTCACTGCTCTTTGCTTAACTTCTTTCTTCCCTTTTTTTCTCAAACACCAACAGTGATTACTTAATTGTTCTTTTATTTGAGCACCTTGCTTACTTTCTTTGTAAGTTTGTTGTAGATATAACTTCCATGATCAACCTAGCGGCATCTAGCAGCTAACTGTTGAAGTTCCTCAACATCTCTATGCTCAAGAGGACTTCCTTCCCAATCCAGCCACAAGACGTCGTCGCTATCTCCAGCTAACATCTCCATGCTCAAGAGGACTTCTTCATCATTCCAATCCTCAAGACGTCGTCATCTTCGTCTGCTAGCTTCTCCTTGAAGATCACTCCGTCAAGAAAATTAATATCTAAGAAAGCAATGTATCATTGTTAGGTTGGTAATGTTAATGTATGTTTCTTTGTCTGTTTCCCCCACCCCTCCTCCCCCCTTGGTACCTTCGTGCTGCGTCGAGCAGCTCTCACTTCTGGGCCAGTCGTTAAACCATACAGTTGGAGCCTACTTCAGGCTTGTCTCCTGTCTACTTGAGACACTTTTAAACCAAGACGCCATGTCTTAATTATAAACGTCAACCGTCATCCAGATCATCATCGTTCTTCAAAATGAGCCAAGTACTACTTCAATGGTTTTCACCAAGTTTTAAATGTTTTAAATTGCTTATAGCATTTCATTTGATTTTATAGACAGTGTGAAATTGGTAAATGTGATGCAATATCTGCCTTTAAAAGATCTTTCTGATCTAGTTGTGGCTACTTCAGCTAACTTTTCAAAATGAAAAAGTACTTCTTGTACTGATTATCTGAGATACTATCTCACACCGAGGGATAATTTAAAGTACTCACTGTCTATAGAATTCAGATTTCCGCCAGGGGAATTGTTTTGCCCAATTCAACCGATATCATTCCTCTAGAACGTTCTACATCAAGTTATCTTTCTACAAGTGAAATAGCCTGATATTTCTTTAAATATGGGAACACATTTTCCTCATTGAGAAATTCATGTTGTATAACCTCTAATCAACATAATTTGTCTTTCTTCGTTGGAAATTGTCCGCTGCATTCAACTACCATCTACAAACGTCACAACGCAATAAACTTTCTCCAACTAAAATTCAACTAGTGATTTCCACAATTGCAATAACTTTTCGTCTCATAAACTTTCCGTGTTGCAATAGTGAACTTTTCAACGGACTACAGTGCATAACAGTACTCGTTCAACAACCATCCGTGTCGCGTTCGATCGAAAGCAATAAATGCGGCCATAAACTTTCTCCTAATCCTCCTATTTCCTCCTCTCAAACTCCTCACTAACATATTATAATAATTGTAAAATTTAGGTTCTTTTCTATGAGGTGACACTGTATAGAAGTGCCCTCCTATCTTTGTACTGTTTTCCATAAGTAATTTCTGCATAATCTGTGTCTAGTACCTTTTTCAGGTTTCACGAAAGGGTAACTGGCCCCATTTTTCTCGTGATCGCTGCTTCAATACAAGAAGTTATAGAAACTTCTTCTTAACTCTCTTTTCTTGTTATAATTTCAAATTTAATATTTGTTCATACTTTAAGATTTCCACATAGGAATTCTCAAAGTGCATATATTGTACCTGATTCTCTGTCATAGCTTTAATTATTTATAATTCTCGTTATAAACTTTAAAGTTTGCTATTTTTTGCACAACTTTTAAAATCTTATTCAAATGTGTGCTCGAAGCAAGTTTTAAACTTGCATCCCCCTTAACATCGTTAAAAATTTACAATTTGTTAGTATTAACTCTCAGACTTTGGTATGTTAAAATTGTTCATCGTTATTAATTGTAATCTTAATCAGTATTATATAGGTTTGTTACGTCAACTCTAAATACTGTTAAATAAATTAAATTCCATTTTTTTTTTCGTTTTATAAATTCCTAGAGAATAACGGTCAGGCAGGTCCTTGTCTTCCCTGGTTCTTCCTTGGTTTATGGTCCTTTTATGAAAATTACTTAAAAAGTAATTAAAGTTTCGCTACTTGTTGCATTCAACTGGAAACTTCAAAAATCTTGTTTAAAGCTCTTTTTAGTTTTCATAACTAATTCTAATAAGCCATCGAGGCGAGCATAGCTAGCTCAGCAAGCTTTCTGCTCGTCGAGATTTTCTCTATAACTCATGGTTTGTTTTCCAAATTCATAGTTTTCCTCTGGTTTGAACTTTTAATCGGCACTCCGCTGGTTACAAGCTCAATTTATCCTAAGTGCAACAATTGGCATTCTTCCAACTCATCAAGAAGAAATAAAATCCTTACTAAAAGCATTCATATTGCTTCATCACTTCCCTTTCTGGGAGTATTTGGTTGGTCTAACGGAGATCCAACAGTACCCAAAATTAAGGTTATCACGGCCAATTCAAATTATTTTCGCCTTTCAAAACCGTCGATTAAACCTAACTCCTTTGAAAGGATATACAATAAATCTGTCATTCTTTGTCTTGCCAGACTACCACCCTTCCCCATATTACCCAATTTTAATCTGGGAAGGGAAAGCACAAACGTCGCTTTCTTGGAAATAGCCCAAGCTCCAGCCGCATTTCCCGTTAGCTACGGCCAGGTCCATACCCACTTTAGGTGTTTCACGGGCTTTGCGGTGACGTTAGTCATTGAATATTGGCTTAAATTCATTTTGTTTGGTGTTGTACTCTCGTCCTATTTATCCACACTTGTTCTTCATTCCGAAACACACTTCCCTTTCCTTTTTTCTTCATCTTCCCTTGGGGGTAAGGTTAATTCCTAGCAAAAACCTACCCAACCTGCATACACTTCACCACATAGTATCCACCTGCATACACTCATACATCATCCTGGAATACATTCGAACCTCGGGGAATTGACCATCCCGAAATTCAATACTGAGTTACTTATCAGCAACTAACCATCCGTAGGTGCCTATGACGTCTGTACAACCCGACAAATTTAAATTTCCCTACCGAATCAATTTCAGAAGAGACCTTCACCAGCACTGCTGACACAGTCCAGACTCCAGCCCTTTTCCGAAACTGGCCTCAACACCTGCCACGTGCCTCAGCGACAGGAAAACATCAGCCTGCATATACTTCACCACGAAGTACCTACCTGCAAATAACTCACCACGAAGTATCTTCATTTTAGGTCAATAGGCACCACTCGACAAATCAATCTCATCATCAGGGAATTATCATCCTGGAATTCAACACCTGGACTTCAGGGAACAAGCCTCCTGAATCCAACACCGACGAACTCACTATCACTCCATACCTACCGAACTTTCACCATTTGAGCTAGCACTACTTCCCATAAATAGCACCAACTAACCAAAACAATAGACCAAGATTAACTAGAACTATTTCCCATAAAATAGCCTAACCAATGAGGAATAACAACAACAACAAATACCTACTAGGTACCAACAAAAAATGACAACAAGGAAATACCCTCAATAATACTTCTCAAGTACCGACACAAAGGTACCGACCAAATTAACACTAAAATAATATTACCCTCAAATATTTCCACAGAAATAATAATCAAGCAATAACAATAAACACAAGACACAAGCAAGTACCATCACAGCAGTACCAACAAGCAGAATTCCCAATAATCCCACCTCGATACACAAATACTCACAAGAGTACTTATCAACAACAATAAACACAAACAGATAACCAGTGAAGTAACTAACCGTCACAAGGAGCTCTGATATTCTACAGTATCCAAATACCAAAAACTCCCGCTAGGTTAGACTACTCAACAATAACCACTCCTCACAAGTACCAACCTCAGCAGTACCGAAAGAACAGTTCAACATAATAAACAACACTCAATATCAGACAGTACTTAACAACAAAACAGAATAAGGTACCAATGAAGTCTCTATCTATCACTAAGAGCACCGACATCTTACAAGACAAATGTCAATAACTCCCGCTAGGTCAGAAGACTCCATCAGCAGTACCCTAAACTCTAAATCCTAAAATAACAAAAGAAACTACCGCTCAACACAGCAATATCACCAAAATATACTAACCAATACCAATCAAGTTAGTACGAACAGCCGAAATATTCAACCAAAGAAAGCCGAATATCCATACAGGATACCGAGTACCAAACTGTCAAACAGGCACTCACACACACCAAATAAAAATCGTATTGCCCTCAAAATATTTATGATGAACGGGACACTCCTGCCCAGACAACATTAAGGGTCAGAGAGAGCGCAGAATGCCCGACATCAACACCACTAAAAACACCAACTAACATAACCACTCACCACAACAAACACACTCGCTCTCACGCCAACACCATTCACACATGTCCCAGCACGTTCTTCTTCATCCGTCAAATCAAAATTTCGAAGTTGAACCTAAATAAAATTTTCAATTTTCACTATCCACCAACTGAAGATCAAAATCTTTCCACCATTAAGCAATAGTTCACCACGATCATCTCTTCTCAGCACCCACTCGCTGGTGACATCATAACCTCGACATCACATCGCACTGAACATCTGATCTAATAAGGACCAACCTCACAGCTGATGTAACACTTAACCTCAACAAGAAGGAATCTCAATCCCCGAAACAATTTAGAACCTGCAAAAACACTCCGCTGAAAAATTAAATCCACAGCTGCACCACTGCTAACCTGAAATAAAATTTCAAAGAAATTTCCCATCCACCGACTAAAGATTAAAATTTCACCCAACCAAATCACCAAGATCAACTCTTCTTAACACTGCAATCGCCGCTGTATGTACTTACAGTACGCAACTGAAGTTCACCTGCACGTTCACAGAAAGTTCACAAGACCGTTGTACCACTAAAATTAGAAGACAACTCACCACTGTCTACCTAAGCACAGAAGTTTTCTTGCAGAGGCTTGAAATGGAACCAACTAAATTGATTAAACTTCTCCAGATGACTTTCATTCCTCATATATATAAATGACATAACCTTATGCCCTTTTAAGGGTAGATTATCTCTCTTAGCTGACGATACTTCGTTGTTTTACTTCTCTAAATCTGACAAGGAGATTATATCTGATATCCAACATGACTGTTATGTCTTGGAGGAATGTCTAAGAATGAATCTGTTAACACCTAATTATTCAAAAACTGTCTGCATGATGTTCCATAAATGTGAATATGATTTAAATGCAACAACAAATATCTCTTTTGGTACTACCAGACTTAAGTGGGTGAAGGAGGTTAAATACCTTGGCTTGACAATAGACAATACTCTTTCTAGGGCATCACATATAACGAATCTAAAAAATAAAATCTTAGCTTTAGTTGGAATCTTTGCTAAAATCAAGTGTTATGTAACAACACAGACACTGCGTGTAATATACTTCGCAATGATTCAATCTCGGCTCTCATACCTATATTTCATCTGGGGAAGAGCCTCACAAACTAAATTGAATAATCTTGAGGTTCTACAAAACAGGGCTCTAAGATCAATGTATGGATTCCATCGTTTATACCCTCGCTGTAGAATGTACACTGAAACTAATATATTGCCGTTGAAACTGCTTGTATCTTTCAACTCTACTTTAATTATTTATAAAATATTGCATAGTCTCATGACCACAAACACTACATTCTCTTTCGTTAATGAAATTCGCATGCACTGCACAAGACAAAAAAAATAAGTTACATGTAGTCAGCAATAGAACGACTAAATTTGGAGTTAATGCACTGCAGCACTCACTCATCTCAGTGTACAACCTGGTACCACTAGATCTAGCAAGAATCTCTCAAATTGGGCCATTTCGTGTAAAGTTGAAAAAGTACTATCTGCTGACTCTGAATGTATAATAATGTATGTATAATAATGTATGTATAATAATTTACTCTAAATGTACAATAACTTACTCTTGTGATACCACATTCTTCCAAATAATCTTTATCTTTTATGTTTATCAACACTAATTGACTCATAACTTGAAAGTATGTTCATTAGCTTATAGTCTCATTTCTCCAATTATGTTATACCTCTTTTTCCTTGGTCATGTATTGTGTCAAAAGCGTCGCTTTGAATACACTTCAATTGCTTATTTGTATACGGTACTCTAAATGTATTATAATTTAGCATATGTATAGTTAGTCCGTCATCTATGTAATGAACTATGTACTGTTCCCCACGACAGAGCTCTGCTCTCGGGAATCTTTTTCTAGACAAATAAATAAATAAAAATAAACAAGATGTTCGGGAAAGAACATATAGCCTACTTTCTCCTAAATGTATGGGTATAGTTATAACTCTCTGTCCTTATCATCTCCTAATTTCTTCCTATTTGAAGTGCAAATTGGCACACAGGATTTGAACAGTGGCATTCAAACCATAGTTTATAATTTACCCCAGCATTTTGCAATTTCATCAGCAAACACTCCAAACACCGACTACTTACAATAATTGAAACTTCGTTGCTCTAATAAGGCCCATCTACAATGCGCAGTCGGCAGTCCGTAGTTGGTAATCCTCGGTCGGCAGTCGCGATCGACTCCGTGTATACTCTAGGCACCATACACAACATGAAGTTGCAGATGGTAGCTGGCAGTTGGCAGTCGCGAATTTTATCCTTGACTGCCAACTACCCGACTGCAGCAATGTAATAGCCAATCAGAGCAGATCAGAAACTGACGTCACGTTGTTGTTCTGTGTCGTATACGAATGATATAGGACTAAGTGAAGTAACTTCGCAACCCGTTATTTTATAGGCTAATCTTAAATACACGGTATAACAAAATAATCCATCTCCAAATCATCCATATTGCAAGTTTTGAGGTTATTAACAACGCCTCTGTGCACAAGGAATAAACGAATGTTACTGTATTTTTACTCCTAGCAGTCGTTAAGACTGGGTTCACTAACTGGCCGGTATAGAGCGCTGCTCGAATCTATAGTTTCTGCATAGTACAACTGAAGGCTGGTAGATGTCACTCCGGTGGAGAATGTCGTTTTTTTAATATATAATTTCCATTGCAAAAAGCACCATATAACGCTTTATTTTATAACGTCTCAGTACTCAAGAAACAATGAATATAAAAAAAAACAAGCAAAAAAGTTCTACTCTGATAGGATTTGAACCCCGGCCAGCCACATGAGAGACGGGAGCTATAACCACACAGCCAATCGTACACTCATAACTCACGCGTTATCGATCAAATACATATAACGTACTGTATTAGCAAATAATCACTTGGACTGAAGATTTCTTCACTGGAGTGTATTTCAAACCGAGTTCATTTCATATTAAGTTCATATAATTTATATCAGTAGGTTATATTGCATGCAACATACTGAAATTAGTAAAATGTAGGCCAGAACGAGAGATCAGCTGCCATCTTGTCAAATAGCCGAGACGATTCAGATTTTTAAAGTCACTTCTAGATTATAATATTACAATATAAACTTTTAATTTCGAACGAACCACGTCGCTTAGAACAGATTAAACGATTCTTGGTTCGATGTGCACAAGGAATAAACGAATGTTACTGTATTATTACTCCTAGCAGTCGTTAAGACTGGGTTCACTAACTGGCCGGTATAGAGCGCTGCTCGAATCTATAGTTTCTGCATAGTACAACTGAAGGCTGGTAGATGTCACTCCGGTGGAGAATGTAGTTTTTTTAAATATATAATTTCCATTGCAAAACGCACCATATAACGCTTTATTTTATAACGTCTCAGTACTCAAGAAACAATAAATATAAAAAAAATCAAGCAAAAAAGTTCTACTCTGATAGGATTTGAACCCCGGCCAGCCACATGAGAGACGGGAGCTCTATCCACACAGCCAATCGTACACTCATAACTCACGCGTTATCGATTAAATACATATAACGTACTGTATTAGCAAATAATCACTTGGACTGAAGATTTCTTCACTGGAGTATATTTCAAACCGAGTTCATTTAATATTAAGTTCATATAATTTTTATCAGTAGGTTATATTGCATGCAACATACTGAAATTAGTAAAATATAGGTCAGAACGAGAGATCAGCTGCCATCTTGTCAAATAGCCGAGACGATTCAGATTTTTAAAGTCACTTCTAGATTATAATATTACAATATAAACTTTTAATTTCGAACGAACCACGTCGCTTAGAACAGATTAAACGATTCTTGGTTCGATAATCGGAACTGGTGGGTCCCATGTTATGGATTATAAATTTTGCATAATTCACACGGCCGCCATTCTGAAATGGTACGTTTGATGACCTTGTAGTTTGGGCACAAGACGCGTCCCATATGAAGGTAGGTTGTTACCAATTTGGTAAAGTTCCGATGATTAGTTTGGTCGTAATGCATTATTAAGTTTTGACCATTCGATTGGCCGCCATTACCTTTTGGTAAAGATGGCGGCAATATAAAACATGACACTGAGGTGCCCTTTGCCAGTGCTACCTCTGTACCAAATTTCGTTCAATTCGGTTTAACCGTGTTCGAATTGATAGGGGGGGACAGACATTTAGAGTACACACTCTCACACACACACACACACACAGACATACACACACACAGACAGGCACACTTTTTTTCGCCCTGTAGTGATCTCATAAGTCTACTTTCATTTTTTGCAAAAATCGAAAGTAGGCTAAAAACTTGGCAATTCACTATAATTCATAACTTCACTCTGGCAACACTGCCAGAAAATTTTCAACACGGTACAGTTGCAGCACTTACCCAATCAATCGTGAACTTATAACAACAGAAAGAAGCTATAAGCGCTTTGCTCGCCAACTGTGCAGAGGTAACATTATTAACTACAGGTTAGACAACACTGCATTATCTGGGCTTACCTCGAGATCTCTTGCAGCACACCAACACCACCACGGTAACAAGAAATAGGTCAACAGCCATTCCAACACCACCACTTGAGAAGTCATATGTCCTTGAGTGCCAGCTATCAAACTGGACTAGACTCGTCTTTTGTACGTACACGTACAAAAGAATGCCAGCAACCCCTCGAACCCGTACATTTGCATGAAAGCAAAACAGAATACATTTATTTGTAAAAACACTGATTAGGACCCTACCTAACTGAGTTAAGTTTAATTTTACATGTTACTACTTTGCCCGTAAATCCCCGCGACTTTAGGTCATGTTTAACAAGATCTGCCGGCTGCAGAAAATCGTAAAGCACGCTATATGCTACCAATTTCTGTCCCGTAAATAGGACACTTCGGAATAAATCCGTTATGTGGAAGGGTGGATTTTGTACCCGAGTCGAAATGTGGCTGCAACCTAACAAGCCTTGTACTATTCTGGCACGAACGATTATTTTAGCATAACCTATCTTCACTTCAAGTATACAAAATATGCTGCTTCGATAAATAAATGAAATAATGTTTTCATAACAAATAAAATATATAATATATTCGTAAGGATTCTCAAAATACAGATGCCAATAGGCGGAATGGTAGTTGACCAAAATAAAAATCATTCATGGCGGGCGAACAATGAAAGTGGGCGTGGCATCTTTCACGCAAAACCGAACATGTTATAGTTGTACCTCAAGCTATCGAAAATCCGAAGATTAGGTTAAAAACGGTATTTAGATTTATTAAAATATATCCTTCAAGTTTGCGTCAAATCACAACCCATAATTAATTATTAACTTCTCCGTTATTTAGAAATCATCACCAACAAAACAACGCACGATCATCCTTCGTACATTTGTGCATTCCAAATTCAAGCCAAACCATACTTATGTGGCTTGCATAAGATAAGTTATTCCAAACCACAATTAAATCATGAGCACAAATTAAATATCTATATATATGATCAAATTAAGATCACTTAGATTTCCTCTAATTGACTAGAGCTTGATAACCAACGTCGAAGTTAGTTATTACATAGTTTCCAACCGGCACTCAGAACTCGCCAAAAAATATTAATTTAAATTTTAGATAGAAATTATTTTCGAAACAACTCGTCGACAAATTAAATACAGTTTGTAGTATTAATCTTCATTACCTTAGGTCTTGGTAGCCAAGGTTCTACGAGCCAAAGCTCGTATATCATGGAATGATAATTGTATTGCTTTTGTCCGACCCACAACACTGAGTTCCTGGGCGCGCATGCGCACATAATCCAGAAACCACCAATAAGCTTAGAGCGGCGACAAGATGAAATGAAAACAAGTGAAGACACACACCCGTCTTCACATGTTACCAAAACATCTCGTCCGGACAAGGACGTATCTATACGGGAAACAAACAGTTCCCACTACGTTTAAGTTGGCGCTGAATTTACTTAAAACGGATTTCGATGCCTTTGGTTAAAACCTACCTTTGACAATAGACTAAGTCTCCCCACATACGGTACAGCTCACTTCACAATAACATGCAACATACAAGGTACAGAACACTTCACAATAAAATACAATAATTTCAATTTTGCTCTTCTTAAGTTTTGATTATCGGCATGCAGTGGCAATATATTGGCATGCAATTAAATTTCCTTAAGGGGAAGCTAATCATTCTTTATTTTTATTTCCTGCCTAATTGGGGTTTTAAATGAAAATCTTGAAGTGACCAATGAAGTAATCCCGACGAGAAACGGCGACGGCCGACGGGACACGAGGGCCCCCGACGGGCCACTGAGATGTCCGACAGCGGGCTTTTGAAGATTGAGTCAATTTCGATTGGCTCACTTTGCGTTACGTATTTTGAAAACTTGCACTAGCATGCACATATTAAGAAATACTTATTTTGCTTATTTCCATTCATACTTAAGATATGGTGTCATATTTTGGGGTATGTCTCCAGATGTACTAAGCACGTTTAGGATTCAAAAGAGGGTGATTAGAATTATGGCAAATGTAAACACTAGAGAATCATGTAGACCTCTGTTTAAAGATTTAAACATTCTCCCACTGCCCTGCATTCATATCTTTGAAAGTATTACGGTATGTTTTTTAAAAAGAATTTAATGAATAAAGACATTTTGCTTAAAACAAACAATGATGTTCATAGTCATAACACAAGACAAAATCAAAACATTCATATTTTTACACTCACACACACGAGCATATATCAAAAAAGGAACTTTTCACACAGGAGTTAAATTATACAATAAACTACCCCAGTATATAAAGTTTGCCACAAAAATAAAAACCTTAGAAAGAATGTTGAAAGCTTATTTGCAGTACCATTGTTTGTACTCTGTAGTTGCATACTTAGCATATAGGAGCGATAATTATATTTTAATTGTAATACCTAGCTGTAAGTTGTTGTATATATAGAATTAAATTTTCATATTGTGATAATAGAGTAAGATGTAAATAGTTGTCCAATACGATTGGATGTCTTAAGAGTGTAATTATAATAAGTTATAAATAGTTATAGTATTAGTAATATATACCTGTAAGTTCTTTTATTTTCTTTGTAATTTCTGACGTGTCCTATATCAAAAATGTATTGTATACATGTAATTGATCAAATGGATAAATAAAAATCTAATCTAATCTATGTTGTTTCATACATAGGTTAAAATTTGTCGCAACGGCTGTCCGTAAATCGGAATAAAGATATATCACGAATTTAACACAATGCATGTCATTTTATAGGCTATAGAGGGACCGTGATGGTTGTGTTCTTCATTATTATTTCAGTATTCATCAGTTTAGGAACTATTTTGAGCGATTTCCACAATGTTTACATTTGTTTTTAAATCTACTTCATGCTACGCCATGTTGGATTTAAACATGTTCCGTGAATGGAGCGAAGTTTTTCTACGCTCCATAAAATGGCGTCCGCTCCATACAACTGTTGAGGGAGCGCTCCCATCAGATCGCGTTCACAGCGTACCTTTTCAAACAGTTGATCAACTGTTTGCTACCGTGAACGCAACCAATGAATGAGTGCTGTGTGGACAGAATCGGTAGGCCGCTTAGTGACCTTGCCTTGGAAGCTGCTCGGATGGTGATGAGTGCGCGTTTCGGTCAGACAATATGCCTGGCCACTTGAAATGGGAACTGAATGTACAGCTCGGGGAGAGTTGGCATCGGGGATGTAAGCGAGGGTGTTTAAGAAGCACAAGAGATTGGTTAAAAAGTGTTAAAGTGGCTTTAATGCTATCATACTAATATATAAAAATGAGATGGTGTGTGTCTGTCTGTCTGTGTGTTACTCAATAACTCAAGAACCACTGGTCCGATTTAAATGAAATTTTGCATGGATGTAGCTGATTTACCAGGATTACATATAGGATACTTTTGATTTCAAAATTTTGCACTATTAAAAATGGCGACCATTTTAGTGACGTCATTAGACCCTTTGGTTTCAAAATTTCGTATTTCCATTAAAATAAAAAGAGAACGGTAGGAAATAGCAAACTTTTGATGGCACACGAGCTTTGAAATTTAATTTCCTATCCGAAAGGTCCTTATCACTTTTCGTGTATCTCCAACAGTTAGCGAGTAAAACTGACATTTGTGACGTCACTACACCCTTTCGTTTCAAAATTTCATATTTCCTTTTCAAATAAAAAGAGAACGCTAAGAAATAGCAAACTTTTGATGGTATACATGAGCTATAACATTTAATTTTCTATCCGTAAGGTCCTTATCACTTTTCGTATATCTCCAACGGTTAGCGAGTAAAACCAAAATCTGTGCAATAAAACACGGTCAACACCGAGCGGTGCAGTATCTCTCTATATAAAAATGAAAATGTGTGTGTTTTTCTCTGAATTTCTACGGACATTTGAGTTGTTTACACGTTTCAGACTGTTTTATGATGGATGCACGCGAAAATATTTTTTTTTGTCTGTCTGTTTGTTTGTTTGTTGGTTTGTTTGTTTGTCTGTTGACAAATTTGTTCCCTTATAACTCGAGAACGGCTGGGTGTATCAACATAAAATTTGGTACAGATATCCATCAGAGGCACGACACTAATCATTGATGTAACTCTTCTCCGTACCTCTCATAAAAGGGGGCCTACCCCCTTAAAATACATGCTGAAATAGGCGTAGAAGGACGAGACAAAACTCATTTTCAGCCCCTCAATGTGAGAGACAAAACTCGGGTCCCCGAAAATCACATTTTAAGGACCGAAGACCAACCGTTTTTGAGATATTCCCAGAAAACTATTTAAATTTAATAAACTAATGAACGAATGCAAGCCAGTAACCATGCCAACGGATTCTCAGTGGCCCATCTATTGCTGTAAGACGCAATGCAATTCCATTAATTACATTAGTGTGAAAGTTTGCAAACGGCTAGAAGGATATCACGGAACCAAATTAAGCCGTAAAATTCATCAATACGTATAATGCGCTTAAGGGGATCAAGGGGTACTCTAGAATTTTTTAACGCGATTTACACCTGCGGGTTTGGTACGGCAGGTCTATTATATTCCTATCCCCATATTATTCATTCATTCATTCATTCATTTCGTATAGGCCATCTATGGACCGCGTCATTCCAACCGTCTCCTACTGGCTTTGATGTTTGCCCTGTACGCCCGCATTCGTTCTCGGTGGACTTCCTTCCGTTCCTGGGTCCAAATCTTTCCCGTTTTCAGCTTCGGTTTTTCTTGGAAACCTTTACAAGCTTGAAGTTTCCCTTTGAGTGGGGCGCTTTCCTGAATGTCTGTTGGTGTAATCCCCACTTCTTTCAGATCTTTATCCAGTTCAATGAACCAGGCCCATTTTGTTTTCCTCTCCTGAAAGTAAGTTATGTTGCGGTTGGTCAGTCTCGCTGGGCTCATTCGTTTCTCATGCCCAAGAAATGGTAACCGTCTCTTCCGGATGACGTTGCTTATCTTCTCCACATGAGTATATAGGTCATGGTTATGCCGTCTTCTGTATTCCCCATTGTCTTTGATGGAACCCAATATCTTTCTCAAAATTTTCCTATCTTTGGCCTCCAGGTTCTCGACCAAGCCTTTTTTGTTCATCGTGAGGCATTCAGAAGCATGCAAGACCTCCGGACGGATGACACTGCAGTAATGTTTTAGTTTTGCGTTGAAGGATATTGACCTTTTCTTATAGATGTCCTTAGTCAAATGGTAGGCCATTTCCATTTTGCTCATGCGTGATGTGAATGCTTATTTCTCTGATAATTTCCCTTCCCTGACCCGTCCTGAAAAGAAAAGTACATGGCCATTGGTTGAATAAAAAATAATAACAAATAGATGTTATAATTTCTCCCTATATTATATTATTATTAGTATTATATTATGGCGTACAACGACGAGACAAATCCCCTCGGTGCCACCAACAAAACTCGGGGGCCCTAAAGGGTCCTCGAAAACTGCATTATAAGGCTCTAAATCCAACAGTTTCTGAAATATTCCCAGAAAACTAATTTAATTTAATTTAACAAACCAATGAAGGAATGCAAATCGGTAACCATGAGAACATTATCTCAAGGGGTGGCCTACAACTTTCCATCTATTTCTGTAAGAAGCAAAGCCACTCCATTTATTACATTTCTGTGAAAGTTTGCAAATGGCTATAAGGTTATCACGGAACTAACGTAGACCGTATAATTCATCAATGCATTTAAGGGGGTGAAGGGGTAACCTGGATTTTTTTCATGCAATTTTCACGTTCGACATATTGATACGTGCCACCCCCCTAGTAGCACTTTTGTTAACTGGATTACGGTGGGTAGGAAGCACAACACCAATTACTGCTTAAAGAAATAATTAACTTTATTGCGGCCAGAAAATTACACTACTCATCAGCAAATACAGCAATAGGAACCTTACTCCAGTTTCCTCAAGTCTCTTGCTTGTGGAGAGCTCTTGCCCTTTCACTTGTCAACAAACCACAGAAGTTAATCCTCCCGCTAATGAGCCTAGTGGCCTTGACAGTACTACATGCAACTTCTTCCTAAAGTACGCCGACTACAGTTACTTACGAGCACTTGCTGCACGCTGTTCACAAGCTGGGAGAAACAATGTCACTGGATTTCGTAACCACAATATCTCCGACACTCAGTGAAAGCACACTCACTCAAAACACAGGCAGACCCCTGTATGTTTCTCACTTCCCCGCTCCACTAGGGGTTTCGCAAGTCACCACACTTCTGTCGCTCAGGATAATCGGTCACACTAGCTCGTAAAACACAACCACCACTGCTTGACACGTCGCACTTATATAGCAGGCCGGTGACTCAATAAATGCTTCTAGATCCATCCAGGGTTCACGGCTTCTCGAGGTTTCCATCGCTGGACCAGTCACGAATATTCTGGACTATCCCTTTGTCCTAGTAGCCCTGTTGCATATGGCGCACGCAATACAGGGGGCAGGGCACAGCCCAGCCCTGGGGCAGTTGTGACTCATGCGGCGAGCGATGACACAAACTCACAGCCGTAACATCACCCCCTTCCTAAAAAGGCTGATCGTCCCGATCAATCATTGGTCCGTCTGTGTCCCTCCGTAGGTTGCCAGGCGATCTCGATGCACGATCTTCATCTTCGCCCTCGGGCTCCGCTGGATCCTGTAGACGACATCGTTGATCCGTTTCACGACTCGGTACGGGCCCTCCCAGGACTTCTGAAGTTTGGGTGACAGGCCTTTCTTCCGTAATGGGTTGAAGAGCCAGACCAGGTCGTCCTCGTGGAATCCGCCGGCATCCGTCTGCTGGTCGTATCGGGTCTTCATTCGGTCGGTCTCGATCCGCAGTTTCCTCCTCGCGAACGCGTGCACGTCCTCCAGTTGGTCGACCAGTTCTTGACAATACTGGCTTACCGGGATCGGATCACTCCCAGGTCGGCCGAAGGCAAGATCGACAGGTAGGCGGAGCTCCCTCCCAAACATGGCCCGGGCTGGTGTGCACCCGGTGGCTTCATGCACGGCGGCGCGGTAGGCCAGGAGAAATAGTGGAAGATGTTTGTCCCAATCCCTCTGGTGCTCGCTGACAACTATTCGGAGATGGTTCTCGATGGTGCGATTGAATCGCTCTACCATCCCGTCGGACTGAGGGTGTAGCGGCGTTGTCCTTGTCTTCCGGATTCCCAGCAGCTGGCATAGGTTCTGGAACACCTGCGACTCGAAGTTCCTCCCTTGGTCGGAGTGCAGCTCCAGGGGTACTCCGTACCGGCTGACGAATTCCTTCACCAGGGTCTCTGCAATCGTCGCGGCTTCTTGGTTAGGGAGCGCATACGCCTCTGGCCATTTGGTAAAGTAGTCGCTGACGACTAATATGTAGCGGTTCCCTACCTCGCTTAACGGGAATGGCCCAGCAACATCGATGGCCACTCTCTCCATGGGGCCGCCCACGTTGTAGGTCTTCGGTGGACCCGGTCGTCTTCGGCCTGGGCCCTTGCTGGCTGCGCAATTGTGGCACCTCGCGCAGTGGTTCTCCACGTCTGTTCGGCATCCGATCCAGTAGAAAGACTCTCTCAGCTTCTCCAGGGTCTTCTTTATCCCTAGGTGTCCACCAGATGATCCTCCATGAACTTCCTTCAGGACTTCCTCCGTCATAGCCTTTGGAACGACGACTTGTTCCCGAGATATCTTCCCGTCGGTGCTCTCCCAGGTACGGCAGATGAGGCCATCCCTTACAATCAGCGAGTCCCACTGCGCCCAGTAGGACTTAAACTTTGGGCTGCAGTCACTCACAATGTTCCACCCGGGTCTGGGGACACAGGCCCTCTTCCATTCGGCTATCAGTTCCAGGTCATCATCTTCTGCTTGTGCCCGCGTGAAAGATTCGCAGCTCCAGCTCCCTTGAAGTTCCACGGTAGTCCTTCGATACTGTATCCCGGTGTTCTCCTCCCTCCTAGTACAGAAGGTGCAGTCTTCGGGGCACGGTCTTCGTGACAGGGCGTCGGCGTTAGAATGCAGTTGGCCTTTCCTGTGCTGAATCTCAAAGTTGTACTGTTGAAGCCTCTCTAACCACCGCGCGAGTTGACCCTCGGGCTGCTTGAAGTTCAGGAGCCACCGCAGGGATGCATGGTCGGTCCTGATGAGAAATTCTTGCCCGTATAGGTACTTGTGGAAGTGTTCAATGGTCTTCACGATGGCGAGCAGCTCCTTCCTGGTGACGCAGTAGTTCCTTTCTGGCTTTGACAAGGCCTTGCTGAAGTAGGCCACTACTCTTTCCTCGCCGTCCACTACTTGCGACAGGATTACCCCTATGCCAAAGTCGCTGGCATCGGTATCGACGATGAACCTTGTTCCAGGTCTGGGGTAGGCCAAAATAGGCGCGGTGCACAGAGCCTGCTTGAGTTGTTCGAAGGCACTGTGGCATTCTGCTGTCCACGTGAAGAGTTGGTCCTTCTCAGTCATTCGATGTAAAGGTTTGGCGATGTCGGCGAATCCTCTCACGAAGCGACGGTAATAAGTGCAGAGTCCCAGGAAGCTTCGTAGTTGTGACTTGTCCTTCGGAACTGGCCACTCCCTCACAGCTGCGGTCTTCTCTGGGTCGGTGCGCACCCCTTCTTCGGAGACGATATGCCCAAGGTACTGGACCTGCTTCTGGAAGAGCTGACACTTCTTGGGGCTCAACTTCAGCTGGGCAGCCCGTAGCTTCATCAAGATCTCCTTCAGGTTGCAGTAGTGCTCCTCGAAGCTTTTTCCCAGAACGATGAAGTCATCTAGGTAGACCAGGCAGGTCTTCCTGTGTAGTCCCCTCAGAATGGACTCCATTAGCCTTTCGAAGGTCGCAGGGGTGTTGCACAGACCGAATGGCATGACGGTGAACTGCCTGAGCCCGCTGCCCACAGAGAACGCAGTTTTCTCGCGGTCCTTAGGGTGGACCTCCACCTGCCAGTAGCCACTCTTCAAATCCAAGGTGGAGAACCATCTCGACCCTGATATGGTGTCCAGGGTATCGTCGATCCGGGGTAGAGGGTAGCTGTCCTTCTTCGTGACGTCATTCACCCGCCTGTAATCCACGCAGAACCTGGTGGAACCGTCCTTCTTCTTCACTAGCACGACCGGAGAACTCCAAGGACTATGTGATGGCTCGATCACCCCTTGCTCCTTCATCTCTTCTACCATCCGGTCGACTTCGGCTTGCTTGGCGAACGGGACTCGTCGGAATGGGGCCCTAATCGGTGCGCTGTCCCCAACGTCGATTCTGTGCTGGACCAAGCTTGTCCTGCCGAAGTCTTTGCTCCCCACGGAGAAGACGTCCTGGAATTCGTGTAGCAAGTCCTGAAGTTGGCGTGATTGTTCCTCGTCTAAATGGTCCTGGGATCCTTGGTACAGCTTCTGTAGTTCTTCTGGCAGTGTGCGTCTTCTTCGGTTGTCCGTCTGCAGGTGTCCGTCCGTCGTGTCGGTGATGCGGGCAATCCAGGTAACGGGATCGCAGACTCCTAGGTTGGTGTCCCGGTGAACCGTAATGTCGTAGTCGTTCAGGTTGGACAGGCGGGCGTACGGCCGAGACGTCGTGTTGATGAGAGTCTTGGCAACTAGCAATCCTTTTGTCTGGATGTCCTCATATTTTGGCTCGATGACAGCCGCCACTCCCTCAGCAGTTCCGTCGACAATTACGGCAGCACTGACCTCCGTCCTGGCGGGAACGATGACGTCTTCTCTCAGCCTTACTCGTCGTGCGGTGATGGACTCGTGCGCAGGTTGCAGAGCAAGTTCCTCACCTCCGAAGTGCAGAGTGTTGGTACTCAGATCCAAGATGATGTTGTTCGGGTCCAGGAAGTCCAGTCCGATGATCACTTCATTTGATATGTCAGCCACAAGCACTGGATGCTTTATCGCCCGTCGACCAATGACGAACTCCAGTGATGCTTCGCCATGTACCGGTGCGGTCTCTCCGGTCGCGGTTATTAGCTGGAGGTTCCTTTGTGTGGGTTGCACTCTCCACTTCGGGATCACGGTGGGACTGACGATGGTCCTCGATGCTCCCGTGTCGATTAGCATGGGCCAGCTCTCTCCGTTGACGACTCCGTCGACCATCAGGCTGCTATTGTCCCTCCGTAACTTCGTCACACGAACCTGGACTGCCGGGGCTTGACGACTGTCACAAGCCAACCTTTGCCCCCCAAGGCTGCGATACTTGCTTTCCTGAGCCGCGCGGTTTCCCTACGACTGACTGTCCCGACGGAAACCCTTGGCGGCGGCGATCACCGCAGTCCTTGCTCAGGTGGCCTCTCTTACGGCAGGTCCAGCAGGTCGGTAGTCCTCTTACGGGCCGCCTCTCAGGATGTCCTTCGGCTACGTTTTTGTTGGTGGTACTGCGATTCTTGAAGAAACGGCTTAGCGCCTCCATCAATTCGTCGGCCAGGGGCTTGGTCTCGTTGGTTTTTTCTGGTTCTTCGACGTCCACTTGACGCACCCGCGCGCGCATTCTAGATACCTGTTTTGCCGTCTCGAACTCAAGTGCGTGGCTCAGCGCATCTGTCAGGGTCTTATTGCGCGCGAGTCGCAGCGCCTGTTGAGTGTCCGAGTCCCGTAGCCCGTCGGTGAAAGTCTGCGTCGCTATCTGCTCCAGAAAGTCGGCCGGCGCTGTTGGGTAGGCGAGCCTTACGAGACGTGCGATGTCCATCTCGAACTCCTGCAGGGTTTCCGCGTTCTTTTGTACCCGGGTCCGGAGCTGCATCTGGTAGGCCTGCTGAAGATGGCTATCTCCATATCGGGACTCCATATGGGCGATCAGTGAAGCTGTGTCCTGGGATCCAGTCGGGATGGCCTGAAGGACGTTAAGGGCGTCACCTCTCAGCGCTACAATGAGAGCTGTATCCTTTTCAGTGTTGTTCCAGTTATTTATGGAACAGGCCGCCTCGAACTGACGTAAGTAGGTGGTCCACGGGACCTTTCCGTCGAAGGTTGGGGGCGTCACTCTGCTATGTCCCGTTCCTGATATTCCCGGTGTAACGGTGGGCGGGCGTTGGCGCAGCTCGGCAACTTCCTCTCGTAGAGCGTTGAATTTCTCTTCCACCCCCGTCAGTGGGCGTTGGCGCAGCTCGGCAACTTCCACTTGTAAGACGTTGAATTTATCCTCCACCCCCATCAGCGGTCGTTGGCACAGCTCGGCAACTTCCACTTGCAAGGCGTTGAACTTCTCCTCCACCCCCATCAGCGGGCGTTGGCGCAACTTGGCAACTTCCACTTGTAAGGCGTCGAACTTCTTTTCCACTGCTGTGACTTCCTCACGTAGGCCCTGTTCTAATTTCCTTTGGCTCTCCTCTAATTTCGTCAGCAGACACTCTTCCAGATTTTTCTGGCCATCCAGAAATTTGGCGGTTAGGTCCTCTGCTAACTTATTCTGGCCATCCTTCAGGTCCTCTGCTAGCTTATTCTGACCTTCTTCTAATTTGGAAGTTAGGTCCTCGGCTAAACTTTTCTGGCTGTCTTCCATCTTCTTCAGGTCCTCCGCTAACTTATTTTGACCGTCTTCCATCTTCTTCTGGCCGTCTTCTAATTTGGCAGTTAGGTCCTTGGTTAAATTCTTCTGGCCGTCTTCTATGCCATTTAACTTTTCTAGCAATGCTGCCAATTGCGCCTCCATTTTAGTTGTTTGCCTTGTAAAGGGCATGCACTCACAGGAAAATTAGAGAAAATGACCTGCTCGGGTTTTGAAACCAGGACCGTCAGGTGTTGTGCTTGAGTTCGTAATCCGGCTTCTGACACCAGTTGTTACGTTACACCCCCCTAGTGGCACTTTTGTTAACTGGATTACGGTGGGTAGGAAGCACAACGCCAATTACTGCTTAAAGAAATAATTAACTTTATTGCGGCCAGAAAATTACACTACTCATCAGCAAATACAGCAATAGGAACCTTACTCCAGTTTCCTCAAGTCTCTTGCTTGTGGAGAGCTCTTGCCCTTTCACTTGTCAACAAACCACAGAAGTTAATTCTCCCGCTAATGAGCCTAGTGGCCTTGACAGTACTACATGCAACTTCTTCCTAAAGTACGCCGACTACAGTTACTTACGAGCACTTGCTGCACGCTGTTCACAAGCTGGGAGAAACAATGTTACTGGATTTCGTAACCACAATATCTCCGACACTCAGTGAAAGCACACTCACTCAAAACACAGGCAGACCCCTGTATGTTTCTCACTTCCCCGCTCCACTAAGGGTTTCGCAAGTCACCACACTTCTGTCGCTCAGGATAATCGGTCACACTAGCTCGTAAAACACAACCACCACTGCTTGACAGGTCGCACTTATATAGCAGGCCGGTGAGTCAATAAATGCTTCTAGATCCATCCAGGGTTCACGGCTTCTCGAGGTTTCCATCGCTGGTCCAGTCACGAATATTCTGGACTAACCCTTTGTCCTAGTAGCCCTGTTGCATAAGGCGCACGCAATACAGGAGGCAGGGCACAGCCCAGCCCTGGGGCAGTTGTGACTCATGCGGCGAGCGATGACACAAACTCACAGCCGTAACAATATAGTACAGAAGGTCTATTATATCTCCAAACAGCAACATTATTTTCAAAAATTCCTGAATTGAACCAGCATTTTTTGCGGCTTTTAGGAATTTGGGCAATTTGAGGCTAAATAACCTGAATTTTCATGCACCACAAGCCTTTATAATTTATGAAAGGGGTCTCCTGTGTATGGGCACCTAGCACAACGTAGAGGGTCAGTTTTTATATAACGTGTATTGCGTTTCGTCTACAAGGCTTTCAATTGTATTTCACGTCAGGAAGTACACGTTAGGAGAATTTAGTCTGAGAGCACATTTTAACTATTTTTTTTGTCGACATACGGGTTCATCATCAGGATGATTTTATTTGATACTGTGTGGTAGATATACCCATATTTGGATATCTAGGTAATATGTTGTAGACAATAGAATTGTCTGTCTGTCTTTCTGTGTATCTTTATGTACGCCTATACCTCGTGTTCGGATGCTTGGTGGATCGTAAAATTAGGTATGGTAACCATGAGATTCAATACACCAATCATTTATAAAACTCTTCACCGTACTTTTCATACAGTAGAAGGGTGGATATAGAGAAAAACTTCTCATTATATGCTAAAATAGGCGAAATATAAAAATTATCCTAGAAGGACGACCAAAGCATATGTTGCGCTTCTCAGTGTGAGACACAAAATACGGGAATCTATAAAGGGTCTCCAAAAACTACATTTTAAGGGCCTTAAATAAACAGTGTGTGTGATATTCCCAGTAAACTAACTTCGTTCTGATAAACTTGAAGGAATGACGAACCGCTAACCATTGCAACAGTAGCTCAATTGATAATGTCTGGTGTTAACAACGAACACCGATCGAAGAACGGGTACTTCTGCTAGTAAGTTATAAATGTGTAGCAGTACTGGAGATTCCAGTGGTGTTTATGAGTTGAGTGTGAAAGCAATGTGAAAAGAGATGATTACAAATTTAGTAAAGGCTCAGAATTGGTAGGAATCACTAAGGAGAACCTTTGAGAGCACTCACCTGAACTGCACAGCGTCGAGCAGCGATCGGGTGGCGAGACGGTAGGCGTAAGATGATTAGTCCTTGGTGTGGCTTGTATTTAAGCAAATTGCCAGTGTTTGTGTAACGTAGTCAGCAGATTCCAGCCCCACATACCAGGTAGCTAGGTGTTTGTATTTGTGTGGCAAGAATTACCCATCACATGTGTATGTAGGAGTAGGCCTGCCAAGCCGGTGTTCTTGATTGTTGCTGTTGCTTCATTTTAGGGGTTGTGGCATGAAATGGGGATGAAAGAGGACGAAATGGAGTGGCTACGCCCTGTGGGAACCCCAGGGTGTAACAATATTTTTCTGCTGATTTAGCCATCTCGTCAATGATGTATTTATCATACAGTATGTGTCTCTGTTTTCACCTTCCATTTAGTCGTGGGTGTCTGCCGTGTTCTTTTGGCACAGAAACGTTAACGCTGCTCCATTAACGAACCCTTGTTCATTCCCGGGATGAACAAAGGCAAACCACGGAAATGATTTCGAGGATGGCTGAGGTAGGAATCGAACCCGCCTCTTCTCGGTTCTGTCTCATGAAGTTGAGTTCACACCGTTCCAGCCCTCAGACCAGAATTAATCTTCTTGGCAGAGCCGGGTTTCAATCCCGGCCTCCGCGGTGACAGCCAAGAATTCTAGCCACTACGCAACAAGGCGGACAATTTATAAAGAACACAAGGACCACTTCATTTCACAGTTTAACTTCACACCATCACCTAACCTCCATCAAACGCAGTCGGGGAGATTAAACAAAGTAAACAAACTTTCGGTGCGTCAGCGCTGGGTAAGAGGAGTACGCAATGTTATCTGATATCGAGCTTTGGTTTGTTTTAAAAACTATTTCAGACATTAATGAACACTTCTTCTCGGTTAGTCACCAACGTAAAGTCAACAGCAAAAAAGTTCCTCGCTACCTAACTTTTCTGTGATACCATCCCAGATTTTTCAAGTAACAATTAAGAAAAAAGAATCATAACTTTCTTATTATGAAAATAATTACTCCTCTGAGAAATAGGGTATCTTCTACCAACATCAGGCAATCTAAAAATAAATTCTTGATCTGTTGCGATCATTAGCTCATTATCTATGGCGTGATACGTTTTATATCTGCAAATATATAGATTTGCACTAATATATCGTAATTGTGAAAATTGGCCATGTATTAATTATTTACGGCTTTTATTTTTACATCATCATAAAGAGCGGAAAATTCTCTATAAGACCACGCAAACATTTTCTTAGATTTGTCACTTTCAATTATTGGGAAATGTCAACATCGCCGGGGTAGAAGAGGACGAAGCTAATTGCAGTACATAGGAGTGCGAGTGAGAGGCAAATACTACATTTAATTCCATGCTGTCTTTTAAGGTTGAGACGCACTATAGTCACTGTCAGTAGACTGACAGGCAGGGGGCTAACTTCCCCAGTATTTGTCTCTTCGTGCAAGCCTCTTGGAATGTTATGAGTCATGATCTGTCTCAGTGGCAACGCAGCATTTCCCCACGTGCTAGCTTTGACAGACGTAAGTGTTCATTATTGGCAATTCAGAGTATTTTGATTTTGAATAAGCACATCATAGTACTTTAATGTGAACTATTATATTCCTCTTTTTGGGTTTTTCCACATTCTGGCATTGTCTAGCATCGGGCTTAACGCCGTCATTTGTGTCAGTGGAAAGATGTGGAGGCTGTCTTGACCAATTTAATATATTAGTTCCGAGGCTCGTTTTAACATGGAAAGCAATTGAATGTTTACTCTTATACTGACTTGCTAGGCCTAACGTATCAGAGGATTTTCTTCTAGGGTTTACTCCCTTAGCCTATGTGGATCCCTCCACATCCTACAAGGCAGTGGGCTCCCTCTGTACTACCCCCAGAGAGTAGTACCGCCAGCTCCGCCGTAATTATCGCCTTCGCTGCCGTTAAGGTCTTCACACAAAACCCTGTGCACGGGCCTTTATTATACCCCATAGGACTGGGTCCCCGTCAGAACTTAGCCGCTACTATAGCCTCGACTATAGTACCGTTGCCCAACCCCGCGACGTGGTCGCGCCTGACGAGAGTTATCCATGTAGACACAGATCTCATGTACCGGGTTAAGGAGACTATCTATATTTAGCCTCCAAGGATTGCACTCTACAGTACTGTACTCGTTTGGAGAGACGAGACAGAAAATTATACATCTAGTGGAAAGTTTTCTAAATTAGCCCATGTTAATATTTATCGATGCTGGAAGCTGACACAAAACAGGTTTGTTGAGCGAAGGAATTAACTGAGTTAATTCGGCCAGCCAATAGCAAATTAGTAGTCGCGAGGGGACTCAGAACTTGCTTCACCGAGATGACAAAGAGCCCGAGCAGCAACGAGGACGCCCGAGTCAGATCTTAGAGAGAGAAACCGAGCGTGTGGCGAGGAGAAGGAGTAGGGGAACTGGTGCGAGTTCGACACGCGACTATAACCAATGAGGAGCCGCCTATTAAAATTAACACCAACAGAGTAATTAACATATATAATTACTAGGAAAAAGTTGTTATATTAAACCTTCATGAAGAGTGTTAAATGATATTAAGAACGATTGACGATAATTACAGCCGAGGATTTAAGTAATTAATGAAGAGTTTGATCAATTAATATAAGCAAACAATCAGAGCCATGGATTGAGAAAGGACGCGGTTTTTGGAAATTAGACGCGGGGGAAAGCGAGGAGGAAGCGAGACTCTTTTATCAACCACGACTTTGAAGCAGAAGGACGTTCAAACAAACTACTCTCCAAGTTGAACAAAGTAGATAGAAAATATTCATCGAAGGCACTTAGTAATGTGCAAGTGATATTAAAATCGACATTCAGCGAAGAAACAATTATAAATTTATACGACAAATCTACAGTTTCAAGAATGATAAAACTCCAAAAGTTGAGGGAGGAATTTCTTGACGATTCTACAAGCGTCGTGATGAACGCTTAAACAATTATGGGAACGACGCTATGATGGCATCAAGAACATCCGAAATGACTTAACATCAACATTTCGGGGGAGATTAACATCTCATCTCTCCCGTAATAGAAATTCTACAATTATCAGTCATTTTACCATCTCAAATGACGATCTACAGGGAACTTTGGGGAAGAAAACTTGAAGTTATTCATGGACGAGGGCGACCAGGGAATAACCCAGTGCCGAAGAGAGAAAGGGCTATCCCATCTCAATCAGAAGAGTCATCGGCGGAAGGAGGCGACAGCACGATGATGACCGAGTTCGAATCCCAAGGCCTGATCGCGCGAGATATTCGGAGGGAGAATTGGACAAGAATGTTGACCACCACGCAGTCTTAAGCCGCTAGGAACATTCCGTTTCTAATGGGTAACCAAAGGAAGTCCGCTTCATGTCAACTCTAACCCAGCACAAGGTAGTCTACGGACCAACATTGAACATCCCACTCTGTAGAATTGTATATATCTTGAATGTCTGACAACTATTGTTGAAAGCCATTTTTCTATATTGTTTATTAGATTATTGCAGTTTTCATTCTTATATTCGCAAAACATCACGCGGATGTTTGGTCGTATTTTTTCGACGATTTTGGAATTTTTAGGGATTTTTCATTTCGATTTTTCGATTTTTGCGATATTCGAAACTTGAAGGGAGATTTTATAGTTTAATTCAGAATAGTTATAGTAAAATTCAAACGTGTTTAAAATCGCACGATATCTATGTTTTATTAATGAATGTAATGATGGAAATGTTTTCCAAGTATGTGGTAGGAAATATATGTCAATGAATGCGATTCAGAAAGATCTAATGTAGAGATCTATATAAAGTCTCGATCTGAGAAATAATGAAACAGATTTAGTGAAGAAATTATGTAAGTAATGTTTTATGAAAGTATTAGAATTTGTTGAACAGACAGTAGAGAAAGAATCTGTAAAGAATTGTAATGTGGAATTAACAGATAAGAACGAGAGCATATTTTGAAGTAAGAAGTAACGTAATGATGGAATGGAAGGAATGTTACAGTTTGTTGAAAGATTTTTAAGAAATGTGAGTGAAGCAAATAAATAAGATTGTTATTTAAAGATTATCATTTTATCGCATTACCTATTACATTGAGTCATGGAGAGAACCAGTATTTTTATTATATGGTCATTAAGATTGTGGTAACTGAAAGACGAGTTTATTATTGGAAAGTATAGAGAAAGAAATTGTATTGATGGAAGTTTGCGAAGTATCTCGATGTATGAGATTTATTATTCCCGTTGTAGACGGAGGTATTTGTTGTGAGACAATGAGCCAGTGTGTAGCCATTGATCTATTTTTGTAGAAATGTCTGTAGTGACAGACGCGTGTATTTCATGAAAGTAAGAAGTTATAAGAGCAATGTTATGGAAGTTTATTAATTGTGGATGTTGTTGAAATAGTCTCAATAGAGTTGAAACTCCTTGAAATTCACAGGACAGCGGATCCTGGATGAAGTTAAATCTGATAGAAATTATAGGATTTAATGGGTCTTTGTTGAAGCTGAGAGTAAATTGAGATCTATTAAATTGTTATTATCCTAATGATTTTATTCATGGTAATTATTCGACGAGTGGAAGTGTGTATTTTTATTAAGTATATTTATTACATGAACAGATAAGTTGTAGGAGGTTTTTGAACTAGTCTCTACTTAATTGTATGGATTATAGAATCCCAGATTGTAACGTAAATCAGGAACAAGACAAAGTAGAGTGAAGTAATATTTTTCTGAAGCCCGTTGAGAGGCAGGAGTGAAGTAGAAGGACAGTTACATGTTGTATTGTCGGGAGAAAGGAACGAACGCGTTGTATATATTTTTATTCTAAATAAGTAGTTGATGAACTACGACGTGATTATTTTCATTGTATAGAATATTATATTAAATGTATTTCAGATAGATTCGTAAATAGATTTAAGAGTGTTTTATATTTTAAATTTAAACTTTGAAACGTTGTGTAGATATTTTGCGCTTCCTAGAGGAAGAAATATTAATGTTAGGGTGCGGGAGATAAATTGTATAGAGTAATGAATAGTATTTGTAATGACGGAGATCTACGTCAGGGGTAACGTCATTTATTTTTGGGATTATGTAAATTTTTAGCTTATAACATTTTTCTTGTTATAAACTGCCGTCACCTAGGGCACAGCAGTTGTTCGCTGTATAGAAGCTTATTGAAACTTACACGCAACAGTTTCTACGGTTTCTTAATGAAACAATTTGAGTAGTGGTTTTGTGAGAGTTCTAAATCCACCGCCACCGCTCCGCCACACAAGATGGCGGTGGTGCGATATCTCTCGAACGCATGGTCGGATTTCAACGAATGAGGTGTCGTTGAACTCGGGCTGACGCCCCCTTTCCAACGGATAACTTATTTCCACCCCAAACTAAAACCTACCCCTACTAGGGGGTGAAATTTTATTTATTTTTTAGAAAAATCTCGCTTTCCAAGTGCAACATGTGAGAGTTTACATACCAATATGGAATTAAACGTTGTTCCACACAAGAGTCATGTGTACGGTGGAAAGCCACTATGAATTAACATGCTTGTTTTTTGTTTTTTTACGCATGTCCACTCATGGCTTTTTGTAAGAGGGCGGGCTTTTTAAAGATGGTGGCTGTAGTGTAACCTAACCTAACCCAACCCACGAGGGGTGTTCAACAAGTATCCCATGTGACGCTTGTCGATAGGCAAACCAATAATGAAAGAGGGGCATGCCAGGCTTTGAGGCGAGAGCCCTTGTCATTGTTGACGATTCCCTGTGGACGAGTCATTGTTGACAAGTAATTGTTGACGGGTCATTGTTGACAGGTCATTGTTGACGGGTCCTTGTTGACAAGTCCCTGTTGATGGGTCCCTGTTGACAGGTCCTTTTTGACTAATCCCTTTAGACCGGTCCCTTTGGACTGGTCCCTATGGACTGGCCCATGGTCCCTAATGCTATGATGAAATTAAACGTTGTTCCACATGAAACGCAAGTGAAGAGTCGATTGCTACTATGAATTAATATGTTTGTTTTTTGTTTTTCCGCATGCGCACTTGGGGATTTTGTAAACGGGCGGGCTTTTTGAATAATGATTTATAGATGAGTTATTATTTAAAAAATTACCAAAAGATCCAAAACTAATAGGTCATTAGCTTTTTAATATCTCATGAACCAATAAGGCTAGGTACTTGTATGAGAGGTCGTTGGACTTGAGGTGACATTCTGTTTTTGAATGTATTATTTATTTTTGTCAAAAGAGCCTAACTGCACTTTTGTTAATACCTCGCTAACTAATAATCAGAGGCTCAAGTGAGGTGCCATGGGACTCAGGATGATCAACCCTTTTCCATGACCAACGAATTTACCCAAAAGATTCAAAACTGCAAGGTCAAGGTCATTGACCTAAGATTTTATAAACTAATAATCGAATATCAACATGCGAGGTGTCATAGGACTTAGAATGGTCAACCCATTCACATGGCCAATGAATTTACCCAAAATACCCAATACATCAAGGTCATCGACCTGAGATTTTATAAACTAATAATCGGATACGAACATGTGAGATGTATACCATGCGTGATGAAACATACCTAGGTAGAGAAAGAATTAGTGTAGGCTACATGTATGGTGACTGACAAGTCTTTTACCATTGAAACTTGTTTTCAGATCAAACTGCAGTATAGAGATAGTATAGGTTGCAGGTATGGGTTAATAAATAACAAACGGTGTACACAAACTCTGATTTATCGATTCCAGAATTAAGAGTAGACTATCTTTAATTGATTGATTAAAGAGGATAGATAAAACACAAAAATTCTCAGTGGTTACCGGGACAAGATGGTCGCTACACACAACAAGCTTTAAATACATGAGGCTAATAATCTATACACACACACTCGCTTGTTCTAAACTAAACTGTGTTGCTGTCAGTGCTCAGACAGTAGGCTGATGACAAAATGCATTGCTAACAGAAATATAATCATTTCCGGTTGTATAATGTTACCAGCTATCCATCTTGTGTTGCAGTGGTAAGCAATTTTAGCTCTTGTACTGGTGGTCTTAACTCGATTTCCAGGTCTGAGGCCTAGAACGAGTCAAACTAAGAAACAAGGGCATGGTGGTGCAGTGGTTAAGCTGTTAGCCTTTTCACCAGGGTTCGATTTCAGGTTAATATGCATGTCATAAACATATTAAACAAAACAGAGATAATGTTTAAAACTGATTACATTTGTGTCTTTTCAAATTGTTACTTGGATTACAAATACAAAGGTGAACTGGGTTTGATATACAGTTAATGCTGTCTATCACACACTAGACTGTAAGAAAGCCAAAAGAGCAAAATGCGTAGGTAGAGCAGTGGTAAAATTGCTATATGTAGAGAACTACCTAGCGGTTTTATTAACTGGCAAAGCTATATCGCATAAACAGTGCAGGATACAATCCAGCAATGAAATTTGTATCTTGTGGAACAGAGAAAATGCACTTTTACCTTGATGGATAGCAAATGAGTGCAGATGAATGACCTATGCATTAGCCTACCATAGGGTTATAACCACGAGGTGGAGGTGTGACTTCTATATTTTATTGTTTAGAGACATGGCTTTTTTGTAACCAGTAGATTTAGTAGATTAGGATTTTGTAAATATTCATTTTTGTAATTGTAAATAGTGGAAACATTTTTTGTAATAGTAAATGTTAAACGTATAATTAAAAGTTCTTTGGGATAAGTGTGCATGTCCAGGATAAATAGCGTGGTTGTATTTATTTTTCAAAGCCAGGTATGATTGTGTGTGAATGTATGACTATAGATAGAATGATAGAGAGAGAGCTTGTGTGTGTGTGTCTGGGTAGCATTGATTGTTCAACCAAAGCAAACACGGCAAGGTAGGATGGTGGGGTAATTAATGTATATGGCAAATGGTAAATAATATACTGTAGTTTTTTAATACTTGTGTTTTTTTAATGCAGCGGTAGCTAGGTGTTATTTTGTAAAACAGTCTTACCTACAGTAGTAGTAGTAGTAGTAGTAGTAGTAGTAGTAGTAGTAGTAGGCCTATACGTTTTTGGAAACAAACAGAAAGAAAATGCACTATTGCCATGGCCAAGCACTTCCATTAAAACGATTTCAAGAAAATTTAAATCAGCATATGTGTGTTTTACAAAACTAAACTTTCAGCCTGGACTAAATCATAAACGTGTCGTCAGTGATATGAAAAAAAATAGGAAATCCATGTTTCCATATCAACACAATTTAAAAACTTTAAACTGACAATTTAAAAATGTAAATGGGAAATTGACAAATGTGTAAACAACAAAATGGAAAATTCTTGTTTCCATATCATGAAATCACAAAATTTAAACTGACTTTTCAAATCGTGTACATGGAAAATTGACAAATGGCAATGTGTGAAATGTGAAAATGAAAAAATATGAACAAATGGCTATCATTATTTAAACAAATAAAATACCGTCGTGTTCTATCGTTAAAGTGTGAATCAAACCACATCTACTTATTTGGATCGTAATAATAATAATAATGTTATTGGTTTTACGTCCCTTTTAACTACACTGGCTTTTAGAGACACCGGGGTGCCGGAATTTTTCCCCGAAGGGGATCTTTAACGTGCCAGTAAATCTACGGACACGGCTCCCTCGCATTTGCGCACCCTCAAATGCCAGCTGACTGCGCCAGGATACGAACCTACAACCTTGGGCTCAGCAAGCGAGAACGTTACCCCTGAGCCACGCAGCCAGCCCTTATTTGGACCACCCGAGACTGAGTAGACCTGTTTTAGTCCTAATATACTTTTAAAATGTTATATTAAAGCTGGAATTGAACTCAATAGCTTTAGAGTGCCAGCTAACTATGCTAACCGTTACGTCACAAGGACAACTTTACACTACTCTTAATGAACAATAATAAAACAAAGAATAATAATTGTTGATTTTTTTAAGGATGAACATGGTGACACTGTTTCTGATGCACAGTCTGCTAGCCATTAGCCAGCAGCTGGGGTCTTAGAAAACGATACAGTTGACATTTTGTAATGAGATGTGGCATGTTCCAAATACAGTATTATGGGTTGCTGTTGAGTAAAAACTAATCCTGTACAAGGAAGCAAGGGTTCGAACCCCTTACCTAACATTACTATTGCCTGAGCATGGCTTGACGACACTGTATTATTATGATACTCGGTACACAAACCATACATAGAGTGTATTGTTTAAGATCACTTTCTTTCTGAACATAGGTGGAGACTGTTGATGGTTAACAATGGCATTAATATAGTAGGACGTGGGGATAGCAATTAAGAAAAAACAGACAATACCCATGCAATATTTTTATTTATTTAATGTAAGTACTTGTACAATAGTTACATTCAAAATACATTTCTTTTTTCTCTATTGCTATTTAGACCTTTTTGATTCTCTTGCATATTGTAGGGTACCTGAGAGGGTAGCCTCTACAAAGTATTAATCTAAGGGTTGAAATAAATGTGTTTAGGGGAAAGCTTGGCAATTACGTGTAAGAGGTGGTGATTAGCTAGTGGCTTGGGATCGTCAGTACGATCTGAAAGGAGAACTCCCCAATGTACTGCTTGGCGGGGTAGTTCAGGGTGTGAGTGTGGAAGGAAGGGTGGTTTATTTAGTGCTCTGTGCGCGGTATCGGCGCTAAGTGGTCTGATGTGAATCGTAAGCAGGCGAGCTGGGAGCGAGCCTGCTGGTGTCAGCGCTGTGGCTGTGACGCTCTGCTGACGTCTCGAAGCAATTAAATAACAGTGCTAATACTAGATCCTACCTAGCGGGGAAGCTAAGAGGGTAGGATCTTATCAACTAATTAAATAAATGAAAAGACCAGTGGCTTCTACTATGTTTGAGTTTAATGAGTACTTCGGATTTGAAGTACTCCTGTAATTAGCAGTGCAGTTAATAAAAATAAGTAATTATCACAATCCAAGCACAGGGGGATGGGAGTGTAATTGAATGTGTGTGTAGTGATCGCTTAAGACACTTACCCTTCGGCTTCCAGCAGCGATTCCGCACGCAGGTAACACTGAGACAGACTGATCCGGAGGCATGAACTCCCGGAGTTTTTATAGGAGCGTCGCACTGCGTTTGCGGAATTTGTACATTTCTCTCATGTCATAGCCCTCCCTGGGGTCGTTGGGCTTGGACACGAGGCTACCTGAGTTCATTAAGGTAATAATTTGTGTAGATGTGTAATTATGTAGTCGTTGATTCTTGAAGTATGTATGTGGCATTTGGTTTTCCGGGGGTGTTATGGTTAGGGGATGATCGTGGCGTACCCTAGGGGTATAACAACCCCCTTTGTGGAGTTAGTTATCGTCCTCGATAACTGGACGAAGACGTGGGGGTGGTTTTTGGAAAAAAGGGCATCTTCTTCTTACTTGTTTATCTTCTTTCTGTTCTTCTCTTCTGGCATTTCCGTCCGGAAATGTGTTGGTGGCGTCGTCGGGGGTGTGTGTAGCCTCATGGTAGATAAAGTGTAGAAGGGTGAGTTATGGGGCAGATAGAGAATGTGCATTAGAGAAGTGAGCGTCGAAGGTTGGGGATTCGCAGAAGTGCCTTGTAGATTGTGTGTGCCTCCGGGTAGTGTCCAGCGATCATGTGTATGTGTATATGGTGAGGGGAACAATATTTCATTACAACGTGGTATCAAAAAATGGAAACAGTGGGGTGTGAAGCTTAAACATATACAAATGTCAATTGTCATCCTGACGATAACGCAAGGATAATTCCATGATACAAAATGCATCCATATTACATTGTAAAACAAAATATAAGATACATGCATAATCAAAACATTCATCATCGGCATTGCATCTGAAGGGGTGCGTGAACACAACGAGAGGGAAAAAACATCTTAGGGGTGGGGGAGGATATACAATTAACATACCTCTGGTGCGGATGAAAAACTGCCCTCGTGTGCTCTGCACGTGTATAAAAGAGATAGCGTGGAGAGAAAGAAACAAAGAAATGTCGCAGGGTGTAATTTAAGGGAAAATATGTATAAATGGTTTATTTGTGGGGAAGAAATGCGACATTTGTACAACTGGGAGTTTTAAAAGAAGAGAAAGGAAAAACAAAGTGTACTCTTTCATTTACAATAATATCAAACTCTGTCAACTACAACAATATCATAACAAAACCATGTCCTCTGAATTACAACACCATCAAACTCTCTCAACTTACAACAATATCATAATAAAACCATATCCTCTCAACTATAATATCATCAAACTCTCCCAACTTACAACAATATCATAATAAAATCATATCCTCTCAACTATAATATCATCAAACTCTCTCAACTTACAACAAAATCATAATAAAACCTTATCCTCTCAACTACAACAATATTCTCAGGGCACTCTTAATTAATATGTACCTGAATTTTCCTTTGGTACTGCCCCCGTAAATTGAATTATATTGAGACCACGATGGCTGTATTGGCATAAATGAATAAAGTTATGAATGTCATAGTTGTGACGTGTATATTCATGACGTAGGCACGAATGACGCAGAATTCATGCAAGTAGGCTGGTGGAGCTGAGATTCTTGGTGACGTCATGATTTTGTTCGAGAAAGATCTGAGATTTACGACGCAGTCGCAGGAAACAAGGTATTGTGCTAAGGAAGAAGTTACGCTATTGGAGGAGAGACTCGAACCAATGAACGATAGTTTGGAAGGAAGACGGAGATTGCTGAAACTACGATATTTGATTACTTTTGGCATGCAGATTTGTGGAAAACTATTTTCAGTTATGGCATTGATTTGAAATTTTGAAGAAATTAATTTTGAGTTTTTGAAATTTGAAAATCCGTCAAGTATAGCCAAAGTTAAAACTTCTAGCAATGACGGAGGAACAGACTATGGAAGGGATGGATACGCCCCTTAAGAAGTTGATAAAAGGTCGTGCACAGGATAGAGGAGCTCTCATATCTCTCATACCGCTGATACCGCATATATATTTCTGATGTCAGATAGTCATTGTCGAGTGAACAAGTGAAGCAATTTGTCTTTAGCGTGTGGTTAAAGCCCGGCGCATCGAACGAACACGGAGCAGTTCCATTTTACGCTGTTCGAAACTAGGTGAAGTTGAAACGCTCACATTAACGTTTCTACGAGATAAGATATAAAGAGTTAACTTCTGCCTTCATTATAATTCAATTGGGCAGTACAACATTGAGGTGTGTAGAAGATTTGAACAATTTCACAGTTATACTTTGAAAGATATTGGCATTTTAAGGCTGCAGACAAAAGTGATTTTCTCGCCACCTGAGAGGCACTTTTAAATTTCTACATTATACACTACGGCTGACACGTGTTACAACCGTGATATTGGAGAATACGTTTGGTAATACAACGATACATTCTACTATGGAACATTATAATCTTGCAGTGCTTTCAATGATTATAACAGAAGTTGAGATGGAAGGCTAAGGCTTTAATGCAATTGGGACATATATCGATGGAGTGAAGTAGCAGCATGGAACTTCGTTAATGGTCATTCTACAAAAGCGAGCATGTAGTGAACATCCAACTACACTCATGCATCGTGAATCCATCGCTGAATTATATCAGATGGCAGTGGAAATATTTTCATACTCCACGATTATGAATATTTCTGCGGAAATAACTGCAATAAAACTTCATGGCGAATTGCGACCAGAACTTCAGGGAATTTTCAAGAGAGGCCAGGGTGGACCCGGCTCATAAAGAAGAGTTTTGCCAGAAGGATGTCTTTCGTATACATGGAGCAGTGCAATTTCCGGAGAAGGAAGCAGTTCGATTCTCCGAGGACGCTGATTCCAGGTTCGAGGTCGGAGCACATCTTCACGCTGGTGAAATGGAACCAACAGCAGTTTTCTTTGAAAACTTTCCTCTAGAACTTCAATCAACAGATAAGGTAGTCGTGAACGTTTCTTGTATTATTTGAGTCATGTAGCGATATCTGAGCAACCATTTTCCCATATTTTCTGTCCCATTTATTTGTGCCCCATTTTCTTGATTAACATTTCTGTACTCAGTACACTTCGATGATTTATGCCTTTTTCTACGATTTGTTGAGACATTGTTATGTCATTGGCATAGTTAAATAATTTTGTATCAGTTGAGACTGATAATTAATATTCTTTCAGTAATTTGCATATTTTTGTAGTCTCGATTTGACTGTAAAGTTAACGATTTTCTATGGCAGATTTGAATTCAGACAGCGTGTCATTTTATTAAAGTAATTCTATTCAGTAAATTACTTTGACCAATTTTCTGTCATCCTCAAGAAAGAAGAATAATTAAATGATTTTAGAGCGTTAAAATCTAATACGTTATCGACGATCTTTGAAATACTAGTCGTCTTATGAACATGATTGCAACATAGACATTTATCATTGCATTATAGACAATTTTATGAAATATGAACTTTGATTACGATTTATTGAATACACTATAGTAATGAACATTTGATAGGAGTTTTTCTCAATTATAGATTGGAACAATAATGTTTGCATTCCACAGTCTAATTGTATTCTATTCGACTATTTATGCAGTTTAGATGAACTTTGATTGAAGATAGTATTTTTATACTGCGTTACTTTGAAGATATTAATCTCAATTTTGATAGACCAGGGAGGAGTGTCTAATCGTATTTGCTATTAAATTTATTTGTGATTGGCAAATTTTTACTTCATATCGATTCATGAATGAAACCCACGAAGGTTAAATAATAACAGACATTAATACAATTGATGAATATAAGAATTTTTGAAGAGGAACAATGGATGTATAATCGTTAGTTCAGTGGACCTGTAAAAGTCGCTGATGAGTAATGCCCTTGAATAATGAAGGAGGTTCCCACAGTAATAAATGAAGTTGTTGAATTTATGAGTGGAGGTTTTTGTATGTAATTTGGAAGATTTTGATGCCATATATATGAAGATATATGATGAATTCTGGGCCTATTGTTGAGCAATTTTGTGCGTTTTGAGCGAAGTTTTTTCCGCTGAATGTATTGTCCTGGTTCCTTGAAAGTTATTCATGTGAAAATACTGTTAAAGTTAACAAGAGTGTTAAATAATTTGAGATGAAGATTTTGAATGGAGGTTACCGTCACAAATAATTATAATAATTATTAAACCTTATTAAACCTGAATTTGACAGTTAAATATAACTAACCTTCATTGGTCGATTATATCACCACGATTTGAGTAATTATCAACCGGATAAACGTGTGGTTTAATGTATTTCTTGTATAAATAATATAAACAATATAATATTGTAAATAATTTTGTAAATATCTTTGATAACAATTTGTAATGAAAGGGATTAATAGAGGCGTGTATAAGATTTTCAATTGTCGTTTGACATTGTTATAAACAATTTATTATTGTTATAAATAATTAATGAACTTTTGTTATTAACATTTGGAGTTTTGTTTTTATACTCTAAACAACGCTAATTAAACAAGTGGATTGAACAATTAAACATGATTTAGGATTATTGGAGTAATCCACTGGTGTTTGAATGGAGCATTTAAAACATTTGCGTGATAATATTTCAGTTGAGATGTGGACATTTAACGTGTTTTGAAAGGAGAGCTAAGCTCTGATGTAACTCGCATATGCTAGGGTTGAACGGAGGGGTGAGTCCACTTTGACGATGCAGGTGCATTGCAGCTGGCCCGGACAACTGTATGATAGAGGCCAAGGACGTCTCCATAATAGCCTTGTGGCTATAAATAAAATGTGATGTGTATAAACACGCAAAACAATTGATATATGTGTCTCGTCCCAAATCCCGTTTCCATTCCAAGTGCATTATTAATTACGTTATTTTGAGCTTGAGAAAGCTGAAACATTGTATGTAGAGTATACAAGTTCTACAGGAGGACATAGTTATGTGGTCGATGGCTTCTGATTGCCACGTGGATTTTGTTGTTTTATTTTGTTAAATTCATTCTTTATGTGAAATAAATTATTGTGCAGTTTAAAGTTTCTCGTCTTCGTTATGGTTCATTTTAAATATCATGGTGGAGGTTATTGTGAGGGCATACTTTAAGTGATCCAGTTGACAACCCAGTCCCCGAGATAAATTTAAGAGGTAAGTAAAGGTAAGTATGAACCCCCGTATATTTTGGTGTGTTCCACAATAATTTTCTTGTTAACTATTGTGCTCTAATCTCGATAGTATCTGTCAGTGCCATTTTCATTGATGTAGCTGTGCCGGTGCGTTTGATTATTGGCAATCCGATTGAGGGGGCGGATATCTGACAGCCTACTATCCTGAGATCGGGGACAGTAGGATTGGCGACCCTAAAACGTGGGGCACGATCAGCAAAACATTGGATTACCAAGTTATTGCAGTAGAACTGACACCGCAATTTTGTGGAGTGTTCGAATAACATTGGATTACCAAGTTATCGATGTCAAAGGGATTGTGAAGACTCAAATAAAGAGGTTGATTCTTTATTAGATGTCTTGGCCAATTGTAGAATTTGAGAGTGTGATTATATAGGGATTAAATGTTGTGTTGTATTAGGAAAATTACACTCAGAAAAGATCAGATCTTATACAACTTGAGAGAGGTTAAATAGGCTGGAAACTTAGAAAAATCGCCTATGATCTGGAATCTTATTTTATTTGACCGGCTTATGACATGTGTAGTCATATTAAAGATAAAATTAAATTATTTGGATTGTAAATGTAAATTATTTGTGTTAGGATATTTTAAAATGAACCAAAGAAACTTGAACATGTGCTTGAGTTTATTTCAACATGAAGTGTCTACGAAGGTTAATTATAAGGTAATTATAAGTTAGATTTAAGACAGAAAATTGCTCAAAACTTATATATGGTGAAAAATGTTGCTCAGATGTTGTTATTTTGCTCTGTTTGATGTATGTCCCTAAAGCAGTTTATTATTGAAATATTATTGAAATGGCAGATGAAAGTATTAAGAAAATGTTGGAGGAGATGTCCAACAATATGAGGGAGATGAAAGCTAGCATTAATGAAAGTGTGAAGGAGATGGAAGCTAGGAATACTAGTCGAACGGAGGAGAATGCTAGTAGAATGGATGAAAGTTTGAAAGTTCTTCAGACCAGTTCTGCAAACCTAGAAAATAATGTGTCGCGTTTACAGATCAATACCCAGGGAATCGAGAATGCTGTAACTGACATGCGCACAGACGTGTCCAATGTCCATAAAGATTTATCCAATGTGCATAAAGATGTTTCTGAGGTTAAAATTGATGTTTCTAAGGTACAGAAAGATCGTACTATGTTGAATCTTGATGTTGCTAATGTCCGGGGTGATATTTCATGTGCTAGAGCTGAAGTAATTGTTGTTAGGAATGATGTTGCTACTGTACAAGACAAAGTAGAGGAAATTCAAAGAGAGGTCAGAAATGTTCGAACTGATGTGTCAAATGTCCAAGTTGACATCAATAATATTCATTCAGATGTTAATGATATGCAAAGCGATATCAATAAGATACAAGTAGAAGTCAATACTGTTTTTGTAGACATTGCTAAAGTTCAGACTGATGTTAACAAAGTTAGGGAAGAAATTGAAACTTCAAAAACGCTTTGTACTCGTAACATTAGTGCATTAACAACTCGGTTAGTTGACGAGTCTGTTAGGACAACAGCTTCTTTAGCTGGTTTAAAATACGATGTAGAGGTCATGAGAACCCAAGTATTAGATCACAATCGTTTACTTAAGGAAGACATTGAGGTAGATATCGCGGAAATGTTAACTGCAAATGTAACGGTGTGGAAAGATGAATGGAACAGGTCAAGTGGGGAACATGTCGATCAGATTCAGGAGCGAATTGAAAGAAAACTTGCCAGTACACAAGTAGACATTAATAATGAAGTAGTTCAGATTAGGAAAGACTTGAATGTAAGGATGGATTCGCTATCCGAAAAGCAGGTAGAGGATAGAACTCAAATAGGTCAGGACGTGCAAGCATTAAAAACTGCGTTAGAGGAACAGATTCATAAGGTTGTCTCTGATGTTAATGAAACTACGAGCAAACTGCAGAATTTGAAACTAGGAGAAGCTAGCATGATGGAAACCTATAAGGAAGAGTTGATTAGGAAAGTCATCACGGAAATCACGGACAAGGATACTGAAGGATTGACTGGTAAAGAGGATAGAAATTACGTGAGAAGATGTAACCTCGCTACAGAAGAGAGAGATATTAGTCCTGAGGAACGTATATCCAGTTTCAGGGAAGAAGAAGAGGATAGGAATATTGAACCTGAATGGAAGTATCGTGATAGTGGGAAACATTATATGGATTCATATCCGAGAAATGTGACAGTCATCCGGAATTTTGAAGACAAACCTCAAAAATTTAGCAACACTGATAGTCTCACACCGATCGAATATATCAGGAATCTTAAAGACTATTTCATAGAAGCCCACATTCCTAGAGAGAGAGAGATGAGAATCGTAGAAAGATTTCTAGCTGGAGGACCCCTCGAATGGTTTAGTGCATTTCGGTACACTTTCAGCAATTTTGACGAATTTGCAGAGGCACTGATAAAACGATTCTGGTCAATAGAAGCTCAGAATTCATTAAGAGCTGAGGTATACTCGAGGAAGTATTCAGGTACTCTTCCAACACGGTACGCTGATTTCTTCACGAGTCAGTTATCACGCTTGAGATTTTTGCAACCCCCATTGTCAACAGAGCAGTTGATAGATGCGATTTCACGTATGCTGCCTGTGGAAGTAAGAAGACTGATCATATCGTCAAATATCAGAGATTTGACCAGTATGGACGAATTATTGAGAAAGCTTGACTACACGAGTCCAATGCCAAATTTGGTACAAAAAGGTCAGAGGCACGAATTCAAAGACGTTAATACGGTCTACATGGATCAAGTGCAGCAAACTGATAAGCCTGAGGAAGAAAAAACTGAAAATGTAGGTCCTCACAGGAATAATTATTTCCGCAACAACAGATCCCAAGGTTACCGTCCATATCAGCAAAGACGAGGCTGGAATAATAATAGAGGGAATTACAACAACGGAAGAGGTAGATACTACAACAATGGTTATAATAGAAACTACAATAGAAATAACCAGTACCAGAATCAGAATCAGAATTCTCAAGGTCAGGTTATGACACCCGACAAGTATCAAGAAAGAGAGAAAGAAAGTCAGCAGTATCTGAAGGAATTACGAGAAAAGGAAGCTGAAAACCGAAAGAAAAGACAGGATGTAGTGATCGATCCTGGTCCTTCTACAAGTCAGCAGAACTTAGAAAACAAATTCAGGACAAAAGAGACAGTAGAAAGGAGAGAATGCATTAGCCACACACAACCTAGAGAAGAAGAGACTTATGATTAAGGAACATAGAGGAAATATCATATAAGAGTAAGCCAATAATAATTCAATTTCGTGTTCAAATGAATTGAGATATTTATAACACAGAGTTTAAAAACAATTTGCAACTGTTTTTAAAACGTGGTGAAGGGAGAATGCCCCCGTAAATTGAATTATATTGAGACCACGATGGCTGTATTGGCATAAATGAATAAAGTTATGAATGTCATAGTTGTGACGTGTATATTCATGACGTAGGCACGGATGACGCAGAATTCATGCAAGTAGGCTGGTGGAGCTGAGATTCTTGGTGACGTCATGATTTTGTTCGAGAAAGATCTGAGATTTACGACGCAGTCGCAGGAAACAAGGTATTGTGCTAAGGAAGAAGTTACGCTATTGGAGGAGAGACTCGAACCAATGAACGATAGTTTGGAAGGAAGACGGAGATTGCTGAAACTACGATATTTGATTACTTTTGGCATGCAGATTTGTGGAAAACTATTTTCAGTTATGGCATTGATTTGAAATTTTGAAGAAATTAATTTTGAGTTTTTGAAATTTGAAAATCCGTCAAGTATAGCCAAAGTTAAAACTTCTAGCAATGACGGAGGAACAGACTATGGAAGGGATGGATACGCCCCTTAAGAAGTTGATAAAAGGTCGTGCACAGGATAGAGGAGCTCTCATATCTCTCATACCGCTGATACCGCACATATATTTCTGATGTCAGATAGTCATTGTCGAGTGAATAAGTGAAGCAAGTTGCCTTTAGCGTGTGGTTAAAGCCCGGCGCATCGAACGAACACGGAGCAGTTCCATTTTACGCTGTTCGAAACTAGGTGAAGTTGAAACGCTCACATTAACGTTTCTACGAGATAAGATATAAAGAGTTAACTTCTGCCTTCATTATAATTCAATTGGGCAGTACAAAATTGAGGTGTGTAGAAGATGTGAACAATTTCACAGTTATACTTTGAAAGATATTGGCATTTTAAGGCTGCAGACAAAGGTGATTTTCTCGCCACCTGAGAGGCACTTTTAAATTTCTACATTATACACTACGGCTGACACGTGTTACAACCGTGATATTGGAGAATACGTTTGGTAATACAACGATACATTCTACTATGGAACATTATAATCTTGCAGTGCTTTCAATGATTATAACAGAAGTTGAGATGGAAGGCTAAGGCTTTAATGCAATTGGGACATATATCGATGGAGTGAAGTAGCAGCATGGAACTTCGTTAATGGTCATTCTACAAAAGCGAGCATGTAGTGAACATCCAACTACACTCATGCATCGTGAATCCATCGCTGAATTATATCAGATGGCAGTGGAAATATTTTCATACTCCACGATTATGAATATTTCTGCGGAAATAACTGCAATAAAACTTCATGGCGAATTGCGACCAGAACTTCAGGGAATTTTCAAGAGAGGCCAGGGTGGACCCGGCTCATAAAGAAGAGTTTTGCCAGAAGGATGTCTTTCGTATACATGGAGCAGTGCAATTTCCGGAGAAGGAAGCAGTTCGATTCTCCGAGGACGCTGATTCCAGGTTCGAGGTCGGAACACATCTTCACGCTGGTGAAATGGAACCAACAGCAGTTTTCTTTGAAAACTTTCCTCTAGAACTTCAATCAACAGATAAGGTAGTCGTGAACGTTTCTTGTATTATTTGAGTCATGTAGCGATATCTGAGCAACCATTTTCCCATATTTTCTGTCCCATTTATTTGTGCCCCATTTTCTTGATTAACATTTCTGTACTCAGTACACTTCGATGATTTATGCCTTTTTCTACGATTCGTTGAGACATTGTTATGTCATTGGCATAGTTAAATAATTTTGTATCAGTTGAGACTGATAATTAATATTCTTTCAGTAATTTGCATATTTTTGTAGTCTCGATTTGACTGTAAAGTTAACGATTTTCTATGGCAGATTTGAATTCAGACAGCGTGTCATTTTATTAAAGTAATTCTATTCAGTAAATTACTTTGACCAATTTTCTGTCATCCTCAAGAAAGAAGAATAATTAAATGATTTTAGAGCGTTAAAATCTAATACGTTATCGACGATCTTTGAAATACTAGTCGTCTTATGAACATGATTGCAACATAGACATTTATCATTGCATTATAGACAATTTTATGAAATATGAACTTTGATTACGATTTATTGAATACACTATAGTAATGAACATTTGATAGGAGTTTTTATCAATTATAGATTGGAACAATAATGTTTGCATTCCACAGTCTAATTGTATTCTATTCGACTATTTATGCAGTTTAGATGAACTTTGATTGAAGATAGTATTTTTATACTGCGTTACTTTGAAGATATTAATCTCAATTTTGATAGACCAGGGAGGAGTGTCTAATCGTATTTGCTATTAAATTTATTTGTGATTGGCAAATTTTTACTTCATATCGATTCATGAATGAAACCCACGAAGGTTAAATAATAACAGACATTAATACAATTGATGAATATAAGAATTTTTGAAGAGGAACAATGGATGTATAATCGTTAGTTCAGTGGACCTGTAAAAGTCGCTGATGAGTAATGCCCTTGAATAATGAAGGAGGTTCCCACAGTAATAAATGAAGTTGTTGAATTTATGAGTGGAGGTTTTTGTATGTAATTTGGAAGATTTTGATGCCATATATATGAAGATATATGATGAATTCTGGGCCTATTGTTGAGCAATTTTGTGCGTTTTGAGCGAAGTGTTTTTCCGCTGAATGTATTGTCCTGGTTCTTTGAAAGTTATTCATGTGAAAATACTGTTAAAGTTAACAAGAGTGTTAAATAATTTGAGATGAAGATTTTGAATGGAGGTTACCGTCACAAATAATTATAATAATTATTAAACCTTATTAAACCTGAATTTGACAGTTAAATATAACTAACCTTCATTGGTCGATTATATCACCACGATTTGAGTAATTATCAACCGGATAAACGTGTGGTTTAATGTATTTCTTGTATAAATAATATAAACAATATAATATTGTAAATAATTTTGTAAATATCTTTGATAACAATTTGTAATGAAAGGGATTAATAGAGGCATGTATAAGATTTTCAATTGTCGTTTGACATTGTTATAAACAATTTATTATTGTTATAAATAATTAATGAACTTTTGTTATTAACATTTGGAGTTTTGTTTTTATACTCTAAACAACGCTAATTAAACAAGTGGATTGAACAATTAAACATGATTTAGGATTATTGGAGTAATCCACTGGTGTTTGAATGGAGCATTTAAAACATTTGCGTGATAATATTTCAGTTGAGATGTGGACATTTAACGTGTTTTGAAAGGAGAGCTAAGCTCTGATGTAACTCGCATATGCTAGGGTTGAACGGAGGGGTGAGTCCACTTTGACGATGCAGGTGCATTGCAGCTGGCCCGGACAACTGTATGATAGAGGCCAAGGACGTCTCCATAATAGCCTTGTGGCTATAAATAAAATGTGATGTGTATAAACACGCAAAACAATTGATATATGTGTCTCGTCCCAAATCCCGTTTCCATTCCAAGTGCATTATTAATTACGTTATTTTGAGCTTGAGAAAGCTGAAACATTGTATGTAGAGTATACAAGTTCTACAGGAGGACATAGTTATGTGGTCGATGGCTTCTGATTGCCACGTGGATTTTGTTGTTTTATTTTGTTAAATTCATTCTTTATGTGAAATAAATTATTGTGCAGTTTAAAGTTTCTCGTCTTCGTTATGGTTCATTTTAAATATCATGGTGGAGGTTATTGTGAGGGCATACTTTAAGTGATCCAGTTGACAACCCAGTCCCCGAGATAAATTTAAGAGGTAAGTAAAGGTAAGTATTGAACCCTTCAGAATAGCAGTGTTTTATGCAAGAATCTTAGATCAAGGGGTCGCGTTCAGTTCATAGTGTGGTGTTTACGTCCGCCAAACAACGTGCTTTTCTGAGGCAAGGGTTATAGGATAAAAACTATAATTAAGAAAGAAAGGAGACAAAACGTAAGATAATAACAAGATTTAATAACTAATTTGTGCATAAAAGAATAAAACAAACAAAAATAAACAAAATCCTCCCTGAATTTTCCCCTGACAGGAATATTTATCACTTTGAGGAGTCAGATGAATCTCCCCTTTTCTAATAAAATGTGGATCCAAGTTCCACTATCTTGCATATGAATTTATGTTCGCGTGGTGACTATCTACGAGAAATGAGTACTTGGATGATCGTTCGTTCACAACGGGTTAACAGCCACGGTGCTCACGAACAATCATCTCGTAAATCAACTTTTATGGATATGGGCATAACATTAATAAAAATCCTTAAATCTAACTCTGACACACATATTACAACTCTACTATTTACAGGCATCTCTCTGAGACCCTTATTAGTGTGGTGACACACTTAACCAAATGAGCTGCCACAATGGCCAGATACTCAACAACAAGGAAACACAGCGCCGCACGTGACTCACGGGTCACTGACATGGAAAATAAACATAGAATAAACCAACAACAACAAACAACCTGAGTGGTTAAGATTACTTTATATTAACAAAATTGCATGTTAAGGAAACGCTTCGAAGATTATCGTGTTTCGTAGGCAACTCCCATTTATTTAAACAATTTTACCATTGATCAGTTTCCCACATTTATATTTATTTTCAAGTAATTGGGAGCCAGACGTGCACTCCACTTTAATGAGCTTGCTTGCGAAACTCAGCCAGCCCTTGTGACAACAACTCACCCTTTCCTCAATACCTGTCATGTCCCCCTTCCAGTGTATATAAATAGCCGACCAGCTGGACTGTTATCTCAAGGAATCAACAGCAACAACATCTCCTCCAACTCAACATATGGTCAGACAATAATCACATATCCATAATTGTCCTCGCAAGGATACAATATGAATCTGGTACCAAGCTGACAGAAATCAGTCTCTGCTGAAGTTCCCGCTTGTAATACCACAAAAAATATACTCACAACACACACACTTGGGACTGACATAACGCCTTTCACACGGGTCTGCTGAATTAGAGCTCGCAAACATTTAACACAATATTTAAAACCTACGATAGAGCTGAATACTCTTCGTCACAAATTACATTGCTCCAAAGGCAATAATCACACTGAATCTGATCAATAATAATTCTCAACAAAATTTAATTACCCTCCAATCTACTATATAATTATATTAATTCAGTCCTACTTCTGAAACACGACATATCTCCGAGAGACGTTTTTAACCGCACTTCGTAACATAGGCGAACACGGCCGTTCACATAGATACGTTAGTTAACACAACACAAAGAAAAGAACCTTCCAAAAACTACAATTGTGCGAGCTGCTTCCAAACAAAAGTGTGTCAGATCAAAACTAAATATACTACATTAATCACACAAGCAAAGTATTTACAAAAATATGTCCCATAAACCATAAGTTAATTTAACAAATAATAAAATATTATTATGTACTCATCTCTTTTTGTAGTCACCCGTCAAAGAACATCAGACGCCATTCCCCAACTGGATGGTTCTTTATCTCATATCAGCCATCTGGACGGAGTGTTGAGAATTCCAAACTTCCTCTGCATTCATCGATGTCATCCTTGCGCTGATACAAAAATTAGGTTATTATACACTTTATGTCTGACTATTAAATTCGCTTGTTCAGGTACTAAATTCCCTGTCACTGTTCGTTGGCGAATTATCGACGCTACTGCCCCTATAACTATAGTACTATGACTATCTATCACTGAATTTAACACTTTACAATGAATATCTTGTGTCCTCGACACATAAAATACAAGTCTACGTCCTCAGACGAACAGAATAAAAGTCTACGTCCGTAGACGCACAGAATAATAGTAATGCCTTGGCTCTTCGACACACTTATAAATGAACTGGCCCTTGGGTCTAGATGGAGGGGGATTTTATGTAAAATTTTCTCGAAATAATTGTGGTACAGGAATGAAAGAAATATCACTGAACTCGTAATATTGCACAGGTCAAGAATATGCCCATTAATCCTAGAATCGATCGTAGAGATTTTGTCTAGGCGATTTCCCGCATGAATGCTAGCCGCCGCGTACCCCAGCCGGAGTTGGCGCGCAAGTAGGCATTCTCTTCTCATTGGTTCTCCATTTCCTGTAATTTGGCGGTTTCTAGTAGATCTTGGCGTCTTGGGAGTGTCTATTTTCTTCATCAGCCATTCACGTTACTGCATCATATTTCTTCTAGGCGCGAATATCACAATGAACATACCAGAACCATGTCTCACCGCGCGTCGCTTCTAAAATTGAGGTAGCCACACCTGTCCTTGTGATACATCGCTATGCTATTTCTTTTCATAGCTCAAGTATTTAGCCTTTTGTTAAACTGTTGCAGGTATGTCCCTACTGTCTCCAACAAATGCTTGAAATTTCCTCATCGCTGTCTGGCTACTTTCATGATGCTGGTTGAAATATTTATTAATTGAAGAAATAAAAAGTAGAATCATTTAACCAACATAGGGTAAAGGGTTCACAACTCTCCCACTCACAAAATTTCGAACTTAGGAATAAAGTCGACAATTTTACAATACTTCCGTAGGCCAATTTGTTTTATTTCCAGAATCACCCCTTTTTCTTACTTGGTCTAGCCGCTCCTGTCTTCAATGGCATTTACTCGTTTTCATTTCCTGCTTGTATCTCCCCCTTCCAATCTTGCGTGACGCTCTGATGCCTGCGGCAACACCTTGCTCGCCTCGTTAATGTTTGTCAACAACAGCTATACTTCCTCCTTCACCACGTGCCGTACTCAACTGCTCCCCGTTGACTTTGTTGATAGTAGGACGTCCGTATATTCAAACCGCGTCATTATTTCGGCGCTACCATGGTTCACTTCGACGATATTTTTTTAGGTTGGCAGCGTTGTAAACTGAAATTGTTCCTGTGCTCAATTCTTTCACTCTGTAAGCATTATTTCCAAGGTTTCTTACGACAGAATAGGGTCCTATGAATTTCTCGCAGAATTTACTAAAGATTTTCTTTTCTGGGTCCGATGTAGCAGGTCGTTTCACCAAAACGAGCTGGTTGACTTCAAGATCACCGTGAAACCTCTTATTTCTTACTCGCCGTAATCTGCGGTCTGCTTGTTTTCTCATGTATTCTCTCGTTCTTTCAATTCGCAGGTCTGGTGCTATCATGGGATCTTGTGGACAGTTAATGATGCTTTTCCACGTTCTTACTGGATACTCGTTCTTGTGTAGGACCATAGGGATTTGTCCTGTTGACTCGTGCCTGGTAGAATTGATGCATGTCTCTACATCCTTAATTTTATCGACCCATTTGTGGTGTTCGTTCGGAATGAAGATCCTCAAGTATGCAGTTACACATTTAATTACTCTCTCACTTGGATTAGCTTGGGCATGTCGGATACTGCTTAAAACATGTTTTATACCCATGTCTTCCATTCCTTTCTTGAATTCGGCGCTTGTGAAATAACTGCCGTGATCTGATAATATAAACTCTGGTTTTCCAAGGGTTGGAATAACTCTATTACGAATGCGACTGAGTACCTGCTTCGATGTTGTTTTCTGAATAGGGCATAGTACTACGAACTTAGAAAATACATCAATGCACACTAGCAAATGACGGCAACCTCTCCTTCCCTTCGGAATTGGACCAAGACAGTCCACCGCCAGTAGCTCACATGGTTTCTGAGGTAGCAATGGTCTAGGATATTGCCTCAGTAAATAATTATTTGGCTTTGTTCTCTGACACGGGTCACAAGTTGTAATGACGTCACATATAGTTGTTCTCATACGTGGCCATGTAAATGTCTCTCCTATTGTCGCTTCGCACTTGTCTAAGCCCACGTGGCCGTAACTTTCGTGCGTATGCCATGTCAATCCTCGTTGTAACGATGCAGGTACTAATATGCGTAACTTGGTGTGGTCATTATCTACCCATTTGTGCAGCAAATTGTTGACATAAACATATCTTCCTTCTTTGGCTTTTGCTTCTCGAAATGCAGGTGTTCCTGTAGGTAGTTGCTTTTTGAAGTATTTAATTAATAGCATCATCCATGGTTCCGCTTCCTGTTCTCGCTGTATCTCACGTAACTCCTCCAAGAATTCCCGGTCCTTCGGTGTTAACTCCAAGTGTTGTACCATCGCTGTTTCTTCATTATCAGGCTCTGGGTTCTTGCTGAGTGCATCCGGTATCACGTTCATCTTCCCTGGACAATGTTCAATTTCAATGCTGAACTGCTGAATGTATATAGACCAACGTGTCACACGTTCGCTTGCCATTGACGTCTTAAACAAGAATGTTAGTGCCTTGTGGTCAGTTCTGACAACAATAGGGTAACCATAGATTATTCGTTTCCATTGTTGGAGCGCATGAAGGATGGCCAACAATTCTAGCTCGGTTACAGTATAATTTCGCTCGTGCTTACGCAATTTTCGGCTGACAAATGCCAAATATGTTTTGTGCTGCAGGTTAGCTGGATCCTCTTGGTAGAGCATAGCACCTATCCCAATTAGTGAAGCATCCGCTTGGATTATAAATTTGAGCTTGAAATCTGGATAGCCTAATTTAATGCAGTTTTCCAATAGCTGTTTTGTTGCTTGGAATGCCTTCTCACATTCCGCGTTCCATGACCATTTGTTATTTTTCTTTAACATTTCTTGCATTGGAGCTACAGTCTCCGTATAACCTGGACAGTTTTCTTTAAAGAATCCCGTTACGCCTAAGAAAGCCCGAATGTGCTTGACTCTCGTTGGTGTAGGGAAATTCTTTATCGCTTCAATCTTAGCTGGGTTTGGCTTCACTCCCTCCTTGTCAATGACGTGACCCAAATATAAGATCTCGCTCTTGAAGAAATGCGATTTCTTCAGGTTTACTTTGAAATTCGATGCATTCAAGTTGCCCAATACTTTATCTAAATTTTCCATGTGAGTTTCAATGTTGTCGGATGCCAACAGAATGTCGTCGATGTATCGCACCGTCATCTCCTTTACTTCCTCGGTTAGGTTCTGGTCCAGTGCTCGGATTAAAGCACAGCCCGCTGTTTTGACTCCAAAAGGCATTCTGACGAAGCAATATGTCTGGTTATCGAATAAGAAGCCAGTTAGAAGCTGTGACTTCTCATCCAATTCAAGATGGTGGAACGAGCTCGTCAGGTCGACTGATGAATAAATGCTCTTGTTTTTAAAGCCTTTTAATACGTCTCTGATAATTGGCGCTCTGTCATACTCAGGAAAAATGAGTCTCATGTTGAGATTTCTGGCATCTAAACAAAGTCTAATAGATCCATTTGGTTTTGTGACTGCCAAAATCGCATTTAGATAAGGTGTAGGTGTCTTCCTTATCACTCCAGCTTCTAACATCTCATCTATAATGATTTTAACTTGACCACGATACTTTTCAGGAATTGGGTACAATCTGCTTTTGAAAGGTGACCAGTCCTCGACTTGCATAGAGTACTTGAAATTTAAAATTTTCCCAGGTACTGTATCAAATACTGTTTTGTGCTTCCTTAAAATCTCTTCCAACTGTTTTCTGTGTTCATCCCCAAGTTGAATGTCATTGAGCCGCTCCTGTAGTAACTCTTCAAATTGTGCATCGCTGTTATTTCCTTCTGTTAATAAAGACCATATCTCCTGGGATTCTATCTCCTCATCTAGTTCCACAACAGCCCCTTCTACGATGTTATCTTCCTCCTTTCGTACCTCCTCTTCCGTCTCTTCTGATATTGCTTCCAATGCCCAAGAATTTACATCTCTTCCGGTAGTGATTTCATCCATATGCAATCCCACGTTTTTCAGCTGGTCATATTCTCTAAAACTGACTGTATTCTTGTGTAAATCTATCACTGCTTGATAGTCACAAATGAAATTTGCACCAAGAATTATATTGAAATTCATCTTTGCCATGATAATGAATGTTTGCCCAAAAGTGTGTTCCAATATGTTCAGCTCTAAGTATGCCTGACGTTTACAAGTGACGGTGCGTTCAGGAATAACACCCCTCACTTTGAGCTGTGGTACCGGGATTACAGGAATATTCTGAGTCCGTCCCAACTCTCGAACCAAGGCCTCCGATACTAGACTGATCTGTGACCCTGTATCCAATAAACATCTTATATTAATTCCACCAATCCTTGCGTAAATAATGGGTAATTGCCTAATTTCATCGTTCCGTGGTTTCACCGTCTCCTCCAGGCAGTCTTCTGGTAAAGCAATCCATTCTTGTATGTTCGCTACTATCCATCCATCTTCAACTTCCGACTGTTGTGTCTGGAGACTGTCTCCTTGATCCAAAATTAACTTTTTTTTTAGCTCCATTTCGACTCCCATCATCCTTCTGCCGCTCATGTCCTTGATATTCCTCTTGTCTCAGTAGACTTCCAGCTTCCTCAGTATGTGTATCTGGGTTCTTTCTGTTCCCAATGGCCTTTTCCCATCTTCCTAGTTCTCCACCTTGACTAGCGTGTAACTCCTCTAAGTAATTTTGTGATTGAGCGCTATCATCCCAGTCATCTCGATAGTTACGTTGATCTCCTTGATTTTGATCTCTCCTTCCTTTCCATCTTTGATTGGCATTGTAATCACCGTATCTTCCATAAGGCCTGTCATTCCTTCGATTATCACGCCATTGTTGATATCCTCTCTGTTGGTATCTATTGTTGCCCTGGTATCTATTGTTGTAGTGATTTTCGTTACGCTGATATGGTCTGTTTTCCCCTTCTTCCTGGTTTCGCCTAGGTGTGGAGGTGCTTGTATTAGTACCCTGCGTTTTAGTATTTCCCTGTTTTGTTTTTACGACCTCTGTGGTGTTGACTAATTCCAGCTGTCTACCTCCTCTAAAATGACTATGAGATGTGGTAATCTATTTGCCGTAATATCTGCTCTGCATGTAGGGCCGTACTAACGTTTGCTGCGACTAGTACTTGCTGTACATTAACTGGCATTTGCCTTGCTATTGTCATTACCAAATCTGCTTCGTTTAATGGGTAATCTAGGTCGCGAAATTTTAGCATTTGCATGTTAAAGAAATCTGAGTATTTCGTCTGCTGGGTAGTTTGGTATTTTCTAGAGTAAAGCTCCATTCTTAAACTCTGTTGTATGGCGGGAGACCAGTATTTGCGCAGAAACGCTAAATTAAAGTCTGACATGGTTCCAAATGTATATTTGAAACTTAAAAACCAGGTGAGAACATTTCCTGATAAAAATCTCTCCATCATTCTCAATCTACGTGCTTCAGGTACCCCAGTGTCATTGAAATGGTCTTCAATCTCTTTGATAAAGGCCTTAGGTGTTACCCCTGAATTTTCTGTGTATTTCTGCGGCTTGTAGTCATTTGAGCGAATTACTTGAATAAGTTGTGTGGGCTGATGACCGTCCTGTGGTGTCGAGCTCCTATCTACGTTCTTGCGAAATCCTTCCGTGTTTGTTGTTAATGGGCTCTCTGCTTGAGTCTGACTTCCTGCTATGCTGGGTTGGGAACTATGTGAGTCATCCTGCTTGTCTTTCAATGCTCCCGTTTTAAATATAGATGATTGTTCTAATGAGCGGAGTTCGGCTTCAATGATCCTGTCTGTCTGCTCTTTAAGTTTATTTTTTACCTCTTGCTCCAAAGCTTGAATACGCGTGTGGTTTTCGCCTACTGTTTTAAGAATGGTGGATCTTTCCTCTTTAGAATCAATATTCATTTTCTTCCAATCTTTCCTGATCTGTTCTTTAATCGTGCTTATTTTTTCTTCTATCTGGCTCTTATTTTCATCCTGATTATTTTCTATCTGGCTTAGCCTTTCGTCTAATGTACTCTTAAATTGTTCTTGTTCCGTTTCTAGGCTTTTCCACTGTTCCGCTGATTTTATCTCGAGACGGTCCATATCTTTAATTATGCCGGATATGTTCTCATCTACTGCTGATATTTGTTGTTGAATGACCCTGCCACTTTTCTCCATCTCCTTAAATCGACCTTCCAACTTATCCTGAGCTATTTTGACCTCGCTTGTATTCATTGTGCATGCTATTTCAATCTGCTCTAATTTAGCTAACACCGTTTCATCGAGAATGCTAAGTTTTTTTAATCAAAAATACTTTCCATTTTTTTAATCTGCTCTAATTGTTTCTCATTATTTTTGCTTACATCAAGGGCCAGTAATACCATCTGTTGGTTTGTGTGCTCTTTCATCTCTGCGGTTAACGAAGCTAATTGGTTCGTGTTTTTATTATTTTGCGCCTCTAACTGAGAATTTATAGTGTCATTAATTTCACTCTTTAATAACCTAGCTTGTTCCGCCTGATATTCATTTTGCTCAATTCTACTGTTATTTAACTGTGTCCGCAATGATTCACTTTGTTCTAACAGTTTAGTATTTAGCGATTCACTTTGTTCTGACAGTTTAGTACTTAGCGATTCACTCTGCTCAGATAATTTGTTTATAGATTGACTCTGTTCTAGCCTACTATTGTTTAATTGTGTCCGCAATGATTCACTTTGCTCTAACAGTTTAGTATTTAGCGATTCACTTTGTTCTAACATACTAGTGTTTATTTGTTCAGATAACTTCGTGTTCAGCGATTCACTTTGTTCTGCTAATTTAGTATCCAACAATTCCTGCGTTCTCCTCGCTGCACTCTCAATGATCTCCTGGATCTGCGCCACCGTTGCCATGTTTTATAATTTATATGAGACATATGGGAAATGGCATACGCCAATGCCCTTTGACACGCACATAAATCCAATGCACATTTAATTTCTTTATCCTACTCAGTTCATTTATTTTTACCTTTAATCCCACTAGTTGATTGCATCTCTGAGTAGTTCTAGTTTTACTCAATTTAATTTTAAACCCAAGCACATATTTAGTCATTAAACAGTTATCCTGATCTGATATTAACACTGACTAATTAACAAAGTATTAATTGTCATTTTAGGCTACAGCCTCCTAATATTTCCATGAGTTTGACTTTCTAAACAAATCTAGTTTTAACTTTATCATTGGGCGCCCGGTATCACATCTTAATTTTACTTTACTTTAAAAGACAACAACGTGAACCGTATTTTACTTTGCAAACTCCTGATTTTAATTTATCTTTCACACATTTGGCGGTATCCACTTCGCCTCAACTACTTTTAATAAAATATCACTTCCCGGTGATTAAATACTGTCATATCTGCCTGCACTTGCGGCATGCCAGTTTTACTCAAATGCGCCACTATTGACATGTGTAATCTCCCCGTTACACCACAGTGAATAGCCCCACCGTTGGCCGCCAGTTTTCACCTATGAACCCTTCAGAATAGCAGTGTTTTATGCAAGAATCTTAGATCAAGGGGTCGCGTTCAGTTCATAGTGTGGTGTTTACGTCCGCCAAACAACGTGCTTTTCTGAGGCAAGGGTTATAGGATAAAAACTATAGTTAAGAAAGAAAGGAGACAAAACGTAAGATAATAACAAGATTTAATAACTAATTTGTGCATAAAAGAATAAAACAAACAAAAATAAACAAAATCCTCCCTGAATTTTCCCCTGACAGGAATATTTATCACTTTGAGGAGTCAGATGAATCTCCCCTTTTCTAATAAAATGTGGATCCAAGTTCCACTATCTTGCATATGAATTTATGTTCGCGTGGTGACTATCTACGAGAAATGAGTACTTGGATGATCGTTCGTTCACAACGGGTTAACAGCCACGGTGCTCACGAACAATCATCTCGTAAATCAACTTTTATGGATATGGGCATAACATTAATAAAAATCCTTAAATCTAACTCTGACACACATATTACAACTCTACTATTTACAGGCATCTCTCTGAGACCCTTATTAGTGTGGTGACACACTTAACCAAATGAGCTGCCACAATGGCCAGATACTCAACAACAAGGAAACACAGCGCCGCACGTGACTCACGGGTCACTGACATGGAAAATAAACATAGAATAAACCAACAACAACAAACAACCTGAGTGGTTAAGATTACTTTATATTAACAAAATTGCATGTTAAGGAAACGCTTCGAAGATTATCGTGTTTCGTAGGCAACTCCCATTTATTTAAACAATTTTACCATTGATCAGTTTCCCACATTTATATTTATTTTCAAGTAATTGGGAGCCAGACGTGCACTCCACTTTAATGAGCTTGCTTGCGAAACTCAGCCAGCCCTTGTGACAACAACTCACCCTTTCCTCAATACCTGTCATGTCCCCCTTCCAGTGTATATAAATAGCCGACCAGCTGGACTGTTATCTCAAGGAATCAACAGCAACAACATCTCCTCCAACTCAACATATGGTCAGACAATAATCACATATCCATAATTGTCCTCGCAAGGATACAATATGAATCTGGTACCAAGCTGACAGAAATCAGTCTCTGCTGAAGTTCCCGCTTGTAATACCACAAAAATATACTCACAACACACACACTTGGGACTGACATAACGCCTTTCACACGGGTCTGCTGAATTAGAGCTCGCAAACATTTAACACAATATTTAAAACCTACGATAGAGCTGAATACTCTTCGTCACAAATTACATTGCTCCAAAGGCAATAATCACACTGAATCTGATCAATAATAATTCTCAACAAAATTTAATTACCCTCCAATCTACTATATAATTATATTAATTCAGTCCTACTTCTGAAACACGACATATCTCCGAGAGACGTTTTTAACCGCACTTCGTAACATAGGCGAACACGGCCGTTCACATAGATACGTTAGTTAACACAACACAAAGAAAAGAACCTTCCAAAAACTACAATTGTGCGAGCTGCTTCCAAACAAAAGTGTGTCAGATCAAAACTAAATATACTACATTAATCACACAAGCAAAGTATTTACAAAAATATGTCCCATAAACCATAAGTTAATTTAACAAATAATAAAATATTATTATGTACTCATCTCTTTTTGTAGTCACCCGTCAAAGAACATCAGACGCCATTCCCCAACTGGATGGTTCTTTATCTCATATCAGCCATCTGGACGGAGTGTTGAGAATTCCAAACTTCCTCTGCATTCATCGATGTCATCCTTGCGCTGATACAAAAATTAGGTTATTATACACTTTATGTCTGACTATTAAATTCGCTTGTTCAGGTACTAAATTCCCTGTCACTGTTCGTTGGCGAATTATCGACGCTACTGCCCCTATAACTATAGTACTATGACTATCTATCACTGAATTTAACACTTTACAATGAATATCTTGTGTCCTCGACACATAAAATACAAGTCTACGTCCTCAGACGAACAGAATAAAAGTCTACGTCCGTAGACGCACAGAATAATAGTAATGTCTTGGCTCTTCGACACACTTATAAATGAACTGGCCCTTGGGCCTAGATGGAGGGGGATTTTATGTAAAAATTTCTCGAAATAATTGTGGTACAGGAATGAAATAAATATCACTGAACTCGTAATATTGCACAGGTCAAGAATATGCCCATTAATCCTAGAATCGATCGTAGAGATTTTGTCTAGGCGATTTCCCGCGTGAATGCTAGCCGCCGCGTACCCCAGCCGGAGTTGGCGCGCAAGTAGGCATTCTCTTCTCATTGGTTCTCCATTTCCTGTAATTTGGCGGTTTCTAGTAGATCTTGGCGTCTTGGGAGTGTCTATTTTCTTCATCAGCCATTCACGTTACTGCATCATATTTCTTCTAGGCGCGAATATCACAATGAACATACCAGAACCATGTCTCACCGCGCGTCGCTTCTAAAATTGAGGTAGCCACACCTGTCCTTGTGATACATCGCTATGCTATTTCTTTTCATAGCTCAAGTATTTAGCCTTTTGTTAAACTGTTGCAGGTATGTCCCTACTGTCTCCAACAAATGCTTGAAATTTCCTCATCGCTGTCTGGCTACTTTCATGATGCTGGTTGAAATATTTATTAATTGAAGAAATAAAAAGTAGAATCATTTAACCAACATAGGGTAAAGGGTTCAGTATGAACCCCCGTATATTTTGGTGTGTTCCACAATAATTTTCTTGTTAACTATTGTGCTCTAATCTCGATAGTATCTGTCAGTGCCATTTTCATTGATGTAGCTGTGCCGGTGCGTTTGATTATTGGCAATCCGATTGAGGGGGCGGATATCTGACAGCCTACTATCCTGAGATCGGGGACAGTACCTGCAGGTCGCGTATCTATATATCTACGATATGACTCGCTCCCTGTGGGAAAGCGAAGTCATCTTGGCAGCACAACTCGTCCTTCACAAAAATAGTCGCGAGTTGTGTGGCCGTAGTGCACCTCTCATTGTGGGTGGCAAATTGGCATCGTTGATCCGACCGCCATTGGGGGATTTCCCACAGGTATATCTCCACCGTGGTTCGGATTTTTACCTGGAAACGTATATCATGTGTGTGGGGGGGGGGGATCGTGTATGGGCCGTGTGAGTGTGAAATTTGGGGAGGGAAACTTGTGTATAAAAAGACACATACATGAGTGGTTATATCATGTCGCCACCTGTTGGGACAATAATACAAATAATATCAAAATAGATCGTGTCCACCCTCTGCATCTGCGGGTTGAACATGTGGATGTACACAAAAAATATATTAATTATGCAAATATATCATGCGCATACACTGTATTTGGGTAACTCGGCGAGTGCCCCCAAAATGGAGCTACCCCCGATGCATATGTGCAACTTATGCACCACTGGGTGCGCTGTGTCGGGAGTTGGCGTCTCAGGTTTGCAACCTGTGCTGAAAAATCAAGACGCAAAGATATATATATATAAGATAGACTTAAAACTAATCATGGCCATTCTCATGTATACTCCTGTCTATCATCCTAAAAATGTACACCTGCCTGCGAACTGAATGACTATGTCGCTCGCTGAGCGGTCATCCGGAAGCGTTCTAACGGTAAAGATCGTGTTGTTCGGGCTTATACTGCCGAATTGATCGGACCGATGAGGCCGATTACCTATCGCAGATCGTATATCAGATCTATATCGGAGAATCGTATATCGCCGATTAGATATATATAAAAAAACGCATACCGCATCGTATCTCGAAAAATCGCTTATACATATAGAACGGATGGTTTGCATATGCATCATCGTGCAAGTTACTCTGGACCCTAGTAACAATTTGCTACTATGCATGTGGGCACATCTCAAAACATATCGCCTCGTCAAGGCAATACAAAGATATTCCTCCATTATGTCTTCTTACTTGATAAACTTCTTTCTTCTTTCTTAATAAATTTCTGTCTTCTTTCTTCTTTATTCGTTATTCGTTCTACGGGGGCATGAACAGAGAGGAATTCCGGTGTTACATACCTCGGCCCGGGAAATTATATCCTCTTCTTTCTTGATGATTTGTTCTACGGGGGTATGAGCAGAGGAGAACATCGGTGCTACATACCTCGGCCCGGGAAATTATATCCTCTTCTTTCTTGATGATTTGTTTTACGGGGGTATGAGCAGAGGAGAACATCGGTGCTAGATACCTCGGCCCGGGAAATTTCATCCTCTTCTTTCCTCACCTGTGTGTGACAACCAGGTCTCTAGCTCCGCGCATGGAGCCGAAATTACTTAACCTTACATGCTAACTAACGCCAAGTCAAGTGGGCGTCTTGGGGTGGAGGGTCCATCCTGTCCGATGCGGGGGTATTCAATTCCCTCACCGAACTATCAAGCCTCCATCCATAGGTATAGCTTAGACGACGTTAGGGCTTAAAAAGGGGTATAACGGGCCCCGCGCTGCGGGAGACGGGCTAGGTACATCCCAGAGCGCGAGCGCTTGCCTACCCTAACACGTCACCGCTATGACCTTCCGTCGTTCGTCAACGTCTAAGTCATATCATGTCAGGTCAAGGGCTATGCATGCCCTTTATCGCAGTCAAAACTTACAATTCCCTATTTTCCCCATGAAAATAGTATCACATCCTTCACAGTGCACCTTCGTGCACAAACCATAAAAAGATAGTGTCAAGCGGTACTGTGTTTGTGTGAGGTGTTATAGTTATACGGGGGGGACTCTGGTGGCACAGTGCACTTTCATTGCGCCTGGATTTCAGATAACTAACTAATTTCAGCTGCGTATTATCCCCTCTCACATGTTAGTGGGTAAGTCAAGGATTTGGAAGGGTGTTTCCGTGTTATTGGGAAGCTGTAAGCATGCTAGATTTCGTAAGTAACGGGCAAATGGATGGTGAGTTAGGGCCAAGGAATCGTGGTCCTATGGGGATGTCGGGAAACGTTAAATGGAAGGATGGCTCGGCCGGTGCGGGTGAGGTTATTATTCGGTTAGGAACTGGGTGTTCAGTGTGGTTGTCAGATACCGTACTGAAGGAGGTAGGGTGACATATATTCTCTAAAGGCGCATGCAAGGTAAAAATGCAGGGAAAAAACATTTCATGCACTGGTGTTAGCAGGTGATGCCTGGGACGATAAGCTGTTAGCTTAATAATTCCGAATGTTGAATAACATTGAGCCATTAGCGAAAAAGCATGTCGTGCACCCTGGCAATTGCATGATTACCAAGTGCCGTGCATTAATAGGGAACAGGTGTAAAAATGTGTAATTGTAGAGTGTTAACAATGTGTGGTGGGAGGGAGATGTACTATCAAGCTTGGATGCATTAGTCGTGATGTATGGCATCTGTGGCCATACTAATAATATACTGCTGTCTGCCCTCGTATAATATATAATGTATACTTACATACTATGAAGCCTATATCCTAAAACTGGTCATCTGGTATCATTAAATAACCTTATCCCTTAACCTAGAGATTCTGTCTTATATATATATAGATATATTCTAAAGCAGGTTGCACCTCTGTGCACGAGATGTGTGGCCTAAGTCCGTCCTATAGGGGGGCTTATTATTTTAAAAATATCTTATCCGCCCTGCGGAAATGTGGGGGATCCATAAGTGTTTATTGTCATTCTAGTATTTGGGGGGACGGTATATATGAATGCCAGCTAAGTGTTAAATGGGGCTATAAATTCCAACAGATGTGGTGTTTTAACTGGGGAATTCAAGAGGGGGTAAAATGCGCGTGGCGGGGATATTAACGGGCCACCGCTGTAGACTAGATTGCTCGTCCGAGCCTGGAAGAGAATATCTTACCCAAGATCGCTGTGCCGCGAATAAAATAAAATAAAACCTCCTAAGTGGGCAGTATATCCATTTATATGTAGTGTCACGGGGAAGTGCCCGTGTCTGCGTATGTCGGAGGGCGGTGTCTATATAAGGGTGTCTTCGAGGGCAAATGTTTACTGAATCCCGATTAAAGATAAAATATGGTGTATCTGTGTAATGAGGCGCTGCGTGTATAGCACCGATAAAAATGGCTCCTTGCCGTGAAAAATGCTGGCCCGATGTGAGGTAGTGAGTGATGAAAGGGCTGAGCGTAAATAAAAATGTTTGGTTACCCTGGTAGGTATGGTATACTCCGAGAATCATATGTTCCGACCGCACTGTCATTTGAATTCAGCGCGCGAGTGTGCGATTGGTGAGTACAAATAATGGCTGCTTGCGGCTGACTTGTCACGTGGGAGGTGTGACTTGAGATAATGTGTGTGTACGTAAGGTATCAGATATCGGCTACCGCGAGGCGGAACCTACGGTGCTTATTGGCCGGCGTACTCCGTGGGAGTAATGTTTATCGGCGCGCTACGCTGATTGGACCTGAGTGCTAGGAATGAGTTTATAGCATGGCAGTTTGGTGCCATACAGTGAATGAACTGTCAAACGCACGTGTTGGGCGTCGCCTGGAGTGTTTGTCATGTACGCATTGTCGCATGCTAGACAGCCTGAGTATGATATAATATGGGTGTAAGTCAGTGACTTCTCGTCTGCGTATTGGGAAACAAAGCATGTCCCTCGGGTGGGGATCAATGTTGGGATGACGCTGTCATCATAGCGTATTCGAATGGGGCAAATGATATATAAAAATACTGGGTTTCTTGCACCTAATTTACGGAGTGTACTATAGTGTACTGTGAATGTATGGAAGCATATGTCGACTCCATGTGGATGTAAAATGCTGGGTGTCAATCTGTAGAAAAAGTGTTGCCGTGGTGTAATTCCACTCACTTCGGGAAAATGCAAAATGATATATAAAAAATACTTAGTTTCTTGTACCTAATTTACGGAGTGTATTAGACTGTACTGTGAATGTGTGGGAGCATATGGCGATTCCATGTGGATGTAAAAATGCTGGGTGTCACCCTGTAGAAAAGTGTTTCCGTGGTTTACTCCCACTCACTTCGGGAGAGTGAAAAAATAATGCGAGGCGCAGTAATATGTATATCCAGAGAGAATATTGTATTCCGCAAATGTCGGAATATCCGTGGAGTAGCAAAAATGGGCTACATTTACCGGGCACCCTGCGGTATGGACGTGAGAGCTATATGTTGTAGTCCCAAAACGCAATGTGTTGATGTGGAGATGATGTATTCCTAGTGCGTATAACATGTTTGCGGACTCGAGTGGATACTTAATGTTTGTAGAAAATAAAATCATTGGGCCTTTGTTAACCGTTATCTACAAAACCAGGCAGTCCTATGTTCATGGCTGATATTTATCCTAGAACGGTGACCCAGGAGGGTAGAAATTAATCTGCCCTGGGCATAACTCGCCTAGGAAACCATAGGATACTTATGGCCCATGGACGTAGTGGCTGCCTGAATTATCTATGCGCTCATGGCTCATATGCATCCTAGATTGTTGACCTAGGAGGGTAGAAGTTAATTTACCCTTGGCATAACTCGCCTAGGTTTACTTTAGGACATTTATGGGCCATGGCGTCAATGTGACGCTGATGGACATATTGTGATATGTACCACGTTGTGTTGTGTCGCGAAAATACGAAATTTCCATGTGGCCAACTTATGACTTTGAAGATAAGTGTGTATCTATTGGGTAGATATTAATTAAAGGGGATCTATATATGGACTTGTGGTCCCATTGGTGCCTTGTGGCACTTATGAAGTAACTTCGTGAATTCATTATCGAATATCATGTCGGCATATAGCAGATCATGGCGAACAGTTTATACTTAGCGGAAGGATGATAAATGGTTTCCTATGTTGACTGTTAGAGGTGTAGCCCCAATCCCCTAGATTACCTAGGAGTCCAGTCGGTCGTCGGCTTGAATGACATGATTATAATTATAATTATAATTATAAGTTGAATGGAGTCCCTAATCCGTCGACTAATGATGAAGTCGCCTCGTGGGAAAACTGTTCATCCTGTCTGTCTTTATGACGGTATTGAGTGGTCAATGCCACTGTTAAATAGAAATAAAAGTTAAAGATCTCCTGGGAGGAGAAAGAAACAAAATAAGTATATAAAATGGGGTGTATAAGATCTGCAATAGGGCCGGATGTGGCCGCCTATGATTGGCTTCCCTGCTCCTCGTAAGCCGAGATGCTGTGTACGCAATCCACGCTTCCGGCATTGTGTATGGAGCGCGCATCACTGTCTATGAGCAGTTTGCAGTACTGAGTGTGAGAAGTGATTGAGATGTATTAATGAATGTAGCCTGGATTACAGTGTATGGGAAATGTAATCTACGTAAGTATAAGTTATCCTTATTCCAAGTGTGTCCCAATTGTTTGTTCAGATGACCTATAGAGTCTAATGCTCGGACGGTATGATAACCTGTGTAATTGTACCAAATTCTGCTGGCCGTAGTGGTAGTAACCAACCTGTGAAATAGTGAGATTGTGTGCGGAATTATATCGAATGTCGCTACACTATGTCATTAATGTTAATACGCCTTGGCCTGTAGGGAAGGCCGCTAACCTGTGTTATTGTACGAGTACATATTTGCAGTTGCGGAAGGCCGCTAACCTGTGTTATTGTACGACTATGTTTGTGCTTTGCGAAAGGCCGCTAATCTGTGTAATTGTACAAATATTTCGTTGCATTAGCGAAAGGCCGCTAACCTTCGTTATTGTAGATGCTAGGCCACTGTATGTGTGTAATGCTGCTAACCTGTGCCATTGCGGTGTCCACGCAATGAATTTTAAACCGCGTATGGTAACTGTGTGAAGCCGGTGTATGGTATAAATCTTATCTAAATATTATGGTAATAAGCGAAAGTGCTTTTAAAGAAAGGCACGATCTCTTCTGAGATGGATGTGCTTTCACGAGTTGTGAACCCGTGGGCTTGTGCGGATAGAATGTCTGCGCATCCTACCCTCTCTTGTAATAACTCTATTGTATACCTATCGCTATGAACGAAGAAGTATCTGTGGTGATACAGTAGTGTATTGGTAATCGTGATCCGAAGGAAATGTAATTTTCAATCGGTCAACTCACGGGTGTATAGACCATTCTGATTTCTGTAATGTCATAAGTATATAGGTATCGTGTGGAAGGATTTGTACGCCCTATATCCTACAGTAAGGGATTGAATCTATCGTCGGGCAACGAAAGGACCTGGATTGTGTGTAAAACTGTTCGTTGTTCATGCACCTCGTCTAACTAAAATGTGATTAGTATTGTATGTGTAGGCACTGACTATAAGTAAGTCTTGCCATGCAAGCATGGTCGTTGGCACGTGTTGCGCCAGGCCTGTTTGCTGCTCTGGATGTGTTACTTGCTGACTCAATGTGCTGTGCTAGCAAAGTGTATCCGGTGGCGTGTAATTGACCTATGTTATCAGCTGCTATAGAGACATGTGTTATATTGTTCCGACCTTTCTTAAATTAGTGTTTGCGAACAGAATTCATCATCATAGAAAGACAAGAGACATTATAAATATAGCATGGTGCACATGTTTATAATGGTTATAATTAAACATGCAATCTTATAACTATGACTCGTGTTTATGCACTGTGGGGAACTATCGGTGACCGATAGTCGTGAGCATGACTACCAGATGCCATAGCGCATAGGCCGCTTGTTCAACTCGTACGGTCCTGGGTTTGATATATGTGTGGTAGAAATATATTTTAACGCCTTATACTGGTGACCTAACGCTTTCGTTTCTTAGCCACGGAGGGTCGAGGTGTGGGGGTGGTTTCCCGGGAATGGTAGGGTTTCATACGCCGTACATGAACCATGTCCTTAATAATTTTATGGTTGTACCGAATGATGACGAGGTAGTTTAGGTCCGAAATCTTCCTCTGGATTCTGAACGGACCTGTCCATTTCGGGATGAGGAATTCTGACACGTTTTTTATGCGAGTGGGCAACCAGATCATAATGAGCTGTCCGGGTTTGTGTTCCTGGTGATTGTGGGTTTTATCATACGTGAGTTTCTGCCTGTTTTGTGCAGTGCGGATATTACGTCGCGCGGTGTCACGGGCTGTGCACAAATATTGCAACCTTTCAGCGTTGCTAGGGAGTGTATCCTGTGGGATGTAAATGTTGTCGATCGGACTGCGCGGATCGTAGCCGTGTAAAAGAAAGTGTGGGGTGTGTTTGGTCGCCTGCGACACAGATGTATTGTAACTAAACGTTACTGCTGGGAGGTAATTATCCCAGTCGGTGCCCTTGTCGTTAGTGAAATGAGCTAGAGCCCCGCCAAGGATTTTGTTCATAGCTTCCGTTAATCCATTCGCCTGAGGGCTGAAACTAGTGGTCGTGTACGCTTTTATGTGAAGCAATGTAAGGAGCTGTGTAATGACATTAGATGTGAAAACTGTTCCTCTGTCGGACAACAACGTGTGGAAAATACCATACTTGGTAATGATTTCCATGAGGAACTCGGCGATTTGGTGCGCGCTAGCTTATGGTACCGCTTTGGTGATAATGTATCGGGTAAGGTACTCGGTTGCTACCAGTATGTATTTGTTACCTTTGTCTGAGGTTGTAATTGGACCCTTGACGTCAATGCCTATGCGGTGGAAAAGTTCACCTACGGGGATAGGGTGGAGTAAGCCATGGGGTTTACCAGGTCGGTGTTTGTACCTCTGGCATGTGTGACAAGTTTTAATGAACTCTATGATATCATTTTTCATGTTTTCCCAATAGTATTTATTGCGAATGCGCAAATATGTCTTATGGACTCCAAAGTGTGCGCCATTAAGGGGTGGGCAGTGATATTCCGTCATTACGTGGTTTCGGAGTGTAGTGGGAAGGGCAACGGGTGTGACGTCATGCGTGGCCGTGGATTTGTACCTAAGGAGATCGTCCTTATCAAGAAAAAATCTGCGTGATAAGCGGGCAGTTTTACTATCTACCTGGTCGCGATTATGTAAGGCAATCCTAATTTGTCCCAATGGGGGATCGTCTAATTGCTCCTGTTTCAGATCAGTGTGAGTGACTGCAAATGTGGGTAAGGAATCCCAGGCATGATTAACATCCTCGTCAGGTGGTTCGAGGACAGGTAGTCTCGAGAGGCCGTCTGCATCAAGGTGTGCCTTACCTTTCTTGTACTTAACTTCAAAGGTGTAGTCATATAATTTAAATATGAACCTATTAAGCCGGGAATTGGGGTTTTTGAATTTATCCCAGTAAAGAAGGCTGGCGTGATCCGTAACTACCGTAAACTGGATACCATAGAGATATGTCCGGAAGTAATTTACGGCCCAAGAGAAGGCGAGCATCTCTCTTTCGGTTGCGGCATATCTGGTTTCAACCGGTGTAAGTTTACGGCTAGCATAAGTAATTGGGTGTTGTTTGCCATCATCGGCCTCTTGTAGCAGGGCTGCCCCTATGCCGAATTGACTTGCATCCACGTGTACGAAGGTGGGCCTACCTTCCTGAAAATGTTGGAGCAGGGGCGGTGTAGTGAGTAAGTGTATTTCTCTCTATGTATTTCTGTAACGATAAAGGGCGTTTTCTCGTGTGTAAGCTCGGTTAGGGGGTTAGCTATCTGTAAAAATCCGTGAATGAATCGACGATAATAACTGGCGAGGCCCAAAAAAGAACGTAGCTGTTTAATGTTTTCCGGCATGGGAATATCGGTGATGGCGGCGACTTTGGCAGGATCAGGTGTGATGCCGTCGCGGCTAACAATGTGACCTAGAATGTGGACCTTCGTTTTTGCAAACTGACATTTGGATGGGTTTAGCTTCAATTTAGCGTGCCGGATCCTGTCAAAAGCTTCGTGCAAGTGTATGATATGTTCTTCGAATGTTTGCGAGAAGACTGTTATGTCGTCTATATAAGTCAATACTGAGCGGTATTTGAGGCCCGCGAATGCCTTATCTACCAATTTTTGGAACGTCTGACTGGCATTTTTTAAACCCATCGGCAATACGTTATAACCGAAGAGGCTGTTTTCGGTGACAAATGCCAGCTTATGCCTATCAGGCTCATAGACAGGGATCGAATAAAATCCGGAATAACAATCCATTATTGAAAAATATTTAGCTCCACTTAGGGTCTCTAGATAAGTGTCTGTGCGCGGTAGCGGGTAACTATCACTCTTAATTAATCTATTGAGGCGTCGATAATCTGTGCAAAACCTATGCGAACCATCAGGTTTACGGGTAAGGATGACCGGGGCACTATAATTAGACACAATGGGGTGGATGATTTTGGCTTCTAACATCTCCTGAATCTGTGTTTCTATGGCTTGTCGCTCCTTAGCGCTAACCTTGTAAGGTGCCTGGTGAACCGGAGCATCACTGGTCAATTCGACACGGTGGTGAATTAAGTCGGTCAATTCTAAGTCGGCAAGGGAATGTGCAAAAATGTCCTTATATTCTTCTAAGAGGTCTGTAAGCTTCCTATTCTGTTCTGGGGTTAGTGACTATGTGTCCCCAGTGGCGGGCGTGGCTGTGTTAGCACTCGTGGTTGTTGGCGGAGATATGGTAATCAACGGAGAGACCTGATGCGCGCACGGGACTCGCTGCGCTCGTGGATTGTATGTATTCCGGGCGTGTGATATCGGGTGTGTAGTGATTAGGTGTCCGTTCACTAACCGTATTTCATTAGTGACAAAGCTAATGTTCGCTTCGAACTTGGCAAGAAAGTTCGTGCCAATTATACCAGGAACGGAAAGGTCCTTAATAACAAACATGGGATAGCTAGTTTCAAAAGAACCTATTTGGAGATGTATATCAGTAGTGCCTAAGCAGGAAATAGTTTGGGAATTAGCAGCCACAAGGCGAGTGTTGAGAGGCATCCTGTGTATGCGCTCGTTGTTAATGAACTTACTGCTGACACAGCAAATAGCTGATCCCGTGTCTAATAAGATCTGCATTTTATACCCGTTAATTTTGGCCGGGATAGAGAGGGCTGTAATATTGTGTCCGTCCTGTGCAGTACACATGTTGTTAAGGGTATACGTGATGATTGGTGCTGCGGGATTTTGGGACGGTGAATTATGGTTATCGTTATGTATCGCGGCCTGCGAGACTGTTTGTTCTGCCGGTCTGGTACTTGTGTTGAGAAAACGTGGAGTTGCGGTCTGATCACTGAACCTGCTACGCTTTGCTGAGTCCCGTGAAACTGGGAGTCGCAATTCAGCTGTGTCATTCCCGTCTGCCATGTGTAGTGTCCTAAGCTTTCTCTTGATTTGTCGGTGAATGGATAAATATTTGGAATGATGTTTGCTGTCACGGGATGTGAACCCTGGCCTCGGCAGGGTATTCTAAAGGGCCGATGTGTCTGAGTGGTTGTGGGTTTGCAGCCGGCTTTCTGTGGAGGTAACTTATTCGCGACAGTAGCGATACACGTTACCGGCTTCGCCGCGCCTGGTTTAGTTGTCGGGCCGCTTGGGTCCGCGGGTGGAATCAATGTGGGTGGGCGTATCAAGGGTAGTCTAACTACGCTCGTCGTGGAAACGTCCTTAGGGGTTGTAATCTTGTCGCCAGTTGTTAATGTGCCTATAGTGTCCTCTTTTTCAACCTGAGGGGCGGAGGGTTGAGGTGTGTGAGGCGATTTGATAGTGAGAGGGCTGTAATGACCCACATTCGGGTTGCCCGTGAACAAAAGGTACAGATGTTTGTCGTAGCCTACTGTAGAAAAAGTGGGTGCCATCTTGTCCAGTGTATAGACATGGATATCATGCTTAATGATATGGCCTAGAGCGGTAACCTCCGTCGCTCCAGCGTATGTGCCATTTCGATGCATGTAATCCCCATATGCATATTTATTGGGGAATAAGGCATCATTCCCGTTGGCGAGGAAATATTTATACTCGTACCAGTGTGCCATTATATACATGACCAGCTGTGTTCGGAGTTCTTTATGCTGGTCCTCATCTTTATGGAGCAGGAAACTGAGTGCTCGAAAGAGGCAATTACCATCCCCTTTGACCGTATGTGCCTGGAGCTGCGATCGGGGAGGTATTTCCTGCGCTGTATTCTGGCGGGCGGAAGTTGGGGGGATTGGTGGCTTACTGGACCGGACAGGACAGTTGTCCTGCGGGGGTTGAGTGGAATGCTTAGTGGTTACCGGGGGAGGGTTATCCGATTGAGTGGGTGCTGGACCTCCCCTAGCTTATAGTTTTTTGGCTAGGCATAACCTCGATTGTCTGTGTAGCGAGGCTGCCCCCTGGTCGCATTGTTTGGCAGGGACTTATATTGGGGGTTGGGGAGTAATACCCGTCTATCTCGTGGGGGTGAATGCCTTCGTGAATCCCGTGGAGGGTGGTCGGGCAGTGGATAGTCCTCCGGTCCCCTATCACGTATTACAGGGGCGTACTGAGGGTACCCTGGAGGAGGTCTTTCGTACTGTGGCTCATATCGCTCCTGCTGCGCGGGAGTGTTTGGCCGACGGTGTGGAGGGGGTATAGACCGGGCGTGTGTATCTGGTGTATTAGTCACGATGCCATGTTCGATCGTCCCTATATTGGGGATGATGGTTTGGTGGGTAATCTGGGGATGGGTTGCCTCGTGGGCGAGTATCTGCCCGATACTGTGTTGGTCGGAAGGGATTGGTTTCACTGCGGCGTGGCACTTCCTCCCAGTGTTGGGAATAAAAGTTCGCTTCTGTCAGCGGGGGTGAATTATGCCGTGGGGATGATTGGGTCTATATGGATCCTGGTGATCGCCCCGTGATGATCGCCCCTTATCTTGTGGATCCTCCCTACGAGGGCGGGTTTTATTGCTAGTGTGTATGGCCGTAATTTGCATCTCCTGCATCTGTTTTGTCAGATCGCGGATTTACTGATGGAGATCACCGTTATCCGCGCGGATGTGTTGGCCCACGGCTTTTTGGGTCATTTTGTTGCCCTCTTATACAAATTTGATGTTTGCCTGTAGCTCTATTACGGTGTTGCTTTGCAAGGTGCAGAGCTTGTCTACCAAGGTAGGGCGCATTCCCTGCATAAGGAGACGACCTTTCTGCCTGTCTGGCATCTCCCTATTATACCTCTCACACATCAATAATTTGGCATTAATGTATGCCTGTGTGGCTTCCGTGGGACCTTGTATGCGGGCGCGGATTTTGTCGTACAAGTCCTCCTCATCAGGGGTGAGTTGAAATGTATTAACGAGGGAGGCTGAAAACTGCTCCCACTTGGCATCGGCCAAGGTGGCTTCGTGGAGTTCGTACCACGTTAGGGCCGATTTAGTGAGGTATGCCGGTAGGAGGCACTTCTTGTCCTCAGCTGACCAGCCGTTAATTTTAGCCGTTCGATTGAAGGCTTTCAAATATTCCTCGGGGTCCTGCTTGTCACCTGGGTATTTAGCAGGTTGTATCATTGGATACTTGGTAGGCATGGCCACGACCGCGCTGTAGGAAGTGTTGGGGGTAGTTAAGGGGGTGCGCTCAACTGGGGAATCTAGGTCGCTGTTATTTAATGCAACGCTAGAGTGTGCGTGGCTTAGGGGTTGCTGGTGAATCTCGACTGGTGTTATGTAGGTGTTTCCGCCTTGGGAGGTACCTGGGTGGTTAGGGGTAGAGTGTGGAGCGTCCTGAGGGTTTAATTGCTCAGTACCCGGGATATTATCCAGTGACAAGTTATGTTCAATGTTGACCGCTTGTAGCGTGGAAAGCGCCTTGTTAATATGGTCGCCTAGAGTTAAAGCGATGGCGTGTATATCTGCGATTAGTCCCCCGCTCGAAGAATTGTGTGTAATTTCGTCTAACTGTTGTAACAGGACCTGCAACCCGTTGTAGGTTTGTTGCGTGTCACTGATGTGTTGTCAGATAGCGTACGGTAATGTGGGGGTTAATTCCTCACTGCCAAAGCTATCTGAGGACGTCTGTTGAGCGTTCTGTGTCTGTGCTCGTGTGAGGGGACGTTTCTGTCGGATTACGTTTGGGTATTTGAGCTTGAGATCTAATGCTGCGTCCTCAAGTTCGGCAATTAATTGGCCTGCGTTGTGTTCTGTTATTAATTCGGGGTTTTTAACTAGGATTTTAGGGCGTAGTGGTTTGGTGGTAACGGCGAGGTTGTGTGCTGTATTTCTAAGTGCACGCTTGACCTTACCAATATGTTAGTATCTGATCATGGATCTCTACTGTACGTCCTACTGTAAGGGCGTATCTGTGGGGATGTAAATTGCGTAGGGCTAGGTAAGGGTGGTGTTTAAAAATGTACTATCTATCGGGGCGGGCTTGGGGTGGGTATAAAAATATTATTGGACCCTTACTTCAAAAAATTTTACCGATTTTGGGGTGGCGTTCGCTTGGCTAGTAAGAGGTTAAGTTTAGGGATCTTTTCCGCAGAAATACGTTGTATGTACTCCTTTAGGCGTTGTCTGATGACAACGTCGAGGTACCTAATGCCTCCACCATTTGTAGGGTACCTGAGAGGGTAGCCTCGACAAAGTATTAATCTAAGGGATGAAATAAATGTGTTTAGGGGGAAAGCTTGGCAATTACGTGTAAGAGGTGGTGATTAGCTAGTGGCTTGGGATCGTCAGTACGATCTGAAAGGAGAACTCCCCAATGTACTGCTTGGCGGGGTAGTTTAGGGTGTGAGTGTGGAAGGAAGGGTGGTTTACTTAGTGCTCTGTGCGCGGTATCGGCGCTAAGCGGTCTGATGTGAATCGTAAGCAGGCGAGCTGAGAGCGAGCCTGCTGGTGTCAGCGCTGTGGCTGTGACTCTCTGCTGACGTCTCGAAGAAATTATATAACAGTGCTAATACAAGATCCTACCTAGCGGGGAAGCTAAGAGGGTAGGATCTTATCAACTAATTAAATAAATGAAAAGACCAGTGGCTTCTACTATGTTTGAGTTTAATGAGTACTTCGGATTTGAATTACTCCTGTAATTAGCAGTGCAGTTAATAAAAATAAGTAATTATCACAATCCAAGGACAGGGGGATGGGAGTGTAATTGAATGTGTGTGTAGTGATCGCTTAAGACACTTACCCTTCGGCTTCCAGCAGCGATTCCGCACGCAGGTAACACTGAGACAGACTGATCCGGAGGCATGACCTCCCGGAGTTTTTATAGGAGCGTCGCGCTGCGTTTGCGGAATTTGTACATTTCTCTCGTCATAGCCCTCCTTGGGGTCGTTGGGCTTGGACACGAGGCGACCTGATTTCATTGAGGTAATAATTTGTGTAGATGTGTAATTATGTAGTCGTTGATTCTTGAAGTATGTATGTGGCATTTGGTTTTCCGGGGGTGTTATTGTTAGGGGATGATGGTGGCGGACCCTAGGGGTACAACAATATGAAGGGTAGATAACCTTGTAGTTCAGCCCCTTAAAACAACAACAACAACACAGCCTTTTGCATAGTCTGTGATGTTGATGACTCTTGAGATGTGGAAGATGGATTAAACATAACTTTTACAGCAGGGGTTAAATGTTGCTCAATAAACACTGCACTATTTTGAGTAGCAATATTTTTTCTTGTACTAGCTTTTTAGCATTGTCATGATTATTTGTTGACACCAACAGTGTTTCATCTGGTACACCACATTGATGATCACTCACACTTAAAACCTTACCATTTCTACTTTTTAGATTGCCTCGACATCTTTTTGACCTCTCTTTTGAGGATCGCCAAAATATTATTCCTTTTACATTTTGACGATTATAGTTATAAGAGTAGCCTTTATAGAGTACGCGTTGTTTACCTTTGTTAGTTGTAGTAAGTTCCATAGTAGCAACTAACCTGTTAGTATGATTTGCTCACTACAAATGTTATAACTGTTCTGATAATAAAATCATTTAGCGTTGGCTTTTATATTTAATATGTACAGTTTGAAGTGATAGCAAAGGTGAGAGCAAAATGGTAGCAGAGTGGTAGAAGATATTACATGTATTGCTAAGAAATAGTTTAAGCGGTTATGTGGATCCATTACATAATAAGCCGCCGGATTAGCTTACTTGGATTGTTCCAGTAGACAAATTTAACAAATTATTTTTGGTGTAAACAAAGCATTACCATTATCATTATTATCTTCATCATCATCATCATCATCATCATAACCATTATCATTATCCTCATCATCATCATTATGATCCTCATCACTATTACTATATAGTCCTTTTTTTATCCTTTTGCAATACCACATTTTGCAGTCTGTGTTGCCTTTGATAATCTTGGGAGTTTTTCTGACATTGACAACTGTCCTAACACTACTTTCTGAGGAGATGATAAATGCTTTTTAACAAACAATGCACTATCTTGAGCTGCAATATATTTTTCTGGGACTAGTGTTTTAGCATTTTGAAGAGTTTTTTTTTTAACAGCAACGATGTTTTATCTGGTACACTACATTGATGATCACTCACACTTAAGACATTACTATTTTTACTTTTTAGCTCACCTCGACACTGTTTTGGACGATATTTTGAACAGCGCCAAATAGCAGTTCCATTTTTATTGGTTCGTTTTACAATATATGTATATCCTTTATAGAATGCATATGGCTTACCATAGCTATTCGTTGATACTCCCATATCAATTGTCAAGCATGAACTAATCTCTATAAAAGTTCACTCGATATCATAAATAATAGTTTAAAGTGAGAGGAAAAGTGGGTGCAAAAGTGGGTGCAAGAGTGGATGCAATAATGGGTGCAAAAGTGGGTGCAAAAGTGGGTGCAAAAGTCAGTGTAAAAGTGGGTGCAAAAGTGGTTGCAAGAGTGGGTGCAAAGGTCAGTGTAAAAGTGAGTGCAAAAGTCAATGTAAAAGGGAGTGCAAAAGTGGGTGTAAAAGTGGGTGCAAAAGTGGGTGTAAAAGTGGGTGCAAAAGTGGGTGCAAAAGTGAGTGCAAAAGTGGAAATAATGTGGATGCAACAGTGGGTGCCATTTATAGTCTGCATGAATTTTACTAGAATGTGATTTGAGTAAATGTAATTTCCAAACCCATGTAGTGAATAGTCAGTTGGTTTTGATCTATCCAAGCGTAAACATGTCACATACACTGGTGATGGATACTCAAGGCTTTAAGGTAAACGAAAACAAGTATATATTTAAAGAGGTGGCTATCATTGATTGCACAACACGCGGGTTACCATATCTTTTTTTCGGACAAGTGTTTTAACATTTGAAGAGCTTTTTTAAACAGCAACGATGTTTTATCTGTTACACTACATTGATGATCACTCACACTTAAGACCTCACTATTTTTATTTTTCAGCTCACTTTGACAGAGTTTTGAACGGTGTTTTGAACAACGCCAAATAACAGTTCCATTTTTATTGGTTCGTTTTACAATATACTTATACCCTTTATAGTATGCATATGGCTTACCATAACTATTCGTTGATATTTTCATACCAATTGTCAAGCATGAAATAATCTCCAATAAATTTCGCTCGATAATAGAAATAATAGTTTAAAGTGGGTGCAAAAGTGGGTGTAAAAGTGGGTGAAAAAGTGGGTGCAAAAGTGAGTGTAAAAGAGGGTGCAAAAGTGAATGTAAAAGTGGGGGAAAAAGTGGGTGCAGTTTATAGTAGGCACGATTTTTACTAGAATGTGATTTGAGTAAATGTAATTTCTAAACCCAAGTAGTGAGTAGTCAGTTGGTTTTGATCTACGCAAGCGTAAACATGTCACATACACTGATGATGGATACTCAAGGCTTTATGGTTAACAAAAACAAGTATATAGTTAACAGAAGTGGCTATTATTGATTGCACGACACTGAATCTATTTTTGAAATTTTGACAAAGGGCCTACGGTTAGGTTACACTACAGCCGCCATCTTTAAAAAGGCCGTGGGAACATAGGTGTTTACCAGCAGTCTTCGGCAAAAAAGTCCAACAATACCTCATACAATGCCCTAGTCTTTTGGTTCGCGAGATATTAACAAAAGTGCGCTTTTTTCTGAGTGTTTCCGCCAAGTGGCACCATGTCTTTTTAGCCGGGACTTCAAGATGCTACAATCCCAGATTATTTCCAGCCGGTGGATATTGGTGGATCGTCCAGTTATAAGGGTACAGTACATAAATCTGAACTCTAAAAACGATGGTTGCCAGGCTTGTGAAGAGAAAATTTCCCTGTTCTACCTCTATAGAAATTCATAAGCATTTCAAACTTGTTACATGTTGACAACTATGAAAAGATTGTCAAGAAAATCAGTAGCAAAATAAGACGACAATTATGGTGATGACAATATTGCTGACCTTAAGGCGAGTTACAAATCACGATACAAGGAAATGTGCTTTTGATTTGGGTTTACTTCTCTGTTACGTTACGGTATATTATATTATTTACGCTACCCGCGTGTCTACAGGTTCTCAACTTACCGTAAGTGAATAAATCTCACTTCTGTGTCAAATCAGGGTTTATTGCACATCATAGCACTGTACAATCATAACATAGGAAGCAGGAAGCCATGTTATTGTTATGCATTGTTGAGAAGAAGACCGTTACAATAGGACAAATGAACATCGGGAATCGATATCATTACATCACATCCACCCACCTTGATTTGGTGGTGGACAAATCAAAAGGTACAAACATTAAAAATACATAAAATACAGCTAAAATACAACAAAATTAACAAACATTTTGTACAATACCCTGAGCAATCACATATATATATACATAAAATACAGCAAAATTAACAAACATTTTGTACATAACATCACAAATTCAATTTTTCAGGCACTTTGATTGCCTTCCACTCCTGGTGCTCCTCGGTACTCCTTCCCTCGAGGAAGGACCTGATGCTTCGGCAACCCTATCAAGGCCTTTTTCCTCTTCCACCCATCCAGCAGAGACTTCTAAAGGATAAACCCTTTGTATAGGTCTAAGTAAGGTAGACGTTGCAGTCTGCAGTCGCACAAGGCGAGTAACATTATCCATACTAGGCAAAATCTCAACAACCCGTCCCAATGGCCAGTCAATGCGTTCTCCATTGTCACTTCCTATTAGGACTATGTTCCTTAATTTTATTTCACTTTTGTTTCCTTTTACTTGGGACGTCTGGATTAGTAGACCTAAATCTGTTGAGGAGATCTGTCCTTATCTTCTGCCGATACTGCAGCCTCTTGTTGAGGGAAATTCCTGAACGAAATCACCATCTGATACTTGAGTTTCGGAGACATCGGGTAAGAACAATGCAGGTGATAAAGGAAAGGAAGGAAGCTTGTAGTTTAACGTGACCGTTAATCTCGCGATCATAAGCCACGGGACCTTCGTTTTACGTGGAATCCGAACCACAGGACATGGCATTTCACATCGAAAATCTCACATGCATTGACCGGGAATCGAACCCAGTCCGCCTTGGTGAGAGGCATACAGCTTGACCGCTGCGCCACCACGCCCCCTAGGTGATAAAGGAAGTAGTTCTCCGTCAGTCTCAGAAATATAGGTTAATGGTCTAGAATCTGTGTCGCAGATGTTGAAGAGAATTAATATTTCTCGTACTTTCTAATCTCGTTCGCATGTAAATATCGTTTGTCTTTTGTCAAATGTATATTCTTTGTCTTTATGTTATTTTCCTTTTGTCTGTTATCTGTATCCTGTGTTCTTGTTCAATACAATCTAAGTCAACATGTGTTCGTTTATTTTAATCCGTTCATCCCGTGTTTAACTGATACAATAGAAACCCATGCATAGCTCAAGTAGTTTCAATAGGTTACGGGCCTAGACATAACGGTGTTCTGTGATCATTTTCTTCAGCGAACTTTAAAGTGAGAAGGCAAAATGAGTGAACATGCTTCGAGTCCTTGTGCTTATGGGTTTCTGAAATTGAGTGGTAGGGAGGATTATTCAAACTGGTCTTTTGGGATGTCAAATTATTTCAAAAAGCATGGATTGTGGGCCAGTGTCCAAGGCACAGATGTGTCGGAGGGACATGATCGGCGTGACAGAGAGCGCTGGCGGATATATATGTCGCATGATGGCTGTTCACAATTATCCCCATGTTCGAGACTGTGCAAAAGCTAAGGATGCCTGGCATGCCCTTGAAAATGCTTTTGAAGATAAAGGAAAGTGGAGGTATTTCACTCAGAAGCGAAATCTGTGCTCTCTCAAGTTATCAGATTTCGATTCCATGGACAAGTATATTGGTGAGGTTATGTCAGTTACACAGAAGGCAGCTGTTGATGAGCCTGTCGCTGATAAGTTTGTTGCTGCTATGATACTTCGAGGTCTTCCTGATGAATACGATACCGGTAACTTAGTTATGACCGTAACCTCAACATCGGAGGAACTACAGTTGGACCGCATCAAGTCTACCTTGTAGGACGAAAGCTTTCGCCAAAGTCATGGTGAGAAGTCAGCTTATGGGGCAGCCCTGTACAGCAACACAAAGAAGGAAGTCAGGTATGTCAAGAAACCAAAGAGCTCTAGTGAAAAAGCAGTTGACAAAAGTCGTTAGTAGTGTTGGATTTGCGGTGAAAAGGGTCACGGCAGAGACACTTGTCCACAGAAGAAAAAAGTTCAAGGTGCACCGAAGTGTCCAAAATCCAATAAAAGTCTGTTTTGCGCTTTAACTGCTCGCGTATCAAAGAATTGTTTCGTCATTGATTCTGGTTGTAGTGCTAACATGTCTCCTAATGTTAAACTTATGTCAAATTATAAATGCAATGATGATCCTGATATAAACATTGTAATTGGTAATAATGATAAGTTGGCTGTACAAGGAGTTGGTGACATTGCACTGAATGTAAGCGGCAGTATTAATAATCTGTCAGACGTGATGCATGTTCCAGGACTGAGTGTTAACTTGCTGTCGGTAAGTCAGATGATTACAAGGGGTGCTTGCTGTTGTTGCGTTTAACAAAAATGGATGTGAAATCTTGGATTCAGAGAATTGCTCAGTGAATGGTAGAGTGCTAGCTACTGGTTCAGTTTTGAATGGTCTGTATCATCTGAATGTTAACCAAGATATGTCTGCCCTTGTTGGTGATGTTTCTGATTACAATTTGTGGCATCAGCGGTTGGGCCACGATGGACAACAGAAGTTACAGGTCTTAAGTCAAATGTCTGATGTTGTTAAATTTAAGGAAATACCAAAGGAATTGTGTGAACCATGTGTTCTCGGGAAGCAGCAAAGGCAGTCATTTCCACAGGTAAGTCCCTCGTGGAGTGAAAGTTTTTTGGACTTGGTGCACTCTGATCTGTGCGGGCCACTCCCTGAGACCTGGAATGGTGTTAATCATGATAACAATAATTGACGAATTTTCCAGGAAGATTTTTGTTCATTTTTTGAAACAAAAATCTGAAATTCAAGGATTTTGTTGCATATTGTGTAACTCAGAACGGCAAGACACCAACGATTTTTAGATTTGACAATGGTAAGGAATTTGTCAATTATGGCCTGAACAAATATTTCAAGGAAAAAGGGATTGTGCAACAGAAAACTGCAAGGTATTGAGCCCGTCAGAGGAGCTGCCAGGACAGCCAACAACCACAATGACTTCCCTAACATCTCATCCGCCGGACCTAACTGCCGAGAGGATCAGGTGAACTTCCAAATAGGCCAAAGCGGCACGAGAAACTATCGTCCACGGGGATCGTGGTACATGGTGACGAAAGGTCATAGACTGCCTAAGGAAAGGTTCACCTTAAAAGCTAGACTGAGAAAGGAAACATCCAGGCTTATGTAAAACATCGTGAAAATTTATTGTAAAATTGACAAACCCCTATCCTAGTTCGGAGGGTTTCTATCGGCTAATCCGCAAGCTAATAAATAATCAATAATAAAGAGCAGGTCCCTACCTGAGAAGTTACAGTAAACCCTCGCGAAAGATCTGTCTCACAATAATAAAGCAACAACAGCAACACTAGGAGAATGGTACGACGAAAAAACCCTAGGTCAAGTTACAAGATCAAGCTAATATCGGAATTTACATTTAACAGGGTAGCAAAACAAATCTAAGTTAGGATGATACCATCTCCACATTTACATTTAATATTAATTCATCTAGCTAAGTCCTATCAATTAATTACAAAATTTACGGTGGTGACGTCCGTAATATCAAACAATTACAATCAAAGCTATGTGACAAGCCATAAAAAAACATCTAAGACATTTTTACGAACTAGGTGCTAATCAGCCCACCAAAGGTTAACATAGAGGATTCGTACACTTTTACATCAACAAATAAATAAATAAATAAAAGACCACAGTTTTATTCAAAGCCTGCCTACACCTTGGTTTACTGTTTGTAAGCCATAGTCATTTAACGTGTGTAATTACGGTGACGACTGCGTAGTGAAGACTACGTCTAACATCGTATGCCCTGCGCTCCACCAGCTACAAACTAAAGGTTCGAGCAAGCTTCAGTCGCTACAAAAAGTGTCAGCTGTCCTAAGTCCTTTCCTCCAGGAAATACCTTCATTAGCACGGCTATGTCAGCAGGTTCCAAATGCAAATGAACAAGGTTAAATAGAAAGGAGTCGTTAGTTATCTTTTGTTTATCAAAATTATGCGTTTTATTATTAAGATGTCGGTTTAGATTATCGTTGGTTTATGGCGAATAATAGCTGACAAGCCTTGGCACGGAGCGTCTCCCTGAGATTATCTCTGCCAAAAAGCCTCGACTCAAAAGTCGGAATACAATCAACGAGCAATAACAACTCGGACACACAATAACACAAGTTACCAGCGGCGCACAGCTCGCGTTCAATAACTCTGGGACGGGCCTGGACACATCAGTTACCCTCCTTAAATATCTGGTCCACGGGAACAGTCCCGGACATGGTACACAAAATACCTTCATACATGAAAAACCTCCTTCACGGGGCTAGCCTCCAACATACTATAAGAAACCTGACATAACTGTACTCGTCGAAACAACGGTACACGCAAAAGGCGTTTAACTAACAAAAGACAATCTACAGAACATATGCTCAGACACAGAAGTGGACACTGGGTTCCATGAGCTATCAATGCAATGAAAAACAAATGAATGCTACAAGCATTCTGTCCTGTGTTAATATCAGTCTGTCTCACTTAGAAGCAAGCGCTCTCACTCGGGCGCTGGGAAGTATTCAAAAACCTGTTCGTGTCACAGCGGGCTACAAGCTCCCTGTACTGTATGACACAACACATTAACTGGGCCGGCAATTTAAGCAAGAAAAATAACTGTAAAACTGGCCTCATAATAATACCTTTACCATAGGTTATAAACCTCGAAGAATATGTGCATTAAAAGCACGCTATAAAGCTGAATATAATAATATAACTCTGCCTTTCATAGCAAAGACGTTTAAAAGATAGCAATGTCACTCATTGCTGGAGCTCTCTGCGCTCAAAGATAAAATACTTCAGTAGTTACTTGTATCAAACATCAAATAAATCACGTGTCGTCACACATGACACTAACAAAACAATATTATGGCGCAAACTCCACTCTGCTGGATCGGCTTAATGATACGTTGGGAACAGGGTTCGATGCTAGGCAACAACGAAACGTCCCTTTTACTTGCAAGGTCCACACTTGACCTGGATGGCTTCTGAGCACATCTCGAATGAAATATAAATGCAGTTACAAAACTGGTAATTACAGTCGATTACCCAAATGATACGACTTCTCCAATGAAGTCAGGGGCGTAACATTGACTGGCTGCAAAAAGTGCAGTTAAAGAATCATGACCATGGCATCAGATTGCCATAACAAGAGTCTGCTGAGACTCGAAAATCACCCCAGATAGGGTTAAACAAAGTAGCCTAAAAATGACTACAGTCACGTTTAGCAATAGACAGAAATTGGCGTCCTATGACGTCCATCAGGTTGCACCAGGGTTGAACAAAATATCAAACCCTAGGGTGACTCACAATCACTGTAAATAAATGACATGTAATTAAACTAATTACATTCCCTACCTATGAAATGGCTGTCACTAAGTTCGGCTGATTTACAATCTACACTAATCTAACTATACCACCAATGACTAGAACAAAGAAGGGTTGTACAAACTCGCGATATGAAGGAGCCCACACTTAGCTCTCTGTCCAACGACAAGGGTTGAACAAAAGCACCTCTGGCTTTCAGGATTGGCATCGTCCTTATCAGAACTTCCATCTTGGCTCTCCCAAAGACCAGGGTTCGGCCTGTCCCTGTAGTTGACATCGTGAATGGGTTGGACATGCCTAGGAAAGGCATCCTCGATTCCTTCCTCGTTCGACGTTCTTGAAGTTCCATAATCATGCTCGTCCCGTCCGAGACATCTCCCTCATACCATAATGGTACTTAGCCCATTATCTCCGACTCGAACTTGGTGTTGTAAATGTCGAACACGTGGTCGGTAATATTAGACTTCATGTAGTGCATTATTATTTGAAAATTACGGTATGCTTCGTAGATATCACAGGCTTTAAACATATATCTAGTAACACAGCCTCTACACTTTGCAGATATCATTAATAAATGGCCATGCACTGATCTGCTGTTTCACACGTGCACAGACGCTACTTTGGCAATCACGTGGCATCCGTGAAATGGGCGTTGATTTCTTATGGATGAATCCACCGTAGCAATTTATATGCAATGTATTTTTAATATAACACTTGTCTAAAGTAACAATATCACATTTACCTGTATATTTCGCACCAGGCTCTTGGCCCTCCACAAATCACGTGGGTATAAAAATGTGGTGCTACAGAATTATCGTAAATTCACAATACTTGCCAAATAAGTTCACTTTACTATTCGTGCTAATCACTACACATCAACAACTGTGATTCGCAATACAATTGTGCTCGATGGCACTTGATAAAGATTCCTCGCTAAAAAGCGGACTGTTTCCACGTCTTATGCGACGGATATCATAACACGCCTCAACAGGGCGGATTCACAAGACGTAGTGCACGGAACTGCGTTCCTCGTGGAATCAAGTCGTCAAACTGAGTCGTTGAGCGACTACTTACATTCCTGTTTGCAATGATATTACCATACCTCAAAGTGAAATAAACATTCTCCAAAATGTTTCAATAATGCTGAATGACGAAATGGAATATTCTGAGTCTCGTAGAGAGATACAGTTGATTAATAAGACCTCAGATAAATAATTAGCTGACTTCACCAAAGTCAAAAGTGCGATTCTCCGCTACTCCAAAGAGAATTGTATAAGCTCACAGCTTCTCGTAGCTTTCTGGGTGTGTTCAAAGGTAGTACATCCCATCATAAATGTGTTGTCATGAAAAATATCACATGAACCTTAGCTCAGCGGGTTCATCTGCCTCTCCGTCTTTTCAAATAAAATGTAGGGAAAACATTTTTATTTGACTCAAAGTTCATTCATAAGTGATATTTTTTTAGATTAGCTGCGTTGAAGGTTCCAATGCGCTCTCCTGTCCGAATGTCTTCAATCACGTAACTTCCATTGTTCAGAGGTTGTCGGATACGACTGGAGCCATAATATAAAGACAGAAATTTCCCATATATGCGGTCTATAGGACTTGAAATTCCGGGTCTCCTTATAAGGACAAGGTCTCCCGCAACTAGTGGTTCTCTGAATCTCTGGCGTCTAGTTCTTCTCAAAGGTTTCGCAGCTTGTCTGTCCAAAGTATCCCTTGCAGCTAAAAGTCTGCTGGCGTGTGATGGTTGTAAACAAGGTGGATTTACAATCACACGATTCCATATTCTCATCGGCATCTGGTTCAAATGCAAAGCCATGGGTATTTGACCAGTGCTCTCATGGACTGTTGAGTTAATACATTTCGCCATGATAACTGGGACTTCGGTCCAACGCCAGTGTTCTTCCTGACAATACAATCGGCAGAATTTTGCGATAGTAGACATTACGCATTCTGCGGGGTTGCTCTCCGGATGGCGAATAGACGATAAAACATGACCTATCTCCAACTCGTTCATAGCATTGGCGAATTCTGCGGAGGTGTACTGTGATCCATGATCAGTCAACAGGAATTGTGGCTTTCCTGCCTCCGGTATCACTTGTCGTCTAATTCTCTGAATAATCTGGTGTGCGGTAGCTTTCTGAATTGGATGAAGCATCGTATATTTCGTGAACACATCAATGGTTACAACAATGAAGTGATTCCCACGGCGGGCCTTTGGTATTGGGCCATAAAGGTCCTGTGCGTGTAACTCTCTGGGTTGAGTTGGGAGTATGGGCCTAGGAGGTTCCTTCAACAAGTGTGACGTGTACTTGTTCCGCTGGCATGCGTCGCAAGCACGTAAACACTGTCTAACGGTGGTTCCTAGCCTTTTCCAAGTAAAAGACTCCTTGATGGTCGCAATGGTCTTGTCAGTCCCATCATGTCCAATGGATGGATGAACCATACGAATAACAGATTCTTGATATCTCCTCGGAATGACTGCACGCAGTTGAGTGTGGTCCTCGTCCACAAACTTATACAAGACACGATGATAGATCAAATAGTCATCTGCAAGAGCAGCTGTCCTCGCATAGTGAGCATCCTGAAGATCCATTCGTCGTTCCAGGAAGCGGATAATATTCCTGAGTTCCTCCTCACGTCGTTGTCCTTCTGGTAGATGACGAAGTCGGCGATGGTGTTCCTCGCATTCTCCCTCGATGTCAATGGCATTCACAGTGGCTTCAGGATTCCGGCTGAGAATGTCGGCCAACACATTCTCTCTGCCTGGTCGGTAAACAATTTCCAAGTCAAACTGTTGGAGAAACAGCGTCCAACGTGTGATCCTGTCGCTTCCCAGTCTTGTTCGTAAAATGAAGGTCAGCGCATGGTGGTCGGTCCTCACGATAATCCTCTGGCCTAACAAAAGTTTCTGCCAGTACTCAAGCGCGTCAACAATCGCAAGTGCTTCAATCTCAGTGGTGAAATAATGAGATTCATGCGCTCTCAAACATCGACTTAAGAAAGCGATGTAATGACGTTTCTTCTCATCATCCTCCTGCAATAGGATGGCACCTATTATAATCGCAGATGCAGCAGTCTCTAGAATAAAATTCCGGGAGTAGTCTGGATATTCTAACTGAATCGAATCAACCAGCATCTGTTTAGCTTTTCTGAAAGCTGCCTCGCACTCGTCGTCCCAAGCCCATCTGCAATTCCTCTTCAGCAGACCTTGAAGTGGTGCGACAGTCTCAGAATACCTCGCACAATGAGCAGCAAAGAATTGGATAATTCCCAGGAATTGTCTCACGTGTTTCACACGGGTTGGTGTCAGAAATGCAGCAACGGTTCTGATCTTTGCCGGATTCGGCCTGTATCCATCTCCATTAATTATGTGTCCCACAAATTTGACTTCTCTCTGGAAGAATCGGCACTTGTCGAACTTCACTTTGAAATTAGCCTGTCGAAGATTCTCAAAAACAAGGCGTAAAGTTGCTAAATGTTCTTCCTCCGTTTCCGAAGCTATGATGATGTCATCCACGTAACATATCACCTTCTGTTTCACTTCAGGAGTCAGCTTCGCATCAAGTGCTCTAATTAATGCAGCTCCGGCATTTTTCACTCCAAAGGGTAGTTTTCGAAAGACATAGGTGGTCTGATAGAACAGAAACCCTGTATACTTCTGAGTATGCTTAGATAATCTTATATGGTAGTAGGATTGTACTAAGTCCAATGACGAAAATATCTTCTTTCCCTTAAATTTTCTGAGGATGTCCCTAATCTTGGGCGGTCGGTCATGCTCAGGAGCTAAGCGTTCGTTTAATGCCCTCGCATCGAGACAAAGTCTCAAGCTTCCATCCACCTTAACCACAGGTGTTATAGGATTCAAGAAAGGAGTCGGTGACTTCTTAATTGTACCTGCTGCTTCCATCTCATGGATCTTCTTAGCAGCTTCCTCGCGGTGTTTCTCTGCGATAGGATAAATCTTCTTCTGGAACGGGGAATCATCCAGTAGTACAAGATCGTACTCGTAGTCCAATATCTCACCAGGTGTGGTGTCGAATATATCCTCGTATTCGCTTAATATTGCATCTAGTTTCTCTCGTATGGGTGCTGATAATTGTTCTGCCTCTTCGTCGGCATCTTGTGTCTCCTTAATGTCCTTGCCATTTAAATTCTCAACAACGTTGACTTCGGATTCAAATTCCGGTTCTTCCTCTACTAAATTCATATGAATGGGTTCGTTCGGCTTAAACTCCACCGTATTACGTCCCATATCAATGATTCCATCGTACTTCCGAATGAAGTCTGCACCCAATATGGCATCATGATGCAAGCCTTTCATCACTAGAAATTCGTGCAAGTACACGTGGCTCGAAATTTTCAAAGTACATAAAATCTGAACTTTGCACGTTACAACACGGTCAGGTATAACTCCTCTGACTCTTACTGCAGAAACTGGCAGCTCTGTCACCTCAGAGTTTGCTTTCAGTCTGGCATGGCAATCGGCGGAAATGACACTTATCATCGCTCCAGTATCGATGAGAATGACTACGTCACATCCATTCAGGGTAGCTACAATCTTCGGTAGACGTGTCAATTCGTAGTTGTTCGTCGTTCGTCTAATAGATCTTCCTGAATCGGCTCCCAGAGTAAGATAGTGGCAGTTACTCTGTGCTCAATCGGGTAAGAATCTACTGTTTTTTCGGCGTTTTTTTCCACTCTTGGCGGGAAGTACCGGGCTGGTTTCGCTCCGTTTCTTCCGCCGGAATATTTCGTGTTTCCCCTGAAGTCGGGTTCTGATCTCCCCCTTCTTGGATTTCTTGGAGTTCTCGGAGTTGCTGAAGGTATTCACGACTCTCCCGTGCTCTTCCTCTCCAGTCTCGATCGGTCTGGTATCTGGGGTCCCGATCTCGATTGTATCCTCTGCTATAGCGGTAATCCCTACGGATACCTCCCTGCTGTGGGTTCCGGTTAGTATTCCCTCGACGGTCGTTATCGTGACGACGGTCGTCGTTCGTCCCTCGATCAAAGCGTCGGTTCCAGTAACTACGACGGTCATCTCTCCGGTCTCTAGCGTATGGAGTGTTATTCCAATCTCTCCGACCACGATTATAGTCATTGCGCTGTTCAAAGCTCTCTTGAGTCTGCGTTTGCTGTGGCGTCTGGCACACTTTGTCCACATTCGTCAAGTTAACGTGTCGCTCTTCACACCTGCCAGCCTTCTGTTGACGGTGTGTTGGAAACTGTTCGGTATTGGCGTCCAGTCGTCGCAAGATTTGATCGCACTGCTGAAAAGTAGATGCTCCTGCAGCGACCAATACTCGTTGCACGTCTGCAGGGCATTGCCAGACGATGGTGCTCACAAGGTCTTGCTCTGACAGTGGGGGTTGTAAACAACGAAGTTTCGCAAGCTGGGTCACGAAGTAGTTCGCATAGCGCGTCGGAGTGTTCGAGCTGTATCGGCGAGTGTACATCTCAGCTCTGATATTTTGCTGGATGTCGCTTGACCAGTAAGTCCTCAGTAAGGCTTCTCTGAAGTCTTGGTAGCCTACGAAAGAATAACGGAAGGCCCTGAACCAAGTGCTGGCTTGCCCCTCAAGCAAACGCTCAATGACTCGGAGTTCTCTCTCCGGAGTTACCATTGTGTCTCTTAAGTAGCTCTCCACATTCGCCAAGAATTCTACGGGAGTGATGCCACTTCCAATGCCTGAGAATTGAGCTGGTTGCTCTTCTCGCGAACGGATGATTGTCACGTTCCCCTGTGTGTGCGCGGGTCTGAATGAACTCGGCATGTAATTATGCGTTGGCGTACTCGTCTCTTGACTTTGTCGATTAGGTGCGGGATGGAAAGGATGCGCGTCAAAATTTAACGCTTGACTCTGCGCTGAACCGGTAAATTGAGACGGTTGCGGTTCCATGGGTGCGCTATGTTGAAAGTGTGCAGGCATTATCCCTGCGGATTGCGATCCTGGTGTTGCCTGAGAGTCTCCCATCTGTGGAGGTAAATGTATCTCCCTTGGATGAGTCTCAAGTCGGTCGAGACGTCTCTCGATAACTTCGAGCCCTGGGATAGTCTTAGCTGCGACCTTGTTTCCCAAATCGTTGAGCTGCAACTCAATTCTCTCGACTTTACCTTTGAGGTTGGTGTCGACTTCACGAATAGCTGTCCTCAAGTTGTAACTGAGGTCTAACCTCTCGGTTATCGCGACTTCCTCAAATCTTTTCTGTAGTGATTCAATTTCTTCCTCGACTTTGGACATGTTGTCCTGGATCCTACCTACGTCATCCTTGACCTCGGCTACCTTCGCCTCCATAATGGTCTTATGCTCATTAAGGTCACCCCTCAACAGCATTACATCGATCTTATTGTCTTCTCGATGCATGTCTACTGTTACTCGTAGCCCTGTTACGGTATTGGTTAATTCCGTAATGTTCTTTCGGTTTGTATTCAACTCGTACTTGACCTCGATCATACCATCGACGATCGTCTAGACGTTATTGTTGACGGCGTTCGCTGCACCTCTCATCAGTATGAGTCCTATGTTCATGGTAGCCATGTCCTTCTTGACGTTGTCCATGAATCCCTCGACGTGAGTTAATCGAGTTCCAAATTCCTCTCGAGTATGCTCTAAGTCGGACCTAATATCAATCTGGACTCTATTAATCGTTGTCTGAATCTGAGCGGTGTGCTCCTCTAATCGGGTCTGCACGTCCTCCCTAGCTCTATTCATCTGATCTGTTAAACTATCAATACGCTGTTTAGCCTCCTGATGGTGTCGTATCACGTCAACCCTAACAGATACTAAACCTGCCGTAAGATCATTTCTGGCCTCTATTCTATGAGCGTCCATGTCGGCCCTGACCTGCGTTAGATCAGCCCTAACATTATTAATTGACTGTGTGTTGACCTCAAGATCTTGTCTAACTTGGTCCACATGACCACTTACATTATTAATTGATCGGGTGTTAACCTCTAAATCCTGTCTAACCTGGTCCACATGACCACTTACAGTGTTGACAGCTTGGGTATTCTCACCTATGTCAGCAGTAATCTGCTGGAGATTGGCATTGACACCTGCCATCATCTCCCCAAACACACGACGAATTGTTTCCTCATCCATGACCAGAAATTATTGAGAAAGAGAGGGATCAATCTCTAATGGAACTTACAGCTATGATTGGTTACTTGGTGGTATAAAGCTTGTTTGATTTAAATAAACATCACGAGTACAGCTGGAGTATGCAAACTAAGTGCTTCTACATTTACAAAGACAACGGCGAGCAAAGCAAAGTATTACATTTACTCAGGATGAGGCATCATCAAAGAAAATCCCATCCATCGTTTATCTAACACAAAAGCCTCACCCCATGGACTTGTATCAAACATGAATGCCATGCGGTTAATTGATCTGCAGTACGACTTTCTAAGTTCGTCTCAGTCAGGTCAATTTACCATTGGTCAACATTAAGATCCTCTTAAATAACATGGAACTGACTGTCACCACGTTAACGTCGGCACATGAGTTGGGCGTCATTTAAAATAATAAGTATATGCTATGAGCCCGTCAGAGGAGCTGCCAGGACAGCCAACAACCGCAATGACTTCCCTAACATCTCATCCGCCGGACCTAACTGCCGAGAGGATCAGGTGAACTTCCAAATAGGCCAAAGCGGCACGAGAAACTATCGTCCACGGGGATCGTGGTACATGGTGACGAAAAGTCATAGACTGCCTAAGGAAAGGTTCACCTTAAAAGCTAGACTGAGAAAAGAAACATCCAGGCTTATGTAAAACATCGTGAAAATTTATTGTAAAATTGACAAACCCCTATCCTAGTTCGGAGGGTTTCTATCGGCTAATCCGCAAGATAATAAATAATCAATAATAAAGAGCAGGTCCCTACCTGAGAAGTTACAGTAAACCCTCGCGAAAGATCTGTCTCACAATAATAAAGCAACAACAGCAACACTAGGAGAATGGTACGACGAAAAAACCCTAGGTCAAGTTACAAGATCAAGCTAATATCGGAATTTACATTTAACAGGGTAGCAAAACAAATCTAAGTTAGGATGATACCATCTCCACATTTACATTTAATATTAATTCATCTAGCTAAGTCCTATCAATTAATTACAAAATTTACGGCGGTGACGTCCGTAATATCAAACAATTACAATCAAAGCTATGTGACAAGCCATAAAAAATCATCTAAGACATTTTTACGAACTAGGTGCTAATCAGCACACCAAAGGGTAACATAGAGGATTCGTACACTTTTACATCAACAAATAAATAAATAAATAAATAAATAAATAAATAAATAAATAAAAGACCACAGTTTTATTCAAGCCTGCCTACACCTTGGTTTACTGTTTGTAAGCCATAGTCATTTAACGTGTGTAATTACGGTGACGACTGTGGAGTGAAGACTACGTCTAACATCGTATGGCCTGCGCTCCACCAGCTACAAACTAAAGGTTCGAGCAAGCTTCAGTCGCTACAAAAAGTGTCAGCTGTCCTAAGTCCTTTCCTCCAGGAAATACCTTCATTAGCACGGCTATGTCAGCAGGTTCCAAATGCAAATGAACAAGGTTAAATAGAAAGGAGTCGTTAGTTATCTTTTGTTTATCAAAATTATGCGTTTTATTATTAAGATGTCGGTTTAGATTATCGTTGGTTTATGGCGAATAATAGCTGACAAGCCTTGGCACGGAGCGTCTCCCTGAGATCATCTCTGCCAAAAAGCCTCGACTCAAAAGTCGGAATACAATCAACGAGCAATAACACAAGTTACCAGCGGCACACTGCTCGCGTTCAGTAACTCTGGGACGGGCCTGGACACATCAGTTACCCTCCTTAAATATCTGGTCCACGGGAACAGTCCCGGACATGGTACACAAAATACTTTCATACATGAAAAACCTCCTTCACGGGGCTAGCCTCCAACATACTATAAGAAACCTGACATAACTGTACTCGTCGAAACAACGGTACACGCAAAAGGCGTTTAACTAACAAATGACAATCTACAGAACATATGCTCAGACACAGAAGTGGACACTGGGTTCCATGAGCTATCAATGCAATGATAAACAAATGAATGCTACAAGCATTCTGTCCTGTGTTAATATCAGTCTGTCTCACTTAGAAGCAAGCGCTCTCACTCGGGCGCTGGGAAGTATTCAAAAACCTGTTCGTGTCACAGCGGGCTACAAGCTCCCTGTATTGTTTGACACAACACATTAACTAGGCCGGCAATTTAAGCAAGAAAAATAACTGTAAAACTGGCCTCATAATAATACCTTTACCATAGGTTATAAACCTCGAAGAATGTGTGCATTAAAAGCACGCTATAAAGCTGAATATAATAATATAACTCTGTCTTTCATAGCAAAGACGTTTAAAAGATAGCAATGTCACTCATTGCTGGAGCTCTCTGCTCTCAAAGATAAAATACTTCAGTAGTTACTTGTATCAAAAATCAAATAAATCACGTGTCGTCACACTTGACACTAACAAAACAATATTATGGCGCAAACTCCACTCTGCTGGATCTGCTTAATGATACGTTGGGAACAGGGTTCGATGCTAGGCAACAACGAAACGTCCCTTTTACTTGCAAGGTCCATACTTGACCTGGATGGCTTCTGAGCACATCTCGAATGAAATATAAATGCAGTTACAAAACTGGTAATTACAGTCGATTACCCAAATGATACGACTTCTCCAATGAAGTCAGGGGCGTAACATTGACTGGCTGCAAAAAGTGCAGTTAAAGAATCATGACCATGGCATCAGATTGCCATAACAAGAGTCTGCTGAGACTCGAAAATCACCCCAGATAGGGTTAAACATAGTAGCCTAAAAATGACTACAGTCACGTTTAGCAATAGACAGAAATTGGCGTCCTATGACGTCCATCAGGTTGCTCCAGGGTTGAACAAAATATCAAACCCTAGGGTGACTCACAATCACTGTAAATAAATGACATGTAATTAAACTAATTACATTCCCTACCTATGAAATGGCTGTCACTAAGTTCGGCTGATTTACAATCTACACTAATCTAACTATACCACCAATGACTAGAACAAAGAAGGGTTGTACAAACTCGCGATATGAAGGAGCCCACACTTAGCTCTCTGTCCAACGACAAGGGTTGAACAAAAGCGCCTCTGGCTTTCAGGATTGGCATCGTCCTTATCAGAACTTCCATCTTGGCTCTCCCAAAGACCAGGGTTCGGTCTGTCCCTGTAGTTGACATCGTGAATGGGTTGGACATGCCTAGGAAAGGCAACCTCGATTCCTTCCTTCTCGTTCGACGTTCTTGAAGTTCCATAATCATGCTCGTCCCGTCCGAGACATCTCCCTCATACCATAATGGTACTTAGCCCATTATCTCTGACTCGAACATGGTGTTGTAAATGTCGAACACGTGGTCGGTAATATTAGACTTCATGTAGTGCATTATTATTTGAAAATTACGGTATGCTTCGTAGATATCACAGGCATTAAACATATATCTGGTAACACAGCCTCTACACTTTGCAGATATAATTAATAAATGGCCATGCACTGATCTGCTGTTTCACACGTGCACAGACGCTACTTTGGCAATCACGTGGCATCCGTGAAATGGGCGTTGATTTCTTATGGATGAATCCACCGTAGCAATTTATATGCAATGTATTTTTAATATAACACTTGTCTAAAGTAACAATATCACATTTACCTGTATATTTCGCACCAGGCTCTTGGCCCTCCACAAATCACGTGGGTATAAAAATGTGGTGCTACAGAATTATCGTAAATTCACAATACTTGCCAAATAAGTTCACTTTACTATTCGTGCTAATCACTACACATCAACAACTGTGATTCGCAATACAATTGTGCTCGATGGCACTTGATAAAGATTCCTCGCTAAGAAGCGGACTGTTTCCACGTCTTATGCGACGGATATCATAACACGCCCCAACAGGGCGGATTCCCAAGATGTAGTGCACGGAACTGCGTTCCTCGTGGAATCAAGTCGTCAAACTGAGTCTTTGAGCGACTACTTACATTCCTGTTTGCGTATCTGCAATGATATTACCATACCTCAAAGTGAAAAAAACATTCTCCAAAACGTTTCAATAATGCTGAATGACGATATGGAATATTCTGGGTCTCGTAGAAAGATAAAGTTGATTAATAAGACCTCAGATAAATAATTAGCTGACTTCACCAAAGTCAAAAGTGCGATTCTCCGCTACTCCAAAGAGAATTGTATAAGCTCACAGCTTCTCGTAGCTTTCTGGGTGTGTTCAAAGGTAGTACATCCCATCATAAATGTGTTGTCATGAAAAATATCACATGAACCTTAGCACAGCGGGTTCAGTATACAGCTGAACAAAATCGCATAGCTGAACGTCACATTCGTACCATTATGGAATGTGTTAGTGTTTTGAAAAACTGTGGGCAGAAGCAGCCAATACGGCAGTGTATATTTTGAACAGGAGTACTCATAGTAAAGTTGATAATGCCATACCAGAGGAATTGTGGACTGGTAAAGCTGTAAGTCATGAGAATATGAAAATATTCGGTTGCGATGCTTATGCCCATGTTCCAAAACAGGTGCGTACTGGCAAATTGGAACCCAGAAGCAAATGTTTTGTGTTTGTTGCGTATGATGGGGAAAATAAAGGTTACCGTCTGTTTGATCCCAATAAACCTAAAGATATTTTTGTTAGAACATAAATTCACCAGATGTGCTGAGAACACTGTTGAAATGAGCGATTGTATTGTCCGTTGCATTGCATTGTAAATAATTATGAAAACAGAATTGGACAGGATAATAACCTGCCAATCATTGAAGTTTCAGTTGCTGGTCAGGTTAGTGACAACATTGATGTCCAAGGCATTGCTCAGGTCAATGAAGACAGTGTTGTAATTCATGATGATGAAAATGATGAGATTGACCAGTTTGGTGTTCCAGAAAATGGAGGTAGGAGGCACCCTTTAAGAGAGAGTCTTCCAAACCAATTTCCTGATTATGAGGTGTATTTTGCTGAAAGTGATGGTTATGTGGGGCCAACCACTGTGTCTGAAGCACTTAACGGTAAGGATGGCATGCAATGGGAAAAGGCGATGGCGGAAGAACTAAAGTCATTTCATGATAATGATGTGAGGTGCCTAGAATCAAAACCCGCCAAATCCATTCCTTCACTTTTTCGGCAAATTGGCAAAAACTGTCACAAACGAACCAATACCCAAAACGAAATACTTTTTTCACTAAAAAATGAATGAATTATTTTTAAAAACAGTGACGAAGTACGAAGCTGATCCCCGATATAGTTAAAAATGTATGTAGAAAAATATAAAGCAATAATTCGGATTTGTCGGGGTTTGTTACTAAGATTTGGATTTGGCAGGTTTTGATACCGAAGAGCCCTAATACATTTGAAGTTGCGAAGAGATTGTAGAAACTGCGTAAGCTTTATTCAGAAATTAATATTTGAATGAAAGTTAACTAAATATAGGTTATAAAATTTAAAAAATCGTATAATTTTTGCGTTTTGTTGTTGTTGTTATTGTTGTTTTAAGGGGCGGTTGTGTTTTATTAGAATAAACAGAAAAATAATAAAATTCATATTACCCATTCAAGATTTGATTGCCGCTGAGTGTGGCTGGGCCAGCGTTTATGTTTATTGTAGCATGAGCTCTGCGGGGCGAAGCGGAGGACACAGCGATGGCAGAGTGCAATCTGCACATAGGTCACGCTGCATTGCGTCAGATAAGCGTCACAGGAGCTCATGTCACCATGGACATTTAAGGTACAACAGCATAAACCATTCTAATCACGTCAGGCAGGGGTACATTCTCCGACTAATGCACGTAGGTAAAGAGTACACACTTCGCAAAGCATCATGGAAGGTAAGATGGTGGATCTGGGTGCTCCTATTGGCTGATGTGGATGTGGCGGGTTTTGTGACCAAAAATGGCGAAACTGTCGTTGGACTTGGCGGATATTGCAACTAAGCCTCAACTTTGACTTCGTTTTACAGTAGGATGTAGCGGGTTTTGTAACAAAATAATAGTTTTAATGAATTCAGCGCAGCAAAAGCTATATGAAACAATGCTTATCTCAATTTTCATAAAATATGGATTTGGCGGGTTTTGATTCTAGGCGCCTCATGTATGGACATTAGTTGAGAAACCTGATGGAACAAATATTGTAAGATGCAAATGGTTGTTTAAAGTTAAACGTAATACTGAAGGTAATGTGTCTAAATTTAAAGCACGCTTACTGGCTAAAGGTTGTTCTCAACGGTACGCAGTTGATTATCTGGAAACTTTTGCACCTGTAGTGCGGTATAGTACATTGAGATTATGTTTTGCTCTTGCTGTAAATATGGATCTTGAAGTTCATCACCTTGATATTTCAATAGCTTTTTTGAATGGCGTTCTTAAAAATGATATTTGTATGTCCCCCCAGAAGGCTACAAGTGTGACAGTTGTAAAGTTTGTAAGCTTCGAAAAGCTGTTTATGGCTTGAAGCAAGCATCTCGCACTGGGTATGAGAGGGATCATGAAATTCTTACTGAAATCCGTTATAAGAAGTCTCTGTATGAACCATGTGTATATTGCTGTAAAGATTCATCATCTTTTGTTGTTATTGCCCTCTATGTTGATGATTTTTTCGTATTTTTTAATAATCATGTCCAAGTGGAGAAACTGAAGTCTGTGTTGCATTCTCATTTTAAAATCAAAGATTTTGGACAAGTCTCTGAATGTCTGGGGATGAGAGTTCAAAGAAGCAAAGATTGTATTAGATTGGATCAAAAGTGTTATCTGTTACTGTGGATGTGTTGGATAGGTTTAACATGTCAGATTGTACTCATGTGAAAACTCCAATGGAAACAGCTTTGTTGTTGGAGAAATCCACATCCTGTGACAAATCCTATCCCTATCAACAGGCTATTGGTGCTTTGTTATACCTTTCCATTTGTAACAGGGTAGATATTGCATATGTAACTAATTATTTGAGTCAGTTCAATAATTGCTATGGTAAAGAACATTGGACATGTGTCCAGAGAGTGTTCAGATACTTCAAGGGTACGGTGGATGTTGGTATCATGTATAAAAAATCAGAATGTGATGTGATGCTTCTCTTGGAAATAATTTAACGGACAGGAAATCTTCGCGTGGTTATGCATTTATATATGCAGAAGGCCCAATACGTTGGGAAAGTAAGAAACAGCCAGTTGTGGCACTGTCTAGCACTGAAGCAGAATACAAAGGTCTGACTTAGAGGTTTCTTCTTTGAGTTTTGTAAGAGAGGAGGTCCAATTCAGTTATGTAATGTCAGTCAGAGTGCTCAGAGGTTGGCTGAGAATGAAGGTTTTCATCAGAGAACAAAACACATAGATGTGCGCTATCATTTCATTAGGGACATCTTAAAGAAATGCAATGTAAAGTTGTCCTATATGCCTACTGCTGAAATGATTGCTGATGTATTGACAAAAGGTCTGCCAATTCATGGTCATGTGAAATCTGTTACTGGCATTGGGTTTTACTAAGTACAGCATAATGCAGCATTGCTCGATTAAGGGAGAGTGTTGAAGAGAATGAATATTTCTCGTACTTTCTAATCTCGCTCGCATGTAAATATCGTTTGTCTTTTGTCAAATGTATATTCTTTGACTTTATGTTCTTTTCCTTTTGTCTGTATTCTGCAGGGGCGGCTCCTGAGGTGGTGCCTGTGTGCTATGGCACCACCAATGTAATGAAGAGAGAATATGTGAGTTTTCCCTCACAAGAACAGTTTATATTACATTTTGAGAAAATTGTATGCATATTCTGCATTTATTTGAACGAGGGCGCAAACTGACATGCGTTCTGGTGGCGCTTTATTGAATTACTGAGCCAGAGCCAACGAACATCAGACCGCATCAGACACTGTACTGCAATAAGGATTAGTTTGGCTTGAATTTGTTTGTGTTGTGTTGAGACCATTGAACTCTAGGTAATACTGGAATGCCGACTGTATGGGAGCAAAGTGCAGTTTTTGGTGCGACTAGTTACGCCTGGTAGTGCACGTCAAGGAGGAGAGTTTGACGTATACGATCGCAAGGAGAGATACGAGAGATACAAGTAAAAGAGGTACTTTTGAACATTTAGACGAACGGTCAACTAAACGGAACTTACGCCGAAATACATATTTCCAAATATCATAGTAATTTGATACTTAAAATGGCTAGGAATATACGCCAATATAAAATATTATACTGCAGTCTGATTGTTCATCATTTTTATCGGTAGCATGCTGAACTGCTGTGCCCAAGATAGCGGGTTCAAACCCGGCCGAAGTCGTCGGATTTTTTTAAGAGCGTTAAAAATCCTTCAGTATGCCTTCCTTCGGAGGGGAAGTAAAGCCGGCGGTCCCATGTCATAGACTTATGGCATGTAAAAGATCCTTTCACATACTAAACTTGTGTAAAGCAAAATTTGTTAGGTTAGATTTCGTCAGAACGCTCTGTCAAAGTTCCAACGTTCGCCACTAAGTATCACTGATATCTGGTGGCGAAAGTTGGAACTACTTGAAATTGAACGTAACTTGCAGCTCATCCTTTAGGATGTCCGCTGGAAGCAGCTACAGACTCAGGCGAGCCGAACATGTCCTCGGACACTCCCGGCACTTAAAGCCATACGATAAATAAATAATAATCCTTAGATCAAAGGCAGCATACACAATAACTATAGGCCTACTGGCAAAAAATACATGCCGTACGTACATTAAAATAAAATAAAAAATAAGGTTAGACAGAGAATGACTAAGAATAAAGAACAAAAATTATGGTAATTGGTATTCAACATTTTTATTAACTCAAAGGCAGCATTCATATGTGTGTGAATATGCATAAGCCTACAACTAAACAATTAAATATATGCTTAGTGAACAATAATACATACTTTATTAATACAAAACAGCCACATATTCAATATTCTTCAAAGCAATGGCGCGTGGTGACGCACCGGTCAAGCTATTCGCCTCTCACCAAGGTGGACCAGGTTCGATTCGCGGTCATTGCATGTGAGATTTTCGAAGTGAAATGCCATGTCCTGTGGCTCGGATTCCACGTAAAATGGAGGTCCCTTGGCTCATGATCACAAGATTAACGGTCACGCTGAACTACAAGCTTCTTTTTCTTCAAAGCAGGTCGAAACCTAGACCTCACATAAGTCATACAGCAAACGAACAGGGTCCTGCAGGGTAGATCCCTTAAGCCGAATCTTTTTATCGTCTCCACGACTGACATCATAAAAGTATACCGGTACTGGAAATTGTGAAATTTTATGCCTATGCTGATGAAAAAAGTAACAGTAATTATTAGGCCTAGGTCTACATACTTCAACTTGTAGGCTACTGTCGTTCAATAACTCTCGGTCTTTTCTTGGGTGGCTGAAGCAGATGCTGTGGAAAATTGAAAATTGCAGGTACCGCATCATCTTTGTTTCCATTTGAATGAAACATGTAGCATGATTTATAAATGTGTTCACAGCTATAACCCATTTCTTTAATACGTTTTCGTGGAAATCTGTAATATAAGCTAGGCCTAGGTTGTAATTCTGTGACTAATAACTTATAACCTATAATAGGGCCTACGTGTATTTGTCATATGCTATTTAGTCCTATTATGTCAAAATTTGATGTAAGACGAATTCATAAACGCAGAATAGGCTACTTCATTACAAATCTCAATTCGAAAATAAAGTAGACCTTAAACATCAGGGGCGGCTGGCTCTAACGGGCCAGTGGGCCAGGGCCCTCCCTACCATTAACCTACATTAATAATTCATTTTTTAATCCTTAACGCTCGAAATACTGGCCGATTTGTGCGCTCCTCACTATGAAAATGCCCTAGCATGTTTGAATAACGCGCCACATATCTTGTCACGGAGTTCGCCTTGCTGCGGGCAACTCGGGGCCGAAGCCTTAGTGGGCCCAAGACTCAATTCAACTACAAACAAGGACAGTTCTATTGCGCGCAAGGAGTAATAAGGAGAGGCCCTAACGGCAAGGAACTGAAGCCAGAAGTTACTCCTTCACATATGCTCAAAACATTGCGGTAGTCCCATAAGAATAGCATGTAAAGGTGTGACGTACGTACTTAAAATTGATGATATTTCGCGTGTGGGTCGAAATGTCGACATGTGGGGCATATGTTTGCACAAACAGAACTCCCACCTGCCAAAGTAATGTCATTTCACAAGTAAATCCACGTTATTTGCCATTTATTGTGTTAAGTTTTCATCCTTAGAGTAGCCACCTCACGGTACTGTTCTAGTATCATTCGTTAAATGTTCAAATAGTGGCATACGTGTCCACCAATATAATTATTTCGATTGCTAGGAATTAATTACGGATATTTTACTCAGTTTCTTACTGGAAATAGTTTTTGCTCGTCAATTAATGAACGGCATTACTGTAATCTAATTACCCTATTTTTAACGTGGCTTGAGCTCTAGATTTATTTCTCGTGGGTGTTAGAAGATTGATATGCCATTATTTGCATATTTTAGTGTGTTAATCTCAAACCTCAGCCTAGACCTTGTTTAGTTTGTTACCGGAACAGAACTGGCCTATTTTTTTAAAATCATCGTGCAATAAAAACAATAACGCCACCACCCAATTAGTTCGCATGCCTTAATATTTCAAATTTATTTAATACACAATCGTGAATATAATGGCAGGCCTAATGGTATCTCGGTAATTATTTGCCTATTATTATCTGGTATAAGTTAAGTATAGTGATGGGTGTCTGGTTGCCTGAAAACCCACAATAATTTCAGGTCATAAAAACTGTATACCGGTATAATACATTCATTTCCCATGTGCCATACTATACTTCAGATCGGTGTATTGCACTAGTTTATATTGTAAAGTTAAACGTTTTATGGCAGTTTACATGATTTTCTATTGCAACGAAAAGTATTATGACTGCCGTACACTTCACGCTAGCTAGCAAAGATCAACAAATATTCCTTGATTTCCATCGTCATATAGGCCTACCTTACAAATTCGTAGTATAGGCCTACCTGCACACGAATCTTTTTTTTTTTTCGTAGTTCCGCCCCTTAAAGCAACAATTACTAATTAACTACCTAACACGAATCTTTTCTAGTAATCATACTTAAATCCCACTAATAAATAAGTCTACGGTACCGTAGGCTCAATTTACCGCTCGAGCTGGGCAAGTATGGGGGCGTGGTTAGTGCTTCAACTCCCCGCATACTATAGCGCTGACAGGGCGCCTCCTTATTACTCCTTGATTGCGCGTGCGCGCAGACGCTGTTCTAACGTCGGCTATGGGCCCAGAGTTTGCGAGCCCACGGTTACAAGGACGAATAACAATAGGAGCAGTTGTATGGGCTCTGGAGAGAACGTTGGATTGCTGAACTGCTACGTTCAACTCAAACATCTATGGCAGATTCGCAAGACGGCCACTAGATGGCAAACAGGGCACCACTCTGGTGTCATTAGTTCCAAGGTTACGTAAAACGAAAACGAATGGAAGAATGTATCTCCCCCTTCTCAAATCTCAATTACTTAATGTTTGGTTACAACAATGGCTGGATTATACACGCACGAAAGCCACGTTATATTATAGAATTCCACCCACCATCCCTAGACACCCATGGTTTTATAATGGATCTTACACTCGACATCATATTATTACGATTATCCGTTTACGTTTTCATCATGCATTAACTCCGGTATACGAGTGCAATGCCCATTACCTAACCTACAAAAATAAAAAAAATAAAGGAAGAATACTTCAAATGGTGCAGTGACAAAATCATTCATACCTAGTGCACGGCCGACTGAATGCGCTCATACCGGCCTAGACAATGAGACCTTTTTCATGAAATCTTGTTAGTTACCCAACTGCTCACACAGCGCTGTTCACCAAGCATTGCACGACTAAGACTTATCTCTACTTAGTGTAAAACGAAGTCCCCGATTCTTGGATATCACGGGTAATCTCGAGAACCACTGGATGGATTTTGATGCGGCTTTCACCATTCTGTACAGGTAATATCGAGGAAGATTTCTGTAGAAAATAATTTATTTATGATCAAAGGGAGCCAAGCAGTAACGATTTTAGATTTCAGTGAATGGTTCGAAGAAAGAACTTGACGTCCGTTCGCTTTTTAAGCTTACGCTGGACGAACCGTTAAAAATATCAATATACTATGAGTGTAAGAATTGTTCAGCATGAAAAATTGTACAAAAAAGTCCGCGTGAGCATATCTCTATCTTCGATACATCGCCCACTATAAGTGTTTTTAGTTTGGACGGGAGGGGGATTTGGCTTGCAACTCGCCATTCTTAAATTACGTCTGACAGGAATTCCTTGCACATTCATAACTGTTCCCGGGCGAAGCCGGGGCGGGTTGCTAGTGACACTATTATATTATCATTATAATTCCCACAATATCAAAATGCAAATTATATCACAAAATAAAATAGCGTGCTAATAAATCTAAGAGAAATTAGACATACCTTGCACCTCGTTACAGTTGAATTCGATCAGAATCACTCGGTTTTCATTAAAGTTTATGCATTTTTCTGCTGAACGGTTTGGAAGTTTGGCAACAGGAATCTAGGACTGTTATTTACTTAAAATATTCATTTTTGTATTTTTGTACTATTTGTGTTTGTGATTTCATTACATTGTCAGAATTACCGACAGTAGTGGCTACGCAGGCTAAAGCGCAGCGTTAGGCCATGGGGCCAAGATCTCTGCTGACTCGGTAGACGCGTGTGTTCGAGCCCCACCGTTGGCCGTCCTTGAAATGATTTTCCGTGGTTTCCCATTTTTCAACACCAGACAAATGCTGGGACGGTACCTTCTAACAGGCCACGGCCGCTTCCTTCCACATCCTTGCCCAGTTTCATTCATCTTCATCCATTCCATCTCTCATCCTGACGCGCAGGTCGCCCACGGGCGTCGACTAGAAAGACCTGCACTCGGCCTCTCAGGAGGCCACACGAAAAAAATATGTCAGAATTAATGCTTTAATTAGTAGGGTACACTATTCAGTGTACCTATTATAAATAAAAACCGTGAGGTTTCTCACCTCCCCATATTACGAAACCCGGTTGCCTAATACGGGGAAAGTGCACTTTTAAAGTTAACAATAATATCAGAGGGTATTACAACATCAAACGTGCCCATATTTGTAATATACATAGTATATCGCCTGAGGTTTACATTGGTGAGAAAACCAAAATTATTCCGTTCCTTCTTACGTCTAATGTGAGCCCTATAAAAAAAACTCCCCATATTTGGCGACTTTCCTCTACCCATTTTTAGAAGATACCTTATGCACTGGACAGCTGAATTCGTGATTAATTGTATAGGTAGCTTCGTAAGTCTCAGAACTCAGGAAGTCCTTTCTAGCAGCGTTACTAGCAGCTTTCAAAGTTTCAAGGTAAGAAAGAAAATATTCCTCTAGCCAGTTTAGACGACTGACATTTAATGAGAAAAAATGCCCTTTATCTGGATTTCTAGACTGAATATGATGATATGTGATGCTTACGTCATGCATAGCGAACCATTTATTAACGTTTTTTTCTAAATGGTTGCTTCTGCGTCCATGAATGTGTACGCTTCCGGGTGCATGCCTATATTTTCTTTCAGTGTACTAATGGCACCAATAACTTCTGACGAGAACACTTCCTTGGCACGCCGAACATTCATTTTTTCAAATTTAGTGGGTTCGATGTGTTTTTAGTGAGGTGCCTGACCGGTTTGACGATCTCACCCTTTTGCATTGTGTATAGCAATGACAAGTATTTCCCTGAAATTATCCCAGTACCATCAGTCATCTCTCGTTACAGAAACTGCGTTCTAATGGGTTTTTTTTAGAATGTGACAATTATCAAAACTAGGGAATACATTCCTAGACTCGTCGCATGGGTGATTGACCATTGGTTGCAAATTCCCTCCCCCTAAATGCCTCATCATTGTAGTGTTAGTTTTGTGATTTTCAGAGACAGTTATTATAATTATGAAACCGCATTGTTCAACCTCAAGAATAACGTCCAGCAGGAGTTTACGTAAGTCCCGTCCTGACAGCTGCTTCGTGAAAAAGAAGGCACACGGTATCTGATAATTTGTCGAAAGATCTCTTAGCACAAAACACAACACACGATTAGCTGCTACTTGTTCCCCTCCCGTCCAAACTAAAAACACTTATAGTGGGCGATGTATCGAAGATAGAGATATGCTCTCGCGGACTTTTTTGTAGAATTTCTCACGCTGAACAATTCTTACACTCATAATATAATGATATTTTTAACGGTTCGCCCAGCGTAAGCTTAAAAAGCGCACGGACACCAGGCTATTTTTTCGACCTTTTCACTGAAATCGTTACTGCTTGGCTCCCTTTGGTCATAAATAAATTATTTTCTACACAAATCTTCCTCGAGATCACCTTTACAGAATGGTGAAAGCAGCATCAAAATCCATCCAGTGGTTCTTGAGATTACACATTTAATATACGTACTGTACAGCTGATTCCTTATCGCGCCTATAATAGGAGGGGAGTGCGCTCTACCGGCAACGAGTAGAAACTTTCCAATTACATGTTATACATGGCTTCTGACTGGGAATGTCAAGGCCGGTATAGAGCGCAGCTCGTATTCAGTCGGCCGTGCCTAGTGTCAAGGAGAGGTTAAAAAGATACTTCCCATTAACTAGCAATGTAAATACTTTCTTAACAGGACATGTTAAGATAAATTCGTATTTCTTTCGTTTCAAAATAAAAGACAGTCCATTGTGGGCGGGTGGCAATGAAGAACGAACAGTTTATCATTTGTTATTTACATGCGTGAAACTGGAAAAAGAAAGACAGTTGTTTAAGGACAATATGGTAAATAAACATTGAGAATGGACGTTCGAAAAAAATTAAGCTAATGAAGCATTATATAATTAATTTTATATTTTAATTTTATAGATTTAGAAAAAATGTCAAGCAGTTGAACAGATTCTTAATATTGGTGTAGCTCATAAAAACAATAAGTTAATAGATATAGACAGTTCCTAGAACAATATATCACCAAACAAATAGCCATAGAACAATAATGAATAATACATAGGTAAATGTATGTTATTAAAATTGTAAACATTTTGTAAACATAGCATGTAGTTATTACTTTCATTGTAATGGAACATGCTGTTAAAAATAAATAAATAAATAAATAAATAAATAAAAAAAGGTTACGTAAAGAGGTCTCATCTGGAATTCTGTGACAAGTGTTACCAATTAAATAATTTTGTTTTTCACCTAGGCCTAGAGTTTTTGACAAATAATGTCTTAGTGATAGGCTATTATAAATTTCGAATTAAATAGCGATTTAGAGGGTCATTTAAATTATATTCAATGTAGAACATAACATTTTCCCTAATGAGACAACATTTAATGGATATTGGCAAACACCTAGCGTGCTAGCGAGTAATTTTTACTGTGCATGATAATTTATTGCGTGTGCCCTCCCAAGCTCCTAGACCACCAGCCGCCGCTGGTAAACATACCGTATTATTGGAAAATACCATACATATAACGTTGCACAGAGGTACGTACGATCAAATATATGAAAAGAATCACGCCATATCAGCTGACTTGCAACCTAGAGTTCAATGGTATGACAGTTTTTGGTGCGACTAGTTACGCCTGGTAGTGCACGTCAAGGAGGCGATGACCAGGAAGCAGTTTTCAGCGAGGGTTACCATGGGAGGAGTCGTTCCAGTAGTACCTACAGTTCACTGGTTGAGACGCATATTACCCTTAGGTGGAGGCAATCGCCCCGTGACGCGGAGCTTCAATTCTATCCACGAGATAGCAGCACGTCACAGGTACAAGCACACATTACATCAAGACCAACTACAATACTCAGACCTTAAAGGCTGCTACACACTATCAGACCAGACCAGACCAGACCAGCAGACGTGGACGGGCAAGTTGCTAGGTCGGGGGACGGCTTTGCATACACACCATCATACCAGACCTCCAGACCTCAGTTGTATCAAGGCCAACTACAATACTCAGGCCTTAATGCAGGTATCGAAAGTTTGAAAATGGCGTATGCAGAAGCCCGACATATTGTTTGTTTACATTCGATGATGGGATAAAATATTAGCTTTGATTAGCTTCGTTTGAAGAAAGTTGGGATAAACTATCGTTCATCTGTAAATTGTAGTGTCTTCAGTCTGTCTGTAAAGACCAGTTCGCGTTAATGTATTGCAATCGTATGTAAATATTTGGTAATACGCCTAGTATGGAGTAGTTCGTTTGTGTGATGATCGTTCAGTCGACCGATGGCATTGTATCATTTACTGGAGATGCTGAAGTACCGGTACCTAAGACTGAAGCATTAATAGAAGTGTCTCAAGAATATACACCGCAATGATTTGCTAGTCATTGACAATATAATAATAGCTTAGTACACTTCAGTAGTGTCGAACTTACAGTAAGTACGGTACGTAAAGGGAAAACGCAATGAGCATCTACGGCTAGGCCAAACCGTTGACGTTATCTTGAACGCTCAGCAACATGTGCCTCCATAATCCTTACCAATCTGCAGATGATCTACACTGCCTTGTATACTAACAGTGAACTTCTGTTTTATTGGTTAAGGAAGATGTTTCCCCTGTGCCAAACAGTGAACTCATTGTGTTCCGTCATTATTCATAATTTTGTGATTCTTACAACTTGCAAGTTATTTTTAATTATGATGTGTATAATAAAGTGTTATGGGTACCTTGCCAATTATGTACTTATATTGCGAGATGGTGTGCCGCGATAATTCTGTAAGAGAGAGATGGTGCTTGCCTATCTACTTTACTAAATCAACTATTTCCAACGAACAACTATTCCAAACGGTAAAAGCGAATGTTTAATAGGTTCAATGGTAACGTATTATTGTGTCCCTTGTGTGTGGTAATCTAAATACAGTAATTATGTTCTGATATCCACACGACGACGTCTTTGCGTGTTTTAATTAACTAATTCGGTGTGATGTTTTACCCGAGATTTTAGACAATTCCATGAGAGGTCTTAATTGAGCTGTATCTATATGGCGTTGGTTTGATTATTTCAGGCAACTATTCTCATTCCGATTGTGTACACAAATACTCTTCATGTGCTGGGAAGTAACCGGACTCTTTCTTCTCTCCTACTTCGGAACTGTGATTTCTTATTATTATAATATTTACCTATAATTACTGAACTTAAATACAAATCGTGACGACTCACCAAAAAGCTTCTTATTCAACCACAGGAACAGTGAGACTATTGTAGCTGCCCCTTGGGTGAAGACGAAGAAACCTATAATTCAATGTCAGCACTATATAGATAAATTAATTCACGTAAGTCTAAATTATTGATGCATATTTCTTCGGAACCTAGTCTCGTCTTGTGATATCTTGTATGCTCTTAGGTGAGTTAAAATAATAATTTACTCGAACTGTGACAAGCCCGATGACATGATCTTAGCTATTGGGAGGGCAACTATCGCCGCCATGTTTTTTTCTACATTAAGGTCTGAGGATTGCAGTTGGTCTTGGTTGTATTGAATCGTCCGCCCAGTAATAAGTAAGAAGGTTAGGTTATGTTATTTTGTTGTGTATTAAATAATTACGGTATTGTGATGGCGCCGCATCTTTCAAAGCAACAGAAAATAGGACTTTCATTGTGTGTTGCATTGATCAGTGATGAGGATACGCGAAAGAAGAGAAGAGTATGTGAGAAGATGTATAAAGAAAGGCACAGGTTCACTCATGCCAACTTGATGAGGGAGTTAGAATCAGATGATTTCCGCACTTTTCTACGAATGGATGAGCAGTGTTTTACTGAATTACTCTGTATGGTCCGGCCATACATCAAGAAGAAAAATACTAGTTTTCGGGAATCTGTGAGTGCTGAACAAAAACTGCGTTACCTAGCTACGGGGATAAAATATATCACAAGACGAGACTAGGTTCCGAAGAAATATGCATCAATAATTTAGACTTACCTGAAACTGCTGCAGATCGCGACGAAGTCCGACAGTCGGCCAGACAGCGCTACACACTATCAAACCAGACCAGACAGGCGAGGGGCAGTCTGGTGGTCTGAAGGTTTTCCAGCCAGACCATCCAGTGCTGGCCTATAATTATAGGTTTCTTCGTCTTCACCCGAGGGGCCGCTACAATAGTCTCACTGTTCCTGTGGTTGAATAAGAAGCTTTTTGGCGAGTCATCACGATTTGTATTTAAGTTCAGTAATTATATATTAATATTATTAGCAAAAAATCAAACAGATTCTGAAGTAGGAGAGAAGAAAGTACCAGGTTACTGAAGTGCTGTCCCAGCACATGCAGAGTATTTGTGTACACAGTAGAATACGTACTGAAACTGCTGCAGATCGCGACGAAGTCCGACAGTCGGCCAGACAGCGCTACACACTATCAGACCAGACCAGACAGGCGAGGGGCAGTCTGGTGGTCTGAAGGTTTTCCAGCCAGACCATCAGGCGGTCTGCTCAGACCGAATTGGTCGGCAGACAGGCCTACACACTATCGAACTGCCCGCCCATCAGCTACTTTTTCCGACCGTCTGTTGGTCTGGTCTGGTCTGGTCTGATAGTGTGTAGGGGGTTTAATGCAGTTATCGAAAGCGTGAAAATGGCGTATGCGGAAGCCCGAGATATTGTTTGTTTACATTCGTTGCTGGGTTACAATATTAGCTTTGATTAGCTTCGTTTGATGAAAGTTGGGATAAACTATTGCTCATCTGTAATATATAGTGTCTTCAGTATGTCTGTAAAGTCCAGTTCGCGTTAATGTACTGTAATCGTGTGAAAATATGTGATAATACGCTTTGGACTGGTTCGATTGTGTGATGATTGTTCAGTCGACCGATGGCATTGTGTCATTTACTGCAGATGTTGAAGTACATAAGACTAAAGCATTAATAGAAGTGTCTCAAGAATATACACCGCAATGATTTGCTAGTTAGTGACAATATAATAATAGCTTAGTACACTTCAGAACCGGTAGTGTCGAACTTAAGTACGTAAAGGGAAAACGCAATGAGCATCTACGGCAAGACCAAACCGTTGACGTTAATTTGAACGCTCAGCTTCATGTGCCTCCGTAAATCCTTATTTCCAGTCTGGCAGATGTTCTACACTGCCTTGTATACACGCCAAATACAACAGTAAACTTCTGTTTCATTGGTTAAGGAAGATGTTTCCCCTGTGCCAAACAGTGAACTCGTTGTGTTCCGTCATTATTCATCCTTTTGTGATTCTTACAGCTTGCAAGTTATTTTTTATTATGATGTGTGTAATAAAGTGTTGTGAGTAACTTTCCAATTATGTACTTATATTGCGAGATGGTGTGCCGCAATAATTCCGTAAGAGGGAGATCGTACTTTCCTACCTACATTATTTTACTAAATCTACTATTTCCAGCGTACAACTATTCCAAACGGTAACAGCGAATGTTTAATAGGTTAGATATTAACATATTATCGTGTCCTTTGTGTGTGGTAATCTCCAGGTAATTATGTTCAGATATCCACACGACGACTTCTTTGCATATTTCAATCAACTAGTTCGGTGTTATGTTTTAGCCGAGATTTTAGACAATTCCACGAGAGGTCTTAATTGAATTGTATCTCTATAGCGTTGGTTCGATTATTTCAGGCAACTATTCTCATTCCGATTGTGTACACATACTCTGCATGTGCTGGGACAGCACTTCAGTAACCGGGTACTTTCTTCTCTGCTACTTCAGAATCTGTTTGATTTAATGCTAATAATATTAATCTATAATTACTGAACTTAAATACAAATCGTGATAACTCGCCAAAAAGCTTCTTATTCAACCACAGAAACAGTGAGACTATTGTAGCTGCCCCTTGGGTGAAGACGAAGAAACCTATAATTCGAGGCCAGCATTATATAGATAAATTAATTCAGGTAAGTCTAAATTATTGATGCATATTTCTTCGGAACCTAGTCTCGTCTTGTGATATATTTTATGCTCTTAGGTGAGTAAAAGTAATAATTTACTCGAACTGCGACAACCCCCATGACATGACCTTAGCTATTGGTAGGGCAACCATCGCCGCCATGTTTTTTCTACATTAAGGTCTGAGGATTGTAGTTGGTCTTGATTACATGCAGGCACTGCCATCGTAATGTACAGGCCATCATGCAGCGACTCTTAACGATTGATCAGCTGATCGGTAGGGGGTAGAGATGGCGACCATTTTGCTTTGTGCTGTGTTGTTTATATGTTTTATGAATGAGTATCCGCGTGAAAAGTGATACTTGAGAACGCTTCTACTTACGTCATCTAGAATGAGGATTATTTATTTTCTGAAACAAATGTTCATTTTGTAGGTAGGTTATTGTATCTACGCAAATTTTGCGTTGCATGTTTGTCATCACACAGAAGATTATGTTTTAGTTAGGACCTCTATATCACTTATTTCGACTCATACAAGGTTTTTTGGATGGTAATAAAATATTGTTAGTTCAGGAAACCTCCTTCCCAGGTCGCAGGTATGTCAAAAGTTTGTTTATAGCAACTACCGGTATTATGAAAGAAATGATAATGTGGCTTGCTTCTCCTTCCCCACCACGACAATTTAAGAAAGCAATGCATACACAACATTCTTAGAAATTATTTGTTCATTACGGGGAATACAAGAGTGTGTGCTAACATTTTCCTGAAAGGAAGTTACCATTCTTCGGGAGAGAAGAGCTAATCGTCTTGGTGGTAGGTTGTTAGTTAATATGGTTTCAATTATTGTAAGAAGTTCCCAAACTTCAGCCTATGCTAGGACTGGAAACATTTCTAATATGATAATACTGAGGTTAAGTTACTTACCGTATGTAAATCAGAGAAGCGATATCCAGTATTCAGTATCTACTGAAGTCAGTCCAAGTTACATTATTTGTGAGAATGGTCTCTCGATCAAGCTCAAGTGAATATGGTAATGTTTTCGTGACAGCATTTGTGTAGGCTACTGTATTTACATTAATGGGATTGTTAGCACCTGGTGTATGTACTGTAGTTTATTGACACCTGATTTCAAAATTACAACCAATTGTAAATTCCTGATGCAAGAAACAAGTTAGATTGAGTCATAGAAAATAAGTGCTGTTAGGATAGGCCCTGTTTAAGTCACCTTGAGGGTGGCCTGTGCATTGATTACAGTTAGAGATAGGTTACATTGTGCTTTGTCATCCACGAGCAGTTTAGGACGTGATCTGTTGAATAGCCAAGAGTGATGTGGGTTTTTCTCAGGCATCTACCATAAACCTTTTCAAAGCGGTGAAGAACGAGAAAATGTCCAAGAATAGATCCTATTCTCCACGTCAAAATACTGCAATTTAGCCCTGTTTGTGTGTTTCAACGTCCTAGTAAATGAACCGGCAATGTACCAATTTGTTCACTCACAAAATACCAGCTACATAGGCCGGATTCGAACAAGCGGAGCGATAATTAGGAGTATGTAGTGGTAACGGATGGAAGTGCCAATCAGCCCTAAATAGCATTGCTATTTTTCTACGTCTTGAAGCGGGAGATAATTTATATTAGGTTTGAAGAGACTGCGTGTGAAGGGAGCTATCTGACTTGCTGCTGCGACTATAACGACCCTAGGCGTGACGTCACAGTAGGAGTCTTACGGCCTGTACATTACGATGGCAGTGATACAGGGGGTGTCAACCAGATAGGATTTATTTGGTACCATCGGTGTAGTACATCAGTCAGCCGATTGGAACGCTGTATATCGTGTTGCCAACATATGCATGATACAACGTTGAAATTAAAAGTAACAAAATATCCCAATATTCAGTTAATACATTTACTGAATATACTCTGAAGTCTTAAGCGACATTTCCTTGTAGTTATCTTGCTCACAGGCGATAATTACGGCACTTTTAATTAAATAAACATTATTTCTACTGGGTTGGCGGCATTGAAATCATGGCGGCCCTGTTTATGTGTTGAATGCTTGGTATGGTGCCGTGTTGTGAAATGATATGGGCCGTAAATAAGCTAATGTCTTCTTTCTCATCTTTCTTACACCACATCCTCTTCGTGGTAATGAGAAGTGAACAGTTCTTCTGCTACGGCGAGTAAGTACGCTTATTTTAAGAATGTAAGTTTTGTTTTTCTGTAGTGGCTGTGAAAAATATAGGCCTAGTTTTGAATTGATATTAGACGCAGGTGACATTCTACTTGACATATCAATTAACTTTCACTATTATTTATCCCATAGGTAGACCTACCAAATTCTGTGAAGTGTGCCTATCACTGGAAGAAGGAAAAAAAATCGTAAATCGCTGTTCTCGAAATAGCAGAGGAATATATGGCAATTACTCTCCTAAGAAATGATCCAGTCTATGACCAGGTAAGAAGTCTGTGTTACCGTAATGTTTTGGCAGTGGGTAGCGGAACTAGGTACTGTGGGTTCTCGTAATGGATTTTTTAATAGGCCTATAATGTACACCTACAATAGAGTACAAGATGAATAAGATTAGGTTCCAGAAACCATTGCAACAACTTGATTACAGCTCGCAGAGATATTTAAATGGGCCTATTGCATGTGTGTACTGAAGATCTTGAGGAGTGTTAATAATCAATTAATTAATTTCACATTGCAATAAAATATAAATCTCATGGTTCATGACAACGTGACTAAGCTTTAATTTTTTCCCCTTCCTTGAATTTCAAATTATTACAGTATTCAAAACAGATCAGTTCTGGCACATGTAAGTTAGAATAGGTAGTAATGCCATGTAGGACTGTAATTATAGGTTATTAAAACTTAACACACACCCCCATGGTCTAGTAGGTCTAATCAGTTTCAATCAAGCAAGCAAGGTGAATAGACGTGCAGTGAAGTGTAAGGAAGAATGGGAATCGCTATTCAGCAGTACCGGGCGGTCATCGGCCGCTGGCAGGCTAGAGTAGAGTGCGATTTCGGTGTCGGGAAGGTGATAGTGGGCAACGTCACTGACCAGATGGGGGTTTTGGCGATGGGGATGGTAGCGCTGGTTGTGGCGACGCAACTATTAATTGGAGGAGTGGAGTCAAACTCAGGGCCTGGTCAGCTGGGATGGCAAGAAATGGAAAAAATAAGGGAAATTGTAAAGGAAGTGTCACAAAATGACCAGATCCGGGACATTCTTCTTGAACAATGTAAGGAATTCAAGGAGATGAAGACATGTATAAGAGAAGAGATGGGAATAGTGACAGAAAGGCTGACCGAGAATAGCAGAGAGATAAAAGACCTAAGAGAAAAGGTGAAGATATTAGAGGTGGAGGTAAATGAATTAAGGAAGACCAAGCTGGATGAGAGAAAGAAAAACGTCTTCATTTACGAAATAAAGGAAGATGCCAAGGAAAGCACCGAGGATCTACCATCCAAGGTGCTCCGAGTGATTAGTGAAGGCATGCGGATAAACATTGGGGTTTCAGAGATTAACAATGTGACCAGGATAGGGCGGGGAAAGGGCACGAGGCCCGTGAAAGTGTCATTAGTTTCTTCCGCTGATGGCTCACAGAATTCTGGCGAACACAAAGAACCTGAAAGGGGAGAGGATATGGATAAGGAGAGAAATGAGTAAAGAAGAGGCAAGCGAGCAACGGACCTTGCAGTTTCATTTAAGGAAGGCAAGAAACTCGGGTCTCAAGGCTTATGTAAAAGGCAATAGATTGGAGGTTAGCGGCAACAACTGGGATCGGGTTTGGACAGTGGCACAACTCCAGGATATGGAGAAGCAACAGCAACAGGAGACAGTTAGACCTAGCAACCAGGTGGAAGCAGCTGTCGGTTCAGAGGGAAGTGCGGTGGTGATTCAACAGAGAGCATCGACCTCCAAGTCCAACACGGAAGTGGCGCGAGCAGGAACGACTAACGTCAGCGCCAGGAACACCGGACAAGTACGTGGTTTGCAGAAAGGTGAGACTGGCAAACAACGAGTTACTAGTCTAAAAGAACTTTGGGGCAAGAAAACCTTGACAGAGCAGTTTAATGTGGAGAAGGAGGTCATTTCTTCTCCAGGTGGCAGTATACTAGAGCTAGAGCTAGAGAAAGCTAGAGTTACTAGAAGTAAAGCCACCGCCAGCGAAGAGGGTAGGGGTAAAAAATAACTAAACTGGAATATTGCTAGGGTAAATATAGAGGGTTTTTGAACAAGGGAGGGAACGATGTAGTTTTGACCCTAATAGAATATGCAGATTGTAGGATTTGCGAGGTTAAAATAGATGACTTCAATATATATACAAAACCTAAGATTAGGAAAGCTCGTACCGGTAGGTTCCCGGGGGGAATTGTTGTTTTAATTAAAGAAGAGGTGAGGGAATTATCAGAATTTATTAGTTCAGAACTGGAAGAAGTAGTGTGGGTAAAAGCAGATATTAGGGGGAGGGGGAAAGGAACGGTATGTTTCGGCTTTGTCTACAACCCTCCGGAGAATTCCCCGTATGCAAGAGAAAGCTTTTTCGATGAGTTAGCTATTGAAATAAACAGAATTCAAGAGGCAGAGATTGTGCTGTTAGGGGATTTCAATGCGAGGGTTGCACACAGAAAGCCCCTTTACAGCAAGGGGGTTGCCGAGGCCGTATGTGGGGATAGGCACAGCAAAGACAAGGAATGTAACAAGAACGGAGAAAAGATTTTGGAACTATGTGGTGCAGAAGAGCTATATATATTAAATGGTCTCTGTGTGGGGGATGAAGGAGGTAACCTGACGTATATAACAGAGAATGGAGGAAGTGTAATAGACTTAGCAATATGTTCCAGAGGAGCACTAGCCCTAATTAAGAGGTTCACTGTTGAAGAATGGGGGAATCACACCACCTACCAATTGTCGTCAACATGCAGGGAGCGGTGACAAAATCCAAATCAAAAGGGAACCCACAAGTTAAAGCTAAAGAGAGAAAAGTAAATAGATTCAGATGGAGGGAGGAAAACTGCAGAGAGGAAAACTGCAGAGAGTTCCAGAACTATTCCAGGGAGAAAATTTTGAGCTGATAAAGGTAGGGATAAGTTTAATGATTGAGAATTCAATTAAGATGGCCGGGCGGAAAATGCGCGTGAAGGCTAGGGGAAAAGTAGGGAGAATTAAAGGATGGTACGATGAATCTTGTAGAAGGAAGAAAACCGAAGTTATTAGGGCACTGAAGTTATACAAGAGAGGAGGGGATGATACGATGAGAGTAGAATTTTGTCGTCTAAGGAAATAATATAGGGAACTGCTCAGCAAAATGAAAGATGAATGGCAGGGTAAGGAAGCAACAGCACTAAATAGGGATTGTAAAGCTAACGACTGTAGCAAAGTGTGGAGCAGGATAAATTCTTACTGTAGGGGGCGCAGAAGTGGTGGGGGAGCTATATTAGTGATGAAGTATGGATTGCATATTATGAGAATCTGTTAAATGCTGAAGTTAATTGGAGGAAGAGAGATGAGTTTGGCGTCTCGAGGGGGCTGGAGGCCGCTCTGCCTATGCTGGACCAAGTGATATCGATAGAGGAAATTAAGGAAGTAATGGCAAAAAGTAAAGGAGGGAAGTCAGGTGCTATTTCGGGGATAACAAATGAATTTTGGCAAGAGTTGAGTAACACTAGGTTCATGATGGACAGCTTGGTAAAAACCTTTAACAAGATTTTTGAAGGAGATAGATTTCTGAGGGCGTGGCAGGAGGGGATAATTTGTCCAATATATAAGAAGCGTAAGGACAAACTAGACCCAGGCAACTATGGAGGCATAACTTTGCTTGATAGTTTGAGCAAAATGTACACCGGGGTCTTATCCAAGCGTTTAATAGCATGGGCAGAGGGCTGTTCGGTGTTCTCGAGACTCCAAACAGGGTTCAGAAAAGGGATGAGGACCAGTGACAATATAATGGTGGTGAAAACGGTGATGGACAGGTACATAAGAAGGAAAAGAGGTAAGCTGTATATCATAGCTATTGATTTGGAGAAGGCGTTTGATTCAGTGAGCAGGGGAGCTGTCATGGCTAAACTGGAAAAAATCGGGGTGTCACATAAAATGATAAGAGCAATTGAGAATGTGTATTCCGAAGTGAAATGTGCAATTAAAACTAAAGTTGATGTAATTGTAGGAGAGATAAAGTCTAATATAAGATTAAAACCGGGATGCAAATTATCCCCGGTGCTTTTTTTTTTTTTTTTTTGCTATTAACGATATTTTCGATTCAAAGGGCTTTGAGCAACGGTCCAACCTTGCTAGGACAATTATGATATCCCGGGCCTAGCTTTTGCTGATGACAACCTTCTGCTTGCTCTAACACCCTATAATATGCAATATAGTATTGACGAGATTGTGAAACACTGTGAGGACTGGAACTTAAAAATTAACCCGAGTAAGACCAAAGTTATGGTCTGCAAGAAGGGAGTTAAACTGGCTAAGAATGAAAAGTGGGTCATGTATGGGTCACAGTTAGAGACGGTGAAAAAACTTGAGTATCTAGGGACGATAATGGCGAGTAATGGTAAATGGACCGAACAAATTAAAAGGGCAAAATCGAAAGGGCTAGCGGCATTGGCGAATGTTAAAGTGTTAGAGCGTAAGTTACCGAATCTTGACTACAATGTGTATAAGAATGTGTTTAACGCACTCATCGTTTCAAGAGCACTTTATGGAGTGGAAGTATGAGGTTTAGAGTAAGGAACGAAAACCCTGGACAGTATCGTAAGTAGGTTTGCCAAGATAATTTTGGGGCTACCTAGTTGCACGGCGAATTGTGGAGCGAGAATGTTGTGTGAGGATGTAAGCATTAGACAACATATCATAAAAAGGGTCATAAAGTCTTGGATTCGTTTAAAAGCAGGTGGAGGGGGGAAATGCTAAAGGTAGCCTACCTGCACCAAATGAAGCATCAGCAAGAGAGCCACTGGGTGGACAGGGTAAGAAGTGTACTGGAAAGATTAGGAATGGGTTATCTATGGGATAGGGACTTACAAAGAGAGGAATGTAGGGTGTGTAAGAAAGTGTGTAGAAGGGTTAATGACGTAGAGTTGCAGGTGCTAAGAGAAGAGTGCACCAGTAGGAGAACCTTAACGGAGTTCTGCGAAATAAGGAACGTTATGAGCATAAAGCCTCAATGTCTAATGAAAAGATAAATGAGAGGGATCATTTGGTGGTTAATGGGGGTGTATAAGAACAAAGCGTTGAGAGAAGTAGGAAAATAGGACATTTGCCTGTTTGTGGGAAGGTTATGGGTGCAGCGCATCCCTGATCAGGTAATGCAAGTTAATTAAAATGATAAGAGCAAAGTTTGTAGGCAAAGCAGATCAAAACAGAATAGAAAATGAAAATAAGTATCACACTTTAATTAAATTACTAAAAAGGGAATGGGGGAAAGCAGGTCAATTAGCAAAATATTTTAATACCATCAGGGCAATGTGGAATAAGAAAGCGTCGGATGAGATTCAGAACAAAGATGCATGTAAGTTAAGCATTCAAGTACAGGAGATGGCTTCCTAAGCTATAGATCTTGTTAAAGCCTAGGAGAGCCTATCTGTATTAACTAGGTATACGATTACTACAGTACATCCACATATTGCTGTCTGTAGATTTTTCCTGTGAGTTTGAGGATTATTTTTACCTTACTATAAAACTTATCAGACTCTTACAGTCAGTAAGGGCTCGATCGGGAAATAAAAGTAATTCTTTCTGTGATGTGTCTCCCATGGAGAACTGTCAAAAAATGAAGAACACTGTGTCCACATTTATGATTAAGAAAGAACTTTGTGCAGTCTCCATCAGAAAAGTTGCCCAGTGATATTGTGAATGAAGATAACTACTGCAAAGCATTATTAATTTTTGAAATAACTAGGAAGCTATGAAATGCCGAATGAACATTTGGTTTAATTATCTAATGCCATACTGTAAATTTATGTTATCTATGTGTTTATTGTCTGTATGTCACGATATGACTCTCTGAGTTAAAGTGACAATTAACAAGTAGATTTGCTTTAAATAAATAAATACTTCTACTCTACTCTAATAGGTCTAATGACCTATATCATATAGTCTTGCCAATGTGTAATTATACACATTAATATACATTAATGTGTTCTTGTCCTGTGGAACCAAGTCCAACGTGAAAATCCTTTTTCTAAGTCATTGTGCTAAGTAGACTACTCGTGTATAGTTCTGCGACCCAAATACCATTCAAATGCACCTGTCCTCCTCTAATAAGCCAAGAACAAACAAATGTGTAGATGTGTTTCCTTGCATATTCATGCTATGGGCTCTTTTTATTTATTTTTGTAGATACACAGGAAAATAAGCTGTACGGTTTATGTTATGGTAGGAATGCAGTGTTTGGCCTGGGTGTTCAGTTGGTCGAATTGGTAGTAATGGCAATACTGGTGTAGGACTGTAATTACAGGTTATTTAAACTTAACATACACCCCCATGGTCTAATAGGTTTAATGGCCTAGGATCATATTATAGTCTTACCAATGTGTAACTATATACATTAATGTGTTCTTGTCCTGTGGAACCAAGTCCAACGTGAAAATCCAATAAAACCATGGAACCATTGGCCCGATAACCCCACCCTTATCTGCCAATTTTTATTTTATACTCTTGGTAATAAGTGTTAGTTTCTGTCGATGATATTCTGTAACAGCGAGATAGATACAAGACAAATATAATTGATTTATTGTATGCCAGTGTAAGGGTTGATATACCTATAGGTAGTATTTTATTCCCACACGTTATTTACAATATTTTTCAACACGTAGGATGCCAATGTCTAAGCTTACATGGAGGGATTTTTTCATCAATTGATTCTGTAATAAGACCACCTTGTGGTGTGGTTGCTACCTCTCCTGAGGTCCTGGGCTAGTTTCCAATCTTGATTAAGTAATTTAATTCTGGTCTGACTGTTGGAACGGCGCACACTCATCTTTGTGAGGCAGAACTGAGATGAGGTAGGTTCGATTCTCACCTCGGCCATCCAAGAAGTGATTTTCCAAGGTTTCCCCACTTCCACTCCAGGCTAACGCTGGGATGGTTCCCAACTTAAGGCTACGGCTACCTCCTTTCCAGTCCTCACCTGAATTACAGGAAGTATACACACTACTACAGATACCACAATAACACCGATTATCATACAAGTCATACACTCCCCCAGGGGCTCACATATAGTGGGACGTGGGTTGGCGACCACGGGGCCCCAGCTGAGTCCGGCATTGCTTCCACTTGTGCCGGGCTCCTCTCTGTCTTCTTTCCTGTCGACCTCACATGGTCAACTCTTGTTCTCTTCCGACCCCGACGGTATTAGGGTATCCGAGGCCTAGGGAGTCTATTCCTTTCCCGCCTTAATTGGCCCTTGTCTCATCTTTTCTGATACCCTCCTCCTGCGAGGGATCAGCATTCTTTTTCTTGTTATCTCCTGCCTCCTGCTCAAGGCCCTCAAGGAGGCAGGGTGTATGTAGCCCCACCACCTTTGGTGCACCCTGGATATTGCTACACCCTCAGGGGCTCACGGCTGGTGAGATCGGGAGATGGCGACCCCGAGGGATTCCTGAGCTGGGTCCAGTTTTCCCCCTTTTTTCCATTGCCTCTGGGACCTTTCGTGGCTCTCCTTCCTTCCAAGTCCCTCGATCCTCATTCTTCGAGGGTTTGAGGGCATTTCTTTTCCTCCTGTCCTTTGTTTGCCTTATTCTCCTTTTGTTTTCCATTTCTTCTTCTAGTATATAAGTTTGTAGTTAGTTTCAGTTATAGTTTACATTTGATTTTCATCTTCACGATCACCCAAACCATTAGGGGCCGATAACAAAGATGTTAGGCCCCTTAAAACAACAAATATCATCATCAACAAATCATACACACTTCCAAATACATGGGGCTAAATGAATATTTTATCGAAAGCCCTAAATGAATTAATATCAAAAACACAATGATTCTTTTAAAACGTAGTTAACTTATAGTAGGTGCAAACATACACATGTCAGCAAATTCAAGTTAATGGGCTTTGGTGTTATTTTACAACATAATTTTATTTCTTCTTTGGATGTAGCCAACTTTCGTGCTGTTTTAGCCAAGAAGATTTCCACACTCGAACTATTTTTATTTTCCACTCCTCAGCAAAACAGCAGCATAATACATTCATCGTCTGACCATACTCTGATGCAGCAAGAAATGCAATGTTTTAGAGAACGCATGTCAACATTTGTGCAAGGAGAAACACTGGCATAGTTTCTTAACACTTTAGCAAATAAGAAGATTTTAGGTTATCGGGAGAATATTGGACCGACGGACAAAGTTTTATGTGTTTTGACCAATTGTGGTGACAAATCGTGTTTTGACGTGTGGTATCAATGTTTAGTCTGTCCTATGATTTTGTCAGGGTTATTTTCATTGTATGTGATTGATAGTGTGCATCATACTTGTTTATGTCTAAATGTGTATTTGGGCTGAGGAAGTACAGACGACTGTACGAAACATGTACCCAGTTGGATAAATAGATTATCAACAACATTGAATTGAAAAGACGGAAATTATTAATAGTTTTGTTAGTGCCCATAATCATCCAGTGCCCAATTGTTCCCATTCGGTCAAAAGTGCATCTTATGGACTAAACAAATTGCGTTCTTGTAATTTTCGGCTTGTGGACTCTAGTCTGTTAAGTGCCAAATCCCTGTTACTTGGAAGAGATAAGTGGTCCTCCTTCCACAATAGGCATGGGCGCCCGCAGGATTTTTTCCAGAGGGGGGCCAAGTTAGAATTTTCATTTCATCCCCCCACCCCCACCCCCACCCCCTTCAATTTTCGTTTCATTCCTTACTTGCTACGTGAAATTCATTATTTGACTGGTCTGAAACCGTTGGCTGCTTTATGGCAACATTGGAAGAAATGTTTTGTTTTTAGTTCACAATGTTTGTCCATGGAAGTTCGCTTTTCTTCTTTTGTGATTCACTGCCATAATGTTCAATTCTTAAAAACAGGTAAAAAAAATAGTGGTATTACCATGTATCCACAATAATATAAAAATCAAGCAGTTCATTAAAATACTAATGTAAATCCAGTTCGCCTATTTTCTAAATACGGTAACTGGAGGACATATATTTAGATATTTCCAAATTACTGAGTTAAAATAAACTGTGGAAATATCCCTGCATATGAATCTGCCTAATAATTCAAATAGCACTGTCTCCAAATATCTAGTTTTTACTGGCCGTTACAGCGGATCCATCACGTTTGTCCTCTTCTTCACAAGCTATCAGGAATACGGTACTTCGCAATGCTCTTCTTATAATAATGCATTTTTGCGAAGTGATAAATTCGTATTGTACGTTACTCGTACTTGTGACGACGCCCATTGTTTTAGCAAATTATCGTTTTAGAAATAAAATATTTAATATGATTATTGCTGACCGTTAAGTAAAATATATAATAATAATAATAATAATAATAATAATAATAATAATAATATCGTATGGCCTCGGGTGCCTGGTGCAAGCTTTGTTAATTGACACCCAGAGGGTAGCTTGCATGTCGAATTTCGTCGTTCCTTTGAACGCTATGAAAGTCAAGGAGGTTAGATATCTAAACTCCTTGACACTACAGCGCTTTCAAGTAGAGAATGGAGGAACTTTGTGTTGGCGGAAAATCCCGAAATTAATTTTGCCATTGAACACGGCCTACTGAATTCAAATGGGTTCTTTAACATGCCAACAACGTATGACATGAGTGTCGTGATTTTTGTCGCCTTCAAAAATCACTTACCATGGCCAGGGGCGAACCTGCAATCTTGGGGTTGGTAGTCCGACACTATAACCACTCACCCACCGTGGCAAGCTAGTAAAATATATAAAACTCACTAAATCATGTACTCCTTACTTAGTCGCTTTGATAATGTAGAGCATCACAGGATCATTTAACTATTATACATTCGTAGTTAAGAATGTCACATAATGTTCCTTGAGTTAAGAGCCTGCCAATGTCTGTTCTGTAATTTTCTTATTTCAGAAGCACATCATTATCACTCCCCCTTGAACTTTGGCTTTATCACCTAATTGATCTATATTGAATTGTAACTTTCAGTCGGTCAATACGACTACAGAATAAGCCCAATTAAATTAGGATTAAATTAGCTTCTCCGCTCATATAAGTAGACTACATGTTGCGCATCGAAAATTGCCTTGCAAGAAGATTCCATTGGAATCATATAGTCTACAACATTGTATTCAGTTGAATTCACCATTTTGTCTGAACTAATCTACCGTCTATATCCGATTGAGAGTGCGAATCGCAGTCGCTTTGATAATGGCACAAAAACACCGCAGGACTACTTAACTATTGGCCTGCAAATTGCTCTGAAATGGACCACAGTACTATGGCACACCTTGAATAAAAGTATACTGCATTTCGCTGTAAGGCAGAACGCAAATTTAGACGAGTATACAACAGGCCCGTACTTAGGGTTTCTGAAGCCCCTGGGCAATAAAAAGTATTTGCTACCCCAGACTTAAAATATGTAGATATATTCAAGTTTCCTTAACATATGGGGCTGTTTCTTCACTGAGCGTGTATTTAACTATGAGTGGCAACTCTATAAATATGCGTTTACTAAAATTACAAATTGAAAAAAAAAACTTCGTCTAATACAAAGAATTAACATTTACATTTTAAAAGATATCATACACAACCCATGGCAAAAAACCGGGTGAGTTAGCCGTGGTCGTTACGGCGTGGCTGCAGGCAGTCGCTCACATCCGAGAGGCGAGGAGGTTCGAATCCCCCCGCCGGCAACCTTGAAGATGGGCTTCTGTGGTTTCCCATCTTCCTTCCAGGCAAATGCCGGGGTTGGTCCCTAACTATAGGCCACAGCCGCTACCTTCCAATTCCTTGTCCTTACATTCACAATTTCCTCCCCAGACAACACTCCATACGTGACGGTACTTGTAGTTCACCCCATGGGTGTCCGCATAGAAGCAGCTAAAAACTCTGACGAGCCGAACATGTCCTCGAACACTCCCGGCACTAAAAACCATAGATTATAGTCTACGTACAAAAATAAGAAATAGAAAACACCAATTATTTAAATAACAAGGGGATTCCTTCCTGCCTTGTCATTAGCAAACAACATTAAGATTCCATCAGCCCAATTTTACTTTCAAGTCAGATTCAAAAGCAAGAACAACAAGATGACTAACACAATCCCGCTTTGTGTGTCCTTGGTTGGTTGGTTCCTTAGTTTAGGGGCTGCGACAACGCGGTCATGTAGCCCCGTGTACTTTGGGTGTGTGTAGAATCTGTCTGATAACCGGTGTTAATTGTGATGACTGTATTAGTGTGTGTATCTGTTTTTTTAATTCAAGTAGAGACTGCAACTTTGAATTTTCAAATAGTTCCTACTTTTGCCGCCAAACGCCACCGTCAACGACTACTAGGCCTAGTTCAGAACTAGCTACTAGACGCCACCACAGTCGGCTCTTGGCAACGAACATAGAAACCTTAAATAACGACAATGAATAATTCACTTGTGTGTGTGTGTGTGTGCGTGTGTGTATGTGTGTGGAGGGAGTTAAACTTTTATAACTTGGCATTTAATGCCCAAGCGGTTTTGTACAGTTTAGCAGATTTTTTCGCCCCTAAAACCTACCGCCCTGGACAGCAGCTCTGTTTGTTCCCCCGTAATTACGGGCCTAAATCCAGTACCTGAACCTATATTGTAAGCGCGACCTTAAGGGACCAATGTTTTACCAGTCAGCAAAGAAAACCTCGTTTTAGGGGCTGATCCGCTATCGGTGTTGAATGTATAAAAATATCTCCTGAACTGGCTTTCATATCGTCACTGCCAAAGTGAGGTGGCGAAAGTAGTAGCCAGCCTAACCTCTTTTGATAGTGTTGGGTAAACATACGGTATTTACAGTAGGCATAACCATATTGAAAAATGGAGCTGTTCCCATTGGTGGTCTAGTGCATGACATCATTAGAAACATATATTTTTTAAAATATAAATACATATTAATTGTGAGGTTTGAAGCCATTTTTCAGTGTTGCCTAAGTAAACGAAAGTTTGGTGCTTTTCAGTCGGTCAACACGAATGTACCCAAATAGAGCTGGGTTATGCCCTGATCCTGAAATAAATTACATAAGATTAATAAATACACTAGGATGACCAGTTTCGCTAGTCAAGCGATCATCATCAGATCCATTACACTTAGGCTATAACATCTATGTTTGAGAATACAGGTGAAAAATATTTACAATATGTACAATTATTTAGTTGCAGTGTTGGTAATGCAACAGTCGGTATATGTTAAATGTGGTATATCTAATGTTAGGTAAACTTCTAAAATAGTGATGACAATCCGGAATTTGTCTGTTAGGGGTGATTATATGGTTTTACAAAATCAACTATGGTTATACTGAAATAATGCAAGTTTATACTTATAGAGTTGTCTCTTTAACTGGAACTTGAAGGAGTTGCGTGTTTCCATAGACACCAGTTGTAGTCGACTAACCCGAGTGTTCGCTGGGTGGAACTGGTTTTCCCCTTCCTCCCCCTTTAGTTGCTATGTTCTTCCAGAGGTCAGTGCCATGTATATTTGTGACTTTGCCAAACCTAGATAAAAGTGTATGCTATTGAATGCAGGAGTCTGCAACTACTAAAGACCGTGGAACTATCTTCGCCACGCATGGGCTAAAAAGCCATTTATACTAAGCGATACACGGTCTATTGAAGACGTCACAGATATCGAAATAGCCAGTCACAAGCTCTCAGCAGAAGACAGGGAATTCACCAAAAATCTTTCCACCAACGAAGCCAAAAAAAATCTCAAACGAGAGGGCGAAAACAATTACACTCAAAACAACAAACAACTAAAACAAATAAAGTCATTGAAACAAAAAATAAAAGAACATGACTTAATCATCACAAAAGCAGATAAGGGAAATACCACAGTAATTTTGAACAAAACAGAATACATTGAAAAAACAGTCGAATTCCTAAACAACAACGAAATCAAGGAATTAGCAAAAGACCCCACCAATAAATTCCAAAAACAAATAAAAAGTGTATTAAAAGAAACAGAATACATATTGACCAAAGCTGAAAAATCAAAACTAATAAACATGAACCCGAAAGTACCGTCATTAAGGGGACAACCAAAAATACACAAAAATGAGTGCCCAATGAGACCAATAGTCAATTGTAGGAATGCGCCTAATTACAAAATCAGCAAAGAGTTACTAAAAATCTTAAAACGCCGCCTTTCCAACGACAAAAACAACTCTGTAAAGAACACAACGGAATTAGTAACAGCACTGAACACCCTACAAATGAGACCTAGCATGAGGCTTGTATCTTTCGATGTAACTAACATGTACACCAATATTCCTATTAATGATGCAATCAACACTATCGAAAATAACTTAAAATCCAACAATACGGAAAAAGAAACTGAAGAGATCGTGCGACTACTGAGGGTCGTCCTCGGCCAAAACACGTTTCAATTCGACAATAAAATGTACACGCAAACAGAAGGATTAGCGATGGGATCACCACTAAGCGGATTAATCGCTGACATCTTCATTAATGCACTAGAAAATGAGTTTTTAGAAAAGACTTCAACAAAGGGAATAGAAATATGGAAAAGATACGTAGATGATGTAATTTGCATCTACGATACTGAATTAACAAGCGAAGAAACAATTCTCCAATCCATTAATAGCCTACACCACTCAATCAAATTCACCAAGGAATCCGAAATAGATCGAAAAACAAATTATCTCGACATAACTATTGAACGTAAGGACAACGAGCTTTCATACTCCATATTCCTAAAAGCCACACGAACCTCGCATGCAATCGACAATCAGTCTAATCACCCCAGTACGCATAAATTAGCGGGGTTCAATTCAATGGTGCACAGAGCTTTAAACATACCCATGACAACAGACAATTATAATAAGGAAATAAGAACCATTAAACAAATAGCAAAGAAAAACAATTTCCCGCCAAGCAAAATAGACCAAATTGTAGCCAAACATAAAAATAAAGATAAAATGATTCCAAAACCGGACATTAATTAGAACAAATTCGCGCGCTTCAGCTATGTGAATGAGAACACATATAAAATCACTAATCTATTCAAATAGCAAGGCATAAAAATAGCATTCACAACGAATAATACGACCGGGAGGCACCTGCAAAATAGCAATCAAAATAAACAAGACCCGTACTAAAAGTCAGGGGTATATTCTATTACATGCCAAGACATTGGTTGTCAAGCTAATTACATTGGACAGAGCGGAAGACGAGTAGATACACGTTATAATGAACATAGGAATGGGATAAGATACGGAACACATTCAGCCGTATGCGAACATATGTGTGACAAGGGGCACAGCTTCACTAAAATCGAGACTGATCTATAAATAATTCATCACGAATCGAAAGGCAGAGCTCTCGACATAAAAGAAGCAATCGAGATTCACCTAGCCAAACAAAACAATCCCAACAATCTAAATGAACACACTTTTATGGAGAGTTCACCCCTTTTCGCTCTACTAAAAAACACGCCCTGTCGAAAACAAGACACAACTTAGCGATACAGCCAATCTAGATAAAAAAAAGGGGGAAAATAGCGGTGTTTATAGTTAAATGTTATTTGGATCAGGTGTACTATGTACATTTTTCTGCAATAAACCTAGGTCGATATGCGCGGCAGTATTAAAGGTGCCGGGACGTCTTCAATAGACCGTGTACCGCTTAGTATAAATGGCTTTTTAGCTCATGCGTGGCGAAGATAGTTCCACGGTCTTTAGTAGTTGCAGACTCCTGCATTCAATAGCATACACTTTTATCTAGATTTGGCAAAGTCACACAAATATACATGGCACTGACCTCTGGAAGAACATAGCAACTAAAGGGAGAGGAAGGGGAAAACCAGTTCCACCCAGAGAACACTCGGGGTTAGTCGACTACAACTGGTGTCTATGGAAACACGCAACTGCTTCAAGTTCCAGTTAAAGAGACAACTCGATAAGTATAAGCTGCATTATATTTTTCACCGGTATTCTCAAACATAGATGCTATAGCCTAAGTGTAATGGATCTGATGATGATCGCTTGACGATAGAAACTGGTCATCCTAGTGTATTTATTAATCTTATGTAATTTATTTCAGGATCAGGCCATAACCCAGCTCTATTTGGGTACATTCGTGTTGACCGACTGAAAAGCACCAAACTTTTGAATACTTATTAAGTCAACAACATTAAAGAAGTTTTCTATTGTAACATTTTTCAGTTGATTATCAGGAACTTAATTTATGAAATATACTGGTGACAATGACCAATCGAGTATCAACATTCTAGGAATTCCAGGGGGGAGAGGCACGGCCCCACCTTGCCCCTCCCTGCGGGCGCCCATGACAATATGGGCACCTCGTACCGCCCATCATCATTTTTGACAATAGACGTCTGAAAATTCAATCGAATCTCCAGATCTCTTTCTTCTTTGGACTTCTGAGTGGCTGAGTCTGATATACCAACGTCATCTAATCTCCACAGGTCACTAAATCATTAATAAGTAGTGAGGTAACCTCCACTGCTAAGTTACTCGAAGCCTGATATGGAACCTTTCCTATCCGAGTCCATCCTAGTTTAGTTTCAATAGCTACTAAGCCTGAATCTAATAATTTCAGTTCCCTGTCAATAACTTACCAGCTACATCTGCCCCAATTAGCAAGTCTACCTGTCCATCCCCGTCTCCTACATCTATTAGAGAAATATTCCCATCCGCAAGTTCCTCTAACCAAGGTCCTTTCTCGACAGAAGGAATACCATCACAGATGATTTTTTGATCAATTGCTTCCAAATTGCATTGAAATTTACCATCTAAGCTTTGTAGCTCTAGATTGTAACACAGATGTTGCTTCAAATTAGTTTTTACACCACCAAAAAGGCCATGTTTAATTTTTTCTCCCCTCAGTGGTTTACAACCTAATTTGTCCACAATTTCGGATATATGACGTCTGAGAGCCTGAATCAATTAATGCTCGTACAAAGAAGTAGGACCAAGTACCTTTGATGTTCACAAATAGGGTCTGTAACAGGACATGGTGATGTGTGGTGCTACTAAGGGAGGTTGCTTTCTGCTCACCCTTTTCTTGGTTGCGGTCTGAAATATTTTTTGAATCATCTTTCTTTCTACTTGGCACATCAGGGCACATTAACACATTATGATTCCTACCACAAACAAGACAAAAAAAAAGTCAACCCCTGGCACTATCCAGTCCATGACGGGCTAAGGCCGACCAAGCGACCACTGCTCAGCCATTTGGCCTGCAGATATTGGGGTGACGCGTGATCAGCGCGTCGGGTCCCCTCGGCCGTTAATCTTGGTATTCGAGATCGGGGCACTGTCTCACTGTCAGACAGCTACTCAACTGTCCTCACGAGGCTGAGTGCACCCCGTTCCAAACCTAACGTCAGTTTTAAAATCCCTGTCGGAGCCGGGGATCGAACCCGGGGCCTCCGGGTGAGAGGCAGGCGCGCTACCCCAACACCACGGGGCCGGCACAAACAAGACATCTCACAGTTATTTTGCATTTATTTGAACAATGATCCCTTTTGAAGCACCGAAAGCAGCCACCCTTATCTTTTAACACCTTTTGTTTTTCAGGAAAGTTCATTTTCTGAGCCTTAAAACAATTGGAACCATCGTGTCGTCCATTACAAAAAATACAATTGTATTTCCTATCCTCTACACCACTTGTACTCAATAATTCAGCGGCAGTGGCTGTTGCAGGCTTACGTCATGTTAGTGTAGTCTGAGTATTACAATAATCTTTAATAACAAAACCTGACACAGCCAAACTGATCCTTTCTTCTGATTTTACCTCCAGCTTTAGAAATTGCATTATGTTTCCTAACCTGTTTTTGGAGTCCCCTGTAGTTGCAAAATTTGGGCTTCTTTGCCGGGCCCCGAGAAGTTCCTCAGGTAAACAGGACTCAACTAGAGGGTATAACATAGCAGCATACTTGTCAGAGGTAACACCTAGTGTTTCCAATGATCTTATTTGGGATTCCAAACTGTCATATAAACTACACAGTGATCTGGAATCACTAACAGAAGAAGCATTCTTCAACACTAATGTCAACAGCTCTCTATTATAGACTTCAACAAGCAAATAGTCCCTGCCAAATCTGCTCTTCAAACTTTCTATTGCTTTGCAATAGTTTTCACCTGTAGGTGGAAAACTTTCTACTACTTCTCTAGCACGCGAACCTTTCACGGTAGCTTGCACTAAATACTGAAATTTATCTTCTGGTACAATATCTGGATCTTTAGTCTGTCAATTTTTTCGAACTGACCTCAAAATTGTAACCACAGTCTTACCTCGCCGTCAAATTTTCGAAGTTCCAACTTCGGAAGCTTGAACTTTCGTCTACTTGCCATATCAGCACTATCACTGGTAGTACTCGCTGCATCAAGTAAGTTCGTTGAGGAGGTTAATATTTCACCTACACTTACCTCCACGTCTAGGAACTGTCGTTGATATTCGTCGGCAATGCTGCACTCATCCTCCCAGGGCCGTGGAGAGCCTGCACGGGCCCTGGGGCTGGAGTCAGCCCGGGCCCCCCGCTCGCCCACCCCCTCTCCCTTCCTCTCTCTCTGTCCCTCATTGATAAGCCTTTTTCTATTATCCTGGGTTGTACTGTAATAACAATGTAAAAATAATGCTGATAATAATGATTATTGTTAATATCATTATTGGTATTGTTATAAAATTGCATAAAGAAATTTAATATTACCAGACGCCTATTTTGCATAAAATAACAAAATCCTTATAATAACACTTTAAAAATCACGAGCTCGTCCCTGAGCAAACAGGAGGCTCCTTCCCTTACGGGATGTCTATAGGCTAATTTTATTTATGTATTTATTTATTTATTTATTTTATTATGCTCGATCTGCGCGCCGGGAATGAATTTAATGTTTAAGACGTCAGAAAATTCCACTGGAGATTAAAATCTTCTGAGCCTGGCCGGGAATCGAACCCAGGAATCTTCGGCCTAAGCCTAGTCGGCCTATGTTAACCACCGGAATAATAATACCGTATTCCACATTCACGCATGTTTTAGGATACCGTATTTGCGAGTGCGACGACCATGGAAGTAGCTGTTGATTTGACATTAACAGGGGGCAGATCCAAAGGTGGCGCTGATAGGACTGCAGCCAATATGCTCCCTAAATTCCTAGAGAAATGAGATTAAATAGTGGCAACTATTGACGTTTTCAATTTGAACTACAATTTGAAATGTGTATTAACCAGGAATCAAACTTGGTCCACCAGGGTGAGAAGCAAGCAGCTGAACAGCTGTGCTGTCATGTCCCTATGCAACATGCATAATATGAAATGTTTAAGGGTGGTAAGATTACGGTTTAATTAAGTAGTTCTCCAGTTCTGTATTTTATATGTATTGAAATAGCGAATGCTTAAAACTTGGCTACAATTTTAATTTAATCCGCCAATATTTGCATTAATATTCAGTGTCAACTTTCTATCCTTTCTTTGATAGGTGCATAGAAAACAGAAACATGTAACAAAAATATCATGGAAACAGTAATGTCCAGTACCGTAGTTCTTAAATCCCTGCCGGAGCCGGAAATGGAACCCGGGGCGAGGGTGAGTCAGGCGCGCTGCCCAACACCATTGGGCCGGCAATAATAATAATAATGCTATTATCAATAATAATAATAATAATAATAATAATAATAATAATAATAATAGGCACTCTCAAATTTCATGCCCATCAATTTTTTATTTACTATTGCTTGTCAGTATGTGTTATCGTCTCCGAACATTTTGAATATTTACTGAAACTTTTTATGTATCCCGGATGAGGTGTTTAATGACCAAATACATCTCCAGTTTGAATGTTGGTTTGGGGTCAGTGCTACTAGAGCGAATGGCATGAACATTCATATGTAAGTAGAATGCAGCAATAAAATAAAACTAGGCTATAAATTGAATTTTTATACAGAGGGATGAGGGGAGTTAATAGGAAGCCTCAATTCCCTGCATCAAGCCAAATGCGCAATCTGTATCCTTCTCTTGACATCGCAATACCAGGTGTGAGAACTTGCTGATCTGAGAATATCACACGGTGACATGTCCTGTCATGGAAGTCGCAACATAGTGTAGGCTACAGTACCCTCTAAGCAAGTTGTCAATCACTTCACACCGATAGTGGAGTGACGAAATATTATGCTGGCACGGGTCATAATAAAAGGTCTTGAAACTCGAGCTCAACTGCTGGTTTGAATCCGACCACGGGCATGGATGTGTTTATCTTCTCATTAATCGTAAGCCCATTCAATTTCTATGATATAAGATATACATTACAATCATATTTCCTCATCATACCAAGACTGGCTGCGTGCAGCAGCGGAAACGTTCTAGACGGTTAAAGGACCGAATCCTGGCCCTGTCAGTTGAAATTTGAGGGTGCGCCAATGTGAGGGAGCCGTGTGAGTAGATTTACTGGCACGTTGAAGATCCCCTGGCGTCTGTAAAAGCCTCAGTAGTTTAAAGGAACGCAAAACCAATAACATTATTACGTTATACAAGACTCATAATACAAGTAAAAATAAATTACATTGAAGCTGGCCGTATGGCTAAAAAACGAAGGCCAGAAGCCACCGAATATTTCTAAAAAACATCCTTCTTAGGAATTTGCGTCTTGGTTGATAGCTTATTTTTCTTATGAGCTGTTTAATGTTCATTTTTGTGACCCCAAGTGTCCTCCCTTAAAACTACCTAATTCTAAGTAGAACAATGGACTGGGTACAAATTGCAACATTACATGGGTGTTGCCCAAACAGGGTTCGATAGTTTAGCCATAACTTCACTAACTCCTGTCACCAGTCTATTTGTTTCCCTTAAATCGCAAACCCGACAACGATGGGTACGAAGAGCAAGTCCAAGATAAAAACAAGAGCCAGAGTTAATTTAATATCCAAACATTTCTTTATGTTTTTCTCCTTCCGAATATTAGACAACTGTTGTTCAGATCCGTCAGCGTAATTTATTATACCTGCATTTCCATATAAAAGACTTCAAACCTACCATGGTTTACTTCTTTCAATTATTGTCTTCTTTCCCTTGTAGTTCGCATTCAGTATTTATAACCGAAAGGAACATGTAAGCTAACGATTATGGGCAGATGACCTTGTTGTTCCGCCCCCTTAAAACATCAACATCATCAACAACCATCATCAAACTAACGATGATCTTTAGTAGCAATTCACACACTGAAAATCGTAATGATTTTGAATTTGAGAATATCCTCGTTCTCATGTTAAGGCAATGGCTGTTCTTTCGACCTAGTCAATTACTCTTTTGCAAACCGGAGTCATTAAAAACTGCTTGCTGCGTCCATATTAGAATATGCCATATTTTTTCGATGCTACTAATGCTGCCAGTTGGCTAACGAAAGCTCAGCTTGTTTCCACTAATATTGTTTGGCATATAGTATATGGCGATAATAATAATATTAATACATCTAATTATAATATTAATCATAATTCTACTACTAATAATCATAATAATAGCAGCAAATGAGATTTCTCAGTTATTAGGTAATGTTGGATACAAGACGTAAGCCATAAAGTGATAATCAGACAGTTAAAATGTCTCGGTGCGAGGTGAATTCGAACCGGGGATCTTCGGTTCGAAACTTTTTCAAATCGTTTCACTGCCTATAGGCTACAGTCGTAATAAATACAAGCCTCCTAACAATAATAATAATGTTTTCTTAGTTCTTTATAGATGAACATTCTCCTTAGTCCACAACTATATGTACGTTCGGCAATGGAAATACCCTTACATCACGCATCATATTTATCCGGCATTTATACACAGCGAAAATGAATTCCGGTGTGGACGAAGATTAAATAAACTATTTTCTTACCTAGACAATGTAAATGGAGTGAGCGCACGGCACCCAAATATCACTAGAAACAAAGCAACATGACGCTCCAAACACAGAATCAGAGGAGACTAATCTTCAGAATTGCGACAGGTAATAAATGGTGAGGAAATCAGTTTCAAGTTTGGTATACAAACCAAAGAAGGCTGTCAAGTAAGTTAAATTTAGAACCGATGTATGCGCCTCTTACCAGAGGTATGTATTCTGAGAACTACGGTATTGTATGACTACGTTCGGGTGCTCTGGTTCAGCTGTTTCCAGGGTGCTCTGACTAAAATACTTGACCTAGCCTATGTTATTGTTCTCGCACCATTTTGCACAGACGTTGATTGTTTCACCAAATAATTGTCTGTGATATATTTTAGTCATGAAAGGAATACTTTGCCCGGCCGGGCCCCCTTCCCAGAGCCGGGCCCCGGGGCTGCAGCCCCGCCTGACCCCCCCCCCCCCCCTCTCGTCGGGCCTGCATCCTCCAAATCCTCCTGCTCGAGGTCTATTTTGAAACTTGGGATCTTGCCGTCTAATGAAAGCAACTCTTCATTTTTCCTTTGTAGCAGGGAGAACGAAACTTGAACCTTTCTTCTTTCCTCCTCTTGGTCTACATTCTCGATCTCACTTCTCAGAACGTTCAATTGTCTAGTACACGCTGTAGGAATAACCTTCCTTAACTTCAATGAACGTTCCAAGTCCGCTTCCATGATGCTATGAAAGACTTCCTTCGAGACACAATATTATCAGAACACGCACGCGTGTCCTGTCAGGGTCGCCACAATGTTAGGTTACGGTATATTATTTACGCTACCCGCGTATCTACAGATTCTCAACGTACCATAAGTGAATAAATCTCACTTCTGTGTCAAATCAGGGTTTATTGCACATCATAGCACTGTACAATCATAACATAGAAAGCAGGAAGCCAGGTTGACCGTAGGCATTATTGTTATGTATTGTCGAGAAGAAGACCGTTACAAAAGGACAAATAAACATCGGGAATCGATAACATCACATCACACTCACGTTGGAGGGTATCGAAGGGTTTAGTGGTTCCCTACTCATGGTGTACAAAACCGTCATCTTAACGCTACTGTATGGCTGTGAAACTTGAACACACTATCGCCGTGATAATCAGATTCAGTTGCATCCAACTCCCTAGATTGTTCTCTCACCGGTGTTTAAACATATAAAAGCTGACTTGGTCGGTATATATGTTTGAACCATAACACTTCTTTAATGCTGAGGCACTACTTTCCTGCATCCTTCTTAATACTGGGAAAAATAACACAGGGGTGAAAATAATTCTTTAATCCTTTCCTTTTATTACAGGAACACACCTTCCCGTTTCATAGCATCATCAGATATACTGTATATATACATAATATATATATATATATATATGATGACATTTAGTTAATCAGTATCTCCTTAACACGCATCTTCCTAGATCGCTCAGGAAACAAAACATATTTATTGACAGATAAACAGAGACGGTTCTGATTCATTTTTCAGGATGGTAGCCAAATACAATATTGAGTTGTTCAGCACACTGATGACTGCTACATTGGGTCACCTGTAAAGGAGGTAGTACAACATTAGTCTCTCAGAAACAGAAAAATTAAATTGAAAATGGAGTTGACCTAAATGATCAACTGATATAGATTGCTGAAAAGGAACAAATAAGTTACAGGACTTGGAACAACCCAAAAAGTAGTTGGGTGTGTTAAAATTGATAACCAGTCTCCATGGTGACTAGTTTATTTATTTATATTTGAATTGCAGCTAATAGGCATAGCAGGGTATTTTTTAACTTAATTGAACGCCCCTAGGCTCCCAACAAGTTCTATTTCAAGCAGTTCCAACTTTGGCTACCAGATGTCAGACACCTAGCGGCGAACGTTGGAACTTTATAGTGTGTTTCTAATCAAATATAACCTACAAATTTGACTACACAATACCAACTTCTTTTACATGCCATAAATCTATGACATGGGCCCGCCAGAAAGCTTAGAATCATTTTGGGAGCACTGAGGTGTATTATTTACTCCAATAGAATGTCAGGTACTATACATGTGCAAAGTTTAGAGCTGATGGCTTGCATACTTTCTGATATATTGATATTAGGATTAAACAAATAGAGAGAGAATTTATTAACAGTTGGCAGCGCTGCTGGTTATTACGAATACATATAGTCATAACTGTAACCAAAGCACATTTGGAATTTGGTTGAAATCCATTTCTTAGTATAGAACATGGTATAGAAGTTATATGCACTTAAAAGCTGGACCTATCAGCAGGCTTACAATCGTGTTACACCCAACTCAGGTAGAATGTCAGGTACTGTACGTGTGCAAAGTTTAGAGCTGTTGGCTTGCATACTTTTTGATATATTGATAATAGGGTTAAAACATAGAGAGAGCATTTATTTACAGTTGGCAGCCCTGGTGGATCTTTAGAATACGCACAGCCATATCTGTTGTTGTACACATAGTCTAATTCTTCTTCTTCGTCTTTTCCCGTTAATGCGGGGTCGACGTTTCTGACAAGTCGTTTCCATTTTCCTCGGTCCCAAATGGTGTTTTCTGTTAACTGTTTCTCCCGGAGATCATCCTGCACGCAGTCCATCCATCTTCTTCTAGGCCTGCCTCTTCCCCTTTTGCCTTCCACCTCCAGATCAAGCTCTCGCCTCCCTACATAACTCTCATCCCTGCGCTTAATGTGGCCATACCAGAGCAAGCGTCTTTCTTGCACATTTTTTGTTATTTCAGTCCCTTTTACGCTGCGTCGTATGAAGGTGTTTTGATGTGATCGTTTCTTGTAACGCTACACATCCATCTTTGCATCTTCATTTCACCTACTTCTAGTCGCTTGCACTGTGACTGCACTGTTGGCCAAGTTCCTGCTCCGTATAGCATTGCAGGACTCACTGCACATTTATAGGCTTTACCCTTTACTTGGATATTCAGTCTCCTGTCACAGAGAATACCAGATAACCTTTTCCAGTTTAACCAGGCAGCCTGAATTCGGGGGTAATTTCCAGATCTAGATTGCCATCGTCAGATACAGTGGATCCCAAATACTTGAAACTGTCCCTTGCCTGTAGCTGGCTACCATCCATCTGAATAGTTTCATTTCCAGTTCCTCCAAGGCACAGGTATTCGGTCTTATTCCTACTGATTTTAAGGCCTCTGTCCTCTATGGCTCTTCTCCAGCATTCCAGTTTATATTCAAGCTCTTTCCTGTTTGAGCTGCATAAGACAGTATCATCTGCAAATAGCATACACCAAGGAGCAGGTTCTCTTAAGCTTTCAGAGAAGACATCCATTATAAGATCAAAAATATAGGGGCTTAGTGCAGATCCTTGGCGAAGACCTACTTGAACCGGTATAGAATCTGACAATCATACACTGCTTCTAATTCATGTCCTTGCTCCACGGTACATATCCTGAACAATGCGCACGTACTTCTCCGGTACTCCCTTGCATCTCGATATCTCCTGACGGGGCACCCGATCATAAGCTTTCTCTAGATCTATGAACACCAAATTGAGCCCGACTGAGCTCATGGCTCAGTGATATTTCTGTGAAATGTTAATGTACAAGCCATGCTTCATCACTCAACGTACCCTGAAATCAGCACATGGCTTGTCAAAAGAAAGGATGTTCTCTTGACTTTGGACATTCATCCTAGAGATTTTTCTGGGCAACTATTATCCCACATTTCCATTTTAAAGGTCTCAGAACTTACCACATCGTCATGCAGTATTAATTAAACATTGTGATGTTTATGCTATCATTTTTAAAGGCATACCTGCCAACTTTTGAAAAGGGCTATCAGTAAAACTCACGCGCGACAAAAAAAAATCTAACGATTTTCGACATACCCCGGCTTGACGAAAATAATAATACTTCTGGGCTACAAAATACAATAATTCATGCTCTAAACAGGATACTTCAATTAAATCATATCTACTTACATGATTTGTAGATGAACATAACAGGACTTCCTTGATAGATTAAGCTGATATACGATAATTGAAAAAGGCTTTAAACAATAAAACTTGTTTAACGTAACACAGGCAAGAAATAATATAATAGATATACGATAATTAAAAAAGGCTTTAAACAATAAAACTTGTTTAACGTAACACAGGCAAGAAGTAATATAATACACACTGCAAATCACATGCTAGTTCGACTTTTAAGTCATGGTTGTGGCCTTTTTAGCTTCCTGCAAAAAGTCTTGAGAAAATGTTTTGTCATAACAGGGACCAGAACTCCTGGTCTTCAAAATAGAAATAGACTCCAGAGATTCATAGGACATGGATGACCTGAACCGTGTTCTATTTTTCTTCACAAGGCTAAAAACACGTTCACATTCTGCATAGCAATGGGGTATGGTGAGAATAGAGAGCAATACTCTAGAAATTCGGTTACACTTACGAAGTCCATCGGCTCCACGAATTCTTGATATTTGTGCCCAACTGGAATCACTTGCAGCATCTTGATGTGCAGCCAAAGTGTCATCTACCTGAAGAGCTGTGAACTGGCCCTGAAGCTCATTCACCACCTCATCTGTAGTTTCATTCTCTTCCTTGCATAACATGATAGGAAACTTTTCCAAGAAAAAACGAATGGAAGAAAACTGTGCATCTTCAATTTTGTCTAACCTAGCAACTTGAGCATTCTTTAACATGTCATCCTTGAGTGGAAACTTGTTGATGATGTAGTCACAGGCAGTACAAAATTAGTTTCTCACTGATGAAAAGAAAAGGGATTTATCTGTATCCGGTCCGTTCTGAAGGCACTTAACAACTTCAGATGATGCATTTTTTGCCATTTTATTTACAATGCATGTCGTTTTCGTGCGACCACAACTATATTTCTTTGCAACTTCCGATGTGGGAAACATCTTCTTAAATAAAGCACCAGCATGATCAGCCGCACTTAAGGGCACATTGTGTTCCACCAAAAATGAAGTAAACAGACACTCGGCCCTAATTACGTCACTGTCAACGTTTCCAGACTTAGCAAAAAAGGTGTTGATTTTCTTGCTATCTTCCTTCGATTTAACATAACTTATGTGTTTACCGCACTTCACATGATTACTTAAATCGTTTTTTCCACCATGTGAAATATTAATATCACACCCACATACCGTGCAAAAGGCAAATTTTTCTCCCTTTCTTGATTTTAGTATGCACGGAAAATCAACCGAGTATGATTCTTTAAATGTCTGGAAGTACTGTTTCTTGTTGGATTTGTTCATTCTCGATATCTACTAAAACATCGAAAGGAACCTGGATCACTGAACGTCACATAAAATTATAACATAAAACACTTAAGACAGCCAACACTTCATTAAAACATGTCAAAACACACAAAGTCTTAAACCACGATGCCAACCTCGTGAAGAAAGAATATGCACATGGTAGAAAGAAAAAAACACACACACACGTGGAACGAATGTAATTAGTCCAAGGAATACAGGAAACTGCGAAGCACGAAGTTATAGCACAAAAACTCGAACGCTTCATTAAAATATGCCATAACCTCAAAAGACGAAAACATTCAAGGAACGCCAACTTCGTGAACAATGAACAACTAACATGGTCAAAGAATGTGGTTTAAATCGCAACGAGCAAACGGAGCGGAACAAAGAATATGCGAAGCAGCGCCTGTTGTCGACACCTAAGATTTACATGGGAGAACGGTTATCCCGGCTTCAAATTCAATTACAATGACGACACAAACATCACACGGTTAAAAGTACGAATCATATCAAAGAACGAGTTATCGACTATCGTGGACTTGCCTTCGACCCACGCAAACAATCGATTGTACGGAAGTGGGCGGTATTATCGAATGTAAATTATCGTTTCAAATTTTTGTCCGCGAAATCGTAAAATGACACCGTTCATCCGTAAGACCGTAAAATGCTGCAATTTCCGTAAATTTTACGGATAAACCGTAAAAGTTGGCAGGTATGTAAAGGTAATTTACACCGCGGATATGCGGATAGGAAGTGATTAGACTCTCAACGAATCGAGTATACGCTTGGACCCAGCAGGCGAAGCGAGGCTCGAGGCACCCGAGTTTTGGAACCGTCCAAAGTGGACGTGTGTGCAAGTCCGTCCGTTGAGACGATGTCATAGTCCGCCCACGAGGCGAAGAAGTGTAATAATCTGCAAACATCCTTCGTTTTTAAGCACCGTGTAGTGTGCGATAGTGCAGATACCTTAATACTGGTCACGTTATTTCGACCAAGTGTATAATTTGTGTGAAACAGTGCATATTGTTTTTGGTGATACTATAATCACGTGGAACGCCATCGTCACCATGACGAACACACTTATAACCAAAGTCCATGTGGGACCTGATATATCAATTATCCTACGTTAAATGTATATTAGAAACATAACACTGTGCAATATTTCATCGCCACGTGTAGCGCGAGTATTTTCATACGTCAGATTGCAAAGATACAGTGTGATTTTCACAAGTTATAGAATCAGTGAGATAACATCACATGCGTGTAATGGAGCCAGTGAATGCAGACAGTGAAGGCCATTTTTGCATTGAAGTCTGCCATATTACAGTATAAAGCCTGTGAGAGAATTTATACAACCACTTCAACGCTTAGATTAAATTCTGTGTTCACCCACGTGTGGAAAATATCATTAAAAATGTGTAACTACGACTACGACCACATGTGCAGCGATATTCTACAAGATTCTACCATGAGTAATATGGAGTAGACACTCATGACATGAACGAGATATTCAAGAAGAGGCTTCATCATGCCAGAAGGACCATTCAACCACGCGGGACATGGAGACGTGATGCCCATCAGCCCAAAGACCGACCGGATGGAGGAGATACTGGACGTGAAACGACCACGAGGCCGCTGTAGAAGCCTGGACCAGAAAAGGCTTGACTTGAGAAGCCTAGCTTTGGAGCTACCCTGTGAATCGCCCGGATGCCTAATACCCCTCAGTTCTTGTGAGAATGAGGTGAGGCGATGGTACTGTGAGTCTGTATCTCTCTATTGTACGGGTCTTTGCTGTGGTAGACTTAGTTTAGATTAATTAACTGAACTCCTTGATGACCAGCCTAGGTAGGAATTTTGTAGCTAGCACTCATCTTATTGTCATTAATTTTCAGTGTGAGTTAGCCACCGTTTGGGGCACTCTGTTGACTGTCAGTAGAACGTGATGTTCTTACTGCTGGCTAAACACGACCATGGTTTTTGAGCTATTTTTGGTCAACCCGTAGCATGGGTTAATTGCAGGAAGGATGGACAGCCATTCCTTATTTTACTTTAGGCCGTGACCCCTCTTTTGTAAATTTCTTGTCACGCCACTGCTCTCTTAGATGGTCGCATCGTTTGCTAATCGACAGTTTTCATCACTGTTTCCTATATTTTTTGTTATATCAGTTGATGTGGGAGCTATGAAGCCACATTTGTTCTGTGAATAGAACGTACAGGGATTATAGTCAATCATGCTAGCCTAGCATCGAACCCTGGTACCTCACGTATCATGTTGTACATCTCAGCAGAAGTGAGATTGTCGTTAGTATTTTCATTTATTTGTGTCAAGTGTGGAACACGAAAAGTTTTGGTTATGAGAAGAGTAAATAGCCAAGTGGCATGTATTTGAAACCAGAGCACTCCATGAGAGTGACATAACTGTTTGTTAATACTATTTGGAATGTCAGATATAACATATCATTGTACGCCGTATCTTTACGTGGTACAACTACTGTAATTTATTGTATGTTTAAGATTGTATCAGCACAGTTCACATCAGGACTTTAATTAGTGAATTGCTGCCTGCATAAATGTAATTACGAGCTGCCTAGCACAGCAGAGTTAGCGTGTTGCAAACGCCAGTCAGAACAGGTTATTGCTACCCATGAAGCACCACGCTATGCTATAAGACTAACTTGAACTACTTTTGACCGTTGCTACGGCATTGAAATATTACCGTTTGAGATTGTATCATACTCTAGGTCAAGACCAGTGGCCATGTTGAGGAAATCACATGTTTTGCTTACGTCATGTAGGACGAGCCCATTATAATTCATGATCGCCGTTGTGAAGCGATATCATTTGGACACTATTTCAGAGAGTGTTATTACATGAAGTTAGATTTTATTTTTTTGTTATTGACCATGCTGACACCCTGTTTAGAGGCTATTGTTGTTATATTGAGTGCCTGTAGTGCACTGTCGTACAGATTTGGATCTGTGACCAGGTATTTTCCGGGATTTGCCCGAGACTGAATCAGAAGACCTGTGTGCCTCTGACAGTTGTTATTGTTTTGTCCGAGTTTGTCAACTCGTGTTATTGTTCCGACTATGGAGTCGATGTTTGCAAGTGATTGATCTTACTGAAGACTTCGCTTTGTTCAGCCTAGGTGTCATGGATTCATCAGTCAATCGTCACAAACCATCGATAAACCTAATCTACACTTCTAATAATCATGTAGCATAATATTATAAATGAATTATTAATTAATTAATTAATTGTTTGGAACTTAAACTTGATTTCCCAATGTTGTGCCAGCTGACTGATGCCATGGATATGTTTCCATTTCCATTCGGAAATGACACTAGACATAATAAACGATTCTTGAGACGACTGAGCAGCGTACCAATATTAGTTCGCACTTGGTGGCGCTCATGTAACCTAAGTCGTGGTTTTACCACGCAGTTGCCAACGTAATGAACACATTGTCAGATGACTTCTGGGTACAAAGAGTACTCCAGAATGTGCAGGCAGGGTTTAATAAGATAATGATTGGATGCTGTGTTTTATTTATTTACTTATGAATGCTATGTTAACCTCATGTACCTGTAGTGTTGATGAACACATTCTAGTCCTAGAAGTGAATTTAATGTTCATTTGTGTGCTGGTTGCCATGTAGCTTTTGATGTAATGTTTTTGATTACAGACGTCATTCGCCGTAAATGCTTGTAATACTGTCAAGACTAAGCTAAATTCATTAAATATAATTGTAAAAACAGAAGTGGTACCATCATATCTTTGCTTGTTCTGTTGCCTTCTTAAACTTAGTTTCTGTTCTTTTTAGAAACCCATTTCTGTTTGTGTAGGGTTAACTTTTCTGTACCACTACCCAAGCTTTGTTGCTTTCATTTTGTATTTTTAGATCTTTCGAGGGGGTTTTTAAACTTCAATCAGTGTAGGATTTTAGACCTTTTTTATTAGCTTGAAGATTAGCCGAGACAAACCCTCCGAAGTAGGACAGGGGGTTTGTTGACATTTCAATAAATCGATCACGAGTCTACTTAAGTCTGGATGATCTTATTCCTTAGTATAAGTGTTTCTGAGCTGTACTTCTTGAGTAGTCTATGACTTACACCATGTCTACCCTGATCCCTCGTGATCACGTTTCTCGTGCGTTGGACCTATAAGAAGCGCATCCAATCCTCTTCGGCCTATGTGTTCGACAGGCGAGGTGTCTGGGAAGTCATTTCGGTTGTTGGCAACCCTGACAGCTCCTCTGACGGGCTCAATATGTAGTTCTTTTCTCTTCTCGCTGTGCTTTTCCATGACCTGCCTAAGTGCAAAAAATAGCATCTGTTGTTCCCTTTCCCGGCATAAATCCAAACTGTTCATCTCCTATTGTCGTCTCCACCCGAAGCCTACTTTCAATAACTTTCTCCCAGATCTTCATTGTGTGCGACATGAGTTTTATTCCTCTGTAATTTGCACAATCCTGAATGTCACCTTTCTCCTTATAAATGGGAATTATGGTACTCTCCCGCCATTCCTTGGGTATTATTTCCTATTGAAGTACCTGTTGGAATAGATTCCACAACATATATATGCCCTCTTCACCCAGACATTTCCAAGCCTCCACTGGAATTTAATCGGGGCCGGTTGCTTTTCCACATTTCATTTTCCTAATAGCAGTTACAATCTCTTCCCTGCATATACCAGTTGTTACCGTACGTTGTGATTTGGGATACCATCCTCAAACACAAGCCGGGCATTTTCCTAATTCAGCAACTTTTCAAAATATTCCCCCCATCTCTTCTTAATAATATGCTCTTCATCTTGAATTACAATTCCTTGTTCACTTTTCATCTGCCTGATGTGTATGAGATCTTTTGAAGCCCTGTCTCGTGCCTTAGCGATTCTGAAAAGCTTGGCCTCCCCTTCTGTGGTCTCTAGTTCTTCATAGACTTCCTTCCATGCAGCTGCCTTTGCTTTCCCTACAGCTCTTTTTCACAACTTTATTTGTCTTTCTGTAGTGTTCTCTATCTTCGTCATTCCCAGACTCATCGCATTTCTTTTTTGCTTGTCGTTCTGCCTTGATGACATCCTGAACCACATCATTCCACCACCATGTTTCTTTATCCAGTGGAGCACCTTTCCCAGACGTCTTCCCCAAAACGTCCACACCTGCTTTCCTGATTGCTTCTGCATTTACTGTCCATCCTCTCTGAACTCCTTCCACTGGCCGTGTTCCTTGCAACACCTTTTCCTTGAAGTCACTTCTCAAAATTGGATTTTTCAATTTCCACAATTTAATTCTTGGAGTAATATTCCTTGCTGTTATTTTCTTAATGCCCGTGAATTCATAATCAATAACTAGCACTCTGTGGTGTAACATTTTCCCCCATAATAACTTTACAATTCTTAACCTCTTTCAAATGCATTATTCTGCACAAAAAGGAAATCTATTTGGCTCTCTCTTCCTCCACTTTTATAGGTCACCAGATGCCTTTCGTTTTTCTTGAAGAAGGTGCTACATATTGCTAGATCTAATGCCAAGGCAAAGCTTGACACTCTCTCACCCTCCTCATTTCTCGAATCAAATCCTCAGCCTCCATGCACTCTCCTCACTACTTCCCTTTCCACACTGGTGCCAACATGTCCATTTAATCTCCACCCAGAAATACCCTTTCATCCGCTGGAGTTCCAGCTCCAGGTCCCTCCAAGAAACATCTTTTTCTTCCTCCTCACAGCCAACTTGAGGAGCATAGGCACTTACAATGGTAAACTCTTCCCCAAGACACAGCATCACACTGATCAAGCGATCACTTCTTCTGTTTACACTGACTAGAGAGGGGATCAAATCGTTAGCCAGGATAATTCCAACACCATTTCTTCCCGCTCTGTTTGCTCCACTGTACAACAATTTAAAGCTACTTATAAGCTCTCTTGCTTTATTACCCTTCCACCTAGTTTCTTGGACACATAGAATTCCAATTCTTCTTCTCATCATTAGGTCCACAACCTCTCTTCCTTTCACAGTCTTAGATCCAACATTCGGAGTTCCAATTCTCTTCTGAACTTGCTTCTTCAGCCGTGCTCGCCTATGACTCGGCAGCCTTTGCCCATTTCTCACAAAGCACAGGCGGGACCCTTGCGCGTCGCTTACGGGGAACGCCCTAGCAGTTTCCGAGGCTAAATTTACACAACTTATCACATTTGTAAGGTTTTGGCAGTTTGTTTTACAGCCGGATGCCCTTCCTGACGCTAACCGTTTACTAATTTCTGGGATAACATTACAGCTGAGAATAAAATCCCCAGCCCCCCAAACAACAATCTGTAAACCGACCCAATTTCCCGCTGGGATTGGCTACCCAGCCTTCCACAGGGTTGCTCGGTTTAGCAGGGACACCAGGGGTAGGTTCATGTTTGGAGTTGGAATGGAGAGGCTAGGAGAATTTCTCTTCTTCTGAAATTCTTGTGTTACTAGTGCTGGTTTTCTGCACCTTCGCATCACACTCACATTTGTCCGGGTCCTCTGGTGGTATGAGGACCCCTCCAGGTTACATCCCAGAGCCTCACAATTGTTGTTGTACACATAGTACATACGAAATTTGGTTGAAATCCAATCGATAGTATAGAAGTTACATGCATTTAGAAATTGGACCTATCGGCAGGCTTAGAATCATGTTGGCAACAATTGCATGTATGGACTTCTGAACATTAATCTGAAATTTTATTAGCTATGGGTGTGTTTCTATCTCCCATAATTTTAAAAATGGCCCCCCGTCGTCTTCGTTAAGCCGCCATTTTGGTCAGAACCAAGGCCTAGGGTGGGGGCTTAACGAAGAGTAGTGAATAAAAACTTTCAAAAAATTTCTGAGCATGGTCTCCAAATCAAAACTTCCCTGATTGGCTGAGCACCTGAGCACTTATTTTCAAGGCTGTCGTCCTTCCAGCTACACAGCCGCGATAAATTCCGCCATTAACTTCAATATAACATAACCTGCTTAAATACAAATATTAATGTTGGTTAAGGGTGGGTGACTAGTGGATTAGAAATTTTAAGCCATTTCTAGTGTTGCCTTAGGGGCAGATGACCTCATAGTTCCGCCCCTCAAAACCCCAATAACTAACTAATTAGTGTTGCCTTCTAGAGATTTGTGGGTGGCATTGTGTTTTTTTTTGGCAATCTCGATATCTTGTAGACATTAAGATAAATAGTTCTATTTCGGGGGCCCATCGCTCATTAGCGGTAGATCACAACAGTAGCATACTATTACGAATAGCTGGACTTAATTAAGATTTTTCTGCACTTTCGCGAATTAGTGTCGGTGGTCTGAGATTATTTTTTTGATTCTCATTAGGCCTATGGGGTTTTAATAGTTTTTCAGTGAGCATTTTTGTTGTCTTGCAGGTATGATTGATTTGACAGGTTAGGCCTGCATCAACAGTATTCTTTACTGGTTTAGGGAATAACACTCATTACAATTGGGTGCAATCGTGTTGACCGACTGAAAAACATTTAATATTTCGTTTACTAAGGCAACACTGAAAAATGGCTTTCAACACGATACGGACTTGGATCTAATGTTCGCTTGACGAATGATACATTAACAAGTCATCCTGGTATTCTCTGCAAATAATAAATATTTCCCATCCATTATAATTGGGCATCAATTCATGTTGAACTGTAGAAAGTTATCAACCGTTTTTAAGGCAACACTGAAAAATGTTCATTTTGGTCTAGCCTACTTACTCGGAGTCATCTGCATCAATGTCGATCAATTCTCCCTCTCCTATGGTCAAATAACACATTGATGTTCCCTAATTTTCTTAAGGGGATTTAATGGTCTTATGCTGAACTGATTAAGAAAAGGGCATGTACCCCAAGCCCTTAAAATATGAAGTTGTCAGGATAAAAACATGTTCATAGCCATCAGAAACTTGAGAACACTGAGATCAGGAGAAAGTTGATCGACCATGGATGCAAGACCAGAAAGTCTTAAAGAGGAGTGTCTCATTTAGAGGCTTGGAACATGTGATCAAGACCCCTGTACTTCGGTGTGAGCTCAATCGGTATGAAAACCTGTTGACAGATCATGAGTAAATCTAAGGCTGGAACCCACTCCGTGCTATGCTAAGGTTCGCTTGACGAATGATACATTAACAAGTCATCCTGGTATTCTCTGGTACTGTATCAATTTCTGAAAGTTGTGTCATATGCATAGACAAGTCGCTGAGAATGTTCTCTGAATGACGAATACCAGTACCTAACTGCCTTGTCACTAGCATTTCTAGGCACCTGGTCAGTTGCTAAAATAAAATAGAAAAATCACTAGAATGGTTCAAGTTGTCCTTGTTTGTTCTTATGGGACAGTGTACCCCATTCCAGACCTTAGTTCAGAATTAGTTTCCTCGACGGAGTGGGAGAAACAGTCACAATACATATGGTACCACTAGACCTAGTACATGTAGATGGAAGCAATATGAGACTTACCCCTAGGTAGCACTGCTTATGTCCCCTTAGTTGGGAGTGCTAGGGAATGGGAGATTGGTTCAACATGTCAGCCTACTTTGTATGGTTCATTAATGTATGGAATCTAAAAGTGTATCATAAGAATATTAAAGCAAGGTAGAAGCCTACATTATTTATTTATTGAATATCCATTACAGTAAATGGAACCTTATTACACATAGTACATTAGCGTTGTAGTTTGTTACAAAATGAAAAAATAATAATTACATGATAAATTATGAGATTATTTTTTGAAAAATAAGATGAATAAAAGCTAAAAACTGTTTATAACAACATTTTTTTGTGAATATGTGATAAACTGGTTTTGAAAATTTCAAGTTGCAGAAATTTAAGTGATAATTCAAGTTGTATCTGGCTTTACCAAACACAGAGCATTTAAACAACAGGTGATCTATTGTTTGGGGAGAATCACAAAAATAGGAATAACCATCTACAATATTAATTTTAAAACGTTCGAAATAGGATTTAAAACACCCGTGACCAGTTAAGAATTGAGTAAGTTCAAAATTTGGCGCAAACATCTTACACTGGAGCCTATGGTGAACTTCTGGAAAAACAATATTTTTTGTGACAGATCCTTTTGTAGAACGGGTCCAGTAGTTGTTCCACTGACTTGTTATGTGACTTATAATTTGTCTCTTTGCATAACATATTGGAGACTTGTCATATGAAGCTTGCATATTAGATGCTGTTGCTGTTTATGCGAGTTGATCCGCTCTTTCGTTTCCAGGAGATCCGACGTGTCCTTGAATGCAGGTGAAACAAATGTGAGAGTTTTGATGAGCTATTGCTCTGATAGTAACAGCAACTGGGATCATATCGTACTTGTCATTTATTGACCTTAATGCAGCTTGAGAATCACTGAAGATCTGAGCATTCTTGTTGTTATTTTATGCACCATGGACTGCGGAAATTATGGCCCAAAGTTCAGCCTGAAAAACGGAACAATTTGAAGACAGTTTATACTGTGATGACACCGATGACAATACCTCAATATTGTTCTCATAAACTACAAATGCACATCCAACTTGATCAGTTTCGTCGGCATTCGAAAAGAGAGAACCATCTGTGTAAATACAGCTATCGTGTGGATTCGGGCAGTGATTCAAGACATAATTCTTAAAGACACTTGGATGACCGCACTCCAGAAAGTGACACTTTTGTTCCATAACAATGTTCAGAATAGGCGTATTTGAGGTTCCGTTTTTCTTTAGTAGCGTCAGTTCAGCTTTCCGGACAGCAGTAAGGAACAGTGGCTCAATCCCTGAAATAACCAGTGCAGCATCAGTGGAGGTTGTACGGTAGGCACGGGAAATTCTGAGTGCGAATCCCCGTTGGATTTACAGTAATTTTTCCTGGGCCCATTTCTTTTCCAATTTGGGACGAAAGGAAACCACCCCATATAGAATCAAAGGTATAAAGGCCGTATTATAAATTATTTTAAGTACTTCAGAATTTAATCCCCACGAAGGTCTACAAGCGATGTTTAATCGTTGCAAAAATCTACTAGCTGTAAGTTTTAATCTATTGAAATGGGGCCTAAAGGTGAAATATTTGTCTAGTATAACTCCCAAGTGCAGCAGGTGATCTTCCAGAATACCGTATTTTTTGTCCACTCTTCTTAATATTTGGCCTTCTCAGTTTTCTTCTTCTTGTAACGAACATACCTTTAGTTTTTTGCGGATTGAAAATCAGTTTATTATCATTACCAAAGTTAAGTAAGCTAAATAATGAAGTGTTTGTTCGTACGTTCAAATCACGCACATCATCAGCTTCAACTAATAGAAGAGCATCGTCAGCATAGGCAATAACCTTGCAGCTAGGTGGAAGAATTAGTTCTAGCAGGTTGCCATACAATATATTCCAGAAACCAGGGCTACAAGTCGATCCTTGAGGGCATCCCTTATTGGCGAGACTGCCGTTCCAACTCGAAGTTGTACTTTGCGTTTAAAGAAATAAGGCTTGTATTGATTCATAAAGATTCTTGGGACATAGCTTTCTTTTTCAGCTGATGCAAAATATTTGGCCACCGGGCGTTATCAAAAGCGCCAGTTATGTCCAAGGAAATAAGAACTGCTACTCGTTTGTGAGAGAAAATTCCCTGAATCCACTCGACCACAGCGAGGATAGCATCTTCAGTAGATTTCTCTGGTGTAAATCCAAATTGATTGCTTTAGTGTCCATTACTATACATGTGAAACATGACTCGATCAATTATTAACTTCTCAGAATCTTTCCTAATATAGGAAGAAGGCAGATAGGTCTGAAGGATTTGGAGGTAAACTTGAATAACGAACTATCCTTGGGGATTATTTTAACAATTGCAAGTCTCCAGGATGTAGGGAAAAAGCTATGTGATAAGCATTTGTTGAACAGGGTAAGGAACAGGGTAGGAAAGTAAAAATGAGTGTTTTAATTATATTTGCTGATAGGCCTTCTCATCCAGGGGCTTTCTTGTCATTTTGTGTGACAATTATACTCTCAACTTCTTGTTTCGAAAAGGGTACATTATTGGCTGTGTTCGGTGGGAAATTGGAAATTATCCTGATAGATCTTTGTATTTCTGTATCATCGCCTTCACCCGGAAAGAAAGTGTCAGCAGTGTCAGAGAAGTTTTTTGTGAAACCGATGTCCGTCTCAATTGAAGTGAGACTGTTGTTGAGGTTACCAGCTGCTCAGGTCTCCTGGATAATTTGTATATAAGACCACAAGGATTATGTTTTGTTGAAAGTGAGCAGAACTCTTTCCAACTTTCTGATTTCCTTTTTAATATTAGGTTTCTATATTCTTCTTTAGTAGCAAGGTATATTTCTTCATATCTCAGCTAGGATTGGAAAACGACTTCGTTTATAGCACTCTGGCAGGCTAACACACGCTTTTGAGTTATAGCGAGTTCTTCATTCCACCAGTAGTTCTTCGGAGGCTTTTGTGATAATTTTGGCAGATTATTTTCAGCATGTTCAATTACGATATTGTTTAGTTTATCAACAATTTGATATAGTACATTTGTTATAGTGCAATATTTTATTTCTTCTTCGATATTACTTAGGTTTTTTCTCGCAGCTAGTTGAAAATGATTCCACTTTCAACAGTCTTATAACTTCTAGTTAAGTAATGCGTAGCATTTGTTGTTGGTATGCCAGCCGTTGATTTTAAATTTACTATAATTAGAGCATGGTCTGAAAAATTTGGTAAGTCACTTACCGGTACTTTCCAATCGCGTATAAACGGAAAGAGTGTGGAGTTGCGTGCAGTTATATCTACAAAACTTTGCGAGTTACTACGAATATTTGTCGGCTTGTTACCGGTACCAATATTGAGTATACTTAAATTGCAGGCACTGCAAAGATCATAGAAGAGTTTCTCCCGGGCATCCTCAATAGGGCTACCCCAGGAGCCATGCTTGGCATTAATATCACCAGTAATAATTAATGGTTTCCCTCTCAGATCGTCGCATATTTTCTGAATGACATTCAGATCCACAGTGATGTTTCGTTTAGAGTCAAGGTAAACGTTGCACACATAAAGTTCCTGTCGGTTTAATGATGTACAGATGACAACCCTGTCTGCAGAACAGTATTGTGGCAATAACATAACATTTTTGGATTTTGTGACAATAGCCGCTCTAATAATTTCCACAGGTGAAGTTTCCCTTAGTGCAAAGATGTTAAAGCCATGTTCGAAACCATTTATTTTATTATATCTGAAGTTCGGCTCTTGTATGCAATGATTGAGTTTTCGTCATGGTCAAAATTGAGGAGAAGTTCCTGCGCGGGTATAATTGATTTGTGTAAATGTTGTTGGTATATTAATAGTTCAGCCATAATTAATTTTAGATATTATAATGTTAAATATTTTCTGGTAGATTGGACAATTTGTTGATGTGGCAGGATGCTGGGGGGAGTTGAGATTTTGCTGTGGACGCCTTGCGATGTCTTTTGGTTTTGAAACTGGCAGTTCACATATTCAGTGTTGGTTTTCGGACAGTCGCTGATGTTGTGAGGCTCTGAACAATGGGAACAGGCCTGTTTCTTGTCACAATTTTTAGAGAAGTGACCAAAGCCAAGACAGCTGTAATAACGAATGACTGCAACGTATTCACTGAAGCTGCAACTGGTATATCCAATGTACAACTTATCGCAGTTCTGCATCGCACGAAAGATGGCAGGGCTAACTTCAACTACTGCGTATTTTTTGCTGCCATCTCGAGACGTCCTCACGAAGCGCTTCTTAATACATTTAAAGCCCTATGTTGCTACAAGTTTGATACTTGAGTTTTGTTCTGTAATAGCTTCTGTGATCTTATCTTCGGGGAAACTAACCTCAATGCCATGAATTTGTAGGTTTTTCTTACTGGGAATAATTGCTTTCAGATGAGGGTTGTTGGTTTCAATAGAATTTACAAATTTTCGGCACTCGTCATTATATCTTAGTTCTAAAACAACACTTTTAAGACGCACTTTCTTAACATTGTTTACTCCAACCTGTAATGATTTTGCGTTAGTCGAAGTTTGCAACAACTTGAGAGCTGCTCGGAATCTTTCGATATTTCGTCATTTTTAGGGGAGATCATTACTACATGCTTAGTAGAGACAATTTCAGTTTTTTTAGATTGTGCTACTTCATTGTAAAAGAAACAGACTGCCGCTTACCGGGACTAGGTTGTGATGCAGTCATCAAATTCATTAATTCTTCTTTGTAGACATCAATGGTACATTTAATGTCACTAATTGAGGAGAGAACTTCCTCACGCCGATTCTTGTTCAGTCGTTTGTCACCTTTCACCACTTCACAGATTAAATTTATTTTGTTTTCAGCAGGGCGGTACAGCTCAACAACATTGGCACTCTCCGCCATCTTGCTCCCTACCAAGTTAGGAGTTCTAACTGTTTATAGGAATAATGTGCTATAAATTTAGTGTTGAATCTGCTATCAAACTAATGCGGAGTTTTAAAATGCTCCTCATTTTCTATTACAAACTGGTAATTAAAGTGAAGACTATTCCCTATACACGTTAACTGTATTAAAATTACTTGTATGTTTCATTGATGTATGGAATCTAAAAGTGTATCATAGGATTTATTTATCGTATGGCTTTTAGTGCCGGGAGTGTCCGAGGACATGTTCGGCTCGCCTGAGTCTGTAGCTGCTTCCAGCGGACACCCTAAATGGTGAGCTACGAGTTCCGTTCAATTTCAAGTAGTTCCAACTTTCGCCACCAGATATCAATGATACCTTGAGGTGAACGTTGGAACTTTGATAGAGCGTTCTGACGAAATTTAACCTAACAATTTTGCTTTACACAAGTTTAGTTTGTGAAAGGATCTTTCACATGCCATTAATCTATGACATGGGACCGCCGGCTTTACTTCCCCTCCGAAGGAAGGCATACTGAAGGATTTTTAACGCTCTTAAAAAATCCGACGACTTCGGCCGGATTTGAACCCGCTATCTTGGGCATAGCAGTTCAGCATGCTACCGACTACGCCACCGAAGCCGACTGTATCATATGAATATTAAAGCAAGGTAGACAACCAGAGAAGCAACACAAGAAAATACACCTGTCTATCCCAGGCAGCCACATACCATGCAGATGACAAGGCAGTAGTTATCAACTGTATTTCACATAGAGAAGAATTACTAAAATAATTCCTCATGAAAAAATAACTCGTCAATGGCTTGAAAGACAGTAAAAGTAGAGTTAAGAAAGATGTCTGGAATATTTAAATCAGTAGTTGATAGCCAGGATTTTTTAAATTACCGTAGGTTAAGGATTAGCAACCAGAGAGTGACTTAGAAACATCTTGCACCATAACATGATTAGCCTATGTGCAAGTTTTTAAATGGTCGATTTTTCGGTGAACCAAAAAAACAGCTCTTAACATGGATTATGTTCAGGTTAGGCCTACAAGTTATTGGGAGAGAGGTTTATTCTACATATAGTTCATCTACTGTAAGTTTGCACTTTTTGACAGTTCTCGCGGGAACGAATACTCCTACAGAACATATCAATCCGCCTCTACCACGTGCATTCCAGCCAATGAGCTATCACCCACGTGGCAGCCAGCAATGGCCGCTGTATTCCCTCAAGGTGTCAACAGCTGTTATGAGTTGCCTAAACCTACATTCATCTCGCAATATATCAATTCATTGCCCTTTTTAAAGGAAACTTGTATTTCTTTGTGACATTTATCAAATAATCGTTCTAACAGCACATCTAAAACCCACTGACGGCTCGCTGGCAGAATAATGTTACGGTACATCATTGGACGCGCTATGACCAAGACCTTGGCTATGACAGAGCAGCTGATAACTTACATGTGAGAGTAGAATTAATTTAGGCCCGTCATTTCACAGCTCGAGTAAAATGCTTACTAAGATACGGTGTAAGATGTCCTTAAGACGATACGATCATTACTTGACCTGTTGGATAGATATTAAAATAAAACATACGAAACATTTCACCGTATAAGTTAACTTTTAGGCCTAAAAAACAACTCATATTTTAGGCCTACTTCTTTGACAAATCATGCCATATGAAAATTATTCACCAGGCCAATGTTCGTAGGGAAACAAATAGTTCTCCTGACATTTTTTTCCTTAAAAAAGAAGGAAATAAAATAAATATCTTGAACAATAAATTCCGTATTGCTTCCTACTCGATAGTCAAAACAAAGATGTCCGACCTGTAAACCTCTCAGGCTACATATTTACTCAACATTTAAGATAACCACTATATATTTATCTGAAAAATGAACACGCGTTCAAATGGAAATAATACTTTCAGACGACTTTGCGCAATATTTTAAATTATAATAATTATTATTTAATATAATTAACATGTTATTTTCTGAGGCGGATGAACACAGTACAGCGTCCATTACCAACCGCACGCCCATCCTACGAGCACGTGGTAGTTCAGTTTGATAATGCAACTTTTCAGTCTGGCCGACAGAATGTGTTGCCAATATATTCACAATTACTGGGACAAGCGAAAAAATAACCTGAAAAAACTTATATGTGATTAAAACATGTATATATTTGTTATGGACTACAGGTTATAAATTAAGTGTTTCCTTATGAAGGTTGGCAAACCTAGCTGTCAAAAAAGTGCAAACTTACAGTAGATGAACTATACCTGTTGCACATAAAATAAGACTCTAATTAGAGCTCTGTGGGAATGTTTAAATGCAAAGTTTAGAACTGTTGACTTGCATACTTTATGATATATTGATAATAGTGTAAGAAAATAGAGACATCATTTATTAACAGTTGGCAGCCCTGGTTGCTCTTAAGAATACGCATAGTCATATATGTTATTCTACACATAGCAAATACAAAATTTGGTTGAAATCCAATTGATACTATAGAAGATAAATGTATTTATAAATTGGTCCTATCAGCAGGCTTAGAATCATGTTGGTAGCACTGATGTATGTTAGTTACTCCAAATTATTCTAGAATGTCAGGTACTATACGTGTGCATAGTTTAAAGCTGTCGGCTTGCATACTTTCTGATATATTGGTATTTGGATAAAAGAATAGAGAGAACATTTATTGACAGTTGGCAGCCCTGTGGCTCTTAAGAATACGCTCAGTCACATCTGTTTATGTACACATAGTACATATGAAATTTGGTTGAAATTTAATTGATAGTGTGAAAATGGGACCTATCAGCAGGCTTAGAATCATTTTAGCAACACTGCCATGTATGGCTTCCCGGAAATTAAACTGAAATATTATTGTCTATTAGTGCTAATTTGGAATAGCTCCCATGCATACCTTCCAAGATATGCAACATGGAGCTCAAATTTCAATGCAGTTTTTTAGCAGTTGGTAGCACTGACATAATTTTCAAATATGGGTTTGCGATATTCAAGTATATAACAATACTCATACCAAATTTGGTTTCGATTGCTGCAGCCGTTTAGGAGTTGATAGGGGGGGACACACAGACAGACAGACAGACAGACACACACACACACGCATTTTCCCGGATCGATCTCATAAGTCCACTTTTTCCTAATTTTTCAAAATGAGAAAAGTAGGCTAAAAATCGACCGGACCGGTATCAGGGTGCTGACTAAGATTTGATAGTTTTTAAGGTATACGCGCTCAATAACGCCTTTGGAAGAAAGGAGGAGGTAAAACATGAAAATATATAACATGTGCAACACACTAAAATAATAATAGGCCTACATAACAGATCGAAAACTAAATGCACACTATACGAGGATACAAGACAAAATAGCTATCTTATTAAGGTAGTCCGATTGGTACAGTCTGGTTTGAAAACTGTTCATTTTACACATTGCTTTGAAGTACGCAAAAATTATTACAGATGTCTAATCTACAATTCGTTAACACAGCCAGTAAAGAGCAGGCCCGAGTTTGGCCGAATCATTTTGGAGAGTACCGTATACAGGGTGTTCCAAACTCAGTGACAAGAAAACCGGGTCGGGGTGGATGAGAAAATTCTAAGCCACTTGGTCTAAAAACGAAGGTCCATAAATGCTCCCCTACGACGCTGGACTTTATCAAAGTAGGCAGATGGCTTAATTTGGTGTCTGTCAGATAGCTTAATTACTCATCAGATCAGATTAAATTTTAGCGGAATGGATAGAGTACATAAATATGAGTCAACTTCATATGGGGAGATTTTCTGGTAACTTGTAAGGTTTATGCGATAGTCACCAAAAATGATGTATGTGAATTAATGCCTACTATACAGGGTAAAGGCATTTTCAAGAACCCAAACCTAAAGAGCTACAGGAAAAGTCGGCATAACGAAATTTACCCATGGTACTCTATCCATTCCGCTAAGATTTAATTTAATTTTAATTGTACCTTAGATACCCGTTGGGCATTAAATTCAACCCTTTGAAGACATCGAGCGTCGCAGGGGTGCTTTTCCGGATATTCGTTCCCTCGACAAAGTTACTTGGAGTTGTCTCCTCCACCCCGCCCCGGTTTTCTTGTCACTGGGTATTAAAACACTCCGTAAGTTTTATTTAAATGAAAAAAAAAAAAAAGATAGTTTAAAAGAGAACAATTTCCCCCACACAAAGGTCGACTTTTATGGATTTATCGGGCATTTTGTTTCTTGTTAACACCATTAAACATAAACATGGCTGAAAATACGCCCGTTTTTATTGTATTATTATTACTTACGTTTGATGGGTACGAGAAGCTCCGTACCGGCGAAAACTCACGTCCCACTGCCACTGTATTTGCACCTAGTTATCACTGTAAAATATGCTGTTTCAGGAAAGACTGCTTACGGTCATTCTCGGTGACCACTGCACTGACGATAGTGAGCACTCCATCCCTTGAGGATCCTTGGAACCATAAACCTGTCAATTTTGTCACAATAGCGCGGATATCAGAGCACGCGCCGAGACAAGTGGTAGCAGGTCATAACATTCCTCCGACAACATCTCAATGAGTCCACTTGACCTGAAGTTATCAATGCGCTCACCAACACCTTTTGTCTAGCCACACGGCACAGATGCTGGGCTCGCTTCGCTGTGAAGCTGAGTCGCTCTTCATAATGAACGCGGGATGTTACACCCATCCAGGAACGTGCCGATGAGTTCATCCCTTGTCCTTGGTCCCATATTGCTCATCTGTCATTCTTTCTTCAGTTTCCATACAAAGAAACGAAATGGTAAGTGGCAGCCGGTGCACCGAGGATGGAAGTGTAACCTTTAAAATGGTTATTTTGCCGACTCTTCCTCTTACCGCACTGGGCTATTGCCTGACGGAAATCATTGCAGCGTCCGTTTGTGCCGACTGTCGGTAAAAATGCCGGCTGTCAGTATATATATTTGTTTTTAAATCGGACCAAATCGTATATGGCCATGCCCCGTTTTGCTTTTTTAAATGCTGTTTTGGGAAATGTTACGACATCTTCAGGATTTGCCACTACCGACTGATGTTGTATTTGCCAACTGAGAAAATACCTGAGGGCGCGGGTGTCTCACTCGAACCGCCCCTGCAGTCATCAAAATACCGCATGGACTTTGCTGTATCAGCAATAAGAATAAGCCAGAACCCTCAACACGCCATTTTAAAAACACTGGCGTATGAATACACCTCCACCGAAGGCTGCGCTCAGTCCAGGGGACTATTTGCTGTGTGCCCGCTCCAAGCGGATATACGTGGCAACACTCGAACAATTGACAGTCGTAATCCACCCGAACGGCTCCGAACGTGATCTCAGTATTTTTCCACCTGGCGGTTCATGGGAGTTTACGCTATTAATAGCCTAGGAAATACCTGGCTTGACACAAGCAAGTCCAATTATAGCTTAACTTTTCCGAGTGGGTCAATATTCAGGCTTCGAAATCCTGATTCATATGTACCTATGGTACAGCCAGCACTTAAAACTTCTAACATTTCTAGATAAAAATAATCAAATTAACCCCAAGCCAAAATGAAATAATGCTTCTACTTCAGGTGATAGCACATCCCTTTATATCCCTGTCCCCAAAAACGTCATGAATCGCAATAACCCCGTATTTTATATCAAATATCCAAAAATCGATAACTGATATACATCAAATCTAGTCGGCTTGGAACATCCGAAAATGAATCCATCCACAAAAATACACTTGGCACAATAAACATCACCGCTTCTTCCCCGACTTCAACCCAATATAATGAATTATGAATAAAATACCCCCAGACTAACTGCGCAAGACAAACACCCGAGGGTGAGCTGTGTAACTGAATGAATTCGGTTACACTACGTATCAATATTAAAAGAAAGAGCAGCAACCAACCATATAGGTGGACTACTGCTTGGTATTATTTTGTGACAACAGACCGGTCTATGGACTGGATACTCGATTAATCTAGGAATATATGTAAGTACTGCACTCGAAATTATGAGTATCCAGGAGAAAGGAACCGACAGAGATTCGAACGAAGAGGCAGAGAAAAAGATTGTGTATAAAATAAATCGTGATTTGAGTTATCGTTACGCACAGGAAGGTTGGTAATGTGCAAGAAAGAGATTTACAAAATTTTAGCCTGAAGAAAGATTGTTATTTAGAAAAGAAATGAAAATTCTGTATTATGAATTATTTTATCAAAGGGAGAATGATTGGGATAGTGACCAGGAAAGTGCACAGTTTTGCGAAGTTACGGGAGAGAAACCAGTTTTGGTAAGCGACACCACGCGACAAGGAAACTTGAAGGTCGGATACGCGCCAGAAAACACGAGGAGGGGATAGCCCAAAAACATCAGATTTGATAACATGGAAGTAACCAATCAGATTAATGGAAGATTACGAGAGACTATATAATTATTAAAATTATTTTTAAATATTATAACTGATTGGAGTACCGTATATCAAAAATACAAGCAAGGGAGAAGAAATTTAACTGGCAAAACAGAAATTGAATTAGATGGCTACGATAGAAGATATGAGCAAATAAGGGAGTTTATGAACGAGTGAGAGGCTAGCGCGGTAAATTTGAGAGGGAAACAGAACTTAGGAGGCTAGCAGCAGAGGAAGAACGAGGTTCTTATCATTCGAATATTACAAGAGGCAACACGTATTGAAAATCGCGCTACAAAATAGGATGCAATGGCGGCAAACAAAAGTATAAAATTATAACAGGAGGAGATACCTGGTTAGCAGTCGACTACCAGAGATTTCGTGAATGTATATTGGAAACAAGAAGAAGATTTGAAAAGATTTATGAAATATATAGGCAGAATATTATAACGTCGAGTTAGAGAAAGTATACTTGGAGATACTCTACAAATATTCACTGTGATATAAGTGAAACTTCAGCAAGAAATACGAGAAAGCAGAGAAAGTATTATCACTACATACAGTATTAAAAAAACATCTACAAGACACTTATTAAGATACGTTCAAGATTAAGTTGAAGGGGAGAAACTACAGCTAACGACTTTCGTGAACTGAGAATGATGTTCTAACTTCACTATGGAGGGTGGTTAAACTACACTAACTAAGCGAGGTCCAGCGATGATCAAAACTATGCAACAACGGAACTTCACTGCAGTACAAACAGCAGTAAGCTTGGAAACCAAGAATAAACGAATACATGAAGAATCGATTCACGTGGTGATGTGGAATTCTCATCGTAAACAAATCACTATCTACAAAGGCCATCAGGAACTTCTAGAGAGCAGCCGAATGAAGAAGTGCTATAAAAGAAGCGAAAGCAGAATCTAGATCGTAGATCGCGAAGACAGAAGATGAAGGCGCGCGTGACGGTCATTGGCAGGCAGCGGAGTCCTGGGACATATCAGCTGGTAACCGGTCGAGGACGGAAGCCAAGTCTCACCTGCGAGCCAAGCAGCAGGCACTCCGAGAATGCAGGCACGCGTTTGCTGGAATGTGGACTTGCTCCCAGCACACGTGGCCGAATTCCTCAACTGTAAAGGGCCATAGATTCTGTATGAAGCGTTCCAGACACAAGGTAGACCAGTGATCTTTAACAACTATGTAGCTAGTATTTGTTTATGGGTTATTCCAGTGTTTGACCAACGTCTGACTATTTTATTCCTAGTTCATGTTATTGTTGTTGCTATAAAATTTTGAATTTTTTCTTTGAGTCAACGAATATCGCTTGTGACTCATTTTTTCCAACGTTTATTGTTAGTATTTTCACATTAACTGTTTTTCACTCGTGTAAGCTGATTTCTTTTGAACTTTTCATTTATCTAATTTACACCGAAGAGTGAAGTAATTTCGTTAGTGTGTTGTAACAAGTGAAGCTTTGTCATGAAAGAAATTAGAGAAACAGAAGGGATATTGTTATCCGAAATAAAATAATTTCGTTAGATGAACGAAATATATATGTAACCAGAAACGTTAACTATTGTCAGGAGTGTTCGACAATTGCGTTTGTGTATAGACAAATAGAATATTGTGAAACCCAGAATTTTATCATTAAAGTATAAACAGTATGCGTATTTTGAAGCATAGCTTATGCACAGAAGGAGAGTTGTGATAATACAAATCAACCTATTGTCATAGAGAAGTCTAGAAAGACCACAGTAAAGATATTTCATATCAGAAGTAATTAAGAACGTGAGGCAAAGTGTATTTTTATTGAGTAACGAACATGAGCAGACTTAATTCAGAAAGAAACTACAAATTGTGTAACAGAGGTGAATGATAAAAAGTATAACATATTTGTGTGAGAAAGAATGTAAAGATGTACTATGAAAGTATCGTTTGGTTGAACGACTAAGAAAAGAATAGCACGGAGTTGTATAATTGACAGAATTGATGTACGCGGAGGAATTGTTTCTTGAAGTTATTACAGTAGTAATAATCAGTAGGGTTACTTTTTTTTCGTGTGACCTCCTAAGAGGCCGAGTGCAGGTCTTCCTAGTCGACGCCCGTGGGCGACCTGCGCGTCGGGATGAGAGATGGAATGGATGAAGATGAATGAAACTGGGCAAGGATGTGGAAGGAAGCGGCCGTGGCCTGTCAGAAGGTACCATTCCAGCATTTGCCTGGTGTTGAAAATGGGAAACCACGGAAAACCATTTCAAAGAACGGCCGACGGTGGGGCTCGAACCCACGCGTCTACCGAGTCAGTAGAGAGCTTGGCCCCATGGCCTAACGCTGCACTTTAGCGAGCTAAGCCACCACTGTCGGTAGTAGGGTTACTGATTCTCTTACATTGTTGAATGTATTTGAGATGGTGTAGAATTTTGTGAACGTGCTAAATGAGAAAATGTATGCGTAGATTTATTGTTTAAGGGAGTGTATAGGAGACACGTAAAAGTTATTCACAGAGTGTGAAGGTTAACTGAGATTACAGCGAGAAAATATGGAAGTACAGGATGTCAATAAAGTAATTTGGAAGTTTGAGTTTGCACAAGAAGGAAATGTGAGAAGTGAGGATCAAATGCCACGCACATATTGAGCCCTTGAATGTATGCCTACTTTCAAGTCCTCAAATAATTTTTATTTCTTCAGCTACAATACAGCTCAGTAGAGAAAAAGTTTGGTCATGTTTGAAATATTAGTCTGTCTGGGTGAACAAAGCAAAGCAGTCGATGTCGCCAATGAAGCAACGCCAGGTTAAATATAGCCGATTCCAAGAATAAGAGAAAGGCAGGTGCAAGCGAGGTATCCGTTGACTTGTTCAAACGAGAAGTATAAATTTTTTCCTGGTATTAAACACGATGAAGGAAGAACATAGGCCTACTGAAGAAGGAGTTTGTGACCAGACATGAGAGTGGGAGAAAGGTCATCACCCTAGTGTCACCGTATTATTTGAAATATAGCCAATGAGAGCAAGACGCCAACTTTGACCGCGCAGATCGTTTGCGCGCGAATTCCGATAAATAGGTGTTCCCACGATGCAATTTTCTGCACGCTAGTGTCATTTGTTTGTGCTGATTTTTACAAGTTGAATGAGATGTGTCCGAAGTTTGTGCGAACATTATTACTATTTTTGTGGAGTGGATTACCCCTTCCACGTGAAATTTGATTGAAACATATCAATATTGCGGTCTGTGAATAGACGCGGTCACAATTTTAAATATCTTTGAGCGAGTAGGGTGTCACTCTGTCTGTCTGTCCCGGTCAATGCATGTGAGATTTTCGAAGTGAAATGCCATGTCCTGTGGTTCGGATTCCACGTAAAAAGGAGGTCCCGTGGCTCATGATCTCAAGATTAACGGTCACGTTAAACTACAAGCTTCCTTTTTTGTCTGTGGACGAGGCACTTCGAATGACTAACTTTTGCGGGTGCTTAGGCGGCACGAAAGACTCTGAAACTTTTTGTGTTGCGTGTCGGGCAACATAGAATTTAAATGTTTGTGTATTAGGTAGAAAATGTCTACATATTGTAGGGAAAGTCTACGTCACTGCAATTAACTTATGGGTGAATCGAGTAGCTCAATTATAAAGTCTAATTAGGAGCCTGAAAATAATAACAATAACTTTATTCCTACAGAAAAATGATCGTCGCCATGGCTACAGAAATGGACAGTGTCGTGTCCCAAGATATAATGTCTAGCATGATGGGCTAGGTTAAGCACGAGGAAGATAGCGGGTGCTATCTCAGCACCGGGCAGTCCTGAATGTGATGAGTACAAATTAAATGTATTTAATTTTGACGGGGAGGGATCATGAATAATTAATTGGGAAATTGTGTTTTTTGTAAATAACTTTGCTTTGCTGTGATTACATGTAAATTCGTTTCACTGACATAATGATTTAAATAGCATCACGTGACCTTGTGTAAATATTAGATATTTTTTCTTGTGTGTTTTTCGTGGGTTTTAACCCGTTGCCTTGTTTGTAGAGTGCTTGCCTTCATGTTGCAGCGCACATGAATACGAAGCACTAGCGAGATTATTTACGGCTGAAACCTTATATAAGGGTGATAAATGGGACTGAATTTAAATTTTATGTTAGACAATGGGAAGGTGGTGGTGGAATTCCCGTCTTTTGGTTATGTTTAGCCCAGGCAAATGCTTATATTGTTTTGCTTTGTGCAACACTTTGTTGTCACAGAAGGCCGTCCGCCTTTCTGTAGTCATATCTCAGATTTTTGTTGTTTTAAATTATATTCTGGATCTGGAGTACAATTGGAGGTCAGTTGGTCAGGAATTGAGATGTGTGTGTGCTATATGTGATATTCTTCGAAGAGGTAGCAGGATTTGGGCATGGTGATCCAGTTTCCGTTGCTCCTTATTGCTTCAGTATACGTACCTGAGGGACGTATTGCTGATATGTGAATCTTGACACCCAAGGGTAGTTGGTAAAGAAAATATGATGTTTTATTATGTATTTTACGCGATTTCAGAAGCCGGGAGGCTATTCAGAATTCAGGCCGAGGCTTGGAGATTCTGGTGACACACAATATGGCACGTTGGAGCTTGACAGACCTATGTACTCAGATCTTTGATTATTGATAAGGTGCAGCGTGCGCGCTATGCAATTCCTTTCACTTTTAGTAGATTGCTTGCCTGGCAAAATTATAGCTTGATTTTTGATGTTAATTGGGAAGCTGCCCATGCCCGTATTTAAATATTTCAGTCCGTATTAATCGAAGTGTTACTTGTAATTTTTTGTATTCAGCCCACTGGGGCATGTAATTTTGTTGTTGTTGTTGCTTGGATTTTTGCCAAGCATTGTAATGTGTCAGTTTAAAGGTCGCAGACGGCGTACCGATATCCTTGTTGTCACGTGGGTGCTCTGTTTTGTTTTGCATGACTTAGGACCGACTGATCGGCAGTCAAATAGTGTAAATATACAATTCGTGTATGATTGACATTTTATGTAAGGGTAGACTATGTCAGTGCATTTATATTTTATATTAGCCATTTAGAGTGTATTCCCATAATTATCATGATTTCCAACTCGCAGTACGGGATTCACGACTCAATCGTATGTTCGATCGGAAGTGAATTCCCGTCAAGTACACAAATCTTTCTTTGTCCGACATGTTTCTTTTCTAATTTTGTACTTGCGATATGTTTGTTAAATTGTAATATTCTCTGAGGGGACATTTTAGTATCCCTCGGTTTACAACTGTCTAAGTTGATTTATGAGGTAGCTTTTTCATGGGCTGGTGCTTGAACCAGTTCTTTAATTTTTACGGCTGTCGTGGGATGGGGATACGTGGTGAGCAAGACTCGGGCGGGACTTTCCAAGTTCGCAGCTGGCTTAGTTGACTTTGCGTTCGCTGTCCAGGGGTCGGGTGTGGGTTATTGGGTCACTCGCACGTCACTTGTGACGGGCCATTGACTCATGGCATCAGCCAAGGGTGGATTATTTTTATTGTTATGTTTTATTTAGTCCGTATTAAATTGTTTTTGTTTTAACCTGTCATATATTTCATTTATATCTTTAATTCCCTTATGAATCCTGGAAATTTATAAGAAGCACGTTCTCATTATATTACTTTTTATGGACCGATCACCCCCCGAATGTCTGTCTCGTGTAGTGCTTCTTTTCCAAGGGTACAATATATAGATTTGGAAATAGTAATCTGAAAGCCTTGCATCGTAGTTCAAAATATTATTGCGGTATTATTAAATCAAAATAGTTAAATGGAATAGTAATGAACTTATTTGTTTGATACATATATTCACATGGATGTAACTATATAATTTTATTAACAAACAGGAGTATTGTGTGAACTAAAGAGAAATGAACTTTATATAAGTAAAGTAGAAGTAGAAAATCGTGCAGGTCGCGATGATGTAAATAATAGACATTGGTGTGAATAATAATAATAATAATTTCATGAGTATTACTCATAAATAATGTGTAGATTTGGAGCAACAATGCGAATAATAATACCGATGTATTATGTAGGGAGGTTTTTGTGAAAGAAAATAGAATTGGTACTGGATTAATTTGGAAGATAAACACACGTTGTTTAGAAAGTGTATTTTATTAGGTTAAATCTTTCAAAGAAAGATCACTTATAAATAGCAAACATTTTAGTGTATGAAGACTTAAGGAAGTCGGATTTATGACCAGTAGAGCCATGATTTTTAGTTTAGTATTTATTTAATTTTTATTTCGATTTTTATATGATTAGGGACATGTTTGTATTGTCCTAGCCTAATAAATTTGCAGGCACTATTTAGTTTGCTTGCTCCGTTTTTTGTAAGATCTGTTTTTCATTCGATGCTGAAATGCGATATAACGATACTACTAGTTCGATGCAGGCAGTTTTTTCGGCATAACTATACCTTATCAACCCCGAGGGCCGAGTTGCTCAATGTGCTTTATTTTGTTTTGTTTGCGCGCGCCTTATGCAACAGGGCTACTAGGACAAAGGGATAGTCCAGAACATTCGTGACTGGACCAGCGCTGGAAACCTCGAGAAGCCGTGGACTCTGGATGGATCTAGAAGCATTTATTGAGTCACCGGCCGGCTATATAAGCGTGACCCGTGAAGCAGTTGTGGTTGTTGTGTTTTACGAGCTAGTGCGAGCGATTATCTTGTGCGACAGAAGTGTGGTGACGAAGTGCTGTGCGAGTTACGAAATCCTGTGACATGGTTTCTCCCAGCTTGTGAACAGCGTACATCAAGTGCTCGTAAGTAACTGTATTTGTTGTACCTGAGGAAGAGGGGCAGGTAGCTTCTGCCAAGGCCACCGGACTCATTAGGACGGATTAACTTCTGTGGTCTGTTGCAAGTGAAAGGGGCCAAGAGCGCATAAGGAAGAGACTTGAGGAAACTGGAGAAGGCTCCTAATTGCTTGTATTTGCTGATTAGTGTAATTTTCTGGCCACAATAAAGTTAATTATTTCTTTAAGCAGTAATTGGTGTTGTGCTTTGTACCCCCACCGTAATCCAGTTAACAAAAGTGCCACTAGGGGGTGGCACGTAACAATATATTGCTAAACATGTGTTTAGTTCGGCAACCGTGTCCCGGTGGTATTATGCTATGGCATGACATAGCGGAGTTGGAGCTGTGTGGAATCTCACCTATCAACGGTAACGCGTTTTAAATATATTATCTGAAATATGTAGGCCTAACCTATTTGGGGTTATTTTATGTTTCATCTTTGGAGTCGTCCCAAGTTGTTCTGCTTGGACTAACGACTGACATCTTTTATAAGCTATATCGAGCATGTTATTTATTTTAACTAGCCTATTTTCCTCTTAAGTTTATCTCCTCCTTGCTCGATATACCTTCAGTGGTCAGTTTATTGGTCATTGGACACTCGTTCTTTGTCATTACGTTTTCATTCAGCTTGTTTCATACTGTGACTAACGATCGTCAGCTGATCATGATAAGAAGTTAATTCGGCTTGTTAAATATTATGAGGGGTTAATCTTATAACTATTTTCGATCCTTCGTTTTATCTTTTAATCTACCGATGTTGTTACGTATGAACCTACTATAACATGTTATTTAATTCAGGGACATGTTTTAATATGTACAGGTTTTAGATTAATTATATGTAAATGTCCTTGAAATTGACCTTGCGCTTTTTTTAATTAGTGTTAGCTCTTATCTGTTTTAGTGTTCTCTTCCCTTATTGTTTAATATTGAAACCTCTGAGGTTAGTCTAGCACGCTTGTCCACGACATGTTTTATTGGTAGCACTGTATGAAACCTCACTCATCTTAACCTTACGTGAACATCTTAACATAACCTTAATTTGTCCTACACTGTCTAACCAGTGGCCACATACGGTATCAATAATGACTGGAGGCATGATACATCTAAAGACAAGCCAGCAGACGTACTCTCAAGAGGACTTGAACCACAGCATCTCGGAATGACGCACAGTGGTCCGGATTTGAAAAAAGCGGACAAAAATATTTTCCGCTAAATGAAATGAAATACTTTTGTATAAAACATTAAATTAGATGTTACTATTAGGTAAATTTGTCTTAGTGCATAAAATTACTTACTTATTCATCCTCTGATCCGGATGAGTCGACTTCTTCTTCTTCCCCTTCCTGCTCCATCTCGTCCTCGGGTATTGACAATAAATTACACACTTCCTGAGGCAACTGTCTTCTTTTCTTCTTCGGTAGACTTCCCGTGCTTTAAATCACTGGATCAGAGCTTAGCAACAGTCTATGGAACAAGTCAAAATTCTTGAGGATTTTCTGGTATGGTCTTCCGTATATTTTCTTACGTCTTGGTTTCTAGACTCTAAGACCTGTTATGAAAGTTCTCCAATCGACAAAATAGCTGCTTCTATAATGAAAGATCCATGGATAAGTATTTTATGGAGTGTTGGAGGCATGTAATACCACGGATATAGCCGCACAAGCTTGCTGTTTCGCTGCAGTAGGAATTGAACTCTGAACTATTAATTTCATGACCAGAGGAAATTGCTTTTAAAATTATTCCAAAACGAGTTATTAACTCACAGTCTACCCCCGTTATTTCGGATGCTACTTGAGGTTGATCAAAAATCTTTCGGGCAGTGTAGCCATCATTGGTTGTTCCATATTCAGACTTCGGAATATCAACTAGAAGACCTAATCTCGTTCTGAATGAGTCTTGTGCAATTTTTTCTTTCTTTCGAATAAGTCTCGATAACCATCTTTCACGCTCGCTTTCCACTTTTTAAAATCCAGGCAGTACAAAATATGCAGGAGACTTTCAAAAAATCGAAAGTGGGCGTGCGGAACTGAAATTCCAAACTCAAGTTGTAAATTGTCGACGAGCTCTTGTGCCACTTATGTAGATTTGTCACTTCTGAAATTTTCGCACCATTCGTTTGCCCCTTGTTGGTGTAGTCGTGGTGGCTTCTTTTTAGCTTGGCTGATGAATCGTCTCCCTCTGCCCTTAAATTCATAGCGGTCGCATAGGCAAGCTCTGATGAAGTGGCACTCTCCTTACGTTTTTAATTTTCCTTATTTTGCTTCTCTCCGTTAGCTCTTAAAATTCTTTTGGAGGACGACCTCGATCTACTGATTTTGTGGAGCCAGGAATGCTCGGAATTGATATCACAATTTCTGTTTTCAACCAGTCTGAATATTTCTTCAAAAAAGCATGTTCTAAGAAGTTACACTTCCTCCACCGGTCAACATACGGCAAAAAGAAAAGGTTCTTATATTATTATACACTGTTTTCTCTACACTGTCGTCAACATTTAATTGGAATTTGTTAAGGAGCTATGTTACCACAAACTTTCCTTGACGCACGCGAGACTGATTTTTGTTCTCTCGAATCTTGTTAATAAGATCACTGCGACTAACAACGAAAGTTCATTTTTCACTCTTCACAATACACACAACTACTACTGATCAATCACCGGTACTTCTCGCGATTGAAGATTATTTTGGTTTCATGGCCTCGATATATCTCTTGCGTAGCATAAACAAATGTCTCAATAGGCCCTTATCTCGCGCGAGTGTTTATCCTCAGAGCGCGCAGTAATGTTCTCTCCCTTCTGAATCACGCATCTGGCGGGTTCTGGCGATGAAACCTTTAAGGATATATTCTCCAGTCTTCATTTTAAAACTTGCATAAGTTTCATGGTATACATATGTATACATTTTTTTGTAGGTCAAGCAAAATTTATTTTTCTTGAAGAAAATAATGCACTATAAAAATAAGTTTAACAGTCCTTATAAGTGAACTGAAATCGAAAATCATGCTATAATCAAATATATCAGATCACAAACTACATACAGATACAGTATTATAGACCCCGAGTTTCATTTTGAAGTTAGAATGATATTTCAAAGTTTACATAACGGAGTGCGGAATTCAGAAACGAAGAGTTGTATCACTTTTGTAGTATTATATCTGAGAAACACAGAAGCAATTTCCAAAGAAAAAAGTGAAATTTATGTACACTGATTAACATACTTCACTTGGGAGGTGGTTTGGCCTTTCTAAAGTAAAGTTGAAAAATCTATTTTTGTTCGCTTTTTTACGGATCCGGACCACTGTGTGACGAGGCTATGGTGGGCGGAGCCCCACTGGCTGCACAGGCCGTCATCTGCTTGGCCAGAGAAGAAGGCAACTGCTAACAGCTCAACTGAAGTCTCTGAGCAGCAAAAGTCAAATGTATGCCTGCTGTCAATCAACCCCGATGCGGAAGAACACATTCAACGATTCTCCAGCTGGTCGAGACTCCCAGAAACTCCCAAAGAAAGGAACATTTTCTCCAGCGAGTAAACATGTATATTTGTGCCCATTTCAAGATCAAGACAAGTTTATTGGGGTGGGCGGTAGATTGGAAAATGCTTCTACGTCCCCTGATCAGAAACATCCTCTACCCAACTATCTTTATGAATTTACCTTCCGGACTCCAGGACATTTTCTAACTGGGAATCCTTTAGCTCTTTCCCTGAACCAGACTGTCTTGCTAGCTCATCTTCCCACCTGTCTAGATGGCAACTGGGTCAGCGCTGTCGGCAGCAGATTTGGAAGCGGTGGTCGTGTGACTACCTCTCACAGTTACAGCAGAGAACCAAGTGGCATACCGCCCAACCCAACATTGAGATTGGAACACCGATAATTATCAAGGAGGACAACGTTCCACCTTTCACATGGCGGACGGGCGTCATCGAGGAGGTGCATCCTGAACCTAGCGGCTTCGGTGGCGTAGTTGGTAGCATGCTGAACTGCTGTGCCCAAGATAGCGGGTTCAAACCCGGCCAAAGTCGTCGGATATTTTAAGAGCGTTAAAAATCCTTCAGTATGCCTTCCTTCGGAGGGGAAGTAAAGCTAGCGGTCCCATGTCATAGATTTATGGCATGTAAAAGAACCTTTCACAGACTAAACTTGTGTAAAGCTAAATTGTTAGGTTAGATTTAGTCAGAACGCTATATCAAAGTTCCAACGTTCACCACTAGGTATCATTGATATCTGGTAGCGAAAGATGGAACTACTTGAAATTGAACGGAACTTGTAGCTCACCCTAATAAGGGTGTCCGCTGGAAGCAGCTACAGACTCAGGCGAGCCGAACATGTCCTCGGACACTCCCGGCACTAAAAGCCATACGATAAATAAATAATACAAATCCTGAACCTGATGGCCACGTGCGAGTTGTATCTGTGCGATCAGCTAAGGGAATGTACAAGCGGCCAGTGGCGAAGATACCCTTTCCCAAGTGAATAACATTTTTTCACATCTAGGTTCTGGAGCTACCCACTGTGGACATCTAACTTCAACAGGGAATATTTGTGTTTATGTGTTTGTATATTTATTTCAGCCTTCTATTGTATATAATTTGTGCCAAATTAGGTGGGCGGCATGTTGAGTGCCGTTTCAGTGCTGGACAATTCTCCCTAATGACACTGGGGCAGCACTTGTCGGGCTCTTCAATGTGAAGGGTGCGTGTCCTGGCGACCTTGCGAGGAATACCTGTTGTCATGTTAGCCGGTGCGCGCGGTCGCATTGTTTCTAGAGTTAGCCATGTAGTGTACGGTAGTTTATATTCTGTGTGCTATTTAGGTTTAATAAATTAGTGTTTAGTAAAGCCGGTGATTTATTTCATGTGTAATTTAAATATTTTGAGCTACCAGAGAGGTGTTTTACCACCAGCAACAACACCACTAATCATTATACAACTACCATCAGTGTTTTCACTGTACTTGAAAATTACTGATAATAATTTAATATGCTTTTCAATTGTGTTGACCGACTGAAAAGCAGCAAAGACAAATTGTATAGGCAACACTGAAAAAAGAATGGCTTCAAATTTCCACAAACACAAGGTGGTCATATTTTTTCCTCCACCCACACCAGCCTATTATAGTGTTTATTCTTATCACGTGTTTCTCTCCTTGTTTGATAATTTAGCATGAAATTTGGACAGACTGGATTCTCCACCATACTAAAAAATTGGATGGGAGGGGGGGGGGGGGTATTTTTCTCGGTTACGTACAGTAGAACTTACATTTACGTACTCCTAATCCTACAGCTATTACGCTGTCGTACTTAAACACACTGTAGTACCACCGGACAGCCAGAATATATAAATCGAATGATAATTGATCCACAACTGATTAATTGGTTTTCATTCCCTTGCAAATTTTTAAGGGTAGATAACCGTCATTTGGCGTGGGGCAAAATACCCATTGCCTCTCTCAGGGCTTGTTCACAGTTTAGTGCCATACAAGTAAATGAATTAGGGACCTTATTTTCAAACCACGCCTTACATATACAGTACTGTGTTCTTTATTTCTCAGTTACATATTGTAAATTTTGAAGGAATAGACGAAAACTTACAGCTTGCATCATTTGTATACAATGCATGTCAGCAAAATACGCTATAACACTGCTCTGTGGCGTTTATAATATCTTCATTATTTTTCTATAAATGTGTTCTAAAATGACGGGAAAGATGACTACTGTTGTTATAACTTTTTTGGCATATATGACACTTGAACGGTTTAACTCCAGAATGATTTCTCAAGTGGACGATGAGATCACACTTGTAACGATATGATTTAGAGCATTTAATACATTTAAAAGGCTTTTCCTTTGAATGCACCCTTGAATGACGAATGAAATCAGACTTACACATGAAACACTTGCCACAGTCTTCGCACTGCAGTTTGTTTGTCTTGAAGGATGGGCATCCCTTAGCGCACGTTCTCAGGTGATCTGCAACTCGCTTTTTAGAATGATATTGTCTGCCACAGTTAGCACAACTGTACAGTTCATGTGTAACATGCTTTCTGTAGTGATCCAAGAGAATGTCTTTCCTAGTAAAGGATTTACCACAATCTGCACACACAAATTGTTTTCCTGCATTACAAGTCCTTTTATGCCGAGCAAAATTGCCAGGTGTTGAAAATCTATTCTTGCTCACTTGACATTTGCAATTCTCTCTAAGTTCGTGACTTGGTAAATGTTGGATAAATTTCAAACTTTTGGGAAAATCCTTCTTACATGTTCTCCAATCGATCTGTTCTTCTTCCACATCTGTTCTGAAATGAGAAATAAACTGATTTCTTTTTTCAGAATCACCTTGATTTGCTGATAGTGATTTATCTTTCCAATCTATGATTTTGTATACTGTATTGTTACACCTCTCGATGCAACCAACTTTACACAATATATTGATATCACTTTTATGTCCTTTCAAATGTAATTTAAGTTTACTGGGGCTTTGAAAGCACTTCTTACATAATTCACAAACAATACTTTGTTCTACTCTGTGACATTTCATATGATTATGAAATTCAAGATGACTTATGAATTGTGAACCACATGTAATACATGTATATTGTTCCTCTTTGTAATAATTAAAGTGCCCAAAATTGGGTTCATCTATAATCTGCAAGCGACTGATTTCCTCAATACCAATATCTTGCTCATCTATAACAATTTCTTCCTTCAATGCTAGCTGCAAGTCCTCTGCAGACTCATGGTCCAGCTCCTCATTCAGATTACACTCTTCATCAGGCAGAGGATCAGTCTTCACTTCCAATTGAGGAAATGTTATTGGAACTATGGAGTAGGCATTTGTTAAATTATGCTTCACTTCTGCCATTCCAAAACTGGATGAATAGAGATAATGTGATCCTTCAGCAGTTTAAATTCTTCAAATTTCTTATCAGCCATATATTTACTTCAAATTCCAGAACGCTAGGAGACAAAAAGAACAAAATAATTAGCAAATAATAACATAGACTGAAACATTATTACTTATTATTGGTCGATGAGTTAATTCCTTTTTCAAAGGAGTGAGACAAGGCTGTTTTGCCATTACTGGATTTGATGACGTATTGAAAGGTATAAACTAGCAGGGTGGGAATTGTTTACAGTACATTGTGCTGTTGTGGGCAACATATGGGTCTGCTATACCGTTCATGTGTATTTGAAGTTGTAAAGTTTGTTGTTTTATGCAACAAAACAAAGTTCAGTTTTGTGCACGTCCTAAGTGCAAACAAAGGTCTGACACACTATATATTTAAATAGCTGACCAGCCCCGGCTTCGCACGGCTAGCCTTACATATTAAGTATCTCGGTATATGCTACGTTACGTGACTCCATCTGAGACCAAGAAGCCGTCGGATTTTTTAAGAGCGTTAAAAATCCCTCAGTATGCCTTCCTTCGGAGGGGAAGTAAAGCCGGCGGTCCCATGTCATAGATTTATGGCATGTTAAAGATCTTTCCACTAATTACACCTGTGTGAAACTAAATTGGATAGGTTAAGAATGTAAACAACGCTCTTAGGTTGCTACGTTCGTTGCCAAGAGCCGACTGCGGTGGCGTCTAGTAGCTAGTTCTGAACTAGGCCTAGAAGTCGTTGACGGTGGCGTTTGGCGGCAAAAGTAGGAACTATTTGAAAATTCAAAGTTGCAGTCCCTACTTGAATTTTAAAAAAACAGATACACACACTAATACAGTCATCACAATTAACACCGGTTATCAGACAAATTCTACACACACCCAAAGTACACGGGGCTACATGACCGCGTTGTCGCAGCCCCTAAACTAAGGAACCAACCAACCATCTGAGACCAACACAAATATTTTTCTTTTGGAAGTAACACGCGACAGGGCCACGTAGAGTTGACCACGAGAAAAACATTCAACATTCAGGTCTAGACCTGTAACGTCCTAAGTTTGGACCTGTGCTTTATTAACGGTCATACAGAATCATACTTTTACTGGAACTCAAAACCGTTTAAAAACTACCTCACTCCTCATCTTGCCTAGTACGCCTCAATATAGCACTGCCTTGGTTTTTTTGTGGGTATCTACCCACATTACCTAACGGCGGTATTTTTGAGGATCCAACCAGCCTTCAGGCTTACTGACAGACAAACTGAAATGGTAGGTCCGTGGGTATCGTTGTTATTCGAAGGGCCAAAATGTTTTCACCGGCTCCACAGCCAGTGAAGATCGTACACTAAAGAAGGAAATATTTAAACGATTTTATTAGCAATCTTGCACCATTGCACAATTTTGGTGCGTTTAGATTGCGGAGTAATTACCTTTAACATCAGTTTGTGGAGAGCAGTTCCAGAAGGAGTCAAACAAAGTCAACCCCTGGCACTATACAGCCCATGACGGGCTAAGACCGACCAAGCGACCGCTGCCCAGCCATTTGGCCTGCAGATATTGGGGTGACGCGTGATTAGCGCGTCGGGTCCCCTCGGCCGTTAATCTTGGTATTCGTGATCGGGGTGCTGTCTCACTGTCAGACAGCTACTCAATTGTCCTCACGAGGCTGAGTGCACCCCGTTCCAACCCTCACGTCAGTTTTAAAATCCCTGACGGAGCCGGGGATCGAACCCGGGGCCTCCGGGTGAGAGGCAGGCGCGCTACCCCAACACCACGGGGCCGGCACTAGAAGGAGTCAAAGAATTTAAAAATGCATTTGGATAATATACCGCCTCTTCTATATCTAGTCAAAGAATGATAAATTATAGACGGCGCATCAAACCTTAACATTATAAAGTCATTTACTTTATTGACTTGCTCGTTAGTTGGAGACAGTGTAGCTCTCTTCTCAACAACTCTGCGTATTAATATAAATATTTAATACATTCAGGCAGATTTGAGGGTATAACACATAGGTCACTCAAATTACATTTTACGTTTCAGGTAGGTAATTCACCATTACCTATTTGAATTAAAACATCATCAAATGTCCTACCATTTTGTCCAGATGAGAAAATCCTCATATTGGCTTTTAGTTCCAGTTTGGTTGCATCTGCCTAAACGTAGGGCCTCTTTAGTGATGCGTTGACTTCATCAGCTCTATGGGGCAGATAACCTCGCTGTTCCAACCCTTAATAAAACAATAAGTAATAACTTCGTCAGCTCTCGTCCCTCTTGCTACAACTGGTGGTGTTAGGCGAAAATCACCAAAAAATGAGACAGTGCAACCACCCATTAAATGTATTAATTCATTAGTCTCCCAGTATTCTAACATCAACAAAGCTTTTATGTAACATGGAATTTTCATCCCGAAAAATCAAATTGCAATCCCGAACTAACTTAGCTGTGTTGCTTTGTTTTGGTGTGTCATAAACGTAGTGGGATCTTCAAAGTAGGGGAAGGGGGGGGGAAAGATGGAAAGGTGAACATTTCATATAAATAAAATGATATAATAATGTCATTATGTTTCTAGGAACTACAATTTATTAAAGTAATATCTTTATACAATACACACATTCATTATATAAAGAAGAAACGTTGCTGAAAATGAATACATAATGATATTTGCCAAAGCCTGTAATTTTCCATTTTGCCTGCTCATAGGGGGCAAGATGGAACGATAATGGGGGCAAGATGGAAATGCTTCAACTAATTGATATGATGAATGAAAAATGGACCATGCTGTGCTATATTAGATGGCAAAATGCTCAGCAAAGTTTCTAAATAATTTCCTTTGATGATACATGTAAAATCCAAGCAAAGCATAGTTCCATGTGGCAATGCACTATCGGCAGTGATCACAAATGTAAAATGATTGCTTTATGTTATAATCAGTGCACTGCTGATGGGCCCACAGCTGGCAAAAATTACACTGTATCCACTTTTCTTTCAATTGACTGTTACAGTAGTCTTCACTGCATATGACACACACTACATCTTCCTCAGGGGCAGGGTTATCAGCAGGTGGCTGTGGTAACTTCACTTGCTTCCTGTTCAATGTGTTTCTTGCTTCTGTAGACTTAGGCCTACCAGTTTTGTTAGAGCTTAAATGTTCAAAGTTCAGGGTTCTTTTCATGCTTTTTTGCTTTAGTTGAAGTTGATTTTTAAAGGGTGAACTTGTCAGTATCTCTGATTTTTGACAATGCTGACGTCGTTTCTCACTGATTTCCCTGACCTTGGGAAGTGGCCACACATCATTAGGCGAAACAGAACATTGAGAGCTGGAAGAGGTTTGGATACATGAACTCGGTGTAGGTAGGCCTACATGCTCTTTATGTGAACTGCTGGTAGGTCTACTGGTATTGGAAGAACAGTTTTCAGTGGATATACAATCTGAATCAAGAGCAGCAATATGCAGCAATATTAGCACCAACAAGAGAACATGATTCTGACTGGTTAACATTAGTGGTCATCGGTGGCCAGGTAGAGGTAGGCCTATTATTCAGTATACTTGAGGAAGCTACAGAATTCTCATTAGATGAAGTTAAGATATTCTCCGGTTCGTCACATGGCAATGATGAATGCACATACGAGGGAGCAAAATCCTCTTCTGAAAAGATGTGTCTATTGAAGGGCCAGATTCCTGATTTCCTAAAGCCTGATGATGCACTGGAAAGAGTTGCGCTCTTTAAGAAAACACTTTTTACTAATCCAGGAATATCATACGCTGTGATCCTGCGCCCTGGATGCTGCTTCTGATAGGTATCCACAGAAACTTCAAACCCATCTTTGAAAGATTTGAAAAAGCTGACGTCCAATGGCTGCAGCTTATGCGTTGTGTGCGGAGGTACAGAAAGCATGACAACTCCATTCTCTCGAGCATAGTCAACTGCAGACAAGTTAACGTGAGCTGCATGATTATCAACTATCAATAGCACAGGGTGGTCACAAGAAGATCTGACTGAATCTACAAAAAAATTCAACCACTTAAGAAAAATATCTGAACTAATCCAGCCAGAGTCTGAACACCAAGCAACACTTCCATGAGGACCAGCATTCGTTCTCCTACCCTTTTCCTGTGGCCAAATACAAAGCACGGTGGAAGACAATTTCCAGCAGCATTGCAGCAAGCAATAACTGTGGTCAGTTGGCTCCTCTCAGCTGAACTGATAACACCTACTTGTCTTTTCCCAGTAACAGAAATAACTTTAGGTGGTCTGGATGTTGAAGATTTCACACCTGTTTCATCCATGTTGTACACATTGAGTGGTCTTTCTGAAAAGCCATTTTTTTCATAGATTTCCCATAAGATGTCAAAGAATTTGGAAACCATTTCTTTATTAAAACCTGCACATCTAGCTATACTTGTTGGTTCAGGTGTTCTGAACGACAGTTCAGAGTGTCTTGCCGTAAAACCCTCCATCCATGCTCTGCCTGCTTTCCCATGCCTGAAAGGATGAGCTACGTGGTTTCGTTCAGCCAAGAGATATGCCAGTTCTTTAAGAGATTCCTTCGTCAAACCAAAAAATTTACTATCCAGTTCTTTGGCATAGCTTACAATTTCCAGCTCCAGCTCATGAGAAAACACTGGTTTGTACCCGCCCAACACTTTCTTAGCAGTCCCCTTCTTTATATGCCTATGTAATGTTCCCAATGGAATGCTGTATCGTCTTGATGCCTCTGCTAGGCTTGAATGTTTTGCTACTTCCAAAGCTCGCTCCATGTCCCTCTCTGTCCAACTTGCACGATTGGTTTTGCGCTTGTACTGATGAACCATCTAAAAAATGAAAAACTATTATATCATTTGTAAACTCTACGGCATGAAATTTTACTCAAAATAATGTCCTTGTAATATCACTTACGCCTAACAGAGAAAGTCTCTAAATATTAAAATTACCGAACCCTGGGGGCAAAATGGAAAGCATTCCATTTTACCCGCATTCTCATATTTCCATTTTGCCCCCCTAACCTATAACATCAATCCACCCGGGAAAAATATTAACTGAAAAATACTCCAATGTAACTGTTTAAAACTGTCCTTTCATTCTGCAAGCTTAAGGATCACGCAATGTAATAACAAACACTAATGTTTAAAAACATGATACACGAATCAAGAATGAATAGAATATTACTTACCTTGAAATCAAATCCATGCACGCCTTCGAGCTTCACTACTCTTAACCGCCATAAGGTTGGCTAACATAACTTAATGTTCTATTTATCTTTAGACTCTTCCTGTTCCCTTTGCAGTCTCAGAGATCATATACATCAAGGCAACTATAGATTTAAGATATAACACATTTCCGTTTTGCCCGCTATTTCCATCTTGCCCCCCTTTCCCCTACTGTGCGCAGTGCGACCACCTTCGAAGAGCGTAGCTGCAATGCCGGACGAAACCATAGCGATAGCGATTATTTTCTTTGACCTTATTTGGCGTGCAATAAATTGATTAAAAATGGTTTACCTGTAGCTCCAGGGACATCAAGGAAGAAAAGTTTCTCTTTAGTATTGCCAATTGAAGCCATTACTGCATCATAAACCGTTTTGTGGCTTAAGTTTACACGAATCTCATTTTGAACTCTTTGTAACAGACGGGAGTTATCGTAGGACGTCTCTCGTAATGTTTCTAGGTTCATGCCGTGTCTTGTGCGGGGTTCCGTCTAGGAACACCAAGATTGGCTCATCGGCGTGCTCTTGGTGTCCGTGCCCGGACCTCTACAGGAGTAGTGACTGTGATGATGATGATGAAGGGTTGTTTAAGAAGCCCTCCCAGGAGGCAGTGGCGGATCCAGGGGGAGGGGGCACCAGGGGCAAGTGTACCTCCCACCCCTCCCTAAAAAACCAGTTGTCTGCTACATTGATATTGCCGATAAAAATGATTGTCTCTGCAAACTGCACTGTAATTAAAATCTTTGCTATATTGTCTGCATTCATGAATGTGGTCAATGTTTGTTATCATATAGTATGTAATGGCAACACTGTTAATACAGGGTGATTCTATAGGCTATGTAGTTCACAACTTCAATAATGTGTAATTATTTATTGGAACCACTTACAGACCTGGTTTATATGTTGTTATATTGCAAAACACTTCAAGTTTTGACTCACGTAGTTTGTAGTTGCACAGTTGTCCGCCACGCGCGCCACCTGTCACTTGTTTGAAATGCTGTCTTTCACTGGAGCGGAAAGAGCGAAGTGCGTGTTCTGGTTTGAAGAAACCAAGTCAGCAACAAGTGTACAGTGGAGCTTTCACACAGAATTTGGCAAAGAGCCACCCAGCAGACCAACGGTGTAAAAATGGCAGACATTTACCGAAACAGGTTGTTCTGTGCTACACACAAAGGCGCCAGGCCGCGCACCTGTGACTGGCGATGTGATGGAAAGGGAGAGGTTGGTCCGCAGTCCGGAAAAATCGAAACTGGTATCCCTCAGACCACTGTTTGGCGGGTGTTGCGTCGACATTTGGCCATGAAAGCATACCGATTGCCCTTGGTTCAAGCACTAAGTGAAGCGGATAAACATACCCGACATGAAATCTGTGTTGAAATGATGGATCGCATCAGCCGTGAAGAGTCATTCTTGAACAATGTGGTCTTCAGCGATGAATCAACGTTGCACCTTTCTGGCCGAGTCAACACAATTGTCGTATTTGGGGCATGAAAAAACCACATGGGCACCACGTGACAGCCCCAGAGTGAACGTTTTCTGCGCTGTTTCGAGAGAAACAATTACCTGGCCGCCACGGTCCCCAGATTACACACCCCTAGACTTCTTTCTGTGGGGCTTTGTGAAAGATAGGGTGTACATCCCTCCCCTACCTGCAAGTCTTGATGAACGGAGACATCGCATCACAACAGCCATCGCCTCTGTCGCCCCGGAAATGCTGGTTCATACGTGGCAGGAAATCAACTTTCGTTGGGATGTGTCCAGGATGACAAATGGTGCACACATTGAGCCGTAATGGATTTGTCAAAAAAACTTGAAGTGTTTTGCTATGTAATGACATATAAACCAAGTCTGTAAGTGGTTCCAATAAATAATTACACATTATTGAAGTTGTAAACTACATAGAGAATCACCCTGTATAATCGCTTCATCGACATACATTTTTTTATGTTTAGGACAGGTAGAAGTAGAAATATATTTCATAATCCTTTGTGCCATGGAGTGCCTTCCTATACTACTTGACTATTTGACTGGCCGTGGCCGGCCTGTCAGCTCTCCTAATATTGGAAGGCAGCCGTGGAATGTATGGTCGAAATCGGTTAAGAGGAAGAAGGGGTACACCAACTACGTCACTGGAGCGGATGTTTATCCCTTCCACCAGGCTACATGCTTACACGTCTCGACACACCGCGACATTGTTGAAGCGGACTTGCAGCCTTGTGTGAGTGCTCTACGCCTCAGCTTCGTTTAGACATTTTATGATTTATTAGCCTACTTTTCACATTTTGCAAAAATGAGGAAAAAGTAGACTTATGAGATCGATCCGGGAAAATGTGTGTCTGTCTGTCCCCCTATCAACTCCTAAACGGTTGCAGCAATCGAAACCAAATTTAGTATGAGTAAAGATGTATACCGGAATATCTCACGTCCATATTTGAAAATGATGTCAGTGCTACCAACTGCTGAAAAACGCACTAGAAATTTGAGCTCCATGTTGGATATCTTGGAAGATATGCATGGGAGCTATTCCAAAATTGGCACACATGTAGATAGTAATATTGCAGTTTAATTTTCAGGAGGCCATACATGACAGTGTTGCCAAAGTAATTTTAAGTTTTCTGATAGGTCCAATTTTTAAATGCATATAACTTCTACACTATCAATTGGATTTCAACCAAAATTTGTATGTAATATGTGCACATAAACAGATATGACTGAGCGTATTCCTAAGAGCCACCAGGGCTGCCAACTGTTAATAATTGCTCTCTCTATTTTTATTATCCAAATACCAATATATCAGAAAGTATGCAAGCCGACAGCTTTTAAACTATGCACACGTATAGTACCTGACATTTTAGATTAATTTGGAGTAACTTATATACGTCAGTTCTACCAACATGATTATAAGCTTGCTGATAGTACCAGTTTTTAAATACATGTAACTTCTATACTATCAGTTGGATTTCAACCAAATTTCGTATGTGCTATGTGTAACATAACATAATATGACTATAAGTATTCTTAAGAGCAATCAGGGCTGACAACTGTTAATAAATGCTGTCTATATTTTTTACCCTAATATCAATATATGAGAAAGTATGCAAGCCAACAGCTCTATACATTGCACGCGTATAACACCTGACACTCTAGATTAATTTGGAGTAATTAATATAAGTCAGTGCTGCCAACATGATTCTATGCTTACTGATGGGTCCAATTTTAAAATACATGTAACTTCTATACTAACAAATGGATTTCATCCAAAATTGGCACAACAAGATATCGTAATATTTCCGATTATTTCTGACCAGCACACGCATGACATTGTTGCCAACATGCTTTTACGCGTACTGATAGATCCAATGTCTAACTGCATGTAACGTCCATTGGACATCAACCAAATTTTGTATTATGTACCTTAAGAGATGGAACTAAGAATATATTCAGTCACCAGGGCTGCCAACTGTAGTGCTCTATTAGGCTACATTATACCAGGAATATTTCGAACTAATTAGACATTTCGATATTACAAACTTAATTTCGTCATTATTCTAGATAGGTTCATATACTGTAGAGTAGTCATTGGCATGAAAAGTAGGCTCTTTAGTTCATCACGGAACTTCTTGTTTATTCTGTGGTTAGTGAAATTCTTTCTGGAGAGATGATGGTACGCGATTAGAAATCATATGTATTAGTTCTTTTATTTTGTTTATGCTTACTTAGTTCCTTATTTAATAAAAAATGTTCAGAGCCAGGGATTTCTAGCTATATGCAAAGTAAATGAAAATTAAGTAAATGTGGATAGCGCTAGTGCATGAACCTATAGCCATTTTGATACTTAATCCATAATGTGTATTACTGTATTGGGAGACACGTTTTTTTATTTCCGAAAAAACAAGCGGACGAACATAAATAAGATTGACTCGTCCTTTCAACTGATTCCAAAAAAGAGTATATGACATCAGTCACAAGACGACAACTCTCAGCATCAACATGTTGAATGCCTTCATGCTGTCACTAACAAAGGTAATAACGATACAAGTTTGTTTAATTCTATCTTGTCACTCATGGTTCACATACGAGAGTGTAAAATTAACATTATAAAACTTAAGGCTCTGCATTGATAAAGGCAGTGAACTGTCACACCACCATAACTTATAGTAATTATTTTCCTTTGACAGTTCAACAAAATGTACATATTAAAACAATGGTTAATAATGCTGGGATGCTGTAAGAATTTAAATTAACATTCCAATATGGCCTAACGCCACTCATTTCTAAAAATAAATTTAAAAAATCAACAAATTTGTACATAATAATGTATACAAATATTATTCAATTAGCCTAATTATTGTTTTAGGACCAGTTATGAGTGAAACAGTCATCTGTGAGCCTTCTACATCTAAGATTCTTACGACAGACAGCAGTGCACACAGTGAGTAACCTTCAAAGCACGCCCAAAGGATGTTCTTACAGAGTCAGCACCAAAGAACCTGAATGATATAGGGCTCCATGCTGGGGGGGAAAAAGTAGATAATTTCACCAAGTGTCTGCTCCTTGAAAAGCCATGGCATCCGACGGATGACTATTACTACCCGTACTCAACACACTCAAAAGGTGAGGGGAAAACTGTTAGACGGCATCTTTCTAAATCGCACATTGATAAATACCATTGGCTGGTATAGGCTACAATGATGTCAGTAAAGGTTTATTTTGTAAATACTGTGCTCTCCTTTCACAAGAACAAGTAGAACACAACAAAGGTGTCAAAGTTAACAGACTTGTACCGGAGGCTCTTATAAATTTTAAAGACCTCACAGCAAAAGATGGCTACTTAGAAACGCACGAAAGAAGTAACTAGGCCTACCACCGAATTTGTGTTGCATCGGGCAAGGATTTCCTCAGGACATACAAAGCTCCTGAAAAAGAAATTCTAAATCAAATTAGTTCTCATCGACTACTGTTAGTTGAAGAAAATCGTGCCAGGCTATGCCCCATAATAGAGACGGTTATATTTATGGGGCGTCAAAATATCTCTTTTAGAGGTCACAGAGACGATGGGGAACTGTGTTTAGATTCTGAATCGACAGCTTGTAAACAACTAAGGTAATTTTAGGGCGTTGCTTAACTTTCGAATTCAGGCTGGGGATACAAAACTAGGGAACATTTACAGAATGCTTCTTATCGTGCTACTTACATAAGTAAGACTACACAAAATGTCCTAATTAATTGCTGTGCAGAAGAAATTTCTAATGTGATAATTGAAAGAATGCTAAGTACTGGTCAATCATGTTTGACGAAACAACAGACAGAGCACATATCGAGCAAATGACACTTATAGTTAGATATGTATATAACAGCACTGTAAGGGACGATTTCCTATTCTTTGTAGTTGCATTTCAATCATTGCGGAATGCACATGTAGATAATCAAGGTCAAGATGCAGTTCGAAAAGTAAGGTTAAAAGGGAATGCTTTAGCCCGGATAGTTATTGACTACACAAAGGACCTTGGTCTTGATCTCAACTACTGTGCTGGTGTTGGTACAGACGGATGTGGTGCAGTGTCAGAAATTCTCCGGGTTACTATGAATGCCAAGCATGTATCGTGCTACAATCATGCATTAAATAATTCTATCTCAAAATCATCAAAGGTTCAGCTACAGCTGTTATGAAAGAAGTTATTGCTTTCTTCAGTCAGTCTGCTAAGAAAAATGCAGTCTTGAAAGCTCATGTTGGCTCCCAACTTATATGATTGTGTGAAACTCGCTGGGTTGAAAGGCATGATGCTGTTATCTTTCTTTTTAATGCCTTGCCAAAAATTGTAGAAGCCTTGGCACAAATCAGCGAGTGGTCCGATTCTGAGTCTGCACAAAAAAAGCTGTGCTCTATACTGACTCTGTATGCAGCACAGAATTCGTTTTTTCATTAATTCGATTGATTGGTGTACTTAAGCGCACTCTGCTACTTAGTCGTCACTTACAGTCCCCTTCAGTGTTGCAGAAAGATGCCACATGTACAGCTACTCAGCTAGGAGTTGACCTCAATAATGCCACGCCTTGCTGCAAAACAAATGCACAGAGCAAACTACGACACCAACAGCACCGAGGAATTCTACAGGAAATCCATTTACATTCCATTGTTGGACAAGGTCATAACTGACCTGTAGCATTCATTACAATGTTATGATTTGCGCCTTTTTTTTGGCCTATTTTCATATTGAAGGATGGTGACGGTGACTTCGAGTCAAGGGTAAGAGCTCTTGTTGACTGTTACAGCCCTCTTCTTCAAGATGGTGTCCGAGATGGCAGAACTGCTGCTACTGTTCTAGATGGTGAAATGTGTATTTGGAAGGAAAAGTGGAAGAGAGAGATCAAACAAGGCCACCCATTTCCAGAAACTGTGCTTGATGTGATTGACTCTTGCGACATTGATTTATTTCCAACTATTCGACGCTTCTTGGAAATACTTCTCACTTTGCCTGTCAGTGCTGCAAATGCAGAGAGAGATCTTTCAGCAGCCTGCAAAATGTTAAATCATGGCTACGAACGCGAATGACAGAGGAAAGGTTGAATGGCTTGTGTCTGTTATTTCTTCACCGTGATATAAATGTTGATGTTGAAAAAGTTCTAGAACGTTTCTCTAAAGGGGGTCAACGAAGGATCGCCCTGGATTTTATCTTGTAATAGGCATGTATTTTGTCTAGGATAGTCACCAAATAGAATCCCAATCAGTATTCATTATTGTTTTTTGTATTTTTATTTATGTGACTAGTAGTGACTCAGTGACTGACAATGTTGGTACTATGTACATAGTTTGTAACATTTTTGTAGTAAACTTGTATATTGTCTTCAGATAGTCACTATGATTGCAAATGTTTTGATAGATATTAGACTGTGTAATGTGCATTAAAATGTGGAAATGTACATATTCTGCAGAATTAAGAAGTTTTTTTTTTACATGACAATGACTTGTGTTATTGAACCTGAAACCAATGAACCATTTTAATATAATGAATTTTTGTAGAATTATAAAATCTGGTGGTTGGATGTTATGTGTAGTGTGTGTAGATTAAATACAAATTTAGTAATTTCATTACATCTTTTCTCTGGCTACTCTGAAATCCTTGAGTGCCCCATCCGAGGTGAACCTCTGGATCCGCCACTGCCAGGAGGGCTGGCCGCCATCACAACTATGGTGATCTTCGGTCGTGGGGAGGTAAATAAAAGAACGTTAATTAATTTTATTTGGAGGAAATGTGAGTTAAAATTTAGTGGGGTACCGGATCAACAAGGCTACTCAGGGTAAGACTCCTCGCTGTTTGCCCAGAACCCCCACGAAATTGACAGTTAAAGTTTTGTACAAAACATAAGGATATAAAAATTACATGATTCAAATTTCTTGATGTTGGTCTTGAGGTATAAAATTGTACAAAATATAACTTAAGTATCAAAATTTGTATAGTAATAACAGTTTTAATCTTGTATGATGTGGATGAAATGAGGGATGATATCTAAATATGTGGATGAGAGTTATAAAGTTTGCCAGGTCTGAGCGTTGATGTTGATTAGGTAAGTTGTCTTCTTTCAATGTCCGAAGAAACAAGTAGTTCCGTGAAGAACTATACAGCCTATTTTCATGTATCCTACTTATGTTAATTGCCTCTATCAATATACAAAATTTCAGTTTGATTGTTGTGATAGATTCGTAGATATTGAGAGCCGTCTAAATTTCAAATGGTCGCCAGGTTGGATTTTTATTTATGTACTATTACATGAAGATTATTGTGTACTTGTTGTATTCAGACTTCAATCGCATGATTAGTCACAAGAAGTAATTAAAAAACGAGAATTTAAAATTTCACACAGCTGCCATCTTGTCGTTATGAAAACAATTGAAATAAATTAGATGCCAGTGGATTAACATTTGTATAAGCATTTAACGTGCAAAGTTTCACTGCACTCGGATGGTTAAATCGCGAGAAACGTCCATTTAAATATTTATACTTCGCGTCACCGCCATGTTGGATTTGTGCTCACCAGGTTACTGAAAGTCCTATAGGTGAACATATGTTCATAGCCTCTATGAACATAAAACATTTCAGTTTGATTGCTGTAAAAGATTCATAGATATTGAGAACCGTCTAAATATTTCGGATGCTCGCCAGTTTGGATTTTTATATGTATAGGCCATAGAGTTATGTACAATTCAAGGAAAATTATTGCCTAGGTTCATTATTCAAACTTTCACTTCGATCGCATGATTAAGACACAAGAAATAAAAACTTCATTTTAAAATTTCGCACAGCCGCCTTCTTGAGATTATGTGAACAATTGAACTAAATTAGATGCCAGTGCATTACAATATGTAAAATCATTTACTGTACCACATTTCACTTCGCTCAGAGAGTTAAATCACGAAAAAAAAAGTCTATTAAAATGTTTCAACTTCGCTTGGCCGCCATGTTCGTTTTGTACTTTACAGGTTTATGAACGTTACATAGATAAACTTGTATCAGTACCCTTTATCACTGTACAAAATTTCAGGGTGATATATGTAATAGTTTCGGAGATATAGAATGTCAGTGAAATATTTCGCACAGCCGCCATTTTGAGGTTATGTAAACAATTTAACTTAATTAGACTCCAGTGCATTACATTGTGTATAAACATTTGCTGTACCTAGCTTCATTACGTTTGGATAGTTGAATTGCGAGAAAAGTCTATTTAAAAGTCTCAACTTCGCTTGGCCGCCATGTTGGTTTTGTAGTCACCAGGTTTTTGAAAGTCTCATAGGTGAACTTCTAGTAGTGCCTTTTATCACCGTACACAATTTCAGGGCGATATAGGTAATAGTTTCGGAGATACTGAATGCTGGTGAAATATTTCGCACAGCCGCCATGTTGGATTGTTGAGACACAATAAAATTTGAAGGGCACGGTCGGGGTCGGCCAGAATAGTGCTATGATCTCACCGAGTTTCATTGTAATCGCTCCAGCCTTTTAGAAGTTATTAAGGGGACACACACGGACAAAAGATGATCTAATAAGCCTTATTTTTTTCTTTTCATAAAATGAAAATAGGCTAAAAAGGGGGTGGGAGGGGATGGGACCGATGCCAGGTTGTAGAAGGGTGTGAAATAAAGTATTTTGCGGACTGAAAGAATGGGATGAGAAACTGTTTAGTAATGCTTAGTGGGGGAAAATTAAAGTGTTGAAAAACGATGGGTAACAGTTGAAGCACTGCCGGCTGGATCGCAACACTCCTGGTTGCTTTAAACTGCCTGCCCATTCGACACTCACAGGCGTACAAGATATATGCATTAATTCACCGCTAGGTGCAGCACTAAGGCACTGGAATTTTCGCGGCTTTTTAAAGAGGAAGATACCTGAAACGAAGAATTGCTATGTTTGGAGGATCAATATCGAAATTGACGGACGTGAAAACTTTACAATAAGTTAGTTCTTTTGTTATTCAATCATCTAAAAGTATTCAGACACATACTTACGGGCAAATTTTCAGTATTAAGAAAAGCAAAAATGCATGGTGGTGGTGGCGATTGTTTTTAAGGGGCGAAATGTCTACCTCATTTGCCCGTAATTATACGGATGGTAATAAAATACAATTAGGCTACTTCCAACTGATTTAAATCTAACTTACATACTAGAGATTTATTTTTTGTCGTGTAGCCTCCTGAGAGGCCGAGTGCAGGTCTTTCTAGTCGACGCCCGTGGGCGACCTGCGCGTCGGGATGAGAGATGGAATGGATGAAGATGAATGAAACTGGGCAAGGTTGTGGAAGGAAGCGGCCGTGGCCTGTCAGAGGGTACTGTCCCAGCATTTGCCTGGTGTTGAAAATGGGAAACCATGGAAAACCATTTCAAGGACAGCCGACGGTGGGGCTCGATCCCACGCGTCTACCGAGTCAGCAGAGAGCTTGGCCCCTTGACCTAACGCAGCGCTTTAGCCGCGTAGCCACTACTGTCGGTATACTAGAGATGAAAATAAAGAATAAGGGCAATAAAAGATCAAAAAAGGGCCGCCGAAAAATGGGATGTTCATTTATTCAGGGGCTTTGCGACATCGTGGTCATGTAGCACCATGTACTTAGATGTGTGTTGAATTTGTTTGATAACCCATCGTATTGTGATGACTGTATTAGTGTGTGTATTTTTAAGTAAAGTGAGGATTGGGAAGGAGACGACCGCGGCCTTAAATTAGGAACCATCTCGGCATTTGCCCAGAGTAGAAGTGGGGAAACCACGGAAAACCACTTCGAGGATGGCTGAGGTGGGATTCGAACCCACATCCACTCATTTTTGCCTCGCGATGACGAATGTACCCCGTTCCAGCACTCAAACCAGAATTAAATTTCTTGGCAGACAGGGAATTGAATTCTACCTCCGGGGCTAGCGCCAAGCATCCTAGCTGCTAAACCACGAGAGAAGGATTGAGGGACTCGAAAGGAAGTAAAGCTATGAAAGGCAGATAGAAAAGGGTGTGGGAGAGATGACCTCGTATTTCCGCCCCTTAAAACAATAACGGATAGAGGGGTTAGCCCCGTCACGGGAAAAGAAGAAAACCGAACCCAGCTCAGAAATTCTTCCGAGATTCCTATTACCAACCTCACTATCCATGAGCCCTTGAGGGTATATCCCCAACCCCAGGGATCACAACTAGTGGGACTTGGCTTCGAGACCACTGGACCCCAGCCTTGTCCGTTATTATTTCCACTTACTTGTGCCAGGCTCCTCTCTGTCATCTACCTGTCGACCTCCCCTAGCGAGCTCTTGTTCTCTTCCAACCCCGACTGTATTAGGGTATCCGAAATCTAGGGAGTTTTTCATTTTTCTGCCTTAACTGGCCCTAACATCATCTATCCTGATACCCTCCTTCTTCGAAGGGACAGCACATGGCTAAGTCTACACCGTCAGCTTTTGAGCTCGGGAGTCAGCGACTGTGAGGGGTTCCAGAGCTGTATCCATTTTCCCCTTTTTATTGACTTTGGGGTGGACCCTCTCCTCTTTCCCTTTTCTATCTGCCTTTTATGGCTCTAGTAGTTTCCAAATACTCAATACTCATTCTTCAAAGATTCTGATCCCACAAAAAATAGGAAAGAAAAAGACAAGAGCCAATTAAGGCAGGGAAATGAAAGACATCACAGGCCTCCAATACCCTAATAACGTTGGGGAACAAGAGTTGGCAGGAAAGATGAAAGAGAGGAGCCAACCCACATCCCACTAGTTGTAAGCCCCTGGTGGTGGGACATGAAAAGAAACATTAAACTATATAATAATTTATGTAACCTTCAAGTGTTATGGTAATAAAAACCCTTGGCACCACAGCCCGTGAAGGGCCTAGGACTACCAAGCGACCGCTGCCCAGCCATTTGGCCTGAATATTATAGTGACACGTGGTCATAGGGGCAGATGACCTCGTAGTTCCGCCCCTTAAAACAACAATAACTAACAAGTGGTCAGCGTGCCGGGTCCCCTCAACCGTTAATCTTGGTTTTCGTGACCGGGACAGCCTCCTTGTCAGATAGCTACTCAATTGTCCTCATAAGGCGGAGTGCACCCCGTTCCTGCAATTCTACAATTACTGACAGAGCTGGGAATCGTACCTTAGACCTCCGGGTGAGAGGCAGGTGCGCTACGGCCTTCAAGTGTTAATACACACGGGAAATGTCATTCTAAACCACACTAATTACTAGAAATCCTAGAACAATATTCAAATATGAGCAGTGTCGTTGCATTAAAATCTGTGAAACAGTTCGGTTGTGTAGCTTCAGTTGTGTTTCTTTAGTAAATATTGCTCCTCCTCCTCCTCTTCTGAAGCCTTCTCAGTCAAATCCTTCAAGAATGGCATTAGTAATTAATACACCATTACCAGAATTGAGGGAAAAATCTGGACATTTTATTATTCAATTAACAAATTTGGAGAATAATAGATTCAGACACATATTAATGCAACTTTCATAATGAGAAAACAAGACAAGGAACATGGGTCAAATTTATCATACTAATTTTAAAACTTTCAAGTTAATAAAACATGGACTAAATCCTAAAATAATATTTTATGAAATTAATTAATGACATTGATGCTCTTCCTACTCTGAAGCCATCCCAGTCACATCATTAATTTACTTTTACATTCAAGCAGATTGTTTACCTTTGATAGTGGTGAGATGTTGGGATTTATTAACAAACCAGCCAATTGCCACAAAACAAATCGCACATTTTATCATACATCCACCACACAAATGATGAGAACTGGACAGATTTATATATAAAATACATCACAAGTTGAACTAAATAAACAATTTTTAAAAGTTTCATGAAATGTAATCTGACATTCAACCAAAAAAATTCATAAGTACATTCTAGGCTACATGAAATGTAATGCATTAACTCCCAGCATCCTCATGACACCTGTCACATGGCAATAAAAAAGTTTTTTTTTCCATATTCCAGGGCAATTATTAATGAAAGTATGCTAAGGTAACTTCTTTATTTTTTCAATCCAGTAATTATGAAGTTAACAATGAGATAGCTCAACAATTAAAAGTATTATACAATTCAAATTCTCTCATGACCTGTATTTTTGTGGTTTGCACGTTCCCATAACTTTACGCACTATTTTCATTACAAGTGCATGAGACGAGAACCTGCCTTTGACACTCACAGTTTCGTTAACATGGATAATAGATGATTTTCATTCCTTTTTTCTTAATTTGTCACCAAGGCATACACATTGATGACACATCACATTAGTATTGCCAACATGGAAGATACATAATACACCACCACATATGGTTGGTCATACGCGTGACAAAATCCAGGGGTGCATATATGATGTTACCTAGCAGTTATTGGTCTAGAGCAGAGGTGGCCAAACAGCACTCTGGGCGCGCTAGCACACCGACTGCACTCTGGAGTGCGTCTGGGGCGGACGGCCTTGCAATGATGGTGGGGGATGTCTATATGTCTGTCTCTCTCTCTCTCGCTTTCTCGTCTTACCCCTCATGTACTGTCTTTGCTGTGATGTGGTGCACCATATATTGCTCTCTGTAGTCTCACTTGACATTATTTGATCGCAGGGATTAGTAACGTTTGACTGTGGCTGGTTCTAAAAAGTAAGGACTTGTTTTGTTTGTGAAGCCCATTTTCAATCTCTGTAACTGAGGTTCTGCACGAGTTTCAAATGGAGCTTATAAATTTGCAATGTAGCACAAGACATAAGGATATTTTTAGCTCTGTGCAAAATTTGCCCGATTTCTACTCAAAATTACCGCAGCAAGAATATCCAAAATTGCACAGGCAGGCCGCACAAGTGTTATCAATGTTTGGAGCAACGTAAGTCTGTGAAACATTTTTCTCTGCATTGAAACTAACAAAATCAGTGTTCTTTGATAACATTTTTGCTAGCAGAGACCTCCTGATTCATCTCCAAACCCTAGATATAGAGCAACAGGCACTGTAATAAGGATAACTCGAACAAGTGACTGTCCACTAAAAGTCAGCAATGAAATGAAGAAAGATCGATGCGGTTCCTACGATTACCGTTGCGATAACAACGGTGAAGTACTAATGCCCTTGATATTTTGAATTACAGTCAGGCACTTGAAACTACTTGCTAGAAATCAAGCACCCAGGGGAAGGGGTAATTCTGTGGGAGTGATGAAACACGAGCCTCGCACTTAACTAATATAATATGTCATTTTCATACCTTAAGTACCGTATTTGATATTCTGGGAGTCATTGTGAATTGAAATTACTGTCCATTATCATTGCTGCACAGGAAATATTAAGTGACTTGAGTCGTTATTTATTGTTATTCAACAGATGGCAATTGTCAAAGCTAGTCGTAGCTCAACTGCTACTGAAACAGGCGCCTTGGGTGTGTTTATCCGTTACCGAGATGCCATTTCACTGTTGCCAATGTATGGTAACCTCCATAAAATAAGACACAGGTCATGCGTAACGAGCTCAGCGAGATACTATTGGCTTCCGACTGGCCAAAAATTACTGCTTGTACTACAAGAAAGGGAGTCTGTTACGTTAGCCCCAGGTTAGGTTGGCTTTTGTATGTAAAGCTTTAATAAGATAGAATTTATACCCACTACTAGGTTAGGCACTGTGTGGACAACAAATTACTGCTTATATTACAAGCAAGGTAGTCTGGGGCGTTAGGCCCAGGTTAGTTTTTTTTTTTGTATGTAAAACCTTCTTAACATAGAAACACAACGAATCGAGCGGAGCAAGTGCAGCATAAAACAAACACCACAAGATACCGTATTCGTGGGCTTAGCAACATCTTATTTATCCTATAAATCACGTACAAAATTGCTGACATCTAAAATTTCACTATACAAGCAATGTTATAAAAAGGGGATGGTGGGTGGGTTATAGACAGCGGAGGAGAAAACAACTATTAGGATATCACTTCCACAATTATTATTCAACATTACACAAGGTACCGCATGTCAGCTAATTTAAGTAGTTTTGTACTTGGTTCATCACTCCCAAAGTGTTACTGGGGAAGGCTACTGCTACCACATTCAAGCCGTTTCAGGACTGTGTCTGAAGTAAAATTTGATGGAATTTGTCATTTGGTTGCTCAAAGAGACAAGCAGAGATGTGCCCTAAAGGATGCCCTGCAAAACCCAGAATCTATTGTCAGAAATGCAACGTTTCGATGTGTACCTGCAATAAGTGACTGTTGTTACGTAAGCCTAAGGAGGTAGGTGAATGTAGAGCTATTTGAACGTGCAGCATCCTCAATGAGGATGGCTAATATCTGCTGATGGGTGTCACTTATTCAACAAATTTCTGAATACAGAATGTATTTTAGCACTCTTAAAATTCTTGAATATTTTACAGGAAAAATTTCATTATAAATTAGAGAAAAAAAGAAGGGAAAAAAAGGTGTTAATGGGTTAAAAGAGGAGGAAGCTATGCCAACCAAAATATGTTCAAAAATAACCTGTCTTATAACTGTATGCAGTAACAATGTATCATCATCATCATCTTGCACAGTTTCCAGCCACTGGCCGGGTCTGTTTGGAACACAAGCCTCTCCAACGTCTTCTGTCTTCCCACCATCTCTCAGCCTCCACCCTTGTCCAGTCTTCTCCTCTCTTCTTCACGCTTTCTTCCACCCCCTTCAGCCACCTGTCTCTCGGTCTTCCCCTCGGTCTCTTTCCTTCCCACTTCGTCTCATGTACTCTCCTGGGTATCCTCTTCTCCTCCATTCGTTTTACATGTCCGTACCATCTAAGTCTAGATTTCTCTATACCATCCTGTAATGGTTCTTCCTTCATTAATTCTCTGGTCCTCTCATTTCTTATTCTGTCCATCTTTGTAGCTCCAATACTGCTTCTCAAGAACCTCATCTCACTGGCCTGTATTTTGCTCCTCTCCCTTCCTTTCATAACCCAGGTCTCCGAGGCATACGTCAGGATAGGGACATAGTACGTCCGATATATGATCTTTTTGCTGTTCTGAGGGACATCCTTGCTCCATAACATGCTTCTCACACTCCTCCGAAATGCTTCTGCCTGCCTCCCCCGCTCATTTATTTCTCTATCGTTTCTTCCATTATCTTGTATCAGGCTTCCCAGATACTTAAAACTCTCCACTTTCTTCAGCTGTTCCCCACCAATTGTTATTCCCGTTGTGGTTCTTTCCTTCTTCCTTGTTGTGATCACCATCTCACTCTTATTTATGCTAAATTTCATCCCATATCCTTGTATTACTCCTTCCCACACGTCCAACTGTTCCTGTACCTCCTCCTCCTTGTTTCCCCAAATCATCAAATCATCTGCAAACACCATTGCTTTCATCTTTCCGTCCCCAATTACTTGTGCCACTCGGGTCATTATGTCATCCATCACCACAATGAAAAGTAACGGTGACAGTGCACTTCCTTGTTTCAGGCCGTTTCTTTGTTCCAACCAGTCAGATCTCTCTCCTCCCACTTTCACACAGCTCACGCTTCCCTTGTACATCTCCTTTATCCTCTTTATAGTCCATTTCTCTACTCCTCTATCCTCCAGGGACTTCCATACTTTGTTTCTGCATACACTGTCATATGCTTTCTCAATGTCCAGGAAGGCCATCAGTAGATCTGTTCCATATTCATAGTGCTGTTCTTGTAACTGCCTTACAGCAAAAATCAAATCCACTGTGGACCTTCCTGCTCTGAAGCCATGTTGTTCTTCCCTCATCCCTCCTTCTATCCTTGTCCTAATTCTCTTTTCCAAAACTTTCTCGAAGATCTTTGCACAATGACTCATCAGTGTTATTCCCCGATAGTTTCTGCAATCTGTTCTACTACCTTTCTTGAAGATCGGGACAATGATTCCTTTTTTCCAGTCCTCTGGGGTCTTCCTTTCCTTCCATGCTGTCCTCATCACTCGGTACAGCCACTGTATCCCCACCTCTCCTGCTGCTCTCACCATCTCCACACTCAACTCATCCACACCCGGTGCCTTCCCTCCTTTCATCTTGTTCACTGCATCTTCCACTTCTTTCCATGTTAAGTCCTTTTCTGTTTGCAGTTCATCTTCCTCTTCCCCGATTTCTTCCTCCTCACCATCTTTTCCATTTGGGTTCAGAAGTTCTTCAAAATATTCTTTCCACATTTTCTTCAGTTCTTCCCTATTTTCTATCTCTTGTCCCCTTTTGTTCACCATTCTAACATAATCCGTAGGATCCTTCCGCCTCTTATCTTTCACCATCCCATACAGGACCTTTTTTGTACCTTCACTATCCTCCTCCATCATCTTTGTCCACTCTTCCATCCACTTCCTTCTCTCCTCAGCCACCACTCTCTTCGCCTCCTTCTTTCTTTCCTGGTACTCTTCTCAACCTTAAATTACAATTTCAGTCCCTTCCTGGAAAGTGGCTTTGTATTCCATGCATACCGATAGACTTTATCTGTTTATTTCTTCCCTATATTGGCAAGCAATGGTCTTACATATTTTGTTGCAACCAGCTCTGCCACAAGCTCTTGGTGACTGGGAACATCAGAACACATGAAAATAGTACATTTTCGTAAAGGTGGCATAATATGACCCAGCATAGCTTGGAGCAGGCATGCAGTTTTTTTACAGTGGGGTACCGCTGATTCCACAAATTGTTGTAACGATGTAATCAGACTTACAAACTGTGGTTTTGGATATCGAAGACCACCCCTGTCTAAATGGTGTATAAGTCCCAGTAATGGTGTGGATGAAGGTGGAAGTGAAACATTGTCTGAGCAGGAACTGCACATGGTTTTTTCTTCAATTACACGAACCAAGTAACCACACACTAATGCCTGACTAGCAGATTCTAAAGTCACATAAACTCTAGCAATGGGTTCACGAATACTTTCAAGTATAACAGTCACTTCTTGAGGGAGGACGACTGTCGCTCTTGAATCTTCATTTTCATTGGCCAATAATAATTTACTGGGAAGTTGGAAATCTTGGTTATGAGCAATATTCGCTCCTGCAGATGAAATCATAAGACCAGATTTCAATATCCTCTTGATGGCATTCTGAGCAGTCCGTGAGTCAGTCATGTCATTATTCCCTCCTCCCATTCGTACTGCACTGATCATGGCTTCAACAGGATCTCCTGAAAACTTCCGGGTTAGCACGTAAAAGAAACCATTCTGCAACAAGTGGACAATACATGAAGCCGTTGATTCTGCGGTGAACAGCATGGCTTCACAGGTCTCCTTTGTAAGTCCCTTGAGACTGACTTTTTTGGATTCCTGCTGCACTTCTCTTACATACTGACAAAAGTCATTTTTCAGCCACTGAAGGCGCTCATCAGCAGCAGAATAAAACATCATGCTGTCTTGCTTGTTGTGTCTTAAATGCTGTGAACTGTCACTGATGTCATGTATAGTAAAATATTTGTGCACATTCATCATGAAGCGCACAGTAGGTCCAGCCAGGGAAAAATCAACACGTGAAGCCAAACGCAACTGATTGTCTTTCATGAACTCTATCGTTGCAATCATTGGTGGTGAAAATACCTGAACAGCACACAGCACGTTCATCTTTTCAAATGAACTTGGTTCAACATGCTTTCGGGTAAGATACCTGACCGGTTTGACTGTTAATTTTCTCTGTAGTCTATACAGTTCCTTTATGTATCCTGAAGTTATGATACCTGTACTGTCTGCCATGTCATGATCTAAGAACTGAGACCTAATGTTTTTGATGATATGACAGTAATCAAAACTTAAAAATAGTGGCCTCGAAGGTTCACATGGATGTTTCACGCAAGATGTTAGCTCTTCGCCACCAAATTTCTTGAACATAGACACATTTGTTCGGTGATTGTCTGTCACAAGTCGAAGTACAAAAAACCCACATTCCTCAACTGCTCTTAAAACTTGTTGCACAAGAACAAAGAGTTCGTTTCCTTGCAGATTCTTTACCATAAAATATGCTGCAGGAATGGTATATTTCTTGGATAGTCCATGAATAACGAAACACAAAAGCTTGTTTGCCAACACAGGATTTGGTCCAATTTCTTCATTATATACACCTTCTGCTTCAACAAGCCCACAAAACCTATCTTCCTCTTTGTTGTACAACAATCTCTCCTTGATAGACATTTCATCACAGATGAGAGAAGCAACTTTCTCTATCTCTTCTAAATTTGCTGCTTCTGCTTTTAGTCTTTCCTTTACCAAAGGAGAAACACCAACACCACATTTAACTGTTCCTAAATACCTGTCTAATGTACTGCGTGAGGGTGCTTGAACAAGTTTGGATCTGCGAGCAAATTCATACCCTTTGGGAGATGCTATCCTCCAGCATATACAATGTCGAAGCGTTTGCTCAGACCACTGAGGGCGTTGCTTATGAAAATTATGGATTTGGTCCATGAGATAAATAGCCACGTGGTTACCTCCTTCTGCAGACTTCCTTACAATGCTGATGGACTTAATTTCACTACTGTTCTGGGTTTTTTCATTTATTTTCTGTGATTCCTCCTCAATTGCTTTTATCTTTCGTTCCAGTCTATAAATTTTCACTCGAAGCCTATTAATGACAGTTGTTAGATTTCGAATTTTGTCTTCCTTTTCACTTTCACTGTCATGTGTTTGAACACTAACATGACAAAATTTCACACTGTCAGCTGTTATCCCATCTTCTTTTATGTCAGTTCTATAAGGATCATCTTCTATGGCATCAGTGACTGATGGCGAGCTCGTTCTCCTTCTCTTCCTTGCAGGCTCCTTGACGAGATGTTTATACGACGGGTATTCTGGGAAAACACTTGGTACAGATCCTACCTTTAATTTCCCATATTTACAATTTTCTCTGAAGCTCTCAGGAAGAAAATGAAGACTACAAACAACAGAGAGATCAGATGGCACCCACTTGCTTCCTCTCGTGTCACCTTCTCTGGAAATTGCGTGTAACCACTTCTCACGCAGTGAATTGTCCGATGGTAATTCATGAAATGATATTCCCCGGTATTCTAGCTTGCCCCGTTCCGATTTACAAAAGGGCACGCAGCAGTACACCATTATAAAATCACACAAAAAGCATTCCAAAACACGAATTCGCCATTAACATCAATACAAAACTTATGTCTGCTACAGAGCCTTGGTGCTGCTTCCTAGCGCCTTTATTTGGAAACGAGGTTGTACGCTCAAAACAATGCTGTAATCGTCGAATGGGCAGGCAGTTTAAAGCAACCAGGAGTGTTGCGATCCAGCCGGCAGTGGTTGAAGCCAGTTTGTAACATGGGGTGAGAATTTGGTTAAAATTTACGGGGGATAGACTATGTGTCGGGAGGGATGAGATGGGTGATGTTAGGATGGGCGTCATGATGGAGAATGTAATGCCAAGATTTGGGGAAGAGGTAATGATCGACGACGATGCCTCCGGGTTACTGGTGTCATTAAAATGTCGTAGGTCAGTGGAAGTCGATTGGTAACTAATGTCTGAAGAGTGCGTATTCTTAGTTTATGGAGGTGACGGAAGAGTGGAGGGAGAGTCTTGGGGTAAGAAATTAAATTGCTGTCCGAGGCAAGTGAAAGGTCAAATGCAACCTTCAATGCAAGGTGTTCTATTGGTTGGTTGGTTGGTTCTTAAGTTTAGGGGCTGCGACAACGCGGTCATGTAGCCCCGTGTACTTTGGGTGTGTGTAGAATCTGTCTGATAACCGGTGTTAATTGTGATGACTGTATTAGTGTGTGTTATCAGTTTTTTTTTTTAAATTTAAGTACAGACTGGAACTTAGAATTTTCGAATAGTTCCTACTTTTGCCGCCAAGCGCCACCGTCAACCACTACTAGGCCAAGTTAAGAACTTAGCTACTAGACGCCACCGCAGTCGGCTCTTGGCAACGAACATAGAAACCTAAGAGCGTTGTTTACATTCTTAACCTATCCAATTTAGCTTCACACAGGTGCAATTAGTGGAAGGTTCTTTAACATGCCATAAATCTATGACATGGGACCGCCGGCTTTATTTCCCCTCCGAAGGAAGGCATACTGAGGGATTTTTAACGCTCTTAAAAAATCCGACGGCTTCGGCCGGGTTTAAACCCTCTATCTTGGGCATAGAAGCTCAGCATGCTACCGACTACGCCACCGAAGCCGCCGGTGTTCTATTGATTTTATGATTTTGTATTGGGGCATAATAATAATAATAATAATAATAATAATAATAATGTATGGCCTCGGGTTGCGGGTGCAAGCTTTATTATTTGACATGGTAATTTTTTTCGCCTTTCAAAAATCATTTACCACGGGCAGGAGCGAACCTGCAAGCTTGGAGTTAGTAATCCGACACGTTAACCACTCACCCACCGTGGCAAGCTGTATTGTGCCCCCAATCTAGGCCAATGAACAATATGTGATAAGAGGGCGAATTAAGGTTTTTTGGGTGTATACGATTTGGAGACGGTTAAGGCCCCAAGAGTTCCCTTGAATTTTTCGGAGATCTTTGCCCTTGTTGACGGATATAAGGTCTCCAAGAGAGACGACGATCTAGGGTTATTCCTAAATACACTGATTGGCTGGAATGGGTAATGACTTCGTTATAGATTTTAATTAGAAAAGGGTTGTACTGGCTGATGGGATTGTGGAAGCCAAATATGATTAATTGGGGTTTTGTAATGATAATACCGAGATGCAGGTTAGAAAGCCAAGTGATCAGCGTATTTAGGAATGTTTGCAGACTTTCGGAGAGAGTAGTTAGTCTGGAGGAAAATTTGAGGATGGCAGTGTCATCTGCAAACTGGGAAAGGTGGGAGAATTTGTTAGGTTGGGGCATGTCGTGTACATAGATGAGGTATAGAAGAGGGGAAATTAGTGAGCCTTGTGGAACACCTGAGAAGAGGGAGAATGTATGCGATGTCGCAGAGCGGATTTGAATGAAGGTTCAACGGTTTAGTAAGAAGTTACTAAGTAGACGAACCATTGAGAGGGGAAGGTTTAATTTTAATAATTTAAAACTGAGACCTCTTTGCCATACTATATCAAACGCTTTTTCAAGATCTAGTAGGAGTAGGGCTGCAGGAAAGCCGGAATTGATGTGGTGAGTGATGAGGCTTGCTAATCGAAATACTTGGATTTCGGTGGAGAATTTAGGGCGAAATCCTGCCTAAGTAGGGGGAAAGATGCTGGAGGTATTCAGAAAAGTGTAGAGGCGGCGGGCAATAATTGCCTCGAAGAGTTTTGAAAAAAAAAACCGGAGAGCAGGCTGTGTGACAGTTGCTGTCACATGTCATTCATCAATTCCTCTGCCAAGAAATGTTTCTTCTACAGTCCAATTGGAACAGACCAAGTTAGGTTTGTCTCCTACTCATATTCATACATATTTCTCTTCTAATGTCCAATTGGAACAAACCAAGTTAGGTATGTCTCCTACTCATATACATACATATATCTTTCCTTGGCCGTTCGTGCTTCGATGACCGGATTTTTAATAATGCAATTCATTACCTTCTCTGTCCAGTATTCTGATTTCTTAAGTCACACTTGGACCATGCCATGACAGGCATATATCCTTAAAGATGATTTTTATCTATGATATTTTCTGTCCGGGTCTTTCGAGTGTGGAAGCCCTAATCATATATTCTTACGGCAAACTAATGCCGTCATAAAAGCCAACTCCCGAGACGTACATAAGGATCGCTAGTCTGTCGGTCGGCGAGAAGTTCTCGGCTTAATGTTGGCGGGCAGCGATCTCCCGCGAGTCGGCAAGTTGGTATTAAGAATTTGCTTAGTTACATGCAAGGAAAATTGCAGTACACAGTTCCCATTGCTTCCATTACCTGACTACTAAACCAGAAAATGGTAAAGCATAACCATACGCCAGTGGCGCGTCCTATGGGAAATGAAAGATCGAAAGAAAATTTAAGCTCTATAGGAGCCCGGAACAAGGCGATATAATTTTCTACACTATTGAAAATAGTCAAAATACCCTTTGTAATAATGAATAATAATCCTGGGGGTCATGTAGTAATAAGATGTTACCCACCCACTATCCCTTTTTAGATCACGACTTTTATAGTAAAATTGGAGGTGTGTCCGCTATTACACGCGTAAATTATGGGACAAATACAGTATTGCTAACCCCATGAATTCGGTACTGACAGTCTACCTGTCACTATGCCCCGTTTTTCGTCCCCGCAACCCATGGTCGCCACATAACAAGACCCTACGTCCAACCGCCACACGGCAAGAATTCTGAGCATGCTTCTCACCTACACCCTGTATTTCGAAGGAAACAGCGCGAAGGATATGTCGGGAGCTTGGAACAGCTGAGCTGTGTTGCTAAGTTTTTAGTGGTGGTGTAAATCAACGGATTCTAAAAATACACAGCGCAACACTTCAGACATTATTTATGTACAATTGCCGGTATACGTAATATATTTTAACCCTTTCAGACCCACTGTCCATTGCAATGGACACAACATAGTTTCCCATGTAGCTTAAAGGCAATTGCTATTACACCGTTTCTGACTGTTTGTCCACCTAAATCATTGGTTCTTAACAGGTGGTCCGCGAGTGCCTCGCGAGTGGTCCGCGGGAGAAAAGGGTCCACCAGCACGTATAAAAAAGTGGCCAAAACTGGGGATTTCGAAAACGATGCGTTGAACGAGAATCGTCTGAATGTATTCGCGGCGATGACTATCAGGTTTTGAATTGAAATATCTTTAAAACAAGTGTTATTGAGGAAGGGTTACACAACTGATAAGGTGTATTGGGGGAAGGAGAGGGAGGGGTAGGGGGTGGTGGTCTGTACATGATTCAATTTCAGGCTGAGTGATCCGCAGACTTATACGTGTTCAGAACCACTGACCTAAATGGACATTTATTCTCGCTATATACTCGGTGCTGCAACCGGTGGAGACAGTTAGAACTACAGAAATTGAAATACTTGACAAGATAGCAGCCGCATCCAGAGGCAGCGATGGTAAGCTTCATTTGTCTTTCGATTTAAAATATTAAAATTAACGTTATCATGTTTGGTTTTATTACTAATTGAATTAGATATATGTAAGAAGTAATTTGGTAGTAGTAATATGCTTGATTTGCTATTCTTTAGTATAGAGTAGAATGTTAAAATATCATGTCCATTAGAATGGACATTACGACTCAAGGTAATCTGGTGAATTACGGTGGGAAGCTTTGTTACGCTTTATAATGAATGCGCAATGTAGTTGGATTGTTTCAAAATACTACAGTCCCTCATGTCCATATGGAGCAGAAAAAAATCTAGAACTTCTGGAAACCGGATATTTGTAAGAACTCAGTGATTTAGAGTGTGATAACAGTGATATTGAGCAGCCAGATTCTACCCACTGGTCTGTGAGAATTGGCACAGATTTGAAGAGCAGACATGCTGTATAAGAAGAAGAACCTGAACACCGGTACTCGAGGATTATAGTGCAGCTGCACATAATGAAGAGTCTCTACCTGTGGATGAAGAAGAGGCTGCAGGAATACTACCAAATTGGGTGTATACAGAGAAGAAAGACATAGGTTCGAGGCGAAAATCATTTTGTGCCACCAAATATTCACTAGGAAGCAGCAGATGAATCTGCCCACCGTGAAGAATTGTCACCTATTGCATAATTCGCAGTAAAACGCTTTTCCAAGTAAGAAAGAAAGAGGGTACCATGACCAGTTGATAAGTCAGGATGGAAACATTGTGCTATGCAAATGGGTTGACAATAAATCAGTAGTATTGGACTCAAACTTTGTTGGAATTGGTGAAGAAGAAGAAGAAGAAGAAGAAGAAGAAAGGAAGCTTGTAGTTTAACGTGACCGTTAACTTGAGATCATGAGCCACGGGACCTCCTTTTTACGTGGAATCCGAACCACAGGACATGGCATTTCACTTCGAAAATCTCACATGCATTGACCGGGAATTGAACCCGGACCGCCTAGGTGAGAGAAGAAGAAGGAGAAGTAAAGAGATGGGACAAGAAGACACGGAAATACATTATGGTGAAGAGGACCGAGATTGGGAAGAGGTGCAACCACAACATGGACGGTGTCGATAAGATGGACCAACTTCTTGAACTCTATCGTATCTTAATAAAACCGAGGAAACGTGCACTTTGTATATTCTACCATACATGCAGTTGATATGGTGTTAATAGCAATACCAGCAAGACTCAGAAAATTGGAACCGAACCCAAGATGATTCTAGATCTACTGTATTTTAGAATGAGAATTGGAGAAAGCATAGCCAAAATGAATAAAATGAATCTTCAGAAACGAGGTCGTCCCATTGTCATGGAAACTCCACCATCTGAGAAAAAACAGAAAGTTGAAATTCGATCAATTGCTGAGATCCAGAAAGATTTGATGGACTATATGGCCAACTACGATGATAAGGATGAAGCAACAAGGTGCAAACACATTGGATGCAAAGGAATGAGTCATATATTTTGTCATGAATACAACGTCCAGCATTCCTTTATAAAGAAGTGCAATTGCTTCAAAGCTCTCCACAAGAGAGGTCATTAGAGCCATTATTGATGAAAATCAAGACAATTGGTATTCAGAAACACATCAACATTTTGCTTCTTTTATGTCTCTTGCTTATTTATTTTATGTCGAAAAATAAAGGTTGTTGTTGTTGTTTGAGTCTTCAGTCTTTTGACTGGTTTGATGCAGCTCTCCATGCCTCCCTGTCCTGAGCTAATCGTTTCATCTCTACATAGCTACCACACCCTACATCCGAGGCAATCTGTTTAACATATTCTAACCTTGGTCTACCCCTACAGTTCTTGTCCTCGACCCTTCCTTCCATAACTAAGCTTGCTATTCCTGGGTGTCTTAGTATGTGTCCTACTAACCTATCTCTTCTCTTCATTAGCAGTTGCCAGAAACATCTCTCCTCTCCCACTTCGGCGAAGTAAAAGTAAGGAAACAATGACAATGAAAGGAAACTCGACACAGACAGTGGTTAATAAGCGACTGAAACAATGCCTGGCCATACGAGAAGAATTCTGTCATTTGTGTGGTGTATTTTGTAGCCACATGTTGGTGACGGGTGTTTGATAGTAAAATGTCGAGAGCTGTGAGATATTGTTTGTAGTTTTTGAAATTTATGCATGTGTGACGCATTTGCATTGAGTGTTTGCACGGACTTGAAAACAATTTGGTATGTGCATCTCCCCTGCGAAAGAAGACCATGGAAAGGCTAAAAACAGTAACATTCCACACGCGACACGCCGCGAATACTTTTTAATTTAGATTTATTTTATCAAAGTAAATAGAAAATAAAATAATGCAAAACGAAATTAAATAAGTCACTTTGATGGAAACCCAATTGAAGTAGAGGGGGACATATTCAGCAATTGAGAAGGACTCACTGTACCATTCACTTTATCTGAGTTGAATAGAGCAATAGATCAGTGTAAGAATGGTAAGGCCCGGCTTAGATAAAATGTGTTGAGCAAGTAAAGCTATTTGGGCCTGTTGCTAAACAATGGTTGTTAGAATTGTACAATAACTGCATAAGCACCTGTAAGTTACCACGTGTGTGGAGGAAAACTAGAGCGATTCCAATTCTCAAACCAGGAAAAGATCGAAACGATCCGAAAAATTACAGACCTGTCTCACTGTTCATGGTGTCCACACAATTTTCAATGTGAATTTTCCTGACTTTTCCTGACCATTTTTCAACAAAATTCCTGACTCGCGAAGTCATCGTAACATCGGAAAAAAGGTTTATTGAGCAAAAATGTATATATCTTTTTTCATTTGCAGAATTTGCCCAACACTCGCCTCTTTATTCATTTAAAATAGAAAATAAAGTAAATTATAATGCAATAATAGTCTACAAAAATAAAAGTAAATAATGAGGGGACAGATGAAGCCTCCGTGGCTTAGGCGGCAGCGCGCCGGCCTCTCACCGCTGGGTCCGTGGTTCAAATCCCGGTCACTCCATGTGAGATCTGTGCTGGACAAAACGGAGGCAGACAGGTTTTTCTCCGGGTTCTCCGGTTTTCCCTGTCACAATTTCATTCCAGCAACACTCGCCACTATCAATTCATTTCACCTGTCATTCATTTAATCATTGCCCCAGAGGAGTGCGTCAGGCCTCGGCAGCCGGCACAGTTCATATCCTCGCCGCTAGATGGGGGCTTCATTCATTCCATTCCTGACCCGGTCGGAGACTGGAAGCAGGCTGTGGATTTTCATTTTCAATGAGGGGACAGATGACCTCGTAGTTCCACCCCTTAAAACAACAATAACATATAACTAAAGTACTTAATAACCTAAACTATAGTGATGGGATCGCCACAGCCAACGCCAAAAAAGTGAACAAATAATAGGTAAAAGAGATTTTTACTATGATGTACTGTAAAAATGGAAACGTACCATAATGTCCAGTGAGATATTGCTTTTTATCTTCAGAGATTAGTTGAACTAGTAACATCAAAATATGGCTGTATAACACAAAATACTATATGGTTAATATAAAATTCCTGACTTTCTAATATTTTTTGCCTTTTTTTTCCTGACTCACACCATTTTTTCACACTTTTTCCGGACTTTTCCTGACCAAAAACAAAATTCCTGACTTTTCCTGCCTGTGGACACCATGCTGTTGTGTCATCAATTCAAGATTCTACAACGGATGATCCTTGAAAGACTTACAGCGATCATCGAACCTCTCCTCGTTCCAGAGCAAGCCGGATTTTGTGAAGGGAAATGGTGTACCTCACAGGTTCTCCATCTGACACAATATATTGAAGATGGGTTTGAAAGTCTTAAAATCACAGGGGTGGCCTTTATCGATTTATCTGCTGCATATGATACAGTTAATCATCGTATACTGTTGCGCAAATTATGTAACATGACAAAGGACTACAAGATGACTCACGTCATTAGCAATCTTCTTCAAAATCGTAGGTCCTTTGTCGAATTTCAAGATCAGAATAGTTGATGGAGGAAACAAAAGAATGGCTTGCCACAAGGCAGTGTTCTTGCCCCAATGCTCTTCAATATATTTACGAATGATCAACCTCTTCCAGTTGATACCAAAAGCTTCATATACGCGGATGATTGAGCTATTGCTACTCAAACAAACAGCTTTGAGATTATAGAAGGTAAGCTATCAAAGGCTCTTTCTGAACTATCCTACTACTACAGAGGAAACCAGCTGAAGCCTAATCCATCTAAAACTCAGGTATGTGCCTTCCAACTAAAGAACGGACAGGCTTCAAGGAAATTACAGGTAGCATGGGAAGACACTCAACTAGACCACTGCCCAACACCTAAATATTTAGGTGTAACATTGGATCGTGCTCTCACCAAAAAACAGCATTGCATAAACATCAAGCAGAAAGTGTCAGGCAGAAACAACATCCTTTGCATACTGTTTGGAACCAATTGGGGTACACAACCAATGACGATGATAACTAGAGCCCTGGCTGTGTTACTCCGCTGCAGAGTACGCTTGTCCTGTTTGGTACAGTTCCAGTCATGCTAAACAAGTTGACACTTGAATGTCTTTTACGAAGTTGACACTTCTCTAAATGAAACATGCCGACTTATCACTGGCTGTTTGAGACCAACACCACTGTTTGGCTGGAATCGCCCACCAGATATTAGAAGAGAAGTTCCAGCCATGACTGAGAGAACCAAAGCAATTACCTCATGGGCACACCCATTGTACGGATATGAACCTGCCCATCGACGACTGAAGTCTAGGAGGAGTTTCCTGAATACAACAGAAGATCTGCATGAATCTGCTAAGACCAGAAGGTTAAGATTATGGAGATCTAGAAATACTCAACTTGATGGCTGAATGCTACCAATTGAACATCTCCCTCCAGGACATGAGGAACACTGGTCTACGTGGAAGTCATTGAACAGGCTTCGCACTGGTGTTGGTAGATCAAGAACCAATATGATCAAGTGGAGTTTTCCTGGCACATCCAGGCTATGTAATTGTGGGGAAGTCCAAACCACAGTCCATTTAATGAATTGCAGTAAGTGTCCTTTAAGTTGCACAATGGAGGACTTGATGGCTGCGACACTTAATGCCCGTGACTTGGCAAAATTTTGGACAGACACTATTTGATATGTGCGTTGTTAAGTACCCTATTTTTTAATGTAAAATGTATACTTCTGGTATGAATAATAATAATACTTTTGTTTCGTGCAAAATACATAATCATTCTTGTAGAGGTACTTGGACTGGAAACAGGAAAAAAGATTATATCTACTGAAAATACACCACTACCTCTGTTCAAATCAACATTCCATTATGTTTGTAACATGTAGCTCATGAGATTCATGCAAATTCTGAGGAATAATGAATTTAAATACAAGAAAAAAAGAAATTTTCAACACATTTACAAATACTTATACGCCAACTGCTACCTGTCCTGGGAGGTTGGTTCTAGAGGTAAAATGGAATTGTGGAAGCAATTCTGAGAACAGACATTTCCAACGTAAAGATGTAGTGATTTCCCTCGCAACAGTTGCTAACCACATAAAAACGAACAAAGGAAAAGAAAAACTCAGCAATTTTTCTTGGTTTATGCCGAGTCTTGCATGGGGTTTCGCCTAGGAACACCAAGCTAGCAAATCAGCGGGCTCTTGGTGTCCGTGTCCGGAAAAGAAGCATGCTTTTCCACAGGATGATCATGTCTAGTCTAAGCAGAATTATGGTTAACTGAAAAAATACTTAGTCGGACTTGCTCCCTTCCCATTGTCACTTTTCAGAGGAAAACATTCACAAAGCGACAAAGTATTAATTTTACTCTGCTTTCTTGCCCTTGCCAAGTGATACAGATATGAGGAAAAAGCAAAGTTGGTGTAATTGATGGAGGCTACCTCCTACATAGAGTTCATTGGAATCGGAGCGAATGATTTTCTGCTATTTTTAAGAAATATGTGACCTACGTATGACGTCATGATCAATGTGGTGTGGTAGTCTTCGATGGTAAAGAAAATAAAAGAAGCACGAAAAGCATTGAAAGAGCTCATCGTTCCAGGCTACAATCTTGTGCAGACGTTTTCTTTGATGGTACAATGTTTCCACGGATGGCAAAGGATAAATTGTTATCGAATGAAAAAAGAAATCATGCTTTATCTCATTCCTTCAGAAGGAATTTCTGCAAGCACAAATGGTCACCAAAGGAGCAACAAAAGATGCAGATGTGTTAATTGTGGAAACTGTCATTTCGTTGTATTCCGAACACGATTCTGTTGTTATTGGAGACGACATTGATCTTTTAGTTTTTGTGACAGCTTTAACATCAGACTATGTGCTCTTTTGCAAATCTGGAAGGGAGATGCGTTACACTCCAAAACATCTTTCAAAATATAAAGATATTGTGGAAAATATCCTATTACTCCATGTGAAAGGTGGTTACTATACTACCATCGCTCTGTTTGGGCAGGGTAAAATTAATTTTTGAACCACACTTGAGAGTAATGCTTCCCACAATAAAAGTGTTGCCATTTTCTAAGATCCAGCAGCAATAAAAGAGAAGATTGCAGATGCCACTGCAACTTTCCTCGTGGTCCTTTCTGGAGGTGACTCTAACACCTCTATAACTTAGATGAGTTGCGGTATCTTTGCTGCAAAAGCTGCTACACACAGCAAATTCGATTTGGCACACCTACCTCCAACAAGGGATGCAGATCAATATCATGCATACAGAACTTACCTGCAAGTTCAAATATGGATGTGGGAATGAAAATTATGGAAGAAGGATATTGGTGGCCTAACTCCAGTGCTAATGAATCAAGAACCAGCTCCACTGGCATTGCTGAATATGATTTCATGCCAATGCAAAAAGGCTTGTGGCAACAAATGCAGCTGCAAAAATCCAGGATTTTGATTCTCTATTGTATGTCTTCAATATGGATTAGAATCCTGCGGTAATGTACCAGAGGTTGAATTCAACATGAAAGAAGAAGAGTTAGACGAACTACTGCCTATTGATCGAAGTAATTAATTATATACAGCCACATCTGAGCCAAAACAACAAAACCTGATGAATTTAAACTTATTTGTATATAGGCCTACATGGTGGCCACTCAAATCGGTCAACGATTTTCCAGGAGTAATTCTCATTTTTCCAGATTTAAAAATAAGCGCGGGTGCGGAGGGGGGCTATATCAGTTGCCTACTTCAAGACCAAAATAAAGCAGTTGTGTTTGGTTTACTTATACAGATGTTAGAATAGTTATTAACAAGAAAAGTACATCCGCCTGAATCAACACTATAAAGAAAAAAATAATTATTAAACTTGTTTTCAGTACATGTTTCGAGGATTAATTACATTTTATCCCCTTCATCAGCTATTGAAAAACACAAAACAAAGCGTAGCACAGTAATAAGATACGTATTTAAATCTAACATGGTGCACCATAAAATTTAGGTTATAAAAAGAGAATAAAATGAAATGAAATAGAAGGTGACGGTGATCAGCTTGCAGGTGCTTGTGACAAATAATAGTTCCGTATTGAAGCTTGAAACGGTAGATATGGAACACCAATACTTCACCAATCCGTGTAGATCTATAATAAATGAAGAGCCTGTATCCAATTTTAGTCTTTTCAAAACAAAGTGGCTTCAAGAAAATCGACGTGATGGAATATGATCTCTTGGCAAAGAGAGGTTAGTTGGAAGCATAAGGTGTCTAAAAAGAAAGCAATAGAAAAAACAGATAAAAATTATACCAGTGACAAAGATGAAAAACATATTAAAATCAAAATGCAAATCTAATTTAAATAACATTAAAAGAATATAAATCAAATAAATACGTTAACTTACATGAGGTTAGGACAATGTTACATTCAGAAAATGATTTGTCTATTGTTTAAAATTTTATGGGCGTAGCTAAGTCCAAAACTCAAAAAGATGGTAGTAGGAAATGAAATAACGTCAGAGCTAGTTCTGGAAAAGGGCATAGATACGAATGGAGCATTACTGTGAAAAGATGAACTTATGAGAAGAAGAAAACGTACAAAGTGGAAAAATTAAAATTAGAAAATGTAATGAAAAACAATTATTAGGGGACTGTAATAGCGGTAATAGTGATTAATAATAGTATGTAATGATGTATAAAATATTTGCAATAGACTTTGCTATGCCCATAAAATTTTAAACAATAGACAAATCATTTTCTGACTGTAACATTGTCCTAACCTCATGTAAGTTAACGTATTTATTTGATTTATATTCTTTTCATGTTATTTAAATTAGATTTGCATTTTGATTTTAATATATTTTTCATCTTTGTCACTGGTATAATTTTATCTGTTTTTTCTATTGCTTTCTTCTTAGACACCTTATGCTTCCAACTAACCTCTCTTTGCCAAGAGATCACATTCCATCACGTCGATTTTCTTGAAGCCACTTTGTTTTGAAAAGGCTAAAACTGGATACAGGCTCTTCATTTATTATAGATCTACATGGATTGGTGAAGTATTGGTGTTCCATATCTACCGTTTCAAGCTTCAATATGGAACTGTTATTTGTCACAAGCACCTGCAAGCTGATCACAGTCACCTTCTATTTCTTTTCATTTTCTTCTCTTCTTATAACCTAAATTTTATGGTGCACCATATTAGATTTAAATACATATCTTATTACTGTGCTACGCTTTGTTTTGTGTTTTTCAATAGCTGATGAAGGGCATAAAATGTAATTAATCCTCGAAACACGTACTGAAAACAAGTTTAACAATTAATTTTTTCTTTATAGTATTGATTCAGGCGGATGTACTTTTCTTGTTAATAACTATTCTAGCATATCAATACGGAACCACCATGAGTCATTTAAATAATGTATACAGATGTTGACAAAAATTAGTGGTGATTGCGTTATTGATATGCAAGCCTACACACAAATGATTTAATTGTTGTTTTTAGAAAGCCTATGTGACTCAAATATACTCTTAAAAAAAAAAAAAGAGAAAAGAATGCCACCTGCAATTTTATTGCGGTGAATTTGTCTATACTCAATATGTTTTACAAAAATACTATCGCGTGTTCTCACACTCAGAAACAGGTAGCCTGAGGAAATTTCTTTCATTAACGATAGAGTGCTCAACCAAAAACGCAGCGGGAGTATGATTTAAGATGGAAAGAATTTTATATTTAATTAACAGTGGCTATTTTCCAGGAGTTTTCAATTTTTTTCGTAAATTTCCTGGAGTTTTCCAGGCTTAATAAAAATCCAGGAGCTTTTCAGGATTTCCAGGAATAGTGGCCACCATGTATATATCATTGAAATAAAATTTAAGATTTAAATTTAAATTGAACAGAAACCTAATGTATAACAAGATTCAAATTAAGAATCATATTATAATCACCTAATGACGTGCTATTGAAATACAGTAATGAATTTACATTAGTAAAAATTTAGCTTTGACACAGTGATCAGGATCTGATGATGGCCACTTGACGGTCAAAACGCGTAACACTGAATTGCCCCATTTAATTGTGATAGTTAACAAATACACGTAATTTTTTCCAGGAGTGTATTTACATATTTATATCTTGTACCCTGCCCATTCATTGGGCACTATTGTGTTGACCGACTGATAAGCTACAAAAGACAAATATATAAAATGGGCAGAAATGGTAATGAGTAAATAATGTTACTTAAAGGTATATGAATCTGCTATATGAAAGGTATAAATAATCTCTTCAATGATCCTGGCGACTTTGTTGAGCAAACGTAATGAAATATTGAGTACAGGAAAATAGGATCTTCGATGAAATAAGTTATTGTGCTTAGATATGTGACGAATGTTACAGTAAAGTGAAACTTGAAATATTATGCTAATGTGAATTTTCATAAATGATGAAAATTAATAATGGTTAACGATGATGCTTAATTGAATATTACATGAGTTGATAATGCCAATATAAATTATATACAGCAGCTGATAGAGACTACAGTAAAATGCAATTATACAGTCTAGTTAATCAAGTGATAGCATTGTTAAAGCAGTATTGTTTTATTGAGAGTTTATTATTATTTATTGAACCTGAATTGACAAGGAAAACTTATGCTTTGCTTTATTGTACGTCAACAGTTCAACGATTATGACAAAGAAATAAAATTGAGAATAGAAAAGTGTTAGTAAAATTCAGTATTGCTGAATATTGAGAGTTGAGGAGTGAAAGAGAATTAAAATAAACTTTTTGAGAATACGAAAGTCATTGAAAGTCAATACAAATAGATGTAAAATGATACAGAAATAATAGAATAGAGATGTGAATAATAATATAGGATTTATTTATGGATAGAAACTATAATTATTTAAATAAATAATATGTGAATTGCAGGATTATTAGAAAGAGGAAATGACAGAAGAAAGTTCGAGTTACTGTATGAGTAGGGATTTTATTTATATACTCCTATAATAGTCAAGTGGACTAATAGGTAAAAATGCGAGGAGCATTCCATGAATCGTTATTTATTGCGAGGAATATATCTTTCATTTTATTATTATTTTATTTTTGACTAGTGAAGATCATTTTGGTGTACGGTATATTGTTATTAGGTAATAAATTAGAAACCAATATGACAGCGAATCTTAATTTAGCCTCGGAAAATGCTAGGGCGTACCCCAGAAGCGACGTGCAGAGATTTAACCCGACCCCTGTGAAAAATGGGCTAGGGCTACTGGGTCATGAGCGAACCCGGCTAAAGAGGCTAGCTCAAAAATATGGTGAGTTACGAAAAATAGGCACACTGAATGCAGGAACAATGACTGGGAAAGGAAGGGAGTTAGTGGATCTCATGGAAAGGATAAAGGTGAAAATATTGTGTGTGCAAGAGACTAGATGGAAGGGAAATAGGGCTCGAGAGTTGGGTAGTGGCTATAAGCTACTATACAGTGGAGCAGACAAGGATGGGAGGAATGGAGTGGATAATCCTCTCCCAAGACATAAAGGAGACCATAGTTCAAGCTAAGAGAAGGAGCGACAGGATAATGAGCATCAAACTGTGTCTTGATGGAGAATTGGTAAACATTGTGTGTGTTTATGCTCCACAAGTGGGTTGCGTTGAGGAAGAGAAAATATCCTTCTGGGAAGATATGGATCGTGAGCTTGGAGATATACCAGCGAATGAAAGATTGATAGTGGGTGGTGACTTAAATGGACATGTCGGAAGGAGTCAAGATACAATCGAAAGAGTTCATGGAGGCTGGGGAGTAGGAATGAGGAATGATGAAGGACATAGAATCGTGGATTGTGCGATGGCATATGATTTGGCGATTGTGAATGGTTCGAGAAAAACACAGGTCAATATATGATTTACAAAAGTGGGACCAGAGAAAGCCTGATTGACTTCTTAATGTGTAAAAGGTCTCAATTAAGGGAAATCCAAAACTGTAAAGTTTTTAATGGCGAAGCAGTTGCAGCACAGCATAGGACGGTAGTCATGGACTGGAAAATGAGGATAAGGAAGAAAGGCAGACCTGTGCGAGTCTTAACAAAAATTAATAATAATAATAATAATGTTATTGGTTTTACGTCCCTTTTAACTACACTGGCTTTTAGAGACGCCGGGGTGCCGGAATTTTGCCCCGAAGGGGATCTTTAACGTGCCAGTAAATGTACTGACACGGCTCCCTCGCATTTGCGCACCCTCAAATGCCAGCTGACTGCGCCAGGTTTCGAACCTGCAACCTTGGGCTCAGCAAGCGAGAACGTTACCCCTGAGCCACGCAGCCAGACAACAAAAATTAAGTGGTGGAGATTAAATGAAGAGGCGTTGAAGAACCAGTTTAAAGAGAGAAAGTACTCAATGGAGTGGTTCGTTGCAACGATGTGCAGGAGTGGTGGGCGCACAACAGTAGTTTGATAAGGAGGTTAGGAACTGAAGTGTTAGGGAGAACTTCTGGCAAGAAACCACTAGGTGACAAAGAAACATGGTGGTGGAATGAGGAGGTACAGAAGATCGTGAAATCCAAAAGTGATGCAAAGAAGTTATGGGATAAGTCAGGTAGACAAGAGGATAAAGAGAACTACACAAGATGTAATAAGGAAGCTAAGAAGGTAGTAGCACAGTCAAAGGCACAAATGATGGATCGGCTGTACGAAGAATTGAAAACTACAGAAGGTGAAAGAAAATTTTTCAGAATAGCGCAGGCGAGAGATAAAGACAAGAAGGACTACACCCAAATAAAGCAGATCAAAGATGAAAATGGTCTAGTATTAACGGACCATTCCGACATCAAGTGCAGATGGAGAAACTACTATGGAAAACTCCTCAATGAAGAGAACCCAAGGGTATATTTAGGAGAAGGAGAACAACACCAGGGTCTGACAATAGATATTAGAAGAGAAGGAGTAACATTAGCACTTAGGAAAATGAAAAACAGAAAGGCAACAGGGCCCGATGAAATTCCAGTTGAAGTGTGGAAGTATCTGGAGAAAGATGGGATCGACATGTTGCTGGATTTAATGCAAAAAATGTACTCTCAGGAAATAATACTTGATGAATGGAGAGAAAGTATTTTAGTGCCTATATACAAAGAGAAGGGGGATATTCAGGACTGTGCTAACTACAGGGGCATTAAGTTAATGTCCCATACCATGAAAATCTGGGAAAGAGTGATAGACAAGACCGGGTTAAATGGAGGAGAGCTGTCAGAAACATCGACCCCACATAGGAGTGGGAATGATGTAAAGAGAAAGAAGAAGGGATAGAAAGATAAGCTACCTTATTGCATATCAGATTTAACTAGTGCTCCAAATATTATTAAATTAAAATATAATATTAAAGATGCCCAAGACTTCATTACAAGTTTCAGGGGTTCATTGTGGAGACCAAACTGAAGATCAGATTCATTAATAGTTTAGTTTTGGTACGATTTGTTAAAAAGACCATCATTAAGAACTGTGAGCAGAATGGGATCGGGAGCATCATGTATGTACTTAAGCATGGTATGACGAAGAGCTCAATATGGAACCTTAAACATTTGCCTTACCTTCTTAATATAGTAACATGAGACTGACAGTCAAGAAATCTTGAAACACTGGAAGGAGCACTTCTCCAATCTCCTAAATCGTCCATCAGCAGCTGCTGAAGACTTCCTTTGAGATGTGCCGCAACAACCTGAACAACTGTGGTTGGCAGTTCCTCCTACTTATTATGAATTCACTGCAGCTCTCACCCAATTGAAACCCAGAAAGGCACCTGGCCCAGATAACATCCCTCTGGAACTAATTCAAGCCGGAGGTCATTCCCTCAAAACAAGGATTTTCACCCTTATCCTCAGAATATGGGAATCAAGAAAGGTACCTGGAGACCTAAAAAATGCCACTATCATCATCGCATGTTTGTGGCAACTTCCGTGGTATATCACTGCTATCAATTGTGGGGGAATTTCTTGCAAGGATTCTACTTAACCGCCTCAAGGTTATCTCTGAGAAGATCCTCCCAGAGTCACACTGCGGATTTAGAGCTTCCAGCAGCACAATTGACTTGATTTTCTGTGTGAGACAGCTACAGGAAAAATGTAGAGAACAAGACTCTTCTTAGTCTTTTATGACTTGGAAAAGGCATTTGATTCGGTTCCAAGACCAGCCATTTGGGCAGTGCTGAAGCGGTTTGGTTGTCCTCAGCGTTTTGTAGATCTAATCAAGGCTCTCCATGATGGCATGACAGGTCAGGTTTGCCATCAGTATAAGATGTCCGATGAATTTCCTATTACCCATGAACTGAAACAAGGATGTGTACTGGCTCCAACGCTTTTTGCGCTGTACTTGGCAGCAATGCTTTATGATTCACCCACAAACATCCCAGGTGTGGAGGTCAAGTATCGTTTTGATGGAGGGCTTTTCAACCTAACGCGTCTCCACTCCTTGAGGAAAACTCAGGTTACTAATGTTACTAATATGTTGTATGCAGATGATGCTGCGGCACCAACTCTCACAACAGAAGAGCTGCAAGAGTCAGTTAATTGTTACAAAAGTGCATGTGATCGCTTTGGTCCTACCATAAATGTCAATAAGACTAAAGTCTTGGCACAACCTTCACCAGGCACACCTCTTCCTCAGTTCAATATCTCCATGTCAAATTTGCCATTAGAGCAGGTAGACCACTTCTCGTACCTGGGCAGTACCATTTCTGTGAGTTGTACCTGTGAGCAGGATGTGGATAAGAGAATTGGCGCAGCCCATGCAGCATATGGACGATTAGTGCACCGGGTCTTCATGAATAAAGATCTGTCCATGCGTACAAAGCTTATGGTGTACCAAGCAGTAGTCATTTCTACATTGTTGTATGGCTATGAAACGTGGACCCTTTACCGATGTGATCTTAGGAAGCTTGAGCGCTTCCACCTACAAAAACTTTGATCAATCCTGAGGATTAAATGGGAAGACCGCATTACCAACATTGCTGTTCTTCAAAAGGCTCAAATCAACAGCATAGAATCATCCATAATAGGTCACCAATTTAGATGGATTGGTCATGTCCATCGGATGGATGATGTGAGATTACCTCGTCAAATGCTATATGGTGAGCTATGCTATGGCACCAGACCTCATGGTGCGATTAATGGTCACGTTAAACTACAAGCTTTGGTCCTAAGAGGCGCTACAAGGACCAATTTAAGCAGACCCTGAAATTGACAGGTCTTGATTCACAAACCTGGGACATGCTGGCTGAAGACCGCTCAACTTGGCGCCGTACCATCTCAGATACTGTAAAAACATTTGAAAGGGATCGACGCACACATGAAGAGGCCAAGCGTCAAGCTAGGAAACTTCGAGCAGCCCAACCACGTCCTCCTCCAGCAATACTATGTGACTTGTGTGGACGCTTGTTCTATGCCAGGATTGGTCTTTTTAGTCACCGTAAACACATCCACAAACTGGACTCAAGGAAGAAGATTTATACTCGGATTCGAGTTAAAGCCGATGATGATGATGAGTAACATGAGAGCACATTCCACTCAGTTTTCTAGCTTCATCGACATCGTCATTGCCTCGTCAATAATGTAATTACCAGAATTATTTAATTGACCACCTTGTGATGTAGGGGCTAGCATTTTTGGCCATTACCCCGTGAGGTCTGGGTTCGTATCCCAGCACCTCCAAGAAATTTAATTTTGATCTAATGGCTGGAACAGGGTGTACTCAGCCTCATGTAGCAGAACTGAGAAGAGAGTTAACAGTTCAGGAGTGCTGAACCTTCTACAAAATTACTTAAGACTGGCTGCGTGGCTCAGCGATAACATTCTTGCCAACTGTGTCCAATGTTGCAGGATCGAATCCTGGTGCAACCAGTTGGTGTTTGAGGGTGTGCAGCTGCAAGGGATTCGTGACAGTAAATTTACTGCCACGTTAAAGACCCCTTTTGGGGCAAAATTCTGGCACCCCGGCGTCTCTAAAACCCACAGTAGTTAAAAGGGACGTAAAACCAATAATAATATTATAAAACTACTTAAATTAGCCGAAATACCTTTTTTAATTATGAATAAGATTGGTGGAAATGGATGTTTTCTCCTCCGCTGTCTATAGCCCACACTCCATCCCCTTTTAAGATCACGTATATAGTAAAATTAAAGTTGTGCCCGCCATACTGTGCGTCAATTATGGGACAAATACAATATTTAATTATTATTATTATTGTAGCTTTCAGTCGGTCAACACAATATTGCCAACCTCATGTATGCGTCACTGCTCATCAATAATCTTTATCCAGACTAACGGTTTTTGCCTAGACCAATAATTGCACGATCCTGCGGTCTCTTCTTGTCACGCACAGTGTGAGTAGCCTACTCATGCATCAATAATCTTTATCCAGACCAATTGTTTTGACAATTAATGCTTTTTCACATAATTACAAGGTGCTTTTTGTATCCCATATGTTGGTAACAGTAATGTGACGTGAATGTGTGTGTGTGTGTCAGTAACAGTTGAAAAGACCGGATGCACCTGACAAACGTGGTAATTGTCATTGAATGAGCAAGAAACAAAACAGATATTTACGGTGCAGTAGTGATAATGGACAGTAATTTCAGTTGGTAATGACTCCCAGAATATGAAAATCATGAAAATGACATATATTATACAAGTGCAAGTGTAAAATCCAGGAATAGTGACTAAATTATGGCGAAAAACACAGAGTTACCAGTTCCAGTATATATCGCGATACGTACGTGTCTAGGGGAAATTTTTGGAACTCGTTCACTGTCCGTTGCCCGCCGCCATTAAAATCCGAAAAATATTCTATAGAACTGGGCAATGTTACTGATATACAGGAGTTGAATATTTTATCGCTAGAGGGTGTTATTGCATTTTTTCAGACTGCCAACATTATTGTTTCCAGACCAATGGTTTTCACCTAGACCAATAAAGGTTAGGAAGCGGGGCCGCGTTAGCTAATAGAGACACCCTTGGTTTTTGTCACGCACAGTGGGGCTAGTCGTGCATCAATAATCTTTATCCAGGCCAATGGTTTTGCCTAGTAGTACAATCAGTAATTTTCATCAATAATTTCGTCCAGAGAGTCGCCGGGGAAGTGACGTTGGCAGCAAACATGACGACGTGCTTTTTGATAAGTTTATTACTTGAAAGTTAAAGTTGACATTTTCCTTATTTTGAAAGTGTGAACGTGATGTTTGTTAATGGCAGTTGGCTTTATGACGTGGCACAGTAAATACAAACCATTTTCAGAGCGCTACTAAGAAAAATAATGCACTTTTAAAACGGGCAACGGACACTACACGAGAGCCAAATTTTTAGTGTGATCCGTGACGTCATGGATGTTTATGTTCATTTGTTTGATTCTTTGGCTTGAATTGCCATCGTTTTGTCAGTTGTGTGAAGTTTCAAACAATGCGTCATTTCATGCCGATGTAGTGACGTGTTCCAGTGCTAAGTGTGGTAGTGAGTTACCAATGTTCATAAATTGAGGTGATGGGTGCAATAACAACTTAAGTCTGAAAACACTGTTTTGAGAAAATGACTTCCAAAGTTTTGAAACACTATATGTCTGAGTTTTTCATTTATGGCTGTCTTAATTAATACATATAATTTAAAGACAGTCATTAACAATATTTCAAATTTCACCAGTTCTTAAATATTTAGATTTAACTCAAATGTGAGTTTTCTTATTGTTATTGCATCGATTGACCATCGGCACCTTAAATTAACATTTATGGGCAGTAGAATATTGTTCAAAATATGGAAAAATAGCAACCCTGTACTGAATTACTATACTTTTATAATAACATTATGATATCCACGGTAGAAAGGTAAAAGGTTGTAACCCTCAAAATTACAAGTTTACAGTGTTTGAAAAAAATGCATAACTAAGACAGTTTCACCTTAAATTAGAAAAAAATAGACCAGTTACTTTTCCAACACTACAGAAAGTAGTTTTTTACTATTAACTATGTGTTATAGCTGCTGAAATATTTTTAGGGCATTGATTTTGTTCAAATTTGTGGCTTACAACATTTGACCGGTCTACTTTCAGATATCATTGAGGGATACAACAATAACAACTATAGGCTTACATTCCTTAGTTTCTTTTATTTCACTTTGAGATCATGAAGAATTAAATGTAAATCATAAAATTAGTTAATGTAATGGTAATAAATGAGTCTGAGAATTCAGCAAAAAGGCACACAAATAACACAATTCAAAAGCAATAACATAGATTTAATCTTCAAGACTTTCTTCATCCTGTAGTCTGTCTTCAACCGCGTTATTTGAAGGTAAATTAAGGAATTCGCTGTGGTATCGGGACGGAATCACCTTTTTCTTACACAGTGCAACCAGGTCTTTCTTTTTGGCTTCACTCACCGCTAACCGTGATGTGTAAACCGTTTTTACTGAGAAAGTTGAAGTACTCGATGACATTCGTCTTGTATCTTTCACACGAATCTTTTGTGGCGATCCGGAATCGTAAGTGTTGAAGAGTGCAATTTGTGTCTCGTTCTTCTGAACAATTGCCCGGCGTACACTTCGCATTTGACATGCAGTGGTTAATGAAAGTTCTTGTATTCCTTTCCAGTCTTGGAAGTCTTTGTAAGTTCGAACGTTCACTTCATAAGGTCTTGGGTTGATTCTGCTGTTAGTTATAATCGTTGGCCATTCGCTTGGTGCCCATATAATTTTCTTCCTGTAGTTTGACTTTATAACTGAATGCATCGAATCGGCTGGCATGTATGTATGTCCTGGTAACAAATAGGTTATACTGATTTCTTGTACAGATTTTGATCTTTGCACAAAATGATGCAGCATCACAAGCATTTGTCTATTCTTATTTTGTCCAGGGCAACTGTCACAGAATAGTGAAACAACTTTAACTTCAGGCATTCTAATTTCTAATTCATTCAAGTATGCAAACACATTTGAACAAATTTCATTTGCACCCCGGTTTCCATCTGACTCACCCCACAAGTAACAATACCCATTACGTGTTCCACTTTCATAGAGAGTAAAATTGTACATAGAGTACTTTCGGGTGTAATAAAGTAACATGTTATCACCGTGGGGAGTGTTTAAAACTTTTTGAAGATCAAAGGAAACACACAGAAATTCTGGATCTCGCTTGGACCTCACCTGGTGCGCTTTGAACAGTGACATTGATAATTTTTTATTATGAATGTGTGCTGCATAACTCTCAGATTCATTCACACATTCTTTACTTCCTTCACAAATAACACACTTGTCTTTTCTCGGCACATGAATCCCAATATTGTACTGGTTCCGAAAAATGCTTCTAAAAACCTTCTCTGAGACTGGTGCGATACCTTCCTGTGTGCAAAAAGCAGTCTTATAAATTCTGTAGATATGTGACTTATTTTTGAACTCCTGTGGAAAATACAACTTATTTGAATCACACCTGCAATAATGGGACGGAACTGCTGGTAATGATTCAATAAATTTCTTCACCTGCTTTTCAGCCATTTGTGGGGTTTTGTTTGGGGGAGTTTTCTTACCTCTCTGGTCTGGTTTAGCAGTAAGTAAATCATTTCTGTGATCAAAGGTATATGACAGGATCCTGTGCGACAAATCTAAAGTTTTTAAAATGAATTGCTGGCAAACTCTAACTTTCTCATCTTGGAATGGCAAATAGTACTGGAAAGTTCTACTACGTCGACTTTTTCCTGTAACGTACGACCTCATTTTGGGAGTTTCTGTCATGCATGATAAGAGAAAGCTTCTTTTTCCAGGATTATCAAGCTCCCAGTACTTGGTAAAAATACTCTGTCTTCTTTCTTCATTAAATTTTAACCCACAACCATTCTGGCATTTGCCTTTGCACGGGTTCGGCTGCAACATCTTCCGAGCCATTGCTTTATTGGTCTTACTGACATATGCCGCCCCTTTTTGTTTCTTTAATTTTCGTAGAACTGCTTTATTCTCCCTTGTCCTTTTCTTCCCTCTCTTGTCAACTGGGTCTAATTCAGAATTCGATTCCAAGACGTTATCATTAGTAGGTTCAAAATCTGGATTATCCACTAACTCCTGATTATGGTTATTATCCTCCTCAACGATCATAGGATCATAATTCAAGTTATCCATCATCTCCTGTTGATCCATATCCAGCTCCTTCTCGTTATAGCTATTATCTTCCTGAATAATATCGCAGCAAGTCTCTCCTTCACTGTCCATAAATATTACTTCTGCATTAGCAATATCAATGATGTCATTTCTGCTTTCAGGAAAATGAAGTATATTGACGTCTGTAACAAAATAAGTCCGTGGTCAGTATTCTTTTATGATGTGTGAAAAAGCATGCCAACAACAACAACAACAGTATATGTATCTACACGACAGATCCGTTATTTTGACAACTAATGCAATAATACACTAGTAGCCAATACATAAATAATCAAGTTCCGTTCGAAGCATTAATATTGTAGGTTATGCGCTCTAAATATATTGAAGGAACTGATAGATTCACGTAAATGACATTATTAAATTGGTCCTACAACGAAATCAATTAGTAGCATTGCGTTGTAATTACTATGTTAATAATATAACATCTACTGTTAAAATACTTGCTCAATGCCTAATCACTGAAGATTTATCTTAGACAGTGAAGATAAGTAAATGCACCATTACTAACCTGGATCTATCGCCGATTTATTATTGGCGTTTTCAGTGGAGGTAGCTGCTAAAGCCTCTTTCAGAATTCTTCCAGCTCTTGAAGTCATGTCCATTTCAGGTTTTAATGATATTATGAATTTTAATCAAAGAAAAGTAGACATAAGTACAAGCAAATCACATTATACACAATGTAAACACGGCTTTAGAACATGTTGTACGCACTACATGTCCTACAAACTATTGCCGGTAAAATGTTGTAACTAACTTGCAACGTTTTACCTTTCCTAAGTAACAGACAGTGTGGGTTACAACAATATAAAAATCAAACAAATAGACGTTTCCCGCCTTGTTGAGGTTACAACCTTTTACCAGTCGAACCAGAATTCGCGTAAAATAACATTTACGTTGTAACCCTATTTTTGGAGAAAATGAGGGTTACAACCTTTTACCTTTCCACCGTCGATATAGACAGTAAATATAAAATTTACAACAACAAAGAAACAATTTTTAAACTTCTTTAGTAATGTAAGATAACTTAATGCACTTCTGAAAGTTTCATTACAATTTTTTACTTCAAGTGCGTCCAAACAGAGCCATTTTTTATAGTCCTTTGCAATTAGTAGATTTAAATACAAAACGATATGCAGATGGGTCTTAGAATAATGACGTTCATGCATGAATACTGGCTATGATTAGCCAATTTCAATCAGAGAATAATGATTAAAATACACTGGCATTGCCTTGTTATGGTAGATTAAGTTATATAAAACTGTAATCATATAATAATAAATAATAAATAACACTAAACAGATGTTTATGGACGTTCATTCTTGAATAGCAATGATTTCTTCAGTCTCACTGATTTCACTTTGCAGTTCATTTTCCTCCACAACAGTTTCTCTAATATTATGCTTAAATGAATCTGCATTCTCAGTTTTTAAAAAACTTGAGTAAAGAAGGAACATCAGTGGTAACTTCAAAGAAAACCCATCGCATCGAAGCGCCTAAGTCGTCCCCAGCTATTCGCCGAAAGAACGATTTGCTACACGGGTGTATATAATGCTAACGGTAGCTCCTGCCACCTAGCGTTGCAATAACGAAATAATATTTGAAGGGTAGATAAATAACACATTGAGGATTATAAAAGTTCAAACGGAAAAATGACTTAAGTCGACTTAAGTGGTTATTGCACCCATAGCTTCAATTTCTTTTAGTTGTTCAATTTAATTGAAAAGTTGCGCTGTACTATTTTAAAGCCATTGTGAGACAAAACCAGTGGTCGCTGCTAGGCTAGACGACTATCTGGAAAATAATTACTGCTTGTACTACAAGCTCGAATCATTATCATCCATAAAACAAATAAATCCACCAGGCGAAGCCGGGCACTACTGCTAGTATAACATACAACCTATTTATACTGCTACGATTATTATAATGACTTCTCCAACATTTTTCTATATTAATTGCATACACTCGTCAAGGTTCCATCAGCAGATACTGTAAAAGTGCTGTCATCGGCATAAAGTAGGCTACTGATTTAGCTGGCCGATTCTTGGGCATCATGAGTGGTCCTAACCATCAGAGCACAGCGATTCAGAGCGTCCTACCGTATGTCCAAAGGATAGGTTCAAAATGAATACAGTAATTTTGGATGAGGCTGTCTGTATGAATCGACTTAGATAGCGAGCCTATTTGATGTGAATCGTGATGCGACACATGAACCTGGCTATAGACGGAAAGAGAAGCAGTGGCAAACCGAAATGACTGTTAAGATCAATGTTTTAAGATTTTAAGCAAGAAATGTACAAGTAAATGCAGCCTTAATGCTAAAACCAAAGAGGGGATCATGGGGGGGCTTCATTTCTAGAATGTTTGTGTAAGGTTGGTTGGTTGGTTCCTCAGTTTAGGGGCTGCGACAACGTGGTCATGTAGCCCCATGTACTTTGGGTGTGTGTAGAATCTGTCTGATAACCGGTGTTAATTGTGATGGCTGGGCTGTTGGTTCACAGTGGAGATGGCCGAGGCCAATATTACAGTTCCTACTTTTTCCGCCAAACGACACCGTCAATGGCTACTAGGCCTAGTACAGAACTTAGCTACTAGACGCCACCGCAGTCGGCTCTTGGCCACGAACGTAGGAACCTAAGAGCGTTGTTTACATTCTTAACCTATACAATTTAGCTTCACACTGGTGTAAAAATAATTAGTGGAAGATTCTTTAACATGCCAAAAATCTATGACGTGGGACCGCCGGCGGTACTTCCCCTCCGAAGGAAGGCATACTGAGAGATTTTTAACACTTAAAATAATCCGACGGCTTCGGCCGGGTTTGAACCCGCTATCTTGGGCATAGAAGCTCAGCATGCTACCAACTACGCCACCGAAACCGCTAATGTGTGTAAAGGGGGAAGGCCAACAATGCATGATTTACTCATTTTGAACATCACTGATTAATTCGGTTTTATTCTATTCTTGTGGATAATTATTTCTGCAAAACATTCTCGCAATTGATGGGTAAGTTATGTTCGGAAAATATATGTTTACATTCAGGATTATACTCTGTATTTCAAAAGAATGGACGTGAAGGAAATGCCGGGAGCACTCTTTAGGACCTACTCGTCTCAAAATTATAGTTACTAGTAAATGTTGGTGTTTCAAAAGCACCTTTAGTGTCCCACATACCTGACGACTCTTCTCTGAGCACCGTTCTTCTTCTTCTACTCCTCTGCTTCCCGCATTATTTTTTATTTTATTTTTATTTTTTATTTTTTAAAGATTGCTGGACACAGTTGTCTCTTCGCCCAATAGCTTCTGTACAGATTGCACCACAGTAGCACATCACATTCACACGTAATGTTTTTAAACACAGAAATTTGCTAACCTAACCATTCGCCTACAAAATCTATCCATATGGTCCGTAGCACAAAGGTATGCACGATACTCTAAAAAGGGTTAAGGAAAACTCAACACACACATACGTCGTGTCAAATCGTAAAACGTAGAAAAATTCAGCAAACTAAAGAGCGGACCAGAAATTAAATGTAAAAGGGAGATGGTCCAAATACTCCATTATGGCCTCGACCAATGGAATTACAGGATTATGCAACATAGTGGACATATTTAAGGGCAATGTATAACCTAACGATCTTAACTTTCTGAGCATCACTATCCTCGGTTCATTTAAAACGTCACACTGAAACATAAGATGGCTAAGTGTACCCCTCCTTCGACCACACACACATCTAGCATTCTCGCGAAGGTTCATGCGTGCCATATACACTGGCGTCAGTGCATGCTGAAAACGCAACCGTATTATAGTAATAATGTGCCGTCTCGTATATCTGCCTACCCGAAACCACGGTGTTGTTCGGATAGTGGGTTGTACCAGAAAATAATTACGAGCCTTAATTGGCGCAATATTAGACCATTCAGTTTGCCATTCATTGAGGAGCTGGGAATAAATAACAGGCAGGAAGTCCGTAAAAGGCACAGCGATATTATAAACGAATCCATATCCCTGTGCTGCCCATTTTGCCATGCGGTCCACATCCTCGTTTCCTTGGATACCCGAATGCCCCGGGATCCAAGTGAGCATAACCTCCTGCGCCATGGTCTGAAAATCAGACAACATTTGCGCAACTTGATACACATACCAATTGTCAGAGCTACTCGGATTCGATAAAGCCTGGATGACACTCATTGAATCCGTGCAAATCATTGCCGGGGAAACTCTGTGTGTACGTATATACTGGCAAGTTTGACGAATGGCAAATACTTCAGCTGTAAAAATCGTTAGATATGTTGGCAAACTATATGTGCGTATAATCTGTCGATCCGGAGCATAAAAAGCCGCCCCCACTCCATCTGGTGACAACATTCTTGAGCCATCTGTATAAAAAATAGTATAATGGGAATAGCAATTGACAATATCCCGAAAGTATCGAGAAATTACTTGCGGAAAACGCTGATACATCCGGAATAGCGCCGGTAAGGAAGTGTGCAATATATTTGGCTGGGATTGTAGGACCCTATATGAAACCGTGTATGGTAAAGGTTTGAGCGTTTGTAGTATATCTGACCGAAATGCTTGCAAGATTTCATATGCCAATACCAAAGCCGGCTTATACGGACGTGCAAAGCGATTTTGCGCATAATACTCCACAACCAGCTGTACTTTACTGAGAATCGGTGACTCCGACAATGACATTTTAGAAGCCAGGTACTTACTGGCCAAAAATCTCCGTCGTAAGTGTAAAGGTAATTCCCCAGATTCAACTAGTAATGCACAAGTGGGACTGGACGGAAGCGCCCCCAAAATAATACGTAAAGCCCGATACTGCAACCTGTCAAAAGTGACCAACCGACTACTTCCCATCATATCGTAGAAAAAGCAACCATAATCCATCTGAGAACGAATAATATTCTTATATACCGTAAGTAATAAATGAGGATCCGCCCCCCAACCCCGGCGTGCTAGTGCTCGGAGAACGTGTAGTCTTTTTTCAATTCGAACAGTGAGTGTATGAACCTGGCTCGACCACAGTAATTGGTCATCAATATGTAACCCCAAATATTTGATGTTACGAACCACCTCTATGGCTCCCTGTCTAAATAAAATGGGAGTGCGATCGACCTGCCTTTGATGAGTAATAATTATGGCAGAATTTTTCCTCGGCGACGTATCAAATCCGTGATTATGGAACTATGTATGAGCAGCAGTCAATGCATCATATATATCCTGACGACATAGCTGGATAGTATCACGCGAACAATAAATAAGAAAATCATCTGCGTATTGAATGATTCGTGCATAAGGAAGGATGACCGATTCTAATGTCTGAGTATAAATTGAAAAAAGAATACCGCTTAAAATATCACCTTGAGGCAATCCATGAGAAGTCTGACGGTTATCAAGTACACCAGTGAGGGTGTGTAGAAATACTCGACGATGGTGTAAAAAATTCTTTATTAAACATATGAAAGGTAATGTGAAATGCAGCTCCCCTAGTCGATGTTGTGATATGAATGGATCCACCGCATCATAGGCCCCCTGAATATCCACACATACGGCAACCGTGTGTTGTTTGCGTGCTTTCGCTGATAAGATATCCGTCAAAAAATCGTAAGAGCGTCGATTGTGCCTAGCCGTTTACGGAATGCAAATTGTGACCTCGAAAATAAATTATAGTACTCCAAACACCATTGCAATCTACGTAATAAATTTTTTTTGAAATAATTTTCTTACGACACGAACCAAGATTGATGCCACGATAGCTTAGGGGGTCTCTGGCATCTTTCATTGGTTTTAATATCGGCAGAATTTCAAAATTATTCCATTCCACAGGATACGTACCATTTGTCAGTACCGTATTGTAAAGCGCAATCAAGACCGTCAGTGCTGGGTAAGGGAAATGGGCAACCATCCCATAAGTAATGTAATCCATACCCGGACTCGTGGATTTAGTGTGACACAACGCAGTCGAGATATCATTGCGCGTGATTGGTTGTTGTAAAATCTGAAACTTATCCGAAGTCAAATAAGGTGGTACAAATGCGTGTCCGGAAACTGAATCTGGCGTGAGGGAATGATAAAACATTTGAAAACCTGTCTGCGTGAGTCCCGTACTAGGACGTGTACGACGAGTATTCGATAATTGTTTTATCAAAGACCATAAAGTGCTAAAAGAAGTATGGGAATTGAATGTACTAATATGAGTTTGCCACGCCATCCGTCGTTTTTCATTAAATGTCTTCTGAAGCTGGGCAGTGAGACTTTTGTAACGTAGATAATTATCCACAGTCCCATGAACGCGATATCTTTTTAAACGTGCTTTTCTCCGACGAACAAGCAATGCACACTCTGCGTCCCACCAATGGACTGCACCCGGATGCTGTGACGAATACGATGATATCGCGCGCTGGGGGTGATAACTGCACTATCACGAGCCTCGGCTCAGGTGCCCCTTATGAGATAATAAATAATAAAAAAAACCGTTATATCAGCTGTAATAAAGAATAATACCGTTGATACGGAGGTGTTCGTGAAGTCCCCTATCCATCATTTATAATGTATTGAAAAATTTCATAGTCGAAATGCCGTAAATTCCTTTTGATGGTAAAATGACATGGACGCTCAAGCTTCTCACCCGGTTTCGCATAATAGATAAGAATCGGAAAATGATCGCTCTGATGAGTGTCCCCAAGCGTTCGCCATTCCAATTGATGGGCAATATCCGCTGTTGTAATAGTCAAATCTACCGCACTCTTTGGACGTCCCGGTGGTGTTATGCGCGTAGGCGACCCATCATTAAGAATATTCAAAGCATAAGTTTGAAGTGCATGCACAATATGGCGACCTTTAGGGTTGACACGCTCACTGCCCCAGAGTCCACGGTGGGCATTAAAATCCCCGAGAACTATATGTTTAGGAAATTGTGCAATATATTTGAAATACATCAACCATTGGCGTTGCGATCCCTGAACTTGGGGAGGGCAATATAAATTACTAAAAATAGTATTGCCGATCTGAAAACACTGATGAAAACTACGTTGTAGACGGTAAGAAATGGGGATCACTGAAAAAGGGATACCATTTCGAATAAGGGTGCTTATACCGCCATAACCTAAACCATCCTCTCTAACAACATTATACATTGGGATCGTAAAACGATACTGGGGCGATAGCCAAGTTTCTTGTAAAAAAATAACATCCGGATGGAAGTCATCGATTAATTTAAGTAATTCATGCCGCTTGTTGACTATACTCATGCAATTCCATTGGAGGAGCCACACGTCTCTTCAAAAACGAAAAGAAAATCAGTGAAACTAGTGACCCAGGGTCTGGTTGTCATGCTGTGTTGATTTTTCCAAAGGTAATACCCTATATAACAAAATTTTAACGCAATTCGCCCATTGCGCATTATGCCCTAACAACTCCATAAGTTTAGTAAATTCTGCCAAAATAATTTTTGTTGGCTCCGATCCAGGCGACCCTGAACCAGGCCCGGGACTGTGTAGATTACTCGTCTCCGACGTCTTGGCTGAGAAGACCGGTGGGGCCTTTTCCAATCTCGGTTGGTTAAAAAGCGGGCAATAAGCACTCCTATCATATCCCAGAGGTTGTACCACTTTGGGGGCCGTATGAACGATTTCCGTAAACTTGCGCTTTCGGGCCGGCTCAATCTGCCTGACACTTGGAGCTGAACTTATAGGCGGAAATTGTTGGGGTAAAGTTAATGGATTGAATGTGGGACCCATTTGACTTTTCATGATCTCATTATACGATTTATTTTCCACACACATCCGTCTTTTAATTTCAACTTGCTGTTGATGAATTTCGCAACGAATGGCACCTGCCGGGTGATTCTCTGCACAATTGGCACATTTAGATAAAACTTCCTTACATCCCGAGGTGAGGTGTTCAGCGGCACAATTGCCACAGCGAGGGGCTCGAGCCCTGCAATGTAACTGCACATGTCCATAACGTTGACACTTGGTGCATCGTAGAGGTGAGAAAATATACAAGTTAACTTCTAGCATAACATTAAAAATGCTGACATAAGGTGGTAAGTTCTGAGTCTCAAAAAATATTTTCACAGTCCCCGTAGCTATGCGTTCCGTTTGTCCATCAACAGTTCTGTTTCGAAAGAAGCGCTGTATCCGTAAAATGGGGACAGGAGCCTCTATATACTTGAGTAGTTCCTCATTCGTAAGAGAAGTGTCAACCCCTCGCACAAGTCCAACCTGTTGGACATTAGAGGAGGGGATAAAATCAGTCAAATTCCTCTCACGTAGTATAGGATTTTCCAAAAAAGTATTTGCATCGCGATAATTTGTGAATTGTATTTGTACTCTATTTCGTCCCTTTTTCTGAATTTCTCGTATGCCCGGGATTTTTCTTTCATAGAAAAGCCGACCCAAGGCCATCGGATGTAAATTTCCAATCGCCTGAGCCCCATCCCCCTGCACAAAAATAATATAAGGTCCAGTATGATGACTAGGATAACGATAGTCCGTGGCCGGGGTTCGTACTGGGTCAGCTGAGGATCCCATCATTGATTTCGTTTTCTCCTGAGTTGAAATAATCGTTTGCTCATGAACGATTGACATATCCTCCATAGGGATAATACCATCCACAACAACATTCCCTACACTGTCTGGGGGTTGGCCCATTAACGCCCCATCGCTCTGAGCCGCCATTGCGACCACACACAACTAGTATATAAAACTTATTAACAGCCCTATAATACAATGGCACAAAACACCAACACCAAGCACTAACGAAACACAAAACCAAAAGTACACTCCAGCGGAACACACACACACGCAAGCCGCAAGCTTTTGAGGTGTTGCTGTGAACACAGCTGTCGTGGAACTGGTGAAGATTCCTTCTTCCCGCTTCTTCTTCTGTTGAGGGCACAGAACACCAAATATAATAGAAGTGAATACAGAAAATAACGCATGGAAACAAGAAACTACTGCAGCACGCCTAGTGGTGTGTCAGCCAACTACCAGTATGGAAATATTAGCTCCCAAATGCGTTTTCATTTGAGTAGGTACCAAGGCTAGTAAACTACAGAGGTTGCCCTCTTAGGCGAGGGGATCGTGGAGGGAAGGGAAAGGACGTGACGTCACACGTTTCCTCGTAGCGCGCGAGGCGCGAGATATGCAAGGAAAGTCAACTTTCCCACACATTATATTATATGGATTGCAGTGGTTTAAATCCAAGGCTAGTAAACTGCAGAGGTTGCCTCAATATGGAGCTCTTCGGCGAGGGGATCGCGGAGGGAAGGGAAAGGACGTGACGTCATACGTTTCCTCGTAGCGCGCGAGGTGCAAGATATGCAAGGAAGGTCAACTTTTCCACACATTATATTATATGGATTGCAGTGGTTTAAACACGTGTTTTAAGCCCTTTTGTTTATAATCATGCCAGGCCAAAAAATGTGCTGTGGCAGTTGGTCACAGTTATTATAAAGTTGGAAATGATGTGTCGTTTTTCACGATGCTTAAAGACGCATGACTTCGCAATCAGTGAATTGCTGCATATAAGCGAAAATATCATTGCAACCCTCAAACAAGTAGGATATGTTCCCTCCACTTTAAGAGTGAAGACTTCGAATTAGACTACAGGGCCGAATTGCTTAATATAAAGCCAAGATTTCCAAGGAATCTAAAACCAAATGGTAAGTGAGCCCAACTGGCCTACTCTTAAGTTTTGATGACCTGCTAGGATGATTTTAAAGCTGTTAATATTTTTGACATATTTCGTACATGGTATCAGGGGCGTATATACAATTTTTTTTCGAGGGGGGGGGGATTTTGAGTACTTAATGAATTTTCTATTATAGCCTATGGAGTATGAATGGAAAATATCTAAATGGGCTACTTGTCATTTTATTAAGCAGAAAGGTAAACACTCATTATCCTTTACAAATTGATAATTATTTCTTAAAAGTAGGCTACCGTGAAATACATTGTATGTTGTACCCAAGTTGGCTTTTTTCGCGGGGGATCTGGAGCCCCCTCAGCTCCAAATATACGCCTTATATACGCGCATGCATGATATTTTGATTTTGGACAAGATGGAAAATTTCATGAGTAATTCTCTTTACATTGGTAAAAATTCTTTGCAAATATTCCAGAAAGCAGTCATCATTTCAATAAAATCCCTTCGACTTCTGTACAGAGATATGGCCCGTAGGCATACTATAAAGTACATTCGCACACTTAGGCTAAATCAAGATATACTGGAAAACCTCTTTTCACAATTGCGAACCCGTGGTGGCTTACGCGATCATCCTTCTCCCCTTGACTGCATTTACAGACTGAGTATGATTATTTTAGGAAAAAATCCAGGAGTTGTTCAAAAGCAAACAAATACTGCTGATCCAGATTGAGATGAATATGTAATTGCTAAAGCACTAAACAAAGCTGGCATAGTGTCTGAATCAAGTAACGTCCTTCCAGAACCAGCCTTAGGGAGCAATGTGCAACCAGAGTTCTTCATTGCCAATACCATGAAACAAAGTGAGGAGGATGGCAAGGCTTATGTTGCAGGTTATGTAGCCCACAAGTTCCAAGATAAATTTCCAAAACTTGGGAACTTAACCTATAGAATGCAAACTCAACACGATTATGCATTACCAACCTGGATTAAACACTTTTCATACGGTGATATGACCGATCCCTCAGAAACTTGGCTAAACCAGTTCCGGCACATCTCAGCAAAATTCGTTACATTTCACGGAAAATACGGATTTCAACGAGGCAAGAACGTTCTAAGAAGACCGACAGATTTTGTGTCGAGAGAAGTTCCTGACGTACCGTCTGGGGGGGGGGGGGGGTTGAGGCAGCTGTGATAACAATTTTCTTCATCAGATTGAAACATTCCAATTCTATCTTGCATAAGAAGTGGTTATGGGAAGTCACCAACACCCACGATACTGCTACCAAGTCTAGGCGAATTTCCAAGAAATTCAAGAAGATTACAACATAAAATGTAAGTAGGCTACATTCAGTTATTTTATCACCCATTTACCAATAATTTCATGAGAAAAACTGTTCTTTGCGTACTCAAAAGCTGATGTTGACAGTTTCGTTACGTTCCCCACACGGCGCGTTTGGTATCTTGTGACGTCATCCGCCTTGTGAGCGCTGATTCGTGAGTGAAAATTCAGGCAACATCTGTAGTTTATAAGCCTTGCTTTAAACCATGTTTGTCTCTCACAAATCCAACCCCTCGTCCTCGTCGTGGGAGATGGGCAACGTAATTAAGTAGGGGATTGCCTGTAGGGGTGAAGTACAGTGGGGACTTTGTGTGCCTCAAGACCGCTACGGTAGCTGTGAAGGCCCTACAGGAACCCTGAAGAAATTACGGCTAACGGGGCTCTGGTGAAACAATTGCTGCCTTGTAGTTTGGAGTTGGTTCTTCAAAGGCTAAGGGAAGAAACCCTGACAGAAAATCAGCCTGGTGTCTCAGGCTTAAGGTGGCAGCCCCTCCAAGGCACTCTGAGGCAGTGGGTTAATCACTCGCTCCTCTTAAATAAACTGATTACGGAAACTGAAGCGAAATTACAAAACCGGACGGATAACCTGATGACGACTTTTGGCATGAAGAGGACTACGAAAATCGGTTTCTGGAATGTGAGGACCTTGATTGAGAAAACCAGACTGAAACAAGTGACACGGGAGATGAAGAACTATGGGCTGGATATACTAGGATTGAGTGAAGTGAGGTGGCCAGGATTTGGTGAAATACAGACAACAGATGGAATTACATTTCTCTATTCTGGGGGCGATGATGAAGAACACAGGGATGGATTGGGGTTACTGCTCAACAGAAATGCAAAGAGAAGCCTTATGGAGTGGAAGCCAATTTCTAGTAGGCTCATGTTTGCTAGGTTCAAGACAAAGATCAGGAATGTGATCATCATCCAATGCTATGCGCCTACAGAACAGTCGGAGCCAGAGAAGAAGGAAGAATTCTACCAGATGCTGCGAGATGTTACAAGACAAACAAGTAAGAAGGACATTCTCATTGTTATGGGAGATTTCAATGCGAAGGTGGGCTCAAACAATGAGGGGTTGGAGCAGATCATGGGTAAACATGGCCTTGGTGAGATGAATGACAATGGGGAGAAATTTACGGAATATTGCGCCAGTCAGGATTTGGTGATGGGTGGCACGGTGTTTCCTCATAGGCGGTGCCACAAGGTTACCTGGGTGTCTCCTGATCAAGTCACAGAAAATCAAATTGATCACATCGCGGTGAGCAGGAGGTTCAGAAGAAGCTAGGAAGATGTTAGGAACAAGAGAGGAGCGGACGTTGGTAGTGACCATCATCTTGTGGTTGCCAACTTCCACATGAAGATCGTCGCAGTCCGCCGAAAGTTTAACACTCGGCACAACAAGTTTGATGTGTGCAAGCTTAAGAACCAGCAGAGATTGGACCAATTTAAACTGGAGCTCAGAAATAAATTCCAGGTGTTGGACTCCGAGACAGAGAAGGACGTGGAGACTGTGTGGAGCGAGGTAAAGAATATCTTCGTGGAAACCAGTGAGATGCAGCTCGGGTACAAGAACTACCTGCGGAAAGAATGGATATCCGATCAGACCTGGGACAAGATAAATTATAGGAAGGAGATTAAGGCCAAGCTCAACACCTGCAAGACTAGGCAGCAGAAGGCTCTCACACAAGCACTGTATTCAACAGCAAACAGGGAGGTCAAGAGGAGTGTACGGAAGGATCATAGGAGGTGGATTGATGAGCAGGCGGAGAAAGCAGAAGAAGCGGCAAGAAGGGGGGACGTTAAGGAGCTCTATGGCATCACAAAGATGCTTTCAAAGAAAGGTTTTAATAAAACTAGGCCTATGAAGAGCAAGACGGGCGAGATCCTCACGACGTGTGAACAGCAGCTGACAAGATGGAGAGAACACTTTGCGGAGGTTCTTAATAGAGATAGAGGACCAGAAAGTAAGCAGCGAGGAGAAGATGAAGAGGAAGCAGAAAGTGACCCAAGCATCAGCCTCGACTCCCCAACTCGGGGCGAAATACGGACAGCGTTGAAGCAGATGAAATGTGGGAAGGCACCAGGTCTGGATAATATCCCAGCGGAAGTACTGAAAGCAGACCTGGATATTACGATCGATCTGCTGCACCCGCTGTTGGAGAAGATCTGGAAGGAGGAGAAAATACCAACCGACTGGAAGAAGGGGTTGATAGTCAAGTTGCCGAAGAAAGGGGACACCACAAACTGTAACAACTGGAGGGGTATCACCTTGCTGTCCATTCCAAGCAAAGTGCTGGCGAGAGTCATCCTGAATCGTATAAAAGACTGCGTAGAACAGGCTGGATTTCGACAACATCGCAGCTGTGTGGATCTCATCAACACCCTCCGAATCATCCTGGAGCAGAGTGTGGAGTGGCGGAATACCCTTTACCTCACATTTGTTGACATCGAGAAAGCCTTCGACTCCGTAAATCAAAGAATCATGTGGAAGACCCTCGAGGAATATAAAATTCCAACAAAGATCATCAGAATCATGGAAGAGATGTACGAAGGGTATGAGTGCCAGGTTCTTCACGAAGGCAAATTAACAGAAAAGATAAAGGTCAGTTCCGGAGTGAGACAGGGGTGTGTCCTTTCCTCCACTCTGTTCCTGTTGGTCATGGATAGTGTGATGAAGAAGGTAATGGGAGGACGGAAGAGGGGTATTCAATGGGGTATAAATGACAGGCTTGAAGATCTGGATTTCGCAGACGACATTTGTCTTATGGCACAACGGTACCGAGACATAGAAGATAAGGTGCGGAGGTTGCAGAGAGAAGCAGAACGTGCAGGACTGATGATCAACCCCAACAAGATCAAAGAGATGAGGATAAATTCTGACTTCACGACTAGTTGACAGTCAACGGAAAGGACATTGAGCGAGTTGAGACCTTACTCTACCTTGGAAGTATAGTCACAAATGATGGGGGAGCAGAGGAAGATGTTCGAAGCCGTATCAGGAAGGCAAATAGTGCCTTTGTCCAGCTCTACCCCATCTGGAGAAATAGAAACATTTCCAGGAAGACCAAGCTCCTCCTTTTCAATAGCAACGGCTGTGAAACATGGAAAGTCACAAAACCGATCAACAACCAGCTACAGGTGTTCATTAACAGATGTCTGCGTCGCATCATGAATGTGAGGTGGCCGGACATAATCTCAAATGAAGATCTTTGGACCATCACCAATCAACAACCGATTAGCATCCAGATCAAGGAGAGGAAATGGCGCTGGATTGGTCACACACTAAGGAAGCCGGACGGAGCTATTGAGAGGGCGGCGCTAGGCTGGAATCCTCAAGGCGCCAGGAAGCGAGGTCGACCTAAGAAGACCTGGAAGAGGACGATCGAAAATGAAATTGCAGAGGTGGACAAGAACTGGAGTCAAGTGAAGAGAATGGCCAGGAACCGTACTGCGTGGAGAAATTTCGCCAAGGCCCTATGCTCCGGAAGGAGCGGCAGGAATTAAGTAAGTAAGTTAAACCATGTTTAAACACGTGTTTTAAGCCCTTTTGTTTATAATCATGCCAGGTCAAAGATATGCTGTGGCAGTTTGTCACAGTTATTATAAAGTTGTCGTTTTTTCACGATGCCTAAAGACGCATGCATTCGCAATCAGTGGATTGCTGCATGTAAGCGAAACGATCATTGCAACCCTCAAACAAGTAGGATAATTATGTTCCCTCCACTTTAAGAGTGAAGACTTAGAATTAGACTACAGGGACGAATTGCTTAATATAAAGCTAAGATTCCCAAGGAATCTAAAACCAAATGGTAAGTGAGCCTACCTGGCCTACTCTTTAAGTTTTGATGACCTGCTTGGATGATTTTAAAGCTGTTAATATTTTTGTCATATTTCGTACATGTTATCAGGGGCGTATATCCTTTTTTTCGAGAGGGGGCTGACTATCGTGGAAAATTGTGAGTACTTAATGAATTTTCTATTATAGCCTATGGAGTATGAATGGAAAATATCTAAATGGGCTACTTGCCAATTTATAAAGCAGAAACGTAAACACTCATTTCTTTTACAAATTGATAATTATTTCTTAAAAGTAGACTACTGTGAAATACATTGTATGTTGTACCCAAGTTGGCTTTTACGGGGGGGGATCTGGAGCGCCCTCAGGCCCCCCCCCCTTATATACGCCCATGCATGGTATTTTGTTTTTGGACTAGATGGAAAATTTCATGAGTAATTCTCTTTGCATTTGCTACCGAGTCTAGGCGAATTTCCAAGAAATTCAAGAAGATCACAACAAAATATGTAATGTGCCCGTTGGACGAGGTTATCTGGTTACCACCAACCGTAACGTGGCCTCCCAGATGACCTCTACCTCGAGACACATTGCCGGAGAGGATCGGAATGCACTTCTTGGGACTAGCCGGCACAAGACTCTGCTTCCCTAAGGATCAGGTTCCCATCACAGTGATTGTCATAGACGCCCAAAGAAAATGCACCCCCAAAAGGTCAAAACTACTAAATAATTAAAATCCAGACTTAAGACATACTCATGGTTGGTTTATTTGGAAGGTCAAACCCCTGTCCTACGGTCGGAGGGTTTGATAAAACGGCTATTCCGTAGCTAAAAAGCAAAGAAAAAAAAAATAAACAACTCCTAAAATTAACGTAGAATCCCTTCGACAGGTCCTAAATACAGCAAAACAAAGCAAAACTGGGGAAATGGTACCGCAAGAAAAATCGTTATACAAAAAACTGATGCTTCTAGGAGGAAGGCATCATGCCATTTTTTTTTCGTGTAGCCTCCTGAGAGGCCGAGTGCAGGTCTTTCTAGTCGACGCCCGTGGGCGACCTGCGCGTCGGGATGAGAGATGGAATGGATGAAGATGAATGAAACTGGGCAAGGATGTGGAAGGAAGCGGCCGTGGCCTGTCAGAAGGTACTGTCCCAGCATTTGCCTGGTGTTGAAAATGGGAAACCACGGAAAACCATTTCAAGGACAGCCGACGGTGGGGCTCGAACCCACGCGTCTACCGAGTCAGCTGAGAGCTTGGCCCCATGGCCTAACGCAGCGCTTTAGCCAGCGTAGCCACTACTGTCGGTATCATGGCATTAAAACATGTCAAACAGGACAGCATAGTTAAAGGACTGGTACCATCCCATATTTACATTTATACTATAATTATTTGAACTACTCCTGCTTTAATCTTATCAACGGCGTCAGACGTCCGTGATACACAAACTATACAAAAATTAATTATTGTCAGTCATCATTTTACAGTACACGGGTACAATTATATACAAACAACAAAGATGTTTTATATTACAAGAGACAGTAGGGTAATAGTGGGAAACACATCAGTAAATAAATAAGTGGTACACACAAATAATCATCTTATTAATCCTGCCTGCCACCGATGAACAACTGTTTGTTGTCCACCGTCATCTATCAGGGTGTCTAAACTTGAGAATCAAACTGTGCAAGAACAGCATTCACCTGATCGGGTCACGCCCCACGAGTTCTGAACTTAGGGTTCGTGCGATCTCTGTCAAAGTCTATCAGTGTTAGCTACTAAACTTACTAGTAAGAACAAACGAAGGCGCAATGCATTGGTCTGCTAGACTACAGGTACAAGATCAAAATTTAACAACGATTAAGGTTTAACTGTATTATTAGCATCGCCGGTTTAGGATATAAATTGATGATTCATGATTTAGTCCTAAGTTTAATGTCGTAGATTTATGAGTCCATTGATTATTAAGATAGTTGACCATATGCAAGGCGTCGCAAGAGCGTGCTACCAACACGTGGTACACCTCAACAAAGAATACGTGGCTCTCACGTTAACAATAACATATTCGGTACTCGAAAGAGACCATACCTTTTCCTCCTCGGTCCAAACTTGTTCTGTAACATAGATCTGGCCGGCTTTCTCTAATAAACATGGTAACCAACCCTGCGTGTATTAAAAACACGGTAAATAATCATTCACTTACAAGTGAGAATACATAATAGCCTTAAGGGTCCAACTTATCAAATGGTTACTCAAATTCATTATAAATCATGACAAAACATATTGGGGCTCGCTCACAAATACCTGCGAGTATATTAAAAATTTAGCATTACTTATCAGTACACCTGTACCAGAACAACTTTACAAAAATCGATACTGAATCAAGGTCAATAGCATGAGCATAAACAAAGCATAGCCTGTAAGAACATTCCTAGCAAGGTCTGGAAATAAAGAAAATAAAAATGAAGTCGATTGTCAATTGTCTCACAAGAGAGATCGTAAGTAACCTTGGGCAATGTCATTGGCGTGGACTGGACAAGCACCTGTCATTGTGCTCCCAGCGCTTGGCACTAAGCAACATAGCGCGTCAGTGAATCTCAAAGAAAATGTCTATCACTGATCTTTCAACACTTTAAAGCACAGTAAATGTAGACTGAGTGTTCTTAGCAATCACTCTAAAGGATTATACACATGTAAAGGAAGTTATTATAACGTTAAAGACGAATCAATTACAAGTAGAATGATATGTTTGGCTTCTGAAAACCAAATAGACGTAACAGAAAGATATTCCTCTCTCTTTGAAAGGCTTTGGCATTGTGTAGCGCCACTGAAGCGCACAGCGAATTAGTGCTGCGTACAAAACATGTTTAAATGATAATAAAATACTGGTTCACACCTTAACCTTAGGTGGAACTAATCGAAATGATACGAATCGTGTAACATAAACTTTATGAGTAAGTTCATAACATTACTTGACTCATGTACAGCAATGTGAATTATCTGAATTCTAGTGGCGAACTGCTCACTCTTTAAAAATGTACATTACAATAACAACAGGCTGGATCCCTTCCATACCTAAACGATACACTATAATGTTAAATAAAGACGTCAGTGGCGTACAAAAATAATAGAAATGGGGACTTCAAAAACTTTGACCAAATATCAGCTGGAGCTGAATTAAAAACATGCCCCTGTCACAAATGACTAAATTGATGTTCCGTCATGCGGAATTACCTTCTAAGAACAATATTGCACTGTGTGGACACACACAATCTGGTGACTAACTCAGTGTCGAGTAACGAAATGCAAAGAGAAGCATTCAGAAGCGTGAAAAATCACCTTAAGGAGGTGGTCAAAAAGAATGAAAGAAGCCTACCTTGACGACTGACAATGAGTTACGGATGCTACAGACTAATCCACCCATGACCATCCACCGTACAGAAATAGATTAGGAAATCATGACTCACAGCTATTGCAGATAATTATCCAGACTCGAGGATTGAGGATTTTGCCTTTCATCCAGACAAACCACAAATATCTTCTCTGCTCGGCCACAAGCATGGTTATCCTCGGGTGGTCATCCATTGTTGTAGTGTGGCTTAGGTGTTCAGCGTTCCTCCCATTCGGATGTTTAAGCCATAGCCCTCTTCTTCTTAGATATAGGATTATTATGCCTCAGCACGTGGTGAAATGAAGGCATCTTGTAGAGTCGTTGAAATTCGTATAATAATGGACACAGCTTCAAGCGTGTTGAAATTCACAGATTTTCCACCTTTTTCCACCAGCAGACTATATTTAAAAATGGTCTTGTCTGCTAAAACACATAAACTGGCTTTGACACTAGACACGTGTCTTTCCACTGAAGCTAAACAACTTCACACGCTTTAGATATCATATCGAAGAATATCAGCTTAATCTTATTTGTTTTACAGTCGGCCTTTGCACGGCTCGTAAATATTTCACTGTATCTGTTGAATATGACGACCAGATTCTCCACTCGGGTCTTACTGGTACACAACTTATTTGTCACTGGTCAGCCATTGAAGCACGCTGTAACCATGTGGTCAACACTTCACTGAATAGAAATATAATAAGATTCACAATCTTGGACGAACGTTTCGCGTCACCAGCACACTTTGTGCTATAATTAATACTTTCAGTCGTATTCACTTTACACAATTTGAACTTCGATGATACTTTAGACTTGGTCACCTGGGACCTTCACAATTTCACATCCGCTCGCCATGCAAGCGCGGATTAAAGTCATTCCTTCACGGAAGTAGGTGTGCTCAGTTCGATCACTTCCGAGTCATTTAGCGTCTAAGTTCATTCCTTCCGCGTATCGGCGGTGTTATACCTTCGGTCGTAAACCATAAATAAAATATTATTAGCCCATGAAAAATGTGGCTAGTTAAGCTGAATGACTGATTATTTTAAATTCAGGTTGCATATCAAAGAGAACTTCTTTGATCATGTAGGGTAATTTTATACTGCTTCTTAATGAAGTCAAAAGAACATCTAATGTAGTGGCATGCTGCTGTGGGTGCTTTCACAATTCTTGAGCATTATAAATTCCATGGTTCGTGTACAAGCCATCACCAGCATGAGCTATTCGGGCTCAGTAAGTAGGCTACATTCAGTTATTTTATCACCCATTTACCAATAATTTCATGAGAATAAACTGTTCTTTGCGTACTCAACAGCTGATGTTGACAGTTTCGTTACGTTCCCCACATGGCGCCTTTGGTATCTTGTGACGTCATCCGCATTGTGAGCGCTGATTGGTGAGTGAAAATTGAGGCAACCTCTGTAGTTTATAAGCCTTGAGTAGGTACTACAGGAACAACTCCTCCCATGGTAACCCTCGCTGAAAACTGTTTCCTGGTCATCTCCTCTTTGACGTGCACTACCAGGCGTAACTAGTCGCACCAAAAACTGTCATACCATTGAACTCTAGCTCTAGGTTGCAAGTCAGCTGATATGTCGTGATTCTTTTCATATATTTGATCGTACGTACTGTGCCCGTTTCCCCGACGTCACGTTGGCCCGGCGGTTGCAACGAGAAACCGAAGAAGGGACACAGGCGATAAAAAAATAAATAAGTCCAGGAAATATTTGTCCAATAAAAAAAATCAAACAACTAGCTCGGGTAGGCAAGAGATCGAATATCTCGGGTCGATTAAAGGGAGAATTCAACAGGACAAATACCTCACAACAAGAAAAAAAAATATCACTGACTCGGGAGAAGTTCCGAACTACAGGAATAACCTGAGCTTGTAAAATCGAGATCCTAAATTTATTTTTGAGCAGACGGACAAAAAAAATATGAACACTCCTATTACTCAAGGCAAATCATTAGGTTGGGATACAAATATCCAAAATGTCCATCTGTGCCGTTGAGCTGTCCTATTTCACTTAAATGGGAAGTTCTCACAAAAGAAAATTAGTCATTGTTCGAGAGTTCGTTGTTTAGCTGAATATGAATTTAAAAAAACACTTCACTGTCAGTTTCAGCTTTGTAAAAAAAAATAACTAAACTTTTTTTCTTGCCATAAAACACTCTAAATTAATAATTCATACACACATTATACACATCCCTGATATTTACATATATTAGATTGACATTAATGACCGTTAATTAATTAATTGGATTAAATTAATTATAGACAAATAAATGATTATTATCATAATATTACCAAAATAATTCCAAGTTTCCTTATGGAAAACATCTCAGCTCAAAGTAGCATTAATCTGTCGTAATTTCTCAAAACATTGGTTTACAAGGGAATTCTAATCACTCAAGTCATTCTCAAATAAGAAATTGGATTCAACATATGCTTATGGGAGAAATTAAATTGTTCAGAATGCGATGATGTAACAGTTACATTCAAAGATAAAGGAATACAGTAGAATTGCCGAAGATCTGCATAGTTATTAAATTGAATTGACCAGCTCATTAAACCCTAACAACAGTGCACAAAATGACGATAAATTGGACGACAAAAAAACTGCCATTGCACTATTTCCCAAAGTTGGAAATATAGATAATTACTATAATAAAGCACATACTAATTCATTTGACCTAGGACTGCACAGACGCATCCTGGCATAATCACAAACATTAATATCATCGAAAAAATTCATTATTTATTAATTTATTAAAGCGTTGGAATGGAATATCTCATTTCCAACAGTTGCTGCTCTTAGACCACTATAAAGTGTCTACAACTTATTAATAATTGTGCTTTATTCAAAAACCATTTCCAAAATCCTTTTGACATAATGCCAAGTAATCCTTAAGTGGCAATAATAAGACTGGTCAGAATCTTTTAATGTCAACGATTGTTATCGGCTTCGTATTTTTTATACAATCTGAATTCATTACTGTAGGGTTCAGGATCACACATCATGAATCCAGATGATAATTACTGTACCAAGAATTAATAATCAAGTTTCAAAAATTAGCTCTGCAAAAAGTTTAATGTTCCGCTTGCAACTGCTATCAAGGTAAAATACGCCATTAGTAAGAACGAAACTAAGTTTAGAATAAGTTAAAAATAAATGGAATCCAACCATAAAACATTTTGTTAAATATCTTACATATATGCGCGAAGTTACTCTTAATATGCATAAATTATTTGCTCTTTAGTTTGGGAATTCACTCGAAATATATCAGTCACCTGAGAGAAAGAACATTATGATAACATGGTAATGGCTTGTCATATCATTTCAGACATGTTGTCTGAAGGCATGCTCAGGGTTAAGGAGAGTGTGTTGCCTATGTGTTTTCCCACGACGTGGTTGATCTTGGTCCTATACTTAATTTTGCAAGATCGCCGCTTAGGATACTCTTGTATTGCATCCATCGTCGTGACGTTAGATCTAACGTGACTTCGGTTCCCCAGAACTTGGACTTATCCTGGTTATTAAGCTTCCCTGTTGATGGCTTAAGCTATCATCTTGAATAGTAATAAAGTCTTTATTAAAGTTCCCATGTTGCTGTTCTTAATTACAAGTGGCATCGTGGATTACTTCATACAACCTTAAATCAAAATGGGTTGTACGCTACTGATGGTAAAATGTTCCGACTATTTTATCAGTGTGGAATAGGTGGTGTAATTGCAATATAGTTCATTAATCATGAATGCAATGGCTATTAATTCAATTAAATATTAATCAAATTCTGTTACATTAAGTACAGCCATCGTGTCGAAAAAGAAAGTTCAACATTGTCTATCTTTGTGCCTGGCAGAATACTATGACGAGATCTGTCATGTGTTGTGCGCTGCAACAAGTTGTGTTTCAATGTCTACTGGCCTGCGTCCTACGGTGAATATATTTCCAGTCCGCTAATGGTGCTGTGAATGTGTCCGCTGAATAATATTATAATTCTTACTTACAGTATTTCTGCCGCTTGTAGGAAACACTGACTTTAATTTACTTATCACTGGTAGAGAAATTATTATAAGTATCACCAGCCAGATTGTGATGGTTAGTTAAAATAGTGTAAACACACGCTTTCCACACGTATTAGAACAACTCAGCTACCGGCACACATGAGTGTAGCCTGTGAAGAAAAATTCTCGAATGACTTTGTTCTGGAACTGACAGAGTGCACGCTGCCTAGTCACCTGATTCATAGCGGTGTGTGGGGAAATTTCAACCCCTCATCTATTGCGTCACGTCTTGTCAAAGCTGTTAGGAGTTGAAGATGTTCGACTCTCGCTTGTGCTAAATTTTAGCTCAATGCCATAAGGATAGGTCCATTTATCAGCTAGAATAAATATGAAGAATGTTTCTTTAGCTCTGGGTATGCTACAAAACACATGCTGGAATGCATTACAATATGTTACATTCATCAACTACTTCCAAGGTTGCTTTGCGAATCTCGGCAATTAAAGATCACCAACATGGTGGATTTCGGTCACATGTTTTTGGTTTTTATAAGTTTTGGTCAGAGAACTTATAAAACATCATTATGCTAAGATTATGTGAAGAAATCAAACATGTCTTGTTGTTTGAGTCTTCAGTCTTTTGACTGGTTTGATGCAGCTCTCCATGCCTCCCTGTCCTGAGCTAATCGTTTCATCTCTACATAGCTACCACACCCTACATCCGAGGCAATCTGTTTAACATATTCTAACCTTGGTCTACCCCTACAGTTCTTGTCCTCGACCCTTCCTTCCATAACTAAGCTTGCTATTCCTGGATGTCTTAGTATGTGTCCTACCAACCTATCTCTTCTCTTCATTAGCAGTCGCCAGAAACATCTCTCCTCTCCCACTCGTCTTAATACCTCTTTGTTTGTAACCCTATCTACCCATCTGATCTTCATCATTCTCCTGTAACACCACATTTCAAATGCTTCAATTCTCCTCTTTTCTGCTGCACCAATAGTCCAAGTTTCACTTCCATAGAGCGCCACGCTTCAGACAAAGGCTTTCAAAAATGACTTGCTAATACCTAAATCTATATTCGATGTCAACAGATTCCTTTTTTGTAGAAAGGCTTTCCTTGCCTGAGCCAACCTACTTTTTATATCGTCTTTGTTTCGTCTGTCACTGGTTATTTTGCTTCCTAAGTAACAGAACTCTCCTACTTCCTTGAGCTTTTCACCTGCCAGTTTGATGTCCATAGAGGTTTCTGAATTTTTTCGGCTGCATTATATTTTTGTTTTACATTTATTAATTTTTCATCATGAATTCTTTCCTCAAGACTGAGTCCTTACCATTAAAAAACTCATTCAAATCCTCAGGCGTGTCAGCCAAGATGATGATGTCATCAGCAAATCTCACAGTTGAAATTATTTCTCCTTGAATCTTCACTCCCACTTAAAATTGTTCTCCTATTTCCTTCATTGCTTGTTCAATGTAAAGATTGAAAAGTATGGATGATAAGTTGCAGCCTTGGCTTAGGCCTACACCTTTCTGAATACCAGCTTCTCTCTCATGTCCTTTAGCTCGAATGACTGCTGTCTGGTTTCTGTATTGATAGTATATCCCCCTCCTATCCCTCTACTTATTCCAGTCGTTCTCAAAATGTCAGACAATTTAGTCCAATCGACGTTATCAAACTCCTTTTCTAAGACTACAAATGCCATGAACGTTCTCTTATCTTTCCTTATTCTACCTTCCAAAATCAGCCTAAGACTTAGTACAGCTTCCCTTGTTCCTACATTTCTCCTGAAACCAAACTGGTCTTCACCCAACTCCGTTTCTATCTGGCTCTCAATCCTCTTATAAATTATTCTAGACAGGATCTTTGAAGCATGAGTAATCAAGCTGAATGTACGGTAACCTTCACATCTGTCAGCTCCCACTTTCTTTGGTATAGGGATGATTACATTCTTCTTGAAATCAGGGGGTACCTCACCTGTCTCATAAATCCTACACACCAAGTGAAATAACCTGATCAGGCCTTCCTCTCCTATGCAGCGTAGCAACTCAATCGGTATATCATCTATGCCTGGTGCTTTGTTCCTGCTTAAGTCTTCCAAAGCTCTATCAAATTCTGATCTCAATATTAAATATCCTTTCGTATCCTCATCAATTTCCTCCTCCCTTTCCATTACATGATTCTCAATCTCCTTTCCCTTATACAAACTCTCTATGTAAGCTTTCCATCTCTCAACCTTTTCTTCCCTATCTGTTAGAGGCTTTCCATTTGTGTCCTTAATATTACAGCACTTAGTCTTCTTTTCCCCAAAACATGTCTGTCCAGTATTAATTCTCAGGTTTGAAATATTTTCTTAGATTTCCAGCGTTGTAGTTTCCAATCACTCGGTCGGAGTGTATTTCTGCCAAACGATAACTGTGTTTGCCGAAAACTCTTACAATCTTTACTGGACCATAATAAAGCTTAGCGAATTTGTTATAGACTGTCATGGGTAAGTTGGATGATACTGGTCTCCTTATCAAGACTAAATTTTTCCCGTAGAGGTTCTCTGAATTTTCTTCCTGTATGTCTTTTCTTTCTCTTTTCGGCGTGGCGTTCCAAGCTCTCTCTAGCCATGTCAATCCGCGTGGGAATTGATTGAATTATTTCCGGTGCTGTGGAAATAATTCCATCCCATACTCTGGTTTACGTCCATAATATAATATGTATGGCACTTGCGATGTACTTTCATGTATTGTCGAATTAAGGCTTTCGTCAATGATGGGTATAACCTTCATCCATTTATCATGATTATCCGAACAGTAAAGTCGACAGAATTTTCCAATTTCAGACATTATTCTTCCTGCAGGATTTCCTTCAGGATATCTCATAGTATTGAGGATGTGCTTTACATTTAGCCTAACCATTGCCTGCTGAAATTCTTGACTTTTGAATTGGCTCCCATGATCACTTAATAAGAATTCGGGTGTGCCGGCTTCTTTGAAAACACAATTCTCTAGCCGCCTAATGATATATCGCGATGTAGCCTTCTGAATCGGGTGCAACATTACCAGTTTAGAGAATACATCTGTTGTAACCAAGATATACTGGTTTCCTCTAAATGATCTTGGAAGTGGGCCATAAATGTCCGTTGTATATAATTCTCTCGGTCTGGACGGAATTATAGCAATCGGTGGTTCTTTAGCAAGCTTCGAAATGTATTTGCTCCGCTGGCAATTATCGCAGGACCTTATAACCTTACGTATGGTTTCCCTCATACAATTCCAAATAAAAGCTTCTTTAACTGCGTGCAGAGTCTTGTCCAATCCGGAGTGTCCCGTTGAACGATGGACTAGCCAGATTACTTTATTAACAAGTTTTGGTGGTAAGACTGTTCTCAACATCGTATGATCCTTGTCCGCATATTTCATGACAATGTCTCCCACGATGTGGTATTCTCCCGCTTGTCTCGAAGTTGGGATGAAATTCGGATCATGCTGGTCCATCCTCTTCTTTAGGAAACGATAGATGTTTCTCAAGGGTTCATATCTCTTCTGTGATGCTGCGATTCTTCTAAGTTTATTTAACGTATCCGCATCTTCCGGAACAACCTCAATCAAGTGTATGTCTTTCCCACAAGGATTACGACTTAGAACATCGGCTAATATGTTCAATTTGCCAGATCGATGAACTATATCCACGTTAAATTGCTGCAAGAATAAGGTCCATCTGGTAATTCTATCATTAGCGAGGTCTGTTTTCAACATGAATTGCAAAGTTTGATGGTCGGTGATTATTGTGATTTTATATCCTATCAATATCTTTTTCCAAGTCTGTAAAGCATATATGGCAGCTAATGCTTCCAATTCTGTCACGGTGTAATTGGCTTCATGGCTTTTAAGTTTGCGGCTGGCAAATGCAAGATAGTGATGTTTTCCCTCGGCATCCATTTGATACAATACAGCACTCACACCAATCTTTGACGCATCCGATTCTATGAAGAAATTCCGAGAAAAATCGGGGTATTCCAATTTAATATGATCAACCAGCATTTGTTTAGCTCTATCAAATGCCTTACTACATGCTTCGCTCCATTTCCATTTATTGTTTAATTTCAACAAATTCTGGAGTGGTGCCATCACCTCCGTATAGTTAGGACAGTGCGTCGAAAAGAATTGACACATTCCTAAGAATTGTCTAACTTGACGTACTTTCTTCGGTTGAGGAAACTCCGCAATTGCCTGAATCTTCGTAGGATTAGGCCTATATCCGTGCCCGTCGATGATGTGACCTAAAAACTTTATTTCAGTTTAAAAAAAACTGCATTTGTCACGGTTGACTTTGAAGTTGGCTGCTTTCAAATTATCAAACAATAATCTGAGGTGTTGCAAATGTTGTTCCCCGTCTGTAGATGCAATTATTATATCGTATATGTAGCATATCACATTCGCTTTGACTTCTTGCTTTAGGTTGGAATCCAATGCTCTTATCATCACAGGACCGCTGTTCTTTAAACCGAAAGGCATTCTCTTGAAAGCATAGGTAATGTTATTAAATAGGAAACCAGTGTATTTGCTGCAATTTTCAGATAACGCTACGTGACAAAATGATGAAGTCAAATCGATGGTAGAAACATATGTTTTTCCTTCAAATTTCCTCAAAATTTCCCGAATTTTTGGAGGTCTATCATGTTCCAAGAGCAGACGTTCATTCAATCCCCTCGCATCCAGACATAAGCGTAATTGTTCATTCGCCTTTTGCACAACCGCCAGTGGATTTAGGAAAGGCGTGGGCATTCCACAAATGATGTCATCATCTTCCATCTTCTGGATCATGTCTTCAACTTCAGCTTGCCACTTTTCCGGAATCGGATATAATTTCTTTCGATAAGGAGTAGCATCTGTTAACTGGATTTCATACTCAAAATTCTTAACTAGTCCAGGTTTGCTATTGAAAATATCATCATATTCTTCTAATAAATCATTCAACTTCTGTTGAGTTTCTGGATTGATTTTTCCTCCTTCTATATTCCTAAGCTCTGTTTCCACTGAATTGATTATTTCATCCATAACATCCATATTTCCAAACTCCCATACTACGCCTTCACGAGCCTCTTCTTTCAGTCCCTCGGTGGAAGTAAAATATATATATCGGTTCTTCATATCAATGACCAGACCATTGTCAGATATGAAATCAACTCCGATTATGATATCGAAATTTGAATTTGATAAGACCAGGAATATGTGTTGTATCTTCCTTCCGGCAAGTTCCATTTCTAACATTACCTGTTGTTTACATTTAATTATCCTGTCAGGGATAACTCCTCTAATCTTTACAGTTGATGCCGGAAGAATGTCAAGTTTTCCTTTTGACTGGAGCAATTCTAAACATGACTGTGATATAATGGAAACCATGGCCCTGTGTCAACTAACGTCTTTATTTGGCATCCCATTATATTTAAAGAAATAGTCGGTAATTCATGTCTGATCCCTCGGCGTACTTCTTCATTTTCAAATATGAGGTCTTCATCCTTTATTTCGTATAATTCCTGAATTTGTACAATGTCCGAGTTGATTAGAATTTCATTACCTATTGTTGATTGGACGTTTTTTTTCTTGGTTCAGCCCACTAATACCAGGCTGGTTTAACTCTTCTTCTGTTGGTGCTGAAGGTCGAGTATTTCTTAATTGTTCTATATATTCTCGGCTTTCCTGATACCTGGTGTCCAAATTGTTACTGTTTTGCTTGTTCCTCTCTTCTTGAGACCTATTATTCTGGTTGTAGTAGCTGTTAAACCTCCCGCGTTGGTACCAGTTATTTTGTCCTCTGTTACGATACCTCGAATATCTTCGATTGTACGGGGTATTTCTCTGATTATTATTATCATTTCTACGATTGTAGTGATAATCATCTTGCTGGTGGTTAGAATCCCTCGATGTCTTCTCTTCTTGTTGCGCTGGTCTTTCTGTTTAGGCTGTCCTATCCATTAATACTGCATTTATTTCCCGACTTTCCTTTCTGTCATGTCTACCATTATTGCCTAGAGTAGCGTGATCCATACGCCTAAGAACTTCTTCACAATCTTCCAGGGTTTCGACTCCGGATACTATGAGCATGCGCTGTACTTCAATGGGAAATTGCCTCGTTATGGCTCTTATCAGTTCCTGGCGTGGTAAAGGTGGAGTTAGAAACTGTAGCTTTGCGAGCTGCGAAGTGAAGTAATTCGCATATCTAGTCGGATGGGACGTGGCATATTTCTTAGAGTACATTTCCGCTCTAATATCCAATTGTTCATCTGAACTCCAAAAACGGTGTAGAAATGATTGACTAAAGTCTTCCATATTAACAAACGAACATCTAAATGCCCTAAACCAATTTAAAGGAACTCCTTCCAAGTGTCTTTCAACTATTCTGAGCTCTCTGTCCTTGGATATCCTGTTTTCATCCATGTATTCCCGAATATCTCTCAGGAATTCCATCGGTGTCAAGTTATTACCCCCATTAAACTTGCGTGGTCGATCATCAATGTTTCGAATTATTGTGACGTGTCCCTTCGTAGTTGAATTGGCTCTATTCCCTTCCGTATCTAACGTTCCACCAGCATTAGGACTATCTGATGTTCTTAAAACATTGGGACTATCTGATTGTAATATTTGTCCCGGTTGCTCATAAGTGTGGCGAACATTACTTTTCATGTTGGATAGTTCGGTTTCCAGATTCGATATCCGAATTGTGGTCATGTCGTACTCTAACTTGTGTTTATTTTTCATATCTGCCGCTGTAATAATTACACTATTCCTCATCTGTGTCTGTAGCTCATTACGCACGTGCTCGAAATCGTTGTTACATTTCTCAGTTAGCTGGTTTACTTTCTCTTTGATATCTGCTATCTCCGTAGAATTAGTGTCAGTGACTGTTAGCAAATTCTTAACTACTGTTTCATTTTTCTGCTGTACCCTCTCATTATGTTCTGATAAATCTTTACTTAAACCATCTAAATTGTCGGTCAACTTCTTTTCTAAACCTTGCAATCTGTCTACAAATTGTGTTTTGACAGCGTTAACTTGACCTGATACGTGGGTATGCAATTACTTTCTAAGAACTTTGAGGTTATGGGTAAGTCTTGTATCACAAGCATCTAACTTTTTGTCTAAGGCTAAATTACTTTTTTCAACATCTGCCTGCACTTGCGCAATTTGCGTTTGCAAACGGACATCTAAACTCTTTACATCGCTAGATACCATTTGAGTGTATTTAAATATTGAATATCTGATTTAATATCTATTATAGAATAGTTAATACTTTCTATTTCCATGTTGGCTTTTAATATATCAGTTCTTACATTTAATATATCAGCATGAATATCCTGTGTATCATCTTTAATCAACTGCACTTTGCTTGATAAATTGTCAATATCGGCTTTTAGTTCCTGCCTACCAGTAGCTAAACTTTCATTTAATGTGGTTATTCGTGCATTAAGTTCCTGCTTATCAGCAGCCAAATTATCTTTAAGTTCCTGCTTATCAGCAGCCAAATTATCTTTAAGTTCCTGGTTATCAGCAGCCAAACTATCTTTAAGTTCCTGCTTATCAGTAGCTAAAGTGTTCTTTACCACATTTAAATCCTCATACACTCTGTCAAAGCCCCTTTGGATTTGAGCAAGAATGCCCTGGGGTCCTTCTGCTTCTGCTGCACCAGTCATTATAATTACACAAATATATAACTATACTTAAGACTAGGGAAACTTAATAGTAGGATGACGAACCAAGACCATGCGACTGAATATATTCGAATGAATTCCAAACATGTTTTACGTCTAACAAATCCAGCACAACGATTTCTCAAACCTCCAATTATCCTGACATTTATCTTTACCTGATAAGTTAAACAAACAACATCTAGATTTTAATTTAAAAAATCCCCATTCAATGACATTGCAAGATATCAAAACTCGTCTGACTATCCAACTATCCCAAAAAAAAAATGGACTGGATTTTTTTTTTTACCAAACCGTCGAGCTAATCACGCTCGGCATCAAATTGATGCCTTACGTAACGTCGTCCCCACGTTGGGCGCCAAATCGCTGTGCCCGTTTCCCCGACGTCACGTTGGCCCGGCGATTGGAACGAGAAACCGAAGAAGGGACACAGGCGATTAAAAAAATTAAGTCCAGGAAATATTTGTCCAATAAAAAAAAAACAACTAGCTCGGGCAGGCAAGAGATCGAATATCTCGGGTCGATTAAAGGGAGAGGCATGCAAGGTTCAACAGGACAAATGCCTCACAACAAGAAAAAGAAAAACAAATATCACTGACTCGGGAGAAGTTCCGAACTACAGGAATAACCTGAGCTTGTAAAATCGAGATCCTAAATTTATTTTTGAGCAGACGGACAAAAAAAAATATGAACACTCCTATTACTCAAAGCAAAACATTAGGTTGGGATACAAATATCCAAAATGTCCATCTGTGCCGTTGAGCTGTCCTATTTCACTTAAATGGGAAGTTCTCACAAAAGAAAATTAGTCATTGTTCGAGAGTTCGTTGTTTAGCTGAATATGAATTTAAAAAAACACTTCACAATCAGTTTCAGCTTTGTAAAAAAATAACTAAACATTTTTTCTTCCCATAAAACAGACTAAATTAATAATTCATACACAAATTATACACATCCCTGATATTTACATATATTAGATTGACATTAATGACCGTTAATTAATTAATTGGATTAAATTAATTATAGACAAATAAATGATTATTATCATAATATTACCAAAATAATTCCAAGTTTCCTTATGGAAAACATCTCAGCTCAAAGTAGCATTAATCTATCGTAATTTCTCAAAACATTGGTTTACAAGGGAATTCTAATCACTCAAGTCATTCTCAAATAAGAAATTGGATTCAACATATGCTTATGGGAGAAATTAAATTGTTCAGAATGCGATGATGTAACAGTTACATTCAAAGATAAAGGAATACAGTAGAATTGCCGAAGATCTGCACAGTTATTAAATTGATTTGACCAGCTCATTAAACCCTAACAACAGTGCACAAAATGACGATAAATTGGACGACAAAAAAACTGTCATTGCACTGTTTCCCAAAGTTGGAAATATAGATAATTACTATAATAAAGCACATGCTAATTCATTTGACCTAGGACTGCACAGACCCTGCATCCTGGCATAATCACAAACATTAATATCATCGAAGAAATTCATTATTTATTAATTTATTAAAGCGTTGGAATGGAATATCTCATTTCCAGCAGTTGCTGCTCTTAGACCACTATAAAGTGTCTACAACTTATTAATAATTGTGCTTTATTCAAAAACCATTTCCAAAATCCTTTTGACATAATGCCAAGTAATCCTTAAGTGGCAATAATAAGACTGGTCAGAATCTTTTAATGTCAACGATTATTATCGGCTTCGTATTTTTTTTATACAATCTGAATTAATTACTGTAGGGTTCAGGATCACACATCATGAATCCAGATGATAATTACTGTACCAAGAATTAATAATCAAGTTTCAAAAATTAGCTCTGCAAAAAGTTTAATGTTCCGCTTGCAACTGCTATAAAGGTAAAATACGCCATTAGTAAGAACGAAACTAAGTTTAGAATAAGTTAAAAATAAATGGAATCCAACCATAAAACATTTTGTTAAATATCTTACATATATGCGTGAAGTTACTCTTAATAAGCATAAATTATTTGCTCTTTAGTTTGGGAATTCACTCGAAATATATCAGTCACCTGAGAGAAAGAACATTATGATAACATGGTAATGGCTTGTCATATCATTTCAGACATGTTGTCTGAAGGCATGCTCAGGGTTACGGAGAGTGTGTTGCCTATGTGTTTTCCCACGACGTGGTTGATCTTGGTCCTATACTTAATTTTGCAAGATCGCCGCTTAGGATACTCTTGTATTGCATCCATCGTCGTGACGTTAGATCTAACGTGACTTCGGTCCCCCAGAACTTGGACTTATCCTGGTTATTAAGCTTCCCTGTTGATGGCTTAAGCTATCATCTTGAATAGTAATAAAGTCTTTATTAAAGTTCCCATGTTGCTGTTCTTAATTACAAGTGGCATCGTGGATTACTTCATACAACCTTAAATCAAAATGGGTTGTACGCCACTGATGGTAAAATGTTCCGACTATTTTATCAGTGTGGAATAGTGGTGTAATTGCAATATAGTTCATTAATCATGAATGCAATGGCTATTAATTCAATTAAATATTGATCTAATTCTGTTACATTAAGTACAGCCATCGTGTCGAAAAAGAAAGTTCAACATTGTATATCTTTGTGCCTGGCAGAATACTATGACGAGATCTGTCATATGTTGTGCGCTGCAACAAGTTGTGTTTCAATGTCTACTGGCCTGCGTCCTACGGTGAATATATTTCCAGTCCGCTAATGGTGCTGTGAATGTGTCCGCTGAATAATATTATAATTCTTACTTACAGTATATCTGCCGCTTGTAGGAAACACTGACTTTACTTTACTTAACACTGGTAAAGAAATTATTATAAGTATCGGCGTATCACCAGCCAGATTGTGATGGTTAGTTAAAATAGTGCAAACACACGCTTTCCACACGTATTAGAACAACTCAGCTACCGGCACACATGAGTGTAGCCTGTGAAGAAAAATTCTCGAATGACTGTGTTCTGGAACTGACAGAGTGCACGCTGCCTAGTCACCTGATTCATAGCGGTGAGTGGGGAAATTTCCACCCCTCATCTATTGCGTCACGACTTGTCAAAGCCGTTAAGAGTTGAAGATGTTCGACTCTCGCTTGTGCTAAATTTTAGCTCAATTCCTTAAGGATAGGTCCATTTATCAGCTAGAATAAATATGAAGAATGTTTCTTTAGCTCTGGGTATGCTACAAACACATGCTGGAATGCATTACAATATGTTACATTCATAAACTACTTCCAAGGTTGCTTTGCGAGTCTCGGCAATTCAAGATCACCAACATGGTGGATTTCGGTCACAGTACCTCTGTGCAACGTTATATGTATGGTATTTTCCAATAATACGGTATATTTACGGTCTACTTTATCTTTGAATTGAGATTTGTAATGAAGTACCGTAGCCAATTCTGCGTTTATGGATACGTCTTACATCAAATTTTGACCTAAATAGCATATGACCTATTATAGGTTATAAGTTATTAGTCACAGAATTATAACCTAGGCCTAGCTTATATTACAGATTTCCATGGAAACGTTCAGGGGGTTATAGCTGTGAGGAGGAAGGACTGGACCCCAACAAAATACAGTTATATCTGTAGTGAACACTTTTATAAATCATGCTACTTGTTTCATTCAAATAGAAACAAACCATTGCTTCAAGATGATGTAGTACCTTCAATTTTCAATTTCCCACAGCATCTGCTTCAGCCACCCAAGAAAAGACCGAGAGTTATTGAACGACGAGTACAAGTTGAAGTATGTAGAAAAAGAAGCTTGTAGTTTTACGTGACCGTTAATCTTGTGATCATGAGCCACTGAACCTCCATTTACGTGGAATCCTAACCACAGGACATGGCATTTCACTTCGAAAATCTCACATGCAATGACTAGGAATCGAACCCGGTCATCGTTGGTGAGAGGCGAATATCTTGACCGCTGCGCCATCGCGCCCCATTGCTTTGAAGAATATTGAACATATGGTTGTTTTGTATAAATAAAATGTGTATTTTTCTTCACTAAGCATCTATTTAATTGTTTAGTTGTAGGCTTATGCATATTCACACACATATGAATGCAGCCTTTGAGTTAAGCTTAATAAAAATGTTGAATACCAATTACCATATTTTTATATCTTTATTCTTAGTCATTCCCTGTCTCACCTTATTTTTATTTTATTTTAATGTACGTACGGCTTGTATTTTTTGCCAGTAGGCCTTACTTTGATCTAAGGATAAAAATGATGAACAATCAGGCTGCAATATAATATTTTATGTTGGCGTATATTCCTAGCCATTTTAAGAATCAAATTATTATGATATTTTGAAATATGAATTTCGGCGTAAATTCCGTTTAGTTTACCGTTCGCCTAAATGTTCAAAAGTATCTCTTTTACTTGTATCTCTCGTATCTCTCCTTGCGTTCGTATACGTCAAACTCTCCTCCTTGACGTGCACTACCAGGCGTAATTAGTCGCACCAAAAGCCGCACTTTGCTCCCATACAGCCGGCATTCCAGTATTACCTAGAGTTCAATGGAGTAGCCTAGAATCAAACCGCACTTTCTCCAAAAACATGATTATTCAGTAGAGCCTAAAAACTGATTCCAGCTGAACTCAAAGTTAATTAGTGAAACTGATGAGTGTATATTAAAGATTTGACTTACGGAACACATTTTCAATACATATAACCCGATTTTAATGACCTACCTGAATATTTAAGGAGATTTAATGTTGGAGAAAATGCACTTTGTCTCTAGGTCATGGATAAAGTGCACTCAGGTATCAATATAAAATGTAATTTAGAATATATCTCATTTACAAGATGAAATAAGGCATTTTAGACGTAATACATATCTATTTTATTGAAAATGCAGACCATTACAAAAATTAAGGTGAATAAATGGATTTTCACACCATTGTAATTACGATGTACATTTTTTTACAACACCTTTCATGGACTCCTTAACGTCATAAATTTTGGAGTCCGAACTAACCTTCTTGACAAATCGCTGGCTTAGGACCAGAACAGCGTATCTACAAAATCACTACTTTTCAGGAAGCAAGAAAAACTAACAAAATTGTTGTTAATTAGCATGTAACTGGTTATATCTTTTGATTTGGAAGTCGCTGATTTTTTTACATATAACCAACATATTTCCAAAGATCACTGTGCACTTATTTCTTACATGCACAGTTATAGAATCATGGTATATATATTTTTAGGTCATTAAGAGAGATACGCTATTTTGGCTCTAATGATTTTCTGTTGAAATTATTTTACATTAGCTTATATAGGTAACTTGAATGTAGGAGTAATTTTTTTATGAATCATTTAATGACCACAAAGCATTATTTGATTCTATTTTTAATCTGTAAGCGGTGGCGAAAAATAAAAGAAATGAAAACATCTGTGCTTCTTTAATTAAATCTTGCACGGAGCTTTTGTTTATGTTGCCTTCTTATCTGTGTGCACATGCTGACACTTCACTCAATCGTTGATGAAAGTTTAGTGGCCCTGGTTTGCTTGCCTTAAGGTTGAAGTTTACAAGTGGACTGGCATACCTCACGTCACCAGTTACGTTTAGGTTCCAAAGTGTGCTGTACGTTATCATTCATAATATTATATTTGTTTACACATGCTATTTTCTAGTTCTTTGGATAAGTGAATCAGTGAAGAGTGATCTGCAGTGGATTTGTTTAATTTTAAGTGGCGACAACAAGCACCATGAAATTTATCAGGATATCTGCATACTGTGAGTAAAAAAATAATAAAATAGCTACTTCTTTTTTTCTTAGATCCTAAACATATTAATATTACGAGAGATTATTGCATGCTTAAACAGATAACATAACGCCAGTAGTTGTATGAAGTGTCAACATTTAATGCTCGTTATTGTGATATATTTGGCAGGAGTCTCGTAGACCTCACGTCACAAGTTATGTTCCGAATTCCGCACGTCACCAGTTAAAGGTTAAAGGTACACGTGTTATTAAATATCAAGTTAACAATGAATCATGAAATGAACTACAATGCTGAGAGGAAAGTATTGTTTTAGTTTTAGTATTTATCCAAGCGTTATCATTAAAACACAGCAAAAAGGTAAAATCCTGCAGTAGGAAATATGTCAACATCTCTTTTTGCCCCCTTAATCTGAGGATGTACTGCTCAGTCCAAGCTCTGTGAACTCGCGGGGTGAGGTGAAGTGGCAGGCGGGAGAAGAAGGGCCTGTCAACAGTTAACTGCTAACATAGGGCCGTTGCTCAAACCACTGTGGTGTTGCGAATGAGTGAGTGAGTGAGTCACCGACCAATGAATTTGGTTCTGTTATTACGCATCACTCGTCACCATCACTTCTCATAGTTCGCGTTCCACGTTCCTCTCAGGTTCACGAAGCTTGGACCCGAGCAGTACACTATCAACCTTCATCTGCGAGAGTCCCGATTCATAACACGTGTGATTTATAACATGAATATTAGAAATGTACTCACAGTACATCAACAAAGCAGTTCAGTCCGCAGTTTGACGCGTCGGATATCATTGTAGACTATTTATTGATCAGAATGACTCGTACTGTCACTTATGACACCATGCTTGCAGTGGCGACTGGTGGTCACCGTTCTTGGTATACCGCACCATTTACCCCTTACATCCCCCCCTTATTTCCAAGCCTCGACCTCTTGTCAAAGTTGAATTATTATTATTATTATTATTATTATTATTATTATTATTATTATTATTATTATTATTATTATTATTATTATATGTATTGGAGAACATTTACATAACTTCTAAGAAATACACTTTATCGCTATAATTTTGGATAGGTTATCCCAATAAATTGAGGTCACTAGACAATTGTTTTGGCCGGGGATATAAGGTTTGATTCCCTTCCTAACGCCACGTGATCTTCCATGTGAAATATTTAGCGTGCTGTCACCGGAATTCGAACTTCGACCGTCCGGATTAAGCCAGTGCGGCATCCTCCCTCTGCAAGGACTATGTCCTTATACATTTAAAAAATCTTCGTTTATCGCCTGAACACGGCCTACTTGAAACTGCTTCTAGGTTAATGTCCTTCGAATCCCCTCGCCCTCCTAGTTCATTTTGGCAACGTACAGAGTACATTTCATCATTACGCTACCTTCTCTCTCTCCCCGTTCTTGACCAGGTCTTAAATTTTACGAAAAGATATAAACATTGATCCATTTCCGAAGGATCTCAATTATACATTGTCTCATCATTAGACATGTCCAAACATGAGAAGCGCATTCATTTATAACCAATATAATAATGCAATTAAAGAAGAGCCAGTATCTCAAAGTGAAAATATATTCTGGAAAGCGAACATTCAGCCTCAATCAATAAAATAATTATAGTGTAAACTACCTTGACATATTGTTCCCCAACCTTGGTCTGCCAGGAAGAATATTTTACTTGAAAGTAAGTTCCATTCACTTAGATTTCTAAAGGTCCACCTCGTGGCGTAGTGGCTAGTATTCTGGGGCTGTTACTGTGGAGGTCCGTGTTCGATTCTCTGTTCTACCAAGAAATGTAATTCTGGTCTGAGGATTGGGATTCGCTCAACCCCCAAGAGGCAGAAATCAGAACAGGTGGTTCGATTCTAACCCCAAACATCCTAGAAATGGTCTTTCGTGGTTTCCCACTTTCACTCGTACATATCGTAAGGCCACAGCCGCCTCCTACCAAAATCCTGGCAACGGTACAGCCATCATAACGACATATCTCATCAGTTTCCTCACGCACCAAGCCAGGGGTGGATTTAGGAGTGAACGATTCATCTTGCTGTTATACATTAAAAAAAAAAAAAAACGAAAACAGTGGCTTTAGACAAATTCTTTCACACTTAAACACTCTATATCAAAATGCACATTTTACGATAACCTACTATTTTGAGTGTTCGGCTGTAGAGGATAACAGAAGCAGAGGTACAGCTATGAGGCGATGGTTAGTTTCAGTGTTGAACGATTTCAAAGTCAGAGATGTAGAAGCAGAGGGAGCCGCATTGCTAACTGCTAATAGGGGATCAGAGGCGACTTGTTCGCAAACAGAGGCTTGCAGACTGGACTGGACGTTGAAAGGTAAAACAGTCTCAAATGAAAATGTATGTATATTTGGAAGAATACTACACATTTTTGACAGTTCTCTAAAAAATGGATTTAAACCACGCGTTGGCTATGGCAGTAAATAGTAGAACTACCAAAACTAAAATAATTTGGAATACAATAAATATTTGACTTAAATTGCTAATATCACGCAAATTTTTCCCAACTCACATAACGGAATCTGCGAGGGATCATTCCTCTACCGTCGCAAGGATGGTGTCTCGGAGCTGGATACACTTTGTCATCAGATACAACTGGGTATGGTGACAGGCGACCGCTAACTTGGGTCTAATTAAGGAAGGACCAGGGAAGGGATTTTGGAGGGCAGTCGGTCGGTCGTGGACCTGTTGAAAGGAACCGTCACGGCACTTGCCTGGTGGTGAAAATAGGAAACCACGACAACCATTTTCCGGACGGCTGAAGTGGGATTCAAACCCACACTCTCCCGATGCAGCGAGACGCGAGCTAGCGCGTTGCTGCTCTCGGCCACCGTGATCGGTAAAATTTATTTTTACTCCAAAATATAAAAAAAATAACCCAAATGTCCTGTTACTCATTAATTTGGGCCTAGTTTTAGCAAAATTATCCTACCCCGGCCCTCCCCCACCCCTCTCTAAGCTAGGGGTATTCCATACTCTCTAGGCTCCCCCGTGTGTTCGCCTACCCCCATGATCTTGCCTTAAATCCGCCCCCGAACCATGTACACGGGGCTACATGACCACGATGCTTCAAAGCCCCTAATTGAATCAACAACTGCAAAGCAACAAATATTCCAAGTGTAAAATTCTACCTGATTTCGGCAGAAACCAATGCCTTCATTTCCTTGCACAAAGGAATTTTAGTAGCCTACATCCCATAGATCGCTTTAATTTCAACTTACTGAGGAAATCCAATGGAATAAAATCGTTTCAACAACGCTACTATCCACTTCCGGTGTTTCACTTAATCTAAACATGTTAATATTTCAGTGGGAAGTATTTCACGCCAAGACGAACTCACAACATAACTGAACTGAAGAGTATGAGGCGTGGTGCTGGTGTGTCTTCCCTTGTGAGCGGGGTGAAAGTACTGTTTGAAATCAACCAATCAGCTCTACACTCACCGCTAGTCTGTAGCGCGATACCCCATACGGAACTTTGCTGGGCTACTCTTTCCTTCCCTCACCCCGCGGGCCAGTGTCGAGCCCTTTCAACGACCGGGCTAGACTTGCGGTATACCAAAGTACAGTCACTCACAGCTAAAAGTGTGTACCCCAGAAGAAAATAAACGAGTTACGCGGGGTTCGAGCGCCAGCTTCCATTACAACAATCGGCGGAACATGAATGATGACAAGCTCGATTTTCCTGTCTGCACTGCTACATACAAGTCGAGAGAATGTGGAGATAAACATTTTATATTTTTTATCACTGGTGGTATACCGCCGGTATATGCGATGCATGGGAGAATTCGCCACTGCATGCTTGGATGATCTGTTGAATGTGCTCTGATTATTCCACTTTTGCATAATTCAATAAGATCGTTGCACTTCTCTATTGAAATGGGAATTGGTCCTTGATACGAAGGCTTCACTTGTAGGTCATTTAATGGGGGTAAAATGCCCTCTCCTGATTACTTTTCTTTTTCTGAGCTGCTCATCATATAAGCCATATTTAAAGAATATATGCTCTGGGTCAATCTTTCTAAATTGCAGCCATTTAATCTTCAGCCAATTAACCTCCTCTTCATGGTGTCAATCTTTCTGTATTTCACCATTACTTTCCTCAGCTGAGTGAAGTCATCAATGTTTCTTGTTTTTATGACTTCAAAGGGGATATTTTTCCGAACCAAACTGACTGAAGTATAAAATCCCCATGGATCAAATATATCGACATCAAGTTTTTTTTTCTCTCAATCTGCGCATGTACGCTATCAATCTACATCTGCGAGTGTGCCGATTCAAAAAACTTATGGTTAATAACAGAAATGGCAAAACATTGCAAACAGTGTATCAACAAAGCAACAATAATCACATTTCTGTTATGATCGCTGCATGTGTCGGACATCAGTATCATTTCTTTTACAATTACTTACCTGGTATATTCTATGCAGCCATGATCTTCTGAGCTCGGCCACAATAACTTACAAACAACTGAAAGAATTTTAAGCTACTACAGCATTACTCGAGTCCAAGCACTTTGAACCTGAGAGGAATGTGGATAGCGGACGATAATGAGAGATGTAGGGGAGTTCCCGGTCCGTGCGTAGTAACAGAACAAAATACATTGGACGATCACTCACTCATTTGCAACTCCACACTAGTATAGGCAACAACCCTATGTTAGCAATGTTGGAATAGACGGAAATTCTTGATAACACGGCGGGCTGGTCCGTCTCTTCCTACCTCCCACGTCACCTCACTCCACAAGTTCATAGAGCTTGGAGATACAATTAATTAGGAAGGAAAAGGCGGTAAGCATAACAAAGCTTGAGTGCGCGCCAATAATTCAGTTCGAACCAAAGTAGCGTATTTACACTTACGCTGATACTGCTCTAACATTTTTCACGTAATCCATATAAGCAAAGTGACGTATCTTAACTTGCGATTTTTAGGTATTAACGATATCTTGCGGACGTTAGTTACGTTATAGGCTTATTTAAGAAAGTATTGAGATTACACTTACGCTGTTTTGGCAGTAAGTATGCTTCACTCTAACTAAGAAAAGCCATGCAAAAAGCCAATTTGGCTATTTTTGTAGATACGCTATCCTGGTCCTAAGCCGGCGAAATAATGAGTACCTTGATACCAAATCTATGGCGACAAATGGGACGCTGCCATTGGCTGGCGCTAACTTGGAGTCGAGTACTTCGCATCGCAAAGCCGATTTCTAAATATATGATTGTATGCGGTTTGAATTTCACAAAGGAGGATTATTTTTTATCCAGGTTGTTGCATCTGATTATGTTCACTTGTTTTTTATATTATACTATTCCTTGCTGTTGCGACGACCATTGTACTATGAATGCTAGTAAAGAATAAATGTGTTGTCAAGAACGACTACAATATCTCAGACCGCAATGCCACTATCGATAGCGTAGAAAGTATTGGCTGTTTATTGTCATTACTGTGTACCCGCCTGTAAATTTAATACTGCTGACGATACTTCAACTTTCAAATTTCCTAAAGACAAATCTTTGAAAGAGAAGTGGATAAGAAATATTCACCGGGATAATTTTCGAAGTTAAAACAGTTGTATGTGTTAACTTAAACATTTCGAACCTAAATTTGTGGTTATGAAAATTGCCATACTAACCTCTGATGTCATTTCGACAATTTTCCCAAATCAACCGTCCTACACAACTCCTGTTTGTTAAAGTAGATGATGGTAGTTTTAATGACATACCAGCAGTGTCAGTGTCTTCTAATGTGTCAAGTTCTTTAAGTGAAAATATATTCTATAAGAATCATGAATCAAGAATCATTGTGTGCTTGTGGGAAAATTTTAGTGGGTACTGCAATATGATGGAAGCAGTGATTTAAAATGCGACAGGTATGTAAATAGAATTAGACTACTCTTAGTATCACAAGCTAGGGGGCCTGGGGCGTTAACCCCAGATTAGGTTTGTTTTTGTATATACATTAATGTCTGTTACTAGGTTAGGTAGGCCTACTGCCCGGCCGAAAATTACTGTTAGTAGGCTACCACAAGCAAGGGGAACTGGGGCGTTAGCCGCTGGTTAGGTTTGTTTTTGTATTAAAAACATTAATAAGATAGAATTTATGCCCGTTGGAATGCTATACACATCGAATTTGAAGAATGACAAGTTGATAATACAGTAAATTTTCATTTTAAAGAGTTTGTAACATCAATTGTGTGTTATTGGCAAATGCTATTTGAAATAAAGTACTAATGAGAGTACCTGTGCGCCATCTGTTGGAGTTAGTTAAGGATGTCCCGATACAGATAGAAGCGAGTGCGCTCTCACAGCTTTCTACGCTCAAAACAAACAACCTACGACCGTGTTTACCGTATACGTAGGGTTGGCAATATCTTATTTGTCAAATAAGCCACGCCCACTGGCCGACACAACTGAAATTTCACTATATAGGCCTGAGTCGTGTTATAAATTGGGATGGTGGGTGGGTTATAGACAGCGGAGGAGACAACATCTATTAGCAGATCACTGTTGTTAAAAAAAAAAGGCAGTCATCGGAACGCGTTAGGCTGTAACCATTTTTCTGGATGTGTACTATGAATGCTAGTAAAGAATAAATGTGTTGTCAAGACCGACTACAATATCTCAGACCGCAATGCCACTATCGATAGCGTAGATAGCGTAAAAAAAACATTGGATTGGACATATCGAAGGCTGCGGCTTTGATTGCACGCAGCTATCGGGGCAGGTTGATACAAAACCATTGATATGGACGCGTTAGGCTGTAACCATTGGTTTGGACAAAACGTAGGTTAGAATGGTCGGGTGTTGGTGCGGCTAGTACCGTAATTGTGAGGTTGGCAGTACTGTTCTGATGATGGTTGATGTGAATAATGACATCCACAGCTGGAAATTCACCTATAGCCTATAATAATAAGGGATTTATTGCAGCCAATGGCCATGCATATAATGATTAAAATCTAAAATCATACAGTAAACTAATTGTTATTCCCTAGGAATATCAAAAATTCGTGTCTTAATGTGCAGAATATAGCATGGTATCTTCCACATTGTTCTCCACAGCGCTCACACAAACATTCGTCACACGGATGATGGAACTTTTTGGTGCGACACATTTTATAAGGAGAGTTTGACGTATACGAACGAAAGGATGATGTACGTACGTACGACGAGATACAAGTAAAAGAGGTACTTTTGAACATTTAGGCGAACGGTAAACTAAACGGAACTTACGCCGAAATACATATTTCAAAACATCATATTAATTTGATACTTAAAATGGCTAGGAATATATGCCAACATAAAATATTATATTGCAGCCTGATTGTTCATCATTTTATCCTTAGATCAAAGGCAGCATACACAATAACTATAGGCCTACTGGCAAAAAATACAAGTCGTACGTACATTAAAATAAAATAAAAATAAGGTTAGGCTGGGAATGACTAACAATAAACAACAAAAAATATGTTAATTGGTATTCAACATTTTTATTAACTCAAATGCAGCATTCATATGATTGATAGATAGATAGATAGATTTTTATTAATTGCATTTGATCAAATACATGCATTCAATACATTTTTGATATAGGACACGTCAGAATTTACATCTATAAAATAAAAGAACTAACAGGTATATATTACTAATATTATAACTATTTAACTTATTATAATAGCAAATCTTAATAGATTCAATCTTATTGCACAACTATTTACACCTCACTCTATTATCATAATACGAAAACTTAATTCTATAAATACAACAACATACAGCTAGGTATTACAATTAAATTAAAAAAGTAAAATATAATTATAGATTTCATCGCTCCTATACGCTAAGATATTCAACTACTGAGTAAAAACAATGGCACTACAGATAAGCTTTCAACATTCTATCAAAGGTTTTTATTTTTGGGGCCAGTTTTATATACTGGGGTAGTTAATTGTATAATTTAACTCCAGTGTGAAAAGTTCCCTTTTTATATATGGTTGTGTGTGTGTGTGAAATATGAATGTTTTGATTTTGTCTTGTGTTATGCCTATGAACATCATTGTTTGTTTTAAGAAAAACGTCTTTATTCATTAAATTCTTTTTAAAAAACATAATACTTTCAAAGATATATATGCAGGGCAGTGGGAGAATGTTTAAATCTTTAAACAGAGGTCTACATGATTCTCTAGAGTTTACATTTGCCATAATTCTAATCGCCCTCTTTTGTATCCTAAACGTGCTTAGTACATCTGGCGACATACCCCAAAATATGATCCCATATCTTAAGTATGAATGGAAATAAGCAAAATAAGTATTTCTTAATGTGTGCATGCTAGTGCAGGTTTTCAAAATACGTAACGCAAAGCACATCGAGTTCAGTTTAGTATTCAGATATTGTATATGTTTATTCCATTTCAAGTCTTGTTGTATCCATAGTCCTAAAAACTTTGTTTCTGATTTTTTATTTTCTATTTGATGACCATTTAATGTTATATTGGGTTTCGCAGGATTCCTATTCTGTATAGTGTGGAAATTTAGACATACTGTTTTTTATAGTTTATTATGAGGCGATTATCTTGTGATCATTTGGTTAACTCTCCTGTAACGGAGCAGCAGACTGCTGTATGACCTGTTTAGTTTCGCCTTTTATTACGAGTGTTGTATCGTCCGCAAACAAAATTTCCTTATGTGAATGAACGTTCTGTGTTATATCATTGATATATAGAAGAAAGAGTAGTGGGCCCAAAACCGATCCCTGGGGTACTCCAAATTCAATAATTCCCTCACTTGTCAATGTTTCATTAAGTAATTTGGTTCCATCATCCTTGTGTCTCAAGCTGACTATTTGTTTACGCCTTGTTGAGTAAGACTCTATCCATTTATTAGCTAGACCTCTAATACCATATTGATTTAGTTTGGTAAGGAGGATTTTATGGTCAACAACATCAAATGCTTTCGATAATTCCAAGAATAGGCCAGTTACATGTTCCATATTGTCAATTAATTTCAGTATACAATTACTACATTCGTAAATTGCTGTCTGTGTAGATTTTTCCGTTCTGAATCCATGTTGTGAGTTTGATAATATTTTATTTTTTTCTATGAAACTTATCAGTCTCTTATACATAATTTTTCCACAATTTTTGCAATACCAGTTGGTAAGGTAATAGGACGATAGTTATCTAATTCATCTTTTGAACCGTTTTTGTGCACTGGAATTACTTTTGATAACTTCAAAATATCCGGGTAAGTTCCTGAGAGAATTGAACTGTTTATTAAGTGCGTAAGTGGATTTATTATATTCTCTGCACATTTCTTTAAAATTGCATCAGGGATGCAATCAATGCCAGCACAGAATTTATTTTTAGCTCTTTTATAACTATTCTTACCTCTTCACTTGTGACATGATTTATAAATAAAGAATCACTGTATATATTTATTTTATTATTAGAATTTAGTGTATTTACCTGTGATTTATTTAATAATTTTTGTGGAATTTCCAGAAAATAGTCATTACAAGTGTTTGCTATTTCCTCTGGATTATTAATCACTTTATTATTTCTGGTCAGTGTAATGTTCCTTTGTATTTTAGCAGATTTTCCAGTTTCTTTCTTTATCACGGACCACATAGCCCTGTTTTTATTAGATGATTGGGAAATAAAATTATCATTATGCATTTTCTTTGCTAGTCTTATTACTTTATTTAATATGCTAGTGTATTTTTGTAGTATAAATTTAATTCAGGTGTTGTGTGGTATTGTTTATATAATTTGTATAGAAATTTCTTTCTTTGACATGAATTTATAATCCCTGTTGTTATCCAATTGCTAGTTTTGTTATTTTGAACAGTTCTTCGTTTAAAGGGGAATGCTATTTCAAAATAGTGTTTTAGGGTACTGTTAAATGCATTAAATTTATCATTTACATTTTCTAGTTCATAAATTTCTGACCATGTTTCCTTATTTAATAAGTCATTGAAATATGTAACATTTGATTCAGTGAATGACCTGCACTTTGATTTTACTCCATTATCATTATTATTGATTGTTTCGGATACTTCAAAACTCAGTATTTGTCCATGGTGGTCACTAAAACCCGGACAATAGACTTCTATTGAATGGTGATATTTATCTGTATTTATAAAAATTTGATCAGGAGTGGTTTTACTAAATTTTGTTATTCTTGTTGGGGTATTTACTGTAGGTTTCAGTCCATAGGAAATTAGTAACTGTGTTAATAATTCACAATTTCTATCAAATTTTAAGAAATCCACATTTACATCCCCACAAATTATTATATCGAAATTTACTTTGCTCATGTTATTGAGTAACAATTCTAATTTATCTATAAATAAAGGAAACATTCCTGACGGAGAACGGTATACGCATACAATTATTAACTTAAACTGCTGAATTTTTACGGCAGAGAATTCAAAATCCTGTTCCATAATTAGATAATCATAAGCTGTTATCTGTTCATGATCTAAATTATTTCTTAAGAAGATGCAAGTACCACCATGGCTAATATTAGATCTAGAGTACTTACTAGCTTGTATAAACCCTGGGAATTGAATTAAGTCGAGTTGTTCCTCTTTCAGCCAATGTTCTGAAATACATAGTGCTGAGATGTCTTTAAGTTCATTTTTAAGCATTAGATTTATGTAATCAATTTTATTATAAAGAGACTGGACATTCTGGTGGTAAATTTTAAATTTGTTACTTTTGCAAGTTTGTGTTGGTGATTTATTTACATTATTATTATCATAATTGTTATTATTATTGTTGCTAGACAAATCTGAAATACCATTGTTGCACTCCGTTAAATTTGACTTCAAAAGATCTGAATGCCAAACCTCACGTTTGGCTTCTTCTACCAGATTCCCTGCTTCCACTCTAATGATATTACTGTTGAATTATTCTTACCATTTGAATTTACAGTTTTGCAGATTTCATCACTAAGATACTCTTTTCCTAATCTATTTAAGTGTAGGCCATGCCGAGTGTGGAACTTCCTGTCTAATTTACTTACATCTACAATTTGGACATTTGGAAAACTCTTACAAATTTTATGAATTTTTCCATTTGTAGCCTCTATTTCTACATTTACACATGATTTGGGAATTAAATCGTATCTCTGCGGAATGTTTACAATAATGACATTTGTTTTTTGCATGGATGGCAATGTACCCTTTAAATCTTTGATTACCTTTTTACTCTCATTTCTATAGACGTCGTTTGCTCCAGCGATAATCACTGCGTAATCCTTTGCAGTAAGGGACGCACACTCTCCTACCATCCCGTTCGTGACCTCTGCAATTTGAGCTCCTGGCTTTACTGTCGAAGTGACCTCCATTTCTCTGCTTCTCTCCATTACGCTTGCTGCTACATCTCGCCCGTGGCTATCCACAAATATTCGCATCTTCCTGGATTTTCTCTTTATCACTTTCTTCTTTTCTTCTTGAGGAAAGTCATCATTTTCTTCGAAAAGCACTCCAAATGAATTTGAGACGGGAATTTCAGTTACATGTACTCCATTTATAGGCCTAGGCTTATTCAATCTCACCTTACCAGCAATCACTGTCGACCAAGTTTCCTTGCTTTCCTCTCTGTTTCCTTTTAATTTATTCAACTCTTCCATTAACTTAATAATATCTTCCTTTAGCAGCTTTATAATTTCGTCTTTTGAGGACAGTTCGTTTCTCAGGCTATGACATTCGCATGACGGTAGCGGTAGGCCTACATTACGACAATCGGTTTCACTTTTCTCGTCATTCAATTTTACCTGAGATCTTGTGATGATTTTATTTGCATTTTTCACTTTTATTTTGCACGACGAGCGTAAATCCGTTACGGTTACACTACCTGACGAGACACTAACACTGTTTACTGTCGTCATACTAGAGATCTAAGTTAGCCTAGATGTTTAGGCCTACACCAAATTACACTAAATTTATTTTAATTATTACTACCTAATAGAATTAATCTAATTACCTACCAATAAAGAAGAATGTGAAATACGTATTTCTTCCAATCGGGTGAAGTCTCGTAAAAGCACCACTGCTCTACTTGGTTCAAACAGTGATTGAAGAAGTCACCGAATCTTTGGATATACGTTCCCACAACTTAGTTTAAGTTTATTAAATTATCAATAACAATTTCTAAATACTATCAATATTCCGTATTACACTTGATCTAAGGAAAGTAACTTTATAGATTTTAAACCTCTGTTATAATATTTTACCACTTTTATCAAATATTTACACTAGCTGCTATTTCACTACACTTTCACTGTGACGCCATCTTGCCAACCCCAATAATATGCATAAGCCTACAACTAAACAATTAAATAGATGCTTAGTGAACAAAAATACATAGTCTACTTTATTTATACAAAACAACCACATGTTCAATATTCTTCCAAGCAATGGGGCATGGTGGCGCAGTGGTCAAGCTATTCACCTCTCACTAAGGTGGACCAGGTTCGATTCACGGTCATTGCAAGTGAGATTTTCGAAGTGAAATGCCATGTCCTGTGGTTCGGATTCCACGTAAAATGGAGGTCCCTTGGCTCATGATCACAAGATTAACGGTCACGTAAAACTACAAGCTTCTTTTTCTTCAAATCAGGTCGAAACTTCGACCTCACATAAGTCATACAGCAAACGAACAGGTCCTGCAGGGAAGATCCCTTAAGCCGAATTATTTTTATCGTCTCCAAGACTGACATCATAAAAGTATACTGGAAATTGTGAAATTTTATGCCTATACTGATGAAGAAAGAAACAGTAAATAAGTTATTAGGCTACTTGTCGTTCAATAACTCTCGGTCTTTTCTTGGGTGGCTGAAGCCGATGCTATGGGAAATTGCAAATTGCAGGTACCGTACCGCATCATCTTTAAGCAGTGGTTTGTTTCTATTTGAATGAAACATGTAGCATGTTTATAAAAGTGTTCACAGCTATAACCCATTTCTTTAATAGGCCTACATCTGGGCGTTTCCATGGAAATCTGTAATATAAGCTAAGCGTAGGTTATAATTCTGTGACTAATAACTTATAACCTACAATAGGGCCTATGTATAATTGTCATGTGCTTTTCAGGCCTATGTCAAAATTTGATGTAAGACATATCCATAAACGCAGAATAGGCTACTTCATTACAAATCTCAATTCGAAAATAAAGTAGACCGTACACCTACCGTATTATTGGATAATACTATACATATAACGGTGCACAGAGGTACGTACGTTCAAATATATGAAAAGAATCACGACATATCAGCTGACATGCAACCTAGAGTTAAATGGTATGACAGTTTTTGGTGCGACTGGTTACGCCTGGCAGTGCACCAGGAAGCAGTTTTCAGCGAGGGTTACTATGGGAGGAGTTGTTCCAGTAGTACCTACAGTTCAATGGTCTCAGCTCGTACCCCCCACTCTTCCAATCGTCAAAAATCATAGCGTCGGTGGCGCAAAAATCCTACCAATGTTCTTTGACTCTAATGTGTCCATGAGTTTTACATATCCTGGAGTAGAAGGTAGCAGCATTTGAAGTCGGAGTTCTTCTCCATTATAAATAGAGCTGGGATTTCTATGTAATTACATATTTTACATATTTTTTCATATTTGTGGGTATTCTACAAATTCTTAGTGATATTACATAAAATTACATATTTCAGAGTTTTCCTGTTTTTAAGTTATATGAAATAAATTGCTGAATTGAAGTTTCACACTTAATGTGGGGCTGTTGACTGTCCTCTCGACGGGGGGATTAAGGTAATTATGAGTGACAGGTATTTGAGAAGATGGTAGGTTGATAGTGCTGTGCATGGGGAAAGTGGTGCTAGTATTGAGTAAATTGCAAAAAGTGTTGAAGAGAAATCCTGGTTATTCAACATTTCACAGTGTGTGCCGAATTCTAAATGTAGATGGCGTTTATCCTCCCGAGGACATTTCTCCAGCGAAAATTCCTCTCCTAAAATTTTTCCCAGTTACATCATGTGATGTTGAACGATATAAGAACATGCTGAGTGGCAAACGCCTTTCTATGACCCAAGAGAACATCGAAAAATTCTTAATAGTTCACTGTGCTACAAAATTTAATGAATAAACGTGCTTTGAGTTATGAAAATAATAAGTTTCTATTGAATATGTGTGTGATATATTCATATAATATGACTCCAAAGAACATTGAAAATACTTAATTGTTCACTGTGCTACAAAATGTAATATAAAGCGTGTTTAGTGTGTTGTAACTGACAAAATGGTAATTTTATATTAATTATATGATATTGCATATTTTGCCCATTCTACATATTTTGCTACATATTTTGGTGCTTTTTGTTACATATTTATGTACATAATATGCTACTTGATATTACATAAAAATCCCAGCTCTAATTTTAAACCTCGCGAGTCACCTCTTACACCGGTCTTGAAGGTGTATACTTTGATACACCCAAGGCCTTCTTTATGTAAGTCGCCTTCAGTTTCTCCATATTGTTCCAAATACTTCATATTTAAATGTGTCCAAATGCTCGCCAGTCCATAGGTCACAATTCGGGTAACATTTAACCGCAAAAGTTTTAAGGCTGTTTTTATAGATAGCTTAGTCAAATGTTTTATGTCGTTGATGGCTTTGGTAGTAACGCTGGGTCTATCCTTGATGTGCAGTGTGAAAACATTGCCAGTTGACTAATGTAGGACCTAAGTAGGACTACTTGTAATGTGGTACACTCTCAAGTGGTTTTCCTGCAATGTGGAAAATTGCTGGCTTTCCCCCTTTCCTAAAGGTCATAGATTTAGTCTTGTTTCTGTTTAACCTAAGGTCATTGTGTAATGCCCATAATTCCAAGGCGTCGAGAGCAGATTGCAGTTCGACCTATGAACTTGAAGCGAGCACCATGTCATCTGCGTATATAAATGAGATTACCCTCTCTGATAATATATCTGTGATATTATCTGCCATAGCAGTGATACATAACAGAGGGCTTAATGGGTCTCCTTGTAGCTGCACGCCTGTAGTCTGCTCAATTGGGCTTGATGTTGTAATGCCATCGTTAATGACTATATTGTTAGAGCCTAAAATACTTTTGACAAGACATTTAGTGTAGCTGTTACCTCTCAATAGTCTGTCTAGTTTTTCCAATAGTTTCTTCCTGCTAATCGAGTCAAAAGCTTTAGAGAAGTCAATGAATATGGATTGTAACTTTCCCTTCGGTACTGACAGGGTAGACGCAATCTCAGTTTGAAGACCTCGAATTGCCTGGATTGTGCATCTTCCTCTCCTAAAGCCAAATTGTGAGTCACATTGCTATTTGGGATGGCTGGGTGGGTCACATACAGTGGAGGAGGAAGCATTTTTTAAAACATCATTCCCTGATTTATTTCTCGTTGTTTGATAAGGTATTTTTGCTAATTAATGTACTATAGAGAATATTATCGCTCGTTCTACTTTCATTCAGTGGTACAATTCTGTTTTAGACCACCTCGTTGTGTAGTGCCTAGCATTCTTGGCTGTCGTCCCGGAGGTCCGGGTTTGATTCTCCGGCTCTGCCAAGAAATTTAATTCTCATGTGAGGGCTGCGACAGGGTGCACTCAGCCTCATGAAGCAACTTACTAGAGGAGGGTTCAATTCCCACCTCAGTCTCCTGGAAGTGGATTTCAATGGTTTCCCCACTTCTAATCCAGGCAAATGCCAGGATGGTTCCTAACTTAAGGCCATGGCCGCTTCCTTCCCACTACAATCCCCAATTTACAAACACACTAGTTCAGCCATAACAATAACACAGGTTATCACACAAATTCCACACACAAATACATGGGGCTACAAGACCACGATGTCACGGAGTGCAACAATGGTATTTCGGATTTGTCTAGCAACAATAATAATAACAATTATGATAATAATAATGTAAATAAATCACCAACTCAAGCTTGCAAAAGTAACAAATTTAAAATTTACCACCAGAATGTCCAGTCTCTTTATAATAAAATTGATTACATAAATCTAATGCTTAAAAATGAACTTAAAGACATCTCAGCACTATGTATTTCAGAACATTGGCTGAAAGAGGAACAACTCGAATTAATTCAATTCCCAGGGTTTATACAAGCTAGTAAATACTCTAGATCTAATATTAGCCATGGTGGTACTTGCATCTTCTTAAGAAATAATTTAGATCATGGACAGATAACAGCTTATGATTATCTAATTATGGAACAGGATTTTGAATTCTCTGCCGTAAAAATTCAGCAGTTTAAGTTAATAATTGTATGCGTATACCGTTCTCCGTCAGGAAAGTTTCCTCTATTTATAGATAAATTAGAATTGTTACTCAATAACATGAGCAAAGTAAATTTCGATATAATAATTTGTGGGGATGTAAATGTGGATTTCTTAAAACTTGATAGAAATTGTGAATTATTAACACAGTTACTAATTTCCTATGGACTGAAACCTACAGTAAATACACCAACAAGAATAACAAAATTTAGTAAAACCACTCCTGATCAAATTTTTATAAATACAGATAAATATCACCATTCAATAGAAGTCTATTGTCCGGGTTTTAGTGATCACCATGGACAAATACTGAGTTTTGAAGTATCCGAAGTAATCAATAATAATGATAATGGAGTAAAATCAAAGTGCAGGTCATTCACTGAATCAAATGTTACATATTTCAATGACTTATTAAATAAGGAAACATGGTCAGAAATTTATGAACTAGAAAATGTAAATGATAAATTTAATGCATTTAACAGTACCCTAAAACACTATTTTGAAATAGCATTCCCCTTTAAACGAAGAACTGTTCAAAATAACAAAACTAGCAATTGGATAACAACAGGGATTATAAATTCATGTCAAAGAAAGAAATTTCTACACAAATTATATAAACAATACCACACAACACCTGAATTCAATTTATACTACAAAAAATACACTTGCATATTAAATAAGGTAATAAGACTAGCAAAGAAAATGCATAATGATAATTTTATTTCCCAATCATCTAATAAAAACAGGGCTATGTGGTCCGTGATAAAGAAAGAAACTGGAAAATCTGCTAAAATACAAAGGAACATTACACTGACCAGAAATAATAAAGTGATTAATAATCCAGAGGAAATAGCAAACACTTGTAATGACTATTTTCTGGAAATTCCACAAAAATTAATAAATAAATCACAGGTAAACACACTAAATTCTAATAATAAAATAAATAAAGGGACAGGCGTTGCTATTGATGTGGGAAGGCAGGACACTTAAAACCACAGTGCCATCTGCGAGATAACATCTGTAGAACATGTGGAGTCCAAGGACATGTTCCCATTATGTGCCATCGAGGAGGTAGCTCTTCAAAAGATCCATATTCGAGTAAGAAGTCCAACCAGCCAAGTAAGAAAATACATTCAGGGCGCTTCAACTCCAAGACAAAAGGGCGGAGGGTTTACAAGCTAGTGCTAGATGAGTCCGAAGATGAAGCAGAGCAGTCGACTGATGATAACAGTGAGGAAGATGAGGTGTCATTAAAAACATTATGGTCAGAAAATTGTGTCTTCGACATAGTGCGTATGAAGAGTGTGTCAGTGTTTCAAGTGATCCTAAAGTATGTGTAGGAAGTGGTAATGTGTCTGAGTGTTCTACTGCCATAAAGGAGTTTCCAGTGCACAAAATAGGACTATGGATACAACAAGACTTGAAATGGAATAAACATATACAATATCTGAATACTAAACTGAACTCGATGTGCTTTGCGTTACGTATTTTGAAAACCTGCACTAGCATGCACACATTAAGAAATACTTATTTTGCTTATTTCCATTCATACTTAAGATATGGGATCATATTTTGGGGTATGTCGCCAGATGTACTAAGCACGTTTAGGATACAAAAGAGAGCGATTAGAATTATGGCAAATGTAAACTCGAGAGAATCATGTAGACCTCTGTTTAAAGATTTAAACATTCTCCCACTGCCCTGCATATATATCTTTGAAAGTATTATGTTTTTTAAAAAGAATTTAATGAATAAAGATGTTTTTCTTAAAACAAACAATGATGTTCATAGGCATAACACAAGACAAAATCAAAACATTCATATTTCACACACACACACAAGCATATATCAAAAAGGAACTTTTCACACTGGAGTTAAATTATACAATAAACTACCCCAGTATATAAAACTGGCCCCAAAAATAAAAACCTTTGATAGAATGTTGAAAGCTTATCTGCAGTGCCATTGTTTTTACTCAGTAGTTGAATATTTTAGCGTATAGGAGTGATGGAATCTATAACTATATTTTACTTTTTTAATTTAATTTTAATACCTAGCTGTATGTTGTTGTATTTATAGAATTAAGTTTTCATATTATGATAATAGAGTGAGGTGTAAATAGTTGTGCAATAAGATTGTATCTATTAAGATTTGCTATTATAATAAGTTATAAATAGTTATAATCTTAGTAATATATACCTGTTAGTTCTTTTATTTTATGCATGTAAATTCTGACGTGTCCTATATCAAAAATGTATTGAATGCATGTATTTGATCAAATGGAATTAATAAAAATCTATCTATCTAGGAGTTATTGAAAGAGTTGGCAATGACGCCTGGTTTGTTAAGGTAATAGTGGATGGAAAAAAGGTTCCTTTCGAGGTAGATACAGGTGCGCATGCTACTTTTATGACATATGAAGAATGGTGTAAACATTTCACAAAAGACAAACTGCGTAAAGTGAAAACAAATATTATTCAATATGACAACACACCTGTAAAGGGTTCTGTGGATTTAGTGAATGTTGTAGCTGAGGTTGAAAATGTAAAGCATTTATTGCCTTAGTATGTCGTGAAATCCTCAGCTAGCTCCACTGTGCTTGGTAGGAATTGGCTTAGATTCCTTCCATTAAACTGGGAAAATGTGGTAAAAGTACATCAGGTGAAACAACTGGAAGTCTTTCACCCTGAAATCAACTCAGTGGAGAAATTAGTAAAGGCTTATCCTGAGGTTTTCACTAAACAACCAGGGATCTTAAAAGGGGCCAAGGGGATCCTAGTACTTAAAGAGGGGGCTCAACCCGTAGCTCTTCAAGCTAGATCTATCCCACTAGCTCACCAATCTCTGGTAGAAAGGAAAATACAGGATATGGTGGATGAAGAAACACTTGTCAAGTTAACAGATGAGGAGTTGGCTCGAACAAGATGGGCTACACCCATTGTCCCTATCATAGATCAAGCTAAGAGCGTGGCACCGAAGGTGAGAATATGTGGGGATTTTAAGGTAACCGTCAACCCTAACCTTGTAGTGCCCCAATACACCTTACCAAAGATTGATGAAATTTTTGCAAAGCTAGGAGGGGGCGAGAAATTTACCAAACTCTATCTAAATTGTGCCTACTTACAACTAGAAATGGATGAGCAATCTCAAAACTTGCAGACGATTGTTACCCCTTGGGGGCTATTCAAGTTTACGAGGCTTGCTTTTGGTATTGCTTCAGCTGCGGCTATTTGGCAGGCCAATATGGACAATATTCATTCAGGTCTTAAGAAAACCTTCTGTTATCTTGATGATACTATCATCACTGGGTTATCCCCTGCAGAACACTGGTTCCATTTAATAGTATTGACTGAAATATATAAAACAGCAGGACTGACTGTCAACATAGGGAAGAGTAGGTTTTTTAAAGATGAGGTTGAGTACTGTGGGCACATTATCAATAGGAATGGATTGGACACTACTAACGAGAAAGTAGAGGCTGTTCAAAAAGCACCTAAACCTGTTACTCAGACCCAGATTTTGTCTTTTTGTGGGTTGATGAATAATTATTATAGTAAATGTTTATCAAACCTGTCTAGCGTTTTAGGTCCCCTGTACCAGTGTGCAAATCAACCAAAGTTTAAATGGAATGCCAAATGCGATAAGGCTTTTCAACAGGCTAAATCTATGTTATTTTCTCATAAGGTTTTGTGTCATTATAATCCAGCAATGCCTTTAGTTTTAGCTTGTGATGCAACTGAAACAGGTATGGGAGCTTGTCTATCTCACATATTCTCAGATGGGACAGAAAGACCCTCATTGTTTGCTGGTTCTACATGGAGTAAAGCAGAAATAACTATTGCATTTTGGATAAGGAAGCCATAGCTATTATTTGTGGCGTGAAGAAATGTGACTTGTATCTAAGAGGGCGTCATTTTACGTTGGTGACAGACCACAAGCCACTTATCTATAATTTTAGTCCTAAAACTTCACTATCCTCAATATGTGACAAAAGGCGCCAAAGGTGGGCTGAACTCTTGTCTCAATATGACTATGACATTATCTATCGCAAAGTGAGAACTGTAATGCTGAATGCCTATCTAGATTGCCATTGCCTGCACAGACTAAACCTAATGCAACTGTTTTGCATATAAATTTTCTCATGCTAGATAGTGCCCCTGTTACAGCAAAAGAAGTTGCTAATGAAACGGTCAAAGACAAAATACTATCTGTTGTCCTGAATTGTGTCAAAAATGATCAATGGCCTGCTGTATTATCAAATTTCCTGAAAGAGTATTCCCAGCATAAAAATGAATACTCTATTGACCATAATTGCATTGTGAAAGGGGGGAGAGTTGTCATTCCAGCTAGTTTAAGACCCCAGATTTTGAAAGAACTCCACTCAGGTCATTTAGGGATTACTAAAATGAAGGCTCTTGCCCGTAGCTTCGTATGGTGGCCTGGATTAGATAAAGAAATAGGTGTAATTACTGATGATTGTAATGGATGTTCCAGGGTTAGTATCTCACCAGCTAAAGCTCCCTGCCACCCATGGGAATGGCCCAGGGAGGCTTGGGAAAGACTCCATATCGACTTTGCAGAATATTCCAAAGCCGTGTACTTCATTGTAGTCGATGCCTATAGTAAATGGCCAGAAGTTATCAAAATGTCATCTACCTCAACATCAGCCTTGGTTGATGCTTTGATTCCTTTGTTTGCTCAATTTGGGTTGCCTAGAGTTATTGGGTCTGATAATGGACCCCAATTAATCAGTGATGATTTTAAATCTTTTTGTGACAAAAATGGTGTTAGGCATTTGACAATTGCTCCTTACCACCCAAACTCTAATGGGCAGGCAGAGAGAGATGTCCAAAGTTTCAAGCATGCATTAAATGCCAGAAAATTCGATGAAACAACCACCATAGATAAGCTGTATACTTGGTTGCTTGCTTATCGTAATTCTGAACATGCTTCCACATGTCAAAGCCCAGCTATGCTTATGTTTGGTAGAGGTCTGAGGACTAGATTAAGTTTGGTTAAGTTCTTTGATGTCCAACCTAAAAGTAGACCTAAGCTATTGATGGACAAAACACGCTCATTCCAGATAGGAGACCTGGTAAGTATGAGAATTGGTAATAAAACTGATTCCTGGGAAAAAGGTATAATAAATGAACGGGAAGGAAACGTTATGTACGGTATGTTGTGAGAGACGCTAACGGTATCACTCACAGGAAACATGTAGATCAACTCCTACCATTTAGATCTGCTAATAATTGTGCCATTCCTGGAACTAGTGCAATGTCTGCACCAATGGCTGATGATGCATTTGATTTATGGTCTGATCCTGATGATGATAACACTCCTGAGATTTTGTTTCCACTAATTCCTCCAAAAGATAAAATAAGTGCAGTAGTCCTACCCGAACCACATGTTGAACCCGTCCACCCTGCTAATCAGGAAGTTCCTGAGTTACGTCGTAGTTCTAGAGTTGGAAAGAAACCTGATAGACTTAGGGTGGAATTCAGGGACATTTCTTGAGGACACCTTGAGCATAAATACAATAGAGGACACATTGCCACACTGCGCCTGTACTGTGACGTGAAACCAACATCTCGATCAGCTGACTGAAGGGTAATGGCTCAAGACCGACTACAATCGGCTAATGGCGAATGATAAGCAACGTCAAGGAATACAAAAGGAGCTCCATATTGGATAATTCTATTATCACTATCCGCAGTTCCCTTCAGTCAGCTGATCGAGATGTTGGTTTCAACCACAGCCAACGAGAAAGACAGGCCATGGCGCGTCAACCTAATCCTTTTGTGACGTAGGCAATGTAATGCTTGATGGTGCTTGTAGGCCTACGTTTAAGTCAAGAGCAATTCATGGGCAGCAGAAATGCAATATTTTATATCAATATTCTTGAAATTAACCCAGTTTAGATGTTCCGTGTGTTTTCAATCACGGTAAATTATACTGTATAGGTTAACAAAACTACGCCAGCTATAGATAGCCTATTTACATGTTGAAATAACTAGTAACCAAAAATCCACGCAAACAAGGATTCGAGGGTTTGTTGTGTCTTTAATAGCTGCAACGAGTACAGTAAGTTGAGTTGTAGAGCCTGAGACCTTCGTTGTGAGTTAAATTATGTGCACATGAGTATAATTAGTTCAAAGAATATTGCAGTGAAAGTATTACTTAGTTACTGTTGTTTCAAGGGGTCGGAAGAGATATTAATACGTTTATAGAAGATATCTGAGGAATACACTCGCCACCGACTAACGACTCATATCAATACCTTATATGAAGACAACATAATAACTCAAGAAGGTCTATGGTCGTCATCCATGGCTCCTATAAGGAAACACGTACCAGTAATGACAAAAATCGAAATTGAGCAACTTCAACCTAAAAATACCTCATTGCAGTTCTTAGCATCCAGAAAACTAAATCAGTTTGAAAGCAATATCACTCATTGAACTGAATCAATTAAATCAATCGATAGAACTTTTCACAAACACTCTCCAAGGTTGTAGAATACCCATCGGAAGCCGGAAAGCACAGCATTGGTTCGATAAGGAATGCTACATAAAACGGAAAGAGACACTCGCTGCTCTAAACTGCGCAAGAGTCTCAATGCAAGAATCGAACCTTTCACAATATGCAAAACAGAGGCAATCGTATAAACAATTATTAAAAAAGAAGAAAACAAATTACATACATGAAGCTGCAATGCGACAGGTTGACCTTGCCAAAGAAAATCCCTTCACAGTTCTTAGAAAGAAAAATCCGTCATTCACAAGAGAAATTCAAATGGATACATGGGAAAACCACTTCGAAGACATACTTAATCTACAACATAAGGACTTTGCTTACGACCTTCCTTTAACAAAAATCGTGGAACATCTAAATCCTATAACTAGAGAAGAAATAGAACAGGTTATAACTTCAGATAAAAATGGAAAGGCCCCTGGACCAGACGGCATTTATGCTGAACATATCAAAGAATCCTTCTCACTATCAGAGGACTACTGGTCAAAGTTGTTCAATACATGCTTGACAACTGGGAAAATTCTCGAGGCATGGAGGACGTCAACTTTAAAAATAGTCTTTAAAGGTAAAGGTGAAGTGCATAGCCCTGACTCCTACCGAGGCATTGCTTTAGAAAATGTTAGCTTCAAAATGTTCTCAAGTATCTTAACTAAACGACTCATTGATAAAATAGATGAACAAATTTCAGAAAATCAGTTTGGGTTCAGAAAGGTAAGACGCACCATTCACGCCATTTCCTTTCTGATAGAACAAGCTCAAGATACTTTACGACATCTTGGGCAAAAATACCATGTGATTTTTATCGACTATATGAAAGCTTTTGACTACGTAGATCGAGAAAAGCTCCTCCATAAGCTCAGTCAGATGACTGGAGAAACAGACCCCGTTACAAGAGTCATTATGGATATATTGAGCCACAACTATATACAAATAGATGATGGAGTAACATTATCTAAAAAACTTACTCAAACCAATGGAGTTCTCCAAGGAGACCCAATGAGCCCAACACTTTTCAACGTCATGACAGCTGATGTTTCTAAAATCACCGAAAACACCAGAGCTACTCTGATTATGTACGCAGATGATATGGCAATAGGATCAGCAGATATAAAAGAGTTACAAGAAGTACTAAATAATCTAGAAGTATGGGCAAAAGCAAATGGATTACAAATAAATCTTATGAAAACGAAACAGATGTCATTTAGGAAAGGCGGGAGGATAAAAGCAAAATACATTTTGACACTACAAGATAAACCAATAGATATAGTCCCAAAATTCAAATACCTTGGAGTAACACTTCAAACAACCTTAACCTCATTCAGAATCCACGTGCAAGAAAATCAGCCGCTGCAATAAGAGCAATATATAACATAAAATATCTTCCACTACGCTCAATAAGCACTGCAATGACACTCTTTCGAACTGTAATAATGCCTATAGCAACCTATGGTATTACTGTGATTTGGGATACTTTTCAAATTGGAGATTATCAATTTTAGAAAAGGTCAAGGGCCGTTACATGAAGAGGGTACTAAGCATAAGCATAACAGCACCATCAAGGTTAACATAGTTACATTCTGATGAAAGAAAGCTATTTTATAGAGGATATTAGACTGCAAATGTCTCTTCCAAATACAAGAGCTTATGATTTAACGCTCCAAATATTGCAAAACAAAAGAAACGACATTTGGGATGACTTTTTCATTACAGATGCTATGATGACACAGGATTGGACACAAGCAAACTATGAGCTGCGTCACCTGGTGATCCGATTAGCAGTACACGGTTTCCATCACCGCCTATGCTTGACTAAATCTTATCACACACCGTGCTCAGAATGCGTGTGTAAGCGATGCAACAATCTCTGTGAACGCTATCATGTGCTGAAGTGTCCAGACAGGAGGGAGACACTAACACAGTTCTGCTTGGATGAATAATTAGTTATAACATGCACATTGCACGCAATTTTAACTTTATTATTAATGTATTTAGGTATTAAGTTAGTAATTATGTTATTTGGCCATTGGCTGCAATAAATGTTTATTATTATTATATGAAGACAAGTGGTAAATGAATACCAGCATTTATACATGTTTAATGATGCAGACAAGATGACTACCACACCGGCAGTAAAACGAAGACCATAGAATATTAAGTTATGTTCGTGAATATCTTTCTATTACAAAAACGTTTGATACATTTATGGGTACATTTATGTATATCGTTCATATATAAGAGTTATATAAATGCATACATTGTCCGGCACTATTCATAGCTTTTCATAATCTTCCTGAACGATTTGTGCCCGTCATGTAATTCCAGATAATTAACAAGCAACCGCCAGGGAAATATAACATACTCCTGAAAAGTATTACCTTGTGATCAACTACAACGATTAAAGATAAGTGATCTACTGGTTCTACTTAGAGTAATGAATAAATAAGTAAATTGTGGTGCAGTATTGGACTTCATAAGATTGATCAGTGTAAGACTTTAGTTGCAATTACCATGTATGTTTTGCCAGAAGCCATGGTTGTTTTGGGTCAATGCTTTTTACAGCGTGTTTTGTGATATGAATGAATATTTATTGCAGCAAATAGCCATACAATTTAAAATTAATTATGTTATGACAAAATCCTAGGTTATTCAGTACACAATTTAGAGAGTGACATATGTCTAACCCTGCATTCACTTGCATGATATCGACCACATTGATCGTTGCAGAATTGACAGACACAGACCTCGCCTGGATTATGGAACCCCTTGGTGGTACACATCTTATGATGAAAGCCGTGCACTGCAAAGCGGGTGATGGTGTGTCGCAGTTGATAGTTGGCTTCTTTCCATTCCTCCTTCGTCATCGCATCCGTAATGAAAAAGTCATCCCAAATGTCATTTCTTTTGTTTTGTAATATTTGGAGCGTTAAATCATAAGCACTTGTATTTGGAAGAGACATTTGCAGTCTAATATCCTCTATAAAGTAGCTTTCTTTCATCAGAATGTATGTTAACCTTGATGGTGCTGTTATGCTTATGCTTAGTACCCTCTTCATGTAACGGGCCTTGACCTTTTCTAAAATTGATAGATCCCCAACTTGAAGAGTATCCCAAATCACAGCAATACCATAGGTTGCTATAGGCATTATTACAGTTCGAAAGAGTGTCATTGCAGTGCTTATTGAGAGTAGTGGAAGATATATTATGTTATATATTGCTCTTATTGCAGCTGCTGATTTTTCTTGCACGTGGATTCTGAATGAGGTTAAGGTTGTTTGAAGTGTTACTCCAAGGTATTTGAATTTTGGGACTATCTCTATTGGTTTATCTTGTAGTGTCAAAATGTCTTTTGTTTATATCCTCCCGCCTTTCCTAAAGGATATCTGTTTCGTTTTCATAAGATTTATTCGTAATCCATTTATTTTTGCCCATACTTCTAGATTCTGTAGTACTTCTTGTAACTCTTTTATATCTGCTGATCCTATTGCCATATAATCTGCGTACATCATCAGAGTAGCTCTGGTGTTTTCGGTGATTTTTGAAACATCAGCTGTCATGACGTTGAAAAGTGTTGGGCTCATTGGGTCTCCTTGGAGAACTCCATTGGTTTGAGTAAGTTTTTTAGATAATGTTACTCCATCATCAATTTGTATATAGTTGTGGCTCAATATATCCATAATGACTCTTGTAACAGGGTCTGTTTCTCCAGTCATCTAACTGAGCTTATGGAGGAGCTTTTCTCGATCTACGTAGTCAAAAGCTTTCTTATAGTCGATAAAAATCACGTGGTATGTTTGCCCAAGATGTCGTAAAGTATCTTGAGCTTGTTCTATCAGAAAGGAAATGGCATGGATGGTGCTTCTTCCCTTTCTGAACCCAAACTGATTTTCTGGAATTTGTTCATCTATTTTATCAATGAGTCGTTTAGTTAAGATACTTGAAAACATTTTGAAGCTAACATTTTCTAAAGCAATGCCTCGGTAGGAGTCAGGGCTATGCACTTCACCTTTACCTTTAAAGAGAATTTTTAATGTTGACGTTCTCCATGCTTCAGGAATTTTCCCAGTTGTCAAGCATGTATTGAACAACTTTGACCAGTAGTCCTCTGATAGAAGGATTTTTTGATATGTTCAGCATAAATGCCGTCTGGTCCAGGGGCCTTTCCATTTTTAGCTGAAGTTATAACCTGTTCTATTTCTTCTCTAGTTATAGGATTTAGATGTTCCACGATTTCTGTTAAAGGAAGGTCGTAAGCAAAGTCCTTATGTTGTAGATTAAGTATGTCTTCGAAGTGGTTTTCCCATATATCCATTTGAATTTCTCTTGTGAATGACGGATTTTTCTTTCTAAGAACTGTGAAGGGATTTTCTTTTGCAAATTCAACCTGTCACATTGCATCTTCTTCTATGTATTTTGTTTTCTTCTTTTTTAATAATTGTTTATACGATTGCCTCTGTTTTGCATATTGTGAAAGGTTCGATTCTTGCATTGAGACTCTTGCGCAGTTTAGTGCAGCGAGTGTCTCTTTCCGTTTGATGTAGCATTCCTTATCGAACCAAGGCTGTGCTTTCCGGCTTCCGATGGGTATTCTACAACCTTGGAGAGTGTTTGTGAAAAGGTCTATCGATTGATTTAATTGATTCAGTTCAATAAGTGATATTGCTTTCGTTATTTTGTATTTGTTTTTAGCTAGTTCAACCTGATTTAGTTTCCTGGATGCTGAGAACTGCAATGAGGTATTTTTAGGTTGAAGTTGCTCAATTTCGATTTTTGTCATTACTGGTATGTGTTTCCTTATAGGAGCCATGGATGACGACCATATACCTTCTTGACTTATTATGTTTATACCCTCACCTCGTACAAAGACAAGGTCTATTGAGCTTGTTCCGTTAGGCGCAAAGTAGGATTTCAGATGTGGTTTGTTTATGAGGGATTATCCTTCCTCCTCTAGTGTTTCCAATAATAGATCTGTTTTAATGTTTGGCTTATCAATCCTTGCATTTAAATCACCAGCTAAAATTACCCTAACATCACTGCTCGTTTCTGTGACGGTTTTCATTACTTTTTCCACAGCTGTTTCGTTATCTGTTTTTGGATTAATGTATAACCCAACGAAGGTGACTTCTTTTGTTTTGACAATAATCATATTTTCTGCCTTAATTATTTTCTTGATTGGACCTAGCTTAGGCTTGATGAAAATGGAGGTTCCCCCTGAAGGCCTTCCTGCAGTTGGTAGGGCGAATGAATGGAAAGCGTAATATTCCTGGATATTATATTGATTAGTGAGGAAAGTTTCTGTAGTGATTATGACATCAACATTTGTTATGTGATCTGTAGAGATATACGACATTGCTTGTTTTAAACCTTCAGTGTTCCATAATAGAAGAGAAACGTATCTAGACGAGTTCCACGCCGTCATCTTGTCGGATTCTCCGAAAGCGAAATTTCCTGACTACTATTCTATTTGGCCAGAAATCTGGTTGTTCCGTTTTGTTGATATGTTTAAAAGGGAAGCCCATCTTGTAGGCTTTGTTGTAACCTGTCGTTTGAAGTTCTTCGCAGTGAACATTGTCATCGATTTCATTTTTCTTGAGGAAATTTCGTAATTTATCTGTTGTTGTAGTGTTTGATAGTCGGCCTACATACAGCTATGCCATTTTTTCTGCTGCCTAAATGTCGTTATCGTCGGGTTTCGTTCCAATTATGTCTTTACTGAGATTCGATATTGTCCTTCTTGGGGGGACAGTTCTCCAAACTCTCTCTACCGGTGTTTGGGTCACGTTCTCCACAATGACATCGTTTTGTTCGTCATTTTCCTCAGTCTCATCAGCGGTTTGATTGAGATTTTGTTTGGTTTGACTATTCGTTTGGAAGGTTTTTCCATTAACTTTTCTATTTTCATTACGAAGTTGCAACGAGGAAAGTTGTGGCTGTTGCCATAAACACGATACCTTCTCTCCAGCTTCTACAGCAGCAACATAGAGAGGGGGATGATCATTCTCTGTTATTGATTTACTCCCACCATCTTTCCCTACGTTATCTTGGAAGGATACGCTATTTTGCAAGTTTCCCTGCAACCTAATATTCAACGATGCGATCATAGTTTTAATTATACTTAGTTCATTACGTGTCTCTTCTTGAATAAGTTTATTTTCAGCATCTTTCCTTTCCATACATTCTCTCAATTCTTTAATTTTGTCTTCCTCTTTTGGCAATGCCTTCCTGAATTTCATGTAATCATTACTGCATTCACGACATAGCCATAGCAGTGAGAATTTCTTGGAATTCATGATGTTGTATTCCCCCATGCTAACTCCTGCACATTCTCGATGAAACCATCGCGTGCACGGGCCATCGCAGCCTACAGCTTGACACTCATTTGCAACATCTTTGCTGCACTTTGGGCACACATAGACGTTACCCTCCACTTCCTCGGAGATTGTGGAACTACTATTCACTCGTTGAGTCTGCATCCTATGAGTACTCTATTTATGGACTTTGGATTCCAAAATGGCGGATATTTCCGTATGTTTAGACAAAGATTGATTTAATCCTAAAAACCACTTTCACGTTTTATTTCTTTACAATTCTACTTTTATATTGATGCACTGCACTAAATTTCACAATCGCTATCACTTTTAATATTAATTCTATACTTGGAATATTGACACTTCGTTAACACAGCACTTTCACAGGAAGAATCTAAGCCTGCTAATCACTTTTTTTTATAAATTTATTTATTGTCGCTTTAACTCAGTAAGTCATATCGCGACTTTCAGAATTTTACATACTACACTATTTATATTAATTACATAGAGATACATTTATGAAAAAAACTATAAAATAACAATATATCTTGATCAGATAAATATTAGATTTTGTTGAATAGATTCGTTTGCCTCAAAAATTTGATAATGTTTTTACACTGAGTATTCTCATTCAAGATGTCACTTACACTATTGTTTTGATTGATTTTGCACAAAAGTCTTTGTTGATCGTATAGGTGACATTCGAGTATAATGTGGTCAACAGTTTTTCTTTTTTGACAGGTGTCCCATACTGGTGGAGGTTTTTTAGAGAAGAGATGTACATGAGACAGTTTGCTGTGGCCTATACGTATTCTAGTAATGAGCACTTGTTCTCGACGCTGAAGGAATGAAACATCAAATTTATCTGTAGATCCTCGTCTGACATCATGAAGCCTTGTGGGTTGTGTGCGTGTCCATTCGGTTAACCATTCTTTACGGATCTTTGTAGTAAGAAAAGAGGCATCTGAGTAGGGAGTTAGAACGTTTGGATCGTGTAGAGGTAGACGAGTTGCTTCTTTAGCTGCTATGTGAGCTTGTTCATTGCCCTTTATTCCTTTATGTGAGGGAATCCGTATTATGGTAACTTGCTGTCCATTATTTTTCACAGTATTGTAGGTCTGCAGTATGTCTTGGACTCCCCCGTGTGGGTGCGGGATAGAATACACCCACGGTATGCCCTGCCTGTCGTAGGAGGCGACTAATAGGGTCGACATGGCCGAATAACTTGCCAGTTTTTGATTTGTTCAGATCCCCTGTGGATGGGGAGGGCAGAATTCATCCACGGTATCCCCTGCCTGTCGTAAAAGGAGACTTAGAGGAGGCCTTATAAAGGTCGATTTTGGTTTTCTGGTCCCAGCTCTGGTTTGACCAATAGAAACAAACATGCATGCTGTTAGGGGAAGGGCCATCAGCTTGGCCATCTGGCCAGAAAGCCTAGACGGTATGCCCCATCCCGTCAGGTGGGTGCGCCATGTACCCTACAGTAGTATCCGCCTTACAACGAAGGTCCCTGCATGGCCGAATACTGGAGCTGAATAAATCCTGTGCATGCCGAGGGGGAAGTGCCTGTTCGAGGCACTGGGACCCCGGGCAATATCTGCTATGCCAGGTAGGTATTGCCTTGGCTGGGTGGCGCCCACAGTGATAGCCCCCGTTCGGAGTGGGCAGTATTCGGGGAGGATTTCGTCCGGGATGCGTAGTAAACGATCACGGACACCTGTACAGGGTGGCACCCTTAAAAAGCCGTCTCTGGAGTGTAGACCGAATCCCAAGGTGTATACGCCTTGGGATGAGGAATTTAATAAGAAGTTCCCTGTTGACAGGTCTCCTCGCTACCTGGTAGCTACCAGGACAGACGGGGGAGATTTTAAACAGGTAAAATCGATCCTATTTTCAGAGGAAATCGAGGGGAAATATCGCGACCTTAACGGGATTTCCAAGCTCCGGAACGGGCAGCTCCTGCTGCATACCGTTGACGGGCAGCAAACCGAAGCGTTGCTGGAATGCACGCATTTCGGCGAAATTCCCGTTAAGGTTGAGAAGCACGATACGCTAAATGAGGTCCGTGGAGTTATATTCCATCGCGACCTCATTTTAAACAGCGACGCGGAATTGATGCGGGATCTGGGGAAGCGAGGCGTCACCAGGATTAGGCGCATCACCCGGAAAATTGGAAATGATAGCGTCGATACTGGCGCTTTCATTCTTCATTTTGAGGGTGATGTAGTGCCTAGGCAGGTGAAGGTCACGTCGTACCATTGCGACGTTAGACCGTACATCCCTCCACCTATGCGCTGCTACAATTGCCAGAAATTCGGTCATGTTTCTGCCAGGTGCACTGCCAAGGCGGTGTGTAGAGAGTGTGGCAAGGGGACACATGACGGTGTGGGGTGTACGCCTCCCCCGACGTGTCCTAACTGCCAAGGAAGTCACTCTCCGCGGTCGAAGCAGTGCCCTGAGTTCTGCAAGGAAGCAAAGATCCAAGAAATCAGAACATTGGATCGGCTTTCATATCACGACGCTCGAAAGAGATACCGTGATATGACTGCACCCGAATTTCCGGTATCTTTCGCGGCTAAGGTGACGCCACCTATCACCCCTGCCACTTTCGTTCCCCGTGCTGTACCCTCGACGACGAACTACTCTGAGATCGTAAAGTCTCCCCTCGCTGTCCAAGCGAGACCTGTCAGCCCGAAGAAGGTTAAACAACCTTCTTCGGCCATTGTGAAAAAGACGCCGGTTATACCATCTAAACCGGCGCAATCGGAGAAGAAGTCATCTTCCTCTCCGAAACGGTCGGAGAAGAAGTCTTCCCCTGCCAACGAGGCAAAGAAGACTTCTGCGACCGTGGCTGGATCGTCATCCAGCCCATCTGATAAGACAAAGATAGTGGAGAAGAGGGGGATGGTTCGTCGCCGTCTCTCTCGCCCTCCTGCTGACGGGGTGGCTACTGTCTCTGCTGGCCTTTCCGCTCCCACTACCACCAAGGGAGCGAAGCCTGCTGAAGCCAAGCCCGTCCGTATGGAGGAACTCCCCTATAGAAAAGAAAATAGATCGGCGGAGGAGAGGGGAGCGGTTCAGCGCCGTTTCTCTTCCTCTCCTAGAGGCAGGGCTGCTCACGTATCTGCTAGCCATCCCGCTCCCACCACTACCAGTGGAGCGGTGCCAGCAGGAGCGACCTTGTTTTATAAGGACCCGGCGTCTGTGGGGAAGGGACCATCTACTTCCCCAAACACACGTCGGCGCCGATCCAAGAAGAAGTCTCTTCGGGGCGTGTCGGGGACAGACACCCAGTCTTCGGACCGAGAGAAAGTCCCTCGACACCGCTCTCGCTCTTCCCCAAGGGCGAGACCCGTGAGGTCCGACGACGACCGTGCGCAACCCAAGAGAGCGCCCGCTCCATTTTCTTCGTCTTCGGACGGAGATGTGGAGATTGAGGTGTGCTCTCCTGCCCCATCATCTCCAACTAGAGATGGGGAAGGGTGGCAAACGGTCAAGCATAAGTAGGAGACCCACTTCTACTTAAGTCCACACCATGGCACTATTACAATGGAACTGTAATAGCTATTCTGTTCATCTCGCTGAGTTACGACAATTAATATCTTCGTTTTCGGCAACCATTGTCTGTCTTCAGGAATCCAGGTTTCGTCCTGGACATGAGACAACAATGCGTCACTTCAAACTCTTCTCTAAAGACCGGATGGACGGAGCTGTGGCCGCTGGTGGCGTCTGCACTCTCGTCCACTCTAGCCTCTTTAGTGAAGAGGTGCCGTTGCGTACTCAGCTAGAGGCAGTTGCAGTTCGTACTTCGTTGCCAGTAATGGCAACAGTATGTAACGTGTACATCCCACCTGATTCTCAGCCGGATTACGACCAGCTGGTGGATCTAGTCTCTCAGCTCCCCCCTCCTTTTCTCCTTCTGGGAGATGTTAATGCCCACAACACCATCTGGGGCTCCGCTACCACTAGCGGTAAAGGGAGAGATTTTGAGAGGCTGATCAGGCGGCTGGACCTGTGTCTGTTGAACACAGGGGAGCCTACGCACTTCTCTATTGCACACGGTACTTATTCAAGTATCGATATTACCCTGTGCAGTCGTGCGCTGGTTCCCCTGCTACAGTGGGGTGTACACGATGACCTTTGTAATAGTGACCATTTTCCAATTATCGTTACTCTTCCGAACCAGAGAGCCATCGAGTTACCAAGTCGATGGCTTCTCCGTCGGGCTGATTGGCCAACTTTCACGGCACTTGCGGTGTTTGCCGAAGATACCTTTGAGAGTGTCGACGATCATACCATTCACATAACGAATGGTATTTTGACTGCTGCTGAGGAAACAATACCTTCCTCGTCCGGCAACTCACGCCGGAAGCTTGTCCCTTGGTGGACAGCCGAGATTGCAGCAGCCATTAAAGATCGTCGACGTGCTTTCAAATGCTATCGGAGGCAAAACACTATGGCCAACCTTATCACCTTCAGAAGGATGCGTGCTAGAGCCCGATATCTGATTCGGGAGAGTAAGAAAACGACGTGGGAAAAGTATGTGTCGTCCATGACGGCGCATACTCCTTCATCTCAAGTGTGGACTAAGCTTCGTCGGATCTCCGGACTCCCGACATCACTATCGATACCCGGAGTGTCCATCAATGGGGACATCATCACGGACCATCTCGCCATTGCCAACAGCATTGGCTCGCACTTCTCCGATGTATCCTGCTCCGGGAGTTACGATCCTACATTTCTGACTCTGAAGCGGGAGGCAGAGACTCGCCCCTTGTCCTTTGCCACTGCTGCTTCGGAGTCCTATAATGTACCATTCTCTGAATGGGAACTGCGCAGTGCGCTTGCACTGTGCAGAGATACGGCTCCTGGACCGGATAACATACATAATCAAATGTTAAAACATCTGTGCGAATCCAGTATGAAAGAACTGTTGATCCTCTTCAATCGTATATGGATTGAAGGGGAGTTTCCATCTCAATGGCGAGAGGGGATCGTGATACCGATTCCTAAGGCTGGAAAGGATCCCAAGTTTGTAAGCAGCTATAGGCCCATTTGTTTGACAAATGGCCTATGTAAGCTGCTCGAAAAGATGGTGAACCGTCGACTGGTGTGGTTCTTGGAAAATAAAGGTCTCCTGTCTGAGTACCAATGTGGATTTCGCTCTCATAGGTCCACCACTGACCATCTGGTGCGACTTGAGAGCGCCATACAGGAGGCTTTTTTCCGAAAGCAGCACCTAGTCACGGTTTTCTTTGACCTCGAGAAAGCCTACGACACCACATGGCGCTACGGGATCCTTTCCACCATTCACAAGTGGGGACTCCGTGGTAACTTACCGACTTTCATTGCGAATTTCATGTCCGTCCGACTCTTCCGTGTAAGGGTCGGTAGGACATTATCGCAGTACTATACCCAAGAAAATGGAGTTCCTCAGGGTTCAGTGCTGAGTGTCACCTTGTTCGCGATTGCCATTAATGGCATTGTTGCCGCCGCCGGGTCCGCGGTAGTTCCATCGCTGTATGTAGACGATTTAGCTCTGCATTACAGCTCTGGAAGTATGGCAGTCGTGGAACGGCAATTGCAGCTAGCCATCAACCGGGTCGACAGGTGGGCTCACGACCGGGGTTTTCGTTTTTCAGCAGCGAAAACCTCCGTCGTCCATTTTTGTCGGCTACGGAGGCTACATTTACACCCTGAACTACATCTCAGGGATGCTGCGTTGCCGTTGGTTGACACTTATCGCTTCCTGGGGCTCCATTTTGACAGCAAGTTAACGTGGCAGCACCATATACGGCAATTGAAAATGACATGTCTCAGGAAACTGAACATGCTCAGGTTTCTTAGTGGTACTACGTGGGGGGCTGACCGTGCGGTGCTCCTACGGTTCTACCAAGCCCTCGTCCTGTCCCGGCTAGACTATGGTTCTGCGGCATACGGTTCAGCAATGCCGGCAACCTTGAAAATGCTGGACAGTATCCACCATAGTGGCGTTAGGCTGGCTACCGGTGCCTTCCGGACCAGCCCGATACCCAGCCTACTCGCCGAATCGGGTGTTCCACCTTTAAATTATAGACGCCAACATATGCTTTTAGCATATGCTGCCAATGTGCGTCAAATGCCGCAACACCCGACCTATCAAGCTCTCTTCGGTACCCAAAACCACCAGGGTTACGCCAACCGGCCTCGTGCCACTCGGCCGGTTGGTATTAGACTTGATAGCTCGTGCACTGAAATAGGAGTGGCTGTAGGTCCCTGTATGATCCGGACATCTAGCGAGGTGCCTCCGTGGCAAGTCCCGCGCCCGGAAATTCGGTTAGATCTTCACCAAGGTCCTAAGGTGAACACGGATGCGTCCGTTTACCGGAGGCAGTTCCACAGCATAGTTCACCAATTTCCGGACGCTGGCATTCTATACACGGATGGTTCGAAGGTGGACGAGAAGGTGGGTTGTGCTTACGTTATTGATGGTGCAAATACCAAGATCTCTTTGCCTGAGGCCTGTAGTGTGTTTACTGCGGAGCTCGTTGCCATCTATGAAGCTCTGCAGTTTGCACTACAGGATGCACGAATCCACTTTCTCGTGTGTACCGACTCTTTGAGTTCGTTGCAGTCAATTGCTACATGTTTCCCGCAACACCCCCTAGTGCAGCGAATCCATGACCTACTAGCCGGGCTGTGCCACGCTGACACTCGAATCACCTTTCTGTGGCTTCCAAGCCACATGGGAATTGCGGGAAATGAGTTAGCGGATCAAGCTGCAAAAGAGGCGGTATCACTACCACCTCGACCAATGGAGGTACCCGCTAGAGATATTCGCTCTCAGTTACGCCTACAAGTTCTGGCTTTTTGGGAGAGTCAGTGGCTAGCTGACCCACTGCCCAGTAAACTGAGAGCGATCAAGGGAACTACTCGCGTGTGGCGGAGCTCCTTCCGGGTCCGGAGGGAGTCCGTCATTTTGTGTAGGCTAAGGATAGGTCATACAAGATCCACCCACTCATACCTAATGAGAATGGAAGACCCCCCCCCACTTTGTACCTGTGGAGCCGTATTCACCGTGGCCCACATTTTCACCGAGTGTGTGGATCTTGCTGACTTACGAAGAAACCTTGGTTTGCAGACGACACTCAAACTTATATTAGCCGATGACGTGGTGGCTGCTGATCGCGTTATCCGCTTTATAAGTGAGAGTGGGTTAGGGCCAGCAATCTAAATTTTCCAGTGAACATTGACTCAACGACTTGTTCGTTTTTGAATGATAATGTTTTGTTTTTTCCGTAATTTTTGTTTATTTTTATAATTTTTATTTTTTATTTAATTGTTTGTTTTTGTTTTATTAATTTTTGGTCTTTTTAAATTTAGATGTCCACCTCAAAATTTTAAATTCAATTCAAAATTTGTATTCTTTAATCTGTGTTAAGAGGGGCAGATGACCTCGTAGTTCCGCCCCTTAAAACAACAATAACTAACTAACTAACTGTCTTGGACTAATGTGTTTGGGGATGATGTATTTTGAATAAGTTTTACTGTTGATAAAGAGTCACAGAGGATTAAAGAAAAATCCTTTTCGGGGGAACTCTTTATGTATTCCATAGCTTTTAAGATGGCATACAGTTCACATGTGAATATGGAGCATGTAGCTGGTAGAGCATACATTATCGTGTGATCAGGATAGACAACAGCACAGCCACTACCGTATTCAGTCTTTGAGCCATCAGTATATATAGGAGTGTGTCGGGGCAAACTTGCGCACTTCTCAGATAGCATTCTTTTAAATACGGTACTGTCGGTTTCTTTATTGAATTCGCTTAAATTTAATATTATAGGTGGTGGTTCTTCTTTCCATGGAGGGAATGTGGTGTCTCTTTTAGTTCTTGGTGCAATCGGAGGAACTGTATAATTAATTTCATGTAAGTATTGTAAGAGCCTAATGTGGAAGGGTATATGTCTCTTTTGTTGCAGGGGATAGCGTTGAGGCGAATTGCGTGGAAAAATATAAACATGTGCTCTGGAGTGCGGAGAAGCTGCTATCTTTACTGCGTAGTTGATAGTCAGTTGTTTTCTGCGAGTCCTGATCGGGGGTTCATTAGCTTCCATTAATAAACTGGAAATTGAGCTAGTTTTGAATGCTCCCAAGACAATCCTGAGAGATGTGTTTTGGATCGGGTCAAGGATTTTCAGTGAGGATGCTGTGGCTGAGTTATATATGATAGAACCATAATCCAACTTAGTGCGAATTATGACTTTGTAGGTGCACATTAATACATGAAGATCCGCTCCCCAGTTATTAGCTGCCAATGCTTTGAGCACATTAACACGATGTAGGCAATCTTTTTTCACTCCTTTTAGATGGGAGTTCCATGTTAATTTTCTGTCAAATGTCATTCCTAGTATTCTTATTTCAGTTACAACTTCAATTTTATTCCCCTTGAGATACAGTTCTGGACAGTTATTTCCTTTCTTTTGTTTGGAAAATAAAATGCATTTGGTCTTGGTTGAAGAAAATGTGAAGCCTGTGTGATTTCCCCATTTGGCAACATCTTCAAGAGAGCTTTGCATGATTTCTTGGGTGGTTGACAGGTTGCGACCTCTGCAGAAAATAGTCATGTCATCAGCAAAGAGACAGGCCTTTACCGAAGGGTTAATACATGAAGTGATGCCATTTATAGCTACTAAGAATAGTGTTACACTCAGAACTGAGCCCTGTGGGACACCATTTTCTAAATTGACTTCTTGGGATAGGACACCATTGGCTCGAAATTGAATGCGTCGGTCTTGAAGGAAGTTATAGATAAAACTGATCATATTTCCCTTAATATTATGTTGCAGTAGAGTTTTGATAACGTGAGTTTTCCACACCATATCATACGCTTTATGAATATCTAGGTAGACTGCAAGGAGGTGCTGACCGTTGTGAAAGGCATCCAGGATTTCAGACTCTAAAACTACTAAGGTGTCAGCTGTTGAGTGGAACTGTCGGAAGCCACACTGTTCTGCGGTGAAGAACTTCTGCTGTTCTAGAACCCATTTTAGTCTTTTATTTATTACGTTTTCCATTATCTTGCACATAGTGCAAGTTAGAGCTATTGGTCGATAGTTGTCTGGTAACATGTGATCACATCCGGGCTTGGGTATTGGAATTACTATAGCTTTTCTCCAAGCAGCTGGAAAGACTTTCTGAGACCAAATGAAATTAAATATTTCAGTGAGGTATACTATGCCTTCAGGAGGAAGTTCTTTCAAGAAGTCATATATAATATCATCTGGACCTGGGCTTGTGCTTCGGCAGCTTTTGATTTCAAGTAGTACTTCAGTAATATTGAGTTTATCGTTGTAGCATTGGTCAGTATTTAAATAGATGTCCGATTGTAGATCAAGACAATCATCACGAGAGGATAGAAATTCTTGTTCATAATTGGAATCACTTGAAATTTTTGCAAAGTTTTCTGCTAATGTATTTGCAATGTCATGATATGTAGTTGAAACTGATCCAGGTGTTTTATTGAGAGCTATGATACGTGAGGGTTTTTAAGCCCTCTTATTTTACGCAGGTATTCCCAAATTGTGTTTTGTGGGGTCTGGTGAGAAAGAGATGATACATATGTTAACCATGAAGCTCGTTTACTCTCTTTTATGACTTTTCGAGCTGTGGCGCGATTTTCTTGGAACATTAACTTATTCTGTAGAGTGGGGTGGCGTTTATATTTGTAGAAAGTTTTGTTTTTTCCCTAATTGCATCCTTACAGGAGTCATTCCACCAGGGAACTGATTTTCTTTAAGTCACACCGTTAGTCCTTGGAACAGTATTGTCTGCGGCTTTAATTATGGTGTTAGTAAATTCTCTTACGATATAGTTAATGTTGTAATTTTTGAAGAGGGTAGGTGGAGGTAATCTGTATAACTCTGCCTTGATATTTTCTTTGTATTCCTGCCAATTGGCAAGTTTGGTATTCCATTTATTTGAATAGACTTGTGTGTGGGGCTTGTTGTTTCCGCTTATTATGACTGGAAAATGATCACTTCCAAAGAGGGTTTTACTCGCTAGCGACGTATATATTGTTGCTTCATCTGGAGTGCTCAGACACAGATCTATGGTGCTAAAAGTTCCATGCTGAATATCATAATGTGTAGGGCCATTCGAGTCTATTAGGATCAAATTTTCAGAATCTAGTAGTGATTCAATTATTCTTCCTCTTTTGTTAGTAGAAAGACAATTCCAAAGGGTGTTATGGGAGTTAAAATCCCCTAAGAGGAGGAATGGTTTAGGAAGTTGATCTGTCAGATCCACTAATTCATTTAGGTCCATGTTCTGGCTACTGGGCAAATACACATTACATATACACAGGGAAAATGTTAGAAAGACTCTCACTGCTACTGCTTCCAAATTTGTTTCCAGTGGTATTTCTCTTTGGGGAATATTTTCGTGAATGTAAGTAGCAACCCCTCCACTTGCATGAATAGGATTATTGCGATTTTTGTGGTATGCTGTGAAATGTCTCATATTAGCCACATAGTTATCACGAAAATTAGTTTCTTGTAAACAAATTATTTCAGGTTGGTGTTCATTTATGAGTTGTTGTAGATATTCGTATTGAGGGTAATATCCATTAATATTCCACTGCAGTATCCACGAATCCATGATGGTTTTTAAGAGATGTGTTTACTACCGTAGTTATGATCCATATCGGTTACTGGGAGTGTCTGATCTGGGGTATTACTTTCTTCATTAATGACAGTGAGTAGTTTCTTTACAAGCCTGGTGCTCTGGTTTTTAATGTTTTTATCTTGATAATAGGGGTATACTTTAAGGAGGATCTCGATGAGGTCTTCAACACGGGAAGTGTAGGATAATGCAATATGTAAGATATTTGTTGCAGATGTTCCTTTAGTATTCTCAAACAAACTTTTGAGTTGAATGAAGTTAAGACTAAAGTTTGAGGGATTAGCTTCTATTACTTTCTTGACAGGAAGAAGTTGTTCTTCAAGGTCGAGAGGATTCGATATCATTAGTTTCTTCTTAGGCTGTTTAATACCTTGGGTTTTTTGTTGTCCTAGAGCAGGAAATTCATCATCCGTTTTATCATCTCCCGAGATAGAAGAATTGTCTAACAAGGAATTATCAACCTTGGAAGTGTAATTTGAGGAGTCGCTTGAAGGTATGGGTCGTTTTATCCCGTGGGGTTTAATTAGGAGTGATTCTTTATTTGCTTCATAGTTTGGGATTGAATCGTTCGAGTTCCAGGACACATTCTGTTGATGGGGATTTTTAGAGGGAGAAGGTGTGTCATTAGAACCTTTAAGAAGTTGTTGTGGGTCAGTAGTTTGCTGAGGGACCATAGTTTGTTGAGGGACCATAGTTTGATGAGAGTCCGTTGTTGCATTTATTGGAATGGAGATGTCCTCCTTGGAGGAAATTGGAAGATGATTAGGTGTCTGATTGTTTTCTTCTCGAGTCTTGGGTAGTAGGGGACAAACTCGAGTCAGGTGACCTTCCTCTTTACAAGTAAAACAGGTGGGAACATCTGATGAAGTGTATATCCAATAATTAGTTCCTTCATAGCATATCTGTAATGCATTTGGCATCTTATTGAAATCATCAGGTTTAATATATAGTTGCCGGCGGAAGCTGAGAATATCTGTGAATCCCGGAATATTAATTCCTGCCTTTAGGCTGGATATAGACGACATTGGTTTAATGCCCTGTTGCTGTAAGTGTTCTTCAATAACTATGTTGGGTAATATAGGACATACGTTGGATAATATCACTCTCTTATTTGCAACGATTAACGGTCTGAGGGTGAGATCAATATTATTGATTCGGATTACAGGGTGATTAAGTGACAATTCCTGAACAGTGTTTTTGTTTGATAGGAATATGCATATTCTTAAGTTCGAAATGCGGGATATATATCGTATGTTAGCTGGATCTGTTAATTTTCCCACAGCAAGGACGTAATCTTTTATTGGAATTCCATCGTGTGCGTCAATAATAATAGCCTGTTCTTTATTCGGTGTTAACTGTATTGCAGAAGCATAACTTTTCTGGGATATCTTGGGTACATTGTGGGTAGAACTGTCGGTAAGGTTAGGTACGGTCTGACTTCCTTGGTAAGAAGCCATCACTTTGGGTGTGAAAGGCTTTGGAGCCTCGCTAAATTACGATGTTCAACCGTTTGTTGTATGTCTTCCACACGCAAAACAGAAAATAATGGATTTCACTCCTAATAAATGACACTATACAGAGACCAGTGCTCAAAGTTTACATTGGGTCACAATACTCACATCCAGACTAGTATTTTTGTTCAAATACGTCTTGAAGAGGGACCAATTTGGCAAAAAACAGCACACATCAACAAGACGTCTCCGTTTCGAATTCACTGCCTTCTCGATCCTAGCTAATCACTTCAATCGTGTTTTGTGATATGATATGGGCACTGCCAGCTGGATCGCTGGCAGTGGATATGGGTTAAGGCTGTGCTACCGAAAAATAAAATGTTTTTTTAATTTTATTTTTTCTTCTTAATCTAGTATATAGGTCTTCGGGACTTGTTATATGCCACTTTTGTAAAATATAGACTGTCCGTTTGTTCAGGGCATGGCTTCAAAGTGTCTACTTTGAGGGTTAAAGGTACATACGTCAGGACAAAACTAATAACCGGAGAATTTCGAAATTTCTGTGCAATAACCCTTGTACTAGTAGCTTCATTATGAACAATTTTTATTTCAAAATTCAACATATTTTATAAAAGGATCATATTTCAATAACCTTTTTTATTGTAAAAAAAATCTATAATAACTTCAAACTTATTCAATATTGTAGAGGCTCTAATTCTGAGCAGTTCGAATGTTTGATGAAAGGAACTGTTTAGTGATAAACCCGTGACGTATGTACCTTTGACTAGTCTTCAACTCGGCAAAACGGTAACTACACAGGCTACACGATAGGCTACCCGCACTACCACTTGCAGCAAGCTTCATTCCCCCACCCTACTACCTAGCACCGCACCTCCCGTGGCGGGTCAATCCTTTCCTTACGCAGCATTCCATTCTACTTACCGTGGAGTGCAAAGAAAAGAGAAAAATAATAACTCGCCTTCTTGCAAAACATTTTCCTGCGCGTTGAGTCTGACCAGACCGAGTCTTGAGGAAGCGATAGAAGAATATAGCTCGCCCCTTTCTCGTTTCATTTCCTAATTCTGCGTTCGTGTTTCGTGATTGAGTGATAGGGCAGTAGTGTATTTCTATAACATTCACACTTTATTCTACAATGCCACGAAAGCATCCTCCTCCAAGGAAACGTTCCAGAAGAGGCCGCGCAGCAAAGGCTACGTGGGAGAAAAGAAAACAACAAGAAATAACCTTGAATGTTTCAAACGATTCTGCTCAATTGGAAGACTCGGAAGAAATATTCAACAGATTGTTAGGTGAAAGCACTCCCCCAACAGGCAACGATGCAAGTCGGTAAGTAAACTATTGTTACAATATATTAATTAATTTTAAAGGACTTGACATTTTTTTTAGTAGTTTACCTACTTGTAAAACGTGTTGTTGTTGCTTATTTTAGGGACTGAGACATCGAGGTCATATAACCCCGTGTATTTTTGGGTGTGTATGGAATTTGTGTGATTACATGTGTTAATGTGATGACTGTACTATTGTGTGAATTTCTAAATTGGGGATAGGATTGCTTTTAGAGAGGAACCATCCCAGCATTTGCCTGGAGTTACTCTTAATGCGTATTTGCTTTCTGTATGTTTATAATAATCAACGTAATATTTTTTAACATTGTGTGATTTCAGGTATGAAGATCAAGATTATTACATAAATTTTATGAACGATTCAGGAAGTGATACAGATGATGACAATGCGTCTGATTGTGAAATACCACCGATGGTAATTGAAAGGAATACTGAGGCCAACGAACTGCCTCCATTAGGGCGACGCATCGTTGATATTGGTCACGTTATGAAAGAAATAGAATTAGTAACGAGCCATTCCAAACATTGTACCACGGGAAAATACAAATACAAAAAAGAAATAAACAAGATGTTCAGGAAAGAACATATAGCCTACTTTCTCCTAAATGTATGGGTATAGTTATAACTCTTTGTCTTTATCATCTCCTAATTTCTTCCAATTCGAAGTGCAAATTGGCACACTGGATTTGAGGAGTGGAGTTCAAATAATTTACCCCAGCATTTTGCAATTTCATCAGTAAACACTCCAAACAACGTAGGTATTCAGTTTATTAACACCGACTACTTACAATAATTTAAACTTCGTTGCTCTAAACGTATCACTGGGAGAAACATATTTAATATAACTATTACACAGCTAATTTGTAATCGCGCACGGCGCGAAAACCAAACCCTTCTGTGACGTAGGCAATGTACCGGTACTGCTTGATGATGCTTGTACGTTTAAGTCGAGAGCAATTCATAAGCAGCAGAAATGCAATATTTTATATCAATCTTCATAAAATGGACGCAGTTTAGATGTTCCGTGTGTTTTCAAACACGATAAATTATACTGTATAGGTTTGCAAAACTACGCCTATTGAAGTTACTCCTTACAAAAATCCACGCGAACTAGGATTCAAGGGTTCGTTGTGTCTTTAATAGCTGCAACGAACAGACTACAGTAAGTCGAGTTGTAGATTCTGTGACCTTCGTTGTGAGTTAAATTATGTGCACATTAGTATAATTAGATCAAAGAATCTTGCAGCACAGTATAGATATCATTAACTTATTGTTGTTTCAAGGGGCGGAACATAAATTAATTTGTTTATAGAAGAGATCTGCGGAATAGACTACCCACCGACTAACGACTTGTATCAATACCTTCTATGAAGACAAGTGATAAATGAATACCAACGTTTATACAGGTTCAATGATGTAGACAAGATGACTAGGTACCACACCGGCAGTAAAACGAAGACCAGGCAGTGGTGCAACAGAACTACATTGCTGACGTCACGAAAACTCACCAGAGCCAGTCATTCTCGTTGGCCGTGATAATCGCGCCTTATCTTGGGGATGTGTACCCTCTATCGGCAAAAATAATAACCTTCGCAATTATACTGTAGACATGGGTTCACTAACTGGCTGGTAGAGAGCATAGCTCTCATCTAGAAGGCTGTGGTTACCAATAACATAGTTCAAGTAATTACTCTTAGATGTCACTCCGGTGGTGAATGTTGTTTTAATTAAATATATATTTTCCATTTCAAAATGCACCATATAATGCTTTATTTTAAAACGTCTCAGTACTCAAGAAATAATAAATATAAAAAAAAAACAAGAAAAAAAGTCCAACTCTGATAGGATTTGAACCACGACCAGCCTGATGAAAGACTAACGCACTGACCACTCAGCCAATCGTGCACACTCTAATAGATCGTTAAGAACCAATACATATACCACGTTATAGCAAATCATGACTTGGACTAAACATTTTCTTTACTGGAGTATATTTTAAACCGAGTTCATTTCATAGAAAGTTCATATATTTGTTACCACTGGCCTATATTGCATGCAACATACTGAAATTAATAAAATATAGGTCAGAACGAGAGATCAGCTGCCATCTTGTCAAATAACCGAGACGACTCAGCTTTTTAAAATCACTTCTAGACTATAATATTAAAATATAAACTTTTAATTTCAAACGGGCCACGTCGTTTCAAACAGATTAAACGATTCTTGGTTCGATAGTCGGAACTGGTGGGTCCCATGTTATGGATTATAAAGTTTGCATAATTCACACGGCCGCCATTCCGAAATGGTACGGTTGATGACCTCGTAGTTTGGGCACAAGACGCGCCTCATATGAAGGAACGTTGTTACCAAATTTGGTAAAGATCCGATTGTTAGTTTGGTTGTAATGCATTATTACGTTTTGACCATTTGAGTGGCCGCCATTAAGTTTTGGTTAAGATGGCGGCAATATAAAACATGACACTGAGGTGCCCTTTGCTAGTGCTACCTCTGTACCAAATTTCGTTCAATTTGGTTTCACCGTGTTCGAATTGATAGGGGGGACAGACATTCAGAGTACACACACTCACACACACACACACACACACAGAGAGACTCACACACACACATACACACACACAGACAGACACACAATTTTTGGCCCTGTAGTGATCTCATAAGTCTACTTTCATTTTTTGCAAAAATCGAAAGTAGGCTAAAAATGGATTATATTGTACATGGATTTATTATTGTGATAACTGCGAAAACGAATATGCTGTAACTTCAGAGCCTGTTTACAAAAAAAAAAAATGGAAGTGAACGATGCTCTGGTATGGGGTTTCACACACCTAGATGCACGGGGCTATATGGAAGTTCGCGTTTCTTCTTTTGTGATTCATTGGCATAGTGTCCAGTTCTTAAAATCAGGTAAAAAATAGTGGTACCACCATGTATCGACAATAATATAAAAATCAATGTAAATCCTGTTCGCCTATTTTGTAATTACGGTAACTGGAGGACATATTTTCAGATATTTCCAAATTACTGAGTTAAATTAAACTGTGGAAATATCCCTACATATGAATTTGCCTAATAATTCAAATAGCACTGCTTCCAAATATCTTGCTGGCTGCGTGGCTCAGGGGTAACGTTCTCGCTTGCTGAGCCCAAGGTTGCAGGTTCGAAACCTGGCGCAGTCAGCTGGCATTTAAGGGTGCGCAAATGCGAGGGAGCCGTGTCAGTACATTTACTTGCATGTTAAAGACCCCCTTCGGGGCAAAATTCCGGCACCCCGTTGTCTCTAAAAGCCAGGGTAGTTAAAAGGGACGTAAAACCAATAACATTATTATTATTATTATACCAAATATCTAGTTTGTACTGGCAGTTACAGCGGATCCATCACGTTTTTCCTCTTCTATCAGGAATACCTCGCACTGCTCTTCTTACTGTAGCACAATGAATTTTGTGCGAAGTGATAAATTCGTATTGTACGTTACTCATACTTGTGACGCCCATGGTTTTAGCAAATTTTCGTTTTAGATATAAATATTTCATTTGATTATTGCTGGCCGTTAAGTAAAATATATAACTAAATCATGTACTTCTTACTTAGTCGCTTTGATAATGACAAACATCGCAGAATCATTTAACTATTATTATTATTATACATTCATACTTAAGAATGTCGCATAAATGTTCCTTGAGTTAAGAGCCTGCCTATGTCTGTTCTGTAATTTACTTCTTTCAGAAGCACATCATTATCAATCTCCCCTTGAACTTTGGCTTTATCACCTAATTGATCTATGTTGAATTGTAACTTTCAGTCGGTCAATACGACTATAAGCCCAAAAAATTAGGATTCAATTAGCTTCTCCGCTCATATAAGTAGGCTGCATGCCTTGCAAGAAGATTCCATTGGAATCATATAGCCTACAACATTACGATGTCTATCAGTTATGAATTCAGCATTTTGTCTTAACTGATCCACCGTCTACTTTTGATTGAGAGTGCGAATCTCAGTCGCTTTGATAACGGAACAAAAACACCGCAGAACAACTTAAATATTAGCCTATACATTTCTTCGATCGTAGAAGATTTAACACTACATGTTAAGATTCTACAACAATGGTAGATTGCTGTTCATTTGTAGCAATAATTGCTCTGTTCTAAAGAAATGGACCACAGTACTATGGCACACCTTGAATAAAAATATGCGGCATTTCGCAGCACGAATAACGATCGCAGAACGGCGCAAATTTGGACGAGTGTACACGGGGTTACATGACCGCGTTGTCGCAGCCCCTAAACTGAGGAACCAACAAACATCTCTGAGGGAGATAAAATTTTGCGTGAAGAAGTAACAGACTGTTAGATAGTTACACATCAGTTCCAAACCTTGCATAAGGACAGTGTGACCACAAGTATAAAAATGGACCCCACATGACGAGAAAGTTATCGTCCCCATAAGACAATAAAATGTTAAAAATATGCATAGAAATACGAAAAACAAAGTTAATTAAGCTCCAATTGTAAAATACTTTCTCGCAATAAATGAGGTCTGATCCTTCAACGAAAACCTGCATATTTTTCCTATTATAGTATAACTCCTAGTTTGCCCGGTGAAATATACCTCCACCTTCCGGCGTGCCGAGAGGAATTTTTTGAATATAAATACATAGCCTATTACGTCAGCAACAAAGAAGTTTTCTATTGTATCATTTGTCAATTGATTATCAGAAACTTCAATTTATGAAATAAACTGGTTACAATGACCACTCAAATATCAACATTCTCGGAATTCCGGGGGGGGGGGCACGGCCCCACCTTGCCCCTTCCTGCGGGCGGCCCTATATTTTTTCTCTCGGTTAATATTGCAAAGAAAATAAAAATAAAAAACCTCAATGTATTTCTACATTTGTATTAATTCCATTCCTTGAAACTGGTAGGTATACTGTAAGCTTTAATTGTGTATTCATTTTGTGTGTCATATATCCAGCGCAGTAAATCTGTGTTCAGAAAATATGTTGTTGTTTTGTAGTGGATCTGAGGAGGTTAAGTAGTATCCTAAAATTACTTCCTGTTGAACTGCACGATTCAAACGACAAATTGAACATCTGAATGGCTAGAAGAACTTTGTATTAATATAATTCAAGATTTTATACTGTAGTAGCTTTATATTGCAGTGTTAAAAACACGTTTAAAAATATATTTTGTTTCTTTCGCTATCGTTTTACGCTCCAGGGTTGGCTTTTCCCACGGACTAAGCGAGGGATCCCACCTCTAGCACCACTGCGGGCATTGTCCTGGAGCTTGAAAGATTAGGTCGGGGATACAACTGGGGTGTGTGACCAGCACTACGCCCAGCCGGCCTCACCTGCAAAGCGAACAGAGGCCTGATGAAGGGATGGGAAGAGTGGGAGGGTTAGGCATGGAAGTGGGAAGGAGGCGGCCGTGGCCTTACGGTAGGTACCATCCCGGCATTTACCCGAAGACGTAGTGGTTTTCCACTTCGAGGATGGCTAAGGTGGGAATCGAACCCCCCTCTACTCATTTGGACCACCTGAGGCTGAGTAGACCCCGTTCCAGTCCTCATACCACTTTTCAAATTTCGTGGCAGAACCAGGAATTGAACCGCGGACCTCCGGGGTGGCAGCTAATCACGCTGACCACTACGCAATGGAGGCGACTTTAAAAAATATTATGGTACGTTATTGAAATTCTTGATCAAATCTTGAAGTTCTTATTACTAAAAATTACAAAAAGCGGGACACGATAGAGAAACTCTGACTACAGACTTGGATTCTACATCCCTCAATACCTAAGCAGTCATTTCAGGTATATTGTCTTATTAATATTATATGTATTTTTTTATTATAAACTTTGCCAATTTTGATGTTTTCTCGATTTATTTTTTTCAAAATTACAAGAAAGGAAACCTGACGTGATGCAGAAAATCTGAACACATGGCACTTCAAACGCCCCGACCCATTTTATCTGGCTGGACGACAGTGCTCACGATTGCAATAAGGTAACGGCTCGGAAACAGATCGCTGTGCGACTTAAATTATGTACAAGCGAGGCTTACAACAGAGAGGGGAAGATTGTGTGCCAATGAGGAGTATGGAAGGGAGGAGGGGAAGTGGTAATTCACATGCGCTGACTGGCAAGGGACGGCAGTGCTGCCATCTCTTGTCCAGGGCTTGTCAGCAGTACTAGTAGCTCAGCCTTAAGTACGATGTTCTAATTCTGTGATTTCAGCATCTTGTAGAGTTTATGTTCCCTTCATACATAACCCTACCGGAAGTGGTGCAACAGCACTACATTGCTAACGTCACGAAAGCGCACCAGGGCCAGTATTTCTCATCAGCCGTCTATTGAATTTATGGTCTAAGAAGTAAGGAACTGCAGGCATTGATTTTTTTCAAGTAGTTCCTCCTTTTGCCGCCAAACGCCACCATCAACAACTACTAGTTCAGAACTTGTTTACAAGAGGCCACCGCAGTCGGCTCCTGGCAACAAACGTTGGAACCTAAGGGCGTTATCCAAATTTTTAACCTATAAATTGGCTTCACACAGGTTTAATTACTGGAAGGTTCTTTAACATGCCATAAATCTATGACATGGGACCGCCGGCTTTACTTCTCCTCCGAAGGAAGGCATACTGGGGGATTTTTAACGCTCTTAAAAATCCAACGGCTTCGGCCGGATTTGAACCCGCGATCTTGGTTATAGAAGAACAGCATGTACCAACTATGTCACCAAAGCCACTACCTTCCCTTGGACTCAGCGAGGGATCCCACCATAACCGCAGTCAGGGCAGTGTCCTGGAGCTAGAAACACCTGGTAGGGGGAAACCACTGGGGTGGTGGGGCCACCCTCCTTGCCTCTTCCTTGCCTATCCCAATCTTCCCCTCACTTTCCATCCCTCATGAGGCCTCTGTTCGCTTTGCAGGTGAGGCCGCCTGGGCGAGGTGCTGGTCCCACCTCCCCAGTTTTATCCCCCGTCCAGGTGTTTCAAGATCCAGGACACTGCCCTGGCGGCGGTAAAGGTGGGATCCCCCGCGGAGTCCGAGGGAAAAGCCAACCTGGAGGGTAAAGCGACTAAAAATAATAATAGCGTTTGACCTGAAACTATGTATTTATATTACTGGCACACAGTAAGTACTAGTCTCGCACGAAAAAAAAAACGTTTCTAAGGTTCTTTTATACACTTTTTGAATCTTTTCAAGAGATAAAACAAAAGTAAAAATGCTGGGCATTTCCGGGGTTTGAACCAGAGACCTCTCGCACCCGAAGCAGGAATCATACCCCTAGACCAACAGGCCGACGTGCAATGGGCAGAAAATGGAAGTACTTCAATGTAATGTATTTTGAGAATATGATATGTTGAATATTACACTGCTCCCCGTGTGGTGACCGGGGTGTAGAATTGTCCCACCGTAGCCCATGCGTGTCGTAAGAGGCGACGAAAATGGGTACCCGGGGCCTGGGGTATAAATGGGCCACCCTTTCTCCTGGGGACATAAATAAGGAGGCTGGGAAGGCAACCCAACAAACCACTCCACATTGGGATAATCACCCATGTGGGGGTAGAAATGATTCAAAGAAACAACAGTAGCCACGGATTGGACGGATCTACACGACGACCGCAATGGAAACGGAATATGAGATTTGGTACATGGAATATCAAGACAATCGCTGGAAAAGATGTAGAGTTAATACAGGAAATGAAAAGTCATAAACTGGAAGTATTGGGACTTAGTGAGGTGAAGAAGAAAGGAAGTGGAATGAAGAGATTACAAGAAGGGTATGTTTTGAGATATTCTGGGGTTGGGATGGACAGTAGGGCAAAGGAAGGTGTGTACATAGTCACCAGCAAGTCGACTGAAACCAAAGTGATTGGATGGCAACCAGTAAACTCGAAAATAATGGTTATTAACCTTGACATAGAGATGAAAGTGTCCTTCATACAAGTATACGCCCCAACAGAAGACACCAACGTACTCGATAAAGAGGAGTTTTATGTTCAACTCCAAAGGACCGTGGAAAAAGAGGTTGCGAATGGACGCCATGTATTGATAGGCGGGGACCTAAATGCAAGAACAGGCTAGGACAAAAGAATAGCACATGGAAGCATGGGCAATCATGGTGGAGAGAGGACGCTGAATGAAAATGGCAGGCGACTTATAGAATTCTGCATTGAAAATCAACTGTTATTGGGAACTAATTTTCCCCCATAAAGAAGTACACAAGATAACTTTTGAGACTGAAGGTAGAAATGCTAGGAGTGTTATAGACTACTTTATGTACCCTCATAGCATACGGAATAACATCATGGATGGATGTGAAGGTCATACGAGGAGCAGAACTTGCTACAGATCACAGATTACTGGTAATGGACACCAGATTCAAGAGGCCAATCCAACCAAGAACCAAAAGGTTTGAGGTGATCCGATTGAATGAACTCCAAAAAGAAGAGAAAAGGTCCCAGTATGCAGAATTAGTGTAGGAGAAGATGCAAATAAGAACTAATGGAAGTGAAGAAATCAATGACATGTGGAATGACACAAAATCAGTTCTTGCTAAAGTCAGCAGAAGAAGTGTGTGTGTGGGATTGTTTAAGGACCACATGAAGATGTGCAAAATCCAGAAATAGAAGGAAATATAGAAGAAATGGAGGTCATAATGGCAATTAAACAAATTAAGACTGGGAAAGCAGCAAGGAACAAGTTGGTGGAATGAAGAAGTGAAGGAAAAGGTAAAGAGCAAGAAAGAAGCATGGAAAATATACATAGGATGTCCTACGGAAGAAAACAGGCAAGAATACATCAAAAGAAGGGATGAAGCGAAAAGAGTAGTGAAGGAAGCTAAGAGAAAATCTTGTAAAGAGTTTGGGAATATGGTTGAAAGCAAAGCTAGAGAGAAGAATACAAGAAGCTTTTGGAAAACCATAAAGTCTAAGAGGGAAGTATGGAAAGCAGACTAGGACAATCAAGAATGGGAATAACCTAGTATCAGAGAAGGCAGAAGTGCTTCAAGTGTGAAGAAGACACTATGAGAAGAGGTTCCAGAAAAATGCGGTAGAGCAAGAGGATGGGATTGTTTATGGACCACATGAAGATGTGCAAAATCCAGAAATAGAAGGAAATATAGAAGAATTGGAGGTCATAATGGCCATTAAACAAATAAAGACTGGGAAAGCAGCAGGTCCTGATGGAATTGCTCCAGAGTTAATTAAATATGAAGGTGTTGAGATAGTGAAGCAACTTACTAAGCTGTTTAGAAGAATGTGGGAAGAGAACAGAATACAAGAGGAATGGAAGAAGAATCTAATTATCCCGTTGCACAAGAAAGGGAACAGCTACGACTGTAATAATTACAGTGCTATCTGTCTATCATCTGTAGCGTACAAGATCTACACTCGGGTGCTGGAAAGGAGACTTAGGAAGGTGGTGGAAAATTATACTGAAGAGGAGCAGGCAGCTTTTAGGCCAGGACGTCAGACACAAGATCACATCTCCACAATTAGAACAGTAATAGAGAAGAGTATTGCCAAAAACCGTGACCTGTACCTTGCGTTTCTAGACCTGAAGGCAGCTTTTGACTCTGTGCCGAGGCAGAGCATATGGGAGGCACTGGCAGCGAAGAAGGTACCAATGAGACTGGTAAATGCTGTGAAGAGTATATACCAGCAACCTGTTGGAATATTTCGTATAGATGGTGAAATGTCTGGAGAATTCCAAATGGAGAGAGGAGTAAAACAAGGCGATAGCCTCAGCCCTCTACTGTTTAATATCGTCCTGGATGAAATAACAAAAATATGTAAGCGGTGAACCCATAGGACCAAGCTTGGTATGTGGAGACTAAGACCTGTTTACTTGCAAGCACTCCTCTATGCAGATGATATGAGGCGCCTAGAATCAAAACCCGCCAAATCCATATTTTATGAAAATTGAGGTAAGCATTATTTCATATAGCTTTTGCTGCGCTGAATTCATTAGAACTATTATTTTGTTGCAAAACCCGCTATATCCTACTGTAAAACGAAGTCAAAGTTGAGGCTTAGTTGCAATATCCGCCAAGTCCAACGACAGTTTCGCCATTTTTGGTCACAAAACCCGCCACATCCACATCAGCCAATAGGAGCACCCTGTTCCGCCATCTTACCTTCCATGATGCTTTGCGAAGTGTGTACTCTTTACCTACGTGCATTAGTCAGAGAACGTACCTCTGCCTGACGTGATTAGAATGGTTTATGTTGTTGTACTTTCTGAAAATAATTTGTTTTGGATAATTTTGACAAAGAACAAGAAGAACAATAACATTTTGGTCTGGGTGATGTTTTCCACAGAACTGACATTTGCGAACACAAACGTGTCACGAAACCTGATTTTGATATGACTCACGTAAAGCCAGAAGCCATAAACAGAGGGATTGTCCTTCAGGCACAAGAAGTGAAAAATGTTTCGATACTGCTTTCGAAGCATTTTGGAGAAAGATGGAGGGAAAATGTAGAGCTGCAGTTTTATTGCAATCTGCAAAGTCGTGGCGAACACGAAGAGAATGATGATGATTGAGAAACTACTATTGAGGATGAGGTAGAAATATAATTTGTGTAGCTATAACTTCCAGTAAAGAATGTGATTTAATAGTTGAATGACGATAGTTTTGTCTCTAAAGGCCTGGACCACAGTATTTGAATATTAATTTAATTTTACGCTTTTCCTTATTATTATTATTATTGTTCAGTACTGTAGGCTACAGTATTGCCGGCCCCGTGGTGTTGGGGTAGCGCGTCTGCCTCTCACACGGATGCCTCGGGTTCAATTCCCGGCTCCGTCAGGGATTTTGGAAAGCGACGTGAGGGCTGGAACGGGGTGCACTCAGCCTCGCGAGGACAATTGAGTAACTGACAGTGAGGTAGCGCCCCGATCACGAAAACCAAGATTAACGGCCGAGGGGACCCGAAGCGCTGGTCATGCGGCACCCCAATATCTGCAGGCCAAATGGCTGGGGATTTGGCCCTTCACGGGCTGTAGGGCCAGGGGTTATTTACTGTACAGTATTATTACCCTTTCAGGAATTGATTGCCGGCGGTGGAGATGGGAACTACTCTTTATGTAATTATGTCACACGTCGGCTTGCTTCGTTGACAGGTACAGTTGCGCGAGTAGGATATGACTCAGCTCCAGTACCCCCAGTCATCATTTAAATGTCCATGGTGACATGAGCTCCTGTGACGCTTATCTGACGCAATGCAGCGCGACCTAAGTGCAGATTGCACTCTGTCATCGCTGTGTCCTCCGCTTCGCCCCGCAGAGCTCATGCTACAATAAACATAAACGCTGGCACAGCCACACTCAACGAGAATCAAATCTTGACTGGGTAATATGAGTTTTATTCATTTTCTGTTTATTCTAATAAGACACAAAAACAACAATAACAACAACAACAAAACACAAAAATTAGACGATTTTTATTTAATAACCTATATTTAGTTAACTTTCGTTCAAATATTAATTTCTGAATAAAGCTTACGCAGTTTCTACAATCTCTTCACAACTTCAAATGCATTAGGGCTCTTTGATATCAAAACCTGCCAAATTCAAATCTTAGAAACAAACCCCGACAAATCCGAATTATTGCTTTATATTTTTCTACATACATTTTTAACTATATCGGGGATCAGCTTCGTACTTCGCCACTGTTTTTTAAAATAATTTCTTTTTGGGTATTGGTTCGTTTGTGACAGTTTTTGCCACTTTGCCGAAAAAGTGAAGGAATGGATTTGGCGGGTTTTGATTCTAGGCACCTCATATAATAGTGATTGCTGATACACCAGAAAGACTTCAGCAGGCAGTGGTGGAATGGTATGAAGAATTGGAAAGGAAAGGAATGGTACTGAATACAGATAAAAGCAAATTAATGTGGGTCTCAAAACTGGACAGACAGGAACAACACCTTGACATAATTTGTGGAGGAAGACCTCTCGAAAAAGTAGAAACTTTTGAATATCTTGGCACCATATTAATTAGTGATGGGAAAATAGAGCAAGAGGTACTCAATAGAACTAGAAAAGCCATCTCAGCTTACTATCAGATGAATAATACAATAGTAGGTGTTATGTCGTGGGAGATACAAGATAAATAACATACACTTGTTAATATAACACAACGGTTTATTAAACACTAGTCGATACACAACGATACACAATGTGAACTAACTTGAGCGGAACTGATGTCTACAGTCCGCGGATGCATATATACATAGTAGCTGGAAAGTTCCAGAATCGAATGTTCCAGATTGGAATGTTATGGGCATAGTGACTAGAATGTTCGTGTTAACTCAAGTAGCCTAAATACACAACACTGACTAGAATGTTCATGTTAACATAGCACTTTCTAGAATGTTCATGTAAATACACAACATTTCCTCCCTCTTTTAAATGGATGATTTAGGAATCAGGAGAGAATCTCAACGGTGGTCGGCGCTGGCGAGTACTCCTGCGGGGAATAAAAGGGGTTTGCGAAATAGGCGGTGCCCTGTCTACAGGTGTAGCTGGTGGTGTTTGGGCTGTTGCTGGTGTCGCGGTGAAGCGAACTCGTCTCAGGCTCGGTTGCTCAATGGCTGGTTCTTGATCATTGGTTGACTCTCGATCGTTGGTCGGTCCTTGATCGTTGTCCAAGTTGGTTTTGCCTTTGTTGGTGTCAGCAAACGATCTGATCTGATCAATGTGGCGCTTGAATCGTTTTCACTGGTAGTTGATCTCGTAGTGAAGGTCACCAGTGTGTTTCACAATTGTTCCAGGGAGCCACTTGTCCAGCTTGATATTGCCAGACAGGAAGTAGACTTTCTGTCCAGGTTCCAGAGTGCGGAATGTTGAGCTCATTTCAGCTCGTTGTTTTTCTGTAACCTTCGTGTGGACGACATCAGGTCTGGTCAAGTTGAGTCTCGTGCGGAGATCTCGTCCCAAGAAATGCTGGGCTGGAGATTGGCCAGTGGTGGAGTGTGGGGCCTTGCGGAATTGACGGAGGAACTCGTTCAGGTTGGCGCGGAGCGTTCCCTTAGTTGTCTTCATCGCATAGAGGGCGTCCTTCACCGTTTGAACATAACGTTCAGCTTGGCCATTGGTTGAGGGATGGTATGGCGCTGACAACTTGTGATATTTCACACCAATGGTTCTTAGGAAGGTCTTGAACTCGTCTGAGACGAATTGTCGGCCGTTGTCGGAGACGACAGTGACTGGCACGCCATACGCCGTGATGGAAATTGTTGCGGCTGATGTTGTTGATGTTATGGGTTTGACCTCGAGCCACTTGCTGTATGTGTCGACAACAATGAGCAGCATGGTGTCAGCCACTGGGCCCGCGTAGTCAATGTGGATCCGATCCCATGGTGCCTTCGGGTATTCCCAGTGGTGATCTCGGAACTTGGGTGGCGCATGCGCATGAGCTGCACACACGGCGCAAGCCTTGGCGAGAGACTCAATGTCGTTGCCGATTCCAGGCCAGAACACAAAGGAACGTGCCATGCCTTTCATCTTGACTATCCCCAAGTGAGCCACGTGCAGGTCGTTGAGGATAGCGTCTCGCAGTGAAGGAGGGACAACAACTCGATGCTCGAACATCAGACAGTTTGCGGCGAGGGTGTACTTCGCTTCTGGTGCCTTGTAATGCTGGCGGGTGAGGTCTTGCCCTGCTTCGATGATCTGGACAATTTTGCCCAGATGTGGATCTTTCCTGGTCTCGCGTGCGATTGGTTCTACCCTAACTGGCAGCGGTTTGATCTGATGGACTGCAAAAAAGTCAAAATCATCAAAACTGTCCGTCTCTCCCTCCTGTGGAGGAAAGAAGTTTCTGATGAGGTTAACTGTTGTTGGTAGGTGAGCTCGGGAGCAGTAGTCAGCAATGGCGTTGGCTTTGGATGTCTTGAAGATGAAGTTGTAGTCGAAGTGTGCTAGGTAGTCGGCATCATTGGCCATGCGACTGATGCACAGGACCGGTAAAGACTTCTCCGGGTGCAGGATCTGTGTGAGAGGCTTGTGATCAGTGATGAGAGTAAAGTGGCGAACATAGAGATAATTAAAGAACTTCTGTACAGCCCAAACAATGGCTAGTGCTTCCTTATCGATCTGAGGGTACCTTTGTTCCGTTGCTGTCATTGTTCGACTGGCGTAAGCGATTGGACGTTCTTGCCCGTTGCTGAGCCGGTGTGACAATACTGCGCCCAGGCCGGTCTTGCTGGCGTCCGTGGCCAACAGGAGTGGTAACGCTGTGTCATACTGCATGAGTACCTGGGGCGAGGTTAGGGCGTTCTTGATGTCTTTGAATGCCCTGTCGCCTTCTGGTGTCCAGATGAGAGGGTCCTTGAGCAGCATGTCTCTGAGTGGTCTGTCTCTGGTGGACAAATCGGGGATGAACGAACTGTAGTAGGTTGCTTTACCAAGAGACAGTTGGAGTTCTTCTGGTGTAGTTGGTTTCGGTGCATCACGTACAGCTCGGATGTGTGCATCCGACTTGTGGATGCCTGACGCATCGATTTTGTGGCCAAGGGCTTCCAGAGAAGTTTGAGCGAAAACGCATTTGGCTCGGTTGAGCTTGAGTTTGTGTTGCCAAAACCGTTCCAGAGTGGTGCTGAGGGCCTGCATCAGATTTTCAAAGCTATCAGCAAAAACTATACTGTCATCGAAAAAACTTACGATGTTTGGGAGACCATGCAGGACTGTGTCCATTCGCCGCTGCCAGATAGCGGGGATGTTAGCTGCTCCATATACTGCTCGTGTTGGGCGGATCAGACCGTGAGTTGGCGTGTTAAGCGTGAGAGCATGGCTGAACTCATCGTCGACCTTGAGATGAGTGTACGCGTCGGAGATATCCAGATAGCAGAAGAGAGTGGCGCCGCGCATTCGGTTGAACAGATGTTCCACCTTGGGAATCGGATGTTCATCGATGATGATCCGCGGGTTGAGAGTAGGCTTGTAGTTGCCTGTGATCCTCAGTTTGCCGTTCTTCTTGGCGACGACGTGCGTTGTCGATGCCCACTCAGAGTAGTCCACTCTTTTGTAGAAGCCAGATGCAATTTTCTTGTCGATTTCCTTGGAATAGGCATCGCGGAGGGCAACTGGTACGTCTCGAGCTCTGGCGAAAACAGGTGTGGCTCCAGCCTTCAGGTGCATCTTCGCTGGGGGACCTGAGTTCTTCCCGGGGGTGTCGCTGAACACATCCTGGTAGCGAGATAGAATGTTGTCGAGCTGCTTCTGTTGTTCCAAGATCAGAGCCTGCTTGTCTGAGAGCTTGTGGATTGGGTCGGTTTTGCGAAGAGGTGACCAAAGTCGATCTCCCGTACAAACTCTGAAATCCACTCTCGGCCAAAGAGCGATTCGACTTCATCGTCAACCACGTAGAGATTCAGGTTCCTGGTTGTGGTTCCGATGGTGGTGCACACTGACGTTTTGCCAATGCATTTAATCGGATGGCCAGTGTAACTGACGAAGTTACGATCGTTTCTCTGCAACACAAAACCTGGTTTGATTATACTTAGCTTTGATTTGCTCATGGTTGAGCAGGGGGCGCCGGTGTCGAGTTCCATTTTGACGGAGGTTCCCTCTATGTTGACATCAACCCGTGGCTTAGGTGCTGCGTTGACCGATCCAATGACCTCGATTTTGCTGAGGTAGTCCACAACGTCGAGGTTTTCTGCTGGAAGCTCTTCTTCGGTCACATGGTTTGTTGTTCGATGTTTCCTCGATTTCTGATGTGACCTTTCTTGCCACACTTCAGGCACTCTGCGTTCAGGTACCTACACTGACTACGAGGGTGAGCTTCACCGCACCCTGCACATGTTGATTGGTTGTCCTGGGATGCACTCTGGTTTGCCTGGTGTGGCCATTGGTGCTGTCTGGTTAGGTTGTAAGACCCTTACCTTCGATGAGCTGACTTGCTGCGTGGCGGCTGCTGGTTGATGTTCTTCCTGGACAGAGGCTTCTCGTATCCAATCCGATTGGTTGATTCAGACTTAGCGGCAGCTGTTTTGACCTCGTCGGTGGTAATGCGAGTAGCTTCGAGTGCGTGCGCGATTTCATATGCTGCGGTGAAGTTCTCTGGTTGTTTTGCAATAATCTCGTCGCACATTTCTCGTGATTCCAAACCTGCGAGCATTTGTTCAATTAACACGCGATCAAGAAATGTGCCATACTCACAAAACGTTGCAGCCTGCCGCAGTCTTAAGGTGAAGCTAGCGATGGTTTCTCCTTGCTTCTGCATTACACTGCGAAATTTGATGCTCTCAGCAAACTTGTTGCGTGTGGCGTCGAAGTGGCCTTTCAGCTTAGATTGAATCTCGTTGTATGACAGAGTTTCCGGATCATTAGGACTCACCAGGATCTTTAGGGTTTCACTGAGTTCAGATCCCATGTAAACCCGTGCAAAATGTGCGTGTTGATCCGCGGGTATCTTGCTCAAGTTGAGCGCCCAGGTAAAGCGAGTGAAATAGTCGGCTACAGTCGTCCCGTCGGTTGTACGATATGGTTGCATTGTGAATTGTGGCGGTCGGGGCTGTGATGATGAAGTTGTTGAACTTGTCTGTCGGATAGCGTCGGCGATAATTGCCGAGAATTGTTGGAGTTGCTCAGAGGTTAAGTCCGGCATGGTGAAGATGAGTGGAGAACAGTATATCTAACACGCACTTGCGATGAACTTAGTTCGGTGCAAACACTTGCGTTGAGGTTAGAAAGTTCACTCGGTTTAGTTTCCAACACGCACTGCGATGAACGTCGTTCGGTGCAACACTTGCGTTGAGGTTAGAAAGTCACTCGGTTTCACAACGTTATTTATCTTATCCCACTTCTGGCACCACTGTTATGTCGTGGGAGATACAAGATAAATAACATACACTTGTTAATATAACACAACGGTTTATTAAACACTAGTCGATACACAACGATACACAATGTGAACTAACTTGAGCGGAACTGTCGTCTACAGTCCGCGGGTGCTTATATACATAGTAGCTGGAAAGTTCCAGAATCGAATGTTCCAGATTGGAATGTTCTGGGCATAGTGACTAGAATGTTCGTGTTAACTCAAGTAGCCTAAATACACAACACTGACTAGAATGTTCATGTTAACATAGCACTTTCTAGAATGTTCATGTAAATACACAACAGTAGGGAAGAATGAGATAAGCATCAAAACCAAAATGCAGATTTACAATACGGTTATGGCCCCGATCACCCTATATGGCACAGAGAGTTTAGCACTGCAAGACAAGCATCTCAGTAAGATCACTGCCACTGAAATGAAGTATACAAGGCGAGCAGTGGGGAGGACTAGAAGGGATAGGATCCGGAATGAGAGAATCAGAGAAGAAACAGGACAAAAGAAGGCGATAAGTATGGTGAATGAGGAACGTCAGTTTTAGTGGTATGGACATGTCAGGAGGATGGAACAAGAGAGAAAAGCGAAGCAGGATTTTGAAATGCGAGTGGAAGGGAGAGTGGGAAGAGGAAGACCCCGTACCACTTGGGATGACAGAATTGAGAAAATCGGACAGATGCGAGGGAAAACAATGCTGGAAATGAAGAGATTGTGTGAAAATTGATCGGAGTGGCAGAGATGGACAGAACGAGGCTACCCCGACGCTTGAAGAAGGCACATAGGATACGAAGAAGGAAGAAAGAAAGAAAGAAAGAAAGAATATTACACTGCAGTATTTTACATTTAGTAAAGTGTCGTAAATATAGATAATCTTTGGCTCAATCACATGATTTATTTGTTAAACAGAGAGGATAATAAGCTTCTCACTTCGTAACCAATCGTAAAGCTACCATGTGGTGACGCGAAGTCAATCGTATAACTTCGGCTTTCACACTGAGCCCTGTTCCTAACTGTCCTTAACGTCAAGTCCCCACGGCACCCGTCGCTGCAAATGGCTGCACCTGCCAAATAGCACTGTAAAAACAGTATTAGCATCGCCGTCTATAATTCTCAAGCAGTGCTGTTGGTAGAATTGGCAACGTACAGAAGAGTCCGTAAATTCTATAAACTCGTAAGACCACATGCTAAGTTTTATTCATAAATATCGTTTATTTTGATATGACAGCATCTAAAAGCAGTTCGTACTAACTATTTCAACACCCGTGATATTCCTCGTGAAAAATCAGACCTACGGCACCGTACTGAAAGTTATAGAAGTGAGTATTTCCCGTATTACGTTGTTTGTGTAACCAATGCCTTGTAATGCATTTAACCAACAAATACTTCACTGATATTACATTAAACTATTTCAGATGCCTAGAAGGTGTTGTGAGCCTGGCTGTAAGTCAAATTATGGCAGCACTATTAAAATAACTGGTTATATTACAACGTTTTGATCACTACAGTGAGGTGGACTTTCTATGTCTAGTAGGCCTAATTTAGTTTAGGTATATATCTTCATGTGCCCTCTATTTTCCAGTACATTATGAACTTTACTCAGTTGGCAAGTGCTTTTACCTATTTTTAAATTACGTGACCAGTGGAACTTTTTTTATTTTTTATTTTTTTTATTAATCCCTTAACGAGTCAAGGACTCATATACAAAGGAATTGTACAGATTTATCTTGTTGGCGACAAATTACAATACAATGTTTAGTTTACAAAGTTTTCAGTATGAAAATATATACAACATTTTGTAGCTTTCATAAGTTTTTGTACACAATGTGTTCTTCTTTGGTCTTCTCAGATTATGACATTTCTTCAAACTGACATTTTATAATCATTCCACATAAACAGTTTTAGCCTCCTTTTAAAGATTGGTAGGCTAGGTGCAATTTTTATATTTTCTGGTAGTCTATTGAATTTTACAAAGGCACTATACTTAATGCTATTACTGCCATATTGTTTGGAATTGATATGGAAAAGTGTTATGTCATCTGCATGTCTAGTTTTGTAAGCGTGTAAATCAGATTGTTTAGTGAAGTTTAAATTTGTGTGGATTCTGATGTGTAGGATTTGGTACATTAGGACATTTGATTTGATTTCTGCATTTAGGGCTACTGGTTGAATTTTACTCGTAATATAAAGGTGTTTGGTTGGTGTTAAAAAAAGGGTAGTTATAAATATTTCTTATGGCTCTATTCTGAATTACCTCAATTTTCTTTTTTAGGTAATTTGAGCATTTTATCCAAATTGTATTCAAATATTGTAAGTGGCAATGGATTAAGGAAAAATACACTTTCCTGAGTAGATATTTTGGGATATAGTAGCTCAATTTTTTTATCATCCCAGCGGCAGGTGATATTTTTTTTACTAATGCATCAATGTGCTTTTGCCAGGAGAGATTTTCATCTATTATTAAGCCTAGGTATTTGACAGATGAGACCCTTTTAACTGCTTTTCCATTCAGCATTATATTCTGAGTGATGTCTAACTTTGTTCCATGCTTAGAAATTATTAAATAATTTGTTTTATCTTCATTTATTGTTAATTTATTTGACTGGGCCCAGCCAAGTATGGTATTCATGTCCTCCTGCATGTGTGTAATCAGCGTGTTGGTGGCGTACGCATTGTAAAAGATACTTAAGTCATCTGCAAACAACGTTATATTACCATGAAAACGGAGTGTTGCTATGTCATTAATATATACTAAGAAGAGGGAAGGACCCAGTATTGATCCTTGGGGCACACTGTGGGTAATGTTAACTTCCTCACTTCTGTAGCCATTTATTTCAATATACTGCTTACGATTAGATAGGTAATTTTTAAACCATGTCCAAGCTACTCCTCGGATGCCTGCTTTATCAAGTTTCCCTAAAAGAATTTCATGGTCAACAGTATCAAACGCCTTTCTCAGGTCTATGAAAAGGCCACTCGCTCTCATCTTATTGTCTAAGACATCCTGCAAGTTAGAGATAATATCAATTGTGGCTATTTCTGTGCTTGAGTTTTCTCGGAATCCATATTGCCCTTTGTAGAAATAATCATTTTTATTTAAGAAATTAACAATTCTGTTTTTTTTTTCTACTGTTTCGAGTACCTTGGATATGGGTGGGAGGATGGAAATGGGCCTGTAATTGTTCGGATTGCTTTTGTCACCTCCTTTATAGACTGGTATGACTCGTGCTATTTTTAGATCATCAGGCACCAGACCAGTCTCTAACGATACATTTATTAAAGTAGTTAGTGGGCTACTTAGCATGTCAATGGAGTTTTTTAACAATTTCACTGACATACCATCTTTGTCTTGGCTACTTTTCATTTTAAGGCTTAATATAATATTGCGAATTTCCATCTCATTAGTCGGGGTCATAAATATGGAATCTGTGTTGACATTAATTTCATTAACTTTCTTCCCTGGGGGGATGTTTATGGCTAATTTGTGTGCTATGTTTATAAAGTGAGTGTTTAGAGCATTGCAAATATTTTCTTTTCCTGTGAAAGATTTACCGTCAATTATTATCTCACTGGGACCATCTTTGTTTTCAGTTGTGCAGTTGTAGATCATTTCATTGATTACTTTCCAAGTATTTTTATGCTATTGGCATTCAATGTTAATTTATGTTCATAGTATGAGGATTTCAGTTTCCGTTTTAAAGCTGTCACTTTGTTCCTACATATTATGTGCTCTTCCTTTAAGAGGTTATTGTTTCTGTGAATGCTAGTTTTAAGTTTAGCATGTAGTAGGTCCCTTTGTTTTATTAGTTGAATTAATTCTGTTGTTATCCATGGGTTTTTGTGGTTCTGGTGTATTTCCTTCAAAGGTGAGTCAGTGTTTTCTTTGTTGGGTGTCTGTGTCAAGATTTTGTGTTTCATGGCGATGTAAGTTTCGTTTAGATCATCTAAGCAGTCTATTTGATTAAGATCATTAGAGAATTTGTTTTTGTTCATGTACCGGTAATTTTTATTCATGTTTTTTGAACTAGACCTTTGCTTGTTGGGGCCGTATTTAAATGTCATGTTCGAGATTGGGCTTTTGCCTGGATAGTAGTTTGACCAGAAAATCTCAGTTACAAGAATATTATGATCACTAATATCACTATTTATATTGCTTATTCTATAGGCATATTTACAGTTATTAGTGGCCACCTGATCAAGGAGTGTACTTGTTGATTCACTTATTCTTGTTGGATAGCGAGTATTGCCTTGTGTGAAACCATAGCTTGATAGTAGATTGAGGTATGATTTGGTTACATTATTTTTGTTTAATACGTTCATATTTGTATCACCAATGCATAAGGAAAGATTGGCATTGTTTTTCGAGAGAATGTGCTCTAGAGATTGCATGAATTTTGTTGCGTTATTTATGTTAGGATTATATACTGCAATTATATTAATAGTATGCAGGTTATTGAAACGAACAGTATCATTTCTTATAAGCTCTAACTGGATCAAGCTATGGTTACTCTCAACTAGGTTAAGAACTTTTGTATTCCATTTTTTGTGGACATAAACTCCCACACCTCCACCATCCTGATTGTCTCTGTGTACAAATGCAACAGAATAGTTGTTTAGGTTGAAGTATTTAGCTTCATTACTTTTTACCCAAGTCTCGGTTACCACTATGACATCTAGATTTTCCACAGTATGTATTAGTATCTCGATATCTTCTAGTTTATTTTTTAGGCTTCTGCTATTTAGGTAAAGACACTTGATTTGGCTAACCTCATTTTTAGTGTCTGCTATGTAGTCGTGGATACAGTCATATTTACGCTCATCAATTGATGTGTGTAAGTCTACATCAACTAGTAGGTCCATGTCTTGATTCATTATTATTACTGTGAATGGGATGGCTGAGCCTTGTTGATGGAAGAGTCTTTTACTAGCGTTTCAATGTCTTCTGGTCAACACGGTTCATTGTTACATTGCGATGCGGCCGCGTCTAGGGAATTTTTAGGGACATCAGTGACGTCACCGGGATGTCGCGCGCGGCCACGGATGTCGCGGCTGACGTATTGCCGCTTTGCCTGCCGGGAGTCCCTTTGCATCCTTGTCAGCTGATTAATACGTCAGTTTCGCGGGCGGTATTGTTGGAGAAAGTCGTACATTTTTCCCCCACATGTTAGCGTTTGGTAATCGCAATTTTAACAATTATTATTCCTGTGAATAACCTATAGAACAAGATTTTGATATTAGCAGTGTCTTGTGCGCGATTGTGTTGGCGATTTGTAATAAAATTGTTGAATTCCTGAAGTCGTTGTATTCAAATAAAATGTCGTTACGTGTAACAACGTGTGGTCGAAAAATACTGGTTTTTCTTGTAAATGTGGAATAATACGAAGTGTGGGACCTATCGGTTAGTTTGTTTTTTACGTTGTTCATATATTTATTTATTTATTTATTTATTTATTTATTTTGGTTTTTGCATTTAATTGAAAAGTTGTACTGTATTCTTGTCTAAACGATAATATTACGTCAGGCAAGGAGGGAGGGAGGGAATACGCCTGGGTAAAATATAGAGAAAAATTGTCATTTACAAGAACCCTTGCAAAGGCATATAACAGTCTTTTGTACCAGACATATATAGGTCGGTTTTTACGTTTCATACAGTATGTTTGTGTGGCGTTATTAGACAGTCTGTAATGGAAGGTGATTTCTAATTAAGTATTTTCAGTCAATATTGGAAAACATAAAAATACCAAACTTTTCTGGGGGGGGGGGGGGAGGGGGTATGGGGGGGGGCACAGCCCCCCCCCCTAAAAACAACATTATTGACCACAATGTTTTATACGGAAATTAGAATGCTTTAGTTTTTGGTTGTTTTTGCGTATGTTATCGTATTTGTGTTTGCGCATTTGTAGCCACCATTGGAAAAAATACAAATTATACATAACCATATCTTGTTATACACAATTCGTTTTGTAGTGGGTTAATCGCTAACATCTTCATCAATGCACTAGAAAATGCGTTCTTAGAAAAGACTTCAACAAAGGGAATAGTAATATGGAAAAGATACGTAGATGATGTAATTTGCATCTACGATACTGAACTAACAAGCGAAGAAACAATTCTCCAATCCATTAATAGCCTTCACCATTCTATCAAATTCACTAAGGAATCCGAAATAGACCGGAAAATAAATTATCTCGATATAACTATTGAACGTAAAGACAACGACCTTGCATATTCCATATTCCGGAAAGCAACACAAACCTCGCATGCAATCGACAATCAGTCTAATCACCCCAGTACGCACAAACTAGCGGGTTTCAATTCAATGGTGCACAGGGCTTTAAACATACCCATGTCAAAAGACAACTATAATAAGGAAATAAGAACTATTATGCAAATAGCAAAGGAAAACAACTTCTCGCCAAGCAAAATAAATCAAATTATAGCCAAACATAAAAATAAAGATAAAACGATTCCCAAACCGGACAGTAATGAGAAAAAATTTGCGCGTTTCAACTATGTGAATGCGAATACATATAAAATCACTAACCTATTCAAAAAGCAAGGCATAAAGATAGCTTTCACGACGAAAAACACAACCGCTAGGCACCTCCTAAATAGTAATCTAAATAAACGTGACCCGTATTCAAGGTCAGGGGTATATTCTATAACGTGCCAAGACACCGATTGTCAAGCTAATTACATCGGGCAGAGTGGAAGGCGAGTAGACACACGTTATAATGAACATAGAAATGCGATAAGATACGGAACACATTCAGCCGTGTGCGAACATATGTGTGACGCAGGGCATAGCTTTACCAACATAGAGTCGGACCTTAAAATAATCCATCACGAATCGAAAGGCAGAGCTCTTGACATAAAGGAAGCAATCGAGATACACCTAGCCAAACGAAACAATCCCAACAATCTAAATGAACACACGTTCATGGAGAGCTCACTCTTCTTCACGCTACTAAAAAACACACCCTGTCGGAAACAAAACACAATTTAGCGACACAGCCAAGCTAGATAAAAAAGGGGGGAAATTAGGGGTTTTTTAATAGGTAAATGTTATCTGGATCAGGTGTACGATGTACTTTTCTTCTGCAATAAACCAAGGCCCATATTAGAGGCAGTATTAAAGGTGCCGGGACGTCCTCATAAGACCGTCAACGCTTAGTTCGAATGGGTTATGCTCCACGCGTGGCGAGGACTAATCCACGGTCTTTAATAGTTGTAGATCCACCTCATTCAATAACATACATCTTATCTAGGTTGGCAACACCTCACATAAACACATCGCGATCACTCCCCACAGCACGTAGGGACAGGGGGGGAAGGCAGGGAAAAACCAGTCGTTAAGATAACCACCGCAGTCGACCGCACAGCGAGTTCAAGTGAGCACGGAAACTGCGAATAGCTGTAGTACGGAAGACAATCAGATAAGTAGTTAGCCTAAAATTTTATAGTTTAACCATAGTTTACAACCATATAATCTCTCTAAAGTACAATCTCCGGATAGCCATCACCATTTAGCATTTCACCTAACATATATACTGCATTTAGCATACACTGACAGTTGCAGTACCAATACTGCAACTAAATAATTGTACATATTGTAAATATTTTCACCTGTATTTCAAACATAGATTTTATAGCCTAAGTGTATTGGATCTGATGATGATCGCTTGACGATCGAAACTGGTCATCCTAGTGTTTTATTGGTCTCATGTGATTTGTTTCAGGATTGGGGCATAGCCCATCTCTTTTGGGTGCATTCGTGTTGACCGACTGGGGAGCGCTAGACTCTTGTTTGCTGGGGCAACACTGGGGGTATGGCTTCAAACACCACAATGTTCACGGCTAGTCAGGCAAATCGTGAAGCCAAGAAATTCAAATCACTCAGGCTTAAACTCATGAATTTAGACAAGTCAATTTGGTTCAACAAAAAATGTATAGAACTAAACCTCACCCCTAAATACGTACCAATTAAAACCGTACCGAACACACCAGCCTCGATCATTTCAACTAAACAAGCCAAAGCGCTTTGGATAAAAAACGAATTAAGATTTGCATACATAAGAAAGCAAAAAATTAACCAACAATTATACGACATTCAATTGCAACTAAGTAATTTCTGGCACGCAGCCCAATGGGACAGCTTCACCGAACACCTACATGACACCATCAAAATCAGAGCAACGAGGAAGCATGAAACGCTAGAAAATAAATTAAGAAAACTAGGAGAAACACAGAACCATCAATCTAACGAACAACACACGAATAACAATGAATTCAATTTCCACAGCAGAGTAAACAATAGAACGAACGTAACCCTTTCTCAAGGTGAAATGAATATGTTAGACAAAGGTTTGAAATACAACTGCACAGACGCACACACGAACCACAATATAAAACAGTTAATCACAGATATTGAGATAGCCAGTCACAAGCTCCCAGAAGAAGACAGGGAATTAACCAAAAATCTCGCCACCAACGAAGCCAAAAAAATCCTCAAACGAGAGGGCGATAGCAATAACATTCAAAACAACAAACAAATCAAAGAAATAAAGTCGTTGAAACAAAAAATAAAAGAACATGACTTAATCATCACAAAAGCAGATAAGGGAAACACTACAGTAATTTTGAACAAAACAGAATACATTGAAAAAACAGTCGAATTCCTAAACAACAACGAAATCAAGGAATTAACAAAAGACCCCACCAACAAATTCCAAAAACAAATAAAAAGTGCGCTAAAAGAAACAGAATACATACTGACCAAAGCTGAAAAATCAAAACTAATAAACATGAACCCGAAAATACCGTCATTGAGGGGACAACCAAAAATACACAAAATGGAATGCCCAATGAGACCAATAGTCAATTGTAGGAATGCCCCTAATTACAAAATCAGCAAAGAGTTACTAAAAATCTTAAAATGCCGTCTTTCCAACGACAAAAACAACTCTGTAAAGAACACAACAGAACTAGTAACAGCATTGAACACCCTACAAATGAAACCTAGCTTCAGGCTAGTATCCTTCGACGTAACTAACATGTACACCAATATTCCGATTATTGAAGCAATCAACACTATCGAAAACAACTTAAAATCCAACAATTCGGTAAAAGAAATTGAAGAGATTGTGAGATTACTGAGGGTCGTTCTCACCAAAACGTGTTTCAATTCGACAATAAAATATACACACAGAGAGAAGGCCTAGCAATGGGATCGCCACTAAGTGGGTTAATCGCTAACATCTTCATCAATGCACTAGAAAATGCGTTCTTAGAAAAGACTTCAACAAAGGGAATAGTAATATGGAAAAGATACGTAGATGATGTAATTTGCATCTACGATACTGAACTAACAAGCGAAGAAACAATTCTCCAATCCATTAATAGCCTTCACCATTCTATCAAATTCACTAAGGAATCCGAAATAGACCGGAAAATAAATTATCTCGATATAACTATTGAACGTAAAGACAACGACCTTTCATATTCCATATTCCGGAAAGCAACACAAACCTCGCATGCAATCGACAATCAGTCTAATCACCCCAGTACGCACAAACTAGCGGGTTTCAATTCAATGGTGCACAGGGCTTTAAACATACCCGTGTCAAAAGACAACTATAATAAGGAAATAAGAACTATTATGCAAATAGCAAAGGAAAACAACTTCTCGCCAAGCAAAATAAATCAAATTATAGCCAAACATAAAAATAAAGATAAAACGATTCCCAAACCGGACAGTAATGAGAAAAAATTTGCGCGTTTCAACTATGTGAATGCGAATACATATAAAATCACTAACCTATTCAAAAAGCAAGGCATAAAGATAGCTTTCACGACGAAAAACACAACCGCTAGGCACCTCCTAAATAGTAATCTAAATAAACGTGACCCGTATTCAAGGTCAGGGGTATATTCTATAACGTGCCAAGACACCGATTGTCAAGCTAATTACATCGGGCAGAGTGGAAGGCGAGTAGACACACGTTATAATGAACATAGAAATGCGATAAGATACGGAACACATTCAGCCGTGTGCGAACATATGTGTGACGCAGGGCATAGCTTTACCAACATAGAGTCGGACCTTAAAATAATCCATCACGAATCGAAAGGCAGAGCTCTTGACATAAAGGAAGCAATCGAGATACACCTAGCCAAACGAAACAATCCCAACAATCTAAATGAACACACGTTCATGGAGAGCTCACCCCTCTTCACGCTACTAAAAAACACACCCTGTCGGAAACAAAACACAATTTAGCGACACAGCCAAGCTAGATAAAAAAAGGGGGGAAATTAGGGGGTTTTTAATAGGTAAATGTTATCTGGATCAGGTGTACGATGTACTTTTCTTCTGCAATAAACCAAGGCCCATATTAGAGGCAGTATTAAAGGTGCCGGGACGTCCTCATAAGACCGTCAACGCTTAGTTCGAATGGGTTATGCTCCACGCGTGGCGAGGACTAATCCACGGTCTTTAATAGTTGTAGATCCACCTCATTCAATAACATACATCTTATCTAGGTTGGCAACACCTCACATAAACACATCGCGATCACTCCCCACAGCACGTAGGGACAGGGGGGGAAGGCAGGGAAAAACCAGTCGTTAAGATAACCACCGCAGTCGACCGCACAGCGAGTTCAAGTGAGCACGGAAACTGCGAATAGCTGTAGTACGGAAGACAATCAGATAAGTAGTTAGCCTAAAATTTTATAGTTTAACCATAGGTTACAACCATATAATCTCTCTAAAGTACAATCTCCGGATAGTCATCACCATTTAGCATTTCACCTAACATATATACTGCATTTAGCATACACTGACAGTTGCAGTACCAATACTGCAACTAAATAATTGTACATATTGTAAATATTTTCACCTGTATTTCAAACATAGATTTTATAGCCTAAGTGTATTGGATCTGATGATGATCGCTTGACGATCGAAACTGGTCATCCTAGTGTTTTATTAATCTCATGTAATTTATTTCAGGATTAGGGCATAACCCATCTCTTTTGGGTACATTCGTGTTGACCGACTGAAAAGCACTAAACTCTTGTTTACTCGTTTGGCTGTTGCTTAGCATCAGAAGAGACACTGGTGGTGATCGGCATGAAACTGACAGTCCAAAAGAATCTTAGACTATATTCTCAACGAGCAAATATGGCGAAGTGTACAGAGCTCAAAGTTCCGCGAAAGAATTGTTTCCGTACAAAGTTTCCATAGCGCAACTAGTGACAGAGGACATGGGACCCAAATGTGGTTCGAGAGGAATGGGGAGAAGCGGTCATCTATGGCAAGGGCTGAAAATCCTTAGTTTGGAGGATGGCTGTTCCATAACTCGTAATTCCTCGCTAGGAAGGAAGGAAGGAAGGAAGGAAGGAAGGAAGGAAGGAAATTCTCGTATTGAGGCTTCCTCAATGACAGTTATTTTGGCACAAGCCTCATTCGATATTTTGTCGCTCGAACTTCCAAGGAAATTAAGAATGACACAGAAGTCCGTCGTTATTTCAGAAGCCTAAAATCGTTATGGGCACGTTAAGATTACCTTACTTCTTGTGTGTTCGTTCCTTACTTAACTGTAGCAGTGCACGCGCCCGATTCCACGGATATTCATTGCCATTCAGTATTGTGATAAGTCGATGTAGATAACATTAATGCCGTGCCATAGCGATATGATTCTTGATTCTATCTTGAAATGTGACGTGTTATAACTAATCATAGGTGATTAAATGAGACGTTAAACCCATTACACGTATTCAATCAATTTCCTTTGTGCAGCAGTTTATCAGTGCGTCAACTGATAAAATTGTGGTGAGAATAGGTTTATGATGGACCTTGTCTTCATTTTAAATATAGACCACAGCTCACTAGTAAAATAACACTGTTGGCAAACTATGACATTGAATCTAACCTCTTTCCATCGCAAATAAGCTCACTGTTCTCTCCTTCAGCGTATGCAGCGCGAATCCGCGACCTACGGTTCCCTTAATGTTCGTTACTCTTGCCTTCGCCGGCTTATCATTGTAAAATATACTACAATTTTATCAGCAGTAGGCCTATCCAGTATTGTGCCGTTCGACAAGATATTGCTCAAAAATGTATCAATACACGTAATTTGCTGTGTATTGTCATTTGTTTAGGTACACCTATTTGACTTTTGTGTCACTGCGTAACTTTCCGTAAGAACCGAATTTCCTCCTTAAAAATAACGTATACTGTATACTTACTTATTTAATATCCTGGGGCACCTACCCCTACATTTTATCACGTTCCATTATTTCTTCTCCTATACGAAGGATAACCATTGGCATTATCTTTGCTCTCTTCCTGTAAGTATTTTCTATCTAAATTGCATTTTGTAAATATTGTCAATTCAAATAACAGTACAGTAAGTATGTAGTTAGTTGTAGTTGTAAGTAGGTAGTTAGTTTGTCTATTAGATATATGTCATTGTTCTATTAGACTGTGGTGTGTGAGTGTGTCTGGTAACAGTTGCATTGTTTATTAGTTATAGTTCATTGTTTCAGTAGACTGTGATGTGTGATTGCATGTGAGTGTGTCTGGTGACAGACTGTTTTAGTGGTGGTATTTGTTGTTGGTGGAACTTTAGTATTTTTTCGTTAGTAGAATTTTGGTATTTAATTGTTAGTACAGTAGAAGGTTAGTATTTTTGTTAGTAGAATTGCTCTTTACTTATTCTGAAAGGGAGTAGCAGCCTTTCAGATTAAATCAATTCTTTACTAGTCTTATAGGCGGTTAAGATATTGATAATATAAGCCAAATAATGGCTACACTGCGTCCTGCTGCACGGCTGAAAGCAAGGGGAAACTACAGCCGTTTGCTATTCCCGAGGATATGCACCTCTCTATGCATAATTACATGTGATGATGGCCTCCTCCCTTGTAAAATTTCAATCCGGAGGTAAACTAGTCCCCCGTTCGGATCTCCGGGTGGGGACTACTCGAGAGGGGGTTAACATCACAGAAGTGACAAAGAGGAACTCTGACATTCTACGGATCGGAGCGTGGAATGTTAGAAGTCTGCTAGGAAATGGAAGGTTAGAAAACTTAGAAAGGGAAATGGATAGGTTGAGGTTGGATTTGGTTGGGATTAGTGAAATGCGCTGGCAGGAAGAACAGGACTTTTGGTCAGGAGACTATAGGGTCATTAGCACTAAATCAAACAATGGCCAAGCAGGGGTTGGCCTCATATTGAGTAGGAAACTTGGACAGCGGGTGGAATATTATGAGCAATATAGTGAACGGATTATTGTAGCAAAAATAAATACTAAACCTACCTGCACCACAGTGGTACAAGTCTATATGCCTACCAGTCAAGCTGATGATGAGGATGTTGAAAAGGTCTACGAAGAAATAGACGAAATTCTGAGGTATATCAAGGGTGATGAAAATGTTATAGTAATGGGAGATTGGAATGCTGTGGTAGGAAAAGGGAGAGAAGGGAAGATAGTAGGAGATTTCGGATTAGGTGAAAGGAATGATCGAGGAAGCAGGCTGGTAGAATTCTGCACTGAGCATGAGTTGGTCATAGCTAACACCTTATTCAATAACCACAATAGAAGAATATACACATGGATGAGACCAGGAGATACAGGGCGTTACCAAATCGACTTCATTATGGTCAAGCAGAGGTTTCGAAACCAGATTTTGGATTGTAAAACATATCCTGGTGCTGACATAAACTCTGACCACAATCTGGTTGTAATGAAATGCAGATTAAAGTTGAAGAAACTGAAGAAAAGTCAAAAGCCATAAAGGTGGGCAATAGACAGACTGAAAGAGAAGGATGTAAACGAAGGATTCAAGAAGAGTATAAAGGAAGGACTAATGAAAAACCCTAAACAAGCTTCAATTGCAGACGAATGGGCACTTTTGAGGAATGAAATAACAAAATCCGCAGAAGAAAACATTGGTAGGAAAGAGAGAATAGGTAGAAAACCGTGGATCACTCAGGATATACTCGAATTGATGGATGAAAGGCGGAAGCACAAGAATGTAAGAGATGAAAAGGGGAAAGCAGAATACAGACGTCTGAGAAATGAGGTTAACAAGAAGTGCAAGGAAGCGAAAGAAGAATGGTTGAAAGAGAAATGTGCTGGTATAGAAAATTGTCTGAAATTAGGAAAAGTAGACACAGCTTATCGAAGGATTAAGAATATTTTTGGGGAAAAGAAGACTAAGTGCTGTAATATTAAGGACACAAATGGAAAGCCTCTAACAGATAGGGAAGAAAAGGTTGAGAGATGGAAAGCTTACATAGAGAGTTTGTATAAGGGAAAGGAGATTGAGAATCATGTAATGGAAAGGGAGGAGGAAATTGATGAGGATGCGAAAGGAGATTTAATATTGAGATCAGAATTTGATAGAGCTTTGGAAGACTTAAGCAGGAACAAAGCACCAGGCATAGATGATATACCGATTGAGTTGCTACGCTGCATAGGAGAGGAAGGTCTGATCAGGTTATTTCACTTGGTGTGTAGGATTTATGAGACAGGTGAGGTACCCCCTGATTTCAAGAAGAATGAAATCATCCCTATACCAAAGAAAGTGGGAGCTGACAGATGTGAAGATTATCGTACAATCAGCTTGATTACTCATGCTTCAAAGATCCTGTCTAGAATAATTTACAAGAGGATTGAGAGCCAGATAGAAACGGAGTTGGGTGAAGACCAGTTTGGTTTCAGGAGAAATGTAGGAACAAGGGAAGCTGTACTAAGTCTTAGGCTGATTTTGGAAGGTAGAATAAGGAAAGATAAGAGAACGTTCATGGCTTTTGTAGACTTAGAAAAGGCCTTTGATAACGTTGATTGGACTAAATTGTTTGACATTTTGAAATCGATTGGAATAAAGTACAGGGATAGGAGGGTGATATACAATCTATACAGAAACCAGACAGCAGTCATTCGAGTTGAAGGACATGAGAGAGAAGCTGGTATTCAGAAAGGTGTAAGGCAAGGCTGCAACTTATCACCCATACTTTTCAATCTTTTCATTGAACAAGCAATGAAGGAAATTAGAGAAAAATTTAAAGTGGGAGTGAAGATTCAAGGAGAAATAATTTCAACTCTGAGATTTGCTGATGACATCGTCATCTTGGCCAACAAGCCTGAGGATTTGAATGAGTTTTTGAATGGTATGGACTCCGTCTTACGGAAAGAATTCATGATGAAAATTAATAAATGTAAAACAAAAATACTGGAATGCAGCCGAAATAAATCACAAACCTCTATGGAGATCAAATTGGCAGGTGAAAAGCTGAAGGAAGTAGGAGATTTCTGTTACTTAGGAAGCAGAATAACCAGTGATGGACGAAGCAAAGAGGATATAAAAAGTAGGTTGGCTCAGGCAAGAAAAGCATTTCTACAAAAAAGGAATCTGCTGACATCGAATATAGATTTAGGTATTAGGAAGTCATTTTTGAAAGCCTTTGTCTGGAGCGTGGCGCTCTATGGAAGTGAAACTTGGACTATTGGTGCAGCAGAAAAGAGGAGAATTGAAGCATTTGAAATGTGGTGCTACAGGAGAATGATGAAGATCAGATGGGTAGATAGGGTTACAAACAAAGAGGTATTAAGACGAGTGGGAGAGGAGAGATGTTTCTGGCGACTGCTAATGAAGAGAAGAGATAGGTTGGTAGGACACATACTAAGACACCCAGGAATAGCAAGCTTAGTTATGGAAGGAAGGGTCGAGGACAAGAACTGTAGGGGTAGACCAAGGTTAGAATATGTTAAACAGATTGCCTCGGATGTAGGGTGTGGTAGCTATGTAGAGATGAAACGATTAGCTCAGGACAGGGAGGCATGGAGAGCTGCATCAAACCAGTCAAAAGACTGAAGACTCAAACAACAACAACAACAGTTTTTTATAATGCTTATTTCTGCTATTGAGTTGTCACCACCCAAAATATTATAGAACCAATGTTTTTTCCCGTAAGCTTGCCAGAGAAGCATTTCGTAAAGTCGTTGATAATATCACAGAAGCCGACAATTTTATAATTATCAACTTCAAATAATTACGATATGTATCTTAATATGTAATTGGGCTATATAGGCCAATTTTAGATTTCGATGCGGAAAATTAAAATTCTCAATTTAAATCGCGAAATTTTTCTACGCATAGGAATCTATAATTGAGCTATGTAGGTCAATTGCAGGTTTCGATGCACGGTTTTTTAATTATGAAATTACAAGAATTACGATGTGTATTAGAATCTGTAATTGATCTACATAGGCCAATTTTAAATTTCGATGCGGAAAATTAAAATTCTCAATTTAAATCGCGACATTTTTCTACGCATCGGAATCTATAATTGAGCGATGTAGGTCAATTGCAGATTTCGATGCACGTTTTTTTAATTATGAAATTACAAGAATTACGATGTGTATCGGAATCTGTAATTGATCTTCATAGTCCAATTATAGATTTCGATGCGGAAAATTATAAATATCAATTTAAATCGCGAAATTTTTCTACGCATCGGAATCTTTAATTGAGCTATATAGGTCAATTATATATTTCGATGGACACCTCGTTTCGAAGGTTTTTGTGTTTCCCCACCCAAAACCCCCTATTACCCAGGCTTGCCAGAGGAGTGACGTCGTGGTAGACGCCATTTTGATTTTAGGGGAATTTTATACGCGGCCGCATCGCAATGCAAAATTATCCCGCTTGATAATATGTATCCTTTATTTGTGATATTTATGTGTAGATTCAGCGGACGTTATCTTTTGTTGTATTTTTCAGTAACATTATGCGTCAAAATCTATGTGTTTACGCAGTGTTAGCAATTACCATGTGCTTGCGCTAGGCCTCCCAGATGACAGATGGGCGGGTTTGCCAAACCTTATGACACGGCTTGTGAATTGTAGACTGCAATGGTATTAGTCTATCTCCCAAATTTAAATGTATTTACTTACTGAAGTATGTACAGCAATGTACCAACTACACGCTTATTATATATTCCTGAACAAATTATTTTTTTCTCGGCAACTGGTGACCGAATTTCATGTTGAATTTGTTGAGTTACTTCTTCCAAATTACTAGTTTGTAGGCTTAAAACTTCAAGTCTCACAAAATCTTCTATTTCTAGCACTTTCTCGCACATAAATAGGTGTTTGGCTTCTAAAACTGCCTGTCCTTCAATAAGAGCCCGCCTAGAATTGCCAACAACATTCAACTCATATAAAATGAAGTCTATCACCCTTGCGTCCACCATTTTGTCGCGACCGACCTGCCACCTACATTCCATTGAGATTGCGAATACTGTCACTGCTGCGCCAGGACCTTCTATAATACCGGACCTGACACTAGCGGCGGGACAGAGGGAAGATGGCTGTCGCTGTTGGTGATTACATGCTTTGTTTATAAGTTGAGTCGTTTTGTTTACGATGTGATAGTGATGTGAATTTCGGTTAGCAATCGTCTCCCTTGATTATCTGTGCTTATTGCTTAATGATATTACACGTTCGTGTAAGTAAATGTTTGCATTAGTGCTTCATAAATACGAGATCGGTGACTTCTGTTACGCTTGTGATACCATTAATACTAATGCCAATCAGTGGGTAAGTTTGGTCTATTTATTATTCTGTTTAGGGTTTATATATTATTAGTAATGGCAATTTATTATGAGGAGGCATAGTAATAATTAACGTATTCCAATTTAAGTTCTAAGAAGATCTGAAAATTGATTACCGTACGTAGAAACATAACCTACTTTTTAAATTGTCTGCAGTGTTCTCTCTTCCAATTATACGCCTGTTAGTACAAGGATATCAATCTTATCACGTACTTGGTGTGGATCCCGTTTTAATAAACTACCAGTAGGAGTTGGTTCGCAGTTGACCATTCAGTCAGTTTGTTCAGGTTATCTGCTCTTACTCCTCTTGTCAAATGGTCGGCTGGGTTATCCTTGCCAGGGCAGTGTCTCCACTGTGATGGAGTTGTGGAGGCCTGAATCTCAGTCACTCGGTTGCAGACAAACATTTTTCAACGATTTGGGTCATTCCTTATCCATCCTAGTGTAACTGATGAGTCGCTCCAAAGAATAGCCTCCCTGATATTGAAATGTGCTGCCTTGAAGTAGTAACGGAGAAGTCTTGCCCACATTAACGCACCCAGAAGCTCAAGTCGAGGGAGTGTGACCTTCTTCACTGGCGCAAGTCGGCTCTTACTGCAGATCAGATGGACTTGAGCGTGCTTGTGATGGGTGTTTCTCATGTACAGAACGGCGCCGTACGATCTCTCCGACGCGTCACAGAAGACATATATTTGTGATTTAACTTTCTTTGATGTTCCTATCCACCTTGGTATGGTGATGCGTTGCAAGTCAGGTAGTGTGGACAACCAGTCTCGCCATCGAGTTGCCAGGTCGTGAGGCAAGATGGCATCCCATGCAACTCCGCGTGTCCAGGTATCTTGGAAGAGAATTTTTCCCACTACAGATACCGGTGAAATAAAACCTAAGGGGTCGTAGATAATAGCAGTGGCCTGTAACAGAGTCCGTTTAGTTGCTACCGCTGTTTCCAATTTGCTTGTAACTTCCTGTTGGGCGAGAGAAAACGTGTCAGTATCTGTGTGCCAGGAATTTCCCAATAGGCTACATGAGCATTGTGTGAGATCTTTCGTCCTTCTGCCTTCCACATGCCCGTTAGCATAAATGAATTTGTTGCCCATTTAGCAAGTGGAAGCTGGATTTGCCTCATGCGGGATGCGAACTCGTAGTACAGTGCAATTACGTCGCTGTCGTCATCTGCACCAGAAGCGAAATCATCCATGAATGTGTTTTTATCTATGAGCGATGCGGCGATAGGAAACTGGGCTTGGTGAATAGCTGCTAGTTCTCTGATTGTAGCCGATAGTAGATACGGACTGCACGTCAGACCAAATGGGAGCTTTGTGAACCTGTAGACGGTTCTCTCTCTAGAGGTGGTAGGGCTTTCCGTTCCATTATTAATGATGCGGTAGGCTATGTTGAAATTGTGGTGATATGCCTTGTAACTGTTGTGTGACTGGATGCAAATCCAATTATTATAAAGATAAGCCATTGGTGACTATTTTCTAATTTCCTATCAGGGGAATTCAATCCACACCCAACTTCACGGGGCTGATGACCAAGAAGTCCCAAGTCCATGAAATGAATTAACAGCAGACAAAATCACGTCATGATGTTATTTTGTGTTGGGTTGGATTCTGACACACGTCATGCGTTTGACAGTGTGCCATTTAATCTCATGAATAGGAATGAATGAATACGACTAGCCTACTTGTTGACGGATTTACAGGAGGCAGTCGTGACCTTGTGATAGGAATTACCTAGGCATTTATATTCAGTATGTGTGGGAACCCTTGGTAAACCACTTGCTTGGTGGCTAAGCGGAGAATCGAACCCAACATTTCCCTGTTTACCTCACTAGGCTGTGTGTACCCCGTGCTTACCCTCAGACTAGAATTAAGATTTCTTGACAGTCGGGAATCAAACTTGGACCCCAGAAGTGACAACCAAGAACTAGGCTACACTACCTGGTTGGTCACATTTATTTTTAAGAATAATATGTCTGTTAGGTAGTCAGCCCGAAGGCTGGTTGGATCCTCAAAAGGCACTGCCGTTAGGTTATGTGGGTAGATACCCACAAAAACCCATGGCAGCGCTATATTGAGGCGTACTAGGCAAGAAGAGGAGTGAGGTAGTTCTTCATTGCTTTCCTCACTGAGTCAGTACAGCAGTACTAACCCTATGAGTAGAACCTTTCACAGCATCCACAGGCACTTACTGTGCCCTGAATGTCATTACTAAGCACCACCCATACCTCAGTAGCTTCCATATAATCTCAGCCATGAGTGAGACTGAGACATCAGTGCAAATTCACATTTTACTCTAGCCTGTGCCAACAGAAAATTGCAAATGTACTGCATTCATCAAGAGATGGCAAACAGGCCCCGAATAATATGTAACTTACTAAAAAGAGATTGAAATTCCTACAGGAACACTTACAACTTTCCCTGTTCACTCAGCCAAGATATTCTGCAGATCTCTCCTGTGAGCCTCAACATTATTTTATTTTATTCCTTTCCTGATGGAACTCCGGTACGGTAGTACCTTGTTTTAACTCCCGGAGCACCTCCCCATGCCTGTCCCTTACAAAGCTACACAACTACTACAGTCATCAACGTAATCGGAGGAATTCAACCCACACCTAACTGCACGGGGCTGATGACCAAGATGTCCCAAGCCCATAAAATGAATTAACAGCAGACAAAATTGCGTCTTGATGTTATTTTGTATTGTGTTGGATTCTGATACACGTCATGCGTTTCATGTCCGACCACCAACTACGGCGGCCATCTTGGATTGCAGTGTCAGGTCCGGTAGTATAGAAGGTCCTGGCTGCGCCCATAAATGAACAACAAAGGAGAAGGAAAAAAGGATAACAACAAGTGTAATTCATGGCTGTTCTCACATGGCCTTGATACTGTTCCGCTCAAAAATGCGGCTTTGCTCTTCACTCATAAACGGGTGTGTGACCGGTTGCCTATCCGTTATAATCAGGGTACCATTCCTATTGTACACCATACAAAATATTTAGGACTCATTATAGATGATAAGTTGATCTGGACGCCTCAAATATCTCACTTAAAAGCTCATGTGTTCCAGAAATTAAATATCTTACGGTCATTAACTCGTCGTAAGTGGGGAGCTGATCCTCAGATATTATTGTTATTTTACAAAAATCTTATTCGATCTGTCCTTGATTACAGTAGTCACTACTATGACGTCATGCCGAAAACACGCCTCAATGAATTGGATAAACTACAATTTTCCGCCCTCAGAATTGTTCTCGGGGCCCTTTCTTCCACCCCCACACAAGCTCTTCTCGTCGAGGCGGCAGAGCAACCGCTTCACCTTCGGAGACGTTATCTGTCTTCACGATATCTCCTACGACAAATGGCACTATTAACAACACCCATTCTTCCCAAACTACAACTTCTCTCCGAATATCATCAAAAAAGTTTATTCAAACGCTATGCACCTCCCTCTATTCTCCTGGCTTATCTAGAGCTTTCGGGTTTCCCCCCACAAATTCTTCAAACACGAAAACCCATTTGTTATAATGCACCGCTCTCGGTATTAATGTTTCAACCTGATGTAGTGAGACATTCCTCGCATGTATCTCGTATGTCTTCTATGCTTACCCCTACGATTGCCCGCAAATATGTATATAATCTTGCATTGAATCATCAACAATATACGACAATTTATACAGATGGATCAAAATTTCCCTCTCCTTCGAATACGGGTGCTGCTTTTTATATCCCCTCTCTATCTTATCTTGCTTCCTTTAAATGACCGCATACCCTCTCTATTTTTTCGGCTGAAGCCTTTGCTATTCGACAAGCCCTTCTATATATTAAACGGAATAACATCACTAAAGCATTAATTCTATCTGATTCTCAAAGTGTCCTCCAGGCTTTACAACATGTCCAAACTACGAATAATTGGTATATATTTAATATTGTACAATTAACGTATGACCTATATCATTCGGGCTTTCAGATAGTGTTTTCTTGGATACCCGGCCATGCCAACCTCTCGGGGAATGAATTAGTGGATAAAGCGGCCAAGGATGCGGCTTTGGGTCATGCTGTATTGATGAATGTGGCTACCCCCGCCTCAGATTATCTCCCCATTCTCAAATCTCAATTACTTAATGTTTGGTTACACCAATGGCAGGATTATACACGCACAAAAGCCAGGTTATATTATAGAATTCAACCTACTATCCCTAGACACCCTTGGTTTTATAATGGATCCTACACTCGACGGCATATTATTACGATTATCCGTTTACGTTTTCATCATGCTTTGACTCCGGTATATATGGCCCGCTGTAAGCTTCGTCCTTCGGCTCTCTGCGACTGTTCTCAGGCAATCGGTACTATTAATCATCTAATTTTTCAATGCCCTATATTTGACACTCAACGAGTCCCATTTCTACATACTTTGCGTTCTTTAGGTTTCCCCCTCCCTCTCCACATTTCCGTGCTCCTTCATACTCCTATTCCTTCTGTTATTCATGCCTTCCTTAGATTCCTACACGAATGCTCCCTTACTTTTTAATTTCCATACCTTTACGTGTGACGATGTCATGTTTGTGTTCAAGTAGTAAGTCACTAAGATACGTCGCTTGGTGTGAAGATTAGTACCTATTTGTGTCCTTGTATATCTGTGTCACAATTTTCCAGTAGTTTATAGTTCAAATATTGGATACTTTTCACGTGTAACAGTATTTTTTAGGGCTGCGACTGGGTCCAGAGCATCCGTGCTATGCCCATTACCTAACCTACAAAAAAAAAAAAAAAAAAAAAAAAAAAAACAAGTGTAATCGAATGGAGAAGGAGAAAAAAACATTTTGGTGTCTCTCGGTTGTTATGGTGTTAAGGCATATTTTGGGGTTAAAATTAATTATGATCTAATGTGCTCAAGGTTCTCTCCAATATTTGTTACGAATAACAAACTGACGGAGGTATGGCTGTGAACTATACTGAATTCGCATTGCCTGCGTGTTTCTGACAGTGATTATTCACTCAGGAACTGTAAGTTGTGGATGATTATAGGCTAACATGAATTGTATTCTTACCTGGTGCGTTGAATTCTCGTAGAATGATGTATGGATCTTATTTTCAGAAGCAAGTAACTAAATGTCAGGAGGAGGGACAGGCCAGGGAGCCTTATATTCTCCCCTCCCTCAGTCTATCAGTGATACTGATTCATCAGAAGAAGAATTAATTAGTGTAGTTCATCATAATGACAACAGGAAATTCATTGTGTCTAGCAAGGAATCTGTAGATAAAAAAAACGGTAAGATGCTACATTTTATAACTTAAAACACTTTTATGGCTTTCTGGGAAGATATAAGTTTGTGATTTTTGTATTCTTCTTTATAGGTCAAAAAATGGGTGACTACAGACCATTAGGGCATGACACCGAGCATGATGTTGCTATTAACGGTTTTCCTGCGCGTGGCCCGACCACTGCAGATGATGTTCCAATCATCAAAACGGAAGGCTCAGTGCCAAGGCACCTGCAGCCGATGTCAGCACTAAGGAAAATTTTCTTTGTTCTGTCTATCTTACTTTGTGGCTTAACAATTATTATATTTTTGTGGGTACTGCCATGTGATTGGGCAACTTGTCCATCAGCACCTGTTAAGTCCAGTACCAGATCGTGGGAGAAAACACTCAGTGGAATAGGTAGGGTACCATAGGTTGATATTTGATTTTAATTGGCAAGTGTGGATAACTCAAGCAACTGTAGTTCCTCTTTGATTTGAATTTATCTAATTTGTAATTTTTATTTATTCGCTTAACCCTCAAACTGTGTCGCGGTGCCACTAATGGCACCACCTATATTCTAGGACATAACTGTGGTATTTCGATTTTGATTGACACAGTATTTATTATAATACACTATCTAACATCAGTAAACAAATCTATATAGAAAAAATCTCTGAAATGAGTATACACATTGAAGAAAAAAGAGTTCCAAGTCACTGCAAACCACTCGTACTTTTATACACATAGATAAATGTAACGGACTTTTAGTGTTAAGGATTGTAATAAAGTATATGGATTGTATATTTTCATATACCTAAGACATGGAATAATAGATAATAACTAGAATTACACACATATGTCCTACACCACAAATTTTCACAACACCTGAACTTTCACTTTCAATCGTCCCCTCTGCATTCCCGGCAGACTACAAATCTGCATGTCTGGCACACTGGTCGGTCACAATCTTCAGAGTATTGATTAGAATTATTCCCTTGGGATCTAGGGCATATCGCACACCTCTTCCTCTTTGAAGGGCCTTCACTATCTCGTGCAGTGCCCTTTGGAAGTGGCGTCTTCAAAATACGAGATACTGTCAGCCTAAGCTCCCTAGGTAGGCGAGTATTCACAAGCCTTTCATTGAGATAGGGCTCAGTCAGTTGCTTTGCCAGAAGTTTTAAGAATTGGAAACTAGTAATGACCTTATTGTCTTTGAATGAGGTGTGCAGTATGTGAGCATTGACTCCTATTATATTGAGAATCGTGTAAAAGATAGCCATAGGCCATCTGCGTGTACGTCTACCTGTGTCGTACGTAACGCACTTCTGGTCCAGTGTGTCTACTCCACCTTTTGTGTTATTGTAAAATGCAATTATCTCGTCTTTGTTACATTCAGGGTCCTTCCACCTAGCATGATGCATACTCGACACCAAAATTACAGCCTTACCCTTTTTGGGCACGTGTGAAAGCAGCGTGATATCTTTGGTAAATCCATATTCAGATGAGCCCACAGGACGCCTTCTGTTAGGATGAAATTGTGGCGGAATCTTCCGCTTATTTTTCTTTGTTTTAGTTCCGAAACAAGCTCTATTGAGCTGAAATAGTTATCAGCGGTGATGTTCCGATTAGTTCCGGCAATCACTTCAGCAAGCCGCACTACACTTTGCGTTGGTTTTTGTAACTTTCTTTCTTCTAAATTCAATCCAATCCCATCACTATCCTTCCCCGTGTAGATATATCCATTTAGAAAGTAGTTTGTTCGCGCATCACACAAGATCATAATTTTGAGACCATATTTTTGTGGTTTATTGGCCACATACACCCTGAATTTGCAGCGACCTCGGAAGCCTACTAGCATCTCGTCCACACAAGCCATGGATCCGATGTTGTAAAGACTCGGGGAATTTTCTACCATTCTGTTGAACATCCACGAAATAGTGGCATCAGGATCTGTACATCTCCTCTCACAACGATCCAACTGATTATCAAACCGCAAAACAATAATCAAAAAGAGAACTCTTCTCATGGACAGTGTCGCACGGAATATATCTCTACCAGTACCATCTGTAGCAAACAAGGAGTCTAAGCTTTCATTATTTGATTTGAAAATAGCACTGTAGTACAGGAGACCAAACAATGCTTTTATTTCGATACTGGTTGTATACCTCATTTCAGTTCTGTCTGTTTTAGAAAACCGTACTCTGTAAGTTGTGAGCTCTTCATTTGTGCGCTTCACTACATTTTCCACCATATCATCACAAAATAAACATTCCCATACTTTTAGTGGTGTACAAGTATCTCCCAGCTGTCTCGCTTTCCTTTTTATTGTTGGTAATTTGACAATGTTATGGGCAGGTGTCTTCATATTACGACAAGGTTCAACAGAGGACCACTTGTACTGTACCTGTTTTTACCGTAAAATGCTGATGGATTTCCTTCCACTAACTGTGAGTTTTCCTCCGTATTATGTGAAATACCTTCGTCATCAGAGTCATATTCCTGCTCGGAAGCAGACTCGTGTTCAGAATTGAAGTCAACATCTTGGTCATCACGGTCACTTTCAACACTTCCCTCATCGTCCTCATTCAGCACCATGTCTAGCTCCTCCTCAATTACATTCGAAAAATTAGGATGTGAAACCGAAATGCCACTCTCCCGAATCGATGCCATTGCATCTGCACAGCAACTGCTTCCTTCAAAGAGTTACAAACAGCACTAGTAAGAGTAAGCGCGCACACAGCCTTCAGAACGCGAACTGTGTCGTGGTGCCAAAAGTGTCACCACTTCCGCACCGCTTGCTAATAACAAAGAAAGAAAACTGCGCAGGCACCTGCCAGTCTGGCTATGAAACAAAGGCAAGTAGGCGGGAAGATACATAGAAGGGAAAAATTCTAGGATAAAACTGCCCACTGTAATAAAAGTAAGTTTGAGAAGCGGTGCCATAAACGACCCCACGACACAGTTTGAGGGTTAATGGGGTACTTCCAAACAAAACATGCCAACAATAATGGAACTTGATTTGCACAGAATATAAAGAAAACGTGTACCGGGTAAACTGGGGTGAATAGGGACATATTTTTGTATTATTTTAGAAATAAATCCAAGGACAAGACACTTTAGCTCTTTGAAATGAAAGGTTGTATTTCACCCTCTCTTTTGAACCAAATATCAGCAATGCAGCTTTTGAGAATATTGAGTTATTTATTAATAGAAAGTGTCCCTTTTTGCCCCGGGGAAGGGGTCAATAGGGACAGTCATAAAGAGAAATACAAAACCCTATCCCAGTGGCCACTGTGGTTATCAGGGACTCATAAATATGTTACAAAATCCAGAATGCAAAAAATAAAAAGTGAAAATACAAAATAGGGAAAACATACACCATGGACTATATATAACCACCATGATTTTAGTGATGGGGACAAATGGTAAGGTTACAGTATGAACACAAACTTCACTTAAAACTATGTCTGCCTCTCCTAAATGTGGGTTCTTTCATTATGTGAACTATTTGCTCCTGGTCGAATTCAGACACATCTTCCACATTTGGAAAAACATAAAGCTTTTTGTCCTTGAAAGTCTCTCTCAAAAATGATGCCTCATAAGTCACTCCTACATGAGGCAACATGCACAACATTCATTATTTTCCCAATGAAACATTTTCGATCTCTCTTAAGGCTCTCAAATTTCACTTTCACCCGCTGACCAACATGTAATGTCTGATGAACAGACTGGGCTCCAACTTCTTCAGACTGTAATTCAGAATAGGGGTCAGGGCTCCATGATGTGCTTGCTTCTCTGCACTCTGCATTGTAGTCACTATCACTGTCAATATTGACGTGTTGTACTTCCACTTCTTTCTGTGACCCTAAGTCATGTGCATGGACACTTCTGCCAGGTGGTACATAAAGATTTATTTTTCTGCCAGGTTTGTGAATGATGCCATTATCACCCCACCTTTGATTTTTCAGGAATTCAGTTAGGCTGTCACTGATAGAGTTATCTTCTCCATCTTGTTCATTCGAGAACTCTGTTCATATTTTAAAGGATGAATTCCAGTTTTTTGAAACCTGAGCATATGTCTGTTTCCATGACTGGAGGTAACAGGTGAAGGGTTCGTAGCCTTCTCCAGGTCCTCATGTGCAGTAGATTTGTGCCGATGAGCTCTGGGGTCACTCTTGTGCTCCCTAACCATGTTGTCCCTATTCACCCCTGAAAGACAAAATAAATTGCATCATTTCTATCGAAATCACTATTTTACTATGGATGAATGCTAATATATCTCAGAAAGAATAATAGCAATTACCTGACAACTTTTCCAATGATTACGCGAATATATCTCGGACGCACAAAAGAAGTTTAAGTGCATGCTCAATCTCATAAAAACAGCTGATAAACATTTGCATGTGGACCAACTGCTGAAATAATTCCACAGAGTATAGAACCCAAGCAGTTGATTAAAAGCAACTCACCAGGAGTATAAAACAGCAGATGTCACTAGCATAGCTCAGTTATCTTAGTATTAATATCAAATGGGACTTTTTCTTGAACTGTTGTCCCTATTCACCCCCGCGTCCCTATTCACCCCAGTTTATGGTAACTTATTTAAGGCAAAAATAAAATGAAAATTTTGCAGCATTCTAAGAAGTATTACAATTTTGTCATAAAATAAATGTATGATTTGCTTCACTGGCACTAACCGTGTGGTACGACGAACAGTATACACCACGCAGATCATGCTAAAGACATAGATAATATTTTAATTATGTGAATAAGCATTAATTGGCGAAACGATTGGTCTGGATAAATGGTTGGTTCCTCTGTTTAGGGGCTGCGACAACACGGTCTTATAGCCCGTGTACTTTGGGTATGAGTAGAATCGGTCTGATAACCGGTGTTAATTGTGATGGCTGTATTAGTGTGTGTTATCTGTAATTCAGGTAATGACTGCAGACGATCAATTTCAAGTAGTTCCTACTATTGCTACCAAATGCTACCGTCAACGATGCCTAGCCGCGAACTAGGCTACCAGATGCCACCGAAACCCGCACCTGGCCGCGAACGATGGAACTTGATAGAGCGTTAATCAAATGTAACTTACAAATTTAGCTTCACACAATTTTAGTTAGTGGAATGTTCTTTTACATGACATAAATCTATGACATGGGCCCACCGGCTTTACTTCCCCTCCGAAGGAAGGCATCTTGAGGCATTTTTAACGCTCTTAAAAAATTCGACAATTTTCAGCCGGGTTTGAACCTGCAATCTTGGGCATAGAAGCTCAGCATGCTGCCAACTACGCCACCGAAGTCGCCTGGTCTAGATAAAGGTTATTGATGTGTGAATATTCCCACTGTGTGTGACAAAACCCAGGGGATAAAATATGGCAACGCGGCTCTGCTACCTAGTAATTATTAGTCTAGGCAAAATCCGCATTTTCAAGTTACAAGACAACTCCATTTGTCCATAATTAACGCATATAATGGTGAACACAGCTGGAATTTTACTATCATGATCTAAAATGGGTAGGAGGGCGGGGAATGTAGTTTAGAAGTATGGTTGTGTTAGTTGCGCTCATATTATTTAATGATAAAATAGTACCGGTAATATTTCCTTGAATGCCGCAAAATGTTGACTTGATTTTGTATTATATAAACGTTTTCTTCATATTCTGTGCAAAAGTTCCATTATCGTTAACGTGTCTCCTTGGATGTCTCAGTTTATTGTAATTATAATTTAATAGTTGATTACCATTAGGCCTAGTTCTTTTATCCTATTTTCATTTATGAAAAAATATGATTATGAGATCACCTTTGTCCCATGTGTTTGCATCCGTGTGTGTGTGTGTGTGTCCCCAATAACTACTAAACGCCTGGAGTGATTTCAATGAAACTTGGTAAGGTCTTAGTACTACAGAGAGTTTAGTTTGTATGTAACGGAGACCCTCGCTTGCCCTCTCGCCCGTGGCACGAGCCTGTCTCCCGCCACGCACTTTGCCGTTATACGGCGCCCACGCTGCACTGAGTCATTGAGTATAGGAATTTGTACTTACCTAGTTCACAGCTGGTGCTGAAAATGTTCGCCATTCACTGCTACACATCGCTGGTACCTTTTTATGAAACTGGCATTTACTCTCTGAAGTTCCTCAGCACCGATTGACTGTATTTCAGCTGTAATATAGTCTTTAAGCTCATTTATAGTGTGAGGGTTTCTCGCATACACACTATTTTTAAGCGTCCCCCACAAATAAAAGTCACATGGTGATAAGTCTGAGCTTCGCGGGGGCCACACGTTCTGACTTATAATCCTCGTACCGAAAATGCGACACAATTCTGTCATGAATGCTTCGGCAGTGTGAGCACTGGCAGAATCTTGTTGAAAGTAATTTGACAATCGCTCTCCGTAAGTCAGTTCATCAAAAAATTGGTCAAGGATCACATTGAAGTACAAATTCCTATACTCAATGACTCAGTGCTGCGCAAGCACCGCATAACGGCAAAGTGCCTGGCTGGAGACAGGTGCACAACGCGGGCGAGTTGGCAAGCGAGGGTCTCCGTTACATACAAACTAAACTCGCTGTATATCGGCCGACCCCAACGGTGGTCTTCCAATATTATTATGTCTCATCAATCTAGCATGGCGGCTGTGCGAAATATTTCACCGGCATTCTTTATCTCGTATGAAGAATAAGATTTTTCAATTTTCCGCCTATTCAATACTTTAATTTGTTACAACATTTCAGGGGTACATGTTTCAAGTCCGGTTTCTTTTGGACCCTTCTTCAGCCCACAAACTTATATATAGAGCCCATCTAAACACAAAAAACATCGAAATCTTTACGATGACATAAAATGCACATACATAATAAATGGTTAAAAACACTGCAACAATATCTAAAAATCTAAAAATAGCGTGCATAGTTCACAAGCTTCAGGTACACGTTTTTGCACTTGTTCTATTCTATGTAAAACGTCATTTGACACTGTATAACGACAGACACATTTGTTGACGGATGATGTCTATAATTGGTGTACTGTAGGACAACTTTGCGGCATATCTTGTACTGTTCCCAACACTTCTATTGGTGTGGCTGAAGATGAGGTTGGACGGCGATTGCTAAACCTCATCTTCAGCCACACCAATAGAAGTGTTAGGAACAGTACAAGATATGCCGCAAAGTTGTCCTTCAGTACACCAATTATAGACATCATCCGTCAACAAATGTGTCTGTCGTTATACAGTGTCAAATGATGTTTTACATAGAATAAAACAAGTGCAAAAACGTGTACCTGGAGCTTGTGAACTATGCACGCTATTTTTAGATTTTTAGATATTGTTGCAGTGTTTTTAACCATTTATTATGTATGTGCATTTTATGTCATCGTAAAGATTTCAATGTTTTTTGTGTTTAGATGGGCTCTATATATAAGTTTGTGGACTGAGGAAGGGTCCAAAAGAAACCGGACTTGAAACATGTACCCCTGAAATGTTGTAACAAATTAAAATATTGAATAGGCGGAAAATTGAAAAATCTTATTCTTCATAATTACTGTCAATACGGAACCTGAAATGAATAATATTTCTAATAATTCTTTATCTCCGAAACTATTACTGATATCACCCTGAAATTTTGTCCTGTGATAAAGCCTGTTAACTACAAAACTAACATGGTGGCCAAGCGAAGTTGAAACTTTTAAATAGACTTTTCTTGCGATTTAACCATCCAAGTGCAATGAAACTTGGTACAATAAAAGTTTATACACATTGTAAAGCACTGCCATCTAATTTAGTTAAATTGTTTACATAACCTCAAGATGGCAGCTGTGCAAAATATTTCACTAGCATTCTATATCTCCGAAACCGTTACTGATATATCACCCTGGAATTTTATACCGTGATAAAGGACACTTCTACAAGTTCATCTATGTAACTTTCAAAAACCTGTAAAGTACAAAACGACATGGTGGCCATGCGAAGTTGAAACATTTTAATAAACATTTCTCGCTATTTAACCATCTGAGCGCAGGGAAATATGGTATAGTAAATGTTTATACACATTGTAATGCACTGCCGTCTAATTTAGTTCAATTGTTTACATAACCTTAAGATGGCGGCTGTGCAAAATTTTAAAATTAAGTTTTTATTTCTTGTGTATTAATCATGCGATCGAAGTGAACGTTTGAATAATGAACCTACGCAATAATCGTCATTTAATAGTCAGGGTGTCTACCGGTAACGAAAGTAACGAATTATACAAATGGGTAACGAAAAAGTAACGAATTTTACAAATGGGTAACGAAAGTTATCTGAAGGCAGGTTGAATCATTTAAACTCGCGCCGCTAGGCTCAGAGATTGTGATGGAGCGAGTTTCACGCAAGCGGCGCCATGCCTATTGCATAGTACTAAGCTATATTTCCCCGTGCCTGAGCTCTAGGAAGTGCTTACTGAGGATACCTTGAGTGGTAGACACTTAATAATTTATAAACTGTTCCGTCTTTTCACGGAACATAGAGCAGGCACGTTATCAAAAATAAACAATGCAAGAAGCATTTCATGTAACAATTAGGGAAACAATGTTTTTAGACTATTTCGACCCCGCTGAATACGAATCTGCCTATTGCCAAAGCGAAATTTGGACCGGAAGTCCGGTATCCAAGATGGCGGCCAGGATGGTCGTCAAAACTCTGTTTCCTATATCTCTCTTGTCCGTTGGCTTAAAATATTTATTTAAACGCTGGGTTAGTGGTTTTCTCGAATTCTTATCATATTGACATGCTCAGAAATTGCTTACCCAAGCTTGGAGTGCATGGGATCGAAGATAACCGCCGAAGGAAGTGAAGAAAACGACCATTCTTGAGTTCAAACATTGTTTATTGCAGGATTGTAAAAAATATAATAAGAAAATCATTCTAGTGTCGTTAGCTGAAGGCAATAATACAAGAAAGGTAATAAATCAACCATAAATCAAGCACTTAAAGAGTTAACCCTCTTAGTGCCAAGCCATTTCCTGAAGTACTTGCCAAGAAAGCCAAGCCTTTTTCAAAGGTCATGCTCACTATTTGAAAAAAAAATCATAAATACCACATTTCCAACGATATAATTATTATTTTTGCTTTGCATTATAACCAATACCTCATTCCTTCATACATTATGTTCATAAAAGTAAATGCGACATTTAACCCTTTTTAATTGAGGTTATTCTCATAATTATTCAATTTTTTTGAAATAATCAGTTTTGAGCCTAAATTAAGGACACCTAAGGGTCATATTCGAAAAAAAAAAAACTACGTTTCCAGCTGTAGAATGTTCTTAGATTCATCTGTAGGCAGAAAAAGTCAACTAGAAGAAAACAACTGCCCAGCAATTTTGGCGGGAACGCGCGTGATTGGGGGAGCGCAAACGGAGGGCGTGAATACAAACTCAAACCTATAAGTTTAGCATATCGGGCTTCGAAGGAAAAAAGTAAACACCGGACAAGCAAGCTTGAAACCTCCCCTTTCCAACGGTATGAAATAATCATGGACATATGCCTACAGAAATCTATAAATATAAGATAATCAGCGCGCCGATTCAATCGGCTTTGGTACTTTTGGCGCGAGCAGCTAGAGCCGATCTGATCGGCGGGTGGCACTGAGAGGGTTAAGACATTGGTGAGAGCGGTGGCACAACTTGGTGCCAGTCCGTCCATTCTACTGCTTTTGAATAATTTGGCTCCGGTCTCGCCTTAGGAATTGTTGGTGGCAACAACTGATTCAGCACATCGGGGGCCTTCATTGTTGATTTTGGGTCAAGCTTCACAGTGCGCAACACTTCATCCGTTCCTTGGCCATCTCGTTGGAAAGCGATCATCTGGATTGCGTGGAACGTCCTCTTACTATCAAGGGTGTCTGTCAGTATGTAGATGTTGTCTGCCGTTATATGCAAAGCTGGTTCATTGCTGCCGTCAATTTTAGACACCTTGAAATTTGGTGGGATGACGGCACCGGTAGCGTTGTCAAGAGACTTCACAGTGACATTTGCGAGAGCTTTATCTGCCTGGAGCTTTATCTGCCTGGAGGACCTGCTTATAGCTCATACGATGCCCCGCTGAGTTTAGTAGAGTTACAAGTTTACGAGATCGTGTCTGCTGACGTACTGATAAAGCTAATCCGATATGTTTTGGTGTCTTACCTCTACTCACAGCATAGACTATATCTTGGCCTATAGAGAGCTCAACGCTTTTGGGTGAAGGCCGTACTTGCACGCTTTCTAAGATCTCGTCGTCTTCTTCTTCCTTGCCTGAGTCATCGTCTTGATCATCGACAACGTCCTCGAGAACTTCGTCTCCACCTATCAGTACGCTCAGGAACAAACTAAGATTTTTCGGTATGACTGTGGCAGCCTCTTCTTGGGAAACATGAAGCCCTGAGTGACCTGGCGAATCTTGCAGCTCCCCTCTAGGATGAAGCGCAGCATGGACAAGAATTAAAAAATCATCAATGAGCACTTGTCTTGGGATCGTGACTTCTTGATCACTTTCTCCTAAAACAACATCCACAGTCACCTTGGACGAACATTTCCAGGGTATAAGGAGAGTCTGTCTTCCTGTGATGTCCTTGTTCAAGGGCTGGAAGAAAAGGCATGAGTCGTTGATGGTGTTCTGCAATTTATCTTTAAAAGTTGACAAGCACGATTCAAATGACTTCGGTATCTCAACGTCGACTGTTCTCGCAAGGTGAACGTATCTTTCCCAAACATTTGAGAGTTGTAAAACGTGACCCAGTGAAGCTGAGACTTTAAGCTCTTTGCAAATTTGGTTCATAGGTAAATTACTTTTGTCAAACTCCTTCACCTGCATCGGTATTTTCTTCTGGATCCTCTCTGCCTTCACTAAACACAGACTGTTGTATTTCACTTCAGATGCTATCAAGCACGGCATACAATTAATGTGAACGAACAGTTGGTGGTCATAATTAGCCAGCATTCTTATAGTATCATTCATTGACTTTGACCTCACCTGCTTCAGAGCTTCACTTTTATTACTTGGGCAGAAAACACACATGCTAATGTCGACACAGTCAGTTCAAGCCCTGGTGACATATCGAGATGACGACGGTTCTGTAGCAGCACATTCCGCCACTTGTGAAGGCGCTGATTTGTTCTATAGCCTTTCCAATCTTTCAGAATTGGCAAAGTTTGAGTAGCATCCGCGGTGGTACTTGAATTTTTTGTCACTATTTGTCAACGTTTGTTCAATTCTAGCAATAGTGTCAGCATCATGAAGTTCTTTCCTCAAGCCTGCGTACTTCAGAAGAGTCGCTTTGCCGTTATTCGTCAGATCTGATAATTTGTCCTTCGAACATTTTCTCTTCTGGCAGATAATACATAGGTTTTGGTTGGACATTACAGTCGTATCAACTAAGGAGCCCACCGTTGCCGCCATATCCTTCAAGAAACGTCAGTGAATTACATATTTGTTTGGGCATACATATTTTTTTATATTTTATTTTAGTAACACATACAATAGTCGACGCATTTAGTACACATTTAACCGCTAAAAACTGTATATCTGACAGATATTGCACTCCAAATAGAAGAACATGTAAACATTACAAGGTTTCGGCGAGCATCTTGGGCGCTATCTTGGATCCCATGCACTCCAAACTTAAGGTAATTAATTTTTGAGCATGTCAATATGATAAGAATCCGAGAAAACCACTAACCCGGCGTTTAAATAAATATTTTAAGCCAACGGACAAGAGAGATATAGGGCAACAGAGTTTTGACGACCATCTTGGATATCGGACTTCCGGTCCAAATTTCGCTTTGGCAACAGGCAGATTCGTATTCAGCGGGGTCGAAATATCTAAAAACGTTGTTTCCCCAATTGTTACATGAAATGCTTCTTGCACTTTATAGAGATGGATTTCCTAAATATGGGCCTGATCTAACAGTTTATAAATTATTAAGTTAAGTGGATTTCAATTCAATACGGACCAACATGGATAATAACAATTTGAGTGGTATACATCGGTTCAACTTATATTTTCGGCATCAAGAAGACTTAAGTTTCGTGTGAAATATTTTTCTGTGTTACTGTATTAGGAAACCTGACTTTTCGCAAGACGTTTATTCACGAATACTTCCTAAACTAAAAAGAAATCTCTGAGTTCTGTTATTTGGAGAGTATGTCAAATTGAAATCCAGAAATAACGCGAAATAATTTAATGTCACAATCTTGTAAAATGTTACCGTTTCGAAAAAAAAATGCGAAAATCTTCGACACTCATATAACTTATTTTAAAAATTTGGCTAGTAAATTTGCGACATCCAGTATGGTTAATTGGAAATTCAGTTATATGTCGATTTTTCCTTCGAACTTTGGTTACATCGGATGTATAATCTAACCGATTATTTCGAAAACTTGTATAATTCGTGATTCTCAGTCGAAAGAAAGCGTGCCCTCTTGTCGTATTATTCGTGCAATCCTCTCAGAATAATTTGTAATATTCAATACCTACTTCGAACATTCATCCTCCAAAATCGCATCCTCAAGACGGCCGGCTGACCGTACGACTCGCCTGCGGGAATCTCGTCAAACGGACATAGATCGACGTCAGTTGCGTAAAATCATAAATCCCGGCCCCTATCGTGAACTTGTGACCACGAGGACTGCGGGAATCCTGTCAAAGGTGATTGGGCACCCATCACGAAACTACTTGCCACTTTTCCCATGGACGTATACTTAAAAGCGTGCGGGGAGTAAGAAGTGCATCAACCCACTTAAAAATGACAGCCTATGTAGCATCGTGATACTAATTCTTCCTCGTGATCCACCCTGAACTGATGAACTCCCAACCACAGCATAGGGACAAAGGAAATCACGGCGCCGACCAAACAACATGTTCATAACTACTCGTGAATTTTAACCATGCCCAAACTTGAGTTTGCCTCCGCCATTCTGTCAGGACAGATCGACAGGCAGGCAATCGTTGAGCGGCTGGGTGCGGCGACGATTGCATAATATCATGGAAGAATAATACTACCAACTGTTTTCTAAATCTCTAAGCAAACATCGACTTAATCTCGCAAGCTTACCTCCCACCGAATCAGCGGCACGTGAGCACTCTTTAAGAACATACCATCAAATCCAAACATGGTATGGAAATGATACAAATCCACTGGATTGGGGCCGGAAAAATTCTCAATGTGGTTTGGCTCCCATACCTACGACGAGGGATCCGGTGCCACAAACACTTCTGAACACAGTGTCCTGCAAATGTTCGAAAGGATGTAACGCAACGTGTGGTTGCAGGAAAACGGGCCTCCGATGCTCCAGAATCTGCATGAATTGTTTGGGACGGTCATGTGGTATGGATGATTGTGACAGAGACATCGATGTTAATCTTGAGCGCCCTGTGACGTCGGACCAATGTACCGATACAGACGACGAAAGCGATGACGGAGAAATTGAGGCAGACGATCAAGACTGCCAGCCTTCATCGAAACGGTTTAAAATCGACTAACTTTGACATTTGAACAGTGGATTAGGCCTCCTGGGGACACCACTTAAAAAAAAAACGCGTCATTTACTCTACCGCCAGGTGGTGGAAAAGAGTGATTTTATGCCAATACTATGCAATAATAATACTAATGGTAGGTACTTTGCCACAGCTGTTTACATTGAAAAGCTGTTATAATTGTAACAAGCACCTGGAATGCTTACAAATATTTATAACATGTAGAAACTTTGATATGGCATATCATTTCCATAGCTTTTCTGCAAGAATCAAAAAGGGCTCCACTTCGAATGGTCGTAGCATCGTAACGGTTCACATTAGAGACAAAGGTGCGGAACATTTTTGTAGGAAATTTACTCTAGATTATATTTTATAATAGGTATTTTGTTGATAAAGTTGATCGTTGGGGAGATATTTGCAACAAAACGAAAAATGGTACCTTCTTAGGGCCAGAAGGGCCAACGCCGACTTCGCTAGTGGGGGAAAACTTGGGAGAGTAATATCTGGGTCCAAATAAAGCGATTAAATCAATTTCCAGCTTTCCACTAATTATTTCCTTATTGAGGCTTTTTTCTGACCTGTCGCCTGGCCTAATTGTGCACAAACGACATATTAGCTGAAACAATTCATTTGATAATAAATATCTAAATTTTCAAGTAACATTTAAGAAGAAAAAAATCATGACTTTCTTATTATGAAAATAATTACTGCCCTGAGAAATAGGGTATCTTCTACCAACGTCAGGCAATCTAAAAATAAATTCTTGATCTGTTGCGATCATTAGTTCATTATCTATGGTGTGATAAGTTTTATATCTGCAAATATATAGATTCGCGCTAAAATATCGTAATTGTGAAAATTGGGCCATGTGTTAATTATTTATGGCTTTTATTTTTACATCATCATAAAGAGCGGAAAATTCTCTATAAGACCACGCAAACATTTTCTTAGATTTGCCACTTTCAATTTTTGGGAAATGGCAACATCGCCGGGGTAGAAGAGGTCGAAGCGAATTGCAGGACATATGAGTCGAGTGAGAGGCAAATACTACATTTAATTCCATACTGTCTTTTAAGATAGAGACACACTATAGTATATATTTATAATTTTTTAAATTTTTATAACATCAATTGAATTTTATTTACCTCTTTAAAAACAGTTCATTGTTGTTTTACTTCACCGCGTGATGAGCGCCTATGCTTGCAGATCGCAGATGTATCTTGAGTTCAAAGGTAACTAAAATTAACTAAAAGGTACCTAAAAAGTTACTAATTTTTACTTCCTCCTTACAGTAGACACCCTGATAGTACATAACTCGATGGCCTACATGTATTATAATCCAACATGGCGACCATCCAAAATGTTTAGACGGTTCTCCATACATACAGAGACATAGCCTTGGAAAATGCGTTATACAAAATTTTCTCTAAAAACTCACGAACTCAACACAGAGACACAGGAATATATCCCAAACTGTCAATTTGGTTTCAGGGAGGGACCAAGTACCAATTCAGGTGATAATGTGCTTAATTGACAAAATAGTAGCCTAGAGGAACTTTGACATCCAGGAAGCAAATACCAGATCGTCTTCATTGATTGTGTGAAAGCTTTCGACCTCGTTAATAGAAAACTTCTTATCAAGAAACTGATTAATATGATCGGTCAGGACCATCCTCTCACAATAATAATAGAAGACATTTTAAGATATAATTTCATTCAAATAGATGATGGAGTCTATCTATATCAAACAAACCAACGGAGTGCAGCAGGGGGATCTAATTAGCCCAACCTTATTCAATATCATGACAGCGGATATTACAAGAATCATCAATGATAATTCATCACTATTTATGTATGCAGACGATATGGCAATAGGTGCAAACAATAAGACCGACCTTCAAGACATGCTTGGCAAACTTCAAAGTTGGACTGAGGAAAATGGATTCCTTATAAATTTGCAGAAAAGAAACGCTTATGACATTCCGGAAAGGTGGGAAACCATCAAGTGCAAATATTTTAACATTAATGAATGTCCCACTAAAGGCGGTTAATCACTTTAAGTACCTGGAAATAACTCTACAAACTACGCTAATGTCATTTAATATGCACGTGCAGGAGAGAACATCAGCGGCAGTAAGAGCCATGTACAACCTCCCAAACATTACCCAGCTATCGGTACAAACTGCAATGCTTTTATTCAGATAAATTATAATGCCGATTGTCTGCTACGGAATAGAGATCATATGGGAAAAATTAATGATCTTGAAAGGATTGAAAAGATAAAGGCAAGATTCATGAAGAAAGTAATGGGAGTAGGATGCACTGCCCTTTGTAGATTAGCATATGAACTGCTGAGAGAGACATATTTTACAGAAGATGTACGTCTAAGTAGATTGCTTCCATCTACTGTTCCCTACCAAGAAGTAATAAGGAGGAGATGCAGGAAACGACAGGACATTGATCCATCTTTCTACAGTGCTTCTGCGATGACTGACAAAAATTGGATGAAAGAAAACCAAGTGCAAAGACATGTCATAAGGAGGCTGTATATACATGGGTTCCATCATAAACTATGTACAAACAAAAAATTTCACACTCCTGGGGAACACTGCATTTGCGAGCTCTGCCAACAAAGGTGTGAATTATATCACATCACAACATGTGGGAAGCGAATGAAGACCGTATCAGAATATAGCAAGGACTGAAATTAAAAATAACCTGTATGCTCTTTCGAGTGCTTTATATTGTAAAAAAAAATCTAGCAATCAAACTGAAATTTTGTATGTTCATATAGGCTATTGTAGCAGGTTCGCTTAGGCTGGGATGACAAGTAAAATGGTATTTACTTTGCTCCACGTTGAGCGTACAAATGTAGCAGTTTTGCTAGCCCCCCCTTTGCCTAAGCTATGTTGTTTTAATGGGCGCCAAGACCTCAATGCAATGTTGAAATCTAAATTTGTATTTAACAACGTCTAGCTCTGGCAGAACACCTTCAAGACTCTATTCACTCAGATCGTGGTATGATTTGATCATTAACCCAACAAACAATTGTATCAGGAGAAGGAATTGGTCTATATCTAATGCTACCTACTGAAAGCAAAGATTGCATTGTAAAAGAAATGAATTTATTATATAAAACAAGAATAGCAAAATTAATAATAATAATAATAAGTTTAAAATTTAAATAGGAGCGTTGTGATTTTAATATTACCGATAGAAAATTACGCGAAAACGGAGTCTGATAAATTATTGATTTTACTCTTATTCCCAAGCTATGAAGTTACTGAAATATGAAATATAAAACAAAAAGAAATGAGAGATTGCGTATTTCTGCGTCATTCGCGCTTACCACTGGAAATTGCTAAAGCATTTCCCTCGTACTGGATGATGCTGTGTGCTTCCCACAGTCTTCTGGATGTCTCCATCTCCATCGATATTTGATGATATTCTGGTAGATTAGATACTTCTATGGTCCGTACATCGGACCCAAACACTCGTACAACCGCACTGGTTAAGTTTTACAAAAGTTAGTCCTCCAATCCACGGAACATCGGATGACCCCCGCGTATAACCATACTCGGCAAGAACTACACAGATTGTCCTCGTTCCACGGCGCGTCGAACGATATATGCACCTGTCGGCTCCCCCACTTTTCAGCCGACTTCAGCTTACGTGGTCTCCACTGATTGGCTGACCCACCACGCGATCTTCCCCTCCTCCGGGTCATTACACACGGCGCGGCGATGATGAAGTCGATTTCCGTTCCAACTATTCGCCTTTCCTGGACGCTGCGACCCAGGATTGCGTCATGCTTTCCGACAAGATTAAGCGTGTACTTGAATTCCCAGTGAGTCACGTCTCTCGATATACCCTAACTGACGAAAACTCCGTAAAATTCCGCAATCACATAATTTTCTATGATATTGTCGTTCGTAATAATTTGCTTGATAGCGTTTTCTAAGACATAGAAAACCTATCTGAATGCTAATAATTTTTATAAAATGCTCCGAAAATACCTTAATAATAATTATAATAAATTAATAATAATAATAAATTAACATGAAAAATTCTCTTGGCTGAACAATTTGCCACGTAAATAAATATAGAATGGCTTCCTACTGACTTATGCCAGTTGCATAAAAAATCCTCGAAAAACACGTTACATATTCGCCTCGGATCATCGGATGATTTACCGTGACGACGGTCCATTATCCGATTATCCCAGACACGTTAATAAACCCCATCCAAAATACATATTACATAAATGAAATCACCCTAAATTACAGATATATACACTCATAATTTTTCTTCACGCACTTTGCGTCAAAGTTTGTTGTCACTATGGATTGCACTTTGCAACCAGTCCAATGTTTTACATATAGAATAGTGTTCCACGGATATTTCCGCCTCTCAAATTTCTCTATGTTGGAGAAATAGACATAATTAATGTGTGAGCACTATGTATTTATGATGTCATATCACACGCATTGAAGGTGTTCTGATATATTTATATCTCCATAGAACTTCCTAATTTCACTGGAGGTCCCTTCCTTATGGTGAAATTTAATCTCACTTATCACTGAGCACACGATCACACTATTGTGGCAGCGCCTCGTGACCATAATACTTAATCTCTCTTTAAAGTAGATTAAATTAATATTGACTTCTGAAAAAAAAACAGTAAATGCGCATTACATATAACACCAAATATTTCTGTGCCGTAATCGCCCTGTCTTGTTAAGTTCCCGTAGACCATATTCTACTTAATACTAGTTCTCAACACAGACCATTTCTCCTGACACAAATAATACCTTTGTACAAATTACCTTAAATTACACACTTACAAATCTTACATGGCGAGGCCGTAAACAGAAATCACGTGTGCTGATATGCATGAGTTTCATGAAGGACTGTCTCGCCTTCTGATGGCTCAACTTTTGCCTCGTGGACGCCTTAAGCAAAAATACCCTGTTCAAGCGCTCACCCATCTCTAGGAGGCAAATGGGAATTCACCAGCGCTACCAAATTCTGGCCTTGGTGTATCGAGACATTTTAGTGCTCAAGAGCATCCGACAATCCCGTCATATTTCCCTGTACCTTAAAAACTCTCATTTACTTACATACTACCCCCCTGTGCGACTTCTGATACGCCTGCCTTGAAGACCAGATCCTCCCACGCACCAAATACCACACTTACTCATTTGATAGGCTGGCTCGCCAGCTAAACACACTCACTTTATGACACATATTTTCGTAGACTATGTATATTATACGTCCCGTATAATCTGTTTCCCTTCCTATCCTCCAGCACATATGCTGTTTTTCCAATACGTTTGGAAACTATAAATGTTTCTGTGTCACCTGCTTCCAACCTTGCAAGTGGCTCCCTTAAATGAACGTCCTCACGTTGCTCTACCTACCTATTTCTCAGTATCTGTAACGATGCCCTGTTGCTACTGTCCACACATGCACATATTAAAATACCGTCCTCTGCTTTAACCACAGGATAATCCCTACATAAATTAGTGTCCCTCGATAGCATGTCTGCAAGAATGTTATCTTTACCTTTAATATATTTTACTGTGAATTCGTATTCCTGCAGAGCAAGAATCCACCTACTAACTCTGTTAGAACTGAGTTTACAAGTCCTCATATACAGTAATGCATGGTGATCTGTGTGGATCTCAAATTTCCCCCCTACTAAATACATTCTAAATTTCCCTAAACTGAAAACAATACCTAAAAGCTCTAACTCAGTAATCGTGTATCTTTTCTCTGCTGCTGTCAGTCCTCGCGAGGCTAAAGATACAATGCACAGATTACCCTCATCATCTCTCTGACATAATACTCCAGCAATGCCTATATGTGAAGCATCTGTCATGACCACATATTCCTTATCTATTAACGGATATTTCAGCACTACAGCTTTCTCAAAACCTTCCTTCAGCGCTCTAAAAGCCTGATCATGCTTGGACTCCCATCTCCACCGAGTCCCACTTTTAAGCAATTCCCTGAATGGTTCTATCAACCCTGAGTATTTAAGAACGAACCTCCTGAAAAAGTTGCAAATTCCCAGGTAAGTTTTTAACTGTTTAACATTCTGTGGCACCTCTGCGTTAAGTATTTTATTAACCCTACTTTCTTCTGGTGTTACACCTCTACTCGACACTCTATGACCTAAAAATGTCACTTCTGACTGACAGAATGACGACTTAGACAGCTTCAAAGTGAACCCTGCCTGATCTAACTTCTGAAAAACTATATCTAAATGACCTAGATGCTCCTCAAAACTGCGTGAACTAATTACCATATCATCTATGTAAATGGTTACAAACTCTCCTGTGTCATCCCCTAATGCGATGTTTAAAGCCCTAATTAAAGCTGCTGAACTACTCTTTAACCCATAAGGTGTTCTACAAAATTGATAAAGGTTATATTTATGACTAAAAGCTGTAAATGGTCTATCTTCGTACATAAGTGGCACTTGCCGAAAACTGGAACTCAAATCTACACAAGTGAAATACTTCTTCCCCTCAAATGTTTGCATTAATTCCTCTATTGACATAGATTTCAGCTGATCTGAACTAATTCTACTGTTAACCAAACGAGCGTCTAAACAAATACGAACCGTGCCGTCGGTCTTGGGTACCGTGATCAAAGAATTAACATATGGACTGTTAGAGTGCTCAATAATCCCATCTTCAAGCATCTGGTTAATTTGTGCCTCAACTGCACTCTGATAAGCGAAAGGTACGGGATATCTATGTCCTGTGAATACTGACCTATCAATAACGTTCAATGAATGTGTATAGCAATTTGCCATACCAATGCGATCCTCAAAAACTCTCCTATTACACAATAACACATCATAGAGCCGAACACACTGTTCATCCTCTATTTCCCCGAAATGCAGCATCACGTAACGAGTCCTCTAGACTTCGGTTCGTAATCACACTGCCCACAAAACATGGAGAACCCCGCTCTACGGCTGGCGATATCTCATTTAAAGTACAAATCACACCTACAATACTACTCCTCTGAATATGGTCATTGAACGCTACTTCTACTTCAGAATCTCCCCATTTAAATTTCAAACTCCCTACATCATAACATAAGTTACCAGACACTCTACTTAGCCACTCTGAACCCAAGATAACACTGAATACTAAATTTGGAATTACAAGGCAAATCTGCTTCTCTACATGATTATTAATTTTAATGTCTACTAAAACTTGCTTAGACATTACTTTAGACCTCTTCCCAACAGCTGTGATAACAAAAGTGCTTTTAATTGGCATCTCCTCAAAATTTACTCCAATTCCTTTCATTTTATCATAAAATGCACTACTTATGCAACTCTTCATACAACCACTATCAATTAAAACATCTGTGTACGCCTCGGACACGTTAAATTTAACTATGGGGCTCTTACTAACCACTTCCTGAATAATACCTTCATCATTTAGTTCATGTAATAATTCATTTCTTACATTTAGGTCATAGGGTTCCTGTATAATTGTATGGACAGGGCATGCTACAGACTGAGATTCTGACCTTACTTCGCAGCCTGGTTCGCGTTTAAAGAACCGCTACAGCTGGCCGTAGTACTACCAACTACTAAACTGGTCTGGTTGTTCTGGGATGTGTTGTCATTGTTTGGCTGTATATTACTACCACTAGGCTGTCCTCTTCCTTGACCCCTATTCTGGTTGTAATTATTGTCATTATAATTTCTCCCTTGATTTCCCCTGAAATCATTGTTTCTCCCTTGATTTCCCCTGTAATCATTGTTCCTCCCTTGATTTCCCCTGAAATCATTGTTCCTCCCTTGATACTGATTACCATAGCCATTTCTTCTGTTCTGATTTAGCTGATTATTATTATTTCTATTTTGTGCGTTGGCTCCTTCGCCACCGTTCCCTTGAACTTCTTGATGCCTGGCTTCATTAGGTCTATTATTATTATTACCCTGGTTCCGATTGAAATTGTCCTCATAACCCCCTCTCCCTAGTGCATCAAATGTGCTTAACAAATTTTCTACTTGTGATATTGTCTTTACATTCTGGATACAAGCAGCCTCCTTGATCCTATAGGGAAAGTGCCTAAGTAGCAACCTCACCACATCACTTTCCTCCTTCAAGCCATCCAGATATTTACACACTAATACCTGCCCTAAAAAGTATTCGGTCCTGGTGGAGCTTCCTTTAGGGTTATATTTACCACACACTACTCCCTCACGATGCTGCGACTGAATAACCTCATTCCAGAACTTTTCACAGAATTTCATTTTAAAATCATTAATATCAGTAAACTTGTCTCTGTAGACAGCAAACCAATTCCTCGTTTCCCCCACAAACACTTGTTCTAAAATTTCAACTACCTTGCACCACTCAATACTACCATTTTCCAACCTCTCCCCGAATTTATTTTCTATAGTGTTCATGAACTCCATTGGGCACCCCTGTCGATTGCTGAACTTACCCAGTTCTACCTCCCTGTGTGTGCTATTCACAAAAACTGGCCTATTCTGACTATTTTCTTGCCTGATCCTAGCTTTTAATTTTAACTCTAATTCTGCGATTTTCTCCTCAGCCTTCCTCTCAATACTGTTTACTGTTAATTTAATGTTTCCTTCTGATTCTTCTACTTTATCATATAGCTTTGCTTGTTTCTCCTCAATCTTGCTAATGCTCTCTCTATTACTCTCTCTTAAATCATTTACTTCTGCAACTATTTGTGAGTGGACTTTCTCAATTCTACCCCCCAGCTGTTCCTTAACCTCTTTAGTAGCTACCTGAATTTTGTCAATTTCTCCCCCCAATTGCTTTTTGACCTGCTGTGTTTCCAGTTGCACTAGTTCTTTTAAATTTTCAGCCTGTGTACTGATTCTAACTTCCAACTCCTCCTGTACTTTTCCTAATTTTCTGTCTACATCTGCAATAATCTCTTTAGCCTTTTCTTCCATTACTCCTCTGATTTCACCTCTAATCAATTCGAATTATTCACTCATTTCCCTACTGTTTTGTTCTAATTTAGCATTTAAAGTTTCAGTACTCTCTCTATTTTCCTTACTGTTTTGTTCTAATCTGGCGTTTAAAGTTTCATTACTCTCTCTATTTTCCCTACTGTTTTGTTCTAATTTTGCATTATTCTGTTCTAATTTTGCATTTAAAGCTTCTGTACTTTCTTTATTTTCCCTACTGTTTTGTTCTAATTTTGCATTATTCTGTTCTAATTTTGCATTATTCTGTTCTAATTTTGCATTTAAGGCATCACTACTAACTTTGTTCTGATACATGAACTCGAGAAGTAAAGTTTTTAATTCTGGTTGGCCGCCTACACTCCCTGTTTCACTATCGGGATTTACCTCCGCTACCCCGGTACTACCATCACTCGACATACTGCTCGTATCATCACTCTCCAGTTGATGACCACTACGTAACCTCATCTGTCTTTCTTTCTCATCCCCCATAATGATATACACTGATAAAGACAAATAACCCCCAAAATACAGGCACAGAAATATATACCCTTCTCCTTCCACAAATGTTATTAGGTTTTCATCCCCAAGTTGTCGGCGACAATTGTAGCAGGTTCGCTTAGGCTGGGATGACAAGTAAAACGGTATTTACTTTGCTCCACGTTGAGCGTACAAATGTAGCAGTTTTGCTAGCCCCCCCTTTGCCTAAGCTATGTTGTTTTAATGGGCGCCAAGACCTCAATGCAATGTTGAAATCTAAATTTGTATTTAACAACGTCTAGCTCTGGCAGAACACCTTCAAGACTCTATTCACTCAGATCGTGGTATGATTTGATCATTAACCCAACAAACAATTGTATCAGGAGAAGGAATTGGTCTATATCTAATGCTACCTACTGAAAGCAAAGATTGCATTGTAAAAGAAATGAATTTATTATATAAAACAAGAATAGCAAAATTAATAATAATAATAATAAGTTTAAAATTTAAATAGGAGCGTTGTGATTTTAATATTACCGATAGAAAATTACGCGAAAACGGAGTCTGATAAATTATTGATTTTACTCTTATTCCCAAGCTATGAAGTTACTGAAATATGAAATATAAAACAAAAAGAAATGAGAGATTGCGTATTTCTGCGTCATTCGCGCTTACCACTGGAAATTGCTAAAGCATTTCCCTCGTACTGGATGATGCTGTGTGCTTCCCACAGTCTTCTGGATGTCTCCATCTCCATCGATATTTGATGATATTCTGGTAGATTAGATACTTCTATGGTCCGTACATCGGACCCAAACACTCGTACAACCGCACTGGTTAAGTTTTACAAAAGTTAGTCCTCCAATCCACGGAACATCGGATGACCCCCGCGTATAACCATACTCGGCAAGAACTACACAGATTGTCCTCGTTCCACGGCGCGTCGAACGATATATGCACCTGTCGGCTCCCCCACTTTTCAGCCGACTTCAGCTTACGTGGTCTCCACTGATTGGCTGACCCACCACGCGATCTTCCCCTCCTCCGGGTCATTACACACGGCGCGGCGATGATGAAGTCGATTTCCGTTCCAACTATTCGCCTTTCCTGGACGCTGCGACCCAGGATTGCGTCATGCTTTCCGACAAGATTAAGCGTGTACTTGAATTCCCAGTGAGTCACGTCTCTCGATATACCCTAACTGACGAAAACTCCGTAAAATTCCGCAATCACATAATTTTCTATGATATTGTCGTTCGTAATAATTTGCTTGATAGCGTTTTCTAAGACATAGAAAACCTATCTGAATGCTAATAATTTTTATAAAATGCTCCGAAAATACCTTAATAATAATTATAATAAATTAATAATAATAATAAATTAACATGAAAAATTCTCTTGGCTGAACAATTTGCCACGTAAATAAATATAGAATGGCTTCCTACTGACTTATGCCAGTTGCATAAAAAATCCTCGAAAAACACGTTACATATTCGCCTCGGATCATCGGATGATTTACCGTGACGACGGTCCATTATCCGATTATCCCAGACACGTTAATAAACCCCATCCAAAATACATATTACATAAATGAAATCACCCTAAATTACAGATATATACACTCATAATTTTTCTTCACGCACTTTGCGTCAAAGTTTGTTGTCACTATGGATTGCACTTTGCAACCAGTCCAATGTTTTACATATAGAATAGTGTTCCACGGATATTTCCGCCTCTCAAATTTCTCTATGTTGGAGAAATAGACATAATTAATGTGTGAGCACTATGTATTTATGATGTCATATCACACGCATTGAAGGTGTTCTGATATATTTATATCTCCATAGAACTTCCTAATTTCACTGGAGGTCCCTTCCTTATGGTGAAATTTAATCTCACTTATCACTGAGCACACGATCACACTATTGTGGCAGCGCCTCGTGACCATAATACTTAATCTCTCTTTAAAGTAGATTAAATTAATATTGACTTCTGAAAAAAAAAACAGTAAATGCGCATTACATATAACACCAAATATTTCTGTGCCGTAATCGCCCTGTCTTGTTAAGTTCCCGTAGACCATATTCTACTTAATACTAGTTCTCAACACAGACCATTTCTCCTGACACAAATAATACCTTTGTACAAATTACCTTAAATTACACACTTACAAATCTTACATGGCGAGGCCGTAAACAGAAATCACGTGTGCTGATATGCATGAGTTTCATGAAGGACTGTCTCGCCTTCTGATGGCTCAACTTTTGCCTCGTGGACGCCTTAAGCAAAAATACCCTGTTCAAGCGCTCACCCATCTCTAGGAGGCAAATGGGAATTCACCAGCGCTACCAAATTCTGGCCTTGGTGTATCGAGACATTTTAGTGCTCAAGAGCATCCGACAATCCCGTCATATTTCCCTGTACCTTAAAAACTCTCATTTACTTACATACTACCCCCCTGTGCGACTTCTGATACGCCTGCCTTGAAGACCAGATCCTCCCACGCACCAAATACCACACTTACTCATTTGATAGGCTGGCTCGCCAGCTAAACACACTCACTTTATGACACATATTTTCGTAGACTATGTATATTATACGTCCCGTATAATCTGTTTCCCTTCCTATCCTCCAGCACATATGCTGTTTTTCCAATACGTTTGGAAACTATAAATGTTTCTGTGTCACCTGCTTCCAACCTTGCAAGTGGCTCCCTTAAATGAACGTCCTCACGTTGCTCTACCTACCTATTTCTCAGTATCTGTAACGATGCCCTGTTGCTACTGTCCACACATGCACATATTAAAATACCGGCCTCTGCTTTAACCACAGGATAATCCCTACATAAATTAGTGTCCCTCGATAGCATGTCTGCAAGAATGTTATCTTTACCTTTAATATATTTTACTGTGAATTCGTATTCCTGCAGAGCAAGAATCCACCTACTAACTCTGTTAGAACTGAGTTTACAAGTCCTCATATACAGTAATGCATGGTGATCTGTGTGGATCTCAAATTTCCCCCCTACTAAATACATTCTAAATTTCCCTAAACTGAAAACAATACCTAAAATCTCTAACTCAGTAATCGTGTATCTTTTCTCTGCTGCTGTCAGTCCTCGCGAGGCTAAAGATACAATGCACAGATTACCCTCATCATCTCTCTGACATAATACTCCAGCAATGCCTATATGTGAAGCATCTGTCATGACCACATATTCCTTATCTATTAACGGATATTTCAGCACTACAGCTTTCTCAAAACCTTCCTTCAGCGCTCTAAAAGCCTGATCATGCTTGGACTCCCATCTCCACCGAGTCCCACTTTTAAGCAATTCCCTGAATGGTTCTATCAACCCTGAGTATTTAAGAACGAACCTCCTGAAAAAGTTGCAAATTCCCAGGTAAGTTTTTAACTGTTTAACATTCTGTGGCACCTCTGCGTTAAGTATTTTATTAACCCTACTTTCTTCTGGTGTTACACCTCTACTCGACACTCTATGACCTAAAAATGTCACTTCTGACTGACAGAATGACGACTTAGACAGCTTCAGAGTGAACCCTGCCTGATCTAACTTCTGAAAAACTATATCTAAATGACCTAGATGCTCCTCAAAACTGCGTGAACTAATTACCATATCATCTATGTAAATGGTTACAAACTCTCCTGTGTCATCCCCTAATGCGATGTTTAAAGCCCTAATTAAAGCTGCTGAACTACTCTTTAACCCATAAGGTGTTCTACAAAATTGATAAAGGTTATATTTATGACTAAAAGCTGTAAATGGTCTATCTTCGTACATAAGTGGCACTTGCCGAAAACTGGAACTCAAATCTACACAAGTGAAATACTTCTTCCCCTCAAATGTTTGCATTAATTCCTCTATTGACATAGATTTCAGCTGATCTGAACTAATTCTACTGTTAACCAAACGAGCGTCTAAACAAATACGAACCGTGCCGTCGGTCTTGGGTACCGTGATCAAAGAATTAACATATGGACTGTTAGAGTGCTCAATAATCCCATCTTCAAGCATCTGGTTAATTTGTGCCTCAACTGCACTCTGATAAGCGAAAGGTACGGGATATCTATGTCCTGTGAATACTGACCTATCAATAACGTTCAATGAATGTGTATAGCAATTTGCCATACCAATGCGATCCTCAAAAACTCTCCTATTACACAATAACACATCATAGAGCCGAACACACTGTTCATCCTCTATTTCCCCGAAATGCAGCATCACGTAACGAGTCCTCTAGACTTCGGTTCGTAATCACACTGCCCACAAAACATGGAGAACCCCGCTCTACGGCTGGCGATATCTCATTTAAAGTACAAATCACACCTACAATACTACTCCTCTGAATATGGTCATTGAACGCTACTTCTACTTCAGAATCTCCCCATTTAAATTTCAAACTCCCTACATCATAACATAAGTTACCAGACACTCTACTTAGCCACTCTGAACCCAAGATAACACTGAATACTAAATTTGGAATTACAAGGCAAATCTGCTTCTCTACATGATTATTAATTTTAATGTCTACTAAAACTTGCTTAGACATTACTTTAGACCTCTTCCCAACAGCTGTGATAACAAAAGTGCTTTTAATTGGCATCTCCTCAAAATTTACTCCAATTCCTTTCATTTTATCATAAAATGCACTACTTATGCAACTCTTCATACAACCACTATCAATTAAAACATCTGTGTACGCCTCGGACACGTTAAATTTAACTATGGGGCTCTTACTAACCACTTCCTGAATAATACCTTCATCATTTAGTTCATGTAATAATTCATTTCTTACATTTAGGTCATAGGGTTCCTGTATAATTGTATGGACAGGGCATGCTACAGACTGAGATTCTGACCTTACTTCGCAGCCTGGTTCGCGTTTAAAGAACCGCTACAGCTGGCCGTAGTACTACCAACTACTAAACTGGTCTGGTTGTTCTGGGATGTGTTGTCATTGTTTGGCTGTATATTACTACCACTAGGCTGTCCTCTTCCTTGACCCCTATTCTGGTTGTAATTATTGTCATTATAATTTCTCCCTTGATTTCCCCTGAAATCATTGTTTCTCCCTTGATTTCCCCTGTAATCATTGTTCCTCCCTTGATTTCCCCTGAAATCATTGTTCCTCCCTTGATACTGATTACCATAGCCATTTCTTCTGTTCTGATTTAGCTGATTATTATTATTTCTATTTTGTGCGTTGGCTCCTTCGCCACCGTTCCCTTGAACTTCTTGATGCCTGGCTTCATTAGGTCTATTATTATTATTACCCTGGTTCCGATTGAAATTGTCCTCATAACCCCCTCTCCCTAGTGCATCAAATGTGCTTAACAAATTTTCTACTTGTGATATTGTCTTTACATTCTGGATACAAGCAGCCTCCTTGATCCTATAGGGAAAGTGCCTAAGTAGCAACCTCACCACATCACTTTCCTCCTTCAAGCCATCCAGATATTTACACACTAATACCTGCCCTAAAAAGTATTCGGTCCTGGTGGAGCTTCCTTTAGGGTTATATTTACCACACACTACTCCCTCACGATGCTGCGACTGAATAACCTCATTCCAGAACTTTTCACAGAATTTCATTTTAAAATCATTAATATCAGTAAACTTGTCTCTGTAGACAGCAAACCAATTCCTCGTTTCCCCCACAAACACTTGTTCTAAAATTTCAACTACCTTGCACCACTCAATACTACCATTTTCCAACCTCTCCCCGAATTTATTTTCTATAGTGTTCATGAACTCCATTGGGCACCCCTGTCGATTGCTGAACTTACCCAGTTCTACCTCCCTGTGTGTGCTATTCACAAAAACTGGCCTATTCTGACTATTTTCTTGCCTGATCCTAGCTTTTAATTTTAACTCTAATTCTGCGATTTTCTCCTCAGCCTTCCTCTCAATACTGTTTACTGTTAATTTAATGTTTCCTTCTGATTCTTCTACTTTATCATATAGCTTTGCTTGTTTCTCCTCAATCTTGCTAATGCTCTCTCTATTACTCTCTCTTAAATCATTTACTTCTGCAACTATTTGTGAGTGGACTTTCTCAATTCTACCCCCCAGCTGTTCCTTAACCTCTTTAGTAGCTACCTGAATTTTGTCAATTTCTCCCCCCAATTGCTTTTTGACCTGCTGTGTTTCCAGTTGCACTAGTTCTTTTAAATTTTCAGCCTGTGTACTGATTCTAACTTCCAACTCCTCCTGTACTTTTCCTAATTTTCTGTCTACATCTGCAATAATCTCTTTAGCCTTTTCTTCCATTACTCCTCTGATTTCACCTCTAATCAATTCGAATTATTCACTCATTTCCCTACTGTTTTGTTCTAATTTAGCATTTAAAGTTTCAGTACTCTCTCTATTTTCCTTACTGTTTTGTTCTAATCTGGCGTTTAAAGTTTCATTACTCTCTCTATTTTCCCTACTGTTTTGTTCTAATTTTGCATTATTCTGTTCTAATTTTGCATTTAAAGCTTCTGTACTTTCTTTATTTTCCCTACTGTTTTGTTCTAATTTTGCATTATTCTGTTCTAATTTTGCATTATTCTGTTCTAATTTTGCATTTAAGGCATCACTACTAACTTTGTTCTGATACATGAACTCGAGAAGTAAAGTTTTTAATTCTGGTTGGCCGCCTACACTCCCTGTTTCACTATCGGGATTTACCTCCGCTACCCCGGTACTACCATCACTCGACATACTGCTCGTATCATCACTCTCCAGTTGATGACCACTACGTAACCTCATCTGTCTTTCTTTCTCATCCCCCATAATGATATACACTGATAAAGACAAATAACCCCCAAAATACAGGCACAGAAATATATACCCTTCTCCTTCCACAAATGTTATTAGGTTTTCATCCCCAAGTTGTCGGCGACAATTGTAGCAGGTTCGCTTAGGCTGGGATGACAAGTAAAACGGTATTTACTTTGCTCCACGTTGAGCGTACAAATGTAGCAGTTTTGCTAGCCCCCCCTTTGCCTAAGCTATGTTGTTTTAATGGGCGCCAAGACCTCAATGCAATGTTGAAATCTAAATTTGTATTTAACAACGTCTAGCTCTGGCAGAACACCTTCAAGACTCTATTCACTCAGATCGTGGTATGATTTGATCATTAACCCAACAAACAATTGTATCAGGAGAAGGAATTGGTCTATATCTAATGCTACCTACTGAAAGCAAAGATTGCATTGTAAAAGAAATGAATTTATTATATAAAACAAGAATAGCAAAATTAATAATAATAATAAGTTTAAAATTTAAATAGGAGCGTTGTGATTTTAATATTACCGATAGAAAATTACGTGAAAACGGAGTCGGATAAATTATTGATTTTACTCTTATTCCCAAGCTATGAAGTTACTGAAATATGAAATATAAAACAAAAAGAAATGAGAGATTGCGTATTTCTGCGTCATTCGCGCTTACCACTGGAAATTGCTAAAGCATTTCCCTCGTACTGGATGATGCTGTGTGCTTCCCACAGTCTCCTGGACGTCTCCATCTCCATCGATATTTGATGATATTCTGGTAGATTAGATACTTCTATGGTCCGTACATCGGACCCAAACACTCGTACAACCGCACTGGTTAAGTTTTACAAAAGTTAGTCCTCCAATCCACGGAACATCGGATGACCCCCGCGTTTAACCATACTCGGCAAGAACTACACAGATTGTCCTCGTTCCACGGCGCGTCGAACGATATATGCACCTGTCGGCTCCCCCACTCTTCAGCCGACTTCAGCTTACGTGGTCTCCACTGATTGGCTGACCCACCACGCGATCTTCCCCTCCTCCGGGTCATTACACACGGCGCGGCGATGATGAAGTCGATTTCCGTTCCAACTATTCGCCTTTCCTGGACGCTGCGACCCAGGATTGCGTCATGCTTTCCGACAAGATTAAGCGTGTACTTGAATTCCCAGTGAGTCACGTCTCTCGATATACCCTAACTGACGAAAACTCCGTAAAATTCCGCAATCACATAATTTTCTATGATATTGTCGTTCGTAATAATTTGCTTGATAGCGTTTTCTAAGACATAGAAAACCTATCTGAATGCTAATAATTTTTATAAAATGCTCCGAAAATACCTTAATAATAATTATAATAAATTAATAATAATAATAAATTAACATGAAAAATTCTCTTGGCTGAACAATTTGCCGCGTAAATAAATATAGAATGGCTTCCTACTGACTTATGCCAGTTGCATAAAAAACCCTCGAAAAACATGTTACACTGTGAACATAAGTTCACCTATGGGACTTTCAATAACCAGGTGAGTACAAATCCAACATGGGGGTGAAGCGAAATATAAATATTTAAATGGACGCTTCTCACGATTCAACCATCCGAGCGCAGTAAAACTTGATACGGTATATACTTATACAAATTTGAATCCAATGGCATCTAATTTATTTCAATCGTTTTCATAACCGCAAGATGGCAGCTGTGCGAAATTTTAAAATCTTGTGTCGTAATCATGTGATTGAAGTTTGAATACTACACCTACACAATAATCTTCATCTAATAGTACATAACTCTAAGACCTACATAGTGTATATAAATATCTAACATGGCGACCATCTGAAATATTTAGACGGTTCTCAATATCTACGAATCTATTACAGCAATCAAACTGAAATTTTGTATGTTGGTAGAGGCAATTAACATAAGTAGGATATATGAAAATAGGCTGAATTGTTCTTGACGGAACTACTTGTTTATTAGCGAAATTATAGAAAAAAATTGGGCCTTCTTTGATTTTTGTTGTCATGTATCCAGTCTTCATGTATCCAGTCTAAGGACTGGTCTGTTGTCACAAAATGGTCCCAGGTCATGCAATTGTTGACTATTTTCTTCGTCGTTTCATAGATTTTCATTCCGATGTCTTCTAAGATCGTCCACCTCAGGATGTAGCGACTAACATCCTTGGCTGTTACTGCAGTGTTTCGGGTTCAATTCCCAGCTCTGACAAAAATTGTAATTCTGATCTGTGCGTTGGAATGGAGTGGACTCAGCTTCATGAGGCAAGACTGAGGAGAGATGGGTTCAATTTCTCATTCATTCTATGGCTTGCCACTTCTATGCCAGGCGAATGTGGAGATGGTACCTAAATTAAGGCATGGCCACCTACCCAAATTCCAGCCTCAGTTATAATGTTGGTAAACACTAATCATTTTCTTACATGTGGATCTGCATAGGTGAGAACCTTTTATACCTGTTAGCATTAATATGAAAGGTTGTAGTCATAGGGTCAGTGCTATTGTTCTGACTCAGTGAGGAATGCAATGACAAACTACCTCACTCCTCATCTTGCCTAGTACGCCTCATTCTAGTTCTGCCTATGGCGGTACTTTTTGAGGATCCAACCAGCCTCTGGGCTGACTACCTAACAGAAAGTCAGCATTAACATATTTTGTATAATGGATAGTAAAGTTTCTGCCTGTTTGATAAACATAATTTCATGTACTGCAAATAAGTTTTACATACAATTAGCAAAGCTCATTTGAAAATATAGAGATATATACTCTGTAGGCTTGGAGAAAGGGATTGACATTTGGCCGGAAATTCCAAGTCGGTCATCACCCCTCTGCCTCTTGATCAATCCATGTTCGCATAGTTGATGTCATAATAACCTGCATTGCAATATCTCACCCCACATGCGTGAGTGCCTGGTCAGCTGTATCTCTGGCTTGTGCAGTTGATTCTAACATTACTGTAAATATGCATTGGTGGTTTAGTAATAGTAATAGTGCTTTAATAATTGTTTATGGTGCAGTAGTAAATGTAATTAGTAGCTTATATTTGAGACTTTATTCAGTTTTCATTCATATTAACAGTCTATTTTGCTATGTCGGAGCTGGGTACGGTGGCTAAGGGAAAGGGTGAACTGAAAACCACATGGCGAGGAATCTTACTCCGAGGTCAGGCTAGTGAATTCGTATTTACTTTTCAGGGATAGAGATAACGGCGATGATATCAGTGGTGTAGAACCTCTCTTACTGTAATACTCATCTTCCTTTGAAAATGACAAGTTGGAAATAATACTACGGATGCCCCTGGAACCAGATCTTCCAGGAATATCGGTCTTGGTGGGCCACCCGTCATCTACTGTATATACTAGTGGAAAGGTCCTTCATGCTGTCCTTTAAATGTTAAGTTCCTTTTTTATCTCTGAACTGACAGTTTTCCTTTGCTCTCTGTGTGTTTTCTTAAACATGAATTTGCTTTCAGTAACAACTTCCTCTCTCCAAAGTTAACGCATAGCTTAGACAGTGAAGTAGCTGACGTGAGGAATGTTAATGATATCACCACAATGAACTAACAAGCTTATTGAAAGTGTTATGATTTGTACGTATAGGAATAATGGTAGTGAGAGCTGATCAAAAGTCGAGACCTACTACAAATATACGGTACTTAATAAACTGTAGTTGAAAGCATCTGAGTAAATCTTTCTTGGGTATAAGTGCAAACCATGCCTGAATATTGTGTACGCAATATAGGAGTATTCCTCTTTTAAACATGAAGCAGTATATTGCCATTAGAAAATATGTAACATTATCGTAAATTATCCAACTCTTCTTGAAGTCCTTAATATTATCACAAAAGGATATATTGTTTATTTTACATCTGTAGTAACTATTCTAGTTTCTAAATAATTTTGTAGCATACCACTGAAATACTTATTAAAGATGATGTAGCGAGTTGAATGAATTAACTCATTTGCCCGCGCTGTAGGAGCAAGCAGTTTGGCAAACTAAAGCTCCATCCTGTAATCCTAGACACTGGCCATAAAAGCCTACTTAGTTTATAAAGCCATTATCAAACTATATTAGAATAATATGTAGCCTTATGTATCAACTAAATTTTCCTGGCTATTTGCTTCTACTCCTGAAAAATGGTGCTTCCTGAAAAATGGTGCTTCCTCATTGAAGGTTGCTTGCAGACACTGAACGCATCAGTTTGCTGAAACTGAGCAAAAGAAAAAGAATTGAAACAAATTATGCATACACATTTTAAATACCCTTGTCCAGCACTTCAGCCAATCATCATCATCCATCGTTTCTTCGCTCCAGCAAGCCGGGTACGGTTATATGTGAGCTGTCTCCAATTTGTCCTGTCCATCCATAACTGTTCCTGTATTTGATGCCAGTTGTTATCACTAGCTTCAAGGTCCTTGCTTCTCCCACACATTGTGAGGCCTTGGTCTTCTGTATAAAAAGAAATTGGATGCATTTTGAAAATACATCCATATTTACTGTAGTTAGTCGTATATTTGCCACACTTGTTTTCAAAATTTGGAGACATAATGTAGGGAGGGGGAAAATGTGAGGCTAAATTTGTGCTGCCTATAGGCACCGTGCGTTCTGCAGGGTGCTGCTGCGGGTGGATACTACGTGAACTACACACGGTCTTGTTTATCAACAGCTGACAAATATAAAGGGAACAGAATTCCGCCTGATCAATACAACATTTTTTTTTTTTTCAATCAAGGGGCTATATTAAACCCATTTGGATGGTACATGTTTCGAGGCCTCTCTTGGCCCCTTCATCAGCCATACATATACACATTGTCAGTACAATTATCAGAATAAATGTGTATATGTATGGCTGATGAAGGGGTCAAGAGAGGCCTCGAAACATGTACCATCCAAATGGGTTTAATATAGCCCCTTGATTGAAGAAAAAAAAAGAAAAGAAAAAAAAAATGTTGTATTGATCAGGCGGAATTCTGTTCCCTTTATATTTGACTTTTAATCAATACGGAACCATGAATGATTGTACAAATACTATCAACAGCTGATCGTAAGACGTTGCAATACGAGTGAATTTTTACATGTGTTTATTCAATATTTTATAGTGTTGTCTTCAGATTATTATTTAAAAAATGTCAAAACGTTCTGGCAATGTTATGTGCTGTGTTGTTGGCTGCAATAATAGATACTGCAATACAGAGCAAAGTGTGAAATTTTATAGTTTTCCATCACGAGCTCACGAAATGGATTTGAAAAGACAGTGGATTTTAGCAGTAAATCGCAAGAAGTAAGTAATGGGGGATTTAAAATAATACTAAATTACACAGTACAAAACCTATACTAACCATGACTTTTACAAATAGGTTAACAGTAGCAACCAAAATAATTACAGTAATGCTATACTTCCAAGGTAAGGTCCGCACCAGTAGGCCATATTTTTAAAGCACAAACATAATAATAGAGATATTCTATTACACAGTAGTCTTAATGGATAGCCTTAATAATTAAATAACAGATACCTTAATACCGAGCAAAGTGTGCATTTTTTTAGATTTCCTCCCCGACCTCACGAAGTGGATTTGAAAGGCTAGTGGATTAATATTATATTTACAGAAATAGGCCCTGGTACATGACAAAAAATAGGAACAAAATATTAATAGCCTACAGAAATATATTAGAAGTGTGTAATTATACATAAACATTAAATAAAAAAGCATTACAGTATTTTAAATAGTCCTACAAACATATTATTATGAAACCAGATAGTCACAAAATAATTTGAACTCATTACAATAGAAATTCAAATAAATATAGGCCTAATACAGATCCAAGTTAAATTTTACAAAATGTGTTCAAAATAATATTTGCATTTACAGATTGCCCATACTTTAAAAGGTATGTTTACATAAATTTGCCACATTTACACAATTTGTTTTATAGGGCAGATGGTACTTTGTGGACACCTTCAAAATCATCTAGAATCTGCAGTACACATTTCATAGGAGGGTGTAAATCTCAACATCCTGCTAGTCCAGCAAATGTACCAAGTATCTTTCCTGAATGTTACAAAAGAAAGTCAACAGGAACAGGCTCTCTCAGCAGATTTATGAGATTGAAGAAGAGAAGTGTAAATAGAAATCTAGTCATTTCAACACCTGATATATCAGATCTGCAAACTAGTGAGCCTGCTCTAGTGTCCATGAAAGCTGATGCCCAAACTCAGACAAACAAACATTGTGATGTAGAAAGCAATTTTGAATTCAGTTGTGTTTTGGATGGAAACAGTGTCAGCACACAAGCAAATATATCATCCCTTCACACATTACATGCTAAACCTAGACATGTTAGTAAATTGTCTGGGCCTGACTTCCCATATGAAGAAAGAGGATTTTTTGGTTATAGTTCAGTTTCTGATGAATCACAATTACATGTTCTGGCTGGTGTCAACAAAGAAATTTTTAATATATTTTTATACTTGCTGCCAGACACTAATACATGCAAAATTAGTAAAGAAAATAGACTCTTGGTATTCTTAATGAAAATGAAGTTAGCCTTACCATTTGCTGCCCTTGCTGTTATTTTCAATATTCACCGTAGTAATATTTCTAGGATATTTCAATCTGTTTTACCTGTACTGGCACAAGCAACAAAAAAGTGGGTTTTCTGGCCTAGCAAGGATACTGTTAATGCTACATTGCCTTCTGTTTTTAAAGATAACTATCCAAATTGTAGAGCTATTATAGACTGCACTGAAATTAAAACAGAACAGCCTCCTGAGATCAGCCAGCATTTGTATATGTACTCTAATTATAAGTCTACATATACTGCTAAGGTCCTTATTGCAATTGCACCTTGTGGTATGGTGACATTTGTTTCCAAATGTTATGGTGGTCGAGCTAGTGACAGTTTTATCACAAATGACTGTGGAATTTTGAAATTGATAGAATCAGGAGATCCAAATAATGGCTGATAAAGGTTTCCCTGGTATAAAAACTATATTGGAGGACAGCAATGCAATTTTAGTAATGCCACCCTTCATGCATGAATGTCATTTGACACCTGAAGAAGTTGATGACACAATATTGCTAGTGTGCGAATTCATGTTGAACGGTGCATTCAAAGAGTGAAAGTATATAACATACTTCAAAAAATTCCAAGTGAGCTATTATTTAGTGTTGATGACATTGTGCATATGTGTTGTGTTATGACAAATGTACAACCTCCTTTGATGTCTGAAGCCTATTATTAAATCTGCACATTAGTTCCCTTAAATATCATTTCTTTGAATTTCTAAAAGAATGGAACTATGGTTGTCTGTATAAATGAAAAAATCACAAGCATCAAGCCCACAACAGTACATCAACAGTTGGCATTGAGTGAAATATGCATGATTTGGTTTCAGTTCCAAATTTCCTTCTGAATTTCTTATAAGATAGGGCACATTAATCTCCTCATTTTCACCTATGATTGGTTTGTCTTTACATGAAATAGGACACTTAATTTCCAGTACCCTTTCTGGCTTCCCATTCACCATTACTATACCATCAGGACTAGCACACAACCAAGGATGGGTGAGATGAATTATGAGACCACTCTCAACAACTGTTTTACCACATAAATTTGTGTATTTGGCAAGTGCAGTTTTTTCTAACTTTTTTCCAAATGTGACATTTCTAAGACCCCTACCGTTAAGACATTTAGGGTTCAAGAGTGTATTTACCAACTTCTCATGATCTTTTCTCCTAGTTTTCATTGAATGTGCCTTACTTGCAGAGATCCTTTTCTTCCTTTCTGAAAACCAGAGGTCAGACTTCGATTATGTAAGGTTTTTACACAAATTTCAGCTGCTTGAGTCTTATTAATTACAACATGAGTGTTATAAAAATAACTTGCTAGTGCAGAATTGCTAACACTACACACATCAATTACCGTTATTACAGATGTAGTCTCCTGTTTCATTAATAATGTTGTTATTACATTTTTACATGCATTATTCTGAACCATAACTGTGACATCTGTTATTAAATTTCCTAGCAATTCATTGCCAACTTTAACTGATTCTGACTTTTTCTCCTCATTTAAAATTTTGGATAGTATACATGGGGTTTTCAAATCGGGAATTTCAGCTGGTTTTACATCAAGCCTCTGCCTTTTTGTGGGAAAAAGTTCTTCTAACCTCTTCCCCTTGTTATATTTCTCTTTCCCCGCGTTTGAGATTCGAGGTCTAGACCATTCACAGGGTTGATCGGTTCGCGAAGTTACATGCTCTGAATTAACTGCATGAATAACTGCTGAAATATGCTTGCACTTCTCTGACGAACCAGCTGGGCATTCACAGGAACATGCAATCGTCTCTCTAGTAGCATTAACCTACGATAACATTATATCGTATTAGAAATTGCGTGTACAAGAACATTAATGCCGCTGTCACCCCAGTTAGTTAGTTATTGATGTTTTAAGGGGCAGAACTACGTGGTCATCTGCCCCTGCTGTCACCCCCAACTAATGCATAAAATGAATAGATACGTTACCTCTATCGTGACATGATAAGGTTTCTGGCGAACTGATGTTTCTCTTATCACATTAGCAGTTATTACACTGTTGGTATTTCCTGCAAACTGCTTTTCTACTAAATTTAAAACATGCCCACTTTCTGCAAGTAGACGGCCTTTCTTCGAAGAATTGAGCTGATTATTGTCAGATAAAATACTCTGAAATCCTACAGTTATTATCAAGTCTGCCATGGCAACACGCTGTGTGATGACAGCTGATATTTCTGCGGTCCGCGGTAAACCGCAACAGCTTACAATTCCGGCCACTCGTAGCGTGGCGGAGCATTTCTCCCTCTAACGCACGGAGCCTATGGGCTGGTGGCTTCTTGGGTGTCCTCCAGTGAAAAAAGCATATAGGTGCAGTGACTACATAATTCAATATTATTATGAAAAAATTAAGGTTTGCATTTTTCGGTTATCAACTATTTTCTTCACTTAAACGAGGTAATTTCTGATCAAGTTATCAAGAGAGATGATTAATGTTTCCCGAAAAATCCACTTTTTCCCACCCCTTTGATCAAGTTATGTTCAAATGTGATACATATTATACTGTCTATCAAGTTAGGTTAAATTGTATTTTTTAATAAATACAGAAAGAGAGAGTATCTGACTACATCTCCGAGCCAGCCAAGAGTAGAAAGATTCCATTGTAGCAAGCAGGGAGCCGCTCATTGTCGTATAATTATCGTGACTGATAGAAAGCCGAACATTACATGTCACATCAGTTAAAAATAGCATTCATATATTTGCACAATTTAATATTATAAAACAATTTTCTATGAATTTAAAGTCTCTATGTAGGGCAAAATCTTTCATCGGAATAGCCTACAGCAGGTGATAGGAACATCTTGTTATAACAAGTATAAAGTTAAATTTATATACAGTGTGGAGTAATGACAAGTAATGAACAGTACTGTAAGTAAATTACCTAAGATTGCAGGTACAGTACTTATAGTTCGGCCTTTAGGTACAGTACTTCAGAATTGACCAATCATCATCGCTGCTGTCCTCATCTTACTTGTCCCCATGGTGGGCCATCAGAAATTACCTCCACAGGCTTGGTTGTGACCCATAGGCCACCTATTGGAAAGGTCTAGCTTAGGATCAAGTCCCAAAAGAGAGTAGCATAGAATTAATGGAATTAATGAACCAAAACAACTCTTATGCCATGTCTTGTGTACAGTCGAACCTCAGTTATGCAGAGATGGGAAGTAACGGAATCGCCCGTAATGATTACTTTTCCCATATCTTTTTACTTGTAATTGATATATTTTAAATCGAGTAAATCTTACTTTTAATCTATTGCAAGACATTTTTGAGTAATCGTTACATTTTTCATAGTATGTATTTCCCCAATCGCTGGAAAAGGGCTATGCATTTATTAAACTTTTTAAAATTTTAATCAATATCCACCGTTGTAACCTGCCTGTCTAAAATGCAAATCCTTATGGCTGAGAGCACGTCTTGATAGTGGCGATTAAAATGCTCTAATTAATGGATGTTATCTGCATCACAGTGCATGTAATGATGTCCTTGGACTCTTTGGAAGGGATCTGGCCATTTCGTGGAAGTCACTCCTGAAGCATCTAAGAAAGTTACTTTAACATTTAGTACTGTATTATTTAATTATATTCAAAATGTTGACTCCTTATTGGTTATGTTAGGCCTACCGTCTCAGGTCATAAAAACTATTTAGAGCTTTTATGGCCTATGTTTAACCCCTTATAGGGCAAAAGACTGGGGGTATAATTTTTTTTTTTGCACATTTGTAATTGGGGGTGATAGATGAGTAGGAATATGCGACAATTTTATGGGTGTGGATTCTATTTTATGAAATATGGGGTGGGAAATTATTATCCCACTGCCCATACCCGACAGTATGTTTTCTTAAATGAGCAATGGGGTAATAATTTCCCACCTCTAAATTAGAATGATACTGTGTTTATCACTCAATAATGAGGTTTATTTAACAGGATATAATATATAAAATCACCCATCACGCTCTATAATTTAAAGAAAGTAACCCCCACGCAACACGAGGTCGGTGACCTATATCATCTTTGCCGAAAACTGCACAAAAAATATAAAAGTGATTTTGGAATGTAAAAAGTTAGTATATTCGAATATAATTCAATAATTTCAAAATGGTATTTACTAAAAACACAGAAAATTAATTTTAAAAATCTTCTATTCTATGGCAAACACCCTGAGCAGGATAATTATTTCCATTCTAGCTGAAATCTATTTACTCCAGTGACCAAAACCATTATTAACATTGTATTTCAGTTATATATCAACGTTTACAAATTTCTTATCTTCAATAAAATTACCTTCTTCTGTAAAACAATGCATTGCATTCATTCAACACAACCGAACTGGCGAGCACGTGCACTGTGGAGACCACTGGGATATATGCTTCCCACCTTTGGTTTCTGATGACAGTATACATCAAATTACTGTAATGGGTTTTCATTATTTCTCTGCGTCTAGCTTGTGGATGCATGGGGAACTGCTTGAAATGAAAGGGGTGGGAAGATTCTCTCCCTAACACCGTTCTATAAATACATGGTGGGAAGATAGTATCCCAAGGACCTATAAAGGGTTAATGATTTCAAACCATATTTATAATTATTAGATTGATTACATGACAATGCTATAAAATGTCAGCGGTAGAGATAGCTAAGGCACATGGGGCCGTACTATCTTCAGACATGGAAGATGAGTGGATTTGAAATCAGATAGGAAATTGCACATTAAAATTGAAAACATACAGTTCATGTAATCTCTGTTGCTTGTCTGGTCTGTATATGAAATTCATATTGTGTGCTTTCTTCTTTGTTGTTCAGAGTTGAAAGGAGGTATCAGTGTGGTTTCTGGTGTTGCTGGCCGTATCCACAACTTGGTTTTCTTGTTGCGGGGTGACATTCTGAGTTCATACTTGGGACAGCCAAAACCCCCTGAGGAAGTTGCTGAGACCTTCCCCACTAAAGGTGGTGGCCTCTTGTCGCTGATTGGATCGAGTGGTAAAGTAGCTTGGTGGAAAAGGCTGTATCACCTCCCTCATGATATTGACTGCTCTCTTATGGATGTCACCAACGATGGGATCAATGACTGTATAGTTGTTGGTGCTGAAAGCCTGTTGGTGACTGTGGATCCTCTTACAGGTACAGAATATTTTGCTGCATAGAGTTATACAGTAGTAGATATCCAGGATTACAATAACAAATTTCAGTGATGGTTGGTTGGTGTCCATTTGTGCACTGGAGGGCTATGTAAATATCTTAAGTTTTGAAAACTGTTTTCATATGCGATGTGTAGTTGATGGATATTGATGAAATGATACTCGCATAGTAGTTATTCATTATCAGTTAACATATTTTTTATTATTAGCATGTTTTTAATGATTTATTTCTGATGTTTTGATCTTGCTAATAAGATACTCATTACAGGGAAACCTTAAATAAAGAAATAACAGCATCATCATTACTGAGTCACGGATGCAGAATGGTCGACTGTCCAGCCATGATGAGCTCAGGTTGAACCCACAATCTCTGTTCAAGTTGCAGGGACGATTCTCATCTTAATTGTTTTTCTAATGACATGGGCTATTATCATTGTGTCGTTGATCATCGTTATGGTCAGGTGTAAGGATGTGATCTATAGTCTACTTGTCTGCCTAGTTCATGATATACATCTGTATTGTTTCAAAGGGGAGGCTTGACTGAAATTCTGAACTTCTACAATGTTTTCAATTAATCGGCTTCAAAAGTTTTTACCTCTTATGCTAGGAGAAAACATCACACAAGGTTTTAAGAAATTCGATTAATTAGTTTTTGAGTAATTTTGTGTCTTTGTATTGCCATTCACCATGCAATATGAGAAAAATTCCTTGCATCACTGTTCTTTTTTTTTAAGCTGAAATTTTCTAAAGTAGTTCTAAATAATTTTTACTATGCATATTTGTAGCCTAAGAGTTACACATTTTTTTATTTTCTCTGACTTGGAAGATTTGAAAAAGATCAATTCAATGCTATTTTAATGGACAAAAAATTTAATTCTTACATATGCTGGAAGATGTATTGAAAGTTTTAGTTGAATTGGATAAGAACTATGCAGCAAGGAGCATTTTGCTGAATAAAATAAAAAATAAAACAGTAATTGAACGTTCTATCACCATACATCTATTTACATGAAAGGAGGCCTCTGTGATTTTTATCTTTCAAGTCTAGGTGAACTGTACACACTAGCATTACCATAACCACAAACAATCCACTTTATAACTAGTTTGTGTGAAAAAACACATCATTTTCCCTCATTTCAATACCTACAGATCTTTTGATTATCCACATAACAACCCCATTACAAGCCCTCCCCACACACTGCTGAGGACTAGTGTATTTTATAGGTGCTATACTGCCTTGACAATTGTTACTATGCCCAGTAGCCTTAATCTCACTAATATTTACTGTAGGGGAAGTAATATTGTTTATGCCAGTGTCAGCTATCACTGAAGTGTTGACTGATATCTGATCTGTTGCTTCAGGCGGCTGTTTTTGAATTTCCCCTCCTTGTACATACGGTATTAGTTTACCAACAGCACTTTGCTTAGAAGAACATTTCCTAGGATGTCTATGAGTGCTTTTAGAACATTTTCTCCTCTCCATAGTTCAGGTTACACGTACATAGACAAATAAAATCATTTACACAAATCACCAGACTCTTCCATACACAAGATAAGCACACAAGATTTGTTAGGTTAGCATCTAGGATTAACTAAGAATTTGATTGTTGCATTGAGTATGTAGTAGACATCTGAACACCATAAACAGTAGATGGTGTTCAGCAGCACCATTCTGCAGAATTTAATTGCAATTTTCATATAAATGCACAATATAACTTCAATTGTTAGTCTGTCAGAGATGGGGGCATAGACTTGCTCTTACAGTGCTCAGCACCTCCCTTTAAAAATGTGGTGAAAGTAATGATTTCTTCTTCTTCTAAACTATTACTTTGTCCCACAGAGCACTATTGCCTCCATCTTGCACGGTCTGCAGCATCCTTCTCAACATTGGCTGCTCTCGTGCCCTCTTTGATTTTGTCAAGCCACTGGTTCTTTGGCCGTCCTTGTGGTCGCTTGCTTACTACATCTAGTTGTAGTGTTCTCGCAACTCCGTAGTACATGTCCGTAGCAATGCAGGCGAGCTTCCAGCATCTTGTCAGGGATCGGTGCGACACCAATGGTGCATCTTACATGGTGGTATATTCCTGTTAGAATTTACGCTCAAATGTTTTTCAGTAATTTGCGCCCACATTGGGTTTTCTTTGATTTTTTGCCTTCTATTAATTTTTTCTTCTGTGCAAACCACCAACATTCTTTTCTGTGTTTTTTCTCTCTCTGTGCAATCTATTTATAGTTTTTTCTAGTGTGTTCTAGCGTTCGATTTACCTTTCACCCTGTTTGAAGGAAACACAAAGTTTCTTCTTTGTGCACCATTTAGCGACTCCCCGCTGAACTCACTAGTTCGTTGCTCCCAGCATGTGAACTCTGGATTTCAACAGTTACTGAAGAATGCTTATAAATTCAGCTCATCTACTACAGATGGTTCTCTAGACAACTCTTCGGTGTCAAGCCCAGCTCTTGAAAAGAGAAGAAAATTTCTTGTACTTACGGACATTTGTGTTTTCTATGTTAGTATCTGCTACGTCATACTTCCTCCCCTCCCTTCCCCTTCCCCTTGGCCCCGCTCACTTCACTGATGTGAACTCTCTCGCTTGTCAGACTCTGTTGTGCAACCAGCTGCTCGATAAGACCGCTCTCTGAGGGTCAAGTGTCTCGCCCGACATTTTGTAATCACTATGTGGTGAATACTGTATCAACCAACCGCTGTCTACTCATCATGTGAACGATAAGTAATGAGATATTTTAATCCAGCTATGAAGCTGTTTTAATGTTTGCGCTGTTTTTAACTAGTCACCAGTCATCAAGTGCTAGACTTTACTTGTAATATCAAGCATCAAGTTTTGTTTTACTCATACGTTTCCTCCAAGGGAGTTCATGTCAATTAGATATTTCAACTTGGGTCTGAGCACACCGTGGGAATATTCATAAACTCTGTTAAATGCCAATAAATCTAACCTCCGTGGGATTTACGCTGGACTACATAATAACCAAGAAACTTATTTATAAAGGTCTAGAAGTGTTTTCTTCAAATTCAAAGTCTGTGACGTCACAGTGAAATTCACCTGTTTTCTTTTTTTGCTTCTAACGGTTTAATGGAGTAACTCTGCTAGCAACACAAGACTTTCTAGAAACTGTACCAATATTCAAAACTGAAATAATTCACAATAGTACCTAAACAGTGACTTTTCTCAACTTCGAAATTATGCTCCTATGCTAAAAACTTTTAAGTGCTACGTGCCTGGAAACAGTTTGGTTTAAAAGCCGGTTATCATGTTTTGAACACGTACGTGCATGAACTTGAAGTGAAAAAAGTCCCATTCCTTCCCTCCGAATTAAACCCCACTAACAATTAGTGTTCATCAAGTAATCTAATCTTGGTCTTTTTTTGTTGTTGTAAATTCGAGGCTACACTCTGTAGGTGTCCTCCCCTTGTTGAAAGTATCACTTTCGTATTCCTCTGTAAACTCGGTGGCATTGCCCACAACCTTTCCTCATTCATCTTATGTAAGTTGGAACATACTCAAAGCTGAAGCGCTTCATATTTATTGTAATTTTTTCTAAACACAAGCTCTTTATATCCTGGTACCGTCTAGGGCTAGTTTCATCATCCTGGTCCTATCTAGGGCCAGTTTCATCATCCTGGTACCGTCTAGGGCCAGTTTCATCATTCTCAGCAGCACCTGCTGTTCCCAGGATCTCAGGATCAATAAATTCTTAGCTATCTTAGCCCTTTGAAGGTTTACTGTGAGTATTGAGACATCCTAATATGTAAGATACTTGCATTTTATCTAGATTTTGAAACAAATTACAAGTTTTTTATGCATAGCTATTGTAGTGTATCTTTGGTCTGAGACCTATAATTAAGCAGCAACTACATTTTTTTCATATTATCCTTACAGCAATTGAATTGCTTATTTTTATATGCGTGACACAGTTTTACATTTTGGCCATGGCCATCCCTGTTTGAATCCTGTACCATTTGTAAATGCTTAAAGTCAAAAATATACTATCCAATAAGTCAAAGTTCATCAACATTATTACTTTTCCCTTGATCTTCACGCTTGGCAACAATTTGAAATGCGCCATGTGAACTTTGGTAACTTTTTGTTGTGCTCTTATCAAAGTTTTGTCTATCTATTACTTTAGTTTTTCACAGGTCTCTTTGACTGTTTATCGCTAGTATAGTTCGCTCAGTTAACTTCCTGCCTTCTGTCGTATTGAGTTCATGCATCTTGATTACTGTTTTTTCGTAATCTAGGCCGTGTCTAACTTAACTCTCTTATTAGTACTCTTCTTGTGGAAGATTTAGTTATCTTTTTTAAGCACAACAATCCTATTGGTTCACTATTTTTAAGTTTAACCATATTTATTAATACTGTATCTTTAATCATTGTAAATGGGCCACCCCTTCCCTCACACCGCATTTCTTCAAAAAAATTACAAAACCTTTAGATCTATGTTTCTTCTACATTTGACCTTCTTCCAATTGCTCCAACATGGACATTGGTGACATGATCTAGTCTTGTTAGGCCAGCATCCTCATCTCCATGGAGTGCAGCACTTGCTCACCTCTGTTGGTTACAGGTCTGATCACAGTGCGGTATACTTTTGATTTCAGTTGTACAGGAATCTTACGATCACATAAAACTCCTGTCATCTGTCACCATTTATAATTATATATTATCACAATATTAAACATTTTTATTGGATCCATATTGACTTAACATTAGTTATTAAAACACAAGTATATGGTCTTTCTTTTATTGACTAAGCGGGCCAACCCAATAAACAAATACAGTATTTGTGTATTGATAACTAGTTATATTTTTTTGGAGGATTGAGGAATTTTTAAGGCACAAAGTGTTTTTAAATTATTTTATTTAATATAATTTAATTTTAATTTTATTATTATTATTAACTTTATTGGTCACATTGGACCACTTCCATGTACACTTTTTCTTTGAAGGTTGTATTGTTTCATTCTTCATATCTGCCCAGTACTTCTTCATTTGTTCTGATCGCAGTGTTCTTAATTAGTCTGAAATCTCTACAGGCCGTCTGTGCATCATTTCTGATGAAAATTTGCGATTCTTAAGAAGGGTGGTAATTTTATTCTTGTTCTCTGCATCTGTAATTTCAAGTCCAACTGTTTTGAGATCCTCTTGAATTTCTTTGATCCAATGACCTCCAGTCTTCTTTCCCAGATTACTCATCACTAGTTGTCGTAAAATCCTGTTTTCTGGTAATCGTAGGATGTGAATGAAATAAGAAATTCTTTTCTTCTTCATCGTGCTGGTAACTAGGTCAATCTTTCGATAGACTGTTTCATTGGAGAGGATTCTCCAGACTCCTTCAACCTGGTACTTTTTATTAATGCAGGTTCTGACAATTCTTCTTTCTGTTTTGAGAAGCTGAACAGTTCTTCTTTCATTATTAATTTGGAACAAGGTTTTGCAAACTTAAGTGGCTTTGGGCAGAGTTACAGTTTTGTAGTGTTGGATCTTAGTGCATTTTTTGTTATGAGTTGACCAGGTAGAAATTTTGCTTTTTTCATTTTGTAGGTTCTATTTATCCATGTTGTTTTTTTGCTTAAGTTATGCATAATGATTTCTCCAAGGTATTTAAATTGTAGAACTTTTTGATAATTTATGATGACTTCCTTTGTGTCAAGAGGTTTCATTTGCATGATCTCAGTTTTCTCAGAGGATTTTTGCAATCCTATTTTTAATGCAATTTTCTGGAGACTGGTGATCTCAGCTTTAACTTCTTCCATGTCAAGGGCTAAGAGAGCTAAATCATCTGCAAACCCTAGGCAGTTTGTTCTTATTGAGGGTTTTGCTCCAATTTTGATTTTAGGTGGGTTTTCTTTTTGCCAAATTTTCATGATGTAATCGAGAGCCAGATTGAAAAGTAGTGGGGATAATCCGTCACCTTGTCTAAAGCCTGTTTTTATTGGAAAAGCCCTTGACATTTCTTCCCTGAACTTCACCTTTGAAATTGTGTTGTTTAAAGTTAGATCAATCATTTTTGTTAATTTAGGATGAGGGCCATATGATCTGAGAATTTTTAAAAGAGTATGTCTGTGTATACTATCATAAGCCTGTTTTGAAATCTATGAATGAAATAAACAGTTGTTTATTTCTGTATTTGTAATATTCCATTATTAGTTTCAGGCTGAGAATTTGGTCTGGGTAACTTCTGTATGGGCAAAATCCTTCTTGGTATTCTCCAAGTTGTGGTTCCAGAATGTTTTTTTTATCCTATTGTAATTCGGCGACTTCGGTGGCGTAGTCGGTAGCATGCTGAGCTTCTATGCCCAAGATAGCGGGTTCAACCCGGCCGAATCCGTCGGATTTCTTAAGAGTGTTAAAAATCCCTCAGTATGCCTTTCTTCGGAGGGGAAGTAAAGCCGGCGGTCCCATGTCATAGATTTATGGCATGTTAAAGAACCTTCCACTAATTACACCTGTGTGAAGCTAAATTGGATAGGTTAAGAATGTAAACAACGCTCTTAGGTTTCTACGTTCGTTGCCAAGAGCCGACTGCGGTGGCGTCTAGTAGCTAAGTTCTGAACTTGGCCTATTAGTCGTTGACGGTGGCGCTTGGCGGCAAAAGTAGGAACTATTTGAAAAATTCTAAGTTGCAGTCTGTACTTAAATTAAAAAAAACAGATAACACACACTAATACAGTCATCATAATTAACACCGGTTATCAGACAGATTCTACACACATCCAAAGTACACGGGGCTATATGACCACGTTGTCGCAGCCCCTAAACTTAAGAACCAACCATCCTATTGTAAATTATGCGGGAGAAAATTTTGTAAGTGCAGTTCAGAAGGGTTATTCCTCTGTAATTGTCTGGATTAGTTTTATCTCCTTTTTTGAATAATGGATGGACTACTACAAACGTAGACAAAAACAGCAAGTCATAACCTTCGTAGACTTCAAAAAAGCTTATGATTGTATACATAGATCTTCATTGCTGAAAATACTTAGGAATTTCGGACTTCATCCCAAATTAATAAAAATTATAAAACTAACTCTAACCAACACCAAATCTAAAGTAAAATTCAGAGGAGAAATATCTGAACCGTTTACGATTAAAACAGGATTAAGGCAAGGAGATGGTTTATCGCCTCTACTTTTCAATTGTGCTTTGGAATATGTAATGAGGGAATGGTACAGGGAAAATCCTAGGAACATAAGAATTGGAACCAAGAAAGATCAAATAGACTTAAATTGCTTGGGATTCGCAGATGACTTAGCGTTACTGGCTAATAATATTCAAGAAGCCAAAAATCAAATAATAAGCCTACAAAATATAGCACAAAAAATTGGACTTCAGATATCATTTGAAAAGACAGAGATAATGGTAGCAAATCCACTTGTAATCAATCACATAACAGTAAATAACAAGAAAGTTAAAATAGTGAAGCAATTTAAATACTTAGGAGAAATTATAACTTACAACTTGGATGAGAAACCTGCATGGCAAGAAAGAACTAATAAAATGATAAAAGCTCAAAAATTAACATGGTCTACATATAAAAGAACATGTCTATCAATCGCAACAAAATTAAAACATTACAAGACGGTGGTTCAACCAGAGGTGACCTATGGAAGTGAAACTCTTTTTAAAGTTACTCAGAAAAACAGAATCGACAAAATTTTAAAAGTAGAAAGAAGAATAGCTAGAACATGCATAAATAAAAAATATCAGAAAGATGGACAGTGGCGGATAGTACCAAATGAAGTGGTATACAGAGAACTGGAGCCCATCACTGATACTATTCGGAAGAAACGGCTTTCTTTCTTTGGTCACATCATGAGGACACCAGAAACCAGGTTATCTAGAAAAATTGTAGTGAAACTTTGGAATATGAAACAACAAGTAGGATGGATTAAGGAAATTAGAGAAGATATGAAAGAATTGGAAATAACCTTGGATGACTTGCAAAACAAAACAACAAAATTAAAAAACCTGAGAGATATAAAAATAAGATTTCAGGCTAAAATAGACAAACGTAATACAGTAAAAAAGGGTATTTACAGATGAGGAACGCCTGAGAAGATCAGAGCGAATGAAGAGCTACTGGGCGACTCGGAAAGGAAACTTACTGAAGAAGAGGACCAAGAAATGATTGACTGAAGTGGTCCAATGAGGCCGTAAAAGAAGAAGAAGAAGAAGAAGGATGGATTACACCAGAGGTCCAATATTCTGGGATTTTCTCTGTGATCCACATTTTGACTAGATGCTGATGTAGATTTATGATTGCTGGTTTCCCTGCGTTTTTCCAGATTTTTGCAAAGACTATGTCTTCACCACATGCCTTATAATTTTTTTTGTTCCTTAATTGCTAGTTCTACTTCATTGATATTAGGCAGATCAATTATATCTGGGGTGGTTAAAATGTGTGTGTCAGTATTTACTTTCAACGTCTCCAGTGGGTCATCGCAATTTAAAAGTTTGTTGAATGTCTCTGCAGGGATCTCTGCATTTTCTTGATTACTATGAGTCAACCTTCCAGATTTTTCCCTCAGCATTTATGTAGGGGGCTCATATTTTTTAAGGTACCAAAGGTTTTATAATAATCTCATGATTGTTTTTTGTTTCTTCCATCTTTTGTAAGGTATTTTTAAGATGTTTTCGTTTGGTTTGTCGGATGATTTTATTATGGGTTGACTTTCTTTGTTTTATTAGCTCTAAATTTAATTTGTCGGATTTTTGGGCTTGATGATTTATCCAAGCTTGGTGTCTTTTCTCAATTGCCTGGTCACATTCTTCATTCTACCATTCATGTTTTTTCCTAGGATTTGTTGGAGCTAACTCTTCTGCCATCAATTTAGTTTGGTGGTCAGGGTTTGTAATGCATTAGTGTTGACAGATCCTTCTCCTGTTTTCCTATAGTACTCCCTATTATTTATAGGGTCGAATTGTTTTCTATTCTTATTTGGAGATCTTTTCTTAACCTTAGGAGTTAATTTTATTTTGATTTTAGCAACATTGTGATCTGACCCTGAGTCTTCTCCCCTTAGGACTTTGACATAGATTTCACGATGGTGAAATTTATCCATGCAAACAAGGTCCAGTTGCCATTCACCTTTTCGGATATCAGGATGTTTCCAAGTTTTTAATTTGTGAGGTTTCCTTTTAAAGTACATTGATTTTGAGATAAGGTTGTGATTTCTGCATAATTCAACCAATCTTGGACCGTATTTAATCGTCCTCTTATGGACTGGCCATTTTCCAATGATATCTCGGTACCTTCTTTCTTGTCCCAGTTTTGCGTTGAAATCGCCAAGGAGAATTTTAACGTGTGATGGAGGTATGTTGATTAAAGTTTGATCCAAGAGATCCCAGAATTTTTGCGTTGCTTCTTTATCCTTTAGGGTGTTATTTTTCTGATTAGTGGGAGCATCAATATTGATAATTTTGTAGATTTTATTTGCAGATTTCAAAGTTAGTGTTGCAAGTCTGGGGGATTGAGATTAAATTCCATGACTGAATCGATGATTTTGAGATATATTAGAAATCCATTACCAAACTGCAGACAATTTTTCATCACTCGTTTTCCAGGGATTCCTTTATACAGTCGGTACCCTTGTGATTCTATTGGGTCCTGATCACTATTCCTTATTTCTTGAAGGGCCATTATTAGAATTTTATGTTTGTCCATGATGTCAGTGACAGTCTTGAATTTTCCAATTTGGCACAAAGAGTTAACATTGTGTGTCGAGAAAAAGGAGGTTTGCTTAGCTTCAAATCTTTGAAGTTTTTTGTGTAGATGCTGGCTGTTGCAATAGTTTGAGTCTCGTTGTACTGGGATGTTTCTATGCCTCCGACATCACGGTATCTCGTAGGTTGCAGCCCACCTGATTCGAATGCTGCTTTCTCTGATCTCTAGGTTCAGCCGGGAGAGTATTCCTTGAAAGACTTTCCATGGTTGACAGTCACGGTAACACTGATGAGGGACTACTGTCGACCAAAATATTATGTGCACTCGAGTTTGAAGGTTGTTTGTGAAGTAACAAATAGACCTACATAAAATCCAATAACATCATCATTTTCGTCGTTCTATTTTACGTTAGTTCATGTAGGTTTGGGATTTTAAATTTATATTTTAACTAGCTGTTACCCGCGGCTTCGCCCGCAATAACATTTGGAATCCCGTTATAACATTAGTTATATAGAATTTTCCTGTAGTGGAAGATAATCACGGCAACATGGAGCGTTAAAATTGAAATTGAAAATCGGGTGCAATATACGACATGGAGCTTTGAATTAAGGCAGGTCCCCTAGCCTACTGCCATGTCTATCAAGAGTGTTTTTAACGCCTAAGCACTTCTCGGTAAACTACATTTCTGGTCTTTCTCTCAGGCTGCAGAATGACTAAGCCACCAGAAGAACTGACTCTGGAGCATGCCACATACAGTTGACCATGTGCGAAACAGTCACTTCTCAGATCCACACCAGCTACTTTTAAACTCTGCCCTGAGCCTTGTTAATTGTCATGGCGTAGCAGACTTTCAAAGGAAACTACAGATGTTTGAATTGAAAATGGTAGTCTGATGGGATTAGAGGAATGCGGGGTATGAAGACCGTTTCGCCTTGGCCAACACTTGTAAATATGGTGGCTTCAATCACAAATGTATGCAGAGCTTTAACCTGCAGCCTGGTTCCATTGCAGAGTTTAGGAGGCTTTAAATTGTGCAATAACATGACAGGAGCACCAACCTTGAGGATCGGGTAATGAGGCGGTATTCCGGGCGGGTTAAGAGTGTTTAAAAACTCCACAGGATAATGAACTGCATCTTCAACCTCTACAACTGAGTCTACTGATTCGTATACCATTTTTGTTGATAACTTCTTAAGGATGGCGATATTTATACTATCAGCAGAGTCATTTGTTGGGGTAAGAATAGCTCTTTCTTCCATCCATGAATTATCAAGGTTGAATTTACAAACACTTGGGGATAGATCTTTTCGATCAAATTCTCTAACCTGTCAACAACTTCGCACAATTGAGCTGGAATAGTTATTTTTCCGTCATTTTCCTCCAACTTTCCATCGCCAATGCTTAGAAGGAGACGGGAAAACTCCTCGGCCATAAAATCACCATGGAGGTGTACGCGCATGTTGACAGTCAAGGGAATTGATGTGACTGAGCCATATGTAAGACGATTTTAGTCAGACATTTACTTCGTCAGCCCGTGTTCCACGGGGTATAATAGGGTGGGTCTGTCTAAAGTACTGTGACTCTACCCATAAGTTGGTTGTTACCCCTAATGTCTCTTAAGTGTTCTGTCCAATGCCTCGACTCCTCCTTTGTGCGCCATCGTGCATTCATCCCAAACAATGAGTTTTGTCTCTCTCAGCACACGAGCTGTGCCACTTAGCTTAGATATGTTACAAAGGGCAGATGCAGCGTGACTGAGGTTAAGAGGGAGCTTGAAATCAGAATAAGCTGTTATTCGCCAATCCAGTAGGGTTGCTGCAATACCAGAGGAGGCGACTGCGATGGCAATGTTCTGTCGACTTCTGAATGTACTGAGCAGGAGATTAAACAGGAAGGTTTTGCCAGTTCCGCATGGTGCATCTAGAAGAAAGGGCTGACCACATTCTGAAACAACACTTCGAACTATTTCGTCATAGGCCAATCTCTGCTCGTTGTTCAATTTTCGAACATCATCAGCAACCACTTTGGACAACTTAATTGTGTCGTATGATAGTTCACTGACATATTCTCGGTGAAAAACGACGGAATCTTGTTCTCTAGAAGGTGACGGAAGTCCAAAGTGTTCCAGTTGTTGACCAGACATTTTTAGTACTAAATCCTCAAGAAGCACCAGACTCCTGTTGTAGATAACGCCCATGATCAGGTTGACATCAGCATACTGCCTCTGAACCTCTCTCACCACATCTTCCGCCAGGCTGTCTTTGTGTTTTTTCCAAAGCATGATGGGATCACTCACTTGACAAAACACCAGTAAGATGGCAAACAGCTCACGTATCTTGTGGGGAGAGTCGGTGGAGGACGCTTCCTCTAGTGTGCGGTCCCAGTGTGCATCATCCTCTAGCAAGCCAAGTGCTTTACATGCCGCTTGAAATTTTGGTTGAACCACCCCTGCCACGGTTTTGAGGTCAGTAAAAGGCTGAAGGCCAGGGATTTTATGTAAAAGGAGACAGAGGTAATAGCACTCGGCATTACCAGGGTGAATGGTGTAAACTCTGCCAAGGGTCTGACCCTTTTTCAAACCAGGATAACCTGGGACTGGCTTTCCTTGTTTCCTTCTACAGAACTTGGTACCTTTCCAAACGAAATAGGATGGAACTTCACAATATAAAAGTGTTGAGGCAAATTTATCGGATCGGCATAATTCGAAGAAAGCAAAAAGAGTTGTGTTTGGAGGGTTGTTTAACTGATCACGAACGTCGTCTTCATTAAAGTAAACCCGCTGGCCGTTCTCAAGGTGGACGGCAAGTTGCATGACCAAAGGATAGCGTTCATGTATGAGGAAGCAGAATATGCGCCAAGCCGCCTCTGAGCTGCTGATGTAGCATCCTGATTCATATCTCGCAACTTCGTCAAACTCTCCGATGCTAAAAGTAGCTTGGTCGGAAACTTTGTTAACATACTTGCAAATGTATTTTATTGACTTTACAGAGTTGCAGTACTCAACATTGATATGAGCTGAGAAGGTGCGAGATAGGACGGGGTTATAGGGTACCACCCAGCTATTGTCAATTTCCACTCCCTTTATAATAATAGAAACCCCACCCTCCGAAGCGGACAGCCTGCGATATTTGGGATACCCATCTTCTCCGGTTTGGGTTTCCTTGATGAGTGGTCTGGGGTACTTCTTGGTGCATACTCCTTCCACCATGCAGGATGAACTCCTGTTGAGAACTCCACATGGACCGTGGATCATGGTTGCCTTGACTATTTAATGGAGATCAACAGTGGATCTCATATTTTCAGTGAGACAGCTCCAGGAACACCACTACGAATTTGGAGAGGATCTGTTGATGGCCTTCCTGGACATCGAAAAGGCCTATGTTAGTGTGTGTAGGGAGAAGGTTTGGAAAGCAATGGAAAACATGGGAGTGGAAAAAGGGACTGTAGGCAGAGTAAAGGAGATGTATTGTGGAAGTGTGAGTTGTGTGAAAGTTGGAGGGGAAAGAACAGACTGGTTCAGACAAATGAGTGGCCTGAAACAGGGTAGTGCGCTGTCACCCCTTCTCTTCATTGTGGTTATGGACGAGGTAATGACACGGATAGCAGGAAAGATAGGAGAAGATAAGATGAAAGCAATGGTGTTTGCAGATGATCTCATGGTCTGGGGAAACAAGGAGGTGGAAATTCAGGGGCAACTGAAGGCTTGGGAAGAAACAGTGGGAGAGTACGGATGGAAGTTCAACATCAGTAAATGTGAGATCCTGTTAACAACCAGGAAAAAGGACAGACCAATGAGTGGGATAACACTTGGAGGTGGACAGCTGAAGAAGGTGGAAAGTCTCAAGTACTTGGGAAGTATAGTGGAGGAAAATGGGAAAAATGACAAAGAGACAGGCAGACAGGCAGAAGCATTTCTGAGAAGCATTAGGAGCTTAGTGTGGAATAAAGATGTCCCACAAAAAAGCAAGGAAGTGTTATACAGAAGCTACTATATCCCGATACTGACCTATGCTTCAGAAACGTGGACAATGAAGAAAAGAGACATAAGCAGAATACAGGCAGGTGAAATGAAGTTCCTGCGAAGTAGGATCGGAGTAACAAGAAGAGACAGGGTGAGGAATGAAAAGGTCAGGGAAATGGTGAAAGAGGAGCCCTTGCAAGGTAGGATTGAGACATCAAGACTGAGGTGGTATGGACACTTAAAGAGAATGGATGAGAAGAAGATTCCCAAGAGGATACATGAGATGCAGAAGAAACGACCAAGGGGAAGACCAAGAGATAGATGGCTGAAAGGAGTGGAGGAATGTGTCAAGAAGAGAGGCGAGGACTGGACCAGAGTGACAGCGGAGAGGTGGTGGGAAGAAAGGTCTAAGTGGCGATGCTTATGTTCCAAACAGACCCAGCCTGGGGCTGGAAACTGTACAAGATGATGATGATGAATCTCAGCACTGATCACCTTGTCGATGTCTTCAGGCCTTAGCTTTTCTTCCAGCCACAGAAGTATATGAACGTGAGGTAATCCTCGCCTTTACCATTCAATGGAATACATGTGACACCTTGAAGGACCAAAGATACGACCCTTAAGGTAAATGCACCAATGGTCGTCATGTTAAGGGAGATTTAGACAAGAAATCATATACACCGTACACATTTTGGTAAATTTAATCAACAAAAGCACTGTACCTAACCTCAAACTCTACTCAAACACTAGGAAAGACCAAATATCAAAGATATTCGTTTTAGGAAAAATGACATATTTTTTAAAAAAGTGTGTTTTTGCGCCAGTGTTCGGCACGATGTATTTGGATTTTTCCTATATTCGTCACCCGTTTGCACCAATTGCCGTCACATTGTTAATTTTCCTTGTCTGCTGTTTATAATGCATTTCTGTCAATTGTTGAGTAATACACCGATTTATTGACTTAGAGGCTAACATTTACGAATAAAACAGTACCAGTAATTATGTTTTTTAATAAAAATGTAATATTAAAAAAAAACGGCAACGGGAAGCTGGATTGGTGGGTAGAAGACATACGAGCAGGAAAATATCGTAATTCTGCTCTAAACAAGTGAGACCACGGCATAACAGCCCGGAAAATGACCATTCGCCGAGGCCTAACACCGATTGTTGCCATAGAAACTCTCTGAATTCGCCACTCATGTACATTTTTCTTCCAGGCAGTCTTTAGTAGCTTAAAAACCCCTACATCCGTGGGTTGAAGTACGTTTGTGACATTAGGTAGTAAAGCGACCAAAACAATTCCATGATCCTCACAAAATTTACTAGTATGTATGGCCAAGTGTGAGAAGTAGTCTTGTGCATAATAGTTCGCGGTTGGGAGCGATCAGTTTAGTTCACAGCTCCTTAGCGAACTAGTTCGCTCTTTTAGTTCGTTAGCTCCCATCTCGAAGACAGATCGTTCGCTCGCCTTGCTACTGCCACTGCACGCGCTCTTTGTTTGTTATAGCAGTCTGTCACCACTCATTACTCGTCACCACTGATTGCTCATTCACATTGCTCTCGTTTCAAGCAATACTGTAGGCTTCTGTTACAGTTACTATGCTCGCTGCACGTACATTTCGTGTATTAGATATTGACATGTTGCGTGTGTAGTAATGTGTTTTACATTTTGATATTCGAAGATTAAAAAAATACAAATATATGAGTATTGAAACATTAGTGAAATTCCTTATTCCTTCCTTATTTCCTTTTATTCCTTGTAGGAACATAGGGTAGCTACAAACTTCTTCCATTTTACTCTATTGTTGGCCATCCTTTTAATTGGGGTCTAATGTCTTTCCTTCTGAGAAAACTTCTCTTTCTATTGTTTATAAAGCCAAAAGTCGTCATTAGTTTATCATTAGTGAAATACCTGTCCCGTACCTAAAAGAAAAACAGTATGGACGATGTGTTCGTAGAAGCATACACTTATTATTCTCTTTATTTTTTTCCTCGCGTTGGGCCAATAACCTAGATGTTAGGCCCCTTAAAACAACAATTATCATCATCATTTCTCGCGTATATCGATCGGCGCGTCACCATCCGATTCCATTTCCTACTTGTCACTAGGTGATGATAGGACGTACCCCCCACCACAATTTTCGTTTCATTTCTTACTTGCTTCGTGATGTTCAGTATTTGGCTGCTCTGAAACCATTGGGTAAATTATCTTTATGGCATGAATGGGAGGAATAGGTTTTTTAGTTCCGAGTTTTTGTCCATAGAAGTTCGCTTTTCTTTGTGAATCACCGTCATAATGTTCATTTCTTAAAAACAGGTAAAAGTAGTTGTATCACCATGTATCGACAAAAATAAATATCAACCAGTTCATTAAAATGGTAATGTTAATCCAGTTTGCCGATTTTCTAAATAATTGGACATGTTTTCAAATAATCCAAAATGACTAAGTTAAATAAAACTGTGGAATTATCCCCACATCTAAATCAGTTAACTATCAGTAACTTCAATTTATGAACCGCCACTCTATTACATTACAAATATAAGGTAGTTATTACCTATTAGCATGTTAGCACTAGTAGTGTGTTATACTGTTATTATTATAAACCAACATTGAACATTCCCCGCGCCAAAACTTTACAATCTTGCCACTAACAGTAGATACACTCAATCAACTGAACTGACTGAACGAATCAAAGCGCATGTGGTTGTACAATGAATGGTGACGTGACGAGCTACGGCGGACCCGCGCTCTCGCGCTGTTAGAAGTCGATCAGCAGAAAAAGATCGAACGAACTAACAAGCGAGGGATCTGGGAACTAGTTCGGTAGTTCGTCTGTGGGACCCGCTCTTCCGAACTAGTTCGTTCGCGAACTACACAAGACTAGTGAGAAGTGCCCGTCTATGAATAATGTCAGGGAGAGGAATCTCCTTCTCAACCAACCCAGGATGAAATATGTTACTGAGAAATTCGTAAAACACTTCCCCCCGTCATTCTCCCGTTTGGCTATTTGCCAATGCCCCAGTGTGTTGGCATTGAGGCAATAATGATGTCTTGCGGCAGACGTTCATACTTGCACACTACAAGGGAAGGAGAAATATCGCCGTGGGCATTGCCTGTTAGAAGTACCGTCAAGCATTCTTTCTCATCCGAATTCACTTGCTGATATATTGTCTTGTAACCCCTGTTCGCCAGCACTTTGTTACCTTTTGGATTGAGAAAGAAAACCGTCTCGTCAGCGTTGAACAGTCGCGGAGGGTCTAACAAAATAGACTGGAAGTCGTTTTCCACTGAATAGCTGTAGACTTCTGAAAACCAGGTTTTATTTTGATGTTCTGTAATTGCAGCACGGCTTACTGTCAAATTTTGAGGGGTTTGTAAAAGATAGACCTGGATTTCTTTTTATGAAAGATTCATGCCATTTCCTTCCTGGCGGCCATCTTTTGAAAGGAAAGTCCCTCTTCAATTCTTGTGTAAGGCACTGGACGCTTTTGCAAATCGTCCTTTGTTACCGGGACCCCGCTTTTCGTAGTGAGATTATCCATTGAACTAGCATAGCCTCAGCTTCCTTTGTTAAAATGGAACTTAGCCCCATTTTCCTCTCTCTAGGAGATTTTCCTTTAATTTTGTCCGAGAGGGTGTTTCTCGGAACACCATTCCTCTCCGCGGCCTTTTTAATACTCATGCCGTCCTCCACAACGGCCTTAATAGCAGCTTCCATTTGCTCAATATCATAATTCAGAACTGTGCGTTTCGACATATTGCCTGGGGCAGATGACCTCGTAGTTCCTCCCCTTAAAACAACAATAACTATCTAACATATTGCCTGAAAGCAAAGATTTAGTCTTAGAATAATATATTATTTATCATCTCAATAAAAACAAGTAGTTCCGTGACGAACTAAACTGCCTACTTTTCTTAAAATGTAAGATTCATGCCAATCTATATAGACCTATCTGCAATAATAACGATATCAAGTTCCTAATACCAACATTTCTAAGTACTGCAGTTTGAAATACACCTAAAATAATGTAGCCTAATACAGTAACTTACTACAGTTGGCAGCCCTGGTGACTCTGAATATATTCTGAGCTCCCTCTCTTAAGGTATAGAATGCACATACAAAATTTGGTTGAAGACTAATGGATAGTACGGACGTTACATGCTGCTTGATATTGGATTTATCAGTGCGCGTAAAATCGTGTTGGGAACAATGTCATGTATGTGATGCTCAGAATTAATCTGAAATAATATGATCTATTATAGCCTAGTGCCAATTGGTAATAATTGTTAGTATAGAAGTTACATTTAATTAAAATTGAAACTATCAGAAAGCTTAGAATCTTGTTGGCAGCACAGAGGTATATTAGATACTCCAAATTAATCTAGAAAGTCAGGTACTATACGTGCGCAAAGTTTAGAGCTGAAGGCTTGCATATATTTCTGATATATTGATATTAGGATTAAAAAACAAATAGAGAGAACATTTATTAACAGTTGGCAGCCCTGCTGGTTCCTACGAATACGCCTAATCATAACTGTTATGGTACACAAAGCACATACGAAATTTGGTTGAAATGCATTTGTTATTATAGAAGTTATATGCATTTAAAAACTTGACCTATCAGCAGGCCTAGAATCGTGTTGGTAGCACTGAAGTATATAAGTTACACCGAACTTGGGTAGAATATTAGGTACTATAAGTGTGCAAAGTTTAGAGCTGTTGGCTTGCATACTTTCTGATATATTGACATTAGGGTTAATCAAATAGAGAGAACATTTATTAACAGTTGGCAGCCCTGCTGCTTCCTACGAATAAGCATAATTATAACTGATATGGTACACAAAGAGCATACGAAATTTGGTTGAAATCCATTTGTTAGTATAGAAGTTATATGCATTTAAAAACTTGACCTATCAGCAGGCTTAGAATCGTGTTGGCAGTACTGATGTATATAAGTTACACCGAACTTGGGTAGAATATCAGGTACTATACGTGTGCAAAGTTTAGAGCTGTTGGCTTGCATGCTTCCTGATATATTGACATTAGGGTTGAAACATAGTGAGAGCATTTATTAATAGTTGGCAGCCCTGGTGGCTGTTTAGAGTATGCACAGTCATATGTGTTGTAGTACACATAGTACATACGAAATTTGGTTGAAATCCAATCGATAATATAGAAGTTACATGCATTTAGAAATTGGACCTACCGGCAGGCTTAGAATCATATTGGAAACACTGGCATGTATGAACTTCAGAAAATTAATCTGGAATGTTATTATCTATACGTGTTCCAATTTTGGAATAGTTCGCCTGCATAACTTCTGAGATATCCGACATAGAGCTGAAATTTCAATTGCGATTTTTCAGCAGTTCGTAGCACTGACGTCAATTTCAAATATGGTCGTGAGATATTCAAATATAGATCTTTACTCTTACCAAATTTGGTGTTGATAGCTGCAGCCGTTTAGGAGTTGATAGGGGGGGACACACACACAGCCAGACAGACAGACACACACACATTTTCCCGGATCGATCTCATAAGTCTACTTTTTCCTCATTTTTGCAAAATGTGAAAAGTAGGCTAATAAAAAAATCCTCTGTAGCACGCCTAGCCAAAAAAACCTAGGCCTACTGAGGTGCGGCCGTCAAGAAGAGAGACCTACGTAATAATAACAATACCCTGTAAATGTTTATTGGTTGCGAAACGTTAACACAAACATTAACATTATCGTGCACTAGTGTTCGTCACGAATGAGCTCTAAAGTTCGTCAGCTATGACGACTCCTGGACACGATGATCAAATGATAATTTAATTAATACCAGGTACTTTAGAGCTACATTATAAGTATATTGCCGCTGTTAGTTAGGTCTTGCAAGGAGAAATGACAATGTGCCAGTTTTCGTCACAAATGACGAGCATTGGTAAAGTGCATTTTTTTAAATCCAGTGTTCGTCACCGGCATTTCTAACAAAACTAGGCACGTGAGCACGAAATAACAAATCACATATGTTACAGAAACAATTACCAACTATATCACGCACTTGTAACATTTTAAAATGTCGGAACATAACACGCATGCACATAATTAACTCGCGCGCGTGCTTAGCACATTGGAGAAGCAAATAGCGCGTCAAGACAGCTCAGCTCACAGGAGATGTTTGACGCAGGGAATCACCTATTACATCGCACGCATGATTTCGCAAAGTTGCTCCTTATTAACAAATTCACAAAGAAATTTGATAAAATGGTCCGGCTAGCTCAAAACAGTTGCCAGCGTTTCGCCCCAGTGTACCAATGGGCTCTTCAGTTGGTTATGGTACACCTCACCAAGACGTGTGGCTAGTACATACTGAGAAGGCCGCTGCAAGGCACTAAATGTCGCCACGAGCAGCGCCAATGTACTACGGAAGCCAAAACTTCCTTTCAAAAATAATGTTAGCTTACCTTGCTAATCCATATTGGAAATATCTGTTCCCGAAGGAAACAGGATGTAAAATTGTCCGATTGAGCTATGTACATTAACAAATTCACAAAAAAATTTGATAAAATGGTCCGGCTAGCTCAAAACAGTTGCCAGCGTTTCGCCCCAGTGTACCAATGGGCTCTTCAGTTGGTTATGGTACACCTCACCAAGACGCGTGGCTAGTACATACTGAGAAGGCCGCTGCAAGGCACTAAATGTCGCCACGAGCAGCGCCTGTTTCCTTCGAGAACAGATATTTCCAATATGGTTTAGCAAGGTAAGCTAACATTATTTTTGAAAGGAAGTTTTGGCTTCCGTAGTACATTGGCGTTCTCGTGGCGACATTTAGTGCCTTGCAGCGGCCTTCTCAGTATGTACTAGCCACGCGTCTTGGTGAGGTGTTCCATAACCAACTGAAGAGCCCATTGGTACACTGGGGCGAAACGCTGGCAACTGTTTTGAGCTAGCCGGACCATTTTATCAAATTTCTTTGTGAATTTGTTAATGTACATAGCTCAATCGGACAATTTTACATCCTGTTTCCTTCGGGAACAGATATTTCCAAGTTGCTCCTTATCGGCAAGGAAGGTATGACGCATCTCGTAAGACTTTGTGCGTTGTTAAAGACCCGTTGACATGCTTATTTTTTGTACTTATATACGAGAGTGACGAAGACTGGATCAGTGACGAAAACCGGTACAGTTACCTTAGTAAGAAGTCTTTTCATGTTCTTAACTTTCAAATAGAATACCTGCGCTACCAAATCATGCCTATCTTGAGGTTGTTGACCTTGTTTCAGGTGCTCGACTACTTCGGACCATTTTGGATTGCAGGTGAATGTTATAAAAAGATCAGGACGTCCAAAATGGCGCACGTAAGTCATAGCATCCTGAGTGCGTTCATGCATATAGCGCGGGCCTCCAGTGAAAGTCGACGGCAACACGACCATTTTACCAATATCTGACAAACGGCTGTCAGCTTTACTCATTGCATCCTTCAGGTGCACATATTCCTCACTTCTCATTTTTTTTGATTGATGCGAATCCAAAGTAGTCTCTCTGTCTCAATCTTTGCATACATATGAACCAGAAACTGATTGAGAAGATTGCGAAATAACAAAAGATAAGAATTATCACCCTCACGCTCAAATATTCTGAAGCTGTAAAAGTTAGCGGCAGACACGGTCTTCTTGAAAGGTGCTTGAGTGCTGTTGTGACGTTGAGGGATATTAATGCAGTAGCCATCTTCTCCACGGCAGAACATAAGCGGATATTGCAGAGCATCAAACGCGCGATGTGTTTCACTAATACGAAGCAACCTGCTATCTCTGCCGTGGAGTACAATATCCCTTTTCTCAAACTCCTGACCAACAATTAAAACCGCCACTTCCTTAGTGCTAGGGGCGTTATAGCGGCCTTTGTGCTCATCAAGAGGTCTTTTGTCAGCTTTGATAACCACCTGGAAGTCTTGATTGCCATCAGGAACTGATTCCATTGCTGTTATAAAATCCTGAATGTATCTATTATGCTTGTGTAACAGATCCTGCAATTGGAGAACTATTTGAGGTTTAACGTCAGGGAAGATGCCACATCGGATGTTTTTTTCTATGTCTTCATCTCCAACAAGGTAAATTTGTAGAAATTGAGGCTGCTGTTCAGATGATGGTAATAAGCTCCTGATTCGATGGTTTACCTGCCCTTGCACTTTAAAAGTTGGCATGAAATTGCCTTCTTTTACTTCCTTTGCACCAAAAGATGTAATTTGAAAACAACTATTATATTTACTTGTATTAGAGAGGAAGTGTTCTGATTCTGGGTGCTGATGGTTAAGGAGGCTGTGCAAGGTTTCAGGATATTGTTGGATCGGGGGAAGCTGTATTTTTCCATTACAGCAACACATTCCAGGAGATTCATCCTTCCATTTCTTGGCTTTGCAAAATGTACAAACCACCTGAGAGCCAATATTCAATGTTTTGTTCGCAGAATAATCAGTTTGTGGATTATATTGAAAGCCAGACATTTTTAGTACTGTCCATGGAAGAATCTTGACTTGAGCTCTTTTAAAATTATGTGTAACAACAGCCTTTCTATTTACTTCTGGGTGGCTCTTTGTATATTTGGCCACTGCATCCCTATTGACTTTCTTATTGCTTTCAACATACTTCTTAACTGCCCTAAGGTTTACTTCAGGATGTTCTGTCGCGTATTTGTTTACAGCTTAATTTAATTGTTTTTTACGGATGTTGTTAGTAAATCGTTTTCTACGTTTTGAACCTCTATTTGATTTAGTTTGAGGCACTGACTCGAGGAGGATTTTCGCGGTAGAAGGAGAAGATGTTAATGAAGAAGGCTGAATGAGATGCAGGTATTCACATTGTAAAATTGTAGGCGTGAATAGCTCGTAAACATCAAAATGTTCCTGCATGTACTCTCCCGTAAACCTAAACCTTTTAACAGAAGCTGCAGAACCATACGTATTTCCAGGTGGAGTACACGATTACAGTAGACCTGGAATTGGAAAGGATAAATCTCTGCCGCTACTTGCAATTCGAATGATGTATGTGTAAGGTATAGACATAACAGATACATATTCAGACTTGTTTATGTAAGGCTGGCAATCTCGTGTCATAGAATACACCTGTAGTCTTTCCCAGTTGTTAGAGGCGTGTCTGTGCATGTGATATGTTGCCATACATTGCGTAAGATAGAGCAGAGAAGAGACAGGCACCATCTCCAGGAATTTTATAGACCTGGTGGGGAACTTGGGTGCCATCTACCTCTAACATTTCTACTGCAGCCATCGTGAAAACAATCAATGAACAGCAAATACCAAAAAAAGAAGAAGAATAACCTCTCTTGAGTAATAAAAAAATGGAATACACCTAACGTAAAAACAAATCTCTACTTAAAAAACCTGATAAATGGAATAGATCTAGCCTAACTTAACAAAATTAACATTGATAGAGGTAATTTTCCTTTACCAAAATCCACTTTTCACTATAACTAACTATGTACTACCAAGAAATGATGAAAAACGCCGAACCTAATTCAACAAACAAAGGAACTCTACAGTTACTTCAACTAAAGGCTAATATATAATGCAAAATGATGATTATGAAGTGATGGTGAAAGTACGAAGTACAAACAGAAATTGACTGCAATATGATGATTATGAAGTGATGGTGAAAGTACGAAGTACAAACAGAAATGAACTCTACAGTTACTTCTACTATAGGCTAAAATGATTATGAAGTGATGGTGATAGTACAAAGCACAAACAGAAATTACAGAGATGTACTGCTTGAACAGAGAGAATGGGTAAAGGTCGGGAGCGCAGACAACAATGACGTGCACGTTATGACGGTAAAGAACACTCTGAGCATTGCCACACAGCTCACTGCCTGCAAAGCACCAGAACTCTGGTAGGGGCGACGTGATGCAGCCCGCATTACCTGGCAACAATAGACTTAGGCATTATTGAAGCTGTTCATTAAATCACGGTTTGACCATGATCCCGAGTGAAAATTTTGGAAACCTTTCTTAGCGAGCACCTACGGCCCTTGAGGAAGCTGCATACCAAATTTCATTCCAATCCTTTTGGTGGTTTCTGAGATTTTGTGATGAATGAGTGAGTGGTATTTGACAAATATATAGTAGAAATTGCAGTTTTCGCGGTTTGACCGTGATCCCGAGTGAATTTTTTGAAAACCTTTCTTAGTGAGCACCTACGGCCGTTGAGGAAGCTGCATAAGAAATTTCATTCAAATCCGTTCGGTGGTTTCTGAGATTTCGTGATGAATGAGTGAGTGGTATTAGACAAATATATAGTAGAAATCGCAGTTTTCGCGGTTTGACCATGATCCCGAGTGAATTTTTTGAAAACCTTTCTTAGCGAACACCTACGGCCCTTGAGGAAGCAGCATACTAAATTTCATTCCAATCCGTTCGGTGGTTTCTGAGATTTCGTGATGAATGAGTGAGTGAGTGGTTTTTGACAAATATATAGTAGATATTTTTTATCGCAGTTGGAACACAAAAAGTGCCCGTTTTTAAGCGTGTTTCAACCCTGCGTCACACTTAAGAAATATTATTTCACAAACCCGTTATCAGAACGAATCCAAATTTCAACACGATATACATTGGAATGTTGTATAACTGGTTTATTAATTTCAAAATTTTGAGTGTCCAAGAAACAAAGTTATCATCATTTTTGTAAGGTAACTTTTTCTCGGCTCGGGTTCGTTGGAATATGTAGTTCTTGGTCACGTTGTAATCTTTATACATCAAAACGTTATGCTGTATGACTGTGAAATATGTAAATTAATTCAATTATTTTATATCGGTTTGTATCTGTATGGGGTCATCACCCGTTCCCGTTTTAAAAGCAGTTTCATATCCACTACTGGCTTGCTAGGCCTAACGTAGCTTCACCATAACCCTGGCAAGGGGCCTGTTTTTGGTCCGCGAGAGGTATTTTATTTCCCTCAAACCCTCCGGACAAGTCCGGCGAGCCCCCCTATCCGCCACCTGGGACGCGCCCGATAGAGGAACAGGCAAACCCCCACGGGTGATGACCTTCTTGGATACTGAGAAAGCATATGATAGTATTAATAGAAACAAGGTATGGGAAGCAATGAGAGCAAAAGCAGTGAACAAGGAGACAGTGGCAAGAGTGAAAGCAATGTACGAGGGAAGCAAAAGCTGTGTAAAGGTGGGAAGAGAGAGAACGGAATGGTTTCAACTGGAGAGTGGTCTGAAACAGGGAAGTGCCCTCTCACCCCTGTTATTTATAGTGGTGATGGATGAAATCATACGAAAAGTGGTAAATAGCATTGGGGAAAGGAAAATGAAGGCAATGTTGTTTGCTGATGACCTTCTGGTATGGGGAGAGGATGAGGAAGAAGTACAAGAGCAATTAGATGAGTGGGAGAAGGTAGTGTTATCATATGGGATGAAGTTCTCAGCACAAAAGACTGAAGTGGTCATCACAACGAGGAAGAAGAACAGACTGGATATGGGCATAACACTTGGAGGACAGCAGTTGCAGAAAGTAGAATGCTTCAAGTACTTGGGAAGCATAATTGAAGAAAAGGGAGGCAATAGGATGGAAATAAATGAGCGGGGAAGGTGCGCAGATGGATTTTTCAAGAGTGTTAGGGGGATGATATGGAATAAAGATGTACCACAAAAATGTAAAGGAATCATCTATAAGACCTACTTTGTGCCAATTTTGACATATGGTTCAGAAACATGGGTGATGAAGGAAAGGGACAAGAATAAAATACGAGCAGTGGAGATGAAGTTCCAGAGGAGTAGGGTAGGAGTGACAAGAATGGACAGAGTAAGGAATGAGAGAGTCAGGGAGATGGTAAGAGAGGAACCATTGCAAAATAGAATAGAGCGATCTAGGCTACAATGGTATGGACATGTGAGGAGGATGCAAGAGGAGAGGATACCGAAGAAGATGTTTGGAATGGAAATGACGGGAAGGAGGCCAAGGGGAAGACCAAGGGACAGATGGACAAAAGGAGTTAAGAAGAGTGTGGAGGAAAGAGGAGTGTGCTGGGACACAGTAAATGACGAGAGATGGTGGATGGACAGGAAACGATGGAGAGGCTTATGTTCCAAGCAGACCCGACCAGCGGTTGGAAACTGCTCAAGATGATGATGATCTGTATGGGGAAATAAGATATGGTACACTAGCTAGCCACTCCGGGGAAAGCTCAGCGTTGTCAAATGGAGTGCGTCATGGCGCGTCTCGCTCGGAAGTGATGGGCTCCATCTCAGCAATGCTGTACAGCATTCCCCGGAGCGGCTAGCTGGTGAACCATGTTTTATTTCCCCGTACAAATACAAACCGATATAAAATAAGTGAATTAATTTACGTATTTCACAGTCATACAGCATACCCTTTTGATGTATAAGGATTACAACGCGACCAAGAACTACATTTTCCAATGACCCCGAGCCGAGAAAAAGTTACCTTACAAAAATGATAACTTTGTTTCTTGGACACACAAAATTTTGAAATTAATAAACCAGTTATACAACATTCCAATGTATATTGTGTTAAAATTTGGATTCAATCTGATGATGGGTTTGTGAGATAATAATTCTTAAATGTGACTCATTGTTGAATCATGCTTAAATCGGGCACTTTTTGTGTTCCAACTGCGATAAAAAATATTAAAATATAAATTGAAAATTCCAAACCTACATGACCTAACCTAAAATAGACCTATGAAAATGATGATGTTATTGGATTTTATGTAGGTCTATTGGATACTTCACAAACAACCTTCAAACTCGAGTGCACATAATATTTTGGTCGACAGTAGGTCCCAAGTTACAACTCTGGATGTGATCCAGAGAGGTGGTAAAAAGGCCGCTCCTCTGGAGTACAGACGCCTTGCGCAGCCGCCCCTAACCTGGAGAACAGACGCTGCCTTTTCTATGCCGTTGACCACAAGTGGAAAATGGGGCAAAATATTCAGTCAAGCCTCACCGACATATGGACACATTTCTTAAAGTTTGATGATGCTTGTTATTTCTTTGTTCAAATGTTTCCTTTGAATGCAATGGAGAATACACAAGAAATTAAGGATTTTCAATCGACAATGTATAATTTTCACTCATTTTAATTTGGGGATTGTAGTTTTAGATCAATTTTGATTAACCAGGGAAAGAACATGCAGCAGTCCTACCTACCAATTTGATGATAAGGTGACAAACTAAGATGATTCACCTACAGTAAAACCTACCTAAAGCGGAACGCAATCGTTCCGGATTTATTTTTCCGTTTTTGCAGGTTTCCGTTTTACAAAGGGTTGAGTTTTAATTAGACAAAATACACAACAAAGAATTACTGTATTATCGCATAGGATTACTATGAAATAATTTGAGTTTTTCCCACTTTAAACGACGACACAATTCTTTACCTGGACGTTTGTTTTCCTCGTGTTCTTCAATAATTTTAATTTTCTCCTCCAGTGTAAGTGTCTTATGTTTAGAAGTCATTGTCACAATTACAGTACGTAAATAAATGCAGTGCACAGTAAAAAGAACACCTTTAAAGATTACTCCAGTTCTACTCGTACTTCTACTCTCATTTGTCAGAAGGAAACTGTGTGTATTACAAGAGGGTTGGAGGGAGTAATGGTACAGATGTTGTGAAATGTAGCATACTTGCTGCATCCTTGAGGAAAAATTAGAGTTAATGTTTCCTAGGACTTTGGTGCAAGTACAGTTGCACTCAAAATTTAGTACATAGCTTTGTATTATGGATAAGATAATCCATCTTAGTCAAGTTACTTACGCCTACAGTTCCGGAATTTCTTTCCGTTTCCTGTTAGGCAGTTTTCCGGTTTACAATGTCATTTTATATAGGAATTACACACACTAATATTTATTTAAACCAAATCTACTTGTTAATTGTCACTTTAACTCAGAGAGTCATATCGTGACATACAGACAATAAACACATAGATAACATAAATTTACAGTATGGCATTAGATAATTAAACCAAATGTTCATTCGGCATTTCATAGCTTCCTAGTTATTTCAAAACTTAATAATGCTTTGCAGTAGTTATCTTCATTCACAATATCACTGGGCAACTTTTCTGATGGAGACTGCACAAAGTTCTTTCTTAATCATAAATGTGGACACAGTGTTCTTCATTTTTTGACCGTTCTCCATGGGAGACACATCACAGAAAGAATTACTTTTATTTCCCTATCGAGCCCTTACTGGCTGTAAGAGTCTGATAAGTTTTGTAGTAAGGAAAAAAAAAAAAACACCAAACTCACAGGAAAAATCTACAGACAGCAATATGTGGCTGTACTGTAGTAATCATGTACCTAGTTAATACAGGTAGGCTCTCCTAGGCTTTAACAAGATTTATAGCTTAGGAAGCCATCTCCTGTACTTGAATGCTTAATTTACATGCATCTTTGTTCTGAATCTCATCCGACGCTTTCTTATTCCACATTGCCCTGATGGTATTAAAATATTTTGCTAATTGACCTGCTTTTCCCCATTCCCTTTTTAGTAATTTAATTAAAGTGTGATACTTATTTTCATTTTCTATTCTGTTTAGATCTGCTTTGCCTACAAACTTTGCTCTTATCATTTTAATTTCCTTGCATTCCCTGATCAGGTGCGCTGCACCCATAACCTTCCCACAAAACAGGCGAATGTCCTCTTTTCTTACTTCTCTCAACGCTTTGTTCTTATACACCCCCATTAACGACCAAATTATCCCTCTCATTTCTCTTTTCATTAGGCATTGAGGCTTTATGCTCATCAAGTTCCTTATTTCGCAGAACTCCGTTAGGGTTCTCCTACCGGTGCACTCTTCTCTTAGCACCTGCAACTCTACGTCATTAACCCTTCTTCAAACTTTTTTACACACCCTACCTTCCTCTCTTTGTAAGTCCCTATCCCATAGATAACCCATTCCTAATCTTTCCAGTACACTTCTTACCCCGTCCACCCAGTAGCCCTCTTGCTGATGCTTCATTTGGTGCAGGTAGGCTACCTTAAGCATTTCCCCCCCTCCACCTGCTTTTCAACGAATCCATGACTTTATGACCCTTTTTATGATATGTTGTCTAATGCTTACATCCTCACACAACATTCTCGCTCCACAATTCGCCGTGCAACTAGGTAGCCCCAAAATTATCTTGGCGAACCTACTTACGATACTGTCCAGGGTTTTTGTTCCTTCCTCTAAACCCCATACTTCCACTCCATAAAGTGCTCTTGAAATGATGAGTGCGTTAAACACATTCTTATACACTTCGTAGTCAAGATTCGGTAACCTACGCTCTAACACTTTAACATTCGCCAATGCCGCTAGCCCTTTCGATTTTGCCCTTTTAATTTGTTCGGTCCATTTACCATTACTCGCCATTATCGTCCCTAGATACTCAAGTTTTTTCACTGTCTCTAACTGTGACCCATGCATGACCCACTTTTCATTCTTAGCCAGTTTAACTCCCTTTTTGCAGACCATAACTTTGGTCTTACTCGGGTTAGTTTTTAAGTTCCAGTCCTCACAGTATCTCACAATCTCGTCAATACTATATTGCATATTATAGGGTGTTAGAGCAAGCAGAAGGATGTCATCAGCAAAAGCTAGGCCCGGGATATCATAATTGTCCAAGCAAGGTTGGACCGTTGCTCAAAGCCCTTTGAATCGAAAATATCGTTCATAAATAGCAAAAAAAGCACCGGGGATAATTTGCATCCCTGTTTTAATCCTATATTAGACGTTATCTCTCCTACAATTACATAATCTTTAGTTTTAATTGCACATTTCACTTCGGAATAACATTCTCAATTGCTCTTATCATTTTATGTGACACCCCGATTTTTCCCAATTTAGCCATGACAGCTCCCCTGCTCACTGAATCAAACGCCTTCTCCAAATCAATAGCCGTGATATACAGCTTACCTCTTTTCCTTCTTATGTACTTGTCCATCACCGTTTTGACCACCATTATATTGTCAGTGGTCCTCATCCCTTTTCTGAAGCCTGTCTGGAGTCTCGAGAACACCGAACAGCCCTTTGCCCATGCTATTAAACGCTTGGATAAGACCCCGGTGTACATTTTGCTCAAATTATCAAGCAAAGTTATGCCTCTATAGTTGCCTGCGTCTAGTTTGTCCCCACGCTTCTTATATATTGGACAAATTATCCCCTCCTGCCACAACCTCGGAAATCGACCTCCTTCAAAGATTTTGTTAAAGATTTTTACCAAGCTGTCCATCATGAACCTATTGTTACTCAACTCTTGCCAAAATTCATTTGTTATCCCCGAAATAGCACCTGACTTCCCTCCTTTACTTTTTGCTATTACTTCCTTAATTTCCTCTATCGATATGACTTGGTCCAGCATAGGCAGAGCGACCTCCAGCCCCCTCGGGACGCCAAACTCATCCCTCTTCCTCCAATTATCTTCAGCATTTAACAGATTCCCATAATATGCAATCCATACTTCATCACTAATAGAGCTCCCCCCCACCACTTCTGCGCCCCTTACAGTAAGAATTTATCCTGCTCCACACTTTGCTACAGTCGTTAGCTTTAGAATCCTTTTTTAGTGCTGTTGCTTCCTTACCCTGCCATCCATCTTTCATTTTGCTGAGCAGTTCCCTATATTCTTTCCTTAGACGACAAAATTCTACTCTCATCGTATCATCCCCTCCTCTCTTGTATAACTTCAGTGCCCTAATAACTTCGGTTTTCTTCCTTCTACAAGATTCATCGTACCATCCTTTAATTCTCCCTACTTTTCCCCTAGCCTTCACGCGCATTTTCCGCCCGGCCATCATAATTGCATTCACAATCATACGTATTACCCCTTCAATTTCATCATTACAGATCATTAAACTTATCCCTACCTTTATCAGTTCCAAATTCTCTCCCTGGAAGTAGTTCTGGAACTCTCTGCAATTTTCCTCCCTCCATCTGAATCTATTTACTTTTCTCTCTATAGCTTTAACTTGTGGGTTCCATTTTGATTTTGTCACCGCTCCCTGCATGTTGACGACAATTGGTAGGTGGTGTGATTCCCCCCATTCTTCAACAGTGAACCTCTTAATTAGGGCTAGTGCTCCTCTGGAACATATTGCTAAATCTATTACACTTCCTCCAATCTCTGTTATATACGTCAGGTTACCTCCTTCATCCCCCACACAGACACCATTTAATATATATAGCTCTTCTGCACCACATAGTTCCAAAATCTTTTCTCCGTTCTTGTTACATTCCTTGTCTTTACTGTGCCTATCCCCACATACGGCCTCGGCAACCCCCTTGCTGTAAAGGGGCTTTCTGTCTGCAACCCTCGCATTGAAGTCCCCTAAAATCACAATCTCTGCCTCTTCATATATATTTTGAATTCTGTTTATTTCAATAGCTAACTCATCGAAAAAGCTTTCTCTTGCATTCGGGGAATTCTCCGGAGGGTTGTAGACAAAGCCGAAACATACCGTTCCTTTCCCCCTCCCCCTAATATCTGCTTTTACCCACACTACTTCTTCCAGTTCTGAACTAATAAATTCTGATAATTCCCTCACCTCTTCTTTAATTAAAACAACAATTCCCCCCGGAAACCTACCAGTACGAGCTTTCCTAATCTTAGCTTTTGTATATATATTGAAGCCATCTATTTTAACCTCGCAACCTACAGGGAGCCAACTCTCAACAAATCCTACAATCTGCAAATCATCTATTAGGGTCAAAACTACATCGTTCCCTCTCTTATTTAAAAAACCCTCTATATTTACGCTAGCAATATTCCAGTTTAGTTTTTTTTTACCCCTACCCTCTTCGCTGGCACTGGCTTTACTTCTAGTAACTCTAGCTTTCTCTAGCTCTAGTATACTGCCACCTGGGGAAGAAATGACCTCCTTCTCCACATTAAACTGCTCTGTCAAGGTTTTCTTGCCCCACAGTTCTTTTAGACTAGTAACTCGTTGTTTGCCAGTCTCACCTTTCTGCAAACCACGCACTTGTCCGGTGTTCCTGGCGCTGACGTTAGTCGTTCCTGCTCGCGCCACTTCCGTGTTGGACTTGGAGGTCGATGCTCTCTGTTGAATCATCACCGCACTTCCCTCTGAACCGACAGCTGCTTCCACCTGGTTGCTAGGTCTAACTGTCTCCTGTTGCTGTTGCTTCTCCATATCCTGGAGTTGTGCCACTGTCCAAACCCGATCCCAGTTGTTGCCGCTAACCGCCAGTCTATTGCCCTTTACATAAGCCTTGAGACCCGAGTTTCTTGCCTTCCTTAAATGAAACTGCAAGGTCCGTTGCTCGCTTGCCTCTTCTTTACTCATTTCTCTCCTTACCCATATCCTCTCCCCTTTCAGGTTCTTTGTGTTCGCCAGAATTCTGTGAGCCATCAGCGAAGAAACTAATGACACTTTCACGGGCCTCGTGCCCTTTCCCCGCCCTATCCTGGTCACATTGTCAATCTCTGAAACTCCAATGTTTATCCGCATGCCTTCACTAAACACTCGGAGCACCTTGGATGTTAGATCCTCGGTGCTTTACTTGGCATCTTCCTTTATTCCGTAAATGAAGACGTTTTTCTTTCTCTCATCCAGCTTCGTCTTCCTTAATTCATTTACCTCCACCTCTAATATCTTCACCATTTCTCTTAGGTCTTTTATCTCTCTACTATTCTCGGTCAGCCTTTCTGTCACTATTCCCATCTCTTCTCTTATACATGTCTTCATCTCCTTGAATTCCTTACATTGCTCACGGAGAATGTCCCGGATCTGGTCATTTTGTGACACTTCCTTTACAATTTCCCTTATTTTTTCCATTTCTTGCCATCCCAGCTGACCAGGCCCTGGGTTTGACTCCACTCCTCCAATTAATAGTAGCGTCGCCACAACCAGCGCTACCATCCCCATCGCCAAAACCCCCATCTGTTCAGTGACGTTGCCCACTATCACCTTCCCGACACCGAAATCGCACTTCACTCTAACCTGCCAGCGGCCGATGACCGACCGGTACTGCTGAATAGCGATTCCCATTCTTCCTTACACTTCACTGCACGTCTATTCACCTTGCTTGCTTGGTTGAAACTGATTATATGTAATACCTCCATTCCAAATTTTGTTTTCCGTTTGTCCAGGTTTCCGGTATATAAAGGGACCGGTTTAGGCAGGTTTAACCGTATTGGGCCAATCACTCTTGTATATAATTACGTTATTGTTTAATTTGAGGGGTTTGGAAATCATAGTCATGTGTGTTTTTTATTTGTTTGTTTGTGTCAACCGGAGTTAGCCATAACTTAAAAGCCAACTCCGTATAGGCCATGGAGGCCCTCAGAGCAGTGGAAGGTAGAGGCTTACACCCTTCTTGACTTCTTGACATCGGCACTAGATGGGATGGTGTAGTCAGGTCCTTGCCCTTTGCTCTCAGGAATTACCCTGGTACTCATTTCTGTTGTAGGCTGAGTGAACCCCAGGGCCATTTGCATTTGAAAGTGATAGTTTTGGTTCTAAAATCCACTACCTTGGGTGGGAATCAAACCCAATCCCTTTCAGTTAGAAGCTCAGCAACTCGACTGACTGGACTATGAGCCCCGACCTAATCAGGATACTTAATTATAAATACTTGTAAATAGGATAAATAACTAGTGAACAAACTTGAGTGACACTCCATAATGCGTGCCAATACAGAAGTACCATCAGTTACTTTTTGGTCAAAATTGAGGAATGTGAATGCCAAAATACAAGCAACTATAAATTCCATAACTCTGAATACTGACCAATCAAAATGTGAATTACAGATTCAGAATAACCTTATGACATAATCCCATATCAGTTTATTCCTTACTTGTCTAAGTGTGGTATTTATTAGGTCATCATCATCATCATCATCATCTTGCACAGTTTCCAGCCACTGGCCGGGTCTGTTCGGAACACAAGCCTCTCCAATGTCTTCTGTCTACCCATCTCCTCTCAGCCTCCACCCTTGTCCAGTCTTCTCCTCTCTTCTTCACGCTTTCTTCCACCCCCTTAAGCCACCTGTCTCTCGGTCTCTTTCCTTCCCACTTCGTCTCGTGTATCCTCCTGGGTATCCTCTTCTCCTCCATTTGTTTTACATGTCCATACCATCTAAGTCTAGATTTCTCTATACCTTCATGTAATGGTTCCTCCTTCTTTAATTCTCTGGTCCTCTCATTTCTTATTCTGTCCATCTTTGTAGCTCCAATACTGCTTCTCAAGAACCTCATCTCACTGGCCTGTATTTTGCTCTTCTCCCTTCCTTTCATAACCCAGGTCTCCGAGGCATACGTCAGGATAGGGACATAGTACGTCCGATATATGATTTTTTTGCTGTCCTGAGGGACATCCTTGCTCCATAACATGCTCCTCACACTCCTCCAGAATGCTTTCTGCCTGTCTCCCCCGCTCATTTATTTCTCTATCGTTTCTTCCATTATCTTGTATCAGGCTTCCCAGATACTTGAAACTCTCCACTTTCTTCAGCTGTTCCCCACCAATTGTTATTCCCGTTGTGGTTCTTTCCTTCTTCCTTGTTGTGATCACCATCTCACTCTTATTTATGCTAAATTTCATCCCATATCCTTGTATTATTCCTTCCCACATGTCCAACTGTTCCTGTACCTCCTCCTCCTCCTTGTTTCCCCAAATCATCAAATCATCTGCAAACACCATTGCTTTCATCTTTCCTTCCCCAATTACTTGTGCCACTCGGGTCATTATGTCATCCATCACCACAATGAAAAGTAACGGTGACAGTGCACTACCTTGTTTCAGGTCGTTTCTCTGTTCCAACCAGTCCGATCTCTCTCCTCCCACTTTCACACAGCTCACGCTTCCCTTTTACATCTCCTTTATCCTCCTTATAGTCCATTTTTCTACTCCTCTATCCTCCAGGGACTTCCATACTTTGTTTCTGCATACACTGTCATATGCTTTCTCAATGTCCAGGAAGGCCATCAGTAGATCTGTTCCATACTCTTAGTGCTGTTCTTGTAACTGCCTTACAGCAAAAATCAAATCCACTGTGGACCTTCCTGCCCTGAAGCCATGTTGTTCTTCCCTCATCCCTCCTCCTATCCTTGTCCTAATTCTCCTTTCCAAAACTTTCTCAAACATCTTTGCACAATGACTCATCAGTGTTATTCCCCGATAGTTTCTGCATTCTGTTCTGCTACCTTTCTTGAAGATTGGGACAATTATTACCTTTTTCCAGTCGTCTGGGGTCTTCCTTTCTTTCCATGCTGTCTTCATCACTCGGTACAACCATTGTATCCCCACCTCTCCTGCTGCACCCACCATCTCCACACTCAACTCATCCACACCGGGTGCCTTCCCTCCTTTCATCTTGTTCACTGCATCTTCCACTTCTTTCCATGTTAAGTCCTTTTCTGTTAGCAGTCCATCTTCCTCTTCCCCGAATTCTTCCACCTCGCCGTGGTTTCCATTTGGGTTCAGAAGTTCTTCAAAATATTCTATCCTCATTTTCTTCAGTTCTTCCCTATTTCCTATCTCTTGTCCCCTTTTGTTCACCATTCTAACATAATCCGTAGGATCCTTCCACCACTTATTTTTTACCATCCCATACAGGACCTTTTTTTGTACCTTCACTATCCTCCTCCATAATCTTTTCCACTCTTCCATCCACTTTCTTCTCTCCTCGGCCACTACTCTCTTTGCCTCTTTCTTTCTTTCTTTCTTTCTTTCTTTCTTTCTTTCTTGGTACTCTTCCCTTGTCTCTACGGTCCTTTTTTGATACCACCTCCTAAAGGCTCTATTCTTTTTCCCTTACTATATCTTTTGTCTTCTCATTCCACCATGGTGTTTCCTTCGACCTCTTCTTACTACTTGTCCTCCCACATACTGCTTCTGCTGCACCTACTAGTGTCTTCTTAAATCTAGCCAATTCCTCTTCCACCCCTCTTTCTTCATCTGTTGGAATTCCTTCCTTTACCATTTTGAGGTACTCGACCCTTCTATCTCCTTCTTTCAGTTTCCATATCGTTATATGTCTTTCCTGGTTCTCAGTCCCTTTCTTTTCCTTAGTCCCTCTCAGGTTCATTACCAGCAATCGATGGTCGCTATCCAAGTTCTCCGATGGTATAACCTTGATGTCCGTGATGTTCTTATTTAATTCTTTCTCATACAGTATATAGTCGACCACCGACTTCCTGGTCAAGTCATCACTGTACCATGTGATTGTGTGGCTCTCTCTTTTCTTGAACCAGGAGTTCCCAACTAGCAGGCTGTTCCTTTGGCAGAAGTCCAACAGTCTCTTTCCTTCCTCATTTCTTCTGCCCCAACCCTCTGGACCAAGCACACTCTCATACCCTTGTCTTTCTCTTCCTACATGGGCATTCAGATCCCCCATAACAATCATATTCCTTCCTACCAGCTGCTTCTGCAATTCCTCTTCAAACTCCTCCTCTTCAGAGGCGCAGCCTACTTGTGAAGGATACACTTGCACTATTTCTACGGACTCTCCCCTAAGTGCTACTTTCACTTTCATCATCCTATCACTTATTCTCTTTACTTCTTCTTTTAAACCATCTCGTTCTACTACTCCCACTCCATTCCTCTTTCCCTCTTAATTCCCACTCCAGTACAGTCTATAGCCCTTTCTCAGTTCTCTCCTTCCTTCCCCGTTCCACTTTGTTTCTGCCAATCCCAATAAATCCAAACTCCTTCTTTCCATCATATCCACTATCTCCTCCACCTTCCCCATCAGCGTTCTTATGTTTAAAGTTCCAAATCTTAGTCCATGAACACAGCTAGGTCGTCGTCCATCGTATCCGTCCTGTTCGAGGCCTGTTCCCTTCTTGAAAGCAAAAGTCTTATCCACTACTGGCTTGCTGGGCCTATCGTAGCTTCACCAAATGTTTAAATTACCTCGGTTACTCCTATTACAATACAATCCCTTGTTATAGTATGTAAACATAATTTGTTTAATTCAAATATATAATACAAAGCTTTCCCTGTGCATTTAGGATTAAAAAGAGCCCCCTGTGTTATTTCTTTATGGTAAAAATTACTACGAAGTGAATGTAATTGGAAAATGATTACAAGACAGTAAAAGCTCAATTTGGTTCTTTTTGACAATTTATGCAGTATTTATTTTCTGATTTACTCATTTCAGACTGGATAATGATGTATGTGCAAATTATAAAATCTAACTCTCTCTGTCACAATCCTGATTGAAATCATTGCTACTGTTCACCTTATCACTCATTAATAAGGGAGTTTTAGAGGGAACCCTTAATGAAATATAATTTTGTAGTAGATGGATCAGAAATCCATGCTAGAAACAAAACTTTAGGACAGGACACTAAAAAAACAGCTTTCAGGGTTTACGACACACTGCTTTCGAGATATTTGCACCCTGCTGTCTTCACTTGTGCCAAATATAAACAAATGTGTTGCTACAAATATGGCAATATGACCCTTGACATTTATCTATGTAAATTCTACTTCTGGTGCTTTACTGTCTAAATTATGATGTAATAGACAGACTAGTCTCAGGGTGGGAGATTGTTCACCTGTTTGAAGCTGGTAATGATTGTTTTATTTTTTAATATACAGTAGAACTCCAATTATCCGAATCAATTGGGACAGAGCTCCATTCGGATAATCACAATTTTGGATAATTGGATTTTCATACATGGTATACATACTTACTTTCGGTACTGTATGCAGTTTTAATTATGTAATTAAATGAAAAGGCAACACTTTTACATGTTACATAGAGTACGTACTTACAAGTGCTGTACTAGAGGAGTAAATGAAAGTCATTGTTTGCTGAACATCTCGGTCAAATTAAGCTCATCATCCTAATAATGCTCTCGCTGCGTCTACACTAGCTTCGTGGAGGGAAGGAGAATAGTGCTCTTACACAGAATCATTATTTTGCGAATCGCAGTGCGTTTCAGTCTTCTTCTTTTTTTTCCTGAAAGCGATTTGGATAGTCGGAGTTTGGATAATTGGAGTTCTACTGTACATTTAAGTGCACTTTTCATCATTTTGAGTCCAGTAACTTTTTAAGTTAATGTATATTTTTAATGTTGCTGACTGAGTTGATTGATGTAATTCTAGCCGCCATTATCTGGCATGTTCACAACCACACCAGTGAGAACATGAATGCTGTAAACATGAGCTTTCCCTTAATTCTTCCTGATTTGGATGGTGATAAATTGAATGAGTTGCTGGCCACATGCAGTATAGTGGAGAAGAATAGTTCTGGATCCAGTATACCTACAGAACCTAAAGCAGCCCTGCACAATAATATGGTATTAATATCAGGAAAGACTGGAAAGTTCGTCGGCCATCCACTCGAAATGAAGGCTTGCTCTAAAATTAGTAGTCTGGTTCTTGAAAGTGATGGGAATGTGTCATATACTTGTCAGGATTTTAAAGGAAAAGGTAAGACTACAGTTGTTCCTTCTTCTTCTTCTTCTTCTTCTTCTTCTTCTTCTTCTTCTTCTTCTTCTCCTTCTTCTGCTCATTCTTCTTCTTCTTATACATTAGAAATATTTGGATAATTATAGCTCGTGAGCAAAATAAATACTAAGGTGCTACAAACACATTCAAGAGCTTTAGTATGTTAATCAAAATTATAAAATGATGGAACAGTAAAAGTAAGATGCCTTGTATTGTAATGCAAATTGTTAAAATTAGTAGATTTTCATACACCACCACTACAAGCCATCCTCCATACCATGTAAAGGCCCTTCTGCATCACATGCTGCTGACATCCATACATGCTATAGATTTGTATATATACAGGGTGAATTACCTAAAACTTGCACCGCAAATATTTTGGAAATAGGAAGTGCTATTGATGTGCGGTTTTCATAGACTTGCTTGGTAGTTGGGGCTTCTAATTTTGGCCTGTAAACATATTTGAATAATACTTCGAACGTGTATTGTTTGAGCAAACATACACTTTTTTATGGCTATGGACATTAACAAAATAAAAGTAGGGTAGATTAGAATGTCAATGGCATTGGTTTCAGGAATCTAATGCAAGTGGTTTGCGAGATATCGTATGTTGAAAAGGTTCCACACCGACACTTGTACATACCTGTAGTAGCACAAACTAAAGAAAAACAAACGTGAATACACTACTTATGTGGAATCTGACATGTAAAGAGAACACTGACCTTCAATGATTGGCCGGCCCGTTCACCGGGTTTGACTCCTTTTGAATTTTTTTCTGTGGGTAAAGCTGAAAGACACTGTCTACAAGGCCATACCAACTACACCGGATGATATGAAATGGCGCATTACTGCTGCCTGCGCTGATATTTCCACTGAAATGCTAGAACGTATGCAGCGGTCTTTCCATGGCAGACTGGAAGCCTGTATTGACACCGCCGGTGATCATTTTGAACACAATCTTTGCTCTTTACTTGTCAGAACCCACATAAGTAGTGTATTCTCATTTGTTTTTCTTTAGTTTGTGCTACCATAGGTATGTACTAGTGTCGGTGTGGAACCTTTTCAACATACGATATCTCGCAAACCACTTGCTCTAGAATCCTGAAACAAATGCCATTGACATTCTAATTTACCCTACTTTTATTTTGTTAATATCAATAGCATTGTTCCATTAAAAAAAAGTGTATGTTTGCTCAAACAATACACGTTCGAAGTATTATTCAAATATGTTTATAGGCCAAATATACGAGCCCCCATCTACCAGGTCAGGCTGTGAAAACTGCACATCAATAGCACTTTCCATTCCCGAAATATTTGCAGTGCAAGTTTTAGGTGACAAACCCTGTATAACATTAATCTGCTCTTGCTCATTAAGTTTCATTGTTATCAAGGCTGAATGGGCATACTGTTAAAATTAAATTTGATCTTTCATTCCTTGTATGAAATAGCCTATGTCTCAGATTTTGTTTTATATAGATTTGGTGTATTCTCTTTAGCCTTGAGTGTGTATGGACTTGGCATTCTGCTGTATTTTAGAGAGTGTGTGGCTCTCTGCATGCCATTTCATTATGTAGACTAGCCATATGAATTATGAGGTATCTGTTGGTATACATGAGGACATGATCTACTATATATATACACTATACTATATATCTGTTTGTTCTCATTGTGTTTAACCCTAGAACTGCTGCAGGTTTATCCGTCAAATGCTGCAGTACATTCTCATAAAATACACACTATGGGAATTTGGTATCTGTATGCAAACTGTGTTCATGAATGTAACTTATCATACATCAATAGAAAGCTGAAAGACTGTTCTATATTATTCTTATAGAGGTGAATCGTTCAGACTCATCAGTTTGAATTAATCATAAAAAGTATTTTATAAAAATATATATATATATATATAAAAGGTTTACTTTTCTGCTCTAGAAAACTATATTGCCAAGTTAAATGTGTGTCAGACACATCATAAATGAAAAGTTCACAGTATTTTGTTACTATTTCAAGAACCTGTTATAAATAATTCCTGTTATTTACTAAAAAAGAAAATTATTTGTTCAATATGACATTTCTCCATTATGCACATATATGAGAAATTCACCTTCTGCCTTTTCTGTAAGCTAACTGCATTCATGAATAGGCCTATAACTTATCATACATCAGTAGAAATCTGAAAGACTGTTCTATATTATTTTTATAGAGATGAATCATTCAGACTCATCATTTTAAATTAATCATAAAATGTATTTTATAAAAAATAAAAAATAAAATTGACTTTTCTGCTCTAAGAAAAACATATTGCCAAGTTAAATATTTGTCAGACACATCATAAAAATTCACAGTTTTTTGTTACTGTTTCAAGAACCGGTTTTAAATAATTCCTGTTATTTACTAAAAAAGGAAATTATTTTTACTATATGACATTTCTCCATTATGCACATAGCCTATATGAGAAATTCACCTTCTGCCTTTTCTGTAAGCAAACTGTGTTCAAGAATAGGCCTATAACTTATCATACATCAATAGAAAGCTGAAAGACTGTTCTATATTATTTTTATAGAGGTGAATCATTCAGACTTATCAGTTTGAATTAATCGTAAAAAGTATTTCATAAAAATAATAAAATAAAAAATTGACTTTTCTGCTCTAGAAAACCATATTGCCAAGTTAAATGTTTGTCAGACACATCATAAATGAAAAGTTCACAGTTTTTTGTTACTATTTCAAGAACCAGTTTTAAATAATTCCTGTTATTTACTAGAAAAGAAAGTTACTTTTACAGTATGACATTTCTCCATTATGCACATATATGAGAAATTGACCTTCTGCCTTTTCTGTAAAAAAAACTGTGTTCATGAATAGGCCTATAACTTATCATACATCAATAGAAAGCAGAAAGACTGTTCTATATTGCTTTTATAGAGGTGAATCATTCAGACTAATCAGTTTGAATTAATCATAAAAAATATTTCATAAAAATAAAAATAAGAATTTACTTTTCTGCTCTAGAAAACCATATTGCCTAGTTAAATGTTTGTCAGACACATCATAAATGAAAATTTCACAGTAGTTTTTTGCTACTATTTCAAGAACCAGTTAAAACTGGTTAATAATTCCTGTTATTTACTAAAAAAAAAATATTTTTACAATATGACATTTCTCCATTATGCACATAGCCTATATGAGAAATTCACCTTCTGCCTTTTCGGTAAGCAAACTGTGTTTATGAATAGGCCTATAACTTATCATATATCAATAGAAAGCTGAAAGACTGTTCTATATTATTTTATAGAGGCGAATCATTCAAACTCATCAGTTTGAATTAATCATTAAAATTATTTTACCAAATATAAGAAATAAAATTGACTTTTCTGCTCTGGAAAACCATATTGCCAAGTTAAATGTTAGTCAGACACATCATAAATGAAAAGTTCACAGTTTTTTGTTACTATTTCAGGAACCAGTTTTAAATCATTCCTGTTATTTACTAAAAAAGCGCTCAATTTCTGAATCATCTACATAGGCTTGTTGGCTGCCATTTTGCTCAATGCAACTTCAATGTCAACATGAAAGTACTTCCACTTCTGCAGCCAAATAATAGCCTGCTTATTGTCATTTGTTTGCCAAAGAGTATCAAAACGAAAGATAAAAGCATCGGGAACCAGCATGACTTGAAATTAGTGCCATCTGATGGCTAACAGTACTACTATCTTTGAATACCGAGACCGTCTTTCAGAGAGTCGGTCGCACTTGATTAAACAACACACCGTCTTCCTGGAAGACGGTCCGCAGTTCTAGGGTTAAAAAGTACCCTCTATCTTCACTGAATTGTATACAGTCTTGGCTTCCTAATGCATTTCTGTGGACCTGTTACCAACTAATTGAATAGACAGACGTATATCTCGACTCTTACTAGTCATATTTCAGTGTTCAATTTGAGTTTAGACATCACGCTGTGTGTTGGCACATCAATACTGTGCCCTTTTGGAAAAAGAATTTGCAAATCATAGTCCGCTAGCTCAGTAGGAGATTCGAGGCATTGTATGTTCTCCCACTATATGATTCACACATTCCGGATCAAGCATAGGATAACACTTCAAAATGAACATAAAAATCCAAATATAAAAATTATTTAATGAAACTCAAAATTAGGTGCTACAAAACAAAACATAAAACTGAAAAACTTCACACTTGTTCTAGGAAGAACAAGGAATCAATAAAACATAGCTTACAAAATCACTAATTTAAGGTTCCGATGAACCTGACAAAAATGTCAAATAGCTTTCACTTCCATATAGCATTTTCTTAAATTGTACAAGCTAGCTCCAAAATGGCTCGGTGTTTATCTGTACATACATTTACATGATTAAAACACATTAATTACCCTCAATTGGAGTATTATTATTAAACTGAATTAATGTTAACAATTACCATTTATTGGGTCCACATGATATTCAAAAGTATCATCTCTCTTATCCAACACTACCAAACTGTACTTGCCCGGGAAGAACTCGCATACCCTCAAGTTTTGGAAACTACTGATTAAATCAAGTCAAGATAAACTCCCTGGTTATCTTAATGTTTCCACCATACTCGGGAACAATAGTAATGTAATGCAACAAAGGGATTTCTATTATTGTCTCCATGACAATTATATCATTATTAAATACGGATCTGAACCTCATCAAGCAAGAATAATCATCTTAAAATGTTATTTACTTCTGTTAACCACAGAAACATATGGTTCATTAAAGACCTATCCCAACACATACTTATTACCAAAACAGCAAGGAATATTGACGATTGTTGGACGGATCACAAACTTCTCATCTGTAAACTCAGGATATCCATCAGCCCAAAACCACCAAGGCGTTTCCAAACCCCATCCAGAGGAAAGTTTAACACCTCCAAACTTCAGGATGAATCTATTTCCACAAACTTTGAGAATATGATCAATGCCCAGCTATCAGATCATCCAGTTAAAACAAGTGACATTCGAGAAGAATGGACCAATCTGAGGGAGATAATTACTAAGTCAGCTGAAGAAACCATTGGTTTGGTAAAGCAGAAAAGTCAAGACTGGTTTGATGACAACAACGAAGAAATTTTGCGTCTCATCAACATCAAAAGGGAAGCCTATCTATCTCATCTTCAAGACCCATCCTCAAATACGAAGAAAGCTCTGTATTTAGAACTCAAGAGTAAGTGTCAGACACAAATAAGAGAGATAAAGAATACTTGGTGGCAGCGGAAAGCTGAGGAACTTCAGAGGCTATCTGATACTCGTGATCTGAGGAACTTCTATGCAGGGATTAAAGAGATATATGGCCCACTTCGTTCTTCATCAGGTACACTAAAAAGTGCTGACAACTCTGCCACTCTTACTGACAGCCATGATATCTTAGAGCGTTGGAAGGAACATTTCTCCATCCTTCTAAATCGTCCTTCAACAGCTGCTGAAGACTTCCTTCGTGATGTGCCGAAATATCCTGAACAACCATGGATGGCTGTACCTCCTTCTTACACGGAATTCAGTGTAGCTCTCAATCAAATGAAACCAAGAAAGGCACCTGGCCCAGATAACATCCCACTGGAATTAATTCAAGCTGGAGGTCAGTCCCTCAAAACGCGGATTTTCACTCTTATTCTCAAAATTTGGGAATTAGGAGAAGTACCTGGTGACCTAAAGAACGCCACTATCATCACAATCTTCAAGAAAAGTGATCGTAGTGTTTGTGGCAACTATCGCGGTATATCGCTACTATCTACTGTGGGTAAAATTCTCGCCAGAATTTTACTTAACCGCCTTCAGGTTATCTCAGAAAAGATCCTCCCCGAGTCCCAGTGTGGATTTCGATCTTCCAGAAGCACAACTGACTTGGTTTTCTGCGTAAGACAACTACAAGAAAAATGTAGTGAGCAACAGAATCCACTCTTCTTAGTCTTTTATGATCTGGAAAAGGCCTTTGACTCGGTTCCAAGATCTGCTATGTGGGCGGTGCTACAAAGCTTTGGCTGTCCTCGACGCTTTGTTGATCTAATCCAAGCTCTCCATGACGGCATGACCGGTCAGGTTTGTCAGCAAAATAAGATCTCTGACGAATTTCCTATCACTCATGGACTGCAACAAGGCTGCGTACTTGCTCCAACACTGTTTGCATTGTATTTGGCTGCAATGCTCTATAAATCGCCCACAAACATCCCAGATGTAGATGTCAGGTACCGATTTGATGGAGGGCTCTTCAACCTAGCTCGATTTCGCTCCAAGAAGCTAACTCAGGTTACGAAGATAACCAATATGTTGTATGCAGATGATGCGGCATCGCCTACACTCACGCCAGTGGAGTTGCAACAGACTGTTAATTGCTACAAGAATGCATGTGAACGTTTTGGTCTCACCATTAATGTTCAGAAGACCAAGGTTCTGGCACAACCCTCACCAGGCACTTCCCTTCCGCACTTCAACATTTCTATCTCAGATACTCCATTGGAGCAGGTAGACCACTTCTCGTATCTGGGCAGTCTGCTATCTGCTACACGGCAATTGTGGGCAGGATGTTGAGAAGAGAATCGGTGCTGCCCATGCGGCATTTGGGCGACTATCGCACCGGGTCTTCTTGAATAAAGATCTGACCGTGAAGACGAAGCTCATGGTGTACCAAGCTGTTGTCATCTCAACATTGTTGTATGTCTGTGAAACCTGGACCCTCTATCGACATGACTTCCGAAAGCTTGAGCGCTTCCATCAACAGAAACTTCGATCCATCCTTAAGATAAAGTGGGAAGACCACATCACCAATCTTGATGTTCTTGAGAAAGCGCTTGCTAATAGTATAGAATCATCCATCATTGGTCATCAACTTAGATGGATTGGACATGTCCATCGGATGGATGATACGAGACTACCACGCCAGGTTCTGTATAGTGAACTCACCTCCGGCACCAGACCTCAAGGAGGCCCTAAGAGACGATACAAGGACCAATTTAAGCAGAATATGAAGTTGACAGGACTCAATCCACAAACCTGGGACCAGCTTGTTAAAGACCGTTCAACTTGGCGCCAGACCATCCCGGCTGCTGTCAAAATGTTTGAAGAAGAACGTCGTAGAATTGTTAAGGCCAAGCGACAAGCACGTAAGCTCCGTGAACCACAGCCACGCCCTCCACCAACAGTTCTGTGTGATCTGTGTGGATGTTTGTTTCATGCACGCATTGGGCTGTTCAGTCACCGCAAACATGCCCACAGACCTCAACCTTAGATTATTTTAGACTGTTTTGGAAGAAGATGTATACTCGGAGACGAGTTAAAGCCGATGACGACGATCCCAACACGGGTCGCTCGCTTGTCAGAGCACTTCAGGCAAAATTTATGACAGTGGAGGGGAACTCAATGCCTCCTCGCACGGACGAGATGTTTACAACTAGCTTGCTAACAGCCTAACTTGGAAAGGCAACGCGTTAAAATCATTCAATAATACATTATGAGGTTATTATATAACCTGCCCATTTGGCTCAGGTGAGATTATAACTGTGGAGTTTTCGCATTGGCGGGTAAGATACACATTAGAACCAACAATATATAAGGGGTTTTCGAAGTAATGGAACGCTAGCTCGTTCCCCGGCTGGCCTCTTGGACACTTCCAATTTTTGAGGGCTTAGGACCATACGAAAGGCGCGATGGCATCAGACCACTCGTCCTATATCAGCGTCTTGGGGGTAGCGTGTGCACTAATCCCTGCGCTATCAACAACCATATAAATTAGCAACCTTTAAAAATTTGCATTTAGCAAACACACACAATAATTCATTACCGCGTCCAACTGGTCCCCACAAATACTTCTTCCTGGCATATTTCACAGCATTCCTAGCGTGACAATTAAAATATATGCGCTCCATAGCGTCAATTACATTAGTAATTCCGTGATGCCTTCCAAAGTAAGATAATTTATTTCAACTCAATTAATTGATCTCCGTCCCAAAATATAGTATTTGCCTTTAATAAACAATTCTTGACATTACATTTTACTAGAACTCAACTAGTTCAATAATCCTTATTATCATTATCATTATCCTCTCAAGGAATTTAATGGCTTCCATTATTCATTATATGAAAATTAATTAAACAATTAATTTATTCATGAAGTTATTATTTTCTTATCTTGCTTGTATCGAATGGTGTATTATTAATTATTTACTAGTATTCCAATGAATACTATTTCACTGAGCATTAATTAACACAATTTAACTGATTACATTCATCATTAAGTTACTGTTCAGATTCTGCATGTTATCATTATACACATTTTTCACATATCCCTGCTTATATAAAAAATTTGAGAATAACTTCTCCATATTTATTGTTACACGAGTTCTTCCAAGGCACAATACATAATCAAATTTGGGTACTCACATCATTTATCCAGCAAGAATCCCTGGTTCCCATTGAAGTGACATTTTGCCCATGATTTTGAGCTTACACCAGTTTTACACACATATCAACACACATAATATTTTTTTCAAACTTACACATTTTATATACACTATTTACCTTTGTTTGAGGAAATGCTCTCCTGGTTTCACTATCACTAAAAAGAAAAATCACTAAAATATTTATAACACTTAAATTTCACTAACAAATTATTTTTATACATACAAATTTCACTTCTGGCATTTATTACTGCCTTACGCACACGTGATTTCTTTCATTCCGCCTTCTAGGGGTGCAAGTATCAACGTTGACTTCCTAATTCCTATCGGGATGATTGAAAGTCTCGTTCGATCGTTCCCCTCTACTGGTAACGGATGGTTCTCCTATTCTGGTTACTGTACTTTATCGGCACTCCTTGAGCTAATGCACGATATTATATCACGTTCGGTACGCAAATGTTCGTCTTGCAAACTGTCTATAATTCGACATTCACTTTTAGAGTCGCTGTATCTGGTACTACTGCACTCTAGCAATTGCTTTTCTTTGGTCCACGTTTGGCCTTGATTTCTGAAGACTGTAGTCTTTACTTGTGGAATAATTTCCAAAGTTTTTACTGCGTTTCACTTTGCAACTGATGCCTATTCTGTAGATTTTTTCAAATTTAACGCCACTGTGCTATAATCTCCTAGGCATAGGCAGATTATGCAATTATCCTACGTTTAACCCTGACACGGTTATTTAACGCACTGGATAAAAATGTAGAGTTTCACTACTATTTCGAAGTCTCGTTTTACTGTCGAGAAGTTACGATGCTGCTTCAATACTGATATTTAGGCTTTATACTGCCTTCGCCGGCTAAAAGTATTTTGAGCCAAAGTGTACTACTTTGTCTAAGTCCAAAGACTAATTATAATGTTCGAAGCTCGACGATAGTTTTCCTTCTACCAAGGATTTTAGCGTTCAATGTACGACGACACTGCTGAATAGTAACTGGTGCAGTACCTCCCCTCAAGGAGTACTGTATGAACTGTGAAACAGTATAACGTCCCTTAGGACACAGATGACTGAATGATGGTGAAACAGCGCAGTGTCTCCGCGCCTGCTTAAGACTGAATGATTTCCCTTACACTCGCTGCCTATTTATTTGATTCTGATAAAAATAAATCAGTTTCACTTCTTTTCCGAAACTATCTTCTGAAGTAAACATAGTATCTTTATGAAAAAATAACCTTCTTGAAGCTCACGATCTAAATGTTACAAATAAACCAAAATTTCCAAAATCCGATCGTGAGAACATGTTAATAAAAATTTAAATGAGCTCCCGTCTTGCGTGGGTAGTACGTTTGTTTTTTCCATCTCCCCTGACCACTGGTTCGGTGAAGTCCATACTACGTAATGCTGACATTGCCTTTCTATACTATACAATTATTATGAACTTTTATCACTCTCAAAATTCTAATTTCTAAGATGATTAATATTGGCGGAGAGATTTCTCAATAATTTTGCGTATTCTCGCCGAAATCCATTATTTTACCAATTTCCTGGCCACACCTCTCACACAGTGTTGTCAATTTCCAGCTGACTAAGGGCTTTCTGTAAGATTTTCTGTCTCTGTCTTTTCTATGGAAGATTCCGTTGGGCTATTTTAATCTCATGCGCAAGCATCTTTTGACTAAGCGGGCTGATGATCTCACGCACAGCTGCACGTATTGCTCCAACATTACCTCACCAAATTATGCGTCACACAGGGGTGATCTCAACTTAACCCTTCTGCCAGCCTTAGAACTGTACAAAAATCCTGTAGCATTTCTTCTTTTCTTGACATAAAAGAATATGGGTCGATACCTGTGCCGTCCACATGGGCACAATACATAGATTGTGTACACATTAACCATTTAAATGGTGAATAGATATATCCGTATTTATTGATGGAATTGATAAATTGAATATCCGCCTGATCAATACTAAGAGAAGTTGTTTAACATCTCAGGCCAGATCTACGTATGCATGTACGCGCGATAGTAGTTATTGCTCTGGCGGTTTGCCGTATACGCTGCGCACAGCACTTTGCGAGAACAGTGTTTTTCCGCTATGTGATGGGCTCATATGTGAACTGCTTATACTAATATATTTTAGAAGCCTTGCTAACCACGTAATTTTACAACAAATAGTTCATAGGTTTTGGGGGGGAACATAGACATGAGAATCATCGTGCCATCTATTGAGGCAAAATAGAAACAGACGAACTGTCATCTGTGGTAAGAATTTTAACCTCTTGTAAACAGTGGCAGATTTAGTGGGTGGACTGCAGCCCCTCCGGTTCTTCACACGTAGCAACATTACATATTCAATTGGGAAATATTGCCAATCCGTTCTGCGAGTCCCTTTAAGACTTGATTTTCAACTCCGGAATAGCGCAATAATTGAATGCTTCTCTTCACATAATTTCGTATGATTCCACGTCCCTCTCTTGGGACTGCCAGGACATGGCACTGTTATCTGGCAATAAGGCTTTGAATCTGTTTCCCCCTCCGGGTGCGCTATAAGGTGCCCGCCAACCCCGCTCTAGCGGTCTGCTTGCATTGCTGACCAGTGTGTCTTATTTGTTGTCCACGCGATTGCGATAGTTGCCTTGTCACAACAACATTAGTATTGTTAACTCAGTGCAGTTTTTAAAAACTATCAAACTTAACAGTTTAACCCGAAATGAAAAGTGTAATATTAAAGCTCGAGGAAGGCCTACCCCAGAATTGAAAATCTTCCAGACTGGTAAGAGCCGTGACAAATAGTACAAAAGAATTTTCAATCCAGATGTATATAGTAAACATGAATGGTTGTGTGAGTGCGAAGTTCAAAATGCAATTATTTGTTTTCCGTGCCTTATTTTTGGAAGTGCCAGTGAAGGAGCAAACAGTGCGTGGGTTGATACAGGAGTTCGTGATCTGAAGAGACTTAGTGATAAAATAAAGAAACATGAAAAATCAGAAAAACATGTGAGTTAGGCTTAGCTCTCTTAGGTTCCGTAGATTTGCGCCAGGGTTTACGTAAGGCCTATGAGGAAGCTGTACAGCGTCATAACAATGAAGTAAGCAAAAATCAACAAGTACTATCCACAATAATAAACTGTTTTTAAGTTTTGTGGGTCAAACGAACTGGCGTTGAGAGGACATGACGAGAGGCTAGATCCGAGAATCCTGGTGTATTTCTGCATTTAATTAAATACACAAGTGAACTAGACTCTGTTTATAAGTCACATCTAGAGAGTGCTTTGTGTTTCAAAGGAACATCGAAAATGATCCAGGAAGAATTGTTGCAGTGTATGCTGGAGGTATGCAGAGAGGTATCCGAGTCTGAATTTGTAGCAATCAATGCTGACGAGACGACGGATGTGTCGGATGGATTTCAGATTGTTCTTGAGCTAAGGTACTGTGATTCGCTAGGTAATGCTGCAGAACGGTTTTGGGAATTTTTTAATCCTTCTGGTCAAAATGCAGAGGTTATTTCAGAATGTGTTATTTCCCAGCTTGGCGTTATTCTGAAAGATAAGAAGAATAAACTCATTGCCCAAACGTACGATGTCACGTCTGGTATGAGTGGTGCTGTCAGTGGCATGCAGACGAGAGTTAGGGAAGTGTACACGAATGCCCATTTTATACATTGCCTTGCACACCAACTTAATTTGATAATGGAGAGAGCTGCTAAGCAAAACACGAAAGCAAGAATATGTTTTGCAAATTTGTCTTCAATACCGGCATTTTTTTCCCGATCACCCCAAAGAGTGTCTGTTTTAATTCTTGTGTGGCTAAACGGATACCTGCTGCTGGATCCACAAGATGGAATTTTAAATCAATAACAGTCAATACTGTATTCGAGAAAAAATATGTATTAATAGATTGCTTTGAACTACTGATGGAATCCGAGTCTTCAAGTGACATCTCAATCAGAGAAGCATCGGCTTTGTACAAGTACCTTCAGGATGAAGAGTTCAACTTCTGGCTGAAATTCTTTCATCATATCATGCCTTAAGTCAGTGGCAGATTTAAGGCAAGATTATGGGGGGAGCGGACACATCGGGGGTCTGTAATACTCCCCAGCCCATAGGGGGTGCGAGGAAACTCCCCATAAAAAAAATTGCAAAATTTTGGCCAAAGTCAGTGATTCTTTTTATGATATTTTTGGGTGAATATAAATGTTAACAATTTAAAATAAAGAAACAATCAAAATTATATGAAACTGTTTTGTGAATTTGGAAATATTTACGTGATATTAGCCATTTCAAGTGAAATATTTATTGTATTCTAAATTATCTCAGTTTTGTAAGTCTAATATTTGCTGTCATAGCTCTAATACGAATGGTTTAAAACTATTTTTGGAGAGGTTTTAAAATTTGTAGTATTCTTTTTAACGCAATGTTCGAAATATTAGGCTATTGTAAACTTTACATTTTTAAGTGTGAAAGTAATTGTGTGAAGCTAATGTTTTCCTCAGGAGCTTAAGTATGTTTTAATGCATAACAGCAAGATGAATCAAATTATTTAAAAGTTTTTAGCTTTGAAGTTTGAAATCTGAGGATTTACAACAACAAAAACACAAATTTTCTTGACATACAACATTTAATCAAAATCATTATATTTATATTGAACATAAATATTGACTGCTCTCTTAATTAAGTTGGGAAAAAGGAACAATTCCAAATGATTGGAAACGGGCAATAATCCATCCCTTGCACAAGAAAGGAGATAAGACAAACCCCAACAATTATAGAGGTATTTCCTTACAGCCAATCGCATACAAAGTTCTTTCTAAAGCACTGCTACACAATCTGGAAGAACAAGCAGAACATACTATCGGCGAATACCAAGCCGGATTTAGAAAAGGGAGATCTTGTCCAGAGCAAATTTTCAATCTCAAAACAATCCTTAGAATCAGAACAATACGTAACCTCAACACAGTTGTATCTTTCATTGATTTCAGAAAGGCTTATGATTCAATAGACAGACAGTCTGTATTCCTAACGCTAGCAGAATTAGGGATAGATAAAAATACCAGACAACTGGTTGAACAAACACTAACAAATACAACCTCAAGAGTTAAATTTCTAAACGACATTTCAGAACCCTTCCAAATCAAAACCGGAGTTAGACAAGGTGATGGGCTTTCACCACTTCTATTTAATTTGATATTAAACAAAATCATGAAGGAATGGAAACTTAAATTATGCGAAAGAAACATTGAAGGGGTCCATTTAGGGCAAGGAAAAGGAAGATTTGAGGTGAAATGTCTTGCCTTTGCTGATGACATAGCAATCATTTCAGAAAACAGATTTCAAGCACAAATAATGGTTGAAACCCTACATGAAATAGCAATAAAAACTGGTCTTCAGATTTCGTATGAAAAAACCAAATATATTGAACACAGACACAATGGAGAAAAATATCTAACAACTCAACATGGACAGATTCAAAGAGTTGATAAATTTAAATATTTGGGAGAATGGATCCAGTCAAATGGACTTGATAACACATCCTGCAAGGAGAGATTCAGAAAGATGGAAAATGCCTATAAACTCACCCAACATAGATACAACAAACGATCAATTTCATTCCAGGCAAAAATCAGGCACTACACAACTGTAATTAAACCAGAGGTATTATACGGATCAGAATGTTTAACGTTGAACAAAAGAGGTGAACAAGAGGAACTGGAAAAGAAAGAAAGGAAAATACTTAGGAAAATTTTGGGTCCCCAAAAGAATAAAGATATTTGGATGAAGAGAAAAAATGAAGACCTTTACCGAAATGTGGAAAAAATTACAGACTCAATTAAAAGACGGGAGACTACAATTTTATGGTCACCTTCATAGAATGGATAGCAGCAGGCTAACTAAGAAAATTTTTGACTACATCTCCAAATTAAAAAACACCACTAGATGGCTGGAAGAGATAAGGTGTGATCTGCAAAAACTGATGATCACAAATAACATCATTTCTAATAGGGTGGAATTCCGGCGACTGATCACTACTGCAGATTTTTCGATTCTGCAAGTTCCACATCAACCACGGAGAGTGTTATCAACGGAACAGAGGCAGGCCATCAGCCAACGTATGAAGAAGTTTTGGGAAGAAAAGAAAAAACGAAACAATGTACCGTAGTCTTAGGTTCAAAGCGGTCTATAATTGGCCAAATTCTAAATATATATATATATATATATATATATATATATATATATAAGTTCATCTTACAATAAGCTTGTGGAATTTATTTTGCTCTTTTGTCCAAACCTATCAATGATTTTATTGTGATCAATAGGAATGTGTCTATGGATGAACATTAGAGCCAATCTGTTGGGTCTGGTTTCTGTAGTACTCTATCTTAAGAATGTTTTCAGGAGACGGAGAGTCGAAAATGACCGTTCGGCACTTGCGATGCTTACAGGATGTGTCAGTATTACTTTGAGCATCGTCTTCACCGATGGATATAAAACTGGGTGGCAAGCCTCGAACGCTTTAGCTACAGTTGATGGGATGATGTCCCCATTGTCCATTTCCATATTCCATTTTGTTGACCAATGGAGATATTCAGCTTTTAGTTTCGTATACAACACTTATTCTTGTATTTGAAACAAAGTGGGAGATTTCTCAGTGACGGTCTTAAAGACTTCATTTTGGTCTGGAGTATCAGGATTAGTAATACAGTTTTTAACAACATTTTGAGATAGAAAAATATTTAACTTGTAGATGTCAAGGACTTCATCAGAAAATCTTGTGTTTATATCGTTGATCATCCAGTCCCGCAAGGGGATATAGATGAATGAAAAATGAAAATCCACAGCCTGCCACTCCTCTGGGGCAATGATTAAATGAATGACAGATGAAATGAAATGATAGTGGAGAGTGTTGCTGGAATGAAATTTTGACAGGGAAAACCGGAGTACCCGGAGAAAAACCTGTCTGCCTCCGTTTTGTCCAGCACAGATCTCACATGGAGTGACCGGGATTTGAACCACGGACCCAGCGGTGAGAGGCCGGCGTGCTGCCGCCTAAGCCACGGAGGCTTAAGGGGATATAGATATTCCTCCTAAAATATGCTTCAGCAGTAGTGAATGCTGCATTTAGTGGGTTTATTTGTCTCTCTACGATTCTCGGAAGCTTTATCACTACAGCCAACACACTTGCAATTAATTATATTACTCTTTTCATACTCTTCTTCTGTATTATTCCTTTTCCTGGCAAAGATGGATATCTCGCTGAATACTGCATCAGATGCTGATTTGACATGTAGGTTTTCAGTTTGAAAAAGTACCGTACTCTCAAGTAAGTTAATGAGTTATGGCTAGAACTTTGTTAAGACAGCACAAAGATACAATAAATTCCTCATCGGTTATGCTGGCAAACAAACATTGTGCCTTAGGTGGTGACGCATCCTCTTGAACGTCTGACCAACTGGAGACAATTTCGAGTGCAGCACTGACTTTTCCATCTTCTATCTCTGAGCCTGATGATGAATCTTTTTCAAGGTCCAAAACAGCTTTTCTAATGTCGAGAAATCCCACAAAATCTTCTCTAACCTTGATGTTGCCTGCTTCAGTGCAAACGTATCTCGGGATAAGTGACATTTGAGAAATATGGGACACGTCCTCTGTTTCATCATACAGCTGATCCTTGGCTTTGTTTACACGAGCCACTATTGTCTTCAAAATCTCCTCACCACACATTCTATGAGAGATTTTTGAATTGTTTACTAGTAAAGAGGCTTCATGCACCAGCCATTCTTAGATGTTCTTCAAGAGCATAAAAGTAAATTAAAATTCAAATGGATCCTAATTGTCATTAAAAGGTAGTTACAATTTTAAAGGTCTGAGCTTCGAGTTTCATGTTTACCGAATAACTAAGAAATTGCGTGATTTGTTTCCAGGCTTTTAATACAAGTAACCAAAAAATGTTTAAATAACATTCAAAAATATTTTTAAAATTTGTCCAGGGGTGGGGAGGGGCAATTGTCTCCTCCTCCCCACCCCCTTAAATCTGCCCCTGCCTCATGTTGACATTTTATACAATCAACTTCAAAATCGGCAGGCAGATGTAGCAAATATTCGTTGGCATGTTTCAAACTTTGTTAAAACTGTTAATAATGTGAGAAATACAATACTGGACTCGAACGAAAATTCTGAAACCGGAAATGTAAACAAACAACGCCATGATCAGGAAACTGCATAAAGACTGTCTGCGGCCAAGGAAGTCCGTGATGTCATCATAACCCAGGCAAATAGCCGGTTTCAATTTACAAATCATCTCCATGTGTCAACTCTGGTGATGCCATCAAATGTTTCTTCCTTCAAATCAGATTTTCCTGAGAAAGAGCTAAATGACTGTGTACAACATTTTCCTACTTTTGACAAAGAAAAACTACAAACTGAACATGGTGTCCACAGGCAGGAAAAGTCAGGAATTTTCTTTTTGGTCAGGAAAAGTCAGGAAAAAGTGTGAAAACATGGCGTGAGTCAGGAAAGAATTGCGAAAAGTATTAGAAAGTCAGGAATTTTATATTAACCATACAGTATTTTGTGTTATACAGCCATATTTTGATGTTACTAGTTCAACTAATCTCTGAAGATAAAAAGCAATAACTCACTGAACATTATGGTACGTTTCCATTTTTACAGTACATCATAGTAAAACCCTCTTTTCTTTCCTATATTTTGTACGCTTTTTTGGCGTTGGCGTAGGGATGTGGGGACCCCATCACTATAGTTTAGGTTATTAAGTACTTTAGTTATATGTTAGTTATTGTTGTTTTAAGGGGTGGAACTACGAGGTCATCTGCCCCTCATTAAGTATTTTGATTTATGTATTATTGCATTATAATTGACTTTATTTTCTATTTTAAATGAATAAAGAGGCGAGCGTTGGGCAAATTCTGTAAATGAAAAAAGATATATACATATTTACTCAATAAACCTTTTTTCCGATGTTACGATGACTTCGCGAGTCAGGAATTTTGTTGAAAAATTGTCAGGAAAAGTCAGGAAAATTGACATGGAAAATTCTGTGGACACCATGCGTGAACTATCTGTTTTATACTCCAGAGAAGAATTCAGATCACTGTCTGGTGCTATCCAGCTGCTTCAGTTCATCATCTCGAACAATCTTCAGTCATCACTTTCAGAAGTAGTGAAACTTCTTCGCATTGCAGCAACTCTGCCAACTACCACGAGTGAACCAGAAAGGTGTTTCTCTGCCATAAAGAGGATAAAAACTTACCTCCGCAGCACTATGGGTGAAGAAAGACTGACAGCTCTGGCAATGCTGTCAATGGAAACTACTTTGATGAAAAACATACCAAATTTCAATGAGAAGGTTATTAACAAATTTTCAACCTTCAAGTCCCGCCGAATGCAGCTCATCTATAAATAAGGTAAAATTCAGTAATAATACATGCAGCCCCCCCCCCAGTGTTAAATGGACGAGCCGCCACTGCTTGTAAATGATACGCGTGGATGGGGAATATTGTCAGGGGAAGTCCCTAACAATTCCGTGAGAAATGGCAGGGTCTTCGCGACGTCTTACGAGGTCTGAAATAGAAAGTGCTCTGATAGGTGCGGAAGACAGTAGTGTAAGTAGTTTTGCTAGTGATTCTGGTAGTGTAGAAAGTGACTTAGATTATACCCTAGAAGAAGTGTTGCCTCTTGAAGAGGAAGGTGAAGAATTACGACATGTCAATGTGCCATCAGCGAATGGTGACATTCCATGGGAGTGGCGCGAGTTGCATGCAGCTAACATAGAGCGGAAAATTCCTTTCACTGGGCAACCGAGCCCACGGAAGGCTTTCGATAGTGTTTTAGATGCATTTTTACTATTTTTTGTGTAGATATAGTGTAGATAAAACTCTCTGTAATGTACCGATACACAATAAACTGACTATTTATGAGGTTTATACGTCGGTATATTGTGCATAACACATTGACAGTGAAATGGATACCCTCAACACCCGCAATATGAAACGAACCGGCTTCAAATTCATCCGCTATTCACAGCCAGGGTCGTTCAAGACACCATTGGTAAGTCATCCTGAAAATATTGTGTTATTAGCTTGTATAATTTTTGAGATATGCAACATTATTTGAAGTTCTCCAAAACTCGCTCTCCAAGCCAATTTAAATACCGCCTGGAGTGCAGACGCTTTTAAATGCCTGCCTGAAAGGTTTATGACAATTATGACATATTAAACGACATACATGTTTTGGAATAGCATCATTTTGAGGTTTGTATTGCTAGAAGCTTTTAATTTGCACGAGAAGTATAACCTTATCGTCATCATCATCAATTTCCGTTTTCCAGCCTAAGCCGGGTCGAGTCAAAACCACTGAACTCCACTCCAGGTTTCGGTCTTTCACACTGTCCTTCACCAAATCCATCCACCATACTCTAGGTCTTCCTCGTCCTCTCTTTCCAGTCAACTGTCTCTCTCACTTATTTTGGCATTCTTTAATCAATCATCCTTTTCACATGTCCTTACCATCTCGATCTGTTCTGCTCCAGATTATCATTCAGCTTCTGTATCATTCACTCCCTTTCGAATGTCTTCATTTCTCACTCCATCTCTCCTAGTCTTCTGTACCATACTCCTCAGGAATTTCATTTTGGCTGCCTGTATTCTACTCTCATCTCTCCTCGTCATTGGCCAAGCTTCTGCTCCATACGTCATTATTGGTAAGTACAGTGGAACGTGGCTAATTCGAAATCTTCTTTAATTCAAATTTTTCTCTTGGTCCCTAGCATTTTATATACAATCAATGCTAAAAAATCGTGGTTAATTCGAATTATATTTTGGATAATTCGAAGTTTTTACAGGTAAAAAGCCGATCGGAAGCCAAGCAGTTGGGTCAGGAATTCCCGAAAAACGACGTTGTATCATTGGCATGCGGCTCCTACTCGATTATATTCTGTTTTCCGTTCCTTGAAATTGTTAGATTCTTTAGTGATGGCCGAGAGACTTAATTCTAGGAAATGGTAAAACTCTCAAACTTTTTTGAAAAACAGTAGATTACTCTAAGACTTAACTAGATTGCTGGATTACTGTCATTAAATAGGTGAATAGTACAATTTGGTTTTATTTTATCATTTGATACTTTTGAGGTTATTCACGATACAGTCATTTTACAGTACCGTTGTCTGTTAATGAGCTTTGTTGAACGTAAATCATTATGTAAACTTGATACATAGTATATAAATGCCTTACTTGTTAAAAACCTATATAATATTATGTTTAATAAAAGTTCTTGGATGAAAACTTAAAATTTGAATATTTTCTCTACCCTTTTCAAAGAACTTTCTTAATTCGAATTTTTGGATCATTCGAATTTTTTTACTGGTCCCTTGAGGTTCGAATTATCCAAGTTCCACTGTAATAGGTCTTGTACATCACATCTTTAACATCTTTAGCCTTCAGTCTTTATCCTAAATTAAACTCTGAACCTGTGGATGGAAAACACTTCTGCATGGTATTCTCTTGTTGATCTCCATATCCAATCTTGCACTTTCCATCAATTCACTTCCTAAATATTTGAAGTGCTCTACTACTACCAATTTTAACAATCCCTTTTCCTTCTTTCTTTCCTCATTACCATTGTCTTACTTTTCTCTACACTGATTTTCATTTCCCATTTCTCAATATTTTCCTTCAGTACAACCAGCTGCTCCTGGACAACATTTTCATTCTCTCCCCAAATCAGAACATCATAACAAAGTGGAAAGAATATGTTCATTCTTGTATCTGTGTATGCCTCCTTTGTTGCCACCATCCATCACCAGAATAAATAGCAATGGTGAGAGTATGCTACCTTGTTTCAAACCATGTTCAATTTCAAGCCATCCTGTTGTACCTACTTGAGTCTTGACAGAGCTGCAACAATTACTGTACATCGCTTTTATTGTATAACCTTATATCGCACAATAATAGGTCTATCATTATCTTAAGTTTTTAATGCATATAGATCTGGATTGAAAGAAATGTTCACTTTTTGAAAAAAACTTTTATTGCGTACTTGCCTTTTATCACTGTGCAAACGGTACAAACAATTGACTCGATACTCCGCGAGTGAGAGTTGCAAAGCACATAATTGATCAATGTGAAATCTATTTTATAATCTTGTAATTCTTAATAATAACAGAAGTTGAACACATTTGTAGAAATCATGGATCTTTTTCTTATTTTTTTTTCTTATTAGTAGACTAATTGGTGCATCTAAAACTGCGTTGGTGTAGCTGCAATGGAATGTGTTGAGTCTTGCTAACATCGAGGAAGTGAATTGAGATCATTACTTCCAGAACAATATTTGTTGGCTTATTCTCGTTGTAGTCTAAAATTGCATCGGGCTATGCGATGGAAAGTGGTGAAACTTGCTAACATCGAGAAAGGGATCGATAAGTTCATTATCGGCTGATGCCAAAACCATTATTTGTTGTCTTATTCTCGTTACAGTTGTGTGAACAGCCTCTAAGAATATATCATTTAATATATTTTATATTTGTAATGGATTTAGGAACAAATCCTTGCATTATAAGTTCAAATCGTAGTATTACTGTTCTTGCATACAGTGCTGTCCAACTTTCTGGAGTGCTGGGGCACATTTAACTAATGCCCAAAGAGGTGCAGGCTCCACCACTGTCATCACAGCCAGTATTTGACTACACTTACTACATTTATTATTATTATTATTATTATTATTATTATTATTATTTCGGCATCATCATCATCATCATCATCATCTTGCACAGTTTCCAGCCACTGGCCGGGTCTGTTTGGAACACCAGCCTCTCCAACGTCTTCTGTCTTCCCACCATCTCTCAGCCTCCACCCTTGTCCAGTCTTCTCACTTCTTCACGCTTTCTTCCTCCCCCTTCAGCCACCTGTCTCTCGGTCTTCCTCTCGGTCTCTTTCCTTCCCACTTCGTCTCGGTACTCTCCTGGGTATCCTCTTCTCCTCCATTCGTTTTACATGTCCATACCATCTAAGTCTAGATTTCTCTATACCATCCTGTAATGGTTCCTCCTTCATTAATTCTCTGGTCCTCTCATTTCTTATTCTGTCCATCTTTGTAGCTCCAATACTGCCTCTCAAGATCCTCGTCTCACTGGCCTGTATTTTGCTCTTCTCCCTTCCTTTCATAACCCAGGTCTCCGAGGCATACGTCAGGATAGGGACATAGTACGTCCGATATATGATCTTTTTGCTGTTCTGAGGGACATCCTTGCTCCATAACATGCTTCTCACACTCCTCCGAAATGCTTCTGCCTGCCTCCCCCGCTCATTTATTTCTCTATCGTTTCTTCCATTATCTTGTATCAGGCTTCCCAGATACTTGAAACTCTTCACTTTCTTCAGCTGTTCCCCACCAATTGTTATCCCCGTTGTGGTTCTTTCCTTCTTCCTTGTTGTGATCACCATCTCACGCTTATTTATGCTAAATTTCATCCCATATCCTTGTATTATTCCTTACCACACGTCCAACTGTTCCTGTACCTCCTCCTCCTCCTTGTTTCCCCAAATCATCAAATCATCTGCAAACACCATTGCTTTCATCTTTCCTTCCCCAATTACTTGTGCCACTCGGCTCATTATGTCATCCATCACCACAATGAAAAGTAACGGTGACAGTGCACTTCCTTGTTTCAGGCCGTTTCTCTGTCCCAACCAGTCTGATCTCTCTCCTCCCACTTTCACACAGCTCACGCTTCCCTTGTACATCTTCTTTATCCTCTTTATAGTCCATTTCTCTACTCCTCTATCCTCCAGGGACTTCCATACTTTGTTTCTGCATACACTGTCATATGCTTTCTCAATGTCCAGGAAGGCCATCAGTAGATCTGTTCCATACTCATAGTGCTGTTCTTGTAACTGCCTTACAGCAAAAATCAAATCCACTGTGGACCTTCCTGCTCTGAAGCCATGTTGTTCTTCCCTCATCCCTCCTTCTATCCTTGTCCTAATTCTCTTTTCCAAAACTTTTTCGAAGATCTTTGCACAATGACTCATCAGTGTTATTCCCCGATAGTTTCTGCAATCTGTTCTACTACCTTTCTTGAAGATCGGGACAATTATTCCTTTTTTCCAGTCCTCTGGGGTCTTCCTTTCCTTCCATGCTGTCCTCATCACTCGGTACAACCACTGTATCCCCACCTCTCCTGCTGCTCTCACCATCTCCACACTCAACTCATCCACACCCGGTGCCTTCCCTCCTTTCATCTTGTTCACTGAATCTTCCACTCCTTTCCATGTTAAGTCCTTTTCTGTTTGCAGTTCATCTTCCTCTTCCCCTATTTCTTCCTCCTCGCAGTGGTTTCCATTTGGGTTCAGAAGTTCTTCAAAATATTCTTTCCACATTTTCTTCAGTTCTTCCCTATTTTCTATCTCTTGTCCCCTTTTGTTCACCATTCTAACATAATCCGTAGGATCCTTCCGCCTCTTATTTTTTACCATCCCATACAGGACCTTTTTTGTACCTTCACTATCCTCCTTCATCATCTTTGTCCACTCTTCCATCCACTTTCTTCTCTCCTCAGCCACTACTCTCTTCGCCTCCTTCTTTCTTTCCTGGTACTCTTCCCTTGACTCTACCGTCCTATTTTGATACCACCTCCTAAAGGCTCTATTCTTTTCCCTTACTATATCTTTTGTCTTCACATTCCACCATGGTGTTTCCTTCCACCTCTTCTTACTACTTGTCCTCCCATATACTGCTTCTGCTGCACCTACTAGTGTCTTCTTAAATCTAGCCCATTCCTCTTCCACCCCTCTTTCTTCATCTGTTGGAATTCCTTCCTTTACCATTTTGAGATACTCGACCCTTCTATCCCCTTCTTTCAGTTTCCATATCCTTATAAGTCTTTCCTGGTCTCAGTCCCTTTCTTCTCCTTACTCCCTCTTAGGTTCATTACCAGCAATCGATGGTCACTATCCAGGTTCTCCGATGGTATAACCTTGATGTCCGTGATGTTCTTATTTAGTCCTTTCTCATACAGTATATAGTTGACCACCGACTTCCTGGTCAAGTCATCACTGTACCATGTGAGTGTGTGGCTCTCTCTTTTCTTAAACCAGGAGTTCCCAACTAGCAGGCTGTTCCTCTGGCTGATGTCCAACAGTCTCTTTTCTTCCTCATTTCTTCCGCCCCAACCCTCTGGTCCTAGAACACTCTCTTAACCTTGTCTTTCTCTTCCTATATGGGCATTGAGATCCCCCATAACAATCATATTTCTTCCTACCAGCTGCTTCTGCAATTCCTCTTCAAACTCCTCCTTCTCTTCAGAGGCGCATCCCACTTGTGGAGCATACACTTGCACTATTTCTACAGTCTCTCCCCTCAGTGCTACTTTCACTTTCATCATCCTATCACTTATTCTCCTCACTTCTTCTTTTAAACCATCTCGTACTACTACTCCCACTCCATTCCTCTTTCCCTCTTTGTTCCCACTCCAGTACAGTCTATAGCCTTTTCTCAGTTCTCTCCTTCCTTCCCCTTTCCTCTTTGTTTCTGCCAATCCCAATAAATCCAACTTCCTTCTTTCCATCATATCCACTATCTCCTCCACCTTCCCCGTCAGCGGTCTTAGGTTTAAAGTTCCAAATCTTAGTCAGTGTGTACAGCCGTGTCGTCGTCTATTAAATCCATCATGTCCGAGGCTCGTTCCATTTTTGAAAGCATTTGGTTTCATCCACTACTGGCTTGCTGGGCCTATCGTAGCTTCACCAGAGCCCCGTTAGCCATCACTTTCCAGGGTTCCTGTAGGACCTTCACAGCTACCGTAACGGTCCGGGGGCACACGAAGTCCCCACTGTACTTCGCCCCTACAGGCGATCCCCTACTTTGTGCCGTTGCCCGTCTCCCACGACGTGGACGAGGGGTTGGACTTATGGGAGACGGCATTATTATCACTAAAATATGTAATACTTCAAAAATACTACAAAATAATTGCGATTTAAATGACTTAGATTTATAACTTACATAATTAGTGTGATGTTTGACACTGTAAGTTCAGAAAATTCTGGTGAGTAGCTGGATGAAGCTGTTCTTAATGCCTCATCTAGTTGTGAGTCTGTCAGGCTGGATCGGTATTTATTCTTGATGATGTTCATAGATGAAAATGTGGCCTCGCAAATATATGTCGAACCAAAACAAGAATACATTTTCAAAGCAACACTACGGACCGTGGGATACTTATTCCTGTCCACCAGAGACCAGAAATTGGTTGAAGTTGAATAACATGATTTCAAAGGTATATCTTCTTGAAGATTTAAAATTTCCATTTCTACTTCTTCCAAATTACAATTTTCGAAGATCTCACACCTCCTATCCCCAAGTTCAGTAATGTCCACTGATGCGAATGGATTATTGATGAACATTTTCACTTGTTCAAGTGCTGAAAACTGGCTAAACCTGTTAATAAATTCTGTGGATAAGATTTCAAGATGATGAGCAAAAGATGGAAGATCGCATTCACCGACATTTACGGTTTCCAAATTTATTTCAAAGTTGGAAAGTGAGAACAGGAATTTCTTTTGAAATGTTCAATCCATAGCTTTAGTTTCTGCTGAAAAGCATTTACTGCACTTACCCTGCATGAAATATCGCAATATTTTTCTTGCAGTTGGAGTTTTAGCTCATTTAATTTTGAAGTGATATCTGCCAAGAAACCTAAATCTAGTAGCCATGATCTCTCATCAAGTTCTTGACAATATTGCCTAAAAGATTTCAGAAAATCTCTGATCTCATCCAGAAGACTGTAAAATCGTTCCAGAGTTTTCCCCCTACTAAGCCACCTAACGTCTGCTTGAAGAATTACGTCACCATGCTCAGAATCTGATATATTCAAAAGATTTCTAAATAATCGGTGACGTGTAGAGTAGAGCCGGGCAAATTTGCTCTAGTTCCGATCGGGATCGTAAGTTTCCGCATGGCTAGTATCGTCCCCCACCAAGCACACTCAAGGCCAGGTCTCTCCGCTGAACGAGAATCTTCCGTTTCTATAATACCAGTACTGAGTGGGAGTCTCGATAATACCGGAACTCCTTTTTTTCTCGGCGTTATCGACAGTATCTATTTAAGGCAAGAAGCAGACTCACTCACGCCGCTGCACGTGTAAAGTCAAAGCCTTCTGTAATAACTCCGGAATGTAAACCATTCCTCGTTCTTACATTTGACAAATTTAAAGCAGTATGAAGTGATACACCCCAGGAAGATCACATTGAATTGAGTTCGCATCTGCCACCTCCTTACCACTCCTACCCTCAGTTACAAATATACATACACTACTACAGACACCATAATAACACAGGTTATTAGACAAAGTTGACACACAAGAACACAAAAATGATCAAGATGTTGTAGCCCCTAAAGTAAAATAAACTCAAATAATTGGCGTAGCAGAGAAGAGCTACAAGAAAGTCTCTCGTGTATGACTCATGAATTTTTAGTCCTACTGACTAGCAATTTGCTTTAAAGAATACTTTCAACCTTCTTCTCCACCTTGTAACTGGTTGTTATTAGAGGCAACTATAGTGCAAAAATTGGCTGCGATGGTGAAAATACACTTGGAAAATATTACGCTTAAAAGTTTCAACTAATTTCATCTACTAAAAACTCAGATTTTGTGCTTGAAAACAATACCAGTTTGTGGCATGCGGTGTATTAATCATGTCAGTGCGAACACCTCACTGATTTGTCCATAAATGCCAATGATATGACAGTTTGAGTGAGAATAGTGCGACGGGAGTTTCACTGAGAACAACTCATTATCGCGGGAATGTCACTTCGTCCGATACTCCAAAGTCTCGTTCGATCACAAGGTAATATCGTTGCTCTCTCTACCCATGATGCAACGTGTGAGCACGTGCGTAGGAACGCGATTGTAATGGCGGTGGTTTAAGCATATGGCAAAGCCATTATGACGAAAGATAAAATCAATCTTATTCTTGAAAGTGAACATTATTTTTTCGTATGCCCGACGACTAGAGAATATTATTCAAACTGGTAGGAGCATTTGAGATAAAGAGAGTCAGGTATCCAACGCAAAAGTTTTCACTGTGTATGTTTGTAACATTTTCCCTAAGTGTATAAAGGTCTCAGTGCTGACTTGGTTACGCGCTGGACTCATGAATGAGAGGGCTGGGGCTCGATACTCGGTAGGGGAAGTTATTTTAATTTTTGTTTCGTTACGTTTTATTGTTTATGTCGACCACTTTACCAGTATCTTACTACAAAAATGATACGACAGAACACAGTTGCATCACAGGGGCTTTAGTAATATAGCGAGTGCATGAATTTTCAGGTTTTATTACGAGAAAGTTTCATACGGTAGTGCTTGAATGTGGCACTACACGAAAAAATCTTAATATGTAGCCTACACGTCAAATAGAATTTTCTTTTCCTGAAATTTAATGACCAAAAAATACCGACTGACGATCAAAATCTCCTTCCATATGTTATTAGGATGATATGCTCAATATACCTTGGGTAGTTTGTTAATATGATATCGTTGAAGTTGAGTGGATTCTTCCAATTCGCAGACTCCAGTCAACGGAATGAACAATTTTCATTGAATCCTTACACAAACAAGCCTCAGTGCCTTCAGGCAGCGCCATATTGCCCAAGCGAGAACGAGCGATAATGTCGAGAATAATCGTTATCGAGCCCACATTATCGGTAATACCAGTTCCGGAACCATCATTTCCGTTTTTTGTTCTCGTCCAACGAGACCGATCGGAACTCAAGAGCTTTTTGCCCGGCTCTAGTGTAGAGGATGATCTGACGTAATTTACTGCACGAGTTACAACTTTCAAGACATGGTCGAACCTCAAAACCTTTGTGTATAAAGCTTCCTGGTGGATAATGCAATGATAACAAATACATTTTGGAAATGAATCATCTTTAGCTCAAAGAGCAAGAAACCCATTATTCCTACCAGTCATCTGTTGTTATAGCAACAAGTTTAGAGAGTGGAATGTTCCTAACTTCACAAATTTCAGGAATGTGTTAAATATGTCTTCTCCCCTAGTACATCCATGAAGTGGCAGAACTTTAACAAACTCCTCCTTAATTGTAAAATCATGAAAGACCATTCTCATAAATACACACAACTGTGCAATATCAGAAATATCAGTGCTTTCATCAAACTGAAGCGAAAAATATTCACTCAACTGCAGGTCCTGATATAATTGAGATTCTAAGTTGTTAGATGTCTCTTCAACCCGTCTAGCAACAGTTTGTGAGACAATTGAAGTCCTTTTATGGAAGACATCAGTGAAGATTTATCTTTGTGACCATCAAACAGAGATTCCGCGGCACTGACCATTGCTTCTTTAACTACTACTCCGTCACTGAAAGGTTTCTTTCTAATAGCTAAAACATAACAGACTTTCTAAGAGGCCATTGTTCCATTAGTATTTTGCTGAACTGGCCTTGTAAACGCACTTTGCTGTAATTTAAATTTAGATTTTAAGTCTCTAATTTTGTGTTTTCCTAATTCGGAATTAACAGGAAATTCACTATTAAAGTGCTATGCCCTAGATCGCGGGTTCAAACCCGGCCGAAGTCTTCGGATTTTTTAAGAATGTTAAAAATCCCTCAGTATGCCTTCCTTCGGAGGGGAAGTAAAGCCGGCGGTACCATGTCATAAATTTATGGCATGTTAAAGAACTTTCCACTAATTGCACCTGTATGAAGCTAAATTATATATAGGTTAAACATTTGACTAACGTTCTTAGGTTCCTATGTTCGTTGTCAAGAGCCGACTGTGGTGGCATCTGGTAACTAAGTTCTGAACTAGTTGGTCTTTCACGGTGGCGTTTGGTGGCAAAAGTATTGTTACGGCTGTGAGTTTGTTTTGTCGCTCGCCGCATGAGTCACAGCTCCCCCGGGTTTTGTGTGCTCTGCCTCAGTGTATTACGTGCGCGTTACGCAACGGGCTGCGAAGTGAAAGGGATGGTCCAGAATATTCGTGACCTAGCCAGTGAAGGAAATGTCGAGAATCCATGTGTCCTGGACGATTCTAGAATTCATTGAGTCACCAACCTGCTATATAAGCGGCTTCAACAGTAAGGGGGCCAAGTTTTCTGTGGGTGTGTGTTTCTGAGCTAGTGCGTGGTTTCCTGAGCGACAGAAGTGTGGTGACGAAGTGCCGTGCGAGTTACGAAATCCAGTGACATGGTTTCCCAGCTTGTAAACAACGTGCAGCAAGTTATCATAAGTAACTGTAGTTGGTGTACATAAGGGAGAGGAGCAGGTAGTTTCTGTCAAGGCCACCGCACTCATTAAGACGGTTTAACTTCTGTGGTTTGTTGACAAGTGAAAGGGCCAAGACCGCTCAAGGAAGAGACTTGAGGAAACTGGAGTAAGGTTCCAATTGCTTGTATTTGCTGATGAGTAGTGTAATTTTCTGGCTGCAATAAAGTTAATTATTTCTTTAAAGGAACAATCTGTGTTGTGCTTCAACCCACCGTAATCCAGTTAACAAAAGTGCCACTAGGGGGGTGGCACGTAACAGTATGAACTACTTGAAAAAATTCAATGTCTGCAGTCCTTACTTGAATTAAAACAGATACACACACTAATACAGTCCATCACAATTAATACCGGTTATCAGACAGATTCTACACACACCCAAAGTACACGGGGCTACAGGACCGCATTGTCGCAGCCCCTAAACTGAGGAACCAACGAACCAAAGTCCTTGTGATTTGTCGAAAAATGTCGTTCTACATTACTTTTCTTCGGAACAGACACACTACAATTACACAATAAGCACATGGGTTTTCCTCTAAATTCGACAAAACAATATTGATTTTCCCAATCACCGTTGAAACTGTAAGTTCTTTGCTTTTTAGCCATACTGTATCACAACACCAGAACCTTTACTCACGAGCTCTCAAGTTATACTGAATGTTTGGTTGGTTGGATCTCCTTCCGTCGCTATTGGTACAAGTAACACTCTTCAAATGATTGAATTTCCTGTTAGCGGCATAGCTTTGTTGGGATTTAAGTAACTTTGTCTCTAATTCCCAACAGGTTAGACCTGACGAAAGCGCAAATTCCGGAGGAGGGAGTGTCTTTGGTATGGCAGAAATGTTTGACACAGCAGGGGCCTCAGTTCTGAGAAGGGATGTAAACACTGTTATGGCAACTAGGTACCCTCGTAATGAGAGGAAACAGGAAAAGACTAGCATAGATAAATATGCTTCACGGGTATGACTGGGAAGATGCCCCGAAGATAATAGTTTTTACTTGAAATTTAAATTCATATTAAAAACTCATTGGAATATAAATGTGCTTATGAAGGGTGCCAGGACAGCACTGCTCTCATGTATCCAGCAGATTTTTCAGCATCTGACTTGAAATATAAGAATTGTTTTCAATAATTGTATCTTTGAAACACCTACTGTTGGTGTTGGATTTGAGATCAATACCTATGAATATGTTGTTGTTGTTTCTTATGGCTAGCCCGGATTCCAATCCATCAGCTTTCTTGCGTTCCAATAGAGTTGTGTGAGGTTTCCAGAAGTTCTAGCAGTCACATCAAGTTTGTTGCAATGTAGCAGGTGCCCCTTATCCATTTTACTTCCAGGTTCGTGACAAAGTGTGCATTCTTCAGATCTCAGGATGTTGATTCGTTTCAGATGAGCTGCAAGGCAGTCGTGGCCAGTGTTAAGTCTGAAGAAGGCTACAGCTTCTCTTCTTGGTGTTAATTTATATTGATACCATTTAGCATCAATGTCTTTCCATAATTTGGTTTCTGCTGTTTTCTTTGCCATTTCTTCATACCTGTTTTTGATAGTATTCTTCAAGATCCTTTCTGCTGACATAAAATCAGTCTGACTGACAGGTTGTTGTAGTGTGGTACCTTTTTTTGCTAATCTGTCTGCCTCTTCATTTCCTACTATTCCAACATGAGAAGGGATCCACTGAAATGAGATATGTTTGTGGAGTCTTTGAAGGGTTTTTATCATACAAAAAATTTCTTTCAGTTCTTTATTTTGGGGCTTATAATTTGACGAGATGGCTTGGATGGCTGCTTTTGAATCTGTAATGATAACGCAATTTTGATAATCAATGTTTCTGCCTAATAACTGATGGAGTGCATGTGAAATTGCTCTTATCTCAGCATCAAAGTTTGTTTTGTTTTGGCCTACTGGGAAGTAGAGTTAGAAGAGAGATGAATGTATTCCTGCTCCAGTTCTATTTTCTTTGTCTTGTGAGCCATCTGTAAATATTTTTAGCCATTGATTAGATGGATATCTTTCTTCTATTGTACAGAGGGCCAGTTGTTTTAGATCTGGTGGTGAAGAGCCTTTCTTGCAGACCTCTTCTAACAAAGTAAGATCTGTAGTCACTTGTATATATTCAATGGGGTTGACTGGCATACAGAGTGGTTCAAGTTTTATTTGCAGATTGCTCTTATTGATGTATTCTTTGGCGAGACTTAAGGGATCTTTTTGTGTTTTAAGATTGGGGCTAGAAACTGGTTTTTTGATCCATGTCATTTGAGGTAGTCTTTGTATACTGAGATATGCATTGGCTGTTTGATGTTTCATCTCTTCTTCTATTGGTAAGTTGTGGGTATATAATTGCAAGGCGGTTATAGGTGTGGTTTTTATTGCACCTGTTATGATTCGTAGGGCATTATTCTGACACCTCTCGAGGCGATCAATGTTTGACTGGGGTGCTGTAGAGAGTACTTCACTGCCATATTTTATGATAGGTTTGATGTAAGTATTGTAGGTTTTGTTGAGTGTGTCTTGAGTGCTCCCCCAAGTAGCTCCTGCTAGTCTCTTCAGTAATTTCATCCGTTTGCTTACCTTATCCTCCACATGTTTTATGTGTTTGCTATAGTTCAGCTTCTTGTCCATGAATATATTTTACTAGCAAAAGTACCCGTTCTTCGAACGGTCCTCGGCATTAATAGCCAGATGTTATCAATTGAGCTACTGTTGCAATGGTTAGGGGCTTGTCATTCCTTCATCAGTTTACCACAGTGAATTTAGTTACCTGGGAATGTCGCAGAGACTGTTAAATTTAGGGCCTTAAAATGTGGAGGAGGGAAGTGAAGGGCCTGTCAACAGCCCGCCGTGTTATCTGGAATTCCTGTCTATTCCAATACTGCTAACATAGGGCCGTTGCCTAAACCAGTGTGGTGTAAGGTGCTGCGAATGAGTGAGTGGGTGACCAACCAATGTATTTGGTTCTGTTACTACGCACAGCCTGGGAACCTCCCACATCTCTCCTCATCGTCCACGATCCACATTTATCTCAGGTTCACAGAGCTTGGACTCGAGCAGTACTTGGCCTAAGAGTGGAGTCTTTCACTCTTCTTATCATCCCCCCAGGGGCTCACATCTAGTGGGACGTGGATTGGCGACCACGGGACCCCAGCTGAGCCCGGCATTGCTTCTACTTACTTATGCCGGGCTCCTCTCCATCTTCTTTCCTGTCGACCTCCCTCGGTCAACTCTTGTTCTTTTCCGACCCTGACGGTATTAGGGTATCAGAGGCCTAGGGAGTCTTTCACTTTCCCGCCTTAATTGGCTCTTGTCTCGTCTTTCCTGATCCCTCCTTCTTCGAGGGGTCAGACCTCTTGTTTTCTTTTCATTATATTTCTTCTTCTCTTTAAAATTCCCGCACTGTTTTTTTAATTGTATCTAAATTCCCTTTAGCGTTTTTTTTTTTGCAGTACATTTTGTATGTATTTTTAATCTGCATTACATTTTGTAAGTTTTTTCTATCTAAATTGCATTTCACGAGTGTTTTCAATCTCAATTGCATTTTGTAAAGATTGTCAATCTATATAGCTTTTTAGTAAATCCTTCAATAAATGGGCTGGGACATTAGTGAATAATTTGAATTTCAATTGCATTTTGTAAGTATTTTCAACCTAAACCGAATTTCGCATGAATTTTAAATCTAAATTGCATTTTGTATGGTGGGCATTTTGCAGGTATTTTGAATCTCAATTGCATTTTGTGGGTATTTTGAATCTAAATTAAATTTTGTAAGTATTTTCAAATTAAATTGCATTTTGAAAGTATTGTCAATCCAAATGAGTAGTTTGAATCTACCGTACATTTTGTAAGCATTTTCAATTTCAATTGCATTTTGTAAGTATTTTGAATTTCAATTGCACTTTGTTAGTATTTAGAATCTGAAATGGGCGTTTTTCAATCTAAATTGCATTGTGTATTTTCAATTTCAATTGCATTTTGTAAGTATTTTGAACTTCAATTTCATTTTGTACGTATTTTCAATCTCTTTTGCATTTTGTAAGTATTTTGAATTTCAGTTGCATTTTGTAAGTATTTTGACTCTACATTGCATTTTGTACGTATTTTGAACCTAGCCTACATTTTGTGCGTATTTTTCAATCTATTCCTTTTGTGAGTATTTTCGTTCTAAATTCCTTTTGTAAGTAAGTTATTACCGCTCTCCATTTTGTGAGTAGTTTCAATCTGAATTCCTTTTTGTAAGTATTTTCCGTCTCACGTAATTTTCTTTCTGGTTTCCATTTCATTGTCATTTTTGCTATCACCCAGACCATTAGGGGCCGATAACCTAGATGTTAGGCCCCTTAAAACAACAATTATCATCATCATCATCTTATCGTTCTTCCCGTGTATCTTTCATACAGGTATTTTGTCAGCCATCAGCTTGTGCTGCCTGTCAGTGTCTACTGTCTACACATTACACAACGAATCAAGTTAGAATGAAAGGTGGTGAAATATATATTTTCTATCTCGCAGCTCTCTTGTGTGTGTGACTCGCTCGTCTATCAACGAGTCTCATTATGAAGTATGAACTAATGATGGTAGTGAGAGCTGATGAGGGCTTGTATTCCATCATTATGAAATTAGTTTTCTGGGAATATCTCAGAAACTGTTGATTTTAGGCCGTTAAAATATTTGTTACCGGTGTCCTTATGGACCCCGAGTTTTGTTTCTCACATTGAGGGGGCTATAAATGAGCTTTGTCTCGTCCTTTTACGCCTATTTCAGCATGTATTTTAAGGGAGTCTTTTATGAGAGTGACATCAATGATTAGTGTCATGCCTCTGATGGGTAACTGTACCAAATTTTACGTCGATTCACCCAGCCGTTCTCGAGTTAAAAGCGTACAAAGTTGTACAAAAAATTTGTTTTTGAGCACAATGGTCATAAAGCAGTCTGGAAATTCAGAAAAAACTGACAAACTTTCATGTTTATATATACCCAGTGATTATGTGTACTTACAAATGCTAGAACCTTTTTGCGCTATTATATGAGATGCTCGTAATTTATTTCCACATCATTCTGATCACATTAAATAATTTACATGTGTTTGACATTGGGGAATTTTTACTTTCTCATCTTGGTGTCATTAAGAAATTAATGTTGTGTCATTCTTCGATAAATATATACCAGTATTCAGTACGTTGTAATGAGTAGTAATATCCCGGTACAATCTGGTGAGGTCAGTGTGGTGACCTTGGTGGCCACAAGTTCCTGGAGATAATACACTCGTCGAAGAAACTTTGGATCAGTGCCATGGGCTCACATAATGTATGGCAAGTGGTACCATCCTGTTGAAAGTACCCTTGTTGCAGCTCAATCTCATCCAATTGCTGAACTAAATCATTGAAAATGCGTCGATATTGTACCTCCTATCACCATATCGGATTGATTTGTCAACATCATATAATAGTAAATCGAGAGATTCCGATGGAAAAAGATGGTGTTGAAAGAGGAAATACATAAGCTTTAAAAAAGGACCATAATTAGTCTTTATTTTGCTGTTCCGTATTGACTTACAATTAGTAGTTAAAATTAACATCCAATATTCCACCTAGTCAATACTTATAAATTACAAAATTAAGTGTACAGTTGTTTCGAGTCTAATTGACTCATCTTCAGCACTTGTACAACATTACATACCAACACTTAAGACATCCGCTTATTACATAAAAGTTTAAAAATTCATAAACTAAAATGTTAGCATTGTTAAGACGATCCTTTATATTGGGTTGACAAGGCTATGGACATGTCTATTGTCATATTGTTGTGGCTTTCTTCTTGTCTATATGGTACAGTACTTTGGTATATGGAGATAGAAAATTCACAATCTTGTAGAAGATTTCTAGACTGATACGAAAAAACAATGGAATTTGTCTTTCAGGATGACCCCATTTTATACTACAAAAATTTCAAATCAATATGAGCTGCCATAACAACAAAGCATTTTCTGTCCCATATTGATGCAGTTCATTTTACAAGATTGTGAAATTTCCATCTGCCAAAGTACCATATACACAAGAAGAAAGCCACGACAACATGTTATTAGACATGTCCATAGCCTTATCAACGCATTATCCAGGGTCGTCTTAACAATGCTAACATTTTTTTTTTTTAAATATATATATTTTATACTAGCAACCCGGGAACAGTTGTGAATGCATTACGTGATAAGCGCTTCTTTACGATGTCAATGAACTACGATCTATATCCATTTTACGTCTCGGCATGATGGGTTAAAATCACTGACTGGACTATTAACTATATTATCATGGAGATGCATGTGCAACAAATTCTTGTCAGACATAATTTAAGAATGGCGAGGTGCATGAAACACAAATCCCTCTTCCGTCCAATCTAAAAACACTGATAGTGGACGATATATCGAATATAGAGATGTGCTCTCGGGTATGTTTTTGTAGAACTTTCCATGCTGAACAATTTTTTCACTCCTTGTATATTGATATATTTAACGGTTTGCCCAGCGTAAGCAAGACCAAGACAGTGGGCCATTCGACATGCTTCCTGGTGTGGTTGAAGGCTGTGGGGCACCCATTGGGCACATACTTTCCGCAAGTGCAGTCGTTTCTTCATGATGGTGTGCACACTTCCGACGCTCAATCCGACCACGGCGGCTATGGCGTTCACTGTTACTCGGCGGTCCTGGGTAATGAGTGCATCAACCAGCTGGACGTTGTCATCGGTAATGCAGGGGGGTGCCCCAGACCGGGCATCATCGGCTAACGACACCCGTCCTTCCCTGAAGCGCTTGTGCCGCGCCTTGACCTTTGCAAGGGACATGCAGTGTTCGCCGTACACTTGTGACATTCGGCGATGAATGTCCATTCCCCGTACTCCTTTGGCTGTCAGAAACCGAACAACACCTCTTTGCTCTTCGTTTGACGCCTCCATGTGACTGTTTACAATGCAACTGTCAGCGTTGGACGATTGATGCATGCTGCTGCTCACTTTGTATCGTCACGTGACGTGCATGTGTGCCCTCTAGCAAGGCTGTGACCTTCCACGCTCTGTCGGACCCACACCTCGTTACACACGCCACGATTAGCCGATGTCGTCACCGGTTTGCGCATTCCAACCTCCGGCTCGTTACTTTTGGAACGCACCTTATACTAGGACCCGGATGTTTATTATGACATACTGTATCATATTTTTCCTTTATGTTTTTTTTTTTTTCATGACAAATATAAGATGATGATTTAAGCTAATCTCATTCAAATTATGTCATTAAGCATAATTAACACTACAAACAGGAAAGGGTTGCTATTCTGGCTGTATAACATTCGTTTTAAACATAGCAAATGACATACAAAGTCCAAGGGAATGACTTTTTCCTCAAATGTCTAAATATGTTGCTTTAGTAATTTATGTTTTATCTATTTAAAAATATTATTGTAATGCTAGTAGATTCGGATAACAAACGTGGGAATACGGAAAAAAGTCATGCGGATGGGGGGCAGATGCAAGGCGGATAATGTTTTGTTTATCCGCGCAGGGTTCTAGTTATAATATATCCATGTGTCAAGTATGAAAGGGTCATATTATTCATGTGATACAGAGACAGAACAGTAATACAATAGAATTGGTAAAACGATAAATAATGCATTACTACTGTCAATAATCAGTGCCTGTGAATGCTGTGAAAGGTTCAACTCGTAGGGTTAGGACTACTGTTCTGACTCAGTGAGGAAAGCAATGGCAAACTACCTCACTTCTCTTCTTGCCTAGAACGCCTCAAAATAGCTCTGCCTTGGGTTTTTGTGGGTATCTACTCACATAACGTAACGGCGGTGCTTTTTGAGGATCCAACCAGCCTTCGGGCTGACTACCTAACAGACAGACTGTCAATAAAGAGGGCCGCATTAGAAAGCAACATTGCATTAGACATCTCGCGCTGAACAGCTGCATTCACTTGCCAGGGAACAGGTACTTTCGTGGACAGTTAAGCATGTTAGAAAGTGAGTGAAGACAGCTGATTTCACAGTGAGAAATTGTGACTTTCAAGACACATTATAAATGCTAGGAAACTTCTGTGAATGAAAAAATGAGACAGTAATGACATTGAATTCAATGCAAACACTAAGATGATTGAGCACATTACGATGATTGTTTTGGAAATGTATATAAAACAAGTTTAAACATTATGGTGATGTCACATGAATTGATAAGGGGAATGGAATTTAAATGTGACATTGCTATTAAGACATTGTTCTTTCATACAACACTTAATAATAAGAAGAGATATTCGTCAAGAACATTGTACAATTACACAATATTAATGCAAACGCCAGTGGCGGAATAAATAGAACAATGTTACAATCCAAGTTACAACTATTGAAGTTGGGCCACGAGGCACATAACACGATGTGTTTGTATTGGTAGCAATACAATAGGGCAGACAGAACAAGGACAAGACCAAGCTCTATAATAAGTTGGTAGTAATGTAAGCAAAGAAAGAGTGGATTGACAAAGGAAAGCTCTAAGGATGTCAGGAACAATTTACAGTACAATATTCAATTAGATAGTTGCATAATTTATTTTAAAAGTAGACATAACAAAGATAAATGGCTATAGCGCTGATGCCTTAAAAGTTTGATGATAAGAGAGCATAATGATGCCTTGTAAAGCTTATAGCACCATTTAAGTGAGGCAACTGAATAACTTGGGGAGGCTGATGTCCATTATGCAAGTAAGAAATCACTTGGGGTCTTTTTGTTTACACGGCATGGGATTGACTCAATTTAAGTTTGTACGGTATGATATACAGAGCCCAGAAGTAAAGTAAGTGATGTAAGGTTTAATTTCTAATTCACTGCTGACATTACAAGTTTGTTGAAAATTTCAAGATTGGTTTAAAAGTTCATGTACTGTACATTTCTGACTGTTGAAACAGCTGGATTTAAAAGAACACTTCAAATTTGCCTTGTAGACTAATTGAAACTTTGTAGGTGATGCGTTTCCAATCACATGGCTGGTGGAGTAAAGTCCTTGTTGAACGGAAAAAGCCCTGACCGGGTGAAGCGACGTACAGTCTGCTCGGAAACGGAAGAAAGAAGGTATAGAAGTGAGACATCTTTATATAGTGGTTTGGAACAGTCTGACACATAAGCTCCACACTTCACGGTAGAACTTTCTGGAGCCGCATCATATGAACAGCAGTCGAAGTGATATGGAAGCTATCCACCAATGAAAGACAACCAGGACTGTGATGTAATGTATCGAAGCGGGCTAGGCTTCTGCGCCATATTGCAGATTTTAGTAGGCCAGTAGGCAGCAACCACACTTAATGAAATGCCTCAAAATCGTGCCATGTTAAAGCAGTTTTACAACCAAATCCCGTCTGATATGCCCTTTGCGTGGCTATGACCGATTTTGTTATCCAATAGCTTTTATGAAGAAATGAGCATTGCTGTACTGTGTCCTGTATCTTGACTGACACAGGTAAAGCAGTAATGGTGCCTGACACAATCAAAAGACAATGTAACTGAAAGTTGCAACACCAACTGTCTAAATCTTCCTTGCAACATGTAGTCAAAACTTCAAGACCTCCTCATTTGATAGGTTAATTAAATAATTTAGCATATTCCTTTGCAAATAATGGACAATAGAAAATCATGAATTTTATATGAATCCCCCTGTATTTTACAAATTCATGAATATTGTTTCACAAAAAAGTGGCTTTCTGTACATTGTCCCAAAAAACAGGAGTTTTTTAAGTGGCAATGTTGTAATCTTTCAAATGTACCCACATGGGCACCATTTGTAACTAATTTTTATTATTTACTGCTTCTACTACCCTTATCCTACAGGTAAAGCCCTGCGCGGATGCGGATATCCGCGGATAAACCCGCAGATATCCGCAAATATTTTCGCCACGCGGATATAGTTTGCATTGCTGTGCGGATAGCGGATATGCTGCGGATAATGTTTCGAGTAAATTTGCGGATAGTCTTTAGTATACAAACTTACGTTAATATTACATATTTGATATGCCAATCTACAGCTTCATGCTTAAAAGAGGAATACTCCTATAGCCTATCGCATACGAAATATTCAGGCACGTATTGCACTTACTGTATACACGAGAAATCATTTTACTCATATGCTTTCAACTACATTTTATTAAGTACCGTATGTTTGTGGTAGATGGTCTTGACATCTCATCAATTCTCACTGCCATTATTACTACGTAAGAGATATGATGCTGTCAATAAGCTTGTTAGTTCATCGTGGTGACATCATTAACATTCCTCATGTCAGCTACTTCGCCATCTAAGCTGTCCTGGAATATCGGGATCCAGGTTTATCTGTTGATTTATTTCCAACTTGTCACTGAAGCACGTTGGTTGTGATATTGCGACATCAACTATGCGAACATGGGTCCAGAAGCAGAAGGATGATGATTGACTTGGAATTTCCGGCCAAATATCAATCCCTTTCTCCAACCGTAAAGAGAAGTTCAAGTAGTGAGTATGAACATCATTTCACCAACATGGATAAACTATCTACTAAAATAAAACACAGTGAATATTCAATAGCGCGTGAAACAAAGCTCAAGTCAACGATATGACAGACATTTGGTTAAGTTTTCAATGGAAACGAAAAGGTGAACGATATAGTGATGTTTTACCTGTAAAAAGTGTATTCATACTCAGGACACAAATCGGGCACATCAAACTTACTGAGGCACAAGTGCAAAAGTAGCCAAAATAGTATAGCCATTTTTTTGTCTAATGCGAAGGTCAAGGAACCAGAAGTATCATCCAACTTGAAGTCCCTTGGAATGCCAACTTGAAGTTCCTTGCAATGAAGCAAATTGTCAGGAACGACTTTCTCCTCAAATGTCTAAATGTGTTGGTTTAACACGTTAAGTTATGCTTGATCTAATAAATTAAACATAATATTGAAATATCAGGGAATTTGGATAAAGAACATGCGGATGTGGGGCGGATGCGAATAAAAGTCATGCGGATGCGGGGCGGATGCGGATAATAGGCGTGCGAATGCGGATAACAGTCGTGCGGATGCGGATAACGTTTTGTTTATCCGCACAGGGCTCTACCTACAGGCCGCAAACATTCCAAATCCCCTGAACACAATCCCGGCAAGTATGGACAATAGGCTCAGGTCATATGGACCTTCGCCAGGTAAAATAATTGAATAAATACCCCCCCTGGCAATATTTGTACCTGAATCTTACCAAACTCCCTGTGAATGGTAATAAACAGGCAGGAAAGAAGAGATCCTTTCTACACAAATGATATGGTACCTGCATTGCTAACTAGCTTTCTCTGGCTGTATTAACACTTATACCTTCAATAAATATACGTATATATATATAAAGCTGATGGATTGGAATCCGGGCTAGCCATAGGAAACAACAATATATATATATACACTCTGCAACCTCAAATATTATCGAAATGAAACTTGCTCAGGAATTTAGCCACGTCAGGATGGGAGGATATTCACAATCCAGGAAATGATAACAATATCACTTTCAACTCAAACTTACCTTTTTTTAAATGGAACACACAGTACATGTTTTTTTCTAGCAAAATCAAAAGTAAACATACAATTATTGATAACAGAATTGGTTTCACTTCTCTAAACCTTGTACCTTCTGAAATAACTTAAGTTGTAGAGGATGGTAAAGGAGTAGTTCCATTGCTGTATGTATGTAGACGATTTAGCTCTGGAAGTATGGCAGTCGTTGAACGGCAATTGCAGCTAGCTATCAACCAGGTCGACAGGTGGGCTCATGACCGGGGTTTTCGTTTTTCAGCAGCGAAAATCTCCGTCGTCCATTTTTGTCGGCTCCGGAGGCTACATTTACACCCTGAACTACATCTCAGGGATGCTGCGCTGCCGTTGGTTGACACTTATCGCTTCCTGAGGCTCCATTTTGACAGCAAATTAACATGGCAGCACCATATATGGCAATTGAAAATGACATGTCTCAGGAAACTGAACATGCTCAAGTTTCTTAGTGGCACTACGTGGGGGGCCGACCGTGCGGTGCTGCTACGGTTCTACCAAGCCCTCGTCCTGTCCCGGCTAGACTATGGTTCTGCGGCATACGGTTCAGCAAGGCCGGCAACCTTGAAAATGCTGGACAGTATCCACCATAGTGGCGTTAGGCTAGCTACCTGTGCCTTCCGGACCAGCCCGATACCCAGCCTACTCGCCGAATCGGGTGTTCCACCTTTAAATTATAGACGCCAACATATGCTTTTAGCATATGCTGCCAATGGCGTCAAATGCCGCAACACCGACCTATCAAGCTCTCTTCGGTACCCAAACCACCGGGGGTACGCCAACCGGCCTCGTGCCACTCTGCCAGTTGGTATTAGACTTGATAGCTCGTGTACTGAAATAGGAGTGGCTGTAGGTCCCAGTATTATCAGGACACCTAGCGAGTTGCCTCCGTGGCAAGTCCCGCGTCCGGAAATTCGGTTAGATCTGCACCAAGGTCCTAAGGTGAACACGGGGGAGGCAGTTCCATAGCATAGTTCACCAATTTCCGGACGCTGGCATTCTCTACACGGATGGTGCAAATACCAAGATCTCATTGCCTGAGGCCTGTAGTGTGTTTACTGCTGAGCTCATTGCCATCTATGAAGCTCTGCAGTTTGCACTACAGGATGCACGAATCCACTTTCTTGTGTGTACCAACTCTTTGAGTTCATTGCAGTCAATTGCTACATGTTTCCCGCAACACCCCCTAGTGCAGTGAATCCATGACCTACTAGCCGGGCTGTGCCACGCTGACACTTGAATTACCTTTCTGTGGCTTCCAAGCCACATGGGAATAGCGGGAAATGAGTTAGCGGATCAAGTTGCAAAAGAGGCGGTATCACTACCACCTCGACCAATGGAGGTACCCGCTAGAGATATTCGCTCTCACTTACGCCTACAAGTTCTGGCTTTTTGGGAGAGTCAGTGGCTAGCCGACCCACTGCCCAGTAAACTGAGAGCGATCAAGGGAACTACTCGCATGTGGCGGAGTTCTTTCCGGTCACGGAGAGAGACCGTCTTTTTGTGTAGGCTAAGGATAGGTCATACAAGATCCACCCACTCGAATCTGATAAGAACGGAAGACCCTCCACTTTGTACCTGTGGAGCCCTTTTCACCGTGGCCCACATTTTCACCGAGTGTGTGGATCTTGCTGACTTACGAAGAAACCTTGGTTTGTAGATGACACTGAAACTTATATTAGCCGTCGACGCGGTGGCTGCTGATCGCGTTATCCACTTTATAAGTGAGAGTGGGTTAGGGCCAGCAATCTAAATTTTCCAGTGAACATTGACTCAACGACTTGTTCGTTTCTGAATGATAATGTTTTGTTTTTCCGTAATTTTTGTTTATTTTTATAATTTTTATTTTTATTTAATTTTTTGTTTTTGTTTTATTAATTTTTGGTCTTTATAAATTTAGGTGTCCACCTCAAAATTTTAAATTCAATTCCAATATTGCATTTTTTAATCTGTGTTAGGAGGGGCAGATGACCTCGTAGTTCCGCCCCTTAAAACAACAATAACTTACTGATACTCGACAATCATTAATTGGCGATGATAGCCGAGTCAGGCCGAGAAGTTCCGAATCAGTCGTGCTTATATAGATGTGCTGAATTACCTTAGAACTTTTCCTGCTCTGCACAAATCCAGCCTCTCAAATGTACTCCCTTGTGTACTAAATAGTACAACCAAATCAAAAACTCAACAATTATGAGTTTAAAAATTGCCTAATTCTAACCCTTCCAAAATGCATTTTTTAATCTGTGTTAAGAGGGGCAGATGACCTCGTAGTTCCGCCCCTTAAAACAACAATAACTTACTGATACTCGACAATCATTAATTGGCGATGATAGCCGAGCCAGGCCGAGAAGTTCCGAATCAGTCGTGCTTATATAGATGTGCTGAATTACCTTAGAACTTTTCCTGCTCTGCACAAATCCAGCCTCTCAAATGTACTCCCTTGTGTACTAAATAGTACAACCAAATCAAAAACTTAACAATTATGAGTTTAAAAATTGCCTAATTCTAACCCTTCCAAAATGAAATAATGACTCTAACCAGGCAATAAAAACAATTTAATTATCCCTTTTCATAATATCTTAATAATGCTCAAAATATCTTCATGATAACAAATATCCAAAACCAATTATTAATATGACACAGAGTCTACTAAATAACTTACTCTTATTTCCGTCTTTTCAATACTTGTAATATTATTAGCACTGTTTAGTATTGGTAAATGTTTCTAACAATAATGTTGTTCATCAGCTAGATATACACATTATAAACATTTATGGGCATAAAATACATTGCAATTATACATAGTTCATTAAAGAAGTCACTTGTAAAATCAAAATATCACATGTCCAATACACTGGAAAATTGTCCCTTTCTACAATGTACATTAGCAAAAACATAGCAACTTGAGAGGCTTAAAATATAAACACTTCGTTTAGAGTTTTTCTTGATAAAAACGTTTAAATTTATCAGTACTGTGATGGTCCTATTGCACTATATTTGAATACAAACTGATTGACATGGGTTGCCTTAGTTGTGATTTCCATAGGTTATGTATAAATATTGATCAACTAGAAAATTCATATATGGTTGAATGGAAGACTGTAATAATTGTTATTGAGTGGAACTCTTAGTGGAGGTTGAATGTCTCCATCTAATGGTATAAATGATTCGAATCCTTGATGTTAAATGCAACCTAAAACAAAAGGAAAAATTGTTTAGAAAAATGAAAAAGTTGAACTGTAGGAGAATTCTTAATGTAAATGCAAATTAATTAAATCTTACTTGGGTTGTAATTTTATATCCTTAGTGATTAATTTGTCACAGACTGGCAATAAGTCTAATGAAGAAACAAATCAAACGATAAGTTGAGAATACCGGGATCGAAAGAAAGCGAGAAAACAAAAACTGGGTTTGTGCGTCAAAACTCCCTTCTCTATTAAGGTCTCCACCTGCCGGGTAGAAAAGAGTGATATTTATAATAATCACGCTGTACCCGGCATGCGTTGCATTGCCAATCAAAGAAAGTGTCAGCGTTGTAATTGTGTTCTTTGAAGTGCTTTTGGATACACAATATTCTTTTCGAATTCCGTTAACTGCCTCTAAACTATCAAAAAATGGATCAACTAACTTAGGAATATTTGTTTCCATTTTTTGGTCCGTATTGACATTGCAAATTACAAAATGTATTAAAATACTTCAAAAGTATTGATTTGACGGACAATAAAGTATTCTAATACATTTTGTAAATAACTAAATTAGTAACATTCGTGTGAGCGTGCGCAACAACTCACCAAAGTTTCATTGCAATCGGATGAATGGTATATGAACGCATACGGGATTTTGTTGAAACTCTTCATGCACCATCACTTATTTGTTGAATCTACTTGTACGCTAGCTATTGTAAAATGGATTTATTAAGCTTGAAACCTTCCCTGGAGTGTACTCAACGTTTCACCAAAGTTTTATCGCAATCTGATTAATGGTATAGGATCGCATGCGGGACTTTGTTGAAACGCTTCGCGCATTGAATCTATTCGTGCGCTACCTATTGTAAAATGGATTTACTAAGCCTGAAACCTTCCCTGTATTGTACACAACATCTCATCCAAGTTTCAACGCTATCGGACGAATGGTATATGAACGCATACAGGACTTTGTTGAAATGCTTCGCATGTCATCGCTCATTTGAATCTGCTTGTGCGCTACCTATTGTAAAATTGATTTACTAAGCCTGAAACCTTCCTTGGAGTGTACACAACATCTCACATAGTTTCATCGCTATGAGACGAATGATATATGAACACATACGGGACTTTGTTGAAATGCTTCGTCCTTCGTCACTCATTTGTTGAATCTACTCGTGCGCTACCTATTGTAAAGTGCATTTACTAAGCCAGAAACCTACCCTGAAGTGTACACAACATTACACCCAAGTTTCATCGCAATGGGATAAATGGTATATGAACGCACTTGGGACTTGGTTGAAACGAATCGCATGCCATTTAGTTGAAGCTACTCGCATGCTATCTATTGTAAATGGGATGTACTATGCCTATAACAATCGCGGGAGTGTGCACAACTACTCACCAAAATTTTGTCGCAATCGAATGAATTTTACATGAACGCATTGCCAACACTCATTTGTTTAAACTTCTTGCGTGCTACATATTGTAAATTGGATTAACTATGCCTATAACCATCCCGGGAGTGTGCACAACAACTCACCAAAATTTGATCGCAATTGGATGAATGGTTTAAGAATGCATAAATGATGAACAAATGAACATTCTTTTATATATATATATATATATACAACAAAGATCCGTATAGTAAGGGTTATGGTTTTTCCAGTTGTGATGTACAGATGTGAGACCTGGACCCTAAGAAAAGCTGAACGCCGTAGAATAGATTCCTTCGAATTATGGTGTTGGAGAAAAGTTCTTAGAGTTCCATGGACGGCGAAGAGAACCAATAAGTCAGTTTTACAGCAAATTAAACCAGTGTGTTCCTTGGAGGGCTTAATCCTGAAACAAAAACTGAACTACTTGGACACATCATGAGAAGACATTATTCATTAGAGAAGACCTTAATGCTGGGGAAGATAGAAGGCACAAGAAGAAGAGGGAGGCAAAGAATGAGATGGATGGATGGCATCACAGAAGCACTAAATTCCAGCTTGGAAAATCTTCGGGAGGCGGTGCAGGACAGAAGAAATTGGTGTAGTCTAGTGCATGGGGTCACGGAGAGTCGGAATCGACTAAACGAATATATATATATATAAACATTAGAGAATCTCTCAAATAACAAATCATTTGGTCCTGATGGCCTCCCACCAATTCTAATAAAATCTTGTTGATTCATTATAGCAGAACAATTATTCATTTTGTTTAACCTGGTAAATTTCCTGATGTATGGAAGAGTAGCTATGTAACTCCTGTCTAGAAAGGTGGTGACAAATCCAATGTTAAGAATTATAGAGCTGTTTGTAAATTATCGTTTATACTGTGACCGAAATCGCATTTTGAGTTACGCTCATTAATACGTCAGAACAGCGGGATCTTAGGCTCGTGACTGGATGAGTGCATAATGAACTTTAGAGCGAGTCTTATAGCCTAGCTTCAGCCTGGCTGGACACACCAAGGAGACACCGGTCTTTCCATCATATGAAATATCCTCTTTATACAACGCTTCATTGATTTCAGCTTTACCTTCATGCATTGGCAGAATATGTATAATAGAAGATACCAATCAACCAACGGCTGAATATTATTTAAATATCACCTGTGTTATACTGCACTTTGAGTTACGTCGTAATACGTCACTGGAAAGGGAGGTCCGATTCTCCCCGACTACACCACGTGATACAGGAGGGGAGAGATCAACACCTGTACTTTGCAGCCTTTGCTTGGCTTCATTCGACGAGAGTTCACGCTGAAAAACACATAGCCTATTTTAAACCGAGGTGATGGTTTTTCAAAATCGCACGGCATCAGATTGCTTAAGTGAACATGTGTGCGATTGAAATAAACGCTCAAATGGTCTAGTGTTTGAAACTAGCGATAAATTCAGTGATATTCGTGTGAGTGCATCGGAGATTTATGTGAGTAGAACAATTCCTTACATTATCACACAACACGAGGAACAATTTCAGCTTCATGATGAAACCGTAATGAACACTTCAAACCAATACATACAAACGCACTCATACTAGGTGAAGTCCTAGGTTTGACACATTAAGAAGTTGTTACTGCAATATTCACATTCAAATAAACATTGAGGAGCAGAACACTATTAATATAAATTGAATTTCAAGACTATTAAAGATGTGCATTATTCAGATAGCAGTGGCAAACAGTCAAATTGTATTTGAGGAACCTGAATTATCCAGAATGCTCTTTTTACACAATAAACTTTTCTTCGTGGGATCTTATGATAGCTTTTACACAATCAAGATGAGATCAGCTTAGACAATTTGAGGGGAAACTTATAGGCTTTGATGAACACCGAGATCAGCAGACACACCAACTTACAGTCATCACGATGATGTTGGGGTTTTCCAATTTCATTAAACGGAGGTCTAACAAGTTCAAGACATCTTTCGTCATCGGTGGACTTCACACCATGTGCAAGGGCAGTGAAACATTACATCCATAATACACCATGACAACCAACACCATGAAACATGATTGATTTTAATTCATGATGACTGTTATATTTACTCCTGATTTTTCAAACATAAAAGAGCTACCTTAAGAGTTAGTCATTACTATTAGTATTTCACAAATTTTTCTTATAGAGATAATAACTTAATAATTATTTAATTCTTTGATAAATTAAATTAATTTAAATATTTTTTTATAATAATAAACTTTCTTCGGCTTTTCCCAATTAAATGGGGTCACCGGAGCCAACCAGGCTCATTTTGGATTTGGCGGGGGATTTAAGGCCGGATGCCCTTCCTGACGCCACGTGATTTTTCGGGTGAAAATTCCACCCCCTGTGACCGGGATTCGAACCCCGGCCGTCCGTGTGTAAGACTAGGAGCTAAGCCACTGCGCCATCACGCTCCCCAAAATTCTTTTTATTTAAGAATATTTTCCCACGATCTTTTGAATGCGATTGTCAGCGACATTTCCCGATCTTTCTCAGCTATGGTTGATAAAGTTAATAATTGGATTCATTATGATGAATTATAATAATAATATCTAATTTAAGTAAAGGTGACATTCATATTTATTAATTAATGGTTGATTATCAACGATAATAATCACATTTGTGTGGCAATTTGTGACAGCAATTTGAAGAATAATTGCAGATAATAATTTATTGTTTTCCTATTGATTAACTGAGCATTGGAAGACTCTGAATTAATGATTTGATTAATTTTTATAACAAGCTAATTCTCTTATGATATTTTTACGCAGCAGCCTATTTATACATGAATGCATGTTATTTGATTTATGTTGTGGTCACTTCTTACGTAGGTGGTCCTATAGTTGCAACATTTGAATGCGAGTCAGGTGGCCCATTCAATAATTATGATAGAAATACTTCACATTTGTAGGCAGTGAAAATATGTATTTCACGATTGATTTTTGTGATTAGAGGAATTCTAGGAGGGGTCTGTGAACACAATCCTGAGATTATTATTGCGATAAGCATGTTTAATGAATGCGATGAATAATAATAATAATAATAATATATACATATATATATTTTTTAAGGCTGTAAAATAATGGATATTGATATAAGAGCTTATAGAGATATTAACAATAACTAAGAATCTTCTTTATTCGATCTTCTCTTCGAAAGGAAAACATTTAAATGAAGTAATCTATAACTTATTAATGAATGAATTTTGCCATATTAATTAATCAATGCATCACCCTCATAATAATAATATATGGAAGATATTATAATAATTTATGGATTATAATTTATTGGAACTGAATTGTGGAATTTAACAACAATTAGCAGGTTGATGTAATATAATTGGAGATTGAAATAATTATTAATGAACATTAGTTACTACATGAAAGATATTGGACATTACTTGAACAGCTTTCCACACCAATGTCGAATGCTCAATGTAAATAATATTTGCTAATTAATTCTATTTTTATTGCAATTTAAATTAAATCACGATTTATCCTTGTTAGATAATATTCTCGTAATTGATTAATTTCTTTTCCTTAAAATATGTTAGTTTAAATGTGTGATAAGTTACATTTTTGAGGGGAATGTGAAGTTACAATTTACAACTTATTTCAATTTATTCCAAGCTGAAACAGTGACAATGAAGTGCAACGATTTTTTTTTTTTTTTTTTACCATTCAGCTAAACCAACACCGACAGTAGTGGCTACGCTGGCTAAAGCTCAGCATTAGGTCATGGGGCCAAGCTCTCTGCTGACTCGGTAGACGCGTGGGTTCGAACCCCACCGTCGGCCGTCCTTGAAATGGTTTTCCGTGGTTTCCCATTTTCAACACCAGGCAAATGCTGGGACGGTACCTTCTGACAGGCCACGGCCGCTTCCTTCCACATCCTTGCCCAGTTTCATTCACCATCATTCATTTCATCTCTCATTAACTCCTCTCATGAGGTTGGCGTCAGGAAGGGCATCCGGCCGTAAAAATCGTCGCCACAAAGACTTCCATCGCATCTCATCCCCGACCCCGTTGGAAAACGGGAATAATAAGGGGTAGACATACATACCATTCAGCTAAACCAACGAACACTGGAACTGTATTTCATATCGCATTACCTCAAGTGCAATAGGAAAGTCGAATTGGCAGTTTAGGACTTTTGGATCTACGATCCCAACATAAGATTGATACCAATTCTATTTTTAGGAGGGTATATTTTTATTTGTGGTCGTCTGCTCTTAAATAAAGAGAGACCATTTCATCTTAGTTATCTTAAATTATTCCTGCAGCTTGTTCCATTTCCTGACTGAGTGATACTATACTATTTTATTTGGATATATATATATATATATCTGAGGCATCCTATCTCACCTATCCCGTTAAACGACCCGAGACATTAGATCTCTTGCCTGCCCGTGTTCTCAGTTGTTTTTGGTAGTTTTTCCGGATATATATATTTCAGGGACTCCTAATTTGTTTTGTTTTGTTACGACCATGTACCATTTCTTGGACATCACGTTTGATTTCCGGGCCGACGTGAGGTCTGAGAAGCTGGTACATGAGGTCGACGTGGCGCCCAACCTGAAAGGCCTCGAACAGAGATATTCGTACCTTTGGGAGTCTATTTTCTTCTGATATCTGACATTAAAGCTACGAACAGAGAGAATCGTACTGATGTTTGGATATTTTCTTTGTGCATAAATAGTGGTTTCGAATTGAGAGTGATCGAACCGTTTGTTATTTAGGCAATAAAATGGGACAGTTAGGGAGTCAGACGTGTTCTGATATCTAACAGTATTATTCAGTAGGATTTTTAATTCAGTTTAGTATGATGATATTTCACTTAGTTTTGCATTTAATAGTAAAGTAAATGTCAGGATGATTAAGATTTCTATAAGCTCACTATGATGAAAAATAATTATAGATGCATGATGTTGATTAATGAATAATTTTTCTTTTTGCTCTTTTCCATTCACTAGAGTGAGTTTAGTGGATGAATGTGCTCTATTTATTAGACGTTAATTTTTTTTGAAAATCAGGAAAAATATTTCTAGTCTCATGGTCTTGGTTGGTCATCTAGTTTGTAAATTTTCCCTATTCCTAAGTATTTTTGATATGCCTTACGAAGTGCCAGAGGAGTTAAGAGGTTTCTTAACTCAAGTCCAAGCTGAATTTAATAAGTTGCGACAACAAATGTCTGATGATAAGGAGCAACTTAATAAGAATTTAACAGCTAATAAGGATGAATTAACTGATAAGTTGCAAACTTTAACTAATGATGTGCAAACTTCAAATGCTAAGCTGCAAACTTTAACCAATGATGTGCAAATTGTAACTAATAATTTGAAAACCTTAACTGAGAAAGCTGAGGAATTTAAGGAAGAAATACAGGATAGTTTAGATGAAGTAAAGGGTGAAACGAAAGAACTGAAAATAAAGTATAGAATTTGTCAGCTGATGTATTAAAGGTTAATACTGCTATAGGAGAAATTAATTTATCGATTATTACTCTTAAATCAGAGATTCAGGGTAAATCACTTGAAACTAATGCGTTAACTACCGATGTTAAAAGTCTCGAAACTCGCTTGCAATCGCAGATTTCGGAAGTAAAGGTAGATTTTGAGAAAAGCAATGCAGCTCTTGATAAGAAATTAGACTCTTGTGATACCAGATGGACTCATAATTTCAAAACTCTGAGAAACGAATTACACGGTCATGTGTCAGGACAAGTTAATGTTGTCAAAACGCAATTCATAGACAATCTGGGAGCGTTAGAAAAGAAATTGAATGATAACTTGGATGGATTAAGTAAAGACTTGGTGGCGCATCTAACAAGAAATAAAGAATCGAGCGCAGAAACAGTTACGGAGTTACGTTTAGCGATAAACACTAATACTGGAGAGTTAGATGGGGTCAAGAAACAAATTGATCAACTTACTGCTAAATGCGACAATAACTTTGAGGACATGCGTAAGGAGTTGGAAACACACGTGAAAGGCAGCGTAGTGGTTACATCTTTAGAGATGGAGGAAAAGTTGATGCTAGAACACAGTATGACGACTATGCGTATTTCGAAACTCGAATCAGAACTGAGCGACATGAAAGTTAATGCGGATAAGAGTCGAGAAATAATGGAAACATCAACGCCATCCAATAGCCATAATATATCTGGGGGCTTAGAAAAGAATACTACTCAAGTAAATTCAACCACACCCGGACATGATACGATTATGTCACGCATTTATAAACCGATTCTGGAGTCCGGAGGAACAATTCGATGTCAGGGCAGACATGTATTCTAGGAAATACGCCACATCTCACCCAACGAAGTATGCAGGGTATTTCACTACACAGCTCGCAAAATTACAATTTTTGACTCCACCATTATCACGAGGGAAATTATTGAGATCAATCACGAGACAATTTCCTATAGAGATCCAGCGCATGTTGATAACATCCGGAGTAGAGACACTACAAGATTGTGAGGAGATTCTCAGGCGTATAGATCACACAAGTAGTCTTCAGTACAGTAGATCGGATAGAAGAGAAAATCGTGAAATCAACGCCGTAGTCATGGACAGAACATCTCAGACGGATAGGTCCTCTAATAGAGAAGAGAAAACACCGAGGGATTACGATCGACGAAATAATAATGGAAATTATCGATCAAATTACCAGGAATACAATCCTAGAGCAATGCCGAATAATAGATACAATAATCAGAGACAAACGCCGTATAACAGGAGATATTCAGGATATCGCGATAATGGCAGGAACAACTGGTACCAGAATAGGAGGTATAACAATTATCACATGAACAATAACGGCAGACAATACCAAAATCAAGGGCAACAGAATAGTAACCTGGATGATAGGCATAAAGAAAGCCAAGAATACATTCAGCAACTTAGGAATACTCGTCCGTCAGCTCCACAGGAGGAGACACTAGAGCAACCTAGCACTAGCGGGTCGCAGGTAGAAAAATAAACGCCGATTCGGCAACAACAGAAACAACAAGAACAACGAAACTAATTGATAATATTCCGATCCCCGATTGTATTGTAGAAATCCAGGAACTTTACGAAATTAAGGATGATGATTTAATATCTGAGAACGAAGAAGTACGCCGAGGGACGAGATATGAACTTCCAGTTATTGCTTTGGAGATAATGGGATGCAAAATAAGAACTTTGTTGGACACGGGAGCAATGGTTTCAAATCTCACAGTCGTGTTTGGACTTGATCCAAACCAAGGGAAAGATTGACATTCTTCCAGCTTCAACAGTTAAAATTAGGGGAGTGATTCCGGACAGAATGATCAAATGTAGACAACAAGTTATGTTAAATCTACTTCTTGCAGGAAGGCTAATGCAACACATTTTCCTGGTTATATCCAATTCTAACTTTGATATTATAATCGGAATAGATTTTATTACCGATAACGGAATGATTATTGATTTGAAGAACAGGACGATCGATTTTACTTCCACCGAGGGAGTTAGTGAAGATGATCAAGGAATCAATGAATTGGGATCTGGTATTATGAACATCCGGGATGAAATAATCAATACGATTGAAGCGGAAGAACAACGTTTAGAACATGGAGTGAACCTCGATCCAGAAGGGGAGAAGAAATTGGGTGATTTGATAAAGAGATACTCTGGTATTTTTAACGATAAGCCTGGATTGATCAAAAACTTCTAATACGAGATTCAGTTAACCAATATGTCTCCATACAAGAAGAAACTGTACCCTATTCCAGAAAAATGGCAGACTGAAGTTGCAGAGATGATTAATCAGATGGAACAGGATGATATTATTTGTCGCATGCCAACACCATTTCTCAATCCACTCGCTGTAGTCAAGAAGGCGAATGGTAAATTACGCCTATGTCTAGACGCCAGAGGGCTTAACGAACGATTGTTATTGGGACACGATCGTCCCCCGAAGATTCGCGAATTATTGAGAAGATTCGAAGGAAAACTGTATTTTTCGACAATCGATCTCACATCTTCTTTTTATCATGTAGCATTATCAGAGAACTGTCGACAATACACTGGATTCTTGTTTAACAACGTTACCTATGCTTTTAAAAGAATGCCATTTGGACTGAAGAATAGCGGACGGCCATGATTCGAGCATTAGATTCGAATCTAACACCAGAAGTCAAAGCATTTGTTTTATGCTATATTGATGATATAATAATAGCTTCAACGAATCAGGAAGAACATTTAGAACATCTCAATTTGCTGTTCGCAAATCTAGAAGAGGCTAATTTCAAGGTCAATTATGATAAATGTCGGTTTTTTCATGAAGAAATCAAATTTCTTGGTCACATTATTGACGGATCAGGATATAGACCGAATCCTACTAAAATACAGGCAATATCAGAGTTTCCGCAGTCAAAGAAGATACGACAGGTCAGACAATTCTTGGGAATGTGCCAGTTCTTTTCCGCACATTGTCCGAATTATACTGAAACAATGGCACCACTTCAGAATTTGTTCAAGATCAACAATAAGTGGAAATGGAGCGAGGAGTGCAACGAAGCATTTCAAAGGGCTAAGCTGATGCTTGTCGAAAATATCAAACTGGAATATCCCGACTTTTCAAGAAACTTCTACATTGAATCTGATGCATCAAAAATCGGCATCAGTGCTGTACTGTACCAGACGGATGAAAATAGAAAGCATCGCTATTTAGCTTTTGCGAGTCGCAAGTTGAAAAGCCATGAGGTTAATTACAACGTTACTGAGCTGGAGGCTTTAGCAGCGATTTATGCGCTTCAAACATGGAAAAGGATCCTGATAGGATATAGAGTAACTCTGATTGCGGATCATCAAGCTTTACAGTTTATGATGAAATCAGATCTTGCAAATGATCGAATTACAAGATGGACGTTATTCTTACAGCAATTTGACGTGGAAATTATTCATCGTCCGGGCAAGCAGAATCTATTGGCGGATGTTCTCAGCCGAAATCCTTGTGATACAGAGATCCATCTTATTGAAAGTGTTCCAGATGATAGGGAGACTCTTGAAAAACTGTGGAGCTTAGCCATATCACAGAAGAGATATGCACCGCTGAGGTATATCTACCGATTCCTTAAGAATAAGATGGACCAGGATGATCCGAATTATGACCGAACATCTAAAGAAGCGATAGATTATCACATCGTGGGAGACTTGGTGATGAAATTCACGGACAGGGATCATTCGCGCCTCAGAACGGTAATACCTCCTAAACTAGTAAATAAAGTTATTTGGCTCATACACCGATCTATTGGACATGCAGGAGTAGATAAGACTTTGCATGCAGCGAAAGAAGCTTTTTCTTGGAAAACGATGCGAGAGTCTATAAAAAAAAAGGTCATCAGAACATGTGATAGCTGCCAGCGTAGTAAATTTGCCTCAAAACTCGCCAAAGAACAGCCGAAAGCGATAATTCCATCGAAACCACGGGAATTATATGCCACTGACCTATATGGTCCAATTCCTAAGTCATTTAGAGGTAACCAATTCCTTCTGGTAACGATGGACGTGTTCTCAAAGCTGGTCATGCTTCACCCAATCCAGAAAGCAACATCACGATACGTTATCAGACGATTGGAGAACTGTGTTTTTCGTGAAGCAGGGAAACCCGAGTTCCTACTGAGTGATCATGGTAGTCAGTTCACTAGTTTAGAATTTCAAGAGGCTATGCAGCGACTCGAGATCAAACACATTCTCAACACCATTAGATACCTTGAAGGGAACCCGGCAGAACGAATTATGTCGGAGATTGGAAAGTTTTGTCGTTTATATTGCTCTGATGAACACGAAAAATGGATGAAAGTTATTCCCATAATCGAAGAGAGTCTCAACTCAACTGTCCACGAAAGTACATCTCAGATTCCATTCACTTTGCATTTTGGACGAAAGCCACAGAGAGTCTGGGATGGGATCATCACAACACCAGAAATTTCTCCATCTTTACCCATGAGAGTAGAATTGGCCAAAGCCAGTCTGGAAAAACAAGCGGTTAAGAGACAGAAGAGTCATGCTGGTAGCCGATTTAGTGAACCATTGCGTGAGAACGATCTTGTTCTTATCATAAGACCAGTATCTTCAAACCTACCCATGAGGATTTACAGCAAATTTGCTAAACTCTTTTCTGGTCCATACAAGATTGTTAGTCTTTGGTAACAACAGCTACCGAGTAGCAGAGATTGAATCCAACCGTAACATTGGAAATTACAACTCAGCAAATCTCAGACGTTATTTCAAGAAAGTAGAATGCGATTTCTTTGATGCTAAATTTCGTCACATTATTAAGAAGACAAGGTTTTTATAAGTTCTCTTCAGTTCTCTTATAAAAAAACGAGGAGAGGGGAATATGTGACCGAAATCGCATTTTGAGTTACGCTCATTAATACGTCAGAACAGCGGGATCTTAGGCTCGTGACTGGACGAGTGCATAATGAACTTTAGAGCGAGTCTTATAGCCTAGCTTCAGCCTGGCTGGACACAGCAAGGAGACACCGGTCTTTCTATCATATGAAATATACTCTTTATACAACGCTTTATTGATTTCAGCTTTACCTTCATGCATTGGCAGAATATGTATAATAGAAGATACCAATCGACCAACGGCTGATTATTATTTAAATATCACCTGTGTTATACTGCACTTTGAGTTACGTCGTAATACGTCACTGGAAATGGAGGTCCGATTCTCCGCGACTACACCACGTGATACACGAGGGGAGAGATCGACACCTGTACTTTGCAGCCCTTTGCTTGGCTTCATTCGGAGAGAGTTCACGCTGAAAAACACATAGCCTATTTTAAACCGAGGTGATGGTTTTTCAAAATCGCACGGCATCAGATTGCTTAAGACTCAGGGTGGTCCAACCTTTTGCTACCCGAGGGCCAATCAAACTTTAGTATAGGAATGTGAGGGCCAGAGACATTCCAGAAAGAAAAAGTATTACTTATTTTACTAAAAAAATTATATTAAAATGATTTTAATATTGCTAGTTTAATATACCACTTCATTTTACTGTCGAGAAATCAATGATGATTGGCCCTGCTTTCCTGATACAAGTGTATCAATGTCCACTGTAAGTTCAGTAAGGCAAAGTCTCAGGCTCAATTCCAGTGCAGAACTTTCAATTCGATTTCTCGTTTTTTATTTAATTTGTTTGAGAGCAGATAAAGCACTTTCGCACGCATACGTACTGCTAAACAGCGATAACACTTGCAGAGAGAATTTAAGCAGTTCAGGAAAACGTTCTTTAGAAATTAGTTTCCAGAAATGTTCAGGGACATCACACTTTTTAGTCTGGTAGAATGGGTCTGCCTAAAGATCACAAATTTCCATTTGAAGGTCGCAGGGCACCTCACTCACTTCAATATCCATGGGGTTGTTGAACAGTGCAAGTTTTGGTTTTAGGGAGTCAAAATCCTGGAATCTGTTCTGGTCTTTCTTGATATCTATCATTATTTCATGAAACATACTAAAATTTATGTCACGTTTTTTCTTTTTTCAACTGCTGACAAGATGGGAAGGTGCCATATTGTTTGCCTTCAATGCAATTTACTTTGCATAAGTTTTTTGCGGAAGCTGGGAGATATTTTGTTTTTTGTCTTGTAGTTTCAGGTTTAAAGCATTTAGATGGGATGTTAACTGTGTCAGAAAAGCAAGATTATTTAAAAACTGGATTTCTTCCAGTTTTTCTTGATACTCATGCCCAGTGTTTTCAATTTTGAGAAAAGCAAGAATTTCATTTCTCAACCCAAAAAACTGTTGCAAGCAATTTCCAGCACTTAGCCAACGCACTTCACAGTTCAATGAAATATCACCATACCCAGCTTCCAAATTGTCCAGGAATGCAATAAATGCTGTGTGTCTACAGGCTTTATTGCCTCCCCTTATTAAATTACAATATTTACAACAGTTTTCATTGTCTCACTGAGCCTTATAATTTATCCACACAGAGCCTCCTGGTGGATAACGCAGTGGAAAAACAAAAAATGCAATCCTTTTTCTTTACACATTCCCACTAAACCAATGTTAGGACGAACCATTGCTTTAGCTCCATCTGTTACAATGCCAGAGCACTTCACAAAACCTCCATATTTAGAAACGATATCATCCAGTGCGTTGTTAATGTCAATACCTTTTTTGCTGGTTTCTAATGATCTTAATTCCAACAGTTCTTCATGAATTTCAAATTCTTCGTTTATTATTCTGACGAAGATAAGGAGCTGGCTGATGTCAGCTATAGAGAGTAAAATTCACATTTTTCCAAACTGCTCTTGAGAGATCCTGAAACTTCACCAGCCATATCATTAATTCTTCTACTAACTGTCTGATGAAACAAGGAAACTGTTTCAAAATACAGGGACTTTGTTTTATATGTGACGGGGATTTTCGCTCGCCCACGTTGCGAGCCTGTTTCCCGCCAAGCACTTTACCGTAATTCGGCTCCCGGCCGGCAATGAGTCATTGAGTATAGGAATGTCAATGTTACGTAATGAAAATCGCATTGGAACAGCACACTGAGCACTAAACACGTCAACAATTGACTAAACTGAACCTCACGGTGTTAAAGCTCTCAGCAGACTGCAATGGAGGGACACTTGTGGCGCCAAGAAGCGCATTACGGCAAACTGCTTGGCGGGAGACCGGCTCGCAGCGCAGGCGAGAGGGCGAGCGAAAATCCCCGTTACATATAAAACAAAGTCCCTTAGCTATCCTATTATCTCCAAATGAAGTGCCATTTTTACAGCACATCTCTTAATGAGCTCACCATCCCTGAAAGACTTTTAACTTTTAGCTAGCTCTAAACATACCTCATAAGCCTTTAAACCAGCAGTGGTTGATGGTTGCTGAAATCTATTCTTCTGTCTTGTTAGTTTCAGCTTCAAATCATTCAACACACAACTTCTGGCACGTCCCTGGTATTGATCGTATTTTGATTTATGCAAGCTGGTATAGTGTCTATTCACGTTATACTCCTTCGAAACACCTAAGACTTGAAAACAGATAACACACTGCGGTTTTGGATTATGTTCAACAAAAACGTAACTTTCCTGCCACTTTGACTGAAATTGTCGTTTCTCATCTTCAACACGCCGTTTATTAACTCCTGCCATATTAGGCACCACTCTCGCAACAACGATGACAACAAACTCTCGTCGTACTATATCTCTCGAACAACCCCTCTCGTCAAAAACAACCTCTTCGAACAGCCCTGCGCTCCCTTTTATAGGGAAATCGGGTGCAGCTCACGAACGATCGTGAACTTATCTGCAGCCAATCACTGGCAGCCAACCAGTTGTCACCTGGAGGCACCCCGCTTCTCGTGCCGTACGTATTCTTGGAAAGACAATTCTGATTACTGGCGTATTTTTCGGGATCTGTCCTTTCCCACCTGGTTCCTTCGTAACATTACTGAATGAAAGTGAAAATTAAAGTAGGCATGCCACGGATTATAACTGTCGAAGAGTGAAGGGCAGTAAGAAGGGCAAGGGCCAATACAAATGAACAGGCGGTTTGCGGGCCGCGGGTTGGACCACACTTGCTTAAGTGAACATGTGTTCGATTGAAATAAACGCTCAAACGGTCTAGTGTTTGAAACTAGCGATAAATTCAGTGATATTCGTGTGAGTGCATCGGAGATTTATGTGAGTAGAACAATTCCTTACATTATCACAAAACACGAGGAACAATTTCAGCTTCATGATGAAACCGTAATGAACACTTCAAACCAATACATGCAAACGCACTCATACTAGGTGAAGTCCTAGGTTTGACACATTAAGAAGTTGTTACTGCAATATTCACATTCAAATAAACATTGAGGAGCAGAACACTATTAATATAAATTGAATTTCAAGACTATTAAAGATGCGCATTATTCAGATAGCAGTGGCAAACAGTCAAATTGTATTTGAGGAACCTGAATTATCCAGAATGCTCTTTTTACACAATAAACTTTTCTTCGTGGGATCTTATGATAGCTTTTACACAATCAAGATGAGATCAGCTTAGACAATTTGAGGGGAAACTTATAGGCTTTGATGAACACCGAGATCAGCAGACACACCAACTTACAGTCATCACGATGATGTTGGGGTTTTCCGATTTCATTAAACGGAGGTCTAACAAGTTCAAGACATCTTTCGTCATCGGCGGACTTCACACCATGTGCAAGGGCAGTGAAACATTACATCCATAATACACCATGACAACCAACACCATGAAACATGATTGATTTTATTTCCTGATGACTGTTATATTTACTCCTGATTTTTCAAACATAAAAGAGCTACCTTAAGAGTTAGTCATTGCTATTAGTATTTCACAAATTTTTCTTATAGAGATAATAACTTAATAATTATTTAATTCTTTGATAAATTAAATTAATTTAAATATTTTTTTATAATAATAAACTTTCTTCGGCTTTTCCCAATTAAATGGGGTCACCGGAGCCAACCAGGCTCATTTTGGATTTGGCGGGGGATTTAAGGCCGGATGCCCTTCCTGACGCCACGTGATTTTTCGGGTGAAAATTCCACCCCCTGTGACCGGGATTCGAACCCCGGCCGTCCGTGTGTAAGACTAGCAGCTAAGCCACTGCGCCATCACGCTCCCCAAAATTCTATTTATTTAAGAATATTTTCCCACGATCTTTTGAATGCGATTGTCAGCGACATTTCCCGATCTTTCACAGCGATGGTTGATAAAGTTAATAATTGGATTCATTATGATGAATTATAATAATAATATCTAATTTAAGTAAAGGTGACATTCATATTTATTAATTAATGGTTGATTATCAATGATAATAATCACATTTGTGTGGCAATTTATGACAGCAATTTGAAGAATAATTGCAGATAATAATTTATTGATTTCCTATTGATTAACTGAGCATTGGAAGACTCTGAATTAATGATTTGATTAATTTTTATAACAAGCTAATTCTCTTATGATATTTTTACGCAGCAGCCTATTTATACATGAATGCATGTTATTTGATTTATGTTGTGGACACTTCTTACGTAGGTGGTCCTATAGTTGCAACATTTCAATGCGAGTCAGGTGGCCCATTCAATAATTATGATAGAAATACTTCACATTTGTAGGCAGTGAAAATATGTATTTCACGATTGATTTTTGTGATTAGAAGAATTCTAGGAGGTGTCTGTGAACACAATCCTGAGATTATTATTGCGATAAGCATGTTTAATGAATGCGATGAATAATAATATATACTAGTTGAAACCCGTCAAAACATGACGGTCAAGGGAAACTATTTACTGAAGAATCTCCTTATATAGGCCTAATGTACATTCTTTGTACGATTATTTTTTGGCTCTATTGAAACTATAAGGGCGTCAAAAGATTGCACTCTTGACATTGCACTCTTGACATTGCAAAATACTGCTGGCAATGACTGAAAAATTGATGAGGCAAATTGAGACCTGTACCATGGCCGACTCAACGGAAGGCCGCGGTGAGCGAAAATTGGCAACCTCGCCGTGAATGGCCAGTCTGCATTGCCTAGCCCACTGAGTTACATGGAAAATGTGTCACGCGCTCGTGTTTTCTTCAAAATACTCTATGTAAATGAAATTATACCATTGATTATTACTGTATAGTGGCTAGCTACAATGCCAAAGACTTGTGTTGTGCCGAATTGCAAGTCTAATTATCGTTCATCGATAAAAACTGAAGGATTTGTGACAGTGTTTGGGTTTCCTAAAAATCCACAATTGTCCTCGATCAGTTAATCAAAGTTTGAAACAGGAGGAAGGAAAGTGCACATATTACACCAGCGTTACACCTCTTCTCTATTTGGACAGTATGAGTTTCTAAACGCCCCATCATTGCTGGAATGTCCGGCCTTGAGGCGCATGGTTATTCTGAGAACATCTCGTGAACACTAGGTTACTACTGCTTCTACTGCAGCAGAGTTACCCACGTTTTTAGTTGAATTTGTTGTTCAAATAAGGGGTATTTTTCCGGTTAATTATTTATTACGTTGGGTGGCTCGAGACCTCTGTCACGCTCGTGAATTACAGCTAGAAACTGAGGAGATGCGTCTTTAAAACGCCTTATAAATGTTCTGGGATTCCACCTGAATGTCGATTTAAGATCCCAAGTAAGAAAACACGCATGCTTAGTTGAATAGTATTTCTCTAGCACGAAAGAGACTCAGCAGGATAAGAACTGCGTTTCTACTCTTCTGCTTTGGTATCGGATTCCGATAAACAAATGCGTCTCGAAATCAAAGTAATTGTCCTAAGCACAGATGGGCACTTGTTAGCTGTTTGCATTATGAGCAAAATATAAGATTCTAAACATTTAATTCTTCGTAACTAGGAGTTTTCTTTAGTATCTTCCAGAGCCATGTCTTCTATCACACTAAGTCCAATAGCGAGATATTTCCAAACGGCATCAAAGCAGTGGCGGATTACGACCTCAAATACTAGGGAGGCAGCATAGCCAATATGTCAGAATCCATCTCCTTAGCCGCGCAAGCATTTACTAAATAAGAATAAGAATGTTATTGGTGTTCGTCACATTAAAAAATGCGGCTTTTAAAGACACCGGGGTACCGGAGTTACACCCTGAAGGGGATCTTTAACGTGCCAATCAATCTTCTGACACAGTTCCCCGCATTCAAGTATCCTCAAATGCCTAGTGACTGCTCAGGGACTCTGTCCCACGCCACGCATCTAGCCAATATCATATCAACTCACTCCTCCTTGAAAAAGGAATTTCAAGCAACGGATTAATAACATCCTCATTAGGAAGCTGACACGTAAAATCAGTACTGTTGACGGGCAGGGCTTTCGCTTTCGACATGATCACTTCTACTGCAACGCACAGCATTGAGCGTGTGCGGCACTGAAATCTTCTGGCCTCCTTCTAGTGCAGGGGTCTCCAACTACGGCCCGAGGGCCACATCCGGCCCGCGGACAGATTTTGTCCGGCCCGCGGAGAGCTAGCATACTTGAAAACTCCTATTAGAGAACATATTTTTATAGCAAATTAAATTTAGTTTACTGAAGTATTCTAATTTTATGTTGAATAATTATTAATATGACATCTACATTGATATGGTCATGGACTAACTACTCATAACATTGTTGTAGGCTTATTGTTATTGTTTTTGTGATAAGTTGGATAAAGAAACACAGAATTGTAATGAGTAAAGGCATGTATAACATGCAGACATATGAAATACTAATGAGATTTATGTAATTGAGATTTTCCACTGACAATAGTTTGTAGTTGTGGACTAATTTTACTTGTACCAATTATTAAAAGAGATTTAAGATGCTCATCAGTTAATTTAGATCTGTAAACATTTTTGGTGTACTTCATTTTGGAGAAGGTCTTCTCACACAAATAAGTAGTACCAAAAACAGAAAACAGCCCACGAGCAAATTTATGCAAATTATCAAATTGTGTCAGTGGAAGACTCTTATAAAATTCCAACAAAGATGAGTTTTGATATTTGTTCTTAATTATATCACTGCACTGTAGTTCAATCATTTCCATTTGAAGTTCCGGGGCTAGGGTTTCAATGTCAGTATCAAAAGGATCCTGAAAAATCTTAATTTCATTCGCAAAGGCATCGAAGTCCAAGAAACGAGTATCAAAATTTATTTTCAAAGCACTCAAAGTTTCGATTGCAAAATCGATAGGAAACTCAGTCTCAGTGGTGTGGCTGAATATTTCACATGTTTTAAAATGTGAAAAACATTTACTTCGTAGTTGTGATTGAAACAGTATCAATTTCTTCCGGAATGATTTGATATTAGTGTATAAATCAGGAAGAAGCTGGTTTTCTCCTTGCAATCTCAAATTCAGTTCGTTCACATGTTTTGTCAAATCAACATAGAATGCTAACTTCCACAGCCATGCGTTGTTTTGTAATTCAGTAAGAGGGCGATGCTTTTCATTCAAAAAAATTTCGATCACTGCTCGAAGTTCAAAAAAGCGCTGAAGGACTTTCCCACAACTAAGCCAACGTACGGCAGTATGATAAGGTAAGTCATTTTCTCCAATCTCTTCAATAAATTGTCGGAATTGTCGGTGATTCAGCCCAAAAGATCTCATAAAATTAACAGTTGATATGACTGGTTTCAGAACTTCAGACATATCCAAACATTTTCCGCACAAAGACTGTTGATGAATGATACAATGTAAGACTAATGGTTTTGAACCACCGTCATTTTCTACAGCCTTTGACACAAGAGCGACCACTCCTTTATCTTTCCCACTCGTGTTTTTGCCTCCATCAGTTGTAATACATTTCAAGTTTTTCCATCGAAGGTTCTTTTGATTAATGGCCATTTCAACTCCTTTAAAAATATCTGTACCAGTAGTTGTGCCATGAATACTATACATATCAAGAAGTTCTTCATGCACTTCATAGCTTTTATCTACTCCTCGAATATAAATCAACACCTGAGCAGTATCTGACACATCCGTTGACTCATCCAAGGCCAAAGAAAACCACTCAACATCTCCATTTTTGTCGAACAGTTGAGAGGATATATTTTCAGCGATGTTTTCTACCCTTCGAGCCACAGTGTTTACTGACATACTGACAGTTTTTAATAAATTTACCTTCTCAGGGCACATTTCTTCGGCTGCTGCAATTATGAATTCTTTGATCATTTCTCCATCGGTGAATGGTTTTCCACGTTTTGCAATTTCAAGAGCCACACGAAAGCTGGCTCGAGTTGTAGCCTCTTGTTCGGTTTTGAGTTTTGTAAATGAAGATTGCTGCGATTTCTATCCGCGCTTCATAGCTTCGAATTTTTCTGTCCGCAAACTTCCTGTATATTTTGAGTAATTTTGAAAATGTTTTGTTTCATAATGACGTTTAATGTTATATTCCTTGAGAACGGCTATGCTTTCATTGCAAATCAAACATAGCGCCTTGTTACTGGACTCAATTACGAAATACTGAATGTTCCACTCATCTTTGAATTTTCTGCATTCACTATCAATTTTTCGCTTCTTTTCCATACTACTAAATCACACACAAAAGCAACAATTCAAATCAAAATACTGTTACAAAGATGTCTTAAACTTAAACACGCACAAACACGTTTTAAGGAGGTACGCACTATTTTATTTCACAACAGTGTCATAGGAACTGACTTGTGGTTGCGCAACTAGCCTTCTTATATATTCCAATTACTGCCATCTAGAAGTGAGTGGAAGACACCAGAACTCTCTCGAACCAACGAGATTACTCTGTACGTGCTATTAGCGCCATCTAGCGATAGAAGGTACTACCTATTTCCGCTTGTGTCCACCAGATGTCGTGTCACGTTACTCCTCATGGCTCGTACTCTACGACTAATCTAGAAATTACAGATAATGACAGGAAAATTAATAATATGCAGTGTTGCCGTTTTGCGGACTTTAGTCCGATTTGCAGCCTTTTTTCAACGTTGCGTACTTTTTCGGACTATTTTTTCATCAGTGGACTATTTCACTTTTTACCACCAGCAACAATGATAATATGGTTTTGGCCCTCGGAACTTACTGGAGTAATCAGTATGGCCCTAAGGCTGGAAAGTTTGGAGACCCCTGTTCTAGTGCATTCAACATCACCGCTCTTCACACTGCACTGACGTCACGGTTACCATGACAACCGACATTGTTCTCCTGATTCCGGGAAAGGTTCGCTAACTAGGAGATTGAGACTCGCACGATCGCTGGCTAGCCAACTCGCAAATTTTCATAACTGACAGTACATATTGCGGTTAACTGTTAATGATATTTTATATCAATACTATTGTTCAGCATACAACGTTTTACAAAAATCAGTCTGCGACAGCATAATATCATATATATTATTTCAGTAATATAGATCCTTCCTGCGCCACTCACAAGCGACCGATCGTGAAAATGAGCAAACGAAATAGAATAGACATTAGCAGTGACGAATTGCACTATAATTTCATAAATAACTATAATTCCTTTAAAAAATGACTTAAAAATGTACAAAGTCTGCGATTTGCAGATACTGTTGATGTATGAAAATACGGTCCATAATTTCTGCCCACTTCCTATTTTAACCGTTGTGACGCCTGTTCCATGTCATTTTAACATTATGAGGTATTTCCTTTATCATTTTGCATGGATTTCAGAAACAGTAAATTAAAGAAATGATTACTCATATCGTATAATTTAATAAATATCGAATAACTGGTGAGTGTTACAGCACACTCAGCACACAAATGACATTATCAGTGACAAATTGCATTCTAATTTCTTAAATATCAATTTTTGTAAGAGGTGTTCGATTTGCAAAACCTATTGGGGAAAGTGTGGTTTATGAACTTGCGAGATTTATCGCACGGGTTCGCTGGTCTACCTTTAATACAGTAGGCCTACATAGACTATTCCCGTTCCAGTCGTGTGTCGGGCGAGCCCCGACATCATAATTGTGTCCTCCAGCACAAGGCGAACACATAATTAATCCATAAAGGAAATACAACACATCAACACCAATTAATTAATGATCAGACACTGAAACCAAAGCAAAAGATAGTCAAATAAATTAAATGGCAACATTAGGTTCAACAGAATAAAACTCAAGGTTCCGTACCATTTACAATTAAACAAGTTGAGTAAGAGAAAAAACTTAGTGCTGATCACAAGCCAAGAAATAGATATTGGGTCTCGGACAAATCTGCCAACCCACTGCTCACTCACAGTACGTCTTTAAACATATAAGACATTACCTTTGCTGCAGATTATAATTCCTATTCTCATTTTGGGTTTATCTTTCTTTATTCTGTGTTGGCGTCTAGTGGCCGGGTTCAGGACTAGTTGGTCGTTGACGGTGGCGTTTGGTAGCAAAAGTTGGAAACATTCGCAAATCACCAATATCAAGATGAACTTTTGTAATTTGAGGTGCTTTTATAAAAACAGTGAATTGACTGTCTCAAAGCGGCTTCGGTGGCGTAGTTGGTAGCATGCTGAACTGCTGTGTTCAGGATCGCGGGTTCAATCCCGGCCGTAGTCGTCGGATTTTTTAAGAGCGTTAAGATCCTTCAGTATGCCTTCCTAAGGAGGGGAAGAGGAGCCGGTGGGCCCATGTCATAGATTTGTGGCATGTAAAAGATCCTTCCACTAACTTAACATGTGTAAAGCTAATTTTCTAGGTTATATTTCGTTGTAACGCTCTATCAAAATTCCAACGTTCTACACTAGATGTCAGTGATATCTGGTAGCGAAAGTTGAAACTACTTGAAATTGAACGGAGCTTGTAGCTCGCCCTATGGGTGTCCGCTTGTAGTCGCTACAGCCTATGGCAAGCCGAACATGTCCTCGGACACTCTTGGCACTAAAGGCCATACGCAAAATAAAGTAATAATAACAATTTATTTAAAAGTTTAAATTTATCAGGTGCCCTGATTGTTTTGGAGATGTGTATTGTTTGTAATATGTTATACAGTATATTTTGTGTACGTTCCCATAAGCCTAATACGAAGTAATAACCACATAGAAAGTATTGATTGAAGCTGTATGGTTCATGGATGTTTGTGGAAGTCAGTTCTTGGATGCAGCATTAGAGGAATAATAAAATAGTAGATTGTGATTATGACAAAGTGGCAAACTCTAGACATGTTGGCAGTACCTATGTTATAACTAGATTGATAAGGTATACTTTGTTAACGATAAGGTGATTTTAAATTTTAACACAATAAGGTTAAAGTTCCTGTATTATTTGATCCCTTGCTTTGATTTGCACCCTCAAACAGTCCGGTGTATCACATACTTTAAAAACCAATTCCCGACTACACAATCCTCCTTCTTTACCTTAATACAGCCGAAATGAAACCATTTCTCACTTAGTGCAATTTTGCATACGCCCCCCTTAAATTGCATTTTGTGACAATTTTGAATCTAAATTACATTTTGTAAGTATTTTCTATCTAAATTGCATTTTGTAAATATTGTCAATTCAAATAACAGTACAGTAAGTATGTAGTTAGTTTTAGTTGTAAGTAGGTAGTTAGTTTGTCTGTTAGATATATGTCATAGTTCTATTAGACTGGGGTGTGTGAGTGTGTCTGGTAGCAGTTGCATTGTTTATTAGTTGTAGTTCATTGTTTCAGTAGACTTTGATGTGTGAGGGTGCATGTGAGTGTGCCTGGTGACAGACTGTTTTAGTGGTAGTATTTGTTGTTGGTGGAACTTAAGTTTTTTGTTAGTAGAATTTTGGTATTTAATTGTTAGTACGGTAGAAGGTTAGTATTTTTGTTAGTAGAATTGCTCTTTACTTATTCTGAAAGGGAGTAGCAGCCTTTCAGAATAAATCAAATCTTTACTAGTCTTATAGACGGTTAAGATATTGATAATATAAGCCAAATAATGGCTACACTGCGTCCTGCTGCACGACTGAAAGCAACGGGAAACTACAGCCGTATCCTATTCCCGAGGATATGCACCTCTCTATGCATAATTACATGTGATGATGGCCTCCTCCCTTGTAAAATTTCAATCCGGAGGTAAACTAGTCCCCCGTTCGGATCTCCGGGTGGGGACTACTCGAGAGGGGGTTAACATCACAGAAGTGACAAAGAGGAAATCTGACATTCTACGGATCGGAGCGTGGAAAGTTAGAAGTCTGCTAGGAAGTGGAAGGTTAGAAAACTTAGAAAGGGAAATGGATAGGTTGAGGTTGGATTTGGTTGGGATTAGTGAAATGCGCTGGCAGGAAGAACAGGATTTTTGGTCAGGAGACTATAGGGTCATTAGCACTAAATCAAACAATGGCCAAGCAGGGGTTGGCCTCATATTGAGTAGGAAACTTGGACAGCGGGTGGAATATTATGAGCAATATAGTGAACGGATTATTGTAGCAAAAATCAGTACTAAACCTACCTGCACCACAGTGGTACAAGTCTATATGCCTACCAGTCAAGCTGATGATGAGGATGTTGAAAAGGTCTATGAAGAAATAGACGAAATTCTGAGGTATATCAAGGGTGATGAAAATGTTATAGTAATGGGAGATTGGAATGCTGTGGTAGGAAAAGGGAGAGAAGGGAAGATAGTAGGAGATTTCGGATTAGGTGAAAGGAATGATCGAGGAAGCAGGCTGGTAGAATTCTGCACCGAGCATGAATTGGTCATAGCTAACACCTTATTCAATAACCACAATAGAAGAATATACACATGGATGAGACCAGGAGATACAGGGCGTTACCAAATCGACTTCATTATGGTCAAGCAGAGGTTTAGAAACCAGATTTTGGATTGTAAAACATATCCTGGTGCTGACATAAACTCTGATCACAATCTGGTTGTAATGAAATGCAGATTAAAGTTGAAGAAACTGAAGAAGAGTCAAAAGCCAAAAAGGTGGGCAATAGACAGACTGAAAGAAAAGGATGTAAACGAAAGATTCAAGAAGAGTATAAAGGAAGGACTAATGAAAAATCCTAAACAAACTTCAATTGCAGACGAATGGGCACTTTTGAAGAATGAAATAACAAAATCCGCAGAAGAAAACATTGGTAGGAAAGAAAGAATAGGTAGAAAACCGTGGATCACTCAGGATATACTAGAATTGATGGATGAAAGGCGGAAACACAAGAATCTAAGAGATGAAAAGGGGAAAGCAGAATACAGACGTCTGAGAAATGAGGTTAACAAGAAGTGCAAGGAAGCGAAAGAAGAATGTTTGAAAGAGAAATGTGCAGGTATAGAAAATTGTCTGAAATTAGGAAAAGTAGACACAGCTTATCGAAGGATTAAGAATACTTTTGGGGAAAAGAAGACTAAGTGCTGTAATATTAAGGACACAAATGGAAAGCCTCTAACAGATAGGGAAGAAAAGGTTGAGAGATGGAAAGCTTACATAGAGAGTTTGTATCAGGGAAAGGAGATTGAGAATCATGTAATGGAAAGGGAGGAGAAAATTGATGAGGATGCGAAAGGAGATTTAATATTGAGATCAGAATTTGATAGAGCTTTGGAAGACTTAAGCAGGAACAAAGCACCAGGCATAGATGATATACCGATTGAGTTGCTACGCTGCATAGGAGATGAAGGTCTGATCAGGTTATTTCACTTGGTGTGTAGGATTTATGAGACCGGTGTGGTACCCCCTGATTTCAAGAAGAATGTAATCATCCCTATACCAAAGAAAGTGGGAGCTGACAGATGTGAAGATTACCGTACAATCAGCTTGATTACTCATGCTTCAAAGATCCTGTCTAGAATAATTTACAAGAGGATTGAAAGCCAGATAGAAACGGAGTTGGGTGAAGACCAGTTTGGTTTCAGGAGAAATGTAGGAACAAGGGAAGCTGTACTAAGTCTTAGGCTGATTTTGGAAGGTAGAATAAGGAAAGATAAGAGAACGTTCATGGCTTTTGTAGACTTAGAAAAGGCTTTTGATAACGTTGATTGGACTAAATTGTTTGACATTTTGAAATCTATTGGAATAAAGTACAGGGATAGGAGGGTGATATACAATCTGTACAGAAACCAGACAGCAGTCATTCGAGTTGAAGGACATGAGAGAGAAGCTGGTATTCAGAAAGGTGTAAGGCAAGGCTGCAACTTATCACCCATACTTTTCAATCTTTACATTGAACAAGCAATGAAGGAAATTAGAGAAAAATTTAAAGTGGGAGTGAAGATTCAAGGAGAAATAATTTCAACTCTGAGATTTGCTGATGACATCGTCATCTTGGCCGACAAGCCTGAGGATTTGAATGAGTTTTTGAATGGTATGGACTCCGTCTTACGGAAAGAATTCATGATGAAAATAAATAAATGTAAAACAAAAATACTGGAATGCAGCCGAGATAAATCAGAAACCTCTATGGAGATCAAATTGGCAGGTGAAAAGCTGAAGGAAGTAGGAGACTTCTGTTACTTAGGAAGCAGAATAACCAGTGATGGACGAAGCAAAGAGGATATTAAAAGTAGGTTGGCTCAGGCAAAGAAAGCATTTCTACAAAAGAGGAATCTGCTGACATCGAATATAGATTTAGGTATTAGGAAGTCATTTTTGAAAGCCTTTGTCTGGAGCGTGGCGCTCTATGGAAGTGAAACTTGGACTATTGGTGCAGCAGAAAAGAGGAGAATTGAAGCATTTGAAATGTGGTGTTACAGGAGAATGATGAAGATCAGATGGGTCGATAGGGTTACAAACAAAGAGGTATTAAGACGAGTGGGAGAGGAGAGATGTTTCTGGCGACTGCTAATGAAGAGAAGAGATAGGTTGGTAGGACACATACTAAGACACCCAGGAATAGCAAGCTTAGTTATGGAAGGAAGGGTCGAGGACAAAAACTGTAGGGGTAGACCAAGGTTAGAATATGTTAAACAGATTGCCTCGGATGTAGGGTGTCGGAGCTACGTAGAGATGAAACGATTAGCTCAGGACAGGGAGGCGTGGAGAGCTGCATCAAACCAGTCAAAAGACTGAAGACTCAAACAACAACATGGGAACGTACTATTCCTCCAGCCAATTGGGTACCTACGAAATATTCCTTCGTATGTATTAAACACTTTCTTCCTGAAGACGTAAGTTATGTTGAAAAATACAAGGATGGTGATGGTAATAATAAGGAATTCACGCGGAAGAAGCCTGTATTGTTACCTCGTGCGATTCCAAAGGTATTCCCAAACTTACCATCGTATTTGAGTAAGTGCTCCTCCAAGATAAGGAAATCTCCAGAAGAAAGAAGAGAAGAAGAAAAAGAACGGAAAAGGTCTGCAGAGGAATGTGAGAAGACCCTTGCTGAGGAAGCCAACAAAATTACGACTTTCGAGTTCTTTGTTTGTGATATACAAAATAAATTGGTGGAGCATAAAACAGACTGGTCTGTAAGTACTAGTGAAAATTATTGTATTTTGTATAAATTAGATGTGTCAAGCATACCTAAAATAAGGTCGAGTATAAGGGTAAACAATGATTTTACGGTCGAAATTCATATCAATGGAGGCGTAATTCCTAACGCTGTTGTTCTTCATTCTGGCTCTGTAATATTTCGAAATTCATTATTAAGTAAGTGGAGTCAGTTGTTCCAAGCAATAGAATTTTGCCACGACTTTTTCTTACCTGGAAGTTCTGTAATTTCACTAGTCGTCCAGATTAATAGTTTAATAGATAACCTAAAAACTGATCTTGAAAACCAGGGAGACGAAACTTCAGAGATTCTGTTTAAAAAGTTAATGTTTCTGCAAGATCAGTTTACACTTACTTTTTTTAAAGAAACCTAGATATAACGTCACTACAACTCTAAATGCATTCCTCATTTATATGCAGTCTACAAAGTGTTATAACGCAATTAGATTTAACCATATTTTATCCCTACCTCATCCCCGAGTTTTACAAAAATTAACAACTTCCTTCGCCATATCCCCGAAAGCTGATGAAGAGAACAGTAACTTTCTAAGTCACATTGTGAAAGATTTATCAAATTTAGAAAGGGTTGTAAATTTACAGATTGATGAAATACATGTCAAACAAACTTTAGATTTTAAAAATGGGCAATTATTTGGTGTTGCTACAAATGAATCTGTCGATTTAGCTAAGACAGTTCTGGCCTTTCTCGTTAGTTCTGCTTTTGGAAATTTGAAAGAGGTTGTTAAATTAGTTCCAGTGAAACAATTAACGGGTTTGCATCTGGCTGATATTGCAAAAGGTGTTATCAGCCAAATGCAGGATTGTGGCCTAAATATTCTGTCTATCATAGCTGATAATAATGGTGTGAATCGTGCTATGTTCCAAGAACTAACCAAACATTCTGATAGTAATTACTGGTTCCATATTGATGGAAACCCCCTAAAAACCTTCGTTTTATATGACAGTGTCCATGTATTAAAAATATACGAAATAATTGGCTGAATTTAAGTGGCATTGATAAGTCATTTATTATTCCTGTATGGGAAGATTTAGACTCATTTTATAATGTTTTAAGTTCAGATGACTGTAACCCTGATTTTAAAGAGGTAACTCAAGCATCATTTAGTGACATAAGAGCGATCTACAAAAAGGAATCCGATTTACTGATTAAGTCTGTACCAAAGTTAACATTTAAAAGTGTTTATCCAAATTCACTTGAACGCCAAAGGGTTTCTTTGGTTACAAACGTGTTTCACGAATATACAGTTTCTGCTCTAAACAAGTATTGTTATAAAGGTACTGCTTTTTTTTGTCAGAGTAATCCTAATGTGGTGGTCCATTGTTAATATTAAGCGGCCTCTCACCCATGTTGTTAAACGCAATAGTCTTCAAATGCCTTTAAAAAATCCCGAAGACAAAAGGTTGGCTTTCCTAAAGGCATTCCTCCAATGGTTGTCCAAGTGGAAAAAGAACGATGAAAATGATTCCTCAAAAAAGAGTTGTTTACCCAATGAAACTTACAATTCTTTGTATGTAACAACCTATGTATTACGTGAGATTATTATGTATGCTCTACAGAATGTGAACCCCTCTTATGTGTTAACTGGCAAATTTCAGAGTGACCAATTAGAATCCAGGTTTGGGCAGGACCGCCAACTAACAGGCGGCAACTATAATATATCAGTTACTCAGGTAATGGAGGCCGAATTGAAAATAAGGTTGAAAAGCGTACTTGGCCTTCATTCAGCCAGGTATGGAGCAGTTACTTTTTCGAAAGAAATGATAATGTCCTCTTCCGATACAAATTCAGGAGAAAGTACAACAAGCAGCCTTTCGTCAGCTACTGTTGACGATACCTTTTACAGTATTTTAGAAGACAAGTACACTGAAAACATACAACTCCGTTCCAGTCCTCATACCACTTTTCAAAGTTCGTGGCAGAGCCGGGAATCGAACTCAGGACGGGGTGGCATCTAACCATGCTGACCACTACGCTACAGAGGCGAGCTTCGGAGGTAACGACTGAAAACTTGATGAGGCAAATAGCGACCTAAACGTTCCCGAGTTCCCCCTTCAGCTTTATTTATTGTGATAAGGTATGGCAAGCGATTGGAAATTGGTGCTCTAAACGAAAATGGAAGTGTTTTATCGGATGGTGTTAAATAAAGTCGATGGATTAGAACTCTCTGCCCAATATTATCTGCACTTATTATTTCCAAATCCAAGCAATTCTCATACATAATTCATACAATTAATCTGGCACCATTTAGGAGCTCTTGGGAAATGTTCAGATTCCTAAGGAGCATAACTGTGGCTCGAACATTAGGAGTATGAATATGTGGAAGCAAAATTCCGAGGAATTCAAGAATTCTGTAAGAAGTATCTGGCTTTCATATGCATTATTTAATCTGTAACAGTGGTGTATGTCGCCTCCGTAGCGTAGCGGTCAGCGTGGTTAGCTGCCGCCCCGGAGGTCCTGGGTTCGATTCCCGGCTCTGCCACGAAATTTGAAAAGTGGTATGAGGACTGGAACGGGGTCTACTCAGCCTCGGGTGTTCCAAATGAGTAGAGGAGGTTCGATTCCCACCTCAGCCATCCTCGAAGTGGTTTTCCGTGGTTTCCCACTTCGTCTTCGGGCAAATGCCGGGATGGTTCCTTCTTCAAGGCCACGGCCGCCTCCTTCCCTCTTCCTTGCCTATCCATCCTGGCCATCCATTCCCTTCCCTCATGAGGCCCCTGTTCGCTTTTCAGGTGAGGCCGCCTGGGCGAGGTGCCAATCACACCTCACCAGTTGTATCCACTCCGATTAGATGTTCCCAGCTCTAGGACACTGCCCGTAGAGGCGGTAGTGGTGAGTTCCCTCGCTGAGTCCGTGGGTTCCACCAACCTGGAGGGTAAACGACTAAGAAAAGAAAAAAAAACAGTGGTGTATAATTTTGTTACCTTAGTGTTTTAAATACACACATCAAAAAAAGTTTTGCATCACCTCGGTTCCAAGAGTTCCGGGACCTTTAAATACAAAGGGAATAGAGATCAACACAAACAACATTTCAGCTCGTTTTATTGCTCATGAGACCCACACATTGCATGTTGTACCATCATACAGCTAGACTTTCAGCATTTGTGGTCCAGATTGCAGTACACACCACTACCTCTAATACCCAGTAGCACGTCCTCTTGCATTGATGCATGCCTGTATTCGTCGTGGCATACTATCCACAAGTTCATCAAGACACTGTTGGTCCAAATTGTCCCACTCCTCAACGACAATTCGGCGTAAATCTCTCAGAGTGGTTGGTGGGTCAAGACGTCCATAAACAGCCCTTTTCAACATATCCCAGGCATGTTCGATAGGGTTCATGTCTGGCGAACATGCTGGCCACTGTAGTCGAGCGATGTCGTTATCTTGAAGGAACGCATTCACAAGATGTGCACGATGAGGTCGAGAATTGTCGTCCATGAAGACAAATGCCTCTCCAATATTCTGCCGATATGGGTGCACTATGGGTCGGAGGATGTCATTCAGGTATCGTAAAGCAGTTTCGGAGCCTTCCATGACCACCAGTGGCGTACGTCGGCCCCACATAATGCCACCCCAAAACATCAGGGAACCACCACCTTGCTGCACTCGCTGGACAGTGTGTCTAAGACGTTCAGCCTGACCAGGGTGCCTCCAAACACGTCTCCGACGATTGTCTGGTTGAAGGCATATGCGACACTCATCGGTGAAGAGAACGTGATGCCAATTCTGTGGGCTCCATTCAGCATGTTGTTGGGCCCATCTGTACCGCGCTGCATGGTGTCGGGGTTGCAAAGCTGGACCTCGCCATGGACGTCGGGAGTGAAGTTGCGCATCATGCAGCCTATTGCGCACAGTTTGAGTTGAAACACGACGTCCTGTGGCTGAACGAAACGCATTATTCAACATGGTGGCATTGCTATCAGGGTTCCTCCGAGCGGCAATCCGTAAGTAGCGGTCATCCACTACAGTAGTAGCCCTTGGGCGGCCTGAGCGAGGCCTGTCATCGACAGTTCCTGTATCTCTGTACCTCCTCCATGTCCGAACAACATCGCTTTGGTTCACTCTGAGATGCCTGGAAACTTCCCTTGTTGAGAGCCCTTCTTGACACAAAGTAACAATGCGGACGCGATCGAACTGCGGTATTGACCTTCTAGGCATGGTAGAACTACAGACAACATGAGCAGCGTACCTTCGTCCTGGTGGAATGACTGGAACTGATCGGCTGTCGTACCCCCTCCGTCTAATAGGCCCTGCTCATGCATGGTTGTTTACATCTTTGAGCAGTTTTAGTGACATCTATGAACAGTCAAAGGGACTGTATCTTTGATACAATATACACAGTCAACGTCTATATGCCGGAGATCTGGGAACCGAGGTGATGCAAAACTTTTTTTGATGTGTGTATATATGTGGCAACGTCAATCGCGCCGAATTTCTTAGTTTACGGGAATGCTAAGAGTAAAATATGTTTTGTCAATGGAATTGGCAACTCAAACTAACACTTGGGGCGCTGCGGTCGGTCTGGATAAGTAGGGTTTAAAATACTCAATAACACGCGTTTGATATGGAACACTTTTTATTTTTCGGTTATAATCAGTAAATGTGGTCTCTAAAGTAATGACAGTGTTATTTTTAATTGTATATATGTATAACTGTGCGATACACGTGATCTAATTTGTGTGTTCCACTGGATTTTTTGGTGTCATTTGCATATTATCAAGCATCAGTTTTTATGGTTGATGTAGATCAGCTGATTCAAATTTACACAGGGCTACACTTCGGACATTATTTCGGTACTATTATGCGCAATATAATGTAAATGTCGATCCTGAGTCAACGCCGAGGACATTCAAATAGAGAAATACGGTACATAAACAAATAAATAACACACCGAAGCTGTGCTACGTTTATCATTCCGAGACTAGCATCCACGCAAACCAGATTCCACTGTTCCAAGCTCCGACTTATATCGTGAATTGATGTCAAACTGATGATCCGCCAGCCTTTCCGCCAAGCCTACACCTCGTAATCGCTAATTTCTTCGATATTCGAGCTATTCCACTATCAGTCATATAGGCCTAATTTGCCTCCCCGTGGGCACTGTAGAATGAGTGATTCCGCTACCATTCAAATATTCAACACCAAACCCACCTTTTAACCATCCAAATCAAGCCATTCCTGTCGCCCCACGAGTTTTAATACAAGTTAAACTCATCCCTTCTCCCTACCAAGCAGCCAATAATTAATTATTTAATTAATTATTCAAGTAACTTCAATCTTACCAGCGCGCCCATCGTAACAGCTGTTTTTAAACTGAATAACCTTCGCTGACTTTACGTCGCAGGTCTTCTGTCTGTCTAACTCGACAAGTGTTAGATCCTTCCCGGGGTGGAAAGGTATTATTATTAGGTATTATGTATCATCACATTTCGGCTATTGCTATTTGCATCTTTTGGAAAGTGATGAAAAGGTATATCCGCAGCCCTCTTTTACATCGACTTACAGCCGTAAACTGAGCAATACACTTTGCTTTTACTCATTTTTCACTCTATCAACGAGTAAAACTTATTACTTATGTATAAAGACACGAACAATTTACCACGATCTGTTTACCAATACAAGAAACCATATACAAACAGTCACCACGTGACAAATGTACCCTACTTGGTAAGTTTCTCATTTTTACCGCTAGATGTCATATCAGATAGCTGGAGTTGCCAATAGCAATACCAAGAAATAAAAATACGGAAATTAAAAAAAAGTGATGGAGGCGGGACTCGAATTGCGCGATGCATAAATGAAGAGTTCATGTCTCTACGACCTGAGCTACCGAACCGATGGTAAAAACACGCAAAATTAAGACAGTTTAACTACATAGGCCCTACACACTCGACTATCAGTTTACGTGTTTCAACATTTTCCGTCGGGTATAAATGTATTCCAGTATATATCGCGGGAACGTCATAAATAATGTTCCCTTCCTTTATACTTCTTATAAATAACTATCAAATTGAAACGTGATGCACTTGTAACCATCATGACTGTCATGATGCAAGGTGATTGTACGCATGCGTGAGGGGCGAGAATTCTGCAATTTTCTATATTAATTTAAAAATATACGAATTCCTTAGTTTACGGGAATGCTATGAGTTAAATACGTTTTGACAATGAAATAGCAATACCAAGAAATAAAAAAAACGGAGATGGGACTCGAACAGCTTCCATTGCGCGAAGCATAAGTTAGGAGTTCTTGCCTCTACGACCTGAGCTACCGAACCACTGGTAATACTACGCAATATTAAGACAGTCTAACTACATAGGCCCTACACACTCGACTGTCATTTTACGTGTTTCAACATTTTCCGTTGTGTATAATATTGTATTCCAATATATATCGTGGGAACGCCATAAATAATGTTCCCTTCCTTTATACTTCTTATAAATAACTATCAAATTGAAACGCGATGCACTTGTAACCACCATGACTGTCGTGAGGCAAGGTGATTGTGCGCATGCGCTAGGGCCAATAATTTTGCATTTTAGTTTATAAATATAAAAATATATGGTAACATATTTGTTTATTTTAAAGACACTCTGCAAATATACAGATCAAGGGCTTTAGAGTGCATTACCAAGTAAATCGGTTCAGCCGTTCTGTCAATCTCACGGTAACAAAAATCAGCTTACTGCTTTATATATATATATTTAAGGCTGTAAAATAATGGATATTGATATAAGAGCTTATAGAGATATTAACAATAACTAAGAATCTTCTTTATTCGATCTTCTCTTCGAAAGGAAAATATTTAAATGAAGTAATCTATAACCTATTAATGAATGAATTTTGCCATATTAATTAATCAATGCATCACCCTCATAATAATAATATATGGAAGATATTATAATAATTTATGGATTATAATTTATTGAACCTGAATTGTGGAATTTAACAACAATTAGCAGGTTGATGTAATATAATTGGAGATTGAAATAATTATTAATGAACATTAGTTACTACATGAAAGATATTGGACATTACTTGAACAGTATTCCACACCAATGTCGAATGCTCAATGTAAATAATATTTGCTATTTAATTCTATTTTTATTGCAATTAAAATTAAAACACGATTTATCCTTGTTAGATAATATTCTCGTAATTGATTAATTTCTTTTCCTTAAAATATGTTAGTTTAAATGTGTGATAAGTTACATTTTTGAGGGGAATGTGAAGTTACAATTTACAACTTATTTCAATTTATTCCAAGCTGAAACAGTGACAGTGAAGTGCAACGATTTTTTTTTTTTTTTTTTTTTTTTTTTAACCATTCAGCTAAACCAACGAACACTGGAACTTTATTTCATATCGCATTACCCCAAGTGCAATAGGAAAGTCGAATTGGCAGTTTAGGACTTTTGGATCTACGATCCCAACATAAGATTGAACCAATTCGATTTTTAGGAGGGTATATTTTTATTTGTGTTCGTCTGCTCTTAAATAAAGAGAGACCATTTTATCTTAGTTATCTTAAATTATTCCTGCAGCTTGTTCCATTTCCTGACTGAGTGATATATCCTATTTTATTTGGATATATATATATATATATATCTGAGGCAACCTATCTCACCTATCCCGTTAAACGACCCGAGACATTAGATCTCTTGCCTGCCCGTGTTCTCAGTTGTTTTTGGTAGTTTTTCCGGATATATATATATATTTCAGGGACTCCTAATTTGTTTTGTTACGACCATGTACCATTTCTTGGACATCACGTTTGATTTCCGGGCCGACGTGAGGTCTGGGAAACGGGTACAATACCCAAATTATTTGAATTTATAATTACTGACAAAATTATACCCCATTTTTCCTCCTACTTAATTGAACAACAGCATGGCTTTATACTAGGTCGATCAACATGTACAAATCTCCTAGTTTATTCTGAGTAGGCTACTTACTGAAAGCAGTAGAAGAGCACTATCAAGTGTTCTGCATCTACACTGATCTAGCCAAAGCCTTCGACTCTCTCGACCATAAAATTCTTCTTTCAAAATTACAATCCTATGGTATACAAAACCCTATATTATCATGGCTGTCTTCATACTTAGAAGGCAGAATTCAGATTGTCAAAATAGTCCATTTCTTATCCCAACCAATAGCTGTCTCTTCTGGCATTCCACAAGGTGCCCATCTTTCTCCTTTGTTATTTCTAATCTTTATTAATGATATCAATACAGTTTTCAAACATGCCAAAATCCTCCTGCTAGCCGATGACACAAAGTTCTTTTTGAAAGTTCATTCTCTTCAGGACTGTATACTTCTCCAGGAAGAACTTTGGCATCTAGAAGAGTATTGTTCTTCAAATGGGTTACTGCTCATTGAAACTAAATGTAAACATCAACTCAGCAATTCTTCTAGGTTTGTGCCGTGTCTTTTGTCGGGTTTCGCCTAGGACACCAAGCTGGCTCATCGGTGGGCTCTTGGTGTCCCCGCCCGGACCCCCACTGGAGTAGCGAACTGCGCGCCACCACCCTTTATATAAGGTGCAACTGCACCTCTTGACTGCGAGAACTAAAATCCTAAGCAGCCTCAACCTCCCTATGAAGGCTTCCAAAAAGATGGTATATTGGCTTTCACGGCCAGTGAATTAAAACTCAGCAATTCTTCTTGGTTTGTGCCGTGTATTGTGTGGGGTTTCGCCTAGGACACCAAGCTGGCTCATCGGCGGGCTCTTGGTTTTCCCGCCCGGACCCCCAATGGAGTAGCGAACTGTGCGCCACCTCTCTTTATATAAGGTGCAACTGCACCTCTTGACTGCGAGAACTAAAAGCCCAAGCAGCCTCAACCTCCCTGTGGAGGCTTCCTAGAGGAATTGCTGAGTTTTAATTCACTGGCCATGAAAGCCAATATACCATCTTTTTGGAAGCCTTCATAGGGAGGTTGAGGCTGCTTGGGCTTTTAGTTCTCGCGGTCAAGAGATGCAGTTGCACCTTATATAAACGGAGGTGGCGTGCAGTTCGCTACTCCAGTGGGGGGTCCGGGCGGGTACAGCAAGAGCCCGCCGATGAGCTAGCTTGGTGTCCTAGGCGAAACCCCACACAAGACACGGCACAAACCTAGAAGAATTTCTGAGTTTTAATTCACTGGCCGTGAAAGCCAATATTCATCTTTTTAAATGTAAACTATTTAGATTCCCAAAGAAGAAACAAAATATTGAATTCTCTTATCACTTTCTATCGTCTACTCTACTTCATGCTCTTAGAAGTATTCGTGACCTAGGAGTAACATTCTCAGACACTTTTAATTTTAAAGTAAATATTAAAAAGAAGGCATTGCAGAAATTAGGTTGCATAACTCGTTATTCCAAGGAATTTTGTGACTCAAATATTTATTTCCTACTGTACTTGACCCTCGTCAGATCCTTAATTGAACATTGTACACCGATTTGGAGCCCTTTCAGGAAAACACAAATTGAAAGATTAGAGAAAGTACAACACAAATTTCTACTAATTTATGCGTATCGTTTTCTACACCCAATTACGAATCAAAACTACTCTGAAGTAATGATGCATTTGAAGCTGTTAACTCTAAAATCCTGTTGTGATAATTTTTATATTCTTATTATGTACCAGATCATAAACTCTCACATAGACTGCCCAGAATCACTAAATGAAGTCAATATCTATGTGCCCCCCTCCCCAACCACGTTCGATGAGCAAGCATCATGTCTTTGAAACTAACTGGCATCCCACTAATTATGGTCTAAATGGTCCCATTGACAGAATGATGCGAATCTCTACTGTGGTCAGTATAGACTTGTCCAATATTGATCAAAGGCCCCTTAAACAATATCTGTTGTCCAATGCACTAGGAAATCTGTTTGAATAGATTGTACTCGTACATAAAGTAGACATTGTATACTACATTGTAAATATTTGTATATATTCTTAATATCTTTTATCCTGGATAAAAGAAAATGGTGTAAGCCGTGAATAAAGATGTATGTATGTATCAAATACAAGAACAACAGTTGTGGATGGACAGGACAAATTGGAGACGGCTTATCTATAACCGCACCCGGCTTGCAGAGTTGGGCAGTATCGAAAATACATGTATTTAAAATACGTATTTTCGATACTTTTGTATTTTGTATTTTGTATCGAAAATACATTTTTGAACATGTATTTTGTATCTGTATCGAAAATACTTTTCATGAGTGTTTTGTATTTTCAAAATACATAAAATACAATCAAAATACAATCACTGCATTAGGTAATTTTCAGTTTTATCTTCCATTATTTTCGCTTTTAATAATTTAAGTCAATTGGTAGACATTAAGTTTTAGATCAATACAACTCTTCCAGCAATAAAGCGACCTAGTAAGACCATGTGCAATGCTATTTATTTAGGATGCATTTAGAACAAAATCTCCGAAGGATGTCTCCCGATGTTCTGTTATCAGTGTGTTTGATCTTGGAAACCTTTCCACAAGCAGTAGCCTCAAGCTACGTAGTATGAAATTCCCAAACGCATGAGGTTGTCTGAACCTGTTAACTAGTATTGTTCGAAAATTCCTGGAAGTGCTCACATAAGGGCTGTACAAAATGCGGCAATTGTCTCCCGTAAGAGTAGTGTAAGAGTTGTATAAAACTTTGAATTGACAAATAAGTTGCTGTTCTTTCATTTGACGAGCTTGTATCACATCGTGATCATTTTGTCCCGTGTACTTATGTGTGTATGTATATATATATATATATATATCATTCATAACCGTGTTATTGTGGGTCAATGTTGTAGTAGTACCGTAGTGGGTTTATATTTAATTTGGGGAAGGAGACGGCAGTGGCCTTAAGTTAGGAACCATCCCGGCATTTTCCTGAAGTATAAGAGGAAAACCACTTCCGCTCTTCGCAGGTTTGCTAGCCACTGCACCACGAGCCAGACGAAAATAAATATGATGGTTGTTGTTAATAAATCTTGATCATCAGCCCGATGTATTTGGGTGTGTGTTAAATATGTCTGATAACCTGTGTTTGTGTGATTTTTGTAATAGTATGCATGGCTGTATTTATTATGGTCTAGGATTGAGCAGATGCCCTGTCAGTGCCAGAAAAAGAAACTTGGATCTCTGTATTTGTCTTGAATACAGTAGTTGCATACGTTAAGGATGGAAGGAAGAAGGAAGATTGTAGTTTTACGTGACCGTTAATCTCGAGATCATGAGCCACGGGACCTCCTTTTTACATGGAATCCGAATCACTGAATATGGCATTTCACAAGCATTGACTGGGAATTGAACCCACTCCGCCGTGGTGAGAGGCCAACAGCTTGACCGCTGCTCCACCACACCCTCTACGATAAGGATGGATGACGATGTATGTCTACCCCTTACTTTTACCTATTTAACGGGATCGGGGATGAGATGCGATGAAACGCTATGTGGCGGATGTATTTACGACCGGATGCCCTTCCTGACACCAACATGAGAGGAGTTAATGAGAGATCTAGATGAATGAAGCTGGGCAAGGATGTGGAAGGAAGCTGCCGTGGCCTGTCAGAAGGATCGTCCCAACATTTGCCTAGAATTGAAAGTGGGGAAACCACGGTAAACCATTTCCAAGATGGCCGACGGTGGGGTTCAAACCCACGTCTACCAAGTCCACATGGAGCATGGCCACATTGCCTAGCGCTGTGCGTTAGCGGGTGACCGCTGTCGGTAGTGATAAGATGACCATAATAATACGGTAATAATAACTATAATGCGTATGATTCCTGTTTCAACTGGGACGGAAATGAGATAATATATATTTTCGCGTCCTTATGGTGGATAGTTTATACAGTCGGATGTCATTCCTGTCGCCAACCTCATTTTTTTTTAGCGTATGGCTTTTAGTGCCGGGAGTGTCCGAGGACATGTTCGGCTCGCCAGTTTTTGTAGCTACTTCGAGACGGACACCCAATGGGTGAGTTACAAGTACCGTTGGGGAGGAAAGTGGGAATGTACAAGGACGAGGAGTTGAGTTGGAAGGTAGCGGCTGTGGCCTATAGTTAGGGACCAACCCCGGCAATTGCCTGGAAGGAAGATGGGAAACCACAGAAGACCATCTTCAAGGTTGCCGGCGGGGTATTCGAACCTCCTCGCCTCCCTGATGTGAGCGACTGCCAGCAGTCATGCCGAAACGACCTCGGCTAACTCACCCGGTGCCAACCTCATGAGAGGAGTTAATGAGAGATGATATGAATGAAGGTGAATGAAAATAAGCACGGATTTGGAAGGGAGCGGCCGTGGCACATTCGAAGGTGCCGTCGCAGCATTTGTCTGTAGTTGAAAATGGGAAACCACGGAAAACTATTTCACGGACGGCCGGCGGTGAGGTTCGACCCACGTCTACCGAGACCACAGACATCTGGGCACCAGCTGCCGTTGTTGGTTGGTTGTTAATAATTATAAATGACCCAACTTCGTTCATTAATTATGTTTTTTATTCTTTTGTGGCATACCGGTACGGTATTACTTACAAAGGATAATTTATAACGGAATGTACAAATTAAACATGTTGAGTCAATTGACTGTAGTGTCCCGTGGTGCTGATTTCTTACATCACCATTTTAGGATATCAGAGAGTAGTCTGAATGAAATGCCTCACTGTTTGCCTGACAGCGCTATAAAGAAAATATGAACAGACGGACATATAACTAGGGCATACACCTTTTTTTTTAAACATCTCAACTAAGAAACAGTTCTAAATAGTAGGAAATATTATTTTATGGATCCTCAAGCAGTCTTACCATCAATAATTATTTTATTATGTTCATTTTTAAGTATAACTCGTATACAATTAAAATACCCATTGATTTAAAAAAAATGAAAATAATTTTACAATATTTACATAGTGAATTCAGAATAAACAAGAAGTTCCGTGAAGAACTATACATCCTACTTTTCATGCCAATGATTATTCTACAGAATATGAACCTATCTAGAATAATGACGAAATTAAGTTGCTAATATCGAAATTTCCAATTAGTTCGAAATACTGTATACCTGGCATAATGTATCCTAATAGAGCACTACAGTTGGCAGCCCTGATGACTGAATATATTCTTAGTTCCGTCTCTTAAGGTACTAAATACAAAATTTGGTTGAAGTCCAATGAATAGCATGGACGTTACATGCAGTTAAACATTGGATCTAACAGCGCGCGTAAAATCATGTTGGCAACAATGTCATGCATGTATTGGTCAGAAATAATCTGAAATAATATGATCTATTGTTGTGCCAATTTTGAATGAAATCCATTAGTTAGTATAGAAGTTACATGCATTTTAAAATTGGACCTATCAGCAGGCTTAGAATCATGTTGGCAGCACTGACGTATATTAGTTACTCCAAATTCGTCTAGAATGCCAGGTACTATATGTGTGCAACGTTTAGAGCTATTGGCTTGCATACTTTCTGATATATTGATATTAGGGTAACAAAAATAGGGACAGCACATATTAACAGTTGGCAGCCCTGGTTGCTCCTTAGAATACGCATAGTCATATCTGTTATGGTACACATAGCACATACGAAATTTGGTTGAAATCCAAATGATAGTATGGAAGTTACATGTATTTAAAGTTGGACCTGTCAGCAGGCTTAGAATCATGTTGGTAGCACTGACGTATATAAGTTACTCCAAATTAATATAGAATGTCAGGTACTATATGTGTGCATAGTTTAAAGCTGTCGGCTTGCATACTTTCTGATATATTGGTATTTGGATAAAATAAATTAGGAGCATTTATTAACAGTTGGCAGCCCTGGTAGGTCTTAAGAATACGCTCAGTCATATCTGGTTATGTACACATACAACATACGAAATTTGGTTGAATTCCACTTGATAGTGTAGAAGTTATATGCATTTAAAAATTGGACCTATCAGGAGGCTTATAATCAGTTTGGCAACACTGCCATGTTTGGCCTCCTGGAAATTAAACTGAAATATTATGATCTGTACGTGTGCCAATTTTGAAATAGCTCCCATTCATACTTTCCAAGATATCCAACATGGAGCTCAAATTTCAATTGCGATTTTTTAGCAGTTGGTAGCACTGACATCATTTTAAAATATGGCCGTAAGATATTCAGGTATAGATCTTTACTCCTACCAAATTTTGTTTCGATTGCTGCAGCCGTTTAGGAGTTGATAGGGGGGGACACACACACAGCCAGTCAGACAGACAGAAGGACAGACAGACAGACAGACAGACAGACTTTTTCCTCATTTTTGCAAAATGTGAAAAGTAGGCTAAAAATTATTGATATTAACTTGCAAAAGGGACTGTATTGAAATAATTTCAGTATTATCCTGTGATAGTCTCCTGAAATTTCTTCTTGCTGACAAGGGCTGAATTGATGTGTGTTTTTCTTTTTTTATTTCTTTTTTAACGACATTTCTCTTATGTTTGGCGGGTTCCAAATGTTCAGCCACAGAAAACTTTCCAGAAACTCCCTACATTTCCTTCACAAATTTTACAATAAAGGACACTATCGTCGGTAGAATATAATTCATTCCCAAATGTTTTCAAAAAATTTCGCAACTTAACAACGACGTTAGCTTTTATTGGAGTCATACCTCCGTGCTTGCTGTGGTTGACAGTAAGCAGCTTGGTATTTCACTGAAGGTTGGAATTAAGGAATTTGAGATAATAGGTCCAGGTAATATTTGTGGAAATCCCTGGTCATTCATAAGCTGAACCCCTATTGTGAACTGGTGATAAATGAATGGAACGAAGGTATTTCAGTTGTTGGAGAATCCGGTTTTTCCTTACTGGCAATGCAGACTACTAGTTATCAGAATATACAAATACTCGGGGTGATTTAAGGGAGGTGAAAGCAACTTTATCATTAACAAGGAAATGTTCAGGTTTGACTAACCAACCAAGAAACTCTTGGAGTCCGAATAGAAATATACGACTGAACATGAAGTAACAAAAAGCGCTTCAAAACAATAGGAAATTAAAATATACACTATTCTCCAGCATAGATATGCACTTAAACAGGCAAAGGAGAAGAATATGATGCATTGTGCCAAAATAACCAAAATATGCATAAATATGCAAAAATATGATTTTGCATGATCTTCCGGGCCTTCGTACCACAACTAAGAGAATAGCATGTAACAAAGTAGTCTCACCGTGTCCACTGCCGATTGTAATGAAGTGACTGACAACACTTGGACATGAGCTGATTTCATCACTTCCTGGCATGAGATTACCATCTCTCAGATGCCGGCTGTGTTTTCCTTCACCCTGTTTCAAGGACATGACTTTGCGACGATGCGGTATCTGACGGTAACTGCCTGAACTGCCAGCACCTCGACACGGCTAGCATCAGCAACTCAATATGCTGACATTTTCTAAAATCACGATTAAACATATACAGAGTTCTTAATTTGAAAATATGATTCAGTAGCACAATAGAGAAAACTATAAGCTGTCTTGCAGTGGAGTTTGTTTCTGTTTTCAACATCATCTGAAGGCATTGAAGAGGTTAGGAAAATTGCAGTTCAGAACTCTATTTTATATGGAGAATTGTGAATTTAACTACACTTTTTATAACTATCTTTGTATTCCTGTTCGATATGCTTTTGCACCGATGAAAAGTGTATAAAATACTACAGCGGGCTATAGGAACAAAATAATTTTACCTTGTCCCGTTTCTTTATAAAACGTTTCACAAACTTTTCACCCATGTTACAACAAGTGCTGGGCTGGCGGTCGGCCGTTCCCACTCCGACCGGCTCTTAAGCTGTACACCTATTATCTTGGCACGAGAGCTATTTATCCGACTACTTCGTGGTGCAGTGGCTATTATTCTTGGCTGTCACTCCTGAGGTCGGTTTCGATTCACGAATCTGTCAAGAAATATAATTCTGGTCTGAGGCAACTCAATTATCCTGCAAGTGGTTTCCCACTTCTACTTCAGGCAAATGCCGGGATGGTACCTAAATTAAGAGCATGGCCGCCTCCTTCCCAATCCTTATCTGAAATACAAATAGGCTACACACACTAATATAGCCATCACAATAACACAATTCATCAGACAAATTCCACACACGCCCAAGTACACGGGGCGACATGAACACAATATCGCAACGACAACTAGCTCTTTATCCGAACTGGTGCACAGTATTCAGTGACAGATTATACGAAGTCAACAGCTGAACAACAGAGAATATTGGTGTTGGACCCTAAGTGGAACGACAAAGCTTCCACAAAATGTCATTCTACGTCTTGCGGTTGTCGGCAGTCTTTGTTAGATAATCTTTGAATGATAGCGTTTTCTCAATAGTTTCATCCTGTTTAAACAGTACACATATACACTATATATATATAAGTTCGACGTGTTGCGTAGTGGCTAGCACTCTTGGCTGTCACCACAGAGGCCCGGGCTCGAAGCCGACTCTGGCAAGGAATTTATTTCTGGTTTGAGGGCTGGAACGGGATAAACTCAGCCTCGAAGGCCAAACTGAGAAGAGGTGTGTTCGAATCCCATCTCAGCCGTCCTGGAAGGGCAGATGTGGGCATCACCATGCTGCAAAACTACCAATATCTTTGTTAGCATCAACTGTGGCAGTTGTATAGCCAAGATTGACCAATGCGAGGGTGGGGTTATAGTTTCAAAATATTGTGTGGTGCTCATCATTATACCATTATAAGGATTGGTTGGTTCTTAAGTTTAGGGGCTGCGACAACGCGGTCATGTAGCCCCGTGTACTTTGGGTGTGTGTAGAATCTGTCTGATAACCGGTGTAAATTGTGATGGCTGTATTAGTGTGTGTATCTGTTTTTCAATTCATGTGGACTGCAACTTCGATTTTTTCAGATAGTTCCTACTTTTGCCGCCAAACGCCACCGTCAACGACTACAAGGCCTAGTTCAGAACTTAGCTACTAGACGCCACCGCAACGAACGTAGAAACCTAAGAGCGTTGTTTACATTCGTAACCTATACAATTTAGCTTCACACAGGTGTAATTAGTGGAAGGTTCTTTAACATGCCATAAATCTATGACATGGGACCGCCGGCTTAACTTCCACTCCGAAGGAAGGCATACTGAGGGATTTTTAATGCTCTTAAAAATCCGATGGCTTCGGCCGGATTTGAACCCGCTATCTTGGTCATAGAAGCTCAGCATGCTACCAACTACGTCATCGAGGCCGCATCTCCACGAGGTAGCTTAGGTCATACGATAATAATAATAATAATAATAATATCAAGGATGATACAGCACAACTAAACACCAAATATGGAACGATAAACCGTGTTAATAAATTTAAATATCTTGGGGAATGGATCCAGCAAAATGGCCTTGACAAGGAAGCCATAGAAGCAAGAAGCAAGAAAATGGAAGTCGCTTTTCAAACCACCCGCAACATATATAACAAAAAGTGCTTTTCTATGAACACAAAAATTCGTCACTACAACACTGTCATCAAACCAGTACCGCTATATGCATCTGAATGCCTTATCCTACCCGAGAAATATTTACTCGCGAAGTTAGAGAAAAAGAAAGAAAGATCCTACACATCATACTTGGCCCGGACTACAAAAATGGCATCTACATCAGAAAATCCAGGCAAGAAATTTACTCGAGGATAGAGAAGATCACAGATACAATGCGAAAACGCAGAGTTTGCTTTTACGGTCATATACGACGGATGATCGACTCCCGATTGACGAAACGTATCTTCAGTATATTCGACTCAAAACCAAAAACGACAATGCCAAGGTATGTTAACGTCCAGAAAGATCTGAAAGAAATGGGGATACGAGCAGAAGATGCACAAGACCGAAACCTTTATAGAGCAGCCATCAAGACGTTTGGGACTTACCGGGACGAAAAAACGGACAACTGGTGCGAAATGGACAGAAGAACGTCGTGCTAAACACAGTGAGCTCATGAAGACAATGTGGATCAAGCGAAAAGTGAACAAATGCCAGAATGTAAGATGAGGCTTATCGAGGTCCCTAGTTGGCCGATTAGGGAAATTGAGTGAATGAATAATAACAATTCCTATACCGTATATATTTCCCATGTTGTGGGTTCGAGGACAAAGTGAGGTAAATTTCTATGTGGCAGTGGTTTTCACGGCTGGATGATCCTCCTGACGCCATCCTCAACACAGAGCTGGATGGGAAACGAAATGACAACAGGGCAACAGCGACCAAGGCCCATCAGGAAGTACCATTTCATGGAGGCTGACGGTGGGATTTGAATCCTTTGGCCTTGCACGTTAATGCACGCACCCGTCTTGATCACCGATAATAATAATAATAACAATAATAATAATAATAATAATATTAATAATAATAATAATAATAATATTTTGAAAAGTTTGAATGGAAGAGAAGCATATTTTACTAAGTATTTTGTATTTTGAAATGTATTTTAAAATACTATTTTGTATTTTGTATTTTCAGGAATTTTATAACTGTATTTTGTATTTTGTATCTAAAATACTTTTTTGTGAGTATTTTGTATTTTGTATCGAAAATACATTTTGTGAGTATTTTGCCCAACTCTGCCGGCTTGCTAGAGAGAAGAAATGATGATGATAAAATAGGTATAAGATAGTCTTTAACTGCGCAAAAACAAAAACCCGAGGGTGGGGCCCTTCAAGAGCCCCCTTGTGGATAAATCTCTAACTGCAGGGTTAAAGATTTGCTCCACGACCCTCACATAAATACACTGAATATACATTTCCTGTCTGTTTTGTGACCAAGATCCCTTGGTGATGTACGACTTGAGATCCACAATATTGTATGTACATAGGGCCCTATCATCATCAGTCATTAACCTGACCATGCGTCATCTCGATATCTGCAGGCAAAATGGCTGGGCAGCGGTCGCTTGGTAGGCCTAGACTTCACTAAGTTTGGTACTCTACATCATTGACACAAGAGTGGGGGAACTGGTCTGTGTCGAATTGTAAGGCCCCCTGGTAAGCTCGAAGTATGGCTTCCAGTATGTGTTTAGGTGATGGATGCTTTCTCGAAGTATGTCAAGCTTTATCCGCTCAGGAAGGCTACTGACAGAATTTGCAAAAACTGTATTGTACTGAAGTACATACTGGAGCTGTAGAGTTTGGAAGACCACTTCGGATACTTACAGGTCATGGGATCCAATTCATGTCAATGATGTAGAGTACCTCAATTCATAATTTACGAATTCATGAATATTGTTTTCACAAAATACAAGTGGGTTTCTGTATATTGTCCTAAAATATAGAAGTAGTTTAAGCAACAATGTGATTAAAAATTAGTGACAGTGGTTACATTTAAAGCTATCCATACCAGAAATTAGCTGTACAAATAAACATCTGCCACATATGTTATATTACCTGAAAATGGTTTGTTTTGACGTAATATTTATATGAACTTTGTCACTAAAATTGTCCCTTACGATGCTTACAATTCTCTTTTAGAGATGTGACTAAAATATGCATGTGAAGTCATAATTTGTTATATATGAACTTCTGTTTTGTTTCAGACTCTACTAATATTATTTTGATTCAAGAACTTTACACAATGGCTACTCGGAAACCATTGCCTTCTAATGTAAACGTGACACAATTCAAGAACAAATCCATAAAGCAACATCTGTTGATGGATCGTTATAAAGTGGGTGGTCGCCGGTTAACAGTTGAGAACTTGGGGCACTGCCCAACTCACTGCAACACAACAGTACGAGTATTTGACGAAAGAGGAAGTCGAGTGAATGAAATGGTGTGGAATTACACTGGAGAAAATACCTATGCAATGATACCAGCAACGTTGACATTTAACAAGCGGTCTACCTCCCCGGAAGGAGATGCCAGCCCAGACCAAGTCAGTGGTTTTGTTCTGAAGCTCTGGCAGTGGAACACAGCCAATAGCAGACATATTTCTGTTGAAGGCAATGGTCAGGAGGAATCCTCTACAAAACCATTATACCGGAATCGTCTCAGGAGGGAGATACCTTTGGATTCGTGGGATCAGTTACAAGCTTATCCCAACTCAAGCCTTAGAACTTCACGTAGTGTTCAGCCGCCACTGACTCAGAACCTCAAGTGTCCTAGTACATCGAACATGACCATTCATCAGCTGAATGAGCGCGTTGTTCTGATTACCTTCAATGCCACTGATATGCACATTGTAAACACCAGTCAGAGCGACATCACCCAGCTGTGTACACATCCAGAAACTGCAGGCGAGCCTCCCATCTGCCAGCCAGACCTTGGCTTCCAAGAGCAATCATGTGAGTACATTATTGATTTATTTAACAAATGTCAGGCATACTCCATAACTGGACTGGGTAGTTGATCGTTTGGAGATCCAGGGTTCAAATCCCACCTCTGACAGGTACCATTCTGAGTGATATTTTTCCCTCGGATCTTCTACACTCATCTCTAAGTATGTGGTGGAATGGTATTTTATTTTAAGTTTAGGGGCACCTACCCCTTTGTCACCTACTGTAAGTACATAGGTCTGATGACCAAACTGTCTCTTTCCCTCTACTGTATTCGGTTACTCCTCTGTATAACACCATTGTTTCTTTAGAGTGTAGTTGGCGCAATAAAGAGGGTGGCATTAATCCAAGATCTCTCCTTTTTATTTAAAGACATTAATTTCTATGACTATGCTAGTTATTGTTGTTTTAAGGGGTGGAACAGCAAGGCCATCTGCCACATAGTGATAGACTACACCAGTCTCCTGCAAGCACGGTGCTCTGTGACATCACTGGCTGGAGAATTCGTGCTCCGTTTCTCCAACAGAACGTGAAAAGAGGAATGTAGGGGCGGTAGAAGGTAGGGCAGTGGGGGACTCCACTCAACTATGCATGTGCAGTATTCTTTGCACATTATAAATGGTATATTTTGCTCTGTTAACCTATAGGGTTTATTACTTTATTTATTACTTATAATAATAATAATAATAATAATAATAATATCGTATGGCCTCGGGTGCCTGGTGCAAGCTTTGTTAATTGACACCCAGAGGGTAGCTTGCATGTCGAATTTCGTCGTTCCTTTGAACGCTATGAAAGTCAGGGAGGTTAGATATCTAAACTCCTTGACACTACAGCGCTTTCAAGTAGAGAATGGAGGAACTTTGTGTTGGCGGAAAATCCCGAGATTAATTTTGCCATTGAACACGGCCTACTGAATTCAAATGGGTTCTTTAACATGCCAACAACGTATGACATGAGTGTCGTGATTTTTGTCGCCTTCAAAAATCACTTACCACGACCAGGGGCGAACCTGCAATCTTGGGGTTGGTAGTCCGACACTATAACCACTCACCCACCGTGGCAAGCTACACGGTGAAATACAGATTTTACATGTAGCTTTATGCGTGTCGTTATATTTTTTCGTAAGGCATATTTTTGGAGTTAACAGTACCTGAATTGTTCTATTTTACACACAATATTATTTCAGTCACAAATGGGAAAATAATAAAGATTTTATGTTTGTTGATCACCAACACTGTTCTTCCGGGACTTCTTAATTGTTTTACCCCTTACTAGCTTTTCAATATTTGGTGTCCTCCATATTCGACAAACAAGAATAGTTTTTCCCACACAGACAAGAAAATGTTAGGAGTCGACAGCCTTTGGTTGACAAGAAAATGTTAGGAGTCGACAGCTTTTGGTTGACATTTTCGTTAGAAATAATATCAACTTTAATGAGGCGGTGTGCAACTCTGTATACCCGAACAGGCACAACTGCACTGGCTGGCTGGCAAGCGCGCTCCTCACATTGAAAGCACTGATCGCGGAAAGCTCCTCCTACGTCACAAATAAGGCAGGTGAAGGCGGCTAGAATACACTATATAGGGAATTTATGGAATAGTGAATTCAAAATTTAATTAATCTAGGTAGGTCTTCATGGGGTTTGAAGCCATTTTTCAGTGTTGCCTTAGTAAACAAAAGTTTGGTGCTTTTCAGTCGGTCAACACGAATGTACCCAAAAAGTTGGGTTATACCCTTAATCCTGAAAAAATTACATGAGATTAACTTTTGTCTGCTAGGTAGGTCTATTTTGTATTCGTACAATACTGTGACAGATGTTGCATGCAAATTGTATATACTGTACTGTAGTTATAACCACAATTATTAAAGTCTGAAAAATGATTCATTGGAGTATATAGTATTTGATGCACACACAGCACTGTACCTGCACATTAATTCCTTTTGAAAAATGAATCTATTTTGCAGTGAACTTTATGGCTCTCGCTGTGAGCTGAAACAGCTGAATGAATGGCAGTTAGATTATCGTACGTTTCCATTGAGAATTCTGTTCAAAATATTCACATACACATTCTTCAGCTTCTGTAGTAGTGATCTTTTGAGGCATCTGCTTTGGTATGTAACTTTCATGTTCACTGTCACTTAAGCTTTCTGGTTTCCTCATTAAATCAACAATATCATCGCTGGAAAATTCCTGAAACACTGATTCCTTTTGGTTTGTTGCTACGGGTTCTTTAGCTGTGCTCCATCGATTTTGGGAAGACGTACAAGAATTTTCTCTAATGCCTGAACTGATTGGCCTTCCTTAGATGAATCAGCTCCAATAGTGATTCCAGTGGGGGACCAGCAGTTCCTTATTGTTTTGGCCGAAACGTCTCTCCATGGAACTTCAATGTAGAACAGAGCATCCTTTAACGACAAACTGACGACAAACTCCCCATCAGTAATCTGTTGAATGATTTTTTCATTTTATATTATTGGTGGGACCAGTACCTCACCCAGGCGGCCTTACCTGCAAAGCAAACAGGGGCCTCATGAGGGATGGGAAGGGAGGGGAAGATTGGGAGGGATATGCAAGGAAGGGGGAAGAAGGCAGCCGTGGCCTTACGGTAGGTACTGTGCCCGTCTATTCGAGAAGGGACCTGTCGGAATATCCAAAGCTGGGCTGGATTGCAAAATTTTGAAGCAACCGGCTAAATTTACCATCAAAATCCGCTCCAACAAGGTTTTTGAGAATATACGCAGAAGACTGCAATGATATTATGGATAAACACAAGTACACTTGGGACTCAGGTGAACACTTCCCTTAATATCTCTCGGGGTTTAAATGGGTATCCGCTTCACACCTGTAAGGGGGCTCCACAATAGCATTCCTTTGTATCTAAAATAAGTCACTCGAAAAGACGACGTAGAAAATGAACTAAATAAATTTATTAACTTTATGTAAACTATAATCTAAAAACAATAAAAATTCCCTAATTTAAAATTAATTAATAAATTATTTACACACACTCACACCTCTCCATATACACGCTCCTGAAGTTGTTATGCCTTCAGTATTACAAAAATCCAAATTTTGAAAAGTCTCCTCCTTCTACAAGTGTTAAAACAATTAACTAAAATTCATTGCGTGTCTCGCATTCTTTAAGAAGCTATTAGCGTTATTGAGCGTGCGCCACAAGCGTGCCTCTGGTCATGTGATACGGTTTTTATTTATTTTTATTTCCAGTCAAAAGCACAGCAAAAAGAAACATAGGAAACAAACCAAAGGTTGATAGAATATAAATACAATGTGACACAAATCTTAAATGACAAACTAAACAATATCAGTCTAATCATACAGATTCTCGCCAGCCGTGAACCTGTTTCATTCATATTGGCTGCGGCGGTATCAACTCTCCCCATTTATATAAAACTGACCTTGAATTTATAACAGAAATATCTCTGTTTATTTCCACACACTTTAGTTCGCACTGCTAGGTGAATGCAACTTGGCGCTCCAAATATACATGTTTTTACTGATCATTCACTCTTAACAAAACTTGCTATATCTCAGTCATTCCTTTAACAAATGCCTTGAAACTTTCATACAATGATCCTAGCATTCTCTTTTACCATTCTAGAACTGGCAAAATTGTCCTCATGCACACTTAACAATATAAAACATTCATTCCAAAAATATTAACTCTTATATACAATACAAGTCAAAAACATCATCATCATCTTGAGCAGTTTCCGACCGCTGGTCGGGTCTGCTTGGAACATAAGCCTCTCCATCGTTTCCTGTCTGTCCACCATCTCTCATCTTTCACTGTGTCCCAGCACACTCCTCTTTCCTCCACACTCTTCTTAACTCCTTTTGTCCATCTGTCCCTTGGTCTTCTCCTTGGCCTCCTTCCCTTCATTTCCATTCCAAACACATATCTTCTTCGGTATCCTCTCCTCTCGCATCCTCCTCACATGTCCATTTTGCAATGGTGCCTCTCTTACCATCTCTCTGACTCTCTCATTCCTTACTCTGTCCATTCTTGTTACTCTTACCCTACTCCTCTGGAACTTCATCTCCACTGTTCGTATTTTATTCTTGTCCCTTTCCTTCATCACCCATGTTTCTGAACCATATGTCAAAATTGGCACAAAGTAGGTCTTGTAGATGATTCCTTTACATTTTTGCAGTTCATCTTTATTCCACATCATCCCCCTAACACTTTTGAAAAATCCATCTGCGCACCTTCCCCTTTAATTTATTTCCACCCTATTGCCTTCCTTTTCTTCAATTATTGCTTCCCAAGTACTCGAAGCATTCTACTTTCTGCAACTGCTGTTCTCCAAGTGTTATGCCCATATCCAGTCTGTTCTTCCTCCTCGTTGTGATGACCACTTCACTCTTTTGTGCTGAGAACTTCATCCCATATGATAACACTACCTTCTCCCACTCATCTAATTGCTCTTGTACATCTTCCTCATCCTCTCCCCATACCAGAAGGTCATCGGCAAACAACATTGCCTTCATTTTCCTTTCCCCAATGCTATTTACCACTTTTCGTATGATTTCATCCATCACCACTATAAATAACAGGGGTGAGAGGGCACTTCCTTGTTTCAGACCACTCTCCAGTTGAAACCATTCCGTTCTTTCCCTTCCCACCTTTACACAGCTTTTGCTTCCCTCGTACATTGCTTTCACTCTTACCACTGTCTCCTTGTTCACTGCTTTTGCTCTCATTGCTTCCCATACCTTGTTTCTATTAATACTATCATATGCTTTCTCAATATCCAAGAAGGTCATCACCAGATCTGTCCCATATTCATAATGGTGTTCTTGTAGCTGTCTTACAGCAAAGATGAGGTCAACTGTTGACCTTCCTGGCCTGAATCCATAATGCTCTTCCCTCAGCCCATCTTCAACTTCTGTCCGAATTCTTCTCTCCAGTACCTTCTCAAATATTTTGGCGCAATGGCACATGAGTGTAATTCCCCTGTAGTTCTTGCATTCCTTCCTACTTCCCTTTTTACATATGGGTATTATTATCCCTCTTTTCCAGTCCTCTGGTATTTTCTTCTCCCTCCATATCACTTTCATTACTCGAAAGAGCCACTGTGTTCCTATCACCCCTGCTGTTCTCACCATCTCCATACTCACTTCGTCTATTCCCGGTACCTTTCCCCCTTTCATCTTAATGCTTCCTCCACTTCTTTCCATGTCAATTCCTTATCTGAAATGTCTTGGTCACTGTCTGTTTCTTCCTCCACAATGTCCACTACGCTGGCTTTAGTTGGATTTAGGAGTTCCTTGAAGTATTCTCTCCAGATAACCTTTACTTCTTCCATATTTTCAACCTCCTTTCCATTCCTGTCCACCATTCTGACATTTTTCCCTGTATCTCTTCTCTTTGCCTTTATCATTCCATACAACACTTTCTTACTGCCATCACAGTCCTCCGCCATCATTTCTGTCCATTTCTCCAGCCATTTCTTTTTCTCTTCCTTCACTACTTCTCCTGCTTCTTTCTTCCGCTCTTGTTCTGTCTGTCCTCTGTTGGAACCATTTCTTGAATGCTTCATTTTTCTTTTTCACTGCTTCCTTAGTTCTGGGGTTCCACCATGGTGTTTCCTTCCACCTTTTCTTTCCACTAGTTGTGCCACACACGACTTCCGCTGCTTCCACCAACACGTCCCTGAACCTATTCCATTCTTCTTCACCTGTTCTCGGATCATCCTTCGGTAATTTGTTCCTCACTATTATCTGGAACTTCTCCTTATTTCCATCCTCCTTCAGCTTCCATGTCCTTATTCTTCTTTCTTGGTTCTCAGTTCTCTTTTCCTTCAGTCCTCTCACCTTGGCGACCAGCAGACGGTGGTCACTGTCCAGGGCTTCTGAAGGTATTACCCTTATATCCGTGATACTCTTCTTTGTCTCCTTCCTGCATAGAATGTAGTCCACCACTGATTTCCTAGTCAAATCCCTGCTGTACCAAGTAATTTTATGGCTCTCTGTCTTCTTGTACCATGTGTTTCCAACCATTAGACCATTTATCTTGCACAGTTCCAGCAATCTCTCTCCTTCCTTATTCCTGTTTCCCCATCCTTCACCACCAATCACTTCCCCAAAACCTCTTCTATCAGTTCTGACCCGTGGGGGTTTGCCTGTTTCTCTATCGGGCGCGTCCCAGGTGGTGGATAGGGGGGCTCGCAGGACTTGTCCGGAGGGTTTGAGGGAAATAAAATACCTCTCGCGGACCAAAAACAGGGCCCTTGCGAGGGTTATGGTGAAGCTACTTGAGACCTAGCAAGCCAGTAGTGGATATGGAACTGCTTTTAAAACGGGAACAGGCCTCGGATAGGACAGATCTAAAGGAAACAGACCTGGCTATGGAAATGGACTACGAATTGGAACTCTGAACATAACTACATTGACGGGAAGAGTGGAGGAGATTGTAGATATGAAGGAGAGGAGAAAACTGGATGTACTCGGACTAGCAGAGACTAGATAGAGAGGGGAAGGAAGAAAAGAACTAAGAAATGGCTTGCAGCTATACTGGTTAGGAAATGAGGAGGGGAAGAGAAATGGAGTGGGAATGGTAGTGAGAGAAGGGCTGAGGGAGGAAGTAAAGAGGGTAACTGATAGAATAATTAGAGCCAGAATCACAGTGAAAGGTAGAAACCTGGACATTCTGCAAGTCTATGCACCACAGGTGGGATGCACAGATGGCGAGAAGGAAGAGTTTGAAGAAGAGTTACAGAAGCAGTTATTAGGGAGAAACCTGATAGTTATGGGGGACCTAAATGCCCATGTCGGAACAAGTCAAAAACATATGATCAAATTATTATTCCTAACATGTTATACCCTTGATTAAATAATTGTGAAAAAACTATTTACAGTATCTGTTTGCGTTATAATTAACGTTCGCTATCATAACGATACACTCGTTATATTTATATATGAGCCTTAGCTCTGATCAAGTTTAATTCTTCTGCACATTCTAAATGTCAGATTCCTTCAAATATCTCCTTTTCCTCACAAAATACTACTGCACAATGTCATAATCTGGTTTGTATCATAATCAGTCTAATGCATTCGATCAACAAAGATCAAACACACTTATTTATTCAGATCCGTGTTTAATAAAAGATTAATACTTAGTATTAATAACATCAGTTGACAACACTTTTCCCATAATTATTTCCGCTCATAATCGCTCTTGTCAACACATCTAAGTCATGTACACACATATCGGAGTTCGAAACAACTCGATTCCATTGCCATAATGCCAAATTCTTACCAAAAATAGTCTTGCCCTGCAACGACTTTTATTAATGCGGAAAACACCTTGCAATTTTACAAACATTTCTTTAAAAGCCTCGTATACCCTTGTATACGGAAATACAATCTCCATTACTGCTTATTGAACAATTCTATTATACGGAATAATTGTTACCATCATCTCTCCCACAAAACTAGCATTTTCTTACTGGCATCGACCTCAGCGTTACAAACAATTAATCGCTGGCATCTTAAACAGTTACATCTGTTATTAAACGTTACCTTGGTTTATTTAAGTGTCCGATTAAAATCAATCTCGACTGGGATAGACTAGCTTTGACTACACTAACGTCGGATGAAAATATCTTCCATGAAGATATGTCTCTAATACTGTTTAAATTGACGAAAGATCTTAGCTTTCTCTAAAAAAGTAAGGATTGTCAATTTCGGAATGTGTCTCCATTCTGTACAAAGAATGTCTATGAGTATATGACTTCCTATCGTAATCATGACGAAAGTTTTCTTGTCAGATCGACGTAAAGTTCATAATAATTGTGATATTACAACAATATATCACATGTTGTTTTCTTCTTCTCTTGCGGTTTCTTCTCAACAATTAAGATGCCCAAATTAAATTACTAAAAGAATTTAATTGGCTTCCTAGACAAAATGTCTGAATCCTTAATTCAAATTAAATTGAAAAACGTTGAAAATTGAAGTTACTGATCTTCAATAAAAATACCTGGAATACTAATTCCTTAAACAAATTTAAATATCTCAGTATAGAAACTGAATCGTAGAATCTCAATGTGAAAATGACGAAAAACGATCATCTCACATGATCTCATAGAATAAAATGTTGTTACATACATGAAGTACAAGTATATATCGAAATATGGATCAAGGTTTTGCTCTGAATATCACTATAATGCTCTAACTACAAAATATTTTACACTGCTACCTTGACTGAAGAATTCTCGATGTTCTGGATAAGTATTATAAAAATACTTAGAAGTTTCCTCCTTCAAGAAACTAAGTTGGACCCCAGTCTGCTCCCACGAACCAACGATCTCGAAAAAGGAAGGAATTCCTCTTCGGCAAACATCAAGCTCAATCTGGGATCGAACTGCAACCTCCCGTTCAAAGATCTTCCTTGTTGCCGGGTCCACCCCTGGCATCTTGACTTTTCTTGTTAATAATCTTCTTTCTCCATCTTAATCGAGTTCCATGTTTGTCGAGTAATAGTGTAGGTTCAGCTTCATAGTTACAAATAAATTCGTAATAGAAGTATTGGACCTCACTCGTTGATAAAATATTCATACAGATGTTCTATGAAATATTTATGTAGCTCGAAGATGTTATGTTCAAGTTCATGAATTATGTTAATGTACGAGATGTAGGTGTACATAATGTTTCATGTACCGTATACTTGATTCGTTATCATTCAGGAGTAACCTCATTATCGAAGCTCCATGTTGTATCTATTACTCTGTTTCAAATATATCCCTGACGCATATAAGTCCTTAGTTCATCATCTCAAACATACAGTGGAACTTGGATAATTCAAACTTCAAGGGACCAGTTAAAAAATTCGAACTATCCAAAAATTCGAATTAAGAAAGTTCTTTGAAAAGGGTAGAGAAAATATATTGTATTGCGTTTACATAATGATTTACATTCAACAAAGCAGATTAACAGACAACGGTACTGTAAAATGACCGTATCGTGAATAACCTCAAAGGTTTCAAATAGAATAATAAAATAAAACCAAAATGTACTGTTCACCTATTTAACGACAGTAGTAATCCAGCAATCTAGTTAAGTCTTAGCGAATTATAAAGTTTTTCAAAAAAAAAATAGAGACTTTTACCTGTTTCCTACAATTAAGTCTCTTGGCCATCACAAAAGAATCTAACAAATTTAAGGAACGGAAAACAGAATCACTTACGTCATTTCTACTTAAAAAAAACGCCGAAGTTCTGTGATGTGGTTTGTCGTTTTTCGGGAATTCCTGACCCAACTGTGTCGCTTCCGATTGGCTTTTTACACGTACAAACTTCGAATTATCCAAAATATAATTCGAATTAACCACGATTTTTTAGCATTGATTGTATATAAAATGCCAGGGACCAAGAGAAAAATTTGAATTAAAGAAGATTTCGAATTATAGAAGTTCGAATTAACCATGTTTCACTGTATTATGAATAGTGAATAATATTTCCACTTGCTGAATATAGTCATAATTCTGCAGCAACAATATACTGTTTCAACGTTGAAGTCTATCACTGTAACTCACGTGATCTTCATAAAGTGAATCGGCGTTTGCTGTAGTCTTGTCAATACAAAAATGCTTTACAGCTATTGAGTCCCTCACTTTTCTTCTTCACTTCTAAAATGGCTATAACTGCGAAAATCTTCCTTCGTTGACGCTGAACTTTTGTAATATACTGCAATGCGTTCTGGACTATAATGTGTACTAAATTGCTTTATCAGGGTGTCTACCGGTAACGAAAGTAACGAAAGTAACGAAAAAGTAACGAATTTTACAAATGGGTAACGAAAGTAACGAAAAAGTAACGAATTTTACAAACGGGTAACGAAAATTTTCTGAAGGTGGGTTGAACCATTTAAACTCGCGCCGCTAGGCTCAGAGATTGCGAGTTTCACGCAAGCGGTGCCGTGCCTATTGCATAGTACTAAGCTATATGTCTCCGTGCCCGACCTCAAGGAAATACATACCGAGGATACCTTGAGCGGTATACATCGGTTCAACGTATATTTTCGGCATCAAGAAGTCTTAAGTTTCGTGTGAAATATTTTTCTGTGTTACTGTATTAGGAAACCTGACTTTTCGCGAGACGTTTATTTGCGAATACTTCCGAAACTAAAAAGAAATCTCTCATTTCTGTTATTTGGAAACTATGTCAAATTGAAGTCCAGAAATAACGCGAAACAATTTAATGTCGCAATCTTGCGAAATGTTACCGTTTCGAAAAAAATGCGAAAAATCTTCGAAATACATATAACTTATTTAAAAAATATGTCAAGTAAATTTGCGACATTCAGTATGGTTAATTCGAAATTCCGTTATAAGTCGATTTTTCCTTCGGACTTTCGTTCCATCGTATATATAATCTAACCGATTATTTCGATAACTTGTTGATAATTCTTGGTTCTCAATCGAAATAAAACTTGCCCTCTTGTCGTATTATTCGTGCAATCCTCTCAGAACAATTCGTAATATTCGATACCGTACCTACTTCGAAGGTTCATCCTCCAAAATCGCATCCTTAAGACGGCCGGCTGACCGCACGACTTACCTGCGGGAATCTCGTCAAACGGACCGAGATCGACGTCAGTTGCGTAAAATCATAAAACCCGACCCCTATCATGAACTTGTGACCACGAGGACTGCGGGAATCCTGTCAAAGGTGATTGGGCACCCAACACGGGGCACCCATCATGAAATCTACTTGCCACTTTTCCCATGACCGTATACTTAAAAGCGTGCGGGGAGCGAGAAGTGCATCAACCCACTTAAAAATGGCAGCCTACGTAGCATCGAAATACTAAATCCTCCTCGTGATCCACCCTGAACTCATGAACTCCCAACTACAGCATAGGGACAAAGGGAATCACGGCGACGACCGAACAACATGTTCATAACTACGGGTGAATTTTAACCTTGCCCAACCTTGAGCTTGCCTCCGCCATTCTATCAGGACAGATAGACAGGCCGGGTGCGGCGACGATTGCATAATATCTCGAGGACAACGTAAAACGGCCGAGAGCGGCAGCGATTGCGATACATCGCGATATTTCTCCTCATTCAATGACGTGGGCAACTGTATTCTTGTCAAACGGACAGCAAGTGGCGCCGATTGCGTAATAATGCTATATTTTCTGGTGCCCGAACTCAAGGACAATGGAAATCTCGTCAAATGACTAAAAGTGACGCTGATGATCTAAATCGCGATTTTTCTCCGTGTTCTATCGTGAAAACTACGGGAAGCTCACCAAACAACTGAGACCAGCGCCGATCGTGTAACATCTCGATATTTCTCCGCATTTGACTGCGAAGACAGAATTCGGTTACGATCGCGTAACATCGCATACATTTCTTCGCGACCTACCGCGGGGACGAAGGAAATCTCGCCAAATGGTCAAGAGCTGAGCAACCTCTTGGTACCGTAATAATAACAACATATTGTGGACAAGACGACATATTAGCTGAAACAACTCATTGGATATTAAATATCTACTATATATTTATTATTTTTAAAATTTTTATAACATCATGTGAATTTCATTTAAAGCGGCTTCGGGGGTGTTGTTGGTAGCATGCTCAACTGCTGTTCCCAATATAGCGGGTTCAAACCCGGCCGAAGTCGTCGGATTTTTTAAAAGCGTTAAAAATCCTTCAGTATGCCTTCCTTCGGAGGGGAAGTAAAGCCGGCGGTCCCATGTCATGGATTTATGGCATGTAAAGGATTCTTCCACAGACAAACTTGTGTGAAGCTAAATTGTTGGTTATATTTCGTCGGAACGTTCTATCAAAGTTCCAACGTTCACCACTAGGTATCATTGATATCTGGTAGCAACTTGAAATTGAACGGAACTTGTAGCTCACCCTAAGGGTGTCCGTTGGAAGCAGCTACAGACTCAGACGAGCTGAACATGTCCTCGGACACTCCCGGCACTAAAAGCCATACGATAAATAAAAAACTTCTTTAAAAACAGTTCATTGTTTTTCTTCACCGCGTGATGAGCGCCTATGCTTGTAGACCGCAGACGTAACTTGAATTCAAAGGTAACTAAAATTAACTAAAAGGTAACTAAAAGGTACCTAAAAAGTAACTAATTTATTACTTCATCCTTACAGTAGACACCCTGTTTATTCTATCTTCAACTAATAGATAGTTATTGCGTTCCTAAGACTCTTCGCAACTTCACATAAAATGAAAGCACGGGCGATCTCCACTATCTAGCCTCATTCGTCACTATCTCCATGAGTGGTTGAAACACCGCACTCGGCGAATACCTTCGGGAATACACTCCCCCGGAATAAACGTCTGCATGCTTCGAACTTTGCAGGAATAAGAACCCTGTTGCTTGGCGTCTCCCCTCCAAGTCAACCATTTTAGCCGCCATTTCTGATTCCCCCCAGAAATTTAGCGCGCACATAATAAATGCTTATTACGGCGTATTTCGTCCTTTCGTCGCCTTTCAAAGTATCTGTAATATTTTCTCATAATTTTCTTATTATTACCAATGAATAAAATAACTTTCTTCGGGCCTAAATGTAATAATTCTCCATATAATTTAGTTGAAGGTAATCCCGTCTTCAATAAGACCTCTTCTTATTGGCTGTGAGCCTATATCCAATGATATATTTTATAACAATATTCTATCACCTTCCGTCGCAATTCCACTTTTGCTAAGTCATTTTCAAGGTTATAGAATATTCTATTGTGCAACATATCACGTGATGGGATCTCCCTCCTTGCTGAACACAGTAACACGACTGGTCTGTGTCAAGTTCCAGGATTTATATTGCCATGTTAAATTTTATCATGGGCTTCAAAAATATTCTCATTTTAGTCCCAAATAATTCATTTTTCGGCGGCAGTACCATCCCAGCATTTGCCCGGAACGAAGTGGGGAAACCACGGAAAACCCCATGGAGGATGGCTGAGTTGGGAATCGAACCCCCTCTACTCATTTGGACCACCCGAGGATGAGTAGACCACGTTTCCGTCCTCGTACCACTTTTCAAATTTCGTGGCAGAGCCGGAAATCGAACCTCGGACCTGCGGGGTGGCAGCTAAGCATGCCGACCACTTCACAACGGAGGTGATTATATTATAAATATTTATTATTATTATTATTATTATTATTATCATCATCCTGAGGGGCAGATGACCTTGTAGTTGGGGTGGCAGCTAAGCATGCCGACCACTTCACAACGGAGGTGATTATATTATAAATAATATTTATTATTATTATTATCATCATCCTGAGGGGCAGATGACCTTGTAGTTCCTACCCTTAAAACAACAATTACTATTATTATCTTAGGTGTATGTGGAATCTGTAATCTGGTAACCCATGCCATTGTGTTGCCTGTGGTAAAGTCCTCTACATGCCTCCGAACACGACACCACTCTTGCAGCCCATGGACCGAAATGTAACTTAATCCTGCAAATAAAAGTTAATTACAAAAAATCGCTCCTTTATGATGTAATAAAACAAACTGATGGAGTAATACATTTTTGAAAAAAATAAATTGAAGACTTCTTTTTCAATCTAGCTCACAGTTGGAACAAAGTTAAAAGTGACACTATCCAGTGTTTGTGGAAAAAGGTTTGGCCAATGCACCCTGCTATCAATTCTGAGAAAGTGGTTGACCATTCTGAAGATAACTCTTCTTAACAAATGACTTCCCAATTTTTGCAAGAGTTTTCTAACAAATGTGAAGTGGATGTTACCCTGACAAACAAGGATATCACCGATTGGCTTCAAGGGCCAAACGAGGAAAATTTTCAGTCCCTGTCTGACGAAAAAATCCTCAGCCAAATCCGATTCCCGGATGACGAATCTAATAATGACTTGGAGGTTTCGACTCGCCAAACTGTGACCAACAGCGACGCATTGAATGCTCTCAATGTCTGCACTCAATGGGCAGAAGAAAATGGCATCGCAAGTGATGATGTCCTGGTGCTTAAACGGTTACAAGAGTGCGTTTTTGATAAAATGTATAAATCGAAGAATCAAAAAACAATCCACGATTATTTTTCATAGCCAAAACCTGCGTAAGTATTATTTTTTCCAGAAATAGAAATATACTGTACTTATATGTAAAATTGTTTTTTTTTTTAACTCCCGATAATCCAGAAATTTTCGATAATCCGGTGGTTGCCCGGTCCCATATATGTCGGATTATCAAGATTGTAGTGTACTTCCAAACTATGCTTTCACAACTTGTAACGTGTTTTTCGAGGGTTTTTTATGCAACTGGCATAAGTCAGTAGGAAGCCATTCTATATTTATTTACGCGGCAAATTGTTCAGCCAAGAGAATTATTCATGTTAATTTATTATTATTATTAATAATTTCTTATAATTATTAGTCTATTAAGATATTTTCGGAGCATTTTATAAAAATTATAAGCATACAGATAGGTTTTCTATGTCTTAGAAAACGCTATCAAGCAAATTATTACGAACGACAATATCATAGAAAGTTATGTGATTACGGAATTTAACGGAGTTTCGTCAGTTAGGGTATATCGAGAGACGTGACTCACTGGGAATTCAAGTACACGCTTAATCTTGTCGGGAAGTATTACGCAAGCGGGGTTGCAGCGTCAAGAAAAGGCGGATAGTTGGAACGGAATACGACTTCACCCTACCGCCGAGTGTAATGAGCCAGAGGAGGGGAGTATAGCGCGTGGGGTGCAGCCAATCAGTGGAGACCACGTAAGCTAGAAGTCGGATGAAGAGTGGGGATGCGACGGGTGCATATATCGTTCGGCGCGCCGTGGAACGAGGAGAATCTGTGTAGAACTTGCCGAGTATGGTTCACGCGGGAGTCGCTCCGATGTTCCGTGGAACGAGGACTATCTGTGGAGAACTTAACGAGTACGGTTGCACGCGGGAGTCGCTCCGATGTTCCGTGGAGTGGAGGACTAGCTTTTGTAAAACTTAACCAGTGTGGTTGTACGAGTGTTTGGGTCCGATGTACGGACCATAGAATTATCTAATCTACCAGAATATCATCAAATATCGACGGAGATGGAGACGTCCAGGAGACTGTGGGAAGCTCACAGCATCATCCAGTACGAGGGAAAGGCTTCGGCCATTTCCAGTGGTAAGCGCGAATGACGCAGAAATACGCAATCTCTCATTTCTCTTTGTTTTATATTTCATATTTCAATAACTTAGTAGCTTGGTAATAAGAGTAAAATCAATAATTTATCAGACTCCGTTTTCACGTAATTTTCTATCGGTAATATTCAAATCACAACGCTCCAATTTAAATTTTAAACTTATTATTATTATTAATTTTGCTATACTTGTGTTATATACTAAAATCATTTCTTTTACAATGCAATCTTTGCTTTCAGTAGGTAGCATTAGATATAGACCAATTCCTTCTCCTGATACAATTGTTTGTTGGGTTAATGATCAAATCATACCACGATCTGAGTGAATAGATTCTTGAAGGTGTTCTACCAGAGCTAGACGTTGTTAAATACAAATTTAGATTTCAGCATTGCATTGAGGTCTTGGCGCCCATTAAAACAACATAGCTTAGGCAAAGGTAAACAGTTACATTTATCACCCAACAGTTTGGGGCAGTCAAACTATTACACTTGTCGCTCAACGTGTGGGCTAGCAAGACTGCTACAATTGTCGCCGACATCTTGGGACTGAAAACCTAATAACATTTGTGGAAGGTGAAGGGTATATATTTCTGTGCCTGTATTTTGGGGGTTATTTGTCTGTATCAGTGTATATCATTATGGGGGATGAGAAAGAAAGACAGATGAGGTTACGTAGTGGTCATCAACTGGAGAGTGATGATACGAGCAGTATGTCGAGTGATGTTAGTACCGGGGTAGCGGAGGTAAATCCCGATACTGAAACAGGGAGTGTAGGCGGCCAACCAGAATTAAAAACTTTACTTCTCGAGTTCATGTATCAGAACATAGTTAGTAGTGATGCCTTAAATGCAAAATTAGAACAAAACAGTAGGGAAAATATAGAAAGTACAGATGCCTTAAATACCAGATTAGAACAAAACAGTAGGGAAAATAAAGAAAGTACACATGCCTTAAATGCTAAATTAGAACAAAACAGTAGGGAAAATAGAGAGAGTAATGAAACTTTAAACGCCAGATTAGAACAAAACAGTAAGGAAAATAGAGAGGGTAATGAAACTTTAAACGCCAGATTAGAACAAAACAGTAAGGAAAATAGAGAGAGTACTGAAACTTTAAATGCCAAATTAGAACAAAACAGTAGGGAAATGAGTGACAAATTCGAACTGATTAGAGGTGAGATCAGGGGGGTGATGGAAGAAAAGGCTAAAGAGATTATTGCAGATGTAGACAGAAAATTAGGAAAAGTACAGGAGGAGTTGGAAATTAGAATCAGTACACAGGCTGAAAATTTAAAAGAACTAGTGCAACTGGAAACACAGCAGGTCAAAAAGCAATTGGGGGGAGAAATTGACAAAATTCAGGTAGCTACTAAAGATGTTAAGGAACAGCTGGGGGGTAGAATTGAGAAAGTCCACTCACAAATAGTTGCAGAAGTAAATGATTTAAGAGAGAGTAATAGAGAGAGCATTAGCAAGATTGAGGAGAAACAAGCAAAGCTATATGATAAAGTAGAAGAATCAGAAGGAAACATTAAATTAACAGTAAACAGTATTGAGAGGAAGGCTGAGGAGAAAATCGCAGAATTAGAGTTAAAATTAAAAGCTAGGATCAGGCAAGAAAATAGTCAGAATAGGCCAGTTTTTGTGAATAGCACACACAGGGAGGTAGAACTGGGTAAGTTCAGCAATCGACAGGGGTACCCAATGGAGTTCAGAAAATAAATTCGGGGAGAGGTTGGAAAATGGTAGTATTGAGTGGTGCCAGGTAGTTGAAATTTTAGAACAAGTGTTTGTGAGGGAAATGAGGAATTGGTTTGCTGTCTACAGAGACAAGTTTACTGATATCAATGATTTTAAAATGAAATTCTGTGAAAAGTTCTGGAATGAGGTTATTCAGTCGCAGCATCGTGAGGGAGTAGTGTGTGGTAAATATAACCCTAAAGGAAGCTCCACCATGACCGAATACTTTTTAGGGCAGGTATTAGTGTGTAAATATCTGGATGGGTTGAAGGAGGAAAGTGATGTGGTGAGGTTGCTACTTAGGCACTTTCCCTATAGGATCAAGGAGGCTGCTTGTATCCAGAATGTAAAGACAATATCACAAGTAGAAAATTTGTTAAGCACATTTGATGCACTAGGGAGAGGGGGTTATGAGGACAATTTCAATCGGAACCAGGGTAATAATAATAATAGACCTAATGAAGCCAGGCATCAAGAAGTTCAAGGGAACGGTGGCGAAGGGGCCAACGCTCAAAATAGAAATAACAATAATCAGCTAAATCAGAACAGAGGAAATGGCTATGGTAATCAGTATCAAGGGAGGAACAATGATTTCAGGGGAAATCAAGGGAGGAACAATGATTACAGGGGAAATCAAGGGAGAAACAATGATTTCAGGGGAAATCAAGGGAAAATTATAATGACAATAATTACAACCAGAATAGGGGTCAAGGAAGAGGACAGCCTAGTGGTAGTAATATACAGCCAAACAATGACAACACAGCCCAGAACAACCAGACCAGTTCAGTAGTTAGTAGTACTACGGCCAGCTGTAGCGGTTCTTTAAACGCGAACCAGGCTGCGAAGTAAGGTCAGAATCTCAGTCTGTAGCATGCCCTGTCCATACAATTATACAGGAACCCTATGACCTAAATGTAAGAAATGAATTATTACATGAACTAAATGATGAAGGTATTATTCAGGAAGTGGTTAGTAAGAGCCCCATGTAACGTTTCGTGGCTAGTGCACAGCTTGGCCCATGCTTGGGTGACATGTTGTAACGTTTCATAGCTCGTGATATAAAATGAGTGCAGTAAATCGCTCGGTTAATAGGGCGCCAATCTCCAACAGACGGTTGTGAGATAAATTTATGTTTATTAAATTGAGATTCTTTACTTTCGGGGGAGGGGCAACAGAGGCTAGCTGCAAAACACCTTATTCTATTATCTTGACCTCTGGGAAGTCTAGCATGGGGTAAATCTTGACAGAAAGTCATAGATTGTAAAAATAATTTATTAACAAACAGGATGAGATGAATGACGTCTTGCGACCTTTCAAACGGATAAAATAAAAAGGTGAAGTTATTTCTTTAAATTATTGAAGTTAATAGTATTTACGTCCGACTTGCAATTGACAAATATGCATGAGCTCACCGGGTTGAAGATCTTCATGGGCGATGTTGGCGGAGGTATCTCGTTCCTGAAGTAGACATCTCGCGTGGTCTTCCATGGTCCCAAGTACCAATCCTACCTGATAAAGCTATCTGCCCACTAATTGCACAGATGCTGTCGCCTAGCTGAGTGAATGGAATGGTTTCACTCGTCTTCGATATTCAGCGCAATGCTGGAAATATCCTAGTTAGATCTCCACTGAGTTTACTAGTTGAACTTTATGAAATTTTGTAGGTGACTCTCAACAAGTGAGGTCCAAGTTTAGAATTTGACGTGCTTTCAAGTGAAAACATAATAATATTCTTCCTCTCCATACAGCTCTGTTCCGGCTTATATATGGCAATTATATCTCCCACCAGCAGTAGAGGATCTGCCAATTGCAATATCAAAGTATTGTCTACAGAAAGTGACGCTCCTTCCTTATTGGCCGAAGTAAGTCCTTTGTCATGCACCAAGTGGCTATATTGGGGTGAAGGCCTCTCCCCCAATGACACACTTCCATTTTGGTGTCATGTAGCGGTATCTTTCTTAAAAAATCACAAGGTTGCAGTTTTCTCGTCGTAAAACAATTTATTCTAAAAAACTGTAGGGTCCATTGTTCCGACATCTTTTAGAATTAGCCTGTTGGCTACCGATGGTCTCTCCTGGTTGGGACTCCCTTTCCACTCTTCCGGCCTCTTCATAAGCTGTTTATGACGGGTCGAGCGGTATCTATTGTCAGTTGTTAGTTCCACAAGTGAGCTCAAGAAATATATTTATTGGGGAGGGGTTGTAAATTTACGGTTTGAAATCTCGGGTCGACGTCTAATTACAAGAATGGATGAAAATGAACATATGATTTTATATTACCCTTAAACACAATAAATATATACTTGCACTATCGTTGCAATTGTACATCAATATAGTACTCTTAGTTCAATTGTTTTGGGTGTGGTGTACAAACACTACACCCATAGTTAAATTTAACGTCTCCGAGGCGTACACAGATGTTTTAATTGATAGTGGTTGTATGAAGAGTTGCATAAGTAGTGCATTTTAATGATAAAATGAAAGGAACTGGAGTAAATTTTGAGGAGATGCCTATTAAAAGCACTTTTGTTATCACAGTTGTTGGGAAGAGGTCTAAAGTAATTTCTAAGCAAGTTTTAGTAGACATTAAAATTAATAATTATGTAGAGAAGCAGATTTGCCTTGTAATTCCAAATTTAGTATTCAGTGTTATCTTGGGTTCAGAGTGGCTAAGTAGAGTGTCTGGTAACTTATGTTATGATGTAGGGAGTTTGAAATTTAAATGGGGAGATTCTGAAGTAGAAGTAGCGTTCAATGACCATATTCAGAGGAGTAGTATTGTAGGTGTGATTTGTACTTTAAATGAGATATCGCCAGCCGTAGAGCGGGGTTCTCCATGTTTTGTGGGCAGTGTGATTACGAACGGTAGTCTAAAGGACTCGTTACGTGATGCTGCATTTCAGGGAAATATAGAGGATGAACAGTGTGTTCGGCTCTATGATGTGTTATTGTGTAATAGGAGAATTTTTGAGGATCGCATTGGTATGGCCAATTGCTATACACATTCATTGAACGTTATTGATAGGTCAGTATTCACAGGACATAGATATCCTGTACCTTTCGCTTATCAGAGTGCAGTTGAGGCACAAATTAATCAGATGCTTGAAGATGGGATTATTGAGCACTCTAACAGTCCATATGTTAATTCTTTGATCACGGTACCCACGACCGACGGCACAGTTCGTATTTGTTTAGACGCTCGTTTGGTTAACAGTAGAATTAGTTCAGATCAGCTGAAATCTATGTCAATAGAGGAATTAATGCAAACATTTGAGGGGAAGAAGTATTTCACTTGTGTAGATTTGAGTTCCAGTTTTTGGCAAGTGCCACTTATGTACGAAGATAGACCATTTACAGCTTTTAGTCATAAATATAACCTTTATCAATTTTGTAGAACACCTTATGGGTTAAAGAGTAGTTCAGCAGCTTTAATTAGGGCTTTAAACATCGCATTAGGGGATAACACAGGAGAGTTTGTAACCATTTACATAGATGATATGGTAATTAGTTCACGCAGTTTTGAGGAGCATCTACGTCATTTAGATATAGTTTTTCAGAAGTTAGATCAGGCAGGGTTCACTTTGAAGCTGTCTAAGTCGTCATTCTGTCAGTCAGAAGTGACATTTTTAGGTCATAGAGTGTCGAGTAGAGGTGTAACACCAGAAGAAAGTAGGGTTAATAAGATACTTAACGCAGAGGTGCCACAGAATGTTAAACAGTTAAAAACTTACCTGGGAATTTACAACTTTTTCAGGAGGCTCGTTCTTAAATACTCAGGGTTGGTAGAACCATTCAGGGAATTGCTTAAAAGTGGGACTCGGTGGAGATGGGAGTCCAAGCATGATCAGGCTTTTAGAGCGCTGAAGGAAGGTTTTGAGAAAGCTGTAGTGCTGAAATATCCGTTAAAAGATAAGGAATATGTGGTTATGACAGATGCTTCACATATAGGCATTGCTGGAGTATTATGTCAGAAAGATGATGAGGGTAATCTGTGCATTGTATCTTTAGCCTCGCGAGGACTGACAGCATCAGAGAAAAGTTACACGATTACTGAGTTAGAGCTTTTAGGTATTGTTTTCAGTTTAGGGAAATATAGAATGTATTTAGTAGGGGGGAAATTTGAGATCCACACAGATCACCATGGATTACTGTATATGAGGACTTGTAAACTCAGTTCTAACAGAGGTAGTAGGTGGATTCTTGCTCTGCAGGAATACGAATTCACAGTAAAATATATTAAAGGTAAAGATAACATTCTTGCAGACATGCTATCGAGGGACACTAATTTATGTAGGGATTATCCTGTGGTTAAAGCAGAGGACAGTATTTTAATATGTGCATGTGTGGACAGTAGCAACAGGGCATCGTTCCAGACACTGAGAAATATGCTAGTGGAGCAACGTGATGACGTTAAGTTAAAGGAGCCACTGGCTAGGTTGGAAATAGGTGAAGAAGAGTATGTGAAAGTAGGACGGTTCACGTACAAGATGCAGGATGGGCTTCTTGCAAGGAAATGTAGGAATAATCGGTGGGCAATATATGTTCCTGCCACTTTGCGGGAGGAGCTAATTTGGTTCATTCATGGGGAATTAGGACACTTTGGTGCTGCCAAGGTCTTCTATGAAATTGGTCGTGACTTCAATTGGAGTAAAATGGGAAGGAATGTTAGGAGGATTTTAGCTAATTGTAACACCTGTCAAAGGAGTAAATATCCAGTTAAATATTTAGTGGGGGAGAGATCTGCAGTTCTCACCAGTAGTCCCGGCGAACTACTGTGTGTGGATTTATTTGGCCCGATCGTTAAAGGACAGTACGGCTACGAGTACATTTTTATAGTTATTGATGCTTTTAGTAAGTATGTCAAGCTATATCCGCTAAGGAAAGCCACGTGACTAGCGTGTAGCCGTCTGATCATTAATAAGTATGTACCTGAGTTTGGCCTTCCTCTCAGGATACTGTCTGACAGTGGACCACAATTTACTGCAAAGAAATGGAGAACCAGTATGCAAGAAGCTGGTATAACACTTGTTCATTCCTCTGTAAGGTACCCTCAGGGTAAATCTGCAGAGCGTCCATTAAGGGAAGTGGCTCGTCTTTTTCGGACTCTAGTGCATGACAAGCATGCGGCCTGGGTTGGACATCTTCCCAAGGTCGAGACTTGGCTGAATTCTGTCCAGCATGAGAGCACGAAATTGACGCCATACGAAGTTCACTTCGGAAAAAGACCACAAAATGAACTAGCGAGGGTGTTGGGATTATATGAGGGTAAGCAACCGGGGATGGATTACATTGTCCAGTTGGCGAAACAGAATTTATCTAAGTCAGCACAAAAGAGAATTCGCCAACAAAAAGAAACTAAATTTGACCCATTCGAGCCGGGAGACAGAGTCTTACTTAGAGTGCCGAAACAGTCAAATAAGCTAGAGAAAGTCATGTCCAAGTTCTTTTATCTTTACGAGGGCCCATTTATAGTTTCCAAACGTATTGGCAAAACAGCATATGTGCTGGAGAATAGTGAGGGAAACAGATTATACGGGACGTATAATATACATAGTCTCCGAAAGTATGTGTCATAAAGTGAGGATGTTTAGCTGGCGAGCCAGCCTATCAAATGAGTAAGTGTGGTATTTGGTGCGTGGGAGGAGATGGTCTTCCAGGCAGGCGTATCAGGAGTCGCACAAGGGGGTAGTATGTAAGTAAATGAGAGTTTTTAAGGTACAGGGAAATATGACGGGATTGTCGGATGCTCTGGAGCACTAAAATGTCTCGATACACCAAGGCCAGATTTTGGTAGCGCTGGTGAATTCCCATTTGCCTCCTAGAGATGGGTGAGCGCTTGGACAGGGTATTTTTGCTTAAGGCGTCCACGAGGCAAAAGATGGGCCATCAGAAGGCGAGACAGTCCTTCATGAAACTCATACATATCAGCACACGTGATTTCTGTTTACGGCCTCGCCATGTAAGATTTGTAAGTGTGTAATTTAAGGTAATTTGTACAAAGGTATTATTTGTGTCAGGAGAACTGGTCTGTGTTGAGAACTAGTATTAAGTAGAATATGGTCTACGGGAACTTAACAAGACAGGGCGATTACGGCACAGAAATATTTGGTGTTATATGTAATGCGCATTTACTGTTTTTTTTTTTTTTTTTTTTTTTTTCAGAAGTCAATATTAATTTAATCTACTTTAAAGAGAGATTAAGTATTTTGGTCACGAGGCGCTGCCACAATAGTGTGATCGTGTGCTCAGTGATAAGTGAGATTAAATTTCACCATAAGGAAGGGACCTCCAGTGAAATTAGGAAGTTCTATGGAGATATAAATATATCAGAACACCTTCAATGCGTGTGATATGACATCATAAATACATAGTGCTCACACATTAATTATGTCTATTTCTCCAACATAGAGAAATTTGTGAGGCGGAAATATCCGTGGAACACTATACTATATGTAAAACATTGGACTGGTTGCAAAGTGCAATCCATAGTGACAACAAACTTTGACGCAAAGTGCGTGAAGAAAAATTATGAGTGTATATATCTGTAATTTAGGGTGATCTCATGTATGTAATATGTATTTTGGATGGGGTTTATTAACGTGTCTGGGATAATCGGATAATGGACCGTCGTCACGGTAAATCATCCGATGATCCGAGGCGAATATGTAACGTGTTTTTCGAGGTTTTTTTTTATGCAACAGGCATAAGTCAGTAGGAAGCCATTCTATATTTATTTACGCGGCAAATTGTTCAGCCAAGAGAATTTTTCATGTTAATTTATTATTATTATTAATTTCTTATAATTATTATTAAGATATTTTCGGAGCATTTTATAAAAATTATAAGCATACAGATAGGTTTTCTATGTCTTAGAAAACGCTATCAAGCAAATTATTACGAACGACAATATCATAGAAAGTTATGTGATTACGGAATTTATCGGAGTTTCGTCAGTTAGGGTATATCGAGAGACGTGACTCACTGGGAATTCAAGTACACGCTTAATCTTGTCGGGAAGTATTACGCAAGCGGGGTTGCAGCGTCAAGAAAAGGCGGATAGTTGGAACGGAATACGACTTCACCCTACCGCCGAGTGTAATGAGCCAGAGGAGGGGAGTATAGCGCGTGGGGTGCAGCCAATCAGTGGAGACCACGTAAGCTAGAAGTCGGATGAAGAGTGGGGATGCGACGGGTGCATATATCGTTCGGCGCGCCGTGGAACGAGGAGAATCTGTGTAGAACTTGCCGAGTATGGTTCACGCGGGAGTCGCTCCGATGTTCCGTGGAACGAGGACTATCTGTGGAGAACTTAACGAGTACGGTTGCACGCGGGAGTCGCTCCGATGTTCCGTGGAGTGGAGGACTAGCTTTTGTAAAACTTAACCAGTGTGGTTGTACGAGTGTTTGGGTCCGATGTACGGACCATAGAATTATCTAATCTACCAGAATATCATCAAATATCGACGGAGATGGAGACGTCCAGGAGACTGTGGGAAGCTCACAGCATCATCCAGTACGAGGGAAAGGCTTCGGCCATTTCCAGTGGTAAGCGCGAATGACGCAGAAATACGCAATCTCTCATTTCTCTTTGTTTTATATTTCATATTTCAATAACTTCATAGCTTGGGAATAAGAGTAAAATCAATAATTTATCAGACGCCGTTTTCACGTAATTTTCTATCGGTAATATTCAAATCACAACGCTCCAATTTAAATTTTAAACTTATTATTATTATTATTATTAATTTTGCTATACTTGTGTTATATAATAAATTCATTTCTTTTACAATACAATCTTTGCTTTCAGTAGGTAGCATTAGATATAGACCAATTCCTTCTCCTGATACAATTGTTTGTTGGGTTAATGATCAAATCATACCACGATCTGAATGAATAGATTCTTGAAGGTGTTCTACCAGAGCTAGACGTTGTTAAATACAAATTTAGATTTCAGCATTGCATTGAGGTCTTGGCGCCCATTAAAACAACATAGCTTAGGCAAAGGTAAACAGTTACATTTATCACCCAACAGTTTGGGGCAGTCAAACTATTACACTTGTCGCTCAACGTGTGGGCTAACAAGACTGCTACAAACTGTTTTGATTTCATATTGTGCATTGTTTTCTTTCGGTTTACTATCTTGGACATTTTGAGCCTCGTAACAGTCTTGGTCTTCAATATAATAAACAAATTGTATCATACGAACAATCTGACACATTTGAGTGATGAATTTATTATAATAGGAATAATATAAAGTTATTATTATTTATTGTGGGGTAAATATATTAGTGTGCTATCAATTATAATAATACTTTTCACGAATAGTATTAATAATCTTGGTTTTGAATAGGGAAGTGGGAAAAATACAAATTTGAATGAAAGAAGAGAACAATTTTCGCTACCAATGGTCATTTTTGAAATCATCCCCATAGTTCATGTGAAATGAAGGAAGTTGAAAACTTACAGTGCAATGTAGGGTTGATGCAATAAAATAATTTTAAAGGTATAAAAATGTTCGCCACTACAGCGTCTTGAACCCAGGTCCCAACAGATACGATGTTAGAACTATATCACGCATACACTTTCCCATTCGATCAACCAGCTCATAGCATGGCTAAATGTCGAATGATTTCATTTAAATCTTATATACCGACAGGAATGTATTCAATCAGTCAGATATGATGAACACCTGTGTCTCAAGATTGCAAATATCAAAGATCTGGAGAAAAACCAAAGTTGTAGCCCTTCTGAAACCTGGGAAACAGCCAACAGATGCCAAAAACTTCCGACCGGTATCACTCCTATGCCATCTCTATAAAGTTCTAGAGAGAATGATCCTCAATCGAATCTCAGACCAAGTTGACAAAACTCTGATTAGAGAACAATCGGGCTTTCGTCCCGGGTGGTCGTGTTGTGGACAGATCTTGAACCTGACACAACACATAGAAGATGGATATGAACGCGGGCAGATCACCGGTGACGCCTTTGTTGACCTTACTGCCGCATATGACACCATCAATCACAGGACTCTATTAACGAAGATCTATGCCATCACGAAAGACTTCCACCTAACACAGTTTATAAGATGTCTGCTGCAAAGCAGACGTTTCTTTGTTATCCTACAAAACAAAAGGAGCCGATGGAGGACACAGAAAAATGGTATCCCACAAGGAAGTGTGCTAGCCCCACTGTTGTTTAATATGTACACTAATGACCAGCCAATTAATCCTGTCACAAAATCTTTCATTTACGCAGATGACACACCAATTGCTGCCCAAGGGACAACTTTTGAGGAGGTGGAAGGAAAACTCACAACAGGTCTTAAGGCACTATCTGCCTATTAGGATAGCAACTACTTGAAGCCAAACCCTTCCGAAACACAAGTGTGTGCATTCCACTTACGGAACAGAGAGGCTTGGAGGAAACTGAGAATAACCTGGAGAGGTCAACAACTAACCCACTGTGACACCCCAAAATACCTGGGAATAAAGTTGGACCGTTCCCTCACCTTCAAAGATCATTGCACAGATACAAAAATGAAAGTTTGTGCTAGGAATAACATTATTAGGAAACTGACCGGCAACAACTGGGGAGCACATCCAGATGTCCTCCGCACATCCGCCCTTTCTCTGTGCTTCTCCGCTGCTGAATATGCAGCACCTGTATGGCACAACTCCAGTCATGCCAAACAGGTAAATATTGCCATAAATGAAACAGGCCAGATTGTAAGAGGCTGCCTGCGGGCAACCCCTGTTAACAAAATATACCACCTAATGGGCGTAGCACCTCCAGATATCCGAAGAAGAATGGCAGCTGAAATAGAAAGAAAGAAGCAGGAGACGGACCCAAGACCTATTTGGAAGTGAACATCAACTACCAAGACTGAAATCGAGAAAAAGTTTCCTCCAGACGACACAACCAATTCAGACACCACCTGCAAACCGTCGGATACAACTCTGGCGTAGCTCATCATCCGAGAAATATTGGGACAACCCCAAAGAAGAACTTGCTGCAGGTCATCACCTCCCATACGAGACATGGAAGGTCCTTAATAGACTGAGGACTAGAGTATCTCGGTGTAAGGTGAACATGAAGAAATGGGGATTCATCTCAGAGGACGAACTATGTGAGTGTGGTGAACATCGAGACCACCAGCACCTACTCAACTGCAGGAAACTATCAGAACCTTTCTCCATGGACGATCTGGTAGCCGCCAGTGATAAGGCAGTTCGTGCAGCGGAATTCTGGGCATCACGTGGAATATAAAGATGCACATATACTTTGTAATCTTTGTATATATATATATATTTATAATATGTTATGTTCTGGACACGTATAAATAAATAAATAAATGAGTCAGCGCCTGGCTAGTTTTAAATTAACACATCTTAACGACTGATTTGCATGAATAATGCCAATCAACAGCAAATATTACTCTCGAATCACAACCTCCATGTTTGATTCCAGCAGGGCCTGCTGAACCAATCGAAACACGCAGTACACCTACGAGTAACGTTACTCATGTCTGTACAGGAACTACGGCTTTCTCCAAACTTAACGTTACAGCCTGTACCGTTTCTCCTCTGCCAGCCAATGCTCGCGGTACAACACATGCGCTACAGCTGTATTGTTACTAATTATATGAAATGGAACGTTACAACCTGTTTCTCTTGCAACATAACGTAAAACTCTGCGTTAATAACTCTCATTTCGTTAAATTACCGATCCTGATGACATTAATATTATTTATATTATTAATAATATTTATCATTATTATTATTATCTTAGGTGTGTGTGGAATCTGTCTGGTAACCCATGCCATTATGTTGCCTGTGGTAATGAGCGTATTTGTAATTGAGGCTAGGATTTGGAAGGAAATGATTGTGACCTTCAGTTAGGAACCATCCGGACATTTGCGTGGCGTAGAAATAGGAAACCACACAATACCATCTACAGGATAGCTAAGATGGGAATCTAACCTACCTCTTCTCAAATATCTTCACGAGGCTTGGTGTACCCTTCCTAGCACTCAGGCTAGAAACATTTCTTGGAGGAGATGGGAATCGAACCCAGGACCATTAAAACAGGAGTCTCAGTACACACTCAATTGATGGAAGACGGCTTAGCGTAATTTTATTTCTTAAATATTTTGGTTTTATGCAAATTGTTAGAACACATTCATCATCATCATCATCATCATTTCCCCTTATCCAGCTCCTGCCGGGTCGGGGTATTTATGGCACTTCTCCACTTTCCTCTTTCCTTCCACCATTCTTCTTCCACGATCTTGTCCCAGTCCAGATTTCTTTTTCTCACGCTGTTCTTCACTGAATCAATCCACCTTGTTCTAGGTCTTCCCCTTGCTCTCTTACCCTTGCACTTCGCCTCCAGCATCTGTCTTGGTATTCTATTTTCCTCCATCCTCTTTACATGTCCAAACCACCTTAGTTTATTCTTCTCAATTCTCTCATTTAGTTTTCCCATCCCAACTTCCTTCCTAACATAGAACACATTAACCTACCAAAAACAATAATAAACAATTGAACACGAGTATCGGTGTTGTTTCAAATCTAGTGCTGCCATCTACGATGCGCACACAATACACACACAGTGCTTTGTTTTCAATCTGAGACGCAGTTCATTTCGTGTCGGGTCAACAGTGCTATGTATTTTAGAGTAAATAAATACTAGTTTGTTTAAACTGTTGTTTAATTGACTTTGCCCAGAGCCTGTTTCACTGATAGGTTATGGGGCCCAGTATCGTAACTTGAACACGAAAAATTCAGTGTGAACAAAAAGGACTCTCCTAACTTCACCACACGTTCGGCTGCACGCACGGTCAAGTTTTGTATCACGAGATGGCTGCACACAGCGCGAGGATCGAACTTCTCGACAAACAAAACTACGATACCTGGAAGCTCTAGATGGAAGCCATCCTGGTGAAGAACGACATGTGGGAGTATGTTAGCGGTGTAAAAGTCAAACCTGAACTGGCAGCCGACAATGCTGCTGCCATGTTGGAATGGGACAGAAACGACAGGAAA